>CM044308.1:65390000-75390000 GCA_024291935.2 Okapia johnstoni
TACAATATATAACACTTATTTTATTCATGAAACTATGAATTTTGTATAGCGCCTATGGGCTTGGTTACAATGAGTTAATTAGGGCATGTAAAAGTAATAATGTTCTTAATACTTTTGATGCCCTTTGCAAATTTGTTTTCATTGGATGTTTGTTGAATGACTGGACTTTCCTCTAGTTTGCTCTTTGAGGAAAGATGATAAGGTGTGGGGAGGATGGGTACAGGCATGAGGGAAGTTAAAGTAAAGAAAAAAGTGAAGATAACCATTATTTGAAGTTTGCTTTATATGATAATTGAGGTAGCCATTTCTCTACCTCCTTCAATATACAATTTAGTTAAAAGTCAGCAAACTTTTTCTGGAAGGGGCCAGATGTAAAGTTGGCCATAAATTGTCTGCTGCAACTCCGAGAAAGCAGCTATAGACATATGTAAACAATTGTGCCTATGTTCCAACAAAACCTTAGAATCTTTGCATCTATATTCATATGATATTGATCTGTAGTTTTCTTGTAATGTCTTTCTTTTTTGTAGTGTCTTTTTTTATGGTAATGCTGTCTTCATAGAATCAGTTGGAAAATGTATAGAATTTATTACTTCTTCGTGGGCTCCTATTACACTATTAGGCTGCTTGGATTTAATAATTCAAATTCATGCCTGTTTCACTCACTTTCTCTTCTACAACTTTCAGGGTTCAATATTATTATAGCTGCGGTAGAGAGTCTGTTATTTGGGAGATTCCCTCTCCTGCACTGTTTTGCCAACCTTCCAAAAGGATCCAGAAGCTGGCACAGCCCAACAGATACAAGAGAGGGTACCTAATAGACAGGTAGAGTACCTTGAGAATCTCTATAAATTCTTATCTGATTTGGTGACTGTCACAATATTGTTGTTCTTATTTGAGTATATGCAATTTCACAAAATAGAAATCCACTTGGTTTTCAAAGGATCAGGGTGAAAAATCAAAATTTGCAGCAATTGTAGGTAATCAGAAGACCATCAATAATTATATTTGACTCAAATTGTAGTGAAGCTAAAATTCACACCATACTCACCATTGTCAGCCAATTCAAAAATATTCAAATGAAATATTACAGGTTTTTGCAATTCATGTTCTCTTATGCACCTGTGACTATAAATGCTCTTCCTTTTGCTTTAAATGCTGGATTTCTACTTGTCTTTAAAAGATCTCTGGGTTGGGAATATCCCCTGGAGAAAGGAACAGCTACCCACTCTGGTATTCTGGCCTGGAGAATCCCATAGACAGAGGACCCTGGCAGGCTGCAATCCATGGGGTCACAAAAAGTCAGTCATGACTGAGCGACTTTCACTTTAAAAGACAGCTTAGGTGACACCTTCCACAAGAGAGCTATGATTGTAATGAGGTTGTTGGAAAAAATGTTAGGTTGTATTAGTGGAATATGTACAAGGGTCACATACAGGAGTGTGATACTACTACTGTGCACTACTTTAGTCAGAACACATTAGGTGTATATGTCCACTTATGGATGTTATACCTTAAGAAACTGATAATGAATTTGAGACTACTCAGGTGGGAATGAATAAGATGTTGAGTCTTCTGGAAAGTGTTATATGAATGATAGTTAGGAGAAATAATATGTTTAACTTAGAGAAGACACCAAAGAAACAGTAATAATTGTGTTTAAAAGGTGATAACTGTGTTTAAAAGGTCAGCGTCTGAAAGAGGAAGAGAAAATCAAATTAAAGTTACTTAATGTTGATTCTAGAACTCGAAATAGAACAGAAATTTATAGAGCATCCAGTGTCACCTAAGTGTACAGAAATCTTTCTGATAGCTCTTCAGTAGGGAAAGTGTTTATCTGGAGAAATCAACTGCTATCTCCACCCAAATCCCTGAAAATATTCAAGCACAAACAGGAATGATGACTTTATGTGGATTTTTAAAAAGATTCCTGCATTCAGGGGGTGGTTGAATTGGACAACTTGAGTCTTTTTCCAGCATAAAATCCAGCAAAAGTGGCCCTGCTCCTCCACAAAACTTGCTTATTTATCAATTCATTCAATAAAACCTGTTAATTTAGTTAAAATATACATGCGAATTTTGTAGTTATAGATTTTTATCTATAAACTAAAAGAATACTTATCTGCCACCAATTTTTGAGACATTTTTGATGTTTCATATTAACCAACAATACCGAACTGACATTTATAGGACACTATACCCAATAACAGCAGAACACACATTCTTCTCAAATGTACATGAAATATTCTTTAGGATAGATCATATATTAGGTCATAAAACAAACGTCAATTATTTGAGAAGAATTGAATTCATACAAAATCAGTTCTCTGACCACAGTGAAATGAAATTAGGAACCAGTAGCAGAAGGGAAATTTTAAATATGTGAAATTAAATACCTTCCTAAACAAAAACAATGGGTCAAAGAATGAATCACTTTGATATTAATAAAAATGAAAACACAATATACCAAAACTTATAGCTAAAATAGTGATTAGTGGGAAATTTTTAGCTATAAATGCCTACATTAAAAAATAAAAGATTGCAAACCATAACTTAATCTTCCATCTTAAGAGATTACAGATGAAAAGCAAGCTAATTCAAAAGTAGCAGATGGAAGGAAATAATAAAGATCAGAGTAGAAACAAATAGGAACTAGAGAGATGGAGAAAAATCAACAAAATCCAACATTGGCTCTTTGAAAAGATCAACAACAATGACAAAAACACTTTGTCTAGACTCAAGATAAAAGATTCAAATTACTAAAATCATGAAAGAAAGGGGCTTCCCTGGTGGCTCAGTTGCCAAAGAATCCACCTGCAATGCAGGAGACCCAGGTTCAATCCCTGGGTGGGGAAGATCCCCTGGAGAAGGAAATGGCAACCCACTCCAGTATTCTTGCCTGAAAAATCCCAATGACAAAGGAGCCTGGTGGGCTGTGGTCCACGGGGTTGCAAAGAGTCAGACACAACTTCGCAACTAAACCACCATGAGAGAAAGAAGGGACCTTTCTAAGGAATCATATGCAAAAGAAGAGTTACTACTAGTGACCTTATAGATATAAAAAAGGATTATAAGGGATTACTCTGAGCAATTATAAGGTCAACAGATTAGATAACATAAATGAAACAGACAAATTCCTAGGAAGACAAACTACTGAAACTTACTGAATAACAAAATCTCAAAAGACTCATAATAAGTAAAGACATTTAATTAATAGTTTTTAAAAACTTCCTTTGAACAGCTCAGGAGCAGATGCCTTCATTGATAAACTTAGTGATATGTGTAGAGAAGAAGTAACACCAATCCTTCAGATTCCTACAAAAACTAGATCATGAGATCCATATTATTCCTGACACCAAAACCAGAAAAGGTCATTACAAGAGAACAAAATGACAGACAATATCTCTTATGAGTATATATGTAACAGTTCATACCAAAATACTACCAAACCAAGTCCAAATATACATGCAGCAGTCCACACCAGAATACTGGGAAGACAAATCTGACAACATATAAAAACAATTATACACCATGAGAAAGTTGGATTTATTCCAGAAATACAAGAATATATTGAGCTCAGCATTCTGAAATCAATGTAGTACACCAAATAGAACAAAAAACCTTCTTCAAGAGATGGGACTACCAGACCACCTTACCTGCCTCCTAAGAAATCTATATGTAGGTTAAGAAGGAACAGTTAGAACCAGACATGGAACAACAGACTGGTTCCAAATTGGGAAAGGAGTATGTCAAGGTTGCATATTGTCACCCTGCTTATTTAACTTATATGCAGAGTACATCATGAAAAATGCTGGGCTGGATGAAGCACAAGCTGGAATCAAGATTGCTGGGAAAAATATCAATAACTTCAAATATACAGATGATACCACCCTAATGGCAGAAAGTGAAGAGGATCTAAAGAGCCTTTTGATGAAAGTGAAAGAGGAGAGTGAAAAAGCTGGCCTAAAACTCAACATTCAAAAAACTAAGATCATGGCATCCAGTCCCATCACTTCATGGCAAAAAGATGGGGAAACGATGGAAACTGACACTTTCTTTTCTTGGGCTCCAAAATCACTGCAGATGGTGACTTCAGCCTTGAAATTAAAAGACGCTTACTCCTTAGAAGAAAAGCTATGACCAACCTAGACCGCATATCAAAAAGCAGAGACATTACTTTGCCAACAAAGGTCCATCTAGTCAAAGCTATGGTTTTTCCAGTAGTCATGTATGGATGTGAGAGCTGGACTATAAAGAAAGCTGAGCACAGAAGAATTGATGCTTTTGAACTGTGATGATGGAGAAGACTCGTAGAGTCCCTTGGACTGCAAGGAGATCCAACCAGTCCATCCTAAAGGAAATCAATCCTGAATATTCATTGGAAGGACTGATGCTGAAGCTGTAACTCCAATACTTTGGCCACCTGATGGGAAGAACTGACTCATTGGAAAAGATCCTGATGCTGGGAAAGATTGAAGGCAGGAGGAGAAGGGGACGACAGAGGATGAGATGGTTGGATGGCATCACCAACTTGATGGACATGAGTTTGAGCAAGCTCTGGTGATGTACAGGGAGCCTGGCATGCTTCAGTCCATGGGGTCACAAAGAGTCAGACATGTCTGAGTGACTGAACTGAATTGAACTGAGCATGATTACCTGAATAGACTCAAAAAAAGAACTTAAAATTTAGCATACATCATACTCAACAAACTAGATATCAAAGTGAATTTCTTCACCTTGATAAAGGGCATCTACAAAAACCCACAGCTAACATCATAATTAATGGTGGAAGACTGAATGCTTTTACCCTGAGATCAGGAGCAAGACAAGAGCATCAGCTCTTATCATTTTTATTCAACATCATGTGTGCATGCTCAGTCACTAAGTTGTGTCCGACTCTTTTGCAATGCCATGGACTGTCGCCTGCTAGGACTCCTCTGGCCCTGGGATTTCCCAGGCAATAATATTGGAGTGGGTTGCCATTTCCTACTCCAGGGTATCTTCCCAATCCAGGGATCAAACCCATCTCCTGCATTGACAGGTGGGTTCTTTACCACTGAGCCACTAGGGAAGCCACCATTCAGCATCATACTACAGATTGAAATCAGAGCAATGAGGCAAGAAAAAGAAATAAAAGGTATTCAGGTTGGAAAGGAAGACTCTCTCTGCTCATACATGACATGATCTTATATATAGAAAATCTCAGGAAATCCATGTAAAAATATTAGTGTAGTCACTAAGTCATGTTTGACACACGATCCCATGGACTGTAGCCCACCCCCTCTGTCCATGGGATTTCCCAGGCCAGAATACTGGAGTGGGTTGAATAAATTAATTCAAGGAGGCACAGGATCCAAGCTCAATATACAAAAATCATGCATGCAATGGAATAATAATAATACATGCAATGGAATATTACTCAGCCTTATAAAGGAAGGAAATTCTGACACATAGTACAACAGCCATGAACCTTGAGGATATTATGCTGAATGAAATATGCCAATCACATGCACAAATATTGTATGACTCCACTTGTACACAGTACCAACTTCAGTCAAATTCATATGCAGAAAGTAGGATGGTGATTGTGAGGGACTAGGTGGTGGGAAGAATGAGGAGTCATTTAGTGGATTTAGAGATCTACAAGATGAAAATTGTTCTGGAGGTTGATTTCACAACAATGTGAATGCATTTAACACTACTGTATTATACACTTTAAAATGATTAAGATGGTAAATTTTACATTGTATGTATTTACTATAATTAAAAATAAAAATAAAATACTTAGGAATAAACTTAACAAAAGAAGTATAATATATGTACACAGAAAATGACAAACATTGTTGAAAGAAACTGAAATTTTAAATACATGGAAAGACATTCTTTGTTCATAGATTGGAAGTCTTGATTTTGTTATGATGACAATTTTCACCAAATTGATCTACATATCAATTCAATACCTATTAAAATTCTAGCTATCTTTTTTGGGTAGAAATTGACAAGGTGATTCTAAAATTCATATATAAATGCAAGAAACCTAGAGTAGCAAATAAACAATCTTGTAAAAGAAGAACCAAGTTGGAAGACTTACAGCTTCTGATTTGAAACCTTGCTAAAAATGTGCAATAATCAAAACAGTGTGTTACTGGTGTAAAGATATAGATCAATGGAAAGATCAAAAGACATACAGATCAATGGAAAAGAATTGGGAGTCCAGAAATAAACCTTTATGTTTATGTCAGTTGATTTTTGACAAAGATGCCAGGAAAATATAATTGAAGAATAGTCGTTTAAACAAATGGTGCTATGATAACTGATTTTTTTTTTAAGTTGCTTAGTCGTGTCTGACTCTTTGTGACCCCAAAGACTATACAGTCTGGAATTCTCTAGGCCAGAATACTGGAGTGGGTAGCCTTTCCCTTCTCCAGGGGATCTTTCCAACCCAGTGATTGAACCCAGGTCTCCCGCGTTGCAGGTGGATTCTTTACTAGCTAAGCCACAAGGGAAGCCCAAGAATACCGGAGTGGGTAGCCTATCCCTTCTCCAGGGGATCTTCCCAACCGAGGAATTGAACCAGGGTCTCTTTCATTGCAGGAGGATTCTCTACCAACTGAGCTATCAGGGAAGCCCATGATAACTGGGCTTTTCATTCTCCTTGTATGTTTGGTGTGAAGTGGGGGTCCAACTTCATTCTTTTGCAAATGACCCCTACTTCACACCAAGCATAAAAATTAATTCAAAATGAATCACAGAGCAAAAATTGTAAAACTCATAGAAGAAAACATAGGCGTATATCTCTGTAACTAAGCAGTGGCTTCTTAGATATGATACCAGCAACACATGCGACAAAAAAATATAATAAATTGGACTTCATCAAAAGTAAAAACTTTCTTTGCATCAAAGGGCGCTCTCAAGGGAATGAGAAGACAACTCACACATTGGGAGAAAATATTTGCAGATCATCTAAGGGACTAGTATTCAGAATATATAATAAGTACTTCTTAAAGTTGTACAAAAAAGACAACCCAATTTAAAAAATAGGCAAGGGACTTGAATAGACATTTCTCCAGAGAAAATATACAATAAACCAAAAAGTACATGAGAAATGCTAAATATCATTAATCATCTTGGAAATGCACATGAAAACCATGAAATTCTACTTCACACCTCTAGAGTGTCAATAATAATTAATATACATTTAATTATTAATTATATTATTATATATAATTATTATATAATTATAATTAAATGTATATTAAATATACATTTAATAATTAAGATAACTTGTATTGGAGAAATTGAAACCCTCACACATTGCTGGTGGGAATGTAAAATGGTGAAGCTTGGGTAGAAAATAGTTTTCCAGGTCCTCAAAATGTTAAAGATGGAATTATCGTATGATCAGCAACGCTACTCCTAGGCATGCATCGAAGAGAATTGAAAACAGGTTCACACAAAAACTTGTACATGGTTATTCACAGCGGCATTCCAAAATAGCCAAAAAGTGGAAGCAACTCAAATGTTCATCAGTGGATGCATTAATAAACAAAATATGACAAGTCCATATAATGTGATATTATTCAGCCATAAAAGAAATGCCAATTGATACATGATTTTTGAAAATATGCTGAGTAGAGTAAGCCACACACAATAAGCAACATATTTGTATGATTTCATTTATTTGAAATTTCTAGAATAGGCAAATCCATAGAGACAGAAAGTAGATTACTAGTTCTAGGGATGATAAATAGAGTAATGGGGAAAGACTGCTAATAGCTATGGGATTTCTCTTGAGAGGATTGAAAACATCCTGAATTTAGGTAGTGGTGATGATTGTACAATTTTGTGAATGTTCCAGAAAGCACTGAATTGTACATTTCAAAAGGGTAAATTCTATGATATGCTAACAATATTTCAGCTTTTAAATCTAACAGACTAATCCTAGAGGGTAATCGTATTTATTTGAGAAAAACTTTTTCCATAGTATGTTTGTAGGTTTGTTGCTTGACAGATCTCTGTTCTGGAAAAGGCATACATAGGGAAACCACTATGATAATCGACCAGGTTGCTGGGAGTTATGGCCAGTACTCTCAGACTGCACTGCAGAGGAGCCTACCACAGAAGGTTCTCGATAGTGACTGGAATTTTTATCTCAGGGTTTTAATATGAGGTTTTGGCAGACAGTGAAGTGTTTTTTAAACTGCAAGTCTCAACCCATCAGTGGATCATGAAATCAATTCCAATTATTTTTTAAATGAAATCAAATGAAATTTAAAAAATCAGAATATATTGCCTAGGGAAAGCATCGTTACATGATCATTTAGTTTCAGATACACAAATTTACATATACTGTATCATAATATAAAATGTACTTGGTACTGCGGATCATAGTAAAACAACTTTGAGAAACACCAATCTAATAGAAAGAGCATGAATGATTTTGGGAAAAGATGTTCCTGAGATAGAAACAATATATATATATAATTGATTGGATGTTAATTATAGCAATGAAGAATGCAATTATGGTTCTTCCAGTGATTATAATATTTCATGTTCCATTTGCCTATAGACCCTTCAGTGATTACTTAGTAAGAGATTCTCTTCAATTCTCTGATCCTTCTCCTCGGATATTACGACTCTCAATGGCCAAAGCCACAAATCCAAACTATGTTCCTCCAAAAAGTGTAAGTGGGTCTATGTGAAAGAAACAGTTTCTATAGACTTTATAACCTGATTGTAACTGTAATGTGCTCCCCTCTTATTTCTAGGTGGGTATTTTTCTTTTCTTCCTGTTTATTTTCCCCTCTCATCAAATGAACTTTTCTGTCTCACCTGTGCCTAATATGTCAGGATTTGATGTGAGAAGCAGATTCACAATGAGTGCTATGTTAAATTAATGGTAAGAAATTATGGGAGCTGATGAGAAGTCTATGGAAGACTGTCATAGCAGCTGGGACTTGGGTCTGGTCATAGATCTAGGAGAGATGAGAAAGAGTCGGGGCAATTCATCAGTTCCCTAGAAAATACTTCAGCAGCCATTTCAGGTGCTTCGGTCTAGGAGAGTCTCGCCTCTTCAGACAGGGGAGGAAGGCTCAGGAGACTCAAGGGTACCCAGCTTCACTGGAATGTGCCCTTATGTTTCAATTCCAGTTTTCAGGGTCCAATTCCTTCTCAATCAGTGCCCTAACTGTAATATAGGAGATGATATAAGTTTGGGAATTCAATTTGCACTGAACTACACCTGTTCACAGAAGTATATTTTGAGTTTGGTTTTCAGTATTTTCATTCCTGTGACCGTAGGAGATAAGGATTTATTTTGGGTAAGTCACAAAAACTTTTCCAGTCTCTTAACTACACCTTCAAGTGGGAATATAAAGCCCTGAGCTGTTAATTCTTTTCTCAATTTCTCCTGTGCACTTAGAGGCAATAAACCAACCCCATATACTTCTTTATTTCATTAAAAAGATTTCTGTCAGCAACTGCTTGGTTACTCAAATCTTGCTTTCTGTTTTGTCAGTGTATGCCATGGACTACCAGTGTCTTTTTTTTTTTTTTTGACCTCTGGCAATAGGATCATTGATAGCTTTAAATCCAATCTGCTCAGAGAACAAATTCCAGATAGTCTAGAACTAATATAAGCATACTTCGGAGATACTTTGGGTTCAGTTCTAGACCACCCCAATAATGCAAATTTGCAGTAAGACAAGTCACGTGAATATTTTTGTTTCCCAGAGCATATAAAAGTTATGTTTACACTACTGTAGTCTATTAAGTATGCAGTAGCATTATGTCTAAAAACCAATGTACCTACCTTCATTAAAAAATATTTTACTGCTAAAAATTCTTAACCATAATCTGAGCCTTCAGTGAATTGTAATCTTTTTGCAATAGTAAAGTCAAATATCACTGATCACAGATCAGCATAATATAACAGTAATGAAAAAGTTTGAAATGTTGTGAGAATTACCCAAATCTGACACACAGATTCAAAGTGAGTAGATGCTGTTGGGGGAATGGTGCCTATGAACTTGCTTATGCAGAGTTGCCACAAACCTTTAATTAAAAAAAAAAATAGGACAGTATTTGCAAAGTGCAATAAAACACAGTATGACTGAACAGAGGATGCATCCTTAAGTTCTGATCTGGTTATCTGTTGCTTTATACCAAACCACACCCCAACATATTGATATAAAACACCAGTCATTTTGTTACGCTCAAGTATTTAAAATAGATTATCTATTTGTTTATTTTTGACTGTGCTGGGTCTTTGTTGCTGCTCGGGCTTTTTCTAGTTGCAGAGTTGTGTCCTATGTTGGCAGGCGGATTCTTTATCCCTGAGTCACCAGGGAAGCCCACTCTGCTCAAGGATTTTATGAGTCAGCAGCTCTGACAGGGAAGCAGGTATGACCTGTCTCTGCTCTGTGATGTCTGGAGCCTCAACTGGGAGATTTCTAATGGCTTGGGTGTCTCAAATGGTAGGGAGCTGAAATCAACTGAAAGCTCCATACCTGCCTTGCTTGGCCTGCTGTTAACAAAATATCATAGACTGGGTGGCTTAAACAACAGACATTTCTTTCTCACAATTCTGGAAGCTGAGTAATCCAAGATCAAAGTGCCCTTAGATTCTTTTCTTAATGAGGACCCTCTTCTGGGTTGTAACAGCCATCCTCCTGATATGTGTCCCATGACCTATGCTTTGTATGTAAGCAGAGAGAGTTCTGATCTCCCTCCCTTTTCTCATAAACACACTATCTCTTTATGGAGGTTCCACCCTCATGACCTCATCTAAACCTAATTATCAAAGGCCCCACTTCTAGTGCCATTGCACTGGGAGTTAGGATTTTAACATATGAATTTGGCTGGAGGTTTGAGGGGTGTTGAGGGGGTGGATATAAACATCCAGTCCATTGTTGTTATTCAGTCGCTAAGTCATGTCCAGCTCTTTTCGACCCCATGGACTGCGGTACGACAGGCACCTCTGTCCTCCACTATCTCCTGGAGTTTGCTCAGATTCATGTCCATTGAGTCAGTGATGCTATCTGACCATCCCATCCTTTATTGCCCACTTCTTGTGCCTTCAGTCTTTCCCAGCATCAGCATCTTTTCCAATGAGCTGGCTCTTTGCATGACGTGGCCAAAGTATTTAGAACTTCAGCATCAGTCCTTTCAATGAATATTCAGAGTTGATTTCCTTTAGGATTGACTGGTTTGATCTCCTTGCTGTTCAAGGGACTCTCGAGTCTTCTCCAGCAGCACAATACAAAAGCATCAATGCTTCGGCACTCAACCTTGTTTATGGTCCAGCTCTCACAGCCATACATGACTACTGGAAAAACCATAGCTTTGACTGTATGGACCTTTGTTGGCCAAGTGATACCTCTACTTTTTAATATGCTGTCTAGGTTTGTCATAACTTTTCTTCCAAGGAGCAAGTGTCTTTTAATTTCATGGCTGCAGTCACCATCTGCAGTGATTTTGGAGCCCAAGAAAGTGAAATGTGACATTATTTCCTCTTTTTCTCCATCTATTTGCCATGAAGCGATAGGACCAGATGCCATGATCTTCATTTTTGAAATGTTTGCCTTTAAGCCATTTTTTTCACTCTCCTCTTTCACCTTCATCAAGAAGCTCTTTAGTTCCCCTTCACTTTCTCCCATTAGAGTGGTATCGTCTGCATATCTAAGGGTGTTGATATTTCTCCTAGCAATCTTGATTCCAGCTTGGGATTCATCCAGCCTGGCATTTCGCATGATGTACCCTATATAGAAGTCAAATAAGCAGGGTAACCATATAGAGCCTTGTCATACTCCTTTCCCAATTTTTAACCAGTCAGTTGTTCCATGTCCAGTTCTTGACCCACATACAGATCTCTCAGGAGACAGGTAAGTTGGTTTGGTATTCCTATCTCTTGAATAATTTTCCACAGTTTAATGTGATCCACACGGTCAAAGGCTTTAGTGTAGTCAATAAAGCAGATGTTTTTCTGGAATTCCCTTGCTTTCTCCATGAAATGATAGCTCAAAATTTGATCTCTGATTCAGCCCATTACAACAACTATTTGTAGTGCCCCTAACTGAAATGACTTGAAGGTTAGACTCAGCTGGGACTATCTACAGGGTCACCTTTGTATGGCCTTTCCATGTGGTTTAGACCTCTCTCAGCATGACAGCAGTATTCTGAGAAGGAATATCCTCAATTGTAATGTTCCAAGGGTGAGCCTTCCAGGAGAATTGAGTAGAAGCTCCATGCTTTTCTTATGATTTGGCCTTGGAAGTCACATTATGTCCCTGCAGGCATACTCTGTTGATTGAAACAGGTACAAGTCCGGCCAAATTCAAGGGGGCAGGGCCGCAAACCCCACCTCTCCATGAGAGAAGTGGCAAAGAATTTATAGGCACTGAAGAAAAAAACTTCCACACCCAGTGATGCGAGTCTTTTGGTATCCTTGAGCATGATTTTTGTATGCAGAAAAGACTGTGCAAAGGTATGCTTTTAAGTAATTAATAACCAATTTTTAAAATTTCAAATTGGAAAATCTATTTCTTAGGCTTTTTAGTTTGGTAGTTTTATTATTCTATTTATAATTCTAGCAGTTTTTGACAGTAACTTTTAAGAGTCCTAAGTAATGTTTGATATACAAACAATTAAATTCATTCAAATACTTTAAACTATATTTATACATGCTTACTTACTCAATTGTATCTGACTCTTTGCAACCCCATGGACTTCAGCCTACCAGGCTCCTCTGTCCATGGAATTTTCCAAGTAAGAATACTGGAATGGGTTGCCATTTCCTTCTCCAGGGGATCTTTCCAACCCAGGGATTAAACTTGCATCTCTTGTGTCTCCTGCATCAGCAGGCAGATTCTTAACCACTGCACCACCTGGGAAGCCTAAATATATTAAATTTGATTTCTTTTTAAGTTACTTTATGTCAACCATCTACATTAATAAAACCTCAAATATTAAATAGTTATTTAAAAATATAATACATTAAACTTATAAATACAGTGAATCTGAAGGTTTTTTTTTTCTGAAGTTTTTTAATGTTGTAAGAATTGATACTGGCCCAGGTTCTTGGACTCTTTAATCAACAAATTGACAAGAGGCCAGATGAGAAATTCAGGCAAGGCTTCACTGGGACTCGTGCTGCAGCAGGAGGGAGGGAAAACAAGTAACAGGTGCCCTTGCTTGCTTCCTGAGAAGGGGGTGAGCTGCTCCCTTAAACAGGGTGAGGGTAGGGGCAGATGAAGTTTCCCAGGTAGCTCGGTGGTAAATAATCTGCCTGCCAGTGCAGGAGATGCAGGTTTGATCCCTGGGTTGGGAAGATCCCCTGGAGGAGGAAACAGCAACCCACTCCAGTGTCCTTATGTGAAGAATCCCATGGACAGAGGAGCCTGGTGGGCTACATTCCATGGAACTGCAAAGAATTTGACTCAACTGAGCGACTGAGCACAGAGGCAGATGACAGGAGGGGTGGCTTAGGTGGTCTGCCAACTCCCTTGGTGATGCTGTGTGCAGGAATCATGCATAATATCCTGTTTTGCTCCTGGTATCTCAAAGTGGCAGTTGAGTTTTGGCCTTTTCGTATCTTCTACTTATTCATAATTTGCCCCAGCTGTGCATATAAGCAGTTCTTTTTAGTCCCCTTATAGTTTCTTTGTATTATGTTGCTCCAGAAGGCATGTGTCGAGGTGCAGGCACTGCAATAAAGGGTCCCAGGTCCCAGCCTATTTCAGAATGACATAAAGTTAAGATTTGAACTGAATGTCATCCTTCTAAATCAGTTACTCCATGATACACTGCAAATTGCAGTTGTAATGTTATCATTCTTACAGGCCAAATTCTCTTAAAATGTGTGCCTACTTTTTATTTTAATATACTTATTTTTTGTTTTTTTTAATAATTTAAAATTTACTGGCAATCTTCAAAAATTAAAGTCCATTGGCTTTGTCACTCTCTCTCCTCTGTGTAGGGTGTGTGTGTGTGTATTTAATTTTTTCCCTGAATCACTTTTCAGTCCACATGTTTTTATTTTTCGGCCACCCTGCACAGCTTTTGGGATCTCAGTTCCCTGACCAGGGATCATACCTGGGCCACAGCACTGAAGGTGCCAAATCCTAACTAGATCACCAGATAACTCACTCCCTGAATCATTTTTGAAAGTTAGTTACAGACATCATATACCCCTTTTCCTCAGTGCTTTATTGTGTTTCCTAACAACAGGATATTATCTTTTAGAACTACAGTACTGTTACCAAGATCAGGAAATTTAACATTGATATAGTACCACATCTATTCTACACTCCCTGTTCAAATTATATCCATTTTTGCACATACTTATTCTGAAGACAAAATGTTATTTCTATGATTTTTATTTTCTTAGCTATTTGACAGTTAATTCTAAATCTTCTAAGAGTTTAAAAATTACACACACCCACAAAAGAAGTCAAGTTACTATTACAAGTACCTGAGGTTACTTGCCACCAGAGACTTCAGATGGATACACTGTAGGAAGTCCTTTTACCTCTATGAATGTCATACTGCTACTGCTACTGCTAAGTCACCTCAGTCGTGTCCGACTCTGTGCGACCCCATAGACGGCAGCCCACCAGGCTCCCCCACCCCTGGGATTCTCCAGGCAAGAACACTGGAGTGGGTTGCCATTTCCTTCTCCAATGTGTGAAAGTGAAAAGTGAAAGTGAAGTTGCTCAGTCGTGTCCAACTCTTAGCGACCCCATGGAGGAGCCTACAAGGCTCCTCCGTCCATGGGATTTTCCAGGCAAGAGTACTGGAGTGGGGTGCCATTGCCTTCTCCGGAATGTCATACTAACTCTCATTTAATAGTAACTGTTAGGACTGTTGTTGTTCAGTTCTTCCCCATCTTTAGTTTAACAGTAAGTTCCAAAACAGCTGAGTTGGAATCTATACAACCTAGTTTCAGAAGGATGAAAATTGATCCTTTCAGCTATAATCATGGGTTACTACAATATTCTCATCTCTTCTGCTGAATTTACTGAGAAGTCTGGTCCAGCAATCAGACGCTACTTTGTAACTATGATCTAGATAGTATTTAGTGTCTGATGCTTATAAGTACTGTTTTCTTTTTCTCCCCTAGATTGAAACCAAGATTTTATCATCTACCCTGACTGCTATTGCAGCTCCTAGAATTGTAGACCTTGCCCATCCACGGCTCAAGATAGAGGGTCTATGCTTTGAAAGAGAAAGTAATGAAAAGCCCATTCGTCCTGTAAGCTGTCACTATCTTGGCATCCTTCAGCTCACTTTCTGCTCATTCCCAGGTGTTACTTTGCCTCTGTAGGGCATAGACCAAAGTCATTGGCTAAGAAAACCTTGAAAGAGCAGTCTGTGGCAAGGAAGGAAGACCTAGCTTCAAGATATGGAGAGGGGTTGAGGGTTGAGGGTGAAGAGCATCATAGATTTGGGAGTCAATAAGAGCTGGGTTCAGGTTCCTGCCTCACTACTGCTAGTTCTATGATGTTGTGATAACCTTCTTGAGCCTTATTCATTCAATAAGGATTTGAATCTCTACTGCGTGCCATACACCATGCCCAGTGAACACAATGGAGGGAGACAAAAAATAATAATAATAAGTAAACATAAAATGATGTCAAGTAGTGATAAGTGCTATGAAGAAAATGGGAAAAGAGTGACTATGGCTAAGGGTAGAGAATACGCTTCTTGTGTATGGGAATCAGGGAAAGCCTCTTGAAGGAAGAACTATTTGAGCTGAATGAGAAGGGGTCAGCTAAGTGAATGACAAAAGAAGAGAATGTTTTAGTAAAGGGAAGAGCACATGCCAAAATCCTAAAGTTGTGATGGCATTGTGAGCAAGGGGATTGTCAGGATAACAGTTCCCAGTTTCAGGACTGTTGTGACTTGTGATAATTGATAAGGCAGGTGTTGAGCACAGAGCCCAACACCTTCAGTGGTTTCCCTCACTCTTCCTCCCTGACACTTCCCTCCATTCATTGTAGTGGCTACTTGACTTCTAATCCCAACTGAGTTTTCAATAAATACCTAATGATTATGTTGCCAAAGAAAGTCAGACCAATTTCATCCTCATTATAGGAATCTGAGGATTGGATGTGGAATTCTATTAGGAAATTCCCTAAGGAATCAAAAAACCTTGGGAGAGTGACCTGCGTTTGCTAAAATGACTTGTGACCTTTGGGCAAATCAAAACTTGATTCTCAGTTTTCTTGGTATGTGATTATAGCCATCTTTAATTGCTAGAATTGTTTGGGGGTTTAAAAAAATCTTTTAAAAAAGTGATTCCACTGTAGATGAGGCTTCCCAGGTGGCTCAGTCGTAAAGAATCCACTTGCCAATGCAGGAGACACAGGAGATGAGAGTTCGATCCCTGGGTCAGGAAGATCCCCTGGAGAAGGAAATGGCAACCCACTCCAGTATTCTTGCCTGGAAAGTCCCATGGACAGAGTAGCCTGGTTGGCTATAGTCCATGGGGTCACATAGAGTCAGACATGACTGAGCAACTGAGCATGCACTACTGCAGATAATCATACTCTTAAGAGAGAGAGAATAGTAGCTATATGTCATCTTTCCTATTTTACCAATAAAGCAACATAATAGAAAGGCCTCCTGGCAGATGTGGTTTCCAAAGTAAGACCAAAAGAAGTCAATGAGTCAATCAGTCAGCATATCTTTATTCAGCAATAATAATGCACCAAGAATCTAGTCTAGCTTTGGACAAACAGGTACATCTCTCAAGCAGCTTATATTCTGGTGGGGAGAAGCAGACAATAAACACCCCAACAATAAAATAAATGGGGTAAGGCAGGTATTGGTGAGTTCTGTGAAGAAGATTAAATAAGTATTGTGGAAGAGGGTAATTAGAATGGCCAATATACCTTGGATGGTCAGAGAAGAGCTTCTAGAGGATGTGATATTTGAGTCTAGAGACTTGAATGATGAAGTGGAGGCATGACAAGAATGGGGGAAGAGAGTTTCAAGCAGAACTAGCAAGTGCAAAGGTCTTGAAATGGAAAGACCTGGGCCAGAGGGGCCTGTGTGGCTGGGGTCGTAGTGATCAAGGGAGCGATGGAAGGAAGGTGAGGTCATGGAGGATAGCAGGCAGATCATGTAGGGCCTTCTTGGCCACAGTAAGGAGCCTAAATGTTATTCTTAGCAAAATGGAAAGCTGCTGGAAGGTTTAAACCCTGAGAGTGACATGATTTTACTTGGGCCTTGGAAAGTACATCCCTCATCAAGTTATTATGGTGATTGCGTGGGAATGATACAGGCAAATCACTGAGAACACTCTCTGGCTCATGGAATACACTTGTTAAAATGCACCTTCTCACCCTCAGTAACTGCTGTGTGAAGGCTGGATTGTAAGGGGCAAGAAGGGAAGCAGAGAGGCCAGTTAGGAGAGTAATCCGGAGAGAAATAATGGTGACTCGATAAAGGCTATACCTGGAAAGAGAGAAGTGAAATTTTTGTGTCATTTTGTTTCCACTATAGATCTCCCATGCTGCCTTGCTGGCCCACCCTAGCCCTCGAATACTAGCTCTAGCTAAGGCCAAGCCTCTTCATAAAAATTATTTACCTCCCCGTGATGCTCTCTGGCCAGTATCTTATGCTGCTATCCATTCCAAGATATCTCCCAGAATTCAAGAACTAGCTAACCCCAATACAAGGTATGTCAATTAAAGGCTACGATGGGACAGGAAAGCCTGGGGATACTAAGGAGAGGGAAAGTTGATCTAGTAAGGACAGTGAAATGAATTGTAGGAAAACAATAAATTTTTTAAATCATCTCACTTGTTACATTTATTGTGGCAAATCTATGGTCTTCTTACCATGAATTGTTGATAAGACTACAATTAAATATTTAGTGAAGTGGTGTTGAACTTTAGACCTAGGATACAACTCTATTATTATGGATATGGGATTATTTATCTATATTATTAAGGGAATAATCTATCTCTATTGTTGGGACTTCCCTGATGGCTCAGGTCATAAAGAATGTGCCTGCAATACAGGAGACCTGGGGTTGATCCCTGGGTCAGGAGGATCTCCTGGAGAAAGGAATGGCTACCCACTCCAGTATTCTTGCCTGGAGAATTCCATGGACAGAGGAGCCTGTTGGGCTACAGTCCATGGGATGCAATGAGTGGGACAGGACTGAGTGACTAACATACATCTATACTTATATTGTTAAGGAAAAGAAATTATAGAACAGAAACATAATTGTTACAATTTCCTACACTGTAGGCAGATTCTTTATGGGCTGAGCCATGGGGGAAGCCCCACTTAAATTCTCTCAGAGGAGTACCTAATAAGCTGGTAACAGTGGTTACTTTGGGGGCCTAGGGAGCTAGGATGGGAGGAAGACTTATTTTTCCCTAAATAGACTTTTGTAATTTTTCAACGTTTTTGCATCATGTACATGTATGAACTATTTCAAATAAATTGGAGAATATATTAAACAAAGAAAAACTTGCCTCTAATTCCTATTAATTTTTCAGAAGACCTCCCAACTTGCCTGAACCTCAATTCATTTCGTTACCTTTAAGGGATGGTACTTGATCCCCTTTTTCTAGCACCATCAAGAAAACATAACTGAAAAAGATGTAGTAGTCTTGAGCTCAGGGAATAGGAAATATATTCAATCTTATATAATAAAATATTTAAAATTTTTGCAGTAGATTTTTCTTTTTAAAAAAATGTTAAACATCAAATGAATTGGCACTCATTCTCTGTATACTGACAAAGGAAAGGGAAGAGTAAGATCAGGTACTCAAGATTCTATCCTGGTAGCAAAATTCTTATTTGGTGGTTAAGGATGGAAACTTCAAAAAAAAAAAAATGATTTCTTCAAGTTCACTAGTGAACTGTCTGGCTTTGTTTTAACATTGCCAAATTATTGAGGAATTTCCAGAATTTGCTTTCTATGGAAAGACGAAAGGCTTTAGAATCTGACACAAATCTAGATTTGACCACAGGTCATTCTTACAACTTGCCTGAGCCTTCATCTCCTTATCTGTATAGTGGAGGTTAATTATACCTGTTTTATGAGCTGCTTATGAAAATCAAAACGGGATAATATCACAGTGCCTAACATATAGTGGATGCCTGAGGAGTGTTAGTTCTCTTTCCCTTTCATCCTATTTCAAGTCGAATCTTTTTTTCCATTTCAGAACTCCTGTGCATATTGTATATTATGATCCAGAAGTCTTTAAAGTCAAGCCAGCTGCTTTGAAAACACAATGTTCTCCAAGGATCCAGGAGTTGGCAGAACCTATTACACATTAAAAACAGAAAGCCACAGTTCCCTAGTCTGGTGCTGTCAGTTTGTAGGCCCCACCCCCTCAATACACACAGGACCTCTAGGGAACACCACTGCTGCTGTTACCTGCAGTCATGCCTTTAGCAGGTCTGGGGACTCCAGCATGCTTTAAAGAGAAAATGATAGCCTGCCTTACTATCCTTACTTCTCTCCTCATGCATGTCTTAGTGGTCTTATTGCTCTGACTGACCTGAAGAAACAAAACCTCCTTATATTTGCTGGGTTTGCTTTTCTTTTCCCAGTGAGATCTATGTTCTCCAGAAGCTGATCTCATCTCACTGTCTTCTCAAATAAATCCTGAAGACTGAAATCATTCTTTGTGTTACTTTTCCATTGCCCCCTCATTACTGAGAAGTAACACTGAAACGGTGAAGCCTTTGTGGATAAGTCAAAATGCTTTCTGTAATCTGTAGATGAAATTTAGGAAACAGGTTACTATATTTTTTTGAATGAATAAATGAACATTTATTAAATATTTTTGTGACAAGTGCTATGCTAGATACATATCAAAGGAAATACAGTAACCTTATGAGATAATTATTATCATCTTCAGTTTACAAGTGAGAACATTGAGATCCAGAGTTTATATGCCTAGATTATATTGCCATAGAGTTATAAATCAAATTGCAACTTTTAGCTCCAAATTGAAGTATCATTTTATTAAAAATATAGTTATGTATTAAAATCAAATTATTGATAAAGTTAGTAATTTCTGCTTACTCTGGATCAGAATTTTTTAACCTAGAGTCTTAAGACAGCCTTTGCAGCGTCCATAAATCTTCAATTGCATGTATGTCAGTTTGCTGGGAATAGCACTCATGGTTCTTTATTTGGCTGTGCTGGGTCTTCTTGCTGCTTGTGGTCTTTCTCTAGCTGCAGCATTCAGGCTCTGAAATTGTGGTGTGTGGGCTTAGTTTCTCTGGCAGCATGTGAAATCTTCTCAGACTAGGGAATGAACCATGTCATCTGCATTGGTCATTGGATTCTTTATCACCAGACCACCAGAGAAGTCCACATCCATGGTTCTTATCACAGTCTGAAAATAATTCATGACCTGAAAAAGGTTATGAAGCAGTGTTCTAGATGAGCTTTTCATTTCTCAAAATATTTGATTAAACCAGTAGACTTTTTGTTTTACTACTATTTATTTATCACCACAACTGGAAGCAGAAGGGAGCCTTGAGCAGCTTTTGTAGCTCAAAAGAGGACTGAGTCTTCTGGGGAATAAGGTGATGGAGTCTTTTGGTTCTTCTTGGGGCTGCTGCAGTGGAGTGTTTTGGTCTCCATTTTGCAGAAGCATAAATGTCATGCAGCCAGTGGTGAAGGCAGTGCTGCCTCCCAAAAAACAGTGCTGCCCCGTGTTTCCATAGGAGATAGATTACTTTAAATTATTCCATCTGCACCAGCCTTTTCCTTTTCTCACGCTCAGTGTCATTTATCACGAGTGACAGAAACTAGGCATTTGGTAAGCACTATAATGCTTTGTCAAATTGCATCCACCCAGAATTTTTTTAATTTAATTTGTTTTATTATCTCCATGGATTAATATTTTATGGAGTAAACTAACTTTTATGGCCTATCTAGATTTGTATGAAAATGAGCTTGTTTGGAAACCAGTTTTACAGGTGATTGAGCTCTATCTCTAAAGCCTTTATGTTAAGCTAATAACTAGTGTCATGGAGAGGTAATACCATGCAGTAGTTTTGGTAGTTTTTTGTTTTGGTTTGATTTTGGAGTTTTTTTGTTTGTTTGTTTTTGTTTCTTTAGATAGAAGGAAAATTAAAAAAGCTAGGTTTATTGATTAAAATGAAATATGGGGAATTCCCTGGTGGTTCAGTGGCTAAGACTTCATGCTCCTGCAGGGGGCCTGGGTTCCATCCCTGGTCAGGGAACTAGATCCCACATGCTGCAGCTAAAGAGTTCGGATGCCTCAGTGAAGATGGAAGATCCTGCATGCCGCAACTAAGACCTGGCTCAGCCAAATAAAACAAAAATTAAAGTTTCTGGAAATGACCCTTAAGACAAACAGCAAATAAAGAAACATCTATTTCAAGGATATCTGTGAAAATTCAGTAAGAAAGGTGAGAGTCTGTGATATTCAAACTACTTTTAGGCAGATTGTATCTTGCCACAAATTCTAGTTCTGTCTTTAAATCCCTAAGTTGTATTCACTTTTTACCTGTTTCCTCCTTTGACTTGCACACAAGAATCTTAGAACTTAAAGAATATAATGTTCAAATGTGGTGAGCCCCCTCAGCAAATAAAATTTCTGGCATCATGCCTAATCATAGCAGGAAACCAAAAAATAACAGCTTCTACCATCATCACCTCCACCACTACCCCAGGAGATTGACAGCTTGTCTGTGCCACTCTTCTGCTTGGTTTCTGGTATCAATACTTTAATCTGAATTTGTTTTTACTTGTTCCCTGGAGTGGATATGTGTGTATATGTTCATATGTATGTGTGCCTGTCTTTATTATGTGTTTATGTATAAACTGAAAGTTTCCTAAATCCTTTAAAGAAGCAGTTATTAAATAAGATCACTGAGGAATTGTACAGAGGCTTGTGATTAACTACCATAAGTTATAATAATTTTGCTAAGAAGCTCAAATGTCTTCTCACCCCTTTTAGCTGTCAAGTGTAATAGCTGCAAATGTCCACCTTTCTGCAGCTTTTATTCCCAGATGGTTGTGTTGACTGTCTCTGTTAAGCCTTGGAGTGATTTTCAGCTCCTTATTAGCAGAAAGGTGGAGAATATTATTATTAGATTCATGAATTTGGGGTAAGTTAATATTGTCCATTTTGGAAAATGGCATCAACGAGACTATTCATAGTCTACCAAAACTATCAAAGGATTTTTTTTTTTTTAAATCCACTAGTTTAGAAAGGCCTGAAATTTCTTAGGACACAGGATATAGGTTAAAACTGTTTTATTCTGCCTCTGATAATATTCTGTCCTTCACTCCTCTGGTTTTAAGATGAAAGCTTAATTGAAAGTTCTCATTAGGTAAGCTTAGTTAAACCATATCAAAATTATATTTTATGACTATTAAAATAAAGATGAATATATCAGTATCTTATATTAAGGCTTTTTTTTTTTAACTAAAAGTTCGTTTTTCCTTTTCATATAAAAAGAACTAAACCATCTTTGTAAGTTCCTAAAGGTATTGTGGGCTGTAGGCACTGAGCCTGCTGTGCCCGGTGGGGCAGTCCACCGCGTTCAGGTAGGTAGTCCTTGGGTCTGTGTGGCAGCGTAGAGACCTGAGAGCTGCCAGAGACACACACGTGTAAGTCGTCTCAGTTAGCTGTGGTTGGGACTGAGGGGTTGATGAGAGGTAGGACCAGGACACAAGAAATCCTGCTTTGGTACTTGCTGGTATTGGAGAAGTGCTGTTGATTATGTTTAGGAGGGTATTGATATGGTGGTTACGCTTTTAAAAGCCTTTTAAAAAATATTATTTTTTAGCTGTGCTGGGTCTTTGTTGCTGCTTGTGGTCTTTCTCTAGTTGTGGCGAGTAGGGGCTACTCTCTAGTTGTGGTGTGCAGGCTTCTCACTGTGGTGGCTTCTCTTGTTGCGCAGCATGGGCTCTAGGGCCCATGGGCTTCAGTAGTTATGGTGCATAAACTTTAGTTGCTCTGAGGCAGATGGGATTTTCCCAAACCAGGGCTTGAACCCGTGTGCCCTGCATTGGCAGGCAGATTCTTACTCACTAGGCCATCAGGGAAGTCCTGGTTATGCTTTTAAAAGCAGTTCTTTTAGAGATGGAAGCTGAGACATTTGTGAATAAAGTGGTATCTAGAGTTTGTATGTGTGTGTGTGATTCAGTCGTGTTCAATTCCTTGCAACCCTATGGACTGTAGCCCACCAGGCTCCTCTGTCCATGGGATTCTCCAGGCAAGAATACTGGAGTGGGTTTCCATGCCCTCCTCCAGGGGATCTTTCTGAACCAGGGATCAAACCCGCATCTCTTATGTCTTCTGCATTGGCAGGAGAGTTCTTTACCGCTAGTGCCACTTGGGAAGCCCTATCTAGAGTTTGCTTTGCAATAATCCCATCAGGAGTGGATGAGAGTTTAGATGAAACGACTCTTGGTTGTGAGTTGGTGATTGTTGAATTTAAGTGATGGAAACATAGGGTTCATTGTAATATTCTCTCTTCTATTAGACATGCTTGAAATTTTACATAATAAATTGGAAAGTCTAAGGGGAGCATGGATGGACAGTTACAGGTCTCAACAGAGGCTTGAGAGGCCTGAGCAGCACAAAACTCCCCCAACACTGCACGCCACCAGCCTGGTCTGCTTGCCTCCCACACGGTTGGTGTTAGGGCTATTTAAGTGGGAAAGTCAAGGTAATTTGTCTGTATTCCATGGCTGGTGTAGGGGAGAAATAGCACATACAAGATGGTAAGATATTTTATAATTTGGTGGAAATAGGATGGTGGAGTTACAACCCACTAGAAATAAGGTAAAACAAGATAAACTGGTGTTCCTACCCAAAATCCAGGGGAATGGGCGAGACTTAGAACTTTCACCACACTTCTGGTGGGAAAGGGTTTCAAGTCAACTCTAATTGAATTTTCCAAGGTCAGGATGCCTCTGTTGACCTCTAGGTTGCAACTGCTTGACTCTCAAGAGGTGAAGAACAAGTGGGAACAGAGAAGAAGTTGACTTTTGTTTGTTAACCTGGATTTGGTTGAAGGAAGGAAAATTAGAGCATAAATGTTACATGGCTTCCTGCAGTCTAGGACAGAGGGGATGAAGGCAGTGCTGTTTCAGTTCAAGGTTGTTGGTTCTGGAATGAGGCTTCACAGAGTATTAACTGTGCAACCTTATACAAATTACTTCTCAATGAAAAGGAGCTAATAGTGTGTGATGTTGAGATTTGAAAGTCTCCAATAAATTATTCCTATCCTTTCCTTGCCTTAGTTCAGAAACAATTGAGAGACCCAGACAGATGGAGTTCAACATAACTCCTTTACAACCGATAAAGCTTTTTGGAGAATGTGATTTTAGTGAACCAGTTGGATTTCTAAATACCCCTCCTCCATGCACACCTGCCCCCAGAGCAGACAGAGCACATTCTGCTTATGGCTCTGAGATCTCAAGGAAGAAGAAATGTACTCCTTCTTCTAGATTCACCAGCAGAGGAGTCACTGCTTCCATGGGAAGGAGGAAATAGGGATGGGTGAGGGCAAAAATGAGGGAGTTCTTCTCTGGGGAATTCTCCTTCTCCACATGGAAACAGGAGCATTGGGAGATAATGTTTATCACTGGGTTCTTGTGAAGTGCGTAGCACAGTATCCAGTACATGGTAAGTAGGCTTTATTTGCTTAGTCGTTATTAATAGTGAATATTAAGAAGCTTCCCACATCTTTGTGGATAATGGAGTCACCTCCTCATTGTACCCCCAGTGAAAACAATACTCCTATCAAGAAGTGTAGTCCACTCCTCCATGCCTTGAGTCTGGGGTCCCTGTGACTTGCTTAGACTGACAGAAGGTGGCAGAAGTGACACTGTATGACTTCCAAGGCCCCAGGGAACCTTGTAGCTTCTGCTCTTGCCTTCTTCGATCGCTGCTCCAGAACAGCATAAAGGGAAACCCTTGAGAGACCTCCTGGAAAGAGAGGTCCCGTCCTGGCGGCCAGCTCGCCCTCTGCTGAACTCAAGTCACATGATTGATCCCACAAGACCAACGAAAGACTGCCCAGCCAATTCACAGAATTGTCAGAAAAGAAAATGGTTATTGTTTAAAGTTCCTGTTTGGGGTTGATTTGTTATTCAGCAATAGTGAGCAAATAGGTAATAAGTTGGTGGAGCAAGAGACTGAAGTTGTGGTGTGTAGGGAGGGCCACAGGGGTTGCTGATTGCAGTGGGCTGATTTCCATAGTTTGTGAGCGAGTCCTTGGTTCGGGTCTGCTAAATGAGTGAGCACACACTTCTGCCTCAACTAGCTGTTGTAAGTCCCTTCACTGACATTCGTGATCTAACCTGTAGCAGACCTGAACTTAAGTGGCTCCCGGTGGGTCAGTAAGAAGCTGCAAGAATTGAGACAGAGGAGTGTACTGGTCACTGACAAAGCTGAGCCCTCCACCTTACCTAATATCCCCCAGAGGATTTTGCTTCCTAAGGACCTATCTGAGGAGGTCCTGGCCTGTGACCACTCTTAACAGCAGAGACGTGGCCCAGGCACTAAGGAGAGGGAGCTCGAAGGCACACGTTCTTCCACAGTTTGTATTGGATTTTCATCTCCATCTGGGAGGTGCTGCCAGGTCAGAAAGCTTCCCCACCCATTGCAGCAGGCGTCTGCCTGCCTGCTCTCTGTTGCCAAGGCGTGGTCTGCTGGAATTTCCAGGACATTGGACTTCCTAGTTTGCATTGCAAGACAGGGCTGGCAGCAGGTCGAAGACAGAGAAAGTGGGCTGTGGGGTGGGGGAGCAGAAAGAAGCTGCTGGTCTTCAGTGTGAAGTGGGGAGTGAGTTCACCCTGGGACGCCAGGGACATGATGGCGGTGGGCGGGCAGTGCTCTGTGAATGGGCAAAGGTGGCTGAGGCTTGGGCAGATGGGCATCAAAGGAAAGCAGTAATAGACCCCAGGTAACACACTGCCTTTTCTGTAATGATCTCAGCAGGCAGGAGTGTCCTGGGGCTTGGATAGTTTAAAAGCACCACAGTGCTGGCTTCAGCAAAGCTTAAAGCATGGCGTAGGTCAGAGAGCCATCCATTTTAAGGTCTGACTCCTCTGCGATTTTTAAGTGACCCATGATTGTCAGGTTGGGGCTTCCCAGATGGCACAGTGGTAAAGAATCCTCCTGCCAGTGCAGGAGATGCAGGAGATGTGGGTTTGATGCCTGGTCAGGAAGATCTGCTGGAGAAGGAAATGGCAACCTACTCCAGTATTCTTGCCTGGGAAATCCCATGGACAGAAGAGCCTGCAGGTTCCAGCCCTTGGGGTCTCAAAAGAGTCAGACATGACTGAGCATGCACTCATGCACACTATTGTCTAGCGTGAAGCTGCATCAATTGAGGCAGAGGAGTGGACTGGTCACTGACAAAGTGGAGCTTCCCACATTACCTAACTCTCCCCTCTTTCTTCCAAAGGGTTCTGCAACCTATCTGAGGAAGTCCTGGCCTGTGACCACCTTTGTCAGCAGAGACACAGCCCAGGCAGTAAGGAGAGGGAGCCTGAAGGCACATGTTCTTTCACAGTTTGTATTTATTTTTCTTGGTTGATCCTTGGTAGAGGAAGAATAAATGACTGTATTATATGATTTCAAATGTAAAGACAGGTGGTATAGATGTGGCTGAGAGTGTGCTTTCTAGAATCAGAATGGCAGGATTTGAACCCTGGACCCACCACTTACTAGCTCTGTATCTTTGGATAAATTAACTAAGCCTCAGTTTCCTAATTGGAAAAATGGATGTAAGCATGGTGCTGTCAAATGCTGTTCCACAGGGCACCACCAAGGAACTGGTAGACAAAGCAAAGCTGAGTTTATAGCGCACTGAGATCAGAGTGATCCCTTCCTTGACAGTCTTAGCAGCATCTTGTGAAGAGAGGGCAGTGATGGGGTATTTATAGGTTTGGGGCTTGTTTAGGATTGAGCAAGGGCTTAACAGACACAGCAGGGTGAGGGTTTCTAAAGAAACCTTTGAGAATTGATGAGACCCGTGGACTACTTTCAGGACAGTAGCAAAAATTGTGTGTAATTTCATCTCCCTGGGCAAGAGTTTCCTAAAGCATATTACTGGAGGCAGTGGTGAAAGTCATGCTAATACAGACAGTGAACTGTGCGGGTACAGATGGTTTTAGGTTCAGGTTCTCCTGATATACTTCCAGCATTGTTGTGAGGATTAAATGAGACAATGGATGAGGTGCTCAACGTATAGTCATGTGAGTGCTAAGTCGTTTCAGTCGTGTCCAACTCTTTGCAACCGCATGGACTGTAGCCCACCAGGCTTCTCTGTCCATGGGATTCTCCAGGCAAGAACACTGGAGTGAGTTGCCATGCCCGTCTCCAGGGAATCTTCCCGACCCAGGGGTTGAACTCACATCTCTTAAATCTCCTGCATTGGCAGGCAGAAACACTCAGTAATAGTTATCATTAGTAGCATTATTTTTCAGTCCAGCCCCCATTTCTCCTGCCAGTTTGCTAGTACGTAAAATGATTTCACCTCCAGAATTGTTTTCTCATGACCTAAAGACTTTATCCCTTTTTAAAATGCAAACACAGGAAGAAAGGGCTCACCAAATCTAATCAGGTATTTACACCTCAGAGTTTGTAAAATCCTAGACAGGAATCCTGGAAGCTTAGAACATAAGCTTTACTAAGCCCTCAGAGAAATGGCCCCGTACATCCTTAAGCTGTTCTGAAGGACCCTTGCACATCCCCAGTCCATGTAAGACTAAGTACAATAACGCTAGATCCAAAACCCCTGAATTTCCCCCTTTCAATCTTGTGTCAGGCTGGTCCCATCCAGTAAGATGCTGTTACCTCCTTGGTGTTTGTGCTTGTCCAAGTTTCTCCAGAGAAACAGAAACAGAAAGAAATCTTTCTTTCTTACTTTCTTTGTTCCTTCCTTCCTTCTTTCATCACATCTATCTATCTAAATGGAGTTTATCATGAGGAATTGGCTCACAAGATTATAGAGGCTGAGAAGACCCACGATCTGCTATCTGCAAGCTGTAGACCCAGCCAAGTTGGTGGCATAATTCAGTTGGAGTCTGAAGGCCTGAGACCCAGTGGAGCTGATGATATAAATTTCAGTCTGGGGACTTGATGAGTTGAGATGTCTGAGCTCTAGCAACGAGGCAAGGAAAAAAGAGGCAAATTCCACCTGTTTCTGCTTTTTGTTCTACTCAGACCCCTGATGGATGGGATGAAGCTCAACCACGTGGAGGAGGGCCATCTACTGGGTCCACCAATTCAAATGGTTAATCTCACTTGGAAACATCCTCACAGACACACCTAGAAATAATGTTTGGTCTGGACACCTCAGTCAAGTTGATACATTAAACTAACCATCACACCAAGTCATAGAGAGGAACTGAGGATTTGCAGGTAGAAGAGGGATGGGTCATCATTTCCAGAGGAGAAATCCATTTTGCTCTTGAAATCACACACTACTGATGAGGCCTCTTATGTTAGGAGGTTAGTAAGCTGCCTCAGTTTACCCAAAGTATCTACACTCAGTCGTCTCTTCTGCAGGTTTCCAGACCATGTCAACAGGCTCTAGACCTGGGGAGCTCAGCCCTGGCTGTCCCTTAGAGTCAACAGGGCAGCTTTAGAAAATATCTAAACTGGGTCTGCCCCTGTGGTTGCTGCCCATTTGACCCCAACCAGCTGAACCAGAATGTTATGGTGAGGCCCAGGCACTGCTCTTTTACCAAAGTTGCCCAGGTGATGGCTGATGCACAACTTGAGAAACACTACTCCAGATCAGTGCTACTTAAACTTTAGCTGCACAGGTATCATTCGGAGGACTTACTAACACACAGATTCGGGTTTTCACTCCCCAGAGATTCTGATTCGGTATGTCTGAGTTGGGGCTTGAAAATGAGTACTTGTAAGATGCTCCCAGGTGATGTTAATGCTATGTATTAGTTTTTGAGGGCTGCCATAACAAAGGGCCACAGACTTGGAGTGACCCATGTCTGAAACAACAGAAATTTATTTTCTCACAGTTCTGGAGTCTAGAAGTCCAAGATCAAGGTATCAACAGGGTTGGTTTCTTCTGAGGCCTCACTCCTTGCCTTACAGACAGCAGCCTTCTTTCTCCCTGTACCTTCACATGTCTGCCCTCTGTACATGTCTGTGTCCAAACTCCTTCTTAAAAGGACACTAGTCATATAGGATTAGGGCCTACGCTAATGACCTCATTTTAATTTATCTCTTTAAAGATTCCACCTCTAAATATGGTCACATTCTAAGGTCTTGGCAGGGGGTAGGCACAATTTATCCCCTCACATGCTGTATAGTGCATGTGTGAACCCCACCACTTTCAGTAGCAAGGCTCTAAATTACACAGATCACAGAAATAGTATGGGTTCACCAGGTAGTATAACGTATAAGTGTTAATAGCTCAGTCATGTCCGACTCTTTGTGACCCCATGGACTGTAGCCTTCCAGGCATGAATTTTCATTCCAAAAAGATGAAACAAAAATAAACAAGTGGGACTAGCTCAGCCTCAAATGCTTCCGCACAGCAAAAGAAACAATCAGCTGTGTAAAAAGACAATTTAGACAATGGAAGAAAATATTTGTAAACTGTATATATGAAAAAGGGTTAATCTGGTAAGGAGTTTATCTCTAAAATATGTTTAAAAACTCCTACAACTTCATTGTTAAAAAAAAACAAAACTCGTCTCCATAGGTTTGATACACATGGAGTGGTTCTTTTTTTTTTTCCCCCAACTTTTTACTCTGTATTGGGGTATAGCTGATTAACAATATTGTAATAGTTTTAGGCAGCACCTCAGAGTCACAGATAAGGCTGGCAGGCTGGGGTTCTTCAGCATCTACATTACTGAAACAAATGCAAGAAGTTGGCTGAAAAATGGCTGTTCCAAAGCCTCTTCCTGCAGCAGCAAGTTGTAAGAACTGCATGGAAAATGGCAGACCACAGCTACAGCCTGCCTCCTATTTCTGCAAAGTAACTCTCAAGGAAAAGAAAATCAGCCCAGGAATCAGACTGATTCTTACCTCTTTAAATCAGTTGCTGTTGTTTAGCTCCTTGGAAGTTTTTCATGTTGAAAAAAAGAAAATCCTTGGATGTTAAGTAGACATATTGTGGTGATCATTTTGCAATATATACAAATATCAAATAATTATATGTGCTCTTGAAATTAATAGGCTTGGTCAAAGCGATGGTTTTTCCAGTAGTCATGTATGGATGTGACAGTTGGACCATAAAGAAAGCTGAGTGCCAAAGAATTAATGCTTTTGAGCTGTGGTGTTGGAGAAGACTCTTGAGAGTCCCTTGGACTGCAAGATCAAACCTGTCCATACTAAAGGAAATCAGTCCTTAATATGCATTGGAAGGACTGATGCTGAAGCTGAACCTCCAATACTTTGGCTACCTGGTGGGAAGAGCTGACTCACTGGAAAAGACCTTGATGCTGGGAAAGACTGAAGGCAAAAGGAGAAGAGGGCAGCAGAAGATGAGATGATTAGATAGCATCACCAACTCAATGGACATGAATTTGAGCAAACTCCGGGAGATAGTGAAGGACAGAAGTGTCTGGTGTGTTGCAGTCCATGAAGTCAGAAAGAGTGGGACAGAACTTAATGAACAACAACAACTCGAAACTAGTATAATGTAAATTTTCTTGAAAAAAAAAAAAGTAACACCTCAATTTTCTTTAAAAAATAAAAAAGATTACATGCCACACACACAAAAAAGTGTCTTTTTGATGATCAGATAAAATGACTTGCAGCTTGAAGGGAACAAAACAAACTTCTAATGTTTTTAAGGCATATATGAAATTCATATATGCAGGCTGAGGGCTGCATTCAGCTGTGGAAATGCATGGTAAGCAAATTTGATTCTTGTAAATCTAAAATGTTAGAAAGGAAAAATTTCTCTACTCTGTGAGGTTTAGTGTCTGTGAGCCTGTGAATTAAACGACACAAGAGAGATTAACAAGAGAAAAAGGTTTATTTGTATGCACATGAAAACCAACAAAAGAAGCAGTGGTTCTTTAAATGGTTTAAATTAGAGGTTTACAGACTGCTATTTACTATAATTTGAGAACCCCAAGTCAGGACAGGGGAGCTTAGTGGGCTACAGTCCGTTGCAAAGCGTCGGACATGACTGAAGCGACTTAGCACACATTAAGAGATAGCCCTGTGGGAAAAGTATCCTTGACTTAAATAGCGCTTGCAAACAAACTGAAGCGACTTAAAAAGGAGCAAAACTTTTAAATAGCGCTTAAAAATTAAAAGGAGCATTAAAGTAAAAATGTGCTGCAATAGGTACAGATTTTTGTACTCTAGGAATGAATTCTTCATACACTATTCCTTTGGGAAATGGGCTTGACCTATGAGAGAACTATAAAAACTTGTTCCTTGAGTAAAATATGGACAAAAACTAAGACATCATTTAGTCCATGAGTAAAGAATCAAACTGTGATTCAATGGCAAGTGTTTATGTAGAAGAGCTAGAAATTGAACAAACATCTAAAAACTGTAGAGCAATTAATCCTGCAAAATCATGGCAACTATGAAGTAATCCATCTTTAAAATTATGACAAGATTAGAGATGGTAAGTGTGTGAACTCTGCTTGTACATGGAAATAGATCTCTGAAATAATGTTGACTGAAAACAATTACAATTCAAAATAGTACAGTTATTTCAACTATGGACAAAATACAAGCTTGCCTACTGGCAAAGATGGGGACTTAATTTAAACCTATGTAAACAGTGCTAATATTTACGAGGTCCTTATTTTCTCCAGAGCTGTGTTAGTGATAAAAGTCAATTGGAGTGGTAGACAATTTAGGGAGGGGAAGGGAGGAAGGATGAACTGATGGAGCACAGGGGATTTTTAGGGGAATGAAACTATTCTGCATGATATTGTAACAGTGGATGTGTATTATTATATATTTGTCAAAATCGGTAGGCTACACAACACAAAGAGAGAACCCTAATTTAAACAATAGACTTTACTTAATAATAATGTATCAGTATTGGCTCATCAGTTGTAACAATTGTACCACATTAATACAAGATATTGGGTTTCCCTGGTGACTCAGACAGTAAACAATCTGCCTGCAATGCAGAGACCTGGGTTCGATCCCTGGGTCAGGAAGATCGCCTGGAGAAGGGAATGGCTACCCATGCCAGTATTCTTGCCTAGAGAATTCCATAGACAGAGGAGCCTGGCAGGCTACAGTGCTTGGGTTTGCAAAGAGTTGGACATGACTGAGCTTAGCAGGAGAAATTGGGAGGTGGGGAGTAGCAGTGAGGAAGTATATGGGAACTCTGCACCTTCTGGTCAATTTATCTGAAAATGCAAAACTGACCCCCTGTTAATAAAGTGTATTAATGAAAGAAAAGAGGTAAATTGGCGGATAAAGAGATTGCTGAGTCTTGGGGAAATCTTGAAGCATCAAGGCTAAAACATGCTTTCGTTCTTTGCTTCCTTTGCCTAAAGGTGCATCGTTTATTTTGCAAGGACATAAGGATTAAGAACAAAATGAGAGCAATAGAATGTCTTGCTAGCGTTGCCGAAAGAAGCTTTCTCACTTGGGTGACTGTTATGAACATTGAATCAATCTATTCAGAGGAATAAATTTTACCCTTGATAAGATAAGTTCCAAATCTCCTTCAGGTGATTTGGTAAGAAAACACTGTATCTTAGCAATTCTCACTACAGGATTCACCACATCAACAAACATATTTGAAGGTGTTTAACAAAGCACTTTTCTGTTAGTATCTTGTTGATCAGCAATCTCACTTCATCAGAACACAGCTTTTGCTCAGGGGAGAACCAGTTCTGTAACCCTTTCTCTGCAGTGGAAACTCCATAATGCTGGAGAATTCAAACTCATTCTCACAATCAGATCTGTCTCCTGCAGCCCTGGAGCCAATTACCCACTCCCTGCTCTGGCCACTCACCACCTTCTCTGCCTTGAATCCTGGGCATAAACTCAGGTCTATGAAACAAACAAAACCCCAGGTCTTTATTCTAACTCAGCTTGCTTTCTGACCTCAAGCCTTACTATGCTGAGCTGGTGGAAAAAGAGCCTCCCATCTTTCTGAGGTTCCAGGAACCTCTGAATGCCAAGACGCTGAGTGGTGGGGATGGGGTGAGGTGGGGAGGATCCTCTGGGCCTTGGCCCATGCAGGTTACTGCTTAGACATGTCATCTCTCTCCGCAAGTTCCCTACAGGTCTTCCCACTTTCCGCTGATTTCCCTTGTGACTGGCGTGTGGGAGTCTTTGGCAGGGCTACCTCTGATCCTATCTGTCTCAACACAGCCATCTTCTCTCTGGGATTGTTTGCCTAAGTAGTGACTACGCTGCAAAGTCGTGACTGTAACACACAGTAGTGCTGTGTGCGAAGTCGCTTCAGTCGTGTCCGACTCTTTGCAGCCCTATAGATTGTAGCCCACCAGCCTCCTCGGTCCATGGGATTCTCCAAGCATCTCCTCCAGGGGCTCTTCCTGACTCAGGGATGGAAGCCCCGTCTCCTTCGTTGGCAGGCAGATTCTTTACCACTAGCGCCACCTGGGAAGCCTGCTGCAAAGGCAGGCACAGATCTTTTCTGCTCCCGGAATCCACCACCTCTCATTTTTCCCTCTTGACTCCCACCTGTTAAAAACACCTTCCAGTCTGGAGATGACATGGATTCTCTTTCTTTCATTTTTTCTGCAATGCCCCCCGCCCCCAGGATTCCCTAAATGATTAAGTTTTTGGAACAAGAAGCAAAAATACTTTCAAACTATACGTTTTCTCCCATGAGAAACCCTTCCTCAAGGCAATGAAGCTAGAGCACCCTGTGATGGAAGGAAGGGAAAGGAACCCTACAGAGAGAAAAAGGAAGAAATCCTTTGAAAATATTATTTGGCCACATATTTTATTTGCATGGAGGCTCATCTCTGTTAATGTATTTTAGGCTGTCTGATAGCATGAGTGGTTTTCCTATGTCCTCCCCAGCACCTGTGGAGTGAGAAGGTGTGCTCCTGACAACCTCTGGTTGTTCTTCCTTTGACCTTGCCCCGCTTTGAAGCAAGCTCTGAAGTGCTTCTGTGGGGCAGTGATGGTCGCATCCCGGCCACTAAAATCCTATACTTGGCAGAGAGAAAGGGAATGAGACACTGGGCAAGTAAGTTTTGATGGAACCACAAAGCCATTAGCTTTCTTTTTTGTGAGTTGTCTGATGACAGTTTTATTCATTTTCTGATCAACTCCTTAGGGAGCCTGCCACTGTGTGTGAAAGTGAAAGTCAGTCAGTCGTGTCTGACTCTTTATGATCCCATGGACTGTAGCCCACCAGGCTCCCCTGTGCATGTAATTCTCCAGGCAAGAATACTGGAGTGGGTTGCTATTCCCCTCTCTAGGGGATCTTCCTGACCCAGGAATCAAACCCACGTCTCCTGCACTGCAGGCAGATTCTTTACCATCTGAGTCACCAGGGAAGCCCCTGCTGCTGTGCATATTGAATGGAATTTAGCTCCCCAGGGTTTTGGCTGTGTGGGCTGGAGTCCCAGGGCCCTGGGTGGCTCCCCCTGGGAGGTACCGTGATGATACAGAAAGGGGAATAAGCTCTTCTCTGCTCCAGTCGCTTCTCCTCTCCTGCTTCTACCACCTAGGGCTTATGGAATTCTCCATGCCCCCAGTCTCCGCCCCTCGAAACCCTGAAACTTGTCAAGGCCATTAACTTTTTTTTCAACTATATCAATTTAAGAATTTTCTATTGAGATGTAGCTGACATCTAAAGTTACATTAGTTTCAGTTGTACAACATAATGATTCGTTATTTGTATGAAACGTGGAGGCTGGGTGCTGAGCAGCCTGTCTAGTGAGAGTGGTCCAGGCCTCATTCATCCCTATACCCCCGTGCCCAGCCCTGTGTGTGCCACCTGAGGGCCATCTCCTCAATGTTTACTGTATTGAAATGAGCTGCGTTTAGTCCGTGTTTGTGGAATTTGGGTGTACCTCATCAAGCTTTTTAATATCCTCTAATAAGTCACAGATTCTAAAAAAGATAAATAAATTTTACTGACTCAGATGGTTCTAATTCCTTGTCTTTGCTTTTCTAATTGTTCTCCATGCTCCTCAAGCATCAAGGGGTGCAATGGACAAAGGAGCAGAAAGTGAAGGAAAAGACCCCTTATTATCTTCAGACCAGACAGTCATGTGCTTTTATGGAATAAGTATTTTATATCAGGACTGGACAACAAAGCGGACTCCTGATGAGAAAAGATGAAAGGAATGACCGAGTTGGCCAGGGCAAGGATACCAAAGGCTCTCTCTTTCCTCCGGCCAGCTGCTCAGCTCCTGGAAGCAAAACAACCCTTCTGTCTGGGATTGTGTTAGACCTGACCCTGCCGTGGCTTTTCTCCCTGACTGTGTAAGGCAAGTTCCCTGCTTAATATCCTTGTTTAGACTCAGTTAAATTCATAAACAGGAACTCTTAGGTTGCTGCTGTTTTGAAACTTTCTGGGCTTTTGAAGATGATCTATGACTGGGACTTCCCTGGTGGTCCAGTGGTTAAAACTTTGCACTCCCACTGTAGGGTGCTGGGGTTCTATCCCTGGTCAGGGAGCTAGATCCCACACGCGGCAACTAAAGATTCTGCATGCCGCAACTTAGACCTGGCAAAGCCAAATTAAAAAAAAAACAAACCAGATGGTCTATGACTGATTTGTTAATTACCAAACCTCTGTTCTTGTTTCATTAACTCAACCCTCGTAGCTCCCAATTATTGGTGCAAACGGAGTAACTTAATTGAGATGCAAATGAATTATTTAAACTTGCAATAGATTTTAAATGGTTGCTGTTTGACCTTGTGGTATATATGTGGCAAACTGTTTTCTTAATGTGATTAACATGATAAAGGAGATTTGAAATCAAGACTGTCTTGGGAATGCGTTGTATGGTCACTTTATTTATATTGCATATTACTTGGATAATGAAGTTATTTGCCTAACCTTATTTTGTTTAGACAGATATTATAACTACTTATATTCTCAAACCTCATACCAATTTGAAGGTACTGAAAGCAGTTGTGGGTAAGAGGAAGAGGGGAAGAGATAAACTGGTTGAAGTACTTTGAATGAGTGTTTTGGAAATATGGGTACTATTGATCTAAAATTAGTTATTTATATTTTATTTTTATTACATAGCATATATTAATATATAAGTCTATTTACATGTTGTATTAAATTTAATGTATTATATTAATATACAGTATGTTAATATATTACGAACATATGCTTAATTTATTAATAAATATATTACATTGCATTTACTATAGTAATATATAATATAACATATAATGTATGTAATATATATAATATATAATATAATATTAAGGGCTTCCCAGGTGGCTCAGTGGTCAGGAATCCATGTGCCAATACGGGAAGCACAGGTTTGACCCCTGGGTTGGGAAGATCCCCTGGAGGAGGAAATGGCAACCCACTCAAGTATTCTTGCCTGGTGGGCTACAGTCCATGGGAGTCACAAAGAGCTAGACATGACTGAGTGACTGAGCATATTACATTAAATATAAATTATATATATATGTGTATATATATATATGGCTGGAAATCCCTTTAGTAAATAAAACAAATTGTGCTGTGATGGCTCAATGAATACCATTTGCTTAAGCTCCTGAATTCCAGTTGCCAGGTTGTGCTGTGGTAAAGAACCCTCCTGCCAATGCAGGAGATACAACAAAAGTGGGTTCAACCCCATGGTTGGGAAGATGCCCTGGAGTAGGAAATGGCAACCCACTCTGGTATTTTTGCCTGGAGAATCCCATGGACAGAGGAGCCTGGCGGGCTACAGTCCATAGGGTCACAAAGAGTCAGATGTGACTGAAGTGACTGAGCAGTACTTTGCTGCCAGGGCTTTAGTTTAGTTGATCATTTTTCCTCATTTTGCCTTTGCAGAAAGTCATTATATGAGTTATCTATTGCTGTGTAATAAACTACCCCACAACTCAGTGCCTTCAAATAATAAGTGTTTATTATCTCAGTTTCTGTGGATCTGGAATCTGGGTGCAGCTTGAAGTGAAGTGAAATCGCTCAGTTGTGTCCGACTCTTTGTGACCCCATGGACTGTAACCTACTGGGCTCCTCCGTCCATGGGATTTTCCAGGCAAGAGTACTGGAGTGGGTTGCCATTTCCTTCTCCAGAGGATCTTCCCGACCCAGGGATCGAACTTGGGTCTCCTGCATTGTAGGCAGACACTTTACCATCTGAGCCACAAGGGAAGCCCTAGGTGGATGCTATAGCTCCAGGCTGGATGTTGACTGGAAAATTCCCTCATTTCTTGGCATGTGGGCCTCTCCACAGGGCAGCAGGATCCCTCAGAGTGAGTAAGAGTGAGCAAAAGGGAGCAAGCAGCAGTCTTTCTCTCACCCAATCTTGGAAGTGACACCGCATCACTTTTGTCGTGGGGTCTAATCCAGTCAGGGGTAGGGGATTCCACAAGAGCATGAAGCTCAGGCATAGGGATTTGGAGCCATCTCAGATGCTGCCTGCCCAAGCTAAAGAGAAAAAAATGACTATATTTATCAAAATTAGTGTCACTTAGATACGATATCAAATACACAGATAATCAAAGAAAAATAGGTAAATTAGACTTCATCTAAAAACTTTTATGCATCAGAGGACACTACTGAGAAAGTAAAAAGACAATCCATAGAGTGGGAGAAAATATTTCTAAAACCATGTATGGAATAAAGATCCAATAGCCAAAATATATAAAAAGCTCTTACAACGGAGAAGGCAATGGCACCCCACTGCAGTATTCTTGCCTGGAGAATCCCAGGGACGAAGGAGCCTGGTGGGCTGCCGTCTATGGGGTCGCACAGAGTCAGACACGACTGAAGCGACTTAGCAGCAGCAGCAGCAAAACAAATGGAATACACGAGAATTTTGAGGAATGTATTGGGGGTGGGAAGAAGGATCATCCTGTTATAAATAAATCAGTAGGCTGTTGCTGTGACAAAAAAAAAAAAAAAAAGCTCTTACAGCTCAACAATTAAAAAACAAAAACAATAACCCATTTTAAAAATAGGCAAAGGATTTAGATAGACGTTTCTCTAAAGAAGGTATTCAAATGACCAATAAGTATATGAAAAATGCTCAGCAAGTTATTCACCAGGAAAATGTAAATCAAAATCACAATGAGTACCACTTCATAGGCACTATATATTATTTTGAATGGAGAACAATAAATGTCGAGAACAATATGGAAAAACTGGAATCTTCACATGCTGAAGTATAAAATTGTACAGCCACCGTGAACACAGTTTGGCAGTTCCTCTAAAAGGTAAACACAGAATTACTGTATGACTCAGTCATGCCACGTCTAGGTGTGTATTCACCCATGAGAAATGAAAATATACATTCACGCACACACACACACACACACACACAAACTTGTATATGAATGATCGTAGCAGCAATATTCATAATAATTGGAAATAATGCACATGTCCATCAACTGATGAATGTATACCCATGGAATGTTATTCAGTCATAAAAAGGAATGAAGCACTGATACATGCAACAACATGAATGAACCTTGACGACATTATACTAACTGAAAAAGCCTGACACCAAGGCCACATACTGTAGGATTCCGTTTATATGAATTGTCCAGAATAGGTAAATCTATAAAGAGAAAAAACAGATTAAATGGTTGCCAGAGGCTTGGAGGAAGGGGGAATAGGGGCTGTCTGTTAATACACACAGTGTCTACAGTGATGAAAATGTTCTGAAATTATATAATAGTACAATATTGTAAAGAATTACCCTCCAATTAAAAATAAATACATTTTTTAAAAAATAGTGAATTTTATGTCATGTGACTTTTATCTCAAAAAAAATTATTTTTTAAAATTACTATGACCAATGATAACAAGTATTTACTGAATGTTTGGTAGCCTACTAAGTTCCCTGATGGGTTCTGAAACTTAAGTCAGTGGTTTTCAACCTTGGCAGCACGTTGACATCACGTGGGAAATTTTAAAAATCTTGATGCCCAGGCCACAGCCCAGATCAATTAAATCAGAATCTCTAGGGTAGAATCCAGGCCTCAGTGGTTGTTAGGGCACCATATGAAATCCCAACATGCAGCCAAGGTTGAGAACCACCAGCCTAGAGCATCAAATATGCACGCGTGTTCTGTCGCTAAGTCATATACAACTCTTTGTGACCCCATGGACTGTAGCCAGTCAGGCTCCTCTGTCCATGGGATTTCCTAGCCAAGAATACTGGAGTAGGTTGCCATGTCCACCTTCAGGGGATCTTCCCAACCCAGCGATCAAACCCGTGTCTCCAATGTCTCCTGCATTGGAAGGTGGACTCTTTACCACTGAGCCACTTAAGAAGCCCAGAGCATTGTGACTTCTTAGCAAGTTGGGTTCCTTCGAGAAGTGACCACTCTTGTGCCCTGTCCTCTTTCCATTAACAATAATCATCAAAGAAAGCTGCTTGTTCTCAAGGACAGACTCCTCCTCCAAGTCAAGAAGGTCCCTTAGTTTCTCCTAATTCACCATTATTTTCCTTTCTGTGGGTGACTCAGAATGTTCAGTAATTTAAAGAGGGATATTTGATGCTTCAAAGTTTTTTCTTAGTTTGGATTAGCTTGCTATGACTCAACTGTGGGCAGAGAATCACTTGTTCCCTTTGGAACAAAAGTTGAATTCTATCCAAATGGGTTGGCACTTTTGCCCTGAAAAACCTGAATTTTATAGTTTGTGAAGTTCTGAGCAAAAAGCTAAGATGGAACGAGCCAGAAATGTGAGGACTTTCATGGGCCTGTGTGCTCTATTTTGTATTTATTATCTAACTGTAATAGTTTATTTAACCATCTTCATCTTGGCTTCCCAGAACCTTAGCCTTTAGTGTCCTAAACCCTCTGTTACTAGCAGCTCACCAAGCTGCTTTTGTACGGCATTCATTCTGTTTGGCAAACCTATGTGGACTTGTGTCCCAAACCACAAGTGATCCTGGTTAAATCCACCAATCAAGGTACTAGAAGCTGAAGCCAATTTGTGAAAAAGATGGAAATGGGCAAAAAAAAAAGGAAATTAGAAGATTTGAAAGAGCCATAAAGAAAGGATCAGCAAGAGCTACATTTGGCTACAGAAGGGCAAGGAGGTTTTAGCTAGTAACCCACCTGGTGGCAGGTGATGGGGGTAAATATAGTCAGACTTCTGAACCCCAGGGTTCCATATCCACAGAATCTACAAACCATGGATCAAAAGATATTTGAGAAAAAATCCCAGAGTTCCAAAAAGCAAAACTTGAATTTGCCATTTGTAAGCAGCTATTTATGTATCATTTACATTGTATTTGCAACAATCTATACAGTATTTATGGGGCTTCCCAGGTGGCACTAGAGGTAAAGAACTTTCCCACCAATACAGGAGATGTAAGAGACATGGATTCTATCCCTGGGTCAGGAAAATCCCCTGGAGGAGGGCATGGCAACCCACTCCAGTATTCTTGCCTGGAAAATTCCATTGACAGAGAGGCCTGGTGGGCTACAGTCCATGGGGATGCAAAGAGTTGGACACTACTGAGTAACTGAGCACACACACATACACATACCAGCAACATAAGTAATCTAGAGATGATGTAAAGTCTACAGGAGGAAGTACACAGACTATTTGCAAATACTATGCTATTTAATATGAGGGACTTAAGCATCCAGGCATCTGGGATCTGTTGACTGTCCTAGAACCAATCACCCAAGGACCCCAAGGGACAATTGTACAAAGGATCAAGTGTACACAGGATCAGGTGTTCACAGGACAGTTGCACTCAGGATCAGGTGTACATGGGACAATTGTACACAGGATCAGCTCTGGCACCACTTGCAGCAACCAGAGAAAATTCTAGAAGGGAGATTGAACAGAGACTGGCAACTGCCGAAAACTTCCAGTAAGAACAAATGAAACTGCAGAGGCCTGTGGAGTGGAGGAAACCCAGAAAAGAAAGGACAGGGAAATAACTAACAGAGGCATGTGGATCTGCCCCTAGAAGGTAGTAGAAACCAGCCATATTTCTAGAATTAAATGAAGTTGAATGCTCAGGTCTTAAGTATTTAGCTTGATGAATTTTTACATATATACACCTATAAAACCACCAGCAAAATCAATACTTAGAACATTTCCAACTTCCCAGAAAATTCTCTCATACTCCCTCCAGCTCATTAGCCCCCTCTCCTCACCCAGAAGTAGCCTGTAATTTTATTCATATCACTGTAAATTAGTTTTGCCTTTTCTTGGTAATTCATATGAACGGAATCATACAGCATATATCCATTTGTGTATGGCTTCTTTTGCATGGCATAATGTTTTGGGGATCCATCCATATTGTTATGTGTATCAATAGTTTGTTCTTTTATTATTACTGTATAGTATTTTATGATATAAATATGCCATAAAGCTTATCCATTCCTCTGTTTATGGACATTTGGGTTGTTTAAAGTTTGGCGTCATTCTGAATAAAGCTGCTATGAACACTGGGGTACATGCCTTTTCATAGACACACACATTCATTTTTCTTGAGGATATATCTAGGAGAGGAGTTTCTGGGTCAGAAGATAGGTTTAACTATCTTTAGTTAAAGAGAAGATATGTTTTAACTTTAGCAGATACTATCAAACACTTTTTCAGAGGTGGCTGTATCATTTGACACATTCACTAACATTGAGAACTCCAGTGGGTGTTTTTGAGATGAAAAGAAAATCAGTAAATACCTTAACCTGAGTCAAGTTCCTGGCTGCATAAAATTTGCCATAACCTGTGGGATACGAACCGGCCATGATTTGCAGTTGAGTGATAAAAGAAAAATAATACACAGAGGCCATGGAGGGCACCTGTAAATGTCCCACCCCAACCAATGCAGCAGGAAGAAAACCCTGCAGCTATTTTGGGGTGGTTTCCTAACAGGGACATTAGCTAGTTATTAATAAAAGGGGAAGTGATTTGACAGAATGGGAGATGCTAAAGTTATTTCCAATTTGCCTGTTGAAAATGGGTGATTTAAAAAAACAAAAACAAAAAACAGGCTAAGTAGCAATGTCCCTCGAACTTTACTGGGAGGAAAGCTAGTTAAAAATTCGGAATCTGCAATTTTAAAGAGATCCCCAGGGATTTCCCTGGTGGTCCAGTGGCTAAGACTTGGTGCTCCCAGTGCAGGGGGGAATGGGTTCGATCCCTGGTCAGGGAACTGGATCCCACATGCTGCAACTAAAGAGTTCGCATGCTGAAATGAAGATTGAAGATCCTGTGTGCCACAACTAAGACCAGGCACGGCCAAATAAATACACAAATATTTTTTTAAAAATATACCCCAGGTGATATCACTGGTGTTTCAAATACTACTCCAAAACATTGGTTAGAGGTTCAGCAATACTTGCATGTGATGTGTGCTGGGGATAATAGCAAGAATATTTCCGACTCATTTTACATCAGAGCACCTTGTTGACACTGATCTTTTTGATCCTTAAATGTTTTGTTGAGTATTCTTTTTAAACACATAAAAAATGGGGGAAAGCTTCTGCCTTTCATTTTGCCCCCTGGGTGCCATCTTCTTAGCAATGCAGAGTTTACATATGAGAGTCAGCTTCTTTCCTCCCTTCCTCGTTGCCAAGGAAGACAATCAACTTAAGTGACCCTAGTCCTCTTTTAAAAAGATTTACTGTTAGTTTCAGTGTAGAGCTGTGGGGAGATATCAGAAATTCCTGATACATCATTGCAAAGTTAAAGCTGTTTTGGCACATAGTAGGTATTTGATGCTTCCCTCGTGGCTCAGATGGTAAAGAATCTGCCTACAGTGCAGGAGACCTAAGGTTCGATTCCTGGGTTAGGAAGATCCCCTGGAGGAGGGCATGGTGACCCGCTTCAGTATTCTTGCCTGGAGAATTGCATGGACAGAGGAGCCTGGCAGACTACAGTCCATGGGGTCACAAAGAGTTGGACACAACTGATTGACTAACACTCACTCAGGTACTTGACACATGTTAAGACAGTTACATTTATTTCATTAAAAAAATGTTTAAGATTTTGATGGAGGAGCAAGAAAAAGAATGGGGTATTGGGGGCAGAAAAACAGCAGAAAAAAAAAATTCAGCCACCTGTCATCGCTGCCTTCTTGAGGTTAAAAGCTGCTGTTGAAGGAATTCCTTTATGTGGCCGTAATTAAACCAGGAAGGGTCAGAGAGATGATTATTTCAAAGAACAAATGAAGAGGCCAAAGAGTAAAATATTTACCAGTATAATGAAAAAAAAAATTGCTTTAAGTGCCTATTGTGTGATAGGCACTATACTAAAGCAAGGAATACCTGGTGGGAAAGAGAGAGGAAATTTCTATTTTCAAGAGGTTTTCATTCTAATGCAGAACTGTGTTAGTCAGGGTGGGATAACTTCACTAACAAAAACACGCAAACAAATAGCTAGCTCTCAGTGGCTTAGCACACATGCAAGAAAAAAAAAACGGATTCTTCAAGCCTGAAGATAGGTGTTCTGCTCCATGCAGTGTTTCCAGTCCAAGGCTCCTTTTATGTCTACAGATCAGCCAGTAGATCAGAAAGAGAGTTTAGGAGCCTGGATGGGTAGTTTTCATGATAAGGCCAAACCTGGAAGTGGCAAACATCGTTTCACCCACGCTGCATTGACCAGACTGAGTCACGTGGTCACACCTAGCTGCAGAGGAGGTTAGGAAACATAGCTGAGTGCACAGAAGAGAAAGGAAAGAGATTAGTGAACATACACAGTCTCTACATCAGGGGTCGACAGTAAAGTACAATCTGGTGTGGCAAGTGCTATACTATGGGGAGGTAAAGAGTGCTTTTGATAATACACGGGAAAGACACCTAACACAGACTGGGTCTGGGCAGAGAATATCCTAAAGGAGCTGATGTCTCAGCTTGAAAAGAAAAAAGTTCATTTCTCTCTAGAACATGGTAACTTCTCCCCTAATAAGATACTACTCCCTTGCATGAACAATTTGTTTAAATACAAAGAACGTTTTTTTCCTAAAGTAACCATTAGAAAATAATAAGCTCTTTCTTGGGTTACTCTTTTTCTCTGCTTTAAGAAGAAATGGTGTGGGAATTCCCTGGTGGTCCAGTAGTTAGGACCTGGCACTTTCACTGCCAGGGCCCTGAGTTCAATCCCTGATCAAGGAACTAAGATCCCACAAGCCACTCGATTTGACCGAAAAAGAAAAGAAAGAAAAGAAATGACTTGGACTTCTCTGGTGGCACAGTGAATAAGAACCTGCATGTCAGTGCAGGGGACATGGGTTCAATCCCTGGTCCGGGAAGATTCCACATGCCACAGAGCAACAAGGCCCATGTGCCACAACTACGGAGCCTGTACTCTAGAGCCTGTGAGCTGCAACTACTGAAGATCAAGCACCTGGAGCCTGTGCTCCACAACATGAGAAGCCACTGCAATGAGAAGCCCAAGCACAACAGTAAAGAGAAGCCCCAGCTCGCTGCAACTAGAGAAAGCCCGTACAAGGCAATGAAGATCCAGCACAGCCAAGAAATAAATTAATTAATTTGAAACAAAGAAGTGGCTTAATGTGGCATATGCTGTTCACTGACTGCTCAAAATCCATTCCTCCATCCTCCTTTTTTTAAAAAATAATTTTATTTATTTATTTTTGGCTGTGCTGAGTCTTCATTGCTGCACAGGCTCTTCTCTAGCTGCAGCTAGCGGAGCCTACTCTATTAATAGTTGCTGTGCACAGGTTTCTCGTTGCAGAGGCTTCCCTTCTCATGGAGCACAGGCTCTGGGGTGCAGGCTCAGTAGTTGTGGCACGTGGGCTCCGTGGTTGTGGTGAATGTGCTTAGCTGCTCTGAGGCATGTGGGATCTTCCCACACCAGGGATTGAACCCATGTCCCCTCATTGGCAGGTGGATTCTTTACCACTAAGCCACTAGATGAGCCCCTTCCTTCTTCTTTGATAAGAAAATACAAATTTTCTTCAGCCACCTAACAGTGTGTTCTAGGAAAATGAATTCTAGGAAACAGACTGTAATTAGTCTAAGGCGACCTTGGCAGTCCAATTCACCTTTCATTTATTTGGCAAATGGTAAATGAGCTCCTGCTATGCACCAGTCTGCTCTAAGTGCTGATTATCTTTGCTAGTTATAAGTGTGAAGTGGGCATGTGGTGCAAATTCCAGACAATGAGGGGCGAGGGGAAGCCTGCTGGGGACTTCTGGGGAAGGCTTTTTCTCTCTAGAAGAGTAAAATGAGAGCTACTTGAAGAGAAAGCCAAGGCTTTCCCTTCCTGTATCTGGACAGTGTTATGTGAGAGGTGATGCTTGGAACTGAAACAGTAATCTTGCAACCATGAGGAGAAAGAGAAGAGAAACTCAGAGAGGAAGACACAGTGCTCTGGCCTAGTTAGGTGGTCGAATTAGCCAAACCTAGAGTCACCTACTTTCTTTTATTTCTTTTTTTTTTTTTTTGGACTGGGAAAATAACTATTTTGTTCGGAGCAGTGGGCAGGGGTTCCAGTGTCAGAACTTCTGAAACTGCTTCTTGGTGCCGGCAGCCTTGATGACCTTGAGCACGTGGAAGGGCACCGTCTTGCTCGGGGGCCAGGAGTTGCCCACTGTGAAAATGTCCCTGATCTGGATGTCCCTAAAACAGGGGGAAATGTGCACAGACATGTTCCTGTGGTCCTTCTCAAAGAGGTTATATTTTCGGATGTAGTGGAGGTAGTCTGGGCAGATGAGAGAGTGGTCCTCTCTATCTTCATTGTGGTCACTAGACAGAATCTATTCTTGGATGGAGGCATTACCAGTAAAAGGGCATTTCTTGTCAATGTAGTTGCCCTCGATGGCTTCCTTGGGTGTCTTGAAGCCCAGACCGATGCTTTTGTGGTATCGTGGGAACTTCTCCTTACCAGTTTCTCTAAGCAGGACCCTCTTTTGATTTTGAAAGATGGTTGGTTGCTTTTGGCACACATGCTCAGTCTGAATGTCTACCATCTTCCCTGTTCCCTGAAAAAAAGAAGGCCTACCTTTCTTATATGAGAAAATAGAAAGCCTGATAAGACACTTTCAGTTGGATATTCACTCACTTGTAGCCAAAAGCATCCTGACAAAATACGCATGATTTTGTTGGCGTTGTTTGTTTTGTATTAGAATGAGTGAATATTTTAATAAACGGATGAAGACTCGTATTTTTCATTTTCTTCTCAACTGTGTTGTTTGATCTTAGAGGAATTTATATCCCAGACATCTTTATGGATGAAAGTCATTTTCCTTGATCTGTCTCTTCCTTCAGCCACTGCAGATCCCTCCACAGGAAGCTGACGTATCTGGCAGCAAAGCCACATTCTCTTCTGGGTCCCCTAGCTGTTTGGCCTTGGGGAGCACTCCAAATTGAGGGTATTTTGGTTTTTTAATGTGGAAGAGGCAGCTCCTCATTTGAAGAATCCCCTTTCTTACTATGAATTTGATGGGGAGTTTCATTCCCTCCTCCCTCCCTCTCTCCCTAACCTTCCTCCTTCTCTTCCCCTAGGCCCCCACCCCACCACTCTCTCACACACACTCTCTCATTCACTATTTTTTCTCTTTCCTTCTTTTACCCCAGATGAGTTAGGCTGTGAGCTGTACTCTTGGTGACCTGTGAAATTTTTGGAGGCTCCTTGAATCTTGTTCAGACAGAAACCTGGCACATTCCATGTTCTAATTCAAAGCTTTCTGCCTGAACTCAGTGGAACTACAGCTAAGGAATTAAGTTGGTAAGCCAGTGATATTTGAAATGAATAATGGCGATATTTGGGGATAAGCTTTAATTTTGGAATAAGTATGTCAAATAGCTTTTGTTGGAACAATTTTAGTGTCAAGTTGCAAGTATTTAAGATGCCTCTTGGCTTCTCACCATCTTGATGATGCCAATAGAGGGGATAGATTTCCTGTGCACTATGAGATCAGGATGCTAATCCCTGTTTGCTCTTTTATTACATTGTTGATCTAAAACATCATCACCATCCTTCTGAGGTTTTCACATCTGCCCATTTCTTATGTCATTGCTTATTTTGACTAACAGCTATAAGTCCAGGGAGGAGTATTGTATTGGTTTGGGTACTGACAGGAAATAGATATCAGAAGTAATTAAGAGAAGGACATGAGTTTGAGCAAGCTCTAGGAGTTGGTGATGGACAGGGAAACCTGGCGTGCTGCAGTCCATGGGGTCACAAAGAGTCAGACACGACTGAGCTACTGAACTGAACTGAATGAAAGGACTCTACAAGGATGTAACGGGTATTAAGGGAACCAACAAGGAAGTGAAACATGGGGGCTGATAACAGTTATTACCTCTTGGATTAGAATGGGTCAAGAGAGGAAGAGGTTACTGGAAGCTGAAGAGACTTATAGCTGTGAAAGGACCTCCTGCCAGAAGCCGTGGTCTTGACTAGAATATAGATCCATTTATTAATCTATATGCCTTTATTGCTTAAGATAAAAGCTAGGCTCTATAATAAGAGATCCCCAACACTATGACTTAGTCAATATGTAAGTTTATTTCTCTACCAGTTATCATCCTGCATAGAAGTCCAGGGTTGGTGTAATGACTTGATGGTATTGAGTACTTCGGTGGTTGTTAGTTCTACAAAAAAGTGTTTCCAGTCTTATTCCTCTGGGAATAAGGAAAGAATGTGCTTCTCTGCCTGCTTGGGGATAGTTGTGGTCATGCAGCTTGCTTTGGCCAGTGAAATGTGACAGAGGTTGAGATGGTTGGATGGCATCATCAACTCAATGGACATGAGTTTGAGCAAACTCTGGGAGATGGTGAAGGACAGGGAAGCCTGGCGTGCTGCAGTCTGTAGGGTCACAAAGAGTCGGACACAACTTAGCTACTGAACAACAACAATAATTTGAGTGAGTGTGAGGTGTGTCACCGAAGCATTTAGATGCCAATGCGAGGCTCTCATTCTTGTTTTCCCTTTCCCTGAAATTTGTGGGAGAACTATTGACATGAAGGACAGCCATCCTGAAGAGTTTCTCAGAACTGCATCAGATTTGTGCATGTGAGAAATACAGCACTGCCCTCAGGCCACTGAGATCAGAGGTTGTTAGCACAGCTAAACCTGGCATTTCCTGACTAAGCCTGAGACCCAGGCTCTTTCTGTTCTGTTGCCCTCTTGAGCCTAAGGGGTTGCTGTCATCTGCATATCTGAGACAGCTCACTACTTTGTGTGGATGGTGCTCAGTCGTGTCTGACTCTGTGCGCCGCGGTGGACTGGAGACCCCCAGGCTCCTCTGTCCATGGGATTCTCCAGGCAAGGATACTGAAATGGGTTGCTGTTTCCTACTCGAGAAGGGACCTAGGGATTGAAACACATGTCTTTTGCATCTCCTGCGCTGGCAGGTGGATTCTTTACCACTGGGCCACCTGGGCTTTCCGCTCACTAAGATACTCACATCCTTGATCATGGGAAGTGGGAAACAAGAGAGCACACTTACTCTTTTTAGGAACATTACCTGGAAGTAGCACACATCACTTCATTGGTCACATCCAGTGCTTTAGTTATCTATTGCTGCATAACAAATTATCCCAAAGCTTAGCAGATTAAAACAACAGACCTTTATTCCATCAAACCATTTCAAGAGCAGCTTAGCTGAGTGGTTGTGGTTCTGAGGTTGCAGTTATCTGAAGGCTGGTCAGGGACTGGAGGATGCACTTTCAAGCCTACTCATAGGGTTCTTGGCAGACCTCTATCCTCATCGGCTGTTTTCAGGGATCTCAGTTCCACATGGCAGCTGCCTTTCCCCAGAGCAACTAATCCAAGAAGCAGGGAAAGAGAGAGAGAGGAGAGAGAGAAAGAGAGAGAGAGAGAGAGAGAGAGAGAGACAGAGAGGAAGAAAGAAGCTGCAGTATCTTTTAGAAACTAATCTCAGAAGTGTCACATCATTTCTGCTTTTTTTTTTTTTTTTTTTTACTGGTCACATAGACCAGCCCTGGTTCAGTGTGGGCAGGACCTATGCAAATATGTGAATACCAGGAAGCAGAGCTCGTTGGAGGCTGGCTAAAAAATCTAACTACATGGGAAATGAGACTATTTAGTCTTTAACTGGACAGCCGTTCTCCTCAGACAAAATTACAGGAAGAAAGAGAGACGCGCTAGTGTACACACAACCAGCTAAACACAAACCCAACAGCAAGCACTCTTAAAAAAAGAGAGAGAGAAGGCCTAAGGGGACAACCAGCGTTCTCTGCCTCAGCTCTCCCCCTGGAGAAAGACGACATAAATATACGTACATACTCCTCTCCTGGTTCATTAACACACATTCGTTATCTTGAAAAGATTCTGGGCTTCTGTATTATGGTTCCTATGCTGTGCCTTGAGGATTCTTATCCTCAGCGTCACTATTGCCAGAAACTTGCCTTCTTTGCTCCCAGGCAGTGTCGCATTCCAAGGTACAAGGTTTTTTTTATTTTTTATTTTTAAAGCAGTGGGAGAGGGAGCTTGCATCTGGAAGAAAGAGAAAGAAAAGCCTTCTGCATTGCTCATCTGGAACTCCAAGGATGAGTCACATGAACTGTGAGTCAGTGAGTCATGAGTATTTCGGTAGCTGGATGCGTTACATAAATTGAGATTCAAGTCCAATGTTTCTCATATTTTTCCAAGTTTAGGTGGTAAACTCTTATAAGAAGTCACATGGAAACTTATGTTTATAGGAGTACATCCCTAATGGAGCAGTGCTCAAATATTTGTAAGATGACAGCTGATGGTGAAGCTGAAGGGAGACTCTCTATAGAAACCTTAACTTCTTCACGCCTATAATTGTTCACAGAGACCACACCATCAAAGCCCCGGGCTTCATAAAACCAAGAAATCTTATTCTCCTGCCTTGTCAATATAAGCATGGCTCATGTTCCGTATCCTTGCCTGACTTCTGTGCACTCCACTACCTCCTAGTACTTCCATCATGGGCAGAGAATATCAAGGGTTTTTTTTTAAATTATTTATTTATTTATCTTTTGGTTGCACTGGGTCCTTGTAGCTGCAGGCAGGCTTTCTTTAGCTGCAGTGCACACGCTTCTCATTGTAGGGGCTTCTCGTTGTGGAGCACCGGCTCTAGGCAGACAGGCTTCAGTAGTTGCAGCACATGGGCCCATAGCTGTGGTGCATAGGCTTAGTTTCTCCAAGGCATGTGGGATCTTTCTGGATCAGGCAAATTCTTATCCACTGTACTACCAGGGAAGTCGGAGAATATGACGTTTTTAAATGACTTTTCTTATTACCGTTGTTATTGCTAGTTACTCTGGCATTGAGTTTGGGCAGGGATACGTTTGAAACAGTTTGTTGAGGTTTTCAAATGACCCTTTAGTGAAAAATAGAATATGTGGAACAAGATTGCTGCATGGAGATGGCCAGGGTTGAGGGAGAGTAGCCAAATGTCCCCAGGAAGGTAACAAAATCCTATCTATCAAACGTTTGCGCTTAATTACAAAATGTATGTATTGAATGTCCTTAAATTATCTACCTGTCACTGGTCATCTTTTCCTTTAATATGCAAAAATAACCTTTTTCTCAAGTCCTCATCAACTGAGAATTGTCTGGTGTTCTGTCTGGTTATTTTTAGGGTTTGTTGGCCTGTGTATTCCTGGCTTTCTTTTATTCTGAACTCCTGCTTCTTCTGGATTCATAGTTACACTAGTGGCCAGTATTCCTCCTTCTATGCACTCCTCTCTTCCTTGTTTCACTCTCCCATTAGCTAGGATTCTTTCTGCTGCAAATGACAGATACACACCAAGAAGGGGATTCACTAGTTCACAGATCTAGGAAGGCAGGGATGGAAGAGTGAACCCAGTACTCTCTCACTCTCTGTGTCTCTCTCTTTCTAACTTGCATCTCTGCCTGGCTTCATTCTCTCTCATGACATTCTCTCCCTAGCTGGGTCGATGGCTGCCTGAAGCCCCAGGCCTCTACCCTCACAACTTTCTAAGCACGAGGACAGTAGAGAACTATCCCTACCATTCCAGTTGGGAAAACTCTGGTGAGGGACTTTAATTGGCCCAGCTTAGATCCAAAGCCTGTATCTTGGTTCAGTCCCCAAGTGCAAAGGGCCATGGCGTTGTGATTGTCTGGCCTGGGTTGTGTGTCTAACTTGGAGTCGGGCGGGGAAATGAGGATGCTATGATTAACTGCTCTACCACACGAAGTGGGAGGTGTTCCCCAGATGTAAAGAGGTGTTGTTACCCCTTCACAGGAAGACAGCAGACAGAAACAAGTGCTTCTGCTGCCCACTGTGGGCCACAGACATGGCTCAAGCAGTTCCTGCCCTCTCCACCTCGCAAAGCATCACCAACGCAAGGCCATTTTGTGCAATAGCGCTGTCTTTGAGGTGACGGATAACAAAGAGCAGTGGCAGAATGGTAGCCACTGTACAGTGTTAATATAAAATGGCATTTAAAGTCCCTGAGCCAACCCCACCAGCCTTCTGGGTCAGTAGGCATGTTGCTGGAGCTTGTGCTCTGTTCCAGATCATGCTCCTCCGTCTCTCCCTTCAGTGCCTGAGGGCCCCAGCTAGCCGCCCACCTGAGCATCCACAGGACACAGTCTTAAGTTTCTGTTACTTTCTTGTGCACAGCCACTGAATTCTTCATTTTATTCCCTTCTAGGTTTATGTTTTTTGGCCCCCCAAACTCATCAAGGTGTTTTCATAAACAAAAGAGCAAATTCTCCCTTAGGAAGAATCTTTCTAAGGATATTGTGATCTTATGATTATTAATAAGTAATATATATGTTTGCTCTTCATCGTGCTCCTGGCACGCAGCTCCCAAAACCCTTGTAATTTCCTAAGTGATAAGAGCAATGGGAACGTCTTATTATTTTTTTTAATAGTATTTGGTCTTTTGCCCTCAAATAGCTCCAGTTCCTGAAGTAGCTCCAGAGTGAGAAAGGCAAAAGGAACCTCTTGTCATGAATAACAAGGACTTCCCTGGTGGCTCAGATGGTAAAGAATCCGCCTGCAATGCAGGAGACCTAGGTTCAATCTCTAGGTCAGGAAGATCCCCTGGAGAAGGAAATGGCAACCCACTCCAGTACTCTTGCTTGGGGAAGCCAATGGACAGAGTAGTCTGGCAGGCTACAGTCCATGGAGTCGCAAAGAGTCGGACACGACTGAGTTTCACTTCACTTCACTTTCAACCACACCTGAGTTTGTGTTATGGAGGTGATTTTTGGAAAGCCCTTAGATAACCACAGGATGAGGACTGGTCACCAGGGAAACCAAGCAGGTGGTTAGAAGGCTGGAACTTTCAGTCCCCCCATCACCCCCCACTACTGACCTCCAGGGAAGGGATCGGGGCTGGGGATTGAGTTTAATCATGATTGGCCAATAATTTAATCAATCACACCTACATTTTGAAGCCTCCATAAAAAGCCCCTAAAGTGCTAGGTTCAGAGAGCTCCTGGCTTGGTAAAGAGGAGAAGGTGCTGGGAGAGTGATGCCCAGAGCCGGCCTGGGAGCTCCACATTCTTCTCCCATGCCTTGCCCTCTGCATCTCTTCCATCTGACCGTTGCTGAGTTACAGCCTTTATAATAAACTGGTAATCTAGGGAGTAAACTTTTCCTGAGTTCTGGGAGCTGCTCTGGAAAATCAATCCACCCTGAGGAGAAGATCATGAAACCTCCAATTTACAGCCAGTCCATCAGAAGCACAGACTGGGCTTGCTCCACTTGCTGAACACTAAATCAACCTTAAGGCTGATGCAATAAGAAACAAGGGCAGTGGGTAGACCGCTGAAACACTGACAGAGAGAAAAACCTGGCATAGTGGTTGGTTGCAGTTGTGTGGTGGTTAAGGACTATGACAATGATAACATCAAGGAGTACTTCAAATGCAAGAAGCAAACAAACAAAAACCCTGACCCTAGTTAGATACATATATTAATTGAATAATTAATTTGTCAAAGGATACCCAATCTTCATTCCCTTCCAGCACCTGCCATTCAAGGATTCGACTCTTGGGCCAGATAAACACAGGAAGTGATCCTCTATCATAAACATGCTTCTCAACTCCAAGCCAAAGGCACACTTTCTGCTCAGCTGGTTAACTCTTCTCGTTCTGGATGGCTTGATCTTGAGTCATTTCTATGGTGTGTTGGATTGACTTCTGAGCTGGGGTTTAGACCTGGTTTAGCATCTCTCTCATTGCCTGACACGGGCACATCTCCACACTCTGTCTGGGTTTGCTTCACCTACTGTCATATTAACAGTGCATTTTTTCCCTGTTAACCCGTGACTATGAAAGCACTTTGAACAGTAAAGAATGCTCTCTCTGTGCAGGTGTTTATGAAGTGCACACATTCCTGTGCATCTCCCCTCTTTCTTTCCAAAACATGATGTCAGCATCGAGCCGTGTACTGACAGATGCTCTGACTACCACCGACTGGGCTGCAGAGGAGTGTGCCAGATGAGGCTGTTCTGCTCAGATGCTGGTTCACTGTGTATTGTTTAGAGAAGAAATGTTTTAAGGTAAAGGAAGAGGAAGCTTGCCAAGGATGTTTAATGGGATCTTGTAAACATTTTTATTCCAAATGACTGTTACTGTTTCTTATTCCGGGCTCTTTTTAAAGAACTGAAAAGACTGTGCCTGTATTGTGGTAAGAGTTCAGAAGTGCACACCAGCCTCATTCTGGACTGGGTTGGCAGATACTGCTAGTGGCCTTTCCAATATCCATCCTCCCCTTTCTTCTTCCTTACCAAGAGAACCCTAATTTTTCTTAAGGCAGTATGATGCCCAATTACATATGCTCACCTTCCCAGACTCCCTTGCAGTTGGGAGTGACCATGTGACCCAATTCTGGCCAATGAGATGTAGGTGCAAGTCCCTAGGTAGGGGCCTCCAGAAACTTTTAAAGGGAAGAGTCTTACCTAGCATTTGCCCTTTGTTTTTTCCTTTTTTATTTAAAATGCACCCATCTTGTCTCCATGAACACAAGAGCCACATGCTAAGGATAGGAGAGTAGGAAAATAAAATGACTGCAGTTTCTTGTCACCCATACCTGCTGATGTCTTATGTAAAAACAGTGAATTAAACAAACATATAGAAAGCCTATCTGGTTAATCCATTGTAATGAAGTCACTGTTCCATGCACTCAAACATAGTCTTAACTGATAGACCCCGCTAAGCCGTTTCAAGTGCTACGTATAATAGAAAATGGATGCAAATCGACTGTAGAGTTTTTAGATCAGTGCTGCTCAAGCCTTCATGTGCACGTACATCACCTGGAGAGCTTGTTGAAAATGCAGATTCTGGTTCAGTAGGTCTGGACTGGAGTTGAGATTCTGCACTTTTCTCACAAGCTTGCAGCTAATGCTGATGACACCAGTCCTGGACCACACTTTGAATAGCAAGGATTAGAAAATGACAGCTCTTTTGTCAGGCTGCGGCTATGCTGAGCTTTTCTGCTTTCCTTTGATATGCTTGTTATTCCATTAAAAATCTGCAGAGGACTCAGTGCATTTTCACAAAATGTTAAGGTTTTATTTAGAACATCATTTCAGAGACAAAAAGCAGTTCATTTTGTTTAGCAAAATAAATTGACAAATGTATTTAAATAAGGGAAATTCAAGACTTTTGTGGATTTTTCCCCTTAGTTATTTGATTTTTGCCAGTTGGAATTTCTGTCTTCCAGCCTAACTGAGTGCTTTCCAAGTTAATTCAGCTATAATCCAAGGAACTGCTTTATGAAATCCACATGACTCAAAGTTCCCCTGTATTCTCACTCAATGTATTAAATGAAACACAAGGAAAATGACTTAGGGAAGTGGAATTAGAAGGAAATGTGTCTCTTGGTCATGTTATCTTTTCAACAGAAGCCTTGACCATTCTGAAATGGATGTTGACAGTAAATTGTTACTGGGAGGTGATGGTCAAAAGGAAACTTAGGTGGTTTTTAACACCATCTGCCATCATGACTCAAAAGGAAATGCCAGCCACACCATTTGCAGCCACACCTCTGCTTTACACAGAAGCTGCTGCACATAGCTTCCTATGTGCTTGCACACAGAAAAATTGTTATTATCTTCTCTAGTTATATACATTTAAAAAAATACAACATTGTGTTAAATAGCAGGACAGCTAACAGTGGGACATAACAACGCTACACTGAAAAACCAAAATAGCTTGATGAAGTTGAGAAGAGAAACAGCAGATGGTCTTCATGAAGGGGAGCGCCAATGCCCACCATTTCCTCAGTCTGTGACGGATCTACACTCAGAGGGTAGGCCTTCAGACCGCCGCCACTGGGCCAGGCGCTGCTTGAACCATTTCTGGAGGAGGAAAATGTGCAAAATTACTTGTCACAGATTGAAAAATGTCCATTCCCTTTCTCAAAGTAGCTTTGTGACCCAGTTGTAAAAAAGGAAAGTAAGAACTGAGCCCATGGGGCTGGTTCTTCTCACTGTGATACCTACCTTTCTGCCTCGGGACCTTTGCACATACTATTTCCTATGCTTAAATAAAACCCTTCTCACTGAAGCCTTCCCTGACCATTTTATCTAAAGTAGATTCTCTATCCATCTCCTAGTCTCCATTTTAATACTTAGTTACCTTCACAGAACTTTGAATATCTGTAATGAATTCATTAACTTGTGCATTCACTTGCTTTTAGTCTACATTTCCTTCTAAAGGATAAGAGCCATGAAAGCAGAGTCTGCATCCGTCTTATCGTTATTAGCCCCTAGCATAAGGGCTTAACAGAGATTAATCAATATTTGTTGAATGATAAAAGAAATAAAAGCATCTCCTTGTTGCCCCAGATAAATCTATATAGCCGCTTTACCTCATCAATGTGGGATGATCCCAATGGCCTTGGTCATCCACAGTGCTTCATTAGAATTTGTCGAATAAAATGAATGATAAACTAAGCACTGGACAAGCTCGGGACACTTCTTTTGGGGGAAATCTATGGAGTAGTCTGGCCCAATCTTTCCTGCTCCAGGGCCACTGATCAGTGAGAAAAGATAGAGGGGAACTCCCAGTTTACTCAAAATCTTGTAGATTTGTGTGACCCAAATATCTATACCTCACAAAATTAATCATGGATTTAGAAAAACCCCAGATGGGATAGTTCTAGACATGGTACCATGTGAAGGCTAAAACATTCTTCATATGTTGTAAAATTGCCTTACAACGTATCAGTCAGTTCAGTTCAGTCGCTCAGTCACTTCTGTCTCTTTTCGACCCCATGGACTACAGCATGCCAGGCTTCCCTGTCCATCACCAACTTCTGGAACTTACTCCAACTTATGTCCATCGAGTCGGTGATGCTATCCAACTAACTCATCCTCTGTCGTCTTCTTCTCCTCCCACCTTCAATCTTTCCCAGCATCAGGGTCTTTTCTGATGAGTCAGTTCTTCACATCAGGTGGCCAAAGTATTGGAGTTTCAGCTTCAGCATCAGTCCTTCCAATGAATATCCAGAACTGATTTTGTTTAGGATTGACTGGTTTGATCTCCTTGCAGTCCAAGAGACTGTCAAGAGTCTTCTCCAACACCACAGTTCAAAAACATCAATTACAACATATAGAGATGCCTTTATTACACCATTGAGATTATACCATTGGAGAAGGAAATGGCAACTCACTCCAGTATTCTTGCCTGGAAAATTCCACAGACAGAGGAGCCTGGAGGAGCTATAGTCCATGGGGTCACAAAGAGTCAGACATGACTGAACATGCTTGTATATTACTATATCACCAAGGGGTGGGGAATTCTGCAAAGGGGAAATGAGGAGATCCATGCTGGGGAAGAGTCTGGGGTATGAACCAGGTTGGCTGGAAGGAATCTGGATTTTTAAGAAAACAACATTAAAGAGGGAAGAGTGAAGGCATAGAAGCAGCAAGCATTGATCTACAGGGAGATGATGAGTAAAAGGCTCTATGGGAGGGATGGAACCTCTAGGCTTTATTCTCCTGTGCTTCCCAACCTTTCACACAACATGGCACACTGTTTTTCCACCTCACTGCTGAGTAGGTGACCAATGGGGGCTCTGTAGTCCTGGGCCCTGCCAACAGGAAGCTCTATTCTAATCAACTGGCTCTGAGAACTTGAGGAAGTTAGAGCACCAGTCAGCTCAACTATAAGTGAAGAGGGAAGCTTAGAGAGTTTCTATTGTCCTGATTAGGGTTTCTAACATTTACCTATTCCTGGGACTTCCCTGGTGGTCCAGTGGTTAAGAATCCACTTTGCAATGCATGGGATGTGGATTCGATCTGTGGTCAGGGAACTAAGATCCCACATGCCTGGGAGCAACTGAGCCCATGCACCACAACTAGAGGGTCTGTGCATTGCAACTAAGCCCCAATACAGCCAAATAAATAAACAAATATTAAAAAACAAAATGAACTTAAAATGTACCTATTCTAGGGGCCAGTAGATTAGGGGACAGAAAGGAAGCAGAGAGAAAGAACACAGCTGTGGGGTGGACACCAGACCTGGGATGTGCTGATGGAGTTGGTGTGGAGATTGTGTGGTGACACCTAGACGTCTCTGACTTAGCACAGCCTCCCAACAAACAGGGTGGGCTCCGGGGCCACGCTGGGGAAGACCTCATCTCTACAGAGATCTAGGGAGTCAAAGGGCAGTTCAGCATACACCCAAGATGAGAAGAAAGGGCGAGGACCACAGGGGAAGGAGTGCTTCTGTGTCTCAAGGCCTGAAAGCTAGAAGGAAGCGAGGAAACAGGATGGTCTCGGGTCTGCACCAAGGCTCAGCTGGCTGAACAGCAAGGGACCACGCCTATACTTCACCCTAACTGTTCAACAGAGTTTACACACTGAAGTCTGTTTCACAGCCACTGAGATCTGTGGTCTTATACACCTTTGTACTGTGGTGTGGCAGCAGAGAAAAGAACTGAAAACAAATGGCAGCAGATTGCTCTTAGGGAAACCTTCTCTTAGGGGTTGCTTTCTGGATGCAGTATTTCGCTCTTGGGGGTCTCCCTCGTTACGGAGAGTAGAGAACTCATGTATTTCTGGTGGCTTTAACCAATGTTCTGGGCTTCCCTGGTGGCACAGATGGTAAAGAATCTGCCTGTCATGCCGGAGACCTGGGTTCAATCCCTAAGTGGGGAAGATCCCCTAGAGAAAGCAACGGCTATATACTCCAGTACTCTTGCCTGGAAAACTCCATGGGCAGAGAAGCTTGGTGGGCTACAGTCCACAGGTTCAAAAGGAGTCAGACACAACTGAGCGACTAACACTTCACAGTTAAGCCAATGTTCTACTGCTAAAGATGAGCATATTCGCTTCGGTGATCCACGTGTGTATTTAGTTAACTCTGGAATCTGGTGTGAGAGCAGCATGGTTCCAGTTTCATTAATGAGGTGCCTCTGCAGGGATTTTGAGGCTACAAGGTCTGATTCAACAGAATTTCCAGTTACTAGAGCTGAATAAACAGCAGAGTTTTACAGACCAACTAATTAAAACTTGGAGGGAGAAAGGCTCATTTTCTATCAGGATTCGTTTAGAACAAAATGATTGAGCTGGACTCGTTCAGAAGAGCCAATTCTTACATGAGTAATGAAGCAGAATATTAATATACAGTTACCGAAAACAACTTCAGCAGTGACCACGTCTGTGAATCGGTGAGCTGGCATCCGGATACTTAATAAACTGAACCCCTAGCATTGGGGGGTGGGGGGAGGCTCAAGAAAAGCTCAGCTATTTTCTGAAGATATATATTTTAAATCACACACATGTATAATAATTTAGCAAACCAGCTGCTCTCCAACAAAAACCATTAAACACCTTGTTTGCTTTTTTTCACCGTCAGAGCGGAGTCTTATCACATCTCACTCACGTCGAGACGAATTTTCCACCTGGCCTTTCTTCTTCTCTTCTTTGTTTTGGTCGGTCATCCCCTGGGAAAGACATTCATCTCTTGCTTGCTCATAAATGGATGCCCTCATTAGCCTCACCCATTGATGGAGATTTATTTACACCAAGGGAACAGATGATAATTAGACCCTGTGATGTGGAAGAGTTGAGGCAAAATAACATTGTTCCTGTCCTTTTCTCCAGTAACCAACATTTCATTATTTTTAGGAGGAGAACTTTAGAGGTCTTTTTCCACTGATGAAACATCTAACAACTAAAACCACGGTTCTGGGAAGAATCCCAGGATATTAAGAGGAGATAAAAATTCTGGAAACCAATCTAAGAACCAATGTCAACTACACTGGGATTGAATCAGTGATAATAGAAAATGGCAGATCATCCTAACCTCCCAAGGGGCTGATGAAGCTTTCCCAGCCCGTTCTCACACTGACTTCAAAATAATAAAAGACACAGGGGTTGGGATTCTGTAAAGTTTATCTAATTTAAATATAGGGGAAATCTAATTATTGTCATGAGAAAAAAAATCCATTCTGGGACTGAAGCTGAAGCTCCAATACTTTGGCCATCTGATGCAAAGAACTGACTCATTAGAAAAGACCTTGATGTTGGGAAAGATTGAAGGCAAAAGGAGAAGGACACAGCAGAGGATGAGATGGCTGGACAGCATCATGGACTCAATGGACAGGAGTTTGCTCAAACTTTGGGACCTAGTGAAGGACAGGGAAGCCTGGTGTACTGCAGTTCATGGGGCTGCAAAGAGTGAGACACGACTGAACAACAACAAGGATCCCAGCAAATACACCTTGAAAGTTATTTCCATTAGAGCATCCTTCACCTCATGCTGGGTTCCTGTTGGTGTCCCCTCCAAGTAGAGAACATTGTCCTACAGTGGGACAGTTATAAAGGGGTCAAAGTCCCCAATCAGGGAACAGTTTAACCTTTTAGTCCCTCTTAGTTTTGCCAAAGTATCAGCAATGTGAATCAGCTTGAGTTACCTGTTAATATCTCACAGTAGCATAGCATGCTTATTTTTCTTTTCCTAGTATTCCTTATTCTAGGAAAAAGAATATGAATCCAATTCTGGAAGTGGGTGGTATTAGGCATAAGGGAAGCAAGCATGTGAAATAAATATTATCTTGGCTTTGACGACCTTTTCTTATGGAAAAAGGCAACATTAATAAAGAAAAGAAACAGAGAAAGCATTGATACCAGACCCTGCTTATACGCAGGCCCAGCACAACCTGACCTCCATCAGTTATTTAAAGGGTCCCTCCAGGGAAACCATTCTTACCCACCAGTGCACATGGGGGTGGGAGGGTTGGCAAGGGGTTAAGGAGATGGCGGGGGTTGGGGGGAGGATGGGAAGTTGGAAGATGGGATCGGATCTGATAAGAGACGACAGAGGGTCACCTAGGAAGCCTCTTCCTCTGAAATTGCTAAATTTCACCTCTCTCTGAGCTCTAGGGTCTCAGATGCTTCCTTGTGGTTGGTGCTGGAAGACAGATGGGTAAAGCCAAGCTGTGGCAATGTCAGGGAGGAAGAAGGTGTTGGCCTTCTGGCAGGAAAAGGAAGCAAAGGGCCCTGCTATGAGGCTGACTCATCCCCAGAAAGGCTCACTTCAGAGCTGGATCGACCATTTGCCCATTTGAGGGTGGGAGAAGAGGTGAGATGGGAGAAGGGCTGCCTGAGAGGGTGGAGGAACCTGCTGTGTAGGGGTCTGAACCGGCTGACCTTGATTACAGAAGGGTGCCCTCTCTTTCTTCCTGCCTCAAACCTGATTTCAGTTCAGTTCTCTCATATAAGGTGTATCCTGAAGAAAGATTGAATGCAGCCTGAGATGACTGTCATTTATGGTAGAGTTTTTTTTTTTCCCCCCCCAGGAAGAAAGAGAACATAAATTGAATTTTCAGTCCTTCCCTACCATCCCACCCAGTTGTTTCCATTTCTTTTCTGTGGAGACAAAACAGCATGGTGTTTAAGCATCCAGGCCAGGGGGCCAGACTGCCAGGGTACCAATCCCAGCTCTGCCACCTCCCAGTTGTGGTCTTCCGCAAATTATTTAACCTTTCTGTATCTCAATTCCCTTATCTGTGCAATGGGGCCAAAAGTACCTACTTCACAGCATTGTTGTAGAAAATAAAGGATTTAAAACTTGGAGAATACCTGGAACAATAGGTGGCAAGTATCATTTCTTATAAAGGTCAACATAATTATTCTGCTTTACACGTAAGAGAATGACAGTAACTTGCCAACGGGGAATCTGACTCAGATGATAAAGAATCTGCCCGCAGTGTGGGAGACCCAGGTTCAATCCCTGGGTGGGGAAGATCCCCTGGAGAAGGGAATGGTGACCCATTCCAGTATTCTTACCTGGAAACCCCCACAGACAGAGGAGCTTGGTGGGCTACAGTCCATGGGGTCACAGAGTTGGACATGACTGAGTGACTAACACTTTTCACAGAGCCCACAGTGAATCCACAGCTTTCTTTTTAAGAAGTTGAGTTACTGTCTCTGTGATCACTCCTGTTTTCTAAATATAGCGTGGGATTTTAAATGACAAAAGTTCAGCAGGCTGCCTCCTGGGGAAAGAGGGGGTGGTTCACAGAAACATGAGCAGTTATACTTGGGTTACACTAAATCACCTTCTATTAAGTTCTGGTTAGCCAGACAGCTGTTCCCTTCTCTAAAAAGATATGCTTGACTTTCTGTTTGACCTAGGAATGGGAGGATCTCCTACAGGCAAATTCTCCAAAAGTGTTAGTCACTCAGTGGTGTCCGACTCTTTGCAACCCCATGGACTGTAGCCCACCATGTTCAAAGGCTTAGTTAGTTAGTAAACATCATTCTGGACTTGGGATCCAAGATGTGTCTTGGGCTCTTGATTCTAGGATCTAGGAAGCACCCATTAAAAGCTCTTAAGCTTCATCTAAGTATGATTCATGGTGAGGAGAAAACAAAATGTCTGATGCCCTGGTCTATAAAATGGGAAGAATAAGAAAGTCTCTGCTTTAGACCTGAGACTAGTGGTGTGAAGTGCTTTGGGTTCCCATGGGAGAGATGCTAGAGGAGTTCCAAGTGGTATTATCAGGCATAACTAATTGTCTTTCCATGACCAAAGGGAAAATAGAAGTCAGAGTTTAGGCAGGGGTTAAAAAAAAAAAAAGTCGGTTGGAGTCAGTACTCCTTCAGGCCAGCTCCTAGTGGTTAAAAATCCTGGGCAGTGTTACATTCTCTGTCCTAAACGATTTTCAGGATAATACAGAAGATTTTAAAGTAGATAAATAAATCAATGCACTTACAGTGACATCTTTCTTCACTCCCTTCAGTTGTAATGTTAGATGTCTACCTTGTCAGAAAACTCCAGAAAAAGACCCTAGATCTCCTTAGAGCAGTGGAATTTTTAAAAATCGGAACCAAATCTCCCTGACTCCCTGCAATTTTAGCTCTGCAGCTGAGCGGAAGCTGCAGCAAGATGGGGTAGAAAGAGCATGCATAACGACCTGTGCCTTCACGACAATTCCCTCCCCCTGAACCTGTTTCCTCGTTTACCAACCCCGAGGACTGAATTTATAGCTTATCTCGAGGATCCCGTCCAGCTCTGACATTCCCGCTGGGAATAGATTTGTGGACCCTGGGCTCAGTGGGCGCACACGGCGTCTCTCCGAAAGGTTTCGCTCAGAGCCCAGAGGAGAAACTAAACCCAGGAAAGCGAGACAAAAGTGGGCCCAGAGACGCGGCTCCCAGCCCGGCGGGAGGAGAGAGCGCTTTCTCTGGCTGTAGGGGAGAGAGGGAAATCAAACAGACGGGAGGCTGGGTATGGGGTTTCTAAGAAGCTCTTGCGGGAGCCCCCTGGCTGGCGTGCAGGGCAGACCCGGCGCGGGTGGAGCCGAGAACCAGGGATGCTGCGGTGGAAGTGATGCAGGTCTGGGCTCCCGGGGTGCGGGCAGAAATGCTGATAGATCCGGGGGAAGAAGGCCAGGCGGGAGCCAAGGGTGAGGGAAGCCCTCACCTTCTCGAGATCAAGGCTGTCCAGAGTGGCGGGAGCGTAGGCGCGCAGGGCGCGCGCCGGGGCTTACCTGGGTCTCCTCCTCTGAAAGGCCTGCCTCCGCCGCGATCAGGCACAGCGTGGTGGGGTCCGGGTGCTTGTTGACCTTATTGAAGTTGTACTCCAGGATCTCCACCTGGTCCTCAGTGGGGCCGCTCGCGGTCTCGGTCGACATGGTCCTGGCACGGCTGCTGGAGAGGGAAAAGCGGCGGTGATGAGCGAGGCCGTGGGCAGAGCGCAGGGAGGAACGGCGATCCGGGGTGCCCTCAGCCCGCGGGGCTGTCCCCGCCCGCGGTGGCACGGCGCGCGGGTGTGCCCCGCGCTGCAGGCTGTGCCGGGAGCCTGCGCGGGGCCCCTTCGGGGGCGCGCCTAGGGGGTCCCCCAGTAGATCTGCGGGTCCTTAGGCCTCCCTCCTGAGCCCAATTTTTACAACAGGTTTCGCTGGGGCCCCTGCTCTGGGGCAATGGGAAGAGGAGGCGGCCGCGCCCTCTCCGCCCTGAGGCTTTAAGGAAGGAGTGGAGGAAGAGCGGCGGTGATTTTTGAAAAACCGCCTTCAAACGCTTCCTCCGGGCAGAGGGAGCTGCCCTGGGGACAGTCCTGACGGATCGCTCGGCTGGCAGCCCGGTTCCACGGCGGGACGCCTCACCCTTGCAAGCCCTGCTGCCTCTAAATCGGTTTAGCACTTTGCAGCCTCTCCAGGGAGGGCAGTACACCCCACACCTCCTTCAGGGAAAAGACCCAGAGGACAGAAGTTACTTTTCAAAGTTGGGGAAATGAGGGCGGCGCTTTTAATCTCTCCCTTTTACAGAGGTGGAGATAGGTCCACAGCGCTTCACCGCTGCACTTCTCACGGCCAGGAACTGAGCAGAAACAGAAATTTCCACCTGAGGGCTTGTATGATTCACTCTGCAATCTGCAACCTCCTCCATCCCTCTACCCCAGGTTTTTCGAACTAAAGCTGTGAGTAGGAGGCCTCCTGTAAACCGGCTGTTCATGGCCCAGCATGGCCTAGACATGGTTCTGACAGGGTGCAGTAGAGTCCACTTCACTATGAACCTCTCTAGATGAGGATTTCCAAGACAGAGCCCAAATCCAGCTGAGGAGGATCTACAGCAACTATCTTTTTAATCAGACATCCCCTGTGATTGTATTAAAAATAACTGCAAAGTCAAGAGAACAGCTCTTTGACCAGCTTCAAGGTCTTCTATATTTCCTTATTTTAGAGCTAGGGGCTTCTCAGGTGATGTTAATGGTTAAGAACCACCTGCCAATGCAGGAGACATAAGAGATGCCGGTTCAATCCCTAGGTCAGGGAAGATCCTCTGGAGGAGGGCATGGCAACCCACTCTAGTATTCTTGCCTGGAGAATCCCATGGACAGAGGAACCTGGTAGGCTGCAGTCCATGCAGTCACAAAGTCAGACATGACTGCAGCAACTTAACATGCATGTATGGATTGCTCTAGCAGATTTCAGGCAACATGACTTCCTGCTGCATGTCTCATACCTAAGTAGCCTCTGAAATGGGGCTAAAAAATGGCAGATGTGCACCCCTCCCCTTCCCCCAGTTTAAGATGTATTGAGATATAGGAAGTTAAAGTGTTCAAGTTCTTGGCAGAGGACTTGGGACAGACAGGTCAAGACTTGCCCGTCTCTGACAGTAAAAGACAAGCACATGTGTGGAAAACACCTTGGTTTGTTGTTTTAACAAACAATTGCAAAATCAGCCAGCACAATCCTGAGTGGATTTTGATGTAGTTTGTACCTAGGGATGAGCTGCACTCCATTGACCTGCCTGCATAATGTCCCCGAGGCTATGATAAACTTTTCTACTGTGACCTGCATCCTGGGCTCCCTAAATGTTTTTCCCTCTCCTCTTGGTCACTTGAAGAGGGTTTCCAGTGAGACAAGAAATCATTCTACTGTGAGACATCCTGGAGTCAAACCAGTTGTTAGGTCATAGTGAAATCTCGGTGTTTTTAGGCAGTTCTGTGCTCCCCAACTTTAAAATCTGTCCCAGTGATGCCTGTCACAATGCTGAGACAGGATGAAGTTAAGCCAGATCATAAACGCCTCTTCTCCTGTTGGTACCTGTCCCCCTCTTTCTTTGACACAGAACTTCAAAGCTGGAAAGAACCTTGGTGCCCAGCATCCTCGAATGGAAAGCCTTGGCTTCTGTTTCAGTGCTGTGCTCTTCTAGACCCTTCTCAACAGGCCATCCTGTCTTTCAGTTCAGTTCAGTCGCTCAGTCGTGTCCGACTCTTTGCGACCCCATGAATCGCAGCACGCCAGGCCTCCCTGTCCATCACCAACTTCCGGAGTCTACCCAAACCCGTGTCCATCAAGTCGGTGATGCCATCCAGCCATCTCATCCTCTGCCGTCCCCTTCTCCTCCTGCCCACAATCCTTCCCAGCATTAGGGTCTTTTCTAATGAGTTAACTCTTCACATGAAGTGGCCAAGGTATTGAAGTTTCAGCTGCTACATCAGTCCTTCCAATGAACACCCAGGACTGATCTCCTTTAGGATGGACTGGTTGGATCTCCTTGCAGTCCAAGGGACTCTCAAGAGTCTTCTCCAACACCACAGCTCAAAAGCATCAATTCTTCGGCACTCAGCTTTCTTCACCGTCCAACTCTCACATCCATACATGACTACTGGAAAAACCATAGCCTTGACTAGAAAGGCCTTTGTTGGCAAAGTAATATCTCTGCTTTTAAATATGCTGTCTAGGTTGGTCATAACCTTCCTTCCAAGGAGTAAGCATCTTTTAATTTCATTGCTGTAATCACCATCAGCAGTGATTTTGGAGCCCCCAAAATTAAAGTCTGACACTGTTTCCACTGTTTCCCCATCTATTTCCCGTGAAGTGATGGGACCAGATGCCATGATCTTAGTTTTTTGAATGTTGAGTTTTAAGCCAACTTTTTCACTCTCCTCTTTCACTTTCATCAAGAGGCTCTTTAGTTCTTCTTCACTTTCTGCCATAAGGGTGGTGTCATCTGCATATCTGAGGTTATTGATATTTCTCCCGGCAATCTTGATTCCAGCTTGTGTTTCTTCCAGCCCAACGTTTTTCATGATGTACTCTGCATATAAGTTAAATAAGCAGGGTGACAATATACAGCCTTGATGTACTCCTTTTCCTATTTGGAACCAGTCTGTTATTCCATGTCCAGTTCTAACTGTTGCTTCCTGACCTGCATACAGGTTTCTCAAGAGACAGGTCAGGTGGTCTGGTATTCCCATCTCTTTAAGAATTTTCCACAGTTTATTGTGATCCACACAGTCAAAGGCTTTGGTATAGTCAATAAAGCAGAAATAGATGTTTTTCTGGAACTCTCTTGCTTTTTCGATGATCCAGTGAATGTTGGCAATTTGATCTCTGGTTCCTCTGCCTTTTCTAAAACCAGCTTGAACATCTGGAAGTTCACGGTTTACGTATTGCTGAAGCCTGGCTTGGAGTATTTTAAGCATTACTTTACTAGTGTGTGAGATGAGTGCAATTGTGCGGTAGTTCGAGCATTCTTTGGCATTGCCTTTCTTTGGGATTGGAACGAAAACTGACCTTTTCCAGTCCTGTGGCCACTGCTGAGTTTTCCAGATTTGCTGGCATATTGAGTATAGCACTTTCACAGCATCATCTTTGAGGATTTGAAATAGCTCAACTGGAATTCCATCACCTCCACTAGCTTTGTTCGTAGTGATGCTTTCTAAGGCCCACCTGACTTCACATTCCAGGATGTCTGGCTCTAGGTGAGTGATCACACCATTGTGATTATCTAGGTCATGAAGATCTTTTTTGTACAGTTCTTCTGTGTATTCTTGCCACCTCTTCTTAATATCTTCTGCTTCTTTTAGATCCATACCATTTCTGTCCTTTATTGAGCCCATCTTTGCATGAAATGTTCCCTTGGTATCTTTAATTTTCTTGAAGAGATCTCTAGTCTTTCCCATTCTGTTGTTTTCCTCTATTTCTTTGCACTGATTACTGAGGAAGGCTTTCTTGGCAGAAAAAAATCAGGCAGGGGCTTGTTGCTATTTTGAATGGGCATTGACTGACCTCATAGGATACCAACTCCAGCCAAAGCTGCCCACTGGAACCACCCACCACTGCTCATTTTGCCTGGAAAAAAAAAAAAAGAAAACACAGGCGAGAGGAAACTGCTGCCTCAGATTTTATTCCTTGCACTAGAAAGAGTCTAACTATTTCCAATGACACAGTTACGGTGGCTCTTCCAGGAAAATTTTTGCTGCTTCTTTGCAGAATCCCCGGTCTTTCAGAAGTGTTTATCAAATGCACAGATTTCTAAACTGAACTCAGATTCAAGGACTGTTCCTCATGTACTTCTTTCCCTCTTTTTGTTTCTTATTATTATTATACGATTCAAAGGTGACACATTATTAATCGGGTGCATTTTCTCTTATATTTTTGTGGCTCCCTGTTACAGGACTTCGTATGAGGTTTTCTGGATAGGTCCACTTGGCTTTAAAGTACTCCTTGAGTTATTTGACTGAGGGCATTGGACTTGGTTGGTTGCTATGGGAGGACCATTACAAAGTACCTACTTCTCTAAGGTACACCAAACACACTTGATTTCTAGAAATGAGCATAGCAGATCTAACCACAATAGAGATATCTGCCTTTTATTTCTCCGCAAAACTCAGTCTCTCGTTTCAGTTGTCTTTGGTTAACGTGTGTTTGTTGCCGCTCCTCCATTTCTTCTTTCCCTCTGTTTCTTTCAAAGGAAATTTATCAATCACATCACCCTAGTAACCTTGGCCATATAAAACTTCTCAACTCTTTCCAGTAGGGAAACTGTTGAAAAATATCTCTGAAGGTAGTCTAAACAATCTCAGATGAAAGAAACTAAAAATATTTTAAAGCTTCTTAAACTTCACTCTGAGCACAAGTTGTATCGTTGCTGTGGGTATTCATATTTTATGAAACGTTCAAAGAGGCCTGTGGTTGTGTTCTCTTTTGTGGTTGCAAGAAGACCACGCATAAACCTTTGCAAGAGGTTAAATGAAAACTGCTGGCTTCTTTTGTAAATTTCAATGCCTGGATAGACATTTGTGCCAATCTTACAGCTTTACCTTTGTCCCCTAATCCTATAGTCATTTATTTATTGATTTATTTGAAAGCATCTACCTATATGAACCAGCTCATGGAGAGTGGTACTAGCTGGAACCTGCAGAAATCTCTCTGGGCTCACATTTACCATCTTCTCCTCCCCTTCCCAGCCATTCTGACCTCTCTGTAATGCCACAAATACCAAACTAAGAAAATGGGACTTCCGGCACTTTTCTGGTGGTCCAGTGGCTGAGAATCCTTGCTCCCAATGCAGGGGCCCTGGGTTCAATTCCTGGTTGGGGAACTAGATCCCATAAGCCACTACTAAGACCCAGTACAGTCAAATAAATACATTAAAAAGAAAAAGTGATCAGTGGCAGATACTCCTCATAAACCGTCCCGTGGTGAACTGACAAAACAAAGCAGACGGATCATCCTTTAGGGTCATCTCCCAGTTTACTTTAGCCTGTGTCTCCTTTATGTTCACTGTGGACTTTCTGGAAGCCATGAGCTCTTGAAGCATTCTGTATTTTCCTAAGTGAAAAAAATAACATGCTACCATTTCTCCAAGGAAAGTGGTGGGTCTTTGGAAGCAGTTTTCTCCCTCATCACTTACTGAGCTACTCTGGATGGAGTGCCAGGGGGGATCACCCAGGCTGTCAGTGTCTCTCAGAAATTGGCACATAGGAGTAGAATATTGATCTGCTTCCTCAGGCTAACACAAGGCTATGTTAAAGGAAAGGACTTTTCTTGTTTTTGTTTGTTCTTTAAATCTGAACCTGGTGGTTAACGTCTTTAAGCTTAGAACAGTAGTTCTCATGGCTACTGGGCCTTACAATCACCTGTAGAAATGTCCGGCACCACTATTGACCTCCTGAACCAAAACCACGCTGTAGGAAGCCAGCATGGCAGAAACACAAAAAGTATTTCGGCTCTCACAAGATTTCGCAACTTAATCGTTAAAGTTAATCATCTATAAACGTTTAGGACTTCTTATTTCTTATACTGTAAAGATGCTTTATAGTATCTTCTAACTCTGCTGCTGTATATCATCTCCACACTTGAGCAGACAGTAGGTTGAGGTAGTTAGAAGGTAGGTAGAAGGAATAAACTTCTAAAAATATACGTTGGAGAAGAAATTTAGACATTACACTATTTACCTTTTGTATATATGGACATTACACTATTTACCTTTTGTATATAGGTGGAAAATGTCTTTAAAATTATGAATTATTAAGAGAAATTTCACTATGCTTTGAAAAATTCAGAAATAATATAAAACCCTTTAAAAATCTTTTTCAAATAGAACATATTCTTGGGGTTCTCTAGTGATTCAGTGGTTAAGAATCTGAGATCCCATGTGCCGAGGAGCAACTAAGCCCGTGTGCCACAGCTACTGAACCCGTGCAGCAAGAGAAGCCATCGCGATGAAAAGACAAGCCGCTGAAATGAGAAGTCAGAGCGCACCGTGAAGAGCAGCCCCCGCTCACCTCAGCTAGAGAGAGCCTTCCTGCAGCAGCAAAAAACCCACCGCAGCCAAAAAATAAAATAAATCTTAAAAAAAAAAAATTCTTTTCTCTTTCAAGTTTTTTATTTTTTTAAATTGGAGTACTATTGGTCTACAATGTTATGTTAACTTTCTGCTGCACAACTAAGTTTATACATATATCCCCTCCCTCACAGAAAAACACATTCTTGTGTTGAGATTAGAATTTTTTTTAAAACTTATTTTTGGCTGTGCTGGGTCTTCTTTGCTTTGCGCGGGCTTTCTCTAGTTGTGGTGAAGAGGAGCTACTCTTTGTTGCGGAGCATGGGCTTCTCATTGTGGTGGTTTCACTTGTTCCAGGGAGAAGCCAATGGCACCCCACTCCAGTACTCTTGCCTGGAAAATCCCATGGACGGAAAGCCTGGTGGGCTGCGGTCCATGGGGTCGCTAAGTGTCGGACACGACTGAGCGACTTCACTTTCACTTTTCACTTTCATGCATTGAAGAAGGAGATGGCAACCCACTCCAGTGTTCTTGCCTGGAGAGTCCCAGGGACGGGGAAGCCTGGTGGGCTGCTGTCTATGGGGTCGCACAGAGTCAGACAAGACTGAAGCGACTTAGCTGCAGCAGCACTTGTTCCAGAGCAGACTCTAGAGCTCGGACTCAGCAGTTGGGGCGCGTGGGCTTAGTTGCTCCACGGCATGTGGAATCTTCCCAGCCCAGGGATCCAACCTCTGTCCCCTGCATTGGCAGCAGATTCTTAACCACTGCGACACCAGGGAACTCCAAGATTAGAATTTAAGAAAGCAGATCATCATAAAGAAAATTCCTTCTACCTTATTACCATACAAACTTCCATAATTGATTTAGAAACCAAAGATTACAGTGGAAGAGATTCTCTAAATTCTCGAATTTTCCAATGCAGGAAATGCTAAAGTTTAAGTTATCATTTATATAGATAATTTATATAATACTACTTAAAACTGAACATTAGATTATGAATACACCTACACACATAGCATCATTGCTGTCTTCAGATAAACAAGGTTCCAAATCTACATAGGAAAAGACTTTTTAATGCTTTATTGATTACAATTTTACTTGTTAAAAAAAACAGAGGAAAATGCAACAAAATGTTAACAGTGTTTATATCTAGACTATGGGACTACAGATGACCTAAAATTTTTCTTTTTTATATTTTTCTCTTTTTTAATATTTACTACCTTGAAATTAGAAGATTTAGTATTTTTCTTTAAAAATTATTCTTTTATTTATTTTTAATTTTTAAAATTTATTTATTTTAATTTGGGGCTAATTACTTTACAATATTGTGGAAAAATTAGTTCTATCACATATGTATGGATCCCTAAAAGAGCTTTTTAAAAAGTTTTTATGTTTTTGAGATCTATAAAAATGATATCACACTATATATAATTCTTCCGTGAATTGTTTTGTCCATCAACATGTTTCCAAGATTCATTCATATCTCAGCATGTAGAGAAGTTCATTCATATTCAGTTGTTTCCATTTAGTGAACACACAACAATGTATTTATGTCTTTTCCTGTTGGTGGATATTTGGGTTGTTTCCAGTGTTTTGCTATTATGAACAGTGTGTCTCTGAGCATTTTTGTATATGTCCTCTAAAGCACTTTTAGGAAGATTTCTCTAGGAGTGGAACTGGTCATAAGGTATGTGTCTAGTAGCTTTACAACATTATACCAACTTCTTTTCCAAAATTGTTGAACAAAACTATACTATACTCCTCATACATACACTATTGATACCATGTATAAAATAGATCACTAATAAGAAGTACTGCATAGCACAGGGAATTCAATGCTCTCTGGTGACCTAAATGGGAAGAAAATCCAAAAAAAAAGGGGGTATATATGTATAGCTGACTCACTTTGCTGTACAGTAGAAACTAACAACATTGTAAAGCAACAATACTCCAATAAAGATTAGTTTTAAAAAACTGCAAATGAAAAAAAAAGAAAAACTGTACTGCTACCAGCAGTGGATAGCATTTCCTTTGCTCTACATTCTCATCAACACTTGGATTGTCAAACTTTTTTTTTCCAAAATGGTTAGATTATTTTTTTGTCCATGAATAATATCTAAACCTTCTTGAAGCTGCCTATGTTTCCATCCTGCTTAACTTCTTGACACTAAAAGTTTCCATACGTATACTATTTAGTGTGTTAAAAGAGTGTTTCCTGCTGGAGCCCAGAAGGAGATTTGAGGTATTTTTGGAGAGTTTAGACTGTCTTCAGGCTAGCTCTTATTTCAACTGGTCACTAAGAACAATATGAAAGACGGATGGAAAACTAATTACAGCAGACCTTTTGTCTGTATAATGCTAAAAATGTTTCTATCTTCCCTTCTTCAGAGCTCCTGGGAGTCAGGACTTGACTCTGCACTTAAAAAATGCATTAGCCATATCAATTTATTGTTCCCTCACCCTTAAAGCAAATATCAAAGTCTCCAGATCAAAACAACAGAGATGGACTTAAAACAACTGAATAAGGAAGAAGAAAGGATATAGGGATAGGCAGGAAGAATAAAAGAGATTGTTTGGCTGTGGGCTTAAAATAGGATATAAACATGTGAGATCAACTAATGTGCTCAGTGTTTGAACTGCAGTACCATGATCATGGGGGTACTGCCTTCCAGTTTAAAAGCGGGTTACTATTAGTTCTTTCAGTTTTGCTCACAATCCTCTTAGAAATCAGAATGGAATTGGTCCTGTTTTGTGGTCAAGAAAGGTTAACTAACTTATCTACAGTGTCAGAGGAAGACTCAGAATTCTCCTTTTTATTCTGGCCACAGCTGTAACATCAGCTCTTGATGTCATGAACAAGATTGATGCCTACTTCAAAAATGCACTCTCCTTACACTCTTTCGATGTCACAGAAATTCTAAGATATGATTAAATCACCTACTTGGATCTTTGAGCTCCAGTTTTAGTCATGGTCTTTCCCTCTAGTGAAGAACTGGAACTGGGGCAGCCAGGCCATTTCTGACTGACTGGTCCCTCCAGCCTCATTCCCTTAGTGGCTGCCACAGCCCAACCCTCTTGCAGAATTCCTCATCTCTCCTGGGAAAGCCCTAGTATCTACTTGACATCAAGGCAACAGAGAGAATGAAATCACCCCCTTTCAAGTTTTGTTCTGACTCTACACTTTGAAGTACATTTTGGGGAAACATTCAAGTTTGTCTGGTAAGATCTGAACTCTTAACTTTTCTTTTTTAATTTAATTTATTTATATTAGTTGGGAGCTAATTACTTTACAATATTGCAGTGGTTTTTGCCATACATTGACATGAATCAGCCATGGGTTTACATGTGTTCCCCATCCTGAACCCCCCTCCCACCTCCCTCCCCATCCCATCCCTCTGGGTCATCCCATTGTCCCAGCCCTGAGCATTTGTCTCATGCATTGAACCTGGAATGGTGTTCTGTTTCACATATGATAATATACATGTTTCAATGCTATTCTATTCTTAACTTTTGATCCAGTGTAACAGCTATGGGCACACATGGAACAACCTACCAGCTCACAATGACAAGCACGCTTTATTCTCCCAAAACATGCTGCACTTGACTCCATGGGGCAGGAAGGCTGAGTGCTTGAATTCATTCATTCCAACTGGTCACCAGCAATGCTACCATCCCAAGTACCTCTCATTTCTCAAAGTTTTGGTAGGCGAAGGTATCATCAGATTTAGTTTTCAGTGTTTCAGCCCTGCTCTGGGTTTGCGCATCTCTTACGAGTTAAGCCAAGACTTAAAAATATGAATTGCTGCCTTGCTTTATTTTAAGTTCTGTATAACCTATGTACACTTTTATATGTGTTCTGTGTATTTTCTAATTTGGCTTAGTACTTTCCAGGTCCTCTTCTTTAGACTTGCTTTCCTCTTGCCTTAGAAGCTCCTCTATTTCAGGAAACCCAGCAGAATTAAAAGCAAACTGAAACTTGAGTTAATGTAGTCAAAAGGTCAAATAATTAGAAATCTTGAGCACTAATCATTTGAAATATCACTTTGCTGAGCCTCCACTTCTTTCATGGAAAGAAGGGGTATAATAATACACACCTGAGTCTAGTTCACAGTTCTGTTGTAAAGTTCATATGATATCACTGTAAGGAAAGTGTTTCTAAACTGTAAAGTGTTTGCTTATGGAAAATACGATTTTTTAAAGTAACTAACTTATTTGGCTGCGCCAGGTCTTCCTTGTGGCATGTGGGATTTTAGTTGCTGCATGTGGGATCTAGTTCCCTGACTAGGGATGGAACCCAGGCCCTCTGCTTTGAGAGTGCAGAGTCCCACCCACTAAACCATCAGGGAAATCCTTATGTGTGTGTTCATGCTAAGTCACTTCAGTTGTGTCTGACTCTTTGCCACCATATGGACTGTAGCCCGCCAGTCTCCTCTGTCCATGGGATTTCCCAGGCAAGAATACTGGAGTGGGTTGTCATCCCCTCCTCCAGGGGATCTTCCCTGACCCAGGGATAGAACCCATGTTTCTTATGTCTCCTGCATTGGCAGGAGGGTTCTTCACCACTAGCACCACCTAGGAAGCCCCAGTCCTTGTACTACTGTTTTTTAAAAACCATAGTTCAGTAGGGCATCTTCTGGGTAGCAAACTGGTAAGAATTGTAAGTTTCACTCTCTCTGAGTTTCAATCCCTTTTTTATCTTTCTGGAATGGTAATGCACAATGGTTGAAATCAGAACCTTTAAAAAAAATCAAAAGCTATATATTGCTCCATCTTAAGAGATATTCCTAGATGGAACTTCTAAATACTAACCAGATGGATGTGGCAGGCTTTCTCATTAGCAGTTCTACACATTGTATATTGATTTGAATTTAGCTGTTGATATTTTCTATAAAATATTAGTTTCTTTGCTCATTCCTCACCACGACTCCCTAATTTATACTTTCATCTACTAATGAGAAAGCATTACCAGGACAGGAGTTGAGTAGTGAGGAAGTTAATAAGCAGGAACAATTATTCTATGAATTGGTGAGTAGAGTTTTTGAGGCTGTCTTGGCCCATGAGAATAATGACCAAATTGAAGTCGTTTTGAAATAATTTGTTCATGGGCTTGTCTTCCCCACCAAATTATAGGCTTTCCTTGGTGTTTATGTCATCTCTTACACATTTCCATTTCTCCAACATTCATTAGGCGTGTCTACCACTAATAGGTGCTCATTGTGTGTCTTCTGAACTGAATGCAGCCAGTGGCATCTGGCATGACTTGATTTAGGACAAAAGTTAGGAAGACAGTGCTCTGTGTTTTCAACAATCAGGACCTGCCATGTTCAACACCAAAACATAACACTGGAAAAAATAACATTCTAGCCTCCTAATAATGCCCTTTGGTTCTTACTGCCCCAAATAACACAGAGCTGATTCCTATTTTTGAATCAGATACAGAAACATCACAACAACATAGGTATTGAGTAATTATTATGTGCCAGGCACAGTCCTAAATGTTTTAGACATATTGACTCATTTAGTTGTTAGAAGAACAATAACACTATGTGATAGACACTCTTGCTGTCTCCACTTAATACCTGTGTAAACTGATGGAAATTATACACTTTCCCCAAGGAGATGTGTATAACTTTCTCCAAGTCACAAATAAAGTGAGTGGCAGAGCAGGCATTAAAACCCAGAAAGTGTAATTTCTGCATCCCTGTTTTTAACCATTACACTGCCTTTCTTCTGTGTACCAACTAGCTGGATAGATAGAAGCACCTTGATAGGTGGTTGCAGGAAGGGGGGCAGTCAAGCAGAGTGGTGCCCCTGGGACAGGAGTGAGGCTGTGTCCCCTGTCTGTTCAGGCTTCCATGGGGTGGGGCTGGTCTGAGAGCAGAGCTTCCTCCCTGTGACACGTTTCTCAACCCTGGTGACCAGACATGACTCTGACTCAGCTAAATGGATTAGTTGTGACTTCAGTTAATACACCAGCAGCACCACCAGCCAAGCTAGCTTTTTTTTCCCCCCACACATGCTCTTCTTTAATTGGTACAGATGTACTTGAAAAATGACATTATATGAATAATACAGTATACAAATGAGAAAGAGTTACAGCATCTGACAGAATGGGTCAGATGGGTTGGCTCCAACCAGATCAGCTGGATCTGAGTGAGTATTGCTGCTATTTTAACCCCTACATGTACAGAGTTTTGTTGACTTGATTAAGGAACCTCGTAAGACTATTGTTGGAACAAATCCTTCAGCAGTCCAGACCTTCTATAGCCATTTACAGAAAATAGCAAGATATTATAAAAAACGTGGAAGTGAATGACTTCCAGCAGTGAATTAATCATTAATTAACTCTAGACATAAAATTCTTTGCCTGAACACTGAGTTCTTTTCACTGATAGCCCAACTCATGTTCTAATCCAAAGATTTGTATATGGAAACATGGGAAAACAGTGAAAATCAATAATAAAACCTTACACTCCTTTTGTGAAATAAGTGGAGCACTCAGTCTACCTCCTTGGAAGTAAAGGGGCAAATGAAAGAGGGCAATCCTATTTCCACAATCTTCTTAGAGGAGATCTCCATTTTGTAAGCAGGTTGATTTTCAAAGGTTTATTTCCACTATGAATGTTATGAATTCAGAAATTTTTCTCTAGAAATAATACTATAAACTATAGTATTATAATTATAGTAGATAGAATCCCAGGCTAACCCACAAAAGGGAGTGTAACTGAAATGCTATGTAATTCATAACTGGAAAAGAATAGAAAATAATCCTGATGAATTATCCTAGTGAAATTTAATAAGAAATCATTTCTTTATTTTGAAAGCAATGCTTAAGAAAAAGGAGTGTTAATTAAAATTTGACTTAGAGTGATGAGCTTTTGGTGCAGATATGAAAGGGGTTTGGCCAGGGAAGTTTTGAGAATATTAGAGGCTTATAGCACAACTTTGATGCATGTGAAGTATGCAGAATAGTCCCTGACACTTTGTTGGGTGTGCGGTGAAGGCTTATGATCAAATGCATGTCGATTGAACTTTATTTTCACTCAAAAATTATGGCTTTTATTTGTCTTGATATGAAGGCATAGTAATTAGAGCTTCTTGTTGTCTGTGTGTCCTAGATGAACTAAGAAGGGGGAAAGAGGAAGAAGAAAAGGGGAATGTTGAGAAGAATTGATGTGAAAAGTAGGTCATATGAGATACGATTAATGATGTGAATGGTGAAGAAAAAGCCAGAGGTTACTTTGCATGGTTCTCTCCTCCTCATCCTTTTGCCCAAGACACAAGGAAGAAGGGGGTAGGAAAGATTTTGTGCCTCGCATTTCCTTAGCCAGTCCCTAAGTGACGTTGTCAGACAAGAACAGTTTAGTTGCTGGCCAGAGCTCTTGGTAGGTGGGAAGGGAAAGAGAAGCAGAAATAAAGTTCTTTTGATTATGTAGCTTTAGTTAAAGAGGGAATGTTTGTGTTTCTTTAACAGATAAATTATATGTAGGGGATACATGTTAAATCCTCATTAATGAGTGAAAATACTAAACTGGTATGGAGTAATGGAAAGATCACTGAGCAAGAAGTCAGAGCTGATTTCAACTTTAACGCCTCTACTTAACAGTTACATTATCTTGGCTGAGGTTTGTTTTTTTGGTTTGGGGATTTTTTTTTTTTTAACTTATTTGAAATTTAGTTCTCTTCTCTGTAAAATGTGAATAAAAACTTCCCTTCCTGCCTATTTACTCTGGTTGTGATCCAGTGAAATTACTGAATATTATGCTCATGAAACAACTTAGAAAGCTGTCAAATAACATACACATTTCCAAGAGTGTTATTATTATTTCTTCAGCCAGAAAAAGTGAAGTTATTGGGTCAGATGACCTCTGAGATCGTTTCTCTTTTAAAATTCTGATGATCAGAATGGCCTGGGTTTTGAATTTTCATGTTATTCTTCATCAGCAGTTTAATGATGTCATGGACCTGAGAAAGAGGAGTACAGTGTCCGTGATCTACTCAACACTTTGTACCTAGTTTCTACTTCAAAGGACAACTGAGGGACCCAAGAAACATTTTGAGCCATGCTGCTTTTTTAATATTCAGTCTATCTGTTGAATTAACATGGCCGTATAATTTGTCATCACTTGAGTGGTGACATTTAAGTGTAAAAGAGGTGCTTGAATAATTACATCAGAACAACAGGCATATCGGAGAAGGCACTGGCACCCCGCTCCAGTACTCTTGCCTGGAAAAATCCCGTGGACGGAGGAGCCTGGTAGGCTGCAGTCCATGGGGTCGCTAAGAGTTGGACACGACTGAGCGACTTCACTTTCAATTTTCCCTTTCATGCATTGGAGAAGGAAATGTCAACCCACTCCAGTGTTCTTGCCTGGAGAATCCCCAGGACGGTGGAGCCTGGCGGGCTGCCGTCTATGGGGTTGCACAGAGTCGGACACGGCTGACACAACTTAGCAGCAGCAGCAGCAGCAGCAGCAACAGGCATATATCAAAAATGTCCAGGCAAACCTGGATGTTTAGTCCCCTCATTACATGTAAAACGTTAAATTTCTCACTTTGGTGTGGGATAGTAAAAATTCTCCTTTGAATTTAGGAATCTGAGCTACTGTTGTGTGTTAGCAAGATGCAGGCCTTATTAGGATCTTAGAGGACAGACCACATACACCTACCCAAAGTATGGAACAGAGGCTGCTTTTTGCTCTCAAGAAAGCATACTGTTGCAGCTCTGTGGTTAAAAGGTAAGAGGATACCCTATAGATTCAAATTTCCTAACTTTCAGTTTTATTTCAGTTTGAATACACAGAATAGAATTTATCTCATAGGGTGAATAATGCTTGGGCTTCTGCCTGCCTTGGGTATTGTTAGCAGAGTTGTACTAGAGCTTAGTAAGTGTAAATACCTATTATGTATCAAACAGAGATTGGTCCTATGATCAAACATAAACAAAAGGAAAATGGCTTGTACTAGAGATTTCCATGATACAGAGCCAAGGCTTTTCAAACCAGATAACACAGGAGGCATGAGACTTGTGAAGAAAACTGAATCTTCAAATGTTCTCTTTGAAAAATGTCTGATGCTCTAACACATGAAGAAATTAGACTTCTGTTATGGTATTTCTAAAGAAAACCATTAAACATAAAGAGAAATTTGCACTACTAAACTTGGAATCAAGTAACCAAAGATCAACTTTCTGAAGTTTGTGGAGAAGAAAAATGGCACAAATAAGTCAAAAGGGCAGATTAACATTCTTTTTATGTTTTAGAGTATATTTTTAATATTAGTTTTTGTGTCACCCATTAAGCTTCCTAATTATGTTTTATTTAGAACATTAATTGTATTATGTCAGTATTGAGGTGCATGTGTTTGTTGCATAGAAAAGGAAAGATGCTCAAAAACTTAAATGTTGGGACTTCCCTGGTGGTCCAGTGGTTAAGACTCTGCCCTCCCAATGCAAGGGGTCTGGGTTCCATCCCTGGTCAGAGAACTAGATTCCCCATGCTGCAACTATGATCCCTCATAATACCTAGCACAGCCAAATAAAAAATAAAAATAAACTTTAAATGCTGATGATGGAAATCAGTCTGGTATTTTAATAATTTGGTCCGTCTAAACCATGCATAGATAATTGAGAATAAAGTAGAATTGTCATATTTCTCTGTGGCCATTCTGTCACTTTAGAATGTTAAAAAATTAGTTTCTTTCTGAAAATATTCTCACTCCTGTGCCTGACTCTGAAGAGGGTTGTTCATTTGTAATTCTGGGGACATGCATCATGATTTATTGTTTTTCAAAATGTATTCTGGGTTATATAATATTTTTGCCTGAGTCCTAATTACCTAGTAAGGAACAGTAGTTGGGCACCTTCATGGGACTACACATGCATGATCACTAGATATGCAGGCTGCTGGCTCATAGGCCGTTGAAACCTGCCCAGTGCAAGCAGGCGTAACTTCCTCAGGTTGTTTGTGCATTTGCTGGAAAGGTTCTTTGATAGAATGGAATTATCTGTTTGCACAAATACACTTGAATCAATTATTATTTTTTATGGTCCAACTACCATTCTTATTTTATGACTGTACTTTAAGTAATGGATAAAATGACACACACTTGGTTTCTTTGTAGAGCTCCAAATTATGCCAAAGTCCAACCATGCATGCTGCTTGTTGCCATGATACTCAGTTATATGGGCCTCATTTTTTTCCCCCATTGAGTGGTTTTCATGAACAGGTGTTCAGCTAATGGGATAAACAGAGGGCGTTCAGCTCTAGCCTAACCATTAACATCACAAAATAATTGGAAAGGACAGATATACCAGAAAACTAGCTCTGAACCTACAGTAGATCTTTTCTCTGAGCATTAGATATAATTTTGCAGGAAGAGCCTGGATGGAGCATCAGAAGACCTGTATTCTCCTTCCAACAGTAGCACTGAAGACTTTGGACAACTCACTTAATTGTTTTGAACCTCCATTTTTTCATCTCTAATTGAAGCTATAATCCTACTCCACCTATCTCACAGGGTTGTTGTAGGATTCAGTGAGACAGATTAAGTTTATGAATAGCACTATAAATTATAAACATGGTATAGATACAAGATACCATTGTTAAGGTTCTAATCCAGCTCTCAGTGGTTCAAGATACAACATTGGGCAACTGATAACATCAGGTTTTGTGATCATTAATGTAGCAAAACACCATAGAAACTTCACTCAGCTTTATTCCTAATAAGGTTTCTTAAAATATTTCATTTGCTTTGTCCAGTACATCAGTCAGCAATACAAAGAAATGAAATGCTTCTAAAACTGCCAACTCAAAGTTTAAGAAAATAACATTGAGAAGGAGTGATTGCTGAAGATCACACTCTTTAAGTTCTAGAAAATTATTTCAATCACTTTTTAAAGTCTTATAAAAGAAACTTAATGAAGCTTCTAAATGTTTGAAATACTAGACTGCTGCTGCGGCTAAGTCGCTTCAGTCATGTCTGACTCTGCAACCCCATAGACGGCAGCCCACCAGGCTCCTCCGTCCCTGGGATTCTCCAGGCAAGAACACTGGAGTGGGTTGCCATTTCCTTCTCCATGAAATACTAGACTAGAACTTACAATATCAGGCATCTCCATTTCGTATAGGCGATTCAATATTCCATATTCCTTAGAGAAAACACAGGCCATGTAGCCCACTCCACTTCCATTCCCCTCTCTTCCACCAACCAGATCTAAACTCTGGTTGAATATACCTGTGAGGGTATTCATTATAACAACATCTGCAGAACTGTAGGCAGAAGAAGTGTCTAAAACTAGAGGATTAGATAAACCAATGGATTAAGTAGCAGACTATTAAAATGGAGTTAGAAATAATGCATTGGAAATATTAGAAATATAATTGGCAACATAGGTAGACCATAAAAATATGGTGTTGAGTTAAAAGAGAGAGCGAGAGAAATGGAGACTGGGAGAGCAAAAGAAATAGAATGAGATGTAAAACCTAAGAAGAGTCTTGTGTGTACATATTAAGGAATATGTGAATTCAACATGAGCCTAAAGACAAAAAAAAGAAAGGCTTTAAAGACGAAAATATTGTTGGATTGCCCCATCTTTCAGAGCTTGCCTGTATAATTCTTTCCAATGTATTTGCTGCATAATGAGGGAATATTTTACAGCTCAGCTCATACCCTTCATGCTGCAGCCTACCTGGGCTGGCTTTTTTCCCTGAAGGGCAAGGTGAATAACTGGTCATTGACCTCTGTGTCCATATACTCCATGCTTTTCAGTGCCATCATCAAATGACTTTCTAGCCTTCTCTCACCCAATTTAAACAGCATAGGGTCATTTTGCCACTCCTCATCGACTTATTTCTTTTGAGCTAGTTTGAAAGACTCTCTTTCCTTTTAAACTGTGGAACCCTGAGCTGGGTACCAGGCTAATGAAGGCAGAAGAAGACCTCCCTGTTTCTTCACACATGCTTCATAAACCTCAGTTCTAGTCATCTCCAAAAGATGCTATTCTACTATTCACAAAGAGCGTGAAGAACTCATAATAAAGTGATAGATACTTCCAGGCATAAATTATTGAGTTAAAGATTTTTAAAAAACAGATTTCACTCCTGGACCAGTAGACTAGACATTTGGAAAGGAGGGAGGGAATATAAGCACCAGGGAAAATCATTTATGTAAATTTCCTCAGGGAGCAAGCACACTGGAAGGAAATGAAAATACATCACCAAAAACTAGACTATCTAAACAGATCTGTCATGCCCTTAAGAATTACAGGAAGCTTCCTTTGTAATCCATTAGATCTAATGTCTGGAATGACTGCCGTTAGTTTCCCGCCCAGGGAACACAAAGAGATTAGAGTGGATCAGTGTCTGCCTTACGTTGTATGTGACTTTGTTTCTGCTTTAACATATAAAGATAGAATAGTTCATGCATGAATGATCCGACCAGATTTTTATGTTTGATCACTTTTTATCAAAACCACCAGAAGGAAATTACAAGAAATTATATGAGGATGGGTCAAAGTAATGTGTGTGCTAAGTCTCTTCAGTTGTGTCTGACTCTTTGCAACCTTGTGGACTGTAGCCCTCCAGGCTCCTCTGTCCATGGGATTCTCCAGGCAAGAATACTGGAGTGGGTTGCCATGCCCTCCTCCGGGGGATCTTCCCAACCCAGGGACTGAAACTGAATCTCTTAAGTCTCCTGCATTGGCAGGCGGGTTCTTTACCACTAATGCCACCTGAGAAGCTTAACTTCTCTACTTTCAAAAGAGCTTCTATCATGTCCTAAACATGGCCATGCGCTAACAAGAGCCTAAAGCAAATATCAGAGTAACTTGACCTTGTGATTTGTTGATCACAAGTTTCCTTGAACCCCTAGCATTCATTTTGAACTCTTTTTGGTGTGCCAATATAAATAAACCAGCTCTCTGGCCAGGCAGGACGGATACAATGCTTCCCACAGGGAATCTGAGTCATTGGGGAGTGAGTGACTTGGCAGAGAGGCCAGAATGAGGAGTGGGGAGGCCTGGGTTCACAGTTCAGCTCAGCCTCCAACTAGCCCAAGATACAGGGCAACTCACCCTACTCTCTTGTACCTTCATATACTGTAGTCACAGGTGACAAAATAGTATATTGCTCAAGGTCAGGTATTTTTGAGAATGAAAGGATGCACTAGTAGTAATCCACTGGAACAACTGATGTTTTAGGCTTTTCCCTCCCGCTTTAAAATTCCATGATAGCTGAAGTAGAGCTGAAAATATAACTGGTTCCTGACCACCAGACTTCTGCTCTGCTTCCCAGGCGAGGCTGTCTGCACTGCAAGGACCTGTCTATCCTAGAGATCTGTGGAGGAGTGTTTACTGTATCACCTAAGATCAAAGCACTTCCCCAGCCATTAAAAAGGACAGCCTGATCTGCACCTGCTCGGTCAGGCACTCATACACCCCAGACCCTGCCTGTATTCAGAATCAACAGCACTGGAACCCTAAATCCACATCAAGGTCACTGGCAGGCAGGGGAGGCTAAGGGAGCCAGGCCAGGAAGAGGGCAGATGCAGGCAACACTTGTGTGGGGACAGGCCGTTTTCTTTGCAGCCTCAAGCCTGTTCTCCACTGCCCCAAAGCCTGTGGGCAGGACAGGTGTGGTCCAGGGGCTGCCTTGGGATCCTCAGTTGTTGGGGTTTTTTTGGGGTGGTGGGGAGGTGCGGCACCACATGGAATGCAGGATCTTAGTTCCCGACCAGTGATTGAATCTGTGCCCCCTGCATGGAAGCACGGAGTCCCTCCTCAGGTGTTGGTTTTTAATAGGCAGGTTAGTACTTCATAAATCACTCTGGGCCACAGGCCACCCCTCTAACAATTTCACCATTGCATAGCCCTGTTCACCTGGCTTTTTCAATTTGGAGGAAGCCATCAACAAAATCCAAAAACTGATCTGGGTGACAGATCATGACACAGCCTTAAAACATATATGTATATCCAAGAAAAGTAAGCCATTCTACACTGAGAGAATTTAGAAACAAAGATAAAAGGAAAATATTCAGAGATGTCATCCCAAGAAGGTAGAAATTCTGTCATTGTTTTACAACCCTATTTCATCAGTGGTGCAAACCTATTACTTATTTAAAAAATAATTTTTTTTTTGGTGAAACTCTGAATGGTAAGAAGAAGAAACATTTGGCTTCATCAGCAGCATTAAACCAAATTTGAGGGTGCTACCCTGGTGGCAAAAGTCTAATCCTTTCCCCCAGAGCTTGGGTCTGCTGTCTCCTGGTCCCCAGGGGCCCAGGATGATGCTCACCTTTTCCCTCCTCGCTCACTGCTGTTCTCACCAGTCAGGACTCTGTGCCATGTGGCTCCTGTATCTGGCAGACTCGGCTTCCCCAGAGAGAGGTTCAGAACACTCTGACCACACCCCCCTTCAGAGGCTGGCCCTACCTAGTATAGCTGCCACTTGCCAACAAGAGCTGCAGCAATCTGAGCTTTCCAAATGGAAGAAAGTCTATCAGAGTCACAGGAACAAAGGGGACACCTTGCCCCAGGATGCAGGACTGGGTCCCCAAGGGAGGAGGCCCCTTGTCACTAAGCCTGGGCAAGTTGCTCTGCCAGTGCCAGCCTTGTGCCCTGAGAAGGAAGCAGGTAATGTTTATAGAGCCCTGGGAGCAGAATTTATTGACTTCTTAATCTCTACTGTAGTGACCTGATGGTGACTTTCCATTTCTCAGAAAGATAAATGAAAGGCAGCCATCTATGAGGAGGATGAATGCATTTAACAAAGAATAGACTCATTCAGAAAAAGAAATCCCTTAGGCCCACAATGCGTAGGAAGGTCCATAGTGGAAGTGACTGCAAGACTTCTATTGAAAACTCCCAATCTTGGTATAATTTCCCCCAGCAAGTTGCCTGGGATTCTGAGTAATAGGGATTATGGTGATGGTGATGGTTTAGTCGTCAAGTCACGTCCAATTCTTTTGCGACCCCACGGACTATAGCCCTGCAGGCTCCTCTGTCCATGGGATTTCCCAGGCAAGAATACTGGAGTGGGTTGCCATTCCCTTCTCCAGGGGATCTTCCGAACCCAGGGATCAAACCCAGGTCTTCCGCACAGCACATTTTGCCTAAGACTTTAATTCTGCTGATTACTCCCAATGGTAATTATATTCAAAGAACTCCCAGATGTGTTATCTTACTGGAACCTATGTAATATACCAGGGAGGGACATAACTCATTAAACAATCATTGTCTATTAACATTATAACTTTAATTAGTTTTCCAGAGCTGGGTAAGCAAAGCCCTAAGGGGATGAGACCCTAGAAATTATTGGACTTGGAGGAGAAATGGAGGAAACCACCTGAAACACGGCAGGTGGCCCAGGCAGAGCAGGTGAGGCTCTGTGGCCCCAAGGGCAGCCCCACAACCTCCCCTGCATGGACACAGGTGCCAAGGTGAGGGCCCCACAGGAAGAGCAGAAACCACAAACTCCACTCCACTCATGTTTCTGCCCAAGCTGACCTGGGAATCATGATGAAAAGACCCATGGTGCCAAATAGACTCATCCCAATGCTGAGAACCCGGGCTAGCTCCTGAAAGACTGACTTGGCTGTCCCCCAGAGCAGAGCGCCTGGTGCATCCGCCCTGATTCTTTTCAATAATTATAATCCCCTGGCTTAGATTAGATATTATGTAGGAAACAAAAGAAAGCTTTAGTTTTGAAACATCCCTTCTCACACATTAGCACAATCCTTAAATAATGCACCTTTGAGGCTCTGACTAATTCGTCCCGCCTGCCACTGGGAACATGTCTGGGTTCCAAGAATTTGCTGGAAATGCGCCGGATACCCTTCCCTAGCTAGAGTTAGACGTGTGGTGCTGAGAACCCAGAAGCAGTGGTCTTGAGGGTCCCTCATCCTCTGAGGTCCTATCACTATCCTCTTTGGTCCCTGGGACACGATGGTCGAGGGGCTGGGGGTCGTGTGGCCGAGGGCAGGCCCTGCCCTGTCCATGTGTCTCGTGAGTGGTTTGGGTTTCACTAGTTCCCATCCCCAGCTGCACATTAGAATCACCTGCAGACCTTTAAACACTAATACTGGAACCACCCATTCCTGGGTTCTGATTTAATAGGTTGGGGAGGGGCTCAATCCCGGGTATTTTTCTCCAGGTGCACAACCACTGCCTTAGATGATCTCTGGGACCCTTCCAGTTCTATAAGAGTCCACAATCCTGATGGTTTGGGCCTTCACTTTATTTACTGAGTTAATTTTTCCCAAAAATACTCGTTTTTCATTTTCATTATGTTGCATGGGCAGATTCTTAGAAATGCTTTTAGTTATCTAAAAAAAGATAAATTGTTAAATTATTGCTTGTTGAGTATAACTGGCTTCTAACACTGCACGTTTAAAGTGTGCGATCTGACCAGTTTTCACAAGTGAGAAATGGTTGCCTAACCACAATAGTGAACACACCCATCATCCCCAAACCCTCCTAATCTGTGTAACTGTCTTTCCAGCTCCCCTGTCTCAGGTAACCACTGAGCTGTTTGCTGTTGCTATAGAGTAGTTTGCATATTTTATCATTTTGTGCCATGCAGTATGTACTATTTTTCGCTTGGCTTCTTATATCCTTGTATTTGAGATTTTAAACTCTTTAAGAACAGAAGCCACCTTTTATTTCTTTTCTCTTCCTCTTGGCCCCCAACTAACCTTTGCTCAGAGAAGCCCCTTAATCATTATTTGCTCGGTGGACCTTTATGATCTTACAACTGAGCTTCAGTTTGGTGGCAAGAAGTGCCTGCTGTGTTAATGGTCTCAATTCCCCATTATTTCTCTGTAGGTTCCTAGTCAGCAGCTTCAGCTCAGTTAAAAAATTAGGCACTTGCTTAAATCAGAGTCTTTATTTAGGGTCATGGACTGCTAGGGATGCAGAAAAGAAGCTTCCAGATGAGTGATGGGGGCAGAAGGCAGGGGAACTACATGGAAAAAGCTCTTGGATTTCCCCAGATTATTAATCACCAGACTCTTGATCCAAAAGGAGGAACTATGGAATTCCAGGTTTGATCCCTGGGTCGGGAAGATCCCCTGGAGAAGAGAATGGCAACCCACTGCAGTATTCTTGCCTGGAGAATTCCATGGACAGAGGAGTCTGGTGGGCTACAGTCCATGGGGTCGCACAGAGTTGGACACGACTGAGCTACTAACACACACACATGGAATTCACATCATGCTTCATTCCTTATTCTAGTCCTATGTATTTATGAATATGATGTCTAATTATAACCCCCCTACTATCTGCTCCCCCTACTTTTTCCTTCTCCAATCCCCAGTACCTGTGTTTTGTTTTCTGGACTCTGGTTATACTTAATCTTACTGAACTAAACACACTCCAGGGCCCTGCCGACTGTCAGTGCTACCTCATGGAAATTTTTTTGCATTCGTTGTCTAAGATCTTCTCACCTAAACTTTGTGATATGTTGTGCCTTTTAATTCTTATTCCATTTTACTTAACAATCTGCCTAGATACCTGATACTCAAATATCACAAAGTTACATTTCTGCAAAGCCCCAGAGCATATTTCTTTTCATCTTAAACAAAATCAATGTTTTCATTTTTATAACTGATAAGGATTATGAGAACCAGAAGTAACAACAAACAGCACTGCAGATTCTTAGCGGAGCCGCCTCTAATCAACCCAGAGACATCCCCCCACTTTTGGAAATTTTGACTCCTTATGGGTCAAAAAATATTTTTAAATGATACTACATCTGATTTGAGACTAAGATGTAGGATAGCAATATCAACTTCTAATGGATAGAAATTCATATGCATTGAGCACAGTCCTACAAGCGCTGCTTTCACTGTGTCTTTCAGAGATAAGAGACAGAAAGAAAAACATCTCACCTGCTAGCCAAAAGGTCAACACAGACTCCCCCTGGCCCCAAATCCCCCTCCACCCCCAGGCAAGGTTGCAAACGTCTGATGCCTCACACCTCTCAGCGTTCTCTGGCTCCCTGCTTGGGGTCGGCTCTTTAATGCTCCCTTTTGCCTCTACCTTTTCCCATCAGAATAGCAAACACGGTCACAACAGCATTTCAGTCCAGTCTCTACACAAGTTCATTCCACTGCCCGAAAGGCAGACCTCTGAAAGTTACTTACGTGGAAGCGGCAAAGGCAAGCCCTGGATTTGGATGCTGAGTTAGCTGATGCCAGCCTGCTTAAATAGCCGGGTTGGCTGACGCAGGCTGTGGATAGCACGTTTATTTACGCCTGTGAGTGCACGCTCAAGCAGGGACCTGAAAAACCTGCAGCGTGGGCAGGAGGAGAACAGCCGAGAGTTCCATCTCTCCTGGTTATTCAGGTTTGGTATTCAGGCGGTGACTTCTGAGAGTCTTGTGGAACTTTCTCAGCACTGCTTTCTTATCCCTGATCTCTTTCTTGGCAAAGGAGAACTCTTCAAGATCGGATGAGAGAGGTGGAGCTAAGAGAAAAAGAAAGAAATGCACGACCCTGGACCCTTGGGCTGAGCTCCTTATTTTGAATGGACTTCTAGTTAAATGTTGCCTCATTTCAAAGCTTGGCGAGGTTGATTTTGCAGCTCCATGGACTGGATGACAAACTAAAAGCCTGGAGGAACAGGCTATCAATGAAAAGTACGATGTTTTTTTTTTTTCCCTTTGAAAAACATATTTTAATTTCTTTCCGTCTGCATCTAGACTGTCCTCCCAATTGTCCCTCCTCTCCCTTTGTTAATGAAATTCCTAGCTGAGAGTTTCAGGATTCCCCATGAGAACCCAAATAAATAACCAGTGTGTGAGCAGGGCTGTGGGAAGATGCACTCTCAGGGTGCATGTTCAGTGGTTTGTGTGGCCATAAGAGGAAATCTTCCTAAGGGTGAGGGTATGTGTGTGGGTGTGGGGACCCAGGTAGTCAGTGTTTATCTGGATTTTACAGCTAGATACAGGAGTTAATAGTCAACTGCGTGACACTAAACACATTAAGTGGGTTTGCTTTTAAGAGGATGAAGGAAGGGAGACAGAGTTTGGTGAGATCATTTATGAGAGTATCTGTGTATATTTGCTGGTATGTAGCCTATACTGGTCAGTACCATCCGGATAAACACAACCTATATTTTTCACTTCACTGGAGAAAGAAAAGGCCCACTTGATTCTCTTGGGAACAGCGGCTGTAGGTGAAAGAAGAGCAGCAATCATTCAGAATATTTCTTTCTCTCTCGGAAAAGGGGATAATGGTCATAAAACATGTGTGGGAGAAAAGCAGAGACAGGGAGCCTAGCCCACCCCATCCCTGGTTACCAGAGGAATTCTTTTGTTTCTCCTAATTCATTGCCTAACTTCTGACTGTTCTGCGGCCAAATCTGGATTCTCGCCTCCCAGGTTTCTTGAATACAGGGTCTATGTCTTGTTCATCTTTTGACACCCACAGTGCCTGGCACAAATTCTTGTGATCACAAGAAGGTGATCATCATCATCATCATCTAGAATGTAGAGAAAATGACTACATGCCAGCATCTGGGCAAAACGGTTTACAGAGAGTTTGCTCTCTTGTTTAATCCTCACAATTCTATGAGTCAGTTTTTTTAATATCATCATTTCACAGATGAGGGAACTGATACTCAGAAAAAATTAAATGACTTTCCCAAGGTCACAGCAAATGATAGAGGTAGAATTTGAATCCCTACCTCTGGTTCCAGCATCTGGGTTGATACTCAGGATTGATTTGAAGCAATATTTTGAATGTTTTCACCTATTCCTATTCTTATTTGTTTCCTTGTTTATCATTGGTCTCCCAGAATGTGATTTCCTTGACCTTAATGACCTAGCCTACTTGTCCAATCCTGTAACCCCAGCACCCAGCACAGTGTACGGCACAAAGCAGGTGCTTGCCCGATAAATATATGCTACTTGTTCAGTTTCTAAATTTCTTTGAAGGCCATGCATCCCGAGAAACAGAGAGTCTGACATCAGCAGAGTCTTATCTTGCTCCAGACACATTTCTTTCGCTCTTGTATAATGCACTGGTTTCAAGCTGTTTCTCTTTATCCAGTGCATCATGGAGATGAAACTAAAAGTGGCTGAAACCATAGAGCAGTTTTACATCAATTAAGACCTCTGCAGGTATGTGGTTTCAGTTTGTCCAGTGGGGCAATGAGGTCCTCAAGACCCAGGCTTTTTCTATTTTTCAGTCTGTAGCCTTCAGAGTGGCAGTGTTACCATCCCTCATGGTGGCAAGATTGCTGCAGTAGTTTGGTACATTTCATCCTTAGATGAAGCTGAAACTCCAGTACTTTAGCCACCTGATGTGAAAAGCTGACTCACTGGAAAAGACCCTGATGCTGGGAAAGACTGAGGGCAGGAGGATAAAGGGACAACCAAGGATGAGATGGTTGGATGGTATCACCGACTCAATGGACATGAGTTTGAGCAAACTGTGGAAGATGGTGAAGGACAGGGAAGCCTGGTGTGCTGCAATCCATGGGGTCACAAAGAGTCTGACATGACTTAGCAACTAAACTATAACAAGACAGGTAGGAGGTGATGTGGGCTTTCTCCTTAGTATCTCTCTTTGTCAGAGAGAAAAATCTATCCAGGCACCATCAGCAGATTTCCAGTTACGTCTATTTGCTGAGAAGTGGATCAAATGAACACCACATTGGCTAAATCCATCATTTGCAGGGAGGAAATGAATCACACTGATCAAAGTTCATCTCATGAGCCCAGAGGAAAGGTTCCATATTCCTCAGACAAGTTTCCCTGTTATCTAAACAAAATCAAGGTTCAGTGAATAGAGAGGTAGTATAGAAGTGCTCCAACAGTTCTGTCAATCTAAGAAGTCCTTTGAAGTATGATAACCTCAGTGGATTTAGTGCTTAGGCACCATCCAGGCCTCAAAAATTGGGTTTTCAATTTGTGTGTGTGTGTGTTTTAAGTAGGAGCTTCCCAGGTGGTGCTAGTGGTAAAGAACCCACCTGCCAATGCAGGAGACATAAGAATGCAGGTTCAAACCCTGGGTCGGAAAGATCCCCTGGAGAAGGGCATGGCAACCCACTCCAGTATTCTTGCCTGGAGAATCCCCATGGACAGAGGAGCCTGTTGGGCTACAGTCCATAGGGTCGCAAAGAGTTAGACTCAACTGAAGCAACTGAGCACGCATGCACGCACCTGTTTTCAATGAGAAAATCTTGCTTTGGCTCTCAGCAGAATTAAAACAATTTCATCAACCCACTATTAAGGGAAGTAGCTGACCACGGTGTTTTTCTTTTTTCTGTAGATTTAGATCCTAGGTCTTTATATGGCCACTGATTTTCTGCATATGCAAGGAATAGCATACAATCTATCAGCCTTTCATCTTCTCCTATGTCAAATGGGGTTGATGAAGCTGTTGAGTTAGAAACATCAAGTCCAATAATGCAACTAATTATAAAAAAGATTGCAAAACAAGGTATGGGGGTTTAAGGCTCAGTTTCCTGCTCCTCCTCTTGTCTATTATATTTTGGTGAACAACATAATCCCACATGTTTGCATCTGCCTCTGCCTGAGAGCTTCAGCTATTGCCTGGTTTGTGTGAATTAGAAATATATGGTTGATACAGTAATTCTCACATGGTTTTTTTCCTCCTGGTGGTTAACAGACTTCAAATTAACACCTGCAGATGGGTAATTAGTTTCCCTTGCTTTGCTGTTCTAGACCTCTTCCCTACAGTGAGCTTCAGGAATTCTCTGTTGTCACCATCAAGAGAATTAGGATGGCTCTCCGCCTTAGTGCCATCTTTTGAGAAACACCAGAGCGAAGTGGAGGAAAGAAGTGAAAGTGCAGGCTAAAGCACAAAAGAAGAAAGATGAGGCAGAGGTCCAGGTAAACTTGTACACCATGGAAGCCACCAAAGCAGAAACAAGAGAAGCCAGAGGCCAGGGATGCTGGTACAAATTGTTGAATTGCCTACTATCTAGAACTTGTCTCAGTGGATCTGGAAAGTCTATGGCCATTCCGATCCCCTCGACCACCTTTGGGAGACTCACTGTTCACATCAAAGCCGTCCCTTTTGGTCCTTTGCCCTGGACCTGTGACATTCTGGGCTAGTTCTCTTCCCAGTTGTGGCTGAATGTAACGTGTACAATAAATCATCTCTTTTGCTGTCTTAGCAGAAGAAAAAAAAGAGAGAGAATTAGGATAAAGCATGAAGGGAGATGGATGTTATACACTACAAGGAGGGAACAATGTCTGGGAATTGGTAAAAAAAAAAAATAATAATAATAATTTTTTGCCTAGTGACTGGAAAAATGGTGGAAAGGAAAGAGTATGGGCTTCTGAATCATACAGACTTGTATTCAAGCCCCACCTCTGCCACTTTCCATCCATGTGACCCATGGAAAGTTGTGTAACTTCTCTCAGACTTAGTTTCCTCAGCTGTAAAATGGGAATAATGATGCTTATCTCACAGGTTTGCCATAAAGACCAGATATAATATAGGTAAATTATCTTAGCATAGTGCCTAGAACATGGTATATGATCAACAATTAGTTCAGTTCAGTTCAGTCGCTTAGTCGTGTCCGACTCTTTGCCACCCCATGAATTGCAGCACGCCAGGTGTCTCTGTCCATCACCAACTCCCAGAGTCTACCCAAACCCATGTCCATCGAGTTGGTGATGCCATCCAACCATCTCATCCTCTGTCATCCCCTTCTCCTCCCGCCCCCAATCCTACCCAGCATTAGGGTCTTTTCCACTGAGTCAACTCTTCACGTGAGGTGGCCAAAGTATTGGAGTTTCAGCTTCAACATCAGTCCTTCCAATGAACACCCAGGACTGATCTCCTTTAGGATGGACTGGTTGGATCTCCTTGCAGTCCAAGGGACTCTCAAGAGTCTTCTCCAACAACAGAGTTCAAAAGCATCAATTCTACGGCACTCAGCTTTCTTCATCATCCAACTCTCACATCCATACATGACCACTGGAAAAACCATAGCCTTGACTAGACGGACTTTTGTTGGCAAAGTAATGTCTCTGCTTTTAAATATGCTGTCTAGGTTGGCCATAACCTTCCTTCCAAGGAGTAAGCGTCTTTTAATTTCATGGCTGCAATCACCATAAGCAGTGATTTTGGAGCCCAAAAAAATAAAGTCTGACACTGTTTCCACTGTTTCCCCATATATTTCCCATGAAGTGATGGGACCAGATGCCATGATCTTAGTTTTCTGAACGTTGAGCTTTAAGCCAACTTTTTCACTCTCCTCCTTCACCTTCACCAAGAGGCTCTTTAGTTCTTCTTCACTTTCCGCCATAAGGGTGGTGTCATCCGCATATATGAGGTTATTGATATTTCTCCCAGCAATCCTGATTCCAGCTTGTGCTTCCTCCAGCCCAGCATTTCTCATGATGTACTCTGCATATAAGTTAAATAAGCAGGGTGACAATATACAACCTTGATGTACTCCTTTTCCTATTTGGAACCAGTCTGTTGTTCCATGTCCAGTTCTAACTGTTGCTTCCTGACCTGCATACAGATTTCTCAAGAGAAGGTCAGATGGTCTGGTATTCCCATCTCTTTCAGAATTTTCCACAGTTTATTGTGATCCACACAGTCAAAGGCTTTGGCATAGTCAATAAAGAAGAAATAGATGTTTTTCTGGAACTCTCTTGCTTTTTCGATGATCCAGCGGATGTTGGCAATTTGATCTCTGGTTCCTCTGCCTTTTCTAAAACCAGCTTGAACATCTGGAAGTTCACAGTTCACGTATTGCTGAAGCCTGGCTTGGAGAATTTTGAGCATTACTTTACTAGCGTGTGAGATGAGTGCAATTGTGTGGTAGTTTGAGCATTCTTTGGCATTGCCTTTCTTTGGGATTGGAATGAAAACTGACCTTTTCCAGTCCTGTGGCCACTGCTGAGTTTTCCAGATTTGCTGCCATATCAAGTGTAGCACTTTCACAGCATCACCTTTGAGGATTTGAAATAGCTCAACTGGAATTCCATCACCCCCACTAGCTTTGCTCGTAGTGATGCTTTCTAAGGCCCACTTGACTTCACATTCCAGGATGTCTGGCTCTAGGTGAGTGATCACACCGTCGTGATTATCTGGGTCGTGAAGATCTTTTTTGTACAGTTCTTCTGTGTATTCTTGCCACCTCTTCTTAATATCTTCTGCTTCTGTTAGGTCCATACCATTTCTGTCCTTTATCGAGCCTATCTTTGCATGAAATGTTCCTTTGGTAACTCTAATTTTCTTGAAGAGATCTCTAGTCTTTCCCAATCTGTTGTTTTCCTCTATTTCTTTGCACTGATCACTGAGGAAGGCTTTCTTATCTCTCCTTGCTATTCTTTGGAACTCTGCATTCAGCTACTGCTAATACTTAAAACAGGACCCCAGATTTTCCTTAGTCTTTTTTGCGGAACCCACACATGGCGGACATAAAGTATTTGAACCTAAAACCCCCAAGTACTACCACAAACAAAGGTGTTTGGTAGAGTCACTTAGAAGACAGTGATATCTGAACAGCTATTCTCTTCCTGTCCAAAGCTAGACATCACTGGGTGCATCGCCTTATGAATGGGGAGCACATGCAACTGAGCAATAGTGCAGAGAGAGAAGTCATTCCTTGGGAGTCAGGAAACTATCAAAAGCATTTAAGAAAATTCACCGTGAAGGATACAAACCTCCCAAAGGCCAAAATCTGACTTGTACAGAAGCAGATGGGGAAGAGGGGGTAACTAAAACACAGAAGCATACTTGCTGGAAGCTCTGCCCCCAAGGTATGAACTTGTAGACAGAGAGACTGAGAATTCTCTACAGATGATGTGGAAGTTCTGACTCCTGCATGCCCTTCCTGGTCCAGCCTGTTGAGGGTGTAGAACAGAACAGCGTGGGAGGCAGAAAAGCATCTGCAAATGACAGAGAAACTGGATCCAGAAGAGGATACCAGTTGGCCTGGGTAGGAGGTGTCTTCCTTGGCTGGTCCCATCAGTGGGTGTCACAGTTTCCCTGGTGAAGTGGGGCTGGCGGTTACAACATAACCACACTCTATCCGTTGTAGTTTGTTGTATACCTAGTAGTGATTAGGTCATTCTCTCGGTGAACCATAGGTATTCCATCCTCAGTGTGGAATCCATTATCTTACCTAATCCATCTGTTGTCTGTACGGAGGTCTGAGTCAGTGGATGGCTAGGGGTTAGAATGCTGCAACTTGTAAGCAGCGCCCACTAACAAAGTGGCATGGGTAATGCTGTTTCATCTGGTGTGGCCCGTGCTGACTTTTCTTCTCATTCCATTTAGTTTCATCCAGAGTCTAATGAATGGGAAGGGCAGGGGCCTTGTTTTCCTTTGAAGTCCCATTCAGCTAATGGTCAGAGAAGGGAAAGGCCCTTAGTAATGGGGAGCATCACTCTGTCTGTGGAATGAGGATGGACGGGGGCATCTCTTCAGCCCAGATGCCTTGCTTCACCCCTGACTCCCTTAGCATGAGGACCTACCATCCCTGACATGAGCTGCAAGAGAAGCAGCGTGGCGACTTTCTCAGGGTGGAGCCTTACCGGAGAGGCTTCCTGGTCCATGAATAATGGGAAGATGTCGCAGGTTGGGGCCACCTCAGCCTGCTTGTAATACCCTAACACAGGGGGTGAGGAAAGAGTCCCCACACCCACTACTGAAATTTCAGGGATGGGCCCTGTGCTTTTAGAAGGCAGGTGGTGGAGAGTGGAGTAAAGAAAAACAAAACCCTTAGGTTAAAACTTGCTTGACCAGGTGTCCAACCCAGGCACAGTCCACGTTCCTGACCACTGAGTGGGATGATCTTAACAGTCTTTTTTTTTTTTTCTAAATAAAGAAGTCTATTTATTTATTGATGGTTGCGCTGGGTCTTGGTTGCTGCTGGGGCTTTTCTCTAGTTGCGGTGAGCCCGTGAGCCATAGCTGTTGAGCCAATGTGCCGCAACTACTGAAGCCCACGCGCCCCAGGGCCCATGCTGCAGCCTCTTCTAACAGTGACTTGCAGAGCCCCGAGAAGGAGAGGAAGAGCGGCCCCTCCTCCTCCCCCCTGGTCCCCCCAGCTCTGAGCTCTGTCTATTTAAGACACTTGACTTCTGTGAATGATTTGAGTTGGGAAGAGAGAGGAGGAAGAAAGGAGGTCAGAGCTAACAAAAATATGATGTTTGAAGACAAAAGAAAACAGAGAGATCTGCACATTTTATATAGTGGAGGAAAAAGGGTTGAAAATAATTCGGGCTAAAATTGTGGATCAGCAGAAGGGAGAGGAGAGTTTTGATCAGAAGCTACAGCCCTTCTTCCTCCTGCCTCCTCCTCTCCACCCCAGAGGCGCCCGTGGACTCCTGGGCTGGCTGTGTTGCCAGCTCTCAGCTCCTCCCCCTGCCTCAGCCCTGTGTGAGGAGGGAGTCCAACTAGATGATCTCTTTGAGGCCCTTTCTATGTTAATCTTCTGTCCTCCAAGGAGACAGAGTCAGGCACAGGTGGGTAGAGAGCAGCAGCAGCTAGAGTGGGAGGATGGCTCCCCCACTTAGGGCTGAGAGGAGACGCAGTACTCAAGCACAGCTTTACTGCTTATTATAACATTGAAACCCGCCACTCCCTTGTCATTGGTAAGTATCCACTCCCTGGTCCTCCCCTTAGGATCCAGCAATGAGAGGGTAACACCTGACACAGTATGTGTGTGTGTGTGTGTGTGTGTGTGTGTGTGTAGGGGGACCACCCACTCAGGACTGGGCTCCAGCGACAACACTTCCACCACGTGTTTAGTCAATCATTGTTTAGTCTGCTGTCATCCAGGGAGACATCTTGAAAGAGAAAGCCTGGGGGTGATGGTGGGGGAAGAAAAGAGGGAAGGAACTGTAGACCATCCCTGAAAAAAATATGCTGTGGTCTGATTTTGTAAACTAATTCAGCTCAATCCTGCTCTGTGCATTTCAGCAAAAACCTGACTCCTCCGTGGCCTTCTCTGAGGTTTCTGTAATGAGGCCCTGGCAGTGCAGTGAGCAGTGATTTGAGGTCTCCTGTAAGTGTCTCATGATGCGAGGAATTGCATAAGTGCTGGTGCGTGCTCTTGTGTCTGGCTTTCACCTCTCTGCAGAGAGACCTCCCAGACTCATCATCCCAGTGGTTCTGAGAAGCCTGCAACTGGGTGTCCCGAGCTGATCTCCCAAATCCGACGGCCCTGACTTTATTCTCTGACTCAAAGGGAAATAAACTCTGCATTTTTGCATGGTGTCCCATCTGTTCCAAGGTCAGAACTCAGGTTGAGGATGATTCAGGGTTCAGAGAAAAGGCTCTACAGACCTGGTTCAACCTTTGGGCAAACAATCTTCCTGCCTTTCCCAGCATTGTCCTGGTTTTAGCTCTCAAAGTCCCTTGTCCCAGAAAACCATCTAGTCCTGTGCAGTCTGGTATGGTCACTTGACCCTAGTTCTTTCACTTCATCAAAAGTGTCAAAATGTTAGCCCGCTCAGTTGTGTCTGACTCTTTGAGACCCCATGGACTCTAGCCTGCCAGGCTCCTCTGTCCACAGGAGGCAAGAATACTGGAGTGGGTTGCCATTCCCTTCTTCAGGAGATCTTCCCGACCCAGGGATCGAACCTGGGTCTGCCCCATTGCATGCTGATTCTTTACCGCCTGAGCCACCAGGGAAGCTGGTAATTTAACTTCTTTGAACATTTGTTTCTCCATATGTGAAATGAGGATAATGATAACAGCCTTATATGGTATTTGAGGACTGGGGTTGATATCCACCCAAAGATTGTTCAGGAAGAAAAGAGGATTGGGTAAGAAAAATTATACCTTTCTTCCTCTGGTCCCAGAAGGAGTGGATGTCTCGTCTCCCCAGGTGTTTTTTCTTTTCCAGGTGTAGGCGTGAGGACAGCACTTGAAGATTCTGGAACAATCTGCAGAAAGTCTTGCAGGCCCTGGCTAATGTGAAAGGGCAGATTAAGGGCTCTCCCAGCTCTATGATTATCTGATTAAGTGTAAATGGCAGAAGCAGATGCCTGTTTGCAGAAGTCACTTTTAGCAGCTACCACTTGAGAGGCACAAATAAGGGATTATGAAGCCTTTTCAATTTCTTTGCTGCCCCTTAGCTATTGTCTGCAGAGTGTCTTACCTAATAGCCATGTTCCGAATATCTCCTGGTAACTACTGTTTCAGGGCTGAAAAAGGAAAAGAAGTCAATGTTTTCAAAAGACTCCTTTGCAAGTCATTTGCAGCACAAGCGTGGATTTCACAGGCATCTTAATCCCTGGCAGTGACGGCTGAGGGCTGTCTTGGAGACCAGAAGCATGGAACAAGAACTTGGATGACAAAAGAGAGGCGGGATGGTGGGGGTGGGGGGTGGGGATTGTGTATTCAAATGCCCTGATAGAAGAAGGCCTTAATCAAAGACGCTATTATAGAAAACAAGCCACAGGCTGATAGGGAGTATTTGGAACATGAAGGTGTCAAAGGGATCCAGGCTTCTCTGAAAGGAAAGAAATGACTGGGGGAAATGGTCCTTCATTAATGGAGCAGAGTTCTGTCAGAGCTGAGAACAGGAGGAGGCCCCAAGGCTGGGGGATTATTTAAAGTACAAACATCATCACCACCCCAGCCCTCTCACCCTCACTGCAAATGAAATAAGAATCATTACAATTAGTGCCAGGGTCTAACTGAAAATAGAAGTCTTCAAAAGTTGGAAAACTCAGCATGAAAGACTCTGGCACAATGCTAACTAACTAGCTTGTGTCCAAGGTAAGTGTTAGTCACTCAGTCGTGTCCGACTCTGTGACCCCCATGGATGGTAGCCCGCCAGGCTCCTCTGTCCATGGGATTCTCCAGGCAGGAATACTGGAGTGGGTAGCCATTCCTTTCTCCAGGGTATCTTCCCAACCTGAGGATCAAACCCAGGTCTCCTGCACTGCAGGTAGGTTCTTTACCTTGTAAGCCATGCGGAAAGTTCAAGGCAACTGATGGAATAATTTTGCATAGTTAGGACGCCTTTGGGAGTAGAAAGAAAAAAGAACTCTGCAATGAGGAATTTAATGATTTACACAAACAGGAGTATAACGGGAGGTGTCAAAGCCAGCCTACAGTACCTCCTTCACATTTTTGTTCTCAACCTCCTTCACATTTCGTTCTTGAGAACAAAGGGGCAGAATGTCAAGGATAGCAACAGTGCTGGCTTAAGGGGTGTACAAAACTGCCCCCCAGATTCTGGGGAAATCTGAGAAGTAGATGTTTCTAGGTTACCAGATCATCTTTTCTCCTATGTGCCCTACTCTTTTCTAAAGACAATTAAAATCTAGAACAAATAGTTTAAAAGTCAAGAAATTTGATTATCAGAGTAGCCTGTTAAGCCATACCCATTAGCAGCATGGTGCTCAAAGGACAAAGAATCTGCTTACAATGCAGGAGACCCAGGATTGATCCCTGGGTCAGGAAGATCCCCTGGAGAAGGAAATGGTAACCCACTTCAGTATTCTTGCATCTCCTAAAAACCTTCTTTAAATTTTAAGGAAAGGTTTTCATTAAGGCTGTTAATGGCATTAGAATATTTTAGGATTAAATGTCCTTTTTGTTAAAATGTAGTGATCAAATGTTGTCTATGGGATTTCATCCCCTCCCAAATTTTCTATCGTCCTAATGCCCCTAGTTATGTAACTTCACATGGCATAGAATTTTTCACGACTTTATCCTCCTTGTAAACTGGGTTTCACATATGCAGTAACCTAATTCATTTAAGGAGGCTTAAACAATTGGATGGCATCACCGACTCGATGGACATGAGTTTGAACAAGCACCAGGAGTTGGCGATGGACAGGGAAGCCTGGTGTGCAGCAGTCCATGGGGTCGCAAAGAGTCAGACATGACTGAGCAACTGAACTGACTGAAAGAATAATCTATTGACTTTGGGGATTTGATATTGGTCTCTCTCAATATTATACACACATTTTAAATTTTATTTTCTTTGTATGTCTACAGCAAAAAGCGGAAGAAAAAAAAAAGGGCTCATCCCACTGTCTCATTAGGGAAGCCACAAGTCTTTGGCTTTCCTGACCTAGCACTTACCTTGCCCTCGTTGTTTTCAAAATACCACCCAATCATTGAATAGCCAGTTCCCACTACATCTTTGTAAAATGTGAACATTCTTGCCATTTTTAGTAAAGGAAATTGAAGCCAAGGCACCAAGGTGACCTGTGCAAGGTGATGTAACAAATCAGGAGTAGACACAGAGGTCTGCCATTCCGTGAACTAAAGCTTCGTCCAGGGCAAGCCCAGGGACAGAGTCTCATGGCCACATCCTTATCTTCTCTTCCCAGAAGCCACTTGCCCACTTTCCCCCTTGCTCTGCAGTCGTTAGAGGGGCAGCAGGAAAGGCAGAGTTTAGCACATGCCCAGCAAACAAGGAGGATGACTAGCAGATACCCACTGGGAGTAGGCTTGTTATTAGTGTTTGTAAAACTTCCCCTGTAAGTCCCAGAAATCTTAAGGGAAGACTTTGGAATATGAGTCAGCAGGTGGGCATCCCAGTGCAATTTCTTTAGTACTTACTGAGTAGTGAGGTCTGGGAACTTCAGGCCATATGATGATACTACTACTAAAGATACAGAATGTGTTCCTCCTAGTCCTATAACACTGTCATCTTCTTGATCACTGACTCTATTAGAAACAAGCCCCGCCCCCAGTACCTTGGTCTTGTGTTATGCCAGAAAACAATAATAGGAACCTTTATTCTTAATTCAAGGAAGTTTCTGCAGGAAAGAGTTCCAGACATCTTATGTGACAGCCTTTCCCTGAAGACTGGTAGGCACCATAATGCCCTTTAGCATTTGCAAAGTTCTCAGTTATTTCTCTGGTGAGGAAAGATTGCATGTAATTGGCTGGTCTTATACTTGAGTGAAGGGAAACCAATGGCATGCACGTTATCTTGTTTAAGATAATTCAAGATGCCGCTCAGACCAGCATGTTCCTCTTAGGCAGACCATTGAAGCAAAATTACATTTACCAAATTACATTCTCCTCTCCTGAGATATCAAACATACCTTTTCATTGCTTTTTTCTTTAGTCATTTACTTTAAAACTGTGACAGGCTTTTTACTAGGCAGAAGTATATTTAGTAAGGTTTGCTTCACTTTGATTATATGATACTCTGATTATATGATGCTAAGGTGGAACAGCACATGATGTGGACTTCTTCATGAGCAAGAATATAAACTGAAGCATCTCATATTCATATCAAGGTACCATCTTTGTGTCTTGCACACAAATCCTAAGCATGTGGATATAATCATTTAGGCCTATTTTCATAATCAATACTAGGAAATTCATCCTATTTCTCATTTCACGTTGGCTGCTGAGAAACTCAGAGCCCAATTTAATGCTCAGTTTCATTATATAGTATTAGTTTAGGTTTTCAGTTATAAAATCTTCACAATGTTTTGCATGCATGCCAAGTCACTTCAGTCGTGTTCGACTCTTTGCAACCCTATGGACTGTAGCCCACCAAGCTCCTCTGTCCATGGAATTTTCCAGGCAAGAACACTGGAGTGGGTTGCCATTTCCTACTCCAGAGGATCTTCCTGACCCAAGGATTGAAACTGCCAGCATTGCCAGGCAGATTCTTTACCATTGCACCAACTGGGTTGCTTTGTGTTATTGAAACCCCCTGAAGCCCTATCAAGTATGTGTTATCATCCTTAACTTAAAAGAACTGAATCTCAGAGAAATGAAGAAATGTGTCCAAGATGACAGAAATGTGCCATAAGAAATGTGCCCATGCTGGTAACAATCAGGGAAGATTTAAATTCCTGTCTTTGACCTTAAATCCATGCTTTTCCTTGTACCCTAGATTCTTCTCTGGAGGAAGTGGGACTTTGAAGCAAAGAAGAAAGGGAAGACAATTGGCTGGTCCAGGTACCTTGATAGAGACCTCTCAGAGGATGGATGGCACACAGGGTTCCCCTCTGACTACGAGAGTCAGAGCTTCTGTTTACAACAGTATTTTCTGCTTAGCAATGCCTCTCATGTCCTTTCCATTCCATCTACACACTCCATTCCCCACACCTGGCTCACCCTCCTCCATCTGTCACAGCCCAGCTCAGACCCTCCTCCCTGTGATGCCTTCCCTGCTCACTCCAGGGAGTAGGGCCTCTCCCTGTTCGAATCATACCGCACGTTCAGCACTCAGCCCCTACTGCCTCATATTACCAATCAGCTCTTAGCATATGCTTTACTTTCCCTGTTGTGACTGTCTTACAGCAAGAGGACTGAGGCAAAGGGGTGGTGGGAGGTCTGTGACGTGGAGTAACAGTGGTGCAGATGGGTGGTTATGCTCTTGGGCTCAGAAATCACACAAGTTGGGTTTGCCTCTCAGCTCTGCACTCACTAAAGACACAATCTTATTAAGACACCTAATCTTGGGCTCCAAAATCACTGCGGACAGTTTTGCAGCCGTGAAATTAAAAGACACTTGTTTGTTGGAAGAAAAGCTATGACAAACTCAATGGACATGAGTTTGAGCAAACTCTGGGAGATAGTGAAGGACAGGGAAGACTGGCATGCTGCAGTGCATGTGGTTGCAGACTCAGACACGACTTAGCAACTGAACAACAACAAATCTCTCAGTGTCCTCATCCATAAAATGAGGATAATGACAGTCCTTTCCTCATAGTGGTGTTGTGAGGATTAAATGAGTGAATATGTAAAGAGCTCTTACCCAGGACTGACATATATTAATAGATAAAGCTCAGTTAATATTAGTTGCCCTTATTTTCATTATCAAACAAAAGAAGGTTCATGATGTATTGATACTGCTGCTGCTGCTAAGTCGCTTCAGTCGTGTCCGACTCTGTGCGACCCCATACATGGAAGCCAACCAGGCTCCTCTGTTCCTGGGATTCTCCAGGCAAGAATACTGGAGTGGGTTGCCATTTCCTTCTCCAATGCATGCAGGTATGCTAAGTCGCTTCAGTCATGTCCGACTCTGTGCTAAACATTGTATAAATGACCTTATTTAATCTGTATGTCTACCCTATGAAGTAAGAGGATCATGCCCTAGTTAGCCCTGCTGTGGAACCTTCTGACTAGCCCTGAAATGCTAAATTAAGACTTTTACAAGAGACAAAAATACACACCGGTCATATTTAAGCCGTGTTTAACATCCCTGTTGCAGCTGAACTTAAATCTAACAGTCACGATTCCTGTCACTCTAGTGCTGCACGCAGCTAACATCTCTGGTGGCCATGAGAAACTTCTAGGATTTTACAAAAATTCTATTAAGATGAAATGATCCAATTTAAGTCTTTCCCACACTGTTCAGCTCTCTCTTTCAAGTGAGCAGGAAGATATTTGATTGAGGAATAAAAGAGAAGCATAGATTCTTTCTAAATGGGTGGGAAAAAGCAGAACTAAAATTAGGGACTCTAGGCTGCCACGACCCAGGACACCATGGGGACACTGGGTCTCACTGTTGGCACAGTCTCTTCAGGGACCCACATAGCAGCATCAGAAGTGATGTTTTGAGCTATGTAAATCTAAACCCAGCCTCAGATCAGGAACATGACTGGAGCTGGCTTTGGGTCACGGTTTAGCAATTTGTGTTGTCATGACCTTGATTTGTTCTTCGTGCATCCACACCTTAGAGATAAAGACAAGTAAAATATAAAAATAATAAGTAGGTGGTCTAATCAGTGGCACTACACCCCTTACCCCACCTCATTCTGACTTGTTGGAGGTGCTTGTCCTTCAGTAGAGCTGTGAATTGTAGCTACTCACATCCTCAGATTCTCCTGCAGCATAAGGCACACATGAGATCCAATTTAGTACAACTGACCTGTGACATCTGCTGAGAGCCTTATGGGAATCTCCTTCTTTGCTGGATATATTCTTGTTGACGTGTGGTGCCTGGAACTGCTGCAGCCATCTTGTTAGTAGGAGGGAGACAAGGTTGAGATACCCAGGAAGGCAGAGCCAAGAGATGGAAAATATCTAGATCCATGAAGACATCATTGATCCAATCCTTTAAAGTTGGACTGAATCTAGGTTTATTGCTATGTGAAAGAATAAATGTCCTTATGTTTAATTAATTTTGGTTAGATATTCTGTGTGTGCAGGCTAAGTCGCTTCAGTCATATCTGAACCTTTTCGACCCCGTGGGCTGTAGCCCACCAGGCTCCTCTGTCCGTGGTACTCTCCAGGCAAGGATACTGGAGTGGGTTGCCATGCCCTACTCCAGGGGATCTCCTGTCCCAGGGATCAAACCCGAATCTCTTAAGTTTCCTGCAGGGGCGGGTGGGTTCTTTGCCATTAGCACCACCTGGGAAGCCCCATAGATATTCTGTTATTTGTAGAGTAACTTACTGACACAGTAGCCAAAACCATTTTACATTCTAAGCTGTGATGCTACATCTTTAGTACATTTTTAGCTACATCTTTATAGCCCACCCTGTGTCTTACCCTTTCTGGCATGTTGTTTCCTCATTTTCTGATGACAAGATAGGGAAATATGTTATATCCCCTTAATGGAAGATTATGCAGGTAGGTGATCTGTGTTCAAAGCCTGACTTTACCCTCGTGACCTTGGGAGAAGTACTTTTTTGTGCCTTGGCTTCCTCATCCATTAAATGGCAACAAGAATTATCTTGCCTCATAGGACTGTACTGAGGATCAAGTGAGCTAATACATAAACAATACTTAGAAGAATGCCTGGCCCGTAGTAGCAAGTCATCAGTCAATTTACATTAGCTTTGTCTTCATCCTCCCCAGCAGTGGCCCCTTCTGCATGTTTGTGAGGCGTTTTGCTGTCACACTTTCCATCCTCATTTTCCTTTGCCAAGCACTGCTGGAAAGAGCTGGAAAGATGTGGGACAGACATGGTCAGCGCAGTCCTTATGCTGGCTTGCATTGCCAGAATCATCAGAAAAGAAGCTTCATGAACAAAAAAGAAGAAATATTTTGCCTGGAAACACCATATAGAAGCCAAAATTCCCTATGCTCCCTGGATCCCACGCTCTGGATGTCCTTCACCCCGTGCGCTGGGACAGAGATAGTAGGGGCTCCCAGGGCTGGCTTCCCACAGGCCCCTGGGCTGTGCCCTCGGCACCGAGTATGTCCTTCATACATATAAAGCCCTAGGGACTAGAAATGGGAAAACCCCACAGATCCCCTTACATTACTTGCAGTCCCCTCTCCTCAGCTTTTTGCTGGGTCGAGAATTCTTCTAGTCTTCTTTTGGGAGGTTCCACTCCCATCCTTGTCTGGCTAACACCCCTGCCCCCCACCCCTCCAGAGACTGCAGAGGCCATTTCAGTTTCTTGCGTCTGCATTAGGCTTGTCAATCTAAGTCGGTTTTCAGCCAAGACTTCTGTATATCTCATCTGTAGAGCCCCTGGCAGCTTCCAAGTTGTCGAGCCCTTGGCCCAAGTTGTCTGATCTTCATGAAAATCTTGTACGGTGCCATTTTTATCCCAAACCAGACTCCTTGGGGCTTTCCCCCTTTCCTGTAGAGATCAAGGGCAGAGGGAGGTAGGACAAAAATACTTCACTTTATTTGCAGCATAGACCTGAGCGATTAGAATCTCATCCAATTTTCCCTCAGCAATGAGACTTTCAGATGGAGAGGAAGCAATGACCCTGCAGAAGTCACTCAAAGTGCACCTGAAACCTGAGTACTTGGCTTTTTAAAAAATATTTATTTGGCTGCCTCGGGTCTCAGTTGCACCACACAGGATCTTCTGTTGATTGGCATGGACTCTCTAGTTTCGATGCATGGGCTTAGTTGCTCCAAGACATGTAGGATATTAGTTCCCCAACCAGGGATCAAACCCACATCCCTTGCATTGGAAGGTAGCTTCTTAACCATTAGACCACCAGAGAAGTCCCAGATTTGGCTTTATAGGAAAAACAAACACCTGATAGTTTTCTGGGTCAAAGCATCTGCTCCTGATTTCTCACTGGAGGTCCAGTGCAGATGGAGAGAGAGGGAGGAAGAAGGTTCTGGAAACTAGCTGGTTTAACAAAGTGCTTCCTGGCATGAAATCATTGGCTGTTTATCTGAGACTGAAGAAGCACAGTATCTGGCCCCTTCAGATGAAAGATGCTCTATTGATTTATTTACCAGTGTGTGTGTGTGTGTGTGTGTGTGTGTGTGTGTGTGTGTGTGTGTGTATACTCAGTCATTCATTCATCTCTGACTCTTTGTGACCCCATGGACTATAGCCCTCCAGATTCCTCTGTCCCTGGAATTCTCCAGGCAAGAATACTGGAGTAGGTTGCCATTTCCTTCTCCAGAGGATCTTCTCAACCCAGGGATCAAACCTGTGTCTTCTGAGTCTCCTGCATTGGCAGGTGGGTTCTTTACTACTGTGCCACATGGGAAGTCCATTGATTTATTTACTGGAGAACCCCTTAAACGTTTATATTGGCAACGACTGGGCTAGAAACTGAGGAATCCACCGCAGACCCGCAGGGGTGGAGGTTTCCATTCTCTGTGAACAGCTGATGTGCCGCTGAGGCGTGGTGAAACAGGACTGCCAGTTTGCTGGTTGCGCTCTGAAAGGGAGAAGAGATGCAGGTCTCGGTGTGAGGGCTGGTGCCTCACGCTCTGCCGCCTCAGTGTCTCTGGGCCCCCAGACTTGCGGAGACGTCCCTTTTGTTTCTTCAGTTCGGTTCAGTGCCAGGTTGGGATCAGAGGCCCCTCCGCTGTGCTCACCAGAGCAGAATGAGTGACAAACTAATGCTGTGCTTTCCGTTTTTCCTTTTTCCTTTCTGCCTTCCAGGAAGATTTTTTAAAAAACAAAATAAAAAACCCAGGTCACTTTCTGCTTTCAAGCACACCCTGTTCCTTCACAGGAAAAAGATGCCAAAAGAGCAGCATGTACTCATAAAGTCTCTATTCAGCCCTCCTGGCTTGTTTTTGGCTCAGGGTTTAGCTAACTGGTTCCCACACAGGGCACACCAGCGGGGGAGGTAGGGTTCACAGCAGGGGACAGTGAAAAGATCTGCTCTTCCAGAATCAGGATAAAACCCCACTAACTCTGGATGAGTGGCAGGAAACATAGGGGGACTCTAGTCCCTATTTTCCCCCTTGGATTGAAGGTCTGCCCACCTCAAGCCTGGCCAGGCTCTCCTGCCCATTCCTGCCTGTGATGCCCTCTCTCAAAAGGGGCTTCCTTGGGAGGAAATAGGGCTTCTTCTTTCATGTCATTCGAATGGGCTCCTTTGGATGATTTTCATAGTTGAATGATTCCTACCTTAGAAAGAGACTAGTGAGCCACTTTCTAGCTGCTCAGGGTGAAAATTTTGGAATCATCCTTGACTCCTTTCTTCCTCACATCCCACTTCCAGTCCACCAGCATGTCCTGTCAGCTCCACGTTAGAAACTTGTTTCATATTTAAAACAACCTAAATCACAAGATGTATTCAATATCTGTATCTACATATATGGTTCAACAAGAGAAGCAGAACCAGTAGGAGATGTACTGCCAGGAACTGGCTTAAATGATTGTAGGGCTGGTTAGATGAGTCTGAAATCTGTGGCGTGGGCCATGAGGAAGGGCAGAAGACGCTCAGGCATGAGCCAAAGGTGCTGTCCACAGGGAGAACTTCATCAAAGAAACCTTAGTTCCACTCACAAGGCTTTCCAGCCAATTGAATCAGGCCCACCCTGAATCTAGGATGATTTCCGCAATTTAAAGTCAACTAAAAGCTTGCTCCTTGGAAGAAAAGCTATGACTAACCTAGACAGTGTATTGAAAAGCAGAGACATCATTTTTCCGACAAAGGTCCAGATAGTCAAAGCTATGGTTTTTCCAATAGCCATGTATGGATGTAAGAGTTGGACCATAAAGAAGGCTGTGTCAAAGAATTGATGCTTTTGAACTGTGGCATTAGAGAAGACTCTTGAGAGTCCCTTGGACAACAAGGAGATCAAACCAGTCAATCCTAAAGGAAATCAACCTTGAATAGCCATTGCAAAGACTGATGCTGAACCTGAAGCTCCAATACTTTGGCCACCTGATTCAAAGAACTGACTCATTGGAGAACACCCAGATGCTTGGAAAGATAGAAAGCAGGAGGAGAAGGGGACAACAGAGGATGAGATGATGGGTGGAGTAGGATGGATGGCATCACCTACTCAATGGACATGAGTTTGAGCAAACTCTGGCAGATGGTGAAGGACAGGGAAGCCTGGTGCAGTCCATGAGGTCACAAAGAGTCAGACATGGCTTAGCAACAGAACAATAATTAGAAACTTAATCACATCAGCAGAGCTACACCCAGATCAGTGTGTTTTTTTAATAATTTTTAAAAATTAAATTTATTTATTTCAGCTGTACTGGTCTTTGTTTACTGCTCTCGGGATTTCTCTAGTTGTGGGAGTGGGAGCTACTCTAGTTGCAGTGCACGGGCTTCTCATTGTTGTGGAGCACGGGCTCTAGAGTGCGTGGGCTTCAGTAGTTGTGGCACATGGGCTTAGTTGTCCCATGGCACGTGGGATCTTCCTGGACTGGGAATCAAACCCATGTCCCCTGCACTGACAGGCAGATTATTAACCCCTGGGCCATGAAGGAAGTTCCCCAGATCAATATTTGATTGAATAACTGGGGACTGTAGCCAACTTGACTGCAGTCAAGTTGACACATAAAATCTACCATCACTTAGTCAACCTCAACTCCCTCCTCCACAATCCCTCCCCTGATCCTGGCCACCAGCATTTCTCTGCTGAATTATTGCTTTAGCCTCTTTACCAGTTTCCCTGTTTTCTTTCTTGGCCTCCCTACCCCTTCCCACAACTGTTTTCAACAGAGCAGCTAGAGTGATCATTTCTCCATTGCTCAAAGCCCTCATGATGGTCAGAATCATGGGTCCCCAAAGATGTTCAAAAAGCTAAAAGCTGTTTGAGCAGACTTGGAAAACCACAGCCAGAATTATACAGTGCTTTCCACTGGAATTAAAGAGTGGATTTTGATGCTCTTAATGTATGAAAGAAAAATGGGTTTCAACTAAATACAGTATCTTAGATTGGTTCCTGGCTTCCCAGGTGGCTCTAGCAGTAAAGAACCCTCCTGCCAACACAGGAGACATAAAACATGCAGTTTAGATCTGTGGGCTGGGAAGATTCCCTGGAGGAGGGCACAGAAACCCACTGCAATATTCTTGCCTGGAGAATCCCCGTGGACAGAGGAGCCTGGCAGGCTCACAGTCTGTAAGGTCACAAAGTCAGACATGACTGACATGACTTAGCATGCACACATGCAGATTGGTTCCTAGAACAGAAAAAGATTATTGGTGAGAAAACTGGTGAAATCTGAATAAAGTCTGGAGTTTGGTTAATAATAATAATACTAATTCCTTAACTTTGACAAAGTTAAGTCTGAAAGATGTTAACATTTAGGGTAAACTGGAGAAGACCATACACAATTCTCTATACTATCTTTGAAACTCTTCTATAGGTCTAAAATCATTCCAAAGTAAAAAGTGTACTTTTAAAACAGGCTTCAATTCCTAGATAGATAAGGAAGTATAATAATGAAATGGAAATAGAAACTTTAATAGAAGTCAGAAAAACTAGGGTCAAATCTAGAGGACCCTGGATTTAAGTCCGTGCTTGGCTTCTTCCCAGCCGTGCTGCCTTGGCCAAAACACTTTACCTCTCTGATCCCTAGTTCCCTTTTGAACTAATGGTGCTGTGTGGGGAGACAAACAATGGCACCAATAATGATAGCCTGGCATGATGCGGCAGGGTGGTAGAGGAGGAAGGAGAGGGAGCTGGTCCAGTGTGGACACCTGAACTGTGTATGAATGATTTCACTCCTTGGCTCATGATTGATACTTACTTTTTTGGACTTTGACAAATAAGAGAAAAGATCACCATCATGCATATCATGATTACAGCCTCTTCAGAGATGCATGTACACAGAAAATCACAAATCACTGTGCACATGCATTCAACTTTCAGGTAACATTATCTCATTGGCATTTTTAATGTTTGTAATTGTCTTCATAAATATTTTAACTGCAAATATATATGTATGTATATACACATATTTATATATACCACATACTCGTCAAGACCATGTATACAGAGTCAGGCTCCTGGTTTGAATCCTAATTCCACCATTGGGTGATGGTCATTCTCTCCTGTCCATCACATTCCTTAGGCAGAGAAAACATAGCACCTGCTTAAAAGACAACTGAGGTAACAGCTGAATAAGGTAATGTATGCAAATAACAGAGAACCCCCCCCCCATTTGGGGTCTTTGTATTTTTCTCATCCATCAGTATGGACTCAGTATGGATGCTTCGTATTAAAAATAGTAGTCCTGGGACTTCCCTGGTGCTCTGGTGGCTAAGACTCTGAGCTCCCAATGCAGGGGAACTGGATTCAATTGCTAGGAAAGGATCTAGATCCCACTCGCTGCAGCTAAGTGTTGGCGTGCCATAACTAAAGATCTTGCCTGCTAAGACCCAGTGAAGCCAAATAAATATATAAAAAAATAGTAATCTTTTGTTTTCTTCCTGTTTGCTGGATATTTCCCCTAATCTATGTTTAATTTTTTATTTTTGGCTTGGAGGTCATATGGAGGTTTGATAAATATGATTTCATAGCCCATGTAAACTATATTTCTGCCCATTCCCAGGCTGACTTTCTTTCCTTAAGGAAGTTCAGAGGGAGTGTGTGTATAGTATCAATACTTGGAAGTGAAGGGCCAGAATGCTGGGCTCTCCATATCACTCTCCATTATAGCAGCACCTTCTGAGGTCCTCTTATTCCCATCTGGTCATCAGTGTGGGTCCATGCAGGCCCCACCCCTGAGGCCTCTTCAGGTCCATCGTTACCAGTGCCATGTCTGGGACCCTCCTGAGCAGATCAGTAATCCCTTACTGTTCTGGCAGAAGCTCAGGCCTGTGGGAAGTGAGAGACTCACTCAGGCTTTCTCAGCCAACACAGGTCGAGTGTCGCTTCTCCTCTATGCTCCTGCACTAGGCTGAGCTTCAGGGGCTCTAGGAGCCTCTCCAGACTCCTTCCATTCCTCAGTTTTCAGATGTGTCTTCCCAGGAGTGGCAAGACCCATTGGAGCCTTTATTTAGGTGGATGGATGTTTGAGTGCAAGAACCTAGAAAGGCATGGGAATGGGGAAACTCTGGGGAACAGCAGCTATGTTCAGGCGGAGGGAGAGGTTGAACTGGGGTGCAGTTGCTGCAGATGCCCTCACCAGTTCCTCAGGAAGCTTGGACGTGGAATGTCCTCGAAGAGTTACTCTAAGTTGAAGCAAGAGGGCTGGACCTTTGTTTATCCACCCAGAAGAATCTCTGGTTGTCTCTAGGGAGGGAGCACACTCTGGGCAAAGCGGCCTTCTGTACGCCTGGGGAGGAACTCAGGTGTGAGCCGTCAGTGGTCAGCACTCCAGGAAGCTGTGGGGAGGGGGAGCATTCCGTCCTCAAGCGGGGTGTGGGCAGCCTCCATAGCATCCCCCCGCCCCCCAGGCTGGCCCTGAGCTCTGTGTGCCCCTGGCTGCTCTCTCTTCGCACTCTTCATTGTCTAGTCTGCAGAGGTAGCTTGGCTTGTTTATATTTTTCCTAATTTACTGCGTTTGCTCTGAGGCCTGCAATTTTGAAACCCCAAAGCCTGAAATGAGCCTCTTTTGTTATCCACATTCTGCTGTGTCACCACTTTCCTGAGACAACAAAACAAAATGCCTAGCTGCCTGAATGTGGGGCAGGGGAGGGGTCAACAGGAAATAACAGGTCAAAAGGTCAATATATGACACAGATGAAGACACAGAGAAGATGGAGGGATTCTCAAAATGTACCCAAGCACACCTTGCTAGGGAACACATTTCAGAATCTCCAGGACACGCAGTGAGAAGGGATGAGAGAGATCTTTCTATTAGCTGAAGGAAGTGTGGATTTATTTATAAATACGAGAACACTGCCAAAGAGTATGAGCTTTTCAGAGGCTAGAAAAATGGGATCTGGAGACCAGAATGATTCTGGCAGGAGGAGGGAAAGCTCCTTTCTTTTAACTGGAAAGAGAGGAACAGTGAGGTGTGGAGGAGCAGCAGGGTGCTCGGGAGCTGCCTTTAAGAGGTGTCCTTTTCACTGACAAGTCACCAGCCAGGGTCATTTGACGTGAGTGGAGGAGGAGATCCTCTTGTGGAGTGAATTTTAAGAAGAGAACTTTGAAGCAGCCTCATGGGGAGCAAGAGAAAGCCCTTCCCCAGGGACGTGTGAAGGGATTGGTGGGCAGCAGAGATTAGGCACCCCAGGCTGAGGTTGGCAGGTTTTCTCCAGCAGCACTGAACAGCACAGGTGTGGGCTCAGATAAGGAAGAGAGATGCTTTAATTACTTTCTTCTTTTTTCTTTTTACATTTTTCTAAACTGATTTTTATTTTTGTCTGATCTAGCTCTTCCTTGCTGATCCCAGGCTTTCTCTAGTTGTGGCGAGTTGGCTTCTCATTGCGATGACTTCTCTTGTGGTGGAGTACGGGCTCTAGGGCATACGGGCTTCAGTAGTTTCAGCTCTTGAGCTCAGTAGTTGTGGCACTTGGGCTTGGTTGCTCCTCAGCCTGTGGGATCTTCCCCGACATGGGATCAAACCCTTGTCCCTGGACCATCAGGGAAGCCCCTCTTTTTTAACTTTAATTGAAGTGCACCATATACACAGAAGACTGCATACATCACATATAGTTTGATGAATTCACACAGAGAAGGCCCTTGTGTACCCAAGCAACCTAGACCCCTATGTTAGTTTCCTATGGTGGATGTAACAAATTACAGCAAATGTGGCTTAAAAATGATAGAAGCCCATTCTCTCATAGTTCTGAGGCTAGAATCTGAAATCAAGATGTCAGCTCTAGGGAAGGACTTACCTTGCTTCTTCCTAGCTTCCAGAGGTGGTCGTTTAATCACTAAGTTGTGTCAACTCTTACGAGCCCATAAACTGTAGCCCACCAAGCTTCTTTATATATGCAATTTTGAAATGGCTCCACCATTCAACTTTATATATGTGAGCCAGATTTGTCACAGATCAGGGCTGAAATGAGGACATAATCTTATTTAAAAATCAGAGCCACACAGTCACATCATCTCATCAGAAGAGCAGCAGAATTACAACAGGTCAGTGCCATTTACACAAAGGACTTAAGCCTGGAACCATCCTCTCAGCACGACTTGCTTTAACATAAGCCAGATAAGATAACAATGGAAATGACCTGGAGTAAAATCCAAGTTATGACCAACCTAGACAGCATATTAAAAAGCAGAGACATTACTTTGCCAACAAGGGTCTGTATAGTCAAAGCTATGGTTTTTCCAGTAGTCATGTATGGATGTGAGAGTTGGACTATAAAGAAAGCTGCTGCTGCTGCTGCTAAGTCACTTCAGTTGTGTCCGACTCTGCGCGACCCCATAGACGGCAGCCCACCAGGCTCCCCCGTCCCTGGGATTCTCCAGGCAAGAACACTGGAGTGGGTTGCCATTTCCTTCTCCAATGCATGAAAGTGAAAAGTGAAAGTGAAGCTGCTCAGTCGTGTCCTACGCTTTGAGACCCCATGGACTGTAGCCTACCAGGCTCCTCTGTCCATGGGATTCTCCAAGCAAAAGAAAGCTGAGCACCGAAGAATTGATGCTTTTGAACTCTGGTGTTGGAGAAGACTCTTGAGAGTCCCTTGGACTGCAAGGAGATCCAACCAGTCCATCCTGAAGGAAATCAGTCCTGAATGTTCATTGGAAGGACTGATGTTGAAGCTGAAACTCCAATACTTTGGCCACCTGATGTGAAGAGCTGACTCATTTGAAAAGACTCTGATGCTGGCAAAGATTGAAGGCGAGAGGAGAAGGGGACGACAGAGGATGAGATGGTTAGATAGCATCACCGACTCAATGGACATGAGTTTGAGTAAACTCTGGGAGTTGGTGATGGACAGGGAGGCCTGGCGTGCTGCAGTCCATGGGGTCGCAAAGAGTCAGACACGAATGAGCGACTGAACTGAACTGCAAATCCAAGATGTAATCCTGAAGGAGTGAGGCAACGATGGTCTGATACTGCTGCCTCTCCCAAGGGCTCTGCAAACCACTGAGGCCTTAACTTGGAATTTTCCAATAGGCTCTTGCATCTCCAAACTTTTCCCCACCTTAAGCTGACAGACAAAACTCCACAGACTGCTGTCTGAGAATAGTTAGTGTTCCCCAGATGTTCCATGAATTCTTGTCTTAGTTTGAGTTCCTCCCAAGTCAGAGTCTGACAGCAGGACTTGGCCTAGGTATTTTACTGAGGAGGGACCCCTGAAACCTGACCCCTGAGGAGTGTGACATCAAGAAGGAAAGTGTGTTATCAAGATGAGAACAGTACAGAAGGTCTCCTACAGCCATTCACCTAATGGTGAGAGAATTTGTCTACTAGCTTCTGCCCTTCAGTGGTTGGAAGTCGTCAAGAGGGACATTAACCTCTGTACTTTGGGGTACTATTACCTGTAGGCTAAGCAGGGTCCCAGGATGTTGGAGAAGGCCCAAGGGGAAGAACACTGAAGGACAAGACCTCATACAGGAAGAGGGATGGTGTCAGGGAGAACAGCATCTGGGCTCCCATAGGATGGCTGTGCACTGTAGCTGTGGCTGAGATTAGAGGTGGCCTGGGGAGTGTGATTGTTGTTGTTGTTGTTGTTATTGTTCAGTTGCTAAGTTGTGTCTCACTCTTTGTGATCCCATGGACTGTAGCCAGCCAGGCTCCTCTGTCCATAGGATCTCCCAGGCAAGAATACTGGAGTGGGTTGCCATCTTCTTCTCTAGGAATGGGATGTGATGAGGGTCACTAAGTCAGACTCTTAGAGTATCAAGCCTCTCTTGCAGCTGGAGTGTGGTCATGTGATCCTTGAGTCTGTACGGAAGATACCTGACAAAGGCAGAACCATACTCTTTCTACTCATTTCCGCTTCACCAGGGAGACAACAACTTCCAGGCAAGTGAGGGATAGATATAGAAAGGAGTTGTTTCTCAGAGTCAGGCAACAGTTTCAGTAAGGGGACTTGGAGGATTAGGAGTTCTTTTGCTGTTGTTGTTCTTTTCCTTTTGAGGAGCTAGATCTAACAACAGATAGTTGACATATGTCCATAGAACCTCTCACTTTTTTATAAATGTAGACATAAGCTTAGGATTAACTTTCAAGTTATGGGTTTGAATCTCACTCTGTTCAGTCGCTCAGTCATGTCCAACTCTTTGCCACCCCATGGACTGCAGCACACCAGGCCCCCTTGTCCATCACCAACTCCCACAGCTTGCTCAAACACATGTCCATCAAGTCGGTGATGCCATCCAACCATTGCATCCTCTGTTTTCCCCTTCTCCTGCCTTAAGTCGTTCCCAGCATCAGGGTCTTCTCAAATGGATCAGTTCTTCCCATCAGGGGACCAAAGGATTAGAGTTTCAGCTTCAACATCAGTCCTTCCAATGAATATTCACGACTGATTTCCTTTAGGATTGACTGGTTTGATCTCCTTGCTGTCCAAGGGACTCTCAAGAGTCTCCTCCAATACCACATTTCAAACGTATCAATTCTTCAGTGCTCAGCATTCTTTATAGTCCAACTCTCACATTCATACGTGACTACTGGAAAAACCATAGCTTTGACTAGACGGACCTTTGCTGGCAAAATAATGTCTCCGCTTTTTAATATGCTATCTAGGTTGGTCATAGCTTTTCTTCCAAGGAGCCAGTGTCTTTTAATTTCATGGCTGCAGTCACCATCTGCAGTGATTTTGGAGCCCAAAAGAATAAAGTCTGTCACTGTTTCCGTTGTTTCCCCATCTATTTGCCATGAAGTGATGGGACCAAATGCCATGATCTTAGTTTTTTGAATGTTGAGTTTTAAGCCAACTTTTTCACTCTCCTCTTTCACTTTCATCAAGAGGCTCTTTAATTTTTCTTCACTTTCTGCCATAAGGGTGGTATCATCTGCATATCTGAGGTTATTGATATTTCTCCTGGCAATCTTGCATAGGAACCTGGAACAATATTACATAGGAACCTGGAATGTTAAGTCCATGAATCAAGGTAAATTGGAAGTGGTCATACAGGAGATGGCAAGTGTGAGCATCGACATTTTAGGAATCAGTTAACTAATATGGACTGGAATGGGCGAATTTAATTCAGATGACCATTACATCTACTACTGTGGGCAAGAATCCCTTAGAAGAAATGGAGTAGCCCTCATAGTCAACAAGAGTCCAAAATGCAGTACTTGGGTGCAATCTCAGAAATGACAGAATGATCTCTGTCCATTTCCAAGGCAAACCATTCAATATCACAGTAATCTAAGTCTATGTCCCAACCAGTAGTGCTTAAGAAGCTGAAGTTGAACAGTTCTATGAATACATACAAGACCTTCTAGAACTGACACCCCAAAAAGATGTCCTTTTCATCACAGGGGACTGGAATGAGAAAGTAGGAAGTTATATACCTGGAGTAATAGGCAAATTTGGCCTTGGCATACAAAGTGAAGCAGGGCAAAGGCTAACAGAGTTTTGTCAAGAGAACACACTTGTCATAGCAAACACCATCTTCCAACAACACAAGAGAAGACTACACATGGACATCACTGGATGGTCAATACCAAAAACAGATGGATTATATTCTTTGCAGCCGAAGATGGAGAAACTCTATACAGTCGGCAAAAACAAGACCGGGAGCTGACTGTGGCTCAGATCATGAACTCCTTATTGCCAAATTCAGACTTAAATTGAAGAAAGCAGGGAAAACCAACAGACCATTCAGGTATGACCTAAATCAAATCCCTTATGATTATACAGTGGAAGTGAATCTCATTACTTTGGTTTAAATCACATGTCCATCTCTGAACCAAATACTGTGGCCAAGGTGTGAAAAACTCTGACTGACCAGTCCTGGATCATGTGACATTTATATGTGCCTTGTCTATATCCCTTGAAGGTAAAGGCCAGTGGTAAGTCAGGTTTAAATTACTTTAATAAAAAGATTTTTTAAAATGCTGGATAGCAAAAGCAAGAGCTATTCATAACCTACTGTTTTTTCAGGAAAATTGTTGATTGATTTATGACTTGAAGACAGTGAAATGTACCAATCTTAAATATGTACCAATATATAGCTTGATAACTCTTTGCATGTACACTTGGGCAGTCATCACCCAAATCAATATTTAAATATTTTCAGAACTCTCAAACTTTCCCTTGTGTCACTTCCCAGTCATAACTCTGCAAAGATAACTCTGCAAAAGGGGTATAGACAACATAGATTATCTTGCCTGTGCTTGAACATCATATAAGTGGAATCATACAGTGTATGTTCTTTTATGTTTGGCTTATTTCACTCAATATTATGTCTGTGAGATTCACCCGTTTCATTACATATAGCAGAAGTTTATTTATTTCATTGTTGTGTAACATTCTATTGTATAAAATACTATCTGATGTACAATTGATAGATACTTGAACTGTCTCCAGTTTTTTGTTTCTATAAATAAAGCTGGCATAAACATGCTTGTACATGTCTTCAGGTGGACATAAGCACTTGTTTCCCTTGGGTGTGTACCCAAGAATGGAATTGCTGGGTCAAAGTATATATAAATATTTAGCTTTAATAGATATTACCAAACAGTTTTCCCTCATGCTGGCAGTGTGTTAGAGTTTCAGCTGCTACACAGTCTTGCCAGCACTGGGTTTTTTCAGTCCTTCTAATTACCTACTCTTCTTGATTTGTCAAATACCCTTCTACAAAGAGATATAGATATTCACTAGCAGACTAAAACTCCCAGGCACTGGGAAGTTTCCATAGACCAACAGTTAAAGACTGAACTCAAGTACTTAGTCCTGACCCTAAGGGCAATGGGAACTCTGGAACAGAAAATGTCAGCATGGACACAGAGAGACTGGCACTTTGGAGAGGGTGAAATGTGCAGGGCCTTGACCGGTTGGTGGCATTGGAGGATGGGGAACAAGGAAGTCATCCTGTCAGAGTGCACAGATTGAGCAGAGAGAGCTTGGAGCAGTGATTAAGAAGAAAGCTGACCTCCCCTGAGCAGAGGCTGGGTCTGGAGAAGAGCAGGGCCTCTGGTGACTTGGTAAGAAGAAGTCAGACATAGGCAGGGGGGTGAAGTCAAGAAGTAGGCTTGGGGGATGGGTGACTGCAGTAGGGGACGAGGTGATTCTTACCAAGGACACACATCTCTGAATAGAATGAGACCTATTAGGTGAGAGTCGGCTGGTCTGGTTCAGTTTCCTCCTTCTCCTCCTTGTCATAGTGAAAGGCATCTCACCATGATGAACATGGTAAGCATTTGTCTTTCAACAGTGCCCCTGGATGTGAGCCAACTACTTCAATTTGGTTCTCAGATAAAGAAGTGGATCTGTTCCTATGCCGGAGAAAAACCCAGATGAACCAAATTGAGAAAGGGTCTGTGCACATATCCTGCACTTTAGAAGCATTTTAAAGGGTCCTCGGGGGGCTAATTTTGACTTTATGTGATTTATACCTGTGGACTGACTTCATTAAAGTAGAAGACTTGTGGCAGGTGTGTCTGTATAAAGTGATGCACACAAGCCTGGGGTACAGGTCCTGAGAATGAAAAGGAATAGCTCTACCTCCCTCGCTCTCCTACTAGAACTCCCCACATCTGGGCCTGATTATCTCCCCGCATTCAAACTAAGCCCTGCACTGACCAGCTGATTCACATATTCATTCACTTATTTATTCAGCAGGCTTTCACTGGATGCCCGGTAAAGGCCAAGTACTGAGACTGAAGATGAAAACACAGGGGCTCACAGGCAAGCAGGAAACACTGACATACAGCAACTGAACATGAATAAGATGTGAAAAGAGTTATAATAAAGGTAATGCAGAGGAGGCAATGCAGGAGACGTGAGTTTGATCCCTGAGTCGGGAAGATCCCTGGGGGAGGAAACGGCAACCCACTCCCGGAGTCTTGCCTAGGAAATTTCATGGACTCCTCTGTCCATGGGCTACAGTCCATGGGATTGCTAAGAGTTGGACACAACTGAACAGCTGAGCATGCAAACACGCAGAGAACAGTAGGGGACATCAATTTCACTTGAGAAAGTCAAAGAAATGTTTGAATTGAATCTTAAAGGATGACTTGGAGTTCATCAGGTAGATAAGATTTGGGGAGGGCCTTTCATGCAAAAGTGAACAAGCCACAATATGGCAGGAAGCCTGTAGGGGCATCCATTGTAGGCTGTGAGCCAGAACTATAAGTTCAGTTCAGTTCAGTCACTCAGTCGTGTCCGACTCTTTGTGACCCCATGAATCGCAGCATGCCAGGCCTCCCTGTCCATCACCAACTCCCTGAGTCCACCCAAACCCATGTCCATCGAGTTGGTGATGCCATCCTGCCATCTCATCCTCTATCGTCCCCTTCTCCTCCTGCCCTCAATCTTTCCCAGCATCAGGGTCTTTTAAAATGAGTCAGCTCTTCGCATCAGGTGGCCAAAGTATTGGAATTTCAGCTTCAACATCAGTCCTTCCAATGAACACCCAGGACTGATCTCCTTTAGGATGGACTGGTTGGATCTCCTTGCAGTCCAAGGGACTCTCAAGAGTCTTCTCCAACACCACAGTTCAAAAGCATCAGTTCTTCGGCGCTCAGCTTTCTTCACCGTCCAACTCTCACATCCATACATGACCACTGGAAAAAACCATAGCCTTGACTAGACGGACCTTTGTTGGCAAAGTAATGTCTCTGCTTTTTAATATGCTGTCTAGGTTGGTCATAACTTTCCTTCCAAGGAGAAAGCGTCTTTTAATTTCATTGCTGCAATCACCATCTGCAGTGACTTTGGAGCCCCCCAAAATAAAGTCAGCCACTGTTTCCACTGTTTCCCTATCTATCTGCCATGAAGTGATGGGACCGGATGGCATGATCTTAGTTTTCTGAATGTTGAGCTTTAAGCCAACTTTTTCACTCTCCTCTTTCACTTTCATCAAGAGGCTCTTTAGTTCTTCTTCATTTTCTGCCATAAGGGTGGTGTCATCTGCATATCTGAGGTTATTGATATTTCTCCCAGCAATCTTGATTCCAGCTTGTGCTTCCTCCAGTCCAGCGTTTCTCATGATGTACTCTGCATATAAGTTAAATAAGCAGGGTGACAATATACAGCCTTGACATACTTCTTTTCCTATTTGGAACCAGTCTGTTGTTCCATGTCCAGTTCTAACTGTTGCTTCCTGACCTGCATACAGGTTTCTCACAGAGTCCAGCAATTTTTTTTTTATTTTTTACCACACCACGTGGCTTGCAGGATCTTAGTTTCCTGACCAGGGATCGAACCTGAGTCCCAGCAGTGAAAGTACCAAGTCCTAACCACTGGACCACCAAGGAATTCCCTATAGTCCAATAATTAGAAACATCATATGGGCACCAGTGTGAAGGATGAAGCAGAGGGATGAGCAGAGAGACAGGAAAATTAATGTAAGGTTTGCTACATCAGACTTGGTTAAAAAAAAAAAAAAAGACACAAGCTTAAAATGGGCCCATGAGATGAAGAATGCGAAATGGGTTATTTAAGAAGTAGAATCTCCAAGTCTTGGGGAGATTAGAGGAGTAAAGAAGAGGCTAGGAGAAAAGAATTTGGATGCCTCCTCTATTCTCTTTGGGTGGATGACGATGCTGTCATTTAGGAGAGGAAATGCTGGAGAGAGGGAAGATTTGGGCAGGGCAAGAGAGAGGAGGGGTAGAGGAAATGAGTTTCATTTTGGCCATTTTGAGCTTGAAGTGTCTGCGGAATATTAATAGCATATAAAGCTGGATGTACAGTTTGGCCCTCAGAGTTCTGATCTAGAGATGTCCATTTAGGATCATCAGTGCACAGGTGATAGATACAGCTTGGAGTCATTCAGGGGGGACGTGTAGTTGAAAAGAAAAGAGGGACAAGGACAGTGCCATGGAGAACACTAGGCTTTAAGGGCTATGTGAGCAAAAGTCACCCCACACAAGGAGACAGAGGAGCAGTTAAAATGATAAAGCCAGAGGAAATTGCAACTGTGTGAAGGCCATTTCTCTTCGTTCATAACGTATCCAGATTGCATAGAAGTGTGCAGCTCATAGCCTGAAAGATTAAACGAATGAATGGAGCAGTGTCATAAAGATAAGGAGGCGTTTCCAGAAGAGCACACACTCAAGTGCTGCAAAGAGGTCAGTGAGGCAAGATGAGAACTAAGTGTTCCCAGGCTGATGGCACTTGAACAGGAAGGCCTGGGACAGCCTCAGCCACCTCATCCTGAAGGGCTGGCCTGAGCCGCTTTCCTCCCCACGTAGACCAGGCTGTGATTGCTCCAGTGTGACCACAGGTGCTTCTTCTATGATGACTCTCATCCTCAAGCCCTGCCCAGCTGCCACCCTTCTGTCCTAGAGCTGGGTCTCTGCTTTTAATTTGGTCCCCAAGTTCCTGATACATTGATAAAATTAGTTATTTATTGCTGTGTATCAAATGACTCTAACACGTAATGGTTTAAAGCAACACACTTTAATTATCTCACAATTTCTAGGCTTAGGAATCCGAACATGGCTTAACTGGGATCTCTGCTTGAGTCTCTCCGAAAGCTATAATCAAGTTTCAGCTGAGGCAGGATCTATTTCTAGCTCACTCAGTGGTTATTGGCAGTTCTTCACGGGCTATTGGAAAAAGGGTCTTAATTCTTTACAGGCTGCTTGGCCCACAGTCTTCACTCAGTTCTTTTCCATAAGGGCCTCTCCACCAACGCAGCTTGCATCATCCAAGCCAGCAAGGGAGTCTACCAGGAAGATTGAAGTCACAACCTTTGTAACCTAATCACAAGAGTGACAGCCTACCATCACCGCCACATTCTGTGAGTTACAGACAAGTCACCAGGTCCAGCCCACACTCAAGGGGAGTGGATTACACAAGGGTATGAAAACCCAGAGGCAGGAATCTTGGGGTTCCTTTTATAAATCTGCCTGTTATAACTGCCTAGAAACTGCACTCTTTCCTCAAAGTTAAGATCTGTTTTACTGAGAATAATTCTTCTCTGACAGTCACCTACACTGTCTTGGTTGAACTAAGGCAGAAAAATCTCATGACCTCAAGTTTTCCTGTACTAATAATAGCTAATGCTTATATAGTGCTGACTACATGCCAGGCTTTACAGGAGCTTTATCAATATTAACTTATTTAATGCTCACAATAGCTCTCTGAAGTAGACCCTCTTGTTAACTCATTTTACAAATAAAGCAACTGAGTCACAGAGAATGAAGTATCCTGTCAAAGGTCTCACAGCTATTGTGGTAGAAATAGTATTTGAGATCCAAGTGTTTGGTTCCAGAATTTCTGTTAACCATGCTATTCTATAACCTGAGTATAAGCTGGAATACAATGTTAACTAGTCTAAGCATGGTATGACATGTATGACATGTATGGTATTTCATGTGTGACATGAAAACAAAACATTAAAAACACATTTGAGCGGCCAAACCCCAAATTCCAAAATTATAGCATTAAAAGAGACTCAATCCAGGACTTCCCTGGTGGTCCAATGGTTCCCAGTGCAGGGGGTGGTGGGTATGACCCCTGGTTGGAGAAGATTCTGCATGCTATGTGGTAAAAAAAAAAAAAAAAAGAGAGAGATTTGTACCGTACAGCAATATATTTTCTGTCTTTTGTGTATCAAGTCTCCCCTACAAAATGTTTCCTGAAACCCAACCCAAACTACTTTTTATTTTCTTTTTTCCCTACTTCTCTCTTGCTGTGTGCAAAGTCGCTTCAGTTGTGCCCAACTCTTTGTGATCTCATGAACTGTAGCCCTCCAGGCTCCTCTGTTCATGGGATTCTCCAGGCAAGAATACTGGAGTGAGTTATCACGCCCTCCTCACTTCTCTCTTAGGTCCTTATAATATGGGTTGACTTGATCTTCTGGCTTCATTCTTTAGTATCAAGTCCATTTAGCCCACGACAAGAATTTTACAGAGTAAGTGGTAACCTCGGAATGGACCAAGTCATCAAGAATTTTACCCCTTTTCCCAACTGTCCAATCTAGTTTCTCTCTCCCTATTTCTTTTCCTTAAGTTTTATCTTCTGGCCAAGTGATGCAGCATGTGGAATCTTAGTTCTGCAACCAGAGATTGAACCTGTGCCCCCTGCATAGAAAGGTCAGGGTCTTAACCACTGGACCACTGGGGAAGTCCCTCTCTCTCCCTATTTCTGTATCACAAGAAAAATGGAATCAGTAGACAGAATTCCCCTTAGAAAGTAGGAAAGAGAGAGTAGCTAAGCAATAGAGAGAAAATTCTCTTTAGTTGGTGGAGAGTGTGGAGAGGAGAAAGGACAGTAGGCTAGGAATACATAAGCTAATAATCTTGTCGTTATCACATTCCAGAGATGCCCATCCTTACTGCCACAAACAACATTGCCAAGCCTCATCTTGTGCTATGAGTCTGTCCCAGAAGAACTGAGAACCTGGCGGGGGGAGAGGGAGAGTGGACGGAGAAGCTTCCTTCTCATAGCTCGACCTTCTAGCTCTTTGCTCCAAGGCTGGGGTAAAGCACGTGGAGAACCAGGGAGAGTAAGAGATGCTTCCAGCTCTCCAAGCCCCTCTGCCAACCAACAGACCCAAGGTCCACACTTTGCTTCTGGGAGCTTGTGAGAGCTGAACTGGGAAAGATGAAGCACCCAAACTTCATTTTTTTCTCAAAGTAAAACAAGGAAACTGACTCTTAAATCCTGTAGCAGCTCTCTCAGCAAAGCCTCTCCGATAGGTCCCTCTTGTCCATTCCTGCAGCCAACATCTCGTTTGTAACTTCTTCTCAGACTCACTTCAACGGCTCCCTAAGTCATCCCCCTCTTCCCATCTTTCTCCACCTCAATCCCTTTCACATAACACTTCCAGTTTAATTTTCCCCTTTACCAGTCTGATCATTACCACTTCCCTACTCAAAAATCTCTCAGTTGTTCTCATTTCTCCTTCATCTGAACCTCAAGACCCGTAAATCCCTCTTTCTAGACATATTCTTCTATGTGTACTCTATAGTCCACTTAAAATAGGTGACTCACTGATTGCCAAGCATCTACACTGTCTGCTTCTCTCATTACCTGTCTCTAATCGACTTTCCTCCCCTACCCCATGGTACTAAATACAAAGACCATCTGAAAAGTAACCTCCCTTGAGAAACATAATCAGATAATTACAACTGAATGTAATCTCTGCCTTCTTTCATTTCCCATATCATTCATTTGATCATCTTTATGGCATGTTTCTCATACTAGCATATGTATACACTATCCATTTATTAGAAAGTATGTGTTTTGAGAGAAGAGATATTTTCTTGCTAATCTTCAAACATCCAACAATGCCCAGCAAAGAGTAATAAACGTTAAACATTCAATAAACAGTAGTTGAATTGAAATGAACTTTTCAGGGCTGATCTCTCTCCTGTCCTAATTTATTGTCCAATTTATTATTTTACATTTTTCACTGGAACAAACAAAATGCATTCCTTCAAAGAGGGTGGGCATGATGGAAAGCACACTAGAGGCCCTTGACCTGGGTCATGTACTTTTCGTAGCTTGAATTTCATAAAATTCCATGAGCATCTAGTCTCTGGGTGTTACCTCGTGGGCAACGCCTTTAACTAGCCTGACCTTCATGCTTTGCAACCCTGTCACCCATCAGTGTCAGAAGGAGTGCGGCACAGGGCATGACAAATAGGGAAGGGTCTATGTCAATTCAAATCTACAAGCACTCATTCATACCTACTATTAGCAGCACTCTGCTAAGTGCTGGGGACAGAAGGATGAACAAGAAAGTCATGATATGGAACCTCCGAAGTATAAGTCCCAGAAAAGTAGCAATCATGTATTGATAACCTGCTCTTCCAGGCCCTGGACTTGCATTGTCTGACTTCATCCTCACAACAGTCCCTAGCATCATCCTCATTTATAGCCCAAAAATGGAGGCTTAAAGAGGTTTAGTACTCTGCTCTGGCTTAGCAGGTAGTGGAGCTAGGATGTAAAACTTGGGTTTATGACTTACGTTCGTTCCTAGAAACACTAACTCTGCTTCCTCAACAGGCTTTTGTTCTGCTCAAAATAGGTTCTTTCTTTATTCTTTGTGTCTTGCAATGTGGCTTTAGGTGAAGGAATATATAATATAACAATCTTGTCTTCCTTCCGCTCTGGAGATTCCACATGTTCCTTGAGCAATGTCCCTCTGGATTTCTCTGATATTCCTTCACCTACAATGCTCAGACTGAAAGAGCTGGTGGGGAGAGGCAGTGTCTGCATATAAATCCTAAAAGTATCACTCCCACCTTTCTCTACCCTGATACTCTTGGCTATGTATTTTATTCCTTTCTATTGTATGGGCTTTTGAAAATCTCCTCAAATCTTTTGTGGAACAGGTACATGCGTGTGTGCTCAGTTATGTCCAATTTTTGCAAACTCCATGGACTGTAACCTATGATTCCCCAAGCAAGAATACTGGAGTAAGTTGCCATGCCCTCCTCCAGGGGATCTTTCCAATCCAGGGATCGAACCCATAGTCTCCTGTGTCTCCTTCATTGCAGGTGGATTCTTAACCCACTGAGCCACCTGTGGAACAAATAATGTATAAGTAAATCAAATATGCCTTATGCTTATTGACTGCTCAATATGTCATGTGACTAATGTACACTAACTGATGCTTGACAAGTGAAGGAGCCTCAGAGAACGTTTTATCTAGTTTTCATTTCATTCTACAAAGATGCTTTTGGGGTTATTGGGGTCCTCACTCCCAGTGCTTCTGGAGCACGCCACTCTAATGTCTTTTGCATATAGAACATCCTGGAATATTTCCATGGAAAAATGGATTCTCTGTCTAATAAAAGTTCAATTTTTTGCTGGCACTCTTGTGCATCACTAGTGGAAATGTAAAATGGTGCAGCCACTTTGGAAAACAGTTTGGTGGTTCCTCAAAAAATTAAACATAGAATTATCGTATGATTGAGCAATTCTGCTTCTGAGTACTTAGCCAAAAGAAGTGAAAGAAAGGATGCAAATACTTGCACATCCGTGTTCATAGCAGCATTATTCAAAATGTCCAAAAAGCAGAAGCAACCAAATCAATGGATAAATGGATAAGCAAAACGTGGTCTATACATGCAGTAGAATATTGTTTAGACTTAAAAGAAAATTCTAACACATGCTACAACATGTGAACCTTGAACATAGATGAGCCTTGAAGATACTATGCTGAGTGAAATGTCAGTCACAAAAGAACAAATACTGCATGATTCCACTTATATGAGGTACCTAGAATAGGCAAATAAGACAGAATTCCCTGGTGGCTCAGCTGGTAAAGAATCTGCCTGCAACGTGGGAGACCTGGGTTCGATCCCTGGGTTGGGAAGATCCCCTGGAGAAAGGAACAGCTTCTTCTTCTACTTCCTCTCCATTCCAGTATTCTGGCCTGGAGAATTCAATGGACTGTATAGTCCATGGGTAGCAAAGAGTCAGACACAACTGAGTGACTTTCACTTTCACTTTCACTTTTTCTTTCATAGAGACAATGGTGAGTGTCAGGGGATAAGGAGAGGGAGGAATGACCTACTGTCTAACTGGTATGAAGTTCAATTGGGAAGATGAAGATTTTCTAGAGATGGATAGCAATGATGTTTGCACAATAACATGACTATATTTAGTGCCACCGAATTACATACACTTAAAAATGGTTAAAGTGATAAATTTCATGTTATGTATATCTTATTATATTTTTTTTAAAGTTCAATTTTTGAGACTTTCCTAGTGGTCCAGTGGTTAAGATTTGGTGCTGCCAATGCAGGGAGGATGGGTTCCATACCTGGTCAAGGAACTAGGATCCCACAAGCTTCACAGAGAGGTCAAAAGATTTTCTTTTTAAAAATGTTAAATTTCTCTTAGATCAGACAGAGAAAGATAAACACTGTATGTAATCACTTATATGTGGAGCCAAAAATAAAAAGAAAGAAAGAAACTAGTGAATATAACAAAAAAGAAACAGACTCACACATATAGAGAACAAACTAGTGGTTACTAGTGGGGAAAGGGAAGCAGGAAGGGTCAAGGCTGAGGTATGGAATTAAGAGGAACAAGCTGTGATGTATAAAATAAGATACAAGGATACAACACAGGAAATACAACCAAGATTTTATAACAACTATAAATGGAGTATTGTCTTTAAAAATTGTGAATCACTATGTTGAATCATGGAGAAGGCAATGGCACTCCACTCCAGTACTCTCGCCTGGAAAATCCCATGGACGGAGGAGCCTGGTAGGCTGCAGTCCATGGGGTCACTAAGAGTCAGACACGATGGAGCGACTTCACTTTCACTTTTCCTTTCATGCATTGGAGAAGGAAATGGCAACCCACTCCAGTATTCTTGCCTGGAGAATCCCAGGGACGGGGGAGCCTGGTGGGCTGCTGTATATGGGGTCACACAGAGTCGGACACGACTGAAGTGACGCAGCAGCAGCAGCAGCAGCAGCAGCAGCAGCATGTTGAATCACTTAAAACTTTATAACATTATAAATCAGCTATACTTCAATTTTTTTAAAGTTCAATTTCTCATTTAATAGAAGAATCTGAGTTTCAAGATGAAGTGACTTGTCCAAGGTCACTAGACAAATCAGGGAGCACAGCTGGGAGTAGTAGAAGAGAGGCTGCTGGGCATCAGCCCACAACCCTCCTTGCTGTGATATACTCCCTTCTCCCAGAGTGGGAAAAAAGTGGAAACAGTGATAGGTTTTATTTTCTTGGGCTCCAAAATCACTACAGGTGGTGACCGCAGCCACAAAATTAAAAGACGTTTGCTCCTTGGAAGAAAAGCTATGACAAACCTAGACAGCTTATTAAAAAGCAGAGATATCACTTTGCTGACAAAGCTTCATATAGTCAAAGCTATGGTTTTTCCAGTAGTCGTGTACGGATGTGAGAGTTGGACCATAAAGGAAGCTGAGCGCCAAAGAATTGATGCTTTAAAACTGTGGTGCTGGAGAAGACTCTTCAGAGTTCCTTGGACAGCAAGGAGATCAAACCAGTCAATCCTAAAGGAAATCAACCCTTAATATTCATTGGAAGGGCTGATGCTGAAGCTGAAGCTCCAATACTTTGGCCACCTGATGCTGGGAAAGATTGAGGGCAAGAGGAGAAGGGCATGACAGAGAATGAGATGGTTGAATGGCATCACTGACTCAATGGACAAGAGTTTGAGCAAACTCCGGGAGGTAGTGAAGGACAAGGAAGCCTGGTGTGCTGCAGTCCATGTGGTCACAAAGAGTCGGACACAACTGAGCAACTGAACAGCAACCCGGGGACAAGAGGCCCAAAGGAGACCCCAGGGAGACTCCAGAGATCATCACCCTCCAGAGTCAGAAAGTGCTTCCATAGCAGTGCTTCTCCCTTGCCCATGTCTTTGCTGTCTTCATTCCACTCTCCTCTCCCTTTTCTACTTGAACTGAATGTTCCTGTTGGTTGACGCAAGCAAGGCCCTCATGGCAAGGCCCTGAGAAGCAAACACAAATGGAACGGCTCCAGTGGAAAATGTATGTGTCAGTGGGAGTTTTCCTGGTTTTTTCCCCACTCTCTTGGCTCTTAACTGTTGGGATTTCATTCAAAGTGGACTCTCCAGCCCTAGATTGGCTCCCAAGGCAAGAGATTTGCTTTTACATGTGCATCTTCTAAGCTTGCTGGTCATCTCCCGTGGATGCTCCCAGCTTCCTTGCTCCTGGAGTCCAGTTGTGCTTGAACAGTGCCTGCATTGCTGGAGGAGCATGCCCTGGCAAGCTCTAAGGGCATGTCCCGTCCGACTGAGAGAGGGCACACCCTTGGGAAACAGGTTGTTTCACCCACTGCGAAAACATCTGCTCCCTTAGAGCACTGAGTGTACCTCAGAGAGACCCGAGCCAAGACTCCATTTGGTCTTCAGGTGGATGAAAGTCTTAGCCCAGGGCAGGAAGGCTACAAAATGTGTTGAGAGTTCAAAAACCACTCTGACAGCCAGAATGGCTGCTATCCAAAAGTCTACAAGCAATAAATGCTGGAGAGGGTGTGGAGAAAAGGGAACCCTCTTACACTGTTGGTGGGAATGCAAACTAGTACAGCCACTATGGAGAACAGTGTGGAGATTCCTTAAAAAACTGGGAATAGAACTGCCATATGACCCAGCAATCCCACTGCTGGTCATACATACCGAGGAAACCAGAATTGAAAGAGATGCGTGTACCCCAATGTTCATCGCAGCACTGTTTACGATAGCCAGAACATGGAAGCAACCTAGATGTCCATCGGCAGATGAACGGATAAGGAAGCTGTGGTACATATACACAATGGAATATTACTCAGCCATTAAAAAAATACATTTGAATCGGTTCTACTGAGATGGATGAAACTGGAGCCCATTATACAGAGTGAAGTAAGCCAGAAAGAAAAACACCAATGCAGTATACTAATGCATATATATGGAATTTGAAAGATGGTAATGATAACCCTATATGTGAGACAGAATAAGAGACACAGATGCATAGAACAGTCTTATGGACTCTGAGGGAGAAGGTGAGGGTGGGATGTTCTGGGACAATAGCATTGAAACATGTATATTATCATACGTGAAACAGAACACCATTCCATGTTCGATGCATGAGACAAATGCTCAGGGCTGGGGCAATGGGATGACCCAGAGGGATGGGATGGGGAGGGAGGTGGGAGGGGGGTTCAGGATGGGGAACACATGTGAACCCATGGCTGATTCATGTCAATGTATGGCAAAAACTACTACAATATTGTAAAGTAATTAGCCCCCAACTAAAATAAGTAAATTTATATAAAAAGAAATATTGATTGTTGTGATAACTTCACAACAGAATGAATATAATATAAGCCAATTGTTTACTTTAAATGGGTTAATTGTATGGTATGTGTACTCAGTCATGTCCAATTGTATGGTATGTGAATTATAATCAAAATAAATCAAGATAAAGTTGTTATTTATTTATTTTTTTAATTAATTAATTTTATTTTTTTTTATTTTTTTTTTAAATTTTAAACCTTTATTTTCTTTCCCCATTTTCTTAGTATAATCAGTGTAGATTAACAGACATTAAAAATGAGATTTAACAATGTATGTGGCCTGTCTAGCTTTTTATGTTATTTTTAAATTGGATTGTTGCTTCATCAGAGGAAAGTTTTAGATTTCCCATTTTGAAACTAAATTACCACTGAAATCGGGATATTTCTATGTGTATATATTGTAATTACTCTGTGTGTGTGTATAAATAACAATATAAACCAAAAACATGCACACTTGGGAAGAAATTTAAGAATTAGTGTTTAGAATCATCATGTAAAATTTATGTAATAATTAAAAAGTAATTAACTTTGGGTCCATTAAAGGCTTTTTTTTTTTTCAGGTGTTTTTTTCTTTATTTTTTTATTTTTTTTTTTTACTTATCATATATTTTTTTTTTTTTTAGTTGGGGGCTAATTACTTTACAATATTGTAGTAGTTTTTGCCATACACTGACATGAATCAGCCATGGGTTCACATGTGCTCCCCCTCCCGAACCCTCCCCCCACCTCCCTCCCCTTCCCATCCCTCTGGGTCATCCCAACGCTCCATCCCTGAGCATCCGTCCCATGGATAGAACATGGAATGGTGTTCCGCTTCACATAGGACAATATACATGTTTCAATGTTATTGTCCCAGAACGTCCCACCCTCACCTTCTCCCTCAGAGTCCACAGGACTGTTCTATGCATCTGTGTCTCTTATTCTGTCTCACATATAGGGTTACCATTACCATCTTTCAAATTCCATATACATGCATTAGTATACTGTATTGGTGCTTTTCTTTCTGGCTCACTTCACTCTGTATAATGGGCTCCAGTTTCATCCATCTCAGTAGAACCGATTCAAATGTATTTTTTTTTTAATATATTTTGAGATTAATTTTTTTGTCTTTTGCTTTTGGGGTTTTCTATTATTTTTTTTCCCAATTTAAGGGGGCCTTTTCACCTTGCTCCAATTTCCTTTTTTGGCAAAAGCTTTTAATTTTTCTTAGGCCCATTTTTTTTTATTTTTGCTTTTATTTCCCAAAATTCTGGGGGTGGGGCATGGAGGGTCCTGCGTGATTTATGTCGGAGTGTTTTGCCCATTTTTCCTCTAGGAGTTTTATATTTTGGTCTTCATTTTTGATCTTTAATCCATTTTGAGTTTATTTTTTTGTATGGTGTTAGGAAATTTCTAGTTTTTTCTTTTACAAGGGTTGACCATTTTTCCCAGCCCACTTGTTAAAAGTTGTCTTTTCTCATTTTATATTCTTGCCTCCTTTGTTGAAGATAAGGGGCCCAAGGGGCGTGGGTTTATCTCTGGGCTTTCTATTTTTGTTCCATTGATCTAATTTCTATCCTTTTGCCGTACCACACTGTCGTGGGCTTTGGCCCATTTTTTGATTGGGTCGTTTATTTTTCTGTAATTCAGCTGCAGGAGTTAGCTTGTTATATTTTTGCGAGTAATAATTGTTTTGTCTGTTGCTTGTTTGCTATTATTTTCTCCCCATTCTGAGGCTGTGCCTTTTCCACACCTGCTCCTAATTTCCCTTTGTTGTGCAAAAGCTTTTAAATTTACTTAGGTCCCATTTGTTTTATTTTTGTCTTTTATTTCCATATTCGGGGGATGGGTCATGGAGGACCTTGCTTGGTGATTTATGTCGGAAGAGTGTTTTGCTATGTTTTCCTCTAGGAGTTTTATAGTTTCTGGTCATTACATTTAGATCTTTAATCCATTTTGAGTTTATTTTTGTTGGATGGTGTTAGGAAGTGGTTCTAGTTTTCATTCTTTTACAAGTGTGACCAGTTTTCCCAGCACCACTTGATAACAGAGATTGTCTTTTCTCCATTGTATATTCTTTGCCTCCTTTGTGTTGAAGATAAGTAGCCCATAGTGCGTGGGTTTCATCTCTGGGCTTTCTATTTTGTACTCCATTGATCTATAAGTTTCATCCTTGTGCCAGTACCACACTGTCCTTGAATGACTGCGGGCTTTGTATAGAGCTTGAGTCAGGCAAGGTTGATTCCTCCAAGTTCCATTCTTCTTTCTCAAGAATTGCTTTGGCTATTCGAGGTTTCTTAACTTCCATACAACTTGTGAAATGATTTGATTTCTAGTCTGTGAAAAATATCATGGTAGCTTGATAAGGGATGAGCATTGACCGAGCAATAGATTGCTTTGGGTAAGTATACTCATTTTCACTACATACTTCTCCAATCCATGAACAACGGTATATTTCTCCATCTATTTTGTGTCCTCTTTGATTTCTTGTGTGTCATCAGTGTTTTATAGTTTTTCTATTATATAAGTCTTTTGTTTCTTTAGTAGACAATATACCCTAAGTATTTTATTCTTTTTGTGTTGCAATGTGAATGGTATTTGTTTCCTTAAATTTCTCTTTTCTATTCTGTTTTCTCATTTAGGTGTATAGGAATGCAAGGGATTCTGTGTGAAATTTTTTGTAATCCTGCAACTTTACTATATTCATTGATTAGCTCTAAGGAAAGTTTTCCTGGTAGAATCTTAAGGGATTTCTATGTAGAGGATCATGTCATCTGGCAAACATGAGAGTTTTACCTTCTTCTTTTCTATCAGTACTCCTTTTATTATCTTTTTTTCCGCTCTGATTGCTGTGGCCAAAACTTCCAAAACTATGTTGAATATAGTGTCGGTGAAAGGTGGGGCATCCTTGCCTTTTCCTGACTTTAGGGGAAATGCTTTCAGATTTTTCACCATTGATATAAGGGTTTGCTGTGGGTTTGCCATATATAGCTTTATTATGTTGACAGTGTATGTACTCCTTCTATTCCTGCTTTCTGGAGAGTTTTTAATCATATTGGATTTTGAATTTTGTCAAAGGCTTTTTTCTGCATCTATAGAGATAATCATATTGTTTACTTATCTTCAATTTGTTAATGTGGTGAATACATTGATTGATTTCGATGATAAAGAAACCTTGCATTCCTGGGATAATGCCACTTGGTCATGATGTCTATGATCTTTTTTAATAATGATGTTTGGATTTCTGTTTGCTAAACGAATTTATAAGGATTTTTTTGCATCTATGTTCATCAGTGATATTGGCTCTGTAGTTTATCTTTTTTTGTGACAATCTTTGGCTGGATTTGGACAGGGTGATGAGGTTGGCCTCATAAATGAGTTTTGGAAGTTTACCATCTTCTGTCTTCTGCAATTCTCTGGGAAGAGTTTGAGTAGATAGTGTTTACTCTTCTCTAAATTTTTGGTAGAATTCCGCTGTGAAGCCGTCCCTGTTCCTGGCTTTTGTTTGCTGGAAGATTTCTGATTACAGTTTTCGATTTCCGTGCTTGTTGTGGTCTCGTTAAGAATCTTCGATTTCTTTCCTGGTCCAATTTTGAAAGTTATACTATTTCTAAAATTTGTCCATTTCTTCCAAGTTGTTCCATTTATATTGCAATAGCTGTTGGTATAGTCTCTTATGATCTCTTTGTATTTCTGTCAGTCGTTGTGATCTCCCCATTTTCCTTTCTAATTTTTGTTTGATCTGATTCTTCTCTCTTTGTTTCTTGATGAGTCTGGCTAATGGCTTTGCAATTTTGGTTTATCTTCTCGAAAAACCAGCTTTTAGATTTGTTTGATTTTTGCCTATGGTCTCTTTTGTTTTCTTTTGCATTTATTTCTGCCCTAATTTAAAAAAATTAAAAAAAAAAAACAACTCTGAGAAAAAACCTTCCACCAACTACAGAACAACTAGTGCCTCAAAGGGAAACATTTCTTTCAATCTTTGGTCAACTAATATATACTGGCCACCACCGTGACTGGGAACACTGTTTAGCAGCTTGAGATTTGCTGGTGAGATGAAGAAATAGTCCCCTGCTCCCATGGAGCTTACAGTCAAGTGGAGGAAGCAGAAGATTAAGTTAAGGAAACAACTAAATACACAAGAACAATATGGAGAATTCCCTAGTGGTCTAGTGTTGGGAACATATGGTGCTATTTCCTCAGCACTTCACTGCTTGGGCCCTCGGTATTCATTCCCCTGGTCAAGGAAACTGGGATCTCACAAGCCATACATATGACATGCCAAGAAAAAAAAAAAACAGTATAGATTAAGAAGCAACGGGGGAGAAGCCAGTGTGTAAGGTGGTAGCAGGATGGGGCAGCTATGCGCTACCTTTAGATGGGGGGGGGGGAGGGTGGGTTTGAAAAGGCACCACTGAGAAAGTGACTCAAAGCTGCGACTGGAAACATAATAAAGAAGCCAAAAATCTGTGAAAAGCCTAGAGGAAACAACATATGCAAAAGCTACAAAGAACAGAAAGGATTGACATGTGTGAGGACTCAGAAAGGGACAACAGTGTGGCTTGAAGACGGGAGTAGAGGAAGGATATTGGAGAAGGAAATGGCAATCCACTCCAGTATTCTTGCCTGGAGAATCCCAGGGACGAGGAGCCTGGTGGGCTGCTGTCTATGGGGTCGCACAGAGTCGGACACGACTGAAGCGACTTAGCAGCAGCAGTACAGAGGAAAGATAAGAGGCCAAGAAATATAAGTCTTGTGGGCTACATTAAGGTTAAGGAGTCTGGTTTTTATTCCATTGGGAGTAAGGCAGCCTTTGAATGTTTAAATGTAGATGGAATTGGTTCTGGACAGACCTCACCTCCTTGGCTGAGACCTCCCTCTCCTGAACTCTCCGAATTACTAGGAGCCAGTCTTAAATTAACCCTTCTCTATCTTCCTGCTAAAAGGTAGAAATTGGACTCTCAGAAATTTCAGAGACCCACAAGATTCCTGAAAGGTCTGGATCATGTTGATCATTGACCAAGTTGATGTAAATCAACTTCCATAAGTTTTCATTCTTTTGTATGCTTTGGAGGTGTTAGAATTTAGCATTAAAAGCCTCCTCCTGTATGAGGTCTGACAAAGCAGAAGAGAAGCACAGATGAGGGATCACCGGGTTCACTACATCTGGAATAGAGATCAAGCCAGATGCTCTTGAAATTCAAAGCATCGATTTCCTTTCTTGCCTCCTCTCGATTAACAGCTAAAGTTAAGCAATCAGGAATCGGACTGGTAAATGACACATTCATCAAACATCTATCTGGGCACATTTTCCTTGTTTGCTAAAACTATAATTAACTCTAATTAAAGGCTCACCCATTTGCTCCCCCTTACCCCACCCCTACCCACCCCCACCCACAGAGGAAAATCCAACCCTCTCCCCGACCTGTAACCCAGAAAAATAGAAACTGCTTTATGAGAATATGTGGACCCAGAGCCCTTTATGGAGTAATCATCTGTGTTTTGTTCCCTATAACACCGGCCTGGATCGCGGGCCATGGAAAACAGGTTGACATCTGGAAGAGATGTAGGAAATTTATCAGTCCCAGCTGGAAAGGTGGGATCCTGGCCCATTTTCCTTCCTACCAAAGATTGTCTTTCTTTGGTTGCTCCAAGGATTCCTGGCTCCTGCTTGACTTCTTTATTTTCTTTCACTTGTCCCATGAATATTTATTGAGCAGTTAATATATGTCATGCAAAAATGTCTTGCATGAGTTCTTTCTAGAATGATACAGTAAAAAGGAGATGCAGGAGACACAGGTTTGATCCCCGGGTCAGGAAGATTCCTTAGAGGAGGAAATGGCATCCCACTCCAATATTCTTGCCTGGGAAATCCCATGGACAGAGGAGCCTGGCAGGCTTACAGTCCATGGGGTCACAATGAATTGGACATGACTGAGTGACTGAGAACACGCACGTACAACAGAAAAAAACATGAATTCTGAAGTTAAAAGACCTCTGTATTGAGTCCAAGAGATTTCGCTTGCCTGGAGCAAAACACTTTACTTTCCAGAGATTTGATATTGGCTTTGGCAACCTAAAGGCTGCTCTGAGGATCAAATATAGTGATGAATATTAAAGTTCTGTAAATTATATTAATAAAGTGATTCAAAATGATAGTTGAGTTTTGAGGATATTGCATTTGTTAAGATGGAGCACTTTATGGTCACTCATAACCTTTAGCCAGGGGAAGCTCATGGAGGTTAAGTTTCACTGGTGCGTGCCCATCCAAAACCCACTGACCAGCCCTAAAAGTGTATTCCAATAGTCTCATGTCTTTGTCAAGTTTAGAAAATAGGATATTTTAACAGCAATGGTTGAAGACCACTATGTCTTTCCTCTCTGACTTTCTCACCATCAATCTTTTCCTACTGGATAGTGCTGAGTGACAGTAGGCATTTTTGGTATCTGGTTAAAGAGAAGTTTTGATGAGGAAACATGAAGTTTGGATTGATTGGCATGTATTTCTGAGATTTGTAGTCACTTCCATGTTTGATTATGTTCTTACCAAGCCTCCTGGTGTAGAAATGACTTCTAGGAATACTACTGATCCTACCATGACAACTCATCTGGCCTATAACACAAAAGTACAAGGACTTCCCTGGAGGTCCAGTGGTTAAAACTTTGAGGTCCCAATGAACAGAGTAAGGATTCAATCCCTAGTTGGGGAGTAAGGTTCCACATTTCATGTGGCATAACCAAAAGATTTTTTAAAAAATGCAGAGCCAGCCAAAGGCAAAATAGTGATATGAATGTGTCTCAAGGGACCTCACACCAGAAGTAGGTGAAACGGAGGAGAAATAAGATTTAGAAAACAGGGGACCAAAAAGTTCAGAAAGTTCTTCTAGTCATCAGATGTGTACAGTTTTAAGTGGAAGGCTCAGTTCTCATTGAAACCTACTTAAAATTTTGCTGCTTCAGAAATATACTTGATGATGCAATATGCACAATTATTAATGAATCATATATTTTTTATTCTTGATAGGAATCTCATAAAACAGAATTGATTACAACTCCTAGGTTTATAGGGCATGTACCTGCAGCAGTATTATCAATGGCAAGTACATCTGTGTATGCAGATTCATGCTTAATGCATCAGACCTGATCACCTCTTAGACTATCTGATGCTTCTTGTGCTGATGAGGTCTCTCGGTTGATGAAAACAAACAGAACATTACCACAGACACAGCAAAATGTCCTGAAGAAACAAGCGCTACTGTATTCAAAGCCCATTACTAAGTCAATGTAAATAATATGAAAATAATTTGATTATGTATTTATGGAGATCAGTACAAGAAGCAATTTTAAATTACTCTTCTGTGTATCTTAATTTGGGCTTCCTAAGTGGTGCAGTGTTAAAGAGTCCACCTGCCAATGCAGGAGACGCAAGTTTGATCCCTGGGTCAGGAAGATCCCCTGGAGTAGGAAGTGGCAACCCACTTCAGTATTCTTGCCTGGAATATTCCATGGACAGTGGAGCCTGGTGGGCTACAGTTCATGGGGTTGCAAATAGTTGGACATGACTGAGCAACTGAGCACATATGCATACCTTAATTTCAGATTAATTTTGTATATTTTTTAGAATTACTGAGATATAAAAATGGTCCTAAAACATTATAAAGGCACTTTGGGCACTTAATGAGTAAAAATAATATTTTGTTTTTTTCGATTTGATGTTTGTAGTGTTTGCCAGCTTCTTTACATTTGAACATTTCTTGGATTTCTTTCCTCTTTCTAAATAGATATTTATTTTGTGTTCTTGATACATGTTTAATTTTATATTCTTTTTTTTTTAAAGAGGGCCCCCAAATTGTGTACGCTTCAAAGCCTGGATCTACCCTGCCTAATCAGTGCAAAACGTGGCTCCTCCACTATGAGGTAACTGCGAGTCCAGTGTCACTTCCCCACTCACTGCTCCTCCTTCACCAAGAGCTCCAAGCCCAGCCATAGTAGTAGTGTCATGTTAGTCGCTCAGTCATGTCCAGCTCTTTGTGACCCCATGAACTGTAGCCTGCTAGGCTCCTCTGTCCATGGGATTTTCCAGGCGAGAATACTGGAGTGGGTTGCGACTTCCTTCTCCAGAGGATCTTCCCAACCCAGGGGTCAAACCTAGGTCTCCTGCGTTGTAGGCAGATTCTTTACCATCTGAGCTAAAGCGAAGTCTGGTAATTCATCAAAGCCCCCACATTTATTGAGTATTTCCTGTATACCAGGTACTACATGTTGCCAATCCTAGGACCTTCTATCTAGGACAAAAATCAGAGCGTCCCAGAGTCTGCCAATGAAAAGATTCTCATTAGTGAGCTCCTGAAAGGAAGGAAGGAAGGAAGGAAGGAAGGAAGGAGGGAAGAAATCTGCAGAGGTTATAAAGGCAAATGCCTCTCAGATAAAAGCCATATAGAGCCAGCTCACGGTGAAGATATTAAAAGATTGTTTACACATCTCAATCTCATCCTGCATGACTATTTCTCACAACCATAACCATAGAAAAATATCTCTGTAGTGGAGAATGCTAGTTGTCTGCCAAAAAATCCATCCCCCCTTCTTCCATAGACATAGATTTTAGACCAACCATAGCAACACCTGTATAGAAATTCCACTTCCCAGCCTCCATTGCAGCTGGCCTTATGGCTAGGTTCACCAATGGAACAGGAGCTGGAGAGATGTGTGCAACTCATGCCTGGTTTGCTTTTTAAAAGAAATTGCTTCCCTGGACTTTCTTCTATCCCCTCCCTGCTAGCTGGAAAGTGACAGGTCTCACCTTTACACATGTGGATGAGAACAATGCTCTGAGCCAGAAGTTCCCAGACTTTCCAGTTCATAGCACTCTTAGTGTCTCAGTAATTTTATTATGGTGCCCCTGGGCCAAAAGAAAGAGCTAATAGTTCTGTTTTTTCAAGTAGTTTTGTCCAAACAGCCTAATAAGTACTTGTGGGCTGGCCGCTTAGTGTCAAGAGCTGTCAAGGGTCTGAGATTTTATCCTATTTGTAAACTAACGAGTTAGCCAGCCACACTTTCATGGATGTTGGCAGAAGATGTGAGACTCTTGGGTCAGAGACCAAGGAATGTGGTAGCAATAGTCAGCATGTCACCACTGGCTCTGATTTCCCGAGCCCTAGTTCCTATGGAGCTACGTGCAGAGGGCAGTGAGACACCTGCATAGGCAGCAGGTTGTGTTACAGGAGAAGTAACCTGAATCTTAGGTTACCAAGCTTTGGCAACTTGAATCTTTTATAATGGGTAGTAAGCCTGCCTGATCTTTGCCCTAAAGGGAGATGTTATGTCTATTATACTAGACAGTAAGCAGACCTACTCTTTGTTGCAGAGATAGTAAATTTCTCTGTCTTACAAGCCTATTAGTTATACAAGCATCCTTGAAAAGATAGTCTGGATCAAAGGGAGTCACTGCCTCTGCTTACAATATATGCAAAACCATGAGAGATTCATGGCAAATTGTCTCCCAACATTTAGTTGACATTTTTAAGAAGTTTTATGCATACATTGAAAGACAAATATTTTACTTTAACAACTGCAATCACATGATGATAGAATATGTACACCTACAGGTCACTGCACAACTCCTCAAACCCTGGAATCAGATTGGACACCACTACCCCTTCTTCTGTTCCGCACTGATTTTCTCAGAGTTCCTGTTTTTTATTACAGCAACCACCAAAAACCTAGATTCAGCAATATCTCACATCATCAGAAGGAAAGCAGTGCTACCTGATATTGAAATTGTGAATCTCGAGCTAGTGGTTTATGTGGTGTGCATTACATGCTGAGGGTCACCGCGTTTTCCTCAAAATGTTGACACATCCTGTGAGCTCACTGAGGCTCTTTGGGACAACTTGGGAACCGTAGTCCTAAGCAGTGGTGGAAGAAGCATTGATTCTGAATGACCTCGCAGACTAGAGCTGTCTTGGTAGTGTAGACTAAATGGTTGTTATATCAGAGAGAAATAAACTTCTATCCTCTTTCAGCCAGATTTGTGGAAGTCCTTGTTGCAGTGGCAGAGTCTTTATCCTAACTAGTACAATCTCCTATTAAATGTGACTGTGTCTCATAATGTGGTATTTGATGACATGTTCTTACATGGTGAGAAACAGTATTCACTGTGTGTTTCTTTTGTCTTTCCAACCTCAGTCATTACCTCAGTCCACATGTATTGAGCCTATGCTATGCCCTGGCACTGGGCCAAACATCCTTTCAAGTTCAAGTCCACTTCTATGTTCCTCAGTCCCCTCAGCTGCAGACCAGCTGCTCTTGACCATTTAGACACACCTAAGCAAGGCCCTCCCCATTTAGCAAGTAAGGTCTGGAAGTTGCATTGATGCTTTACTCCCAGGAGTAACTGGTTTGCCTTCATTGCTGGCTGGGCTTGGACCTGGAACTCAGTGAGAAGAACCTAGGTGATCTGGGGACTTCCCTCATGGTCCAGTGGATAAGCCTTTATGCTCCAAATGCAAGGGGCCTGGGTCAATCCCTGGTTGAGAAACTAAGATCCCACACATTGCAACTAAGCCCATGTGCTACAACTAGAGAAGCCCACGTGCTGCAGCAAAGACTCAACACAGCCAAAATAAATAATAATAGTAAAAAAAAAAAAAAAAACTTGGGTGATCTGAACTGAAAAGCATGGATCAGTCCTTTTTGGCCAGTCTGGTTAAGACTAAGAAACTTCAGACCGAAAGCCAATCTGACATATCCAGCAAGCATGTTGGGTAAAATTTGCATCAGGTCAAAGTGAATCTTGAAAACTTCTTATCACTCAGAAAAAACTGCGTACATATAGTCATGCATATACTCTCTTACAATAATATGTATGTATCAATGTGAAACATACACCTTGCAAATATGATAAAAGTTACAGATAAGAAGGGTATTTCAGGATGTTTACATAAAAGAGGGCAAAGGAGAAAAAGGCAAGTGTTGTGGAATTTACATAAGTTAATTGTGTGCAGAGTATAGTGCCCATTATACTTTATGCAATTTAATTTCATACTTTCAGCAACACTGAAAGGTGATCACCATCAGCTTCATTTTGTGGAAAAGTTACAGGCTCAGAAAGGTCAAGTGATGTTCCCAAAGTCATACAGCAAGTAAACACTGGAGACAGGAACCTAGACTTTCCTGGCACTAAAGCCAGTTTTTTCTCCTTCGGCACAGTGCCCTGCTTCTTGATCTCTCCCCAAACAAAGCTCAGGAGCCCCTCAATTTATGAACATTATGATTTTGCCCTAAATCGCCCTAGATTTGCCCTGGTCTTGTCTATGTGAATGTTAAATATGTATGTTTAACATGAATGTTTAAATGATATGTAACAGATAACCTCATGTTATTTACAGGGAGACAGAGTGAGAAACAGCCTCTCCAACAAACCCAAATTCACATATCACTTCAAAATTAACATTTAAAAACAAAATAAAGCCCTTTTAAATATTCCTTTTGAGTTGACTATTTCTTATTACTTTTTATCCAAAATTTGGATGGATTTCAGGCTCAGTTATAAACTCTAGAAACTAGGTTGTGGACAGAAAATGTGATGACTTTTCCCCATGTAGAGTAGGGGAATTGGATTTTAGCCTCTGAATAAACCTTGGAATGTTAAAGAACAGCTCTCTCCATAAATCATGACCCAGAAAATTCTTCCAACTTGTCTGGGGAAGCAGATGTGGCAACTTATCTTCTGTCTATGACTTTGGGTGTTAGAAATATATATTTTTGTGAGAAATCAAAGTCCAAGACCTGGGCTTTATACCTCCTATGTGCTACAGGAACTCTAGGTATATAGGGTAATAAATTAGTATAAAAACTGGTCAGGACCATTGAAACTCTCTGGGGTCTGGCCAAATCAAATAGGAAATTGCTCAGTAAAGACATTTCCATTATCCAGGGCTCATAAGAAATTCACAGATGGGATGGGGAGGGAGGTGGAAGGGGGGTTCTGGAGGGGGAAGGCATGTACACCCATGGTGGATTCATGTCAATGTATGGCAAAACAAATAAAAAAAAAAATAATAATAAAAATATATCATGGCGATCTGGAATGTCTAAGTCATTCTGGTCTCAATTTATTGATGTCTATACTATTATATATTTGGTTGTTTTGTCATCAGTTATAGATCAATGAATAAAATCATCATCTAAAAACGCAAAAAAAAAAAAAAAAGAAATTCACAGTAAAAATAATTTTTGCCTGAGGATGAGTTTACAACCAAAACCTCACATCACATTCATGTGATTTTCAGCACTCATAGGAAGAGTTGGCAGCTACAACAAACAGGAGACTTAGTATCTCAGAATTAGAAATAGTCTGAAGGATGGTAAGAATTTGATTATTGCTTTTACATAGAATTTTATTATAGCCTCTTTATGGAGCTAACATATCAGCTAACTGGGTTTCAGTTACTTGTGGAGATCTACTGAGTTTACCTAAATGCAGAAAGAAATCACAGCCCAACTTTCAAAACAGGGGCACTGGAGCCCTGAATCTGACAGAGCCAGGATAATTTGATTCCCATATTTGGAGAGTAGAATTAAGGGTTTATTGAAACCCAGGAATTCTCTTAGAGTCAGAAGCCTGGATCTCAGCTTTTTTGCTACATCATTATCACTTGCTCCAAACAAACGTGAGGGTTATGAGTAGGAAGGAGACAGGAATGGAAGATTTTTCTGTCCATGTTTCTATGTTCTATCAATGGGAGAGTGAAAGTGTACTTTCCAAATTCATTTTTATTTGATAAAATGAATTAAATTGCAAACGACTTTTATTTTTTCATAGTTTATTTATTTATTTTTGGTTGCACTGGGTCTTCGTTGCTGTTTTCTCTAGTTGAAACGAGCAGGACTACTCTTCCTTGAGGTACGTGGGCTTCTTCTGTTGCAGAGCACTGGCTCTAAGCGTGCAAGCTTCAGTGGTTTCGCTGCTTGGGCTTAGTTGCTTCATGGCATGTGGCATCTTCCTGCACCAGGGATCAAATCCATGTCCCCTGGATTGGCAGGCAAATTCTTATCCACTGTACCACCAGGAAAGCCCCACAAACCATATTTCTGTGAACTGGAAAGAGAAAGACTCTTTGAACTAGGGCTTCTTTTTATGTATAAAAGTTAATTTTAATCAAGCTGTTAATGTGTGAGCTAAAAAAGTTTTTTTAAACACATTCATTGTCAATTAATTTGAAGAGCAAGTACTTTGAGAGCAACTGACATTCTAATTCAGAAATGAACATTTTATTCCACAATAATTCTTTGCACTTAAAGCATAAACTCATTATTAAATTACCCAGTTGTTTCCCACACAGACATCAAAGGACTAGAATATGTTATCAGTGTTACCTGGGACAATTATACTTCATATTCTTGCTGAAATATTTATGACCCAACTGCAGAAGAAGAATTCTGACTTTTATTCATTAGACAGAGGTAGCTTAAATAAATTTCTCTATTCCTAGTTTTTCAATGACAGAACTTGAAAACCATTAGACTTGGCTGGCAGAGCAAATGGCCTTGGAATTGGTGCCAGATAATGGTTCAGTCGTGGGATCAGGAGGACTAACTTGTTTTTCAGGCTCTGCACCACCCCTTCCACCCACTAGTCCCCCCATCATGCGGGTCATTCACCCTGCTTCTCTACCCTCACAGCCCCCTCCTATGGGGCATTTGCTAAATCTGGTTTCTCTATAAAACAAATACATTTATTATTATAAGTCAATATATTTTTTAAAGATAAAATATTTTTAAAACATTTTTTCTTTAGAAAATATTTCTCTAATATACTGAGAGTCCTATGAAATTAGTCATTGTTTTACTAGAAGCAAATATTAATTTTTTATAGAAACTTCTTGGTTTGATACTATTTCTTTTTATTTTATTTTATTTATTTATTTGCAGCACATGGGATCTTCACTGTATTATGCGGGATCGCCACAGCATGCAGGCTCAGTAGTTGTGATATCAGGGCTTAGTTGCTCTGTGGCATGCGGGATCTTAGTTCCCAGACTAGGGATCAAAATTGTGTCCCCTGTATTGCAAGACTAATTCTTAACCATTGAACCATATGTATTAATTTTAAATATGAATTATTGCTAAATGTCTATGTTAGGGGACAAGTAAAAAGCAAGTTGTTAGTTACTAATACACAAAGAAAGAATAGGGCACTCACTATATGGATACAAAAATTTCTCAGATATACTGCAAACAAAAAAAAAAGCAAGTTGAAAAAACACTGTAACAATAGAATATCAATTAAACACCAGTGAGAATGACTGAATTATAGCTATATCTGTCAATATGGAAGAATCTCACAAACATAATGTTGAAAGAATCTAGGCACAATTATTCTCATTGAATAACTTGATTTATATAAGATATACAGACTGCAAAAGTAACCTATGTTGTTAAAAGCCAAAGGTTACCTTATTTGCATAAAGTATGAAGACAGCAAAAGTACACTGTTAAAAATCAAAACAATGGAATCTTGAAGGATGCAGTGATTGGAAAGGACTTTGAGGGGGCTGTGAGGTTCAGATAGTGATGTTCTTGAACTCAGTTCTGGTAACATAAATGTGTCCAGTGTATGAAAACTGATGTGTGCACAATTCTTTATGTCAAAGGATAAATTAAGTTGAAATCAAATAAATTCAATTAAAGAGTTTTTTTTATTGTTTGTAGACTGCTGCCATTTGTGCAGAAAACATCTCTGGAAGTATAATAAGAAACAAACTGCCCCTCTGTTTCCTATGAACAAGCAAACAGTATAGTAAGTAGAGAGACTGGGCAACTAGAGGACAGAAACAAGAGGAAATTTTTATGTTTACACTCGTCTATCCTTTTTCACTGGAATACATCACCTATTCAAAAACAACTTTTTCTGACAGTTTTTTAAAAATTATTTTTAAGAGTAAGTTTACACTGGCTTGGTGCTCCACATAATCATATTGCTTTGGGAATTCCCTGGTGGTCCAGTGGCTAGGACTCAGTGCTTTCACTACTGGGCCCAGGATCAATCCCTGGTTGGAAAACTAATATCCAGCAGGTTGCATAGTGCAGTTAAAACAAAACAAAACAAATTATGTTATTTTAAATTTTTATTGAAGTATAGTTGATTTACAATGATGTGCTAGTTTCAGGTGTGCAGCCTAGTGATTCAGTGATATGTACATTCTTTATATATATATATATATATATATCCTTTTTCAGATTTTTTTTCCATTATAGGTTATTACTAGGTATTGAATATTGTTCCCTGTGTTATACAGTAAGACCTTGCTGTTTATCTATTTTATATATTGTGTGTATATGTTAACCCGAAGCTCTTAAGTTATCTCCACCCCTGACTTTCCATTTTGGTAACCATAAATTTGTTTTCTATGTCTGTGAGTCTGTTTCTGTTTTGTAAATAAATTCATTTGTATCATTTTTTTAGATTTCATGTATAAGTAATATCATACAATACTTGTCTTTCTCTAACTTATTTCACCTAGTATGATAATCTCTAGATCCATTCATGTTCCTGCAGATGGCATTATTTCATTCTTTTTGATGGTTGAATAATATTCTATTGTGTGTGTGTGTAGACAATATGCAATATACACATATTAAAAATCTGTTACTTTTACCATATGATTTTTTAGCTGATATATTGTATTTTCATTTTTATTCTTTTTGGTTTTTGACCATATAGCGTGTGGGATCTTGGTTCCTTGACCAGGGATTGAACCTGAGCCTGCTTCAGTGGAAGCATAAAATCTTAGCCACTGAACCACCAGGGAAGTCCCCCACATTTTCTTTATCCATTCATCTGACAATGGAGACTTAAGATGTTTCCATATCTCGGCTACTGTAAATAGTGCTAATGTGAACATCGGGGTACATGTACCTTTTGAAATTAGAGTTTTCATTTCTCCTGGGTATATGCCCAGGAGTGGGATTGCTGGACCATACGGCAACTCTATTTTTAGTTTTTTAAAGAACCTCCATTCTGTTCTCTATAGTGGCTGCACCAATTTATACTCTCAAAGATGTAGGAGGATTGCCTTTTCTCCACACCCTCTCTAACATTTTTTAATTTGTAGACTTTTTGATGATGGCCACTCTGGCTGGTGTGAGGTAATACATCATTGTAGTTTTGATTTGCATTTCTCTAGTAATTAGCAATCTTCTCATGTGCCTCTTGGTCCTCTGAATATCTTATTTGAAGAAGTGTCTATTAGGTCTTCTGCCCATGTTTCGATTGGGTTGTTTGGTTTTTTTGATATTGAACTGTATGAGCTGTTTGTGTATTTTGGAAATTAAGCCCTTGTCAATCACATAGCTTGCTAGTATTTTCTCCCATTCTGTGGATTGTCTTTTTATTTTGTTTATGGTTTCCTTTGCTGCGCAAAAGCTCATAAGTTTCATTAGGTCCCATTTGTTTATTTTTGCTTTTATTTCTTTTGCCTTGGGAGACTGACTTAAGAAAACATTGGCACAATTTATATCAGAGAATGTTTTGCTTAGGGTCTCTTCTAGGAGTTGTGTGGTGTCATGTCTTATATTTAAGTCTTTAAGCCATTTTGAGTTTATTTCTGTGAATGGTGTGAGGGAGGGTTCTAACTTCATTGATTTATGTGTGGCTGTCCAGCTTTCCCAGCACCACTTGCAGAAGAGACTGTCTTTTCTCCATTGTATATTCTTGTCTCCTTTGTTGAGGATTATTTGAGCATAGGTGTGTGGTTTTATGTCTGGGCTCTCTATTCTGTTCCATTGATCCCATCATGTTGTTTTAAATACAGTCTTTTATTTAGGAATTTTCTGCAGCACCCAAAATTACATCATCATAAATGGTGGCTCAAGGTACCATTATTCAAAAATTGCTGCATTTTGAGATAATTGGTTTTCCAGGTGAAGAATATATTGCAATACAAATTATCAATAGAAAAAAGATTTTCACAGAGTCTTCACATCTTGTTGAAGAGAATGTTTTAGACAAAGAAGACTGTTTCAAGAAGCTGAAGAGCAATTGGGAGGCAGTGTATTATGGGATTTCATCTTACAGTCTCTAAAAAGAAAAGCTTGCCCTGCTCTCTCTGTGCATTTGAATCTGTTAGGAACCCTGGCAGACAAGTTGTCTGGATTGTGTGTATGTGAGCCTGTGGATCCATGTTTTTCCAGTCTGAGTTTAATCTCCGACCATCATGAGGATCTTCACACGCCATCCATATCAGTTGTTGGGGTGCTCCATCCGACATCTCCATGCCTGCATGAGGGCGAGGAGCCCCTTGAAGAGGACTCCTCCTAAAGGAAAAAGGAACCAGACAGAACAAGTTTGTGCAGAAGAGAGTCATGATGTCAAGTCGAGTTTGGTGACTGCCACTCAGTTTGGTGTCTCAGCCTAGGATTTCTATATATTTATGTCTGAGAGCAATGGGAGCAACAGCTGAAAGTGCTTTCAGCTAAAGAATACTCACCTAATTAAATGAAAATAAAAAGCTCTGTGGGATGGTAAAAAAGTACAAGCAAGACTATTGGTCATAATGCTTCCTGAGACTGCTGCTAAAAATGACCATTTCTGGGTAGATGAACACAAGAGAAATTTCTTGTGCCATAGTTCTGGAGGCCAGAAGTCTGAAACTAAGACATCAGCAGGACTGCACTCCCACCCGAGACCTTAGGGGACCACCCATTCCTGCCTCTTCCATCTTCTGATGGCTGCCCTAGCACCTCTGGACTTGTGGCCTACTCATTCCAAATCTGTCTTCATGACCCATTCTCCTCTGTATGCCTATCTCTTCTCCTCTGTGTGTTTATTTTATAAGGATGGGTGCGTACATGAGTGCTAAGTCACTTGTGTCTGACTCTTGCTACTCTGTGGACTGTAACCCTCCAGGCTTCACTGTCCATGGGATTCTCCAGGCAAGAACACTGGAGTGGGTTGCCATGCCCTTCTCCAGGGGATCTTCCCAACCCAGGGACTGAATCCGGGTCTCCTGCATCTCCTGCATTGGCAGGTGTGTTCTTTACCACTAGCACCACTTAGGAAGCCCCATATGGTTGCAGTTAGGGCCCACTAGGATAAACGCTTCTTCTCAAAATTCTTAATTTAATCACATCTGCAAAGACTTTTTTTACCCTCAGTAAGAAAACGTTCACAGATTCCAGAGATTTAATGTGGATATCTTTGGGGGGCTACTTTCTGGCTTACTCTGTGACTCTTAAATACCCTAAAAACAGAGTAAAATTTAAAGTGGAAGAGCAGGTACTCTCCCCCTGCTTTGCCCTGCACTTCAGTAATGCAGGGGACAGTGCAGGATCCTGGCATCAAAGTCCAGGGCCATACACTGTAATTGAGCTGACTTAATCCTAAGGACCCAAGAGAAGCTCCCAGTGGGCCTCCAGAATTATTTAAGATGAGGAGGGGGCAGAAGTTTGCACAGGGCCAAGGTCCTGCATTAGCAAGAGAGGCAAGAACACCCTAAGACTTAACTATTTGAACAGGTTTGTATGTAACAAGGCCAGTACATAAAGCCTGGGGCTGTCTAGGAGGAAGTACAGAAGAAGCCTGCTGCATTCCCTCCTTTGAAGCTATTGATCCAACTGGTCAACCTCTGGAAAGGGACTCAATTCCTGGCTTCTAGGCCTGCACTGTGCTCTGCCTCTGGGGGAAGAGCCAGTTTGGTGCTTGTCAAGGCTTCACGGCACAACCCCAGGAAGCTTGATCCTTCAAGCCAGTCCTGGGGTCTGGATGGTGTGTTCCAGACCCAGCCTGGGGTGAGTTACAAAGGTCTCCCCTGAAGCATCTCAAATCAGCTTGGGCTCTGGGGGATGTAGGATGGAAATGGCCAAAGACTCAGGCTGTACACCAAGCCAGAGGGAGAATGATGGCAGTTTGGAGGCACATGCAGTGGGAATACACTAAGACATAGTCCGGAAGGGTCCTCTGTACCCCGGCCTGCAGGGAGCACCAACGTATCAAACAGTCTGAGAGCTATGGGCAGAAAGGGGAAATTGGTAGGGCTGGTTGGGCTTGACATTGTTGAACACTTAGCTGAGTATCTGGGAAGTTTGGGGATCTCTGAGCAGAACCTGAACTTTATTTTCATTTTGCTTTTAAGAAAGAACAAGTACAAATCATGTTACTGTCTTTTTTTCCTGCTGGCCTGCCTGCTGGCCTGTTGCTCGAGAGAATTCAATGCATATGCCCCAAACACTCAAGTACCTGAGGAGTGTCCTGGCAGCCAACCATCCTGTTCCTCCCTGATAGTGTGAAGCCCCTTGTCAGGCCGTCAAGAGGGAGGGACGCAGGTTGAAATCTCGCATCCCCAGAGCTTTGCATTTGGTCCTGAAGCAGGAAAGACTGTTGCAGTGAAAAGCCCGGGGTGGGGGTTCAGGTACTAAGTGCCAAGGCTTGACTTTCAGTGATAAGATTTGAAGGAGGGTGGATTTAGTGCAAAGAACTGGGTTTTACTTGCTAGGAGCCTGTTCAGCTCTTCAAAGGCTGAACCTACGTGCTTTTTTTTTTTTTTTAAATACTGTTGTTTGTTTTGATCTCCAGCTTCCTACAGTATCAGTTTCTGTCAGACCAGTTTGTTAAAAAAGCACTTTGAGTAAATACCAGGGGCCAGGATGAAAGTCAAACAGGGAGTCAAAAGTATTTTGTTTTCATATAACTTGAATTTAATTCTCACTCAGGGTTAAACAAACTTCTCTTCAAAATAAAGAATGCCCATTGGCTTGGGCAAAGTTTCAGAGTTGGGGAAGAAACAGTGATAGCCCTGGAGTTGGAGACCCAGCCTATGGTACTGGAGACATTTGGTTGCAACTGTGGGCTCTAAAACACCAAGAAGGGACTTCCCTGGTGGTCCAGTGCTTAAGACTTCATGCTTCCAATGCAGGGGGCACAGGTTCAATCCCTGGTTGAGGAACTAAGATCCCATGTGCCACATGGCATGACCAAGAAAAAAAAATAGAAAAGAGTCATACTTTTTTTATAAACTATGATCCTGAAAAGTTTTTAAACTGATTTCTATTCACAATGTAATAGATGAGCTCTCCAAAGAAGTTTCAGCAGAAAGTTTCTTAAAGCAAGGTTCTGGCAGGGCCAGGGTTAGAGTGAAGTAAGGAAGAGGTGGCCCAAAAACTCAGCAATCAATATCAATAATATGCTAATGCAATTCTAACAATCAAAATTGATGCAAAAAATCCATGATGAACGAAATTGGCAAAATTTTAAATGAAGACACGTCCTATGACTTTTTTTCTCCAGCAAGTTAAAAAGATTTCTTACCATTTCAGGTTTCATATGAAGTCCAGAACCCAGGGCTTGTCAAGGGCAATTACGTTGTGTCCATGAGGCTTTCTTCTCTGAGGTTTCAAGCACCTGCAACTGCTTCAAATGGAGATAAGATTACTTGTTCTCTGACTGAAAGATGGAGAAAAATGTTCAGGTATCAACTCCCATGATACCCTCATCACTCACTACCTTGATAAAAGTGACCCCATTCTTTTGTCTCCACTGAATGCAAATACCTTAATGACTGTTTATGTATTCAATGATGGTGCCTATGCATTTATCACATGTTCTTAGTATGTCTACCTGTGCTGCTGGATTAATTTGAAAGCCTCCCTGGGATAGACTTTCAACTGAAGTCTACAGTGGACAGTTAGACATATAGGCTGGACGACAGTGATGATGATTAGTGACACACTAGTAACCACCAGTAATAGAGTAGAATTGTTTCATGAAACCTACATGAGGACCACTATGTGATGAGCAGTGCAGAGACCCAGGTGGGTGCAGAAGCAGAAAATAAAATAGGTTTTAAATCCGCTTCGACCATGTGTGGGAGCCTGGGCTGACATTCTCAGGAAAGTACTACTGGTATTTACTTTTTTCTTTGTTTCCTTTTGCCCAGTAGGTAGAAAGTCCTCTCCTTGGGCAGAGACCTATTGTGCAATGATGAATGGAACGGTGGTGTGCGGGACATTTCCCATTCTTTTCTACCAGATGCACTTTCTGTCCCACTCTGTGCTTTAGTTTGGTAATCTTTATGAACTTTATCCACAAGTATCCCTGGCGCTCTGTCTTTGAGTTGGGTTAGGAGAATGGAAGGCAGTAGCACAAGATAGAGGAGGGAGAAGAGAAAAGTTGGGGTATTTGGTCCCCTGGCTCTCTTCTTGCTGGGCTTCAGATTGGCTACATTTCTCTAATGAAGGACACTGTTCAGTCCCTCTTCTCAGTTGTTCTCTCTGAGGTTCGTAACTACTCCCTCCCCCTATCTCTTTAGACCTGGGATGGGGGTGATCTAGCCCTGAAAGGTATCAGCATCCCTTGCTGGTTTTCTTCACCCTACCCACACCTTTTTAAACAGCCTTATATTAAATCCCCTTCTTCCACTGACCTTTGTTGGTGTGGCCTCTGTCGGTGGCAGGACACTGACTGATGCAAGTCATAGATGCTTATCACCCAGCAAAGGTGGGACACAGTCCATGCCTCAAGACCCTCAGCTCTGGCAGTGGCCTTTCCCCTTAGAGAATAAAGCAGCCCTACTTGGCATTTCCTGGTTTTAGATCCTGTGCACAGTCAAGTGTACCTGTGAATGAGTGAGCTGTTGGAAGATTAAAGAACAGAGAATCCCCATTTAGCATCATCTCTGCATCCTTGAATTCAAAATACTTATTCAAGAATGAGAAGCTTAATCCAATTCCCAAGAATGATATCCAATCACCTGCCAGTGACAGGGGAAAGCCCTTAGTCAGCATAAATAAATACAGCTCCACCAACTGTGTCACTAGTCAGTTTTCTGCCATGTTCCAAAATCGACGTTCCAAGTCCCAGACAAGATGCTCTGTATCTACACAGCTGTGAAGATGACAAAGGATCAGGGGACTATTCTGTGCTCACTGAGGTACCATCTGTGCCCTCCTGCATGTTTACCTTGATGCTTCATACCTAATGGCTCCCAGGACACCCCCAAACATCTTTTGTACCATCTCTCTCAACAAGGAAGCACTGTAGCCCTGATGACTTGAGCAGGTAACTTACCACTCCAAGGAAAATCAACCTTAGGATGAAACTAAGGGCAATGGACTGAAGGAGTGGAAAGAGCCTGAATTCTTGAGGATGTCATCCACACCGTACTGGAGCCCATCCTTACTCATGACTTATGCTACAGTGACACAGTGACATCCCTTATGATTTCATCAATTTAGTTAGAGTGTTTTGTTTCTTTCAGTCAAAAGCTATGTAACTCAAGAATATTTACAAAAAGTTCACAGCTAACATCATATTGATTTATTTACTTTTAATTATTTCTGGCTACACTGGGTCTTCATTGTTGCAAGCAGCCTTTCTCTAGTTGCAATGCATGGGCTTCACTTTGTGGTGACTTCTCTTGTTGAGGCTTTTTGGCTCTAGAGCTTGGGCTCAGTACCTGTGGTACACAGACTCAATTGCTCTGCAGTATATGGGATCCTCCCAGACCAGGGACTGAACCCATGTCCCACGCATGGCAAGGCAGATTTTTAACCACTGGACCACCAGGGAAGCCCAACATCATATTTAATGATGAAAGCTTTCCCTCTAAGATCAGGAACAAGGATGTTCAGTTTCACTACTTCTATTTAGTGCAACACGTACACACACAAATAGTATTATTAATAATAAACAAGTTCAACAAGGTTGGAGAATACAAGATCAATATACAAAAATCAATAGTATTTCTACACACTAGCAAGACCAATTCAAAAAAGAAATTAAGAAAATAATTCCATTTACAATAACACCCAAAAAGATAAAATATCCAGGAATAAATTTAACAAAAAAGGTACAAGATCTGTATACTGAGAATTATAAAACATTGTTGAAAGAAACTAAAGAAAGACTAAATAAATGGAAAGACATCTGTATTTACAGACCTGAGCATTTAATATAGTGAATATGGCAACATTCCCCAAATTGATCTGTAGATTCGCTGCATTCCCCATCAGAATATTAACTCTCTTGTAGAAACTGACAAACTTATCCTAAAGTTCATATGGAAATTCAAGGAACCCAAACTAGCCAAACAACCTTGCCAAAGAATAAAGTTGAAAGACTCACTGATTTAAAATTTTATTATGGAAATTTCCCTGATGGTCCAGTGGTTAAGACTCTGCACATCTAATGCAGGGTGCACAGGTTCAGTTCCTGGTTGGAGAACTAAGATCTCATATGACATGGGGCTCAGCCAAAAAAAAATTTTTAATTTATTACAAAGCTACAGTTATCTAGATAATGCAATAATAACATAAAGATAGATCTATAGATCAATGGAATTGAATTGGGAGTCCAAAAAATAAGCTCTTTGAATTTGTGACCAACTGATTTTCAACAGGAGCGCTCAGTAATTCAGTGGGAATAGAATAGTTTTTTCAACAAATGCTGGTGAAACAAATAGATTTCCACATGCAAAAGAATTAAGTTGGACCCCAAAATCACTCAGTATACAAATTTTAATTCAAAATTGATGGAAGACTTAAATGTAAGGGCTAAAACTATAAAGCTCTTAGAAAAAAAAAAAAAAAAAGCAAATCTTCATGACCCGAAGTTTGCTAATACTTTCTTAATAAATGGCATCAAAGAACACAAATGATGAAAAAATAGAAAAGTCGAATCCTTCAAAATTAAATGCTTTCATGAATCAAAGGACACTACCAACAAAGTAAAAGAAGACACACAGAACGGGAGAAAATATTTGCAAATTGTATAGGTGATAAGTAACTTGTATCTAGAATATATATGGAATTCTTCAACTCAACAACAAAACATAAATGTCTCAATTTAAAAGTGAACACAAGATTTGAACACACATTTCTCCAAGGAAGATACACAAGTGGCCAATAAGCCCATGAAAAGATGTTCAACATCATTACTTGTGAGAAAACAAATTAAAGTCATAAGATACCACTTTACAGCTATTAGGATGACCACTAGAAGGCTACAAGAAATGCTGACAAGGATGTGCCTGTCTCCAAAAATCTCCTTCAAAACTCTGCCCCAAACTCCAAAAGCTCTATTCATTCCTATAAAAACTCAGACTAACTACAAGGAGGGTGTTCACTCCTGGAGTGGTCTGCCTGTTTGCTGCTGCTGCTGCTAAGTCGCTTCAGTCGTGGCCGACTCTGTGCGACCCCATAGACGGCAGCCCACCAGGCTCCGCCGTCCCTGGGATTCTCCAGGCAAGAACACTGGAGTGGGTTGCCATTTCCTTCTCCAATGCATGAAAGGGAAAAGGGAAAATGAAGTCGCTCAGTCATGTCCAACTCTCAGCGACCCCATGGACTGCAGCCTACCAGGCTCTGCTGTCCATGGGATTTTCCAGGCAAGAGTACTGGAGTGGGGTGCCATTGCCTTCTCCGTTGTCTGTTTACTTCTGTATATAAAAACTTCCTGTCTCGGGACTTCCTTGGTGGTCCAGTGAAACGCTAAGCCCACACACAGAAACTACTGAGCCCTCGCGCCATGACTGGAGAGTCCATGCACTGCAAAGAAGATCTCCCTTGCCATAACTAAGACCCGACACAACCAAATAAATAAATAAATAAATATTAAAAAAAGTTCTCAAAATGCACCTTGTGTGGGTGCTGCAACGTGCCCCCTGAGTCTCCTTATGGAATGAAGGACTTGCCCCCGGCACTGGAAATGTGACCAAAAGACAGCTCTCAGCTGCCAGCCCTCTTTGAGGACTGCCTCTAAGGACAGAAACTGCCTTGCTAAGCCAATCTCTTTCCAGAAGTAGGCCACATACAATAACTCATCAACAAAGGGGTATAAAATCCCAACCCCTCACTCGGACTTGGGGCACCTCTGCAGAACCATTCTGGACCTGAACCTACCTGTAGGGTTGGTTAAAGCCCTTTGTTGGGTCTGCAGCACAACTCAGCTTCTCCCTTTGTCCAGCCCTGCTTCCTCTTCTTCCCTTTGAAGGGTGATGGTTTCAAGAGCAAGAGCACTGTGATGCCCTACCCAAACATACACACACACACACACACACACACATACACCACACTCACAAACACACACTTTAATATGATGCTCCTCGTCCTTGTGGCAAAACATCAAGGGCAGGGATTCTGTGGTGGCTTAGTGGTAAAGAATCTGCCTGCCAATGCAGAAGACATGTGTTTGATCCCTGGTCTGGGAAGATCCCACATGCCTTGGAGCAACTAAGCCCATTGACCACAATGTTGAGTCTGTGCTCTAGAGCCTGGAAGCTGCAACTACACAGCCCAACTACTGAAGCCCGTGCACTTAGAGCCCATATTCCACAAGAGAAGTCACTGCAATGAGGGGCCTGCACACCGCCACTGGAGAATAACCCTCAGACAGAGGTAAGCCTGCACAGCAACAAAGTCCAGCACAGCCAAAATAAATAAATTAATTAATTTTTAAAAAAGCATTAAGGGGTGGGGACCTGGGGCTCTAGATTCCCAAGTCAGTGAGACCTATGTTCTTCTCATAGGATTGGCTTTCAGTAATTCACCAGTGTGAGCCACATACACACTGGTTTCTTTACAAATGAATGCATTAAATTAAACAAATAAAATGTGTACACACACTAGAAAGGACATATTCAACCATTCTCCTCACCCAGGTCATTTTCTTGGAGGGTACACTTCCCTTACTCTTTGGGAAAGAGTTCTTTCCTCATCTGTAAAAGGAAACAAATAACCTCTTCAAACAGTTGAAGATTCAGCGAGTGAGTGTATGTGCCCAGCATGCTGTGAGTGCTAGGCCAGAATGGCAAAGAAATGAGAGTACTTCTGAAGAGCAGGTCCCTTTGTTATCCCAGGACTCTCAGACTTAATGGTTAAGGTTCTGCAGTTTCTCTCTGTGGGAGGAGGGTTGCCACTTTGGTCATCTTCACTTGAGACATTTACCTGCATGTGTGGGAGAGGCTCTTTCCTATAAATTTGCCTCATGAGAATGTATATGACGTTCCCCACAGAACCCACAGCAACATCATCATAGAGGTATGTGCCTTGTGAATCTTGAAAGGGATGATTGCGGTACATGATGTTTCTTAGGCGTATTTGTCTATGAAATCCACCCCCTCCCTTGATTTTTGAGTCATACCTAGCAACTAAATAGTTTCCAGCAGAACACATTTTTGGACACCCTTATCACTTCCATCTGATTCTAGTAATTTAGGAGAATATTTTCCCCAAATAACTGTAGGCTAGCCGCTACATCGGAGAAGGCAATGGAAACCCACTCCAGTACTCTTGCCTGGAAAATCCCATGGACGGAGAAGCCTGGTAGGCTGTAGTCCATGGGGTCGCTAAGAGTCAGACATGACTGAGCTACTTCACTTTCACTTTTCACTTTCATGCATTGGAGAAGGAAATGGCAACCCACTCCAGTATTCTTGCCTGGAGAATCCCAGGGACGGGGAGCCTGGTGGCTGCCGTCTATGGGGTCGCACGGAGTCGGACACAACTGAAGCGACTTAGCAGTAGCAGCAGCAGCAGCAGCCGCTGCATAGAACTTGCTGAACTCGTTTGCAGTCACGACACTAATCGGTAGTCACAGCTGCTCTTTGTTGAGCACCTAACTTTGTCCTGAGAGCTTTACAAGCATCACCTCTTTCAACTCTCTCAATAGTCATTTTAGAGATGGCTCCAGAAAGTCCCACTGTAGAAATGAGGAAACTGAGGAGCAAGAAGTTTAAACAGCTTGTCACATGGCAAGTAGTGAAGTCAAGATTCAAATCCAGGTCCATGACTCGAAAGTCCATAAATTTCAATTTCTGGTTTGAACTATACATAGTGGTACAGAGGTAGGCAGCATCTCTCTTCTTCTCTTCATTGAAATCAGCCAAAAGCAACAAAGAGATAGAGAAACAAAGACACAAAATTCCTTTTCTTAGAAATGTTAATATGTCTCATTGAGATTATATTTTTTCTTTTCCCTATTTCTTCTGATTTTTGCTTTATGTATCTTTGTTTCTTTGTTGTTTGGTGTCTAATGATTTATGATATCTATCTTCCTTGTGAATTGTACTTTTTATCATTAAAAAATTCATCTTTGTTTCATTTAAAAATAAATAAATAAATTTAATTTTAAAATTCTTTTTCTTAGAAAATAGAAGATACATAAAACCTCAGGTCTCCAATTAGTTGGAAGGGCTGCCAAAACCACTGAAGACCAAGGGGACAAGAAGAGAAAAAGACCTATAATAAGGGGACAAAGTGGCTGTGTATCTCAGAAAGCGCTGGATGTCCTTCTCCAAATCAAGGAGCAAAACCTAACCCTCTTGTTTGCAATTTTGGGGCAACCGTGTCTGATGGTACCAAGAATTTCCCTGCATCCTGTTTGGTATCAAAAGACAAAGATGAGCTTTCCAAAGAACAGAGACTAGCCACATTTTCGAGAAGCTCTGTCTCTGTGGGAGCAGAGAAGAGTCTTTGAGTCATTAAAACTTCACAGCTGCTCATCTTTGCGTAGGAGTAGCAAAAGCTAAACAAACCCACTTAAAACCCCAAATCAAGAAAAATTCCAGCTAGCCTGACCCTTCTCCTTCACAAACCTTCTGCAAATAGCTCATCAAGGAAAAATTCATATCCTGCAAGGATGAATAACATAAAAAAAAAAAAACTAGCACAAAAACCTACACAAAAATACTATAAGAGAAAAAAAAAAGGTAGGAAAGAACAGGAAACCAGACAAGAGGCAAAGAATACACTCTGTATGTCACTATGAAAGAGATAATAGTTGTGATCAAATATTTCATCATGAATTTTTCAAACTTAATGAAGCAATTGCCTGTATGAAATTAGAACACAAAGCAAACCGTGCTAAAGATCAGGAAGGAAACAGTGAGACTGGTGGGATGCAATGAACTGGCAGAGTTCAGAATGTCAGCATAAGCCCAGAAACAAAGCTCACCCATTTTTGTACATGCAGTACTACTACAGCACAAAAAAAGGATGATGATAGCAAATGGAAACAGGGGAGTTTTCTCTTGTGACCAGAGCATGACTGGGGCTAGATGAGCTCACCAAAAGAAATCCAAGATGGTCTGCTATTGATTTCAGTTCAGCTTCAGGACTCTTGCTACAACTTTCATCAGATATGACCAATTCATGGAGCTCTAAGGTAGAAACAGGGAGATGGTGTCAAAATCTCTCTTGGCTGTCATATTGTTCCATGGGGCATTTAGTTTAAAAGAATCATGCCGGGGAACTAGATCCCCCATGACGCAACTGAGTTCACATGCTACAACTAAAAATTCTACATGCTGCAACTAAGACCCAGCACAGCTAAATAAATAAATGAACATTTTTTTAAAAAGAGCTGTAACTTAAAAAAAGGAAAAAATAAATTCACAGGAGAAAAAAGTTGTAAAATTGTATTTATTTCAAATGTTAGGACCAGTTTATACAGTTAGGTTTGAGCTTTTGGATAATTCCTAATTATCCAAAAGCAAGGTTTGAGCTCAAAATAACATCACCTTCCTATCCCCTTAACAGTCTCAGTGTAAGCCTATAATTATGGTCCAGGTTCTCTTTCTTCCTTCTGTGCATAACTCCAAACGTCATGGCCTTTCTCCATTATAGTGAGTTAGTTCAATTAAACAACCTGCTTATGAAAGAGTGTGTGTGTGTGTGTGTGTGTGTGTGTGTGTGTGTGCGTGTCAAATTGCTTCAGTTGTGTACAACTTTTTGCGACCCCATGGGCTGTAGCCTGCTAGACTCCTCTGTCCGTGGGATTATCCAGGCAAGAATACTGGAGTGGGTTGCCATTTCCTCATCCAGAGGATCTTCCCAATCCAGGGATTGAACTTGCACTGGCAGGTGGGTTCTTTACCACTACCACCAGCTGGGACGCTACATTACATTAAACTTCTGCAAGTATGGAAAAGAAAGATAAGAAACACATACCTATACATATATTGAAAATATTAACCTAGAGCTATAGAACTGGAATGACAGGTAAATGTACTAGAATGAGGCATATTTAGATTTAAATTAAAATTTTGTTCTAATATAAATTTACATGGCATTTGGTATAAGACAAGTCCATTTTGGCCAATGCCTAGGGGAATTACTGAAGCAATTGTTACACTGTGTGGCCATCTTACCTAAAATATGTCCTTGCAACACAGATCAAGAGGATAGTATTTTATCTCCACTAACCCAATGGCGAATTCCTAATTATCCAAAAACAATATCCAGCAATTTTCCAAAAATAATATATGTTGCTAACAAGTGATCTTGTATTTTGCAAAGGGTTTCCCAGGTGGCACTAGTGGTAAAGAATTGGCCTGCCAATGCAGGAGATGTAAGAGACATGGGTTGGATCCCTGGGTGGGGAAGATCCCCTGGAGAAGGAAATGGCAACCCACTCCAGACTCTAGCCTGGAAAATCCCATGGACAGAGGAGCTCATTGGGCTACAGTCCATGGGGTCCTAAAGAGTCAGAGACAACTAAGTGACTCATCCTGCATGCATGGTTTTGTGTCAGTTAGCTCCCTCTCATCATTCCCAAGTCCATTATCTTCATCTTCAGAATGGCCTTCTCCTCCTGGCCCACAATTCACAAGGCCTATAAGAAGACAATTTGTATCTATTCATTCCATCATCCATTCATTTAATAAATGCTCAGTAAGTACTTGGGCTTCTCAAGTGGCTCAGTGGTAAAGAATTTGCCTGCCAATGCAGGAGACACAAGAAACGCGGGTTTGATCCCTGGGTTGGGAAGAGACCCCGGAGTAGGAAATGGCAACTCACTTCAGTATTCTTGCCTGGAAATTTTCATGGACAGCGGAGCATGGTGGGCTACAGTCAATGGAGTTGCAAAGAGTCGGACACAACTGAGAACACACACGGACACAACTGAGAACACACACACACACACACACACAATGAGTACTTACTGTGGGGTAGATACTCTTCAAAATATTCAAAACAGGGTAAAAACTCAATTCTAGCTGCCTATCACTGCTGCAACAATTACAGAACATTTTGTGTTTCACAAAGTGTCTTCAAATTACTTCTTTTGCTCCGTGAAATTTGCCACAAAACACTTTAACCTCTCAAAATGAAGCTAATTCCACACACCCATCTCTAGGTTCACAGGATTTTTTTCCCTCTAACTTCAGTACCATTTAATGAGGGTTACTGAGGCCCTGAATTTTCCCAAACATAAAGAATAATAGTGATAGCTCTACACAGAAAGGCCTAATAGAAATTTCTTATCGATAAGTGGTTGCAAATGTAGGTGATGATGCCATTGTAAAATCACCATTTATAAATAATACAATGCACTTGAAAGCTAAGTGCATCTCTGAGTAGCATAAATGATGCAAACTGACACAGAGAAATAAATGACCAGTGAGTTATGATAATAAGTGCTTTATAAATACCTACTTACATCGTATTAAACTTGGGTAGAAAATGGGGTTGGGGGAAGCTATACTTACATGTATTTCTCTCTCTCTCGTTCCTGAATATTTCTCAGGCTTGTCCTTACAAGGTAGGCATTTGGTTTTAAACTCCATGTGTTAGAACAATGGCCAAATTTCCTTAGATGGACCTGACATGTTATTGAATAAACTCAAGCAAATGATAATACTAAACACTTCATGAAAAGCAAGAAGAACCTTTTGAACATGTAGCAATACTTTCTAAAAATAGATGATTCCTAGAAGCTTAAGGCTAAAAAACAAAACTATTCAAATGATAGTGTGAATTTCTCAGGTTTTAAATGTAGACATTAGCGTTATATTTGCTAAAATTTTATTGTTTGGTTTAATATGAAAAAATAATTTGAATACATTTGATATGGGTGGCTGAATGATAGTGGTCATTTGAAACTTGTTTCTCAGAGGCTATATCTAGAGGTCAAGAAATTTAAGATCTAGTTTTGTTTTTCAGTACAGAGTGAAGGTAACAATGTTGAAAGCTATTAATTTTACAGATGGTGAAAATATAATGAGAAAGAAAAATGAGAATACTCTGTTTCCTTATGACTTCAAAAAATCCTATAGACATAAGTTCATTCATCTAAGAAAACAGCCCTGCTAATTACATTATATGTAATTGTATTATTATATATAATAAGCTAATTTCATTGTTGCCTGTTTTACAGAAAGAGAATTCAGGCCTTGGGAGAAGAGTTGTGCAAAAGTGGAAAACAAGAAAGAAGCCCCTAGATCTTCCAGCTCTTTGGCTCAGAGTAACTCTCCTTTTACACAGAGATACATTTTCCTCTTGGTCTCACTGATCCAGTGGATTGTGAGCCCCTCTCGTGGTGGGAATGTATCTTCTTCATCTCCCTGGTTTCCATGTCACCTCTCACTCACCTCAATTCTCTTCCTATCTCTCCAGTCACTTTTCAGTCTTTGGTAGGTTTCTCTTCTTCTATGTACCTCTTACATCTTGCAGCTATTGGTCCTTCCTTGGCCCCTTTTCCTTTTTGATGCTATTCATTCTCCCTGGGTAAATTTTCTTTCCCAGGTCTTCAACTACCAACCATATGCAGATGGGTTTCAGCTTGAATTTCCCATACCTGCTTCTCCTAACTGCCAAGCCTATGTGTCCAACTGTCTAGTGAATGTTTCCTGGAGTTTAGCATATTCAAAGCTGAGATCCTCATCTTCCCCTGAAGACGTGCTCTTCATCTCTCCCAGTCTCAATGGATGTCACACATCTACTCAAACATTGAAACCAGAGAACTAGGGATCATCCAAGATTCCCTTTTTCCGACAGCATGTGTGTGCTAAGTGGCCCTATGGACTATAGCCTGCTGGGCTTCTCTGTCCATGGGATTCTCCAGGCAAGAATACTGGAGTGCCACCTGGGAAGCCCTTCTCCCACAGACCCTGCCTCAAACAATCAAGTCCTGATCATCAGCTCTTGAAGTCTTTCTCAGACTTACCTTTCCCTGTCTGTTCCTATAGTTGGTGCCCTTTTTTCCCCCAGATTTTCATCATTTCTCTCCTGGATGAACACTATCCTCCTTTATGGGTCTCCCTGACTTCAGACCCAGCTCCTGCCTACCCTCACTATGTACCACAGTGCCTCCAAAGCAGCTCTAGATGTTAATTCTTTGCTAACTTTCAATGGATCTTCATCTAGGACAATATAACAGAGTCCTTCTCTGCTAAACTTCTTTTGTCTTATACCAACTTCATACTTTCATAAATCCTTCCTTGTTGTATTTGATGCTCTAAGAGTATCAAACTCTTTGTAACTCCTCAAATGTGCTAGACCTTCCTGCCTTTGCATGTTCTTTTCTGTCTGCCCCATCCCGATGTGTAGCTGGCAATGCCCACATGCCTTTCATGTCCTGGTTCAAGCATTCCCTCCCCTGTGAAAGGCTTCTCTGACTCTCCAAGGCAGATTTTATCCTTCCTTCTACAATTAAGAGGTGATAAGGTGGAGAAGAAGAGAGTAACAGGTACCTGGAGATTGGGATAGGGACTCCATGCACAGAGAAAAAAAATAGAGGAGACTAGGGTGCAGATTCTTTGTGGGATTTGCCTCGGACCTACTGTACTTGTGCATGAATAGAATTCAGTTCTGGACCTGGGCAGGCTGTGACAAGAGGATAGAGATGTTTCCCCCCCACACTTCCTCACAGTAATCATTGACACTATGGGAATTATCCTGGCTGGCTTGGCAGCAGTTTTCTGTCTTGGATTATTTGGTGCTTTTCTAAGTAAGAAGAGAGCTGAGTTGGACAACAATAGAAGTAAACCCTGGGGCATGTGCCAACTCACCAAATTGCTTCCTGGCCTTGTGATGCACAGGACTATGTAATTATGAGACTGTCATATACATATATGTTGGCTTGAAGAAATTAGACATAAACACCCAATTGCCAACAGCAATGAAAAGAGACAGACTTGTTGGAACCAAGAGAATGGTGTGGTTTCCAAAGAAACTTGGAGGCTTGGGTTTTCTGATGAGAAGATATTGCTGAATTAAATCTAATTACCGCAGGAAGTAGCCCCCACTCTTCAAAGCAAAGAGTTAGTAATGGCTCTGGCAAGGTTATGAAGGTGTGTCCCAAGATTTCCTAAAAAGATTGCTGCCAAAGCAGCCCATCATTCTCCTATTTCATTGGGTCTTCTCAAATGGGGTGAAGAAGATCTATTTCTCTCCAAATTCACCTCAGTTGTGCTTCTGTCCTAGTTGTTGAACAAGTGATGTACCCCTTGCTGTAGCTTAGAAACAATGCTATAGTCATTGATTGTAACTTCGGTGTTTTTGGAAACTTAACACCTCTTTGCTCTTCACCCTTCTTGCCAATTGCTCTGTCAATTTCTCAACCTAAGTAGGATCGTGGCATCCGGTCCCATCATTTCATGGCAAATAGATGGAGAAAAAGTGGAAACAGTGGCAGATTTTATTATCTTGGACTCCAAAATCACTGTAGATGGTGACTGCAGCCATGTAATTCAAAGACACCTGCTCCTTGGAAGAGAAGCTATGAAAAACCTACACAGCATATTAAAAAGCAGAGACATGTGTTGTATGAAAGGAGAGAAGGTTAGCACTCCTCGTGACAAGGATGGAAGAGGCTCTTGGGCCTGACAACATGCAAACGATTAAGGCATTGCCTACCTACTTTGTGGCATCTAACCAAATTTTTTTGTGCTTTCCAAATTAGGGGGATGTATTTTAAAGGATGATTTATCTTGTGAAAAATAAACATTAAATTTGAAAAATAAACATTTTTTTTAAAAAGCGAAGACATCACTTTGCCAACAAAGGCCTGTATAGTCAAAGCTATGGTTTTTCCAGTATTCATGTACGGATGTGAGAGCTCGACCATAAAGAAGGCTGAGCACTAAAGAATTGATGCTGGAGAAGACTCTTTAGAGTCCCTTGGACAGCAAGATCAAACCAGTCCATCCTAAAGGGAATCAGTCTTGAATATTCATTGGAAGGACTGATGCTGAAGCTGAAGTCCAATACTTTGGCCACCTGATACCAAGAGCCAACTCATTGGAAAAGACCCTGATGCTGGGAAAGATTGAGGGCAGCAGGAGAAGAGGATGACAGAGCATGAGATGGTTGGATGGCATCATCAACTCAATGGACACGAGTTTGAGCAAATTCTGGGAGATGGTAAAGGACAGGGAAGCCTGGTGTGCTACAGTCCAGGGGTTCGAAAAGAGTCAGACATGACTTAGCGACTGAACAACAAAGTATGTTTTTGCCAAGAGCCAAGGAAATGCTTGTTGACTCTACATCAAGAAAACAAGGCAATCACTAGTTCATCTCAGTATAGGGTTGGTGGTGGTTTAGTTGCTAAGTTGTGTCTGACTCTTGTGACACCATGGACTGTGGCCGCCAGGATCCTCTGTTCATGGGATTTCCCAGGCAAGAATACCAGAGTATTCTTGGATTGCCATTTCCTTCTGCCCAGTATATAGCATTACCAGGACCTTAGTGCTAGAGCTTGAAATGCAATGGGTACGTAGACACCCAGGGACTTCTCTTGCAGGTTTCACAGGGGGAGAAAAAATGGGGGGTGAAATGTCCCTTCTCTGTATTCAAGAGATAACTGCAGGTACAAGAATAAATAGCTGTGTAAGAATAAATCCACACTAATGTCTAGACAGAAAAAAGCATAGAAAAGAAATCAAGAGGAATTTGCCTTGCTGGGATTAGAATCTTAGAACCAGGATAATGAAAACATCAGCAATTGCTCCCAAAGATCACTGTATTAGTCAAAGTTCTCCAGAGACAGAACAATTAAGATAGAGGTAAAGACAGAGTCAGAGCCAGAGATAGAGGCAGAGGTATGGGTAGATTCGTGGCGATTTCTTGTGAGGGATTGGCTCATGTGATTATGAAGGCTAAAAATTCTGAGATTTGCTGTCTGTAAGCTGGAGACCCACGAAAGCTGGTGGTACAAGTTAGTCATATTCCCCAAAACAACGAAGTTACAATCAATAACTGTTCATTTGTTTCTAAGCTACAGCAAGGGGTACATCACTTGTTCAATAACTGGGACTGAAGCTCAGCTGAGATGAACTTGAAGAGAGTTTTTCTTGTTATTTATTTTTTAGTTTGGCACTTTGAAGTGTTTCCTTCTTCACTTGAGTTTATGTTATCTTTAAATTTGGATTTGCTTGACAAACATTTTCATTGAAAAATAACAGTGGGGATATTTTTCAAGTGATGGCAAGGAAGAAAATGATGTGAAGGAAACCCTCCTCCCCCTTACTTGTAGTTCGTATTCACAAGGTGTCTATCCCTACTCATTTCCTACACTTCCCTTGTTTTTACAGTTATCCCAAGATGAGGTGGCCATATTCCCTCTAGAGTGACAGCACATTTATAGGGAATCTCCCTTGTGGTTACTTTGTATTATCATAGCTCCTAAGGAAGTAGAAGCAGACCAGATGGAGCTGAGCCAGCTTCCTCTCTCCAGCCTTCCTGTTTCCTTGCCTCCGTCCCTGCATCGGGGCCCCCAGAGAGGCAGGCAATCTCTGCCACAGGTGACAGAGGTAGCTGGATGTCTACCCACAGCCATTTCCCCTGCTTCCCCACTGGTGAACATTTGTTTTACTGCAAACCTCAGTATGGTCAGTTCAGTAAGTGTGGTCGATTACTTTTCCCAGCCTTTCAGGTTTTCAGGAGCGGGTGGTTCTGGCTGATGAGATGGGAGCATAAATTGTTGAGCAGGATATCTGCAAAGCTCCTCAAAAGGGGGAAACAGGGACTTCCCAGGTGGTCCGATAGCTAAGACTCTGTACTCCCAGGACAGGGGGCCCAGGTTAGATCTCCAGTCAGGGGACTAGATCCCACATGCGGCAACTAAAAAAGATTCCTCCTGCTGGAACTAAGACCCAGTTCAACCGAATGAATAAATAAATAAGGGGGAAGAAGCTTAACTGGGTCCCCTTTATTGCTTAGGTATTTTAAGCACAAACACACAACACTCCATCTAGTATAAGGAGATGTGTATATTCAACAGCACTTATCCATCACATAGTAGTGGAATGTCTGCAGGGGGCAGGCAGTCAGGATGAGTGGCTGGTGTGAATGCAGGGAAGCAAATTTTACAAAAGAGGAGGGCTCTGTACAGCCTGCCCATGTGAAGGCGTTCTGAGATCGGTGCTCATTCACCTCAACTCTGCACCTGATGTCTCTAAGAAAAGAGATTGGGGGTGGGGTGGGGAGGGGAGTGGAGAAAGATAAAGGAAAGCAGTGCCGAGAGTGATTGTCAATAATCCTATGAAACTGCAGGATGCTGCTGCTGCTAAGTCTCTTCAGTCGTGTCCGACTCTGTGCGACCCCATAGACGGCAGCCCATCAGGCTCCCCCGTCCCTGGGATTCTCCACACGGATCAAATTCGTTTGGCATCAACAGACCTAGGAATTCAGGACAGCTCTCCTAGGCTCAAATCTTCCCCGTCTTGCCGGAGTCTGACTTCACCCTGGGGAGCTCTCGGATTTCCGGCAGTCGGGCAGCCAGCGCGCTGCGGGTGACTCGGGGAAATTCTCTGCCTGCGGTACCGCTCCCTGCAGATGTGAACAAGAACCCCACCGCGCTCCTGCCGGAAGCACATGGGCTGCTGGCCAGCCCTTATGTCTTAAATCCAAACGCTGAATTCCCTTTCCAGATCCTCTGGCCTGGGCTTGGGCCCCCACCCAGGCCCCGAGGGCCTGGGGCAGTCTTGGCACAGCTGTCCCTTTTAAGATTCAGCAGACCTAACTTCCTCTTTAGGTTCTGTTCTCCCGGAAAACAGACGGTTGGCTGCCTTCTTCCTCTAAGCAGAGGTGCATACAATTAAATGTTAGGTAAAACATCGTGGTAAGAGAGATTTGACAGAAGAGCCTTGCACAGAAGCCTCAGGAGGAGCCCCGTAGGCTGCCATGTTGGTAGCCCCAGAGAAGCCAGGCCTCTGGCATTTGCACCCCACGTGGACCGCTGTTCTTGATTCTCAGGGGCTCTGTGGCCTGTTTTAACCCAAAGAATGAGGCAGAAATGGCGATGGGTAGGTTTGGGGCCTGGAACTTAGGAAGACCTGGGAGATTCGGCTGTCTGCACTCTGGGGCAGCCAGCTGCTGAGGAGGAAGGTGGATTCCCCTGAGGCCATCAGGCTGGGAGGCAGCCCACAGCAGGTTTTAGAGAGCTTTGTCCCCCAACGCTAGTTAACCAAAACAAAGAGCTAAGACAGCCATTGTATTTAGGGTTTAAACATAGACTTTGGAAATCCTTCTACAGAAAATATAACGGAAAGATTTAAGAGGAAAGGTAGTATTTCTTCACTCAAGGGAAAGAGAGTGGTCTTTTGACAAATGGTCTTCCAGCCCAAGCTTAAGAGAGTGTGTGCTTCTGCAGAGCTTTGTGTGAATATGTGTCAAGGCTAACTTCATCTCCCTGCATGCCTCCTTCTCTCCTTGACCTCCTCTAAGGATACTGTTGCCTGTCCCCTGGATTTGCTTAATGCTGCTCCCACTCCTGTGGTTCACCTGTGCTGTACCAACACCTGTGCAGGCTCCTTCCATCATTCAGTTCAGTTCAGTTCAGTTCAGTCACTCAGTCGTGTCCAACTCTTTGTGACCCCATGGACTGCAGCACGCCAGGCCTCCCTATCCATCATCAACTCCCTGAGTTTACCCAAACTCACGACCATTGAGTTGGTCACACCATTCAACCATCTCATCCTCTGTCGTCCCCTTCTCCTCCTGCCCTCAATCTTTCCCAGCATCAGGGTCTTTTCAGATGAGTCAGTTCTTCTCATCAGGTGGCCAAAGTATTGGAGTTTCAGCTTCAGCATCAGTCCTTCAAATGAATATTCATGACTGATCTCCTTTAGGATGGACTGGTTGGATCTCCTTGCAGTCCAAGGGACTCTCAAGAATCTTCTCCAACACCACTGCTATGATTCGAAGTCCCACCAGTTCTTGTGAACCACCATGAAGTAGGGCCACTTTATAACTGTTTCCCAGTAAGAGGTCTTCCTTTCCTCTGAACTCCATTCCCATAGCAACCCTAAAATGGAAAATTGATGGGCTATTAACTGTTTTGTATCATCATTTCTCTTATCTTGAACTGACATGTAACTATATTTTGATTTAACTTTATACTGGTTTATTTCTTGTTCCTTAAATCAGGTAGCAGCTTATCAATGACAGGAACATGTTCATCTCCCCTCAATAGAAAGTCAGTAAATATCTGTTGATTTCTACTATGCTTTTCAGCTATCCCCAATCCAAGGGATGTAGTAGTTGCATTTTCTTTTTCTTGTTTTCTGTTTTTTTGGTATGAAATGAAATAGTGCTTTTGCAACATGCCAGTTTTAACCTGTTTTTGAAATTGAGATATAATTGACATATAACATTGTGTTTTTTATTGAAGTATAGTTGATTTACAATGTTGTATTAGTTTGTAGTATACAGCAAAGTAATTCAGCTATATATATATGTATATAGACATATGTACATCTATAAAAAAAATATATGTACATATATACTATACACATGTGTATATACATTAATACACATGTGTATGTATACATATATATGTAGATGCACATATGTATATACTTTTTCATGTTTTTTCATAATTTTTTGATATTGAATATAGTTCCCTATGCTGTATAGTAGGACCTTGTTATCTGTTTTGTATATAGCATTGAGTTGGCCAAAATTTCGTTCAGGTTTTTCCATAATATCTCTGAATGTTTTGGCCAACCCGATAGTTTGTATCTGCTAATCCCAAACTCCTAATTTATCCTTCCTCCACTCTCTTTCCCCTTTGGTAACCATAAGTTTGTTTTCTATGTCTGTGAGTCTGCCTCTGTTTCATAAATAAGTTCATTCTTATCATATTTTAGATTACATGTAGAAGTGATATCACATGGTATTTATCTTCCTCTGTCTGGCTTACTTCCCTTAGTTTGATGATTTATAGGCCTATCAATGTTGCTGCAAATGACCCTATTTCATTCTTTTTTACAGCTGAGTAATATTCCATTAGGCTTCCCTGGTGGCTCAGATGGTAAAGCGTCTGCCTACAATGCAGGAGACCTGGGTTTGATCCCTGGGTCGGGAAGATCCTCTGGAGAAGGCAATGGAAACCCACTCTAGTACTCTTGCCTGGAAAATCTCATGGGTGGAGGAGCCTGGTAGGCTACAGTCTATGGGGTTGCAAAGAGTCGGACATGACTGAGCGACTTCACTTTCACTTTCACTTTCAATATTCCATTGTAACATTTAGTAGTTTTCTATTTTCTTTTTAAAGTTTCCATTTCCTATTAAAATGGTTGTAATGAGGATTCCCTGGTGGCTCAAGAATCTATCTGCTAATGCAGGAGACACAGGTTTGATCCCTGAGCTGGGAAGATCCCATGTGCCTCAGAGCAACTAAGCCCATGTGCCACAATTGCTGAGTCAGTGCTCTAGAACCCTTGAGCTGCAACAAGAGAAACCACTGCAATGAGAAGCCTTGTACTGCAATGAAGAGTAGCCCTCACTCGCTGCAACTGTAGAAAAAGCCCACATAGCAACAAAGACCCAGCACAGCCAAAAATAAATTTTAAAATAAAAATTATATTTAAAATATGGTTGTAATGATTTTAACCTCTTGCCTGAGATTGAGGGGGTTCCTGGGAAGTGGGACCTTCACCATTAAAACTGGCAAGGTCTCTTGCACACCAGGATGAGTTGTCTACCCTCCTTCCCCAAGTTCCTGCCATATCTAATTCACTTGGTGCCCCACCCAAGTTTCAACTGCAGAAACTGCAGACCAGGTGCCTGATCCTATTTTCACATAAACTGCCTCTGCACACTATAAAGTCCAAGCAAGTGATCTCCTAAATGAGTTCCACTATCATTTACATTTGATAGGAAGGTTTGTTGAAAACTACTTGTGGTAATAATATGTTAGCATAATGGTGGTTGTTTTCATAGCAGCAGTTATAAAAAGGAAGATTAAAAACTTGCTGGATTTTCTCCAGCGTGGTTCTAGAGAGGGAAATGATATGGTGAGCACATGCAGTCCAGACCCCAGAGAGTTTACTCTAGTCCATTTGGCAGCAAAGAAAGTCCAGCACTTCACTCATACCTTCTTTATAGCATTTATTACATCACATTGTATTCGTTTCTTAACATGTCACTCTTTATGCCCCAGTACTATGAGCTTCTTAAGACACAGACAGGTGTATTTATGACAATGTTTATAAAAAATGTATATAATATACCAGATAGTGTTCTCTGCTTTTTACAAATGTTAACTCATTTAATCCTCACCTCTCTCATCGGATAGATGCCATTTTTATTCTCATTTTATGGATGAGGAAACTGAGGCACAAAGTAGTTAAGTAACTTGCCAAGCTAGTAAGTGACAGAGTTGGGATTTGAATCCAGACAGTCTGGCTCCAGAATGTGCTTCAACCATGACACAAGCCTGTCTAGCTGTTATTTATTGTTGTATCCACAGCACCTAGCCCCATCCCTGACCTAAGACTCAATGAATATGCATTAGAGAATGAATAAATGAACAACTATCATATGTAAGACAATCATATGTCCAGGATTTTATTGGAGAGTTCTAATTTTAAACATTCTGCCATATTTTCAAAACATATTCTTGGACCATTCATCAGACGATGTATCTAGATTTAGGGATCAGAAACTGTGGCACAGTTTCCATAATATTATGAATTCCATTTATTCTAAGTTTAAACTGATATTCTTAGTCCAAAAAATCATGATGCCAGGAATGAGGTGCCCTGGATAACAAGTTTCAAATACCAGATATTGGAAAAATATCAAGTGTTCTTTGTTCTTATTTACTGTGATCAAGTTTGAAGTTGAAATAGTAATGAAAATATCCATTCTCTGTGATTTTGTAAGGATTTGGGTCAAACAAAGGATTTGAGAGAAGATATAAGAAGGCATCTTCTTAGATCTGTTATTATTAGATGTAAAAACCCTTGGAAAAATCTTAGAAGGGTTGCCTGGTCAGGAATGCACTTTGTTAAGGAAGGGGCTGCTATCTCATGTTTCAATCTGGTCTCCAGAATATTTTCAGCTAAGGACTACCAGGTCCAGAAAATTATCTACAGCAATGATTCTTAAAGTATGCTCCCTAACCAGCAGAACCTCCAAAGAACTTGCTAGAAACACAAATTCTAGACCGCACCCTAGACCTCATAGAATCAGAAATTCTGGGGTGGGGTGCAGCAACCTGTTTTAACAACAAGCCCTCCAGGTGATTCTGATGCCAGCTAGAGTTTAAGAATTACAGATCTACAGTAACTAAACTTGGTTTGTTTTTAACTTAATTCTTTAAAAAACACAGATGATTTGAGAATAAGTGAACGTCTTTGAGGTGAGTTAAACACAAAACTGTTGAGTTAGAAATGTAAACAAACATGTATTCACACTTGTTACATGTGACAGTGTGACCCAAGTTTCAAAAGTCCACAAAGGGCTGAAAGGTGTGCTCATCTCACATTTAATCAGAGCCTGCAGCAAAAGCCTTCCATCTGTCTCAATGGGTCCTATTATTTCATACCATCCCACCAAGGGGAAAAGGTTTCCTAAGACTGAACTGGTGGCTCCTAGTACATGGTTCTTTCTTTTCTTTCCTTTATACATGGCCCCCTCTTCCCAGGTGCAGATTTCATCCCTGAAGGAGCTGGAAGCCTAGGTGGTTAAGACCAGCCACCCCTAGAGCCCTGCTTCCTGGGGACAGTCTCAAGTCCCAATTATCAGTCCAGCTGGCTCTATAGAAGGTCCTACTGTCTCCCTTCTCAGTCTGTTTTTCTAGGCTCACAGTCCATACATCCAATTTCTACATGTCTGAACTGCAGCTCTACTGGATTCTACCTCTTTCTCACAGGGTTTCTGGATCCCATGTAAAATGAGGGGTGTGTTTGGACATCCGTGTTCATCTGTATCCCCGAGTGTGGCAAAATAGTTTAAAAGCTCTCAGAAACTTGTACATAATTCTACCTTAGTCCAGTATGACCCTCCCACCCCACCCCCCTTTTCTGTCAATGTAGTCTATATTTTTTGCTTGCACTCTTCAGTGGCTACATCATTCTTTTTTGGAAGGAACAATGCAAGTCTTCTATGCTGGCCACTGAACATTTGGTCTCAGATCAAATGTCAGGCCGAGAACAGAACTGAATGGACCTTCATAGCTTTCACGCCTGTTGCTATTATTTATTATAAGCTTCCTTCATTTCCAAGGTGCTTTCTGCAATGTGCCAGCTGCAGCTGCTACTCTCTTAAAAGGACTTATCTCTGTATGATTTTTGCTCTGCTTTTATATGACAGGGGTCACAGGGACTGACTTTTGGTAGGAAGAGAATAAATTCAAGTTGTTCAAGCAACACCACAACACCTAGAACATCTCCCCCAGTGTGTAGGAGACATTGACCTCATTGTTTTTTTCTGGGTAACACCATCAAACTCCCCTTGGCAGTAGCTGCCCAACGTTTTCCATTTAACAATTTCAGGCCCACTATGTGTGGGCTTCAATTGGCTTAGGAACAGAAAAATATCTGTGTGCAAGGCTTGATGAATGAGCTGTTGGGAGATGGATGGTTACCCATTTAGGAAGGTCTGACAATATTCTACTGTTGTAAAGTAAATGTTCCCCAAAGTTTTATTTTGTAGATCAGCCACCCCGATGTCTTATTTCTCCTACTAAAATAGTATTGAGCAAAGAGCCTGGGGTGAAGTTGTGATGTAGAATAAGCTTGACCATAATAGCTCCTCTCATGCCCATATAAACCACAGTTTTCCTGCTTCTAGAACCTAACAAGCAGATATTGTATTATCAACCCACTCGATTTACACTGCTAGAACAAGGATGCCAAATAGTTTCAGCTCAAATAGGCCTGGGTAGGCTGCCAGGTGCAAAGTGTTGAGGACTTAACTCCAGACTCCCCAAGAAAGCATGCATGTCTGCCATAGACTGGGAATGTGCCAGATTTGCCTAGAATTGGCCATCCCTGTGTTAAGAATGTAATATATTACCTTTCAATGGGATATTTGCACATTAAAAGAAGAATGTGAAAGAGAGCAGTTTATTATGACCAATGGTAAGTGGATATTTGGGCATTTGTTGAAGGCCAGTGGCATATGTATTTTGGGGAATCCTTAGAAAGAGAGCAGAAGAAAGTGAAAGGGAGATTTGTTGCAAAAGAGAGTCAGTTTGAAAAGGTGCAGAGAAGTCACTAATCCTTGCCTTGCAAACTACCATTTTATAGACCTATAATTAACTCTAATATTTTGGTTAAGAGTATAAAATATATACAAGGTGTTTTGATTTGCTTTGCTGCTAATATGGTTTCTATTTAACAGCAACAGCTTTCCAAGATTTACATTACACCCTTTGGTCTATTGCTTGTTTTAGTCTCTATGACATGAGCCTAGGAGCCTGAGAAGGTGGTTTATGGAAGGCACAGACTGTACCATATGTCGTTTTCCTACTGGATCAAGCACAGGCTTGGTGCTCAACAAATAATAAACTATTCGAGTCGAGTGCTGCCACCTACTCTGTTGTCGTTGATTAGTTTGTAAGTCGTACGACTCTTTGGCAACCCCACTGACTGTAGCACACCAGCCTCCTCTGTCCATTGGATTTCCCAGGCAAGAATACTGGAGTGGATTGCCATTTCCTTCTCCAAGAGATCTTACCAACCCAGGAATAGAACTCAGGTCTCCTGCATGGCAGGTGGATTCTTCACTGTTGAGCCACCAGTGGAGCCCCTATTTAGAGATCAACTTTTTTCCAAACAGAGTCTAAATAAGAAGCTCCTCATTCATCAGCACTGAAAATATCAAGTGCTTTCTGAGCCCTTGTTTTTTATGTTCAAAAATGGAAAATAGTAGCCACCAAATCCACTGCAGAAATACAAAGCAAAAGTGGTCTGGTGATAGCATTTTCTTAACAGAGTGAGCTGCTTTCAGAGCACAATGATTAAAAAAGAAGAATCCCAAATTTAGAGTCAAAAGATCTGCTGTGCCCTTTAGGTGACCATGACATTTAACCTGTTTCAGATTTTCTCCTAAACCATAAGTATAGAAACACAACAACCTCTAAGTTTCAAACAAATCATTCCTGATTGACAATCAAAAGAGAAGACATCATGAATTGACCCTGATTTCCTATAATCAAAATGCTATTTCCTGTCACAAAAATTATAAAACTGATGGAAAAATAGAACAAAACAACCTCCAAATATATGTGCTTTAAGTATGTAAAACCACACAACCGTAAGAATTATGTAGCAAATGCTTCTTTTGTGACATTCTGCATGGCTTAGACTTGTTGCAGTTTATCAAAATACATCGTTTAGGAGACAAGTTTTCCTAATAAATCAACCCTATGGCAAACAAAGGATTTCTTCACTCCTCCAAAGACTAACACACCACATTGTAAGTTAGAGTCATCTGTCTCACGAATATTCATTGCCAATTTCATATGCATGGGTGCCCCTGAATGTCTTTGAGTGGCAAATGCTTCTCCAGAGTTGCCCTGCCCTTCCCTTCCTCTTCAGAAAGGAATTCATTCCTGAGCTTCATAAACCAGATTCTGACACTTCCATTCTGCCCACATCACACCCTTTTACCCTGCAGCTTGGTCTGTAGGGTAAATGCAATGCGATGAGCTTCGCATTTGGTCCCCAAACTTCTTTGTTTTCTTGGTAATAACTTTGCTCAGTATGATGGAGTCTATCTCCAGTGATAAAGTTCACTGAAGTGGGGAGTGAAAAGTCAAATCATTTCAAATGGTATAAAAAGCATACTTGAACATGTTTTAGAAAGTATGAAAGACTTTGGAAACTGTAAATAGCCAAGCTAACATTGGATATTATGGATTTTTCTGACTTAATGAATATACTCACTAGGGCAGAAGTTTTAGTCAAGATAAAAGACATTGAACCAGATGGGGACAGGAAGGCAGAAAACCTAGGGAAGAAAGGTTGGTGGCTTCTTCATAAACCTTCCCACCACAGAAAAGCAGTCTTCTCTGAGGCCTGTCGGGTCAGAGCTTTTTGTTCAAGTCAGATAAGCTTGCAGCCTCCTCCTCTGCAAGTTTTTCAAATTCCAGCTTTTCCAGCCACAGTCTGAGAGCATTTGCCTAACTCCTATTCAGAGGGTAAAATTGTTTTTTTATTTGTCATCATTTCATCTAGGTCCTTGACTCCACATTAGCTCCAACTGGACCATTCATTGTTAGTCACAAAAATAGTGTCTTCAAAGAATCAAAGCATTATTGTAAAGCAATTATCCTCCAATTAAAAATAAGTTTAAAAAAATTAAAAGTATGAGTCTTTAAAAGCAGTTTGCAAGTCAAATATGACTCCCAGGCCAGCGACAATGCTCTAGAGACACATCACTCAGCTGGCTTCAGGCTGAGTGGCAGGATTTGCTGGAAGTGGCAGTTCCCAGGGAGCCACTGCCCCCTGGTGTCTCAGCGCAGGCCAGGAATTGTTCCATGACAGAGAGAACGTTTGGCAAAAGTCTGTCAAAGATTATTGGTGGGCTATTTCTGGCTCTTAATTTGTTGGTTCAATTTAGGTTTCCTTTCTTCCCATGGTTTCTTAAACTATAATCTTTCTTTTAAAAAATCAATTTTCAAAAGGCATATTTTATCATAATTATCAAAGTAGTGTATACTCCTTGAAGAAAAATGTGTACAATTGTTTAATTTTGTTAACCTTTTGATGTATCTCTTCCCTGTTTTTTTAAATCCTTTTCCATTTAAGGAAAACTAATTTTGCTTGGGGACAGAAAAAATGCCACAGAACCATCAAATCTAATTTTATCATAAATGTTATGTGAACATGATCTCTTCTCCACAATAAGAAAAGAGACTTTTGAATATGCTAGAGTACTAAGACACACAATTTCCCTTTTATTCTTACAAAATTTAAAAATTAAACTTAGGGACTTCCCTGGTGGTCCAGTGGCTAAGATTCCATGCTCTCAATGCAGGGGGCCCAAGTTCAATCCCTGGTCAGGGAACTAGATCCCACATGCTGCAACTAAGATCCAGTGCAGCCAAATAAATAAATACATTTTTAAAAAATTTAAAATGTAAAGGGTAGCACTTTAGATCATAAAACCTCATACATTTTGCCTGTAATTTCAATTCTATGGATTAAGAATACTGTGAAAGTGAAAAGTGAAAGTTGCTCAGTCCGACTCTATGTGACCCCATGGACTGGAGCCTGCCAGGCCCCTCTGTTCATGGGATTTCCCAGGCAAGACTACTGGAGTGGGTAGCCATTCACTTCTCCAGGGGATCTTCCCAACCCAGGGATCAAACCCGTCTCCACATTGCAGGCAGATTCTTTACCATCTGAGCCACCAGGGAAAGCCCTAAGAATTCTGTAGTTAATGCAACTATTAGACCCATTAAATTGAATATTATGTCATTTTCAAGACAGAAAAATAAAGCTCCTTGCTCTAAAGATGGACTGTGGGAGCTATGGTAATTTGGCAGTCTAAATGATCCAGTCATTGGCAAATGCATCAGGTGTGATTTCAGATGTGTTTTCACATGGGATTGGTCACATTTCTATATGTCGTAGAGAGATGCTGCTTCTCCCCAGCTATGAAGAATGAAGAAACAAAGGCATTATGGGAAGAGCTGAGAATGAGTCATCTGTGCCTCCGACCACCTTTCCTTCTATACCTTGTTTGTTGTCTGTGCCATCTAGATGTGTATACCGCACAACATAAATATGGGCGGCAGTGTCAGAGACGGTCTGGACAAGCTCTAGAATGAGTTGGGAGGAAGTTGACTGGATCTTTAGCTGCTTTAGCTGATCCTTTATTTTCTCAGGAGTTCTCGATCTTTTTGGACTTCCCTGCTGGTCCACAGGTTAAGAATCTTCCTGGCAATGTAGGGGACATGGGTTTGATTCTTGGTCCAGGAAAATTCCATGCGCCACAGGGCAACTGAGCCCATGTGCCACAACTACTGAAGCCCACATGCCTGGAGCCCGTGCTCAGTAACAAGAGAAGCCACCACACACACAAAAAAAAGAATTCTCAAACTTTTTGATCTATAGATCACTTTAATTCTATAGGAAAAGTGTCCCACAGTCCACCTACTGCTTGTATATTACTTAAAAATTATATATGAATTGACTATCACTTTCAACATAGAAAAATAAAATTTCCTAAAAACAAAAAACTTCCTTCTGTAAAGTCAGCCTATGTGAATTATGTTATTTGTTCATTTAAACAATCCATTTATTAGTGATTTCAAATGGCTATTATTATGCATACATACAAAATAATGATGTATAAAAAAATTTTAACAAAAATCTATTGAATATCAAGCTATTAATTATAACACCTCAAAATTTCTTATCATTGTTATGGCACATTTCTACATGTTAACATGTAGATAATCTGTGCCCTATTTTTGGTACTCTTACTTCTAAATCCACTTTTATTCTTTGAAACATATTAAATTCAAATCCAGACCTAGATGGTAGAAACTATCTATCCCATGTATTTTAGTGGGATTTGCACTTTAGACCAGTCTATGGAGATGATCTGAAGGGTCCAGGGAGATCTACCTGACCAGTCTTTTATAAACATAGTTACACAGGATGCTCTACTCTAGGGCACGCGAGGGCAGAGTAAAAGACGAGGTCCACATTTCTCAAGATTCACATTTGAGCAGGCCACTCAAGATGGCTGTTCTCTTGCTCTCTGTACATCCTCTGCTCAACCAGTCCCTGCTTCACTCACAGGACTATCCAATCTTCTTAATTACAGGGTTCAGTCTGTAACTGCCTGTGTGGCCCCAGCTACTCGTTGCCCTGGCAGCCTGACATCAATTCCCCCTATAAATGGTAGCCTCCTTCTCCCTGGTGCAGTGAAGGTTGCTGCCATGTCCTGCCTGTGGGTCTGCTGTCAACAGTGATGTGTCACCCCAAGACCCTCTGGCTTCTTGACATTTAAGTTCCCCCACATACTCAGGAAGACTGTGTTCCAAAAGGTTAATATTGGTCACCTCTAGAGGCTAGTGGAGAAGGCAATGGCAACCCACTCCAGTACTCTTGCCTGGAAAATCCCATGGACGGAGGAGCTTGCTAGGCTGCAGTCCGTGGGGTCTCGAAGAGTCGGACACAACTGAGTGACTTCACTTTCACTTTTCACTTTCATGCACTGGATAAGGAAACGGCAACCACTCCAGGGTTCTTGCCTGGAGAATCCCAGGGACAGGGGAGCCTGGTGGGCTGCCATCCATGGTGTCGCACAGAGTCAGACACGACTGAAGCAACTTAGCAGCAGCAGCAGCAGCTAGAGGCTAGTATGGGCAAGACTTTCATTTTTAAAATATATTTTGGTGTATTTTTAACTTTCTGAAAATCATATATTACTTTTATAAAACTTTTAAGCCAAAAATAACTACATAATGTAGTTGTGGCACATTTATGTTATACAACTTCCCACTTTATTGTCTCTATTCCACATAAAAACAGAGGTCTGGGAATTTGGAGACCAGGCTTTTAGTTCACACTGCTTCATGTATTCTATAACCTTGGGCAAACTGGTTTGCCTCTGTGGTCCTCAGTTTCTATCTCCTAAGAGGGGTACTTGAACTAACAGTAGCTACTATTTCAACAGTGTCCATGGACCAAGTGCTGTGCTAAGCAGTTTCCTCACAGCAGTTTCATGACTTGAGCATGATCTCTCTTTTCCAGATAAGAAAACAGAAGCCCAAGTAAGTGTTGGAATCAGAATTCAAATTCACCTTTTGTCCACTTGCCAAAGCCAGGTTCTTTTCTACACTCTCACCACCTCTTGCCTCTTGTCTCATAGTTTCCTGACCCTAGAATGTACTTAAACCTAGGACTTGACTCAAAATCCTCTGCCTGGACAATATCTTTCTAAATCAACCTTTGGTCACTTTTATTATTGCAACATCTATTCTTTATGTTGCATCTGACTCTAAGACAGGACATCTCAACCTCAGCACTACTGACATTTTGGACTGAAAATTTCTTGGTTGTTGGGAGGTGTCCTGCTCACTGTGGAATGTCTGGTAGCATCCCTGGCTTCTACCTGCTAGAAGTCAGGAGCATCCACCCTACAAATTGTGATCCCAAAAATGCCTCCAGACATAGCCCCAGCATCATCTAGGGTTCAGAACATCAGCTCTAGAAGAAAGAAAAGGGCAAGTTCCTGCATTAAGTTGGGAGAAAAACTGCATCGGAAGGAATTCTAAAATCTTGTATTTTTATTGCATTTTTTTGCCTCTACCTGCTCAGGCTAGAATCAGTTTCAGCATCTCACATTATTTGCTCTGTGCACAACACTGTACCAATTACCATACACTGTATATCCAAGATTCAGGGAGATGGGGAAGGAGAATAAACCTTGGCCTCTCAAAAATGACTCTACTTCTCCCTTAGTGAAATTCACTTCTGTCTGAGAGGAAAATAGACCTATGAGGCTGAGTGAGAATAGATATCCAAGAGGGAACAGTGGTAACTGAACACAATGCTGATTTTATTCCAACTAAATAAAGCAACATGTAAGTAATCTGGGCAATAAGCTTAACTCAAGGGGCAAATGCCAAGAAACAAGTTTTGTTTGTTTGCTTTAATTATCAACCACTGTCCATGGCTCTCTTCCACATCTCATCTCAGAAAATGTGGGTTAACAAATCTCATGCAAAGAAACACAGGAAAAGAGAAATGGGGAAGATAAAATTCATCTAGTATGCGGGGGTGTTTCTCCAATTTCTCTTCTGTGAACTGCTCCATCAGCAGGGTCCACTTCGGATTATTTTAATATCACGACCATCTTCCCTGAAAATTGACCAATCATAAAAACACATTTATTGAAACTGTCCCACAATTTGTATTAAAAAGACTCATGTCATTATACATTATATTCTTTCCTGGTTGACAATCATTTTTAAAGTTAAATCTAGGGCCTTCTCTGGTGGCTCAGTGGTAAAGAATCTGCCTGCCAATGCAGGAGACATGGGTTCTATCACTGATCCAGAAAGATCCCATGTGCTGTGGAGCAACTGAGTCTGTGCGCCACAGCTACTGAGCCTGTGCTCTAAGTCCAGGAACCACAACTACTGAAGCCCTTGCACCCTGGAGCCCAGGCTCTGCAACAAGAGAAGGCTCTACAATGAGAAGCCTGCACACTGCAATTAGCTAAAGCACAAGTAGCAACAAAGACCCAGCACAGCCTAAAATTATAAATAATTTTTTTAAAAAAGCTAAATCTAGCAAACAATGAAGGTGAAAACCCAAATCTGCCATTTTTTCCCAAACCTTAGGGTACATGGAACTATTCCCCAAGAATCACTCTGAGAAGACCTGGTAATTTACTGAAGACTAAGTTCAGAGACTGAACCCCTGAAACACAAAGCAGTGTATCTGGAGGTGGAGTCATGGTCACCTAAGCTGGTCAGGTTGTGTTACACAGAGGACATCAGTACAATACACTTATTAGTGAGCACTGTAACAGGCAGAGTTACTAAGACCGGTTTTCTGACCAGTAGTGCAGGGTTGTAGATCACCTGTACGTGGCTCCTGAATTAAACAGAACATTTACTATTCCACAGAGTTTAACTACTGAATATATTCTTTACTAATTTTTTTTTTTTTGGCTGCTCTGGGTCTTCTTTGCTGCACACAGGCTCTCTCTAGTTGCAGAGAGCAGGGACTGCTCTATAGTTGTGGTGCTTGGGCTTCTCACTGGGGTGACTTCTCTTATTGTGGGGCACAGGCTCTAAGCACAGGAGCTTCAGTAGTTGCAGCACATGGGCTCAGTAGTTGTGACTCTTGGGCTCAGTAGCTGTGGTGCATGAGCTTAGTTGCTCCTCAGTATGTGGGATCTTCCTGGACCAGGGATTGAACTTTTATCCTCTGCACTGGCAAGTGGATTCTTAACCACTGGTCCACAGGGAAGTTGTAAATATATTTTTAATTTTGGGAAACTACCCATCCCTGGATAGTAACATCACTTAATTATCTGGTCGATAATTGATTAATCACACACCTCTTTTTCTAACCTTGACCTAGAAAATTCACTATTCTGTGTCTTTTTAAATATGTCTTAAAACAGAGCTACTTATATCACATTTGATTCTTATGTCCAAGGAAAGAGTCACAACTTCCTAAGTAATCAAAATGCAAGACAAGAACTAAAGAATATGTGCCTAGTTTATACTGAAAAATTGCTACCTGATTTTCATGCACAGAGTACACTCATTGGGATAAGTGGACCTATCACTTCCACACACGGGGTTGAAGTCCCGGGAACATCCTGGTAATGTATACTGACGGCAGTTTGGCTAGAAAAGAGAAAGGGAGACAGAAATTGGTGAATAACTTGAGACGCTTTTATCATAAGAGGAGGGCAAAGTTCCACCATTAGTCACTCAGTTGTGTCCAACTCTTTGGGAACCCATGGACTTTTTAGCCCACCAGGCTCCTCTGTCCATGGGATTCTCCAGGCAAAAATAATGGAGTGGGTAGCTATTTCCTTCTCCAGCAGATCTTCCAGACCAAGGGATTGAACCCAGGTCTCCTGCACTGTAGGTAGATTCTTTACCATCTGAGCCACCAGAGAAGAATTCAGGGAAAGTCCCAAGTTTCCCTATATTTTCTAGAAATATCCTACAGAAAAATTTCTATTTTACACACACACACACAGGTTTTTCTAAGCATCAGATGTAGTGCTGAAGCAATGGGTCAATACCTGCTATGTAAGAAAAAGACCTCAGCGGAAGGTTTATGCTGGCTGATTTTTAAATGAAAGTCCAAGATATGCCACCAATGTACTTTACTATCCTCCAGCTTCATAATCTGTTCTTCATGAGCAACTCCATGAGAATGTCCTGTTACATTCCACCTAATTCCGTGGCATAATGCCCAGACACACTCGGAAATGTAATCTTTTGTCTGGACTTGTAAGATACTAGCATTTAAGCAACAGCATTAAGGAAAGCAGTAGGTTCAGAATTAGACCTCAGGGCTTGTTATGGGCTTAACTGCATCTACCCAGAAAGATATGTTAAAGTTCTAACTCCTAGCACTTCAGAATATGACCTTATGTGGGATTAGTAGGGTCTTCATATAGGAAATTTTCTTAAAGTAAAAAGTTTAGGAGAATAGGCCCTAATCCAATATGACTGGTGTGGCTATAAAAAGAGAAAATTGAGGGACTACCCTGGTGGTGAAATTCCCATTCAGGAATTCTTCCCTGGTGGTTCAGATGGTAAAGAATCCACCTGCAATACAGGAGACCTGGGTTCGACCCCTGGTTCGGGAAGATCCCCTGGAGAAGGGAATGGCAACCCACTTCAGTATTCTTGCCTGGAGAATCCCATGGACAGAGGAGCCTGGTGGGCTACAGTCCATGGGGTCACAAAGAGTCAGGCATGACTGAGGTAGCTAACACTTTTCTTTTCACTCTGGTGGTGCAGCAGGTAAGAATCCACCTGCTAATGCAGGGGACACAGGTTTGATCCCTGGTCTGGGAAGATTCCACATGCTGCAGGGCAGCTAAGCCCATGAGCCACAACTACTGAGCGTGAGTACTGCAGTTCTGAAGCCCATATGCCCAGAGCCTGTGCTCTGTAATGAGAAGCCACCGCAATGAGAAGCCCAAGCACCAAAAGGAAGAGCAACCCCTGCTCGATGCAACTAGAGACAGCCTCTGCAAAAAAATAAATAAATATATTTTTTTTAATAAACAAAAGGAAAAGTTTGGACACAGAGTCACACACAGAGGCAAGATCATGTGAATACACCAAGAGAATGCCATTTAGAAGCCAAGAAATGCCTGAGGTTACGAGATACTAAGAGAGAGGATTGGAACAGATTCTTTTCTCACAGCCTTTGGAAGGAACCAACCCTGTCGACAGCTTGAGTTTGAACATCCAGCCTTGAGAACTGTGAGACAATCCATCTCTGTTGTTTAAGTCACTCAGTTTGTGGCTTTATTACAGAAGCCCTAACAAACTGATATTGGGTCATGGAACTCAACTCTCAGATTCAATGGAATTGAAGCCAGAGAGGTAATATGTCTTGCTCATAGCCACTAGTCTCCAGCAGAACCAGGACTAGAACTGGTCACAGTGGTCACACCATAGCGTGCAGAAGCTCACTCTAATAACAGGTTGAATATATGATCTGCTGTATTTGTTTTGTTTTAGTAATAGTAATCGTCTTTCCTCACTTCAGAATAAGTGTTTAGTACTCTGAATAAATGAAATATACCTTTTCCTTCATATTATGTGGATTCATAGAGACCTAAGTAGGATAGGGCATTGGCCAAAATCTGAACTAAAGAGAAAGTTTTGACCCTTTCATCCTCCGTTCAGCCTTCTATCTCCGTTTAGGAGCCTGATGTGTTCTTCCTGCTCTAGGCTCACTAAGATGATGGCTTCCAGGACAGCTTCCACAGAAGACTAGATAGTCTCTTTCCAATGAGATTGGGACAACTGGTAATTGGTCATTTAATTGAAAAAGTCGATTAAAGTAGGGAAATAGTAACAAAAATTATAACATACCCTAAACATTTTCTCTTAAAACATATAAATGAAAACAAAATTGCCAATATTTTGATGGAAAGCCAATGAGGCACACGGCCAGCTGTAATGCTACCTACACTAAGACAACTTCCTTTTGCAGCTAGGTATGATCACACAATCAAGGCCAGGCCGATGGAATGCAAGTGGAATTACTGCGTGCAGTTGCTTCTGCGTTTGTTAGTCAGTCAGTTGTTCCGACTCTTTTCAACCCCATGGACTATAGCTCACTAGGCTCTTCTGTCCATGGAATTCTCCAGGCAAGAATACAGGAGTGGGTTGCCATTCTCCGGATTCTCCAGGCCAGGGAGTCTCCCTTCAATCTGCAACCCAGGGATTGAACCTGGATCTCCTGCATTGCAGGCTGATTCTTCACCACCTGCTAGGAACCTCCTTTAAAAGAAAGTTGGAGCTTGTCCTCTGCTTCCCCCAATTTTTATTCTCCTTTGTCCATTCCTCCATCCTGCTCCTGGGTGTATGCAACTCTACCCTTTACAGACCAGGATGACAAAGTCCACACCCTAAGATAGCAGTTCTGTGAGCTGTTATTTTGAGTCCTTTTTATCTGCAGCTGAATCTAATCCTGATACAAGACATAAGACTTTTCCTACAAAATGTTTCAACTAATTAGAGTTCTGTGTGCTGTTACTGCGAAAATCATACCCATAATAAATCATCCATGATTTCTTCTTTTGTTTTAAATGGGATTTCTCAACTACATTCATATTTTGGACCAGCTAATTATTTGTTTTGTGAGGCTGTCTTGTGCATGGTAGGGTGTTTAGTAACATCACTGTTCTCTACTCATTAGATGCTAGTTACAACTTCCTGGTCATGACAATCAAAATGACAATCTGTCTCCTGAGGGGTAAACCTGCCCCCTTTTTAAAATATAGTGAGAATTTAAAGACACTGGCACAGCAAGGTAATATACAGTTAAAAAATAATTCCCCAATTATTTACTGTTGTTTTACTAAACCTAATTCAATTTTTTAGAATTTGTCTTTTAGCAAGTTTTCCAAAAGCATCTGACACAGTTTCCATATAAGCATTTTCATTTCTTTACCCTCATGTTCATGCTGTCTCTACATTTTTTATAAATTAAGACTGTGGCTGGCATAATGGGTTTGTGAACACGGATACTTGAGTCTTGGTAAGAATACAGCTCCACTCATGGGAAACAAACTCTATGATTTACAGGAGAGTAGTTAAACAAGAGGGTGGTCTATCTCTAATCAGTAAGTAATTGACCTGCTGTGGGAATGGCTAGAGAGAAAGCAGAGTCATATGTGAGTTGCTTAAATAGAGAGTGGCTGATCCAAATATGCCCTCCTAACCATTCACATTAGAGAAGGCAATGGCAACCCACTTCAGTACTCTTGCCTGGAAAACCCCATGGATGGAGGAGCCTGGTAGGCTGCAGTCCACGGGGTCGCTAAGAGTCGGACACGACTGAGCGACTTCACTTTCACTTTTCACTTTCATGCATTGGAGAAGGGAATGGCAACCCACTCCAGTGTTCTTGCCCAGAGAATCCCAGGGATGGCGGAGCCTGGTGGGCTGCCGTCTGTGGGGTTGCACAGAGTCGGACACGACTGAAGCGACTTAGCAGCAGCAGCAGCAACCATTCACATAGGAGGCCTGACTTTAGTTTCCCACCTCCAGCCTCCCCATGCCAACAGCCTCAATCAGGGCACACCTGATGCCTTCCCTTTTCCCCATTACAAAGCTTTCCCACTCCTTTGCCTTTGAGTCTCGGCTAAAATACAAGTGACATGGCTGACCCACTTGCTGCATTAAGCATGAATAACTAGCTTTTGCTTGCTCTCATCTGGTTGGCCTTTGTTTGCTTCCACAGAACTTAATTTGAGAACATACATAAAATATCTAGTACAACATGTAACTACCGGGCATAGGACCTTCTAAATCATCAAAGGAGATATTAAAAGGAAACAAAGCCCTGAAGCCTTCAAGGCCTGAGCAATTCTTAACCAAAATTTATACTGTGATCTGTATCAAAAAGCCTGCCTGAGAATCTGGTCTGTAAAGAAGCAGTCAACTGTCTCCAAATTGGCAGACCTGAAAACCAGCCCCCACCCAAATCACTGTGGGCTTCACTGTGTTAGCAGAAACAATACAAGTAGTTTCCTACTTACTGTACTGTATTCTGAAGGTTGACCAAACTGAGCGTTGGAAGAGGCTGCAAAAAGGAAACAGACATTTTAAAGGACATGACTAAGGTTAGTGCTTATTCATAGGGGTGTTTTTTTTTTTTTTAATTCAGCTTGTGATTTAGACAGGCTACACGTCACCCTCTCCCTCACATGTCTAGCTTCTTTGACCCCTTCCTAAAAAGTCGGCTCCATTGTGTTCTGGCACCTCTCCTAGCAGGCACCTAGAAAACACTTGGTACCGGTTCTGTATCTGACCACCCTAATAGGATTGCTTGGGACACTTTGGAGCTACCGAATAAAGGTTAGAGAAGTAACTGAATAGTTCACGAGGTTGTTTTCCTCTGTGGTCGAGATAATAAGTGCAAAATTCGACACTGGGTGTTATCACTTTAACTCCACTTTAAATAGACATCAAGTCTGCCTGGACTGAAGCCGCTTTCTCACGAACCCCACGGGGATTGGCGCACTTGGCATTCATTCACAATTCCTGATTCCTGTACATCCGCTGCTGAGGTTCTGCGAGGAAGGCCCAGGGTACATAAAAACCTGACTCCTAATCTTGGGTTCCAGAAAATCCACTTTATGGGAGAAAGAGCAGCCTGGGAAAAAGCCCAAGCAGGAACTAAAGAAAGTTGCTGGCTCCACAATGCCACCCCCAACCCAGGACATCCCCAAGTTCGTGTCCCTAGGCAACTGCGGGGCAGGCCGGAACCGCCAGTAACGGGTGCGCGGAGGGACACAAAGGCCCCCCAAGCTTCGGGGAGGCATAGTAGCGGGCAAGAACCCCTCTCTCGGTAACTCCTTGTTTGGTCCTCCGGGGACCAGAAAGACTGGTGAGCGTTACCGGCCGAGTCCCACCAGACCAGGAACAAAACCAAACGCAGCGCCTTGAGCGCCATCATCCCTCCGCGGCCGGCCGTAGGGTCCCTGCACTCCAGCGTCTGCGCGACCAGGACGGCTGCCTGGACACGCGCCAGGGCGGGTTAAAGGAGGGGTGGGGCGGGGGGAGGAAGAATGGAGCAGGAAGGGGCGGGGGAGGGGCAAGAAAGGGCGCGTGGGAGGGGAGAGGAAGGGGGAGGGGAAGACAGAAGAAGGGTGGTTGCTAGTCCCCGACTCCTCGCTCTGCCTGGAATGAGAGCAAGCGACTGAAGAGGCCATCTCTCCCTGCAGCAGACAAGAACCTCGTAAGAGCCCCGGATAATCTCGTGGGCTGTCAGTCAACCTCAGTTTCTTCAGCATCTGCTCTCTACCAGGCAGTGTGTGGGGCTGCAAACGAAGGAGGTGCCCGCTCTCTAGAACCTTCCTGGTGTAGGTGTGTTGGGGATGGGGTTACACAGCGAACTCCACAACAGGTGAATACAGTAATTTCTGAAAGTGCTAGAGAGTGGTGGGGGTAGGGGAAGACTTTGGGAGATCAGGAAAGGCCTTACCGAGGTAGCATTTAAGCTGAAAGCTGAAGGATGAGAAAGAAGTCTGGTGAAGACCGTGAGGACAAATATTCCAGGCTCAAGGAAAAGCAAGTGCAGAGACCTGGAGACTGGACCCAACGCAGTGTGCTCACCTGGTCCCTAGGTGAGGGAGGGGGCCAAAGAGGGAGTTGGAACCACAAGGCCTTGAACACACGTGGTGATGTAGGCCGTGACCACAAGTGGTGTTAAAGGCCCCTGATAAGGGATTTGGGTTTGTTCTGATTGCTGCTGCTGCTGCTAAGTCGCTTCAGTCGTGTCCGACTCTGTGCGACCCCAGAGACGGCAGCCCACCAGGCTCCCCTGTCCCTGGGATTCTCCAGGCAAGACAATGGGAGTGGGTTGCCATTTCCTTCTCCAATGCATGAAAGTGAAAAGTGAAAGTGAAGTTGCTCAGTCGTGTCCGACTCTTAGCGACACCATGGACTGCAGCCTACCAGGCTCCTCCGTCCGTGGGATTTTCCAGGCAAGAGTACTGAAGTGGGGTGCCGTTGCCTTCTCCGTGTTCTGATTGCAGTGGAGGATTTTAGGCAAGGTCATGGCCCTGACATGACTTATCTTTTAAGATCATGGATGAAGATTGAAGGGGATAGGTAAGAGTGGAGGCGGGGAGAGAAATCAGGCAGCTTGTGCAGTAATCCAGGCAAGGGATGATGGCAACTGAAGCTAGTGGGTTAACAGGGGCCTGCTGAGAAGTGGTCAGATTCAGGGTTTTCTTTTGGAGGCGGAACCAGCTGAAATGAAGATAAGAACCAAGGATGCTTCCTGGGATTTTGTCTTGAACAGGTGGCTGTGTGGTGATGCCATTTCTGTGAGGAAGAAGATGTGGAGAAGATGCCTATTAGAACTCCAAGTGGACATGGCATTTGGAATTACAAATTTGGAGCTACAGATATAGACTCAGAAGTCATCAGCATATTGACAGTATTGAAAACCGTGGACCCAAAGCCCAGGGGAAGAGTACAGCAGAGGTCAGAGGTCAGAGTCCTGGGGTGATACTCTATGCAGAGCTTTGAAAGATATGGAGAAGAAGCCTGTGAAGGAGGAAGAAAACCAGGGATAGAGTCAGGGATTGCTGAATCGTGGAGCTGTGCTGCAACCATGTCAGTTGCTGCTGTGAGGTTGGGAAGTAGGAGGACTGAGCGTTGTCACAAACTTTGGCGATATATAGTCCCTGATGACCTTGATAAGCACTTTTGCAGAGAAGTGATGGCATCCAGAGCCCAAATGGTCTGGGTTGAAGGAATGAGGTAAGAAAGTGGAGACAGAGGATGTTGACAGCTCGTGTGAGTTTGGCTATGAGAGTGAAGCCAGACGTGGGCAATAAGTGGCCCATACCTCCATGTCTTCTGGGGATCATGTCAGAAACCCTCCAATATCTTCCCATCTCCAGTGTCTTAGGAAGAGAAACTAAATTTCTTGCTATGGCCTCCAAGGCCTCTTTCTGGTCTCTTACTGCTCTCCCCTGACTCACTCTTCCCCAACCCCACTGGCCTTCCAGCTCCACCCATGCACTTTGCACTTGCCTTTCCCTCTGCCTTGTTGTTGTTATTCAGTTGCTCAGTCATGTCCAACTCTTTGTGACCCCGTGGACTGCAACATGCCAGGTTTCCCTGTCCTTCACCATCTGCTGGAGCTTGCTCAAACTCATGTCCATTGAGTTGGCGATACCATCCATCTCATCTTTTGTCATCCCCTTCTCCTCCTGCTTTCAATCTTTCCCAGCATCAGTCTTTTCCAATGAGTTGGCCTTCGCATCAGGTGGCCAAAGTATTGGAGCTTCAGCTTCAGCAATAGTCCTTCCGATGAATATTCAGGACTGATTTCTTTTAGGATGGACTGATTTGATCTCCTTGCCGTCCAAGGGACTCTCAAGAGTCTTCTCCAACACCACAGTTCAAAAGCATCAGTTCTTCAGCGCTAAGCCTTCTTTATGGCTTCCAACTCTCACATCCATACATGACTACTGGAAAAACCATGGCTTTGGCTATACAGAACTTTTGTTGGTAAAGTAATGTCTCTGCTTTTTAATAAACTGTGTAGATTTGTCATAGCTTTTCTTCCAAGGAGCAAGTGTCATTTAATTTCATGACTGCAGTCACCATCTGCGGTGATTTTGGAGCCCAAGAAAATAAACTCTGTTACTATTTCCATTGTTTCCCCATCTATTTGCCATGAAGTGATGGGCCCAGAAGCCATGATCTTGTTTTTTGAGTGTTGAATTTAAGCCAGCTTTTTCACTCTTATCTTTCACCTTCTTAAAGAGGCTCTTTAGTTACTGTTCACTTTCTGCCATAAGGGTGGTGTCATCTGCATATCTGAGGTTATTGATATTTCTCCTGGCAATCTTGATTCCAGCTTATGATTCATCCAGTCTGGCATTTCGCAGGCTGTACTCTGCGTACAAGTTAAATTAGAAGGATGATAATACACAGCCTTGATGTACTCCTTTCCCAGTTTTGGACTAGTACATTGTTCCATATCCAGTTCTAACTGTTGCTTCTTGACCTGCATACAGGTTTTACAGGAGATAGGTAAGGTGATCTGATAGTCCCATCTCTTTAAGAATTTTCCAGTTTGTTGTGATCCACACAGTCAAAGCCTTGTGAAGTCAATGAAGCAGAAGTAGATGTTTTTCTGAAATTCTCTTGCTTTTTCTATGATCCAGCAAATGTTGACAATTTGATCTCTGGTTCCTTTGCCTTTTCTAAATCCAGCTTGAACATCTGAAAGTTCTCGGTTCACATCTTGTTGAATCCTAGCTTGACGGATTTTGAGCATGATCTCACTAGCATGTGAAATGAGTGCAATTGTGCAGTAATTTGAACATTCTTTGTCATTGCCCTTCTTTGGGATTGACCTTTTCCAGTCCTGTAGCAACTGCTGAGTTTTCCAAATTTACTGGCATATTGAATGCAGCACTTTCACAGCATCATCTTTCAGGATTTGAAATAGCTCAGCTGGAATTCCATCACCTCCTCTAGCTGTGTTTGTAGGGATGCTTCCTAAGGCCCACTTGGCTTTGCACTCCAGGATGTCTGGCTCTAGGTGAGTGATCACACCATTGTGGTTATTGGGGTCATTAAGACCTTTTCCCTCTGCCTACATGTCTCCTTCCCTTTCATCTGTTGTAGCTCAAGTGTCCCCATATCAGAAATACCTTCCCCGACCATCCTATAAAACTATGGTACCTCTCCTTTCTCTTCTCCTGAGCCTGCCTTGTTTTCCTTCTCCCATAGGATTTATCTCAACTTGACTTTTTAAAAAACTTATTTATGACACTCTCATGTCAGTTCCTATAGTGGAGTAATTCTTTTTTGATTTATGCTATATTTCCAGCACCTAGAAGAGTGCATCTCAACAAATATTTGTTAAATGAATAAATGAATTTATAAGGGGTCAAGACCTTAGCTTACCTAAAAGTATGGTCCGCAGAATAAAACAAACCACTAGTATCCATAAACAAAATGATGGGGACTTCCATGGCAGTTCAGTGATTAAGACTCATACTTCCCTGATCAGGGATGGAACCCGCACTCCCTGCAGTGGAAGCACAGAGTCTTAACCAGGTACCTGCCCCGAACTCATGTCACACTGGCCATTGTGTTGTTACAGAGCTGGACATCATCATCCTGTAGGCAGTGATGTTTTCCATTTCTCTTCTGTATTCCTAGTGCCTAACACTGTGCCTGACACAAGCTCAGTAATGTTTGCTGACTTTCTTGGTGGTGCAGTGGTTAAGACTCCATGCTCCCAATGCAGAAGGCACAGGTTCAATCCCTGGTCAGGGTATTAAGATCCTGCATGTCAAATGGTGTTGCCAAAAAAAGAAAGTTTGCTGAATAAGTAAGGTTTGAAATGTTAAACTGACATCACACAAGAAAGTAGACCAAAAAGAGGAAAAGGATGACATAGAATCCAGGAAACAGAAATTCCAACCCAAGGGAGAAGCAAAAAGAATTAATAGGCAGCAGTATGACAGTCCTAGGGTTCAGCCAATCCAGAATGGAACAAGCAAGAGGCCCCTGGAGGCAGATTCCAGAGGATGACACAGACAGAATAAGATATGTGTCTTACCGTAATTGAGATGAGATTGACATCAAAGGGGTAAAGTTTAGAGATTGATATACAACAAGTACATAGAAAACTAAACAAATAAAAAATAATTGGCTTCTGGAAAGACAAAGTTGTTCAATAATGTAAATATCGATCATTGATCTCACCAAAATTATGATTCACTATTTTGGGAGAATGGGGAGAGAGGAAGTCTGTATGGGTGGTGGGAGTGATGGGAGGTGAGAAAGAGGTACATCTTTCATAGGAAAAATCAAAGGATCAGGACTTCCCTGGTGGTCCAGTGGTTGAGAATCCGCCTGCCAATGCAGGGGACACCAGTTCCATCCTTGATCCGGGAAGCTCCTACATGCCTCGGAGCAACAGAGTCCGTGACCACAACTACTGAGCCCACACTCTAAAGCCCACAGGCCACAACTACTTAAGTCCAAGCTCCACAAGGGAAGTCTGAGCCCCACAATGAGGAGTAGACTTCGCTGCCACAACTAGGGAAAGTCTAGGAGCAGCAATGAAGATCCAGATTAGCCAAAGATAAATAAATAAATACTTAAAAAAAAAAAATCAAGGGATGAAGTGTAAACCTGAAAAAACAATGAGGCATTATATACATGTTATTTATAGGTGTGAAGTTAACTACTCAAATAATTAGCTGAAAGAGTATAAACTGGAGGACTTCCTTGGTGGTCCAGTGGCTAAGACTCTGCAATCCCAATGCAGGGGACCCGGTTTTAATCCCTGGTCAGGGAACTAGATCCCCGCATGCCTCAGCTAAAGATCTTGCATGCCACAACTAAGACTCCTGTGCAGCCAAATAAACAAATACAAAAAAAAAAAAGTACAAGTTGGATTCTTCCAGAAATTGGAAAATGAAGCAGGAGGGATGGAGTAGGAGTAGTCCACTGCTATTCTTCTTAACAAACTGTGCCCGTGTTATGGGCTGAATTGGGTCCTCCCCACCCAACGTTATGTACCTCGGTATGTAACATCGGTACCTCAGAATGCGACCATATTTTGAGATGTAATTAAGTTAAAATAGGGTCACTGAGTGGACTCCTAAGATGACTGGTGTCCTTATAAAAAGATATTAGGACACAGACAACGCAGAAAGATAACCATATGAGGACACAGAAAGAAGATGGCCATCTGAAAGACAAGGACAGATGCATCAGAAGGAAACAGACCTTGACCTTGGACATCTAGCCTCTGGGACTGTGAAAAAATACGTTTCTGTTGTCTAAGTCACCTGGTCTGTGGTATTTTATTAGGGCAGCCCCAGCAAATGAATACAATATGTACAAGTGTTAAAAGATTTAAAATGTCATTTTTTTATTAAAAGAAGAAAAATTTAAGAAATTTAACAAATAAAAGAAAGGTTACTCTGAGGCACAGCCATCAGTGACCTCTAAAAGTACCTCATCTGGTATGAGGACGTTTATTTACTGATTTTTTATTCCCTTGAGAAACTTTGTTTGACATACTGACTGATTCTACATACAAATTTTGGTGGCACTTCAGCAAACCTTGATGGAAGGTTTAGAGAAGAGAAATAATTTGGCCAAAGAGGCAAAAGTCAGCACATTGGCAGATAGTTTCTTTCCTCCTCTCATATCTGTGTGTCGATCTGTTGATCTGTGACATACTCTCCGGTTCAGTCTGGGTCTAGTCTTGAAAACACAGTTTACATCCAACAAAAAGATTCCTGAGCCCAAGCACGGAATTCACTCATTTGAAATAATATATGTTATGCTCTCCAGTCCCATTCCTGCATCATCACAGAAGTGGGATGAGGCCAAATAAGTGTGCAAAGAAAAGTGTCCAGTAGTAGTCTTTTTCTCCCTCAGCTCTTTGTTTAGGTGAGCTCAGCTGTATTTGGGGATGTCTACTGCCATCTAGTGAAAACAAGTTGAACTACTGCTTCATTTCGACGGTGCTTCGGTTTTCGAAGGGCTCTCGTTTTATCTTCACAGCAACCTATAAAGTAGACATCGCTGCCCCAGTTTGTGTTAACTTTTTGGAAATAATATTATTGAGCTTATTGTGATCCAGGCACTATACACAAATGATCTTATGTACTCCCCTTATCAATTTTGTGTGATCTGTGCATATTGCCTGTATTGTTATTCCATTTACAGATAAGAAAGCTAAGGCTTAGAGAATTGAAGAAACATGCCCAAACCCCAACAGCTAATCAGGGCCCAAACCCAGGGAGGCAATGATGACTAACACAAACCTTATCTCTCTTCTCCTCCTCTCCCTCCTCCTTCATCTTCATTATCAAACCGTTGTGATTATGTGCCAGGCATTTTCCTAAGCCCTTTATACCTATTATATAATTCAGTCCTCATGACAACTCTTTTTTTTCCACAACTCTTATCAGTTAAGTATAATTACTATTCCCATTTCCTAGATGAGGAGATCTAGGCACAGAGCAGTTGAAAAAGTTATTGAAGATCATAAGCTAGGGAAAGTATAGCCAGATTCAGAATCCAGGGAATTTGTGGTTTTGCTCCAGTATTTTTAAAGATTTAAATAAAATTTGCTTCTCTGAAATCTGTGAAGTGAATCTTCTCTTCTTCATATCTTACTCTTTGTTTTCCAGATTTATTAAGGTAACATTGACATATAGCATTGTGCAAGTTTAAGTATACAATACAATGATTTGATACACATCGAGTATGTGAAAGGATTACCACAATAAAGTTAGTTAACACATCCATCACCTCACGTAATCACAAATAATATGTGTGATGAGAGCATTTAAAATTTATCAACTTTCAAGTACAAAATACAGTGTTGTTAATTATAGTCATCATGCTGTACATTAGTTCCCCAGAACTTGTTCATCTTAAATATAACTGGAAGTTTATACCCTTTGACCAACATCTCCTGATTTCCCCTACCCACACAGCACCTGGCAACATTCAAACTTTTTCTCTATTTCTATGAGGTTTTTTTTTTAAGATTCCACATGTAAGTGAGATCATGTAGCCTTTCTTTCTCTGATTTATTTCACTCACCACAGTGCCCTCAGGGGAACCCAGGGAGTGTTATTCCAGACCCCATACCCTCAACTAGTTCAACTAGTAAGCAGTTGGAGAAATAGTTAATTTTGTTCTCATTGCAAAATCAATACATATTTAGAAAGACAGAAGGAAAAAAATCACTGCCCAAAAATATTCTGTCTCCCAAACATAATCAAAATTAATATTTGCTTCCTTACTTCTAGCTATAATTTTAAGCTACTTTGATTTTAATATAGGTGTGATCATATTATAAAAACCATTTTGTGTTGTTTCTTTTATTTAACATTTTAATACAGACATTTTTTTATATCACCCAACTCTTCATAATTGTTACTGTGAATAGGTCCTTTACTGACATTATAACTTGTGGACAGTAATGCCTACAATGGGTCAGGTATTGGTGTAAGGCATTTCTATGTATTTATTCTTTTAATCTCTACAACATACCCCATAGGATGGAGAGCATTTTTAGCCCTATTTTATTGAGGAAACTGAGGCACAGCTGGTAAGTGACAGAGCTCAGAGATTTGTATCTCAGATACAAATCTCCACAGTTTCCCGGTTCACAAGATGAGGAAAGGAAGCCAGAGAGGGATAATTTGCACAAGATCACAACACTAATAAGTGCTGAAGCAGTTTGCCCACAGATTTTTTTCACTGTAACCTTAAGATCTCATCTGCATGCTAAACTCTAGAGCTGCCTTTTCTAAAACTGTAACTGCTGGTCCTGTGGCTACTGAACACTTGAAATGTGACTGGTGTGATGTGAGATGTGCTATAACGGTAAAATACACACTGAATTTCAAACGCTTAACTAACAAATGAGTATAAAGTATTTGAATGATTTTTATATGGGTTATACATTGAAATTATAACAGTTTGTATTTATTGAGTTCAGTTACACTATATGATGACAATTTCACATGTTTCTTTTCATGTTTTTAAATGTGGCTATAAGAAATTTCAAAATACACACGTGGTGTGCATTTCATTTCTCTTGCTTAGTGCTGCCATAGATCAACACCTCTTAAATCTTAATGTGCAGATGAGTCACCTGGGGATCTGAATTAAAATGCAGCTTCTGATACAGGAAGTCCGGGGTAGACCTACGATTCTTCATTTCTAACAGGCTCTCTCTCAAGGAAGCCAATCCTACTTGTCCAGAAAGACCACGTTGAGGAGCAAGATTCTAGATGGAAGGGAGGCGGTGGGATCAGCATTAGAACACTTAGTAACTCCTATGTTTGGGGGACTTAAAAGGAGGTTCTGACATGGGGAAGGGGTTTAGTGGTCTGAGAAGCTCCTTGCGAAACCAGGACCGAGTGCTATTGGAGAGGCCAAGATGGCAGCATGTCAAAGTGAAATAATCAACAGCCGTGCCTGTGAAGAGACTCTCCGGGGCCCAGCTGCTCTCTCAGTGAAGAGGCTGCTGGTGAATGCAGTAAGGACAGTTTCTACGAGTGATGAAGACTGAAAGCAGACTTCATAATGCTGGGGAATAGGAGAGGCAGACTGCGTCACTGTCTTTTATCCTAGAAAGAGAAAAAACAGAGGCTAAAGCTGACATTAGGGACAAGCGAGCAAAAGTGGGATGAGGAGCGGAATGGATTATGGGGACACTTTTTTGCTTTGGTTTTGTCGAGGGAGATGTGAGTCTATGATTTGTGCAGAAAGGGAAAGGTGTGAGGGGGAAGGTGGCCCAGAGAACACGGGCAACTTCCCTCCTCAGTAAAGCAACAGGCTCATTGAATATCAGCTGTCAGGCCACTCGAGGAGTCAATATGACATAGCCTCTAGGTTCAAGGATCTCAGAGTCATAGTGTCATGGTCTGTGTGAAGGTTGGAAAAGAATTTCCAGACAGGAGGCAGAATGAAAGGAGAATCAAGTTTGTTAGATTGGGGGAGGGTGCTTTCTGCCAGTATAGTGGGTGGGACAAGGAGCAGGGTAGGGGTCTGGAGAGTCGTTTGCTGATTGGATGAGGTATGTATACTGGGCAGGAGAAGAGTAAGGCAAACATCTTTTCCTTATATGGGGTGAGAGGGGAGATAGGCCATACTAACTCAGGAGGACTCAAAAATTCCACAAGGGTTACAACATGTTGGGGAAGGGTATTGAGGGTCTGATTTTTTCTGTTCCTGTATTCTAAGACCCTTCTTGTGCACCTTGTTCTTTCATCCTTGGGGCACCACACTGTGTACTAAGAAACCTGTATGCCTCTTGGTATAACCTGAGGAGGCAGTACAAGCTGGCATGGATGAGCAATCTTTTCTACATGAGGCCCAATTCAAGAAAGATATATATGATCCCCAGTTTCCTCACAGTTACATTTAAGCATTCTATATTTCTTGCATTGGTCAAGCTATCCAAGATGGCTGTTCTCTTGCTCTCTATACATCTGCCGCCCCCCCCGCCCCCCCCCCCCCCACTCGATCAGGGCCTGCTTCACCTACACCTTACTCACATGACTTACCTTCGTACATACTTGCCTCAGGCCCCTTGTTCATATCTAAGGGGCAGTGAGGGGTGGTCCCCTCTTCTGGTTTCCCTGGTAACTGATGAGTCAATCTGATGTAATTCCCCCCATAACTGGTAACCTCCCCTTGCTCCTGGGAGTGAAGACCCTGCCAGGCCCTGCCTGCTGTCTGCCAGACACCATGGGGTGTTGCTCCAAGACTTTGCTTCAGACACATAAGCCTCCTCATTCATTAAACCACTGAGTCTCTGTCTTCCTTTGACGCTAAAATTTCACAAACAGCTTCACTAGTAGCACCTACTGCACTGACCTAGGTGACAACACCATCTCTTTGAAGAGGTGCTGAGAGAGGGGACACCACGTGGGGTTGGTGAGGAGGTTACAACAGACGCAGGGAAAATATTTGGTTTCAGTATACAGTCACAGAGTAGGAACAACCAAAAATCTCTGGCCCCTCAGAAAAGTCAACATTTGGTGGCAACTGGGAGAGGGGGTTCTGTCCTTTCATTGAGAGCACGTGGTGAGTGTGGAGTAAGGTGGAGTGTGCAAGTGGAGGGGAAGGGGATGCCGGTGCAGATGCAAAGGAGAAATTTCACCCTCCCTTATCTCATCAGCCTAAAAACCTCAGCCTCAAAGAGTAACCCAAATCAGGCCCCACCCAGCCCGTCTTCTGACTAAGGTCTGCTGTCCATTCATTGGCCTTTGAGATTCCCAGATGAGTTAAAGGTCAATCCTTCAATTCTGGGAACCAGCCCACCTGGGGAATCACATTCTTATGCAAATATTCCAAAGCTCAGAGATCAAAGAACCAGCCCCAGGGAGTAAACAAGCTCTAAACATACAATGAAGATGCCATCACACCCTTCCCTTTTTGCATTTAAGAGGGCCTGCAAGAGCACCCTTTGGCCACCTGATGAGAAGAGCGGACCCATCAGAACAGACCCTGATGCCAGGAAAGACTGAGGGCAGGAGAAGGAGGCAACAGAGGATGAGATGGTTGGAGGGCATCACCGACAATGGACACGAGTTTGAACAAACTCCAGGAGATAGTGAAGGACAGTAAAGCCTGGCGTGCTGTAGTCCATGGGATCACAAAAAGTCAGACACGACTGAGCGACTGAACGACAAGAGCATAAAATCCTGGAACTCTTTGGAGATTCACCTCGAACATTTTGGCTACCTGGGGATTCAACTGCCTCCCAGCCCTGGGCCAACTCTTCTGTGCCAGCTCTCTGGGTCTTTCTTTCTCCCCAAGACAGTCTGAGCCACTTTAAAGCAGTCTGGCTCAAATAAAGGAGAGTCATTCCAGTTCTTTCCTTCAAGGATAAGTGTTTACACAGGTAGAGATGGTGCCTTTAGAAGTGGCTCGTTTAACACATCTCTGGACAATGATCTTCTATTTCTGTAATGACTAGTCCAATACATCAAAGAAGTCTAACCACTTACACACCTTCAACAGTTTTCTGACACCTTAATAACTGAGATCCATGCACTTCACCAAGGTGGTTAAAAAAAAAAAAAAAAAAAACTTCCTGTTTTCTTGAAACTTTCCTGTTTAAAGCCACTGTCTCTCACCCTGGTTAAGCTTCCTCCTTTCAGCCTTCTCCCCAGCCTCCTAAGCACGCCAGCTCCAAAAACCAGTCTCCAATGCCAGCATGTAAAAGCCTTGCCAAGCTTTGACCCTTCCATGAAGCATGTCTGAAATTTCAACATTCTCCAAAAGGCACACCTCGCCCTCATGAATGACTTCTTTCTCTTCACTCCTGTGGTTATTTTGTAAAACGTCCTCACTCACATTGGTTAATTCAGAAAATATTTATAAAGGCTTACTGCATGCCAGGAGTTTTTTAAGTTCCACTAACAATTCTAAGATGTATAGAGTAGGCAATGCAACTCATTTCAGTATTCTTGCCTGGGAAATCCCACGGATAGATGAGCCTGGCGGGGTACAGTCCACGGGGTCGCAAAAGAGTTGGACATGACTGAGCAACTAAACAACAACAACATAGAGTGGCAGCCCTGTTCCCGAGGAGCTTGAAGCTCAGGGAGGGAGCATGACACCTACTGTATGGTGGGTGCTATGTTTGGGATATTCCCCAAGTACCATAAAAAACCATCTCAGACTTGGGGACCCAAAAAAGGTTTTCTGGAAAAAGAAATGGGGAATAGCATCCCAGGCAGTAAGCCGACAGGCAAAAGTCCAGACTTGGGTCAGCTAGACCGGAGCGCAAGTTCAGGCAAGGCCAGGGGAGGTGGGAGGAGGCGGGAGTGGAGCCCAGGGTCTAAAGCATGAAGAATCGTTTCAGTCACTCTCAGAAGGTTGGTCTTGATCCCTGAGGCAGATGGGCCATTTAAGAAAATTGCTTTGTTGTGAGCTGAATGCATTGGATGGGGCGAGGGAGCTGCAAGAGTGAAGCTGTGGCACGTGGGATCTGATGCACATAGGAACCAGATGAGAGTTTCCTCCATGAGGAGATAACTGGAAAGCTGCGAGGTTACCGAGATGATAGGGGACTAAGGCCTGAGTTCAACAGAAGACTCTTGTCCCAGTATTTACTTCTCCATTCCTGTGTGTATGCATGTCTTCTCCTTCCTTGGAATGGAAGCGCTGATTTGGCAAAAAGAGAGGGCACCACAATGGGAAGCCCAAGCACCACAACTAAAGAAAGCCTGCACGCAGCAACAAAGACCCAGCCCAGCCAGAAATAAATAAATATTTTTTAAAAAAGAATTTCTCCTTAAGTTTCTCTTAAGGAGAAAATACATGTGATGAATGAGCTTTACTTGGGCATGAGTTAAAGTGCTGTTGAATGTCGGTTCAGTGTTAATCAACCAAAAATGTGTTAAGTAAGGTGTTTTTAAAGGTAAACAGCCATAAAACAAAGTTATGTATTCACTGTTTGACAAAAATTTTGTGACCAGAGCCTCACAGGAAGCTAACCCTGTGTTTTCTCTAGAGCGATGGTTCAGTATTCACTAATGCTGTGTTTGTGGCCACTTTATAGAATATACTATAACTAATGTGAATTGGCTCTGTGAATGTTTGTATTTAAGACTATGATTTTCTTCTGAGCTGGGTTTTTTATGCATCTCAGAATTCCGCTATGTGGAGTGTGCCTGTTACTAAACTTATATCTGTCAAGTCAAACCCAGAAAGAATTGCTTTCCAAATACGTTGGGTCCTGTATGTTTGTGGTTTTGACACCTTCATGCTGAGCTTTCTGATGGTGAGACGAGAACTCTACAGCCTACATTCATTCTGTGTCAGCCGGCTGCTGTTAGGTTCTTCCAGTAAGGGGCACTGCGTGTTAGCGGCTCAGTCGTGTCCCACTCTGTGACCCCATGGACTGTAGGCCGCCAGGCTTCTCTATCCATGGAATTCTCCAGGCAAGGATACTGGACTGGGTTGCCATTCTCTTCTCCAGGGGACCTTCTTGACTCAGGGATCAAACCCACATCTCTTATGTCTCCTGCATTGACAGGTGGGTTCTTTACCACCTGAGCTACCGGGGAAACCCAGGGGCTCTAGAGGGAGACTAAGGTAGGAGGAGGAAGGATGGACTTCGGCTCACAGCGCCCCCTTTATCTTTGCCTGCAGAATCCCTTGGACAGAGGAGCCTGGCGGGCTACAGTACATAGGGTCACACGACTGGACACGACTGAAGAGTCGTAGCACACGTGCAGGGCCCTTTACCCTGACAGTAGTAGCAGCTGATTTCACACTTTTTTCCAGCTCTCTGAACTACTGTAGCCCTCAGAGGTCTGAGTCTCAGCTCTGTGGGGCCCCTGCTCATGCTACCTACAGGCTTTACCTCAGTTACCTCAGTGTTCCTTTGCTTTTTTCAGACCTTTAACATCTGTATAACTAATTGAATTTCCAAGTTAAATTCTCTCTGTTGAGCTACTTACTATAGTTTCTATAGAGGTTTCTTCAACTTTTTATTAAAAATGATTTTATATTTACAGAAAATACAGAATAATACAGAAATGCAGAATAATACAGAAAAATTCTAGACACCCTTTATACCTTCACTCAAATACATTATTTTTTTTTCCATTGAGGTGAAACTCACATAATATAAAATTAACTATTTTAAAGTGAACAAGTCAGTAGCAATCAGTACATTGCAATGAATCTATCAACTTTTATCATTTTCCCACATTTGTTTCATAATTCACTATCTCTATAAATACATATATGTGGATGCTTTATTGTGCATAATATTAATTATTTTTCCTGAACTATTTGTAAATTACATACATCATACTCCTTTACCTCTTACTATAATTATATGTATTTTAGAATATATTCGAATATAACCATTGGTTGAGCTTCCCTGGTGACTCAGACAGTAAAGAATATGCCTGCAATGTAGGAGACATGAGTTCAATCCCTGGGTCGAAAAGACCTCCTAAAGAAGGGAATAGTTTCCCACTCCAGTATTCTTTCTTGGAGAATTCCACGGACAGAAGAGCCTGGTGGGCTACAGTCCATGGGATCGTAAAAAGTCAGACATGACCGAGCGATTAACACTTTCACTTTACTTTCACTTTGAAATGTAACCATTGGTACATTACTTTAGTCTTTAATCCATATTCCACTTTTGCAAAAAAGATTCCACAGAGAATGAACCAATATACAGGGAATACATTTTAGCACTGTTGTTTCTTTATCGTCTTTGTATTCTATGTAATGGCTGTGAGAAAGATAATTTGAAACTAGTGTTAACCCAAGCAGATTCAAGAGATGTGGCTTTTTCAAAAATGATATACTCAATATTGCAAAATATAATTCTTAAGATTCAAAAAGCTTACCTTATATAGTTGAGGTTGGAATTTTAGTTTAATTCTTATAAAGTACAAGTATTTTCTTGTCTCTCCCACTCTGAAGTCTTGCTATTTGGCTTTATTTTTAACTTTACGATGTGCATATTTACAGGTCTGCTATAAACAGCTGAGTAAAAACTCAGGAAGGTAGCAAACAGTTCATCTGTTTTACAGACATGGACCCTGGCAGAGGAGAAGAGGAAAAACGGCCCTCAGCCTGATTCTCCTGCACATTTTACTGTCCTTGAGGCATTTTCATTGCCCAAAGGAGAAGGAAAATTGTTTTCCAGTCTTAGGTCGAGTGCCAAAGTTATTCTTGGAATTGCTCCCTTAATCTGTCAGTTTCATTTTTCCCATGGAGATGTGATCAAGGCAGCCATATCTTCCAGTCAAGAGCTAGGTTGGAACTTGATTGCTCCCACAGACAACTGGTTTGGAAAAACCCCCTGCAGAGGGATTTCAATAAGTGACCAGAAACATCAGAGAGCTGGTACTAAGATCTGAGGCTCTAACCTTACATGGGACTTCAGTCTTTCTACAAAGCTAGTGGCTAACAGATACAAAGGAATTAAGCACCTCTATGGAGACTTCCCTGGTGGTCCAGTGGTTAAGAGTCTGTACTTCTACAGCAGGGGCATAGGTGTGATCCCTGGTCAGGGAACTAAGATCAATTTGATCCCTGGATTGGGAAGATCGCCTGAAGGAGGACATGGCAACCCACTCCAGTATTCTTGCCTGGAAAATCCCTTGGACAGAGGAGACTGGTGGGCTACCACCCATAGGGAACTAAAGAGTCGGACATAACTTAGTGGCTAAACAACAGGGAGCTAAGATCCCACGTGCTATGAGGGGCAGTCAAAAAAATCACCTCAGGGATTTCTTAGGAAAGAAAAGACTGAGGAATCAAATTTCAAAGCTCCTTAGTGTTGGTCTCTAGCTCGTTTCCCAAGTTCTTCATTTTCATTCTCTTTTCCAGTCTGCTCTATTCGAGAATCTGGGTTTTGGTGCCAGATAGACCTCAGCTCACATCCAAGCTTTGTCCTTTCCTGGCTTGGGACCACAGGTGAGTTAGTTAGCCTCCCAGAGACAAAGTATCCTCACCGATAAAACTGGGATCACTACCTTCCTTGCAGTGTTGATGTGAGGATTAAAGGAAGTCAAATGTGTGGGTACGGTGCCTCACACAGTCTTGACAAATAAGCCTCAGCAAATGCTAGTTTTTTCCTATTATCACTTTTCTATCCTTCTTACCAATGGACTGAAACTTATTCTTCTGGAGCTTATAGTCTTAAGCAGTATTAAATTAGAAAAGAAACATATGGTAAGACAATCTGAATCAAAACTCCAGGCTTTACCCGGGCCTAACTTAGAATTTAGAAATTTTAGAAATATCCATTCCTTTCTAGAAGGTAAGATTTCAAACCCTCAGAAATGCATTTTGCAGTGTTTATAGCCACACTATTAGAAAAACCATACCTTTGAATGGAATTCTGGCAGATTTTGTAATCAAGTCAAAACTGTAATTTATATGTAAATATTTCACAGTCTTGTAAAGCAATTCAGATACAAATGGAATTTTTACAAAAATCAAGTTTCTCCTTTCTTTCCTTTCCCAAGAGACTATATAAAAGGCAGCTCTCATGTATACAGAATGGTTTTATCATAAATGGAGACTTTGGAAATTCTATGAAATAAGTGGTTTCCAGATTTTATGAACACAAATATACAGTAATAAATGATTTTACTCTGAATTCTTTATTCATAGATATCTAACATATTATTTAACCACAGTGGCAGAGATTAGGTGGCTGTTTACCAAACCCACTTCCTTCTCCACCTAGACACACACCTGAACTATATTTCCAAACCTTCCTTGTCCTTAAGTATGCCTAGTGGTATGTGGTCAAAGGGGTCTTCCCAGATGGTGCTGGAGAGGAGAGTGAAAAAGCTGGCTTAAAACTCAACATTCAAAAAAAGTAAGATCATGGCATCTGGTCCCATCACTCCATGGCAAATAGACGGGGAAAACATAAAAACAGTGAAAGACTTTATTTTCTTGGGCTCCAAAATCACTGCGGATGATGACTGCAGCCATGAAATTAAAAGATGCTTGCCCCTTGGAAGAAAAGTGATGATAAATCTAGACACTGTATTAAAAAGCAGAGACATCAGTTTGCTGACAAAGGTCCTTATAGTCAAAGCTATGGTTTTTCCAACAGTCATGTATGGATGTGAGGGTTGGACCATAAAGAAGGCTGAGCACTAAAAAATTGATTTTGAATTGCAGTGCTGGAGAAGACTCTTGAGAGTCGCTTGGACAACAGGGAGATAAAACTAGTTAATCCTAAAGGAAATCAAAAGATGTGGCTTTTCCAAAAATGATACATTCAATATTCAAAAATATAATTCCTAGGATTCAAAAAACTTATACTTTATAGTTGAGGTTGTAATTTTAGTTCAATTCTTATAAAGTACAAGTGTTTTCATGTTTCTCAACATTCTCTAAAAATGTTGAGTTTTAAGCCAGCTTTTTCACTCTCCACTCCAGCACCACCTGGGAAGATCCCTTTGACCACATACCACTAGGCATACCTAAGGACAAGGAAGGCTTAGAAATATAGTTCAGGTGTGTGTGTAGGTGGAGAAGGACGCGAGTTTGGTAAACAGCTAGCTTATCTCTACCACTGTGGTTGAATAAGTTAGTCTGTGTTAGATATCTATGAACAAAGAGTTCAGAGTAAAATCATTCATTACTATATATTTGTATTCATAAAATCTGGAAACCACCCTGAATATTCATTGGAAGGACTGATGCTGAAGCTGAATACTTTGGCACCTGATGCAAAGAGCCAACTCATTGCAGAAGTCCCTCATGTTGGGAAAGACTGAAAGCAGGAGGAGAAGGGGACGACAGAGGATGAGATGGTTGGATGGCATCACCGGCGCGATGGATATGAGTTTGAGCAAGCTCCTGGGGATAGTGAAGGTTAGGTAAGCCTTGCATGCTGCAGTCCATGGGGGTCAAAAAAGTTGAACATGACTTAGCAACTGAGCAAACAACAATCAGGTGGCGTAATGGTAAAGAATCCGCCTACCAATGCAGGAGATGCAAGAGACTAGGGTTCCCTGGGTGATGAAGATACCCTGGAGTAGGAATGACAACTCAGTTTGCCTGGAGAATTCCATGGACAGAGGAGCCTGGCAGGCTACAGTCCATGGGGTTGGACGCAACTGAGCGCACGCGCACACACACACACACACGCATACACATACACACGCACATGGTCAAAAGTAATATGTAGTACTTCCAAGACTGGCCCATTAAACATCTCTGCGTTGTCCTCCACACCCTTGGACCCTCCCAGCTGACAGGAAGGGAGCTAACCCCCAGGACAATGTTGGGAGACATCTTTGGAATGTGGGAGGAGCCACATATAGAAGGAGCCTGGATCCCAACTGCATTAGACTATTTCTGTGAGTGGGAAATAAGCTCTTCATGTCAAGCAACTGAGATTTGGGGAGGTTTATCTCTAGAGCAGCTAGTATTACAATACAGTCTTAATCACCAAATACCATTTAAAAGTCCTCAAATGTCTTTATACCAGTCCATCCCCGCCTCCCTCCTTTCCTTCCTTCCTCCCCCAGTATTATTAATAACTGAGCATCTACTACATTCCTTCCAGGCACTATTCTAGGCACTGGGGGTTTGGATGAACAAAGCAGATAAATCTTTGTCCTCGAGAAGCTCACATTATAGTGGAGGAGACAGGAAATATATAAGTAAATAATATGGTTTTAAGTATTGAAAATTGCTTAGAAGAAAACTAAAAAAGAATTTAAAAAAGAAAAGAGAAAGAGAGTGACAAGGAGGATCTTTTAGACAAGGTGGTTAGGACAGGGCTTTCTGAGGAGGTAGCATTTGACCAGAGACCTGAATAATACAAAGAAGCCAGTCAAATAAAGATCTAAAAGGGCAAAGAGCTCAATTCTTTCTCTAAAAACAGTGACCTGTAGGAGAAAAGCTAACACAATAATATAAAAGGAAAAACGGAAGTGACTCAGCTCAGTCAAAGATGAGTCAAAGAGAGATGAAACTCAAACCCCAGATTCATGTGTTCTGAACCAGCTTTGCCCTTGGCCAAGTCTCTTCAGCAGTATCAGTACGCTCTTCCTTGTATTTTTGGCTGACTACTTCCATCCCTCCCAGTCTTCAACGTGAAGTTTGCCCATGTATTTAGGCAACTCAGAAAATACAATATGGCAGACTTCATCCTTAGATATTTATAAATACTGAGAACTCCAGCAGGTTTTTTAACTTCTCCAGTTCTTAATTCCCTCTCCTTTAAAAATAGAAAGAATCCCAGTAACTAAGTTACTTCATAGGTTTGTTCTGATGATAGAAAGATTGTACACATAAAATGCTAGCACAGAATAAGTACTAAAGAATGTTTTTAGTAAGGTTAACCTAACCTGCTGCACGTTGTCAAATATTTGAGTCCATCTTCTTAAAACACTAAGATATTTCTGCCTTCTTTTGGGTCACATTCCAGTACAATCCTGGTTTGAAAGAAAAAGATAGTCTTGCTTGGAGGCTTTGTCAGCAGCGGCAGCCTGCAGCTGGTTCTGGTATGCAGGAAGCTGTATGCTAAGGATGCTTATTCATGAACAGCTGATCTGAGATACCCATCTGACTGTCTGAGGCAAAATCACCTCCAGCCACTGTCCCATACAATCCCAACTGTGAGTTGTAATATGTTTGCATGTTGAGAGATCAATCTGTGGATCATGGCTGGCATCTTTTAAAATGTTATTGAAGTATAAAATAAAAGTTAACACACAAAAAAATGTTGAACTCCAGGGACTTCCCTGGCCGTCCAGTGGTTAAGATTCTATGCTTCTGCTGCAGGGGCCCCAGGTTCAATCCCTGGTTGGGGAACTAAGATCCCACATGCAGCATGGTGTGGCCAAAAAAAAAAAAAAAAAATGTTTTTTTAAGTGTTGAACTTCAGAAAAAAAACAAATGTCGAACTCAGGAATTACCTGGTGGTCCAGGTTAGGACTCTGTGCTCTCACCACTGCCCAGGGTCCAGGTTCATTCCCTGGTCAGGGAACTAAGATCTCACAAGCCACACAGCGTGATCAAAAATTAAAAATTTTAAAAACGGTTGAATTCAATAAATTTTTACAGAATGGACACACCAGTATAGCCAACCTGACATGCAGAAACAGAAACCCTCCTCACACGCCCTCCCAGTCACTGCCTGTCTTCAAAGCTAACCACTAGCCTGCTTTCTAGCACTAAACATAACATTTTGTCTTCTGGGAGTTTCATTGAAATAAAGCCTTATGGTGTGTGTTCTTTTGTATGGTGCTTCTTTTGCTCAGCATTGTATTTGTGAAACTCGTCCATGTAGTTGTGTCTATCAGTAGTTCTCATTCCCATAGAGTATTTCACTATATGAATATACTGCAACTTATCTGTTCAACTGTTGATGAACATCTGCATTGTTTTCTGTTTGGGGCCATTACAGATAATGATGTAAAAGAATGGCCATTTTATTATGCTCAAAAATTTTATGAGTTAGGGATTTGTAAAGGGTTCTGTAGGGATGGCTGATCTCTGCTCCAGTGAAGTCTGGGCCTTTGGCTGAAAAGACTCAGTGGTTGTGGGTGAGTTGGCAGTGGCACCAGCATATATATGGCACCTGGGCTAAAAGGACTCTAAGACTGACTACTGCCATTTGGGTCACCTCTGTGTGAACTCTATTGGTAGTCTGACTTCCTCACATCTTGGTGGCCTCAGGGCAGATGGACTTCTTACACAAAGGTTCAGAATTCCAAGCATGAGTGTCCCCAGGAACAAGGAAGAAGCTCCACAGCTTTTTCTACCGTAAGACAGGATAACTGATTTGCCTCTACCCATCTTGGGTTCATTGTTTTTGTGTGTATGCACTCAGCTGTGTCCAAGTCTGCAATCCCATGAACTGTAGCTGGCCATGCTCCTCTGTCCATGGGACTCTGCAGGCACGAATATTGGAGTGGATTGCCATTTCCTACTCCAGGGAATCTTCCCAACCCGGGATCAAACCCTCATCTTTTGTGTCTCCTGCACTGGCAGGTGGATTCTTTACCACTGCATCACACTCTGTGTGTACGTGCATTCAGTCGTGTCTGACTCTTTGCAGCCAGGCTCCTCTGGAGTTTTCCAGGTAAGAATACTGGAGTAGGTTGCCATTTCTATAAATTAGACTGACAAAAGAAAAAAAAAAAACAAAAAACAGATAAACAGAGAAAAACAAAAGTTTATTAACATATGCTTCGCATACACATGGGAACTCTCCATGATGAGCAACACAAAGAGCAGTGAGAACTTGGGCTTATATAGTGCCTTAACCAAAAAGCAATGAATTTTCAGGGAAGTGACAAGACAAATGAAAAGAATTTTAAGTTTATAGGACAGCAAATTGTGGGAAGGTAAATATACAGGGGAACTAGTGGAAGATAAGGGCTGGACTTATGAGTCCAGACTTATGAGTCTACTATTGTCTCTGATGATTAACTTCTGCTCTTCCTGGTAGAGCAGAGAGAGGGGGCATCATTATAAGTGTATGTCGTACAAAGTAGGAGGAAGGCAGAGAGCTTTTCTTATATTTGCTTTTTTTCTCAATTGCCTTCAGCTCAAAGAATCCTAATGCCAAGTGGCACACTATTGGGGAGAATATTCTTCTACCCTCCATTGGCTTAACTTTGGAAGTCACATGGCATCACCTCCACACCATTCTATCATTCCAAATGAGCCACAAGCCTGCCTAGGTTCAAAGAAAAGAGGCACAGATCCTACCTCTCCTAGTGAAGAGTCTCTAGGTTACATTATAGGGAAGCATATGTGACAGAAAAGTTTTTTACAGCCATCTTTGGAAAATATGAATTGCCTCAGCTCTATGACCATTCTGGGACATTTTTTCATGACCATATGTACATTTCTGTCCAGTATGTATTAAACCTTGGAGCTCAATTTCTGAGTCGAAGTGTGTATGTTTGCTAAACTTTAGTAGATAATGCTAAATACTTGTTTTTGGCTTGTGCCAATTTATACTCCCACAATATGTGAAAATTACAGTTCCTCCATATCTTTGCTAACAATTGGCATTGTTTTCCTCAGTTTAGCCATTTGGAAGGGTATACAGGGATATTGTGGGCTTCCCAGGTGGTGCTAGTGGTAAAGAAGCTGCTTGCCAATGCAAGAGACATAAGAACCAGGGGTTCAGTCCCTTGGTTGGGAAGATCCCCTGGAGGAGGGCATGGCAGTCCACTCCAATTCTTGCCTGGAGAATCCCATAGACAGAGGAGCCTGTTGGGCAGCAGTCTATAGGGTGGCAAAGAGTCGGGCATGACTGAAGCAACAGCACACACACACACACACACAGAGTGTTATTGCATTGTGGCTTTAAACTTGCATTTCTCTGATAACTAATGAAGTTGAGAACTTTTTCATCTGTTTATTGGCCATTTAAATATCTTCTTTTGTGAAGTGCTAGTTCAGAGGGCCTTATGGCAGAAAGTGAAGAAGAACTAAAGAGCCTCTTGAAGAAAGTGAAAGAGGAGAGTGAAAAAGTTGGCTTAAAGCTCAACATTCAGAAAACAAAGATCATGGCATCCAGTCCACAATTCACGGCAAATAGATGGAGAAACAGTGGAAACAGTGGGAGACTTTTTTGGGGGGGCTCCAAAATCACTGCAGATGGTGATTGCAGCCATGAAATTAAAAGACGCTTACTCCTTGGAAGGAAAGTTATGACCAATCTAGACAGCATATTAAAAAGCAGAGACATTACCTTGCCAACAAAGTTCTGTCTAGTCAAGGTTATGGTTTTTCCAGTGGTCATGTATGGGTGTGAGAGTTGGACAGTGAACAAAGCTGAGCGCCGAAGAATGGATGCTTTTGAACTGTGGTGTTAGAGAAGACTTTTGAGAGTCCCTTGAACAGCAAGGAGATCCAACCAGTCCATCCTAAAGGAGATCAGTCCTGGGTGTTCATTGGAAGGACTGATGTTGAAGCTGAAACTCCAATACTTTGGCCACCTGATGCGAAGAGCTGACTCATTTGAAAAGACGCTAATGCTGGGAAAGATTGAAAGCAGCAGGAGAAGGGGACAACAGAGGATGAGATGGTTGGATGGCATCACTGACTCAATGGACATGAGTTTGGGTAAACTCCAGGAATTTGTGATGGACAGGAAGGCCTGGCCTGCTATAGTCCATGGGATCGCAAAGAGTTGGACACGACTGAGCAACTGAACTAGACGGCCAGTATATTTTTTAATGGATTAGATTATAAAATATCAGAATATACCATTCATGGCAAGAGTAGATATTTTTTCCTGAAACATTGTTTTAGTTTTATAGATTGTAGTAGTTGCTGTGGTGTATTCCTCAGATTCTTCCATTTACGATAAAGCACACACTCCCCAGTTCCCAAGAATGTTACCTGCTGCTGACTAACTGCTCAAAATCTAATCCTTCCCCAGAAATTGCCCTTGGCAGGTTTATAGGTGACTCAGTGGTAAAGAATCCTCCTGCCAATGCAGCAGACATAGGTTCAAACCCTGGATGAGGGAGATCCCCTTCAGTAGGAAATGGCAACTCACTGCAGTATTCTTGCCTAGAAAAATTCCATGGACAGAGGAGCCTAGCAGGCTGCAGTCCATGCAGTCTCAAACAGTCAGACATGACTGAACCACTGAGCACAGATGCTGAGGGAAATGAGTCACCCAGGGTTAAGGCCCCTCCCCAATGAAAGCCCACATCCAGTGACTAGTCACCTTGGGAGGTAGGTACAAAGGTCCAGCCCTCCTAGAAGTATTCTGGCTTGCCTGGAACTTTAAACCTGAATATCCTTTGTCCTTGGAGACCTCTCAGTCCTGGGTAAGTTGGAAAGTTTGGTCAGCTCACTCTTGCCACAATTTGAGATGCTATTGATAAATCAACTTCAGAACTCTTTGTAAAATCAATTGAAGCTTCACTTAGCTTGCAGGAGCATCACTAAGTTCTACTTTTCCCTCTGCCCAATCCTGTGTCCTTTGTACTTTCAAAAGTACTGATCCTAGAGAATGCTCCAATAAATGAGCTGCATCAACTCTCCATCCAGAATCTTCTTTCCAGGAAACCCAAAGTATTATATACATGTGTGTGCTAAGTCACTTCAATCATGTCTGACTCTGTGCTACCCTCTGTCCGTGGGATTCTCTGTCCATGGAATTCTCCAGTGATAAAGTGGAGAACCCCTCTGTCCATGAGATTCTCCAATGATAAAATGCCTTTTCTTGCTGGCTCAAAAAGATATGGAAGCCACTATTAGAGTAGTTATTATTGTTTTGCCCACCCACTGCCCCTCTCTTCCTTTAGTGACAGCACCCTGCTTCTTCAGGGGAGATAGTACTCCTCTCACTCAAGTCGGAGGTTTTTGTGGGCCTATCCAATTTAAGTACCCCCATCCTCTGCCAACTCTCAAGCATCATCAGAGTGGGTCTGTGACTCAACCCAGGCCAATCAGAATCCCTTCCTAGAATTTTTCTATTCAGCGTTAGAAAAAAAGAGTCCTTCCTGGGCCAGCCACCCCACTATAATATTGAACCAGAGGCCGTATAACCCATATACAGACAGACAAGTAGGGGAAATGTGGAGAAAGGGATTCCTGTGACATTACACTTTGGTTCCACGGCAGCCTGAGACCCATGTGAACCTCTACCTTCCCCTGACTCTCTTCCCCTTGGGCTTCTGCCATTTTCAGTGAGAAGGATTCTAATTAGTTCACAAGGCTTTTGAGAAGAGCATGTTATGATAAATCATCAGGAAAATAATCAATAGCTGTCCTGCTGCTTCTATCTAACTTTTTTCGATGTCTTCTATTTATCTGTCTTCCTTCTCTTCATCTTGTTTTCTCTACTTAATCAAATTAAATCCCTCCAAGATTTGTTCAAATGCCCCCTGCCCAATCAAACTTTCCTGACACTCCCAGTTTACATGCATGCAGCCCACAAACATTTTTGAGCTCTTGCTACTCTTATATTTAAAGTGCTGCTGTTGCAGAGGAGGGGCTCAAGAGGGAGGGAATACATGTATACTTGACTGGTTCGCATTGGTGTACGGCAGAAACCAACACAGCATTGTAAAGCAATTATCCTGCAATTAAAAAATTAAGTGCTATTGTGCTAGCACTGAGGCCCAAAGATGGATCAATGCACGACCCAGGCCTACAGGTGCTTTGGTATCATAGTTGGGGAAGCCAACTAATAGACAGTTACCCTATGAGGTGGCAAGTGCAATGACAGAGATATTAGAGAGCCTGTAGGAGGGGAAGCATGTGGCAGCTAGCCTTCAGGATGGTCCTCAATGATCTCTGCCTCCTGGTGTTCACACTCTGTATAGTCCCCCAGCATCTTATCAAGGTTTGTTTCTGTAACAATAGAATACCAGGAAAATAATGGTGTATGACTTCTAAGGCTAGGTCAAAGGTTGACAGACTTTTTTTCTAAAAGGTAGTAAATATCGTAAATATTGTAAACTTTACAGGCTATATGGTTTCTGTTGTAACTACTCAACACTGTCACTATAGCAAGAATGCAACCAGTAAGTAAATGACCGACTGTAGCTGTGATCTAATAAAACTTGATTTACAAAGAAGGTAGCAGGGTAACTTTATTGGTCACTTACAGTTTGCTGATTCCTGGTCTAGGTCATAAAACACATTGCAGTTTTGACTTGTTCTTGTGGGTCACTTGCTCTGGGGGAAGTCAACTGCCATGTCATAAGGACATTTGAATAAGGAATCAACGCCTCTACCAGCAGCCAGCACCAAGTGGGCCAGTCATATGAGCGGGCCATCTTCTAAGCGAATTCGTTAGCCTTATCAAACCTTCGGATGACATTGCAGCCCAGTGGACATTTTGACCATAACTTCATGAGAGATCTCAAGCCAGAAGCACCAGGTAAAGTTCTTCCAAATTCCTGAAATTATCTGAGCTAGTTAGCATTTATTGTTTAAGTTTTGACTTACTGCAGAAATAGAGAACTAATGCCAAAGGTTTGTTTTCCTACTGACCTCTGAGACAACTATTAAGAAACAGTAAGCTAGGACTTTGCTGGTGGTCCAGTTGTTAAGACTTCGAGCTTCCAATGCAAGGGATGAGGTTTCAATCCCTGGTCAGGGAACTAAGATACCACATACTGTGTGGTGTTCCAAAAAAAAAACAAACAAGAAACGGTGGCTGTTGGCACATTGTAAATCAACTACATTTCAATTAAAAACGAAGAAAGAAAGAAACAGTAGGCTCGCTGTAGCCTAGGTTCTTTAGTTAATTCATTTATTTGAATTACAAATACATAAGTACAAACTCGTGGTGAAAAGATTCAGATAATACAGAAGTACAGAAATCAAATAAAAACAGCCTCCTGTATCAACTCCCAACTGTGGACGAAGAATTTCACCTGTTATATCAGTAAACAAAGGATGTTGGGGCTGTCAAACCATTAGTCACTGTAGCCATCCCCCTTAGGGGGCTCAGGATCAAGTAAAGCAGGATGCTGACCCTGGTATATATCAAAGGAATGATTTCAATGAGCCCATACTCTTGCATCTTCCCATGCATAGAAAAGTGCTAAACTTATTAAGTTGAGATGTCAGGTTTTCCTTTTGTTGTTGTTATTCAGTGGCTAAGTCACGTCCCAACTCTGCAACCCCATGAACTGCAGCATGCCAGGCTCCTCTGTCCTCCACTATCTCCTGGAGTTTGCTTGGATTCCTATTCATTGGTGATGCTATCTAACCATCTTATCATTTCCTTTAATTAACAGTAATCTCTTAAGACTTCTCTGGCCTTCCAGTGGTTAAGGTTCTACACTTCCACTGCACCGGGTGTGGGTTATATCCCTGGTCAGGTAACTAGGATCCCACATGCCTTGTGAGGCATGACCAAACTAAGATTAAAACAAACTAACTAACAAAAAACCAATAATCTTTTGATGTTCCAACTACCTGGGGTTTTTGTTTGTTTGTTTGGCTTTTGGTTTTTTGCAAAAATTTCTTTATGTCCTGGCTTCTCCCTTACCTCTTCAGAACAGTCCCTCAGAGCTATCTGACAAGCTGTCTCCTGGGCTTAAGTCCTAAGCAAGTTCACTGAGTAAACCATATTTTTCAACTTTTATTAGGTTGTGCTTTTTTTTTCCCGGTCGACACTATCCTCTTTGCCCCAACACTGCCCTTAGAGGAGGTGTTGGCATGTTGGTATATCATCTTTTGGCCCCCTTTCTGTAGCATGTAGCATGTAGCCCCCTTTCTGTGACGTGGGTGCCTACTGGCTTCTTCCTTTCTTATTTCCTCAGCGCCTTGTGCATTTCTCAAGAGTTCATTTTGCTCTATTTTGTCGTAATGACTTGTCATTTTCTCCAGAGACATCTTCCCAAATGTGGGACCAGTGTAATCACATGAGGCGCTGTGTGATTAGAAGAGCCCCAACTTGATTTAAGGCTCTGTGGTCACTATATTGAAATTCTCATAACTATTCTTTAAAATTCTTAAACATATTTTAACAAGGAGAGTCACATTTTCCTTTTATGCTGTGCATGGTTTTCATGTTTATCTTCCCTGAGATTACAAAGACAGGGGCCCTGGGCATCGATCTTGTGATGGACTTCTTTGAATTCCTCACAGCATCGTGAGAATACTCACAGTAAATGTTTGCTAATATGAAGGGAAATTTCCTTATCTCTGAAGGGCTTTTTTCTTACTTTTTTGTTTTTGTTTTGTGAAGCCATGCATAGATGTCTTTGATGACAATCAACAAACACAGAATAATCCAGAGTTCTTATTATCCCAGTGGAGTCCCACTTTTTGTCTGGTTTTTGCATGCTGCTCTGAGCTTCATTTGTTCCAGGCAAAGAACAAAGAAGAATGCCGTTCTCTGTTTCTCATTTAGAGAGATCCATAAACACATTCTCAAGAAGCAAGAACTTCATCCCCTTGCAGCCTGTAAGCTCCATGTTTCCACAAGACCTATACTCAAAGAAGGATTGTGAGCCAGGCATAATGAAGTCCATGTTTCCAGGCAAGCAGTGAGAAGGAGTTAGTGAATAAGTAATGGAGCCTATATCTATGATGTTTAATTTTTTTCATCTGTCTATGCTTCAGTTAATGATCCTTCTAGTCATTTCAAGTATTCGATGTTCCTTGAATTTCAGTCATTAGGAAGATTTACCATAATTTCCTGAAAAAAAAAGAAGTTAGATTTCAGGTTGTTCTGGTTAACTTTTTAGAACAGCTTATATAAAATCAAATTCTCTACTTTTCCAAATTTATATTTGGAGATCATTCAGGTATGTCTTTAAACCATGTTCCTCAAGTGTGAAAATAATTTTTCTCCAATTTTCACTACTTAAATATTTTATGCTTTTGAGAGTGTATCTTCTATGTATGTCGTGTTTTATTTATTTATTTTTTTGGCCATGCTGTGCAGCATGTGGGATCTTAGTTCCCCAATCAGGGATTGAACCTGTGCCCTCTACCATGGAAGCACAGAGTCCCTAACCACTGGATGACCAGGGAAGTCTCCTCTGTTTTTTAAAAATGGAGTAAACCACACATTCAGAAATGTAAAATGGTAAAAATTTAATTCAAGTAGTTTTAACATTTAAAGTGAAATTTTTGTTGTTCATTCAGTCGTTCATTTAACAAATATCTATGAAGTTCCTTCTATGTGCCAGGCAGTGTTTCAGTCCTGGGGACCAGCCAACAAAGTTCTCTGCATGCATTATGGTGGAAGAACATAACAGAAATAAGGACAGGCTGGATAAGTAACATAATAGAACGTTTCATTTTAGCTAGTGATATGTAGTAGGGCTTCCCTAGTGGCTCAGATGTTAAGGAATCCACCTGCAATGCAGGATAACCAAGTTTGACCATACTAATTTGGATATTGATTTGAAAAGATCTTTAGAGTATAGTTGACCCTTGAACAGCACAGGTTTAAAGAACATGTATATGTGGATTTTTCAATGAACTTGTAGTACAGTACTACATGTTTTGTGGTTGGTTGAATCTATGGACATGGAACCCTGGATACAGAGCCATTTTTAAGTTATACTGGATTTTGACGCCACAGAAGGTCGGTACTGCTCATCTGCACACTCTTCAAGCGTCAACTGTATATTGTTAAACGAAAAATGGGAGTTGCAAAATAATAAGATATAGGGATATCAGCTTTATAGGGATCTCGTAGTTGCCTAACCAGAAAAAGAAAGAATATACACTAACATATAAGTATGTAAGATGCTAAAAAAAAAAGAGAGAGAGAGACCTTTTGAATTAGGGATATCCCAATATTAAGAACAAAAAAAATAAAAGTTGCTGAATTCTCTGGGACCTTCAAAATATCTATCAGATTTTATGGCCACCTAGAGAGGAATTTTTCCTGATGGCCTGGAGCCATACTGACAAAAATAATTGTCAGGGTGATAATTAATGTAAGATCTCTGTTTGCATTGATATGTTCCACCTCTATAGTCAAATTGTCACATTATCTGAAATGCTTTGCAGGTAGTAGGTGCTACACAAGTATTTGCCGCAAGCTGGCAGGAAGGAATGTATGAACTCACTGTGGAATGAAAAACAGATGTCACTACTTTGGAAATGTAATCAAACTGCTTTTGAGATACCAGGAAAAAGCATATTTGCAAATCAGGAAATACTCAACCTCAAGAAGCAGATGTTAATACGCTTTTGGTCAAAACATCTTTTTCACAGAAAGCCCTGGGTCACATTTTTACTTTGGTGACATTCAAAATTTTTAATCTGTCTAGGGAATTTATTTCCAAAATGACATTCTGAGTGACTGCTTCTACTCCCAGCAAGCTGAGTTTTGCGATAATTGCATTTGATGTCTGTTCTGTGGCTTTTCTCCTTTTCCTCAACCCTGCCTCTGTCAATTACTATGGGAGGCTGCCCATAACAATGGAGACTATGGCCTCAGTAAAGACAGTATCCATGGTGCCAGAGGCTGCAGGCACTGCCAAAGGCTATACTGAGAGCAAAAGGAACTTCCAAGGGTTTCCTTATACTGAACTGTATGATTTTCCTTTCTAAAATGTATGCTCATGTCCCTTTCTAAAATGTATGCTCATGACAATCATGTTATCATTATTTTGGGTTGCAATTTCATCTCAGCTCTCCTTTGGCTCCCCAAGCTGTGGGCAAAGTGATTTTTAATATCGCGAGGCTGCATCTGGAGTATTCAGAGGGCAGGTAGAGAAAAGAGATCATCCTTAGGGTGATAACAGTGCCCTAGGGACTGTTTTTCATAAACCATTTCAGCCTTCCACACCCAGCAACCTTTCTTGAAGGATTAAGATATTTTATGCTCTGCCAGAGAAACGAACTAACATTTACTGAGTAATGATTATGGGCTGTTGGCTGCATATGGATCAGTCTTAATTTTCCCTTATTTAGGAGGTATTACCATTCTGGGGCTTTCTAGGTGCTAAAGAATCTGCCTGCCAGTGCAGGAGACACAAGAGACATGGGTTTGATCCCTGGGTTGGGAAGATCCCCTGGAATAGGAAATGGCAACCCACTCCAGTATTCTTGCCTGGAGAATCCCTATGGGCAGAGGAGCCTGGCGAGCTACCGTCCATGGGGTCACAAAGAGTCAGACATGACTGAGCACACACATATACACACACATCAGCCCACCTCACAGATGAGAAAAATGAGCCTCCCTTAGGGTCTATACTAAGATTCTTGATTCTAAAATTCATGTTCTTTATACTACAAGGAGAGAGGGGAATGGGAGTCAAGATTACTGGCTTCTTTGGTATAGCATGCTCAGTAAATGACACCAGAATGGTCCTTAACAAGGAGGAGCATAAAATAACCGAGTTATACCAGAACAAAACACTCACCTTTAATGCATCCTGATTTGGGGAAAAATAACTGAAATTTTAAGAGAATTGAAAGTGCTGACTCACTATGAAATTTTTAACAGCTTAACTGGTGTCCTGATCCCTAGCCCATCACACCTCTACAGTTATCAAGGACTGGGGGCTCCTTTTTCAGATCCTAACTCTCCAGGTTTCCAGTGTTGGCCATTTCCCAGTAAGGTAAAGGAAGATGCCAGCTATAATGGATAGACTTATACTTTGAGCTCCCACTACTTTCCATAGTTCATCACATTCCAAATATGCCCAAGCAGCAGAAGTTACACTCACTATGATGAACTTCTCAACATCTTTCTGAGCCCACCTCTAAAATTGTTTAAAATAGACATATTGTTTCCTATAAATGAAATTAAAATATACTTGCAAACCTGACAGAGTTGCAGGTAGCAATGGATACAAAGAATTCTTTGAAACCAAGATGTTGTAAAAAGCAGAGACATTATTTTGCAGACAAAGGTCTGTAGGTCCGTCTAGTCAAAGCTATGGTTTTTCCAGTGGTCACGTATGGTAGTGAGACTTGGACCATAAAGAATGCTGAGCGCTGCAGAATTGATGGTTTTGAACCGTGTTGTTGGAGAAGACTCTTGAGAGTCCCTTGGACTGCAAGGAGATCCAACCAGTCCATCCTAAAGGAAATCAGTCCTGAATGTTCATTGGAAGAACTGATGCTGAAACTGAAGCTCCAATACTTTGGCCACCTGATGCGAAGAACTGACTCATTAGCAAAGACCCTGGTGCTGGGAAAGATTGAAGGCAGGAGGAGAAGGGGATGACAGAGGATGAGATGGTTGGATGGCATCACCAACTTGATGGACATGAGTTTGAGCAAGCTCTGGGAGTTGGTGATGGACAGGGAAACCTGGCGTGCTGCAGTCCATGGGGTCGTAGAGTCGGACATGACTGAGCAACTGAACTGAACTAAACTGAAGATGTAGAAAGGAAAATTATCAAACTCTTGATTGTGTAGAATAGTACAAGAACAAATCTTCATAGAAAATGCTAGATTGTCTACAAGCAGAGAAAGATGAGTTCTTTAGAAATAGAAAAAGATGTTTTTAAGTGGCTACCATTGATTTTGGGAGGAAAAAAAGAAGATATGGCAAGAGAAGCCATTTGACTTCTATTTGACTCATGTTCTTGTAGATGACTTTGTCCCATAACAGAGTCTAAAATAATGTTTCCCTTCCATTGTCATTAAATCCTACTTATCAATATGAAAGGCCAGCTTTCTGAAAAATTTGAATACTTAAAAAGGAGCTTAAATTCTGTAGCAAGTCACTAGTATGAGTATACCAAATGTCACAAATTCTATTTTGAACTTACAAATTTGATTTTGACAAATATCTGCTTTTGGAAAACATTTCCATGGTAGATTTAGTTTTAATTTGCCCTGCTTCTGTGCCAAAGTTCTAAGTTCCTTTTACCTCTTTTGTACCAGCGCCTCTTAAATTTTAATGTGCAGAGACAGCTTGTCAAAATGCAATTTCTGATTCAGTAGGTCTGGGTTGGGCTTCAGATTCTGCATTTTTAACAAGCTCTCAGGTGATAACAGCGTTGCTGGCCCATAAACTACGTTCTGTGTGAGACTTAAGATCACAGAATTCTTAAAGCTCAGTGGGACCGTGTTTCAAAAGAAGAGACTAAATGGAAGACTTTTCATAAGAGGACGTTTAAGAGTGAAAAAAATGAGTAGAAATTATCTTAAGCCAGGACTTGTTGAGGGCTTTACTGTGGAGAAACACTGATAGGTTTTAAACAAGGAGGAACTTGATTAGATTGGTTTACTATCATTCCTTTCTTGTTAAGTAGGAATCTATAGTAACAACACACAAACAACCACTGGGGAAAGTAGCCAGAAAAGTGCAACAAGGCCATATCAAAGTCTTTATCTCTGTCTCTCTCCCTCATGGCAGTTAAGTGCAAGTTAAGAAATTTCATCAAGTATTGGAGAAAAGATACAGTCTTTGCTCAAGATCTATATTAATATGATCTCAAAGCTACAAACTCCCAGGCCTTTACAGTTTTGTAAAATACAAGGAAAATTATTTAAGAAAGATTTCTGGATTCCATAACAAACTGCAATATCTTTTCTCTGATTCTTTTTAAGCCTTGATATCTTTGCAGTATATCCTCATAGGATCATCATGAGAAAAAAAAAATATATATATATATAGTCTAGACAGAGATCAAAAATCACTGCAGTGGGGATCTTTCTTGGGCCCTTACTGGGCCAAGCAACCTCTGAGCTCTCATAACCCCAATGCCTGCTTTGATCATGACATTTAATACCTTGTATTTATAAATCTTTTTTAACTATTGGAAAACATAATAATAAAGGTGGCAACCCCCTCCAGTATTCTTGTCTGGGAAATTCCATAGACAGAGGAGCCTGACGGGCTATAGTCCATGGGGTTGAAAAGAGTCAGACACAACTTAGCAACTAAGAAACAACAAACATTTATTCAGTACTTACCATGTGCAGGCTAATTCTAAATACTTTTTATCATTACAACAGTCTAATGAAGTAGATGCTACATTCCACGCCCATTTATAGACAAGGAAACTGAGGCTCAGAGTTGTGGTAATTGCCCAAGGTCCTTGAGCTAGTTAGTGAAAGGGCTGAGATTGGAGCCCAAGCGGTCAGGGCCTAGAACTCACATTCCACTTGAGTTGATGCTTCCTCAAGCATTGGTCTCAATAATTCTATAGCATAGCACAGTGGGGTATGTAGCAGGCATCCATTTTTGTTGGATTTCACATTGGTGAAATCATCAGGATTTTGCTAGGGATGTAATTAAGGTTTGTAGAGTCTAAATCATTTCCAGAAGTCTCAAGTAGCCTTCCTTTTTTTTTTTTTTTTTGCCGTGCCATGCAGCATACAGGATCTTAGTTCCCAGTCCAGAGATCAAACTGTGTTCCCTGCAAAGGAAGCATAAAGCCCTAACCACTGGACTGCCAGGAAATCCCTGGCTTTGTGTCTTTAACTTCTGTTCAACCCATCAAATCCAGCCAGACTTCTGTCTTCATCTCTCGACACTGTGACATTTTTAAAGTCACAGCTGTCTCTCATTTTGCCATATCTAATATATGCATTCTACTCCTTATCTGCAAGGAGATCCAATTAGTCAATCCTAAAGGAAATTAGTCCTGAACGTTCATTGGAAGGACTGATGCTGAAGTTGAAATTCCAATCCTTTGGCCACCTGATACAAAGAACTGACTCATTGGAAAAGATCCTGATGCTGGGGAAGATTGAAGACAGGAGGAGAAGGGGACAACAGAGGATGAGATGGTTGGATGGCAACACCAACTGGATGGACATGAGTTTGAACAAACTCTGGAAGTTGGTGATGGGCAGGGAAGCCTGGTATGCTGCAGCCCATGGGGTTGCAAAGAGTTGGACACAACTGGGCAACTGAACTGACTCCTTATGTGACACAGCCTCTCAGCAGCATTTGACCCAGCCCTCTGGTTTCTCTGACACTGTACTGTCTTGTTCTCTGATATCTCTGTTCCCTCTCCAGTCTCCTTTGCTACCTCTTCATCCTCTGTGGGTCTCTAAATACTGGAGTTCCAATTCGATACTGTATCACATCAACTATTCTGTGTTGGTCTTTATTTCTTCTCTCATTCTTTTCCCCACTCCTTCATCCCTGTTTATCCTCATGACTTTAAATATCTTCTTGATGACGCAAATGTCTCCCAAAATTATATTGTCAGCCCAGGCCTCTTTGCTGAACTCTAAGCTTAGAACTTTCTTGACTTCTCTACTGGCATGTTTCATGAGCATTTAAAACTCCTTTGTTTGGGACTTCCCTGGTGACCCAGTAGCTAGGATTCCACACTCCCAATGCAGGGGCCCTGGGTCTGATAACCTGGTCAGGGAACTAGATCCCGCATGCTGCAACTAAAGATCTTGCATACATCAAAGATCAAAGGCATCATGTGCCTCAGCTAAGACCCAGTGCAGCCAAATAAGTAAGTAAATAAAATAAAACTCATATGTTCAATATTAAACTTTATTGTAAGGTATAAGCAGAAAAAACAAACCCCATAAGCTGTGGAAACTGAGCAAATCTTTTGTCAAAGAAAATGTCTTTTCCCACATGACGTTGACTACAAAGAGGAAACCAATGAGTAAGAAAATATTTATTAGCTACTTGCCCAGAGTTAAAATATGGCTCCCAGATATGTGTGTGTGTGAAAGATTTGTTTAACTTTCCAGTAAGGAAACTGGTGGGTCAGGAAGATCCCTGGAGAAGGAAATGGCAACCCACTCCAGTATTCTTGCCTGGAGAATCCCACGGACAGAGGAGCCTGGCGGGCTACAGTCCAAAGGGTCACAAAACATTTGACACGACTGAATGACTAACAAACAAGGGAACTGGTTAACGACAGGGAAGCCTGGCGTGCTGCAGTCCATGGGGTCACAAACAGTTGGACACGACTGAGCAACTGAACAACAACAAAGTGAACTGGCAGACAGTAAAGCTGTTCCAAAGACCATTTGAAGAATAGAGATTTATAAGGTCACCCAGGAAAGATAATTGCTTCTTGACAGGAAAGCTATGACAAACCTAGACAGTGTGTTAAAAAGCAAAGACACACTTTGCCAACAAATGTTCGTATAGTCAAGGCATAGTCTTTCCAAGTAGTCATGTATAGATGTGAGAGCTGGACCATATAGAAGGCAGAGTGCAGATGAATTGGTGCTTTCGAACTGTGGTGCTGGAGAAAAATCTTGAGAGTCCTTTGGACTTCAAGGAGATCAAACCAGTCAATCCTAAAGGAAATCAACCCTGAATACTCATCGGAATGACTGATGCTGAAGCTCCAATACTTTGGCCACCTGATGCAAAGAGCTGACTCACTGGAAAAAAATAACCCTGATGCCAGGAAACATTGAGGGCAGGAGGAGAAGTAAGCAACAGAGGATAAGATGGTTGGATGGCATCATCGATTCAGTGGACATGAACTTGGGCAAATTCCAGGAGATGATAAAGGATAAGGAATCCTGGTGTGCTGCAATCCATGAGGTTGCAAAGAGTCAGACACAACTTGGTGACTGAACAACAACAACAACCAGGAAAGACATGCTAAATAAATTTGCAAGGTGAAAGACACAACTAGTTAATGTCCTACAGGGCAATAAGACTGTAGCCATTCGGAGATACCATTTTTGCTGGAGAGGAATCATTCGTCTATCAGACAAAAATCTACAAGTTAACATGTAATTTCCCAGAGTCTGGCAGAAGTGATCATTTCTCTAGAGAATTTAATCATCCTTGCGCAGGCCTGTAAGATAGACCTGAAGTGTGACATTGGAAAGATACACAGCCTTCTTTTTGCCTTATTTCCATGTTTTGGATAGTTTTTATTAAGTGTGAGAATCTTTACAAACTTTTTTCTTGAGCACACAGTTTATAATAAATAAACAGAACTGGGATTTTTATTCCAAAGCTCATATTTCTTCTACCATACACCACTGACACATGGCTTTTATTTAGGAGAGGTGCTACAGAGATTTTCAGGCTCTAGGGCGGACAACTGAATATCCATTACCAGAACAGAATGCTCTTAGAACTCTGAAGGTTGAGCCTTGTCTCTGGATTTTTTTCCAAAGCCTGCTCTCTTGAGTCCCATTCAGTTTTCTGCTCCCAGAGACCTAGTAAAAACTTCAAATTTATATCATTTATTTTCCAGGTTACGTAATGTTTTATTTATTGACGTTTAGTTTTATGTACATGTTTAGTCTTCTTGAGGAGACTGTAAGTCTCTCAAAAGGAGGTTTTCTTTCTTAATACATTACTGTAGTTACAGCTCTTTGTATATGCTCTACAATGTTCAGTAAGGATTAGCAGTACTGAGGCCATACACAGGTGAAAATGAAAGCTAAAAAAGGTGAGAAAAATAAAAGACATATTATAGGGACATCCCTGGTGATCCAGTGGTTAGGATTCCTTGCTTCTACTGCATGGGGTGTGGGTTTGATCCCTGGTCAGAGAACTAAAGCACTGCACGCTGCATGACAAAAAAAAAAAAAAAAAAAGACATATTGTCAAGTAAAATAATTTTGTTGTTGTTCAGTCTCTAAGTCCTGTCCGACTCTTTGTGACCTCATGGATTGCAGCATGCCAGTCTCCTCTGTCCTTCACTATCTCCTGGAGTTCGCTCAAATTCGTGTCCACTGAGTCCCATCACTTCATGGCAAATAGATGGGGAAGAAATGGAAACAGTGACAGACTTTCTTTTCTTGGGCTCCAAAATCATTGCAGATAGTGACTGCAGCCATGAAATTAAATGACACTTGCCCCTTGGAAGAAAAGCTATAACAAACCTAGACAGCATATTAAAAAGTAGAGACATTACTTTGCCAACAAAGTTTCATCTAGCCAAAGCTACGGTTTTTCCAGTAGTCATGTATAGATGTGAGAGTTGGACCATAAAGAAAGCTGAGCACCAAAGAATTGATGCTTTTGAACTGTGGTGTTGGAGAAGACTCTTCAAAGTCCCTTGAACTGCAAGGAGATGAAACCAGTCAATCCTAAAGGAAATCAGTCCTGAATATTCATTTGAAGGACTAATGCTAAAGCTGAAACTCCAATACTTTGGCCACCTGATGCGAAGAACTGACTCATTGGAAAAGACCCTGATGCTGGGAAAGATTGAAGGCAGGAGGAGAAGGGGACAACAGAGGATGAGATGGCTGGATGGCATCACCGGCTTGAGTTTGAACAAGCTCCGGGAGTTGGTGATGGACAGGGAAAACTGGCGTGCTGCAGTCCATGGGGTCACAAAGAGTTGGACACGAATGAGCGACTGAACTGAACTGAAATGAGTTGGTGATGCTACCTAACCATCTCATTCTCTGTCACCCCCTTCTCCTTTTGCCTTCAATCTTTCCCAATATCAGAGTCTTTTCCAATGTGTCGGCTCTTCACATCTGGTGGCCAAAGAATTGGAGCTTTAGCATCATTCCTTCCAATGAATATTCAGGGTTGATTTCCTTTAGGGTTGACTGGTTTGATCCTCAGTATATACTCACTATAGCACATCAGCAAGCTAAATGACACCCAGAGGCACCATGACAGTTCCCAGGCCAACCATCAAAGACTAAAAAGTGGGTGGTGGCCCAATTTCTATAAGTCTCCACCCTTTCCCCAAAATAGTTGGAACAATCCTCCCACTCATTAGCCTATGAAATTTGTTCTTGTTGTTTAGTCACTAAGTTGTGTTCAGCTTTTGTGATGCCATGGTCTATAGCCCACCAGGTTCCTCTGTCCATGGAATTTTGCAGGCAAAAGTACTGGAGTGGGTTGCCACTTCCTCTCCAGGGGATCTCCCCAACCCGGGAATTGAACCAGAGTCTCCTGCATTGGCAGGTGGATTCTTTACCACAGAGCTACCAGGAAAGTCCCCTATGAAATTACCCAGCTCATAAAAGCTAACCATGCCACATTTTGAGGCCACACTCACCCTCTGCAATGGCCCACACTCTGTCTGTAGCGTGTGTTCCTCTCTAAATAAATCCACTTCCACTTTGTCTCTCATTGAATTCTTTCTGAGATAAGACATCAATAACCTGAGCTTCATTAGGTCCTGAACCAAGTGTGTGATCTCAGTTGGAAGACTGTGGGTCTGGGCCTGGTTCAAGTCCCAGCACGTGAGTTCAGTTCCCAATCTGAGGTGAATGGTTTCAGTTTCATGAACAAATCATGCATTCATTCAGCAATTTATGCTGAGTGTCTGCTATGTATTAGCCACCGGAACACAGCTGTAAGTCAGACATGGGCGTAAACTTGATTACAGTGTACTGGGAAAGATTAATTTTTCAAAGAGGATTAAATTACTAATAAGAAGTTATACTTAAAATAGGGACTTCCCTGGTGGTCCAGCAGTTAAGACTCTGGGGTTCCAGTGCAGGGTGTGTGGGTTCAATGCCTGGTTGGGGAACTAAGATCCCACATGCTGAGCAGTGTGGCCAAAAAAGTAAAACAAACAAGCAAACAAAAACAATGCAATATGTTGGGACCAGGACACCTGAGAACTGTGAAGGTCATCAAAAATAAAGAAAGTCTGAGAAATTGTCATCACCTTAGGAAACATGACAATGAATAAATGTAATATGGTATCCTGGATGGGATTCTGACACAGAAAAAGGACATGAGGTAAAAACTAAGGACATCTGAATAAACCACGTGATTTAGTTAATATTAATGTATTGAAAGTAACAAATGCGTCTTGGTTCATTAGCTATAATAAGTGTGCCCTTTTAATATAAGATAATTATAACAGGGAAAATTGTTGGGATGAAAGTATATGGGAGCTCAGTACTACCTATTCAATTTTTCTGTAAATCTTAAACTATTCTAAAAAAGTAAAATCTCCAACAATTTAAATGCTTGCATTGTAAATAAAATAAAAATTATTTATGATAAACAATAAGAAGGCAAAAAACTGGATGTTTGTTGTTAGTGTCTCTAAAGGTGGCAAGAAATGCTTCTTGGGAAATCATGTAAGAGCTGAGACTTGAAATTTGAAAAGGAGTTGGCCAAGAAAAGAGGACATTAAGATTCTTCTAGGCAGAGATTACAGGGAATTCTAAGACTGAGAAAATCAAAGCAAGTTCAGTGAGGTCACAGCAAGAGCCCTGGGCAAAGATGATAAGATGAGGCTGGGACTGCCCCAGATAGGCCTTGGAGACCAGGCTAAGAATTTTTCAATTTATATTAAAACCAGAAAACCATTTACTCAATTACCGGTATGATCAGCATGGCTATGTGCTGCTCTGCTAAGCTTTTGGCCCTATTATTGTTTTTTACTCATTAAGTCATATCCAATTATTTGTGACCCTATGGACTGTAGCTTGCCAGGTTCCTCTGTCCATGGGTTTTCCCAGGCAAAAATACTGGAGTGGGTTGTCATTTCCTTCTCCAGGGGATCTTCCCAATCCAGGGATCAAACCTGTGTCTCCTGCATTGCAGGAGGATTCTTTACCACTTGGCCCCCTGGGAAGCCCACTAGCCCCATAGCAATGAACAAAACAATAAATCTCCTGCCCTAGTGAAGTCCTCAAGGACGGGGCGGGAGATGCTGGAGGGAAGAAGATGAGGAAATGGACTGAGCACTAAAGGGCCTTTGGTTTTATTATTGAGATGAAGGCTTTGAGTCAAGGAGTGATATGACCTCCTTGTGCATTATCTATGAAACCTCGCTTATGCCACTACTCTTCCCAAAATCAACTCCCCATGTAAGCCACAATGATCTTTTGCAAACAGACCTAGCCATTCTCCTGCTCCTGCTTTAAAGCCCTATTTTCGTCTCCTTGCAAAGACATAAGAATCCAAATCCTAAACGCTTAAAGAAACCCCTAAACACTTAAGACATTTCTGTAAAATACGTCAATCTGAAAAGAAAATGTGATTTTTTTTTTCAAATAAGTTTTTATTTATAGTGGTTAAAGGGGGAAAAATTTCCTCTCCAGATCAAACCAGGTCCCAGAGGAATTTTCAAGGCCATTCTGAAACCAACTGCACAGGCAAACAAATGTCCTTTAGTTTATTCTATCAAACCCTCATCTCAGGATTTTCCTGGTGGCTCAGTGGATAATAGTCCAACCTACAAATGCAGGGGACAAGGGTTCAATGCCTGGTCAGGGAAGATTCCCACATTCTGTGGAGCAACTAAACCCATGTGCCACAACTGCTGATCCCGTGTATCACAATTACTGAAGCCTGCACACCTAGTCGCTATGCTCTGCAACAAGAGAAGCCACCACAGTGAGAAGCCTGTGTACTGCAAGGAAGAGTAGCCCTCACTCCCTGCAACTAGAGAAAGCTTGCACACAGCAATGAAGATTTTCTATGAGAACTTTACTTTGAGGAGATTTTCTCCAAGAAATTCAATTTGATTTTTTAATGAATAACCATATTTGGTGGGTTGTATATCTGAGCAAATTTGCTAGAAACTTCCTAGGAGATGCAACTGAATAAAAGTGATAAATAAGTACATTTCATTTCTACAACATGATGGAGACAATTTCAGCTCAACATGCAAATTTTAATTTTGGGGGGAATGCTATAGAATTTTAATAAATGGAATACTGAGAAGTTATTTAAAAAAACCCAGACATTTGAATATAATACGTTTAAGACATTAAAGGAAAATTTTATATGTGTATTATAACTAAAATTATTTCCTTCTATCCTGAAATTTTCCTTTAATATACATATTGTAAATGTATATTGTATATGTATTATTTGTATATGTATTATTTTATAGATAATATAAAAAGGTTATGTTATATTGAGGTTGGGAGAAAGCCTCAAGTGTATGACTATTGATACTACTTATTCTTGAGTATGAGTAATACATAACATTTTAGTTTTCAGATTGTATGTTACTGAAATATTTGACACTTTTTACAAATTTGTTTCTGGTTAGTCGTAAATAACACAAAATAATTAGAATCATTTATAAAGTGGCTTCCCAATGGCTCAGCAGTAAAGAATCTGCCTGCCAATGCAGCAGATGCAGGAGATGTGGGTTCAATCCCTGGGTCAGGAACATCCCCTGGAAGAGGAAATGGCAACCCACTCCAGTATTCTTGCCAGGATAATCCCATGAACAGAGGAGCCTGGTGGGCTACAGTCCATAGAGTCACAAAGAATCAGATATGACTGAGCATGCATGCAGACACACATGATTTATAAAGTATATAATACTTTAGTAATTCATATTTGCAGAACTAAATTAGACACTATCATAAAATGACAGCCAATGATTATACTAAAACTTCTCTCTTAGTGTGAATGACACATTTTATTTGGACTTCCATTTCAAGATGACCTATACTTGTTGATAAATTATCAGTGATTATTCTCAAAAAGAAAAAAAGGTTATGCCTTCATTCTGGACCTTAAATTAAGAAGCTTATCTTAATTATAATTCCCACTACCCTATTTAAAAAAAAATGGCTTACCCAGTTCCTACCCATTACCAACCCAGCCCAATTTAGAACTGACCCATAGTTGCTCTGCTCATCACCCATTCTCTGAGTGGGAAAAGAGAGATGACACTTGCCTACAGGCTAAATTAGTCTAAAGGAATCAACCGGAAAGGTCATCATCTGAAGAGTCTAAAAGGTCACTGAGAAAGTTCCCTCCCCCTACTCATCCCTCCCCACTTACAGGACTCTATAGAAGGCTTGTGGAATGGATTTCCCCTACAAAGTCACTGTCCCCTTCAATAAGCCTATCTTGACCCAGACTGGGTTAGATGCTCCTTAAACAGACCTGGTTTGCTGCCACACATCTCTTCATCCATCTTAACACTTCTAGAAATGCATTGTCATTTTTCCATGAAATTCTCCCTCGCCACTAAGTTATGAGCTTCTTTTATCCCTAAAGCTTAGCGACCCAGGGATTGAAGCTGGGTCTCTGGCATTGCAGGCAGATTCTTTATCATCAGAGCCATGAAACCCGGACCTAAAGCTTAGCAAGGACTAGTTATTTGGCCACAGATACTTATTTGAAGGCCTATTCTGTACCAGGTGCTGTGCTAGGTGCTGGATTTATGAAGGTGACCAAAATAGTAAAACTGACATGGAATTTAGAGTCTGGTGAGGGAAGTATTTTAAATTAACATACAAGTAACTAATCAATTAAAATAGTGTTTAGAGCCACAACATCCAAGTAACAGGTGGTAATAGAGCACACAGAGGCTTAGTAGGACTTGATGCAGTTCAGGTGAAGGCTTCCTGGAATACGTTTGAGGGGGTTCCTGAAATGAGAACAAGTTGCCCAAGCAGAGTGGGTCTGTGTTGGAGTTGGAGTAGGTACTGAGGCCCAGAAGAATCGTCCAGGTAGTTGAAACAGCATGTGGAAATAGTCTGAGACTGGAAATGGCCAGTGTGCAGGAGTTGGTGGCAGGAGAGATAGCAGCCCAGGTCAGGCAGCTCCTTACTGAACGTGTTAAGCAGCTCAAACATTGCCCTAAAAGAAATGAGAAAGCTGGGAGGGGATTTTAGCACAGGAATGACGTGATCAGATGATCTGATTTGCATCTTAAAAGTTGAATTTCTGGGGCCTCCAGATGAAGAATGGAATGTAGAAGAGCAAGAATGGGCAAAGGGATTTTAGCTAAGGCAAGAGATAATGGTGGCTTAGTGAATGTAGATAGTGGAACTTTAGAATCAAAGTATAGGACACAAGGCCTGGAAAGTCCCCACATACCTTTCAGGTTCCAGGTTTTATGTCTCAGTGAACAAGGCACCATGAATTATTCAATACTAGCTTATTCATAGCAGAGCTAGGACTATAAGCCAATTGTGCATTTTTCTCTTGCTACCTTTATTCATGGACCTCATGACTCAGCAAGTTTTTTAATTTTAAAGAAGCAGTGCCTTACTAAATGATGGATATATGAACTTCATTACCCTATTCTCTCTACTTTGAGATGTTTGAAAATATTGATAATAAGTGGTTTTATGAAACAATACTTTAAAACCTTTGGGGCATAGGTATGAATTCAAGGCATTTGAAATCAGTTGAGAGATGGAAACGGGTCCTGAGCTTTCTGGGGCTCCCATACTCACACGGTGCCCTCTGGGCCCCAGCCTGGTAGACTCAGCGGGGTGGTATCTGGACTGAATGCCATAGTCATAGATAATGTCAGATTTCTGGACTCCATGGCACTTACCTGGAGCAAGACACGGAACCTCCTTTTGAATCTTCTGCACAGTGGGAGTCCATACTGTCAAATGACAAAAATAATACAGTTTAGTCATGAACTTGATGTCCCTTATCCATGGGAAAACCATCCATGGATCGAGGAGTATACTGCCTTACAGACAGACAATAGAGCCTCTTCCAGAGGGAGTCTGAGCAACAGCAAGTTTATAGAGCTTCAAAGAGGAAACAGGAAACAGGGAAAGATAGCCTAGGAGGTCAGCCATTTCCTTATAAGTTTAGCAGGTCCTATTTTCCAGGGTAAGGTGAGCTAGCTGAAGCTGAGCTAGGGGATTGTAATGGGTGCATGTTGACAGTGGGGCATTTCCTGGAGGTGCAGGCTGGCTTAGGTTTAGATTTGTGACCTGGGTTGGGGTGCTGGTGTTAGGGCAACCACAGACTGAAACCACACACCCTGGCCAGGACTGATAGCAACTACTTGCAGGAGTTATCTTACAACAGGAGGTCCTGGCAAGGGACATGGAACTAACAAGCTACCACCAACCGGAAGAAGTCAGGAAAGGTCAAAAGGAGAGAGGAGACACCAGTCCATGTGTCTTACCAACCTCCAAGAATCCTTCTCACTGGAATCCATGTTGGCTGAGTGATGCATGTGCCACCAGGAAGGACCCTGAGTCAGAACGATTGGCAAGAGACAACCAGGAAACTAACCCCATCACCATAAAACCTGAGACTGTGAGCCACGTGACAGAGCCGTTCTCCTGGGTTCCCTTACTCTGCTGCTCTCCACCCCTTCCCAGTAAAGTCTCTTGCTTTGTTAGCACATGTCTCCTCAGACAATTCATTTGAGTGTCAGAAAAAAGCCCACTGTTGGGCTCTGGACGCACATTTCCTGTGGAAGCACATTTCCATCAGCACATTTCCTGATCACTAAACATTTTTTTTTTCTAACACTTCCTAGACATTAAGTAATCAATGTCACCACAACTGTATGCATAAACTCCCAAGAGTGACTATACAGTTGCCTATTTATGATTTATATTACATGTTAGAATAAATTTGAAGAAGTTCTGGGTTTGTTTTATTTAAGCTAGGGACTGTTACTCTCTTAATAGTTTTGGAATACAGAAAGCAAAGAGAAGTGTTTATATTCACTAAAACAACGATATGGAAGGTAGGCTGTGATCATATAGTGGTTAGTATAATCATATAGTGGTTAGTACTTGGCACTGTGGAGAGTGGATGTGTGGTGAGGTTATTCTATTGACTTTCAGCCTGAAATCTCTGGATCTTGGAGAGTAGTGGTTGACAGTTAAAGGCATTAGCTTTAGCTATTAGTTTCTTTTAAAGTGACTGGTGTGGCAGCCATTCCTTGGGCTTAGGATCAGAGAACTCTTGAAATACCATCCTCTATTTCATCTTCTACCCAGTCTTTCTGCACCATGTGATTTCCTTGGTACCCAGAAAACATTCAGTTAGTCATCTGCTTATTTTCTCTCCTTATTAAAATTATTTTTTCACCCTAGTTTTACACTGGCAAGGAAAGATTCAAAAGAGCAGACCTGACACACTGTAAGTACCAACTAACTGTTAGTGAATGAAGCAATTTACAAGCAAATTTGAACCCTATAATTTGAATATAACATTATAAGCTGCATAATATAGAAATGCATACTAGAAGGTGAAATTTTCCTCTCACATGCACACTTTAAAAAATAATCCTGGCTAATATTTTGACTACTAGTTTTACTAAAAACACTAGACTGGGCATTCTTATATATCTCTATGTGCTGTAGGAGGTTATGTTGGGTCAAAAGGTTTCTGTATGTGTGTGTATTTTGGTAGTGTCAACTTACTCTCCAAAAAGTTGTAATAATTTTGACTCCCCTAAACATAGTGTTGTACAATGGTCCATGATTATTTTACTTTAAAAATTATTGTTTTCTAAATTATAAAAGTACATATCCTTTTGAGAAGAATTGGAACAATTTGGGAACGTTTAAAGTAGAAAATTGAGGTATTTCCTATCCCCTATCCAGTTTCTGAAATTATTTCGCAACAAGATGACAATGTGGTCAATATAGAAACCTCCAAAAATCAATTTTAGATTTTTTTCTTCTTTTTCCTCCAGCACATGCAAACAATATATGTCACTCCTAAGAAATTCTGGGAAAGACCTGCCTAGGCCTCTGAGTCCTCAGACATGATTGTATTTTGAAAAGCAAGCCTCTACCTTACTACCAATCATCTTTAAATGCATCTACATCAAATACATATTAAACAAAAAAGTAATAATTTAACATTTTTTTCTCTTAAAAATACTTGACTATAAGCAACTTTTTGCTTTTTCATACTGTAAAAAAAGTAAACAATGGAAACAGTGATAGATTTTATTTTATTTTCTGAATTCCAATATCACTGCACATGGTGACTGCAGCCATGAAATTAAAAGACACTTGTTCCTTGGAAGAAAAGCTATGGCCAACCTATATAGCATATTAAAAAGCAGAGAAATTACTTTGCCAACAAAGGTCCCTCTAGTCAAAGCCATGGTTTTTCCAGTAGTCATGTATGGATGTGAGAGTTGGACTATAAAGAAAACTGAGCGCTGAAGAATTGATGCTTTAGAACTGTGGTGTTAGAGAAGACTCTTGAGAGTCCCTTGGACTGCAAGGAGATCCAACTAGTCCATCATAAAGGAAATCAGTCCTGAATATTCATTGGAAAGGCTGATGTTGAAGCTGAAACTCCAATACTTTGGCCACCTGATGGAAAGAACTGACTCATTGGAAAAGACCCTGATGCTGGGAAAGATTGAAGGCGGGAGGAGAAGGGGACAACAGAGGATGAAATGGTTGGATGGCATCACTGACTCGATGGACTTGAGTTTGAGTAAGCTCCGGGAGTTGGTGATGGACAGGGAAGCCTGGCGTGCTGCAGTCCATGGGGTCAGGAAGAGTTGGACATGACTGATTGAACTGAACTTATTTATAGTCTTTTAACTCAATAATTGTCAATTTTTCTTGCAATTCATTTTTAAAGCTTGGAGCATAAGCTTTTGTAAGGGTGGCTGATCTGGCTTAGACATGGAGAGAAATTTATTCTCTCACAGTTCTAGAGGTGAGAAGTCTACAATCAAGGTGTCAGCAGAGTCATACTGCCTCTGAATGGCTTCTAGGGGAGGATCCATTCCACGTCTCTTCCAGTTTCTGGTGGTTGCCCGCTTCCTTGGCTTGTGGCCACATCACTACAATTTCTCTCCATCTTTACATTGCTATCTCTGTTTTCTCCTCTGTGCATCTCTTATAAGGACATCTGTTTATGAATTTAGGACACAATCAGATAATCCAGAATGATCTCCTCATTTCAAGATCCTTAATTTAAGTACATCTGCAAAGGCCTTCAGATAACACTATTCCAGGCATGTGTGCCTGGAACCCAGTGAGTGAGGTCAAGAAAAGGAAGAGATACAGTAGAAGATGTTACGGGGAAGTAGGAGGAAGTGATGCAAAACTTAGATTACTAGTTGTTAAATGGCTTCACTGTCACTTGAAATCAAAGTATGGACAGTACATATAATGAGCTGTTGAGTTACTTTGTGAGCATGGACTTAATATCAGGCGAGATAATCTTCACATCTACTCTTAGTCAAAAAAACCAAGTGAATATCCTTGTCCTAAACTTAGGTGATTCATCTCTACCTGTCCAATTCTGTGTCTCAATGTTCTGGGCACAGTGTAAGGTAAACACTGCCAAATTTTCCCCTTTGTTTTTCTCTTTTCTAGGTTACATGCAGACTAGCTTCTTAGGGAAACAACAAAGGAATTCCAGTCTAGAGATCAGTTACCTTAAGGTCATTCCTAATATGTCATCCAAGAGGAGGGAAGACTGGTCTTCTATTGAAAGATGAAGAGGCAGAAGAAGGGATGCAGGAAAGAAGGAAGCACAACACAGGAATTTAGATATCATTTTTGCCCAAATCAATATGCTGAATTTGGTTAAAGTTTCATGGTGTGACCTTCACAACTGTGATTGGATTATAGTGGTCTGATTTTGTTTTTCAGGGAGATTTCATCACTGCTTATTTAAGACTTCCTTGTGAAAAGTGTAAGTGTCAGTTGCTCAATCGTGTTCAGCTCTTTGCGACCCCCTGAACTGTAGCCCGCCAGATTCCTCTGAATCCTAGTTTCAGAGAATTCTCCAGGCAAGAATACTGGAGCAGGTTGCCATTCCCTTCTCCAGGGGATCTTTCTGACTCAGGGATCAAACTGGGTGTCCCGCATTTCCAGCATATTCTTTACCATCTGAGCCACCAGAGAAGCTCTAAGACTTCCTTGGAACAAGCTAAATTTATGCTTAAAATGGTGTCTGTTCGAGACTAATGCCACTCACTTTATCTTCGGTCGTGATTTGCTCCAATCCCAGCTGGCTTGCCACTCTGGTTTACTTGACTTTCCTACATCCTTTCTTCTGCCTCTTCATCTTTCAGTAGAGGACCAGTCTTCCCTCCTCTTGGATGACATATTAAGAATGACCTTAAGGTAACTGATCTCTAGACTGGAATTTTTGTTTATAAACTGTACCCATGAGTTGCTTACTTCCCTCAAATAAATACTCCTCCTCTTCCTTGAAGCTTAGCCTGGCTAAAAGCCATTTCTCCTCCAAATTCTAAAAACTCTTATTGTTTGTGCTTTTACTGAAGCAGGATATGTTTTATTTCTCTATCTAGATCATAAGTTTGGTGAAAGTCAAAACCTTGTTTATACTTTTTTTTTTTTTAAATTTTATTTACATATTTATTTTTGGATGCACTGGATCTTTGTTGCTGTGCAATGGCTTTCTCTAGTTGAGGTGAGCAGGGGCTACACTTCGTTGAGATGCACGGATTTCTCTTGTTGCAGAGCACATTCTCTAGAGTGCAGGCTCAGTAGTTGTGTTCCATGGGCTTAGTTGTTCTCCGGAATGTGGGATCTTCCAGGACTAGAGATTGAACCCATTTCCCCTGCATTAGCAGGGGGATTCTTAATCACAGGACCACCAGGGAAGTCTGTAGTTTATATTTCTTTACTTGCCCTCCACCCCATACTGTTTTACGTTAAACAGAGAAGATGCTTGATAAATATCTGTTGAATAAAACAGCTTTAAAGATAGGAAGTGAATTTATAGTATAAATTGGTAGAGACTATCAGGAGAAAAATCAACATCCTTAGATACAACATTTTGTGAAAAAATTTGGAACACTTATCAAAATAATGCAAATAATCAAAACACCCCAACGAAAAAAAAGTTTCCATTGTTTATATTTTTTCAGGTCAGGTTTATTGAGGTATACTTTGCGTTTAGTAAAATTTGCCCTTTTAAATTTTTCATGTCAATGAATTTTGAGAAATTTTTACAATTATGTATCTACTACCACAGCCAAGATTAAGCTCATTTATATCATCCTCCAAATTCCCTTGTACCCTTTTATAGTCAAGCTATTTCCCTCACCATGAGCTCTGGGCAACCACTAACCCCCTTTGTATCTCTATCAGTTCAGTTCAGTCACTCAGTCGTGTCCAACTCTTTGCAACCCCAAGGACTGCAGCATGCTAGGCCTCCTTGTCCATTGCAAACTCCCCAAGTTTACTCAGACTCATGTCCATTGAGTCAGTGACGCCATCCAACCATCTCATCCTCTGTCGTCCCCTTCTCCTCCCGCCTTCAATCTTTCCCAGCATCAGGGTCTTTTCCAATGAGTCAGTTCTTCCCATCAGGTGGCCAAAGTATTGGAGTTTCAGCTTCAACATCAGTCCTTCCAATGAACAACCAGGACTGATCTCCTCTAGGATGGACTGGTTGGATCTCCTTGCAGTCCAAGGGACTCTCAAGAGTCTTCTCTAACACCACAGTTCTAAAGCATCAATTCCTTTGGTGCTCAGCCTTCTTTATAGTCCAACTCTCACATCCATACATGACTACTGGAAAAACCATGGCTTTGACTAGAGGGACCTTTGTTGGCAGAGTAATTTCTCTGCTTTTTAATATGCTATATAGGTTGGCCATAGCTTTTCTTCCAAGGAACAAGCGTCTTTTAATTTTGTGGCTGCAGTCACTATCGGCAGTGATTTTGGAGCCCAAAAATATAAAGACTGTCATTATTTCCACTGTTTCCCCATCTATTTGCCATGAAGTGATGGGACCAGGTGCCATGATCTTAGTTTTCTGAATGTTGAGCTTTAAGCCAACTTTTTCACTCTTCTCTTTCACTTTCATCAAGAGGCTCTTTAGTTCTTCTTCACTTTCTGCCATAAGGGTGGTGTCATCTGCATATCTGAGGTTACTGATATTTCTCCCAGCAATCTTGATTCCAGCTTATGCTTCCTCCAGCCCAGCGTTTCTCATGATGTACTCTGCCTATAAGTTAAATAAGCAGGGTGACAATATACAGCCTTGATGTACTCCTTTCCTATTTGGAACCAGTCTGTTGTTCCATGTCCAGTTCTAACTGTTGCTTCTTGACCTGCATACAGATGTCTCAGGAGGCAGGTGAGGTGGTCTGGTATTCCCATCTCTTTCAGAATTTTCCACAGTTTATTGTGATCCACACAGTCAAAGGCTTTGGCATAGTCAATAAAGCAGAAATAGATGTTTTTCTGAAACTCTCCTGCTTTTTTGATGATCCAATGGATGTTGGCAATTTGATCTCTGGTTCCTCTGCCTTTTCAAAATTCAGCTTGAACATCTGGAAGTTCACGGTTCACGTACTGTTGAAGCCTGGCTTGGAGAATTTCGAGCATTACTTTACTAGCGTGTGAGACGAGTGCAATTGTGCGGTAATTTGAGCATTCTTTGGCATTGCCTTTCTTTGGGATTGGAATGAAAACTGACCTTTTCCAGTCCTGTGGCCACTGCTGAGTTTTCCAAATTTGCTGGCATATTGAGTGTAGCATCATTTTTTAGGATTTGAAACAGCTCAACTGGAATTCCAACCCCTCCACTGGCTTTGCTCGTAGTGATGCTTCCTAAAGCCCACTTGACTTTGCATTCCAGGATGTCTGGCTCTAGGTTGGTGATCACACCACTGTGATTATCTGGGTTGTAAAGATCTTTTTTGTATAGTTCTTCTATGTATTCTTGCCACCTCTTCTTAATATCTTCTGCTTCTTTTAGGTCCATACCATTTCTGTCCTTATTGTGCCCATCTTTGCATGAAATGTTCCCTTGGTATCTCTAATTTTCTTAAAGAGATCCCTAGTCTTTCCCATTCTGTTGTTCTCCTCTATTTCTTTACATTGATCACTGAGGAAGGCTTTCTTATCTCTCCTTGCTATTCTTTGGAACTCTGCATTCAAATAGGTATATCTTTCCTTTTCTCTTTCACCTTTAACTTCTCTTCTATTCACAGCTATTTGTAAGCCCTCCTCAGACAACCATTTTGCCTTTTTGCATTTCTTTTCCTTGGGGATGCTCTTGATCCCTGCCTCCTGTACAATGTCATGAACCTCAGTCCATAGTTCTTCAGGCACACTGTCTATCAGATCGAATCCCTTGAATCTATCTATCACTTCCACTATATAATTGTAAGGGATTTGATTTAGGTCATACCTGAATGGTCTAGTGGTTTTCCCTACTTTCTTCAATTTAAGTCTGAATTTGGCAACAAGGAGTTCATGGTCTGTGCCACAGTCAGCTCCCAGTCTTGTTTTTGCTGACTGCAAAGAACTTCTCCACCTTTGGCTACAAAGAATATAATCAACCTGATTTCGGTATTGACCATTTGGTGATGTCCATGTGTCGAGTCTTCTCTTGTGTTGTTGAAAGAGGGTGTTTGCTAGGTCCAGTGCATTCTTTTGGCAAAACGCTATTAGCCTTTGCCCTGCTTCATTCTGTACTTCAAGGCCAAATTTGTCTGTTAGTCCAAGTGTTTCTTGACTTTCTACTTTTGCATTCCAGTCCCCTATAATGAAAAGGACATCGTTTTTGAGTGTTAGTTCTATAGCCTTTCCCAAAATGCTGTACAAATGGAATCATAAGGAAAGTGGCCTTTTGTATCTAGCTCCTTTCACTTAGCATAATGCTTTTGATATTCGTCTATGTAGTTGCCTGTGTTAGTAGCTAGTTCCTTTTCATTGTTATTGAAAATTATTTTTAGCAGAAGACATTTGAATTTCTGAAATTACTCATCTTCCTAAAAGCAGAAGTAAGAAGAATTTAATGATCACAAAACCCTTCCCCTAGAGGCTATCTGTGGGATCCATCAAGGATGACTGAGGCTTATCATGGGCAAAGAGAAGTCTCCACACTACATGTAAACAGACATTGTACCAAAACTATCATATCTCCCATCTATTCTCCTCAGGTCCATCTATCTTTCCAAAAGGTCAGTTTGTTTCACCTTTCTTCCTCACCGTCCCTCATTGAGAACTCACTTGTTTCCCCTTAAATATCTTTCTCTCCCTCCCCTTCCCCTATTAAGAAGATATAAAAAAAGTGTTAGTTGCTCAGTCATGTTCTACTCTTTGTGACCCCCATGGACTGTAGCCCACCAGGCTCCTCTGTCCAAGGAATTCTCCAGGCAAGAATACTGGAGTGGGTAGCCTTTCCCTTCTCCTGGGGATCTTCCCTACCCAGGCATTGAACCCGGTCTCTGACACTGCAGGCAGATTCTTTACTGCCTGAGCCACCAGGGAAGCCCGTTAAGATGGCATATAAGCCCCAAATCCTAATTACCCCTTGAGTCACACATTTCTGTGCACCCATACCTTAACAAAAATATGGCGATTAAATGTTATCTTTTGCTAATCTGTCTTCTGTCAGTTGAATTTGAAAGATTCCAATCATTGAAGGGGACTTCCCTGGTGTCTCAGGTGGTAAAGAGTCTGCCTGCAATGTGGGAGACCTGGGTTCAATTCCTGGGTTGGGAAAATCCCCTGGAGAAGGGAAAGGCTACCCACTCCAGTATTCCGGCCTGCAGAATTCCATGGACTGCATAGTCTATGGGGTTGCAAAGAGTCCGACACGACTGAGCAACTTTCACTTTCAATCACTAAAGCAAGTACAGGAAAAGTTTTAATTCCCTGACACTTTATTTCATTGTATGGGTGTATTAAAATTGTTTATCTATTCACCAGTTGGACATTTGGGCTGTTCCCAGTTTTTGGACACTTCCCTTCGAGTTCTTTGCATAACATAAAACTTCAGTTCTGTTCTGGAACGGGATATCCAAATTATATACTTCAAGTCTCTATAGGAAACTTCAAGACTGTTTTCCAAAATGGTTGTATGGCCAGTTTGCATTGCCATCATTAATATATGAAGCTCTAGTGGCTCAGCATTTTCATCAGCACTTTATATTGCCCGCTGATTTACTTTAAGCCATTCTGGAAGGTTAAGCGTTAATTTGAAGACAAACAAGGAAAACATACAGATTACTCATCAAAGAAATTGATAAAACTTATTGATAAAACCAGTGCCTGGTTTTAGCTTCAGCTAGGTTCAACATTTTGTCAGATGTTTGATTTTGTTGACTGTCAGGAGTAAGATCATGTGAAGAACATATGACACAGTCCCTCATCTCACAGTCCTCATGGTCAGGTCAAAGGAACGTAAGAAAGAAAGTATGTGCCCAAGTATACTTGCTATGGCACATCAGGAGCACAGAGTAGAAGTTTTCTGCCTCTTTCTCAAAGGAAGAGAAAGGCTTCAAGAAGTTGTGTATTTGAGTCAAATCCCCTTTCCCCTAAACTAATGATGAGCCTTGTACTTTAAAATGTCAATCCTATATCTTCAGTATTTTAAAAGCTATAGAAGTCAACAAGGCCTCTCCTAGCCAAAAGAAAAATAATTTTAGCATAAAAGTATACTTAAGAGTTAAGGAAAGGTAGTTTGAAGGGACTTCTTACCTCAAATACCCTGTCTGTGGGGCCATTGAACAAAGTAGCTCATCGGGCCCAGAGAAATTTTCAGAAAAGGATGTTCCTGAGGCCAGGAACAAACAGAGGAAGACTGGAGAGTTTAAGACAGAAAGATCAGTGGACCAGTGGGAAATCTGTGTCCTTGGATCGCAGTTCCAGCTGTGCTCCAACTAAGTGAGCAAACCTAGACAAGCCAAATGCTTGCAGGCCTGTCTTTCCATCTATAAAACAGAGCTTAGACCCATAAGATCTCTTTCAGTTGTGACAGTTTGTGGTTTGCATATCACAAGGAGGGAGAATTCTCAAAAAAAGGACAATGGGGAGGGCCAGGGCAAAGAAATGACATGAGGGGAGGGGCAGGGCTGTTCAGGGAGAAAAGTGTGGCTTGTGTGTAAACAGAGGCAGATGGAGGCATCCCTAAGGCTCAAATAAACTCTTAAACTCCACAAAGGCAATATGTGGAACTAGGAGTGTGCTGGGAATACAATATGCAAAAGAGCAGGAACTGCTTTTGCTGCATCGCATGGGTTTTGAGCTGTGTTTTCATTGTCATTGGTTTCTAGAATTTTTTTTATTTCCCTTTTGATTTCTTCAGTAACCTGTTGGTTATTTAGAAATGTGTTGTTTAATCTCCATGTGTTTGTGTTTCTTACACTTCTTTTCTTGTAATTGATATCTGGTCTCATAGCATTGTGGTTGGAGAAGATGCTTGATACAATTTCGATTTTCTTAAATTTACTGAGGTTTGATTTGTGGCCCAAGATGTGGTCTATCCTGGAGAATGTTCCATGTACACTTGGGAAGAAGGTGTATTCTTCTTCATTTGGATGGAATGTCTTGAAGATATCAATGAGATCCATTTCATCTAATGTATCATATAAGACTTGTGTTTCCTTAATAATTTTCTGTTATGATGATCTGTCCATTGATGTGAGTAGGGTGTTAAAGTCTCCTACTATTATTGTGTTCCTGTCAATTTCTCCTTTTGTGTCTGTTAGTGCTTGTCTTATGTATTGAGGTGCTTCTTTGTTGGGTGAGTGCTTCCCTGCTGGCTCAGACAGTAAAGCGTCTGTGGGAGACCGGGGTTCAATCCCAGGGTCAGGAAGATCCTCTGGAGAAGGAAACGGCAATCCACTCCAGTACTCTTGTCTGGAAAATTCCATGGACAGAGGAGCCTGGTGGGCGACAGTCCATGGGGTCGCAAAGAGTCAGACATGGCTGAGCAACTTCACTTTCTATGTTGGGTGCATAGAGATTTACAATTGTTATGTCTTCCTCTTGGATTGATCCCTTGATCTTCATGTAGTGTCCTTCCTTATCTCTTGTAAACTTCTTTATTTTAAGGTCTCTTTTGTCTGATATGAGGATTGCTACTCCAGCTCTCTTTTGCTTCCCATTTGCATGGAATGTATTTTTCCATCTTCTCACTTTCAGTCTATATGTGTCTTGAGGTCTGAAGTGGGTTTCTTGTAGACAGCATATATTTGGGTCTTGTTTTTGTATCCATTCAGCCAGTTTGTGTCTTTTGGTTTGAGCATTTAATCCACTTACATTTAAAGTAATTATTGATATATATGTTACTATTGCCATTTTCTTAATTGTTTGAGGTTGATTTTGTAGATCTTTTTTTTTCTGTTGTATTTCTTGAGTATATAAGTCCCTTTAAGATTTGTTGTAAAGCTGTTTTGGTGGTACTGAATTCTCTTAACTTTTGCTTGTCTGAAAAGCTTTCTATTTCTCCATCAATTGTGAATGAGATCCTTACCGGGTACAGTAATCTTGGCTGTAGATTTTTCTCTTTCAATACTTTAAATATATCCTGCCATTCCCTTCTGGCCTGCAGAGTTTCTGATGAAAGATCAGCTGTTAAGCATATGGGGTTTCCCTTGTATGTTACTTGTTGCTTCTCCCTTGCAGTTTTAATATTCTCTCTTTGTGTTTAGTCTTTGTTAGCTTGATTAGTAAGTGTCTTGGTGTGTTTCTCCTTGGGTTTATCCTGTATGGGACTCTTTGTTGACTATTTCCTTTTCCATGTTGGGGAAATTTTCAACTATAATCACTTCAAAAATTTTCTCATACCTTTTCTTTTTCTCTTCTATTTCTGGGACCCCTATAATTTGAATATTAGTGCATTTGATATGGTCCCAGAGATCTCTGAGATTGTCCTCAGCTCTTTTCATTGTTTTTACTTTATCCTGCTCTTCTGAAGTTATTTCCACCATTTTGTCTTCCAGCTCACTGATTCGTTCTTCTCTTCAAATATTCTGCAATTGATTCTTTCTAGGGTATTTCTAATTTCAGTAATTGTGTTGTCTCTGTATGCTTATTCTTTAATTCTTCTAGGTCTTTGTTAATTGATTCTTGCATTTTCTCCATTTTGTTTTTTTCAAGGTTTTTTATCATCTTCACTATCATTATTCTGAATTCTTTTTCAGGTAGTTTGCCTATTGTCTCTTCATTTATTTGGACTTCTGTGTTTCTAGTTTGTTCCTTCATTTGTGCCATATTTCTCTGCCTTTTCATTATTATTTTTTTAAGTTATTGTGTTTGAGGTCTCCTTTCCCAGGCTTCAAGGAAAGTTGAATTTTTTCCCTGAAGAAGGTTGAATTCTTTCTTCCTTTTGGTTTCTGCCCTCCTAAGATTAGCCCAGTGGTTTGTGTGAGTTTCCTATAGGGTGAGATTTGTGCTGAGTTTTTGCTTGTTTGTTTTTCCTCTGATGGGCAGGGCTGAGTGAGGTGGTAATCCTGTCTGCTGATGATTGGATTTGTATTTTTGCTTTGTTGTTTAGATGAGGTGTACTGCACAGGGTGCTACTGGTGGTTGGGTGATGCAGGGTCTTGTATTCAAGTGGTTTTCTTTGTGTGAGTTTTCATTATTTGATATTCCTTAGGATTAGTTCTCTGGGAGTCTAGGGTCTTGGAGTCAATGCTCCTACTCCAAAGGCTCAGGGCTTGATCTCATTTTTTAGGCTTTGATAATGGTTTGTACTTGATGTATTTTACTTGCCATTCAAGAACTTCTTTACAACACTGACATACTCCATCATGAAGTTTTGTATTAATTTTTCATGTGACTCCTCGTGGAGGTCAAAGGACATCCTCAGGCCCCTCAGTGCCAGCAAGGTTCTCTTAAAGTGGCCCAGTCTCGATCCTTTCCCCTTCGCGAAGCCTCTGTCTCTCAAACCTGGCATAAAAAAAAAAAGTTATAGCTAACAGAATTCAGCAACACATCAAAAAGCTCATACACCATGATCAAGTTGGGTTTATTCCAGGGATGCAAGGACTCTTCAATATACACAAATCAATCAATGTGATACACCATATTAACAAATTGAAACACAAAAACCATATGATAATTTCAATAGATGCAGAAAAAGCCTTTGACAAAATTCAGCACCCATTTATAATTAAAACTCTTCAAAAAATGAGCATAGAAGGAACCTACATCAACACAGTAAAGGCCATATACAATAAGCCTACAGCAAACATTACTCTCAATGGTGAAAAACTGAAAGCATTCCCCCTAAGATCAGGAACAAGACAAGGGTGTCCATTTTCACCACTATTATTCAACATAGTTCTGGAAGTCCTAGCTACAGCAATCAGAGAAGAAAAAGAAAGAAAAGGAATCCAGATCAGAAAAGAAGTTAAGCTCTCATTGTTTGCAGATGACATGATACTGTACATAGAAAACCCTAAAGACAGTACCAGAAAATTACTAGAGCTAATCAGTGAATTTAGCAAAGTTTCAGGATACAAAATCAATACACAGAAATCACTTGCATTTCTATATACTAACAATGAAAAATCAGAAAGAGAAATTAAGGAATCAATCCCATTCACCATTCACCATTGCAACAAAAACAATTAAATATCTAGCAATAAATCTACTTAAGGAGACAAAAGAACTGTACACAGAAAATTATAAGACACTAATGAAAGAAATCAAAGATGACATAAATAGATGGGGAGATATCACATGTTCCTGGGTAGGAAGAATCAATATTGGGAAAATGACTATATTACCAAATGCAATCTACAGGTTTAATGTGATCCCTATCAAATTACAAATGGCATTTTTCACAGAACTGGAACAAAAATTTTCACAGTTCATATGGAAACGCAAAAGACCCCGAATAAAAAAAAAGAAAAAAAACCCCGAATAGCCAAAGCAGTTTTGAGAAAGAAGAATGGAGCTGGAGGAATCAACCTTCCTGACTTCAGATTATACTACAAAGCTACAGTCATCAAAACAGTATGTTACTGGCACAAAAAACAGAAATATAGACCAATGTAACAAGATAGAAAGCCCAGAAATAAACCCATGCACCTATGGGTACCTTATTCTTGACAAAGGAGGCAAGAATATACAATGGGGCAAAGACAGCCTCTTCAATAAATGGTGCTGGGAAAACTGGACAGGTACATGTAAAAGAATGAGAACACTTCCTAACACCATATACAAAGATAAACTCAAAATGAATGAAAAACCTAAACGTAAGACCAGAAACAATAAAACTCTTAGAGGAAAACATAGGCAGAACACTCAATGACATAAATCAAAGCAAGATCCTCTATGACCCACCTCCTAGAGAAATGGAAATAAAAAACAAAAGTTAACAAGTGGGACCTGATCAAACTTAAAAGCTTTGCACAGCAAAGGAAATGTTAAGCAAGGTGAAAAGACAACCCTCAGAATGGGAGAAAATAATAGCAAATGAAACAACTGACAAAGGATTAATTTCCAAAATATATAAGCAGCTCATACAACTCAATGCCAGAAAAACAAACAACCCAGTCAAAAAGTGGGAAAAAGACCTAAACAGACATTTCTCCAAAGAAGACATACAGATGGCTAACAAACACGTGAAAAGATGCTCAACATTGCTCATTATTCAGTTCAGTTCAGTTCAGTCACTCAGTTGTGTCTGACTCTTTGCAACCCCATGAACCACAGCACGCCATGCCTCCCTGTCCATCACCAACTCCCTGAGTCTACCCAAACCCATGTCCATTGAGTCAGTGATGCCATCCAACCATCTCATCCTCTTTTGTCCCCTTCTCCTGCCCTCAATCTTTCCCAGCATCAGGGTCTTTTCCAATGAGTCAGCTCTTCACATCAGGTGGCCAAAGTATTGGAGTTTCAGCTTCAACATCAGTCCTTCCAACGAACACCCAGGACTGATCTCCTTTAGGATGGACTGGTTGGATCTCCTTGCAGTCCAAGGGACTCTCAAGAGTCTTCTCCATCATCACAGTTCAAAAGCATCAATTATTCGGCACTCAGCTTTATTTATAGTCCAACTCTTACATCCATACATGACCACTGGAAAAACCATAGCCTTGACTAGACGGACCTTTGTTGGCAAAGTAATGTCTCTGCTTTTTAATATGCTATCTAGGTTGGTCATAACTTTCCTTCCAAGGAGTAAGCGTCTCTTAATTTCATGGCTGCCATCACCATCTTCCGTGATTTTGGAGCCCAGAAAAGTAAAGTCAGCCACTGTTTCCCACTGATGCCATGATCTTAGTTTTCTGAATGTTGAGCTTTAAGCCAACTTTTTCACTCTCCTCTTTCCCTTTCTTCAAGAGGCTCTTCAGTTCTTCTTTACTTTCTGCCATAAGGGTGGTGTCATCTGCATATCTGAGGTTATTGATATTTCTCCTGGCAATCTTGATTCCAGGTTATGCTTCCTCCAAACCAATGTTTCTCATGATGTACTCTGCATGTAAGTTAAATAAGCAGGGTGACAACATACAGCGTTGATGTACTCCTTTTCTTATTTGGAACCAGTCTGTTGTTCCATGTCCAGCTCTAACTGTTGCTTCCTGACTTGCATACAGGTTTCTCAAGAGGCAGGTCGAGAAATGCAAATCAAAACTACAATGAGATATCCCCTCACACCGGTCAGAATGGCCCTCATCAAAAAGTCTACAAACAATAAATGCTGGAGAGGGTGTGGAGAAAAGAGAATGCTCTTTCACTGTTAGTGGGGATGTAAACTGATACAGCCACTATGGAAGACGGCTTGGAGATTCCTTAAAGAACTAGGAATAAAACCACCATAAGACCCAGCAATGCCACTCGTAGGCATATACCCTGAGGAAACCAAAACTGAAAGAGACACATGTATCCCATTGTTCATTGCACTAGCACTATTCACAATAGCCAGAACATAGAAGCAACCTAGATGCCCATCAAGAGATGAATGGATAAAGTAGTTGTGGTACGTATACAAAATGGAATATTACTTAGCCATAAAAAGGAAAGCATTTGAGTCAGTTCTAATGAGGGGGATGAACCTAGAATCTATTATACAGAGTGAAGTCAGTCAGAAAGAGAAAGATAAATACTGTATTCTAATGCATATATATGGAATCTATAAAAATGGTACTGAAGAATTTATTTACAGATCAACAATGGAGAAACAGACATAGATAATAGACTTATGGACATGGGGAGAGGGGAGGAGAGGGTGAGATGTATGGAAAGAGCAACACAGAAACTTACATTCCCATATGTAAAATAGATCAATGGGAATTTGCTGTATGGCTCAGGAAACTCAAACAGGGACTCTGTATCAACCTAGAGGGGTGGAATGGGGAGGGAGATGGGAGGGAGTTTAAAAAAAAAAATTTCTCTGCTCTTCTGGACTTTGGTTTTAGTAAGGAAAGATAAACAATAAAATGGTAAATAAAATGAAAAAATAACATACAAGATGTGTTTGTTAGTGATAAATGCTGATAGCAGAGAAGGACAATAGGATTGGGTGCAAAGGGGAGGGGCTGCAATTCTAAACAGTGCGGCCACTGAGAAGATGTCATCTGGCTCAGGAGTGGAAGGAATGAGCTTGCATGGACAGAGAGGTACTAGATAGTCTTTCAGAAAAAGAACAGCAATTTCAAGTAGCCAGGATTCAAGGAAGCCAGGGATTTGAGTGGAACAGAACAGGGGAGAGTAGTGCAAAATGTGCTCTGGGCTATCTGAGGAGCGGGAGGAGCTTGGCTCCTTCTGGCTCCTTCTGGAGCTCCCTGGCTCACCTCCTTCCCTCTCTCCACATTTAGGGAACACCTCTGTGACTCAAGCTGCAGATACCATCATGGATGAGACCCCGTGTTCTAGTTACCAGAACCAGAATAAGATGTTAGGGCCCAATTGGCAGCAAGGGTAGATGAAAGTACTGTCAACAATACTTGAACAGGACTTAAATCTCTGTCTTCAGTTTTGAAGGCCTGATGGTGGGTCTCCTCACAGAGGACAAATGAAGCTACAGAGAAGAAACTAGGGTATATTTAACTAAAAAAAGCATATAATTTTTCTAGAAAATACCTGCAGGAGATTCAAAATTTAACAGAATATAAAGCACCTTAGATTTCTAAACTGCGAGAATTTTAGATATCATCAGTGCAACTTCTTCATTTTATAGACAAAATTCAAGAGCAATGATTTTTTTAAAAATGTTATTGAAGTATAGTTGATTTACAATTTCTACTGAACAACAATGACTCATTTATGCATATATATGTATTCTTTTTCATGTTCTTTTACATTATATTATTTATCTCAGATATTGAATATAGCTGCCTGTGCTATATAGTAGGACTTTACTGATTATCCATCCTAAGAGAAGTGATTTCTCAAAGTAACAGAGGGAAGGAGAAACAGTTCTCTAGTCTATCTGGCCAGTGCAGTGTTTAATTTATCACAACTTTTTTTTTAACCTTCACCAAAGTTTCAGAGTAAGGTTGTCGAGAGAAAAAAACAATATTTTTAAAATAATTTTATTTGTTTCTTTTTGGCTGTGTTGGGTCTTTGTTGCTGCGGGGGCTGTTCTCCAATTGCTATGAGCAGGGGCTACTCTTGTTGCGGAGCATAGGCTCTAGGCACACAACCTTCAGTAATTGTGGTTCATGGGATTATTTGTGGAATCTTCCACATACAACCAGCACATGGAATCTTCCCAAACCAGGGATCTAACTTGTGTCTCCTGCATTAGTAGGCATGTTATTTACTACTGAACCACCAGGTAAGCCCTAGAGCAATATTTTAAGTTATATTGTAAGTTCACTGTGAACTAAATGAGAAATAGAAATTGTGCTGACTCAGAGAGCAAAAATTTCAGTGTCAGAGTTTGATCCCTAAAGGATCAGTTATATCAGGAGGAGATTCCTGGAGGCGCAAGCAGTACAGGTACTATTGGAAATGTAGGGAAAATGGGAGAAAGACCCCCAAACATAAGTCCCTGATGGACCAAAGCCATCTCTTTGGCTGTCTCTTTGGCTGGTGACATCAAGAATAGACTTGAAACCCAGTAATATCAGGATGGAGATGTTACGCCCAAATTTTTAAACAATGACAACTTTAAGTAAAATGAGACATTTAAAACAGATTATTGTAATTCAGTGTAACATTAAATGTAAGTTCAGTCAAATTAAGCTCTTTTCTAAAGAAAAAAAATGAAACATGGTTAGGAATAAAAAGCACATGGAAACTCAAAAACAATATTAAATCAAGCTTGTGAAATAAATCTCTAGAGAAAAATACTACTCAGAACATAGAATCATTGTAAAGCAACTATACTCTAATAGAAATTAATTTTTGAAAGACAATGATAATTAAAATTTTTAAATGATGAATTAAATATATGGTAAAGAATCCATAATCTCAAAATGAGAAAACTAGAACTTATTCACCTTTCAAGATCTTTATTTTGCAAAAGATCTTAAATTTTGGATACAGCAAAGTAAAATACAGCCTCTTGGAAAAGAATTCCAGTTCACAGCACAGTTTCTCCCAAGGAGAGTTTCTATTGATTTGTAACTTGGCCTTGAATTTGACCTGTGGCCTTCATGTCATGATGATTTGGGTCACTCTGATTATGACATCTCTGGAACAAGGGCCTCTGCTAATTTTAAATGAATGCAGCTTTCGATTGCCATTCATTTATTTGCATCACAATATATGGGAATAAATTTGCAATTAAAAAACATTTCCAGTAAGCAGTCAGATTGAGGAAATGAAGGACATTGACATTCGTCTAGTAAGTTTAAAAAGAGATGTTTCATTTTTGCGTTTTTGGACATGAAAAAAGGAAAGAAAGCTTATGTCTTTGAAGTGTTGCTTGAGGTCAGATTTATTCCCTGGGCTACAGCATCAAAAAAAGTCATGCAAGCCAAGTTAGATTTTAGTTTAAATAAAAAAAAGTATAAATGTTGAAAATTTCATACCACGCCTACAAAAGTTTTTTCTTCCCTTTTTCCTCCTTCTTTGCTTCCTTGCTTCCTTTCTTCCTCTCTCTCTCATTTTTCTTTCTCTTTTTTTTATTCTTTCCACATTTCTTTCTTTTTTCTCTTTGAGTCGATGAAAATGAATACTTCTTAAGTTTGATTTATAGAGAGGGCTTGCATTTAATATTAAAAATCAAAACCTTTGATAAGCACATTAGAGCTTTCATGCCATCTTACATCTGACACTGCAAAAATAATAACATATTGTCCAGATTTTAGGGAAACAGGTCTATGAGGAGAAGACCAGGAGAGAAAGGAGTCTGGAGGCTTTCTCATAAGCTAGACAAATGAAGGGACTTGAAAGAGAAGGAATTGAGGGAGCTCTAGAAAGACTTAAGGAGGGCTCAATTACATATGTTTTGAGGCTTGCTGTTTTCACAGTGAATAATGTTCCTTTCATTATCTTCCACTTGTTGAAATTCTAATTCTCCAAAACCCAGCTGTATAATCACCTACCGTGAGAAGTTCTAGATATTCTTGACTGTGTGGATAACAACAAACTGTGGAAAATTCTTAAAGATATAGGAGTACCAGAACACCTTACCTATCTCCTGAGAAACCTGAATGTGAGTCAAGAAGCAACAGTTAGAATTGGACTATAACAACTGACTGGTTCCAAATTGGGAAAGGAGTACAAGGCTGTATACTGTCACCTTGCTTATTTAACTTATATGCAGAGTACATCATGCAAAATGCTGGCCTGAATGTCACAGGCTGGAATCAAGATTGTCAGGAGAAATATCAATAACTTCAGATAAGCAGATGATGCCACTCTGACGGCAGAAAGTGGACAGGAACTAAAGAATCTCTTCATGAGGATGAAAGAGGAGAGTGAAAAAGCTGACTTGAAACTCAACATTCAAAAAACTAAGATCATGGCATCTGGTCCCACACTTCATGGTAAATAGAGGGGGGGAAAAGTGGAAGTAATCACAGACTTTATTTTCTTGGGCTCCAAAATCACTGCGGATGGTGACTGCAGCCATGAAATTAAAAGATGCTTGCATTCTTAGAAGGAAAGCTACAACAAACCTAGACATGAACTTCCCAGTAGCTCATACTGCAAAGAATCTGCTTGCAATTCAGAGACCAAGGTTCAATCCCTGGTCAGGAAGATTCTCTGGAGAAGGGAATGGCAACCCAACTCCAGTATTCTTGCCTGATGGACAGAGAAGCCTGGTGGGCTACAGTTCATGGGCTTGCAAAGAACTGGACACGACTGAATGACTAAGCACACACACAGACAGTGTATTAAAAAGCAAAGATATACTTTGCCAACAAAGGTCCGTATAATCCCGACTATGATTTTTCCAGTAATCATGTATGGATATGAGAGTTGGACCATAAAGAAGGCTGAGCCCTGAAGAACTGATGCTTTCGAATTGTGGTGCTGGAGAATACTCTTGAGAGTCCCTTAGACTGCAAGGGGATCAAACCAGTCAAGCCTAAAGGAGATCAACCCTGAATATTCAGAATGGACTGTTGCTGAAGCTGAAGCTCCAATACTTTGGCCACCTGATGTGAAGAGCCAACTCATTGGAAAATACCCCCATGCTGGGAAAGATTGAAGGCAAAAAGATTGAAGGGGGCGGCAGAGGATAAGATGGTTAGATAGCATTACTTACTCAGTGAACAGGAATTTGAGCAAACTCCGGGAGATAGTGGAGGACAGAGGAGCCTGGTGTGCTACAGTCCATGGGGTTGCAAAGATTCATACAGGACTTAGCAACTGAACAACAACTCTGAAGCTTCGTAGCACTTGCTGCTCTCTTTATTATACTAGTGACAGTCCAACTTATCTAGATCTGGTTAACCAGGGCCTTGAATTCCATACTAAGGGGCTTAAAGAGGGCCACTAGGTTTCAAGGCAAACTAATAAGACATTTCTGGTGAAAACAAAAAACAAAGGGGTGCAGAAACTATTCTCTCTCTCTCTAGCATATTGCTATCTGTCAGGTATCATGCATGGCTACCCTAGTTTAAAAAAGTGGAAGCTGGTTACTCTCCAAAACTTGCTCACTAAGCAGACTCCACAGCCTCACCACCTTCTTTATCCTCTGTAATGCTACACCGAAATAGTGCTTCGAAGGTTCAGCAATGACCTGCTACTTTCCCTGTCTAGGGATTTGTCCCCGCTGTCCTCATTCTCACAATTTAAGTCCATAATTTTTCAGAAACATTTTCTTCTTACAACTCACTAACAGATCGAAGTTTTTTTTTTCCTCTCTCTGTTTATATATATGTGTGTGTGTGTGTAATTTTTCCCCCCAAAGAAGCTTAATACGAAGCTTAATTGGTTAGGGGTGGCTATGCGTGGAGTCTTCAAGAAATTCTGAACGGTAATTTTGAGCGTTTTAGACTTGAAAGGGCGGGTTACAATGCTTCTTAAGTGAAGGGTCAAAGTCTGTAGACTTAACAGCGCTCCAGGGCTGGGAGATAACTCTCTGTTGTTAGTTTACGAAGGAAATCAACAAATGAAGAGGGGCTCGCGTCTTTTTTTTACCTAAGTGCCCAAGTGAGAACTAGGCTCTGGGAGAACTAGGCGCGGTTAACCCTGGGCGCGCCCTCAGCGCAGCCGGGGTTCACAACCTCCTTCGCCCAGGGGCGGGGCGCGCCAGGCGGCTACGCGCGAGGCTAGCGGAGGGGGCGTGTCCGGCGGGCGCGCGCGGGCGGTGAGGGGGCGTGTCCCGGGAGTGGCGGCGGCGGCGCGGGTCGGGTGCGCGGCGCGGCCTCCTGTGCTGGAATGTGCGGCTCCCGCGAGCTCAGGGCGCAGGAGCAGAGTAAGCGCCGCCGAGGCCTGGGGTCCCAGAGCCCGCTGTGCGTGGTGGCGGCGGCCCGGACCGCAGGGCGAGAGCCAGCGGCCTGACCACTCTCTATAGCCCCACTGGGTCTTCTCGGGCCTCGACGGGCCCAGCGACCAACTTTTCCACCGTCTCCCTCCCCTCCCCCGAAACTCCTGCAACAAAGAAAAGTAGTCCGTGAAGGAGCGGCGACGCGGGTCGTCGCCCCTCCTCGCCCAGGAAGGCCGGTAAGCGCGGCGCGGTCTGAGACACGGTCGGGTGGGGGCGGCGGGCGGCCGTGGCCGCGGGAAGGGGAGGGCGCGGAAGGACGCGGAGCGAGGCGCTGTCCAGGGCTGATTTGCAGATACTGTGGCTCGGGCGGCGGCGACCGCCGCGTCGGGCGGGGGCGGGCGGCCGGGCGGGATCGGGTTACATCGTCGCCGGCGGGAGGCTGGGCCGGGGGCGTCGGTGGGGAGCGGCGCGGCGCGGCGCCAGGACCCCCTCCCCAGTCGTGGCCGGGCCGCCGCGTCCGCGCGGGCGCAGGCGCCGGGGAATGTCTTGTTCTGAGGCCAGGAGCGGAGCTGCTTGGGGCCCTAGTCCTGAAACTTCCTCTCGTGCTCCTCCTGCTCCGGGTCCCGCCGCAGCCCCTCGCCTGCCGGCGGCCCTCGCGTCCTCCTCCCTCCCCGGCCTCTCCCTTTCGCCGGAAGGCGCCGTTGAGTGCGGCCGGGCGGGTTGAGTCAGCCGGGGACCCGGGCGGTTCCGCCAATGGGGCTGGACAGCGATTTCTGCGCTCGGGCGGTCAAGCCGCCGAGGCCCTGCGTGCGGGGTCGTCTGGCCGCCGGAGTCGGCGGGGCCGGGGCGCGCGTCCCGCGGGGCGCCGTGGGGGAGTGAGCCTCAGACTTCCGGGGCGCAGGGGGGCCCCCTCTCTGGCGCTCGGGGCCCGGCGCCTCGGGAGGGCGCCCGCGGAGGCTCCCGGCCCCCTGCGGAGGGCGAGCCCTGGGCGGGCGAGGAGCCGGGACGACGACGACGCGGCAACTTTGCTCACTTTTCCCGGACTGGGGCGCGCGGGCCGGGAGGGGGCAGCCTGGACTGGGAAGACTCGGTCTGGCCCAACGGCGCCCCGACTTTGCCCGTCTCGCCGTCTTCAGTGGTGGGGAGCCCAGGAAACGCTTCAGGACGACTTGATGTGTCGGTGGTGCGGTGAGCGGGCCGAAGCGAGGGGAAGCGAGGGCGCCGGAGTTTGCGAAGAGCTGCTTTGTGTTTGGTGCGTATTTTGAGAAAATGGCCGAATGCCTATTTCAGTCAGGAATGCCGCGGCCGAGGCCGGCGCTGGTGAAGGCAGCACGTAGGAACCGAGCGGCACGTTGGGCTTTCGGGCTGTGAGCGGACGGCCTTCCTGAGCAACGTGGAAATGCCTGTCGGGATGGTGGTTAGGGTTTGGGGAGAATTAGGAATTACGAGTCGCCTGGGCTGTTTCGTTAAGGCCTTGAACAGCCTTTGCTTTGTGTGATGGCATTTGATTCCAACTTGCGTTGATACCTATGACTCAACGAGTTCGTGTTTATGCACTTGGGTGAAACGGATTACTGTTTGTATTTTGGGTTTAGCATTCTTTTTTTTTTTTTTTCGTCTTTGCCACCTGTTTTTGCTTTTTCTGATGTGTAAGAGAACACCTGATTCGTGAATAACACCTTTTAGATTGGAAAGTAAAGTGTGAAAACGGTGTATGAAAACCCCAACGAGGTTTCAAGGTGATCTGGTAATGGCTCCGCTTTGCAAGTGGGCCAAGTCAAGTTCAGTGGAAGAAAGTTGCTGATTGTGAAGATGAGTTGACTTATTTTATATGGGGATTTGAAAGTTCCTTTACTTTGATTTGTGAAGTCTTAAATACACCAAACATCTCTTCGCACAGGAGAAAAGGTGATTACTTTTTTTTATTTGCTTTTACATTTTAACATGTCAAATAATCAGTAAGTAGTACTTTTTCACAATATAGTTGATCCTTGAACAATACATGTTTTAATTGTGGGGGTCCACTTATACATGGATTTTTGTTTTCAAGGAATAAATTGTAAAGATTTTGAGCTTTGCAGTATTTTGAAAAAATTAACAAATCAACCATGCAGCCTAGTAATATCAAAAAATTAGGGAAAAGATGTTATGAATATGTAAAATATATGTAAATACTAGTCTGCTATTATTTACTACTGACAAATCTAATAGGTTGAAATTTATCAAGACTTTTGCACTCGACCACACTAGTGCCATTCATAGAAATGTAAACTGAGATTCATTATTAAATCATAATTGTGTAAAAGTAACTCTAGTCCATACAGTACTAATGTAATAATTTTGTGGCCACCTCTTGTTTTGTTGAGCTTGAGTGTTGCAAGTGTCTGCTGAAAATGCTAGGTGAGGCTAATCAGCACTCTCCCCAGTAAATTGTGTTTCAGTAAAAAGTCGCCACTTGCAGTTCTAGCATATTTTTCATCCTGTTTAGTGCAATACCAGAAACCTTGAATAACGTCATGGACCCATAGTACCACTTGTGATACTGGAAGTGCTCCCCAGAAGCAGAGTTGTTACAAGAAAAAGTTGAATTGGTTGATGTGTACTGGTGTAAATTGATGTCTGCACTTGAGGTTGCCCACCATCTCAAAATAAATGAATCCATGCTAATTTTTTTTAATTAAAGAAAAAGGAAATTCGTGAAATCATTACTGCAGCTACACCAGCAGGCCTGAAAACCTTGCATGTTTTGGGAAATACCTTTTTATGTCAGATTGAAAATTCACTTAAAAATTGTTTACTTGTTTATTTTTGGTTGTGCTGGGTCTTTGTTGCTATGCGGGCTTTTCTCTAGTTGTAGAGAGCAGGGGCTGTTGTTGTCACTAAGTCATGTCCTACTCCTTTGTGACCCTGTGGACTGTAGCCTGTCAGCTACATGAGATTTCCCAGGCAGGAATACTGGAGTGCTCTTTAAAGTAGTGTTGCTTTGGACAGTGCTCCTGGCCACCCAGAACCCCACAAATTCAACATTAATTATGCTGAAGTGGTCTACTTTCCTTGAGAAAGAATTGTCTCTAATTCTGCCTCTAGATCAGGGAGTCTTTAAGCTCATTAGACGTGATACTATATGAAAAAGATGGGAAAGGTTGTCAGTCCTATGGAAGGAGAACCCTGATAGAACATCATGAAAGTCTGAAAGGATTACACCATTGAAGATGCTGTTTTTATAGGAAAAGCTGTGAAGACCATCAAGCACCGGACAGTAAATTCCTGTTGGAGAAAATTCTGTCCACATGTTGTGCATGACTTCACAGGATTTACAACTGAGTGAATCAAGGAAATTATGAGGGAGATTATGAATCTCACAGCAAAAAAAAAAGTAAGATGAGTTTTAAGACAGGGGTCTTGGAGAAATTCAAATCAGAAGAATTAAGATAATTTGATGAAGATGAGTGCTTTTTTACAACATGGAGCATTTTGTGATACAGACAGTGAAACTAAAGCAAACTGTGTAAGGATTGATACCATATAGGAACATTTTGGGAGAAATGAAAAAGGAAAAAAGTCAAACAAAATTTGGGATGCATTTCCATCAAGCTGCATGAGTCTGACTCTCCTGCCTTCTCCACCTCCTCCTCCACCTCTTTCACTCCTTAGCGAGACCAACCCTTCCTCCTCTCAGACTGCTCAATGTGAATGAAGACTAGTAGGTTGAAAACCTTTGTGATGCTCCACTTCCACTTAATGAACAGTAAATAATCATCATGTTGTATGTACAGTTAATAAACTTATCAGTTGTGTGTATCTTGTGAAAAATCTAGTAACTTTATGGCAAGAGTCCTGAGATGTTACTGTGTCATCATCTTTATCACCTAAGTATTCATTCTGTAGAACATAGTGTGCGAGACTCGTATTGAAGTGGATAGCCTACCCTTAGATTAATATAAGGTGATTGATATTTAATATAAAATTAACTATCTGTTACCCTGCTGTTTTTTGAACTATGCTTTCAAAAAATTACACCACCATATAGTATGCCTTTCTCCTAATTGGTAAAACTGTGTATCAGCCTGTTGTCACAGGTAAGTAGTTTTTTTTTTTAAATGTGACATATCCAATACTGTGTGACGAATATGACTGTAGTACTGTATGCCATAACATTTTTATAAAGATTCATTCATTTGCACACGTGCTAGACTATCAGGATGCAATTATATTGATCACATTAAGTTATCATAAAGTAGTCATATTGTTGCTTCTTTGTTATCAGTGCATAAATGTTATACCCATAAATAAGTATGAATTTCTTTTTCATGCTATCTTTTCATTTTTGATGCCTAGCATTAGTAACTGGAGAAGGAAATGGCAACCCACTCCATTACTCTTGCCTGGGAAATCCCATAGATGGAGGAGCCTGGTAGGCTACAGTCCATGGGGCCGCTAAGAGTCGGACACGACTGAGCAACTTCACTTTCACTTTTCCCTTTCATACACTGGAGAAGGAAATGGCAACCCACTCCAGTATTCTTGCCTGGAGAATCCCGGGGACGGTGGAGCCTGGTGGGCTGCCGTCTGTGGGGTCGCACAGAGTCGTACACGACTGAAGTGACTTAGCAGCAGCAGCAGTAGCAGCATTAGTAATGTTTAACAACATTTTAAATTGTATAAGGCAATATGGGTATATTACATACATGTATCTAAACTTATGGTATCAGTAAATACATTACTGTAAATATTTTTTCTTATAATTTCCCTGTTTTGATGCTGGAAAATTTTTACTATTTCTGTCATCTCACAAAACGTCTTCTGTTGGCATTCTACAAGTGATAACATTCAATAATATCCCAAGAAAGTATCTTTTTGGTTTCTGTAATATTTGTTATTTCAAGGAGATTTTTTAGAGAAACTTGATGACTTTCTGTCTGAGATATTACATCTTCCTGGTTTATATGTTTTTCTCCCTCTTCGATAAAAGCAGTTAGAATTGAAGTGTCATTTGCTGTGATACCAAAATCTTTCAAGGCCTGTGAAATACTGTTACTTGGGGAAAGATTGAAAATAATTTCAGTAGGTAAAGTTCTTGTCTTCATTTTTCCTGTTTTGTAGAGGTGAACGGCTTTGTTTGCTGCCACAAGTATCTGAAATGGATTGACAGTCACTGTAGGGTTTATTAACTAGCCATCAATAGCACCTTCAGTGGCCTTTTTTTCTCAAGTCTCTAGCATTTTTTACATACGTAAATAACAGAAGGGTCATCCTGTATTTGGGGAAATAGGTCCTGCTGAGGTGTTAACTGCATTTCTTAGATAAGCAGGATTCAGTACTCCCAGAACCTCAGGACTAGCTCCCTGTTCTGCCAGCTCCTTTGTCACAATTTTGGTGAGTTGGGACTTACCAGGATAATGTATAGCCACTAGACTGTCAGCCTTCAAAGGCAGAAACTGAGCTGATCATTGCAGGGCTGCATTCCAAGGCCTGGCCTTGGAAGGTGCTCCATAAATGAAGGTGCAGAGAGTCTCAGGCATCACCTGGAAGATCACGATCATGGGTGTCAGGGTTGGGTCTCCTGTTCTTGCCCAGCCCCACCTGGCCTGGCCTTCCTTATGGTTTTATTAACGTTTTCTTTTCTCTAGCTTACTATATTGTAATAATACAGTATGTAATATATATAACATACCAAGTATGTGTTAATCAACTGTCATCAGTAGGCTTCTGGTCAACATTAGGCCATTGGTAGTTAAGTTTTTGTGAAGTCAGAAGTTTCACTCAGATTTTAGATTACACCAGAGAGTTAGTGCTCCTAGCCCCTTGTTGTTCAAGGGCCAGTGGTAGTTTATTCTTTTGAAGAAAGTTGAGTTCATATGAGATTTAATTCTCGGACCAGTTATTACAGGCTTCTACTTTGCAGACCATACTTTAATCTATGCACAGTTGGCTTTTGGCTTTTTCCCCTTACTGATTTAGACCAGAACTGTTGAAGGGGCAGTTAAGAGGACAGCCGTTTACTATTCATGTAAAGAATTTAAAACATAATTTTAAGTAGCTCTAAAAATGAAGGTTACTTAATTTTTCCACCAGAGAGGAAAAGTGCTTGAGGGAAGACATGCCATGTGTCAAACACTTGATAGAATTTCCTATAGAGGTTATAGAAATTTTTTTGATGACTGCAATAAAGAGAATTTGGAATTACAAAGCTATTTTAAAGGCTTATTTTCAATAGTTAATGAAGCTGACTGACTTTAAAGATTATATGGGAAAATGTATTTTTCTAAGTTACAAAAATTACAGTGATGTTTTGTTTTAGACCAGTAAAAGTTGTGCTTAAAATGGTGCTTTTGTGTTTTTTGTTTTGTTTCAAATGCAGAGCACAGATATGGCCACCCAGGTGATGGGGCAGTCTTCCGGAGGAGGAGGGCTGTTCACCGGCAGCGGCACCATGGGCATGGCCTTGCCAAATGACATGTATGACTTGCCTGATCTCTCTCGAGCGGAACTGGCTGCGCCTCAGCTCATCATGTTGGCAAACGTGGCCTTAACTGGGGAAGTAAATGGCGGCTGCTGTGATTACCTGGTTGGCGAAGAAAGACAGATGGCAGAACTGATGCCTGTTGGGGATAGCAACTTCTCAGATAGCGACGGAGAAGGACTTGAGGAGTCTCCTGAGGTGAAAGGCGAACCCAGTGGGCTGGAGAACATGGAACTGGGAAGTTTGGAACTCAATGTTGTCCAGCCACGGCCTGTGTTTGAGGTGTCAGCTGCCTCAGAAACGTACAGCTCAAATAAAGACCTTCCTCAGGAAACACCAGTAGCAGGGGACAAGTGCAAGAACTTGAAGACCAAACCCTTCCGCTGTAAACCATGCCAATATGAAGCAGAATCTGAAGAGCAGTTTGTGCATCACATCCGAGTTCATAGCGCCAAGAAATTTTTTGTGGAAGAAAGTGCAGAGAAGCAAGCAAAGGCCAGGGAATCCGGCTCTTCCACTGGGGAAGAGGGCGATTTCTCCAAGGGCCCCATCCGCTGTGACCGCTGTGGCTACAATACCAATCGCTATGATCACTATACTGCTCACCTGAAACATCACACCCGAGCCGGGGACAATGAGCGAGTCTACAAGTGTATCATATGCACATACACCACAGTGAGTGAATATCACTGGAGGAAACACCTGAGAAACCATTTTCCAAGGAAAGTTTACACGTGTGGAAAATGCAACTATTTTTCAGACAGAAAAAACAATTATGTTCAGCATGTTCGAACTCATACAGGTAAGAGGACCTTTCTCATTTATTAAGTGTACTTTACCCCCCCCTCAAAATGGAAAATGTGAAAAATTTCAAATATCTCAGAAGTAGAGAGAATGCCTCACTGCACTGACAGGTACCCATCTCCTGTACACAACAGTTACAGATTATTATTGTATCACATTTGGCAATCATATCTCATATATCAACTTGTACCTCAAATAACAGCTTTATTGAGATGTTCTCCACTTCGATGCAATTCCTCCATTTACTGTTAAAATGCATTGGCTTTAGTATGTTCACAGAATTGTGCAGCCAATACCACAATCAATTTTAACACATCTTCACCTCAAAAGGAAGCCCTTCTTAGTGGTTGCTTGCCATTTCTCCCCAACACCCCTTAATTATTCAGTTTTAAATTGACTTTCAAGTCTGTGTAATTAAGGGGTCTTATTTTTTAAAAGCAATATTTCTAAGTATTGATAATTGCATTACATTTTCTTGGTGTGAATTGGTACCTTTGAGGACTGATTACTGGTCTGAACAACATAGATAAGGTAACCTAGTACTCTGCTCCTCCCATCAGCAGAGAAAAGGGCTGTGGAATGCTCTTTGCATCAGATCCCATTTGCAGTAGTTGTCACTCTGTAGGACTGCTGCTAAGTCACTTCAGTCGTGTCTGACTCTGTGCGACCCCATAAACGGCAGCCCACCAGGCTCCGCCATCCCTGGGATTCTCCTGTAGGACTGAACCCCATGCTAAAAATGAGTCTTAGTGAGGAGAGGAATTGATGTTGAAGTGGTTCACTAAACAGTTTTAATTAGACAAACTATTAGACTAAACTAACCTCACCAAAGTATCATAAAACAAGTTCCAGATACCAAATATACTTCCGCCATAAATACTTCATGTTCCTTTAATAGTTTTGTGAAACCTTTGGGGCCTAATTTAGGATTGGCCTTAATCTGTAGAGCTTTCAGGTAGTAACTGACATATGGTAAAATGCATGACTTTTACATCTACACATTTATGGATTTTTTAAAAAAGGTATTATTGACAATGGTGAATATTTACAAATCTATACTCATAACCGGGCTTCCCAGGTGGTGCTAGTGGTAAAGAAACCATCTGCCAGCACAGGAGACATAAGAGACCCAGGTTCGATCCCTGAGTCGAGAAGATCCCCTGGAGGGGAGGGCGTGGTAATCCACTCGAATATTCTTACCTGGAGAATCCTATGGATAGAGGAGCCCTGCAGGCTAGAGTCAGACTCCACTGAAGTGATTTAGCACTGAAGTGATTTAACCACCATACAAGTCATCATAAAGAATATTACCAGTGTCTTTGTCATACTAAATTTTGATTTTATTAGTGTCAGTTATATTTTAATACTTTCAAAATTGTTGAGTCACTGAACAATTTAAAAAATTTTCCCCAAATCTAAAAATGTTTTCAATGATAAATCTAAGTTAGTTGATTTAAGAACGTTTTTAAATGTTCTTAACATTTAAAAAACGGGAAAATTTTCACTTTTAGTATAAATTTCCAATTTTTTATGTGAATTTTTTGAAACTTAAAAAAAACTATCTATTTATTTAATTTATTTTTGGCTTCATTGGGTCCTGCTTGCTGTGCAGGAGCTTTCTCTAGTTGCAGAGTAGGGGCTGCTCTCTAGTTGGAGATTTCTCATTGTAGTGGCTTCTCTGTTGGCAGAGCACAGGCTCTTGGCTCATGGGCTTCAGTGGTTGTGGTGCGGGGGCTTAATTGCCTCGTGATATGTGGAATCTTCCAGACCAGGGATCAGACCTGTGTCCCCTGCGTTGACAGGTGGCTTCTTAACCACTGGACCACCAGAGGAGTTCAAACCTTTTTTGTTACAGTGGTTTTTTGTCATTATAGTCTAGGTGCCTAATTTTTTTTAATATTTTGAAATTTTATTTTTATTGAGTTGTAATTAGCATACAGTATTAGTTTGAGGTATACAACATAATGATTTAACATTGTGTATGTCATGAAATGATTAGGTGACTAATTTTAATGGCTGTATTTTATATACTTCATCATCTGTTGAATAACATTTCCTCACCTCAATGTAAGGTTGATACTTCCACAATAATATGACTTCCATAAGTACACATATCTCATTTTGCATTTTTAGTGTTAAACTTAGTGTGTCTTAATACTTAAAAAAAGCTTCCTTCCCCACTACCCCCCATTATGTTTATTTGTGGTGTTTAAAAAAAAGTTTCAAAATAATTTGTTGGTGTATAAATAGAAGGATACTGTTTTGATTATGTAAATTGTGAGAGTACCTCTGGTTTTAAATGCATGCATGAAAATTGTATTTATGGAAGAATTAATTTATCTAGTGCTAATGAGCAGAAATATAGAAATGATCTGCAGGAATCACTTGTTTCTTACCTCTCACTTAGGGAACCTTTTCAGGTTCACTTAGTGGGTTTTTTAAATTCCTTTACTGAGTGCTAAGGGATAGGTGCTTTTATTCTGCTAATCTTCAGAAAAATTTGCTGAGGAAGCAGGGTGTTTATTTACCAAAGGCCTGAAGTGATGTTCTCAGGGTCACATGCAGCTAAGATTCAAAGTTCTGAATCTCTTTTTATAGGTAATTATCATGGTAAGGGGCTGAGGATTTTTATTTGAATCTTCATTCAAGATTTTTCATTTTGTGGGTTGATATTTAGCTAGTTCACAATTTCTGCTTTTTAAAAAATTAATTTTTATTGAAGTATACAAATTCTACTTTAAAAGATTACATTTTTGCCTTATGTATGACTGAAAAATTACTAGCATTTCTAGAGTATTTATGCCTGGTTTGGTGAGTTACACAGATGGAAGCAATCTATTTGTTATGAAGACTTTTAAAAGTAAATTATCCTTAGTTGATCCTGCATGTTACTCTGAAAGGGTATTAAATTTTTCTTCCATTCACTTTTTTTGGTAACAGCTTCACTAATGTACAATTGATAAACCATACAATTCACTGTGGATTGAACTATTCTGAGCGTTCCATATAAATGGAATCATGTGTGATCTTTGGTGGCTACCTTCTTTCACTTAGTGTATTTTCAAGGTTTATCCATGTACAGTACTTGTTTTCCTTTTATTGCCAAATAATACTCTGTTGTATGGATAAGTGGTATTTTATTCATCCATTCATCAGTTAATGAATATTTGGATTATTTCCAGGTTTTGGCTGTTAGGAGTAATGCTGTTGTGAATATGTATATGTTTTTGTGTAAATGTAATATTTTTATTTCTCTTGGGTAAGTATATACCTAGGAATGAAATTGCTAGATCATATGGTAATTATGTTTAATCATTTGAGTAACTGACAAATTGTTTTCCAAAGTGGCTGCACTGTTTTTTACAGTCCCACCCATACTGTACCGAGGTTCTGAATTCTCCACAAATAATTCTCCTAACAAATACATTTTAACATCTGTCATTTTGATTGTAGCCATCCTTTGGGTGTGATGTCTTCATGTCTATGGTTTTGATCTGAATTTTTCTTATAGCTAATCATACTGTGCATCTTTTCATTGTTTTATTGGCCATTTATATGTTTTCTTTACAGAATTATATCCAACATTTTTTAAGCTGTCTTAAAATTCTTCTGTGTCAAAGTATGCATTTTGTTGCTATGATGTATTTACAACTAATCTATAGCAATTGGCTAATAACAACTGAATGGTTATTAAAGATACATTTCACACTCATCAGTGCTTTCTATTTTTTTTGTACTCACCTTTTCCTTATCCCATTTTTTTAGACACATCTACTACTGTAACTTACAGACAAAATAATAACTGATGTTTATTGAGGGCTTTGTGTGTCAGGCACTGCATTAAATGCTCTGCATGCATTTTCTTGATTTAAATTCTCACAATTCTAGGGAGTAAAAATACTTTTACAGAAAAAGAAGCTTGTTCAGAGTCATAATTATTATCTTGTGACCAAAGAACAAATGAAAACAAATTATCAAGCCTTTTTTTTGGTTAATGTAACATTCCATTGCATCCTGAGAGACAGCTGCATTTATTTTTATTTATTTTTTAATTTTTCTGGCTGCACCCATGGCATGTAGGATCTTTGTTCCCCATCCAGGCATCCAAACCGTGCCCTGTGCATTGGAGGTGCAGAGTCCTAACCACTGGACTGCCAGGAAAGTCCCTATCAAGCTTTTTTTAAAAAATATGTTTTGTCGTTGACAGGTGTGTCCAAAAAATACTTATTTCCTGCCTTTGATTTGTTTAATTCTTGAGTAAATCACTAGCCTGTCATCTTCAGTTACTCTCAATCCCTGTCACTTAATGATTATAATTTGCTTTAACACTGTCCTATTTTATAAAAGTTCTGGCTACCACTTGAAAATTTTAGCTTGAAACAGTAGCTTCCTCATTCAAAAATGTTATGCTTAAAGCTAACAATTTCAAATAGTAGTTTTATCATTTATAAAGACCAAAAAAATTACCCAAGTAATCAGAAAATTTGGGTAGATTTTTTTAAAAATATCATTGAAGTATAGTTGATTTACAATGTTGTGAACTTTTTTAAGGATAATTCTATTTTTAAAATGTTGCTGATAACCTGATCCAAGATAGTTTTTCAGTTCTTAATATTTAATGTAATAACATGTAGCATTACTGTGAAAATTATAAGGGCTATGAGAATTCAGAAAGCCAGTGATACTTTTTATTAGCAAAGCTGAAATAATGTAGTTATGTGTATTTTAAATGATCTTTCTAATACATGATAAAAATTGATCATTTTGCCAGGAACAGGGGAAAAAAATCCTTGTTAAAAAATGCTCAGTACTACATGATGTGTAATATGGTTGATAAGAATGGTATTTGCATTATTTTATCATATTTGAACACTAATAATTTTATTTTTTGTAGGTGAACGTCCATATAAATGTGAACTTTGTCCTTACTCAAGTTCTCAGAAGACTCATTTAACCAGACATATGCGTACTCATTCAGGTTGGTAAGAAATAGGAACTTAAAAAAAAATTTTTTTTATTGTAGCTGCTTTGCAATGTTGTGTTTGTTTCCACTGTACAGCAAAGTGAATCGGTTATACAGTATACATATCCACTCTAATTTAGACTTTTTTCCCATCTAGGTCACCACAGATCATTGAGTAGAGTTCCCTGTGCTATAAACAGTAGGTTCTCATTAGTTATCTGTTTTATAAATAGTAATTCATATATATATGTCAGTTCCAATCTCCCATCTATCATTTTTAGTAAACTGCGCTTATAAGAAAGTTCTTCTAGGCTTGGAACTGGATCCTTATTTATAGTTTATTTATAGCATAATTCTGAAATTAGAATTAAAAATTAGTGGTCTACTAGGGTAGAGCTATATTAAAGGAGACTCCTAACCAGGGAGTCCATAGGTGGAATGTCTAAAACTGAATGTAGATGAATGTGTGTACTTTGTCCAGGTGGAGGGTCCTTAGTTGTTATCAAAACTTCCAAAAGTTCCATGATGTAATAAAAGTTGAACATAGACCAAGGCTGGTTAATCCTTTTTGAACTGCCTCTGCTTTCTCATACTCCCACCCAGCTGCCCTTGCCTCCCTTACCCTCCAACAAAGCATAGCACCAAGTTTCATAGTGTGTGGTTACCAGGTTCCAGGGATTCCTTCTTAGCTGCTCAGTTTCTGAAATTTGGATTTGTTCTCTTGGGAGTTGACAGGGCTTCTGAGGCTGATTTATAAAAAGCCAAACTTTAAAGAATGGTAGATAACCAGGATCCCAATTTATTAACTTACAATAGATAAAATATAGGACTATAGCAAGTAGAAGGTTTATATCCTCTCCAGTGACTGAAATTATCAAGAGCACCAACCAGAATTGGTCCCCATTATTAAAATATGTAGATAAATGGCAAAGTTAGGTCAATATTAGCATGGTGGTCTTGAATGCATAATTCATTTTAGTTACACTGACCCTTGGTGAACACGCACATTTAATGAGCATATTCTCCTAAATTTAGAATATATAGCCCAGTGGGGGAATTCTGCTAAAATTTTGCTGTGTACCAAAGTGTATATAGACTCAACTCCCTTACCTTAGGATAATAGTTTGTGCTAATTGGATAGCCACTATCCATGTGTGGTTACTGAGGTTGTGAAATGTGGCTGGTTTGAATTGAGATGCATACCTGAATTTAAACAGTATGAAGAAAATTATATAAAATAATCTTTTAAAAATATTGATTACGTGTTGGCATGATGCTGAATATAGTGGGTTAAGTAAGTAAAATTATTGTTACCTGTTTTTTTTTTTTTTTTAGCCTTTGTAATGTGACTGCTAGACAACTTAAAGTTACCTCTGTTGCTTGCATTTTATTTCTGTTGGGTATTGCTGTTTTAAGTCAGTGATTAAGACTCAATTACAGTATGAATTCTAATTTGAGCAGCTGTGAGGGATCACAGCATGCTTACTGGCCCTTCTTGATCTTACATGCTTGTCAAGTTTTATACTTTGAATGCTCCTTCTCAATCTTCTTAACTATTGAGTTGAGTCACTTAACCAGAAACCTGTTTTTAGTATTACTTTTGGGTGCTTCGTGGTTTCACTTTCTGTGGGTAACATGGATGCTTTGTTGAGGATAGGCCATCATATCCTACTAATACTTATGCTGTAGCCTTTAAATAAAAGAGTTTTTCATGATTTAGATCATTTCCATTTTCATAACTGTCTTGTGATGATGTGTGTGTGTGTGTTAGTTGCTTAGTCGGGTCCGACTCTTTGCAACCCCATAGACTGCAGCCCACCAGGCCCCTCTGTCCGTGGGATTCTCCAGGCAAGAACACTGGAGTGGGTTCCCATTTGCTTCTCCAAAAGGAACTATGGAAAGAAAGAAAGGGAAGTCGCTCAGTCATGTCCAGCTCTTTGCGACCCCATAGACTGTATAGCCCACCAGGCTCCTCCATCCATGGAATTCTCCAGGCAAGAGTACTGGAGTGGGTTGCCATTTCCTTCTCCATTTGTGATAATAAGTTCTGTTATTGTCCCCATTTTACAAATGGGGAAATTAAAGCCTTGAAGAAATACAACCATTTTTTCTGTGGAATGTCCTCCCTTCTGGATTTGTCTTAGCTTAGCTTTCTCATGGTATCTTTAGTTTTTCCTCTTTCCCTGTGCCTTGTACAACATGTACACTGGTAATTAAGTCTAAATGCTTGAATTGTAAGTGTCTCACTTGAAATATCTGGTTGACCTTATATTAGTGTCACTGGATCAGAATGACAACACACTTGTATGTTTTTCATTGAATCAGTAATACTGTTGTCACTGTATAAATGTTTATCTCTGTTTTACACCAAACAATAATGATTGCCTGGATGATTTTGCATTGACTACTGTCGTCTTTTGCTATATTTTAAAGTTGATTTTTAGTAATTGCCATTGTAATATAGCAGATATTTTTAAAGTGTTAATAATGAGTAGCAGTTACTATTTATTGTACTGAAAAATCGAAACTTGTTATCTCAAATCTTAGTACCTCTAGAATACTTAAATCCCAGTTTATAGATGAGGACACTGGTTTTGAGACGATAAATGTTTTATCTAAGGTTAATTTGTCATTCCTCCAATTTAGAAGAGCTAGGATTTGGCTTCAGATTTTCCCACCCTCATTTTTAGTCATCAGTGGTGTTTACAGAATATTATGGCTCAGAAAATGGCTCAAGAAGCTACAGAATAATGAAATTGGAACCACAAAGTATGGAGAGAGCAAAGCCACCGTCTTCTATTGAATGCCAATAATTTGTGAGTCACTAACAGGAAACAAACATGGCTAGTTTGTTTTGTGTATGAGTGTGCTGAATTATTTCCAGTAGATCCTATATTGCGAATCATTGAGGCTGCTGCTGCTAAGTCACCTCAGTCGTGTCCGACTCTGTGTGACTCCATAGATGACAGCCCAGCAGACTCCGCTGTCCCTGGGATTCTCCAGGCAAGAACACTGGCGTGGGTTGCCATTTCCTTCTCCAATGCATGAAAGTGAAAATTGAAAGTGAAGTCGCTCAGTCGTGTCTGACTCTTAGCGACTCCATGGACTGCAGCCCATCAGGCTGCTCTGTCCATGGGATTTTCCAGGCAAGAGTACTGGAGTGGGGTGCCAAATGTGGTCAAATTGAGTAGGTAGCTTTCCTAACTGAGTTGCATGGACTGAACATCTTGTGTGCTTTCTCTGTGGTCTGGAGTCTGATCTTTACAGGTCAGCTTGGGCATTCACTTCCCTGTTCATCTTTTAGGGAAGAGAAGTGTGTGGTTAGATTCATTTCTGGAAGAAATTAGGCTCTGTTGAGTTGGTACATTTTAGCTAAAATGACAAATTAGTTAATGAAACAAAACCACGTTGGTTATTTCCCTGGAGCACTTCCATTCAGGTAGGTCTTCTGAGGCCAAAGTAAGAAGGGATCAGAGTAATGGTGTGGTGAAATATATAGACACACTAACCTAATCAGCTGTTATTCTGTGTTTTATTTGTGTTTGTAAGTAATGGTTTTGAAGCATCCTCACTCAAATAGTTTAGAGATCCTGATACATTCATGTTTGCCATTATATTTTTGTATGTACCACCCTGGGTAGTTCCCCCATTCTCCTAGCATAGGAGTTCATTTTGAAAATTTTTAAACTATTTTATTAAGGTCTAATTTACACACATGAAAATACACACATCTTAGGTTTACAAGTCAGTGACTTTATATATGTTTTCTCTTATTTGACTGCCGTCTAGGTGAAGACACCAAATGTTTCTACTACCATTAGAAAAGTTCCCTCTGTACTCTTTCCAGTCAGTACTCCCCTATTTCCCTTCAACTGATAACTCTGATTTCTGTTAATTTTTTTTTACTTCTGTAAAATGTTTTTGAGATTCATTCCATGCTGCATTATCAGAACTTTTTGTTTGTTGCTGAGTAGTATGCCCCTATTACTATTTAGTTAGAAATTCCCTTTATGCTCTTCCTGGGCTCTTTTTAATAAGAATGTGCCTTACATCTGTAATTTATTTAGGAAGAATAAAAGAGATATATGACACATTCATAAAAGTAAAATTAAAAATGAGTATTCCTAGAACTGGAAAAGAGAATTAAGTTAAAACTGTTGGTACAGGGCAAAAGAATTTTCATTTAGCTAGGTATTAATAAACTGAACTTGATGAATTGATTTTTCAATACAATAAAGATTTAGTGACAATAAGGCAAAAATGGGGATGGAGTGAAGGAAGCAATTAAATGATGTCATCACAGTTTTAAACAGAATCCTAGGAACTCCCATTCCGTAACTGTTTCACACATGGAGGCTTACACCTTACTTGATGCAGGCTGTGTAAATAACCTCATTCATTAGGGCTTATAAAATGACATTTATTTATTTATGGCTGTGCTGGGTCTTCATTGCTGTGCAGGCTTTTCTCAAGTTGCGGTGAGCTGGGGCTACTCTTGGGCTGCTCACTGTCATGGTGTCTCTTGTTGGGGAGCACAGGTTCTTTCTTGGGTGCACAAGCTTCAGCAGTTGTGGCACATAGTGCTATAGGCTCAGTAGTTGAGCCTCTCAGGCCCTAGAGCTCAGTAGTTGTGGCACACGGACTTAGCTTCTCAACATGTGGAATCTTCCTGGATCAAGGATCAAACCTGTGTCTCCTGCATTGACAGGCAGATTCTTTACCACTGAGCCACCATGGAAATCCATAAAATGACATTTTCATTATAATTCTTTTGTGAGCTCAAATATTTTCCTAAAGGGATAGTCTCCATTCATCAACTCTTTGTATACTCAAAGGCAGGGTTTATATAGTAAGGCAAGATAAGCACATGAAATCTTCCCTTTTGTTTAGCCATTCTGTAACTTAGACCAGTTCATTGCAAAAGTCATGAATTACAGGTAATGTGTATTGACTGTTTGGCCATCTGTCCTATATTAAGTGCTCGAAATGGATTGGATTATTTATAGCTTACAACACTTAAGAGTACTTTACAAATGAGGAAATTGAGCCTTAAGAGAGTTTTCAGTACCTTGCTGAAGACCTCACAGTAAGTTGCAGAGCCCCATATTTGATTCCCCCAGGTATTCTTATTGTAGAACAAGTTCCTAACAGTTATGTCGCGTTTCTTTTCCCCATTCTGTATCTGTATATGTTAAGTAGATGTTTGTCTCCATTGAAGACATTTAATGGAAAGGACAAGATAGGACCAAGTAGAGAGTAATGCATCATGTTAGAAATCTGTTGGTAGACTAATGTGTGATCACTAACAATGGGAACATAATCGTAAACTGCGTTTTCAGTCTGCCATACCTGAACAAGTTTTTGTGATCTGTCGTCAGACATCTTTTTAATCAGGTAAAGCTTACCATCTCTGTGGTTTTACTAATGTCTGAATAGTTTTGTTTTATGAAAAAAGATTTGGTGTGAATTTGAGAATGTTCAAGAGATGAATTTTCATAAATGTCAATTTCCATTTTTCTGCTATGCATTCCATTGGACCAGTGGGGTTTGGATACCGTTTGGTAATATTTGCTAGACTGTGATCTAGATGGGTATGTATTCAGATAGAATGAATTAAATATTATGCCTTTAATTTGGTGGTGGGTGGGAGGCTTCTGGTCTTCTATGTGCCTGTGGTTATGACTTTGTTCTTACTTTATGTGCCATATCTATTTGTATGCCCCTTTTCATTTACCTAGTTCCTTTGTCCAGTCTAGAAGAAGGTGGGAGAAAATCAAGAAAAGATGTTTAGCTTGTTACACTTTTTCTGTAGAACAGCAGCTCTGGCACTGGAAAAGTTTGACTCAGCTCTTGCCATGAAGGACAAAGGGTTAAATCGAAAGAAAGCACCTTTTGCTCCCTGAGGCCAAGGCATTGTTTTAAAACTTTCACATGAAAGGTCTGGGAGTGTGGCAGAGAGTGTAAAATACTTCTTTTGAAATTCCAAGGTTTATATTAAATGAATGTGTGGGAATTTTGTGTTCTATTTCATTATACTATTCATTATTCTTTAACTAAAGATAAAAACTTTAAAATTACCTTATCTCTTTGAATGCCCTTGTCCTAGAATTAACATTAAGAACTCAAGTCCCAAGGGGTAGTCAAAAAAAAAAAAAAAAGCCCAGATGAGTTTGCCATTAATTGTTGTGTACTTCTTGATGAATCTGTGTTCTTTACTAGTGACTGAGGGCATTAGCTTAATGAATTTTTAAAAGATGATTAATTGAGATAATTATTCTTCCATTTGGTATGAGAATCACTGTCAAAGGATAGAGAAAAGATACACAAATAAATATGGTAAATATAAGTTGCATGATAAAGTCTTCATGAAATAGTTCGGTGGTTTTGTTTTATTTTTATATATCTATATCTATATCTATCTCCACTTCTTGATGAGCATATTTGAATAAATCTTGAATTCATTTCTTAATGTGTGCCTTCTGTAACATCTCTTGTCTACCTTCAGGTGAGAAGCCATTTAAGTGTGACCAGTGCAGTTATGTGGCCTCTAATCAACATGAAGTAACCCGCCACGCAAGACAAGTTCACAATGGGCCTAAACCGCTTAACTGCCCACACTGTGACTACAAAACAGCAGACAGAAGTAACTTCAAAAAACACGTGGAGCTACATGTTAATCCACGGCAGTTCAACTGCCCTGTATGTGACTATGCAGCTTCCAAGAAGTGTAATCTGCAGTATCATTTCAAATCTAAGCATCCTACTTGTCCTAATAAAACCATGGATGTCTCAAAGGTGAAACTAAAGAAAACCAAGAAGCGAGAGGCTGACTTGCCTGATAACAAAGTCACTGGTGAGAAAACAGAAACAGAGCAGACAAAAGTAAAGGGGGATGTAACTGGGAAGAAAAACGAGAGGTCTGTAAAAGTGGAGAAGAAAGATAATATTTCAAAAGAGAAAAAGCCTTATAGTAATACCTCAAGCCAAGTGACCACCAGAACTCGCAAATCGGCCATGGAAGCTAAAGAAGTGGATGTGCCCCCAGGAAACAATTCAGAAAAAAGCTGCAAAAGCAAGAAAAGCAAAAGGAAGGTGGAAGCTGAAGCCCATTCCTTACAGGAGCCTGTTAATAATGAGGAACCTGTGACAAAAAAGAAAAAGAAGGCAGAAAGCAGATCCAAAAATAGTCAGGAAGTGCCAAAGGGTGACAGCAAAGGAGAGGAGACTAAAAAGCAAAACATTTGCATGAAAAACAGTACAAAGAAGAAAACTGTGAGAAGTAAATCATGTAAGAAAAGCAGCCAGCCTGCTCAGAGGGGCCCCACTCAGATGGAATCTGCTCAGGTGGGGTGTGTACAGACGGAGCCGCCCCCTCCTCCCTCTCCTCCCCCTCCCCCTCCTGTGGGGTGTGCTGAGGTCGAGGTTGTCCAGAAGGGGCCTGTTCACATGGAACTATCTCCTCCCATGGAGCCTGTTCAGGTGACCCCTGTTCAGATGGAGCCTTCTCCTCCTCTTCCTCCTCCTCCCCCAGAGCCTGCTCAGGTGGGGTCTGTTCAGACAGAGCCTCCTCCTCCCCGTCCCCCTGTGGGGGATGCTGAGATGGAGGTTGTTCAGAAGGGGCCTGTTCAGACAGAGCCTCCTCCTCCCGTGGAGCTGATCCCCAGAAGGTCTCCTCAAAAAGATAATAGAAAGGAAAAGTCCAACATGCTGAGTGAAATGGCACGGAAGGAGCAAGTCCTTATTGAGGTTGGCTTGGTGCCTGTTAAAGACAAGCAGCTTCTACAAGAAAGTGCCAGTGCACAGGATCTCTTCCCACCATCACCACCCCTGCCAAAGGAAAACTTAAAAGGGGAAGAATCAAAAGACCAAAATTTATTCCCTGCAGGCGAAGGAAATAAAGAAGCCCCTCTTCAAAAAGTGGGAGCAGAAGAGGCAGATAAGAGTCTGGCTGGTCTTGCTGCTGTTATCAAGGAATCTGCCAACACTTCATCCTCTGAACAAAACTTGAATATGCCAGAGGGTGAAACTTCAGAGGATAAACATCAAGCCGAAGCTATGCTCTGTGATACGGAGATGGACACTGATGAGAAGAAAGCAGAGAATTTCCCCAGCAGAGACTCGGCAGTTGAAGAACCAGTTTCACCACCACCACTTGCTCTACCGCTGGAAAAACATGAAGCCATGTCCACAACTGCTGTGGCATCACCTCCTGTCACCGTGGCAGTAAATGAGTCTCAGGAAATGGATGAAGACGAAGGCATCCACAGTCATGATGGAAGTGACTTAAGTGACAACACGTCAGAGGATAGTGATGATTCTGGATTGAATGGGGCTCGGCCAGTTCCACAAGAGACCAGTGGGAAAAACGGAAAGGAGGCCTTGGCTGTCAAAGTGGCCGAGGGAGATTTCATTTGTATCTTCTGTGATCGTTCTTTTCGAAAGGAAAAAGATTATAGCAAACACCTCAATCGCCATTTGGTTAATGTATACTTTCTTGAAAAGGCAGCTCAAGGGCAGGAGTAATGAAACTCTGGTCAAGGCTTCAGTTCTTAGTGTATAAGGTCTCTGACATTTTATATCTATTTGTAGTAGTAGACAGCCTTTTGTTTTTAAAATTAATTACTGTCCAATCTTGATTTTTAAGTGGCACTCTTTTTCTTAGGACTCTGTGTACCTATTGATGTACACATTTTCGTAAATCCAAGGGAGTTAGTATACTAAACCAGCAGTCATCTAAACCTGTTAGCTTTTTAAAAATATTTTTATCTTTTGCCTTTAATTGAACCAAGGATGCCAAGGTGCTTTTAGAGCATTCTATCAATTTGTTCAGCTATAACTTGTCAGTTTTTTCCTCATGTCTGTCTTCCTATTTCACTTTAGTTTATTCTTCATTCCTTGTTTAGCCCTATAAAAATTGGCTTACTTAAATAGCAAATTACTTGAAGAATTTGCCTGCTTTATATAAAGTTAGCACTTTAAAATTATTTTAAAGATGAGAAAATACATTGAATTTGAAGAGAAATTCTGCCAACAGTAGATGTTCTATCAGTTCAGGTAGTTACTTCCTGAGTTTTTATCAATAGGTATTTCTTATTTGTGTGTATGTTAATTGTCATAAAAAAAAAAACACTATTTTGGTGTGTTTTTTTGTTTCGGTGCTTTAATGGCTTAAGATATTGCACTTTTTTAATCTATGCAGTTACATTTTTTTGTTCTAGAACTAGCATTTGTGTTGATCAGTAACACTTTATACATATATTTGCATTTTATTTTTTCCTCTTTGGAGGGATGCTTTTAATCTTGTTCGCAAAAGGGCAGGTTTTTTTTTCCCCCCTTTCCCTTTTTTTCCCCCCTGTAATTGTCTTGCAGAGTATTATTGTGTGCAAATTTCTGAGCAAATGAAATATGCAGGTTCAATTCATATATATGCGAGAGCCTGCATTTCATATGTTATTTATTTTAAATGGATGTAGTGAAATCATAGCTCTCAGTTTGAACTTTACAATAAATAAACCACTAGGTGTATATTGAATGGTTATTTATCTCAAATATCAACCATAAGTAAACTTTTGATGTGTCTTAGTACATCTGCTTCCTAAAAGTGCAGTGTTAAGTCATCTTAGCGGAAAACCTCTTTCGTAGATGGTTGTTGTTTATGTCTACTTCGCTGAATAAAGAACTGTAATTTTTATTTGGAAACTGCAAATCTGGAACTAGGAGGGATAATTACTCCTTCAAGTTACACACAATATCAGTTTGTGAGATTCCAAAGCCATAGCAATTACACAGAAAACCTAGGATGAGAAAGGTAGTATGAGTGTTGGTAGACCAGCTGCTACTTCCTGTGAATACAGTGGAAAAGGCTGGTGAAACTGAAGTTCAGTCCAGATTAAAAAAATCACACTTTCTCAGGGATCTCCAACTAGTGGGTGTCCTGGCTTGTTCCTGTGACTGCCTTTTTCTATAGGTGAGGCCTCAAATGAGTTGCAGCTATTCTGGTGTTCCTATGAGGGTACTTTGTATGGAAGAGTACATACTTCCAAACTTTGTTGGTAGATTCTTTGGCCGGTCACCAAAGAGTATGAAAGAATCCAGCAAAGGATTTTTCTTATTGATAGCAGTTACTCATTGTAGTCCAATAAAGTATGATCCTGATAGGGAGACTTGAATAATTTCAACCCTCCCATATTCTATTCTGAAATAACCACTTTATATTTCATTTACTTTCTTTTGTCTGATGATGTCTAAGAAAGGTTTCAGAGTTCGGCAATGCAACGTGAAAGATTAGGAAAAGTATTGAAGTATTAGTGGGAAACTTGATAAAAAATCTGAGATTGAAGTTTGTTAAAAGACATTTGAACTTGGAATTGACTGGGAGGCCAAAGATATAAAGAAGCAGAAGACTCTGTCAAGACATGAGTAAGTTGTGTGTTACTGGTGTGTGTTTTGTGTGCATGGTGGGGATTTATAAATGATGTTGAATTCTAAGCTGCGACAATCATTGCCAACGGAAGATCAAGCTGCAAATATTTATGTTTTAAAACTTAAATTATAAGGCTAGTTAAATCTTTCTAACAACTATTTTTAATGTTCATGGGTACATTTTGTATGTTACCTTTTAACAATATATGTGAAAAAATTCATGTTAAGTACAAATTGCCAACTGGGAATCAGTTTGGGAAAGGGGTTTTGTGGATTCTTTGATACTTCAAAAAAAAAATTTGACTTCTGGGAAATTTGGTTAATTTTCCTATCTAGATTTTAAGGCTAGAATGCCAAAAGCAAAAATATGAAGGAAATTAAAACCTTTTATTAAAGTGATCTGTGAAAACATTGTTACTGGAAATTGAGTGGACTTGAGGCATTTCTTCCAGAAAATAAGGACTTGATTGTCAGGCCTATATTAGGTTCTGAAACTTAATGCCATGTATTTGTACTTATTAAAAATTGTTTCAGTGAAAAGTGTATTAGTAGTAAGAACTTCTGGTCTAGTTGGAAGTTCTTCCATTTAAAAAATGTGATATTTACATGGAATTGTTTGAGTTTTTTGTTTTCTCAGTTTCCCCTCCACTGGATAGGATTGAAGCTAGAATTTTCCCTTATGATAAAGGAATGAAAGGTGAACATGTTATTTGTAAATTGATATTTAGTCCTAGAGCAAAAATTGAAAGACTAGAATATGTTATAAGCCTAATCCTAGGTAGCCTTATAAAAATATCTCTTTTAACTATCTTCTGAACCTATATTCACATTGGTTTTTAAGATATATTAAGTTATATATTTTTTCTTTTTTCAGAGCTGCTTCTATGGGGCTGCCCCCCACTCTTTTTTTTTTTTTAATGAGGTGTCATTCACAAAGGGCTGCGTTTTTTGAAAGATTTCTTAACAACTATGGCTGGGTGTTTTACCCTAGTCTTCCAAGACTGGCCATTATATCTTTATTGTGACTTTCGAAGTGACTTCTGAAGTCACTTTGAAAGTCACTTCTGAAGTCAAGTGGTCTATTTTGCATGTAAGTGCTAATTCAGATTTAAGCTTGAGTCATCGCATATCATCCCATGAATATTGACAATGGACAGAATACCTTTCCTGTAGTTCAGTTCTAGACTGAAAAGCTTGGGAAGAAACTTCATTTTCTTTTTTGCACAAATCAGAAAAATAGCTACTGTGCAGAGTTTCCTTGTTGACCTCAGCAGGTGAACTGGACTGCTAGTTTTAATTCAGACTAGATTGGATGGCTTTTATATTTTCACATGTATACGTAGACTCTACCCATTTTCATCAACATCCATTAGTTATTGAACTTTATGAACTGGCATTGAGACATTACAACAGTGTTTTGTTGCACCAACTTTATTAATTTTTACAGTGCAATACATGTTATTTTTCAGAGACAAACCAAAGTTTAATTTCTCAAGGTTCATGCTGTTTACTTCAGCAGCATTTGATGGAAGATCTTTTATATACATTTGTAATAGATAAACAATAAACCAGACTGCAAATCCTTTTTCTTTCTTTTTTAAAGCAAACCATGTACCAAGTTTTTTGGTTCAAATTGTGTAGGATAAGTTAAATTGCATTCTATTAACCAATATACCTATTTCTGTAAGTATAGTTATGTTGAAATAAAGTTTTAAAACATTTTATGGCTTTGTTTATTATTGGTATATCAAGTAAGTCAAATTTATTTGGCTGAAATTACAAGTGTATTAATAATTTTCAAAATCTTTTACCCAAGGTAACAATAACTCATGGTAAGTAGAAAGATTGTGACAGACATTGTCCTTTGGGCTAACAGTCCCAGTGGGTAGTAGTTTCAAGCCTTTCTTTTTATAATTTGTTTTCTGGGAGGTAGAGATGAAGGTCAGGGGGAAAAAAACCTGCAGACGATTTATATGAGGTTTGACATAGTAATTTCTTTCCAACTACAGATCCCTTTTATAGTTTTAATGTACATGCCTTATCACAGTTGCAAGCCTGATATTAATTTTGACTCATAATTGGGAAAAGATGTACTGAAGAGAAAATTAGAAGTTACATTTAATGTTCACTAGTTTAAGGATTTTATCAATGGAAATCTGAGAAGAATATGAAACCCATGAAAAACTGATAAGCCATATTCTAGTAAGATTCTGTTTCCTTTGTTAGTGGAAATATACAATTGTGCTGTATGTTGAAGGCTTAGATATTTCTGTGGCCTTTAGAGAAAAGGGAGAACTAGTTAGAGAAACATCAGAACAACTGGATTGCATTTTGTCTTGATGCATCAAGTGACCTATAAGATCGTGAATCAGAAAAGAACGGATTTTTCTTGTGAATTGATGAGCAATTCACCTTTCCCGTCCTGTAAGACTCTTTATCAGCAAAAAGAAAAATGAATTTTCAAGCATTTATTTTGTTGGCATGGTTAAGTCAATAACAGGAAGTACAAAAGTTTTCTGCGTGATGCAAGGATATATGGGGAATTTATCATGAATATATAAATGTTATTGATGTGTGACTTAGTTTGTTACCTTTAAGTTATCAGTGTATTTGGTTACAAGTGTGTTTCTCCTGTCCTTTGCTACTCCTTTCTCAGAGGTTCACCCTGTTATAATTTTTTACTTGTATCATCTGTTTATCCTTAACCTCTTGCCATTCTTGGATCCTGCCCATGGTCTCACTAAGGGCTTGACCCTAGTTTGTAGGTAGAGTTAATGGTACAGTATTATGAGCTCCCCTCCAGTGTTATCTCACAGCTCTTATCTTCAGCTCCATAAAGGCAGGTTGGCAAAGATGCTATTAATAATAATAGTAAGAACAATGTACTGATCTCTAGTAATCAGGGGAAGTTTCAGTGTTAAGAAATTGCCCTTTTTTTTTTTTTAATTAGAGGATAATTGCTTTTTAATGTTAGTTTCTGCTGTACAACCATGTGAATCAGCTATATGCATACATACATCCCCTCCTTGAGCCTCCCTCCCATGCCCCCCATCCCACCCCTCTAGGTAATCATAGAGCTGAGCTCCCTATGCTCTACAGCACCTTCCCACTGCTGCTGCTGCTGTCTAGTTATCCAAAATTGCCTTTTAAAAGGATTTTGATGTTCACTGCATTAAGTGCTCTGTGGCCCTTGTAAAAGTTGTGTTCACAATAGGCCTCTCTTCCTTATGATTGTAATTGGGCAAATAATTTTTAACTTTATTAAACCTGTTTCTTCATCCTGAAAATGGGGTAATATGGTCCTTCTATCCATAGAATGGTTTTGAGTGTTGAATACTTACTGAGCACTTAGTCTAGTGCTTGGCATGTAGTTTTAGTGTTAAAACTTTTTCCACTAGATAAGAGAGTAAGTATCCTTACATATATAAAGTCCTTCCTCTATTTGACATGAGTAAGTTGTATAATCCACCAGCTTCTCTTATGTGTCTTGTAAATAGAGTTTTAATGTTAAAGTGGTATGTGGGCTTTTGTGTCCACTACTCAGTGACTTAGTGACTGAACAACCATAGCCACAACTTTACTCAACTATATTGTAGTGTCCATAAGAATGCTTTTGTGTTCATTGCTTTGCTCAAGCACCTAAAATAGTATCTGGCCCTTAGAAGGGCAAATAGTTGTTAATTGCCCAAGCCAAGAATAATTGTGAGTGTGGTGTTTTGTGGTGTGTTTGTGTATGTTTCCTTGATTTCATCTAATTAATATTCAGTAGTATTTGTAATTTTAAGGTTTTGATAATGCAGAAATCTGTGTTCATAGAGTAGGATATTTTTCTGAATGCATTAAAAAGTCAATGTAGCAAGAAATAGCAAATCTTGAGAAAGAGATTTCGTTAAAGTATCTTGAGAAAGGTTCAGACTTACAAAGAAATTGCAGGAATGGTATACCCAGAAATCTTGTGTACCCCTTTGGGATCCACCACTCACACTTCCTTTCTAGTATGTACGCATTATGTAGTGGAACCCCAGAAATTAAGTTGCAAGCATACCTCTTCATCTCTGAATACTTCAATTTGTATCTCTTAAAGATTAGGGCATTCTCTTATACAATTATAGTATAATGATGAAATTCAGGACTTGAAACATTGTGAAGTCAGTCATGTCCGACTTTTTGTGACCCATGGACTGTAACCTGCCAGGCTCTTCCGTCCATGGGAATTTCCATGCAAGAATACTGGAATGGGTTGTCATTTCCTTCTCCAGGGCTCAAACCCAGGTCTCCCACATTGCAAACAGACTGCCATTTGAACTACCAGGTAATCCCATCTTTAAAGATTAGTGTAGTCTTTAATCCACAGTCTATGTTGAAAGTGTGCCACATGAAATACTAACCTTTATTAGTACTTCTTTTTTTTTTTTTTAAATCTTTATTGAATTTGTTACAATATTGTTTCTGTTTTATGTTTTTGGTTTTTTGGCCACAAGGCATGTGGGATCTTAGCTCCCCAACCAGGGATCGAACCAGGCACTCCCTGCATTGGAAGGCAAAGTCTTAACCACTGGACCACCAGGGGAGTCCCTATTAGTACTTCTAATACTAATAATACTAGTATTTCTAATATAGTTTCCCTGCTCCTAATCCCTCATCACCTTTGGTTGTCAGTTTTCTTTAACTGGAAACAACTCCATAGCTTTTGTCCTTTACGATGTTGAGTTTGAGGAGTGTATGCCAGCTGTTTAAAGAATGTTCCTTATTTGGAGTATTGTAATTGTTTCCTCATGCTTCAGATCAGGTCATGCATCTTGGCAGGAATAGTAAGTACTGGTACATTACATCAGAAGACACATGGTGTTGTTATTGGTGTTTTAACTTCTATTATTTGATTAAGGTGTTGTCCATCATGTTTCTCCACTGCAAAGTTATTTTTTCCCTTTATAATTCTGTGGGATGATACAGTGAAACTACCTTATTCTTCAACACACCCATTGGTTTTAGCATCTACTGATTTTTGCTTAAATCAGTTATATAACTTGCGTGGTAACTGGTATTCTCTATCAAGAACTGCTGTTTTCCCCCATAGACCTAGGTTCTTGTTTCATGTGCTGAGTTACTCACTTTACCATATTCAGTAGTGGGGGATACCCTTCTAAGCTAAGTGAATTCTCCAGGCCAGAATACTGGAATGGGTAGCCTTTCCCTTCTCCAGGGGATCTTCCCAACCCAGGGATGGAACCCAGGTCTCCCACATTGCATGCGGATTCTTTACCAGCTGAGCCACAAGGGAAGCCTAAGAATACTGGAGTGGGTAGCCTGTCCCTTCTCCAGCTGATCTTCCCAACCCAGGAATCAAACCGGGGTTTCCTGCATTGCAGGCAGATTCTTGACCAACTGAGCTATCAGCTGCAAATTAAGATAGAGGTTCCTGCTTAATCATGAGCTACAACAGTAGTTGGAATTTTGTTGTTTCTAGTGAACTAGTGTGGGGATGCCAGCAGGAGTTTTATCTGCAGGGAAGAACAAAGGTTTTCCTGATGTGATACAGCACATCTTACATATATGGAGAGTAAGGCAGACAAGTTTACCTAGCAGCAAGCATGGGGCCTTGCAGTTAACAGGAGCAGAGGCAGCTATAGTGATTGCATTACCCAGGGACTGGAGGGAGCCAAGGGCAGGAATCTGCACTGCTGTGTTAGTACTGAGATAGCCTTTTTGGTAGAGGCAGTAATGAACATGATTTTTCTGCAAGTTAGTCGTGGTAGCAGTGGAGTGGTGAGACTTGCATGTTTCTGCTCTGTGGCCTATGTGCAGGAGTATGAAATTACACTAAAGGGAGCTGTTGGAGAGGGACTGGCTGACTTCACATATGAGTTGGCTAGCCTTATTCATGATCCATGTGAGCCACCCCGGGGATACCCAGAAATAATTGGGAAACATTTTGCATGGAACTGGAGATCTCACATTAGCATGCAGGAGTAATCCTTTTCTAAGTATCAAGCACTCTTCTGAGCACTAACTCTTAATCCTCTCAACATCCCCAAGAAGTAGGTTGGTGTTCCCACTTTGCTTCCTGCAGACAAGCAAATTGCCTCGTGTCTCACAGTGTGGCAGGTCTGTGCCACGCTGCTTTTCTGATTAAGCAAAGAATATTACGTGGGGAGATGGATGCTGTGGTAAATGGAGCAACTAGGAGTGGTGGTGAAAAGGATTTCAGCCTAATCTGAAGGTTCTCAATTTATAATTGTTATTTATATTAACATGATAAAGAGGGCACTCTTTAAGCAGCCTTCCCTCTATCATCTAACCAGTTCATATCTACTTAAGTTTACTGGCAGCAGTCAGATTAACTTGCACCATTTTGAGATGAAAGTGAGCCCGGGTAAAACAGTTACTTCCTGATTTTACTTCTTATGCCGGGTTCTAGATGGCATAAGCTGGCATTTTTAGATAAGCCACTAAATTCATTATGTGGGTAGCTATTTTTTAAAATTATTAATCAGTATTTAAAATTTGTTATTGGAGCAGATTTACAATGTTGTGTTAATTTCTACTGTAAAGTGAATCAGTTATATATTCACTTTTTTAGATTCTTTTCCCATATTGGTCATTACAGAGTATTGAGTACAGTTCCCTGTGCCATACACTAGGTCCTTATTAGTTAATCTGTTTTATGTATAGTAGTGTGTATATGTCAATTCCAGTCCCAGTTTATCCTTCTTCCCCTTTCCTCCCTGGTAACCATAGGTTTGATTTGTGTTTTGTAAATAAGTTCATTTGTATCATTTTTTTAGATTCTACATATAAGCAATATCACATACTTGTCTTTGACTTCACTTAGTATGATGATCTCTAGGTCCATCCATGTTGCTACAAATTGCATTATTATTTTTTATTGCTGAGTAATATTCCATTGTATAAGTGTATCACATGTTCTTTATCCATTCATCTGTCTGGACATTTAGATTGCTTCCATGTCTTGGCTATTGTAAATAGTACTGCTATGAACATTAGGGTGCATGTATCTTTTCAAATTAGTTTTCTCTGGATGTGTGCCCAGGAGTGGGATTGCTAGATCATATTGTAGTTCTAGTTTTTTAAGGAACTACCATACCGTTCATAATGGTCGTACCAGTTTACATTCCCACCAACAGTTTAGGAGGGTTCCGTTTTCTCCACCCATTCTCCAGCATTTAAAGGTAAGAATTGGGTTTATTTTGAAATGTTCTTGATTCTCAGGCCCTGTGAGCCTGCTGTATTTTAGGCCCAGTTATTTGTCCCATCTGATCCTTTATTAGAATATCACTTGAGTTGCAGACACTTGGCATCAGGTGTCTGTCTCCTGGTCTCCCAGAATCTATAGGGAGTTGTGGAGACGTACGGCAACAGGCTCTTCATGCCAGACAGCAAGAAGTGGTGAGAGCAACAAATGTCTCCACATGGGTTTCAGTCTGCTTTTTTGGCAACAGAGGTGGAGAAATGTTGGTCAGTGACCAATGCTAAGAGAAGGTTCTTCAGTCACTTTCAAAACTCCAGGTGACTCCACTCCTCTCCCTGCTTGTAGATTCAGGAAACTTCTAGAGCCTCAGGATCCTTACCTTGAATTCTGCCGAAAACCTCCTTTGTCCTTGTAGAGTCATAGGATCATCTCTATTTTGATATGCTAATGTCCTTCATTTCTGTGTTCTCATTACCTTCCCTAAAATAGACACTATGCAGATAGCTGACTTCCTGATTTAGCTTTCGGCTAGTATAAGTGCTCCGTGAGGGTGGGGAGTAGAGATTGCTGAGGTCTGCACCTGAATGGACTTGTTTTTTCATCTTAAATTTATGAAAGTAATACACGCACAGTTAAAAAAACTATTCCTAAAAGATTGATGATGTAATCAAAGTCCAACAACCTCTTGTTCCTTCCTTTCCTCAGTCACGAGCTATTTTATGTCCGGACTCTTGAGGTAAATTTAAGTCAGTATCTAGTTTCTTTTTCTTTTTTTCAAATTTCTTGTTGGATAAATTTATAGTGAATTCTCTTCATACAGGCCAGAACATACAGTGTTGATAGATTTATGGTGAATGATGTCAGATTTGTGATCTCCGAAGATTTAGCTTTGGGACCAGGGACCAGGCTTGATCACTCAAGAGCTTTTGTGTAGCAGAGTTTTATTAAAGTGAAGAAGGGACAGAGAAAGCTTTCGACATAGACATCTTAAAGAGATGGGAATACCAGACCACCTCACCTGCCTCCTGAGAAATCTGTATGCAGGTCAAGAAGCAACAGTTAAAACTGGACATGGAACAACAGATTGGTTCCAAATCAGGAAAGGAGTACGACAAGGCTGTCTATTTGACAATTATTTAACTTATATGCTTATTTAACTTATATGCAGAGTACATCATGAGAAATGCTGGACTGGATGAAGCACAAGCTGGAATCAAGATTGCTGGGAGAAATATCAGTAACGTCAGATATTCAGATGACACCACCCTTATGGCAGAAAAAGAACTAAAGAGCCTCTTGATGAAAGAGGGGAGTGAAAAAGTTGACTTAGAACTCAACATTCAGAGAACAAAGATCATGGCATCCAGTCCCATCACTTCATGGCAAATAGATGGGGAAACAATGGAAACAGTGGCAGACTATTTTTTGGGCTCCAAAATCACTGCAGGTGGTGACTGCAGCCATGAAATTAAAAGATTCAAGACACATTGTTATATTCACTAAGACAAAGCAATGTGGAAAGAAACGTTTGTCCTCTCCTTGAGAGCCCCAGACCCCTTTCTCCTCCTCAGGGGCCCTGGACTTGCTTATCAACCTACCTAGTAATTGACTCTCAGCATGTTATAGTGCATTTTTCTCAAGGTGATGAACATGCTGAAATCTTGTGGTGGATGAAAATGGCTACAGATTCTTAGCAGCCCTTCCAGTCAACTTGAGTCTCTGATGCCACAGCAATTTGCTTTGACCAATAGAATACAGCAACGTGACATTGTGCGATTGTGAGCTTCAGCCTGCAGAGGCCTTGTAACGTCTACTCATGCTCACCATCACTTGTGAACGAGCCTGAACTGGCCTACTCTAGGATGAGATCCTAGGTAGAGTGAGCCATGGGATAAGACCCAGGTTTCCCAGCTGCTAACAGCCATCCCAGCTGAAGTTCCTGACATGGAGAGAGGCCTGCAAATGCATGACCCGTCGAGCGTAAGAACCACTGATCTGAGCCCAGATTAAACTGCCAGACCAAAGAATTGGAACAAAGCTTGTTTCAAGTCACTAAATTTTGGAGTGGTTAGTCACTCAGCAGCGGATGTGGGTGAGATGATTGGATGGCATCAGCGACTGAATGGACAGTCATTTGAGCAAACTCCAGGAGATAGTGAATAGGGAAGTCTGGCAGGCTGCAGTTCATGGAGTTGCAAAGAGACACAACTTAGTGATTGAACAACAACAAAGGTTCAGAGCACAGCTTGTTTAAAGTCACTGTTTTGGGGTGGTTAGTTACTCAGCAACAAATGTGGATACAAACCTAATTATGCCCTCAATGTAGTTTAAAAAGAAGCATTTCCAATTGACAAAGTTCTGTACCTAGAACTTTCTGAACCCATGCTAAATTAGTGAGTGAGTGAGTAAATGGGGCTGTTAAGCATTATTTTCCTTTGTTGAGCAATCTCATCCAAGTTCCCATGCTATAAATTTTGTGCTTATTTCTTGGAATTAATTTACATAATAGTTTTTTCATGCAGTGAAAAAGACATTTTTCTTAAGTATTTCAATAAAATATACTATCTGGTATTTAAAGGAAAGTAGTCACCATTTCTCTAATTTTTCTTCCTGTTGAATATTTAACCTTAAAGTGAACAATAGAAACTGATACATCTCTTCCAGCTAGGTGTTAAGTGTGGAGAAAACTGGAGATAATAAAAGGCTTCTAGTTGTGCAACTAAGATCCCCGTTAAGTGAAAGTAAGATATGAAAAGGAATAGGAAACAGGATGAGTGCTCAAGGAGAAAGGCAAGGCCATTTCTAAACAATTTTAAGGCCAAATTAATTTCTTAAATAATTGTTTTTGAAGCTATTTGATATGTGAATAAATAGAGACCTCTAGTTTTTTTAAATCAGTTTCTTTTTTAGGATAGTTTACTGGTGTATTTCTTTGTGTATTTGCATTCCAGATTTCCTTTGTGTGTCATTTCCTGTTAATCAGAGTTGTGGGTCAGGATCTCCACTCATGCTGTGATCTGTCCGTGGTACTTGGGAAAGCTCACTAGCAATGTGTAAAGATTCCCAACCAGTCATGAAAGCACTTTCGATTTAAAACTATCTGAGATGGTAAGACAGCACAGAATTCACAGTGGGACACAGTCTGGACAACACTGCTGAAGTTAGCAAGGGTGCAGCCCATCTCACACTCACTTGCTACCTCTGAGGAATATTCTTAGGCTGGAATTGTATATGGGAGGATTCAAAAGAAGCTAGAAAGAGAACTAAGTGGCAGTAACAGAATTTCCAAGGAAATTGTGTCACTACCTTTGAGATCTTCAAAATGGGTTGCTTTTCTGAGATGTGTCGCTCCTAAGGTTGAAAAGTTCTCACCTGTAGAGTTGAGATGGATTCTAGTATATACAGGGACTGTTGTGTGGTGGTTATAAACCTGGGTGCTGTTAGAACTGTTATGTATTTTGATTATGGTGGTTAATGAGCTTATACATATATTAAAACCCAGAGAACTGTACATCAAAAGGGAGAAAAGTGAAGTTTTACTGTATAATTAAACCCACAAGATGCTGGAGCACAACTGCTTGGGTTTGTTCGGAATCACAGATCCATCACTCCTTAATTCTGGGCTAATTACATGAACCTTAGCTTGCAATCTCTAAATGCAGGTAATACCAATACCTCCAGCATGGTGGTGTTGTAAAGATTCAGTTAATAATGTAAAGTGCTTAAAAGTGCCAGGCTCATCGTACATGTTTAAATAAGGTCTATTAGTACTATTAAAAGACTATAGGGAAATAGGTGCTGTATGGGTTATCATATCATCATAGTAACTGTGAATAGCCTCAAATACAACTGTCCTGAGATACTGTCTTTAGGCAGGATAGGAAGAAACACTAGAAAAGTGTCAGTGCTACTAAGCAAATTTAATTCTGCTATCTTGTTATTTTTTAGGAAAGGCAAAACCAACTGGCAAAACAAAAAAGTTCTCTTTTTCCTAATTCATGCATTCATGCTGGCTCTTTTCCAGGGACTTACCGAAAGCTTAGGATTTTGGCAATCTCTTGTGTTCAAAATCACCTGATAATGTGGTCTCTAGCACGTGTGTTTGTGTGTGTGTGTCTGTGTGTGTGGCCTCAGTTTTCTCAGATCTACCAATGTTCCTGGCCAGAGGTACTGACAGTATCTGTGATTAAGCATCATCTTATTATACCTACCAGTGAGAATACTACAGCCAAATGCTTCCACTAGGTTAAACAGCCAGAAGGTAAATTCTGAGAATTGTCTGAGAAGCAAAAGGAAGCTTCTGAAAAACAGGAACCTGTGGCTCCAAGACATGGGTTTTTAAAGGATGGTCTAGACCTAAAAATATTCAGATCATGAAACTTCTGTTCTAAATGAGAAAATATTGATGGTCTTTGACATGAAGGGACAAAGTGAAGCATCGTTCCTATATGATGTTAAAATACTAATCTCGAGCCATTCCCACCCACTACCAGGCATCAATGGGACAGACAACATGACAGAGACATCAAGAGTAGGCAGAGGTGCTATATGTTGGGTTCACACTAGCCCGAGTCTTGTTTTTATTGTTTAAGCATCACTCTTTGACATTTGAGAGAAAATGTCTCCTCCTCGGGGAGGAGAGCAGCCAAGAGAAAATGGAGCAGTCTGAGAAAGAATGGAAATGATTGTTGCTCCACAAGACACAGCCAGGTGGGAGGGAAGCCAGGGTAAATGATCAGCTTGCCTCAGCTGGAGCACGGGGTGCCTACTCTGTGAAGCAATAAGAGGTCTGCCATGTCTGGCACCACTGGCTCCAAGTTAGTCATCTGCAGGAAACCAGCCTTGATTTCCATTTAGCAGAGAGTGTCTGAGTGATCAAGAAGCACAAGCACACAGGATTGCATCTGTGCTACACTTCTCGGTTGTCATGGGAAGTGTTGCAAGTAACAGAGACAAATTAGACACTAGGGAACTACACAGTAAAGCCCCATTGATTGGTAGGGCTTGCTGGTTATGGTGAAGAAAAACACAAAATGTTAAACATCACTTTGTCTCAGAAACTTTGAAGAAAATGCTGATGTTTTACAGGAGGGAGGAAAGATACGGAACTTGAAAAAGATAAAACTGCATTTAATATCACAGAAGTCAAAAAGCTCTTTGATGGCACATTTTTTACTTCTAAGGTATCATGAATACAAAAGAGGTGACATGCTGAACACAAGTCTGCAGAAACAAGTAAACGAACTAGTATAAAACTTGCTTAATCATTTTCTAGTCCCTCAAAACAACCCCTGTTCTGTGGACATGAGGGGCTGTCCTGACACCTTGCCATTAATATCTACTCTCCTGATTGCTATGTGCTGCCACAGTATAAATGATTAGAGATAGTTAGTCAGTCTTCATCGTGAGATCAGTGGATTAGGAAGTATCAGTAAGCTGGTGCTCAGAAGCCAACACAGTAAGAGAACTTTCCTAAAGCAAATCCACACTGGATCAATTGGATAGACCAACTGGGCTATCATCCTGGGCTGCACTAGGTTGACTGAATGTGTTATAAATTAATAGCACATCCTAGCACCAGTCTCCACTGTCTATGCTTAGAGGGCCTTTTTCATCTGAGGTCTTGTAACCAACCTATCTTGGCTTCCCTGTCTGTCTTTGCTGAGAATCATAAAAAGGATTGAGAAATATTTAGTGTCATTCTCTCATTTTATAGATGAGAAAATGAAGACCCAAAGAGATTAACTAATACAACCAGTGAAACTGAAATTTACCTAGTAAATTTCACTGTTTAAACTTAGCAAGATACCTTGGAACATTTTTAGATGTGCCTCAGTCTAACAATACCATTGAATATTAGAAGTAAGAGAAACTTGATATAAACTCTGAACATTTAAAAATGGAATCTTTGTCAAGATGTCTAAAAGCCTGTAAGTTTTCAGGTATATAACAGCATCAGTTTTTGGGTTCTGTATTTTTCTAAAATGCACATTTACCATATTATATTCTTGTCTAGATTCAGGACTAAGCTACAAACTATGAACAGTACATAGAAATATAATGGTCACAATTTTAACTTGTAAAGATAACAGTATTTCATTCTGTCCAAAATAAACTAGAAATCAACTACCAATCATTTTCTCATCTTGGGAAGCTACCACACTCTAGAGGGTAGGTCTAGAAACGCCAGGGGGGTTCTCCAATGTCACAGAGGAATGGGCAGGGCATTTATGCTATATGCTAGTGAAGGAGTACGTCAAGGCTGTATATTGTCACCCTGCTTATTTAACTTATATGCAGAGTACATCATGAGAAACGCTGGGCTGGAAGAAACACAAGCTGGAATCAAGACTGCCGGGAGAAATATCAATAACCTCAGATATGCAGATGACACCACCCTTATGGCAGAAAGCAAAGAAGAACTAGAGAGCCTGTTGATGAACGTGAAAGAGGAGAGTGAAAAAGTTGGCTTAAAACTCAACGTTCAGAAAACTAAGATCATGGCATCCAGTCCCATCACTTCATGGGAAATAGATGAGGAAACAGCGTCAGACTTTATTTTTTTGGGCTCCAAAATCACTGCTGATGGTGATTGTAGCCATGAAATTAAAAGATGCTAGCTCCTTGGAAGGAAGGTTATGACCAACCTAGATAGCTTATCTTTTTATTTTATTTTATTTTATTTTATTTTATTTTTAGATAGCATATTTAAAAGCAGAGACATTACTTTGCCAACAAAGGTCTGTCTAGTCAAGGCTATGGTTTTTCCAGTGGTCATGTATGGATGCGAGAGTTGGACTGTGAAGAAAGCTGAGCACCGAAGAATTGACGCTTTTGAACTGTGGTGTTGGAGAAGACTCTTGAGAGTCCCTTGGACTGCAAGGAGATCCAACCAGTCCATCCTAAAGGAGATCAATCCTGGGTGTTCATTGGAAGGACTGATGTTGAAGCTGAAACTCCAATACTTTGGCCACCTGATGCGAAGAGTTGACTCATTGGAAAAGACCCTAATGCTAGGAAGGATTGGGGGCAGGAGGAGAAGGGGTCGACAGAAGATGAGATGGTTGGATGGCATCACCGACTCGATGGACATGGGTTTGGGTAAACTCTGGGAGTTGGTGATGGACAGGGAGGCCTGGCGTGCAGCGATTCATGGGGTCGCAAAGAGTCGGACATAACTGAGCGACTGAACCGAAGTGGCATTTAGTATCTAGGGAGGAGGGATGCACATATAGTACCACCTTCCCCAATATGCCAATAGTACTCACTTTGAAACATGATGAAAGTGAGATCTATGAAGTTTTTGGGTTTTTTTTACCAGTTTCATTTTAAAATACCGTTTATCCAACAATGACTTACTTAGTGAGAAGGGGGCTAGAGTGTACCTGTTGACAGAGAACCTGGACTATTAAGTTCATGATAAACCTGAGTCTACAGGAAGTTCATGGATCTGCATTTCAGGCCAGCCTACTCCACGAGTATTTATCTCAACACTGGGACCTGGGACTTGACTCACCAATTCATTGTCCACAGCTATAGTGCCACTTACTCAACTGAGAATACATAAAGGTACAGACTTCTGACTGGTGTAATGTTTTACGTACAGTGTTTACAGGCAAATGCTGAGAAAATAGTTGAAGTGCTCTTATCCTTGCAGAATAGATCTCAGATACCAAAAAGATATAAATCATTTTCTAAGATCTTTGGGTACTTTTAGATTAAGTAAGGAAAACTTCTACTTGTTTTCCGGATTTCTTTCACTGTTTCTTCCCTTAAGTAATAAAAATCTGACTCCGCATTTCTGTCTACATCCTCCAGCTTCCCCATGGGGGTGTGTGGCCATGGAACTGTTGACCACTGGACACTGTGATGTGGGCAACTTCAGCTTTTCTCTTCTTTTCAGTAAGGTAGCTGCATGCTCTTCACTCTCTTCTCATTGCTATGTAAAGGATGACAACCTGAGCAGCCACCTTAGACCCAGAGATGGAAGCCATGGTGTGTTCCCCAGTTGGGTGCTTGGCTGACTACTTGAAGCACAGCCACTTACTCATTTCTCTTTCATTTAAGCCAGTGTATTTTGGAGACATTGACTTTCTGCCATTTTCCCTTACGCCAACTGCTAAGCTGCTCTTTAGATTCTAAATAAGAAATGCCATCTGGTCTCAATAACAAATACTAGTGGGAGAAACCTGAATGTAACAGAACTTTTTAGGTATGTTTGAATCACAGATACACACATGTACATACCCTACCAAAAAAAAAATGTGTTTACAAACTCAATTCATTAAAAAGAGGCATGGTCCTTGGTAGTTTAAAAAGGGTGAGGGGGCTTTATTATAGCGATATTTAATAAAACTCAATGTGATGTACACAGTATATTCTATATAGTTCATCTTCAATGTGAACAGGTCAGCTTCATACAGCTATCTTTTTTTCTTTTTCTGCAGATTGTACAATGTCAGAACTGTCCCTTGAGGTGTATAGCCTCGGAGGTGCAGTCCTTAATTTAAACTTTGGTCTTACTGCTACCCAACCTATGTAGGCACACGACAGAATACAGATGGCGTTAGCAACCATCCTATTAAAAACACCAAGCACAGCTCCAGATGGAGACCCAAGGGAAGCTACTGCTGTCTCACTCCATTTTTTTTAAAAGCATACAATGCATTTGTGAAAATGTACAGATTCATTTTCAGAGTAGGTTGCATCTTACGAATAATCTAGCATGTGTTTCTTAAAATTTTAAGTTAATGTCGGTTAAGGCAACATATACATGCATATACATGCATATTTTTATGCATAAAATACATGCATATTTTTATACATGACTATAAAAATATGCTAAACATCAGTGCGTATGTGTTAGTTGCTCAGTCATGTCCAACTCTTTGGGACCACATAGACTGTAACCCACCAGGCTCCTCTGTCCATGGGATTCTCCAGGCAAGAATACTGGAGTGGGTTGCCAGTTCCTTCTCCAGGGGATCTCCTGACCCAGGGATGGACCCAGGTCTCCCACACTGCAGGCAGTTTCTTTACCATCTGAGCCACCAGGGAAGCCCAAAACATCAGGAAGGCTACATTATTCCCCCTTTGAAAAGTGCTTGGTGTAAAATTACCTGCAAAGGAGAACTTGATGTCAGCCACTGCTTCAGATTCCTCAAATCCTTCATCTAATGTGATGTCTTCAGCAACAAGAGGAGGAAATCCTGCCATTCTTTCTTCTCCACCCACTGAAACCTTCCACTGGGAGGAGATGAAGTTATTTGGAAATTCAAATGAAACCCCTGATAACTCAAATATTAAGTAAGGCACTGATAATATTGTACAGGTATCAAGAATAAAACCTATTGAAAAAAAACCAATCACTTCTAGATCAAATGAAAAGCCCAGGAGCTCTGTGACGGGATGAAGCCTATGGATCCCAGTGACAAGGGCCCCATGGCATCCATCTGGTGGTCACCTCCAGACAGCAGAATCTTGTTTTATTAGCTTACACTGTTTTGACAGCCCTCCATAAAGCTTTAGACATAGTAACTAGGCAGTTAAGGCAACGACCTTCCAAACACCTTAGTTCTTACAGGCCTAGCTGGACAGAAGTTACTCCCTGCCTCATTAGAATTGAAGGGTACATGGCAAATGGGTAAGATTCAGCTCTGTGTTTACAAGTGTTTCCATGTATTGGAAATATTAATAGATCTCTCTGTGTTTAGCACTAAGGACACAAAGATGTTACAATATGGTCCCTGATCCCCCAGGAAATCAGAAGGTGGAAGTAGCAAGTAAATAATTTATAGGGTAAGAAAAGTGATGAGAGTCATCTATTAAGTACTATGGTTGTAAAGGGAGTAATGAATGTGATTTGGTCAAGGAAAACGTGAAGAGCAGAATTTTGAAAAATAGATTACTCAGTGCAAAGGTATTGTGGGTTAGAATCATACATAGACACAAAAACTGGAAAAAGGATGATGAGTTCAGAGAACTGTAGTTTAACTGTGTAGAGTATGTGTACGTGTGTGTGTGTGTAATAGTGATGAGGCTATCAGTTGAGATTTCTCTCAGTAATGTGGAACTAACAAGGAATTATATGCAGGAAAGAGAAAAGAATAAAAAATAATACTGTGACCTGCTTTGTATTTTGGAAAAATTTGTGTAGTGCAGGGTTTGTCAACCTCAGCACTATTGACCTTTTAGGCTGAATAATTTTTTGTCGGAGGTAGCTGTCCTGTGTACTGCATGACTTTTAGCAGCCTCTACTCAGTGTCCATCAGGCTGTGAAAAGCAAAACTGTCTCCAGGCTTTGCCAAATGTTGCCTTGTGGTAAGAGTCAAGCCTGGTTGAGAACTACAGCTGTAGTGGGGTGGGGGTGGGAGGAAGACAATAAAACTGGAGTCTAGATTATACCTCATAATCTCAGAAAGCAGGCTACAGTTTGGACTGTGAGGCTGGTCTCAGTGATGATTAGGAGGCAGGATTGACTTTGACTTGGGAGATGAATGAAAACCAGAAGGCAAGGAGGAGGCACAGAGCGGCCCAAGAAACTATGATGAGGGGAGAGAAACCTGAGTGTCGCTTTGAGAAGTATCAGTGAGTCCACCCTGAAGACTACACAGATGCATGAAGGCGGAGCCCTCCCCTCAAATCCTACATGTGTCTGGAGCATCAGCTTTAGGCCAGTTATTTCAATGGAGTCTTAATTTCACTCTGGCTTTTTTAGGAAGTCCAGAGAGAAAGAAGCATTTGCTTCTGAAGTCAGGTTGGTTTTATCCTGGTTGAAAGGCAGGTGTGCATTTTGACTTATTTTTAGTTGTATGAGCATTCATTAATGTAAATCACATCTGCATTGGATGCACCTGGTATTTTTGCAGGAGCTATGTCCTAACCCCCTCCTCATCACCACAAACACTTACACAGCAGTGACAATGGTGCCCTGGTACTAGATCTTCTCCACAACCTGATGGTGTGGTCACAACAGACAGAGGTAAAGGAAAATTGCCTAAAGTCACACAGCTTCACTAAGTGGTGGAGCAGAGTAGGATTTGAACCCAGCCTAGCTCCAGTGACCTTAACCATCATACACTACAGGCTAGCCAACAGTGTGTACGCAGGTCTGGTTAAAGAACTATAAACAGGCCCCAGTCTCTGGTGAACTTGGAACAATTTCAGTGGCACAGAAAGGGCACAGCAGGGACTGCAGAGGATGGGAGGTGAGGAGCAAGAGTCAGCTTGATTGTAAAGAAGATGGAGCGGGACACTTGAGTTTTGTTTCTGAAAGATCAGAGAAATTTTCACACACTGCTTAACAGGTCAAAGGAAGGATCAAGTAAGTAGGAGAGAAGATGTATGATAGTCTCTAAGTGTCTGTGATTAAGAATCTGGGAGGAGAGCTTTTCCACCAAGACAAGGACTTCTCAACTCAGCACTACTCACATGTGGACCAGATAATTCAGTGTTGTGAGGGGCTGTCCTTTGCATGCATTATGTTTAGCATCATCTCTGGCCTTCACCCACTACATGCCAGTAGCATCACCCAGTTGTGAGAAAATCCAACGTCTCCTCACTCACATTATCCAGCACAACTTTTTGAAACGTTGTGACCACTGGGCAGTTGAAAAGTGGCTAGTGCAAGTAAAGAACTAAATTTTAAAGTTTATTTAATCTTAATTAACTTATTGAAATAGCCACATGTGGCTACCATATTGGACAGTGTCACCTAGAGACAACCCAGCTCTGTCAGTATCCTTGGGTCAGTCCAATCCAACATCCCTTTTCTCATCAGAGCCCATCTCACTTTATAGCCAAAATCCTCAAGGTGAACAAGGTCAGGGAGAGCTAACTGATGGTGTAACAAAGATGGTTCTGTGTCCAACAAAGGCTTTTTATCAGGGCTGTGGAACTACCAGGGTGTTATCATCCATAACACTTTGATGGTGTTATGCAACCATCAAAGCACACTGCCTCACCTTCAGTAGCATATGACGTGTGTGCTTCTTCTGATATATAGTATCCGCCTTGTCCAATGAAACAGGAAGGAAGTTGGAAGCCACAACTGTAAACCAAGCTGACTGATTTTCCTTAAGAAAGAAAGAAGGAACTTATTTTATACAATGAAAATCTACCAACCAATATAAAACTGGTAAATACAAACAGGGTCATAGAAGCACCTATTTTGCAATTATTACAGATGTTTCGTAAAGCCACATATTTGACATTTCTTCTCAACAAAGCCACAAATCATATTGCATAAGAATTCAAATGTTAAATCTGTATAGTAGGGACTTCGCTGGTGGTACAATGGATAAAATCCACCTGCCAATTCAGGGGACATGGGTTCCATCCCCCGTCCAGGGAAGATTTCATATGCTGTGGAGCAACTAAGCCTGTGCGCCACAACTACTGAGCCAGTGCTCTAGAGCCTGGAAGGGGTAACTACTGAAGCCCATGTACCCTAGAGCTTGTGATCAACAAGAGAAGCCCCCTGCACTGCAGTGAAGAGTAGTCCCCATTGGCTGCAACTAGAGAAAGCCCACACACAGCAACAAAGACCCAGCACAACCCAAAATAAATAAATAATAATAAAAAAAAAATCTGTATAATATTCTCATGAGTAAACTCAAGATATAAAGAGGAAGACAGGAGTGGAGGAAGTGTAGAAAGTAAAAGGAAGATTTTCTGGAGAAACAAAGGACTAAAGCTACAAGGGAAACCTACAAGAGAGCAGACACTGCTTTGTTCCCTGGTTCAGTGTCTAGAACAGTGGCTTGAACATCAGAGTACTCTAATTATTTCTACTGAAAAGTTACTACAACATATACTGAATTTACAAGCACTAAGCTGATATGGAAGAGAAATGTGACCAAAGTAGGGAGAGAATTTTTTTAAAGGGAAGCATCCCACCAGCCCCCGCTGGACACTGAAGGATACAGAATTAGGTGCCTGAAACACGATCAGAATTACAACTTTTCTGAAAACGAAGGAGATGGGCGCCCCAAGTCTAACCAGGCCAAGGGGAGATGGTGGCCCTGTCGATAGCTTCAGCGCCTTTGGCGATGCAATAATCGGACTCCAGAAGCGTATTAAAAAGAGTGGACTTGCCAGCGTTGGTTGCGCCAACCAGGCAGACGTCTCCGAAGTAGCGCCACGAGCGCTGGAGCGCGGAGATCAACTCCTCAACTCCATAGCCAGTCTTGGCGCTAATGAGCCGCACGTCTTTGAGCACCGTGCATATCTTGGACGGAAGATTCGCATTCTCCTCCCCGTCCGGGAGCCGGTCCTCCCTGAGATGTTGTGGCCTTCGGTAGCCACGGGGCGGCAGCAGCCCGGCGCCGATAGTCGTCCCACAGTCGCTCCTGGAGTCGCTGTTGGTAGTCGGGAGTGTCCTGGGGCATAAGGTCCACCTTGCTTCCCAGCACGATCAGCTGCTTGGGGCCCACCATAGCGGGGCAGGTGGAGCAGCAGGACGTCGGGCAGATCCAGCAGGTCCACCTTGTTCAGCACCAGGGCGGGCTCAGGCCGCCGCAGCGCGGCGCCCACCACCTCCAGGAACTGTTCCTGGCTCACCTGAAGGCGCAGGGCGCGCCGGTGATGCACCAGCACTAAGCAGTATTGGCATACGGTCCGGGAGCACCTGCTGGCTGGCCCGTAACTTCTGCTGCCGCCTCTCTTCCCGTCGCCGCTGCCGCCGTCGCACCTCCTCCTCCCGCCGCTGCTGCAGCTCCCACAGCTAGTCTTGGAGGGTCAGTTCCGGCTCCGAATCCGGGATGCACTCGGGGAACAGAAAACTCTCCTCCAGGTCAGCCCCTCCTGGGTGACCCCCAGTCGCCGTCGCGCCACGGGGAAGGCCACGTCCTAGGCCCGCTGGGTGCCGGGAGGGGGAGTCGGCCGCGCATCTCCTCTCGAGGAGCGTCTCCCGGACCGTCGTGGCGCGCTACAGTGGGAGTGGGTCCCCGCAGGAAGCCGCAGAGCAGTCCGCAAGCCCGGGGTGCGGGCAGCATAATTAATGCTGGAGTGGGCAAAGGGGCGGAGCCACCTGGGGCAGGAGCACGGCGGCTGGGGAAACAGGGCCAGGCCGGGAGTACCTGAGAATTGTCATTCGTCAGCGTCGCGCTGAAGCTATTTCTCCCGCGTCTAACCGCGTGAGTTCTCTCGATGAAGGCTCTATAGCCCAAGAATCCATTTGAAGCGGAGATAAAGACATCGGGGACTTAAGACTAGCGTGGGTTGGTGGAATAGGCTTGCGAGCGAGGTTTTGTTCATTTTCAGGCTTCTTCAGCGCGCCGCCGCTGGCACTACCCGCTAGTAAAAGATCTTATTTTTAAAATCTTCGTGTTTTTTGTCTTTGGAACTGGGAGAAGAAAAAAAAAGTTGAAAATCGAATGCCGCAGACTTATAGCCACAGTAGTAAATCTGTTATTAATACATCTTCTTGGCTTTTCCCCACATGTGTCATTATGCGTGCGTTCTCAGTCGCTTCAGTCGTGTCCGACTCTTGGCGAACCCAGGCTTCACTGTCCATGGGATTCTCCAGGCAAGAATACTGGAGTGGGTAGTCATTTTATCTCCACAGGATCTTCCCGACCCAGGGATCAAACCAGCGTCTCCTGCATGGCAGGCGGATTCTGTATGGCTGAGCCACCAAGGAACCCTTGTGTCATTATGTAACAGCACTAAAAAGCAAAACTTTTCATTGGCTATATCCGAGGCCGAGCGTGTAGGAGCGACCCTCCCCGTATATAAACCGCTTGAAGCGTCCGCCTACAATCTGCGCATGTGCAGAATTTCTAGCCGTTAGGAAACCTTAACCTACGCTTTGCGCAGGCGCAGAATTTATATTCCCTCCCCCCACCTTCCGCTCCCAGCGTAAGACGCAGAGTATTCTGGGAATGCAGGAGGCAGAGGTGTTTTCGTGTGATGCTGCGTGTGTGTGGTTGCTCGGCCATTCTGTCTGTGATTTTAAGAGTTTGTTGTGAACCGTTAATCAGTATGTGTGACACACTCAAGGGTACGTGAACATTCAGAACACTCCGCGGCGAGCCATCTAAGGGGGGAAACATGGGGAGCTGAACGAATGAAGGATTTGTGGCCTCCTTCCCGATTCAGGGTACCTTTTGGGCTTCCCTGGTGGCTCAGGCGATAAAGAATCTACCTTCAATGCAGGAGACTCGGGTTGGATTCCTGGGTGAGGAAGATCCTCTGGAGGAGGGCATGGCTACCCACTCCACTATTCCGGAGGGTTGCCCGGAGAATTCCTTGGACAGAGGAGCCTGGCAGGCTACAGTCCTTGCGGTCAGAGGCGACTGAACGACCAACATTCTTTCACTTTACCGGGCCGGTCGGACCACGTCCGCAATTGTTTACCCACATTCTCCAGGCTGGGAAGGAGTCCGGGATTTTGAGAGGTGGAGGGTTCGGGAAACGTAACCTTTATGATCTCGGTCGGAGGGACTCTTCTTCCCGTTGTCTGCTTCTCGCTAAATCTGACACTCCCTTCGCGTGTTGAAAACATCGTACAGAAACAGGACAAATTCCATTGTTCTGACTTTGATACAAAGGGCTGCTTTCTTGATTTCCCTTAAGGCCAAAATTAATGGATTTATTGAATTGTTGAATTTTTGAGCGTCAGCTTGTGCCAGGCATTGTGCTAGGCTCTGGAAATACACCGGGGATAAAGAATGGGGCGGGCGGTGGGGAGCAGGGATTGATCTGGTTTGGCATTTCTTCATGATGTCATATGCCTATGTAAATTATCCTAAAAGATGACTTTTACATATCCTCTTTCCACAAGATGACACAGTTCTAGGTGGCACGTATTTTACTGAACACGGTCAACGTATCTTTTTTTTTCTTTTAATATGTACAATTCTTAGTCATGTCTAATATATTTTCAAAATTCCCAATCCCATTCTCTACAGCCTCTGTTTCAAACGTCGTTTTCTTCTAGCCATACCGTTTTCAACCCTTTCATTTCTCCTTATTCCCTCAGTTGCTTCATGGAGAAAATAGATGAAGCTTAAGCTCGACCGTTTATTTCTGTCACCTTTTAATCTTGAGTCTAGAAATCATTACATTCAAATTGAAACCGTTTTTTAGTTCAACTTTCAAGTAGGTCATATATTCTCGTGGTTCATAAACCATGAAAATGTTAACTTGTGAAGTCTTATTCTTTTCCACCATCCTGTCCTGTCCACCATCTGCTCCTCTGTAGGTAACCGCTGTTCTAGATTCTTAGCTCTCCAGATGCTTCATTTATATTCAAGGAAATACAAATAGTATTCTATTTTTTCTGCTTTTATAGACCAAAAGTAACTTCACACTTTTCTGTACTTTTATTTTTTGCTTTATATATCTATATCCAAAAGATTTTCATATCAGTACATAGAGAACATCCTAACTTTTTTTCACAGATCCATAGTTTGTATGGATATACTATAACTAAAGTTGTGTCTTGATGTATAGTTGGGTTATTTCCAGTCTTTTTCCGCTTCAGACAGTGCTGTAATGAGTAGTCTTGTACATATCATTTTGTTCAATACAAGTATATTCTGCAGGATAAATTTTTAGGTATAGAATTTCAGATTAGATAATGGACACCTGTTAACACAAATTATTAACATTTTGCTAAATGATTCCAAGCAACCACTGTGGTTGATTGGGTTAATTAGTATTCTCATTAGCAATGTATAATAATCCTGTGGAAAAAGAGTTAACATTAGATCGGTGATCACATTTGTTCTAGCATTGAATCTTCATTAAATTCCTGCTTGTGTCCTTTGATATCATTATTAGATATGCTCCCATCAAGTTTTAGACACTTGTTTTTCAGCTGGCTTCTTTTTATGTGAAATATTAGCTCTCTCTTGTCCTTGGGAAAACATGTTGAATATTTCCTTTTTCTTTCAGTATTTTAAGAAAATGAGTGACAATCTCAATTGATAAATCAAATGGACATTTTTAAAACCTCATGTAAACTCTTTGGTAGTCAACACTGTTGATGACTTTTCCGTGAAAACTCTTTCCTTCCCTCTGCTACATCCCTCTCACTTAATTCTCACCTGTGTGACTTTTTTTCTCATTCTCTTCCACTGTTCACATTATTCCTGGATGATTTCATTCATTCTCTGTAGCTTCAGTGACCATGTATTAGTGGATGACTTCTAAGTACAGTTGGCCCCTCCATATGGGTGGGTTCACCATCTGGGGATTTAACTAACTTCGGGTGGAGAATATTTGGGAAGAAAGTTACAGAAAGGAAAGTTCCAGGAAGGAAAATTTGAATTTACCTTGGGCTGACAACTTTTTATAGGCATGCTTTTTAAAATTTTGCTCCTCTTTATGTGCTTCACAATATTACATTCTTTATAGATTTAGCTTTATGACAACCCTGCATTGAACAAGTCTATTGATGCCATTTTTTAAACTGCATTTGTTCACTTCATGTCTCTGTGTCACATTTTGGCATTTCTTGCAATATTTCAGACTTTTTCATTATTATGTTTTTTATGGTGATCTCTGATCAGTGATCTTTGATTTTACTACTATGAGTGGCTGAAGGCTCAGATGATGGTTAGCATTTCTTCACAAAAAATGTATTTTTAAATTAAGGTGAGTACGTTGTTTTTTATTTTTAAACTTTTATTTATTTTATTTATTTTTGGCTATGCTGGGTCTTCATTGCTGTACAGGCTTTTCTCTAGTTGCATAGAGCAGGGACTACTCTCTAGTGGTATGTGGGCTTCTCATTGTAGTGGCTTCTGTTGTTACAGAGCATGGGCTCTAGGGTGTGTGAGTTGCAGCATGTGGGCTCAGTAGTTGCAGCTCCTGGGTTCTAGAACATAGGCTCTGTAGTTGTGGTGCACAGGTTTAGTTGCTTCATGTCATGTGGGATCTTCCCAGATCAGGAATTGAACCCATATCTCCTGTATTGGCAGGCAGATTTTTTACCACTGAGCCACCAGGGAAGCCCCTACATTTTTTTTTAGACATAATGCTTAGTAGACTATGGTGTAGTGTAAACATAGCTTTTATATGCCAAGCAGGCTTTCTCTCCTGTTCTGTGTTTCTATTTTTGTGTCAGTACCATACTGTTTTGATTACTGTAGCTTTGTAGTATAGTCTGAAGTCAGGGAGCTGGACTCCTCCAGCTCCATTTTTTCTTTCTCATGATTGCTTTGACTCATCTGGTTTTGTGTGTGTGTGTGTGTGTGTGTGTGTGTGTGTGTGTTTCCATACAAATTTAAAAATTTTTTCTAATTTTCTGAAAAATGCCATTGGTAATGTGATAGAGATTTCATTGAACCTGTAAATATCCTTGGGAAGTATAGTCGTTTTGACAAATTGATTCTTCCAATCCAAGAACAAGGATTTTCTTGGATTGGAAATGTTTGTGTCATCTTCCATTTCTTTTGTCATGTTTTATAGTTTTTGGGATATAAATCTTTTGCCTTCCTAGATACGTTTATTCCTTTGTGTTTTACTCTATTTGATGTGATGGTAAATGGGATTGTTTCTTGAATTTCTCTTTCTGATCTTTTGTTGTTAGTGTATAGAAAAGCAAGAGATTTCTGTGTATGAATTTTGTATCCTACAACATTACCAGATGCATTGATGAGCTCTAGTAGTTTTCTGGTAGCATCTGTAGGATTTTCTATGTATAGAATCATCTCCAAACAGTGACAGTTTTTCTTTTCCAATTTAGATTCCTTTTATTTCTTTCTCTACTCTGATTGCTGTGGCTAGGACTTCTAAAACTGTGTTCAATAAAAGTGGTAAGAGTAGACATCCTTGTCTTGTTTCTGATCATAGAAGAAATGCTTTCAGTTTTTCACTGTTCAGTATCATGTTAGTTATAGGTTTGTCATTTATAGCCTTTGTTATGTTGAGGTAGGTTCCCTCTAAACCCACTTCTGGGGGTTTATTACCATAAATGGGTGTTGAATTTTGTCAAAAGCTTTTTCTGCATCTATTGAGATGATCATTTGGTTGTTAATCTTCTTCAACTTATAATTTGGTGAATCACACTGATTGATTTGTGGATATTGAAAAATCCTTACATCCCTGGGATAAATCCCACTTAATCGTGGTGTATGATCCTTTTAATATATTGTTGGATTTGGTTTAGTAGTATTTTGTTTAGGATTTTCTATGTTCATCAGTTATATTGGCTTGTAATTTTCTTTCTTTTGTTTTGTGGTATCTTTCTCTGATTTTGGTATCAAGTAGATGGTGGCCTCATAGAATGAGTTTGAAGTGTTCCTTCCTCTGAAATATTTTGGAATAGTTTTGGAAGGATAGGTGTTAACTCTTCTCTAAATGTTTGGTAGAATTCACCTGTGAAGCCATATGTTCCTGGACTTTTGTTTGTTGGAAGTTTTTAAATTACAGTTTCAATTTCAGTACTTGTGATTAGTGTATTCATATTTTTTATTTCTTCCTGGTTCAGTCTCAGAAGATTGTACTTTTCTAAGAAATTGCTCATGTATTCAAAGTTGCCCATTTTATTGGCTTATAGTTGCTTGTAGTAATCTCTTATCCTTTATATTTCTGTGGTGTCCCTTGTAACTTCTCCTTTTTCATTTCTAATTTTATTGATTTGAGTCCCTTCCTTTTTTCTTGATGAATCTGGCAATAAATTTATCAGTTTCCTTTATCTTTTCAGAAAACTGGATTTTAGTTTAGTTGATTTTTGCTATTTTTTTGTCTCTATTTCATTTATTTCTGCTCTGATCTTTTAAAAAGAAACTTTTTATTTTGTGTTAGAGTATAGCGTATTAACAATGTTGTGATAGATTCAGGTGAACAGTGAAGGGATTCAGCCATGCATATACATGTATCCATTTTCCCCCAAACTCCATTCCCATCCAGGCTGCGACATAACACTGAGTTTCTGCTCTCATCTTTGTGATTTCTTTCCTTCGACTAAGTTTGGGTTTTGTTTGTTCTTCTTTCTCTAGACTTTAGGTGTAAGGTTAGGTTCCTTATTTGAAATTTTCCTTATGTCCTGAAGTTAAGATTGTATTAAAAGAAGAGACATTACTTTGCTGACGAAGGCCCATATAATCACCTCAGATATGCAAATGACACCACCCTTATGGCAGAAAGTGAGGAAGAACTAAAGAGCCTCTTGATGAAAGAGAAAGAAGAGAGTGAAAAAGTTGGCTTAAAGCTCAACGTTCAGAAAACTAAGATCGTGGCGTCCAGTCCCATCACTTCATGGCAGATAGATGGGTAAACAGTGGAAACAGTGGCAGACTTTATTTTTCTGGGCTCCAAAATCACTGCAGATGGTGATTGCAGCCATGAAATTAAAAGACGCTTACTCCTTGGAAGGAAAGTTATGATCAACCTAGATAGCATATTAAAAAGTAGAGACATTACTTTGCCAACAAAGGTCCATCTAGTCAAGGCTATGGTTTTTCCAGTGGTCACGTATGGATGTGAGAGTTGGACTATAAAGAAAACTGAGCGCCGCAGAATTGACACGTTTGAACTGTGGTGTTGGAGAAGACTCTTGAGAGTCCCTTGGACTGCAAGGAGATCCAGCCAGTCCATCTTAAAGGAGATCAGTCCTGGGTGTTCATTGGAAGGACTTATGTTGAAACTGAAACTCCAATACTTTGGCCACTTGATGCGAAGAGCTGACTCATTGGAAAAGACCCTGATGCTGGGAAAGATTGAGGGCAGGAGGAGAAGGGAACGACAGAGGATGAGATGGTTGGATGGCATCATTGATTCGATGGACATGGGTTTGGGTGGACTCCGGGAGTTGGTGATGGACAGGGAGGCCAGGTGCTGCGGTTCATGGGGTTGCAAAGAGTCAGACACGACTGAGTGACTGAACTGAACTGAGCTGAAAATTTTGACATGTAATTTGTTATTAAATTATATTTTAGAACTTAAATTATATTTTAAAGTAAAAGATTCTTTTGAGAATCTTTTTGCAAAGCTGACAACAATATTTTTAAAAAAGGAATGAGGAACTTCCCTGATGATCCAGTGGTTAAGAATCTGCAGAGGGTGCAGGTTCGATCCCTGGTCAAGGAGCTAAGATCCTGCATGCAGCACAGCTTAACCAAAAACTTTTTTTAAAAAGAGAGCGAAACAGAGAAAAATGGATGAACATTCTATGATTTCCGCTTTGTCTTATTCCAGAGAGTCATTCATGAAATGTGATACACCTCTAGATTTTCTCATGTTTGGATAGCTGTTAAAGTACCCTGGGATTAGGGTGAATTTTTTTAATCATTAAAATAGAGTATAAGTTCTATTCCTCCCCAAATAGAGCTTTTGCTTTTAGCTTACTGTATTGAGGGATAGGGCTCAGGCTTTTGATTCTCTCAAATACGAATCTTGGCGTCTATTTTGGTGAAAATGGGTTTAGAGAGAAACTGTAACACACTTTAGCCAGAGCTGGTCTTCTGTCTATGTAGCAAAGCAGAGAATTGAGATTTGGCTGCTCCAGGTCTTGCTCCAGTGGGTGATAGACCCAGAGTTTTGACCTGAGTGTTTTCATAGCTTGAAGTTCAGGAGCAGCATGCTTCACTTGCAGGGATAAGAGAAAGCCTGATAACCAACACTGGCTGTGTTTTTATGACTGAGAACTTACTGTTAATGCGTTTATTTCTGAAGAAAACTGCCTTCAGCTTTTCTGTGTTCTCTAGGGTAAAATTAAGCTCTTCATGTTGTTTTAGGCCTCTTTACCTTTCCATGGGCAAATTCCCTCAACCTGGAATGCTTGTGCAACCTATTTCCCATGCCTCCTCAAAAATGGGTAATAGGAAGAGGAGTGCTTATTACTTTTTCAGGTAAACCTCACTTATTCTGCAAAACTTCAGTATTGACTCTTGTCTTCTTCAGTATATTTTACGTGACCCCCCAGTTTGATTTAGATCAAAGATTGGCAAACATTTTCTGTAAAGGGTCAGATATTAAATATTTTAGTCTTTGTTTACCTTACAGCGATCAGTGCAAAGAAATAGAGGAAAACAACAGATTGGGAAAGACTAGAGATCTCTTCAAGAAAATTAGAGATACCAAAGGAACATTTCATGCAAAGATAGGCTCGATAAAGGACAGAAATGGTAGGGACCTAACAGAAGCAGAAGATATTAAGAAGAGGTGGTGAGAATACACAGAAGAACTGTACAAAAAAGATCTTCACGACCCAGATAATCACGATGGTGTGATCACTCACCTAGAGCCAGACATCCTGGAATGTGAAGTCAAGTGGGCCTTAGAAAGCATCACTACGAACAAAGCTAGTGGAGGTGATGGAATTCCAGTTGAGCTATTTCAAGTCCTGAAAGATGATGCTGTGAAAGTGCTGCACTCGATATGCCAGCAAATTTGGAAAACTCAGCAGTGGCCACAGGACTGGAAAAGGTCAGTTTTCATTCCAATCCCAAAGAAAGGCAATGCCAAAGAATGCTCAAACTACCACACAATTGGGCACTCATCTCACATGCTAGTAAAGTAATGCTCAAAATTCTCCAAGCCAGGCTTCAGCAATATGTGAACAGTGAACTTCCAGATGTTCAAGCTGGTTTTAGAAAAGGCAGAGGAACCAGAGATCAAATTGCCAATATCCACTAGATCATCGAAAAAGCAAGAGAGTTCCAGAAAAACATCTATTTCTGCTTTATTGACTATGCCAAAGCCTTTGACTGTGTGGATCACAATAAACTGTGGAAAATTCTGAAAGAGATGGGAATACCAGACCATCTGACCTGTCTCTTGAGAAACCTGTATGCAGGTCAGGAAGCAACAGTTAGAACTGGACATGGAACAACAGACTGGTTCCAAATAGGAAAAGGAGTACGTCAAGGCAGTATATTGTCACCCTGCTTATTTAACTTATATGCAGAGAACATCATGAGAAACGCTGGGCTGGAAGAAACACAAGCTGGAATCAAGATTGCTGGGAAAAATATCAATAACCTCAGATATGAGGATGACACCACCCTTATGGCAGAAAGTGAAGAAGAACTAAAGAGCCTCTTGATGAAGGTGAAAGAGGAGAGTGAAAAAGTTGGCTTAAAGCTCAACGTTCAGAAAACTAAGATCATGGCATCTGGTCCCATCACTTCATGGGAAATAGATGGGGAAACAGTGAAAACAGTGGCAGACTTTATTTTTTTGGGCTCCAGAATCACTGCAGATGGTGATTGCAGCCATGAAATTAAAAGACGCTTACTCCTTGGAAGGAAGATTATGGCCAACCTAGATAGCATATGTAAAAGCAGAGACATTACTTTGCCAACAAAAGTCCATCTAGTCAAGGCTATGGTTTTTCCAGTGGTCATGTATGGATGTGAGAGTTGGATGGTGAAGAAAGCTGAGCGCTGAAGAATTGATGCTTTTGAACTGTGGTGTTGGAGAAGACTCTTGAGAGTCCCTTGGACTGCAAGGAGATCCAATCAATCCATCCTAAAAAAGATCAATCCTGAGTGTTCATTGGAAGGTCTGATGTTTAAGCTGAAACTCCAATACTTTGGCCGCCTCATGCAAAGGGTTGACTCATTGGAAAAGACCCTAATGCTGGGTAGGATTGGGGGCTGGAGGAAAAGGGGACGACAGAGGATGAGATGGTTGGATGGCATCACTGACTCGATGGACATGGGTTTGTGTAGACTCGGAGTTGGTGATGGACAGAGAGGCCTGGCGTGCTGCAATTCATGGGGTCGCAAAGAGTCGGACACGACTGAGCAACTGAACTGAACTGAACTACCTTACAGTGTCTGTTGTGTATTCAACCCTGCTGTTGTAGTAAAAAGCAGCCGTAGACAATGCATAAACCAACTAAACTTTATTTACAAAAGTAGATGGCAGATGAAGGCAGGCTATTCTCTGAGCCCCTGATTCAGACCTATCTCTGTGACTGGATATGGCATGTTTTCCTTAAATAAATTCTGACAGAATGTGTACACCAGATGGTAGTTATTGGTATATATGCCTACTTCACTCACTATACTATTCACTTCTTGGAGGCAGGGAATGTGTCTTAATAGAACTTTGTATTTTCAACTCTGAGCATGGTGCCTGACACGTAATGTCTGACAGTGAGTGTTTGTTGAACCTATAAATGAACCCTGTGTCCTTGGACTGGGCTCTTTAATCTCCTGCTGAAGAGCATTAGGAGCCTCTAAGTAGGAATCTTGTGTTTATTTTTCATGAGTCTAGACTTTTCCTTCATATTTTCTGATAACCAGAGGTCCTCATTTTGCTGGTTTCTAATAGACTTTCCTGTCAATAGTCCTTTCTAGACCTACTGAAACTCATATATTTCCTTTGGAACACATGATACTGTTTAGTCTTCAAGGAGAACACAGCTCACTTTATTTCTTCCTGTTAAGATAACAGTTATATTCTATTAGCTCTATTGTAATATAATATTCTATATTCTATTCTGAGTTCTCTAAGGATTCAAAGCAGGCATTTGAGAATGCCACTCATGCTATTTTTGCTCCCAGTGTTTCATCTTAGGTTGTTTTCTATGGACAGGAAGTGGGCTAAGAATGTAGCACATTTTCTGTTTCTTGACTTTGGACTCTTTGGGAGAACTTGATGTTTTTGATCAAGCTTTTATGATTTACTGTTGTTTTTAAACTTACTGATCCAAGTCTTTTCCTAATAAACCTGATCTTTTTTTAAATAAAAGTATCCAGATGTGATTTTACTTTTTTAAAGTACTATTGTGGAAAAATACTATTTTTCCATTTTCCAACTAACCGGCAGTTCATTTCTTAGTTGACCTCCAAGATTGTATATTAGATATAAATAATTCACTGGAAATTCTTATGTTTACTTTTTGACTTATATCTTTATATATGCATGCATTCATGCTAAGTCGCTTCAGTCGTGTCCGACTCTTTGCAACCTTATGGACTTTTAGCCCTCCAGGCTCCTCTGTCTGTGGAATTCTTCTGGCAAGAATACTGGCGTGGATTGCCATGTTCTCTTCCAGGGGATCTTCCCGATCCAGGGATCGAACCGGTATCTCTTAAGTCTCCTGCATTGGCAGGCAGGTTCTTTACCGCTAGTGCCACCTGGGAAGCCCATCTTTATATACAGATACTTCAAAATCTGAAATGCTCTTAATAATTATTATGTCCTCTATTGCATATTTTCATGGAATATATTTTCTAGTGCTTCTCAGTAGAAATAAAATGTAAGTTACATAAGCAATTAAAATTTTTCTAGTTAGCCATATTAAACTAAAAAAGAGATAGATGAAAATAATTTTAATAATATTTTTATTTGACATGATAATCTAAAATATTTTAATTTCAACATATAATCAATGTAAAAATTATTAATGAGATTTTATATTTGTGTGTATGTGATATGGCTTCGAAGTCCAGTGTGTAGTTTATGCCAACAACATAATTCATTTCAGAATGGCCATATTTCAGGTGCCCAGTGATGACCTGTGGCTCGTGACTGCTCTGTTAGACAGCTTGACTATAGACCATTTGTCTGATAGACAATTGTGAGAAGTCAGGCTTATAACTGGGAAAGCCTGATCAAGACAGAGTGATATAGGGCTGGATATTGAAAGATTATAGAGTGAAGTATGTATAATTATCAAAGAGGCAAAATAAGAAATTGTCATATACAGTTGACCCTTAAGCGACACAGGTTTAAATTACATGGTTTCACTTATATGTGGATTTTTTTTTTTTTTTTTTTTTTTGCCACACCATGTGGCATACGAGATCTGACCAGGGATTGAACCTGTGCCCCCCTGCAGTGGCAGCGTGGAGTCTTAATCACTGGACTGTCAAAGAAGTCCCATATGTGGATTATTTTCAATAAACACATTAGAAAATTATTTGGAGATTTGGAACAATTTGAAAAACATCACAGACTAGCCATGTAACCTAGAAATATTGAAAAAAATAAGAAAGATATGTCATGAATATATAAAATATATTTGGATACTAGTTTATTTGATTATTTTCTACCATAAAATATATAGTAATCTATTATAAGAAGTTAAAATTAACCAAAATGGGTGCAAAGACTTATAGATAGTACATGATCCATTTGCTATCAAGCAAAATGTTAAACATGTAAAGATGCAATATTGAATCATAACTGCATAAAATTAAATGTCGTGTACTATTACAGTTAATCTTTTAATATTGTGGTAAGCTCAAGTGTGTTTTGTTGTTTGTTGCTGTTTAGTTGCTAAGTCATGTTCAACTCTTTTGCAGCCCATGGACTGCACCCCAGGAGGCTCCTCTGTCCATGGGATTCTTCAGGCAAGAATACTGGAATGGGTTGCCATTTCTTCCTCTGGGGATATCCGCTTAAAATGCCATGAGACACTAATCATTTCCACGTGAGCACTTCATCTTTCCAGTAAATTGCATATCACAGTAAAAAGTGATCTCTTGAAATTCTTGTATATTTTTCTTTGTGTTTAATGCAATACTGGAAACCTTGAATAACACCATGCGACCAATATGAGGTGCCACTAGTGATTCTAGAAATGCCCCCATGAAGCAGAGAAAAGTCATGACATTTCAAGGAAGAGCTGAATTGCTTGGTGTATACTGTAGATTGAGGTCTGCAGCTGCAGTTGCCAGCCATTTCAAGATTAATGAATCTAGCATAAAGACCATTGTAAAAAAAAAAAGAAATATGTGAAAACATTGTTACACCTATGCCAGCATGCATGAAAATGTACCTGTTGTGAAATAATTTTTTATCTTATATCAAAAATGCAGCTTTTATGTGGGTGTAGAATTACTATAAGAAAGGCATACCTACTAATATGATTTGAGAAAAAGCAGTCATTATATGATGACTTAAATGGAAAGTGAATGATCTTAATGCCACCAAGGGTTTATTTGATCATTTTAGAAAGGGGTTTGACTTAAAACATGTCAAGATAACAGGAGCAGCAGCTTCTTTTGACCAAGAGGCAGCAGATCAGTTCCCAGGCACCATTAAGAAAATCATTGAGAAGGAACAATAACAGGCTAAACAGGTTTTTAATGTAGGCAAAAAGAGCCCTATTCTCGGTGGAGGGGGTGGGGTGGGGGGGAAGTGCCACAAAGGACATTTACTAGTAAGGAAGGGAAGCGAGTACTAGTTTTAATTCAGGAAGGGATAGGCTAACTCTCCTGTTATGCACAAATGCAGTGGGGTTTAGGATAAGGACTGCCCTTATCTATAAGATCCCTGGGTCGGAAAGATCCTCTGGAGAAGAAAATGGCAACCCACTCCAGTACTCTTGCCTGGAAAATCCCATGGACGGAGGAGCGTAGTAGGCTACAGTCTATGGGGTCGCAAAGAGTCAGACACGACTGAGCAACTTCACTTTATCTATAAAGCTGCTGACCCACAAGCCTTGAAGGGAAAAGACAAAACACCAGCTGCCAGTGTTTTGGTTGTACTGCAACACGGAAGCCTGGATAATGAGAACCCTTTTCTTAGATTGGTTCCACTGATGCTTTGTCCTTGAAGTCAGTAATTACATTGCAATTAAACAACTGCCTTTTAAAGGTTTCTTGGTTTCTTTTTATTGGACAGTACCCCTGGCCACCCAGAACCCCATGAGTTCAACACTGAAGGTGTTGAAGTGGTCTTGCTGCCCCCAAATACAACATCTCTAATTCATCCTCTAGATCAGGGAGTCATAGGGACCATTATGGCTCATTACATGTAGTACTCTATGTAAAGGATTATCGGTGCTGTGGGAGAGAACTCCATGGAAAGATCATGGACGTCTGGAAGGACTACACGATTGAAGATGCCATCATCATAGGAAAAGCTGTGAAGACCGACAAGCCCAAAGCAATAAATTCTTGCTGGAGAAAACTGTGTCCAGATGTTGTGTATGACTTCACAGGGTATACAACAGAACCAATCAAGGAAATCATGAAGGACATTTTGGATGACGGCAAAAAAGGTGGGGGTGAAGGGTTTCAAGATAGGGATCTTAGAGAAGAAATTCAAGAGCTAATAGGCACGATACAAGAGGAATTAGCAAGAGATGACTTGGACAGAGTGCTTCCAAATAGTGCCGCACGATGAGGAAAAACACATGAAAGAAAGAAGAAGCAGTGCCAGGAAACAAACTGACATTAGACTATCTAGGACGAGAGTTCTGATAATTAAAAACTGCTTTTGACTTCTTTTACAGTATGGACCTTTCTATGCTACTGGTGCTGGAACTAAAGCACACAGTGGAAGAAGGAATTGTACTTTATAGAAACATTTATAGAAAAATAAAAAAGCAAAAAAGTCAGAAGTTAGGGTGTATTTCCATCAAGTTACACCCAGTGGGCCTGCCTCTCCTGCCTCTCCTCCCATACCTGGGACAGGAAAACCAATCCCTCCTCTTCCTCTTCCTCAGCCTAGTCAATATGAATCAAAGACACCTAGGATAAAGACCTTTGTGATGATCCACTTCCACTTAATGAATAGTAGATAATCATCATGTCCTACAGTTAATCAACCTATCTGTTATGTATGTGTGTGAGTTCTTGTATGAAAGTCTAATAACTACTACAAGAACTGTATGAGATGTTGTGTCATCATCATCATCACCTAAGGATTCACCACATAGAACATCATGTACAAGACTTGTGTTGAAGTGGATAGCCTACCTTATATAGGAATAGGGTAAGTGGCATTTAATATTGATAATGTGTTAGTTTTCCTACTACTTTATAAATTTGCTTTCAAAGAATTACATTATCATACAGTATGCATTTCTCTCCCAATTGGAGAACCTGTGTTTCAGCCTGTCATCGTAGGTAGGTGGAGTTTTTTTAATGTAACAGTGTTTCCAACATGGTATGAATATGACTGTATACCATAATAATACTGTATACCATAAAAGTTTTACAAGGATTCATTCACTGTGTCTAAGCTAGGCCACTGTGAAACAATTATGTCAAGTACACTAAGCTTACCATAAAGTAATCATATTGCTGCTTCTTCACTATTGGTGCATGAGACTTTATATCCATGAATATATAATATATAAATGTGAATTTGTTTTTCATGTTGTCTTTTAATTTGTAATATCTAGAATTAGTAATTCATATTGTATCTACAGTGTTTTATCTCATATACATAGTATGGATATAGGTGCTTATAGATAATTAATCTTATAAACAGATGACATTAACTTGTGGCATCAGTATCGATAGTCTCTAGTTTATTAAAAGAGTACAATCAGTCAGTTCAGTTGCTCAGTCATGTCCGACTCTGCAACCCCATGGACTGCAGCATGCCAGGCTTCCCTGTCCATCACCAACTTCCAGAGTTTGCCTAAACTCATGTCCATTGAGTTGATGATGCCATACAAACATCTCATCTTCTCTTGTCCCCTTCTCCTCCTGTCTTAAATCTTTCCCAGCATCAGAGTCTTTTCTAATGAGTCAGTTCTTTGCATCAGGTAGCCAAAGTATTGGAGCTTCAGTTTCAGCATTAGTCCTTCCAGTGAATATTCAGTACCGATTTCCTTTAGGATTGACTAGTTAGATCTCCTTGCAGTCCATGGGACTCTCAAGAGTCTTCTCCAGCACCATGGTTCAAAAGCATCAATTCTTCGGCGCTCAGCTTTCTTTATGGTCCAACTCTCACATTCATACATGACTACTGGAAAAACCATAGCTTTGACTATATGAACCTTTCTATAAAGTAATGTCTCTGCTTTTTAATATGCTGTCTAAGTTGGTCATAGCTTTTCTTCCAAGGAGCAAGCATCTTTTAATTTTATGACTGCAGTCACCATCTGCAGTGATTTTGGAGTCCAAGAAAATAAAGTCCATCACTGTTTCCATTGTTTCCCCTTCTATTTGCCATGAAGTGATGGGACTGGATACCATAATCTCAGTTTTTTCATGTTGAGTTTTAAGGCAGCGTTTTCACTCTCCTGTTTCACTTTCATCTAGAGGCTCTTTAGTTCCTCTTCGCTTTCTGCCATGAGGGTGGTGTCATCTGCGTATCTGAGGTTATTGATATTTCTCCCAGCAATCTTGATTCCAGCTATTCTTCATCCAGTCCAATATTTTGCATGATGTACTTTGCTTGTAAGTTAAATAAGCAGGGTGACAATATACAGCCTTGACATACTTCTTTCCCAATTTGAAACCACTCAATTATTCCGTGTCTGGTTCAAACTGTTGCTTCTTGACCTGCATTCAGATTTCTCAGGAAGCAGAAAAGATGGTCTAGTATTCCCATCTCTTGAAGAATTTTCCACAGTTTGTTGTGAGCCACACAGTCAAAGGCTTTAGTGTAGTCAATGAAACAGTAATAGATATTTTTCTGGAATTCTCTTGAGTTTTCTAGGATCCAATGCATTATTGGCAATTAGATTACTGATTCCTCTGCCATTTCTAAATCCAGCTTGAACATCTGGAAGTTCTCGGTTCACGTACTATTGAAGCCTAGCTTGGAGAATTTTGAGCGTTACTTTGCTAGCGTGTGAGATGAGTTTAATTGTGTGGTAATTTGAACATTCTTTGGCATTGCCTTTCTTAGGGATTGGAATGAAAACTGACCTTTTCCAATCTTTTAGCCACTGCTGAATTTTCCAAATTTGCTGGTATATTGAGTGCAACACTTTCACAGCATCATCTTTTAGGATTTGAAATAGCTCAACTGGAATTCCATAACCTCCACTAGCTTCGTTTGTAGTGATTCTTCCTAAGGCCCACCTGACTTCGCACTCCAGGATGTCTGGCTTGGTGAGTGATCACACCACTGTGGTTACCTGGATCATTAAGATCTTTTCGTATAGTTGTTCTGTGTATTCTTGCCACCTCTTCTTAATATCTTCTGCTTCTGTTAGGTTCATATCATTTCTGTCCTTTATTGTGCCCATCTTTGCATGAAATGTTCCCTATATATCTCTAATTTTCTTGAAGAGATCTCTAGTCTTTCCCATTCTATTGTTTTCCTCTGTTTCTTTGCATCGATCATTTAGGAAAGCTTTCTTGTCTCTCCTTGCTTTTCTTTGGAACTCTGTATTCAGATGGATATATCTTTCCATTTTTTTCTATCCTCTATCACCCACCTCCCAAAGTAATGGAAGTAAAAGCAAAAATAAACAAATGGGACCTAATTAAACTTAAAAGCTTTTGCACAATGAAGGAAACTATAAGCAAGGTGAAAAGACAGCCTTCAGAATGGGAGAAAATAATAGCAAACGAAGCAACTGATAAAGAACTAATCTCAAAAATATATAAGCAGCTCCTGCAGCTCAGTTCCAGAAAAATAAACGACCCAGTCAAAAAATGGGCCAAAGAACTAAACAGAAGACATACAGATGGCTAACAAACACATGAAAAAATGCTCAACATCACTCATTATCAGAGAAATGCAAGTCAAAACCACAATGAGGTACCATCTCATGCCAATCAGAATGGCTGCTATCAAAAAGTCTACAAACAATAAATGCTGGAGAGGGTGTGGGGTAAAAGGAACCCTCTTACACTGTTGGTGGGAATGCAAACTAGTACAGCCACTATGGAGAACACTGTGGAGATTCCTTAAAAAACTGGAAATAGAACTGCCAGTCCCACTGCTGGGCATACACACCCGGGAAACCAGAATTGAAAGAGACTTGTGTACCCCAGTGTTCATTGCAGCACTGTTTACAATAGCCAGGACATGGAAGCAACGTAGATGTCCATCAGCAGACGAATGGATAAGAAAGCTGTGGTACATATACACAATGGAATATTACTCAGCCATTAAAAAGAATCCATTTGAATCAGTTCTATTGAAGTGGATGAAACTGGAGCCTATTATACAAAGTGAAGTAAGTCAGAAAGAAAAACATCAGTACAATATACTAATGCATATATATGAACTTTAGAAAGATGGTAAAGATGACCCTATAAGTGAGACAGCAAAAGAGACACAGATGTAAAGAACAGTCTTTTGGATTCTGTGGGAGAAGGCGAGGGTGGGATGATTTGAGAGGGTAGCGTTAAAATGTGTATATTATCATATGTGAAGCGGATCGCTGGTCCAGTTTCGATGCATGAGACAGGGTGCTCAGGGCTCATGCACTGGGATGACCCTGGGGGATGGAATGGGGAGGGAGGTGGGAGGGGGGTTCTGGATGGGGAACACATGTGCACCCATGGCTGATTCATGTCGATGTTCGGCAAAAACCACTACAATATTGTAAAGTAATTAACCTTCACTTAAAATAAATAAATAAATTTTTAAAAAAAAAGAATTCATGGTCTGAGCCACAGTCAGCTTCTGGTCTTGTTTTTATTGATGGTATAGAGCTTCTCCATCTTTGGCTGCAAAGAATATATCTATCTAATTTCAAGAGTACAATAATATAGTGTATATATATTTTACATGTATTTTGTGTGATAATGCTATTATCAATCATATAATAGTATTATACTATTGTATAATATTAATAGTATATATGTAGTATATAATACATATAACATAAAATATGTCTTAGTTGACTGTATATATTATCTGTATGGCTTCTGGTCTTCAGTAACCTATTGGTTGTTAAGTTTTGGAGGAGTCAAAAATTACATGTGAATTTTTGACTCCGTTGGTGTTGGCGTCCCTAACCCCTGTGTTTTCAAGGGCTGCCTATACAAGCATCTTTGAAAAGATAGTCTGTATCAAAGCCAATCACTGCCTTTGCTTACAGTATATGCAAAACCATGAGATTCATGAAGAATTGCCTCCCAACATTCAGTTGTTATTTGTAATAAGTAATATGCATACATTGAACGACAAATATTTTACTTTAACAACTGCAATCACTTGGTGATAGAATATGTATACCTACAGGGCACTGCACAACTCCTCAAACCTTCAAATCAGATTGGACAGCACTACCCCATTCCCTGTTGCATATTGATTTTCTCAGAATTCCAGCTTTTTATCGTGGCACCCACCGAAAACCTAGATTCAGAGATATCTCATGTTATCAAGAGGAGGCAGTGCTCTCTGATGTTGAAATTGTGAGCCTTGAGCTAGTAGTTTATATGGTGTATATTAGATGCTGAGGGTCACCGTGTTTTCCTCAAAATGTTGACACATCCTCTGAACTCACTGAGGCTCTTTGGGACAACTTGGGAACCATAGTCCTAAGCAGTGGTGGAAGAAGGACTGATTCTGAATGACCTCTCAGACTAGTGCTGTCTTGGTAATGTAGACTAAACAGTTGTTATATCAGAGAGAAATAAACTTCTATCCTCTTTCAGCCAGATTTGTGGAAGTCCTTGTTGCAGTGGCAGAGTCTTTATCCTAACTAGTACAATCTCCTATTAAATGTGACTGTGTCTCATAGTGTGGTATTTGATGACATGTTCTTACATGAGAAACAGTATTCACTGTGCATTTTTTTTGTCTTTCCAACCTCAATCTTCACCTCAGTCCACATGTATTGAGCCCCTACTGTGCCCTTGCACTGGGCCAAGCATCCTCTCAAGTTCAAGTCCACTTCTATGTTCCTCAGTCCCCTCAGCTACAGACCAGCTGCTCTTGACCATTTAGCCACATCTAAGCAAGTCCCTCCCCATTTAGCAAGTAGGGTCTGTAAGGTACATTGATGTTCTACTCCCAGAAGTAGCTGGTATGCCTTCATTGCTGGCTGAGCTTGGGCTGGGAACTCAATGAGAACTGGAGTGATCTGAACTGAAACACACGGATCAGCCCTTTTTGGACTGTCTGGGTAGGACTAAGAAACATCAGACCAAAAGCCAATCTGACACATCCAGCAAGACAGAATGTGTCCAGGAAGAAGCCTGCGGGGAGCAAGATAGAAGGTGTTTGTTTTCACTGCCTAGTGCTAAGCTGGATTGCTGCTGGGGTAGTAAGCACTGTGTGTATCTATAAAAAGGAAGCAGGAAGGAGAACAGACTCTGGCCCATCAGTGATTGAAAGGAGAGAAGAGATGAGGGATGGCTGGGCTGGCCTTGAGTGTTGGGAGAAGCGGACCCTATGTCTACTCACTGAGGCTTAGACTTGTTGCTGTTTATCAAAATACATAGTTTAGGAGACAAGTTTTCCTAATAAATCAACCCTATTACAAACAAAGGATTTCTTCACTCCCCCAAAGACTAACATACCACATTGCAAGTTAGGATCATCTGTCTCACAAATATTCATTGCCAATTTCATATGCATGGATGCCCCTGAAAGTCTTTGAGTGGCAAATGCTTCTACAGAGTTGCCTTACCCTTCCCTTTCTCTTCAGAAAGAAATTTGTCCCTGAACGCCATAATCCAGATTCTGACACTTCCATTTTGCCCACATCTACCCTTTACCCTGCAGCTTGGTCTGTGTATCCAAACCAATGCAATGTCCTTGGCACTGGGTCTCCAACCTCTCATTAGTTTTTATTATTATTATTAATTTATTTATTTGACTGTGATGGATCTTAGCTGCAGCCAAGGAATCGTCAATCTTGGTTGCAGCATGTGGATTCCAGTTCCCCGACCATCCCCCTGAATTGAGAGCACAGTGTTAGCCACTGGGCTACCAGAAAAGTCCTTCACTGATTTTTTATATTAGCTTTGGTCAATATGATGGAATCTATTTCCAGTAAAAAAAAAAAAAAAAGAGTCAAAAGTCAAAGTGTTTCAAATGGTGAGTGAAAAACATGCATGAAAGTGCTATACAGAGATTTCCCTGGTGGTCCAGTAGTTAAGACTTTGCCTTCCAGTGAAGGGAACGCAGGTTCAATCCCTGGTCAGAAAACTGAGATCCTACATGCTTTGCAACCAAAAGATAAAAAAAATATTTTAAGAAAGCATAAAGTATGAAAGTTTGGAAACTGTAAATGGCCATGCTAATTATTTGATATTATGGATTTTCTGAATTAATGAGTATGTTCACTCGGGCAGAATTTTAGTTATGATGAAAACCATTGAACCAGAGAGGGACAGGGAGGCAGAAAACCTAGAAAAGAAAAGTTGGTGGCTTTTTTATAACCCTGCCCACCACAGAAAAGCAGTGTCCTCTTAGGCCCGTCAGGTCAGAGCTTTCTGCTCAAGTCAGACAAGCGTGTAGCCTCCTCCTCTGGCAGCTTTGCAAATTCCAGCTTTTCCAGCCACGATCTGAAAGCATGTGCTTAACTCCTGCTCCAGATGGTAAAATTGTTTTTATTTGTCATTGTTTTTAATTCACCTAGATCCTTGACCCCAATTATCTCCAGTTGGACCATTCATTCAGTGTTAGTCACAGAAATAGTGTCTTCAAGGAATCAAAGCATTATTGTAAAGCAATTATCCTCCAATTAAAAATAATTAAAAAAAAAAAGCAATGCTTTGAGTCTTTAAGAGCAGTTTGCAAGTCAAGTGTGACTCTCCCAGGCCAGTGGGAATGCTCTAGAGAGACATCACTCAGCTGGTTTCAGGCTGAGCGGCAGGATTTGCTGGAAGTGGCGGTTCCCAGGGAGCCACTGCCCCCTTGTGTCTCAGTGCTGGCCAGGAATTGTTCCATGACAGGGAGAACACTTGGCAAAAGTCTGTAAAAGATTATTGGTGGGCTATTTCTGGCTCTTAATTTGTGCTTCAATTAAGATTTCCTGTCATCTTATGGCTTTTTAAATTGTAATCATCCTTCTTTTAAAACAGCAAATTTTTAAAAGGCATATTTATTATAATTAAGGACTGCCCAGGTGGCGCTAGTGGTAAAGAACCTGCCTGCCAAATGCAGGAGACATAAGAGATGCAGGTTTAATCCTTGGGTCAGAAAGATCCCTTGGAGAAGGAAATAGCAACCCACTCTAGTATTCTTGCCTGGGAAATCCCATGGACAGAGGAGTTTGGTGGGCTAGTCCATGGGGTTGCAAAGAGTTGGACACGACTGAAGTGACTTAGCACATTATAATTATAAATAGTCTCCTAGAAGAAAAATTTGTGTAAAAATTTTTTGCTAAATTTTAATGTACTTCCTCTGTATTTTTTTCTTCCATGTAAAAAAACCTAATTTTATTTGGAGACAGAAAAAAAAAGCTGCAGAACCACTGAATCTAATTTTATCATAAGTGTTATATAAATATGATCTCTTATCCACAATAAGAAAATTAACTTTTGAATATGGCAGAGTATTAAGAGTTGCCTCTTTTTTTCTTACAAAATTTAAAATGTAAAGGATAGCATTTTTTTTCAATTTTTTTTCTTTTTTTTTTTTGGTCACACTTGGCATGCGAGATCTTAGTTCCCCGGCCAGGGATCAAACCTGTGCCCCTGGCAATGGAAGCACAGAGTCTTAACCACTGGGGCCACCAGGAAGTCCCAGGGATATGCATTTTATATTTGGCTTCGCAGACAAAGTGTTTGGTTTAGTCAAGAAGAAAAAGAAAAGTATGTCAAAATAACTGTATACCTTAAAAAAATATGATGAATAAAACAAAGTACTTCCTTAATATTGTTGGGATTTCCATGGTGGTCCAGTGGTTAAGAATCTGCCTTGCAATGCAGGGTACGAGAGTTTGATCCCTGGTCTGGGAACTAAGATCCCACATGCTGCAGAGCTACTAAGCACGCTTGCTGCAATTCTGAAGCCTCATGCTCCAGAGCCCTCACCCCAGAGCTAGAGAACCTGCATGCCCCAACTAGAGAAAATCTGTGCAACGTATGCCACACCTAAGATCACTAGAAGCCAATTAATTAATTAAAAGTAAATACTGTTGATCAACTATTCTGATAAATTAGGATACCTACATCAAGGCTCATGGCCAGGTGAGTTACCTCCAGCACCTGGTGAGGAAGTGGCTGTCCCTCAAGGTTGAATGGGAGTGATTTGTTGTCTGACCTGCTTTGCTGCCTGAATTTCAGATTCTCCTGCTGTTCAAGATACTCTTACCTTCCTAAATCTGGCCATAGAATAGAGAAGCCAACAGAATGGAACTGATGTAAAGTAGCCAGCCCACCAGTATGTACCAAACACTGTGTGCCAAGTTAGGAATATAGTAAAGAACATGACAAGTAAGGGTTCTAGCCTCATGGAATTTACAGTCTATAACAGACACCAGGTTTTCAGTTTCCAGAAGTGAGAGTTGTTTACTTTTTAGAGAAACTTAAGAGTATGATCCTGTAGGCTCTGCATGAACAGGTCAGTGCTTCATTCATCACTGTATACTCAGTGCTCAGCACATGCAATAGATATCTGCAAATATGAATGGCATAATTGAGAGAATGATCAGATGTAAACTGGATACTTAACAAAAAACCTAAATCAAGTTTGAGGTATGCTCTATGGTTTTTCCAGTGGTCATGTATGGATGTGAGAGTTGGACTATAAAGAAAGCTGAGCACCGAAGAATTGATGCTTTTGAACTGTGGTGTTGGAGAAGACTCTTGAGAGTCCCTTGGACTGCAAGGAGATCCAACCAGTCCATCCTAAAGGAGATCAGTCCTGGGTGTTCATTGGAAGGACTGATGTTGAAGCTGAAACTCCATGCGAAGAGCTGACTCATTGGAAAAGACCCTGATGCTGGGAAAGATTGAGGGCAGGAGGAGAAGGGGACGACAGAGGATGAGATGTCTGGATGGCATCACCGACTCGATGGACATGGCTTTGGGTGGACTCAGGGAGTTAGTGATGGACAGGGAGGCCTGGCATGCTGCGGTTCATGGGGCCACAGAGTCAGACACGACTGAGTGACTGAACTGAACTGAACATATATTGACATGAAAACAAACATAAAGGAGAAAAGCAACTTTATAGAATACATGTGTTTTATAACAATAGAAGTTTGTACAGAAAAGCACGGAGTAGTGATAGTTCAGCGTCATAAAAACAATACTTTCACAAAACCCTTATAATACATATTTATACATTTGCATTTCTTTTTCAGATACCATTATTAGCAGTTTTTTTCCTGAATATAAAAATCTTCCATGGTCACTGTTATGGGAAATAATTGTTTAGTTTACTCAGGAGAAGAGAATGGGACTAAAACAGGGAAACTCTTTCCCTTCACATGCTTCTGAATTGTTTGAATTTATTAGCTGAGTTTATATGATGACAACCCAACTCAAACTGCTATAAGCACACACAAAAAAAGTGTTGGAAGCAATATTGAATGGACAGCAGGCCAGCTCACAGAATCAAAGGAAAAGCTGACCAACTAAGTATAAGCCATGGCAAAGTAGACAACCGAGGTGCCCCAGGGACCCTAAGGCCTCAAACCAGAATACTGAGCTCCACTAAGACTCGGTGGGCCTTTGGTCTCTGTTCCCCATGGCATGTTGGCCTCGTGCTCTCCTACCACAGTCTTTCTTTGTAGTGAGGGATCACGGCTTTCAGCAGCTTCCAGTGACACAGACTGTCAATCCCATTACCTAAAAGGAAAAGGCTGTTCTCTGAGGAAGGACTCTGAATGGTCAAAAACATACTGCAGACCAACCTCTATGACCAGGGTAGTGGGAATTACTACTGGTCATGATTGGTTTGATTTGAACTAGGTGCTCACCCTTCAACCTATCATCAGGGACAGGATATGGGATCGACTAAGAAGGCAGTGGTTCCATTCAACCAGAAGTTGGGAGTGGATTGGAGAAGGACAGTTGGAACTAGAAAAAAATGCTTTTTTGGAGCAGAAGAAGGCAGAATTGCTGGGCAAACCAAATGATTACGCTGCTGCTGCTGCTGCTGCTGCTGCTGCTACTGCTGTGTCGCTTCAGTCGTGTCCGACTCTGTGCGACCCCATAGACGGCAGCCCACCAGGCTCCCCCATCCCTGTGACTCTCCAGGCGAGAACACTGGAGTGGGTTGCCACTTCCTTCTCCAATGCATGAAAGGGAAAGTGAAAGTGAAGTCGCTCAGTCGTGTCTGACTCTTAGCGACCCCATGGACTGCAGCCTACCAGGCTCCTCCGTCCATGGGATTTTCCAGGCAAGAGTACTGGAGTGGGCTGCCATTGCCTTCTCTGTACTGTATGCTGCATGAGTATAAATGTCCACTAAACATTTTTTAAAACAATTTTCATTGTGTGTATGTGTATTGAAGTGCCAAGAATGTGTTAAGAAGGATATTTTCTGAAACAGTTTTACTTCATTAAAAATTGTAATAGTATAGCTAAGCAATTATAGTTAACATCTACTGATTTTTTTCTTCTTGAATTTTTTCCTATTTTTCCTCTGGGAACATTGCACCCAGTCTCTCATCTCAGGTGAACCAATCATATATCACCTTATTTCCTGTGACCACAGTTGGGCCTAAATGGTGCTGATTTTATTCCAGCTAAATAAAGCAATGCATAGGTCATCTGGGCAATAAGCTTAACTAAAAGGACAAAAGCCAAAAACGAGGATTTTGTAGTTGTTTTATCAGTCACTGCCCTCTTACGCAAGTCATCTTAGAAAATCTCATGCAAAGAAATAGAGGAAAAGAGAAAAGCAGTAAATGAAATTCATTTAGCGTGCAGTGGAAGGTGGTTTCTCCAATTCCTCTTCTGTGAACTGCTCCATCAGCATGGTCCACTTCGGATTATTTTAATATCATGACCATCATCCCTGCAAAATGAACAACCATAAAAACACATTTATTATTAAATCCTCCCCCGCAACTGTCCTGAGTTCTTGTGGCTGGACTAAAAATAAAATGAACCCAAGACAGATTCCCAGGAAGAAAAGCAATTTTAATTCTTGTTCATGGAGGTCTCATAGAAATGAGACTTAATAAGTGACAAAAGCAGAGAGCTTTTATACTTTTTAGACAAACAATACATTTGTGAGGAATTAAAGAGGACAAAGAAACTGAGGCTTTGGCTGCTTAAAACTAGTAAAGAATCTACAAACAGTTTCTGCTTATGGTAGTAAATAACAAAAAACTCAAAGACCATGAACAGAACTAAAATCTGTTTTATAGTGTGTATGATAGATTCTGCTGAAAGATAATTTTCTTTCTACAATTATTTCCAAAGATGGCCAATCAGACTAATTTTTTCATAAAATAAGTCTAGATTCAATAAACTTGGCCTGGTTGTTCACATAAGTACAGCAAGAATAGTGATTGACCACATAGACTCTCTTAAATCTGCTTTGCTGGAACTTTTTATGAGGAACTTCAGATTGAATTTTTAATAACCTCTCAAGGATAAGAAGCCAAGCCAAGCATTCACAAACAGACTTTGTCTGCAATAGATATAGATTTGAGTGAATTCCTCTCTTCACACAAGTCTCCAAAGTACACTGTTTCCTAAAGGTCCCAGGAAATGACCTTCCTTACTTACCTGGTAAGGCTGCTGGGAAACCTGAAAGTAAGATTCTAGGCTGTTTTTTCAAAGGGCTTCATTGGCTGCATAAAGTCAACCTTAGTTCTTCAAAGCTATCTGGTCATATCTGAGTCTATGCATGTCTCTCTCCAATATGACATTCCAGTGAAAGCTTTGATACTATAATCAATGTTTCTAATTGTGTTCTAATAAAAGCAGATTCTTACTGAACTTATGCAAATAACTATATTGCCAAGAAAATAAGAATACTCACTGAGAGTTTCTGACTTCTGAAGGGATCCAGTAGAGAGAAAAAGAAATGTTTCAGTGCTGCTTACAAATGTATAGTGGACCAAATTGCTCTAAGTCATAGTTAGCTTAAGAGAAAAGACAAAAAAGTTTCCTTAAATCTGGGGAAAACATTTTTAAAACTCAGCAATGTTTCAGATCTTAATAAATAAAAAAAATTACAATTATCTTCCTCAGTTTATTTAGTTTTGTAGTAAATTCTTGTTCCATTTGATCTTCTGTTAAAAAATTTTTGAAGCCATTAATTTCTCCATTAGAGTTCTATAAATTCTTATCCAGGTATGATTTGAAAGTCATCAGACACCTATATTCTAGAATATTTGTTAGATTTCTTTCATGAATTTCCCTGAAAATAAAACACATTTGCAGAAAGCCTTTGTAGAAGCATCTGAGTAAAAGAGTAACTGTGTGTAAATGATAAATGACTTTAAAACGTCCACTATTGAAGATCTGATTCATTATAATGGAATTAGTAAGAAAATTCGCTTATTTCTAAGGCATATCATTCTAAGATAATAACTAGAATTATGGCTAACATATAATGACATATCCAAAGTTTAGGGATTTCATTTATTTTCTAGAACATTTATGTTAATAACATTTATCCATACAATACAACCTAAGAAGTTTTATCATTTACTTGATAAATGCTTCCTATGTAATTTAACATAAAAAAGAATCCTAATTAGTTTAATACCTCTTTTATAAGGACAGAAAATAAATTTTTGAGATATCCAGGGGCCCTGTGGAAAACCTCAAAGTCATTTCCAGTTCAATAAGAGTTCATTTGGAATTTTTCAGTTTGTCAAAAATATCAAACGTTTTCGAAACACTTGGTCAAATAGGATCATTGGTCACTGTGAAACAATCTTGAGCTATCCGTATAATGAGTGACAGACATGTCCCTCACAAATATAGAAAGCTAAATAGTTGTAAAAAGCTTTGGTTCTTTTAATATTGAAGACTTAGGCATTTTTTTGTGGGTGTTTTCTAAGTGATCAAACCTGATAAAGACAAAATATAGAATCTGGTTTTCTATACAGATATATTAAAGGTAAAGAAAACTTTTTTTCTTTTACAATTTCTTATTAAGACTAGACCAACAATCTAAGAGAACTTTGTACTTTTGAACAAGAAAACTTTTTAACAGAGATAAACACCAAATTTTAATTTTGTGCCAGTTTACTTTTGATATTCCTTTACTTAATTAAACTCATTCCAGTCTTAGTCCTGATCACACATAAAATTCCTTAAGATTATTTTTTCATAAACCTTTTGTAATTTTCTATGTTCATTTTATTTGTCTCTTGTTTTCTTTCCCATTTAGAAATAGCCAGCTTTAGGACAAAATATCTTTCCTTTTCCTTAACAAAGGCACCTCTTTACCTTTTCTTAGCCCAAAATACTTAATACTTTTTTTTCATTTCTGGAACCTTTAACTGCATATATTAATTAGAGTTATTAATCCTTTGAAATCTAAATTTTGGGGGGAATAAAGAAGTAAACACCTGTGAACCATATTTTGTGACTTGGCAAACTTATAAATACATTTCATGATTTCTAGAAATAAATGCCACTTCATAGCACAATTTGTCAATAAAGCACAAGAGGGACCTCCCTGGTGGTCCAGTGGTTAAGAATCCTCCTTGCAATGCAGGGGACATGGGCTCAATCTCTGGTTGGGGAACTAAGATCCCACAGGCCACAGAGTAACTAAGCCCACAGCTACTGAGCCTGCCTGCTCTGGAGTCCAAATACCACAACTAGAGAGCCTGTGTACCGCAACTGAAGAGTCTGCACTGCAACGAAAGATCGCATGGTGCAACGAAGATCCCACACGCTGCAACATTTCTTTTTTGAAAGTGATACAGATATCCAATGACCTCCCATCGTTTAACTTACCAAACTCTAAGGGTGTAAATTAAATTACCAAAGAATTTAGAAAATTAGGTTTACTCACTGAGATGGCTAACATCTTTTATTATTTGTGGGAAAGACTTAAGCTCTGTATTTGCCCTTGACAAGCAGTTGTAGAGGGGTGTGATTTACCCGAATTTGGGCAAGAGATCCTTTCAGCAGTCTGTGTTTTAAAAGGCATCTTTCCTTCTTTTTCTTTTTCGGTTTCAGGTTCTACCAATTCAGCCAATCGAAGCTTAGTCTCAGGCAAGGTGGGCTGTGTTTACATTTCAAAGATATGACAATATTTATAACCTTAAAGTCCAAAGAAAGGCCTTTTAAGGTCAGTTTTCTTGTAGGAGTTTTGGATTATATTTACCTATTATTATAAGCCTTAGGGTAATTATTATTTTAAAATAATTTTTGAAGTACAGGACAGTCTTGCTCTAATATTGTGATCTTTTATAACGTCTAGAAGGCATTTTAAGAGGAACAGGTAAGCTTTTGGGAATGGTAAAAACAAGTGGGTCTTGATTTGTTTCTACAATTGCATTTCTGATTTTGTAGTTTTGCAAGACAAAAAAATTGTTTCTATTGGCCCTTGATAATTGTTTGTATTAAGCTTTCAGCTAATCTACTTCCTGGTTATTCCTAGGAGGGCCTGAGGAATTGTAGAGGAGGTGGGCGATTATTTTTTAACAGGAATTTATGTTGGATCTTACTTCTAAGTCTAATTTCTGTTTTTTCATGTTAATAAGGGACTGTCTAAGGCTCACCATTATGGTTAATTTTCCTTTTAATTTGTTCCTCCCATAAGTACCAATGTAGCAGTTATTTATGATGAGAGCTTTCAAATTTTTTTCCTCTTAAATACAACCTACTTAAAGGATCTTTTGACCTATGACTGATTAATGTTGATGATGGCAGAGACCAACACAATACTATAAAGCAATTATCCTCCAATTAAAAATAAAAAAAATTTTTAAAAAAAGAATCCTTTGTCCATTGATGAGTAAGATTTTATATTAATTTCAAATACAGACTCAAACCAGTAAGCCTTTTTTATGGCTTAACAAAAGATAAAAAAGGTGTTTCCATGGATATAGCTCTCACATGATTAGAAAGTTCACTCCCATTGTTAGTCTAAGAAAATAAGGCAATGAAAGTTGAGACAACAAGAGCCCATTACGGATAGGGACCCCATGACAAACTCCCCTGAGAGCTGGGGTGGCCGGACAAAGAGAGTGCTGACTTGGTGTCTCAGAACTCAAGTCTGGTCAACTGGCCACCAGATAGACCTTTCAAATGACAGAGCTCTCAGAACATAAAACAAGACGGAAGAACACATCTCATCTGGTTTTATATGGAAGACCCACAGGACGGTCTGTTCAAGTAGATGCAGGTCTGGTGAGAACCATTAACTCACCAGTCTGTGAGGCTGGCTCAAACAACAGGCTTATAGGGCCTGTGCCTGCATGCTGCCCTATGGTTCTTCCTTCTTATGGCAAACAACACATCTGACAGAGACAAAAAGCAGTGACCATCTCTGAGAAGAAAAGAATTTCCAAGAATTACTAAATACAAGGAGCTAACTCGACAAATATTTTCTCCTGCTAATCTAAATTTAGAGAGGAAATAAGGAACTCTCGCCAACTTTCCCTTCCACCAGACCTTGCAGGGAGAGATCCAGGAAGCTGAGGTGGTAAGAAATCTTACCTTCTGCTGATCTTTACCAGAGGGCCCAGGATCTCTCAGTTGCAGTAGCCTCAGGGTGGAAAGCGGGTTCCAGCCAGGCTCCTCCTGGCTCACCAACTGTCAGGGTAGAAGAATTCTCCCCCTCTACCCTCTTGATTTCTGGTGGTTGGACTAATAATAAAATGGACACAAGACAGATTAACAGGAGAAAAACAAAAATTTTTATTCAGGGTGCACAGAGGTCTCATGGAAATGGGACCTAATATGTGACCAAAACAGGCAGCTTTTATTCAAAGACAAAGAAGCAATACATTTGTGAGGAACTGACAAGACAAAGAAACTTAGGCTTTGGGTACTTAATAAGTGAAGAATCTGTGCAGTTTTGGCTTGGGGTAGTAAATTTAAAAAGTAACAAAGTTTGTTTATACAGGCTTTTTAGCTTTAAATTCCCAATCTCTGATATGAGTGTCCTTCTACCTTCAGAGGCAGGAAGTGCATCTTTCACATGACATTAATTTCTTGCTTTCAGGGAGAGAGACAGAAGGGTCAAAGCATCTCTCATGCATTGGCTCTTTCTTAAGCAACTTTAATACACAATACTTAATATGCTATTGTGGCACATTTTGGGGTAGCTTGCCCTGGGCCACCATATTGAAACATTATCTGTCATATTGAAACTGCCCCACTATTTGTATTAAAAAGACCCACGTCATTATACATTATATTCTCTCCAGGGTGACAATCGTTTTTAAAGCTAAATCTAGGAAACAATGAGGGCGAAAGCCCAACTCTGCTATTTTTCTCCTAAACCTAGGGCACAGGGAACTGTTAACATTTCCAAGGAATCACTCTTGAGAAGACCTAGGTAACTCACTTAAGACTGAGGTCAGAGAATGAACCCCTGAAATACAAACCAGCATACCTGGAGGAGAAGTCATGGTCACATGAGCTGGTCAGGTGTTTTACAATACGGGAATCAGATGTAATATACTTATTACTAAGCATTCTACCAGATAGAGTTATTAAGACCTATTTTCCAGCTAATGGTGCAGAGTGTGTAGGTTGCCTGTACATACCTTCTGACTTTAAAAAAACACAATATTCTGCCACAGAGTTTAACTACTTAAATATATTCTAGTTTTATTTAATTTTTATTTTATATTTGAGTATAATTGATTTACAATGTTGTGTTAGTCTCAGGTATACAGCAAAGTGATTCTTTTTCCTTTTAGGTTATTACAAAATAATACATATACATATATCCATTCTTTTTCAGATTATTTCTCCCATATAGGTTATTACAGAATATTGAGTGAAGTTCCCTGTGCTGTACAGTAGGTCTTGTTAATTATCTATTTTATATACAGTGGTGTGCATATGTTAATCCCAAACTCCTAATTTATCCCTCCCCCCACCTTTCCCTTTTGGTAACCATAAATTTGTTTTTGAAGTCCGTGAGTCTGTTTCTGTTTTGTAAATAAGCTCATTTGTATCATTTTTAAGATTATACACATAGTGATATCATGATATTTGTTTTTCTCTGTCTCTTGGTCCATCCATGTTGCTGCAAATGGCATTATTTCATTCTTTTTTATGGCTGAGTAGTATTGAATATATACCACATCTTCTTTATCCATTCCTCTGGTGATGGGCTATTTAGGCAGCTTCCATGTCTTGACTATTGCTGCTGTGAACATAGGGGTACATGTATCTTTTCAAATTATGGTTTTCTCCAGATATATGCCCAGGAATGGGATTGCTGGATCATATGGTAGTTCTAGTTCTAGCTTTTTGAGGACACTCCATAGTGGCTGTACCAATTTACTTTTCCACCAACAATGTAGGTGGAACTTTTTCCAGTGTAGGTGGAACAGTGTAGGTGGAACTCTCCAACTCCCTTTTCTCCTTTTATGGCTGTAAGCATTTGCTTTATATATTGAGGTGCTATGTTGGATACATATATATTTACAGTTGTTATGTCTTCTTGGATTGATCCCTTGATCATTCTGTAGTGTCCTGCTTTATCTCTTTTAACAGTCTTTATTTTACAGTCTACTTTGTCTTACGTAAGTAGTGCTACTCTAGCTTTCCTTTGCTTTCCATTTGTATGAAATACCTTTTTCCATACCCTCCCTTACAGTCTGTATGTGTTCTTGTATCTGAAGTGAGTCTCTAGTAGACAGCATGTATATGGCCCTTTTTTTTTTAATCCATTCAACCAGTCTATGTCTTATGGTTGGAGCATTTAACCCATTTACATTTAAGCTAATTATCTATCGGTTCAGTTCAGTCACTCAGTCATGTCCAACTCTTTGCGACCCCATGGACTGCAGCAGGCTAGGCCTCCCTGTCCATCACCAACTCCCAGAGCTTACTCAAATTCATGTCCATCGAGTTGGTGATGCCATCCAACCATCTCGTCCTCTGTTGTTCCCTTCTCCTCCCGCCTTCAATCTTTCCCAGCATCAGGGTCTTTTCCAATGAGTCAGTTCTTTGCATCAGGTGGCCAGTTATCTATATGTATGGTCTTATTGCCATTTTGTTAATTGTTTTGGGTTTGTTTTTGTTGGTCTTTTTTCTTCCCTTCCTCTTTTGTTCTCTTTAGAGTTGTATTTGGATTGCTTTTTTCTGCGTGTGTATCTATTGTAGATTTTTGGTTTGTGCTTGTATGAGGTTTTATATATCAGTCTATATAGATAGATAGATAGAGATATATACAAGATTGTTTTAAGGTGCTGGTCTCTTAATTTCAAATGCATTTCCAGTATCCTGCATTTGTACTCTCCTCTTCTCACAGTTGCTGTTTTGACTTCACGTTTGTGTGTAGATGATTTCCTACCATTACTGTGTGTTTGCCTTTACCGGTGAGCTTTGCCATTGGTAATTTTCTTGTTTCTAGTTGTGGCCTTTTCTTTCTCATCTAGAGAAGTTCCTTTAGTATTTGTTGTAAAACTGGCTTGATGGCACTGAATTATCTTAGCTTTTGCTTATCTATAAAGCTTTTGGTCTCTCTGTCAGATCTGAATAAGAGACTTCCTGGGTAGAACATTCTTGGTCCTAGGTTTTTTCCCCTTTCACTTTAAATACACACTCCCTTGTGGCCTGCATAGTTTTTGCTGAAAAAAATCATCTGATAATCTTATGGGGATACCCTTGTATGTCATTTGTTGCTTTTCTTGTTTCGTTTATTCTCTTTATTCCTTTATTTCCTCTGTCTTTGGTTTTTATCAGTTTGATTTATATGTGTCTTGGCATATTCCCCCTTGTGTTTATCCAGTATGGGGCTCTCTGCACTTCCTGGACTTAAATGAATGTTTCCTTTCCCATGTTAGGGAAATTTCTGGTTATTATCTCTTCAAGTATTTTCTCAGGCCCTTTCTCTCTCTCTTCTCCTTCTAGGACCCCTATAATGCAAAATATCGGTGCATTTAATATTGTCTCTTAGACAGAGGTCTCTTAGACTGCCTCATTTCTTTTCATTCTTCTTTATTCTGTTCTGCAGCAGTGTTTTCTACCAGTATGTCTTCCAGCTCATTTATTTGTTCTTCTGCCTCATTTACTCTGCTCTTGATTCCTTCTAGTGTATTTTTCATTTCACTTATTGTATCGTTCATCTCTGTTTGTTTGTTCTTTAAATCTTCTAGCTCTCCATTAGACATTTCTTATGTCTTCTTATCTATGCTTCCATTCTTTTTCTGAGATCTTGGATCATCTTTACTATCATTGTTCTGAATCCTTTTTCAGGCAGATTGCCTCTCTCTACCTTTCACTTAGTTGTTTCTCTGGGGTTTCATCTGGTTTCTGCATCTGAAACCTATTCCTCTCCTATTTTATTTTGTTTAACTACCCGTATTTGTGGTCTCTATTCCTCAGGTTGCAGAACTGGAGTTCTTCTTGCTTCTGATGTCTGTCCCCTGGTAAATGAGGTTGATTGAGGGCTTGTGCAGGCTTTCTAGTGGGAGGAACAGGTACCTATGCACTGGTGGGTGGAGTTGGATCTTGCCCCTCTGGTAGACAGGCTGTGTCAAGGGGTGTATTTATAGGCAGATGTTGGTGCAGGACAACTTTAAGCACCTCATCTGCTGATGGGTGGGGCTGCCAGCTATTGGGTGGAGCCAGGAATCTTTGCCAAAATGGTGACTTCTAGGAGAGCTCATGCCAATGAATGTTCCACAAGTCTCTGCCACCAGTGTCCTTGTTCCCCAGTGAGCCACAGCTGATCCCTGCCTCCTCAGGAGATCATCCCAGACTCACAGGTATGTCAGGCTCAGGCTCTTATGGAGTCACTGCTTTGCGCTAAGACTCAATATATGTGAAACCTTGTGTGTTCCCTCCAAGAGTGGAGTCTCTGTTCCTCCAGTCCCGTGGAGCTCCTCCATGCAAGCCTTGCTGACCTTCAAAGCCAAATGCTCTTGAATCTCCTTGTCTCAATGCTGGACTCCCCAGGCTGCAGAGCCTGACATGAGGCTCATAACTCTCACTCCTGTGGGAGGACCTCTGCAATATAACTATTTTCCAGTTTGCAGGTCACCCATTTGGAGGGTATGAGATTTGATTATATCATGAAAGCACACCTACTACTATCTTGTTGTGGCTTCTTTATCTTTGGAGGTAGCATATCTTTTTTGGTAGGCTCCAGTTTTTTCTGTCAGTGGTTGTTCAGCAGTTAGTTGTGATTTTGGTGTTTTCATGAGAGAACATGCACTTAAGTCCTACCACTTTGCCATCCTTCTGAGGGGCAAAGCATTCTTGACGGCCTGGGACATCCCTGCTCCCCTTCCTGCTATGCCAGGATGGGTGGGATTGATAATGGGCTAGGATATTTTACATAGCAGCGCCTCAGTTCCATGATCTGCCTCAAAACCCAGAAATAGCTATCATTCCTTCCCTTGTCTTCTTTCATTCCTCTGAAAACACACTGAATCATAACCCTGGAACTGTTCATAGACACTGTATGACTGACCCACATCTTCTTTCTTGGTGCTCAGCACAGACTTGAACGATGGGCTGCAAACAGCACCACTGCTACAATCCTAAATAAATTTTGGGAAACTACCCATCCCTGGATAGTACATTACTTAATTATCTCATCTATAATTGATTAATCACACACTTTTTCTAACCTTGACCTAGAAAATACACTGAAGGATTCTGGGTTTTTTTAAATGTCAGTCTTAAAACAGAGCTACTTATGTCACATTTGATTCTTATGTCCAAGAAGAGTCACAACTTGCTAAGTAATCAAAATGCAAGAGAAGAACTAAAGAAAATGCACCTAGTTTATCTTATAAAATTGTTACCTGATTTTCATGCACAGAATACACTCATTGGGATAAGTGGACATGTCGCTTCCACACATAGGGCTCAAGTGCCTGGGACATCCTGGTAATTTATACTGATCACAGTTTGGCTAGAAAAGAGAAAAGAAGACAGAAATTGGAGAATAACTTGAGATATTATCATCATACAGCAGTTTAGAGGAGGACAAAGCCCTAAGTTTCCCTAGATTTCCTGGAAATATCCTACAAAAAGATTTCTTTTTCCACACAAGAAAATGTTTTTTCTAATACAAAAATCAGGTGCAGTGTTGAAGCAATGGATCAATACCTGCTATGTAAGAAAAGGACCTCAAAAGAAGGTTCAATATGGCTGATTTTTAAAATGAAAGTCCAAGACATGCCGCCAGACCTACTTAACTATCTATCCTCCAGCTTCATAATTTGCTCTTCACTACCACCTACATGAGAATGGCCTGTTCCATCCCACCTAATCCCTTGGCATAACACCCAGACATGCTCAGGAATCTAATCTTTTTCTCTAGACTTTTAATATACTGGCATTTGAACAACATCATTAAAGAAAGCGGTAGGTTCAGAATTAGACCTTCGGGGTTGTTATGGGTTTAACTGTGTCCACCCAGAGAGATGTGTTAAAGTCCTAACCCCTAGAACCTCAGAATGTGACCTTGTGTGGAATTAGGGTCTTTATATAGGAAATTATGGTAAAATAAGTTTATGAGAGTGGGTCCTAATCTAATATGACCGGTGTTCTTTTAAAAGGGAAAGTTTGGAAACAAAGTCACACACGGAGGGAAAATCATGTGAAGACACCAAGAGAATGCCATTTACAAGCCAAGGAATGCCTGAGACTACCACATACTGGGAGAGAGGAATGGAACAGATTCTCCTTCACAGCCCTTAGAAGGCAGAATATAAATTCTCATTTACTGGAAATGATTCTGGTTTCTTATCAGCCCAGAAATGGCACCTAAGGAACCTGCAAACAAAGTTTATTCCATTAGTTTCCTCCCATTATTTATCCTCCTACTGTTTGCCACCCTTGGAAGCTTAAAACCACTTTCCTTTGTCCTGTTGTTTATCTACAAACGTTGTTATTCGGTCCCTAAGTTACCTCCAACTCTTTGCAACCTCATGGACTATAGCATGCCAGTCTCCTCTGTCCTTCACTGTCTCCCAGAGCTTGCTTAAATTCATGTCCACTAAGTCGAAGATGCTATCTAACCATCTCATCCTCTGCCTCTTCCTTCTCCTTTTGCCTTCAATCTTTCCCAGCATCAAGGTCTTTTGCAATGAGTCAGCTCTTTGCATCAGGTGGGCAAAATATTGGAACTTCAGGTTCAGCATCAGTCCTTCCAATGAATATTCAGAGTTGATTTCCTTTAGGATTTACTGGTTTGATCTCCTTGCTGTCCAAGGGACTCTCAAGAGTCTTCTCCAGCACCACAATTTGAAAGCATCAATTCTTTGGTACTCAGCTTTCTTTATGATCTGACTCTCACATCTGTACATGACTACTGGAAAAACCATAGGTTTGACTACATGGACCTTTGTCGGCAATGTGATGTCTCTCCTTTTAACATGCTGGCTAGATTTGTCATAGCTTTCCTTCCAAGGAACAAGCATCTTTTGATTTCATGGCTGCAGTCCCCGGCCACAGTGATTTTGGAACCCAAGAAAATAAAATCTGTCACTGCTTCTACTTTTTTCCCTTCTATTTGTTATGAAGAGATGGGACCAGATGCCATGATCTTAGTTTTTTGAATGTTGTGTTTTAAGCTAGCTTTTTTACTTTCCTCTTTCACCCTCATCAAAAGGCTCTTTAGTTCCTCTTCACATTGAAGTGGTATCATCTCATATCTGAGGTTGCTGATATTTTCCCAGCAATCTTGGTAACAGTTTGTGAGTCATCCAGCCCGACATTCCACATGATGTACTCTGCATATAAGTTAAATAAGCAGGGTAACAATATACAGACTTTACATACTCCTTTCCCAATTTGGAACCAGTCAGTTGTTTCATTTCCGGTTCTAACTGTTGCTTCTTGACCCATATACAGGTTTCTCAGGAGACAAGTAAGGTGGTCTGGAACTCCCATCTCTTTAAGAATTTTCCTTGGTTTGTTGTGACCCACACAGTCAAAGGTTTTACTGTAGTCAATGAGGCAGAAGTTTTTTGGAACTCCCTTGCTTTCTCCATGAGCCAACAAATGTTGGCAATTTGATCTCTGGTTCCTCTACTTTTTCTAAACCCAACTTGTACATCTGGAAGTTCTTGGTTCATGTACTGCTGAAGCCAATCTTGAAGGATTTTGAGCATTACCTTGTTAGCATCTGAAATAAGCTCATTTGTACAGTAGTTGGAATATTATTTGGCATTGCCCTTCTTTGGGATTGGAATGAAAACTGACCTTTTCCAGTCCTGTGGAAACACTGTGGCCAACCTTGTGTATTCCAAATTTGCTGACCTGTTGAGTGCAGCACTTTAACAGCATCATAGTTTAGGACAGCTGAAATTCCATCACCTCCACTAGCTTTGTTCATAGTAGTGTTTCCTAAGGCCCACTTGATCTCACTCACGCTCCAGTATGGCTCTAGGTGAGTGATCATACCATTGTGGTTATCTGGGTCATTAAGACTTTTTTTGGTATAGTTCTGTGTATTCTTGCTACCTTTTCTTAATCTCCTCTGCTTGTTAGGTCCTTACCATTTCTGTCCTTTCTTATCCCCCATCCTTGCATGAGGGGCATCCCTGGTGGCTCAGATGGTAAAGTGTCTGCCTACAATGTGAGAGATCCGGGTTCAGTCCCTGGGTTGGGAAGATCCCCTGGAGAAGGAAATGGCAACCCACTCCAGTACTCTTGCCTGGAAAATCCCATGGATGGAGGAGCCTAGTAGGCTATAGTCCATGTGGTCGAAAAGAGCTGGACACGACTGAGTGACTTCACTTTCACTTTCCTTGCATGAAATATTTCCTTGATAGCTCCAATTTTCTTGAAGAAATCTCTAATCTTACCTATTCTTTTGTTTCCCTTTATTTCTTTGGATTGCTCATTTTAAGAAGGCCTTCTTATCTCTCCTTGCTATTCTCTGGAACTCTGCATTCAGTTGGGTGTATCTTTCACAAATTTATTGCTTTCTGTTAAATATGCAAGATAAGGCAGATTTCTAAGCCACCTCTTTGAGTTACTCATTTCTGAGTACTCCCATGTGTATACACAATACACTTGTTAATAAACATTTGTTTATTTTTCTCTGGTTAATCTCTCCTTTGTTGTATAGGCCCCAGCTGAGAACTTAGAAGGGTAGAGGGAAGATTTTTTTCCTCCCCTACACTAGTATGGTAATGATAATGATGCAGTATAGTTTGAATGGAAACAAAGAGAAAGTGCATTTATGTCTACTTTGGAGGAAGAAAACAGGGTGTGAAGGTTTCCTGGAAAAGGTCTGCACTGACATGAATACTCAAAGTTACCTTACCTACTGAGGTCAATATCCATGAATGTAAAATAATCATCTCTATTTATTTTACAAGGTCATTGTGAGAACAGAGATTGCATGTAAAAATGGACAGTGTCAGACCAGATATTAAAACAGAACTATGACCCAAAACCTTAGCAAGCTAGCCAGGAAACCAACCCATTATTTAGAATAACCAGTCCAGGAAGCCAACCTGCTGTGAATCAGACTTGTAAGAAATCAGACAGCTATCTCTAGTGACATCCAGGTAGTCAAACAGTAAGCTATGTAACAGTTGGCCCAAATGGCTAAGACTTGATTAACAACTGATATTTTCCCTAAATTTTACCCCTGCTTCCAACTTAGGCCCAACTAGAGAAAGCCAAATATGCCCTCTGAACCATTCACATACTATGCCTGCCTTTAGTTTCCCACCTCCAGCCTCCCCATGCCAACAGCCTCAATCAGGGCACACCTGATGCCTTCCCTTTTTCCCATTATAAAGCTTTCCCACTCCTCTGCCTTTGAGTCTCAGCTAAAACACAAGTGACATGACTGACTCACTTGCTACATCAAGCTCTGAATAACTAGCTCTTTTTTTTAATTAACTTTTTAAGATAATTGATGTATAGTTATTTATAATGTTATGTTAGTTTCAGTGTACAGCAAAGTGACTTTTCTAGATTCTTTTCCATTATAGATCACTAGTAGACATTGAATACAGTTCCCCATGCTATACAGCAGGTCCTTCTTGTTTATCTGTTATATATATAGTAGTGTGTATATGTTAATCCTAAACTCCTAATTTATCCTTCCCTCCCCCTCCCACTTGGCAACCACAAGTCTGTTCTCTCCATATCTGAGTCTGTTTCTGTTTCATAGATAGGTTAATTTGTGTCATAGTTTAGATTCACATTTAAATGATATCACATGATATTTGTCTTTCTCTGACTTACTTCACTTAATATGATAATCTCTATGTCTATCCATATTGCTGCAAATGGCATTATTTTATTCTTTTTTATGGCTGAGCAATATTCCTCTGTGTGTGTGTGTGTGTGTGTGTGTGTGTGTGTGTGTGTGTGTGTGTAATCTTATTTTTTCATTCATCTGTCAATGGACATTTAGATTGCTTCCATGTCTTAGCTATTGTAAACAGTGCTGCAATGAACACTGGAGTGCATGTTGAATAACTCCTTTTTCTTGTTCTCATTTGGTTGGTCTTCCTTTACTTTCACACAATCTAATTTGTTAATATACATAAAATGTCTAGTACAACATATAATTATTAGGCCCAGGACCTTCTGAATCATCAAAGGAAACAAAGCCCTGAGGCTCCCAAGGTATGAGCTGTTCTTTCTTTTTAAAAATTATTTATTTATCTGGTTGTGCCAGGTTGCGGCATGTGGGATCTTTAGTTTGTGGCATGCAACCTCTTAGTTACAGCATGCGTTTCCCTGACCAGGAATCAAACCCTAGCCCCCTGCATTGGGAGCTCTAAGTCTTACCTATTGGACCACCAGGGAAGTCCCAAGGACTGAGCCTTTTTTAACCAAAATTTATATTGTATCAAAAAGCCTGCCTGATAATCTGGTTTCTAAAGATTCAGTCAACTGTTTCCAAAGTGGCAGGTCAGACCTGAAAACCAGTCTCCAACCCCAACCTTTGTGGGCTTCATTGTATTAGTAGAAACAGTAAAAGTGGTTTCTTACTTCCTGTTCTATGTTCTGAATGTTGACTAAACTGAGCATTCCAAGAGGCTGCAAGAAGAAAACAAACATTTAAAAGGATGTGACTAAGGTCAATTCTTCTTCATAAGAGGTTTTTAAAATCCAGCTTGTAATTTATACAAGCTGCACCTTCTCCCTTTCTCTCCCATGTCCAACTTTTGAAGAACTTCTAGAAAGTATATTCAGTTGTATTCTGGAACCTCTCTTAGCAGGCACACAGAAAACGTTTGGTACAAGTTCTATAACTGACCACTCTAATAGGTCTGCTTGAGAGAGGACTTTGGAGCTACATAACAAAAGTCAGAGAAGAGGCCCTCATGCCTTCCTCAGATATATATGCACAGGGTTGGTGATCCTCTCCCCCCACCCCCACCAGCCACTTCCTGAGGAGCCAGTGGAAGTTTAGAGATCAGAGAGAACCTCCCCTGAGCCTCAGTGGGAGAATGCTTACCCAACCCTTGGAACAACAGCAGAAGAGGACATGTTCCATGGTCCACCTACTGTTCCTTGAGCGGGGCTTCCAAGAGGAACAGGATGGAGCTTCAGCTGTGACAGAACTTAGTACAGCTTTGTCCTCACAGAATGGGTCCATGTATCCAGCAGGATGTTCAGAGCCAGCAGAAGATGAACCCACAGCCCGTACTGACTGACACCTACCTTAGTGGTATGCCAGCCAAGAGATGTGAGCACCGGCTAATTCACAAAAGTGACTGCAGGAAGACCCTGACTACTGCCCCCAGGGCTTCCCTAATGCCTCAGGATCCCTAGCTCTTTGCTCCGCGGCCCTCCATCATCAGGGGACCATTTCCCCTCTCTTCCTTCACAGTATTTAAGAAATAAAAAACAATTTTCCTGGCTAAAAGAACCCAAAAGTCAGAGAAATAACTCAAAAATTCACGATATTCTTTTCCTTTGTTGCTCAAGATAATAAATACAAAGCTTACCACTAGATGTTACCATTTTATCTTCATTTTAAAGTGGGTGTCAAGTCTGGCCGGCCTGAGGCCCTTTTCTCACGAGCCCCAGGGTGCCTGGCACACTTGGCATTCACAACTCCTGATTCCTGTACATCTCCTGCCAAGGTTCTGTAGGGCCCCGGGTACATAAAAACCCGCCTCCTGATCCTGGACTCCAGAAAACCTGCTTTAAGGGAGAAAGCGCAGGCAGCAGGATCACTAGAAAAGCCCAAGCAACAACACTGTGGCTCCAAAATGTCACCCGCAAACACCCCCAAGTTCATGTCCTTAGACAACCGCGGGGCGGGCCTGGAACCGCCAGTAACGGGTGTGTGGAGGGGCAGTCGTTAGCGAGACCCCCCTCTACACTTGATCTCAGATAAAAGGCCGAGAAGCGATGAGACCCCCCCTCCCCCCACCCCCAGGTAACTCTTCCGCTTTCCTTGGCCGCCAAGCCCATTGGTGACCATTACCTGCCGAGTTCCCAACCAAGAACAACAGCACCAAGCGCGGCCCCACGAGCGCCATCCTCCGGCCTGGCCGGCGGTCGGGTCCCTGTGCGCTCCAGCGCCGGCGCGCGACACTGACTGCGCCCTCGGGTTGGACACGTGACAGAGGGCTGTGAAGGAAGGGCAGATAGGAGGAGGGAGGGCGGGCAAGGGAAGAGGAGGAGCGGAGCAGGTGGGAGGAGGGAGGAGGACCAGGAAAGGATGGACGTGGGGAGGGGGTATGGAGGAAGTGGGGAAAGTAAGGTAGAGGAGGGTGGTTACTAACTTCCCATTTCCCTCCCCCCCCCCCACCCCTACCCTTCTGTAGGAGAAAGCGACTAAGGCGACCCCGTCCCTGCAGCAAACAAGAACGTTGTAAGAGCCCTGGATAACCTTGTGAGTGTCAGTCAACCCCAGGTTCTTCAGCATCTTCTATATCCCGGAAACTGTTTGGGGGCTGAACTTAACAAAGGAGGTCAGGGCTCTCTAGAAGCTTGCTGGTGCAGGTGTTGGGGATGGGGTTACACTGGGAACTCCACAACAAGTGAATACAGTAATTTCTAAAATTAAGCTGGAGACTGGAACCAGCTGCCACTGCCAGTGAAGGGCCAAAGCTGGGACACCACTAAAAGAAACAGAGTCCCTCCTCTGTCACCCTGACTTGCGGTGTCCCCATACACATCCTATTGGCACAAGAAGCCAACTAGCAAAGCAGATGGGAAGTCTGCAGAATTCTGTCATCACAGAGTCTGAAAGGCTGGGTATAGAGCTTGTGGTTGTTGTTCAGTCGCTCAGTCATGTCTGACTCTGTGACCCGGTGGACTGCAGCATGCCAGGCTTTTCTGTCCTTCACCATCTCCTGGAGCTTGCTCAAACTCATGTCCATTGAGTCAGTGATACCATCCTCTGTCATCCCCTTCTCCCCCTTCAATCTTTCCCAGCATCAGGGTCTTTCTAGTGAGTCAGTTCTTTGAATCAGGTGGCCAAAGTACTGGAGCTTCAGCTTCAGCATCAGTCCTTCTAGAGAGGACATACCACAGCCTAATGAATGGTGCCATCACATGCCCAACCCTTGATGTCAGCAAACTCAGGTACAGAGACAAGAAGACAGTGTGCGCCAGGCACCATGCTCGGCTAAAGTTCTGGGTAGTGTCCTGTTGAGGCCAGAGCATAAATTTGAAATGTGTTTATACTTTTCTGAGATATATAATGTAAATTCTTTGGACAATGGTCTTAAAGTGACTTATTTTGGTCATAAATATGTTTTTTTGCTTTCATACCAAAATATTTTCTCAACTTTGCGGGATTTATATTACCAAATATTAATAACGTAGACACTTGCTTCTGAACATCTTCATCTTTGACCTTCAGGAACACAAACTGATATCTGAGCACAGACTCAGGGACAATGCTTACAGTTGTGTTAGGAGGAATTTCAGCTTCAAAAAGAAAGCTGTTTACCCCTCAAGGTAGATTTCTTATAAATTGATGCTGCTGCCTTTTTGATATTTTGTTCCAAACAGTTGATATCACACCTTAGAAATATTTCATACCAGGGTGCTTTTCACATAACTGTATCAGCAGTTATTCTTGTCAGCCAAGAATAAGAATAACAAAAATTTTTCTGTAAAGGGCCTGAGAATAAGTACTTTAGACTTTGTGGGTCATGTAGTCTGTCACAACTGATCACCTCTACCATTGTAGTGCAAAAGCAGGCAGATTATGAGTGAGTCAGCAAATGGACATGGCTGTGTTCCAGCAAAACTTTATAAAAACAGGCAGCAAGCCATGTTTAGACTGTGGGCTGTAGTTTACTGACCCCTGGCCAAAAATGCCAAATAAAAACGGTCAATGCAGCCATTGGCATGTTAGTAACACCAAGAGCAAGCTAGGAGATGTGTTCTGAGGTTAATCCTTGTGGCTTTGTTTTTAGTCCTCCTTTAGTTACTCACTACTGCTTAGATCTCCACAGCTCCAAATGAATGAACATTTGATAAAGTGTCTAGGCAATTTTGGCAAAATAAACATTTTTTCCAGTCCTATTTTATGATCACTTCATCTAAATACATTTTTCTTTTATCCTGAATCACCTGGTTGATTATGCCTCTAGGAAGTCTGACTTTTAACTTTAGTGTTCTGTTACTTACTGCTGGTCTGCCTTGATTACAGGTACTGGTGAATCTTCTGAAATTATGCAATATGAAGGTACTTTTACTGTTTCTCATGCTACAACCAAACAAGAGATCTTATATACAAACCCTATCATAGGAAATTATCCAGTCCATATTTAATTATTGATACGAGGCTTTTAAAAGGCATCCATAAGCTTAGAAAAAGGAAGTCTTGTTACACTAAAATTAACTCAAAATGGAATGTGAATTTAAACGTAAAAGTGAAACTTTAAAACTTCAGAGATACGTAGAAAATCTTCAGAACCTAAGCAAGGAGTTCATAGACTTGACACAAAGGTATAGTTCATGAAAAGACAAACATAAATTGGACTTCATCAAAGGTAAAAAATTTTGCTCTGCAAAAAACCTTGTAAAGAGAATGAAAAGACAAACTACAGATTGGCCAAAAATATTTGTAAATCACATATCCAACAAAGGACTTGTATCTAGAATATGTAAAGAGATCTCAAAAATCACAGATGCTTCTAGTTAGCTGGAAAACAGAGAGATATAGGGGTCAAAACTGAGAATTTATTGAAAACATTTTTGCTAGTGTATTACATGCATGGTTCTCAGAATTTTTAAAAACTATCAGTATATGTAAATTGTACATCTTTGAAAAGAATTCTCAAGTACTTATGACTCTTACCACAAAGGTGTTTTAGAGTCCCTCCCCCCACCTTTTTAAATGTAGATACTCTGCATAATTACATTTGGAAATTACAAAAAGGAAAAATTTAAGATAAATAATTACTTTTGAATGAAACCATCCCTACTATCCAGAAGGAAGTACAGTCCTAGAAATATCACATTCATTTCGTTCATTCATTCATTCCACAAATATTTACAAAATATTTACATGTGTACTGTCCTAGGAACCAGATTTAGCAGTGAATAAAACATATTCAGAATCAAAACCCCTACCCTTGAGGAGCTTACATTATAATGATTTTACTGTGATAAAAAGCCCAGTTAAAACAGCAACAAACTGTTCAAATAATGTTCACAATCAGTGTATACCTACTCTTAATTGATTACACAAGACCTATGGATCAGAGAAGTCTTTTTTTTTAACTTTTTGGACATTTCCTGTGGCATGTGGGATCCTAGTTCTCTGACCAGGGATTGAACCTGCATCCTCTGAATTGGAAGATGGAGCCTTAATCACGGGACTACGGGGAAGGCCCCTAGAGAATTTAAAAAAATTTTTTTTTAATTTAATGAGGGACTTCTCTGGTGGTCTAATGCCTAAGATTCTGCACTACCAATTCAGGGGGCCCAGGTTAAAGCCCTTGTCAGGTAACTAGATCCCACTTGCTGCAACTCAAGATCATGCAGGCTACCGATAAGAGCTGGCACAGCCAAATAAATAAACAAATATGTTTTAAAAAATAAAGTAAAAATAAAAATTTAATCAGTGTAGTAAATCAGGCTATATAAATAACGAATGTATGTGATCACTCCAAGGCCCATCTTGGACCACTGTGTTATCAAATCTCATCTAAATAGAAGTTGCAGAAGCACCAAAGGCACTGTGGAAAACTTTAACTGGCTCCCCCTGAATCAAATCCAAACCTTTGTGGGGTTTTGAAATATGTAGTTCCTTTTCACAAAAATTTTGTTGTTTATATTAAGTAATGAATATTATTATTTTAAATGAGTTAATAAATATTTTCTAAATTTCTTAGTTTAATTCTAATAACTAAACTTAGTTTAGTTAGTTAATATTAAGCCTAGTTTAAATATTGATAGACATAACAGAAAACACTCTTTAGGATCTTCAATAATTTTTTAAAATGTTAAAATTGTATTTGGACTCCAAGACCAAATTTTGAGGATCAATTGTCAAATGAAATAAATGCTATTCCCAATTTATATTTAGTGTAAGTAGGGCCAAAATGGTCAGGAAGATGTAAAGGACAAGGCTAATTTGATCTTGTTTTCCTTTCTATTCAGCTCTAGAATGTAATAGATATTCATTTCATACTCTGAAACTAACATAAGTAGAATTCTACTGTATTAAGTGAACTTTGGCAACCTAGCATGTGTATTCCTATTGCCTCTGTTGTTGTTCAGTCACTAAGTCATGTCTGACTCTTTGGGACCCCTTGGACTGCAGCATGCCAGGCTTCCCTGTCCTTCACTATCTCCTAGAGTTTGCTCAAACTCATGTCCATTGAGTTGGTGATGCCATCCAACCATTTCATCCTCGGTCACCCCCTTCTCTTGCCCTCAATCTTTCCCAGCATCAGGGTCTTTTTTAATAAGTTGGCTCTTCGCATCAAGTGGCCAAAGTATTGGAGCTTCAGCTTCAGCATCAGTCCTTCCAATGAATATTCAGTGTTGATTTCCTTTAGGATTGACTAGTTTGATCTCCTTGCATCCAAGGAACTTAAGAGTTTTCTCCGGCACTATCAAATTTAAACTTTTAAGAAAAATTATTCCAAATTTGGAAATAAAGCAAAATATTTCTATCTTCTTTTGTAAAGTCATACTAGAGCATTCTCTAAGAAGCCTGAAGGGGATCATCAAATTCTAGGGGTTGTCATCTTACATGGCTTATTATTTACCCAGTAGAGCCTAGAGTCTGTAAAATTAGATCTTAACTTGCAGAAGATCAGTTATAAATGACTTTGTCACGTAGAAAAGATTACGCTAAATGTTTCTGTTTTCCTAATGTGTCAATAGTAGTAGTAATAGTAGTGTCAATAGGGCTTCCCTGGTAGCTCAGCTGGTAAAGAATCTGCCTGCAATGCAGGTTCGACTCCTGGGTCAGGAAGATCCCCTGGAGCCTTCTCCCTTATAGGCTACCCACTCCAGTATTCTTGGGCTTCCCTGGTGGCTCAGATGGTAAAGAATCTCTCTGCAATGCAGATGACCTGTGTTTGATCTCTGGATTGGAAAAATCCCCTGGAGGAAGGCATGACAACCCATTTCAGTATTCTTGCCTGGAGAATCCCCATGGACAGAGGAGCCTGGTGGGCTATAGTCCATGGGGTCACAAAGAGCTGGACACGACTGAGTGACTAAGCACAATGTGTCAATAAAAAGCAATGTTGTGTTTAATTTTCAGTCTTATTCCAGCAATCTTTTTTCCATAGACTATGTGTTTACCAGTCTCCTCTATCCTCCTTGAACTGGACTTACCATCTTGCTGGTTCCCTCACTAACTAATTAAATAAGAAGACTAAATAAGAAGCAAATTTTCCTAGCATATGGGGAAGAGGGTCTTTCCCATTTGGGAAGACCAGCATGTGCAAAGGCTTCATGACTCCTTTAGAGAATTTTAAGAAGTTCAATGTGGCTAGAACTGTGTTTCTCAGACTTTGATATGCATGCAAATCACTTAGATACAATAAGTCCAAGCTAAGGCCTAAGAGTCTGCATTTCTACAGGCTTCCAGCTGAAGCTCTTGCTGCTGATACACTAACCACACTTTTAGTAACAAGGGACTAGTCCAGAGCATAGGAGTATGTGAGAATCTCCAGAGCTGAAGATGGAAACTGAAGATGAATGTGGATCTAGAATAGGTGCTCTAATAAAAAATAATCTTTTTTTTATTTTTACAATCTACATCAAACGAAAAATTCCTAAGGCCAAGTAGGAAGTTCACTCATTTGAAATATTTTATGTGCTCCAGCCCCATTTCAGTATAATTACAGAAGTGGGACTAGGCCTAGTGAGTAACTGCATGAAAACTGTCCTGTTTTTTTTTGTTTTTTGCTTTTTGTTTTGGCCACTCAACTTGTGGGCTCTTATCTTACTCCTGATCAAGAGGTGAGCCCAGCCTGTGGCAGTGAAGTAAAGTGAAAATCACTCAGTCGCTCAGTCGTGTCCGACTCTTTGCGACCCCATGGACTAGGATCGAACCCTGGTGTCCTGCATTGCAAGTGGATTCTTTACCAGCTGAGCCACAGGGGAAGCCCAACTACTGGACCACAAGGAATTCACAACTGTCTTGTTTTTGTTTTGTCCCTTAGCTGTTTGTTTAGTTGAAGTGAAGTGAAGTCGCTCAGTTGTCTGACTCTTTGTGACCCCATGGACTGTAGCCTACCGGGCTCCTCCATCCATGGGATTTTCCAGGCAAGAGTACTGGAGTAGGTTGCCATTTCCTTCTCCAGAGGATCTTCCTGATCCAGGGATCGAACCCGGGTCTCCCGCATTGTAGGCAGACGCTTTACCATCTGAGCCACAAGCGAAGCCCTTTTGTTTAGTTGAGCTCAGCTGTATTTGATGATGTCTACTGCCATCTAGGAACTCCCTGGTAGCTCAGCTGGTAAGGAATCCGCCTGCAATGCAAGAAATCCCGATTCGATTCCTGGGTTGGGAAGATCCCCTGGAGAAGGGAAGGGATACCCACTCCAGTATTCTGGCCTCTGGGTCGCAAAGAGTCAGACACGAGTGAGTGACTTTCAATAAGCAACTGCCATCTAGTGGAAATGAATTGACATTTTAACTAGGCTGTGCTGTGCTCAGTCATGTCCCACTCTTTGCCACCCCATGGATTGCAGCCCGCCAGGCTCCTCTGTCCATGGGGATTCTCCAGGCAAGAATACTGGAGTGGATAGCTGTTCCCTTCTCTAGGGGATCTTCCCAACCCAGGGATTGAATCCACGTCTCCCACATAGCAGGTGGATTCTTTACTGACTGAGCCACCAGGGAAGCCAGACATTTTTTTTTTGACTGTGTACATAGGGTGCTTCATTCTCCTCAGAGTGATACACGCTAAGGTGGATTGGATTTGGGTCGATGTTCCCATGTGTACAGAACTGAATAAAGTGAGTCTCTGAGAAGTCTGATTTGCCTTGATGTGGAGGGGAGCCAGGGAGGATGAAGACGGATGTGACCACCAGGATGTGTTCAGTCCTGTGCTGGTTCTGCCTGGAATGCAGGGAGGTAAGGCAGCTCTCAGGGTGGTCACTTCCAGGCAGGGGCGGCCTGCCGGGCTTGGAGGGCCTTCTGTACCACATCTTCCCACTGGGCATCTGATATCTCGCGAGCCCAGGCCAGAACCCCTGGTGCAGGCAGGCTTATGCCAGCCATCGTCCTTTTCACCAGCTCTATGTGTTCTGGGTCCGTGGGAATAGAGCTGTGCTTGTTCAATGCTGTAGCTCCCTCCTCATCTTCATCCTCACTTTCTGATGGTGGGTCTGGCAAATGAAGCCCCAGGGCCTGGGTTTGATCCCAGGTGAGGAAACTAGATCCCACATGCCACAGCTAAGGACCCAGCACAGCCAAATGAATAAATATTTTTTTAAAAAAGAGAAGAATTCAAACCCAGGAGAGGCAGTTGTCATTGACACAAACCTCCTCCTCCTTCTTCTCACCTTTCCCTTCCTTCTCCCTCACCATCATCTTCCTTATCACAAACCATTATGGTTATGTGCCAGGCATTTCCCTAAGCCTTTCACAGGTATTATAGAATTTAATACTCACAACTCCTGTGAGTTAAGTATAATTATTATTCCTGTTTCATAGATGAAGAAATCAAGGCCCAGAGCAGTTAAGCAAGTTATCCAAGGTCATTAACTAGGGAAAGCATAGCCAGAATTGGGACTTGGAGAATTTGGGGTTTTGTTTTAATATTTTTAAAACTTTAAATAAAATTTGTGTCTTTGAAGTCTATGAAGTGAATTTTTTTCTCATTTCTTATTTTGTTCTCCAGAGTTATTGAGATATCGCTGACATATAACATGGGTAAAGTTTAAGTATACTATATGATGATTTGATACATGAAATGTATGTAAAATGATTACCACAATAAGTTAACATATTCATCACCTCACGTAATCATAAATTGCGTATGTGTATGATGAAAACATTTAAAATCAACTCTCTCAGCAATTTTCAAATGCATAATACAGCATTATAGTCACCATGCTGTTCTCCAGAACTTGCTGGTGCAGCTAAAAAAAAAAAATGGTTTGGTACATGTATATAATGGAATACTACTCAGCCCTAAAAAGAATGAAATAATGCCATTTGCAGCAACATGGGAAGATATAGACATTATCAATACTAAGTGAAGTAAGTCAGAAAGAGAGATACAAGTACCATATGATATCACTTATGTGTGAAATCTAAAATATGACACAAATGAACTTATTTGTTTTTCATAAAAACAGAAACAGACTCAGAGACATAGAAAACAAACTTTGGTTACCAAAAGGGAAAGGGGATGGGGGAGGGATAAATTAGAATTTGGGATTAGCAGATACAAACTGCTATATATAAAATAGATAAGCAACAGGGTCCTACTGTATAGCACAGGGAACTATATTCGATGTCCTGTAATAATCAGTGATGGAAAAAATATGAAAAAGAATATATATATATATATATATAAAACTGAATCACTTTGCTGTACACGAGAAACTACACAACTTTGTAAATCAACTATAACTTTAATGTTTTTAAAGGTGTACAATTCTTTTCATGTATTGTTGAATTTGGTTAGCTAATATTTTGTTGAGGATTTTTGCACTTACGTTCATCGGTGATATTAGCCTGTTATTTTCTTGTTTTGTGTTGTCTTTGTCTGGTTTTGGTATCAGGGTCATGCTGGCCTTGTAGGATGATTTCAAGAGGTTTTTTGGGTTTCTTTTTCCCCCTTCATTTTTTGGAATAGTTTGAGAAAGAGAGATGTTAACTGTTCCTTAGATGTTTGGTAGAGTACACGTATGAAACTGTCTGGCACTGGACTTTTGCTTGTTGGGAGTTTTTAAAATTACTGATTCAGTTTCATTACAGGTAATGAGTCTGTTCACATTTTGAATTTCTGACTGAATCTTAGACAATTGTACGTTTCTAGGAATTTATTCTTTTCTTCTAGGTTATCCATTTGATTGATTCTAATTGTTTATAGTAACCATTTATGTTTCTGTAATGTTGATCATAACTTCTTTCATTTGTGATTTTATTTATTTGGGCCCACTCTTTTTTGCTTAATGAACATTACTAAAAGCTTTATCAATTTTGTCTAGTTTTCAAAGAACCCGCATCTCCTGCATTGGCAGGCAGATTCTTTACCACTGAGCCAGGGAAGCCCTATAGTAAGGTATAGGGATCTCAATTTTAGGCATATGTAGGAGTACTACCCAAAAAAGGAAGTTGAGAAGTATATACACGAAAATATAAGCATATAAAATACTAAAAAAAAGAGACTGAATTTGGGATCTATTCCCTAATATTAAGATAAGGAAAATAAGGGGAGCTGAATTTTCTGGGATCTTCAAAACATTAGATCTATCAGATTTTATAGCCACCTGGAGAGGAAGTTTTCCTTGTGGCCTGGAGCCATTATTGGCAAAAATAATTGACAGGGTGATAATTTGTGTAAGATCTCTGGTTTGAATTAATGTGCCTATCTGCCCACCTCTACGGTCAAATTGTCATTTACCTGAAGCAATGCCTTGCATGTAGTAGGTACTACATAACTATTTGCTGCAAGCAAGAGAGGAGTATAAGAACTCACTGTGGAATGGAAAACAGATGTCACTACCTTGGAAATCTAATCAAGCAGCTTTTGAGGTATGGGGAGGCATACATTTGCAAATCAGGAAATACTCAACCCCAGGAAGCAGATGTGGTCAAAACTCCAGGGTCATATTTTTACTCTGGTGACTATCAAAACATTTAATCTGCCCAGGGAATTTATTTCCAAAATGACATTCTGAGTGACTGCTTCCATTCACTACAAGCTGGGTTTTGCGATAATTGCCTTTGATGTCTGTTTTGTAGTCTTCCTTCCTCTCCTAACCCCTGCCACTGTCAATTACTCTGGGAGGCTGCCCACAACAATGGAGACTGTTGCCTCAGTAAAGGTAGTGTCCATAGTGTCAGAGGTTACAGGCTCTGCTGAAAGCTATACTGAAAGCAAAGGGAACTTCCAAGGGTTTGTTTTTACTATATATATTATTTTCCTTTCTAAAATGTATGCCTATCACCACATGGGTGAAACATGTCATTTGAGGCAGCAGTTTCATCTCAGATCTTCACTGGATTTACTGCCTGTGCTGTGGGCAAAGTGATTCTTAACATTGCAAGACTGTAGCTGGGGAATTCCAAGGGCAGGTAGAGAAAAGAGGAGATGCTTCCTAGGCCAATAACAGTGCCTCAGTACCCTAAAGGCTTCCATAAACTATTTCTGCCTTCCATACCCAGCAATCTTTCTTGAAGGATTAAGACATTTTAGGCAGTGCCAGAGAAAGGAACTAACATTTATTGGTTCATGATTATAGGTCAAAGTTCATGCTTAGTCCTAGAACATTATCAGACCCAATTTACAGATGAGGAAAAATGAAGCTCCTTTGGGATCTAAACTCAGATCCCTAGACTCTAAAATCATGTTCTTTCTCATACAGGGAGAGAGGGGAATGGGAGTGGAAGTCAAGATTACTGGTTTGTTTGTTTGGGACAGTATCTCAGTAAATACACCAGGAATGGGCATAAAATAGTCTCATCCAATATATTACTTTAGTTATATTGGAACAAAATGCTCACCTTTAATTCATCCTGATTTGGGGGAAATAACTGAAAATTTAAGACGGTTTAAAGTACCTGATTATAGATTTTTTTAAGTTTAATAGGTCCTGATCTCCAACCCATCCTATCGCAACAACTAATCGAGGACCAGAGGCTCCTTTTTCAGATCCTAACTCTCTAGGTTTCCGCTGTTGGTCATTTCCCAGTAAGATAAACGCTAGATGCCTGTCATACTGGATAAAGTTGTTCTTTGGGTTCCTGCTGCCTTCCATAATTCATTACATTTCAAATATGCCCAAGTAATATAAGCTACACTCATCATAAAATTCTTAATGTCTTTTTGAGCTCACTCCTAACATTATTTAAAATTGACAATCTATACTTGCAAACATGGTGATTAGAGTTGCAAGTAGATGTGTTTACAAAAATTCTTTGAAACTAAGAAGTTCACAGAAAGGAAATTTTAAAATTATCAAATTCTTATGTGGAATAATACAAGAAACAGATTGTCATAGAGAACGCTGGGTTGTCTACAAGCAGTAAAAGTCGAGTCCTTTAGAAATATGAAAAGAAGATTTTTTTAAAGTGGCTACCATTGATTCTGGAAGGGGAAAATAAAAAAGAAGCTATGGCAAAGAAAGCCATTTGACCTCTTCTATTTGATTTATGTTCTTGGAGATGACTTTGTGCCAGGGCCAAGTCTAAAATAATGTTTCCTTTCTGCTGTCATTATTTAAGTCCTACTTATCAATAAGAAAGGCCAATTCTCAAAAACAGTTGAATACTTAAAAAGGAGTTTAAACATTCAGCTGTGGCAAGTCACTGGAATGAGTAGACAAAATGTCACAAGTTTTATTTTGAACTTGTACACCTGATTTTGGAAAACATTTACATGGTAGGTTTAGTTTTAATTTGTCCTACTTCAGTGCAAAAATTCTTGCATCCTGGGAATCTTCCTAAGTTCCTTTTACCTCCTTTGTAACAGTGCCTCTTAAACTTTAATGTGCACAGACAGCTTGTCAAAATGCAATTCTGATTCAGTAGGTCTGGGTTGGGCTTCAGATTCTGCATTTTTACTAAGCTCTCAGGTGATGACAGTGTTTCTGATCGATGGGCTACACTCTGTGAACCAAGACTTTAGATCAGAGAATTCTTAAAACTCAGTGGAATAAGATCTCAAAAGCAGGAACTAAATGGATTAATTGTTGTTGTTTAGTCACTAAGTCATGTCTGACTCTTTTGTGACCGCATGGACTATAGCCCACCAGGCTCCTCTGTCCGTGGGATTTCGCAGGCAAGAATACTGGAGTGGGTTGCTGCTTTGGATCTTCTGGACCCAGGGATCAAACCCAAGTCTCCTGCATTGGCCGGTGGGTTCTTTACCACAGAGCCACCAGGGAAGCCCAAATGGATTAACAGAGGAAGACTTTTTCTAAGGGGACATTTAAGAGTGAAAAGAATATGAACAGGACTTCCCTGGTGGCCCAGTGGTTAAGAATCCACCTGCCAGTGTAGGGGACACGGGTTCAATCCCTGGTCCAGGAAGATTCCACATGCTGCAGGGCAACTAAGCCCATGTGCCGCAACTACTAAGCCTGCATGCTTTGAGCCTGTACTCTGCAACAAGAGAATCCATCACAGTGAGAGTAGCCCTGCATTCACTGCAACTGGAGAAAGCCCACAAGCAGCAGTGAAGACCCAGCAGAGCCAAAAATAAAATTAAATTAAATTTGAAAAAAGAATATGAATAGAAACTATCTTAAACCAGACATGCTTTACTATGGAGAGATACTGGTAGATTTAAAACAAGAAGGAACTTGATCAGATTGACTTACTGTTAACTATCACTCCTTTCTTCCTAAGTAGGGATCTATTAGCAAGAGATAGACAATACACAAGCCACTACTGGGGAAAATAGCTAGATAATTGCAACAAAGCCCTAGCCAAGTCTTTATCTTGTCTCGACCTCCCTCTGTCCCTTGTGGCAGTTATGTGCAAGTTGAGAGATTTCAAGCATAGGATGACAGACACGGTCTTTATTCAAGATATTGTCTCTACAATGGAGTCATGAACCAGAGTCTACTAACTACCATTTTTTACAGATGAGGAAACCAAGACTCAGAGTTGTGGTAACTGAGGAAGGTCATTGAGCTAGTTAGTGAAATAGCTAGAATTGGAGCCCAGGTGATCAGGGTCTAGAATCCACATTCAAAATTTCCTTGAGTATTGCTCTCAATATTTCAATATCGTAGCACGGTAGGGTGTATAATAGGCACCCAAACTTGTAGGTGAAATCATCAGGATTCCTCTAGGAATGTAATTAATGTTTGTAGAGTCTAAATCTCTTCCAGAGGTCTCAGGTACATCTGCATTATAAGTTTTCTACTTTTACTATCTCCACATCTTTAGCTTTCATTTATCCTTCAACCCATTCAGATTCAACCAGGCATCTGACCTCGTCACTCACACGAAGTGACTCTTTTTTTGGCTGCAACATGCAGCATGCAGAATCTTAGTTCCTGGACCAGGGATCCAACCTGTGTTTCCTGCAGTGGAAGAGCCTATTCCTAACCATTGGATCACCAAGGAAGTCCCCTAAGTGACCTTTTTAAAGCCCTGGCTGTCTCCCATGTTGCCAAATCTAATATATGCATTCTACTCCTAATCTGACACAGCCTCTCAACAGCATTTGACCCAGCCCTCTGGTTTCTCTGACACTGTACCATTTTGTTCTCTGATATTTCTGTTCCCTCTCCAGTCTCCTTTTGCTACCTCTTCATCCTCCATTCCAGCTTGATATTGTATCACAACAAACTGTGGAAAATTCTTAAAGAGCTAGGAATACTAGATTACCTTACCTGTCTCCCAAGAAACAGGTATGCAGGTCAAGAAACAACAGAATCGGACATGAAACAATGAACTGGTTCAAAATTGGGAAACGAGTACATCAAGGCTGTATATTGTCACCCTGCTTATTTAACTTCTGTGCAGAGTACATCATGTGAAATGCCAGGCTGAATGAATCACAAGCTGGAATCAAGATTGCTGGGAGAAATATCAATAACCTCAGATATGCAAATGATGCCACTCTAATAGCAGAAAGTGAAGAGGGACCAAAGAACCTCTTGATGAGGATGAAAGAGAAGAATGAAAAAGCTGGCTTAAAACTCAACATTCAAAAAACTAAGATCATGGCACCCAGTCCCATCACTTCATGGCAAATAGATGGGGAAAAAGCGGAAACAGTGACAGATTTTATTTTCTTGGGCTCCAAAATCACCATGGACAGGGACTGCAGTCATGAAATTAAAAGACGCTTGCTCCTTGAAAGAAAAGCTATGACAAACCCAGACAGAGTAATAAAAAGCAGAGATACTGCTTTGCGGACAAAGGTCCAAAGTCAAAGTGATGGTTTTGCCTGTAGTCATGTCCGGATGTGAGAGTTGGACCATAAAGAAGGCTGAGGGCTGAAGAATTGATATTTTCTCACTGAGGTACTGGAGAAGACTCTTGAGAGTCCCTTGGACTGCAAGATCAAACCAGTCAATCCTAAAGGAAATCAACCCTGAATATTCATTGGAAGGACTGATGCTGAAGCTCCAATACTTTGGCCACCTGATGTGAAGAGCCAACTCATTGGAAAAGACCCTGATGCTGGGAAAGATTGAATGTGGGAGGAGAAGGGGACGACAGAAGATGAGGTGGTTGGATGGCATCACTGATTCAATGGACATGAGTTTGAGCAAACTCCGGGATACAGTGAAGGACAGGGAAGCCTGTCTTGCTGCAGTCCAATGGGGTCACAAAGAGTCGGACATGACTTAGGGAATGAACAACAACAGGTCAGTTAATCTCTGTTGGTCTTTATTTCTTCTCTTATCTTTTCCCTTCCTTCATCCCTCCATGTTTATCCTCACGACTTTAAATATCTTCTTAATGATGCAAATGACTCCCATATTTACATTGTCAGCCCAGGCCTCTTCCCTGAACTCTAAATACAGAACTTTTACTTTGACTTTTCCACTGGTTTGTTTTATGGGCATTTAAACTTGCATTAAAAACTAAGTGTTTAGCAGAGCTTCACATAGGCATGCTGATCATACTGGTTATTGAGTATGTGGTTCTTTGGTTTCAGGATAAATTTAAAAATTCTTAACCTGGTATCCAAGGCCAATTTGGGGCAGTCTTTGCCCAGGGATCTTTCTGTGGTCATACTGGGATTTCCCTGTTGGTCCAGTGGCTAAGACTCCATGATTCCAATGCAGAAGGTACAGTTTTGATTCCTGGTCAAGGAACTAAGATTCCACATGCTGCATGATTCGGTCAAAACAAAACAAAAAAAGACTTACCCAGTTCCTACTCATTTGCTAACTCAGCCTAACTTGGTACTGACCAATAGTTGCTCTGCTTACCACTCATTCTACGAGTGAGAAAAATGGATGGTACCTGACCACAGGGTAAGTTAGTCTGGCAGGCTATCAAGTGGGAATGTCAGTATCTGAATATTCCTGAAAGGTCATTGAGTCAATTCCCCTACCTCAGTGAACCCCTTCCACATATAAAACTGTGTGAGGCTTGTTGGATGGATTTCCTCCACAAAGTTCTTACCCAAAAACTGGGTTTACCTTTTGGTGGATGTTGAGCCAAAAGATGCAACCAAGCCAAAGACTGGAAGAAGTAAGGATTTGTGAAATAAAAGTCATATTTTTGTGGTAAAACAGGAGAAGTTTAAACAAGAAATCTCAGCCCTTTGGATTCCTCTCTCCCCGCACTTTGCATTGTGTACCTGCATTATGCATTACCAAACCTCCTCTCCTCCCTGCCCCTGTAGAGGTGGAGGAGTACCTGCTCAACTTTAAAGAGCAACTTCTTCTAGCATCAAAAAGAGGACTCCTTAAAAGATAACCTTCTTTCTTGATGATGTAAGGGGTCATATGACCTACCACAGTGACTCATTCGATGTCCAGCCCTTTGTCTCAAAAAAGCTTATATAACTGTACTTTTACTTCTAAAGGATGTAATAGTTCTTGGAGCTGAGATGCTCTTCCCAGGTTGTAATCCTCCAATTTGGCTCAGATAACATTTTCCATTTCTTTCTTAGATCAACTGATTAATTTTCAATCAACAGATTTATTATTTGTAGCAAGTAAGGAGAACACCAGAGAACTTTCCCAAAGCAGTGTCTCCCCAAACAGCAAAATGTGGAAGTTTTAAGCGAAGGGTACATGCATACTCATGAATGGGCTTGGGTGGTATGTGTATATTCATGAAAGGAGAATTGAGTAAGAGAGATTTCAGCCTAGAATTGGTGCAAAATCGACCGAGTCCAAACTTTAGTGGAACAAAGTCAGAAAAGATTGACATCATCATTTGACCCTCCACCTGGGTGGGGGCCTTAGTTCCTGCAAAACTCAAAGGTATGAATCAGATTGCTATGTATACTCCCTGAGGAGGAACTAGAATTCTGTTTTATTGCAGAACTGTTGTTTCCTGACTGCTTTTCCTTTGTTCCTACATTCGCTCACTTCCCTTAAGATCATTAATTACTGAGACCCATTCAAGGGCAGTTATTGTGGCCAGGCTTAGATCACAAAATGGCTTATACCAAAAATGACTTCTCTTATGTCAAGAAAACCATGCCTGGTTCTCTTTGGGGATCCCCTCCCTTATCTGTTTACAGAGTCACTGTCTCCTTCAGTTAGCCTGTCCTGGTCCAGACTAAGTTAGGTATATCATTAATGGATGTCATTGGCTGCCATACATAATTAAATAAATGGTGCTTACCACCACGACATCCAAGTACCAGGTGCTAACAGAGCTCATAGAGGCATAGTAGAACTTGACATAGTTCAGGTGAAGTTTTCCTGGAAGACATGACATCTATGCAAATTCCTGAAATGAGAACAAGTCACCCAAGTCAAGTGGGTCCATGTTGGAGTGGGGATAGGTACCCAGAAGTACTGTCCAGGTAGTTGGAACAGCATGTGGAGATGGTTTGAGACGAAATGGCCAGTGTGGAGGAGCTGGTGGCAGAAGCAGCAGCCTAGGCCAGGCAGCTCCTTACTGAACTTGTTAAGCAGCTCAAACACTGCCCTAAAAGAAATGAGAAGTCTTGGAGGGGATTTTAGCATGGGAATGATGTGATCAGATGAACTGATTTGCATTTTTTAAAGTTGACCTTATAAGGCTTCTAGGTGAAAAATGGAATGTGGAGGAGCAGGAATGGGCAAAGGACGTTAATTAAGGCAAGAAATAATGGTGGCTTAATTCTTGAATATTAGAGAAGGCAGTGGCACCCCATTCCAGTACTCTTGCCTGGAAAATCCCATGGACGGAGGAGCCTGGTAGGCTGCAGTCCGTGGGGTCGCGAAAAGTCGGACACGACTGAGCGACTTCACTTTCCTTTTTCACTTTCATGCATTGGGGAAGGAAATGGCAACCCACTCCAGTGTTCCTGCCTGGAGAATCCCAGGGATGGGATTATCTTTTGTTAATCTGTCTTTTGTCAGTTGAATTCAAAAGACCTCAATCAAGAAAGTACAGGAAAAGTTTTCATTGTGGTGGTTTTTTAAATTGAAGTATAGTTGATTTACAATGTTGTGTTAATTTTTGCTGTACAACAAAGTGATTCAGTTATGCATATAAATATATATATATTTAAATATTTTTCCCATTATGGTTTATCATAGGATATTAAATAAAGTCCCCTGTGCTATAGAGCAGGAAGGACCCTGCTATTTATCAATTCTATATATAGTAGCTTCGAAGAAGGCAATGGCACCCCACTCCAGTACTCTTGCCTGGAAAATCCCATGGACGGAGGAGCCTGGTAGGCTGCAGTCCGTGGGGTCGCGAAAAGTCGGACACGACTGAGCGACTTCACTTTCCCTTTTCACTTTCATGCATTGGGGAAGGAAATGGCAACCCACTCCAGTGTTCTTGCCTGGAGAATCCCAGGGATGGGGGAGCCTGGTGGGCTGCCATCTATGGGGTTGCAGAGTCGGACACGACTGAAGCGACTTAGCAGTAGCAGCAGTTCTTGTATATGGGCTTCCCTGGTGGCTCAGATGGAAAAAGAATCTGCCTGCAATGCAGGAGACCTGGGTTCAACTCCTGGGTCAGGGAGATCCCCTAGAGAAGAAAAAGGCAACCCACTCCAGTATTTGTGCCTGGAGAATTCCATGAACAGAGGAGCCTGGTGGGCTAGAGTCCATGGAGTTGCAGAGTCGGACATAACTGAGCAACTAACACCACATCAATGCTTCTATATAGAGTGAATGACAGAACTTTCTAATCAACATATAGAATACAAGGTCTGGAAAGTCCCCACACATAACTTTCAGGTTCCAGGTTTTATGTCTCAGTGAACAAGTCACAGTGATTTTTTCAATACAAGCTTATTCATCCTAGCTTGCTCATTCAATACTAGCTTGCTCAAAATCCTCCAAGCCAGACTTCAACAGTATGTGAACTGTGAACTTCCAGATGTTCAAGCTGAATTTAGAAAAGGCAGAGGAACCAGAGCTCAAATCGCCAACATCCGTTGGATCATTGAAAAACCAAGAGAGTTCCAGAAAAACATCTACTTCTGCTTTATTGACTATGCCAAAGCCTTTGACTGTGTGGATCACAATAAACTATGGAAAATTTTTAAAGAGATGGGAATACCAGACCACATTACCTGCCTCCTGAGAAATCTGTATGCAGGTCAAGAAGCAACAGTTAGAACTGGACGTGGAACAACAGACTGGTTCCAAATCGGGAAAGGAGTGTGTCAAAGCTGTATATTGTCACCCTACTTATTTAACTTATATGCAGAGTACATCATGAGAAGTGCCTGGCTGGATGAAGCACAAGCTAGAATCAAGATTGCAGGGAGAAATATCAATAACCTCAGATATGCAGATGACACCACCCTTATGGCAGAAAGTGAAGAAGAACTAAGGAGCCTCTTGATGAAAGTGAAAGAGGAGAGTGAAAAAGTTGGGTTAATACTCAACGTTCAGAAAACTAAGATCATGGCATCCGGTCCCATCACTTCATGGCAAATAGAAGGGGAAACAATGGAAACAGTGAGAGACTTTATTTTGGGGGGCTCCAAAATCACTGCAAATGGTGACTGCAGCCATGAAATTAAAAGATGCTGATCCTTGGAAGAAAAGCTATGACCAAACTAGACAGCATATTAAAAAGCAGAGACATTACTTTGCCAACAAAGGTCTGTCTAGTCAAAGCTGTAGTTTTTCCAGTAGTCACGTATGGATGTGAGAGTTGGACTATAAAGAAAGTTGAGCCCCGAAGAATTGTTGCTTTTGGAATGTGGTGTTGGAGAAGACTCTCGAGAGTCCCTTGGACTGCAAGGAGATCCAACCAGTCCATCCTAAAGCAAATCAGTCCTGAATATTCATTGGAAGGACTGACACTGAAGCTGAAGCTCCAATCCTTTGGCCTCCTGATGTGAAGAACTGACTCACTGGAGAAGACCCTGTTGCTGGGAAAGATTGTACGTGGGAGGAGATGGTGATGACAGAGGATGAGATGGTTGGATGGCATCACCGACTCAATGGACATGAGTTTCAGTAAGCTCCGGGAGTTGGTGATGGACAGGGAGGCCTGGTGTGCTGCAGTCCATGGGGTCACAAAGAGTTGGACACGACTGAGTGGCCGAACTGAACTGAGCTTATTTGTAGCAGAGCTAGAATTACAAACCAATTGTGTATTTTTCTCTTGCTACCTTTTGTCATGGACCTCCTCATATGACTCAGCGAGTTTTCAAATTTTAAAAAAGCTATGCCATACTAAATTATGGGTATAGTCTCTCTACTTTGAGGTCTTTGAGAATGTTATAATAAACAGTTCTATATAAACAGTGCTTTAAAACTGTTGGCAAAAAAATAAAAATAAAAAAAATAAAACTGTTGGCATACGGGTACGAATTCAAGGCCTTTGAAATCAGTTTAGCCATGGAAACCTGTCCAGGGCTTCCTGGGGCTCTCATACTCACACGACACCCTCTGGGCCCCAGCCTGGTAGACTCAGTGGGGTGGTATCTGGACTGATTGCCATAGTCATAGATAATGTCAGATTTCTGGACTCCATGGCACTTACCAGGGGTAAGACATGGAACCTCCCTTTGAATCTTTTGTAAATTGGGAGTCCATACTGTCAAATGACAAAAATAATACAATTTAGTCATGAGCTTGATGTCCCTTATCCATGGGAAAACCATCTACGGATCGAGGAGTACACTGTTTCATAGACAATAGAGCACTCTTCCTGAGGGAGTCTGCGCAAGAGCAAGTTTATAGAGCTTCAAAGAGGAAACAGAAAAGAGGGCAAGATGACCTAGGAGGTCAGCCATTTCCTTATAAGCTTGTTTTTGTTGTTCAGTTGTTAAGTCGTGTCCGACTCTTTTGTGACCCTGTGGACTGCAGCATGCCAGGTTTCCCTGTACTTCACCATCTCCCAGAGTTTGCTCAAACTCATGTCCATTGAATCAGTGATGCCATCCAACCATCTCATCTGCCCTCCCCTACTCCTCCTGCCCTCAGTCTTTCCCAGCATCAGGGTCTTTTCCAATAAGTTGGCTCTTGGCATCAGGTGGCCACAGTATTGGAGCTTCAGCTTATAAGCTTAGCAGGTCCTATTTTCCAGGGTGAGTCATCAATGTCACCACAGCTGTCTACATAAACGACCGAGTGGCCATATAGTGACATATTTATGATTTATATTACATGTGAAAATAAGCTTGAAGAAGTCCTGGGCTGATTTATTTAAGTTGGGGACTGTTACTCATTTAATAGCTTCTAAACATAGAAACTTGACTTCCCTGGTGGCTCAGACAGTAAAGCGTCTGTCTACAATGCGGGAGACCTGGGTTCCATCCCTGGGTCGGGAAGATCCTCTGGAGAAGGAAATGGCAACCCACTCCTGTACTCTTGCCTGGAAAATCCCATGGATGGAGGAGCGTGGCAGGCTACAGTCCATGGGATTGCAAAGAGTCGGACACGACTGAGCGGCTTCACTTTCACTTTCACTTTTCAAACATAGATAGCAAAGATGACAGTTTATATTCACTAAAACAATTATATGGAAGGTAGGCTGTGATCATATACTGATTAGTACTCTGCATTGTGGAAGGTGGGTGAGGTAATTCTATTGATTTTCAGTCTGAGGTCTCTAGATCTTGAAAGGTGATGGTTGACAGTAAAGGCGTTAGCTCTAGCTATTAGTTTTTTTTCTGAAGCAACTGCTGTGGCAGGAATTTCTTATGATTGTGATCAAGGAACTCTTCAAATAGCATCCTCTATTTTATCTTCTGGTCTTCCTTGGTGGCTCAGTGGTAAAGAATCAACCTGCCAGTTCAGGAGATGCAGGTTTCATCCCTGGGTCAGGAAGATCCCCTGGAGAAGGAAATGGCAGTATTCTTGCCTGGGAAATCTCATGGACAGAGGAGCCTGGTGGGCTGCAGTCTGTGGGGTCAGAAAAGAGTCAGACATGATATAGCGACTAAACAACAATATTTAATCTTCCACCTAGACTTTCTGCATCATGTAGATTCCCTGGTACAAGAAAGCATTCAGTTAGTCATCTCATTATTTGCATTGGTGAGGGAAAATTCAAAAGACGCATCATGAGTAATGAATAATTGTCAAATGAATGAAATAATTCATAAGCAAATTTGAGTCCTCTAATTTGAATATAACATTATAAGCTGCATAATAAAAAAATGTATATTGTAGAAAGTGAAAGTACCATAAGCCTAAGCCTATTCCACAAAATCTTGGTTAATATTTTGATCACTAGTTTTACTAAAAAAAAGGGATTGAATATTCTTGTATATCAATGTACACTGTAGGAGGTTTTGTTGGGTCAGAAGCCTTGTGAGTTTATGTGTATGTGTGTGTTTATTTTGGCAGTGCCAACTTATTCTCCAAAAAAGCTGTAGAAATTTTCACTCCTTGAAACATTCTGTTGTAAGAAATTCCAAGATTGTTTTATTTTACTTTTAAAATTCGTATTTTCCCAACTTCCCTGGTGGTGCAGTGGATATGAAGCTGTCTGCCAGTGCAGAGTACATGGATTTGATCCCCGGTGCAGGAATATTCCATATGCTGTGGAGCAACTAAGCCTATGCACCACAACTAGTCTAGAGCCCACGAGCCACAACTACTGAGCCGGCATGCTGCAACTACTGAAGCTTGTGTGCCTAGAGCCTGTGTTCCACAAGAGGAGCCACCACAACGAGAAGCCCAGGCACCACAATGAAGAGTAGCCCCTGCTTGCAGCAACGAGAGAAAGCCTGCACATAGCGGTGGAGACCCAGAGCAGCCAAAAAACAAAAAAGAGAGAGAGGCCAGTGAAATTATCTATCTGTTAAAAAAAATTATTGTTTTCCGTATTATAAAAGAACACATCCTTTTGAGACAAATTAGAACAACTTGGGAGCATACAAAGTAAAAAATTCTGGTATTTTCCACCCTCCATCCACTTTTTAGGGTTGTTTTAGAATGAGATGATAATATGGTTTCAATATAGAAACCTTACAAAATCAATTTTAGTTTATTTGTTTCTTCTTTTTCCCCTAGCATATGTAAACAACCTGTGTCACTACTAAGAAATTCTGGGAGAGAACTGCCTAGGCTTCTGGGGCCTCGGGTACTTCTGTTTTTCAAGGCTCTTCCTTATATCCTACCAATCAACTTCAAATGCCCCCACATCAAACACTATACATATATATGCTGGTGCTGCTGCTAAGTGGCTTCAGTCGTGTCTGACTGTGCGACCCCATATTTGGGATTTCCCTGGTGGTCCAGTGGCTAGGAATCTGCACTCTCAATGCAAGGGGACCAGATTCGATCCCTGATCAGGCAATTAGATCCCACATGCTGCAAGTAGGAATTCCCATGCTGCAACTAAAGATCCCGCATGCCAAACTAAGACCTGACATAGCCAAAAAAATAACAAACAGAAAGTATGGTATAAAAAGTGTGGTATGTTATTAGCTACTAAGTCACTTTGTGAGCACGGAGTTGATGTCAGAAGAAATGATTTTTATATCTAGGGACTTCCCTGATGACCCAGTGGTTAAGACTCCATGCTTCTAACACAGAGGGCATGGGTGCAATCCCTGGTTGGGGAACTAAGATCCCACATGCCAAGCAGCGTATGTGTGGATAATCTTCGCACCTATTCTGAGTCAAAAAAATCCAAGTGAACTATGCTTGTCCTAAGCCTAGATTATGCACCTCTGTCAGATTGTGTCTCAACACTCTGTGGACAGCGTTAGGTAAACAGAGCCAATTTTTCCCCCTTCATTTTTCTCTTGTCTAGATTATTTGCAAACTAGCTTCTTCTGGAAACATTCTGTCTTCTGAGCACAATATGGGAATTTAGATTTCGTTTTTGTCCAGATCAATACACTTGATTCAGTTAAGGTTTCATGGGGTTGATGCTGAAAACTTGGTCTCTATGCACCCAGTGCTGAATTGAATCTCAGAGGCAGAGTTTTGGATGAAGTAGAAAAGAATAGTTTTCTTGAATTGCCAGGCAAAGGGGAATATAACAGGCTTCTGCTTCTGAAAACTCTGTGTTCCAACTTGAGGGAATTTAATCAGGAGTTTTATAGCAGTAGTTCAAGGGTGGAGTTGCTGACAAGATCAAGGTGTGTGCAGGCCCTGCACTCCTTGTAATCTGGTCTCAGGTAATCTTCTTGATGAGCCTTTCTGGTTTCTTTAATCTGGCCTCAGGTGATCTTCTCTGACATAATCCATTTGTTGGGTTTTATTCTATAAAGAGCTTAAAGATATTGTTATGTGTATTCCTTGCAGTGGAACCAGGACCCTGCCCCAAGGCTGCACTACTGTTTCTTGACTGCTCCTCCTTTGTGTCTGCATCCACTCCCTTTCCTGATTAGCAACTGTTTGAACCTGCCCTTTGGTATTCAGGGAAGTTCAGGAAACTGAAGCCTATTACCTATAAACAAGAAACAGGGGACACAGAAAGGCTTCCAGTACCAGGAGTACCACTAGGTCCTGCCTGGTTTCATTATTGAAAGGGTCAGTAATACCCACTCATTGTGACATAAAAAATTATTTTTATCAAAAGACATTTGAGTTTGTAAAATCTCTTATAGTCCTAAAAGCAGAACTAAGAACCAATTGTCATAAATCCCTTCCACTAGAGGCCATCCCTGGAATCTACCAGGGATGACTGACTCTTATCATGAGCAAAGACAAGTCTTCACACCACATGTAAACAGACATTGTCACAAATTTATCTTATCTCCCATCTATTCTCCTGAGGCACATTTATCTTTCCAAAATGTCATGTGTTTTTGAATGAGTTCCTCCGCTTCCCTAATTGAGAACTCATTTATTTTCTCATTAGTGTCTTTCTCTTCCTCTTCTTCCCCTATCAAGATGTTATATAAGCCCTCCATATATAAATTCTAACTGCCCCTTGTGTCACATTTTTTCTGTGCACTCTCTATATACCTTAATGAAAATATGATTAAATGTTATCTTTTGTTAATCTGTCTTTTGTCAGTTGAATTCAAAAGATCTCAATCAAGAAAGTACAGGAAAAGTTTTCATTGTGGTTGTTTTTTAAATTGAAGTATAGTTGATTTACAATGTTGTGTTAATTTTTGCTGTACAACAAAGTGATTCAGTTATGCATATAAATATATATATATTTAAATATTTTTCCCATTATGGTTTATCATAGGATATTAAATAAAGTCCCCTGTGCTACAGAGCAGGAAGGACCCTGCTATTTATCAATTCTATATATAGTAGCTTCGGAGAAGGCAATGGCACCCCACTCCAGTACTCTTGCCTGGAAAATCCCATGGACGGAGGAGCCTGGTAGGCTGCAGTCCGTGGGGTCGCGAAAAGTAGGACACGACTGAGCGACTTCACTTTCCCTTTTCACTTTCATGCATTGGGGAAGGAAATGGCAACCCACTCCAGTGTTCTTGCCTGGAGAATCCCAGGGACGGGGGAGCCTGGTGGGCTGCCGTCTATGGGGTCGCACAGAGTCGGACATGACTAAAGTGACTTAGCAGCAGCAGCAGCAGCATATACAATAGCTTACATCTGCTAAACCCAATCTCCCATTCCATCCCTTCTCCAACCTCCTCCCTCTTAGCAGCTGCAAGTCTGTTCTCTATGTCTGTGAGTCTGTTTCTGATTTGCAGATAGGTTCTTCATGTCATATATGAGGGATAGCATATGGCATTTTTTACTTTCTCTTTCTGACTTCATTTAGTATGATAATCTCTAGATCCACTCATGTTGCTGTAAATGGCATTATTTTATTCTTTTTTTAGGGCTGAGTAGTAGTCCATTGTATATATGTACCACTCATCTGTCTATGGACCATTTAGGTTGCTTCCATGTCTTGGCTATTGTGAATAGTGCTGCTATGAACATAGGGGTACATGCATCTTTTTGAACTGGAGTTTTGTCTGGCTATATGTCCAAGAATGGGATTGCTGGATCATATGGTAATTCTATTCTTAGTTTTCTGAGGAGTTTCCATACTGTTTTCCATAGTGGCTGCACCAACTAACATTCCCACCAACACTGTAGGGCGGTTATACAGGAAAAGTTTTAACTCCTGGACACTTTATTGTATCAGTGTATTAAAATTTGTTTATCCCTTCATCAGTTGGATTTTAGGGTTGTTTCATTTTTTGGACACTGATCTCTAGGGTTTTTTTGCATGGCATAAGTTTTCAATTCTCCTCAGTTAGTACCTAGAATTGGATAACCATATTATATTCTATGTGTCTCTATAAGAAACTTCAAGACTGTTTTCCAAAATGGTTGTTTTGGGAGATGTTGCGCCAAAAGACACAAACCAAAGCTTGGGAGAAGTAAGGATTTATTACTTGCAGTAAGTAAGGAGAACACCTGGGGTCTTTTTCAAAGCAGTGTCTCCACAAACAGCAAAATGGGGAACTTTAAAGCTAAGGGTACATGCATATTCTTGAAGGGGTTAGAGCAGAAAATTCCACATAGAATTGGGGCAAAGGTAGACAGAGTCCAAGCTTTAGCTGATAGAATTCAGAAAAGGTCAAAATCATCATTTCATCTTCCACCTGGGTAGGGGGATTGATTCCTGCAGAACTCAAAGATATGGAACAGAGTGTTATGTATATTCCTCGTTGTTTAGTTTCTAAGTCATGTCCGACTCTTTGTGACCCCATGGACTGTAGCCCACCAGGCTCCTCTGTCCATGGGATTTTCCAGGCCAGAATACTGGAGTGGGTTGCCATTTCCTTCTCCAGGGGATCTTCCTGACCTAGGGATTGAACCCACAGCTCCTGCATTGATAGGTGGATTCTTTATCACTCAGCTAACAAGGAATCCCAAGGGGCAGGAGCTCAAACTCTGTTTTATCTCTGAACTATTGTTTCTTGACTGCTTTTCCTTTGTTCCTGCTTCCCCTAACTTCCCTTAAGATCACTGATTATTGAGGCAAGCATGGGGCCAGCTTAGATGCAAAAAGCTTAGGCCAAATTGGTTTCTCTATGTCAAGAAAACCATGCCTAGTTCTCTTTCTCTGAGGACCCCCAATCCTATCAGTTGTACCAGTTTTCATTTTCATTATCAATAGATGAGAGTTCTAGTTGCTCAATGTCCTCATTAGCACCTTATATGGTTAGCTGTTTTACTTTCAGTCATTCTGGTGGATAAAGTGATTATTTGAAGACAAATAAGGAAATGTCCATTGAAGAAACATTTATTTATAAAACCAGCACTGTGTTTTAGCTTTGACTGGGTTGATATACTTTGTGGCAAGTTTAATTTTATTGACTGTGTCAGAAATAAGAACACAATTTCCTTATCTTCAGATCCTCATAGTCAGGTCAGAAACAGGAACGAAAGTATGTACAACAGTATACCTTTCATGGTACTCTGGATGCTTTTGCCTCTTTCTGGAAGGAAGGAGAAGACTGCCACAAGTTGTATTTTGAATCCAGTCCCATTTCCCCTAAACTGACAATTAGCTCTGTAGGTTAAAATGTCAATAGTGCGGCTGGAGTATTTTAAAAGCAATGGAGGAAAATAATGGCTTCCTTTGCCAGGAGATAACTAATCTTAACCTTAAAATAGGGTCAAGAGTTAAGGAAATGTGGATCTGAAGAGTATTTTAACCTCAGATATATATTGTCTGTATATCCATTGAACAATAGTAGCTCATCGGGTCCAAAAACAGTAAAAGATGTTTTAGGTAAGGGTGAGCTGCTGCCAGCGATTAGAGTTTAAGGCACACTGGAAGAGCACTGGGCCAGTTGGAAATCTGTGTCCCTGGGTCCAAGTTCTGGCTGTGACCTAACTAGGTGAGCAAACCTGGACAAGTCAAATGCTTGCAGGCTTGTCTTTTCTTCTATAAGACAGAGCTTGGATCCCTAAGATTTCTTTCAGTTGTGACATTTTGTGGCCTGCATATGACATGGAGAATTCTGGGAAGAAAGACAATAGGGAAGGCCAGAGCAAAGAGATAGAATGCAGGGGAGGGGCAGGGCTGTGCAGGGAGAGGGGTGTGGCTTATATGTAAAAAGGGGCAGGGAATTCCCTGGCTGTCCAGTGGTTAGGACTCCATGCTTTCACTGCTGAGAGCCTGGGTTCAGTCCCTGGTCTGGGAACTATGATCCTGCAAGCTGCATGGTGACAAAGCTGACGAAACAAACAAACAACAACAAAAACGGGCAAATAGAGGGACCCTTGAGGCCCAAACAGACTCTTAAATTCCACCTAGGAAAATTCAAGTAAAGACTGGTGTGTGGAATTAGGAGTGTGCTAGGAGTACCATATGCAGAAGAGCAGGAATGGAGATTTTCAACAGGAAGGCAGTGCAGAGGAACCAGTGACCTAAGAGCATTTTGTAACTCATTCAACAAATAGCTATTGAAAGGAAATATTTTAGGGGACAAAGAGCTAGGCCAGCATTCAGCATGAGGGACGTCTGTGATGGGTGCTGAACTGGGGGTACGAGGGGCCCCACTGTGAGTGATTGTGACACCAAGCTGGGATCCTGTAAATTTAACAAACACATGTTGAGCAACTACCACTTTGTCCTTTTGGACGTTAAGTTCTGTTCCTAAAATCTTGGCCCCCTGTCCACCAGTGTTGAATAAAGAATATGGAGACAGAACTCAGAGGAAATAGGAAAATGACTCTATCTTTGCCTGGTGCAGAGGAATACACACCAGGCTAGCACCTCAAGAACTGAGCCCCTCTCCCCTGGGGAATAGGGAGAGATTTTATATCCTCATGAAGGTCTTGTGTGTATGTACACACACACACACACACACACACACACACACACACACACACACACATATATATAATTTTTTTTTTCTGCAAATTTACAGCCAAAAGCTGGAGTCAGGCAGCTTAGCAACCTGATCTGGTATCCCTGAAGTTATAGGCCAAGAACTTCTTCCTTTTGAGATTCAGAATCCTACTAGAGAGTGTAGGGGGAGAAAAATGCCAGGTGCAGAGTATAATTTATGTGGAATCAGGTAGTAATTAGCTTTGTGAAGGACAAATCCAGCTACAAGTGTTTGTCAGTAGTAACACCTAAAGAATAACCAAGATTATTTAATTCTTGCAGACATGTTTGGCTGGTATGTGCCAAAGGCTGTCTACTCTTTTTTGTTTTTGCTGCAACAGTTTTAGCAAGGAAAGATAAACAATAAGTGGTAAATAAATAAAATACATGGCATGTTTGTTAGCAACAAATGCTAATAGCAGGGAAGGACAGTAGGATTGGGTGCAAAGGGGAGGAGCTGTAATTTTAGAGAATGTGGCTGCTGAGAAAAAGCTGCCATCTGACCCACGAGGGGAGGGAATGAGCTTTCATGGACAGAGAGATACTGGATAGTCTTTTAGATAAAGAACAGCAAGTTCTAGTAGCCAGGGTTCAAGGAGGCCAGGGAGTTGAGGGGAAGAGGAACAAGGGGAGAGTAGTGTAAAATGTGATCTGGGCTCCCTGAGAAGCAGGAGGAGCCCAGCTCCTTCCAGAGCTCCCTGGCTCACCTCCTTCCCTTCTCTCAGCATTTTTAGATACTGTCATGGATAAGACTGTATTCTGATTACCAGAACCAGAACAAAAGTTTGGGGCTCAACTGCCAGCAAGGGTAGATGAAGTTGCTGCCAACAGTGCTAGACCTGGCCTTAAATCTGTCTTCAGACATCATTAGTCTTTTTTTTTTTCCATTCTGGGTGTGCCACATGGCAAGTGACATTTTAGTTCCCTGACCAGGTGTCGAACCTGCATTGCCTGTGAAGCCCTAACCACTGGACTGCCAGGGAAGTCCCCAGACACCAACAGTCCTAAAGCCAGTGTGGCTCAAGGCCTACACTGGTGGGTTTCCCCACAGAGTGCAAAAGAAGCTGCAGAGAAGAAACAAGGGCTGCCAGGTATATTGAACTGAAAAAAATACGTATATGATTGTTTTAGGAAATACCTGCATTAGATTCAAAATTTAACAGAATAAAAAGCATTTTAGGGATTTGCCTGCTGGTCCAGTGGTTAGAACTCTGTGCTGGTTCAATTCCTGATCGGGGAGTTAAGATCCTACATACTGTGCGTTGCAGCCAAAAAAATTAAAAATAAAACAAAACAACAGAACCCAGTCACAGTTCAAAGTCTTTTTTTGTTTGTTTCAAAAGATCTTAAATTTTGGATACAGCAAAGTAAATACAGCCTCTTGAAAAGCAATTAATAATTAGTTTATAGAACCAGCTTCCCCCAAGGAGAGTTCCTACTGATTTATTAATTTGGCCTTAAATTTGACCTGTGGCCTTCACGTCATGATGATTTGGGTCACTCTGATTATGACATCTCTGAAACAAGGACCTCTGCTAATTTTAAATGAATGCAGCTGCCTATTTGTCATTCATTTATTTGCATCACAATATGTTGGAATAAATTCCCAATTAGTAAAACATTTCCAGTAAGCAGTCAGACTGAGGACATGTAAGTTTGAAAAGAAATGTTTCATTTTTGTCTTTTTTGGACATGAAAAAGGGGGAAAAGTTTATATTTTTGCAGGCTGTGACAGAGGCCAGATTTGTTCCCAGGGCTACAGCATCTAAAAAATCCATATAACCTCAAATTAGATTTTAGTGAAAAAAACCATTTTTTTTTTTAAGTGAATAAAGGTAGAAAAGTTTAGGGAATTCCCTGACCGTCCAGTGGTTCAAAGCTGGCACTTTCACTGCCAGGGGCCAGGTTGGATCCCTGGGTCTACAAGCCACGTGAAAGTGAAAGTGGTAGTCGTTCATTTGGGTCCGACTCTTTGCGACCCCATGGACTGCTGTTTGCCAGGCTCCTCTGTCCATGGATTTCTCCAAGCAAGAATACTGGAGTAGGTTGCCATGGCCTCCTCTATGGGATCTTCCTGACCCAGGGATCGAATCCAGGTCTCCCGAATCGCAGATTCTTTACTGTTAGAGGTACCCAGGAAGCCGCATAGAGTGGCCAAAAAAAAAAAAAAAAAAGGAAAGAAAGAAAAAGTTTGCACCAGGCCTACAAAGGTTTTTTTTCTTCCTTTCCTTCCTTTAATTTTTTTCTCCCTACCCCAACTCTCTTTTTTCTTTTTCACCATTCCCTCCTGCATTTCTTTCTTTCTCTTTTGGGATCAGTGAAAATGAATGCATCATAAGTTTGATTCAAGGGGGGATTTTGCATTTGAACTGCAAGGAGATCAAACCAGACAATCCTAAAGGAAATCAACCCTGAATATTCATTGGAAGGACTGATGCTGTAGCTGAAGTGCCAATACTGTGTCCATCTGATTCGAAGAGTTGACTCATTAGAAAAGACCCTCATGCTGGGAAAGATTGAAGGCAAGAGAAGAGGATGAACAGAGAATGAGATGGTTGGACGCATCATCAACTCAATGGACTTGAGTTTGAGCAAACTCCGGGAGACAGTGGAGAACTGGGAGGGAAGCCTGGCATTCTGCAGTCAATGGGGTCACAAAGAGTTGGACATCACTGAGCGACCGAACAACAACAAATCAAAACCTTTGGTAGTTAAGCATGGAGGGCCTTTATTCCATTTTCCATTTGACCCTGTACATTATTTAATAATGTACTGTCAACAATTAGAGAGACAGGGCTCCTAAGTAGTAGACCAGGAACATAGAGTGGCAGGGCTCTCGTAAAAGAAAAAAGTAAAGGAACTTCACAGAGAAGGAACTGGGTAAACTGAGTCCGGGGTAGGGAAGTCTCAGGTGTTTTTTCAGCTTGCTGTTTTTACTGTGTATAATGTTCCTTCCCCTATTTTCCGCCTGTTGAAATCTTCCCAGTTCTCAAGACCAGATGGGATAATCATCTACTGTGACTGTTTCTAGATCCTATTAGAAACTAGCTTCCTCCTCTAAATCCCCAAAGCACTTGCTGCTACCTCTTTTATAATATTGGTGAGAGTCCAACTTATCTTGATCTGGGTAGTCAGGGCCTTGAATGCCATACTAAGCAGTTTAAGAGAGTCATTAAATTTCTGAGGATAGCTGTGAATTACAATACTTGGGCATTTCTGGGGCAAAAAGAAACTTTTTTTTTCTCTCCCTCTTTCTAGCATATTACTGTGTGCCAAGTAGCAGGCTTGGTTACTCCACTTGACAAACATGGACGCAGGTTACTCTCCAAAACTTGCTCAGGAAGCAGCCTCGAAGTCCTCACCACCCTCTTTATCCTCTGTAATCTGAGGGTAACTGCTACACTGAAACGGTGCTTTGAAGGCTCCTCAATGACTTGGTACCTTCCACGTCTAGGGACTTGTCCCCTCTGTCCTCATTCTCACAATTTTGAATCCACTTCCTTCCTGAAATACTTTGTTTTCACAACTTACTGAGGTTTTTTTTTTTCTTTTTTTTCTGGCTTATAGCTTAAAATTTGGAAAGCATTTTTTTTTTTTCAATGTAGACTCAAAACGAAGATTAATTAGTTAAGGGTGGCTCTGGGTGGAGATTAGAAGAGATTCTGAAAGGTATTTTTCAAGCGTTTTAGACTTGAAAGGGAGGTGACAAAGCCTACAAGAGCGCTCATTTTAAGAGCGCTAGTCTCTTGCATGCATTCCAGGGCTGGGGGATAACTTTTCTGTTGTTAGTTTATGAAGGAAATAAACAAAGGAAGCGGGGCTGGCTTTTTTTCTGACCTAAGAGCCCGAGTTCGAGACACTGGGGGAATTAGGCGCTGCTACGTCTGGGCGCTCCCCCATCCAAAGCCAGGGCCCCCAACAGACTCCTTCGCCCAGGGGCGGGGCGCGCCAGGCGGCTACGCGCGAGGCCAGCGGAGGGGGCGTGTCCGGCGGGCGCGCGCGCGGGCGGTGAGGGGGCGTGTCCCGGGAGTGGCGGCGGCGGCGCGGGTCGGGTGCGCGGCGCAGCCTCCTGTGCTGGAATGTGCGGCTCCCGCGAGCTCAGGGCGCAGGAGCAGAGTAAGCGCCGCCGAGGCCTGGGGTCCCAGAGCCCGCTGTGCGTGGCGGCGGCGGCCCGGACCGCAGGGCGAGAGCCAGCGGCCTGACCACTCTCTGCAGCCCCACTGGGTCTTCGCGGGCCTCGACGGGCCCAGCGACCAACTTTTCCACCGTCTCCCTCCCCTCCCCCGAAACTCCTGCAACAAAGAAAAGTAGTCCGTGAAGGAGCGGCGACGCGGGTCGTCGCCCCTCCTCGCCCAGGAAGGCCGGTAAGCGCGGCGCGGTCTGAGACACGGTCGGGTGGGGGCGGCGGGCGGCCGTGGCCGCGGGAAGGGGAGGGCGCGGAAGGACGCGGAGCGAGGCGCTGTCCAGGGCTGATTTGCAGATACTGTGGCTCGGGCGGCGGCGACCGCCGCGTCGGGCGGGGGCGGGCGGCCGGGCGGGATCGGGTTACATCGTCGCCGGCGGGAGGCTGGGCCGGGGGCGTCGGTGGGGAGCGGCGCGGCGCGGCGCCAGGACCCCTCCCCAGTCGTGGCCGGGCCGCCGCGTCCGCGCGGGCGCAGGCGCCGGGGATGTCTTGTCCTGAGGCCAGGAGCGGAGCTGCTTGGGGCCCTAGTCCTGAAACTTCCTCTCGTGCTCCTCCTGCTCCGGGTCCCGCCGCAGCCCCTCGCCTGCCGGCGGCCCTCGCGTCCTCCTCCCTCCCCGGCCTCTCCCTTTCGCCGGAAGGCGCCGTTGAGTGCGGCCGGGCGGGTTGAGTCAGCCGGAGACCCGGGCGGTTCCGCCAATGGGGCTGGACAGCGATTTCTGCGCTCGGGCGGTCAGGCCGCCGAGGCCCTGCGTGCGGGGTCGTCTGGCCGCCGGAGTCGGCGGGGCCGGGGCGCGCGTCCCGCGGGGCGCCGTGGGGGAGTGAGCCTCAGACTTCCGGGGCGCAGGGGGCCCCCTCTGGCGCTCGGGGCCCGGCGCCTCGGGAGGGCGCCCGCGGAGGCTCCCGGCCCCCTGCGGAGGGCGAGCCCTGGGCAGGCGAGGAGCCGGGACGACGACGACGCGGCAACTTTGCTCACTCTTCCCGGACTGGGGCGCGCGGGCCGGGAGGGGGCAGCCTGGACTGGGAAGACTCGGTCTGGCCCAACGGCGCCCCGACTTTGCCCGTCTCGCCGTCTTCAGTGGTGGGGAGCCCAGGAAACGCTTCAGGACGACTTGATGTGTCGGTGGTGCAGTGAGCGGGCCGAAGCGAGGGGAAGCGAGGGCGCCGGAGTTTGCGAAGAGCTGCTTTGTGTTTGGTGCGTATTTTGAGAAAATGGCCGAATGCCTATTTCAGTCAGGAATGCCGCGGCCGAGGCCGGCGCTGGTGAAGGCAGCACGTAGGAACCGAGCGGCACGTTGGGCTTTCGGGCTGTGGAGCGGACGGCCTTCCTGAGCAACGTGGAAATGCCTGTCGGGATGGTAGTTAGGGTTTGGGGAGAATTAGAAATTACGAGTCGCCTGGGCTGTTTCGTTAAGGCCTTGAACAGCCTTTGCTTTGTGTGATGGCATTTGATTCCAACTTGCGTTGGTACCTATGACTCAACGAGTTCGTGTTTATGCACTTGGGTGAAACGGATTACTGTTTGTATTTTGGGTGTAAAATTTTTTTAGCCCTTGCCACTTTGCTTTTTCTGATTCGCAAGAGAACATCTAATTTGAGAATTAACATCTTTTAGGTTGGAAAGTAAAGAGGTTAAGACACTTTATTAAAAAGCCCAACGTTTTTTCAAAGTGATTTTGTTATGGCTCCTCTAGGCAGTTGAGTCAGATCAAACACAAGGCAAGAAAGTTGCTGATTTGAAGATGAGTTATTCAGTTATGGGTGTTTGAAAGCTCTTGTGTTTTCATTTGTGAATATTTGAATACGCTAAACTTCCCTTTTCACAGGAAAAAAGATACATAATTTTTGTTTACTTTTAAACAGATCATCAAGAAAAGAAACTTAAGTAATACTTTAGTGGTATTATGTACTTTTTTGAAGTACATTGGACCCTTGAACAACAGGAATTTGGACTGCGTGGTTCACTTATATGTAGATGTTTTTCGAGAAATATATTGGAAAATTTCTCATAGATCTGCAACATTTTGCAGAAGTCTACATATGATACACATAGCCTAGAAATATCGAAAATTTAGAAAAAGGTACATAATAAATGCATAAAGTATACATAGATAATAGTGTATTTTATCATTTACTACCATAAAATGTGTACAAATCTAATAAAAGTTATCAAAAATTACAGACCACCATGGTACCATTCCTGTCCAGAAAAATGTAAACAGATGTAAAGATCCATCATTCACCCATAACTGCATGTTAACTGTGGTCCATACTGTAGGTCTGTAATCATTTCATAGCTCCCTCTTGTTGCTATTTTGGTGAGCCTCAAGTGTTGGAGGTATCCACTTAAAACGTCTTGTAAGTCTAATCATTTCCGGGTGAGCAGTTCTCTCCAGTAAATTGTGCTTGCAGAAAGAAAGCCACCTCTCCCATTTCCTGAGTGTTTTTCATTGTGTTTGGTGGGATACCAGAAACTTTGAATGACTCCATGGGACCCATATAAAGTGCCACTGGTGATGCTGGAAATGCTCCCAAGAAGTAAAGTCATGACATTAGAAGAAAAGGTTAAATTGCTTGATACTGACCATATCAAGTTCTGCAGTTTCCATTACCCACCACTTCAAAATCAGTGAATCTAATGTAAGGGTTATTGCAAAAAAAAAGAAAAGGAAATTTGGAGACTGTCTCTGCATTTTTGCCAGAAGACATGAAAGCCTTAACCTTTTGGAAAATGCCTTCTGTCTCATATTAAAAATGCCTTTTTGGAAATTCCCTGGTTGTCCAGTGGTTGGGACACCATGCTTTCACTGTTTGAGGGTTCAGGTTTAATCCCTGGTTGGGGAACTAAGATGCCACAAGCCACCAAGCCGCATGCTGTAACCTTAAAGAAAAAGAGAAAATGAATTTTTTATGTGGGTATAAGTTATGAAAGGCATACCTATGGAGTAAATTGATTCAAGAAAAAGTGAAGTTACTGTATGACAATTTAAAGCAAAAGGAAAATGAAGTTTCTAAATCTGGAGAATTTAATGCTGGCAGAGAATGGTTTGGTAATTTTAGAAAGAGTTTTGGCTGAAAAAATATCAAGATAGCAGAACCAGCTTTGAGTTCCCAGATGCTATTAACAAAATTATTGAAGAGAAAGGCTGTCTGCTTAAACAGGTTTTTAATACAGAGTAATGTGCCCTAGTCTGGAAAAAGTTGCCAGAAAGGTCATTCATTACTAAAGAAGAGATGTGAGCATTAATTCAGATTTGAGGCTGATTGGAGACTAACTTGTTTTGTGCAAATTGAGTTTTTGATCAGGACTGTTCTTATCTATAAAGCTGTCAAGCCCACTTTTTTTTTTTTTTTTGATGGAATTCTTTTTCTTTCATTCTTTGTCTTCCTTTCTTTTTTTGGCTTGCAGGATCTCAGTTCCCCCACCAGGGACTGCACCTGGGCCACTGCAGTGAAAGCCCAGAACCCTAATCATTAGGCCACCAGGGAACTTCATAAGCCCACTATCCTTAAAGATAAACACCAGTTACTGTTCTTTTGGTTGTATAACAAGAAGGCCCGGGCAATGAGAATACTTATCTAAATTGGTTCCATTGATGCTTTATTCCTGATTATGAAGTGCTTTGCAGTAAGGGGACTGCATTTTAAAGTTCTTTGGTATTGGACAATGACCCTGGCCACCTTAACCCCATGAGTTCAACATTAAAGGTGTCAGTGGTATTCATGCGTGTGTGCTAAGTTGCTTCAGTTGTCTCACCCTTTGCAACCCTATGGACTGCAGTCTGTCAGGCTCTTTGTCCATGGGATTCTCCAGGCAAGAAAACTGAACTGGGTTGCCATTTCCTCCTCCAGGGGATCTTTCCAACCCAGGGATCGAAGCCAGGTCTCTTACATCTGCATTGGCAGGCAGGTTCTTTACCACTGGCACGACCTGGGAAGCCCTTCAAACGTGGTTCCCAAACACAGTGTTTTTGAATAAACCCTATATTAAGGTATCATAAGGACCTTGAAGTCTCATTACACATGGTACTCTGTAGAAAGAATTGTTGGTGCTGTGTAAGACAACCCCGATAGAACATAATGAAAGTCTAGAAGGATCATACTGGTGAAGATGTTATCAATGTGATAGAAAAAACTATGAAGGCCATCAAGCCTAATACAAATTTCTGCTAGAAGAGACTGTGTCCACGTGTTGTGCATGAATTCACAGGATTTATGACAGCCAATCAAGGAAGTCATGAAAGAGATAGTGGATATTGGAAAAAGGTTGGGGGTGGGGTGGATGAAAGCCTTCAAGATACATATTTTGGGAATATTCAAGAGCCAATAGATAGCATACCAGAGAAATTAGTGGAAGTTAGTTTGGAGATACGTCCTTTTGAACCAGTGCAAGACTATAAGGAAAAAGACATGGAAGAAGCAGTGCCAGAAAACAAATTGACATTAGACAATCTGGCAACAAGGTTCCTTTTATTGAAGACTACTTTTGACTTCTTTTACAGCTTGGCCTCTTGTATGATACAGACACTAAAACTAAAACCCCTGGTAGAAGGATTAGTACCAAATAGAAACATTTTTAGAGAAGTAGAAAAGCAAAATTTGGACAGAGATTAAGATATATTTCTCTCAAGTTATGCCTCTTTCCACTTCCTCCACCTCTTCTCTCTCTGCACCTCCTTCTTCCTTCCCTTCCACTTCCTCCGCCTCTTCTGACTGCTACTCTGACTCAGCAAGAGCAACCGTTCCTCCCCCTGCCCCGCTACTCAACAGAAGACAGGAGGATGAAGACCTTGATGATGATCCACTTCTCTGCTTAATGAATGTTAAACAGTCACGCTGTTCAGTTAATAGACTTATCTGTCATGTATGTGTATGAGTGTCTTGTGAAAATCTAGTGATTGTACACCAAGAGCTGGAAGACATTGTGTCATCACCATCATTACCTGAGTATTCATTGTGTGCAAGACTTGAGAAAAGTTTAAAGGGATATTTAATATGAAATTTATAATGTATTAGTTTTTCTACTGTTGTATAATTTTGCTTTTAAATAATTACATTACCTGGAACTTCCTTGGTGGTACAGTTGTTAAGAATCCCTGTGCCATAGCAGGGGATATAAGTTCAGTCCCTGGTCTGGGAGGATCCTACCCACATGCCGAGCAGCAATGAAGCCTATGGGCTGCAACTACTAAAGCCTGGGCTCTAGAGCCCCAGCACTGCAACAAGAGAAGCCACAGCAACTAGAGAGCAACCTCTGCTTGTCGAAACTAGAGAAAGCCCACACGCTGCAATGAAGACTCAGGACAGCCAAAAATAAATTTTCAGTCCAGTTCAGTTGCTCAGCCGTGTCCAACTCCTGTGACCCCGTGGACTGCAGCATGCCAGGCTTCCCTGTCCATCACCAGCTCCCGGAGCTTACTCAAACGCATGTCCATAGAATCGGTGATGTCATCCAACCATCTCATCCTCTGTCGTCCCTTTCTCCTATTGCTTTCAATCTTTCCCAGCATCAGGGTTTTTTCCAATGAGTCAGCTCTTCGCATCAGGTGGCCAAAGGATTGGAGTTTAAGCTTCAACATCAGTCCTTCCAATGAATATTCAGGACTGATCTCCTTTAGGATTGACTGGTTAGATCTCCTTGCAGTCCAAGGGACTCTCAAGAGGCTTCTCCAAAACCACAGTTCAAAAGCATCAATTCTTTGGCAATCGGCTTTCTTCACAGTCCAGCTCTCACATCCATACATGATGACTGGAAAAACCATAACCTTGACTAGAGGGACCTTTGTTGGCAAAGTAATGTCTCTGCTTTTTAATATGCTATCTAGGTTGGTCATAGCTTTTCTTCCAAGGAGTAAGCGTCTTTTAATTTCATGGCTGCAGTCACCATCTGCAGTGATTATGGAGCCCCCCAAAATAAAGTCTGCCACTGTTTCTACTGTTTCCCCATCTGTTTGCTATGAAGTGATGGGACCAGATGTCATGATCTTAGTTTTCTGAATGTTGAGCTTTAAGCCAACTTTTTCACTCTCCTCTTTCACTTTCATCAAGAGGCTCTCTAGTTCTTCTTCACTTTCTGCCATAAGGGTGGTGTCATCTGCATATCTGAGGTTATTGATATTTCTCCCTGCAATCTTGATTCCTGCTTGTGCTTCATCCAGCCCGGCATTTCTCGTGATATACTCTGCATATAAGTTAAATAAGCAGGGTGACATTATACAGCCTTGATGTACTCCTTTTCTGATTTGGAACCAGTCTGTTGTTCCATGTCCAGTTCTAACTGTTGTTTCTTGACCTGCATACAGATTCTCAGGAGGCAGGTCAGGTGGTCTGGTATTCCCATCTCTTTCAGAATTTTCCACAATTTGTTGTGATCCACACAGTCAAAGGCTTTGGCATAGTCAATAAAGCAGAAATAGATGTTTTTCTGAAACTCTATTGCTTTTTCGATGATCCAGCAGATGTTGGCAATTTGATCTCTGGTTCCGCTGCCTTTTCAAAATCCAGCTTGACATCTGGAAGTTGACGGTTTATGTACTGTTGAAGCCTGGCTTGGAGAATTTTGAGCATTACTTTGCTAGTGTGTGAGATGAGTGCAGTTGTGCAGTGGTTTGAGCATTTTTTGGCATTGCTTTTCTTTGGGATTGGAATGAAAACTGACCTTTTCCAGTCCTGTGGCCACTGCTGAGTTTTCCAAATTTGCTGGCATATTGAGTGCAGCACTTTCACAGCATCATCTTTTAGGATTTGAGATAGCTCAACTGGAATTCCATAACCTCCACTAGCTTCATTTGTAGTGATTCTTCCTAAGGCCCACCTGACTTCGCACTCCAGGATGTCTGGCTCGGTGAGTGATCACACCATTGTTGTTATCTGGGTCATTAAGATCTTTTCCTATAGTTCTTCTGTGTATTCTTGCCACCTCTTCTTAATATCTTCTGCTTCTGTTAGGTCCATACCATTTCTGTCCTTTATTGTGCCCATCTTTGCAAGAAATGTTCCCTTGGTATCTCTAATTTTCTTGAAGAGATCTCTAGACTTTCCCATTCTATTGTTTAACTTATCTCTCCTTGCTGTTCTTTGGAACTCTGCATTCAGACGGATATATCTTTCCTTTTCTCCTTTGCCTTTGGCATCTTTTCTTTCCTCAGCTATTTGTAAGGCCTCTTCAGACAAATATTTTGCCTTTTTTGCACTTCCTTTTATGGGGGATGGTCTTGATCACTGCTTCCTGTACAATGTTACGAACCTCTGTCCATAGTTCTTCAGGCACTCTGTGTATCAGATCTAATCCCTTGAATCGATTTGTCACTTCCACTGTATAATCATAAGGAATTTATTAGGTCATACCTGAATGGTCTAGTGGTTTTTCCTACTTTCTTCAATTTAAGTCTGAATTTGGCAATAAGGAGTTCATGATCTAAGCCACAGTCAGCTCCCGGTCTTGTTTTTGCTGACTGTATAGAGCTTCTCCATCTTTGGTTGCAAAGAATATAATCAGTCTGATTTCGGTGTTGGCCATCTGGTGATGTCCATGTGTAGAGTCTTCTCTTGTGTTGTTGGAAGAGGGTGTTTGCTATGACCAGTGCGTTCTCTTGGCAAAACTGTTAGCCTTTGACCTTCTTCGTTTTGTACTCGAAGGCCAAATTTGCCTGTTACTCCAGGTATCTCTTGACTTCTAACTTTTGTATTCCAGCCCTCTATAATGAAAAGGACATCTTTTTTGGGTGTTACTTCTAGTTCTAGAAGGTCTTGTAGGTCTTCATAGAAAAATAAATTTTAAAAAATATATAATAATTACACTACCATATGCTGTTTGAGAAACAGCATATCAGCCCATCATACGTATATGCAGTTTAAAAAAAACCTATTTCTAATACTATATTATGAAAATGCCTTACATTATATGCCATAAAAATTTTATGACTCATTTATTTGCATATAGGCTTGGCTACTGGGAAGCAGTCCTATTGATTGCAATAGATTTCAGTAAAGCAGTTCTATCGTTGCTTCAGCATTATCAGTGCTTTGTTATAACTGTAAATGAGTATGAATTTCTTTTTTACAATATCTTTTCTCTTTTGATGACTAATGTTAGTAATATGTATAATATCTGCAGTATTTTGTATCATACAGTATTGGTAAAGGTATGACAGGTGTAATTCATCTGGTACACAGGGGATGTAAACTTACTGTATTTATAAATACAGACTGGAAATGCAGTCCTTATGATTTTCTTAACAACTTTTTCATGTATCTATTATATAAATGCATGTAACATGCAAAATACACGTTTACTGACTTATCCTTAAGACTTCTGGTCAACAGTAGACTATTGGTACTGTTAGTTTTTGTGAAGCCAAAAAGATGCGATTTTTAACTGCACTGGGGATTGGTGCCTCTAACCCCTTTGTAAAGAGGTCAATTTAATTTTAATTAGCACTAAAAATGAAGGTTACTTACATTTTTCCATCAGAAAAAGTAAAAGTGCTTGAGGGAAGGCATGCTGTTGGTAGACCTAGTTGAAGGATGAGTTGTGTCAAACACTTGATAGAATTTCTTATACGGGTTACAGAAAATTTTTTGATGACTGCAATAAAGAGAGTTTGGACTTACAAAATGATTTTAAAGGCTTACTTTCAGTAGTTAATGAAGCTGATTGAGTTTAAATATTATGTGGGAAAATGTATTAAGTTACAAAGAACTACAGTGATGTTTTGTTTTAGACTGGTAAAAGTTGTGCTTAAAATGGTGCTTTTGTGTTTTTTGTTTTGTTTCAAATGCAGAGCACAGATATGGCCACCCAGGTAATGGGGCAGTCTTCCGGAGGAGGAGGGCTGTTCACCGGCAGCGGCACCATGGGCATGGCCTTGCCAAATGACATGTATGACTTGCCTGATCTCTCTCGAGCGGAACTGGCTGCGCCTCAGCTCATCATGTTGGCAAACGTGGCCTTAACTGGGGAAGTAAATGGCGGCTGCTGTGATTACCTGGTTGGCGAAGAAAGACAGATGGCAGAACTGATGCCTGTTGGGGATAGCAACTTCTCAGATAGCGACGGAGAAGGACTTGAGGAGTCTCCTGAGGTGAAAGGCGAACCCAGTGGGCTGGAGAACATGGAACTGGGAAGTTTGGAACTCAGTGTTGTCCAGCCACGGCCTGTGTTTGAGGTGTCAGCTGCCTCAGAAACGTACAGCTCAAATAAAGACCTTCCTCAGGAAACACCAGTAGCAGAGGACAAGTGCAAGAACTTGAAGACCAAACCCTTCCGCTGTAAACCATGCCAATATGAAGCAGAATCTGAAGAGCAGTTTGTGCATCACATCCGAGTTCATAGCGCCAAGAAATTTTTTGTGGAAGAAAGTGCAGAGAAGCAAGCAAAGGCCAGGGAATCCGGCTCTTCCACTGGGGAAGAGGGCGATTTCTCCAAGGGCCCCATCCGCTGTGACCGCTGTGGCTACAATACCAATCGCTATGATCACTATACTGCTCACCTGAAACATCACACCCGAGCCGGGGACAATGAGCGAGTCTACAAGTGTATCATATGCACATACACCACAGTGAGTGAATATCACTGGAGGAAACACCTGAGAAACCATTTTCCAAGGAAAGTTTACACGTGTGGAAAATGCAACTATTTTTCAGACAGAAAAAACAATTATGTTCAGCATGTTCGAACTCATACAGGTAAGAGGACCTTTCTCATTTATTAAGTGTACTCTACCCCCCAAAATGGAACCGTCTTAAAAATGTGAAAAATTTCAAACATCTCAGAAGTAAAGAGAATTAAAGGTGGGTAAATCTCATCTCAGAAGTAAATTACATCTCAAAAGTAAAGAGTAAAGATGGGTACCCACAAGTACCCATAACCTATACCCAACAGTTATTAGTTATTAATATTTTATCACATTTGACAATTCATGTTTTAAAATAACAGCTTTATTGAGATGTACTCCACTTCCACACAGTTCATCCATTTAATGTTATAATGCATTGGCTTTAGTATGTTTGCAGAATTGTGCAGCCAATACCACAGTCAATTTTAGGCATCTTCACCCCAAAAGGAAGCACCTCTCAGTGGTTGCTCCCCGTTTTCCCCCCAACACCCCTTATTTATTCACTGTCTTTTTTTTTGAAAGCAATGTTTATAATATTGATAGTTGCATTACATTTTCCTGGTAAGAATTGGTACCTTTGAGGACCAGTTACTGGTCTGAATAACATGGATAGGGTAGCCTAGTACTCTGCTTCTCACATTAGTAGTGAGAAGGGCTGTGGAATGCTGTTTGCATCAGATCCCATTTGTAGTAGTTGTCACTCTGCAGCACTGAACCCTAAAGTGAGTCCTAGTGAGGAGAGGAATTGATGTTGAAGTGGTAGTCATAAACAAGAAAACTTGCAGATGAAATTCCATTACAAGAAAGACATGTGTAGCAAGATTTCTAAACTCAAACAGATGGCTTCTGTGTAATTTAAAGCTTAAAATCTATTTATATAAAAGAATTTGAAATCGCTTTGGAATTTGTTATAATCTGTGATTGTCTTTAGGCTTTGCAACCATTTTATCTCAAAAGTAATATAGTTTCAGAATTACATGGCATAGGAAATGAGAGTTACTGGAGAATCCTACACCATTTATCACTTACGAGTTTTAATTAAAAACAAACTGTTAGACTAAGGTTAGACTAAATTAACCTCACCTTCAGTATCATAAAACAAATCCCAGATACCATCTACACTTTAGCCATAAGTACTTCATGTTCCTTTAACAGTCTTTTGAAAACTTTGGGGCCTAATTTATCGTAGAATTGGCCATAATCTGTAGAGCTTTTAAGTAATAAGTGTGATATACAGTGAAGTGCATGACTTTTACGTGTACACATTTATGAATTTTTAAAAATTGAGGTATTATTGACAATGATGAATTTTTACAGATATATATACTTATAACCACCATGCAAGTCACCACAAAAAATAATAGCAGTGTCTTTATCTTATTAAATTTTTTGGAGGTGTCAGTTATATTTTTGATACTTTCAAAATTGTTGAGTCACTGAACAATTTAAAGATTTTCCCCCAAAATCTAAAAATGTTTGAACAATAAATTTAAATTAGTTGATTTAAGAGATTTTCAGAGTTAAGGAAAATGGAGAGAACTGGAAAAATTTCAATTTGGTATATATTTCCAATTTCTTATGTATCAGTTCAGTCCAGTTCAGTTGCTCAGTCGTGTCTGACTCTTTGCGACCCCATGAACCACAGCACGCCAGGCCTCCCTGTGCATCACCGCTGCTGGAGTCCACCCAAACCCATGTCCATTGAGTCGGTGATGCCATCCAGCCATCTCATCCTTTGTCGTTCCCTTCTCCTCCTGCCCGCAATCTTTCCCATCATCAGGGTCCTTTCAAATGAGTCAGCTCTTCGCATCAGGTGGCCAAAGTATTGGAGTTTCAGCCTCAACATCAGTCCTTCCAATGAACACCTAGGACTGATCTCCTTTAGGATGGACTGGTTGAATCTCCTTGGAGTCCAAGGGACTCGCAAGAGTCTTGTCCAACACCACAGTTCAAAAGCATCAATTCTTCTGCACTCAGCTTTCTTTATAGTCCAGCTCTCACATCCATACATGACCACTGGGAAAACCATACTTTAAAAAAAAAAAAAATAAGCTCTCTACTTTTTGCCATTTCTTCTTTTTTCTTATGGTGGTTTATTTTCATTGAATTACAATCTAGGCAACTAATTTTAATGGCTGTTTCTATATATTTCATCATTACTTAATATTTTTTCTACATTAATTTAAAGTTGATATTTCCACAATTAAGGTTATGACTTACACAGCTAACTCTGGTTGTACGTATCTCATTTCACATTTAGTGTTAAACTTATTTGATCTTAATACTTTTTAAAAGCTCCCTCACCACTTGTATTACCTTATTTGTGGTTTCTTAAAAAATTTTTTCTAAGCAATTTGTTGTGCATAAATAGAAGGTTATTATTTTGATTATTTAAAATCTGAGAGTATTAGTGGTACTAAATGCATGGTTCTAAAAATTGTATTTATGGAAAAATTAATCATCTAGTGCTGAAGAGCAGAGATAAATAATCATCAGCAGGAATCCATTATTTCTTATCTCTCACTTACGTAGCCAGCTTTTCAGGTTCACTTACCAAGTCAGGTATGTTTCTTTATTGAGTGCTCAGGGTTAGGTGCTTTCTTCTACCCTCTGCTAATCGTCAGAAAAATATGCTAAGGAAAACAGGTAAGTGTTTATTGAAAGTGTAAAGTATTGTACCCAGGGTCACATACAGCTAAGATTCAAAGTTCTGTATCTTTTTTATAGGTAATTATCATGGTAGGGGGCTGAGGATTTTCATTTGAGTCTTCAGTAGAAAGATTTAAAATTTTGTGGTTTTGCTGTCTAACCAGTTCACAAATTCTACTTTGTAAGATGACATTTTTGCCTACATGTGTGAGTGAAAAATTTGTTTCTAGAGTATTTATGCCTATTTTGGTGAGTTGCGTAGATAGATGCAATCTTATTTTGTTATGAAGAATTTAAGAGTAAAGTATCAGTAGTTGATCCTTCATGTTAATCTTTAGGGTATTAAATTTTTTTGGTAACAACTTGACTGATACACAATTGATACACCATACAATTCACTGTGGATTGAACTGTTCTGAACACTTCATATCAATGGAATCAGATAATACGTGACCCTCAGTGCCTACCTTCCTTCACTTATTTTTCAAGGTTCATCCATATCAAATGTACAGTGCTTGTTTTCCTTTTATTGCGAAATACTACTCTAAAATGGGTAAGCAACATTTTGTTTTTCTATTAGTTAATGGATTTTTGGATTATTTCCGCTTTTTGGCTATTGTGAGTAATGCCGCTATTGCCATTCTTACGCAAGGTTTTGTGTAGACATACGTTTTTTATTTTTCTTAGGTAAATATACACCTAGGAGTGGAATTGCTTAGCCATATGGTAATTATGTTTAATCATTTGAGGGACTGACAAGCTGTTTTCCAAAGTGGCTGCACTATTTTACAGTCCCACCAGCACTGTATTAGGGTTCTAAATTCTCCACAACCTAACAAATAAATGTTAACATCTGTTATTTTGATTATAGCCATCCTGGTGGGTGTGAAATCATCTCACTGTGGTTTTGATTTACAATTCTGTTGTGACTAATGATATTGTGCATCTTTTCATGTGCTTGTTGGCAATTATGTATCTTTTTACAGAAATACATTTCAACATTTTTTAAGTTATCTCAGAATTCTTCCAGGCTAAAGTAGGCATCCTGTTGCCATGAGCTATTTATGTCTAATCTATAGGTACCAGCTACTAATAGCTGGATAGTTACTAGGAACACATTTCACACTTATCACCACATTCTTTCTTTCTTTTTTTCACTTTGTCTTTTTGTTTCCTCATTTCATGGGTTTTTTGTTTGTTTTTTGTTTTTGGCCAAGCCACATGACGTGGGATCTTTAGTTCCACTACCAGGGATTGAACCTGTACTCCCTGCAGTGGAAGTATGGAGTCTTAACCAATTGACTGCCAGGAAAGTCCCTCCTTGTCTCTTGTTATTAGATACACCTGTTGCTGTAATGCATAATATAGACAGAATAATAACATATTTATTGAGGGCTCTATGCGTCAGGTACAGGGCTGAAGGCTATCCATGTATTATATTAATTTAAATTCTCACAATTCTAGAAAGTGGAGGTACTGTTAACTTTTATAGATAAGGAAGCTTGCCTGAGGTCCTAATTATTATCTTGTGGCCAAAAAATGGGCAAATGTCCAGGTGTTTTTTTAGTATATTTTGTGGTCGACATCCCATGTCCAAAACCCACAAATTTTCTGCCTTTGAGTCTTAAATTCTTGAGTAGTAAATCACTGTTGTCTTCAGTTGCTGCCAGTCCCTGTGGCTTTAGAGTATAACTGGGACTTCTCTGGTGGTCCAGTGGTTAACTCCATGCTCCTAGGGCAAAGGGCATGGGTTCAATCCTTGGTCTGGGAACTAAGGTCTCACATGCTGAGCTGAGCAGCCAAAAACAACCCCCAAAACTCAGTATTAAATGATGTCTGTATTGTTAGTGAGAATTGTAATTGCCTTATTTTATCATTTGAACATTAATCACTGTATTTTTGTAGGTGAACGTCCATATAAATGTGAACTTTGTCCTTACTCAAGTTCTCAGAAGACTCATTTAACGAGGCATATGCGTACTCATTCAGGTTGGTAAGAAATGGGAACTTTTCTATCATTTTTAGTAAACTGCCATTATAAAGAAGTTGTTCTATACCTGGAACTGGGTCATTACTTATTATTTATTTTTAATGTAATTTGGCTATTTATACTATATTTTTAATGTAATTTCATTGTGTGGTTGCTGGGTTCCAGGGATTCCTTGTTAGTTGCTTAGTTCCTGACATTTGGTTTTATTCTGTTGAGAATTGTTAAGGCTTCCAAAGATTGATTTACAAAAGCCAAACTTTATTTTATTTTATTTTTAACTTTACAATATTGTATTTGTTTTGCCATACATTGACATGAATCCACCATGGGTGTACATGTTTTCCCCTTCCAGAACCCCCCTCCCACCTCCCTCCCCATCCCATCCCTCCGGGTCATCCCAGTGCACCAGCCCCAAGCACCCTGTATCATGCATCGAACCTGGACTGGCGATTCATTTCACATATGATAATTTACATGCTTCAGTGCCATTGTCCTATATCATCCCACCCTCACCCTCTCCCATAGAGTCCATAATACTGTTCTATTTATCTGTGTCTCTTCTGATGTCTCGCATACAGGGTTATCTTTACCGATTGACTAAATACCATATATATGCGTTAGTATACTGTATTGGTGTTTTTCTTTCTGGCTTACTTCACTCTGTATAATAGGCTCCAGTTTCATCCACCTCATTAGAACTGATTCAAACGTATTCTTTTTAATGGCTGAGTAATATTCCATTGTGTATATGTCCCACAGCTTCCTTATCCATTCGTCTGCTGATGGGCATCTAGGCTGCTTCCATGTCCTGGCTATTATAAACAAAAAGCCAAACTTTAAAGAGTGACTGATAATCCATGATCCCAATTTATTCACTTATAATAAATAAAATATAGGACTATAACACCTGGAAGAATTGTCCACTCTACAGCTAAAATGATCATGATCACCATCCAGAATTGACCCCCATTATGAAGGTATGAAGATGGCAAAGTTAAAAAGTCAGCATTTGTGTAGGTGGTCTTGAATGGATAATTATTTCATTTTTGCCACACTGACCCTTGGGAGCTCCTGATATGATCCACAACTCTTCCTTTTCTAATTCTCAGTGGATATGTTACCATTTCATCTTGGATGAAATATTTAGAACTGGAGGGAATGCATCCGATTTGCATGTCCCTTTGTAATATTTTTGTAGGTATCATACTGGATAGTTCTTCCATCCTGCTAGCATAGGAATTCATTTTGAATATTTTCCAATTATGAGCACACTAAATGTTTGTTAAAGGGAATTAACATCTTACTGAATTCTGTCATGGACTACTTATTTTTAGGATGGAAAAATAATTTTTTCAGCAAAAACTATTTTCCTTCCACTGAGTACTTGGTGATTATTATGGAGGCACTGTTTTTCTTTTTTTTCTCTTGGCCAAGTGGCTTTCAGGATCTTAGTTCTCCAACCAGGGATCAAACCCGTGCCCACTGCAGTGGAATCATGTAGTCCTAACCACTGGGCAACCAGTGAATTCCTTTTTAATAGCTGGGTCATTTGTAACATATTATGGTTTGAGAATCTTTTTGTGAATTTTAGAATAATTTTTTTAAAAGATTTATTGATTCATTTTATTTATTTATGTTTTTTGGCTGCGGTGGGTCTTTGTTGCTGCACTTGTGCTTCCTCTAGTTGCAGCAAGCAGGGGCTACTCTTTGTTGTGGCGCATGAGCTGAGTAGCTCTGTGGCATATGGGATCCTCCCAGACCAGGGATCAAACTTGTGTCCCTTGTGTGTTGCAAGACAGATTCTTAACCACTGGACCAACAGGGAAGCCCTAGAATAACTTTTTAAACATATTTTATTAAGGTTTAATTTACCCACACGAAAATGCACATGTGTTAGGCATATCGGTCAGTGATTTTATGTATGCTTTCTCTTGTTTGACTGCCATTTTGGTGTAGACATGAAATGTTTCTACTACCCTTAGAAGAGTTCCCTCCTTAGCCTTTCTAGTCGGTACTCCCATATTCTTCTGTCAAGTGATACTCTGATTTCTATTAAAGATTTAACATCCTTCTGTAAAATGTTTTCGAGAGTCATTCCATGCTGCGTTATCAAAATGTTGTGTTTATTGCTGAGTAGTACACCCCTATTACTCTTGAATTTAAAGTTTCCTTGTTATTCTATCTGGGCTCTACTTGATAAGAATGTGTATAAACTTGTAAAACTCCCTTTTTGAATTTGCCTTACATTTATGAATTAATTTGGGAAGAATAAAACAGACACCTGGCACATTTATAAAGATGAAAAACAGGTAAAAATTTTTACTAGAACTGGAAAAGGAAATTAAAACTGTTGGTACAGGGCAAAAGAATTTTCATTCAGTTAGGTATTAATAAACTAATCAACTTGATAAATTGATCTTCCAATGTAACAGATTTAATGGCAGTAAAGCAAAAATAGGAGTGGGGTGAATGAAGCAAGTAAACGATGCCATTGGAGTTTTAAACAGAGTACTAGGAATTCCATTCCTTGATCATTTCACAGGTGGATGCTTGCATCTTGCTTGATGCTGGCTATGAAAATGCTCTCATTCATTAGGGCATATAAAGTGGTGACATTTTCTTTATAATTCTTTTAAGAGCACAAATATTTTCCTAACGAGATCGACTCCATTCATCAGCTCTTTGTTTACTCAAAGGTAAGGTTTATATAGTAAAGCAGGATAAGCACCTGAAATCTTCCTTTGTGTTTACCCGTTCTATAATATACCGGTTCATTCCAAAAGTCATAAATAACAGATAATGTGTATTGACTGTTTGGCCATCTGTTCTACACTAAGTGCTTTATATGGATTAAATTATTTATAGCTTACAACACATAAGAATAGTTTACAGATGAGGAAATTGAGCCTTAGAGAGTTTTCAGTACCTTGCTGAAGACCTCACAGTACGTTGCAGAGCCCGTACTTGATCCCTGTAGGTATTCTTACCGTAGAACAAGTTCTTAACTGTTATGTCACATATCTTGTTTCCCCCATTCTGTTTCTATATATATTAAGTAGATGTTTGTAGACTTCAGTAGAGATTGAAGTCATTCAATGGAAAGGATAAGATAGGGCCAAGTGGAGAGTAATGTAGCATGTTGTTAGAAACCTCTCTTTATGAATCTGTTAGTGGACTAATATGAAAAAGAGTGTAGTTTGACATACTTGGATAAGTTTTTGTTTTTGTGGTCAAGTATTCTGTAATCAGATATCTTCTAATCCTGTAAAGCTTACTATCTATGGTTTTACTTAATGTCTGAGTAGTTTTGCTTTATGAAAAAATTTAATAAGATTTTATGTGAATTTGAGAATGTTGAGAGATGAATTTTCATAAATGTCAATTTCCATTTTTCTGCTATGCATTCCATTGGACCAGTGGGGTATGGATACCATTTGGTAATATTTGCTAGAGTGTGATCTAGATGGGTATGTATTGAGGTAGAATGAGTTAAATCTTATGCCTTTAATTTGGGGGTGGGAGGGCTTCTGGTCTTGTATGTGCCTGTGATTATAACTTGTGCTTATTTATATGCCATATCTATTTGTATGCCCCTGGTTTTTTTGCTCATTCGTTAGAAGAAAGTAGGAGAAAAATCTCGAAAGGATTTCTGACTTGTTATACTTTGCTGTAGAATAGCAGCTCTGGCAGTGGAAAAATTTGCTGAGTGAAATCTGATTCAACTCTGCCACGATGGACAAAGGGTCAAAGCATTGTTTGAAAGCTTTCACATAAAGGTCTGGGAGTATGGCCTAGAGTATTAAGTATTTCTTTTGAAGTCTCAAGGTTTATCTTAAATGTACGGGAATTTTATGTTCTGCTCCTTCATACTTTTGTTTTAACTACATAAAAACGTTAAAATTATGCTACCTTTTTGAGTGCCTTTGCCCAAGAATTAGCATCAAGAGACTAAGTCACTTTTTCAGTAATTGTATATTTCTTGATGAATCTGTGTTCTTTAAGATTGCTTGAGAGCCCTAACTCGATGAACTTTTTAGATGATTAAGATAATTATTCCTTTGTTTAGAATGACAATCAGAAGTCAAGGGATAGAGGAAAGATATACAAATAAATATGAAAGATATACAAATAAATATGGTAAATATAAATTGCATGATAAAATATTCATGAAATAGTTCTGGTGGTTTTTGTTTTTTATATATATATATATATATATATACACACTTCTTTATGAGTATATTTGAATAAATCTTGAATTCATTTCTTAATGTGTGCCTTCTGTAACATCTCTTGTCTATCTTCAGGTGAGAAGCCATTTAAGTGTGACCAGTGCAGTTATGTGGCCTCTAATCAACATGAAGTAACCCGCCACGCAAGACAAGTTCACAATGGGCCTAAACCGCTTAACTGCCCACACTGTGACTACAAAACAGCAGACAGAAGTAACTTCAAAAAACACGTGGAGCTACATGTTAATCCACGGCAGTTCAACTGCCCTGTATGTGACTATGCAGCTTCCAAGAAGTGTAATCTGCAGTATCATTTCAAATCTAAGCATCCTACTTGTCCTAATAAAACCATGGATGTCTCAAAGGTGAAACTAAAGAAAACCAAGAAGCGAGAGGCTGACTTGCCTGATAACAAAGTCACCGGTGAGAAAACAGAAACAGAGCAGACAAAAGTAAAGGGGGATGTAACTGGGAAGAAAAACGAGAGGTCTGTAAAAGTGGAGAAGAAAGATAATATTTCAAAAGAGAAAAAGCCTTATAGTAATACCTCAAGCCAAGTGACCACCAGAACTCGCAAATCGGCCATGGAAGCTAAAGAAGTGGATGTGCCCCCAGGAAACAATTCAGAAAAAAGCTGCAAAAGCAAGAAAAGCAAAAGGAAGGTGGAAGCTGAAGCCCATTCCTTACAGGAGCCTGTTAATAATGAGGAACCTGTGACAAAAAAGAAAAAGAAGGCAGAAAGCAGATCCAAAAATAGTCAGGAAGTGCCAAAGGGTGACAGCAAAGGAGAGGAGACTAAAAAGCAAAACATTTGCATGAAAAACAGTACAAAGAAGAAAACTGTGAGAAGTAAATCATGTAAGAAAAGCAGCCAGCCTGCTCAGAGGGGCCCCACTCAGATGGAATCTGCTCAGGTGGGGTGTGTACAGACGGAGCCGCCCCCTCCTGCCTCTCCTCCCCCTCCCCCTCCTGTGGGGTGTTCTGAGGTCGAGGTTGTTCAGAAGGGGCCTGTTCACATGGAGCAATCTCCTCCCATGGAGCCTGTTCAGGTGACCCCTGTTCAGATGGAGCCTTCTCCTCCTCTTCCTCCTCCTCCCGCAGAGCCTGCTCAGGTGGGGTCTGTTCAGACAGAGCCTCCTCCTCCCCGTCCCCCTGTGGGGGATGCTGAGATGGAGGTTGTTCAGAAGGGGCCTGTTCAGACAGAGCCTCCTCCTCCCGTGGAGCTGATCCCCAGAAGGTCTCCTCGAAAAGATAATAGAAAGGAAAAGTCCAACATGCTGAGTGAAATGGCACGGAAGGAGCAAGTCCTTATTGAGGTTGGCTTGGTGCCTGTTAAAGACAAGCAGCTTCTACAAGAAAGTGCCAGTGCACAGGATCTCTTCCCACCATCACCACCCCTGCCAAAGGAAAACTTAAAAGGGGAAGAATCAAAAGACCAAAATTTATTCCCTGCAGGCGAAGGAAATAAAGAAGCCCCTCTTCAAAAAGTGGGAGCAGAAGAGGCAGATAAGAGTCTGGCTGATCTTGCTGCTGTTATCAAGGAATCTGCCAACACTTCATCCTCTGAACAAAACTTGAATATGCCAGAGGGTGAAACTTCAGAGGATAAACATCAAGCCGAAGCTATGCTCTGTGATACGGAGATGGACACTGATGAGAAGAAAGCAGAGAATTTCCCCAGCAGAGACTCGGCAGTTGAAGAACCAGTTTCACCACCACCTCTTGCTCTACCGCTGGAAAAACATGAAGCCGTGTCCACAACTGCTGTGGCATCACCTCCTGTCACCGTGGCAGTAAATGAGTCTCAGGAAATGGATGAAGACGAAGGCATCCACAGTCATGATGGAAGTGACCTAAGTGACAACACGTCAGAGGATAGTGATGATTCTGGATTGAACGGGGCTCGGCCAGTTCCACAAGAGACCAGTGGGAAAAACGGAAAGGAGGCCTTGGCTGTCAAAGTGGCCGAGGGAGATTTCGTTTGTATCTTCTGTGATCGTTCTTTTCGAAAGGAAAAAGATTACAGCAAACACCTCAATCGCCATTTGGTTAATGTATACTTTCTTGAAAAGGCAGCTCAAGGGCAGGAGTAATGAAACTCTGGTCAAGGCTTCAGTTCTTAGTGTATAAGGTCTCTGACATTTTATATCTATTTGTAGTAGTAGACAGCCTTTTGTTTTTAAAATTAATTACTGTCCAATCTTGATTTTTAAGTGGCACTCTTTTTCTTAGGACTCCGTGTACCTACTGATGTACACATTTTAGTAAATCCAAGGGAGTTACTGTAGCAGACGTCTAAATCTGTAAGCTTTTTTTTTTTTTATCTGTTTTTGCATTTAATTGAACTAAGGAGGCCAAGGTGGTATTAGAGCATTCTGTCAATTTGTTCAGCTATATAACTTACCAGTTTTTTCCTCATGTCTGTCTTCCTATTTCACTTTAGTTTATTCTCCATTCCTTGTTTAGCCCTATAAAAATTGGCTTAAATAGCAAATTACTTGAAGAATTTGCCTGCTTTATATAAAGTTAGCACTTTAAAATTGTTCTAGCGCTAAGAAGAGAGACATTGAATTTGAAGAGAAATTCTCCCAACGATGGATGTTCTATCAGTCCTGGTATTTACCTTCCTGAATTTTGATCAGTATGTATGTTTATTTGTGTATGTGTTAATTGTCATAAAAACAATGATTTTGGTGGGTTTTTTGTTTTTGTTTTGTTTGGTGCTTTAATGCCTTAAGATGTTGCACATTGTGTTTTTTTAACCTATGCAGTTAAATTTTTTCTAGAAATAGCATTTACCTTGTAATACTTTATATATGCATGTTTATTTTGATCTCTCTGGAGGGATGCTTTTTAGTCTTGTTTGCAAAAGGGGCAGTTTTCTTTTTCCCTGCCACAGTTGTCTTTTTTGCAGAATAGTAGTCTTTGCAAATTTGTGAGCAAATGAAAGATGCAGGTTTAGTCCATTGATTTTGATTTTAACATCTGTGCCAGAATCTGTATTTCATATAAATTATTTATTTTAAATTGATGTAGTAAGTTCACACCTTTCAGTTTAACTTTGCAGTAAATAAACCACTAGGTCTATGTTGAATGGATTTTTATCTCAAATACCAACCATAAGTAAACTTTTTGGCCCGTTTTAGTACATCTAATTCTCAATGTGTGGTGTTAAGTTGTATCTTACAGGAAACCTCTTTTCCTAGATGGTTGCTGTTTATTTATATGTCTGCTCCGCTGAATAAAGAACTATAAGTTTTATTTAGAAACTGCAAATCTGGAACTAGGAGGCATAGTTACTCCTTCAAGTTACACAGAGTTATCAGTTTGTGAGATTCCAAAGCCATAGCAATTACACAGAAAACCTAGGATGAGAAAGGTAGTATGAGTGCTGGTAGACCAGCTGCTCCTTCCTGTGAATATAGTGAAAAAGGCTGGTGAAACTGAAGTTCAGTCCAGATTTAAAAATCACACTTTCTCAGGGATCTCCTCCAACTAGTGGGTGTCCTGGCTGTTACCAGGACAGCCTTTTGCTACAGGTGAGGCCTCAAATGAATAGCTATTTTGGTGTTCCTTATGGGACCACTGTATGGAAAAGAGTATGTGCCCCAAACTTGTTGGTAGGTTCTTTGGCCAGTCACCAAAGAATATGAAAGAATCTAACATAGGTTTTTTTGTTTTTCCTTGTAAAATGAAGCATGATTCCAGTAGGGAACCTTGATTCTTATCCTCCCAGGTTCTATTCTGAAGTAATCACTTTATATATTGTTTGTTTTCTTCTGTGTGGTTGATCTCTGAGGCAGGTTTCAGGGTTTGGCAATGTAACATGAAAAATTAGGAAAAAATATTAAACTGTGTGTGGGAAAATAGTTATTCTGAGAGTGAGTGTTTAAGGTAAAGGACATTTGAACTTGGAATTGACTGGGAGGCCAAAGATTTAAAGAAGCAGAAAATTTTCTCAAGGCATGAGTAAGTTGTGTATTACTGGTGTGTGTTTTCTGTACATAATAGGGATTTGTAAATGATGTTGAATTCTAGGTGAATTCTCAGCTCCGACAATCATTGTCAAACAGATCAAGCTGCAGATATTTATGTTTTAAAACTTAAATTATAAAGCTAGTTAAGCCTTCCTAACAACTAGATTTAATGTTCATGAGTACATTTTGTATTAAAACGTTACCTTTTCCAGTATATACAAAAATATTCATATTAAGTAAAAATTGGATATTGGGAATCAGTTTGGATTCTTGGATACCTCAAAAGGGAAAAAAAAATGACTTCTGGGGAATTGGACTTATTTTCTTATCTAGATTTTAAGACTAGAATGCCAAAACCAAAAATATGAAAGAAATTAAAACCCCTCATTAAAGTGACTTGTGAAAACATTGTTACTGGAAATTGAATGGACTTGAGGCCTTTCCTCCAGAAAACAAGGACTTGTTTGTCAGGCCTATATTAGGTTCTGAACCTTAGTGCCATGTATTTGTTCTTATTAAAAATCGTTTGATTAAAAAAATTGTTTCATTGAAAAGTATATTAGTAATATGAACTTCTGATCTAGTTCTTCCGTTTGAAAAATGTGCTATTTGCATGGGACTGTTTGAATCTTTTTTTTTTTCTCAGTTTCCCTTCCACTGGATAGGGTTGAAGCTAGACTTTTCCCTTTTGATAAAGGAATAAAAAGTAAACGTTGTTTGTAAACTGATGTTTAGTATTAAAGGTTGAAATACTTAGAATACCTTTATAAGCCTAATCCTAGGTAGCTTTGTAAAATATATCTCTTAACTGTCTTCTGAACCTATGTTCACATTGCTTTTCAGGATATTTTAAGTTATGTTTTTTTCCTCTTTTCAGAGCTGCTTCATTGAGGCTTTTTTTAAAAAAAATTGAAGTGTAATTCATAAAGAGCTACTTTTTTTTTTTTTAATTAGGCTTCTTTTAAATATTGCTGGATGTTTTGCTCTAGTCTTCCAAGAAAGGCCATTTTATTTTTTAGAGTCACTTCTAAAGTCATGTGGTCTTTAACTTTGGGGACTCTTGCATCTGAGTGCTAATTCAGATTTAAGCCTAAGTAACCTCATTGCCTCTCACCCCAAGAATGTTGACAATGGAAGAAATACTTTGCTGTAGTTCTGGACTAAAAAGCTGGGGAAGCAACTTCATTTTCTTTTGTGCACAAATCAGAAAAACAGCTACTGTGCAGAGTTTCCTTTTTGACTTCAGCTGATGAACTGGACTGATAGTGTTAATTCAGATTTAAGAAATTATCTGAATCTTGGTTTGAATAGATTTGGGATCTGCATGTAATATTAACTAGATCATATAGCTTTTTTATATTTTCACATGTATACATAGGCACTCCCTACCCTTGTCAACATCATTAGTTATTGAACTTTGTGAACTGGCATTGAAACATTATGACAATGTTTTGTTGTACCAGTTATATGAACTATTACAGTGCAATACATGGTATTTTTCAGAGACAAACCAAAGGTTTATTTCTCAAGGTTCCTGCTGTTTGCTTTAGCAGCATTTGATGGAGAATCTTTTATATACATTTTTAATAGATGAAAAACCAGATTGCAAATCCTTTTTATTGTTTTTGTTTTTTGAAGCAAACCATGTACCAGGTTTTTGGTCCCAATTGTGTAGGATAAGTTAAATTGCATTCTATTAACCCATATGAGTGTATTTGTGTAAGCATAGTAATGTTGAAATAAAGTTGTAAAAAGCATTTTATGCCTTTGTTCATTTGTGGTACATCAAATGTCAAGGAACCCAAATTTATTTGGCTGGAACTAGAAGTATATTCATAATTCTCAAAACATTTTCACTCTGATAACCCAGGGTAAATAGAAAGGTGGTGAAAATCTTTGTTTGGGGATAGCCAGTCTGTGGGTAGAAGTCCAAAGCCTCTCTTCCTATAATCTGCTTTCTGGGAAGTGGATGTGTAGTAGGTAGGGAAGAAACAACCTGAAGACAATTTATAGGAAATTATATACTTCCCAATCACAGGTCCCTTGTCGTAATCTACATGTCTGTTCGCAGTAGCAAGCCTGCTATCAGTAAATATTGACTCATTGGAAAAAGATGCATTGAACGGAAAATAAGATGAGTTACATTGAATGTTCACTGAGTGCTAGGGCACTGTTTTGACTCTAATTTTACTCTAATGGAAGTCTGAGAAGGAAATGAAGTCCAAGGAAAGTGATGAGCCATATTATAAGGTTCTGCTTCCTTTGTTACTGGAAATGATTGTGCTGTATGTTGAAAAACAGTGTTGAAGACTTAGGTATTTCTGTGGACTTGAGAGAAAAGGGAGAACAAGTTGAAGAAACATCAGAACAACTGGATTGTGTTCTTTCCTGATGAAGTAGGTGACCTAAAAGTTCATGAGTCAGGATATTTAAATGTTATTGATGTGTAACTTGTTTGTTACCTTTAAATGTGTTACCACAAGTGTGTTTTTCCAGTCCCTTGTTATTCCCTTCTCAGAGGCTCACCCTGTTATGATTTTTACAGTTATCCATTTTTCACTTAATCTTTGGCCATCCTTGTATTCTACCCAGGGGGAGTTAACGGTACAGTAGTGGGCCCCCCTCCAAGGGTACTCATCCTCAGCTCCATAAAGGTAGGTTGGTGAAGAGGCTAAGAACAATGTACTGATCTTTGGTAATAAGGTAAGTTTCAGTGTAAACAAAATTGCTTATTTAAAGGATTATTATTGATGTTTGCTATATCAAGTGCTCTGTGGCCCTTGCAGTTAGAGTTGGGTTCGCTGTGGGCCTCTCTTCCTTACAACTATAATTTTGCAAATTATTTTTAACTTTGTTAAATCTGTTTCTTCATCCTGAAAATGAGGTCATATGGTACTTGTATCCATAGGGTGACTCTTGAATGTTAAATGCTTTTGTTGGGTTTTTTAAAACATTTTTTTGACTGTGCTACACCAAGCTTGGGGGAATCTTAGTTCCCCGATCAGGGACCGAACCTGGTCCACAGCATTGGAAGGGCTGAGTCCTAATCACTGGACTGCCAGGGAATTCCTGAGTGTTAAATAATTCCAGCTGAGCTATTTCAAATCCTAAAAGATGATGCTGTTAAAGCGCTGCACTTAATATGCCAGCAAATTTGGAAAACTCAGCAGTGGCCACAGAACTGGAAAAGGTCAGTTTTCATTCCAATCCCAAAGAAGGGCAATGCCAAAGAATGTTCAAACTATCACACAATTGCACTTATTTCACAGGCTAGCAAAATAATGCTCAGAATTCTCCAAGCTAGTCTTCAACAGTATGTGAACTGAGAACTCCCAGATGTTCAAGCTGGGCTTAGAAAAGTCAGAGAAACCAGAGATGAAATTGCCAACATCTGTTGGATCATAGAAAAACATCTGCTGCTTTGATGATGCTAAAGCCTTTGACTCTGTGGATCACAACAAACAGTGGAAAATTCTTCAAGAGATGGAAATACCAGATCACCTTACCTGCGTCCTGTGAAACCTGTATGCAGGTCAAGAAGCAACAGTTAGAACTGGACATGGAACAATAGATGGATTCCAAATTGGGAAAGGAGTACTTCAAGGCTGTATACTGTCACCCTACTTATTTAACTTAATATGCAAAATGCTGGGCTGAATGAAGCACAAGCTGGAATCAAGATTGCCATGAGAAATATCAACAACCTCAGATATGCAGATGACACCACCCTAATGGCTGCAAGTGAAGAGGAACTAAAGAGCCTCTTGATGAAGGTGAAAGAGGGGAGTGAAAAAGCTGGCTTAAAACTCAGCATTCAAAAAACTTAAGATCATGGCATCTGGTCCCATCACTTCATGGCAAGTAGATGGGGAAACAATGGAAACATGACAGACTTTGTTTTCTTGGGCTCCAAAATCACTGCAGACGGTGACTACAGCCATGAAATTAAATGACGCTTGCTCCTGGGAAGAAAAGCTATGACAAACCTAGACAGCATATTAAAAAAGCAGAGACATTACTTTGCTGACAAAGGTCCATATATTCAAAGCTATGATTTTTCCAGTAGTCATGTATGATGTGAGAGTTGGATCATAAAGAACGCTGAGCGTTGAAGAATTGATGCTTTTGAACTGTGGTGTTGGAGAAGACTTGAGAGTCCCTTCGACTGCAAGGAGATCAAACCAGTCCATTTTAAAGGAAATCAATCCTGAATATTCATTGGAAGGACTGATGCTGAAGCTGAAACTCCAATACTTTGGCCACCTGATGTGAAGAGCTGACTCACTAGAAAAGACCCTGATGCTTTGAAAGATTGAAGGCAGAAGGGGATGACAGATGAGCTGGTTGGATGGCATCACCAACTCAGTGGACACCGACTCAATGGACGTGAGTAAGCTCCGGGAGTTGGTGATGGACAGGGAAGCCTGGCATGCTGCAATGGGGTTGCAGAGTCGGACACTACTGAGCGACTGGATAACAACAACAAATGTTTATTGAGCACTTAGTCTAGTGCTTGACATGTAATTTTAGTATTAAGACCTTTTCCACTAATAACAAAGCAAGTAAGTATCCTTAAATATATAAAAGTGCTTCTTCTTGGCATAATTAAGGTGTATAATCCACCTGCCTCTCTTGCATGTCTTTTATAGTAGCTTTTAATGTTAAAATAGTATGTGGGCTTTTGTGTCAAATGATATAATTGCTACTAGAGTCAGAATGATTTTGTTCTCACTGCTTAACCCAGGTACCTAAAACAATATCTGGCCCTTGGAAGGGCAAATAGTTGATTACCCAGGGCTACAGGTGTGTGTGTGTGATATTTTTCTGTGGGTGTGTTTCTCCTTGATTTCAACCAATTCATGTACAGTGGTCATTTTACTGTAATTTAAAAATTCTGGTGATAAATAAATATTGTTTCATAGACTGAGTATTGTCTGAATGCATTAACAAGGCAAGGAGAGAATTCACTCAGGTAGCAGGAAATAGCAAGTCTTGAGAAAGTGACTTTGTTAAGAAACTGAGAAATGCTTAAGCTTACAGAGAAGTTGTGGGAATGGTACCCTGAAATCTTGTGTACCCCTTATTTGGGATCTACCACTCAATGTTTGTTTTCTGCATATTATGTATATTATGTGGTGGAAGCCCAGAAATTAAGCTGAAAGCATACCTCTTCATCTCTGAATATTTGTTTGTATTGCCTAAGGATAAGAGCACTTTCTTATACAACTATCCTGTAATAATTAAATTTAGGACTTTAAAGATTAGTGTAGTCTATATATCAAGTTCAGATTGTGCCAAATATCTTAATAACTTTACATATCTCCCTGCTCCTAATTCCTCGTATTTGGTTGTCACATGTCTTCATTTCTTTTAGTTTGGAACAACTCCTTAGCATTTGTGCTTCACAACATGAAGAGTTTGAAACTGTTTAAAGAATGTTTCTTAATTTGAATTATAGTATCATAATTATTTTCTCATGCTTCAGTTCAGGTTATGTGTCTTGGCAGGAATAGTCAGTACTGGTACATTACATCAATACATTACATCAGAAGGCACATGATCCTGTTATTGGTTGTGTTAACTTTTATTGTTTGGTTAACGTGTTGTCTACCAGATTTCTCCACTGACGTTATTACTTATTTCCCTTTGTAATTAATATTCCATGGGATGATACAGTGAAACTATCGTAATCCTTCAACATACCCAGTGATTTTTTCATCTATTGGTTCTTGCTTGAGTCAATTATATGTTTTATGGTAACTGATATTCTTTATCAAGAAGAGCTTCCTTTCCCTTTTACCCATAGACCCAGGGTCTTGTTTCCTATGGTAACTGGCACTTTACCCATTCATACAGTGGGAGGGGGAGGGGGATACCCTTTCAGGCTCTCTAAATGAGATTAAGAATGAGACTATTACACTGAACAATTAAAACTCATATATCACATTTCTCCTTGCTTATAACAGTACTATAAAATTTATGAAAGCTTGGAAGAGTGTCTTAAGGATTAAATTGTGGAAACTTACCAGTGGTCAGGATTCTACCACCAGAAGGGGCAATTTTAGAGACCAGTATCCTAATTCTGTTGATTTTGAAATACTGCACCTTTGATTTCTTTTTCTGTGTGCTCTGATTACTTTTTAAAGATCACATAATGCAGGTACAACAGCAAACTCATAACAAGTTAAAATCTATCTTGACTAGCTGTCTTCCTACTAATCCTCTTCGTCTCATTTGTTTCTTCTGCAGAATTAATTACTGTTAATGGTTAATATTAACTCCTTACCTCCATATGTGTATACATATTGAAATATTTGATTTCTGTTCTGTTTACATAACTGGGATTATTCTGCAGTGAGTAGAATTTGGAGAGTAGAAGTATTTAGGACTATTTTCATTCTGTTGTACAGTGTTTATTGTATGGATATATCTAGTTTTATCAAATTAATTGCCAAAATTGGTTGATAGTCTGGAAGTACTTTGAGAGTGGACGGGCATGTGAAGTGAGTGGTTCAAGGGACCTATAATATCTTATAACCTTACAAGTTATGGTTATATTTGTGTCCTTAAAATAGAACTTATTTCAGACTTGCTAACAGTGATCAAGTCTGTCCTCCTCATTTTTTTTTTTTTTAACAGAAGATGTATGTATTTGGGATGTTTAATTTACTGTGGCTTAAAATAACAGAACAACGGATAACATGTTCATGTAGCATTCAGCATTGATATGGTAAGGGAGAGGAGATAACATATTTGCATCTGAGTGGATTCTTTGCATTTTAAATTTACACAAGTAATAGTGCATACTTTTCTTTAAAAACTTCCTAAAAGATTTATGATGAAATCATAATCGCACAACCTGTGTTCCCTCCTTTTTTCAATCACGTAGCTATTCTACGTATCCAACTCCTGAGGTAAATTTAAGTCAGCATTGATTTTCTTTCATATTCATTTATTTGGCTGCATCTGGTCAGAGTTGCGGCACACAGGATCTTCATTGTGGCCCATAGGCTCAGTTGCCCTGTGGCGTGTGGGATCTTAGTTCTCCACCAGGGATCAAACCCACTTCCCCTGCATTGCAAGGCAGATTCTTTTTTTTTTTTTAATTTATTTATCTGTTTTTTAACTTTACAATATTGTATTTATTTTGCCATACATTGACATGAATCCACCATGGGTGTAGATGTGTTCCCCTTCCAGAATCCCCTTCCCACCCCTCCAGGTCATCCCGGTGCACTAGCTCCGAGCACTCTGTATCATGCATCGAACCTGGATTGGCGATTCACATATGATAGCAAGGCAGATTCTTAACCACTGGAACACCAGGGAAATCCCAGCATCAAATTTCTTGTTTGATAAATTTACAGTGGGTTCTCTTCATATAGGTCAGAACATAACAGCATGTTGTACTGCATTTGCCTCAGGATGATGAACATGCTGAAACTGTGGTGGATGAAAGCAGCCACAGATTCTTGGCAGCCTTCCAGTCAGCTTGAGTCTCTGCTGCCACTGCAACTTACCTTGATCAATAGAATACAGCAGAGTGACATTGTGTGCTTTGTGAGCTTCAGCCTCCAGAGGCCTTGCAGCCTCTACTTGTGCGCTTTTTGAACACCATCACCTGTGAATGAGCTAGAACTCGCCTACTTGAGGATGAGATCCTAGGTAGAGAGAGTGACCCCTGGGAAAAGACCCAGGTTTCTCAGCTGTTACAGCCATCCCAGCTGAAGTTCCTGACATGGAGTGAGGTCTGCAAATGCATGTCCCCAATGGGCAGAAGAACCACTGAGCGGAGCCCAGATGAAACTGCCAAACTAAAGAATCAGAGCAAAGCTTCTTTCAATTTACTAAATTTTGAGGTGGTTAGTTACTCAGCCATTAGATGTGGATACAAACCTGATTATGCCCTCAATTTAGTTAAAAAAAGAAGCATTTCCAATTGACAAGTGAGCAATTATATCTAGAAGTGACTGAAGCCACACTGAATGGAGGAGTTAACGAGTAAGTGGGACTGTTAAGCATCGTTTGTTGAACAATCTTAGCCAAGTTCCCTTGTTGCAAATCTTCAACACATTCTTCAGAACTAACTTTACACAGTTCCCTTGTTGCAAATCTTCAACACATTCTTCAGAACTAACTTTACATAATAGCCTTAGTTGTCCTGTGAAAAAGACATTTTCTTAAGCTAACACTTCAATAAAATACATCCTTTATCTCATATTTTAGGGACAGTAGTCCCCATTTTTCTAGTTTTCCTTCCTGTTGAATATTTAACCATAATTTAAAGTCAAAGACAGGAAAAATCTTTTTAGGCCCAATGTTAAATGCTGAGGAAAACAGGGCAACCAGGATCCCCTTTTAATTAAAGTAAATGTGAAAAGGAACAGAAAACAGGATGAGTGCTACACAAGTAGAAAAGACAAGGCCATTTGAACAAGCTTAGGGCCAAATCTCGTTTTTGGAGCTATTTGATTTGTGAATACATAGGGACCACCAGTTCTCCTATGTCACTAAAGGATCAGGGTTTTAGATAGTAGAAAAGACAAGGCCATTTGAACAAGCTTAGGGCCAAATCTCGTTTTTGGAGCTATTTGATTTGTGAATACATAGGGACCACCAGTTCTCCTATGTCACTAAAGGATCAGGGTTTTAGATCAGTTTTTCTTTTAGGATAGTTTCTTTCCTATGGTATAATTCTTTGGATGTTTGCATTCCAAATTTCCTGTGTATGTTATTTCCTATTAATCAGAATTGTGGGTTAGGATCTCCTTTTATGCTGTGATCTGCCTGTGGTAGTTGGCAAAGATCACTAGCAATGTGTAAAGATTTTTAAGATATATATGTACACCCTTGTATGAGGTGTTCCCTGTTCCCCTTTCCAATCCCCTCCTTCCTAGCTTCCACTTTGATTTGAAAACCCTAGACTGCTCTAGCTCCTCCCACATACTTGTGCCCTTTTCTCCCTTTGTTCAGGTTATTAAGAGGTTTTCTCCAGTTTTCTTGAAAACTTGATTCTACCCTCCACCCAGGCTTGGGCTATTTCCAAATACACACACAAAATGTGTATGTTATACATACATACACACACTTTTCATATTCTTCCCCAATATGGTTTATCTTAGTTCCCTGAAAGCACCTTTCATTTAAAACTACCTGATATGGTAAGACAGCATGGAAATCACAGAACACCACTTGTATAGATTTGGGCAGCATTGCTGAAGTAAGATAGTAAGGGTACAGCCCATCACACACACACACCCTACCTATGAAGAAGAATATTATTGTTATTTTTTAAATTGTGTGTGTGTATATTTTGGAGGAATATTCTTCCCAGACTGGAATTTTATATGGGAGGATTAAAATGAAGCTAGGAAGTGTCTGTAACACAGGGTTTCCAAGGAAATTGTGTCATTACCTTTGATGTCTTCAAGTGGGTTGATTTTTTTAGATGGTGCTAGTGGTAAACAACCTGCCTGCCAGTGCTGGAGATGTAAGAGACACTGATTTGATCCCTGGTTGGGAAGATCCCCTGGTGAAGGGCATGGCAAACCACTCCAGTATTCTTGCCTGGAGAATCCCATGGACAGAGGAGCCTGGTGGGCTACAGTCCATAGGGTCACAAAGATTCAGACACGACTGAAGTGACTTAGCACACGTGCATGTATATATTAAAATCCATAGAACTGTACGTTGAAAGGGAAAAAGTTTCACTGTATAAAGGTGCTAGAAGCTTGTTCGTTTGAATTTTGAATCCCATCTGTCATTTATTCGTTATGTGACCCTGGCTAGCTAGTTTTGCCTCAGTTCCGTCTCTAAATACAGATAGTAGTAGTATATACCTCCTGCATGGGGTTGTTCTAAGGACTCAGTTAATATATATATAAAATGCTTAAAACAGTGTCTGGCTCACTGTCCTAAATAAGGGCTGCGTGTGTGCTCAGTTGGTACAGTAGTGTCCGACTCTGCGACCCAATGGACCATAGCCCTCCAGGCTCCTCTGTCCATGGGATTCTCCAGGCAAGAATACCGGAGTGGGTGGTCCTCCGTTTCCTCCTCCAGGGGATCTTCCTAACAGAGGGATTGAACCCGAGTCTCATATGTCTCCTCCTTTGGCAGGTGAGTTCTTTACCACTAGCACCACCTGGGAAGTCATCATATGATCATAGCAGCAATGAATACTTTCAAATACAACTGTCCTGAGGTACTGCCTTTAGGCAGGATGGGAAGAAACCCTAGAAAGGTGTCAATGCTAAGTCAGCTTTCCATTTTTCAGAGAAGGCAAAAATCAGCCCCTCAGATAGAAAAGTCCCTTTGTTCTCCTAATTCATTCATACATTGAATCCATACAGCTATTTTCTGGGGACTTAGTGAAAAGTTAGAAAGGAACTTTGGCTGTCTCACATGTCCAAAATCACCTGATAATGTGGTCTCTATCCTACATTAAGAAACAGATACTGTGTCTTTCTGTGTGTATGTGGCCTCAGTTTTCTCAGATCTACCAGTGCTCCTGGCCAGAGGTACTCACAGTGTCTGTGATTAAGCATCATACCTATTGTACCTACCAGTGAGAATATTAAGACCAAAGAAATCTTTCCACTAGGTTTACTACTCAGAAGGCAAATTCTGAGAATTATGAGAAACAAAAGGAAGCTTCTGAAAAACAGGAACCTAAAGCTCCAAGCCATAGGTATTTGCTCTAAAACTCTAGACTTAGGAATTTTCAGATCATGAAACTCTTGTACTAAACGAGAGAATATCTATGGTCTTTGATATTATGGGGAAAAGTGATGCATCGTTCATACATGATGTTAAATTATTAATCTTAAGCCATTCCCACCCACTACAGGGCATCAGTGAGACAGACAACAGGACAAAGATATTAAGAGCAGGCAGAGGTGCTATCTGTTGGATTCACATGAGTCTGAAGTCTTGTTGGATTCACATGAGTCTGAAGCTAACTGGAGCTCCAAGTTAGTCATCTGCAGGAAACCAGCCTTGATTTCCATTTAGCAGAGAGTGAGTGATCAAGAAGCACAAGCACACAGGATTACGTCTGTTCTCTACTTCTCAATTGTCATGGGAAGTGTTGCAAGTAACAGAGACAAATTAGACACTGGGGAACTACACAGTAAAGCCCCAATGATTAGTAGAACTTGCTGTTCATGGTGATTAGAAATACAAAATACATTAAGCTTCACTGAAACTTTGAAGAAAATGCTGTTATTTTAAAAGGGGAGAAAAGAAGATGGAACTTCAACCCCTATTCTGTGGACATGAGGGGCTGTCCTGACAATTTGCTGTTAACTTCTACTCTTTCCTGATTTCTGCATGCTGCCATGGTATAAATGATTAATGCTGGAAGGGTACTCTTCATACTGAGACCAGTGGATTAAGAAGTATCAGTAAGCTGACTTAGAAACCAATACAGTAAGAGAACTTTCTTAAAGCAAATCCACTGTCAATCAGTTGGATAGACAGCAGTGATCTGGGCTGCACTAGGTTGGCAGAATGTGGAGTAAATTAATAGCAAAACCTAGCACCAATCTCTTGTCTATTCTCAGAGGGTTTTTTTCATCTGAGGTCTTGTAACCGCCCTTTCTTGGCTTCCCTGCCTGTTTTTGCTGAGAACCCTATAGTTAGGACTATGAAATATATAGTGTAATCCCCTCACTGTATAGATGAGAAGATGAAGACCCAAAGAAATTAAAACCAGGGAAACTGAAACTTAGTAAATTGCACTGTTTAAAACTGCTAGCAAAGTACCTTGGAGCATTTTTAGATATGCCTCAGTGGAAACCATTGAATTTTAGAGGTAAGAGAAACCTGAGAATATAAACTCTGAACAATTAAAAATGCAATCTCTGCTAGTTGAGACGTCTAAGCCTAAACAAAAGATGAGGGAGAAATGTTCGGCTTTCTGAAATACATAAGTTTTCAGGATAAATACAGCATCAGTTTTTGGGTTCTATATTTTTCCATAAATGCACGTTTACCATATTTTCTTCTTTTTAATCTAAAGATTCAGGCCTAAGCTCCAAACTGCAAACAGTACACAAATACTATGGTCACAGTTTTAAGTTACAAAATTTACAGTATTTCATTTTCTCTAAAATAAACTAGAAATCAGCCACCATTTTCTTAACTTGGGAAGCTACTGCCCTCTGGAGGGTGGGTCTGGAAACATCAGGGTTCTCCACTGTCACAGTGAGGAATGGGGCAGGGGTGCTGCTAGTGGCATTTGGTACTTGGGGATGAAGGATGCACATATAGAACCACTTTCCCCAAGATGCCAATAGTATTCACTTTGAAACATAATGAAAGTGAGACCTACGGTTTTTGCAAGTAGTAGTTTTTTTTTTTTCCATTTTTATTTATTTTGGGTCTTTGTTGGTGCAGCTGGCTTTTCTCTAGTTGTGGGTAGCAGGGCCTACTCTCTCGTTGCAGTGCATGGGTGTCTCACTGTGGTGGCATCTCTTGTCATGGAACATGGGCTGTAGGGTGCATGGGCTTCAGTAGTTGTCGCACAGGCTCAATAGTTGTGGCACACAGATTTAGTTGCTCCACAGCACGTGGGATCTTCCCAGACCAGGGATCGAACCCATGTCTCCTGCATTGGCAGGCAGATTCTTTATACCACTGAGCTACCCAAAAGCCCTACAAGTTGCATTTTAAAATACTGACCATTTATCCTATAATGACATACTTAGTGGTGGGGGGGGGCGGCTCAAATGTATATGTTGTCAGAGAATACAGGACTATTAAAAAGTTAATGCTAACCCTAAGCCTAACAGGGAGGCCTGGCATGCTGCGGTTCATGGGGTCGCAAAGAGTCGGACACGACTGTGCGACTGAACTGAACTGAACTGAACCCTAAGCCTACAGGAAGTTCAGGGATCTGTTTCAGGCCAATTAACTTCACAGCATTCATCTCATCATGGGACCTGGGACTTGACTCGCCAGTTCATTGTCCACAGCTATAGGGCCACTTACTCAACTAGGAATACTTGAAGGTAAAGACTTCTGACTGGTGTAATGTTTTATGTACAGTGTTTACAGACAAATGTTGATAAAATAGTTGAAGTGCTCTGATCCTTGCAGAATAGACCTCAGATTCCAATAAGATATAACATACATCCTTTTCTAAGATTTTCAGGCACTTTTAGATTATGTAAGGGAAATTTCTACTTGTTTTCCAGATTTCTTTCACTGCTGCTTCCCCTAAGTAATAAAAATCAGACTCTGCATTTCTGTTGACATCCTCCAGCTTCCTCATGGCAGGGTGTGGCCATGGAAATATTGACCACTGGAAACTGTGATGTGGGCAATTTCTAGCTCTTCCCTTCTTTTCAGTAAAGTAGCTGCATGCTCTTCACTCTCTTCTCTTCTTCTCATTGCTGTGAAAGGATGACAACCTGAGCAACCACCTTAGACCCAGAGATGGAAGCCATAGTGTGTTCCCCAGTTGGGTGCTTGGCTGACTACATGAAGTGCACCGGTTACTCACTTCTCTCATTTAAGCCAGCATATTTTGGAGAAATTAACTTTCTGCCATTTTCTCTTAAGCCAACTGCTAAGCTACTCTTTCGACTAGATTTTAAATGAGAAGTGCCATCTGGTATCAATAACAAATGCTAGTGGGAGAAAACAATGTAGCAGAACTCTTTTTTAGGTATGTTTGAATCACAGATACACACATGTATGTACCCTACTAAAAATAATAACGTGTTTACAAACAATTCATTAAAAAGAGGTATGGTCCTTGGTAGTTTAAAAAGGGTGAGGGGGCTTTATTATAGCAGTATTTATTAAAATGCAGTGCAATGCACACAGAATGTTCTATACAGTTCATCTTCAATGTGAACAGGTCAGCTTCACGTATCTATCTTTTCTTCTGCAGATTGTACACAAGGGCAGGAGGCCTTTTGGTTTTATACGCCACACTTCCCTTGATGCGCTTTCCTTTGATGTTAACTATATGTGGCAAGAGAGGGCGCCGGACTGTCAGAACTGTCCCTTGAGGTGTATAGCCTCGGAGTTGCAGTGTGTCCTTAAACTGCGCTGTTACTGCTACCCAACCTATGTAGGCACATGAAAAAACACAGACGGTGTTAGCAACCATCCTATTAAAAACACCAAACACAGCTCCAGATGGAGACCCAAGGGAAGCTACTGCTGTCTCACTCCATTTTTTTTTTAAAGCATACAATGCATTTGTGAAAATGTACAGATTCATTTTCAGAGCAGGTTGCATCTTATGAATAATCTAGCATGTATTTCTTAAAATATTTGGCTTATGTCAGTTAAGGCAAATCTGTATAAAAATATGCTAAACTCTTGTGCTCAGTGTAAAATTACCTGCAGAGGAGAACTTGATGTCAGCCACTGCTTCAGATTCCCCAAGTCCTTCATCTAATGTGATGTCTTCAGCAACAAGAGGAGGAAATCCTGCCATTCTTTCTTCTCCACCCATTGGTACCTTCCATTGGGAGGAGACAAAGTTATTTGGAAATTCAAATGAAACCCCTGATAACTCTAATATTAAGGCACTGATAAGATAATACTGTACAGGTATCAAAAATAAAACCCTTTTAACCATTAAACTATTGAAAAAAACCCTCAGTCACTTCTAGATCAAATGAAAAGCCCAGGAGCTCTGTGACGGGATGAAGCCTATGGATCCCAGTGACAAGGGCCCCATGGCATCCATCTGGTGGTCACCTCCAGACAGCAGAATCTTACTAGCTTACACTGTTTTGAGAGCCCTTCATAATGGTTTAAACACAGTAACTTTGGGCAATTAAGGCACCATCCCTTCAACTACCTTAGGTCTTACAGGCCTGTCTGGACACATAGGTTAATCCCTGCCTCATTAGAAATCAAGGGTACCTGGATAATGGTTAACATCAGCTCTATGTTTACAGGTGTTTCCATGTATTAGAAATAAGTGGATAATAGTTTACCTATTTATTAATGGATTTCTCTGTGTTTATCACTAAGAACACAAACAGACTTTATGGTCCCTGCTCCCAAGGAGATCAGAAGGTGGAAATAGCAAGTAAATTAAAGGTAAGAAATGTGATGAGAGGCAATCTATTAAGTACTATGGTTGTGAAGGGAATAATGAATGTGGCTTGGTCAAGTAAAACATTAATGAAGAGCAGAATTTTGAAAAATAGATTAAAATTACTCAGTGTTGAAAGGTATTCTGAGTAACATACAGACACAAAAATTAGAAAAAGGATGATGAGTTCAGAGAATTGTAGTTTAACTGTGCAGAGTGTGTTGTGTGGGTGTGTGTGTATTAGTGATGAGGCTTTCAGTTTCAACCTCTCAGTAATGTGGAACTAACAAGGAATTATAAGGAGGAAAGAAAAAAGAATAAAAAAGAATACTGTGACCTGCTTTATATTTTGGAAAAACCTGTACAGCGCAGGATTTGTCAACCTCAGCACTACTGACCTTTTGAGCCAAATAATTTTTTGTTGGGGGAGGCTGTCTTGTGCATTGCACAATTTTGTAGCAGCCTCTACTCAGCGTCCATTAAGTTGTGAAAACCAAAACTGTCTCCAGGCTTTGCCAAATGTTGCCTTGTGGTAAGAGTCAAGCCTGGTTGAGAACTACAGCTGTAGTGGGGTGGGGGTGGGAGGAAGACAATAAAACTGGAGTCCAGGAAATACCTCATAATCTCAGAAAGCAGGCTACAGTTTGGACTGTGAGGCTGGTCTCAGTGATGATTAGGAGGCAGGATTGACTTTGACTTGGGAGATGAATGAAAACCAGAAGGCAAGGAGGAGGCACAGAGCGGCCCAAGAAACTGTATGATGAGGGGAGAGAAACCTGAGTGTCGCTTTGAGAAGTATCAGTGAGTTCACCCTGAAGACTACACAGATGCATGAAGGCGGAGCTCTCCCCTCAAATCCTACATGTGTCTGGAGCATCAACTTTAGGCCAGTTATTTCAATGGAGTCTTAATTTCACTCTGGCTTTTTTAGGAAGTCCAGAAAGAAGCATTTGCTTCTGAAGTCAGGTTGGTTTTATTCTGGTTGAAGGGCAGGTGTGTGTTTTGACTTATTTTTAGTTGTATGAGCATTCATTAATGTAAATCACATCTGCATTGGATGCACCTGGTATTTTTGCAGGAGCTATGTCCCAACCCCCTCCTCATCACCACAAACACTTACACAGCAGTGACAACGGTGCCCTGGCAGTGGATCCTCTCCACAACCTGATGGTGTGGTCACAACAGACAGAGGTAAAGGAAAATTGCCTAAAGTCACACAGCTTCACTAAGTGGTGGAGCAGAGTAGGATGTGAACCCAGCCTAGCTCCAGTGACCTTAACCATCATACACTACAGGCTAGCCAACAGTGTGTACGCAGGTCTGGTTAAAGAACTATAAACAGGTCCCATTCAGTTTCTGGTGAACTTGGAACAATTTCAGTGGCACAGAAAGGGCACAGCAGGGACTGCAGAGGATGGGAGGTGAGGAGCAAGAGTCAGCTTGATTGTAAAGAAGAGGAAGGAGTGGGACACTAAGTTTTGTTTTGTATTTGAAAGATCAGAGAAATTTTCACACACTGCTTAACAGGTCAAAGGAAGGATCAAGTAAGTAGGGGAGAGGACGTACAATAGTCTCTAAGTGTTTGTGATTAAGAACCTGGGAGGAGAGCTTTTCTACCCAGACAAGGGCTTCTAAGCTCAGCACTATTCACATGTGGACCAGATAAATCCCTGTTGTGAGGGGCTGTCCTGTGCATGCATTATGTTTAGCATCATCTCTGGCCTCTACCTATTACATGCCAGTAGCATCACCCAGTTGTGAGAAAATCCAACATCTTCTCACTCACATTATCCAGCGCAACTTTTTGAAATGATGTGATCACTGGGCAGTTGAAAAGTGGCTAGTGCAAGTAAAGAACTAAATTTTAAAGTTGATTTAATATCAATTAACTTATTGAAATAGCCACATGTGGCTACCATATTGGACAGTGTCACCCAGAGAAAACCCAGCTCTGTCAGTATCCTGGGATCAGTCCAATCCAACATCCCTTTTCTTATCAGAGCCCATCTTACTTTATAGCCAAAATCCTCAAGGTGAACAAGGTCAGGGAGAGCTAGCTGATGGTGTAACAAAGATGGTTTTGTCCAACGAAAGCTTTTTATCAGGGCTGTGGGACTACCAGTGTGTATTAACTTAACTATTCAACCATGAAATCATGTTGACTCACCTTCAGTAGCGTGTGACCTGCGTGCTTCTGATATATAGTATCTGCTTTGTCCAGTGAAGTAATGTGAACAGGAAGGAAGTTGGAAGCCACAACTGTAAACCAAGCTGACTGATTTCCCTTAAGAAAGGAAGAAAGAACTTATCTGTACAATGAAAACTTGGAATACCAGCACATTACAAGGTACAATTAAAAAAATCTGGGGAATTCCCTGGCAGTCCACTCCTTAGTGCTCTGTGCTTCCATTGCAGTGGCCTGGGTTCAATCCCTGTTCGGGGAACCAAGGTCCTGCATACTATGTGGTGTGGCCAAAAAAAAAAAAGAGGAAGGTAGGAAAAACATGGCAGAAGCAGTGCACTTACACCCATGTAAATAAACCTATGATACCTTATATACACTTTGTGGATACTTAAACAAATGTCTATTTTTATGAAAAACAAATGAAAATACCATCTGCTTTAATTGTCCCTGTTTGGTTTAAACAATGAAGTCTGGTTTAAAATGTTAACATTGTATGGTCTATAAAAATGTATGTAAGGTTTGAAGTGTGTAAGGCCAAATTTTCAACAAATTATGAACAAACAGAAACCCAAGATGTGTGCTAAGGCAATGGCCCACAGGTTGCACTGAGTGTTGTTGGACATATCCATCTTTCATTTTCCACTTTTCTGCTCACTTTGGCAAAAATGGGGAGCAGTTCTATAGATGCTCTAAAATCTCTGAATGATGCTATGTAAATGAATACCAAACCAAAAAAATACATGTATGAAAGTATACGTGTCATTAGATATAGAGTGCGGAATTAATTTAATGCATATTAACTCTGCCCCTAAATGTATGACCGCTGATTTCCACAGAAAAGAATACCACAGGAGAGGAAAACTATCTTTTTAATGTCAAGCTGTATGGGACATTCAACTGTTTTTTGAAGAGAATGTTTTTTAAGACCTATTATCTTTTCCTACCATTTCATTATCCCAGGTTTCTATTACAGACATTTTAAAACACACACATAAAAGGATATCAACCCCCACACAGTCATGACCTAGTTATCAACATTTTGCTAGTCTTGATAATATCTGCTTGCTTAAAGTAAATCCCAAAAATAAAGTCATTTTTCAATTGTACAGACTTTCCTTACCTTCAGAAAATCTATGCGGCCTAAGGCACCCAAAAATAGAACCATTCCTGGTTTTAGCATAAAAGTTCTTGGAATAATGGAATGTGTTGGCAATACGATATTTACTTCTTTTTCTGTTAGAAGACTTAAAATCTGTAAAGCAAAGCGCAGATTTTTTTTGAGAATTACTTTCAATGAACATATGCTGTATTGTGTTTTACCTGTAAGATAAAAAGTTATGATTATATATTCCAGGCTTCACAATACATCAAAGTATGTATTCCAGAATTTGCTGCACATAAAATTCATAGCTTCTTTCTGTCAATCAATTATAGTTAGCTCAATTTATAGTTGGAATCAATTTATAGTTGGCTCTACTCTTGTTTCACAACTTAATCTTAAGTAATGGCAATATACAGGTATATGAAACAATAGCATCCTCCGAATTCTGTCAAATTTGGTGTGATCTGAACACATTGATGATTCAATCCCAGGATAGAAAAATATGTTCTCTTGTCAAGGCTTCTAGGGAGCAGCAATTCTCAGGTAATGGTAAGGTAATGTGCTATGTTTTGTCCTCGTGGCAGCTATGCATGCATTAAATCATTAAATGAGAGTGATCACTCCATTCTTCTTGCCTGGAGAATCCCAGGGACGGTGGAGCCTGGTGGGCTGCCGTCTATGGGGTCGCACAGAGTCGGACACGACTGAAGCGACTTAGCAGCAACCCCATTCTAGGCTCAAGTAAAAAGCTTGAAGAACCTTTTCTAAATTCCAGTATTCACTTTCCTTATTTCCTACAAATACTCAACAACAACAAAAAAGGTATGGATCCTGTGACTTCTGAGGATGAAGATACCTAAGTAGACTAGAGAAAATGGAAAAGAAAAGCCAGGAAGTACAAGATTCTGGTGAGACTAAAATCAAAATCTGACTAAAAACATTCGAGAAAGTAAAAAAATGGCTTTTTTGAACTTGTTTCTTAAAGAAAAGTAACAAGAAAATTTTAAAAATGTAATATTTAGGGAGACTTGAAAGAAAATACATAAGGGGGTGGCAAGTAGTTTTCTTCAATACGTGTGTTCGAAAAGCACACTTAAAGGCCCTGGCAGGAGAGAAATACTTGAACCCTTTTAGCAAAGACACTCATACTTCCATTTTACAACAGAGTTCCTTGCTTTAGTTTGGGAAACACCGGTTCAAGGCACTAAATAAATATATCAATAAACTGACAGAGAATCAAAGTGCCTGAGAGAAGTTTTGTATCTAAAAACTTGAGGGTCTCACTGCTGGCTATAGTAGTTAGCAAATTCTTGCCTTTTTGAACAATTGACAAGAGGGTGTACCTGACTCAAGGAACTGCTATCCTTGACCTGCTGCTGCTGCTGCTAAGTCGCTTCAGTCATGTCATTGCCCTAACTGAGTCTAAAAGTTAGAGATGAGTGGGTAAAGTTAAAGTGATAGAACATTACTAGGAAGCAGTAGTAACGTTCAGTAGTAGTGGGAACCAGTTTCCTAAGCTGAAGCAAGGAACTCTATTGTGAAATGGAAGTATTAGGGTCTTTGCTAAAAGGGTTAAAATAGTTCTTTCCTGCATGTGCTTTTTCAAACACAAATACTGACGAAAACTACCTGTCACCCCCTTACATTATTTTCTTTCAAATCTCCCTAGATATTACATTTTTTTAAATTTCCTTTTTCTTTAAGAAACAAGTTTGCAAAAGATTTTTAGCCACTTTTTTTACTTTCTCAAATTTTTAAAGTCAGATTTTGATTTAAATGTTACCAAATTCTTGTACTCATTGGCTTTTTCTTCTGTGAAGTTCTGAATTGTTAAGGGAGTAAAGATTGGACATAAACAATGAGTTGATCTTATTCTAAATTAGGTTCATCTGAGGGGGCACCTGCTTAAGAAATTTAGTACTTTGTGTCACTTTTTCAAGAACAAAAACAAATTAGAACTCATACTGGAAAGTGTCCTATGTTCATAGCCTATTCTCAGAATAGCTGCAGGAAATGAAGACAAATCATCTGGATTATGTCAGCACAGTCCCCATGTTTGTAGGATGAATTAATGACAGAGAAGAAAAGCGTAGAGTAAGAAAGAAAGGACATTATACTTTAAAACATTTCAATGTCTGGCAAAGGGACCAAGGTATAACATTTATTCCATACACCTTTGGGGAACAATAAGTACAAAGTATGTACAGGGAGACTGCCCAGCTCAATATAAAGAGCAGGTCAAAGATCAAATGGGTGACCTTGGGACATAAGGTGACACTGCTTTAGCTGAGTGTGAGTCCCTCCTTACTTCAGTTCAAGGTGGGTGCACCTCTTGGTGAATATGTTATAGAGGGAATTCAAGTATGGAACAGGTGGCTGGACTGCAGTGACATTTATGATTTCTTCCAACCTTAAAATCTAGGATTCTGTAAATATTTCTCTAACTAAGGTAAAAACCACAAAGATAGAAGTAGGTTGTCAGCAGTGACGCCTACCAAATGGCATATAGATTCACCAAGGAAACAGTTCGATGAATGAATCAGAACTGAGTCTGAAATGAAAGGATGCCTTTTTCCTCCTGCTGATTGAAACAGTACTCCTGCACTTGAAAGTTAATGTTTCTAAAAGACATGAAATACATACACAATTTTCTTTTGTAATTCCAGGGGTGTCATAAAACCAGTGGGCATCTTTCACATCTTCTGGGGTCAGTTCTACTCGTTTGGTGGATTTATCTGCAGCCATAACAGGTTCATTTCCCATGTCAAAGGCAAATGAATCAGCATCAAATTCAAAGGCAGATTTATCCTTCTGTGCTTCTGAATATGAGAATGTTCTTCCAACCCTTCCTAGAACAAGTTATATTGAAGTTAGTAGTCACTCCTTTAAAGCTTTTGACTCATAATTTTTATGTTTGCTTCAAACAAGTTACTAAGACTAACTATGGTGTTTGGAAGGAAGTGAGACTACAATGATACTTTTGCTCTGTTTCTAAATGCAGCCAGAGTCAGACTCTTGTAATGATGAAACGCACATGTGGCTGGCTGTGCACATTAGGTGGAGGGGAAGAGTGCTGGAAATCGGTTTTATGTAAATAAAGGTTGGAAAGGGATACTAAGGAAATCCAATTTAAAGCTGTTACAGTTCAACAACTTGTATGGTCTGCAAGGAGGGGGCTGGTATCTTAGTGCAAATGCTTCTACTTCTACTTCTAACAATAGCCAGATAGGCAGTTATTCACATTTCCTTTCCTGGATTTCTTCAAGTATCTACCATCTCAATTTTCCCAGTACAATGAATTCTGGACTTCCAAACAGCAGCCTTGCCTCTAAAAGGTCTCTATGTTCTAAAAAGAGGGAGTGTCTCTTCCCATAAAAAACTGGCTAGCCCTAGAGAGCTGTATTTCAAGATGCTCAACAAAAAATTTTAGCCTAGAGTTACACTAGTTTTCCTATAGAAGACACTTACCTACTACATAACCATGTTTTTTTAAGAGATTCAGTTTATTTTGTTCTTGTTGACTAAGATTTTCTTCTGCTTCAGTTGCATCTCTTTTAAGCCTTTTTTGCCTTTGAAACATTCTGTAAGGAGTTGGATTACAAATAGGAAACTTCAGAAGGTTTAATGTAGTACCTGAAATACCAAATACATACACTGTTATAAACATTGTACAGGAAAATGGAATAAACATTTAAGAGGATCTATACCGTCTTGAGTACTGTGATTATTTCTCTTAACTTTCATGACAACCCTCTACAAAATTATTCTTACTTTACAGATAAGGCAATAGGCTCAAAGACTGGCTCTCAGGCTCAACTAGGATTTGAATGCCAAATCTATAGGCCTGATCTCTTTCCATCTTCTGCATACTACTAACTGGTATAAAAAGCACTTCTGTGTATAAGTCTCCCAAAGTCCAGGACAGAGAATACAGTTTACCAAGCAAAGTTAAACACTGGTTTCAAAGGAACAAGTGAAGTAGTTCATTTTGCCAACTGTTACATAAAAACAGGTCACAGAAGGATTCATTCTGCAATTACTACAGATGCTTCTTAAAGCCACAAAGTTGACTTTTATTTTCAACAAAGCCATACATCATATTGCATCAGTGAATTATTCATGTTAAATCCGTATAGAATTCTCATGAGTAAACTCAAAATATGAAGAGTAAGACCGAGGGATGGAAGGAGGCTTTTCTCTACAAAGTAAAAGGACTTTCTGGAGAAACTTACAAAGGACTAAAGCTACAAGGGAAACCTTCAACAGAGCCAACACTGCTTTGTCCTCTGGTTCACCTACAGTGCTTAGAACAGTGGCTTGAACATCGGAATACTCAATAGAGTATTTCTATTTCTATTGAAAAGTTACTACAACATATACTGAATTTGCAAGCACTAAGCTGCCACGGAGGAGAAATGTGGACAAAATAGGTAGAGAATTTTTAAAGGGAAGCGTCCCACCAGCCCCTGATGGACATTAAGGAAGAATACATGACTAGGAGAGTGAATCACGATCGGACGCGTCGCGCTTCTCAGAAAACGAAGGGGACGCTCACCAGGCCAAGGAGAGATGGTAGCCCTGTCGATAGCTTCAGCGCCCTTGGCGATGCAATAATCGGACTCCAGAAGTGTATTGAAAAGAGTGGACTTGCCAGCGTTGGTTGCGCCAACCAGGTAGACGTCGCCGCGGTAGCGCCAGGAGCGCTGGAGCGCGGAGATCAACTCCTCAACTCCATAGCCAGTCTTGGCGCTGATGAGCCGCACGTCTCTGAGCACCGTGCTAGACTTCGACGGAAGATTCGCATTGTCCTCCCCGTCCTGTGGCCGGTCCCCACTGGGATGTTGAGGTCTTCGGTTGCCACGCGGCGGCAGGAACCCGGCGCCGATACATTCGTCCCACAGTCGCTCCCGGAGCCGCTGCCGGTAGCTGGGAGTGTCCTGGGGCAGCAGGTCCACTTTGTTTCCCAGCACGATCAGTTGCTTGGGGCCCACCAGGGCGGGCAGGTGAGGCAGCAGGGCGTCGGGCAGATCCAGTAGGTCCACCATGTACAGTACAAGAGCTGGCTCGGGCCGCCGCAGCGCGGCGCTCACCAGCTCCAGGAACTGTTCCTGGCTCACCTGAAGGCGCAGGGCGCGCCGGTGATGCACCAGCAGCCAGCAGCGCTGGCATACGGTCCGCTCCAGCCCCCCTTCCTGCGCCACCGCGCTGTTAAACTTCTCGCTGGGCAGGTAGCCGGGAACGCCGGGGTCCTGGCAGTGCAGCTCCGCACCGCAGCCAGAACAGTTCCGGCCGCTGGGCGGCACCGTCGGGTCCGGGTGCCCCACCACTCGGTGCACCCGCCGGCCGGCGCCTAACTTCTGCTGCCGAGTCGCCGTCGCGCCACGAGGAAGGCCACGTCCCAGGCCCGCTGGGTGTCGGGAGGAGAAACCGGTAGCGCATCTCCTCTCGAGGAGCGTCTCCCGGACGCCGTGGCGCACTACAGTGGGAGTGGGTCCCCGCAAGAAGCCGCAGAGAAGCCTGCGAGCTAGGCGCGAGGGCAGCATGAGAAATGCAGGAGTGGGCAAAGGGGCGGAGCCACCTTTTTGCACGTGTACTGTGGCCCTAGATGAGCGTAAAACAGCAGAGACAGGCCGGGAATACCTGAGAGCGGTCATACGTCAGCGTCGCACTGAAGCTCCTCCTCCCACGTCTAATCTAGTGAGTTCTCGCGATGAAGGCTCTGTGGCCCAGAAACCTTCTTAAAGCGATACCGGGGACTTAGATTAGCGTAGGTCGGTCGAATAGGCTAGTTAGTGAGGGTTTAATCTACTTTCAGGCTTGTTTAACGCGCTGTCCCTGGCCACCACCACCACCCTGGCGCTGTTAAGAAATCACATTGTTAGAAGCTACGTGTTTGTCTTTTGAACTGGAAAATTAAAAATCGAATGTCGCAGACTTACAGCCACAATTAAAACCTTTTATTAATACATCTTCTTGGCTTTTTCCGGGTATCATTATTCGTGCAACAGCGTTAAAATCACGTTTAATTTAAAAAATATGACGCATAGTTGATGTCCACAAATCCTTCTTAAAAGCTTTGTGTTTTTAAATCTTTGGAACTGAAAAAAATAGAGCACGGCGACAATTAAACCTTTTATTATTAAATCTTCTTTCTTTTTTTTTTTTTTCGGTGCCATTATTTGTGCAGCAACACTAGAAAACAAAGCTTCATTGGCAGAAATCACTTGAACACTGAGACACACCATCTCCCGTATTGAAAGCTCTGCAGAAACCAGAACGCAGCTACACTTGTTTTGATTTCGTCTGAAGCAGAGGTCCTGTAGTTCAATACGTCGGGCTTGCCAAAACATTGTGCTAGGTTCTGGAAATACACCGGGGACAAAGAACATATTTTCTGTATATGTGTGTGTGGATGGCGGGCAGGGTTTGATCTAGTTTGGCATTCCTTCATGCTGTTATATGCCTAAGTAAGTTATCCATTTCCTCCACGAGATGACACAGTTCTCTGAGCAGGGACACTGTCTCTTTTTCTTTTTACATGTAGAAACCTTAGTTATGAGTAGTGTATTTTCATTGCATATCTTTAATGCTCCTTCTTCCATTCTCCAAACTCCTTTTTCAGAGTTCATTTTCTTCTACCTCCCAACCTCCTGGTTGCCCCTCACTCTTCTATTCCTTCACTTACTTCATGGAGAAAATAGAAGCAGAAACTTAAGGTCTACTGTTTAAACTTGTGTCTCATTTTTATCTTGCATCTAGAAATTTATTAGTATCATTGTATTCTTTTTTAACTTCTGTCTGGAAAAAATTCAAAAAAAAATCTTAGCTTAATTTTTTAGTAGGTGATATATTCTCATTTTTCACAAACTGGAAGACACAAAAAATGTTAAAAGGGATAAATGATCAATAAATATAAAATTAACTTCATTATTATTGCTCCTTTTCCAGCCTTATTAGCTTCTCCTGTGTGCCTGTGATAATAACATCTAGTGTGTCATCAAAGCTAGAAATCTCTAAGCCATTTTAGATACCTTAGTTTTTTTTACCCCTTTTCCCACATGGAGGAGTCAGCAATTCCAGACGATTCAAGAAGCATTTATTAATATAATTTATTTTGGGTTATACATCAAATTTTGAATCAGAGTTGGTAAGTTTTACAGACTGTGTATATAGGTCAGAATAGAAAAACAAAAAAATACAGCACACATATTCTTTTACATAAGATGATGAGACTGTTTCTCATGGAGAAGCTTCGGCAGGTCCTGAGCGGCCAGGACAAGGAGGAACAGGGCCTGACCCTGCAGGTCCTTGATGCCTCGTCCCTTAGTTTTAACACCAGACTGAAGTGGTTTGCCATATGCTTTGTCAGTGGCATCTTCTTTTGCATCCTTGGAACTGGATTGCTGTGTCTCCCTGGAGGCATAAAGCTTTTTGCAGTGTTTTATACCTTTGGAAATACTGCTGAGTTAGACAGTACATGCTTTTTAATGGGACCTGTGAAACAACTGAAGAAAATGTTTGAAACAGTGAGATTGCTTGCAACAATTACGCTTTTGTGTTTCGTGCTCAGCCTGTGTGCTGCTCTTTGGTGGCATGAGAAGGGACTGGCTGTATTATTCTGCAGATTGCAGTTCCTGTCGATGACCTAGTGTAGTCTGTCATACATCACATGTGCAAGGGATGCAGTAATTAAATGCTGTTCTTCTCTCCTGAGCTGAAAACTGTTTGAAAAGAAAGAGACTGTTTGAAAAGACCTTTTGAAAGTTGATGTTCTGTTTTTGGTGAAGTGGCCTTTTCCTGATACAGTGATCACTCCAGAACAACTGCACTGACCATCTAAGACCATTTTGTATACTGATAAAACTACATACCCATTAAACTTTTAAGTGCCTGTGACAGTAAATTCATTATGTGCCATTAATACGCTCTTTCAGAGACAAGAATATTTTAATCATTGCCAATTGTAAATGATTTTTAGCCAGTTTTTAAATCTTTTCTAAACAGCATTTGAGATGTAAACATTTAAGGATAAACCTACACTGCAAGATATATTCAACTTTTTTGGTGGCTTTTATGTGTTTACATTTTAAAAATGTCTTTTTAAAATAAAAACTTTAAATGTGAAAGTTTTTACTTTAAGCTAAGCATTGCTTTATTGTATGTAATAAGAAATAATGTAGAAATCTTCATAATTTCAAAATAAACCCACACTTGGAAAAAAAAAAGATGAGACTAATATTAGGACCAGTGCACACTGACTTTTCAAATGCCCCATTGTACACATGATTATTGCTGCATGACTACCCCAAAATTTGGCTGCTTAGAAATTATTTAATACGTTCATGAATTAGATGGTCTAGGAATTGGGCAGAGCATAATAGGAATGGCTTGACTGTTGCCTGATGCCAGTGGTTGGCAGACGCAAAGGCTGGAGATTGACAGCCGGGGATTGTGATCTGGAGTGTTTACTCACACTGCTCTCAGTGCATCTGGCCTCTGGCCTAGGAAAATTCAAGGACTAGGATTGCCAACTGGAACATCTCTAAGTGGCTTCTCTGTTTAGGCTTTCTCACCTAAGTATACCAGCCTTAGAGTAGTAGGGCTTCTTAATCACAGCTCCAAAAGTAAGTATTTCAGCAAACAAGGTGGAATTGCATTTCTTTTCCTGATCTAAAGCTTCTAAAATTGTGTGACATTGGTTCAACTGTATTCTCTTAGTTATGGGAGATTTCGAAAACCCCTCAAGGGGAAGAAGCATAGACCAACCTCCCCCGCCCTTATATCTTGATGGTAGGAGTGTTAAAATCACTTTATGATGAAAGAACATGTAAAATGGAAGATACAGTATGGCCATCTTTGGAAAATATAGGCTGTCATCCCTGTCCATGTATGAAATGTTGCTGTAATAGACACTGCACCTTAATGTATTACCCAGCTATTGTAATCCTTTGCTGACTCCTCCCTCTTAGCCTAATCTCTGACTTTGGATCCGAGGACTGTGAGCTTGCTGTTAGTTATTATAATATATTTAGCTGTTAATAAGAGTTACATGAGCTATCTGGAGAGGATGAAACAGTTATAAATTCCTATGACTTGTGCTGAACCTTTCTAATGAGACCTCTTTGTGAATTGGGAGAATACCTATGTGACATGGACTCATGTATATGTACATACATACATACATTATTTCATTACAATTCAAGTAATGATTGAGATTTTATGGAATGGGGTAAAGCAATTGTTTTTTATTTAGTATAGATAAATGTGTTTCTGCTACCTCACATGATAGACGTGAGATGTGACTAGTAGTATTGCAAGTGAGAATGATTTTTTTTTTTTGCAGATATGCAATATGATGAAGATGATGATGAAATCACCCCAGATTTATGGCAAGAGGCTTGCTGGATTGTAATTAGGTAATGTTTTAGACCAAACTGAATAAGTTTTAAAAGGCACTGTAAACCATACAGTGATTTCCTGCTTATTCTTTGCTTGAAAATTAGATATTTTATGTGAATAGGCTTCATGAGTGCTGGCTTGTTATTATTTAAGTATCTAACTTTAACTTGCAAGGTATTTTGATTTATAGAAAAATTATGCAAGAATTCATGTATACACTTCACCTAGATTCCCTAAAGGTTAACCTTATGCTATGTTTTCTTTGCTTTATTCTTCATCTATCTGCATTTTTTTCTGAAATATTTGAGACTTAGTGACTTACCTAGGAATATTCTTTCACATAACCATAATCTAAGTTATTAAAACAAGAAAATTAATACAATAATCTTATTTAACCTAGAGACGGTACCCAGATTTTGCTGGTGTCCCACTAAAGTTGTTTGGAACAAAACAAAAATTTTCTGATCCTGGATCCAACATAAGATAATATATTACATTTAGTTTCCATGACTTATTCTTTTGTCTCCTATAATCTAGGACAGTTCCTTAGTCTTCCTCTTGGTTGTTTTGTTTTTTGGTTCCAAAACCCACTATCTCTCCAAAGCGTCCCATGGCCTCACTTTTTTTTTTTGACCTTGACATTTTTGAAGAATACAGGCTAATTACTTTTTAGACTGCCACTCAGTTTGGGTTTGTCTGATGCTCATAGTTAGATGATTACTTTTGATAACAATGATGTTCTGCTCTCAGTGCATTATATCAGGAAGCATATGATGCCTGTTTGTTACGTTACTGGTGCTGTTAATTTGATTCCTTGGTTTTCTCACTGTTTTAAATGGATAAAGTCATAACAGGTTGTATTTCAACCCACATTCCCATTCAAGTCTAAGTGTAATTAAACTGTTAATAAAACTAAGCAAGAAGCCTTACATATAGGTGAGAAAAATAACTTTTAAGTAATAAAGTCACCTCTGGCTATGTTAGGATGTAAAATGCTACATTTCTGCTCTCTTACCAAAGTGACAGTTGCTTTGTATATAGTAATATGACGGTGCCTCAGCCTCTTCCCTTTTGAAGAACACATGCTTCTGGATTCTGCTAGTTGTGTTTGAAGTAAAACTGAAGCTTTGCTGAAGATTGTTTTGTTAAAAATGTATTGAATTTATGGGATGTGAGTATGTATTTGTTTTTCCTGTTAAACGTGGACTATAAACTTCATACTGAGACATTTACATCTTCTATGATTTTTAGTATTAAACACCAAGAGACATTTTACTAGGAAACAATAACCAGCTAGATGTTTGGAGGATGCCTGTATTTGGTGATTGCCAGGGAGAAAGAATGTTCTGATCTTAGCCAAAAAAATAATTGTTTTCAACTTATGTGGCAAATTGTTGAAGGATTAAATACACTATTTGACAAGTCCTTGCATTTAACATTTCTTAGAGAATAAAATGTTGTTTGATTTTTACATTTTAGTTGATTATAGGAACTTTTAACTGTTGTGAGATGATGTTTTGTTTTTCCACTATTTGATGTCAAGTGATCTTTCCCAGGCATTGTGAATGTGATAATACTTAATATCATAGTGACTTTAGTAAGATGACTTCTTGTACATCAGTCATGGTAGTTGTAATGTAGTCACTGTGTCCAACTCTTTTGTGGCCCCATGGACTATAGCCTGCCAGGTTCCTTCTGTACGTGAGATTTCCCAGGCAAGAATACTGGAGTGGGTTGCCATTTTTTCTCTAGAGGATCTTCTTGACCCAGGGAATGAACCGATGTCTCCTCCATTGGCAGGCGGATTCTTTACGACTGAATCTGGGAATTCAGGGAAGCCCATCATAGTAGTAGATACCATAAATAAGAACTATTCAAAATAATAACTGTTCATAAATAAGAACTGTAGTTTAGGTGTTTAAAGGGTGGCATTCTAATGAGGTACTGTTCTGATGATTTGGGGAAAAGTAGCTATGGTTCAGCTTCCTGGGAGGATGAAACTTGCCCTTAGTTTTTTGAAAGATTTTTCATCATAAATTGTCCATAAAAACCATTGTTGTTTACTTTGCAGCTAGTGCCTTCCGTGTGTCTCTTATATACCAACGGCTGACCCAAATGGTTGTGAGAAATTTCTTTCCTGTTAGCTCACAGTCTCTACTGAAGGAAATGACCTTCACCATTCTATAAATATTTACTTCCTTTTATTTATTTGTTTGGCTCTACCAGGTCTTAGTTGTGGCATGTGGGAATTTTTAATTTTGGCCCACGAACTATTAGCTGTGGCATGTGGGACCTAGTTCCCTGACAGTGGATCAAAACTAGCCCCCTGCATTGGGAGCATGGAGTGTTAGCCCCTGGACCACCAAGGAAGTCTTTGCCTCCATCATTCTTGAAGCTGTACCTTGTATACGGGTGATTGTTACTGTGTTCTCTGCCTTAGAGAACTTCAGATATTGGTAGCCATGGGTGACTGAATCAGGGTGGGACCCAATACCAGCCAATTTGTAGGCTGGCCAGCAACCTGTGAGATGATCTCCTGATGTGGAAACGGGAAGCTGATGGTTTGTTGGGCTGTGCATGTTGCTCAGAAAATTGGTGTGAGATGAGGGAGCTAGTTAATAAGCAAAAGGGGCTAGAAGCTAGGTCCAGCTATGCAGCTCTTGCTGTGTGATGGTGAGGGGAAAGAATCTTCTTGCAAATAATAAGTTGTTTCTTTTTGAGCCTCTGTCCTTCATTAGGGCTTTCACTGTTTGGTTTCTGTGTCTCTACCACTAGCTCTGATCTCTCAGCCTTGCTTCATTTTTAATGATCAGTCATTTGCTGAGTATTTTCACTTAAATGACTTTGCCTCATCTTACCTTTAACATATGCAGAATAGGATAATCTTTAACCTAAAATTGAAATTCTTAACATGCTATAGTTTAGTCATTTACATCATCATCTTTCTTCTTATTAAAATTAAAGTTCTTATTTTTATCTTTTTTTTCCATGCTTTTTTTTCTTATATAAGTTTCAGATGTACAGTATTATAGTTCAACATCTGAATATACCACAGAGGGATCACCACCACAGTCTAGTTATCCATCACCATACATTTGACCCCCTTCACCCATTTCACCTATAGCAGTAACCACCTTCTCTCTCTGGTAACCTCTTATCTGTTCTCTATGTCTATAAGTTTTTTTTTCTTTTGTTTGTCTGTTGTTTTGGGTTTGGGTTTGTTTTTTTTTTTAAGGTTCCACATATGAGTGAAATCATGTGCTATCTGTTTTTCTCTTACTTATTTCTCTTAGCGTAATATTCTCATGGCTCATCCATGTTGACGTTTTTCTCTTTGACTATACATTTTCTTTAGTTTCAAGAAATGTTTCAAAGAGACTGGATAAAGTTTATAAGGGATATTTATAAGTTAAGGCTTTCTTATAGTTCTTACATTGTGTTTTAGTAATTTTACCCACAAGTATAAGTCTCATTTCTCCAGACTTAAGTTCTACAAAGAAAGTGTTCCTAGTCTCATCCCCTTTTTAGATACATGATAGTATTTTATATAGTGATGGGTACAGAGTGATTTCTATTTTGTGATTAATATTTGTTGAATTTAATGATAATGAAAATGGGGAAATATGCTAGAAAACATCAGTGAGTTGTAACTGATTGTAAACTCATATTTTCCCAGTTCCTATTTTGATGAGAAAGGTTTGGTGAGACAACAGCTGGATTCTTTTGATGAGTTTATTCAGATGTCTGTTCAAAGAATTGTGGAAGATGCTCCACCTATAGACCTACAAGCTGAAGCTCAGCATGCTAGTGGAGAAGTTGAGGAACCGGTAAGATGGTTATTTTAATAAAGTAACATAAATAAGGGTATTGATTTGAAATTTCAATCCTTTTCTCACCTGGCTTAAAGGTTAGAAAAGAAAGTAGGTGTTTTTTGTAGTGTACTTACAACAGTTTCTATCAGCTCCTGATTTATTCTTACTAATGGAGAGATGCATTTTAGCAAGTAATGCAGAACTGTTAATTCTTATTCAGATAGTAGGTATTTAATAGTCAGGAAGAGGAAACTCAGAGATATGATGAGCTACTAAGAGAAGCAAGCCAGAAATAGTCATATTACTTCAGAAAATCCTCCTTTTTTCTTTCCAAGTGTAAGGAATTGAAAGAAAAAGTAGGTGAAGGACTTCCCCCTTGTTTATTTGTTGCATGAAGTACATTATTATATCAATATAAGAGATAATAAGGAAAAATCACCCAAATATATCAGCTCTTTTAATTTTTCTAAATTTGTTTGTAGTCTTTTTTTTTTTTTTTTTAACACATGCATGTTTTCAGCATTGTTAAAATCATAGCAGGGCTATCATTTTAGAATCTAGTTTTAAGTGAGTGATTGTAAAGAAGTGTGTATGTAGTCAAAAATAATGACTGTCCCTAGTGTTTTTTTTCTTAATTTATTTATTTTTAATTGGAGGATAATTGCTTTACAATGTTGTTGGTTTCTGCCATACATCAACATGAATCAGCCATAGGTATACATATTTCCCCTCTCTCATGAACCTGCTTCCCACCCTAGTTTTTTTTTTTTTTTTTTTTTTTAAAGCACTATCTATTTATTGGCTGCTTGGGTCGGGGGATCTCAATTTCCCCAACCAGGGATCAAACCCAGGCCATGGCAGTGAAAGCCCGGAATCCTAGCCACTAAGCCACCAGGGAATTCCATGTTCCTAGTTTTTGAGTAGAGAGGCAGCTTGATTGGTCTTGAGGGACAGGGAAAACTAAAAACCAAAATGAGGTAGAAAAGAAGTAGAATTAGACAGAGGGAGAGATGATTATTTCCTGCCAGATCAGTCCCTCTTTTCTGTAGCTTATCTCATAAGGGCTGGTGTATTATTCTCATTTTGGGTGGAGATACTGCATAGAGTTTGCTCTTGAGAACAAAAATAACCGACTCTTCTGGCACTGTGTTGGAAAAATGGGTGTAGAATCTTTTTTTTTTTTAATATATGGCATTTTTTTCTATATGGTCTTTTCAAAATGAGAGATAACAATGTAGCATATTCAGAGTTCCAAAACAAGTACTGTGGAAGGAAGAGATCTCTCAAGCTTTGGTATCAGAGCTTAGTGAAAAAGATGGAAGGGACTTAAGCTGACCATGAAGGGCATTTGTCTTAGTAGAGAAAAAATATTTAATCATTTCAGCAAAAGATATTTTATGTATTTGGCTTGTGGTTGGAATGGAGGGACCACCATAATCATTATATTGTTTTTGACTTGATCTCTTTTTGATAGTGGAAGATAAGATGGAACTAGGTTGTCACATGCTTGGTTGTCATTGGCTGTCATGGGAAATTGTGGAAAGACTGTCAAAGAATGTATATAAAGCATTATTTTAAAAAGGTTTCTTTGGAAATGGTGTTTACTGGGAATGGGAAGAGACTAGAGTCACATACAAATTTTGAAACAGCTTAAGTTTCAGATAATAATGTCCTAAACTAAGGTGATAGTGGAAATGAGTAGTTGGATGGCTGAATTCCTTTTGTTTCATTATCACCAGTAGTTCTTCTTGCTCTTTACCTACTCCAGCTTGGGAAACTTGGGTATTAATAATTTTCCTTTAGTGATCTGTTTAGTTCCATCTTTTCCTTTTCTGAGGTTTGATTTGGACTAAGAGAAATTCCGTATCCATTTAACTCTGGAAAGTTCTTTTGGATCTTGTTTTATTGGGTAGCAGATATATATTTAATTGAAAAATTTTCTTTCTCTTTTCTTTCTTTTCTTTTTTTAACTGTGAAATAAGCTATAGTCAGCCATGGATGGAAATTCTCATTCCTCTATGTAGAATAGTAATTAGGGTTTCTGTTGTTGTTTTTTTTATTCGTCTTTGCACACAGTATTATAAGAAGGTGGCTATCATACTGATTCCTTACATCTCTTACACAGAAATGCCCCCTCAAGGATTCCCAGTTATCTGCCCGTGGGAATTGGCAGTTAGTCAATGGGGCAGAATGCTAAGTCTCAGAAAGGTTTCTTGAGACATTTTTGTGGGAAGTTTTGGGTCAACGGGAGAAATGAAACCCAACAATGAGCGTTCCATCCTTCATCTTCCTGGGGAAATTCCAATTCCAAAGGTTTTCTGAAGAAAGGCACCTCTCTTAGCGACCTAGGGATGGGTGGTGCCCAGACCTACTGCCTGGATTAGGTTGAGGTGGAGAGGACAGCATTAAGCAGAAGAGTTCACAGACCCGAGGCAGAGAAGTGAAATGCCTGTGGGGGAGAGAAGGGGACTAAGAGAGCCCAGAGGTCCAAGTCATAAATTCCACCCTGTCTCCAGTTCTGAGCAGAAACACTTCTTCCCAAGACTCAAGTGGAGTTTTAATTCAGGACTGGCTTTTCTCCAGGGCACAGAGAGGACAAGTCAGGTGGAGATCTGATGGTAGTGAAGGTGGAGAGTTAAGGTATCAGACACAGAGATGGACACTCCCACAACAAACACAGACCACAGCAGTTTTGAAGCTATAAGCCAGGATCAGGGTAAAAAAAAAAATTCAGCTGTGTTTGAAATACAGAATTTTGTAGGCCCTCTTCAATAAAATTTAAATCACTGCTTCTGTGCTGTCCCTTCCTATGTTCCCAGTATTTTTTCCAAAACTAGAGGTCTGGGCAGTAAGAAGAAATAGGAGAAAATACCGAGACTTGAAATGCCACTCCCCACCCCCACTTATTCTGTACAAAAGAATCTTCTCTCCCTCCCCTTGCTGTTGGGATGAAGGCTGGGTAAAGGCAAAAGGAGGAAAACCCTCAGCACGTTCCTTCTGCTTTGAAGTGTAGTTGCATCACAGGGCACAGAAGTGGAGGAGAAAATATAGGCTCTAGGAGAGCGTGGGAGCATAATCCAGTCAAAGAAGAAAGAGGGTGCTTCCCCTGCCCTGTGTCAGAGGTGCTCAGAGCTTTCCTTCCAGTACTGACAAAAAGGAGTGAGAAGGAAGGGGAAACGTGTACAGGTTGGGGTGAGGGTGGGGCAGCTACAGACAAGATGGATTCTTAATCTCTGTGACCCCAAGATGATCCTGCAAGCATCACTTGGGGGACTGGATGAGAAGTCACCCAGGAGCTCTTCTTGGATTTTTTGAGGGAGTGAAGAGCCAGGAATGGTGGTCTTCACTGGAGTGACTGCTGGATCTTTTCTTTGGCTGACTACACCACTTGATATTTGATCTGCTCCTTAATGCCAACGGGTGTACCACTATATGGGAATTACTGTCTTGGATCACCCCTGCATCTATGATTTCTTCCACAACTGAGAAGACTGTTCACCAGCAGAGCTCACTTTTCTACATTTTCCCTCAGCATCTGGCTTGATTAGTTGAAGAGGTAGTTCAGAACAGCCATGAACTTCAGCTCATTCTCATAGGAGCTGCCAATCATACAGAAATAGAGATTGATACTGCTTTTGTATACTACTTTCAGGCTTTCTAAAAGGGCAGCTTCACTGACAATCCTATGGGTCCTGTTGAAAATATTCTTCTTAAAGGCCTTTTGCTTCTTGATGCTGGTATAGGTCAGCTGCACATGAAACAGCTATACAGATCATTAATGCAAATCCATTTTAGTTGTTTGACATGAATCCAGAGCATATGATACGTGGTTAGTCTTTACAGTCTCTTTTTGTCTTCCACCTTAAGAGAGTGATGAAGTATAAAACTTGATGCCTATGGAATATGGATAGTGACTGGAGAGTCACCATTTTAGTAAAGTGGATTAACTTCGGCATTTTCTAGAGCTGTTTCTACTCAAAATGATATGTTGATTAAAACGGAATCATTAAATCTTTTATGGAAAAAATTATTTACTTTTTCCCATGGTTTTTGGTTTCATTTTAGCCAAGATATTTGCTGAAGTTTGAACAGATTTACCTGTCCAAGCCCACTCATTGGGAAAGAGATGGTGCCCCATCACCAATGATGCCCAATGAAGCCAGATTAAGAAATCTCACGTAAGAAACCTTATTTCTTTTCCAGCAGCTGATTTTGAAATAAAATTCATAAAATAAGATTTTGGCCAGTTGATAGTTTTAGCAAATACTTTACTATTAACTTGTGATCTACTTTTATTTTCAAAGGTACTCTGCTCCGCTTTATGTTGACATAACAAAAACAGTCATTAAAGAAGGTGAAGAACAACTTCAGACGCAGCATCAGAAAACTTTTATAGGAAAAATTCCAATTATGTTGCGTTCAACTTACTGCCTATTGAATGGCTTAACTGATCGTGATCTTTGTGAGTTAAATGAATGCCCCTTGGATCCTGGTGGCTACTTCATTATTAATGGGTCAGAAAAGGTATAATAGCATTATTTATAAAAAATATCAAATGATCATTAAGCTCATGAAAGTTGAAATTAAAAAGTAAACTTTTGTGTAATAATCTGGAAGTAGCAGTTGAATTATTAGGGAGGTGACAGCTGAATTTATATTAAACCAAAACTTTGTTTAGCTATATTTACACTAGAAATTTTGTCAGTTTGAGCTTAATATGTTTCAGTGAAGGACTGATGTTGAAGCTGAAACTCCAATACTTTGGCCACCTGATGCGAAGAGCTGACTCAGTTGAAAAGACACTGATGCTGGGAAAGATTGAGGGCAGGAGGAGAAGGGGACAACAGAGGATGAGATGGTTGGATGGCATCATGGACTCAATGGACATGGGTTTGGGTGGACTCAGGGAGTTGGTGATGGACAGGGAGGCCTGGCGTGCTGTGGTTCATGGGGTCGCAGAGAGTCAGACACGACTGAGCGACTGAACTGAAGTGTTTATGCAAAATGCAATATGTAAAGTTTAAGAATTGTTATTTCAGTGAGCTTGTACAGTCAGATTAAATTAAGATGCAGCTTTCACTGTTCTTTCTAATTCAAAGACTTTGTGTGTTTTATGGCTATAACTTTTATTGTCCATGTAGGTTCTGATTGCTCAAGAGAAAATGGCAACAAACACAGTCTATGTGTTTGCCAAAAAGGATTCCAAATATGCCTACACAGGAGAGTGTAGATCATGTCTGGAGAATTCTTCTCGGCCCACCAGCACTATCTGGGTTAGCATGCTGGCGAGAGGAGGACAGGTATGGAATATTACATGATATGTTTGGGTTTATTCCTTCTGATCTAGTTCTGTAAGTTACCAGGCTGCATGCTTTGTCAAAAAGTTTTTCTGAAACATATTATCAGTGTTGTATGAAAGGCATTTTGTTTATTAATACTTATTGCTGTGTAACAAATTACTCCAGTAGCAACATTTATCATGTTGCAGTTTCTGAATGTGGATTAGCTGGGTCCACTGGTCACAAAGCTGCAATCAAGGTTTTTGGGCCACAGTCATTGTAAGGCTCATTTTTGTGGTTGTTGGCAAGATTCAGTTCCTTGCCACGTGGTGCCCCTCCATATAGCCCTTGACAACATGGCAGCTTGCTTGTCAGAGTAATTGAGCAGAGCCATGGAGCATATGAACAAGATGGAAATTGCCATCTTTTATGCCTTAATCTTGAAAGCAACATCCTGTCGTTTTTGCCATGTTCTTTTTGTTAGGTGCAATTCAGCACATCCGGTCTGTTCTCCAGGGGAACCACACAAGGCAGAAACAGAGGCAGGGATCATTGAGCACCATCTTAGAAGCCACCCAGCATAGGCATGTTACTTACGATAATGCACTCTAACAATAGCATTTCTTGACTATTGCTGTGTGCCAACTATGTTGCTTAGGTCACTTGATTTAATTTTTGCAATTCCCTTGGAAATTTGTTGTAACTAATTTCATGTATATTTTTATTTGTTAAAATTTTTAATATAAGTCATATATGCACATTAAAGTGGTTCAGAAAAGTACAAAAAAAAGCATTCTATAAAAAGTAGTCTCCCTTTGACCTGCAAATCTCTCCCCTCAGAAGCAGCTACTTGTGATAATTTCTCATGAGTCCATTCAGAAATAGTCTTAATTCAAAAACAATGTTTGCACCTTGCTGGTAACTTTTAAAAACAAGTTTAGATCAGCAGTTTTTCATTATTTCTGAGATGTGATCCTCCATGTATGGATGTAGTATAATTTATTGAGCCATTCCCCACTGATGGCTGTTTAGGTTTCCAGTCTTGTGCTCTTATAAACACTTCTGCAGAGTGTAATGTCACTTTGATGTTTTATAAAAGAAGAACTTGAACATAGAGGTTTAAGGGCCTCGAGTTAAAAATCCCATGTAGAGTAAGTGTTTTAAAGAATTAAAATGTTTTTTTCTTGTGACTGGGGGTAGAATGGAGCCCAGCTACAAGTGTTTGGGAAAGATCCCCAAGTGATTGTGATGTGGATTCTTAATTGATAAGTGTTGGCCTGGATTATGGAGGGCAGAAGTATAAGGAACACAGAATGTTAGGGAGATTATCATGGAAGCTATGGGCAAAACCAATTAATCAGAGGCAGAGAAAGGAAAATCATCTAGATTTAGTGATAAAGTTTGATATAATATGAGGATGACTCGAGATCCTATGGTTCTTTCCAGAATTTTCATTTAATCAGTTGAGGAATGGGGCTTGGGGACCCATTTAATTCCCTGGAATATTCTCATGCAAAGCCAGAGTTGAAAATCACTGAGTAAAAACATAAGGTCTTTGTCTTATAATCTTGAAATAAAAGGATAACATTTTAAAGGGAATGAAATGAACAGTTGAGGTGTATGGTCTTTATTTTATTGGCATTTCAATATACATGTATATTTCTGTGTAGTTATTTTTACGGGATTTTGCTCTTGCTTTTTCTGACTGTGCCATGTGGCTTGCAAGATCTTAATTCTCTAACCAGGGATTGAACCCAGGCCCCAGCAGTGACAGGGCTAAGTCCTAACCACTGGACCAGCAGGCAACTCCCTCTATGTAGTGTTTTTAACTTTTTTAAATTCACAGATAATTGTTCACAGTGATTCTGTCAACTTGGAAGTTGTGGCTAAAAGGTGTAGCCACCTGCCCATTCCCATACTTTGTATGCTTTTGCCGTGCTCTGTAGTCAAATCTGGCCAAGTGTGGGACTCTTGGTATCTCACAACTCTTTACATCAACCAAGCTTTGTGTAATCATTGCCCAGGGCTTCACTGTTTTGCCTGTTAGTACTCACAGTAGCTATTTTATAACAATCTGAAACCTTCCCTCACCTCTTTAACTTTACAAATTAGGAAATGGAGTGTAATTACTTGTACCTTATTAAGCTCCTTAAGTGTGTGCGCCCCAAAAGATGACTAGTCAGTCTGCCTGAAGTGCAAACACTGTGGTTATGAGTATCAATAGCCTATAGGCAGCCATGAAAAAAAAAAGATTCTGTTATTCTATCCTGAGGTTCAAGATAAAATAGAGAACTTCCAAGAATTGATTTTTAGAGAGAATGTTGTGATGCGAGCAGTACATGGTATAGGCATTCTTTTGAAATGTTTGCATATTCTGAAAAAGGTCTATGATGAAACAGGTGGAATAATTGTTGAAACAACTGAATGACAGTTGGAGTTGTGAGGATTGTGGGTACAGGAAAAAGACCAAGATGAAGATTTAGGTATCATCTGTGAAAAGTTGTTACTGAACACTCATGAGATGAAATAAGGTTTCTAAGGAAGGAGGCCTGAAGTAGGAGGAGGAAGACAACAGAAACAGTTATTAAATGAACCATGATAATGTAGGATTATGAGGCGAAGAGAAGATAGAGTTTGATACTAAAGGAAGGAAATTTGATTAAAATTGAGAAACCAGGTGTTTGTGTATGTCAGTGAAGGCTGGTAACTTATTTCATTTCTGTGTGCTATTGAAGAGAGAAATTGTAAAAGAGAAACCTATATGAAAGAGACTGTTTTTTAATATTGAAACATCATTCATATTTAGAGATACCTCACCGACCAACTCTCAGTTTATTTTTCATTCTGTTCTTGGCTTTTTCCCACATTTGCCTATCTGTTGTCTCTTATCTTCCCTTCATCTATTTCTTCCAAACTCCTAATTTTTTTGGTTGGGGAAAAGGACGAGTGGTAGTCTGTGTTTATATTCTTTTGCAGGCAGAGTTTCCAGATACAGTCTTGAGGTATTCTGGAGAAGCTTGGCAAACAGAGAGTAGAGAATGGAAATTCTCTCAGGTCTGAATGACCAGCCTGTCTGTCAAATAAGTAAACCTGTTGCAGTGGTTTTTGAAAAGCAGCCATAGGACATTCCTTAGAGTATGAGAGGCATGCTTTTTTTGAAATACTTACAATGGACATTTATATGAAAAGATTCTTATGATGTTTATATATGGCTGTAATCTCTGTATTCTTATATTCTAATGATTTTTTTTTCCTTAGGGTGCAAAAAAGAGTGCTATTGGTCAACGTATTGTGGCAACCCTACCGTATATCAAGCAAGAAGTTCCCATCATTATTGTGTTTAGAGCACTAGGTTTTGTGTCTGACAGAGATATTTTAGAGCATATTATTTATGATTTTGAAGATCCAGAGATGATGGAAATGGTAATGTGCAAGCAACATGTATTCATAGTGTTCTAGAGATTTAAAGTTCCTCACTGTTGCTAATCCTAAAACACAAAAGAAAGCTGCTCTGAAGATCAATTTAACTATTGTAAACCCCATTCTATTTACTGTATAGCAAAAGCCTTCAGCTCTGCCTTGACTTCTTTTCCTGACAATTCTATGTAAAATTGACCTGAAAATTAGAGGCAGTCAGAGTTCATTGACAGCAGTAAGGAAGAAGTAGTAATAAGGAAAATCATAAAGGCACACTAGTCTGATGCAGTTTAGTAAGGGGAAAAGAAGAGTTGATATCTTAAAAAAAAAAACAAAACATTTTTATTTTTAAAACATTTCAAACTTACAGAAAAGTTACAAATAACTCCTATGTAGTCTGTGCCTATATTTAGCAGCTGTTACCTTTGCCACATTTGTTTTAGGATTCTTTTTATCTATATATATATATATACATTTGTTTTTTTCCGGATCATTTGAAAGTGAGTTTTAGGCATCATGCCCCTTTATTCCTAAATACTTCAGTGTATATTTCATAAGAATCAGGATATTTACTCACATAATCATAGCGCAGTTTTTAAAATTGGTATTTTGGTGTAGTACATACTGTTAATCTGGAGAACTTATTCAAGTTTTTGCCAGAGATATTGATAATATCCTTAATAGCATTTTTTTTTCCTGGTTCAAAATCCAGTCAGTCATCTATTACATATTTTTAATGTTTGCTTAGTCTCTTTTAATCTTCCCCTGTCTCTTTCTGTTGTTTCATAACACTGAAATTTTTGGAGTGGGTAGGCCATTTATTTTATAGAATATCCTTCAGCTTGAATTTTTCTGATGTTTCCTCATGATTACATTGAATTTATGCCATTTCTTGGCAGGACAAATCTAGAGATCATAATATGTGCTTCCCAGGGCATCACATCAGAAGTCACATGATGTCATTTTGTCCCATCATTGGTAATGTTAATTTCACAGCTGCAGCTGTTAGTTTCCTCCACTGTAAAGTTACTGCTTTTATGGGAAGGTTTGTTGAATCTAGATAAATACACATTTCCTCATCAATCATCCTTGTCTAAGGAGTACTTGATATTCTTAAAGTTGTCCTGAATTATCCAAAGTCTTTAAGACTACAGAGAAATAAAATATAGGCTAAACATTGGTCACAAAGTTAGAAAGTGAAGTATATTTTAGTTATTAGAGTTTATTGTTATGATTACATGACAAAATGGATTCCGTTTAGATTTTACTTTAAGCTTCTGGCAGTAGTTACGCTTTTTTTCCCCTTAATACTTAAAGATAAGTATTTAGATAGTTAAAAGAAAGGATAACCTCTTAAACCAAGGCTGACAACATTATGACACATTTATTCATTTGAGCTTAGTTTGGGTGTTAAAGTGAAGTTGCTCAGTTGTGTCTGACTCTTTGTGACCCCATGAACTGTAGCCTAACAGGCTCCTCCGTCCATGGGATTTTCCAGGCAAGAATACTGGAGTGGGTTGCTATTTCCTTCTCCCGGAGATCTTCCCAACCCAGGGATTGAACCCGGGTCTCCCACGTTGTAGGCAGACGCTTTACCATCTGAGCCACCAGGGAAGTCCAGTTTGGGTGTTAAACTTTTCTAAATTGATTTTAGATAGTTGAAAGGAACTTTTTTTAAGCTATTGTTTATTAAAATATTTTAAAAAACCCAAACCCACTGTGCTGTGTTATAATGGAATTATTTGTATTTTTCTGGAAAGTATGATTTTGTCCATGCTGATCATTTTTTTCAGAGTTCCCTAGATCAGTAAGGTGTTTTTAAGTTCTAGGATTTTGTGGTTCCTTGAATTTCTAAAAATATTTGCATATTTAATTAGGTGTCCATAGGGATATTTAACATATTATAAATTGACATTTGCCTTATGTTAAAGATAATGAATTCAAAAATAATTTTATTTTAATTAACGAATAGGTTAAACCATCACTCGATGAAGCTTTTGTCATCCAAGAACAGAATGTTGCACTAAATTTCATTGGTTCAAGAGGGGCAAAGCCTGGTGTTACCAAAGAGAAAAGAATTAAATATGCCAAGGAAGTATTACAGAAAGAAATGCTCCCTCATGTTGGCGTCAGTGATTTTTGTGAGACCAAGAAAGCTTATTTCTTGGGGTATGTCATATTTCATTGTTTTAAGTTCTTTGCCAAGATGTGGTTGAGATGAAGTTTTTCTTAAAGCTGAAAATGTCAAAATTGATGTTTTTAATATATGTTAAAAAAAAAAAAGAAAGCCAAAACCATATGCTTTCTCTTTTTGTTTTTTTAAAGGTACATGGTTCATAGGTTGCTGCTAGCAGCTTTGGGTAGAAGAGAGTTAGATGACAGAGATCACTATGGAAACAAAAGATTGGACCTTGCTGGACCACTACTTGCATTCTTATTTAGAGGGTAAGAAATTATGGAATGATACTGTTCAAAGTAGATAAATTTCACTTTAGATTGGTTATGGCACATGTGGAGGTGCTAGAAAACTATCTTGGCATGCGTAATGGGTACATGTGAAGTTAGTCACATTCTTTGCCAGTTGTGCAGTTTAGTTCTGCTTCATATCTGAGAATTTCAAGATTGTGAGGACGTTTATCACTTGTTTATACATTTTCTTTATTCGTCTCTGCCATTGCAAAGCAGTTGAGAAAGCTCAGTTATTGATTGACTTCCTGAGTGCTGATATTGGAATTTTTATTAGCTTTGCTTTGCAGTTTATAAAAACACAAAAGCTAGAGAGGAGGCAGTGGTTGTGTCAGAATTAAGGTTATACGTGATTTTTATTTCATTTTTAATATGTTTTTATATTTTCTATAATGAACATATACTACTTCTATAATTGGAAAAACTTATTTGTAAAAATTAAGTAGACAATTTAGCACAAAAATATTAGCAATGTTTTGTGCATGTTCTGTTATTTGTTGTGTTGTATATTAGTGTTTTTCAACCTTGTTTTGTTAGCACCCCACTAAGGAGCCTCTTTCGACTATTTTTCCCTTACTGCTTTGCTTGTGTATGTTTTGGTACTGTATGTACATCTGTGCTTTTTATATAAAAAAGAATAACCCCCCCCATCTTAACCACTTTTCCCCTCCTTGTGGGCAATAGTGTCCTTGTTAAAGAATTCATATTACAGATCTTGACATGTTTAAAACATTTTATTGGGCAGAATGTTTAAGAATTTGCTTAAAGAAGTACGGATCTATGCCCAGAAGTTCATTGATCGTGGAAAGGATTTTAACTTGGAATTGGCAATTAAAACAAGGATTATATCTGATGGCCTAAAATATTCTTTAGCTACTGGAAACTGGGGTGACCAAAAGAAAGCTCATCAAGCCAGAGCTGGAGTATCTCAGGTAAGGATGTCAACTGTGACTACAGGTTTGGTAAGAAAACATTACGAAACTAATAGAATCTTCATTTATTGAATGTAAATTGTTTTCCCTTTTTTTTTCTTGGTCAGATATAAAAGCACTTGGAGGCTTTTGAATTACGAAAGTGAAAATTTTCTTAAGTTAGCTGTTAGCATTACTAAGAGATTTTAAAGTTTTGACTCTCATCAAGATATTTAATAAATTCACATAGGTTCTTAGGAGGTGGAACAGTCTATGTTCATGAAATTTTTGTCTTAAAAGTTCCATATTAGAAACTGATACCCAGGGAATAAATTATTTTGTGTAATGTAATACTTCTAACGCTGATTTCTGTATGTTGCCTTGTTTTTATGTACAGTGATTTCAGTAGGTACTCTTAGAATGATTAATGCGGGAAACATTTTAAAAAAATGTCTCACCAGGTGTTTTTATTTATTTTTCATAATTACTTTTCATATGAGATTTAAAACTTAACCATGTATGTGTTTAGCTTTATGGAAGGGATCTCCCCCTCATTTGCCTTTTTTTTTTTTTTTTAAAAAAAACAAGCCTACACCAGTATCGCCTAATAAATTTGGCATTCAGACACCAACTTTAACCTCCTGATTCCTGGGAGCCTAAATATCTTAAGAATTATGGAAGGATGCTCATAGCCCAGTTGAATTTCTAGTTTCTTTTAGTTTAGTAAGGATTTGTTGACTCTAGTTGGTGTTTGTGATGCTGGGTTCACAGGTTGATTCCAGCCCTCAAGGAGCTCACCATCTATTAGAGGAAACATTTGTCCTTGTATATCTCACTATGCCTTGAGCTGAATTGTGATAAATGCCATCCTACCAATTGAGTTCAGCTCCTGGGTCTTAAGATGTGCCAAGAGCTCTGTCACACGTTGGATCTGCAAAAAATGAATAAATCATGATCCCTGATCTTCAGTAGCTTACAGTCTGTACTCACAGATGTAAACAGATATTACAGCATAGTACAGGGAGTATTAAATGAGAGCTATGCATGCTTGCTCTGTGGAGGTGCTGGAGAAAGGCATATAGCACTGCCTGAGAGTGTGAACAGAAATGTTTTCTTTAGGAGGTGGCATGTGAGCTGGATCTTGAAGGGTAGTTGAGAAATAGCCCAAGCCTTGGAGGAGGGTAGAACCAATAGCTCATAGGAAAACTGGAAAAAATTTCTTAATATCCTGAACAAAGGGACAGAGGGAGAAAAGGGCACATGTATGGGGGAGGAGCTAGATCATTCTAGTATTTTCAAATCAAAATGGGAGAGTTAGAAAGGTGGGGTTGGAGAGGGGAGCTTGGGAACACCTCGTAGAGGGGCATTCATTTTTGCTTTTTAGGTAGCTTCACAGTAAATGTCATTGTGGAGAAAGGATTTGAGAAGGGCATAGTTGGTGGCATAAAGATTGTTCCAACAGGCTCAGTGAGAAATGGTTAGAGCCTGCAGTAGAACAGTTCTATGGAGGTAGAGAGTGGAGTTAGATTTGAGAAATATTGGGAAGTTTGGAAAGCTTTGTGATCAGTTGAATGATGGAAAACTCCATAGAACAGAGAGAAGAAAACAGTTCTTCCTGGAGGTGGTCAGATGTCTTCTATAGAAGTGGTGGAATTTCACCAAGCAGAGCAGAATGGGGAGTGCATTACATCCTGTGGCAGTTGCATGTCAGAGTTGTGGAGGTGAGAAGTGTTTGGCAATGTGGATGGAGTACAGGAGTTCTGAAGACTATGATAGGGGAAGGTTGTCTGGGACTTCATTGAAAAGAGCTTCAGTGTCATGCTACTTTAGCTGGTGGGGAACTGTCTAATATTTTTTAATTTGGTGAGTGATGTGAACTTACCTGTATCTGTGTTTTAATAATTGTGGTAACTGAGCAGAGTAGATTGGAGAGGACATTGCAGGGACTTACGAGCTAATGATAGTAGTACAGGTAAGAGGTGAGCTGGTTTTTTGCTGTGACATTGGGAATGGACAGTTTAGGTTTTTGGGGAAGTTGGGAAATGGAGTCAACAGGATATGTTTATTGATGTATGAAAGGAAGTCAGAGACAAAGATATCATGAGATTTCTAGGTTGGGAGATACAGGGAAGGGTGACACCATTAACCATGATAGGAGATTTAGGAAGAGGAAGGAGGATGGATTGTTGTAGGTGTGGGGAAAGAGGTGATGTGTTATTAGGTACATTGAGATTGTGTTGATTGCTTTATATCTCTCTAAACTCCGTACTTACACCAGTATTACCTTGCTTAGTATTCTTTAAATATTGAATCTCTGTGTTGGGTTCAGACACCTTAACCTGGAAAAAGTTCTGGGATGGGTTAGTGGTGTTTGCTGTGGTCAAAGGAATGAGAGTTGGTAGCATATAACACTCAGTGCCTGATGTTTGCCAAGTACTATTCTAGGTACTGGGATACAACGGAGAACAAAACAAGTTAAAAAAAACCTCACTAACATCCAAATGTTTGGAGATAGGCCATAAACCATTTATGTGGCATGTTAGAACTGTATGTCATATGTTTGCCACCCTTGCTGTAAGGGTCAGTTAAGTTACAAGAGTGAACAGAATTATCCAGGGCAGATTGGAGAAAGGAAGGATGGAAACAGTTGGACACTGAGTGAATTATATGTGACAATATGACTTTGCCTCATTGTAGTGTTTGCCAAAAATATGATAGTGTGAGTAACAGAAATGCCCAAGCTCTATAAAGATGTGTTATTGTTTTCTAGGTATTAAATCGCCTGACTTTTGCATCTACTCTTTCTCACCTGCGTCGTTTAAATTCTCCCATTGGTAGAGATGGCAAACTAGCAAAACCCAGACAATTGCATAATACATTATGGGGAATGGTGTGTCCTGCTGAGACCCCAGAGGTAATACATTAGAATTTATGTTCAAGACAAAAAGTACAAGAATTATCATGTAGAATATAATTACTTTTATAAATAACTTTTAATTTTATTTAATTATCTAAGTGTAGTATAGAACTAAGATATTATAATTTTGTTCTTAGGAAGTAAGAATACATTCTGAAATCAAATTGGAGGGGAAGTGTGGAAAATAATTTTGAAAGGCATGTTAAATCAGTATGAGTAATGTGTACTTTATTTATTCCAAGGGCCATGCTGTAGGACTTGTGAAGAATTTAGCCCTGATGGCTTATATTTCAGTTGGATCTCAACCGTCTCCAATTCTGGAATTTTTAGAAGAATGGAGTATGGAAAATTTAGAAGAAATTTCTCCTGCAGCTATTGCTGAGTGTGTATAGATGCAATTAAAAAAAAAAACTTGTTAATTTTTGGTTATAGCTTATTACAGAGTTACTAAGGACAAAATGCTTTTGGTTTTCTATTTTAGTGCAACCAAGATTTTTGTTAATGGCTGTTGGGTTGGAATACATAAAGATCCAGAACAACTTATGAACACACTACGGAAGTTGCGGCGTCAGATGGACATCATTGTGTCTGAAGTAAGAATCTTTATTTATTTAACAGGACGTGATCTCTGGGATTTCTGAATGAGGCATAAGGCTAAGTGAAAGTTATCTTTGCACTGATGTCTTTCTTGAACTGGTGTCCTTTGAATGTTAAAGTTTGTTGTCAAAAGTCTAGATGATGTTTTGAGCTAGATTTAATAATAAGGTATTGCTTACTTTAATGCCTTAGATATATGCATCCAAAGTTTTGACATGTAATTTATTATTAAATTATATTTTAGAATTCAGATTACATTTTAAAGTATATTCTTTTGAGAATCTTTTTGTGAAGCTGACAATGCTTTTAAAAAGGGAATGATCATCTCTGATAACCTCCTTTGTTGGAATCCAGAGATTGATTCTTAAAATGTGATACACCCCTATTAGATTCTTTTATGTTTAGGTGGATGTTGAAGTGCTCTGGGTATAGGATTTTTTTTTTTTAATCGTCAAAATACCAAATGAACTTTATTCCTCCCCAAAATAGGGCTTTTGCTTTCAGTGTAATACGTTGAGGGCTGGGCTCAGGCTCTTTTTTATTTCCCCACATCTGCACCTTTCGGTCTTTCCGGGGGAAAGTGGATTTGGAGAGAAACTAACACACTTAAGCTGGCCACCTGTCTACCTAGCAAAGCAGAGAATCAAGGTTTGGCTGCTCCAAGTCTTCTTCTAGCAGGCAGACTCTGGGTTTTGAGCCAGGGGTATTCAGAGCTGGAAGTCAGGAGCAGCTTGCTTCACTTGAGGGCAGCAGGCAGAGATAAGAGAAAGCCCAAGAACCAGCATTGTGTTTTTTATGATTGAGAATTCTGTTAATGCCTGTTGTTTCTGCTGAGGTTTGCTGTGTTCTGTAGGATAAAATTAAGTTCTTCATGCTGTTTAGGCCTCTTTACCTTTCCATGGGCCCTTTCCCCTCAAAAACAGATAATGGAATGTTTTTTACTTTTTTTTTTTAGCTCCTAATTCTGTTGAGTGTTTGTTGAAACTATAAATGGGCCCTGTGTCCTTGAACTGGACTGTTTAATCTTCTATTGGAGAATGTTGTTGGGAGCCTCTTAGTAGGGGAATTGTATGTATTTTTTAGGAGTCTAGTACTTTTTCTTTTTCTTAACCTTTATGTTTTCTGATAACCAGAGGTTCTCATCTTAGCCATCTCTAACTTTAGCTGTGTGTTGGACCTGTTAGGCTTTCCTGTCAGTAGTCTTCTCGAGAACACCTGTTTCCTTTGGAATACAAGATTCTGTTTGGCCTTTGAGGAGACACAGCTCAGTTTAGGTCTTTCTGTTAAGACAAAAGCGCTATATTCTGTTATTGTAATATAATACTTCATATTCTATTAGGAATTCTCTAAGGATTCAAGGAAAGCATTTGAGAATGCTGTTCATGGTGTTTTTGCTCACACACATAGTTTCATCTCAGATTTTTTTCTAAGGATAGGAAGTGGGCTAAGAATGTGGGACATTTTCTTTTTCTTGGCTTTTTACTCTTTACATTGTGGGAGAATTGAGTGTTTTTTGATTAAGCTTTAATGATTTACTGTTGTTTTAAAACTGAATAATCCAAACTTTTCCTTTAAATAAACGCAATCTTTTTTTTTTTCTATGGCTACGTCACATGGCTTGTGGGGTCTTAGTTCCCCCACCAGGTATTGAACCTGGGCCCCAGCAGTGAAAGCGCAGACCAGCAGGGAATTCCTTACCCAATCTTTTCTTTAATAAAAGTATCCAGTTGTGATTTCACTTTTTGAAAGTACTTTTATGTAGAAATACCAGTCTATTTTTCCATTTCCCAACTCATTAGCAATTCATTTCTTAGTTGACTTTTAAGATTATATATTAGATCTAGAAAATTCACTGGAAATTTTTGTTTGTTTACTTCTTGATATTGGCATGTCAAATTCAGTGGTACTTTTAATATTATGCTCCTTATTGTAAATTTTTCCAAAATATTTTTGATGTTTTCCAGGAATATATTTTCTAGCACTATCCAGTAGAAATGCAATGTAAGTTACATAGACAATTAAGTTTTTCTAGTAGTCATGTTAAAAAAATTAAAGAAAAAAAAAAGGGTATTTCCTGGTGGTCCAGTGGTAGGACTACATGCTTTCACTGCTGAGGGTATGAGTTCAGCCCCTGGTCGGGGAACTGAGATCCCACGAGCCACGTTGTGTGGCAGAAAAAAAGAAATAGATGAAAATAAGTGTGTTTTATTTAGCTTAATACATCAAAAATAGTACAATTTCAACATATAATCCATGGAAAATTATTAGTGATAAATTTTATCATTGAAGTTCAGTAAGTAGTTTATACTTACAGCATATCTCCTTTTAGAATGGCCACATTTCAAGTGCTTAGTAGTGACCTGTGGCTAGTGACTGCTGTATTAGACATCTAGATTGTAAACCATTTGCTGATAAACTATCATGAGAAGTCAGGCTTACAACTGGGAAAGCTTGATTGGAGCAGTGACACAGGGCTGGATATTGAAAGGTTACACAGTGAAGTATATGTAACTAGCAGAGACAAAAATAAGAAATTGTCGCATACTAGTGTTTTGATATCAAAAATACATTTTCTTCATATTTTATTTTGCATGACATTACCAGATGTTGTTCAGCTCTATAATTATCAAGGCTAAATATTTATCCTCTATAAAATTTGAAATTATACCTAGGTTTTTAGCATATTGAACAATGATAAACTAGTATCTATTAGTTTTATCTGATAATTTATTAATGTTATTTTATCTCAGCCTTAATGATACAGAGAAAATATAAGTTCATGAGACTATTTTGTCTTCTTATGTGTAGGTTTCTATGATCAGAGATATTCGAGAGAGGGAAATTCGGATCTATACAGATGCAGGCCGTATTTGTAGACCACTTCTAATTGTGGAAAAACAAAAGCTGCTTTTGAAGAAGAGACACATTGATCAATTGAAAGAGAGAGAATATAACAATTACAGGTAAGAACATGCAGTAAGAAAAAAAATGAGATATAATTAACATGACATAAAACATTTTAAAGTGTGTCATTCAGTGGTTTTTAGTATAGTCACAAGACTGTACAACCATTGCCACTATCTAATTCCAGAATATTTTCTTTGATCACCCCCCCAAAAAAAAGAAACTCTGTACTCATAACCAATTACATTTGTTGTTCTTAATTTTTCTTAAGTAAGAGACTTGGGGCTTCCCTGGTGGCTCAGATGGTAAAGAATCTGCCTGAAATTCAAGAGACCAGGTTCAGTCCTGGGTTGGGAGGATAACCCTGGAGAAGGGAATGGCTACCTACTCTAGTATTCTTTCTTGGAGAAGTCCATGGACAGAGGAGCCTGGCAGGCTACAGTCCAAGGGGTCGTTAACAGTTGGATACAACTGAGTGCCTTAACACTTTCTTTCAAGAGACTTGTAGGGTCTTATTTAGGAATAAAAGTCTTTGTGACATGGTAAAGACTATCTCTACTAATAAAAAAATGACCTACGTAGGACTCGGAGCTTTCACTGCTCGGAGGGGACTCAGGTTTGATCCCTAGTCAGGGAACTAGAATCCCACATGCCATGTGGTGTGGCCAAAGAAAAAGAAATAACCTATGTGATGAAGTAATATATAACATAATATGAATAATATATAATAAATTTAATAAAAAGACTTAAAATTTATTATTAGTGATATATGAATGTATATAGTTTTATTGTAAAAAAAAAATTCAAAAAATAGATATAATAAAATATATAAAAGCCTCCAGTTCACGCCTTCCTTTTCGAAAGTAAGTACTGTTACCGATTGGGGTATATATTCTTCCAGACCTTATTCTTTGTTTTTATATACTCACCCCCTAGCCTCACAAGTAGGTTCTTAGAGCAGATAAAAACAAACTAATAGTTACAGAGCCATACTTTATGTGTATTGTGGAGTAACTTTTTTTTTCCCACTGTTAACAATAATATACGTATTTTAGGACTCTTTCTATATGAGTACATACAGATACAGGAATACTCTTAATTAAGTAGCAAGCCTAGTTAACTAAGATAGTTCAGGAAGTAAGGAAATTAAATGAATTCTTCTTTTTTAGTTGGCAGGATCTTGTGGCCAGTGGGGTGGTAGAATATATTGATACTCTTGAAGAAGAAACAGTGATGCTTGCAATGACCCCAGATGATTTACAGGAGAAAGAAGTAGCTTATTGTTCCACATATACACACTGTGAAATTCATCCATCAATGATCCTTGGTGTCTGTGCCTCTATTATTCCTTTTCCTGATCATAACCAGGTTGGTACCAGTTTTTAACTCTGCTTTGTGAGGAATTGGGGGGAAGTAGAATAAAAATTAGAAATCGGTCTATAGTTTCTTCTGAAAGAAAAGCCTTGTAGTAGAAAGGCTATTGATTACAGCATTTAATATACTTATTCTTGTGTTTGACTCTTAAGAGCCATAATTGCTTATTCCAGAAAAAGTAGAAACTTTACCAACCATATTTCTGATTTATGAAGTACCCTGTAGAGTCTGTTTATTTATTTAGAAGTAAATAAATTTTCATTGATTCTGCTTTTCATTTCTACTTTTAGTCCCCTAGAAACACATACCAGTCTGCTATGGGTAAGCAGGCTATGGGGGTTTATATCACCAACTTTCATGTTCGTATGGATACGTTGGCCCATGTTCTGTATTATCCTCAAAAACCACTTGTGACTACACGGTCTATGGAATATCTGCGATTTAGAGAGCTGCCAGCAGGTATGTTCAGTTTTGTTCTACATTTTGTAAGATCCTGCCATGGTTAAGGCATTTTTGTGGGTGCTTTGAAGGATTAATAAAATGCATATGACAGAGTCTCTGTTCTCATAGAATTTACAGTGTGGCAGGAAAATATGAGCACAATTAAATAAAAAGGTAAATGTGTGGAAAGTGTTATGATGGAGATATAGATTCCTTTGGAAGCACAGAGTGAAAAGAAATGATTGATTCCTGTTGGAGTCTAGTGCCAATTTCATGGGGGAGGTAGCACTTTGACCTAGAGTAAAGTTGATGAAAGGGTAATTGAATTTGAGAGATGGTTTGAACTAGGGCCTGGATGCATGAAGACAACTGTCAGTACTTACGTCAGTTTAGTATGGCTGGAGTGTAAATGCATGGGAATGATACTTGATCTCATGACATGGAGACAGCGGGTTGAATTTTATTTTGAGAATGAAAATGTCTAGCCTTTTTGAACAAGGAAGTAATTTTGAAGTTTATTTTGAATGTCATTCTGGCTATCACCTAAAATATAGATTAGAGTAAGATATGGTATTAAGTAGGGAGATAACTTAGAGGTTCTTGCAGTGGTCTAAGTGAGGATTGGTACAGTTCTTACCAAGAAGTGAAAAAGTGTAAGGGTTGAAACACCTATTGGAATACATTTAATCAGACTTGATTACTGGTTGGATGTGAAATTATCAAGAGAGGGAAGAAAGGAATTGGAAATATTGTTGGTGTTCTTGGCTTGGGTGATCTAGCAGAGAGAGAGACTATTAATAATATTGGGAACATGTTAGAAGAAAGAAGAGGTTTTATTTTTAAAATTAATTTTTATTGGAGTATAGTTGATGTACAGTATTGTGTTAAATTCTGCTGTACAGCATAGTGAGTCAGTTATACGTACATCCACTCTCTTTTTAGATTGAAAGAAGAGGTTATAGAGGTAAGATAACAAGTTCAGTTTTTGACATGTTGATTTTGAGTTGCTGCCACAACATCTCAGGAATGATCTTCCAACAGTGAGTTGCAAATATAGTTAGAAGAAATGTCAAATCAAGAGCTGTGAAGTTTTTGATATGTTAATGATAATTATAGATGACTGTGAAATTGCTCAGGGAGAATTTAGAGTGAGAATCAAGTCAGAGACAGCCAGAACTTGGGGAAAAGAAATCAGGAGGAGAGATTTGAGATGGATCTGATAAGGAGAAAACTCTGAAATTTCCAGGAAGAGATTTCAGGACGACAGTCTCTTGAAATAGTGCAGAGAGGTCTGAAGGGTATAAGAGAGTTGACTATAAAGGAGACAGCATGGTTCTTCCGCACAGTTGTTGTCTTACCATATTATTAGCAGAATTTTGGCTTTGACTGTGGATAACATTATTTAGTAAAGTGTACCTTTTAAATAGTAGCTTTAAATCACTTACTGTAATATGGGATCTAGCATTTTGATAGCAGATTCTCACAGTTTAGAATGATTTATTTTCAGAGTTCTCCACAAGGGGTTACTCTTGTCTAGAAAAAGAAACTAGAAAAACAAAATCTGTTACTTTGTCTGCAGTGTGCCCACATCTTTGGTCTGTGTTTGCAGTGCCGGTGTTTTCTTCGACATTTAGATAATGGTTTCTTTATGGCTAGAGAAGAAATATTGGTGAAGGATAGAATTTGAAATAGAATGTTCCTTTGGCACTGCTATGAAGTGGTAAGGGCATGGCTGTTAGGACCACGTGCCTTTCAGTTTTGTTACTGCTTCATGCCTTAATCTTGTTAGCTATTTAAAAACTTTATTTTGAGATAATTTAAAGCTTGCAGAAAAGTTGCAAGAGTGTTAAAAAGAACTCCTGTATACTCTCCATCCAGGTCTCCAGGTTCACATTTTACCACACTTACAGTGTTCTTTTCCTTTTTTTTTTCTTCTTAATTTGAAAGTAAGTTGCAGACATGGAAGCCCCATCACTCTTTAATTTTTCAGTGTCTATTTTCTAAAATCAAAGACATTCTTCACAGTACATCTGTCACCATCAGGGGGTCAAAACTGATCCCCATCTGGTCAGTAGTTCCCCAATTCAGATTTGGCCAGTTGTCCTCATAATGTCCTTTATGGGTCTAGGGTCTAATCCAGGATTCTGCCTGTCTCTTTAGTCTGAAACAGTTCTTTGGTCTTTCCTTGTCTCTTAGGACCTTCACATTTTTGAAGAGTCCAGTCAAGTTACTTTATACATTGTCTCTCAATTTCAACTTGACTGTTGTTTCCCATGGTTTATATTCAGGTTATGAATTCTTGGCAGGGCTAACAGAAGTAGTACTTCATTCCCAGGGCATCGTGTCAGGAGGCATATGCTGTCTCTATGTCCCATTGTTAGTGATTCTAACTTTTATCATGTAATTAAGGTAGTGACTGTCAGGCTTCTCCACATTTTATTAACTATAAGTATTGTGTACTTGCTCAGTTTGATTCAGTCACTCAGTCACGTCCAACTCTGCAACCCCATGGACTGCAGCATGCCAGGCTTCCCTGTCTATCACAAACTCCTGGAGCTCGCTCAAACTCATGTCCATTGAGTTGGTGACGCTCTCCAACCATCTCATCCTCTGTTGTCCCCTTCTCCTGCCTTTAGTTTTTTCCAGCATCAGGGTCTTTTCCAGGCAGTCAGGCAGTCAGGCAATCCCATTGTCCAGTTCTTCGCATCAGGTGGCTCAAGTATTGGAGTTTCAGCTTCAGCATCAGTCCTTCTAATGAATGTTCAGGACTGATTTCCTTTAGGATGGACTGATTGGATCTCCTCCCAGTCCAAGGGACTCGCAAGAGTCTTCTCCAACACCACAGTTCAAAAGCATCAATTCTTCAGCGCTCAACTTTCTTTATGGTCCAACTCTCACATCCATACATGACTATTGGAAAAACCATAGCTTTGACTAGATGGGCCTTTGTTGGCAAAGTAATGTCTCTGCTTTTTAATATGCTGTCTAGGTTGGTCATAGCTTTTCTTCCAAGGATCAAGTGTCTTTTAATTTCATGGCTGCAGTCACCATCTGCAGTGATTTTGGAATCAAAAAAAAAAAAAAAGTCTGTTGTGTTTCTATTGTTTCCCCATCTATTTGCCATGAAGTGATGGGACTGGATGCCATGATCTTAGTTTTCTGAATGTTGAGTTTTAAGCCAGCTTTTTCACTCTTCTCTTTCACTTTCATCAAGAGGCTTTTTAGTTCCTTTTCGCTTTCTGCCATAAGGGTGGTGTCATCTGCATATCTGAGGTTATTGATATTTCTTCCAGCAGCAATCTTATTAAGTAAGTAATAAGTCTCTGTGAGAAGATACTTTGAAAGGATGTAAATATCCCATTTCTTATCTCACTTTAAGCCATTAGTTTACTGTGTAAGTGTTGCCAAATGGTGATCTTCTAGTTTTATCATTCTTTCCTTTTTGATGCTGAAGTTGTCCCAGATTTTCCAGTGAGAGCATCTTCAAGATGACTTTGTTAGGTCCTCATCATTCTTTAAGCACTTCCTTACCTTGTGTCTCATCTTGTGCTTTTCTTCCCCTAAACTTGGACTTGGCCATTTCTTCTTTTAGTGAAGGATAGTGTGTGGAAACCAAAATCTGGGTGCTGGGCTTGCTCCTTGGTATTAGAATGTCATCATTTCTAGGTCCTTTCAGCTGACGGAGCTAGGAAAATATATGTATGCATATATGCCTCTCACTTTTAACTATTTTTATATCTATGTATACTAAAGAACAGTGAGTTTATACCATATCTCCCAGTACAACACTATAGTGTTTATTTTAGAACTCCATTCTCTGACAGTGAGAAACCTGGCTCCCATTGTCCACAGTATGTTGAGTTATTTGCTACGTCTATTGATGTAACCAGTCTCCTGACCCTCCTGGCTAAATAATTAGCTCTGTCCCTGCCTAATATGCCAGCTGCATTGACCAAATTCTGATCTCTAAGGGGAAGGGGCAGATTGGGTTACCTTAAGTGAGCTTTTGATTAGTATCATTCTTATTTCTGTAGGGCACTGTTACCTTGGATGGTATCTTCTGGGAGCAAAGATCTTTGTGACAGAAGTTCACCTTGATTTAAAGTGGGTCAGGGTACTTAGAGCTTCCTTAGTGCTGAGCTGAGGTTTGAAGTGGGTGGGGACAGAGTGAAAGGGTTTGAGCCTGACTGACAGATGAATTGTAATCCTAGATTTCACATGTTGATAGTCTTTGAGATAACAGATAATGTTTTAAAAACTACTGGTATTTTTTGAGCAGTTTGTGAAATACTGTCCAAGGTACTTTACACATACTATTTCTAAGCATAATAAAAGCTTTGTGATGTTTTTTCATCTACAAACTGCCTCAAAGCTTTTGTGATGATTAAATGGTTACATCCACTTAAAACTCATGGCTTTGTGCCTAGCAGTTAATAAGGGAGAAATAAATGTTAGCTGCTCAGTAATAGTGGTGGTTGTATCCTCTCTGTTTTCCAAATGTGGAGACAGGATCAGAAAGGTTATTTGCCAGAAATTGTACAACTTATTTTGTAAACCCAGAATGCAAACTGGCTTTTTTTTTTTTTTAAGACCAGAAATAGGTCTTTCCCCCATTTTCCTTTTTTGTTCTCTTTCCTCTTCACTACACTGTTTTTTGATTTGGGGATTTTAAGCTAAGAAGAAAGTATTAGAAGTAAAACTCAGAAGTTAACTGTTTTTAGCTAAATTTAGCTGATCTTTCAGACTTGCCTGCGTACCTTGGGTAAAGGTTGTAGGATGGAGGGGGTTGCTTCCTGGGATGTAGTAGATATAGCGTGTGTGGGCTATCAGGGGCTGTCACAGCAGAGGAGGAAAGCCCTGCAAGGGCCAAGACCGTTTAGCACCTACAGGCTGTGTCACCTGGACGAGATGGAGGGCCGTAGGTAGCACTGTATGTCGTGAGGATGTGCAAGGGAAATCTTGCCCATTCCGTGTATCACAAACGTCACGTAAGTCCCGCTGCTGGCTTCCGTAGCAGTAGGAGCACATCACATCTCCCAAGACCCTGGGATTTCTGCAAATTGTCATCTCTCTTCAGATCCCCCCTACCTTGAGGATCCTGCATCTTTATGTTCTTTCTCTGCTTTATACAGCTTGACCATGTTGATGGACACTTATGTTGCTTCCATACCTTAGCTATTATAAATAGTGCAGTTATGAACTTTGGGTGTATGTATCTTTTTGAATTTGCGTTTTCATCTTTTCTGGATACGTGCTGAGGAGTGGAATTGCTGGATTATGTGGTAACTCTTGTTTTGTTTTTTCTTTAGTTTGCTAATATTTTGTTGAGGGTTTTTGTGTCTGTGTTCATCAGGCATAATGGCCTGTAATTTTCTCTTTTTGTGGTATCTTTCTCTGGTTTTGATATCAGGGTCATGGTGGTCTTGTAGAATGAGTGTAGGAGTGTCTATCCTCTGCAGCTTTTTGGAATAGTTTCAGGAGGATAGGTCTTAATTCTTCTCTAAATGTTTGATAGAATTCACCTCTGTAGCCATCTGGTCCTACTCTTTTGTCTGTTGGAAGTTTTTAAATCACAGTTTCAATTTTAGTACTTGTGATTCGTCTGTTCATATTTTCTAGTTCTCCCCGGTTCAGTCTTTTTCTAAGAACTTGTCCATTTCTTCTAGGTTGTTCATTTTATTGGTATGTAGTCGCTTGTAGTAATCTCTTCTGACTCCTTGTATTTGTGTGGTGTTGGTTGTAGCTTGTCTGTTTTCGTATCTAATTTTTGATATGCGCCCTCACCCTTTTTTTCTTGATGAGTGTGGCTAAAGGTTTATCAATTTTGTTTGTCAGTACTTAATATTTTAAGTCTTAAGGTCTCATCAAAAGTAATTTTGGCAGTAGCAACTAAATAAAACTGAGGTAGAAAAGATAATAGGGAGAGGATCTAGGGGCAGAGCAGGGCTGCAAAGAGAGGAGCAGGGTAGTACCAGGTCAAACTTAAAGTCAGGAGACAAGAGCTGGGACTTGATTCTATTGCTTATTAACTTTGAGATCATGGATAAGTTTTATTTTGTTAGATCTTTCTAATAATGCAAATAATAATACTTGCCTTGTTTATGGCTCAGGGTTGTGGTGAGAATCATGAAACTTGGTTGGGGGAGGGATTTTATAAATATGCAGTTACATGTATATAATCACTGACTAGAAAGTAGATACATTGGGAGTGACTACTATTAGGATTTGCTTATATTAAACATTTAACCATCAGAGTAGTTTTCTCACAGATTGCTCTTCCAGGAGGAGTAGACTTTGACAGTTACCATGGTGAAAACATTTGTGTTAAATAAGATAGATTTAAAGGAAAGAGGTGATTTTTCTTTGTTTCTCACGTGATGCTTTAATGTTTGCTATTGAATATACTACAGGTATCAACTCAATTGTAGCCATTGCATCATACACTGGATATAATCAAGAAGACTCTGTTATCATGAATCGTTCAGCTGTAGACCGAGGCTTTTTCAGGTCAGCTATTTATAACAGTTTCCAAAATACAGATATAGTGGAAATACTAATATTTTAATTTTTTTAAAAAAGTTTTTTAAAAATAGGTGTGGAAACTTCCCTGGCAGTCCAGTGGTTAAGACTCTGTGCCTCCAATGCAGGGGGCATGTTTCCCCTGGTTGGGGAACTAAGATCCCATGTATCACATGGTACAGCCGGAAAAAAAAAAAAAAAAAAAAAGGTGTGACTTGTGTGTGTCCAAACTTTTTGGTGGTTTTGAATGTCAGGCGAGAAGAAATTTTGATCTGACACCAGAGAAATTTTTCTGTTAAGATAGGTAATCTGTCTCCATTCATAAAACTTTGTGGATACCTGTCAAACATAGGTTGTTGTATGGTTGCCTGTATAGGGGTTAAAATGGTGAAATCAGTGTCCTGCTCAGAAAGTGGAAGGCCTGACTGATGGTTCTGAACAACTAAAGACATTGCTTCTTGTATCTGAGTATTTTCAGGTACTAATATTTTAGTGCCCCCCCCCCCAACCTTTTTTTGCAAGCAAATAAATATTTGCATTAGATAATATAGAAACATCTAAAGAAGAAGTAAAGATAAACCCAAGAGTTTTAGGACCCTTAAATAACTACTGTTAAAATTATAGTATGTTTTCTTTTTCAGTCTTATTTTCAGTTACTCAGTTTGATTATTGTCACACATTAATCACAAATCCATGGCATGTGAAAACTGGTTAAAAAACTGAGGATTTAGAAGAGAGGATAGATTTTTTTCTGTATAGTTGTCAGAAGATATCAGATCAGAGGTGGACATTATAGCTTAATATCATAAATTTCTCACTAGAAATACTGGGGCAGATCCTGGGTGACCATCTCTGAGGTGGGAGGGATTCTTATTTTAGGTTGAAGGTTGGACTTGTCTTCCTGTTCTCACAGTTCAAGCTGTGTTAAGGATCAAATGTTACATGGGTGACCTGTGTAACAGCTCTTAGGACTTAAGTTTGACCCTTCGTACAGTTAACTCCTGTCCTAGATTCATAGATTAATTGCTATGGTTAAAATTACCAGATGTCAACTAAGTAAAAATTATTGGTATGTTCTAAGTTGTATTATTAGAGGAAAATAAAGTTTACTTTAGAACCATGTATTTTTAGGTCTGTTTTCTATCGATCTTACAAAGAACAGGAATCTAAAAAAGGGTTTGATCAGGAAGAAGTTTTTGAGAAGCCTACACGTGAAACTTGCCAGGGTAAGTGATACTGACAGTGAAATTATGGAATTCAAAGTTAAATCCTGATTAGTTTTTCTGGGTTTTGTCTTCCCACCTTCCTTTTTGAAGTGTGGGAGTATGTTTACCTGTCATTGTTAGAGCTTATATTTAAGGAAATAGATATATTGGCCAGAAATCTTTACACCTGGAGTGGGCTTGCTATAGTCCTTCTATTCTGCTAGGTCCTGCATTGAGGAAGGCATTTAGGAAAGTAGAGAGGCCATGTAATTGCATGGGACACGCCCAGCCTCATTCTCACTTGTACCGTGTCCTGTTCCTTAGTTTATGTATTTGCATGGGAACTTCCTCCTCTCTTCACATTCTGATGTGACCATAGTGTTTGTCTGGCCACAGTATATTTATATATTTAGCAGATAAATAATGAGAGAATGTCTACAACTTTGTTTTTTCTGAAAAACTCAGATTTATTTTCTAGTTACTATTTTTACAGACATTTAGAAGCTGTATACAGCTTTTGGGATGGATGGGATGTCCCGGGGGAATATCTGCTACAGTTTTGGCTTCTAATAGTATTGTATGAAGTAAAATGTTTTCGTATTCCCATTTCCTGTGGGTGCTTCTATGTAGTAGTGAACTGATTTTCAGTGGAGTTAAGGTTACAGTTTAGATTGAATGTTTTCTGTGGGAGATTTTGTATAGAGGGCATAGATAACTCTTTCTCATGTAATACAGGGAGCAAAAGATGGCAACACATTTATCCAAAGTCACTTAGCAAATGGAGAATCTTGATTTTCCAATACTCAGTCCAGTGTTTTTTTTTAAAGTTCAGAATCGTTTGTAATGTTTGGAATAAGGGCATGTTACTGTAACATGTGTTAGATATTCCTATGAACTTCTCTCTGGTTAAAACTGATATATATATATTTGCTTTTTAATCTTTTTGAGAGAGGGATTATGTGACATTTTAAATAACTTTTCTTTATGGTATTACCATTTCAGAGAATTCTGTCTCTTTCTTCTCAGGTATGAGACATGCTATTTATGACAAGCTGGATGATGATGGTTTGATAGCTCCTGGAGTTCGTGTATCAGGAGATGATGTTATTATAGGCAAAACAGTCACCTTGCCTGAAAATGAAGATGAATTGGAGGGCACTAATAGACGCTATACAAAGAGAGACTGTAGCACTTTTCTCAGGACTAGTGAGACGGGCATTGTAGATCAGGTTATGGTAACTCTCAACCAAGAAGGATATAAATTTTGTAAAATAAGGGTAAGTATAGCTTTGTCATATTGTTGTTTATAGAAAGTAAACCAGAATGACCTAACTAACTTATTTTTATGTGAATTCAGGTACGCTCTGTTAGAATTCCACAGATTGGAGACAAATTTGCTAGTCGACATGGTCAAAAGGGTACTTGTGGTATTCAGTATAGACAGGAGGTAGGTATCTTTCATCACCTCTGAATCACAGTTTTACTGATCATTTCATTAAAATGTGTTTTAACTTAAGAGCCCAGAGGCAGTAAAGGCTTGACTTTTAATTGTAGTGCTGAACAAGTAGGTGAACATCTGTGTTGAGGGCTTCCCAGATGCCAGTGGTAAAGAACTCGCCTGCCAGTGCAGGAGACATAAGAGCTGCAGGTTCGATCCCTGGGTTGGGAAGATCCCCCGGAGGAGGGCATGGCAACCCACTTTAGTATTCTTGCTTGGAGAGTCCCATGGACAGAGGAGCCTGGCAGGCTACAGTCCATAGAGTCGTAAAGAGTCAGACATGACTGAAGCAACTTAGTTGCATGCATACTATGTTGAACAGAGTTTAGGACATAGAAAAGTTCAGATGAAGGGGAGTCAATTCTAGTTCTGTAGCTAAGAGATTTAAGTTTTAAAGTGTCTTTTAAAAAATTCCTTTATAGGATATGCCTTTCACCTGTGAAGGTATCACCCCCGATATCATCATAAATCCCCATGCCATCCCCTCTCGTATGACCATTGGTCACTTGATTGAATGTCTTCAAGGGAAGGTAAGAGATTTTCTTTACAGATATAGGTCTCAAATTGATGTTTCTTCCAAAGTGTTAGGTGGTTTCTCTAATTCTGAGCCAGGGTACTGTGGAAAAAGCCAGTGTGACACTTACTTTCCTGCTTTTAAATTGGCTTGATTATGTCTGTCTGTCTTTTTGGAAAAATTTGCAAAGTTATGACTAAAAATTCTTGCAAAATTTCCTATATCCAGTCTTTGTATATATGGTTATTCTTTTGATTGGTTCTTTTCTATAAGTGGTGGTTAGTTTATTGTGAACCTAATGGTTTTATAGCTGTAATATTAGCTATGCATGCATCTTTCAGTGGAGGTTTTCTATTTTTAAGGATCTTATTAAGGTAGAGTAGCTACAGCTTAACACATGGATGGCTTGGTTTTAAGGATTAAAATGTCATCTTCCTTGAGTCATAGGAAATATTTGAGAGTCTCAGTCTTTTTGTATGTGGTCTCACCAGAGAGCTTCCTATTTGAAGGCTTAATAGGTAGTTTGTTCCATTTTATGTAAGATGCTAATAAAATGAACCTTATGACGTTACAGCTTTCCATAACATAGATAATTAAGTTAATTTGTAATCTTAAATTCAAAATCTTCCCTTTTTTTTTGCATTCTTGCATAATTTTAATTCAGTTCTTGCAACATCCAAGTAGGTGAGTCAGTGACAGTGTTAACAGGACATATTCAAAGATATCCAGAAGCCAGGAGTAGAAGTGAGCTGGAATGCTCCTTACCATGGTGACCCCAATCTTCTCTTTCTTAGAAAGGTTTTTTTTTTTTTAACTGACTATATTTGTATTAACATAGACTTCTAAAGAGAGACAGAAGGAAGCAACCTTTTAAACATTATTTTTCTTTTTAAAGGTATCCGCTAACAAGGGTGAAATTGGTGATGCTACTCCGTTCAATGACGCTGTTAATGTGCAGAAGATTTCTAATCTTTTATCTGATTATGGCTACCATCTCAGAGGAAATGAGGTATGTTTGCTTTTACATTGGTAATTTGTTAAGTGTATTCTTTTTTTGCACATGTGTTATTTCATTCTTAAATCTTTCATTGAAGTATACCACATACTTCAAATATATACATAAACCATAAATGTTCAGGTTGATAAATTTTCACAAAGTGAACACAGGTGTGACTGGCACCCAGATCTTGAAAAGGAAATTATCAGAATCCTTTTATGCCTGATGCTCTCTTGTGTACCCTTCCAGTCATTACCTTTACACCCTCACCCCAAGGTATTACTCCTAAAAGGAGTAATATAAAATAGCATAGATTATTTCAGTCTATTTTGATTTGTATAGAAATGGAATTGTATAGTATATGTACATATATTCTTTGAACTTGTTTAATAATATGAAGTCTGTACTTCAAAATCTGCTTGTTTCAGGTCTTATACAATGGATTCACTGGTCGAAAAATCACATCACAGATTTTTATTGGCCCCACTTATTACCAGCGTTTGAAGCATATGGTGGATGATAAGATTCATTCTCGTGCTCGGGGACCTATTCAGATTCTTAATAGACAGCCCATGGAGGGTAGATCTCGGTAAGAGAGCTGCAACATCGATCTTATATAAAAGAATGGTTCTCATATTTCTTGGGTCCAGGATCCCAAAAGGCTTTTGTGTGGGAGTTGGTATCTTTTGATATTTATCATATTAGAAATTAAAACCGAGAAAGGTTTAAAATATTTATTACTTGGTTTAAAAAATAATAGTAACAAATCCATTATATATTAACATAAATAACATTTTAAGTGAAAAATATTTTCCAAATAAATTTAATGATAAGTGACATTGGTTTATCTTTTTGCACATCTTCTTAATGAACTGGTTCGTGAGAAGATAGCTAGATTCTTGATTCTTGTGTTTGCTTCTGCATTTAATCCATTGCAGGATTTTATTTTTTATAATTAACTATGTGAGGAAAATCTGACCTCACACAGATTTATGATTGAAAGGGAAGAATATTTTAGTAATTTTCAGGTGACTATGGTTTTTTTTTTTTTTTCTGATGCTGCACTAGAGTGACAAGTTATCCTTTCTGAAAGGTTAGTTGTGATGTAGAATCTGCAGCCACTTAAGTGAATCTTTTATTTTGAAATCCATTGGCCTGTCTTATACTTTGAGTGTATCTTTTATACTTATGTAGTTTCATAGTCTCATAATTGGTTATTTGGAAAATATTTTCATTGAGTTGTGTAGATTTTTACATGCTGACACATTTCATTATACCAAAAAAAAAAATTTCACATTTGTGAATATCACCACTGTGTCATCAGAAAGTTTTTAAGTATTGGGAAATTATCAAGCTCAGAGTGTTGGATAGAGGTTTTCTAAAATTCTTTTTGATTGAAAACTCTGAATTTTAATCATTTACAACAAATATTTAAAATTGTTTTCCTTGAGTGAAAAAAATGTCTGCCAAATATCTTAAGTATGAATTAACATGGTGCTAATGTTGGCAGATTAACATAATTGGTGTCAGCTGTTTTCTCAAGTATAAAAGATATTCCATGATAAAAGTGACTACTTCAGAATTGTGCAAGCACTTTATTTCAAGACCACCATCCTTAGTATGTAACAGAAGTGCCTTAATGAGAACTCATTTTATCAGACTGTTAAAACTGTGTACTCAGGGGTCAAAATTGAATAAAACTGATTTTTTTACTGCTTCATTAATGACATTCTTTATATAAAACTGGTTTTCTCACCCTTCAGATACACTGGAGAATATGATTGCTAGTAAAGTATGGTTCGGCCCACCTGATGTGTTCAGGTGCCAACAGTTTATTCAGTTACTTTTGCAGTGGTCAGTGCAAGTGTCAACACAGTGAAAGAAGCAAATGTGTCATTAGTATTATAAATACAGTTTTCACCCTCAAGGGTCCACAGACCGCACTCAGAACTCCTGCTTTAAAAGATTATAAAAGCAATCACAGTACCTCCTTAATATTATTAAATACCTAGTGTTCAGATTTCCTTGACAGTTGCATAGCTTTTAAAAAATGTTTGTTGGTTTCAATTAGGATACAAATAAGGCCCATGCTTTGCAGTTGATTGATATGTCTCAGGTTTTTTTTCTTAATCTATGGGTTACCCTTCAACTTTTTTTCCTTGCGCTTTATTTGTTGGATTGTTTGTCAGGGAGGGTTTCTCACAGACTGGATTTTTTGAATTGTGGGATCTTAGTTCTCCAACCAGAGGTTGAACCTGGGCACCAGCAATGAAAGCGCAGAGTCCTAACCACTGGACTGCCAGGGAATTCCCTCTCACAGTCTGGATTTTTGTTGATTGCATTCCTGGGCTTTGTGTGCCTATTTCTTGTAAATAGCTAATTGGATCTAGCGCCTTGATGAGGTGAAGGGTTTGTCTTCTTTAATAGTAATACTTAAAAGGCAGTATTCAAAATTGTATACTTTCCATATCGGGTTGTTTTTCTTTTGTGACTTTAGTAGCTATTAATGATCATTAATGTTCATTACCTAAAACCTTTAATTAAATAGGGATTGCAGACTGAGAAGATTCTAATTTTATCATTCCTTCTTCATTTATTAGCTGGAATACTTTCATAGAGAGAAATTTTGTTTCATCATCTGGTTACCTGGTTACTGTGTGACATAGTTCACATAGTAAAAGACATAATAAATGCTTGATTCTTTCCTTTTATTTACCAGTTTTCAAAATGATGAGTCGGTTACTTAGAATCCTCTAAAGCTGACCAAGTGTTTTGTTTTTGGTAATATCATTAGAAGCTCTTTGATCATATGTATTTTATTAATATATATATGTGTGTGTGTGTATATATATATATATTTCCATGAAACCATTCTTTATCTTTTATATAGAAGAATATTAAGGACGCCATCACCATCTACTTGCCTGGTCATCAGAACAATGCATTTCATTTCACTTACTAAGCTGGGGAAACCTGTGACTGATTCACCTGTTCTTTCCATTACTTTTGCCAATGTGCATTTATTGTTTCAGGTTTGATTGCTTGGGAGTCTCATTCATGGAGAAGCTACTTTATTTAGATTAACTTTTATTATTAAATTTTTAGCATACAGATGAATTCTAATAAGTTAAATGATAATCTTACAAAATTTTATTCTGTACGTCATTGTATTTTATTTGAAAAAGTATATGCTATACTTAAAGAAACTAATGTGTTTACTCTGTTTGGGGACCTTCTAGTGCACATCAAATAGTTGGTAGACTTCTCAGCCTCCTAACCATGTTGACAGAATACAAGAGTAGAAAAATTGGAGTCTAGTTCTCATTCTTTACTAATGTTACTTTTTATACTTGCCATTAGTCAAAGTGGTATTGGTAATAGAAATCAGTACAAAATAGCCTGTTGTTTTTTCCTATAATAGTGATGGTGGTTTGCGTTTTGGAGAAATGGAACGAGACTGTCAGATTGCCCATGGAGCAGCCCAGTTTTTAAGGGAAAGATTGTTTGAAGCATCAGATCCATATCAGGTTCATGTTTGCAATCTTTGTGGAATAATGGCAATTGCTAACACCAGGACCCATACATATGAATGCAGGGGCTGCCGAAATAAAACCCAGGTATGTACAGACATTCCTAGCAGTTATTATCTATTTAGGATATAACCATGTTTGCCTAATCATCCAGGCAGATTTAGTGTGGTGAACAGATTGGTGTTTTCACAATTTTAGTAGCATTTTTCTATATGATTACTGGTTTTAAATGAAGAAAAAGATATCAATTCTGTTTTTCTAAAACTAGTTTAAGTTTTAGCGTGGTAATTTCTCTAAGCTGTTCATCTTTTGGAAATAATAAGGTCTTGTACAAGGAATTTTAAACATCATTGAGAAGGGTGAATATAAATTAAGTCTGACAGAAAGCGTAAAATACCAAAGCCTGTTATGAGAAAGAGGCACCGTAGGCCAAGGTGATCGGATGAGTGTTAGCAACCCACTCATTTGTTCATCGCCTCTAGTACCAACTCTGTGGCTTTTCCTGGTGTAGGGAAGTGGGGTTGCTTCAATACAGCTTTGCTAATTACCTCTTTTTTTCTCCTCCCCCAGATCTCTTTGGTTCGAATGCCTTATGCGTGCAAGCTGTTGTTTCAGGAACTCATGTCCATGAGTATTGCACCTCGAATGATGAGTGTTTAGCTCTTTTAAAAATCTTTGTGTCTTGTTTCTATGATACAGCTTAAAAAAAAATTTTTTTAAACAAAAATGTACTGCGCTGTGAGAAAACACATTTTATTTGTTTTGTTTAATGATATGCATGCTTTTCTTCTGTAAATAGACAATAAATTTTTGTAGATAGTCTTGGTGTGTTATCTTAATTTCGTATTTCACTGTGTAAAATCAGTGAATATAGCTAAAGTGTTAGTGGACTGGATGAAAAGAAACTGGTTACTAGGCAAGAACAGGGGGCTGTAGTTACCCATGACTACTTTTAGCTATGTAGACTAATACATTCTGCAGGTTTACAGCTCAGCACCTTCACCTGTTAACAAAAAAAAAAGATAAAAATTAGTTACACATATAGATATGGTTTGATTTTCTAATTTTGAGGTAGTGTAGTGTTTCCAAATAAATGAAGATGTTAAAATGTGGGGATAAAGAATGTGTGAGGATAAATTGATAACGGTGGACGGTGGGAGTGCTCTTTGAATTTGAACTACCTGTATATGATATTTAGATGTGGAAGGTGATTTTGTTGTACTGGTCCATCTGTATGAGATGGACCTTATTATAGAACTGGGAGAAGCACATTTCATAGATGAGCAAGATAAGCTAGAGAGAGGCTAAGGAACTTTCCTTTGTCTTCCAGTTCTTATTCAGAATTGAAAGTGGAATAATCAGTGGCAGAGCTGAGGCTCAAATACATGCCTCTGAGCTACTGCTATTTGTTCCATCACTTGGCTTTACACATCTTGGCTGAAAAGAATCTGACCAAACACAGCTTTACTTCATATTTCTTCCTTTCATACCACAGCTGAGTGGTCCACACAGTGGAATGGTTTTTACAAATGCTCACAATAAATTTTGTTTTTATTTTTGGCTTAAGAAAAAACCAGTTCAGACATCAGTCTAACAGAACTATATAAATGGAAAGTAGCATGACTCTCATCCCGCCAGGATGGGTGCTTAAGAGGAAGATTTTTGACAGTGAAGTGGATAGAGGCAGAACAGAATTGAATACCTGCCAATATACTCTTTCGGGGTTTTTCTTATAAAAGCTCAAAGTGAAGGACCAGAATTGTCTACAAATCATTTCCTTTTAAATGGGAATTTAATATAATAGTCACAACATCAAGGAAAATGCAGTGAAGATAGATAGAAAGTTATGGGAAATATAAACCATTCTAATCAGGTTTGAGTTTTGACTCTTACATGTAAGATAAAGTGAAAGCATCTAAGTCATAATAATAGCATTCCATCAACCACTGAATGTTCTTTTGGAGCCATGCACTCTAAATTTTGATTGCATACTTAATACCATTCCCTTGTGGATTCCTAACATCATAGAATTTCATTAAGAGCTGTCTGACACTTTTATACTTGGTTCTGTGCTTTACTAAACAGAAGCACTAAGGAAACAAATGTTAGTCGCTCAGTCGTATCTGACTCTTCTGCGACCCCATGGACTGTAACCCACTAGGCTACTCTGTCCATGAGATTCTCCAGGCAAGAATACTGGAATGGGTTGCCATTCCCTTCTCCAGGGGATCTTCCCAACCCAGGGATCAAACCCAGGTCTCCCACATTGGAGGCAGATTTTTTTTACTGCCTGAGCCATAGGGAAGCCCAAACAAAAGCACTGCTGCTGCTGCTAAGTCGCTTCAGTCGTGTCCGACTCTGTGTCACCCCATAGACGGCAGCCCACCAGGCTCCGCCATCCCTGGGATTCTCCAGGCAAGAATACTGGAGTGGCTAGTCATTTTTAAATGCTTATGAGATTTATTACCTACCTTTTTTCACTGGTATTTCATGTAAGGCATCAACCACTGTAATTTTTGCTGATGCTGAAGCCTGTCCTTGGGAATTGGATGCATGGCACTCATATTCTCCGGCGTCTTCCTTACTAAGAGGAGATATCTGTGAAAGAAAAGATGTTCAGTTTCTCTGTGGTGGTCATCTTTTTCCAGTGGCCTCGATTAAGTCATTTCATAAGTTTCCTAACATGACCAGGGGGTTCATGGCAAAGATACTGCTAGAAATAGTACTAGTCCTGTGCTAGGAGTAATTATGTAGCTATCAAATGCTCTGACAAGAGGATTCCTACTATGAGAAAAAGCCATGGACAACTTTAGATCACAGTGCATAGGTTAAAAACAGGATAGGTGCACTTATCCTTGTTTGAGGGAGACCTTGGCGTAGGGTATGTGATCTAAGAACTAGGGACACTAACCTTGCATGTCCATGGCTATCAAAGGTCAAGTAAAATAAAGTAATAACTGATCAAAATAATGCTTGGGTCATTTACTTCCCTTTTGCTTTGAACTCCTAGGGGGAAAAATTGGTTCTCATTTATTTGGTTGTTTCCAAAACATCCTAATAAAACTCCAGCTGTTTTTTTTTTTTTTTTTCAAGTTTTCTCTGAAAGAGAAACAGCTGCTCTGTGGTAAGACTGTTCTAAAGAGATGTGGAAGAGCAGGCAAATACTCTGAGCCTGGCAGTACATTAGGCACCTTCACAAGGTTTGCTGTATCTTAATTGTAAGAGTGAAATATTTGTCAGCTCTTGGTACTCACCAGCACCCAGCCAGTAACTTCATGCTTTTCTGGACCACCGCGGGTCTGAATGGCCAGGTTGTCTCGGTCGCCAGGCAAGAGTTCGGTTCTTTGAACTCCATAGTGACCCCTTTTTACCTGCAAAAAAAGCGAGGAGGCGGGGGAACAATCTGAGTTCTCTGCCCTGAATCATCAACTTGGAAGTGGCCAGTATTTCTAGAATTGCACAGGGTATACATCAGAATTTCTAACTGGATTAAACCTAGCAGTTTCCATATTACTCTCTCCTAAATACTTATGTAGAATATACATTCTCTTTTATTCCTTCCTCTAAGCTTGTATATTTAAAATTAATGTATTTTTTTTTTGCATGCTTGGGGAATATAAACTCATACTTTCCTGCCACTGGCTACCATCATTCACTCATACCCTTGTAAATTCTGCTTGTCAGTGTTGGGCCTTGTTTGCCATATGCCATTTTGACAAACTTGTCACCATCTTAGGTTTGATACTTTGGGACCTTGTGTAACAGCCCAACTCCTGGAGCTCTTCCTCTAACAGCCTCATCAATAGAAAATAACGAGTCCAAAGCCAATACCATTACTTTGTTCGGAGGGCTAAGGGTTTGTTCATCAAATGATTTACTAAAAGGCCTGAGAGCAAAAATGCCTGTCCAGTACAAGCTGTCATTGTTCTCTTACAACAAAATTTGGTGCATATCCCTGTGCATGTCATGATGAGATTCAGAAAGATGAAGAAAAAACTCAGTTTCCTTGGCTTGAGGCCACTAGTGAATACTTCTATTTTCCTCCCCTCATTTAAAAAGGCAAACTATTAATATGTGTTCATTATATAAACTTTGGAAAATATTATATAAAGATTCACAAAACAAAATTTGCCCATAACCTCTCCATATATATACATTTAGCATAAATTTCTAGAAGCAGAATTGTTGTGACACAGTATAAATATTTTAAGGCTTGTGACAACGATAGGTTTAAAAATATATATCAAAGAATACACAAGGCAATGTTAATTTCCATCCCAGGCCATCTTTAAGAGTTAGGTTGATGTTTATTGCTATTAACCTTTGTAATTAGAAAGATGGATTTACATTCTCAAATAGGTAGTTTTCCTTTCCTCTTATAATTAAGCAAATCTTTAGTTAGACCATAGTATCTTAATTTTTTTGACACTTTACATCAGAGTTGCTTCTCTTATTTGTGAGCCCACTGCCACCACACAGTTACTATGCTGTTGTCTCAGCCTCAAAACCACCCTTTTATTTTTTCTGCTTCATGACAGTGGGATTGACACTCGGCAAACTATGTGGAATCTAGGCTAACTCCTACTCTATTAAAACAAAACCCTAGGCGTTACTGATCTGGAGTGTCTGGTTTTCACCTGTTTGTTTTTTTTTCTCCTGAGAGTCCCCATTTTGCCACTATTAGAGAAAACTAGGTATCTTAGTATTTTTCTCAAATGAATTTTATAAAGGCAGATAAACTCAGTAGGCCTCTTTTTCCCTTCCCTTCCTCAGGTAGCAAGCAGAAATGGTTTATACTAGTGCAGATTTTGAAGCAGTTACTTCAAAGTGGTTTTAAATAATGGTTTTAAGTATTAATATGATTCAGTGGTTAAAGTAATATGTCTCTGGTCTTGATAATCAGAATTCTTTTAAGGGTTTTGTATGTGACCAAAGCAGAAAAACACTACTGCATCAAATAGTGAATCTTGGCAACTGAGCTGTTTCTCCTCAGCTCATGTAGCTCTTAGTAAACAGCATTCTCTGCCAATTAATGACTCACTCTGTACCAAGAAACTTTCAAGTACTTGATTGGCAAATGAATACCTATATTCAACAAAACTCATATTTAATTAACATATTGTAAAAGTTTTATACCATGTAGAAAACATACAGAAAGAAGTACAAAGAATTTTTACATAGAAAATTTTTATACAGCAGACTCCTTTACTGCATTACTTGTGTAAGGGGAATTTGTTGATAAATGCATTTTCAGTTTGAGAAAAAGATGTAGGCTGGGCTGACAAAAGTTCTACATATGTGCCATGGACTGGAGGTTTGTACAGCAGAAAAAACTTCCTAGAAGTCACTGCTCACCACAGACTCAACTAGGGGGAGAACCAGAGGAGGGGGAGACCCAGGAAGTCATCTCAGCCCTCTCCAGTTGTATGGCAGCTGCAACAAGCAATAACTAAGAAAAAAGTGGCAGTGACTGCAGAATGATGCATTAGTCTGATTCCTAAAGGTTGATAAACTTCAAGCATTCACTGAATTTCAGGGATCTTTTATGCAGCTTAGAACATATTTGCTGTGCCTTTCTGGTGAAGTTTCAGAACTTTATGATGAAATAGAATCTATAACTATTACCATTTTCAGCTCCACAGCTACTGTAAACAAAAGACAAAATGGTTGTCTAGGAAAAAAATCTGCAATACACGACAAATGGTCATTATCCCGAATGTGCAAAAAACCACAAAATGATAATAATAATTGACCTCATGGAAAAATGAGTAAAGGCTATAAACAGGTAATTCATATAAAAAGAAAATCTAAATATGAAAATATTTTCAATGTAGTCAAGGAAATAAAAGCGATAATGAAATGATACTTCTACTCATTAACAAAAACTAAAAAGGGGTAATATTCAGTGCTGGTGAGTATGCAGGGAAATGATACCCATACATTGCTGGGGGGAGGGTGAACTGCTACAATGAATTTAGAAAGTAATCTGACAGCACAGCAATCAGACAAGAAAAAGAAAAGATAATCCAAGTGGAAGGGAAGAGGTAAAATTGTCATTATATTCAGATAGCATGATTCTGTATATAGAAAACCCTGACAATTCCATAAAACTACTAGCACTGATAAATGAATTCAGCAGGATAAAAGAATAACATACAGAAATCAGTTACATTTCTTGACATTAACAATGAAATACTGAGAGGGAATGCAAAAAAAATAAATAAATAACCTTTCAAAATTGCATCCCCCAAAATAAAACACTTAGAAATTAACCTGGGCAAGGATGTGAAACACATATTCTGAGAACTGTAAAACATTAATAAAGAAAACTGAAGATGATTCAAGGACATGGAAAGATCTGGAGAAGGGAATGGTTACCCACTCCAGTATTCTTGCCTGGAGAACTCCATGGACAGAGGAGCCTGGCGGGCTATATAGCCCATGAGGTGGAAAAGAGTCAGACACGACTGAACAATTTTCACTCACTCACTCATTCATGTTCTTGGACTGGAGGAATTAATATTGTTAAAATGGCCATACTACCCAAAGCAATCTACAGATTGAATGCAATCCCTATCAAATTACCCATGACACAGAAAAATTGCCTATTTTTCACAGAACTAGAACAAGTAATCCTCAAATTTATATGGAACCATAAAAGACCCAGAATTGTCAAAGCAGTTTTGAAGAAAAAGCAGGAGGCATAACCCTCCAAGGCTTCAGACAACACTACAAAGCTACAATAATCAAAACAGCATGATATTGACGCAAAAACAGACATGGATCAATGGAACAGATAGAGAGCACAGAAATAAGCCCACATACTTGTGGTTAGTTAATATTTGACAAAGGAGGCAAAAATACACAATGTGAAAAACAGTCTCCTCAACAAGTGGTATTGGGAAAGTTGGATAGCCACACGTAAATCAATGAATTTAGAATATACCCTCTCACCATACACTAAAATATATACAAACAGATCATACAACGTAACAACAAAAAATCCAATTCAACTGAAAAGTGGTAAGACCTAAATAGACATTTCTCTAAAGAAATACAAATGGTAATAGGTACATGAAAATATACTCAAATTACTAATTATTAGAGAAATGCAAATCAAAACTACAATGGTAGGTATCACCTCATACCAGTCAGAGTGGCCATCATAAAAAACTCTACAAGTAACAAATGCTGGAGAGAATGTGGAGAAAAAAGAACCCTCCTACATTGTTGGTGAGAATGTTAGTTGGTGCAGCCACTATGGAAAACAGTATGCAGTTTCCTCAGAAAACTAGAATTTTAACTTATGATTCAGCAATCCCACTCCTGGGTATATATCCAAACAAAACTATAATCCAAAAAGACACATGCACGCCTATGTTCATAGCATTATTCACAATATCCAAGACATGGAAACAACAAATATCCATTGACAGATGAATGGATAAAGAAGATGTGGACTTATATACAGTGGAATACTACTCAGCCATAAAAAGAACAAAGTAATGCCATCGGCAGTAACATAGATGGATCTAGAGATTATCATACCAAGTGAAGTAAATCAGAAAGAGAAAGACAAATACCATATGGTATCATTTATATGCAGAATCCAATATGGCACAAATGAACCTATCTATTAATACAAACCAGAAATAGACTCACAGACATAGAGAACAGACTTGCGGTTGTAAAGAGGGGAGGGGGTTTGTGGAGGTGTAGAGTGGGAAATTGGGATTAGCAGATGTAAGCTATTAATGCATACAGAATGGATAAACAACAAGGTCCTACTGTATAGCACATATAATAATATTTAGTAACCTATGATAAACCATGATGGAAAAGAATGTAAAAAAAAAGAATGTATATCTCTATAACTGAATCACTTTGCTGTATAGCAGAAATTAACACAACATTGTAAATCAACTATACTTCAATTAAAGAGAAAAGCAACCAGACAGAATTCCTTGAAGACAGGAACCAATGAGACTAGCAGAATGCACAAGACATTGCAGATAAGAAATAATGTTTATTGTATTGAGGGTACCAAGGAGTTCTCTCAAAAGGTACAGTGCCTCCAACATGTTTAACATTTTCATAATTATTAAAATCAGGTGGTAAAATTGTTTTTAAAAGAAAATATTCTGACAATGTCTATTAAGAATAAAAAAAATCTTTTGATCTAGTCATGTATCTTTGGGGGAATCTATCCTATAGGGAAAAAAGTTGCATGTAGGATATGTATACACAAATATTTAAGGTGATGAAAAGTTGGAAACACAGAAATTGTGTTTAATAATTATAGAACACCCACAGTTGGAATATTATGTAGTCCTTGCGAAGCAAGCCTGGAGGGAGGCCCATGAAGTATTTCTTGAAAAAAACAATTTCAGAGTAATTGCAAACTTGATTTCCATTTTAACCCATACTCTGGGAATATGTGTTTGTATACATATGGGCATGAATAGGGGTATAGAAAGATACAAAGTTCATATCAGTTATTTCAAGGAGTGGAAGGAGGTGGGAGGACATTATGAATATCTTTGGATAGTTTCTCCTTTAACAATCACTTTTTTTTTCTTTTAACTGAAAAAAGAATATTCTTAGAGGTCATGAGCCCTAATTTGAAAAAATGTTCAGGCAGGAAAAGAATGGAATAGAAAGTCTCTTAATCTTGGAAATAGCTAAATGTTTGGAAGGAATTCTGGTCTCTCACCTTCCCTGTAAGCATCCCTCTGACTTACCAGGGTTAAGGTAAATACAGCTTTTTCAGTTCATTGCCCCATTTCAAAATATGGCTCTTATAATCTTTGTAGGCTGGGACTTTTTTTTTTTTTTTAAATAAAAAAGTTTTTATTGGGGTATTTGAAGTTGAAGTGAAGTCTCTCAGCCGTATCCGACTCTTTGTGACCTCGTGGACTGTAGCCTACCGGGCTCCTCCATCCATGGGATTTTCCAGGCAACAGTACTGGAGTGGGTAGCCATTTCCTTCTCCAGAGGATCTTCCCAACCCAGGGATCGAACCTGGGTCTCCCGCATTGTAGTCAGACGCTGTACCAACTGAGCAAACTCCAGGAGATAGTGGAGGACAGGGAAGCCTAGTGTGCTATAGTCCATGGGGTCACAAATAGTCTAACACAACTTAGAGACTGAACAACAATAGTTGCTTTACAATGTTGTGTTATTTTTCATTGTACAGCAAAGTGAATTAGCTATATGTATACATATGTTCCCTCTTTTAATAGTCTCCTTCCCATTTAGGTCACCGCAGAGCACTGAGTAGAATTCCCTGTGCTATACAGTGGGGTCTCATTAGTTATGTATTTCATACATACTGTGCTGTGCTGTGCTTAGTCGCTCAGCCATGTCCAACTCTTTGCATCCCCATGGACTGTAGCCTGCCAGGCTCCTCTGTCCATGGGGATTCTCCAGGAAAGAAGACTGGAGTGGGTTGCCATGCCCTCCTCCAGGGGATCTTCCCAACCTAGGGATTGAATCCAGGTCTCCTGCACTACAGGTGGATTCTTCACTGTCTGAGCCACCAGGGAAGCCCATTTTATACATAGTAGCATATATGCCAATCCCAGGAGTTTTTTTTTTTTTTTTTTTAAATATATATATATACTTATGGGACTTGTTAAGGTCACACAATAAGTACTGGTCAGAATAGCACAGGCCACTCACCAGGCTGGGCCTGCCTTAGAACTGTCATTGTAGCTGGAAGGGTCTCAGAGAGAGGAGTCATCCTGTCAGTTCTGCTGCTGCTAAGAATCTTTGAGCAAGAAAGACATGCTACCTTCTTGGAACCTCAGTTTAACAAGGGAGGATTCTAAGATTCATTTATGTCCAAAAAGCAGTTCCATGCTTAAATTGGATTTGACAGGTGGTCTTAAATATAAATCTGTATTTCTTAACAGTTTGGTTACAAGGGGAGTGGAGGAGAAAGCAAACAGCCTGTTTAATTCTTTAGGTCAGTGACTTTCAAAGTGCTCTGACATGGCCCATAGTAAGAAATACATCGTGCATTGCTATCTGGGATATACAGAAGAAAAGTTTTATGAAATACCTTTACTAAAGGACTTCCCTGGTGGTACAGTGGATTAGAATCCACCTGCCAATGTAGGAGACATGGGTTGGATCCCTGGTCCAGGAAGATCCTATATGCCTCAGAGCAATTACAGTCCATGTGCCACAAGTACTGAGCCTGTGTGCTGCAACTACTGAAGCCTGTGCGCCTAGAAGCTGCGCTCCCCGACAAGAGAAGCTACCCCAAGAAGCCTGTGAATCTCAACGAAGAGTAACCCCCGACTCACTGCAACTAGAGAAAGCCTGCGTGCAGCAACAAAGACTGTAACCAAACGTAAATAAATAAGAAATACCTTTACTAAATGTGCCTTTACCTAAGGTATTTTCTGTTCTGCTTTTTAGTCTTAAAGAAAATACTGGTTGTGATCTCTACATTAAATTCAAGACTCACTGATGGGTCATGGTCTATAGTTTGAACAACACTGCTTTAGGTCATGCATGTGGCAAATTACATTATGAAGATAGAAGAAAATCAGCAGAACCTGGAAGTAGGGTTTTTGTTTGTTTCGGAAGGTCTATAGAAAAAAATTTTTTTTCTGTTTCTTTCTCCTCGCTCCCACTGCATCCATTCTGACTCTCCCCCAGAACTCCTCCAGTTGACAAGCCCTCAAGGGATACAAGGGATCAATCCCAGAGGACCTCAAAGTTTAAAGGAAAAGATCCCTGAGGCTAATTTACTCCCTGTGTGGGTATGTGGGTATGTTAGCTGCAAGGATGGGTAGAGAAAGGACTGAATTACTCTCCGCCAAGATCTGTCACGATGTTGGGTCTTGTCAAGATCTTTCATGACACCTGGGTTGCCCTGGCTTCTCACTGTGTGATCCTTAGAGAGCTGCACAGAGCTCTTTATGAGAATTCTTTGAAAAAGTTGTTCCTTACCTCTTCACCCCCTGGAACAAACCAGAAACCTCCAAATAAGCAATGAGGAGCATCAGCAGCTTTCACTGAAGGCCAAGAGGAATACATCCATCAGCTGAGATTATGCTCTTCACTGCTCCTGCCTTCCCTTTGAAAAAGTAGTTTACTGAGGTAAAGTGTTCATCCCTCCGTTTAAAGAAATTTCAGCTGTAAAGGGCAGTTGTAGTACAGCTTCTGTCACCTCTGCCTACCCCTACCCCAGGCAGGTTCTGGAGTCACCCTTCTTCTGCTCTGACAGCAAGGCTCCATGAGGGCACCACACCCCTCTGGCCACACGGGGGAGCCAGAGGTTAGCAGGTGACCCAACCTGGGTCAGAGTCCTTCAGTGGGAATTTTACAAAGTAGCAAGGGGATACCCTCTTTTCTTTGAGGTCTTTGGAGTTGCCGGGGACAATATTGCCTACAGCATGGAGGAATCTTTCTGAAGCACAAGGAGAAAATGAGATCCCCTACACTGAGAACACAGAGCCAAGAGTTGGAGTTCTGACCCCACTGGGCACCTGGACTCAGATGCCCTTGAGGCTAGAATCATTCCTCTCCCCTACCCCCGTTTTTGCTGTTGTTGTTCCCTAAACTAGTGTGAAGTGCGTTTCTACAACTTGCAACAGAAAGAGTTCTGACTACGGGAGCCACAGTCACTCCTGGAGTTCTAGAAGTTGCTCCTCTGCTCAGACACCAAGCAAATCAAATAATCAGGACAGACGTCATCCATCTCAGAGCTTGCTGGAGAAGCAAACCAGCTGAAAAGGGGCTTCTGGCTAATCCTCTCAACTGAAACAAGGTTTCCCTTTTGTTAGTGTGAGCTTGATGATATACTCCACAGACTGTTGTGAAGTTTAAACAAGTCAAAAAGTATAAGGGCACTAAAGTAAAGTGATGTACATTATGACTGCGAAGTGTCACAGTATCACCTGATTTGGCCAATCTTTCCTCTTCCCTTCCACAGGCCCGCAAGGAATTTGTTGTCCTTCATATGTGAAGATAACACTCATCTACAAGATAACACTCTTCAAAGGGAAACATTTTCAGGAAGAGTAGCTAACTTCGCCTGAGTGCCAGTGATTTAGCTGGGCTACTTCCTATGTAATCTTTACAAAAATTCCAAGCCACGTTCATCACACAGTGGAAAAATTGAGGTCTAGGGTGACCTTCTCCCCAGGGAACATTTGATAACGTCTGGAGAAGGCAATGGCACCCCACTCCAGTACTCTTGCCTGGAAAATCCCATGGATGGAGGAGCCTGGTAGGCTGCAGTCCATGGAATCACTAGGAGTTGGACATGACTGAGCGACTTCCCTTTTACTTTTCACTTTCATGCATTTGAGAAGGAAATGGAACCCACTCCAGTGTTCTTTCTTGAAAATCCCAGGGACAGGGGAACCTGGTGGGCTGCCATGTATGGGGTCGCACAGAGTCAGACATGACTGAAGCGACTTAGCAGCAGCAGCAGGAGGCATTTTTAACTGTCACAGTGGAGTGTATGTGTGTGTGTGTGCACATGCGAAAATGCACACATGCTCCTGGCATCTAGTGGGCAGAAGCCAGGGACGCTGCAAAACTACTTACAGTGCACAGGGCAGCCCCCGCAACAAAGCACTATCTGGCTCAAAATACCAACTGTGCTGATGCCGAGAAACCCTGACTTAAGAGAGAACTCAGCCAGCCCGCCTAAGGAACTCACAGTCTTAACCACTGTGTTATACTGAGACGCACACACATGCACTCAGAGGGTGGGATGTGTGCCCAGCATCACAGTTCCTCCAGCCCCTAAGGCTCGGTGCTTGGGGACTGCTAACAAGAGCACAACAGGGACTATTCCGGAGGTCAGTGAAGTCGTTTGATAAGACACAGGACCGGGGTCTGGAAGACTGTGGGAAAGCCTTGACTGGCTGAGGATTTTAGGCCATTACTTTCCTGTGCAGTGTAACTACTCATTGGTCAGTCTAGGGTGTCTTCCTGAAGTCTCTGCCACTGACCTTGTTCCAGATGAGAACAGGGGTGGGGATTCCGATGACCTCGCAGCTCAAATACACCTGGGCACCAGTGACATTCCAGATGTCCTTGGGGGGCGTCACGATGGAAGGACCTATAGGAGGGGGCACAAAGTCAAACCATCTTTTTAAACAGTCTTTAATATCCGTCAGCACGCTAGAAATCTGTAAGTATTACTAGAAGTAAATACTTGATTATGTTTGGGAGACTGTCCCCTCCGTTGGTTATCTGAAGTTACTTTCAAAGATCAGACTACTTCCCCCAGCCACCAGCAGGATTTTAAGCTATACTTTGGTGATGCATACATCTTGACAGTCAGAAAACAATTAGGAAGAAAAATTTATTGCTTATAAAATTTTCTTCTCCTGTGATTCATGCTTAAATGAGTTTTAATTTACCAGCTGTTTTGTTTATCTGCAGCTTTCCAATTAATATAGTGAACTCCCAAAATATTTAATGTTTTTCTTTTATATATACTAGTATTTCTGTTTGGAGAGGGGGGCAACAACCAATCTTTACTCTTTGGGTAATGGAAGAAAAAAAAAAGTCTCAGAAGATTTTTGCAAATGCGCTCTACTGTTAATTCACAGGGCACAGCCCCAGGCACCTGAAAGAGTCCCTGTTAGAGGGAAGGAGCCTGGAATCCCCAGGGTGACGGTACAGTACTTCCAGAACCAAACCTGGCCCAAAGTCAAAGCTCGAGGCCATTTCTTCAAAGAATGAGTTAATTATTCCCTCTGAATTTCAGCTCGCCACTGCGTTGGGTCTTGGAGCTGAATAAAGTATCTAACTGCAGGGACATCTTGCATCAGAGTCCTGGGAAAGGGACAACCTTCCCTTGGGGCCTGGAAAGTTTTCTGGCAAAATCAGCATTCAAAGGGCACGAAGTCTCCCCTCTTGCAACAGGCTATTTCCAGCCCACAATTAATTTCTTGAAACAGAAAGGAAATGACAACAGCATGGAAGAGTTTTCCCACCCATCTCAAGTACTGAAAGCTGATTTTTTAAAAATCCCTCAGGGTAGTTTTATTTTTTCCCTTTGTAAGAATAGGCAAAACATAGTTTTGAAAGCTCTAAATATATTTCTTGCTTCCTTCCCTCTAAAGCCTAGATCTGAAAGGAAGCATGTCTCTTGGCCAGGGTCTTAGGCTTTTCTGTGGCAAACGTGGGCATGGTGAGCACAGCGGGGCTGCGTTTGTGCGGACTGCCGGCCTTTTTTCCGACGCTTCCTCATCTGTCCTCACCAACACAAGGCCCCCGCAAAGGGCAGGGCTGGGCCTCACTGCATCATGGGCTCCCTCTAGGCCCTGGGACCCAAAGAACTTGGACACCACACAGCGGATCTGGCTCAAGCCTTAAGGCCCCGTGAGGCTCTGTCCTCCTTCCCACACAGACTTGGCGGGACAACCTCAGCACTCAGGGGATCTCAAGGGAGTGTTCTGAGAAGAATGCACCAGTGTTCAGAGATTGGAGGGGCCCGGGAACAAAGCTGCCTCTCACGTAGCAAAACTACACGAAGAATGCAAGATTCCTGTGAGAGTCAAGTGCCTCAGCCTTGCAACAAGCCACATATTTTAACTCACAGCCATTTCTCTATAGATGGAGCAAGGAGCAGGGTCATTTTAGCCAAGGCAGTTTCTGGAGCCCACATGGAAGAACTCTAGCCTGATTTTCTGTCACATGTCTTGAAGACATGCTATGGATTCTCTGACAGCCTAATTTTAGAACTAAGATGTCCTTAGTTTTAATATAGTCCAATGTATCAAATTTTTCTTTTATGATTGATGCTTTTTGTGTTCTGTTAGATTTTTTTTTTTGCCCAGACCAAGCCCATAAAGATCTCCTGTTTTATTCTACAAGCTCCATAGGTTTACCTTTCATATTTAGGTTTTGGTCCATCTTGAATTAATTGTTGTGTATGCTAGGAAGTAGAGGTCAAAGTTCATCACCCCTCCCCAAAAGACAACCAACTGCTTTGGCATCATTTGTTGAAAAGACAATCCTTTTCCTACTGTAAGTGGTGTCTTTGAGGTAAATCCATTGCTTATATATATATGAGTCTATTTCTGGACTCTCTACTCAGTTCCATTGCATTTATCCTTGTTCCAACAACCATGGTATGATTTAGAAATAACTGTATTAAAACTAAAGCACTGAATGGACGCTAGATCCATTATATCCATCTCCCTTCAATTTTCTCCTTATTCCAAGAGGCAGAACATTTCAGGAGGAGCAAAAATTCTTTAAAAACATCTTAAAGTGAAAGTCGCTCAGTCATGTCCAGCTCTTTGTGACCCCATGGACTATATAGTCCATGGAATTCTCTAGGCCAGAATACTGGAGAGGGTAGCCTTTCCTTCTCCAGGGTATCTTTCCAACCCAGGGATCGAACCTAGGTCTCCCGCATTGCTGGAGGATTCTTTACCAGTTGAGCCACAAGGGAAGCCCTACCCAGAAATACTTTGAATAAGAGCCATCCCCAGAGTGTTCAGATGAGGAGAAATCATGCTGTGAGTTCCCACTCCCTCTCTCTCCCAACTCTTTGAATACATATCCAACCTCAGGTGAATGGGCTGAGTCAATATTCAGACCAGAATTTGTCAATTCTGCTATCAGGCTATGCCTAGAATTCTACAAGAATTCTATACCATGAAAATCTGTATTACTCACTGACTCCTGTTGAGTTGATGGGGTGGAGAGGCAAAGGAGGAAACATTAGGACCAGTTCCCTGCACAACATTTTATGAAAACCCTTGCTATTTCAAACGTCCCTGAACAAATGTTGACCCACAGAGACACCAAGTGGACATGATTTGTATGGAGTGAAGGATGGTGAAAACATTTGGGGCTGATGTGGTGGCAGATCCAACACTGCACCCCTCCCCCACTCTAAAGAACCACCATCCCACATACTCCACTGACAAGCAGTTTCACTGCCTGAATTACCTCGAATTGCATGTGTACCAGGCAATTCATTTCCTGAAGGTTCTGTCCTACCTCATGAGAGCAGCTGACAAAATGACTCTTTACCAAATAACTTCTATTTTACCAAATAACTTCTTTCCATGTTGTCTTTTTTTTCCCAAGAAGGCCAAAGCAGATCCAGAATTATTTGTTTGTAAGGATAAAGGAACTTCTAGTTCATGCTGAGCTTATTTTCGGGCAGAAAGTTCAAAATCAGTCCTCAAGGCCAAGCCAAAGGTAATAAAATTGCCATCTAAATCATGCTCTGTGTTTGGATTCCATTTAAAATGAGTCACAGACTATTTAAATATATAGGGACAAACACCCGGATAGGTTCAGGTTCAATTATTTATTTATCCTTGTCTTTGTTCCAGTAAAGACTTCAAGCCACTCAAACATATGTCTAGCAGACATCCTGTACAGAATAACTGCCCACTGCCTCTCTCCTCCCCTTCCCCACCGTGGACAACTCCAGGCAGCAACCAAGCTGTAGCAGTGATGCCTGGTGGCTGGAGTGGGGAAAAATCCATCCCAAGACTTTCCTGACTTCCAGCTCTCCCTACTTTTCTGTTTCGGGTGAGTGCCTCCAACCAGGGTACTCCATGCTTCTTTCTTACCTTTCTCAACTCAATTAGTTCTTATTCCATTTCATTTGATCTTTCCCAGCTCTCTAAATTTATTATATTGCTCCCTTATTTTTTATAATTCTTGCCTGGTAAGCTTAGGTGGTCTCTTCCTTTTAATCATTCCTTGAAGGGAAAGAGGGAGAAAAAGAAGGGGGGAAGGGAGGAGGCAGAGGAGAAGGAGGAGAAAGAGAAAATGAAACACAGAAAGAGCCAGATCTTAATGTTGGAAGGAAGAAGAAAGTTCTAAGTTTGGAGGAAAAGTAAAATACAATTTAATGAGTCAGTGTCACCTTAAAAGTACCCGGAAAGAGTCAGATCCTCCTAGGGAATGTCCACCTAAGTCTATGTTCTCTCCCTCAGGCACTTTTTTTTTTTTGGCCATGCCATGTGACATGTGTGATCTTCGTTCCCCGACTAGGGATTGAACCCACACCCTGTGCATTGGAAGGTTGGAGTCTTAACCACTGGACTGCCAGGGAAATATCCACTTAGAGACTTTTAATTAAGTTCTAGACAAATGACCTACAGACTACAGATTACTTGCTGCTATAAATAGCAATGTTCTGAGAAATCACTAAAGATACAGAAAAGGAATAATTGTTGACAGATTTAAATTTGGAATATTTCAATTTGATTCTGAAGAGTTAAAGAAGGGCAGTTCCCACAAAACACACAAATGTCATGAGGAAAGATCCTCAAATCAGATTAACTTTGAACTTGACAAGTAATTCATTTAAGTCAATCTTATACAAAGCTGTAGTAGAGAGGAGAGAGTTAAAATTTGTTGTCCTATAAAAAGCATGGGAATACTATAAAAGAAATATGTGAACAATTTCCTAGTCTCTTACAGAACACAAAACACTCCCTAGACATGACCTGAGATGCCCTCACCGCGTTATCATTAAAAGAACAAACAAAACCCCCAGAGCTCTTTTGGGGAAAGAACACTTGGCTCTGGATGCTTGTCTACTGCTTATAGCTAGGAGACCTTAGACATGCCACTTAACCCATTTGTACAGAAGAAACTGGGGCAGGTCTGAGAATTTTCTTTTGGGTTGGAAGTGAATGTACCCATCATGAATGTGCCCTAGAGCACATTCATATGGCATCTTTAACATCCATGAAGTTTTGAGGTTCCACAGCCTGGTTCTGGGAGCTCTCATACCTCACAAATCAGTCTAGTGCACCACCTCATCTACCTAAATGCAATGTACATGACTCATAATAAAGTTCATTCTCCCAGTGATCAAGAAAAATAGAGCTTTAATTATAAAGGTATCCATGGTTACCAAGATAACTAATTTATTAATCTGAAAAAGCTGCACAGAAGATGTTAGGAGAGGTCATGTTTGGGAGCTAAACATATGTACTCCACTGAACCTGGGAAATGGTCAAAAGTCAAATTCTTTCTAATAGTCAAATTTTGTCCATTTTGTTGATATACTATTCAACCACATTTTCCTCTTCACTGCCTTCTTCATTTCTTCCATCATCTCTCCCATGTTTATCCTACAAATTCACCCTTCTTTCTTATTCTCGCCAAAACTCATTCTCTGCTCCTAGCATTCATGCCCACTCTCTCATTACATGCTTATTACTACTTCTAGAAACTTTGCTTATGCTGATGCACTTGCCTACTTGGGATGTCCTCCTTCCTCTCATCTATTACCTATATCTTATTCTTTATTTGGAGCTCTAAGGCTGAAATTTCATCTCCCTTTTGAAATTTTTCTTATAGCTCCAGTTCCCTTTTAATTCTCTGAAATCTTGTTGGACTCAGAATTAGTGCCACGCAGCTTAGTGCATCATTGTTCTCTAATGCTTTCCCCAGCAGGGCTGAGAAATGCCAGTCTCCGGACAGAATCATAACTGAGCCAGAAACTCTGGAATCAGATATACTTCCTGTTCATCGGTAGGAGGGACAGATAAGATTGTATATAGTGGAAAAAGGGCAGCAGAAAACTCAGAACATAACATGACTAGTTATATGGAACTAAGAAGATGGCCACTATCTTGAAAATACACCAGTGTACACATTGCCAAGCTACATAACCAAAGTGGTGCTATAGTCACTCCCTATTTATCAGCTAGAAGATTATTCATTGTGATTTTCTTTAATCTTCCACTTGACTTCCTCTTCCTTCTTGGCTGTGGTCCATTCATCAATGAATTTGCATATGATGAGGGATGCAAAATAATTTAAATCTATGTTAGCCAAGCAAGTTCCAATGAGAAGGGTAGCTCTGCTGTGGGGAAAGATCATCAGTCATCCTTACATCAAAAACAGGACTTCTACAATATACAGGGTTATATCATTGACATTATAACTCTCATTGAGTATTGATTAATGTGGCTAAGAGAGTCAAGTATAAAGACTTCTCCAAGTTATAGTAGATTTGCAGACCACACTAATCTTGTCTCTTAATGATGCTGGGTCCTAAAATAGCTCATAGAGAGTATGTGCCTTCATACCAAAAAAGGAGGGTTTAAAAATGAAGTGAGATACCACATATGGAGTTAAAATGTTCAGACAACTTGGCAAAAATCCCCAGATTGGATTCCGATAACACACCGAAGGGAAAAGCACCAAACAAAAGTACAAAATGGGAAAAGAATAGTAGGAAGGCACTATGTCCAAGAGGGGGAAAGGGATGAAACACAGGGACACTTCCTGATATTAAATAAGGGGAAGCAGGAACTGAATGGCTAATTAAAGGGCAGAGCCATCTGCCAAGGCAAGTCATTTTGGGAACTTTTGAAGGTGGGGTGAGGCAGCAGCTGACCCTAGGTAGGGGAATCAGGCACACAGTCTCATGGGTGCAAGGGCAGCAAGGGCAGGAGAAGAAAGTACTATATGGTAAGCAGCGCAGCCCAGATGTAATTTCAGGGTTTTGGTTTAAGGCAAAGCCATCTGGTTATAGATGCTCCAGTTGGTTGTTCACATCTTTGTGTGAGTGAAGACGCTCATGCTCGTGTTCAATTGCTCAGTCGTGTCCAACTCTTGGCAGCCCCATGGACTGCAGCCCTCCAGGCTCCTCTGTCCATGGGATTTCCGAGCAACGATACTGGAGTAAGTAGCCATTTCCTTCTCCAGGGGTCTACCCAACCCAGGGATGGAACCCATGTCTCCTGAGTCTCCTGCACTGCAGGTGGATTCTTTACTGCTGAGCCACTGGGGAAGCCCTTATCATGATGGGCTCTCTCAAACACTGCTGTGGTAAGAGTATATAAGAAATGATTCCTCTTCTTCAGATAACAATGTATTGAGGTGAGATGGGGGATGTTTAACACATACAGACAGATCAAAATGTTAGGGAGGCAATAGACTGTGATGAGCTTGCAGCATGGACTTTGGAATCAGGAATTTTGTCCTACCACTGCTGAGTAACGTGACACTGAAGAAGTTATTTGACATTTCTCATTTTATTCATCTGTGAAATGGGATAATACCTAAGTCATTAGATTATCCGAAAGATCAAACAAGATACAGCAATTAGCACAGGACCTGGCATGTGCTAGGTCAGTAAGTATTACTGTGCTGTGTTTAGTTGCTCAGTAGCATCCGACTCTCTGTGACCTCATGGATGGTAGCCTGCCAGGCTCCTCTCTCCCTGGGGATTCTCCAGGCAAAACTACTAGAGTGGGTTGCCATGCCCTCCTCCAGGGGATCTTCCTAACCCAGGGACTGAACCCAGGTCTCCTGCATTGCAGGCGGATTCTTTACCAGCTGAGCCATCAGGGAAGCCCCAGTATTAGTTACTGCTTTAATTTCAAAACAAATTCTTATGACTGAAGCTGATATAAATCGCTTCTTCAGAGAATGGAGAGGACACATGACTTGGGCAGGGGGTGGTTGGGAAAGGAGCTGGCATTTGAACAGGCCCTGAAGTTCAGAAGTCAGCCTCCTCTCAAGGAAAGGTTTTCACTTTCAGAGACCTGCCTGAGCAGAGGTGTGCAGGCAGGAAAACACAAACTGGCTGATGGAATAGTGAGCATCCCAGTCTGGCTGGGGAAGAGTGAGGTAGAAGAGCTGAGAATCGGGTGCTGGGCACAGTGGAAGGTGGAGGGGGCGGGTTTTGGGGGTCCAGTGTGTCTTTGAATGTCAGAGAGATGAGATGCAAGTGGCATTTTGGAAGCTGACTTTAGAGGCCTTGACAGTAGGACTGGACTGGTTAGGGATTAGGAGCTTAAATCAAGGTGGTAGTAACGGGGACAGGCTAATAGAGTTCTGCCAAGAGAATGCACTAGTCATAGCAAACACCTTCTTCCAACAACACGAGAGAAGACTCTATACATGGACATCACCAGATGGTCAACACCGAAATCAGATTGATTATATTCTTTGCAGCCAAAGATGGAGAAGCTTTATATAGTCAGCAAAAACAAGACCGGGAGCTGACTATGGCTCAGGTCATGAACTCCTTATTGCCAAATTCAGATTTAAATTGAGGAAAGCAGGGAAAACCATTTAGGTATGACCTAAATCAAATCGCTAACAATTATACAGTGCAAGTGAGAAACAGATTTAAGGGACTAGATCTGATAGACAGAGTGCATGATGAACTATGGATGGACATTTGTGACACTGTACAGCAGACTGGGAGCAAGATCATCCCCAAGAAAAAGAAATGCAAAAAAGCAAAATGACTGTCTGAGGAGTCTTTACAAACTGCTGTGAAAAGAAGAGAAGCCAAAAGCAAAGGAGGAAAGGAAAGATATAAGCATCTGAATGCAGAGTTCCAAAGAACAGCAAGGAGAGATAAGAAAGCCTTCCCCAGTGATCAGTGCAAACAAACAGAGGAAAACAATAGAATGGGAAAGACTAGAGATCTCTTCAAGAAAATTAGAGATACCAAAGGAACATTTCATGCAAAGATGGCCTCGAGAAAGGACAGAAATGGTAGGGACCTAACAGAAGCAGAAGATATTAAGAAGAGGTGGCAAGAATACACAGAACTGTACAAAAAAGATCTTCATGACCCAGATAATCACGATGGTGTGATCACTCACCTAGAGCCAGACATCCTGGAATGTGAAGTCAAGTAGGCCTTAGGAAGTATCACTACAAACAAAACTAGTGGAGGTGATGGAATTCCAGTTGAGCTATTTCAAATCCTAAAAGATGATGCTGTGAACGTGCTGCACTCAATATGCCAGCAAATCTGGAAAACTCAGCAGTGGCCACAGGACTGGAAAAGGTCAGCTTTCATTCCAATCCCTAAGAAAGGCAATGCCAAAGAATGCTCAAACTACTGTACAATTGCACTCATCTCCCATGCTAGCAAAGTAATGCTCAAAATTCTCCAAGCCAGGCTTCAACGGTACGTGAACAGTGAACTTCCAGATGTTCAAGCTGGTTTTAGAAAAGGCAGAGGAACCAGAGATCAAATTGCCAACATCCACTGCATCATCGAAAAAGCAAGAGAGTTCCAGAAAAACATCTACTTCTTCTTTATTGACTATGCCAAAGCCTTTGACTGTGTGGATCACAATAAACTGTGGAAAATTCTGAAAGAGATGGGAATACCAGACCACCTGACCTGCCTCTTGAGAAACCTGTATGCAGGTCAGGAAGCAACAGTTAGAACTGGACATGGAACAACAGACTGGTTCCAAATAGGAAAAGGAGTCTGTCAAGGCTGTATATTGTCATCCTGCTTATTTAACTTATATGCAGAGTACATCATGAGAAATGCTGAGCTGGATTAAGCGCAAGCTGGAATCAAGATTGTCGGGAGAAATATCAATAACCTCAGATATGTAGATGACACCACCCTTATGGCAGAAAGTGAAGAACTAAAGAGACTCTTGATGAAAGTTAAAGAGGAGAGTGAAAAAGTTGGCTTAAAGCTCAACATTCAGAAAACTAAGATCATGGTATCCGGTCCCATCACTTCCCCATGGCAAATAGATGGAGAAACAGTGGAAACAGTGGCAGACTTTATTTTTGGGGGCTCCAAAATCACTGCAGATGGTGACTGCAGCCATGAAATTAAAAGATGCTTACTTCTTGGAAGGAAAGTTATGACCAACATAGCATATTAAAAAGCAGAGACATTAGTTTGCCAACAAAGGTCCATCTGGTCAAGGCTATGGTTTTTCCAGTAGTCAAGTATGGATGTGAGAGTTGGACTATAAAGAAAGCTGAGTGCCAAAGAATTGATGCTTTTGAACTGTGGTGTTGGAGACTCTTGCGAGTCCCTTGGACTGCAAGGAGATCCAATCAGTCCATCCTAAAGGAAATCAGTCCTGAGTGGTCACTGGAAGGACTGATGTAGAAGCTGAAACTCCAATACTTTGGCCATCTGATTTGAAGAGCTGACTCATTTGAAAAGACCCTGATGCTGGGAATTATTGAAGGCAGGAGGAGAAGGGGTTGACAGAGGATGAAATGGTTGGATGGCATCACCAACTCAATGGACATGGGTTTGAGTAAACTCTGGGAGTTGGTGATGGACAGGGAGGCCTGGCGTGCTGCAGTCCATGGGGTCACAAAGAGTTGGACACGACTGAGTGACTGAACTGAACTAATGGGAACAGGGAGGAAAGGGGCAGACTTGAGAGATTATTCAGGAAGAACCAACACTAGCCAGGAACTGACTGGATATGGGGAAGAGGGAATGAGTTAAAAGTTGTAAGAGAGTGCTGTGAAACCATGAATAGAAGCTGAATCTGAGGCGAGTTCAGATGTGTAAGGTGAAGAGATCACTCCGGCAACCATGTGGTGGCTGAGCTGACCTGGGGCTGTGTCAGCAACATTGCCCATGGGTGAGCTCATGTATTCGGCAGAGCTCCCACAGAAGCTGAAATAGCTAGATTGCCTGTATGACACTGGACTGACTGACGTCTGCACAAGTTAAATGAGCGGGCTACATTTTTATTTGGTTTGAGCACAAGGAAGAACTGACTTCATACAGAGTACCTTTAAGAACGGAAACTCCCAAGTTATGTAACTGTACCTTGTTCATGCTAATGGAGCCTTGGAAATACTTTTTTCCCCTGCATTTCATGGGCCTGTCCTATTTGGACTATGACTCACCTTAAACCCAACATATTACAATTTTGGGTCAGTTTTTCCTATTCTGCCAGCACAGAACTGGGTGGGTGCCTTCCACAGGAGGGCACTTATTGCCACCTGAATCTGGGCTTTCTAGAAACCCAGAGAGCGAGCTCCCCCAGGATACTTCATGTTTGCCTCCCTGCCTCCCAGTGCCTGGCACTGTCAAGCATCAGAAGTGTTTCCTGAACCGAGCTGCAAGCTGCAAGAGGAAGTCTTCCAGAAACTGGAGGCTACCTGCCCCCAGAACTTAGTCTCTGTCCACAGGCCCTAAGCTGACTGACAAGCAGTGGAGTCTGGGCAGATCCAAAGAAAGAGATGTTCCTGAACCTCTGCCCCTGGAGGGAAGGATATGAGGGACTGTCAGGTGGCCTTCGACTTAAAAGAGGGTTGGACTGGCTAAGCCTACTGCCTAGAACACTTTAGAAAGCTGAAGAAGGCTAAGGCCTGAGCTCCCAGAAGGCCCTGGGAAGACACCACCATGGGGCCACTCCTGCTGTTTCTTGTCCACTGGATAGCCTGGCTTCCATAGAAGACTAAAGTCATCAGCTCCCAGAGGACTAGGTAAGCCCTCAACTCCACTCTGTTCAAGGAAGAGACTTATGTGGTGGGAAATCCCTCAGTCCAGGCTGACGGCTCTGGAAGCAGCCTGTGGGAACCGACAGTGCAGTACAGAGTCCCCCTTTAGATTAGGAGTTATCAAAAAGAGGAGATGTGTTCAGCCTCTGGGAGGTCATGCAGGTTGGAAGAGATCTCACAGAGGGGCGTCTGCAGGAATAACAGGTGCCAGACACACAGCCAAAGGGGCAAGCCCCGGACCTGGGAACCGGCCTGTAAGAAGGATCCTATCCCACCATGGCTGCCAAGCCTGGCCGCTCGCTGGGCTCCTCCAGGAATGTTTAACTGGACAAGCCCAGGCCTGGGCTGCACTCCCAGAGTTTCTCAGTCTGGGCGTGGGGCCTGGCACTGGAATTATTTTTTTTCCACTCCCCAGGTAAAACCACTCAACTAAAACATGGCTGTAGAGCAGGAGATACTCAGATGCTGAAGACACAAAGGTGGAGACTAAGAGAGGAGGAGAGAAGCAGAGATTTGGAGAAACATCGCTCCCAAGTCTTCTTAGGGAGAGGCCTAGGACAGTGGAAGATGCCAAGATTCAAGGAGAAGAGAGGACAGTCCCTGTAACTGGGGTAAGGGGTGAAGCGTGTAGAGACCCCATAACAACGCTCCTTAGTGTTAAGATTACCGCATTAGCTCTCTGGGGGGATGGTGGGCCATGTCTGACTTCCCCTCCTTTGTCAGGAGGTTGGAGTTGCCTGCTCTCAGAGTCTTAGCAGTTCTCCTTCTGTGCTGTTTTCCATTTCTCTAAAAATAAAGCCTTTGGCTCATAGCCCCAGCCCCACCCCTGCTCCCGCCCCTCTCCTGCCCTTAATGGCAACACCAGAGATGGGGCTCTGCGTGTGTCTGTGAGTCTCACTAAAGAGCTCACTGAATCTGGACCCTTTGCCCATTTAGAGTCAGGTCACCTCTTTGCTAAGACATGTTCAGCTTGCCTTTGCCAGGGCCCAGAGCTGGAAAAAACACAAGGGAGGCACCCCCCTCCCCCCGCCCCACACCCACCCCCAGCCACAGGACACAGTGTGGTGTGTGCAGTGCCAACCGAGCCTGGCTGGTTTTAACTTGGTGATGTCTGTGCCCGTCAGGCTCCAGTCTCTAGAGCGCTTGTGGTTACAGTCGCCTCCTTGGTTGACAACCCCAGACACTCATCAGCCGTGCCCACCAGCCCCTCCCTTCTCTTTCTCAGGGTTTTTTCCCTCCTTCTCTGCTGCACTCTGGTTATTGTCTGTACTCCTCTGTGAGCTCCACAGACTTGAAAGCTTGCAGTTATTTACCCCAAGTCTCACTCTTTGTTTATCTCTGCTTTGCTGAGTGTTCTCAGATTTCCTCCCAGCTTCTTTGTAGGCTTCACCGTTACTCCTCCCACGTTCTGCATTTTTCTAGCACTGCCCTCCAGGCTCAGACTGGAGCAGAACACTTCTCTCACATTGTGGGCTAGTTCTTCTCAGGTGTGTCTTGAGTACTTGGACGACATTTGCTACAGTGCACTCGCTTTGTGGACATGCTGTGTATAACAAGTATAACAAGACCTTTCTGAGTGCTAAGGGGAAATTCATATTACAGAAGGCGCTAGATGTGGGTGCTGTAGACTATCTGAGCTGGGAAGAGCTGGATTGCTCAAGGAGTCTCAGAAGTGTCAGGAAACACAGCTCTGGAAACCAGCGAAATGGGCATGTCCCTCTGATCATGGGGGACGAGGACCTCTCCCATAGGAACTGGGGGATTTGAATAAAAGTTTTGTATTTTCATTGGTGAGGCAAGTCTTACTTGCTCTTATCTGGTGGAGGCTGACCTGGAGCCCACCCTGCTGGGTGTGAGCTATGAAAAATGGAAAACAAGTAAAGGAAAGCTATGTCACTGCATGGGTGAGGAGTTACCCTAGAAGGAGGGTACCTGGGGGCATGAGAAGGCTCTTTGCTGCTGTTATGCTTCAGTGGTATCCGACTCCTTGTGACCCCATGGACTGTAGCCTGCCAGGCTCCTCTGCCCATGGGATTCTCCAGGCAAGAATACTGGAGTGGGTTGCCATGCAAGATCAAGATCAAGGGATCTTCCTGACCCAGGGATTGAACTTGTGATTCTATGTCTTCTGCATTGGCAGTTGGGTTCTTTACCACTAGCACCACCTGTAAGCCCTCTTACTGGTATTTATAGGACCAGACAGCTTTACTTTGGCATTTTGATTTATTTTCAGACAGTGATTATTTTTCTATAATTCGTGGTACTTTCTCTCTCTCTCTCTTTTTTGAGTTTTGTTTTCCTTGAGTTATAAATTCCTTTTATAATGCAGGGGGGAAAAAAAGAGCTTTCATGGATTCAGTAGTAAATTGGGTTTGAAAGGTGAAGACGTTGCATCTTTATGAGGACTGGGAGCAACTGCATGTGAGGAAACCCATGGGGCCTGTAGTAGAAACATCCTTTCCCTCCACAGGTGTTCCTTCTAGAGCAGCCATCAGCTCCAGCCTTGGAAATTTTATTCTTTTAAGTCAGGAAAAATAATTTCCTCACAGAACAGCAGCTGGGATTTCAGACTTGGCACCTCTTGAGAGCAGCCATGCATAAAAGTAGGAAACTCATTCTTGACAAACTTAGGGGAGAAAATGTTCTTGAGGTTCCTGAAACTGATGTAGAAGCTGTGCTTTTTGCTTCCTTAGTCCTTGCCTTTGGGTATATTCTCAGGAAATCTTTAGCAAACGTGTGGCCCCTTTAGGAAGGTGGGGGCTTCAAAGATGAGGCTGGTTCATAAGGGAGCTGATGCCTGCTCTGCTTGTGAACAAGGGGAAGAGAAGGAAAGCAGTCCAGACTTGTCTAGTCCATGGGAAATGATGCTGGTCTCTGAGCTTGGAATCAGTTAAACTGACACTTGAAGAGAAGAACAGTCAAAGTAGACTCAAATAGATAACATATGACAAGACCCCTGGGATGAATACGATGTTGATAAGTATGACAGCTTGATAAGTTGACAACTTATGACGTCATGTAACCTGCCTCCACTCACACACCCATAGGAGCTTGGCCTCTGTGGAAACTGAGGGTCATGATCTCTGGAGCTGAGAGAGCTTAATCCCACTCACAGACAGTTCTGAATAATTTTTTGAAAAATAAGTAAGCAGCATTTTAACCTCCACAACAATAATGAGGAATAACAAATCCACAAATACTCCACAGTGTCAGCACTGGACAGCTTTCTCAATGTCACAACATGCTCAGATGATTAAAGAATGGATCTTTCTGTAACATATCGGTCATCAGCTATAAAACTAGACTGCCCAGAAGTTTAATCCCTAATAAGAAAGAGAAATGTCATCTATTCATCATTAATATTCATTTCCTGTAATAAGAACATTAATTTTTACTATTGCCTAGATGAATTTACTCATTGAAGGAAAATCTCTGTGTAAAAAGGTATAAAAGTTGAGAAAGATTCACAGTGATACTAACTAAATCGTATTTCAGCATTGCATGGCACTAAGCAGGTAAAAGCATGGAGTGGATCCATGAACTTAGTGCTGCGCTGGGTGACACAAGGGATGGAAAGATGATGGGGTTGTCAAAAAAAACAAAAAAAGATGATGGGGTTGTGCTCCTACCTGATGCGGATCTATACAACACGAAGTATAGACAAGTATACAAGTACAGAAGCAATTAAAATATGGGAGTACAACTAGTCCTATGATATAAATATAAAAAGCACCTGGGGACTTCCCTGGTAGTCCAGGGGTTAAGAATCCACCTTGCAAAGAAGGGGATGCAGGTTCGAACCCTAGTTGGGGAGCCAAGATCCCATGTGCCTCGGAGCAACTAAGCCCATGAGCTGCAACTACTGAGCCTGCGCGCTACAACTAGAGAATCTCTGTGCTGCAACGAAAGATCTCGCATGACGCACCTAAGACCTGACACAGCCAAATAAATAAACTTTTTTTTTTTTTAACAAGCATTCTGATCAAGTAGGTCAGAACTGAATTCATGGAAGAGGAAAAGGGCTTTCAAAGTTAAAGCTAGAGGGTGGAGTTGGCGAGGAAATTCCAAGGAAACGATCAGCCTACTCAAAGAGGTGGAATGTAGCTTTATATTGGTATTAGGGTTTACAACCCACAGAGTTTTTATATCCATTACTTCATTTTGATTTTCCCCACAGTCTTGTGAGCTAAGCTAGTCATTTTACAGATAAAGACACTGAGGTTCAGTAAGGTTAACTGTTTTGTGCTAAGTCCACAGCCTGGAAGTGGTATGTCTGGAACACGAATCTGTGTTTTCTAAGTCCAAACCCAGAGCTTTCCTAGGCTCCTGCAGTGCTTCTCTACATAACCCAGGATGAGTGAAATGGTCTATCTTGCTTTGTTCTGTTAGAGATGAGGGATCTGAGGCTTCCCAGGTGGTGCAGTGGTAAAGAATCTGCCTGCCCATGCAGAAGACTCAGTAGTCACAGGTTTGATCCCTGGGATAGGAAGATCCCCTGGAGAAGGAAATGACAACCCACTCCAGAATTCTTGCCTGGGAAATCTCATGGACAGAGGAGCCTGGTGGACTGTAGTCCAGGGGATCACAAAGAGCTGGACACGACTGAGCATGCAACATGAGGGGTTTGGGGAGAAGGAAAAGAAATTTTGAGAACTGGAGACAAGACATGATTGCAGAGGTTTTCAGTATCAAGCCAAGGAAATCAGGAAGAAAAATAAGAGAATAAAAACATTCATGTATTTTGGAGAAAAGATTACACAGTTATGAGAATCACAAACAGAGGTCATGGCTCACCATTCACATTCTGGCCTAAACTATTTCACAGGTATTTTCTGAGTTGTTCTGGGTATGCGGTTTGGACTGGCAACCCCAGATAGGTGAGAATTATCCTCCTTAAACTGAATGCTGGGGCTTCCCAGGTGGTGCTAGTGGTAAAGAACCTGCCAGTCAATGCAAGAGATGCAGGAGACTTGGGTTCCATCCCTGGGTCAGGGATGATCCCTTGGAGCAGAGCATGGCAACCCACTCCAGTCTTCTTGCCTGGAGAATCCCACAGACAGAAGAGCCTGGTGGACTATAGTTCAAAGAATCAGACATGGCTGAAGCGACTTAGCACCACACATACTGAATCCTGGGTAGATGTTAACCCTACTGTGATCCCACCCATGCTTAGAGTCCCACCCATGTCTTACTAGAACAAAGCAATCTGGGAACTCCAGAACTTTTCATTAGATTTTAATGATTTCAATGAATGTTTATTGTGAAAATCAGTATTTGAAAATATGCCTCATGTTTTGTTTCTCAAATCATTAAAAAGGTGCCATCTTCTTAGAAAGCACCTTACATAGACAGCAATACTATGAAAAATTTAAAAGTCAATGTTAACAGTTAGTAAACATTCCTGGGCAGAACCAAGCAATTCCCATATTAGTGAAAATATTTCCTCTTTGGGATTGGATATATTTCAGATTTATATCCTTGAGAAAAAATTTAATGGCCAGAAAGGGGATACATTTATCTAAAGTATAAAATCCAGAATAAATAAGATCTGGCCCTGAGTACATTCTCAGCTTCATTTCTTGCCTCATTCTTCCTGAACTCTGAGCTCCAGCCCTAATGAATTTCTGTCTTCCTCAAATGTGTCCTGCTCTCCCTGGCCCCAAGCCTTTGTGCATTTCATTCCTTTTCTTGGAAAATTCTCCCCATTTCCCATTCTTCCCCATCTTTGCCTTTAGATCTCAGTATAGTTATCTTTTTGCATGTTAACCTCCCTTAACCTTCTCTTCCTATCCTCCTCCCCAGACCCACTTAGAACGGGGGCCTCCTTCCTGGTTGTCCTATTTACCCTTATCCTAGCATCTTCTGTAAAGGACTTCCCTGTAGCTCAAGTGGTAAAGAATCTGCCTGCAATGCAGGAGACACGGGTTCAATCCCCGAGTCAGGAAGATTCCCTCTGGAGAAGGGAATGGTAATCCACTCCAGTATTCTTTGCCTGGAGAATTCCACAGACAGAGAAGCCTTGGTGGGCTACAGTCCGTAGGGTTGCAAAGTCAGACATGACTGAGTGTTATGTGCCAGTCATGCAGCATCTTCTGGTTCTATTTACCTCATAACAGCATCTTCTCAGGGCTGTGTCTGTGAACCCCACTAGACTGTGGGATCAATGCTGGTGAGGACAGGCCAACTTCTCTCTAGTTCTTTTTTGTATCCCAGTGCCTGGCACCAAGTAGATGATTAACAAACCCAAGTAGCTGAGTGAACTGAAACCAATACCTAAATATACACCAGATTTTGTACTTCCAATTCAAGGTTTTAGGAAGATTTGAGGAAGCACTCCAAGAGATTGGCTTCCTTTGTTGTGGATTTTGTGGGGCTAGCTAGCTTTAACTACTTTTATTCCAGAATTTGTACAAAGGCATGTCATTGGGCAAAGATTTTGATTACTATGGCTATTCAAACATTGGTCCTCAGCTGTTCAAAGGAACAAACAGGCCAATGTTTAGGGAAACCCTGCTTATGTTCCTGACCCAGCTACTCAACTAGAGCAATAAGATGGCCAGAGTTGCTGATGCCATATTTTTATAATTACATTAACGTGGATCATATGTTAAAAATATTTACAAAAGTAGTAATCTCATTTAAAATTTAGATAAAACCCAGGAGACCAAAGATAAAGGCTGACCCTCTAGGAAAATGCTGCCTTATTAGTCAATTTATAAGATTTAAAAATTGCGGGTCATTGGTCAGACTTTTAGTAGGAGAAACCAGAGTGAAGTTGGGGGCAACTATTTAAAAGTGCAAAAGTGCAAGTCTGTGTTGACAAGCAATAATATTATATTGGAAAAGATGGATTTAAAAGAAACATCCAGCAAAGCATAAACCCCATTCCCCTAAAGATGTTGAAAACATTTATATGAGGTTTTAAGTACAAAAGGTCAACTTAAAAGTCTGTTTCCAAATGTGAAAGAAGAATTGCTGATTCCACATGCAGAGGAAAAGCTCCAGCTGACAGACAGGCCCCTTCCAGGAGAATAGTCACAGGAGACAGTACTGAGTTTCTCCTCTTGTGGTAAATAACTCCTACCTGATGAATACTTCCTCGTTCTTAAATTATCATATAGCCAGTGACCTTAGATGTAGGAGGACCCTAAGATCCATCTTGTCCAAATTCTCATTTTATAGATGAGGCTTGGGGATGGGGAGGGGATGGTTAAACATTTGCCTACTCACTCATCATTGCCAGGATGCTGGCAGAAATGGAACTAGAACTGTCTGAATTCATCTCCTTGTACTTTATTAATAATCAGAAAAAACATTATCTGCTCTCAATCAGCTGGTCGCTGTTTAAACAGTGTGAAGCTGAGAGATTAGAAAGGCGCTGAGCAAAAGCATTAAGCATGAACAGCTGCATTTCCCAAGCAGAAGGGCAGCACACAGTTTAGTTGTGGGAGGATGTCCAATTTGCATGAATGGAACATGGACAAGATAAAGCTGGCTCCAGAAAAGTAATTCCCCCAATTCTCATGAGCCTTGGATTTGGCAAACTGCAGTCTGCTCAGGGATTTGGGGACATGACAAACAGTCTTGGGTAGACCTCCCCAGATGACCTCAGCCCACGCATGCACGGAGGCTTGTCAAGGTCCCAGGTGCCGGCTCACCCACAGCTTGTGGCTGAGACAGAAAAACAAAGAAAAAAAGTCTTTTTTCTCACATGCACATAAGCAAAAACTATCTTCCCGTGTTCTCTGCCAAGAGAGCTGGAGCCAAAGAGAGGAGTTCAAGACTCTGATTCATCCATCAGGACAAATCGACTCAGTCTTAGGAGGTTAGGAAGGCAATTTAGGAAGTAAACAAAAGTTGGGTTTCAGAAAGAAGCTTTGGAGAAAACAAAGAGGCTATCTCTGGAATCCAACTCCATAGTGAAAACAGAAAAGGACTTACTCCTAAGGCAGGGAATTCTGAAAATGCCAACAGATGGACATGCTCAAAGGGGCAACTCCAGAGGTAAACAGCATCAAGATGTCAGCCCTCCTCCCATGTTGAGTCTGGGTTCTGAGCCAGTGCCCTGCTGAGCTGAAGAAGCATCTCTAGTGAAGAAGGCCTGATAGCACTGCTCAAGTTCAGCAACAGCAAAGCGAGATTGGTGAAAAGTACTCCCCTTCCAGGAGTGCCAAGCTCCTAGGCTGGCCTGGAGCATCCACTCTTGTGCTTTTACCTCTATCACTTTTCTGGTTGCCTGGCCAGTTGTTCCCTTTTCTCCCCTCCCTCCCTCTTGGCCCCCATGCCAGCCATAGATGAGAGTTATGTCTACATGCTCTGTCTCTTTGTCTCCCAGGCATCACTAGAGTATCTGGTCTGGGTCCTGTTCATCCCTTCTGCAACATGAGTTTCCCATTCCCTTATCAAATCCTTCCTTTTTAGGTGGAGCCGAATCCTGCTCCCCTTGAATGTGAGCTAGACTTAGTGACTCCCTTCTAACAAACAGAATGTGGTGGAAGAGACAATGTGTGAATTCTGAGACTAGGTCATTAAAGTAAAGGCACTGCAGCTTCCTTCTTGCTTCTTCTTAGATCACTTGCTCTGGGGGTAGTCAGCTACCATGTTGTTAGGATGCTCAAGCAGTGCAATGGAGATGTCCATGTGATGAGGAACTAAATCCTCATGACAACAGTCATGCGAGTGAGCCAAGCTGGAAATAGATCCTCCAACCTCAAACCTTCAGATGACTAGTGCCCACTGACATCTTGACTTCAACCTCATGAGAGACCCCCAAGCCAAAGGCCACCGAGATAAGCCAGTTCCAAATTTCTGACCCACAGAAACGGTATGAGATAACTGATATTCATAGTTGCTTTATTTAGGCTGCAAGTTTTGGACTAATTTATTGAGTAGCAGTAAACAACTAGAAGACTGTGGCTCAGATTATGAACTCCTTATTGCCAAATTCAGACTTAAATTGAAGAAAGTAGGGAAAACCACTAGTCCATTCAGGTATGACCTAGATCAAATCCCTTATGATTATACAGTGGAAGTGACAAATAGATTTAAGGGACTAGATCTGATAGACAGAGTGCCTGATAAACTATGGACAGAGGTTCGTGACATTGTACAGGAGACAGGGATCAAGACAATCCCCATGGAAAAGAAATGCAAAAAAGCAAAATGGCTGTCTGAGGAGGCCTTACAAATAGCTGGGAAAAGAAAAGAAGTAAAAAGCAAAAGAGAAAAGGAAAGATATTCCCATCTGAATGCAGAGTTCCAAAGAATAGTAAGGAGAGATAAGAAAGCCTTTCTCAGCTATTAATGCAAAGAAATAGAGGAAAACAACAAAATGAGAAAGACTAGAGATCTTTTCAAGAAAATTAGAGATACCAAGGGAACATTTCATGCAAAGATGGGCTCAAGAAAGGACAGAAATGGTAGGGACCTAACAGAAGCAGAAGATATTAAGAGAAGGTGGCAAGAATACACAGAAGAACTGTACAAAAAAGATCTTCATGACCCAGATAATCACGATGGTGTGATCACTCACCTAGAGCCAGACATCCTGGAATGTGAAGTCAAGTGGGCCTCAGAAAGCATCACTACGAACAAAGCTAGTGGAGGTGATGGAACGCCAGTTGAGCTATTTCAAATCCTCAAAGATGATGCTGTGAAAGTGCTACACTCAATACGCCAGCAAATCTGGAAAACTCAGCAGTGGCCACAGGACTGGAAAAGGTCAGTTTTCATTCAAATTCCAAAGAAAGGCAATGCCAAAGAATGCTCAAACTACCACACAATTGCACTCATGTCACATGCTAGTAATGCTCAAAATTCTCCAAGCCAGGCTTCAGCAATACGTGAATGTGAACTTCCAGATGTTCAAGCTGGTTTTAGAAAAGGCAGAGGAACCAAAGAGCAAATTGCCAACATCTGCTGGATCATCGAAAAAGCAAAAGAGTTCCAGAAAAACATCTAGTTCTGCTTTATTGACTATGCCAAAGCCTTTGACTGTGTGGATCACAATAAACTGTGGAAAATTCTGAAAGAGATGGGAATACCAGACCACCTGACCTGCCCCTTGAGAAACCTGTATGCAGGTCAGGAAACAACAGTTAGAACTGGACATGGATAGGAATAGGAATGAACAGGAACAGGAGTACATCAAGGCTGTATATTGTCACCCTGCTAATTTAACTTATATGCAGAGTACATCATGAGAAATGCTGGGCTGGAGGAAACACAAGCTGGAATCAAGATTGCTGGGAGAAATATCAATAACCTCAGAGATGCAGATGACACCACCCTTATGGCAGAAAGTGAAGAAGAACTAAAGAGCCTCTCGATGAAAGTGAAAGAGGAGAGTGAAAAAGTTGGCTTAAAGCTCAACGTTCAGAAAACTAAGATCATGGCATTTGGTCCCACCACTTCATGGCAGATAGATGGGGAAACAGTGGGAACAGTGGCTGACTTTATTTTTTTGGGCTCCAAAATCACTGCAGATGGTGATTGCAGCCATGAAATTAAAAGACGCTTACTCCTTGGAAGGAAGGTTATGACCAACCTAGATAGCATATTTAAAAGCAGAGACATTACTTTGCCAACAATGGTCCGTCTAGTCAAGGCTATGGTTTTTCCAGTGGTCATGTATGGATGTGAGAGTTGGACGGTGAAGAAAGCTGAGCGCCGAACAATTGATGCTTTTGAACTGTGGTGTTGGAGAAGACTCTTGAGAGTCCCTTGGACTGCAGGGAGATCCAACCAGTCCATCCTAAAGGAGATCAGCCCTGGGTGTTCACTGGAAGGACTGATGTTGAAGCTGAAACTCCAATACTTTGGCCACCTCATGAGAAGAGCTGACTCAATGGAAAAGACCCTGATGCTGGGAAAGATTGGGGGCAGGAGGAGAAGGGGACGACAGAGGATGAGATGGTTGGATGGCATCACCGACTTGATGGACATGGATTTGGGTAAACTCCGGGAGTTGGTGATGGACAGGGAGGCCTGGCGTGCTGCAGTTCATGGGGTCGCAAAGAGTCGGACATGACTGAGCGACTGAACTGAACTGAAACAACTATAATGCAACATCTTTGAACTTTTTAGTTGAACCATCAACTAGAAATGTCCCTTGTTTATCATCTCTTTTAGAGAAGGAGATTTTTTGTTTGTTTGTTTTGTTTTTGTCATAAAGTCCTTTCCTCAAGAGTTAGGGCAAAACCACTCATATTTATGCAGTCCTCATGGAGCGAATTTTACTGCTTTGGTCATTATGGCTCAATCCTAAGGAGATGACTATAATAATGATAGTATGTATTTTCAAGAACTGTTCTTTGAACATGCTATCCTAGAATCTTTTATGTTACTTTATCATTATATTAAAAATATTGCACTTTACATCTCCCTAGGATCCTCCAAACATAAGCTTTAACTGTGAGCCTTTGTAAACTTAAACAGCCCATAGGAAATATAAGGGATCTCTTTTCCTTAACAGTCTTGTATTTCCATTTTAGGAAATAGTGAGAGAGATTAAACTGCCATATACTACAACATGGATGAAACTTGAGGACACTACGCTAAGTGAAATAAGCCAGTCACAGAAGGACAAATGCTGCATGATTTCACTGACATGAGGGATCTAAAGTAGTCATATTCACAGAAGCAGAAAGTAGAAAGGCGGTTGCCATGAGTTAGGGGGAGGGGAAGTGGGGAGTTGCTGTTCAATGTTCCTGCAAGATGAAAAAGTTGTAGCAATCTGTACATCAGTGTGCATATATGTAACAATACTGTATGTACACTTAATTTGTTAAGATGGTAGATTTTATGTTATATGTTTTCGACCTTAATTTTTTTAAAAAATGAAACAGTGAAATTAAAATGACCTATTTATTTCAAGATTCACAGTAGTGATTCCTTTTCTGCAACATTCCATGTCTCTTTCAACACACCATTGAGTGTCATATGCTCCCCAAAACTCCTCAAGCCTAAAAAAATTTTACTTGTTTTTATATTAAAAACAGAAATGTTTTTCTTTTCTTCCTGCAGGATTCACAGGGTGGATAAGGAGGGGTATCTCATACAAACCAGACATAAGGAAAGGATCCTGCAATTTCCAGTTTGGAAATCATGGATCTGAGGATATGTTGAGGTTTTAGAAGAAGTGGTCTTTAAAAACATCTGAATGTTTGAAATGCTAAATTCTAAAGGATTGCCGTCACCAGTTCACTATCTAATTCTCCACAAGAGCCAAGACCTGTAAACACAATGCCCAAGAGATCAAGGCAAAACAGAAGCCAGTGAAGACTCAGATAAGCAATGAGCTAATGCCCAGATGAGAGGAGCCTATTAATACATCAGTGATGGAAGAGAAAAATAAGAAGACTGAAGTACTTTCTATTCATTAAGACATGATTGAAGGGTCAAAAATGAGGAACATACAGATAGCGAGATTCTATCATTCTCCATAAAAAGGAATGAAAATATCAAAAGAGAGGAAATAGTACACAAAGGGTTGATTATCGTTGCCAGGTAAACCAGGAATGGGGTTAGTGGAAGGTAGGGAGGAAGTGAAAGGAAACTTTGGGTGTTAAATTAACAAGGAGAAAAGGACACATTAATTTTAGAACATATACGAATGCTCTCAAAGTTGACTGATGACTGGAGTGTGTTTTCTCATTAGTCATTCCTTAGCTTGTTACTTTTTTTTTTAAACATTAAAAGCTGATTCTGTGAAGCCATTCAATTGCCACTCTGGGGTGCAAGATCCGTCTGAAGGACATGAGAGAAAAGCCGAAGCTCTAAGGAGGCCTTTCTGGCCAAGACTAGAGACGTGTTCTGAGCCTCTTGCTCAGACATATTGGAGGGTCGAAGGTGGGTGGCTTCTGCGAGGGGTGCTCCCAGGATTCAGGGTGAAGGAGACTGTTATATCCTCTCCTTGTACAGTAAGTCCCCTACATAAGAATCTTCAAGTTGTGAACTTTCAAAGATGCCAACAAGTCCCTGTATGCCGGCTGTCATACTGTACTATTCAATGTATTGTACGTTAAGATTAAAAATGTTTTATTTTTTGTTTTTTAATGTATTATTTGTGTGAAAAGTATTATAAACCTACTACAGTACAGCACTATATAGCCCATTGTGTTAGTTGGGTACCTAGGCTAACTTTGTTGGACTTATGAACAAACTGGATTTACAAGCGTGCTCTGGAACTGTGAAACTTGTTCATATGTAGATGACTTACTGTATTACTTCAGGACAGAATGTTACCATGAGACACACCGACTTGTCCAGGAGAAAAACTCACATTAGTGTACAAGCATTAAGGCTTCTCTGAGTCTCTTGGGCCATCTGCAAGGCTGGACAGAGCAGAGAAGAATTGTTGTTGTTCAGTTGCCCAGCTGTGTCTGACTCTTTGTGACCCCATGGACTGCAGCACACCAGGCTTCCCTGTCCTCCACTGTCTCCTGGAGTTTTCTCAAGTTCACGTCCATTGGGCGATACCAGCTAACCATCTCATCCTGTCGGCCGCTTATCCTTTTGCCTCAATCTTTCCCATCATCAGGGTCTTTTCCAATGAGTCAGCTCTTTGCATCAGATATCCAAAGTATTGGAGCTTCAGCTTCAGCATCAGTCCTTCCAATGAATATTTGGTTATTTCATGAATATTCATTGGAAGAGAAGAAAAAGATGGTAAATGAGCAGAAGCTGGGGAGGAACCAGAGGCTGGGCCACAGGGGAACCTCTAGTTACTGGGCTCTCTCTCTTCAGGTTGTTTATGGTTCCTCACAACAAACCCAGACGGGAGGCCAGCCATCAGAAGCCTTCAGCACCAGGAGTTCTCTTTAGATCTCCTGCAGGAAACTTAGGTGAGTTTTCTTTCTTTTAAAAGTCCTCCCAGAGCAAGACATTATCTCTTCAAAATGCTCAGAACACTGTATAATGTCTTATTAAGAAATTAATTTTATAAAGAGGAGGCTGGCTTAAATAAAAATGAAAAGCAAGGAGACACTCATTTCATGTTTGACAGAGTTTTTTCTCTCTTTGTTTCCTCTATTCTGTCCCCTCCTCCCAAGTCTGATGAGCTTATTATGTTCACACAGTTTCTGTTTATCTATGCATTTCCATTATGGCTAACAAATTGAAGAAAGCGCATTTCCCACAGAAAATCACATTTAACGGATCCCTTTGGGGACAGAAAGACGTGCACACCATTTAAAATCGATTAGTTTATGGGAGGAAAAAGTCAGCCCCCAGTCACTCCTCTGCATTAAGCTCTAGTTAAAATGAGGTGGGTGCCCAGGCCACATTTATAATGATGGAAGCTTCTCAATCTCTGACTGCAGTACTGAGCCTCTATGAGACCACAACCGTTCTCAACACTATGCAAAATGAACCACCATAAGCTTACATAAGAATGCTTCTCTTCTGAAGGGCTAAGAACACTTGAGCCAGCTCCCAAACTGCGGGGAGGAGTAATAAGCAATGAAGATGGGATGGGGAGAGGGGCTCAGCGCATTTTTCTATTAGATTAAGATTACTTCCTCCTGAAAAACAAATGCGATTGATCTTGAAGATCAGTGTTAAATGGTACAACACAATGTATTAAAGAATTTATTGAGGGAACTTCCTTGGCAGTCCGTTGGTTAGGACTCTGGGCTTTCACTGCCAAGGGCGCGGATTCAAACCCTAGTTGGGGTATAATCCCTCAAACCAGGCTATGTGGCCAGAAAAAAAATTTTTATTGAAATAAACCTGCTAACTGAAAAGGCCAATTTTTCTGCATACGGGCTCTCCTTACATGTGTTCATTTTACACTACGTTCTATTTCTTCTGCTCTGAACACGTAAGGCTCACCTGGTTAATGAAGCCCTTCAGTCTATTTGCATATGGCGGCAGTGAAACCTGGCTGGAGGAAGTGTGTGAATGGGTACAAGATGCAGTACAAGTATATTTGAGTCAAAAGTGATGCTGATGAGTACACAACTCTAGATCCTACTGACGGTCCCATCTATACATCTGGGGTCTGAAACGCTAGCTTGGAATTTACAAAGAATGTTCCTCCTGCTACAGCCTTTGGAAAGCCTCTTCTAGTCAAACACTACATCCCAAGCTGCCATTGAGTACATACAGGTCTCATTAAATCAGGGGAGTTCCACAGGAGGCCTGCTGGGGCTCTCACATCAGCAGGTCTATTTCCCTCCTCCATCTGTGCTGACCAGCGAATGTTCGCTTTCTGTCTGGCACTGTCCCTGGTTCTTGATCATTTAGGCTTAGATTAAGCATCCTCAGATTCCAACACTGGTGGGTTCCAACACACACAAGGTAAGACAGCCTCCCTTGGTTTTTCCTGGGTGGTCACTCAGTGGGCAGGGTCCCCCAGTAGCAGGCACTGGGGCATCCTCCCAGCCCATAGTCCTGGTGCCCAGTACAGCAGAAAGGGCTGGCCTCAGTCAACATGGCAGGTCTAAGGGAGCCACGCTGTTGTAGTGCACATGGTCCTCCCTTGGTATCCGTTTGGGGGTTGGTACCAGGAGTCCTATGGATATTAAAATCCACAGATGCTCAAGTCCCTTACATGGAATGATACAATACAATGAATACAGGCAGCTCTCGAATCTGAGAATTCAAAAATCTGTGGATATGGAGGGCTGACTGTGCTTAGCATGGAGGATATATCTTGGTACTCAGGAAGGCAGGTCCACACTGGGTTTCAAAAACTTGAGTCTGCTTAGGAGGACTTGTCTTTTTTTTTTAATTGCAATATTTGCTGTATTGTGGTGGTCTGGAAACAAACTTGCAGTATCTCTGAGGTGTGCCTACATATTCTTTGTAAATAGCTTTATTGAGATGTAATTTACACACCATTCAATTCACCTGTTTTAAGTGTATCATTCAGTGATTTTCAGTGTATTTACAGGGTTATGCAGCCATCGTCACAATAGAATTTTAGAATATTTTCATTATCCCCAAAAGAAACCCCACACCAAGTTTATTCCTTATCCCCACAATTTCTTGGCAACCACAAATCTACTTTCAGTCTCTGTAGACTTACCTATTCTGGATATTCCATACAAATGGAATCATACGTTCATACATTGCCATATATAAAATAGATAACCAATAGGAACCTACTGACTAGCACAGGGAACTACACATTTTATAATAACCTATAAGGGAATCACTGTGATGCACACCTAAAACTAACACAACATTGTAAATCAACTCTACCTTAGTTTAAAAAATGGAATTATACAACATGTGGTGCTTCCCTGTTGGCTCAGTGGTAAAGAATCTGCCTGTAATGCAGGAGGAGACTCAAGAGATACAGGTTCGATCCCAGTTCTGGGATGATCCCCTGGAGAAGGAAATAGCAACCCACTCTAGTATTCTTGCCTGGGAAATCCCATGGACAGAGGTGGGCTACAGTACATGGAGTCACAAAGAGTTGGACTCAACTGAGGAGAACTTGTCTTGAAGAGTTTTTCTCTGAGGATTGTGAACCCTTCCTTCAGGAAGAGAGGTGGCTATAAAGAAAGCCTCAGACTGTCTGGGATTAGCAGGTCTCTGCATCTGCAGGGGCAGTGGGATGGGCCTCCTAGGCAGCCCTATAAGCTTGCACAGCTACAAGGGGACTGGCAAAGCTTTGCATCAGGCTGGATACACAACCACAGTCATAACCATAGCCTCCAATGTCCCCCATGTGGAGAACTTTCTAAAGTGTGTTATCTTACCGGCCCCGCAGCACAGTGCTTTGAAGTTTGTTGAGAGCCTCTGTGACCCTAATGCATGGAGGTGTGGAAACACAGGGGAGCGGGGGTGAGGCTAGGGGATGGGAGTGTGGGGTGACGGGGACTAAGTAACCTGCCCAGGCCAGCGGCTCACACATCGTGTCCTGGTCTGAGCATGCAGATGCCCAAATGGCCTGCCCTGCTTTCCTCTTTGGAAAATGTACCTCGAACCCAAAACTAAACCATTTTTATTGTCTCTGCCCTCCCCTTCCTCTCTTCTACCTGCCTGGGAAGGTATTAAAAGGTGAAAGTGAGCCATGGCTAGCGTCTGGGTTCTGCCTGTCAATCAGGCACGTCTAAAAGCACCACCGGCTTCTCTCACTTATGTCTGTCGGTGTTCAGGATGCTCCAGTTTCCTCTCCAGCCTGACTTCAGGGGCTTAACATCACTCTTGCCAAAATGCTCCATTCCTTTCCCTTTATCTCTTGAAATTGAAGGAGGCCCTCCTTTCATATGACCACTTGCTTTCTGCCCTCTATATACCATTATAATAACTGAGCCCTCTTTCTTTTTTTAAACACTTTTTCAGACTGCTTATTAAAAGAAAAAAGATACAGCTCCTAAAAAAAAAGTTGCCAGCACCTAAGTATTGCCATGCTTTAGGAACTTGTACTTTATTTAGTATAATCTATGTTAAAACAATATAGCATTATCTACTTTGAATGCACTAGAAGCCCTCGGGGTAGCGTTTTTGTATGAGAGGTATTAAATCTGGTTGGAACTCAGCAAGAAACAGTGTCATGTGGGGGAAATCCGTGCCAGTTGAACCCTTGACTGATCACATTTCAAAGCCTAGTGCTTTGCTAAAGGGCATCTTTCTTTAAACAGTAAAGCAATCCTATTACTCAGAGCCTTCTCTGCACACCATAGCTTTGAAGGAATTTGATAGTTTGCAAATTCGAAGTTGAAAATTCAAAACCCACAAATAAGACTTGAATCCATTTATTAATGGTAAAATGAATATCGCTTTGAAAAGTCTATCCTCATTAGGATCATTTTGATGTAATCTGTGATCTGGTGTGAGTCTGTTTAACTAGGCTCTTGCCACAGAAAGAGACCCATTTTCTAAAAAAACAAGCACTGTCTTCAAAGGACTCAGGAGGTACCATAGAATAACATTAACTGAAGTGCAATTCGTTTTCAAGGATGTTTCATTGTTTTATTAATCAGTGTTATTTTTATTTTGCCAGATTTAGCGAACCTCTTCCCTTTCGCCCTCAAAGGCATTAAAATAAATCCTGGCCCCTACAGGAGAGATCAGAGCCTCCCAGTTCACAGAGGAATGTCCATCCCTCTAAGCTTGGGGAGGTTTCCTAACTAATGAACTAGAACACTGTCAGACGTCTCGTTGCCAAGTAATATATTAAAGTGCTTTTCTAATGAGATTTCTGCAAGGAACTATAAAACCATAAAAAGCACACTAAGCTTCAGTGAAGCAAAAACATTAAAAAAATAATCAAATGCCTTTAAGGAAAAGAAGAATTCAACACAGCAGTTAAAAAGCTGAAGAGAATCTGACAAGTGGAGAAAATAAAGCCCAACAGTTTCACATCTGAGAAAAAGGGTGGACAGAAAGCAGAGCAGTGTAGGGATGAGATCAAAAGGAGCTGCCTGGTGATCTCCGTACCCGCCTTTCAACATCTCCTTTCCACGCATCCCTGTCTATTTGTAACATGGACCTGTGATAAACATGTCAACAAATGTCCCCTTGTATGAAAAGAAGGAATAGCTCTTCATTTTTAGAACTTGTGCCTGAGAATTTAGGAACAGTCAAATTTAGAGAATTTAGGAACAAATCTTGAATACCAAGGATCTCTTTGTTACACCAACAGTAGGAACTCTCACTTGAAATACAAACAATAGTAATGACACTCAGCCTCCACCATGGACCACTCAGAAAGTGTGTGGGGAAATCCTTCTGTTGGCTCCTGCTTATCACTTGCATGTATGCTCAGTCATATCTGACTCTTTGCAACCTTATGGACCATAACCCACCAGGCTCCTCTGTCCACGGGATTCTCCAGGCAAGAATACTGGAGTGGGTTGCCATTTCCTTCTCCAGGGGATCTTCCTGACCCAAGAATAGAACAGTATCTCCTGCATTGGCAGGTGGATTCTTTGCCACTGAGCTATCTGGGAAGCCCCCATATCACCCTGCCTTTATAATTTAACTATGGAGCCCAGAAGGACATCAGTGAGTCTGGGAGGCTGGAGGTCAGTGTCTGGGTCTGCAGTTGTATGACCCTATGGCTCCATTGTGTTCTGTACTATTCTGTTGTGTTCTGGCCAGTCCTGCAGCCCTGGGTCTTGTTCAAGAGGTTAAGAGTGGAAGCCACCCATCAAAGACTGGTGTGGGGTCTGAAAACCAACACAGAAGATGATGTGGGTGTTTAGCTTAGAGAACAGATGCCTGGGGTGGGGGACTACCTGTCAAATATCTTCTAACATCTGAAGGGATGCCATGAGAAATCTTGATTTTAGTTACTCCTGAAGGAAGAACTAAGATCAAAAACACATCACATATTTAAGGTCAAGGTAACAAAGCATTCATCAGCAGTTAAAGATCTTTAAGAATAAACAGATCTGCTTAAAGTGCCTTCATGAGTGGATGAACAATGGCTGAGTTGCCAGGGATGAATTCTTTCTTATTCACAATTGCAATCAAATCCAGTCAAACGATGAACTGATTCCAAAGGAAAGTTTTTTATTATCTGATATTATCATTTCTTTGAAACAGTTAACAGAGCACTGGGAAATAATTTACTCAAGTTTGATAGAATGAAAGTATTTTTCAAAATATGGCACCCTGATTTATACAGAGCAAAACCTAAGGAGGGATGTATTTATGGATATTAAATATCTGCTTCAAAGAGAACTTAGAACACAATAAATCAGTCTTGCCTTTGCCGAGATTCTCCAAGGAAAGACTAGTTTAAAAAGTCAAATAATTGACAGAACAATGACTCTGACCCTCCAAGTTCACTGCAGATGCTGAGATGAATCCCATCAGTTGAATTCTGTCCCAAAGCATTAGTCTTGGGAATGTGATAGAAAATGGAAAGCAAAGGGAACAGAGCTGCTGTGTTATGAACATAATCTCTGGATTCAGACAGATCTAGGTGATGTTGGGTAAGTTATCTAGCATTTTGAGTCTCAGTTTTCTCACCTACAAAATGGGGTAATAATAAGTACCCAGGTCTCATGGGATTGCTGTGTTACGTGCACAGGGCTTCCCTGCTTTCTGGCACACAATGAGCACTCAATAAATGGTCACTGTTATTTATGATTTCAAAACAGTTATTTTAAAGTGGGATAGGATTTGTTTTCCTGGTTAAGGAGCAAGCTGGACCAAATGACTTTCATAGTGTCTAACCACCTTACTCTACTGTTGTCCCATTTCATGTTAACTGTTTCCCCTCTCAACTCAGTCATGCCCCTCACCTCCCCATCAGTGGCATTAACAACAACAGCTAGGCTTATTCATTGACTGCTCACCATGGACATTCAGATGTGAGACTAATTTAATCTTCTCAACCACTCCGTGAGGTTGGGGCTGTCTTCTACCTTACAGGGGAGACAACTGAGGCCCAGGAAAGTTGAGTGATTTGCCTAAAGTCACGAGGCTTATACATGGAAGAGCCGGGATTCAAAACCAGGCAATTTGGTTCTAGAACTCAGGCTCCTAGCCAGCATCTTATATTACCTAGTAACCTAAAACTCTGCCTCAACATATGGACCAACCAAATACAGTCAACTGTGTGCTGCAGCTGATGAAACAGTGGTACAAGATCCAGTGCATGCTTTTAGTCTCCATCATAGATCTAGCTTTACACCCCAGAGCTTCATTCCTAATCATCATTTTCTCTCGCTCCCTTCCCACAGAACACTCTAACCCTTGATGGACCTGTGATATAAATATGCATTCCCATTCACTTCTGGGTTTAGGGTTAAAAAAACTTGACTCTACCAAGTTCCTCTGCTACAGATACAGACCAGGTCCCTGGAGGGCTGGCTAATCCTGGGCTTAACAGAGCCCTGAGCACAGTCAGGCATCTCAGAAATGCACTTAGATGATGACGAGGGGGTTACTCTAACAATGAAAAGTTCCCAATAAAACTGTCAGGACTTGAGAGGACCAGCTCCACCATCGCACTCCTGCTGGCCTGGGAGCTGCCACTGGGGCATTGCTGGCTCCCCACCCACAGGGAACCCAATCCTCCTGGATTAACTAACTCCATGCCTCTGGCTGCAGCTGTTCGTTTCCTCTTGTTCCACGTGCTTCCTCCAGCACTGATGGCTAATGCCCTCTATTTTAGAAAAATGACCTTGCTCTCCATGCAAGTAGGGGCCACTTATTCCATCTACAACAGAAGTACACAGCTACTTGATTCAGCACAAGAGTATCCTCTCTGCAGTCTTCCTGTCACTTTTTCAATCAAGGTATTACATTGTCTTGTGATTTCTGTTTTTTCTCTTAAAATGAAAACAAATTGCAGGTGATCCCTTGCATTTTGTGTTGCTAAAATTCACATTCTGCTGTACTTCATTAGCAAAAGCTCTTTCTCCCTCACCTTTCAACATGGCTCTATGAGATGCAAATAGAACCATTTCAGTTTTCCAGTTGAACAGCCAGGGGAAAAAGGTAGAAAAAAAGGAGCAGCACCCTGCTTATCTCCATGTTACACATTAACATGGTTCTCCTTTGCAGAGGTTCTTCAAGGTAAGCACACTTTAAAAGTCAAATAATTGACAGAATAATTACCTTAGCACTCTAAGGTCAACGTAAATGCTGGGATGCAGTCTTCAGTTGAATTCTGCACCAAAGCGTCAGTCTTCAGGAATGTAATAGAAAATGGAATGCAAATGGAAAGGAATTTCCCAGTTTCTCCACTAAGATGTGATTGAAAAATATAATAGAGCTCAAGGGAAAGAAAGCCCACAAGTCAAGTTTTCTATGAAATTTTCCCAAGGTCTCCGGTCTGACAATCTATCCCCTGCTGAAAGCTATCACTTCTGCTTTGCTCTCTCACTCCTGTGCTAGTGGTCTCATTAATAATGATGATAATCGCTAATAATAAAAACTACTATTATTCTTACCATCACCACTAATACTGCCTCTACCACCATTTACTGAGCTTTATATATGCCAGGCATGGCGCAGGCTTTCCATATTATTTCAGGAAACTCTCACAAGAATCCAATGTTCATTAGCCCCATTTTCAGGTGAGAAATCAGAGGCTCTGAGAGGTAAATAACTTGCACAGAGCCTATCAATCAGTAGCAGGGCCAGGAGTCTATGGTAGGTTTAACTCCAGAACTTTCATCCTGATCATGATTCCCAGTTTTCTGAGTAATGGCCCTTTGACGTGACCCTCCCACCACAGGGCTTGGAGGGCACTTGAATGAATCAATGACTACATGAAGGAACAAGCCAATAAACAAGCGAATGTGCTTTCTGAAGATTTTTTAAAGTAAAGTTCTCTCTCTGCCAGAACACCAAGAAATGTCTAAAATTGAGTACGGGAATTCTCATGACTTCAAAATGAGATCTTTCCTCCACACCTTTAAAATTCAGCAGAGAGGAACTGACACGACTGCATTCCACCTCTGTTGGTTCTCGGTGCTCCTGGCCACCGGCGTAATGGCTGAAATAAACGAAGCTGCCATACTCAAAAGACCTTGATTTCAGAGACATGAAGGTTTTCACCAGTTAACATCAATGTCTTTTCTTCCAATACTGAACTCCCTTCCTCCCACTTTAGAGGGAGCTTGCTGAGTGACGTTTACTCTTCTTTTTATTTAGTATTAGGGAGAGAGAATATCAATCTTTACCCACATCTCCTCCTGCCAACACACACCCAAACGACCCATGGACATGCAAGTGCTCAAGCCATTAGACCAGCATTACCAACGAAAGTGCGCTGGGTCGCAGAAACCGTGCTGCTTTCGTTTCCCCCATGAAGGGGACATCTATGCTGGCTCTATGCTCTTCAGTCTCTCCTCCCTGTCCTGGGTCAGCGTTCCCAGAGTTCCCTGGGTGGGCTGAGGACGCTGAGAGGTGCCATCTGGTCCACCTCACCTTTCCTCCTATGAGAGGCAAGGCCAATTTCCTCTACAGAGCTTCCCCCTTTTGTCAGCATAGGAAGTGAGCATCCCAACTAGGGTACTTACATTGTGCCTTAAGAGGATGTCTTTTGGAGCACTCCTGGCCTCTGGGTGGGGACCAGGGAAAACTGACCTAATTGCCTCGCTTAGCTCTAAACTTTCCTGGAAATCACTTTGGAGTTGTCTGATCTTCACAGATCCCATTCCTCTCCTTTTTTGGCAAGCACCCAGCTATGGGTTCTAAGTATAAAAGCCTGGTAGGCTATTAAAAATGGCTGCTGTTAAAATGCTTAAGAATTATGGAAGGAGGAAGCTGATGTTTGGATTTATGCCCCTCTACTCCCTCCCACTCACACCATAGATCGCATAGTTTCCCCTCAGAAAGGAAAACATTCTTGACCTCTGTTTAAATGTTTATCAGAAGTTGTCTCGACTTGCGGAGTCTCTGAAGTCACATTCAGTATTAGTCACATCCTTCTTGGTGTGTGGTGTAAACCTCCTATCAGGCCAGGAGAAATACTTGGACTTTCTGTAGAAACCATTTGGTGCTGGAAGCATCCATTCCCAACCAGGGCTTTTCATTTAGCCCAAACATAAGCAGAATCTGAGCAAAGAACCTGAGCTTCCTGATGGTGTCAGGGCTTTGAATAGGTATGAAAAAAAAATCCTGGGGGACCTTGATTTTAAAACAAAGCTCTAGCATGGAGCCTGGAAGCAGTAGAGGTTCTAGGTCCTCAGCACAAACTGAAAAACTCAGAGTTTTATCCTTGCTCCAAAACACTCCTACTCTGGAGTAGGAAGGCAAATCGCTTTGCCTTTTTGGTTCTTCAATATTGACAAATTAGTTTCTGCTTCAGAAGTTTTGTAAGTAGTATGTATCTATCAGACCCTGTAATCCATAGCTGAAAGGCATTGTATGTAGAATAAACTAGGTGATGCTGGTGTGTGTGTGAGAGAAAGTTATGACTAGGGCAATAGAAAGTGCACTGGTCTGGCAGGTAGGATAAGTGAGTTTTGGTACCAGTTCTCATCAGAGGCAGGTTACATATTCCACTTGTCCTCAGTTTTTTCATCTTTAAAAAGAGAGGTTTGAAGCAATTATCTTGGAGGTCCTTTGGGGGCCAAGAATAATTTCTGATTTTTCCCTCTAATATCTAAAGTTGAGAAAATAGGCATAAGCTTCAGTCCAAAGGACATCAGTCACAATAAGAAAGACTTTCCTGAGAACAATATGGGTTTGCAAAGGACACTCTGGGATTTCACCCTCTAGACCAGTATGGATCTTAAACTGTTGTCCAAGAGGACTCTTCCAGGACAGATGGTTTGGAGCTGTCATGTTTGAAATCTCATAGACTGGGATGATACAGAGAAGTGGGTAGTGGATAGTTAATGGTGAACTAAAATATAACTTGAGAACCATTCTAGATCTATGAATCTACAGTTTAATTAGGTTTTTCAGTAATTAATAGAAGGGAAAGAAAATACCTTCACAATTTTAGCAGCTTTTATCATGTTACAAAGGGAACACCAATGCTATAATGGTATAGTATTTGTTTAAAATTTTGTTGGTATTTAAAAGAACACAAAAGTACATGCTCATCAGCATCATTCATGATAAAGACTCTCAACAAAGTGGCTATACATGGAACATGCCTTAACATAATGAAGGCCACATATGATCAGCCCATAGCTAACATACTCAATGGTGAAAAGCTAAAAGCTTTTCCTCAAAGATTATGAACCAGACAAAGATACCCTCTCTTGCCATTTGTATTCAACATAGCATTGGTAGTCCTAGCCAGTGCAATTAGGCAAGAAAAATAAAAGCATCCAAATTAAAAAGGAAGCAGTAACACTGCCATTTTTTCAGATGACATAATGTTACATAGAGAAAACCTAAAAACTCTACCAAAAACTGTTTGAACTAATAAACATATTCAGTAAAATTATAGAATGCAAAGTAAATATAAAAAAATAAGTTGCATTTCCATATTCCAACAATAAACTATCAGAAAGAGAAATTAAGAAAAGCAGTCCCATTTACAACAGCATTGAAAATAATAAAATTCTTAGGAATACATTTAGCCAAGGAGGGGAAAGATCCATACATTGAAAACTATAAGACACTGATGAAAGGAACTGAAGAAAATACAAATAAAAGAAAGGTATCTATTGCTCATGGGTTGGAAGCATTAATATTGTTAAAATGTCTATACTATCCAAAACAATCTACAGATTCAATGTAATCTTTATCAAAATGGTATTTTTTGTAGAAATAGAAAAAAATCCTAAAACTTGTATAGAAGCACAAAAGACCCTGAATAGCCAAAGCAATCTTGAGAAAGAAGAAGAAAGCTGGAGGCATCATGCGTCCTGACTTCAAACTATATTACAAAGCTGTAGTAATCAAAAGAGTATGGTATTGGCATAAAAACAGACACAAAGATCAATGGAACAGAATAGAGAGCCCAGAAATAGCCCAAACACTTATGGTTAATTAAACTTATGACAAAGGAGCCAAGAATTTACAATGGGAAAAGAACAGCCTCTTTAATAGCTGTGTTGGGAAAACTGGAGAGCCACAGCAAATGAATGAATCTGGACCACCATATTGTACCACACACACAAATTATCTCAAAATGAATAAAAGACTTGAAAGTAAGACCTGGTACCATAAAACTCCTGGAAAAAACATAGTGAGTAAGCTCCTTGACATTGATTTTGGCAGTGATTTTTAAAATCTGACAACAAAAACAAGTGAGACCACCTCAAATTAAAAAGCTTTTGCACAGCAAAGGAAATGATCAACAAAATGAAAATGTAACCTACCAAATGAGAGAAAATATTTGCAAATCATATTATCTCATAAGGGATTAATATCCAAAATATATAAAGAATTCATATTCAACAGCAAAAAAAAAAAAAAAAACAAACCCAAAATCTGATTGAAAAATAGGCAGATGATATGAACAGACATTTTTTTCCAAAGAAGACATACAGATGGCCAACAGATACATGAAAAGGTGCTCAGTATCACTAATCATCAGGGAAATGCAAACCAAAACCACAATGAGATAACACCTCACACCTGTTAGAATGGCTACTATCAAAAAAGAAGAAATAACAAGTGTTGGTGAGGACGTGGAGAAAAGGGAACCCTTGTGCACTGCTGGTGGCAATGTAAATTGGTACAGTCACTATGGAAAAAGATGTATGAAGGTTCCTCAAAAAATTAAAAATAGAACTACCATATGATTCAGCAATTCCACATCTGGGAATTTGTCTGAAGGAAGCAAAAACACTAACTTGAAAATATACACACTACTATGTTCACTGCAGCATTATTTACACTAGCCAAGACATGGAAGTTACCTAAAGTCCCCTGATGGCTGAATGGATAAAGATGTGGTGTATATATACAATGGAATAATCCTGTACGTGTGCATGCTCAGTCATGTCCAACTCGTTGTGAACCTATGGATTGTAGCTGCCAGGGTCCTCTGTCCATGGAATTTTCCAGGCAAGAATACTGTAGTGGGTTGTCATTTCCTATTCCTGACCCAGGGGATCTTCCTGACCCAGGGATCGAACCCTTGCTTCTTGTGTCTCCTGCATTGGCAGGCGGATTGCGCCACCTGAGAAGCCCACAAAGGAATAATACTCAGCCGTAAAAAGGAAGTTTTGCCTTGCAACAACAGGGATGGATCTTGAAGGCATTATGCTAGGTGAAATAAGTCAGACAGAGAAAGACAAATACCATCATGATCTCACTTGTATGTAGAATTTAAAACAAACAAAAATGGAACTCATAGATACAGAGAACAGAGTGTGGTTACTAGAGGTAGGGGTGGGGTGAAGGGGACAAAAGGTACAAAAATTTCTAGTTACAAAATAAATAAGTCAGAAGGATGCAATAATGTACAGCATCGTGACTACATTGATAATACTATATTTGAAAGTTGCTAAAAGAGTAGATCTTAAAAGTTCTCATCACAAGAAAAAAAGTATGACTATGTGTGATGACGGATGTTAACTAGACTTATTGTGGTAGCCATTTTGCAATATACACAAATACTGAAGCATTATGTTGTACACTGGAAACTAATATAATGTTGTATGTCAATTACATCTCAATAAAAAGACCTTTAACAAAAATGATTATAAATCTCACTATATAATACTAAGCTATTATAAAACTTTTGAGTTTGGAGGAACTTCTCTGATGGTCCCTTGGTGGGGACTCTGAGCTTCCACTCCTGGGGTTCAATCCCTTCTTGAGGAACTAATATCCCATATGTTGTACAACATGGACCAAAAAAATTAAAAAAAAACAAAAAACAACTGTTGGGGTTGGAAGCAATCTTGAATCATTTAATCCAACCCTCAAACTGGATACAAAAGTCTGCTCTCTACCAGTTCATGGTTCTCTGCAGGAACACTTCCAGAGACTCTCCCCCAAGGTTCCTAAATCCATTGCTGTATCACCATTGTTGTTAGAAAGTTTTCCCTTAGGTGAACTAAAATCAGCCTTCCTGCAATCTCCACCACTGATTACAGTTCCATTCTCCAAAACATCATGGAATAAATTAAATTGTTTTTCAAGATGATAAAAAAAGAAGTCCATGCTCGTTGTAACAATTAAAACAATACACAGTACATAAAGAGGCAGTAAATTGTCTACTTTAATCTCATGATAATCCTAACACCCCAGTAACCTGTTGGAGGAGGAAATGGCAATCCACTCCAGTATCCTTGCCTGGAAAATCCCATGGACAGAGGAGCCTGGTGGGCTACAGTCCATGGTGTCACAAAGAGTCAGACATGACAGAGCGACTAACACAGTAACCTATGTTAACACTTCATACATCCCTATACTTTTTCAGTTTATTTTTTTAATTAAAATTTTCATACTTAGCCGACACATTGCCTATTGTCAGTGAACAATCAGTGTATCATATGACGATTTATTAGGTCGACATACATAAAACAACTTCATTCTTTTCAATAACTACAAAATGTTCTATAACATGGGTATAGTTCTTTAAGAGCATTCAGGATTTTTCCATTTTTTTTCTGATACAAACTATGATACAATAAATATTCTTACACATATGTCCTTATGTATTAGTGCTTTTGTTTCGGTGGGATAGGTTCCAAGAAAAGTGCTTTCTGGGTCAAAGGGTGTGAGAATGCTTAGTTTTCACAGACTAGATGACATTCAAAAAAGTTGTTCGGGATTCTTGTCTTTGGTGATACTATGCCAGAGTGCTCATTTCGTGACACATTTCCCAGCAGTGGGAGGTAGGAATTTTTAAAAATTAGGCCCAGTTGAAGGTGGAAATGCTATACGTCACTGTTGTTCTAATTGCATTTTCAGGACTACTTGTGAAATAGAGCAACTTATCAGGGCAACTCTTTACATGTTTATTGGCCACTGGCAGTTGTTTTCATTTTAATTCACCATAACTTTTGCTTATTCATCTTTGGGTTTTTTTTAAAATCATTGTATACGAACTCTTGTTTATTACAGATATTAACTCTTTGTCATATATTTTGCAGATAATTCCTCCATGCTACAAATGTCTTTCAGGTTTGTTTTTGTTTTTTCACCACCATGTATTTGTGGTGGTGGTGGTGGTGGTGGTTTAGTGGCTAAGTTGTGATCAACTCTTGTGACTCCAAGGACAGCAGCCTGCCAAGCCTCCTCTGTCCATGGGATTCCCCAGGCAAGAATACTGGAGTATGTTGCCATTTCCTTCTTCAAGCGATCTTTCTGACTGAGGGATCAAACCCACCTCTCAGGCACTGAAGACAAATTCTTTACCGCTGAGCCAGCAGAGAAGCCCCATTTATTTGTGGTACTGGTTGCCACATAGCCTGTAAGCTCATTCAGAGCAGTGAGCTGGTTTTTTAGCACACCGCTATACCTTCAGCATCTAAAATAGTGCCCAGCACATATTTGGTTCTCAATAAAAATGACCGAATGAAGAATGCTATGCTAAGTCACTTCAGTCGTGTCCGACTCTGTGCGACCCCATAGACAGCAGCCCACCAGGCTCTGCCATCCCTGGGATTCTCCAGGCAAGAACACTGGAGTGGGCTGCCATTTCCTTCTCCAGTGCATGAACGGGAAAAGTGAAAATGAAGTCGCTCAGTCGTGTCTGACTCTTAGCGACCCCATGGACTGCAGCCTACCAGGCTCCTCCGTCCATGGGATTTTCCAGGCAAGAGTACTGGAGTGGGGTGTCATTGCCTTCTCCGGAATGAAGAATACATAAGCTTAAAGCTTCTATGTAGCCAAATCTGTCCATCTTTTCCTTTACGATTTCTGGGTTATCAGAATAGTTTTATTACTTTTACTTTTTTTGCAATTAATCCTTTAATCCAGCTTGAATTTTTTGTTCAAAAAAATGCTTTTTTCCTACTTGGAGTTCAGGGTCAAACACTTGACCCTACTTCCTACCACATACAAATTCTACATTAATATAGGAATATACCCTATCACTTTATGTGCTATTAAAATATCTTTGGTTAAGATCAGTGGCCCTTGAATGGCTCACTCAACTATTATGTGATCTCACAGTTAGAAATGTTTGGCAAAAGAGTAGGGAAAAGAGATGAGATACTATATGTAGAAGCATTTACATTATTGCATCAGGAGAAAAAGGGGTCAGAGGACTACCACCTTATGGTGTAGAAGTCTGAGAGAAAACCCACCAGGTTATCTAGACAAAAGAGCTTAAACAAAATCCAGAAGATAAAACAGAAACCAACTGAGGATCCATCAGAGTTTCTAGAAAGGCTTCATCAAGCTTATACATGCTATACAGATAGAGACCCCGAGACCCGTGAGAATGCAAGGATGATAAATAAGACCTTCATCAGGCAAAGCACCCCAGAGATTACAAAATTACGGAAATTAGATTATTTGAAATGAACCCTTCTCAATTAGTAGATGTTATTTTTAAAAGTATTCAACCACAGGCAACAGTGTCAGAAGCAAGGAGATGCATGTTTTTCAGGTAGCAGCATTGAAAGCAAGTAACCTAAAGGAGGGCTTCCCAGGTGGTTCAGTGGTTAACCATCTGCCTGCCAATGCAGGAGACGAAGGAGACGTGGGTTCAATCCCTTGGTTGGAAAGATCCCCTGGAGAAGGGCATAGCAACCCACTCCAGTATTCTTGCCTGGAGAATTCCATGGAGAGAGGAGCCTGGTTGGCTAGAGTCCATGGGGTTGCAAAGAATCGGACACAACTGAGTGACTGAGCATGCATGCAATTAATTGTTAATTAATTTGGTTAATTCTATCTTTAATAGCACACAGAAATAACCAAATGAATTAATTAACAATTAATTAACCAAAAAATAAAGATAATTTGCTTTTTGTGATTTCCTGTTATATTTCTCTCTCCAGCTCTCTTTTACCTCTCCACTGGAAAATTTTTAAAATTTTTATGTTATTGGTGCTGAATTGAGCCCTAGGAGAATAACTTGACAAGTGACCCAGGTGCTTCTTGAGAATAATTCTACTTAGACAATAAAATTATGTCACAGGTTTGAATGTGGTTGACTATATTCTATTATAGTCCAGGAACCTTAAAGATAGAAATCATACCTTATTTCTTCTATATCCTGCCATAATTCAAAGATCATTTTGATATATTGGTCAAGAAAACATATTTAAACCTCTTTCTTTTCTCCGATTGTTGTTGAGTTGTCTTGCAAGCACAAGGACCTAAATCACTCCCCAACTGGCTCTGTCTTTCCTTCATCTCTACTGTCTCTTTCCTGCTCAGTTTTGATTCTACTTCCAGAAATTTCTCCTGAGTGAAGGACTCTGTCCTGGAAGGGAGCCCTAGCTGGTCGGTTGTGAGAATTCATGGGGCTCAGACCGCTCCAGCTCCACAGGGCCTTCCATGGTTCCCTTGCACTCACCGACTAATGGACTGGGTGCATCACACTTTCCAGGAGCAAGTACCTGTTGGCTATGCTGGAATTTTCTTGTTATCAGGTCTGTCATCACCTCATTATTTTCCTCTGCTTCCTTCTACAAAGCTGCTGACATCATGCAGGTCTTCTAGCAGAGCTGGCTTGCTTTAACCCACTTACTTCACAGGGCTAGCTTGCTACCTTTTGTGTGGTTAAGTGTTGTCCAGGGGTTTTGATTTTGGTTATCTAGTGGCTTTATTTTTACTTTTAAAAAACAGTAGTAAAACACACATCATAAAACTTACCATCTTAGCAATGTTTGCGCATATAGTTCATAGGGTTAGGCATATTCATATTGTTGTGCCATAGATCCTCAGAACTCTTTTCATCTTGCAAAACTGAAACTGTATCTATAACCACTCAACAACTCCCTATTTCTCCATTCCCCTAGCTCCTGGCAACCATCCTTCTCCTGGCTGTTTTTCTGAGGGGATTGAATTCAGAGAGATCAACAAACTCTGCTGCTGCCACCACCCTGCTATTAAATCATAACTCTTGGAGACTGGAGCCTATGTTCCATGCCCACAGTGCCAGGGTAGCACCTGACACAAAGAAAACACTCCCATACTTAGCCGATGAAGGAGTCATTCTTAATTCCTGTTCCTTTTGGCAGGGTGATAGGATGCTTTCTTGTACTCATTAAAGTGATTGATGGTTAACATAAAAGTTGCCATCTTTATCTGGACTGATGCCTTTCCAGGTCAATATGCAACACAAGCTCCTAGATGGGAGAGTGCTGCCAACTCTTGATTACCCAACTAATGGAGGGTGGGGAAAGGAGAGGCTAGCTCAAATGGAAGGTGATTTTGAAGTACCTTATATTTTGCTGTGTATGAGTTTGTTGTGGCAGATTTCCTTACTAATTCCCTCTGGTTCAGGCTAACACTATAAAATAAGCAGTTCCCAGGCACTATTTGCTGGTAGTGATTCGAAGGGAAGGTAAACACCAGGTGGCCTATTAAGAAGTAGACATTTGACACAGATGTACACAGGGTAGTTAATTGGGCATATTTGAGAGTTGTTGTTATAGTAATTGGTGAGATCAAAGGGAATACACTCTTGCATTCATATAGGGCTTTACAAAAAGCCTTCAAATCCATTACCTCATTTCTTTCCCTTGACTCTAACCCTTGAATACAGGCCTTGATAGCACCACTTCACAGTGAGGAAATGGACAGGCCTGGGAGGTTAAGTAATATAATCACACATTTAGTCAATGTATAATCAGGACTGTTTTCTTCTCAGATTAATTTCTTATTTTAAAATTTTTAAATAATTTTATAAAAATTTATAAGTTTTACCCTGTCCTTTTCATTCTTAATACCATATATTCATATCCTCTCTTTTTAAATTTTGTTAGTATTTATAATTAAAGTTTAATTGACCTACTAACATTATGTTAGTTCCACATATTAAAGCAAATAAGGCACAAACTCACAAATCTGCTAGCTATCATTTCTGTTAAAAGAGACTTAAGGAGTGAAATATCGTTTCTTTCAAAATGGTCTCTACGAAGATCTTTGGCACCTTTCATATACGACTTCTTTCTTCTTCCCACTGAATTTTGGGAATGACCTTTTTCTAGAGAGCTCTTTTTTTTTCCCAGTCATGATCTATTTTATCACCTGCTTCTCAAAAGTGACTGGTGATTGATTACCCTTCAGTGAAATCTGATGGGGTCTGTGGACTCTCAAACACTGAAGTCATCCCTTAAGTGTGCCTCTAGCAACTGTTTCTGAAGTGTAAGACTAAAAACCGCTGCCCAGCTATGGCAGACACTTCAGGTAGGCCCTAATCACCACCCTCCTTCTCAGTCTTTCTTGCTACTAGAGGTAGTCAAGTGACCCATTTTCAGCCAATGAAATAGACGTTTGCTGAGAGGAGAGTGTATGGGAACCCTTTGCTCATTTGGTAAAATGGCACATATGACAGCCACTGCCTTGGATGAGGACTCAGTGATCGGAGGTGCTGTAGCCTCCTTGTGACCATCAAGCATGAAGTCAAAAACCAACACACAAAGGATGGCAGAGCACAAAGAATGAACCTGGGTCTTCCATGCTGCTATTGTTGAGTTGTTAAAAACACCCAACAGCTGCCTACACCTGGACTCTCTGTTCTGCAGGCAACTAGACCCCTTCTAAGGGAGCCACTGTAGCCAGGTTCTCTGCTACTCGCAGTTGAACACACTCCTTACTGATAGACCAACTGTTGCCCTTTCGAGTTATCATTCTTCTTTCCCCCTTCCCCAGCTCCAAGCATCTCCTTAAGCATTGTAGGAATTGGCATAGAATGGCACTTTCACATCAGGTACACATAACCTAAAAGTATTTACAAACTGAAATATAATGCACACTCAATTACACGACTGATTCAGAAAATCGCTGACAAGTGTTGACCTCTGCCCAAGAATTTCTTCAGTCTGAGATAAATGTCACGCTTCCATGAGGCACCTACCATTTCCCATTTTGGGGGGCAGTGTCAGAGGTCAAGATCTTCTAGTTCTTACAATGCACTCTGTTGGTTTTAGGGATCTCTCATTGGGTCACATTCCACAGAGATATGAAGCAGATGCACATGAATGCATGTGACACAAGAAAAAAATATGGAATCTGAGACTCAATTTTATTCAACTCATTAGAAATTAAATTTTTTCTTATGCTCTTCAGTGATATTGGTTTTATTTTTTTAGAAAACATGGGAAAGCAGAGATTTACCTGGTTACCTTTTCTAACTTATTTTGCATTTTATTCAGAACACTGAATGGCACACTGGTTGGTTACTTCACTGAGCAAAGCTTACGGATCCAGGCAGTGTGCTTGCTTTGGGAACTGGATCACCTGTAATTAACCAAGTTAATCACAAGCACTTGGGGAATAATTGTATCATGCTATATTAGACAGATGCTACTGCCAAACCTTGAATTTCAGTTATTTACTAAAGCAACAGCTTTAGGATCTCTGGAGAGTGTTCCTCAAAAACACATATATGGTTTAACAAAACGAGCACAAGTATATGCATTTCCAAACTTTAGAAATAATCAAAGTAACTGAAAATTGTGGAACTGTAGCATATTAGCAATATAGGCAGTTTAAAGGAGACACGAGTTTAGGAACAGAAACTGAAATTCACAGATTAAGAACTGGAATGAAATATTACTTACGTTTAGCTGTCTCTGAAACTCAATTTTAGCTTCCTGTGGCTTTAAATGTGGGCACACGTGTGTGTCCATCAACACAACAGCTCACCTGAAACCCTTGCTTCACTGGATTCCCACTTAATTAGGCTCTGCTTGGGCACTCAAACTGAATCATGGCTGCCTAATATATAATGTGAGGACAGCCCACCACAGGGTTCTGGTGGGGATTTAAAAGGTGTTAGGTGTGTACACATATGTGAAAATTTTTATAAACTGTACTGTGCTACGTTGAGTTAAGGTCTTGTTAGTATTCCTCTCTCCCAGTCAAATATGGGAAAAATTCCACCAGAACAATCACACACAGCCTCTCCATTTTATAAATATATTTTCTATACTGTTTAGTTACTCTCTTAGCTGGAATAACTGCCTTACAGAGGACTATTGTTGAATGTGCTGGAGATTAAAGGATTTAAGGAAAAAAGAAACGAGGCTTTGCCAGTCTCTAAGAACCCAAGGAGAGCTCCAAGGACATGTGTAGTAAAATGTAAGTAGGTCCTTTTCCAGTTTTATGAAGTGGAGCAGGCCATAGGCTCTCCCGGAGAGGTGGAGAGTAACAGTGCATCTCACCCTGAGACGAAACAGGGGTCAAACCATGGTCTCAGTATTATGCACAGAACTTGTATTTAAAGAGATGCTAAGCATCAACTATATGTGTATTTGACTGTATGTAGTCAGAGTTGTGAAAGCTATTTTTTTTCTTCTGTGAAAAAATACTAAAGACAAACCTTCCAAATTTCACAGTTTTTTACTGTTTACATCTCACATAGATGGCTGCCACTGCAACATTTTTAAGCTACCCTGGCAGGGCTGCACGGACTTTTTATAAACCCCAGTTCAGTGATGGAAGCAGAGTTCTAACTGATCTGATCTACTCTCAATGCCTGGAAGTCTTGGATGCAAACTAGGGCCCTTGGGTTTTTGGCCAGTCATTACAAATCTCATAAATAGGCACTGGGCTTAGGGAACAACTCTCAACGGTCTCTAGGCCATCAGAGAGGGACGGTCACAAGTATATTCCATATCTGAAGATAATTAAAAAGTAATTTCAACGGCATACTGAAATGTTTTGCTTTTGGCTTTTTGCTTTCAGAAAGTGTGTTTAAATTATTTTGGAGAGACTAATTTTTAAAATGAAATCCATCAATATCAACATATATCAACATTTTAAAAGAATCTTCACACCTTTGAATAAGTAAGTCTAATTTGGGATCTATTCTAAAGAAACAGTTTAGAAGAAATAAGATTTATAAATCCAAAGATGTGAATTTAGAGTTTATTTTTGATAGAGGAAAACTGGAATATATTATGGCTCATTCAAATGCTTATGCAACTTCATAAATATTTATAAAACATTTTAAACATGGAAAATAATTATAAATCAAAACAAGATGTAAAAAATACTATCAAAATGGTGGTATAACATATGCCTAGAAAAACACTAGAAGAAAATATAATAAAATATGAACTTGGTAGAATAAAAACATTAATGATTTCAATGAATTCTACAATTTTATTTAATGTTTTTCTCAAATAACAAAAAAGATCTTTATTGAAAATGAAATTTAATTCTGGGAATTAACATTCCCAGAACACACAGCTGAAATTAATTTAATTAACAAGGATATGTAAGTCTAGAATTTATAACCCACTGTGGTTTGTCCAAAAAGCTAAACAACTGCAAAACATACCCTCCTGGTCTCAATAGGTCACTGCACCTGTTTAAAACTTTGCTTTTACACATTGCCAGGGCAAGGTGAATTTACTGCATATTTTTTCTTAGTGTTATCAAAGTATTTAAACACCACCTTAAAGATTCTTTTGGATCAATATTCTATTCTTCAATTCTGAGCAGATGAAAACAAAATTCACCCATCTCTCCAGAATGTCACTTTGGGCAAAGTAATAACTAACTTTACATTATATCTTTAGGCCTAGTATATTATTTACAAGCTCTTAAGTCTGTAGTTATGATGTATTCTTAGGCCACAAACATAAATGTAACTTTGCTCATCTTTTCCCTTCCAGTATGAATTGCACAGAAAATATATGCTTCCAATGATAAAGAGTTGAGGTGAGTACATATATGTGTGTGTATCCTTTGCTCCTATGCATTCTTACTGACCAGATTTACAAGGAGCTCTTTTGTTTTAGCCTAAGTGCCACTTCTGCCTTCCCATACTTCACAAACCACTAGCTGGATCACAGGTTTGTGGGCTCCTTAGAGAAAGGGCATTATCTTTTTCCTCACTGCAAATTTCCTTGTGATGGCTCCTTGCACAGCATTTACAAAAAGCAGGCACTTGACATGACTGACAGGGAAATCATTGTAATTTTCCACTTCTGGTGACAGTGAAGATCAGGCACCCTTTGTTTCCTGAGCTAAGTGATGGGTGAGCTCAGTTAGGCCAGGGCAGAGTTTAACTGCTAAGCATAAACCTGGAGAGGGAGGAGAGGCCTGGCTGCAGGCGAGGTGAGGGATGATACCCTGAGCCTGGCTCTACGTGAGGGAAGGAAGGGCATGAGGGGGGTCAGCTGGTGGGAAGGCTGGAGGGAGAAGAGGGAGGGCCTTCCTGCCACCCTGTGAAGATTTAGCAAAATCTGCACTTCGCATTGGTGCCTGTGGAATGGGAGTCCTGCTTGCAGGGGGTGCAAGGCAAAACTAGAGACTGGCCATGGGGACAGTCAACACAGGGATAGCACATGTGTTTGTTATCCTGGGTCAAGAGTCCTAGAATAATCTTCTACGCGCCTGTTTAACAAGCACCTCTAGGCACCAGAACTAAGCAAAGGAGGCATAATCCCTACGTGTGCTCGGCTTTCAAAAACCCTGGCATTTCCCTAGCACTTATCACTGATCTGACCCTTCCCAACAGCATTGATCATCATTATTCGTGAGTTCCGTATGTGCAAATCCACTTACTTGCTAAAATGTATTTATAACCCCCCCAAATAAGATCATCCTTGGACCTGCACAGAATGCCAAAAACTGTGAGGCCCCAGCTGAGGTCAAACAAGACGACATTCCACCTTCTTGTTCCTGGTCTCCCACTGTGACTTTGCAATCTAATACCACTGAGAATTCAACAAAACAGATTTAAAAAAGCACTGAGCTCATGGAACTTAGGTTCTAGTGACACGATTGAAAGACTGGATTGTGTAGATTTAGGTGAATACCTAAGCACTGTGGTACTCAAACTTTCATTACTACCGACAATACTGATGGATGTAGAAATATTTTCATTCTGTAGATTCAGATTACGGCACTGAAATAGTCAAGGAGATAAAAAGCTGCCAAAGCATCAGCCTGCTTGTGCTGTATCCAGTGACCACTTTTTCTAGGGCTTTCGCTTCCTACCATGTATCAGATAGCCTGAAAAGTCATCCCTGCTGTAAAACACTAGAAGCTGGATAAATTGAACATAATTGGCCTCTTGTTATTATAATTATCCTGAGGAAGTGATGCTCCCTCAAAGACACAGTAAGTCTTTTTAGGACATTGGTTCTGAACCTAGCCTGGACCTTAAAACCATCTGGGAAGCTTTTAAAAGGCTTGCTGCCCAGATAACAAGAAAACCAGTGAAACCAGACTCTTGGCATTGGAACTCAGGCATCAGCATTTTATAAAATTCTCTAGGTAATCTGGTGTCCAGCCAAGGTCCAGAACTACCACTGTAAAAGGTGACAGTATACCTAGTGCATGGAGAGGCCCAGTGTTCTGTCAGCTTGTTATTCAAAACTACTAATGCTTGGGGAATCTGAAAAGTTATCCAGCTTCTTAAATCTTTTCTCCACACCCTCATTTCTTGTGCTCTCCCCTCTATACTGGGAGGTGGATGTTATCACTTTTCAGATGGATACAAAGAACCAACCTAAGTGGGTACCTTCCTGAGGCTAAATATGCCAACTGATAGTTAAACATTTCATTTTTTAAAATGAGCTCCTGCCAAGGCTACATGTGAAACCCAAAGCAGAGATACATGAATCACAAGCAAAAGATTTTATTATTTCTAGCAATGAATCTCTAAACGTCAAGGATAACACCCAATATGTACATAATGGATACCGATCATACTTTTCCTCTACCCATCTCTGTGATTCTGGTTCACCCTCCTCTTTGGAGACAGTACCTCCATTTCTAAAAAAATGAACCAACCAACAAAACCGTGCAACATTTCCTATATGTGCAGGGAAGAAACAGACCAGTAATTACTGAATTTGAGTGTCTCCTGAATCCAAAATGTCCTCTATGCATAAAAGATGTTATTAGAAAATACTGTGTGTGACCTGAGCTGGAACATGGAAATATCACATGCTGTGAAAACAAAGTGAACCCTCTGGCCAGCATCCTTGGGGGTTCCCATGTGACTGTCTGCACTTGGACTCCCTACCCTTGAAGAACAAGAACAAAAGCTCAATGGAAATTTCCAGGGATTTGTTTATAAGAACATTATCCTGTCTTTTTGTTTGCAGAGATCTAAACACTGGTTTCAGATCTCACTTGAAGATAGTCTGGATTGGTTAAAGTGAGACATCACATGTTACAGTCAAGGCACTTATAAACTAACTCATACCAGGGTTTATGATGTTAATACAATAAAAATTAAAATGAAACTGCATTTCGTGAGACTGCACTATATGCTAGGTACCAGGGATTTTCATGAATCTCACTTAAGCTCCCAATAACCCCAAGTGGCAGACGTTATTAATATATTTGTTTTGAAAGTAAGAAAACTCTGAATCGAGGAGGTTAGAGTCACACAGTTAAGTGGCAGAGAGGACTTTGACTCAGGTGGTCTGAGTCCAAAGTCAACACTCTTGACCACTCTGCTGTATTTCCTTACAAATAACCAGCCACGTTTTGGCTTCTGTGCGACCAGCACAGTCACAAGAGTTGAAGACAAGGGTCAGACCTGGGATCAACCTTGGGGATCTATTAAACCCATGGTCATCAGGGGGTTTGCTTGTCTCTCCCACACCCTGGACTGGACCTGAGATGGGTCACAAGGTTTGGGGCTGATGCATGGAATGGATTAGGCTCCTAAAACATTGAGAAAGCTTCCTCCCAAAGGAGTGTCAAGACAAGAAGGGACAGCCATCTCCCGCATGATGTGGGCTGAGCTGGCTGCCTCTAAGGGTGGATGTCAAGTGTTTGCTTATTCATCGTCTTCTGCGAGAAGCCGGGAGATGGCTCATGGGTCTGGGGATGGAGTTGAGGGTGAAGACTGAGCAGAGCTCACTATTTATAAAGTTGCTGGCCAGGCTCTGTAGCTTAGAAAGGGTTGAGAGGTGCAGAAAGAAAACCCCCTTTCTTTGCACTCCATCAGACAGGAAAAAAGGGCAGCCTGTAATGCCAGGCCAGGCAGAGCAGGTGAAAAGAAAGAAGCCTCAGATGAGGCAGGGCTGCAGGAGGGGGCTGCTAACTTGCCCACATCACGTCTGGATCCTGAACAGGCCCGCCCTGGCCCTGACAGTTAGCATCTCATGAACCACAGGCTCAGTGGTGCAGCAAGAGCCAAGCTGGATCAGCTTCTGCCTCCTGCTCTGCAGCTCTGATCTGAGACACACCTGAGCAGAGAGCGGCCTCCAGCTCCCCAGTCCTGACCTGTCAAAACTCAGGCAGCACCCTGATCTCTGCCCCCGCCCGGCTTCTCCAGCTGGGCTGAGCATCTCTAATAAGCGGCCTCACTGCAAGCATCCCTCGCTCTGACTCCTCTCACTCAGGGCTGTGCTGCCACCCAAGCCCTTCATTCAGGATCACAGGCTCCACGGCTTCCTGAGGGGGGTCCTTTGGAAGCTAGGGCTGCAGTGTAATTGCTGCAGCTGCTACTGAAATTCACTCTTGGATTTCTGTTCCCTGAGCAGAAAGTTCTGAAAGCTCCCACGGAGAAGAAGTGGGCTTTGCATCCTTCAGGCTTGGGCTGTTCCGACAGATTCCTAAAGCCTCATTTCTGTGTGGTCTCTTTCAAAACCTTCCGAAGGTGCCAGGAGATCTACTTCTTGATAAAAATTTTTCTCCTATGCTTGGGGTCAGGCTAGAAAATTGCTGAACAGATGTTAGATCTGAAGCTTTCTCAATTCAGCCACTTGCCCGCCGGCCTGCTAATCTGCCCGGATGTAAATGAGATGTCTTTGAGCTTCTCTCACTCAGGGAAAAAGACAAGATTCCAAAAAAGCTGGAGTCATCCCCTCCTCAAGAAAAACAACATGAAAGAACACGGTGATTGGAGTCAGCTGCGTTTCTGCCTGTTAAGATATTAAAGTGCTCTTTTTTTTTCTTTCTCAGGAAGTCACAATGGATTATACTTAATTGAGTCCTCAAACTCCCACATGGATTTTTCTTCTTCAGCAAGTTGTCACTTGACTGACAAAAAATACGCTCCAGTCCCTAAAAATGCAAATTCCCTAAAGAGAGTATACAGACCTATGTATGATGAACTACTGCTCAGATGTGGAGTAAATCTTATATCCCAGCCAGGAATATTGATGGTTCTGAGCTGGAGGCGCAGGCCTCAGTCAGCACTCGGGGCTGAAACCTCGGATGAAAGTCTACACTTGAGCGTGTTAGCAGTTTTCTTAGGGATCTTCTCCTACACCCTACTTAGAGTTACCAGAAAAGCCTGGCCAATGACCAAACACTACACACAAACGGTATTTCCCAAGAGGTCCTGCTTGGGAGAATCTTCATGCCAGCTGCCCCTAGCATACCGGACCTTTAAGAGCCTCTTGGTTGAGGAACCTCCCTGGTAGTCCAGTGGTTAAGAAAGGGCCTCCTGGTTGCAACTGAAGAGGCTTGCTCTTAGATTTCCAATCTGACCCTGGAAGGGCCAAATCGAGTCTGGGCACTCAGGGTCCTGTACAAAGTCTCCTCGGAAACATCCATTCATGGGAGGCATACCATCTTTCGCTGAATATAACATATTTATTACAAGTTGCACCACACTACCACAAAAAGCCAGTTAAACCATGACATCAACTCTGTTATCATACAGAATTTCTCTTTTATGCTATTGAAAAAGCTCTTTCAGAGCAGTTTAGACAGGAATGTATCTTATATCCCTTTTGTTAACTCATCAAAAGGAAAAGAGAAGTAAGATAAATTCATTAAGGTATTCCTTACACTTTTTCACACCCAGGAATCTGACTTTTGTGAATCACTTTTGTTTTAAGATGTTAATTTTGAAATAATTTCAGGTTTACAGAAGAGAAGGACAACACATGCAGAGAGCCGATGCCACTGGTCTACCTACCACACTGTGAACGGCAAGGCTGCAGAAGAATACCTAGATTTATGTCCTAGAACTGCTAGTTACTGGCTGTGTGACAGCTGACCTTCAGTTCCCTTCTTTGGAAGCTGGGATAATAGCTCCCCTTACCTTCCAAGGCTATTGTGTGGTTTCCGAGGAAACATCCACGGAAACCCTCAGTAAAGCATTACACAAACACCAGTTATCATTATCACACCCTACAAGGCACTCTGTAGAGTTCTGGCCCAAAGGAGTTTACAGATTAGTCAATAATGGTTCTTTACATTTTTGGTGCTGCACGGTATTACAGAAGGATTTCATGTCCATTCGATAATCTGACCTTTGTGATAATTCTGTGAAGTAGGGAGAATACACTGTGCCTTCATTTATGCAATTTATATAAAATAATATATCTTAATTGATATAGACTAACTTAAGTATATATAATTAATATATATCTTAATTGATATATACACACACACACACACATATATATATAAAATGTTATTCTGAGGTTTTTGAGGGGCTTGCTTTTTCATAGTGGTAAATTCTACTCTGAACATGTCAGCTCTCCTTGCCTTGCCAACACTCTTCTGTAAGTAACTTCATAGCGTCTGAATGAGGCTTTGTCAACCCTGGGTTACTAGGTCTGTTTTACCTGGTCTGAACCTTTCTTACTTTTCAGACAAACTTTGCAACCTGGACTTGCTTTTGGACCCAGGCAATTTCATGTACAACTCCTCTCTCTGTAACCCATGGCTTGGTGGAGGCACTGAGAGGGCAGGGTTCTTGCTAGGCTTCAGCTATTTCTGATTAACCTCACCCTGCTTTCCTTTGCAGGATGGTTAAGTCAAACCCAGCAAGTTAAATATTTGAAAAGCACTATTTAGAAAGAGAAGAAATTTCTCAAGCCTTGGGAATCCATGTCCATTTATTCTGAGTTCCTTTATTTAATAAGTAATTTTTGGCTGCACTGGGTCTTTGCTGCTGTATGCATGCTTTATTGAGTTGCAGAGAGCAGGGGCTACTCTTTGTTTCAGTGCAAGGACTTCTCATTGCAGTGACTTCTCCTGTTGCAGAGCACAGGCTCTAGGTGTGCGGGTTTCAGTAGTTGTGGCATACAGGCTTAGCTGTCCATGGCATGTGGGATCTTGGCATCTGGACCAGGGATTGAAACTGTGTCCCCTGCGTTGGCAGGTGGATTCCCAACCACTAGACCACCAGGGGAGCCCAAGTTAGTGTTTTCAAAGGCATCAGATCATTTGCCATTAATCCAACTTGGGACAAAACAAAATTCAACTATTTTACACAGTAATTTTAAGTCATAAATAAACACTCCCCACCTAATATCAACCTTTTTTCTTTTTCCTGACCTCCTCACTTTCTCTCAGAAGCTTCATGGAGGTGATGGGATACTGGTGGAGTGGTGGTCTTAAATCAGCCTGAAAGAGCCACACAGATCAGGCTTGGCAAAGTTTCCCTTGGGTATTTCTATAGTCTTTCCCATTCTCCTATGCCTTTCATAAACAGTAAAGGACTCACTGGGAAAACTTTAAAATTTCCTAACATAACCAGGCTCATTCATTTACGTATTCCTAAATCTTCCAAAGTCTTCTTCCATCTCAAAGCTTTTTAACAGTGCCACTTCTGGATCTAAATTACAAAAAAAGGTTACATTCATATGCTTCCTGGCGTACAAGTTATTTTGACAATATTTCAAGGTTCTCTTTCTCCCCCCAAACAGTTGGCTAAAAACAAGATGTTATTTGTCTTACAGTTAAAAACACAGATGAGGTGAGATCATTTGTGGGGTAGCTTAAAGTAAAGGAAGCACCATAATCTTATCCACTGGGGGAGGAATTTAGAATGAGGGAAGGCTGGCTGGCCTTGGACTCTATTCAAGGGAGTTCTGTCACTAAATTACAGAAAAGAGAGCCTTATAAGGCAGTTTCTTCTAGAAGGCAAGTCTGTGACAAATCCAGAGGGCAAGCTCTAGAGAAAGATGGGAGAGCATATTTAAGAGCATTAAATAAATGCCTTCTCAGCTCAATCACTCCATCTCATACGTCTAGAATGTAAAACGTCTTAAAAGACCTTTTATAACCTTATAACATCATCTCCCAGACACTTCCCCTCTTCCCTTAGGTTATCTCTCAGTTTCATAAAAAAAGAATCTTCGAAACAGAATTCTCCTGACTCCCCAAAGAGCACGTTACAGTATTCAACAGCTTTTACTGCAAGTTCTTACTTGTGCGTAATCTAAAAGTACCTCATGGCTATTTAATTCCAAACCTGTTAATTTGTTTCCTGAAGAATTGTAGAAGAGTAGGTCAGGCACCTTCCATTTAATAACTAATTCCTAAACCATGAAGAAACATTAACTTGTTCTTTGGATTACTTTCCTCTAAAAGAATCTGAAAGCAACATATGGAATGGGAGAAAATATTTGTAAGTGGTGCAACTAACAAGAGTTCAATTTCCAAAACATATACACAGCTCATACAACTTAACAACAACAAAAATGACTCAATCGAAAAATGAACAGAAGACCTAAACAGACATTTCTCCAAAGAATACATACAGATGGCCAATAGGCACATGATGCTCAACAATGCTAACAGAGAAATGTAAATCAAAATGACAGTGAGGTACTACCTCACATCAGTCAGCATGACCATCATCAAAAAGTCTACAGACAATAAATGATGGAGAGTATGTGGAGAAAAGGGAACCCTCTTACACTGTTAGTGGAATATAAACTGTTAGAGCCACCATGGAGAACAGTATGGAAATTTCTTTAAAAATGAAAAATAGAGCTACCATGTGATCTGGGAATCCCACTCTTGGGCAAACATCTAGAGAAAATCATAATTCAAATGATAATATGCACCTCAATATTCACTGCTGCACTATTTACAATAGCCAAGACATGAAGAAACCCGAAAGTCCATTGACATATGGAAGGATAAAGGAGATATGGTCCACGCGCAGTCACTCAGTCATGTCTGCCTCTTTGTGACCCCATGGACTGCAGCCTGCTGGGCTCCTCAGTTCGTGGGATTTCCCAGGCAAGAATACTAGAGTGGGTTGCCATTTCCTCCTCCAGGGGATCTTCCCAATCCACGGATTGAACCAGTTTGTCCTGTACTGGTTGGTGGATTCTTTACCACCGAGCTACCTAGGAAGCCTCAAAAGAAGATGTGGTACATGTATACAATTGAATACTACTTAGCCATAAAAAAGAATAAAAGAATGCCATTTGCAGCAACATGGATGCAACTAGAGATTATCATACACATTAAATGAGAAAGAGAAAAGACATATGATATCAATTATATGTGAAATCTATAATATGGCGCAAACTTATCTATGAAACAGAAATACCCTCAGTGACATAGAGAACCAACTTGTGGTTGTTGGGGAGGGGGAGTTGTCAAGATGGGCGTTCCTCTTTCAGGATGCTCCCAGTCCAGTGGGGAAGACAGACATTCAAAGAGACCTCTTCAGGCAATGGAAGGTGCTATACTAACTAGAAGAGCTCCTTCTTCTCCCAGGAGCTCTGCTCCATTGCTGAAATCCTCACAAGGGCCCTCGGCATGGCTTGGCCCACCCCCACTTAAAGCTGCTCATCCACCCCTAGCTTCTATCCTATTTCCCTTGTGCACATTCTTCACAGTACATACTATGTGCAACTACCTGTTTACTTGATTGTGTTTAAAGTTTATGGTAGATGCCATGAGAGAGGGATCTTATCTATCTTATTCAAGGCTGCTTACCCTGAGACTAGAAACAGCACCTAGAAAATTCATATATTCATTCATTCAACATATATTGAAAGCATTTACGAATGCCAGGCACTGATTTCGGCCCTTGAGGAAAGAACAAGGAGTGAAAATCCCCTTCCCTCATAGAGTTTGTTTTCAAGTTGAAAAATGACAACAATGGATATTCACTGGGTGCTTTCTATGGATCATCTTATTGAATCTTCACAACAGTTCTATGAGATAGGTATGATTATAATTCTTATATTACAGGTGAGGAACCAAGGCCCAGAGAGGGCAAGGATCATGCTCAAAGCTAAGGAAGTGGCAGAGTTAAGATTTACACCCGGGAGTCTGGTTCTGGAGCTCAGCGTCTTAACTATTCTGCTAGAACGCCTTGTGCTCACATACACGTAGTACATGTGCAATAAATATTAGCTAGAAGGCAGAGGGGCTGAATAGGTATTTTCCCCAAGAAGACATTAAGAGGGCCAATAGGCACATGAAAAGATGTTCAGCATCACTAATTGTTAGGGAAATGCACATCAAAACCACAATGAAGTATCACATCTTGCCTGTCAGAATGGCTATTATCAAAAAGGCAAGAAATTAACAAGTGTTGGTGAGGACGTGCAGAAAAGGGAACCTTTGTACACTGTTGGTGGGAATGTAAATTGGTGCAGAAACTATGGAAAACCATACGGATATTCCTCAAAAAATTAATAATAGAACTACCATATGATACAGTTATCCCACTTCTGGCTACTTACCCCAAGAATACAAAAATACTAATTTGAAAAGATAGATAAGATGGTTAGATAGCATCACCAACTCAATGGACATGAATTTGAGCAAATTCTGGGGGATAGCAGAGAACAGAGGAGCCTGGAATACTGTAGTCCATGGAATTGCAAAGAGTCAGACACAACTTAGCAACTGAACAACAAAGTCTGAAAAGATATATGCACCTTCAGTTTATCACAGAATTATTTACAATGGTACAATAGCCAAGATAGGGAAACATTGTTAAGTGCCCAGAGACACATGAATGGATAAAGATATGGTATACACACACACACACACACACAAACATATACAGTGGAATATTACTCAGCCATAAAAAAAGGTTAAATCTTATCACTGGTGACAACATGGAATGGATCTTGAGGGTACAGTGCTAAGTGAAATAAGTCAGAAGGAAAAAGACAAACACTGTATGATTTCACTTCTATGTGTAATTAAAAAAAAACTCAAGACCCAAAATAAATGAACAAACCAAACCAAACAAAAACAAACATGTAGTTATAGAGAACAGAGCAGTGATGACCAGAGGGGGTGGGGTGGAATAGACAGCAACATGAGTAAAAGGGGTCAACTGTATGGAGACAGATGGAAACAAAAGTTTTGGTGGTGAGCACCCAGTTGGGTATACAGAAGTAGAAATATAATGTTGTATACTTGAAATGTATCTAATGTTATAAACCAATGTTACCCCAAAAATAAAGTAACACCCTCCACCCCCCACAGAGTATATAAACAGACTCAGAATATTAAAAAGAAAAAGATGTCTGGAAGCCTGCATAGAGCTGAAGAAGGACAAGAACATAATTATGAGGGGTGGGGAGGGGAGAGACAAGGGGTTTCATAAAGACAGCTGATCCTTGAAGGCTAAGAGTTCCAAGAGTGGAAAGATAAGTGACGGTGTGACTGCAAACAACAGCTAAGAGCAAACAATTACTGTGGCTGGACCATAAAGGTGGTTGGAGACAAGAGGCCAAAATCAAAATAAGAGAGTTATTGTGAAGTGCTAGGTAGTTTTAACTTGGTCCTAGAGGTACTAGCTGAGCTATTCAAAATCCTTCAAGATGATGCTGTTAAAGTGCTGCACTCAATATGTCAGCAAATTTAGAAAACTCAGCAATGGCCACAGGACTAAAAAGGTCTGTTTTCATTCTAATCCCAAAGAAGGGCAATGCCAAAGAACGTTCAAGTGAAAGTGTTTGTCACTAAGTATAGTCTGACTCTGCGACCACATGGACTGTAGTCCACCAGGGCTCCTCTGTCCATGGAATTCTCTAGGCAAGAATATTGGAGTGGGAAGCCATTCCCTTCTCCAGGGGATCTTCTTGACCCAGGGATCGAACCCCAGTCTCCTTCATTGCAGGCAGATTCTTTACTGTCTGAGCCATTTCCTTATTTCACATGCTAGCAATGTTGTGCTCAAAATCCTTCAAGCTAGGCTTCAGCAGTACTTGAACTGAGAAATTCCAGATGTACAAGCTGGGTTTAGAAAAAGCAGAGGAACCAGAGATCAAATTGCCAACACTCGTTGCATCATGGAGAAAGCAAGGGAAGAACATCTACTTCTGCTTCATTGACTATGCTAAAGCCTTTGACTGTGTGGATCACAACAAACTGGAAAATTCTTGGAGATGGGTGTACCAGACCACCTTACCTGTCTCCTGAGAAACCTGTATGTAGGTCAAAAAGTAACAGTTAGAATCGGACATGGAACAACAGAACAACTTCAAAATTGGGAAAGGAGTATGACAAGGCTGTATATTGTCACCCTGCTTATTTAACTTATATGCAAAGTATTACTTATTTATTTGTAGTCACTCAGTTGTGTCCGACTTTTTGCGATCCCATGATCTGTAGCCCACCAGGTTTCTCTGTCCATGGAATTTTTCAGCCAAGAATACTGGAGTGGGTTGCCATTCCCTTCTCCAGGGGATCTTCCCGACCCAGGAATCAAACCTGGTTCTCTTGCATTGCAGGCAGATTCTTTACCATCTGAGCCACCAGGGAAGCCTATATACAAAGTACATCATGTGAAGTGCTCGGCTGGATGAATCACAAACTGCAATCAAGATTGCCGGGAGAAATATCAACAACCTAACCTCAGTGGAGAAATATCAACAACCTCAGTTATGTAGATGATACTACCCTAATGGCATAAAGTGAAGAGGAACTAAAGAGCCTCTTGATGATGTTGAAAGAGGAGAGTAAAAAAGTGGCTTAAAACTCAACATTCATAAAATTCATGGCTTAAGATCATGGCATTTGATCCCATAACTTCATGCAAATAGATGGGGAAATGTGGAAGCAGTGACAGATTTTATTTTCTAGGGCTCCAAAATCACTGCAGATGGTGACTGCAGCCATGAAACTAAAAGACACTTACTCCTTGGAAGGAAAGCTATGACAAATGTAGAGCGTGTATATAAAAGCAGAGACATCACTTTGTCAACATAGGTCCGTACAGTCAAAACTATGGTTTTACCAGTAGTCATGTACAGATCTGAGAGTTGGACCATAAATTCTTTGCTGAGCAGCAAAGAATTGATGCTTTCAAATTGTAGTGTTGGAGAAGACTCTTGAGAGTCTCTTAGATGGCAAAGAGATCAAATCAGTCAATCCTAAAGTAAATCTACCCTGAATATTCATTGGAAGGACTGATGCTGAAGCTGAAGTTCCAGTACTTTGGTCATCTGAGGCAAAGAGCTGACTCATGGGGAAAAGACCCTGATGATGGAAAAGACTGAAGGCAAAAGGAGAAGGAGGCAGCAGAGGATGAGATGGTTGGATGGCATCTCTGACTCAAGGGACATGAATTTGAGCAAACTCCAGGAGATGGTGAAGGACAGTGGAGTCTAGCGTGCTGAAGTCCATGGGGTCACAAAGAGTCGGACATGACTTAACGACGGAATAATAGCAAACAACAAAGGTACTAGCAGGAAAGACTCTTAAGAATGAATTCTGATTCTACAAGTAAAAATTAATTCTGAGGGAGAAGAGGGAATGAGACACAAGGACCAAGGGATTGCCAAGTAATTCAGATATAAAGGATTATGCACAAAAGGAGTAACCAAGACCCAGAATAAAGAGGCATGATGTTCTTCCCTGTGAGATTTTATTACACATCTTGGCATCTCTATTAACTTCTTTGAAAAATTTATTTTTATTTATTTATTTGGCTGTGCCAAGTCTTGGTTGTGGCATGTGGACTCTTATTTGCAGCATGTGGGATCTAGTTCTCTGACCAGGGATCGAACCCAGGCCCTCTGCATTGGGAGCACAGAGTCTTAGCCACTGTACCACTAGGGAAGTCCCTCTATTAACTTTTTATTAAACTGAATTTTCAAATCTCTTCTAGTTACTCATGACTTCAGGGACCTCAATAAGATCTAATGGCACTAAATTCATGATGACAGTCTTAGGTGAGATTACCAGGTCACTACATTTTAGATCAGGGTTCTCCAGGGCTCCAGGGAAAGTGCTCTGGGTGACAGGTTTGTAACTCGTATGGATACTTTGTTAATCAGCAAGACCAGATTTCTTTTGTGCATCCTCAACTGTACAGTATCTAGCAAGAGTGCCGACACCTACCACATGCTCTCAGTAAATGCAGGTTAAGTGAGACAAACAGTGATGCCCTCTCCATCTCAATACCTGAGGATGCATAACTCGAGTTTCTTCTGAGGGTAGAAGAAGAATCCGGCTGAAAGAACCTAGAAAATGCATTTCTATTCTTTGCAAAGTCCCAGTACTAAATGGCAGAGAGGTTAAAGGCACTCTGATGGGTTTGCTTCTATGATGTGTCAAAACACATTCAGGAGTCAGGAGAAATAGATTAGATCTGGCTTTAGTCCCATTTATCTCTGCTGTGGAAATGTACTCTGGTGGACCTCACATTCTCTGCTTCCCCAGCTTTTTTTCTATAAAATGGTCTCAGGCACTAGACTCCTTATCTCTAAATTTAGACTGGGGTGGGGGGGACTAATTTATGACAAGGTTTCCAGTTTCAGAAGCTATTTCTCTTAACATTTTCCCAAACATAAAGGAAAACTAGGTCTGTATCCTCATGATGTTTGCAGTCTGGAGAGATGCTGAGGATCTGGGTTTACACGATAATGAGGTTACATGACTACTTCTACATGACTATCAGTCTCAATATTTTATAACTGCATTGTGTGAGTGTTTAGAGATGTAAATAGCAATGAGAGAAGATGAATAAAACTAGCTACAGGCTAGAAGTGACCATAATACTTAAATAATCTCCAAGCTAACCTTCTGCTCTGATAAGGGAAATTCCACTGACTTGGAGACTGTGGGGAAAAGTTCTCCTTGGAATGTGTAAGAAAAATGTCAATATTTGGAATGAATTCTTCAACTATGCACATTTCTCTTTTCATGGTATGACTGATAAGTTAGATCCAAAGACTGTTTCTGTTGGAATAGCATGTGGATTACTTTGCATTGTGGTTTTTCTAAGTTTAAGGTGATGATACCTCAGATATGCAGATAACACCACCCTTATGGCAGAAAGCAAAGAAGAACTAAAGAGCCTCTTGATGAAAGTGAAAGAGGAGAGTGAAAAAGTTGGCTCAAAGCTCAACATTCAGAAAACTAAGATCATGGCATCCGGTCCCATCACTTCATGGCAGATAGATGGGGAAACAGTGGAAACAGTGGCTGACTTTTTTTTCTGGGCTCCAAATCACTGCAGATGGTGACTGCAGCCATGAAATTAAAAGATGCCTACTCCTTGGAAGGAAAGTTATGACCAACCTAGATAGCATATTAAAAAGCAGAGACATTACTTTGCCAACAAAGGTCCGTCTAGTCAAGGCTATGGTTTTTCCAGTGGTCATGTATGGATGTGAGAGTTGGACTATAAAGAAAGTTGAGCACCAAAGAATTGATGTTTTTGAACTGTGGTGTTGGAGGAGACTCTTGAGAGTCCCTTGGACTGCACGGAGATCCAACCAGTTCATCCTAAAGGAGATCAATCCTGGGTGTTCATTGGAAGGACTGATGTTGAAGCTGAAACTGCAATACTTTGGCTACCTGATGCGAAGAGCTGACTCAATGGAAAAGCCCCTGATGCTGGAAAGATTGAGGGCAGGAGGAGAAGGGGACGACAGAGGATGAGATGGCTGGATGGCATCATCGACTCAATGGACATGGGTTTGGGTGTATTCAGGGAGTTGGTGATGGACAAGGAGGCCTGGCGTGCTGTGGTTCATGGGGTCGCAAAGAGTCGGACATGACTGAGCACTGAACTGAACTGAACTGAATATAAATAGTTAACAGTAAGTTGGTTACACTATTTAAAGCTTTCAATCAGTGACAGATGACCTATTTGCCATTTGGACTTCTGGGAAAAACTCTAACAAAATAACTGCTTTGGGAGGTTGGAGAAAGTCTGAGCTGTATTAAAGGAGCAACTGCTTCTGTCATTTCAGGAGAACTGCCTCCTCTCTCCCTTTCTCTGCCTTGGCTGGGACCAGAAATGGGGCTGCCAAGGTTGGATTTCTAACTTTCTCCTAAAAGTGCTTTCTATGGAAAATGTTATTTCAGACATGAGAATTAAAAGCCCCCTCCTTTTATTTTGCAAGTCCAGACTCTATTTTCCTGGTTCATTTATGGCAAGCTTGGACTTGTCTGGAATAAAATAAACGACCAAACATAATCTCAAAGGCATTCCTGCTGAAAAGTGCATCCTGGGGACAAATTATTCAAAAAAAAAAAAAAAAAAAAAAGAAAAGGAAAGAAAGAAAGAATGAAAAGAAGGAAGAAGAAAGAAAAACAAAATGGTCATAAGGTTCTCCGTCACAATATATAGGACATCTTTAAAGAGGCTTTTCCCACCCCCACAAAAAACTAGCTAGTTTAAATTACTGTTTGAGAATCTGTAACGTCCAGTAAGTGAATTATTTCCCTTAACGTTAAGAAACCATGATACCTAATTTTTAAAATTCTTACAATCTAGTTCATCAAACACGAGACAACTTCTCTCTGAAAGTCCTTATTCTGTATTTCATCGTCAAACTCCTTTTCCCTATCTCTTGCCTTCATCGCTATCTAGACACTCAAGCCAAGAAGGAATGACGCGAAAATGTATTTCTGGGTTCCCCAAAGCGTGAGGGCAGCTTTTGTGAGTCAATTTGCCAGTTGTTAGTATGAGCTGGGTGGGCTTTGGGGACGGGAGAGTCTATGGTATCAGGAAATCTTTTCTATATATACGCTCGCTCCACGAGTCCTCACTTTCTTGGCGCATGCACCGAACTCTCAAAATAAAATCACCAAAAAAAAAAAGAGAGAAGGGGAGGCGTCGCCCATCCCTCCGTCCCGGCATCCCACGACAGCCAACTCCCCCAGCTCTTGTCTCCTGGGACGCCCACGGGAGGAGCCGCGGGAATCAGCCGGGCGCGCCGGCCGCAGACACCCTGCCGGCTCTGCGCCGCGAGGGGGCGCCCGGCTCTCTCGCCGGGGCGGGGCGTGATCCAAGGGGAAAGCGCCGGTGCCCACCTTGCTCGCAGGTGCCCTTGCTGACCTGGGTGATGGCCTTCTCCCCGCGGCTCTCGGCCCTCAGGCTGGCGGCGCGCAGCTGGCAGCCGCTGGAGTAGGTGACGCCGTCGCTGCCGCACACTGGGTAGCGGCTCTTGCACACACACACGCCGCTCACAACCGGGCCGCCTGCTGCTGCCCCGGCTTTACCCTTCCGCCTCTTGCGGCTCTTCACGCACTCCATGCCCGGCGCGCAGTGCCCCCTGCCGGCGCCGCCGCCCCCGCACGGCTCGCCCTCGCCGCGGGCGCACACCGGGCAGCAGCCGCACGCATCGCGGGTCTCGCCCAGCTGGCAGCCCCGCGGGGGCAGGGGCGGGCAGGCGGCCGGCTCGCAGGGGCCGCAGGCGTCCGAAGAGGAGGAAGAGGAGAGGGGCAGGAGCAGGAGCAGCAGCCCGGCGGCGCCGAGGATCAGGGCGGGCAGCGGCGGCCGCTCCATGGCGGGTCGCGGTGGCGGCGGCGGGAGCGCGAGTGAGCCGGACCCCGCGGGCCAGCGTTTTAAACCCGGCCGCGGGAACCACACCCCGGGGCGGCGAGAGCGGGGCCGCCTGGCCCGCGCCGCCCCGCCCGGAGCCGCGGGGCTCGAGCGCGCCCCTGCTGGCGGGGCCGGGCTGGGCGTCGCGGGCCCGGGGATGCTCGGTCTAACGCCCCTTGGCTTTGGTTTTAGCTCCGAGCGCACCCCGCCGGGTCCTGCTCGGCCCCCTGCTCCCCAAGGCTGCGTGCACCCCATCCTTGGGAGATCACCCGCAGTGAGAATAGCTCCCTCACACCCTTGTTCATCGGCTCTCGCAGTCCGAATATTCATACTTCTTCACAACGACTTTGAGATGACCCCCTGTGTAATCATTATATTCTCGTGGGTCTGGGAAACCTGAGTATTGATGGTTCTGCGGTTTGCGAAGCTCTTTTAAGAATAATTCGTTTTCCAAACCCCACATGGAGATTTTGTGTCCCGGCTGGCCACAGGCCCGGTGTGGTCTTGGGTGCCAAGCTTACAGGACAAATTGTTGCCAACCGCTCCTCTTTCTGGAACCTCGTAACTGCCTGCTACCCCTGTGCTTTCTTATGTCAAGTTTTATCAGTGAGTGCTGGAACCCATGTGAGAGCTGGTTGTGTCCTCAGTTTATAATATGTGGTGCTGGACTGCCATCAAACCCCTCTGGAGACCCGAGCACGACTTGGGGGGTGCAGCCACTGAGGCCCCTAGAGCGCCCCAATTTTCACCAGTCATTCTGTTGAGGTTTTGTTTTGTTTTGTTTTATGTAAACGACTGATGATTACCCCTCAGTCTTCCTGAAAAGTACTCTGGAAACTCAACTTAAAAGCTTTTTTCCAAGAGAAAGGGCTCCATAAATCCCTCTTATTAAGCAGACTTTTAAGTTGTTGCCGTGTTTATGAAACTTATAGCACTCCCGTGTGTGTCATTCTGCACAGTGCATTTGAATTCTTTGAATTCTCTTTTCTTAGCATAAATCCAAAGGTTTATAGGATCGCTAACTCAAAGTGTGCGGTTCACCATACAGCAGTCTCTAGATGTCACTCTCACCAGAGTCTTCCTAGGATAATTATTGTACATTGTTTTGAAAATTAGTCACAAAATTAAGAGAATAAAATATCAAGCACCCTCCTATCGGGAAAACTTAGCTCTTATTCTCTGGCCTCTCCTTAGCATACTCTAGAAAAGTGGCACTTTTTTCTTTTAAAGGTCTATGTTGACAAGAAAATTGTTTATAAAGCAATGAAAAGTCTTTAGAGCAGATTTTTGCTAAGTGTTCTTACCTTTGTCCCCCAGTTATAGAGTTTACACGACCCAGTCTACTGTCCCAAATTGAACCAAATGCAGACAGGGCGCTCTGATACTGCCTATTCTATTTCAATTTTATGAATTCCCGGGTCAAGGTCCACTAAGTTGACCTCATGACCCGCTGTGACTATTGTAGTTTTCAGATCTCCAGAACCTGAGACAAGGATTCCTGTGCAAGTCCTTTACCTGAGGTCAGGATGTATCAGCTGAGGGGAGGGGGCAGAGGCAGGAGGAGGTGAGCAGGAGGGAAGACAGCCAATAAAGGTGATTGATTATCAAGTCGGCTCTGGGCAGGGTGGGCTCTGTGACCAGATGAAGCCCTCAGACTGTATAAAGTTTTGTGTAGGGAGGGTTTGGGGAGTAGGGGCAGGCACTGACAGCAGCTGCACCACTAAGGGCTGTACCTCACAGGGTTTTTCACACCCTGAGTGGAGTCAGCAGTAAGAACACAAACGCATGGCACAGTAGTGTCTCTTCGATGGGGGGGACCTCACTGCCCAGCAAGTGGAAGAGTAAGCAGGGTTTTTATCACTGAAGGGGGTGCCTTGGCTCTGTGTGATGACACCAATCTGGAGGACTTGAAAATAGAGCGATGTGGTTATTCAGAAGAAGGAGAAAAGGCGGGAAAGGGGGGTCTTTACAAAGAAACTTGGCAACTCCTGCCTTCCAAGAAGGAAGATACTGTTTCCCATTCAGCTTCAGTTCTGGTGAGATGAAAAGCCTAGATATGTAGACGGGATATGTTCTCTGCAAAAAGAAGAATTTTCCTTCTTCCTGTTTCGTCTGGATGCCCTGTATCTCTTTTTCCTGCCTAATTGCCCTAGTTAGAACCTCTAGCATTACATTATATATTGGTGATGGACAGGGAGGCCTGGCGTGCTGCAGTCCATGGGGTCGCAAAGAGTCGGACATGACTGAGCAACTGAACTGAACTGAAAATTCAGTGAAGCTATCTGGGCCTGGGCTTTTTCTTCATTGGAAGTGTGTGGTTATTATTTCAGTCTCTTTGCTTGTTATAGGCCTCTGTTAGTTTGCTATGGCTACCATAACACAATACCACAGACTGGGTGGCTTGTATCACAGAGGCTGATTTTTTCACAGTTCTGGAGGCTGGCAGTCCAAGATCAAGGTGCCAGCAGGGCTGGTTTCCTCTGAGAGTCATAAGGGTAAGATCTTCCCCACTTCAGACAAGTTGCCACCCATAAAATACTAAGAACCTTCATCTCTTCACTGAACAAGACTGCTACTTTACCAATTATAGCTTTATATTGCTTGTCTTCCTTCCTTATGCTATGCTAAGTCGCTTCAGTCGTGTCCGACTCTGTGTGACCCCATAGACAGCATCTCACCAGGCTCCGCTGTCCCTAGGATTCTCCAGGCAAGAATACTGGAGTGGGTTGCCATTTCCTTCTCCAGTGCATGAAAGGAAAAGTGAAAGCGAAGTCGCTCAGTCATGTCCGCCTCTTTGCGACCCCATGGACTGTAGCCCACCAGGCTCCTCTGTCCATGGGATTTTCCAGGCAAGAGTACTGAAGTGGGGTGCCATTGCCTTCTCCTCCTTCCTTATAGATATGATGTATTGAGATACCCAGTCACTGAATTCTTTCTATCTAGGGCAAGCTCTGGCTTCTTTGAACCTTTCCCAACCAACCCCAAATCCCATAATAGTTTCTTTCTAACTCCCTCTTACTGGGACTCCCTGCAGTTTTGTATGGAGTCCATTCTCTCTTGCTACGATGAGTAATAAACCCACCTTACTCGACTACAGGTACTTTCCTGGTGGTCTTTGAATGAAAGGCAATGACACATGACCTATCTCCTTTTAGCCCCTTCTCTTCTATTCAACTTCAGCAAAAATTTCTCTACCCCAATCCATGTATGCTTAATGGCTCAGTTGTGTCTGACTCTTTGTGACCCCATAGACAGTAGCTCACCAGGCTCCTCTGTCAATGGGGTTTCTCCAGGCAAAGATACTGAAGTGGGTTGCCATGCTCTCCCTCAAGGGATCTTCCCAACCCAGGGATTGAACCCAGGTCTTCCGCATTGCGGGCAGACTCTTTACCACCTGAGCCACCAGAGAAGCCAAAGAATACTGAAGTGGGTAGCCTACCCCTTCTCCAGGGGAACTTCCTGACCCAGGAATTGAACCAGGGTTTCCTGCATTGCAGGCAGATTCTTTACCAGCTGAGCTTTAGCCCGAATCCATAGTTCACTCTAATACCCTTCACTGATGGGTCCTTGTACCTGGCAAGCATCCTTCTTGGTGGGGCATCTTTGAGACTTCTCTGGCTAGCAAACTTCCATGGCATTTGTAGAAAGCCCATGGTGCCATGCAGCCTACCTCGCTGTGTTTCTCTGTGCCCATCCTTCTCACCAAATGTCTAATTGGAAAATGGAATGTTTGTCTCCCTGTGTCGCAATCGTCACAAATACATTGGCTTCCCACTCTACTTACTTGGCTTCTTTGGGTGGCAGGGGCAGGGGGGAAAGGCGTGGGAGAGGAGGAGAAGCCCCTTGCATCCTCCAATAGGCTTTTACGCCCAACCGACCTCCTTATATAGAGTAGGGGCTAGTGTGCTGCTGGGGTTGATTGAGATAGGGCTATTTAGGAAAAATTCGAGGAATAGTCTGCTCCAGTTCTTGGTGGCCCTTTTTCAGAATGTACGGACACATTGTTTTGGGTTATGGATCCTAGTGTCATTTTCAGGCAAGAGGCAAGTTGTTCTATTCAACAGTCTGTTATAGTAATTATCTATCATCTTTATCATCCTCTCACTTTTCCCCCTCTCCTTCCTCCTTTTTCATCATCATCAGTAAGATTTTCAGGTGGTGGGGTGGGATTTGGGTGACCATCCTAGCCCAGATAAACACCACATAAAAAGGAATGAAGGCAGTGGAAACCATTTTGGTACATTCCAGCAACCAGAAAATGTCCAGAACAGCTGAAGGAAGGTGTGTATTGGGAGAAATGGGGGAGGGGGAATGAGTCTGGAAAGAGGGGAGATGTCAGATGAACTAGGACTTTGCAGATCATGCCCAGGACTTTGAATTGAAACTTCTAGGTGACAGTGAGTTGCTGAAGGATGCAGGGAAGAGGCAAGATCAGGTTTGCAATGTAGGAAGGTCAGTACAGAGAAGGGAAATGGATTCAAATGGATATGGACTTGAAGAAGGAATGTAATGTCCACAGTACAAAGGTTCCCTGAAGCCTATGTAGTGGCTTCCTGTGAATTAGAAAACAGCACCCCAAATGAGCAGATGCAGCACTGAGGGTACAAGATTGGTAAGCAGCTGGCACCAAGAACAAGGAACACCTTTCTCCTGAGAAGAGGACCTAGCCCCACCAAGGTGCGTGGCCTGGCAGGTGGAGGGAAGGCTGAACTTTAGCCTCACTTGTTCCTTGGGCTGGGCACCCTTGTGCAGTGTGTAAAGCCTTACAGGGAAGTCTGCTCCGGTGCCAACACTGTCTGGTTCAGAATTGGCACTCAATTAAAACACTTGGAAAGTAAATGGATAAAAGGGAAGATCAGGACAGCCTCAACCACCCACTACTGCCAACTACTACTGCCATCCAGGCAGAAATCAATGAGAGCTTGGAGCAAGTCGTGGCCGTGGGACTGCAGGGAATGGACCATATCATTTCTTATCCTTCCTGGACACATTTGTGAGCACAAGGCAGGCACTGTTCATAATTACACTGGACAACAGGCATAAATCAAGATCATCCTGGACACCAGGAACATATGGTCCTCCTAAGTAGAGAGGAAGGGATGGTTGAGGGATCTTTAAGAGGTAGAATCTATCAGGCCTCAGGAAGCATCTGACAGGGAAGCAACTCAAGAGAAACCTCAACATTTCTTGCATGGAAGATGAGATGATAGTTGCTGCGGAAGCAGGTTTGTGTTGGGGGAAGGAGATAGCCATTTGTAGGTGTTAATAGCCTATATGAAGCTGAAGCTCCAATACTTTGACCATCTGATGCAAAGAACTGACTTATTGGAAAAGACCCTGATGCTGGGAAAGATTGAAGGCGAGAGAAGGGGATGACAGAGGATTAGATGGTCAGATGGCATCACCAACTCAGTGGACATGAGTTTGAGTGAACTGCGGGAGCTGATGATGGACTGGGAAGCCTGGCATGCTGCAGTCCATGGGGTCACAAAGAGTCTGACACGACTGAGTGACTGAACTGTACTGAATAGCCTATAAAATTCAGTATTAGAGACAGAATTTGGAGGACTCTCTAGAGGTCGTTGATTTTGGACATGCTGATTCTTTTTTAAATTAATTAATTAATTTGGTCATATTGAGTCTTAGTTGTGGCACATGGGCTCTTTCTTTAAAGTACATGAACTCTCTAGTTGTGGTGCATGGGCTCGGTAGTCGTAGCACACCGGCTTAGTTGCACCAAGGCATGTGGGATTTTAGTTCCCCAACCAGGGATTGAACCTCCATCCCCCGCATTGCAAAGCAGATTCTCAGGGAAGTTCTTGGCCATGCTAATTCTTTAAAAAATGAGGTCTGTCCGTTTTGGACAGTTCTAGAAAGAGAAGCAAGAGAAGTTCTCTAATAATGATATCACATTGCTCTAGGGGTGCTTCAGGGCCCTGACTAAGAATCAGCCCTTGAAGTTTGTTTTCTCTGTATGTGAAGTCTCTCAATGATAAAATCCTACTGTTTAATAAAGGACAGAAACCGATTTCTTATCAGCTTTCTATATCTGATCTCTTAAAAGACCTATCAATATGCAGGGAAATAGCTAATGATATAATTGAAATGGTGTTAATAGCCTATAAAATTCAATGTTAGAGACAGAACTTGGAGGACTCTCTAGAGGTCGTTGAAAGCTAGGTGATGCGGGTATGCTGTTAGCCCTGATCGAAGGTCATCAGGGGCACAGAGATAACTGAGAACTCTAAAAGATTATTGAGGAAGATGGTCTTGTTTGTATTCTGCTCTGTTTGTTATTTGACAGTCTTTCAAGATTTAAGAAAGTCACTGAATAATAAGCCAACATCCAAATATACAGAGTTGCAAAGAAAACGTAAGTTTAAGTTCTGGAGCTTCATTTACTGGCTTACTGTAGTAGATATATCACGTGAGGATCTGAAACCTCTAGGAGTTTCATTTCTTGGCTTAAAATTCATTATTTTGCACCTTAACTTTGAATTGATGTAGACTTTTACATTTACATTCCTGTATAAAATAAATTAGAGAGCGTTGCTTTTTGTGACAACAAGTAGGAAGAAATCTCTTTGGGTTATTCCATAATTAGGCTCCATCCTTTTTTGTTGTGGGGGAAATAATATGATCATTTGGTGGTAAATGATGCAGTGCCCTCACATTAATCTTCCAGTTGCCTGATTCCATAATTCACCTTGGCAAAGTAGAAGTGTGACAAATAAAAAATGGCCCCTCAAGGTAAGTGGTGTGGGAGAATGTGAAACCAGGAGGGAAAAACCATTTTCAGGGGATAAGGGTACAGTCGCAAACTTCACTATGAGTACAACTGTGCTCATGAAGGGGTTACACGAGTGTCTTTGAAAATTTGTGAAGATGTTTATCCTGAGTGCCTGGATCCCTTCCCTTCTGAACAGATCATCAGCTACAATGTTAAGAAGTTGAGTAACACATTTTCTTTCCCTGATGCTGGTTTTTTCCTAAGCTTGTTAAGGGATTAGAATAGCAACATTCCTTTCAGTGATGCTAAAGATTGACTTTTGGAAAAGCTGATTACCCAAAGGACATGATTGTTGCTTTATTATATTCCTGCCATGGAGCTACCTCGCTGGGATGTCTGCCTCTTAAGGGAATAACAAGCTAATTTCAGTATCTTCAAACTCCAGAACTATCAAGTTTCAAATTCAAATCCCTTCATGCCTAGCCACTTCCCTCATTAGTACCTCCTCGTAGTTTAATACAAATGCTTGCTTTTTAAGAGACATGGTGATGGGCCAGAACAGAGGGAATCCTGGAAAAGTGTAAGACCTTCTTTTGGATTCTTGTTGAGTGGAATTATCTCAGGTCATTTGAGTATATTCCTGATGCCTTCTTGAGAAGTAACATTTTAAAGTTTTCTCCAAGGTTCAAAGGTGAAAATTTTGTGCTCGAAACTATCCTGAAAGCCCATGAAATACACTGGTGGGTTGGCTTGAAAGTCAAAGCTTTCAGGGGTGGGGGAGGTTTCCCAGTGATCTTCTTACTGCAGAAAAAGTAATTTGGGCATGAGATGGTCAAGAGAGGGGAGAGAGGATACGACTTTAAGAGAAAGGAACTCCTTGGCCCTCAGTGAAGTCACTGTGTGTGCTCCCAGGTCTCAGGAATCCACCTGGCAGGTTAGCACGTAGCAGGGAGCTCTAGTGGAGGGTTGACCCGCCTCAGGGGTGGGAAGTAGAGCCGCTGAGTTGTCCTGGTAGATGTGCAGTGAGTGGCAGGAGGGGCTTTGTGGTGGCTTTGTGGTGGCAATGACGCAGGTGTGGGAAAACCTTCCACCTCTTTAGCCATGGCAGTGAGGTGATGGCTATTCCATAACCCAGGAAATTGGCTTACTGTGGGAAAGTGACACTTTCCAGCTTCATGTGCCTCTCAGAAACCATCTTGCTAAATCTTTTGGGGTCACATTCTTTTTTTTTAAAATTATTTATAGCTTTGCTGGGTCTTTGTTGCTGTGTGGGCTTCTCACTGTGATGGCTTCTCTTGTTGCAGAGCACAGGGTCTGGGGCTCTTGGGCTTCAGTGGTTGTGGCACGTGGGTTCAGTAGTTGCAGCTACCAGTCTCTAGAGCACAGGCTTAGTAGTTGTGGAGAGGTGCACAGGCTTAGTTGCTCTTCGACATGTGGAATCTTTCTGGATCAGGGATGGAACCTGTTTCTCCTACATTGGTAGGTGGATTCTTTACCAGTGAGCCACCAGGGAAGCCCCACTGGGTCACATTCTTAATGTGATTCTATTGCACTAGCATTTGCAAGAAGAGCTCTTTGAGGACTGAATTAGAGCTCTTCTCAAGTATAGCTGCATCAACCATTTAGAACATATAAAATTCTTTACCTGGGTTCTGTAGAGGCAGCTCTGGTTAGTCAAGGTTTTATTCTCAAATAAATTTACCACCCCCTGGTAGCTCAGCTGGTAAAGCGTCTGCCTACAATGCGGGAGACCTGGGTTCAATCCCTGGGTCAGGAAGATCTCCTGGAGAAGGAAATGGCAACCCACTCCAGTATTCTTGCCTGGAAAATCCCATGGGTGGAGGAGCTTGGTAGACTACAGTCCATGGGGTCATAAAGAGTCGGACATGACTGAGCAGCTTCACTATGCCACCCCCAGTTGATAGAAAAAATGCAATACTCCTTACAATTTTCTTTCTTTCTTTCCCCGACAAGGATTGAACCCTTACCCCCTGTAGTGTAAAAGTGTGGAGTCCTTACTACTGAACCACTAGGGAATTTCCTGACAGTTTTAATCATAAGGTGCTTAAAACCTGTCCCCCAGTTGCATCCCTCCACCCTTCTCCTTTGACCTCCCTGATTTGCCAAACTGAAAGGCTTCCGGTTTCTTGGACATACCATCTTCTCTAGACTTCTCATGTGCTATTTCTGCTTTCTGTAGTTCCCTGGAGAAATTGAGCATTCATCTCCTTCCCATGACCCTGTTTTCTCTGCCTGCCTCCTCTGCCTGTTTCCCTTCGGGGAGTGGTATTTCGGAACCCCAGCCATGTCTGAACTCCCACGGTTTGTTGCCAGGTCTGTCTGATGCCCACCTGCCCACATGCTGTCTGTGTTGTCCACTCCACAAGTTCAGCCCCTTCCTTCTGAGCGCTCACTTGAACTGCTTGTCATCTATGTGTATCATATTCTCCGTGTACATGTCTATACCTCAGGCTGTGTCCCCCCACATCCTCTGAGCTGGTTTGCCCGCAAGGGCTTCATTCCTTTCAGCAAGCACATCACATCCCAGCTTCCAGGCTTTCCCAATCCACCCATCCTGCCTTTACCAAGGATTTTCTCTTTCCATGGGGGCTTTAAGGGTAGGAGGAAAAATAAACTCTGACTGGAATTTGCCTGTCAGCATCTTCTTTTCTTTTGGAGTCTATTTTTAAGACATTCAGGGCTTGGGGGGTGGGGGGGGGGGGGGGGGGGGTGTGTGAAAACCCTTCTCAAAGGGTTAAGGCTTTCTGCTCTGATCCCCAGAGCCTCCTTGCTTCTCCCTTGGGTCTCAGCTCAGACATTGCTCTCCGTGGGAAGAACATCCTTTAATCCTCAGGTCTGGTGGAGTGACCTCTCCTGGGCATATTCTACCCCTTAGCTTCATTGCCCTGTATCCAACCAACAGACTGCAATCTCAAGGATGATGACTGGCTTTAAAAACTGATTTACTACTAATGCTCTAGCAGTCAGCCCACTAGGAGCATGCATGTATGTGTGAGTGAATGCAGGAATGAATGGCTTCTCTATATACCTACCCCTGGTGAGCTCTCTGTTGTCAAAGACATCTCAGTCACTATACATTCTTCAGACTGCGTGTGTGTGTGTGTGTGTGTGTGTGTGTGTGTGTGTGTGTGTGTGTGTGTCTGAGGGGATTCCTTTCTTCTCTTATTCCAGTTGCCTGTCATTTCTAACTGTATGATCTTGAGTAAGTAAACCTCTCTGCGTCAGATTTTTCATCTATAACATGAGGATAAGAGTAGCACTTACTTCACAAGGTTGTAGGGACATCAAGTGAACTAATACACACAGAACACTTAGAATAGTACTTGGGATCTAATTAACCACCAATAAATGTTATTTTTCAATCATTTCTTGTACATTCCTTGCTGTTTTCAAAGGGTTACTAAATCAATGATTTTATCAAAATTGATGGAATAAAAATATTGTTGGACCTTTTCCTCTCACTAGGTTGGGGGGAGTTATGTGAACACAGCTTTATTTTCCTGTTTCTTTGCTTCTGCATTTGACTCCTCCTGTGTTTTCTGGAGGGACTCGGGGTACTGAGGAGGATGGGTGGGTAGCTCTGTTGGTAGCCCTTAGGGCTAAATGGCTTTGCAAGCCACATTTAGGATATTAGTGATACCTGAGGTTTGAGACTTAAGTTTGAAGATGTTTTAACAGTTTTACAAGGACCTCCCCATTAAAAAACAAAACAAAACAACAAGCCAACAGAGAATCACAACCTTACATGAACACTAATAAAATGGTGCCTGGGACAAGATGAAAACTTATTTGTGTAGGGCTGGTCTTCCTAGCCTGTTTTGAAAGACTTACAGGCTGGATCTCTGAGCCACTTCTGATGGAAAGTGCTCTGGAGAATAGTCTTCACTTTTTGAAAAGCACTGCTTCCTCTGTGCCCATGGAGTTCTTCAGTCTCAGAGCTGCTGCTTTAGGACCTACTGAAGTTTGTAGATCTTCCTTTCTCATTCTTTTAACATAAATAAAAAGGCCGAGGTTCCAAGTAATCAAAGGGCTTTCCTATTGCTCTTTAATTCTCTATCTTAAAGAGGAGGAAATTACATTTGAATATTCCCCACACTGATTTCAGCCCCCTGCTGGTGAGATACCTTTTTTCCACAAGGCTAAATAGCTCTAGTCTTTCACTTTTAAGGGCAGAGTGGACACAGAGAGTTCTTCTCACAAACAGAGGCTGATTCAAAGGTGTTGGGGCAGAGCTGTTTTTATCCCTGTTTATTATCTCCTATGTGGCAGAAGTGATGATTAGTGTCAGCATCCAGTTTGAATTTAATTACTTCATTGGAAGCCCCTTCACAGATAAGTCCACCTCTGCTTTGTAGTAGCAGCATTGAACAGTAAACTGACACAACTTTTGTGGACAGATGTCTCCCAGGAATCACAGAAGCATTACATGTTCCACCTGTTGCACTATTTGCCTTTTTGGAAAAGGTGATTGCATATCTGAGATCAACTTGCTTAATATTTGTAGATTCTCAGTTCCATCTTCTCTTCCAGAGAGAGGAAACATTGTTAATTTTATAGTGAGTGTTGGGGTGCGGGGTGGTGTTTTAAGAATTCGATGAAGCAAAACCTTGATGAGAAAAGCCAGTAGATACTTTGGAAATGTCCTGTCATTCTGTCCTGAATAATGGAGGGGGTGGTGGTTGTATTAACTTTCTATTGCTGCCTAACAAATTAACACAAGTTTAGCAGCTTGCATGATTGATTGGGTTCTCTGCCTAGGCTGAAATGAAAGTGTGGGTTGGTTTGGGTTCTTATCTGGAGAATTTGGGGCAAGAATCCAAGATCATTCAGGTTGTTGGCAGAATCTAGTTCCTGTGGTTGTAAGACTCAAGTCCCCACTTTCTTGCTGGTTGCTGGGTGGTCAGCTCTCTGGTCCTTGCCTGTGGCTTTTTCCATCTTCAAAGCCAGTACCTGTCAAATCCCTCTAGTGCCTCAAATCTCTCTGACTTCCTCTTCTGCCACCAATCACAGAGTACTCTCTGCCTTTAAAGGGCTCGTGTGGTTGCACTAGGCTCATCTGAACAGTCTCTTTTTGATTAACTCAAAGCCAATTGTTCGGAAATAATTAAATTCTATCTGTAAAATCTCTTGCCAGATAATATAATCAGGGACATGATATCTTATTGTATTTACAGTCCTGGAGATTTAGGTGGGAAATCTTGGATGGTCAGTTTAGAATTCTGCCTATAACAGTAATCAAGTATTTTTTTCTCAAATTAACTCTTCACTGAAGCCAAGCTTCTGTGGTTTCCCTTTATTACTTTTATGTACCTGTGAACTTCGCAGTTTGTTGCTTGTGCTCTGTCTTATCAATGGAATTTTTCCTGTGGCTCAAAGCGGGCGCCAGTCTCCCAGGGCACTGATTCCTGGGACTCATCTGTTGGTTTTGGACTTTGAGGTTTGATGTTCCAAGCGCCCATCTTGGTTTGGACCACACAGGAAGAGCCATGAGAAGCAGATAGCAGTCAGCAGAACCAGGGCTAACCTTCAAACTTGTGTGTTTTTAGTGTTGGAGGGAAAAAAGAAATTGCTGCTGTATTCACAGACTGATAATTATCTCATTAAATAACTTCTCAGACCTTGATTTAACCATTATGAAAGATGTTTTGATCAAGAGCATCTGGTGTTGTTCTCAATTAAATATTGTACCACTAAACTTTGATTAAAAACTGATTTAAAATTTTAATAGCCCCTTCTTTAGAAGATGGCTAAATGCAAAAAAGAAAAATGTCGCTTATTTAAATTGTTTTTCCCCCTTCTTTGTTGCTCTATTTTAGCAGATCCCCATTAATGACTGTTGAAAACCCGCACAGTTTTGGATGCAGTAAATCCAGATGCATAAATACGATTGCCATACCAATACTGCTGTCCTTACTCTTTTACACTAGATACCTCATTTTATTTTTATGCTTTAATTAAATTGAGTGTATTTTATGTTTCAGTTTCCTTTAAAACAACTGCAGTGCATATAATTGACACTATTTCATCCTTGTTAGAAAGTGCTGAGTTGAATTAAACATACCAGTTCCATTTCCTTACATTTAATCTGTGGAAAAACTAAGAAAGAAATATAAAGACTGAAATGAAATCTTTACTGTTATCATAACTCCTACCTATATAAAAATACTTAGTGGTATAAGGTAGTTTTACTTAGTAATTTTTCTCAGCTAATATGTAACAAATAAATACATTATTGCTATTTGATGTACTCCATATAAAGCATAAATCTTCAAGCACATATTTTAATATATTTTTACTTAAGATATCATGTCTAACGTAAGTATTTTGGGTGGGGAAATGACATTATGCCATGCTCGTGAAGAGCAGGCTTGGTAAACTTTTTGGTTAAGGGCTGCATAGGAAATAGGGCTTCCCAGGTGGCACTAGTGGTAAAGAACCCACCAGCTAGAACAGGAGAGGTAAGAGATGCAGTTTGATCCTGGAGACAGGAAGATTCCTTGGAGGAGGGCATGGTAACCGACTTCAGTATTCTTGCCTGGAGTATCCCGTTGGATAGAGCTACAGTCCGTCGTGTAGTAAAGAGTCAGATATGACTGAAGCAACTTAGTGCACACGCCCTTAGGAAATATTTTCAACTTTGTGGGCAATATGATCTTGAAACTATACAGATCTGCTGTTTTAGCATGAATGTAGCCAGAGATGATAGGTAAATGAATGTGGCTGTGTTCCAACAAAACCTTATTTACAGAAACAGGTGGTGAGTCCAGGGTTTGACCCATGGGCTGTAGTTTGCTGAGTCTACTATCGATGATAATAACCAAGCACTGGCTAATGTCCACAGTTGAGAAAAATCAGTTGGTCAATTGATGGATTAGGGTCTGATTAGGGTCCTAATTTTTGTTATCATAGATTTTTTTTGGCTTGCCTTTCGCAATAGTTTGTCTTGACTTAATTGATTGAGTCTCACATTGGAATTTCCTCCCACATCTTGCATTTTAAAATGGGCATATATGATACTTAGACCATCAAATTTTTGCACCTAGTCTTGTATGCCTGGATATAAGTGTCTCCTAGTTTATAGTCTGTGGGAACTTGAATAGAGTTTGTATACTACTGTTGTGTGAAAACTGTATAAATCTTAATTATATTGAATTGGTTCATATTGCTTTTCAAATCTACTATATCCTTCTGCGTGTGTGCATGCTCAGTCTCTTCAGCCATGTTCGACTCTTTGCGACCCTATGGACTGTAGCCTGCCAGGCTCCTCTGTCCATGGGATTCACCAGGCAAGAATACTGGAGTGGGTTGCCATGCCCTCTTCCAGGGGATCTTTCCGACCTAAAGACTGAAACTGCATCTCTTATGTCTCCTGCATTGGCAGGTGGGTTCTTTACCACTAGTGCCACCTGAGAAGCCCACTATATCCTTCTACTTCTCTGTATATTTGTTCTACTAACTTTTGAGAGTTTGATAGTGAAACTCCAACTAAAAATCTTAATTTATCTACTTAAAAAGTAATTGTCCTATATATTGGAACTATATGTAACCTTGTTCTATATTTTCCAAGTCTCCTGTAAATGTGTTATCATATTTTCATAATTAAAAAAAGAGAAAGTGGGAGTCTAGGGAATTTCCTTGTGGTCCAGTGGTTAGGACTCTGTGCTTTCACTGCCAAAGTTCAATCGCTGGTTGGGGAACTAAGATTCTACAAACCACAAGCCTCACTGTATAAGCAATAAATAAATACGTGAAAAAAAAATAAATTGGGAGTTCAGGCTCATCATTTCCACAAGTCTAAATGAAGTCCACAAATAATTATCCTGATTAAAATATTCTCTTTGATGGTTCAGACTGTAATGATAACATATTTATTTTATACACAAAGCTGTCCAAAGTCAGGCTGGAATTGGCAAGTCTCAGTTCATATGATTGTATTTTAGGTTTAGTGCCAGTTTGAGGTGGGAAGAGGATTAAGCACAGTGAAGAAGCCAGGAAGCATTTCTTGAATGGAACTTGGGAACTGAATATTGTTATTTTTCTGGTGAGAAAACAAGAAGGATATTTCTCTTTACCTTTGATTCATGGCAATGGATTTCCCCTCATATACAAATGTGCCTGTAAAATGCAATAGGTGCCTGGCTCACACTCACGATACGTTCCCATAGTGCTGCCTGTTGCTTTCTGTGAGCACAGCACTCTTATTCAAGAGCAGTCACTGACATCTACGTCAGTTGCTTTGTGGCAGAATAGCTGTGCCCTGGTCTGGAGTTGCTGATACAAATGTTATTTATTAAGGGCATATCACCTCAATGAAAAGGCAGATTCTGGACGATGTTAATTTTCAGAAAAGTGTGCATCTAGCCTGACAAACAGTTTTCCTATATGCCTGGGCTGAGGTGGGCTACACAGAAACAAAACTGCCTTTAAAGCACTAATATTTTGTCATGTAGGTAACATTGCCTTACATGTTTAAACCATACAGTGTTAAATATCAATCTGCAACAGATTGGGGGAGGCATTAATAATACTTATACCCACCATTTCATGAAGGGTCCATTATGCTCTAGGTATTTTGAACGTGTTTTCTTTAATCCTTATAATAATCATACGAGACAGGAACTAGTAGCACCATCTCACCTGTATGCAGGCTTGGAGATTTTAAGTGACTTGCCAAAGATGGCAAAGCTAGTAAATGGTGGAGTTGGAATTCATGCTTTGGAAGCAAAGCCCTTGTCTTTCTCTTATGATAGGTGTTTTGACACGGATTCAGGCCATTGCTTCTCCATGACCACGCCCTACCTCAGAGCGGTTAAGTCACTGTCTCTAGATTGGGGTCTGAACTTGGGTAGCTTTCAAAAGTACTCAAGGTGACATTCATCACTGGTCTCAGGGGAGTGGTCTAGTGACACCTGCATTTGGGTAAAGGCTGGGCTTATCCTGGTTGTTAAATGCACAATTTATCTATGTCACCCTCGAAGATCCCTTGGAGGAGGGCATGGCAACCCACTCCAGTATTCTTACCTGGGAAATCCCACGGACAGAGGAGCCTGGTGGGCTACAGTTTGGGTTTGTAAAGAGCTGGCCACAACTTAGTGAGTAAACAGCAGCAGTAGCTCTCTGCCTCTGTCCATGTCCTATGAGCTGCTGCAGCAATCTCAAGTAGCCTCTTAGGAATCCGTGCCCTCTCCAAGAACATACTCATGGTGGATCCTCTTGGATCTGGCATGGATGTCATGTTTCATCTCTAGCTTACTGTGAGTCTTTGGGTTACCAACTTTGGGGTCTTTGTGTGGCATTTTATTAGCTGATTTTTGTTTTTCTCTTAGAAAGAAGCCTGGAGTAAGTCCCAAATAGAAGTTAAAACAAGGTGATCCTTTGGGGGGAGGGAGGGAAGAAGTGACTAACTTAGAATTGTAGAATCAAGAAGTGAAATCTCAGTGAATTCTGAAGTGAGGCTATAGCATCTACAGAATGATAGTGGGGCTGGGCTAGTTGGGGCAGGCCTTTCTAGTAGACAGGGAACAGCTTGAGGCAAGATCTGGAAGTAGGGGATACAGAGTGACCAAACAAAAAATGTTTTTTAACAAAAATTTTTGAGTGTGTAATTTGAGCCAGGTGTCTGCATGGTGCATGGCCCATGTGAATGAGATGGAGACTGGGTTGCACACACACTTGTGTATATATGTGTGTAGTAAGAGGTAACTGCAAAGTGTCCAGCCCCCTCTGAGACAGGTTTCAGTATCTTCTCCATCCAGAGATCCCTCTAGAGACCCAGCACCTCCCATTCTCTTGGGAAGGGCTGTCTCTGACCCCTCCTCCATGACCTGGCTGGTTGGGCCAAGAGCAGATGTCAGAATTAAAGGCACAAGTCCGTTGGTTGGCTAGAGCCCCAAGCGGATGATCTCTCTTCGGAATTTGAACCAATGATCACAGAGATTTCACAGCAGAGAGCACGGGGTATGAAAGACCATGTGTTTACAGAGTGCTACCCCCTCATGCTGTTTTAGGGCCTAAGGCTATAGCATGAGAAAGTCCTGTCCTCATCGAGTTTATATTAAAGTGGGGAAACAGACAAACAAATAAGAAAATGTCAGTGGTCATTGTCCTAGTCAGTTTGGGCTGCTATAACTAAGTACCTTAGACTGAGTGGCTTATAAACAACAGAACCTTGTCTTTCTCAGTTCCAGAGGCTGCAAGTCTGAGATTAGAGTGCCAGAGTGGTTAGTTCTGGTGAGGACCTGCTTCTTGGTTTGCAGACAGCTGTCTTTTAGCTATACCCTCACATGCTGAAAAGAGGGCTATGTAGCTCTTTGGCCTTGTCTTCTAAGGGCACCAATCCCATTCATGAAGGCTCCAACCTCATGGTCCAATTACTAAAGGTCCCACCCTAAATAACATCACAGTGGGGATTCAGTTTCAACATATGAGTTGTGTGTGGGGGAGAGGACACAAACATTTGATACATTGCAGTGATAAAGGAAATGGAATGATAAAACAGGGTCATCTGATGGTGTATAATTGGGTGAGATAGATATCACCAGATGCAGGGGTCAAGGAAGGCCTTTCTAAGAAGGTGACAGAAGCAAGTGGGCAGAGTGCCCATGGCCACAAGCAGGAGAGTAGTTCACTCACTCACACACACACACACACACACACACACACACACACACACACACACACCCCCTCTTTTGAGCTAGCTAGAATGGGCCTCCCATTCTGCAAGCCAAAATGCTTCAACTAAGAACAGGGATAAATGGAGGAAGATTCTGGGTGGCAGTCTGCAGTTTTGGACTTCGCCCTGTCTCTGAAAGGGCTTTTGAGCAGTGTAGAGCGTGTCTTCATGCTCTGCTGCTGCTGCTGCTGCTAAGTCGCTTCAGTCGTGTCCGACTCTGTGCGACCCCATAGACGGCAGCCCACCAGGCTCTGCCATCCCTGGGATTCTCCAGGCAAGAATACTGGAGTGGGTTGCCATTTCCTTCTCCAGTGCATGAAAGGGAAAAGTGAAAGTGAAGTCGCTCAGTCGTGTCCGACTCTTAGCGACCCCGTGGACTGCAGCCTACCAGGTTCCTCTGTCCATGGGATTTTCCAGGCAAGAGTACTGGAGTGGGGTGCCATTGCCTTCTCCGCTTCATGCTCTAGTGTCAGGGAAAACATTCTTGTTTGAGAGTGGAAAGCTACTGATTGTACTGAAGCACGCCTTCCTCTGCCAACTGCTGGAACAAGAAAAACAACCACCGCCATCCTGACTGCCAGCAATCTGGCCAGCTACCACCTGTTCTCAATGCCTGTGTGCCGTGTTTAGCTTAGCTGGGCAGCTCCGACAGCACCTGGGATGCAAAAACATCCTGAATTTCTCCAAACACTGCAGTGGGGCTGTTTAAACAGCGTGATATTCAGGAAATAGTCATTATCTCCACACCTCCTGCATCCAGTGGAGTGGATTATTGGATGAGCTTCAGAGGGCAGCTTCAGAGTGCCAAGTCCTACCCACCTAGATCTTCCATCCATGGGGCTATGCTGCCAGGGGGGAGGTGGGGGCAATGGAGCCAGGCCGCTCTGCAAGATGTTGGAGAGGAATTTGGGCTTGATTCTTACTTCTGGGTGGGATCAGCACAAACAGTGGGTGCAGATTTTCGAGGGAAGGGAAGAAACTGCTGCTTCTGCATATATTTTCTACAGGGGCCACTTTGGCCGACAAGCGGGGGAAAGGTGGAGGTAGGCAGAAGAGTCTCGTTTCTCTTCACTTCTCTGGGAAAGAGAGAGGATACACTGTCAGCCATTGGCTGGTGTCTTCTTCCCTTCATTTCCTCTTTCCCTTCCACACCTGGCAGTAATCAAAGCTGACCTCAGAGGGAAAGCAATTGCTGTCAGCTTGGGCTGGATGAGGTTCTCATCAGAGACACACAGGTTGGTAGTCAATAATTCTGTGAGACTTTAAAAATACTCTTCATTTTACAGCCACGTGCTGTCACACTCTGGTGTACTCTGATGTGCACGCCTATGCTTTTGTGGTTGTTAAACTTTACTTAAAAGTCAAACCCTTTATTCATGTGAATTTTATAGAGCTGGATTAGGGAGCAGGTCAGCTGAGCTACTTCCTAGGGAGGCAACTATAATGGATTCTGGAATAAATCAGAAATAGTTACTTTTAAACTCAGGTTTCCAGTTGCTGTTATCTTCAGAAGCTTCAAAATGTTCATTGTTCCTGATCCTAGTGAAGTAGAGGCCTTCATGTGGAAACAAAAACAAAAGCACAAAAACACTTTTGGATGGTGATGGCCAATTTTGTTTTTGTGACTTCAGCACACATGAAGTTCATTCGGCCCCCAGCAAGCCTGGCCAGCCAGCCAGCAGCCGGCCAAAATACTGAAACCCAACGACACATTGCTGAGTCCTGCTTACTGAGGACAAATGCTTTATTTTATCACATGAATTTTAAGCCCTTGAATGTCTCCTAAAATATGACTGACTTGGCTACATCCAGATTTGCATCCTAAATAAGAAGCAAACATTTCAGAAAAATAGAACGTTTTCTTAACAGAATGACAAAACAAAACAGGATAAAAGCTCACTGAAAGCCACATAAGCTGCTTTTATCCCAGTGAGTCTAAAGGGCTGGGTCTGAGGGCACAATACTTAGCAATTAGGAATAATGGAAAATCAGTGAAAGGAAAGACAACTGCAAATAAGTTGAAGTATTATGTTAATGATAAGTATATGCAATCATCTGTTGTTCAGAATATAAAAACATATAATTTTTATCAACAGAAGTCAGCTCATTTCTTTTTACTCTGACTATATACTGTCACTCAATATTTAAAAAATTGGCATGAACCATTCACCAGACCAGAGAACCCATCTGTCCTTGACTAGCCTGACTAGGTGGAATCCTCATACGTGTAGAATGCGAGTGAGGTCTCTCTGGTTGAGGTGGGAGCCGGAAGACCCACAGCCAACTTTCTCCTCCTGCCCTGAAGTTGCTCTATTTGGTCCTTGTCTGATGGTTCCTAATCTTCCTCTCTTTCTCTATGCTCTAGTCTGCACCAACTCCATTCTTGTACTTTCCATCACTTCTCAGCTGGTGGTCCCCAAATCCCAGTGCTCAGAGCAGCCCTGGACCCCAGCAAAGTCCATACTACATGGCAAGTGGTGAGAGAAAACATAAATCACCCTGCAGTGAGTTTTTGCAAAGCCAAATTAATTAATAATACAAATCATTTTTTTTTTCATCATGGGATGTCTATCATACTTGTATGGTTGTTAAAAAATTCTTCCTTTTATGTAATAATGAGGATAGCAGATTAAATAAATCTTTTGGGAGGCTAAATATAAAATTATTAACCCTGTGTTAGTTCTCAGGATTTTCATTAAAATTGTACTTGTCTGTAAAATTCTAAAATCTGGGCACCACTGTCTTAATGTACATTTTAAAGACGCTGTATGCTTTATTGAAAAAAAGGAAATATGTTTATTAAAAAATTTAGAAAAAAACAGATATGATAGAATTGTTGACACCAAAAGTATTAATGTGCCAGTAATCACAGGTTTCCCCTCTCCCTCCCTCCTTTTCTGAGAAGGCTGGGCTCTAGAGTTTTGCTATGCTAACTGAGGAAATATGAGGCTGCAGAACTGATTAGTAATAGAAACTGGAGGAGTAAAATAGATACATATGAAGTAGGTGGGATGGAAGTGCCTACACATTTGGCACCAAAAGAAAAGAAACAGTGAATTTGGAAGCTTGGGGCAATTATTAGATCCATTTAGTGTAGAGTAGTTTCTGTCATAGAGACCTTGCTGAAAAGAGATGATAAAGAGGCCTTGAATTCTTGCTCCATCTAAGTCTCAATTAAGTCTGGGGAACTGACTCTGCTCTTACTTGGGGGAAAGAGAAAGATGATTAAGTCATTAGTTAGACAAAGTAAGAGCTGACAATAATGATAAAACATTGGTAAATTTAAAGGGATTTATTTTTGTGTATGTGTCTGCTGCTCTAACAGCAGTATTTTACCCTTTAAAAAAAGAAAGTGACTGATTTGTCACTGCTTTGTCTTGCTGACTATATAAAGGATTAAATGTTTTCACTGACACTGGAAGATGTTGACTGGTATGGTATGCTTCTCCTCTTCCTCTCCTCCATACCTTAAGTCTGTCTGCCCCTGGTCTTGTCTCCTTCATTAGGCACCTGGAAGCGCTGAATGAAATGAGCTACAAGACTGGGAAGGCATGAAAAACCTCTTCGCAGACTTAGTGAGGCTCCAGCAATGTCCTGTGGCATTTTACTTCTGTCGACAGAACCTCTTACTGGGACTGATTTTCCTTATGAACTGGATTGGTGTTTTACTTGCACTGACCCTGGAAAGGAGGTATCTGCCGTGTCTTTCTGCATTTCTTTTCTGAGACTCTCTTCCTGTTCTCGTGTCTGTCCCCAATCAGGATGTTTCATATTCTCATAAAGCCTTGTGTTCAGTGCCTATGTAGAGGACATCTCTGCTAAGGTGATATTTAGCCCTCCCAGTGCTACTGGCATTTCATAGGGGCCATTGAGGACCCCCAGTTTGACTGAAGTACAATGAAATACATTTTTAATGGTAAAATTTTAGGTCCAGTAGGCTCCCGGGGAAGGGTTTTAAGGGTAAACATTAGGAGCCCTTGAACTCTATCCTGTGAGAAACTTCATTCTTAAAATTCCTGAGCTCATTGGACTCTGATATCCTGGGATTGTGAACAGAGTGGGGCTGATGCTCAGACAGACAGACCATTCTCATCTGCTGTTGGCCTAACTACCTTCTGCAGCGTTTACAATTATTCTGGTAGCCAAATTAGCCAGTAATTCTTAATTCATCAGAAAGTGATAAAAACGATTGGTGCATTTGAGCAACAAGGATGAAGCTTGGTCTGGCCTGGTGTATATGTTGTGTTCCTTTTGGTCCCATTCTCAGTCAAGCAGAAACTATGTACAACCTGTGGTAGGTCAGGACATCAGAGATTTAAGTTGTTAAATTGTGGCTGGGCTTGGAATATGGGGTGACTTCTGAGGAACTCAATTCCACAAAAGTTTAAAGAATATGAGGATGCCTTTATCTTGGTCAAATGCAGACAATCAATCTTCCCTTTGCCTGTGATAAATCAGGACCTTCGAAGGGAAGGTCAAACAATCCAGGATGGAAAATTGGCTGCAGAGTGTCCAGCCTGACCTGGATGTAGAAATTTCTCCTGCCTTGTCTTTTCTCTTGCTGCAAATCATCCTGTAAGGAATAGGCAACAGCAACTTCAACTCACACACATTTGAAGGATGGTGACTTGCGCATTATCCATGGTGAAAATCACAGCCAAAGATCAATATGTATTTTCAGGCAAAGAACCATCATTCATTTCTGTTATCGGACAACCTCAGGCAGAAATCATATCTTTTGTGACTCGAATGCTCAACATTCTCAACCGCTTTTATTACTGTGACTGAGAATAGGGCTTTGCTTGGATTGGCATTGAGTTGCCGCAGTTTTCTGAACAGCTATTTCTATTGGGGTGTCCAGGATCAGTACGAGTTTTGGGAGAAGTGAAGGGGAAGAGAGGGAAAGAAAAGTTGCCCTTAGGGAACAAGCTATTTTTGCTAGCTTGAAGCAGCGTAATTTGTTGTCATTGATACTGAGTGTAATGTTGATTTAACTTTTGCATTTGGGGGTATTGATTTTACAGTGAAAAGCCAGACACCAGCCATTGTCTAACAATGACCAGCATGGTTAGAATTTCAGACTCAGTGTGACATAGAGGATGAATGGCTGCTAGAAGATAAAGCCTCTTGTCCTGGCTCTTTAAAGAATTAGCTCAAGTGACAGTTTGTTGTTCAGTCACTCAGTTATGTCTGACTCTTTGTGACCCCATGGACTGCAGCATGCCAGGCTTCCCTGTCCTTCACTATCTCCTGGAGTTTGCTCAGACTCACGTCCATTGAGTCGATGATGCCATCCAACCATCTCGTCCTCTGTTGCCCCCTCCTCCTCCTGCCTTCAGTCTTGCCCAGCCTCAGGGTTTTTTCCAGTGAATCAGCTCTTTGCATCAGTGGCCAAAATATTGGCGCTTCAGCTTCAGCATCAGTCCTTCCAATGAATATTCAGGGTTGATTTCCTTTATGATTGACTGGTTTGGTCTCCTTGCTGTCCAAGGGACTCTCAAGAGTCTTCTCCACCACAGTTTGAAAATATCATTTCTTTGGTGTTCAATGAAGCATCAATGCTTCAGCTTGAGTGACACTAGCCAAGTCACTTTACCTCTGTGGGCTTCAGAATTTGTGTATCTCAGGAGATGGATGTGGAATACTTGATTTAAGATGCCTTCTACTCCAAGAGCCCTTGACCCTATCATCAGGGTTGGTTTAGTCTTCATTAACATCATAAATGCCTAAAATAAGGCAGGTTTCTATTGAATGACAGCAGGCTGTTTCCAACTCTTTGCTGTGACAATGCTTCAGTGGACTTCATGATTATACATATACACATTTTCATACTTGTGAGAGCATTTCTGATGGTTATATTTTTGGAATTAGACTTGCTAGAATAAGAGTTATTGCACAGAAAAAATTTTTTTAATAGATATTGATAAGCTGCCTAACCAAAGCTGTAATGATATATGCTCTGTTACCCATTAAGATAGTTTTGGTGTCATGTGATAGAAAAGTCAATCCAAAGTGGAGAAAGAAAATTTAATGGACCTTGTACCAAAGGTTGAGAGGAAATCTGGTTTTGGGCATGGTTCGATACAGGCTTGGAAATGATGTCATCTGGCACCAGTTTCTCTCTCCTGGCCTCTCAGCTCTATTTCCTCAGGCAAGTTTCCCTTCATGGAATTAAAACAGCTTCATCATTTCAGCCTCTGCTCTAGTGAGGGATATCACACATTTCTATCCCTGAACTTTAAGTCAATGTCTCTTTGGGTCACGTGCCCATCTCCAAATCAGTGAGAGTGCCCAGGGTCATGAAGGCTTTTATTGGCCAAACCTGGAGCTGGATGTGTACTCAGCTCACCAGAACATCATGATCTGAGGGTGGAACAAGATGGCTAACCAATTAGAGTTGGCAGCTATTTCTGGAAGTAGGGCCAGTAGGTGGAGTGTGAAATCAATAAAGGTGTATGGAGTCTTACTTATGGAGACAGACTCTCTCATCTGGATTTAGAAGTTTATAGAGTGTGTTCCATCCTGAGAGCTGGCTTTCAGAAGAGCTGGCCTAGAGGATCAATGCAGTGGTATGATTTAAATGACATTCTTTGCACTGCTGGCTGGGACTGTAATTATGTACTACTGAAATGTTTTTAAGAACTATCCTTAGATAAGATTGACTTTATAACTGGAAAAGGAACACAAGTTTCTGTAAAAGAAAGGAGCAGATGTATTAAAGAACAAAAGCATCATAATGGTTTTGTTAAGGTTGCTATGGAAACGACTGAATGCAAATTTTATTTTAAGTCCCTTGAAGTTAGTCATCTGCACAGAGGAGAGAAGTTTGGAGCAGGTGTTCATTTTTTCATTTGTTTTGTGTTTTTTGTTTTGTTTTGTTTTGTTTTTGGGGAGAAAGAGATACCCTAAGGTTGGGGCAAAAAGAATTTGAGGTATTTATCCTCCCCCAGATTAAACACTTTAAAAAATTTAAAATTTTTTATACAGTTTTTAAAGGTTACTTTCCATTTACAATTATTACAAAATATTGGTTATATTCCCCATGTTGTATAATACATCTTCAAGGTCATATTGCCCCTTTCCTCCTCACACTGGTTGCCTTATTTCTATGAGTATGCTTTCTTTTTTGTTATATTCTCTCACTTGCATTTTCTAGATTTCACATGTAAGTGATATCATATAATATTTGTCTTTCTCTGTCTGACTCGAGTTTGAGGTTTTTAATCTGGAAGAGACCAGATTATTTAGGCCAGTGGTTCTCATATTTGCAGGAGAATCATCTGGAAATTCTGTTAGAATAGGTTTCTGGGCTGCATCCTAGAGACTCTGATTTAGTAGTTCTGACACATGGCCAACGTGTCTGCCTTCCTAATAAATTCCCAGTCATGTTGGTGTGAAGGACCACCCCTTGAGAATCACTGATCTAGGCACCTTCCCTTTCTCTTAGTTTAAAACTTGGAGAGGTGAGGGGCTGGCTCAAGGTGACTCGGAGAGTAAGCAGAAGAGTTGGGGTTAGAATCAACTCCGTCTTCTCATTTTCCTGCATCCCGTCTGTAAGGAAATTGAGAGCCAGGTTGGTTATTGCCAAGGTCATAGAGCAGAGTTAGCAAAGAACCCAGATCTTTAGACTTCTAGGCTTGTCCTTTCTTCATGGGTCTCCAAGGTTTCCACTCCTAGAGAAATATAGTCCCAGGGGATTGCAAATTTGCCCTTTCAATAGCCAGGTTATCCAGAAAATGTTTCCCTTCAGAGCAGAGAACTGGAGTTTTCACTGTTCAGTAAAATGAATCATGAGCCTCATGATAGGGAAACTCAACAGTAATCAAAAGCCTCTCTGACTTGGAATAAAAGGTTGTAGCTGGTGTTGGGGAGGAAAGACTTTCCCCTACCCTCTTAAGTTCAGTATTTGGAGTATGCAAATTAAACTGACAAAAGACCAAATGGCAGGAGAGAATAGTATAATCTTATGGATATTTTATTTGCACACAAGTTCAGAGAAAAGAAGTGAAACTCAAAGACAAAGTGAGACAAGGGAGCTTATATGACATTTTAACAAAGGAAAGTGGGTTTGGCCTTCAAGGGATGCAAATCATGGGAAAGCGACCAGGAAACATACCAGGGGAACTAATGGAAGACCCAGGTTCTTTAGTAAGGTCTGTTTCTGCAAACTCTTAGTGTAATAAGAATGCTCTTCCCTTCCTGGTATGGGATGGGAAGGGGAATATCTTCATGAAGGGAAATATGTGCTCTGTTTGTAAGTGGGTAAGAGGAAGGCAGAAAACTCTTCCTGCATCTAATGACTCTCAATTGCCTTTAGCTCAAAACAATCTTTATGTTGGCATATTTGGGGGTGGCATATTCTGGATGCCTTCACTGGATTCAGAGACTTGCCAACATCAAGGGTGATGAAACTCAGATGTCTGTTAGTGCATTGTCACAGGGTTTAGGGTGAGAGAGTCGGGGTGACAGTCATCCAGCCCAAGGGAAGATATGCTTAGATTAAGAATTACTGAAAGGACTAATAAAATTAAATTTCAAATGATTTTATTTATTTTTATGAAAAAAATCTACCCTTAATTGTGTGTTATGTTTTAGAGACTAGTACTTAATGATGCAGCTTAATGAAGAATTCTATTTTGGCTTTTAGAAAATATCTATGTTAACCAGGCCTGGGTAAAGAAGAGCGATTTTTACCACCAGACAATTACTAAAGGACCATTATCTACCTTATCTCAATTATGGGCAACATAAGAAGGAAGAAATAAACAGCTGTAGGAGTGCTGGACTTGCAAACGCAAACCTATTAAGTGAAAGCAAATCTCATGATCCTCCTGCTTTAAAAATATCTTCCCAACCTGGAGTCCCTGTGCTTGGATTAGGCACTCACCGCTCCCTGAGTTATCCTGCAAAATGTACCCAGGTTGTTTGAATGTCATTCTGAAGGAGTTCATTTATTAGCTCACTTCTCTTAAGTACAGGATAGGAATAGGAGGCAAAGCAGAAAATGACAGAAAGGCGCACAGAAAGGGCTGCCTAGGGGCCTGCAGACCTAGCCATACAAATACATTATGTAAATTCAGTACTCTTCTCAGGATTATGTATTATTTTTTTCTCTCCAATTTAGGGACTATAGTCAGCAGTTGGCCAGGTGGGAGGAGTATTTTGGGTACAGGGAACCATCTAAGAAACCCTGAAATCTCTCCCAATGGTGAGTCTGAAGTTTTTCTTCCACCTCTGCTCTTCTTTTAAAGGGGCTCACTCCTTCCCATACTTTCTGGTGCACTGTGTGTGTGTGTGTGTGTGCGTGCTAAGTTGCTTCAGTTCTGTCTGACTCCTTGTGACCCTGTGGACTGTGGCCCACTAGGCTCCTCTGTCCATGGGATTCTCCAGGCAAGAATACTGGAGTGCATTGTCATGCCCACCTCCAGGAGATCTTCCCCACCTAGGGATCGAACCTGCTTCTCTTAAAGTCCTCCTGCATTGGCAGGCAGGTTCTTTACCACTAGCACCTGGGAAGCCCTAGTGGGCTTAATTGTGTGTTAAGCCACCTGGGAAGCCCTCTGGTGCGCTGTAGGTCATCAGCAATTAATCTGGAGGGTCTTCTCATCTGCAAGCCCCTGGCAGTAGCATATACTGGTGCTGGATCGGCTGAGTTCAACCCTACTTCTGCCAGCATGTGACCCATGGGCAAGTTACTAAACCTCCTAGAGCCTTGCTGTCCTCACTTGTAACAGGGAAATTATCTATCTTCTCTATCTATCTCTATCTACTCTATTACCCTCTTTCACACAATAGTGCAGATCAAGAGGAGGCATTATCAAATCTAGACAACCGCAGACCGAGTTTTTCAGAAGCAGATGCTGAAATGGAGTTTGGGGTACACGACCTCTATAGGGGTCCTCTCCTGTGAGTGGCAAGGGGAGGAGGCAGGCCTGGGCAGAGGGAGAGCTGGGCTGCAGGGCAGGCCCCCCAGAGCCCCGGAGTGACTCCTGCCCATCAGAGTGGCCCCATGAGGGGCCGAGATGGTTGGCTCTCTCCATCCCTGCCTCACTCAGCCACCCGACGAGGCTGCCTTGGGAAAGGCGCACCCTGGGGTGAGGCGGCTCCTTCATCAGAGACAAGCCCGGGCACTAACGTCTGGAGTTGTTTGCTGGCCACAATCCTGGAGCAGAGCAGCCAGGCCCTCCCTTAAGGCTGGGTTGGGGGTGCTTATCTTCACATCTACCAGGTAGGCACCCAACAAAAGGCCTCCTCTGGCCACTGGAACCATCCTCTTTTTTCCATCTTCTTTCCGTCTCCATTCGTCTGCTTCTCTTCCACCTGCTCCTTCTGGAACCCCCCTTTCCCCCCATAGTCCTGAAAGCTCACAGATCCCCTGAAGTGTGTGTGTTTCAGCTGTTGTCTGTATAGTTCTACGTAAGCAGGAAGTTTAACATTTTTTCTTTTTAATCTCATTCAGATAATTTGCCAGTTACTCATGACTCCTCTTTTACTCTGGTAGAGAGGAAGAACAGCCAGCTCTATTCTGCTGAATAGAACAACACAGATGCTGGTGAATGCACTGTGGGCCCACGGCCCGCCAGCTGGTACTAACAATAGGGAGGAGGTTTGCATGCCTGGCTAACAGATTTCCAAGAACACTGTAGGCTGCCAAAAAAGCCATTTGGGCTGGTTTCTTTTCACTCTGTTACTGCTCCAAGAGATAAAGAGGCTGATGGATCATGAATGGGAACATGGTTTTGATCACATTTGGGAGGAGGTGAATGTCAAGGGTGCTGGGAAGCCAATGTACAATATAGAGACTAGGAAAAGATGGTAGATTTCTAATGCCTTTGACATGCAGAAGCTGCTCTTGTCAGAAATTTGAAAGTGTGTGGGCAATAGGAAGCCCAATTATGGGCAAAGGGTAGGAAACAGCTGGGAGGGCCCCCAGCTGGATTGGTGATTGTCTTCCTCTGATATGGGCATCACTTCCTGAAGACACCTGTGTTTATGGGTGTTCTGGTCTGCTTCTCTCTGGGCCCCTGGATTGTTCTAAAGATGGCAGAGAGGGAGAGCATTGCACCACTCAGCCGCGTGACAGAGAGGGCCACTGATTCTGTCTTCCGGCGATTGATATGCTCTACATGGAATCTCCTGCATCTGGGCTAGAAGCCCATGTCAGGGCTGGAAGAGACCACCAGCTCCCTCCATGGAGGGCAGCCATGAAATCCACCCAATGGGGGCCTCTCGTGCACTAGCTTCCTTCAGGAGTCCCACAAAGGGGTCTAGGGGAGTCCTAGGGAAGTGGGAAGTCCCTTTCAAAAACCATTTCAAGCCTTGGCCATTTTTTTTTTTAAGCATTTTTACCTTGGTAAAAACACTTAACATGAGATCCATCCCCTTAACAAATCTGAAATGCATACATTATTGTTGATTAGAGGTGCAATGTTGTACAGCCGGTCTCTAGAGCTTGTGTGCACGTATGCTAAGTCGCTCAGTCATGTCCAACTCTTTGCGACCTTATGGACCGTAGCCTGCCAGGCTCCTCTGTCCATGGGATTCTCCAGGCAAGAATACTGGAGTGGGTTGCGATGCCCTCCTCCAGGGGATCTTCCCAACCCAGGGATCAGATCCCCGTCTCTTATGTCTCCTACACTGGCAGGCAGGTTCTTTACCACTAGCGCCACCTGGGAAACCGCTTTAAAGCTTACTCATTTTATTTAACTGGAACTTTATGCCAGTTGGTTAATAACTCTACATCTGTCACTATCATTCCAGGCTTCGAGTTTATGGATCTGTTTTGGATATCTCATATAAGTGGAAACATGCAGTGCTTGTCTTTCTGTGTCTGGGCTTATGTCACTTTGCATAATGTCCTCAAGGTGCATCCACATTGCTGCTTATTAAACAGTTTTCTTCTCTTTTAAGTCAATCCGTAGACATTCCGTGGAAGAAGCCAACAGCAGAACCCCCATTTAGTTCCATGTTTGGGGAGGTTAGCCTGGAATCCCGCCATGCCTTATGCAGGAAGAGGAGTATGAGGTTTGGGTTGTTGAAACTTGATTCTTGCAGCAATGCTCCAAGTCATTTGTGAGGACATGGGCATCTGGAGAGGCTGAGTGACTCGCCCCAAGTCTCACTGATCATGAGCCGTGGGGCAGGTCCCTAGTTTTGGCCCCATCTGGCTCCACAGCCTTTAGGTCTGTGGTGACTCTGCTTCCTCCAATCAGAGAAGACATGGGGACATAGACATATAATCTCGTGGAGACTCAAGTCAGGCTGAAAATACCCAGGGCTTCAGAGGATGCTGTCATGCTTACGTGTAAGTGGTCAGTCATCTGCTGTGCTCTGCACTCAGCACATGTGAACACTGAGCCCTTGAAATGTGGCTCGTCCAAAATGAGACATGCTGTGTGAATTTTAAAGGCTTAGTATCAAAGAAGAAGGAAAACTACCTCCTTCATGATTTCTAGATGGATTATATGCCAAAATGATATTTTAGATAAACTGAGTACAATATTTAAAAACTATACTTTGTATTTATAACAATATGAAATATTACAATCAATTTCACTTGGCTTTTCTTACTTTTTAAAATTGTGGCTACTTGAAAATTTAGAATACCCAAGTGGTTCATATTACATTTCTTTTTTAAATTTTTGAAACTTTTTCCTTTGTACTGGGGTATAGCCAATTAACAAACAATGTTGTGACAGTCTCAGGTGAACAGTGAAGGGGCCTAGCCATACATACCCATTACATTTTTATTGGGTTACTCTAGATTCACCCACATCCCTGAATGCCTTTACTCTATCTTTAGCTTCTACTTCTTCATTTGATATCACCGTTACTGGTGGTTACTGATTTCATCATCTGCTTTGGACCTTGAAATTTAAGAGGTAGTCCACAGCATGATGTTACTTTATACTCAAGTACACATTGTTGGGGCTTCCCAAATGGCTCAGGGGTAAAGAATCCACCTGCCAATGCAGGAGACACAGGAGACATGGATTTGATCCCTGGGTCAGGAAGATCCCCCTGGAGGAGGGCATGGCAACCTGTTCCAGCATTCTTGCCTGGAGAATCCCATGGACAGAGGAGCCTGGTGGGCTGCAGTCCATGGGATCGCAAAAAATTTGGACGCAACTGAACATGCGCGCGCGCACACACACACACACACACGGTTATAATCAGGTGTTCATAGGGGTCTTGGCAGTTTAATGTCAATGAAGAAGTCTCCTGGGATTATTCACTCAACAGATATGTATGTAATATCTTCTTATTGATGAACTATTATGCCAGGTTCTGGAACTATGTTGAGAACAAGAAAAAACAGTCTCTGGGTTCAGGGAGCTTATAGTGGTGGGGCAATGGACATTACGATGGTTAATTTTATGCGTCAAATGACCTGGTCCATGGGGTGCCCAGATATTTAGTCTAACATTATTCTGGGTGTTTTGGGATGTGATTAACATTCGAATCTGTAGACTGAGTAAAGCAGATTGCCACCCCCAATGTGGGTGGGCCTCATCCAATCATTGGAAGGTCTGAATAGAAAAAAGGGCCAAGTGAGAAGGAATTCAGCAGTGACCCCTTGAGATGCACAGCAGTCTGTTCCTGTCTCTGGACTTGCACTGGAATTTACACCTTCTGCTCTCTTGGGTCTTCAGCTTGCTGGCTGAAAATCTTGAGATTTTTTTTCAGCTTCCATAGTCATATGTGCCAACTCTCTGTAATAAATCTCTTTATCTCTCTCTGGAGAATCCTGACAAATCCAGACACTAAACAATGTACATACTGGATAATTATATAACTGCTTAGGGATGTGGCATGTGGTGAGCTGATATGGAAATATCTAGGGCCATAGTCTATTCCACCATCTTCAGGGTACCCTAGGCTCTGGCCTTTCCCCAAAGCATCCTGGTCCACTGGGTCATCTCCCCCAGCCTGGCCACCTCCTTGTGTCCACAGGTCAGGACATGACCAGCCAAGTCTCTACCTTAAGTCTGGGCCAGAGTGGAGAGGCTCTTCCTGTGCCTTTACCACTCTCTACTCCAGGCAGGGGAGGTCTACTCTGTTTTTCTGGTCCCCTCATTTCCTTTTTATTATTTAAATTTCTTTTGATATGATGAATGAGCAAAAATGAACACCTTGGACACTTCTGCCACTTGGCATCATGTATGTTTTATGAAGTTTTGACAGTGAAACAGAAAATGTCATCCTTCTTTATATAACTCAAATCCATGTTTGCAGTTTTAGAAATGTCTTGCATTCCTGGTGGAGAGCTTGAGAGTGGGTCAGGGGTGGGTACCACACTGTGGATGTAAGCATGTGGGCTTTGGATGCGGTGTGGTCAGATTAGCGTGGATGTCAGAACTGGCTGTCTACTGTCTGTGTGACCTTGGGCAAGTCATTCAGAGTTGCCAGACCCCAGCTTTCTTGTCTGTACGATGGGGCTCATGCTGTGTACTAGGTGGGTTCCCAGGAAGATTAATGATAAAGTATAGAAAGCACCCAGCACCAGTCTAGCATACAACAGATGTCCAGTTAGTGGTTTCTGTTGCCTTGGTGGATAATTTTCTTGGGGAGGTTCCTGTGATTCTCTTGTTCCTTTGTCCTAGTAAATCAGGTTGACAGAGGGTCAGAGCCTGAGCACTTAGGTTAGAACTGTTCTGGTTATCGATGACAGCATCGCGCACACTACCCTAAAGAACAGTTGTGCTGTTATGTGGATGGATCCTGTGGGTTAGAGGTTTGGACAACACGTGCAGGAGTAGCTTGTCTGCTCCACCACGTCTTAGTGGGAAGACTTGGATGGCTGGGGGCTGGAATCATCCACAGGCTTCTTCACACACATCTGGCTGGGGGTGAGGTGGGTTCTCTGATGGCTGATGACACTGATGACCTTTTCATATGATTATTGGCCATTTTTATATCTTCTTTGGAGAAATGTTTAGTCAAATTCTTTGCCCATTTTAACATTGGGTAATCTTCTAAATTATTGATGTATACAAGTTCTTTATATATTCTAGATACAATTTCCTTATCAGATATTTGATTTGCAAATACTTCATCCCATTTTATAAGGCATCTTTTCACTTCCTTGACAGTGTCCTTTGAAGTACCAGTTTCAAATTTTAAGTCCAATTTACCCGTTTTTATCTTGGTCAAAAATCAGTTGACCATAATGTTAAGGTTTATTTCTGACTCCAGTTTTATTCCATTAATCTATATGTCAATTCTTTTGCCCCTAATAAACTTATGCCATGATTACTGTAGCTTGCAAATAAGTTTTGAAGTCCGGAAATGTGAGCCCTTCAACTCTGATCTTTTTCAGTATGCAATGTTTTGGCATCAGAAACATATCCTATCAACAAAGCCAAAACTCTAGGTAAAACAGTGAAATAGACAATTTTGGGCAAACTGCCTCCCTTTCTATACCCCTTTTCTTTTTTATTCCCTGCAAGCATTTAGACTCTACATGTTTTCCATCCAAGTCTTTATCAAAAGCTGCTCTCTGGGGACGAATATAATAAACTTTTTCTTACTTAGGTAAAATGACTAAAGAAGCTTAAAGTCATTACCATTCACAGGAGAATTCGCTTTTTAAAAAAGGGAACAAAAATGTCTTAAACCTGAGGAATTACTGTCTAATGGTAACATTTGCTCTGTAAGCAGGCATAGAAAGTGCTTTTTTAAGTCAGGGAAATCGTCATATTGCATTCAAAAAGATGTTATGGATGGGCCCTTATCCTGCCTCTGCCCACGGCCAACTTTGTTCAAAGTTTATTGATTCTTTCTTCCCCCACTGTGAGTTTTACACCCATCGCTTACTTGCTTCATGACCTTGGGCAAATTAACCTCTATGAAGCTCAGTTTTCTCTTATGCAATATGGAGAAAATCATTCCCACTGCAAAAAATGTCAGGAATTTGTTCTGTTTAACTATGAAAAATAAGACTGACACACATTTGGACTTAACAAATACAACTCCAAAAACCAAATGACCTCGTTGCGATCTCTCCAGGAACGAAGACAAGCTTTCTATTTAAGCGATTTAATTCTTCCTTTCGAAATCCCTAGGGATGGTATCTGAGAACCATTTAGGAAAGTCGGGTTTTATTGAAAACAATACCTGGGAAAATGGAATAGAGATACTCGATCTCTCTCCTCCTTCCTAGCAACTGCTGAATGTGGGACACCTTGCTCAGTCATTTTTGATTTGGAATAAGAATTTTTGTTTTTCGCACCTAGTGAGGACCTGTATTATACTTTCCACGCACTTCCCAAGGATCAGCATATCCGATCCTCCAGGCATTCCTGCAAGGCCAACTTTACTGCAATGTTACAGATGAAGCAACTGAGCCCAGAGAACTAACAGACTTAATCCCCCAGTCCTCTTTCCGTGCACTTCATAGATTTGTAAGGCTGAGTGAGAATGATCTTGGCCCCTAAGACTGTCACCTACGCCATTCCAGACCCCAGAGACCCATCTGCCTTTTGTTTCATACACTTTTTGGAGATTTTATCTCATTTGGCCAATGCGAGCGCTTCTGTTCCTAGAAGCCTCTTTGTTGATGTTTAAAGATGAGAAATCCAAAACATATGACCCTCAAACACAAAACACCTGCATATTTTCCCGAGTTGCTTTGTGAGCGGGTGAGTTTTAGTGTTGCTGAGCCTGAAAACCGCTCCCTAAGAACAGATCCCGGTGCGACCGTAGAGCCGGACGCAACTCCCTTGGCATTGAGCGGCGGGCACCCCGTCCCCCGCCCCCGTGGCCCTTCCTGCCCTCCGGCGCCGGGCTGGCCGAGCATTCCCAGACTTTCCCGGTAGATGGCAGCATTGTGCAGCCGATGGCCCCTATCCCTGCACCGGCCCCACTTTCCCGGTCCCCGTCTTCCCAGTGCTTGGCCGCGAGGCGCAGGTAACAGCTCCTCCAGACTCCTGGATGCCCGCCGTGCCGCACCATCTACAGGTGGTCAGTTCCTGGAGGGCCACAACAGATCTGAATCCACAGCATGGGTTTCACTCAGGCTTGGGTGTTTTTGTGGCTTCAGGCACAACCCGTTGCTTTGGCTGACTAATTGGCTCAGATCGTTACCAGTCCCTCCGCCCCCTAACACACACAAAGAAGTGCAGGAAAGGCTGATAAACGTAAACCATCGAAATGCTTTCCTCCCCCACTCCTTTTGTGCCGTGTACTTTATCCTTGGCGACCCCGTGTCCCCAGCCGCTCGTGTCCCGTTTCTCTTGCCGGCAGGGACTCCGCGTGCCCTACGATTCCGACTACCGCCGCTAGAGGGCACCAACGCCACGTGCTTGGCAGGAGCCCGGCCGGGACAGGGGCTGGCTGGTCCCGCGCCGCCCGCGTCCTCGGCTTGACCTTGGGACCTGCAGTTGCCGGGGGGCGGCTGCCATTTCCTCTTCCCGGCCCTGTGGGCTCCTCGAGGGGTGCTCTGGTTTCCTTATCCTCAGAAATCTCCTTCCACCCATCCCTCCGCCCCGCTCAACTTGCTTCTCAATCGTGCTGAATCTTATCACCTTTTAAACATCTTCAAGTAAACCTCAGGCAGAAGGCAGGGAGGGAATCTTTGTGATGGTAAGCTCCTCTCTGCCGTCTACCTGTGTCTCTCATGACACCTTCCCCCCCACCACCAAGCTTTAGGTTGGCCAACTTCCTCAGTCTCCCTCACCACTCTTCCACCCACTCCCCTCCACTTCTCAGAAGCTCATCCTTAATTTTTGCATCTCCGTAGAATTGGCACCTTCTCCCTGCTTCCAAGATCTATCTCACTTCCACCGCTCTGGCTGTTCCTTTCTCTATTCTCAGAAATTTGCTTTCCTTTGCCAACCCTTTAAATGTCACTGGTCCCGGAATTCTACCTTTGGCACCTTCTCAACTTCCCTGGTGGCTCAGCTGGTAAGAATCCGCCTGCAATGTGGGAGACCTGGGTTCGATCCCTGGGTGGGAAGATCCCCTGGAGAAGGGAAAGGCTACCCACTCCAGTATTCTGGCCTGGAGAATTCCATGGACCGAATAGTCCATGGGGTCGCAAAGAGTCGGACACCACTGAGCGACTTTCACGTTCACTCTCCCCACCTTCCCTGAGAACCTGCTTATGTGCCTGGAGCCAAAACCCACCACCACCTTCTCAACAACCACAAGCATTTGTTGATCACTAATCCTGACGACAGTCATGTTTTTATCTCCTGCTCAAATTCCCCTTCTGAGCTATGGACCCGTTTCTTCATTTTGGCAGGCCAACAGGGGCTGCTTGGAAAATATGTTTAGCAAGTAGTCTTTGGGCTGTTACCCTGAGGGTGGTGGGCAGCCTTTGTATCTTGTTTAGCAGTGCTTGAGCTGGCAACGCTTCACCCAAACAGCTGGGGCTTCTCTTTCAAGGCTTGTCCAAGATTGGAAAATGTCCTTACCCAGTGCTTAACTGGAGATGCCCTGACTGAATCTAACCACTCCTTCTTGCTCCGCCCCATGCTTCGCTCCTGTGATGTGGGAAGCACACCCGGCCACGTGATCCTAGTCTTCATCCCAGCCCTGGATGACTGGAGCTGGGCAGGATGCCTGACCGGAAGCTACAGAACTGGGGTGGTAGTGGGATAATCCGAGTCTTCTCTTGTGATTTTGGGACTGGAATACTGAAAAGGTTGGTCTAGTCAGAAGATGGAGAGCTGAGCTGAAAAGTCACCTAAATTGGGGGAGGGATAGGTAAAGGATGAGTAAACAGAGGCAGCCAGCTGAATCAAGGGAGGAAGAAAGAGGGGAATGTCCCAGAATGTCTTCATTTCCAGTTTCTCAGGAAACCCAGCAGTGCTCTCTGCCCTTGGTTCCTGAAGGTTTTCCTGTATCCTTTCCGTGGCCTCTTCACTTTGAGCCAGTCCAGAATTACAGCTATTTCAAGAAGTGGAGGGTGGTAAAAGCAAAGAAAAAAGGCAGGCTGCAGAGAGGACCAGAAGCACCGAGTGGGCATCCCCGGGGGACTGACAGAAGCCGAGAGGTTAGTGGCTGGTGGTGGTGAATGTGGAGGAAGCAGAGAGACTCAAGCCCCCTTTCCCCCTCCCCCCCCCCCCCCCACTGGAAGTTACCACCTCTGTTACTGAGACTCTCTGCATCTCACACATCACTGGATCTTAGTTTGGAGTTGGTCAACTATGGCTCCAAAAGTAATGTGTCTGAAAGTGTCACAAGACTTGCAGAATGGAATAATACCAAAAGACGAGGTAATATGAAGCATTTGTTAAATACTTGTTTTATGTCAGGAACTGAGGTAGTTTCTGGGGAAACAGAAGTGATTAAGACATGGTCCTTAACCTCAAGGAGCTCAGATTCCTGCAGAGATCACAAATATACCTAAATATAACACAGGGTGAACAGTCTAAAGTAGAATTATGTACGAAAAGCTACAGGAGTATAAGCAGGGCATGGGGAACTAAGATCCTGCATGCCGCATGGCATGGCCCCTCCAAAAAAGTGATAGAATTCAATAAATGTGAAGCTGTACATTTAGGGTAACATTTTAAGTTGATTTTCAAAGATTTATGTTCAGGGATGTTTATGGTCAAGAATATTTATGTCTCCATATTTGTGAAAATATTAAGTGAAAAAATAGGGAAAATGAAATATCCAGCTATTAGAAAATGATCAAATATCCTGTGTATTCAAAATTGGGTCCTAATCCCCACTTCTCCATTTACTAGCCATTATTAACAACTTACGTTGTCTCTGTGTGCCTCTGTCTAGAATGTGTGTGTGTGTGTGTGTGTGTGTGTGTGTCGCTCAGTCATGTCTGACTCTTTGTGACCCCATGGATTGTAGCTTGCCAGGCTCCTCTGTCCATAGAATTCTCTAGGCAAGAATACTAGAGCAGGCTGCCATTCCCTTCTATGGGGATCTTCCCAACCCAGGAATCGAATCCAGGTCTCCTGCATTGCATTGGTAAAATTCTTTACCATCTGAGCCACCAGGGAAGCCTTTCGTTTAGAATATAGGATTACTAATACTACCTCAGGGTGAAATATAGGCTTACTAATACTGCCTCATATGGTAAATGCTACATAAGCACTATATTATATTATTGCCTATTAATATTACATTTTTAAATATGCTTAATGTCATCTGCAGATGCTCAGTATATAATGGTAAGTGGGGAAAAAAGTCTACATTATGCAGTTTAATCTTGTTTTGTTATACATCATGTGCATTTGTGTTTGTCTATAGTTTAGATCTTCTTCTTGGTCAGCTTGGGATATAAGATGTGGTCACACGTCTCCAGTGAGCTAAGGAGAGGCCCCTTCTCACTGCACATGAAAATTCCTTTCTCTTTCCCAGTGATCCCAATCCTGTGAGACACTGAAGGCTTCTCTGTTCCATTTATTAAGAATCAATGATGCTCCCACTTGCCTTGTGCAGACAACCTGGGAGAATATGACTGGCCCACCACGGCCTGCGTTTGCTGCTCCCAGCACTGGGGTCTGGGGGAAGCGGTTGGCCACCACCTCCTTGGACCCTGCTGTCACCACTGGTCAGGGCATGGTTCTCATGGTTCTGGGAGGAGGGTGTGTCTTCTCATTGTTCTGTGTGCACAGTGGCCTGGGCTCCCTGTATTTCAGTTTCCTAGTTTACCCTTGTACACATTTTCCTCAAACTTGCCCTTGGTGCCCCAGGGACTGCTGCAGTACCTTCCGTGTTGGCCTTGTGCTGTGTGAAATCACCTCCCCTCCACACCAAGAATTCACTAGTCCAGGCTCTTGCATGAGACCTGTTGAACTCATCAGAGACATTTGAAAACAAGTGAACCTCAGGAGAAGTTGTTGGGGGTCTTGATCCCTTTCCTCCTAGGAAGTTTCTGGGCTCTGTCAAATTGGCTCACTGGCTCCCCAGTGACATCTGGCCTTAGTAATGGGGCACACGATGGACAGCCTTTGTTAAGGAAAGCATTGCCTGTGACTGGCATTCTTGCTTCTGGTTGGTAGGTCTCTGCCTTACATCCGCAAAACCGAAAGAAACTGCCTGTGTGATGGTTTCCAGAACAAAAATGTGTCCCCAGATGACTTGTTAGACATGGAAGTGGCTGGCAACTTTTAACTTGCAGATTTTCTTGCTAACGAAAATTTTTTTTTAAGATTCTGTCTCATCAGGGACACTGCTGCATATTCATGAAAAAGAAATTGACTGGAAAAAACTGTACCACAGTACTAGCCATGCTTACCTCTGGGATGTGGGATTCCAGGGGGCTATTTTTTTTTTTTTTAGTATGTTTTGTTATGTTTTCCAGATTTTCAACAATGAATATGTATCACTTGCACAATTAGAACCATAGATCCTGCTAACAAACTTATTAAAAAAACCAGTCACATAGAAGAAGACCAGATGGGGATATCTGTGTGAATTTTTGCCTCTGTCCTGGATCCACCCCAGTTATGTCAAGTGACAATCCTGTTTTCTGTAGGCAGATCTGCCTCTCCCCAGCTACCAGTGAGAGGCCACTGGGACTGTTACATAAGGGTTCTATATTGTCACCAAGAGGGAGGTTTAGAATTAGTCTTTGTGTTGGGGTCTACGTCTGAGTTCTAAGCCTTCCAACAAGGCTGCTGATCACAGCCACCCCCTCACAAAGTCTGCCATTGGGATGTCTGTGTGAGGTCCATAAGGTTACCCTCCAGCTTGACAATTTGCTAGAAGGACTCACAGACCTCAGAAAAGCTGCTTTCTGCTTTCACAGTTGTGGTTCATTATAGTGAAAGGATGCAGATTAAAACTGGCAAAGGGGATATCGACCAGGCATGAGCTTCCAGGTGGCCCCACCCTGGAAGTGGAGTTACATAATTACCCCAGCAATGATGCTTGCTGGCACACATGAAGGGTTGCCAAATTAAGTCTCGGTATGTAGGGTTTTGGTCTTCCCTGGTGGCTCAGAAAGTAAAGAATCCGCCTGCAATGTGGGAGACCTGGGTTCGATCCCTGGGTTGAGAAGATCCCCTGGAGGAGGGCATGGTAACCCATTCCAGTATTCTTGCCTGGAGAATCCCCATGGACAGAGGAGCCTGGTGGGCTACAGTCCATGGGTTGCAAAGAGTTGGACACAACTGAGCAGCTAAGGAGAGCACACAGCATGTAAGGTTTGCATGAGGGGTCAGTCATGTAGGCATGTAGTGATTGGCCTTAGCTACTCAGTCTCTGGCCTCCCCAGAGGTCAAAATGATAGAGTCTGGCCCAGGTGAACCAAAATAAGCATTTCCTAGGTATCACAGTAGCATAAATTATCTGTCTTGGCCCCCTGCCCCTGGTATACAAGATAGTCTTCTCAGGCAGGATGTTCCAATAGATTACAGGTTATCGCTCAGAGCTGCTCAAGGCCCTGCCTTCCTTTGCAAAGTGAAGAGTTTGGGCTCCCAAGCCTTCTGGGTTAACCCTTTACTGCCCAAGAGGTCAGGCTTTACAAGCTTGGGCCTAACCTCTTTCTGTTTGGATCTTAGAGTTTTCTTGTTTTTCATCCCTTTTTAGATCATGGGGCCTGAGCCAGATGGGCAAAGCCCTGCTTTATCCTCCTTGTGGCTTTTACACTGTTCCCTAAGTGTCTGTTGGCTTCCTGGTAGCTCAGTTGGTAAAGAATCTGTCTGCAATGCAGGAGACCCCAGTTCCATCCCTGGGTTGGGAAGTTCCCCTGGAGAAGTGATTGGTTACCCACTCCAGTATTCTTGGGCACCCCTGGTGGTTCAGATGGTAAAGAATCCACCTGCAATGTGGGAGACCTAGGTTTGATCCATGGGTGGGAAGATCCCCTGGAGGAGGACATGGCAACCCACTCCAGTATCCTTGCCTGGAGGATCCCATGGACAGAGGAGCCTGTCAGAGGAGCCTGTACAGTATCCTGTACCTGGCGGGCTACAGTACAGCCCATGGGGTCACAAAGAGTCAGACATGACTGAGTGACTTTCACTAAGGCTCTGCTGGAGGAAGATTTCTGTGTGGGACCTTGAGTTGGCTTGACATTCTCATAGTTAATATTTTATACCTCTGGAGCTGTGTCTCTGCTCTGGTCTCCCCACAGGTCTTTCTGAGACCTGTGGAAATGGGCTGTGTTGGCTGTGTATGGATTAGAGTTTGGATGGTTGATGGCCTGTACTGAGGCCACACGGCCTGGCAGTCCTCCCAGGCTGGGTCCAGCTTCCTTCTCCTGGCATGTCTTGCAGTGAATGCCAGTACCTTACAAAGTAACTTACTTCCTGCTGGGTGCAAATCTTGAAAATAGGTGAAGGTCAAAGATGTCTGGAGATTGTAGTTGACCAGAAGTCCTAATGAAAAAGCAGGGAGGTAGTCATTAAGAATATATTAGGTAGTGACAGAGACACTGACAGCATTGGAGTCAGAGCTGGGTTTGAGTCATTGCTACATTATTTCCTAGTTCTGGGAACCTGAGTAAGTTACTTGCTGTCTGAATTTAAATTATTTTTTTCATCCTTAAAATGGGAATATTAAAACTGGCTGTAATTCTGATTAGAAAAAAATTATATACATAATATATACATAAAATTATATACATAATTTTATACATATGTACATAAAGGCTAGCCCAATATATGACATGTGATGGGCTACAATGAAGAGTAGTTACTACTAATGTTATTTGGCTGTATTAATATAATAGGTCTTTCTAGATCAAAGGGGGTAATTGACACACTCTCAGCTTCATCTGGGGACACATGTTCAGTCTGAGACACTCTGCTCTAGGATATGTGTGTGCATGTGTGTATGTGTGTGTGTGTGTATGTACATGACTGAACATTTGGAGTTTTCTCAAGGATGGTGGCCAGGAAGGCAGAGAGTCTAGAAAACATGTCATATGAAGGAAATGGGGATATTTAGCTTGGAAAAGAGAAAGCTTAGTTTGCTCTGCCTTTAAATGTTTGCTGGGTAACCATGTAGACACATGTGGTGTAGCTCCAAACAACATACTAGATCCCAAGGGGAAACTAGGGAGGCCAGACTTGTCAGAAACAATTCCAGCTGTCTAACAGTTAGAACTGCCCATAGTAGAAAAGCTAAAAAAAAAAAAAAGAACGATACAGTAGCACATTAGACTTCCCCTGATTTGTCCTGGTCCTGGAATCACACATTAGAAGATATGTAACAGGTATGAACTTGGAGATTTCAACTTAGGATAGAAGCCTGGCTGAGATCAAACTACAAGGCTCCATATCTTATTGTCTGTCTTGTCTGTTTCTCTTGTTAAGATTTGGTAGGAGGCACTACTCATAAAGACCCCTTGATACTAAATACTGTCATAACTTTGAAGAAGCTGTAGATACCCATGGAATGTGGAAAGTGAAATCCTGTTCTCTTCTACACAGTTGTCTCTCTAGAATGAAATTTCAGCTTGGTTTGCGAGAGTGTCCCAGCCAGTGTTTCTCTTCAGAATGATTAAAGTCATTGGGCCCATCTGGACTCATTCATTTTAACTATTCCATTTCCCAAGAATATCATCTCATTACTTTTTCAATGACCCAATATTTTCAGCACAAGTGAATGAATCCAGAAAGTCATTTCAGCCATTGATTATTTTTGGTAACCTTCTGATCCGTTCTGAATCCCTTTTCTTTTAATTTCCATTTATGTCCTCCTGTCTTGTCATCTGTTCTGAGCTGAAAATAGTAACTTGACTTGACCTTATTATCTACCATTTAAGATTTTTATAGTCTTTGGTTAAATCTCATCTTAATAAGTGTAGCTAGGATGTAGACTGTAGTTTCTTTCTTTTCTTTTTTTTTTTTGAGGGAGCTCTTTTAGCTCATATCTGTTATCACAGGACCAACTTTACTATCCTTCTCTAGGTATGCCAGAATCTCACTTTATCTTTTTGATAAGAGCTGGCTTGAAAGCCAGCCTTAAAAAAGATATACCTCTTTGCTTATAAACCAAAAAAACTCCTCTTTAGCCTTGAACTCTCTCCCAGATCTGTTTGTGAATGTACAAAAAAATTCTACCTACATGGAATTTCAAATGCCACTGGGCAGGACAGCATACTAAGTGGTGTTAGTTAGAACTGAATGTGGCTGGATTGATCAGCTCCTTTGCTAGGAGTAAAATTTGATGCTCGATAAATGCTAGGGCAATAGGAGAACTCTGGGCATTTATTTGGGCAAATGATATTCTTTAAGCCAACATGTTATGATTCAGTAGCAGGATATGGAAATAAACATGAAATAGACACAGCAGTTGAACTCAAGGATCCACTGTGCAGGCGTGTGGTGGGATGGTGGGTTAAGAGATGTATGAAAAGATAGACAGGCAAATTTCAGAGCCTCTTAGAAGACAAACTTCATATTTTGAGAACAAGATCTGGGTAGCCTAAACTAGTTTTCATACTAAGAAGTGGGGAGAAAGGAGACAAAGAGTGGTAGAAAAGAATAATTTTCTTCCAGCTCTCTGGGATGCTATTTTCATTGAGGAAGAGAATTTCTTTAAATTTTTAATGATCTTTCTAGTGTGTCCTGCCTGGTTGAGCATCACTAAAACCCATCCAGTTCTTTGAGATTTGGACAGACCTCTGATACATGTCCTCAGGGCCTGTCTTTGGTAGCAACTCCAATTTAAGAGGAAGCAGCAAGTCAGCAGGAAAAGAAAAGACACCCTTTCTTCATGTCTAGAGCCCTCCTCTTTCCTCTGTATGACACCAAGTTGTCTTCATGTCCCCAAGCCCAGTTCGCATTCCACCTCCCCCCGGACACCTTCTCTGAACTCCCGCTGGACTGGAGCTCTGCTGAGCTGCAGTGCATCCAACCATCATTCTCCAGAATTCTCCAGTGGTGCTCACCACTCCCTGGCTGGCCTCTCGAGCTGTCCTTCCTGGTTAGAGTGGGAGGGTGGTCACAGTCATATCATCATCATCCCTCTCTCAAATAGTGGGAGAAAGGCTACCAGGTCAAGGCGCTGAGGATTCTTGCCGGACAGCACTCAGACTTGCCCTATGTCAAGGGCTCACAGTCTAGTCCAGTCTTTCTCCAAATAAGATTTACTGGCGTTATCTAAGGCACATGAATTCTATGAGAACTTTAAAGCATTGTTTCTCTTTCAATAATAAAAATATTTTTATCAGTTATAAGGGTTGAAATTATATTTTTTTACAATGATAATTTGCTACTGAGAGACATGTTCAAATAAGAATGAGCTATGTTATTTAAATTAGGGTATTGTAGACAATCTCTGGGGTCAAGAGGCTGTTATTTCTGCAAAAGAAGTCCCTCATATTGCTCAAATTTGAGAGATGTTGGTTTAGTTGATTTCATTCATTCATTCACTCCATAAACATTTATTATATGTCTACACATCACATGGCTCTTCCCTGGTGGCTCAGATGGTAAAGAATTTGCCTGCAAAGCAGGAGACCTGGGTTCGATCCCTGGGTTGGGAAGGTTTCCTGGATAAGGGAGTGGTTATCCACTCCAGTATTCTTGCCTGGAGAATTCCATGGAAAGCGGAGCCTGGTGGGCTACAGTCCATGGGGTCACTAAGAGTTGGCTGAGCAACTAAAACTTTCACCTTCACCTTCAAACGTCATGGGCTGGGCACTGTGTCAGGCCCATGAGCAAGTGGTCATTCATGTTCTAGGCTCCATAACCCTAAGAGTTGTTACTGACTTACATGTGGGAGGCAGCACCTCCCATGTGGATCAGGTTGTCGACTTCTCTATGCTTTGTTTTCTCCATTAATAAAAGTCACAGTATCTTATCTATTTCTGTCATCTCAGAGGTGTAGGAAAACAAACCCCAAGATTAAAAAAAAAATCCTGTGACAAATTACTTGTATCCAAATTTGGTGTTTCTAAGTCAGCTGCAGGTGCTAATTCCACATCTCTTCCACCTCCTGCTAGTCTTAGGGGCAGGGATCTGGGGCCCATGGAGGGTCTCAACCAGTTTTAGCAGAAATGGGTTCTACACTGCAGAGCAGAAGATTTTTCACAAGAGCTATTTTCAGATTTGTTTACGCTGCCATCAACCTCCAATTTCACATTTCACAAACTCCCATGGGGCTGAGGAGTTACTCCCTGGAAATCTCCTCTGCTTAGCGGGAACTCAAGGGCAGAGTTGCCAATGAGTCTGGTGTTTAAAGAAGAATCTGTCACAAAGCTAAGGGGCTTATTATTCATTCTAATGCTGAGCACTAAATAAACACCAGACTAGATGGAGACATAACCTGGGACCTTTTAACACGGAGCTAATATGAATAGCCATTAAAGTAGCACATTTGCAAACCCACCACCCACTGAAACATCTTTTGTTAACAATGCCTATTCATCCGGCAACTAGTTGCAGCACAGTCAGCAAGAACTACGGCGTGATGCTTACACATGTCAGAGTAAATCTCTAACAGGGCCACTGCCTTGGAATACCACTACTGCAGGAGTATAGGTGGGATACCCTTTGTGTTAAAGAGAGAAATTCCTTTTAAACTATGCTAACAGGCAGACGTGGACCCAGAATCTTTCAGCCTATCTGGGAAAGTTTTCCTGATCCTGAACACTGTATCCAGTAGGGCAAGGTTTGTTTCCAAAGCTTCCAGGCCTTGAGCCAGACTTCCCTGGGTACCTGCAATTCAACCTGTGTGGGCATTGTAGGAGACATAGTATAGTCCTATCCGTGGGCCACATGATTATTTACCAGGGCCTGCTTTCTCTGTGTGTGGAGCAAGAACTACTAAGATCTTTGTGGGGAGCACGATGCCTTCATTCATTCTGCCAGGGTCTGTTGAGTGTCTACTTTGTGCCAGAGCCCACACTGGATACAGAGGTGGATAGGACACAATCCCTACCTTACAGATGCTTATAGTCCAGGTGGAGATATGAAATAAGGAGGCGATTCTAATACAGAGCAATCAGTGAAGCTGGCTGCCTTGAACTAGTCTTGGAGGTTTGGAAAAGGTTGGAAGTTCAAACTGAGACCAGAGGATGTATAGGATGTAGCAGGTCAGTTTGATGGGATGGGAATACCAGACCACCTGAACTGCTTGCTGAGAATCTGTGTGCAGGTCAAGAAGCAATAGTTAGAACTGGACATAGAACAACAGACTGGTTCCAAATCGGGAAAGGAGTATGTCAAGGCTGTATATTGTCACCCTGCTTATTTAGCTTATATGCAGAGTACATCATGAGAAATGCTTGACTGGATGAAGCACAAGATGGAATCAAGATTGCCAGGAGAAATATCAGTAACCTAAGATATGCAGATGACACCACCCTTATGGCAGAAAGTGAAGAAGAACTAAAGAGCCTCTTGATGAAAGTGAAAGAGGAGAGTGAAAAAGTTGGCTTAAAACTCAACATTCAGAAAACTAAGATCATGACATCTGGTCCCATCACTTCATGGCAAATAGATGGGGAAACAGTGACAGACTTTATTTTGAGGGGCTCCAAAATCACTGCAGTTGGTGACTGCAGCTGAAATTAAAAGATGAAATTGAAATTAAAAGATGGTTGTTTCTTAGAAGAAAAGTTATGACAAACCTAGATAGCGTATTAAAAAGCAGAGACATTACTTTGTCAACAAAGGTCCATCTAGTCAAAGCTATGGTTTTTCCAGTAGTCATGAATGGATGTGAGAGTTGGACTCTAAAGAAAGCTGAGTGCTAAAGAATTGATGCTTTTGAACTGTGGTGTTGGAGAAGACTCTTGTGTGTCCCTTGGACTGCAAGGAGATCCAACCAGTCCGTCCTAAAGGAAATCAGTCCTGAATATTCATTGAAAGGACTGATGCTGAAGCTGAAACTCCAATACTTTGGCCACCTGATGCAAAGAGCTGACTCATTTGAAAAGATCCTGATGCTGGGAAAGATTGAAGGTGGGAGAAGAAGGGGATGACAGAGGATGAGATGATTGGATGGCATCACCGACTCGATGGTCTTGAGTTTGAGTAAGCTCCAGGAGTTGGTGATGGACAGGGAGGCCTGGTGTGCTGCAGTCCATGGGGTTGCAAAGGGTCGGACACGACTGAGCGACTGAACTGAATTGAACTGAACTTGAGGGGATGGTGAAGAGTACAAGTCTCAAGGTGCAGAATAGCATGTCAGTTTGGAAATGACATATATTTCCAGATGACTGGTCATAGAATGCAAGATGGTATGATGAGAAATGAGATGGGAGAAGTAAACATCCTGGATTAAATTGCCTTTTAGTTATTTTCCCCTGCATTCTTTCCCTGAGGCAGACATGGCAGGGTATACCGCTCTGTGCATTAAACAAAACCAAACCAAACCAAAAAATAAAAAAACAACAAAAACCCCAACCCAACCCATGAGTAACCTTTCCAACTGCTTGGTTGATGGCTGTTTAGAAGTAAAGTGATGATCTCTGCTTGCTCCGATCAACACATGAGGGGAAAACAACACATGTGAGGCTAGTTATCACAGGGGCTGTGACCTGGTATTTGCCAGCCTTGCAAGTGCTCAACTGAAAGTTCATTTTTAAAGAAAGAAGTTTACTGGGGACTCGGTATAGAAACAGAAGGAACTGCGCCAGAGGGGTGCTAGGAGCAACTCTCACATATGAATGCAAGACATCTGAATGTCTCGTTGTGCAGCCTTCGAGACCTGCAGAGGCAGAAATTGCAGTCCTTTGAGTAAGAAGGTGACTGCTTTGTGACAACTCCGGTTGTCAAATCAAGATAGCAGATGTAATTAACAATAAGAACAATATCAAGTCTTGGCATAATGGCTTATGTATTCAAAGGATGTTGCAATAATTAAGATACTGGCTCAGTTGCTATATCAGAGAATAAAATAACAGTGGGTTTAATAGTATAAGAGGATTATTTCTTTCTCCCATGGAAATCTGAGCTGGTAGGTGGGCCAGGGTGGTAGGAAGTTCTGCTTCATGAGATTGTGCATCTTCTGTTTTGTTCATCCATTACCCTCTAGGGTAAAAGATGACCCACCACCATCACATCCAACTTCCAATGTGCAGAAAGGAGAGGAGAAAGTAGGGCAAATGACTCCTTTTTAAAGGCGTGGTCTGAGAATATCTATTCTCTTTAAATTGCCTTGGCCAGCAGTTGGTTGCTTGGTCACACCTAGCTGCAGTAAAGCCTGGAAACTGTAGTCTCTGAGCAGGCAGTGTGTGTTTAGCTGGAATTTGGGATGTTATTGCCGAGGAAAGAGATGGGAATGGATAGTGGTGGGCAGCTGGCAGTCTCTGCCATAGATGTTAATCTCCATCATGTCATTTGAGACTCTCAACAACCTTGTTAGAAAGGTGCTCAGTTGCTCAGTTGTGTCCGACTCTCTGCAACCCCATGGACCACAGTCCACCAGGCTCCCCTGTCCATGGAATCCTCCAGGCAAGAACACTGGAGTGGGTTGCCATTTCCTTTTCCATGTTAGAAAGGAGGCAGACACTATTTATCCTCCTGTCTGTAGACGAGGAAACTGAGACAGATTGGTCAGTATATGCCTCATGGCACAGTAGGACAACCAAAAAGGCTTGGTCATGAGGTGCCCTGGTAGGGCTCACTATTAATCCTTAAGGTTTCTAAAACGTAGTCCTCAGCCTGGGAATTGTGTTTCCGTGATATAACTCCTTTCAAGAAAATCTTCAATGTAAAGATTACAAGTTAGAGGCTCAAAGAACACAAATTCAAGGGCATCTTGAACATGGCTCCAGGTTTGGGCTGACCATGTCACATTGTGCCTCCTCTAATCCAAGCAAAGACCTGGGCAAACAGGACAATGGGCTTAATGGAAAGAACATTGAGTTAGGGGTCAGGAGGTAGGGTTCCAGTTCTGTGACCCATTTAGTCGTCTTTCATGACATCAATGGCCTGCCTAGGAAATCATGGACCCTAAGGCTGACACCAGCATGGCTTCCCATGTAACCTCAGAGCAACACTGTGAACTGGATATTATTATATACAGTTTACACAAGATGCACCAAGGCCCACAGAGCTGAGCTGGTTTCCAGCCCAGGCCCTGTGACCCTGAGCCCAGTGCTCCTCCTGCTAAAGCATACCATCCTATACACCAAGCAGCTGCTGGGCAAACCGGATCTGAAATCAGATCCATGACCCATGGCATGCCTGATCAACAGCACTTCTGCTTGGGACCTACAGACTTAGGTTGTGCCCTTGTGACTCTGCCATTTTGTGGAAGAAGCCCCTATACTGGAGAGCAGATCCCCTAAACCTACCTTCCTCACACAGGCAGTTTACTGGACAGGCTCTCTCTGGGCAACTTTTTTCTTTATTAATTTTCTCCTTTCAAAATTATCAAAGGAATACATGCTCACAAAATTCAAATACCATGCGAGGGTCTAAGATAGATTGTGAGTTTCCCTGGCCTCCTCACCGTCCCTTCTAGTCCTTTTCTCCAGAGGTAACCACTGTTGGAAATCTGGTGAGAATCTTCAGGCGTTTTGTCTATGCATTTATTTTTGTCTAGATTTTTAAAAAGTGACAGTGGGAATGTATAGATTGTTCTGCAATTTTCTTTTTTCATTTAAATGAAAGATATGTTGCATTTATCTTTCTATCCTGGGACATTACAGTTGGACTCATTCTTGCTGGTGATTGTCTGTTAGACTGGCCATGAAGCCGACTTTGGATACTGTTCACATTTTGGTATTGTATCATATGTTGTTAATTGTGTGGACTTTAGATCCGTACCATTTCCCTCCTGAATCAATCCTGGATCCCTCACATTTTAGCTGAGTGATGATGGGAACTTAACTGCTGGATCCAGGGAGACTTAACTGCTCTGTGCTACAGTTTCTTTGCCTGTAAAGTGAGGTTAGTAACAGTAACCTTCCTCATAGAATATTTGGAGGACTAAATGAGCTAACAATGTAACATACTTAGATCCTGGCATATATGTTGCATGAGTGCTACATGAGAGTTAGCTGGTCTCTTTATTCCTTGATAATATTTCATATTATGTCCAGTTTCCTATTACTTGACATTAAAATTGTGATTTTTTTTTTTTTGCTAAAGCAAATGTTTTTTGTAATCAATATGTTTTTACAAATACTTTCGTACACATGAGGAAGTATTTCTGTAGAATAAATTTCTTGGAATAGTGTTAATGAGTCAAAAGATATGGGCATTTCCAACAGTGATATAAGCTGGTGGGCTTTGCCTGATCATGTTTTTCTTGGTTCTTTCACATCAGCTCACCCAGTAGCAGCTATTTGGCATCATGCCATCATCTTGTCCTTCACATGGCCAATGGCTGGAAGAGCTACATGGCAGCAAGCAGTCCTCTTTATCTTCCCAGGTCCTGGCCCTTTGTGAATATACAGCTTCCTGGCGTTCCTGGTGGGGATTCTGAATTGCCACTTTATGTTAAGTGGGTGCACAGGGGACAGGTGACCCTGGTCAAGAACCTTGATCAGATCCCCCATGCCCGTTGTTAAGCTGAGACTGAGATGACCCAGGTGGTCAAGAGAACAGACATGCGGTTTTACTCTTGAATCTGTCCAGCTTCACCAAGGGCTTGATGACCTGGGACTTGTTTTTGGCCTTCATGTCTTTGCTGAGTGACATGGGGGGGAACGAATGTGGCAGTGTGGATGTGATGATTCATAGGATGTAGGTGCCAAATGCGCTCCTGGAAACATCAGAAGAGGAACAAGACAGTGCTGTGTGTTGCTGCTGTGCATTTCTCGTGATCTAATTAATACAATGGGCTTCCCAGGTAGCTCAGTGGGAAAGAATTTGCCAGCTAAGCAGGAGATACGGGGTCGATCCCTGGGTCAGGAAGATTCCCTGGAGAAGGAGATGGCAACCCATTCCAGTATTCTTACCTGGAAAATCCCATGGACAAAGGAGTCTGGAGGGCTACAATCCATGGGGTTGCACAGAGTCGGACATGACTTAGTGACTAAACAATAAGAACAACAATTAATGTAACATGGACTAAGGAATAAATGTGATAATCTGACTTTGGGAGTAAAAGTTTGGTGATTTGTCTAATTTATGAACACTGGTTAAGCAGTTACTTTATGTTGGGCACTGTGCTTGTGATTTACTGGCTGTATGGAAATGACTAAGACATGATTCCACCCTATGAATATACTATAGATATTCTAAGAGTCCTTGGAAAGAAAAATTTTAAAGGACAATGGGAGTGATGATAATAATAATGCAGGTGGGGCCCGAGTTCTATCAATAACACAGATCTGAGGCTTGGGGGTAGGTATGAATGGACATTTTGGGGTCCCTTTGCAAAGAAATGATTAGTGGAGAGGACTTCCTGTACAGATATTAGAAAATAAAAATTACATTCTAACTTCTTTTCTTTTGATAAGAAAAGATACAGTTGCATAGTCATTAGAAAAATGTAAAGGAAATTAAAGATCACCCATAACTTTCATCCAGAGACAGCTATTGTTAACAGTAAGTTTATTTATGTTTGACCATGTTTATATGTAAGTATATTTCCACACGCACAAACACAGCCTTTAAAAGTTATTGAGAAATGCACACGCTTACACACTCTCAGCTGATATAAGAACAGTAAAGGGCACAGGATTTCAGCCTTTGTTGATGATATACTCTGGGGAGGTGGCAAGGCCTCACTGATTGACAGTCATTTCTCTGATGACTCTTGTGTTTTGCTTTTATTATTATTTTTTTAAAGATGAAAAAAACCTAGAATTCTGAGTGTTGAATCCCCATCTTTTGCAAACATGGCTCACAGGCACACCAAACAACATCATTTCAACGTCTACATTCATTTTAGTATTTAAAGACATCACTGAGGGAAGATTCTGCACTCCTAATGCAGGGTGCCTGGGTTCGATCATGAGGGAATTAGATTCCACGTGACTCTGCTAAGAGTTCGCACGCCAGCACTAAAAAGATCCCTTGGGCCGCAATTAAGACCTGCCACGGCCAAATAAGTATCTTTTGAAAAAATTGTTAAAGAAAATAAAGACCATTAGTGAAAAATTTCTTCCTAGAACTCGATTTTGACCTGTGACCTGATCAAAGCTCATGGCTCAAACTCACGGCCTTTCCCCTTTTCTGTCCACTCACCTGGTGCTGTTACTCTCTCCTTTTCACACACCTCAACTGCAGCTAACTCCAGAAACAATTTTCTTCTTTCAGTCTGCTCCACAGGCCACCCTCTTCCCCTCATCATTTCTCGTTTCTCACCTTGAAAATCTCTCCTTTCTCTCTTAATAGGTTCCTGAGACCTGAAAATAGAGGTAATTTAAATTTGGCGAGTGTGACGGCAATGAAACAACTTTTGTGAAAAGCAGAGTTTAAAATTCAGGAGTTTGCTGCTGTTGAAACCTAACTCTCTCTTTGCCTTCCTTCTGTGGATACCTCTGGGAAGGGGGTGTCTCTGAGTTCACCCCAGACTGAGTTGCCCAGCCCTAGAGGATGAGAAACAGCGACCACACTCAGGCAGGTGATTCCTACCACCTGGAGGGGTGGGGTGGGCGTGCAGTCAACCGAAGTCACCAGGTTCAGCCTGGCCTCTTCAACCTGGAATGATCTTCCTGACCCCTGTGTGGAACCTCTGCCCTGGGACTGTCCCACGCCCCAGCCCTGGGGTGGCAATAGGTAGCTGAAGTCACAGAGTGGGGGCTGATGTGGGTGCCGTTTCCTCTCTGCCAATATCTACAATAGCCACCTCCTTCTGGGTGCTCACGGCCCTCTTTGCCTCCATCCCAGAAGCGAGGACTTTTGAAGACTTCACCTTCTCCATTAGGAAGTGTTTTGAACTTTCCAAAGTTAGCTGCAAACGTATTAGTGTGTATTAACATCCCACTTCCCTGGCACTCATCTAGGCTACCACTTAAACAACGGGCTCCAATTCTCTGTAAAAAAAAAAAAAAAGATTTGTCAAAATCTTGTTTCAGAAAGAGGACACGGGAGACACAACATGGAGCCCATCTCCCGATGAGAGCCATCTGTTCTCATTAGAGAGATCTCGCAGCCTCAGCTTGGGAGGGAGGGGCCTCCAGGTGCTCTGAAGGAAGCCTGCCTGCCAGTGATCCTTTTGGAGACTTTGCTTTTTTTGTTTTGTTTAGTTTTGTTTTTGTCTGGCAGGCTCAAAGAGAGACTGTCCTACTTTCCAAGAGAAAGATGGCTCCAACATTTTAAGAAATTAAGTCCCTGGGAAAAAAAAATCTGGTTTGAGAGGGCTTGTAATGGCTCCTTGACTGCATGCTGTGCTGTCCAATTTATAAGGGAGAAATATCACAGAGGTTGGGAGCCAAAGTCGGTGTGCACAGCCATTGCTTAAAAAGGGACGGATGCTTCTTGGGGACTGTGAACCTCCCCCCCAGCGTTTATTCAATCTGGAGAGAATCCGTCTGCCAGGCTCCCACTCCTACATTCCAGGAAGAGCCAGGCCGGTTCATTGTCCTCTGTGTTTGGAAAGTGATAATAATTCCTCTGAGACCTAACGGGGCTTGGGAGGATGTGATCAGAGTCCTGCTGGTGATGGGAACTGCCTGTGGCAGGGGGTTTATACATTTTGCAGGAGTTTTTCTATTGCAAGCCTGTGGGGATACCCACTAAGTCAAAAATATATTACCATGAAAATATTCCTTTTGGGGGTGTCCTATATCACATTGTAGGGAAAGGCAGATAAAGTAACAAGAGCATTTGGCCTCAAATTGAAAATGACTTTTCCTGGATTTTATATTATCGGCTTTGCCTGCAAGATTGGCTTGAGGTCTAAAATGTGACTCTGGGTTTCCTGCATATTTGGAATAGCTTTCTCTTCCCTTGGGGTCTCCCTCCTTCCTGGCCCCCAGCACCCCTTTCCAAGCTGCTATTCTGCCTTCCATCAAGCGCTTGGCTTGTGTAACATGTCCTGTCAGTCCATTTCTGCTAAAATGTTAGCGGATGTTAGGATGTTTTCAAGCGGGGATATTTGCATTTTAATAGATGGCTTGAATATGGAAGAGCTTCAGCCTGAAGCTGGGAGGATTCACTGGGGAAGAGGTGGGTAGTTTTGGATGGGGGCGAGGGTGTATGAGATCTGAGACATTATCAAATCCACATGTGTATTCCAGGGGACTAGCCCTTCTTTTCTCTTTTGTCCCCAAACCTCAGAGTATATGGCATCTTACACACTCTTGTAGGGCAGAAAGAAAGGATTTTATAGGTTGGTGGGAAGTAAGACAGCAACTTTTCTGAGAGTACTGGAACTCAACAAGTCCGAGCCTGGAAGCAGTATCATTGGGGAAAGCCCTCTGCACCTGCTCCGATATGAGGGGGATGATTTAAGCTATTTTTGTAAAGCACTAAGTAAAATTTTGCTCTGAAATTTTGTGAGGAGGTGCATTGATATAACTGAGCAGAAGTCAAAGGCAGAGAAAGGTGCTTCTTTCTATTCTGACCCTGGGAGCAGATAGGGGCTGAGGGGGCAGCATGGTCAGCTTCCCAACGTCCCACCATGGACTGTAGGATTTAGCAAATGAAAATACAGATGGCCAGTTAAGTTTGAATTTTTAATAAACATTGATTTTTTTTAAAACTGGGAGTATGTCCCATGTGATATTTAGGACATATTTAAACAAAAACGTTCTTGTTTATCTGAATTCAAACTTAACTGCATATCTTGTTAGCTAGTAACCCATTACCACACTAGCTTTTTGCATTTCCTTGTTGACAAAGGTCTGTATAGTAAAAGCTATGGTTTTTCCAGTAGTCATGTATGGATGTGAGAGTTGGACCTTAAAGAAGTCTGAGCACTGAAGAAATGGTACTCTTTTTATTTATTTTTTATTTATTTTAGTTGGGGGCTAATTACTTTACAATATTGTAGTAGTTTTTGCCATACATTGACATGAATCAGCCATGGGTTCACATGTGCTCCCCCTCCCGAACCCTCCTCCCACCTCCCTCCCCTTCCCATCCCTCTGGGTCATCCCAACGCTCCATCCCTGAGCATCCATCCCATGCATAGAACATGGAATGGTGTTCCGCTTCACATATGACAATATACATGTTTCAATGTTATTGTCCCAGAACGTCCCACCCTCACCTTCTCCCTCAGAGTCCACAGGACTGTTCTATGCATCTGTGTCTCTTACTCTGTCTCACATATAGGGTTACCATTACCATCTTTCAAATTCCATATACATGCATTAGTATACTGTATTGGTGCTTTTCTTTCTGGCACTTCACTCTGTATAATGGGCTCCAGTTTCATCCATCTCAATAGAACCGATTCAAATGTATTTTTTTTAATGGCCGAGTAATATTCCATTGTGTATATGTACCACAGCTTCCTTATCCATTCGTCTGCCAATGGACATCTAGGTTGCTTCCATGTCCTGGCTATTGTAAACAGTGCTGCGATGAACATTGTGGTACACGCATCTCTTTCAATTCTGGTTTCCTCGGTGTGTATGCCTAGCAGTGGGATTGCTGGGTCATATGGCAGTTCTATTCCCAGTTTTTTAAGGAATCTCCACACTGTTCTCCATAGTGGCTGTACTAGTTTGCATTCCCACCAACAGTGTAAGAGGGTTCCCTTTTCTCCACACCCTCTCCAGCATTTATTGCTTGTAGACTTTTGGATAGCAGCCATTCTGACTGGTGTGTAATGGTACCTCATTGTGGTTTTGATTTGCAAGAAATGGTACTCTTAAACTAGTGCTGGAAAAGACTCTTGAGAGTCCCTTGGACAGCAAGGAGATCAAACCTGTCAACCCTAAAAGAAATCAACTTCAAATATTTATTCATTGGAAGGACTGATGATGAAGTTGAAGCTCCACTACTTTGGCCACCTGATGCAAAGAGCTAACTCACTGGCAAAGATCCTGAGGCTGGAGAAGATTGAGCACAGGAGGAAAAGGGGATGACAGAGAATGAGATGGTCGGATGGCATCTCTGACTCAATGGATATGAGTTTGAGCAAGCTCTGAGAGATAGTGAAGGGCAGGGAAGCCTGGTGTGCTGCAATTCGTGGAGCTGCAAAGAGTTGGACACAACTTAGTGGCTGAAAACAACAACAACAATATAATTGTTAAAAGTAATTTCTTAAAAAGGTAAAATTGTAACTCATACAAACATATTAATAAACATATGTCAAAGACTTTTTCACTCATCGATTAATGAGAGAACCAGTAAGATGTCACTACTGGCTCAAAAAAGATCTCAGTACAAACACACACACACATCACAAAATGCTGAAATGAAATTTTTAATAGGTGTAAAACTAGCCATATTCATAGAGCAACAATTAATTGCATTCCATTGGACAAAATTAGTTTGCATTTCTATGGACATTACTATCAGTTTTATACAATTTGCAATGATTGTAAAATAGGCTAACAATAATAAAAGACACGGATAACCAGGAAGAGTATGCTAGACAGAATATCCAGTAATCATTTTTTGCCTATCTTCAAGTCTTTCATCGTCATTTGTCCTGACAGTGTCCTGCTTGCTCCTGTCTCAGAGCCTTTGCGAATGATGGTTCCCCCACCTCCTTTGTTATTGTACTTATTGTTGAGGTTGTTGTTCAGTTGCTAAGTCGTGTATGACTCTTTGCAACCCCATGGACTGCAGTGCTCCAGGTTTCCCTGTCCTCCACTATCTGCTAGAGTTTGCCAAAATTCATGTCCATTGAGTCAGTAATGCTATCTAACCATTTCATTCTCTGCCACCTTCTTCTCCTTTTGCCTTCAATCTTTCCCAGCATCAGGGTCTTACTGTTGATATCTTGTCTCAGACATCATTACCTCTGGGAATCCCTCCTTGACCTTAATGAAGTCAGATTTATGTGTTACATGCTCTCACAGGAGTATATTTCTTTCCTTAGAACATTTACATCTGTTTATAATTCCTGCTCCTTACTGAGTTCTCTGATTTCTTGTTCAATCAAGCCCCCGTTTTCCCTAGCTTCCCTTCAATAATTATGCTCTGGTCATACTTTTCTCCTTTCTGTTCTTTGACTATAGTAAATTCTCCCCTGCTTCAGGGACTTTGCATCTGCTGTTCCCTGTGCCTGGAATTTTTTTGTCTCTTGGCTTTTGCATGGCATGTTTCTCTTCATCTCTCCAGTCTCTGTCTGAATGTCAGAAAGGCCTCTCCTGATCATCTTCTCTCAAGATGCTCTCCTCCCCACCTTACTTTCCAACCAGGTGGTTCTTAAACCTTTAAGCACAAATCAGAGTCCCCTGGCAATCTTGTTAAAACACAGATTGCTGGGGCTCATGCCAAAGTGTTTGATTCAGCAGGTCTGGGGAGGGGTGTGAGGATCAGTGTTTTAACAAATTCTTGGGTGATGCTGCTGCTGCTGGTTTGTGCACTACTCTTGGAGAAACAAGATTACTTTCTCTCCAAACATAACATTATATTTTCCCTCTTTACTGGTTTCCTTTCTGTCCCCTATATGACTGAAAATTCTAGGTGGGGAGGGACAATGATGCCTCTATTCTCTGTTTTGTCCACAGTACCAAGGGCAGTGCCTGCTTTATGGTGAAAGTCACTCAGTCATGTCTGACTTTTTGTGATACCATGGATTGTATAGTCCATGTATATTCATGTATATAGTCCATGGAATTCTCCAGGCCACAATACTGGAATGGGTAACCATTCCCTTCTCCAGGGGATCTTCCCAACCCAGTAATCGAACCAGGGTCTCCTGCATTGCAGGCGGATTCTTTACCAGGCAGGTTCTACCAGAAAGATGCTCCATAAATATTTATTGAATGAATGAATGAATCATTTTCTCTCTTCTTGTTCTGTATTGAATAAAGGTTTTTTTTTTCCTCCAAAGCACTGCTGAATTCAATTGCTGAGACTAAGCCAGATTGGCTTTTGTTGCCAAAATGAGTTTGTGAAGGAGACCAGTATCTGATCAGTAGCTTGGATGAAGGCCTGTGATTGTTGGGGCCTGTGCTGTCCCATGAGTGTGCCCTCCTCCCCAGGGCCAGTGTGTCTAGTCTACAGTTAGTTAGTTGATATCAGGGCCTTGGGTACTGTTGGCAGGTGGTGGGCTGCACCTTGCAAGCCTACAAATCCTGTACTTGCTCAGCTTTGAGACTGAAGAAGGAGCCCAGAGTCAGTGACAGAAACACCAATGATCTAATGTATGGGGAAGCTTATGCGTTTGAAGCAAGGTCCTGGAGCGACACCCCACCATGTGAGGCAGACGGTGGGCAGGAGAAGGCAGCAGTCTTCACTCTCAGGGGGACCGGGAGATTGCCAGTTACAGGAGGAACTGACATCTGGTTGGCTCATTGGTTCCCAGGAAAACCAGCAGAAGGGAACACCCCTCACCACCCCTTTGATAAGAGCAATCGTTAGCTGGGACCTCGTGCAAGTACATAGGAAGGTCAGGCATGTGAGTAGGGTGTAGATGAAGCAGGCACTGGTCAAACAGGGACTGAATAGAGAGCAAGAGAATAGCTGCCTTGAGTGGACTGACCACAAAGCAGGGCACAGGCTGACCCGGCTTTTGCTAAGACCAGCAGCTATGATGAGCTTGCAGAAGATGTAGGCAGGTATGGAGAGGAGGGGCTTATGCTTAGGCCTCAGGTGTGCTACCTGGATGAGGCAGTGTGGGTAAAGAAACATGTGGGAGTTGGGAGCAGGGGGAACCCTCCCTCTAAGCTAGGCTCTAGGTAGTGCTCTCACATCTTCTGGCATCTTCTTGAATGTCTTAGGGGTCCTTTGCTCTTCTGTTCTTAACTCTTGGCCTCCTGATGACAATACAGTGTTCTGTGCAGAAGTCCGCAGTCCAGGCCGTAGCGTACACTCTCAGGCCTTCCTCCCCAGTAGTCCTCCAGGTTCTAGCTCTTTCTCATCGACTCTCTTCTGTACCATTCCTCTAGGCTTTAATCTTACCAGTTTATGTAGTAAACCAATAGAGCACACTGTGAAGTCAGCCTTAGATTTTGATCCTATTCCTGCTAAATTCTGTGTGTCCTTGAGAAAGTTACTTAACCATTCTGTACATCAGATTGTGGAGATAATGATAGCACTAAATCTTAGAGTTGTTGCAGGTATAAAAGAGATGATACCTGTGAAGAGTTTGTGGAGATAACGATAGCACTAAATCTTAGAGTTGTTGCAGGTATAAAAGAGATGATACCTGTGAAGAGTTTAGTTTGTGTGCCTTGTATTGATGGCTCCAGGATAGTGGTTTTCCATTTTAACAAGAGACTTCGGTAGACACTACTTTGCTGAGTCTCGGCAGGTCGGATATTGGGGGTCCTTTACATGACAATATGTGAGTAGATGCCTCTTCCATGTGCATTTTAGAGGAACCTCTGCAGACCTCTCTGAGGGACAGAGCACTAGGTGACTCGGCTATTGCCTCCTAGCTTAAGAAAGAAGCCCTGCTCAGACTCTGGCAATGGAGGGTAAGACAATAATAGCAATATGGTATTCAGGAGCATTGCTTTAAATAATCCTTTTCCTTAATAGCTTTGCCCCTGGCATGTGACAGGTGTTTACATTATTAAGTAAAAGCGTTTAAATAGCGACCTCTTTCATATAAGGGTGAAGCAGATTAAAATCCAAGCAGTGCTCCAGCCATTTAAATCAATGAGACTTGTCAGATCGGTAACACATGAGCCACTCAAAGGGCACAGGCACCTATTGTTTCTGAGCTTCAAGTAATGTCTCAATATGCTTGTTCCTTCAAAGTCTGCTCAGGCCCTGGGATGCTTGCTCAAGGCTGGTCTGGCCATGGCCTCTTTCTCTTTGGAACCAGCATTATTTAATAAACAATAGCATTATTTAGTGGCAAAATGAGCATCAAGTAGTTATGCTATTAGGGAAGATCAGAGCTTGGGTTGATTCCTGTTTAGAGAAATGACCTTCCAAGGAATCCCAATGATCAAGTCCCTTAGCTAATCAGAAGCAGGGACCATGAATGCTACTCTTTTTCTCCACTAGGGGTGCTACACCAGGCTTCTTGAGTTGACTCCCAGTCACTCAAGAATTGTGTCATCCTTGTCTTTAGGCGCAATACCGGCAGATCTCATGTCTATCAGTAGCAATGAAGAACAGAGTTTTTGAGACTTAACTATTATTTTTTAAAGCTTCATGCTCCTTATTCTCTCTTCAGTTCATTTCAGTGGCTAAGTTGTGTCCGACTCTTTGCGACCTCATGGACTACAGCATGCCAGGCTTCCCTGTCCATTACCAACTCCCAGAGCTTGCTCAAACTCACGTCCATCAATTCGGTGATGCCGTCCAATCATCTCATTCTCTTTCGTCCCCTTCTCCTCCTGCCTTTAATTTTTCCCAGCATCAGGGTCTTTTCCAAGGAGCCAGTTCTTTGCATCAGGTGGCCAAAGTGTTGGAGTTTCAGCTTCAGCATCAGTACTTCCAATGAATATTTAGGATTGATTTCCTTTAGGATTGACTGGTTTGATCTCCTTGCAGTTTGATCTCTTTCTTGAGAGAAGACTCCCAAGAGTCTTCTCCAACACCATAGTTCAAAAGCATAAATTCTTTGGTGCTCAGGTTTCTTTATAGTTCAACTCTCACATACCTACATGACTACTAGAAAAACCATAACTTGACTAGGTGGACCTTTGTCGGAAAAGTAATGTCTCTGCTTTTAATATTCTCTCCTCCCCAGTGATCAAACCTAGATTTTTTGTATTTGACAATGGAGGGGGAAATCTGCATGCAAGAATTGCAGCTGAGACTTAAAGATACAGCTCTTATTCCTTAAGCTCTATCTTTCTCTTGGATATCTCTAAGCTAATTCCTTTTCTTTCTAAAATAATATTTATTTATTTGGCTGTAGTTGCAGCATGTGAGGGTTTTAGTTGTGACAATGTGAACTCTCTGTTGTAGCATGTGGGATCTAGTTCCCGGACCAGGGATCAAACCCGGGCCCCATGCATTGGGAGCATGCAGTCTTAGCCACTGAACCACCAGCAAGTCCCTGTGTAGCTAGTTTCTGAGGTCCCACCAAGCTGGTTTCAAGGTGTTGATTCATTATTACTGCATGTGTGCTAAGTCGCTTCAGTCGTATCTGACTCTTTGCAACTACATGGACCGTAACCTGCCAGACTCCTCTGTTCATGGGATTCTCCAGGCAAGATTACTGGAATGGGTTGCCATGCCCTCCTCCACGGGATATTCCCATCCCCGGGATCGAGCCCCCCAAGTCTCTTACATCTCCTGCATTGGCAGGTGAGTTCTTTACCACTAGCACCACCTGGGAAGCCCCATTATTACTGTTCCAGTTCTAAAGGAGACATCTGACTCTCCTTTTAATCCCTAGGACACACAATTGAATCAGCCTGGCCACAAAAGGGACTGCATGCAGGTGGGGTTACAAGGCAGAGTTCACTTTTCTTCCAGTTGTGGCCTCATATGCGGGCCTGCTGTGGGGAGTGGGCCAGACCCTGATCATCACTCAGGCCTTGGTTTGCAGACAGTGAGGAATTTCACTGTCTTGAGGCAAATTTCCACAGTTTATTGTGATCCACACAGTCAAAGGCTTTGGCATAGTCAATAAAGCAGAAATAGATGTTTTTCTGGAACTCTCTTGCTTTTACAATGAATGATACAGCAGATGTTGGCAATTTGATCTCTGGTTACTCTGAATTTTCTAAAACCAGCTTGAACATCTGGAAGTTCACGGTTCACGTACTGTTGAAGCCTGGCTTGGAGAATTTTGAGCATTACTTTACTAGCATGTGACATGAGTGCAATTGTGTGGTAGTTTGAGCATTCTTTGGCATTGCCTTTCTTAGGGATTGGAATGAAAACTGACCTTTTCCAGTCCTGTGGCCACTGCTGAGTTTTCCAAATTTGCTGACATATTGAGTGCAGCACGTTCACAGCATCATCTTTTAGGATTTGAAATAGCTCAACTGGAATTCCATCACCTCCACTAGCTTTGTTCGTTGTGATGCTTTCTAAGGCCCACTTGACTTCACATTCCAGGATGTCTGGCTCTAGGTGAGTGATCACACCATCATGATTATCTGGGTTGTGAAGATCTTTTTTGCACAGTTCTTCTGTGTATTCTTGCCACCTCTTCTTAATATCTTCTGTTTCTGTTAGGCCCATACCATTTCTGTCCTTTATCGAGCCCATCTTTGCTTGAAATGTTCCCTTGGTATCTCTAATTTTCTTGAAGAGATCTCTAGTCTTTCCCATTCTATTGTTTTCCTCTATTTCTTTGCATTAATCACTGAGAAAGGCTTTCTTATCTCTCCTTGCTATTCTTTGGAACTCTGCCCCAGTCCAGCAGAGGGTGAGGAATTTCCTTTTCGGATGGTCTGAAGGGCTCATTCCCAGGAGACGGACGTGTGCGGCAGTCTTCGCTTCCGAGGAAATCCCTCCTTCTACTCAGAGGGGTAAGGTGAAGCCGTGGCCTCTTGTCTCTACCGAACCTCTTTGTCAAAATGCAGCACTGAGGGCTTCACACTGGGGGAGAGATAAGCATCAATAAGTCTGGTCACCCAGAGGTTCGGGACCAGCAGCAGGGCAGCCCTTTCAGGCTTGTCAGAAATGCAGCACCTCAGGCCCTCAGGGGCTTCCCTGGTGGCTCAGTGGTAAAGAATCTGCCTGCTAATTCAGGAGACCCAGTTTTGATCCCTGGATTGAGAAGGAAGATCCCCCGGAGAAGGAAATGGCAACCCACTCCAGTATTACTGCCTGGAGAATCCCATAGACAGAGGAGCCTGGAGGGCTAAAGTCCATGAGGTTGCAAAAAGTCAGACATGACTTAGCGACTCAACAACAGGCCCCCAAACCTGCTGCAAGAGGATCGGCATTTTAACGGTCCCCGGTGATTTGTGTGTTTGTAGAAGCCTGAGAAGCACTGGTACAGCACAGAAAGGGCCATATTGTCCATGCCATCTCCTTCTATCACAGGGACCAACTCCGTTTAAGTCTAGCTCAGGGAAGAAAGTTCCAAAACATCCCTGCCCCTTGGAGCTGAGGCATCAATGTGGGCTCTGTAGGGCTTTTCTGGATTACGGCAGAATGACTGGGGACTCTCACATTTCTGAGATGGATGAACGGAGAAGGAATGTTAAGGACCTTCCGCATAGAACAAGGGGGTAAGACAGTGCATTATGGGTGGGGTACTGCTAAACAAGTGAATTTGTTTATTTCCACAAGGCTGGTCAATACCTCCAACAGTGTTTGACCAATGGTGTACAGGCCCCCGGGGGCCTGGAGCAAGCAGGCAGCAGCCTCCTGTGAAAAAGCCCTATTCAAAGCACCAGGAAGCCTCCCAGGTAAAGGAACGCTCATTCAATTTCAATCAATTCTGTCAAAAGCTCATTGGAAAACACTACCTCATGGGTGTCCCACTGCTCAGTCATTTGAGTCTCCAGTCTTAAGGTATTGAAGGAATTCAGGTATTTATTCACAGAGGCAGTAGAAAACCCTTATCCTCCACTTGCTAATTCTGTGACTGGGTGCAAGTATTTAACCTCCCTGTCTTTAGCTTCTCCATTTTAAAATCAATTATCAGAATGGTACTCAGGGGTACTAAATACTAAGCTTAGTATTCACCCTGTATAACACTATGTATCACGCATTTGAAGTCATCTATACAGGAGGTAAGAATTTTATTTTGGGAGTAGAAGGAATCTTGAAGTTACCTGATGGAAAAGAGATGAGAAACAATAACCACAAAGATGAAAAAGGCTTCTGTTTTCATTTTGCCAGAGCCCGGAGTTCCAATTCTAGGTCTGTCTTTGTGTTAAGGAGATCCAAACTTCCCAGGGCCTGTGAGGAACTCTGGGTAAAATATGAGCTAGAAGGAGAGGTGGGGCTGCTTCAGAACAGCTGGAGGCCATCAGGCTAGTTGACTGGGAATAGAGAGGAATCTATTTGTTATGGCAAAAGATCAGAAGGTCTGAGGTATCCAAGTGTTGGAAAAGAACATGATGTTTTATTCTTGATGATCAGTATCACGGCAAAGGAGAAAGACGTGGCCAAATACTGTGCTGTGGGTTTAAAAGGTGCTCCCTCAGGGACTTCCCTGGTCTAGTGGCTAAGACTCTGCACTCCCAGTGCAGAGCGCCCCAGGTTCGATTCTTGGTTGGGGAACTAGATGCCTCAAAGAAGACTGAATATTCCACAGGCCTCAATTAATTTTTTTTAAGAGCTCACATGCACCCCTGCGGGCTCTGTTCCTTCCTGCTTGACCCCCCCCTCCCCCTTCACTTCCCATGGCTGGCTGGGTGCCGCGGGAAGGAGGAGATCTCAGCACTGGAGAGGATTTTCCAGAGCCATCAACAAGCCTGCAAAGGCCTGGTGCTTTCTAAGGAACATTCATTCTTGCGGTGGGATTCCTGGGGCTTGAATAGTGGGCTGCTTTCCACAGATAAATGATCTCAGGTGGGGAGATCTGTGACCTTATAAATATGGCACATACATTTGAATTTTTTCTTCTGGAAGCCAACTACTAAAAGCAAGAGTTTTTTAAAAGAATGATCTTCCTATCTGATCTCTGGCAGAAGCTAAAAACACGGAGAGGGGTTTTCATTTAGCAGTGGGGGCTGGGCTCCCACCTTCAGATTGTCATCTCTTTGATCTTCTATTCTGTGTTCAGGAACCCCTTTGTGCTCCCCTGAATCATGTGAAACAAATCATCTTAATTACCTCAGGTCTGGCTTCTTCCTCTGGTTCTCATTTTTTGAAATTCCTGCAATGGTTACCAAATAAATCTATGTCGAGTTCTACTTCTTGGAAACAGCGTGGAGGCAGCTGTAGCGGGGTGAGGAATTTCAAAGTTAGTTAAAAGGCACAGGAGGAGTAAGGGAATTGAATGAGAACCCCCCTGGTTTGCAGCCTGGGGTTGTAATGCTGGCTATATACATCAAGTCCCTGTTCATTGCAGGGCACAGCCCTCACACCTTTCTTGTAGAAGAGAGAATACTTAATGCTGGGACTCCTGGGTGGAGGTAGGAGAGCTCTGCCCCCATCAGCCGTGCCTCAGCTGCTGTAGGAACCGACAAGGTGAGGAAGCCCGGGTGGGCAGAGAAGGAGGGAGGAGATGATGGTGTATTCTCTCACCTGCGGGGGCTCCCGGGTTTAACCACTAGGACACCCCAAGCAAGGCAGAGGGTCACGGGAAAGCCGGCCAACTCCTGAGACCTGTCACTGAGTTGGAGCGCAGTTGCGAGGGGCTGCATTTTGAGTGGGTCATTCTGAAGGAAGAACTTTTCGGGCGGAGAGGTGCTGAGGCAGGCCAGGCTCTGATCCCCTACGCCAGCCAGCCGGGCGGTCCAAGGGGAGGTAATTAGGAGCAACGAGCTGAAACTGCGCAAAGGAAAAAGTAAGCGGCGCAGCATAAAAGCCTTCCCAACAGTGGTGTCTATTAGCCGTTGGCAGGCTCTCCTCAGGGGAAGTTCTCAAAGCCCCATTGCCGGAGGCTTTAAAGGGGCCCTGGTAACCTCTGGGGCGGGGGTAGGTGGGGGAGGGGCTGCTGGGAATTGCATCGCTTCCTCTCAGGACCCAGCCCTACCAGCGCAGGCTTGGGGCTAACTGCTTGGACCCCCACCCTTCTGTGCTGTAGGAACGAACACTTAACACACGTTCCTCCACAAAGGCATCATTTCCTTTTGGAGTGATTTCTGCCTCTGTAAAAGGAAGGTGCTAGGTAGGCACGTCTGTAAATACAGGCAGCACACTCCACAGCTCTTCAGGGGTGGGAGGGACAGTCAGATCCCATAAGAGAAATTTTGAAAACCAAATTTTCACTGCTTGGGTGATGGTTTGCAAAATACTTTTGAGGCAGTCTTGTCTGAGGTGGATAGGTTAACTCAGCTAGAGTGCTTAATTTTTAAAACGTGATAAATCAGGTCAAGGTCCACCAAACCCCTCTCCCTGAGGGCCCCAGTGTTCTGGACACAAGTGATTAGGAAGTGGCTTCTCTTGAGATAACCACCATTGTCCCTTCTCTCTACTTGTTTCTGTTCACAAAATTGCATGGCACCCTGGGCAGACAAAATGGAGTAGATTTGGGCCCCACTAGGGCTTTGTACTCTCTTCCCTTATTCCCTTCTTTCCCCTCCTTCAAAGGGGCTTTTGGTGGTTACTGGTCAGGCAGCCATTTAGGATGCAAAGCTGGACTAAGTCAACGTCTTGGTCCTGTAGTTGCTTTGGGCTCGGGCTCACCCTGTATTTGGGCTTTCCTGGTGTCTCAGATGGTAAAGGATCTGCCTGCAATGCAGGAGACATGGATGTGATCCCTGGGTGGGGAAGATCTCCTGGAGGAGGGAATGGTTACTCACTCCATTATTCTTCCCTGGAGAATTCCGTGGACAGAGGAGCCTGGTGGGCTACATAGTCCATGGGGTTGTTGCAAAAGAGTCAGACACTTTAGTTAGTGAGCAACTAACACTTTCACTTCACTTTCACCCTGTATTTTCCTAGGCCATCAGTCCTGTAGCCCTGTTGATAGCTTTTCATAGTATTGCTCATGTTCACAATCTCCATCTCATGTTAGATGACCAAGGGCTCGCTCATTCCTGGATAACTGCATGACTTCCTGGTCTTTATATCTGTTCCTTCTAATCCATCCTTCCACCCCAGCCAGGTCTGTCTCTGGAAACCACTTTTTCATCATGACATACACTCTTGAAAAACTTGTCAATGCCTCTGTGTGGCTTCTAGGACAAGAACTGGGCTGGAATGATGGGCCTTTTTTACATACAAAAATAGTTGATTCTGGTAATATTTTGAGAGATTCAGACCTATTCATTTCAGAAATTGACAAGGATTGACATTAAGAATGGTTTATTTCCTATTTATGATTTTAAAGTATATCTAAACATTGTCTATCAAGGTACATTCTGAATCTTTTACTTTCAAGCTCACCCTCTTCTGTAAGATGATGGGAGTAGTAATAGACCAGTAGTCCTCAGCCCTGACCCCATGTCAGATTCATCTGAGAAATATTGAAAATTGTGGATGCTTGGATCAGAATCTTTGCAAGTGAGGTTTGAGTATTGGAATTTTTAGAGTTCCCCAGGTGATTCAGATGTGCAGTCATTGTCAGAAGTAATATATTAGGATTATTTCTAAGACCTCTGTCATTTTATTTCAGATTTTTTTGGTTCCTATAATTCTTGCACTCTTCTAGTTCAACTCAGTAATTCTTAACTTGGATTATAATAGGATCCTTTTAGTTATATACAGTCTTAGATCCAAACTGATACTGCTTTTTCATGGCCACTATAACCCCAAACAAGATTCTGTTTTCCTCCTATTCAAAACACAGTCACCCCTGAGATCATCCTCTTTGCCAGTTCACTGATTCCACAAATGTGTATTGAGCACCTGCTGTATGCCAGAAACCCCATTCTAGATACTGGGAAACCATACTGTGATGAGAAGTTCAGACAAGGAGCCTGTTTTCATGGATCTTATATTCTAGAATCACATCCAGATTAACATGAATCTCATCTTGATCTTGTTTGAATCACTTTCTCAAGTTTTCAACCATATTTTTCTGGTTGCTTATTCCTGCTTTGTCCCAGGTAATCAACATAAAGTCTACTTTTTATACTTGACTATCTTTCATCTATAGAAAAATACCAAATCAGATAAGAGATAACAACAATTATGAAGAACAGTATCTAAAGGGTATTATGGTGCTTCCATAGCAGGTGGGATTAATATCCTTTTATAACTAAAAAGGTTTAGGAATCTAACCATCTGGATGTATATATTTTACTCTGTGTTTTTAAGAATAAGTCTTTTTTTTTTTCGGTAGTGGACATCTCTTTTTTCTATCACCATTTATTCACTCTTGTTAAATATTGGGAGGAGACATTTACTCCTCATTCCTCCATTGTTGTGTGTAGGAACTTCTTCAGAGTAATAATCCAAGCTTCTTTACCTCCTGTGCTCACCTTCTCCCTTTGCTCCAAGGAAGGAAGAGTGACTTACCTGATAGATGAGTTTTGGTGCAGTGATCAGGCACATTAAACTCAGCCTTCTTTTCTGTATTTTTCTTCATCACCTACAATTTGCAGAGAGTGTTCTCTGCTGCTCCATGCCATAAATCTGACAAGAGCAGTCCCCAGTGGGAGAATGTCTATGATGCGGCAGGTCCATCTAATTCAGGAGTTAGCAAGCCAACTTGGCTAACAGATATGAAGACATATCATAAAGGTGACATTTTTGTACCTCTCTACCTGGCTCCTGGATCCTTCAATTAGTTCCAAGTGTGGGGCATTGAGCCTTCTCCAATCCCAACAGCATCTATACCCCAATTCCCGTATTTAGAACCACCTTCTCCAACTCATAATTTGGATTACATGAAACTGATTCCATACATGAGACCCACAATTAGTTCCCCCTGACTATAATAAGTTTCAAGGTGAACATATGGCCCAATCGGATCCAATGAGCCACAGCGATGTTTTCCTCATTGAGGAACTCTTGATCTTCTCTGCTGGACACCTAAGAGGGTATAAGAGTTACAACCGTTGCTGCCATTCCACTTTATCATGAAGCTGAGAAATGGAGAGAAACAGTCCTGATGATATAGCTTGAGCTTAGCATTCAACCATGACTGAAGCTTAGTACGCCTCTGGACTTTTCATCTTAAGTGAAACAATAAATTCTCTTTTTGCTTAAGTTAGTCTGTGCTCAGTTTTGTGCTACTTGCAACAGTAGAGCAGCCTCTCCTCATTTTAGTTTCACAGTTTTATTTTTATTTGGTTTTAATTGATTTTAGAAGCTCACAGATCACCTCTGTAACTCACTCCAGCTCCCAGGAGTTAGTGATGACTTCAGAAAAATTAATTCACCACAAGAAGTGTAGGTAGGTTATAATGTTGCATTATTAATTATTTTAGGCACTTTTCATGGCATTTTTCCTCTGTCTATTTATTTGGAAAGATAATTTGATGTGATACTTGACTCAGTCTTTAATCAAAAACATTCAAAATGCAAACAGCTTATATTTTCCTTTGATTAACTGGAGAAGAATGAACATTGTTCTTTAAAGTTATAATGATGATAATAAATATCCTCAAGGAAACAATAAGCTCTTTGGAAGAAAGTTACTTTATCTACTTACCAAGATAAAAGACTGAAATTTTTTTTATTCGAAATTCTGGTGGAAGTGAAATATGACCAGAAGGATGTTGAGAACATCAAGAGGGGAGAAGAGCCTTCTGGTAACAGGGAAGGAAGTTAGCAGAGGAAGAGCAAGACATATTTATGGCTGCTGCAGTGGGGATGTCCACAACAAAATCTGGTCTCCTTTCTAGTTTGTGGAATTAGGAAGTGGCTGTCCTGCGAGGGACCATATTTCTCAGCATCTTATGCATCTAGATATGACCATGTGATTAGTTTTCACCAATGAGATGTGAGTGGAAGGGATATGTGACACTTCTATCCCAAAGCTTTTAGAAAGTGTTTTGGTTTCTGGATATCTTTCCCCTTTCTATCTGTATAGATGGTCCTAGTGGTCAGTAGAAATGTAAAAGCTTAAAATAACTTGGGTCCCTGAACACTGAATCAAAGAAAATTTGCTTTGGATTGTTTCGTGAGAGAGAAATAAACTTCTATTGTGTTTGGCCACTATACATTTACAGATATATTTGGTCCATGAGAATTTGGTGATGCTCAAAGTATGATCACCAGATCAGGAATATCTGCATCACTAGGACTTGTTAGAAATGCATCTTACACACCGTTCTAGATCTACTGAATCAGAAACTCAGATCTAGAAATCTGTGCTTTAACAAACTTTCCAGGTGATTCTAATACATGCTGCAGTTTGAGGGCCACTGCCTTCTTTACTCACTTCACTGCCACCCTAGCTGATCATTAGATATGAGTTATTACCTCAGTTTTTAATTGTTGGCTTTAGTTAGGAATGGTGACTGAAAGTTAAGAATAAATTTAGAAAAACTGGTGCAGTTGGGAAGACATTAGGTGAGTTTGAAATTCCATTGAATTTTGAGGAGAAACATTTTTGCTTTGAAATAACTCTTGTTCAGTTTAAAACATCCTACAGGGGTCACACAAATGATGAGCTTCAAAGAAGGGAGGAGTAAGAGCTGTACAAAGTAGTTGCCAAGGTAACATCTCACTGATCAGAAAGGGACCGCAGTTGGGTTTTATGTAGACGCAGTCGAAGAATGAAACATGATCTTTCTCTGTATTCTTTCTGTTTAAGATCAGTGAGGAAATGGATGTGGATGCAGCGCAGATGCCTGAGATTAGCAGGAAGCAATTCTCCCATTTGAAGAGACCCCAGTGAGACCTGATCACCAACTAGCAACACAGGGAAGTCACACATTTAACCTTCCAATTTGCTAGCAACAAATCAATGAATTCCGAGAGCTGCTGCCCTAAGCTAGTACCCAGGGGACTATGGACGAGCTATCTGAATTTTAGTGAAGGAGAGTTCAAGCTTTTTCTTAAAGCAGGAGAAAAATTTTTACTATGCAATGAGAGGAAAGAGTTGAAGTTTTGTGAAAGACAGTTGCTTTAAACTATCTTTACTTAAATGTATTGGAAAACTATTCATAATTAGTGTTTTGTTGTTTATCTATACTAACACATTAGTTAGAAAGATGTTTATATTTAATTTAATTTCATTGAAGCTTATCTTAATTTTTTATTATGGAAATAAGACACTTTTGTACGGCCTGCCAAATTTAGGCAGTCTCTTCTCTCTGGGCAAAATTAGACTTTGGTATATTTTCAGCACAGTAGGATGGAAATTTCAGGACACCAAGAGACAGATACTTTCCTGAGAAGTTTTACTTGCTCTTTAATCTTTAGCAAATATCCAGATATTACCTGTATTGCCTTGGCATGCTGCCTGGAGGTGGGATTCTTCAATTGCATCAAAGAGTTCTGAGCCCAAAGTTAGAGGTGGTCTAACTTTGTACTGGGGACAAATAACAGGGTGTTGTTTGTGACATTGTCAAGCCTTTTTTTTCACACAACAACTACATTGGATGTCTTTTGGAAGAGATCTACCTCATTCCTTTTAATAACTGGGTAGAATCTTGGACATTTGGAGGTCTCCAAATATTGGTTGTCATTTGTGGTGTATGCTGTTTTTGTTAGGGCTTCCCTGGTAGCTCAGATGGTAAAGAATCTACCTGCAATACAGGTTCAATTCCTAGGTTGGGAAGATCACCTGGAGGAGGGAATGGCTACCCACTCCAGTATGCTTGCCTGAAGAATTCCATGGACAGAGGAGCCTGGCAGGTTCTGTTTTTGTTTTTATGATAATATTGCACTAAGTATCCTAGCAACCTATTTTTACTTTCATGTAATATAGTATTTTTGAAGGATAAATTCTGAAATGTGAAAGTAAAGGGTCAAAGTATATATGGATTTGAAATTCAATAGTTATTATATCTAATTGCCCTACAATGGGATTATAACAAGTATATTTCTATCAATAGTTCATGAAACTTCTGGTTTCCTCTCTGCCTTACTATATGTGTGTATATATATATACATACATATATATATGTACATATATATATGTATGTATATATATATATATAAAATAAAATTTCTAATCTTTTTCTACCAGGTATGGCAAAAAAACAGTGTTTCATTGTTCTAACTTGTTTTTCTTTCATTATGAGAGTTGAACACCCTCTCATGTTTTAAAGATTCTTGCATTTCGTTTTCAGTTGAATGTCTCTTCACATATTTGCTTTTCCAAAAACTGTTGGGAATTTTTTTATGAACTATGAAAGTTTTTCATATGTTAAGAAATTTAGCCTTTTACGTAGGTTTGAAAAAAATAAATGTTCTAAGTATTTACATTCTCAGTCTGAGTTACCTGGGGAAAGTCTAGACAATGGTTATACATAGCTAGTTGCCCAGTGAAAATTGCACAAATCTCTGAGGATGTAATCTAGAAAGACCTAATCTGAACACATAAATCTATAAGGGAAGACAAAGTCTTAAGACCATCTGGAGATAGTTACTGAGTACTTAGTTCAATGTCGTGGGCACAGATGATGGTTGGAGGTGGTGGGATAAAGGCATGGTGGGAGGGGCAGTCTGGGCTAGGTGAGGTGGGAGTAATAAGAATGATGTGTATGTGAGCATCTCAGAGCTAGAAGTCTCACGGCAGAGGCTCTTTTGTTGTTTCTTGCTTGTGCATGGAGGGCATTTAGTTTCCTTTTTTGCTGCCAATGCTTTTCCAGGCCAGGGCTTTGCTTGCATTCAGAGGGATGCTCACTTAGCCAGCACCAGACTCTATTGGGGATAATAGACATATTTCCTTTTGAATACCCTATGTGGTCCCCACATGACACTTTCCCTCATTTTGGTTCCCAGGCTGGTGTAAAGCTCTCCATTAAAGCTAATGGTAAAACCACAATTAGACTTAACCCCATTTTCCTTCTTTGGTACTTCTAAAAAGCAATACTTAAAACCTTGAAATTTACTTAACTAACAAAAAACCATTGCCCTATTAATGCCTTCCTGGAGATGGTTCTTTCTTCTCAAATAGGCTACTTTTCAGACTGGAAATCGCCCCAAATCCTCAAATAGCCCCCTGTTTTTCATGTGTGATTCCTGCAAATTGCTGTTTGCTTGATGCCTTAGTGGGGGACTCACTTAACAGTTAGATTTGTTACTGTATTTACTGACATTTTAACATGACATTTTTAGCTGCCTAAATAATTGTAGTGTTTACCATAAAAAAAAGAAATCAAAGTAATGAAAGGTACTAAAATTATTCATATCTCAACATTACAAGCCTTAATTTCCTGCCTGAAGCATGGTGAATAACTCATTTTTTTTTTGAATGACTCATTTTTAAAGTCATCTCTAGCTACTGGGAGTCTATGGTGATGTATGTAGGTAGTTTATAGATTGGGAAATCAATGAATATCACAGATTGTCAAGATAGGCAGTGTTATTATAGAATAATGAGATCAGCTAAAAACATAGGGTCTCAGACATCTGAATTCAAAGGAGGAAATGAGGACTAGCAAGTGGAAAATAAGTTCCTTAAAGTTTTCTGGATACCAAACAACATAGCAGCCCCTTACCCTGCATGTCTAAAATCTTCTGCCCTCCAAAGAGATCCTCTGGAGCTCTTTTTGCCCTTACTACAGGCTAAGGTGGGGTGGGAGATGACTTTGCAGGAGCTAAAAGCTGTGACCTGGAGTTTGGAGGATGGGCTTTCTGGTTTTACCATGACTGTGCCCACTCAGGGAGAGGCTGTGGCAGCGTCAAGATTGGCCAATCTCTGGAGAGTTTGGGAAGTCCTTGTAATTTGAATAAATAAGTAAAAAATATTTACTTGATCAAAAAATACATTTTGTTCTCTTGATAGAAACCACTCTCAGTAGAGTCACTCCTTAAGAACTCAGGAGTTTAAAGATGCATTTCAATAGGCTAAGTGTGCTTCTCACTGGGAGGGATAACACATTCCTAGGAAAAAGAAATATGTAAGTGTTGTTCCCTCCCTTCTTCTGTATCTGGTCTTATAAACCCGTGTGCACCTTTATGCCTCTAAGTTCTTTGCTCATATTATTCTCTTGGCCTGGAATAATTTTCCAAGGCTTAGATCAAGTATCACTTCTTCCTATGATTTTCTTGATCATTCTTCCTAAGTAGAAATAGCACCTTACATATACCTGTACGATTCATTTGTAATTAACACAAAACTCGGTCTGTAGAGAATTTGAGATAGATTGGCAACATACCTACAAAAAGATAAAGGAGAACTTGGGGTCAAGGGGAAACAAGAACAGCAAAATAAATGCCTGCCACCCACTCTGATACAGTTGTTCAAGAGTACTGCAGATTTGGATCTAAGCTCCTGGCAGCTAAAGCAAAAATGGAAACACAATGAATTACAGAATTTTTCTGTGTGTGTAAGACAAAAACAAACGAGCTGTTCTGATAAAGCACTTCCTGAATCTGAGATCTGGGAAGAACTTCTCCATGAGGTCCTAAGAGAATGAGTGCAGTGTGATGTAGGGGAGGACAGTTTCAACATGCCTGCACTGGTGGTGAATTTAACTCCAGCCAGCAATTTTAAAATGTTGCTCAGTCTTGGCAGATGATGAGACATCAAAGCACAATCAAGTAAAAGCTGCTTCATTGAGGTATGAAAACGAGAGTGTGGCTCATGTTTTAGCTCTTCATAGATTTTTCTTCAAACTGAATTATGCTTATATGTACATAAATAGTAAATTTTAGGCTATCTAAAGTAATAGATAGGCTGTTTGTCTTTTAGGTAAATGTCCATAAATTATTTATCGTAAGTGTACTTGATAAGAATTTTATGACTGAGAGTTCAAGGTTGCATTTTTTCCTCCGGCAAGAACCAAGAGTGCAGATAACCTGCAGCCAATCGGACAGATCTGAACGGTTTGTCAATCAATCTGTCAGAATGTGCCGGTAGTGTAGCACTTATCACTTTGTTTTATAGACATCTGTGTCCCTGGCATAACTGCGTACTCTTCAAGGGCAGGAGCTATTTCTTTTTTGTCTTTGCATCTCTTAGCCCCTAGCATGCTTGAAACATAGCATCTTGGTAATAGACTTTGTTGAACTGAATCACCTTAAAAACTTATTGCTATTATCTAATGCCACTTGGAAAAAATGAGAGTTCTGAGCAGAGAAGGACAGGGAACATAGGAGAGCTAAGCTTTGATGACCAGGAGAAGGTAGAGAGGCAGGACATGACTGGAAACAACTTTTTCCTATTACGCTGGCTATTGTCTGTTGTTCATCCTATTCCTGTCCTTATTTCCTCTCCTCTGAATTGCAAGCTGCTGAAAACTCTTCTAGACTCCCTTGGTAGCAGGACTCTAGGTAGGGTTTGTCAACGTAAGCATTTGTGGGAGACTGGAAAGTCATAGGAATGGAAGACCATTTGGCTGTGATGGTGGTAGCAGTGGGTGGTGTCATGGGTGACTGGAGCTCCCATTGAACTGGGGTGATTCTAGCATCATCAGTAGGAGCTTGGGCTCCTGGGTTCCTTGCTAAGCAGCCAGGATCAAGATCCTCCAAAGTGGCCTCTTGCTTCAGTATTCATGGCCTTATGTAACCTTCTCCCCTAAAGTCACTTGCTGCTGACCAGTATTGAAGTGTTGAGGGATACCACTACTTCAGATGAGTATAACCTGACACCTTGACAGTTTTCTAAAGAAACCCCAGAATAGAGAAAGGACTCAGCTAAACCATGTTAGATTCCTGACCCACAGAAACTGTGAGATAGTAAATGTGTATTGTTTCAAGCCATTACATTTTGAGGTAAGTTTTTACACAATAGCAATAGATAACTAATGTAATGGCACAGCCATTGGGTGCAACCTCAGCAGGGAATGTGTACTGCTGGACTCTGGGTGACATCACATTCACTCCTCACTCCAACTATGGGAGTAATGGCTACTTTCTGCAATTGCCAATCTCTAGGTAATGCCTCTTTCCCCTTAGCCAGCGTTTTTATTACTGTTGTCAATTTTTTGTATTAAATTTCCTCTGTCTGAACTATCTAAATTGTGACTGATACATCCACATAACTATTTTTCCTGGGAAGGAGATAAAGGGGAACATTACATTATTCTAAATGCAGTTGTGTCTTTTTAGACATGTTAAAAATGTGATGCAACTTTTTTTTTTAAGTGAATGGAGGTTTGCTTCTCTGCAGGTCTTGGTTTCTGGGGCAGGTCAACTTCAAAGGTGGAGTCATCTGTACCTTCTTTCCTGGGTATATGAGGTATATATCTCTGCCCACCTGCAGACAGCAAAGGCAATGCATAAGGGATGCTGAAGGACACGCAGTGGCTTCTTCTCCATTTTCATGTGGGAGTCCATGGAAGTAAAATCGCTGCATGATCCCTGTAACTAGAATGAAAAAATATGGCATGTGTATGAGGGAAAACTCTTAACTCAGCAGGTGAACAACCACATGGACTCCATTTCCCCCAGGAGACTGTGAAACTAGAAAGAAACTTATGTATCAGGACAGAGCAGCCCTTGATGAGGCTCAGAAGAGAGGTGGAAAAGTCACAACTACCCAGCATAAAACCAAGTCAGAGGAGGCGAAAGAACAAAGGGAGAGAAAGAGACTAGTCATAGAGGCCACATCCGTCCACCCACAGAACACCCGGCAAAGAAAATGAGCTACACTGCTCCCACTGGAAGGCTTGGGGGGAGGGAGACATTCAGGAAAACCACAGGGGTAGAAAATTAGATGTTTGTCTCAAAGAGAAGAAATAAACTGAAGTGTGCTTTTGATATATGGCTGCAAGTGAGGACAAAGGCAAAACACCAACATATACTTGGCGTCAGAAGAATGCTTTTTATCCAAGGATCTCAAAGCAGTTTGAGTCTATTAATTGACTTGCGAGGCAGTTAAATTATGATTTGTTCATTTTATGCAGGATTTTTTATCTAAAACTTGCTAAACATTTGACAACCCAACTACATTTGTTATTCCACAGATAACCTGGTAACATACAGAGTGGGCATTGCTCTTTGACATACATGGAAACTCACCCTCAGAGAAGTTAGGTAACATATTGAGGATCAGAACCGAATGTGTAAACATTGACTAAGAAGTGGGGAACTCTGCAGAGACAACTCAGTGTCTTCCATGGTTAGTCCTCCGTGGTATGTAGAATAATGGTCCCTCAAAGGTAGCCCCATCCTAACTCCTGGAACCAGTGAAAATGTTAACTTATAAGGTAGAGTGGGTCTTGCAGAGGTGATTAAGACAAGGATCTTCAGTTGGGGAAATTCTCTTGATTTATCCAGGTGGGCCCAATGGAATCACACAGGTCTTTGTAAAGGAAAGAGGAAGGTAGGGGACTCAAAGAAGTTGCATGTGACTGTGGTAGCAGAGATTGGAGTGATGTGAGGCTGTGAGCCAAGGATGGTGGGCAACCCCTAGACGCTGCAAAGGGCAAGAAACATATTTTCTTTTTAAATTAATTTTTATTGGAGTATAGTTGTTTTACAACGTTGTGTTACTTCCTACTGTACAGCAAAATGAATCAGCCATATAAATACATATATTCTCTCCCTTTTGGATTTCCTTCCCATTCAAGTCACCATAGTGCATTTAGCATAGCTCCCTGTGCTATACAGTATGTTCTCATTAGTTATCTCTTTTATATATGATATCAATAGTATATGTGTGCCAACCCCAATCTCCCAATTTCTCCCACCCGACCTTTCCCTCCTTGTTACCTATATATTTGTTTTCTATGTCTGTGTCTCTATTTCTGGTTTGCAAATTAGGTCATCTATACCATTTTTCTAGATTAAGAAACATATTTTCTTCTAGAGCCTCCTGACCACCCATTTTAATCTTCTGATTTCCAGAACTGTAAGGTAATAACTTTGAATTGTTCTAAGTCATTACATTTTTGGTCATTTGTTATAGCAGCAATAGGGGACTAATACAGCAAGTTTGAGGAGTGGAAACTGAAACTGTTAGTCGCTCAGTTGTGTCCGACTCTTTGCGACCCTGTGGACTGTGGCCCACTAGCCTCCTCTGTCCATGCAATTCTCCAGGCAAGAATACTGGAGTGGGTTGCGATTTCCTTCTCCAGGGGATCTTCGGACCCAGGGATTGAACCCTGGTCTCCTGCATTGTAGGCAGATTCTTTAACAGTAACAGTAATGGGTGATGGTTACTGAGGCTTAATATGGGCTGAGTGCTGGGTCAGCCTCCTAATGTGCCTTCTGTCTCATTTCTTACAACAGCTCTGTGGGATAATAATCACTCTCATTTTATAGAGGAGGAAACTGAGTCTGCGAGAGCCATTCAGGTGGTGAGGGAGCTGGTATTTGCATACCAGTATATCAGACTCTTAAGCACTACTTGCAATAACTTTTCTAGAGACTTCTTAACTCATTGAAGGGAAAGAACAAGTCGGATGTGAAGGCATGTGTGACAGAAAGTCGGGGATAGGGCTCTCTGACACTCAGGAGGTATGATGACTCTGCTTCCCCAGGAGGGAGGTGAGGGACAATGTCTCCTCTCCTTGTCCTTCTGGCACTCTAACCAGCTGCTTTATAAAGTACCCACCATCAGAGGGCACCGTCTTCCCCCCACTATTTTTTTTTTTTTGCCAAGAGATACCTCTATTGAAAGCAAGCAAGTAATTTCATATTGCATAATGAATGTCTTTCCAACCAGAAGCAGCTACAAGGGTGCAGAGGTCCTGGGGCTTCAGTTTACTTAAGTGGGGAGGGGGTTTCAGTGAGTGAGATCTGGAGACATTGAGATAAAATGACCATAGTCTTAGTGAGATATTATTGGAACTAGCATAATCAAGTTTGGTATTCGTTAGACTGAAATAATTCACAATGCTGTAGGGACCATTGTAAAATGGGCATTTGTAATAATCCCTACTTCATAGGGTAGTTGTGAATTGAATTAATAAATGTAAAGTGCTTTGAATAGTGCTGTAAAAGTGTAGCTGTTACTCTACAGCTGTTACTCTGGCTGCTATTAATCCCACCATGGTTATCACCTCTGTTATGATAACAATACCCCATTGCTGCTACCACCACTACGATTACTATACCACTGCTATTATTGCTACCACTATCACAGCTACTTTTATTTCTATTACCATTGAATACCCTTGCTATTATCACTATTATTTCAAATTCTACTATTGCTACTACAATAATTATTACTATCACTATCACTACCACTATTGTCAATATCCAGGCATGGCAAATGCTTCCATCATGATAAATATGCAACACTAACTTCTGTACCTTGAAAAAAGGGTGACTAGAGCAAATTCTCAGGTCCTCCTGGCTTTTTGCCTGGCAATACTTTCTTGTCTGGTTTATTTCTGGGGCTGTTGCCATCTTTTTGCTACTGCTCAGGCATGGACAAAGTGGCTATCACTGTCCTGAGCTCTCTGAGGTAGCAATTCTGCTTGCTTCACTAATCCTTGTCAGTGACAAATGCTCCTCAAATCCATCCCCAATGGCCCTTTGAAGTGGACAAACAACTCCGCAGCCATGAAATATCATGTTTTAAATAGAAGGCACTGTTTCAAATGTCATCAGCACCTCAGCCAGAGGGCTGCTGATCTCAGACGGATGCAGATAGTGTGGAGATAATAAGAACTAATCTGTATTGAGTGCTTATCGGATCTTATCAAGTGCTTTTTGAGGCACTAAACACAGAATGACTTCTTTCGCCCTCCGCGACATTTTGTGAGGTGGTTCCTACTATTAATCACAAATAAGGACAAATGAGAGCACTGAGGCACAAGGAAGTTGAAGCACTTGTTCCAGGTAACACAGTACGTGGGAGAGCTGGGTTTTGAACTAAGTCTAACTCCAGAAAAGATGCTGCTGGCCCCAGCAGACCCACACGCTGCTTTTACTTACACAGCATTCTAGTCAAAGGAGGTCAAGACCTGGTGAAGACAGGTGCCCATCATGAGTGCTCAAAAAGTCCTAGACCAGTGAATGAATGAATGAACAAGAGGAAAAATGAAAGTATCATAACAGGTCATTTGTATGAGTGAAGAACAGGAGACATTATGAGTGTTACAAACCAAAGGGGTAACTAAGTTATCTGCAGAGAAAGATTGGAAAGAGAGTCACAGAGGTCAAGAAGAAACTGACGAGGAGGTACTACTTTGAGATCTACCTTGCTGGAGATCTAGGCAATTTGCCAGTAGGTTCTCAGCCTCTATGGATTTTCCTGGGCTTCCCAGGTCTGTTGCTGTCTGCAAGCGGATGGCAGCTCAGTGGTGGGAGGACTTCTGGACACTTGACCTTCACCTCACATAGTATGGCACACAATATGGTACCATTCTCTACAAGTTGGCACCTTTCTTTCATGTGGAGAGTGATTTGTTTGCTTCTCTTAGGTATTAAGGGGCTTCCCAGGTGATGCTAGTGGTAAAGAACCTGCCTGCTAATACAGGAGATGTAAGAGATGTGGGTTCAGTCCCTGGGTCAGAAAGATCCCCTGGAGAAGGAAATGGCAACCTACTCCAGTATTCTTGTTTGGAGAATCCCACAGACAGAGGAGCCTGGCAGGCTATAGTCCATAGGGTCGCACAGAGTCAGACACGACTGAAGCCACTTAGCACGTGTGCTTAGGTATTAGAAATTGCGTGCCATAAAATTTTAGTGTTGAAAAACTCCTTGAAGGTCAACCCCTCTCATTTTCCTCATTTGGAAACTGAGTCCCATAGGCATCAAGTGACTTGATGAGGCCACAACACCAGCAAGGAGCAATTCCCCGGCTTCTCCAGGCACTAAACCACATCTTTAATTATGGTTTATTCTTTTGTTTGCCCTGATCTGGTGACAGTCCCTTGTGCTGACTTAAATGTCTTGGTGTTTCAGATAAAATGGTTGGCTTGAGCCAGGGCCTCAGGCACACTTTGCCTTCCAAAGCACTGGATAAAACAAAGACCTAATTAGCTAATTAATCTACATTCCATTCCCTTGACACAAGGTCATACAACTTTCATCTTCAAGATGGACAAACTAAGGAAGTTTGTATTTTTCCTTCATTTAATATTTAGAACTTCTTTATAAGGGGAAATGGCCCCAAAGAATTCTATTTGCACTTATATTGATATCACTTAATTAAAAACATTTTTCAGCATTATAACAAATAGAATAACTACCTTAGCTATAATATATGTTCTTCTAGCAGCGAAATTTTGCCTCTTTACCTAGTTAACAAATATGAGCATCATAAGACTATAATAAATTATTTAGAAGGTATTTACTTTTAATTATTATTTTCTCAATAAATTCTAGAATTCAATTCCAAAGAAACTAAGATGACTTAGTTATATACAAATGTTTCACACTGGATGCATTTTGGCTTTCTGGAGGTGACCTCATTGCTTTATTAAAGATTTCTTTTGTCTTTAATAAGGAAGCATGGGAGAGACCACTGTGTCATTTAATCGCTCACTCTGTCCTGCCTAGCATGTTAACTTCTCTATAACTGTGCTTTCTCATGGTTCTTCCTCCTGAATAGGACATATTAAATCTCTTAATAATTACTCCTACCTGACATAAAAGGGTGATTAAAGTAACTCATGTCTAGAACCAATTTGATATATGATAATACAAATTTCTTATCAAATTTCAATGTGATCTGGGTGATTTAGATGTACACATATAGCCTATTATTGATTCTCCCTACTTTGATAATTCAACATTACTTGTCTTTGGATTTCATTTATTTTTATTATCTGTGTTCTTATTTGTATACTTTTCTTATTTTTATGAACATTTACTATATACTAGAAACTGTACAAAAAGCGTTATATACTTAGTTCAGCCTGCTGTAATCACATACCGTAGATTGGGTGGCTTAAACAGTGGAAGTGTATTTCTTCCGGTTCTGAAAGGTGGGAGGTTCAAGTCAGGGTCCCAGTGGATTCGGTGTCTGGTGAAGACTCTCCCCCTGGTTTTCAAATAGCTGCCTTCTCATTATATTCTCATGTGGTGGAGAGAGTGAGCCTTAGCCTCTGTCTTTTCTTATAAGGACATTTATCTCATCATGGGAGCTCTACTTTCATGACCTTCTCGAAACCTAATTTCCTCCCAAAGGCCCCACCTCCTGATACCATCACATTGAGAATTAGGGTTTTGACATGAATTTTTTTGAGACACAAATGTGCAGTCTGTAACACATGTATCTCGTTTAATCTCAAAGTAGCCCTTCAAAGTGGATGCTATTACCCTTAGTTTATTTATTAAGTAATATGTTGAGGTCACCCAGGTGGGTGGCATACTCAGGTCCGGTTGACTCCATGGCCTGTGTTCTTAATTAGAGTGCTCTGTGCCCCCAGCTGGGAACTTCATTGTTTTGCAGAGTTGAGTCCTTTCAAATGTCCTTGTAGATGCAGCACCTTGAAGATGTGTTCTTACAGAGCCACTGGCACTTAGTTTCTGTATATTTCCTAGGGACTGGTTGTAATGACTCAAGCTTTCTGTGAGCTCAAATTTCATTTGCCAGTTTGGCTTCAGTGAGAATTGATCTAGCCCCAGCCCTTCTGGTTTGCATGTGTCCGTGTGTGTGTGTGTGTGTGTGTGTGTGTGTGTGTATGTATATGTGTTTTCTTTGGCTTGAAGAGTCAGCAAATACTGATGATTAGAGTTCTTGCTGTTGCTGATTAGTCTCTAAGTGTTCATGTTCAACTTCTGTGACCCCATGGACTGTAGTTGCCAAGCTCCTTTTCCAAGAGATTTCCCAGGCAAGAATACTGGAGTGGGTTGCCATTTCCTTCCCCAAGGGATCTTCCCCACCCAGGGATTGAACCCATGTCTCTTGCACTGGCAGGCAGTTTCTTTACTGCTGAGCCACCAGGGAAGCCCAATCAGAGTTCTTAGTGTTCCTTTATTCCAAGGTCAAGTTGAGTATGGTAGTTCTCCCAGAGATCCTTCCCTCTTAATTCAGCAAAGACAAGTGGGATATTTTAACAGGACAAAAATGGAAAACAATCAACACCAACCCCCAAATAACTACATATATGCACCCTAAAATATATGCAGCATGGAGATGTGTTTTCAGAGTACAGATTATCTAAAGCAGACTAAACGGATAGTTTCTTGTTGGCATTGCTGAGACTTACTTCTGAGCTTTTAATTCTGCATGTGAGCCCTATCACTATTCCCTTTGTGGTTAGGGTCTCCTTCATCGGTAGGCAAGTCTTTCCTGATTGCAGGAGGCTCTTCTCTCTGTGGTTTCACGGTCTCTTCCTGGAATATAGGCCATCTAGTGCTCTCTCCCCTTTCCTTGTTCATATACTCTTCATTTGCAGCTTTCAGTGACACTTAAGCTTTTTACTCTTTGGGGTTAGGGCAACGTCTGGGTTTGCTTTCCCTTCAGGTTCTGGAGCCTCTGTAGTTGAAGGAGCTTTCTTAGGAAGGTCGTCACTCCAGTTCAGCTTCCTGTTAGGGTAAAAAGCCTACTCTTCTTCCAGTCTCAAAACTTTGCATCCCTTGTTGGATTTCTTACTTTGTTTCTACTTCAGTCCTAAGGGACATCTACTGGGCTCATTTGCAGGGATGGGATTACTGAAAGGTCTGTACCATGTTACCGATCATTTCATTTTCCCAGTTACTACTGGGAATTCACCCCATCAGAGGGATAGGTAACAAGAGAAAAATGCCTCACATAGAGTGACAATGATAAACATATGAGAGAAAGGGTATTATTCATTTTCTGTATGTCTTTCTCATATTATTACAAGACATAAAATAGGAACCTAGAATAATAATGAACTTTTTGGAAAGCATAGTTTTTTTCCCTTAGGCTGTCTTCCCATTCTGGGCCTCATTTTCACATTCATGGAAATCCCACAATGATAGATATCGGTTATGATGTTTGGGTTGCATTTAACAGAGATCAGCTCTGACTCTAAAGCAAAGAAGGGACATATGGAAAGCATAGTGAAGGTTGGGAGATCATATTTGGAAAATGAACATGAACTAGAGAGTTGAGAAGCATGGGAATCTGGCCATATCATTATTGTGACATGTTGCTGCCATGAGTACATTTAACCAACCCTTTAGTTTTGCTTCACTTACTCAGAATTCAAGTGGGTGACAACATCTGACATGCTGAGCCTTGACTATTAGCTGGCACTGCCTACCAAATGGGTGGGGAGAGGAAGGATGGAGCCTCCATAGCTTCCTCTGTAGGAGCTTCTGGGAACCGTTTAAGAGAATGCTCAAGGAGGTGAGAGGTAGCTATTCCTCAAAATCAGGACAGGAAGAGGGCAGGTTGGATGCTATACTGCCATAAAAAAAAAAAAAAAAAGACAAGGACTATAATGGGAGAAAAAAAAAATCTGATGGTGAGTCCAGTATATTTTCTCAGTGCTGTTTTTTAAAAATCTCAATTAGTATTCTTAACACTGTTCTCAATTTCTATAGCCCTCCCTTTTGTTCTCATTCTCAAACACATAGTTTTTAGGTTAGCAATTGCCTTAATACTGTCAACATTTTATACTGAGACCATACAGTAAGCTGCTAAAGTGTGTTGTTAGAATTGGATTCACAAGATTGATGTCCTCTTCAGGCTGCAGACCATCTGATTACTAGATCTCCTTTGGGCAATGAAGCTGCCTCCTTTTTCTCCTCTCTCAACCATCAAGCTTGCACCACAGTAATAATATTTAATAAGAGTAGCAGTAAAACTATGTCATTGCTTCTCTGATGGTCAGAGTGGAACACAGCTCCAGATAAAACTGGAGTGATAGTCATACAGATAATACAGTTGTTTTAGTTCTTTCACCTTGGGAAAGGATGAGGTAGCCTGAATGTTGATTGATGCTTGTCTCTCATAGCCTACTGGAATTATACATTAGGTGTTTGGGTGAAATTGTGGGGTGCACTTGATCATGTATTAAACATTTGCAGGCTATTTGCTTCTGTTTGTTCTGACTTGATCTTGAAAAACAGCTTTGCTACTTCAGGATAAAGGAGATAAAACCTTTGTGTTTTTACCTGCTCTGTCTGAATCAGGTGACTTTTTGTGAGGATATCCAAGCACTTTGCCTCATTCCTCTGCCTTCTTCACATGTCATCCCAGAATAAGTGAAGGATAATAAGAAGTTTCAGGGGAGCCTCATTAATAAAACCTTCTACATACAGAAATCAGAATTCACGAAACAGAAAAGTGTGAGGAGTTTATTTACATTAGGGAAATTTTTCTTTTTGGTTTTATAAAAGAATTCACATTAGGATTTCTTTAAATTGCAAACTCCCTTGCTGGATTAAGAATATGACTGAAACACTCTCAGAAATACACCTACTATGAAAAGAAGCTATGTTTTATATCATCTAATTTTATAACTGAAAAACTAGGAGTAATTCAGAAAAAAGGTATAGAAACTCTCTGTAGCTCTAGAAAGAGGATCTAAGATACCTGCTTTTCACTCCCTTACTCCTAAAAAGAGAATAGCTCTCACAGAAGTAAAAACTGAGACTCTTCTTTACAAAAACCCAGAAGATTCCTGCATTAAATCATGGCATGATTATGAGATCATTCTACTATTAATAGTAACTTTTTAAACAGTGTTGTGAATAAGATAGCATGTTGATGGTTTGAATTTTCTGCTTTGGAGAAAAGAATTTCAGCAAGTTTGACTTCTAAAAATAAGATACATTTCAAGAAAATACTGTCTTCAGAATCCTTAGTTTGTATTTTAGGGTAAGACATTTCATGGTAACATTTTTGGGTCTTACTTTCTTTACCTGCAAAATATTTTTTTTTAAACATTGAGATATAATTGACATATAGTATAATACTAGCTTTAGGTGCACATCATAATGATTCAATGTTTGTATATATTGTGATATGATCACCACAATGAGTCTAGCTAACATCCAAAAGGAAGGTCTTGAACTAGATAATCTCTGAGGACTTTTATAGCTCCCAAATTTGTTACTTAGTTCTTTATGAGTGTCATTAACCCTATAATTTTGATCCCCTTTCCTTTGAATAGTTCAAATCTTACAGTAAATCACTCATTGAACTATTTTATGCTTTATCTTCTCATTTAACAAATATACTTGTGTGTGCATGCTCAGTTACTCTGTCCATGGGATTTTCCAGGCAAGAATATTGCAGTGGGTTGCCCTGCCCTCTCCAGGGGATCTTCCTGACCCAGGGATTGAACCTGTGTCTCCTGTGTCTCATGTATTGGCTGGTGGATTTCTTTTTTTTTTTTTTTTTAACCACTGAGCCACCTGTGAAGTTACTCACTTAGTATTTTTAAAGCCTGAGTCCAGACTTGTAGGCAGTTAGAAGTCTGTAGAACAGTGCAAAAGAATGTTAGATACCCTTTTTATTCCAATGAGGAATAAAAGCTTAAAACATCTTAAATTGTTTCACAGTGGTAGTGCAAAAAGAATAAACATGTAAGGGAAGAAAACTCACAGAGACAATGAGCAGAGATTCCCATCTGGTGAGGGTCATAAAGCAGCTGCTGTGGTTTGACATTATTCTGAATGAACTCTGAGTCTGTTGGGTTATAGTAAGATTGCATGGACAAGTGGAATAAGGAAACATGGACACAGAAGCAACAGCCCGAGGATACTGTTGCTCATGAAAGCCATGTATGCGATAGTTGATTCTGAATCCTGAAAATATTTTTTTAGCCAATTGGAGAGATGGATATAGGAGTTTCCGCATAGCCTTGAGCAATGACTTCTGATACTAATTGCTCAGACTTAGGCCAAACTTCACAGGTTAAGGGCACAGTTCTTCACAAGACTTTCCTACTTCAGCCACCAGTCACAGGCTGAGGGGTTCCCAGGCCATGCTTTTTATGACCAATTGGATACAAATTTGCAGTGCCCACTAATTTGGATAATTTGCTGTAATGACTCATGGAACTCAGAAAAGTGCTATATTTAAAACTACCACTTTATTATAACAAAAAGGATAAAAATCGGAACCAGCCAGAAAAGATGCATAGCATGAGGTTTCCGCTTCCCCTGAAGTCGGGATGCATCTTTCTCCCAGACTCATCAGTGTGTAACAATACACACAGGGTACTGCTAACTAGGGAAACTCACTGGAGCTTCTGTGTCTGGAGTTTTTATTGGGGCTTCCTCATGTAGACATGATTCACTGAATTATTGGTCAAAATGAAGAATTCAGTCTCTGGCTCTCTTTCCCAGAGAGCCAGATAGCACTATGGTTCAAAGCCCCAATCCTCTAATCAAATGGTTGGTATTTTAGGTGTAGCCCGCACCCCTCCTGAGTCCTGTCATTAGCTTAAACTATATAGGGTTCCCCTTCAGTGATCTTGTTAGCATAAACTATCAGGATCCACTAAGAATAACAAAGACACTCCTATTACTCTGGAAATTCCAAGTATTTAGAGGCGTCTCTAGAGGAACTCAGGACAAAAACTACCCAAATTCTTTATTATATGGCGTGCTAAGTCTCTTCAGTCGTGTCCGACTCTTTTGCAACCTTATGGACTGTAGCCCACCAGGCTTCTCTATCCGTGGGATTCTCCAGGCAAGAATCCTGGAGTGGGTTGCTATTTCTATTTCCAGGGGATCTTCCTGACCCAGGGATCAAGCTCAGGTCTCTTTCTTCTCCTGCATTGGCAGGTGGGTTCTTTACCACTAGTGCCACCTGAGAAGCCCTCTTTGTTATATAACACCTTGCTTTTGCTTTTGTTGGTTCTGCAGTCTTTGTAAGGAGTACAAACAGCTAGTTCTATCCATCTTTAACAGGGACTTTAGGACTGGATTGAGGTCTCTAACTGAGTTACAGACTGGGTAGCAGAATGGTTAACAGCAAGAACTGTTTTGGGTTGCTGCCCCATTGGACCTTGGCCCCATTGCTGCCTTTTGGCCTTACATTGGCTCCTTCACAGTCTCCACCCATAGCCCCTGCCCTGGGCCACCCACAGGCCTATAAACTAGTGGCTGCATTTGCATAGGTCACTACCCAAACCAGAGCACAGGCGGTCCTGCCCCTGTACCTCCATAGGGCAAGAGGAGGATGCTTGGTGTCCCATACCCAAATTAGCCCTTGGGGTGAGCTGCAAGCACTGTGAACTGACTGGATTGCGGGTGGCTAGCAGAGTGGGAAACTGTCCGCAAGGCTTGGGGTGTGTCTGAGGTACACGAGCCATAATCCTTACTGACAAGTCCAGGACAAGGGAGACAAGGGACCTCTGATAACAGAGTATTTCTCATTCCTGCTCTCTCCAGCTCAGCCCTACACAACTCCCACGAGATCCCACGAGATCAGGCTGCGTCTGGCAAGAGTAGGCGTCAGTACCTTGACTCTTGTTTCCGCATCTTTACTTTATCCACTGCCATCTCCTTCCTGCTTCCATGTCTGGACTCAGCCATGCTTTCCATATCATCTCTTGTAGCCACAAATTATACCCTGGAGGCTCCATCATGCTCTGCTTCTCTTTGTGGGAAACCCCACATTTCACCTACTTAGACCAGGCCCCCAGAAGAAAGCATTCCTAATTCAGGGGCTTGGCGAAGAAGCCTGCCCCATCATAGTGTGCTGGCACTTGGGCTGGGTCAGAAAGAGAGCAGTGCTCTGTGGCTGTTCAGCAGTGTAGAGGCGCCAGGTATCGGTAGTGATGGTCTCCTGGGATGACTTGTGGGCCCTGGCTGCTGCCAGGCCCTGCTGGGACAGCTGACCCCTGCAACAAAGAAACTGTGTGTTTTGAGTTTCTGTGGCTTTGGACCTTGGCAGATGTGGGATTGGCACCCCAGGAGCCTGCCTATAGCCTCTAAGAAAAAAAGGGAGTGTAGGTTGCTTGGTTTTATCTTGGTTCCACCACTCACCAGCTTGATGATCTTGGGCAAGTTGCTTATCTTTTCTCAGCTTTAATTTCCTTATCTGTAAAATGGTAATTTATCATGATGCAATAAGTTAATGCTTGTCATGTGCTTAGCGTAGGGGTGGGCACATAGGAAAAGCTCAGGTTTGCCATTAATGATTACTTTTGGCATTTTGAGGGCCTCCCTGGAAGCTCAGTTGTAAAGAATCTGCCTATCAAGTAGGATATACGGGTTTGATAGCTGGGTTGGGAAGCTCCCCTGGAGAAGAAAATGGCAACCCACTCTAGTATTCTTAGGAAATCATGTGGACAGAGGAGCCTGGTGGACTAGAGTCCATGGGGTTGCAAAGAGTCAAACAGGACTGAGCATGCACATATAATCAACTGGGCTTTTGAATAACCATTGAATATTACTAAACTTTTTTTTTAAGGTGGCACAACCTAAATATTGCCAGATCAGTGGCAATATTTATCAGATTTTAAAAAATTGATCCCTTAAGAAAATCCTTCTCAAAATCCTGATCTATAAAGCTGATAAAAATCTATGTAAAGCTGAGCTCCTCTGCTTAAAAAGAGTCTGGTTCATCTAGCCATCCTTTTACCTTCCAGTTTTGAGTCGTGTTTGATGAAGTCGGCTTGAAAATCAGTCTACAGCACTGCCAGAAAGGCTCCCTTCCAGGCTTCTCCTAGCTATCTCCTGCAAGAGGGTTAATAGAAGCACCTCTTAACAGTGTCAAAGTCAGGCTATAATTTTCTTATTTTAGTTTCTCCATGAACAAAATGGAGAAGATAATGGCAGCTTTGTTGTGACAGTGAATTAGATAATGTCTGTGAACTATTTTGAGCTTTTGGGGATCAGCTTTAGGGACAAAGACCCTTGCTATCTCTAATTTCTAGCTTGCTTTTTAAATATGGCATACTAAACACACTACTTAAAAATGGGTCAAACCCTTATTTCTGTGTAATCTTAGGACAGAATGGAAGAAGTGACTCAACCATCCAGGAAAAAAAGTACTCTGGTTAATTGAGAAGAGATTTTGAATTAGAGTTATTCAGAAAATCTGTTGGGAAACCAGGAAAGAGAAGAATATGTGGCAGCATCTACAGAAAGCTGTCTATGAAGCTGTAATATAATCTGTAATGTAGCCTTATAACATTATAATATGCTGCATTTCTCGTAATTTAATGTCCTTTCCTGAGGCCTGAGACAGACCCTTTCCATTGGCTCCCTGTTCCAGTCTGACTAGTTTCACAGCCAGGCCTGAAATAATCATTCTGCAGTGTGGAAATGGTAAGTGAGAAGGCAGTCGTGTTATCAGAATACATTCTGTTGTTAGTCTTGAGTTTAATCCTGTTTCCATCACATCAGAGGAAAGTCTATAGCTTATTTGAGCATTGGAAGAATGGAAATAATAACACCTATATCAAAGACTTGCTATAAAGATTATATGAGATAATACATAAAAAGCATAATGCATGATAGCATAGTAAGTAGTAGATAGCTATTTTAAACATCAGTATTTATTAAAATTTCTAAAAATCAAGTTATAATTGACATATTAGTTTTAGGGATTCAGTGTAATGTTTCCATATTTATCTTTCATTTTGCATATATATATTGCAAAATAATTACCCCAATAAGTCCAGTTAACATCTATTACCATACATCATTACAAAAATTTTCCCCATCTGGTGAAAACTTTCAGGTTCCTCTAGCCAGGTAACTTTCAAATATTCAATATAATAATAGTAGTATTAACTACAGTCACCATGCTGTATACTACAGTCTCATGACTTATACATTTTATAACTGAAAAGGTGTACTTTTTTATCCCTTTCATCCATTTCACTGACAACCCCCCCACCCCCTGTCCCACTTCAGGCAACCACCAATCTGTTCTCCATATCAATGAGATTTTTTTGTTGTTGTTGGTTTTGATTCCATATGTAAATGAGATTATATGGTATTTATCTTTTTCTTTTTTTAAAAGTTTATTTATTTTAGTTGGAGGCTAATTACTTTACAATATTGTAGTGGTTTTTGCCATACATTGACATGAATCAGCCATGGGTGTACATGTGTTCCCCATCCTGAACTCCCCTCCCACCTTCCTCCCCATCCCATCCCTCTGGGTCTTCCCCGTACACCAGCCCTGAGCACCCTGTCTCATGCATTGAACCTGGACTGGCGATCTGTTTCACATATGATAATATACATGTTTTAATGCTATTCTCTCAAATCATCCCACCCTCACCTTCTCCCACAGAGTCCAAAAGACTGTTCGATACATCTGTGTCTCTTTTGCTGTCTCGCATACAGGGTTATCATTACCATCTTTCTAAATTCCATATATATGCATTAGTATACTGTATTGGTGTTTTTCTTTCTGACTTACTTCACCCTGTATAATAGGCTCCAGTTTCATCCACCTCATTAGAACTGATTCAAATGTATTCTTTTTAATGGCCGAGTAATATCCCATTGTGTATATGTACCACAGCTTTCTTATCCATTCGTCTGCTGATGGACATCTACGTTACTTCCATGTCCTGGCTGTTATAAATAGTGCTGTGATGAACATTGGGGTACACATGTTGCCTTCAATTCTGGTTTCCTTGGTGTATATGCCCAGCGGTGGGATTACTGGGTCATATGGCAGTTCTACTTCCAGTTTTTTAAGGAATCTCCACACTGTTCTCCATAGTGGCTGTTGCTGCTAAGCTGCTGCTAAGTCGCTTCAGTCGTGTCCGACTCTGTGCGACCCCATAGACGGCAGCCCACCAGGCTCCGCTGTCCCTGGGATTCTCCAGGCAAGAATACTGGAGTGGGTTGCCATTTCCTTCTCCAGTGCATGAAAGGGAAAAGTGAAAGTGAAGTCGCTCAGTCGTGTCCGACTCTTAGCGACCCCATGGACTGTAGCCTACCAGGCTCCTCCATCCATGGGATTCTCCAGGCAAGAGTACTGGAGTGGGGTGCCATTGCCTTCTCCGCCATAGTGGCTGTACTAGTTTGCATTTCCACCAACAGTGTAAGAGGGTTCCCTTTTCTCCACACCCTCTCCAGCATTTATTGTTTGTAGACTTTTGGATAGCAGCCCTTCTGACCAGCGTGAGATGGTACCTCATTGTGGTTTTGATTTGCATTTCTCTGATAATGAGTGATGTTGAGCATCTTTTCATGTGTTTGTTAGCCATCTGTATCTCTTCTTTGGAGAAGTGTCTGTTTAGTTCTTTGGCCCATTTTTTGATTGGGTCATTTATTTTTCTGGAATTGAGCTGCAGGAGTTGCTTGTATATTTTTGAGATTAATTCTTTGTCAGTTGCTTCATTTGCTATTATTTTCTCCCATTCTGAAAGCTGTCTTTTCACCTTGCTTATAGTTTCCTTTATTTATCTTTTTATATCTGACTTATTTCATTCAGCATAGTGTCCTCCAGGTTTTTTTATGTAGTCAGAAATGGCACAATTTCAGTTTTTTTTAATGACTGGATAATATTCCATCTCTCTCTCTCTCACACACACACACATATGCCACATCTATACACCTTTACCCATATATATGTATACACACATATATATTAATATACCACATTTTCTTTATCCATTCATCATCAATGGACATTTAGTTTTTTATGTCTTGGCTATTATAAATAATGCTACAGTGAACATGAAAGTGCATATATCTTTTCAAATTGGTGTTTTCATATTCTTTGAATAAATACAGAAGTGGAATTGCTGGTCATAGGATAGTTCAATTTAAAATATTGAGTCTCCATAGTGCTTTCCATATTGGTTGCATCAATTTACATTCTCACCAGTGGTATGCAAGGGTTCCCTTTACACCACATCCTCACCAGTGTTTGTTATTACTTGTCTGTGCTTAGTCACTCAGTCGTGACTGACTCTTTGTGACCCCATGGACTGTAGCCCACCAGGCTCCTCTGTCCATTGAGATTCTCCAGGCAAAAATACTGGAGTGGGTATTACTGTCTGAGCCACTATTTGCTTTTTTGGTAATAACCATTCTAACAGGTTGTAGCTCAAATGGTAAAGAATTGGCCTGCAATGCAGAAGACCAGAGTTTGATCCCTGGGTTGGGAAGATCCTCTGGAGAAAGGAATGGAAATCCACTCCAGTATTCTTACCTGAAGAATCCCATGGACAGAGGAGCCTGGTGGGCTACAGTCTGTGGGGTTGCAAAGAGTTGGATACGACTGAGCAACTAACACAAACACACACATGAGGTGATACTGCATTGTGGATTTTTTGTGTGTTTGTGGGTGATTAATATACTAACTTTATTTTTTAAACTTTTATTTTAAAATTTTTATTTTAAAAATTTGGAATATAGTTGGTTTACAATGTTGTGTTAGTTTCAGCAAAGAGATTTAATTATACATACACATATATCTATTCTTTTTCAGACTCTTTTCCCATATAGGTTATTACAGAATATTGGGTAGAGTTCCCTGTGCTATACAGTAGGTCCTTGTTGATTATCTGTTTTATTATAGTAATATGTATCTGTTAACCTCAAAGTCCTAATTTATTCCTCATTTATTCCTCAAAAAGTCCCATTTTCCCTTTAGTAACCAGAAGTTTTTGACATCTGTGAATCTGTTTCTGTTTTGTAAATAAGTTCATTTGTATCATCTTTTAGATTTCACATATAAGTGATATCTTATGATATTTGTCTTTCTCTGTGTGACTTACTTCACTTAGTATGATCTTTAGGTCCATCCATGTTGCTGCTGCTGCTGCTGCTAAGTTGCTTCAGTCGTGTCTGACTCTGTGCGACCCCATAGATGGCAGCCCAGCAGGCTCCGCCATCCCTGGGATTCTCCAGGCAAGAACACTGGAGTGGGTCGCCATTTCCTTCTCCAATGCTTGAAAGTGAAAATGAAAGTGAAGCCGCTCAGTCGTGTCCGACTCAGTGACCCCGTGGACTGCAGCCTACCAGGCTCCTCCGTCCATGGGATTTTCCAGGCAAGAGTGCTGGAGTGGGTTGCCATTGCCTTCTCTGAATGTTGCTGCAAATGGCATTATTTCATTCTTTTTTATGGCTGAGTAATATTCCGTTGTTTGTATGTACCCCATCTTCTCTACCCATTCCTCTGCTGATGGACACTTAGCTTGCTTCCATGTCTTGGCTGTTGTAAATAGTGCTGCAGTGAACATTGGGGTGCATGTATCTTTTTGAATTATGGCTTTCTCCAGACATATGTTCAGGAGTGGGATTGCTGGGTCATATGGTAGCCTATTTCTACTTTTTTAAGGAAACTCTGTACTGTTCTCCATAGTAATTGTACCAGTTAGCATTCTTACTAACAGTGTAGAAATGTTCCCTTTTCTTTATACTATCTCCAGCGTTTATTGTCTATAGACTTTTGATGATGGGCATTCTGACTGATGTGAGGTGATACCTCATTGTAGTTTTGTTCATTGTGATTTTTATTTGCATTTTCCCGATAATTGGTGATGTTGAGCATCTTTCCATGTACCAGTTTGCCATCTGTATGTCTTCTCTGGAAAACTGTCTATTCAGAATCTCTGCATATCTTTAAATTGGGTTTGTTTTTTTTGCTATTGAGTTGAATGAGTTCTTTGTATATTTTGGGTATAATTCCTTATCAGTTATATTATTTACGTATATTTTCTCCCATTCAGTAAATTGCCTTTTCATTTTGTTGATGGTTTCCTTTGCTGTGCAGAAGCTTTTAATTCTATATAGTCCCACTTGTTTATTTTTGCATTTGGTGTCAGATCCAAAAAGTCAATGCCAAGACTGATGTCAAGGAAATTATTGCCTCTGTTTTCTTCTAAAAGTTTACAGCTTCAGATCTTACATTCAAATCTTTAATCCATTTTGACTTAATTTTTGTGTTTGATATAAAATTTGTTGTTGTTCAATTGTGTCCAACTCTTTGTGACCCCATGAAATGCAGCATGCCACAGTTTCCTGTCCTTCGCTATCTCTGGAGTTTGCTCACATTCTTGTCCACTGAGTCAGTGATGCTGTCCTACCATCTCATCCTCTGCTGCCTTCTTCTCCTTTTGCCCTCAATCTTTCCCAGCATTAGGGTCTTTTCCAATGAGTTGGCTCTTTGCATCAGGTGGCTTAAAGATTAGAGCTTCAGTTTCAGCATCAGTCCTTCCAATAAATATTCAGGGTTGATTTCCTTTAGGATTGACAGGTTTGATCTCCTTCCAGTCCAAGGGACTCTCAAGAGTCTTCTCCAGCAGCACAGTTGGAAAGCATCAATTCTTTGCCACTCAGCCTTCACTATAGTCCAACTCTCACATCCATACATGACTACTGGAAAAACATGGTGTAAGATAGTGGTCTAATTTTGTTCTTTTATGTGTGGTTGTCTAGTTTCCCCAACATCATATATTGAAAAGAACATTGTATGTTCTGGTTCCTTTGTTATAAATTAATTGACCATGTTTATGTATGGGTTTATTTCTGGGTTCTCCATGTAGTTTCACTGATCTATGAGTCTGCCAGTACCATATTTTTTTGATTGTTATAGCTTTGTTATATAGTTTGAAATCAGAGAATGTGCTGTCCAGTGTTATTAATTATAAATTTGTCATCATGATGCTAAATATCTATATCTATGGCCGGGGCCTAAAATTCCAAGTTCTAAAATCATAAAGATGAGGTGTAATACCCTTTTACAACTGAAAAACCTGAAGCTGGGAGAGATTTTGATTTGCTCAAAGGTAATCTGGGAGTCCTTGTTATTTAAGTCTTCATTATCTGGGCCTTTGCAGTTATGAGCTTTCTTGCAGGAGACAGAGCTCCTTTTGCTCCCCTACAAATGAAGTGACTGCTTATAATATTAATCCCATTTCAATATCCTTGGGTAATATTAGCTTCTTTTTAAAAATTTTATTTTTATTTTTTAACACCAAAACATTTTGTATTGGGGTATAGCTGATTAACAATGTTGTGATAGTTTCAGGTGAACGGTGAAAGGACTCAGCCGTACGTATAAATATATGTATTCTCCCCCAAACCCTCCTCCCATCCAGCTGCCAGATAACGCTGAGCAGAGTTCCAAGTGCTATGCAGTAGATTTTTGTTGGTTATCCATTTTAAATATTGCAGTGTGTACATGACCTTCCATGGGTAATACTAGCTTCTATCTCTGCTCATCTTATTAACATCATTTTAAACTAGTCTCTTGTTGATTGCCTTAAGTTGTTAACTTCAGACAATATGGTATAAAAAAAAACCCAAATGGTTGCAGAGTAACATTGCAAATCTCATAAAGAATGCAGGATTTCATGGAGGTGACAAAACTGGTATTGGAGAATTGTTAAGTCAGCAAATATTTATTGGGCACCTCCCACGTAGCAGGTACTAGGTGTTGGAGACTAGCCCTGAATAAGTCAGATAAAAATCCCAGCCTTCAGGGATCCAACATCCCAAATTTACACAGAACCAATGACATATAGACCTGACAGAATTGAACCAGGCTGCAATCAGAATAGAAAATCAACATGGAAGACATGATAGATGGTTTTGGTAATTTAAAAATATGTTCACAAATTCTTTGACACACCTCTTAAAAAGGTAGAGCCTAAATCTTCTCCCCTTGAAAATGGGCTGGCTTTAGAGGTTTATAAAACCTCTGGCCTAAGGAATATAGTGAGGCAGAAGAGATGCTGTGTCACTTCCCAGGCTAGGTTATGAAAAATGATATGGCTTCTGCCTTCTCTTAGGGACCTTGAGGTTTCATGTATATAATTCAGCTATCTGAAGCCACTGTGCTACAAAGACCATGTGGTGAGATCAGGGTGAGGGAGAAAAAAACCTGAGGAGCCTTTGCTGTTTTGGCCTCCAGCTTAGTGTTTCCAGCCCAGGTGCCACACATATGAATGAGCAGGCTGGCAGATGAGCCCGGCCCCCAGACAGCTCCAGCTGATGACAGGTGAAGAGTGACAAGCTCTTCCCACTGAACTCGACATAAATTGCCCATTTGTGAACAAGCTAGGTGTTGTTATCTTAAGGTACTAAGTTTTGGGGATAATTTGTTATGCAGACGTAACAACTAAAACAGTGCCTCAAAAGAGAATGATATGAATATGAAAAGAAAATAGAGACCCACGAGATACCTGAAGAAACCTTTAATATTTTTGCAAAAATAGACCTCTTTATGATCGTTCTTTATAGGTCAGAAAGGAAGTGACAGATCTGAAATTGAGTAGTCATTCAATTATTTGGGGGGAAAAATGGAAACTCTTCCACATTAAGACTTAAAATGTAAAAAAGAATTAAAAAAAGACTTAATATATACAGATGTTTAGGAGCGTCCCTGTGTTAAATATGATATGCACATAGTCTCTTAATACACTTTCATTTCTTTGTCTAATCAAACTCTCCCTGCCCACCTTGGCTTACTCTTCAAATTTGCCCTCCAGGTTAAGTGGTGTTACATTAATTGGTCTTTTTTCATTTCCCTGTTTTCTTGGGACATCCTGTAGCAGTGATAGGAAGGGAAGTGGGACTGATGAGCAATTTGACTTATTATGGTTGTTTTACAGTGGCTTTCTTCTGGTGATTTCTAGGGATAGTATGGAGCACTTTCTTAACTTCAGCCTGAAGGATAAACATTGAATCACTGAAGAGGTGGAAGAGTACATGTAGGGTCATCATTGTATTTTACGTGTTGTAAGGACACGTGATGGTCTTGTCAGAGGGTGCTATATACCTAACCTGTCCTTCCTAAAGGTTCCTGTAGCAAAGATTCCCCATTTGGTTACCAAGGCCTTACCTTATATCAGGCTCTCATAATGTAATCCATGGTTCATTAGAACAAGCTTTCACTTTGAAAACCAAGATGTATGAATATCTCGAAGAGGGTGCCACACAGAGAATAGGAGGTCAACCATTTAAATTTCGGTAATGAACTGTTCAGACTTCTTGTTTTGCAATTGGGATCCCTTAGGATGAACCTGGTGTTTTCGTATTGATTGCCTTCTACGCTAAAGTAGTTAGGGAAAAGAGAGAATTTTTGCAGAATGTGGAATTTAGCAGAGGGAGAATGTGTTAGACTGGTTGTGTTCCCTTGCCTTTGGGCATGGTTTGCTCCTTGAAGGTTAGAACCGAGGGAATTCTCTATCTTTAAACATTTTCATTTAGGGCAATCAAACACCACAATTTGCAGTATTCAGCTTTAGGGAGTCTCATACTTCAATAAAGGGGATGGTATTTTATTATCTCCTTGGGTTATTTTTGGAATTTTGAACAAAAAAATCACTAACACTTACATCGACTGGATGACTATAATGGGGCAGAACAAACCACTCGAGTCTAGTTTCACTTAGGAAACTAATTTGTAGCAAGGATACTACTACAAGTAAGGTTTTGGATTTCTTAGAAGCCTCTTCTGTAAGTATCCTGCACTTTGGTTTTATTGAGTGCACAGAGAGGGGAAGTGGTAAGTCAAAGTGATTGTTCCTGGCTCTAGAACTTTGTTTTCCAAACTCTAATTGGCAGCACAAAGCTGATCTATCCTCTATGAGATTTTTTTCTTTAAAAAAAATAAATCTACTTCTGTAAGTCTTGTCAAGGTGAATGTAGAGAGATCTGTGGATGTGCCCGAGTGTGGGCTCAACGGTTGCCATCCCAGCCATGGCTCTCTGTTAAAGACTTGTTGAGTCTCAGTTTCCATGTTTCTCAACTGGGAGTAAGTAATAACTTCCTTGCAGCTAGAATCAGAGGCTTACATGAGGTGGCTTTGTAGTGGCCTCAGACATACCTGACATGTAGTAGGGGCTCTCCGAGTAGTAATTAGCAGTCTAAATGCTCCTCTGAACCTTATCTTTATCACTGTATCAGGAGGTTGTGAGGATGAGATGTCTGTGACAGGGAAACTGCAATGCAAGGGACAAGTATAAGACAAGTGGCTATTTACTTCCATCTAGGAAGTAAGAAATGTATCAACAATAGATATAAAGGGGCTTCCCTGGTGGCTCAGTGGTAAAGAACCCACCTGCCAATGTGGGAGACGTGGATTTGATCCTTGGGTTGGGAATATCCTCTGGGGAAGGAAATGGCAACCCACTCCTATTTTCCTGCCTGGGAAATTCCGTGGACAGAAGAGCCTGGTGGGCTATAGTCCAAGGGCTTGCACATAATTTAGCATCTAAACAACAGCAACAACAATGGATATGAAGAGGGTGCCTGAATGAGCAGTCTTTGAGGTGATCAGCAACAGCCAGGAGCTAGGTTGCGTGAAGAGTCAGTCATCAGGTTGTTAGGATCTGTGCTGAGGATTAAATGTTCCCACCACAGATGTGGGCCCTATCCTTTGTCCTTCAGGCAGAAGAAAATATCACTGTTACTGCTCGGAACTGGGCTTGTCATTCTTGGGCCTGTGGGAGCTTGGTAGTCCTCACCTCACCTGAACATTGGCTGGAATGTCTGGGCACTTGTCTCTAATTTACCTTGGAGCAGTCTAACTTCAAGCCCATCAGTGAACTCCAAGATGACCAGCACTTTTTTTTTTTTTTTTTGGCTCAGAGACTGTTAACAGCAGCGAGGGTAAGATGCTGAGCTGTGAATACTCCAGAAGACCCAGATGGAAAAATGCCAAGTCACAAAACAGGTGCACAAGCAGGTGCTGTTGTGCAACCAGAATGGCTTCTTCACTTGGCAGCATGGTTCTTCTAAACAAGACTCCCTCCCACCCCATACACATCTGAATGATTATGTAACTGATGTGCATTGAGGACTGGTGCAGGAGAGGGCCTGCTGCCAAGAAGGGAGTTAAAGGTCAGCCTGTTGGGGGAAGAGAGAATTTAAGTTATTAGAATCAGGTTGGTGCTCAATTTTGGAGGCAGTTTACCTGTTGCCTCCATGGAACAGACGTGAAACATGTCTTGGCTTTGAGTTTTCTCCCTGGCTCCTCTCTCTGATTTTGTCTCTATCTTTAGTCCTCTGTCTCTTCGTCTCTGATTCTCTCTTAGTCTGTGTTTCCCCTTTCCTGTCTCACTGCCTATGTGCCATCTCTCTGCTGCCTTTCTCTTTTTCTGTCCTTCAGTCTCTGTCTCTGTGTCTCTATCTTTGTTGGAGAGAAAGGAAGTTTTCTTTTTCACTCTTTTTTATTGAATACAAAAAATAAGTGAATAAAAGCAATTTATCTCCATTGTCTATATGAGAGTTGTTGGATCCTGACACCACCTTCCTCTCATGCTGGCTGAGAGAGTAACTGAGCCTTTTGAGTGGAACCCCAACAAGGGTCCTTCTGCCCAGTGTCGCTTGCACCAGTAGAACAAGCCTGAGTTTGGTTCAGAAGCAAAGGAAAATTTTATTCTTTGATTAAAGAATGGAGAGTGTGAGCATGCTTTCCCTGAAAGGTGGCTGGAACATATCCTTCTAAAACAGGGGCCTCTTCCTCCATCTCAGAGATGGAGTCTCAGGATGGAGATGTTCTAATCTAGGCTGTCTGGTCTGCTCTGGAATATAAGATCTGGATCCAGGTTTAGAGTGCTGACTCTAAGGCTGCTGACTCCAGCCTTTTTACCTAAGTAAAGTTAGTGATAAGTTGGGTGGGTGGGCTGTGCGGGGTGGGGTGGGGTGAGGTGAAGAAGGGGGAAAGTGAAAAATGGAAAAATGGAACTTATATCTTAAGGGGATACGTGGAAGGGTGTGTTTAATTTCATGCAAGCTGGAATCAAATTTCTTGGTTTCAAATCCCAGCTTGTACTACTAACTCACTGTGTGATCTTGGGCAAGTTACTTAACCCTTCTGAGCCTCCATTTGCTCGTATGTGAAACAAGGATAATTATGTTGTTACATAACATACATACATTACATATATTACATAATTACATAAGATTGCTTGTGAGTATAAATGAGACAGTCCTTCCTCAAAATGTCTAGTGCAGTGAAGCCGTCACTCATGATGATGAAAAGGAGCCCCTTTTTGTGTGTGTGTGTTTTAAATTTTTTAATTGAAGGATAGTTGCTTTACAGAATTTTGTGGTTTTCTGTCATTCATCAACAAGAATCAGCCATAAGTTCACCCATGTCCCTCCCATCTCCCTCCCCACCCCACCCTTCTGCCTGTCGCAGAGCCCCTGTTTGAGTTCCCTGAGTCATACAGCAAATTCCTATTGGCTATCTATTTTACATATGGTATTGTGCATTTCTATATTATTCTCTCCATATAACTCCCCTTCTCCCTCCTCTTCTCCCACCATCCATGGTCTGTTCTCTATGTCTGTTTCTCCACTGCTGTCCTGAAAGTAAATTTATCAGTGTCATCTCTTCAGATTCCATATATATGTGTCAGTATATGATATTTATATTTCTCTTTCTGACTTTTTTGCCTTTAACATTAGATGGGGCTGGTGCTAACCCTACAAGCTGCCTCCTGAATCATTGTATTTATTGAGTGCTTCTATCAGCTAGATATGGTGCTGAGTTCTACAGAAACAAATAGAAACCTATTTTCTGATCACAGAGCTATTACTGCCTGTTGGGTGAGAAACACCACCATGTTCCTGGGCCATTTCAATACAGCATGACTGATGTGTATTGAGATGAAGTAAACACAGGTTGGTGTGGGAAACCAGAATGAGGCATGTAAAGACATCCAAGTCTGGACCTTGTACTGCTCCTTTCAACTGAGGACCCCAGGCATACTCTGTGCAACACCTTCTTCCTAGCACATTTAGTAGGTAGGGATTGCTGATGAGAAAGGGAAGTGTGGGTCACTCTGTGGGTAAAACAGACAGACACCACTGCTGGGGCACCTGGACTTTCCTGGAGCTTAGAACATGAATAAAAAGGGAGACCAACCCTTTCCAGCCATTTTGTTTCCTCTTTTGTGACCGCCTCTCTGCAACACGCTCTGCAGATGGATATATTTTAGCAGCGGGGAGAGCAAGCAGTGCTCCCCGCTCAGAAGGGCCTCCTATCAACACAGTCAGCAGTGGCAGGCATACTCACATTCTGTGGGTACAAAAGGTATTTTAAACAGGCCTGTGTCTTCCAGCTTTATCGCCATGTGGGTCTCTTCTCACAATAGTGTTTACAGAAAAGAAACGGCGGGGTATAGGAAAAATGAAAGTCATGGCTTGTTCTCCAGGGGCAGGCAGGACACGGTAGAACAGCAGTCCCAGTTCCTCATGGGCAGCGTCAGCAGTTCTGAGTGCTGCTGCCCACCTGCTGGACAGTGGAGGCCTTTGCTGCTTAGGGCAGAGGGGACAGGTGTCCGGGGTGCAGCAAGTTCTCTGCGGCTTTTCATGGTCTGCAGTATAGCACGGTGCTTCTATTTGTATGTTTTCACTTTTTTGGGGAGCAAGAAGTTTTCTCAGGTTAGAATAACAGTTTTAAAAGGAATTACTGGCATTGAAACATGATGATGAGGTGAAGACCCCTCTGTGATAAGATGAGGCTTTGGAAGGAAATTCACTGCTGTCACTGATTTCTTTTTTATCCTTTTCCATCACCACATGGTTCACCACAGCCTCCATACATAACCCTTAGGCAGGGGAAGAGAGTGGTTTACAAACAAACACTTCAAATGCTCTGGCTCCACTGTTTACTGTGTGACTCTGTGCCAGGCCGTTTTCTGCTCTGCTTCAGTTTTCTTATCTGTAAAGTGGGCATAATACACTGTCTGCTCCAGAGGGCTGTCATAAGGATAACTATTGAAAGCAGTTCCTGGCTCACACGGTGGATTCTATATAAGGGTTTGCTATTAATATTACCATGAATATACAAGCAAACTTCATGATATTCCTTGTGGTGAATTTAAATCTATTTCATGTAGTAACCAACCTATTAGTACTGGCTCTGGGGTCAGCTGATGGCTGTGAACCCTGGTTTAGTATTTCCTAGATGTGGGATCTTGGTCAAATTATTAACCTTTTTGTGTTTCGGTTTTCTCATCTGTAAAATGGGGACAAATAATGCTGATCCCCTCAAAGCAGTGTGGTGAGGATTAAATGAGATAATACATGAAAAATAAGTTTCAGAACCTCTCTGTGCCTCAATTCCCTTAAATGCAGAATGGGGATTATCATGGAATAGCTTGTGGGACTGTTTGATGACTGAATGAAGATTAGATACAAATAAGGTGCTTAGAACAATGTTTTGGACATATTAAGCACACACTACTCTAGCCATTGTTTTTATTACCTGCCTACCACCCCCATCACATCATCATAATATCACTACTGCCATTTTTTCAGTGTGCAGTGTACTTAAGATACAATGATATAGTTACTCACATATTTCAACTTGTCTCATCCTGTATTTCCTTGGGAATTGGCAGTTTTCACCCCCTCCCACACTTTGGCCTGTTTATCCACTCTGATTTTTTCTTGACTCAATTACTGCTTTACTGAGTACCATCCACACACGCTAATTTAATGGCATGTTATTTGCTGAGTGAGGCTTTTTTCCCCATCTTGCTTCAGTCTGTGAATGGTCTCTTGAGTTTCCTCCTGACATAAAGGACTCAGGTGTAATGTTATTAAAGCTCCCAGTGGATTCCTGGTGTACCCCAGTTTTGTGACTGCTTTTAAGCAATTTCAGAATGTTATTAGCCTGAGGCCTTTGCTCAGGCAGGAAGAGTTAGCATTAGTTAATTAATGCTTCCAGTCTTCAGTTCTTTGGAAGTTTTTTATGTTTTACCTTCTGTGATGGTTGTCAGAACAGATAAACTCTAACTCATATAATTAAATCCTCAACTTCCTCAAATCCTTTCTGGTAGTGACAGAATGTTAAAAATGAATAATAGCTGAAATCTTCCTTGCATCATTCAATTATGCATTCACAATTTGGAGCACTCATTGAGTGGCTACTATATGTCAGGCATGTAGGAGAGGAGTAAAGGTGAACATGAGAAGGCCTAGTGGAAGAGGAAGATGTCATAGAAATGCCCAGACCCATATTTACAGTATAAAAAGGAATGAATAGATGACTAAGAGTAATAATTAACCTTTATTGAGCTCTTACTATTGACTGTTTGTGCTTTACCTTATTCAGTCCTTGAGACCAATTATCATTATGCCCATTTTCCAGAGGTGGAAGCTGAGGCTTGAGAGATCAAGAATTTCCTCAAGATCATGCTGCTAGAAAGGGGCAGAACCATCATTGAAATTCAGGCCTGTTTAGGTCAGAGCCCATGATCTTGAATGCTGCACTTCGTTGCCTCTCCACTGATCAGCTATGCAGCTGAAGCCTCAGGGATCTCTGTTCTCATCCCTAAGGGAAAATGAACTGCTGAGAGGTCTTGCTGGTTCCTGTGTCTCCCTACTGAGAGGACAGTCACATCAGATGCAGAAGAGCAAGCTCCTGCTGCCTCCCCATTTACCCATGTGCCAAGGTAGGCTTGGGAGTAAAACAGCCCTGTCTGATGGCTTTGCTGCTTGGGACTGGTGCAGCGTGGCTTAGTTATGCTATTTAAAACAATGTTGATGGTAAGAGTAATAATAGCCCATAATTATGCAGCACTAACTAGGTTCTCTTCTAAATTATTTATTTAATAATCACAGTAACAAATGCTAGTCTCAGCTGGTTTTCTCAGAAGCCTACCCAAGACTAGTATTTGGTATCAATAGTTTATTTGAGAGGTGAAGAAACCTCAGTAAGGAAATGGGAGAGTGAGATGGGAAAGGGCAGGCAATAAATAAAAGGTGGGTACGCACACACCAGCTCATGTGTGTCTTGGACTGGCTAAGGACCTCTCCTGGCAAAGATTCATTCTCAGGAACTTCTGCTTTGTGTGGCAGAGGCCAGAATGACTTTGGCTGCCAGAAAAGGCCCTCAAGCAGCTGAAGTTCTGGCTTCTTGCCACATATTGGCAAGGCCCAAGAGCTTGTGGGAGGGCGCCGACCCGAGGAACCAGAGGTCTGGGGAACCAGAGATACAAGTGACTTGTCCAGGGTCACATGGCTTAGTGGTCTTATGAGTTGAACTGTGTCCCTACTTCTGCCACTTCAATTCATAGGATGAAGAACTAACCCCCAGGACTGCAGAATGTGACCTTATTTGAAAATAGAGTCACTGCACGTGTAATCAGTTAAGATGAGGTCATTAGAATGGATCTTAATTCAATATGACTGTTGTTCTTATGAAAAGGGGAAATTTGGACACAGACATGTATATACAGGGAGAGTGCCAAGTGAAGATGAAAGCAGAGATCAGGGCAATGCTTCTACAAGTCAAGGAATGCCAGAGATGACCAGCAAGACACCAGAAGCCAGTGAGAGGCAGGGAACAGATCTCTCTCACAGCCCTCAGCACAATCCAACCTTGCCCACACCTTGCTCAGACCTTCCACTTCCGGAACTAAGAGACAATAAATTTCTGTTGTTTAAACCACCCAGTTTGTGGTACTTTGATAGGGCAGCCCTGGCAAACTGATATAAATGGCAGTTGTTACTTACAGATTGTGATTTCCAGCCCCAATCAGTGAGTGCAACGGACATGGTGTGGGAGAGGGAGGAGGAGGATGGGAGCCAGCAGGTACCATCAGAATGTTAGAGTCCTTGCTTATCTCTTCTCGCCTCTCCTCCTTCTCACCCCCAAACATTTATTAAGTGTGCTGAGCTCTTTACATGCATCACTCCATTTAATCTCCATGTAGCCTGAATGGGAGGTAATATTGGTATCTCTGTTTTACAGACAAGGTGACAGTGGATTCAGAGAGGTTAAGTAACTTGCCTAAGGACACAGAGTATGTCTCCTTGCATATGAGCCAGTATGCAAACTCAGGTTGTCTGACTTGTGTTCTGCCACCTCTGCCCTTGCAGCCAGACTGGCTCACGTCCAAAGAACAGACATCTATCTTAGGAGCAACTTAGGGACCAGAGTTGTTGCAGGGGAGTCCTGATGTACAGGGATGGGAAGAGTCTCTCAAAGAGAAACACTAAACAACAGAAGATGAATCAGCACCAGAGCACAAAGTCTTAAATGGATTATTTGAATATTATCTTCTATTTTGGGTACTTAAAGGTGTTCTCCTTTTTACTCTTTGTGAGGATCTGTAGAGAGAAGGAGGCATTTTGACCCTATTCCAGAGGTGTCCTGTGAACACTCTGGGCATGGCATTAGAGTAACTGAGGACATGGTTCTGCTGAGCTGCACTTGTTCCTTCTCCTTGCCTGGCCCCTCTCCCCCTTCACTGTTAATACTGCAAGGAATTTGGTTCTTCTGCTGTCAGTTTTTTTTCAACCAGAAAAATGTTCTGCCATGTGTCTTTTGTTCTTTTTTCTGAAGCGGCTGTGAAGTTATAATTTACTGGCATATAGAGAAAAGTGGATTTTTTTCACTGCAATTCCATTTCCCCCCTCCTTTGGGATTCTTGGGAAAACCTGATTAAAATGTCAGCCAGAAGAATGGCTGGTGATTCTTTAAAAGGACTGATTAAACCAGGATGACCCACAGCACTAACAGGAGAAGAAAACCCTGTGGGGATCTGAGCATTTACTTTGCACTTATTTGAGTATAGTGTAAAAAAAAAAAGTCAGAAAAAAAAGAAAAAGCTTTGATGGAGAGGAAGGGTGATAATAAAATAGTTATTAGCAATGGTAATAGTAAGTGCCACTCAAGTAAGTTCTGTCCTTGGCCCTGTGCTGTGCCTTTGTATTGTCTCTAACACCCACATTCCTGGAGGTAGGTAGGATTACCCCATTCTCTGGAGACAGCAATTCACATGCCTGTGGTTGAACAGCCGGGGCCTGTCTCCTGGGGCCTGAGGATCACACTGAGGGAGGATCCTAAGATCTTTAATAGGAGATTGCCACTCCCAGGATGGGACTGCATCATGCTTGGAGAACTGATTCCTTCTATCTGCATTTAAGCAGTAACTCCTTCCTGCTTCTCTGGGACCCAGCCTTTTTTGCCCTCATCTTGTACCTGCTTTCAAAATTTCTTGCCAATTGTTTCTCATTTAAAATTCTCCTTTGGAGGAAAGCCAGTCAAAAATACGTGCATAGAATCATCTGGTTCAATAGAAAAGGAAAAAATTGTTGACTTAAGTGCATTATTTTAGTTTTGTGTTTTCTGAGAATTGGATTCTACATGCTGAACAACCCAAAGACGGAACATTAAAGTGGGACAGAAACCTGTGGCCTGATTCCCCCGAGGTTATTTGGGGCCCCTACTGTACCCTGTGGCTGCACTGTGGAAGGGGGACCAGGGGAGGGCCAGACTGTTGTCTAGTTGATTTTGGCCAGGCTTATCTAGAACCTGGGAGAAGGCAATGGCAACCCACTCCAGTACTCTTGCCTGGAAAATCCCATGGATGGAGAAGCCTGGTGGGCTACAGTCTATGGGGTCTCTGGGAGTCGGACACAACTGAGCGACTTCACTTTCACTTTTCACTTTCATGCGTTGGAGAAGGAAATGGCAGCCCACTCCAGTGTTCTTGCCTGGAGAATCCCAGGGACGGGGGAGCCTCGTGGGTTGCCGTCTATGGGGTCGCACAGAGTCGGACACGACTGAAGCGACTTAGCAGCATCTAGAACCTGACCCCACTAGCTTCTCTGTTTCTTCTATCATTCAGAGCCCAGTCCAGTTAAACCACACAGAATCTCGTCTCAGAATCCAGTGCTAACTCTGCTTGTTGTTTTTAATGGCATGAAGCACCATATTATGTTACTCTTTAATTATTTTATTTTATGATGATAGTCTTGTCTGCCTGATGGATCGTGAGCTTCATGTAAGTGTGAAGAAATCTGCCTTTATTGTACCTGCCTTCCCTCATTCCCCTGGCCCTCAGTCTTCCGTCTCTGTACTGATCATAGTGCTAGGCATGTAGAAAGTGCTCAGAATCTACTACTGAATGACTACTAAACATTTTTTCTTGGAGTGTTAATTTCTTTAATAAAGCATATGTTCTGTAGAATGAAGAACTGCTCTGTTATCAGGGTTCAAGTTGGTGTGGGTAGCATGAAAGATAAAATGTCAGGAAAAGGAGCGGTGACCTTATAGATACTATTCAGCCCAATGTTGGGGAATTTCCTTCAAAGATCACTTGAGCTATCCCTGTACTGGCAGGGAATGGTGAATAGTGGTAATTATTGGCGCCTGTTCTTTGCTGTGGTCCATCTGGGGACTCCTTTCCAAAACAGACTGCATATTGGCAACAGGGAGGACAGTGTGTGTTACCTGAAAAATCACAAACTTAAGACTTTGTTTATAGAGGAGTGGGATAGGTCTGCCCCTCTATCTCAGATGAAATAGCATGTTGTAGTTGGATATTTCTGTGGGTCCCCATTCTCTGTACTGAGGCAAGTGGAAACAGGGGTAAAACACCTTCTTTGCTCTGAAGAGTCCTCAGGTCAGCTTCAGAGTTTTCTCTTTGTAGAGCAGAGGACCACGCTTGTTGTCTTCTCTCAGTTACCTGTAGGACCCCTGGACTATTCACACCACTAAAGAATTATATCTTCTAGCCGAGGATAGAGGTAGTACAGGAAATATCTTGATCTTACTTTAGGCCACATTTAGAAGAGACTTGGATCCTACAGTTTTCTCATCTCTATAAAAAATACAATCAAAGTGTTTTCTTCCCTGGAGGGAAGACATCACTAATTTGTGTGGACCCTAGAACATGCATTCTCTCTCTCTCTCTTTTTAATCTTTTCACACATGCTTCCTACCTTCTTATTTTACAGGAATCAAGAGACTATAGAAAAAAATCTCAGCTATCAGTCATTTTCTTCCTGTTTTTAATCCTCCCATGTTTTCGTTTAAAAATCTTCCCCAAAGGGAAGAATTGAACTAATTTTAAGCAGATTTCTTAAATGCAAAAATATACACAAAGGAGCAAAGGGCAAGAATTTAAATTACGTGAGATGATGAGTTTTTGCGGATAATACAGTTATTTGATAACACTGGCTTGTCCTGAAATTTCTCATTTGCAATTAGATGTATGCTGCTTTTTTTGTATTCAGGAGAAAATGTTACCAAATGGACTCATGGGGTTTAAAAGATTTACATTAAAAATGAAACAAAAGGAAAGAAAACAAAAACCCAGACTAGTGGTGTTTAATTCACTAGGGATAGGGAACTGGAAATACGACCCTGGTTTCTTAAGCATCCTTGTGAGGATTCACAGAACAATGGTATTTCATTCAGGGTTGGCAGGAGCTTGGATTAGTATCTAGCTTAAATACCTAGAGCTTGAGTCCTTTCTTTGGTGTGTGTGTGTGTGTGTGTGTGTGTGTGTGTGTGTGTGTGTGTGTGTGTGTGTGTGTTAGTTGCTCAGTCATGTCCGACTCTTTGCAAGCCCGTGGACTGTAGCCCACCAGGCTCCTCTGTCTGTGGAATTCTCCAGGCAAGGATACTGGAGTGAGTTGCCATTCCTTTCTCCAGGCCTTTCTTTGGTATCTCTACCAAAAGGTCACTAAGCCTCACTGGAATAAGTCCAGGGATGGGGAGCTCATTATCTGCTGAGGTATTGCACTTTATATATGAATGGATATATAGGATTTTTTTTTTTCCTGTTCCAGGTGCATGCTTGGAGAGTAAGTTCCCCGACCAGGTATTGAACCTGGGCCCTCGGCAGTAAAAGCACAGAGTTCTAACCACTGAACCATCAGAGAATTCCCATGTAGGAAGTTTTTTATGTTGAACAAAAATCTATTCAAGCATTTTTATTGAGTACATACCATGTTCCAGGTGCTAGATATTGTTTATATTCTGAAGATATAGCAATGAACAGAAGAGAAAGAGATCCCTGTACTCTTAAAGCTTGCTTTCTGTGGGAGAGTGAGAATGAATAAAAGCACATAAAATGAAGAGCATGACAGGAGATAAGTAAGAAAGGAAGATAACGCAAGGGTGAGCACTTGCAGTTTTAACTAGGGTGGTCAGAAGTCACTGACAAGTGACTTTCAAGTGAAGTATTGAATAAGCCATGTGAGTATCTCTGGGGAAAGAACATGTCAAGTAATAGAAAGAGTAAGTGCCAAGGCCCTGAGGTAGGGGTGTGCTTGATATGTTCATGGAGTAGCAACAAGACCAGTGTGGTTGGAGTGGGAAATACAAAGGGGACAGTGGTGGAATGTGAGGTTAGAAAGGGAATGGGAGCCAGGTCACGTGGGGCCTTGTGGGTCATTGTAAGGACACTGGATTTCACTCCAGATAAGATGGGGAGTCATTGGAGGGGGTTAAGCTAGGGACTAATATGATCTGACTTATGTTTTTAAAAGATTTGCTCTGCAAAGAGACTATACAGTGAAAGGGGTGGACTTAGAGCAGTTTGGAGGTTGTTGGCTGTAGTGCAGACCGGAGATGATAGTGTTTTGGATGAGGGGAGATATGAAAGTGTTTGGGTCCTGGACATATTTTGAATAGTGCTCTTCAAGTTTGACCTGCTGATTAACTCTATCCCAGGAGTGTTTTTTTTTTTTTTTTTTTTTTAACACACGTCATCCTTCTTCATATATTCAGACTAAAATAAAATAGGGCAAATCTATCCTTTGACACACCCCTTTGCTACCCATGCTTCCCTTGTGGCTCAGTTGGTAAAGAATCTGCCTGCAATGCGGGAGACCTGGGTTCGATCCCTAGGTTGGGAAGATCCCCTGAAGAAGGGAAAGGCCACCCACTCCAGTATTCTGGCCTGGAGAATTCCATGGACTAGTCCTTGGGGTTGCAAAGAGTTGGACATGACTGAGTGACTTTCACTTTCACACTTTCACTTTGCTCCCCATAGGCAAGCTTTCTAATATGTGGGATGTGTATCCTTTTGTTTGTGTGACTTCTTATAAATCAGGCATTATTCTTTTGTAATAGAGTTTTAATTTAAATAAGTGGTATTGTGGTACAGATCACATTTTGTTTCTTCCTATATTTTAAAGATATATCTGTGTTGCTGAATGTTCCAAGATTCTGCTGCTTCTGGCTGAACCGACTTCCTCAAATGAGACCATTGAACTGTGAAAAGACTATGTTAAATTAATAGCATGTTTCCCTGAGGTTTTTCCTCTCCATTCCAATCCTGCCCACCTCTTCCAACTATTCCCAAATAATATGGCTTTGAGCCTTTCTGTGGTCCAGCCACTCTACTCTGAGCCTGCTATGACTTATCTCTGCTCACCGACCTGGGTTTCTGAGAGCAGCATCTATGCCTGGAGACTCCTTCCCATTTGCCAGATGTGGAAATGAAGTTTTGTAGCTGAGAAATGGGTGTAAGGACTTCGGGGCTAAGAAAATAGAAGCCACAAGATAAAGTGAGACCCAAGATTGCACATGTGCCCAAGGTAGACCCTTGCCTCAGTTTTCATGGGCGCAGTAGAGTAATGGTTAAGAGCTTAGGCTCTTGGACCTGATATACGTAGTTTTGCCTTCTAGTTCTCCTTCCTGCTGGTTACATGAGTTTGTATTGATTGCTTAGCTATTCTGAGCTGCATTTTCCGCCATGATAAAATGGTGATAATCATAACACTAATTTCAAAATGATATTTTTAGTATTAGATGCAATACTCTATTACTTTTTGGTATAAAGCCTGGCACAGACTGGGTCTTTGGTAAATATTGGCTATAATTTTAAGCTGAAATTCATACAAACCCAGATTGTCACAAAAAAATGAACCATGGGTGTTTATTTGCACTGCAAAAGATGATAAAATAGTTTTCTTTTAATAGCAGTTTCTCTAGCATACTTGCGACATGCTTTGTGTGTCTGCTCTCAGTCGCTTCAGTCGTGTCTCTGTGCGACCCCGTGGACTGAAACACTGCCCCCTCGCCCCCAACACACACACACCGTCAGGCTCCTCTGTCCATGGGATTCTCCAGGCAAGAATACTGGAGTGGGTTGCCGTTTCCTTCTCCAGGAGATCTTTCCGACCCAGAGATCCAACCTGTGTCTCTTGTGTCTCCTGCCTTGGAAAGCGGGTTCTTTACCACTAGTACCACCCAGGAAGCCCTGCGATGTGCTTTCAGTGACCCAAACTGGATTATACATGGCTTTTCAGCAGGATAGACTGTAAAGACTGGTTTACCTGTATGATGACAGTGTGGGAGATGCACTGTATGATAGTAAGAGCCACATTGAAAGCTTCCTGGCAAATACAGACATGATGATGTTATTGAGGGTTCTCTCTTTCTTTCTTTCTCTGTCTCTCTTACATTCTGTACAATTGTAGTCCTAGCAGTGGGGTATACTTTTAAAAGATCTTGAGTATAGCACTGTATTTTCGGAAGTGAGGTACCCTATTTTTTTCCCAGTGAAAACCTATAATAATGAAAATATAGAAGAAGAGAACTTGAAGAGACTGAAAGAATTTAGTGTCACTGATATTGCAAGATTGAAAGACAACTCAGAGGTCATCAAATGTTCCCTTCTCTTTCCACAGATGAGGACTGTGAGGATTAGAGAGATGGGGTGACTTGGTCAAACTCACCCAGCTTCTAAATGGCACAGCAAGGACTCAGTTTTCTTGTCCAGTATTCTTTCTTCTACAAATGGTTCCTAGTAAGGGTTGGATTTGGAACACTCATTTTGAGGGTTATTTTTGTCTTGAGAACTCAGGGCATGGAATTTGTACCTTTCCTTGATAATCTATCCCAGAAAGAAAATTTTTCCTTAAACACAGTCCAACTGTCTCTTGGAGTAATTTAAATAACCAAACTCAGGCCTGCTGTGACAGTATCATGGTACCATAACATTTGAATATGGTCAAGAGAAAAAACACATTTTAGGCTAGGCACATTTAGTATGCTTTGTCCTCCTTTTGCCCTGACTCAGGCTTCTCAAAGGCTCTTCCTTACTTCTTTCCTCCTGTATTTAATGTCTCTCCCACTGCAATGTGAGCATCATGAGGACCAGGGTCTTTATATGTTTCATTCTCAGTTGTATGAATAGTGCTTGGCACAAAATAAGTGCCAAGTGGATGTTTGCTGAGGGACTAGTATGTTTATTGAGTGCCTACTATGTGCCAGGCACTCTTCTTGGCATCCTGGATGCAGAGCCTCCCTCAGTACCAAGAGTAGGGAAGAGGAGGGAGAAAACACATCTGACTCTGATAGAGAAGTGAGGTTTAAATTCATCCTGCCTGTCCTTGGCAAACTCAGAGGAAATATTTTGACTTAAGAACAAGCAGCTTCTTTTCTTGATCCTCACATCACTGTAGTCACTCCATGCCTTACCACAGTACCACAGGTCACACATGTATCTGCTTGCACACACACTTGTGGGCCAGTTTGATGAGGCTTAAGTAGCACCTGAATTACCATGTATCTTCCTAATGTTTGTTTCTCACACCCTTGCTTGATACCTAAAATCCCAACTGTTGAATGATTCTCTGTGTTAAGGAATGTCTGTAGTAGACCCATTTTAAATAATAAAAATTTTCTCTAGAGACACCAAGCATTAACCATAAACAACGCCAGAACCTTTACATGAATTATTTTTTTAGGTTAGCCATTGAGAAGAGTTGGAGAAGGCAATGGCATCCCACTCCAGTCCTCTTGCCTGGAAAATCCCAAGGATGGAGGAGCCTGGTAGGCTGCAGTCCATGAGTCGGACATGACTGAGCGGCTTCACTTTCACTTTTCACTTTCATGCATTGGAGAAGGAAATGGCAACCCACTCCAGTGTTCTTGCCTGGAGAACCCCAGGGATGGGGGAGCCTGGTGGGCTGCCGTCTATGGGGGTCGCACAGAGTCGGACACGACTGAAGCGACTTACCAGCAGCAGCAGCATTGAGAAGAGTAGAACTTATGGGAAATGAGCATAAATAGTTAGGTTCTATTGAGGGAAGAGAGAGAAGAGGAAGCTGGGCATGTTCTAGAACACTGCTACTCAAAGAGTAGTCTGGGGACTGCCCTGGTTTATAATGTGATTAGTAGCTTGCAGTGTCACTAAGGACTCTTTTTAATTAAAATGATTTGTTTTTCAGTAATACGACTTTTCTAATTGAAAGAAGCAGCATAATTCACATTTGTTCAAGTATAAACCTCTTATTTTGTCATTGTCTGCTAACAAACAGCTGATGGACCAGCTATACAGGAGCACTGCTTTGGAAGATTGGCTACTGTCTGGGAAGGTAGTCCTATTGAAGTATTGTGGGAAAATCCCAGGGCTTGCAGGGGAAACGTGAAGTCTCTGTTCCCTAGATGTGGGCGTCAAGGATAGAGGAGATCAATTTTGCTTATTACGTCGCAGCTTTGCCTAGGGTCAGGTTTGACTAAGTTGTTTTGTTTCTCCCCCTTCATCATCTTGACAAATACATGCTAAGGGGGCACAACACCTTTAGTTTGTTGAGCATCAGTGTGGTGGAATGGAAAGAACAGTCAAATAGAAAAGAGCTCAAATCCATGGTTCTCCACATATCAGCTTGGTGATTGTGAACAAAATTCTTAACTTTTCCTGTTGCCCCTTTTATAAAGGGGAGCTGCCGTAGGAGTTTTATTATAAGCATTAAGTGTAGAGCATCCCTAAAAGCAGAGTGTCAGGCATAAGAATACTTCTTTGAATAGATGAACTGATTGGTATTTCCCATACTCTATTGCATTTTCTCCTCTCAACAACTCTGGGAGCTATAGTAAGCCCATTTTATAGGTGAGGAAACAGAGGGTTAAAACACAAAGCCTAAGAAAAGTTAGACAATTTACTTAAAGTTGAGACCAAAGCCAGGATGACTCATAGATCTAAAGAATGGCTCTAAAGCAGCACCCACAATTTTCCTAAAGGCATCCTTGTTTTATCTGATACTAATAACTTGGCTGTGTGGGCAGTGACTTGATAAAGGAAACTGAAGTGAATCATTAAACCTCCAAGTTATTGTTTCCACTTTACAGACTATGAGAACGACGTGGGTGAGGAAATTCTATCAAGCACTTTAATATGGAGAAAAAGAAAAATAAAAAAAGGTGAGATCTCGCTCAGGAGCTTTATAAAGGTCAATAGGATTAATATACCCTTTGAACATGGTTATTTTAGCTGAAATAAGAAAATGGCATGGGGGAAACTACACAGACTACTCATGTAGTAGAAATGTATTTACCCTTTTTCTCTTCCTTTGTGGCGAATGTGTGATTACTTGAAGCAAACTGGTAGAATAAATGGTTATACCCAGAAGTTGTGTTCTAGAAATGGGTTGATTATCTGTAAATGTTATTTTATATTCTCAGATTCATCAAAAATCATCAGCTCAAGGTACCTTGAAAAGAATGAACAGATAATGGGCAACTAAAATTGATGGATTGGAAGCCCAAAGAAAATGTGTGCTCTTGGGGATATTTGCAATTGCCTCCTAAGTTCTTTATAATTTAAACAAACTACCTCTAACTCAGTTTATAGATCAAACTTCATTTTTAACCTCCTGTAAAATGAAAATTAACCTTGAAGTAAATTCACAGAATTTCCCAGGTAGGAATGAGAGCCCTAGCAGACATTAATAAGTGTTCTCAGGAAAAAAGATTATGTAGTTAAAAAGTTTTGAAGCTACTGGGTTCAGCAGAGGTTCATAGATTTCTTTAGTGCAGGACTTCTCAGAGGCTCTAAGTTCTAATGTGGACCATAAGCCTCTTAGAGGGCTGCAAATAGCATAAACCTATTTGACTATCCCTGCATCCCCCTATATATTTTTTCCCACAGAACACTTTTTAACATTTTGTGGGGTCAGTGTCCCCAGGAACATACTTTGAGAAATGTTGATCTTCTCTGTGTGTGTGCTAAGTCGCTTCAGTAGTGTCTGACTCTTTGAGACCCTATGGACTGTAGCCTGCCAGGCTCCTCTGTCCATGGCTAGCACTCCTCCTTTCATAGTTTCACAGTTATGTGCCTTATATTTAATGTCTTAGTTTTGTGTCTGTTTATGAGGTGTGACTATAAAGTAATACAATTTTAATTTTGTAATCATAAAAATATTGCTTGGAGATGAGTGTTATCTTCACAATAGAACCCTTGGGTGTGTTTATTCTTAAGTGTCTTGATGATGGTGCCTTCATTCAAAACAGCTTCAGAGCTTTTCTTTTGGTTATTGCTGTACTCACATTACCAGACCTGCTCACAAGAAATCAGCCTCAAGACTGCAGAGCAACAACTGACTGGTGTTCTTGTGGTAAGAAAGAGCACTGGATTAGGGCATCAACAAAACTTTGGTTCTTTTAGTCTCCACTTGACCACTAACAAGTTAAGAGACTTTATCTCTTAAACTCTCAGAGCCTGGTTTCTTCATCTGTAAATCTGGTCACTAGAATAGCTCCTTTGTGGGGCCCTTGTTTGGATTAAATGAAATAATGCTTGTGGAGATATTTTACAGGATATGTATTAATTGTGTAGGCTCTGGAAGTTGACTGCTTGAGTTAGCTTCGCAACTCTACTGTTTGCTAGTTTTCTGGCCTTAGGAAAATTATTTTACTCCATTTCTATCTTTTAGAATCATGAGAATTTCTACCTAATAGGATTGTGTGGACTAATAAAATAGTTTATGTATAGTGCTTAGGCCAGTGCCTGAAACATAATAAATGTCCTTTAAGTACTATATGCTATTAATCTAACCTGTAAAGAATTAGGTGGATTTGAAAGTACTTCCCTTTCAGGGGAGCTCTTGATTTTGTTAGGTATGAATAGGTGGGAAAGCAAGGTAAAGAAAAGATAACTAAGAGGACAAGATTTGAGAATGATAGCTGGGTTAAAAAACATATTGGCTAATCCTGGGTCAGAACGATCAAAGTTTGTGTATTAGTTATTTTCTGTGGTGTAATAATAGTGTCACAAGCTTAGCATCTTAAAACAACACACACTTATTATCTCACAGTTTATATGGGTCAGGAGTGTGGGCATGGCATAGTTGTCTCCTCTGCAAGGTTGCAGACTATTAGCCAGGGCTGTGGTCTCATCTGAATGGTTGGCCGGGAAGCGTTTATGTCCAAGTTCACATGGTGGTTGGCAGCATTCAATTCCTTCCAGAATGTTGACTTGGCGCTTCAATTTCTGCCTGGCTGTCAGTTGTAAGCCACCCTCAGCTTGTTACTATATAGACTTTTTCAACATGATGACTTGTTCCTCAAAGCCAGCAAAGGAGACAGGGTCTACTAGCCAGATGGGTTACAGCCTCAGGTAATATAATCATGGGCACACAGTTTTGTATATACCACTACCTTTACCATATTCTATTGCTAGAAGCAAGTCGCAAACCCTGCCCACAGTTGAGGGGACGGGATCACCCTAGGAACACAGAGGGGATGAGGTCATGGGGCACCCTAGAATCTGCCTGTTGCAGATTGTTTTCAAAAGTCAAGCCCAACTTAAAAGGATGAGGATCACAGAAAGTACCCCTGAAACCCTTTTAAACATGACATTTTGGGAACAAAAGCAGTGTGGTTGGAATATGTATAGTCTCCCAAGATGATCACTTTGAAAGGACAACACCTATTTCAACCAGAATTTACATTTGGTCATGCTGTTAGAAGCTGTTCGTGTTATTTCATACTCAGACTTCATCATTTCCAAAACTAAAAAGATTTTCCTTACAATCTACATTTTTTTTCGTATACTTTAAATAACCTTTGGCATTCTGCTTTACATGGACTTTCCCCTAAAGATCTGCCTAGGCTAATACATAAGTTGACTAAAGGTGCTTTTGTTATGCAGCAAATCTTAGAAATGACCTCTTATTGCCTACAGAGATCTCTTTATTGAAATTTTCTTGAGTTTGTACATTCAAGGCTCTGAATTTACCACTTAATAGTACAAGTAGTTGCTTTTGTTTGGCTGTATGGGCCTGTAGGAGTTTGTGTTCAATAGCTCCAATGGTCTTTATTATAATTAGTTACAATCACCAGGATTTTGTTATTGAACCTATGACATTGGAGAAGCGTTGTGTAGATCTATGTTATGTTCACCTACATGGTAATCACCTTAATGGAGAATGACACACACAGGCATCATAAAGAAACTGAGACTTGGTAAATACCTTCAGTGAAAACAATCTTAGGGCAAGAGGTCATCCTAACTTTCAGGTATAAGGAAGCTATAAAGTCAGCAAATCATAGGATATGAAGATTTATTAATTTAGTGTGATGAAGACAGATTTTAGATTGTGCTTGAATAAGGGAATATGAGATAACAGCCAACCACATGACAAATGGAAGTGGACAGGAAGGACGTTGCTCAATTTCTGTTCCACAGAAATCACAGCGAGCCAATAATAAATGCATTTGGATGCTGTGATTGCTCCTGGAAGAAAATCTGCTGTGAAGATTTTTCAAAACTCTGATCCATTTCCAGTATTTTCCAGTCATGTTATTGATTCATTATTTTCTCTTCATTTGAAACATTGTTTATCAATGACTTCGGTTTGTGGTTGAGTTCTACTGAGAATAAAATCAGCAAAAGGTTTCTACTAGAACTTCATTTTCCTTTGGATGTTTTTGATAGAACCAATAGAACCTGGAGTGTTTTTGTCATAGGCAAGCATAGGCTTGTACGTAGTAAAATCTGATATATTCATCATTGAAACTTTGGGTCAAGGTAGAGCATGCTGGCTGTGTAAGTAAATGAAAATTTTCTTTTAAATAGTGTTGTTTTGGCAAATTAATACTCTTAGGCTCATACTTAAATATCACATTCCTGGAATGAATCAGCTCAAGATCCCTAAAGAGAAAAACTAACCATAACTATGACAACATCACTGAACAAAAATGGATCTCATCCTCATGTTAGATTTTAGCCTAAGTTCTTCCCTATATATGACATTGGGCAGTTCACCTAACCCCAGACTTGGACATTGTATCAATATTAAGGGCTTTGAGATCTAGAATCTCATAAGACCTAGGGAGACAGAGGGGCAGCAACTTTTTACAAAGAATGTCAAATTTCTAACTTCTGATCTTTTAGTATTTTCAAGGCAAAGCTGAGGTCACTGTGTGTTGATTCCTATGAGCGGATGTGAGAAAGGAAGTACAGAGATGATAAAAGGATGAATATCAAGTCCCAGACTGTCAAAAGGCAAGTGTTATTGATCAGTGTAGCCAGTGGTATTGAGCATTTTCAAGTGCAAAGCATAACGCCAGATATTGCAGAGAGTACATAGAGGATTAAGACATAGTCACTGCCTTAAAATGCTTATAAGATAGAGGAAAAATAAATATTCATAAGTAAATAAAATAAGTGAAGGCAAGTCAGGGTATAATGTCACAGAAACTGTTCAGACCAGGCATTACTGAGGTTTACATGGAATGATCCTGTCTAATTTGGAGGGAGTGGGCCCATAAAAGCTTTCATTGAAACATGACATTTGAAATGGACTTTAAATGATGGAGAGGAGGTTGCCTGATAAAAAATGGAGGGAAGAAAGCCTGGGGTGGAGGGAGATGCAAAAACTACAGCTTGGAGAAGGGAAGACATGGGCTTTGGGGATAAAATTAAATTAAAATTAAATCATCCATTTGGTTGGAGAATAGGCAGTTATGTTGAAAGAGCAGGCAATGGGCTCATGACTTTATCAACAGCAAAAGAATGAAAGCCTAGATGGATTATGTGATTGGGCATTCTGGCTCATGCAGCATACTGGCCTTTTGAGACAGACTCATTTTTATCTTTATGCCAGTAGAATGCATTCTAAGGATACAACTGTCATTCCAAACAATATCATATCTTTTGCACTGACCTAGTGTAGTTACACAACTTTTATCTGTGTAATGCGATGCTTTCTAATAGCGCTAGAGAAATAGCTAACATCTTCATTATTCAGCAACATCAAGCACCATACAACATTCATTTTGTCAGAAGCATAAAAAATTCTTCCAGGCTTCTATGTGGAGAAAACCATTCTCTCTTTAGTGTATCCTCTTGAACATGAAAATGGTCTGGTGCTTGAATGGACTATTTCTAAACTTGGCTAAAAAATGTTATACCTCTTTTATTTTTATCACCTGGTCGCTATCACATTGACATTGCTTTTGGATATAACTATTCTTTAAATATTTGTCTTGACTTCTTCGGTGCACCTACATTTAAAAAATTCTATTTATTTATTTTTTCGTGTTACTGAATTCCATGCTAGCTGCCTGCATTGTCAAAGGGCCACGTAAAGGTATGTAAGGGATGAGTTGCTCTTGTGCAGTCTGCCTTGTCTTTGTTAACTGCAGGCACAACTCTCATGAATTATGTAAACTTCTGTCCTGGAGTGAGCCCAGTAGTGCCTCAAGTATTCATAAAGAAGTCTCTCGAAGCTTCCCTGAAGGAATCACACTCTCAATGGTAGTGAGTGAAGCGAAGAGGCAGCAGCAGTTGTAGGGCTGAAATAAACACTGGGCCAAAGTCCTGAACAGAAATTTGGGCATTTCCGTGATCTATGTCTGTTGGGGTCTAGCATCAAAGTACTTTTATAAATGAAAGAGACTGATCAACGAGGGAGCAGAGCCAAAGTAACAACAGCCCCAACTTTAGCAGCAAAAAACATTCCAGGCACACGCGCCTACATGATCAAAATGTAAGTTTCAGAAACTAATGTGTGCTTTTACTATGTGCAATGCATTGTGATTTCTCCTGTCCACTTCATTCCATTCCATTTCCTTTCCAAGGAGATACCAATCTAAATGTCTCTGGAGGCTCGTTGTCTTTCCTTTTAGCTTAGTAGAGAGCTGGCTCTGTAGCCCGAGTCACTCATAGGAAGAACAGGGCTGTGCTCTGGAGTTTCCCTATTATTTCTGGAAGCAGGAAGTCCCTGCAGTTAGCTATTCCCTCAGTGTAAGTAAGGGCTTCCTTGATAGCTCAGTCGGTAAAGAATCCACCCGCAATGCAGGAGACCCCAGTTCAATTCTAGGTCGGGAAGATCTGCTGGAGAAGGGATAGGCTACCCACTCCAGTATTCTTGGACTTTCCTGGTGGCTCAGCTGGTAAAGAATTCGCCCGCAATGTGGGAGACCTGGGATTGATCCCTGGGTTGGGAAGATCCCCTGGAGTAGGGAAAGGCTACCCACTCCAGTATTCTGACCTGGAGAATTCTATGGACTGTATGGTCCATGGGGTCGCAAAGAGTTGGGCAGACTGAGCGACTTTCACTTTCAGTGTAAGCATGTGGATCCCTCTGGACTGGTTTGCTTACTGTGTGCATCCAGTCTCATCAAGTCAGTAGGGTAACGAGTGCTTGGTGATCTTGTGCATGCTGGTTTTTCTCTACTTGTCAGTCATCTTCCTACAAATCCTAGTTTATATTTACTTCACATGGTGCTGGGGATGTGTGTTGATTACCACATACCCCTCACTCCCCTCAAACTAAGAGACACATTTGAACTGGTGGAAGGGGGTATTTTGAAAAAGCTTAACAGATATCTCTGGCTCGTGCCTCCCCATACCCAGTGATGAGAAGCCTTGTTGTAGAGCTATAGAACACTATTTTAAATAGTGGAAGAACACTACTCTTCCACTCTGCAGCCAGGTTGTTCTGGCCTGAGAATGTACAAATGATGTGGAGTGGGAAAAACTGTGGTGCCCAGGTGTAGGGGGGGCATCAATGTTCATAAGCGAACTGGGGTTTTGGAAAAAAGTTCCCCATTTTCTCCTCCCACTTTAAGTGCTTCAGGAAGGTACCTTGAAAATATGTATGTCAATTCTGTACTACTGACATGTGGGCTAGATAATGCTTGTTGTGGGAGGCCTGTCCTGTGCATTGTAGGATGTTTAATACCATCCCTGGCCTCTATTCATCAGATACCAGTTGCCCACACCCCTGCCTCTGAGTTGTGACAATCAAAACTGTCTCCAGACATTGCTAAATGTTCCCTGGGGACCAAAATCATCCTCAGTTCAGAATCACTGGTTTAGATGAAACGTAAACATTAATACTTTCCTGTATACATATCATACTAATTTTTTTGTGAAAGGGTCAAAACACTTCTACTCTGAACATAATAATGTCAAACATTTAATAGTGTTCCTGCTTATTTTTGATATATGTGGATATTACATTTTCATATATAGATGTTCAACATATTTTTACAGCGGCCATTAAAATGCTGTAGACTACTACTCAGTATAGCAGTAAATATAACTACTCCCCCCTCCCTTTCTTTGATCTATAGGGTCACCAGGGAGAATACTATTAGAAGGACTTACTAGGTAATGAAAAATGGAGGTTCTACTAGATATTGATTAAAGAGCAATGTCTTAACAGTAAGTCCCATGGTTAATGCTACAACTTAATAATAAATAAGCATCAATAAAATGTATTAAGAAGTCATAGGAGTTTCCGAGGTTAATGTTTACAATAGAGTTCACAGTGAGCCCTTTTCAGAAATGAAATACAAAAATGTTTACATGGTGTCATTCTAGCCACATTGGCAATCTAGTGTCAGCTTTCCCCACTGCCTGTCCTATTCTTGGCTATCTTTCTCTTTCTTCCTCTCAGTGTGTTCTAGGAAATGAAAAATACCTGAACCTAAACAAAACATAGGACGGAAAGGGAAGCAACTGGGAAAATAATAATCACACCACACATTCCAGAGCTTTTGGCTTCTCTGGTCTTTGAATAATCCCTCCTATAGTGCGTCTCCTCTAGCAGAACAATTGCCTGCTGATTGGGGGAGGGTGTTTGCCAGGCTTAGGAGAAGCCCAGAATCACTCTGAGAGAATGGAATGTCCTTTGTATCCAAGAAACAAACAGTAACAAACAGTAGTTTGCCTCACAGCATTTAATATCCACAGCAAGGTGGAGGTTGCTAGAGAAAACTGAGAAAATACTTTGGGACTTGCTTGTGAAACCTCAATTACCAAGGCTGTTTGGCTCATAGAAAAAGGAGCTAATTGTTTTTGAGCAGAGCTATTTGTATTTTTTTCATTGTTCCTTCTTCATTGTCTTTTATTTGCACTCATTCTTTTTGTTGCCCCTTTGCTCTATGAAAGATGTACATGCATGTGTGTTCATACACACATAAGCATTACACACACACAGTGACATTTCTATTGGACCTGCGTTTCCTTTCCTGAAAGCTACGGAAATGGAACAGGGACTCAGCCTTTGCACAAGTTCTCTTAGCTTTAAGTATCTTTTTGCCTACATTTTGCTTACTTTTGATATCTCTGTTGCAAAAGAGAGCAGGAAGTTGAAAATATATTTCAAAATGTTTTTTTTAAAAGACTTTCTACAAAAAGCCTTTGACAAAATTCAGCACCCATTTATGATTAAAACTCTTCAAAAAATGGACATATAAGGAACCTACCTCAACATAGTAAAGGCCATATATGATATGCCTACAGCAAACATTATTCTCAACGGTGAAAAACTGAAAGCATTCCCCCTAAGTTCAGGAACAAGACAAGGGTGTCCACTTTCACAAATATTATTCAACATAGTTCTGGAAGTCCTAGCTATAGCAATCAGAGAAGAAAAGAAAGAAAAGGAATCCAGATTGGAAAAGAAGTAAAGCTCTCACTGTTTGCAGATGACATGATACTGTAAATAGAATACCCTAAAGATAGTATCAGAAAATTACTAGAGCTAATCAGTGAATTTAGCAAAGTTGCAGGATACAAAATCAATACACAGAAGTCACTTGCATTTCTATGTACTAACAATGAAAAATCAGAAAGAGAAATTAAGGAGTCAATTCTATTCACCATTGCAACAAAAAGAATAAAATATCTAGGAATAAACTTACATGAGACAAAAGAATTGTACACAGAAAATTATAAGACGCTAATGAAAGAAATCAAAGATGACATAAACAGATGGAGTGATATTCCATGTTCCTGGGTAGGCAGAATTAATATTGTGAAAATGACCATACTATCAAATGCAATCTACAGCTTCAATGTGATTCCTATCAAATTACCAGTGGCATTTCTCACAGAACTAGAACAAAAAATTTCACGATTCATATGGAAACATAAAAGACCCTGAATAGCCAAAGCATCTTGAGAAAGAAGAATGGAGCTGGAGGAATCAATCTTCCTGACTTCAGAATATGCTACAAAGCTACAGTAAACAAGACAGTATGGTACTGGCACAAAAACAGAAATATAGACCAATGGAACAAGACAGAAAGCCCAGAAATAAGCCCATGCACCTATGGGTACCTTATTTTTGACAAAGGAGCCAAGAATATACAATGGGGCAAAGACAGCTAGTTCAATAAATGGTGCTGGGAAAACTGGACAGCTACATGTAAAAGAATGAAATTAGAACACTTCCTAACACCATACACAAAGATAAGCTCAAAATGGATGAAAGACCTAAATGTAAGACCAGAAACTATAAAACTCTTAGAGGAAAACAGGCAGAACACTCAATGACGTAAAGCAAGATCCTCTATGACCTACTTCCTAGAATAATGGAAATAAAAACAAAATAAACAAGTGGGAGCTGATAAAACTTAAAAGTTTTTGCACAGCAAAGGAAACTATAAGCAAGGTGAAAAGACAACTCTCAGAATGGGAGAAAATAATAGTAAATGAAACAATTGACAAAGGATTCATTTCCAAAATATACAAGCAGCTCATACAACTCAATACCAGAAAAACGAACAACTGGATCAAAAAGTGGGCAAAGACTTAAACAGACATTTCTCCAAAGAAGACATACAGATGGCTAACAAACACATGGAAAGATGCTCAGCATCGCTCATTATTAGAGAAATGCAAATCAAAACTACAATGAGCTATCCCCTCATACTGGTCAGAATGGCCGTCATCAAAAAGTCTACAAACAATAAATGCTGCAGAGGGTGTGGAGAGAGGGAACGCTCTTGCGCTGTTGGTGGGAATGTAAATTGATACAGCCACTATGGAAGACGGTATGGAGATTTCTTAAAAAACTAGGAATAAAACCACCATAAGACCCAGCAATGCCACTCGTAGGCATATACCCTGAGGAAACCAAAACTGAAAGAGACACATGTATCCCACTGTTCATTGCACTAGCACTATTTACAATAGCTAGAACATGGAAGCAACCTAGATGTCCATTGACAGATGAATGGGTAAAGAAGTTGTGGTACATATACACAATGCAATATTACTCAGCCATAAAAAGGAATACCTTTGAGTCAGTTCTAATGAGGTGATTGAACCTAGAACCTATCATACAGAGTAAAGTAAGTCAGAAAGAGAAAGATAAATATCGTATTCTAACGCCTATATACGGAATCGAGAAAAATGGTACTGAAGAATTTATCTACAAGGCAGCAATGGAGAAACAAACATAGGGAATAGACTTATGGACATGGGGAGAGGGGAGAAGAGGGTGAGATGTATGGAAAGAGTAACATGAAAACTTACATTATCACATGTAAAATAGATAGCCAGTAGGAATTTTCTGTATGGCTCAGGAAACTCAAACAGGGGCTCTGTATCAACCTGGAGGGGTGGGATGTGGAGGGAGATGGGAGGGAGGTTCAAAAGGGAGGGGATATATGTATACCTATGGCTGATTCATGTTGAGGTTTGACAGAAAACAACAAAATTCTGTAAAGCAATTATCCTTCAACAAAAAAGTTAATAAATTAAAGGCTTTCTATAGGAATCACTTTTTTCCATTATGAGAATATTATATACTTTTCCTAGGAAAATTTGAATTTAAATAAAAGAGTGGAAAGAAGAAAGAGGAAAATGGAAAAGGGAGGAGAGAAAGAGAAGACAGACAGAGAAAGGCAGAGAGAGACAGATACCCACGTATATTCCTGCCACCCAAAGGTGGCCATCGGTAGTCTTCTGATCAACGTTATATAAAACCCCATACAATGTTTTGCAGTTGTTACCTTGTAAGGTCCACAAATAAGAAAGAAGGCCAGGCTGCACTTATCTTTGTTCTCTTTTTATTCCTAGCAGAGCTAGCACAGAGTAGGACCTCTGTAAATATTTGCTGAATGTTAATGATTTTAACTTTATTTTGATGTTACTCAGAATATGTTGGTGAATGAAGAGAACTGGCCAGCAGGAAGTGAAAATCTGTGGGATCATAGAAGCTGCAAGCAATCATTCTGGCTGAAGTTCTCATGTTATAGGTGAGGAACATAAAGCTCAGAATGCTTTAGGAACTTGCCCAAGGTCTGTCACTGGCAGAAACAGGAGACAACCCTGTTGTATACTTTCATAATTAATCTTTCATAATCTAAAATCCTTTTGATTGAGGTTGCTCAGAAAAGTCCCACAATATTTATTTATTTAAAAGTCAATCTTTTCACCATGAACAAAGTGAAAAAACAACCTACTGAATGGGAGGAAATATTTTCAAATGATGCGACCAGCAAGGGATTAATTTCAAAAATATACAGATAGCTCATACAGCTCGGTATCAAAAAAACAAACAACCCAGTCAGAAAATGAGCAGAAGACCTAAATAGACATTTCTCAAAAGAAGACATACAGATGGCTAACAGGTGCATGAAAAGATACTGAACATCACTCATTATTAGAGAAATGCAAATTAAAACCATAGTGAGGTCTCACCTCACACCTGTCAGAATTGGTCATCATCAGAAAGTCTACAAATAATAAATGCTGGGGAGGGTGTGAAGAAAAGGAAACCCCTCTCCTAAACTGTTGGTGGGAATGCAAATTGGTGTAGCCACTGTGGCAAACAGTATGGAGGCCCCTTACAAAACTAAAAATAAAGTTACCATATGATCCAGCGAAACCTACTCCTGGACATATATCTGGAGGAAACTCACTTGAAAAGTTACATGCACCTCACTGTTCACTGCAGCACTTAAAATAGCCAAGACGTGGAAGCAACCTAAATGTTCATCAACAGAGGAATGGATAAAGATATGATGTGTGTGTATTTACACACACACACACACACACACTGGAATGTTAGCCATAAAAAAGAATGACATAATACCATTTGCAGCAACATGGATGAACCTGGATATTGTCGTACTAAGTGAAGTAATAAGCCAGATGGAGAAAGACAGATATCATTTGTTATCACTTAAATCTAAAAAATAATGCAGAATCTAAAAAAATGATAAAAATGAACTTACAAAATAGAAAAAGACTCACAGATTAGAGAATTAAAATATTGTTACTAGGAGGGAAGGGTATAGGGGGAGGGATAGATTGGGAATTTTGGATTGACATGTAGACACTTCTATATTTAAAATATTAATAGGTAACCAACAAAGATCAACTGAATAACACGGGGAATTCTGCTCAATATTCTGTAATAACCTAAATGGGAAAGAAATTTGAAAAGAGAATAAATACATATGTATGTATAACTGAGTCACTTTGCGGTATACCTGAAACTAGTACAACATTGATAATCAACTATACTCCAATATGAAATTAAAATTAAAAATTAAGTAAAATCACATCTGATTAAATTAAAAAAGAAAGCAGTCTAAGTGTCCATCAATAGATGAATGGATAAAGATGATATGTGTGTGTGTGTGTGTGTATGTGTGTTACAGATACAATGAAATGTTACTCAGCCACAAAAAAGAATGAAATAATGCCATTTTCAGTAACATGAATGGACCTGGAGATTATCGTCCTAAGTGAAGTTAAGTCAAAAAGAGAAAGACAAGCACTCTATGATATCATTTATATGTGGAATCTAAAAAATGATACTAATGAACTTATGAATCAGAAATAGACTCACAGACATAGAAAACAAACTTATGGCTACCAAGAGAAAGTGAAAGTCACTCAATCATGTCCGATTCTTTGTGACCCCATAAACTATACAGTCCGTGGAATTCTCCAGGCCAGAATACTGAAGTGGGTAGCCGTTTCCTTCTCCAGGGGATCTTTTCAACCCAGGGATCAAACCTAGGTCTCCTGAATTGAAGTTGGATTCTTTATCAGCTGAGCTACCAGGGAAGCCCATGGTTACCAAGTTGGGGAGGGGATAAATTTGAAATTTAGTATTTACAGGTACATAAAATAGATAAGCAATAAGGACCTACTGGGAAATATATTTGATATTTTGAATAACCTATAGTGGAAATGAATCTGAAAAATAATATGTATATGTATAGCAATCATTTTACTGTACACCTGAGACATTGTAAATCATCTATACTTAAAAAAATCAATTTTTCAGTTTAAGATTTCTGAAGACTTTGAACATTTATCTTTGAATTTCTCTTTATTGTTGGCTTTGACCCTGAGAGTGCATGCTACTCACTCCTGTGGACGTAAAAAAAATTTAGACCCCAGACCCCACCCAGATTCAAAATGTCTGGAAACTTGGGCACTGATATTTAACAATAATTTCTACAAGTGATCCTGACATTCAGTGATACTGGGAACAGTATCTTTGGATAGTGTACTTTTCTTCTCTGACAGTATTTCTAGAGTTCATTTCTCACAGAGCTGAATTTGAGGCTCATTCTTTATGAAATGTTATATCATTATAAACATGCCTATGATTTTCTACCAGCCTAGTAAATTATTAGTATTAAAATTTCAATTTATGAATGGGAACTTATATTGACTTTCTTTTTTGGAAGTTAACAAGTGTTGATTTCCAGTATCTACTTCATTTTCCTCCTCTTTTTCATCACAAGAGAATTTTTCTGCTGCTTTACACAGCTGCTCAGCAAAAGACCACAATTTCCAGCCTTTTTTGTAGCTAGGTTTAGCCACGTGAATTGGTCTGGCCAATGGGATGTGAGAGGAAGTAATACGTATAAATTAAGATCATTCCTTTACAAGGAAAGAAGCTTGTCCCACCCTTTCTTTTTTCCTTTCCTGCTGGAGTGCCACCATACCGACTGATACAAACTATCATGTGACAGAGAAACAAAGCTCTATCTTGTTTAAGCCCCTATATTTCTGTCGTTTGTTACAGAAACTCCGCTAGTACAACAAGGCTGATGACAATCTAAATTATATGTAATAAAAGTAAAAATTATACTACTAGTTTCCCCGGATCTCATTTCTTTTGCTTATTATCCACACCGCAGCACAGTCTTTCCACAATGAGGTCCTTCTGAGCTGGGATCAAGTCTTATGCATTCTTTCTAATTCTGAAAGTCCGGTATTGCTAGCTACACCTGTTTACTCAATAGCTATGTGTTGAAGAATGCCAATCTGTCTACACTCTAAAATAGAAAAAAGAAGATAGACAGTTTCATTCAGAGACAACTGCATTTGCAAAAGTGATAGAATCACAGAGGAACATACTTGGTTGTGAAAACCCATATTCTCTTCTTCTGGGGCACACAGTTGGCTTACATCTCTTAGGTTTCCCAGGAGTTAGGTGTAGTCACATGACTGAATGTTCGATTCTTCTGTTAGCTCATTCTTTGAATCTCCTCATTTGCCTTCACATTGTTTCCACTCTACCTTCTATTCTTGTTTTTTCTCTTCTCATGCTAACTTCCCTTGTGTGTGTTAATTGCTCAGTTGTGTCTGACTCTTTGTGACCCCGTGGACTATAGCCTGCCAGGCTCCTCTGTTCATGGGATTCTCCAGGCAAGAATACTGGAGTGGATTGCCATACCCTTCTCGAGAGGATCTTCCCGACCCAGGGATTGGACCCTGGTCTCCTTCATTGCAGGCAGATTCTTTATCGTTTGAGCTACAGGGAAGTCCTAGACTCCAACTTCCCTTGGAGTCTAGTAAAATCTGGGTTCTCAAAATCTATCTCATGCTTCTTCTCAATTGAGAAACAGTTTTTTCCTTTGCTTCTTCTAACCCTATTACAATTTCTGACCATGTCCAACATTTATCTTGCAGGCTGCCTTTAGAGAGAAACTGTTGATTCAGAAAAGTGAGGTCGCACTAAGTGCTTGCTTTCTGCTTCAAGTTAATTTCTGTTTTGTTCCTTCCGTATGTATTGCTTTTATATACTTGTTACCTCCAGTCTTTCTTGCGCTGTGTTCCGCATTTCTGGCCTGGGGAAAAGTATGCCTGAAAGAGCATAGTAATATCTTTTATAACATTCCGTTTTCTCTGACAGCATAATGCCAGCTGCAATTTTTGTTTGTTCTTCAAACAATACTTCAAATACAATGTTTTTCTTAGAGTAGGAGCACTTCTGTATTTCTGACTTGGGCGTCCTCTTCCATTGTCAGGGGCTAATTATAGCATTTGTCAGAAGAACTGAAACTAACACACATTAACGAACCAGTGAGTGCCCATTAATGAAATGGCAAGTGCAAAACTTGAAGCATGGACATCATTTCAAGAGGCATATTTCTTTGCAAAATGAAAGAGTGATGGTATAAGAAGATACTCATGTGAATGTCCGAAGTTCAGTTTTGAATGTCACGTGCTCATATGGGTGGAGAAGGCAATGGCACCCCACTCCAGTACTCTTGCCTGGAAAATCCCATGGATGGAGGAGCCTGGTAGGCTACAGTCCATGGGGTCGCTAAGAGTCGGACACGACTGAGCGACTTCACTTTCACTTTTCCCTTTCATGCACTGGAGAAGGAAATGGCAACCCACTCCAGTATTCTTGCCTGGAGAATCCCGGGGGCGATGGAGCCTGGTGGGCTGCCGTCTATGGGGTTGCACAGAGTTGGACACGACTGAAGCGACTTAGCAGCAGCAGCAGCATATGGGTAGTCTTCAAAATATATTGTACCTGCATACTGTTTAACTTTGTCAGAGTATGGATTTGCTTTGATTTGCTAACAGAAGGAACCTCAACTCTTTAATGTGACTCACCTCAATCTAGCCACCATTTAGGATTCCAGTTAACTCCCAGTATATTCCCTGAATACGTCTCTATTCATCTTTGCCTGAATATGCTACCTGTATTCAGGTAACACAAGCTCCTGTGACAAATAGACCCAAAATACATAATGAGTTCAAACACAATAGAAGTTTGTATGTTTCTCATTCATTGAACTGTTCAAGGTGGGTGTTCCTGCTGGGAAATAGGGATCTCCTCCATGAGGCCATTCATAGTTTTGCGCTGTATAATAACAGATATCCATCATTTTAACATGTTATACAGAATAATTTCATTGCATTGAAAATTCTTTTTGGTGGACATATTCATCCATCCCCCACCGTCCAATCCTTAGAAACCACTAATCTTTGTCACCGTAGTGTTGCCTTTTCCAGAATGTCATATCGTTGGAATCAAGCAGTATGTAGTCTTTTCAGATTGGCTTCTTTCACTTAGTAATATGCATTTAAGTTTCCTCTGTCTTTTCATGGCTTGATAACTTATTTATTTTTAGTGCTGAATAATATTCCATTATCTGGATAGACCACAGTTTCTTTATCCATTCACCTACCATCTTGGTTACGTCTAAGTTTGGGCAATTATGAATAAAGTTGCTATAAATGTCTGTGTACAGTTTTTATGTGGACATAAGTTTTCAATTCCTTTGGGTAAATATCAAGAATCACAATTGCTGGATCATATAGTAAGAGTTGGTCTTCCCTGGTGGCTCAGATGGTAAAGAATCTTCTTTCAATGTGGGAGACCTGAGTTCGATCCCTGAGTTGGAAAAATCCCCTGGAGAAGGGAATGGCTACCTACTCCTGTATTCTGGCCTGGAGAATTCCATAGACAGAGGAGCCTGGCAGGCTAGTCTGAGCATATTTATATTTAGATTTTTTATTTTAACAAAGTTTTAATTTTAGAATATTTTTGGATTTACAGAAAATTTGCAAAGATATACAGTGTTCCAGCATATTCTTTACCCAGATTTCTTCTATGAGTTTTTTTTTTTTGGAACTATGCTTAATTTTGTAAGAAACTGCCAAACTGTCTTCCAAAGTGACTCTACCATTTTACATTCCCACTAGCAATGAATGAGAGCTCCTGTTGCTCCCCATCCATACCAGCATTTGGTGTTGTCAGTGTTCTGGATGTTGGCCATTAGCTAACAGGTGTGTAGTGGTATTGTGGGCTTCCCAGGTGATGCTGTGGTAAAGAATCTGCCTGCCAATGCAGGAGATTCAAGAGATGTGGGTTTGATCTCTGGGTCAGGAAGATACCCTGGAGTAGGAAATGGCAACCCACTCCGGTATTCTTGCCTGGAAGGTTTCTGGACAGAGGAGCCTGGAGAGCTACAGTCAATGGGGTCGCAAAGAGTCAGACACGACTGAGCGATGGAGCACAGTGGTATCTCCTTGTTGTTTTGGTTTGCCTTTCCTGCATGAGAAATGATGTGGAATATCTTTTCATATAATCTGTATATCTTCTTTGATGAGGTGTTTGTTCAGATCTTTCTCCCATTTTTACAACCAGGATGTTTGTTTTCTTACTGTTGAGTTTTAAAGTTCTTTGTGTATTTTGGAGAGCAGTCCTTTATTAGATATAATAAATAAATATTTTGTAAACATGTTTTCTTGCTCTGTGACTTGTCCTCTCATTTCTCTCTCTCTCTCTTTTGATCACTTGTGCTTTTTACCTAAGTTTAGATAGAAAAATGGACAAACTGATGTGGAAAAATAAATATAAACCCTATCTTAAATATGATAATGAAGTTCTTCCTTTACACAGTACACCTGGACATGGCTATGCTCCATAAGACCTTACATGAGTTGATTCTGACAGTTTCTCTGTCTCATATGCACTGCTCTCCCTCTCTCCCACTCTTGCAATTCCTGGTCTTCTGGATGTCTGTTAGAACACTGGGCTCACTCATTTCTAGGGCCTCTGCACTTATACTTCCCCTAGGATTCTTCTTGATCTCATTCTCTTCATACCATCTTTTGCAAAGTAGAAATTTTAAATTTAATGAAGCCCAGCCCATCAATTATTTCCTTCATGGATTGGGCCTTTAGTGCTGTATCTAAAAGGCCTCTCCATACCCATAGTCATGTAGCTTTTTCTTTGTGAGATCTTCATTACATCACTTTCCTGTCTTCTCTTCATTTCTTTATCTTAAAAATGGTGGTAATACTGCATAATATTGCAAGGTTAACTGAGATAACATATTTGAAATTTCCTGTCAGGACCTTATATACAGTAGATACTCAATAAATGTTAATGCTGCTACCTTTTGTCTCTTTCACTATCCTCTTCTTAGTCAATATAAAAAAAGTTGCTGTAATTGAATTGTAAGCCTTCGTAGCATTATAGTAATAGAACTTCAAGTTAACAGTGTGAACTCCTGGTATACGTAGCATGGGCTACAGAGACCAGGACAGAAGGAAACCACTTGAAATAATGTCAGTATGTTGGTTGTGCAGGCAGTCCCCAGGCTCTAGAGGACTCATTGCCTGCTTAACGAAATGTGATTAACTCTAGCCAAGCTTGCAGCTGCCTCCGGTGACCTCTGAGAATTGTGTCACACCATGCAATGGCTGCTTTGTCACAGATAAGGCCAGAGGCAGCAGGCAGGGCTCAGGCCAGTGCTGTGTCCCAACCTGACCCACTTAAGCCTCCCCCAAGGACTGTTGGGGTACTGGAGTGAGAAGAGAGGGGCTAAGGGGAAATCCAGTATCGGGAGAATGGCCTAAAATATGTAATATGTGATTCCATCAGTATGGGTTTATTCAGATACCTACAGCTTTTCAGGTACTTGGGGAAGTAAGATTTTTCTAGCCATGGCCATTTACCTGTGTGAAATGGAGAAAAGGAAACCAAGGAATGTAGACTTTTTACTTATAATTATTCTTGCATCTTGACTTCTCCCCCAGTGGAATATTATCACTGTCACACTGGAGTGGGGAACCAGCCTGTCCTGAGGGGCCATGTGAGTAATGATTAAGGACAAGGACTTAGAGCCAGAGCATCCTCAAAACTTGCTTCTTGTGTGATTTTGAGTCACCAAATCTCTATGTGCCTCAGTTTTCTCATGTGTAGGATGGGCCTAATTACCTCATAGGGCTCTTTTAGGACTGCATGAGTTAATATATATAAGAGCCTTAGAACAGTGCCAAAGGTAGTTTCCATGTAAGTTTGTTAAATGAATATTCATATATGTATAGAGCTGAAAAACCACTTTCCTTCCTTCCTCACTAGGCTCCACAGCGTGTTTATTATACTCATGGTAGGTATGTGCATACATCCCAAGTTGTGTCTGACTCTTTGCGACCTCATGGACTGTAGCCCACCAGGCTTCTCTGTTCGTGGGATTTCTCAGGCAAGAATACTGGAATGGGTCCTCCTCCAGGGCATCTTGCTGACCCAGGGATCGAACTCATGTCTGCTGTGTTTCCTGCATTGGCAGGCAGATTCTTGGCCACTGCGTCACCATCACCTGGGAAGCCCCCATGGTAGGTGAGGAGCCTCCAAACCCTTTAGCATTTACCACAGTTTGGTTCAGACCCATTTGGTATGTTAAATGTACTTATGTGTGTATAAACTGAAGCCATATCTCAAGAAAGGTGTGAGGATGGGGTAGAAATTTGAGAGAGAATTTACCACAAAGAAAGAGTCTAGCTTATCTAGGAAGACAGATTTCTGAGGTTTAGAGAGGACTAGATTCCAGGTACAGGATGGTGGCTGGGAACCAAATGTATTCTGCCTGACTATTGTGGCAGTGTATCCTTGCCTTGGGAAGAAACAAACTGTGTCTACAACCAGACACATCATGCATTAATGGAGTAAAATGCAGGGGAAGAGAGAGCCTTCCTTTATCTCAGAGGACTGTGGAGCACTCACCGGGCATTGATGACTGAGGGACTGGTTTCTGGGATGACCACAAGAGATGCGGGTCTCAGCGCGGTTAGAGGAAGAAGATTGTGCTGAGAAATTCAGGCCCTTTGGGCCAACTCGGGTGCTATAGACAGCCAGGATGACTTCCTGTCACTGGCTGCGTTCTCTGGAAGTAGATGCTGGGGTGGAGTTTGCTATGCAAGATATTTATTAGGAATCAGCACCTGCAGAAGGAAGCGGCAGGAAATAGGATTGGGCAGATAGAGAAGTTAAACTGATGTAGGCCAGATAAAGCCTCGATCAGTCCCATTTAGAGTTCTGGGTTGCACGTGGTCCATCAGAGTTGTCTTGAGTTGGCTGAAGTGGTCGAGTCTTTACATCCCTCCTTAATCTGCCACCAGGCTTCCTTGGTGGCTCAGACAGTAAAGAATCTGAATGCAAGGCGGGAGACCTGGGCTTGATTCCTGGGTGGGAAAGATCCTCTGGAGAAGGAAATGGCAACCCACTCCAGTATTCTTGCCTGGAAAATCCCATGGACAGAGGAGCCTGGTGGGCTACACTCCATGGGGTTGCAAAGAGTCAGACATGACTGAGTGACTAACATTAACTCCATCTGCTGCTGGGTGTAGGCTGCCCTGGGAAGGGTGTGCCCTTGAGTGACATGGCTCTTTGCAGCTGACTCCAAACCCTGATGGCAGGGACAAACCCTCCCCTGAAAGGAACACTCTCCATGTCCACCAGAATTCATACAGGTGGTGGAGAAGGGGATTCTCAGAGATCTTGGAGGAGGAGTGGGAGCTCTGCCAGGGACTGGTGCTCCTATATTAGCAAGTAGGGATTTAAAGCTGATGAAATATGTCCAGCTAATATTAATATGACCTTGTTCATACCCATGACCTGGTGAGATCTGGGACATTCAAGTTACGTATGTTATTGTACACTTTTATAATAAAAATAATTGAAATAATGAAAAAATGATCTAAAATTCCACCACTCTCTCTAGTCACCTGTTCCTTCTGGTCTTTCTCAAATATGTCTGTAAATTTTATAGAGTTCAGTTTTATCTTGTTTTTATGCTAATTTGAAGACTAGATCTAAAAGTCTAAACACTATGTGGGAAAAATGGTCTAGGTGGTAATGAAAGAGGTGTAACCTGGACAGTGTGGGCGAGGAGGTGTGGCATATATCACTGCTCAGCTCAGGCATCAGGTAAAGAATTGGCCTGAGGAAATAAATACTCCTACAGCTCTGACTACGAACTCCAACCACCTTTTTAGAAAAATTAATCTTTATGATTAAGTGGTGGTGTTGATATCAAGAGTAATGTTCTTAAAGTCTTATAGCAGCCTGTTTCTTCTGAGTCATCAGTACAATTTCCCTGAGCTTGTTAGTTTTTGCATGTTGGCCTCATAACAGGCAGCTGCGTTTTGGGTTGATTATTTTCATTTTAAAAAATAGGCTGCTCACACTGCATTAAATTTTTATAGCTGCTGTGTTCATTGATCAGATCACTCTGTTAGCAGTTACTATTCCAGCTGTATATTTTAATTACACTTGAACAATCAGCCTTTCTTTAGTCCTTGAGTAATTTGCTGAGTTTAATTTGTCCTTTTGTCTAATTCCAACTTAAATTATTTCATTAGTGTTGGCAGTCCTATATTACACACCCTTCCTGGTCTTTTTCAATCAATTTCTTGTGGTTTTAATTATGCAGAACAGTCAATAAAAGTTGATGCCAACAAAAGACCTATCAAGGCAAATGATTATGAAGAATATGTGTGTACAAGATATATTTTATTAATGAATATCCATTGCATTTATGCCAAAACATTAGCTAATTAATTTATACCGTACCCCATAAGAATGGTCAGCAATTTAATTTTTTGCTTAGTTAATGACAAACTGCGGCACAGAGAAACTATTGAAAACTATTACTATAGTTTTAAAACTAGAGTTTAAAACTATAAACTATTGAAAGCTGCACAACAAGTGTGAGGAAAATGATTAGGTGTTTCTGGATCATGGAGGCTTTGAAATAAATGATTTATTTGAAGATAGTAATAACTAGTAAAAATAGTAATAATAGTAATTAGACTTGGATCAAAACATTGACTTCTGATAACTGTTTATTTTCATACCTAAGAGACTATAGAAGGGAGGGATCTAAGCTTCAAGTTCAGAGGTTTTAAATTGTCTGACTATGGGCTATATCTGACTCACAGGTCTGTCTTTTGGATCTACACTATTTTCTGCTTTTTAAATTTGTATTTGAATGCCTTTAAAAGGAATATGAACTCTCTAGTTTCCCACCTCTGCGTTGTAGCCTTGTATTTGACCTGCTTTACACATTTAAGTTCCTGTCCTGCTCCTCTGGGGCTTCCTTGGTTGCTCAGATGGTAAAGAATTCTCCTGCAATGCGGAAGACTAGGGTTTGATCCCTAGGTTGGGAAGCAAAATAAGTATTTCATTATCTTTTTGGATTTTGGAAATAAAGACTTAAAGCTATAATGTAGATCCATGGAGGACATAATAAGTTTCCTAACACTTAGAAAGTGCGTTATTTTAGTATGGCATAGAAATATTAGCTGTGAGCAAAAAGTTGCGGTTCCAGTCTCAGCTATGTCAGTAACTAGAGACTATTTGACTCGATGGGCTTTGATTTCCTCAGAGTATTGTGTTAGATAAGCTCTAAATTCCCTGTTAGCCCTAGGATACTATAATTCTTTCATGAACTCCAATAAAAGAATATACAGTAGTAGAAAGATAAGCCATTAGAGTAAAATTCTGTTGTTCTAGGCAATTAGTTGTCTTCTGGAAGCATTTTGAAATTGAAGTTTGACATCCTCATCCATCTTTTTAGTTGGAGAGGAAATTTAGAAATGTAGCATCTAGGGAGATAAGTGAAAATTGCTCAGTTGTGTCCAACTCTTTGTGACCCCATGGACACAAAGGACCCCCTGCCAGGCTCCTGTCTGTGGAATTCTCCAGGCAAGAATACAGGAGTGGGTTGCCATTCCTTTCTCCAAGGGATCTTCCTAACCCAGGGATCGAACCTGGGTCTCCTGCATTGCAGGCAGATTCTTTACCGTCCGAGCTGTCTAGGGAGATAGTTATTAGTAAGAACACCCATAAACACAAAAGATCTCTAGATGAAACTAAATGGATAATTTAGAGATCTTGAAAGTCTCTGATCGCTTTGAGAAGGGTGTTGCCAAACCACTGACTGTCATATCAGCTAGACTATGAGCTCCTTGAGGAAAAGGGCTCTCTTTCTTTCATCTTTGTTTTCTGTGTGCTTAGTATGTTGTCTGATACATAGTAAGTCTTCAATAGACATGGACTGAATTTCAGTATTCAGAGGAGGACTGTGGAGTCCTTGTGTTGGGAGGAATCTTAGAAATCGAATCCAGCCTCTCTTGCCAACGCAGAAATCCTCTCTATGATATCCTAGGAGGTTGCTCAGTAGGCTGCACTAGTTCACCCAGTCATTCATTCCATGAATATATTGTGTTGTTTGAATCACAACAAACTGTGGAAAATTCTTCAACAGATGGGAATATCAGAATACCTTACCTGTCTCCTGAGAAACCTGTATGAAGGTCAAGAAGCAACAGTTAGAACTGGACATGGAACAACAGACTGGTTTAAAATTGGGAAAGGAGTATGTCCAGGCTATATATTGTCACCCTGATTATTTAACTTCTGTGCAGAGTACCTCATGCAAAGTGCCAGGCTAGATGAATCACAAGCTGGAATCAAGATTGCCAGGAGAAATATCAACAACCTCAGATATTCAGATGATACCACTCTAATGGCAGAAAGTGAAGAGGAACTAAAGAGCCTCTTGATGAAGGAGAGTGAAAAACCTGGCTTAAAACTCAACATTCCAAAAACTAAGATCATGGCATCTAGTCCCATCACTTCATGGCAAATAGATGAGGAAAAAGTGTAAACAGTGGCAGCTTTTATTTTCTTGGGCTCCAAAATCACTGTGGATGGTGATTGCAGCCACAAAATTAAAAGATGCATGTTTCTTGGAAGAAAACCTTTGCTGACAAAGGTTTGTGTAGTCAAAGCTATGGTTTTTCCAGTAGTCATGTACAGATGTGAAAGCTGGACCAGAAAGAAGGCTGAGCACCAAAGAATTGATTCTTTTGGACTGCGGTGTTGGAAAAGACTCTTGAGAGTCCCTTGGACTGCAAAGAGATCAAACCAATCAATCCTAAAGGAAATCAGTCCTGAATATTCATTGGAAGGACTGATGCTGAAGCTGAAGCTCCAGTATTTTGGCCACTAGATGTGAAGCAGGCTCATGGGAAAAGATCCTGATGCTGGGAAAGATTGAAGGCAGGAGGAGAAAGGGACGACAGAGAATGAGATGGTTGGATGGCATCACTGACTCAATGGGCATGAGTTTGAGCAAACCCCAGGAGATAGTGAAGGACAGGGAACCCTGGTGTGCTCCTGTCCATGGACTTGCAAAGAGTCAGATACAACTTAGTGACTGAAAAACAATGTATTGAGTGTCTCTATGTATAGGATTGATTCTAGAATACAGTAGTGAATCAAAGAGGTACAGGCCCTATACTAGGAAGCCTGCCATTTCAACTGGAGCATGATTAGTGATGGGTATACACTATGTGTGAAAGCTCTCCACTCCTCCAATGACCAACTTTCAGTTCTAACAAACTTCTTCTGGAAATGAAACTCCTTCTCTGATGATACCAGCATCAGATCCCCCTGGGACTTTCCCTATGTGTCCTAGCACATTGCTCTAGGACCTCCAGTGTTCCTGAGGTTGTGTGCATTTATGCCATGTGTCACCCAGCCTTTACCTTGAACTCAGTTTCAGCTACCATTTAACATCTCTTAAACCACCAGTGTATGGAAACTTACCTATGCCAATGGCCACATTCACCTTCAGAACAACCGGGCTTATGCTTGGTCCTGGGGGTAGGGGCAGGAGAATATATTCTAGTCTACTCATACCTTTCTTGGTTGGGCAGGAAAAAACAGTAATGGCAGTCATGTTGGGGAACACTGCCTTATAGCTCAGCTTCCTGCAGAGTTTTCTCTCCTGACAGAGGCCATTCAACCCTCTCTCCAAAGTCTCAGGGAATACATGGTTGAAAACTTGGTGATATCTTTTTGGAGTCACTATTAAGGAAAATCTGAAATGATTATGGATAGGGAACAATATGGCTGAGGGGCGGGTGGGGCCTTCAAACAGAGTCATGAAACATGTCCAGTTTCAGGAACACATTGTTCAAAGTCTTCAGCCGCCACTTGCATCCTCCACAACCGATTGTTCAATCAAATCTAAGCTCTTTAGCATGGCATCCTGGCTCTCCATGGTTTGCTCATAAGTACCTTTCTACCTTCATCTCCTACAAGTTGCTCTATAGCCTTTGCTTTGGTTAAACAGAACCTTCCACTATTTACTTAATAGCTATTTTCTTCCTCCTATTCTTTGCTTAGGCTTTTCTCTCAGTTTGGAATCCTTTGCCTCTACTTAAAAGATCTTTCCTTTCCTCCTCTCTCTGCATATCCAAAGCCTACCCATCATTTAAAGCCTATTTATGAAACATTCTGTAATTCATAATGGTTCTCTGTTTCCCATGACTTCCTTCCCAGCTGTAAGTCCTCTGTCCCTATTCTGAGCTTCTGCAGAGCCTGATCTCTGTTTCTCTTTCTGTGAGTATCAGCTTTCAAATAGAATATAATTGTCATAGTCATTAAATGGTAATTATACCAGCTTAAACTCCTTGGAAACAGGGCCCTTGTCTGATATCTTTAAATTTTCTACAGGCCAGGTTGAGTGTTTCGCACTTAACGAATACTAAATACGTTGAATAAATTACTCTAAGGAAAAGGCCAAACAAATATAAATACCTAAACATGTAAACATGACTGTGTAAGATGAAGTCACTGTATGGACCAATTTCAACACAGGCTTTAAAAATAAAAGATACTTGTCTGCAATTTCAAAAATAATTGAAAAAAGCAATTTTAATCTTTAAACAAGCAATCTCTCAAAAATACAAAGAGCAAGACAAAGAGCAAGCACAAAACTAAAAAGAGATTTACCTTTACAATATACAGCATAACTTCTTAGAATCATCTTTTCCCATCGCCCTCTTAAAAAGTGTCTTAAAGGCTTTTGCCTCCACACCCTCACACTCCCATCCTCAACTTTAGCAAATTCTCTAGGCTCCTTGGCTTCTCACTGCACTTGCAAATATAAATCCAACTAATCTCCCCATCTTTGCCAGTACTCTCTTCCCCTTGCCCGTGGCAGGGTCACAAGAGTTGCTGGATATGGGCAAGCACAATGCTTCTGGGTGGATATGAGTTGGGGAGTTTATCAGTACCTTCTCCCTCCTTACAGAAGCTGTTATGAAACATTTACATTCACTGTCAAGATAACCCCAAGTGGGTGTTTTGCTAAAGATTTCTGAGACAGGGAGTTGCCGTTACTTCCTAATTAAAAAAGAACACACGAGAACATACTATGGTGTTGGCACCTGATAGCCTCTTTCTGAACTGGGCCTTTGGAGCAGACAACCTCAAGTCAAGGCGGTGCACCCCAGGGCAGTTAGGTGAAAGTGAGTCTTGCTGCTGGTTGGCAGCCATCAGCTCTCAAGCTACAAGTGAAAAAAAGAAGAGCCAGAGTCTCCTGAGCCATTTATTACCTGTGATGGCAGGCCTCCCCATCCTCTTGTGTGAGATGACAGTAAGCATTTTTCAGCTTGTGCTTTCAGAATGTAACTAGTGTAGTATTTTTTATTCCAGTGCTGCTTGGCTTGCTTCATTTGCTTTTATGACAGTGCTTGGGTACGATTAAATGACAATTTAATGTGTATAATAACTCATTTAAAATTTTAGCGAGGGCTTGAATGAAGGTGATGGGGTTTGAGCACATATTCAAGAAAACGGTACAATTTAAACTAAGCTAGGGGCAACTTAGAACCATTACTTATTTTGGCAGAAGAACAGCTCCGTTTTCTACATTCTTTCCCTTCTCCTTAGTGTTTTCTCTCTCACTCTCTGTTTTTAAATGTAGTTTCTACTTTTTGATTGTATAGGGGACAATGCTGGGGAATCTGGGCTTACCCTCCTTCTGTGTACTTTAGTTTATTCCTGGGATTCATAAGCTATTTGAAGAATACGTTGTCACTGAAACTCCTCTTAGCCCAAGTCTTTATGAACCAGGAAGAGTATGGGGTGGTGGGAGTAAGAGTTCATAAGGTTTGGAACATGGGCAAAGGCTCCAGACTCTTCTTCTCTTCCTGTCAGAACACAGGGAGAGTGTAACTTGACATTTGTTTGCCTCATACATGCCTCCTGAGGATGGTCAGATGATGTTTGATGACTTTGCTACCATTCAATGAGCAGTTGGTGGAGGAGAGAGGTGAATAGGAGTTGGGTTCACCATCCTCTGCAGGAGCTTCTGGCTGAACCCAGGGGCTTGGTTGAGGGGAGCAGGCACCAGGACTCCAGATAGGATGACTGATGCCTGTTTCAGCTAACCACTCCAGTTGTGGCCTAGGAGGAGTGGGGAGCAAAGGGAATCCTGACCCAATACATTTTTCCAGCTTTAAATATTCCTTGCAAATGGACATGCCAAAAAACATCTCCTAAATATATTGGAGTGTAGATTTTTTTTCCAAGGCCATAGCTTTTGGGTTTTAAACTCTTACCAGTCTGCTGATGACCTAGTGTCTGTACTAAGTTTGGCAAGAACATGGCGACCTCCGAGAGGCTGGGGACCACCAAGTTGTCAAAGGAGGGATGAGCCGGCCCAGATCAGAAAAGGAGCAGGTCAAAACTCTCGCACTGTTCCTGTGGTTGTTCTTTTAATAATCTATGAGAAACCTCCACACGGTTTTCTGTGATGACTGTAACGACTTGTATTTGCATCAGCAGAACATAAGGATTTCCTTTGCTCTACAGCCTCTCCAGCACTCATTGTCTCAAGCAGTTGTGATAAAAGTCTTTCTAACTGGTAAGAGTTGATGTCTCACTGTAGTTTTGATTTGCATTTGCATGGTGGTTAGTGATGTTAAGTTCCTTTTCTTGTTGTTGTTGTTCAGTGATTCAGTAGTGTTTGACTCTGATCCCCATGGACTGCAGCATGCCAGGTTTCCTTGTCCTTTACCATCTCCCAGAGCTTGCTCAAACTCATGTCCATTGAGTCGGTGATGCCATCCAACCATCTCATCCTCTGTTGTCCCTTTCTCTTCCTTCCTTCAATCTTTCCCAGCATCAGGGTCTTTTCTAATGAGTTGGCTCTTAGCATCAGGTGGCCAAAGTATTGGAGCTTCAGCTTCAACATCAGTCCTTCCAATGAATATTTAGGACTGATTTCCTTTAGGATTGATTGGTTTGATCTCCTTGAAGCCCAAGGGTCTCTCAAGAGTTTTCTCCAACATCACAGTTTAAAAGCATCAATTCTTTGGTGCTCAGTCTTCTTTATGGTCCAACTCTCACATCTGTACATGACTACTGGAAAAACCATAGCTTTGACTATATGGACCTTTGTTGGTAAAGTAATATCTCTGCTTTTTAATAAGCTGTCTAGGTTTGTAATAGCTTTTCTTCCAAGAAGCAAGCATCTTTTAATTTCATGGGTGCAGTCACCATCTGTAGTGATTTTGGAACCCAAGAAAATGAAGTCTGTCACTGTTTCCATTGTACCTTTTCATGTACCTGTTGGCAATTTGGATGTGTTTGGGAAAATTCTATTTGGGTCTTTTGCCCACTTTAAAATTTCTTTATTTGTGAGTATTTTTGCACTTAAATTGTATAAGTTCCATATATATTTTAGATAGTAATCCCTTGTCAGATGTATAGACTGTATATTTTCTTCCATTCCATGTTTGCCTTTATATTTTTTTTCCTTTGCTGTCAGAAGCTTTTTAGTTTGATGTTAATCATTACATTTTAAAGCTGTGTTTTAATTCTTAAGTTAGTCCTGGGAAGAATAGGTTTTTATTTTTTCCTTTCATAACTGTCTATTGGCTCTAGACCAATTAATAACTCCAATTTAATGATTTTAACTTTATTAGCGTTCTGTATTTACTGCTGATCAGAAGATTCTTGCAGAAGGTGGAGGAAGTCAGGTTTCAGTGGCTTATTTCCTTCCTCTTTTGGAAATGAGTATGAGTGCCAGTGCCTTGGCACAGCAGACCTTGAAGGGTGCTGCTGAGAGAGCTCTGGAGGGGAGCAAAACAACAAGGGAGGCTGAGAATCTCCTTTCTGTAGAAGCCTTTCAGAGCCAACTGGAAATGGGTGTCTTAATTACATATGCTCTTTTCATGTTTTGTTTGTTTGTTTTTTCCTACATGAGGCAATTAATTTTCACAAAGCACAGCAACCATATTTTGGAGTGTCAAGTTTTAAAGTCATTTTGTTTGCATCTCAATGGCCATTTTCAAAATAGAGGCGAAAAGGGGTGGTTTGCACATTCCAAGAATAGCAGGGTAGCCAGAACATCAGTAGGGATGCCACTTTATAGGGCAATCAGAAGGAGAAGCTGAAATCACAACCTCTCATTTATCCACTAGTAATAATGCCGAGTGAATTACAGGGTGGTTTTCTGGCAGGAGCATTTGTTTCTATAGAACAGGACTAGGTTTAAAAATGCATGTTGGGTTAGCAACCCTATTTCCCCGTGACTGAGGGATGAGGGACTTGAATACCACTTTTGTGCTCACTGGCTAATTGTGTGTGTATGTGTGTGGGTGTATGTATATGCACACACACACACTCACACGTGCTGTCAGGGCGGGGATGGGTGGGAGAGGGTGATGCAGGAGCACTGCAAGAAACAGGTAGGGACACACATGTGCTCCCAGTCCCTTGGCTTTTCTTTCTGTGTCTTTTCCTTGGTGCCAAATCTGAGCAGTAGGTGTTAGGAGAGAGAAATGGGCTCGTGGTGGAAGAAAGGTGAAAAAATGGAGGTTGACAAGGGAGCTGTCTGCTGTTTGTCTTTATCACCAGGGGCCTAACACTTGACTCTGAATGCTAAATTTCAGTACTTTAAAAAAAAATTCAACTTCATTTTAATTTCTATCTTAGAGGACTTAGCTGAGTGCTGAACATTTGATCTAATCAAGATTATGCTCAGCACTGCTTTCAGTCTTTGCTGAGAGCTCTGTTGAGTTATTTATTAACTCAACGGCTTAAACAGAATTAAGAGGGCAGCCACAAATCTAAGAGAGAGAGTCTAGACCCAGGCAGGCAAGGGGAAGAGAGTGGGCCTGTTTTATCTTGGGGCTAGAAGGCCCTGGTCAGTATGACAGTGACCTCTAGACTGAGGGATGTTTTTGATGAGAAGTATGAGGATCACTGTTTGCCATCAGCATAGAATAGACAAATAGTTCATGAGTTTTAGCAGCAGCATAAAAGCTACTCCTCATTAGGGAGAACTTGGCACTTGGGGGCATGTGTCCCTTAGGAACAGTGGAGGCCTCTGAAAAAGAGTGTTCCCTTCAATACTTGTCCCCATAGCAAAACATTACCTGCTTACACATGGCTGCATCTGAGGCCCGACCCTGCCTTCCCGAGATGTGTGACCCAGGAAGCCTGGGCCAGGTAGCCTTAGACGTGAAACTGGTAGGAGGACGTCCAGTTATTGGCATGTGAGGAGATCTCTGATTCCTATCAAGATAGTACTTAAGGTGATTTCTGAGTCTTATTTTCTTGATAATTCTTTTCTGAGCCTGTTACTTCTAACTAGAGGTGGTCATATCTGTGTACCATGCGCTTCCCTTTCCATTTCTGGTAATGCTGTACTGTGCTGTGCTTAGTTGCTCAGTCGTGTCTGACTCTGTACGACCCCATGGACTGTAGCCCACCAGGCTCCTCTGTCCATGGGATTCTCCAGGCAAGAATACTTGAGTGGGTTGCCATGACCTCCTCCAGGGGATCTTTATGACCCAGGGATCAAACCTGCGTTTCTTACTTCTCCTGTATTGGTGGGTGGGTTCTTTACCCATGGCTCCACCTTCTGATACTACCTTCTTTAATTTTGATGCTCTTCACTGTGGTGAAGGGACAAATAGCAAACGCTCCCTTCTCTGTGACAGTCTGTGGCTCTGTCACTACCAGCATCTCTGTGAAGCTGCAGCTATAGTGGCTTGTCTGGGGTGAGATATGATAACTGGATATGATAGCTTCTGAATCCCCCAGTCACATGCTCTGGCTCAGGTAAGTATTTGGTTATAGCAGTTAAAATCTCAACATATCCTTGTGTCCTGTGTGCCCAGAAACAGGAGCTGAAGTACTAGATGTTTATACATTAGTCTGTGGCACCAAACATGTTCCAGAGTGGAGGGATGTGTGAGTGTGTGTTGAGTTGTGTCCAACTCTTTGTGATCCCATGGACTATAGCTTGCCAGGTTCCTCAGTCCATGGAATTCTCCAGGCAAGAATACTGAAGTGGGTTGCCATTTCCTACACTAGGGAATCTTCTTGACCCAGAGATCAAACCCACATCTCAATCTGTTTCTCCTGCATTGACAGGCAAATTTTTTTTTAGCACTGAGCCACCTGGGAAGCCTGAGTGGAGGGAGTGCCCAGGGTTAAATCACAGCAAGTCTATTATGCTTTACTCTGAGCAAATCAACCCCTCTTCCAGCAAAGTAGGCTGGGTGGTTGTTTTCATTTTCAGAATGAAATGACAGATTTACAAACCAGTCCCTAAGCTTCCTAAATCCCCCCAACAAAGCTCTTGACTGGAGTATAGGTGAGAAGATACTGGGTGAAGGGTGGCGTAGGGCTGTTGTCTTCCGTGTTTGAGGGCAGAGCCACAGGGAACGATGTGGGCTGAAATCCAGCCTGTGCTTCAAGACAGTGAGTCTTGAGGAAGGGATGCTTTTAAAAAGAAATTGCAAGAAGGCAAACTCTTCACTATCAGAAGAATGACTTTCTTTTCTGCACAAAGATCCCATATATGCTGTAATACTTATACATCCAGATGCTATGAGTCCCATTGCACATCGCACAGCCATCACAGGGGCTGAAGGAAAATCTAATGGCAATCCATTTGGTCAAGTTATTCCATTAGCATTAAAGTCTGACACTCCTGGATCATGAAGGATCATGATGGTGTTTTGGGAAGCTTATTGGAAGCAGGGAAAATTGAGGTAGGATGGGGGATTTTCCTTTACTTCTCCCCTTTCTTTTGTATGCTGCTCTCATGGTTGTCTAGTAAAGGTAGGGAAGCTGATTACAAAGAAAAGCAGTAAATTTCAGTGAATTGATACACTCTTATGAAAAGAAATGCAATATAAAATGTCCCCCAAATGTAAATGCAAAGTGCAGAGTTTGTCTTTGGGCTGTCTTCAAGAAATGGACTTAAATCCAATTGCTATGGCTACATGGGACTCATCTGATCAGCAGGGCTTCTGTTCCACAGAGGCTAAAACTGTTTTGTTTTCAAAGGGGAAAACATATCTGTGTTTGCCCTCCTTTGCTTTGTAAAATTGAATTGCAGCGAACTCATGAATAATAGAAAGAACACTAAGGACTGTTAAATTAACACTGGCATGAAACAGAATTTCTAAAAGGGGAAGCTTTACTAGAGGAAGACACACTTCAACCTCCTTCAGACAGGGCTTTGGAAACTGGGACATCTTAGCATTTCAGTTCAGTTCAGTTCAGTTCAGTTGCTCAGTCGTGTCGGACTCCTTGCGACCCCATGGACTGCAGCACGCCAAGCCTTCCTGTCCATCCAACTCATGGAGTTTACTCAAACTCATGTCCATTGAGTCGGTGATGTCATCCAACCATCTCATCCTCTGTGGTCCCCTTCTCCTGCCGCCTTCAATCTTCCCCAGCATCAGGGTGTTTTCCAATGAGTCAGCTCTTCGCATGAGGTGGCCAAAGTATTGGAGTTTCAGCTTCAACATCAGTCCTTCCAATGAATATTCAGGACTGATTTTCCTTTAGGATGGACTGGCTAGATCTCCTTGCAGTCCAAGGGACTCTCAAGAGTCTTCTCCAACACCACAGTTCAAAAACATCAATTCTTTGGTGCTCAGCTTTCTTTGTAGTCCAACTCTCACATCCATACATGACCACTGGAAAAACCATAGCCTTGACTATATGGACCTTTGTTGACAAAGTAATGTCTCTGCTTTTTAATATACTGTCTAGGTTGGTCATAACCTTCCTTCCAAGGAGTAAGCGTCTTTTAATTTCATGGCTTCAGTCACCATCTGCAGTGATTTTGGAGCCCAAAAAAATAGTCTGTCACGGTTTCCACTGTTTCTCCTTCTATTTGCCATGAAGTGATGGGACTGGATGCCATGATCTTAGTTTTCTGAATGTTGAGATTTAAGCCAACTTTTTCACTTTCCTCTTTCACTTTCATCAAGAGGCTCTTCAGTTCTTCTTCACTTTCTGCCATAAGGGTGGTGTCATCTGCATATATGAGGTTATTGATATTTCTCCCAGCAATCTTGATTCCAGCTTGTGCTTTATCCAGCCCAGCGTTTCTCATTTTGTTCTCTGTATATAAGTTAAATAAGCAGGGTGACAATATATGGCCTTGATGTACTCCTTTTCCTATTTGGAACCAGTCTGTTGTTCCTTGTCCAGTTCTAACTGTTATTTCCTGAACTGCATACAGATTTCTCAAGAGGCAGGTCAGGTGGTCTTGTATTCCCATCTCTTTCAGAATTTTCCACAGTTTATTGTGATCCACACAGTCAAAGGCTTTGGCATAGTCAATAAAGCAGAAATAGATGTTTTTCCGGAACTCTCTTGCTTTTTTGATGATCCAGTGAATATTTGCAATTTGCTCTCTGGTTCCTCTGCCTTTTCTAAAACCAGCTTGAACATCTGGAAGTTCACGGTTCAAGTATTGCTGAAGCCTGGCTTGGAGAATCTTTGAGCATTACTTTACTAGCATGTGAGATGAGTGCAATTGTGCAGTAGTTTGAACATTCTTTGACATTGTCTTTCTTAGAGATTGGAATGAAAACTGACCTTTTCGAGTCCTGTGGCCACTGCTTCAGCAGTATGTGAACCAAGAACTTCTAGGTGTATAAGCTGAGTTTAGAAAAGGTGGAGGAACCAGAGATTAAACCGCCAGCATTCGTTGGATCATAGAGAAAGCAAGGGAATTCAAGAAAAGCATCTACTTCTGCTTCATTGACTACGCTGAAGCCTTTGACTGTGTGGATCATAATAAACTGGAAAATTCTTCAAGAGATTGGAATACCAGGCCACCTTACCTGTGTCCTGAGAAACCTGTCTTCAGGTCAAGAAGCAACAGTTAGAACTGAACATGGAACAACTGACTAGTTCCAAATTGGGAAAGGAGTATGTCTTTGGGAAAGGCTATATATTATCACTCTTCTTTCTTAACTACTATACAGAGTGTATCATGTGAAATGCTGGGCTGGATGAATCACAAGCTGGAATCAAGATTGCTGGGAGAAATATCAACAACCTCAGATATGCAGATGGTATCACTTTAATGGAAGAAAGTAGAGAGAAACAAAAAAGTATTTTGATGAGGGTGAAGGAGAAGAGTGTAAAAGCTGTCTTGAAAGTCAACATTCAAAAAACTAAGATCATGGCATCTGGTCCTATCACTTCATGGCAAATAGATGGGGGAAAAAATGAAAGCAATGAGATTTTTTTTTCTTAGACTAGCAAATCACTGCACCGTGGCTACAGCCATGAAATTAAAAGACCCTTGCTCCTTGAAGAAAAGCCATGACAAACCATGACTGTATTAAAAAGCAGAGATGTCACTTTGTCGACAAGGGTCCAGGTAGTCAAAGATGTGGTTTTTCACTAGTCATATATGGATGTGAGAATTGGAACATAAAGAAGGCCAAATGCCAAAGAATTTATGCTTTTGAATTATGGTGCTGAAGAAGACTCTTGAGAGTCCCTCAGACTTCAAGGAGATCAAACCAGCAATCCTAAAGAAAATCAACCCTGAATATTCCTTGAAAGAACTGATACTGAAGCTGAAGCTCCAGTGTTTTGGTCACTTAATGCAAAGTGCTAACTCATTGAAAAAGACCCTGATGCTGGCAAAGACTGAAAGCAAAAGGAGAAGAGGGCAACAGGATGAGATGGTTAAATAGCATCAAGGACTCAATGAACATGAAACTCAGTGAACTCAAACTCTGGGAGACAGTGAAGGACAAAGGAGCCTGGCGTGCTGCAGTCCTCAGGGTCACAAAGTGATGGACACAACTTATTGAGTGAACAACAACAAAGGTGGCAACTATGGTGGTTTATGGCTTCAATAAGGACCATAAGTTCAATTGTGACCTTTGTCGATGGGAACCACCATCTTACTCTTTAATAATGAAGATAGCTAACTTTTATTGAGCACTAACTACATGCCAGGCACTGTGCTTTACACAGTTTCTCACATAATCTCATAACTACCTAGTAAGGTAGGTACAATTTTCTCCATTGTCCAGATGCAGAAATGGAGGTGCAGAAGGGTTAAGTCATGCAGCTATTAAGACATGGGCCTGGCCCTCAACCCAAGCCTGCCCTTTAACTACCACAGCATCCCTCCCTCTTCATGTGTCCTAGCCCTTTATCTGTAAAGCCCTTGTACAACTTACTGTGATGTTCTAGTCACCCCTCTTCCTTCTCCTTTCTGTTCCCCACAAGCAACACCCTGCCTTGTGTCTTCCTTATGTTCCAGATTTTCTCCAGGTTGTCTTGGGGTCATATAGAATAAGCTGGGGGAAGAGGAAGTATCCTGCAAGAAGTGCTTTATTGAGGAGAATAGTGCTATAGAACTGTTTCTACCCCAGAGTCACTACAGAATAGAGTACTAAAAACGGCAAAGCACTGAATAAATAATCTGAGTTTTGAAATCAGACATATCTGCATTTCATTCATTCATTCATTTGGGGATTGTTTACTAAACCCCTACTATGTACTAAGCACTGTGTTAAATGCTAGATTTGAATTCTAGAGTCACTTCTAACTATGAACCTTGGGAACTTTATTCAACCTCTTTAATAATAATAGTTACCTCTGGGCTGTTCTAAAATTAGAAGCTGGCACATAGTAAGAGCTCAGTAAATAGTATTAATACAAAAATGAAAAAGTACTGTTTTTGGGTCAATGCCCACTTATATTACTCTCCCTTTAGGGCTCTGCTTGCCAGGGTTTCAGCTAGCTAGTGTGCATCCCAAGGCCTGGGAAGTTAATGTGCTAAACTAAGCTATTAGCCTTTGCAAAGGCCTTATAGCAAGATAATGACTTAGCCCAAAGGAATACCTAATTTTGGGCACAATGGCAGACTCAAATAGAGGTCATTTCAGCCAGGAACTTGTATATCAAACCACCAAATATCTGCCTGCATTTTTGCTTTAGTAACTGTCTTCTGACAGATAAGAAGTGTTCCTGCTGTATGATCAAATGAATCGGTAGTTGCTTACAAGTATGGATACATTTATTTTAAATAATGAGAGAATTTCCATTTGTCCTTCTAGGCATTGTATCTCACCTCTATTTAATGCATAATACACTGACGTTAGCATTTGAGGTTTTTCAGATGCCCTCAATAACACTACTTGGCTAATCTAATGTGATTCAGCTAATAGGTTTTCTATCAGCGTTTATGGACCATCCCATTCATCTACCCTTCTGCCTAAGAGAAGTGTGTGTATACAGTAGGTCTGAGCTATTTTCTTTCCCAAAACAGTTAATTCTGTTTGAAAATCAATATGGAGAGTTTGTGCTTCCATAGTATATTTTCTGAGGCAGACTGGAAGCTAATTTCTCTCTTTCCAATGAGTTCATAAAAGAGTAAAGAATGAGTTTTGAAAGAGTCCTGTTTTTAGAATAAGGCTTTTTAAAATTATTATTTTAAAATAAAGCCTAAGGGTTAGTAGTAATAACTGCTTAAAGATGATTTCAGTTAACAGGAAGTAAGAGTATTCCCCCTCTGGTTCAGTAGCCTCCATGGACTTCCATCTCAAGTTTCAGCCGGACAGAGCCAGATTTTGGCTGCAAAGCCCAATCCTATCTGGCCTCATATTCTCTCTGACTCCATTTCCTCTTAGGCTCTCCTCGCCCACTTGAGTCCAGCCACGTTAGCTTTTCCATGATTGTTAGGCTCAGTCACGTTGAAGATGCTTCCTGCATAAGGTCACCTCTGCTTGCAGGTAAGTTTATCAGTGATGCTGTTCCTTATTTCTTGCTCTTTCTGTCCTTTACTGGCATTCCTTAACTCCTTTCCTGACTTTGTTTTAATTCTTAGCCCTTATATCTTTCTCACATACTACTTTTTTATTTAAAAATTGAAAAAAATTATTTATTTGTGGCTGTGCTGGGTCTTCGTTGCTGTGCACTCTTTTCTTTAGTTGCAGCGAGTGGGGGCTACTCTCTGGCTGCAGTGTGTGGACTTCTCACTGCGATGGCTTCTCTTGTTGCAGAGCACAGGCTCTAGGGTGCAGAGCTTTAGTAGTTACGGTGTTTGGGCTCAGTAGTTGCGGTTCACAGGCTCTAGACCATGGGTTCAATAGTTGTGACACATGGGCCTAGTTGCTCCACAGCATATGGGATCTTCCTGGACAGGGGATCAAAACAGCATCTCTTACATTGACAGGCTCTTCACCACCGAGCCACCAGGGAAGCCCACTTTTAAAAAATTGTTTATTATGTCTCCCTCCAGCACAATGTAACCACCTTGAGCAAGAATTTTTCTGTCTTCTTTATTATTAAATCCCCAGGGCCTGGAAAGGTGCTTAGCAGGTAGTAATCACTCAGAACAAACATGTTGAATTCAAGTATGATTGTGTTACTGAGTCCAAGCTTGTATACTTATAGATACAGACATCACATTGCTGACAAAAGTCTTTATAGTCAAAGCTATGGTTTTTCCAGTAGTCACGTACGGATGTGAGAGTTGGACCATAAAGAAGGCTGAGTACTGAAGATGCTTTCAAAGTGTAGTGCAGGAGAAGACTCTTGAGAGTCCCCTGGACAGCAAGGAAATCAAATCAGTCAGTCCTAAAGGAAATCAGCTCTGAATATTCATTGGAAGGGCTAATGCTGAAGCTCCAATAGTTTGGCCACTGATGTGAAGAGCTGACTTACTGGAAAAGACCCTGATGCTGGGGAAGATTGAGGACAGGAGGAGAAGGGGCGACAGAGGATGAGATGGTTGGATGGCATCACCGACTCAATGGACATGAGTTTGATCAAACTCGGGGAGATAGTGAAGGACAAGGAAGCCTGGTTTTCTTCAGTTCATGGTGTCATAAAGAGTTGGAGATGACTTAGTGACTGAACAGCAATAGTTATAGACATCATCCTTTTAGTAATTATAGTAACAAAAGCAATGGAAAGCAAAGGTTAAAGTAAAAGAAACAGATCCAACATGGAGTCAGATTTTGTTCTTCCCTGTTAAAATTGTGGATGAATTATTTAGTTGGTTAAATTTCACAGTTGGTATTTAGATAGAATAATAACAATATGTTACTGTTGTATAGAAACTTCGAGGTTCTCAAACACTTTTCAATCTTGGTTATTGAAAAGCCTGGATTCAAAAATATCCAGAAAGCAGCAAAAGTCTATCTGGGATTCCAAATATCTCAAAATATGGGGTTGTTGTAAAACCCACTGGAAGTAGAAATCTACATGCTAAAAGAAATCTACATATAAATTAAAAGCACGTTAAAGACTCAGATCACAGGACTAAAGGGAGTCCAGGAAGAGAAAGCAACTGGTTTGCCTTTAGGTTTCTATCCTAAGTCACTTTCTGACCTATAGCAGTTTTCCTAACCTCTGGAACTATAAAAAATTTTTTAGGGAGAGGTGACTTTGCCCTCTTTCTTTACTTTATTATCTTTTATTGTTTCAGCCATGTACTGTGAGATCTTTAAGCTGTGGCATGTCATTTGTAATGAACTAAGGAAGGCACCTTGACGGCTTTGAAACTTCCATTATTGTTAAAACTAATGCAGCAAAGTTGAGCCCTCTTCTGGGGCTTTCTGATAGCCATTGCTTGCTGCTGGTAAATATTCATAAATCTGCTATCATGGAAATGAAATAGAATGCCTCAAAATTACTTTGGGGGCATAAGAAGGCCTTGAAGAGTGAACAAGGAGGACACATTTCATTTTCAGATTTGTAATGAAGAAAGTATGTTTTTTGTCAGTAGATGATGTGCCCTGTCCTGGAGAAGTCCTGAACAGATTGTGTTCAAGGCAACAGTTGCATAGCGTGTGGTGGCAGCAGGTTCTATTCGCACCTGAGTCGAGTATCTCTGAGGTGACTGGTGGCAATTTCTTAGGAGTTCATCAGTAAAAAGGAACTCTTGGAATATACCTTCTTAAAACTCCTTGATGCCTTCTCATGCTCATTAGAGGATTTTCTTTAGGCCAGTACACATTGTCTGAGTGCCTCCAGTGGGGAGAGAGGGCTTATATCCTAGAAATACCAGCCCCATCTGTAAAGAGTTAAACTAATCAGCTTCTGATGGTGGCCATACCATTAGGGCACCTTTAACTTTAGTGTTGAATCCTCTCTTCCAACCCCACCCCCCACCCCTTTCATTATCTACCTGTGGGCAAATCGAGGCTCTGGGGTCAAGGGCAGAATGAGTCAAAGATTTTGATGAATTGATGGATGTGATATATTTAATCAGAGGTTGTTTTCAGAGACAGAATCTGCTTTGGAATCACTTAAAGGAGAACTATAATCTAGAAAATTAAGGGCATCAGCAATATTTACAGTTGTGGAACGTCAAGGTCAGGAAAAAAAAAACTGAGAGGGCACTCTTGTCACTGATTTCAAAGGAGCTAATTCTTAGGGTTATTAGCTGCCTCAATTTACAACGCTACATACCCTTGAACACCAAATGTTCATTATAAAAACTTAAAGAAGCGTGGAGCTGAGATTTGAATTATATTTTAGATAATAGATTTTGGAACATGCTTCATATTGTTAAGATTGACCTGACCTTACAACTAATAAAATGTGTCCAGTAGGTACAGAGTCCCAGTTTATAATACCATATTTCCACAAGAATGAGAAAAGCAAGGAAAAACTCCTGTGTTTCTACTTCCATCATGGTACCCAGAAGTAGACAAAGTTATTAGGTGGGTCAAGCCTGGCTTTGAAATCAGCAGCCTTGGGCTTTCTGGGTCTGAAAGATCTTAACCACCTACTCCATCTTAATCATTCTTTAGAAAGGAAACAGAAGCATCCTCAGTTTTAAAAAAATGGACAGTAGCTTAGTGGGTTTGCATGAAGCAAGAGAAAAATGTTCTACACAGTGGACTCTTCAGGCTCCTGCTATCTACACAGGAGGGACTGGAAGGCAGATGGTTATATACTGAGTCAACAGCAAAGCTGGCTCATCGTGATGACTCTAGCTGGTCTCCTTAACCCTGTTTTCTTATTCCAAGCCAACCTACACATAAGTCCTAGAAAATAAAAAGCTTCATTAAATCTGGTTTTTGTCACAAGTCTTAAATCAAGAGTGACTGCCTATTACACTGTCACCATCACAGACACATCTGTCTGGCTTCCGTGATCTTTTACTGACTGTTGAATTCTCCTTCCTTCTGTTAATAAAATTCTGGTTCTTTCATTTTTAATCCTAACAAACACATTTCTCAGGATCCTCTGGAGTTTTCTTCTTCAACTGAACAAATTATTGTCATGTCTCAGACTTGCTAAAAAAATGACTTCTGGGCCTCAACCCTTGACATTTCACCTTCAAAGTATTTTTTCGTCCCCTCTTCCACCACATATCTTTGTCTAAAAGCCTACTTCCTACCTAGCATATTCTGATCACATCTGTGGAGAAAGAGACTGACCAACAATTCATAATAATTTTTTATAATTTTTTAGAGATATCTCTGGGCAGAAGAAATTCCTTTGATATGTCTAAATCAAAGTCCTTACTTTATGGGTTAAGTCCATGTGTTTTCATTTTTTTCTTTTGTTTTCTTAGGATATGATAAAAAGCTAGTTACCTTCTTTCATTTAAGAATTCTTCATAAATTTAAGCTTGTTAAATTGCCTTTTATCCTATTCTTCCAGCTAAGTACTCTCAGTTTTTTCATCCCTCTCTTACTGGGCATGTTTTTCAAAGTTCTGATTGTTATCTGCAACTTTCTTTTTATATCAAATCCACACAGAAATGTCTTATTTCATTGATTCTAAGAGGCACTTTATTCCTCATGTTTTAACAGATCAGATTTCAACATTTAGCAGGATGCATTTTACAGTTGATGACATTTTGCAATTATAAATGACAGTGGTTTTTTTCTTAGTGATTTTAAAAATTAAGGTATTTTTGAATGATTAAAAAAGGCAGGAAGGACTAGTCTGGATAAAAGGAGAATGAAGAGAAATGACAACCAAATGTAACGTGTAATTTCTTGATGAGATCTTAGATTGAAGACAAAAGCAAAGAGCAATAAAACTTTTACTACTTTTTGAAATTGCTTCTTCAACTTGCTTGAGGTGTAATTAACAAATAAAATTAAAACATTTTTAAAATATACAGCGGGGCTTCCCAGGTGGCACTAGTGGTAAAGAACCTGCCTGCTGATGCAGGAGAGGTAAGGGATGCGGATTTGATCCTGGGGTCAAGAAGATCCCCTGGAGGAGGGTATGACAACCCGCTCCAACAGTCTTGCCTGGAGAATCCCCATGGACAGAGGGGCCTGGCCGGCTACAATTCATAGGGTCGCAAAGAGTTGAACATAACCAAAGTGACTTGGCATGCAGGAATGTGATGATTTGACAATTTGATATACATATACTTTGCAAAAGTACGTGTGGATTTAGTGGATTTAGTTAACATATCCACTGTGGATTTAGTTAACATATCCATCCCCTCATAAACTTTTTTATTCATGGTGAGAACACTTAAAGTTCTACTTTCTTAGCAGATTTCAACTGTATAATATTATTATCAATCATAGTTACCATGTTAAGTATTAGATTGTCAGAACCTTATTCATCTTATAACTGAAGGTTTTCACCCTTTGATCAGTCTCTCCCTATTCCCCCCACTCCTTGCATACAGGTCCCTTATAATCATTCTACTTTCTCTTCTATGTATTTAATTTTTTTCTAAGATTTCACATATAAGGATATCATGCAGTATTTGACTTCATTTGACTTATTTCATTCATTTAACATAATAGAGGAACCAAATTGCCAACATCCATTGGATCATAGAAAAAGCAAGAGAATTCCAGCAAAACATCTACTTCTGCCTCATTGGCTATGCTAAAGCCTTTGACTGCATGGATCACAACAAACGGTGGAAAATTCTTCAAGAGATGGTTATACCAGACCACCTGACCTGCCTTTTGAGAAACCTGTATGCAGGTCAAGAAGCAACAGTTAGAACCAGACATGGAACAATGGACTGGTTCCAAACTGTGAAAGGAGTACCTCAAGACTGTATATGGTCACCCTGCTTATTTAACTTATATGCAGAGTACATCATGTGAAATGCCAGGCTGGATGAATCACAAGCTGGAATCAAGATTGCTAGGAGAAATATCAATGACTTCAGATATGCAGATGACACCACCCTTATGGCAGAAAGTGAAGAGAAGCTAAAGAACCTCTTGATGAAAGTTAAAAAGGACAGTGAAAAAGCTGGCTTAAAACTCAACATTCAAAAAATGAAGATCATGGAACCTGGTCCCATCACTTCATGGCAAATAGATGGGGAAACAATGGAAACAGTGACAAACTTTATTTTTTTGGGCTCCAAAATCACTGCAGATAGTGACTGCAGCCATGAAATTAAAAGACACTTGCTCATTCAAAGAAAAGCTATGACCAATTCAGACAGCATATTAAAAAGCGGAGACGTTACTTTGTCAACAAAGGTCCTTCTAGTCAAAGCTATGGTTTTTCCAGTAGTCATGTATGGATGTGAGAGTTGGACCAAAAAGAAGGCTGAGTGCCAAAGAATTGATGCTTTTGAATTGTGGTGTCGGAGAAGACTTTTTTTTTTTTTTTTTTTTTCATTTGTACAATATGTTCTTTATTTCTTTATTTATTTATTTATTTATTTTTAGTTGGGGGCTAATTACTTTACAATATTGTAGTAGTTTTTGCCATACATCAAAATGAATCAGCCATGGATTCACATGTGCTCCCCCTCCCAAACCCTCCTCCCACCTCCCTCCCCCTCCCATCCCTCAGTGTCATCCCAACGCTCCATCCCTGAGCATCCGTCCCATGCATAGAACATGGAATGGTGCTCTGCTTCACATATGACAATATACATGTTTCAATGTTATTGTCCCAGAACGTCCAACCCTCACCTTCTCCCTCAGAGTCCACAGGACTGTTCTATGCATCTGTGTCTCTTATTCTGTCTCACATATAGGGTTACCATTACCATCTTTCAAATTGACTTTTGAGAGTCCCTTGGACTGCAAGGAGATCAAACCAGTCTATCTTAAAGGAAATCAATCCTGAATATTCATTAGAAGGATTGATGCTGAAACTGAAGCTCCACTACTCTGGCTGCCTAATGTGAAGAGCAGACTTAGAAAAGACCTTGATGCTGGGGAAGATTGAGGGCAGTAGGAGAAGGGGATAACAGAGGACAAGATTATTGGATGACATCAGTGACTCAATGGACACGAGTTTGAGCAAGCTTTGGGAGATGGTGAAGAACAGGGAAGCCTTGGCGTGCTGCAGTCCATGGGGTCGCAAAGAGTCAGACACGACTGAGCAACTGAACAACAAATAACCTCTGGTTTCATCTGTTGTCACAGTAGTAGAATTTCCTTCTAAGTCTGGATAATATTTTATTATATATATATGTACATATACATACATGTATACACATATATGTATATATCTATAGATATACATACACACACACACCATATTTTCTTTATCCATTCATCCATTGCAGACACTTAGTTTTTTTCCATATGCTGACTATTGTGAAAAATGCTACTGTGAATATAGTAACACAGATATCTTTTTGAGATAGTAATTTATTTTCTTTTGAGTATGTACTCAGAAATGGGATTGCTGGATCATAGATTAGTTCTAATTTTAATCTGATAAGGACCTCCATACTGTTTTCTGTGGTGACTGTATTATCGACATTTCCACCAACAGTGTATAAGGATTCACCTTTCTCCACATCCTTGCCAGCATTTGTTATCTGTTGTCTTTTCGGTAACAGACATCCTACCAGGTGTGAGACGATATCTCATTTTGGTTTTGATTTGCCTTTCCCTGATGATTAGTGATGTTGAACACCTTTTCATATACCTGTTGATCATCTGTATATCTCCTTTGGAAAAATGTTTAGTCAGGTCCGTTGTTCATTTTTAAACTGGGATATTTGATTTTGACTATTGAGTGGTATAACTTCCTTATTTTTTTGAATATTAATCTCTGATCAGGCATCAAACACGTGGTTTCCAAAAATTTCTCCTATTCAGTAGGTTGTGTGTTCATTTCATTAATAGTTTCCTTTGCTGTTCAGAAGCTTTCAGTGTGATGTAGTCCTAAGTGTTTATTTTTGTTTTTGTTGCTTTTGCTTTGGTATTAACATAAAAAATCACTACCACTATCAATGTGAAGAAGCTTATCCCTATATTTTCTTCTAGGAGTTTTATAGTTTCAGATCTTATATTTAAGTCTCTATTTTGAGTTGCTTTTTGTGTATCATGTAAGGCAGTGGTCCAGTTTCATTCTTTTACACGTGGCTGTCCAGTTTTCTCAACCCAGTTATTGTAGAGATCATCGTTTTCCCATTGTATATTCCTGCCTCCTGTGTTGAAAACTAATTGACAATATATTAATGGATTAATCCTGAGCTGTTTATTCCATTGATCTATTCTGTTCTATTGGTATCTATTTATATGCAAATACCATAATTTTTTGATTGCTATATCTTTGTATTACAGTTTGAAATAAGGAAGTGTGATGCTTCCAGTTTTGTTCTTTCTCAAGATTGCTTTGGTGATTCAGGGTCTTTTGTTTTCCATACAAATTTTAGGATTGTTTTCTCTATTTCTGTGAATGCCATTGGAATTTTATAGGAATTGCATTTAATTGATGATTGCTTTGGGTACTAGTATGTACATTTTAACAAGATTAATTCTTCTAATCCATGAACACAAAATATCTTTTCATTTAGTTGTGTCTCTTCAGTTTTTACATCAGTGTTTTATAGCTTTTATTAATAGTTTATAGAACTTTCACCTCCTTAAATTTATTCCTAAGAATTTTATTCTTTTTGATGCTGTTGCATATGGGATCATTTTCTTAATTTCTCTTTCTGATAATTTATTGTTAGTGTATAGAAATACAACTACTTTTTGTATATTGATTTTGTATCCTGCAACTTTACTGAGTTTATTCTAACAGTTTTTTGTTGGTATCTTTTGGTTTTTCTGTATATAATGTCATGTCATCTGCAAATAGTGACAGTTTCTCTTCTTCCCAATTTTTTAAAAATATATTTACTTATTTATTTGGCTGTGCTAGGTCTTAGTTGTAGCATACAGGATCTCTGATCTTCACTGCGGTATGCAGGATGTTTTTAGTTGTGATGTGTAAATTCTTAGTTATGGTGTCTAGTTTCCTGACCTGGGATAGAACCTGGTCCCCCTACACTGGGAGCCCAGAGTCTTAGCCACTGGACCACCAGGAAAGTCTCCCTTTCTAATTTTTATGCCTTTTATTTCTTTTCTTGGTGATTATGAATGGCTAACACTTCCAGTATTATGTCAAATAGCAGTGGCGAGAGTGGGCATCTGTGTCTGTCCGAAGGAAAGCTCTCAGTTTTTTACCATTGAATATGAAGTTGACTGTGGGCTTTGCATACATGACTTTTATTTTAAAGTGTGTTCCTTCTACACTGAATTTACTGAGGTTTTTATCGTAAAAAGATGTTATATTTTGTCAAATGCTTTTTATGTGCCTACTGAGATGGTTATATGATTTTTACCATTCAGTTTGTTAATGTGGTATATCACATTTATTGATTTGTGTATATTGAAACTTTTTTTTTTGCATCTCAGGAATAAATCCCACTTGATCACCAGAAAGTAATCTTTTTTAACATACTGTTGAATTCAGTTTGCTAATATTTTGTTGAGGATTTTGGCATTAACACAAGTGTTCATCAGACATATTAATCTGTAATTTTCTTGTAGTGTTTTTTTCTGGCTTTGGTATCAGGGTAATACTCATCTCGTAAAATGTGTCTGGAAGTATTCCTTTCTTTTCAATTTCTGGGAAGAATTTGAAAAGAATTGGCATTAATTCTTTAAATGCTTGATAAAATTCATCAGTGAAACCATCTGCTCCTGGACTTTTTTTTGCTGGGGAGTTTTTGATTTCTGGTTCAATCTCCTTGCTAGTAATAAATCTGTTCAGATTTTCTATTTCTTTATTATTCAGTCTCAGTAGGCTGTATGTTTCTAGGAATTTACCCATTTCTTTTAGATTAACTTGTTGGCATATGATTATTCATAGTGGTCTCTTATGGATTTTAGTATTTCAGAATTAGAAGTTGTAATATTTCCTCTTTCATTTTTGATTTCATTTGTTCAAGTCTTCTTTCTCCCTTTTTTGTAGTCAAGCCAAAAATTTGTCAATTTTGTCTTTTCAAAAAAGTAAGTCTTAGTTTCATTGATTTTTTTCTATCGCCTTTGTGGTGTCTATTTTCACTCTGATCTTTGCTATTTCCTTCATTCCTTCCACTAACTTTGCACTTAGTTTGTTTTTTATCTAGTTTCTTAAGATATAAAGTTAGGTTGTTTATTTCAGATCTTTTTTCTTGATATAGGTATTTATTGTTATAAACTTCATTCTTAGAGCTGCTTTTGCTGCATCCCATAAGTTTTGATATTTTGTATTTCTATCTTTGCTTGTCTCAGAGACTTTTTTCAGCTTTCTCAAGGGATAAATAGTGCATAAAATTTAATAAAGTGCACAGTATCATGATTTATGTATTCATTGTCTATCCATCCATCATCACATATTTATCTTGTTTTGTGAGAACATTCAAGTTTTACTGTCTTAGCAAATTTTAATTATGTGATGCAATGTTATCAACTCTAGTTACCATGTTATATCAATAAATTAGATTATCAGAACTTATTCATCTTATTAGCTAAGAGTTTGTACCCTTTTACCAATATTTTCCTGTTTTCCCATCTCCCCACCAGCTGGCAACCACTATTCTATGTTCTGCTTCTATGAGTTTGACTTATTTTAGATTTCATATATAAGTTATACCATACAGTATTTATCTTTCTCTGTCTGGATTATTTATTTTAGCATAACACCATCAAGCTCCATCTATGTTGTTGCAAATGGCAAGGTTTCCTTCTTTCTCAGAGCTGAGTAATATTCTATTGTGTGTGCATATGTATGTCTCTCTCTCTCTCTCTCTCTCTACACACACACACACACACACACACACACACACACACACATATATGTGTCTATGTATATAGATATATTCACCCCATAGGTTCTTCATCCATTCATCTGTTATTGAACACTTAGGCTGTTTCCATATCTGGGCTATTGTGAATAATGTTTCAGTGAACATGGGATTACAGATGAATCTTCACTATCCTGTTTTAATTTCCCTTGCATATAGCCAGAAGTGGATTTTCTGGATCATATGGTAGTTTTAAGGACCCTCCATACTGTTTTCCATAGTGGCTACAACAAGTTACCTTCCCACCAACATTGCAGAAGGGCTCTTGTTTTTCCACATCTTCCCCAATGTTTGTTACCTTCTGTTTTTTTAGCCATTCTAACAGGTGTGATATTGTTCAAGATAGCTTTTGATTTCCCTTTTGATTTCTTCTATGACTCATTGGTTGTTCAGTAGTGTAGGGAGTGGAGCTGAATGTTCTAACTGTACAATCATCTGATTGGCTTTTTTTTGGTGTCAAGCCCCCATCTTGAAGCTTTCTTGGGGGCTCTTCTACCAAGTACCATCTTACAAGCATATTAAAGACACTCAGAAGATTCCAAGTTCTTTATGAACTCTGTGCCAGAAACTGGGGAAAAAGACCAAATATTTATTTCTTATTATACCACAGTCCCATAATGTGAGTGGACACAAGAAGTTCTCAAAGAGTGGGTGGGATATGGTCTGAACAGACATTCCCAATAGTCATTCCTGAAAGGCCTCAGGAAGACAGCAGAGGAGAATGAAGGAATTTACTATCTGGAAGGATAACTGTCTTCAAAGATATCTGCTTTATCTGTTTGCGTATTGCTGAGGACATGTTCCCCTCAAAAAGTTCTACAGGATGCTTCTCCTTGCCTTATTATCTCCTGTCTTAACTACCTCAGGCTATCATAACAAAATACAACAGATTGTGTGGCTTAAACAACAGAAATTTATTCCTTATAGTCCTGGAGGTTGGGCAATGCAAAATCAAGGTGCCAGCAGGATAGATTGTGAGACCACTTTTCTTCACGTTTAGACATCCACCATCTTGCTGTCTGCTCACATAATCTTTTCTTTGTGTTTATGAGAAAGAGAAGGGAGGTGGGGAGAGAGAGAGGATGAAGGGAGAGAGGAAAGCAGGTGTGTTCCCTCTGGCATCTTTTCTTATAAGGACAGTAATCCTATGGGATCAGGGACCGAGCCCTTATAACTTCATTTGAACTTAATCATGTCCTTATAGGCACTATCTCCAAATAGTCACATTAGGAGTTAGGGATTCAACATGTGAATTTTGTGGCGGCACACCATTCAGTCCATAACATTCCCTAGTTTTAATACCACCGAAACCTCCAAGAACCCAAGGAACCTTGTTCCTAGAGAATTTGCTCTATAAAAGACCACCACAGGAGGAATTACTTCAGGGAATTAATTACTAATAGTGATGTTTTAGCTATCACTAGGGAAGAGATTTTGGGGATGAGGTTGGAAATAGGGATTTGGGAGGTGAAGTGAGAGGATCTATTAAGTTCAATATCATGCTTTCTGGGCAACCTTATATTTTAACTATAATCAAAGCTAAGTCTTCCTCTTTCAATTCCTGGAAACTAGCATCAGTGTTCATTAAAATTCATTTTAAGTTGCTGATTTTCTTTTTCCTATTTGACTAGCTCTTGGTTATTTTTTGAAACTATTTTTCTTTTCCTTGAAGAATTCTCTCATTAGAACAGTTTCTTAGCTCATCCCTTTGGGACACATCATGGATAGGAAAGTCTCACTCTATATGTTTGTATATTTTTGTGTTAGCCCCATTTTTTTCTCTGGCTTCTCACTCTATGGGGCTGATTTAAGCACAGGGCTCCCACTGACAAAAGGGCTCTGAGATAAAGTGAGAAATATTCTTACAGAAGTTTCTCAGAGATATTTTGGATTTATAAAAAAGCATTGGTAATATTTTAAAATATGGATATTAGTCCCAGAAAATGAATGGATGTTATGAGTACTTGCCAGACAAAGTCACAAAATTCTCCTTTGATAGTAGGAAAAAAGCTCTTGTAAATTCATAATACTTGGTAAATGCACTCATCCTTCTGGGGAGAAATTTTGAGTTCTGTTGTGGTATAAAAAGCATAAAGATGGAATCCTTTAAATCAAATTTCTGCTTTATAGATGTCAAATATCTACCAAAGTATTTTCATAATATGAATGTAAAAGTTGCAAGCTATTTTGAAAAAGATATATGGTATATACAATTTAAAGAAGATACTTTCTTAATTTCTCGAAACTCTCCAAATTTCTCAGAAACAGTTGTTTTAAATTTAACATAAGATCTTGATAGTGACTAGTTGTATTCATAATATTGTTTTACAGATTGGAGATCTATGTGAGACTCATTCAGGAACCTTTGGAAAAAAGAAAATGTAATATATAATGGCATCTGCAGACAGGAACCAGAAATAGGGTCAGTGAGGCTCTGGAGACTGACTCTCTGCAGTCATGATTTTTTGTGTTTTTTCTCCAAAGTACTTTTCCTTCCAACTGGCCAATAGTAGACACCATCACTTACATGTCTGGTTCAATAGTCTTTTCCTGTGTTTTCCAACATTTTCTGTTTCCTCCACTGGAGCAGCACCTCTGGCAGAACAGGTTAGAAATGATGAGTGTCCTGGATGTTCCTCTCAATGCGGAGACAGAATAGATGAGATTGAAAGTAGAAATAAAGAGAAAATCCCAAGATTCCAGCCTATAGAAAGAATGATGTGGACATGATAAAGAGACATAACAGAACTCAAAGAAAGAAATAGGATTCTGTGATTAGGGAGAAAAAAAGATATCTTTCTTTGTTTATAGAGGTCTATTGTTTCTATCCTGACTCAAGTTTGATATTCTTTTTGTTGTTCATATGATCATTCACACTGAATGATCACTGATACCACCACCCGCTGTGAGGGAAAAGGACCAAGGTGGTCTCATGATAAGCTAATCATTAATGGCTTTCATTTTCAGGAACATATGGCTAGAGGTTCATTGAAAAAGTAGATATCTAAATTTGAGCTCCTGAGTTAGCATGTAGATACTTTGCATTCTTACTGCCAGATATGTAGTATCATTAAAATATTAAGGAAACAATGTTTCATTGGGAAGATATACCATCTTTGAAAGGAAAGAAAGAATAACTTCTTCCCTAAGTTAAATGGAGAGCATGATCTTCATGCTTTGTGTCGATCTATTCACTAACTCTCCTCTTATCAGGTATAATATATTCCTGTTGGCAGCTTGATTTAATTGGACTTGTGGTAACTGATTCAATTGAGCACTTTAATTAGGTAATTATTCTGTTATAAGAACTGCTTTTCAGCTTGCTAGAGAGAATGAATTTTCCATTTTTCTTAAGCTAAAAATGGAACCTGGATTCTATTCTTTTAGAACAAAGTGGAATAAAAATGATCAGATATAGAATTAGACTGAGATTGAGCCATAGAATGAAGAAAAATAACCTTGACTTAAGTATTGATAAGAAACAAATGTGCTCTTGAGAAATGAAGACAGAATTAAGAGTTTCTCAGGTTGTGAATACTGCCAGCGGGTACTCATGACTTTTGAACAGAGTGATTATTTGTTCCCTCCCTCAGTTTCCCTCAGAAGTGGAGATTTCTTTTTTAGACACTGTGCAAGAAAATAGTGCTGAAAAAGGAAAAAAAAGGACATAAAGAAATACTCCTATCTCTTGATTTTGAACAAATGTCCCTTGCTCTAGGGAGTTTTTTCCTCCAGGCAAATTAATTAGTTATTGCCTTCTTTGAAAATTTATTGTAAAAGTTAGTCATTCGTTAACTCCAGAAGGAGACTTTGTCTTGAAGAAAAGGCTCAGGCTCTAAAAATATTGCCTCAGAATGAGCATCTGGGAAAAAGGCTATCCTCAAATTCCCCACATACTTGGTGAGATTCCACCTTATTATCTTTTGTGGGTTGGCAGGACTGATTGTAAATAATCCAAGGATACTTCAGATCAGACAAACAGATAATTAGAGTTGACACTATCAAAGCCAACAAAACCCTAATTAATTGATTTGCTAATAGCTATTCTCCATTTGCAGACATTAGCCAAAATTGGGTTTTAAGATGTGGCAGGGTCATAAGATAAACATTTTCCTCCTTGAAATTACCTACTAGCTTTCCAAAGACCACTGGCTAGTCTTTGGAAGTTTTGTTCATTAAAGGATTGAGACTAATTCCAAATAGCTCTCATCTGAAACATAATATTCACATTTTCGTGGAATGGTCAGGTAACAGAGTAATTATATTTTGCTCTGAAATTTTTTTAGCTGTATGTTTTCAGCAAGGAAAACAGAACAAAGGAAACATTTCTCATTTAAACAAATAATGTTGCAAGTGTAGCCTTCACTAGCAGGTAATGAGAATAATGACAATTCTGTTTCAGACACCCAAGGACCAGAGGGGCTGTGTTCCAGTCACCACTGTGCAACAGACCGTTCCAAAACCTAATGGCAGAAAATAGCAAGCATTTTATCAATAGTAACAACTTTGTGGGTTGGCAGGGCTCAGCTAGGGCTGTTCTTCTGTTTCACATGATGTCATCAGGGCTGCAGTCACCTGGGAACTCACCTAGGCTGGAACATCCAAGTTGGTGCACTTACATGGCTGGCAGGAGGTGCTGGCCATCTGTTGGGAGTTCTGCAGTTGACAGAAACACCTCAGATTTCTCCATGTGGGCTTCTTAAAGCATGGTGGATGAGCTACAAGAGCATATGTTGCAAGACAGGAAAGAGGAGGGCCCAGCCTTGAAAGTTACACAGTATCACACCTGCCACATTCTAGTAATAGAGTGGTTTATAGGACCACAGTCTAGGTTCACTGTGGTTATACTAAATAAAATGTGGTCCCTGACACCATCTTTGGAGACTATCACAAGCATCTAGAGCAGAAACAAAGGCAACATTTCACTGAACTGTTCTTTAAAAAGTTCTGTCTTGCCCTTTCTCAATGACTATCTTCATTGGTTATTACTGAGTGTGACTTCAGTTGGAGTCAGTTCAGTTCAGTTCAGTCGCTCCGTCGTGTCTGACTCTTTGCGACCCCATGAATCGCAGCACACCAGGCCTCCCTGTCCATCAACAACTCCCGGAGTCTACCCAAACCTGTGTCCATTGAGTCAGTGATGCCATCCAGCCATCTCATCCTCTGTCGTCCCCTTCTCCTCCTGCCCCCAATCCTTCCCAGCATCAGGGTCTTTTCCAATGAGTCAACTCTTCGCATGAGGTGGCCAAAGTATTGGAGTTTCAGTTTCAACATCAGTCCTTCCAATGAACACCCAGGACTGATCTCCTTTAGGATGGACTGGTTGTATCTCCTTGCAGTCCAAGGGACTCTCAAGAGTATTCTCTAGCACCACAGTTCAAAAGCATCAATTCTTCGGCACTCAGCTTTCTTCATCGTCCAACTCTCACATCCATACATGACTACTGGAAAAACCATAGCCTTGACTAGATGGACCTTTGTTGGCATAGTAATGTCTCTGCTTTTAAATATGCTATTTAGATTGCTCATAACCTTCCTTCCAAGGAGTAAGCATCTTTTAATTTCATGGCTGCATCAGTTAGAGTCAGGAGTGGTATTTAGGTCTTTCTCTTGGTAAGAGGAATGGGTTGGAGGTGAAAGCTGTTCTAAGATGGTGTAATATTACCACTCTGCTAAATTTTCTTATTTATTAAACAGTCAGCAGTGAAAACCTGCACTCTTGTCTGAGAAGGTTTTTCCAGATATTTCTCCTTTCTCCTAGCTTCTATTGCTGTGATGGTGGAGTTCAGGTTTAGGAGTCCAGTTTTATCAGCTTAGCTCCTTCTGTTATTGTGGCTTAGCTGTGTGAATATGGGCAACAGATTGGTTTTTGCAAGCCTCAGTTTTCTCATCTTTATAATGGGGTATTCATTCTACTGCACAGATTGTGAAAATTGAGAACCTACATGAAGTGTTTACCAGAGTGTCAGTATTCAGGAAGTTGTAGGTACTGTTATTATGTAATGATAGGTGCATAGGAGAACCTAAGTAGCAAGGAATTAAGCATAAAGTCACTGGGAGCTGAGAGGTTACAATAAGATGGGAGGAGTTCTCCTAACCCAAATATCTTTGAGTCAAGAGCAAATGTCATTGTACCAAATGGATCTCCTATTTCTTCCTCTGATACTTATGCCACATTTTATGGCATCAATCTACCACAGATTCATGTAATGAGGTTTGTTTTGGTGTTGAAAGGAACTGGGAGGGGACTGGAAAGCCATTAGTGGAAGCAGGCCAGAAACACAAATGTCCAGTTCCCATGGTCTCCACCTAGACATTTTATCAGAACCTCTTGAATTGTGTGAGCCTGTGGTCTTTGTATTCTTTTAAATTATTCCACACCTCTTGCAGGATTCCCTAGTAACTCAGATGGTAAAGCATCTGCCTGCAATGCAGGAGACATAGGTTTGATCCCTGGGTCAGGAAAATCCCCTGGAGAAGGAAATGGCAACCTACTCCAGTATCCTTGCCTGGAGAATTTCATGGACAGTGGAGCCTGGCAGGCTACAGTCCATGGGGTTGCAAAGAGTCAAACATGACTGAGTGACTAACACATACACAACCTCCTGCAAAGGAAAAGTATAACAATCACATACTTATAAAAAATGAAGGGCAGTAATTTGCATGAATTACACCAACTGGAAGAGCAGACATTTATTTCGTTTTCTCTCATCTCCCACATTTATTTGGGACATATGTGTTGTGACCTCATGGTTTGGGAAAGATACTTACCATGAGTTTGTCATGGGGTGGCAGGGAGGTTTCTCCTTTTCTCCAGCCTCATTGTTTCCATGTGTAGGGACTTAGAGTAACCATTTTAGCTTCTTGTCCCACTCATTATTTCTTGTGGATTTCCTGAATAATATCCACTGGTCCATGATTCTCAAGGCTTCAGATTCTGGGGATATGTTCTTTTACTTTTTGTATTACCCTCAATACAATGAGGAGACAGGTGTATGTGTCACTCAGAGCCAACCCTTCCTTTAGATAGACTTTCCCGAGAACTAGTATTGGTGAGGGACAAAGCAGGCTCATACATTTTTGGGTTACATGTAATTATCACTGTGTCACCTTTATTTATCCATTGGCCCTCAACTAGGAGAAGGAAGAAATGGATGTTATTTATTGACTCCCTAAAACCGCAACAGTGACATTCTCTAACCCCCAATGAGCTGGGGTTGTCTGGATGATTCAGACCGATCTGATTAAATTGAAATCACATCCCATTTTTCTTGAAAGACATACATATTTCTTCAGTATCTATATAAGAGCAGTAAAAATCTTTTCTTTTTAAAAACAGTTATAGAATTCTGAAAAAAGAATTCTTTTCTTGCATACTCACAGTATGGCTGTTGGTGAGACCTCTGTGCTTCTCTTTATTCAACAAATATTTGTTTAGCACCTTCTACATGCCAAACTCTGTCTTAGGTGTTGGAGCTATTGCTGGAAAACAAAAATAGATATGCCCCCGACTCTTCTTGTTGATCTTATATTCTACTTGGGGAAATAGGCGTCAATCTAAAAATAAATCATACAAATTGTTATACATTGAAAATCAAGCTGAATAGTCCATAATTCTGTGAAAGTGTTTAACTGATACCCTGACCTTGACTGTTTGTGGGATTGAGGATCTGTAAAGTTTATCTCTGAAGAAATGATACTTGTGGTAAAGATAAGAGCAAATAAATAAATAATTAAGGTGAAGTTAACTGAGTCTATATATTCATAGAGACTAACTGACTTTCTAACTTTGCATTTCACTATCTGTGGTATTCTATCCAGCTTTTTTGAGATTTAGTGATGGCAATGATTTTCTCTCATACTTTCTAACTACCTTTACCAGCTCTCCCTGGTCACATGAGAAAATGAGAATAAGTGATCTATCAATGGATATTTTCCCCCAAATTGTCAATTTATTTTTCATTTATTCAGTCACTCATTCACCTGTTCACTTGCTCACTCACTCATTTTTCCCATCCACCCATCCAAACACCATTTATCAAATGTCTGTATGTGTCTGGTGGCATGCTTGGAAACGGGGTGTAGCAAGCCATAAAAACAAAATCATAGTTAATGGACATTAATTGTGTCCTTCACTGGACTCCTATACTACTGTGTTTCTCTCTCTGCCCTTTCAAGGTGTGTTTATTAACTTTCATGTTTGTCATCCTCGTGAGGTTGAGCTCTGCAGTAAACACCATCCGTATCTTTCTCATTGTTGGGTTCCTTGTGCTTAATACGGTGATTTGGCACAAGTTGATATTCAGAAAATATTTTACTTGTTTAAGTGAATGAAATTAATGTATTACTATTATTGAGGAGTGTAATATTAAATATCAGATGAATGATTACTAGGCTAAAATTGGAATAACCAATTTGATGCTCTGTTATGTAAAAAAATGAACTGAGGCACATTAACATTTTCAAGAGTTTATTGAGTATAGGTTGATTTGAATTAGGCTGTGCCAAATCTAAAGTGGTTAGGAGCTCTCCATTGACAGGAGCTAGTGGGGAGGTTTTATATAGAAAAGATGCTGCAGTAATGCCAATAAATTATTTAATGGGGTATATTTTATTTGGTTTCCTTATTTGGGAAAGTCCAGTTGGCTGTTTGTGATTGGCTGCCTTTAAGTTTCACTTTCTTGGGTTTAACTGCATTGACTCCAGCTTAGGTTTTGGTGTGTCTACATAGTCTACCAAGACATTAGAGCCACTTCATTCTAATAGTCTCCTTGTTTAAGTACTTTAGCAAGTGTAAGCTAGTAATGCCCTACCCTAACTGAAGCAGATGGCTTTTGGTAAGACCTCAATAGGTATTACCAAGAGCCGTTAGTACTGGTCCCTCTGCCGTTGTTCTAACTGGCTCCCTTAGCCAAGCACTTTGCCTTTTATTGCCTCAAATCTTAGAATCTTCTAGTGAACAAAGGAAGGTGAATGAAATGAGACTGATAAAGAGATCCTTTTCCTTGGATGGAAGTGCTGTATAACCAAGGTTCTAATTATTACGGCAGCCTATGTATTGAGAAATCTTAATCATGCCACACCACATTGTATCTCTAAATTCTAGAAGAGTAATGCAAAAATTGTCAAAAGCTAAAGAATTTGAACTTTATTTTAGCTTCAGAAAGAATTTTGATAAATTTCACAGCTGAGTTCTCTTAAAGTAAAGGCTGTTTTAGAAGAGTGAGTGAGGTACCTCACACATATCTCAACTCTCAAAATAGAACTGTGAGATTCAGATGCAAAAAGAGGCCATAATTTTTTTCTCTCACAGGTGCAGCACAAATGAAATATTTTCATTTGTTTTTCTTGTCATTTTTAGCCACCACTATAGCTTTATTATAGCTTTATGTTTTTCTCCTGTTTGCCCTACCAATTCCTCCTAAGATTTTCCACAGTTTTCAGCTGAGAACTAAAATTATAAATTACCCAACAGTAAAGTCAGAGGATAAGTAAATCACCATCCAGTCTGATCACAAAATCAAAATGTTTGTGATATGTCAGACCTTTAACAAGTCAATTGCTTCTTTTGAAAAATGTGTCTGTTCTCCTTCATGCTGAGAACAGCCGAGTCATTCTATGAATTTTGCTCTGATACAGGACCAAAGGTGCAGTATCTTCAGACTACAAATTATGTCAAAAATCTAACAGAATGGCTAGCAGATTTAAGGTCTTTTTTATTTTTAAGAATCTTATTTCATAGTTTAATTCCTGATAAAGCAGAGTTGAACTCTGGGTCTTTGGTAATCAAAATTTGTCCTAAAGACAAATTTTAGAGAGTAAAAGTTTGGTCTACAGGCCCTGAGCCATTTATGTTTTCCTGTTAATGTCACCAGATATTTTCCTTCTAATAAATTTTCATAATTATGCTATTTTGTGCATATATACGTTTACTCCCTCCACTCTGAGTTGTTATCTGATCCCAGTTTGTTGACCAGTCTTGTTCCTACTTAGCTTCAAATAATCTTTCCTACAGATGACAAATTGGGAGACTTTGGAACACATTTATCAAACCCAAGTTCTTTTACGAAGCCGAAAGTAAAGATCATAAAAAAGATTTTGAAGGAGTATTTGGACATGAGTTGTGCAAGCATTTCCGTATCTGCTGAGAGTGATAATCATTGCAAACAATGGGCTCATTGAGCCTAGACGAATTCAAGCAGGGCTACCAATTTCCATGTGAAAAATTTAATATTAGAGGAATGTGTTAGGTTATTAAATATAGAAACCCATTTCTGAGAATGGTCAATAACTGAGCCTTAGAAAGCAGGCAGTTTCTCAGAGGACGTTTCAAGAATGGTTAAGGAAAACATTCCTGAGCCTTTCCAAATGCTGAAACTTGTAATTTGAGCTGTAACATGAATACTTTGTTGAACTGAAAATAAAGAAGAAAATATATTTTCTCTCTTACCACTTTCTCTCCCTCTTCCTCCCTCCTTCCCCACCTACCCACATACATGTAGAGTCTGCATAATGCTCTTTAAAGTTTAGGTATGAATTTCCCTGGATCAGAGTTTCAGAATAAAAATATTTTATCTGTTATTGAAAGAACTCAAGGATATTTTATTAATATTCTTGTACTTGTCATCTTCTGTCATCTGGCTTCCTGTCTCAAATAATTCTTTCCCAATTTACAAATAAGCCTCAAACAGAACATCAATATTTTTGTGTTGTACAACTAACTAATAATAACATATTTTTCTTGCCCACAAGTATTGGCAGACAAGTCAGAGGAGGCTGGTTAATTCTCTCGAAGATTAGAGTCCATCTTGATATCTTTATTTCAGCTCTAAATACAAGATGAAGGGCCAGTAGGACTTGGGTGGGGGTCATTGGGAGACACTGCTTAGTCTTTCAATGCCCTTCGTTTATAGCCTCCATTATCATTTTTCTCATACAATGAATCAGATCATCCTCTTTTTCATTAGCCAGCCCTCCCAATGGCTTGGTCTGTTTCAAATGGATTGTTTGCTGCACATCATGCATGCTCAAATCTCTCATCAATTTCACAAAATTCCACTAATTAAGATACTTATACTTTCATTGCATCCTCAAAGAGCAATTTCCTAATGACTTATTAAAATAATGCCATTTTGCAGCCTTTGAAAAGTCCCACTTTTGCATAGTGTCATGCTATAATTAGTAATACAGCATCAGTGATTAAGCTGAATACCAATTTGAGGCATTTGCACAGCATTAACTGAGTTCAGTCACTAATGGGGTATAACGCTTTGATTGTTCCTTGATACCTGAACACTGTGACAATATCTAGATCTTTGGATTACCTTGAAATGTTGATTTCAGGCTCTTGAAACCATGGCAACAGTTAATTCAAATGAATCCCAGGGCTTTAAAAACCAAGATTTTGATGATTTTGTTGTTGAATTTCTTTGCTTTTTTTTTTTTAACCCCTTTGGTTTAAAAAACCTATGAGAAAATACAACCAGACTTTGTATAAATGCAGTATCCATTCACCTTTCTTATAGAAAAGAAAACAGATGTGGTTATCTTTCTGTCAGTGAGAGAAGGAAAAACTGGCATATGGATCCCATAACTGGTGTCTGAAGGTTGCTATGATAGCAAAATGATAAAACTGTACAATATTAGAATCCACCCAGTTGCCCAAGCTTAGGAATCACCACCCTCCCATATGATACAAAAACATCAAATTCTGTTGAAGAAATAGTTTTTATATTTCTTTGGTCCTCCTCATTTTCTTTACCACCTTCCTAATTTAGGCAATAGTCCATTAACCCAGCTCCCTGCCTCTCATCTGGTACCTTTTGAATGTGGTGGCTCAGATATTAAAGAATCTGCCTTCAGTGCAGGAGACCCAGGTTCAATCCCTGGGTTGGGAAGATTCTCCTGGAGAAGGGAGTGGCAACCCACTCCAGTATTCTTGCCTGGAAAATTCCATGGACAGAGGATACTAGTGGGGTACAGTCTATGGGGTCACAAAGAGTTGGACATGGCTGAACAACTAATACTTTTTTTATACTTTCATGTCTAGTTGATGTGTGAGTGATCTTCCTACCTGAAAAAAATGTTCTTGATCTCCATCACCTTCAGAATAAAATATAAATTTTTGACATGAATTCAAGGCTCTCTAAAAACTAGCATAGCTTAACTTTTTCACCTTTTCTATACTCACTTCTCCTATTGTTGTTCAGTTGCTAAGTTGTGTCTGACTCTTTGGGACCCCATATACAGTAGCACGACAGGCTTCTCTATTCTCCACTATCTTCCGGAGTTTGCTCAAATTAATGTCCATTTAATCAGTGATGCTATCTAACCATCTCATCCTCTGCCTCCCCTGTCTCCTTTTGCCTTCAATTTTTCCCAGCATCAAGGGCTTTTCCAATGAGTAGGCTCTTTAGATCATGTGGCCAAAGTATTGGAGCTTCAGCTTTAGCATCAGTCCTTCCAAAGAATATTCAGGGTTGAAACTGCCAGCCATATTGCTATTATGTCCATATTAAATTTTCTTTTAATTAATAGGATATTTCTTTTTTCTTTCTGCTGCATTATAAAGTCTTTGAAGGCCAGGAACCTGCCACATTTACCTGTGTATTCCTAGCATTTAGCATAATGCTTGTTACATGACAAAATCTTGGTATTTATTGAGATGAATTATCACTAAAACTGATCCTGTAGCCTTCACTCTTTGAAACAGCCCAAGACAAAATGGTGAAGAACCAGAAACTTTTCTCATTGTCTTCTATTTTCCTTTTTAGACCTAGCTCTACTTACCAGTCTAGTCCCAACATTGCTCTTATAGCTTTTATCAGCACACAGAGAATCCCTCACAGTTGGCCTTCTTTCAGGACAATCTCCACAATTTGTACACAACTTGAACAAATGCAAGAATAGGGGAGATGAACACAAAGGTTGTTTTTCACTCACTCAGTCGTGTCCGACTCTTTGCAACCCTGTGGACTGCAGAACGCCAGGCTTCCCTGTCCTTCACCATCTCTTGGAGCTTGCTCAGACTCATGTCTTTTGAGTCGGTGATGCCATCCAACAATCTCGTTCTCTGTTGTCCCCTTCTCCTCCTACCTTCAACCTTTAGGAAAACATAAAAAGGGCATGTCTGGTCTGATGTTCTGATATTAGGGTTGGATGGATGCCCTTCAAGGACCCCTGCTGTGTCATTCTCCTCACTGTCTCTCCTCTCTTTCTCCCTAGTGTTCTGGACAGACACAAAATTTCTCAACAATTCTCTCCAGTCATATGGAGAGCCCTTCCCTTTTTCCCTTTGGAGAAGTCTTTTCCTCCCCCCCCTTCTAGATTTCTGAAGCCTTTTGTAAATTAATGTGATCTCTTTAGAACAGTAGGTAGTCATAATATGTTACCAGTTATCTGATCTTCAATAACATCTGAAAATAGAAAAAAGTAAACTCTTGGGATATGTTTTCTTCCCCCTTGAGAAGCTGCCTATGTATACTTATTAAAGTACCCCAATTACTTCACCCTGAAATCTCCACTGCTATATTGTCTCACCCCAGGGGGTCAGAAAGTTGTCCAGCAAGAAGCAAAAACTTTATCTCAGACTCTTCTCTGTTTATGATTTTTGTTTTGCAGCTGTTTGATAAAAGGAGGCCAGAGAACAGCAGGCAAAGTGAATTCTGTTTCTGACATGGGCAAGGGCAGAAGTAGGGATGCTCCACACATTTTGTGTTTTCCTATCTTCTGTCTTGTCTCTAGGCTTTTTTCAGAGCCCTTTTGTTTTATTCTTATTCTTAGTTTAGCCTTTCTTGCTCTTGGGTTTCATCATACTCATTTAAATACTTCTTAGTTAATTTTTGAGTCATTCTTTCATCCAATCATTTATTTCAACAAAATTTAATTGAACACCTATCATATTAGTCAGGATAAGTAATGCTAACTATTGAGACAAAAATCTCCATAGCTTAGCACAGTGGTTTACTGTGAACTTTTGTGCTCACCTAAAGTCCAGTGTGAATGTTCCTCCTGAGACCACTCACCTCGTAACTATCATCCAGACATTTGATCTCTTCTATGTTGTGGTACTGCCATATTAAGAATTCTTTGCCTACAACCACATGAATAAAGAAAAGAATCTTTGAAAAATTGCTTGGGATGTATTATGGCTAAGTTTGGTAGTGCTGTATATTACATGCACTCATGTTCCATTGGATAGAATTCAGTCACATGGTTATGTGTTCCAGGCTGGCAGTGGGTAGATTCAAGATGGATATGGGAAATGTATTTTAATTGTGTATACAGGAAGAAGAGGATAATCAACACAATGCCAGACATTTTGCTTAGTATTGGGAAGTTTAAAAAAATGAATAAGAAACAGTACTTATTTTGGGGAGCTCACAGTCCAGGTAACCAGACACACACAAATGGAAAATTAATATAATATGTTATTAACAGTTACTGAGTGATACCTTCCTCCATGCACTACTTTAAGCCCTTAATATAGTGGCCTTTAATTAATATATTTCTTTCAGCAGTCCCCAAAAGTAAGTACTTTTGTTATCCTCATTTCATAGATAAGGAAACTGAGTCACAAAAGTTTAAGAAATTTGCCCAGGGTCACTTTGAAAATGAGTGGCTGAGCTAGGATTCAGACCTAGATAGTCTGTTTGCAAAGGTTGCACACTTAATTATTATATTGTTCTACAATGATGAAGAGATGCTTAGGATGTTAGTGGACTGCACAGGGACCCAGCTGGTTGTAGGATTCTGCAGCAGGCCATCTCTGAGTTTAGGTATAATGACTTAGCTGGAATTAGTTGTTTGGCGGCAGGGATAATTCCAACAGTGGAAGTGAGGATGGATAAGGGTAAAGAAGTGACAGTTATCTTGGCATACTCCAGGATCTGTGTGCAGTCTGATGCCATGAGTCAGGTTCCAGGCTCGAAATAGGAGAGACTAGCCAGGGACGGGGGAGCCTGGTGGCTGCCGTCTATGGGGTCGCACAGAGTCGGATACGACTGAAGCAACTTAGCAGCAGCAGCAGCAGCAGCAGCTATAGAGGTAGATGAGGCCAGGTTATGGAAGGCATTTTATGCAGTGCTGAGGAGCTCAGAACTTACTCTAAGTAATGGAAGCCTTTGAAAATCTTCAATTAGGGGATTTAAAAAGTCAACTTTACGTTTTACCTAAATTCTGCTGGTGGTTATGTGAAGGACGGATTGGAGTGGACCAAGAACATTGACTGAGAGATTAGTTAAGAGGCTTTCAAAGTAGTCCAGGATGGCCAAAGGTTAAAATATTTTGTTTTATTTCTTATTACACAGAGAATATAAAATGGTAGCAAATGATTATTGTTTATCATAGCACTCATTTGTCTTCACAACCATGTGTAAGAGGTACTGTTAACCCCGTTTAACAGATGAGGAAACTGAGTCACTGATTGTGTATGTCAATGGCTAGTAATCATTGTCACTAAGACCCAGCCTCTGCAGTCTGTTTCCAGAGGGTGTACAGTTAATCCCTAGTGTATACAGTCTTTCCAGGTGAGAAGTGTTACATTTTATCAAAGATGCAAAAAAGTGGATAGGTTATGTGGTGAAGGGGATGAGGAGGGATTGGGCAGCAGGATCAGCAAGAGGTGAGCCAATCAGGGAGTACAGGGCCCTCCTCCTGAAGGTCAAGGAAGTGGGGAGTATTGGAGGCAGGTGAGATGGTCAGGTGTGCCTTATTTTACAGAAGAAAAATTTGAGGCATGGAAAAATTGTCATTCACTCAAGATCCTATAGCTAGTAAGTCACAGAGGGGATATGAACCCAGGTAATTATTTCTGGAGTCTATATCATCGTGCATAGTTACCTCTATTGTGCCACATCCAACCAGTTATTTGGAGTGAAAAGTATTTTCCTGAAGTATGAGGAAGTCTTGGATCAGTATAAAATTTAGCATCTCTCAAATCTATTTTTATAGTTATCAGTAAACTCTACTAATAATAAAGCAGGAGTAGTTGTAGAGTATACTTATTCTTGGTAAGACTGGGAGCCATTTTTATGGTTTGCTAATGAATTACTCCCTACAGATATCATAAAGCACTTAAAAATATACATTTATGTCAAATCTGGTGGTATAAAATTGTCCTCACTTTCTTAGAGCTCTCATGGGACTTCCCTGCTTTTATTTTTTTGTTATCCTGTTCATCCTCCAACTCAGGGCCACCATGAACAGTGCTGAATACATAATCTGTGGGACCCAGAGCAATATGAAAATGGGGGCTCCCTGTTCAAAAATCAGGAAGGATTTCAAGACTGTGACAATAGAGAATTAAGCCAAGCTTAGGGCTCTTCTTAGTGTGGGACCCCGTGATTGCTTAGATCTTACAGCTGCAAAATTGGCCCTCGTGGTGGCCCTGCCCAACACTCAGCTTAGTAGTTTCAGAGGCATTGTCTGGTGTGTGTCCCTCTGTTGATCCCTAAGTATATGGTGTTTGTGTCCTCAAAATGCTAATTTGCTCACTAAGAGTTTCATCTTCAGGGCTTTCTCAGCTTTCCTCTTTGTCCAGGGGTATAGAGGTGAATGACCCTGAGAGGTCCCTGTTCCTTCTCATGGAGGCAGGCTGCCAATCTGTCAGATCCTGTCTTTCTGCCTCGTGGCATCTTGGTACATAGTTAAGACTACAGACAAAAGGAAATAATTAGAATTCAGTGGCCTTTTTGGTTTTAAGAATATGACAAAGAGTGAGAAAAAATATATTTTCAATACATAACTATCACAGGGTGATTGTCCAGAATATATAAAGAACTCCCATTAATCAATAAGAAAAGGACAACCCAATAGAAAATAAGTAAAGACTTCATTAAGCATTTCATTCAAGAGAAATTATGAGTAGCCAACAGTCTTATGTTTGGGTAAACTCCGGGAGTTGGTGATGGACAGGGAGGCCTCGTGTGCTACAGTTCATGGGTCGCAAAGAGTGGGACACGACTGAGCGACTGAACTGAACTGAACAGTCTTATGAAAATACGTTCCATCCCTCAAGTAATTAGGAAAATGCAAATAAGAACTGTAAAGAAATTTTATATTTGTCAGATTGACATGTTGAAGTTTATTGATACCAATTTTTGTTGAAAATATGGATAAGTGGGAACTTGAAAATTGGCCCAGCAGCTTTGGGAAATGACTTGGATTTATCTCATAAAGATATGTACATCCGAAAAACAAGCATACATCTTTTAGCCTTATGCCTTGTGGCTCAAAGGGTGGTTCCTCAACTAGTAGCATCTGGTGTTGGTTACCTGGGTGTTTGTTAAAAAACGCAGTATCTCAGGCCCCACTTCTTACCATGGAATCAGAATTCACAGGTGATTCGTGTTCACATTACAAGTTGGGAAACTCTGCTAGGGCACTTTCTTAGACATTTTTGACAGAGACTTAAAGTCTTAGAGGAAGTACATTTTCCAACATAACACTCACACACACACACGCACACACATACAGTGAAATGGAATTTCCTAAAGCAATTTTTGCCAGATGACTTGCCTTGTGCTCTGATATTTTTCATTTCTGTTGTCTTGGGAGACTGACCTAAGAAAATATTGATGCAATTATGTCAGAGAATGTTTTGCCTATGTTCTCTTCTAGGAGTTTTATAGTGTCTTGTCTTATGTTTAAGTCTTTAAGCCATTTTGAGTTCATGGTATTTTTTATTCTAGTGTAAACTCCTGGTTGAGACTCACTAAACTGACTCACTAATGGGTGAATCTTGTCTAGAGAGCCCTGTTCTAGAGAAACTCTCACACATGTCTGGAAGACACAGAAAAGAATGTTTGAAACTCCAGAGTCCATAATACCAAATATTCACACTTAGATATGCTATATAGCAATGAAAATGAATGAATCACTGCTATTTGCAACAACAAGGATGCATCTCATGGAGTTAATGTCAAATAAAAAAAAAACCCCAACAGATTGTGGAGGAATATATGCAGTGTAATAATTTTGTATAAGGTCCAAAAACATGGGAAAATTATATATCACGTTTCTTAAGGATACACAGATATGTATGAAGCTATAAAGACAAGAGATTGATGAATACATAATGTAGAATAGTGGTTCAGGGGTTGAGTTTCGGGAGGAGTACACATGGAGCGTGAAGCTGTTATTTCTTTAAGCTAGGTGGTTGTTACATGGTAGATCACTTCCTTGTTATCCTTCATTTCTTGAACATTATAAATATTCCTTTGTGTATATTTAATATTAACAACAACAACATCAAAGATAAAGACTTCGCATCAAAGCTATTATGAACATAGTTTCCAAAAAATGCCTTTTTCCTTTGAAAAGTTTTTTTTTTTAATTTTTTTATTTTCAGTTGTTTAATGATCCAAGCTGTGCAATATGCAGAAGACACAAATCACAATTTCATGCCCAAATACCACTTGCTTCCACATGTTTAAGGCAGAGATATTAAGATTTGTAATTCTTTCTTTCTTAGTCTATGACTTCTGTTTCGTTTGCTTGATTTTTTTTTAAATAAATTTATTTATTTTAGTTGGGGGCTAATTACTTTACAATATTGTAGTGGTTTTTGCCATACGTTGACGTGAATCAGCCATGGGTTTACATGTGTTCCCCATCCTGAACCCCCCTCCCACCTCCCTCCCCATCCCATCCCTCTGGGTCATCCCATTGCCCCAGCCCTGAGCATTTGTCTCATGCATTGAACATGGAATGGTGTTCTGTTTCACATATGATAATATACATGTTTCAATGCTATTCTCTCAGAACGTCCCACCCTCACCTTCTCCCTCAGAGTCCATAAGACTGTTCTATGCATCTGTGTCTCTTATTCTGTCTCGTAAAAAGTTTTTTTTTTTTTTTAAAGAAAGTTTGTGTTTATAAAACAACTACACTTCCCCCATATGAGTCATATAACAAGATGAAAGCACACACAATTGATTTAGAAACCACCCCTGCAGCATAAATATCCCTTTAATCACTGTGCTGTTCAAAATATTTAATTGTGGTACTTCATTCTTCCATTTCAACGTAGGAAAAACATGGTTTTGCTGATGACAGTTATGCTCTCGTATTACAATGGGGGCAGATGTCTGCACTTAATCCGAGAAATTTTCTGCATTTTAATGTTGAAAATATCTTTCACAGTAATTAATAACAGACTGTGTAAGTGGACCCTTTCGCCTCCTTGACAAAGGCGACCACATGGGTGATACATAACCGTCTACAAACAGAGATACCATATGCTCCATGTAGCGTACCATGTGGGGCTGGACACTAACTAGTCAGGATTTATTAGGCCCTCATCTTTTACTGAGTCTACCGTTTCTTTATTATTCATTCTTTATCAGCCCTGAAGAATAGGGCTGGATTGCTACTCCCATTTTGAAGGGAAAGCAGTGAGAGGCGAGGCAATTTGCCAAAGGTGGAAGAGTGAGATGGTGACAGGCCAGAGATTAAAGTCCGCAGTCCCAGGGGGGTAATTTGGATTCTACTGCCTCTCTGAGCAGATAATGGCTGTGTGTTCATCACACGCTTTTATCAGAGGTTTCTGAAGCATTTCTTGAGCAGAAATCTTTTTCTTTCTGGTCTCTCTGGCCCTTACAGTATGTATAATACCACTTAGCACCTATATTGCTCTATATGTTTCTATTTCCTTCTTTAAATGTTCCATTTGTGTAAAGGATTTGAGTCCCTAAAAAAGTTGTGAGCCCCTTAACAGCAGGAAATGTGTTTTTCTGTTTCTTTTGATACCCTCTTTCATTATCAGCAAAATGCTAGGCATGTAGGCCAACCCTCAACAAATAGCTATTGCTCTCTGATCCCTTATGATGACCGTTGGTAAGTTAGGTGACCAAAACACAGGATTCCAATTTGCTTTATAAAATTACATTTTTCTTTTTCCAAAAAAGATCTGTGTTTGGACTACTTTTGAAACATAGCTAGATTTAACAAAATTCAATTTTGACATAATTTCAAATGTACACATTCAGCAGGAGTGATATATGGAGTAATCACTTTAGAGAACCATTTGCTCATGTAAAAAATTGTAGAAAATGTGCTCTGTGCTCCCTGTGAATATTTGCTTGGGAAACGGGAACTATGTAAGGTACCATCATCCCTTGTCAACTCTATATTAAAGTTCTTATTTAATTAGATGTGTCTGGCCTTTATGATATCCAGGTTTGAAGGGAAAATGAAGGAAAGGTTAAGAGCATTGAACTGCTTACCACGGATGATGGGAATAAATGATTGTGAAAAATGCTAATCTTTAATTTGAATTATTTTGAGTATTTAAAAAATAAATAGTTACATAACGTGATCTGTGTCCTTCCCTCCGTTGCTTTCTCTTTTCCTTCTTTAAACTTTTAAAGTGTTCCTTTTTGTTTGGTTTGGAGACTCCTAAGCATCAAATCCATCAACCCCAGCCTGACAAATTGGATAGCCTCTGCAGGCAGGACTGACATGCGCCAGTTCCCACTGATAGACATAACAGCTGGCATCCATTCTGAGTTGTCAGTCCCTGTACCATACTGGTTGTTAAAGACTTGACTATCACCCATCCCTTGCCATGCATGATATGGGCTGGCTGCATATTTGGGTTCTCAACTATTACAGTGTTGTTGCTGAACCTTTCTCTTCAGTTCTACCTTGGCTTTTCAAAGTTTAAGATGAACAATGTGTAAGGGGCTTTTGTTATTTTTACCTGCCCAGCATGTATTGGCCCTGCTTTAACAGCCCCCAGATATTTTTTTGGGCTCATCCCTCTCCATCTCAATCCAAGAGGTTCCAGTAGAACTGCCTCATTCCCAACACATGTTCCAGACATGGCCACATTGATTTGGGAAGGATGATGTCATCTCATCATACTTCTTAAATGTCCTGAATTATTTCCTGGGACCACCGGCCTAGAAGCATATCTTCATTTCTACTGGTGGGGATGGAGAGTCTGGGGCAGCCATCACGGTAACAAGTGGAGTCCGAGAATAGAGTTAGCACAGAGGCAGTAGAATGAGGACATGGAGAGTAAGGGAAATCTGGTCTTAGGACTCTGGTTGAAACTTTGAGGCTTTAACATTTTCTTAATTAAAAAATTAATAGTTTTTTAGAGCAGTGTAAGTTTCACAGCAAATTTGAGCAGAAAGTATAGAGAGTTCCATATATCCCCTTTCCCTACACATGCATAGACTCTCCCACCACCACATACCCGGAGTGGTACATGTGTTATAATGGATCAGCCTCCATCGAGACACCTTTATCATCCCAAATCCATAGTTTTCATTAGGGTTCATTCTTTGTACTGTACATTCTATAGGTTTTGACAAATGTATAATGACATATATCTATCATCTACATATATCATATATCTACGTGCATCATACAGAATGTAATCTCTCCAGTATTACTGTTGTCTTTTGACTGAATTCTTGCAATATCCCTCAAAATTGGTCTCTCTGTCTTTAGTCTTGTTCTCCCCTTATTCTTGTCTCCTAATCTTTCCACCACCATGCAGCCAGAGAGATTGTTCTTATTTACAACATGGATCATATTACTCCTCTGCTTAATCTATGCCCCTATAGCACATGGAATATTACTGATAAAATACAATGATCCATCATGGTTCACAGGCCCTTAGATGATCAAGTCCCCCTCTCTTAACACGTTCCTCTCATTCTTTGTGTTCTGTCAGTTCCATGCCATTTGTGGTACCTGTGAGATTTTGCATATGCTGTTCTCTTTGCCTTGAAGACTATGCACTCTTGGCCTTCTCTCCTTCCTTGCCAGCTCCTCCTCGTCCTTCAATTCTCAATTTAGATATTATTTCCTACAGAAGGCTTTTTCTGATTCTATAATCTGGGTTAGGCTTCTTTACTCTATGTACCCCCATAATATGTATACTTAGTATTCACTGTCACACTGGACTGTGATATCCCAGATGCTCTGGGATATCAAAGCTCCCAAGCTTTGATGTGAGCCATTTCCTGGAACCAACCCTCAAACTCACAATTGCAAGGGTGATAGGTAGGGGAGTGGAGCTGGGTTGGGAGTCCCAGACCTACTATAGGGAAGCAGGGATAAAGTTAGATGGGCCCCAGAGTTGTGGGAAGGGGTAGGTAAAGGAGAAGAAAAGGATATGAAACTCAGTGTGGAGGAATGGAGGAAGGTGCACTTTATGTGCAAGGTGCTTTTATCTGTGTCTCTCTGTGAAATGGAGGTGATTCTCTTCATTTCCCTGAAGATTGAGTTATGTAAGAAAATTACCCAAGTCTAACAATTAGCAAGGGGTGTCCTTGGTGGCTCAGGGGTAAAGAATCCACCTGCCAGTGCAGGAGATGTGGGACTGATCCTTGGGTTGGGAAGATCACCTGGAGAAGGAAAAGCAACCCACTTCACTATTCTTGCCTGGGGAATCCCGTGAACCGCGGAGTCTGGTGGGCTCCAGTCCATGGGGTTGCAGAAGAGTCAGACACAACTTAGTGACTAAACAGCAGCAATAATTAACAGAAGCAGAGTTGATAGGATCGCCAGATTTAAGAAGTAAAAATACAGAGTGTCCAGTTAAATTTGAACTTGCAATAAAAAATGAATAATTTTTTTTTTTAGTATATGTGTGTCCCAATTATTCATTGTTTATCTGAAAGTCAGATTTAACTGGGTGTCCCCCAGTATTTCATTGACTCTAAAAGGCAGGGCACTCTGTTACACTAATGACAGAAATTTCACAGTCAGGACATACTACCCTAGTCTAATCAGTGGTTGAGGATATTGAACATGAGAAAGCAGTGGGTAGGCCAGTGGTGTCAAAGTGACAAAGAAATCCTCAGTGGCAGTAGAAGTTTCCTTTCAAAAAACAATGAAGTGATATGTTTTTGGGAGGGCCACACATTCTGACTTGTGTAAGAATTCTGGGAATTTTAGGAAATAGCTAAATACCCTTAAAGCATATTGAGAAGTTAGTTAATCATAGATTCATTTTTCAAGGAAGTATCCCCAAATATGGAAACTTTTTTTAAAAAAGATGCTCATAATTTAAATGCAAACACTCCCCAAAGTGGAAATAACATTGGATAGATGACTATATCCACCTTCATGGAATATTTTGCAGTTGTTAAAAGTGATAATTGCAGAGAATCTTTAGTAACATGAGGAAATGCTACAAAGTAGGACACATGATTGTATATACAGGATGATCATAGCTTTTTGAAAGAAAGAAAAGAAAGACAGGATGAAAACTTGTTTCAGGAAAAAGATTGGCAAGAAATATACCAGATGTTGAAAGTGCTTTTCAGTGGGTGGCAGGTGATCTTTTTCCTCCTTCTAACTTTTCTATCACTTCCAAAATTTATATCAATGATATGTATCACTTTTATAGTGAAAACTATCAGTATTTTATTTTAAAAGAGGCAAACTAGATACTAATGTTAATTATTTAGTGTAACATATGTTTTCCCAATAGACATAAACTTTTAGCAGTATATTTGGCATTTGTTGTTCAGTCACTCAGTTGTGTCTGACTCTTTGTGACACCATGGACAGCAACACACCAGGCTTCACTGTTCTTCACCATCTCCCAGAGCTTGCTCAAACTCATGTCCATTGAGTTGGTGATGCCACCCAATCTTCTTGTCCTCTGTCATCCCCTTCTCCTCCTGCCTTCAATCTTTAACAGCATCAGGGTCTTTTCTAATGAGTTGACTCTTCACATCAGGTAGACAAAGTATTGGAGCTTTAGTTTCAGCATCAGTCCTTCCAATGAATATTCAGGATTGATTTCCTTTAGGATTGACTGGTTTGATCTCCTTGCAGTCCATGGGACTCTCGAGAGTTTTCTCTAACACCATAGTTCAAAAGCATCAATTCTTTGGCACTCAACTTTCTTTATGGTCCAACTCTCGCATCTATACATGACTACTGGAAAAACCATAGCTTTGACTAGATGGACCTTTGTTGGAAAAGTGATGTCTCTGGTTTTTAATATGCTTTTTAATAGGTTTGTCATAGCTTTTCTTCGAAGGAGCAAGCATCTTTTAATTTTATGGCTGCAGTCACCATCTGCAGTGATTTTGGAGCTCAAGAAAATAAAATCTGTCACTGTTTCCATTGTTTGTCCATCTATTTGCTATGAACTGATGGGACTGGTTGCCATGGTCTTCATATTTTGAATGTTGAGTTTTAAGCCAGGCTTTTCACTCTCCACTTTCATCTTCGTCAAGAGGCCCTTTAGTTCCTCTTCACTTTCTGCCATAAGTGTGGTGTCATCTTCAAATCTGAGGATATTGCTATTTCTCCTGGCAATACTGATTGCAGCTTGTGCTTCATCCAGCCCCATATTTCGCATAATGTACTCTGCATACAAGTTAAATAAGCAGGGTACACTATACAGCTTTGATGTACTCCTTTCCCAATTTGGAACCAGTCTGTTATGCCACGTCCGGTTCTAACTGTTGCATTTTGACATACATGCAGGTTTCTCATAAGGCAGATAAGGTGGTCTGGTATTCCCATATCTTTAAGAATTTTCCAGTTTCTTGTGATCCACACAGTCAAAGACTTTAGCATAGTCAGTGAACCAGAAATGGATGTTTTTCTGGAATTCTCTTGCTTTTTCTATGATACAGTGGATGAATGAATTAGGACAGGGAGAATGAATATTCTTTACCACTGCATTTGCTAAATCAATTAAAGAGAGTTGAATGAATGGGGGATTTTAGCTCTTGGTGGTTTTGGACAAGCTTCCTAAACTCTCTGGGACTCAATTTCCTTACCTGTGAATTGAGAGCTTGGACTTTTTTCTCTATGGCATTTTCCAGAAGCTGAAATATTTTGTGATGATTTGATTATACAAAGTTCAAACTGTGAGGCAGCAAAGGTAGCAGCCATTTTGATTTTATAATTCATGGCCAATTCTTACCTCTAATTTAGGATCAGGCAAGCCTTTTATGGTGGACTATTTTATGAGACGTCAGAACTGCCCAATTGTGCAGGGATCACTCATGATTAAATCTACCACTTTCTGCATTTCAAAGATTTTATTTTCCATCACTCCAATGCTTTCTGAATTATCACTGTGTTCTGTAACGATTGCAGTGTCTGTCCTATTTTAGGGTTGTTGGCAGCTGGTGGCTGCTCTCCAGAGTGGCCGGACAGTTTGTCACGCCTGTACTATATCAGAGAAATGGCATGTTGAGATGACCATTTTCTTCTATTGTTGCATTGTTGTTTTGTGTTTGGACAATCATAAAGGTGTTTCCTATAAAAACAAATTACCAAGATGAGAGAGGAAATCAGAAATCCTTTATGTTCATGATTTTGTTTACCCATTTGAGGCACATTCGTAGATAAAATGGAAAGGTACTCAACTGAGCTGGCTACATTTGGGAGGATATTTCTGTGTTCAACAATTTTTGTGGTGAGTGAAGTCTTTCCTGTTTTTAAGATTTTTGCTGCTACTCTCTCCAGATTTTTTTCTAGCACTTTGCTTAATAAGAAATGGTTAGCAGCTATTTACAAACTTTTAATCAACAGCCCTTAAAATCCTTTCTTAGTTTTAAATAATGTTCTTTTTATCCTTTCTAAAGTCTTAGTTTCCTTGATAAAAATTATTTTAGTTATTACAGGATAATTTCTTGTGTAAAGAAAGTGGGAATGCTCTCAAACCTGGGTAAGTTAATTCTGCTTACGATAGGAATCAGCTGAAAATGCTGTTGGCCCAAGGATAAATCAATTGTGGAAATATCAGGAAGGCTGACTTACCAAGCACCATGTAATTTTCTCCATATTCTCCCAGGGTCCTCTCCCTGGTTTCTCCAAGAGAGGTTCAAGTAGAGATTAGGACACAGCAATAAAGTAATAAATTCATAAAAAAACAAATATACAAAATATTGAAAAATAAGTAATTTCTCTAAATCTAAAATTAAAGCATGCATGCTTATGACACACAAATACAAATGCACGTGAGAAACCAGCAATGGTTGGACCTTACATGAAGGACACCTTGTTTCTTGAGAGAACTTTGCCATCAACATCAGTTACCCCTCCGATTAGGACTTAACTCTGTAATGTTTTTAACTTTTTCCTTTCACAAAAGCTGATTGATTTTTTTTTTTTTTTTTTGGCCAGCATTCCATTATTTCAGAAAAGAAGTATATCAGCTATTGAACTGGCATAAACATTTATTGGGCTAGATGCTTGGCTATTCTAGTCCTCGTTCTCTGGCCATTGGGCTTTGACTGCAATTGCTAGAAATTACATATAAAGGAAGAGGAGGCATCAATACCTATTGCAGTTTCTTCCAATCTTATCATTAGCAAATTGAGGGGAAAAATAAAAATGAAAGACCATTTCTTACCTTTTCTAACAAGGATGTGGATATTGAACTTAAATTCATCCTTTGGAGGAGGGATAGTTGGCTTGAGAGGGTACGGGGAGTGAGGTGGAAAGAAATACTTCTATTCAGTGAGAAGGAAAAATAAAGAATGAGGAGTGCATAAGAGACAGTACATTCCCGAACAGACTAGGAGGCAGGTCAGCCATTCATGGACATATTCATCATTATTTCTTTGCTCTTTGTCTTTGGGATGTAATTCCAGTTCATACCTTAGCCCTAGATGTCCTTACTTTGGGATTAGGTGAGGCCTTTAGGATCACTATTTTATGAGACTGCGGAACTGCCCAATTGTACAGGGATCACATATATTTTTGTTTAGTTGCTAAGTAGCGTCTGACTCTTTTGTGACCCCACAAACTGTAGCCCACCAGGCTCCTCTGTCCATAGGATTTCCCAGGCAAGAATACTGGAGTGGGTTGCCATTTCCTTCTCCAGGGGATCTTCCTGATCCAAGGATCAAACCCTTGTCTCCTGCGTTGCAGGTGGATTCTTGATCACTGAGCTGCCAGGAAAGTCTCACATAGAATAAACCTGGTGAAAAGCCTGTCTTTCTCTCTCTGATCACCCCTGTATTTAGACACACTGTTCTACCTAAGAGTCTATAAAAGTCATATGGCTTCAGCCTTCTTTGCTTTGCACATATGATTTTTTATCCTTACTTGCCTATCTCCAAGTCATGCTTGGAAGTTTGGTTGAAATGTCTCTCCTCTATGAAGTTTTTTCAGATGCCTTCAGGCAGATATAACTATCCAATCTGCGATTCCACTGCAATTTAAAAATTCTTTTTCAATTTATAAATTCTTTTTATATTGTAGCTAGATATTTGTATCTATCTTTTCTACAAAGAGGCTTCCCTGATAACTCAGTTGGTAAAGATTCTGCCTGCAATGTAGGAGACCTTGGTTCGATTCCTGGATTGGGAAGATCCACTGGAGAAGGGATAGGCTACCCACTTCAGTATTCTTGGGCTTCCCTAGTGGCTCGGCAGGTAAAGAATCTGCCTGCAATGTGGGAGACCTGAGTTTGATCCCTGGGTTGGGAAGATCCCCTGGAGAAGGGAAAGGCTACCCACTCCCATATTCTGGCCTGGAGAATTCCATGGACTGTATAGTCCATGGGGTTGCAAAGAGTTGGACACGACTGTGCTACTTTCAGTTTTCTACAAAGACAATGAGCTCTTTGAGAACACGTGGATGTGTTCATCAACTCTGTTTCATGAAGCACTGGGTAAAAAGTAGGCACCTAATTTCCTTATCTTCCATTTCTTTTCTGTCTTTCTGAGGCAGGATGGAATTTTTCTTCCCCTTCTTCATGGTGGAAAGAAGGTCTTTGTCAATCACAGTAAAGAAACAGTGACTCTGTACAACATGCCTATGAGAGGCAGTCAGTATTAGCATAAATATTTGTCTTGTTCAACTGTAAAAAAAGGTAAAAGATCTAAGCTTTTTCCTTTGGTGAACTGTAGGGTTCTTCCTCTACTCAACAAGGACAGAGATTGATGTTTCTGGTTTCAGTGACATTGCAAAATAACTCCAAGATGAAAATGAGATGAAAGTGGACCTTGGGGAGCTGAGGGGAATGGAAGGGAACCAGGAAAAGCAGAAATTCCTGGAATTCCTTCTGATGAGATCCCCACATGGAGGGGAAGATCACTGAGATGAAGGATCAAATAGATCCTTTGTACCATCTTCAGGATGGTAGGATATAAGATTGTCTTAGTGGACTACTTTAAATGGGAATCTGGGAGTCTCTCTGGTGTCTCTTCATGCCCCTGCCTCCACCACACCCATGTCCCTGCCTGGTTTATTTCATTCCCCTCTCACTCCTAGAATCTCAACCCTATCTTTAAGGCTCAATCCTGACTTAGTAGAGAGAGATCGCTACTGTGCTGCAAGAAATAAGTGTATGTCCGACTGGTGTTGACTGATGTCCCCTCACTTCCCCCATTTCCCTGGCACCAGGGAAATGGTTGAGGATAAAATTTCCATCTGTCCAGTAAAAAGGGACTATGGCATCAGAAGGTAAGTTAGTTATAGAAAATACAGTGCTATGTATTTCTTGTATACTTATGTTTGTGTGCTATGATTTATACCTGCCAGTTTTATAAACATTTGTTTCTTTTTTGCATGGTGAAGCAAACAAATGTCTTTTATATACATGTTAAGAATACAGAAAAACATAGAAAACCCCATCAACAATTCTACCATTATTTTTATCCAATTTTTGAAATGTAAGAAGTAAGTTTTAAACACTTCCCTCCTCCACCATGCCCTCAACACTTATTTATTGCCATCCAACCCATATTTCTTTTAATATAGTTAACTAGATGTTATTTAGTACATTCATTTATTTCTATAATTGAATAATTGTAAGATATGAATTAAGTACCCTGAGTGTGGAACACTGTAGTGGGTTCTATGAAGTTGTGTGTGTGTGTGTGCACCTGCATACATGTGTGTAAAAAGTAAGCTTCATTCTTACCCTTGAAGAATCAATTAACTGTGTGTCAGAAACACATGTGAAAAAGATGGAAATATTTTAAATAGAAATGTATAACTACACAAAGTTTCAGCCTAAAGAGATTGAATCATTTCTTAGGAATAGGTTAAAATTGTGGGGAAAAGAAATTTATCTTTTTTTTCCAGGTTCTCCTGTGACATTTAGTACTTTCCTTGTTATATCTTTGAAGTTCTGCATTGAGCCAGGCACTTAGAAATATAATCAACTCAAATATGATATGGCCTTATAAAGAAAACAAAAAAATCTCTTTTTTTCTAGGCCAGCTATAGGCATCACCTCTATCTTTTTGGCCCCATTGCACCTTCCAAGCAGCACTGCGTGAGACCAGGCATGAAGAATGATAGGGAAAAGAAGCCCCTCTGTGATTCTGACAAGAAGTGAATAAATACAACACTCTTTCATCTTACAAAAATAAATAACATTTCCCCATTCTCTCACCTTGGTTTAGGCTTGATTAAGCATGAAAGGGGAATTTTCTTCCTCCTTTCAGAGTAGCATTTATGAACCTCTAAATGGAAGTCTCTCTATCCTCTTCTTTGCTCAGATGAGAGACCTTGCTTCCATATCCTCAGGGTGTACAACATGGAGCATAGTCTGCTAGGCGGGAGTGGCAGATCCTATTTCTGGCACTGCCCCCTGGCTTGCTATGTGCCCTGGTATAAATCACGTGCACCTCTCCATTTCCCTGAGGGCAAGACAGCTGCTGAAGCATTCACCACTGTCTCCGGTGTCACAGCCAGTGTCTTGCTACAGGCTTGAGAACAGGACAGAGTTGTGTCACTTGTCAGAAGAATCAGGCAGTCAGTTACTCATTTTTTTTCTGATATGATTGAATTACCTTGGATAAATCCACCAGAGACTCAGAAGCAGATGGTATGATTTTTCACTTTACCCAATTAAAAGAAAAAAGAAAAAAAAAACTCCACCTCAAAACCTCCAAAACACTCAGGTAAAGTTTTATTTCAGTTTTGGGAAGTTTTAAGACTCAGATGTTTGGTTCTCCTGAGAATACATACATACATATATATAAATATAAATATATATAAATATAAATATATATATAGGCTTTGAAACAAGAGAATCTGGGAAATTCTCAGAGTCATAAAACTTGAGGAATAGAGGAAATTTTGGAAGTAGTCAAGATCTGACTGTTGACTAGAATCAACCGAGAAACTTTTGGGGCTTCTCTAATAGCTCAGTTGGTAAAGAATCCTCCTGCAATGCAGGAGACTGCAGTTTGATTCCTGGATCAGGAAGATCCACTGGAGAAGGGATAGTCTAACCCCTCCAGTATTCTTGGGCTTCTCTTGTGGCTCAGCTGGTAAAGAATCCACCTGCAATGTGGGAGACCTGAGTTTGATCCCTGGCTTGGGAAGATCCCCCAGAGATGTCCATTTGTAGAGTTATCTCTGTCTTGTTGGAAGAAAGTGTTTAGGGCTTCCCTTGTGGCTCAGCTGGTAAAGAATGCGCCTGCAATGCAGGAGACTGGGTTCGATCCCTGGGTTGGGAAGATCCCCTGGAGAAAGGAAAGGCTACGCACTCCAGTATTCTGGCCTGGAGAATTCCATGGACTGTATAGTCCATGGGGTTGCAAAGAGTTGGACAGGACTGAGCAACTTTCACTTTCACTTTCAAGGAACTTTAACAGGACTATCGATTCCCACATCACAAAAGAAATATGTGAATTCAAGGGGCCTAAGCATTTGTATTTTGAGGGACTCCTCAGAAAAGTCTGATAATCAGTTAGGTTTGGGAACCATGGAATAAGTCCACTAAGTTGGACACGTACCCTTTTTCAATGTGTCTGAATTCTTCCAGATTTGGGGAAATCACCACTTACAGAAAAAGTAAATTGTATTTTGGAGTTTGAGGAATTAGCTATTATTATCTCCTTTGATTAGGAACTAACACTACTTCTACCTCAGTTATTTCTACTACTGGTATGCTAATATTTATTGAACACTTTCTATGTACCAGATACTTTTTTACAGGGTAACCAGCCATTCTAGTTTGCCTACTGCTGTCCCAGTTTTAGCGTTATGCTTTTTAATTCTCAGAAATGGACTATGAGATAGATCCTGTTACTGACCTCACTCAACATTTGAGGAAATCCAGGTGCAAATATAATGATAAGCAGTTTGCTTAAGATTACTCAGAATGTGAGCTCAGAGCTGGAATTGGAACCCAGATAGTCCAACTCAAGAACCCTTTTTCTTCATCATTACTCATCACCAAGGGTCATTCTTTTCTCTCCATTGCTTGACAGGTACATCATGGTTTGTGCAAATGGACCCTTTCAAGCAGTCCTATTTAGTGCTCTGTGATTGGATCTGTGCAACACCAGTCTTTCTGGGTAACAAAATTTAAGTCTTGCTATAGTGCTGTGGGAATTAATGTGGGGTCTTCCTTCAATTTTTTCGTATAGGTCAAATTGGTTGTAAAATAACTATCGTATGAAGTAGCCTCAAAAGAGCGGATAAGCCATGGCAGGATAAACCTGAGTTGAGGGTTGAGGGCATGTACAGAAGGAGTCAGGAGGTGGTGTTGCCTGGCTGCTGACTGTCAGCTGTTTGTTGGCTTAGGGAGTGTTTATGATGTGATTTTGTCAAAGTCTCAAGGTTGTTTGTTTTATTTTGCTATTATTGTTCCTATTTTTTAGCATTGATTGGTAGTGCTCTCAGCTTGTCCTCTATTGGCTGACCCTAATTATTCTAAAAAATGCCCCAGAGAAGCCTGCACACTGATGGAATTTTATGATTTGGAGTTATTATTTTTTGAGTGGCATGTGTGTGTGCTAAGTTGCTTCAGTCATGTCTGATCCTAGGGACCCTATGAACCAGATCCCACCAGCCTCCTCTGTCCATGAGGATTCTCCAGGCAAGAATGCTGGGATGGGTTGCCATGCCCTCCTCCAGGGGATCTCCACAACCTAGGGATCAAACCCACATCTCTTACTTCTCCTACATTGGAAGGCAGATTCTTTACCACTAGTGTCACCTGGGAAGCCCATTTTTTGAGGTATGATAGTGATATTGTAGTTATATTAAGAAATATGGAAGTATTTTAGAGATACATGCCCAAAATACCCTGGGTTGAAGCAATCTGCTGTGTGGATTTGCTTTAAAATAGCCCAGTAAAGGAAGGGGGATATGAGGAGGTATGCAGATAAAAACAAGATTGATATGTATTGATAATTATGGAAGCAGTATGATGGCTACATGGCTCATTTTCCTATTCTCTGTACTTTTAGCTTGCTTAAAAATTTCCATAATTAAAAAATAAAAGACAAATCCCCCAAAGTAGGATCAGGGAGGAATCACGCTGTATTTCAGGGTGACTATATTGCATGATATCATTCAGAATTTCTTTTGGTTTGGTTTTCCCCTTGAGATGTCTTCCTTACTTAATTTGACCTGACTCTTGCTGAAGAGACTTTAATGTAGGTATTACATTAAATATGACTTTATTTTTTAATGTCTTTGTCACATGGGCATTTCCTCTGTGTGCAGACAGGGCAAAGCCTTAGGGCCAGGGGTCACCTCACAGCTAGGCCACTGGCTTCTGGAATAGGACAGAATTCAGCAGGGAATGAACCAGGTGGGGTTGTGGCAGAGTCCAAAGCAAGGGGAGAGATGTTGCTTACAGCACAATTTGATTTCGCTTTCTGTCAGTCTCAGGACTCCCTTATCAAGTTTCCCATCCCTACCTCCAGCTCATCTCATTTTGTTTAGTAATTTCCCCTTTCTCCTCATTCCTTAAAAAATTCCCTTGCTTCCAGACACCTTATTAAAGCTATTCTCTTCTGGCTGTTAGAGTTAAGAATCTGTCAGCATTTTCCATTATACACCTCTCTCAGCTGACACTCTATTCTTAATTGGCACTGTTGTGGGGGCAAAGAAGACAAAGAGCTTCACTTAATGCTGGGTACCAGGACAGGTTTTCAATCTTAACTCTGTATTTCCTGGATTAGTGTGTTTAAGTTGGTACTTTCATTTACTTGAATATGTTTTACTCCCAGCTGAACTCTGTTATTTGCAGTGCTCTGCAACCACTGACAGCCAGAAGGAAATTCCTTTGCCAGGAAGACCTGGTTCTTCACTTAAATTTAACCCCAATCTCAATTGTTTCCCAAATAGGCTGGCTCACAAAGGGGAATAATAACACAGTGGAATATACCAACTGGAGGCATCCTAAGAAATTATCTTGTCTATTCCCCTCATGCTGTGGATTTTGGAAATTGACCAAAATATTTGACTGACTTTTCCTAGTCAGAAATCAAGTTTAGTATGATACAGTCTTGTGACTTCCATTTAAAGATAGATTCAGCTGTGGATATTTTTATGGGCTTCCCTAGTAGCTCAGACGGTAAACCATCTGCCTGCAATGCAGGAGACACAGGTTCAATCCCTGGGTAGGGAAGATCCCCTGGAGAAGGAAATGGCGACCCACTCCAGTATTCTTGCCTGGAGAATTTCATGGACAAAGGAGCCTGGCGGGCTACAGTACATGGGGTTGCAAAGATTTGGACACAACTGAGCAACTAACACACACATGGATATTTTTACTTTATTAAAATATTTTTTCTTTTAGCTTTATTGATATATAATTGACAAAACCTGATGCGAAGAGCTGACTCATTTGAAAAGATCCTGATACTGGGAAAGATTGAAGGCAAAAGGAGAAGAGGGCAGCAGAGGATGAGATGGTTAGGTAGCATCACCGATTCAATGGACATGAATTTGAGCAAACTCCAGAAGATAGTGAAAGACAGGGAAGGCTGGTGTGCTGCAGTCCACGGGGTTGCAAAGAGTCAGACACAAGTTAGCGACTAAGCAAGAACTATGTAAGTTTAAGGTGTATAGAATAATGATTTGACTTACATCATGAAATGATTATCACACTAAGTTTAGTGAACATCCATCATCTCAATATATATATATCTTAAAAAAAAATAAGAAAAAAATTTGTGATGAATACTGTTAGCATTTACTCTCTTAACAGCCAACTTTCATATATAATGTGCAGTCATGTTAATTATACTTGTCATGTTGTGCATCCCTATTATTTATCTTACAAGTGGAAGTTTGTAGTACTTTTTGGCTGCTTTCATCCAGTTCCCGCTAACTTCTGCCTCTGGTAACCACAAGTCTGATCTCTTTCCATGAGTTTGTTTGTATATTTGTTTATTTGTTTTGAAGTATAAGTGACCTACAACATTATGTTAGTTCCTATTCAAAACACAGTGATTTTTTTCTATATATTTCAAAATGATCACCATGATAAGTCTGGTTACAATATGTCTCCACAAAGGTATTACTTAGTTATGACTATATTTCCTACACTGTGCTTTTCACATCTGTGACTCATTTGTTTTACAACTGTAAGTTCGTGCCTCTTAATCTCCTTCAACTATTTCTTTCTTCCCTCAACGCCCCTCTCTTCTAATAACCACCTGTTTTTGTTCGTGTCTGACTCCTTTTCTGTTTTGTGTTTGTTCACTTGTATTTTAGATCCCTCTGTGAGTAAAATCATACACGATTTGTCTTTCTCTGACTCATTTATCCTAGTATTCTCCCATCTATGTTGTTGCAGATGGCAAGAGTTCATTCTTTTTTATGGTTGATGTGTATTCCATTGTGTGTGTGTGTGTATGTGTGTATAAATAATATCTTCTTTACTCATCCAACTATTGATGGGCACTTGGACTGCTTCCATATCTTGACTGTTTTAAATAATGCCGTGGTAAACATAAGGGTACATATATCTTTAAAAACATTTTTTTTTATGTGGGCCATTTTTAAAGTCTTTTATCAAATTTGTTACAGTATTGCTTCTGTTTTATGCTTTTGGTTTTTCAGCCAGGAAACATGTGGGGTCTTATCTCCCCAACCAGGGATTGAACCTGCACGCCCTTCATTGGAAGGCAAAGTCTTAACCACTGGGCTGCCAGGGAAGTCCCCGTATATGTTTTTGAATTAATTTTTTTGTTTTCTTTGGATAAATACCTGAGAGTGGAATTGCTGTATCATATAGCAGTTCTATTTTTAATTTTTTGAGGAATCGCCACACTTTTTCCATAGTGCCTGCACGAATTTACAGTCCCACAAACAGTGCATGAAGGCTTCCTTTTCTCCATGTCCTCACCAATACTTGTTCTTTGTTGTCTTTTTGATAGTAGCCATTCTGACAGATGCAATGTGAGTATTTAAAAAAATTCACTTTTTAAATAAGGATTCCCACCACATGTTAATGTAAAGAATTAAAAAAAAATTTAAATATTTATTTTACCTTAAATGTGGCAAATGTTCTTTAATTTGCCAGTTATTGATTTGTCTGACATCCATAATGTATCATCTTTGATTCTACTTTCTTTAAAGGACTTCTAGTAGAGTGAAAGAAAAATATTTGTTTAGAAATCTGACAGCAGAATTCTTCTAAATTTTTAAGACTCCCCAGTGGTCTTAAAGTTTCATAATTCATAACTAATTTGATAGCAGTATTTTTTAGCAACTCACCTTTGTTGAATTTTCCGAAGTATTCAAGCTGTTTCCATAGAAACAGTAAGCCCCTCTCTTTCAAACTCACATTACATCAGTTATCTTAATATTTAATTAAATTATGGAGTTAAAGTTACAAGTACTCAGGCAGTGACAGGTTTAGGAAACAGTACTATTTACCCTTAGTAAGCATAGCAACCAATGAAAGCAGAAGTAAATGGCTGTAGAAAGGAGTTAATTACTAGTTAAGACAGGGTCATTAGTCACTAGATTTGCAAAGGTTATGAAGAGTTTTGGTTTATCTAGCCAGATGGTTAAGTGGTAGCCATTTAAGAGAATTTTTTAAAAAAAGATTTTTTGATGTGGGCCATTTTTAAAGTCTTTATTGAACTTATTACAATACTGCTTCTGTTTCTTTTTGTTTTGGTTTTTTTGACCCCAAGGCATGTAGGATCTTAGTTTCCTGACCAGGGATCGAACTTACCTCCTGCATGTAGATGAAGTCCTAACCACCAGACAGCCAGGGAAGTCACAAGAGATAATTATTAATATACATATTTTTCCTATCTATGTGCTTTGAGGCTTGTGGACTGATGAAAGTGAAAGTCGCTCAATTGTGTCTGACTCTGCAACCCCATGGACTGTAGCCCGCCATGATTCTCTGTCTGTGGGATTTCCCAGGCAAGAATACTGGAGTGGGTTGCCATTTCCTTCTCCAGGGGATCTTCTCAACCCAGGGACTGATACAGGGGCCCAATTCCCACTTCTCTGCCTTCTGGAACCCTTGCCTTATCCTGCCTTTGGACCTGAGATCTACATCCAGGAACAGAGCTCTACTGAAAGGCTGTGAGATTAGTGCACACTTCCTGCTCTTTTAATCACCTGGATATTTCTATTTATATATTTCAAACTGAGTTATGCATTTTTGGGGTCATATTTGATTCATTTCATCTCTATTTTTTAGAGGAGGGGATCCATCCCTATCAACTTAGTTCATTTGTTGGAAGTCTTCTGGAAGACCTTTCTATTCTAAGTAATTTGCTCAAGAAAGAAGAGCTGTGACTCTTCCAGTGAAATGGTGCAGATCTTTGTTTTCAAGAAGGCAGACACAGGTCTTCTATTAGGGGAATCGCCGTTGCTTAAATCCACCCGATATTGGAGCCGCCTTTGCTCTAACTTGCTCCTCACCTCCACACATTACTCCCAAGTTACCTTGGAAGCACTCCAAATTATCATTGCTTTTTGTCTCCCTGGAAGCCAAGTTTTAATTCCTCTTCCTATTATCCCATCATTGTGTCTCTTGGACATTCTTCTTTTGATATAGATCTGTCAGGCCCCTTTGTAAAATGTAAACCTATTACATTCCCTTTATTCACTCTGGCACTAATGTCCTGATCTCAAATAAATGTCCTGAAGCTCTGTTGGCTGGCCTTTACAGAGCAGCACATTTTAAAGTTACCTTCCATCTAGTGTCCTTTTTTACTTTGTTTAAGATGTAAAATGAGGGCAAAGAATCACAGGGCTTAACTAATGGTCTGCAATTTCCTGCTGTCTCTATACATTTTTTATGACATTAATTCATTGCCACTTCTCTGACCTGTGGAATCTCTTCTGGATAGAAATGAGAAGTTAAAATAAAGTTTAAAAAATGCCAGTTTGATTCAGTAGTCTTGTCACTGTCTCTTTGGGACAGCATACACTATTGTAATCATTTTAACAACTGCTCTCTCTCTCTGTTAAAACACCCATCTTAATTACTTATCTCTTTTACCTGAAGGTTAGGGTTTTGTTTAGTTTCCTTTGATTAGAAAAGAAGTGCTATCCACTTAAAGTGCTTTAGTCATCTAAATATCCCTCATCTACTGACTTCTCTATTTTGTCAGTTTTCTCCAAACAGATCATTATGGTATAAGTACTAAGAAAAACATGCAGTTTAAGTCTTACATTCTCAGTATTATCATTTGATATTCTACTCTGAGTTTCTCAAAGTTGTTATGGTTAGTAAATATTAGGTAGGTTGTTTGGATTGCAACTAGTAGAAACCAATTCCAATTCATTTAAGTACAATGGGAATTTATTGGAGATGCCCAGTGGTTCATAAAATCAAGAGAGGAGACTTCAGAAAATGAACCATGTGTTAATCAGCTATTGCCACAATTATGTTAATCAGCTATTGCCACAATTATGTTGCATAGTAAACCACCCTAAAACTCAGGAGCTTAAAACAATGCACATGTATTCCCATTCTCATGGATCTACAGATTGACTGTAGTTTGGTGGGTCCTTTTTGGACTCAGCTGATGTGGCAGGCTGAGTAATGGCCCTCTCAAGATGTCCAGGTCCTAATCCTTGTAGCCTGTGAGTGTTACCTTATGTAGCAAAGGAGACTTTGTAGATGTGATTAAGTTAAGGTTTTGATGTGGGAAATTATTCTGGATTATCCTAGTGAGCCCTAAATGCAATCATAAATATCCTTATAAGAGGGAGGCAGAGGGTGTTTGACACAGAAGGCAGAGGTTGTGTATGGTGGCCACAGAGAAGATTTGAAGAAGCTGTGCAGCTGGCTTTGAAGATAGGTGAAGGGGCCATGAGCCAAGGAATGCAGCTCTAGAAGTTGGAAGTGGCAGGGACATATACTCCCCTAGTGCTTCTGAATGGAGCATGGCCCTGCTGATACTTTGATTTTGGCCTGCTGATGGCTTGATTTTGGTCAGCAAAACTGACTTGGCCTCCAGAACTGTAAGAGAGTAAATTTTGTTGTTTTGATATACCAGATTTGTGCTAGAGCAGTCATGGGACACTAGTACAACTGGGTAGTTCTGCTTTGAGGTGCAGGTTGGCTGGGCTCCTCAGCTCCAGGCTCTAAATTGGGTGCTGTATACTGCATGTGTGTCTTTCCTCAGGCTCAGGGAAAAGGAAGAGCTTTCTTGGGGCATAAATTTTTTTAAATTAATTTATTTATTTTAATTGGAGGCTAATTACTTTATAGTATTGTAGTTTTTGCCATACATTGACATGAAACAGCCATGAGAGTACATGTGTCCCCCATCCTGAACCCCCCTCCCACCTCCCTCCGCATCCCATCTCTCAGGGTCATCCCAGTGCACTGGCCCTGAACACCCTGTCTCATGCGTCGAACCTGGACTGGTGATCTATTTCACATATGGTAATATACATGTTTCAATGCTATTTTCTCAAGTCATCCCACCTTCTCCTTCTCCCAGAGTCCAAAAATCTGTTCTTTACATCTGTGTCTCTTTTGCTGTCTCACATATAGGGTCATTGTTACCATCTTTCTAAATTCCATATATATGCATTAATATACTGTATTGGGGAGAAGGCAATGCCACCCCACTCCAGTACTCTTGCCTGGAAAATCCCATGGACGGAGGAGCCTGGTAGGCTGCAGTCCATGGGGTTGCTAAGAGTCGGACACGACTGAGCGACTTGACTTTCACTTTTCACTTTCATGCATTGGAGAAGGAAATGGCAACCCATTCCAGTATTCTTGCCTGGAGAATCTCAGGGACGGTGGAGCCTGGTGGGCTGCCGTCTATGGGGTCGCACAGAGTCGGACATGACTGGCGCAACTTTGCAGCAGCAGCAGCATACTGTATTGGTGTTTTTCTTTCGACTTACTTTACTCTGTGTAATAAGCTCAAGTTTCTTCCACCTCATTAGAACTGATTCAAATGCATTCTTTTTAATGGCTGAGTAATATTCCATTGTGTATATGTACCACAGCTTTCTTATCCATTTGTCTGTTGATGGACATCTAGGTTGCTTCCATGTCCTAGATATTGTAAACAGTGCTGCAATGAACACTGGGTACACATGTCTCTTTCAATTCTGGATTCCTTGGTGTGTATGCCCAGCAGTGGGATTGCTGGGTCATATGGGAGTTCTATTTCCAGTTTTTTAAGGAATTTCCACACTGTTCTCCATAGTGGCTGTACTAGTTTGCATTCCCATCAACAGTGTAAGAAGGATCCCTTTTCTCCACACCCTCTCCAGCATTTACTGTTTGTAGACTTTTTAATAGCAGCCATTCTTACTGCTGTGAGATGGTACCTCATTGTGGTTTTAATTTACATTTCTCTGATAATGAGTGATGTTGAGCATCTTTTCATGTGTTTGTTAGCCATCTGTCTGTCTCCTTTGGAGAAATGTCTGTTTAGTTCTCTGGCCCATTTTTTGATTGGGTCATTTATTTTTCTGAAATTGAGCTTCAGGAGCTGCTTGTATATTTTTGAGATTAATTCCTTGTCAGTTGCTTCATTTGCTATTATTTTCTCCCATTCTGAAGTCTGTCTTTTCACCTTGCTTATAGTTTCCTTCATTGTGCAAAAGCTTTTAAATTTAATTAGGTCCCATTTGCTTATTTTTGCTTTTATTTCCATTACTCTGGGAGGTGGGTCATAGAGGATCCTGCTGTGATTTATGTCAGAGAGTGTTTTTCCTGTTTTCCTCTAGGAGTTTTATAGTTTCTGGTCTTACATTTAGATCTTTAATCCATTTTGAGTTTATTTTTGTATATGGTGTTAGAGGGTGTTCTAGTTTCATTCTTTTACAAGTGGTTGACCAGTTTTCCCAGCACCACTTGTTAAAGAGATTGTCTTTTCTCCATTGTATATTCTTGCCTCCTGTGTCAAAAATAAGGTGTCCATAGGTGTGTGGATTTATCTCTGGGCTTTCTATTTTGTTCCATTGATCTATATTTCTATCTTTGTGCCAGTACCATACTGTCTTAATGGCTGTAGCTTTGTAGTATAGTCTGAAGTCAGGCAGGTTGATTCCTCCAGCTCTATTCTTCTTTCTCAAGATTGTTTTGGCTATTTGAGGATTTTTGTATTTCCATACAAATTGTGAAATTATTTGTTCTAGTTCTCTGAAAAATACCATTGGTAGCTTGATAAGGATTTCATTGAATCTCTAGATTGCTTTGGGTAGTATACCTGTTTCCACTGTATTGATTCTTCCAATCCATGAACATGGTATATTTCTCCATCTATTTTTGTCATCTTTGATTTCTTTTGTCAGTGTTTTAGAGTGTTCTATATATAGGTCTTTTGTTTCTTTAGGTAGATTTATTCCTAAGTATTTTATTTTTTTCATCACAATGGTGAATGGAATTGTTTCCTTAATTTCTCTTTCTGTTTTCTCATTGTTAGTGTATAGGAATGCAAGGGATTTCTGTATCTTAATTTTATATCCTGAAACTTTACTATATTCACTGATTAGCTCTAGCAATTTTTTGGAGGTGTCTTTAGGGTTTTCTATGTAGAAGATCATGTCATCTGCAACCAGTGCGAGTTTTGCTTCTTTTCCAGTCTGGATTCCTTTTGCTTCTTTTTCTTCTCTGATTGCTGTGGCTAAAACTTCCAAAACTATTTTGAATAGTAGTGGTGAGAGTGGGCACCCTTGTCTAGTTCCTGACTTTAGAGGAAATGCTTTCAATTTTTCACCACTGGGATAATATTTGCTGTGGGTTTATCATATATGGCTTTTATTATGTTGAGGTATGTTCCTTCTATGTCTGCTTTCTGGAGGGTTTTTTTTTTTTTTTTAATCATAAATGGATGTTGAATTTTGTCAAAGGCTTTCTCTGCATCTATTGAGATAATCATGTGGTTTTTATTTTTCAGTTTCTTAATGTGGTGTGTCATATTGATTGATTTGTGAATACTGAAGAATCCTTGATTCCTGGGATAAAGCCCACTTGGTCATGATGATCTTTTTAATATGTTGTTGGATTCTGTTTGCTAGAATTTTTGTTAAGGATTTTTGCATCTATGTTCATCAGTGATATTGGCCTATAGTTTTCTTTTTTTGTGGCATCTTTGTCTGGTTTTGGTATTTGGATGATGGTGGCCTCAGAATGAGTTTGGCAGTTTACCTTCCTCTGCAATTTTTTGAAAGAGTTTGAGTAGGATAGGTGTTAGCTTTTCTCTAAATTTTTGGTAGAATTCACCTGTGAAGCCATCTGGTCCTGGGCTTTTGTTTGTTGGAAGATTTTTGATTACAGTTTCAATTTCCATGCTGGTGATGGGTCTGTTAAGATTTTCTATTTCTTCCTTGTTCAGTTTTGGAAGGTTATACTTTCTAAAAATTTTGTCCATTTCTTCCAAGTTGTCCCTTTTATTGGCGTATAGTTGCTGATAGTAGTCTCTTATGATCCTTTGTATTTCTGTGTTGTCTGTTGTGATCTCTCCATTTTCATTTCTAATTTTGTTGATTTGATTCTTCTCCCTTTTTTTCTTGATGAGTCTGGCTAATGGTTTGTCTATTTATCTTCTTAAAGAACCAGCTTTTAGTTTTGTTGATTTTTGTTATAGTCTCCTTTGTTTCTTTTTCACTTATTTCTGCCCTAATTTTTATGATTTCTTTCCTTCTACTAACCCTGGGGTTCTTCATTTCTTCTTTTTCTAGTTGCTTTAGGTGTAAAGTTAGGTTATTTATTTGATTTTTCTGTTGTTTCTTGAGATAAGCTTGTACTGCTATGAGCCTTCTCTTAGCACTGCTTTTACTGAATCCCATAGGTTTGGGGTTGTTGTGTTTTCATTTTCATTCGTTTCTATGTATATTTTGATTTCTTTTTTGATTTCTTCTATGATTTGTTGGTTATTCAGAAGCATGGTGTTTAGCCTCCGTATGTTTGTATTTTTAATAATTTTTTCCCAGTAGTTGACATCTAATCTTACTGCATTGTGATCAGAAAAGATGCTTGAAATGATTTCATTTTTTTTTGAATTTACCAAGGCTGTGATGGCCCAGGATGTGATCTATACTGGAGAAAGTTCCATGTGCACTTGAGAAATAGGTGAAATTCATTGTTTTGGGGTGAAATGTCCTATAGATATCAATTAGGTCTAATGGTCCATTGTATCATTTAAAGTTTGTGTTTCCTTGCTAATTTGCTGTTTAGTTGATCTATCCATAGGTGTGAGTCGGTATTAAAGTCTCCCACTATTATTGTGTTACTGTTACTTTCCCCTTTCATACTTGTTAGGATTTGCCTTACATATTGCAGTGCTCCTATGTTGGGTGCATATATATTTATAATTGTTATATCTTCTTCTTGGATTGATCCTTTGATGAGTATGTAGTGTCCTTCTTTGTCTCTTCACAGCCTTTATTTCAAAGTCTATTTTGTCTGATATGAGTGTTGCTACTCCTGCTATCTTTTGGTCTCCATTTGCATGAAATATCTTTTTCCAGCCCTTCACTTTCAGTCTGTGTGTGTCCCTTGTTTTGAGGTGGGTCTCTTGTAGACAGCATATATAGGGGTCTTGTTTTGTATCCATTCAGCAAGTCTCTGTCTTTTGGTTGGGACATTCAACCCATTTACATTTAGGGTAATTATTGATAAGTATGATCCTGTTGTCATTTACTTTGTTGTTTTGGGTTTGAGTTTATACACCTTTTCTGTGTTTCCTGTCTAGAGAAGATCCTTTAGCATTTATTGAAAAGCTGGTTTGGTGGTGCTGAATTCTCTCAGCTTTTGCTTGTCTGTAAAGTTTTTGATTTCTCCTTCATATTTGAATGAAAGCCTTGCTGGGTATAGTAATCTGGGTTGTAGATTTTTCTCTTTCATCACTTTAAGTATATCCTGCCATTCCCTTCTGGCGGGAAGAGTTTCTGTTTAAAAATAAGCTGTTATCCTTATGGGAATCCCCTTGTGTGTTATTTGTTGCTTTTCCCTCACTGCTTTTAATATTTTCTCTTTGTGTTTGATCTTCGTTAATTTGATTAATATGTGTCTTGGGGTGTTTCACCTTGGGTTTATCCTGTTTGGGACTCTCTGGGTTTCTTGGACTTGGGTGGCTATTTCCTTCCCCATTTTAGGGAAGTTTTCAACTATTATCTCCTCAAGTATTTTCTCATGTCCTTTCTTTTTGTCTTCTTCTTCTGTAACTCCTATGATTCAAATGTTGGGGCGTTTAACATTGTCCCTGAGGTCTCTGAGGTTGTTTTCATTTCTTTTAATTCTTTTTTCTTTTTTCCTCTTTGCTTCATTTATTTCCACCATTCTATCTTTCACCTAACTTATCCTATCTTCTGCCTCAGTTATTCTACTGTTGGTTCCCTCCAGAGTGCTTTTGATCTCAGTTATTTCATTATTCATTATTGTTTGACTCTTTTTTATTTCTTCTAGGTCCTTGTTAAACATTTCTTGAATCTTCTCAATCCTTGTCTCTAGTCTATTTATCTGTAACTCCATGTTGTTTTCAAGATTTTGGATCATCTTTACTATCATTATTCTGAATTCTTTTTCAGGTAGACTCCCTATCTCCTCCTCTTTTTTTGGTTTGTTGGACATTTATCATGTTCCTTTACCTGCTGAGTATTTCTCTGCCTTTTCATTTTGTTTAGATTTTTCTGTTTGGGGTGGTCTTTCTATATGCTGGAAGTCTGTGGTTTCTATTTGTTGTGGAGGTTCCTCCCTGTGGGTGGGGTTGGATTAGTGACTTGTCAAGGTTTCCTGGTTAAGGAAGCTTGCGTTGGTGTTCTGGAAGGGGGAGCTGGATCTCTTCTCTCTGGAGTGCAATAAAGTGTCCAGTAGTGAGTTTTGAGGTGTCTTTGGGTTTGGTGTGACTTTGGGCAGCCTGTATTTTAATGCTCAGGGCTATGTTCCTGTGTTGCTGGAGAATTAGCATGGAATGTCTTGCTCTGAAACTTGTTGGCTCTTGGGTGGAGCTTGGTTTCAGTGTAGGTATGGAGGCTTTTGGATGAGCTCTTGTCAATTAATGTTCCCTGGAGTCAGGAGTTCTCTGGTGTTCTCAAGTTTTGGATTTAAGCCTCCTGCCTTTGGCTTTCAGTCTTATTCTTACAGTAGCCTCAAGACTTTTCCATCTATACAGCACTAATGATAAAACATCTAGGTTAATGGTGAAAAGATTCTCCACATTGAGGGATACCCAGAGAGGTTCACAGAGTTACATGGAGAAGAGAAGAGGAAGGAGATAGAGGTGACCAGGAGGAGAATAGTGGCAATCAAAAGTGTTGAGAGCAATCTAGCCAGTAATCAATTCCATATGTGCTCTCTGCAGTCTGGAACACCCAGAGAGGTTCATGGAGTTACATAGAGAAGAGAAGAGGGAGAAGGGAGATAGAGGTGACCAGGAGGAGAAGGGGGGCAGTCAAAAGGGAAGAGACCAATCTAGCCAGTAATCAGTTCCCTAAGTTTTCTCCACAGCCCATAACTCCCAGAGAGATTCACAGAGTTAAGCAGAGAAGAGAAGGGGGAAGGAGGAGATAGAGGTGACCTGGAGGAGAAATAGGAGAGTCAAAAGGGGAGAGAGCAATTAAGCCAGTAATCACACCCCTAAGTAAAAATGGGTACTGAAGATTAGATTCTTAAAGGTACAAAATGGTAACAAATACCAAAAAGCAAAGATTAAAAATCTAGAGTAGAGGTTAGACTCTCAAAAATACAATATTAAAAATACAAAACAAAATCAATCACAAAAATTATAAAAAAAAAATATGTGAAATTTGCTTTAAAATTAGGGTCTTTTTTTTTCAAGGTAATGGTAGGTTATAAAAATGAAAATTAAAGGAGTAATAAAGAACTTGTAAATAAAAAATGATAATAGTAAAAATATATCTAGGAATTTCTCTGGAGCTGTTGAGGGTAGTGTGGGGTCAGTTCAGTTTCAGATAGTTCCTTGTTCCAGCTTATACTTCTTCTCAAGGTCTACAGGCCCCTTCCAATGCTTAGTCAATGCTAACTACAGGATTTTAATCTGTTGCACCTGTCACTTCCAGAGAGGCTCCCTCTTTGTTTATTTTGGCTTCCTCTGTTTGCAAGTCTCTTCAGTGTCTAAATCCGCTCTGACACAAGGGGGCGAAGGTGGTCACTTATTTAGACTCACTTATTCAGTTGTGCTGTGGGGAGGGAGGAACACTGCAAACAAATATCACTGGCATGTGTGGGGAGTGCTCGCAGTGTATGGACCACACTGGGTTTGCCCCTGCTCACAGGGCCTATGCTTTCCCAGTCTACACTGCTCAGTCTCCAGGTTGCTCTGCAGGGGAACTGTCCAAAGTGGGCCCTGGGTTGCCTGCACTTCCCAGGTCTAAGCTGCTCAGGTTTAGGTTCTCGGGTGCTCCACAAAGGCACAGACTCAGTTGGGCCTGCATTTTGTGCCCTTCCTCTGGCCCAAGGAACTCAGGCAACCAGGTGCTTGGTGAGTGCACTATCCGAGGTGTGTGGTGCATCTTCTCAACTCCCCGGTCCCAGCCGCTGGGTTTCCTGGGTGTGCAGCAAGAGTGCCATCTCAGGTGTGCCGTGTGTCTCCTCTGGGGAGCTGATCTTAGGCTGCGACCCTCCTGGCAGATGTCAACCGCCCAGGATCCCAGGAAGACTTGGTTAGCAATTGGGAGCTTGCTCACAGTTTGGTGGAAGACGCCGTCTCTGAGGCTGAGATTGCCGCTTGCCTTCCAAGCAGGCTGTCGCCTGCCTGCCTCTCTGCCTCTGGCAGGGGGATGGGCCGATCCTCAGCCAGCTAGCTCTCCTTTGGTATTTGCTCAGTCTTTGTTCTGTGAGCCGGCCAGGCATGTGCCTTAGATTAGAGCTTTTCGTGGGAAAGTTCTCTCCCCTTCTCTCTCTTTTTTTCTCTCTCTCTGCTATCCTACAGTTTGGGTTGCTATCTCACATTAGCTCCTTCAGATTGTTCTCAGGGCATTCAGGCCCAGTCCTTACCTTTAGCATGCAACCTGTGCCCCCTCTGCTAGCTGGTGGCAGATGCGAGCGTCTGGGCTATTTCTCTGCTGGGAGTTGTGGTTAAGGCACGTATTCTGTGGGGTTTTTTTCCCCTCCCGGTTATGTTGCCATCTGAGATTCCAAAACTTCCCACAGACTCGCTGGTGAGAGGGTTTCCTGGTGTTTGGAAACTTCTCCTTCATGACTCCCTCCCTGGGACAGGTCTCTGTCCCTAAACCTTTGTCTCTATTTTTGTCTTTTATATTTTGTCCTACCTCGTTTCGAAGAGAATGGGCTGCCTTTCTGAGTGCCTGGTGTCCTCTGCCAGTGTTCAGAAGTTGTTTTGTGGAAGTTGCTCAGCATCAAATGATCTTTTGATGAATTTGTGAGGGAGAAAGTGGTCTCCCTGTCCTATTCCTCTGCCATCTTAGGGCCGCCCCTGGGGCATAATCTTTTTGTGACAAATCCCTGGAGCACACATTTCAAGCCAAACTACAGAAGCACATGTATGTCTTAGTGCATCACACTGGCTAATGTTCCTTTGTAACCAAAGAAAGTCACATGGCCAAGCAAGACATCTGTGTGGTGGGGAGTTATTCTTGACTTACAGTGGAAAGGTGGGAGGTGAATGGAGTAAATATTCACTGAACTATAGTGCAGACCTTCCCAGGCAGGGATCAAGTGAATCTGTGGGCCTGAACCACAGATGATCCACACACAATAGGAGCAGTTGGACAGCTGGTAGTATCTACCAGAAATCAAGTGTTTCTGCTGGGCTCTAGGCACAGGATGCTGCCATTATCACCTAATGAACTCTAAGCTGCTTCCTGACTTTTTTTTAAAGAATTGTATGTTCTAGAGTCACTGACCCATGTACAAATATTTGATTGGCCAAGTCTAGGTTGTGTGTTCAGGGAGAGCAATTGTCTGGCCCTTTCATTTTCTACATTGGGAATGGAGGGCCTCTGCCTACTGCCAAAGCTGAAACAATGGTAGGACTCCCTCAGTTCAGGAAAGGGCTCTAGATGTGTGCTGTGCTTAGTCTCTCAGTCGTGTCCGACTCTTTGTGACCCCATGGAATGTAGCCCACCAGGGTCCTCTGTCCATGGGGATTCTCCAGGCAAGAAGACTGGAGTGGGATGCCATGCCCTCCTCCAAGAGGTCTTCCTAACCCAGGGATTGAACCCAGGTCTACTGCATTGCAGGAGGATTCTTTACCATCTGAGCCACTGGGAAGCCCAAGAATAGAGGAGTGGGTAGCTTATCGTTTCTCCAGGGGATCTTCCCAACCCAGAAATCGAACCAGGGTCTCCTGCATTGCAAGTGGATTCTTTACCTGGTAGCTGAGCTACCAGGAAAGCCCAGGGGTTTGGACTCTGGGCAGCAAAAATCAATAATAAACATCTTCCAAGGGACATTGTGATACAGTGGTAAGAGAAAGTTTGTTAAAAGTTCTGAAACTTAGTTTCCTCATCTCTAACAGAGGGATAAAAATAACAGAAGTCTTTTAAAGAATAATAGAATTCAAGTACTTGATATACTTGATTCCATTTTCTTTTTCTTCATTTTTTTAGGAGACAACCCATTATTTCCAACTTTATTTTTCATGAGTAAATTCCCATTTCCTTGCCTATGAAAGAACAATTTTATGGCTCTCTGTGTGTTTGTCTGCCATCTAAAGCCAGATCCCCCTTTCAATATCCATTCTCTATCTCTTACTTATTTCTCCAGGAGGTATTTACATTTTCAATGAGGTGGCAAGAGTTGGACACCCACTATCCACATTGTTCTGAGTGAGGTTCAGGTGATGAGAGTTACCCTTCTTCTTTCTCTTGGCCTGCACTTCATACATTTGTCTTTTCCTTCTTTACCTGTATGTGTTAAGTTTGTTTCTAGTGAACTCAGTGTTGTTAAGGGTAGATAAGTTTGTTCTATAAGGGAAGTGTTAGGAAAACCACATAGTGGCAGGGCTAGATGTAGTCTCAACTCTGGGATACTTTGATATCCAGTTACCCATTCTATTCCTTAGCTGGTTCCAAATCCATAATATGAAGGTATGTAATTGGCAACCTCAAACTTTCTAACATTATTTTTTAAGTGAGATAGAGAAAAGCTTAGAGTGGAGAGTTGTTATCTGAAACTCAATCCTAGTCTCATCTTACTGGGTTAGTTTCATGTCCTATAAAATGATTTATTTTTGTATACATAAATGGCTGAACTCCAAATGTCAAAAATAACTTGAGAAAGCAAATGACAAAGAATTGAGCAGTAACCACAGGGAAGGGCAACTCAAAGTGTTCACAGTCATCTAAATTGGCTTAAACCATGAAAGTAGGATATAATTGGGAGCCAGAACAGACCTGTTGCAGACTCTGCCACCAGCTTGTTCAAATGTCTTTATTTTTGGACCACATGGGCTGCATGTCCTCTAGTAAGTGCACAGGATGCTAAGTGGACCTCACCATAGCTTTTGCCACCTGAGTGTAAGGATGCTTGGAGAAAGAGTCCTGCATGGGTAGTCATCATGTCCTTTTAAAGTGATAATAGCTATTTCTTTCCAGAGGCGTAGACATGTAGATAGAAGAGTCATCAATGCAGAGTGATCCTTTTCTTCACTTTCCCAATCCTCCCCTGACTCACATCATTTTTCAGGCCTGACTAGCCTAGCTAAGTGTAAGATGAATTCCGCTTTCCTATTTGGAGAGCATTAAAAATGTGAAAGCTTATTTTAAGTATTCTTGCTCTGTAATTCAGCGAAATTATACTTGAAAACAGTTGCTCAGCTATATATATGTCATGCAGGCTTGTCTTTGTTGGAACTTTTCCAGAGTGAATCCTATAAATCAAAGCAAAGATGTGACCCAAGAATAAAGGTATCTAGTGAAAGTTAATGAAATCTTGATACAAATGGCAGACATATGTAATTAGGGCTATAGAAGAGTAGCATGGATGTTGAATTTTTTGCCTTCCCAGCATCTATTTTCCAGTCTTCTGATATCAGCATTCTGAACTTCTTTGGGTAGAACTGTTTCTCCTCTACCTTTCTATGTGGTTTGGGTTGGGATAACTCTACTTTCTAGACATTGAAAATTGTCACAGACACAAATTGATCCAATGAAAGAAAATCCCAGGAATTTTCGTAGAACAACTGGAGGTCTGATGTATGACTATGGGGAGAATCAGTCTGAGAATGGTGCCGCAGAGATAAGCAAAGTCAGGAGAGAAAAGAAAGTAATAGCCAAGTAAACAATATAAATCAAGTGCTGGATTTAGCCATACCTGAATCCTTGCTGCCTCTGGACTTTTTTAGTTTATGTTAGACAATAAATCCCTGTTAACTGAAGTTCAGGTTGAATTTTTGTTACAATTGGAGATGTTCTTACTTATGAAATGTGCTGACAGTTGATACAAAAAATAGAGGTAGCATGAAATTGCGAATAGAAAATGTGCAGGCCTAGGTTATTAATCCCAGTTCAGTCACTAAACATTTCTGGGTCTTCTTCTCCTGTAAAATGAAACTGAAGTTTTATAAATGTTACTTATTTTATCGAGAATCTAAAGATTGCATAACTTGTAGCAAGTTACTGGCATAGTCCTGCAGTAGGCAGCGGAGGTATGACCTCATTTTAGGGCTCTGTTCATAAGATATTTTTCTCTGAGACTAGTAACCTTTTATCCTATTGGCTTGACATTCTCTACAATCTTTGGAAAGTCACATGGATAAAATGGTATTGATTGTGGATCATGAATGAATGTTTCTCCTATGGCAGAAAAATGTTTAGTATTAGATGTGAGGGGGCATTGGGAAACTGACCCACATTTTTTATACATTAAACTGAAGATTGGTGCATTAGAGATTTTTCTCTCATATTATATTCTTTGAAAAATGTTTGAGGAGGATTTAGTCAGTTATTTATTAGATTCCCAGTGCCTCAGTAATGTGTCTGGTACATAATGAGTACTTAATAAATATTTCATAAATCATTGAGTATTTTGGTGTTATTTTCTGCTTGAATTACAAAGTATTTCAATTCAAAAACACTTCCTAAGAAAGGAGATATTCCAGAAGTCTATTCCTTTTGTTATTACTAAAGAATATTCAAAAGTGATGTTTTCTTACATACATGAATAATTAAAAAATGGACATTTATGTATGATGACTCTTGCATTATACTTAAAAATATAGATTCCTTAAGGACTTTATATTGTTTCTGTAAAATTCTGCATTTTATCTCTTATTAGTTTTCTAAAATTTCTTTGACTTACATTTCACATTTCTTTAAAAGATTAACTTCCTCATTCCTAGATAAATCAATATATATTTTCTTAAATGTTAACATTCCATCTTATTTGCTATGCTAGTTCCTTCACTGAACAAGAATCGGAAATACATTTAGGTATAAATGGGTCACAGATTATTAAATAATCAGCTTTTTAACTTCGTCCTGTAAATTACCAGATGCACACACACGTTTCCTTTTTAGGCCGCCACTACAGAGCACTTCTCCCCACTAAAACTAACTGAATGGAAATTTGTTCGTGATCTGAATTTGTATAGTGGAAGATATCTCATGTCCCTTCTTTGAAGTCTTTTTTAAGCTCCCAAACTGGATTTATAATTGGTTCCCTATTTTCAACCACTTACTTTTTCAATTTTTCATCCTCTTTCACGCACAGTGGCCTTGAATCTCTTCAACTCTTCCATTATTACTAACCTCAGTTACCTTCTGTGTTCTTTCCTTTCTAACCTCCTTACCCCTTTCTGCCCTCTTTCTCTTCTTTCCTTCAGCTCAGTTCAGTCGCTCAGTTGTGTCCGACTCTTTGTGACCCCATGGACTGCAGCATGCCAGACTTCCCTGTCCTTCACCATCTCCCAGAGCTTGCTCAAACTCATGTCCATTGAGTTAGTGATGCCATCCAACCATCTCATCCTCTGTTGTCCCCTTCTCCTCCTGCCTTCAATCTTTCCCAGCAACAGGGTCTTTTCCAGTAAGTCGGCTCTTTGCATCAGATGGCCAAACTATTAGAGCTTCAGCTTCAGCATCAGTCCTTCCAATGAATATTAAGGACTGATTTCCTTTAGGATTGACTGGTTTCACCTCTTTGCAGATCAAGGGGCTTTCAAGAATCTTTTCCAACACCACAGTTCAAAAGCATCAATTCTTCGGTGCTCAGCCTTCTTTATGGTCCAGCTCTCACATCCATACATGGCTACTGCAAAAACCACAGCTTTGACTAGACAGACCTTTGTTGGCAAAGTAGTGTCTCTGCTTTTAATATGCCATCTAGGTTAGTCATAGCTTTTCTTCGAAGGAGCAAGAGTCTTTTAATTTCATGGCTGCAGTCACCATCTGCAGTGATTTTGGAGCCTTAGAAAATAAAATCTGTCACTGTTTCCATTGTTTCCCTATCTATTTGCCATGAAGTGATGGCACTGGATAACACGATCTTAGTTTTTTTGAATGTTGAGTCTCAAGCCAGTCTTTTCACTCTCCTCTTTTACTTTCATCAAGAGGCTCTTTTGTTCCTCTTCACTTTCTGCCATGTGTGGTGTCATCTGAAAATCTGAGGTTATTGATATTTCTCCCTGAAATCTTGATTCCAGCTGTTGCTTCATCCAGCCCTTGTGTTTCTGTCCTTACTTCTTCCTAATTTTAAAGTTTATTTAAATAAATACTTTGAAACTGACTTACCAATAGAATCCCTCATTCTGGAAATTTTTGGTCACTCATGTGGATCCATGCACAAGGACTTCATCTCCACCTTTTGCTTATATTATTATCTTTGTTTTTCTTTAATTTATATAGCTTTAGACCTCTGGATTTTTTCTCTTTTCCACAAAAAGCTGTAGTAAAATAGCAACATTATCTAGCTTTCATGAAGCAGACTGTGAGATTTCTGGCATGTGTCCACAGCTAGCTCTGAGATGTGTATTTCCTGGCAGCTTAGGTTTTTTGTATGTGAAGCAGAAAGAGAGAAAGTGAGGGAATTTAGTTCAGTAGTTTAAAGCAAAGGTTCTGTCTGGACTCTGCCTGGGTTGAATCCTGGATTTGCCATTTACCAGTGTGTGCCCTTGGGTAAACTACTTAACTTCTGTTACTTAAAAATGGGAAGATACTAATGATATTTAATGAATCAAAATAATGGGAGGTTTAAACTCAATTAGAGTTTATGAAAAACTCTTGAAAATATTCTATATGTGCTAGCTTTTATTATTCTTGTTATTGTTCAGTCACTAAGTTGTGTCCATCTCTATGACTCCATGGACTGTGGCATGCCAGGCTCCTCTGTCCTCCATTAGCTCCCAGAGTTTGCTCAAATTCACATCCACTGAGTTGGTGATGGCTTCCAGCCATCTCATCCTCCATCGCTCCCTTCCCCTTTTGCCTTCAATCTTTCCCAGCATCAGAGTCTTTTCATCAAGTTAAAAAGTTGGCTTGTTTGCATCAAATGGCCACGAGAATTGGAGCTTCAGCTTCAATGAATATTCAGGGTTGATTTCCTTTAGGATTGACTGGCTTGATTTCCTTACAGTCCAACGGACTCTCAAGAATCTTTTCCAGCACCACAATTCGAAAGCATAAATTGTTCGGCATTCAGCCTTCTTTATGATCCAACTACCACATCTGTATGTGACTACTGGGAAAGCCATGGCTTTGACTGTACGGACCTTTGCCAGCAAAGTGATGTCTCTGCTTTTTAGTACACAGTCTAGGTTTGTCATAGCTTGAAGGAATGCTATGACACTTTCAATTTAGTGGCAGCAGTGATTTTGGAGCCCAAGAAAAGAAAATCTATCACTTCTTCCACTTTTACCCATTCTTTTTGCTGTGAAGTGATAGGATTAGATGCCACGATCTTAGTTTTTTGAATGTTGAGTTTTAAGCCAGCTTTTTTACTCTCCTCTTTCACCCTCATCAAGAGACTCTTTAGTTCCTCTTTACTTTCTGCCATTAGAGTGGTATCATCTGCATATCTGAGGTTGTTGATATTTCTCTTGGTAATCTTGATTCCAGCTTGTGATTCAGCCAGCCTGGCATTTTGCATGATGTACTCTGCATAGAAGTTAAGTAAGCAGGGTGACAATATATAGCCTTGTTGTACTCCTTTCCCAATTTGGAACTAGTCAGTTTTTCCATGTTCTAACTGCTCCTTGCTTCTTGATCTGCATACTGGTTTCTCAGGAGACAGGTAAGATAGTTTAGTATTCCCACATCTTTAAGAATTCTCCATAGTTTGTTGTGATCCACTGTTTCTGTTGAGAATTATATTCAAATAACTGGAAGAGGAAGAGTAATATTTTTGTGATTATCAAAATGTCTAACTTAGAAACAAATGTAAAAATGATCCAGTCATTCAATGACTCATTCAGACAATGAATAAAGAACTATGTAATTTCAAAGGTACTCAAAGCAAGTAGAAAACTCTTGAAAAGTTTATTTCTGTATTAAGAAAAATCTTATTGACTGTTTTCTTTTTTCCAGTTTTATTGAAGTATGATTTGACATACAACACTGTATAAGTTTAAGGTGTACAGCGTAAATTTATTAATATATATATCATGAAATTATTAGTGAACATCCATTATTTCATATCGATAAAACATTAAAGAAACAGAAATTTGTTTTTCTTGTGATGAGAACTCTTAGGATTTACTCTCTTAACAATGAACTTTTATATAAAACATAGAACAGTATTAATTTTTGCTTTAATTTTCCTTGTCTGAGGATATATTCAAAAAATACATATTGCTAAGATCCATGTCAAAGAGTATATTGCCTGTGTTTTCTTTTGGAAGCTTTATGGCTTCAGGACTTACATTTAACTCTTTAATCCATTTTATTTTTGTATATGATTTGAGGAAATAGTTCATTTTGATTCTTTTGTATGTAGCTGTCCAGTTTTCCCAGAATCACCTTTTTTTCGGTTTGTTTATTTTTTTAATTTATCTTTTAATTAGTTTATTTATCTATTTTTTAACTTTACAATATTGTATTTGTTTTCCCATACATTGACATGAATCCACCATGGGTGTACATGTGTTTGCCTTCTGAAACCCCCCTCCCACCTCCCTCCCCATCCCATCCCTCCGGGTCATCCCAGTGCACCAGCCCTGAGCACCCTGTATCATGCATTGAATCTGGACTGGTGATTCGTTTCACATATGATAATTTACATGCTTCAATGCCATTCTCCCATATCCTCCCACCTTCATACTCTCCCATAGAGTCAATAATACTGTTTTATATATCTGTGTCTCTTTTGTTGCCTCACATACAGGGTTATCTTTACCAATTTACTAAATTCCATATATATGTGTTAGTATACTGTATTGGTGTTTTTCTTTCTGGCTCATTTCACTCTGTATAATAGGCCCCAGTTTCATCCACCTCATTAGAACCGATTCAAATGTATTTTTTTTTTAATGGCTGAGTAATATTCCATTGTGTATAAAGAGGCTGTCTTTTTGTACTTTTGCATCCTTGGTTGTAGATGAATTGCCCATATATGTGTGGGTTTATTTGGGCCCTCTATTCTGTTCCGTTGATTAATATGTTTGTCTTTGTGCCAGCACCATACTGTTTTGATTACTGTAATTATTGTAGCTTTGTAGTATAGTTTGAAGTCGGGGAGCATGATAAGTTTTGTTCTTTAATCTAAGATTGTTTTGGCTATTTGGGGTCTTTTGTGTTCCATACAAAATTTTGTATCATTTGTTCTAATTATGTGAAAAATACCATTAGTTTTTTGATACAGATTGATTGCATTGAATCTACAGATTGACTATTTATTAACACATTATTGACTGGAGATGTACTAATGCCACCAGTGTTGAAATACTCCAGTCAATAATGTGAAATACCCCAATCAATAAAGATCATATATATGTCTATGCACCAGGAGAAGATAAGTTTCACTTTTCTATTGATGTGTCACAATCATATCAAAATGTATGGGAGTAAAACAATACTATTTTACTTGTGCATGATTTCGCTGGGTCAGGAATTTGGACAGAGCATAAACTGTCTTATCTTGGCTCCATGATGTTTTGAGTCTCACTTGGGAAGACTCAGATGTCTGGGAATTTGAATCATCTGGAGGCCTCCTCACTTCCATGTCTGGCACTGGATACATGGATTGGGTTGGGATAAGTGGAAGACATGACTCACCTGGTATGGTTGATTGATCTGACTACTTGTGTCCTTTCCATGTGATTTGGACCTCTTCACAACATAGTGGCCTCAGAGTAGTCAAATTTCACATTTGGCAGCTCAGGGCTCCAAGAGTGTTTCAGAGAAGAAAGAAAGATCTGTATGAGCTTTTATGACCTAGCCTCCAAAGTACATAGGATCACTTCTACAAGTTCTATTCATTAAAGTAGTCACAAACTTGACTCAGTTCAAGGGGGTGGGGTCATAGATTCACATGTTAATGAGAGAAGTATCTAAAAATTTGTGGCTATGTTTTAAGACTACAGGGGCTAGAGAAAAATTAGTTGTACATCATTCTAGTTGCATCTGTTGGTTTCAAGGACTAAGTGGTTTTATTTATTTATATGAAAACATGGAGTGAAAAGATAGATGACCTAATTGAAAGGAAGGGATTTTAATAAGGAGCTTCTGTAGGAAAAATAGTGCTGCCTCTCTGATCCTTTCTGATTTATGCTGACCTTGATGTTTTTTCTTGTTTAAATACTTGTTTCTGTTTTTTTTAGCTCTTTCCCATTCCCTGATTACACAATTAACATTTTGTAGTAAATACAGAATGTACATAAAAATGTAGGGAGCAGAATTATGCTTCTATCAGTCTTCCCACCAAATGTCCTACTACCCAGAGGAAATCGCTATTAATATTCTGATCTCTGTCTATCTATAGATATACATGTCCAGTGTTTTTACTATGATAGTTTTATATACTTTGTATAGTAGTATACACACAACATTATATTGCCTGTGTTTTAATTTTAACATTCTGTTGTAGCATTTTTTTCATATAACTAAAATAATCTTCTTTTTGTCTCTCTTTATATCATTGTGTCTGTGTGCGCATGCTCAGTTGCTTTAGTCGTGTCCAACTCTTTGTGACCCCATGGACTGCTGCCCACCAGGCTCCTCTGTCCATGGGATTCTCCAGGCAAGAATACTAGAGTGGTTTGCCCCTGCCTCCTCCAGGAATCTTCCTGACCCAGGGATTGAACCCAGATCTCCTGCATCTCCTACACTGTAGGCAGACCTCACCTACTGAGCCACCTGGGAAGCCCCTTTATATCATTATTAGGTTTTACAATGAAAAAATTAAATTTGAATTAAAGCAACACATACTTATGATATAATGTTAACATACACAGCTGAATAAAATTAAGGAAAGAAAGCCACTTCCGCAACCAGATCTAAGTTATTGGTCTATAAATAGATAACCCTTTTTTTTTTTCAAAATGAGATTTTTAGTCCACTTGCTGTTTTATAACTTATTTTCCCTTAATATTAGTAAAATCTGAACTTTCTCTGTTAGGATTTATAGATTTATTTTTATTTAGATAGTCTCTAATCCAAGTTTTTCAATGTTTGATATTAAAAAAAATGCTGCAGGAATCATCTTTGAATGCGCAAACATTTTTTGCACATCCGCAAAGCTTTTCTGTAGTATAGAAATCTAGGAGTGAAAATGCTGGCTCAAAGGACTAATCATTAAAATTTTTGATAGATAATGATGAATTTTAATCATCTGTTTTAATAGATGCACAATACCTCCATATATGGATGTAACTTAATTTGCTTAATCTTTTCTCCAAAATTAGACATTTAAGTTGTCTGATGTTTTCCCTATTGATAAATAGTGCTGCATGAATATCCTCATGGTGAAATCTTTGTCATCATTACTTTAGGATTGATTTTTATAAAGGAAATTACTTGTCATAACATATGAACATTTTAAAGACTAATCATTCATATTGCCAAATTGGTTTTTCAGAAATGTTGTATCAGTTTGCAGGTATCTGCAAAACTTTGAACTTGAGATTGGGATAAAATGTTGCTTTAAAATGTTATAGTTGGTTCAAAATAATTTCCTATAGTTAAAGTTATTATGTATGCCTCAGATGCACAATCATGTCTGACTCTTGGTAACACTTTGGACTGCAGCCCTCTAGGCTCCTATGTCCATGGGATTTGTCAGGCAAGAATACTGGAGTGGGTTGCCATTTCATCCTTCAGGGGATTGAATCTGCATCTCCTTCATCTCCTGTATTGTAGGCAAATTCTTTACCACTGAGTGCTCAGGAAAGCCCCAAAGGTAATAACATCTTATAAAAAAGGGCCAGCATTTGGCCAGAAATGATGAAAAATTTTCCAGTGATTCATATATTACTCAAAATTCCATGGAATTTCTATGAAGAATGTCCTTTGTTGTCCCTTGGCAGTCACCTTCCTATTGCTACAACAATAAAGAAATCTGGATATATCTTAGTGGGGGGTCAGGTCACTTGCCCTGGTATAAGTCTATTATAAATTAATATAAAATAGAAAATTCTCAGTTCTGGAAATGTACTGTTTATCTAAAGAAAAACAATGTTGGAAATGATTCCCAAACAAAACTGTCTCCATGCTTACAACTGGATTCTGAAACTTTTAGAGCTATATTTTATTACTTCATAATTTTTCTTGTTCTTCAGGTTAAAATAATATCCTGAGGCAAATGGCTTTTGTATCTTTTGAGAGAAATGTTTTAGGTTCAGGATATAAATAAACAGAGGACTGGATTTATACACCACCCTAAATTTTGACTTCCCCCTTTTCCCTCCTTTTCTTTCATGTTGAAGTTCACTCGTTATTTAGTCCGCATTGCTAAGGATGGATAATTTATTTGGTTAGGGTGTGTATTTGTTAGTAATTTCACTGTTAGGTTCTCAGCTCAGTGAACACAGTAAGTATCGCTTGCATTTCTTTGTATCTCTGGATAGTGCTGAAAAAGTACCTTGACTACAGTGGGGTCTTCATTTGTTTATTCATCCAGTGTACAAATAGGCACACATTCTGTACCATACACTGTGCTAGTTCTGGAGAGTCATTGTGCATTCATAATTCTGTTTATTTTCCAGCTTCACTTGCAATTGGGTTGGGGCCATATGACTTGTTCTGACCAACAGACTGTGAATATTTAACTGGGCTGAGACAGAGTTGATGTGCTACCACCATCTCTCTCTCTCACTCTGTTATGGCAACCTTGGAAGTCAAATACTGAGATGATGGCATCAGAAGATGCAGTCTCAATCCCCCAGTCAGTGGAAGTGAGATGAAATTCCCCACCATGTACACTAGACATTGTGTGAGTGAAAAATAAACTTTTCTTGCCTTTAACAATTATGATTTTCAGGTTTACTTGTTTCTACTGCAAAACTTATTCTATCTTACCCTTAAACATCTCATAGTCTATGCAAAGTAAGGACAGGTATGATTCACTTTTGAGCATGTGACTGTTAAATAGAGTGACCTATAAACTTTAGGTTCTCAATATAATAAGAGTTCAAAATGACTGGTTTCTCTGGGTTTTGGACTTTAACAATTTGCAAGTCTGAGGGAAAACTTTAAATTTCCTGGGATGTAATTTTACTCATTTGTAAAATGAGAGGGCTGGATGTTTTTCCTGCTTTAATTCCATCTTTGTTTTGTAAGCAGCTGTGAGAGGAGAAGAAACGGAGACTATAAGGATGTTCTGTCTATAAAAATAGGTACTTGTATGTGATTTCCTGGTTAGGTCCTCACAAGACTACACTTGAAGTAGCAGATGGAGGCAGGAAGGGCCATTGTCTTCTAACAGACACAGATCATTCAGTCTGTCTTCAGGGAAGCCACAAAGATTTGCTGCAACACATTCATTACTATCAACAAGGATACCTTTTATTTGGAAAAAGAATACTCACTATACTGTCAAACTCCTACTCAATCTTCCATGTCGGATATGGCATCTTAGGGCAATTTTTTTCTGGAATATCTTCTCACTCCCTTACACAAAGGAAGTTATCCACTGTTGCCTACATGCTATCTCTACATTCTAGATATACTTTACTTATTACATGGTCTTTTATTGCTTTTTTTAATAGCTATTTTTTCTCTACTTACTGCATGCTTTAGGAGGAAATGGCTTTTTCTCCATTATATCCCAGGGTCTAATCCAATGCCCAGCACAGTATAACCTTAATAAACAGTTCTTAAATAACTGAATGACAAGCAAATGAATCCTTTACAGTTACCCAACATTTCCTGGTAAACTGGATTTGGAAATGGATGAGAGAGTGCTAGTACTCTAATCTTTTTGCAGTTACCATAATCCCCTCCCTACCCTTTTTTCTCTTAAAAGAGGGGCCATTTCCAGGTAACCTGCTATGAAGTTGCATTATAAAATCATGTTTTAGCTCTGGCATCTTAGCTTGTTTTTGCAAGGGAATTAGGAAGTTTAATGTATTTGTGTTGCTAAAGAGCTTGAGATCTGCTCAGGAAAGTCACTTTAGAATGCCTAAGTGCTAGTATCATAATATTTATTGAGAACTGATGAATAGAGTTCTTAAAATAGTCTTGCTCATTGTGGTATCATTGAAAGCATGCTATACTAAATCCCATTTGTCTTGGGTATAGGATTTCTGGAAGATGAATGGACAGAGGAAATTAGTGGATTTTGTAGTGGATTGTATAAGAGTGAGCAATTTTTATGAAGGCCCCTTTTCTTAAAGTGATAGATGCTAGAAAAATACCTTTAGCTGCACCAACATGGGCCTGGTAACTACAAGTCTAATACACAAGCAGATCCCATTTGCTGCCAGATGGAGAGTATGAGGGGGCACTTCTGCCTTGAAGTCTCTTCTGGGATGGGGCAGAATAGCTGCTGAAGGGCACACTGATCTAGAGTCCCTAACGTTGGGTATGTCATTTATGGTCACATGCATCCTCTGAGAAGGGATTCATTCCTGTGTTTTGTGGAGTTTGATAGCTTTTGGTGTTTATACCAGGAATGAATTTAAAAAATGAACATGTCTTCAGTGCTGAGGAAGGATTTAGTGATCAGGGTGGTTGTTGCCTGAGGTGGGACAGTCAGTTTAGTCGTTCAGTTGTGTCCCACTCTTTGCGACCCCATGGACTGTAGTTCACCAGGCTTCCCTGTCCATCACCAACTCCCAGAGCTTGCTCAAACTCATGTCCATTGAGTTGGTGATGACATCCAACCATCTCATCCTCTGTCACCTTTATTTGGAAGAACTTGGGAAGTCCCTGAGGGCTCAGTGGGTAAAGAATCTGCCTACAATGCAGGAGACACAGAAGACCCGGGTTTGATCCCTGGGTTAGAAAGATCCTCTGGAAGAAGAAAATGGCAACCCATTCTAGTATTCTTGCCTGAAAAATCCCACGGATGGAGGAGCATGGTTGGCTACAGTCCAAGGGGTTGCAAAGTCAGACATTGCTGAGCGATTAAGCGTGGGGAGTGACTCAGGGAGACAGCTGGAGGGGGAGAAAATTATTCTGCTTTGTGGTGCTGAATATTCTCTAAAGTGTGTTTTATACATCTAGTCTAAAACATCCCCTTCTCTCTATAGCCAATGAAAAGACCAAGACTGAATTTCTCTTCTCACATCCAGTTTTTGCTTCTGGTTACTTAATTTTCTCTACAGAGGTTCTCTTGATGTTCATTCAAATCTCATTTTACTTCTATAAAAGTATATAGTTTCTTTACCAGTGGCCCCAAAGGACCTACCCTCTCCAAATTTTTAGGAATGAATACTCCAAAACGAAAAGCTATCCCAATTTTTACTCTCAGAGAGTACTTGCCATCATCATTGTCCACAAACTTCTATCAATAACCCATTCTGCATAGTAATAATAGTTACAATAATAGAGGTTCTGACACTGGGTGTATTCATGCTGCTTTCATAGTTACCATGAAGGAGAGGCAAGAACAGCATCAGTTGCACAAATTCAGTGTTGAACTATATCAAAATGATTGCTTGACAATCATCCATGTTTAGCACTTCTCTCAGAAAGACAGGTTTTGATGACATCAATTCCTCTGATCAGAAGAAGGGAAAATTTTCCACCAAAAGTGAGAGTGGATGCAGGTACATGTGTCGTGGTTGCATGCAAGGGTATGTGGGAGATGGTGAGTAGAAAATAACTTTAGCTGAATGACACTGACATTATTGTCTCTAAAGTAGAAGTTAAAGTTTTCTACTAAGAGTGGGCAAAAAAGGATCTTCAAGAGTGTGGTTATTATTTAGACTAGGCTGTAGGTTATCAGATGTGTCTTCAAATCACAATTGTAAATTTCAGTAAGATAAAGAATTTAATTTTATTCTCCATCATTATTATCATGATAAATCCTCTAGGTCTGTGATTTCATCAGACAGCATGTTCAGTTCAGTTCAGTCGCTCAGTCGTGTCCGACTCTGCGACCCCATGAACTGCAGCACACCAGGCCTCTCTGTCCATCACCAACTCCCGGAGTCCACCCAAACCCATGTCCATCGAGTTGGTGATGCCATCCAACCATCTCATCCTCTGTCGTCCCCTTCTCCTCCCGCCCCCAATCCTACCCAGCATTAGGGTCTTTTCCAATGAGTCAACCCTTCGCATGAGGTGGCCAAAGTATTGGAGTTTCAGCTTCAACATCAGTCCTTCCAATGAACAACCAGGATTGATCTCCTTTAGGATGGACTGGTTGGATCTCCTTGCAGTCCAAGGGACTCTCAAGAGTCTTCTCCAACACCACAGTTCAAAAGCATCAATTCTTCGGTGCTCAACTTTCTTCACCGTCCAACTCTCACATCCATACATGACCACTGGAAAAACCATAGCCTTGACTAGACGGACTTTTGTTGGCAAAGTAATGTTTCTGCTTTTAAATATGCTATATAGGTTTATAGAATTATGGTGTACTCTCTGAATTGAGATGTTATTTTGAAGGCAAACAATGATGTAGCAGCGGGACACATGGGCTCTAATATTACCTGTAGTTGTAAAGTTGTGGACAAAGATCTCCTGAGTTTTGGTAAATTTTCATTAACTCAGAAGCCAGAAGGAAAGACAGGAGAGGTTGACACTGCCTACTGCACCTCTGTGGGTGTTACACATCCTTCTTCTTTGTCCAGTTGCTTGATAAGAATTGGTGCGTGCATGCTAAGTTGCTTCAGTTGTGTCCGACTCTGTGTGACACTATAGACTGCATCCCGCCAGGCTCCTATGTCTATGGAATTCTCCAGGTAAGAATACTGGAATGGGTTGCCATGCTCTCCTTCTGGGGGATCTTCTTGACTCAGGGATTAAACCTGTGTCTCTTATGTCTACCTACATTGGCAGGTTGGTTCCTTACGCTGGCACCACCTGGGAAGCCCTCTTAAGAATTGGCGGGGCACTGTTTAAGGGCACTTCATAGGACTTTATGGATGATTGCATCAGTATGAAACTTGGTTTTTTTTTACTTTTTAATTTTGTTGCATTTTCTTCCTTGGAAAGATTTGCATTGAAAGAACTCTTTGTATATAGCTTATCTGTTCACAATTTTAGCAATTTGTCTGCATTTCTACTCTGAATTCAACTATTACCTTTTTGAAGCTTTTCATGTCATATTAAGGGGAAAAAAACCTCTTCTTTTTGCAGCCATAAGAAGAGCAGAAGTAGATATCGCTATTCAGTAAGGAGTGGGTATCATTAGCTTAGTACATCAGAAATCCTCTGAATATAAGAGGATTTCTTCTGAAATGATATAAAAATTAGAGTATTTAGCAAAGAATACCATTGTCATAGGCAATTGATCTTCCCAAAGAATTCTAACCTTTAATTTCTCACTTCTCTTTTTCTGAAGTACTAAGCAGGGGAAGTTTAGTGTTAATACTTATAAAAGCACATTCCCCTTACCCTGGTCTTCTGGGTAAGTGAGGCAAATTAAAATTTAGGAGGACTGGGTCCTTTCAAACTCAACTACTACTTGACCTTGATAATGTTATTTATTCTCTCTGAGCCTCAAGTTCCCCATGTATAAGGTTGGACTCATAATGATCTTGCATTTATATACTCCTTTGAGGATTATAAAGGGAAAGCACCATATAAACCAGGAACTTTTTATTCTTTATAGTTTTCAACTGAGAGTATTACTTACCTAGGGTTCAGAACATATCAATGAGGAGCTAGAAACCTTTCAAAGAAAGGTTAACCTAAAAGTTGTGCAGAGAGCAAATATTTATATATTAACTTATGTAATCCCATTGGCTTCCAATATGTTTGGAAGTGTTTCCATAGCAAAAATCATATACCTCCAACTTGTAAGAGGAAATTTCACTTGAGAATCCTGATACTCAACTTCAGGGATTGTTTAAACTTTGTTAAAAATATAGTCTGCTTAAATTTAATTCTCCTATTCATTTGGGTGGGATATTAGATGACTTTTCTGTATCGTCATGCATATACAGTATTTTAAAAATATACTGGACACTAATTATTCTAATTACCATCTCAGTGTATATTCTCACTGTCTCAACTGAAGTTGGATTGTCTGAGCTATGAGACAGCTGTAGTTGATTAGGGATGTGTTTAGTAGGAGGAACCTTAGAAAGGTATATTTTCAGAATAGATGTTGTCTTCATTTAGAATAATAACAAACCTCTAATGTCCCTTGGTCTTGATTCCCGGAACTAGACCAAAAGAGGATCCCACAGTGGCAGTGCTGGTGAAACCTGCAAGAGGCCTATTGTCTTTGGAGGCAAGTATGACTTCATATCTAAAATAGATCATTGTTTACATTAGCAGCATTAACAAAATTAATCTAAACCAAATGTGATCCAGGTGGGAAAGAATTGTTTTTTTGGAGAAGAACAGATAAACCTAAGTAAAAGGAATTGAATAAGGTCTTCTGGCTTATACAATGGTGAATTGCAAACAGATGTTCCAACTGTCTAACTACTTAACAGTTATGGGTAAGGAGCAGCACTGGAAGCTGCAAGGTGGTAAGTAAAAAGCAAATCATTTCTATATACCAATATGTCCCTTAATCAAAGAAAAGTGTAAATAAAAGAATAACAACAATAACATCATAATTTGGGAATTAAAGATCTTGAGGGTAGTAGAACTACTCAGCCCTTTAAATGGGTAAAACATGCTAGAAGTACTAGCTTAGAAGAATAAAGAAAATTATGGAAAAGAGAAAGTGTAAGAAAGAGAACTGAAAACCTGTTGGAGTTTCAGTTCAGTTCAGTCACTCAGTCATGTCTGACTCTTTGTGACCCCATGGATTGCAGCACACCAGGCTTCCTTGTCCATCACCAGCTCCCAGAGCTTGCTCAAACTCATGTCCATTGAGTCAGTGATGCCATCCAACCATCTCATCCTTTGTTGTCCCCTTCTCCTCCTGCCTTCAATCTTTCCCAGCATCAGGGTCTTTTCTAATGAGTCAGTTCTTCGCATCAGGTGGCCAAAATGTTGGAGTTTCAGCTTCAGCATCAGTCCTTCCAATGAATATTCAGGACTGATTTACTTTAGGATGGACTGGTTGGATCTCCTTGCAATCCAAGGGACTCTCAAGAGTCTTCACCAACACCACAGTTCAAAAGCATCAGTTCTTCGGCACTCAGCTTTCTTTATAGTCCAACTCTCACATCCATACGTGACTACTGGAAAAACCATAGCCTTGACTAGATGGACTTTGTTGGCCAAGTAATGTCTCTGCTTTTTGATATGTTATCTAGGTTGGTCATAGCTTTTCTTCCAAGGAGCAAGCATCTTTTAATGTTTATTATTTATTAACTACTGAGAATACCATTTTGTGAACTTATGTAAATGGAAGTGTTAATCTCTAAGTCATGTCTGACTCTTTGCGACCCCACAGACTGTAGCCTTCCAGGCTCCTCTGTCCATGGGGATTCTCCAGGCAAGAATACTGGAGTAGATTGCCATGCCCTTCTCCAGGAGATCTTCTCAACCCAGGGACTGAACCTGGGTCTCCTGCATCACAGGCCGATTCTTCTATAATATCTTTGTGTTATTTGGTGATGGAAAAATGACTTTAAATGTGTATTTTACACAATCACATTTTATAATAAAAAGTTGTGGAATCTCTTTGTCAATATACTGAAGGAGAGAATGTAGCATGGTTGTCATCAGTGGCTGCAAATGTAAATGATAACTTGTCTTGAGCCATTAGAGAGTGGCGGAGACTGTGGTGAAGTGTCAGCTGCCAGTTATGTTCAGAGAGAAGAGGATCAACTTCCTGACCCCTTCAGTCCTAAATTCATGACTATAAGTAAATTTCTTTATACTATTTTTAAGCAAAATTAAATGTGGCTTCCGTGAGTAACAGATCGCCCATGAGAAGCTGATCTCTTGTGAACAAAGGTATTTCATAGCCTCAAGAAGGACAGCTCATGTCTGCAATGGTGCTTGCTCTCTGAGCAGTGGGTGCCCTATTGCTGGTTCCAGGCAGTATAAACTTTGTACAGCTGACATTTTCTGACTCAACTCCTGCCATAATTGAAATTACTTTATTAAACAAGCTTGAATCATTTCAATTACTTCGTGGCCTGGAGTGCTGGTGGCATACATGATGACTACATGCTGATTAAATTAGAGCTCGTACACCCTGGAAAAATGTGCACACCAGAAAATGGCTTTCTATTTCTTCAATATAAAAAAGCCCTCTCTAATTCACATTCACTGGATAGATCCCTTTGGGTTGTATATTAATATTCATAAGATAAACCACATAGCTAAAGCAGAAGATTAAAGTCAAGTCTCTTAATAAAGAAGTAAGAGTAATGACTACAGTAAAATCTCCAAAAATGCCATTATCCCCCTGAAGAGTGAACACTACTACTGTACATGTGTTGAAGCTGAGCAAGAGAACAATAAAAAATGAATTACTGCAGTGATTTGGGTTTTAAAATCCGCTAGAGAGGAATGAGCAAACACAAACACTTAGACCAATAGAAAAGAATATCAGGATCAGACGGTCGTACAAAGCAGCATCTTAAGAGTTGAGTTTACAGTTCACCTTATTTCGATATGAGAATAGATTTGTGCTCTAGGAGATAGCACTAAAAATTATGTCCCTTAAATAGACTAGATTCTCTTGGATACTGCACTGAATTCTGAGGATTGGGGGTAAACTAGGAGTCACTCAGAGAGTTGATTCTTGCTAGTTTACCCACTATATGTTTGCTTTCCTTTGGCTATTTTGTTGAAATATCTTCTTGAAGAGATGAGGAAATTACATTTGTATATGCTTTCCTAGATATTTCCTGAGTGACCATTTTGAGCTGGATACTTCTTAGGAGCTGGTTGGTGGTTCAGCAGTTAACAGACAAAGCTTCTGCTTTCGTGAAGCTTATATTCTAGTGGGAAGCAGTAAACATCTGTACTAGTTATAATGATAATTTCAGAGAGTGAGAAGTGCTAAGAGAAGAAGATGATAATATTATTGGGATGAATTGTTTGTTTTTGGTGGGATTTTTCCCTGATAGGGACCTCAGGGAAGATCTGTCTTTAAGGAGGGGACATTTGAAAAGAGAATACTTGCATGTTAATGCCATTATAATAATAATTTATTTTTGTATCATACTTTAGAGTTTATAGGGGACTTTCAAATAAAATATATCTTTTAGTCGGCATATCAATCTTGTGAGATCAGAATTATGATGTTAATTTTCTAAATGAAGCTAATAAAGCTTAAGATGACTTGGCACAAACTATACAGCCAGTGTGTGGCAAGACTTAGGTTCTTACGTTTATTACGTAGGTAGTTTACAAAGAAAACTAGAGGATTTAAATAAAACCCAAAATACTGCTACTTCAAAAGCATTATTTTTGCATAACCTCCTTTCAGTCTGTGTGTGTGTATATGTGTGTTTGCCTGAGAACATGAGGTGTATGTGTATTGATTCAAAAAGAATTGTACTCTTTCAAAAATGTATTACTCAGTAACTAGATTGTATATTAACATTCGGTCAAAACCAACTTATAAAGGAACTGTGATGGCCATTTCTATAATTTACAAATATTCAAGGTGTACCCCTCATGTCACATGGCAGGCTACAGTCCGTGGGGTCACAAAAGAGTCAGACGTGACTTAGCAACTCAACAACAACAACCCCTCATGTCACAGGGTATATGTTAGTCCTGCAATCTAGTTTATTCCAAATATTCTAATATGTCATGGTTAGAGGGTATGATGTCAGCTTCAATGCGATTGTTTATTTCCTCATGGCTAATGAGGAAGAGGGCTACAAAATGAGGTTCTTGATGTAACTTACATGCAAACCACATGTTTCTATACTTTCGTTGATGAGTAATGGAACTTTAAAAGACCACAATTCTTTTTTGCATAGTGCTAATCCCTTTCTACCTTTGTGCATTTTTAATTAACTCTACGTGCCATAATTTGCTAAATGGTTCAATTGTCAAGTTCAGATTTTCTTGTTCCAAACTGTTAGTACAATTTCTACTTATTCGAACAAACCCTTCACCTCAAAAAACTCATCTTGTTTCTGCCAGAATGTGAAGCAGTTGCATCTTCATTTTTGTTTTTTTCAAGAAAGCTCTTTTAAGAAGTCACATCCCTGGCAGAGGTAACAGCATACACGAAGGCCTGGAGGCTGGTACCTAAAGAGTAAGAAGTAGAGTGACCAAAGATGAAGACTGAACTGCATGCAGTGAGGCCCGATCTCGGGGAGCACTGATGCCGTGCCAGTGGGGGTGAGCTTTCCTCTTGGATGACAGGAGCCATGTAAAGGCTTTAAGCAGAGTACGGACAAATTTGCTTAGTTCTTTTGATGATTTTTCAATTGTTATCTTCTTTTTAAACCTCTTGTCATATATAAATTTCATCAGAACTTGGCTGTGTTTATGATGTAGGAGAGAATTTTATACTCAACCCTGAAACATATTAATAGACATGGCCAAAACAATTCTTTCCTTTCCTTCTGAGCACAGTTTCTACCATTACTGGAAGAATTTGGGAAGTCCTGAAAAATGTGTATTCACATTTTCAAATGTGCATTTCAACTACTTAGGAATTTAGTCCATCTACATTCATGTGTTTGAGAGTGTTCATTCCATCATCTTAGCAGGCTCCCTTTTCTCCTCTTTTTGTTCTCTCATCTCCTTAGAAAGCTGCAATTAAAGTCAGTGCTGTACCAGATTAGAAAACAGCAAAAATATTCTCAGTATTATCATTTGGGTTCACACTGTTTTAAACTAGAGTCTTGAACAAGATTGAAAAATTGGATTTGGGGATTGAACACTGACTCAGTTGTAGGTACCTTCCTACAGAGATTAATTTTTTTGTTCTGTTTGAGGAAAAGACTGATTTGTAAGGTATACTTGACTGAGTGTTAGAGGACTTGAGTCTTTTAATGGCTTTACTACATAAGAATAGCTGCAATTTATTGTGCTAGGTTTTATGTATATATATATATATATATATAGTCATATATGGGGGCTTCCCAGGTGGCACTAATGGTAAAGAACTTGCTTGCCAATGTAGGAGACATAAAGACCTGGGTCCCATTCCTGAATCGGGAAGATCCTCTGGAGGAGGACATGGCAACCCACTCCAGTATTCTTGCCTGGAGAATCCCATGGACTGAGGAGCCTGGTGGGCTACAGTCCATAGGGTTGCAAAGAGTTGGACACAACTGAGGTGACTTAGCATGTGCATACACATAGTCATATATATGTATATGGATATATGTATATATTCATAGGTACATCGTAATTTGCAAAACAACTCGATGAAGTGGGTATTTTCCCCATTTCAAAGTGAGGAAACCAAGGGCTCAAGAGGTTAAGAATCTTGTCCCTGGGCACATACAAGAGGTAAAAGCTGTCTTTGAACCAGGCTGACTGACTTCTAACCATTTCATTCAGCCCCTCCCACATCAACAAGCCAAATTTAGGCAAATCAACCTCTGTGGGTAGCAGTTTTCTATACAATATAGAAATTGGACTAGATAAAGAAGTTAAACTCAATTATTTCTAAACTTTCTAGCTTGGACATTCTGTAAGGGGTCTTCCTCTTAGACATTGCCAGTTATGATCGGTAGAATTATTTGATAAAGTCATCATGTTATTCTTGGTTTATACTACATTTTATTAATAGGAAGCAAAAAGGAATCAAAGTTTCTGGATAGGCCAGTAATGAATGAAAAGGATAGAGATTTTAAAAAGGGCAGATCTTTTTTGCCTGAGGTAGCTGGATGCCAGTCCTAGGTCTGACACTCCGTAGATGGGTCAAATAACACTTCTGAATTTCAGTCTGCTTATCTGGAGAACTGGGATGATAACACACAACTTGCAGAGTTGCATGAAAACTAGAGATAAAGTTTAAGGTTTAGATTTTTGATTGATGCAAGTAAATATCATTAATATCATTATTATTATCATTGACAGTATGATTACACATCACTGTCATTATCAGAACTCACACCATTAAGGATAGAAAAAGGGGAACTTCCTATGGTTCCTTTTGATAGCCACTTATAAAATGGTCTGAATCAGAGAATTGATTTGCACTCAAAAAACTGGGTTAGGACTGAGCGGATAGACCAAAATAGTTGACTATAATAATATTTACTCATTTATGAAACCAATATTAATTGAACAGCTACTCATGGCTATGTTACTATTTTAAGCCACAGATTTACCAGGAAACAAAACAAAGTTCCTATGGTCACAGAATAACATTTCAGTGGGAATGACAGAAATAAATACAAATTATGCCAATAGAGATGAGGGTAATGATGAACTATAGAGCAGAGGAAGTGGAGAGAGAGAGTTTCTGTGTAAGGAACTTGTTTGTTTATACAGTGGTTGGAGTGAATACTTTCAGTGAAGACATTTTTAAAAGGGAATGAAGGAACAAGCAGTGTGGACATCTGAGGAAGATTCTAGGCAAAGGCAACAGCATGTGCTAAGACTCTGAGGTGGAAACGTTCTTCAGTGCTTAAAGAAGAGCAAGAAAGCCAGTGTATCTGGAGCAGAGTGAGCCTGAAAAAAGAACTGATACCAGCGTGATAGCGAGAGTCCATCATATTGGGTCATTTAGGCTATTATAAGGTTTCTTGGTTTTTCCTCTAGTGAGATCAGAAATCATCAGAAGGATTTAAGCTGAGAAGTGACATTCTCTGACATAACTGAAAAGGTTACTTTGGCAGTGGTATTGCAAATAGATAGTAGGCAAGAGTGGAAGAAAGGAGACAAGTTAGGGGACTATTGAAATAAATGTTACAATTTTACAATAATGTTGTAACAATCCAGATGGTTTTAACAAGCTAGTAGCAGTGGAAGTGATAAGAAGTTGTTGGAGCTTGGATAACTTTCCAAGGTGCAGCTGAGGTGATTTGCTCATAAATTAGTATTCATATACAAGAGTGGATGAGGAGACAAGGATGACACCAAGGTTTTTGGCCTGAGCAACTGAAAGGATGGAACTGATATTTACTGAGAAGGGGAATAGTTTTTAAAAATTAAAAAAAATTATTTTTAACATTTATTTGGCTACACCAGGTCTTGGTTGCGGCATGAGGGATCTTTCAGTTACAGCATGTGGGGTCTGTCTTTGTAGTTGTGGCATGTGGATTTTAATTTGCATCATGTAGGATCTAGTTCCATGATGTGGGATCGAATGAAAGCTCCCTGCATTGGGAGCATGGAGTCTTAGCTACTGCACCACCAGAGAAGTGAGAAGGAGAACAGCTGAGAAGGAGGACACAATGGGAGAAGTAATTTTGGTGGTGGTGGTAAGTTAAAAGCCAATAATTCAGTTTTGAATATGGTAAGCTTGAGAAGCTTACTAGATAATCCAAATGGAGACACCAGTGAGAAGGTGAATAAATGATCTAGAGCTCAGTGGGGAAGGGTGGTGTAGAGATAAATATTTGGGAGACATCAGCATACAGATGGTATTTAGAGAACATGTAACTGAATGAGATCACCCAGGAAGTGAGTGTCAACAGAGAAGTTCAAAGACTGAGCCCTGGGACTTGCTGACGCTTGGATTTGGGAGGATGAGAAGGAACAGACTAAGGGAGACTGAGAAGAAGCAAGCAGTGAATTAGGAGGAGATCTGAGAGAGAGTGACTTGGAAACTAAGCAGTGAAGTGTTTCAGGGAGAAGATGCATTAACATGAGGACTGAGTGACATAAGGACTGGGAAATGACCACTGTGTTTTTACATCCCAGTGTTGATAGCTTTAGCTGCAGTGGAGTATTTGGGTTTAAATCCTGACTGGAGCAAATGCAAGAAAGAATGACAGGAAACAGACTGTTGAAAACTTTTTTTGAATAGTTTTGCTGTTATAAGGAATATATTGGGGGCAGGGTAGTTGGAGGGGACATATGAGGTTGCAAGAAGATATCTAAACATGGGAGATGTTATAGTCTGTTGCATGGTGATAGAGTGAAAAATTAGTGGTGCTGATGAGAGAGGGAGAGAAACACAATGGCATGATGTCCCTGACTAGGTGAGAGAGGACCCCCTGAGATAGGCACACAGACAGCTCAGGGAGCTAATCAGATTGCAGAAATCAGGTCTCTATTAAAAAAGTCATGTGAGCAAAGATACACAATCACAGAGCCAGAATCAAGGACTACAATAGCTGGGGCAGCTTTCTGCCTTTGATGCAGAAGCTCCTATGGAATACAGCAAACTGGGAGGTCACTGAGACAAAGTCACATGGAATATCTGATTATCATCAGAAAGGCATGGGGAAGAAGTTAGGTGTTTCCTAGATTCTTGTTATCACAATAACAATGCAGGTGGTCAGATGGCATCTTTTTTTCACTCTTAGAATTAATTACCTAATTGTAAATTTCCTGAGAGTAGGGCCAAGACTTTATATCTCTTTATATCCTGCTTTAGCTACTACAGTGCTTGGGACATAGTGGCTACTCAAAAAATAGGTATAAAATTGAAGATACTCATCAGTACTGAAAGTAGATTTATATTGGGCCAAATGAACAGATTGAAAAATGGAAAACTGAGCCTTTTGGTCATCAACAACCTATATGACTGACTATTTTTCAATGAACTAAATTTGACTATACTAACTAGTTTATCTAGAGATGAAGATGAGACTTCATGGATAGTTGTGCATTGAATGACCTCTTCCAGGTTACCCAACCATTTACCAAAGGATATTTGGAGCTGTCTCCCAAGTTTTTTTTGTTTCTGTGGAAATAATGCACTTTTAATACTAAGTGACAGAACATTTCTATTTTACTCTAGCAAAGCAGGCCAGTCACTGCTATTTCTATTATGATTATTTCCAACAACTTCAATGGGAGGAAGCATGGAGGAGAATGAAATGAGCCACAAATACAAACTTCCTCTGCTTGTCGCCAGCTCTGTGATTCTGGGCAAGACCCTTCTGTCACTGAGCTTCAAAGGTCTCTTCTACAAATTATAATAATGCCTATCTTGTTGATTTTGCAGATTACTGTGAAGAGCAGATGAAAATGGTTGGAGAAAGATAAAATAGATGCTCCTTTACTGGGGTACAATGGACAGGCTTCATGTGTATTCAGGAACCTCCTGAAATTTGCCTTTATGCCTTTTTGCATTTTATCCCTAGATCCTCAGAGGTTTGTCTTCTGATTCTTACAGGGTTTTGTGACAACATTGATGAAAAGCAATAATAACAGAGAAGTGTATGTGTGTGTATGTGTGTAGTTGCTTCAGTCATGTGTGACTCTTTGTGGCCCTATAGATGGTAGCTCACCAGGCTCTTCTGTCCAGGCAAGAATACTGGAGTGGGTTGCCATGCCCTCCTCCAGGGGATCCTCCCCACCCAGGGATTGAACCCACATTGCTTACGCCTCCTGCTTTGGTAGGCGAGTTCTTTACCACTGGTGCCACCTGGGAAACCCAATAACAGAGACCGTTGAAATTATTTACTGTGGCCAGGTGTGCTAGCCCTAAAAATTACAGTGATGTTTTCTGTGCCTAGATGAGGGTTAAAAATAGCATTGCAAAGAGTAGTGCTTTCTCCATCCTTAGTGTGTATCAGAACCACCTGGAAGACTTGTTAGATTTCTGGGCCCAACCCCAAGTGTTTCTAATTCAGTAGGTCTGAGGTGCAGATCTGCATTTCTAACAAGTTCCCAGGTGCTGCTGCTGCTGCTGGTCTGTGCGTGCCTGCTCAGTCACGTCGGACTCTTTGTGGCCCTATTGACTGTAGCCTGCCAGGCTCCTCTGTCCAAGGAATTCTCCAGGCAAGAATACTGGAGTGGGTTGTTGTTTACTACTCCAGGAAATCTTCTCAACCCACCCGAGTCTCTTGCATCTCCTGCATTGGCAGGAGGGTCTCTTACTAGTGCTACCTGGGAAGCCCTGCTGCGGGTCTATGGTTACCATTTTGAGAGTCACTCGTGTAAAGTATAGGTAAGCTCTCTAGGTATTCAGTAGGCAGGTTATTGGAGAAGCCTTGATTTTCAGGAAGTGGGTAATGTCCTTGAATAGGCAGTGGTAATGGTCTCTACTTTGGATTTCTTTGTTGAAAAGAAAAACAAATTTCTTTGCATTTTGGTAGTGTTACTAAAGCTGACTTCTTTCTTGAGCAGCATGCTACAGCTCGAGAGCTCTTAACATCTCTTTTGGGGGCCAAAATGGTGTAATATTCCATCTGACAATACGCCTGCTATTTCCCTGCTGATCTCACAGAGTGGCAGAGTAAGAGCCTTGTGGCTCAAGTCCAGGAACCGCTGATGGCTGCCGTGTGGGCTGAATGGACCCTTTAACTGAGGAGGTCACAGGGTTCTCTGTAAAGCCTTTCCAAGGATTTGAAAATGCATTTTCTTTGAAAGAGAAGGAAAGAGGCTTTTGGAAATAAGTACCTTTTGAAGATGTTTCCATTTGTGATGAACAGGGAATGAGGAATTGAAGTGAAAGTACTGTTTATCATTTGGAATCTGTATTTTTTGCTGTGGAACATAGTCCAACATTACTTGCCCTGTTCCTTCCTTAGGAGAAGGATGTACACAGATTTCACATGGCTGTCCTGGACAGCAACGAAGAGCACCGGCAAATAGCATAGAAATAAAAGTGCTAATTAGCAGCACCCAGGATGAGAAGCACTTGGGCAAAACTTGTTTCTGTGAAGCAGGAGAGCATGTTTTAAACACTGCCAACAATGTGCTGCTCTGTGATAGAGCTAAGTTTGGCTAATTTCGTTTGACCTCATAAATGCCATTTGTCAAATCTCACTCTTCATTGCTATTTTAATTTTCTCAGGCCTGCCCTCCTCTTCCGTTTCTGTTTGCACTTAATCCTTTAATACATTCCTCTTATCTTTACCTGACTGTTCCCAGTACTTAGTGTTTGGAGAAACTCTTTCTCAATCAGATCTGGGACCTGTCAAGGAACAGTAAATAAGCATAGTAGTATAGATTAGATTTTAAAAAGGCTCTTCAGGTTGTATCAGTGCAAGCCATATTAATATCTGAGATGCCAGAGAGCTTTCACAGTTGTGGAACTCAGAGGAGACTGAAACTTCTTAATCCTTCATATGTGGAAGAGGAAGAAGGAGAGATCTTTTTTTCTTTTTTTTTAGGAGAGATCATTTTTACTTAAGAAAAACTCATCTGTCCAGGGGCAGGCAGGGTCTTAAAGCAAAAGGAGCTGAGCTGGCAGACAGTTTACCAGGTCGGGGCAACCTTGTTTATTTGCCGGTACAGATTTCTTCAGTGCCCCCCGACAAGTATCCCCTTCAAAATCAATTGGGACTTATGAGCACTTGCAAACTATTTTTAAGCAGGTCAGAGCTGGAGCATTAAAAATGGTGAACAGTTGTAAATCCCAGGGAAATAGCGTGTGGGTGAAACTGCGAATATTTATGCACTTGTTTTGGTTCCAGCATCCCCGTTTCTCAAGACATTTGAATATTTTTGGTTTACAAAATACTTCCACTTGTTTTTTTAATGTGAGAAGTGTCTACATTTTTATAACTCTTACTGAGGTATCTTAGGTTCATTACTGTCTCCATAAAAGCTAGTGATGTGGTGGTGGTGGTGCACTTTATGAGCTGTCATGGGATGTGCTACATATTATGTTAAGGAGAGGAGGGAGATGATGACAAACAAATCATAAAGTTGTCCATTTTCCTAGACAATTTTACATCTGTTTTCCTCATTTTTTAATGATCTATATGTTTAGCAAAGTAAAATGCTTGTGCTGTTTTTTCATGCTTGGTAAAATTAAGGACCTTGTTCTTATCAAAATATACATTTCACATGTTTTTTTATTTAAACAGTGAAGAGACTTGGATGCTTATTCTACTTATGCTACTAAAGACATGAGTCATTTCTGAGTCTCTCTCTGTTATAAAGCAAAAATAATACTAAGTTCTGTAGGTTTTGGTATAATATGGACTCCCAAGATCTAGAAGAATAGGGCAAAGTGATTTGATTTGTACATTGTTTGTGTGGTATTTGGGTTACTGCTGGTGTGTAATCTTCACTGTAAATTAATATGTTGGTATTTTAATTTATCAATGCATTGATGAAACTGTGGTTAATGCAACATAATCCTACTTGGACCTGACTACTCATGGGAAAATTTGGCACAAAGATAAAGGAATATTGTGTGTAAAGCTAAATCTAAAGACTTAGATTTAATTGTAAAACTATTCTGAACTTTCTTACCTAAACGATCAGCATAATAAAAATTTAAAGGAAAATGATAAATTGGGATAAAATATTTGTGACAAATACAATGGTTAAATGATTAATGGCCTTAAAGATAAGGAATTCTTAAAAATTGATAAGGAAAACTTTCAAATCACAGTAGAAAAAAGAACAAAGTAAATGACTAGGCAGTTCATAAAAGAAGAAAATTAATGGCCAATAAGAATGGAAAAAAAACCCTCAAACTTCATCAGTAATCAAAGATATATGAGCTAAAATCAAACATCATTCCTGTTGATCAAATTGGCGGAGATGTAAAAAGGTGATACTTACTTCGTAATCATTTATTCAATGCAATGTCTGCCCTTGCTCCTTCAGGATGGCCCTGAGATTTTAGAATGTGTTCCATTATAGCCTGCTACTGTTTTCTTCCTGGGCAGTGCAGCAGTGAGCCTGAGACCCATCTTTGGAATCAGATGCTGCAGGTTGGATTCTCAGCATTCCTATCTACAGCTTGGCCTTGAAAAGACTGCCAGTTTCCTAAACCTTTTGAGCTTCTGATTTCTCTTCTGTAAGATGGAGATAATGGCTAATTTACAGTTATTGTGAAGAGGTAATGAAACTAGTAATGCTTCCAGAAAAAAAGTAGTTTCTTAATAGGTGGTAGCTATTCTATTGTTTTTAGACTATTTTCTATAATTTCAAACACAAAATTTCACAATGTGTATTTTGTAATGCAAAATTTAGAGTATGTGTTAGATACAAATATTGGGCAGGCACGGCCTCATCAGAAAGTCCTAGGCTACTTTGTGCTATGAGATGTTTGATGTTGTGACTTGGGATATTACCTGTTTCTATATAGCATGAAATATTTTTGTCAGGTAAGAGGCAACTTGGAACATTTTTTTTCCCCCACCAAAAATCCATACTGAATTTTGCATCCTGAAACATAAAACTCATGCAGAACAGAGTGAGACAGACGAAGCAGGAGACAGAAAGAGGCATCATACAAAAAAGACAAAATCCATTCCCTGGGTAACGGGGAATAGATACAGGAGGAGAACTCAGTCTATTACATAGCTATCTGCAGTAACGGCAAGTCAAGAAGGAGTCTCTATATAGTTTGAGAACTGCATTTGATGAAGCTGCTGCACTTAACACGTGAACACTGAGCAACTGAGGACAGAGAGAAACTGAGAGAAAGGATCTGATATCATAAGCAGCCAATGCGATTGGTTGTGGAGGAGCTTGGAGCACAGAATAAGGAACCTCATACTAGAGCAAGTCAGACAAGCAACAGGCAGCCTCTGCCAGTAGAGGTTTTTCTACTTGTGTAGTGATAAACAATCAGAATTGACAGTGCACCAAAATGCTTATAGTTTAGTCTGTATATGTGTAGCCCCTGTCTTGGTTAGCTCAGTATTATTCTGCCTGAGAAGTAACAAGACTTTAGGACTCCCTCATGCAAAACGCATCTTTTCTCATATTTCTGGAATTCTTTGCAGAATGGTAGTCAGTTGGCTGAAATCACTAGCATTAACATCTATCCTTCAGCTTTTTCCTTCCCGGTGCTGACTCCCACCTGTCCACACCTGGTACCTCCAGACCCTTTGGAGAGGCGCTGGCTTGCTGGCACTGACATCATGAGAATCCAGTGTCCACATGGAAGTGCCATCTCTGAGGCACCAAAATGGAGCTGGATCCCAGCAGAGGCTGGACAAAGGGCCTCCTCATTCTCAGCCATACCCTTCTAGGTCCCTAAAGTAGATCTACTTGTGACCAGTGAATCCAAAACTTGTCCGAGGGACAAGTCAATGTCTTGATCTGATCAATGTCTTCCTTTAGAGTTTCCTCACCTCATCAAAACATTATCTCTCTTCTCCTAAGTATAACCAGTCCCCTACCACCATCTCATCCTAAAGTGGCCCCACAGGAGACTTGTGACACTGTGTGAGAGCTATGTAAGGTACCCCTGCATGTGAGCAGGGGTGCCATCCATAGCCAAATGTTTACCTATCTAAGCCTATACTCCCTTAAACTCCTAGAATGGGGTTCATTCACTCTACTGTAAGAGGCAGCCATTCTCAATGTCAGTTTCATAAAGTTTTCAAAAGAATCTGCATTGTGATGGAACAACTGAGTAAACCCCAACTGGAAATGTAACAGTACCTTGTTTCCTGAACCCCGCGTCTTCCAGAAGGGACTGGCTAAACAAAACTTGCTTTGGGCTCAGTGGGCCATGCATTCTCTATGCTTCTGAATAAGTTACACTTCTTGATGCTCCATTTTATCAGCTTACAATTTTCCTCGGATAACAGCAAGCAATTTCTCATTTCCTTCCTCCTTTGATGTATGATCTTTCAAATATTCATAGATGCTTTCCCCCTGCCTTTTTTGTTGAGAACCTGGGGTATTTATCTTTAGACCTTCAATCACATTGGTTTTGCAGTTCTGAGTTCTTTCCCAAATGTATGACAGCCGTAGGTTTCTAGAGTCTGGCTCCCAGAGTGGAATAAGAAAGTAAAAGCCTTTGGGCACATGGCCTTGGGGCTTGCAGCCATAGGCTGAATGGTGTCCTCCTGGCTGAACCCAACCCTGTGTCGCTTCTCTGGGTCTGAACCTCAGTTCAGATTTTCCTGTTCTTCCCACTCCGAAGATAGAAAAGTAGTAGCACCCAAGGAAAGGGGAACTTTTTATTTTTTTTTCTTGGGCAGTGTGAAAACATGAAATTAGGAAGCTTTCTGTTCTGTTCTGGAATAGAGTGGAGTTCAGGCATGGGTATCGTAAGAACAAGAGCACAGAGCTGGGCAGAGCCTGTCAGTGGCCTTAGGTGAATGATTTAAGGTCTCTGAGCTCAGTTCTCTTATGTAGAACATTAGTAATTTCTGAGGCTGAATTGGGATGTCTGAACGTGGTCTGACTGTTGGAACATACAGTGGGCTCAGAATAATGAGGAGATATTGCCACTATGATTTTGTACTTTGGAACCAGAGAAACCTAGTTTTATATTCCATTTCTGCCACTCACTAGCCATGACCTTCTGTTAGGGGTAAGCAGGTTTCCTGTAAAGGGCCAGATAATCAAGATTGTAGGCCCTGCAGGACATAAGCTTTGTTGCAACTATTTTACTCTGTCATTGTAGTGAACATAGCTATAGGTGGAAACAAATGGGCATGATTGTGTTCTAATAAGAGTATTTATAGACTTGAAATTTGAATTGCATGTAATTTTAACATGTCGCAAAATATTCTTTCCTCTTTTTTCAATCATTTAAAAATACAGAAATCATTTTTAGCATGCAGCCATGTTCTTAGCTTGCAGATGAGCTAGATTTGGACTGTGAGCCATAGTTTCCCAGTTCTCATCTTAGGTCAACACTTCATCTCTCCAACTCTCAGTTCCTTTTCCTGTCAGTTGGTTTGTTGTCTATTTCAGTGAGGTAAAGTGCTTGGCATATAGTAAATGTTCAATAAATTATAGTTGTTATAATTATTAACTTTAGAAAGTGGAGATGCATATGTCTGCAATGGTATATATTTTTGTTTAATATGATTACAACTAGGGAAAAAGGTTTCCGTGTAGTTCCTTTTTGAGTTTGTCTAATCAAGAAGGGTAGATGAATGAAATTCAATTTTATAAGTTTCTCATCCATTGTATAATAAAGAGTTTGTCTGGTCTTTGTCCTGAGTTCTTGAGGGGGAGCTTCTAAACCCTTGGGATTTCCCAAGTGATAGAAGTGTCTTTGTTATTCACTGTGGGTCCCAGGGATCCCAGCTGAGTTTATGCTAATGAGGTAATTACGGTAACCCCTAGAAAGTGTCAGCATGGGAACAGAAGAATTTAACAGAAGAATTTTGGGGGGGGGACACAAATATTCAGTCTATAGCCATATATATATATATATATGGCTCTATATACACATATATATATATATATATATATATGAGGATTAATACTATATTATTCCTCTTTTATAGGTTAAATAACATAAAGGCACAGGGAAGCTAATAGCTTGTCCTAAATCACACAGCTGAAAAGTGGTGAAGTCAAAATTTGAACCCAAGCAAACTGGCTGTGGAATTCATGTTCTTAGTCACTAAGCTATATTGCATCTTAGAAAAGTTGTGACAGCAACTAATATATTTGGGACAATCACTGTGTGTCAGACATCACACTTACTTATGTTAGTATATTTAATCTTCATATGGTTCCTATACTAGGAAGCATTATTAATCCATTTTACAAATGATAAAACCAGAGTATAGAGAGGTTAAATACTTGCCTAAGGCCACCAGCTTATTCAGTGGCAGAACCAGTGCCCAATTCTTTGTAAAAGAATTATCCCAGTTCTCTAACTTGCTTGAGGAAGAATGTTTGGGTCAAGACTGGCAATGGGAGAGTAGCTTCCACTCTGTGGTTCCAGGGGGCCATTGCTAAACCTTGTAGAAAGAAGAAAGGCAGGCAAGGATACTGCAAAGAATCGCTCACATGCACCCCTCAGAGACACTACAAGTAATGCATAGCGGGGGAGACAGTCCCCGACTTACTGGTGGCCAGCATTAGAATAGTCAGCCCCCCGTCCGTGTAGGAAAGCGTGTCAAGGAGCCACTTTACAGCTTACACTCCGAGAGGACTGTCAAGTGCTCTGACATTCCTCTTGATTCTGTTGCTTCTGGTAGCCAAGAGGCAGATCAAGCTGTGCTTTTGCTAAAGCTGGCCATTCTGAAGGTGGTTTGGACGTGTGATGATGTATTTTGTCCTTAGGTCATTACGTTGTGGGTGAGAATGACTGACTTACACCCTCTCGGCCACATCTTTTCTACTTTCACAGCCTTTGTTTACAGATCCTAGGGGACCAAACCTTACTTTTACAAAACTGCAGCTTTTCCCCACAAGCTTCTACTGTGAAAGGCAGAGACAAACCTCTTAAAGATATGCTTTTTAATTGTTTCATTTGGGGAGAGAAAGAATAAACTATAATTTTTACATGGGAGTGTGCACAGATAATGATTCCCCTAATAGAGACAACAAAGTGTACCCAGTGGGGTGCACAACAGTGTGCTGGCAGTATTGATCTGGAGACTGGCATCCTCATTTTTTATAATTCCCCGGGTGAATCCAATGTGTAGCCATGTCTGAAATCTTTGTCTGATCATATCTAATTCTTTTTTCTCTTGTTCAAGAATTTTTCAATGGCTCCCTGTTGCCTGTAGAATTGAAAGCTCGTAGTCCTTAACTTAGAATTCCTAGCCCTTTATGGTCTGGCCATAAGCACTGTTTTTAGTCTTGTCTCTGTTTCTAGCCTACTGTCTTGCGTTATTTACTGCATCAGATAAGAAATTAAAGAGAAGAACCACACAGTTCACTCATGCTCTGTGTGAACTTGCGGCATCTGTGCTCCTGGTTCCGCGCTGGCTTCCCATCTGCTTGGGGATGCGATTCAAGGAGTTGAGGTGGAGATTGTGATCTATGGGCTTGTGGTGATTGGATCCTCACTCCTGCACTGTGCCCTCTCTTTCTTGGCAGGTGCTGGTGACAGCTGACATGCTGAAGTCCTCTTGGGAGGAATTCTATATTGGGACACTTCAGGCAGGGAGGTCCCTGGAGAGGGCCATCTGAGGCAGGATAGATGTCCTGTTATCCTGGAGCAGCTTTAATCTGTCAACTTTCACGGGCCCCTGGCAGAGCTGTTGAGCACTAATGCTGGTTTAATTTACTGGTGACGACTCCTGGGTGAGGGGAGGAGGTGAAGGTTAGATTGACTGGAGGATGTTCTCAGTGTCTTCTCTTCTTTTCCTCTCCCATTTTGGCTCCTCGTCTTGTGTTCCCCTTTTCTGTTAAATTGGTTAATTTGCCCCAGCACCATCTATGCTGTTGTCTGAGCTGGGAACCCTGGAATCATTTTCCAGTTCTTTTTCCTTATTTCCCATGTCCAATTAGTCATCTCAGCCACACATTTGACCCTTGCGACAGTTTTTCTCAGATGAGACCATCCCTTCCATTATTGAGATCTGCCCTTGATCAAATTCTCATCACAAGTTGCTTGCCTTAGGAGATCTTAGTAATTAGTTTCTCTGCCATCACCATGGCCCATTCTAACAGAGAACAAAAACACCGATTCCAGAATGATTTTTCTGAAGTGGTGGTTCTCAAACTTTGCTGCACATCTGAGTCATCTGGGAGCTTTTTAAATTGATATCCAGAGCATACACCATACCAATTAAATTATAGACAGAATCCCTTGAGACTGGATCCTGGCATCCTCATTTTTTATAATTCCCCAGGTGAATCCAATGTGTAGCCATGTCTGAAATCTTTGTCTGATCATACCTAATCCTTTTTCTTCTTGTTCAAGAATTTTTCAATGGCTTCCTGTTGCCTGTAGAATTGAAAGCTCATAGTTCTTAACTTAGAATTCCTAGCCCTTTATGGTCTGGCCATAAGCACTGTTTTTAGTCCTATCTCTCTTTCTAGTTTACCCTCTAGCCATTCTAGTTCTAGCCTACTGTCTTGCGTTATTTACCGTATCTTATATATGCCATACCTTTCTTTCCTTAGTGATCTTGCTCATGTTTTTTGTTTCTTCTAGAAACCAGATTAATACAGAGAAGATGAAGAAAGGGTCCCCAAAGAAGGTTTTATTATCCCAGTGGAGCCCCTTGGAGTAAGCAGTTGTGGTTAAAACTAATGACTGAAGATACCAGTTAGCACTCCCCCTTGCCTTTACCCTACTTAAAAAAAAAGTCAATGTCATAATCATAGGAAGAAAAGTCTCTAGTAGTTATATCCTGCCCTTAATTATAGATGCCTCATTCATCATGCCCACAGGCCACTTTCTAACTGGACCCCTCTGAGGAGCTATTTTCCTCCTTGGTCTAGATGAAGTGAATAATATAAGAGTCAGACGTGTCCCCCTTTCTTCCTCCCACTCTAGTTCCCTGCCCCGCATCCATCTTCACACTGCAGAGTCCAAACAGAATATTTTCTTTCTTTCTTCAGTTATCATAGCTTTTAAGGGAGTAAATGAATCTTTTACTTTTTAATCAAAAACTTACCACTTGTGCCTTCTGGTGCAGCCTGCTCTATCTTCTCTGTAGCATTGCCTTCCAGGAAAGTGATGTGACTGTCTTTATTATTTATTTTTTTGTCCAAAGTCAAAGTGTAAATCCAGTTACTTTATAACAATATTGAATGAAATGAAAACCTCTGAAGTTTCTCTTCTCTGACTCAACATTTGTTTGAGAAAAATGAAGTTGCCATTGTTTGAGCTGATGAAGATTAAATGGACTGCCTCTGAATTTAATTGAGTCTCTGTTTGAATAATATCCATGGTGGGTCCTACTGCAATGTTTGGTGATTAATGGTGAGAATGAACAACAGTAACATCTGGACCCAAAGCTGTTCATGGCTTAGAAGGTGTTCATTCCTTTGAGAAAAAGGATTCTCTGCATCACTGTCCAAATAATCATTAGCAGATAGATCAGCTGAGACATTTTAATTAAAGTTTCAAAATGTAGGGAGAAGAAAAGTTTCTTAGCACTCTTATTTTATGTAACCAAGTTAAATCAAAATTTATTATAAAATAGGGAGATAGGTTTCTATTTCCTTTCAGGAAGAGAAAGAAGGTGGATGATGAAGTAGCATTTGCTTGTTATGAATATAAGTACAAAGAGGAGAACTTGAGCCTAGGATATGTTGCATTCAGTTGTTTTAACCATTATTGTAGGCAATATTTAAGAAAACTTTGAAGAATCATTCAGATTTAAAATTAGTTTTACTTGGTTTTTATTATAGGTACATGCATATGTGCATGCTAAATCACTTAGTCATGCATGCTCACACATGGGGTCATGTGTGACCCCATGAACTGTAGCCTGCTAGGCTCCTCAGTCCATGGGATTTCCCAGGCAAGAATACTGGAATGGGCAGCCATTTCCTCCTCCATTTTATTGTACAAATTTGTATAAACTAAATATTGGGATGTCCAGAAAGTTTGCTTGTGCTTTTGTAAGAGCTTACAAACTTTTTGGCCAACTCAATATAACAATGGAAAAGGCAATGGCACCCTACTCCAGTACTCTTGCCTGGAAAATCCCATGGACAGAGGAGCCTGGTAGGCCACAGTCCATGGGGTCGCTAAGAGTCGGACATGACTGAGCGACTTCACTTTCACTTTTCACTTTCATGCATTGGAGAAGGAAATGGCAACCCACTCCAGTGTTCTTGCCTGGAGAATCCCAGGGACGGCAGAGTCTGGTGGGCTGCCATCTAGGGGGTCGCACAGAGTTGGACATGACTGAAGTGACTTAGCAGCAGCAGTAGCAGCAATATAACAAAATAATAATAAAAATCATTAATCATGAATAATTAAGATGATTGTTATTGAGTCGCTAAATTGTGTCTGACTCTTTGCGATCCCATGGACTGTAGTATGCTAGGCTTCCCTGTCCTTCACTATCTTGGAGTTTCCTAAAACTCATGTCCATTGAGTCAGTGATACCATCCAACTCTTTTGTCCTATATCATCCCCTTCTACTCCTGCCTTCAATCTTTTCAGCATCAGGGTCTTTTTCAATGAGTCAGCTCTTTGCATCAGGTGCCAAATGATTGGAGCTTCAGACACAGCATCAGTCCTTCCAATGAATATTCAGGGCTAATTTCCTGTAGGATTGACTGGTTTGATCTCCTTACAGTCCAAGGGATTCTCAAGAGTCTACTACAGCACCACAATTCGAAAGCATTAATTCTTTGGTGCTCAGCCTTCTATGGTCCAACTCTCATATCCATATATGACTACTGGAAAAACCATAGCTTTGAATATATGAACCTTTGTTGGCAAAGTGATGTCTCTGCTTTTTAATATGTTGTCTAGGTTTGTCATAGCTTTTCTTCCAAGGAGCAAGTGTCTTTTAATTTCATGGCTGCAGTCACTGTCTGCAGGGATTTTGGCCCCAGAAAAGAAAATCTATCACTGTGTCTACTTTTCCCCCATATTTGGTGTGAGGTGATAGGACCAGATGCCACGAATGTAGTTTTTTGAATGTTGAATTTTAAGCCAGCTTTTTCACTCCCTACTTTCACCTTCATCAAGAGGTTCTTTAGTTCCTTTTCACTTTCTGCTATTAGAGTGGTATCATCTGCATATCTGAAGGTGTTAATATTTCTACCAGCAATCTTGATTCCAGCTTGTGATTCATTCAGCCTGGCATTTCACATGATGTACTTTGCATAGAAGTTAAATTAGCAGCGTGGTGGTATACAGCCTTGACATACTCCTTTCCCAATTTTGAACCAGTCCATTTTTCCACATCTGGTTCTAACTGTTGCTTCTCAGGAGGCAGGTAGGATGATATGATATTCCCATCTCTTTAAGAGAAATAAAAGTACAAGAATGCTTTAGAAGATTTTTTTTTCTAAGTGGTTGACTAATCATACTGAAATTATTACAAAATGTTTGGGTAAATGAAATGACTCCTACATCTGTGCTTGTTGCCATAGACTTCTATGTATTTGTTGATCAAATACATCAACAAATTACTTGGAAGGAATATCTTAACTGATGATATTTTAGTCTAATGCTCAACTAAGAATGCAAGGAATACATTTTAAAGAGCCAACTGTTTAGAAGAGATTTAACCCAGAGAAGTTTCTGGATACATCAACATTATTAAACAATAAACACAAGTAGACTAGGGAATAAAGCTGTTGTGTTTATTTGTAAGCCACATTCGTGCTTAAAAGTTTCTTATCACAATGTGAAGAGATACCATTGGTCAAAACAAAAATAGCTACTAGAGAAAAATGAACCAGTAAATGTGGGATACAACTGTCTTAATCCAGGTCATCATTTGATATTATCATTTTGGCTAGGCAGCTTATTCTGTGTCAGAATGAGCATATATTAGCATAATCACAAGAAGCTGGACTGAGTTTAGGCCTTTCACTAATACTGAGATATGTAATAATTTGTATCATAGGGAGTCAATGTACCTGATCTAACATGTGAAATCTCCTTACTGACTTGATAAAAATTTTTTTTTTTTTTAGCTTTGCCCTTGTTAAAATTGGAAAACCCACATACTTTATGTGCAAGATGAAAATATTTTGTATAGAATGCCAAGTTCAATGATTATATTACATAAAGGTAATAGTTTAATAATTACATACTAGTATTTTGTAGAATATGAAAATTTATCTAATTACTTTGTAGGGTTGGAATCTCTTACAAATACATTTAGTTATTCAACAGATAGTATTGAGCTTCTCCTGTTATAGGAGCTATATCTTAATCTCAAAGAGCTTAGGGGCTAGTAGGAGAGATTAGAGTTCAAGGAAGAAAATGATATATATCACTGTGGGTTGACAGAGAGTTTATACTAATCAGAGTTATGGAGTCCCACAAAGACCCAGAGAGATAGAGCCTCTGCAGTCTCAGAAGCTGCCGAGAGAAAAGGGTGCCCAAGCATTTCTTACCACACTTGCAACTAAATGTTCAGCCTGGAATTTGCACTTGTAACTTCCACTATAACTGAGTGTTCAAAGAGAGTCACAGGACCTCACCTGCTCAGGAAGTACAAATCTACCATGTGAAATGTTATCTGAAACTAGACATAAGGGTAGTGATTATTCTAAGAGTTACATCTCTCCTGTTGGAATATCCAGATGCTCTTGATTCTGTGGGAGGAGATTCAATGGGAAGTATATTTGACAGGGATCAATAATTTGGTTTAAATTTCAGTATTGCAACGTATATCCAAATATCTGTGCTGGTCATGTGTTGCATGACACTTTTGATCAAATAATAAAGAGAGTTTCTTGGAGACCAATTTATAAGAGATTTTTGTGTCTTCTCTTGCTTGCTTTCCCTCTGTACTACAAGGGACAGCAATTATATTTAATCTTTTAAGGCAAATCATCTTCCTCTGACAAAACGTGATCCACTGGAGAGGGGAATGGCAAACCACTCTAGGATTCTTGCCTCGAGAATTCCATGAACAGTAGGGAAAGGCAAAAAGATACCACAGCAGAAGATTAGCCCCCCAGGTTGGTAAGTGTCCAAAAAGCTACTGGGGAAGGGCAGAGGGCAGTTACTCATAGCTCTAGAAAGAATGAAGAGGCTGGGCCAAAGTGGAAACGACACTCAGTTCTAGATGTGTCTGGTGGTGAAAATAAAGTCAGATGCTATAAAGAACAATATTGCATAGGAACCTGGAATGTTAGATCCATGAATCAAAGTAAATTAGAATTGGTCAAACAGGAGATGGCAAGAGACATCAACATTTTAGGAATTAGTGAACAGGACAGGAATGGGTGACTTTAATTCAGATGACCATTATATCTACAACTGTGGGTAAGAATCCCTTAGAAGAACTGGAGTAGCTCTCATAGTCAACAAAAGAATCCAAAATGCAGTACTTGGGTGCAGTCTCAAAGATGACAGAATGATCTCAGTTCACTTCCAAGGCAAACCATGCAACATCATGGTAATTCAAGTCTATGCCCAAATCACTAATGCCAAAGAAGCTGAAGTTGAATGGTTCTATGAAGACCTACAAGTCCTTCTAGAACTTACATCAAAAAATATATATATATATTTTTAATCACAGGAGATTGGAATGCAAAAGTATGTAGTCAAGAGATACCTGGAGTAACAGTCATGTTTGGCCTTGGAGTACAGAATGAAGCAGGGCAAGGCTGAGAAAGTTTTGCCAAGAGAACACACTGGTCATAGCAAATATCCTCTTCCAACAGCGCAAGAGAAGACTCTACACATGGACATGACCAGATGATCAATACCAAAATCAGATTGATTATTTTCTTTGCAGCCAAAAATGGAGAAGTTCTATATAGTCAGCTAAAACAAGACCTGGAGCTGACTGTGGCTCAGATCATAAGCACCTTATTGCAAAATTCAAACTTAAATTGAAGAAAGTAGTGAAATTCACTAAGCCATTAAAGTATGACATAAATCAAATACATTATGATTATACAGTGGAGATGATGAAAGAACTCAAGGGATTAGATCTGGTAGAGTGCCTGAAGAACTATGGTGGAGGTTCATAACATTGTACAGGAGGTGGTACAATGGAAAAGAAATGCAAGAAATGGGTTGCCTGAGGAGGCCTTACAAATAGCTGAGAAAAAAGAAGCAAAAGGCAAGGGAGAAAGAGAAAGATACACCCAACTGAATCCAGAGTTCCAGAGAATAGCAAGGAATGATAAGAAGGACTTCTTAAATGAAAAATGCAAAGAAATAGAAGAAAACAATAGAATGGGAAAGACTAGAGATCTTTTCAAGAAAATCGGAGACATCAAGGGAAATTTTCATGCACAGATGGGCACAATAAAGGACAGAAACAGCAAGGACATAACAGGCAGAAGAGAGTAAGAAGAGGTGGCAAGAATACACAGAAGAACTATACATAAAAGGTCTTAATGACCTGCATAACCATGATGGTGTGGTCACTCACCTAGATCCAGACAGCCTGGAGCATGAAGTCAAGGGGGCCTTAGGAAGCATTACTATGAACAAAGCTAGTGGAGGTGATAGAATTCCAACTGAACTATTTAAAATCCTAAAAGATGATGCTATTAAAGTGCTGCACTCAATATGCCAGCAAATTTGGAAAACTCAGCAGTGGCCACAGGATTGGAAAGGGTCAGTTTTCATTCCAATCTCAAAGGAAGGTAAAGCTGAAGAATGTTCAAACTACCATATGATTGAGCTTATTTCACATGCTAGCAAAGTAATACTCAAAATCCTTCAAACATGACTTCAGCAATACATGAACTGAGAAATTCCAGATGTACAAGCTGGATTTAGAAAAGGCAGAGGAGCCAGAGACCAAATCACCAAAATACATTGGATCATAGAAAAGGGAATTCCAGAAAAATTTCTACATCTGCTTCATTGAGTATGCTAAAGCCTTTTTTGACTGTGTGGATCACAAGAAACTGTGGAAAATTCTGAAAGAGATGGGAACACCAGAGCACCTGACCTATCTCCTGAGAAACCTGTATGCAGGTCAAGAAGCAACTGTTAGAACTGGATATGGAAAAATTTACTGGTTTAAAATTGGGAAAGGAGTACATCAAGGCTGGATGTTGTCACCTGCTTATTTAACTTCTATGCAGAGTACATCATGTGAAATGCTGAGCTGGATGACTCAAAAGCTAGAATCAAGACTGCAGGAGAAATATCAACAACCTCAGATATGCAGATAATACCACTCTAATAGCAGAAAGTGAAGAGGAACTAAAGAGTCTATTGATGAAGGCGAAAATGGAGTGAAAAAGCTGGCTTGAAACTCAACATTCAAAAAGCTAAGATCAAGGCATCCAGTTCCATCATTTCATGGCAAATAGAAGAGGAAAAAGTAGAAACAGTGATAAACTTTATTTTCTTGGACTCCAAAATCACTGTGGGTGGTGACTGCAGCCACTAAATTAAAAGTCACTTGCTTTTTGGAAGAAAAAGTATGACAAACCTAGACAGCATATTAAAAAACAGAGACATCACTTTGCCAACAAAGGTCCATATAGTCAAAGCTATGGTTTTTCCATTGGTCATGTACAGATGTGACAGTTGGACCATAAAGAAGGCTGAGCACTGAAGAACTGATGCTTTTAAACTGTGGTGTTGGAGAAGACTCTTGAGAGTCCCTTGGATTGCAAGGAGATCAAACCAGTCAATCCTAAAGGAAATCAGTCCTGAATATTCATTGGAAGGACTGATGCTGAAGCTGAAGCTCCAGTCCTTTGGCCACCTGATGTGAAGAGCCAACTCATTGAAAAAGACCCTGGGGCTGGGAAAGATTGAGGGAAGGAGGAGAAGAGGGTGACTGAGGATGAGATGGTTGAATGGCATCACCAACTCAATGGACATGGGCTTGAGCAAACTCTGGGAGACAGTGAAGGGAGGTAGACAGGGAAGCCTGGCATGCTGCTGTCTATGGGGGTCCCAAAGAATGGGACATGGCCTAGCAGGTCAACAATAACATCTTCCTATGCAAAGTGACTTGTCAGGGTTTTTACAAGATATCTGTTGAGTTCTTATTTTCTCTGAGAGCAGGAGAGGGTTAAGTAAGTTTACTGGGAGATTTTTAAATTTCTGTGCCTCTGGCTTTTTATAACATCTGCTAGTGTTACCTCTTATCATCTTTCTTTGCCAATTTTTTTCTTGTCTATTCTTGTGTATTTGTCCCTACATGTGTATGTTAAAATATTTTTTTTTTTCATTTTTATGGTAGTATAGACAATAAAAGTAAGTAATAATGATTACAACAAAAATAAATAAGTATGAAACAAGGGTTACATAATTATATCCAGAACAATATGAAAATTAAATGAAAGTAGTCGAGTAGGTTGATTATATTTGTCATTACTGCTATTCTAGAGATTTCTATATTTATAGCATTCATTTCACAAAGGGGCATTTCTATTGGGAATTATAAATGAATTGAAATGTGTTGGCCAAATTTATGAAAGTCAGATTAGCAAGTGGTTTCTGAGAAACTAGAATATAGTTCATCTCTGAAGGTGACATATGGGAGGATAAGCAAGACCTTCTGGGCCATTACTGTCTCTTTTAAATTCTCTGAAGTCTTAACATGACAGAGAGGATACGTTTTAAAATCATCATCCAAAGGTTGAGCAAGTGCTAGTATCTTAATCCGTTTTCTATCATTTTCCATGGACTGTCAAAGCTTTTTACATTTGACATTGGTGCCTTAAGACTATAGATATATAGTAATTTTGATCTGAGGAAAAAACATGGCTGGGCTTCTAGGGTTATTATGCTTTCCAGTGATTCGCAAGGGAAACTTCACATTTGGTTTGCTTTCTGTAAAATCCCTGTTAGGTGGTCTTTAATTTACAAACCATCAATAATATCTCTTGTTTCAAATCAAATTTTATTTTCTGATTATCTGTGATTTGTACATTATATATTTTTTAATCATGTGAAATTTAGAGGAAACATTATTCTTCTTTCTTCCCAGATTTATTTTCCTTAGTCACTTTAAACACTGGAAGCTTTTTTACTTTTCTGTGATAAGTGGGTTCTCTCAAACCTCTTGGCCATACAGAGTTATACAAGTCCTGGCTTAGATATGCAGACTGAAGATTCCTTTGGAATATCAGAAATAAAAATTGCTGGAGGTTTCTGGTCAAAGACTGGGTAAAACAGCATCTTAGGGTATAGCAAGGGCAGCGTGCAGAAGTAGCTAAAGCTCCCTTCTCTTAGGAAGTGACAGCAGCAAACCCTGAAAGTATATAGAAAATATTCCCATAGAATAAGGACTTCCAGTGCAACACAATTATAACACATTAGCATAACACTCCAGCTTATGAAACATTTTCTTATGACTCTCTAAGCTGCCTGACAAGCAATTCAAGTAATATAGGTATGATGGTTGTTAGTATGATAGCCCCATTAACTGGAAAGAAAATGGAACCTTAAAAAAGTTTAAGTGACTTACTCAAGGTTAATAATTGGATTTAGAGTTCAGGTCTTTTGAATCTAAACTCAGATCTTCTGAAAACTAAAGAACTATACCTCCAAATTTGTGACCACCTATCAGACAAGGTTTCAAGGGCAGGGTCACTGGTAGGCCCACGTGTCCAAAATAGCATTGTTTCCTCCCCTTGGTAATGGTAGCTCTTAATCGACCATTAACTTTTGGATGATGCTTATACTCTTTTTCACTCAGAACCTTTTGGAGGATTTTGGCCTAGAAGATCTTGCTTGTCCCCCTAGTTCACAGCCAATGTTCAAACAGGTTCCATAGACACTCTAAGATAGCATTTCCCCCAATTGCACAGACTGCATTTCTAGCTGTGTGACTATGCACAAGTTACTTAATCCCTGTGGGCTGAAGTTTCACCTGTAAAAGGGGATAATAGCAATCCCTAAGGCCCTGGGCTATTAAGGGTATAATCTATACAAAACATCTAAAATAGTGCCTGGCACATGGTAGCACTCAACAGATGTTGGATGTTATTACTAATGTATGCAAAGTGCCTGGCGCCTAGTAAGTGCTCAACCAAAGAGTTAAAAAAAATTTAAGGAAAGATGAAGAAAGGAATACAAACTATACTGAATTCTGTTTTCAGGGCAGGCCTTGATGACTAGAAAGAGCAGCAGAACTAACTTCCCTGCACAAACTTATAAACAGTGACCCCAGTGTAGCTGATGAATCTGTACTGCTTCCCTACTCTCTGCTAGAGTGTATCACCATCCATCAGAAAAATGCTGACAAGCTCCTGGACTACGATTCACGGTGACCACCAGAGCCAGCACAATAATGACCTCTGTTGCTGCCTCCCTGAGTGTAGTTTGAACTGGGAAACCCAGCCACTTACCTGCATGTTTTTCAGGACTCTGGGCCCTTGCTATAATGAATGGACTCGCAGGCACTTTTCTCAGCAAAAATGACAGCAGTGCTTTTAGGAAGAGTATTCAAAGCACATTCACAAGAATGTTAAGCCAGGCATGTAAGTAGTAAATGTGAATTAAGTCATCACATTCTGGCTAATCTCTAAAGAGAATGTGCTTGCTTTTGAGCAGCTAAGAAAAATAAAGGATTAAATTATTTGCATGTAGTTGGACTAAATGCTAAGTTTGTCTTTAGGGCAAAATATTTTTTTACTTCCTTCCAGGTCTGCAAACAAGCTATTGTGCTCCTGGCTAAGATGATTAAGAGTCCAGCTACCCAGGACTTCAGAACATGAGATTCTAACTACTCTTTGAAGAGGAAAGGCTCTTAGACAGTAAGGATATAGGAAACCATATAAGGGATAGTAGCTCTAAGGCTCACATTGACACACTGGGTTCTGTAGTGAGGATTAAAGCGCTAAAGATGATTTGCTTTTCTTCAAAAGAATGGCTTGTAGAAAACCAGAGGGTAATTATCTCTCTGGCAATCTATTCCAGAGAGAAGAAAGAAGTCAGAAGTAGGGAACTACAAACAAAAAATTATGCCAGGTCCACCTCCTTAAAGACACCAAGTACCCCATCCCCCATTTGATATAATTTTTTCTTTTGCCTCCTTTTTGAAAAAAATTGAATAAATTTTTACTCTCTGTTTTTTATAGGTTTAACTGTTTTAGTTTCGACATATAAGGGATCTCATATAGTACTTGTCTTTCTCTGTCTGACTTATCTTGATTAGCATAGTCTGCTCAAGGTCTGTCTATGTTGTTGCAAACGGAAGGATATCCCCGTTTCTCACGGCTGAATAGTATTCCATTGTGTATATGAACCACTATCTTTTCTTTTTTTATCCTTTAGCCTTTGATGAGCTTTCGGGTTATTTCTATATCTTAACTGTTGTGAAGAATGCCATGATAAACATGGGAGTACATATACCTCATTGAAATTCTGTTTTCATTTCCTCTGGGTATGTACCCAGAAATGGAATTGCTGAATTGTGTGTTAGATCTAGTTTCAATTTTTTTGAGGAACTTCCTTACTGTTTTGCATAGTGGTTAGAGCAATTTACATTTTCATGAATAATACATAAAAGTTTCCTTTTCACCACATCCTCACCTAAACCTCTCTTGTTTTCTTGATAATAGTCTTTCTAACAGGTATGAGGTGATATCCCAATGTAGTTTCGATTTGTACTAATCCTGGTGATTAGTGATGTTATCTTTTCATATGTCTATTAGTCATTTTGATGTCCTCATCAAAGTGTCTCTTATTTAGCCTTTTGCCTATTTTTAATCAAATTATTATTATTATTTTTATTAAGACGACCGAGTTCTTTATATATTTTGGATGTTAAACCTTTACTCGATATATAGTTTGTAAAAATTTTCTCCTATTAGGTAGGTTATCTATTTTGTTAATTGTGTCTTTTGCAGTGTAAAAGATGAGTTTGATATATTTTGTTGATTTTTGCATTTGCTATTTGTACTTTTGGCATCATGTTCAAATAATCTCCAAGATCAATATTGATGAGGTTCTTGCCTATTTGTTCTTATAGGAGTTTTAAGTTATCAGGTCTTATATTTAAGTCTTTAATCCATTTCAACTTTATTTTTCCCAGAAGTATGATATAGAGGTCTAATTCCATTGTTCTGCATGCTGCGTTTCTCCAGTTTTCCCAGAACCATTTATTGAAGAGACCGTTTTTTCCCCATTGGGTATTCTTGGCTCCCTTGTTGAATATCAGTTGACTAAATATGCCAGGATTTAATTTTTGATGCTCTCTTCTGTTCCACTGGTTGCTGGGTTTGTTTTGGTGCCTGAACTATACTGTTTATTACTATGGTTTTATAGTATAGTTTGAAATTCAGAAGTGGTGATACTGCCAGCTTTCTGTTTTTTTCTTTCAGTATTTTTTTGGCTATTTTGGGTCTTTTGTGGCTTTAGACAAACTTTGGAATTGTTTCTTATATTTCTGTGAAGAATATCTTTGGTATTTTGATGTGGATTGCTTTGAATTTGTAGATGGCTTTGGGTGGCATGGTCATTTTGTAAATATTAATTCTTCCAGTCCATGAATAGAGTCTGTCTTTCCATTTGTGTCTTCTTCAACTTCTTGGTTGAATTTATTCCTGTTTTATTGTTTTTTGATACTATTATGAAGGATGCTTGATAGAAACCTTTCTTTTGAGAAATGCGACATGGGTTAGTTTAACTTGAGTTAGTGCATACAGAGAGGTTATAATGTCTTAAAACTTTCAGGGAGATTATGACAGCAACCTCACATGGAGGGCATTTCTTTCCTAAATGAAATTATTGATGATTGTGGGTTCGATTCAGATTGATGTTACGTTATTTTATAACTTACTGTTCCTCAGCTCCAAACTAACTTTGACTTGCTTTGTCCTTTACTTCAACTTCCTCTCAGAATGTTGAGATATAATACCAATAATACTAATAATAAGATAATACTTTTAAATTAGCCTTTACATATAGAAGACGTGTTTTGTACCAATATCTTCCTTTACACATATTTAGTTTCTTTTAACAGTCTTAGGAGATAGATGTTTTATCAACCCCATTCTAAAGGTGTAGGAAATTTAAATAATTTGTCCAGTCTCATTCAACTGATAAATGGTAGCGTTCAGATCCAACCCACTTTTAACTACTATTTATATTACTTCTGGGCTTCCCAGGTGGTGCTAGTGGTAAAGAGCCCACCTGCCAATACAAGAGACATAAGAGATGTGGGTTTGATCCCTGGGTTGGGAAGATCCCCTGGAGGAGGGCATGGCAAACCACTCCAGTATTCTTGCCTGAAGAATCTCATGGACAGAGGAGCCTGGCAGGCTACGGTCCATAGGGTTGCAAAGAGTCAGAGACGACTGAGTGACTTAGTGCACGCACCCATGCACTACTACTTCTACTATGACCGTGACAACAATCACTGCTACTATTACTTATTGCTAAAAACTATAACTACAATAACAATAGCAACTACCGCTGCAGTAGCCACACTGTTGAGACTATGACCATTACTACTACTACTTTTGCTACTACTAGAAATGAACCCATTGTTATTTAAAGGTCAGTGATAAAAACAATCTTGAATCATATCTGAGACTCTTTTAGTAGCTTCTTGTACTTTTCTCTTGCAGTAGCCCTAATGACAAGTGAAAGTGAATAGAGGGGTTGAGTGTTGCCCCAAACAATCCCACAGAAGACTAGAACTATCTAGAAATTTTGTTTTCTTTAAAAAGCCTTCAAATATTGTTTTTTTTTTCTGTCATAATAAATCTGTGTTGGTTTTAATATAATAAGAAAAACTTCCCCTAATAGATTTTGGGTAAAATAGGCAGAAAGAAAGCTGTGCAAAGTAGTCTAGTGACTTTATTTTCCTAGTATACCTGGGTGTGTGAATTTGTGTATACTAGGCTAACAAACATTGATCCACAATGGCAAATAATTGATTGGCTGCCTTATATAGATGGCTTGAAGTTAACGCCAGCTCAACCCTGTGTCCTTAGATCAAATGCCACCTCTTTGAGAGAAAGGCTTCCTTGCTTCTCCTTAACCTCACAACTAGGTCAGTCCATCTTCCATATTCCCCCTTAGTAGTAGTAGTAGTGTTAGTCACTCAGTTGTGTCTGACTCTTTGTGACCCCACAGACTAAAGCCCACTAGGCTCCTCTGTCCATGGGATTCTCCAGGCAAGAACATTGGAGTGGGTTGCTACTCCCTTTTCCCAGGGGTCTTCATGACCCAGGATCAAACCTGGGTCTCTTGCATTGCAGGCAGATTTTTTACCATCTGAGCTACAGGGAAGTCCTATATATTCCCCCTTCCTAGACACCAAGTCTTCTAAAATATTATTAATCTTCAGTAACTCATAGATAGAACCAGCCTTGTGGTTCAGATGGTAAAGAATCTGATGTGATGCAGGGGACCTGATATGATCCCTGAATCAGGAAGATCTCCAGGAGAAGGAAATGGCAACCCACTCCAGTATTCTTGCCTGGAGAATTCCATGGACAGAGGAGCCTTGTGGGCGTTAGTCCATGGGGTTGCAAAGAGTCGGACACAATTGAGTGACTAACACTTTCACTTTCTTCTGAAATATTACTCATCTTTGGTAGCTCATAAGACTTTTGTAATTTTACAAAAAGTACATTACATGAAGGCAAAGATCATGCTAGTTTTTTCTCCACCATTAAATTCCTGGGTTTAATTCAGTGCTTAACATATAATGTGCTGTGCTGTGATAAATCGCTTCAGTCATGTCTGACTCTTTGTGACCTATGGACTGTAGTCCACCGGGCTCCTCTGTCCATGGGATTCTCCAGGCAAGAATACTAGAGTGAGTTGCTGTGCCCTCCTCCAGGGGATCTTCCTGACCCTGGGATCGAACCCATATCTCTGATGTCTTTTGCATTGCAGAAGTGGTTCTTTACCCACTGAGCCAGTTGGGAAGCCCAGACACATACTAAGGGCCTGAAACTGTTAAATGAATGAGTAAAGGAATGTGTGAGCTTTCAGCAGGGTTAGCTTTCCTCTGCTCAGCTGGGTGTGGATGTGAGCAGCCTCTCTGGGCTTGGCAGTCTCCTTCTATCGAGAGCCAGTACAGTTGGCAACTCATTTATTAGTCACTTTTGGAGATGAAGTTGTTCTCAGATGTGATGTATCCATCTAAAGGAAAGAGGTATTTCAGTTATAAAACATTAAAACATAGCCATTTGGACAGGAGCCCATCTGGACATCCTGCACTGGCTGATAGCTTTTTAGTGCAAGAAAGCACAGTCCCAGGGTTCAGCAGCACACATCTGTACCTTGCTCAGGTTATACGAGATGTAGTGGGATATGGTTAGGTAGAAGGCATTGGTTCCTGTCCATCTTCTAGAAAAGTTGACTTCTCCATCCTTGCAACTCTTGCTTTCCTAAAGGGGTTCTCTTTGGGAATGACTGGTTTACCCTCTTTGGCCAGTTGTTTTTATAGAAACTGCAGGGAAAGGAGAATTCTCTGAAGGTTTCTCTCTGTTTCTTTAGCCTAAAACTATTTTGGTCAGCCCAGTACGGGCTGTTTAAATAACACTGTGAAATTTTCACTTATCTAGCACTAGGTGGGGAATAGCAGTGTTCCACTTAAATGGATATTTTAGATAATGGAAACTTTTCCTGCTAAATTGCAAACTTCAGAAAATTGGCGTTTCTATAAAGACTTCTAAAATATATGATACCTGTTCCTCCCTGCCTTTTAAATCAGAGTATACTGAATATATTTTACCTTTATTTTGATGGCTCAAGGTCAGAAGTTTGAACATAGAATCAAGATTTTAAAGTGTGGTGGGCCTTGGTGAAGACCATCTAGTTCAGTTTCCTCACAAAAGACAAGAAGAGAGTGAGGTCCAAGGAGCTAGCATGACTTTATGAAGACTGCACAGCAGGGCAAATAGAGACATAGATGAAAATTCAGCCCAAAGCTTTTAGCTGAGTGCCCTTCTCATTGTCCTAGATCAGAGGTTCTTTAGGTATGTAGGGTTTTTCATCTCTTTAATGAGTAGCTCTAAAGTACTATGCTTATTAAGTTGGTGTTCCTGATTTTCCCATTCCCTCCCCTGCTACTCCCATATCCTCTCTAGTTGAAAAAGTCAGATTTAATTTCTTGCTTTTGTGATGTATTTACCTCTATCCTGTCTTCTTATTTCCGTTACCTCTTCAATGAAGTGGGTGGTTATAATGAATGAGAGTGGGAACTTAAATTTTTTAACCAACAAACTTTACTTTTTAAAACCGTTTTATGTTCACAGGAAAACTGAGTAGAAAGTGTAGAGTGTGCCAATGCACCCCTGGAATGAAGACATTTTTAAAAATACTTTCTTCTAATTCCTGCAACTTAACACATTGTGTTGTGTGTAGTAAGCAATTAATAAAATAGTTGTTGATTGTATCATCTTGTGGGCTGGTGAACCAAATAGTGAAGGTTGTTTGAAATGTATTTTAAATGAGAGTACACTCTACCATAATGAGGTTCTGAGGGAGGACCTGGGGACCAGATTATAAAGTCTATCAGCTTTGTGATATCAATTTGGCTACTCAAAGACATTTGCTTGCTTTCTTCTGAGTTTCAGGTCATTTTGGATGGGTAAAGCCATCCATTGGATAGAAAAAGTATAACTGTAGTAGGAGTAACAATTCTACATAAACAATGCTTTAAGCTAGGTTTGAAAGTTAGATTTTACAGCTAGTTGTGCAGCCACGACATGAATATGTCATGTTTACAGTGGTACCCTAGTATCTAGCCCAGGGCCTGGTTTTAACCTGCTCTCTATCACAGCTTCTAGTTCTAACCTAGTGACTATCACAGTGCCCTGCATGTCACAGTACATAGGGGAGGCTCTAACCTTTAGAGGAGGCACTGTCTAACTTGCATCCTGAAGAACTAATCAGAGTTAACCAAGTGAAGGGAGGGATTGTCTTTGAAAAGTACTATACTCAGAGGGAAAATGAGTTTCAGACTCCACTGGGAGAGAAAACCCTTGAGAAGGAGGTGATTATAGTCTGTGACTCCAGAGAAATAAGCAGAGATATTTCATGGAGGGTCTCATAAATTTGCTAAGGAGCAGAAATTTTATCTGGAGATGCAATAAGGAATCCCTGGAGCATTTAAGTTGAGAAATGACATGGTCAGCGTTGTTTTATAAATATCAGTTGGGCTTCATGATGGAAAGTCTATTCATTCCACAAATACACATTGAAGATCCTCCCTGTGCCAGGCACTCTTCCAGGAGCTGAGATAAAGCTCTGATTAGTCAATTTCCTAATCTCAGGAAGCTCACATTCCAGCGCATGTTTATGTGTATGGTGGCAGCAGTAGAGGTGGGGAAAAGTAGACAGATACACTTATAATTTCAGATAGTGACAAGGGATCTGAAAAAATAAAACATAGAACAGGGTAGCAGAAAGTGGCTGGGGTAAAGGCAGTTTTGAAGTTGTATGATCATGATGGATGGCACTCTTTAAGATGGGATATGTATTAGGAGACTGAGAGTGGGAAGACTACAGATTTGCAAATGAAGGCAACGAGAGGCTAAAGTAAGGTAGTGGTAGCAGTAATGGAGAAAAGAGGCCCCAAATTCCCCAATACACCAATATTTAAGGAGGTAGAACCTGTAAGGCTTGAAGAATGGTTGGATGTGATGTGAGCGGTGAAAGTTAAGGAGGTGATGATGGTGATGATATTGGCAGCAGCTGCCTCTGGCCAAGCCTTGCCTCCTGGCCCTTGGTCACATACTGCCCATGCTGGCCTGTTTGTCTTGGACATTTTGGAAAGTATGGAGGTGCTTATGGATGGCTCACCTCTCTTTACAGTAACTTGGAAGATTGAATTTTGTGTGCAGTTGCATGGAGTTACGGAATAGTTCTAGCCAATGGGCTGTGAGTGGAAGTGACACACAGTTTTTGGCTAAGGCTCATAGTTGTTGTGAGGTCTTTCACTCAGTCTTTAACCTTGCTGTGTGAATCACAGGCTCTGTGTTAGGATGGCTGGGCTAAGAGATTCAAGCACTCTGGCTGGGTCTCTGGGTATAGAAATAGTTATCCTGGAGAGACACCTAGGTATGAGGGGACCTAGTGTGAGCAAAAAGTAAAATTCTGCATGTTAAATCACTGAGGTTTGGGGTTGGCTTCTTACTGTAATATAAACTAGCTTATTCTGGCTAATACAAGCATCTTGAGTTTAATGTGCCTGTGGGATTACCAGGTGGAGGTGCTCAATAGGAAGATATATAGGGCTGGAGTATAGTGAAGGGCTGGAGTGGGTTGTAAGCCACTCACAAATATATAATAGCTAATGGGAATGAATGAGATGAAACAGATGAGTGAGCAATGAAGGCTAAGGACATAATTTCAGGAAAAATAAAATTTAAGTGGAGGAGATGAGAAAGAGAAACACACACAAAAATATAAAAGATGAGTGGCCCAAGACAAACAGGAATATTAGAGATGGTGGTATGGGTTTGGAGAGGAGGAAAGGGAGGGACAGTACAAGTAGTGGATGTTCTCAAGTTCCTCAATAAACAAGGCTTAGGGGCCACGATATGGTTGGAAGGGAGCCTGGAGGTCTTACCTTGATTGTGTAATGCAGAGAAAACAGTGTTTTTATTGACCTTGTATGTCAATCAAAGTTGAGGGAATTGATGAAAATCATGGGGAAGGAGGGCTTATCTCTCACTCTCACTTCTCTTGTTGCTGCTGGTAGGTGCAGGAGACCTTATGAAGGAAGTATTGCAGGAATTTCCCATGAAGAATGAAGAAGTTTCATTCCCTTTGTACATATTTATTCAGTACCTATAATGTACCAAGCATTTCTCTAGACATGGAGCATAGAGCAAGGAGCAAAATAAAATCCTTGTTCTCCAGGTACTCCTCCTCATTGCAGACAGAAAAAATACATATGCAACATTTTGGGTGATGTTAATGCTAACTTGGGAAGTGAAATACAATCAAGTGACAGAGTAGGATAAGACAAGAAATAACATCAGGTATTCAAGGAAATCAGACACAGTAACTATTCTAGCAGAGACGTCAGGGGAGGGAGAGAGTGAACCTGGGGAAAGAGTGTTCCCAGCCAAGGAAACAGCAGGGGCAAAGGCCCTGAAGGAATCTTATGCTTGCCAAGATATATGGAGTATAGCAAGGAAGACAGTGTGGCTGGAGCAGAGTGAGTCAGGGAGGGTGGTAGGAGGTAGTCTCAGAGAGACTGAGGACCAGTTCATGTAGGTCTGGTGGGTCTTGGAAAAGCTGTAGCTTTTATTCTGAATGAAATATGGATCTCTTAGAATTTTCTGAGTAGAGAAATGACCTCAAATGGCTAACATTAAAAAAATTGCTGTGGTGGATCTGTGAAGAGAGAAATGCAGGGGTTAAGAGTAAAAAATAGGCAGTCTGATTAGAAGATGACTGTAAAAATCTAGGTGATGGCTTAGAGTAGGGTAACAGTGGAGGTGATAGGAAGTTGTGGATTTGGCTATATTTTGAAGGTGGTACCAATAAATTTGCTCTTAGTTTGGATGTAGGAGGAAAGAACAAGAGGGTCAAAGATAATTTCAAGGTTTTTGGTGTGAGCAACTGGACAGATGGAATGGATTTTTTTTTTTTTTTTAGGAGAGGGACTTAACTGTAGGAAAAAACAGTTAAGAGGGGGAAAATGTAGTGTAACTCCTGTATATGTTAAATTTGACATGCCTGTTAGCTATCTACTTCCTAGGTGGCTCAGCGGTAAAGGACCCACCTGCAATGCAGGAGCCTCAGGAGCTTCAAGTTTGATCCCCAGGTCAGGAAGATTCCCTGGAGAAGGGCATGGCAACCAACTCCAGTATTCTTGCCTTGAGAATCCCATGGACAGAGGAGCCTGGTAGGCTACAGTCCTTAGGGTCCCAAAGAGTTGGACACAACTGAAATGACTTAGCACGCACACACTGTTAACTATCCAAGTGGCAGTGTCTACTTGGCAGTTGAAGACACAAAGTTAGAACTTGGGGAGAGGTTATGGCTAGAAATATCGACTGTGAAATTGTCAGTTTGTAGTTGGATCCTCATCCTGGAGGCCAGGTGAAGAGAGTACTTCAGTGAATAAGGAATAATAGGCCTTGTCATATACTGCTACTTCAGTTCAGTCGCTCAGTCATGTCTGACTTTTTGTGACCGCATGAACCACAGCACGCCAGGCCTCTCTGTCCATCACCAACTCCGGGGTCCACCCAAACCCATGTCCATTGAGTTGATGATGCCATCCAGCCATCTCATCCTCTGTCATTCCCTTCTCCTCCTGCCCTCAATCTTTCCCAGCGTCAGGGTCTTTTCCAATGAGTCAGCTCTTCGCATCAGGTGACCAAAGTATTGGAGTTTCAGCTTCAACATCAGTCCTTCCAATGAACAACCAGGACTAATCTCCTTTAGGATGGACTGGTTGGATCTCCTTGCAGTCCAAGGGACTCTCAAGAGTCTTCTCCAACACCGCAGTTCAAAAGCATCAATTCTTCGGTGCTCAGCTTTCTTTATAGTCCAACTCTCACATCTATACATGACCACTAGAAAAACCATAGCCTTGACTAGACGGATCTTTGTTGGCAAAGTAATGTCTCTGCTTTTTAATATGCTGTCTAGGTTGGTCATAACTTTCCTTCCAAGGAGTAAGCGTCTTTTAATTTCATGGCTGCAATCACCATCTGCAGTGATTTTGGAGCCCAGAAAAATAAAGTCAGCCACTGTTTCCACATTTATTTCCCACGAAGTGATGGGACCAGATGCCATGATCTTAGTTTTCTAAATGTTGAGTATTAAGCCAACTTTTTCACTCTCCTCTTTCACTTTCATCAAGAGGCTGTTTAGTTCTTCTTCACTTTCTGCCATAAGGGTGCATATCTGAGGTTATTGATATTTCTCCCAGAAATCTTGATTCCAGCTTGTGCTTCCTCTAGCCCAGCGTTTCTCATGATGTACTTTGCATATAACTTAAATAAACAGGGTGACAATATACAGCTTTGACGTACTCCTTTTCCTATTTGGAACCAGTCTGTTGTTCCATGTCCAGTTCTAACTGTTGCTTCCTGACCTGCATACACGTTTCTCAATAGGCAGGTCAGGTGGTCTGGTATTCCCATCTCTTTCAGAATTTTCCACAGTTTATTGTGATCCACACAGTCAAAGGCTTTGGCATAGTCAATAAAGCAGAACTAGATGTTTTTCTGGAACTCTCTTGCTTTTTCGATGATCCATCAGATGTTGGCAATTTGATCTCTATGTGAGGTTAGATGAGAACTGAGATATAACCATTGTTGTGACCATTACCTGCTATTAAGAGCAGGTACCATGAGATGATAGAGACAAAAGTCGGTGTCAAGAGAGCTTTGGCAGAGAGGAATGTGACACTGCACATATAAATAACTTTTTAAAAAAATTGAGATTTGCTATAAAGGAGGACAAAGAGATGGTGCTTGGAGGGGAATTTGAAATATGGGAGGAATTTTCTAAGTTTGTTTACTGATAGGACTAATTCAGAGGGAAAGATGTGGGAGAGACTCAATGATGTAGGAGAGAGGGGGTACAAAATTCTCAGTTAGGCAAGAGCAGAAATCCAAGCACCCGTCAAGGGATTGGCCTTTGAAAGGGATGTCAATAGTTCCTCTGTTTTATTGATACCAGGAGGGAAGGAGGGGTATATGGGTACAGATGAAGGTGGGTTTGTGGCTGTAGGAAGATGTGGATGTTCTTTCTACCTCCATTTTCTCAGTGAATACCTAGTCAGGTCATAGCTCAGAGAAATGATAACAGAAGGGGTGTTGTATGTTTGAGAGAGAAAGGAAGATATGGAATATTCCTCTGGAGAGTGGGAGACTGGGAATGGGTTGGGGAAAATATAATAATATGCATGTCAAGAAGTAGTAGTTTGTAATCACAAATTTGAAGCAAGATGAATCAGCATAAGTATGTGTTCACCTCCCCGATGGCTTTGATGCCTGTGATTCAGGTGTAGATTCAGAGTGGGGTTTGCAATGATCAGGGTTGGGATCAGGGAGGTTAGGGCATGTACAAAATAGTAATGATAATGATGGATTGTGGAATCGAGGTCAGAGTGGGGCAGGAAAGTGAAAACATATGTGGGTTCAAATAGCTTGCTGGAGTTGGAGTACTAGAGAGAATAAACCAGAGGGATAATATATGGAGCTCAGAGAATGGAATACTTGAAACTGAGCTGATGGAAGCAGTGTAGTCATTTGTAATGACTATGTATAGAAAAGAAGGAAGCTGAAGTGGGCTGAAAGATCAGGTCATAGTAGCTGAGAAGACAATGAAATTAAAAATCCAACATATTGGAATGAATTCCAAGAAGACACTGAAATCACCAAGAACAGAGGTGTAGGGTCACTGTGAGTCAGGTGGTGTGTCTTTAAGAGATGAAGAAATTAACCTGTGAGAATCAAGGTAAGTACATGTAGGATGAACAAGATGATAGATTAGTAGCATGACTTTGAAGGAGTTGAGATACATAGCATTGAGGGAGAAACATTTGAACCTTGCATAGCACCTTGAATATACCTTCATGATGCTGTCTTATTCTACATTTTGCTTTAGTCTGTGCCTTTTTTTCCCCTGTCTCTTTTAGAAGCCCCATCTCTTTACTAAATTGTGAGTTCATTAGGCATAGGAACCTGTGCTCTCATTTTTAAGCACCACAGTGCCCAACACAGTACCCAATCTATAGCAAGCAATTACCATTTGTTGAATTAGATTGCACCAAATGTGGAAATTTAAAGATCAAATGGCTAACAACCTCAGAGAATACGATTTTGAAATGAGATTTACACCTAGATTTATTGCATGTACTAAAAACATAGCACTGTCAGCTAATCATGTAGTTCCAATTGTTTCTTGAGTTCCAAAGACATTAAAAAATATAATTTGATCATAAATATTGCAAAGAAAGGCCTAGGGGCATTCTATTTGCATGGAAAAGTGCTGTTTCCTTGTTTCTATGCTTCAGAAATAAAAATGTCTGGGAAGGAGAAGACTTGCTAGCTCTGACCATTTTCTGAACCCCCTAAATATTTGTTCATCCAAAATCACTCTTTGAAAGCTAAAGAATAGTTAATTTTTACTTTGCAGAAAGACCTGTCCCCCTGTTTTAACCATGCCTAGGGCAAACTGGGCAATGCAAAAACACTATTCTTGAAAAATCTCCTCACTGTGTAATGGCATTGTATACGATGAATAATAAACATCACAAGAAAAGAGAAATTTTGATTGAAACTGTAAACTCTACTTAGATTTGCTTCCATAACTTATTTCTGCAGCATCTAAATGTAAATTGTAAGAGTGAAGAACTGTTTTATGTGATGTCCAAAATTGCCTTTTGAAAACCATGATGCAGTGTCAGCACTTCAGTTCTACCACTGACATAGGTAATGGAGACAGGCTATCTACCACACACTATCGCTTTCCGTGGGTAATTCGCATTCTCCTTGTGTCTTTCAATTACTGCTGGCAAAAATGCATAACTAATCAACTTAGATCAAAGATACTTGATTTGTACTGTTTCTTTCTCATCTCTGTCACCTCTTGCTCTCCGTCTTCTTCTTTCTCTCTCCCTCCTCTTTTCTTAGACACTCATAAAGCAGAATCACTTAAAGATAATAGCTCCTTCAAAAATGCAGCTCCACAGGATTTAATTAAACCTTAAGTCCCAGACTGGCCTGGGGAGGCTGAAGTAGCACAAGATGAATATTTGTTTGGAGTGAACATGGGATTCCAGTGGCTTCAAGGTGTCAGAGACCAAGTGCATTAAAAGGGAGATTTGGCTCGTCGCTGGTTATACGAATTTAGTGAGTTAAACTGTGGCTTGGAGAGTTAGCAGTCCTCCCTTTTGTATGACCTTGCCTATGGCGGTGTCCTCCTCTCCTGCTTCCTTATCTGTAAAGTGGACTTTGAATACCAACCTTAAACACTGTTGGTGCTTAGGAAACAACTTGTTAAACTTTCATACCTAATTTTTTTTTTTTCTCTTTGGTTTACAAAGTCTAAATAGCTATACTGGGGCCATTTGTGTTGTTGTGGAATATTAGATAAAGGTGAATGGGAGGGGCTTCCCCGGTGGCTTAGTGGTAAAGAGTCTGCCTGCCAGTATAGGAGACATGAGTTTGATTCCTGATCTGGGAAAATCCCACATGCCGCAGAGCAACTAAGCCCATGCGCCACAACTATTGAGCCTGTGCTCTAGAGCCCAGTAGCCACAACTACTGAGCCCATGTGCTTCAGCTACTGAAGCCTGCATGCCCTAGGTCCTGTGCTCCCCAAGAGAAGCCACTGCAATGAGAAACCTGTGCACTACCATTAGTGGGTAGCCCCCACTTGTCACAGCTAGAGAAAAGCCCACGCAGCAATGAAGACCCAACACAGCCAAAAATAAATAAATAAAAAGTGAAAGGGATTATTTTGTTAATGAGTATTCCATATTTTCATCATAACTTCTGGGATCTTGGAGTAAGTTGCATTAAAACAGAAGTTACTATATCCCTTCCATAAACTCTACCTAGAGCAAACAGCTCATACATAGTTGCTATTGTTAAAAAAAGATCCCAGCTGCCAGAATAATTGTAATGGCTGTGCATGCTTGCGTGCTAAGTGGCTTCAGTTGTGTCTGACTCTGTGCTACCCTATAGACTGTAACTTCCAGGCTTCTCTGTCCATGGGATTCTTCAGGCAAGAATACCAGAGTGGGTTGCCATACCCTCCTCCAGGAGGTTTTCCCGACCCAGGGACTGAACCCACCTCTCTCACGTTTTCTGCATTGGCAGGCAGGTTCTTTACCACTAGTGCTACCGGAGGTGCCCCTGTAATGGCTAACACTGACATCATAATTAATGCTTTACTATGTGCTAGAGACTGCTTAAACAATTGATATAGAGTAACATACTTATGCCTCACAACAATTCTGTACATGACCAATGGAAAAACCATAGCTTTGACTATATGGACCTTTGTTGGTAAAAGTGGTGTCTCTGCTTTTTAATATGCTGTCTAGGTAGGTTTGTCATAGCTTTTCTTCCAATGAGCAAGCATCTTTTAATTTCATGGTTGCAGTCATTGTCTGCAGTGATTTTGGAGCCCAAGAAAATAAAATCTGTCACTGATTCTACTTTTCCCCTTCTATTTGCCATGAAGTGATGGGAATGGATGCCATGATCTTAGTGTTTTGAATGTTGAGTTTCAAGCCGGCTTTTTCACTCTCTTCTTTCACCTTTATCAAGAGGCTCTTTAGTTTCTCTTCACTTTCTGCCACTAGAGTGGTATCATCAAGTTCAATATCCCAGTTTGAAGAGCACCAGGCTGGAGAAATTCTCTTACTCTTGGGAGAGCCAGTCTTTTTGTTCTATTCAGGTCTTTAACTGATTGAATGAGGCCCACCACAGTAAGGAGAGCAATCCACTTTACTTGGTCTACTAATTCTAATGGCAGTTTTATGCAAATACACTTTCACAGACACACCCAGTATAATGTTTGACTGAATATCTGGGTATCCCATGGCCCAGTCAGGTTTGACACATAAAATTAACCATCATATCATGTAAGTGACTGAGCCAGGATTTGGATCCAGGCAGCTTGGCTCCAAGGCACATACTTTTAGCCTTTACTTACCTCTCTCTAAGGTCTTAGAGCTCCTTACTGTCACCTATTCAACATGAAAGTCAAATAATGCCCCTCTCAGACTTTAACAAAGATTTTATAATTTTCAAAATCACAAATACCCACCCACTTCTCACAACCAACATGTCATGTTAGGGAGATCTTACAAAGAGAGAGTTTGCTACTAAGAATATTTGACCTTATTCCCACGTATTGTTTTGCCCTTTAATATTTCTGAGTGGCCAAAACTAGATCATTGGTTGCCTCACACCAAATCTCAAACATTCCCAGTTGGTTATTTCATAAACCACAGAAGGAAGAACAGGCAATCTTTGCTTCTCTTTCCTAGGTCCTTATACAGAGAGAACTGTAACCGGAGCACAGGTCTGAGGACTGGGACTTCCTGCCCGATTCGGCTCTTCTGGAAATACAGCAGTGTGTGGAAGAGGCAAAGATCTGCTCATCTACTTCAGAGTGAGGGATGCAGTCAATACATAAGTAAGTAAATGTGATGATATTTAGTCGAACATGGGCTAGAGATATAAGTTCTATGACAACAACTGAGCTGGGAAAAGAAAGAGAGATGGAAGATGTTGGTGAGGTGGCTCTTAATGTAAGAGAATCAGAAAAGGCCTCTCTTGAGCAGGTGACATTTGAGCAGAGATTTGAATGATATTAGGGAATGAGACATGAGACTGTGGAAAGAACATCCTACATGAAAACTATGAATCAAGGGCCAAATTGGGAGTATTCGCTGAGTGTGTAAGCAACAGCCTGATTGGAGGGAAGTCAGAAAGGTGCAGAGAGGAAGGTGATGAAACCTGAGGGGGCACCCAGGGCCAGGTCATATAGAGTCTTTTGGTTCACGGAAAGACTTTGGATTTGGAGGGTTTCGAGTAGGAGAATAACACAATCTGACGTTTTAAAGCCCCCCAGGCCCCTCTCCCCCACTGCCCTCACATGGCTGCAGTAACAGAATATTTACTTGGGAGCAAATTGGAAGCAGAGAAACTAATTATGAAGCTCTTGCAATGACGGCTTGGGTAGGGTGGCAGCGAGGGAGGTGGTCAGAATTTATTTGGATTTGGGTTTTATTTTGAAGGTAGCATGAGGGGCCTTGTTGATAGATTTTCTATGTGGTGAATGTTAGACTATTATACAGAGATCTTACAACTTAGCAGATGTTGTGTGTAAAAGAGTGGATTGGACTAAGTGGTATTTAAGGTCTATTTCTCTAGAACAGTGATTTTACTCCGTGCTCCCTGAGACAACTTTCAACTATTTTATCAGCTGCAGTTAAACTTTATTCTTTTGACATCTAAGGCTTAGTATATCTTCTTTGATCCAAAGTGTTTTTTTTAATAGCAATATTATTAGTCTACCAAAACAGAAGCCGGTGGAAGAAAATGAAAGAATTTTCAGTGTATTCATGAACATGGTAGAAAATGTACCAAGAATTACAAGAAAAGTTTTGAAGACTTTGTAACTTTTAATAAATAAGGGAGAAAGAAAGTCACAAAGAAGAGAAAAAAGACACATAACCGTAAAATAATATGAAAATGTCCCTCAGGGAAGGAGCAAAGAAAGGATTATTTTATTTAGCTGCATCAGCAAAAAATCACCTGGCTTTGTATCAGGAAAAAAAGTCCCCATAATCCAGTTTTAAAAGTACTTGCTCCATATATTATGAATGACATTTCCAGGCTGCCAAATTTCTGATCGAGCTGGTGATTAGAAGACAATACAGTGCCTCCTTTTCTCTCTCTTTCTTCCTTTCTTAGAAACAGCATTGCCTCAGCTCTTCTTCTTCTGAATGTTTCGTGAAAGTCAGAAACAGAGAAAGCAATGAGAGACACATGTCAAAGAGTTGATTTGGTTGAAGAGAAATACTTAGCAGGAACATGCAACAGCTAAGACAGGGAGAGGTGGTAGAGGGGAGATAGGGAATGTGAAGGTCAGGGAAGAGCAGCTTTACCTGCAGCGTTTGAAGGTCACAAGGAGTGTCAGATATCAACAGTACCTGGGTTAATTGCCCCTGACACCAAATGAAATGAAGCTCTGTTCGATTTGCAGGCGACTCTGAAGTTAGATGGCTCATTTTCAACCTGCATGTTTATTTCATGTTACTTAATTGGCCTATTGAAGCATGAGGCTGCTATGAGGCAGCAGTGGTAGGGGGAGAATGTGTGGTGTGTATGTCTGTCTGTGAGAGAGAGAAAGAGAGAGAAAGTGAGTTAAAAGTAGTAATTTATTATGATTGCTTTTCATGCTCACTGTAATAGACCACTTCCGAGCAATCAGCTTGTGCTCCTGCAGGACTTGGGGTGGCACAGGTAGGCATTATTTAATTCATCTGTGAGAAAGAGAGCAACAGAGGGGGATAAAGTGAATATTAATCAGAACTATATGAGATTTGAGATGGCGGCATCTAAATCAATCCAAGGAATCATCTGGGAAATCAACTCCCTGTTTTCAGCTGGCTTACACATTTTATTCTGGTGGGGGGATATTAGGAGCTTTTTTTCAATCACATCTTCCAAGTTTGGTTCATCATAATAAAGTCCAGAAAATTCATAAGTCAGGATGAATTTGTTCTGCCTAGAATTTCATTCCACAGTCTCTGAATGCTGATAACCGGTGAGTGTTACTGGGATGTTATCTGAGAGCCTGAGGCTCTTCTGAGTGTTGTAGGGGCTAGTCTGTATTTCTCAATACCTCCTGAGCCACAGGATATGGTTACATCATTTTGGGAGCTATGATCTAGTCAATACAGGTGATAGAGATATCTGAAACAGGGGATAAAACGAAGAACCAGGAGTGAAATGCCAAGGGATCTTGCTCTGAGCTTAATGTGCAGTATGGAAGCAGATTCATTAAGGAACATTTCCCTTGATTTTTGATTATGGAAAATATGAAATATTCTCACTGGCCTTGAAAGACTGTTTTAAAGAGGAACCCCGTTAGTATGGAGCATGCCAAATTTGAGGAATAAGAAGATAAAAGCTGTCATTCAGTCCTTAGCTTTTGACCACAGCAGTGGCGCCCATACCTGAGCTCACTTTGTTCCATCTACACATGGACCTCAGGTTTGAGAAGCCCTGTATTAAAAGTTAACTGCTGCCACTTTTGGTTATCCCCACTTGGAAATACTCAATGTAAGGGGTACCCAGATAAACCAGAATGCGCTTACACTGTTTTTGAAAGCTCATTGAAATGAAAACATGTACTTCATAATCATAATACATGAGGATTTCCCCAAAACATATCCATGGATTTATAGGAGTCTGTGAGAAGAGGAACTTGGCTGTATGATTCTTCTACAAAAAATGCCGGGGCACGTGAGCAACCCTTTGGGGGTTATTCAGTAGGCTCTCTGGTAGGCAGGTGTATTCTTTAAGGTCTTCTGGGTGCTGTGAGCTGATGCTCCAGTGCACTTTATGCATGCCCCCCTCCCACAGTGTCCCCATCATTTTCTACCCTCTTTTGTTCCAAGAGACCCAGAACAACTAATAAACCATCTTGTATAGCCTAATATATACAAAAACAGTTTGATCAGGGTTAATGAAAGGGCTGATAATTTCTAAGGTAAATTTACAGGAGTCAAAGCTTTTGAAACATGGTTTCAAATTAATAAAAAGATTTGTGTGAGACAAAGCATTTGTTTATCTGAGTATGAAAATGTTCTAATCTAGGGAATGGTGATAAAGCCTAAGTTATAATGTTTGGTTGCTACATCCTTCATCTATTCCAGGCTTGCAAAGCAGCTCTTCCCAACTAGCTGGGCCTTTTCAAACTGTCTCTTTTGGCATATGTGTTGATTATAGACCTCAGTGAAGATGGTTAAGGTATACCAGTCAGTATATATTTTTGTAAATGTGCTTATTTTGAAAACACACATTGTTTTCTCAATGAAACATCCTGGGCCATACATAAATTAAAGTTGCTTTGTATGTTAATTAACTCAATGGGCTACTGGGGTTTATAATGGACCTCTAAGCCCTGTTGGGTTCATTCTTCTGTGTTTAAAAAAGAAAAAAAGAAAGAGGAAGGAAGATCTTTGATCTTCATCTTATCTGGGAGAGGTGAGTAGAAAGGAACCAGAGACAAAGCACTAAATTCACCTTTTGAGAAACGCAAGCAACAGAAAAGATAAGACATGGCTCCAAGTATTGCAGAATAAATGGCTTCTGTTGTGTAAAGTTTTGGGAAAGAGGAAGAAATGGTTTTCTCAGAGTTGCTTGCATAGGTCTGCTCTCCCTAGGCCTTCTTTCTCGGGGAATCCTGCTGCCTTGTCCCATGTGGAGTTGCTGATGCTATACTGGGTGCACACTGAGGCAGAATTAGTTCATTCTCTGTCCAGTGGCGCTGGTCTCAGCTAGGTAGGCCAGATTCAGACCCGGGGGAAAGAGGCAGAATGTACTTGGGGCTGGAGGTAGGAAGCAGCAGGAAGGGAGGGTCTGCCAGTGTCTAGGAGCATCAACCTGAAAACTTGTTTGACAAAAATAAAGCCTGAAAGCTGGAGCTGATTTTCTTTCTTCAGGCATTATTACTTCCTACCAAATCCTGGGCTGACAGCATCTGTTCTGAGTGCATTTCCGTTCCCTCCCAGACAGCAAGTCATTTCTAAGACAGGTCTTACATTACTCCTCATGTGCTGTTGGTTAATGAATAATATTAAAACAATAACAATGCTTTTAGACACATCATGAAAGCAGGATATTAACAGTACGTAGGCTTCATTAGTTGAGCTTCTACATTCAAAATATCCACAAATAACTGAACTCAGAGTGAAACTCTTTTTCATTCTACCCAGAGCTCTATTGTAGAGATGTAATGTACCTTCCATAGTCAGTACTGCATATTAAAATGTTAAAAGAAGTTCTATTGATTCTCTTGAATCTACATCTTTTGCAAAGAAATCTGAACCCTTTCTTTTTCTTCTCATCCTGGATCATGAAGACAGAACACGGTCCTCATGTCTATCACATATGATCAGCTCCTATGTTATCCACCTGTGAAATACTCACTTCGCAGATTCACTGGGAAGTGAGAATAGCAAAGTTGCCCTCCATTTGCTCTAGGGGTATTGCCAGTCTATGTTCTCCATACCAATTATGATGTATATTCAAGAAAAGTGCAAACTGACTTTAACAGTAATTGAAGAAAAATTATAAGCAAGAAGCTAAATTCTATGCAAACACTGAAAATCATTCTAAAAGTATGTGTAGAAATTACAGATTTTCCAAGGTTGGTATTACCTGAACATGGTTTACTCTTTGTTGGATCTGTAAAGCATATGAGGACACAGAACTGTGTATATTTTAAAATTGATTGTTTCATGTTTTTTCCTTGATGACCTGAAGAGAGTCAGTGAAGCTAGGCCAGATACAGATACACGCCTTTTAACAGTAGGTAATTAGGCCTGTTGTACCTACAGACACTTTCCCTACAGGATTATTGGCCCCATTTACTCCCAGTGTGTTACTCCAGTTCACTTCAATTAGGAATATTTAGGAAAATGATTGAAAGTGAAGAGCTATTAAGAAATCTCTTCACATGCTGAATTAGTGGGACAGTGAGACAAGATATGCTTTTATTAGATGAAAAATTATCTAGACAAGACTTCCTATGATTTTATAGGATCAGAATTCTAGTTGGTGTTTAGTGTTATGACTTTATAAAAGGTCACGTGGCCTTATAACTTTGTCATCCCTATCCTCAAATTTTTGCAGTGGTTCCCTGTTGCCTGAAATAGGTTGAACCTCTCATTGGTAATCTGACATTTCTCTGCACTTACCTATCATTATACTCCTTTTTTTAAGATTAATTTGTATTTTATATTGGAATATAGTTGATTTGTAGTATTGTGTTAGTTTTAGGTATACAGCAAAGTGATTCAGTTATACACATACATAAATCCATTGTTTTTCTAGGTTATTACAGTATATTGAGTTCCCTGTTGAATATCTATTTTTTATATAGTAGTATGTATATGTTAATTCCAAACTCCTGTTATCTTGCCCCTCAACTTTTCCCCTTTAGTAACCATAAGTTTGATTTTGAAGTCTGTGAGTCTGTTTTATAAATAAGTTCATTTGTATCATTTTTTAAGATTCCACAGATAAGTGATATCATGACATTTGTCTTTGTCTGACATACCCCACTTAGTATGATAATCTCTAGGTCCACCCATGTTGCTGCAGATTCCTTCTTGTGCTTGACATCATAATCTCAAGGAACACTCAGCATTTGCTAAGCTTACCATTCCTATCCCTCTCTTGGAGTGATTTTTTTTTTTTTTTTTTTGCTTTTTAAATCTTCGTGTTTTCTCTTCAGCCTTAGAACTTATTTTTGCTCCATGTTCTAGGCTGAAATCCTATTTTAGGAACCAACTCAAGTGTATCACAAAAAATGTGACTCACTTCTGTACTTGGAATGAATTGTTTCTTTGCTTCACTCTTTTAGCACACTGGTTCTTGATCCTGACTATACATTAGAATCACTGGAGAGTTAAAAAAAATACTGATGCATTCTGTGCACCAAATTCTCACTTTAAATCTGAACAAAGATCACCAGGGACATTTTACTCTTTACCCAATCCTTTCCAGATACATGTAGGTAATATCTCCTTTCAAGGGCATCATGAATGTGCCTGCTGCTTCTCTCAAAGTGAGTTTGGATGAGTGAGTGGGGGCAGCTCACTCTCTTGGGTCAAGCGGCTGTATATTCAGGCCACTCAAGGCAGCTGTTTTCTTGCTCTGTGTATATCCCCTGCTGACCAGTGCTTGCTTCACCTACAAACTACTCATAGGACTGACCTTCATACATACTTGCCCCATGCCCCAGCTAGTGATTGTTCGTATCCAAGGGACAGTGAGGGGTGGTTCCCTCTGCTGGTAACTGATGAATCAACCTAATGTAATTCCCCCCAATAACTGGTAGCCTCCCCCTGCCCCTGGGACTGAAGATTGCTGCCAGGCCCTGCCTTCTGTCTACCGCACGGGTGGGGTGTTGATCCAGGACCTTGCTTCAGACTTCTAATCACCCTCATGCATTAAACCAAGTCTCTGTTGCTGACTCTGGGCTCCCTTTGGTCTTGGAGCTGGGCAGGTACAGGGCTTGCGAGGCCGGGGGGTGTGCAGCTCAGTAGAGGTATTGAGAGAAGTCTTTGATGCAACTGCCCCTACCTGCCACTGTTCCAGCAGCCAGGTGAGCATGCTAATGTCACAATCTGTGATGTACATGAAACTATGGGTGATTGTATATGATATGTGTGTGAAAAATCAAGCCTGAACAGTCCTGCTGCAGAACCTATGCAGATAAGTCAAAAAGCTCTTGCTACAGTGGTTCTGTGGTTCACTAACTGTTGTAACTCATAAGTCTACAATTATTTTATTGTTTGGTAACATCTTTTTTTATACTGCAATAAACACTTTTGTGATTCCCTATTCATGTACAGGCAGTGAAGCATGCGATTTCACCCCATTCACCTAGTTGAGTCATGCTCCACAGCTCCTGATGAGGACTTCACGATGTTTCCCTTATCCTTATGCTTTTATTACTCCCTCCCTACTCCGCACTCTTGGCTGATGGCCTTGCTTCCTACTTTCCCAAGAAAGCGTTAGGAATCAGGAAAGGACACGCGCATTCTCTCACACAGCACTTTACCAAACTGCTGAGTCTCTACTGGACACTGTTTCCCTTCTTGAGGCACAGCCCCAGCTCATGTGATACTCTCACTCATGCAGCTGACTTCACCTCCCTGGCCTCTTTTCCTCGATCTGCTTCTCCCATTTGCTCTTCTCTCTTCTGCTTCGTTATGATCCTCTCTACTGGATCATCTGCCATCCTAAAAAGTAAGTTTTTCCTTGACCCTCTCATCTTCTCCATTAACTTTTTTGGCGGCCTTGGGAACGTGCCGGCAGAAGTCCTACAAAAGGGGGTGTTCTTAACTGAGGACCCCAACTGCTGAGCTCTGGACTCTATCCTGCCTTGGCAGTGAGTCAACGCTTGCTGCACACTGCTCCCACCAGAGTTTGGCAGGGACACTAATACAGATCCCATCTCGGTAGACACAAGACTCCTTTGTTGGTCAGTTCTGGCTCAAGAACTGATGGCTTTGTTGAACTTTTGGTGGACAATAGACATGCCACGGGGATAGAGAAAGGAGGAAGGGAAATAGTATGGATTGTTTATTGGGATATGTCTCCAGATAGCTTTTTTTCCCTTTTATTTTCCTCTTTTTTTGTATTATAAAAACATAACCACAGACACACACTCACCACAGACAGAAGAAAGTTCCACTGTATGAACATCAATCATATAGTGCTAACAGCATGCTTAACGGGTCAGTTTCTCTCAATTCTTCATTAAACAGCTCTGTGTGTCACTAGCCTCTTGACTGCAAAAGTTGCAGATTTACTTTGTGTAACGTTGTGGGAATGAGGACTGGGTTTGGAGTGGACCTGGGTAACACTGTTCTTGGGTCTCCATTGACTTCTTCTGGTTTGGCTTTTTGTATTGTGTCAGATACAATATCTGATGCAAACCAGATGTCTTTGGGTGCCCTTGGGTGCCCAGAGGTCCTGTAGCGGGAGTCACAGACAGCAGGCCCAGTCGAAGCTTTTGTGGCAGTCCCTCTCTGTGTGGCTGGATTGTGAGGAACAAGACTTTCTGCTGGGTAATGAGAAGAAAACATTCTAACAAGGATTCACATTTGCAACATCTGTTTCATCTGGGTAATTTTAGATAGCTAAAATCTCAGAATGAGGAGAGCTCTTATCATCTTACAAATGATTGCTGCGATGTCTCAAAGCACCCTCTGCAGTAATTAATAGACTGTAAGGGCTCAGAAGAAATAGGGTCCTTATTAAACTCAGGAAACAGCATCCCTTTAGGGCAAACTAACACAGAAGAAAATGGTATAATGGACTGTCTCTCTTAGAATAGCCTAAAAAAAGTCTTTTCTCTCTTTTTCTTTTGAGAGCTGTAGTTGTGAATTAAAGATTTTCATATTTCTGTTAACCTTTTCTTATCCATGTTCAGTTCAGTCGCTTAGTCATGTCTGACTCTTTGCAACCCCATGGACTGCAGCATGCTGAGCTTCCCTGTCCACTCCCAACTCCCTCAGCTCTTATCCAAGTATCTATGCTTAATTAATCCTAACCACTTTTCAAAAGAAAAAAAACATCATTCAAAGAAATGTGCATGGATAAAAATTGGATTTTAAAGATACTGACCAAACCCCATTGTTATGAAACCGATTTCTAAAGATAGCACTTGCTAGAAATGAGAGCACTTTAACTCGGAGTATTTTGGGGTGGAAACATGAGGGAGATTAGAAGCTGTTAATTGTATTACACTGATGATGAAACTGGGGGCTCTTAAAGGATACTTCCTCCACTTTTCTACCTCTCACAGCATTTCCCATTGTGCTCCCAGCAAGTGCTTAATAGACATATCTTTTTAAAAAGGTATGACTATAATGTAGATAATAGTGGCAAAACAGAAAATGTAACTTGGATTCATAACATGTGAATCCCCTTTTATCCAACAAATTATATTCTCTCTTAAATATCAGAACAAAAAACTCTCCAATGGAAAGCAAAATGATGGAGTACTCACTTTAGAATGTGTGAACTTAAGTACAATCTAAATGGGCTCTTTGTCCAGCCAATTCCTATTTGTGTAGCTCTGTGCAGTAAACAGAGCACTTCGGCATACATTATCTCATTTGGTTCTCAAAATAATCTCTTCTGAGTTGAATCCCCAAAGCCTCCTCAGAGCTAGAAAATGTTTCAAAGTATTTCATTGCCACCCAGAGACTGAATCGATTCCAGTGAACATGAAATGTTCTTTGAGAAAGAGCTGTTTGGTCACCATGACTTTTCTGCCAGGTATCAGAACAGAGTGTTCTTTTTGCTAATGCTAACATGCAGCTGCTATTACCATGTAGCTTAATATATCTAACTGTGTTATTTTAACCAGGGTAGGATAAGTTATGCTGTGGTGGCGAACAACCACATATCCTAGTGGCTCACCAGAAGAAAAGTTTGCTTCTTTCTTACAATGATGATGGCAAATCCAGGTGACTCTGACTCTGGGGTAACTCAGTGGTCCAGGATTTTGAATGCCCATCACGCTGTGACTGCAGCCTTGGGAACATATCCCTGCGTGGTTACTGCAGCAGGGAGGGACTGTGATGGGAGGTTCATACTGGCAATTAAATGTTTTGTTCAGGAAGTGACACATCATTTCTGCTTACTTGGGCAGGGAGGTATCATCTTCCTACGTACCAGGAAGGAGAGGAAAATCAGTTGTGGTGGAACTTAGGAATTCCTACTACGTAAGGTTTTTCTTTTATCAGTCAGTGAGGAAGTGTGAAGTAAGTGTTCAGCTTTAGCTTGGAGTAGACTTAGCTAAATCTGTCAAGGTCTGTGGCTTTCTTCCAATAAATATGTTAAAACTGTTACTCTAAAATGGCAGAGACAACTCATTTTTAGAACAGCTGTGTTGGATCTCAAATTTTCTCTGCTATCAGGCTATGGCGGTTGCAAGATGATGCCAAAACCACCTGGTAAATTCAGTGAATTCAGTAAGGGAAGAAAGTTGGCCTGGCGGTTTTGATAATGTATAGGATAAGTAACCAGTTGGTTGTCTGCAATATTCATTTTCCAGTGCATCAGTGAACAATGTGAGAAAGGCTTTTTGCTGGACTTTTCTTTGTACAGTTTTGGAGAGCCTAGAAAACAGTGGATGTAGGAAAGACTGAGGATCATAGGTTAAACTCTCATGGGTCATAATTTTCTGCTTGGTACCAAATTGCTGTCTTTTTCGTATGTAATTTCAGCCTCCCGCATGTTCAGTGATCTTACACCTGCTAATAAATTTGGCTTAGCAAATTGTTGATCACTAAACGAGAGTGTGTGGTCGTACGTAAAAGGAAACTGAATCATCTGAATAACTTGTAAAATTCAAATTCCAGGTCTCCACCTTAAAAATTTAGGATCCCTAAGAAATCATAGTTTTAACAAGACTCCTACAGGCCATGTTTTGAGGAACACTGAACTAAGTAAAAGAACCTAGATTAGCCAGGAAATGGTCACTCTTTTTATGAATTCTAAGCAGCCCTCAAAAATATCTGTATTGTCATGTAACTTGTTCAATATCCTATACAAAGGGCTTGGAAAACAGTCTGCATAGTAAAAGCACAATAGGCTTTCCAAGATTTGACTGCTGGAGACTGCTGTAAATTTTCTAAATAATCTGTACAACGGTCTTACGCATTTCTTCTAGTTAATACTGAGGGCTTTCCACCCACTCCATTTACTGGTGCCCTTTAGGATTGTAAAAAAGAACAGTTGGCCCTCAATGAGGACAATGGAAAGCAAGTTGAATGAATCCCAAAATGGCATATTTTACTTGAAAAACATGCATTATGCTCTTTTCCAAGTAAACTGCATAGAGAATGTAAATGAAGCATAAAGCTCTTATGAATTAGGCCCTAAGCGTTTTTCTTTTTAGCATATAAACTGCCACTAAGGATGTGATAGGAATGCATTTTCTACTATTTTTCAAACTGTAATTACGTTTCCCTAGTAAAACTCAAATACTTGATATGGTCCTGTTGCAACTGTACCAGACAGGTAATAATTGGAAAATTTAACGCAGAGCTTTATCTCTTAAATGCTAAAAGGTAGGGCTACTCAGAGCATACAGAAGAGTTGGCATTAAATATAAAAAGTGTGAACCTGGTGTTTCTCTATGATGTTAATTTTGCATCTGGAAATGTGTTCCAAAGCTGTAGCACCCTTTTAAAAATATAAGAATAGAAGACAATTCCTTCTCCAACCTTCTTCTAAAAGAGCCTATGATCTCCATCTACTATTCAATAGTTCCATTTTTTCACATTTACTGCATTTCAGGTTGGAATGCGATGCATATAAGTCTCAGAGCAGTAAATTAACTTATTTAAGAAGCAATGGAGTAAAATGAAGCAAAAAAGAGGAAAATTCTCTGAAGAGTGCTGTTCAATTGTGTATCTAAAGACCATCAGAAACGGGCACACAATAAAAGTCATATAAGGAATTTAGAAGGTTTGAGCAATGTTCTTCCTATTCATCACCACAGTAGACTTTATTAGCCAACATTTTTTTTTCTTACTGTCTTTTTTAAAAAAATCAGCAATTCTAAGACTTGCACTGCATTAAAGATGCCTGAACTTACACAGATAATGAAAGTCTCCTTAGGCCCTCTCTATGAACTGATAATACTTTTTTGCAGACAATGCAAATTAAATAGTTTCCACATGTACACATTATATGTAATTTCTCTGGGAAAACCATCGAGTCACAAATTTTCAACAAAGCCCATTACTGTCTGAAATATGATCTTCTACTTTAAGATGCTTAGAAAAGCAAAATCTCTGAAATAATTTCTGGTGAGATTTGTCATGAAATCTTCATCCTGCCTCTTCATTTTCAGCTGGGAGAACTCTGATTTTTTTTCTAGTGCATGTGAAACCAAATTCTACAGCCCTTTGACAGCTGCTCATCTGTACTTGAGCTTTTTATGGGTTTCACCCAGAACTGACGCAACTTGTTTTTGTATCTTTCAAAAGAGATATTAATTTATTTTCACATGCTACTTTTCATGTCTTATTACTGTGCATATTTGATTTCAAGGGACTTGCCCCACGACAACTTCATCACTCTGAGTGAAAGTGATGATTTCTGAAGTGTTTATCCACTTTGGGTGCATAAAACCCAAACTAAGTATAAACTAAAAACAATATAAGTTCAATCCTCAAATGCATTCAGTATTCTCCGATGGCTCAGACTGGAGACCATCTCATTCAGTAGAAATATGCAGCTTTTGACAGCTGGGGAAACATCAGAGCCTAAAGATCAACGGCTCAGACTCTGAAATCAGGCTTGTTTCAAATCTCTGTTCTAACATTGGCCAGCAGTCCTGACCTTTAGCCAGTGCTCTTTGAGCTCAGTTTTCCTCATGTGTCAAATGGGCAAGATAGTAGTTATAATGTTTAGGGTGAACTAACTGCTATGTCAGACTCTCAAATTGATAATGGCTCAAATAAATAGAAATCTGATTTCTGTTCACTAATGGTATTGGGTAGTGACCTAGGAGCCTCTCTTCCAGTTAGTCATTCAGAGATCCAGGCTGATAGAAGTTCTACTATCTCCAGCATGCAGCTTCCAAGGTTTCTTTAGAGTAAATATTTCTCAATTTTTTTTTTCATTTTCCCCCTTAAGGATAAAAATTAAATCAATTAAACCTGATTAATTAAAATTAAGTAACTAAATCAAATTTAAAATCTCTCTAATGAGAGAAATTCTTAAATATTAAGAAATAAGATATTATCAGGCAGAGTTGAGTTTTGAAGAGCCACCAACTGTTGTAATATCTAAGATGGTTTTTGTGCCCTCAGACAAATATTTCCACTTCTTGGGAGCAATATTACCCCCACTGAGAATGCATGTGTTAGAAGTGCCTTCATTCTAGCGTGCTAGGAGGGAAAGGAGAATGCAAGAGCATATCTGGGAGAGGTTTATGGGTCGGGCCTGGAAATGTCACACATCACTTCCATTTATATTCCATCGGCTAGAATTCAGTCACATGGTCACTCCTAACCACAGGGACACTAGGAAATGTAATCTAGCTATATGTCCAGGAAAAAGAGAAGCAGATCTTGGATAAAGAGCTAGTCGTCTCTTCTGCTATTTTACTTGCTTTGTATGAATTGTTGTTAGGATTTAATTAATGTTTAATAGAGTTAAAGTGCTTAATGTCATGTCTAGTACATTATAAGCATTTAGGTTTTTGAAAAAAAAAAGAATTAAGAAATAAATCATCTTCCCATCATTTATTCTATCAGAAAATGAAAGAAATCTTAGAGTTGGAAGGTACCTTAGTAACCGTGTAGACCAACCTCCTATAAATGGATTTTTGCTTGAATGCTTTAAGTAGAAAGGAGGCAGTGCATTTCTTTATTGTATCTTGAGTTACCTGAAAATTTTTATTCCAGGCAAAATTTATATCTTCCAACCATTCCATCCTTCCCATTAGTATTTGCTTTTCCCTCTGAAATTTTTAATCATTAATTCATTCGACAGATGATTTGCTTACTGAGTACATCTGATAGTGTGCTGGGCTCTGGATATTCAAAATCAAATGTATGTTCCTTACCTTGAAAAACTCAAAACATTCTACTCTTCAAAAAGCAGGGACTTCTGTCTTAGCTTTTGTTATTTCCCCAACCCCTAGCATAGTGCAGGCACTTAGGAAGTGTTCAGTCAATAGTTGTTGAATAAGTGCGTATAATGGTGGAGACAGAAAAGGAAAACGGCAATGCTGGTACAGTGAAATGAATGATGTTAGGGAGGCAGTTGCTGGTCTCTGATAGAGCAGCCAGGAAGGCACCTTAATACTCAGCTGGAGAAGGCAGTGAGGAGGCGATGACACCTGAGCTGAGTTTTGAAGACTGAGAACTTATACTATGTTAAAGGATGGGAGAAGGGAATTTCTAGAAAAGAAAATAGCACATTTGTGGCCTAGAAGCCTAGAGAGGACTTGACATAGTGTGGTGTAATAGATTGAATTGTGTCCATGAAAAGTTCATGTCCACTGGGAACCTAAGAATGTTAACTTTTCTTTGTAGATGTAATTAGTTAAGTTAAAATGAAGCACATGGTCTTAGAGCAGGCCCTAAATTCAGTGACTGATGTCCTTATAAGAAGGCCATGTGAAGACAAGCTTGGAGGGAAGATAGCTGCATGAAGACAGAGGCAGAGATTGGAGTTATGGTGCTGTAAGCTAAGGAATTCCAGGGGTCACTGGGAGGAAACTAATTCAGATGGTCTTACCAAAGTCCAGTTGATGGAGAACTGAGAAGAAGTGGTTAGCAATCAATAGTGCTCTCCTATGAAGCTTATGAAGGCATCCTTGATATAAATACAGTAGGAACTTTAGAAACTGGCTTATCAGATGAACTCAAATTCTCTGTGCCCTTTGTACAGGATGCTTGACTGGACACTTCTGATTAGTAGGTTCATCTATAGTTTGCTAAAGTCCTTTTGATCTCAAGAGTTGAGCTGTATGCTTACCAAATCCATTACTGTCTATTGTGCTTTTAATTATGCAGTATTATTATATATGTTATGGATAGACTATGAGAATTGTCTCTTTGAAAAATAAATATATGTTTTGGAAAGAATGGAGTATGATTAAAATGTTGTAAAAATCAAGAAAGCTATGTAGTCAGATTGCTTTTCAAGTGTCTTAATGTTTAGATATTGAAGAGACCAAAACTACCAGTTGGAAAGGAGGCATTTTGAGAGTAGTTTATATGAAAAGAACTGTGAAGAAATGCAGGTAGTGGCTGCTTGATTATATACCAGAGTTGGAGGCATTAATGTATACTCGCATGGTCGAAGTTGAAATAAAATGTGTAATTTTTTATAGTTTTCTGCTTGAACCAACTTTTGCACTTAATTTTCCTGATTGCATTGAATGAGAAAGTATCTGTTGTACATTGATGAAGTGACTGGGTAGGAATGTTAGCAGGTGCTGGTTTCAGGGTTAATGAAAGCTTTCTTTCAATCACAGAGAGTGGGGCACACATTTCCTTCTCACCTGGCAAGTGGCTGTTTTAGGAACTGGGATTTGGGTTCCCAGGGGTTCCTTGCATTCTGAAGTGGGACTGATGTTCCCTATATAAACAATATCACAAATAGTGTTTTATTTCTCAGCTCTGGGAATCTATTTAACCCAAGGTCAGAGAGCCATTACTGGTAGAACCAGAAATGGAAAGAGGTTCTTCTTTTACTCAATATCATATTCTTTATAACAGGCGTCACCAACACAAAGGAAATATTATACCAGTCACGTAGTGGAAACAGCATTTTCTTTTTCTTTTCTCTCTCCTTTTACTTCTTGAAAATATATGTTTCAGAGTTTAATCCTTACTTTACATACGGTCTTTCATAACATCACACATTTGCAAGTTGGAATAGTCTTGTATGTGTACTTTTTAGCATATTTAAGTTTCGAATTAAATTTTGTTTGGATCAGTTCAGTTCAGTTGCTTAGTCATGTCCAACTCTTTGTGACCCTGTGGACTGCAGCATGCCAGGCTTCCCTGTCCATCACCAACTCCCAGAGCTTGCTCAAACTCATGTCCATCGAGTCGGTGATGCCATCCAACCATCTCATCCTCTGTCATTCCCTTCTCCTCCTGCCTTCAATCTTTTCCAGCATCAGGGTCTTTTCCAATGTGTCAGTTCTTCACATCAGGTGGCCAAAGTATTGGAGTTTCAGTCCTTCCAAAGAATATTCAGGACTGATCTGCTTTAGGATTGACTGGTTTGATCTCCTTGCAGTCCCAGGGACTCCCAAGAGTCTTCTCCAACACCACAGTTCAAAAGCATTAATTCTTCGGTGCTCAGCTTTCTTTATAGTCCAGCTCTCACATCCACACATGACTACTGGAATAGTCATGTATGGATAAACATCAGTATTAGTATAAACATTAGTATTTAAGTTGCCCAAACATAAATTGATTGATTATTGGGCACGCGTCCTAGAAATGGGAAGCAAGTCGAATGATAGCGAAATTTAGCCTGAGTTTGAACTTTTGTCATGAATTCATCAATGAATAATTACAAAGTTATTGATCAGTCAGCAAATATTGTTTAAATATCTAGCATTTGCCAGATACTGTGCTAAGTGCTGACATACCGTAAGTATGAAGAAGAAAGACTCCATCACGTTTTGGAGATTCTGTATTGGCAGGATCTCTGTCTTCTGAGATCAAAACTAAGATTGCCAGGGAAAGTAGTTGTAAGCTTTAAAACCCTGCTGGAATATTTCAATGCTACAGGAGGTAGCACTTTTCATATAAATGCTATCAGGGGGAGAGTACTAAACTTTAGGTCCCAAGATTTAAGAAGGCGCTCTCCATGTTTAAAATTACCAGTTAACTTATTGCAGAGCATACAAAGTGTTTGGTATAATATTCCCTTTGAATTAGAGTGCTGTGTTGTAAAGAACATGATTTAGAGAAAAAGAAGAAAGTTTCCAGTCTCAGTTCTGCCAGTAAAAAGCTCTGTGACCTTGGACAATTCAGTTTGATTCTTGGGTCCCCGTAACCTCCTTGGTACTGATCGGATGAGGTGGTGTCTGCAGTCTCCTCCTGTTGTAAAATTTTCATTTATTGTAGAATTTCAAGGCTGTTTGAAGGACCCAGAGCCTCCTTTATAGAATTTTTGAACTACTTCATTACCCTCACCACACAGCATGATATTTGAAAGTATAGTTTTTGTCACAGAAATATTATATGATCCAATCTGCCTTCTTTCACCCCATTAGTGCTCCTGTTGGAGGGAGAAAGGAAGAAGAAGCCAGTATCTCCTTGCTGACTTGTGGGATAGTTGAAGGAATCAGAAGTATTTAGCCTGGACCAGCATAACCTTGGAATAAATAAAAGCCAGTGTGAAGTATTTGAATGGGTGTCATTAAGTGTTGTGGAGAAGGAAATGGCAACCCACTCCAGTGTTCTTGCCTGGAGAATCCCAGGGACGGGGGAGCCTGGTGGGCTGCCATCTATGGGGTTGCACAGAGTCGGACACGACTGAAGTGACTTAGCAGCAGCAGCAGCAGCAGCAGCAGCAGCAGCAGCAAGTGTTGGTACTCACTACACAAAGAAGAAAACATCCTATTTTTTCCTCCAGAAACTCACTTGGTAGAGGAGACTGACACATGAAAGACATGTGAAAAGTCCTAATGCAGAGGCAGGAAGGGCTGGATCTTAGAGATCCTGGTATAGATAAAATGAAAGTACAGAGGGAATGGTATGTTTTAGTGTTTCCCCGGAGAGCAGAACAATAACAGGTGGGTGAAAGTTACCACGAGCCGATTCAGCTCAGCGTAAGGAGGGGCTTTCTAATATTTAAAGCAATTTACCAGCAGATGGTGCACCCCAGGGAGGAGAGCAAGACTGTGCTTTGTGCTAATCCAAAAGATTCTTGACATATCTACTGGACATCTGCACCAGGTGGGGGGCTGGGTTAGTAATCTCTACCTTGCCTTTAGCCACTCAGACTTTGTGAGACCAAACAGCTTTCTTTCATTGGAATCATCTTGTAGGAAAACCACAGGGCAGGTTTTATGTTATCAAGTGAAAGCAACAATGGGAGCAACAACAGAAAAAGGAGATTATTCTGATGAAAAGGAGAGGCGTTATTTCCATCACCACCACTATGCCCATTAAATAACCCTTATTATCTACAGAGAGAGTGCATGACCCCAAACCAGGATAGCTGATATACAGAAAAACCCAAGAAAGTCTCATCCCTTAGCAAGTAGTGGACTCCACGACTTCTGAAATGAGGGATGCTATGATAAGTTTTACTCCAAAGTGCTAACCTAAGGTTTCCTTTGAGCCTGTCACCTTTAAGCCGCATGACTCTTCTGCAAATTCACAAAACAAAAATGTGAGCACAGTGGATTATGATGCCATTGCTGATATCGTGCTGGCAGTGATTGTAACAAGACTTGCCAAGCACACACTGACCCTCCGAGTCATATTGGTTCCTATGGAGATTAACACCATCAACGGTGAGAACAACAGCCCAGAAGTGCAATTGGTGTTAGACAGGGAAGAGAAAAATGGCAATATGATCCTCTAGAAACACAGCAATTGGAATGAAAAAGGATCTTGGGTTGGCACAGCTCAGGAGAGAAATGACCTGTAATGCTACTTCTCCAGCTCTTCCTGCAAATGGTTGGGAAAAAGCATGGTTCCTGGCAAATAGGCTACACTCTACTTTTATTTATCTGACCATTTTCAGAAAGTTCTCTTCTCATTCTAGATAGCTGATCTCTTGAAAGGAGTCTGTCCAAGGTGACTTCACCACAGACCAAGTGGTCCTGATGCTGAAACCGCAAGTCTGATTAGCATGTTGGGGTTCAGGGATGGGAAGGACACAGATTACCTAGATGTATCTTGGAAGGTTTTCATTTTCTCTCTGGATAAAATGATTTTTACCTCTATTCAAAGAAAACCATGACTTAAATTTCACAGTTTAAGGTGTTTCATGTATCTTAGTGAAACAGCTGGCTTACTGAGCATTAGAGTCTGGTTTCTTTCCTTGGGAGCTGAGGGGAGGGCACACACTCCCACCTCCCTATTCCCATGCTACCAGTTCTGTCTGGCCACTGCCACAAGCAGCGTTGTGCACAGGCTTATCATACTGGTGCCCAAGTTTCCAGCCTCTCCCCCATAAAGAGAGGGGAGGAGTCTGGAGACGTTTTCCAGATTTCAAGATATGTGACTCATGCCCAGTTCAGATGAATCAGGGTATATAAGGCAAGTTGTACTTTTTGTTGTCTTTCTCATATCAACAGTTGTGGGAAATGCCTATTAGTTGTTGAATGATCAAAAAGATGTAAGAAGAATAGCTGGTTTTAAGCAAAACCAGATCAAATTTCATCAAAAGTAAACAAGCTGATATGACAACATGTCATCCTGGAAAAGAAAGAAGATAATGGTTTTTCAAAGGAATGACAAAGCATTTTTTTTTTTTTTTGCAGAAAATTAGTTTTAATAGGATGTTTAGAGATGAAAAAAACATGCCTCTATTCTCCCAATGTTGGCTGTCGATGACTGTTCTATCTAGTGGGGGATGTGACTTGGTTTAGAGGGAAGTACACTGGGCTGTGCATGATTACAGAATTAGCTGTATGACTCTAGAGTCTTAGGCAAGGCTCCCAAGGTCACTGGGCTTCAGTTGACTGAAATGAACAAGAGTTTATATCCATAAAGCCTCAGGGCACTGAACACATAGCTTGACACAGAGTAAACACTCAATTAATGCTGGTGATGGTGAGAATGATGATTTCAGCAATGGCAACAATGATGGTGATGGTGAGGATTTTCCATGTTTTTACCTTAGTTCCTTAGTTTCCAAATTCTATGATTCTGGAAAGGGAATGTCATAAAAAACAATTTTAAGGAAGTCTTTTGTAAAGGTACCGAATCATAGAAAGCTCAGAGAGATATTCTACTTAGGGAAGTAATTTAAAACCAGAGTCTTATGTTCTAGGGACATGCTTTTCAAAGTCTTCTGTCCTCTGACCTTGCTTAATGGCTTAATGACATCCAATTTTATGGAGCTACATCATTTATATCAGAGAAGCAGCCTAATAGTGTTTATGAGTTCAGGATCATGGTTATATTCCTGCTCTGCCATCTGTCAGCTTTGTGGCTTTGGGCAGGTTATTGACTCTCTCTGTTTCCTTTTCCTCACCTGTAAAATGGGAGGGTATTAGCCATACCTCATAGGGTGGTTGTGAGGATGACATATATTAATGCATGTAAATTACCTAGACCTATGTTTATCTAGCACCCAGTACACATTCAATAGCTATCAGATATTATTATTATACTTACTTCTGAAAAACTAAGGATTTAATGAGGTGTTACATTTTAATCCTTTTCATTTTTAAATTAATGCATTGGGAAACTTTCTAGAGAATATCTTTAACTGATGGTACTTTTGTAGTTGTCAACTCAGCTTCAGGTTTTGTTCTCAAATCTTCCTTGTAAAAAGCAAATGTGTGTGTGTGTGTGTGTGTGTGTATGGTAAAGAAAAAAGCCTCAAATGAATGCTGATGCTATGTATCTTCCCACAAGATGGCGCAGCACTCCTGCCGTTTCAATGGTCAGCTACCCCAAGGCACGCAGGGAATTTTGATCAGCATCCAAAGAATCACTTCATCTCTCTCTGCAGAGACACCAGAACCCAAAACTTCATGTTCTGTCAAGTACATGTTGCTAATTCTTGCTTTTGATTACATAGGAACCACATAAAAGCTAAAGCCCGGAGAAGGCAATGGCAACCCACTCCAGTACTCTTGCCTGGTAAATCCCGTGGACGGAGGAGCCTGGTAGGCTGCAGTCCATGATGTGGCGAAGAGTTGGACATGACTGAGCGACTTCACTTTCACGCATTGGAGAAGGAAATGGCAACCCGCTCCAGTGTTCTTGCCTGGAGAAACCCAGGAACGGGGGAGCCTGGTGGGCTGCCGTCTATGGGGTCGCACAGAGTCGGACACGACTGAAGTGACTTAGCAGCAGCAGCAGCAAAAGCTAAAGCTACTTTAGCTTTTAATTTTTCCCTGCAGTATTTTATTCCAGTCTGAATTTGACCTTTCAAGAACACATTTTGTCTGTGGCCCCTTACATCTGAAGGATGGTGATAGAGTGAGAAGTGAGACAGAGTCTCTCTCTCCTGCCCCTCTAGATCAACTATGGAAAAACAGACAATTAACAAACAGACAGCACAGAACACAAGAGGCTGTTTATCTACTGGAGGTAGAGTGCTGGGGGACTGCCTCTGAACACCATATTATGGAGGTGAATTTTGCCCCTTGCCCCTTTCCACTCTGTCTTGATGTATTGTCTATGACCTTAGGCTCCCCTGAATTCCTGATGTTCATGCCTTGTTCTTACCCTATTCCCTGCTTCTACTGTTACCTCATGAAAGCTTAACTCTGGCCCTTCTGACTTATGGAATCTAGTCTGCTAATAGATTATCGTGCAGAGATAATTTCCTTGTAAAGAAACACATTTAATTTTTATTCAAAGCTGATAGTCCCAGAAATTGAGAAATGGGGCTCTCTGTGTAGACTCTTAACTTTTCCTAATGGGCTATGATATTATTTTTGCAAGAACTTTGTATTTTAGAAAAATTGTTTGTGGAACTAATGAACTTCTTTGAAAATTGCTAAGAGAGTAGATCTTGGAAGTTCTCATCACAAGAAAAAGAAATTTGTAATCATGTGAGGTGATGGATGTTAACTAAGTTTACTGTGGTGATTGTTTTGCAGTATATGCATATTGAATCGTTATGTTGTACACTTGAAACTTATGCAGTGTTGATAATTATATCTCAATAAAACTGAGGAGGAATAAAACTAATGAACTAAGTTAAGCTGATCTTATATATATCTCACATATATATCACATGTGTGTATATGTGTATGCATAGTCACAGGTATAGCATAGTTTTTTTATCTCTGCCACATCTCTCCCACAAAGGCCCAACTCACAGACAGTAGGAGACTTCTCAGATGGTCTCAAATTGCTCCTGAGATGGAGAGACTAACATGGTGCTAATGGAAATCGGATGGCCAGGCTCAGCTTTCTGGTAAGAACTGGTCTCGGCTCCTTCTTTACAGAAAGACCTAGCTGGCATTATTCTCTCTTCCTCTCCTGTGCCATCTGAAATCTGTGCCCTGAGCCTGCTGGCAGCTTTCTAAATCTCTGTTACAAATTTGGCACAATCTTCCTTCATCTGCGACTTTGGAGTCTTCTGATGTATTACCCCATGATTCAGGCTGGAGGTGGAAACTCTTTCATTAACTTGTGGGTGTGTGTGCTCAGTTATTTCCTTTCCAGTTCCCATAATAAACTTTTTTTTACCCCTGAAGAATCTGGACAACACAGCCATTACACAAATAAATTGTTATTTCATCATTTTGAAGACCATTTTGAAGTCAAGGCTATCATGTGTTGCCCTCTTGTAGCAGAGCAGAGTGACTTTAACTTGCCTATTTTCACATGTGCAGCCTTCCAATTCAATCACCCCAAACTGTCATAATGATCTGTTAGAAATATCAATTAGGCAATTTCACGCCTGTGGTTAAAACTCTTCACAGACTTCCCGTTCTCTATTACTAACATCTTTATTCGTTGTCTTCAGAGCACTAATAGCAATTTGTAATAATATCCACTTACTCGTTTATTTATGTGTTGTTTTTTATCTTCCCAACTAGAACGGAGGTTCTATGAAGCAGAAATCTTACGGTTTTTCTTCTGCATTGTATCCCCATGAGCCAACACAGGGTTACACATAGGAGACACTCCATAAATAATTATGGAGTAAACATTGCTCTTTATCTGTCTGCTACCTTCATGACCTAGAGTTCTCAAAGTCCACAACCAAAGAAAATTACAAAGGGGTGATAATGGGGAAAAAATGACCGTTTATTGAGCACTGAATGTATGTTCAGGCATTTTGGGCACAATGGCTCTATTATCTTGGATTTTGCAAGGTTGATGTTATTATTTCAGTTCTGTAGGTGATAAAGGTGAGGTGAAGTGATGCACCCAAAGGCACACAGAGCTGAAATAAAACCCACATATATTTGGTTTCAGAGTTGATACTTATTCTTTTATTTCAGGCTTTGTCTTTATCATACAGTCTTTATATTTCCCTGATCCTGAAGATGGTCTTATTTTTTTTTTACAATGTGGGATAAAGTGTCAGAAAGGTAAATGTAGCATGTATTTAGATATTTTCTATCTTTCCAATAGACATAGATATATTAGGGAGATGATATTCTTTTAAATCAATAAAGCAACCATGGTGCCCTCAAAGATCTTTTAAATTGCAGAGTACTTTGAAGGCTAGACCAGTGGTAAACCCCAGCACCCAGAGGGAAGGGCAGTTTTTTGGACAGCCCACAGCCTACATCCATCCTTGACCTAGCTCACATTTATCTGGGTTGTGGGAACAAAGAAGGCTGAATGTAAAGAATCTAAAAGGGGGTTTTCTTAAGATATGGGAGATGTCAGGGCACAAGCATTCCTGTTTGGCTGTTTTTCTGAAGGACAGCAATGACCCCAAACAGAGAGGGATGTTCCTACTACATCCCCCTGCTGGAGCTGCAACAGTGCAGTAGTGCAGGGGAAGTCAGAGTGCCAGCAGGTGGGCAACTGGTGCCCAGGGGAGATGCCAAGGGCACCTACCAGTGGGAGCCATTCCTTAGTGACCCATGCCAGGAAGAAGGGTCAGTGATATCTGACAGTCACCAAGAGGTATTGGACCAGTGAGTTTTGTGCATGAACCATGTCTGACACTCTTGGAGACGGAGAGGGATACATGGAGGAATTTCATGGGAGCTGTATTCTATGTTGACTGATGGTGGCCTGATGACCACGAGGATGTGACACAATTCACTCACAGCCTGGGTTAGCTTGTTCTAAAACAAGAATACAGGAAAATTGTGAGGACTGAATGAGACCACAAGTGTGAAATACCTGCTCTATGCCTGGAGCATAGCAGGTGATCAGCATGGTTAGTCTCCTCCCTTGCCCTTACTGTCTTGTCTTAGACTGCCAAAGGCACTGTGTCATTGCAGAGTGTAACTATCTGAATATCCTATTAAGAGCACCAAAATAAACTCTTAGTGCCGAATGTTTGTACCAGGGACTATTCTAAGTTCTTCATATGTGCACACATATTTAATCTTATTAGGTGTATATGTTTACTATCTCCATTTTATAGAAGAGCAGCAGAACTTCCAAGAGGTGAGGTAACTCAAGTGGGAGTCAGAACTCACATCTGAGCAGTGATCATGCGCTTAACCAAAACATTTATTGCTGCTTTGTACTGAGTATGTTCAGATAATACATAAAACATTGATTGAGTGCTTTCTATAGTCAAGGCACTGTGCTGGGTGCTGCAAGCTGCATCGTACAGCTGCAGGGGGTGCCATTTACCATAGTCTAGGTAAATACAGTGGAGAAGGCAATGGCACCCCACTCCAGTACTCTTGCCTGGAAAATCCCATGGACAGAGGAGCCCGGGAGGCTGCAGTCCATGGGGTCACTGAGAGTCGGACACGACTGAGCGACTTCACTTTCACTTTTCTCTTTCATGCATTGGAGAAGGAAATGGCAACCCACTCCAGTGTTCTTGCCTGGAGAATCCCAGGGACGGGGGAGCCTGGTGGGCTGCCGTCTATGGGGTCGCACAGAGTCGGACACGACTGAAGCGACTTAGCAGCAGCAGGTAAATACAGTGCACAGCCTGGACAGCTGCATGCTGCGACCCTGGATGTGATACCTTCCTTGAAACTATGCAATCTACCAAAGTGCCATTGTAGAGGGCAAACAATGCCAAAGGAGCAAAGGGGACTGAGATTAATTTTGAGTCTTTTGTCTATTTAAAAGGCATAGAGATAACATAGTTTGTCTTTCATGCAGACAAATGGGAGACATGTCTCTAAGACTTTAGTATCTGGAAACATCACTTTTCAGGGAGACAGATATTGGTTTATTTTATGCAAAGTGTATCTCTTTAGTAGATAAAGTTGTCTTTCTTGTTTTGGATATTTAGAAGCTTAGGACTAGACTGGGGTTCCAGTTTTGATAATTGTGTGTGAACTTGGTGGTGTGTGTTCCAGTGAGCTAGTTTTCTGTCTGACCTCATGTACCTCCTTTCTTTTATCTTTGCTGTGATTTCTTTTAAATATTTACATTTCTACATCTAATTGCAATCATTCTTACTGGCTTATTCCAATCCTTGGTCACGAGGTAGAGTCAGTGAATGTGGAATTATTCCTCCTTAAAGGGGCATTGAGCAGGCCCCCATCTACAGTCCCTGTTCACTACACAGAATGACCAAGTATAGCAACTTGAGCCCCAGTCAATGTTTGATTTGAATGACTCCTATTTCAGAAGGAAGAATATTCTTTCTGCTCTTTTGCAGAAGTGTTGCTGATTTTATGACTGATTGATTGATTGTATGATGACAGTCCAGCTGTAAAGACCATCATCTTGACACTTTTAATATTACATTTGGTCCACTGAGGGCTGGCTTGATGTTGATAAACATGTAGCTGAAAGGGAAAGTCTATCTCTTGATCGAGCAGCCGTGGAAGTTTATAGAAACAAGAAAGCGGGTGGCCTTACTAGAGTAAAGATCAAGAGAACTGCGTACAATTCCCACATGTCTAGTCTGTTCCTTTTATGCACCATGAGGTACCACATTTAACATCTGTCAGGGATGGGACTTGGTATCTAAATCTGCTGGGGAGGAAAGGAAAATAAGGAAAAATGTTCCAGGAGATTTCCATCTTCTTTAGCCTTTACAGCAACCCTGAAAGATGATCATTTCTAAAATATTTATCTGTCATGTGGAGATAATACAGCTTTAGAGAAGTTCAGGACCTTACCCAAGGTCACATAGCTGGACTGTAAAAAGGCCAGAATTAGGAACTGGGTAGGTTTGGTCCTAAATGTGATCACCAAACTCAGCATGCAGTAGGGTGCTTGCTTTTCTAATCACAGGACAAGATTGTTAACTGTGATCATTAGCTTACTGAAGCCACTAATGAAGAGGGAAATCACAGTATTTCCAAGAGGTAGAAGTACCTCGGCAGTCCTGTCTGGTGGTTACAGTTTGTGTGTAGGAGGGCGACAAATCTCTTGGAATCCCAAACTGTTTGTCAGGCTCTGAAGGGTCTTTGGGGTGGCTTGTATATTGGTTGGACTGGGCTCGAGTACGGAGGTTGTGAACACAACAGACCACTGCTGCCCTAAGTGCTGGCAGAGGGGTCTTTCCAGACAAAGAAAATCATGACCCATTGCTTGTCAAAGAGCAAACAGCCTGCGCTCTGTGCTGCCCTCTTCTGGTCAGGATGGGTTAGGAACCCATTCATCCAGTGAAATAGGATGTGACTTTTTTTTCTTCTGACTTGGTGTTAAAAAGTCAGGAGATCTGGGCACTATATGTTTTAAAAATCCAAAGTGTACAAAAAGTATATGGTTTTATTTTCTCAAGATGTAGTTCCTATACTGCTAGCCCTCTGAGAAAGCAGATGGCTTACCCATGATCACTGACCTTGGGCTCTGAGAATCCTCTGTTGCCACTGTGGAGAAAAGAGAGCCAATATCCTCCATTCTGAATCAGAATCTTTGGTGTAATTCTTAGAGGGCACCTTGATGTTTTGGTGGCTCCAGTTCACTGCATGGGGTGAGAAAAACTGCTGTATGTCACATGGACAGGGACTAGATAAACAATGCAAGCAGTGTGTTTACAGATATGCAAATAAGCATGCAAATTAGACTCCTGTCGGCTTCATTCAGAATGTAATTTAAAATTAATTAAAAATTAAGAGGTAAATTAGAAGCTAACATTCAACACCATATGGGAAAATATACATATTTATCAGAATGGCATATATATGTATACTGTATAGGTGGGAGCTAGTCGTGATGTGTGCAGAATTCCTCCATTTTGATATTGCATAAAACCAATATGAGGAAACTCAATATGTTTTAAGGATTATTTTTTAGTGCTCTATAAATTAAAATTCACTTTAACTTAAGGATTAAATGAATATATTTCAAATGCATTAAATTCTCAGTAAACTTATGCTAAAGGACACAGAGTTTTGCAAGTGGGAAGTGAAATGATAAATCAGGTACAGTTTACCTCCATATGCTATAAAATATTGGTGAAAGTCATTTTTCTCAAATGGGGTCATTGAGCACATTCACCCTGCCAGGCCTTTTGCATATTGTTAATATGCGATCTATGCTTGGAAAGTAATGATTTCCTCTCTCAGCCACTCAGGGGTTCTGGGTGATTAATGAGTTAATGGCTGCATCCACACGAGGCCAAAACAACTCACTGAAAAGTGAAAAATTCAATCACTCCACTGACTGTTTTGTCTACAAAACAACCAAACAACCTCTGTGATTGATTTTCTTTTCACTGAATTGATTGCTGTTTTTTGGCAACTTCATTGAATTAATCAGTTATTTGATACAACTGGAGTGTGAACCAACTCCTTACAAGATGTTTGTAAGACATTTCTATATCCATCTTTTTTACCATCCCTAAAAATACATATAAGCAAGGATTCAGTGTACAATGCCTGCGTAGGAAAATAAGAATTATTCCATATTTTGACTATCTTTAACAAAATATTTAATTGTGTTGAAATGTAATTCCTTTAAGGTAGTTAAAAAGGTAGTTCTTTTAAGATAATGACAAGCAAAGAAAATTTTCTTATTTTTTCAAAAATTCACAAACACAAAGGGATCTGAAGTCAATCAGAATACGATAACCATAGAGGATACATGTCATAAAGGAATAGTAAATGTTTTTTTGAATGTTGAGTTTTAAGCCAGTGAAAAAGCTGGCTTAAAACTCAACATTCAAAAAATGAAGATCATGGCATCTGGTCCCATCACTTCATGGCAAACAGATGGGGAAAGAATGCAAACAGTGGAAGACTTTATTTTCTTGGGCTCCAGAATCATGGCAGATGGTAACTGCAGCCATGAAATTAAAAGATGCTTGCTCCTTGGAAGAAAGGCTATGACAAACCTAGACAGCGTATTAAAAAGCAGAGACATTACTTTGCTGACAAAGGTCTGTCTAGTTAAAGCTCTGGCTTTTCCAGAAGTCATTTATGGATGTGAGAGTTGGGCCATAAAGATGGCTGAGCACCAAAGAATTGATGCTCTAGAACTGTCGTTTTGGAGAAGACTCTTGAGAGTCCCTTGGACTGAAAGGAGATCCAACCAGTCCATCCTAAAGGAGACCAGTCCTGGGTGTTCATTGGAAGGACTGATGCGAAAGCTGAAGCTCCAATATTTTGGCCACCTGATGTGAAGAACCGACTCATTGGAAAAGACCCTGATGCTGGGAAAGACAGAAAGGGATGACAGAGGACGAGATGGTTGGATAGTATCACCAACTCAATGGACATGAGTTTGAGCAAGCTCCAGGAGATGGTAAGAGATAGGGAAGCCTGGTGTGCTGCATTCCGTGGGGTCGCAAAGAGTTGGACACAACTGAACGACTGAACAACAACAAAGAGAGAGAAAAGTGACAACAATAAAAACAAAAAATAACCATAAAACTCTCACAAAAACTGAAGGAAGCTTCACAGTGCAAAAGTGAGCACATTATGAATTTGGAAGTAGTTCTGAGAGTTAGAATGGTCAGTGTTGAATTTGGTAAACCGGTGTGGAAGAAAAAAAAAAGAGATTCAAGAAAAATATATGTGTTCTTGGCTAGTATACAGATGTGTATACACTGTCCTAATATAATTGAACATTGAATAAAAATAGTTTCTTATATTCATTTATCTCTATTAGCTTTGTTTCATTTTTAATAATGCTGGCATTCTCTGTCTAATGTGATGAAAAATGTTATACTTTAAAATATTAGAGTGGAGAGCAGGGTAAAACATACCTATTAAAGAGTCAGTTAATATTTGGAAAGGAAAGAAAGTTATATTGTATGAAGCTTTGCTTTTTATTCATCCTAGTTTAAAGATGCAGCAGGTATGCAAAGAGGAAAGTTTTCATGGTTATTTGATGCAACTGGATGCAAAGAGTCATGCTTAAAGAAGATCGATAGTGATTGAAACTAATGACACCACAGAGTAGAAATGAGCCCTGGAAATCACTCACTCCAACTCTTCTTAGTTTATAGATGAATCTACTGGGGCTCCTGAAGGTGAAAAGACCTGTTCAAGGTCATAAAACCCCTTCAAGATCATGTAGTTGGTTTGTGCTCAAGCAGAAGATTCCTGCCTGTCTGGCTAGGGAGTAGTCCCCATAAGTGTGTCAGAGATGAAAGACTAAGGCACAAATTTTAAAAGTTGGAAGAAAAGGGATGAATTCCCAATTTCAAGAACTGTATTTGAATAGAGGTTGCAGTAGATGGAAGGACTTGCGCTGAGACCTAAGGAAGTGGAAGCCCCCTCAGAGTTCCCTCGCTGGGCTGCAAGAATTAATGTCACAGGGAGTTGCAAGGTGCAATCTAAATGGGCCTTCCTGGTTCCAGGAGAGTAAATGGTCATGGAGCAGGTCTTCCAGCTGGTTTGGGAAGAGACGCAGGGGACTTGAGAAGGGAAGGTTGAAATGAACTTCTGAGTTTGGAATGTGTGTCAACGACAGAGCCAGTCTCAAAGTAGTATGAGAGAACTGTCATTTTTGGAGAAAACAGAACTGTAAGAGAGGAATGTCTTAAAAAGCTAGTGCTGTAAGGGCTATAGTACTGTAGTGCAGAGGGTAAAGCTGAAGGTCAAGAAGGATCATGCTCAGATGAAGCCAGATGGTGGTGAGAAAGCCCCACACGGGGAGAATTCTGATAGAACTTGTGATAGACAAATGTGGAAAGGTCAGATGTGCATTTTGACTCAAATGCGTTTTCACAAAGTGTCCATATAACCCTGATGCTTGTCTTAGGAAAATTGACAGCTTGTCACTAGGCATTGCAATTCTGTTGTCGCACAATTCATTCATATTCAGTAGACATGGCTGAGGTGTTTGCCCATAATTAGCCTGAACCAACGGCAAAATAAAACAAGGCTGGCAGAAGTTTTTTTTTTTTCCCAAGGAAGAGCTAATCAGAGATCTGAATTGTGGGCCACAGGCTTACTGGGGTCATGAAGTTCCAGATTTTCATGGGTTTGTGACATGGCTTGTATGTCAGTAGCACGAGGAATCAAAGTTAATAAAGGCATAGTAGTCTGGATGAGGGTTAAAGATGGGAGCTGGTATAGCAATTCATTTAGGCTTTCTGTTCCTAGAGAGAGTGGGAAGAGTGAGGACAGAGGAGATAAAAAAGTGAGGTTCTGAGTCAGGTATTTCCTCTCTCTTTCTCCCTCTGTTGCCTGGAAATAGGAAGGCATATAGGATACTTTGTAAGAAAAAGAGTTAGGCTTAGAATTCAGCATTTTCATTGTGTATCTAAATTATCTGGGGTTAAAGAATCACTTATGTTAACAAAGGTTTCATATTTAATATCACTTATGACCACAGCTACTAGTCATAGAAAAATCAACTTCAAATTATTCTTTGGGTACTTGATTAAAAACAAAAATATTATGCCTCAAGAACCTGAAAAACACACTCCTTCAAGTTAACAATAAAACTGATTTTGAGAGAACAGGAAAAAAAAAAAAAAGAATATTGGGGTTTTGTTTTCAGACCCTGGGAGGGGCCAGCACCAACATGGGATGGCTATGATTAAGGGCAAGGAGGATCTAGTTGGCATTCTTGAGGGTCTCTTGTTTCCTATTAATGATCATGCTGAATCTACAGCTAATAGAGCTGAGGTGGAAGGTATGGGACACTTAAGCTGCCTTACTCTCCCACCCTACTCGTCACCAACATTGGGAGAGAAGCAGCAGGAGGAGAAGGCTGTTTGAAAGATGCAACAATTCTATTCAGGAGAAACTGGGTATTCCCTAGAGCTGCTGCTTAAATTATTGGATCAAACTAAATTTAAACCAGGTTAGACATTTAGTTAATTTATTTTTCTCTAACCAGCAGGTGGAAGTTTGGAGGAAGACAAGATTATAGACAAAATAAAGGCACTACATTTTCTCTGATAAAAAGGCTCTTAATGTTTTCATATTGTGTTGGTTTTCTAGGAAACACAGTAGTCCTTTGTAGGAAATAATCTCAAAATTGACGTGATGGATTTAAGATGGGAAAACATTCAAAATGCCGAATGGCAACAGACTGTGTCTACACGCACAGGTCCACATGGCTACTGAATATAGTTTTTTTTTTTTTAAGTAGTTGAATTTAGCAAGGCAATTATTTTATTGCTCAATAAGACAATATTCAGATTGAGTGAGTTTCTTTTGCCCTTTATTTTGGGGGTCTATGTTCACAATCTCAGTATGAGAGTAAAAATTTGCTCTCAGATACTTTGACTGTCTTATAAAGAGCTAGAGTTAAGGCGTTATTCTATCTGGAAATATTTGAGGCCATGTTTAAGCAAAGGCTGTGATAGCAGTAAGCCCCATCCAATTCAGCAGAGATTGACTGTGCCCTTATTCTGTGAAGGGCATGTGACAGGTATTGAGGGTGAGAAGGGATGTCAAGGGAGGAGGAATTCTATGAGAAAATAAAGACACAGAGGATAGGTTTGGTTGGGGGAGCCAGGAGGGCTTCATAGAGGAGACGGCCTTTGTGCTGGGTCTTGAATAACGACTTCCATAAATGGTGATTTTTCATGGGAAAATATTCGTGCTGAAGAAATGTGGATAAAAGAGCAAAAATGAGGAAGTGCCCAGTGAATCTATGGCCAGTGCAGGTGTCTGCTGTCTAAAGAGAGGCTGCTGGTGGTCTCTGGTGGAGGAAGAAGAATGGACAAAAGACAGGGTGAGTGAGATGGAATGTGGGGCAGCCAGGAGGTCATGTTAGAAAATAAGGCCTGGGAGTGAAGGAAATCTGAAAACAAGGCCAGCTTCGGACTTCCCTGTTGGTCCAGTAGTTAAGACTCTGCTCTCCCCTGCAGGGGGCACAGTTTCGATTCCTGGTCAGGGAGCTAGGATGCCACACGCTGTATGATGTGGCCCCCAAAATCAGTAAATAAAATAAAAGATTAAAAAAAAAGAAAGCTCTACAAAAAAATAAAAATAAGGCCAGCACAGCCTACCTGCTCTGACATTGTCTAGATCTGGTAGATGTCGTTGTCTCTGTGACTGGGGCAGAGTTAAAAGACTCAGAGCTTGTGATTCTCTGGCACCTGCCACGTCAAACTAGGATCTTGAGGTCTGCACTGCTCGAGTGACTGTTTTGATGGGCTCCATTGGATTAGACTGACTGACTCGCTTGGACATTGTCAGTTCTACTGAGGCGACACCCAAGTCTCCACTCAGAGACTACGGGGCTGCAGCTCTTGCTGGCCATAGGATCAAAAGAAAGAAAGGAAGGAGCAGTAAAAAAGGAAATGCAGCCAAAAACAGGAGCTCCAGTTCCCATAATGGATAATGAACAGAGGTGGCAAAACCTCAAAATAACCCCAAACCTTAATTTACCTCTGAGGCTCAAGCAAAGCAACAAACTCTTGTGGGTATATTGTAAAATCTCTCTGTAGGCTCGTATTTTCAATTTGTTATTGGAGTGTAACACCTGCGTTGGTTCATTCTTACTCAAATTCCTGAGGTAATTAGTTTCCTAGAACACCGCTAGGTTGGCATATTTCCCTTGCTCTCATCACTCTTGGGAATATCGAAACTAGAAGACAGGTACTCTTATCATCGAGTTATATTAATAAATTTAATTAACATAAAACAACATTAATCCAACGTCTGGCACCTGAGGCTGAAGAGCTTCTCCTTTTCTCCTGCTACCAAATTGCCAATCTTGTGATGTCTGCCAGCTAGTGAGGTTTTTTTTTTTTTTTCAAGTGGTGTTGAGGTATAATTTACGTAGCATAAAATCTCCACTTTTAGGGGTACTGTTCTATGAACTCTGAGTAATGCATACAGTTGTGTAATTACCGCAGTAAAGATGGAGAGTATTTGCACTACCCCCAGATTTCCTGCGCCCCTTTTACAGCCAGTCTACTCCCCTCGCTCCAGCCTCTGGCAACTACTGATCCCTGTTACCACAGTTTTTCCTTTTCCTTAACGTTTTTGGAGAGTAACAGCTTCCACTGAGCACAATCTGCTTTCAAGACTCTTCTGTTACTGAATGTATCATTTTGTCCCTTTTTATTCCTGAGTAGTTTTCCATGTTGTATGGATGGTCTTGAATTTGTTTATTCAGTTACCATTTAATGAACGGTTGTGTTGTTTCCTGTATCTGACAGTTATGAAGAAAGTTGCTCTAAAAATTCACCTACAGGTTGTTTTTTTTTTTTTTTTGGTCTGGACGTGTGCATCCGTTTCTCTTGATGAAGTGGGGGTGCTGGGTCATATGGATAAGTGTATGTTAAACTTTAAAAGAAACTTCCAAACTCTTTTTGAAAGTGGTGGTCCTGTTTGGCATTGCTATGTTTGAGAGTTCCAGCTGCTCCACCTTCTCACCAGCACTGTTATCATCAATATATTTTGTTTTAGTCATTCTTATAGACGTGTAATAGTAGCACATTGTAGATTTGGGTTTCCTTAGTAAGTAATGATGTTGAGAATGTTTTCACGTGCTTATTTTCCATCCATACTTTTTCTTTGGAGAAGTGACTGGCATTGGTGAAGGAATAGGCATATAAATCAGTGGAATGAAAGAGCCCGTCCAGAAATAGCCCATAATTATATGGTCAATTGATTTTCTACAAAGGTGCCAAGTAATTCAATGCAGAAAGAATAGGGTTTTCAACAAGTGGTGCTGAGACAATTGGATATCAACATGCAAAGGAATGAACTTATACCTAACAGCACACACAGAAATTAAGATGGTTCAATGTGAAGCCAAAACTATACAAGGACTATGAAAGAAGAAAACATGGAAGAACATGTTTGTGATTGTGAGTTAAATGAAGTGTTCTTAGATAGGTCACAAAAAGCATGGGCTATAAAAGAAAAAACATTTCTAAGTCAGACTCCACAAACAAAAGCTTCTGTTCTTTAAAAGACACTATTAAGAAAATAGGAACTCTGCTCAAAAAATAAAAAGGCAAACCACAGACAGGGAAAAAATATTTGCAAAGCATGTATCCAGTAGAAGACATATCCAGAATATATAAATAACTCACATCTCAGTATTGCTGGTCCTTGACGGACAGTGCCTCTGTGCTTCCAACAGGAACTTTTATGGACAGTACAAGTCATCACCTCTTCCTTACACTCACCAGCTTCTCGCTCTTTTTCTGTCTCTCTCTCTTTCTCTACCCTTCCCCTTCTGACTGATTCTGACAGAAAGAGCATTGGTTTGGGCTCTAATTGCTTTCTGTTATTCCATGTAAGGAGCTTTTTCTTCTATTGTGAATTTTTTAGTACAGCCAAGGAGATATTGGCATGACTTTCAGTATTGGGGACTGAGCCCACTGGCCTCTGGGAGAAGGTAGGATTCTTCAAACGTACCCCAGTTATTTGAGTAGATCCAGAACTGATGGGATTAGAACAGGGACACTGACTCCTACATTTCAGATTAGTACACTTTTAGGAGTTTCTGTGGGTTTCCCAGGTGGCGCTAGTGGTAAAGAACCTGCCAGATAATTCAAGAGACATGCGATTTGGGTTTGATCCCTGGGTTGCGAAGATCTTTCTCAGTAGTCTGAGAAAGGAATGGCTACCCACTCCAGTATTCTTGCCTGGAGAATCCCATGGACAGAGGAGCCTGGCGGGCTACAGTCCATGTGTCGGACATGACTGAAGCAACTTGGCACGCATGCAGGGGTTACTGTCTCACTGACAAGACCGCTTCATGTCTCCATGGGAAAGGTGAAGGGAATAATTGGCTAAGACATATGACCAACAGTTTCAGAGGTTTCAGAGGGGTTTCAGGCTGCAGTTCTGGGTTCTTTTTGCTTGCACCTCCCAGAGCGGAGCGGTGGGTTGTGCATGCCCACCCTGCCTGTCCCTCTGTGGCACAGGTGGGCAGGGAAGCCAAAGGACTGATGCAGAGCTGGGCCCTAGGAGCTGCTTGGAGGGTCTTTCCTGCTTGCAGTCGGTTTTACATAATTGGCAGAACTCATACCTAACGATTTTTTGACCTGGTGTTTTAGTTGCCCAGAATGAGGGTTGCTGCCCCAACATTTTCATGAAGCAAGAAGTAGTCTGAAGCCATGATTCTTTCCCCCCACCACTCGCAGAGCAGAAGCCCAGAAATGAGCTTTGGAGTTGACTGAACTGTACCATGGTCTGATTAAAGTCGGAGAGTGTTCCTTTTTTAAAAATATATACTTCATCCACATTAGAGGAGTGTGTGAGGGAGGGAAGGCCATGGTGTGATGTTTGGGCAAAGATGCAGACTCTACAACAACAGCTTCTAAATCTCACTTCATTGTCTCAGGAGCTTATCCATGGATAGTGGCTTATCATGGTTATGGATTTTTCCTCCTCAGCAATTAGAAATGTCCCAAAGATTCAGCTGCATTGCCACTGCAGTCCATTGTAGGGGTCCTTTGCTCTACATTTATTTGCTAATTGCGTTTTGTACTGAATTCCAGAAACAGTTGCGGGGTGTGTGTGTAATGCTTTCATCTGAGACCTTTATTGGTAGGGAATTTTGGGATTAGTCCTTGAACTATAGAACAGAGATTCCAGACTTTTTTAGTTGAGGACTTTTTTTAAAATCAAAACTTCCCTTCAACCTTTATTTGCTACCACATTTCTGATATCTGTTGATTAAGAAAATACAAAATGGCATCTTTACTTCAGTATATTGGTAAAGGATTAAAGATAATAATGCCAGCAACTAAAACCAGTGGTGCGGAGATGTGAGAGGCAGGACTTCAAACTCTTTTGCCCTAATTCCCAGGGCCCTCAGGTGTGGTGAGCCCATGGACTGTGGAAAATGGATGGGCTGGCATGTCGTTCTTATTATATTTTATTTTTTCCTTTGCTCCATTTATTTCTTTTGGAGCACTTACACTGCTGGCTGAGAGTACAAAATAAAGGTCATGGATCATAACATGTCTCAGCTGGAAGAATCTCAGGCATCCTTTAGCCCAGGCACCTCATTTTATGGATGAAGAACCTGAGTCCCAGAGTGGGAAAGTATCCTGCCCAATTCCAGGCAGTGATTCTGTGATAGAGTTAGGAGTGTTCATGCTTCTTGACTGTCTCTTTCATATTTTTCTTCTCTAGCAGGATAAAGATGAGCTGCTTGTGTCCCTAGTTCCTCTCATGCATTGGAAGCAGCCACAGTTTGTGTATCAGCCTACTGCATCTATTTAAAAAATTATTTTGGTGTTAAAAAGCTTGCCAAACAGATCAAGCTCAAGTTGTTTCAAATCTGATTTTTAAAAAGCCTATTTATGTGAGAAGGCAGCTGAGTTGACCAGTGTACACAAAGATGTCTCTTATTTGGCCGCATCTTTCCTGGTGTGCTGGTACCTGGGAGAATATTGGTCAAGGACAAGCTCTCAGGTGGTGTCTGCCTGAAAGCTGGTGTGATTTTTCAGCTCTTACGCTTCCAATCTGACTGTGCTGTGCAGCCTTCTGAAGCACAGGTTGTCATGCCCAGAGTGGCCTGCAGAGGGCAGCCTTTACTTTTCCATGCTTTCCTGGAACAAGTCCTGGCCTTTACCTGGAATGAAATGGGCTTGTTTGTCACCTAAGTGCAAATGTCGTTTTAGCACTTCGTTGGTCACTACACCCTTTCTGGCCTTTATAGGAAATGACATATTCCTGTGTTCTTTGTCTCCAACACATGCTGCAGGAGAGCACGGACAGTTATTATGCTTTAAAAGGTTGAAAAGAAAATGCTGAGACCTGTAGGCCAAATACCAGAGAGCACAGAGAACGCAAATCAGCTTTCTGTGTCGCCTGTGTCTTGCAGAAAGTAGAGGAAAGAAAGGACTGGCTTTGTGTCCTGTTGCTATTAACAAGCTCTCCACTGTTATTTCTTACCCCTGGGTCAGAGGGATATTGAAACAAGATTGGTGCACTCCTGGTCGGATTTGCCTTTCCCTCTTCCATCTCGCTCAGCTCTACCCTGACCCCACCCCCACTTCTCCACCCCTGTCCCCTGCCCTCCTTTCTGCCCTGGTTGTATGCCCTGGTACTTAGATCCCTTTCTCAGTCCCCTGAGCTGTTCTTGGCACAGGTGCAGCCACCGAGAGGTGCTGGTGAAAGGGCTCCCAAGTGACCAGCAGTGGCCGGTACCAGGAAGGCTTTGGAGGCATGTGACCACTTAGGAAGAGTAGTTTCATGGCCTAAAAGGTCACTGCTTTCTCTCAAGACACAGACTGACAAGTGGTTCCACTCCACGCCGGTCTCTGCTTTTAACTACAGTCGTTGCTTCTCCATCAGGCCTCACCCACAATGGCCAGAGGCACGGGGAATTTTCTTCATCAGCAAGAGTGGTATTCACAGCTGTTTTTTTTCTCCATCCAGCACCACACCGGGACAATACCATTATTAAACAAACACTCATGTAACACGTCCTAAGTGCCAAACACATCCTCCGTGCCATACTACTTCATTCACTCCTCATCTCCCAACACTCATTTGATGGAGGTACTATTACAAACCTGTTTTTCAGATCAGGAAATGGTGACACAAGAGAGGTTAAATACTGCGCTCCAAGGCACAGACCTAGTGCTTGTTAGCACTGGCTGAACGTCCATCCAGGCAGTGTGGCTCTCCTCCCTGCCTCTCAACACCATGCTATGCTATTTCCAGTGAGCTCACTTTCTCTGAGCAGAGAGGAAAGTTTACCTTTAAGACAGTATTAAAATGTTGTGCTGTCTCAGTTTCTCCAAGGTGAAATGTCTTGGGAGGCAAAATGGATTGGCTGCTATAGAGGCCGTGCATGCGTGCGTGCTAAGTTGCTTCAGTGGTGTCTGATTCTTTGTGATCCATGGACTGTAGCCCCCTAGGCTCCTCTGTCCCTAGAATTCTCCAGGCAAGAATACTGGAGTGGGTAGCCATTTCTTTCACCAGGGAACCTTCCCAACCCAGGAATTGAACCTGGGTCTAATTCCCTCATTTTGTTAAAGATTTATTTATTTTAATTGGAGGATAATTACAATACTGTGATGGTTTTTGCCGTACATCAGCATGAATCAGCCACAGGTACACATGTGTCCCCCCCATCCTGAACCCCCTCCCACCCCCCTCTCCACCCTATCCCTCTGGGTTGTCCCAGAGCACTGGCTTTGGGTGCCCTGTTTCATGTATAGAACTTGCATTGGCCATCTATTTTATATATGGTAATATACATATTTCAAAGCTATTCTCTCAAATCATCCCATCCTTGCCTTCTCCTGCAGAGTCCAAAAGTCTGTTCTTTACATCTGTGTCTCCTTTGATGCTCTGCATGTAGGATCATTGGTACCGTCTTTCTAAGTTCCATATTTATGTGTTAATGTACAGTATTAGTCTTTCTCTTTCTTACTTTGTAAAGGTTCACTCTGTAAAGGCTGCAGGTTCATCTGCATTGGCAGGCGGGTTCTTTACCACTAGCACCACCTGGGAAGCCCTATAGATGGCGGTAAGCACCAGTGTTATCAGCTGCCTCTTCCAGCAGGGTTGGCCCGACTTGACTTGACTTGCTAGGATACTCTCAGTGTGTATTGTGGGTCACAGTGCACATTGTGTCATCGATTCATCATCAGAAACAAAAGTCCCATCCTCAGCTGTCCCTGAGGGCCATTCAAGGGCTTCTAAGAGCCAAGTCCTTACCTTTAGGTTAATTAAAGTAAGTAGACTGTGTCTACTGCATGCCAGCACTAGGCTCAGTTGGTGATATGGAGACTCATAAGACATGATCTTGCCATCTAATGGTTCCCTCTGGTCTGGAGGAAGGAGGGGACTGATAAGTCAGCAGTTCCAGAAAGCCTGTCTCTGCACCCCCGGGCAGCACTCCAGGAGGTGGAGGCAAAGCCCTTCGGCAGGGTTCTTGTAAATGGGATGTGGCCCAGAATCTTAGTCACCAGGACTGTATGTTCTGGACTGGGGAAACTACCACTCCCATCAAGGACACTACCCTGGGACACAGCAAACTACACTTCACTGTAAACCCCTGACAGAAAAGGAGAGTGACTGATGACCCACAGATGGAGTGGACAGGTGACACTTTAATTTTAAAAGCATAATCCACTGCTCATTTATCAACACCACCTGGAAAGTATTTATCTCCATGGAACATCTCTGCTCCACTCAGGTTTCTAAGTCAGTATTGCAAGTAGTGGTTGCTTTCATGGCCTGCAATCTTGACATTTTGAGGCACGGGCACCTCATTTTCCTACTGTAGCTCACATATGCTACCAAGAAGAAAGAGAAGAAAGCAGGTGATACTGCTGGATTTGAACCTGGAGGTGGGAGTGAGGAAGAGGGAAGAGGAGGAACCACCAAAGGAACAAAGGCTGGAAGGAAGGGCAGGCAGGACCAGCTGGGACAGTGGTGGGCAGCTCTGGTGGTGCTGACTCTGCTCTTACGGCCTCGTGTTCTACCATTCACAGCAAGCATGGAAGGGAGGGACACTTGTTAATCCATGCTTCACATACGCTTCCCTGGTGGCTCAGATGATAAAGAATCTGCCTGCAGCACAGGAGACCCAGGTTCAATCCTTGGGTCGGGAAGATCCCCTGGAGAAGGAAATGGCAACCCACTCCAGTATTCTTGCCTGGAGAATCCCATGGACAGAGGAGCCTGGCAGGCTACAGTCCATAGGGTCACAAAGAGTTGGACACGACTGAGCAACTAACACTTTCACACTTTCATGTTCACATATGAGCAACTGCCGCACAGAGCAGCTAAGCAGTTTTCCCAGGGGCACATGATAAACAAGGAGCAGATCTAGTACTTGAACCCAGAAGCCCCTGCTGCAGAGTCTGGGGTTCTAGCCACACCCCATTCTGCCTCTTGAAGTGAAAACATTACTGTGTATAGTGGCATGAAATATTCTGCTCAGTAGGGCCTGTTTGTTTTTCCCTGTGTAGGCAAAGCAAACAATAATTTGGTCTGTTGTTTCAATGGTCAGCTCTAAATTCGACCAAGTGCCTTGCAGCCAGCTGTTTGGGAAGCAGGCAGGTATTTTGTGATCCTAAAGTGTAAGTCTATTGGCCTCGAGCATGTCAGCTGGGGACAGCCGTCTAGTTTCAGGCCAGAGGAGTCTGATGGAACCGGAAGGAGTCTGTGATGGAATGGGCTTGTATGCAAATCCTGCCAGGAGCCTTTATTCAGGCAGGAAATGGGATTTGGAAAACAAGAGTTCATTGCTTGTATAGGCACACAGTGCTGGACCAAAGAGCTGGGCTCTAAGGAAACTGGAAACCACAAGCTAATAGCACAGAAGAGGATCTCCCAGGGGTCCAGGAAGCTCATCCCGACCCCGTTATACTCCCAACTCCCTGGAGTCAATATCTGTCCTCTGTGGGCCAAGATGACCCTGTATTTGTTCATCTAGGTGTCTGTCTCCTCGGCTAGCCTGTGAATTCTAAAGCAGGTAACTGTTTTACTCACCTTCACTCTGGAGCCTGGGATGGTGTCTGTATAGCATTAGGGACTTCAAAATGTTTATTACATGAATTAACTATTAAGGAGTAGGTTCATCAGTTAGTCCCTGATGTGATTATGTAAAGCATATCACCACTTGGATTACAAAAATAATCTCATGCTGCTGCTGCTGCTAAGTCGCTTCAGTCGTGTCCGACTCTGTGCGACCCCATAGACGGTAGCCCACAAGGCTCCCCCGTCCCTGGGATTCTCCAGGCAAGAACACTGGAGTGGATTGCCATTTCCTTCTCCAATGCATGAAAGTGAAAAGTAAAAGTGAAGTCACTCAGTCGTGTCCAACTCTGAGCAACCCCATGGACTGTAGCCTACCAGGCTCCTCTGTCCATGGGATTTTCCAGGCAAGAGTACTGGAGTGGGCTGCCATTGCCTTCTCCATATTTGGGGGTAAATATTCTTGTCTTGCCGTTCTTAGGAGAGAAGCAGGGGCATAGGAGATGTAGACTGTATGTGATACGTATCCTACAGACACACACACACACATACATTCTGTTTATTCCTATGCCATTTTGGAATCTGGAAGAGATGGCTGCAAGGGAATGTCGTGTCAGGCAATTGTGCATTTGAATGTCCTCCATTCAAGAAACCTGCCATGCTTACTAACAGTTTGCATAATACCTTGTTCATTAAGACCCATAAATTAGCACTGTTTTAATTGATTCCCTAGAGGCAGTAAATAAAATGACATGAAGTGACATTAAAAGGGGGAAATGGCTCTTTGTGGTTACTTTTCTTCTCCCCATTCCTGCATCCCCCAAGGCCTGATAACCCTTCCCTGTTACGCACTCCCCATGGTCAGCCTTCGTTCTGGCCCATTCAAGAAGAGACCAACTCCTTGAACAGGTTGCAGGGCTTCTGGAGAACCTTAGCTCCTGGGTTTGGCATCATGAATCACCAGGGCAGGCCCTGCCCAGAAAAGGAGTAGGTTCTGTCAGGCTGCAAACTAGGGGTAGCAATTTTACTAATTACGGAAATAACTCTAATCGTGAAATCAAAATCTTGATCCCTCATTAAAGCAATTTCAGTCATTATATGTCTTTGTCATTAGAGTCGCTCTAGCTTCCTGGTCTCTGACTATACAGCAAGCTAATTTGGGAATGGCAAGGAAGCTAATGCTTATGAGGTCCATTCTGTGCCAGTTTGTTCTGGGGATTACACATATGATCTTACACTATGACCATGGTAAATGAAGATCAATTTCTCTATTTCTGTAGATAAAAGCACAGACATTCAGAGAGGTTAATTATCTGGCTAAAGAGCACACAGCTTCTAAGTAATGGAGCCAAGCTTTAAATCCATGTCTATAAAATCTTAAAAGCATGTGTTCTTTCTACAAAATTATGTTTTCATGATAGCTTTTGTGACTTGATCATAGAAGAACCAGAAAGGGGCCTTTGCTCCTTAAATAGTTATTCCCGCCACTTCACAGAGAAATTTGATGACATGCATGAATAATTCAGTGTTTATGTAAATCTATGCATTACTTCTCAGTACTATTTGCATTTAAAGGGAGCTCTAATTGTGAAATAGAACTATTTGTCTCATATTTTTATGTTTTGTTCATTGCTCTATTCCCAGTGCCTAGAATTGTACATGTTTCATAGTAGATAGTCAGTATATCTACCAAATAGATTAAAGCACTGTCAGTCAGCAAAGACGGTTTGGGAGAAATTTTGGGGGTGGAGGAATGCAGAACAGGGCTGTTTTGTCCCCCAGAACCCCTGAAATCACACAGATTAAGATTAAATTTCAAATTAAGCTGAATTTGTGTCTTTAAATAATGCTGGTACCCTCAGGGGTAGGCCTAAGACACAGACAGGGGAATGAGAGAACAGAAATAATTAAAGATAAGGAAGGAGTTAAGAGGAAGGAAAATTTGTGGGAATGGGTATGAGAAAAGGATGCAGAGATGTGCAGAGCAGGAACGTGTCACACTGTTTCCTGGTCTGTCCATCAGTTCAGTTCATCCGCTCAGTCTGAATCTTTGTGACCCCATGGACTGCAGCACGCCAGGCCTCCCTGTCCATTGCCAACTCCCAGAGTTTACTCAAACTCGTGTCCATTGAGTTGGTGATGCCATCCACACCTCTCATCCTCTGTCGTCCCCTTCTCCTCTCACCTTCAATATTTCCCAGCATCAGGGTCTTTTCCAGTGAGTCAGTTCTTCCCATCAGGTGGCCAAAGTATTGGAGTTTCAGCTTCAACATCAGTCCTTCCAATGAATATTCAGGACTTATTTACTATGACTTGCTCATATGTGCCTCTATATGTCCCTCTTTTTCTGGGGGCAGTACAGGGCTCTGAAATGCTCACGTGATGCAGGTATGGAGGTTGTAGGGCTTCCAGGACTGTGCTTTTCAGGCTGGTACCAAATATGACCACCAGAGGGCAGTAGAGGACTAGCCTCTGTGTCTTCCTCAAGGTCCTCATGGGGCAGTAATTCAGGAAAGAAGCCTGGAATGGTGGTGGGAACAGGGAGGGCAGGGGTCATAGTGGGAAGGGTATGCCAGTGTCGAAGGTGGAAAGAGGAGACCTGGAGGAGAAGTAGGATCCTCATGGTGATTTAGAGGACCCTAGTGCTGGGAAGGATTGGGGGCAGGAGGAGAAGGGGATGACAGGATGAGATGGTTGGATGGCATCACCGACTCGATGGACATGGGTTTGGGTAAACTCCGGGAGTTGGTGATAGACAGGGAGGCCTGGTGTGCTGCGATTCATGCGGTTGCAAAGAGTTGGACACGACTGAGCGACTGAACTGAACTGAGGGCTTGATGGGGCTTCCCTGGTAGTTCAATTGGTAAAGAATCCGCCTGCAATACAGGAGACCCTGGTTTGGTTCCTGGGTTGGGAGGATCCACTGGAGAAGGGATAGGCTACCCACTCCAGTATTCTTGGGCTTTCCTTGTGGCTCAGCTGGGAAAGAATCCGCCTGCAGTGTGGGAGACCTGGGTTTGATCCCTGGGTTGGGAAGATCCCCTGGAGGAGGGCATGGCAACCCACTCCAGTATTGTTGCCTGAAGAATCCCCACAGGCAGAGGAGCCTGGTGGGCTGCAGTCCATGGGGCTGCAAAGAGTTGGACATGACTGAGGGACAAAGCACAGCACAGTACAGGGCTTGATGGGGAAGTGGTTACATTCCTTATAGTTCTTAAATAAATTAAGTGCCTTGGACAGACGGTAGACAAAGATGTATCATTGTCAAGATCCAGTAGACTGTGAGCTTCATAAGGGCAAGTGCTGCTGGCCTAGTTCACTGTTGTGACCCTGCTACTTAGTAACTAGTCAGATATGGATAATAAGTGATTGATAAAGCTATTTCAGTCACTTTCAATCAAGGGTCTTGCCGTCCATGGAAAACATTCCAGCTGTGTGTTTGTGTGTGTCTTTGTGTGAGTTGTGGGGTTAGGGGCTCGTGTGAATTTTCTAAGGAAGAGGGACTTTTTGCTTTTGTCAGATGTTTCAAAGAGAGGAAGTGGCCCTTAAAGCATTGGCTAAAGCTTTTCAATTGCTATGGTAAAAACTCCATAAACATTTTCAGGTCCCTCACCAGACAGCTACTTCCTTTGTTAGGATAGCACCAGTTGCTGTAGCAAATGGACCTTTAAAAGGTATATTGGGTCAAATAAATGTTGTATACAATAGAGGCTTGTCTATTATTCAAATAAATATTCAAGGCAATGATAATTCTGGCCAGCGGCAGTCTTTGAGGGACCAGGACTTCTGTGTCTCCGCCATCCTCACTGTAAGGCTTTCAGTGTCTCCCGTATGGTGGGCATCATAGTCAGCCAGGAGGGCAAGAGTGCCTGTGCATGAAAGGATTGGACCTAAAAATGGTGCATACTTCCTTCTCTCACATTCAGTTAAGCTCATTAACTTAAAGATGATGTTTCCAACAGAAGCTGGAAAGTGTAGTCCAGTCATACTCAGGTAGAAGAGACAAAGGCTTTAAGTGGGCTGCTATTAATAGAATCCCTACCACATGTCTTCTGTTTATAACCAAGCCTACTTGCAGTGATACTCCCCAAGGGGTAGTCGATGCGAAGCTCTCATGATGACGAGCTGACTCTCTCTCTTCCCTGAGACTCGAGACAATTTTTAAAACCTTGCTAATTGTGGATAGTGGTGTCTCTGCTTCAGACTCTTAGCATCTGGTTCTTTTTACAGGGTTTCTGTCTACTTTGACAAAGTGGACTTTTTTCTGGGGATAAGATTAGGTCTCACACATTTCGTCATCCAAAGCGGTTCCAGGAGTCAGAAGGGTCGAAGACATTTTAGGAGCGTGTTCCAGATGTATTGACTCCAGCCTATCCTCTTATTGGGAGGCAGTAGGCATAGCAGGTCTGATTCAGACTGGCCAAGCAGTCAGCTTTCAATCCAGGTTATCCAGTATCCTGACTGTCTTGCATTTGACCTGAGAATATGATGGTAAGCATATGATTAGGCTGAGAAGCAGAATAACACAGTAGGTTTTTATGTGGAAGGGGAGGGGCTTTGAGAAAGAAGAAATTAATGGTAGGTGAGCAAAAGAGGGAGAAAAGTCAGAAAATGGATGGAGAGAAAAGGTGACAAGAGATGAGAAAGGATAGAGAAGTGCAACACATTTTAATGTCGTGGAACACCATCCTAATGATAGGATCATATGTCCTGTGGTTCTGTACTCCCATTCACCTTACCTTCATTGTCACCCATTTGTACTTAGTTCTGATTTATTTGTATTTTGTGCAGTCTTGAAGTATTTTTATTTTTGTAATCTACCTGAAGTCTGAAGTGAGGATATTGAAATAGAAATAAAATCGAGTTGCCCTAGGAACCTAGTTAATTACAACTTGCCATTTATCAGTATTAGCTATTTTTAGCAAATAATAATACAGATATGTACAGATTACTATTTGAAGATCATCATTTATCTAATGAACCCCCACTCTTTTTTGGTCAGGTAGATAAAATACGTGTCATTATTTCAGTAGGAGACGGATGTCCAAGGAATAACACTGTAGTGATGAAATTCACTGTTTGCCTCAGAGGTGGATTTATGCATTAAGGCAAGCTTATGCTTGCAATATGGGCTTCCCTGGTGGCTCAGATGGTAAAGAACTTGCCTGCAATGCAGGAAACCTGGGTTCGATGCCTAGGTCAGGAAGATCCCCTGGAGAAGTGAATGGCCACCTACTCCAGTATTCTTGCCTGGAGAATTCCACCGACAGAGGAGTCTGGCAGGCTGGGCTACAGCCCATGGGGTCGCAAAGAGTGAGACACAACTAAGCAACTAATGCGTGCTTGCATTCATTAATTGCTTATTTTAATAAATGTTTTTTGAGGCCTTACTTGTGTAGGAGATGCTAGAAGGGAGACAGAGAATAAAAACAACTCTTTCCTTTAAGGGGAACCTGACAATGGAATGCCCACTATGTGCCAAGGGCTGTGTTAGTTGGGTCCTATGCCTTTAATTCCCACATAAACCTTGCAAGGCCAGATTCTCATAAATCCTCAGATAAGAAAACTCAGAGAATTTGTATAATGTGCTGAAGTTAAATGGAGGAGCAGGGATTGAACTCAGATTTCATGGGTTCAATGTCCATCTTCTACATCATGCTGCTTTTTGGTTGCAAGGACCTACTCTTATACCCATAAAAATAGAATTAACAAACCAAGTCTATTACTCATCTCCTTAGATGTATGTGTTCATCAAACCAGGCTGTCCCACTGAGCATCCCACACTCTCTTTCTTCTCTATCTCTGTTCATGCCTTTATTTTAGCTTAAAATGCATTCCAGCGAATAGAATATGGCAGAAGTGCTGGGATGTCACTCTGATACTAGCTGATCAAATAAATTTTGGCTTTTGTGCTAAACACTCTCTTTTCCTCCCTTGTGGATCTCTTGTTCTGGAGAGAACAAGCTGCCATGTAGAGATCCAAGTCCATGTGAGTGTGTATGCAAGTGGATCCCCTTCAGTTGAGCTTTCAGTTGAGACTGCAGCGCCAGCTGAGAGCCTGACTGCAACCTGATGAAAGACTTTGAGGCAGAGGTAGCCAGGTAGCTGCATCCTGATCCTGACCCAAAGAAATGGTGATCCAATCAGTATTTGTGGTTTCATGCTACTGTGTTTTGGGGAAATTTATTATACATCATTATAACAAATGTGGTCCTACTAGACTGGAAATTTCTTGAAGACCAAGTCTCTTTCCTGTTTGTATTTCATCTGCATAATCAAGCAAGATGTTTTATATCAGGGCAGAAGATAAACCCTCTCTCAGGTCTATGGTACTGGTGAGGAAGATTTGGAATAAAAAAGATCTTCCTGGAATTGATACCACCCCTCTTGGATTGCAAAGAAGGAGCTTGTCCCTATTCCTGTGGTGGCTCCTGTAAGGGAAGCTTGGCTCAGAAGGAGTAAAAAACATCTATTCCTGAAATAGAAGGGTTCTTGCTTCACAAAGAGAGCATCCCAAGTCATTTTGATAGGAAGGATGTCTTTTCTTCCCAAATGATTGACTTGATTGTCCTCAGGGAAAAATCCGTGCTTACCCTGGCATGTGCTTGTGTCTTAGATAAACAGTCCATGGACAGCGGAGCCTGGTGGGCTACCTATTCCAGAGCACAGGAACACTGTAATTCCCCAATTTCTCTTTAGATGATTTTTCCCAAAGCAGAGGTCTTGCCACTTTTGGAATGTATGTCTCTGGGATGAGTGTGTGGCAGGAATAATTAAAAATATTAAATGCTGTGTAAGTTTTGAGTCTGGCTTTGAGTCTGAGTGTATAGGGGCATGTAAAGCCGAAGAAGCTAATTTATGTTCAAACATTAACCCTAAAATGTGCTGATAGAAATTTATTATTATTTTGCTTTGTGTGTTTGATATCATGGTTGTAGCTAAAGTTATCATATAGGAGAAAGAGATGTTCTATTTTTTTCAATATGTTCTCATTTGTTTCCTGCCAATTTTCTTGCAATATTGTGAACACATTTATTTGTGTGTGTGTGTGTTAATTAAATCTGCCTTTGTCAGGCTAACAAGTCTCGCATTATTGGCAACTACAGAAATACTCAAGTAATGTGTTATTTATTGACCATGAAAAGTTAAAGGATAAGGTGTTTCATGGGGACAAAACTCAATTTATAATCTTCTGACCTTTATGAAGGATCTTGTTGAAGATGATCTTAGAACTGATCACAGAAAGGTTTTCCAGAGAAATTACAAAAGAAAGAAAGAAAAAGAAAACGGCTGCACAATAAACTTCTTTAACCTAAATACACACGGATTGAAGGAACAATCCACAAGAACTATCTTCATTATTCCACAGCCAACAGCAAAGGCTTATAGCCCATTATGGTAATAAACAAACCTTTGAACTTTGCATTGTACACTGCCAGGCAGTAGCCCTCAAGGCTTAGGCAAACAATGTTTACAATTGCTTTAGGGAGTTGCTAGGATAATACCTCAGCTTGTATTTCTGAGTAGGTTTGATCCTGCCTTTCTCATCTGCATTTCCCCAAAGCAGAGGCTGGAGAGGACTAAAACTGGATGAAAAAGTGGACTGCTAGGAGTAAGGCATCAAGTGAGACTTCCCTTTGTGCCTTAGTCCTTCTTTTAGTTGCTAGGTAATGGGTGGGTACGAAAGGAGGTCATGTGTCCCATCAGATTTATACATGCTTTATACTCTAAGTCTGGACAAGTACTTTTAAGCTTATTTTTAGAATCTCTCCATATTCAGGCAGAAGATACTTGCAGCTCATCTAACCATTTGAAGGGACTGCCTGTGGAGCCATGCACCACAGTGGAAAACTGGACCCAGGTGGACCTGGGTTTGCTCCCACCCCTGTAACTTACCTCGAACAATTTTATCTTTCAGCCTTTGTTTTTCCATCTGCAAAATGAGAGACATAATAAGGAAGGAAGTATCTTGTCCCATGGGCTTCCCTGGTAGCTCAGATGGTAGAGAATCTGCTTGCAGTGCAGGAGACCTCAGTTCAATCCTTGGGTAGGGAAGATCCCCTGGAGAAGAAAATGGTTACCCACTCCAGTATTCTTGCCTGGAAAATCCCATGGACAGATGAGCCTGGCGGGCTACAGTCCATGGGGTCGCAAAGAGTTGGACGTGACTGAGAGACTAACACAAACACATATCATGTCTCATGAGTCAATTCTGATTAAGAACAGTTCGGTTCAGTTCAGCCGCTCAGTCCTGTCTGACTCTTTGCGACCCCATGAACCACAGCACGCCAGGCCTCCCTGTCCATCACCAACTCCCTGAGTCTACCCAAACCCATTTCCATCGAGTAGATGATGCCATCCAACCATCTCATCCTCTGTTGTCCCCTTCTCCTCCTGCCCTCCATCTTTCCCAGCGTCAGGGTCTTTTCCAATGAATCAGCTCTTCACATCAGGTGGCCAGAGTATTGGAGTTTCAGCTTCAACGTCAGTCCTTCCAATGAACACCCAGGACTGATCTCCCTTAGGATGGACTGGTTGGATCTCCTTGCAGTCCAAGGGACTAGCAAGAGTCTTCTCCAACACCACAGTTCAAAAGCATCAATTCTTTGGCACTTAGCTTTCTTTATAGTCCAACTCTCACATCCATACATGACTATTGGAAAAACTGTAGCCTTGACTAGATGGACCTTTGTTGGCAAACTAATGTCTCTGCTTTTTAATATGCTGTCTAGATTTGTCATAACTTTCCTTCCAAGGAGTAAGCGTCTTTTAATTTCATGGCTGCAGTCACCATCTGCAGTGATTTTGGAGCCCAGAAAAATAAAGTCAGCCACTGTTTCCACTGTTTCTCCATCTATCTGCCATGAAATGATGGGACCGGATGCCATGATCTTAGTTTTCTGAATGTTGAGCTTTAAACCAACTTTTTCACTCTCCTCTTTCACTTTTATCAAGAGGCCCTTTAGTTCTTCTTCACTTTCTGCCATAAGGGTGGTTGGTAAATGGAAGCTTCTAAGGAAGTGGTCAATCCAACAAAATAGGATTGTTTTTATGACTAATTGAATCTGTTTGGTGTTAAAGCTAAACTAACTGGGAAGGTCTGATTAAAAGCCTGATTAGATAGGTATGGATATGCAGTTTTAGTGGAAAAATATCACTCGAAACAGTGATTTGCCACCATGGGCTATAAGGTGTACCGCAAATATGTGGTTTATCGCCTGGACTTTTCGTTTATTAATTTATGGCATTAGTTATATTTTTAATCGTCGAAGTTTTTAGTTGGCTTTAATTGTCTCTCTCATTGTCCACTAACCATGTAAGAATTTGAGCTTGAATAAGATTATGTCAGAGTTGTTGTTGTTTATTTAACCTTGGGATATGGTGCTTCTCAGGTGACGCTAGTGATAAAGAATGCAGGCGATATAGGAGACCCAGGTTCAATCCCTGGGTCGAGAAGATCCCCTGAAGGAGGGCATGGCAACCCACTCCAGTATTCTTGCCTGGAGAATCCCATGGACAGAGGAGCCTGGCAGGCTACGGTCCATAGGGTCGCAAAGAGTGGGACATGACTGAAGAGACAGCATGCATGCACTCATTGCTCACAGCTAAGAGATATCACAGGGGATTCTATATTGCTCAAGTGACACGTTCTCTTTTTCTTGGAAACTCAGCCAAACTCATTTCCCAGCCTGCTTTGCAGTAGGTGAGGCCTTGGGACAGAGTTCTAGCCCATGGACTGTGAATGAGAGTCTCAGGCTCCATCTTCCCGCCAGGCTCACTGACACCCTTCACATGTTCCTGCAGACTCCTTTTCTCCTTCCAGCTGGCTGGAATACAGGTGACTCTGGGGGCATCGTGGAAGCTACACGTTGAAGATGGCAAAGCCTCTGTTGCCTCCAACAGCCTGCTCTGTGAATAACTATTTAGAAGTCCATCTTACTAATTTATTTAATTTCCCAGTACTATTGAGTAAGAAATGGATTTCTGTCTGTTGTATTAGAGCCTATGAATTTTGGGGCCTATTAGTCATAACAGCTAGACTACTTTAATTATTACACATATTCTGTTACCATGGGCTGGAATTTTCATAGGAATGCCTCTAAGTTTTATCTATCCAAATATTATGCCTTTGCCAGTAACAAGATTTCTACTGGGTTTCAAGATGGAGGAAAGGCAAAAGAGGCAATGAAAGTATATTTAATGTATTTCATAACCACGTTTCCTCAGATGAATGTGAATATTAATATTACAATTTCTTTTCAAGTTCATGGAGATTTTTCCCTTTGTGCCTGGCATGAAACTAACCAAATTATTCATATGAGTGAAAATCATGATTGTGGTTGCTTCTGCCTGTTTTTTTTTTTTTTTAGGACGAAAGGACAGTTACTAAGATCAAAGTAGAATCTCTGGCTGAGGGTAAAAAGCAGTGCAGAGAAAGGGAGAGAGAAAGAACAAGGGGGAGTTCGCTGGATATCGACTACATGCTACGGTAGTGACAACAAATAAAAATTATAGTGTTAAAAAAGGGCTTTCATGATACTGAGGGCTGTGCGCATTGTCAGGGGAGAAGCATGAGGCCCGGATACAGATTAGATGTGTGATGTATGGCAAGTCACTAAGATTTTCTGGGCCACAGTTTTCTAGCCATAAAAGGAGATCTGAGTAGATGATTTCTAAAATAACTTTAAATATTTGATTCCAAGTCATACAGGAAAGAATTTAATGTGCGGATAGCTCTGCATTAGTGCTGCGGTATAATAAATGTCAGAACCCCCCTCTCTTCTCCTCCTCTTCCCCAAATACCCACTGGCTCATTAATATACATGCACAACACACTTTTCCAGGGCTTGGTGGTGATGTTCAGTGACATCTTATACAGCTCCACATGGGCAGGGCATCTGGGGCAGCTACATTCAATTTTAATTGAAACAAAGCAAAGTAGCAGCTGTTTGGCATTAAAGGGAATTTTAAGCCCATATTCCAATTCCACCAAGGAAAGGAGCAAACAAAAGTCAAAAACACTTTCAGCCAACCAGCCTAAAATATTTAAGGCCATCTGCGTCCTCGCTATATGTAGCCATCACCTGGAATGAGCTCTCATTCTCCTTTAAAAGGAGAACTGACAATGATTCATGATAGGATAAAGAATGCATTGGTATTTAAAATACTGAATTGTTAGCTCACTGTCATTGCCCCTACCGTAATTACGAGTTATTTGTCTAAGCCTGATTTTTACATTATTGCTAAAAACATCATAACAGACTCAAGTTTTACATGAAGCAAAAGCAAATCTTGCTTTTCCATAGCAACATGCTTGGGTTTTACAGTGGAATCTGAAATGAAAGGCGTTCATGTTCAATGCTCAAGCACTGTAATTCTAATATGGTGGAAGAGTGAGCATGCTGTGTGATATTATGCAGCATTTGATCCTGCCTGACTTCTGTGCCTTGGCCCATCAAAGGAGGTATGCATAGTTGCCTTATGCCAACGTTTTCTTTAAAGTTAGGTAATAATTTAAGAATCTCATATTTATCCTGACCTCTGAGGCTGAGTAGATTTGTGCTCTTTGTACTGTTTTTTCTTAACCTTATATATTTTGCTATTTCCTAGCTCATTTATTCATTCACCAAAATATTTCTTGAGATGCAGCTGTGTGCCAGGCATTTTAATAGGTGCTGGAGATATAGGGGCAAATAGGATAGATTTATTTCCTATCTTCACTGTCCAGTGGGAGTAACAGACACTGAGCAAGCAATTACAAGTACAGTAAATGAAGAGGTTGGGAAGCGAGAAGGGGTGAGTTGAGCCTTAATGAATGAATGGAAATTAGCTAGGTGAAGTGGAAATTAGCCATGAAGAGAAGGTGGAGGAGACATTTGAAGGGTTGGAGGTAGCTTTAGCAAGTGCATTTATGCTGAAAATTTATTCAGCAAACATATGTGTGATCCCTTTGGGGAATTTGGTGTTTATACGTCACTGGAGTGTGAGAACAAGTGAGGGAGATGCAAGACATGGGTTAGAGGGCTTGGCAGGGGTCTGATCCCAGAAGCTCTCATGTGCCATTTCTGGGAGTTTGGCCTGTATCCTGTAGGTAAAAGTCATCAAGGATTTAAAATGGTAAATCAAACGCTCTTATCTTTTAGAAGGATCAGCAATGTGGGAAATGGATGTGAAGAAATGGAAAAGAGAGCAGGACTTTCAATAGAAGCATTATCTCTTCTGTGGCATCAGTGACAGCACAGAAGAGCTCCATACCTGATTCTCTCCAATGGAAGGCTTGTGTGTGGACCTCCTCCCATTTGTGCCTATTGATGTAAAACCACGCTTTAATGCCCAGCCCAAATCCCCCCTCCTCTGTGGATCCTCTCTTCATCATTCCCAGACATTTCATCTTCCTTTAGATTTCTATACTTCCTTCTCTTCTCTCACTGGGTGTGGAATACATCCAGCCTTTAATTCTATTTATTTCTTTTCCTTTAAAATCTTCTTTCCCTACAAAACTCTCAAAAGATGGAGGAATATCCATATTTCTTAAAATCTGTAGCATCTAAGACAGTACCTTTAAAAAACCATAGTCTTAGAGCTGGAAGGAACATCAGAGGCCATCCCATCCTTTTCATTTGGTGGATGAAGAACTTGAGGTCCAGGGAGATGGGTGCCTTCATAAGTCTCTCACTGCCAGTTTATTATCCTTTCAGTTATCCAACATGATGAGTATTTTTGTGGTTGCTGATGATGGATTAGATAGCTATGGCTTTATTAGAGAAACATCTTCCTGTTACTGTAGCTTAATGAGTGACATGATTCTCTGCTTCCCTGGTAGCTCAATCAGTAAAGAATCTGCCTGCAGTGCAGGAGACCCTAGCTCAAACCCTAGGTTGGGAAGATCCTCAGAAAAAGAAAATGGCAACCCACTCCAATATTCTTGCCTGGAAAATCCTAGGGACAGAGGAGCCTGGTGGGCTACAGTCCATGGCGTTACAAGAGTCAGATACGACTTAGCAACTAAACCACTACCGCCATTCTTTGAGGATGAAAGGATGAGTGGTGTTTATTAATACACCTTTTTTTTTTTCAAATAACCAAAGCCCAGTCCATGAGAAATACCAGAATTCCTTAAAATATTTGAGCCCCAAGATGAGGTCATGCATTCAATATAGTTGTTGTTCAGTTGCTAGATTGTATCCAACTATTTGCAACTCCATGGACTGCAGCACACCAGGCTTCCCTGTTTTACACTATCTCCCAGAGTTTGCTCAAGTTCATGTCCATTGAGACAGTGATACTATCCAACCATCTCATCTTTTGCCACCTTCTTCTCCCTTTGCCCTCAATCTTCCAAGCATCAGGGTCTTTTCCATGAGTCAGCTGTTTACATCAGGTGGCCAAAGGATTGGAGCTTCAGCATCAGTCCTTCCAATGAATATTAAGGGTTGAGTTGCTTTAGTATTGACTGGTTTGATCTCTTTTCTGTCCAAAGGACTCTCAAGAGTCTTCTCCAGCAACACAATTGAAAGCATCAGTTCTTTGGTGCTCAGCCTTCTTTATGGTCCAAATCTCACATCCGTACATGACCACTGGAAAAACCATAGCCTTGACTAGATGGATCTTTGTTGACAAAGTAATTTCTCTGTTTTTCAATATGCTGTATGTATTTAATGTAACAGCAAATGCTAACTAGATCGGGCATGTGTTTGTCTTTCCTGAGAAGAGAGCCTAGGTTCAACTGACCAGTTCTCAGTTGGAGAATAAGCTAAGAAACAATTTCTTCTTCCTAAGTCATGGGTACCCTCAGTACACACTTCTGTCTTTATAGGACATCACTTCTTTTTCCTATTCTCTTGCATAAATAATGGTAAAGCCTGTCAAATATTAATACAAATTGGCACTTGTCACGAACACTTGCAATCTACCTCTACAAGGATCAAATTATATGCTTCTGTAGCTGCTGACATTCAACACCCCCTGAAAGCAGTTCAAGATGGACAGCAGAAATGAGGCACTCTGTGCTCTGGTAAAAACTGACAGGACAGGTCTTCAGGTAGTAAGATATTTTTAGGAGCTGATTTTTATGAGCCCAATTCTTGTATCTCCTCATATCTAGAAAAGCACTAAAATCCTTCATGGTGATGTCTGCTCCTCATGACTAGCAATAACCCTCATGAGACAAGCAGAAACCATCTTTAAAAAATAAGTACTTGATTGCATGTACTCCCTCTTCACCAAAATCACATATATACTGACCTTCCCTCCTGCCTCTCTGGAGCAATTTCTCAGAGGTATCTAAAATGCTGTCTCCCAGGCTATAGTCCTCATTTTGCTCCAAATAAAACTTATCTTGCAACTCTCACCTTGTGTGTTTTTGTTAACTTGGCAAGCTCATCCCTGTGCCTTTAAATTCAGGGTGAATGTTGGAGGCCTTTCAGAAAGCAAATTATCTGTCCAACTAGGAGCACATGGAAATTTGAAGATGACAAATCTTTACTAAGATCTTGATGGTTAAAACCAGTTGCAAACTTTATATGTACACAGGCCTTGAATGTAATGCAAATGAATCAAGTCTGGTGATATAGACAATGAATGAATAAGAGCTGACATGGTAGTTCTTTCTCAGCTCCAGTCATTTGTTGCCATGAGAGAATTTTATGAATTCTGGGTTGTCTGACTCTTCAAGACAGTGCAAAAAGCTTGATTTTTATGTGAAATACATCAACTCTTTACTAATGGTGATGGCTTTAAAAATTGGAAACTTTGTGTAGTAAATATTTAAACAAGCAAAACACTCTTGCAGAATGCCTGAAGTCCTGTTAGTTTGCAAATTCTGGCTTCAAAAATTCTAGATATTTACTTTTAGTTACTAGATATAAAAAGCTGATCAATGCACCAGCAATAATTTGGGGGGTAATTTGTTTGTGTGTGTGACATATTATTCAGGATACTTAGGAGAACCTGTAAAAATTAATGGCATGTTTTGAACACATTAAATGTACAGCTGGTTGAGAAATATGCAACCATGTATGAAAATAGAACTAGCAGTTTAAATTACCATGTAAATGCAAAGTGAGGCAGCCTGTCAATTAACTGAGATTCTCTAGGCCCTACACCTTGAGGCCAAATTAGTGCCCCACCTATGAGTTATATAGTGTGATGTAGAAATGCGTATATCTCTCTGTAAATTCATTCAACTCATTATAGTATAAAGAATTAAGAATCTATCTGAACCTCTTAAAATTAAAAATCTTGAGGTCATGACATAATTTATATTGTACCTCCTATCTTTATGGCAGTGGTTATACATGATACTTCTGAATTAAATATTTGTTGACTAAACCAATAGCAAATGGAAGCCTATAGGAGTAATTGGTCATTCCAAAACACAGTAGAAACTCAATACTTACTTTTTTATTAAATGAATACGTTCATTACGTGGGAAAGAAGAGGTGGAGAAAGTGACATTTTTAGCTGGACTTTGATGTAAGTGAATGGGATTTCTATATGTGGAGAGCCCTGTGGAGGACATTTTAGGTGGGGAACAATTTGAATGAGGTTGTGATGAAACTATAATAGACTGGTTTGGAATATGAAATTTTATTTTTATACCATAACTTTGTCTGAATATGGTTTGATATGGTTCAAATATTGCAGCTCAATGCACAGTATTCACACTTTTCAGGGTGCTTCTATCCCAATACATTAGAGCATTTAGGAATAAGCCTGCATTTCTCAAAGGAGATGATGCTGAAGATGTGGGGTCATACCCCATTGTAATGTCTTTTCTCCATCCGCTTGTTTGATTAAGAAATGAATAATAAGCAAGGGGAACACTTGTGAATTACTTATGTGACATGTCGTAGTGCTGACAGGGAATAATTCTCAGAGCTGCCTAATGTGGGAATCCTATAGCTTTTGGGGATTGGTCTTTATTCTTTTAAGTATTTCTCCATTTTTCTTTGTATCCTGGTTAATTTGATGTGCTAAAGAGGCCTTGTGGGGAACTCTTTCCCTGGGGATGGTGCATCTTCAACATAATATTCCCAACAAGGAACAAGGTTGACAGAGTGGGGACTGAACTCCCAGGTATTGTCTGGGTGTCTTGGGGACATGTGGACTTTCTCTATGATATTCCCTGTCCCTGAAATTTTCTCTGCCCCTTCTCTGATGCTGTAGCCTTAGTCTAGAAACTTCTTGAAGTTCTTTGTATAGCAGAAAGATATTAATACAAGTCAAATATCAGATTGTTTTTTGCTATAGGCTTTTTCTTAGAGACTATGACAAGAATATTTTAAGAACCTCCTGAAAGAGTAAATTTTTCAGTCTCAAGGCTTATTTTTTCACTGTAATTTTATATATTCATGTGTATTGCAAGTGATCAATCATCCTGCCAAACATCTTGTACTAAATGTGCTAATGAGCTAGCGAATCAAATATTTTGAAAGTATGGACATGTGTAACATTGATTTTCAATATTTGGATCACATCAATAATCTGCTTAAGGAAAGCAACTTTATTAGGATGGATTTCCATATACCTTATTAATAGTTGACAGGCAAAACAACATTTGTTACGTTCTTTGTTGATTTATTTCCTTTAACTCTTTGTACCCTAGGTCCCTTGAGTCCTTAGCAACATTTTATAATAACAGACTTGTAATATTCATTATCCATTGGGCACTGGTGAAGCCTTGCTTTTGGCTTAGATGTATTTTTTTCTTTCAAGCAATGCAAATGTTTCTCAGGTTAGTTTTGGAAAGAGATTGTTGATAGCAGTTGAATGCAGGTGGGAAACAAACAAACAACAACAACAGTGAAGGGAAAAGTTAAATGAGGGAGAGGGAAAAGATAGTGATGAAGGTCCTAAAAGGATGCAGAGGGAAGGTGGAAGAGTTCTGATACTCTCCAGTCCTGAACCTGGTCAGTCACTCAACCTCTCTGAGTCTCAGTTTCTTCATCTCTAAACCAAGGATAACAAGACTTATCTCTCAAGAGAATGGGAATAGTTAAGTGATACAGATTCCTGGAAGGCACCCAGCACAGCTTGCATGCGTGCCAAGTCACTCCAGCCGTGTCTGACTCTTTGAGACCCTATGGACTGTAGCCCACCAGGATCCTCTATCCATGGGATTTTCCAGGCAAAAACACTGGAGTGGGTTGCCATTTTCTTCTCCAGGGGATTTTCCCCACCCAGGGATAGAATCCTAGTCTTTACGTCTCTTGCATTGGCAGGCAATTTCTCTACCACTAGCGCCACCTGGGGGGAGCTGAGTCCAAGATAATTTAGTTCTCTGTCTTCTCGCTTTTCTTCATCCCCTGACCTCTTCCTTTCTCACTTTTTTTCACTATTCAATTCAGTTCAGTAGCTCAGTTGTGTCCAACTCTTTGAGACCCCATGAACCGCAGCACACCAGGCCTCCCTGTCCATCACCAACTCCCTGAGTCCACCCAAACTCATGTCCATCGAGTCGGCGATGCCATCCAGCCATCTCATCCTCTGTCGTCCCCTTCTCCTCCTGCCCTCCATCTTTCCCAGCATCAGGGTCTTTTCCAGTGAGTCAGCTCTTCGCATGAGGTGGCCAAAGTATTGGAGTTTCAGCTTCAACATCAGTCCTTCCAATGAACACCTAGGACTGATTTCCTTTAGGATGGACTGGTTGGATCTCCTTGCAGTCCAAGGGACTCTCAAGAGTCTTCTCCAACACCACAGTTCAAAAGCATCAATTCTGTGGTGCTCAGCTTTCTATATAGTCCAACTCTCACATCCATACATGACAACTGGAAAAACCATAGCCTTGACTTGATGGACCTTTGTTGGCAAAGTAATGTCTCTGCTTTTTAATATGCTGTCTAGGTTGGTCATAACTTTCCTTCCAAGGAGTAAGCGTCTTTTAATTTCATGGCTGCAGTTACCATCTACAGTGATTTTGGAGCCCAGAAAAATAAAGTCAGCTACTGTTTCCCCATCTATCTGCCATGGAGTGATGGGACTGGATGCCATGATCTTAGTTTTCTGAATGTTGAGCTTTAAGCTTTAAGCTTTTTCACTCTCCTCTTTCACTTGCATCAAGAGGCTCTTTAGTTCTTCTTCACTTTCTGCCATAAGGGTGGTGTCATCTGCATATCTGAGGTTATTGATATTTCTCTTGGCAATCTTGATTCCAGCTTGTGCTTCCTCCAGCACAGCGTTTCTCATGATGTGCTCTGCATTTAAGTTAAACAAACAGGGTGACAATATACAGCCTTGACGTACTCCTTTTCCTATTTAGAACCAGTCTGTTGCTTCCTGACCTGCATACAGGTTTCTCAAGAGGCAGGTCAGGTGGTCTGGTATTCCCATCTCTTTCAGAATTTTCCACAGTTTATTGTGATCCACACAATCAAAGGTTTTGGCATAGTCAATAAAGCAGAAATAGATGTTTTTCTGGTACTCTCTTGCTTTTTCAATTATTCATCGGATGTTGGCAATTTGATCTCTGGTTCCTCTGCCTTTTCTAAAACCACTATTCATTTCCTCCTAAAAAAAAAAAGCCTGACTTGATTATATGAAAATGGAGATATTTGTTGTGTCAAATGACCAAAGATTTTACAAGAAATATAACGTTAACTTGGTATCCTAGCAAAAATGACTAGTCAGTATTGTCTGATACCCAGGCTTTCTTATTTTCTTATATTCTACACTGGGATAAGTAGAGAGAATAGCATTCGTGGAGTACTTGTGATGTGCCTGGAATGATGCACATCTAATTTAACCTAACAATAACTCCCACAAGATAGCAGTGTTCCCATTTTATAGATGAGGGATTGAGGTGAAGAAAGGCTGTTAACTTGTCTGAAATCACACAGAAAATGAATGGCATCAATTGTTATTCAGACTATGCTGGCTATTACTATTAAACCACCAGTCTGCCTCTGTGGTTCTTAATTGGGAAGAGGAATACATCTGGATCATCTTGGGGAGCATATGGGTGTGGCTTGAAAAATTGCCCGCAGTACTTACGACAGGCCTTTCTTTAGGTGAGAGCTTTGATGCAGGGTCCTTGATTGCCTTGGGCACAGAGATGCTGGCACTTTGCTGGCTCCGCTTCCCAGCCTGGCCAGGAGTAGGCACCCACTCTACTCAGTGATCTTTAGAACAACCTGCAAACCCGAAACAACACTGTTTTCTTCTTAATGGATTTCAAGTCTTTTATGGATGTTCTCTCTACAGTGTTTATCAAAGCAAATGTATTAAGAATCAAAATTTGAATGTGGTATCTTTAGGCTCTATTTTAGAACAACAAAAATTTAAAATAGGGAATAGTGTTTACATGTTTCTTTTTTAAGGCACAAGAAGCCTCTTTCATATAGCTTGGCAGGAGAGACAAGGATGTGATCATGGGTACTGGTGCTGTTGTTTACTAGCTGAGGTGCCAAAGACATCCATCTGTCAAGAAAATGTGTAGGATGTGGATCAAGCCTGGAACCTCTGACACTGAACACCCCGCCGGGAACTAAAGATGCCACTCCAATGAGAGTGCGCCTGCCTGATGGTACGCTGCCTCTGTGAGAAGGAATTTCCATCCATCTTCCTACTGAAAAAAGGCTTTTATTACAGCTGAAAAAAGGGCACAGGGAAGTTGCCTTGATTTTCATGACAAGAGGTGCAACCTGAGTGTTACATACAAAAGAAACTTTGAGAGATCGTTTCACTGGGGACTTCAACAAACCAAAGCAACTGCTATTTTAATACAATGAAAACATCTACCGTTTGGCTCAAGCACTAATGAGGGTAGGTCTGAAAAGCAGGACATCTGAATGGAGCAGAGATACGGCTTCAGCCTTCCTTGACCTGTATTTCCTTTTCCATTTTCCTCCGTGGTCAGTGCTGTGAATTCACCCTAATATCCCCTATTTTCTCATCTATAAGGAGAGCCACCTGGTGATAAATAATAAATAACTTACATTCTTCTGTTGATTGATATTAGACGTGGGGAAGAACACATGGAATCTAAGGACATCAGCTTCTCAGGAGCTTCTGACCCACTGAGACTTTTTTCAGTACTTCTTGGCAGGTATCCTGTGTCAAACCATGCCCAGAGCCTGTGAGCCAATGACAGGGACATAAGCATCACCTCTAAAGATAAGAATCCTCTATAAGGGGTGAAGGTAACTGTTTAAAAATTCTTTCCTGTTCCTGTGTAAGAAGCAAAAATACTTTCCCTGTTTGTTTTGGGTATGTGTTGTCATGGTGATGGATGCAAGATGTGCCGAATAGGCAAGGGATTGAGAAAATTTGGGAAAGAGTTTTAACTCGCTACAACTCAGAATGTACTCTATTGTCTGTATGTCAGAATGCATCCTATGCTGCTGAGCTTAAGACACTGCTTTGCCCATATCCATGTTGCTAGCATGCACCGTGGGGACAGGAAGGATGCCAATCCTTGGCAAGCCATGCAGGGAGTCTGTGATTCCAGAATGGCTTAAGCTACCAGAAATAGGGGCTGGGGCAGCCTCTTGAGAGTAAGAACACAGATGAGTCACCACTCGTTATTCAGGTCATGCTGGGTATCTTTTGCATTGAACAACTAGTTATAAACGCTTTTTATTTTTTTTTAGCTAATTTCTTTGATATTATAAGCTGTATTATTTTTTCTCATTCCCCACCTCTCCCACACTTTCTCCATTGCTTTCTCCTGACCTTTTCTTTTTTTGAGGCACTGTGATGACCATTTGAAAGATGTGCTTCTAGAGTGATCAAGGCTTTTGTATAAACTCTCCCCTCTAATCTGCTCACCCCTTCTCCCCTTCACTAGTCAACTCATACTCATGCTTCAGATCTCATTTCAAATATCAGTTCTTTAGGGAAGCCTCCTTTGGCACCTCTTCCACCTCACCTCATATTTTCCCTTCAGAGTACTTATGATTAGTATATGCCATTTATTTGAGAAATGCAATCTCCCCTATAAAAATGCAGGTTCCATGAGAGCAGAGACTGCTCCTGTTTTGTGGCCACCAACAACTCAGCATCTATAGCAGTGTCTGCCACAGGATAGACTCCAGAAATGTTTATGGAAGGCGAAAATGAAATGCTGCATTGCATTAATGAGTATTTACTTAATGCTTATGGAGAAGGGAATGGTAACCCACTCCAGTATTCTTGCCTGGAGAATCCCATGGACAGAGGAGCCTGGCAGGATATAGTGCATAGAGCTGCACAGAGTTGGACATGGCTGAAGTGACTTGGCACACACGCACTTAATGCTTAACAGCTAGCTCTGTGTTGAGTTCTGGGCCATTTAAAAGGGAATTTTAAAGAAGCAGAAGCATGGATTAAGTTCCCAAAGAGCTTATAATTTGTTGGGAAAACTAGTCCATTAGGAGAGGTGTCTTGTGATTTTTAAAAGTCTATTGATTTTCTATGTTATGTGTCAGGCTGGATGGGAGGGGCATTTGGGGGAGATTGGATACTTGTGTATGTATGGCTGAGTTCCCTTTCTGTTCACCTGAAATTACCACACATAGTTAATCGGCTATACCCCAGTACAAAATAAAAAGTTTTAAAAAAGGTATATTGATTTTCTAAGCACACACGTTCCTTCAAAAATCACAAGTATTAATAGAGTAACATTAATACCCAGTAATAGAAGACATTAACAGCATAATTTACATCACCAAGTCTCTAGGCAAATTTATACAGTCTATTGTTTTACATTTATTTTATCATGCTATGTTCCCTTCTTTGGCTCTATTATGAATACAGCTGTATGTTCTTCTTCCTTTCATGTTGTTATCATCATTACTTTCTTGCATTTATTCTGGTCCTATTAGTACATTGTTGTAATAGGTAATTTGAAAAGAAGCTAATGATTTTTGGGTAAAAAATCCACATAATGCTTGATGTTACAGGCCAAGATAAATCCAGAGTTTAGAAAGACAAGTATCTAAAAGTGAAAGGAAATAGAATTGAATATTTGTTAAAACTCTGAAAAAGAGATTAACTTTGTCTGATTTGAAGAGAGAAGAAACCCTAAAAAACAGACCTGTAGATTTAATGTGATAAAATTCTTAGTTTCCTTATCAGCAAATCTAGTATGGCTGGCATGGAGTAAATATTGCAAAATATCAATTACAATTGTTTTATTATTGCATTGTAGCAATGAAAAAGGATGTAGCCAAAATAAAAAGGGCAACCTAGAGAAACGATTTTTAAGGGGAAAATATCACAAAGTATGAAGTTAATAGTTTAATTATTAAATAATTCATATTATTAATAAATGGGAAAACTATCCTATAGATAAAAATACAAAAGAAATTCTAGAAAACATACATATAGTAAAAAATATTCAGCCTCCTTAGAGTCACTGACTGAATTCACTAAGTAGGAAAAATTAAAATGCAACTGATAATCCTATAGTAAAATTAGAAAGAAATTCAAAAGTATGCATGGATGATAAATCATGCTAAGAAATTATCATCTAAGATATTGGAAACTCATATTCCCCAAAAATTTTAACACAGAATTCTTTCATACCGATGGAAAACTAGAAGCCTGTTAAAATTTACCATCAGAGAAGTGGTTAAATAAAATATTCTTCATATGTGTATCTAATCTTTTGCAACTATGAAAACTGTGGGAAACATAATTTTAAGCAACATATTATAATATTAAAAAATGTTAGCATTGGAAGGTAATGTGGTAGCATTTATTGTAATTTTATATATCCTCTGGTCTATTTTACTTCCAGGTATCTATTCTACAGAGCATGTACGCAAAGACGTCTGCACAATATATTTGTTGTTTGTACAAATATTGATTTTAAAGTAAAAAGTGGGAAATGACGCAAATATCTAACAATAAGGTTATGGTTAAATTAATTTTTGATATTAGTGTGATGAAATATTATGTTGTCAATCAAAAGAATGATATACCAGCATGGAAAAAATTTTCACTATATATTGTTAAGTTTAAAAATATCAAGTTGCTGAATAATGTATACAATAAGAGCTAATTTTATTAAAATAAAACAAGTTATGTATGTATAGTTCAAACACATGGCTATGTACAAATCAGAAGAATAAATTTGAGAGTAACACATGCTGAGATGTTAAACAGTTTTGACCTCAGGGAAGGGGAGTAGTGAGAATTATAGAAGGGAATAATGAATTAATTTTTAATAATTAATTTTTTGAAACATGAGCTTATAATAATGTATTTCTTGTGTAATGTTAAAAATAATATAAGAATAAAAGCTAAAACATAAAGATGTAAAAGAGTAAAATCGAAAATAATACTTGTTAATTTAGGTCACAAGATTATGAACAAGTTTTTTCCTTTTTTCCTCCACGACTACTAAAATATGGTTACATTCCTTTTATATGTAGAATTCAGAAGGAAAGATTTTGTTAGATACAACTTTCCCCCTGAGACAATGGCTTGCAACTGTGGTTTTATAACACATCGGGGGAAGAGGATGGGGAGAAATCCTTGCTTATCCTAGCTGGAATTATAAAATTCTTCTAAATCAGAAGTGTTTTAATTTACATAAAATCAAAGTCTATTAATTTCAAGTTCTCCAGTCCTCCTCCCCCTTTATTTTTGGTTGTGGGGAGGTGGGGTTAGGGCAGCTGTCATAGGGATTTTGAATTCTCAAAGGTGGGGGATCACTGCTTTAAGAACTAACCATCTAAGATAGATGACATGTGACACAGACACTTAAATTAAAAAAAAGACATGCAGACAACTGTACAAGTATTGAGAAAATGAAGTATTTACATTGTGCATGAATAATATATCTTTGTGCACATCTCTTGGGTGAACTTGTCAAGTTATCTTTCTCTTGTCAGCTTTGGTGTTTATTTTCAAACCATTTCTACCCTGGAAAATATTTTTGTATTGTTTTTGGACCCTCTGGGAATGGCTGACTATGACATATGCTTTCCTCTTATCCAGTATATATATGCACGCTCACACACACACACACACACACACACACACACACACACGCACGGCTTTCTTTCCTCATAATTTTTGCTTTCTGATTTGTTAGTTTAATTTAAGCTAGATGCTGACTGAATAAAGATGGTTTCGTTTTCCTTAATTTTCTTTGTGTCATCTCCACCACATTGTGGCATCTAATAATGGTTAAATAATTTATCACCGCTATATATAGGAAATATTTTCTGAGACTTTATACATAAACACCTTCAGTAAAACCCAAATGGTTGAATTTACTCCTAACCGGATTATTTTCAAAATAATAAGAACAAGAGCCAAAACATAAAGAGGTAAAAGAGCATAATACTCAAAAATAGTAATGGTTATTTAGATCATGAGATTGAGGGCGAATCTGTCTCCTTTTTTCCCCATAACTACTGTAATGTGGTTAGACTTTTGTATTTAAAATTCAGAGAAAAAGATCAAGAAATAAAACAATCAGCAGTTGTTTGCTTTAAAAATAATAGTTGCAGACGGAATTGACCCCCAGAGCCTTTCCTCATGCCTCTGTTTTTTGTTGTAGAAACTGCCATGGATTTGTTTTCTGCATTCATTTTCCATGTTAATATTTCTCAAACAGCATGGAAATTCCAGAGGGTTTCAATAATTTAACACAAAGGAAGAACAATATTATAGTTGAAAATTAGTCTGCGAGAATGTAACCTTTTTGTATAAAAAAATAGGAAGGATGAGAAGAAGCCAAATCAGCTGAACAAAAAGCTGCATAATGCCCTGACACACAAATAGGAATGTCGGAAATTGGAAACTAAGTGCTCACTGAAGAGCAATGTGGAGACAATTGCTAAGTGTAAAATCAGGAGAGTTAGGCCAAGAGACAAGCTCCTACCACAAGACATGAAAAGGAATGATGTTTCAGAGGCTTATTCTCTCCATGTATCTTTTAAGCTCAGGTACACAGGAGGCCACCAGGATGTCTCGGCATAATGAGAGCGCTTGAGACCATTTTTCTTCACTGCCATCATCGGTGCCAATGGAAGTGGACAGCTCACTTTGGAGACCCATGCACTGGAGACCCAGTCTGTGTTTTGTTCCCGAGCTGCTCCTACTGCTGACTTTGAACATTCGCAGCAGCATCTATAGCTAAAGCCAGACCCCTGGTACCTCTCCCAGGAAACTGAACTTGATCCTGGGTAGTACTGCTCCTTCCAAACGCCACGGCTGGCTCCTGGGTGAGTAGAAAAACAACGGAGAGTGAAAATCCCATCTATTACTAAAGGCTGATCTTGGCATTGACCCTACCTTTCCCTTTCCCTGTGCTGTCCTTAGGCCTAGTGGGACAACAGAAGAGGCAAGTCTCACTGGTGGAATTCCAGGCTCTTCTCTGGTTTTTACACTTTTCATCATGGTTGGAATTTTGTATCTTACACTTAGGAGCCCTGGCTTCATCCTCTCTCTCCCTTTCTCTCTCTTTTAAATATCTATATCCACAGAAAAAGATTTGATAAACTCAGTAACTCTAAGGTAAATTGCCAATATGTTGAACTGTGACTACCCCGTTTCTGATATGTTTGTAATAGGCTTGAAGACAAGCCAGGCAGGGGGTGTTTAATTTCAGAAATTTCACAGGTGTTTGTTCAGTGATTCTAAAACTATTCACCACAAATCACTGCTCTTATAAAAGACTTCCCCAGTTGTCATCCGTATAGTTTAAAGAATTTTTTTCATCAAAATAAACTTAATAAATTGCTTTCCCCATTAATAATCTTATGGGTTGACATAATTTTAATCAAAACAGAAACTGAGGTTAGTCTATATAGTTTTAGGTTGACCTGGTTAATTTGTAAGGACCAATATGGTTGGATGAGAGAAAATGCCACTAAGTATTACAGAAAAGAAATGTCTCAATGGAAGATGTTTCCCTTGTAACCTGCATCTTATTAATCATCAAATCTGTAAGCTCTACTTCTAAAATATATTCTGCATTTCATCACTCCTTACCAGACCCATATTTCAGACACAAGCTGAAGACAACATAACTTCTCACCTGGACTAATACATAAATCTCCCTAATTATTCTCTCTGCTTTCACATTTGTATCCTTTGTACACTTAGCTCCATTTCTTCATTCAGCAACCAAGGCAATTGACTCAAAGGGCAATTCAGATCACATCACTCCTTGCATAAAACCCTCAATGGCTTCTCAGTTCAATTAAGATGGAATCTAAAGTCCTTTCCAAGACCCAGGAAGCTCTAAGGGATCTGTCCCAAATTTCCTTGCTGATCACACCTTTTTATGTCCCCTCTCCCTATCCCAGGGATTTTGGCAACAATGGCTTAGCTTTCTTGTGTTTAAATAGGAAACATTTGTCCCTAGCTCAAGGCGTTTGTTCCAACCGTCTGCCCCTGCCTAGATTAAACTTCTCTCAGATCTTCATGAGACCTTCCCCTTCTTAGGACTTATGTTTCAGCTCATTGTCCCCTTCTCAGACCAGTTTCCTCAGACTCAAACTTGTCCTCATCTGCTCAGTCTATTTCATCCTACACTTTATTCTTCAGAGCATAGTCCCTGCCTGGAGTCAACTTGTTGACCTGTTGATGTGTTTATTTTTGTGTTCTCTCACTGGACCATGTGCTTCAGAAGAACAGGAAACTTGGCATTCTTAGTTACTGCTGCAATCCCAGAGCCTGGAATATTACGTGCCACTTAGTCAGTGCTCAATAAATGTTTGTGGAATTCGAAGAAAAGTACCAGAGGCATAATCAGCTTCATTGGCACAGCCACGAAATACTAAGTCATCAGATATCATTTATAAACAATGAGCAAAACACAGAGCAGTGCCTCAAAGCTAGATGTTTTTATAAAATGATTGCTCCAAATGAAAAGGGGGATTTATTTCGAACAGTCCGAGAGTGAATGGGCTTAAATCATGTCTGGTTGGATTGGGTTGGTCAGCAAGTAGCAAAATAAACATCAGTCAAATTGGAGGCTTTAGTATGTTGTGTTTGCTTTTATTAAAACAGCAGTATTTTTAAATGACCTGAAGCTTGCAGTTCTATTGCAGTGACTCGTCAGCTTGAAAAATGTGTTTCTTCAGGGTGGGAGGAGAATTTTAAGTTCATAATTCATTTGCTGTGAAGTTCATTTGTTAAAGCTAGCCATATTCTCTTGCATTATTTCCTTTTGGGACATTATGCCTTTGCTCTCTCTTTTTATATACTTTATGCATGTATGAACATACATATAAATAAGAAATTATGAAACAGTTTATGTTAGTAGAAAAAGCATTTTGAATATTTGTATGTGTAGAGTGGAGCATGCTTTCTTATGTTTCATTATAATTTGGCTTGTAATTTTAAAATGTGGAGTGAATATGAACACAAAGAGCACATACTTTTTTTCTCTCCCTATTTATGGCTCCAAACAAGAATTTTATCAAGTTTATGTTTGGAAATGTGGCTAGATCAGATCAGGGAATAAAGCTCACAGAGATCTCTGAATTAATTGAATTATTCAGTTTCATACTAACCCAAGGAAACAACAGATCCCCTGTGGGGTAGAGGGTATAATCTGCGCATTCATCTCTGTGCAATGCCCTTCTCACTAAGGTTTTGTTAAACCACTGCAATCATTAAGCTGGTGTGCAAATCACCAAATTAAACAAAGAGGCTATTTTTTACAAAAGGGGATGGGAGGCAAGGCAAAACATTTTTTAAAATAAAAAATGACTTTTCCTCAAAGCCCAGGAACAGTAGCAGAAGGCTTTAAGAACACATAAACATAACCAATCTGTCTATTCTAGGGGATAAAGTCTATGTTTCTTAAACATAAAAGAACAAAATTTCTAAGTAGCAAGCAAGTTGGAAGCATTTGCATAATGGATTCTATTTACATAAATTACACTCCTTATAGCACTCTTCTGATAAGACTTGAGAAAAGTGGAAGGCATCAATTGAAGTGTGGTGAAAAGAGGGGTGAATGTATAGTTCTAGGACCCTGTCAGCACTTTTTGACTTACCCCCATTTTTTGAAGTCTGTAATTTTCTAATGTCTCATATTTGCCTCAGACTTTACAACTATGAGAGTTAAGAGGAATTAGATTTGGTCATTACTAAACTTTCTATACCCCCAACCCTGTTTTGTTCTCTTTCATGAAGGTTAAAGTGAGTGCATCTGTCAGCTGCTGCAGCCTGTTAACTCCCCTGGGTTGGAGTTTGACATTCGCTGGCTGTCAAGTTTCTTGCCATAACAACCAAACGAAAATGTCACCAACGAATCTTGCTTCTAAGTAGCAGATATTCTCTTTCTCATATACACTCTTTCCCTTTGACCAAACAGAAAATTTCAGTTATCTTATATAGCGCCAAAGCAAGCAATTTATTTCCAGTGTACAATATGATGACTCACAGTCTACAGTCCTTCCAAGAATGCGTAAGTGTTGGGGGTATGTGGTGCAACTTTAGGTACATCTTTAATAGGATCTCAAGTTAAAGACATTCTGGCCTCAAGGACATCTGGCTGTAGAGAACTTACAATCTAAGATGGCTATTCCCCAAGAATATTTCGGCTTTCTGTCTCAGATGTCCAGAACAAGCGATGCTTTAAGCTGACTGAAATACGGGAATGAGGGAGGGAGCTAGGTACTCACATTTCTCTCTGTCCTCCTTGTTTAAGGTGTTTGACATGATGAGAACTGGACAGAACAGAAATTTACTTACTCCTAAAGTTCCAGACTCCAGAATTTCATAAGCATTGACTTACACTAACTCATCTATAGTGAGATTGATCATTGAAATGTGGAAACTTTTGGCTGTGCTTGTTGGATCAACTGGGAATATATTTGGCTGCAGGTATCAGCACTCTCAACTAAGGGTGGCTTAAACAAATAAATATTTATTTTTATACCGTAACAAAAACTCTAGAATTGGGCAGTTCTGGCGTCGGTTCAGCTGCTTAATGATGCCAGAAGAAACCCAGGCCTTCTTTTTCTGTTTTTTCACTCCGTCATCATTAAGCATGGGCTTTCATCCTTGTGCTTGTTGCTTCGTGGTTGCAAGATGGTCGCCATAACTTCATACGTGGAAACGTCATTTGATGCAAGAAATAGAGGGTATGGGGAAAATGGACCACGCTAGTAGCATTTGCTTTCTTTTATCAGAAGAGAAACAATTTCCCCTTAAAAGTCACCCCTTCCCACCAGCCACCTTCCTCTCAAGGTTTTGGTTTTCTTTTGCTTATGCCTTTATTTTTTCCATTTGCTTATGCCTCATTGGCCAGAGCTGTGTCAAGTGAACATTTTTATCATTCATCAGCTAGGGAAGCAAATATTTAGCTTCTACAGGCATCTAAGAAGAGACAAGTGAGGGAAGTTGTATCAAGTAAGCCAAGCTACAAGGTCAGCCATAATTACCAAGGAATTACAATACTCTGGATAGCTAAACCTTCCTCTACATTCAAAGTCAGGAGCTGATGTTCTTTTGAGTGTTTCAGGGCCAGTCCTAATATTTCCTTGTCCATTTATTCCTACCTTCATCTAAAAAGTGTGCAGGACTCTGTTCTCCCTCTGTTTACTTCTCAGAAGGATGGCTTAGGTTCTTTATGGATACCTTTCTCCAAAATGCTTAAATATGATTCTAAATACACTTTAACTGAAGGGATAGTGAACACAACTTAAAGCAGAAAAAAGAATGAGGTACTGCTTTCAGTATTTCAACAAATTTTGGTGTCACTGAAAATCTGGGAGGAGAAATGTTAGCCAGTTTGTAAACTGCTTTTAAGTTATTGACTTATCAATACAATTCACCTTTTCTCCTGGTTTGCCCAGAACACATATTCAAAACATGAGAGTAGAAACCCTTGAAAACTTTTATTTTCTTACCATGAAGAATGCATACCCCTCATCTGAAGTTTCACTCAGGTCACAGGGTAAACCTCATAGGATATTGCACACTTCCCAGAAATGCCTTCCTGACCAGTGCTGCAAAGACAAAATAATGCATCTTGTAGTCAAGAGATGAAAACTTCTCACTCTTCCTTGGCATAAAGCAGGCAGCTGGCTAGTAAAGGAAGCTGGCAGGATTCCCAGAGACAGGGCTTGGGCCACAGATTGGGCAGAGGAGCAGTTGCTGTCTCATTATTTCATTGTCGTGTGGTTGCTGGGCACACTAGATGACACGCCGAATCAAAGTAAAAATTACTACTGTCAGAGATGTGATACTAATGGCATTGGCTCTGTTCAGTCCTTCAGTGTCTTCCAGGGATAGCCACCTCAATATAGTAGACCTGCTTCCAGCTGCATTAACCCCACTAGGAAGGTGGCTGGAATATGCTTCCTGAACTAGAGATGCTGGGTGATTTGTTAATAATTTTTGGAGAGCCAGAGGAATTAGTCACTCTCACTACAGGGAGGAGGAAATTGTATTCAGAAGCATCCCCATATTATGGCAGTAGGAAGAAAACAAAATAAAGCTTAAAGCTAAAGAAAAAAAATACTTGTTTAGCCCTTTTGAAAGAGAAAGCACAGTAAACATAAACCTTGTGGAACTCTAATAGAGAAATGCCAAAGAAGTGAAAAATTCACTCACCGTAATGTTCATCAATAGGAAGTCAATAATTGAGTATTGGTACTTGGCAATTTATCATTTATTAGTCTCAGCACCCCTCCCTACTTTCCTCTCCTTTTCAGTTCTTATTTTTATTAGGAGTGCTGACTGTTTGGGAACATCTGAACTCTCTTTGTGATTATAGTGACCAAATGAACAGAGATAACCCAACAGTAGGCAGTGATTTATGCCCCTGGAGGTTGGATATAGTGCTGCAGCAAGGTCTGTTGTAGCCTCTGATATCTCACATTATAAAAGCACTGGTAGACATGAATACACAATCTTGTCTTAGTTCTGAATATGCCTGTACTTGAGTGCCATTGTATCTTAGAGGAACATTAAAAGAAGTTTCATTATATTCTGCGTAAATATTTTCATTATGGCATATGCATATATGTATATATATATTTTGATTCTGTATGCATAACATCGCATTAAACCCAAATTTAACATGTATGAGTATATAGGATCACAGGAGAAGGCAATGGCAACCCACTCCAGTACTCTTGCCTGGAAAATCCCATGGACAGAAGAGCCTGGTAGGCTGCAGTTTATGGGGTTGTGAAGAGTTGGACACAACTGAGCGACTTCACTTTCCCTTTTCACTTTCATGCACTGGAGAAGGAAATGGCAACCCACTCCAGTGTTCTTGCCTGGAGAATCCCAGGGACAGGGGAGCCTGGCGGGCTGCCATCTATGGGGTTGCACAGAGTCAGACATGACTGAAGTGACGCAGCAGCAGCAGCAGCAGCAGCAGCAGCAGCATAGAGTCACAAGATAAAGAGTGAATAAAAATAAAATCAGAATGAAAGAAAAATAAAGGTAGAACAGTAAGTTACAGCCCTAGAAAAAGAATATATATTATAAATAGTCTGAAATCTAAATTATTCACTTGAGATGGGCTGAAAATTTGGCTCTGAGATTTCTAGCAGCCAAAGAAAAGAAAAACATTTGATATGATCCTCGGTTCTATATAATGGAAACAAAGAAACTGCTGAAAGGCAGCAAAAAGCTCTGTTCTACTATGAAGTCTTAAATAATTATTTCCTACCGCAATAGGTAGGTTTCCTTTCACAGGTATAGGCATTCTGTGTTAAAAAAAAAATGTGTTACCTTATGTATAAAAGGGCTGAAGGGTGTTGGTACACCCTGCTACAATTAAACGAACAAATTTAAAACTAGTATTATCTCTTTCTTTGAAATGTTGAATTGTTATCAACTGTGTACTTGGACCTCTGAACAGGGAAGTAAATACCATTAAAAGCAGAGCTTCCTATTAATGTTTTTGAGATTAGATAACATAAAAATCTGGATATTTTTATTTTCAGAGAATCAGGATGATTCAGGGAGCTGAACTGAGTCATTAAATAACATTAAGGGAGAACACACTTAGGAGACCCAAAGAGAATCAAGCAACCTGAATGTCCATCCCTTTCTAAAAGGTTTTCAGATGACCTGCAAAGCATTGCCACAGGTTGTGCTGTGGTCACCAGGCAGAGCCCACGGCCAGAGGGCATGTGCTCCATGGTGGATGGCCATAGTCCATGGACAGGAGGTTGGCTGATAACAGTCACTGCAATAGGTCCCTCTGCACCTAGAGTCTGGCCACAAATAGAGCATGCCATCAGTGGGAATGCTGCATGCAAACGCACTGCCAATGACTGTTGCTCTTTAGAGATTGTACCTATTCTCTTGGCTGGAGGAATGAAGTGATATTTTAATGCTTTCAAATGTAAAGCATTTAGGCTGAATGTTTGAATTTCCTCCCATGTTGAGCATCACCACATCCTAACAAATAAGCAGAGCCTATTGCTAAATAACTAAGACTTGAGTATACTGTCTTTTTAAAAAAATATTTTGACTTTATTCGAAATGATGTTACATGGAGAAACCTGTAAAATGGGCAGAGTTTAAGAGAGAGGACCACAAGTCAGATAGATGAAATCAGATCTATGTCTATATCTGTATCTGTATTTATATATCTAGAATGTCAACCTCTCAAAGTGGGCAAACTGCACAAACATTTAGATTCAGCAAGGTCAAAAAACAAAGTATGAGAAGCACTTTTAGGTCAGAACCACTAGACATCAAGCAACAAATCAGCATATTCAAAAATTAAATTAAAAAGAAAGCTATTATTATAAAAGTCACATACTTTTAAGTCTATACCTTGTGGTAAAGGCAAATAATTAAGGCACAAATCAAGATAAAAAAGTAGTATTAGGAGACCAATGCCCCATTGATGTTCTTCTACATTATCTCCTTTGCTACTGAGAGAATAACAAACAAGTTGTGTAGGTCTTTGGGGACAGCTTGGCCACCCTTACAGGTAGAATATTTTCTTTCCAGATGGGAAGATAATATTGCATGGTTTGTAAAGATTGTAGGAGAATGCGTAGAGCTTGGTATTGAGGAAAACAGATAAAATGGCAAAATGATGAAATGGAACCAGCTATTATAAAATTATAAAATGTCTATAAAATGTCATTATAAAATGACTATTATAAAATGTCCATTTCTGGCTCAGATTCATTCCTCTCCCCTTTTCATTTTCAAAATTGTCCCCTTTTGTCCCACTTTCTCTTGATTTCATGCAGCAGAGTTAGAGATCAATAGATAATGCTTTATAAAACATTCCTTTGTTCTGTGAGCATGAAATGGGGGGACAACGGGAACTGGACCAAATGGGAGGTCAAACTAGGTCAGAGTTGGATCCGGCAAGGTGATTTGACTCTTTAAAACGTGTTGTTGAAGGGGAGTTTACAAGGTTAATTACTGGGACATTAACAAAGATAATTTAGGAGGAGGAATTTGTTAGGTTATGCTTGTGATATATTGTAAAATGGGTCAAGTAACCAAGTAACGGCTTGTTACCTGGTGAACTACTGAAGCTTAGAAATCAAATATTTTTGGATGACAATCTTTATGAAACAATGTTCAGATTTTATAAGGAAAGGCAGAACACTAATGATTGATATAAAGCACCAGTTTTAAAAAGAAAGTATATTTGAAATTAAAAAAAAAAAAGCTTTAGAAAGTTTGAGTTTCAGGGAAAAGAGTCACTCAGGAAACTTCCAGGAATGGGAGGGAAGGAGTGGTTATTATAGAACCTTTGGGAATAAGCTGGCGGGGGTTTCATGCATGTAGTAAGAACTTTCAGGGCCCCAGTAAATCTTCACAACCAGTTCTCACTGGAAAAATAGGAACACAGAGAGCCAGAAAGCTCGTCGGCTAAGACATCTGGAAGTTGAACTACTGCCGTGTGTGTGCCTGCTAAGTCGCTTCAGTTGTGTCTTACTCTCTCTGACCCTATGGACCATAGGCTCCTCTGTCCAAGGGACTCTCCAGGCAAGAATACTGGAGTGGGTTGCCATGCCCTCCTCCAGGGGATCTTTCCAAGCTAGGGATCGAACCTGCATCTCTTAAGTCTCCTGCACTGGGAGGTGGGTTCCTTACCATCACCACCTGGGAAGCCCCAAACTACTACCTGAGAATATTAAAAAAAAACCCAAAGAACTAACCCTGCAACCAGCCTATCAACTTCTTATAGGTTATTTTTACATTTGAATTCTTTCCTGTCACAGTTTGTTTTCAAGGTAAGATAAGGGTATGTGTGCCAAGTTGTGTCCGACTCCTTGTGACCCCGTGGACTGTAGCCTGCTAGGTTCCTCTCCTCTGTCCATGGGATTCTCCAGGCAAGAATGCTGGACTGGGTTGCCATTCTTTTCTCCAGGGGATCTTCCCGACCCAGGGATTGAACTGGGTCTTCTATTTCCTCTATTGGCAGGCAGGTTCTTTACCACTAGCGCCACCTGGCAAGCCCAAGATAAGGCTAAGACTCTAATATTTTTAAGGACTGCAATTTGTACATTATCAAAGATATCAGTTAACAAGTACAAGTTTAGTTACCTAAGGACAGACACATTCATTGCATAACAAATCTTTATATATATTTACTATGTGTCAGACATTGCCCTGCATTCTGGACATGTAGCCTGTGTATTTTTGGTGGGGGACTTTCGGCAGAGCTAAATAGATTACAAAATGTACTTCTATTAGTTCTTGACTTCTATTATCTCTTCCTCTGTCCATTTTCTGGGGTTTGATTTATTAGTTGGAAGGTGAAAGCAGTCAAAGGAAAGTTTGTTTAGTTTCTACACTTGGTTTTTCTTCCTTCCACTTTCAGTATTGCTGTGAAGTACTGCTGTTGAGCATCTTGACACAGGCTGCTCTGCTACCAAGCATCATGTTGTATCTTTTTATTCTTCACTGGTATCACTTTAAATCATGGGCATCCTCTTAAACTCCAAATGGGTCTTCTTTTTCTGACCTTAAAGAAAACCTGATATAATTTGTTGAACTATGATCCCATTAACTTAAAATTTTACTTACGAAAGGTCAAGGTGTTACAGTCACCACTTTTCTTAATCTTAGAAATAGATGAGGTCAGCTTCATTCTCTGCCCTCAAAGGTACATATTAGTCAAAGCAGTGTAAAGTTTGATTTTTAAACCACTTATAATAGACAACTGGTTTAACTTGAGTATTCATTAAATTGATGGTCATCTAGTTGATCATAACTATTTCTGAGTAGTTCAAAATTCAGTGCTGGGAGAGATGGAGGCCAAGATAACTGGAGCTTTCTATATGTCTCATACTCTATGCCAGGAACTGGAGGAGTAAAGATGAATTTCATCACAATTCTAAAACAGTAAATTCTGAAAAGCTTTGGATATATTTTTGATATCAAATAGGTTTGAGGACTCACACGTGGATAGGCATTTGCCTTCCCAGATTTATTATGTTATTAAAACTCTTTCTAGTCAGCATGGGCATTTGTGGAAAATGGACTGTAGAATAAACACAGGGGCTTGATGAAGAATGAGATGGAAGGATGCGTCAAATGATGAAGACTGTATATTTCTTGTGAGAATCATTCCCTCCTATCAGACTCTGATATTTAAAACAAAAAGCAAACCATTGAAATGAACACTGGAAGCTTCTATAATTTGTAGAAACCCTAGCATGATGCACAATGGAAGCTAACAAGAAAAAATATGTTAGGCAACTGAATTATTTTTACAGGTTAATAAGGCTGCCAGAAAGCAACAGAGAAAGTACTTTCAAGAGAGGAGTTATTTAACATAATGACATTTCTTTTCATCCAAACCAAATTAATTTCTGAAAGTACATTAGAATACTCTCACCCCACCCCCTTTTACAAGTTTTCAAGCTAAATTGTGTTAGATCTATGAAAACACTGAAGAGCCCCCTGCCTATCTTCAGGAGCCTTTAAAATGAAAATGCGTGGGAATGAGAGTAGAAAGAGCGATGACACAAACCAAGAGAGCTCGGAAGTCAATGCATATCAAGGAGCAAGCATAAGGTCTGCACTGTCAGTAATTAGCATTCATACTGGGAAAGAAATTACATATTAATATACTGTGTGTTCTTTTATTAGGTGGCTCATTTTTTAGCAATGACACGCCTGTGGACAGAAATGTAATTCTTCAGAGAGATTTAAAAGGTTGGGACTACATGCAATTCACCACATTAATCATGTGTTAGATCAAATAAACACCCATTGTGGGCTTTTTGTATTCATCAAGAGTTCAGAAGCAGTAACATGTTCTGTTTCAAAATTGTGAAAAAATAAAATCTGGGCTGAAAAATAAGGGGAGAAATGAAAGACCTGGAGAATCAAGGGATGTTTCTTATTTCCAAAATCCATCTTCTCTTCCTATAATCAAGGTGAAACTTCAGACTAATCTTAGAGTCATCTAGTCATCTATCTGGCTGATAGGAGCACTTTGTTATTAATTTGTGTACGAGATAGGATAAACCAAAATGTGTAACAATCATGGGAAATAATTGTAGGGATTTCCTGCTGTTTAATCAGTATTTGAATGCCATTTTTATGCCAGTTCAATTCTTGCTTGTGTGTGTTGTATAAAGCCTGGTAGTAGGAGAGAGGGGGAGAAAACCTTTGCTTCTGATTATATAATACACTCCAATGGAAGTTATGGTGCACCAAGAGTGTGCAGTGTGAGGCTAATCATCTTTAAATGCTGTGATGCATTTTCAGAGGATTAGAATATATAAGGGCATAGAACTCCTTATAGTTTATCCTTTAAAAGACACCAACATTGGAAATGGATCTTAAAGCACCGTTCATGAATCCGTGTCATGGTATTGGCTAAAATAACATGATGTGAAGCACGAATTGCATTCACACATGAGAATGAGATCTGAATGCCTTCCGCTAATGGAAGGCAAAAGTCAATTGTCATTTAGGTCACCGCGTGATGGTAAGAAATCATTTTAATGAAGCTAGTCCTGTTCAAAACAGTTTGGATCTCAGCATATAAAAGAATATGAGTTCCTAAACAGGATTTCACTGGAGGCAAATACTATCAAGGGAGCAACTCAAGTGTACAGTAAAAGCTCCCACTAGCAAAAGGTTGAATAAGCTTGAATCAACAAAATAGATGGCTTTAAGTATTTTATTTTTCACATTTTTGATGACTTTCAAAGTAGTACCCTGCTGCCTGTACTGTGTGAACTTCAGGGACAGAATTATGCTCATTACAGCCCTTAAAATAGTTAAAGACTATGCTTCATTTAATTAAAATTATACCCAAAGATAAACAATGGAGACTGTAGAATCTTCACTAGAGAAAACAAAGGCTGAAGTGTATTAATTATGTCATTACTCATCAAGGCTCTCGTCCCTCCCTCTCCATCTTCCTCAATCAAAATTCCTTCGTAATTTCCAACTCTACTTTTCCCCTCTCCTCTCTCAAAATTGGCAACCAGACTATTAAAATGAAATCCTCAGCAAGCCTTCCAGTTAAAGGTGCTCTTTGTGGGAGATTTAATGGTAATAGGGACTGCAGGTTCCTACATTTACAATCTTTTTCAAAAGACAGCAAATTTTGGCAAGAAGCTAAGAAAGTACAGTCCTTAGTTCAATCTGCATTTATTCAAGGCCGTGCTGTATGCCCTTGGGCAATCAAAGAGTTCCGGAATGTGTGCCAAGTGTCATGTCATTGGGCTTGCCTCTCCCATCGTCTTCTCTCACCCAGGAAGGCTGCGGGGGAAGATGATGACTCTAGGGAAATCAAGTCAACTTTATTCAGCGTTCAGTCTCAGGCTATTGGGTAAGAAGATAATAGGAATTTGAGATGCAAAGAGTCTTCTTACCTCTTCCCTCCCTTCTCTCCACTGAGTAGAGAGAGGCAGCTGAATCAGTGCAGTCAGGTTTATTAACATGTGAAAATAAAGAGGAAGAAAATATGTCCACAATAAGCCTGTGAAACAGAACTTTGCAATCCTTTCTTATTACACACATTTTTGTTTCTGTTTAGGAATACAGAAGGAAAAAAAAAAACTTACTCAAACTATAGAACACTGTTGTATGTATGTAAAATATTTGCTGGGAATCCTAGTGCTTCTGTGGCACTTTAAAATTAAAAATATCTACTTTAGTAGACAAGTAAGAGAACTATGAGCCAAAGAGACAATTGACAGGCAGTATAATGGAGCCATTTGGACAGTGCGTAGTGATTTTGTATTAAGAAGAGCTGTCTGCCCTTGACAAATTAATTCCTCCAAATTTCAGTTTCCTCATCTGTAAAATGGAGATATTAAAATTAATGACATTTAATTGGATGGAGTGAAATGAGATATCTGAAGAGCTTGGAATATTGTCTGGAACAAATTAAATGTTGGTTATTAGTAGTGCTAAATACTACAGTAAAAATCTAAATGATTACATTTTAACTTTCATCTAGGTGTTTTGTGGGAGCTAGCCACTATTTTGCAACAAAACTTGTACAGTTCTTTCTTCTGTCTGTCTGTTTGTCTTTCTCTATAGAAGGGTATTTCCTGTTGCCCAGGAATTTGCATTAGGGTTCATAGATGAAAATTACAGGTATTAAATATTCTACGTTAAAAAAAAAAACACTGCATTGGGGGCCAGACTTATGTCTGCAGGACTTAATAAGGGGTATAGAATTACCATGAGCTACCATCCAGTCATCCCTTTCTCAGCCCAGGTGAAAAGATTGGAGGGGGAGAAAGAGTCTTCATGGTCCACCTTGGAACAATGTTTGCAGTGCAGGAACAGGATGAGGTGCCTACCTCTGCCCAAAGCCATGTGAAGGGAGTCTTCAAGGTGACTACTCGCAGTCTGAGGACACCTACATTAAGGAACTTGGCAGAGTTTGCCTAGGCCCTTTGAGGAGGTCTGTGTACCTCAAATTTGGTGCGTGTTTGCTCACTCCATCGTGTCTGACTCTGTGACTCCATGGACTGCAGCCCACCAGGCTCCTCTGTCCATGGAATTTTCCAGGTAAGAATACTGGAGTGGGTTGCCATATCCTCCTCCAGGGGATCTTCCTGACACAGGAGGAAGATCACACCCATGTCTCTGGTGTCTCCTGCATTGGCAGGCAGATTCTTTACCACTGTGTCACTTGGGAAGCCCCAAATTTGGTGGTACAAAGATATTCTAGTTACCCATGTATAAAGTAAATGGCATGGGAAATAGCTGCACTTGAAGCACTTGAGCCATATTTGAGGGAGCCCAGCAGCAAGTGAGAGTGGGGTGTATCGTGAGTGGAGGATGCTGAGATGGAGTGGGAGAGATTGCGCTGTTTGTGCCCAGGTCTCTCACACTAGGGAATTGTGTAGTGAGGCAGCCCTGTGTGAGTCTTTGAAGAAGGTATATAAAGAAAGAAAGAGTGAAGTCGCTCAGTTGTGTCCGACTCTTTGTGACCCCATGGACTGTAGCCCACCAGGCTCCTCCATCCATGGAATTTTCTAGGCAAGAGTATTGGAGTAGGTTGCCATTTCCTTCCCCAAGGGATCTTCCCGACCCAGGGATCGAACCCGGGTCTCCCGCATTGCTGGCAGATGCTTTACCGTCTGAGCTACCAGGGAATCCCAAAGAAGGTATATATGTGTCCACAAGTAAGCCAGTGCCTGGATGCCTACCACATTGAGTTATTGTCTAAGAGGAGCTGTAACAGCAGGAAAAAACCCTACAAACTAGGGGAATTCAGTGAGGAAGCCCTTGTCTTTTACAGTCATCCTTTCTCTTTGCCCACAGCCATGTGTGTGATTAGACATAGGAGAGGGAGGAGGAATTTTAGAAGTCACTTCCCTTTGTCCTCTGAGGCATGCTGGAGTTACAGGAGTGAGAGTGAATAGACGGAAAGGGGGCATAGTGTTCACCACGATGATTGATTCTCATTGTCCAGGTTGAAGCTGCCCAATGGGAATAAGGGAAGAATGGAGAGATCCTGTACTTCTCTTTGTGATTTCTCTCATTATTGTCATTTAAAGTCTGCTACTTAAATAATCCCAACAGTCTGAAGTGCTAGTTGTGGGTAAAGCAAGAGCAGAATGCGGAGTGAGAAAAAAAAGTTATAGAAACAATCTATTGCCTTAAGACCATATGCAGGAACATCCATCTTATCTTCCTTGCTGTGACTAGGATTTAAAATTGTAGGTATGGTGGATTGTATTACTGTTCCTTAATACTTGCTACTTTTCTCTAAGGAGAGAAAATATATTTTCCCATGCCACTAACTTCAGACTTAACTGTTTAATATCTCTAGCGAGGAAAAAGTGAGCAGAAGTGATGTGAACAGCTAGTAGTAGAAATGTAAGCGGGTGAATAGTTCTCTGTACACTCTTTTCCTCTTGTCATTAGATCAGCACACCTACAGTCAGACCCACCAACATGGATTTAAAAGTATAGAGTGTGGGGAGAGAGTTGTAGCTAACTCACAACAGATAAGTAGTGCAAGTTAGAAATATTATTGGAACCACTGAGGTTTGGGGGTTGTGTATTAATGTAATATAGTCTAGTTTATTCTGGCATATGTAGCATATTTTTCATCAACAAAATTTCCTATGATTCTCACTTATTTTCTCCCAATCTTCTATAAACAGTGTGTTGATAGTAGTTAGCTATACAGTCAACTTCATGGGCTATATTAATTGATAATGAGACCAAATAAACCAAGATGAGGAGTGGATATTACCCAGTGATTCTGGACCTGACACTGGATACAGTAATTGATAATTTTAGTTGGATAGCTGATGAGTATATTTTTGGGTTATATGACAGTTGTAGTATATCTGTGGGAAAAAATTTAGGAAGTGGGTATGTAAGTATGGAAAGAAGACTATTGGTGTTTGGCAACTGCCAGATAGATGGTGGTAGACATTTGCCATTTTTCCAGTTGTCCACATTTGAAATCATGTCCCATGTTTGTGATTTCCATGAACATAGTTGACAGGCAGAGCCAGTCTCCCACTAAGGAAGCTGAAAATGCCAGTAATAGCTCTTCTGGCCTCTCTCAAACCTGGGACTTAGTCCCAGCAATGACCTAATCTTCACCTATTAAATGCATAGTGTCATAACAAATGGGAGTTAAGTGGCACTGCCATCTATTGGCTTTAAGATCTCAGGGAAGTCACTTAACTTATCTGAACCTCAGTTCTTTGTCTGGAAATTGAGGATAATGAAAGTGTACCTTCATAGAGCCCTTGTGAGGAATAAATGCAAGAATGTGTACAAAATACATTAAACTCGACAATGTATAAAACAGGACCTAAGTAATTGGAAGCATAGTCATGCAGAGAGGCAGGGGTTGTGGGGAATGCTCTTGAGAGTACTGGTAACAAGAGCAAACTGACACAGAATGAAGCATGTTACATTTTTGATTGCCTTTTGCCTGCTGCTGCTGCATTCAGTGGTAATTGAGTCTGCGTTATTTGTAATTTTCTGCATTATTTGTGTTGAGCCTATTAGGCAACTACATCATTAGTATCATATTCATAAATGTTATCATGCAGTTACAGCCAACAGATACTTAATGGAAAAATCTACTTTGAGGGTGTTTCTTTCTATCCACATAGGTGTTTTCTTTCTTTCTTCCCTATTTCCTTCTTTCATCTTGCTGGTCACACATACACACACACACACACACACACACACACCCATATAAAGCATATTGTATATGCTAAGCTCTCCTCTTTGTGAAGCGTACCCAGGAAAATGATTCAGTGAAGCCACATTAACTCACTTACTTTGGATATTAGAAATATTGTATTTGCTGCTTTGTTGCTATTTTTAAAAGCATGTATTTACAGCAGTGTTTTTTTTTTTAACTTTAGTGTGCATACAAATGTCAAGAAGATGACTTAACATGAAGATTCCACTGCCCACTCAAATGATGTAGGTATTATTATTGGTTTGCCTCCACAATGTGGAAACCAGGCACAGAAAGGTTAAACAATTTGGCTGTAGTCACCAGTGGTGTCAGAATTCAATCCTGGACATTTCTTAATCTGACTCCATAATGCATAGAGCAACAAAGCAGAGTACCATGCACTCCATCAGGCAACTAAGGACAAGTTTAGCTTTAGTACTGTTTTCTTAGAATGTGTTGTTTTTTTGACATCAATTAGGCTTTTATCAGTTTTAAATAGGGATGACAATTCACATTCTCTCATTTCTATTTCTCCTATCATTATACCTTTTCCTAGGGGCTTCCCAGGTAGCACTAGTGGTAAAGAACCCTCCTGCCAATGTAGGAGATGTAAGAGATGCAGGTTAGATCCCTGAGTCAGAAAGATCCCCTGGGGGAGGGCATGGCAATCAACTTCAGTATTCTTACCTGGAGAATCCAGTGGATAGAGGAGCCTGGCAGGCTGCAGTTCATAAAGTCACACAGAGTCAGACATGACTGAAGCAATTTAGCATGCATGCATGCCTTTTTCTAGTTGAATGAAAATAGATATCAAAGTAACTGTACACCAAGTCAAACGCTTAAAAGAGTAATCACTTAAAAGCATTTGCTTGGTTTTTCCGGATCTCTCAAACTGTTCCATGAATTTAAGATTTAAGATTGAGAAATAGATCCTTTCGAACTGTTAGGGCATTGTCATCTTGGGAAATTAATCCATGGTAAAAATGAGTTTACAATACTTGGACTTTCTTAAACATTCATTTAGAGAAAATTTTTGACTCCTATCTACTGCTACATTTTCAATTTTTCATTACCATTTGTTGAATGCTTTGTACACAGTTATTTTCTATACACGATTCTCTACACTATCCTAAAGGACAGCAGTCTATAGATTTCATCCTATTTTATAGATGAATAAAAAGATGTTTAGAGACTAATTTCTCTAATATCACACAAGTAATAATTAGTGGGGCTAATTTATTGTTATCGACTCCAATTCCATCTCACTTTACAATCTGTGTGCCCTTAATGACCAATAGGGCCTGTCTGCTTAACAGAGTCATAGGTTTTTATGTTCTCAGGACAAGCCAGTAGTAAATTCAGCAACAGCAACTACAACACAAAGCTAAACAAACAGATTTTACATCCTCCAGCATGTTATGAAATCGCTGTAAAGCACAGAGAATTAAACTGCAGTGGAACGGGAAGCTTGAGAGCTCTTTATGACATGGTAACTGTTCTCATGTCAATGACAAAATGGCAGAAGAGCCAAACACAGGTGCCAGGAATCCCAGCACAGCACTCTGTTTGTGAAACCTTTATTAAATGGAGCCGTTGGCTACCACCCGTGGTTTTGTAGTTGTGTCTCCCACTGAGCATACATTTGATCTTCCGATTAATTAGGTGCACCTTGGCTAGAAGCCCACGATCAAGCATACATATTTCAAAGCTTAAACTGGGTTCCTCCTAAGATGAAAGCAGAATGTTTCGAAGTGCAGCATAAATCCTCATGTCATCTTCTGGGAAAAAATTAATGACATTAATAATATTAATTTATTGATAAAAAGCATTATAAAAGAATAATACACTTCGATTTTTACCTCTAATTTTTATTTTTATGACAATTTTTTTTTAATTGGAGTAAAGCAACAGTGATCTTTTTGAGGAGTTTGAGGAGATTTGTACTTTAACAGACTAATTTCATCCCTTTGGCATTAGGAAGATGAAAAACTGGGCTCCCAAATATATTGTCTTTAAAATGTTTGAAAGTCTGCCTACATTTTTTCCTGAGATGTAGACATTGCATTGCTTTTAGTTTTTCTTAAAATGACCCTATATTCTATGGGACAAGTAACATTTCCCTATTTAATTGCTGTTTTATCCAGGAGCTGTATCACCAAGCTCCTTCTTTTTAAAGAGGTTCCAACTGTCTGAGTTGCCTGTTTATTCCCCTTCTCTTTGACTTTCTTCCAACCATGTGTCTTTCATCTCTGCAGTGAGCAACGAATAACTGGCCAAGACTGTCTCCCCCACCTTTCCCCCTTTCTCGGCACTAAAGTAGTCTCAGTGTGTTGTGTTGCCTTTCTCCGCAGTGGCTAGAGTGCTGCCAGCGTGTGAGACACCAACAACTCATTTTCAGTTTTCAGCCACGTAATTAACAGCAAAGATGAATGGATAGAACAAAGATCCATTTGCACAGCCTTGGTGGCTCTTTTGTGTGTTATCTAGGATGAATTATCTATATTTTCATTTTCCTGCTCATTTGCTTACCTTAATAGGTGTCCTGATAAATGTAGAGTAGCAATGAGATATTTACTCATCAGCTCTGCAGTGTAGATCATTCTTCATTTAAACCAGTTTATGCAAGGCTGCAACATCCAATGGGGGCTAACAAAAAAAGATCCATGAAGAATATAATTGAAATTGTCCATTTTATTTCTCTTTATAAATTATAAATAATTAAAAATGCTACAACTATATTAATTAAAATATAATAATAAATTATATAATCAATATATAGCAAACTCGGAGATAGTAGAGGACAGAAGAACCTGGCATGATACAGTCCATGGGGTTGCAGAATCGAACATGACTTAGGGATTAAACAACAACAACATTATTATTTTATCTATTATTTATTTTCTTTAATAAACCTTCTAGACTTTTTCCTTTAAAGTTTCTGTTATTATATTATTAAAAACTTACTAATGTAAATGCATTCTTGTTATAACAAGTAAAAAATATAGTCTTTGTAAAGAGAAAGCTAGTAATTTCCTGTGTTTCTCATCTCTTTAAATAGAATGCCAATGCTCAGAGCCAGGGGTGTATGTTTGTATCTCCATTTCCATGGATACATATGTATCCCTGTATGTGTGTATACATGTGTACATATATATATATATATATATACACACAAAAAAAAAAATACATGTATATGTAGATACAAATATATGTATGTATGAATACTCCTGTGGTACTGTTTTTACAAAACTGAAATAATATGTGTTCTTTACAGTTATTTTTTGTTTAAAACTATATCCATTCAAAACTAGTCATTGCATATCTCTATGTGCCAAGCAATGTCCTAGGCACTGGGAATGTGATGGATTCCAAGCAAGATGAATAACCTGCTGCCTTCTTAAAACTTCCGTGGGAGTCATGGATACCCCTCAGGTCAATAGAAATAGAATCAGATGATTTAACAAATGGCTTCATAATCTTGTAAGTTTCCTTTCCTACTGGTTAGCATAATCTTGTAAGTTTCCTTTCCTACTGGTTAGCTTTTATATATTTTTCACTTTCACTGTTATTGCCAACAGTGCTATTTTAAACATCCATGTATAGCTAGTCTTATGCACTGTTGTTTTGGTCTTGACATGAGAAACACCACTGTTAATTCTCCCATCAAAAATATATTAACATTAAGTATGCTTTATATTTCTTGAAAATAAATATTGAGGTCTAGAAAAACAGTAAATTCTTTTTTCCTTTGCTGTCTCTTTTTCTTTTCGTCTTCTCCCCCCCTTCCAATCTTTGTTTCTTTTGTGAACTGTGCTCTTCACTGATATAAGATTTGTACTGAAATTTCAATAGAAAAGTTGAGAGAGAAAGTATAGAGTTAGAGAAGCAGTAGGTTGTACACATAAAATTTAAAAAACAGGTGCTCATTTCATTTTCAAAGAAAAGAACCAACAATGGTAAAAACATTATTTCATATCTAGTCTCAGTAGAGTTACACAAAAGAGAAAGGTTCTACACTATTTTCTGTTTATGTGATATTTGGAAGAATACTTCTTACTTTGCTGGCAAATTTTTATGGTTGTCATTGACAAACTCCTCTAGTTGTTCCTAACTCCCTTAGTGTATATTGTCCATAGACATTGTTCGTGCACCGAAGAACTGATGTTTTTGAACTGTGGTGTTGAAGAAGACTCTTGAGAGTCCCTTGGATAGCAAGGAAATCAAACCAGTCAATCCTAAAGGAAATCAGTCCTGAATATTCATTGGAAGGACTGAGGGTGAAGCTGAAGCTACAATACTTTGGCTACCTGATGAGAAGAACTGACTCACTAGCAAGGACCCCGATGCTGGGGAAGATTGAAGGCAGGAGAAGAAGGGGATGACAGAGGGCAAGATGGTTGGATGGCATCACTGACTCGATGGACATGAGTTTGAACAAGCTCTGGGAGTTGGTGATGAAGAGGGAAGCCTGGAGTGCTACAGTCCATGGGGTTGCAGAGTCAGACATGACTGAGCGACTGAACTGACTGACTGAGGATAGCATCTATAAACAAAAGGATTTCTTTATATTACCTTATTAATTAATGAGTCAGAAAACTTGGATCTTAATTTCTGGCTCTGCCTGTTACTTGCTTTTTCTCTTTTTAAGAAGTTATTGACAATAATAATGTTTGGTCTGTACATCTCACATGTCTATACAACTCATATGTAAAACCTGGGATATTGAATAGAAAGGAAAGAAATTTAAAAGTTGTAATAAGATACTAATAAAGTCTTACATGCAGTATTGCTTTCTGGAATTACGTTATTTATTGCTTATTTATTCAATCGAGTGAATTCAGCACCTAGACTGTGCTGGGCATTGTACTACATGATGTGGATACAATGTGGATACAATGATAAATAATATAAATTCTTATCTTAAGACAACATATACATCATTGGGCTTCCCTGATAGCTCAGTTGGTAAAAATCCACTTGCAGTGCGGGAGACCTGGGTTCGATCTCTGGGTTGGGAAGATCCCCTGGAGAAGGGAAAGGCTACCCACTCCAGTATTCTGGCCTAGAGAATTATATGGACTGTGTAGGCCATGGGGTCACAAAGAGTCAGACACTACTGAGTGACTTTCAATTTTCACTTTCATTGCACTTCATTAGGATTTGCTGAACCATCAACTTATAATTATTATAAGAATTTTCCTCATCTAATTTTGTGAGTGCCCCTAAATTTTAATAGTTTCTTAATTGTTCCTAATTATTCCTAAAGAATCTGCTTGCAGTGCTGGAGACCCTGGTTCAATTCCTGGTCACAGAGAGTCCCTGGAGAAGGAAATGGCAACCCACTCCAGTATTCTTGCCTGGAAAATCCCATGGATAGAGGAGCCTGGTGGGCTGTGGTCCACAGGGTCACAAAAGTTGGACACAACTTAACGACTAAACCACCACCTAATTGTTCAAGTCCATTTTTTATTTCATTGGTGAGAGGAGAGTTGCTTAATTTAAACAGTGGGTCAATATCCAGTTAATGGCTTGATTTCTGTGACTTGTCCATACTCTACCCCATTGCTAATAAGGATGCCAACTTTACTATTTTTTTTGTGACTCCTTTTGCTCTTTAGTGTCTTAGTTTGCCTCTTTTGTGTTTTGGACACACTCTCTAATTTACTTTGACTGAATTTGATATCTTGGGCTCAAATTGTCTCGTTCTTGACTTAATTTTCTCTCTATCACAAATTATGTATTTCATCTGTCTTTCTGTTTTCAGTGGAGAATTTTAGTTTCCATTCAGTACTGAATGATTACATCAGGAAACAGTTACATGTTTTTTTTTTTTTTAACTGTCAAGTTATGTGATAAAATATTGGTTAAATGTTTTTGGAACTGAACGAGAGTCCATGTAATCTGTGATCATTTTTTTTTGTGTGCGTATTTGCATGGAGCTTATACCCTCAGTTTACAAAAATAATCTGATAGATGTTTCCTAAAGTTCATGTGGCACTTATAAATTAAATAAGTTCATCATGACTTTCTTTTATTTGAAGGAAGTCCTTTAAAATGCTTAGAAGAATTTCCATGAATAATCTAAAAATTGTTGTTTTAGGAAATGTACTTGTTTAAGAGTCTTCTAGAATTATTTTACTCCTCTATTCTCAAGAGTTTATTGGCTTTGACATGATCTTCCATTGGAATTTGGACAGTTACTCTTAGTTTACTAAATATATTTATGAAGAATTTGCCACATTTATTGATTTAATACAAACCTAAACTTATAAGACTGACAATGAAGCATTAAAAAAATCTCTTCATGGAAGGAACAACTGAATATTACTAACATTACCTTTTGTATTATTCAAGAATATTTTGGTTGTGAATGACAGAAACCTAAGTGGAACTCAGTTAAGCAAAAAGATGACTTATTGGAAAGATCCTGATAAAATTCTGAGAATCATTGGAATTAAAGAACGATCAAGGTTTGGAAGTCAGGAATTTTGGAAAGTTCCTCAAGGGTTTTATTAGTTAGGAAATCAGTTTAGCTATTTTTACTAGTATGGCTTAAATAAGACAGCTTTATTTATGTCTTATGTAAAAGCATAAGTGAGCAGACAGTCTAGAGGCAGGTGGTCATCTGATCTATGTGATCCACAGTCCAAGGTTTGTTCTACCTGATTGTTCCATCATACCTAAGCAGTTATATTTTCTGCATGATTTATTCTGGATCACTTCCTGTTAGGTCTAAGCTCCAGCCGCTGGGGTTGGGGAAAATGGGGGAACAAGCTGTTTCCTTATCAGAAGGGGACACAAAAGTTGCTTATGTCACTTCTGCTCACATGTCTGTGTCTGAACTTAGTCATGTTGCTGCAAGAGAGGCTGAGAAGTATATTCCTGGTAAACCATGTTCCGCACTCAAATTTGAGGGCTCTATTACCAAAAGGAAGAATGGGAGAAAGGATAGCAAGAAGAATTTGCTGTCTTTATCACAGGACTTATCCTTGGACATGGTCAAGATTCTGTCTATGGCACTTGTCTCTATCAGTGGGCTTCATTCTGTTCTACTACAGGACACAGAGCAGGAGAAATGGTTATCAATGGCTCTGTATTAACACTCCCTCTGCATCAAGATCAATGTCATCTCCAACAAGTAGACTCAATTCATTTGGCCCTGGAAAATTCCCTAGGGAGCAGTGACTAAAGAGGAGGATGGAGTTCTAGGTAAGAATAACATTTTTTTTTTAACACATATGTATTAAGCACCATGTACCAGGTAGTATTATAGTCCAGGGATACATCTGACCTGCTATCTATTTTTGTAAATGAACATTTATTGAAACATAGTCACAACCGTTTGTTAGCAGATTGTCTGGAACTACTTTTGTGCTACAGCAGCAAGGTTGAGTAGTTACCACTGATGTGATATGTTCTTGAAGTCTAGAATGTTTATTATGTGACCCTTAATGGGAAAAGTTTGCCAACCCACTGTTAAAGCACTGGGGATACAATGGTGATTAAGATATGCAAACTCTCCATCCTTTTGGAACAAATATGCATAGTGCATAGGATTTGCCCTCTGAGATTTGGTTTCCTGGGTGATTCCTATCTCTTACTAGGGTGTCTGACAGAGCAAACAATCAGCCTGTTCATTATCTGCGTGGACTTTCAGATCTCTTTAGGATAGCCCTGTGTGGTATGGTAAGTCCATACAAGGAGGGTTATACCACTACAGCCTAGTTCAGTGTCCTTATGAACTTATAGAATAGATTAAACAGTCATCAAAATAACCTTTGTAGCCTAGGTTATATTTTGTACTTGGCTCCCAGTCCTTCTTTGGCCATGGGATAATTCAATCTGTCATTTGTTGTGTTATCTGCCTTACTGTCTTCTTGCTTCTGAACATTTTCCATATGGATTCTTTCACTTTCTTGCTCTGTATTATCATGGTGTTTGGTTTCTTTTGAAAATGGGTGTGCAAATGTGGCTGAAATAGTGATATATATATGTGTGTGTGTGTATTTTTTTTCTTATTTAACTATATCATCTCCAGTTTGCTCTTCAATTTTTCTTAAAATTTTATAAAGGTGAGTGCAGAATGTGGAAATTCCTTCAGTTAGATTGAGGTTGCTCATTACAGGTCTCACTCAATCTGCAAAGTACTGCAGTACATTAGTTTAACTCTCGTACGTCCTCCACTGCAGGGTGACATCCCGCCAACATCTGATTATAAGTGTTGAGATTAGAGCCTTCCTGTAACACAGCCATTGGGAGTTTAGCACTTGTCTGCCTAGAAATATGCTGCCATCAGAAGGTGGATAATTAATATAAGGGGAAGTAATGAGGTAGGGGGTAAAGGTGCAAGAGCCTCATGGCAGGAGAAATTTATGATGGGAGAACTTTATAATGAGAACAAAGTGTAGTGTACATTAGTAAATTCATCAAAGGGTCAAAATTGAAAATCTGTTGAGTATGGTGTGTGTTCATTGACTTCATCTCCAGTCTAATCAGGACTGAGAGACTTACTGTTGCCTTGCTTAGTTTATTAGTCATCTGCTTTTTCTTCTTGACTTTGCACTTGTCTCCCTTTCTCCCTCCTTCCTTCCCTCCCTTCCTTCCTCCTTCTCTCTCTGTTTTCTCCTTTCTTCCTTCCTTCTAGCGAACTTGCTTGCCTTCCTCCTTCCTTTTTGCAGTCCCCCCTTCCCTTTCCTCTCCCTTCCTTTTTTCCACAAACAATTATGCAGTGCTTATTAAGTGATAGGTTCTGAGCAAGGTATTGAGAATATATCTCTGAACAATAGAGACACAGTGCTTATCCATGCTTAACCTCACAGAGCTTATGGTCTCAAATGGGTGACAAATAAGAGAACAGGAGGTGACTGTGGGAGCATATGCCAAGAACTAATAGATTTTTTTCCTAGTGAAAATGCATTAGTAATTATATAATTACTTTTTTATTAATGTGAATCTCAGTTCATTTTTTTTTCTATAAATGCCAACGCAGTTTCTAAATGACTAGGTAAGTATTTAATAACATCCAAGAACTATAGCTGGAATCAAGATTGCCAGGAGAAATATCAATAACCTCAGATATGCAGATGACACCACCCTTACAGCAGAAAGCGAAGAAGAACTAAAGAGCCTCTTGATGAAAGTGAAAGAGGAGAGTGAAAAAGTTGGCTTAGAGCTCAACATTCAGAAAACTAAGATCATGGCATCCGGTCCCATCACTTCATGGGAAATAGATAGAGAAACAATGGAAACAGTGAGGGACTTTATTTTGGGGATAGGGGCTCCAAAATCACTGCTGATGGTGACTGCAGCCATGAAATTAAAAGACGCGTCCTCCTGGGAAGGAAAGTTAAGACCAACCAAGACAGCATATTAAAAAGCAGAGACATTACTTTGCCAACAAAAGTGCATTTAGTCAAGGCTGAAAAAGTTGGCTTAAAACTCAACGTTCAGAAAACTAAGATCATGGCATCTGGTCCCATCACTTCATGGGAAATACATGGGGAAACAGTGGAAACAGTGTCAGACTTTATTTTTTTGGGCTCCAAAATTACTGCAGATGGTGACTGCAGCCATGAAATTAAAAGACGCTTACTCCTTGGAAGGAAGATTATGACCAACCTAGACAGCATATTTAAAAGCAGAGACGTTACTTTGCCAACAAAGGTCTGTCTAGTCAAGGCTATGGTTTTTCCAGTGGTCATGTATGGATGTGACAGTTGGATGGTGAAGAAAGCTGAGCGCCGAAGAATTGATGCTTTTGAACTGTGGTGTTGGAGAAGACTCTTGAGAGTCCCTTGGACTGCAAGAAGATCCAACCAGTCCATCCTAAAGAAGATCAGTCCTGCGTGTTCATTGGAAGGACTGATGTTGAATCTGAAACTCCAATACTTTGGCCACCTCATGCAAAGTGTTGACTCATTGGAAAAGACCCTAATGCTGGGAAGGATTGGGGGCGGGAGCAGAAGAGGACGACAGAGGATGAGATGGTTGGATGGCATCACTGACTCAATGGACATGGGTTTGGGTAAACTCTGGGAGTTGGTGATGGACAGGGAGGCCTGGCGTGCTGTGGTTCATGGGGTCGCAAAGAGTTGGACACGACTGAGCGACTGTACTGAACTGACTGATGGGTTTTCCAGTAGTCATGTATGGATGTGAGAATTGGACTATAAAGAAAGCTGAGTGCCGAAGAACTGATGCTTTTGCACTGTGGAGTTGGAGAAGACTCTTGAGATTCCCTTGGATAGCAAGGAGATCCAATCATTCCATCCTAAAGGAAATCAGTCCTGAATATTCATTGGAAGGACTGATGCTGAAGCTGAAGCTCCAATACTTTGGCCACTTGATGCAAAGAACTGACTCATTTGAAAAGACCTTGATGCTAGGAAAGATTGAAGGCAGGAGGAAAAGGGGATGACAGAGGATGACTTGATTGGACGGCATGACCGACTCAATGGGCATGAGTTTGAGAAAACTCCAGGAGTTGGTAATGGACAGGAAAGCCTGGCATGCTGCAGTTCATGGGGTTGCAAAGAGCTGGACTTGACTGAGTGACTGAACTGAACTGAACTGACCTGAAGAACTATAACATGAGAAGTAGATGATATAATCATGGGCTATTATCATTGGATTGTTGCTCTGACACTACTAGTTAAAACAGTACCATCTTTTAAGGCAACACTGGTTAGCTTTATGTACTGTGTGTAATCAACTTGAATTTCTTTAAAAAAATTCTGTGACTTGCAATTTTTATTAGGTTACTCTAAGATTCTGGGGTGTTTTGATATACATATTTGAGGGACATTCTTTGTATTCTCTCCCATCATGACCACTAGAGAGGTGGGAGGCTAGTGACTGTATCAGAGTGTGAATGGGTTTCTAGAATTTGTTGCTACCTCTGATTATTTATACCTAAGCAGGGATGATGATGGTTAATAATAATAATAGCAATACTGATAAATATCTAATATTCCCATATTCCTAAGTTATGTACAAATTATGTAAGAATTATGTACGAATTCATTAAGCCTCACAGCAACTCTATCATTAGCTCCATTACATAGATGAGGTTACTGAAGTCCATAGCTAGCAAGTGACTGAACTGGGAGATTCAAACCAGACTCTGGGGTACATATTTATAAACATTATTTTCTGTTCTTCTTCACTCCTGTAGAACACAGAACATGTTCTTGGTATTGAGAAAAGAGGTCATTTTTAAAATTAAGTGACCTGAGTTCTAATGCCAACTCTATCAACATGCCTTTTGCCTAGGTTTAAATGACTAAATTGAGGAATTGAGCTATATTGATATTCCATAAAGTATACCCTTTGACATGTTCTATAAAAAAGCGCTGAGTAGTTAAATAAGCTTAAGAAATGCTGCAGTTCATCTCCTGGAAAGTTGCAGTGTTCCAAAAAGCCTTGTAGTAAAGATGCCTATTTAACTTTGTTTGACTGAGTTCTTCCTAAACTTTTGACTAAGAAATGCCCTTTTGGAGAAGAATGGAAAGGGTAACCTATGTGAACACACTAACTAGAGAACTAGTGGTTTACGAAATTATTTTCAGGAACTCTGAACCATACAATCTTTAATGTCTCCTTCAAATTCAAAATTCCTGTAATTGTAAACATCAATCATGCATCTATGTATGTTTGCCAGTTTTACTTATCTGTATTGATCTCTGATGTTGACACCAAACTGAGAGTTTGACCTACCTGCATAGAATGTAATACCGTGGGTGGAAGGTATACTTTATATTTTTTGTAAACAAACACAGCCCCGTAGTATCAAATTTGCAGTTTGAGGCTCTTCCAACTGGCTTTCTGGCATGTATAACTTAGGTTCCCTATCAAGCTAAAGTAGAACCTGCCTTACCCATAGCTTATTAGAAGGTTTAATGATAATAATTTTCTGTTAAAGTTAACTGTATTGCAGTTTTGCTTGCAAATGTGTGTACATTGTAACATCCCTGAATTGGTGTTGGTAATAGAAAGTAGTGTTTACAGTGTTTGTTTCACCTTTAAGGAGTTTTCTGCAAAGATCTGCCTCTAGCACAACAGTGTTCTTACTTTTTCCCTAGCTCTTTCTTTTCCCTTACTTTTTGTGGAGGTAGTTTAGAGGTTTATCCTTAAATTCTGTCAGTGCTGACATGTGTGTATTTGTGAAAGCACAGATAGGGAGGACTTAACTGATTCTGTTTGTACGGCCGTAGTTCAAGACCACAAATGGTACATTGCTTTGCTTTTAAAGCAAACGCACTGAAGCCACTTATAGTACAAGTTCTGAGAAACTAAGAACCTTATCCAATTTCTTCCCATCATCAAGAAATAAGAAATTGGAACTGGTAGAGGAGTTCTTTTTAGGGTGGTGAAATTGAACTTATATAACTTATTATCCCCAAGTTTTACCCACAGTCAGGAAGTAAGAAATTAGCCTTGTTAGGTAAAAAGATGTCTTCCTGAGGAATTGAGCAAATGGGCAATTTGACAAAGTGCCACTGTAATATGATGGGTTACCTAAGACTTTCAGAAATGAGATACTCTGTAGTACAAATGAACTCTATTAGAAAAAAAAAAGTGGAAGAAAAAATATCTTGTGCAGAAACACTGAACTGGGTCTTTTTCTCATACAAGAATTTTTAATGGTTCTAGTAAGCACTGAAAAGAGACTTAATGGGATAAGCTGGCCTCTTTTATGGAATTTTCAGCTGGTGCATTTTTCTAGCTTTTAGTGAAAAAATATAACTGCTAGTGACTTAAATTGAAATTCTTGACAGACATTTCACCAAATGTCTTCTCCCTCTTTGTTAAAGACAAAATATAGATCTTTAGCTGACCCAGAGGCCCCTTTCCTTTCAGAAAGTGCTTTTCATTCATTTCAGGGCTGGCTTGCTGGTGATTATGAATCTGGCCCTATGGAAGGTCAGTATATTAAATTGGTCAAGAAAGATTAGTCACTTGTTATTGTAATCTGAAAGTGGGAAGGAGCAGAAACACCCCCACAAAAACTTACTCTCAGGGGATTCTTTGGCATGATGGTACAAATAATCAGAAGTTCATTTTCCAGCTCCATCACTTTCTAGTTGCATCATCTCAAGACAATTACTTCACTTCTCTTAGCTTCAGTTTACTTATCCATAAAATAGGGACTGTAAAAATGCCCCCACCCTGGTAGATATGTTGTGAGAGTTAAAAGAGGCAGCATATATGAAGCATTTGGCTTAGTATTGTCATCCAGAAATAGTAGGTGCCACATTCAGTGGTTGCAGAGATTCAAATGTTTTCATCAAGTGTGTTAATTTAGGGAAGTATATCCAGTTGGTTTATCAGCAGAATCTTTGTAAGCCCTTGAAAAAAAAATGCCACATTATTTCCTCAATGATAGAGCCAATACAATTGTGGAAATTGTAGCAGCAGCAATTTTCTTCATGGTTATAATGTTATATCGCACCTAGGTTCTTAAATATATCTTTTAGTTTCAGCTTATTATGGTTTAAGAACATCAGGAAGAGGAAGAAGAACCAGCATGAGGTTGATGGTTGAGTGGCAACTGTAATTTTCCACATAACAGAATCTTTGCTAATATAAAAGCTGCCTCCTAGTTGTGCAAAAGTTTAATGAAATATAGGCACAAAGCAATGTTTTCTGTCCAGCAAAGAACAAGTGGAGTCACAGAATTTAGCATGTTGAGTTATTCTTTCCAAAATCAACCACCCAAGGACAAAGGAATACGATTTAAAACAAAATTTCTAAGCATTCTTTTCTGAGTGAACAAAACAGCTTGTGTAGCTAAACTGGGTAGCTGCAGTGTAATTTTGTAATGTTTCTATTTGTTGAAGAAATGCCGAATATTTGCAGGAATGGCAAGAAGCAAAACATAGCTCTCATTTGTATGCAACATAGTCATAACATAAAATTACGAGCTCAGAGATATGATTTCTGAAAAGATTGAATTAACATTGTGAAGATTAGAGCCCCCTCATTTGCATAAGTCTGGGGAATGCCATAGCATGACAAAGCTAGCAATTTCTCTGGCAGTAGTGGAGTTGCACGGCACTCCGCAGTTCTGGCTCCCTGGTTGAAGAAAGAAGTGGAAAAGTAGGAGTTCACTCTTTGTAGAAGGGCCTGGGAATAGGTATAGTTCAGATGCCACTCCCAACTCAAAGCTCACTTGAAATAAAAAGAGGTAACTTTAGAAATGCTGCCTGAAAAATGATGAGTAACTTCTGATATGCAGTTACCTGTAGTGAAAATTTCTCTGGGAAGGAAGAGGATAATTATTTGCTCAACGCAAACCCTTGTAGTCTTTGTAGCTAGCTATGGTTACCTGCAGGTGACTCTGATTCCTTGAGCTTTCAAGGAGAACTTAACCTGGAGGGGAATCAAAGCTTTTAGTAGGAAACCCACTGACATGTTCCTGGGGTCATGTGATCATTTTATATCCAAAGTCTTAACTAGAGGGAAAAATCACTTGTGTTCACAGAATGTGCAAGCTGGTGTCTCTTCTTAGATGGCTGGTATGTTATACCCAGTTCTAAGACCTTTCCTGTGTTACAGCTTTTTTGTTTCTTAACTAACACCTATTAACTGTTAAAGGTGCAGGAGGGGAAGAGCAGAGCCATGGGTGTGGAATGTAAAAGATGAAATGGCAGTTACAGTGTTGCATTATGAAGACAGAGGGAAAAGGAAGTGGATACAACATAAGTAAAAGTACATATAGGTGTTCTCCTCTGCACTTAGGAGAGACCGAGACTGGGATGAATTGTAAGTAAGAAATATGGTACATCCCAGTGCATGGAAGCAGAGTTTGATTTAGGATGGTGATGTCTGAAAAGGCCCAAGAGGTTGATCCAAGTGGGAAAGAGGGTCTTTGAAGTAAAAACATTGAGTTTGAAAGAGTCTGTTTTTCTGCCTGCCGAGATTAGGGCTCCTGTTCTCATCTCAGGTAATTGATATTGGCACTCTAGGGTTCTATTCTACACCGAGTTTTCTCATATTGTGTGACTGTGCTTTCCCCATGGACTCTTTTTATTGTCCAGAGACCTGGGCCAATCTGTGCAATATTCATAAAACCAAAGTTAAAAATCAAAGTTAACAATTAAGGTGGATAAAAATGTCTTTTCTCGCACCAAAACAATCTCCCTCTCATTTAATTAGCAGTTAAGTAAACAAACACAGTAACACACAACTTACAGGGATTCTGAAAACCATAGAATGGAGGTGGAGATGGCTAATTTGTTCACTATAGATGAAGTAAAATTGATTCTGAAGCCCTGAATAATTCTTTCTCACATCTTATGGGGCATGCAATTTATAACTGAGACAATAAATGTTAGAAAAAGCCTAGATTGCTATAGAAGAAAAAAGTATAGGGTAGTTAATTTTTAGCTGTAGGAAGGACAACAGGGAAAACTCTGTAGAGAAGAGGACATTAGAGCTGGACAATTAAGAATGAATGTGATTCTATTTCTTATAAAAGAAGTGGTAGACATTCTAGGAGAGGATGAGATAAATAAGGACAATATGTTGTGAATGTTCATGGTGTGGTTAGGGAAAATTAAGTAGGTCAACGTGGCGAGAATAGAGTACATGAGTAGGAGAAGGGGCTAAGGATATCTAGTTGGAAGGCAAGTTGGAGTTATATTATAAAAGGTGCTTATAAATCAGTCATGCTCTTGGTTTTGAATCTCGTTAAACACTCAAAGGGTTTTAAAGCAAGCCAGTGTTTTGTTTAGCCTCTGCAGAGTAAAGGATACACTCATGATGGAGAAATCTGGAGAAAACGAAATGGGCTAAGAAGCTATTGCTATAGCCTAGATGAGAGAATATGAAGGCATAATGAAGTAGAAAGAAGAGATGGATTTGAACAATATTTTATTAGGATAATCAGTTGGGCTCAGTAATTTGCTGGATGTGGAAAGTAAGTTAAAGGGATGAATCCTTAATGACCTAAAGTTTTCTATTTGGGGGATTGGGTGGGTGGGCATGTCATTAGCAAAGATAGGGAACATACATGGAGGAAAACAGGGATTGAGGGGAATACTGAATTCAGTTTTGGACATAATGAATTTTTGATGTTTATGGGATGGTTAGGTGAAAATGTTCAGTAAGTGATTTGTAGGTGAATTTAGAACCCAGAGGAAATAAGAAGTGGAGACATAGATTTGTATGTTACTATTAGACAGGTGAGACAGAGAGAGGTAATGAAACCGCCAGAGAAAGGGTGTAGAGAGGAAACAAAAGTGGATCAGGGAGGCACCCTGATGACCATCTGACGTTTTCTATGCAGTCTAAGGAAGGGCGGCCAGGGAAGAAGATTTAGAAGAGGACAGAAAGGCACAAAGAGAACCAGAAACAAGTAGTGATTTGGAGGGTAATATAGAAAGAATTAAAGAAAAAAATAGAAACAGCAGAGAGTAGTCAGAAATGACAGATATTACAAAGAAATCATGTTGGATAAAAATCTTCTATTTGTTTTTCCAACTGTGCTTTGCTACCCAGTGGGCCGTGGATAGCTCATACTATTCGTGTCTATGAAATAGAAAAAGGGTTTGGGGAGCCAAGGTGACCTATGTATATATTAGACAAATGAAACCCTCCTTCCAGTTGAAGGTAGCATTTAGCCTGGCAAGCAGCACTTTTCTTGCTTCCCTGCCTGAACGGTCCCTATCCTCCTTGGGCCCAAGGGAATGATGTGAAGAGAAGAGCCTGACCAGCTTGAGGAAATGAGTTAAGAAGTCAATAGAGATTTGATGAGACCTAAGATCAGAGTTTCTAAAGATTGGTAGGGGTGAAAGAATTGATTACAAAATCAATGGGAATGGATTCTGGAGGAGAAGTAAGGTTTTGAAGTGAAGGATGTTATGAAATGATGAGGCCAAAGGTGTGGGGTGGTTTCATCAGAATGTTGAAATCACTTGGGGTGACAGAAGGCATTTAAGTAGAAAAGACAAATGTGATCCTTAAGAAATGGAAGGGAATGATGGGGGGGGGGTAGTTGGAAAATTATCATGAGGTTGGAAAAAGAGTAGTGTAACTTGATGTCATGGAATTCAGCTGGTGGCTAAAATTCAGCTAGTGGGAAAAGGGACAAAAGTAGTTTTTTCTATGGGACTAGTTCAGCTTATGACTTAACAACTCTTTGGGTAAGTAAAAATTCTTGCTCTGGCTGTTTCGTTTGGTTGTGATGAGTAAAACGCAATAGATGAAAAAGGCAATAGCAGAAGAAACCATGGGCTTAAAAATTACAACCAGAAAAGTGGGTGGTTTCTGGAGATATTACAATTTTTATTGCTTTAATAGAAAATAACCAGTCCAAAGGTATATACCTTTTAATAGAATTTCTTTAGGTGGCAAAATTTAGAGTGAGAATTCTGTGCATTTCACTTTGGAAAGTATTTCAGCTCTGCTAGGCTTTTTGACCCAATTGTCCCAACTGTTAGAAAACCTGGAATAATTCTGAAGTTCGTTGCTGGGAAAATTTGGTATGCCATCAATATTCTGATCTCATTCATTGACTCAGTGCTTAAGAACGTTGGATCACAGTTTTCAATTTCTCCTTGATTAAGATCATTAATATGGATCTTTAGTTTATTTGGGAGAGCTGAAAGCCTTGAGCTTAACCTTGTATTTCAAGAAGGCACATACCTGAAAAATGTGTTGATATGAGAAGAAAAGAAAGAATATAAACATACTTTTACAATCAAATATTTTGTTCTTCTCTGCTTCTAAGGTCTTAAGAGTTAAAGGGACAATGACAAAACAACAGAAAAAGTGTCAAAGGCCTCAGTTAGTCCCTTATTTGTGTTCTCTGATACTCAGTGGCATAACTAGTAAAAATGATTCTGATTAAAAACTTGATGTGGTTCTCCATTATTGTATACCTCTGTTAAAAATAAAGAGCTCTTCTCTTTTTTCCTGTACAATGTTACATGCCTCCATTCATAGTTCTTCAGGCACTCTGTCTGTCAGATTTAATCCCTTGAATTGATTTGTCACTTTCACTGTATAATCATAAGGGTTTTGCTTTAAGTCATAGCTGAATGGCCTAGTGATTTTCCCTACTTTCTTCAATTTAAGTCTGAATTTGGCAATAAGGAGTTCTTGATCTGAGCCACAGTCAGCTCCTGGTCTTGTTTTTGTTGATTGTACAGCAGTGATCAAAACCATCCCCAAGAAAAAGAAAGGCAAAATGGTTTTCTCAGGAGCCCTTAAAGTAACTGAAAAAAGAAGAGAAGTGAAAGGCAAAGGAGAAAAGGAAAGATATACCAATCTGAATGAAGAGTTCCAAAGAATAGCAAGGAGAGAAAAGAAAGCCTTCTTCAGTGGTCAGTGCAAAGAAATAGAGGAAAACAATAGAAAGGGAAAGACTAGAGATCTCTTCAAGAAAACTATAGGTACCAAGGGAGCATATCATTGAAAGGTGGGCACAATAAAGGACAGAAATCGTATGGACCTAACAGAAGCAGAGATATTAAGAAAGAAGAAGTGGCAAGAATACTTAGAAGAACCATACAAAAAAGATCTTAATGATCTGGATAACCACAATGGTGTGATCACTCACCTAGAGCTGGACATCTTGGAGTGCGAAGCCAAGTGGGCCTTAGGAAGCATCACTACAAACAAAGCTAGTGGAGATGATGGAATTCCAGTTGAGTTATTTCAAATGCTAAAAGATGATGCTGTGAAAGTGCTGCACTCAATATGCCAGCAAATTTGGAAAACTCACAGGACTGGAAAAGGTCAGTTTTCTTTCTTTTTTTTTTCATGTTTTTTTTTTAATTTATTTATTTTAACTTGGAGGCTAATTACTTTACAATATTGTAGTGGTTTTTGCCATACATTGACATGAATCAGCCATAGGCTTACATGTGTTCCCCATCCTGAACCCCCCCTCCCACCTCCCTCCCCATCCCATCCCTCTGGGTCATCCCATTGCACCAGCCCTGAGCACTTGTCTCATGCATCGAACCTGGACTGGAGTTCTGTTTCACATATGATAATATACATGTTTCAATGCTATTCTCGCTCAGTTTTCATTCCAACCCCAAAGAAGGGCAGTGTCAAACTTCCCTTCAAACTATAGCACTCTTGCACTCATTTCACATGCTATCAAAGTAATGTTCAAAATTCTCCAAGCTAGGCTTCAACAGTACGTGAACTGAGAAATCCCAGATGTTCAAGCTGGATTTAGAAAAGGCAGAGGAACCAGAGATCAAATTGCCAACATCTGTTGGGTCATCGAAAAAGCAAGAGAGTTCCAGAAAAACCTCTATTTTTGCTTCATTGACTGTTCTAAAGCCTTTGACTGTGTGGATCAAAACAAAATTGTGGAACATTCTTAAAGAGATGGGAATACCAGACCACCTTATCTGCCCCCTGAGAAACCTGTATGCAGGTCAAGAGGCAACAGTTAGAACCGGACATGGAGCAATAGACTGGTTCCAAATTGGGAATGAAGTATGTCAAGGCTGTATATTGTCACCCTGCTTATTTAACTTTTACGTAGAGTACATCATGTGAAATGCTGGGCTGGTGAAGCACAAGCTGAAATCAAGATTGCCGGGAGAAATATCAATAACCTCAGATATGCAGATGACACTACCCTAATGGCAGAAAGTGAAGAGGAGCTAAAGAGCCTCTTGATGAAGGTGAAAGAGGACAGTGAAAAAGCTGGCTTCAAACTCAACATTCAAAAGACTAAGATCATCCGGCCCCATCACTTCAAGGCAAATAGATGAGGAAATAATGGAAACAATGACAGATTTTATCTTCTTGGGCTCCAAAATCACTGCAGATGGTGACTGCAGCCATGAAATAAAAAGACGCTTTGTTCTTAGAAGAAAAGTTATGACAGACCTAGGCAGTGTTTTAAAAAGCAGAGACATTCCTTTGCCAACAAATGTCTGTCTAATCAAAGCTATGGTTTTTCCACTAGTCATGTATGGATGTAAGAGTTGAACCATAAAGAAGGTTGAGTGCCAAAGAAGAGAAGCTTTTGAACTGTGGTATTGGAAAAGACTCTTGAGAGCCCCTTAAACTACAAGGAGATCAAACCAGTCAGTCCTAAAGGAAATCCACCCTGAATATTCAATGGAAGGACGAATGCTGAAGCTGAGGGTCCAATGCTTTGGCCAACTGATGCAAAGAGCCAAATCATTAGGAAAGACCCTGATGCTGGGCAAGATTGAAGGCAGGAGGAGAAGGGGATGATAGAGGATGAGTTGATTGGATGGCATCACTGACACAATGGACATGAGTTTGAGCAAACTCCAGAAGATGGTGAAGGACAGGGAAGCCTGGCGTACTGCAGTCCATGGGATTGCAAAGAGTCAGACACAACTGAATGACTGAACAACAACAACTCTTTTCTCATTGTGGTGTAGGAGATACTTGCATTTGACTAAGTAAGTTGAGTGGTCGAAAGCCAGAACTTTGAACAGCAACTGGAGTTGAGGTGAGAGAGCTGGACAAAAGTCTTTCTAGGGACACAATCTCTTTCAAAGGTGAACTGATCAGGAAGCATCCTAAGACCTACTCTGAACCGCATTGCCTTCATTCTATTGGCTTTGACACACTAGTTAAAAATGGATTAGAGCTAGCCTTTCCAAACTACTTATATTTACTATATAACTATTTAATATAGTGAAAAATTTTATGATTTCTACTATTAATCTAGCTGAGCCAAACCTTCCCGTTCATGCACACACTGTACATGTATATACACTTTTGTATTTCTTGGGATTAAGAGAGTTTAAGAGTAAGATGCCGTCTGTCCCAATGGCTGTTTTGCAGTTGTCTGTTAGTTACCTTGTGGTTGCTTTGGCCATCATAATGAAGGAGATCTCATAAGAGAGTCTAGTCAGAGTGAGGTTCACAGCCTCTGTATATGGACTTGACCTTCATTAGCATTTGCAGAGTGAAGAGACAGCCATAGAAACTCAGAGTTCTTACATTTGGTGAAGACTCTCACGTTATTCCTGGATATGGTGAATGCACATGCTGGTTCTGCTACCACCATTCTTTTGGCTGCTGATTTTCCACATAAGCAGATTAAACAACCTGAGTCTTAGAGTTAAGACACACCCTCTCTGCTCCTGCCCCACCAGCTTTCTTCCCAGTCTCACATGCCACAGCTCCTCAGCACCAGGGAGGAGCGATCATTTTGTATGGTCAGACTGTGATGAGAGGAAGTTGCCTTCAGATCTGACTCTTTGAGCCTCTAGGGAGAGACCCCGAGGTTCTAAACACATACAAGGCATTTTCCAAACGTTCTTCATCCCACTTTCCGCTGCCTTCCCTGCCTCACCTGGAGATCTGGATGTGTGTATGATTGTTTTTGATATTAACGCATACAGCACAACTATTTATTTTCTAGACAGAGAAGATCTTGAGAGCAGACAATGGTTTATCTTTGTCTTTTACCACCTACAATAGTTCTTGGGACCAAAAGATGTTTAGTAATTTTGCTGAATTAAATTTAATTTTATCTTCCTTGAGAAGATGGAACTGAAGCAGAGATGATTATAATAAGCCATTGTTTGCTATGCTATAGGTGATGTTTCAAGTGTATACATGTTGACTTATTTGAACAACAATCCTATAAGATAGGTTATTATTTCCTCCACTTTACAGATGGGGAACCTGAGGCTAATTAACCTGCCTAATGCCATTTATCTAATAAGTAATAGTTTTGATCTGGTTCAGATGGTCTTGCTTTAAACTCTAAGCCCCAGACTGTATGCTAAATTGCCTCTCAAGAGTGGAAAGGCTAGGTGGAGAAAGTAGATAAACAACTTCAGTGTTTAACACTCCCCCAATCCCATTCCCAGCATGGATTATTTGTACCATCTCCCTTTTCTCCCCCTGTATCTAGTTTTTCTTCCTTCAACATGTGATCTGGAGAAAGTCCATCCCACCTTAAATAGATGAACAAACAAACTAGCTTAACCATATACCTTTCTATAGTTTCACGGTGCCTGCAAGAAAAACGAAATCTGTAGCCTCTGGGCAACCAATTTTCCTGAGCTGAGACCTGTAGAAATGTGTGTGATCAATCTTCATAAAGGATACTGTGTAAGACAGACATGGCTTACGGGACATGCTCACAGTGACTATGTCATAGGACTATTCCTATAGCATCCCTTAATGTGGTCCAAGGTTATAAACATATTGTTCATTAGAAACAATTTTAAGATGAAAGCAATGTATTCTGAATTTGTTACTTCCTACTGGTTGCTTGAACTGCATGCCTAGTTCTCTGTTACCTTTGTGGAATCTATATTGCTCTGAATGGCTGGGACATGTATTTTACCGGTTGCTTGCCATTACCATATAAATACTGTGAATAATGCAGGCCCTTAGGGCTTCCTAGGTGGCTCATTGGTAAAGAAAACACCTGGCAATGCAGGAGACTCAGGTTTGATCTCTGTGTCAGGAAGATCCCCTGGAGAAGATAATGGCAACCCACTCCAGTATTCTTGCCTGAGAAATCCCACGGACAAAGGAGCTTGGGCTATAGTCCATGGGGTCTCAAAGAGTTAGACATGACTGAACAACTAAACAACAACATAGGCCCTTCAGTTCTTGGTTTCAGTTTTGATAGAGGTCCACTTGGGAGGTTCTTTTGGATACGTGGCATCCTCCATGCAAAAGAATCAAGATGTGTCCTAAACAAATGTGACTCAGAAACAGCACTTCTTTTTTCTTTTTTTCCCAGTATTCTCCAAAATTAAAATAACACCTGAAATGTCCTCCCATAGATTTACTCTCTGTCCAAAAATAATACTAAACCTCACATATCTGAATGTGTACTTCCCTGTACAAGGGACATAGGGATGGCAGAGGGGTAAGACTTATCATAATACTTGCTGCAGAGGGGTGAGGCTCATCATAATACTTGGTGCTATGATCTTCAGAGTCTAAAATAAGTAAAGGGATTTATTTTTCTTATTAATAAGAAGGATAGAAATAGCTGAGGTGGCAGCTAATAAAGGAATATTTGGAAGCAAGAAAAACATGAAATTACTAGAGAAAGAGGCTCTGGTGATTCTAATTTTTAATATTTTTTGCTTTCTAGTGAAATATAAAAAGAACTGGCATTATTTGAATATCCACCTAGACTTCTGCTAGACTTCTGATTTTATGTTTGGAAATTTATGATTTATTTTTATTTTTCTCAAATAGAATAGGAAGAAACTCTTATGGACCCTGTCCAGAAAAGTTGACTAAACTCCATTTACTTACTGACATGAAGAGAGGAAAAGTGCAGCTTTTCCCTGTAATGATTTCCCCAGTTAAAAGATGAATTAAATAAGAAAAATTCCAGAATACAAAATGTGACAAACATGGCAGATTGGAGCAAGTCTAATGGATGCTTTACCTGAACCTATGAAGGAACCTATATTAAAAACTTATTTGGAATAATGTTGTATGGAAATGAAAAAGTTCTTGTAGTTTGCTTAGTTAAAAGGCACAGAGGAAATACCAAATGTCAACCAGAAAGTGTTACATGTCAACTCAATGTCAGTTCAGTTTAGTTCAGTCGCTCAGTCGTGTCTGACTCTTTGCGACCCCATGAATTGCAGCACGCCAGGCCTCCCTGTCCATCACCAGCTCCCGGAGTCCACCCAAACCCATGTCCATCGAGTCAGTGATGCCATCCAACCATCTCAACTTCTGTCGTCCCCTTCTCCTCCTGCCCTCAATCTTTCCCAGCATCAGGGTCTTTTCCAGTGAGTCAGCTCTTCTCATCAGGTGGCCAAACTATTAGAGTTTCAGTTTCAACATCAGTCCTTCCAATGAACAGCCAGGATTGATCTCCTTTAGGATGGACTGGTTGGATTTCCTTACAGTCCAAGGGACTCTCAAGAGTCTTCTCCAACACCACAGTTCAAAAGCATCAATTCTTCTGCTCTCAGCTTTCTTTACAGTCCAACTCTCACATCCATACATGACCACTGGAAAAACCATAGCCTTGACTAGATGGACCTTTGTTGACAAAGTGATGTCTCTGCTTTTTAATATGCTGTCTCAGTTCAGTTCAGTCGCTCAGTTGTGTCTGACTCCTTGTGACTCCAGGAACCGCAGCACGCCAGGCCTCCCTGTCCATCACCAACTCCCTGAGTCCACCCAAACCCATGTCCATCGAGTCGATGATGCTATCCAACCATCTCATCCTCTGTTGTCCCCTTCTCCTCATGCCCTCAATCTTTCCCAGCATCAGGTCTTTTCCAATGAGTCAGCTCTTCACATCAGGTGGCCAAAATATTGGAGTTTCAGCTTCAACATCAGTCCTTCCAATGAACACCCAGGACTGATCTCCTTTAGGATAGATTGACTGAATCTCCTTGCAGTCCAAGGGACTCTCAAGAGTCTTCTCCAACACCACAGTTCAAAAGCATCAATTCTTCGGCGCTCAGCTTTCTTCACCGTCCAACTCTCACATGCATACATGACCACTGGAAAAAACATAGCCTTGACTAGACGGACCTTTGTTGGCAAAGTAATGTCTCTGCTTTTTAATATGCTGTCTTGGTTGGTCTTAACTTTCCTTCCAAGGAGTAAGCGTCTTTTAATTTCATGGCTGCAGTCACCGTCTTCAGTGATTTTGGAGCCCAGAAAAATAAAGTCAGCCACTGTTTCCACTGTTTGCCCATCTGTTTGCCATGAAGTGATGGGACCGGATGCCATGATCTTAGTTTTCTGAATGTTGAGCTTTAAGCCAACTTTTTCACTCTGCTCTTTCACTTTTATATGCTGTCTAGATTGGTCATAATTTTCCTTCCAAGGGGTAAACGTCTTTTAATTTCATGGCTGCAATCACCATCTGCAGTGATTTTGGAGCCCAGAAGAATAAAGTCAGCCACTGTTTCCACTGTTTCCCCATCTATTTGCCATGAAGTGATGGGACTGGATGCCATGATCTTAGTTTTCTGAATGTTGAGCTTTAAGCCAACTTTGTCACTCTCCTCTTTCACTTTCATCAAGAGGATTTTTAGTTCTTCTTCATTTTCTGCCCATAAGGGTGGTGTCTTCTGCATATCTGAGGTTATTGATATTTCTCTTGGCAATCTTGATTCCAGCTTGTGCTTCCTCCAGCCCGTTTCTCATGATGTACTCTGCATATAAGTTAAATAAGCAGGGTGACAATATACAGCCTTGATGTACTCCTTTTTCTATTCGGAACCAGTCTCTTGTTCCACGTCCAGTTCTAACTGTTGCTTCCTGACCTGCATACAGGTTTCTCAAGAGGCAGGTCAGGTGGTCTGGTATTCCTATCTCTTTCAGAATTTTCCACAGTTTATTGTGATCCAACCAGTCAAAAGCTTTGGCATAGTCAATAAAGCAGAACTAGATGTTTTTCTGGAACTCTCTTGCTTTTTTGATGATCCAGCAGATGTTGGTAATTTGATCTCTGGTTCCTCTGCCTTTTTGAAATTCAGCTTGAACATCTGGATGTTCACAGTTCATGTACTGCTGAAGCCTGGCTTGGAGAATTTTGAGCATTATTTTACTAGCACGTGAGATGAGCGCAATTGTGCGGTAGTTTAAACATTCTTTGGCATTGCCTTTCTTTGGGATTGGAATGAAAACTGACCTTTTCTAGTCCTGTGGCCACTGCTGAGTTTTCCAAATTTGCTGACATATTGAGTGCAACACTTTCACAGCATCGTCTTTCAGGATTTGAAATAGCTCAACCGGAATTCCATCACCTCCACTAGCTTTGTTCGTAGTGATGCTTCTTAAGGCCCACTTGACTTCACATTCCAGGATGTCTGGCTCTAGGTGAGTGATCACACCATCATGATTATCTGGGTCGTGAAGATCTTTTTTGCACAGTTCTTCTGTGTATTCTTGCCACCTTTTCTTAATATCTTCTGCTTCTGTTAGGTCCCTACCATTTCTGTCCTTTATTGTGCCCATATTTGCATGAAATTTTCCCTTGGTATCTCTAATTTTCTTGAAGAGATCTCTGGTCTTTCCCATTCTGTTGTTTTCCTCTATTTCTTTGCACTGATTGCTGAGGAAGGCTTTCTTATCTCTCCTTGCTATTCTTTGGACCTCTGCATTCAATGTGTGTATCTTCCCTTTTCTCCTTTGCTTTTCCCTTCTCTTCTTTTTACAGCTATTCAATCAAGTAAAAACAGTTAACAATTAAGAGACAAGGTGATATAAAGAGATATACCCTGGATTTAGAATACTTAGGTTTTAGCCTACTACTGATTTTGTGAGGTTGGAAAGATCAGTCACTTAACATTCCAAGGAATTTAATTTCTTCATTTTTAAAATAAAGGTGTTGAATTAGATAATTTCAAATGTTCTTCTCAGTCTAGAATTTCATGTTTTTCATTGAGATCAAGATTTTAATAACTTCTATGAGTTAATATAATTTATACTTCAATAATTCACTTTATTCATGAATAATTTAAAGTTTATACTTCCAATAGCAGTTTATACTTCAATAACTGATGTGTAAAAACAGTTGGTAAAGAATCTGCCTGCAATACAGGAGACCCCGGTTCAACTCCTGGGTTGGGAAGATCCACTGGAGAAGGGATAGGCTACCCACTCCAGTATTGTTGGGCTTCCCTTGTGGCTTTGCTGGTAAAGAATCCACCTGCAATGTGGGAGACCTGGGTTTGATCCCTGGGTTGGGAAGATCCCCTGGAGAAGAGAAAGGCTACCCACTCCAGTATTCTGGCCTGGAGAATTCCACGGACTGTATAGTCCATGGGGTCACAAAGAGTTGGACACAACTGAGCAAGTTTCATTTTCACTTTCTAAAAATTGAAAAAAATATAATAAATTAGCTTAAAAAGGAAAAATTAGGTAAATTATTTGAAGTATAAATAAGCTTTAATAAGCTGGAAACCAAATTTGTATTACCCAGCTAGAAACTCTGCCACCCATATGTTCGTAAAAATACTGTAGTGGTTTTATTGTTCTCCCTGGCAGTGCCAATCATAGTTAGCACTAATTAATGAAATTCCAGGGCTCTGTTTGCCAGGAGGTTCATGCAATGGGTGAAGCAAACTACAGTGGCAAAGTTTCCATCATTTATATTGCCGTGACAATATTGGCTCTAGTTTCAGAAACAGTAATTCCAGCTCCCAGTCCCAGTGAGAACAAATGTAGATTGATTTATGTTCCGAGCCTCTCTAGCATATTGTCAACACTCAAATGGCTGCCAGAGCTCATCATACAAGGTGCTGACATTTTCTGGGAATCTGCTTGCCTTTCCACATATTTCCTCTTGCGCACATTGCTGTGTTTTTTCTTTCTTTGTTTTAAGGTCTACAGCAGAGATTATTGCTGTTAAAAGCAGTCTAACATTATTAATCTAGTTCATGCCAATACAAATGTTTTAGGGGCAAGTCATGCTCACAAAAGACCATAAACTTTCTTTAACCCATATTGGTCTTACAACCAACAATGTTTAAACTTAGTGACTTTCCTTAGAATCATGCTTCCTATTTAGAAATCTCATCCCTGCCTGCCACAGTATCCCTCCCTTCCTGCCCCCTGCCTTATTTCCCACCTATGTTCTTCAATTGCTAAACCTCCCTATTCAGGTCCATTTCTCCTACTCCAACCCTCATTGTCATTGCTGCAAAGTCTAGGTCTTTTGGGCTCTGTAGCTGCTTTCTTGCTTCAGTTATAGGTATAGACACTCATACCAGTGGTTCAGCGGTAAAGAATCTGCCTTTTGTGCAGGGGATGCAGAAGACATGGGTTCGATCCCTGGGTCGGGAAGATACCCTGGAGATGAGAATGGCTACCCACCTGAGTATTCTTGCCAGATAAATCCCATGGGCAGAAGAGCCTCATGGGCTACTGTCTGTGGGGTCGCAAAGAGTTGGATATGACTGAGCACACACACATGCACTGATTTATTTATTTTTAAATTTGTCTCTTGAGAAGAAAAAGAACCAAAAATTTCTATTAATTGTTATAGTAAAAGATAAACACATCATCTCAATAATGAAGCATCTCTGTATGGATTAAGTCAAGTGAATTGAATAGTTCTCTCAGTTGTGTTGCGATAAATCAAAGGTTATGTTGCAGATTTCTAGCAATTTTTTCCCCCCTTGGAAATGTAAGACATTTAATTGCTTTTCAGAACAAATCATAAAATCAACTATGGGCTCATCATGGTCAGTTTTTGGTCCTGTGTTTCTGAATAGGAAAATTTTTTCCCCACTTTTGAGAAATTGAGATGCAACTTGGGTAAAGTGTAATCTCAGACATACAGCTTGATGAATTTTTAAAACCTCCCTCTTACCCTGATCAAAATATAGACCATTTTTCACTTCCTGGAAGGATCTCTTATCCCCTCTCTCAGTATGCCAGCCCATCTCCACCTCTGCAGAAGCAAAACAAATTATTATTAAATGAGTAGTGATTTGAATGTTTAAAAAATTTATTATCTATTTTTACCTCCTATTTTTTTGTCATTGCAGAATTGTTTTATCTTTAAAAATCCTCTTTCAGATTTTCCCTGTGAAGAATAGGGTAGAAAATAGCTGAATGTTTGTGTCATACTTTTATAGTTTATAAAATCCATCTTTCCATTTTATCTCATTATTTTTAATGACAGGTTTGTACAGTAAATATTATAAGCCTGTTATCCTCTCTCTCTCTTTTTTTTACTGTTATGAATCTGGAATTTAAAGAGATTAAGAGTCTTCCTTAAGTAGTTTGGTTCCTTATAATCTGGCTTCACAGTTAGAACCCTAGGGGATTTCTAAGTTTATTAATGACTCTGAAGCGCATATTAGTTTTAGCCATATATTCAGGGAATAAAGGAAGTCACGCCAAATGTGCTCAGGATCCTTCTAAGACTTGAGATTCTAATATAGTACCAATAAAATGAGATTTTGTAGGACAGCCCAATCCTGGACCAGTTTGTTGTCCACTCATTTTTTTTATATCATTAGTTTGAATTACTTCAGTCTGTGGTTTCAGAAATAACTTTTCCATGTGGATATTGCTTGAACTTAGCTCTTTCAGCACCCCAGGCTAAAAGACTTTAAAGCCATGAACTTGTCAGATCGGATGCTACTAGGATTTAAGACTAGCCAACCCTAGATTAAGATAGTGTTGAATATGGTAAGTGACTAATAAATATTTATTGAGCAATTGAATGGTTCTAAATATGGTTCATTGTTATTTGTTGCTGGATGGCAAGAATAAGAGCTTTGTTAATTTTATAATGCTGTTAACACAGCAATGGAGTTTACAGATTCACAGTTTTACTCCAATATCCTGGATATGATCAGTAACAGAACTTCTGAATTATTCTGAAATTCTTGGAATAAACAAAGGTCTGTGTTGACAGCAAAAACTGCAGATATGATATTTCCTTTGTTGGTAGATTAGTAATATCAACAACTTATTAAAAATGTTAGCAAAGAAAGAATGAAAATTGCTATTTAAATCCTTTTTGCCTCTCTATTTTATAGAAATGTCATGCCTGATTTTCTTTTCTCTGAGCCACTGGGTCTTAAGAACTGTAGATGGCAATCCAACCACAAAAATGACCTAGTTTGCTAAATTTAGTCATGGATTTGTTTTTCCTAGCCACAAAAAATTATGTTGCTTTAGGAGAACAGCATATCAGGAAAAAGGATCGTAAAAACAAAAGCAAACCTCAAAGAAATAGAAAACAAGATAATTTTTTGTAGCCCTTTATTTTTTACTTCAACTACATGTAAGTTTACAAAACGTAATTTCAGGCTCATGAGTTAATCAAGAAATACTGTGAAGGTATTTCAAATTATGGATAGCTGAACTTCTCAGTTACCATGGAAACAAGATACCATACATGAGAACAGGCCACATCATATAGAAGATTTAATTACAATGAAATGATAAATGAATAAAGGCAATTTTTTAGGTTATTTGTGGGTAAAATCCATTAGAACTCTGGTTTCCAAGGAAACCCATGTCTAAAAACAGTAATAAGAAAAATTATGGAATAAGATAAACTACATTTGAAAAAGATTTTGAAAAGATTACAGCCACTCCATCAATTGAGAAGAACATTTCTAATTTTAAAAGAATCACATTTGGATGAACTTAGAATTCTTATGAGAATCATGAACTAACCATAATGACAATAACACATGGGCTTTCTACACAGAATAATAAAATACTTGTTTGATTGAAGAGTGTTCATGAATCTAAGATTTAGAATATGATTGGAATGGCATATTTAGACATGTTTTTATTTTGAAGTGAGTTTCACTGTGATTTTAAAGACAAAGCATGGCTGTGTCAGCGGATCATTTTGATTCTAAATGTTGTGTCCTATTACCAAATTTGCTGCTGATTTATGCATGTGTGTTTGGGCTGAGCCAACAAGAAATAAACCATCTGGAGGGCCCTTTTGATGTAAGGATATGTGTAAAAAATATTCACTATCCAATTTAGTCTTGCTGAGAAGTTGATTTAAGACTAGATGGCCCAGAGGGTCCTTAGAAGCATGGTATGTTCCAAATTTTAGGCCACTAGCAAGAAGCTTATTTGCAGGTGCACTGTTTTGGTAGTGTGCATCTACAGTAGACAGTGGTATTTTAGAGGAGCAGAACACTACCACCACCTCTCTCCCATCATAGGATGTGATTACATGCAAAGCTGGTGAAGGATGAGGGTAAAAGAAACAAGACTTGTGGGCTGATCTGTACATCTACCATGTCAAAGGACAGTCATTTGGCCAGTGGTCAGTTCATTCTATGCTGCTGCCCCTCCTTTGCACATTCACAGCAGCGGTCCCTGTTGATTTGGACTTGTGTAAAAAATATTGTTTGAAGACCATGGGTTGTAGAGTGAAGACCAACATGAGTTTGGATCCCAGCTCTCTTCTTTACTAGCTGCGTGCTCTTGGGAAAGTTTCTGAAACTCTTTGACCTCAGTTTCTTCATCAGAAATAATATTTATTGTTGGATTATGATTATTAGTGTCAATACATATAAAGCAAGGTTTCTCAGCCTCAGCCCTATTGAAATTTTGGGCCATATAATCTTCACTGTGAAGGCTGTCCTATGTGTGGCTGGATGATTAGCAGTATCCCTGCTTCTACTCATTAGATGCCAGCAGCAATTCCTCCCCACCCCTCCCATTACTCCCCAGTTGTGGTAATCAATGACTATCTCTGACATGGCCCAGTGTCTTCTGATGGTCACAGCTGCCCCCTGTTGAGAAGCACTGATGTCAAGTGACCTGCTAATAACGAATGATACATGGTGGTCAAATGTTATAAGTTTTTGTGAGGATATAGTATACAGTATAGTGGTTAGGTGTAGATTTAGTCACTTAATTTCTCTCATGACCCATACTTTCCCATGCCTTTGTACAGCTCTGAAAATTTCTCAGGCAACATCTTTTCAAATGTTCACTCATTTCTGTTCTTTCATTTTTCTATCTAGTTTGCTTACTGAATTACGTTGAAATTTCTTGTTCTATATTCCATGTCCCTTAACCTCTGATAGTTTCCTCTGTTTTCACCTAGACTATGTTCTAGATGATTACTATGGAGCTATCATCTATTTGAGGATTCTCTCCACAGAGGAAGTTTTTGTTTAATCTTGGCTACTGAGTTTTTTTTTTTTTTAATTAATGGCTATAATAACTATATTTCCGTTTCAAGATGGCAGAGTAGAATGATGTGTGCTCATTTTCTCCTTCAAGAACACCAAAATTACAACTCACAGCTGAACAACCATTGACAGGAGAATGTTGGATCCCAGCAAAAAAAGATACCCTACAAACAAGGGCAAAGAAGAAGCCCCAGAAAGATGGTAGGAGGGGGCGAAATCACATTTAGAATCAAACCTCATACCTACCAGAGAAGCTTGGAGGGCTCAAATAAACCTTGTGTGCACCAGGACCCAGAGACCCCACAGAGACTGAGCAAGAACTGTGTTTGAGTATCTCCTGCAGATGTATGGGTCAGCAGTGGCCTGCTGCAGGGGCAGGGGCTCTGGGTGCATCAGGCCCTCTTGGAGGAGATCGCCATTAACCCCATCATAGAGCTGCCAGAACTTACACAGGACTGGGGAAACAGACACTTGAAGGGCACAAATTAAACCTTGTGCACACCAGGACCCAGGAGAAAGGAGCAGTGACCCAACAAGAGACTGACCCAGACTTGCCCGTGAGTGTCCAGGAGTCTCTGGTGGAGGCATGGGTCAGCAGTGGCCTGCTGCAGGGTTGGAGGCGCTGAGGGTGGCAGTGCATGCATGGGACCTTTTGAAGGAGGTTGTCATTACCTCCACCATAGTTTGGCCTCAGGTCAAACAACAGGGAGGGAACACAGCCCCGCCCATCAACAGAAAAGTGCATTAAAGATTTACCGAGCACAGCCCCGCCCATCAGAACAAGACCCACTTTCCCCCTCAGTCAGTTTCTCCCATCAGGAAGCTTCCATAAGCCTCTTATCCTTTTTTTTTTTTTTTAAATAAATTTATTTATTTTAGTCAGAGGCTAATTACTTTACAATATTGCAGTAGTAGTAGCGGGGGGGGGGGGGGGCACATGTGAACCCATGGCTGATTCATGTCGATGTATGGCAAAAACTACTACAAAAAGCCTCTTATCCTTATCCCTCAGAGGGCAGACAGAATGAAAGCCAGAGTCACAGAAAACTAACCAAATTGATCACATGGACCACAGCCTTGTCTAACTCAATGAAACTATGAGCCATGCCATGTAGGGTCATCCAAGACGGACAGGTCATGGTGGAGATTTCTGACAAAACATGGTCCGCTGGAGAAGGGAATGGCAATCCACTTCAGTATTCTTGCCTTGAGAACCCCATGAACAGTATGAAAAGGCAAAAAGGTAGGCCACTGAAAGATGGCCCCCCAGGTTGGTAGGTGCCCAATATGCTACTGGAGATGGATGGAGAAATAACTCCAGAAAGAATGAAGAGATAGAGCCAAAGCAAAAACAACACCCAATTGTGGATGTGACGGGTGATGGAAGAAAAGTCTGATGCTGTAAAGAGCAATATTGCATAGGAATCTGGAATGTTAGGTCCATGAATCAAGGTAAATTGGAAGTAGTCAAACAGGAGATGGCAAGGGTGAACATCAACATTTTAGGAATCAGTGAACTAAAATGGATGCAATGGGTGAATTTAACTCAGATGACCACTATATGTACTACTGTGGGCAAGAATCCCTTAGAAGAAATGGAGTGGCCATCATAGTCAGCAAAAGAGTCTGAAATGCAGTACTTGGATTCAATCTCAAAAACTGCAGAATGATCTCTGTTTGTTTCTAAGGCAAACCAATCAATATCACAGTAAGCCACGTCTAAGCCCTGACCAGTAATGCTGAAGAAGCTGAAGTTGAACGGTTCTATGAAGACCTACAAGACCTTCCAGAACTAACACTCGAAAAAGATGTCCTTTTGGTTATAGGGGACTCCAATGCAAAAGTAGGAAGACAAGAGATACCTGGAGTAACAGGCAAATTTGGCTTTGGAGTACAAAATGAAGCAGGGCAAAGGCTAACAGAGTTTTGCCAAGAGAACACACTGGTCATAGCAAACACCCTCTTCCAACAACACAAGAGAAGACTCTACACATGGACATCACCAGATGGTCAATACTGAAATCAGATTGATTATATTCTTTGCAGCCAAAGATGGAGAAGCTCTATAAAGTCAGCAAAAATAAGACCAGGAGCTGACTGTGGCTTAAATCATGAACTCCTTATTGCCAAATTCAGACTTAAATTGAAGAAAGTAGAAAAAACCACCAGACCATTCAGATATGATCTAAATCAAATCCGTTATGATTATACAGAGGAAGTGACAAGTAGATTCAAGGGATTAAATCTGATAGACAGAGTGCCTAAAGAACTATGGACAGAGGTTCATGACATTGTACAGGAAGCAGTGATTAAGATCATCCCCAAGAAAAAGAAATGCAGATAGGCAAAATGGTTGTCTGAAGAGGCCTTACAAATAGCTTCGAAAAGAAGAGAAGTGAAAGACAAAGGAGAAAAGGAAAGATATACCCATTTGAATGCAGAGTTCCAAACAGTAGCAAGGAGAGATAAGAAAGCCTTCCTCAGTGGTCAATGCAAAGAAATAGAGGAAAACAGTAGAATGGGAAAGACTAGAAATCTTTTCAAGAAAATTAGAGATAGCAAGGGAACATTTCATGCAAATATGGGCACAATAAAGGACAGAAATGGTAGGGACCTAACAGAAGCAGAAGATATTAAGAAACGGTGGCAAGAATACACAGAAGAACTGTGCAAAAAAGATCTTCACGACCCAGATAATCATGATGGTGTGATCACTCACCTAGAGCCAGATATCTTGGAGTCCAAAGTCAGGTGGGCCTTAAGAAGCATCACTATGAACAAAGCTAGTGGAGCTGATGGAATTCTAGTTGAGCTATTTCAAATCCTGAAAGATGATGTCGTTAAAGTGTTGCACTCAATATGCCAGCAAATTTGGAAAACTCAGCAGTGGCCACAGGACTGGAAAAGGTGAGTTTTCATTCCAATCCCTAAGAAAGGCAATGACAAAGAATGTTCAAACTAAAGTACAGTTGCACTTATCTTACACACTAGCAAAGTAATGCTCAAAATTCTCCAAGCCAGGTTTCAACAATACGTGAACTGTGAACTTCCAGATGTTCAAGATGGATTTAGAAAAGGCAGAGGAACCAGAGATCAAATTGCCAACATCTGTTGGATCATTGAAAAAGCAAGAGAGTTCCAGAAAACATCTACTTCTGATTTTTTGACTATGCCAAAGCCTTTGAGCATGTGGATCACAACAAAGGTGTGGAACATTCTTAAAGAGATGAAAATACCAGACTACCTGTCCTGCCTCCTGAGAAATCTGTATGTAGGTTGAGAAGCAGTAGTTAGAACTCGTCATTGAACTATAGACTGGTTCCAAATTGGGAAAGGAGTACCTAAAGTCTGTATATTGTCACCTTATTATTTAACTTATATGCAGAGCACATCATGCAAAATTCTGGGGTGGATGAAGCACAAGCGGAAATTAAGATTGCTGGGAGAAATATCAATAACCCTAGATATGCAGATTACACCACCATTATGGCAGAAAGTGAAGAAGAACTAAAGAGCCTCTTGATGAAAGTGAAAGAAGAGAGCGAAAAAGTTGGCTTAAAATTCAGCATTCAGAAAACTAAGATCATGGCATCAGGTCCCATCACTTCATGGCAAATAGATGGGAAAACAATGGAAACAGTGAGAAGCTTTATTTTTTTGGATTCCAAAATCACTGCAGAAGGTGACTGCAGCCATGAAATCGAAAGACGCTTGCTCCCTGGAAGAAAAGTTATGACCAACCTAGACAGCATATTAAAAAGCAGAGACATTACTTTGCCAACAAAGGTCCGTCTAGTCAAGGCTATGATTTTTCCAGTAGTCATGTATGGATGTGAGAGTTGGGCTATAAAGAAAGCTGAGTGCCAAAGAATTGATACTTTTGAACTGTGGTGTTGGAGAAGACTCTTGACAGTCCCTTGGACTGCAAGGAGTTCCAGCCAGTCCATCCTAAAGGAAATCATTCCTGAATGTTCATTGGAAGGACTGATGCTGAAGCTGAAACTCCAATAGTTTGGCCACCTGATGCAAAGAGCTGACTCATTTGAAAAGTTCCTGATGTTGGGAAAAGATCGAAGGTGAGAGGAGAAGGGGATGACAGAGGATGAGATGATGGATGGCATCACTGACTCAATGGACATGAGTATGTATGTGAGAGTAAACTCTGGGAGTTGGTGATGGACAGGGAAGCCTGGTGTGCTGCATTCCATGGGATTGCAAAGAGTGGGACACGACTGAGTGACTGAACTGAGATAATGACTATAATTTCCATCATCTTTTTTAATCTGTTTTATATATCTGCCTCTAGTAATATTGTTTTTGTGGTTTTATTTTTTCCCCTGCATTGGATATTAAAAAATAATTGTATTATGATATAAAAGTATGTTTTCAATTGTTCTGTTATTGATGATTCTTCAGCTTCTGCTGGCTACTCTTGGCAGTGTATTCGTGTATCTTCTTACATGCTTTATAATTTTTCCAGCTCACTTTTTTCTAAAGCGATCCCATTTATTAACAGAGATATTTAAACTGTAATAAGATATTAGCAAAACAAATGTACCAATGTATTTTTAAGAATGTACTTTAATAAAGTAGGGTTTATTTTGTGAATATGTGAATGGCTTGACATGAAGAAATTTATGGTCATAATTTATGTTAATGTAATAAAGGGAAAAACTATACCATTTATCTCATGTATACCTAATTATCTAGATAATCTCAAATGACACAATTCAAATCAATGCATTAAATTAAATATCTATCTAACAAAATTCTTCAAAATGTTAGCTCAGTTTTGATGAAACTACTTATTGTTGGTGTTTCATCTTTGATTATTTATGTAAATGACTCTATTGATAATTTAGTGGTTATCTCTGATGTAGTCTAATATATTCACTCATTCTGGACATATTTTTATGTTAGACTTTCAGCACAGTGTCTCCATGGAAGCAGTAGAAGAATTTGAATCTCACACATTGATAGATATAAGCTAGGGAATCTTATTTCTTGAGATAAAACTTTTCCCATTCAAGCCTCAGAATAGATAGCTCATATTCATGTCATGTCTTTAGTAGGTGGAGCTTTGCCAATGGAATTTTCCTGACTTCCCACATTATTCAGAGATTGTAATTTCAGTTTCCTGTAGGAGTACTAATCTTCAAACATCAAGGATTCCATTACACTCATCTGATTACAATATCCTGTTATCACTGTGTATTCCCTTTCCATTTGTGGTACCTGCAGAATTACACTCCTTGATTTGAATCTTTACTATTTATTTACATTAAAAACTATTTTCTTCTGAATAGTTTTCTGTGTTTCAGAAGTAGTAGAAGGTACTGGTTTCTTATGTCAGTCCAGCCTGCCATTTTGACTAGAAGTTCCAATTTAACCTTTCTAAACTTCAGTTTATCTGCAACAATGGAATAAAGATAACAGCTACATTGTAGGGTTGTTGTGAGGAGTAAATGAGATAATGAATATAAAACTTTTATTTACTGGACACATAGTAATTGCTCAGTGTACACTTAGTATGTGAATCAGCTACTGCACTTCCTGCCAAATTTCAGATACTCAATAATTTATCACCTTAATCTATAATTGTGGTTATTTGTATGTATCCTCATCTCAGATCCATTCATGATTGGGAACCATATCAAGAATTGAAATAGTCCTAGCAAATAGTGTCAGAACTATTCAAATATTTCTACAATCTGCTAGTCACAGACATATGTACACACTGACAGATATACTTTGACCAGGACAGTGTTCTTTGTTGAGAGCAATTTTGCCTCTAAGGGGACATTAGCAATGTCTGAAAACATTTTTGAGGGGTGAGGTGCTACTGGAAATTTTGTGGGTAGAAGACAGAGATGGTGCTAAGCATCTTGCACAGCCTCTCACAGCAAAGACTTATCTGGCTCACAATTTCAGTGGTGCTGAGGTTGAGAAACTCTGAATTAGTTTATTCAAACCTTTTCATGTTTCAAATTCAGTTTATCTTAAAACTGTTTGTCTCAAAAAAGTGTCCTGAGTGGTGCTGTTCACTGAGTTGGTAACGATGTTGATTTTAAGTTGGTGACCAAGATAATCAATCTGATTCAAAGGAAACTTTTCATATAACCCAAGATTTCTTTGGCAGTGTAGGGTGAAGAGAAGTTACCACATTCACATATTTATATAGCAAAGAACAATATTAATAAACAAGACAGCCTCAATAAACTCAAAAGCAACAACTCGCAGTCAGATACCTACATGCATAAACACATAGTCACATAAACAAAAGCCAGTGGGGCATGATAAGGCTTTTAAAGAGAATGTGAAATTAGCTAGGGATGTTTTTAGATTCTGGAGTACCTAGCATATAACATTTATACTGCTAAAGTTTCTGAACTTGCTCTGAATATAAAATTGAGTTCCTTTGGGAATCTAGCCCTCATCCTAGTCTCTTAATGGCTTTTTAAGAAAATATTTTTCATTGTATTTTAACTTTCTGTTTTTCTGTTTGTTTCCTTTTCTAGACATCTTTGGTGGCAAGTGTCTTGCCTTATGCATTTTTTTTTTATCTATAGCATCAAGCATGGGACTTGATGTACAGAAGATAATAAAGGTCCAAATTAATGAATGAATAGGTGAATGACCAACACCTATAAAACAATTTATCAATATTTCTACTCATATTTAAGAATATATGCCCTGGCTAAGTGAGGTACTGGAGGATGCAGTGAGTAGCTATCGAGGGGAAGAGAAAATGGAAAGAGAAATGGAAACCCAGCCTCAAACAGAATGCAGGGCTGGAAAACAATGTCAGCAACCAAGATACTTTATATACAGCAATCCAAAATGGGATTTAAACAAAGACTGAAGTAAATCCTATTGTCTTGGAACCAGAAAAACATCACTAGTCTCTGCAAATATCAATGGCGTGCCCAAAGTCAAGAACACATTTTGCTTGTGTGTGTGTGGTTGGTGTTTTGGGTTTATGACTGTTAGCCAACTAGCTAGGCTTTTTTCAGGCATACTTTAGCATAGAATCCAGCATTTTATTCTAATCCATAGATTAGACAAATTCAAATAATAGTATCAAATCTCTAGTGAACAAATCCTCTATTGCTGCTACTTGTATGTTCAATTTAGGAAAAGCTGTACCATCAACCCAGATCTGGAGAAGTATACATCCCAAGTGAACATTTTATGTTTGAATAATTTTCAATATTTTCCAATTAATGATTTCTTAATATTAAAATCTTGATATTTTGTGCTCTCTTGAATAGCAACCATTTAATCTATTCTCTTTTAAGATGCTTCCACATTTTCATCTGGAAATCTTTTCCTCATTTTATACATGAGAAAACTGAGTATTTGAAAAACAAAGAAACTTGTCCAAGAATTTCACCACTATTAGTGATGGGGCAAAAATTCAAGGCCAGGTCTTTTTGGCTCAGTGTCTTGGCTTCATGTCTTGGTCTCCTCATGACCAATGTATAGCAAATTTCCATTCCTTTGACAAATTTCTCCACAGGAGGCCTTCACATTTTCTATTTTCAGCTGTTCACTGTAAAACATATTTGAACATATAAGTTTCGGTTTTAAGTTAGAATTATTCAAAAATTTCTTCATGCTATATGACCTTCTGCTAGACTGTGAACAATGTGAAAAATGGTATTTTTCTTAATCAATTTTATGAATTTTTTTTTGAATTTTTATTTTATGAATATATTGGACAAATACAAATATACCTCATTTGATAATCAGCCTAGAGCTTTCCTTAAAAAAATGTTATTTTAAATTTCAAGTAAAATGTGGATATAGTCTTATGAAAGATTCAAGCAACACAGAAAAAACAAAGCCCTCCTCTAACTTCAGTCCCATCTCCAGTGTAGCCAACTGAACTACTTATTATCTAGATTCCTCAGCAACAAATTCACCTTACCTTCTTATATTTGTGACACTGCAGCTGGGACTGTTCATTGCCAACAGTATTTTCCAGACTACTTTACCAGATGGCTTCCTGGGAGGTTTTATCAATAGGGGGTAGAAGGAGAGAGAAAAGACTTCTCAGGTTTTTTCCTATACCATTCAGTATTAGTCCCAGCAGTGGCAATTTGCCCCCTTCAGTCTCCATGTTCTTTTGGCAATTCTGAGACCAGCCACAGGGACTCCCAAGAAGCACAACTGAGGCAGATGGGCCTCCCCACAAATGGCTGAGCCTCCTTCTCCAGGCTCTGCCTTTGTGTACCTGGATTCTTATAACCCTGTTGCTTTGCTTTGCTTTGTTTGTTTGTTTCCCCAGACGGATGATGGTAGCTCTTTCCTGCAGTTAGTATCTCTGGTTTCCTTTAGTGTTTCCTCTGTATTCTCTTATTCTCTTACCCTTTTAACTTGTGTGTTAAATAACTTCTCTGTTTGCAATATAGGAAATTGGTTTTCTATTTTGCTGACTAGTTTTCTGTTTTTCTCTGAAAGTTATACCATCACAATCATATATACCCCTACAGATGTTTTTCTTATCCTCAATTTGATATTTTATAATTTTGACCGATGACTATTTCTGTTTAAAGAGAATGTGATAGGTGATAATATAGGAAAAGAGTAGCGAGTACAAACCCAACTGTGTAGGATAGGGCAAAACTGCCACTGACTGATGCAGACTTTGAGAAGATGAAAAGCTGAAGAGGGTTTCCAGCTCATAGTCTGGTTTCTGCTTCCTTGAGATTTATTATAGGTACTCCTGGGAGAGTAAGTGGATGGACAAGACCATGAGTTAATCTTCAGAGATGTAAGGCTCACCACAGCGTTCTGTCAGCACGGCTGAATTGAGCCAGGTTCTGGGCGTTTAGTAGGAATATGGTCAGGGGTCAAGGATGGCGGGCTGGTCTGTGTTTTCTTTATCTGTGTTCTCTTTAGCCAGCTTCCAGTTCTCAGAAGTTTGTAAAATCAGAACTTCTTTGAGGTGTAATGAGTGTCCTCACCACACGGCCCATTCAGGACATCTTGGTAATGATAGCACAACACTCAGCAAGTCTAACTTTGGAGTACATTCCTCACACTGTGTGGGTGGCCCTCTGTACAGGGGGATGCCGCTGTTTTCCTGGGTTCTTCATTCACCATTATCCTGGGATTCCCTTTGCCTCCCTCATATGTTCAGTTTTCTGCTTTGTATATCCTATAATTTTCTATTTCTTGGGTTACTCTCTCATTTTGGTGGGGATTACTCTTCCTCTCTCCAGTAGCTTCCTAAGAAGTGATGCATGGGAAGTGAATAATTTTCATACCTTGAATATCCAAAAATACTGTTATTCTACTCTCAAAATTGATAGTTTGCCTAAATATGGAACTATAGATAGAAAATAGTTTTCATAATCTTGAAGATATTTTCCCACTATCTTCTAGTTTCCAGTGTTTGCTATGAGAAATTTGAAGGCATTCTGATTTCTTTTTCATAGAAATTATTTTTTTCCTCTTAGAAAGCTCATAGAATCTTCTCTTTCACCTCATCTTCTGAAATTGTGTGATGATGTGCCTCAGTGTGAGTCTGTGTATGTGGTAGGCCCTTTATGTCTGGAGACTCACGTCCCTGAGTTCTGAGAAGTGTTCTTGAACTGTTTAGTCAATGATTTGCCTCCTTTACTTTTGTTGTTTTCCAATTTCCTTTTTTGGAACTCTAAGTATACTATAACTGTTCTCTAACTTCTTGAAATTTTCTTCCTCTTTTTTAAAAAGTAGTTCTGTAAGGTTTTCTCTGCCTTCTGAGTCATTATTCCTTTCCCATCTCTGTCCTTGGCTATTTCTGAAGAGAGCGTTGGAAGTGCCTGTATTATTTATTTATTTATTTTTGGTGCCTGAGCAATTTGCTACCTGCAAACTGAGGTGTTTTTGCATTTGAACAGTCTCACTCCTTTTTATTCTAGGGTATACCTCCCTTGGGCTTCTCATGTGGCTCAGTGGTAAAGAACCCATTTGCCAATACAGGAGACACAGAAAATTTTGGTTTGAATCCTGGGTTGGAAAGATCCCCTGGAGAAGGAAATGACAACCCACTCCAGTATTCTTGCCTGGAGAATCCCCATGGACAAAGAGTGTGGCGGGCTATATAGCCCATGGGGTCGTAAAAAGTTGGAATTGACTGAGCGACTGCGCATGCAAGCAGGTGGTTCTCTTGCCAATTCGGGTCTCACAAATACTCAGTTGAGTGTTCATATATTTGATTCCATTTTAGTCCATGTGACAAAAACTACATCCACTATTATTTTCAAGACCTGCCTGTTCCTCTAGATTAGCAGCTACTGCACTTAATGTCAGGCTTTTGAGGTACCAGAGTCTTAAGGTTCATTGTCTTCAGACTTTCAGTGTTCTTTTTCAGAGTTTTAAAGCCATTATGATTCCTGATTATTTGCATATGATTTTTCTTCTTTCTTTTCTAGAGGCTTATTAAATCTCTTTTAAACTCATACAGGTTTGCATTTCTGATTCTCCGCTGAGAGTTATGCTCAAAGGCAGCTATCTTTGCTGGACATACATAGATGTTTTGCAGGCAGGTGAAATAATACATGTTGAAGACAAGTATTCTTCCTGCCTTCTTCGCTCCCTATTCTGCTCCTCTTCCTATATTCCTGACACTCTTTTTTTAAACTGCCATCTACCCATTGTTTTAGGTCTATTACTGAGGTTTCACTCTTAACTTCTCTCCAGCTTCTTCATTGCGCATAAAATAATCACCACAGTCTGCTTGTTGTGATCTTTTCTTACAAATTTGTTGAATTTTAATGTTTTCCTGTTTATATCACTACAAGCTGTAAATACTTCTCTCCTTGACTAACTACAACAGCCTAGTCGTGTGACTCTGCTACATGACTTATGTTCACTTTCAGCAGATTTGTCAGAGTTATTCATCTAAATGTAACTCTGACCTTGGCCTCTGTTCTCAACCTTTCGGTGATTTCCCTTTGCTTACAAAGTAAAATGGAAGCTTCTCAATACAGGCATTTGGGGCCTTCCATGAACTCACTCCTATCTATGCATTTCAGTTTGCTCGAGTTACTGTTAACAAAATAAGATAGACTGCGTGGCTTAAACAACAAACAGGTATTTCTTACAGTTTTGGAAGCTGGGGATTCTAAGGTCAGGGTGCAGATTGTGTTCCTATGAAAGCCCTCTTCCTGGCTTGCAGATGGCTCCTTCTTACTGTGGTCTTAGATGGAGGAGGGAGGAAGTTCTGACATCACTTCTGCCTACAGGGACACTGATCCCATCACGAGGGTTTCACCTTTGTGACCTCATGTAAACCTTTAAAAGGTTTCACCTCCTAATAGCTTCATATAAAGGGTTAGGGCTTCAACATATGAATTTTGGGTGATATATGTAGTTTATAACACTGCCTCCTCATCTTCATGTCCCCCAACTTCATGCCTTCTCATGCTTTATAACTTACACTTAGGAAATTTGAAACTGTGTGTTTATCTCAGCCTGCCTCATGCTGTTCACCACTTTACATTTGTTCATGTTTTACATCTGCCTTGAATGCCTGTCCTACTTTCCTTTACATGGATATTATGATTTCTAGGAAACCTATGCTTAACCTTCAAACTGGATCAATTTCCCTTTCTCTGTACTCCCTTAGTACACAGAGTCTCCATTGGTATTAGTTCAGCAAATACCTGTTATAGCTCACTATGTGTATACGGTTTTCTTTTCCTCTAAATATTAAGCACCCCAAGTACGGAGATTATATCATTTATACTTTTATGCCCAGTGAGCACAGTGCCTGGTTCATGGGAGGCCCTCAAGAAATATTTGTTATTAGAATAAGGTAAATATATAATTTTACTTGTGTTGTTAATCTGTGTTAACTACCCAAAATATCCTGAACATTTTGCTGGTATCTGTGCCTGCATTTTATTTTAATTTTCTGTGTTGAGATGCTTAACATAAACGTAAATTTGAAACAGTTTTGACATCAGCACTCTTTTTATAGTTTCAATCTTACATTTATAGCATGCATGAGTTTATATGCTGAGACTAATGGGTCCCATTTATGACATTAAAAAATTGTGCTTAAGCTTTATCAGTAGAGCATTGCCTCAGTGGATTCTCAAACATTGATCAGTGACTGGGTGGGAGTAGATTCAGATGTGGGAAGTCCAGAGTATTGTGTTAAAGGGCAGTTGCTGAGATCAAGGCTAAACTTTGTAGCTTCTGGAGTGCTTATATCATCCATATCCTGTAATGCTAGTTTTGAAGAAGTGAAACATCAGGCATTCTGATCAATATTTCTTAGAGAAGATCTCTGAAGAGATGACAGCAAATTAGAGGCTATCTTCTGGCAAGAGTGAAAAGAAAGTGAATCATTTTATAAAGGAAGTAATGTATGGAAAATATTTTTTCAGCTGTGACAGGCTGCACAATTGTTTACTGTTGAAATCACTATGATTGTTATTAAGGCCAGTGTGAAAGTTAATTGCCTGTCTCAGCTCAGCCAGATTGTTAGGTCTCTCACATTGTCCCATGACTCAAGATGAGCAAATTCTCTTTGCCATTTATAATGGACTCTAGTAGCTATTATTTCTAGCTAATAGGTTGCTTTTTCTCTTTTTGTTTTAAGCAAACTCCATCTTTGGCCAGGAGTGTAACTGAGGCCTGGCCAAACTTGATGCTTCATTCTCCTCATCAGAATAATTTGTTTAAGGGGATCCAAGCAGAACCAATCTTAATCCTTCTTTGGGATGCATGTATGGGTGTTGGAGAGAGACATTTTCTTTTCTATTGATTTTTGAGTTGGGGCATTATAGACATTTGGTGGGCTTTTTGAGTTGTTACTGGTTAACTTTCTGCATTGATGAAGTCCATGGGTAATTTTGTAATATTATAGATTTAGAATGAGAAAACCAAAGCTGAGAGATGGGGCAGGTGAAAGAGAGCACTAGTAATATAATTTGCATTACTTGATCCAGTTATGTCTGAAAGTAGCAACCTCTGAACTTAACTGTTACATGGATTAATTCATCACTTTTTTTTTTTTTGGTTAAACTGTTTTTAGTTGTTTTCTTTTTCATTTTTGCATCTGAAAGTGTTCTGACAAAGATAATACTTGGGTGTTTTGGCCACCATTCTCCTGGCCTCATTCTTTTCCCTGGGCCTATTCTGCTTCCTAATTGCATGATGTTTGCTAGTTAAGCAAAGGGATGATGAATCCAACTACCTGAACTTGAGTCTTAGGTCTTCTAATGATTAGCTATATAATCTTGGGCAAGTTATTTAACCTCTCTGAACTTACTTCTGTGTCAGTAAAATGAGATAATTACTTGTGCCCACTATTTGTGTTAATGCATGTAAAGCATCTGCAAAAGGACCTGTGACATGGTAGTGGTTTAGTAGATATTAGTTTTTTTAATATTGTTTTCTAAAAAAGAAAAAATTCAAGGTATTTATGTTTGTCATTATTGCCTGATGTGCAATTTTTAGATTTTGAAGGATAAAGACCTTGTCTTCTTAGCTCACATAGCTCACACAGATTATGATACCTAGTGTAATCTCTTATTTATGGTGAACATTTCTCTGATTTACCTGTTCCCTCACCAGTTGCCGATATGAAGACTTGTCATTCAGTCTCCTTCCTGAGGTCTGCATGCCTTGATCTGTTTCCTGGTGCACTTAGCTTTTCTCTTGACCTCATTACTTTGTACTTTACTGACGGCTCTTGTTTTCCTGTCCGTTTCCCCATCTTTGACTATGATTTTTATTCTACTTCTTGTCATGCTATTTCAACCCACTACTTCCCTACCAAACCTTTACTGAGAAGGGTTCTTCCTAGGTTTACTCGAATATTGTGAGCAGGTTTAGGGCAGCATTCAATAAATATTTATGGTTAAGAAATTACAGAATACATCCCAAGCAATAACATTCTAAACTCATAGTGAAAGTTACCTACACACTGATCCTTATGATCTAATACAGGCTTGTCAGATTTGTGCTTTTCAAACTTGATTATTTGCTGCCTGATGTTTTCCTCAACCATTAATTTTCTTTTGTGGTAAATGATTTTAATATTAAAGTAAACAGTGATATATTTTTAACTCCAAATAAAAATTTGCATGGTTTGAGGAAATCAAAACACATTCTAAAGAAATGTCTTCATTTCTGTAGGTGTTAGGCCTGTGGACACGAATGCTCTGGAGTGCAGCTGGTGGTACATAACTTACTGTTCTTTTTTGTTAAATATGCCTCTGTGGAAACATTTGAGAAGATGATCATACTGCATATTTCCCTGGCCAGTGTTGGATGGGGTTTATGTTCAACAGCAGTCAGTACTTAATAATAGCTACCAGTTTAGAACACACTTATATGCCCAAGACTCTGCTACACACTGGAGATCCAACCAGTCAATCCTAAAGGAAATCAGTCCTAAATATTCATTGGAAGGATTGATGCTAAAGCTGAAACTCCAAATACTTTGGCCACCTGATGCGAAGAACTGACTCATTGGAAAAGACCCCGATGCTGGGAAAGATTGAAGACAGACGGAGGAAGGGATGACAGAGGATGAGATGGTTGGATGGCATCACCAACTCAATGGACATGAGTTTGAGCAAGCTCCGGGAGTTAGTGATAGACAGGGAAGCCCCGCATGCTGCAGTCCATGGGGTCCCAAAGAGTCAGACACGACTGAGTGACTGAACTGAACTGACTGCTACACACAATACACATAGTTTGGTATTCACAGCAAGTCTTTTTTATAGAAGTGGAAACTGAATTTTAAAAAGCTAAATAACTTGAATGAGGTCTCACAACTATTTTGTGTCGTGATGGAGTCAAATCCAGGTCTGTAAATCCATAAGGTGCCTTTAACTACTACCGTGCACAACCTAAGAGGAATCATTCAGAATAACTTCATTCAAGATGAGAAATTTATGAACAATTAAAAAGAGCAGTTTCCGTCACTAAGCACCAGCTTGAGGTCTTTAAGCACTTAAGGGGAAAAGAAGGAAGGGAAAGAAAGAGAGACAGTGTTTGTATGTATGTGTTTATGTGTGTGTATATTTAAACACAGATATATTTTGTATCTATAGCAACTTTCTTGAGAAGACAGAACTGTAAACTTATCCTTGTATCTCAAAATTGCAGTTATTATCATTGTGTTTTCTGCCAATTTGGTTTTAAAACCAGCTAGTTTTTGTTTCAGGAGAGGGTGCTGGAGAATTTGCTTTGTGTAGGTCATCATCTATTCAGGCCCCAAGCACAGAGTGGTGAATGTAATGAATGCCAACATTCTGATGGACAATTTGTCCTGAACATTGTCCCCTAGGATTACAGTTCCTCAGTTAAAATCATTGGAGAAGGTCAAATAGTCTGCTTTATTGTACATTATTTATAATAGAAAATCTGTTAAATTCCTTACTTAAAAGCTCACTGATAGAGCTCTTTACCATCATCACATTTTCTTTCTTTTCTACTTTGCAAAGGTTGACTTGGCAAGAATGTTATTTCACTTTGCTACACTGTGAACCTCTGGCGCATATTCTCATTTATTTTAGCAAGTGAACCATTTTGTCTATTTGGCTTAAAGTGGTGCACTGTACTGTGTGATAGACAGCAAGAACAGGGCCTAACATATTTTCTATTGATGCATTTAAACCTCATTGATCTACATACACAATGCTTAATGAAAACTTGTAAACATATAGCTCGTTTGCGCTTCTAATCTTAATATTAGTTCTATTTGTGGGTGCCAGTGCAGAGAGTCAGACTGTTTCTAAGAGTGTTCCATAGAATAAACATCAGGACCCCAAGGATGCTTGTACAAAGGCTTCTGTGGTCAAATGCTTTATGCAACTGTTGTAAAAATATCTTTTTAAAAAGCCTTTATTGAATTTGAATTTGTTACAATATTGCTTCTGTTTTATGTTTTGTTTTGTTTTTGTTTTTTGGCCTTGAAGCATGTGGGGTCTTAGCTCTCTGACCAGGGGTTGAACTTGAGCCCCCTGCAGTGGAAGGTGAAGTCTTAACCATTGGACTATCAGGGAAGTCTCCTGTAACAGTAAATCTTGTCTTAAAGATTCACACCATAATTAGTATATGAACATCTCTAACCATCTCCCAATTAAAAGATAACTGACATTGTTTAAACCAGGATTTTATAAATTTATTTATCCAAGTTTAAAAATATTAGTTCTCAACTTACTGTGACACAGTTGTTTCTTAAAATAACACTTATCAGTACCCATTGGCTTTTAAGTTCAGTTGAACTCAGGTTAGAATTTTAGCTCTACTATTTGAGTAGCACATTTGTCCTTCATTAGCCAAAGATTCCTCTTTTGGGGAATATTTTTCTCACAATATTGTTTTTAAATTAGTGAAACCATCTATAGCATATTACACAATGCTCGGCATAAGTTTTGGTTGTTGTGTTGTTTAGTGGCTAAATTGTGTCTGCCTCTTTGGGGATCCCATGGATTATAGCCTGCAAGGCTCCTCTATCCATGGGATTTCCTGGGCAAGAACACTGGAGTGGGTTGCCATTTCCTTCTCCAGGGGATCTCCCTGACCCAGGAACTGAACCTGCAGATGGTAGGTGCATTGGTAGGTGGATTCTTTACTGCTGAGCCACCTTTGTTTTCCCTCATTTTCTTCAAGAAGAATTTTAAATTGCACTTTCTTTATGAATTCTTACTGCAGAATTGGTCTAGGAAGATAATCTGGACCTAAACTCATCTGAGTAAACACACATTTCTCTTGACTGTATTTTCAAATATCATACACAAAATGTATCCTGTGTTCAATATACACTCTGCTTAAAAGCTATGATAATAAATAATCCCTCTTAATACAGAGGTGAAAATCATATGGTTCTGAGAAAGGGAGTGCAGAGGAAGATCTGAGTTTTGGTCTTATATTAGGTTCCTCAGGTAGCCAAATGCTAAGGTTATTGGAGTAAACTAAAGAAAGTTCTTTTAAGGCTGTGTGAGTCAACATAGAAGTAATAGATACTTTTAGTGTTTGTGTCTAAATGTGGTATTATTATTAGAAAAACTAAATGAAAAAAATATAGCTATAGCCCAATGAGTTTTGAGAAATCAATTTTGCCTTTGGACAATGATTTTTATTGCCAGCTACCTTGAGTAAGTTCTCAACTGGCTGAATTTGTTGGGCCTACAACCCGTCAGGTTATAAAAGTGAATCTGGAAGGATTGCACTTCCATGTGTAAAACTGCTTGTGGTTCTGGTTATTTGACTTAAGAAAGATGTAAGAGAAAAAAAATTCAGGTGAACAAATATACCTTGTTTATGATGCTGTGTCAGAAAGAATTCTAGGTGGCTGAACAGCAAACATTGGCCCACTATGCCTTTGTGATGCTGGGAGGGAGTACAAGTACCAGAAGGAAAGCAGAATTACCACTGGTGGGTTAGGAACACAAGTAGAATTCAAGGATGATGTACTGAACTGCCCATCATCTCACACAGAAGCAGTTTCAGGATGCACCAGGTATTCACTTTATTTTGGTCATCTCTGCTGTTTTCTCTCTCTGTGATTTCATCTCTAGGCACAGCCTCAGTCAAAGCAGAAAGCCTCAGTGCAAGATTATCCTGGGAAGGCAGCAGTAAATCTCACCTAGCAGATTTAAATTTTTCTGTTTTAATCAGAATAGTGCATGTATTAATACAAGGGAAATTAACTTTTCTTTCACTAAATTGCACTCCCTTTCTTAGCATGACTTTGGAGTATTGGTGTGCCAAAAGACCCATTATCTTCTACTGAGTAGGAGAGAAAGTGGCAAAAAAATGTGAGAAAGGAGGGAATCTTATCTTTCCACCCCTACATCCTTATGACTCCCTTTAATGTTTATCCCATTCCTGAATATTCAGTTTGATCAACTCATTTAAAAGAGAGTCCTCTTTAATAGAGAGAAAAACAAGGATTAGGAGGAGTCTGTGGTGAAACATGAAAGCTGAAATGTAGGAGGGTCAACAGTGTGGGCTTTGAATTTTGGCAGATCTTGTTCTAGGCACAGGCTCTGCAATGTACTGGTTGTGTCACCTTGATCTCTGAGATATAGTTTTCTATAATTATATTCAGACACTGTATAGCACAGTGGCTGTAATGGACATTTATTCCAGCATCTATTTCTTGGGAGTAGGCTTGACATCACCCCCAGCTCTATGCATGGACATAGGCAATCATAGCCCTTGCCACAGAAATTGGTTCAGTGATGAGCGAAGACCTAGGCCATTCGGTGCATGGCATTGCACTGAACTCTGGTCCACCGTGATTGGTCCAAACAAGTGAAGTACATGTCCCTTACTCTGAATGGTGTATGCACTGGCCCTTACTCTGAGTGGTGTAGTGTGCAGGTGATGAGTTTGGGAATCTGTAACACTTTTTTTCGCTGCTATAGAAGATGGCAGTCTGAAGATAAAGCTAGTATTCAGAGGTTAAAAGGGCAAAGTGAATGACAAGAGAGGTTGAACTTGACCATGTCGTTCCAAAGCATGCTCTTCCATTAGAATTTCTAGTTACCTGGGTTTATAGTTTCCCTTTTGTTTAACACAAATCAAACTGCGTTTTTATTAATTTCAAAATAAAGAATCCAAATTTACAGGTGTATTATAAATGTATCCTGTCTGACATGTCTGTCAGATTGTTGTCGTTCATCTGCTAAGTTGTGTCTAACTCTGTGTGACCCCATGGACTGCAGCATACTAGGTTTCCCTGTCCTTCACTCTCTCTTGGAGTTTGCTCAAACTCATGTCCATTTAGTCAGTAATGTTATCTGTCCATCTCCTTCTCTGCCGTCCCCTTCTCCTCTTGCTCTCAATCTTTTCCAGCATCAGAGTCTTCAAGTGATATGGAAGAAAATACAGAAAACAGGAGAGAAAACTTTGCAATGGGGTGCTGAGTAACTCAGATGAAGTCAGGCAGACTGACAGAGAAAGCAACCTTCAGGCAGAGACCCAAAGGAGGCAAGGGAGCAAGCTATAAGACCATCTGGGAGAAGCATGTTTTGGCAGAAGCAAGAGGAAATGCAAAGGCCCTGAGGCAGGGCTCTGCCTGGTATGTTCTAAAAACAGTAAGGAGGCCAACATGACTAGACTGTGGGGAACAGATGGAGAGTAGAAGATAAGATCGGAAAGATAATGTGAAGTAGGTAGATTACAAATGATCTTGAGGCCATTATAATGATTTTGGCTAACTCTCAGTTAGAAAGGAAGCCATTGGAAGATTTTAGGCAGAGAAATGAGATGACCTAACATATTTTGAAAGGATCATATGGTTATTTTTCTGAATATAGACTGGATGGGGGTATATGCTAGTGGCAGGTAGAGGAATGGCAGAGGCTGGAAAACCAGTTAGGAGGCAGTTGCAGTAATCCAGGGCAGATGAGATGTCTCTCAGGTCAGGGTGGTGAAGTGGACATGCTGAGAAGTGGTCAATGTCTGATCATAGTTTGGAAGCAAAATCTAGATAATTCACTGTTGGATTCAGTGGGTGGTGTGAGATTAATGCGAGTCAAGGATGACACACACAAAAAAATACTTTTTATGTGGTGGGGCTGTTATGATTAAGGAAATAATTTATAAAGACCAGGTATATAGTAGGCTGTTGAATGATAGTTATAAAATAGTAATGATTACTTACTTGCATTGTATAAGATATTGATAACCCTATAGTCATAAAGGTAACAGCAATATATTTGATAATAAATAGGCTTTGTAAATTGATTCATGATTTGTAAGGTCTTTTCACATGTCTTGTCCTTTAAGCCTTAGAAAATCCTGAGATAGGTACGTTTATTCCTACTTTGCAAAGGAAAAAAACAGGGATGAGATGGGTAAAGTAGTTTTGGTCATTATTCCATTTAAATGGTTACCTCTTTTCAAACCTGGGTCTTATGACCCCAAATACATTTCTCCTTTCACTCTAATATTCTGCCCACCTTCTGTTCAGAAATGGCATTTTTGACTTCACTTCTAGGACAGGTTGTAGATTGAGAGCAATCTATATTTTTTCTTAATTTTTCGTATTGTGACATACCTCATAGGAGAACAAAGTAGGAGCTTTCACTTGTGTCAATGTAGAGAAATAATCATAATAAATAACTACTGGATTGGTTAACACCAAGTGCCTTACATTAGTATTACTTGCATTACTGCATGAAGTATGTCAAGTAAGTTTTATAGAAACTCTGAAGCAGTATATCAACCAGGGTCCAATCAGCAGACAGTAATCCCACCAGTAATGTAATATAAAGAATTATTAAACTAGTAAGAGGTGATTATCTGCTAGAGAGAGTAAAAGAGACATCTAAAAATGCAGGGAAAGGAAATATAGAAAGCGGCTACCACCGCTAGGGCTGAAGAAGTGTCAACAGGAAGAAACTGAGAATGTGGAAGAGGGCTCCCCACTGAGGCTAAGATTTAGAACTCAGACCAGAATGAATCACACAATTTGTAGGCCCCATGCAAAATGTCCATTCAGGTATGACCTAAATCAAATCACTTATGGATTATACAGTGGAAGTGACAAATAGGTTCAAGGGATTAGATCTGTTAGACAGAGTGTCTGATGAACTATGGACAGAGGTTTGTGACACTGTACAGGAGGCAGGAATCAAGACCAAACCCAAGGAAAAGAAATGCAAAAAGGCCAAATGGTTGTCTGAGGAGGCCTTACAAATAGCTGTGAATAGAAGAGAAGTGAAAGGCAAAGGAGAAAAGGAAAGATATACTCATTTGAATGCAGAGTTCTAAAGAATAGCAAGGAGAGATAAGAAAGCCTTCTTCAGTGGTCAGTGCAAAGAAATAGAGGAAAACAATAGAATGGGAAAGACTAGAGATCTCTTTAAGAAAATTAAAGATACCGAAGGATCCTTTCATGCAAAGATGGGCAAAATAAAGGACAGAAATGGTATGGACCTAACAGAAGCAGAAGATATTAAGAAGAGGTGGCAAGAATACACAGAAGACCTGTACAAAAAAGATCTTCACGACCCAGATAATCATGATGGTGTGATCACTCACCTAGAGCCAGACATCCTGGAATGAGAAGTCAAGTGGGCCTTAGGGAGCATCACTACAAACAAAGCTAGTGGAGGCGATCAAATTCCAGTTGAGCTATTTCAAATCCTGAAAGATGATGCTGTGAAAGTGCTGCACTCAATATGCCAGCAAATATGGAAAACTCAGCAGTGGCCACAGGACTGGAAAAGGTCAGTTTTCATTCCAATTCCTAAGAAAGGCAATGCCAAAGAATGCTCAAACTACTGTACAACTGAGCTAATTTCACATGCTAGCAAAGTAATGCTAGAAATTCTTCAAGTCAGGCTTCAACAGTACATGAACTGTGAACTTCCAGATGTTCAAGCTGGTTTTAGAAAAGGCAGAGGAACCAGAGATCAAATTGCCAACATCTGTTGTATCATAAAAAAAGCAAGAGAATTCCAGAAAAACATCTATTACTGCTTTATTGACTATGCCAAAGGCTTTGACTGTGTGGACCACAGGAAACTCTGGAAGATTCTTCAAGAGATGGGAATGCCAGACCACCTGACACGCCTCTTGAGAAATCTGTATGCAGGTCAGTAAGCAACAGTTAGAACTGACATGGAACAACAGACTGGTTCCAAATAAGGAAAGGAGTATGTCAAGGTTGTATATTGTTACCCTGCTTATTTAACTTATATGCAAAGTGCATCATAAGGAACGCTGGGCTGGATGAAGCACAAGCTGGAATTAAGATTGCCAGGAGAAAAATCAATAACCTCAGATATGCAGATTATACCACCATTATGGCAGAAATTGAAGAAGAACTAAAGCGCTTCTTGATGAAAGTGAAAGAGGAGAGTGAAAAAGTTCGCTTAAAGCTCAACGTTCAGAAAACTAAGATCAGGGCATCTGGTCCCATCACTTCATGGCAAATAGATGGGGAAACAATGGAAACAGTGAGAGACTTTATTTTGGCAGGGGTGGGGGGCTCCAATATCACTGCAGATAGTGACTGCAGCCATGAAATTAAAAGATGCTTTCCCCATGTGAGGAAAGTTGTGACCAACCTAGACAGCATATTAAAAAGCAGAGACATTACTTTGCCAACAAAGGTCCATCTAGTCAAAGCTATGGTTTTTCCAGTAGTCATGTATGGATGGGAGAGTTGGACTGTAAAGAAAGCTGAGCACTGAAGAATTGATGTTTTTGAACTGTGGTGTTGGAGAAGACTCTTGAGAGTCCCTTGGTCTGCAAGGAGATCCAACCAGTCCATCCAAATCAGTCCTGAATATTCATTGGAAGGACTGATACTGAAGGTGAAACTCTAATACTTTGGCCACCTGATGCGAAGAACTGACTCATTGGAAAAGACCCTGATGCTGGGAAAGATTGAAGGCAAGAGAAGAAGGGGACAACAGAGGATGAGATGGTTGGATGGCATCACTGACTCAATGGACATGAGTTTGAGTAAATTCTGGGGGTTGGAGGTGGACAGGGAGGACTGGAGTGCTGGAGTCCATGGGGTGCAAAGAGTTGGACAGGACTAAGTGACTGAACTGAATTAATGCAAAATGAAAGTTGTTCAAGGCACTTGTTAAAAAATTGTTGAGAATTTCAAGATGTCAGCACCAATGCAGCCTTGAAGGTACCCTTGACTATGGGCGGGACTGTCTCAGGAACATGCTGGCTGCTGAAGGGAAACAAACTTGGCAGAGGGTGTGAGTCAGAGTTGGTCTGTAGGAGAAGCCTGCTGAATGGCAGGACACCTGAGAAAGGTGTGAGTAGGCTGGAATTTTCCTATAATAAATGCCCGCAGATGTTGGTTCAGATTTTAATATGCCAGAGGTGATCTGCAGCAAGTTGCTTCTGGGGGAGAACCTGCTGGAGAGTGAGTGCCTCTGGGGCCTCCTAAAAACTGCTGGTGACTGTACCATGGGAGGAAAAAGCAGCCAGACTGGAATTAGGAATGGAAGCTCCTTTCTCTTGCAGTGACCCTCTCGTGCCCTCTATGGAGAAGCCTGACACTGTGGTCAGCTTGGCAGAGGAGAAATGTTTATATGGCCCATTTGTAGTGTCACAAAGCATGGCAAAGAAAGGTGGATCTGAAGCAATAAGATAACTAGCACAGACAAGTATTGTGTTTATTCTGTCGTTACACATGAAAAAACTATTTCAGAAAGTTGGAGTCTCCAAGTTGAAAAGTTATTGGCAATTTAGACCTCAAGACTATCAGTTTGTTGTGTTGCACCCTTTGAATTCATGAGTTTGGCTGCCTTAAGGGGGGTAATCAGAAACAGAGGGGTAGAGGGGGCTTGAGGGATAAGCAGCACAGCTGGTAGTCCTGGGAGGCAAGTGCATCACTGAAACAGGCTGGTGGAGACTTCTCATAAGAAACAAGCCCCAAGGACAGAACAACAGGAAAATCAAAGGTTTCCTTCCATTGTACTTAAGGACAGCCACATAATGAGGGAAAGCTTTTTTTAAATAGAAGATGTTCAGCTAATACATGAAAAAGGATAGCACAGAATTAAAATAACTATTTTACAATCCCTAGTGATATAATGGTTATAAACAATATTCACCAATGTCTGCTAATATCAATAAAGGAAAAACAAACATGTGCTTCTTTTTTTTTTTTTTTCATTTCCTAGTCTTCTTTTCTACGGGAGAATGTCCTCTACCAAAAAGTGAGGTTCTGAACCAAATAAATACACACATAGGGTCTAGGATTTCCAACAGAATACAGAATCAGAAGGAAACCTGAGGGTAACAGTAATGGGGGCCCAGGCCAAGACAATACTGAACCCACATTGTTAGAGTAATCTTTAGGAGTGGTTTCTTCAAGAAGATAAACCTAACAAAACACCTAATGTACTTAAAGATTTTGAAAAGAGATTTGCTTAATCAAGGAAGTGTTTGGATTTGAATTATTGCTAAGTACATAGAAAATTAAACTAATATAAAAACACCAGAAAATCATTTCACTGCAGGGAAAACAAAATGCATTGGAAAAGACAAATAATCATAGCATACTAAATGGTTTACCTATGAGTAGATACCACGTTGTTGTTGTTTAGTTGCTAAATCATGTCAGACTCTTTGGGACCCTATGGACTCTAGCCTGCCAGGCTCCTCTCTCCTTGGGGTTTCCTAAGCAAGAATACTGGAGTGAGTTGTCATTTCCTTCTCTAAAACATGAACTTCTTGATTGAGGCAACATCACCTATGAAGTATTATCCGAAAAAATCTATTACCTAACTACCAATTGACAGAAAATCCAGACAGAAGTGCTGTTTTACCCTAGGTAACTTGAAACAGAAAAGAAAAAAAAAATGCATATTTTTCTGTTAATCAGAATGTTTCAAACAAGCTTTTAGGGTATCCTTGAGCTACCAAAGTCCTGTTTCTTTTTTTTTTCAATAGACATCTCTGAAAACAGGGCAGCTACAAGCTACAGCAACATTAAGAGGCTTCTTTTCTTTCAGATACAATTAAAAAACAAAACAAAAAAACAACTCTACTCAGAGTACTTGATGGGCCTAGCATAGTTTCTTGCACTTAGTAGGCACGTGTAGGGTTGCTTGAATTGAATTATGTTCTTAAGAGACAGCATGGGGTCCTGAAAATAACTGCTTTCTAGTCTATGTGGTTATTTAGCCACTAAGTCATGTCTGACTCTTTTGCAAGCCCATGAACTGCAGCACTCCAGGCTCCTCTGTCCATGGGATTCCCAGTCTAGTCTGTGACTCACCATTAAATGCTCTTGGGACCTCTCATGAGTTACATCACCTTTCTGGCCCCCAATGTCTTCATCATCAAAATTGTGACAATGAAGTAGAAAAGTGCCATGGGCCTTTCCAACTCTTACATTTAATGGATAAAAAAGATTAACATCACTCCTGCTTCACATGTGGTAAGGTAATATTGGAGATAGTAAATTATGTTTTCTCTGACATTTCCTCTTTTACCCCATTTTCTTTTCAAGCCTGGGTCAAAAGAGGTTTGCATCAGGTCTGAGTACTTGAGAGAATGAGGATCTTGTGTGGATAAAGGCTGACCAAGAATTATATGTTCCTACCCAGATTCCCTGGTGTTTTGATCCTGCCTAAATCTGGCAGAATGTTCATCACTTCAGTCACTCAGTCGTGTCTGACTTTTTGCTACCCCATGGACTGTAGCATACCAGGCTTCTCTGTCCATCACTAACTCCTGGAGCTTTCTCAAACTCATGTCAATTGAGTTGATGATGCCATCCAAGTAATTCATCCCTTCCTCTGCCATCAATCTTTCCCAGCATCAGGGTCTTTTCTAAGGAGTCAGGTCTTCACATAAGGTGGCCAAAGTTTTGGAGCTTCAGTTTCAGCATCAGTCCTTCCAATGAATATTCAGGGTTGATTTCCTTTAGGATCGACTGGTCGGATCTCCTTGCAGTCCAATGGACTCTCAAGAGTCTTCTACAACACTACACTTCAAAAGCATCAATTCTTCAGCCTTGTTTATAGTCCAACTCTCACATCCATACATGACTACTGGAAAAACCATAGCTTTGACTAGATGGACCTTTGTCAGCAAAGTGACATCTCTGCTTATTAATATACTGTCTAAGTTGGTAATAGCTTTTCTTCCAAGGAGCAAGTGTCTTTTGATTTCATGGCTGCAGTCACCATCTGCAGTGATTTTGGAGTCCAAAAAAATAAAGTTTGTCACTGTTTCCATTGTTTCCCTTTCTAATTACCATGAAGTGATGGGACGAGATGCCATGATCTTAGTTTTTTGAATGTTGAATTTTAAGCCAGCTTTTTAACTATCCTCTTTCACTTTCATCAGGAGGCTCTTTAGTTCCTCTTTGCTTTCTGCCATAAGGGTGGTATCATCTGCATATATGAGGTTATTGATATTTCTCCCAGCAATCTTGATTCCAGCTTGTGCTTCATCCAGCCCAGCGTTTCTCATGATGTACTCTGCATATAAGCTAAATAAGCAGGGTAACAATATACAACCTTGACATACTCCTTTCCCTATTTGGAACCAGTCTGTTGTTCCATGTCAGTTCTAATTGTTGCTTCTTGACCTGCATACATATTTCTCAGGAGGCAGGTAAGGTGGTCTGGTGTTCTCATCTCTTGAAGAATTTTCTACCGTTTGTTGTGATCTATGCAGTCAAAGGCTTTGGCGTAGTCAATAAAGCAGAAGTAGATGTTTTTCTCTTGCTTTTTCTATGATCCGACAGATGTTGGCACATTGATCTCTGGTTCCTCTGCCTTTTCGAAATCCAGCTTGAACATCTGGAAGTTCTTGGTTCACATAATGTTGAAGCCTAACTTGGAGAATTTTGAGCATTACTTTGCTAGTGTGTGAGAGGAGTGCAATTGTGTGATAGTTTGAATATTCTTTGGCATTGCCTTTCTTTGGGATTGGAATGAAAGCTGACCTTTTCCAGTCCTGTGGCCACTGCTGAGTTTTCCAGATTTGCTGACATATTGAGTGCAGCACTTTCATTGTGTCATGTTTTAGGATTTGAACTAGTTCAGCTGAAATTCCATCACCTCCACTAGCTTTGTTTGTAGTGATGCTTCCTAAGGCCCACCTAGCTTTGCACTCCAGGATGTCTGGCTCTAAGTGAGTGGTTACACCATCATGGTTATCTGGGTCATGAAGATTTTTCTTGTAGAATTTTTCTGTGTATTCTTGCCACCTCTTCTTAATATCCTCTGCTTCTGCTAAAATAAAATGGAGGGGAGTTAGAAATCCCTGAGTGACCATATTTTCCCGTGAGCCACTGGATAGAAATGAAAGCAAATATTAACAGAGTAAAATAAAATTATATTTATTTATTTATTTAGTATTATATCTATTTATTTATTTTAATATATAATATATATATAAATTATATTTATATGTCCACTGTATATATTATTCAAAACATTCATTTCAACTCTTTTTTTCTTTGCATCAGCTGGTTGTTATGGTGTCTTATAAAGACAGTCTTAAATTATATAAGAAAAAAGGTTTGACATTTCTGTCACATAAAATGCTATAGACTGAATCGTGTCCTTCTACAATCTCCATGTTCAAGCCAAATCCCCAATATGACCATATTTGGAGATAGGGCCTGTGAGGAGGTGATAAAGATTAAGTGAGATCATAGAGTGGGGACCCAATCTGACCACAGCACAGTTCTCCCTCTTTCTCTGACATGTGAAAACATAGCAAGAAGGTGGCCATCTGCAAGCCAGGAAGAGAGATCTTGCCAGAAATTGATAACGCTGGCACTCTAGTTTCTAGAACTCACAGCCTCCAGAATTGTGAGAAAATAAATGTTAAGTCTGTGGTGTTTTGTTATGGTGGTCTGAGAAGGCTAACAAATAAAGCCTTAGGAAAATCAGTGCAGATGGATCTATAGTGAACTTTGTTGACATTGGAATGTCCTCAGATGTAGGCTGTGGCAAGATAATGGAAAAGGTAAGTTTTCATTCCCATCCCAAAGAAAGTCAACGCCAAAGAATGTTCAAACTACTGCACAACTGAGCTAATTTCACATGCTAGCAAGGTAATGCTCAAGATCCTTCAAGCTAGGTTTCAGTAGTGTGTGAACCAAGAACTTTCAGATGTACAATGTGGATTTAGAAAAGGTAGAGGAAGCAGAGATCAAATTGCCAGCATCTGTTGGATCATAGAAAAAGCAAGAGAATTCTGCTTCACTGATTACTTGAAACCTTTGACTATGTGGATCACAACAAACTGTGGATAATTCTTAAAGAGAAAGGAATGTCAAACCAACTTACCTATCTCCTGAGAAACATGTATTCTGTCAAGAAGCAACAAACTGGTTCAAAACAGGGAAAGGAGTATGTCAAGGCTGTATATTGTCACCCTGCTTATTTAACTTTTACATAGAGTACATCATGTGAAATGCTGGGTTGGATGACTCACAAGCTGGAGTTGAGATTGCCAGGAGAAATATCAATAACCTAGGATATGCAGAGAAGGAAATGACAACCCACTCCAATATTCTTGCCTGGAAAATCCCATGGTCAGAGAAGCCTGGTGGGCTACAGTCCATGGGGTCGCAAAGAGTCGGATACGACTGAGCGACTTCACTTTCACTTTCAGGATATGCAGATGAACAACTCTAATGGCAGAAAGTGAAAGGAACTAAATAGCTTCTTGATGAAGGTGAAAGAGGAGAGTGATAAAGCTGACTTAAAACCAATATTGAAAAACTAAGATCATGGCATCCAGTCCCATCACTTCATTGCAAATAGAAGGAGAAAAAGTGGAAGCAATAACAGAATCTGTTTTCTTGGGCTCCAAAGTCAATGTGGACAGTGACCGCAGCCGTGGAGTTAAAAGATGCTTGCTCCTTGGAAGAAAAGCTATGACAAACCTAGACAGTGTATTAAAAAGCAGAGACATCACTTTGCCCTCAAAGGTCTGTTTATTCAAAGCTAGTGTTTTTCCAGTAGTCCTGTACAGGTGTGAGTATTGGAAGATAAAGAAAGCCTAGCACTGAAGACTTGATGCTGTTGAATTGTGGTGCTGGACAAGATTCTTGAGAGTCCCTTGGACTGCAAGGAGATCAAACCAGTCAATTCTAAAGCAATTCAACCCTGAATATTCATTGGAAGGACTGATGCTGAAGCTGAAGCTCCAATCCTTTGGCCACCTGATTTGAAGAGCCAACTCATTGGAAAAGACCCTGATTCTGGGAATGATTAAGGGCTAGAAGAGAAGGGGGTGATGGAGGATGAGATGATTAGATGGCATCATCAACTCAATGGACATGAGTTTGAGAAAACTCTGGGAGAGAGTGAAGGGCAGGGAAGTCTGGCATGCTGCAGTCTATGGGGTCACAAAGAGTTGGACCCACCTTAGGGACTGAATGACAACAAAAATCAATTATTTGAAATAATTAAGGATAAAACTCAAGCTATGATCAGCGTTCCCCAGGTGAATGAAATCAGAGTAGAAAGCTACCCGAAGAGCTGGTAATTAGATCTAATGGACTGTAAGTGAAATTGTAAGTGTTCAGTGCCATTGATTTTATTATTAACCTCTGCCCTCTTATTTAGGACCTGTGAATTTTATGCTGGCAAGGGGGCAAAACTGAAGAAAAGTGGGAGTAAGTGGTGCTTGTACAGCGATTTTGTGGGGATTTCTGGCTACCCAATTACAAACCAAGGAGCACCCCCTTGACATTCCTTGTAGAGCATAGAATTCTCTTCATTTAAATTTCTCCACTCAGTCCCTGCCAGCAGTACACAACCTATCTTATCATAAATAGAAATCAAGAAACATCTACTAGATTTTAAAGGAGACCCTCCTCTATCTTTGATCACCTCTATTACTTAAAAAGGGGCTTCCTTGGTGGCTCAGATGGTAAAGAATCTGCATGCAAAGCGGGAGACTCAGATTCAATCCCTGGGTTGGGAAGATACCCTGGAGAAGGAAATGGCAACCCACTTCAGTATTCTTGCCTGGAGAATCCCATGGACAGACAATAGTGGCTAAATTAACCACAGAATTTTGAAAAGTCACTTGAATTTTGCTTGAATTATTGGAATATTGGTTTTCTATCTTTGTGTTTGTTAGCATATATACCTCTTTCAGCTAGCTTGTTTAGACTGTATTAAATTTATTTTCCCTTGAACGTACCCAGGACAAAGACCAGCTTCAGAACCTGCAGGCCAATAATATAAGTTGACCTATTACTAAAAATCAACTTAAGATGAATTTTATTAAATTTGATACAATTCATTAAATTTTATTAAATATTAGAATTCTCAACTCATCCAGAGTGAGTTTAATTTGCATGTAGAAATTTGGTTGTACGTAAAACCTGTAGTTACTTGAGATCTGAATTTTCCTTTTTATCTTTATTCAAAAAGCAAAATTTAGCCTCACCTAAATGGTTATATGTTCCTTGTGGCTTATCTGTGATAACCATCATGTCCCCTCTTGATTCTGGTCATCGGAAAGCCCCAGTGAGTGGCAAGGTCTCATTTTTTTTCATTGGATCTTTGTCCTCGACCCTTCTGTGTAATACCACAGTTCAGTGCATGTCAATATTTAGATTGAAGTCCTGGAAAGAGCTCCAATTACTTACACTCACTCTTGGGCCTGATTTTCACAGTCTGAACTCCTTGTATGACCTCTATGCCCTGGTATTTCAAAGGAAGATTGGATGGCATGGTACTGGCTGTGATGATGAAGGTTACTAAAAATGACAAATAACTGACCCTTTAATAAGATTTAATAACAGGTTTATTGAGCTGTGAGGTTGTCAGTGGTAATGAGATTTTATTCTCATTTTCTCACATCTCTTTTAATTTACAGCAAATTGGAAAAAAAATTGTTTTTAAGGGCTACCAAAAATATGATTCATGGCTTTTGCTCATGGATATGTTAAGTTCATTAGAAAATTATGAAGATGCATAATGCCCAGGGTAAACTGAAGACTCATAAAACATTTTGCTTAAGGTAAAATTGATTTCAAATGTGCTGAGGGAGTGAATATTAGTTAGCCTTAGATTAATTCCCTTTAGCTTGGAGACAAAATGTACGAGGCAAGGTAGTTCTTTAAATTAAAGATGGCATAATTAAAAGTGCAATAAATTGAAAGAATTACTTTATTTGATATAATTCTATGCAGTCTGGTCTCACTGTCTGATTCTGTTATGGCATTGCCAATGAGTGGTGACAACCAGGTACTGATTTTCAACTATATTATTCTTCACTGTAATCACCTTTCATTATAACACTTATCTGAAAGGGTACATCGATCAGAAAATGCCCATTAATTACACTGCTAATGGTCAGCAAGTGTGAGGATTATGCTAGAATGAATAGGGAACGAGCTGTAAGTACCTTTGGGATAGCGCTCTAAGTACAGCAGTGGTACCCTGGGCAATGCTGAATTGGTAGGCAAAGCTGCCAGCCTGGAGCCAGCGGGTAGCATGCATTATTGACCTTTCATTTACTTGGAAAACTGCAGGAACCTGAAGCTGAATATTAACCAATGATACTCAGAGCTTCTCTGGCATGGAAAGGCTTGGGGAATGTAGTCCCTTGATAATGCACAGAGATGAAGATGTTTCTAAATGGCACAGCTTGATTATGCTTTAGGTTTTTGAAGGCTCTCCTTTTCTGTGCTGAAGAAGGATGAAATTTGAAACATGAGCTACAAGCTTTTTATACTTGAATGTAAAATATGGTAAAGAATAATGATTTTTAGATAAATTGTTTCCAAATATCTAGTGGGTTAATGGGTGCATTTATCTAGTGTACTTGTATATTGATTTGTCTTGAAACAATGTCCATATACTTTAGAACTGTTGCAATGTTTATTAATATGTTAATTTGTCATAGAGTCTTTATGTAGCAATATCTATCTTTGACTCCATTGGTATTGAAATTACACTTCTATTTTTTTTTTAAAGCTTTATTTAATGTTTAGAAAAATCACAAAAAAATTTGTCTTGTTCTTGTATGGTAAGATATATTGTTGTTATAGATTTTAAATACTATTATGCTTAAAAATTAGAGAAAAAGGAAATGAGATAATTTTGACTGACTTTAATATAGAAGTGAGCAATAAAAACTTTAATGATTAGGGAACGAAGAAAATTGGATGATTATGGACTGGAGAAATTAGGGTATAAATTGATTTTCATTTGAAATAAGGGAGGGGAGAATAGGCAGGAGAGCTGCAAAGACTTTTGAAAGGGAGTGAAGTTACTCCTTCTTTATCCAACTTCACTGCTAACACGAAAAAGAACATCGTGGTGCTGTTCTTGAGATGAGTCAGAAGTAGGACCCATGAGAAAGGAGGAGCATCCCAAGACGAATAAATGAAGAAACAAAGGACTGAAACGGCGATCTTCTTAGATATCACTGCTCTTGACTTGTCTCTTGGCAGAAACACAGGAAACTTAAAATTATTATGCTATGCCAGTTAGGTTTTTAAGAAGTGAAACACTTAGTTTTTTCAACTCATTTCTTTGTATTCTTTATCAAACAAGTTTAATTTTATTTTCTTTTTTAAGTTGTATGAATATACAGCTTCTTTGGGGGTATTAAGAAGACAATGCTTTTGTCTCTTGTGGGTGCCAAATATAGGACAAATTAACATTCAGCATACCTATTACTTGGAAATTAAAACACTATTACATTTTTCAGAATGATTTCTTTTATTACAAAGGTATATTTAATTAGGCATTTAAAAATGAAGTGTTCCTTGAAATTTGGAAGTAATTTTATTGTTTCCATAATTCTCTTGCCAAATTAATTAGATACTGTGGGCCAAATGTGTAGTTAAAAATCATCAGATTAATGCAAATGACATTTTATATATAAAATTAGATGGGAGACTTTTAGAGCTTTTAAAATTTAATCTGAAAGGCAATTCTGAAAATAGTTCTTCATATCAAAATTAAAAATGTTATTTAAAATTAATTCTAAAGCTAAAGGACAAACATTATTTCAGATTAAATGCTATAGGACAAAGATTAATGGTGAAAATCTTTAATTAGTGGGAAGGAATTGGGTGGAAAATTATTAACTTGTCCCTTCATAAATCTTTAATGCTAATTGATTAGTACTTTATATTTAAAGATATAATCACTAGAGTGTAAATAAGCAGCGTAACTCTTTTTTAATAGTGAGCTAAAATATTATACCAGACATTTGAAAGGCAATGCCTTCTGGGATAATTGGAGTATCCTATTTCCAGGATATTGGAGGTGTTTTATTAGAAAAACTAAATAGTTGTAAACTTTAAAATCATGAAGAAAAAAATAAAATAGCCATGTCACATGACTTGCAGGATCTTAGTTCCCCGACCAGGGATTGAGACTGGGCCTGTGGCACTGAAAGTGCCTCATCCTAACCTCTGGACTGCCAGGGAACTCCCTAGAGTGATTTCTGAAATTTTGAATCTCTCTTTTTCTCTCTACCGCAAACATCACACTAGCTATTTCAGAAATACTAAATTTACCTCTATTGTTAAAAAATTTATTTCTCAAACTCTCATTAGGTAGTCATTTAAAAAATCTCCTAAAAATTTGTTTTTAATCTCTTAACCATTAACATTTATTTTATAGAACTGTTAATACATGTACAAGCTCATGCTGGTCTAAATATGGGCATTTTTTAAAAAAGTTTCTTCATTAATAAATATAACTGAGAATAGTTTTCTCATCTTCAATAGTCATAGAGAAGTCTAAAGAATAAGGGTGAAATGAGAACTCAGTTAAATTTTCATTAGCAAGTGATCAATTATTTGATGAAAATTTATTAGAATTTCTCTTGAGGTGAGTCCTGGGTAAAAGAAGTACTTTGATAAAATGATTGTGGTAGATGATGACACCCCAAAGGCATGTACAGGTAATAAAGAAATGGTGCCTAATCTTCTAGAAATGAAAGAAAAAGATTAATTTTTGTTTTTCCTGGAAGAAAAATGAAGATAGCAACAAGTAAGCTATCAGAATGCTGTGTGTTGTATGATGCAGTTAATTCATGCAATTCCCCACAAATGCTTGCTGTGAGTATATTTCTAGAAGTTGAGAAAGTGCTGAATTTTGCCACACCTGTTGATATGAAGTGAAATAGATTCAGTGCGCATGAAAATAAAAGCCAAGGAAAGGTTCTAGACCTAGAATTGAAATCTGAGCTACATGAAATAACACATAGGCCCTTATCCCCAGGTGACTCAGTGATAAAGAATCCACCTGCCAATTCAGGAGACACAGGTTTGAACCTTGGGTTGGGAAGATCTGTTGGAGGAGGAAATGGCACCCCACTCCATATTCCTGCCAAGAGAATTCCATGGACAGAGGAGTCTGGTGAACTACAGTCTGTGAGGTCGCAGAGTCAGACTTGACTGAGCACCTGAGCATGCATACGCATTATTATCAGCATAGTAATGAAAAATGTCCTACTCATAGTCTTCAGGAACCAGGAATGAGATTGAAGAGGGAAGATTTCTAAGTTGTCTCTGGCTACCATAACAAATAGGGGCTTCTTCAGTGGCTCAGTGGTAAAGAATCCACCTGCAATGCAGGAGCTGCAGGAAACCTGGGTTCAATTCCTGGGTGGGAAAGATCCCCTGGAGGAGGGTATGGGAACCTGCTCCAGTATTCTTGCCTGGAGAATCCCAAGGTCAGAAGAGACTGGTGAGCTACAGTCCATAGGGTTGCAAAGAGTTGGACATGACTGAAGCCACTTAGCATGCACACATGCACACCATAACAAATGTTGTAGACTGAATGGCTTAAACAACAGACATTGATTCTTACAGTTCTGAAGGCTGGGAAGTACGAAGATGAAGGTGCCAACTGATTCGGTTCTTGTTGAAAGTGAAAAGTGAAAGTGTTACTCTCTCAGTTGTGTCTGACTCTGGGAGCCAGTGGACTGTAGCTCACCAGACTCCTCTGTCCATGGAATTCTCCAGGCAAGAATACTGGAGTGGGTAACCAGTGCCTTCTCCAGGGGATCTTCCTGACCCAGGGATCAAACCTGGGTCTCCTGCATTGCAGGCAGATTCTTTATCATCTTAGCCACCAGGGAAGCCCCAGTTCTTGCTGAGGGCTCTTTTACAAAACCATCATTAAGCTATATTCTCATGTGAAGGAGAGATCATCTTTCAGGTCTTTTCTTAATAGGGCACTAATCTCATTGTGCTACACCCTCATGACCTTATTACATCCCAAAAGCCCTTGCCTCCAAATACCATCACATTGGGAGTTAAGGCTTCAATAAATGAATTTTGACAGGCCACAAATCTTCAGTCCATAGCAGAAGCGCTATTTACAGAAGCTGGAGAAAAAAAATGACTTCATTGTAATGTATGGAAGAACAGAATTGGACAATACAGCGGTTCTGAGTATCTCATTTTATAAAAAACAGTTTTTAAATACATCATTTCCAATAAGAATGTGGTCACTTCTCTGACCCAAATGCAATGATCATTTCTTTATGTTTTCAGGACTGCTAAAATAGCACTCTTATTAGCAATAATTTATGAGAAAGAGTTCAACCATAGTTGAAAGTACCAAACTCATTCAGCCACTCAATAACATTGAATGGTGTGGGTTCAGATTGAAGACAGAATATCCTGAGGAAAGGATTGCTTCAGATTCCTGTGTTGGCTGATAGGTAATCTTAAGGAATTATAATTTGATGAAGTATAACTTTAGTTCTTCTTAACTAGTGGACATTATCTTTTAGTCAAAAGACCATTTAGAGAAGTTTCATAGGCATGTAATCTTCTAGTCCAGTGTTTTCTAAAGTGGGCTGATTCTTTCAGTGGTTACACAAGATAAAGAGATAGAGGAATATGGCAGCCATTAGTTAGCTGTTCATCAAAACCATTATTTTTTTTTCCCTTCCACATTTAACCTGTATTTCCCAAACTCCTTTGTAGTTAGGTACATCCATGTGACTGAATTCCAGCTAATAGTATGTGAACTGAATGATGGTCTTACCCATAAAAACATTTGCAGTCGTAAATGCTCTTCTTCTGTTGGTTTGATGGATGCCATAAGTAAAGCAACCTTAAAAGTCAAGTGTTAAAGGTGATGGGGCCATTCTTAAGGGAGCTGCCATAAATCAAGAACATGTCTTTCGGATCTGTATGAGGGAGAAATAAACTCCCCTCCCTCTCTCTTCCCTTCTCCTGCCTTTTCATTTGCTCGTTTGTATAAGCAACTGGTGTTGCTTTAACCAATGGTATTTTGGTGGACATTTTATTACATAATATATTAGTGCTATAGTATATGTAATTATAAGGAAATGTACATATCCTGGAGTGGGAGGGTATACTCAAATATTTTTCTTTCCTTGAAGTGTAGGTAATAAAAAAATTGGAAACCAATGTTTTAATCAACTTGTATTTTTTGTGACCAGATAGATACATTTGTGTTTGATCCTATTAATTTTCCTGTCAAGAAATATTTATTGAGTGAAGATTGCTGTGTGCCAGACATTCACAGTGCCAGGCAAGGAGGATAAGGTGATGATCAAACATATATGGGCCCTTGTCTTTACCAAACCTATATTCTAGAAGGAAAAGTAGACAAGAATAAGAAGAGTTATATAAGCATATTGACAGTTGTGAGTGGATAAGTCTTCTGGGGAAAAAAAGCAAGTAAAAAGTTGAGAATAGAGAATAAGGATGGTGAAGTGGTATATTTATTTACAGGGTGATCAGGAAAAATCTTTGAGGTGGTATTATCTAAGATGAAACTAATAGTCAAGTGCAGGATAAGGGTCAGAAGAGAATTCCAGGCAGTTATGCATAGGTTTGCTTGCTAAGTCATTTCAGTCGTGTCTGACTCTTTTTGACTCTATGGAGTGTAGCCCGCCAGACTCCTCTGCCCTTGGGGATTCTCCAGGCGAGAACACTGGAGTTGGTTGCCATGCCCTTCTCCATGGGATCCTCTCGACCCAGGGATCAAACCCATGTTTCCTGTGGCTCCCACATTGCAGGCAGATTCTTTACTGCTGAGCCACCAGGGAAGTCCTACACATAGGCATATTCTTGGAATTAAGACCAGTGTGACCAAGATTACATGACTGAGGGGGGAAATGGTACATACGTGGTTATAGGAGCACACAGGTATAAGATCATGCAGAACCACAAAGACAGAGGTTGTCAAATTACTGCCCCTGGGACAAATCTTGCTAGTTCGTTATAAGTACAGTTTAATTGAAACATAGCCATGCTCATTCCTTTATATATTTTTATAGTTGATTTCATGCTGCAAAGCAGAGTTGAATAGTTGTGAAGGAAACTGTATAGCCCACAAAACCCATAATGTTTAATCACTGGATCTTTACAGAAAAAAAGGTTGTCTATCTCTGATATAGAACATGGAGATATTTTGGATTTCAATCTAAGAAAAATGAGAAGCTATTAGCGGGTTTTAAGCAGAAAAATATGACTATTCTGGTTTATATCTTAAGAATATCCCTCTGATAAATGAGTGAAGAATGGATCAGAGAGGAAAAGTATGGAATTAGAGCTGTTTTAGGACACATTAATTGTAGCCCTGATAAGAGATGATTGTGGCTAGTCAGTCCAACAGTGGAATATACAAGACTTTTGACTTCGATATGCAGGACTGAAGGAAAGAGTAGAGCCAAGGGTGGTTCCTAAGGTTTTGGTTTGAGTAACTGAAAGTTGGTTTGGCTTTCTACTGATATGGGGGAAAATGGGTTTGTTTGGGGTGTATGGAAACACATTTTGGAAGAAAAAAATAAAGAATTTTCTGTTTATTGTAAGAGTTTGAGATGTCAAGAAGGAAGTCAAATAGAGGAGTCCAGAACTTAGAGGCGTGGTCTGGGCAGATGACGTAAGTTTGGGAATCATACGCATGATAATTCTAATTTATACATTTGGCATTTAATGGCATATCATTTAGAGAAAGTGCAGAGAGAAGAAAATAAGCACACGAACCACTACTGAGGTATCTCAGAACTTAGAAATCAGAGGAAGAGCATAAGTGAGCCAAGGAAAGTGAGAGGAAGCAGTGGAGATGGGTGACTAACCAGAGATGTCACTGCGGTTTAGACAACAAAAGAGCATTTTCAGCAGGGAGTGGTCAGCCTTGTTGAAAGCTTCTGAGAAATCAAGTGAGATAAGGAAAAAAAAAAACATTCCCACTGAATTTGGCAACATGGATTTGCCCTCCATGGAGGTCCTTGGAAACTTGCCTGAGAGATTTCCCATGAAATGAGAGGCAGAAACCAGTTTGTAGAGGACTTCAAGGTGAACAGGAAGTGAGAAAGTTTGGGAACTCTTTAAAGAGAGACCATTGAGGAAGTCTGACCATGGATGTGAGCAAAGTGAGGCCACATCTAAACTAATATATGGGGCTTAAAAATTATTTTTAAATTATTTAATTATATATTATTAAATATGGGAATTAAAGTTGTGTATTACGGATTATTTATTTAAAAAATATTGGCAGCTACCACAGCATATTTGAAAATAACAGAAATGCAACTGTAGAAATAAAAAGATTTACAATATAGGAGTTGGAGATTAAACTATAGTAAAGGCTTTGCGAAGAAAAGAAGGAACTGGTGCTCAAGCACATGGAATGAATTGAAGAGGGACACTGTAATTGGAGAGAATAGAAGGTTCAAGGTCAATTGGTTTTTAGGATTATTTGTGGGAATAGGATGAGAAAGTTGTATATAATGGCTCCAGTTTTCTGGCTGGAATAAGAGGCAATTTCACCAGGAGACAGTGTGGCAGAAAGAGGAGGAATTGTATAGAAGGGGAAAAAAATTTGACACTATCAAGTGCCAATTGATAAAATGAAATCTGTCAAGTAAGTTGTGAATTTCTTTTTCAGAAACTGCCAAAACTGAATGTTATGAATGCTATTAGGAATTTGTGACAGTAGCTTAGGTGGTTAGGACACAGACTTTGGAGTAAGGCCAAATCTGAGTTCAAATTCTGCCTTTATTTCCAGCTCTGTGACTTCGGGCAAGTTATTTTTACTTCTCTGACCATCAGCTTTCTTGCCCATACCATGACAATGACACATAACTTACTTAAAATAAAAATGAAATGTTAGCATGTATAAAGTCCTTTGAGGAAGTAAAATAAATCCCTCATAAATGACAGCTATTGAGGCTTCCCTGATGGCCCAGTGGTAAATAATCCACCTGCCAATGCAGGAGACACCTGGGTCAGGAGATCCCCTGGAGAAGAAAATGACATCCCACTACAGTATTCTTGCCTAGGAAATTCCATAGACAGGGTAACCAGGAGGATTACAGTCCATGGGGTCGAAAAAGAGTCAGACACGACTTAGTGACTAGACAACAACAACAATTTTTATTGTACATGGTTATTTCCCTTATAAAATGAGTAAGAACACTTTATTTGAACCTTTGACCATTTTCTTTATTTGTGAGATATTTTATTTGTTATTAATTTAGATCAAACTATTTGTAGTTTGATACCCAAACTAACGCATTGCCTTGAATCTCTTTATGTCACCATGTCCCCACCTTCAACAACACCAGAGGATTGCCCTTTATTGAGGGAATAAAGGACAAAAGAAATCCCATATTTGTTTGCAATTAAGGAAGAAGGACTTTCCAAAGAGATGAGGGATGAGCGGAATTTTGAAGGATAACAGCATATTGATGGAGAGAGCAGGAGTGAATTTGTAGGTCAGTGGGTGGGTGGTTTGCATGAGAAAAGATATCAAGATGAAAATGAGCAAATCACATGTAGGAGATGGCACACATATTTTGCTGTGGAATCAGAGAGACTGCAGTGAGAAGTAATGAGAAATGAAGGTGGGATGGGATCCTAGGGGTTGTAATATTAGTGGAAAGCCCTGAAGGCCAGAGAGCACTTGGGATGCATATAATAAGTGACATAGAAGCACCAGAGATTGCTGAGCAGGCAAAGGACCTGAAGAAAATGAAGTTAGAGGAAAATCATTAGAGTGTCTATGAGAAGGTGGGATCTGATAAAAAGAAATTGGAGGCAGAGAAACTGCTTCTAAGCCATCCCTGCAACTCAGGCTTGAACTGATGAGGATCTTGGCTTGGGTGACTGTGAGAGTGGAGAGGAAAGGGTAGATTAAAATGACCTGATTCTAGTCCTTGTGGGAAGTAGCATGAAAAACAGAAAGATAACGATTGAAAATAACTAAAAATGTGAAAACCTAGAGTCCAGAGAAGGCTTAGAAATGGCAGTGTTTTGATGGGAGGTGAAATGGAGGCAATGGGAGAAAAAAAGAGAAATGTTTTAATGAGGTTGTACATGCTTTTACAATTTCACTTATTTCACATGCTAGCAAGGCAATACTCAAAATCCTTCAAGCTAGGCTTCAGCAGTACATGAACCTAGAACTTCCAGATGTATAAGCTGGATTTAGAAAAGGCATAGGAACCAGAGATCAAATTGCCAACATCTGTTGGATTGGAGAGAAAGCAAGGGAGTTCCAGAAAAACATCTACCTCTGTTTCACTGGCTACTCAAAACCTTTGAATGTGTGCATCACAACAAACTGAAACATTCTTAGAGATGAGAATACCAGAGCACCTTACCTGTCTCCCAAGAAACCTATATATAAGTCAAGAAGCAACAGTTAGAACTGGACATGAAACAACAGACTGGTTCAAAATTGGGAAAGGAGTACATCAAGGTTGTGTATTGTCACCATGCTTATTTAACTTCTGTGTAGAGTACATCATCAGAAATGCCAGGCTGGATGAATCACAAGTTGGAATCAAGATTGCAGGGAGAAATATCAACAATCTCAGATAGGCAGCGAGTGAAAAGAAATTAAAGAGCTTCTTGATAAAAGTGAAAGAGGAGAGTGAAAAAGCTGATTTAAAACTCAGCATTCAAAAAGCTAAGATCATGCCACCTGGTTCCATCACTTCATGGCAAATAGATGGGGAAAATGTGGAAACAGCGACAGATTTTCTTTTCTTGGGCTCTAAAATCACTGTGGACAGTGACTACAGCCATGAAATTAAAGGACGCTTGCTCTTTGAAAGAAAAGCTCTGACAAACCTAGCCAGCATATTAAAAACAGAGACATCACTTTGCCGACAAGGGTCTGTATAGCCAAAGCTATGTTTTTATTCCAATAGTCTTGTACGGATGTACAAGAGAGAGTTGGACCATAAAGAAGGCTGAGTGCTGAAGATTTGATGCTTTCAAATTGTGGTACTGGAGAGAGCTCTTGAGAGTCCCTTGAACAGCAAGGAGATCAAATCAGTCAATCCTAAAGAAATCAACCTTGAATATTCATTGGAAAGATTGATGCTGAAGCTGAAGCTCCTGAAGCGAAGAGCCAACTAACTGGAAAAGACCCAGATGCTGGGAAAGATTGAGGGCAGGATGAGAAGAGGGTGACAGAGTATAGGATGATTGGATGACATCATCGACTCAATGGATATGAGTTTCAGCAGACTCCAGGAGATAGTGAAGGACAGGGAAGCCTGACGTGCTACAGTCCATGGGGTCACAAAGAGTCAAACATGATAGCAACCAAACAACAGCAATGCATAGTTGTGTCTGATGCTTTGTGACACCATGGACTATAGCTTGCCAAGTTTCTCTCTTCATGGAATTTCCTAGGTAAGAATACTGGAGTGGGTTGCCATTTCCTCCTCCAGGAGATCTTCCTGACCCATGGATTGAATCCACATCTCTGCATCTCCTGCCTTGGCAGGCAGATTCTTTACCACCAGGCCACCTGGGAAGTCCCAGTGTTTTAATAGAGTGAGGGATAAGAAGACCAATGTATATTTCTATAAAACTTATATTTGAGTTACATGATGAAAAACTAGGACTATTTGGGTAATCTTGGGCCACAATGTTTTTGTTTAATTTTGCCTATGGATATAAAACAAAAGAAAGATAGTGAGTTATGTATTCCTTGGATCCGTGTTTCTAATTCTCAGTCTTCTCTCTACTGTGTCAGCCTTGAACACAGGCATTTCAGGACTGGGGATATGAAAAGGGAGTTTGCCATGCGATTTGATACTCAGTGCAATACCTCGGAACTTCTACCAGCCTCTCTGCAGCTTGGGAGTGCAAGATTTTTGAGAGTTGGAATTTGTTGAGGAGATGTCTTATATGCCACTGATGCTATGGGACCAAAGTCCCTAATGACTGACATGGGATGAGCACTTAGCATGCCAAGCACTGTGCTTGGTCCTTTGAAAATGTATTTCATAGTCATCACTTATACATGGCTCTCTTTGCAATCTATGCAATAATGCGGTCTGTGTTAGAAGTGAAATCTTTTTCCTGTGAAAAGCTCCTGTGAATATCTTAGTTTGAAATGTCTTTCTCTACTTTCTCTGTGCATAAGGATAGGAAAGACTGTGCCCTTTTAAGATTGATCAGATCACAGAATTACTGTTATCTTTAACGCGTTTAAGGTAACTTTAACTGTGAAGTAAAGTGTAAATTAGCAGGAAAAACATGTTTGGTTTCTTGGCTAAGATGGGGAAGTTTTAGCAGTTGACATCTAGCTGGTTTTTGTGTTTGGGTTATAAGCATTCTGTGTTTTTAATAGTGCTGACAAAATTTTAAAAAATAGGAATATGTAGTGAATGTAAAACCCAAGTCCTGTCTTAAAGAATCTCATCTGATTGATTTTGTATAGATATGCATATCTTGTTTTCCTATCTAATTTATTATGTATTATGCATCTTATATACCTTTTGCCCACAATAGAGGTACATGTATGTTTTTATAATGTTTGCATCTTTTCCAAGTTTAATCTCCCAATTCAGTGGACTTTACTACCTTTTAATATGCTAATTTGTTGTTGTTTAGTGCTAACTTATTCTTACATCAAATATGGTAAATTGTGCTTATTTTACTCCATTTCTAAAAGTACTTTTAGATGGCCTGAAGATTTAAATTAAATGTGCATGTTATGTTGGCGTTTAATTGCATGCTTGCAATTTCTATAGATAGTGAAAATATTTTACTTTATTTAGAAATAACTTTTGCACTTCATAGCTTAATAAAAATGTTATATAGTTAGTCACAATGTGTGAAAAGGAGTTAATCTATTTTGAATTTGAATTTGTGAAGAATACTCCTTTAAAAAAATTAACCCAATAGTGTAGAACTATTAATACACACAGTCAAGGGAAAACTCATTTAAAAGTGAAGAAGTCAAGCGATTTTAAATAATAAAGTATTTGGCCAGCTGTCTGTGGATCAGGCAGGAACCAGTGTGTGGGTGACAGTCTTTATCTTTGGCCACACTGAGTCACCAGAAAGTACATTCCGTCTCCTCTCTTCACTTGATGGCCACGTGGATTGGAAAGTGTTTTTCAAATTGGATTCCATGGTTTGCTGAAGCATCTTTGAATGTAGTAGCTCTTTGAGATTAAGTGTGATTTTTGACAGACAGGTTTTTTTGTTAAAGCAGGGTGAGAACTTCTTAAGCATGAATTGAAAATACATATTTCGTCTTCAGCTCACTTTATGAGACTTTTCATGCTTGTGTTGAAAGGGCAGTGAAGACGGATTCTCACTTAAGTGGTCTCAGGGCTTCAGTGCAGCCTATGCAAGGTACAGTAGCAGGCTGTCTCTCCACTCCAGCTGGTGGTCACAGTCATTCCTCATCTCTGGCTGAGCACTGGCTGCTCTGTTCTCTGGAAGCTTCGCTGAGCCTCTGAATGATGAGATGTCAGCCACCAGGCCTTCATTACTCAGCTCAGGAAGTTTGCTTTAGGCACACACATTCCCAAACCCTACCTCCAAAATCTTCTGGGTAAGCTTTTTAGAAAAGAGGTTTTTTTCCCCCTTCCCTAAAATGTTGGAGAATATACAAAATTAAGATGCTGGGCTTGAGAACCTCTCATTTAGAAGCTGGGGTTAGAGGAGTACAGAAAGGAAGAAAACCTTTTGGTAGAGTTAATTTTTTCCCAAAACTGGGTTTAAGGGTAGCTGGTGGAGAAGAATAAGTCTTAGGTAAAGAATGAACCTAAGATTATTAGGAAAACTGCACAGCTGGGACTTGACACTATTGACCCATGAAACTTGTTTGTGAATTATGATCTCCAAATCCGATCTTAGATATTTTTTATTTGAAAGCAGAAATTAAAACATTTGAGACATTTTCATCAAGAAGAAATCCAACTCCTGAGCTGTTTTTAAAAGACTAGTTTCTTTTATTTTTAGTATTTTTCAAAGTCTGCTCACCAAACCCAGGCCAGTCCAGGGTTTCTTTCTTATAGTTCCACTTACTGGAGTAAATGGGTCATTCCACTGCTGGTCACCTTATGCAGGGAAATTCAGCATCTCCTTTAGAATCAAGCATCAGAGGTGTTGGTTCTCTCAGACTGACAGTCAAGGCTGAATATCCATATGTGAGGAATAAATGAACTAATTAATTCCTAATTTGTCCTTCATTTTCATGTCTTCCTACTCCTCCCACACAATGGCTGACCTTGAAGAACATGTCTTTTGAGAGAACCAGCAGTGTTCCTTATATCTTCCTGAAGGTTGATGAACCTAAGAGAAAGTGGTGGAAGAAAACTGGTCAGAGATATTTCAGGAATGGAGGCCTCTGCTTTAACCTGTTTTTAAAAGCTGACTATACTATGGGAATGGAGACTTGAGATTTCTAGATGGAAGTGAAACAAAGCATGAATTTTTACCCTCTTTGTGCCTGTTAGGAATACAGAATCAAGCAAGGGTCACCAATTTTTGTATCAGGACTTTTTTTAATAGCAAGTAATAGAATGCCCAATTCAAACTGATTTAAGATATTTGTTAAGTTATAAAAATTAAAAACCTGAGAATAAGGTTGTTTTTGAAAGTCAGAAATGAAATTATTTTCCCCAGGACCAGACTCTATCTCTTAATTTTGTCATGCAAACTTTATGGTATTGGCTCTTTTCACTAATATGCGCTTCCCAGGTAGCTCCATGATAAAGAATCCACCTGCAATGGAGGAGGTGCCGAGGATGCAGGTTTGATCCCTGGGTTGGGAAGATCTCCCAGAGGAGGAAATGGCAACCAATTTGAGTATACTTGCCTGGGACATCCCATGGACAGAGAAGCCTGGTGGGGCTACAGTCCATGAGGTCACAAGAGTCAGACACGACTGACCAGGTACACATTAGCCTTACACCTTACTAGAGTCAAGTGTGAATTCAAATGTGCCACAGTGAGGTTAAAGTTCTGAGACTAACCCTGTTTGAACCTAACAGACTCAACTTGAACCATTGCTCATGACTGAACCAATGCCTGACACTGAGGGGAAGAGACAATCAAATTAACCAGGCTGAGATCATATAATTCTAGAAACTGAAAGTAAACTTAGCTTTGCAGGAACCACGTTGTCTGCAAATAAGGAAAGGCTGAGTTCCTATATGAAGGTTACATGCTGCTGCTGCTGCTGCTGCTGCTGCTGCTGCTGCTGCTGCTGCTGCTGCTGCTAAGTTGCTTCAGTCAATGTCCGACTCTGTGCGACCCCATAGACGGCAGCCCACCAGGCTCCGCCGTCCCTGGGGTTCTCCAGGCAAGAACACTGGAGTGGGTTGCCATTTCCTTCTCCAGTGCATGAAAGTGAAAAGTGAAAGGGAAGTCGCTCAGTCGTGTCCGACTCCTAGCGACCCCATGGACTGCAGCCTACCAGGCTCCTCCGTCCATGGGATTTTCCAGGCAAGAGTACCGGAGTGGGTTGCCATTGCCTTCTCCGGACATGCTGCTAGCCAAGAGAAATGAATGGATTCTGGATATTCAGAAGCAGTAGTTATCTATTCTGACCCTGTAGTTCTTTCTTCTGAAAGTATGTTTACAGAGAGACTTAATACATATTTCAGAGGACCAAGATACCTGAGTAGTGAAGTTATATAATAAAAAAAGGTTCTATCAACTTACTCCTCATTTGAAAACATATTTTTTCTTTCTAATTATAACATATTTCATTGTACAGCTCAAGTCTATACTAGATTTATTGATGACAATGCAACCATCAAACATTATGTATGTGATGTACTCCAAATAACTGTTGCAAATGTGTGTTTATAGCTCTTTTTACAACTAACATGAAAAGACTAACAGAGATCAACTGAAACTTCTGAAATATTTTGCGTGACTGTGCGTAATCTTAACACATTAAAATTGCTAGCAAAATTTTGAGACATACAGAAAGGATAAGAGAATTCAATGAAGAAAACAAAGAGAAATTGCAATAGATGCTGAAGTTATATAATCCATTATGTATCCATTTTGTCTTATCCTAATAATCCTGTTATTAAAATTTTTTCTCATGTCTAAAGACTATTGTGACATTATTTCTTAGTACAAGTCTATGGCCAAAAAAAGAAATCATGGATTCTGCTGACATCCTATTTACTCTTACGATTTTACTACTTCAAATAAAAATCTGTTGCTGTCAGTGTTTCAGCCTTTTTTTTTTTTCTTTCTCAGCTTCTCTGAGTACTGGGTAGGCTTCTATCTCCCCTGTGAATGAGATCTGTTTTGTAAACAATTGACATAGCATTGTTGACAGTTCTGACAGGTCTTAGAGATTCAAAGGGAATAAGGAATAGAAAAACATTGGCAAAATCTGCATGGGTCCAAAAATGTGCAATATATTTCATGTTAATATTTTGGATTAAGTGTTGTTCTTTATTCAGTTATTTTGAGCAGGATACACATGCATTAGATACATATGTACACATATATTGTATTTGATGGAGGGCCTTAATATTGGGATAATCAGGATATATACTTTCTACATAGTGTTAGCAGGTAAAGTTTTTAATAAATTAATAAGGTGATGAGTTTTATTTTTCACCCCTGTGCTATTGAACTGAACCAATAAAATTGGCTAGTTATTTTGGTGTTATTGAAGAACATCATGTTCTTTTCCAGGAAGTAATTTGGGTCTGATAATTTCACCATTCAAAGAACTGTGTCCCAGGTTTACAGTTTTTGGTTAACAGTAGTTGGGCCAAAATAGAAATGCAGTAAAGAGTGTTGGCCATAGGAACCAGGATGTCACGATGGCACTGTGGTACCTCTAAGTGCAAGAGTACAAGAGATGGGAAGGCACTTTGAGGAAAGACTCAAATAGGTATTCATAGATGGCCAATTAGTTTTTAAATTGAGAGAACAACCAACACTACAGTTAAGACTATAGTTAATATAACCTGCTGTTTGTTTCCCCAGTTGGTTCAGGAGAATCCGTGTGCTAATCTATACCTATTTGTCCTATTCGTAGAACTTGCATCAGGAACATTAACAAGCATCTATTGAGAATCAGTTATGTAAAATACACGTGCTAGGCCAGAGTATTAGAAAGTCACAAAGATTTCTATTCTTGAGGGCCTTGAAAAGAAGTTGGGGAAATAGGAAATATTTAAAAGCATAAATATTAATACTAAGTAATATGGGTTAATTCATAGTATAAACTGGGATTAGTAGATACAAACTGTTATACATAATGGATAAACAACAACATAATGGATAAACAACTAGGCTCTTACTGTATAGCACATGAAACTATATCCAATCTCCTTGGATAACCCATAATGGAAAAGAATATTAAATACATGTATATACGTAAACTGAATCACTTTGCAGTATAGCAGAAATTAGCACGACTCTGTAAATCAACTATACTTCAATTAGAAAGATGAAAATAAAGTAAACAATTTTTTTAAGGATCAGATAGTAAATATTTTAGGCTTTGTGGGCATTTGGTCTCCGTTGTAGCTATTTAACTCTGTTGTTGTAGCATAAAAGCAGCTATGTAAATGAATGAGTGTGATGTGTTCCAATAAAACTTTTTTGTGGACACTGGAATTTGTAATTCATATAATGTTCATGTATTGTGACATACTAATTTTCATTTGATTCTTTTCAATAATTTAAAACATAAAACCTATTCTTGGCTTGCATGCTGTACAAAACCACATGGGCCAGATTTCATATGTGGGCTGTAATTTGCTGCTTCGTGGTATAGATGATAAGTACTCTGGCTTACTGGGGTACATTCAGTCAGTTCAGTCTCTCAGTTGTGTCCAGCTCTTTGTGACCCCATGGAATGCAGCATGCCAGGCTTCCCTGTCCATCACCAACTGCCAAAGCTTGCTCAAACTCATGTCCATTGAGTCGGTGATGCCATCCAGCCATCTCATCCTCTGTAAGCCTCTTCTCCTCTTGCCATCAATCTTTTGTAGCATCAGGGTGTTTTCCAATGAGTTAGTTCTTTGCATCAGGTGGCCAAAGTATTAGAGTTTCAGCTTTAGCATCAGCCCTTCCAATGAATATTCAGGATTTATTTCCTTTAGGATGGACTGGTTTGATCTCCTTGCAGTCCAAGGGACCCTCAAGAGTCTTCTCCAACACCACAGTTCAAAAGCATCAATTCTTCAATGCTCAGCTTTCTTCATAGTCCAATTCTCACATCCCTACATGACTACTAGAAAAACCATAGCTTTGACTAAATAGACCTTTGTTGGCAAAGTAATGTTTCTGCTTCTTAATATGCTGTCTAGGCTTGTCATAGCTTTCCTTCCAAGGAGAAAGTTCTTTTAATTTCGTGGCTGCAGTCAACATCTGCAGTGATTTTGGAGCCCCTATCCCCAAAATAAAGTCTCTCACTGTTTCCATTGTTTCCCCATCTATTTGCCATGAAGTGATGGGACCAGATGCCATGATCTTAGTTTTCTGAATGTTGAGTTTTAAGCCAATTTTTTCACTTTCCTCTTTCGCTTTTATCAAGAGGCTCTTTAGTTCTTCTTCACTTTCTGCCATAAGGGTGGTGTCATCTGCATATCTGAGGTTATTGACATTTCTCCTGGCAGTCTTGATTCCAGCTTGTGCTTCATCCAGCCTGGCATTTCACATGATATACTCTACATATAAATTATACAAGCAGGGTGACAATATACAACTTTGACGTACTCCTTTCCCAATTTGGAACCAGTCTACTGTTCCATGTCTGGTTCTAACTACTGCTTCTTGAACTGCATACAGATTTCTCAGGAGGGTACAAGGATGTGACAAATTCATTGTCAATGACTGATTTCTAAGAGATAAGTCGAATATATAAGACTATATGCTCAAATTTGCAATAACTATGTTTAGTCTCCAATATCCTGTCAACTGACTGGTTAATTATTTCCAGTGGAAGCTCACAGGTATATGTGTGTGCCATTGGGTAATGGCTTAGTGTCTAAAGCATAAGGGTTGTATATAAGACAGCAGTGAGAGAAAACTGAAAATGTGAATAGGAAGCAGAGATCTTTGAATGCTTAGCTGAGCGGGTTATCCTTCAAGAAAGAAGTGCTTTAGAGGCTTCTGAGCTAGGGAATAATCTGTTCAAAATTGTGCTTCAGGTGGTTTAGAGTTTAGACCAGAAAGATGAAAGAAAAGGAGAGTAAGGGAACTAACATTATTGGACTTCTATTATATGTGGGAAACTGTCTAGAAGTTTGTTAAATAATTTCTCCATTTAGTGATATGAAAGGGAAAGCCAGTTTGTAAAGTATTGCAGGAATGTGATGAGAAGGGAAAGGTGCTAAAAAGTCTTATACTCTTTTTCTTCAGACTGAATGTAGCAAATATAGGAAAGAATCAAAGAGAATTCAAGGGTTCCCATCACAGGTGACTGAAAGGATGGTACTGGGCAGTCAAGAGGAGTTGGTTTCTGAAAAGACGTTTGGGCAGAGAAACATGTACTCATCCAAGTAAATTAGCACTGGCCAACAGACTCAAGTTTCAAGTGATTCAGCAGAAAATTGAGTTTTTAGTAAATACTGCCCAAAGATGACTTTAAAAAATGTTACTATATGCCTTAAATTATTAACAGTTGCTTGTATTGTTGCTTTGTCATTTCATTGATAACAGTGGGTATGGAAAGTTTTGTTTATGCTTTGTGGATTAGTAAAAATGTTTGGATAGCTGAAAAAAAACCTCAAGACATTAAGGAAAATGAATACAGACACATAGGAATTGTCACACTGAATTTAGTAATTTCAGAAATTGGGTGTCTTATGAGCAGTAATTGTTTTAGTTCCAAATTAAATATGTCAAAATCCATGTGTTTAACACCTTTAACATATGCCTCAAACATATTCTATTTCTTATTCCCCTAACATTTGGTTTATGAATTGTAAAACAAAGAAGTTAAGGATTTGATTTGCAGAGCCCATACTGCTTTAGTTTGCTGACTTATAGCACCTATCCTTTTTCAATAGAAAATCTTCAAAATCACAGACAGTTTCTTTTTGCTTTTGACTGATTCATTCCATTTCCCCCGAGTTCCTTGTGTGATTACCTAGATGTTGTCACTGCTCTTTCAGTCTTTCCTCTGAGTGGCTCAGTTATTCTGTCCACTCTGATTATTGATCTGCCAACATGTTCACATTTTCTAATTTAGAGAATTAGTAATGATTTCTTGTGATGCCCATCTTCAGTGATTTGCATTATTGGTGCCCGTGGATGCTGAGGAAGACTGGCTTGGAGTCACAGTTCCTGACATTTTAATATTTCCACTGCTTTCCTGAGGAGGTTGAGTGCATGTACAATTAAGGATGAGGCATACTGCTGGGTCTGTTTAGCTGTGTAAAACCAAGAAGGCAATTTTGTACCTCTCCTCTTTCTTCCTATTTCCTTCATTCTTCCTTCCTTATTTCTTGTCTTCTTTTCTTCTTTCCACTGAAGTATTCATTCCCATCAAGCTGATATGAGGGAAACAGAAGCTGTTTTAAATCTTCCAAGTGGGGATGATTTTAATATGGGAAAATAGAGGCTTTTGTAGTTACTGGATAGACTGGTGGCATAGGAGTCAGGGAAGCCACTGTCTCTGGAATCTACACCAAAGTAGAAGATTCTCAAGCAGGTTCTTCTGCTTCTCCTTCTTAGTTTGCCAAGATATATGCAAATTCTTTTCACTGGAAGATTGTAGTGGAGAACAACGTGAGGAAAGGAATTCCGGGAAATGTAGTTCCAATCTCCTCATCTCTGCCCTCAAAACAGAGGACAGAATAGATGGAGAGAATAATGACATCAAGTTGAAAACACTCTGACATATTCGCTGAGCCTCTATCAAGCCAGACAAAGCTCAATGTGGTGATTTCTATCCTCAACATGTTCACAGTCTGGTTGAAGTGAAGTGAAAGTCGTTCAATTGTGTCCGACTCTTTGAGACCCCAAAGACTGTATCCCACCAAGCTTCTCCAGGCAAGAATTACCGGAGTGGCTTGCCATTTTCTCCTCCAGAGGATCTTCCCAACCCAGGGATTGAGCCCAGGTTTCCTACCTTGCAGGCAGATTCTTTACCATCTGAGCCACCAGGGAAGCCCCACAGTCTGCTTAAGTTGACCAATATGTTGTTTTTCTAAGATGGTAAATTTTGCTGAGCAACTATGCCAGGACAGATTCTCCCAGTAAAGCTCTGTTATAACATGGATTATTAATCACCAGGGTTGTTTATATCCTAGCTCATATCAAGTCTCCAGATGTTAGTAGCCACTTGCAGTGAAAGCTTGTTGCTATTGTTCAGTGACTAAGTCATGTCCAACTCTTTGTGACTTCATGGACTGTAGCCCACCAGGTTACTCTGTCCATGGAATTCTCCAGGCAGCAATACAGGAGTGTATTACAGTTTCCTTCTCAAGGGGGTCTTGCTGGACCAGGGATCGAACCTGCGTCTCCTGCATTGGCAGGTGGATTCTTTACATGGAGCCACCAGGGAAGTCCACAGTAAAAGCTTGATATATAACCATTACCAGAGATAAAAACGTTGTCCCCCCAGCATATGTAGTATAATGCCACTAAATTCTCAAGCTGCTTTTCACAATATTAATGATAATTAAATTATTTTCAGTAAATTTTTGATGATAAATTAATTTAAAATTACACTATCCCTCTTGACTGGGTAAAATATCCCATACATAAAGAGGGTAAAGTGTTATAAGAGGATAACTTCATAATACTTCAGACCAGCTTTGTTCATTTTAGCATCATATATCACTTCATTACAAAGATGCTTTCAAATGGAATTTAGTGACTATAGATTACTGAGGATTTGGTGAAATTGATGTTTCCAGTCTTAGTCCTGTCATGTATGGAATACCTTTCAACAGGTGCATGTGATATTTTGAGAGATGGGTATCCTGTGCATGAGAAATTAGCTGCCTAAATTATACATTGTCTCTTCCAGATTTAGTTTTCTCAACAAGATGCACTGAATGATAGGGGACACAGAACTCAGGAGCAAAGTGTTATATTTAAATGTGTGCTTGCGGCAGTAATGCACGAACACACTTGTACATAGCTGCTTTCTATGGCTCCCACATCCCACATGCAGGATAAAATCTTAGCCCCTTATCATAGCCCAAAGCCTGGGCTCTGCAGCCTCAGAACTCAGGGCTTCCTCACATTGGTCTTCTTTACCAAGTCCTTCCTGATTCGTTTTGTCATCTCATACCTGGATATCCTTGTAAATGCGTTCTGCTCAAATTGAGACTCTATCATCCTCCCCTTCTTCTTTCCTTCATCTACACTGGCACTCCAAGCAACCTGATTCCTATTCATTTTTTAGTACTTTGAGTCCTGCCATGTGTTGTGTCCTCTATATCCATGGGACTCATTGCTTGACTATTTTCCCACTTAAATTTTCATTTTGATGGTTTGGTTGCTTTTAAGTTTTCTGCATCAGACTAAAAGCTCCTCAAAGATGGAGACTATTCTTATGCAATTTGACACCTTTAAAAAAAATTATTATTTATTTATTTGGCTGTGCTGGGTCTTAGTTTGCAGCATGTGGGATCCAATTTCCAGACCAGTGATCGAACCCAGGCCCCAAGCATTGGGAACTCGGAGTCCTAGCCACTGGACCACCAGGGAAATCTCACAACTTGCCATCTCCAGAGCTGACCAGATCTCCCAATACATAGTAAATGCTCATTAATTGATAAAGGAATGAATGAACAAAGCTAGGGAGCAGGCAACTTATGATCACAATGATAAAATAAATAAAACAGAACTAACTTTCCATTTATCCTCATTTTATTACTTTATAACTGTAAGTATAATAGCTTTTTAAAATCATAATTCTCAAAATGGAAGGAATTACAGATCTTCCATAGTGTCTTGCCTAGTGCCTCATATTCTACTGGGGCCCTTAATACAATCAGCAATGCCTATAATAATGAACTAAACTGTGTAATATATAATTTTTCCTTCTAATTAATTCACTCTCCCTAGTTTACCTTGCAAATCCAGCTGCTTGGAGAAGCTCTGATGGTTATGGGGTTAAAGAGGAAATGGTCATAATTTTTATTTAGTGTTTTCCATATAAATGTACCTCATTATCTGCTGTACCTCATTATATATGATCTATTTTATGACCATTTAGTTCTCCTTAGCAGTATTGTTTTTATTCTGTTATGCTTGCTGTCTAAACTCTCAACTTTATGACTCCATTACCCCAGCTCACTGCTGCCTGCTGTCCCACTCCCACTGCTGAGGTAGATAATACAGCTTTGCTGTTGCCAGGCCAGCATTTCTAATAAATTCCTCACATACAGACAGGCAGCGGCATAGGACACAGCGGCTGTGTAATGCTTTCATATCACATCACTAGACTCTCATTAGATACTTGTGAGAGAAATTGCCACTGAGGCTTCTTCAGGCACAATAGCATTAATGAAGTTAGGAAATGACCCCCCCAGATGTTTGACACTCAATCAATCCTACTTAATTTAATTACACTCCTGAATGAAAGACAAAAGAGATGCTCTTGTAGTCCAACTCTTGCTTTTTATTTTCGCATATGCCTTTTACCCCCTTCTGACTTACTTAATCCTTGCTGAGAAATGTCAATGTAATTAAATTATAATTATTTAAAAGTGAACTTTGTTATAATGCTTTGTATCATTTTCCACTTCTCTCCTCCTACCAAGCTGCAAGTACTTGAGAGCTCTACTGTGTAAATAGAGTGGTGGAGTGGGGAGAAAATGGCTCTTATAACCTTGATTCATCCACATCTTACACCTCCATAATTAGGGATACTGATGATGCTGCCACTTATAACTCTGTGTCATGAAATTTTGTTCAGTAACATATTTTCAAGGAAGTTGAATAGATTCTGGGAAGATTTCTTTTTACCAGTCTTAACATGTTAGAATAAGCTTATAAATAATCAGCATTAAAATTAAGTGATACTATACTGTACTTTGGGCTTCCCAGGTGGCCCTAGTGGTAAAGAAATTGCCTGACAATGAAGGAGATGTGAGAGACTGGAGTTTGATCCCTGGGTTGGGAAGATCCCCTGAAGAAGGGTGTGGAAACCCACTCTAGTATTCATGCCTGGAGAATCCCATGGACAGAGGAGCCTGGCAGGCAACAGCCCATAGGGTCACAAAGAGTAAGGCACAATTGAAGTGACAGTATGCAAGCACGCATACTGAATTTATTTGCTACAAAGTCCATTCACACATAAGACTCTTTCAGTCTTCACAATGGCTTAGAAGGATGAGTATAATTGTCATTTTAGAGATACAGGATTTAAAACAAATAGTGGTTAAGTGACTATGTTCAAGACTTTATGGTCAGTAAACAATGATCCTAAAACTTCGACTTTTTTTCCTTCATTGTTGATGTGAAGTCGCTCAGTCGTATCTGACTCTTTGTAACCCCATGAATTGTAGCCTACCAGACTCTTCCATCCATGGGATTTTCCAGTCAAGAGTACTGGAGTGGGCTGCCCTTCTCCAGGGAATCTTCCCCACCCAGGGATCAAACCCAGGTCTCCCTCATTGCAGGCAGACGCTTTACCATCTGAGCCACCAGGGAAGCCCATTCATTAGTTCATTCAACTAACAATTGCAGTATTCCTGGAACTGAAGAAGTTGATGAATAGATATATGGTGAAAAAGCCAGGTGGTATGGCTTGGATAGACCTATGCAAAGGAGACAGTGGGAGCAATTGGAGGGAACCAACTAGGGCATGAGAGGTGCTGGTGAAAGAAAAGCCAACAGATTCCAAAAAGTGTGGAATATACACTGACGTAAAAGTGCCTCAGTGAATGTTTTTTTTTTTTTTTTTCTTCATGGTAATGTGATCAGCTTGAATTTTAGGAAGAATCCATCTAGTTTTAGTAGGGGTCACGTTAAGAATGCTTTACAGAGTGGATGCACTGCCTTATGCCAAGGTCGTAAACACAGGAAGAAAAGGAGAATTGGGAGGGAAGACTGTAATTTTCACTTTGAGTGTAGTTTTCTTGTCCGTGGGACATGAAGGTGGATATATCAGTGTGTGGCTCAGTAGGAGGATCTGGCAATGTGGGTTGTGTGTTTGTTCATTATGTTACTTAATACCTTATGATATTTTATCATAGGCATTTGTTTGCATGCTTGTCTTCTCTACTAGAGTATAACCTCTTGAAGGCCCAAACCACTGTCTTCTTCAAGTTGATATTCCCAGGTTCTAGTAGATGTTTGTTGAATTTTATTAGAATATCATCAAATTTATTTCTTGGAAGTTATTTTTTTAATTACTCTTTTATTCAATATTATAATATAGATTATTTGTGTATTTGTATTAACTGTACCATGAAAGTGTTAGTCGCGCAGTTGTGTCCAACTCTTTGCGACCCCCTGAACTGTAGCCCACTAGGCTCCTCTGTCCATGGGATTCTCTAGGCAAGAATAGTGGAGTGGGTTGCCATTCCCTTCTCCAGGGGATCTTCCTGACCCAGGGACTGAACCCACATCTCCCATATGGCAGACAGATTCCTCATTGTCTGAGCCACCATGGAAGCCCATAGTGAAGGTTTACCATAACCTCATTTTAAAGATATAGAAATTGAGATGTGTGCTTTTTTTTTTTTTTTTTTTTTGGCTGTACCTATGGTATGTGGGATCTGTTTCCAGACCAGGTATCAAACCCACATCCCTGCCAGGGAAGCATTGAGTTTTAACCACTGGACCACCAGGGAAGCCCTGAAGCTACTTTTTAAATTTCCCAATATTCCTTAACTTCAAATGCTACTAGCTGCATAATGTCTGAATATAATCCTCTTGCCAATTTTACCTTCCAGTTTTCTCTGGGGCAGTGAAAAGGAGAGGGGAGCTTGAGGATGCATATTTGTATAGAATCTTTCTGCTTCTGAGACCTGCAGACAGACAGAGCAGGTTGCAAACCTAGCCCAGCTATCTGAAGGCTCTATGATCTTTGGCAAGTGCATTAACCAACCTTAATTTCCTTTTCTATAATGTAAGGATAATATTATCTTTGTTACAGCACTTTCAATTAGCTAAACAAATATTTACTGGATATTAATTATGTGTCAGGCTCTGTAATGGGAGATGAATTTGAGTATCTGCCTCTTACAGTTCCCTTCCTGGGGAACTCCAAAATCTTTTTTTGCCAATCAGCACCTATTGGGAAGATGATAGCCGTAAAAAGTAGCTCTTTCCTCTGAGGAAAGGTGGACAACTTGGGATAGTGAGCTTTTTGATTGGTATGGGGGACCAATAAAGCCATTTATGCCACTATAAATGTCTTTAATATACTGTTTTGTTTCATTATAACACCAAAATTACATTGTGAAATAAGCCAAAATTTTAAATGCAAGATTTTGAACTGTATGTATCCTATGAGCAGTGGAAAGCCTTTGTAAAATTTTAAGTCAGGGAGAAAAATACCCACATTTACCTTTGAACAAGACCCCTCAGCCTGCAGAATGAACAGACAAGATTTAATGCTGGGGACAAGACAGAAAGTACTATAATTCCTCTGTGGACTCTTATAGTGATTTGGGCTAAGGTGATGGTAGTAGGATGGAGAGAAAAGGGTGATAAAGAAATACTTAGAAAATGGAATCAAATGTATTTGGGAACAGCGTGAGTATACGTGGATGTTAAAGGAAAAGGAGTCATTCAAAAATATTACTCTTGAGCACTGGATGGTAGAGATAGACAACACAGTAAGAAGAGCAGGCTTACTGATAAGATGATGAGTTGTGTTTAGTTTGAACTCGATCAATTTTATGTGCCTGGGATACACAAAAGTGCAGATGCTATGGAAGCAAGATTTAAGTGTCTGGATTAACTCTATAATATTCTAGCTTTCCATGGAGCAGTACTATTGCTTAGACAGCTTGATAGATTTGATAAAGCCTAAGAAAAACCAGGTATCCACTGGAGCCCTCTAGGTTGCTGATTTCAATTCTTCCATTGCTCTTGCTTGGGCAGATGGGTGGCTGTATTACCAGGTGCATGCCTGATGGCTCACAGAAGCAACTGGATTGGGAATGGCTTAACCAGCTGGTTTTTTCCAACTTCAAAATCAGGACAACAGATGAGAATTCTAAATTGGATAATCCAGAGTCCCAATAGCACAAGAACCTAATTTGGAAACAAGCCATTTCATCTTAATGGGCTTAGTATAATTAATATTTATTGTATGTTTATTTGGATTCCGTGGTGGCTCAGATGGTAAAGAGTCTGCTTGCAATCCTGGAGACCCAAGTTTGATCCCTGGTTCAGTAAGATCCCCTGGAGAAGGAAATGGCAACCCACTCCAGTATTCTTGCTTGGAAAATCCCATGGACAGAAGAGCCTGGCAGGCTGCGGCTGCGGTTCATGGGGTCGCAAAGAATTGGACACAACTGAGTAACTTTTATTTATAGGACTGTTTAGTTATAGGATATTTGTGTCACATTGTGTCATATACAGGATTACATGGCATAACTATGTTTTATTAATCTGTTAAAAGGGATTTCTTGTCATTTTCTCTTCCCTTTTATTGTCATATATATTGTAAATCTCCTTCCATTATGTAATAAAAGAACACTGTAGACGAAACACAGCAGACCTTATATGTTTGGTTGGTATTATATATTCTTGCCATTCTTAATCTTCCCATTTGCAGAAGGTGACTAATTTGAGAAGGCAAAATGTGCAATCAAGGCTTAAAAAATGGTGATAATTACTCCTTTTTTGTAGGAGTAAAGCATTATCTATTCTGAAAATTGAGTGAAATTACACAACAGTCTCAGGGGACAAATATGTCCTATTTATAAATCAAAAATTGATAGGTAGGCCTTTAGCACTTGCTTTGAATATTAATAATTAAGGCTTAATGTCTGAGCATTGGGCTATTATTTTATGACCGCCTTTGCTAGAACAAGCAGACCTATTCTTAAATGCACATCTATGAGACTCCAGGGATTGATAAAATGATTGGAAATAATGAAAATTCAAATGAGGCATGTGGTAGATAATAAAGGCTCCAGTTCTTTCTCTCTTTGCAACCACACCCTTTGCCTTGTGACTGCAGTTTCTTCTGGCCTTTATGCAAGTTTGCCCACATGATTTGCTTTGATCAGTAGCATGTTAGGAGGTGTGGTGAAACTGAAGTCTTGAAAAGTATTTGCTCATTTGGGCTTGTTCTACTATCTATCCCCTTGCTATGAAAAGAACAGGTCTTAGTTCTGTAACTCTGGGAGGATTACAGGGATCAGTGGAGCAGAGCAGACTCCTGAGAAGCCCGGCCTAGAACAGCCAACCCTTTGACCCTCAGATCCACAAGAACAAATGGTTGCTGTTTTCAACTGTTGAGCTTTTATGTGGTATATAAGACAACAGTAATATGATATCGGGATTCCCAGGAGGCTCAGTGGTAAAAAATCTGTGTGCCAATGCAGGAGACACAGGAGATGCCTGTTCAATCCCTGTGTTGGGAAGATCCCCTGAAGGAGGAAATGGCAATTCACTCTAGTATTCTTGATTGGAGAATCCCATGGACAGTGGAGCCTGGTGGGCTACAGTCCATAGGGTCACAAAGAGTTGGACACAGCTTAGTGCCTAAACCACCACCACCGATGTGATATTAGCTAAATAATATGGGGAGTTGCAGACTCAACAAAAAGATTCTAGCTAATGTTAGTAACCAGTAACCTGAGGGGAAACAAGAGAGAAAAAAGAGATGGAGAGTGAAAGTGAGAGCGAGAGCGAGAGCGAGCGAGCGAGCGAGCGAGCGAGAGAGAGAGAGAGAGAGAGAGAGAGAGAGAGAGAGAGAGGAGAGGGAAATGGAGCAGGAGACAGAGACAAACAGAGACATACACAGACTGACATGGGATCAATACATAATTCAGTGCAAGAGAACACAATGGTTCTGAGGTTAAAGTGAAAATACTAAGGAAAGTCAAGGGCTTGGCTCACGAGGAACAGAAACATGAATGCATCCAGAAAAAAGGTTCAAGCAGATTTGAGGTCAAGGGAAATAACTGAACACCAATTTGTGAATGGCCTAGACAGTGGGAGTTACTGCAAGAAAATGCTCTCCCTCCTAAGGTTAATCTTCCCTTTCTCTGCCCTCTGTCTCACTTCAGCCCCTGATATACTTGTTCTGCTGGTGTAGTTTGGTCCCCTACCCGACTCCAAGAGACATCTGGTCATGACTGGAGTTTTGATTGTCATGACTAGATGGATCAGGGCTACTGGCATACATAGTGTGTAGAGGCCAGCAATTCTGCTAAATACTCTACAGTGCACAAAGACAGCTGCCAACAACAAAGAACTATTCTGTCCAAAATGTCTGTAGTGACACGTTTGAGAAAGCTTGCTTTGGAAATAACTGACGTGGCCTGGACCTGAGAAATTCCAGAAGCCTAACCAAGAAAGAAGACCAAGCAAAAGTCAGACAATTTATTTGGGGCCTTCCATGCACCAGGCCCTTTATTAGACACTAGGGTTACAAGCATGAGAAAATTATTTTTCATAGTTTCCTAGGCCTTTTTGAAGATTTTGATTCTTGTTCAAGAGTAATAATGAGCCACTGAGGGATTTAAAGAAATGGTATGCTCATAATTGTATTTGAGAAAGATGGCTCTGATTACCCAGTAGATAAAGATCTAGGGGCTCACGGGAGGAGAAATCACCAGGAAAGGAAGGATTGGTCCTGGAAATGGCCCATAATGCAACTCCCTGGTATTTCAGTCACAGATGAGGGAATTCATCTGAGGTGACTGAAAGAAAACTAGAAGCTGGGGAAGGGGCTGACGCACGTAAGCAAGTGGGTCAGAGCCTCCCAATAATGGGGAGGCGGGGGGCTCTGGGCAGGGCTCTGGTTGCTATGGGTAAATGAAGTGGCAAAACCTCTCTTACCCACAAGAGTGAGTGGAGAAGCTCTAACTAGTACTTCTTCCTTTTACCCTGCAGGTAGGAGGGCCCTCCATGTCATTAGGTATCGTATTTTCCTTACAGTCCTCAGGTCAGTTTACTTAAATAAACAGATATAGGAGCCTACTGTGTGCCTAAGGTAACAATCTATGTTCAGTGTCTGCTTAATCAGCAGTAGGACTTTGGTAAATTTATTTACTGACTCTCAGCCTCAGTTTCCTCTTCTGTAATATGAGAATAAAAATACTGCTGCATCACGGGGTTGTTTTGAGGATTAAAAAATTTTGTTCATGTGAAAACAGTGTCTGGTAAACATTCTTATAATTGCTTGTTGAGCACCAGAGATAGAAAGATGAATACAAATGATCCCGAATCCCAGGGAATGTACAGAATGATAGACAGACAGTAAACATATAATTTCAATAATGAGATTAATACAATGATAGAACCGCATTCTATAGAATTGCAAAAGAAGTGCATCTTTTACAAAGCTCTCTGTCTCCAGCCTGGGATGTTCTGTGGATTTCTCAACCTGTGTATCTCTCTGCTTTGTGGATATAACCCCTGGAATGTTCCAAAGGAAATGCAGGTGCCCTTATTTATTCTGTTGCCTGAGGGAGAACCTTGCATGTCATTCTGTGCCTCAACCTCATTGCTGCCCCATCAATCACCAGGTTTGGCAGTTTCAGCCTCCCTAGTATCTCTTACAGCCAGCTGCTTCTCTCCACCCTTACTGTCATAAACTTTGTTCCTAACAGCTTTATTTTTCCCCTAGATTACTGCAGTTGCCTCCCAATTGATCTTCCTTCCTCTAGTATTGCTCCTTCTATCTTGTCTGCACTGCAGCCTGAGGGATCTTTCCAGAACACAGAGCTGATAGTATTATTCCCCTAACTAAAACTCTTCAATGGTCCCAATCGTTTCAGTGTAAAGTCCGCCTCCTCAGGCAGCATGCGATGTTCTTTATACACGTGACTTCTCAGTCTACCTTCTGTGGCTGCCCTGCTTTCAGCAGACACTTCCTGCGTTCCGAACAGCATGGCGGTCTATGAACGCGGCGCTTCCTCTCTCACCTCTGTGTGAGTGCTCAGTCACTTCAGTCATGTCTGACTCGGTGGGACGCTATGGACTGCAGCCCGCCAGCCTCCTCTGTCCTGGGATTCTCCAGGCGAGAATACTGGAGTGGGTTGCCATGTCCTCCTCCAGGGTTTCTTCCTGACTCAGGGATTGAACCAGCATCTCTTGTGTTTCCGGCATTGACAGGCGGGTTCTTTACCACTAGCCCATCTGGGAAACCTTCTCTCACATGTGAGTCTTTCCAAATGTGCCTCTGACCTTTTTCTTCCTTATTTGATAGAGAGTTAATGCAACTTCCTTACTTAAGACCTGGAAACCTGGGGAAACAAGCAAAATGCAATGATTCAACCCACAACGTTCTCCTTTTTAAAGGGCATATACAAGAGGCCATTTTCCTCCTCAGGCTTTCGCCGCCTAATACTGTTTTCCTTTTGTTGTGGTGTAGGGATCCAATTTCTTGAGTAAACATTTGAAGTTTACCACTGATAATAAATTTGAAGGTAAATATGGAAAAACTACAAAATACAGAAATTTAGTTTGTTAAATTCTTTTCAATTATAAGAAAAATATGAAACGTGCTTCACATCTGTATTTTTTATTTTGAAAATATTGTGCTATGGAAAAACTACAAAATACAGAAATTTAGTTTGTTAAATTCCTTTCAATTATAAGAAAAATATGGAACATGCTTCACATCTGTATTTTTTATTTTGAAAATATTGTGCTAATAAATCCTAAAGTCACTACATTGAAAGTTTCAGCAAAACCGAAATCATTACATTTTTTCTGAAGGAGTAGAATATATAAATGCAAGTCATTCCTTATTAACCCACTCTTCATTTATCTCAAGTATGGTACTCTTGTTTCTGTTTTCTAGGATAATTGCTGTGCATTGTATCATAGTTCTCCTTCACATTGGATTATTAGCCATCTCTATGACACGCATATATGACTTCAACTGACTATTATTATAGGATGATTATTGGTTATTTTGGCTTTCTAAATTTCAAAGTGAAACTTCTGTCAAAACAAACCTTCTTTAGAGAGTATCTCAGCTTATATTCTTTACAAAATTTTCATGAACAGTTATGTCAAGAAGCTTGACCTTTATTTTTTGGACTTAAGCCAATGATCTGATTAAATTTTTTACATAAGGACCTTTGACAAAGCAATATTAAATCACACTACTACTTAAACTTTTGATGAAGTGCCTAATTGAGAAAAAAATTAAAGCACCTGAAAATAAATGCTGAAACTCCTCTATGGGTCAGAAATCTAGTTAATGAGAATCAGAGAGTCCTTCCTCTAAAGGACAGTTATCCTTAAGTAGCTTAGCTAAGTAATGATCAGGGGACTAATACACAGTTCTGTAAAGAGAAGTTAATTTCATTTTCTCACCTTCAAATGAGCAGATACACATATAAAATCCAGCACTGTTTCCCCCAACCCCCAGGGTTCAAGGTTCAAATATCTTAGATGAAAATTCTGTGTAGCTTATGTTTGGATGTGATTGTTGATGATAAGTGTGATGTTCATACCATCACGCAGTTACTTGGACTAGCTTCCACAATTATGTGCGTTGCCATTGTTATACTTTGGGCATGCAAGAGAATACAAATATAACAAAATTTAATAATCAGTCAGTTCAGTTGCTCAGTCATGTCCAACTTTTTGCAACCCCATGGACTCAGCACGCCAGGCTTCCCTGTCCATCACCAACTCCTGGAGCTTACTCAAACTCTGTCCATCAAGTTGGTGATGCCATCCAACCATCTCATCCTCTGTCATCCCCTTCATCTCCTGCCTTCAATCTTCCCCAGGGTCAGGGTCTTTTCCAATGAGTCAGTTCTTTGCATCAGGTGGCCGAAGTATTGGAGTTTCAGCTTCAGTATCAGCCCTTCCAATGAATATGCAGGACTGATTTCCTTTAGCATTCACTGGTTAGATCTCCTCACAGTCCAAGGGACTCTCAAGAGTCTCCTCCAACACCACAGTTCAAAAGCATCAATTCTTCGGCACTCAGCTTTCTTTATAGTCCAACTCTCCCATCCATACATGACTACTGGAAAAACTATAGCTTTGACTAGACGGACCTTTGTTGGCAAAGTAATATCTCTGCTTTTTAATACGCTGTCTAGGTTGGTCATAATTTTTCTTCCAAGGAGCAAGTGTCTTTTAATTTCATGGCTGCAGTCAACATCTGCAGTGATTTTTGAAGCCCCTCCCCCCAAAAAATAAAGTCTCTCACTGTTTCCATTGTTTCCCCATCTATTTCCCATGAAGTGATGGGACCAGATGCTATGATCTTACTTTTCTGAATGTTGAGTTTTAAGCCAACTTTTTCACTCTCCTCTTTCCCTTTCATTAAGAGGCTCTTTAGTTCTTTGCTTTTGCCATAAGGGTGGTGGTATAATGGTGGTGCATTTCTGAGGTTATTGATATTTCTCCTGGCAATCTTGAGTCCAGCTTGTGCTTCATCCAGGCTGGGATTTCGCATGATTTACTCTGTATATAAGTTAAATAAGCAGGGTGACAGTATACAGCCTTGATGTACTCCTTTCCTGATTTGGAACCAGTCTGTTTTTCCATATCCAGTTCTAACTGTTGCTTCTTGACCTGCATACAGATTTCTCATGAGGTGGGTCAAGCGGTCTGGCATTCGCATCTCTTGAAGAATTTTTCACAGTTTGTTGTGATCCACACAGTCAAAGGCTTTGGTATAGTCAATGAAGCAGAAGTAGATGTTTTTCTGGAACTCTCTTGCTTTTTCTATGATGCAACGGATGTTGGAACTTTGATCTCTGGTTCCTCTGCCTTTTCTAAATGCAGCTTGAACATCTGGAAGTTTACAGTTCACATACTGTTGACAGCTGGCTTGGAGAATTTTGAGCATTTCTTTGCTAGTGTGTGAGATGAGTGCAATTGTGCAGTAGTTTGAACATTCTTTGGCGTGGCCTTTCTTTGGGATTGGAATGAAAACTGACCTTTTCTAGTCCTATGGCCACTGCTGAGTTTTCCAAATTTGCTGGCATATTGAGTGCAGCACTTTCACAGCATCTTCTTTTAGGATTTGAAATAGCTCAACTGGAATTCCATCACCTCCACTAGCTTTGTTCTTAGTGATACTTCCTTAGGCCCACTTGACTTCACATTCCAGAATGTCTGGCTCTAGGTGAGTGATCACACCATCATGGTTATCTGGGTCATGAAAATCTTTTTTTGTATAGAAGTTATGTGTTTTTTTTTTTGTTGTTTTTGTTTTTTTAATTTTTTAAAATAAATTTATTTATTTTAGTTGGGGGCTAATTACTTTACAATATTGTAGTAGTTTTTGCCATACATTGACATGCATCAGCCATGGGTTCACATGTGCTCCCCCTCCCGAACCCTCCTCCCACCTCCCTCCCCATCCCATCCCTCTGGGTCATCTCCATGCTCCAGCCCTGAGCATCCATCCCATGCATAGAACATGGAATGGTGTTCCGCTTCACATATGACAATATACATGTTTCAATGTTATTGTCCCAGAACGTCCCACCCTCACCTTCTTCCTCAGAGTCCACAGGACTGTTCTATGCATCTGTGTCTCTTATTCTGTCTCGTATATAGGGTTACCGTTACCATCTTTCAAATTCCATATATATGCATTAGTATACTGTATTGGTGCTTTTCTTTCTGGCTTACTTCACTCTGTATAATGGGCTCCAGTTTCATCCATCTCAATAGAACCGATTCAAATGTATGTTTTTTAATGGCCGAGTAATATTCCATTATGTATATGTACCACAGCTTCCTTATCCATTCGTCTGCCGATGGACATCTAGGTTGCTTCCATGTCCTGGCTATTGTAAACAGTGCTGCGATGAACATTGGGGTACACGCATCTCTTTCAATTCTGGTTTCCTCGGTGTGTATGCCCAGCAGTGGGATTGCTGGGTCATATGGCAGTTCTATTCCCAGTTTTTGAAGGAATCTCCACACTGTTCTCCATAGTGGCTGTACTCCATAGTTTGCATTCCCACCAACAGTGTAAGAGGGTTCCCTTTTCTCCACACCCTCTCCAGCATTTATTGCTTGTAGACTTTTGGATAGCAGCCATTCTGACTGGTGTGTAATGGTACCTCATTGTGGTTTTGATTTGCATTTCTCTAATAATGAGTGATGTTGAGCATCTTTTCATGTGTTTGTTAGCCATCTGTATGTCTTCTTTGGAGAAATGTCTGTTTAGTTCTTTGGCCCATTTTTTGATTGGGTCGTTTATTTTTCTGAAATTCAGCTGCAGGAGTTGCTTGTATATTTTTGAGATTAATTGTCTGTTGCTTCATTTGCTATTATTTTCTCCCATTCTTAAGGCTGTCTTTTCACCTTGCTCATAGTTTCCTTTGTTGTGCAAAAGCTTTTAATTTTAATTAGGTCCCATTTGTTTATTTTTGCTTTTATTTCCAATATTCTGGGGGGTGGGTCATGGAGGATCCTGCTGTGATTTATGTCAGAGAGTGTTTTGCCTATGTTTTCCTCTAGGAGTTTTATAGTTTCTGGTCTTACATTTAGATCTTTAATCCATTTTGAGTTTATTTTTGTGTGTGGTGTTGGGAAGTGTTCTAGTTTCATTCTTTTACAAGTGGTTGACCAGTTTTCCCAGCACCACTTGTTAAAGAGATTGTCTTTTTTCCATTGTATACTCTTGCCTCCTTTGTCGAAGATAAGGTGTCCATAGGTGCGTGGGTTTATCTCTGGGCTTTCTATTTTGTTCCATTGATCTATATTTCTATCTTTGTGCCAGTACCACACTGTCTTGATGACTGTGGCTTTGTAGTAGAGCTTGAAGTCAGGCAGGTTGATTCCTCCAGTTCCATTCTTCTTTCTCAAGATTGCTTTGGCTGTTCGAGGTTTCTTATATTTCCATACAAATTGTGAAATGATTTGTTCTAGTTCTGTGAAAAATACCATTGGTAGCTTGATAGGGATTGCATTGAATCTATAGATTGCTTTGGGTAGTATACTCATTTTCACTATATTAATTCTTCCAATCCATGAACATGGTATATTTCTCCATCTGTTTGTGTCCTCTTTGATTTCTTTCATCAGTGTTTTATAGTTTTCTATATATAAGTCTTTTGTTTCTTTAGGTAGATATATTCCTAAGTATTTTATTCTTTTTGTTGCAATGGTGAATGGTATTGTTTCCTTAATTTCTCTTTCTGTTTTCTCATTATTGGTGTATAGGAACACAAGGGATTTCTGTGTGTTAATTTTGTATCCTGCAACTTTACTATATTCATTGATTAGCTCTAATAGTTTTCTGGTAGAATCTTTAGGGTTTTCTATGTAGAGGATCATGTCATCTGCAAACAGTGAGAGTTTTACTTCTTCTTTTCCTATCTGTATTCCTTTTATTTCTTTTTCCACTCTGATTGCTGGGCCAAAACGTCCAAAACTGTGTTGAATAGTAGTGGTGAAAGTGGGCACCCTTGCCTTGTTCCTGAACTTAGGGGAAATGCTTTCAATTTTTCACCATTGAGGATAATGTTTGCTGTGGTTTTGTCATATATAGCTTTTATTATGTTGAGGTATGTTCCTTCTATTCCTGCTTTCTGGAGTGTTTTTATCATAAATGGATGTTGAATTTTGTCAAAGGCTTTTTCTGCATCTATTGAGATAATCATATGGTTCTTATCTTTCAATTTGTTAATGTGGTGAATTACATTGATTGATTTGCAGATGTTAAAGAAACCTTGCATTCCTGGGATAAAGCCCACTTGGTCATGATGTATGATCTTTTTAATATGATGTTGGATTCTGTTTGCTAGAATTTTATTAAGGATTTTTGCATCTATGTTCATCAGTGATATTGGCCTGTAGTTTTCTTTTTTTGTGACATCTTTGTCTGGTTTTGGAATTAGGGTGATGGTGGCCTCATAGAATGAGTTTGTGCCGGAGTCCTGCCCCAGCTGGTCAGGGTTCTCTTAGGATGGACGGAGTCGGCGATACGAATGAGAAGACATAGAAACAAATGTAAAGTATAGAATCATACCAATTCAGCTTAGTGGGCATACCAATTTAGCTTAATGGGCATATGAATTCAGCTTAATGGGCCTATCAATCCAGCTTAATAGGCCAGCAGTTTTTGACCTTCATTGAAACTGTTTGCCTGTTTTTAGTTACAAAAAGCCTCATTTTGTTTACATCATCTTCTGGCCTGGGGGCCTGCTAACATCTTGTAACTCTCCTATTGATAAGGGTTGATCAGTCAGAACGCTTTTGTATCAGGCACAGCAGGAAAGAATTTATCAATAGAAAGTTTCAAGGTAAAACCTGTTTTCAGTAATTTACTCTACGCCTTGAGCTTAACAGAAAAGAATGTGGTCCCAGAAGGTCAGCAAGCTGAAGGTCAGCTCTAAGTAAGAATCATCAGTTAATTCAACAATTGTCTTATTATTTGTATTAAAGCTAAACTTCTATTTATATAAATTTTTAACTATTATGCTTTCATTATATAGGCTGAATACGTTAAGAGTAAAAACATAGTGAGTAAATATAGACTAAGTAACAGTTTCATAAAGCAATATTTCTTATATTTCCTAACAAGCCTTTTTTCCTGCGAAGGGTTTTGTGCCCACAGGGGCTTTCTGTGCGGAGGCTCTCAATGCGGTTTTATTACTAGGGAGCAGTTACGTACATTAGCTCCAAAGGCACAGGTACATTTATTAAACAAACTAATATGTTAGCAAAAGGAATTTAGATCAGCATACTCTATATCTCAGATAGTTTTATTTAGGGTGCTACCGTTCAGGGGCCTTGTTGATTTGAGGTTTCAGATTGATCTATTTTAGAAGAGAATCAGGAAAAGCCTTTTGCCTAAGTCACAGAAAATAAGAAGAGGTTTATTACAGTAAGCGTCAGAAAGAGAGATCTCATTTTTAAGGTGAGCGCTGAGGCAGCCTCTGGAGAATCCCCGAGGCCTGAGTTGCTCTGCTCGTCAGTCCTTCTCCTCATGACTCTGTCATGAGTGGGGATCTCGTGAGCTGGCTCCCGGCAAGTTTGGAAGTTTACCATCTTCTGCAATTTTCTGGAAGAGTTTGAGTAGGATAGGTGTTAGCTCTTCTCTAAATTTTTGGTAGAATTCCGCTGTGAAGCCGTCTGGTCCTGGGCTTTTGTTTGCTGGAAGATTTCTGATTACAGTTTCGATTTCCGTGCTTGTGATGGGTCTGTTAAGATCTTCTATTTCTTCCTGGTTCAGTTTTTGAAAGTTATACTTTTCTAAGAATTTGTCCATTTCTTCCAAGTTGTCCATTTTATTGGCATACAGCCGTTGGTAGTAAGTAGTCTCTTATGATCCTTTGTATTTCTGTGTAGTCTGTTGTGATCTCTCCATTTTCATTTCTAATTTTGTTGATCTGATTCTTCTCCCTTTGTTTCTTGATGAGTCTGGCTAATGGCTTGTCAATTTTGTTTATCTTCTCGAAAAACCAGCTTTTAGTTTTGTTAATTTTTGCTATGGTCTCTTTTGTTTCTTTTGCATTTATTTCTGCCCTAATTTTTAAGATTTCTTTCCTTCTACTAACTCTGGGGTTCTTCATTTCTTCCTTCTCTAGTTGCTTTAGGTGTAGAGTTAGTTTATTTATTTGATTTTTTTCTTGTTTCTTGAGGTACGCCTGTATTGCTATGAACCTTCCCCTTAGCATTGCTTTTACAGTGTCCCATAGGTTTTGGGTTGTTGTGTTTTCATTTTCATTCGTTTCTATGCATATTTTGATTTCTTTTTTGATTTCTTCTGTGATTTGTTGGTTATTCAGAAGCGTGTTGTTTAGCCTCCATATGTTGGAATTTTTAATAGTTTTTTTCCTGTAATTGAGGTCTAATCTTACTGCATTGTGGTCAGAGAAGATGGCTGGGATGATTTCAATTTTTTGGAATTTACCGAGGCTAGATTTATGGCCCAGGATGTGATCTATCCTGGAGAAAGTTCCGTGTGCACTTGAGAAAAAGGTGAAATTGATTGTTTTGGGGTGGAAAGTCCCGTAAATATCGATTAAATCTAATTTGTCTATTGTATCATTTAAAGTTTGTGTTTCCTTGTTAATTTTCTGTTTAGTTGATCTATCCATATGCGTGAGTGGAGTATTAAAGTCTCCCACTATTATTGTGTTATTGTTAATTTCCCCTTTCATACTTGTTAGTATTTGCCTTATATGTTGTGGTGCTCCTATGTTGGGTGCATATATATTTATAATTGTTACATCTTCTTCTTGGATTGATCCTTTGATCACTATATAGTGTCCTTCTTTGTCCCTTTTCACAGCCTTTATTTTAAAGTCTATTTTATCTGAAATGAGTATTGTGACTCCTGCTTTCTTTTGGTCTCCATTTGCATGAAATATATTTTTCCATCCCTTCACTTTCAGTCTGTATGTGTCCCTAGTTTTGAGGTGGGTCTCTTGTAGACAGCATGTGTAGGGGTCTTGTTTTTGTATCCACTCAGCCAGTCTTTGTCTTTTGGTTGGGGCATTCAACCCATTTACATTTAAGGTAATTATTGATAAGTATGGTCCCGTTGCCATTTACTTTGTTGTTTTAAGTTCGTGTTTAAACATCCTTTCTGTGTTTCCTGTTTAGAGAAGATCCTTTAGCATTTGTTGGAGAGCTGGTTTGGTGGTGCTGAATTCCCTCAGTTCTTGCTTGTCTGTAAAGCTTTTGAATTCTCCTTCATATCTGAATGAGATCCTTGCCAGGTACAGTAATCTGGGTTGTAGATTTTTCTCTTTCATTACTTTAAGTATGTCCTGCCATTCCCTTCTAGCCTGAAGAGTTTCTATTGAAAGATCAGCTGTTATCCTTATGGGGATCCCCTGTGTGTGTTATTTGTTGTTTTTCCCTTGCTGCTTTTAATATTTGTTCTTTGTGTTTGATCTTTGTTAATTTGATTAATATGTGTCTTGGGGTGTTTCGTCTTGGGTTTATCCTGTTTGGGACTCTCTGGTTTCTTGGACTTCTGTGACTATTTCCTTCCTCATTTTAGGGAAATTTTCAACTATTATCTCCTCGAGTATCTTTTCATGGCCTTTCCTTTTATCTTCTTCTTCTGGGACTCCTATGATTCGAATGTTGGGGCGTTTCATATTGTCCCAGAGGTCCCTGAGGTTTTCCTCATTTCTTTTGATTCTTTTTTCTTTTTTCCTCTCTGCTTCGTTTATTTCCACCATTCTATCTTCTACCTCACTTATCCTATCTTCTGCCTCTGTTATTCTACTGTTGGTTCCCTCCAGCGTGTCTTTTATCTCCTTTATTTCATTATTCAATATATATTGACTCCTTTTTATTTCTTCTAGGTCCTTGATAAACATTTCTTGCATCTTCTCAATCCTTGTCTCCAGGCTATTTATCTGTAACTCCATTTTATTTTCAAGATTTTGGATCATTTTTACTATCATTATTCTAAATTCTTTTTCAGATAGATTCCCTATCTCCTCCTCTTTTGTTTGGTTTGGTGGGCATTTCTCATTTTCCTTTACTTGTTGAGTATTTCTCTGCCTTTTCATCTTGTTTAGATTGCTGTGTTAGGCCTGGCCTTTCTGTATTCTGGTAGTTTGAAGTTCCTCTTTATTGTGGAGGTTCCTCACTGTGGGTGGGGTTGGACGGGTGGCTTGTCAAGGTTTCCTGGTTGGGGGAGCTTGTGTCGGTGTTCTGGTGGGTGGAGCTGGATTTCTTCTCTCTAGAGTGCAATGGAGTGTCCAGTATTGAGTTTTGAGATGTCTATCGATTTGGTGTGCCTCTGGACAGCCTGTATATTGATGCTCAGGGCTATGTTCCTGCGTTGCTGGGGAATTTGCGTGGTATGTCTTGCTCTGGAACTTATTGGCTCTTGGGTGGAGCTTGGTTTCAGTGTATATGTGGAGGCTATTGGATGATCTCTTATTAATTAATGTTTCCTCTGGCTTTCAGTCTTATTCTTGCAGTAGCCTCAAGACTAATCCATCCATACAGCATCAATAATAAAACTTTTAGGTTAATGGTGAAAAGATTCTCCACAGTGAGGGATATCCAGAGAGGTTCACTGAGTTACATGGAGAGGTGAAAGGGAGGGAGGTTGAGGTGACCAGGAGGAGAAGAGGGGGACTCAAACGTGGGGAGAGCAGTCTAGCCAGTAAGCACTTCCCTCTGTGCTCTCCACAGTCTGGAACCCTCAGAGAGGTTCACAGAGATACATAGAGAGGGGGGAGGAAGGCAATAGAGGTGGGGATGAGTAGAAAGGGAGGAATCAAGAGGGGAAAGAGAGATCTGGGCAGTATTCTGTTCCCGAAGTGTTCTCCGATACCCAGAACACCCTCAGAGATTCACAGAATTGGGTTGAGAAGAGAAGGAGGAGGGTGGGAGATAGAGGTTCCCTGGGGGAGAAGAAAGAGCGTCAATAGAGGGAGAGGGTAATCAAGCCAGTAATCACACTCCTGAGTAAAAATGGGTACTAAAGATTGTATTCTTAAATGTACAAAATTGATATCAAATATGTAAAACAAAGATTAAAAATCTAGAGTAGAGGTTATACTCTTATAAAACATACAATATAAAAAAAAGAAAAAAGAAAACAGTATAAATGAAAAAAGACAGTAAAACAGTAAAAAAAGAAAAGTAAAAAAAGAAAAACAGGAAAAAAAACAGTAAAAAAAGAAAACACAAAAAGTATAAGATATATGTACGCAGTTTGCTTTAAAAATAGGGTGTTTTTTTTTTTGCAAGGTAATAGTGGGTTATGAAAATGAAAATTAAAGGTATAATAGAGGTCTTAAAGAAAAAAGAAAGAAAAAAAATGATAATAGTAAAAATATATATCCCCGACTTTCTCTGGAGCAGTTGTGAGCTGTGTGGTGTCTGTTCAGTTTCAGATAGATCCTTGTTCCTGCTTATACTTTTCAAGATCTATAGGCCCCTTTCAATGCAGTCAGTGTTAACTACAGGGATTTTAATCTGTTGGCCTGTCCCTTCCAACGCGCTTCCCTCTGTTTATTTGGCTTTTGTTTGGAGGTCTCTTCAGTGTCTAATTTCTGCCCTGCTACAAAGGGGCGGAGGTGGTCTCTTTAGGTTGACTGGTTCAGTCCTGCTGTGGGGAGGGAGGACCACTGCAAACCAATATCACTGGCGTGTGTGTGGAGAGCTCGCAGTGTCTAGGCCACACTGGGTTCGCCCCCGCTCACAGCGTGTGTGCTTTCCCCGTCTACCCTGCTCAGGCTTCAGGTTACTCTGCCGGGGGGTGGGCCCTGAGATGCGCGCACTTCCCAGGTCTAAGCTGCTCAGGTTCAGGTTCCCGGGTACTCCACAAAGGCGCAGACTCGGTTGGGCCGGAGGTTTGCGCCATTACCGGTCGGAGCAGCTCAGGCAGCCAGGAGTTTGGCGAGCGCACTCTCCCCTGTTGGGGCGGCACGGCTTATCACCTCCCTGGTCCCTGCCTCGGTTTAGGGGCGCGCTTCCCAGGTACTCCACCAAGGCGCAGACTCGGTTGGGCTCACGGTTTGCGCCGTTCCCGGTCCGAGCAGCTCAGGCAGCCAGGAGTTTGGCGAGAGCACTCTCCCTTGTTGGGGCGGTGCGGCTTATCACCTCCCTGGTCCCCGCCTCGGTTTATGGGCGCGCCCGGCTCCGGCTCCGGTGTGCTTTGTGTCGGTTCTGGGGAGCTGGTCTCTGGCTGTGACCCTCCCAGTGGCTGTAGACCCTCCGGGATCTCAGGCAGTCTTTGCTTAGAAACTGGGAGCGTGTTTGCAGTTTGGTAGGGGGTGCCCTCTCTGGGGCCGAGTTTGCCCCTTTCCGGCTCTGGCTGGTGCCGCCTGCCCGCTGTGTCCGGCGGGGGATGGGGCGGTCCGCAGTCGGCTAGCTCTTCCCCTGTATCGCTCAGTCCTTTGTTCTGTGAGCGGGCCGGCAGTGCCTTAGCTTTGGGCTTTTCGCGGGATAGTTCTCTCTCTCTGGCTGTCTCACAGTCTAGGTTACTATCTCACGTTAGCTCCCTCCGATTGCCCTCAGGGCGTTCGGCCCGGTCCTTACCCTAAGCAGTGCCGCCGGCTCCTCTCCATTCAGCCCCCACTTGCTGGTGGCGGATGCGGGCGTCTGGGGTTCTTTGCTGGAAGTTGCCTTTAGGCACGTAATCAGTGGGTTTTATTTATTTTTTCTCCCGGTTATGTTGCTCTCCGAGATTCGAAATCTTCCCCCAAGCCCGCCGGTGAGAGGGTTTCCTGGTGCTTGGAAATTTCTCCTCTTTTACGACTCCCTCCCCGGGACGGATCTCTATCCCTAACTCTTTTGTCTCTCTTTTTATCTTTTATAATTTCTCCTACCTCCTTCTGAAGATAATGTGCTGTCTTTATGAATGCCTGACGTCCTCTGCCAGCATTCAGAAGTAGTCTTGTGAAGTTTGCTCAGCGTTCAGATGTTCTTTCGATAAATTTGTGGGGGAGAGAGTGGTCTCTCCGTCCTATTCCTCCGCCATCTTAGCCCCCGCTCAGAAGTTATGTTTTAATAGTAATGTAACCCAGGTGGCTGAGGGAACATTCACTTATGGTGGCACTGTCTAATGGCTTTGGGAGATGGAGTACCTGGGGTAAAGAGAAGGAAGCTCTCTGATCTGCAGATGGAAGTAGGTATGTGTGGAGGGAAGGAAAATGGTGGGCCTTTACAGTGGGTTTTATTTAGCGCTGAAACTAAATAAGGAAAACACTTCTCTCTCATCTATGTAGTTTATGTTCTTCTATTTAATTGACCTAGGCCCTTTTCTTTATAAGCAATATTCCTGACCTTATGTTAATAGTGAATTTGCCCCTTCTCATTCTGTATTACATTACCAAACTCATATACATTAGCTGACAGCACATACTACTAGGCCCAGATGGCTTTTCTTTGCCTCGTATTTCTCTCCAGCCTTTATAGAGGTATAGGGAAAATGTTCATTTTCCCTGACACAATAAAAAGAAATGAAGAAGAAAGGCAAGGTATTACAGGAAGTTTCTCCTTCCCTGTGAAGCTTGTCTCACCTTCCACTGCCCCTGGCTGCATGAACTACTCTTTCACTTATGTTTACCATTATGAATTCAATCAATTTGTTGTAATTATCACAATGATTACTGTACATTACTAATTTTTCTTATTTTACTAATGTCTGTAAGTTCAGTGCTTGGAAATAGCACTTAGAATTTATTAAGTACTCAATTTTTAAAAAATTGAACAACCAAATTATCTCTGGCACTAGAAATATTGTTGACATTCAGTAACTAATTTTTAAAATAATAACAATAACAACAACTAATATATTTTTATATGGATTTTCTCATTTAAATATCACTGATAGCTCTCTGGATTTGGGCACCAATATTCTCCCCCTAAAAACATGGAGAGGTAATGATACTTCTCCCAGGTAACATACAGCTTGTCAGTGGTTGGGATTAGAGCTTCACTGCCCATACTCTTAATTTCTGTAGCACACAAATGGGAATGGGTGTAAATAATTTTAATACTATGATTAATTGAATGATAGATCTATATATTTGGCCCAATTGTGGCAGAGAGGATAAATGCTCAGATTTCTCGAATGGTCAGGGAAAATTTCCCAGAAAGTGCAAAAGATATTGGCAGACATGCACAATGATGAGAACACTTGGCCTAGTTTTCTTTATGGTTTTGCCACCGAGTTTTAGTAAATTAGGCAGACCTCCTGCAAAATATCACTTGTTTCTATTTCCTCTTCTATAAAAGAAGGATTGAATTAAATGACATCTTAAATATTGCTATTCAAAAGAAATTCTTTCACTGGAGTGTGTGCCTTGCACACAGTGTAAACTCTATAAGCATCTACTGAATTGAATTATTTTGAAACAGAGAGAATACACCCAATGGATGGAACTGCTGAAGCTAAAACTATCATCTGTCTAGACTACTACACTTTCATTATCTTATATAGTGAACCACAGCTTAGATAACTTTCATTTCCCTATGAATGCTCTGCTTGACCAGAAATGCAGTGTATCCAGTTGGCCAATCCCCAAACACCACGAAATCAACTTCGGACTCTATACCTACTTTATCATTCCTTCTCACCCCAAATAAGGTTGCCTGTGTGGCTCCAGTCAATCAAATATTTTCTATTTTCTCTCCCTTGCTCCTTATAACTTGTAAAATCTGTTTGTCTTCTGCTCGATTTTGCAGTTCTCTGAAAGAAGAATGTATATTTTCATGGCGTAATTCATTAAGGTTTGTTTGTATTACCTAAATTGTTTTCTTTAATACATTTTTAACAGGTTTTGGTAACGAGGAATGAGATCTGAAGCTGGTTGCTAATGGCCTATGGGACAAGGAGACACTCAGACCAGTTGTCCACTGAACTCTTCCAGTTCACAGATCCTCTCAGCATTACCAAGGGCCATGGGTAAGTCACTGTTGGATTTGAGCTCCGCTCCCATGCGTGCAGCTCTCCAATGCAAAAAATCAGTATTAAAATGTTATTATTATTTTATGTATTAATGCTTCCAGAAAGTTTCCAGAGTAGTTTTATTAGGGGTCAGCAACAGGTAGCAGTTGTTAGGGAACTCATCAAGTGTCAAGGTAAGTTTATAGCATAAACCACTAGGGGACTTAGGAAAATCAACTGACAAGAAATTCGTACTTTTTTGACTCTTGAAATAAAAATCTAAGTAGGTGTAAAGCATAAGTCAGGTTATTAGAACATATGCTACTACAAAAAAAATCATCTTATGAAAGAGGAAAAGATCTATGGTTAATGGGAATCTTGGAAGTCAAAGCTGCAAAATTGGTGGACATGAATCAAACACCTGAGAGCTGTTCTCTTATGCTAAGATAAGTTGGTCATGGAGTGGATTAGATTGACATTAGGTCACCTGCCAACCTCAAGAAAATTTCCATGCGAGGAGGTACTCTGTAAAACACCACAAAATCCTAAATCTAACAGCACATCTCTTTTAGGAATTAATTTGATTCCAAGAAACTCAAGGCTTAGCTTAAACAAAAAGGATCTTCAACTTTCAAAGAACTGTGTGTGCCATCTTCTGCATAATTGCTTATTTTATGTTTAAGATCTGTGGTCCCAGAAACTGTAATATCTATAAATATGGTGAAATATTACTAAGACAACCTAGAATTACAATGGCCATTATAGGGGACATTTCAGTTAAACAAGATTGTTCATTTAAGAAGCATACTTCAGAACTTCCCTGGTGGCTCAGTGGATAAGAATCCACCTACTAATGTAGAGGACATGGGTTCAATTCCTGGTCCAGGTAGATAGCACATGCCTCAGAGCAACTAAGCCCTGCAGCAAAACTACTGAAGCCTACGCACCTGGAGCCCATGCTTCACAACAGGAGCCAATACAATGAGAAGCCTGAGCACTGGAACAGTGAGTGGGCCCTGCTTGCTGCAACTAGAGAAAGCCTGTGCACAGCAACAAAGACCCAGTGCAACCCAAAATTTAAAGAATTAATTGATTAAAAAAGAAGTGTACTTGAAAGCAAGAGTTCCCAAATCAACAAACAGAATGGGATAACTATTTTAATATTCTAAAATATGATAGCCACTAGCTGGATATGGATATTTAATTTTTAAAAATTAAATACAATTTAGTTTTAAAATTGAGGTTTAGTTTTTAAAAGTAAATAAATTTTAATTTTTAAAACAAAGTAGAATTTAATTTTTAAAATTAAATAAATTTAAATTCAATTTCTCAGCACATTTACAATGCTTTTTTAACCACTTATGTCTAGTAGCTTCTGTACTTGGCGTTTCCATCATTATGGAAGGTTCTCTTGTACAGCCCTATTTTGGTTGACATCTTGATCTTGGCCTTTAAGACCTTGCTACTAGGAACAAGTTGAAGTGTAGAGAGACCAGTCTAAGAGTCAGGGAAATGAATTTCATTTACATAAGGCTTAAGCTGTCCACTCAAAGACTTCTTCTAGAAAGGGTTTTTATCATGAAGGAGGAGAAATCCATAGGACTGTCTTAATGCGGAACATTCCAAAGAAGAAGCTATATGACAAAATCAATTATTCATTTGAAAGAAAAAAGTGTTTTCACTGTTTTTGTTCGTGGCATCAACCATATAGTGGCTAAAATAGTGTGTTAATCAGACTCTGGCCTTGGGGGTGGATGGCATTTGAGGTGATGGTGGTATGATGTGAGCTTCTGAGACTGTAACTTGGGATAAACTGAGAGTCCAGGTGGGAAAGGTTTAATACCTTTATTCTTGATATATGTTGTGTGCTTATTTAATATCTATCTCTCTCACTAAACTGAAAGCTCCATCCTAACACAGAATGTCAGTTACATTCACCTTTGATCCTCAGAACACAGCAAGATGTCTGGTGTTTAGAATGAATGAATTCTATTTTGGAAGAGGCTTATTCTTATTATTTGATACTGTATTACTCTGTATCAAGTTAATGAAATTTGATTTATTCAATAAATAATGTAAAGCATGTTAGCTCCTATAACTTTTATACTGCTTTCCAATTTTTCACTTCTCAAATGTACGTATCCTAGAATTTTGTGTGTGTTTTTAAACTGACCTAGAGGTTGTTTCACTGAGCCCAAGTTGATTCATACTTGGGCTTCAGGCACATATGTGTATGTGCTTGTATATATTTTTTGGGTGAATGGATTCTTAGATATCATTAAATGTTCAAATAAGTCACTAACTGTCCCTCTTCCCAGTATTATTAAGAATGAGATTAGTGAGTGCTGTACATATTTTATGATATAACTGAAATGTTACTTTTCAGTTCTGTAGCATAGTGAAGGATAAAGAGTGATTAATTGGGATTTAGTTGCCTTGTTAAAGTCCTTAGTCTGACTGAGTCCCAGATTATTATAATTAAAATGAAAAAAATAAAAAACAATGAAAGATGACCTCTATGGGTCCTGGTACCTTGAGTTTTACTATGTTTTACATCCTGAGTCACTGGTTTCCCAATAAGCTTGTGGAACTTTGTGTTTGATAATTTGAAGTAAGTTTCCACTAATAACTGAAGTTCAACTTACAGTTCTTTATGAGCCATAGACTATTATTGAGTACATTTAAGAAAGTTATGTTATTTGTCAAGTATTATTTCTGTAGGCATTTTTTATTTCTCCTATTTACCCAACTAAAAGGATACTTTTTCTCTGACTTCCTTGTTCTCCCATAGCAATTTGAATTCTCAATCTTTTTTTCATGGTACTGGGCTTTGTGTAAAGTAGAATGTGTTGCAGTGACGCTTAAGAGTCCCAAAGATCCCTATGGGGTTTGTGAGGTCAAAACTATCTTTATAATAATATTAAAATCTTATATAACTCTTTTCACTTTCATTCTCTTGTGAATATATGATACAGTTGGATGTAACAACTGATAAATATGGAAGCAGATGTAAGGATCCAAATGTATTTTATTAAGCCAGGTGTTAAAGAGGTCTGCAAAAATAGAAGCCAGTGCACTCTCTGATTAAATGGTTTTTGTGAATACATAATTAATTTTCATAAAAATATGTAATTTATATTGATATGCAATGGATTTATTATTGTTGTAATAAATTAATAAATAATTTAAAATAATATATTTTAATTTTAAACACAGTAGATATCCATAGATATAACTCGCAATAAGCAAAAGTTCTTTGGGGTTCTCAAAGTTTAGGAATATAAAAGAGGTCTTGAACAAAAAGATGAGGCGGAGGAATCATGGTAGGTAAGAGCAACATTCCTATTCCAAGCCTTCATCTTACTTGTGTTGTCATTTAGAGGAGAAATAACATCGCCCTTATTGCCTTTGATTTCTCTTTGCATTTTTAAAAGTTATGTGCAGTGGTATACTACTCAACCATAAAATAGGATAAACATTTGCCATTTGTAACAACATGGATGCACCTAGAGAGTATTATGTTTTGTGAAATAATAAATCATATAGAGAAGGACAATTGCTGTATGTTTTCATTTATATATGGAATCTAGAAAATAAAATGAATGAATGTAACAAATAAGGCAAACTCACATACAGAGAACAAACTAGTCATTACCAGAAGGGAAAGGGGTGGGGGAGTAGCAAGAAAGGTGAAGGAGATTTAAGAAGTACAAGCTACTAGGTACAAAATAAATAGGTTACAAGTATGTGCTATACAGCACAAGGAATTTATCCTATATTTTATAATAACCTTATATGGATTACATAAAAATATCAAATCTCTATGTTGTATACCCAAAACTAATATAATATTATAAGTGAACTATATTTCAATTTAAAAAAGTGCAGGTCACCAATGTGCCATGATCAGGTTAGCAAATGAAATCTCTAGGTAGAGAACTTGCTGGAAACTCACCTTGCAGTTTTTGAGGGTATAATTCTCCTCCCACCCAAACTCTCCCCGTGTTAGAGATAATGAGTAGATTCAATCTAAAAACTCTGTATAGAAGTTAGATTGCTAAGTAGTAGCTACCTAAGTAAGTCTAAGGTACCATCTTTTTAGGGTGATTCTTAACCCCAAAGAGTTTGCACCATGAACTTCTAGAGGAGACTGTTATTTATTTATTTTTCCTTTAAACAGCTGCTTATCTCTCTCAGGGAGTTTCTTCTGAACAGGACATATACCTGGTATTTCACGAATGATTCACTGAAGAATATCTGAACTCTTTTTATGTAATTGTTATTTAAGAAAAAAAGTCCTAGAGGCTTTTCTGCCAGGCAAGCTCCATCTTTAAGCAATTATTTTTGGGTTCTGAGTACTAGCAGTACCCAAGGGCTTGTTGGAAGCAACACTTCTATTATTGATAATGATGAAAATGTTTGGCCAGGGGATATATTCATTTTCATCTTTGCCATTTATAATCAATTAATCATGGTAATCTTAAGTGTAGAATATATTTTTATGACAGTTGTACTTCAGAAAGAGAACAGGAATCTTGAGTTATTGGTTATTAAGTTTTGCCTATCTGTAACCTGCCCATTTTCAAGGTAGCCGTGAAAGCAGAAGGTATTTTTAAAAAAATGCATTTAGTTTCTTTGTCAAATTATTTTTACTGTATCTTAAAATAAATGAAAATGTGGCAAAATGTGTTAGTACTAGATGTTAGAAACGTGAAGCTTCAATAAGCTAGATGTATGTATATACACATATATGTCTACGTAAGCTATATCAAACTGTGTTTTGAAAATTAGACAGATTGGAGGTGACTTTCTTCTCTTTTGGAGCTCTGCTTAAGGAAAATACAGAAATATAACTCTATGTTTTCAAGAAAATAAAAAAAGGAAAATGAAAAGTTAATATATCTCAGTTGCTTTATTGGTCTGACATCTCCAGCTCTTGAATTCATAAGATCAATTAGAAAATTTTTACTTGTGGATAAAAGATAGATATTAACACGTGTGACTCTTCTAGAGTATAGGAAGGAACCAAAGTCTAAAAAGAAGAGAAAAAACACAAATATAAATGATAAAACCTGGCAACATATCACCTGGTAATGATGCTGTTTTAAGTGGTTTAAGTAGAAGGTAAAGGAAACAGAGCTATATAATGTAATAATATAATTTTGGAGCCCTTCACCATTAATACTGATCACAGGATCTCCTGGAGTTTTGGGGTGTGAAAACTGATCATAAGAAAACTTTAAAAATTGAGTGTTGAATCAGTTTGGTAAAAGTTGACTTTAGTTGAGATTGAAATCTAAAGACAGATATCCTTTTTAATACTCTGTTGGTGGCACAACACTCACTTCAGTATGGCTTATATTAAAAAAAATGTCAAACTTTGTTACCTAGAAATAAAACCTGAGAGAAGCAATATTACAGACACTTAAATATTATCCTGATTAGTAATGCCCTCTTTTGAAAAAATCTATCCTATTTCTCTAAGGTCTTTGCTTTAAACTCTGTGTGTGTGTGTGTGTGTGTGTGTGTGTGTGTGTGTGTGTGTGTGTGTGTATGTATTGTGTCAATACTAGTAGCAAAATTGGAATCAGTTATCACTAAAATCCAGTATTAGGCCTTTATAGCAGATATAATCAATCTCCCGTTAGTAACCATAACAAAGTAAAATAGAAAATGAAAGAAATATTTGTATAAAAACCAAAATAGACTCAGACATAGCAAACAAATTTCTGGTTCAAAGGGAAGAGGGGAGGAATAAATTAGGAATCTGTAATGAAGAGAGACACACTACTATATATAGCAGAGGGAACTAGATTCACTATCTTATAATAACCTATAAAGGAAAATAACCTGAAAAACAATATATATAAAACACTGAATCACTTTGTTGCACACCTGAAGCATTGTAAATCAACTATACTTCAATAAAAAAACTAAAAAATTTTGCAATTAATAAAGGTCCTCCTGTTGTCTTCTTACAGAAATATAATTGAGAGTTAACAATATTTTACTTAATTCATTAATGAATAAACAAGTCTAAAAAATACAACTTTAAGAAAAAAGTTCCAAAAACTTGGAGAAAATATTGGAAGATGTCCACAGAATAATATAAGAAATAGAAATGAAGGGTTCTAAAACAAGGTTTTTTGACTGTACAATCACAGATGATCTCAGGAAGGAAGTTGAGGAAACACTGAGAGAGATCAATGTGTCTGTATAGAGAGCTCTTTGAGCTCAGACATAAAACGATCATATATAAAAGAGGCACATGCCAAGGACAAACACAAAAGAGTGGCACACTTCTGAAGAGCAGGGTCAGGAAGGCTAAAGTCTAGAAAGACTTTGTGAGAAATGCTAATGACTACAAAAGTCCCGAAAACTATGTTTGGAGCAAACTAAAAACAGGAAAGGGATAGATTCAAACTCAAGGAAAATAATGTGATGTCAAAAGAGGGCAGAGAGAAAGCAGAACTTTCTAATTCCTTCTCTGCCTCTGTGTTGTCTATCAAAGACTAAATTTTATTTATTTGTTGTCAACTTAATAAGCATGCCTGCCTGAATATGCAGTCATGTCCGACTCTTCCACACCATGGACTGACATCAATTTATATTCTACTCAAAGTATGGTCTATTACAGAAAAAATTCTGTTCAAAATGCTTTAGTTTTTCAACATTTTGATACTGATAGGGATGTATGTGTGTGTGTGTGTGTGTGTGTGTGCGCGTGTGTGTATGAAGTTGCCTCAGTCGTGTCTGACTCTTTGTGACCCCATGGACTATAGCCCCCCAGGCTCCTCTGTCCATGGGATTCTCCAGGCAAGAATACTGAAGTGAGTTGCCATGCCCTCCTCTAGGGGATCTTCCCAACCCAGGATTGAGCCCAGGTCTCTTGAATCTCCTGTACTGGCATGCTGATTCTTTACCACTGTGCCATCTGGGAAGCATAGTCAGTTATTTCAGAGATGAAGGGAAAGGATTTATGGAATGATGCTCTAACCTGCAAAGTTACTATTAAAGTATTCATTGCTCAATAATAATAATGAGTGTTATTAACTAAACTAGTCTACCTAAGAATTTTCACATGTGCTAATGCTTAGACTCATCTCACCCACTGAAATATAATACTTATTGGTCATTCCACATAGAATTTTTTTCTGAAAGAATGTCACAAACAGCACACCATTTATCTAATCAATCAGCATGTCCTTTAGCTTTCTCTTCAACATATATCCACATTCTGACTACTTGACATTTTCATAGTCATTACTTCTCACTATGCTCATTGCCATCATCCAGCTGCCATTATCTTTCACTTGAACCATTCTCATAGCTTCTTATTAATTAATTTTTTACAATTTATTTTTATCCATGCTGGCTATTCATTGCTGTGTGGACTTCTCTCTAGTTGCTGTGCATGGGCTTCCCATTGCGGTGACTTCTCTTGTTTTGGAACCTGAGCTTTAGGGTGCACAGACTTCAGTAGTTGCGGCTCCTGGGCTCTCAAGCACAGGCTTAGTAATTGTGGCACATGGGCTTAGTTGTTCCTTGGCATGTGGGATCTTTCCGGATCAGAGATTGAACCTGTGTCTCCTGCATTGGCAAGCGGATTCCTTACCACTGAGCCACCAGGGAAGCTCCATAGCTTCATAACTATTTTCAACTCTACCCCTCTCCGGATCAGGGATTCAACCTGTGTCTCCTGAATTGGTAAGTAGATTCCTTACCACTGAGCCACCAGGGAAGCTCCATAGTTTCATAACTGTTTTCAACTCTACCCGCCTCTAGAACTTGTCCTCATGGCCCCCAACACACACACACACACACACACACACACACACACACACACACACACACACATTACTATAGTAATGATATATGTAACCAATTTGATGAAAAGCCTAACTGTGCATACTATCTCAGCATGATTATTTTTTATCCCTCACTTCTCCTTTAAGTTTTAATTCTGGATGAAAACTTGGTGATGTTCCCTGACTACCTGTCTATCTAGGGTAATAGACAGTTTTACCACCTCTTTAAGTTACACTCATGTCAGAAATTAGAATGTCCTGCCCTTGATAATAATCAAACCCTTGAACTTGTTTAAAATCAAATCTTCTACACTCCTGAGCCAGATCCACACGAGCAGGTCATTTACAACAGGAAAAGAAGGCATCTTGCTCTCTCTTTTCCCAGCTGAGTAGGTAAAGATTCAGACTCCCGCTGACTTAAGTGCATGGACAGAGAGAAGAGGAAAGAATAGTCTGTTGGTTTTGAAATGTGGCCACCAATTCTTTGCTACTCTTCCCATTCTGAGATTGGGTGCATATGTAATACCTTAGGATCTTGGTAGGTCTGTGACTGTCCTGGTCAAGAGAGTGTAGCAGAAGTGATGTTTGAAACACCCCTAGTCATTTGAATCTTCCCAGCTGAGGTCCAGATAACATGGAGCAGAAATAAGCCTCCCCTGCTGTGCCTTCTTTGACTTCCTGACTGACAGAATCTCTGAGCTTAATAGAGTTACTGTTGTGTTAAGTCACTAAATTCAGGGTAACTTGTTACCTAGCAGTAGAACAGAAGGCAGGGATTTTCTGTACTGAACTTGAACTTGTTACTTAAGTTATTATTTTTGTGGTCTCTGGGGTTGGTTATTGTTTAAATTTGACTCTTTCCCTCAAGTCATTTTTAGAATCTCCCCACAGATCCTTTCTAGTGGCAACTCCTGTGATGAGAGAAAAGGATGGGGCTCACAACACATCATCTCCAAATAACTTTCTCTCATCTCCACTTCCTCCTCTGCCCTCTCTTGCTCCTTTTCCTGGAGTGCATGAAGGTCTCATGATTAAAATGCACCCGAGTTGGGAAACAGGCTCTGAATATTTCCTCATAAATTCCACTTAACAGAGGCTACTCACATGTGCTTTGTTAAGTACTGGTACTTCTATTGAAATTGAAGTCCCACTTTAATATCCTATTAAACAGAATATAATTTTATTTTACTTACAGAATTCATTAGTAACCTTATATTTATAGGATGATTATTGATATGCAGGCATAATTTTAAGTGTTCATTTATACTTGATGCAGTTTAATTTTTGCCTTTGCTGTATTTGACAGTTTGAGGATCTATGAAGGACCTGGGTGGTATTTCTTGCAAATCTCAAAGGCTACTTATATCTTGCATCAAGTAAGGAAACAGTGATAGTGAAACCATTGTTCTCTTTTCTGTTTACAGCCTGGTCTGTCTACAGTACCATTAAAGATGAGGAGTATCAAGATGGGCAATTTATTTATGTGTCAAATGTTCAGGATCAAGAGCCTTCCTATTGTTACTTTTGCAACTTGCCTAAGTGGCTGGGAATGGTGCCTGACCCCCATGCCTGGAACTTGGCAGACACTCAATACATATTTGTTTAGTGGTTATAAGCGAGGGTTTCAGAGCAGAGGTGGGCAAACTCTGTAAAGGGCCAGATGGTAAATATATTCTTTGTGGGCCATATGGCTTTTGTTGCAAGCATTCAGCTCTGCTGAGGTAGTGTGAAAGCATGCATACAGTATGTAAATGAATGGTCAAGGCATGGGCCAACCCCTGCTTTAGATTCAGACAGGTCTTGGTTTTCAGTTCCGCTCTACTCTGTGCAAGTCATGGAATTTTAGTAGGTCATGTAATTTATCTGTGAATAGGTTTCCTTATCTGTAAAATGAGGGAGAATCATTTCTTCTTCATTGTTGTTACAAGGAATTTTATGAGATATGTACACGAGGCAGTTAGTATAGTATCCAGGACATTCTAAGCATTTGGGAAAGTGATGATATTATCATTTTTCCTATGCTTCTTCAAAACCTTAAAGTACTGGCCATTTCTTTAGACCATATTTCCATCATTCCTGCTTTGCCCAGAATTAGTCTTGCTTCACAGAGAACTGGGAACGCTCTTCTGCAGAGACTTCTGGTCTTAGTTATTCCATTCCTGATTTTGAAAGATGCATCAATCTCTTTATACTCTACCAGACACCCTCAACCCTTTAGGAATGTTTTTCAAAGGTTTCACTCCTCCATTCTCACTGTCATTGATCTATTTCAGTTCCTCATCACAAGAGCTTCCTTATTGTACTTTTGTACACTGAGATCTTAATTCCTCAGTGTACCTTCTACCTATCTACCTAATTTAGCTTTTAAAAGCATACCATGACATCATTCCAGTAATTAAAAATATTTGACTGCTCCTAGATGATTATAGAATAAAGTGGAAATCTCCTGCCCTGGCATTCAAGATACTGTATCTGGGTCCATTCTGCTTTTCCAGGTTCATCTCACATTTTCCTCATGATCTATATCCTGGCTTTACCAGATTACTCACATCTGCCTTTTCATCCTGAAAAAGTATCATGTTTCTTCCTTGTGCTTTTATATTTCTTTTGTATTCATAATTATGTTATGATTGGCATAAGAATCTCTATCCAGCTAAACTTTGACATTCTTAAAGGTAGGGGCTACCTTCTTTATCTTAAAATTAATTTGGGGCTGTCAAAAAGGCAATGTAATGGTCAATTTCAATAATCTCCTTGGGAAGGTTCTTTGTGAAGTGCTACAACTGTCTTTTTAATCTTCTCTTCTAGAATCTCATTTTCCAAGTCAGAGATGAATCTTAAATGATGGGATGAAAAACACAGAACCTTTATGTCCTAGGGGGGAAAAAAAACTACACACAACCTGAGTTACTATATCTAAAAACCTATTAAACATTCCTCTCAACACTGGTGGGGTTTTCATTCCTATTTCTTAAATGCTATTTGTACAAATCTCTTTCAGCATTTCTCAGATTTCATTGTAGTTATTGTTCACATATTTTTGTACTAGATTTAGAATTTTTAAGGGTAGGAATCATGTTTTATTATCTTAGCATAATATCATAGTAAATATTCAAAAAATGTTGTTGAATGGATAGACGGATGAATGGATGACTGAATGGTTAAGTCCCCAAGCAATATCCTTTTTAATTAAATCTATTAAAACCGCAGTGTTTAGTTAATATGTTGAAATTTCTTTCTGCTTCTAAGTGTTAAACAAGTGAAAAAGGAGCTATTTAAGATGACAAACATCTTCAAACATTGCTTCATACTATGAATAGCTTTGAAAAATCCTGAAAACTAAACAAAAAAGCAATTAAGGAAAGCAAATTGACATGAAAGGTTGAATCACTAAAGAGATAATGGGAGAATTATTTTATGTGTGTAGATGTTTAATGCATAAACGTCAGTCAGTGTCAATAGCATACTATTCTGTTTAACTTGGAACATTTGTGATGTTGAGGAGTACAAAATGTTGGGGAAGAAGGAGACAGAAAGCTAAAGTGATTTGTTGTTTCAGAATGATGCTCTCAGATCAGCCAAATGTGAAACTTTAATTATGATTAGCCCTGTTTACTTCACATTTGACAGAAGTAACACATGCTTCAGAAATGTCAATTCAAAAATCTACTTGCCTTTTATTTTCCTCTGAAATTCTGAATTGTAACATTCTATGCAATTCAATCCATAAAGTGTATTGTTTTGGGTCATAAGTGTTATTAAAAAATAGAATTTATTTTGTTTCAAGTATATGCAGGCCTTCAATTCGAGTCCATGTCTTTAATAAATCTATAAGTTTCTCCTTAAGTAAATAACAGACACACTTGATTATAATATTATCATCAATTAAAGAATTCTAAATATTTATTGTATTTCTTTCTAGCCTAGAGATATCAATAAATGTGATTTTATAGAATTTGTGTCAAACAACTTGAAAAAAAAAGATCTTGCTACACTTCTTTAGTTGTTGTTGAAGTTTAGACTTTCTAAAACAGAAGTTTTTAGCATGTTTAGTCTATCACCAACTCCCGGAGCTTACTCAAACTCATATGCATTGAGTTGGTGATGCCATCCAACCATCTCATCCTCTGTCCTCCCCTTCTCCTCCTGCCTTCAATCTTTCCCAGCATCAGGGTCTTTTCTAGTGAGTCAGTTCTTCGCATCAAGTGGCCAAAGTATTGGAGCTTCAGCTTCAGCATCCGTCCTTCCAATGAATATTCAGGACTGATTTCCTTTGGGATTGACTAGTTTGATCTCCTTGCTGTCCAAGGGACTCTTAGGAGTCTTCTCCAACACCTCAGTTCAAAAGCATCAATTTTTCGGTGCTCAGCTATTTTTCAAGGCTTCTTGAGGGGTCAAACAGTAAAACTATAGGTCAGGCAAGTGGCACTTCTAGTGTTAGGTGCAAGAACTCTCTCTTAAAACATTGCTTTATGGAGAAGGCAATGGCAACCCACTCCAGTACTCTTGCCTGGAAAATCCCATGGATGGAGGAGCCTGGCGGGCTGCAGTCCATGGGGTCGCTAAGAGTCGGACAAGACTGAACGACTTCACTTTCACTTTTCACTTTCATGCATTGGAGAAGGCAATGGCAACCCACTCCAGTGTTCCTGCCTGGAGAATCCCAGGGACAGGGGAGCCTGGTGGGCTGCCATCTATTGGGTTGCAGAGTCAGACACGACTGAAGTGACTTAGCAGCAGCAGCAGCAAGCCATCATCAGTGTCTAACACATCAGTTCTATGGGCGCTGGGCACTGGGTCCTGGCAGGGATGGACTGGGATGAGCGAGGGAGGCTGGAAGATTCCAATGGCCAATGCGGCAGAGTGGCCAGGGAGGCTGAGCTGTTTACCCTGGAGACCCGGCCAGTCTCAGGGCCGGGAGCAGGGTTATCTTCAGAGCCCCCAGTGACGGTTTTAGTTATCTCAGATTTTTTATTTCACTCATCTCTAATAAAGGATTTTTTGGAGTAAAAAAAAAAAGTTGCTTTAAGAACAACAAAATAACAACCTATTTTCTCAACTAAATGGCCGAAGGGAAAATAATGATGTTTAGTTGTTCATAAATCACTACAGATAAATAGTAGGTGAATCTGAAAAACAACTGTAAACTTTAAAGAGTGGCTAAGGACTAGGCTGTGAAAGGTGTAATTTTCTTCAGTGCATTCCCATATCTCCCCCACCTTTCTTCTCTCCCCTCTTTCTTTAGCAAGTCTCTCCCCATACTGGGTCAGTATCCACACCCAACTGAATCCTGACCTCAGGCTACCCTCAGATTTTTCATGTTAAGCAGTGTGTAGTAATGGTTAGGAGTTGACTCCATCTATCAAAGGTGAGATAGATCAAAGTATGAAAACTACCTGCCTCTTACAAACTGGGTGATATCACCAAGCACCTTTCTTGACCTCTCCAAGCCTCAATTTCCTCATCTGTCATCTGGGGATAATAATAGTATTTACCTCAGCTCATGCATGTAAAAGGCTTGGCCCAAATGCTAGGGAAATATTAAGTATGAAATAAATTTTAATTATTGTTTTGCCTTCTCTCTCTTTTCCTCTTATCTCTATTTTTTTCCTTGTTATTATCTTGCTCTGATAATTAATTCTTGCCTAGATGTTAAAGATTTAATGTCATATATCCAAAGCCATCTTTGTTTAAAAAGAAATGCTTTATGGTTGATGATGCCTTAACCCATTAATTGTTCTGAGCCTTAAGTGCAGAGGTCTGATTTAGTTACAATATTCAATTTATTATGCATGCAAGGTCTCTCTCATTTACTTATTTGCTTAGTTGCTTTCTATTTTCATTTCCCATACTTCAGTAGTAACCACTCTTCTGTATTTAATGCATATCTTTCTGTCTATATTTTTGTCAAATATGTATTTTTGTTTTATTTGCAAATATTTTATTAATAATTCATGTAAACGGTGTACTATCTACTATTTCTCATTTGTTTTCATGCCTTTTCACTTATGGGACATTTTTGAAGATTCAGCCAAATCTGGTGGCTCATTTTTAACTGCTGTATAGTGGACATCAATTCAAATCTTTTCAAACTTTTTTTTTTAACCAAAGAACTGCTTAAAATTGAGGAAAGTGAACTTATACCCTTATAGCCTCTCAAAGTGGAGCCCAAAGCTCTAGGCTCAAGCTCCATATTTCTTTGAAACAATTTGATTTATCATATAAAAAGAAATTGTGGAGTTTTCAGTCTATTTCATAGTATATCCCGGAGAAGGCAATGGCAACCCACTCCGGTACTCTTGCCTGGAAAATCCCATGGACAGAGGAGCCTGGTAGGTTGCAGTCCATGGGGTCGCTAGGTGTCGGACAAGACTGAGCAACTTCACTTTCACTTTTCACTTTCCTGCATTGGAGAAGGAAATGGTGACCCACTCCAGTGTTCTTGCCTGGAGAATCCCTGGATCGGCAGAGCCTGGTGGGCTGATGTCTATGGGGTTGCACAGAGTCGGACATGACTGAAGCGACTTAGCAGCAGCAGCAGCAGCAGCAGCATAATATGTCCATGTTAGTTTACTACGAAAATAATATTTTTGTTTATGGTTAAGTTGTTTAATTTTCATCTTCACTAAATCAATGAACTTGGCCCTCTATAAGATGCACTATTTTTTCCCCATGAGTTTCCATGTTGTCTGCATACTGCTGGGCAGCCCAAGTTTGAGAAGTGTGGTCTTAATCTATATATAAACAGCTTCTAGAAGTGGGATTTCAGGCAAAATTTGCTTAAGTGACAGAGAGTAATACTTAAATCCCTTCTGATTATGAAAGGCAGCCCTGATAAATATACTTAACACTGAAAACTCAAAGTATGTCATTTCCCACAGTAAACAGCTAAAGCCATAACTTCAAAGGATAACTGATTGTGTTCCTAAAGGAAAATTATTTGAAAGACGCCAAACCTTTAGGAGATTTTCTACAAGGTATAGAGTGACACCAGAAGATGTCTTGGTTTGGCAAACCTCCCTCATTTTCATTAACAGTTCCCCAAGTCACCTAAAAGAAACATAACCTAAGTAATAACTTCAGAGGTCACCTGTTCCAACCAGATGGCTTCCCACGTCTATTTTGTCAGACATTCTAGACCACAGCATATCTGCTTTCATAACTTTGGTAATGGTGTCCTAAGCTTTCCCTTCCTTTTTCACTGTTTGTTCCTTGTGGTTCAGGTCAAGGCTTATCTATTTGCTTGTGCTCTCTTGGATTTCATATGTCATTCTGTTTTGTTCTGAACTGCCTTGTCACTTAAAGTCTCTGTAATTTAGCTCTTTTTCTTTATGTTTGTTTCATGTATGTTAATCTTGGTTGTGAGCTTCCCTGGTGGCTCAGCTGATAAAGAATCTGCCTGCAGTGCAGAAGACCTGGGTTTGATTCCTGGGTCAGGAAGATCCGCTGGAGAAGGTGATGGCAACCTACTCTGGTATTCTTGCCTGGAGAATTCCATGGACAGAGGAGTCTGGCGGGCTACAGTCCATGGGGTTGCAAAGAGTCGGATGCGACTGAGCAACTAACGTACTACACTGCACTATCTTGTTTGTAAGCTCCCTGTGGGAAAAGGTTATATTCTCTGTATTTTCCTGAATCTTCCTTGGTATCAAGTATAGAAGCAGACATGTAGTAGATCCTCAGTAAATACTTATTATTTGATTTAATTGCCTTACCTTCGACAATTTGGTTGAATTTTAATTGTGTATTTTCTAAGTGGTGTCATTCAAAGAGTGGATCAGAGACCAAAAGCATGGGCATCATTTGTTAGAAATGTAGGATCTGAGTTGTTCCACCTCAGACTTACTGGATCAAAATATGCATTTTAATAAGATCTCCAGGTGATTCATATGTACATTAAATTTGAGACATACCTAGTATTTTTCCAGGCCCTAGGTGTCAGTAGGTTAACAAATTTTATAAATACTCAGTATGATACATTTTATAAATGTCAGTATCATTAAATGTTATCTAACGCTTGGAGAATTTGAAACCAGAGTAAGGATCAGGGTATCTTTTTAAAACTTGATATCTAGATTTCACCCTTAGACCAAACCAGGCCCATCCCATGGGTCGGTTATATGGCTTATGAGCTACGAATGATATTCACATTTTTAAATGGTTGAAAAAAAATCAAAAGAATTTTTCATGATATATAAATGTTATATAAAATCAAATTTTAGTGTCCATAAGTTTTATTGGAACAAAGTCATACTTACTTGTTTATGTAATGTCTATGTCTGCTTTCCCAGGTGGGTGCTAATGGTAAAGAACCCACCTGCCAACACAGGAGACATGAGGCTTGGGTTCAGTCCCTGAGTAGGGAAGATCCCCTGGAGGAGGGCATGGAAACCTACTCCAGTATTCTTGCCTGCAGAATCCCATGGACAGAGGAACATGATGGGCTACAGTTCAAGGGGTTGCAAAGAGTCAGACCCGACTGAAACGGCTTAGTATGCACACACATGGCTGCTTTTGCACTACAAGAACAGAGTTAAGTAGTTACAAGGGAGACCTTAGAGTCTGCAAAGCTGAAACTATCTGCTCTCTGGTCCTTTACAGAGAAAGTTTGCTGTCCCTTGATCTAGTTTCATGATGCTTGTTTATATAGAAGACGCTCCAGAAAGATCTGGTTAAATTTGTGGAAAAGCAAATTTTATACATCTGTTCGCTATAGTATTCTATGTCTATACAATGCCACGAGAGGCTCACTACTGTATTATAAAATAACATGCTGTGAAAAAAATTATTTTGAAGCATCACAAGATTATTATTTTGTCAGATAATGTCTTTCTTTTCTAACCAGTTAGGAAATAAGAAAAATAAAAATGCTTGAAAATACCCAGTATGTCATTGTCATTTGGAACTCAATAAGCTATTACAGTTTTGTCAGGTTCAGTCTCTAAGGAGGTGAATGAAAATATATATCTTGGGCAATTTGACCCCCATCAACATCAGGCATCGTGGTTACTCTGACATCTGAAGAGGAGCAATTCTGCCCTGTCAACTTGGAGACTCAAAGCTGCTGGTAAAGGTCACTCCTTCCTTCACTTTTAGCCACTGGATATCAGATTGAAACTACAGTGAGGAGATATGGAAAAGGTGTTCTACATCTTCTGTCAAATTAGCCTAATCCTCATTAAGTTGTATTGCTAATTCAGCATGTTCCAGAGGCTCCTGAAACTATGAGAAATGTCACCCTATGACTTTAAAGGGCTTAAAGGATATGAGGCTTCTTTGTTTGAGTCAATTCTTTGCTGATGCATCCTGGGGGTTAAGGGAGTGGGGCCCCTTCTTGGCTGCCTACGGGATCTCTGTACATCTTCTTATTTTAGGAGTACAGAATGGCAGCCAAGTTGATTGACTGAATAAAACATAAGGCAGGAGAATCCAAAGGCTGCCTGAAGTACCTGTGCACTTGCATCCTTCACATGCAAGACTTATTAGAGCTAATGAGTGATACTGTAGACATAAATATGCTGTAAAAATTAATAAATTCACTTTGAGGGTTGCACCCTCAAAATTAACAAACAAAATCCCACCAGAAAGGGCTAATTGCTGAGTTTTGAGCTCCTGATTAAAAATATTCATTTGAAAATCTGTACTGTTTAGTTGACAGCTTGCTGGATGACAATCAGAAAAGCGTGGGTTATGCTCTTCTCACTAGTAAAACACTTTGCATTTCTTGAATTCAGATTCTTTGCTGAGTAAAATAGACTTTTACTTTACCCCCTGTAAAAGTCTATTTTACTTTTACTGGCTTTTTAGAAAAACAAAATTCTATGATGTTAAGTAACAATTGTACAACAATGTTTGGGATACTTTAAATGTAGGGCTAAGCAAATAAAGCCCTACTACATAGTACAGGGAAATATATTCACTATCCTGCAATAAACCATAATAGAAAAGAATATTTAAAAAAGAATGTCTACATGTATGTAACTGAGCCACTTTTCTGTACAGTAAAGATTGGCGCAACATTGTAAATCAACTATACTTTAATAATTTTTTTTTTAAAAGGGCTTTCAATTTAACTGTGTGTTCAGTCACTCAGTCTTGTCCAACTTTGTGTGAACCCATGGACTGTAGCCCACCATGCTCCTTTGTCCATGGAATTTTCCAGGTGAGAATACTAGAGTGGGTTTCCATTTCCTTCTCCAGGGGATCTTCCCTACCCAGGGATAGAACCTGCATCTCTTGTGTCTCCTGCATTGGCAGGCAGATTCTTTACCAATGTACCACCTGAGAAGCCCAGCAATGTAAGTATCCATATAAACAAAACTCCCCAAGTTATAATGGAAACCCTCAGCTATTTCACTTTTTTTCTGCTCCTTTTCTGAGAGAGAAGAATTATAGTAAATAAATAAAGGGATAATGCTATATAATAATATCAAACTTGAAGCATATTGGAAAATAAAATCGCCATTTTCCTAGACTTTACCAACCTGGATTTAGAGATGAGGCTATTATAATAATAAAATGATAGCCAGAATGTTCTTATCTCTTGCTCCAACCTTTAATATAGAAGTTCCAGGGGGAGGCAGGTCCCCAGCCTGGCACTACTGTCCTTCTGTCCAGGCCTGCTGATTTTCCACCAGATCCTGGGGTTTCAGAGGGTATTGTCAGTGTTGGGTCAGGTACTGTGCTTGATGCATTACAGGCCTTGAAGTACCCAGTTGTGCAGGGTCATTGATGGATTCAGAGGGAATGTCTCTTTCCTCTTTGTTAGACTGTTTCAGAATTTCTATACTGCTCTTGTTCATCGTCATTTTACAATACCAGAAAACCCTCTCAATTTTTGATTAGAGATTTTTCTCTCTCTCAGATAGAACCCTGGCATATTCATGGGCCCAGTCTACAGGTAGGTTTGACTGATAGCTACAGTGAATTGACATTCCCACCCCTGGTTTTGTCATCAGGTCAGTTCATTATGCCTTCCTCTTTGTCTCTGTGGAATAAATGACTGTCCATGAGTCTCTCCAGCCCCCAGGTAAGTTGACCTGACAGACTCCTTTACCAAGTCAATGCTTGTTCATCCCCAGACTCATCACAGCCTCAGCAATGAGCGACATCTCCCATATAAACTTATCTTGGTTGGGCCGCCGTCTGGTCCACTAGACATGACTAGACATATCTGACTTTCAGCAGTGGACAAAACGTTAGCTAAGCCAGTTGATCTGTGTGGGCTCAGAAATTTCCTACTGCCGCATATTTGTATGCCTTTCTTACATGGAAAGCAGGATCAGTGTTTCTTCTCTCTCCCTATGAAACCTGGGAAGCATTGAATAATACACTAAGTTGAGGCAGACAGTAGGTCTATTTGAAGTAGTGTTACAGGCGATTCTCTTGCTCACTGACTATCAATTATTTGTCAGGCAATGTGCTATGTGTTACTTAATTTAATTCTCACAACAGTCTGCTTTGTTTTTACAGTTATATTATTAAGTCAAAATAAACAATCCTCTCCCCCAAAACTGAAGGTTTCAATAACCTGCTCAGGTTTATACAATTAGGAAATGATAGGGATTTCAAATGTTGGTCAATTGGACTGCAGAGCCCATTAATTTTTTCACTCTTATATGCTGAAGATATTTATATCTCCTTCCTACTTATTTTGAAAATTCGCTTAATTCCTCTCTCTATTTGGATTCCATTTACGTATTTTCCCCTACTGCATTACTCACAATGACAGACTCATCCTTATTTTTTTTTAACCATAAACTTTTCATAATTACCTTTTTCCAGAAGAACTGTTGCAGTATAGTCTCACAATAGAGAAGGAGCTGCTATTAAAACAAACACATCTAAACACTACTATCATTCTCAACACCTTGTACCGACAAAAGTTAGCTACTTACATTCCTGGAAGGGTAGGCTGGACATCTGCCATTTCCATTAGTGGAAGATGCTTCTGCCCAGTGATAAACTGGTTCCAGTTGTCTTACAGGATTCAGACATCTACCATGTCTAGCCAGGAAACCATCAACCCCTTTATCAACTGAGAAATAAGAGCAAAGTTAATGCCAAAAAAAGAACAAAAAGGTATGCGATAGGTTCATTGTACTCTCTGTTTGTGGACCAGTAGGATTATGTCATAAATATGCTCCTGACAGGGCTCTGCCTGGAACTTCAATTACAGAGACAATGTGTACATCTACAGCACAACTGCTCTGTGTATTCCAGCATTGTTCTATGTGTTGTAACAAAGAAAATAAGTAATTAGTGGCTTTTCACGCTAAGTGTTTTAGCTGCAATTTTGTTGGCTTTTTTGAAATTTAATTATTTCAGTGTCAATAAAGTATTTTTTGGTAAAACATACTTTATCAACCAAGGAGACTCTTATTTGATAGAATTGATAAGTCTGTTCCAGGTTTTCCTTGTAACTGTGACTATTTTCTATATGTGATCAGTTTTAAGATATTAAATATAAGACTTTTTCATATACTTTATCATATGAAAGGCATGAAGTCAGTTAATGTGACTGGTAAGGAAATGAAGTGTTTTTTTACTAAATATAAAAATAAGTTTTAAAATTTTGACACTGTACATGGTTGTCTCTGAAATTTTCTATTGATATGCATAAATAATGAAGTATATATTTTTTATGGAAAATATTTTATTTGCTCTGTTCAATCTAAATAGTTAAGAAATAAAGTAAGCAAGAGATGCAATACTAGTAGTACTCTTGCATAATATGTAAGTGGATAAAGATGACAAGAGGTTTTTTTATTTCTTTAATATACAGATATGGAACAGTTTTCATAATCCTTTGATGTCAGATTTGGAAAATATTGGTAATTATTTGATGGTCTTTTCTGCTAAGGGAATGCAACATACATTGTTTTATTGGTGGAAATTGATATTCAGTTATAATTTCCTAACAGTTCATTTCACCCAAAAGAATTTTGTTGTGTGCCTTCAAAATGAAACTATCTTACAAACTTAAACACTGGGACTTGAAATTCTGTAATTTGTGGTTCATACACAGAAATTATTCATAAGTTCAGTTCAGTTCAGTCGCTCAGTCGTGTCCGACTCTTTGCGACTCCATGAACTGCAGCACACCAGGCCTCCCTGTCCATCACCAACTCCCTGAGTCCACCCAAACCAATGTCCATAGACTCGGTGATGCCATCCAGCCATCTCATCCTCTGTCGTCTCCTTCTCCTCCTGCCCTCAATCTTTCCCAGCATTAGGGTCTTTTCCAATGAGTCAACTCTTTGTATCAGCTGGCCAAAGTATTGGAGTTTCAGCTTCAACATCAGTCTTTCCAATGAACACCCAGGACTGATCTCCTTTTGGATGGACTGATTGGATCTCCTTGCAGTCCAAGGGACTCTCAAGAGTCTTCTCCAACACCACAGTTCAAAAGCATCAATTCTTCAGCGCTCAGCTTTCTTTATAGTCCAACTCTCACATCCATACATGACGACTGGAAAAATCATAGCCTTGACTAGACGGACCTTTGTTGGCAAAGTAATGTCTCTGCTTTTGAATATGCTGTCTAGGTTGGTCATAACTTTCCTTCCTAGGAGTAAGCGTCTTTTGATTTCATGGCTGCAATCACCATCTGCAGTGATTTTGGAGCCCAGAAATTAAAGTCAGCCACTATTTCCACTGTTTCCCCATCTATTTCCCATGAAGTGATGGGACCAGATGCCATGATCTTAGTTTTCTGAATGTTGAGCTTTAAGCCAACTTTTTCACCCTCCTCTTTCACTTTTGTCAAGAGGCTCTTTAGTTCTTCTTCACTTTCTGCCATAAGGGTGGTGTCATCTGCATATCTGAGGTTATTGATATTTCTCTTGGCAATCTTGATTCCAGCTTGTGCTTCCTCCAGCCCAGCATTTCTCATGATGTACTCTGCATATAAGTTAAAGAAGCAGGGTGACAATATACAGCCTTGACGTACTCCTTTTCCTATTTGGAACCAATCTGTTGTTCCATGTCCAGTTCTAACTGTTGCTTCAAATCAACACACAATTTCATGATTAAGAGACAAAACTCCACCATATAACAAGGATACTCACTCTGAATAAAACTTTGGGGCAGGAAAGGAATATTCAACATTGAAGCTATAGAAGTGACCCTGTTCTCAAGGAACTTTTCTATCCTGACTCAGATGATTCAAGATTAATTCCTTTAATCTATGTTTTGATAATTTTTAGAATAAATTTTTAAAGGTTTTATGTAACTCTGTGTCCTAAGGATTTGTAAGCTAGATATCCTAGTAATGTAGACTTAAAGAATTATATGCTAACCTTACATATATATCTCTCTCTATATATATTTATATATATCTATATATATAGTATTAACTTTACCAAGAAACAAAAGCAATGACAACTGTGCCTCCATTTTTAGAGGTTGACAAAACAACTGTCAGCAATGAGGAGGCAAAGGAAGAAAAATATATGTTCTCAGCTCACACACACACACACACACACACACACCCAGAAAATAAAATGCTCCTAATAAAGTAACTTAAAAAGACAGCTCAATCTTTTCTTGTACTACTTCTCTTTTAGTACTCAGATAATCAGTCTTGTGAAATAAACTTTTCGAGAGCAGATCATTTGGATTAAATTGGCTCTAACATTTAATATTGAGAGCCACTTCAGAAGCAGAAATGCCTTTGGAAATAGGCATTAAATAAAAATATACATGAAGTGGCTGAGTATAACATAATAAGGAATGTTGGGGCCTATAGAAGCCTTGGTGAACAATAGAGTCTCAGAATTGCTTAAAGATATTAACATTCTTTTTTTAAAAGTTTTCTTCTGTTGGCTAAAACAAAACACTTTGATTTGAAACCCTTCTTACATTGTTAAACCTAATTCTTTCCATTTTCTTTCTGAAGCATCAATTTTTGAACAGCTTTAAGTTAGTTTAAATTGCTTAGATGTGACTTAAAAAAACTACCAATATTTTCTAGTTTTGAGATGGAAATTATTAATTAGGGGAGCAATTTCTTTTCAGAACTGTAGGATCTAACACCAAATCCACAGCAAGTTTTAGCAGAACAAGGCATTTCTTCCCACTGAGAATCACTTTTTCACTTAAAGCATGCTTTCCACTTTCAATTATCAAGACAAAAGAAAATGGAAGATAATTTATTATACCTAAAAGTTAAGATTTGTACAAAAAATAAGGAAGATCATATGGTTGTATCAGAAACTGGCTTTATATTTATGGGAAAGAAATATTTTCTTCCAATTAAGGAAGTTGGTGTTTCATGTACCCTACAAGTGCACAGTGTTTCTAAAATCACAGGAAACCATGTCTCCTCAACCTGACAATAAGAATTTTGAATTTGGAAACGTGTTCTTCCAAAACCTTTTTCCTTATATGAAAAAGGAAATATAAGACTGAAGAATCACTCATGCTACCATACCTTTTGAAAAACAGTACTGGAATCTCTTCTTGAATCATTAAATGAATGCATTTATCCTAAAAAATAGATAATCTCTTTGCTATAAATTTTCATTTCCTCAGAAAATATAAAGATCAAAGCATTTCATTTTGTAAAGCACGCATTAATGACCACTATGATTATCAAAAGATTTTTAAAGCACTCTGTCCTTGCCCTTGACAACTTACAAAGAACTGCCTTTTATGATGCGGTTCTCCCAGGAATCTGGGATACCATCAGTAATTGATTTTGCTGAGAGATCTAATTGTTTGATAAAAGCATTATTTCATCCTTTAGAAGAGTAACCTTGGAGGACCAGGTCTTGACTCTTCTTCCTTTACAGTCTTGAAGAGATATGGCTCTAGATTGAATGGTACTGCTTGGTTGACTGTTTAGAATTAATTGATTGGTCAGTTCAGCCAAGTAGCCACTTTATCATATTTTTCCTCTTTCAGTTGAGTTGATTTTTGCTTGAGCAGACTGAAAAACTAAGCTTCAAGTAGATCAGAACCCGAGATTACATTTTCCCTAGGTGGAAGCAAATGGCTGAAAGCCTTAGAAGCTCTTAATTCAGAATATTTTTCATAAGGGCATAAGGGTGTCAAATTGCCCTTAAAAACCATCTGTAATTTAGCATATCCTAAAGTGAACTTCTTTTGACCTTCAAATCTGCTCCTTCCATCATCTTTTACCATCCACAACTCCCTTGGTAGAACTAAGCTATGATCCTCTGTTTAAAAGTACTCTTTGGCTCCCCATTGCTTATGGGTCACAGTCATTGTAGGATCTTTGAAATCTGGTGGTGATTTGCTGATCATCCACAAAGAAGATACTTTATCACCTTCCACAGCAACCCATGTAGACTTCTTGATCTTCTCTGAAGTTTCCCTACCTCCATGTCTTTGCTTACCTGGTTCAACAGAAGCAAATGCAGGTCTTCTGTGAATCCTCCTGACAGTTAACCCAGTGCACACTCCTCATATATGTATTTGCAGAGCTCCTCCAGGCCGCTCTTCGGAAGAACTTCTCTTCCTTGTTTGTTTCCTCCTCTCTTTCCCCCCCATTCTAGCCCCAGCTACAAGGTCACACCATAGCCTGTGTTTTTTTTTTTTTTCTTAATATAGGGAGTTAGGGCTTCTGCCTGTGTATAAACCCCTGTGTGTTCACTAGGAAAAACTCAACTAACCTTGTACTTATGTCACTATTTCTTCCCTTCAGGATTGACTATATTTTTTCAGCACTGCTCAGAACCTTGTGGATATGTGTCAAGTGTTAGGTATTCACATTATTAGCAATGCCAAAAACTGCAAAGATGGAAAACCTATGATGCAAACCATACAGGTTCTCAGTGATACTAGCCTTAACATAGAGATGTAAGTATCATCTCTGCTAAGATAAATCTACAGTGGTTGTTATCTTGAACATCAATGAACTAATTTATCTGAATTGTTTATGCCTCTGTGACACAGTCTGGAGAACAGAGGAATGCGGGACATCTCCAGAGATTGAAAGTATGTATACCATTCAGAAAAAAGTAAAAACGATTCTGTTTACTTCAACACATCATGTGGCCTTGACTCAAAGTTTGATTAACTCCAAATCTGCAAGTGTTCAGCAGCCTTGTGTTACACTATCTTTTTTGCTGTGGTTCCTCAAAGGGGAATAATATTTAATTATGCAATGTTTCTTATGCCCAAGGCCTAATTTTACCTGTTGAGTATATACTTAAACCTCTGCACCTGATGATTAGAAATATTTTCCTGTTACCTCAGTGATGCACTGGGCTTCTGTGGTGGCTCAAGCAGTAAAGAATCTGCCTGCAATAAAGAACTGGGCTTGATCCCTGAGTTGGGAAGATCTCCTGGAAAAGGGAGTGGCTACCCACTCCAGTATGCTTGCTTGGAGAATTCCATGGACAGAGGACCTGGGGGCCTACAGTTCATGTGATCACAATTAGTTGGACATGACTGAGCAACTAACACACACACACACACACACAAATACAGAGTGATGCACTTTTAATCACATCTACTTCAAGGGACTTGACTTGCTTGAGACTGTAATTCTCTCTAAGATCTAATACCTCAGACAAAATTGATCTCAGAGTAATTAATAATCTTGATTTAAATCAGCTATTGCTTAATATGAGACTATATATAAGACAATGCTATTTTTAGTGTCAAGTACTAGGTGACCCAGTGGTAAAGAATCCTGCCAATGCAGGAGACAGAAAAGATGCAGGTTTGATCCCTGGGTTGGGCAGATCTAATGAAGTAAGAAATGGCAACCCACTCCAATATTCTTGCCTAAAAAATTCCATGGATAGAAGAGCCTGGTGGGCTACAGTCTACGGGGCTGCAAAGACCTGAACACGACTGAGTAGGCATGCATGCAAAAGGTGTCTAACCTATTACATTAGGGTTAACAACAACAGAACTTAGTGGTCCAGAAAAGTTAGTTGCTACCGAAAGAATTTCCTTTAGGCAGAAGTTTCTCTTACTGTGGATACCATCATCTTTGAATGAGTAGAGGATTGAGCTTCTGAGCATTTGCTTATTAGGCATGGAGTAAATAAATAAATGAATTGTACTGAGTTGATAGGATTTCTTGTGACTTTTGAGAAAGCATTTTTCCAGTTATTCATAACTTTTCATCTACCAGTCTCAGAATGTTTTAAGGCTTACATTAGGAGTTTTGGCTATTCTGGATTTGGGTAAACTGGACTTTGCTTGATGCGCTGGGGAATATTTAATTTTTCAACTTGGTTTCTGCTTGTTCCATATATGTATCATTTTAGCTGAAAATTGTTGGAGAAATTTGATCATGCAGTCTTGAGAAAATGAAAAGGGGTAATGAAGTTTAAAATTACCAGGCCATAAACAATTTTGAGAAGTTAAATGCTGAATTTTAAAAACCCCAGAGCATTATTTTGGTCTGTTTGACTTGTTGCATAGAAACAGAAGTTTGTTACCTGAGAAAATGTCATCCTCCCTTTGAATAAATGGTTTATATCAAATTCTAGCCCTTAATAACTGTTTTGTGTTTAGGCATCTTATCTTGTTGGTGGGCTGATTATTGGAGGAATGCCTCATGGTATTTGGGTTAATTTAGGTTGCTTAGAAAGAAGAGTTCTTGACCACTTAGAAACAGTTTATAAAATGAGGTATAACAGTAAAAATGCATAGAGAATTGTAATATACTGTAGTAATATAAGGTATGATTATTTTAACGGACATTTTATGATTTTGCTACATACATATGGTGCTTATATACTTTTTCCATAGTTTATATTGCTTTGGTGGGAAAAAAAATCTATATTCATGATGAACATAAGCCCAAGAAGTTCTCATTTGCATAAAACATGGTATAGAACCGGAATTCATGATTTAAGGTGTCAAAGACTAAATAAAAGCAATCACAGAGCTGTGACAGATTCCACTAGTCATATATCTACATACACAAAAATGCTATTATGTGCATTAGGAGCCTCCAGTTGCCTCTGAGGTATGACAGTAACATGCTGTCATCACTTTCTCACTTTCCACTCACACCTCCACCCTCAACAATCTTGCTCATGTCCCTGCACTGCTATCGAAACTGCTCTTGTTTTAGCTTGCAAAGATCTCTTCTTGCTCATTCCCAGACGTTTGACTTCTCTGCAACATTTTACACAAAGCTTCACCATCTTGAATCCCTTTCGTCCACTGGCTTAACAACATATTCTTTAATGAAAGTGCTCTTATTCTTCTGGTCTACCTCCTACCCCTATAGTCATTCCTTTTTCGTTTCCATCAAGTCACCTTTTTCTTTCCCCATTAAACCTCTTTTGGCCTTCTAGTCCTTTTATACACATTTTCTCTGAATGATCTCTGTCTTCTCCCATGGTATCATTTCCATCCATATGCTGATGGCTCCAAAAGGTGACCTTTCTCCTTAGCACAGACTTAGATGTCTGTAGTAAGCATCTAAGGGGTTTTCTGCAGAGGATCCAGTTTTCAGGAATGACTCTCCCTTTCTAAATGTATGTTGAAGTTGTATTACTATGTGACCTTTCCAGGTTCCACAGCCAGTATTTCCAGGGATGAGTGTTTCACTCAAGCTTGGACCATAAATTTGTGTCCTGAGATGTTTGGATTTGAGACTGGGAGTCAGGACAGCCTCTCTTTGAGATCCGGGGCTGATGTTAGGGTGGTTCTTGTCTCGAATGCATCTAGTGTCACATAAGAGCCCTATATTATTGGTTGGCCCAACTTATTAAATATTTTAGACATCCTCTAATTGTAGGGTTCAAAGTTTGGAAGTTGCAGGCAACTGTGTATACTCTCGTATAGAACATAAATATAGATGGCCAGTCTGTAAGTCAGAGATTATGAAATTTATTCTTATATGAGTTATAGCTCAATACTAAATAGTTTTTTTTAAAGTTAGAAAAAATAAATGAGAGATTTTAGAGAGAGGGGCAAGCTGAGAAATGTTCGGTGTCCTGAGGTATTAGGTCTTTGAATCATCTATTTGCTGAGGTACATTTACAGTGAAGTTTGCTCTTTGTTAAAGCTAACTTGATCGACTTCTGCCACCTTTTATGAAAATGGCCCTAGTTAATAAGACATCCTGCTGCCTACTGGACATTTCTAGTTCAATGTCATGTACCTCTATCTCCCACCGCATTCTTACTTCTGAGTCTGCTTCTCCTTCCATAGCTCAGTAAATGGCAACTTTAGTTATTCAAACAACTAAGCTGCTTATTATCTTTGATTCTTCCTATAATGTCTTGCCTTTCCATCCAGTCAGTCAAATCCTGCTACTTATCTGTCCATTTATTTCCGTTGTCATTCTACCACATTAGTCCCTTTGCAATTCTTTTATTTGATCACCTTGTAACTAGTTTTATCCCTTCTATACTCTGCCATCTTCCAATGAATTCTTACTCTAAAGCAGTCTCTTCTTGGCTTCATATTCAGAACCCTCAATGATCAAGTTCATGGTTTCCTCTCTAGCTTTGTCTCCTGCTATCACCTTTGTTCATATGGGTCATACGGTTCAGTATCCAAGAATCACACTAAAATGCAGATAGGTGCTCTATATTAATCCCTCTTTCTGAAATGACTTCATTCCTTTGTCACTTCAGAGCACTCTGAACTATTAATTGAATATTTATCACTAGTCTGTAAGCTCCTTGAAGCCAGGGATAATGTTCTGCGATTGCATAACTATTGTGTCTTAACATAGTGCCTGTTTTATGGTAGACATTCTATAAATAATCATTGAACAGATATACGTGTTAGTAAAGTGAAATGCTGCTGGATGCAAGTACAGAGGGAGGAAGTAGAGATTTGAACTTGTAAGTCAAGGACAAAGTCCTTTTCCCTGAACTGAATGTTGGGAGGAGAGCAAGACTGTAACTCTGGGTTCAGGGTTTTGTGAATTATCACTTAGCAATCTTAATAATCTTGAGCATGCAGCTCTTCACGCACTAGTTCATGTTCATCTCTTGGGACAGGCATTGATTCTTTGACATGTAGCTAGTCAGGTAGAATAGATTTTACTGTCTACAGCTGGTGGCATTTTTCTCTGTGCTTTCAGTTTTTAGTTCCCTGACATTTTTTTAGATATTGCTGCTTTGATTTTTCCCAAGCACTGCAGTATGAAGGCTATTAGATTATTAATGGCCACAGCTGTGCACATCCTAGAAAAATTAACTACTTAATTGCATTAATATGAGCCTCTCGAGGCTTAGTTCTGGGTTCATATTGAAGTGATTGGATGGGCTGGATGATAATATAAAATGTGGTAGGTCATTAGAGATTTACAATTGTGCTTGATTTCAAACTACTCAGGCTTAAAAATAGAAGGATACATAGAGATGTTTGAAAGCAGATGCTTAGAATTGAAGGAAATCTCAAGTCTTGATAAGGCTCATAAGTCACTTGCTTTACCAGTTGCAGAGTGAGTAATAAATTTGTAACTAAGATGTGAACTAGTTTCACTTTGCCCCTAAGGATTTAGGCCAGACTAGGTCATCTCCTCATTCCTCATCTTATGGAAAGTCTTTTGCTTTTCCAAAGACTTCAGTCAGTTCCCCAAAGGCTTATGCTTTGCTGGTCACCTGACTCCAGTGTCCTGCCTCTCCTGCCTTCTTGTCACCAGTTCTTGCCTTATGCTTGTTCCTTTATCTCTGATCTGTCGCTGTTGCCACTAACCCTAATTGATACATAGCCCCTTCTTGGTGCCTTATCGAGGCACCCACAGATACCAGAGATTTGTACACAGTAGAACAAAGTTATTATATTATTGGAAGTTAGTCAGTCGTTGTTGTTAGTCGCTCAGTCATGTCTGACTCTTTGCGACCCCATGGACTGTAGCCGTCCAGGCTCCTCTGTCTATCGAATTCTCTAGGCAAGAATACTGAAGTGGGTGGGCACTCCCTTCTCCAGGGGATCTTCCCTACCCAGGGATCAAGCTTGGATTTCCTGCATTGCAGGCAGATTCTTTACCGTCTGAGCCACCAGGGAAGCCCAGAAGTTAGTCATCCTTGCTCTTAATTCACTGCAAGTCATTATCACTGGCCACACTGCCTAATGAGGGGCCCACTTCTATTATTCTTCTTCTGAATTGCCTCTGGGAATTCAGAATTCTCAGTCAGTTATATAGCACAACTTAACTTTCTTCAGTCTCCCCCAAATCTCCTTTGTATATCTGAAACCCATCTAGTTATTCAGGCAAAAGAAAAAGACATGGATTCATTTAGAAACACAAAGACTGTCCTGCCATTTCATTTTTTTCTTTATTAGGATTCTTCCTTCTTAGAACCCTTGTGGTTGAAAATCATCCTTTCTTATATCTCTTAATAGCACATTTATTCCAAGATGAGTATGGAAAGGGACTTTCTGGTTTGTCGGCAGAGAAGTGGGAACTTTAAAAAAAGTTAGCTCTCTCAGTGAGCAAGAGGCCTTTCTCTGGGGAATTTTAAGTGAGATGTCACAGACTCTATCCCTATTGATCCTTAAAGATCAGAAGAAGCAATGTGACTATATTATAAATCCCTTTCACTTAGGAAATTAGAATCAGTTGAGTGACAAAAATTCTTTTCCTATGGTATTAACCTTCTTTGTAAGGATGGGTAGCACATAAAAAAAAAAAAAAACAACTTATGGACTTCCCTGGTGACTCAGTGGTAAAGAATCTGCCTGCCAATGCAGGAGACACTAGAGACTTGGGTTCAATCCCTGGGTTGCCAAGATACCCTGGAGGAGGAAACGGCAACTCACTCCAGTATTCTTGCCTGAGAAATCCCACGGACAGAGGAGCCTGGCGGTGCTACAGTCCATCAGGTAGCAAAAGAGTTGGACTTGATTTAGCGACTAAATAGCAACATCAAAGACATATTTTATGTTGGTTTACTCCCTCTCTTCTCTTGGTTGATAACTATTATCTCATTATCATCTCATTTTGAGAGAAATTTGCTCATGTAACTAAGTTTTAACTATGTAGCAATTTTTAAGCTTTTCCTAGGGGTTACCAACCAAATGACTTACTAAAGACAGGAAAATAACACAAATTAAAAAGGGAGTTTAGTTATGTAGAGAACAGATCCAAGTAGAGAACAACTGGCCTTCTACAAACAGAACCGGTGCTGAGCAAATTCTGAGGGCAGCACACAGGCTGGGGGCACCATGCTTTCCTTTGCAAATGGAAACCCAGGCTCTGGGGCTCAGCTCAAATGAAATGTCCACTTTAAAATGCATTGCCAATTAATAACAGCAAGCAAGCAAACAAAATATGCTGTGATATCAACGCTGTGAGCTTCAAGCAACACATAGGGAAGGTGAATCTGACCTGAGGGTCAGGACTTTTTGAACATCACTTATTGTTTAAACTTTGAAACTTTCATAGGTACTTTCTTCTTCTTTCCCTCCTTTTTTTTTTTATAACTTCCTTCTCCAACAGTGAGACACCTGACTCCATTTTCTTTAATATACGTACTCATTTGTTTAAGCCTCCAATGCACAGAGGGCTTCCCAGGTGGCACTAGTGATAAAGAACACACCTGCCAATGCAGGAGACCTAACAGACATGGGTTCGATCCTTGGGTCAGGAAGATCCCCTGGAGAAAGGCATGGCAACCCACTCCAGTATTCTTGCCTGGGAAATCCAAGGACAGAGAAGCCTGGTGGGCTATAGTCCATAGGGTTGCAAAGAGTTGGACAGGACTGAAGTGACTTAGCACCACACAGAATGCACAAAATGTAGTTTCTTAATTACTCATCCAGACCACTAGAGGAGTAAACCTTTGCATGCGTGCACATACCCATTATCAAGATATAGACCATTTCTGTCACTTCAGAAAGTTCTACTGTGCTTATCCTCTTATCCTCATTATTTCTTAGTATATTTCAGCACACTTCTTAGGGCCAGGATTGCTTCCTTGTTTACCATTGTCTCCCTCTAACTAGCATAACTACATATAGTAAACACGTAATGAAAATTTGTAAGTAAACTTTTTTTGTATGAAATGAAAACCTCTGACAAATTACTTTTCTGGAATCTTTGTCATTATGACTATTCCCTTCTGATTGGGACGTCTCTGTATTATCTTGGTATATGTAGGCCTTTCAACTCGGTAGTATTTTGATCTCCCATAGATACAAATGCAGCTATGCTGTGTATTGGGAGATATTTTCATAGACTCTGGAAGCAGCATCCTGACCCCACATACAACATCATTTTTATATTAAATTTCGTGGTGTTGGATGATTCTGCTCTGCCTCCTTAATGACAAAGGTCATTTGGGCTCTACTATTAGGGTCATTTTAATGTTACTGTGTCTCCCCTCAAAGTTTAGGCTTGAAAATGTTAAAACAGATGGTGGTACTTAGAGGGTGATTAATTTTCCTTTGGAGAAATAATTGCTTTCTTTAAAAATAAATGAATGCCTCTTTTTTTCCCAAGAGGTAATGGTTTAGTAAATGTTAGGAATGAACTGGGCTGCCCTTGACCAGGATTTAGGGGAAAAGGAAATTTTTAGGGCTTTTGCCTTTGTCTGGTTGTGTGAATTTGAGAGCCTTACTTTCTTGGGTGTTTGGGAAAATTAAATAAAGCAACAATTTTAAGCACTTAGCATGTGCCTGATGCAGAGGAAGGCTTTAGAAGTTAGTGAGTATAATTCTTAGAAGTAGAAAGAGGACGATATTAATTGATCTCATTGACTTTGGTTAGGCACTGAGAGTCTAATCAGAGTAGTACATATAAAATACCACAAGGTTCTGATATTCAGGCTCCATTTGCACAGGTGGTATTTTTAAAATTAATTATTGATTAATGACCAAATTATTCTCCTTTTTTGAGTTATAGTAAATCAGTTGGGAGATGGTTGAATTTTCCTGTTCTTTCTGGATAGCAATGTACAGCATGTTACTAACAGATGTCATTAAATGCGCTCTTACCAGCAGCCTGTGTTTTAATATTTAGAGACAGTTTTTAATATATTTTTAAAAGGCCTTCTGAAGTAAAATTTCCCATTTGTTTATATTTCAAATTTTCCATATTCCTCAACTTTGAACTTTCAGCAACTCTTTTATATCACATAGTCTTTGAAACGATAACATTTTTTTTTGTATGTAGCTGCTTGCCATTTGAGTTTTCACAGTTATTTAAATAAATATAAATAATGATACTGTATAGAGAGCTATTGAATGAACATTCTCTTGAAATTCTTCTGAGTTAAACTGCTGCCAGGGGCTTACTTATTGGGTGGAAATGATCATGGTATCCTTATTTTAGCATAGTGGGAGATGTATTTTAATATTTCATTTGAAACAAAGAAGTGATTATTTCTGCAAAAATGTGTCTGAAGCTTGCTCTCCCTTCTCATAATGTGGAGAAGCGTACTGACCCCCACAGACAGACTGCACTGGTAAGGTGACTACAGCTAAATGAACCTACTGCCCAGTACAGGTTGCCCATGGCTATAGGAACAACAGCCCTAATTTACCTTTTGCAGAGTATTGGAGGGGAAAAATGCATTTTTTCACAAGTGTTTGACAAAGACTGTTTTAAAATCTGCTCAGTCAAGTATATAAGGGAAGCCAGACACAGGAAACCAGAACCAAGAAGCAGACTTCCAGTACAGATCATTACTGGTGCTTCTACTAGATAGGTGTCAATCTGTGACATGGAGGAGAGGACCCAGCATGAAGCCAATTTACGTCTTTCAACTCATGGATTAAGGCATGTTTTCCCTAGGAGAATGAATTGGAGGTTGATGTCAGATCTCATTGAATATCCTTTATTCAGTCCGTACAGCTCATCTATATGTTGGTTTGGAGATTCAGCAAACTGAATCTAATTCTCATTTTCTTTTCCTAAGTAATTTTCAACACATAGAAAATCAATATCATTTGTCATCCAAATAAAGTTCTGAATCAAGGAACACTTTCAGATGTTGTTTTATGAGGGCAGCTAATATCTAGACCAAAGAGAACTTGTAGAAGATGGTCAAAGCTCAGTTGTTTGTTTGTGTTAATTTCTTCTGCTTCTCTACAGTGTATTCAGTGAGGACAGTCTTGCCGGGCTTCTAGATGAGAGTTTAGGCAGTTCTAGTGTTATTCTGAATATTCTTAGATAATATAAAATCCTGTGATCAGTTTAAGATGAAAAACACAGCCATGGTTTAGGAGCTAGAATTTCTAATCAACTCTGAAAATTGAGTTTTTCTATTAGTTATTTCTTGGTTAGTTAAAACTGCCAGTTTAACATCATGGGTTACTTATAGTGGTGATAGTGCTGTGCTCAGTCATGTCTGACCCTTTGCAACCCCATGCGCTGTAGCCCACCAGGCTCCTCTGTTTATGGGATTTTCCAGGTAAGGATACTGGAGTAGATTGCCATTTTCTACTTCAGAGTATCTTCCCAACTCAGGGATTGAATCTATGTCTCTTGTGTTTCCTGCATTGGCAGGCAGGTTCTTTCCTCCTGTGGTAGCTGGGAAGCCCTGGGTTACATGTAGATATCTGGAAATTATGAATCTTACCTAGCTATCAAAACTCTAGTGCTACAGCAGCTAAAACCAGGTAACAAGAGTTCTTACATAATTCTGTTTTCAAGAGGCCTTTTTCTTGGTGTTGTACATGTTATAATTTTCAAAAGAGCTGCTCTTTTGTGATGACAGTCTGGACTTACCAGTGCAGTGCTGGAACTCTGGCTGTAGATGGCCCACTGCCCATGGCAATCTGTGCTGTCCTTGTCCCAGGCTGGATGCACTCTTGCCCTAAACTTGTTCCTTCAGTGAATCTCTCCCCCAGGTAAACACAGCTCCTGGCTGCTGCAGCAAAAACATTGTGCATTCTTCCCCAGGTTCCTCTGCATCTCAGTCTGCCTCAGGGCTGGGTAATACTAATTGGTGATTGTGCAGGAAACTTAGCAGGCCCTTGCTGCCTCTGGGGCAGCTGGAGGAAGACCGTAAAAACCACCACTACCTGCCAAGCTTTCTTTCTTCTCTGTTAACAGGGGAAGCAAGGAGCAGTTTCCTATGAAGAGAGGCACCACAGGGTAAAGTGCTCATGGAAAGGAGAAGGACTGTGGCTACATTGAAGTGTTGGGAGGTGCTCTTAAACAGCTTGCTTATTCCTGATCTCAGCGTCAGGTTTATATTATGAAAATCCATAATGAAACAGCTTAGAATTGCTCTTCACTGTCAACTTTGGCTAGCTTTCTTTCTTTTGATGTATATAAACTCATGGCACCATTTAAAAATAAAAATTAACACAGCATTAACATTCTTAGGCATTCCTTGGAAATTTTACCACCTCCCATCTCTCTTGGAAGTTTCCCACCAAAAATCTATACGTGTGAGAAACAATACCCAGGTCTAGACAAAGTACTCTCTTGGGCCAGCTGATGTTGCTTGCTTAGGCTAAAGTTTCTGTATATTTTGCCCAAGTCTTAATAGTAGACCATTCTCAGATACATTTATCACATGGAAACAGGAGTACAAAAGAAAAAGGTAATCAGAATTTGTGAAATTATAAAGCAGAGTTATCCAGATCACTTCTAAAACCTGGTCCAGTGAAAGTTCTATGTTTTGACTAACACTATTACCAACTTCCTTCACTGGGGTAGAGTAAGCATGTTTTCCTATAGATAGAAGAGGATCAGTTCAGTTCAGTTCAGTCAGTCAGTCATGTCTGACTCTTTGTGACCCCATGGACTGCAGCATACCAGGCTTCCCTGTCCTTCACCAACTCCTGGAGCTTGTTCAGACTCATGTGCATTGAGTCAGTGATGCCATCCAACCATCTCATCCTCTGTCATCCCCTTCTCCTCCTGCCTTTAATCTTTCTCAGCATCAGGGTCTTTTCCAATGAGTCAGTTCTTCGAATCAGGTGGCCAAAGTATTGGAGTTTCAGCTTCAATATCAGTCCTTCCAATGAATATTCGGGACTGATTTCCTTTAGGACTGACTGGTTGGATATCCTTGCAGTCCAAGGGAACCTCCAGAGTCTTCTCCAACACCAAAAAGCATCAATTCTTCAGCGCCCAGCTTTCTTTATAGTCCGACTCTCCCATCTATACACGACTACTGGAAAAAACCTCAGCTTTGACTAGATGGGCCTTTGTCAGCAAAGTAACGTCTCTGCTTTTTAATGTGCTGCCTAGGTTGGTCATAGCTTTTCTTCTAAGGAGCAAGTGTCTTTCAATTTTCTGGCTGCAGTCACCATCTGCAGTGATTTTGGAGCCCAAGAAAATAAAGTCTCTCATTGTTTCCATTGTTTCCCCATCTATTTGCCATGAAGTGATAGGACCAGATGCCATGATCTTAGTTTTCTGAATGTTGAGTTTTAAGCCATCTTTTTCACTCTCCTCTTTCACTTTCATCAAGAGGTTTTTTAGTTCTTCTTTGTTTTTTGCCATAAGGGTTGTATCATCTGCAAATCTGAGGTTACTGATATTTCTCCTGGCAATCTTGAGTCCAGCTTGTGCTTCATCCAGCCTGGGATTTATTTTGCGTAATGTACTGTGGATATAAGCTAAATAAGCAGGGTGACAATGTACAGCCTTGATGTACTCCTTTCCTGGTTTAGAACCAGTTTGTTGTTCCACATCCAGTTCTAGCTATTGCTTCTTGACCTGCATACAGATTTCTCAGGAAGCAGGTAAAGTGATCTAGTATTCCTATCTCTTGAAGAATTTTCCACAGTTTGTTGTGACCTACACTGTCAAAGGCATAGTCAATAAAGCAGAAGTAGATGTTTTTCTGGAACTCTCTTACTTTTTCGATGATTCAATGGACATTGGCAATTTGTATGAGAAGGAAATAATTGTCTCCCTTCACAACAATTAATGCTGTTCCCCCAAATCTGAGTGATGAAGTTCCCTAGAGTCTCAGAGATATCACTCACCAGAGATTTCACCTGCTAAGGCAGAAAAATTAACACTTACCATCAGAGGTATATTGTCATAGTGTAATGTGGAGAACCAACTTTGGATGTAGTCAGGCTATGACATGAGTCCCTCTCAACCTCTGCACCCAAGGGGCTTAGTAAAATTTCTTAACCTCTCAAGAGTCTCAGGTTTCTCTGTTGAGTTGAAGCAGGGATAATATCTGGTAGAGCTGAATTGGTAATTACATGATGTAATAATGCATGTAAATGCATGTAAAGTGAATGTCATGGGTAGTAACTCAATCCATGATGTTATAACTACAACTTTATAATGATGTTGGAATGCACAGACTTCATGTCCCTAGTTGCTGTGCTACTTCCAGGAAGCTCATGCCTTTCCTTCTCATACCATTTGGAAGATTTCCTATTACAAGCTTTGATTCTAGTTAGCCCTCCCTCTGTCTTTCTGGAAACTAATGTTTTCCCCTTATACAGACTCATCATTTCCTTCCCTCCTCTCCTGTGGGGAGAGTCTTTACAATAGCAATGGCCTGAGAACAGAACCCTAGGGAACCAGAATGTGCAAGAGGCAGTTAAAGGAGAAACTTCTCATGAAGGATTCACAGAAGGACCAAGAAGTAAGAAGATATCTAGGAAACAAAACAAAAGGAACCCAACAGAGCAGAGTTTTAAGGAGGCTGTAAGGAGGGCCATAATGTAGCCTAAAGTCTAGAATGAGGACTGAAAGAAAACTCTTCACTCAGATCCATAGATACTTTCTTGTTTGTACCTTCTGAGACTAGTCACATGTTTATGTACCAGCTGGCTGGGGCCACAGGAGTCTTACCTACAGCAGAGAATGCATCTAAACAGCCCCCTGAGAAGAGACTGCGGTAAGCACAGCGAGCTCAGCCTTTATAGACTAAGCCGAGGAATATTGGTATCCAGTGGTAGTTAAGATCTGGGTATTTGTAACACTTGTAGGATGGCAGGGGCAATGCCAGGAGAAAGCCTTCTCTCTGTGGTGGAAAGCAAATTGGTGCAAAAAGTTCATGGGAGCCCAGAATTTTAGAGGTACCAGAGCTTATGGAGATCCACTCAGTAAGGTGTGCTGTAAAAAAAGTAGGTTTCTTTTCAGCTTGTTCAAAAAAGACTGCAGATTTAAACCCATTTATCCTCCTCTGCAGAAAATCATGTACTCCAATAATTCTAAACCAGTGCCTCAGGTGAAGCATCTACCATCCATGTAGGTATATGAAGTTGAATTTGGGCACACATTCTGCCTTTTAGGCCAGGGCTTTACAAGTCCCTTCCCACTTTGCATTATTCATTTATGGCCCCTGGAAGCATTTAATCAATTCGCAAAGCTTGACCTAGTCAAATCACATGGTACACCTTTGCTTCAGCAAGCTGCATATAAAGGTATTTTCCTACATACTTCACTCTTCAAGGCTCCCTCAGATATTTGTTTCAACCTGATTTCACCCAGATAAACTTTTGGAGGGTAAGAACTTTGCCCCTACAAATTACGATTAACCTTAAGTAGATACATCCTCTCTCTGGGAAGTATTCATATAGAGAAGCGACAGTGCTTCCTTCTGTCAGGCAAAAACACATCTGAATACCAGATATTTTCCTATAAAAACATATTGGCACAAGAATCTCTTCAGTCTGAACAAGAATCTTGCCTTACACTTTTTATGCTGTTTTCTTTCTGCCTCCCTTTCTCATAAATGCCATGGTAACGTGGGTCTGACTACTTCTTCACATTAAGTTATGAAATGGTTTTCTTGACCTATTGCTTTTTATAGGAGGCAGCGTTTATGACCCAATTTTGATTTACACAGAGTCATGGGAAAATGGAGCTGAATGTCAGTGTTTGTATTTGTTAAGCAGCGAACCATGCCACAAACGCTGTTTCCAGCAAGGAGTGAGGCCCAAGAAAGCTTCAGTAGAGGCATCCCCATGCCTTCCTGCTATGAAGCAGGATGAAAAAGGAACTAGGCTTGTTTCTCCAGGGATCAGCCTTCAAGTAATGCAGGAGCTCTATCCTGGGGCAGGGTGGTGCTGATTCACACGCTGTTACTTAAAGACGAGAGTTCCTTATGCAGGAAGATGAAATTCTCATGGTGGAAATATGAGGCCCTTTTGCTATTCCCCCCAAAGACATCAGTGTTGCAATTCATACATCAATATTGGTGGTTAGCATGCTGCCTGCCACATGGAAAGTCTGTGAATAAGTGGACTGACTTCTGGTATTTCATGGAGGAGATTCAATATATGAGGGAGGGGTGAGATGGGATGTGAAGAAAGATCTTTCTTTTACCAAAAGAAAACCAGTTCTAACAGAGTTCCTGGGTAAATGTTTCTGCAAATATTTTCCTTTCCCAGCCAGATAGCCAGCCTGGCTTTAGTAAATCCCTCACAGAAATATTCGAATTTGCTATCAGCCTCCTTCCTGTAAAACCTATGTTTTTTTGTTAGTAAAAACACGGAGATACATAGTTTGCCAAATTATATATAGAAATGTTCATATCCTTCCTTTGTTTAACGTTAGCTACTTGGGTTTTCAAATAAGTTTGCTAACCTGTTACACATAAGACAAATTACTTCCTCTGGCTATTAACATTTCCCCTCTGGTACATAGATGCAGGATAATCAACCATCTTACCTGATTAATTTGTAATTTTAACATCTTTGCATGTATTTTTGATGTTTCAATTGTTATGATCCAATAAAGGTGAGCTATGTAACTTGGAACTGGAGTTGCTTTCTTTGATGCTGTTAAGTCAGTCTTGCTGCTAGTAACTGATCTCTTTCTAGTGCCTTACGTTTTCTTTCTCTTCTTTCTTTCCTTCTCTATCTGTTCCTCTTCTGCTTCCTCTCTCACCTGCTTTCTGCTTCTCCTCCTTCTCCACTTCTCCTTCCTCCTTCTCTCCTCCACTTCTCCCTTTTCCTTCTCTCCTGATTCTGCTTTTTCCCCTAAATTTTTGATGCTTGTCTAGATCAGTGGGAGCATTGTATATCTTAGAAATTGTGCTTTTGTTGATAAAGAAATGCATATGACAAAACTACAATGCTGTTAGTTAAGTGCTTCTATAATCCATTTGTCTTCCTTGTGTAGATGCTATTGTGAAAATAGCACTCTTGCAAACAAAAAACCCCTCCATAACATTATAGATGAGAGAGAGAGAGAAGACAATTCATTTTAAAGGAAGCATTATCTGAGTTACATGCATGTAAGATAGCATAAAAGTGACTACAAAGTCTGCACAAACCTTTTATTTCTCCTTGAGAGATAAATGCATGCTTCTTGTGACTGTCTCCTATATAACTTCTGAAAGAGTTGGTTTTGGAGGTACATGTTTATAGCGTAAAAGGCCCAAAGGCCTGTGACCTCACACTATAAAATCAAAAGATAGGGCCTTTTATTGAATCCATTGTATTTTGAAGGAGTGCTGTAAGGCAACTGCTTCTCTCCTCAAAGAAAATATTATCATTTCAACCTTCTATCATCCAGGAGAGGTTTGCAAGGTGCTTCTTTAAGTGGCTTTCATTAGTCACCACTGTAAACCTCAGTGCAAGCGGGATGATTTAGAGAATGTCCACATACGGCATGCTGTGAGCTGCAATTGAACTAATTAGTTGTGATGGTGTGTGTCTGCATGATAGTGTGGTTTTCAGAGATTGGGATTCATTCTGACAATATTTTAAGAAGAAAGATTGATACAATGTTAGACTCAAATATGATCTTAGTTCTATTAGGTTATGATGTGTATAGATTCATCCAGTTGTTCACCTACTGAAGTTTTCTTGGCAGAAGTTTACCTCTTGTCATTCTTGTAGTACCATTTTTATACATATCACTGACTACACCAGTGGTTACATTGTTATTAAGTCTCAGGAAACTCAGGGCCCTGTCGGTGTGCCAGGATTGATCTTGGAAGATTCAGGCCAAATGCTCTAATCAAAATTCTTTAAAAACGATATAGGAGTGGTTGTATGTGATTGCTTTATAGGTTGAGTCTTTCTTTGGGCTTACAAATAATCAGAAACTCAAAAGAAGCTACTCACATTCATCATTCATTCATTTTGTAAGATGTGGTAATGATGAGGAACAAAGGTAAAATATAATGAATTCTCATTTCAAAAAAGCTTATAATTTAATAGTGAATATGTTCCATACACAAATAAGTGTGATATAAAATAATCTGTCAAAGGTCAGTGCCTAATGCTACACGAGTGGTCAGATGGTGAAAAGATAAAATTTACCTGGATATTGGGAAAGGCTTTGTGGAGAAGGAGGCATGTGGCCACTGGTCTCTACAGGCAATGACATTGGGTGTGGGAGGAAGAACAAGGATGCAGGCAGGGAATGGCGCAAAGTCACTGTGGCTGGAGCATGTTCAGGATACTCTGGAAAGGGAGACTGCAGATGTAGTTTAGAGTGGTGTTATGAAGAGTCATAGGCTAGACTAAGGAGAAATATCATGTATAGGTGTCATTTCTAAAGAAAGGCAGTGGGAAGGACATGGATTTTGGAGTTAGAAAGTCCTAAGTTCAAATGGTATTTTCATTTTCTGTCTCTGGAGTCTTGAGCCATAACTGCTTCACAGCTTCTTCATCTTTCAAGTTGGGGTAAAAATGCTTACCTTGCATCTTACTTTAAAGTTTATAAATTACAGCAATTTAGAAAGTACTAGATAAAATATGATATTTAAACTTTGTCTGAGACTTCCTCTATGTACAGATTCATCACTTTTTTTTTTTCTGAAAGGGCAGAGCAGGTCTGATTTATTGATTTGAAAGTGCATCATATCAGAGATTAGCACTTAGCAGAGATCACTAAATTACTTGTGAGTTGTTTCAGCTAACTTCCAGCTAACCCCCAGTTCCAGCTAACTTCTTACATTTTGGTCCAGGATATTTCTTTGTGTTTAATACTGCTCTTACAATGCCTCGACTAATTTTACTTCTCACTGTTAATCCCAACATGGCATTACTTTTATTTTTTGTTTTTCCTACAAGTGGCTGTTTGAATGAATTGACTTTGGAGCTTGCCCAATTCCTTTATTTACCTCTTAATCCTTTCATGTCACTCTGGAAGTACTGCTTCAAGATGAGTCCCTGCAGAGATGGCATTTCAAGCAGCCTGTAAGGATCAGCTGTGGGTTGTTTTTTTTTTTATTCTTTCCAGCACACAAACCCAATTTAGGAAATTATCACCTCAGGCATAAGGATGATAGTTCTGGAAATGTCAGTCAGAAAGGCACATGGAATAGTCCAGCTCCCTTTATACAAATAGTTTGGTGGGGAGCAAAATATCAACTCCATCAACTAGTCAGTGGGCGGACAGACCTTTGGAAATGTCTGCAAAACCCTCTGCTAGCTGCTAATCTTCTCTGTGTAATTTCACTGACATAAGCAATAAACCTTGTAATTATATTGCACTAATCAGGAACACTGACAATAATGGAATATCAATCACAGCACTCACATGTAAAACTGGTGAGATTCAGAGTCTAGTTTTGGCATCACTTGTAATCTTACTTATAGCCTAACTAAAAGGAGCCAATGGGTGCAAGCTGGCCGAATCACATGTAGCTCAACTACTTCTCTGATGATCTAGAATATGCTTTTCAAAATGCATCATTCATTCAGTTCAATTTCTTATGCCAATGTTTGAGCCTGTGCAGTTTCCTTCATTTAGAGTTTATAACAGCAATAACATCCTCGACACAGGGCATTTCCTGAGGATTAATGGCCAGCTGGGGTTAATGGCTGAAGGTAGAGCCAAAGACCATCAATTCCTTCCCTCCAGTCATTAATTCTTAGGAGATGACCTGTCCTTTCATCATTATCGCTTGAGTCTGACCTTTATATGAAGTGATGTGGCACTGTAGGAATTAATCCTGTTGTGGGGGCTGCAAAAGATGTACCTGCCAAGCTGGGAGCTTTTTTTTCACCCAAATTTGTTTAGGAAAACACCCATTTACTTACCAAATTACAAGTCACGCTCTGTTTCTGCATATATCCATAAGTAGTTTGTCTAGAATCAGTCATTTCCTTTTCTCCTAGTTTCTAATGAGGGATCACAACTGATATTTATGAGATTTCTCTATTGTTTGATTGTTTGTTTTTAAAATGTTCATCTCTGCCAGGCAGCTCTGTTTTTTGGAGAAGTGTCTCATGATACTATGTTTCCATCATTATGTAGGAACTATTACATGTTCTCCTCAGAACCGTTAATTCAAATGTGCACAAAGGCCCTTCCTCTTGGGTCTGTGTGTGTGTTTGTTTGGGCTAAAGAGGCGGAGGGAGTGATCTGTGGGGAATAAAGGGATATGAAACCCAAGCCATGCATCCACCAAAAGCTCTTGAAAGGTTTTCTTTTATGCGGGGACAAGGAGCTTCTTTCTAATCATCTCTTCATTATTGTCTTCCTGATTATTATGTTCCCTGAAGATTTTCATTCTTGTATTTTCCCTTGAAAAAATAATAATGGTTAAATTATTTAATAATGTTGCTTTGTCTTTTATCTGGTCTCTCACCCAAGAATCTCCAGGTGCTTTGCAAAGATTAATTATGATTCACAAGGCTCACAAAATGGATCTTAATTTAAAGCATTTTGAGAGTTGTAAGTCCTCAATAAATTAAGGAAAAAAAGCAGAAACCTGAAGTTGGGGTTCATTTGTTTGATTGTAAAAGAAAGAGATTTCCTTCTTATTAATTCTGTGACTTTTTTTTTTTTGCTCCAGAATTAGGATAAAGGATGTAAGGCTAGATTCATGAAAGTGAATTAACTTCTCTTAAGTGCTGTGAATTAACTTTTCCTAAGCACTCTACCTGTGCTATTTATTACTAGGGGTACAGTGCTGACTATTTAGTGAGCAGTGCATTAATCAGGATTCTTTGGATCAAAAGTCGCTGAAACCCTACTAATAATGGATTAAAAAAATAGCTGATATAACTGAAAAATCTAGCTTCTGTCTGCCCTCAGCTAGACACAATGACTCTATTATGTCCATAGACACTCTAACTTTTGGCTCGGCTTTCCTGGATAGACTTCATTTTTAGGCTGGCCATCTCCAGGTGGTACCCCCAAGCAGCTTCAGACTTATATCCTACAATTTGAGAAACCTTGGTTAAAAGAGTTTTTCTTTCCCAAGAATTCCAACAAAAATAATTTAAGAGTCAGCCTGACTTCAGTCATGTGAGCACTCTGAACCAATTTCTGTGTCTGGTGGGCTTAAATATGTTGATTGGCTGAGGTGGTTCATGGTACTGTCCTTGAAGCTAAGGATAGAATCAATCAACCATATCCAAATTGGGTGAGGATGGGCTTCCCAGGTAGCTCATTGGGTAAAGAATCTGCCTACAGTGCAGGAGATACAGGAGATGCGTGTTTAATCCCTGGGTCTGGAAGATCCCTTGGAGGAGGACATGGCAACCCACTTCAGTATTCTTGCCTGGAGAATTCCACAGACCGAAGAGCCTGGCAGGCTACAGTCTATAGGGTCACAGAGAGTCGGACATGACTGAAGCGACTGAGCATGCACCCACCCACAAGGATAGTTCTTAAAAGGAAAATCAAGAAGTGATTTCAAGAAGGAGGAGGAATGATGTTTGAGAGGCATAACAAGAGGTGGCTGTAGAAGGTAGCATGCCTTACTCATTCATTTTTGCTTCCAGCACAGATAATTGAAGACTTGGAGATAAAACTCAAAACCTCTGACTTTATTAATGTAATTTTTCATCAACGTAACATTTTCCAAAACATACACTCTGAAACTTCGTCTCATAAGATATTTCTTGTTAAAAAGTACATAATGATTACATCAACTTAAGAAACACAGATCCCTGGGTCGGGAAGATCCCCTGGAGAAGGAAATGGCAACCCACTCCGGTACTCTGCACGTGGGAAAACAGACTGGTTTCAAATCTGGAAAGAAGTACGTCAAGGCTGTGTATTGTCACCTTGCTTATTTAACTTATATGCAGAGTACATCATGAGAAATGCCAGGCTTGGTGAAGCAAAAGCTGAACTCAAGATTGCTGGGAGAAATATCAATAACCTCAGATATGCAGATGACACCATCCTTGTGGAAGAAAGCAAAGAGGAACTAAAGAGCCTCTAGATGAAAGTGAAAGAGGAGAGTGAAAAAGTTGGCTTAAACTTCAACATTCAGAAAACTAAGATCATGGCATCTGGTCCCATCACTATATGGCAAATAGATGAGGAAGCAATGGAAACAGTGACAGACTACTTTTTGGGGGTTCCAAAATCGCTGCAGTTGGTGACTGCAGCCATGAAATTAAAAGACATTTGCTCCTTGGAAGAAAAGCTATGACAAGCCTAGACAGCATATTAAGAAGCAGAGACATTACTTTGCCAACAAAGGTCTGTCTAATCAAAGCTATGGTTTTTCTAATAGTCATGTATGGATATGACAGTTGGACTATAAAGAAAGCTGAACACCGAAGAAATGATGCTTTTGAACTGTGGTGCTGGAGAAGACTCTTGAGAGTCCCTTGGGCTGCAAGGAGATCAAGCCAGTCAATCCTAAAGGAAATCAGTCTTGAATATTCATTGGAAGGACTGATGCTGAAGCTGAAGCTCCAATCCTTTGTCCACCTGATGTGAAGAACTGACTCATTAAAAAAGACTCTGATGCTGGGAAAGATTGAAGGCAGGAGAAGAAGGGGACAACAGAGGATGAGATAGTTGGATGGCATCACCGACTTGATGGACACGAGTTTGAGTAAACTCCAGGAGTTGGTGATGGACAGGGAAGCCTGGTGTGCTGTAGTCCATGGGGTCACAAAGAGTCAGACATGACTAAGTGACTGAACTGAACTGAAATTTAGGGTGTATAGGATTTTATTCTTTTTAAAGGCTGAGTAATATTCCATTCATATTTATACCACATTTTCTTTATCCATTCATCCTTTGATGGAGACTTAAGTTCCCTTCATGTCTTGGTTATTTTGAATAATACTTCAATGATCATGGAAGTGCAGATATCTCTTTGAGATCCTGATTTCAATTCCTCTGGATAAACACCCAGATATAAGATTGTTGGATCACATGATTTTCTATTTTTAATATTTTGAGGACCTTCCATACCGTTTTCCATAGTTGTGGTACTAATTTACATTCCCACCCTCCAATTGTTCCCTTTCTCTCCATCCTCACCAACAGTTATTATCTTTGTTTCTTTGATAATAGCTATCTTCTTAGACTACTTTCTGAGCCACTGTTACTCTTACTGCTATGCTGGATATGGTGCTTCTCTATAAGGCTTATATCCTCTGAATATGTACTCTGGAGAGTCAGAAACTTATTTAAAATAAAAAAGTTTAACTGTTGTAAAACACACATGGCATAGAATTAGTATCATGAGTATTTTTAAGTGTACACTTCAGTAGTGTTAAAAGTACATTCACATTGCTGTGCAGCCATCCATCTCCAGAATTCTTTTCATCTTGCTGAATTAAAACTTTATACTCATGAAACAATAACTCCCTATTTCTCCTTCCTGGAAATGCCCCTGGAAATCATATTTTACTTTCTGTCTCTGTATTTGACTACTCTCAATACCTCATATAAGTGAATAACACAGCATTTATCTTTTTTTTTTTTGGACTGACTTATTTCACTTAGCATAATATACTCAAATTTCACTCATGTTGTAGCATCTGTCAGAATTTTCTTCCTTTTTAAGGCTGAACAATATTTCATTGTATGTTTGTACTGTATTTCATTTTTCAGGTGATTATCTTTTATACTCTGTGATTTTTCAAAATATATCTAATAACCTTTTGCAGTTTCTACCATTTCACTATTTTTCCCACCAGATGTTAATTCTGAGTGGTGGTGAAGGGGGCAGGTAGCTGGATTTCCCACCTCATTTCAGTCCCACCTCATCTAAATCCTTGGCATATGACTCTCATGAAATAAGGCTATTATATAATCTCATACACTATTTTTTTTTAACCACTCTGTGGTTAATGAATAACTTCTCATTGGTGAATTCTGTGGGATTTGGATCTTGAAAAATAAAGTCAAATGATTAAAATTTTAAAAAAGAGAGGAGGGAGGGAAGGTTGGGAAGAGAGAGATGGAGGTAGAGAAAGGAACAAAGAAAATTGAGGGAGAGAAAGAAACTTTTTTCTCACGCATCTAGTTCCTGCAGCTGAAACTGTGAAGTTCAATATTCATGTTTCCATAAAATATTTATAAACATCTGTAGAAGTGCTTGAAAGGCATGAATTTGTCTCATTTTTCTCTCTATCAAATGCTAAGCTAAGAGCAGTATGTATAGGTAAATATCACTGTTATTTGAATGGGAGGAGGACAGTTACAGGTAAAAGGGATTAAAACAAACAAATGACCAACAGCATACATCAATAAAGAGTATTGCCCTGCCGTACGAGAATTGAAGCTGATGCGCGTAAAGCATCTGACACATAATAAGTATTCAAGAAATGGTGACTGTAACTATAGGATATTCACCCTTTTGGTGAGAGTTTGAATGAATTTTGACAATTTATTTTGCCTTCATTCAAGGTTTTACCCTCAAGTTCAGACCTGATGATTTGGAATTTTGAGCTGATGACTTAAGGCTGTTTACATACTTTGAATGACAGAGAGTGATAATGGGAAGAGTGATGCTTTATTTTGTAAAGTGAGAGAGCTGATATTCTATTCTTACCAAAAGAAAGGGCTTCTCAATCCTCTTCTGTCTGAGAATGGTTATTTATACTTGTGTGTAGCATCATAGTTTGAATAATTGTTTTATGCAAAATCATCTATCTGTGATTAGTTATATTTAGTTGTATAACAACAATGAAAATTCCCCTTTTGTAGAGAGAATATGGTTTTGCTCATCCTTTCCTCATTTAAACGGAACTCCAGGCTTCACTTGAGGCAATAGTGTACAGGTTGAAGGTATGGGCTCTGGGATCAGAGAACTGTGGTTTCAAAACCAAGCCTTGTTTTGTACTAGCTATATGACCTAGAGAGCATTATTGTTTAACCTCTTGCCAGTTTTCTTACCTGTCAATAGGAATAAAACAGAATCTACCTTCTGGAGTCAATGTGAAAATTCAATGAAATAATTCAACATTTACTGTAGTATACGTTGCATGCTAGGGGTCAAAGTTAGTTACTATTCACAACTCCTACCCTTATTTGTGTAATCAGTTTTACCTTGCAGTACTTAAAAAATTATCTTTCTTGGCTGTTTGCTGTTATTTCCTGAGTATTGTGGGACTTCTTACTTCCTGCCAAGGGAGCCACCCTCACTTTCTCTGTGTAGGTTATCCCTAGCTCAGTGGCTGAAATTTCCTGCCCTTTTGATTAAGTGCCATTTTCAGAGTCAAGTTCAAGGGCCTGTAAGGTATTCCTGTGGTGAGGAGTTAGGCCACGATGATGCTGATAGCACTGTTCTGCTTGAATTGATTTGCTTTGAAAGCCATTCCTGATCCTGGCTGGTGCCCCTGCCTGGTGCACTTGTCTTGGTTGTAACCACTGTGGGGTATGACCTCAAGAGAATACTCAGTCTCTGAAAAACTTCCTTGCTGGAATCTTTCTCAAACTGGAGGAGCACTGTGTACTTGTCATTTGCAGTATGGCTTCTTGGTACTTGTTTAGTTTGATTCGAGTCTGCATTTTAGAGTCTGGCTTTTTTTTTTTTTAAGGAATCTCTTCCTTACATTACCTAACATTTAAAGATAATCGGACAAGACAAACAGACCAACAAAACAGTTGATATGTAGCATTTCTAACAGATTCTTTCCAGAAAATAAAGGCTATTAAGGATCATAAACAATGTACCAACTCTTTTTAAAAGAATTTTTTTGGGGAGATTTTAAACTAAACTAGGTCTGAGGGAAATGGCAACGCACTTCCATGGAGAGTCCCATGGAAGGAGAAGCCTGGAGGGCTGCAGTCCATGGGTCACACAGAGTCGGACACGACTGAAGCGACTAAGCAGCAGCAGCAGCAGGTCTTGTGGCAGTTTATCAGATGAAGAGCAAAAATAGCCCACCCAGGATACAGCTCTTAATTAGACATACAATAGAGTTAATGGAATTTTTCTTTGTTCAAGCAGTTTTGAACATCCACTATTTATGTAGCATTGTGGCAGTTGCTGAGAACTGTTCTAGAATAAAATAGAATTTGAGTTTCCAAAAACTTCCAGTGATGGGAGAAAAAGCTATAGTTGGAGATGGAGAACATTATGTATGGGCAGCAAGCCAGTATGTGGAGCTTTCGTTTTGCATTATTTCTGTTTGTTATACAGAGCGAGCAGGATTCTACTTGTCTTCACTCCTTCTTTAGGCTGTGAGGATACTAATGAATCAGCAAAACTCGGCTCGTTATTTTAGTATTATTTTGCTGTGTCTACAATTTATATTTTGGGAGCCAAATCCTCTTTGCTTAGGTAGAAAGCTGTTATTCTTAAGTGTATCAAGAGATGAATCAATTGGACTCTTAACTGAGTATAATTCAACTTGGAGTAACACATTTTGAAGGAAAGTCCTTGAAAAAAAATATGAAAAGGTCTGAAAAATTCTGAACAAGATCTGGATAGATAAAAATTGGCCATAGGGCATAGGGGTGAGGTTGATAGCAAGATTCTTCTAATCCTAATATCTTTTTTTACATGTAGAGGCAGACTTATTACAGGAAATTACAATGATAATGATAACAGAGTTGTGTTATAGAACACTAGCTCCACAGAATGTTTTTACTGTTTTTATAAAAGAAAAATTATGCTTCTCAGTTTGAGTTCATTTTTTTTAGTACGCACTTTTGTATAGTTCTGTGTATAATGATTTTCCAGTGTAATGGTTCAAAAGCAGTTACTCAATTTGATGCATGAGAAACATAGCCTGATACTAATCCTGAAAAGCATTTCAACCTAGGAGAATCCTCTATGTGGAAAGCTAGTTTACTTGAAAATGATCTCTAGGTGAGGACTGGGTTTCCAAGGTATGGAGAGATACAGAGTTATCTCGGTTTAATTGGAAACTAGCATTTCTCCCCAACCCCATTTACATAATTATAGCTTGTTTTAAGGAGAATAATAACATGAAGAGAGAGTAAAGAATAATATTAAGACTTAAAACTTGAGTTCAAAATCTATCTCAGTGCTTAACAGTAGGGTGATTTTGGAAAAACTACTTGATATCTGTGCTAGTTTAATTGCAAAGTATTTCTAATTCTTTACTCTCCACTCTGTTCACGTGACTCTGTGTCTCCTCTCAGTAAGCGGTGATGTCTATTTCCTCAGCCCTTGACTCTGATTTGGTCTTTTAATTTCTTTGGCCAACATAATGAACTGGCCAGAGAATGAATGTCTGTGTGGACCATTGGCGCTCAGACTTCTTGCCACATGCAGAGAGATTACATGAAGGAGAGAGGTCCCCAGCTAATGACTGGCCACCCTCCAGGACCAAGATCTCCCAAGCTCAGCTACAGTGACAACAGATGTTTGCGAAAGGCCAGCAGAGATGAGAGAATATCTCAGCTGAACCCTGCCTCCAAAATCAACTTATGGAATCATGAAATATAAATGATTATTGTCTTAAACTAAATTGATTTAGTAAACCTCTGAGATGCACTTAACCTATCTGTAAAATGGAGATGGTTACATCTGTCTCAAACAGTTGTTATGAGGATTGTATAATATGAGAGATGTTATAAATAGGCCTATCACCACAGCTGACACATAGCATGTGTCTAGTTAAAGTCATTTCTCCTTTCACCTTTTTATCAGCTCCACCTTCGTTTTTACCCCCTCCTTTCCTACAGCTTTCTCCCTCAGATCAAAAAGGCATATAGTCAACACTTAATAATTCAGTTGTCATATAGATGGCTAAGGCACTATGAATATGTAATTAAAGTGACGGATGCTCAGCTCACATTAAAATAACTGGCATGGTGAGTACAATAGAACACATCTTGATTAAGCAATTTGATCCATGTGCTTTCTCAGTGGCTGCAGATCGAATACCGAGTGGGGCTGCATGAGGCTAACTGACAGGCTCTATGCGACTTAAAGAAGGGCAATGCTGGAAGGGCTGGTTTCACCAAATTCCACCCATTCATATTTGCTATCGGTGGATTAGTTAATTATTGAAATAGGTTTTACAGCACAGCTTTTATTAATTTGCAAAGTATTATACATTTGAGCTAAGTTGGATGTATTTTGAAAGTGAATGAACATTGTTTGATTCAATCAATAAAAAAATAGAGAACCTAATACGTTAGAGATTAGGCTAGAGATTCAGTATAGCTATATAAGTTGTCCCTAAAGAGCTTAACTGTGTTCTGTTCCTAAATTACTTTCCAAATAGAGGTCTTCTCATCCCAAGGGACTCTGGGATTAATCTTTTCCTTGGAAAGAAAGGCTGAAGTTCATTGATTTGATACTGACTGAGTTTGGTTGTTTATATGTTATAAACATATAACCAAAACTGAATGTAATGAGTACAACCTTCCTGAGACTGAATTACAGTGAGATGCATAATAGCCTCAAGGGGCTGATAATATGTATTGTTCAATGACTTCATTATACTGATATCCACTATTAAATACATTAATTTACCCGCATTGCTGATTGCCTGTTGCTTGGGGTTTTGTCAGATGCCCTGAATCTTTGGCTTCTTTTCTTTTTTTTTTTGTAGTCATCCATTTACTCATTCAACATTTATCAAACACATGTGCCTTTGTTGTGCCAGAAACATGGTCTTTGCTCTACCAGAAATTCTGGGCCAGTGAACTGAGGCAGACACATAAACAAATGCCTAGAACAACAGAAAGAAACCTTCAGCTAGAAGTTGAATAGGGGACCATGGAATAGGAACAAGAATCAAGGTGCCTTTCACCTGGGACAACTTGGTTTGATCTGAGGCAGACTCTCTCCCATTGGAGAAAGTTTATCATCACCCCAGGAAAGTATACATGCAGCCAGTTCTTTTCTTATTTCCATATCCCAGTCCTGAACTTTTCTGACTTGCAGCACTCTGCCTGGGGTTCCTGAATATACCATTTCTGTCCCCCTGAGGCTGTTATGAAATACTTGGCCAGACTTAGGAAGAAGACATACATCTACAGCCATAGAATGTGTCACATTGATTTTACAAGAAATTCTCTCAGTTATGTTTCTCTTTAGTTGTAGGTGATATTTATAGAAAACTGATCTTTGTGAGTAATACCAGTATTTGTATTTAGGAAGTGCTTATTGCCATGAATTTAGGAAGTTAGTAGTTATATTAGTCTGCTCTGGCTGGCATTACAAATTACCGCAGACTGGGTGGCTTAAACAACAGAAATTTATTTTCTTACCTCCTGGAGGCTAGAGGTTAGAGATCACAGGATGAGCAGGGTGGGTTTCTGAGGCTCCCCATCCTGGCTTGTGTATGGCCAGCTTCTCCCTATGTCTTCACCTGGCCTTCCTCAGTGTGTCCGTATGTCCTAAACTCCTCTTTTTCCAAGGACACCAGTCAGTATTGGATTAGGGCTTGCTCTAATGACCTCGCTCTAACGTAATTCCTTCTTTAAAGACTCAGTTTCCAAATACAGCCACATTCTCAGATGTGAGGCATTGGGACTTCAACAAATGAATTTTGTTGTTGTTCAGTTTCTCAGTTGTGTCCTACTCTTTGCGACCCCATGGACTGCAGCACGGCAAGCTCCCTGTCCCAGAGCTTGCTCAGACTCACGTCCTTTGAGTCAGGGATGCCATCCAACCATCTCATCCTCTGTCACCCCCTCCTCCTCCTGCTTTTAATCTGTTACAGCATCAGGGTCTTTTCTAATGAGTCAGCTCTTCTCATCAGGTGTCCAAAGTATCGGAGCTTCAGCTTATGAATTTTAGGGAAACACAATTCAGCTGATTGTTATGTTTGCATAGTTTGCATTTTGTAGTTTGCATCAAAATATTCATTAAAATCTGAACATTATAAGCAACAAATAAGTTTCCACTTTATTTTTAATATAGCTAATAACATATATTCAACTACTTTAAAGAAAAAGGGCCTTTGTTTCATGGCACTTGGTTTGTGTTGATATATAAGCTCAGTTGGCTTAGGTGTGAAGGAGAGAGGAGTCTGAAGTTTAGAGACAAGCCAGAAATGGTGTGAAAACCTTCAGTTTGCTCTGAGCTTCTACGTATTCATTTCCTTGCTCTAGTAATAAAATTATGGCATATGATTTGAAAATTATTACCTAAATAATTCTTTTTTTTGAATTGGCAATTAGTCAGCTTCTTCTTTATATACTGTCAGGAACCTTTTTTCTTTCTTTTTTCTTTGCTTTATGAGCTCTCAGTTTGACTTCTATTCTAGCAGTGCATCTGTTGACTAGAGGTATTTTTCTTTGCCTGTGTTGTGTTGTATTGTGTGTGTGTATGTGTTGAGAGAGAGAAGGAAAATAGTGCCAGAACAGAAGGGAGGAAGAAAGCACATTTGCTTTGGATTAACATATGTCATCCCTTGTTATCCATCTGGAAATTCAGAGAGAGAATTATCCAAGGGAAGGAAAGGGGTTACTCATTGAATTTATACATAAGATAAAGAATATTTATGTCCAACTCTGTTAACTTTCAAAATTGTACTAACGCTACTAGCATTTGGAAGAAACTAGCAAAGCTTCAGTCAGAGGCAATGCTGATACTCGTAATTAAGATGAAGCATGATAAGTGCTTTGGTAGGGCAATAATAATGTTTACAGAAGCACAAAGAAAGGTCATTTAGCCTGAAGAATAAGTAGAAGGTGATGTTTGGTTGACTTACCAACAATAGCATTTAATCTGCTCAGTGTTTTTGGCATCAGGAATTTGAACAGAGCACTTCTGAGCAGCTGTGCTTCATGTGGCATCAGATGAAGTGATGAGGTGACGGGATGTCTAAGTGATCTTATTTACATGCCGGAAATGGGTGCTCACTGTCAGCTGGGAGCTCAGTGTGTGTGGGCTGTCAGCCAAGAGCCTCAGTTTTCCATGTGGTCCTCTCCACACACCTACTTGTGCTTCCTCACAGCATGGTGATTGGGTTTTCAAAGGAAGTGTTATAAGACAGTAGAGCTGAAACATGCGTGGACCTTTTAAGACCTTGCAAGAGAAGTTATACAATATCACTTCTAACAACATTTTATAGTTCAAAACAGATCATAGGAACCATCCATTTTCAAAGAGAGAGACTCCACTTCCTGATGGGAAAATAAGTTCATATTGTAAAGCAAGATGTTGAATGGGAGATTTTTCTGTGACCATCTTTGGAAATATGATCTACCACACTGGTCTACATCTCTTGGCATTTTGCTTGTTTTTTTTGGCCCTGAATTTGGAAGGCAACTAACACTTTCCTCTTGGTAATGACTTATCACATCATGAAGAAAATGATCTTTTCTTTTATCTTCTCTTTCAACCCTTCCTTCCAGGAATATTTGATTAAGTCCTATTTCAAAAATTAAATTAGTTTTTTTCTATTTTTGGAAAATGGATAATATCTTAATATCTTTTAAATCAGCACCTTACATAGGATACTTGACTCTTGATAGGAATTGGTAAGTGTTAAGCAAATACCAAAGGATACAGCCCCTCTCTAGTTTGTAACTGTGTACTAGTCAATGCATCTCACTGTTGGTTGTGATGTCTTAAAATGAATGATGTTGTTGTAGCTGGGGACCTGATTCTGGCACTTAGTCTCTGATCACTACTCTATATTACCTTGAGCTAATCACATTATCTTTGGGACTCAGTTTCCTCTTGTGTAAAGCGAGTACTTTGGATTTGATATCAAAGACTTATTCAGACCTTAAAAGTAAATTTATTTTCAGAAAAATGTGGTGAATGTTAAAATTTTTTGATGACTACTTAAAGAGAGCCTTCTTAGTAATTCAACTTGGAAATAAGTTGTGCATTTATGTCTGTTTAAGTCAAGTGACACAACTATTCAAATACTCTTTTTATTCCCATTAAGATTTAGAAGCCAGCTATTTCTAGCTAATGTTAAATTATGAGACTGTGGTTCATTTAAGTTGTTACTATTATGTGTGAAACACATAGATTTTTCCAACTAAAAGTCAGAAACCTTTACTTTTATTTTCAAGCTGAATTTGAGTTTAGTCAAGTAATATTTCTAATGGCATATACAGGTGACAAAACTCTTGGAGTTTATAGGTCAATGCAACAGAAAGACATTCATGTGAATGTTGCACTATTTGATTATTTCAGCCATTTCTTTCTGTCCTCATCCATGAATTTATTGTGTGCCAGAATTTAATAGTCATGGCATGATTTATTTCTCACAGCAGCTCTATGAGGTAGGTGACATTATTATTTCCATTTTACAGGTGAGGAAGCAGATGCATATTAAGAGTTACAAAGCTGCCCAAGGTCACATATCTTAACCTGAGAAATCTATATGCAGGTCAAGAAGCAACAATTAGAACTAGACACAGAAAAACAGACTGGTTCCAAATCGGGAAAGGAGTACATCAAGTCTGTATATTGTCACCCTGCTTATTTAATTTATATACAGAGTTCATCATGAGCAGCGCTGGACTGGATGAAGCACAAGCTGGAATCAAGATTGCAGGGAGAAAAATCAATAACCTCAGGTATGCAGATGACACCACCTTTATGGCAGAAAGTGAAGAAGAACTGAAGAGCCTCTTGATGAAAGTGAAAGAGGAGAGTGAAAAAGTTGGCTTAAAGCTCAACATTCAGAAAACTAAGATCATGGCATCCGGTCCCATCACTTCATGGCAGATAGATGGGGAAACAGTGGAAACAGTGACAGACTTTATTATTTTGGGCTCCAAAATCACTGCAGATGGTGACTGCAACCACAAAATTAGAAGATGCTTGCTCCTTGGAAGAAAAGCTGTGACCAACCTAGACAGCATATTAAAAAGCAGAGACATCACTTTCCCAACAAAGGTCCATCTAGTCAAAGCTATGGTTTTTCTAGTAGTCGTGTATGGATATGAGATTTGGACTATAAAGAAAGCTGAGCACTGAAGAAATGATGCTTTTGAACTGTGGTGTTGGAGAAGACTCTTGAGAGTCCCTTGGATTGCAAGGAGATCCAACTAATCCATCCTAAAGGAAATCAGTCCTTAATTTTCATTGGAAGGACTGATGCTGAAGTTGAAACTCCAATCCTTTGGCCACCTGATGTAAAAAACTGACTCATTGGAAAAGACCCTGATGCTGGGAAAGATTAAAGGTGGGAGAAGAAGGGGATGACAGAGGATGAGATGGTTGAATGACATCACTGACTCAATGGATATGAGTTTGAGTAAGCTCCAGGAGTTGGTGATGGACAGGGAAGCCTGGCGTGCTAGTCTATGGGGTCACAAAGAGTTGCACATGACTGAGTGACTGAGCTGACTGACTGACATATGTTAACACTCAATAGAGCTGGAATCGAATCCAGAGTTTATGATTTAAGAGTCTCTTAATCCCTGTGGCATGTATTTCTTTCTAATCTTGAAATCACAATGTTTTTTTCTGAATTCCATCCATAAATTCAATATTGTGGTTCCAGGAATGAGGCCCTTACACTGGGGCACTGAGTCTAATGCATCCTTGAAGCACTGAACCATTTGTATAATGAATCCCAGACTGAGTGATGAGACAGATATCATGAGGTTTGGAGACTTAACGGGCTTCATCTCCAATATGTTTAAGAACTTTCCCTTGTGCATCTGTCATCCTTTCATAGTTCTGTTAAAACATCATCATTCTACTTCTACTCTTATCCACTGCCTGGCCAGAGTGTTTCTTGCATTTCACTTTTTAATACTCAGTGTTGCTCCAAAGGAGGAGGATGATAAAAATGTCATATAAAAAATCATCCAGTAACAGACTATTAAAATAGTGCAAATTGCATAGGACTGCAAATATGCTTTATCTTGAAAATTTATCTGGAACATTTGCTTAACTGGAGCAATTTTGCATATTCACTTCCATCTGCCAATGAAATATTCCCTCGGATAAAACTATTCCTTGTTCTGAATATTCAATGTTAACTTTTTTTCTTGGCTCTTGAAGAGATTCACATGTTTATTGCAAACACAAATCAGGCAGTTTTACCCACTGCTAATATTACATATGTGTATAATCTTTTGTTTAATACATTTCTGAGTTATCCTGCCATTTCTTAATATTGAAACTACATATAGTAACAAATTTGTAAACAGTTTCCAAAATATTGTAACCAATATACTTAATAATTGTGTGGACTCATTTGATGGTTTACTGTCTCATACTGTAGGAGCTAATGTAACATACTTTTAGTGAGCTGCTGATTGCAATCTTCTGTTAGATGGATTTAGTCAAAAGATTGAGGTTTTAGTTTTTAAAAGGACACTTTTAATTTATATTTGTGACATCAAGTTACATTTTATCTTAGGTTTAGTAAAGATGTCAGTAAGTTCAGTCGCTCAGCCGTGTCTGACTCTTTGCGGCCCCATGAACCGCAGCATGCCAGGCCTCCCTGTCCATCACCAACTCCTGGAGTCCACCCAAACCCATGTCCATCGAGTTGATGATGCCATCCATCCATCTCATCCTCTGTCATCCCCTTCTCCTCCTGCCCTCAATCTTTCCCAGCATCAGGGTCTTTTCCAATGAGTCAGCTCTTCATATCAGGTGGCCAAAGTATTGGAGTTTCAGTTTCAACATCAGTCCTTCCAATGAACACCCAGGACTGATCTCCTTTAGGATGGACTGGCTGGATCTCCTTGCAGTCCAAGGGACTCTCAAGAGTCTTCTCCTACACCACAGTTCAAAAGCATCAATTCTTCAGTGCTCAGCTTTCTTTATATTCCAGATCTCATATCCATACATGACCACTGGAAAAACCATAGCCTTGACTAGATGGACCTTTGTTGGCAAAGTAATGTCTCTGCTTTTTAATATGCTGTCTAGGTTGGTCATAACTTTTCTTCCAAGGAGTAAGTGTCTTTTAATTTCATTGCTGCAATCACCATCTGCAGTGATTTTGGAGCCCAGAAAAATAAAGTCTGTCACTGTTTCCACTGTTTCCCCATCTATCTGCCGTGAAGTGATGGGACCGGATGCCATGGTCTTAGTTTTCTGAACGTTGAGCTTTAAGCCAACTTTTTCACTCTCCTCTTTCACTTTCATCAAGAGGCTCTTTAGTTCTTCTTCACTTTCTGCCATAAAGGTGGTGTCATCTGCATACCTGAGGTTATTGATATTTCTCCCTGCAATCTTGATTCCAGCTTGTGCTTCATCCAGTCTGGCGTTTCTCATGATGTACTCCACATATATGTTGACTAAGCAGTGTGACAATATACATCCTTGACATACTCCTTTTCCTATTTGGAATCAGCCTGTTGTTCCATGTCCAGTTCTAACTATGCTTCCTGACCTGCATACAGGTTTCTCAAGAAGCAGGTCAGGTGATCTGGTATGCCCATCTCTTTCAGAATTTTCCACAGTTTATTGTGATCCACACTGTCAAAGGCTTTGGCATAGTCAATAAAGCAGAGGTAGATGTTTTTCTGGAACTCTCTTGCTTTTTTGATAATCCAATGGATGTTGACAATTTGATCGCTGGTTCCTCTGCCTTTTCTAAATCCAGCTTGAACATCTGGAAGTTCACGGTTCATGTATTGCTGAAGCCTGGCTTGGAGAATTTTGAGCATTATTTTACTAGAGTGTGAGATGAGTGCAATTGTGCAGTAGTTTGAGCATTCTTTGGCATTGCCTTTCTTTGGGATTGGAACGAAAACTGACCTTTTCCAGTCCTGTGGCCACTGATGAGTTTTCCATATTTGCAGGCACATTGAGTGCAGCACTTCACAGCATCATCTCTCAGGTTTTGAAATAGCTGAACTGGAATTCCATCACCTCCACTAACTTTTTTCGTAGTGATGCTTTCTAAGGCCCACTTGACTTCACATTCCAGGATGTCTGGCTCTAGGTGAGTGATCACACCATCGTGATTATCTGGGTCGTGAAGATCTTTTCTGTACAGTTCTTCTGTGTATTCTTGCCACCTCTTCTTAATATCTTCTGCTTCTGTTAGGTCCCTACCATTTCTGTCCTTTCTCGAGCCCATCTTTGCATGAAATGTTCCCTTGGTATCTCTAATTTTCTTGAAGAGATCTCTAGTCTTTCCCATTCTATTGTTTTCCTCTATTTCTTTGTATTGATCGCTGAGGAAGGCTTTCTTATCTCTCCTTGTTATTCTTTGGAACTCTGCATTCAAATGGGTATGTCTTTCCTTTTCTCTTTTGCTTTTCACTTCTCTTCCTTTCACAGATATTTGTAAGGCCTCCTCAGACAGCAATTTTGCTTTTTTGCATTTCACATTCTTGGGGATGGTCTTGATTCCTGTCTTCTGTACCATGTCATGAACCTCCATCCATAGTTCATCAGGCACTCTGTCTATAAGATCTAGTCCCTTAAATCTGTTTCTCACTTCCACTGTGTAGTCGTAAGGGATTTGATTTAGGTCATACCTTAATGGTCTAATGGTTCTCCCCATTTTCTTCAATTTCAATCTGAATTTGACAATAAGGAGTTCATGATCTGAGCCACAGTCAGCTCCTGGTCTTGTTTTTGCTGATTGTATAGAACTTCTCCATCTTTGGCTGAAAAGAATATAATCAATCTGATTTCGGTGTTGACCGTCTGATGATGTCCATGTGTAGAGTCTTCTCTTGTGTTGTTGGAAGAGGGTGTTTTCTATGACTGGTGCGTTCCTTTGGCAAAACTCTATTAGCCTTTGCTCTGCTTCATTCTTTATTCCAAGGCCAAATTTGCCTGTTACTCCAGGTGTTTCTTGACTTCCTACTTTTGCATTCCAGTCCCCTATAATGAAAAGGAGATCTCTTTTGGGTGTTAGTTCTAGAAGGTCTTGTAGGTCTTCATAGAACTGTTCAACTTCAGCTTCTTCGGCATTACTGGTTGGTGCATAGACTTGAATTACCATGATATTGAATGGTTTGCCTTGGAAATGAACAGAGATCATTCTGTCGTTTTTAAGATTGCATCCAAGTACTGCAGTTCGGACTCTTTTGTTGACTATGATGGCTACTCCATTTCTTCTAAGGTATTCCTGCCCACAGTAGTAGATATAATGCTCATTTGAGTTAAGTTCACCCATTCCAGTCCATCTTAGTTCACTGATTACTAGAATGTCGATGTTCACTCTTGTCATCTCCTGTTTGACCACTTCCATTTTCCTTGATTCATGGGCCTAACATTCCAGGTTCCTATGTGATATTGCTCTTTACAGCATCGAATCCTGATTCTATCACCTGTCCCATTCACAACTGGGTGTTGTTTTTGCTTTAGTTCCATCCCTTCATTCTTTCTGGAGTTATTTCTCCACTGATCTCCAATAGCATAATGGGCACCTACTGAATTGGGGAGTTCATCTTTCAGAGTCCTTTTGCCTTTTCATACTGTTCATGGGGTTCTCAAGGCAAGAATACTGAAGTGGTTTTCCATTTGCTTCTCCAGCGGACCACATTCTGTCAGACATCTTCACCATGCCCCGTCTGTCTTGGGTGGCCCCATATGGCATGGCTTAGTTTCATTGAGTGGTCTGTGAAGTCTGTGGTCCATGTGATCAGATTGGTTAGTTCTCCGTGACTGTAGTTTCAGTCTGTCTGCCCCCTAATCCCCTCTCTCAGTGCCTACCATCTTACCTGGGTTTCTCTTACCTTGGACGCGGGGTCTCTCTTCACAGCTGCTCCAGCAAAGCGTAGCCGCTGCTCCTTACCTCAGACGCTGGGAAGCTCCTCTCAGCCGCCGCCCCTGACTTCGGGGGCAGGAGTGCAAATAAGATATTACATGTGAAGTTACCTTCAAGCTTTTTGATCATCTTTATATCTTTAACCTTCTTCCTACCCCCTTGTCCTGAAACAAGAACTCTCTTATCAGGTTTCCTGAAACTCAGATCCTAGTGAGTAGAAAGAGTTCTAGATTCTGCTTTCAGTTCTCTGATATGATCCACTTGCTATACCCTTGATTTGCTTCTCTTTTTACCTATCCATGTATGGCTTTCACCTACCCCTGAACTAAGGACTCTTGGATTTTACTTTCTACTGGATTAATGCTGGGCTGTTGGCTCAAGTGATCAATTTTGGATTATGCCTGATGCTGCCCTTTGGCTCCACGTTTCGCTCACCTTTGGCTCTTGTGGTTTTGTCCCAGACCACCTGTACCCTACCTGGAATCTTAGAACTTGCATTACCATCTGAAACACTGCTGCATCTAGAAAAGACATAGACAGGCTCTGTGTCTGGTGCTAACACCACAAAGGAGACCAGGACACAGTGTCCATAGCAGGAAACTGGTTTACCTGTTGCAGTGAGGGGAGTAGAAATATATAGATTTTTTTTTTGATGTGATAAGTGTAGTACAAGTCTGTGAATACAGTTTTGTGAGAACACAGGAGAAGACTAAGAAGTCAAGCCTCACAGTTAGAAAGATATTTGGAAGACTTGTCACTTGAGGCTTGATGATGTGAAGGCAGTAGCTTTGTGCAGCATGTGTATAAGAGCAAAACTGTTTTTATTTTAAGGCAAATTATGAAGTACAGAAATAATGTTGAGTTAATAAAGAAATATAAGCATTTGTATATTGCCAAAATGTAATATGCAATGTAAAATGGCAAAAATGACACTGGGGAAGGCAGAGGTCGGATTAGAAAAACTCTGTGCTATAAATGAAAAGCGTGGTCTTATCTCGCACTGATAGAGAATCAGTGGTTATAATGCTTTGCTGTTTTATCTGGTTATAGATCAAGTGGCATCTATTTACTCTTCTCCTAGAAAGAGCACTTTAATTTGATTTTGAAATCCTCACCACTTGCTCATTTCTTTTCCATGGGATTGAGTTATGTTAGGTCCACTTCAAGTTCCAGCACATTAAACATACCAGACTGTTAAGAACATCCTATCCACCTGACCATAACTGGTCCTTCTTCAGGTCTCTCTTTCTTTTATTCTCCTAAATATTTGTGGTAGTAGCTGTTACTACAGTATGTGTATGTGTAGGATGTGGAACGGGGATGAATGAGCTGGAAGAGAAGTTCTTATGGGGTAACCAAAACTCCCTAATACCTGGTTGGTGAGATGGTTCCATGGCTCTAAACAAGTAAGGCCCTTCCTACTTTTTTTCCTACTTATTTTCAGCTTGTAGGTTTGTTTCATTTCAGATGGATAAATATGGATAGACCATCAAATTGTATATTTTTTTGCCCTAACGCTATTCATTATGTAGTGTATGGCATTGTATCATTGTAGATTCTTCCAATAATCTGCCGATATTGGAATTATATGTCTTCCTTAATAGTTATTTTCCTAGGAATTTAGATCCAAGATGTCTAAATAAATCCTCTTTGAAGTATGTCTCATGTAACTTCAAGATGGTAATCTAATATTAATAGTAGCAATTTACTGTTTGCAAATCAGTTTAACTATACAAGAAGTTTTTTGATTTGCATGTCAATTCTGTAAACTATGTATTATTAGAAATTTCATTTTACATATGAAAAAAAATTGACCTTCTCTGGGAGTGAAGGCCCTCATTCATACAGCAGCTTGAGACATGAGTAGAAGATTTCAGAGACTGACATCTTTTTCTATATCATATTGTCTCACAGTCATTCTAACAGTAAGTTTGGAAGATGAGTCTGAAACATATTCACTGCCTCCCTTTGCTAATAAGGTCCCTGAAGTGCAAGATAAAACAAAATCGTGGCTGGAGTTGAAATAAGAGATGAGTACAAGTCTTTTAACTTCTTATGAACTGTCAACTTTATCTATGATTTCTTTTTGCGTAAACATATAGCTAATTTCTTGACTCTCATAACACTGATTGATTTTATTACTGCTGGATTGTTCCTCTCTGACCTTTCGTCTAAATGCTGGGACACATTAGAAATGCCACTTGTGTTGTGTTATCAAGTAGGGTATGAATAAGACTTTTTTAACCACAGAAGAAAAATGATAGCTATATATGACTCAGATTCTGTATACCCAAACTGTATTCTAGCTGGAAGGTGCTTATGATGAGCACCCAAAATATATATATGGCATGTGCAAAGGTATCAATTTGACAAAAAATTCACATATAAAAATCTGAAATGCACTTAAATTGAAATGGTTTTGGAACTATAATTATAAGCAGAAGTCTCCCTGGCTCTTGGTTCACCTTGGGGTCATAATTTTATCTTTTCAACCTTCTCTCAGGAGAGTATTAATGCTGAATGGGTTTTCTTCCTGCTTACCTGTTGATCTCTGGTGTGTCTAGAGTATGTCAGGAAAATGTTTTAAGTCCCTCCTATTTCTGCTTGGCTGGAAAAAGCTTTTACTCTCTAGAAAGCTCACATTTTGTAAATGTGGGTTGTAAAAGTAGGTTCTTTAAGAGACAAAAATGCCATTGCTTTCTAAATATGAAAAAAAATTATATGGCTTAGATACATTTGTCAGTTTTATATCAACACACCCATCTCTGGAAAGTGCTTATTATTGCATGAATATGGTGTCTTATCCCTGGTTCAGTGCACACGTTCAATAAATAGATATCAGAATGTTATGTACAATCATATTAAATGTTATCTTTTTTTAAAAAAAGACCAAGTACAAGTTCTAAATATTTTAGGTTTCCAAAAATTATACTAACATTTATGATTATGATGTTGGAAGATAAAACATAATGAGAGAGAGCTCTTATAGTTAAGCTTGTTATAATCTTTGGAAAATACATGCTTGATATCTTATAAAGAATAATTCTAGCTTTCCTGTTTTTTTTTTCTGTTGTTGTTGTTGTTAGATACTATGTGATATTGATCTTGATTCATTTAAAAAGTATGTTTATATTATAGTTCCATAGTTAGAATGTCTATTATTATTATTTTTGTATATAGGAATGTTTCAAATGGAAAGTGGCTCTAGTTGGATTGAATTTGAATCTTTTTGTGAGGAATCATTCGGTTTTCCCACTGGGTGATGGGCTTTTCTTCTCTTTAATTACGCAATCTCAATTAATAGTGAGAGACATAGAATCCTAGAACGTTAGAACTGGTAGAGATCTTGATAACTGTCTAATCTCTGACCACAACTCACATTCAAAATATGTTTTATATTGCAACTAAAACTCCTCTGCCTGCTCCACACAGATGTATGCATGAATGTAAACAAAACTGGAAAAAGAGTATTATGGAAGAATACTTATGCTTTGTGTGGTATACCTTAGCTTTTCAATTAATTTATTAAGAAAAAGAAAGCTGATCTCAACCCATCAAACTGATCTAACCACCAGGACCAGCTATATATTTTGCAGGTCCAAAAGCAACTATGGTTCTCCTTGGTCAAAATATTATTTAAAAATTTATTTAAAATTTTAAAGATTTCAAGATGGCATTAACAGATCATTAATCCAATCTTGGGGCCCCCTGAGTGTGAAGCCCTGAGAGGCAGCACAGGTTTTACACAAGTGAAACCACCTCTGCTCACCTTTTCTGAATGGATTGTGGCCAGCAGTTTTAAAACACTCTAGCAACTCTCTCCTTTTATAGAAATGAAGACAAAGATTCATTAAAGGTGAATCACTTCAGATAAAAATATGATGAAATGCAACAGAAAGGCAATTTTCTGACTTCTTTTCTAGCGTTATTACCACTAATCTCATTAGCTTACTCTGGGGGTGAGATAATAGATTTATATATTTCCTGGATTTTTGTAAACTGTTTCCTCCTGTGATCCCAACTCTTTTTAGAATTTAATTTTATTTCAGATGTTGTTGAAAATGTTCTTAATATCACTTAGTCTATTTTCATGTCTTGGTAAAAGTGGGCAATGATTTTCTTTCTTTCCTTTTTTTTTACTTTGAGGCTTTCTGAACCACCAACTACTATTATATAGTATTGTAGTTGCTTGGAGATAATGAAAGACCAGACATAAGTTTCAAGATCTGGGTCAAAGAAGAAAGTCATAAAAATCAGGAACCTGTAATGCCCTACAGAAACTGAGAAGTGATATGGGGGAGTGAAATAGAGGAGTTATATTTAGAGAAGGAGGGAAGAAATTATTCCCCTGAGCCTAGAGGGATAGATGAGAGGACAACTGTGTATGCTGAATATTGCTTCTAAGTGTGTGGCGAAGAAATGTGTCCATGGTTTTTATTTCTACACAGAAATGGCAACCAAGATCATCATGTGGTAAGGATGGTGTGGAGGAGGTCAAACAAAATAGAAGGCTTAGAAAAGTTGCCTGGTGAGGCTAGAAGCCTGGTTCTTCATATAAGGGTCTGCAACCTGAAGAGTTAATAATGTATTCAAAGTCAAGTATCTGTATATCCAACTAAATCTGATAAAATGTATTATTGAATTCTAGCAATGAATAGAATGTAAAATTATTAATAATTACATTTCATTGATTATTAAGCTGAACCCAGATTGTTTTAAAATAAAAGTGAATTTGAGCCTACTCACTGGAAAAGATTCTGATGCTGGGAAAGATTGAAGACCAAAGGAGAAGGGGGCGACAGAGGATGAAATAGATAGCATCACCGACTCAATGGACATGAATTTGAGCAAACTCCTGAAGATAGTGGGGGACAGGGGAGCTTGGTGTGTTGCCGCCTATGGCATCGCAGAGTCAGACACAACTTAGCGACTGAACAACAAGAAAACAAACTGGGCTATCTGAAATAGGGTTCTTGATCTGAACCTATAACATTTGTGTGTGTGTGTGTGCGTGCATTTGTCAGTGAAGTTGATTAAACTATTTTTTATTTGGACACTGTCTTTAAGTTGGTGATTAATTTGTCAATATAAATTAGAGTTTTTTAGTCCATCTTTATTTTTTAACAAGAGAAGTCAAAAGTGGTAAAAATGGAGAATAAATGGAGCAGGAAAGTGAATAAAATAAAAGAAAATCCTTCAAAATGTCATTTTATGTTGTTTATTTCTTGAACCTGTAGTGTTTGACCATGTGCAGTCAAACCATGAGGGAGTACCACTTAAAAAATGTGAATGAATATTAAACATTCTTTATCAGACTTCCAGATATAATACTATGTTACAAAGGCTTTCATTTATTAATAGAAAAACATTGAAAAAGGCACCAGATTTGAAAGTTTTAAAGTGTTTTCATTCACATCCTAAGTTTTTTCCTCTCACTCCAAGTTAGTTCTCTTATTTTTTATTTACTTTTTCTTTAAGTACTTGTGTTCCAGTTTTAGGCAGGACCTCATTCATTCAGAACCTGATGAAGACTTCAAGTCCTTTCACCCACTGTTGTGCTGCAGGGCTTCGTGATAGATATTATTACATCAACACATACAGTACTTTTTTTTTTTTAAGTTGCTGACCCTGGAGAATTTGGGATCCCTTTTGCAGAAACATTAACCCTGTGCTTTTAGCACATGTTATCTGAGAAACTGTGCTGAGCTGAACCTGAAAGAGAAACTGTTCTTTGTTTGTCTCTCCCTCAGGTTCGAGTGAAGATCAAAATTTAGCATACTTCAGGAAGGACTTTTATTCATTTCGAAGCTCCTTTTCATGATCAACTTTTAGTAGAAAGCAGTTATGTGATGATTGAAGTCTCTTAGCATCTTTTTATGGGACTTTTCAAATGTGAGATGCCCGGGCACACAGTATATACCTACATTTTATACCAAATGTCTTTTCCAACGATCAGAGCAAAAGTAAAAATAAAAAAAAAAATTGAAAGTTACCTTCTGATAGCCCTACTGAGTTTTTAAGACATCAACTAAAAATAATTTCTACCCATAATTTGCATATCAATATGCAATATTCATGCAAACCATGAAATATTCACTCTATTAACTTTTTAATTAAATTCTGATCACTATGATAATTTGTTTCAATAATTTTTGAAATAGCAATCCCTTAAAAAGATCAATGGTGAACAATGTTTAAGATCTACATGACTGCCTTCAATCTCTTGCATAGTTTCTCAGTTTACTTAATCTGAAAAGTAATCCAAGGAATCACAGTGCCTTAATTAAAATTTGGATGATTCAAAATTTCTAAAATATTATTTTTTCAATGTAGTTATTGTTGTTTGTAATATGAAAAAATTTGTTACTTTAAAAAAAGCCCTCTGAGTGAAACATAGTTTAATATGTTTCATTTTGATGAGATTTCTAAGAGCCTTTAAAGTGTTGGTATTTATTGTAAATTTCTAAGGGAGGGTGCATGGGGAATACAGTAGTTTCCACGTTTGTTTGACTAGCTTTGAGAAAAGACACCTCAGGGGACAATTCTATAGAACATGTTTTGGCAAAAACTGCTACAGAGGATGTTTGCATTTCTGTTTGTACATTCAAGGATATAATCATGGTATATATAAAAAGAGTCAAATTTTTGTTAGGTTATGAGAAAAAATGTGTTGTCAAGGTGAAGTAATCTCATGTGAAATAAATGGAATGGAAAATATTTATAAACTTAAAAGCAAAATCTATGCCCAAAGTTTTCTGTTAGCTTATGAGCTGATGTTTTAACAGAGTGTCTTTGAATAAAATTCTTTTGTATGTTTTTTACTTAACATGGAGGATGAAAGTGGAAATCATGGGCATGTTAGCTCTAAGAAAATCTTAAGTGACTCAGGAAGATGAATGACTTTGGGGAAGCAATTGTGTTCTAGGATCCTATGTGTTGAATGACATGGCCTCTGAGTCACTGGGTTGTAGATGATCTTAAAAAGATATGGATATCCTAAGCTAGCCTGCTGCTGCTGCTGATGCTGCTGCTGCTAAGTCACTTCAGTCGTGTCCGACTCTGTGCGACCCCATAGACGGCAGCTCACCAGGCTCCGCCGTCCCTAGGATTCTCCAGGCAAGAATACTGGAGTGGGTTGCCATTTCCTTCTCGAGTGCATGAAAGGGAAAAGTGAAAGTGAAGTTGCTCAGTCGTGTCTGACTCTTAGCGACCCCATGGACTGTAGCCTACCAGGCTCCTCCGTCCATGGGATTTTCCAGGCAAGAGTACTGGAGTGGGGTGCCATTGCCTTCTCCAAGCTAGCCTGAGATTATATCAAATCATTTTTCCATAGAGGGAAGAGAAGATAGAAAACTTCCAGCATGGTGATGATTGATAATATTATACAAAGTAAAAATTTGTAATCATAACTCACTGTTTTGGGGTGGCTTGCTACTGTACTAAAGCACTTTATGTAGATTATTTTGTATAAGCCTCAAAAAAATAAAGTTAGTATAATATTCCCATTTTTAGACAAGAAAATTGAGGCCTGGAGAAGGCTTGGATTATTTTTCCCACATCTCAGAGCTATAAATGAATGAGCCAGGGAACAAAAGTAGTCTGACATCCAAGCCTGTGTTTCTAAACGCTAGCTGTTTGCCTTCTGTGTTGTTGGTTTTACCATCAGTAATAAAGTTTCCAGTAACAAAGCATATTATTGGAAGGTCTCTTCTTTAGGAAATAGAGGCACCTCTGTGGCTACAGATACCCCAACTTTCTTGGACACTTTCTAACTTTCTACTTACTAGTTACTCTTTGAATAGGGAATTTCTTTCTGTTCTCTTCCTTGATATGCCACTGTAACTTGTATTTGTAACTAAGGTTTTGAGAGGTAAAGGATGATGTCAGGTAAGGAAGTAGAAGTTTATGTTTGTTAAGAAGAAAGTGAAGTTCTTTTTGAAATAGAGCAGAGAAAGAAGTGGAAAAAATTAAGCAAATTTTCATAATGTTGAGGACTTGCAAAAGAGCCCAATGGGATAAATGTTGCAATGTGGATGCAGTATGTGATTTGGGGGTCCAGGTTTGGGGGGCACATGTACATCTGTGGCTGATTTATGTTGATGAATGGCAGAAACTATCACAACATTGTAAAATAATTATCTTCCAATAAAAATAAATTAATTAAATTAAAAAAACATTAAAAAATTAAGTCAAAAACAGCATGGGTGGTCATGTGTAGTTGAATACATCCATGCAGATGGTGGCAGAATAAGCTTGCATTTGCTTCAGGAGTGGCTCCGAGGACCAATCAGTTCTTATGCTGTTGGAGACACAAAGCAATCGAGTTAATGGAGGTGTCACTGCTGCTGTGATCAGATCAGTTACTGCAGGTGGTTCCTAATGGGTTTGGAGCTCAGCATTCTTTACTAATTTCTCATTTCCATTCCTGCTGTCATAGTTCAGGCCCTTATTACCTTTTGTCTGGACTACCAGCTGGTCTGACTACCTTTGGTCTCACATTTCTCAAATTCACCCTACAGAGTTAAAGGTTCTTGAAGCTCCTTTTTTATCATGTCACTCTCCTGATCAAAAGTCTCCAGTGGGTTTCCATCACCTACTGAATGAAGAACAGACTTTGTAGCCTGGCATCTAATAGTTTCCTGAACTGGCTGTAACACACCTGCCCTGCCTTTTTCCCTGATTAACTTACCCGTATCCTTCATCTGTGCCTACTAACAGCTGCCTGTAGCCCAGGTTTCCTCATGCCGTCCCCTTGCTTTTGCTTCTCTGTCAGCTAACATCCTTTCTCTTCTTTCTTTCCCATCAGCATTCTACATAGGCACTATTTATTTTTGTCTTTGAACTACTTTGCTGAGGTGTGATTGACATGTAAATGCTGTATGTATTTAATGCATACAATTTGGTGAGTCTGGGGCTATGTACATGTCAGTGAAACCATCACCACCATCAAGGCTGTGGACATCCATAATCTCCCACAGTTTTTTCATGCCCTCCTTATCATCATCATCATTTTTTTGGTGTGTATATGATAAGAATATTTAACATAAGATCTATCTTTTAACAAATTTTAAGCACATATTAGGGCTTCTCTGGTTGCTCAGTGGTTAAAGAATCCATCTGCAATTCAGGAGACACACATGCAGGTTCGATCCCTGGAAGATCCCCTGGAAGAGGGAATGACAACCCACTCCAATATTCTTGCCTGGAGAATCCTAAGGACAGAGGAAGCTGGCGGGCTACAATCCATAGGGTTGTGCAGCTGGTCATGACTGAAGTGATTGAACACGCACACATACACACACACACACAAGCCCATGTTATTGTTAGCTGTAGGCACTATGCTGTATAACAGATCTCCAGAACTTACTTATCTTGTGTAGCAGAAACATTTTGCCGTTTGACCATTACCTCCTCGTTTCCCCCTTCCTCCAGGCCCTGGAAACCACCATTCTACTCTCTTTCTATGAGTTTGGCTATTTAGATTCTATATATAAGTGAGATAACACAGTATTTGCGTTTCTGTGACTGGCTTATTTCAGTTAGCTTATTGTCCTCCAGGTCCATCCATGTTGTCACAAATGGAGTTTCCTTTTTGTAAAGGCTGAATGATATTCCATTGTATCTATAGGCCACATTTTCTTTATCTGTTTCATTCATCAGTGGACATTTAGATTGCTTCACATATGCATTTTTTAACTCCATTACAAATGTCTCTTACTTCATAACTCTCTAATCATCTCAGCTATGAGGAACTTTTTTTTTGAAGTAGGAAATGGCAACCCACTCTAGCATTCTTGCTTGGAGAATTCCATGGACAGAGGAGCCTGAAAGCCTTGTCCATGGGGTCACAAAGAATCAGATATGACTGAGTAACTGAGCACACATGCGCATGGTTGATTTACAACGCTGTGTTAGTTTCTGCTGTGAGCAAAGTGAGCCGGTTATACATATAACTATACCCACTCCTTTTTAGATTCTGTTCCCATACAGGTCATTACAGAGTATTGAATACAGTTTCCTGTGCTATACAATAGCTTCTTATCAGTTACTATTTTATATATTTTATACAGTAGTGTATATATGTCAGTCCCAGTCTCCCAATTTAACCTTCCCTGCACCTTTCCCCTTTGATAACCGTGTTTGTTTTCTATATCTGTAACTCAATTTCTCTTTTGTAAATTGGCTCATTTATACCACTCTTTTAAGATTACACATATGAGCAAAGTCACATGATATTTGTCTTTCTGTCAGACTTACTTCACTTAGTATAGCAATCTCCAGGTCATTCCACATCATTAAAAAGGGCATTATTTCATTCGTTCTTATGGATGAGTAGGATTCCATTGTATATGAGGAACCTCTCATCCTCTGAACTTTACAAGTGGATTTATGATCTCTCTGCATGAAGCTAACAAATTTTCCTTTAGATTATAGCAAGAGTACATCTTTATTACTGGATTTTTGAGGTCATTAAGTGTAGAGGTTGCATTTTAATTATCTCTATACCCCACAGTGACGAACCCAAGGCCATAACATAGGAAATACTTAAAAAATATTTGTGGCACTCAGGTGAGCTGATTCCCACCATTCTTGAGAATATTATCCATAAAATCTTAACTCCCCAAAAGCTAGTGGTTGTAATATTTCTTTTGCTCTATTTTCTCTTCTAGCAGCCTCCATTTTTCTTTTGTAAAATCATCACAATTGGAATAAAAAATCTTAATTTGCACAATTATTTATTGGTAATCTTTGTAAGAACAGAGACTAAATATGCCTAGATCATCATTGTATCACTAGTATAGTATGTGGAACAGGGATGTCATATAATAAATATTAATTGAATGAGTGAACAAGTCTCCTAACATAATCTGTTTTCCAAAACACCTGAATAATAGCTATTTACTCCAAGATATTTGTTGGGTACTGTATTTGCTATATGGAATACATTGCTAGGACTATGGCAACAAAAATTAATTGGGAATATCTTCATGTCCAAATGTGAAAGCTTTATTCAGTCTAGTCAACTGGCAAAATAAATTTAGTGAGCCACTTTAGCTTTAATGATGCCAGAAGTTGGTCCATAAACAAATCAGAAAATCCCTCAAAGCCTGATCTACCATCTTGTAAGGGCTATTTAACATCTTTAAGTTTAACTCGATTTGTCTAGTAGCAGTAACCATTTCTTCTTTGTAGTAGATTTAACCTCATCTAAATACTGTCATTGGACATATATCCACAGTGTAAGACTCAATTGATAATACAGAATGTACAAACTTTAAATGCTTGATAGCATCCCCATATTTGAATGATCTGTCTTGGCTCCCACCAAAAGTGCAGTGCAGTTCAGTTCGGTTCAGTTTCTCAGTCATGTCTGACTTGTTGCAACCCCACGAACTGCAGCATGCAGTTAATATTCTTAATATTTGAGTGAGTTTCTCTAGGAATCATGTCATCCATAAATCCTGATTCTAAGCCTTACACCTATATCAGGTTAGATCTGTATATACTAGCCTATATCCTGTAGAACAACATTATAAAACTGTATCCTTGGATTTTACTGCAGTCATCTGGGAAATGGTCCCAGGTATAAATCTGCATACTTTTTAATAAAACAGCAATTAAGGATATCATATATAAATTTATTCAATATTTCTTATATGAGGATCCATGTCCTCATATATTTTTTTTTTCAGAATTTAGGGTTAAAATTAACTTTGTCTACTGATATGTTTAGTTTTTTAATTGTAAAAAAAATTTTTTTGGCTGCACCATGCAGCATTTGGGATCTTAGTTTCCCAACCAGGAACTGAATCTATCAACCCTGCAGAGGAAGTTCAAAGTCTTAACCACTGGACCACCGGGAAAGTCCCAATGATAAACTTCTTTTCAGCAGTTAATGAAAAATTTGCAACTCATCATCATATACGTGTGTGTGTGTGTGTGTGTGTGTGTGTGTGTGCGTGCTATTCAGAAAGTTCAAATGTAAGCCTTTTGCCTGGGTTCCTTTATCTTGATTTTTATTCTATGATTCCTTTCCTTTCCCCTCTTTCTTCCCAATTACTGCCTGACTCACCTTTTTTCTGTGTTGTTGAAAATAGTTTTATTGTATTGATTACTTGCGCTGTGCTTTGAATCAATTATTTTTCGATATAGTTGGAAGCATAAATAAATAACACTTAATAAATAATAGACTTGTCTTTAGGCATCCATATTCTCTTTTATAAACATTCATTGCAGGAGTTAATTGGAAATGGAAATAAATATTACTCTGATTAATTAGTGTTCATTAAGTTCCCTTGGTGTACTTTATAGAACCCGGGAAGCTTCTGGTGTCTGCCCTAGCACAGCTTGAAGGTACTTTTGGGGACACAGCATTGAATTTTTCTTGTATTCTAATGAGTGTCATATATACAGATTAATTATTTTCATTCAACATTCCATATTGTTCTGTTTGCTTTGAAATGAAAATTGTAAATGCTTAAATAAATTAATTGAAAAGTTGTTTACCATCACTGTAACTCATATAATATTTTCATGTCCTCAGCTGAAATGCAATTTTCTAACACTTGACACAGGTAATACTGTTTAATGAATCACAGCTGAGTTCACTTTTAGCTTCTTTAGGGAAGAAAAGAACAAAACTCTCTTCCATTGTATGCTTATATGAGTACAAAAAGTATGGAAATGTCCAAGCTACTCATTATCTAGAAAACAACCCTAGACTTATTGGCACACCTATTCACATTACCGTTAGTGGAACATACACTTCTCTAGAAACATAACTATCAATCTCATCTGATATTGGAGCAAATTTTTCCCACTGATAGAAAGGAGTATTTGAACATATAGACATGGTTAGTCATGGGCAAAAACTTGACCCTTGGATTGTGCCAGTGACTCTTCTGTTTTTGGGGACTGGGTTCTCAAAAAAGGTATCATCCTTAATTTTTTTAAAGGTATCATCCTTGAGTTGTGTTTCCTAGATAGTATTAGGAAAATACTAAATACTAAATATTTTATAAAAAATAGTATTTAGTACTATTTATAAAGTGCTTTTCCTACAATACACACTGTTAGAATGGGGATTGGGAACTACTGATCAAATACATGGGGAAAATAAAATGTATCACAGCCATATTTTCTTAGAGAGTCATAACTTCTATCAGTATCAAGGCTCCAAGAACTACTGCAGAAAATAAATATGTTAAATCTAGCATTTTCCTAAAAGAAAGATTTTTTTCTCAGAACAAGCCAATCATTAATACTCTGAGAAATTCTTCTAGTTGCTATTGTTCCATGTTCACTTTGATTAGGAATGCTTTAGGAGTTTTTTTTTTTTTTGACACCACTCAGAGCTTATTCATGACCTCTTTATTTCTTACAAAATCATGGAGCATTGAAAGGGCCTCAGAAGCTACTGTAGCTCAGTGGTTTTCAAACTGTGGCATTCATGATAACAACCTATGGAAGATCTGTTAAAACAAGGGTTGCTGGCTTCATTCCTGGAATTAGGTTCAATAGGTCTGAATTAGGAGGTTACGTGTTTGCATTCTAACAAGTTCCTAGGTGATTCTGGTGCTGCTGGCATGGGATGAGACTTGAAAACCTGTGATATAGGGACGTGATGTGGTCTACCATGTCTCCCCTCCACTTCCAGTGTCTGAAACTTTCATAGACTTTTTTACTCTCAATTTCCTCAAGTATCCTTAATTGTCTAGGACACATTACTTATCCCCAAACCATTAGGTTTGACTATGTGAGCCAGGTGGTCACTCATTAGTTCTGGAGTTATTTCTGGAAAGAGAAACAGCTTGTTTTCAATGACCTCTACTGCCTCTGGCTGCCTTTGTTTTTTAGCTATCTATCCATCTGGATGTTCATTCATTTACTTTTTGAATAAATGCTGACTGAGTACATACTATATTTTGGGCACTCTTTTAGGTGCTGGGCATATAGTGGAAAACAAAACATACACAGGTTCCTACTCTCATGAAAAGTTACATAGAAGGGGAAACAATTTAAGAGGGAGATGAGTGAAAACAAAGAAACAAAAACAGGACATAGTAATGCTAGAGAGAACGTCTGTGAGGGACTGACCAATACTGTGGTTAGAAAATGGCTTCTCTGAGGAAGGAGCATCTGAAGCAAATCCTTGGTGGCCAGTCATATTTTTGAGATTGTTCTCCTTTGGATTTGGCCACCTAATGCGTGGATTGTTAGTTCACTGTCGGCCTCACTCTTCTTTGGATTTGGTTGCTGTGTGACTCCCTTCTCACAACTTTGCTGCTTTGCTTGTGGCTTTGGATAGAGGTTCTTCTAGCCCAGAGCCCTATAATCCAGAAACTTCATCACTCCTGGCCATGCCTCCCTTATTAACTCCCCCCTCTCCATCAGCTCTTTGACCCATCATCAAGAGTAAGACATCTGCTGCTTTACCAACTCCATTCTTGAACAGCTCCAGGAAAGGAATGCTATAGATTTTGAAGCTTGCCTTTTCATCTCTGAAATGTTCTTTGTGCAAAATCTCTTCTTCAGTTGTGTTTGACTCTTTGTGACCCCACAGGCTATAGCCCGCCAGGCTCCTCTGTCCATGAGATTCTCCAGGCAAGAATACTGGACTGGATTGTCATTTCCTCCTCTGGGGGATCTTCCCCACCCAGGGATCGAACCCACGTCTCTCAAGTCTCCTGCATTAGGCAGGTGGGTTCTTTACCACTAGCACCACCTGGGAAGCCCTGAAATATTCTTAAAGGAAACTTTAAAAAATATAATGAGCCGAATTTAATTTCCCTGTCATTTCCCGTCCTAATTGTAGCCATTAGCAGTTATATGGATCTAATCTAACCTCTCTTCATGGGACAACTCTTTGGATAATTGACAACAGCCACCATGTCCTCCATTTCTCTGGCGAGATTTTTTTTACTTAGGCCAAACTTCCACATTGCCTTTGAATCAGTCATTCCTCACTGGGTGTGGCTTCGAGTCTCTTCTCTTTCTTGCATTCTCTCCTTCATATGTCCTTTACTTTGTCTTTAACCTATCATCCTGATGTGGTTTGAATAACAGAGAGCAAAAGACTGTTGCCTTTTCTTGATCTAATTACTGTTCATCTATGATGCAGCCTAAATGCACAGATACTTTTTATTTCTTTAATTTTGAATACGAATCTCATTTTTAAAACTCCAATTGAGTTTGACTAACCTCTTCTTCCTTGATTATGTTTTCCTGCACATTTGCTGCAGTGAAATCATGCCCCCTCCATCACTACACTTAACATAGCACTCACTTTATGTCAGGTACTTTTCTAATGCATTAACTTATTTAATTGTTAAACAACCTTATGAAATGGAAATTGTAATTAACTCCATTTTATAGATAGTGAAAGCAAGTCACAGTGAGGTCAAATGACTTGCCAAAAGTTACACAGCTATTTACAAGTGATGGTACCAGAATTTGAACCCCAATAGTCCTGCTCTAGTGTTTGCGCTCTGAAACATTATCTTATGATGCTCTTAATCCTGTTGCAATTGAGTACAAAACTTTTTATTATCCTTGTGAAATTTCATATTGTAAGATTTACTCCAATCTCTTCAGACTATCAAGATTCTTTTGTGTCCTGGCTGTGCCATTCAATGAATTCAATGTATCTAACAAGTTCATGTCTTTCATAAATACAAAAAAAAAATCTATTAAAATAATCTATCTATCCATCAATCATTGATCTTTTTAGAAGTTATGTATCATCCATATTTATTCACAGGTTCTGAGAGCCTTCAGCTGATGAGAGTTTTACTGTATCTCAAGTTAAATACATGCTGTCTGTGGCTTTCCTCCCTATCTTTATTTCACATTCTAATGAGGAATTTTGACCCATGATGACTGGTAGAAGGTACTCTGGATCTCTTAAAAAGAAACAAAGATCATGTATTGAGATGGTTATTAAAAGGCAAATTGTATGAACTTCAAGTTTCCTTGTGGGGCCCTTCCCCAGCCGAGGCGGTGAGTGAGTACGTGTGTGCATGTGTGCACGTGTGGGCTTGTGTGCATGAGGCCGCAAGGTAGCCAGCTTGACTGTGGGAGAAGGAAATGGCAACCCACTCCAGTATTCTTGCCTAGAGAATCCTGTGGACAGCGGAGCCTGGTGGGCTACCTTCTATGGGGTTGCACAGAGTCGGACACGACTGAAGCGACTTAGCATGCAGCATGCAAGTTTCCTTTAGGCAATGATCTTGGAAACAGAAGGTAAAACTTGTGTGTGTATAAGTCGCTTCAGTTGTGTCCGGCTCTTTGTAACCTTATGGACTGTAGCCCACCAGGCAAGAATACTGGAGTGGGTTATCATGTTCTTCTTCAGGGGATCTTCTTTACCCAGTGGTCACACCTGCATCTCTTAAGTCTCCTGCATTGGTAGGCAGGTTCTTTATCACTGGCACCACCTGGCAAGTCCCCAGGTAAAGCTCTGTAGACAATTAAGGTTGGTAGAAGTCCTTTGATGATATGAAGGACATCATAAACTTCTTTACATTTTGGAAGAATTTGGCCAACAATTGTGTAGAAGGTGTCTGGAACAAATGATAGAATCATGCTGTGAATCCAAAGAGTGAGAAGAAAATGGAAAAGCTATTGCTGGTGTAGGATGCTGGGATAGTAACTTCTGCCCTAAGGACTCTGCCATAATGACCTCAAAAGGTGCTGATCAAGTTAGAAAGAAATGCATGTACCCCACTGAAAGAGATATGACTATGCCTCATAATATGTAACATTGTATAGCATTTGGCCAAAATGAGTGGTCAATAACTGTCAGTTACTTTAACTGTCACCTGGGTCAAGTATTAATATGCCTCCCAATTTTGGATTTCCGTAGGGACAAAATGGCAGCTAGACAGTCTTTTAAACTATTATAGTGATAATAGGTGACAACAAGTATAGGAACAATTATTTGTCCTGTTTATTATATCCGCTAGAGGAGGGCTTCTCAACAGCAGTTCTATTGACATTTGAAAGAAAGAGAAAGTGAAGTTGCTCAGTCGTGTCCGACTCCTTGCAACCCTGTGGACGTAGCCTACCAGGCTCCTTCCTCTACGGGATTTTCCAGGCAAGAGTGCTGAAGAGGGTTGCCATTTCCATCTCCAATCGACATTTAGAGCTGGACAATTCTTTGTTGTGGGAGGTTTCTCTGATATTGTAGGATGTTTAGCAGAATACCAGCCTGGTTTCTACTCACTAGTTTCCATTAGCACCTTCTCATTGGTGATAACCCAAAGCGTGCCCAGACATTGTCCCTGGGGGTCAAAATTACTCCTGTTGAGAACCACTGGGCTAGAACATCAAACATAACAGACACTCAGATATTTACTGAAAGAGTGAAAAAATTCAGTGAATGAAATGTTTCCTGCTGTCCACATTGTTATTAATTCTTTCTTGTCTAACACACTAATAATCAAGGGGCAGGGCTGTTAGATATTACTCCAAGCCAAGAGGAACCTGCGTTTGAGTTTGAATCCTACACAAGCCAGCAGAAACTGTTCTCCTATCCAGTGAACCCTTGGATTACTCACTTACCAAACTTCCTTCCTGAAGGGTGACTAAAATTCCACCATTTGCAATTCACTCTTTTACTCAGTTTTCTTTTCCCTGAAGAGTTTCAAAAACAAAACAAAAAACAAAACAAAAATCTTCCTGAGTACCCCAGGAAGATTTCCTTAATCATTATTTTTAACAAGAGTGAGATCATTCGTTTGATATTTTCTCCTACCCAATTAGATGTCAATACCTGGGGGGCCCTTGGACCTTTGGAAGTTTTAGATGTCACAATGGAAAGAGGAGAAAGTGAAGAAGGCAAACTTCACCAGCCACTTGAAGTTTCAAGTTTCAAGACTGCTTGAAGTTTCCAAGCAGTCTCACCAGTGTGATTTGTTTATTAAATAAACATGCACAGTCTGTGGGACACAAAGAAAACATTAAAATACCCAAATATTCAGATCATAATACACAGAAACTTGTTTTCTTCTCCAATTGCTAATCTCATGGTCATCATTTAATACTTAAATAGTAGTTAATTTGAAGACTGCATTTTCCATCTTGTATTTCCACAACTGTCAATCTCTGAAAAGCTAGTGCTAAAACCTCCAGATTTAATTGTCACAAGAATTATCAGCCAAGCCACAGTCTTTGAGCATAAGCTGCTAAGATACTTTCGTCAGAACAGACTTTGGTATCTGTTATTCAAGGCCTTACTTGAATTGATTTCTGCTTATTATTCATTAAAATACATTTGTTAAAATATATTTTTGCATGCCTTGAAATCTAAATCATGGATAATTTTGTGACTAAAATAATGAGTTTGAGTCCTCTACTTAGAGGTTGTCATTCTTGTCTTTTAAGCAGAGTTACAGTAATCATTCCTACGTTAGAGAGGGCGTGTTCCTCTTAACCAATACAATTACCAAACACTATCAAGGGCAATGGGGCTTCCCCGGTGGTGCTAACGGTAAAGAATCTGCCTGCCAATGCAGGAGACTTAAGAGTGGAGGGTTTGATCCCTGGGTTGGTAAGATCCCCTGGAGGAGGGCATGCCAACTCCAGTATTCTTGTCTGAAGAATCCCGTGGACAGAGGAGCCTGGCAGGCTTCAGTCCATAGGGTCGCCAAGAGTCAGACATGACTGAAGTGACTTAGCATGCATGCGCACAGGAATATTTCTCACAAGAAAAATTTCACATGGAACAAACTGAGATATTTGCCATAATAGATGGTTACTTTGAAACCATCCCTGGGATGGTATATTCAGTTCAATTCAGTGTTCACTTATTACATCTCTATTGATACTGTGGAGAGAAAAGTCAAAGTTACTTACTGGGCAAGAGAGCAAATTTCCTTGCCAGATATTTAAATATTATGGGATTTTCCTTTGTATGTTCACTCACTCAGGCCTTGACAAAACGAAAGGGAATTATGATAATATTAAGAAAAATTTCACAATCAGAGTAATCTATACCTCTACGGCCTCTTGAAGATATGGACCATATTAGTCTTTGCTGTCATATTTCTAGAAATCTTTTATTTGTGTGAGAGCAACTTTGTAAATGAATGATCTAGTGCTCAAAATGTCCGTAATTCCAGTAACTTCATTAACCATCATAACTGTTTCCTTTGACAACCTAGATTTGTTTCATGAGATGAAAGGGAAAGTTATAACTTCTTCATTATTTGTTTCTGAAATTCCATTAGTGTCTATCGGTTTTTGTTCATTATTTATATCTCAAAGCAAAGCTATGAATTACCCACAAGAATTGATGGATCATGGTTATGTTTAACTTAGGAGTCTCAGAATTTGCTTCGGCAAGGAGAACATATCCTACAGCTTTCTGAGGAGGGGTAAGACATTACAATGTTCAAACTTCTGACTACTGTGTTGTGGATTGCTACACACACATTTCTTCACTTACCTTACATGTTCCATCTTCCTGTACTCTTGCTATCCCAGAGAAGACAGACTTTGCTGATAAAGCAGACAAAGAAGAACTTTTACAGCCCCATTTTCTTTTTGTTGGGTATTTTTTTCTTCTTGGCAGAAAGGAAAAGTATTTTGAAAATGTGATAAGTGACATATGTATTAGAAAGCATGGCCTATCTCTGCCTTGGAGAGTCTTTAAAAGTCTTCAAGGTAAAGACTATTATAATTTTAATATTACCTGATGTGTCTAGCGGAGAAGGCAATGGCACCTCACTCCAGTACTCTTGCCTGGAAAATCCCATGGACGGAGGAGCCTGGTAGGCTACAGTCCATGGGGTCGCTAAGAGTCGGACACGACTGAGCGACTTCACTTTCACTTTTCCCTTTCATGCACTGGAGAAGGAAATGGCAACCCACTCCAGTATTCTTGCCTGGAGAATCCTAGGGACAGCGGAGCCTGGTGAGCTGCCGTCTATGGGGTCACACAGAGTCGGACACGGCTGAAGCGACTTAGCAGCAGCAGCAGCAGCAGATGTGTCTAGATATTTACCAAATAGTAGATATGAACTCACAAAAGAAAGCATCCTTCATGATGGATACCAGAAGTGGTTCACAGAGTTCTATCATCTAGACTGTGACTCCTATCATTGTGATTTCTAAAAGAAATTCTATCAGCTATGTTACCTCAAACTTCGATGGATTTTCCTTACACACTCAGGGGACAAATAACTTCCCAGGTAGAGAGAAAAGATGGCTTGTGTTGTTGGCTTTGTTCCTCTCTTTTTACACTTTCTTCCAGTTTCTTCCCAGGTACTTAATAAATATTATTAACTACTTCTTAAAGTCAAGAATTCAGGAGAAGGTATTTGGTTGAACATAATTGTATTTGGGACATGTGCCTATCATTGGCTCCTGTCTATTGAGCCAATATGAGTTGAACCAATGTGATCATTGTTTGCAGTTGGTATGCTCCTCCCCCTTGGGAAATGACTCAATGGGAGATATCCATTTATGTTTATAGGAACAGAAGGAAAAACCAGCATACTTACACTTTCTTGTCTGCAGAAACTTTTATACTGGTGTCATTTTGCTTACAAGTCCCTGTCTTCACTTTTAATAGGATGGAGAGTAGTTAAAGCTGTTTTCAGTTTGGCCAGAATTGTGTTTGGAAACACGACTGCTTGAGGACAAAGTGTGTGTGCAACTTGGAATGTATGCTTAGTGGGGGGAAAAAAAAACAAACTAGATCTACAATGCAGTTGGAATAAACTCTCCAGCAAATGCAACCCAAGAGGAAGCATTTTTCCCATGAGTTTCATGACACATGTCAATGTGAAGCCCATACAATGGTTAAGATTATTTTCTATATTTCCAGTAAATGAATGTCAAACCTGAAGCCTTTTTTTATTATAAAAATAGGCTCTGTGGTATTAAATAAATCATGCGTAGATCCTGACATTCATCCACGGAGTAAGAGCTTGTTTTGAGGGAGGTGAGCTTGTTTTCTGTACCTGAACCTTAGCTTTCATGTTATGTACATATATTTTCACAAGTACAAGCCAAGGTAAATATCATTTCATTGTAACGTTTTAAAATTCCTCAGCATAATGACTGGCTATGACATGAATAAGTATGCAGAAAAAAAAGCCTTCAACAAACCTATTCTCATGCTTCATTTACATTATTCCCAGAACACAAATAGTAAGATATTAAAACCGGCTAAGACTGTCAAATGAGATTCACTCACCTGACAGTTCTATCACTTTAAATTGCTTTGTTGTTTATGCCAGGGTTGCAGTCTGAGCCTGTTACTTGTTAATTGCTTAGTCAATGCAATTGTATCACAACAAATTTATTAGAATTTTAAGACAAGAACTGTCTCTTTCTTAGATATGAAATTACTCTGATGGATTGAAGGTGATTATTATCATTAAATGCGACCAGCACAAAATAAAAATTCTGGTTTTGGATTCCTCTGCAGTAAAGACAATAAAATTCTATATGGAGCCTTCTGAAAAAGAAATTAAATGTCATGTGAGCAGCTGACCATCAAATTTCATCAAATGAAATATTTATTGAGCGATTAAGAGGTGCAGAGCACTTTAAATACTGGTTGTTAAAAACCGAAAGCACTGCACTCACATATAACTTGTGAATATGTGTGTGTGTGTGTGTGTGTGGTCAGATTTGGTGAAAGTTTACTCAAGCTTTGGCACTGGATTGATGACACTGAAGGATTCTTCAGACCCTGGCAACCTTGTTCTTCATTTTGCTTTATAATCATCCTTGTTCTTCATCTTGAATTCTACTTTTGCCATGTACAAAACCTTTTACTGCTTTGTACTTATCTTATATTGTCTCCTTTCATTTAGAATAAAATCCCAGTAAAATCATACTTTTTCAGTAGCAGAGTTGGAGATCTTCCTGACTCAGGGATCAAATTTGCATCTCTTATATCTCCTGCATTGACAGGTGGGTTCTTCACCACTAGTGCCACCCAGGAAGCAGAAAGACCAGTAGTGTGTAGTGTTGGTTGCTCAGTCATATTTGACTCTTTGCAACCCCATGAACTATAGCCCACTAGGCTCCTCTGTCCATGGAATTCTCCAGGCAAGAATACTGTAGTGGGTTGCCATTCTCTTCTCCAAGAGATCTTCCCAAGCCAGGGATTGAACCCAGGTCTCCTGGATTGGCTTCCCTGGAGGGTCAGTTGATAAAGAAAGACTACTAGATCATGTCTAAAACCGAAGTTATACTTTGCACCTATTTTCATCTTCTCCTGCATTCTCTCCAAACCTCTTCCTTTTCTTAAATTTTTATGATTCTTGCAAACATTCCTCATTAGATTATTGACCCAGACCCAGATCTCATCATCTTTCATTTCTCTCTCTCTCTCTTACCTGTGCAGTTCATCACCAGATATGTTTTATTCAATTGTGTGCATTGTTATTTAGTTCAGGTTTTCCCATCATCTCTTCTTCTCTGGATTAGTTTCTTGATCTTCTTCAAACTTTGCCTCCAACTTAGATTCCATGTTGCAAAACAAAAAGAAAGTTCATTAGTACTCTTACAACTCCAAAATTTATTTCTGAATTACATGTGAGTGAAACTCGCTGTCATGTCCAACTCTTTGTGACCCCATGAACTATAGCCCACTAGGCTCCTCTGTCCCTGAAATTCTCCAGGCCAGAATACTGGAATGGGTAGCCATTCCCTTCTTCAAGGGATCTACTCAACCCAGAGATTGAACTCAGATCTCCTGCATTGCAGGCAGATTCTTTACTGTCTGAGCCACCAAAGAAGCCCATATTACATATCTGACCATATTACTCACCTTGCTTTAATTCACCATGGATTCCTACTAATGACAGGGTCAAATCAAAATTTGTTATCTTAAAATAGCAGGTTCATCTTCCTATCAGCCCATTTCAGTCCTATTTTGCATCTTATTCTTTTCCCACCACACTAATTTTTCCTGTGTTATAAAAACATTCATCTGTTTATGGTTTCTTTTTTTTTTTTTATTTTTTTTTTTTATTTTAGTTGGGGGCTAATTACTTTACAATATTGTAGTAGTTTTTGCCATACATCGACATGAATCAGCCATGGATGCACATGTGCTCCCCCTCCCAAACCCTCCTCCCACCTCCCTCCCCCTCCCATCCCTCTCTGTGGTTTCTTGACGTAGTCATGGAATTTTATGGCGTACCTTAAGTTCGTGAGACATATACCTCCTCTTCTGAACTGTGAACTCTTTACTCTTTATTCAGGAACTGTTCTTTATATTTTTAATCCCTGAGCCTAGGACAGTGTTGAGATTAGAGTAGATATTTCAGTATACATGAGCTGAAGAAATGGTTAGGAGATTGATATGGATTAACCCCCTACCTTTTGCATCACTGGAAAAACTCGTTCAAATTTCTTGAAAATAATATTCTTCCTTATATGCAAAAATAGATAGACTTTTAATACCTATCAATATATTTTAGAGTGCTGATGTGAAACATATATAAAAGTACTTGAAAACATCAATAGTCATACAAATTAAAGAGAATAATGTACTTTTATAAGTAACAGTTTAATAAATTGAACAATATGTAAAATCTACTATGTGCAAGACTCTATTATTGTTGTCTCTTAGAGATATAAAATGAATATAATGTAGTTATTACCCAGAAGTTGCTTAGAATGAGGAAATTCTTAATAATTATAAATGGCTTTTATGATTACACAGTCTTAACAGAAGATGTGGATCACCTTAGTCAGAAACATATTGAAAAATACATTCATTCATCCATTCATATATTGTTGTCTGTACCCACAACGTGATAGGCAGTCTCCTAAGCCCTGTAGATATAGAGGTGAAGAAGTTATACAAAGCCCTTGGTATGTGAAGGAAAAAGATAACAGACATATAAACTCATACTACAGGAAAAAAAGAAAATAAAATGATTGAAAGTGATGGGGTAGGTGGGACAATTTCACTAAGGTTGTCTCTTCTTTGAGAAGATGGTTAATATTAACATTCTTAGGTAAACATCACTGGAATCTATCTATAATACAATATCCTTTTAGCTTGACCATTGATCTAACAAGACAGTAGTACACATGGTCAGTGCTCTGCCAATACCCCCTTAGATTCATTTCTGTGCATGTCAGCTTCATTTAAAATGGCCACTATCTATACTTTTGGACTGCTTGAACATACTGTTGGCTCATATTACAGGCTAGAAGCACCTGGCCATTAATGTCACTTCAAGGCAGCCCTTAATCAATAACATGGGTTGAGGGAGTATGCTCCATCTCTCTCGTCCCTTGATCAAGATGGTTCTGAGGCATGCATTTTACACTATTTCCCAGATGTGACAACAAAGGCAAGATCAACATGGTGTCAGCTCCCCACAAGCTAGGGTGTCACAGGATGATTTAGAACTAGAGGGGTCAGATGACAGCCCACATGAGCAGAGTGGCAGGGTCACTGAGGAACCACCTCTAAGTTACAGCCAAGCAGAGTCTACGGTTGTACCCCAAGAAAGAGCAAAGTATTGGTTTGGCCAAAAAAGATCATTTGGGTTTTTCCGTAAGAAGTTATGGAAGATGTTGGGATTTTGGTCCCATGTTTCATTAGAACCAGAGAGACAGATGAGAAACTGCTTCATATCCCTCTACAAGGTAAAGTCCCTCCAGGAAGATAGGGACATGGATGAAAGTGGGCTTGTGACATCTTCTCCCAATACCTCTTATCTCATCATGTACCAGAGTGCATCATAGGATGTTCCGGTAAGACTTAGATCAAACTGAAGTTGAGCCTTGACTGCATGGCCTAGCTGGAAACACCCAAAGTCACCATAGCACCATGGTGGAACCATTCCACCACACTTTGTTACTTCTCCCCTGTAATGGTTAATTGTATGTGTCAGTTTCACTGGGTTAAGGGAGGCTGGGATAGCGCTCAAGATTTTATTTCTGGGTGTGCCTGTGATGGTGTTTCCAGGGGAGATTAACATTTGAATTGGTAGACTGAGTAAAATGGATTGATTGTCCTCCCCAGTGTAGTGGGCATCATCTAATCTGTTAAGGGCTCAAAGAGAACAAAAAGATGGAAGAAGTGCAAATTAATTCTTTCTGTTTGAGCAGAGACATCCATCTTCTCCTGCCCTCATATCAATGACTTTCTACCTTGCTTTCCCTTTGGATACAGATGAAGACTATAAAATTGCCTGAGTGTAATTTAAAGTTGGCTCCTCAATGACATTGTGACTGACTACTTATATGACATCAGTGTTCCTGGTTTTCAGGTTCTCGGGTTCCAGGGTCTTCAGAATTGAACTGGGACCTTTACCACTCACTCCCTTGGTTCTCAGGCCTTCAAACTTGGGCTGAATTCTACAAGTGGCTTTCCTGCTTCTCCAGTTTGCAGATGCCAGACTGTGAGACTTTTCAATCTCTATAATTCTGTGAGCCAATTCCTATAATAAATCCTTCAATCTCTGTCTCTGTGTATCTTCTCTTTCTGTAGAGAACTCTGACTAATATGCCTCTTCGTGCTGCCCTCTACAACTTCACATCACATCTTTACTCCTCTGCTTGCGTTTCTGCCCCTCCCAAATAACCTCACTGTGCTTAATGCTTGTCTCAGATCAGGGCACCCAACCAAGACACAAAATTACATCTGCAACCACATCTAAGAGAGCCAAGTATGCAGAACTGTCAGAAGATTTTGTTATGGTACAGTTCTTAGCCTGAGCACAGAAGTCAAAAGATTCATCTTGATTTCAGCTATAGAAAACACATTTGTCTTAGAAAGAGTAAACAGTAAGAAAAATAACTCAATTTCACAAGATGTTTGTTTTGTGAAATATGGAATCCTTTTTTCTTTTTTGAAAGAAGAGCATGACTTTTAAATGGAAACTTTTGGCATGAGGATTTAAATATGAGTGGGTAAAGGGAGTTAGTGTTACTCTAAGAGAAAAATATAAAGCAAATATGTTCAAGTATCATTGTAGACATTTACAAAAGAGCTGTGTGTGCAAAGTTGGAATAGAACTCTTAAAATAACTATGATAAGAGCAGATCTCTTTTAAAGCAGAAGATGTATATATTTTTTTCCAGCCTTGCCAACACCTGCCATGCACAGGTGGGCTTTTGGCAGTAGGGAGTTCTTGCATATAAATATTATTATTCAGATCCAAATTTAAGCACACAGATTTTACATCTCCTAAGAATTCTAGTATTTGAAACTATGTAGTTTTGTTTGTTTGTTTTTTTAATTTTAATTGGAGGCTAATTACTTTACAATATTGTGGTGGTTTTTGCCATACATTCACATGAATCAGCCATGGGTGTACATGTGCTCCCCATTCTGACCCTCCTTCCCACCTCCCTCCCCATCCCATCCCTCAGGGTCATCCCAGTGCACCAGTCCTGAGCACCCTGTCTCATGCATCGAACCTGGACTGGCGGTCTATTTCACATATGATAATATACATGTTTCAATGCTATTCTCTCAAATCATCCCACCCTTGCCTTTTCACACAGAGTCCAAAAGTCTGTTCTTTACATCTGTGTCCCTTTTGCATATAGGGTCATTGTTACCTATGTAGTTTTGACTTGAAGGCACCTATTCTTTGCATTTCACTACTTCTTTTTAGTATCTGTCTATATCTAGAGCAATGCTGATAGGAATAATAGCTAACATCTTATACATTTACTTTATGCTAGCACAATTTCAACTTCTTTATGTATACCAGCTCCTTTAATGCTCATACCAACCTGTGAGACATATCACTTTTCATTTTAGGAAAACTGGAGCATAGAAACTGCATTACCTGCCCAAGATCAAAGATCTAATAAGTTGTGAGGAGCGTATTTAAATCCACACAATTTGACACAGTCTTTGATCTTAAACACTACCCTTGCATTTCACCAGTTTCTTTTAAATGATATATTAAAAGTACAGTTTAAAAACTAATTTTGGTAGTTGTAGAAAGTCTTTCTCTAGGGTACTTGTAGAAAAGCTTTAAATTTAAGAGCTATGTGTAAAACTCAAAAGGCAAAATAATTTAAAGCAACTTTATCTAATATGTTAATATTTACAGGCAGAAATATTTGAGAATTGAACTAAAATGGTAGGACCTGACTTAGTGTTGACAATAAACTGTTGTGATGATTAAAAACAATGAAAGCTAATTTAAAAACACACCATATTTCTGAAGATTAAAAAAGAATTAATAGAAATACAACTGTTCCTAAATTCAAAATGTGACTACTTATTTATTTTCCTTCACATTGATAGTAACTCAGTGTTGAAACAATCACTCAGCTCAGTTGCTCAGTTGTGTCTGACTCTTTGGGAACCCGTGGACTGCAGCACGCCAGGCTTCCCTGTCTGTTACCAATTCCCAGAGCTTGCTCAAACTCATGTCCATCAAGTCAGTGATGCCATCAAACCATCTCATCCTCTGTTGTCCCCTTCTCCTCCCGCCTTCAATCTTTCCCAGCATCAAGGTCTTTTCCAATGAGTCAGTTCTTTGCATCAGGTGGCCAAAGTATTGGAGCTTCAGCTTCAGCATGAGTCCTTCCAATGAATATTCAGGACTGATTTCCTTTAGGATTGAATGGTTTGATTTCCTTGCAGTCCAAGGGACTCACAAGAATCTTCTCCAACACCACAGTTCAAAAACATCAGTTCTTCACCACTCAGCTTTCCTTATGGTCCCACTCTTTCATCCATACATGACTATTGGAAAAACCATAGCTTTGACTAGATGGACCTTTGCTGACAAAGTAATGTCTCTGCTTTGTAATATGCTGTCTAGATTGGTCATAGCTTTTCTTCCAAGGAGCAAGTGTCTTTTAATTTCATGGCTGCAACCACCATCTGCAGTGATTTTGAAGCACCCCCCCCCAAAGTCTTTCACTGTTTCTATTGTTTCCCCTTCTATTTGTCATGAAGTGCTGGGACTGGATGCCATGATCTTAGTTTTTTGAATGTTGAGTTTTAAGCCAGCCTTTTCACTCTCTTGTTTCACTTTCATCAAGAAGATTTTTGGTTCTTTGCTTTCTGCCATAAGGGTGGTATCATCTGCATATCTGAGGTTGTTGATATTTCTACTGGCAATCTTGATTCCAGCTTGTGCTTCATCCTGCCTGGCATATCGCATGATGTACTGTGCATATTAATTAAATAAGCAGGCTAACAATGTACAGCCTTGACATACTCCTTTCTCAATTTGGAACCATTCCGTTTTTCTGTGTCTGCTTCTTGACTTGCATACGTATAGGTGGTATGGTACTCCCATCTCTTTAAGAATTTTCCATAGTTTATTGTGATCCACACAGTCAAAGGCTTTAGCAAAGTCAATGAAGCAGAGGTAGATGTTTATCTGGAAATAGTCGCTATATAGTTCCTAAAATCTGTTGGAACTAAAAGTTGTTAATTACAAAGTTGTTAGTCAAAAATCAATTTTTTTGTCTGATTTTGCTCAGGTTAAAATTACTAATTTCTATGGGTAGACCCTTTAATATAATAGCAAATTTCTGTGCATAATGCCCCTAACATCAAAATCAAAGAATGATTCTGACTCAGGTCTGGATGGGGTATGGAAGGAGAACGTTTGGCTATAGCTATTAGATAATATACATGTAGTTAATATACATAATAAAGAGAAAAAGATTAGCTAGATCTTAGTTTGCCTGAATCCAATAACATGAACTCAGAAACATTCTCCTTTAGAATACAGAAAGTGAATTGTAGCTGATCCTCACGGAGCCAGTGTGCAAGATTTAGGGCTGAACATTAGCTTAACCAATTTCCTTGGATCTTCTTTAACACCTGTGATCCTTAGGAGTCATATTCCCTGGTAAGCAACGTATTGATGGGTTTGGCATATTGAATCAACCATTTTCATATCAGTCAATTTATCATCAAATATAGTAATATTAGACAGGAGAAGCAGATGGGCTGAATCCAACTCATGATAAAAGGAAGAGAAATGCCCAGGGCTAGACCTGGACAAAAGAACTTCAAGGTTCTGATTACTATACTAATGAGGTTCCCAGGTGGTGCTAGTGGTAAAGAACCCACCTGCCAACCCAGGAGGCATAAGAGACCAGAGTTCAGTCCCTGGGTTGGGAAGACCCCCTGGAGGAGGGGATGGCAACCCACGTCAGTATGCCTGCCTGGAGAATCCCATGGACAGGGGGGCCTGGTGGGCTATAGTCTATAAGGCTGAAAAGAGTTGAAGGAGACTGAAGCGACTTAGCACTCACAGCACTATACTAATAGTGATAATTACAAGAGTTAACATTATTTAAATGATATAGACATTCAATAAGTGATCAGTTTGATATTCCTCTTCAGATTCAAAAACAATTGTTTTCCATTACTGTCCCTTAGCAAAGAGCCTCCTATTGATCCTGTTGTAAAATAGAGACAGGGCTTTGTATTAATAGTTTTTCAGTACTAAGCAATAAAAAATAAACTCCAGCTAATTTTAGAAGCATAAAACTTTATCAGAGGAATGTTAGAGAGCTCTTGGTATAGTTAGGAGACTGGAGATCCAGACTAAGTGCTTAAAAGTACAACTTACACTGAGCCACACTTCAGCCCTGACCTGATGATAAAACTGTTGCTGCCTTCACTGAGTGCCAGCTGCAACAGTTTGCACTTTGCCAACTTCTCAACCTTATAGCCGGAAAAGGCAATGGCAACCCACTCCAGTACTCTTGCCTGGAAAATCACATGGACAGAGGAGCCTGGTAGGCTGCAGTCCATGGGGTCGCAAAGAGTCAGACACGACTGAGCGACTTCACTTTCACTTTTCCCTTTCATGCAGTGGAGAAGGAAATGGCAAACCACTCCAGTGTTCTTGCCTGGAGAATCCCAGGGACAGCAGAGCCTGGTGGGCTGCTGTCTATGGGGTCGCACAGAATCGGACATGACTGAAGTGACTTAGCAGCAGCAACCTTATAGCAACCGCTAATGCTGCCAAGTAGAGAGACTAGCTTCTCAGTTGAAGTTTGACATGCATGCACATGATCGGTAGAGTTCAGCTTCATCTTTATGCCCTAACTTCAAGGGAACCTGGATAGTGAATGCTTATATTTTCTCACTTCTGGGAAGGAAAACTATTTCTCCTTCTATGAAGACTTATAAAGTGTAGAATTGCCTCACATAGGAAGAATGCTGAGATGATAAGTGGTTAAAAAGAATGATGATTGTGTAGTCCCTGACATCTTTATATAAAGCCCTTTTGAAGAGCTCTGGCCTCTGGCCTTGTCAGAAAACTAAGTTAAGTGGTCTCTAAATTTGCTCCAAGGATTCTGACTGATGGTATAACACTGTTGTTCAAATAATGGATCTCTCAGATGTACTGACATGATCTTGAATGAAAAGTTCCTATACTTATTCGTGTAGTAGTGAATATCAGTAAGTCTATCAGTTTAGAGAGAAAAATCTGGAGTTAATAATAATATGTTTGACACTAGTACTTGATGCCAGAATGAACATGAGAGATGACCAAATATTAAGTCTTTTTTATTAAGAAAAGAGGTGATATTTTTTGTACATTTCATCCATAGACCTAAATTCTCTATGTTTTTTTTTTAAACTGTCTTTCTAAAATGTCAAAGCAGAAGAATGAACATATTATGTTGACCAGTGCACTGAATTTTCTTTGTAGGTAGAGTATACCTGATTTGGCAGGAATTTTCTGTGTTGTAAACTGCAAAGTTTCACCCAATTTTAATCCCCAGAATTATCCAACATGGTCTCAAAATTTGTTCTCCAGATAGAACCAGTGATTTTTTTTAAGTGATATGTTTTCATTAAACTGACATAGGGAAAATGACCATTCAACAAAGTTTGTGTAAAATGGTAGTTGGATTAATATTAGTGATGCTCCTGTAATTTCCTGTGTGTTGTGCTGTGTGCTGTGCTCAGTTGCTTCAGTCATTTCTGACTCTTTGTGACCCCATGGACTGTAGCCCAGCAGGCTCCTCTGTCCATGGGATTTTCCTGGCAAGAATACTGGAGTGGGTTGCCATGCCCTCCGCCAGGGGACCTTCCCAACCCAGGGACTCAACCCGAGTAAATTAAAATGCTTTTAGGATGCTTATTGCAGAGACTTTCTGCTTCTCAAAAGAAATGAAGAGGCATTTCTTGGAGATTCCAAATTCTATCATCTACAGGGAGAGCATAAGCATTTTCTATAAGATGACATTAGTAGGTACACATTAGGGTCAGCACCAATAAATGGAGCTAAGACTGAATAAGCTAGGCTGTGGCAGAAATAGTTAGGTATAAGCAGTGCAGTATAATGATCACAATTACTGAGTACTTATCTGGAACTCCAGTAGTCAGGACAATGGAACTTCTGTTTGACTTTGTCTGGCACTGTTGTCATACACAGTGTCTTAATACCTATATCAAAAGTTTGGTAGACAGAGCAGTTCATCAGAAACTTGAGAAAATGACACTATTTAATAGCATCAGCGTAGGAAGTAGCAGGTGCTAAAATGAAAAGGACTTTGAAGCTTCTCTGCGTGTACACATGTATGTGTGCCTGTGTGCTCTGTGTCTGTATGAGAGAGAGAGAATGAGAGAGAGACAGACAGACAGAGCCAGAGAGGGAAGGAGAGAGGTAGGGAGAGAAGGGTGGGGGAATGAGAAAAAAGAGAGTTAAACACTAACAACCTTGTCTTGAAAATCTCTCTCCCACTTAGCTGGTTATGTTATCTTACCCTTTTGACTAATATTATTATTAAAACCAAAATAAAGTAACACTTTTCAGGGAGTGTGCAATGAGAGTTAGTTGTATTCAGGCATGCAAGAGCAGTTAGAATAGTTGGGTAAATACTGAATGGTCAATAAATACTGAATCTTGAAATGCTATATTGTTATACATAGCTGCCATTATATATCTGCTCTGATTTATCAGTGCCTCTTTGGACAGGTAGGCAAAAATTCTGAATATTACCTAGTTATTGAAATAAATTTTAACATTTTATTCCATTTTATATCTAAGAATTAAAGCATTCCAAAAGATATTCAGAGTTGCTGCCAAAGTCAATGAATTTTTTCTAGAAATAAACCAAATGTTTTCCTCCTGACAGGCTGTGTTTCTCTTTCTCTCTCTTCTCACAGTCCGTTTGTCCTAATACCTAGACATTCTTATTATATTTGAGCTCTTTCTGGAAAGTCCAGCATCTGTTTCTACAAAGGTTCCCATTGCATACTGACCTCCTCTGTGAAATGCAGTTGGATTATTTATGTGTGCCATGCTTCACAAAGTGGAGAGCAAGAGGGGCCACTAACATTCACTTCCCAATTGGTAGAAGTCAGTAGGAAGAAAAAAGGTAGCCCAAATAAATTACTTAGTAGAATGAAAATCAATGACATCTTTTATCAAATGCTGTTAGCTCAGGCCTCCAAGTGTCAGGAAGAAGACATCTAAAACATTTGGCCCACTCAAGTGAAGGACAAAAAAAATGCTATTTTCAGGGGCACCAAGGCCAAGGGAACTCTAGTTAGATAAAATCAGGCATAAGATGCTGACTGGAGTTGAAGTCCTCCAATTCCCCTGATTAGTCACATGGATGAGCCCAATAAGAACTCAAGTCCTAATGACAGAGCCTTTAGTCGGGCTGTTTGCTTTTGGAGGTAATAGATAGAAAGCTGATGAAGTCATAGAAATTAAGAACAGCACTAAAGTGATTTTGTCGATTTGCAGTAGAATTTGAAAAAAAAATAAATCTCCTCTGAAGGATGATGGCTTCTTCCTTTCCTTTTCTCTGTAGATATTTATTTGCTTATTATGGAATAGAAACCCATAGAGTTATTTTTTTTAAAGACCTGAAGATTCTCTATAGCGCAAAAACTCAATCACAGCTAATGCCCTAAGCAAACAAAAGGTGAAAGTTTTGAGTTCCTATTCATTTCTTGCAAGATTTTGAAATACAACTTCGAAGTATTAATTACAGTCAAGCTGGATGAAACTCAAGGGCAAATCATTGTGTTGTTTCAATTTCATAAGGGATGAAGGTTTCCATGAGAATTTAATTTTCTTTTTTCTGCAGGTTAAGTTGCTATCGGTATACAGTGGATTCAGGTGACATGAGTTTATTTTATTTATTTTTTTCCCTTGAATGAGTTTTGCAAAGTTGCCTCAGAGAATTTCCAAATTGAAGAGGAGAGATGTGGATTGGTAGTTTTTCTAGACAGTGATGCCACATACAGGGATTGTGGATGGATCAACACAAGTCTCTTGCCACTCATGGAAAATAATTCAAAAGTGCATGCTTCACCAATGGTCAGGAGCATTAACTTCATAAGAAAGGTAGCACATTATGCTTGTTTCTCATCTTTGCTATTAATTCTTTGTTACTTTGGGCAAGCCACCTGGGGAAAGGAATTTAATAATAAAAAGAGGTATGTGTTCTTCCTTTCCTAAGCTGACCGAAGGCTTATTTCACTGCTTGAATTACACTAGACACTAAAAAACAATTCAAGCTCTGTGCTTCTGCCCAATTTACATTGTGCTTGAAACCAGCATTTAAAAGAATCTACTTACTATTCTTGCTTTAATTTTTGGTTGATATTTTGAGGCCCAAATTTATGCACTTATACTTTAAGGTGGTAAACTTATAAAGCTGATTTCTTAAAATATATTTAACCATATACATATTCCGTGTGCCATAATGCATGATGTTGGGGTGTGTGTATTCCTTTTCCTGAGTAGTGTTCCATTTCTTCTCTTTTTATGATTTAGAATTCCTTAAAATTAATTAGGAAACATTTACAGTGCATTTTTATGGAGAGAGAATCCAAACTTCCTTTGGCTTCTCAAAGCAGAGTATAACCTTCTCCCTCAGTTCAGTTCAGTTCAGTTGCTCAGTCATGTCTGACTCTTTGCGACCCCATGGACCACAGCACACCAGGCCTCCCTATCCATCACCAACTCCTGGAGTTTACTCAAACTCATGTCCATTGAGTCGGTGATGCCATACAACCATGTCATCCTCTGTCATCCCCTTCTCCTCCTGCCCTCAATCTTTCCCAGCATCAGGGTCTTTTCAAATGAGTCAATTCTTCGCATCAGGGGGCCAAAGTATTGGAGTTTCAGCTTCAGCATCAGTCCTTCCAATGAACACTCAGGACTGATCTCCTTTAGGATGGACTGGTTGGATCTCCTTGCAGTCCAAAGGACTCTCAAGAGTCTTCTCCAACACCACAGTTCAAAAGCATCCTCCCTACATGCTTATTAACCACCGATTTCTTTATATTCGCTCTGGACAGTTTCATCCTTTCCAGAGTCTCAGTTACCAACTAATGCCTAGCTCAGTGATTGCCATGCAAGGCAATAAATAAATGATCTTTTAATACATATGTGGAAAAAATACGAGCTACAGTATTATTGGGGCTTCCCAGGTGGCGCTAGTGGTCAAGAACCTGCCTGCTAATGCAGGAGACATAAGAGATGAGGGTTCAAACCTTGGGTCAGGAAGATCCCCTGAAAGAGGTCATGGCAAACCACCCCAGTATTCCTGCTTGGAGAAGCTCATGGACAGGGGAGCCTGGTGGGCTACTGTCCATAAGGTTGCAAAAAGTTGGACAAGACTGAAGCAACTTAGCACACAGTATTATTGTTAGGAATTTCATATTATTCTGATATAAATGTTAAAAGAGATCAGACTGGATGTTAAGATCATGAAGTAATGCAGTGATGTTGTTTTAAAACAAGAATTCTTTTTCAGTGTATTAATCTGAATAAGGTGTAAGTTTTCTATTTTAGAAATGACTTTAGAAGGGCATGTTCTTTTACCTGTTACTGAATGGACTTTTTCACAGAGACACCTGCCTATACAGAGTAAAATATATTTGATATGTTTATTTTATTTTACTGTGAAAAGAACACTTAACATGAGATATACTCTTTCAACAATTTTTTGAATGTACATTATATTATCATTGACTATAGTGTAATGTTGTACTGTGGATCTTTAGAGCCTGTTTATCTTTCTTACTGAAACTATATGGACATTAATTAATAACCCCCCATTTTCTCCCACTGTTTCCTAGATCCTGACAACCAATATTCTACTCTTTGATTCTATGACTTTCACTACTGTAGAAAGTTTCTTGGGCTTCCCTGGTTGCTCAAGATGGTAAATAATCTACCTGCAATGAGGGAGACCTGGGTTCGATCCCTGGGTTGGGAAGATCCCCTGGAGAAGGGAACAGTCCTCACTCCAGTATTCTTGTCTGGAGAATTCCACATAGAGAGGGGTCTGGCAGGCTAGAGTCCGTGGGGTCACAAACAGTCGGACACACTGATCGACTAACACTTTCATTACTTTATATTAGTGAAATTATGTGATGTTTCTTCTTCTCTGACTGGCTTATTTCACTTAGCAAAAAATCCTCACAGTTCGTTCATCTTGTTAAATATTGCAAAATTTGTTCTATTGTATGTACATACCACATTTTCTTTATCCAGTCTTCTGTTGACGGAAATTAAGGTAGTTGCCACATTTAGGCTACTGTGATTAGGACTGCAATGAATATAGGATTGCCGATATCTCTTTGAGATCCTGATTTAAATTCTTTTGGATAAATAGAAGTGGAATTGCTGAGTCATATGGTCGTCCCATTTTTAATTTTGTAAGGAACCTCCACGCTGTTTTCTGCAGCAGCTGTGCCATTTTGCATTCCCACCAACAGTGTGCGAGTGTTCCTATTTCTCTACATCCTTGCCAACACTTATTGTCTTTTGCTTTAATCTCTAAAATATATAAGACATTTCTACAATTTTATAGTAAAACAAAACAAAAACCTGATTAACAAATGGGCTAAAAACTTGAATATACATATATCTCCCAAGCAGACATTCAAATGGCCAACACGTAGATGAACTCAACTTCACTAAACATCAGGGAAATTCAAATCAAAACCACAGTGTAATATCATCTTATCAGTTAGGATGACTATTATTAAAATATTTGTATGATATTTAAGCAAACATTACAGTTTGCTTGCATACAGTTCTATACTGCAGTTTGCTTACATACAGTTCTCAGGACTCAGTGGGGAAGAAATCAGTGGGTCAGAGAGGCAAACTGAGGGATTCTCACTTTTCCAAGGATGCTAAACTGAGAGTAAAGGAGGAGTTCCTATAGGTACAGACCATTGTTCAATAGCCAGGAGTTCTCAGACTATTTGGTCTTTTCCTTTCCAAATATGGTAGATTCAGCTCTTCTTTGACGGTCCCCATAATGTGATAGGACACATATATAATCTGTTCCCTTAATATGTCCCAGGCACTAAGTTTTATAGGGCTAGATTAGCATAAACAAAGTCATGAGCATACCAAAGCAGATCAAGGATGGCCAAGTATTCATGTTTATGCTAAGTCACTTCAGTTGTTTCCGACTCTTTGAGACCCCTTGGACTGTAGTCTGTCAGGCTTCTCTGTCCCTGAGATTCTCCAAGAAAGAATACTAGAGTGGGTTATCATGTCCTCCTCTGGCGGATCTTCCCGACCCAGGCATCAAACCCATATCCCTTAATGCCTCTTGCTTTGGCAGGCAGGTTCTTTACCACTAGCACTGACAGGGAAGCCCCAAGCATTCATAAAGCTCATCATTTATTTTGAAACATAAGACTGGAAGTTATTTACTCACTTAACATTTCAATGTTAGCAGTGATAGTTAAACTACTCTCAACAGATTACACCAGCAAGCTTCATACCAGTAGTCTATGGGCTTAAGTACCGTGGTGAATAGACTGATAGCCAGAGAATGTCTCATCACACAGTATTAATATTATGGGCTTATAGTAGGTCTCACATAGAGTGCGGAATATGCAGAGAACAGTCAAGAAAGTTATTAAGGCAAGCAGTCAACTTGGTTGGCCTGCAATTGTATTTTCATAATCTCTTATCTTCTGCCTTTTTTGTCACTTTCTGTACACCTCACATATTCTTTACCTTCTGTAATAGCATTTTATTATTAGAAACAGTTCTCATTGGTAATAAAGATATTACTATATTTCAAGTTATATATTATTAGGGCTTATTAAATTTTTTCCTTATAATAAGCTTTAATTTTTATAATTAAGGATTTAAGTGATTTTTTCTAAAATTGCAGCTGAAACTATTTTTACTTTGAAGCATTTCCTGAACTCTAAAGCAGAGGTATTTGTTCCAACTATGATTTTGCAAGTTTTTGAAAGTATGACTATTAGAACACTCATTACATGCATTATGGTTAGTTTTTATATTTGACATCACAACCCTAATGTAATCCCCATGAAGGTAGATGATGTATTTTATTCATTTCTGTATTTTTCTCAGTTCCTGACAGTATGTGTTCAATAAATATTTACTTAATAAATAATAGATAACTAAGTGCATGAAGATGTGATTTCTATATTTCTCAGGTCATCATGAACAGTATCATGATCATTGCAAGCAGTCAATAAATATATGAGGAATTATTGAAATACTTTGTGAGTACCTCTTTACTTTAATTGATTGAAACCCTACCTGCAATGATTGTTCCTTGAGTCTTCTATTTGTAGGCAGAGGGAGGCAATAGAAAAAGTGCTGTCTTAAGAATCGATTTTTAGCTTTGGCTGGAGTTTTTTTTTTTTTTTTTTATTATTTTTGGCAGTTCATTTTTACGTTTACAACCTTCAGTGTCCTCCTGTTACAATGAAGATAAGAACTGCCCTGTACTCTTTACTGGGTGGGTTGTGTTGAGAATGAAATGGGGTACTCTATTTTATAAATAAAGGAGCCCTATAAATGTAAGTGATAAACTGGAATATTGGGTCTGCAATTTTGGCCCACCAAGATTAACTTTCTCCATTCAAAATGATTTGAAAGATATATTTTTGTGGTGGTCAAACCGATTAGAAATGTAAATGAAGCCTTTTTTTAAGTTTGAAAGTATATTTTGTTCAATATTAACTTAAAATATTTTATGAACACACAAAAATATTTTGATAAATTTAAGAAAAAATTTTTAAAAGATAAGTGTGCTAAAATATAAATATTATAATTTATGATAAATTATGCGTTCTAGGGAAGTGTTATAAAAATTAGACATGTCTATGTATTTCTTCTCCAGCCAGAAGTGATAATCAGGAGTTCTTACATATTTTATTTTTCACTGGAACACAAGTCCTAAATTCCAGATTCATAGCTATGTTGGAGGTAATTTGATTTTTTATCAAAACATAAACACTGAACTCCAGGTTCAACACTTCGCTGTATCAGAATGTCTGTTTCTTTAGCAACACATTTAAAGTTATCTTCAAGTCACAAGAGCAACTCTCTATAGAACCCATTAAATTATATTCATCAATTATCCTAATATTAAAGTTTAATTAAAAATTTAAATAAAATAAACACAAAATTTGAAGCAGGCATTTAAGTATATGTTTCCCTAGGAATTTCTGAAAGGCCAGGCATGAGAACTACAGTAATTAAAGACTTATCAGTAACCTGTTTAAGTTGGGCATCTAACATAGACATTTAATTTAGGTTAGTACTTAACACAACTACACTTGAACTGACTGTTAGTATATCTGCTCATTATTAAAAATAATAGCTGGAAAATTAACATTTAACAATTTTGATGAAACATGCTCTGTATTCAAGTAGATAATTTCCCCCAGATATGTGTAAATACTTATTTAGTAAAGGCCCCCATCTTCTTATAAAAACATCCTACTAATGTTTTCAGTAAATTAAGGAAATTTGTTAATATAATAGAAAGTACCAGAATAGCAATTATAGAGTGTGCTTTTGAAAAGAATATTTAAAAGAGCATTTAGACATTCAGTGATATTGTAGTTAGTTTCAGTGGGTATATTACAAATCTAATAAATGCCAATTTAAGCATTTAATCAATAGTTATTGGACATCTATTGGATACTACTATACTAAAGGCATATAGATAACACCATGGGGCATTTTGCATGATTGTAAAGTGTATTTTATTTGCTTTAAAATGCTTGCGCTAAAATAGGAGGTAGTGCAAAGTAGAAAGTTATAAAAACCAAAATAGTTCAGATAACTAGAAAAATTGAGAAATTACATCTGACTGGAATAACTGAAGGAAATTCTATGAAAAAGCACTTAACTAGCCCTTGAAGGATAAAATATCAGATCATATAAAAACTGAAGATGAAAAGCTAACTAGATGTATAATAGTTTGCTTTGTATATTTAGATGCTTCCTTATTAGGTGCATGTATTTTAATAAATTTTATATCCTTTTAACATTTTTATCCTTTTATCATTATATAATGTCCTTCTTTGTCACTTGTTATAGACTTTGTTGTTGTTTTTTGTTTTTTTCAGACTTTGTTTCAAAGCCTGTTTTCTCTGAGTATTGCTACCCCTGCTTTCTTGTTTCTATTTGCATAAAATACTCTTTTTCTATCTCCTTGTTAAAAATTCTGTGTTCTATTGTTTCCCCTAATCCATTTAGCATTCTTACTGCTAAAGCTTTGAACTTTTTAATCTGGTAAACTGTTTATTTATTTCATTAGTCTTTTTTTTTTTTTTTTAGGGGTTTTCTCTTGTTCTTTGATTGAAACAATTTCCTCTTCTCATTTTGCTTAACTTTTTCTTCACCTATACAATTAAGTGAAGCAGTTACCTATTGCAGTGTTGACGGAGTATGAGTGGCAGCATCCTTATCTAGTCTCTGTGTTCCCAGTGGCTTTGGTGGATAAGCTGGATCTGTCATGAACAGAAACCACATCTTTCTCCAGGGTGTTCTGTCAGTTAGCACCTTGGTAGGAGGTGAAACTTGAAGTTGATGAGTTAGGGCCAGAGCTGGGACTTCTCTCTTCAGTGGCCATCGCTGTTCTATCAGGGGCAGTGTTGAGTCCCTATTGTTGGAGCAGAAGTTCTGAGGGTCGTGTCTGAGGTGGCTCCATTCCCTTAAAGGGTGTGCTCTCCCCTGCTCCCAGCACTGGCACCCTTGCTGGGGTAAGAGGCACTGTTGCAGGTGTTTGGTGGGGGTCGGGGTGTGGGCTGCTGCAGTCAGAGACCCAGATTACTTCTGATGTGCCACTTGTGTAAGGGCTAGTGATGTCTGCCCCCACCCTGCTCAGATGCCTCACTGGGTCTGAGCTGTTTTTGTGTCTCACAGCTGAGTTCTCCCCTTGCCTAAGGCACCCCTCTCTCTAATGTGGAGTTGTGTCATGAAGGAAGAAGGGCTAGAGCAGTGTCTCAGTTCAGGCTGGTGAGACAACAGGAAACTGCTGAGTGACCTGTGGAGTTTCAATTTGCCTTGTCTCAGACGTAAGCAAGAGTGTGTGTGCTCCTCCTGAGTGAAGTCCAGGCTCCTTTCAGCCCTTCTGTTAGTCCCACTAACCCTCTAACCAGACAAAGAGATTTTTCTTCCCAGTGTGGGACCCCAGGACTGGGGTGTGCAATATGTAGCTCGAACCATTCATTCTCCAGAGAGGATCTCTGCCCATGTAATCTCCCTCCTTCTTTGTGTTTTTTCTAATTTTTATAATAAGCATTATATTTTTAGGGAAAAATTTATTAGTATAAAATAAAGGAAGAAATTGAGGATCAAAGAAATGAAGTAGCTTGTTAAGGTGACTTAAAAATTTAGTCCGAGTACTTTTTGGGTGAAGCTTTAAAATAGCTGGTACACTATTTCAGTTTGTTTCCTTTGGACACAGTATTTCTTTGGATCACCAGTATGTGGCAAATATTTAAAGTCGCAGTTTTTCCTGTTTTTTCATTTATTTTTAAAAAGTGAATAGAATGTTGAATGGATTATTTTTCTTTTTTGTATGTCTCACAATGACCAAATACGTATAATTGACAATTTTTGACCATTTTACTTTAGATTTGACATAAAGATAGAAAATTATACCCCCCAAATTCTTTAACACACAGACACACACAGATAGTGAGAGAGAGGCGGGGGGCGGGGGAGAGAAGGAGAGAGTAGTGGAGGGGAGAGGAAAGAGGAGGCTAGGATGAGAGGAGAGGGTGAGTGAGAAGAACAGGGAACAAAAATAAAATTGAGGATAGATTAAGGGCTTTTGTTATTTATTGGTGCTGTCTGTTCTTTCTTCTCTATGGCACTCAATTTGAATTCTCTTTGCAGATATCTATGTGTGCTTGTAAAAGGCAAAAAAAGATACATACATACATATGCATATAATTTAAATCTGGAGTTTTACCACACATAAATGATCACAGTCTGTCTGTGAAAGGTTATAGAAACTGGAAGGCAGTCCATATATTTTAAACTAATCTCTTTTAGAGTACCTTTAAATTATATTCAACATAACAGTTTTATTAAATTCCTTGATTTAAAGTATTACTGAATTATCCTGTAATCTACAATTCTCAGGTGAATAGACAAAAACTCCATCAAGCTAAGGAGATGGGAATCTAATTCCACAGAACAAAATGTGCTTTTAATAAACTGTGACAAAACAGTCACGAAAAAGAAAAAGGTTTAGGAGGCAAAAGATCCGAGTCTCAGACTAATGAAAACATTCAATCCACATGCCACAAGCAAATAGGAGGAGCGAATATGGAAAGTCGGCGCTGACCTTCAAGAATACATTTTCTCTATGCTGGAACAGACTCACCTAGGAGAGCAATGAATCTTCCTGGTTAACATTTATCTTACAAAGAAGTGCAATAAAATGGTTAAAAGAAAAATTTTAAAGCAAGAACACAGTGAAACCAACCTAACTAAAGGAATATGTTTCACACAATACAAGCATAATGCCTATTGAATGATAGTATGTATCTGTGCATGTATGGGCACGTATACCCAGCATTGAGATGGCTTGGTTGTAGGCTGCTTTTATTCTCCAAACTCTGATGGTATTTGAAATCTTAATTACAAATTAATATTTCTGATTTTAAGTAACTTATATCCATTGTAGAAAACTAAAATTGCCAAGATTAGAATTAAGGAAAAAATTATTCACATACTTAAAATAATCACTGTTAACATTTCTGTGCATTTACCTTGTATTAGTCTTTTAATTTTGCTGGAATTTTATTTGCATAATTGAGATATTACTTTTATTTAATTTTATATTCTTCTCTTTTCACTAAATTGAACGTAGAAATTTCCAATCACATTTAAGAGAAAACCGTATTTTAATAGATTCATATACTTCAATACATAAATATTCCTTATTCATGGACATTAAAACATATTTTTACCTTTTTAATAATGCTGCATTAATACTTTTTCTTTGTCAATACAGTTTCTGTACCTCTTTTGTATAATTTCTATGAATATAATTTTCAATTCCAAGGGCAAGAACATTTGGAAGTCTCTTTGGCTTATATTACCAATTGTTTTCCAGAAGTTTGCACCAATTTGTACAACATTATATGAGGGTGCCTCTTACCCTTTGATTGAGCTGACAGTGATTACGATTTTCATTTTTAATAATTTGTTCTATTTTTTAAAAATCCCTTTTTATTAAATTTTTGCTTATTCTTGACTACATCGATATTGACAATTCTATATGTATGAAGTGTTTTCTCATTTTATTAACTATTTTCTTATTTTCTTTTGATGCTTTACTCTTTCGTTATTTACTGTGCTTTTTATGTAGGGAGGCTCAAGTATTTTGTCACTCATGTTTGTACTTTTCTATTCTTTATTACTAGTTTTTCCTTGGGTGGTAATTATATTATTTGAATTACACAAATGTTTATTATTTGTCATCTACATCATTTTTCAGTTGCATCTACAGATGTTTTTCTATTTTTCTTAGCATTAATAATAATGGTGCTGCTGATGGCTAGCTTATATGTGTGTTTGGCACTGTTTGAAGTTGACTTGATCCTCACGAAACCCAAGAGGAAGGTCATATTATTTAGTCCACTTTTTAGATGAGGAAATGAGGCACATAGAATTGAAATAACTTTCTCAGTGAAAGTGAAATTTGCTCTGTCATGGGTCCTACTCTTTGTGACCCCATGGACTATACAGTCCACGAAATTCTCCAGGCCAGAATACTAGAGTGGGTAGCCGTTCCCTTCTCCAGGGGATCTTCCCAACCCAGGGACTGAACCCAGGTTTCCCACATTGCAGGCGGATTCTTTACCCACTGAGCCACCAGGCAATCCCAAAAGGGTGCGTTGCTTCCCCATCAGGGAATCCAACCCAGGTCTCCCACGTGACAGGCAGAGGTACTGACCACTATACTAAAAAGGAGGGTGTGACTACCTGGCCTCCCCAACTTGTTCAGTGCTACCCATCAAAATACCAACCCAGGCAATCTGGCCCCAGAATTAATTTTTGCTCAGGGTTACCTTCAAGACAGCTCAGTCTGTGCTACCTCCTATGATGTCCATTGGGCCTGCTGGAAACTTTCACATTCTCTCATGACACAAGGTTGACATGCAGGCTACTATATTACATCTCTCTACTTTGCTCTTTTCAAATTTCTTCAATCCAATAGGATTTGTGGTAGAAGTGGAGCTCTGATACCTGAGCCAATCTATTGCACAGGCAGGTATCCGCCTGGAGAATGAGATGCCTGTTCAACTACACATTCCTACTTCCTAGGAGTGACTCTCTCAGGATCCTGTACTTGATTTGAGGAAATGAGGATATTTCTCTCTTTCTTGCTCAGTCTGTCTCTATCTCTTTCTTTTTTCTCCCTCATTTTCTCACTAATAAGCCCTGGAAACAACAGTCTGGCTGTTGCTGTTTACCTTGCTCTTTCTAGAATGTAGTTTTCGTGTTATCTTTCTGCTGTATCTTTGGATCCTGTCAGTTTGGGGTTATCCAGATAAGTCTTGCTACACATTTGTTGTTGCTTGGTGGCTCAGTCACGTCCAAGTCTTTGTGACACCATGGACTGCAGCACACCAGGCTTCCCTGTCTTTCATCATCTCCTGAAGAGTGCTCAAACTCTTGTCCTTTCCGTCAGTGATGCCATCCAACCATCTCGTCCTCTGTCGTCCCCTTCTCCTCCTGCCTTCAATCTTTCCCAGCATCAGAGTCTTTACACATTACACATTCTATTTTTACACAGAGTCTTTATACACTCTATTTTTGCACATTAACTTTACATATTAACACATTCTATTTTTCTTGCCAACCCTGATGACTGTTGGGTTAGTGTTCCTCCTTGGTGTTTGCTTAGATTTTACTCTATGTTTTAAAGGTGTATTTCTTATAAGCAACATAAAATTGTGTTTTTGTAAGTCAGCTGAAACACTTTGTCTTTTTGTGGCTCAAAGAGATGAATGAGGTGCCCGAGGTCACACTCTTACTGAGAAGAGACTTGCAATTCTATCCTAGGTGTGTCTGCCTATGAACACGTGCCCCTAATCACTACATTTCTTATTTTTCTTGAGTAAAGTGGAAAATATTATCTTGATTTACATTTTATGATTTTTGTAATATTTTTCAAATATTCACACTTGAAGCTTTAATTGTCTAATTCAAGGATACTACTATAAGCTTTAATCAGATGAGAAAACAAATACACTTCATTTCCTTCCATTTCTACTTACATCATTCCCAATTTTTCTTGATCTTTACTTTTCTATTTGGTTTGGTGATTAAATGCATGAGTATTGGAGTCAAAAAGGCCTGGCTTTAAATCTCAGATCTGACATAGTTTCATTTGTAAAATGAAGATGAAAGAGTTAAGACAATAAATAGAAAATTACATTGTGAGTCTTGTATTAAGCAGTTGATGAGATTTAAACACATTTGTCTATGCCTGGAAAACTGGTGGCACATGCCAAAGGAAAGTCTATTGCCTTATTTAGGAGGTGAATATGCTTTTGGGAAAGAACCTGATTGGCCATCCTTATAGCATTACCTGGATATAGTGAGACTTATAATTAGTGAGTAAGTCTAGTAAAATTAAATTTATTTGCAAGACATATTGTTTAGCTGTGTAAGGAACACCTGGATTTGACCTAAAATAAGGCCTAATGTTTATGATTTTGAGCATAGCTTGGAGCTCTAACTCAAATCTGTTTTTTGTTCAGTCTCCAGAGATTATTTGACCCTAGAGAAAGAAGTGAACAGAAGTAAAACCCAATGGGCTGTTTTGGGAAACTGAATTTTGGAGCACAAATTAAACTACTTTCAAGCTCTTTAAAAAATACATGTATGATGATGCAAAGGCAGAGAATGGCTTTTTCCCTTCTCTTTCTGCGCCATGTTACCACAGGTACCAGTGCTTGGTGGAGATGACTCACTTGAATTATCACCGTGGTCACCTCACTGATCTCTCTGTTTTTACCTTTGCCCTCAGTAATCTGTTTACAATGTAGCAGCCGGAATGAGCCTTTTATTTTATTATTTTTTATTAAGAAACAATTGACATAAAGCACTGTGTAAGTAAGGTTTATAATGTGTTGATTTGATACTTCTATATATTGCAGTGTGATTACTACAGCTAACACCTGTATCAATTCACATTATCATCACTTCCTTTTTGTAGGGGGAAAAATTGAGATCTAGTATCTTAGCAACTTTGGAATTTATAGTACAGTACTGTTGTCAATAGTCACTACTGTGCACACCAGATCTCCAGGACTTATTTATCGACTGGTTACAAGTTTCTACCTTTATACATCTCCCCAGTTACATACCCCAACCCAAGCCCCTGATGACCACTGTTATAATCTCTCATTTTATGAGTTTAGCTTTTTTGGATTCCATGTGGAAGTTATATCCTACAGTATTTGTCTTTCTCTATCTGACTTATTTCACTTAGGATAATGCTGTCAGGGTTCATCCATGCTCTTGCAAGTGGCAAGATTTCTTTTTTTTTCATGACAGTAGCCTGACAGGCTGCTCTGTTCTTGGAATTCTCCAAGCAAGAATACTGCAGAGGATAGCCATTCTTTTCTTGAGGGATCTTCCCGACCCAGGGATCAAACCTAGGTCTCCTGCATATTTTATATATATATATATATATATATATATATATATATATATATATGTGTATATATATATATATGTATGTATGTATGTGGAGAGAGAGTATATTTATCACATCTTTTTTTATCCATTTATCCAACAATGGGCACTTAGGTTGTTTCTCTATCTTGGCTATTGTGAATAAAACTTTAATAAACATGGAATGCATATATCTCTTTAGTATTCTCTTTTTATTTCCTTTGGACATAATCCAGAGCCATTGCTAGAATGTGGTAGAGCAGAGATCCTGTTTCACATCTCTTGACTGACTCAGAATGCCCAATCTTGTCCCTCCCAATAGTAATTATTAATACTCAGTGTGATCTACTTTGCAAAATAGTTTCCTGAATTCATCTTCTATTTTACATTTTCACTTAAACTTTCCAGAATAAAGAGTGTTTAGAAAAGTTCTAAATTGCATTTACCTAATATTTCTTACAGTTATGTACCTGCGATAATGGATTTGTAAATAAATGTCTTCCATGTTCAAGCTGGTTTTAGAAAAGGCAGAGGAACCAGAGATCAAATTGCCAACATCCTATGGATCATTGAAAAAGCAAGAGAGTTCCAGAAAAACATCTATTTCTGCTTTATTGAATAAGCCAAAGCCTTTGACTGTGTGGATCACAATAAACTGTGGAAAATTCTGAAAGAGATGGGAATATCTGACCTGCCTTCAAGATTTTCTCAAGGAAATCTGTATGCAGGTCAGGAAGCAACAGTTAGAACTGGGCATGGAACAACAGACTGGTTTCAAATAGGAAAAGGAGTTCGTCAAGGCTGTATATATCACCCTGCTTATTCAACATATATGCAGAGTACATCATGAGAAAAGCTGGGCTGGATGAAGCACAAGTTGGAATCAAGATTGCCAGGAGAAATATCAGTAACCTCAGATATGCAGATGATACCACCCTTATGGCAGAAAGCAAAGAAGAACTAAAGGGCCTCTTGATGAAAGTGAAAGAGGAGAGTGAAAAAGTTGGCTTAAAGCTCAACATTCAGAAAACTAAGATCATGGCATCTGGTCCCATCACTTCATGGCAAATAGATGGGGAAACAGTGGAAACAGTGGCTGACTTTATTTTTTGGGTCTCCAAAGTCACTGCAGATGGTGACTGCAGCCATGAAATTAAAAGACGCTTACTCGTTGGAAGGAAGGTTATGGCCAACCTAGATAGCATATTTAAAAGCAGAGACATTACTTTGCCAACAAAGATCCATCTAGTTAAGGCTATGGTTTTTCCAGTAGTCATGTACGGATGTGGGAGTTGGACTATAAAGAAACCTGAGCACCGAAGAATTGATGCTTTTGAACTGTGGTGTTGGAGAAGACTCTTGAGGGTCCCTTGGACTGCAAGGAGATCCAACCAGTCCATCCAAAGGGAGATCAGTCCTGAGTGTTCATTGGAAGGACTGATGTTGAAGCTGAAACTCCAATACTTTGGCCACCTGATGCGAAGAGTTGACTCATTTGAAAATACCCTGATGCTGGGAAAGATTGAGGGCAGGAGGAGAAGGGGATGACAGAGGATGAGATGGTTAGATGGCATCACCGACTCAATGGACCTGAGTTTGGGTAAAATCCGGGAGCTGGTGTTGGACAGGGAGGCCTGGTGTGCTGCAGTCAGGAGTTGGACATGACTGAGTGACTGAACTGAACTGAACTGATCCTCCTAACTATTCAACTCTTCTAGAGAAAGTGCCAGGTAATTGTAATTATTTGTGATTCCCTAAGGTTATAAATCCAGGGCCAAGAAAAGAAACAAATACAGAGCATTGTTGATAAGTATTAATGCATATTTTTATTTATATATAAAATTGTTTTAAATATACTGGTCAATAATCTAAACTCTGTAGTACTGTGAAATAAGTTTCCTATAATTTGCCTTTTTTCTTTGTTTCCCTGTGAGTTGTTTGTAGGTCTTTTTGAGTTTGTGATTCATTATTTATTTTTACTACAACAGTTTTTTAGAATCACAGCTAATTACCAGACTTGACATTAAAGATTGCATCTCACAAAGGTGCAGTCATTTCTCTCACAGGTGACATTCACATGAGTGAAACTACTAACTCAGTTCAAGAGCTGTGTTCGAACTAGTAAGAACAAGATTTATATACTTTTCTGCTGAGACCATTCTTGACTGTTAGAAATTAGAACAAAACACCAGTAGCAAGTGGAACTAAAATGATAGAGTCAGTGTAAGCAATACTCAGGAGCAAGTCTATTTAGCAAGTCCATTCCACTTATCTCTATTTACCTTTGAGTGTGCTACAATATTATATGGCATTTGCATTAATTTAAAAACATTGGTGTGCTGGTAAGCTGGCTTTGCAATGCCCTTTTTCTCTTCAGTTTTAAATTTGTTATATTCAGTTAAGGGGAATGACTATTTTTCAAGTGATGAAAGGTTGCATTTTTTCACTCAGAGCATCTCGGATGACATAACTGCAAAAATGTTAAAAAAAAAAAATCTCCAGCCTCAAATTTTGAAGGTTAAAAATTTATATAGTCTCCAGTAGAAGAGCTGAGTAGACAAATGATGTCTGTGGAAGATTCTAGCTTTTTGATTTTATGGTTTCAGATAATAAGTTCCTTGAAGTTTCTTGAAGTATGTACCCATTTGACTCTAGTGATTAAAATCAGTTCACATTCATCACTTGGGAATTGATGTGACATTGGGAAGGAGGCAAAGGTGAGCAAAAATACCCCGCTACCCCATCAATTTCATTTTGAAACAATGTGACAACTACTTTCCCAGGGACTTTCAGGTACTTGTGGTGTAGAGTACACCTTAAGTCTGTGATAGATTGATATTGGAAAGGACTTTGTAAATTTAGAGGTAAAAATTATAGCCAAATTAATTTGTAAGTGTAATTTTGCATAAGTGGGGAGTTTTGTGAAATTTACACATATATCTGCTCTAGAGGTTCATGTTATAAGGCTGTGCTATAGTATTTTTCTGCTTACCATCATCTTTAGGGCAGATTTTCTTCCTTTTAGCACAATGCTTGGAAAAGTAGTCCTTGAAGTTTTTGTTAAAACAGATGTATTTATAAATATAATATTATGTGATATCAAGAACTCAGAATTCTAGAAACAACTGATTTTATTCTGTGACTGTCACTCATCAGGTTCATGATTCTTGATGGACAAAAACAGGCTAAATCACACACTTTATTACTGTAAACTTCAGACTCAATCTTAGGCAAGACCATTGGGAGGGCTCAATTTAACCAACACAGGGAAAGATTTACTCTATTTTTTCTCCCAATATAATGCCTAAGCCTATGATTTAACATTCTAATGGTGACAAAAAATTAAGTTTGGATGTGACAGCCAGCAAACAGAGGAGTTCAAGAACGTTAATACTAGATGAAGGTGTACACGGTGAACATTCTTCACTGAAGACCAAGCCCTAAACTGTCTTCTTTCTGTAGCCCTGTGGAAGGAAGAACATCCAAAGAGAATGCCTGTCACATAGAATCTGACTTTCACTTGGTGCCATCAAAATCCCCCCACCCCGCCCCTTGCAGTTGTGATCTAATAAAACATCAGTAAATATGACACATCTCTCAAATCTCTCCCCTTCTGTGTGAGCAAATTTGAGGTGGGAGTTAGCAAAGAGAACTGGAAGCATTGCTTATCTCATCCCCTTTGCTCTGTAATCAGAATGAGCAAATTTAACAGACAGAAAAGATGAATTGGAGAAAAAAGTGCTTAGCTTCTGTTAAAAATCTCTTTTTGATTGTCTTTCTAGAAATGGTTACTGCCTTTTTCTATCAACACATAAAAGATAGAAGAAATCTGTGTCCTGCCAGTCTCATTGAATAACAGAGACTCTAGGAATAACAAAAATGAATTGATACAAATAAAGTTAATCAAACAATCAGAAAAACAAAAAGTGAATTAAAAAAATCTTGTGTAAGTTTTGAGTTATATTGAATAAGGAAGCATAAAACTTGTTTTATTTTTATCTTGGGTAAAATTACTGAATTTAACTCTTTAAACAAATTTCTCAGAATTGAAGCATCTTGTAGGAACCTCAGGATTTGACCTTTAGGACTAATCTGTCCTTTAGGACAGATTTTAGGAGATAATTCCCAATGACATGATTTTATTAAGAGAATAGGGAAAAGCTTAGTTTCCTACTAATATTGGAAAGACTTCTTTTTCTTCAGTTAATAACCCTAAGAAATTGTTTGTGACTTTATTGACGCTATGTTCATTTTAGGCTAAAATCAGTTACTCTTGGTTTTCTAACTTATCAGAGAAAATGAAGCTAAATTTATTCATAATGAATTAGCTTAAGACCAGTTTTTACTGTCCCACTGTTCTGACTGGTGGTCTCTTATCATAGCATACAGCTTTACTTAATACTTTAGATATGTTCTTTTTTTGGAATATAGTGAAATTCCAAAATGCTCCAATTCTCTATTGCATCAAAATGGCAGTCCTATTCATTTTGTGCTTATTCTTCAACTATAATGCCTGTTTTCTCCTGGAAATTTCAAATCTGGATTCTGTTGGTGTAAATGGAGAAGGCAATGGCAACCCACTCCAGTACTCTTGCCTGGAAAATTCCATGGACTGGGGAATCTGGTGGGAGGCCGTCTATGGGGTCGCACAGAGTCGGACACGACTGAAGCGACTTAGCAGCAGTAGCAGCAGTTGGTGTAAAATCCAGTGAAGGACATGCAATTCACCTACTTGTCTTGAGAGTCTAAATATTCTTGTCAAGCTGGCACATGAGGAGATGTATTCGTGTACTTTGTAATCTTAGCCCATCATAGTGTGGTATTTACCAAGTTGTATTTTATCATTGTACCACTGGCCTTTAGGGAAGCACTGAAGGCAAGCTATGGCCCTGTGTGTGTGTGTTTATCAGGTTCTACTTCCTTTTCTTCCTTGAACACTGCAGGATTATTTTTCCCAAGCTTCCTTTCAGTTAGGTGGGTCATTTGGGTTCTGGCCAATAGAATGAAGGCAGAAGTGATCATGCTTAGTCCAAATTTCAGGCCCTTTCTCTCCCCTTATCTGCCAGCCAGATGTAGAAGATTCAATGGAAACCCTGTGGAATAGGTAGATAGAAGTATTTGAGTCCTTGAATGATTATGTGGAACAAAGTTCCCATCACTCCCATAAATCTTTTTAGACAGTGATTTAAATGAGAAGTAAAGTAAAGAGAGGGAAAAGAGGAGAAAGTCATGAGTAAGAGCAGTTTATAAAGTAAGAGCCGAGGGTCCTGTAATGTGAGATCAAGAGCTGAATAAAAGAAGCATGATTTGAAGTAGCTTGCACTTAAACACACATATAAATCATGCAGTATAAAATCCTCTAGGTCCATCCATGTTGTCTCAAATGGCAAGAGTATTAAGGGCTATAAACTACTAGGTGTAAAGTAAGATGCAAGGATATAATATATAGCATAGGGAAGTAGCAAATCATAGTTTTTAATAACTTTTACGGAGTATAATCTATGAAAAATATTGAATCACTGTGTTATACACCTGAAACTAATATATTTATGTCAACTACACTTCAACTTAAAACAAAAACATGAATAAATTAGGAGTGAAAAAGAAAGGAAATAATTCAAATAAGATATATTTTGAATGCTTAATTTTGAAGGAAGAGACAGAGGATGAGAGAGATGATGGAATAAGGGTGCTATTTCTAAAGTTTCAGCGGCTCAGATGGTAAAGAATGTGCCTCCTATGCAGGAGACCCAGGTTTCATCTCTGGGTCAAGAAGATCTCCTGGAGACAGGAATGACAACCCAATATTCTTGCCTGGAGAATTCCATGGACAGAGGAGCTTGGTGGGCTACAGTGCATGGATTCTCAAAGAGTTGGACACAACTGAGTGACTAACACTTTCACTTCATCATCTGTTAGGAAAGAAGGTGCCAGGGGTCAAATGGGCTAGATCAGAGTGACTTGTCAGGTTTTATGGTATGTAGAATTCAGCATGTGGTCATCTTGGGTGACAGAGTTAAAGCTGTATAAATAGGGTGGCCAAATAACTTATTATCCCAAATGATAACTTTTGAGAGAAAAAATCTTACTACTTAATTATCCTGGGAAAATAGGCATTAAATTATCCCAAGCAAGCAAACAAAACTGGTGAATTTGTCAGGATTCTCCAGAGAAACAAAAACAACTATATGCATGTATATTTATATAAATATATATATATGTATACACATACAGACACAAATATATACATACACACACATACACACATACATATTGGAGTGGGTTGCCATTCCCTTCTCCAGATTTTCCTGACCCAGGGCTCGAACCTGGGTATTCTGTATTGCAGGCAGATGCTTTACTATCCGAGCCACTGAAACTTCGGAAATAGCACCCTTATTCCATCATCTCTCTCGTCCTGTATCTTCCCTCAAAGCTAGCCATTCAAAATATGTCTTATTTGAATATACACATATATGTGTATATTTTAAAAAATTTATAAATAGCAAAATTAAACCATCAAATCACTGAATAGTGTTTAGTAAGAGTTTATTGTGCATTTAAGAGCAGTTTGAGAACTGAGAACTTTCAAATCAAAAGCTGATTTGCAGCTAAGGGGCATGGTGTTACAGGAGGGCTTGTAAAGTGAAAATGAGGGATATGTTTATAGTAATTAGCTATTATAATAGGGCTTTGCAGATGGTAGAGTACTGGTTAAAAGTGATAATCTTATACCATCTTTTAAGGAAGATGACTTAAGTTTCTTTTATTAATATCAGAGGCATTTACAAGTAACTACAATTAAGTTTAAGTTGTTTTGCAGAATAAGCTAATTTAAGTATTGCTTATATGGCTAAATGGTTTTGTCTGCTCAGGAAATTTTCAAGTTCAGTCTCTGTTTTGTATTACATTTTAACAGTATATATTTGTATGTATCCATATATATATAGAGAGAGATAGAGATGCATTTTAAGGAATTGACTCACATGGTTGTGGATGCTGGCAAATCTAAAATCTGCAGGGTAGCCACAAACACTGGAGACTCAATGACGAATCAGTGTTCAAATTCAAAGGCAGTCTGCAGGCAGAATTTTGTCTTTTGAGGAGGGCAGTCTTTCTCTATCAACACCTTCAACTGATTAAATAAGGCCTCCCAACATTATTAAGAGCAATTTCATTTACTCAAAATCTGCAAATTCAAATGTTAGTTTCATCTAAAAAAAGACCTTCTAAGCAACATCCAGATATGTTTCACCAAATCTGGGTACTGTGACCTACCCAAGTTGACACAGAGCATTAACATAGCTCTTCGTTATATGGCCTGTCAACACGGAAAACTGTACCTAACTGGCAGCCCTCTGACTGAATTTGTCCTGAAAGTGTGATTGTGTTCAGTTCAGGGTTTCAAAAGTGTTTTGGTCAACATTTTAAACTGGGAAATTCCACAGACAGACAAAACATATCCACATTTCCAGCTTCTTTTAAACATCGTTACACCTACCTTCACCAAGTCCTCTTTGCCTCACAGCAACAAATGTCTCAAAGTCAGGAGAATCTGTCTCCTTATGATGGGATATGTCCTTACTCCTCCACAGTCACCGCATTGCTTTGTTCTTACACCCCACCATCTCCATCCTCCTGTATGTGCTGCCAAGATTCTTGATCCTGTAGGCATTTACATTTTGAATCTTAACCATATATCTTGTGTGTAGTGAACATGAATTGAAAATCCCTTTAAAGCTTTGCCCTATGGTTAAACAGTGATAGTGATAATAATATTAATATAATCAGCTCAAATAACTTCAGCTGCCTCAGAGAGTGCACCGCTCCATTAGGTGGGGGCCCAGCTTCCTAACACAGTTGCTTAGAATGAGCAACCTACTACGATAAATACAATTTACCTGGGAGACTTTGACAATAAAAGCAGTAAAAGGGAAGTTTTTTTCTCTTTGAAGTGTTCATTTTCCAAAGAAAGCTAGCTTACATGTTTATCTGGCCTATAGCTATAACTTACATAGTAGTTTTAATGGGATGTATAATAGAAGCTTTAAGATAACTCATATGGAAAAAGAGAAGTGTTGACTAGTTCTCTTTAGGATTGCCGTTCAATATATTTTTATTCTAATGGAGACCTTTAAAGGAAAGGTGAATGGAAATGCATCTGTGTGTTATAGGGAAAATATAGCTTTTAAGGTTTTGACAGCCTAAAATTTCTTAATAATGAGATTCACAATTGATCTGTGATGCATTTCCTTAGCCATATATGTGAGCAAATATGAACTTATTTCTATGGGCCACTGCTTTCTGTGACCCTGTTCTAAAACCCTTTTAAGAACATTCTTTTGGATTGGCAGAAAATATATAGTACTTTAGAAATGCATACAAGAGAATCGGTTCAAATATCAGCCATTCAGTTGAGCTAAATGTATTTTTTATCTGTCAAAAGCTTTCAGGAGAGAATGTCTTATATGGGATATGTTCCTAAGATCTAGAGCAATTGGGTTCCTCCCTTTCCCTATTCATTATTTTCTGGTCTTCTGGGATTTAGCACAAAATCCATTTCTTCTTAAAAGCTTTGGTTGATTAACTCCCAACCATGTAGGAATGCAACAGGAGTCAGGTAGGGTAGTGGAGTCAACAGGAAAATCCCAGGGCTCTTGGGTATCAGTGGAAGACCCACAGACATTGAGTTGTGTGAGTAGATCTGTCTGATGGCTTTTGTGTGCTTAACTTAAGGATGAAAGGAGAGAGAGGAGGTGTGTGCAGCATCTGGTGAGAGAGTCCAACGGTTCAATATCTGGTTCTCAGTTTGGCCTCAGTCTGGGTCTGATTGCTACAAGAAAGGGAGACATTATTCTCAATTTTATGCATGTAACACTGTCTGAGTTCAGTACAGTGATTACTAAAAGCAATGTAGAATTTTTGGCATTGAGAGCCATCTGTCATTGTGTTGGCATATACTAGAGGAAATACCTGGTGAGGGAATGAGAGTGGAGTTGAGGCCTTATAGCCAATGATCATGCAAGTCAGTTTGTCACAGCAGATGCCAAATAGATGCTTGTTGTAAGAAGTCCTCTTGAGATGTGGGGGTTGTGTCTGTGTGTGTGTGTGTGTGTGTGTGTGTGTGTGTGTGTGTGTGTGTGTGTGTCTTTAGTGAGGTGAATGGGGAACAATTTGTAAGGAACCAAATTTCTGAAATTAAGAAGATGCAAGGCAGGATAAGAATAATTTGGGTTCTGTAAGACTCCTCTTATATTGGCAAGACTAATCTGGCCAATTAAAGAATATAATTTGCCAATAGTATGCCCCATCACTGCACTAACTCTACATCTAACTACTAACTCTACCAACTCTACATCTAACTCTAACCACGGATGAATCAGAGAAGTCCTCAGATCCCACAGTGCATAGCTGGAACTTGGTCCCCAGACAAAAATTTCTTTAGGCATTCCACTTCCCCTTTATACATTTTAGTTTATGTACACTAAATTTTCTCATTTTCAGGACTTTCATTAGCATTAACAAATGTATATAGCGTAGTGGGATAATCAACAATCAGAACAGTCCTATTACTCCAGGATTCCTTGGTGTTTCCTCTTTGTAGCCAATCCATCCCCCACCCTTTCCCTTTTGAATTGCAAACAAGACAGTTCTTCAGATAATCTGAAATCTAAACAACTTCTTAGTTGAGAGAAATAATAAAATAATATAGGCCTCTGGCTGATCATCTCTAATTCCTTCACTCTGACTCTTTTTCTATTAACAAGCAAGTCCTTTGCATTTTTAACCCAAGCTGGCTAGGGTTATATGAGTAATTTCACCTTTAACAAGCTCAATCACTGGTCTTCAGGGAAGTGGGTAACACCTGAAAATTTATCTAGAGTATAAATGAAGGTTTATTAAGCATTGTGAATCTCTGATCAAATAACCATAAATATCTCTCATTAAATTAAGAAAACCCCCCAGGGATAGGTATTTAGATGCTCTGCTCTGGGTCTGTAAGTCATTTAGGAGTTGTCAGAACAGGCATAAGGGATAATCTGGCTCAGAAGGTAAAGAATCCACCTGCAGTGTGGGAGACCTAGGTTTGATCCCTGGGTCGGGAAGATTTTTAACTCCATTATGAAGAGTTAGCATTTAGTCATTTATAAGACTATTTTTTTTCTGTCTTTTAGACAATTTTCCTATTGTCAGTAAAGTGATGTCACACTCTTTGGATATAATGACCAAAACACAAAATACAAAGGAAAATGAAAGGAAATGCAAAAAAGAAAAAAAAATACAGAAGACAAACTGTATTAAGGTGCAGTTTAGGGTTGTCAAATAGAATGCAAGAATCAGATGAGACCGGATGCTTTCAAGTATATGGCCTTAGACAGATTGCAAGAATTAGGCAGATTATTCATCCTTTCTTCTTTCTGTACTCAAGTCTTAAAAGCTCACTATAGAACTTACTCTCTAGGGCTGCGTTACTTATATTAAAGTAACAGATAACAGGTAGTCAATTTTTACTTTTCCTGGAAGTTGTTTAGATATGTAGTGAATAATATGTGTTTATTAGCAACTTTATAGTCATAGCTTAAGGCAAGAAATGAAAGAAATTCACCTTATTTTTGGTAACTATTTTAAAAAGTTCTTGTCTACATCTTGTTTTGTTTTAAGATTGACATATCTTCAAAGAGAAGAAATTTTTTTAAATAACTATTTCTTTACCCTTGGAAATGTTCCCTAACTATACTATGCTTTAACAGTTTTAGAGGTGGCACAGTTATGTCAGAATTATAGATCATAGCATTTTACATATTGTCAAAGCACTTTGATGTATATTAAATCCCTTGAACATCAAAATTTAAATTAAGGCCTTAAACATAAGCACAAACTTTTCAAGAGCTTCTAATTTATAAATTTTGATCTATTGACTATCAATTGCTGTAGACGCTGCTTATCTGTTTGCACTTGCACACAAATAAAATAATTCCACTGACAATAATAGTTACAAATGCATATTTTGTTGCTCATGGAGACAATTCTCTGTGTAGGAAAGATGAGCTGAATTAGAAGAAATGAATACCAGTAGGGATATTTTGCCAAGAGATTAAATAAGAAACTTGATTATGGTTTGAAAATGTTGAATTCATCTCCATAGTATTTATATGTTGGACACCTATCTAGGAAAGGGCAAAAAGAGAGAACTTTGCATTATGCTGTGTTTTTGTGAACTATATTTATTCTAAAAGGGACTTGTACTAGCTACAGGTAGTAATAATAAAACTATAATAATAACGATTTCAATTTTCTGAAGTAGAGATTGAATTCAAATAACCCCATAAAGAAAAGTCCTCCACAGGTAGAAGTAGAGACTGTGTAGAAGTAGAGATTAATAAACACATTTTACGGGTACAAGCAGCATTTAATGCGGTTGGTATATTCTCAACGGAACTAGTCACAAGATGGAGTCCAAGGAAGTTTCCATTATAGCTATCCAAATCCTCACTTCATATTTCTGTACTTTGTCCAAAACTGGATTCATCTTTTCAACTTTCTCTTTGGATCTATGTCTCAGCATCTAAATACGCTTGTCTGTTCACTTGTCTCTTTCTTTCTTCTTTCATATCTAACCCCTCCTTCACCTTTCTATCAACAGTATCTTAATTCAGAATCTCATCGTTTCTTTCCCAAATTATTTTCCTCTATTATTGATTTTCGTAAAATAGTCCTCCTTCATTACAACTTGGGTACCTTTCCAAACTATAAATATGTTTATGACATACCTTTCATTCACTTTCTGTTTCATTCATTCATAAATCTATTAAGTACTATTCTGTGTGCTGGAAACAGAATTGTGAACAAAATTTGAGTTGCTTCATATTCTCAGACTCTTTCCTTGAGGGATTATAAACAATAAATACACATCAAAGTAAATAAATATGCTTTATCAGATACTTATCAATGCTATATCAAAAAACTGGAATGAGGTAATATGACAGAGAGAATTGCCATGATAAAATAGCCTTTATTAGATACATTGGACAGGAGAAGCCTCTCTGATGAGAGAGCATTGCCATCCACAGGAACAAGCCCTGCTTATAAAGATCAGAGAGCGAACATTTAAATATAAGAAACCATAAGTGCAAAGCTAACTTACTAAAGCAGCTAAGGCAGGAATGAGAAATGTATCTAATAATAGAATAAAGTTGGTCTGGATGGAGCACAGTGAGTAAGGGAGACAACAGAAGGCAATGAGTTCAAGTAAAAGGCATGGGCCAGGAATTTGACCAAGGCAGTTCCAGTTTTACTTGTCTGTCATTATTGCCCTCTTGATCTCATTATTGCTCCTCCACTAGGGAGATCCCATTGCATTGCTTGGAACATGCTTTTGTCCTCTCTACATGGCATTCACTTGTCAGTCTCTGATGTTGGGTTATTTCCCCTAGAAATCTGTTGCTAATTCCTGAAGGCCCCCAATTATACAATTTTATGATACCTTGTGTATACAATCTCATTGCATCATAGTGCTGAATTGCTGTGTTATTCATTTATCCCTTCCTTTATTTTCTTTTTATTGTATTTTTGATTTATTATAGAAATTCAGTTGTGAACTCATACTGAAGTATATTTGATTTATAATATTATATAAGTCTCAGGTACATAGCACAGTGATTCACAATTTTTAACGGTTATACTCCACTTATAAAATATTGGCTATATTCCTTGTACAATATATTCTTATAGTTTATTTATACATAATAGTTTGTAAATTTGTACCTCTTTTAATTCCCTACTTCCATATGTCTCCTCCCATTTTCCCTTTCTCCACTGGTCAACACTAGTTTCTTTATATGTGTGAGTCTGTATCTTTATTGTAATATTCATTAGTTTTGGTTTTAAGATTTTGCATATAAGTGAAATTTACAATATTTGTCTTTTTCTGTCTTATTTCACTTAGCATAGTACCCTTCAATTCCATCCATGTTGTTGTAAATGGCAAAATGCTATTCTTTTTTTTGCTGAGTAGTATTCCATTGTATGTGTGTTATTTCATTGTATGTGTGTGTGTAAGTGTGTATGTGTGTGTATATATGTATGTATATATATGCACATATACATGAGCCTCCCTGATGGCTCAGATGATAAAGAATCCGCCTACAATGCAGGAGACCTGGGTTCAATCCCTGCATTGGGAAGATCCATCCCAGTATTCTTGTCTGGAGAATTCCACAGACAGAGCCTGGCAACTACAGTCCATTCCATGAGGTTACAAAGAGTTGGACATGACTGAGCAACTAACACACACATGTGTATGCATGTATGTATGTATGTGTGTATGTGTATGTATCTACATATATATATATATATATATATATATACTGTGTTGTGCTTAGTTGGTCAGTCGTGTCTAACTCTCTGCGACCTCATAGACTGTAGCCGCCAGGCTCTGTCCAAGGAATTCTGCAGGCAAGACTATTGGAGTGGGCTGCCATGCCCTTCTCCAGGGGATCTTCCCAACTCAGGGATTAAACACAGGTCTCCTGCCTTGCAGGTGGATTCTTTACCAGCTGAGCTATCAGGGAAGCCATGTATATATATGTACATATATCATATTATTTATTGATTTAGCACTTTAGGTTGCCTCCATATTTTGGCAATTACAAATAATGCTTTTATGAACATTGGGGTGCATATATCTTTTCAAATTAATTTTTTGTTTTCTATGGATATATACCCAGGAGTGGAACTGCTGGGTTATATGGTAGTTATAATTTTAATTTTTTGAAGAACCTCCACATTGTTTTCCAGAGTGGTTGCACCAATTTACATTCCCACTATGTGGGAGGATTCCCTTTTCTCATACTCACCAATATTTGTTTTGTTTTTGATGAAAACAAGTAGGTTTTTCTACTGGAAGACCATTGTAGTAGGAGGTGATATATCCCTGTGGTTTTGATTTGTGTTTCCCTGATTATTAGCCATGTTGAGCATCTTCTCATGTGCCTTTTGGCCACCTACATGTCCTCTTTGGGAAAATGTCTATGAGGTCTTCTGCCCATATTTTAACTGGGTTGATTGTTTTTTTGACGTTGAGTTGTATTAGCTGTTTGTATAGTTTAGATATTAACCCCTTATTGCTCATATCATTTGCAAACATTTTCTCCCATTTGATGTGTTGTCTTTCATTTTGCCAGTGGTTTCCTTTGCTATGCAAAAACTTTTAAGGGTAATTAGGTCCTGTTTGTTAATTTTTCCTTTGATTTCCATTGTCTTAGAAGACATGTCCAGAAAAAAGTTTGTACAATTTATGTCAGAATGTTCCACCTATGTTTTCTTCCAGGAGTCTTATGGTTTCAGTTTTTTTTATTTAGATCTTTAATCCATTTTGAGTTTATTTTTGTATTTGGTGAGAGGAAATGTTCTTACCTCATTCTTTTACATGCAGTTGTTCAATTTTCCCAGCATACCTTATTGAAGAAACAGACTTTTCTCCATTGTGTATTCTTGCATCCTTTGTTATAGATTAATTGACCATAAGCTCATGGATTTATTTCTGGGCTTTCTATTGTGTTTCATTGATCTCTGTGTTTGTTTTTGTACCAATACAAAACCTTTTGATTACTGTAGCTTTGCAGTATATCCCAAAGTCAGAGACTGTGAGTCTTCCAGCTCTGCTCTTCTTTCTCAAGATTTTTTTGTTTATTTGGGATCCTTTGTGTTTCCATACAAGATTTAAAGTTGTTTTAGTTCTAGAAAAAAAAAAACAATTGGTATTTGGATGGGAATTGCATTGAATCTGTAGATTGCTTTGGATAGTATGATAATTTTACCAATATTGATTCTTTTAATCCATGGATATGACTTATCTTTCCAGCTATTTGTGTTGCCATTAATTTCTTTCATAAGTGTCTTCAATTTTCTGAGTGCAGGTCTTTTGCCTCCTTAGCTAGGTTTATTCCTAGGTATTTTATTCTTTTTGATATAATTGTAAAGGAGATTTTAAAAAATGTTTGTTTTCTGATAGTTCATTGTTAGTGTATAGAAATGCAACAGGGTTCTGTATATTAATTTTGTATCTTGCAACTTCACTGAATTTATTGATGAAATCTAGAAATTTTCTGGTAATGCCTTTAGTGTTTTCTATTTATGGTATCATGTCATCTGCAAACAGATGACAGGTTTCCTTCTTCCTTTTCAATTTGGATTCCTTTTATTTCTTTTTCTCATCTGATTGCTGTGGCTAGGACTTCCAATGTTATGTTGAATAAGTGTTAAGAATGGGCATCCTTTTCTTGTTCCTGATCTTAGAGAAAATGCTTTCACCTTTTTACCATTGAGCATCATGTTAGCTGTGCGTTTGTCATATAAAGCCTTTATTATGTTGAACTATGTTCCCTCTATTAGGTTGTGAACTTCTTAAAAGCAGAAATCATATCTTAGTCACTGTGGATTCCTTAGCACCCAGCACAGCATTTGGCATGTAGTAGGCTTCAACAAATGAAATATAAACAAGCAAAAGATTGAAAATTGTGCTGCAAATGGCAATAGCAAATTGATCTTCAAACTGATGAATGTAATTGGTGTGAACCTGTACTTGCATTCTGTGGGACCAGGAACAAAATATGTCCAGCTCCCTATTGCTATCAGTACAAATCCAGACCCTTTTCTTTTGTAGTCAAAGCTCCTCAGAATCTGCTCCCAATCATAGTTCCATCTCGTAAGATGTTTTCCCTAACCCTCAGAAGCTTCGATCATCAGGAACTGATTCTATCCTTTCACAGCATGTCCTTTCATGTTTTCTGTCTTCATTGTTACAGTTCAGTCTCTTTGTAACTTATTTCCCACACTGTCCTTTGGGGCATATCCAATTTATCTTTAATGACTTCAATCCAATGTTACTTCTGTGAAGACTCCCATGAGCTAGGGAAGAAATTCACATATAAAGAGTTAGTTTTTCTTTCCATTATGTTTAATAGTTCTCTGTCTATATCTCTATTATAGCATTCACTATATCACTCTGCCCATGTCACTGTTATAGTACATTGTAATAATTTATGTCTTTCCAACTGGGATCTCTGAAGCCCGTAATGGTGGATTACTGTTTTAGCTTCAGTGCTTAGCCTAACAGCTGTGTAAATTTTATGCTCTATAAATGATTGAATAGAGCAAATTTGAAAAAACAAGAAAAACAATAGGTAGCACTGGAATAAGCTTATTTTTTTTTCTTCTAAACTCAGTACTTTTCCTGGTAGACTAAGGTACCTAAGAGATTTTATTAAAAAAAAAAGTTAGCATGTGTCTTTAAGTATGTCCAGACATCCTTTAGTCACTTTAGCATGTCATTGCAGAACAATTTGTTTTTCCTAGATGCTACATATTATGCCTAAGCTTGCTTCAAGGATTTGTTTACTTTATCATTTTAAGGCAGTGATATGAAATTTTCAGTGCAAAGTTAATTTATGAATAACTGTGTTCAGCCGTACAACACAGAATAGTAATACAAAAAGCAAAAAAATCAGATTTTTCTTCTTTGAAAAATCTGTTTTCCGCTAAGTAAATACTTCTGAATACCTTAGTTTTGCAACTACTTCTACTTTTCTTCATGTTCATGGAGACAGATGGGACATAGTTCCTTTGTAACTCAATTAATCTGGGTAACAATATACTATTAAGAGTTTTAGGACACAGTTCTAGATATTTCAAGATGTTAATAACTTCTTAGAAATGGCTTGCTCTATTTTCCTAAGTAATTGAGAACTATTTATTTACATGTGGCTGTTTGGGGACAAAATTCTTCATAATTCCCCTTGCTTCTGTGTACCTTGCATGTGCTGCATTAACTACTATTTGTTCTGGACCATCTTTTCAAAGATGTTTGTATAGCATTCAGCAATGGAAGACAGGGATAACATGTCTCCCTAAAGTGGAGATTAGACATGATTCCTCCCCACCCTAAAAAATTAATGTTCTTTAAGCTTATGCTTCCTCTCCTGTAACACAACCTATTGCAGGCATCTTCTGAACCTTTTCCCATTACTTTGTGGGACTGAACTCTGGGGTATGGCAAAAATGAAACAAAGAAACCAATACTCTGGCTAGTGCTGTTGCTGTGCATAATGCATTATTCATCTCTGAACCAGGGATCTTATGTCCTTTACCAGCATAATGAAACTGTATTGGACTAACTTATTCATCTGAAAAGTGATTGAAAATTTCAGTCTGACACTTCACAATTTTGACAGGTGGTTTGCTGGACCTCTCTGGGCATTTAGTTATACTGTATTTCACAGCCTGTTTTTTTTAGTTTTGTGAGGCCATGTGATGGAGTTCTGGCCAATGAATTGTTGGCATGTGTACCTTCCTCTAACTGGCCCATACACTACTCCATATATTCTGTCTTCTTTGTCTTCTGGCTAGATATAAATGATCTAGTGGGGACCTCCAAGAACCTAGCAGATTAGGGAAGATCGCTGGATGGAGGATCTTGGATCCCTAAATGACTATATGAATAAGCTACCCTTAGTAACTTTCACTGGACTATGATAAACGTAATATATGGAAAAAAAATCTTCATTAGACATTTCCAATTTGGGGTTATAGTGAAGCTTTCTTAATTAACATGCACACTATGGTCAGCTTCATATTTAAAGTCTTTTAAAACTGTTAAATGTAACAGATATTTAGAAGCATTTTACTAGTGTGCTTTTAATTTTGACCTATCTTTCACAGGGAGTTGGTAATATTTCCAATTAATTAATTGCAAATATTTCCAATTAAATATTTCTTAATTACCCAATTAAGACTAACTAGTTCCATGTCTTAGCCATGCTGTTCTAATCACTTGCTCTTGTAGTTTTTCCTCTTCTTTGCCCTCATGTCCTCTTTCATCACTTTGCATGTTACTTCAGGGGATTATGCATCCCTCTAAATCACTCTGCCTCCAGTTATTACATAACTAAGGCTTTCCCACCCAGCCTGCTGAGCACTAAAAGTATATTCTCCACTCTATCCCACACATTGTTTGTTTGTTTTTCAGTTTCTCCCATATGTTCTCAGTCGTTCAGTTGTGTCCTACTATTTATGACCCCCAAAGACTATAGCTTGCCAGGTTCCTCTGCCCATGGACTTTTCCAGGCAAGAATACTGGAGTAGGTTGCCATTTTCTACTCCATTTTCCCATATGCTTCCACTTTATTAGGTTATACACTGTGTTTACAGAAAATCAGTGATTTATTATTGTTTTTTGATACGGTTGTTTCATGCGAAATCATTCCTTACATCTGGGAGAAGTGTGTTGTGTGCACAAAGAAGAGCAAATGCAAAAGGCCCTGATTATCTTGACTTGTTCATGGAACAAGAGAGGCTAATGTGACTGAAAGAGGAGACAATGATAAGAGATAAGATCCAAGAGGTAATGGGGGGGGGCAGAATGGTTTTTAGGCCATTTTAGGCTTTACTGTGACTTTGCCTTTTAATCTGAGAGGGTTGGGAAGCCATTGAAAGTAGCAATGACATATTCTGACTTATGTTTGAGCAGTACCAGTTTGGCTATTCTGATACTAAACCATAGAAGTAGGGTGAAAAATTGGAAGGCTTTTGCAGTAATTCCTACGTATCTTGGAGGGGACGTCAGGGAGTAAAGGTGGTAAGAAGTGGTCAGGTTTGAAGTATATCTTGAAGGTATAACTTGTAGGGTTGGATAAGTTGACAATAGTGTATGAGAAAAAGAGAAAAGGCAAGGCTGGCTTTACGTATTGAACAATAGGATGGATAGTGTTAACATAAACTGAGATTTGGAACTTGCAAAATGTGGATGTAAGAATTTCAGTTTTGAAAATGTAAAGTTTGAGATAATCAAGAGATAGTTCCTGGTGCATATGAGTCTAAAGTCCAGGGAAGAGATTTTTGACTGAGGAAATATAAGTTTGGGAGTTTTCAGTGTAAAGATAGTACATTAAGCATGAGGTTAGATGAACTTGCCAAGGGAACAGGCATAGATAGAGAAGAGCAGGGGTCCATCTCTGCCCTGGTACACTCCCACGTTAAAAGATCAGGAAAGTAAGAGGAGCTGGCAAAGGTGGCTACATTAGTCAAGGTCCTCCAGAGAACAAAACCAATAAGGTGTAATGTTTATGTGCTGATGTGATTTGCAGAATGAGAAATCCCATGATCTGCTGTCTGCAAGCAGGAAAGTGGGCAGTGTAATTCAAAGACGTGAGGCCCAGACAGCTAACAGTGTCAATTTCGGTTCATTTCTACAGTCCTGAGAGCCTGAGCACTGCAGGCAAAAATAAAATACTTGTTCCAGTTGGAGGAGTCAGGAAGGGAGTGGAGTCTCTTCATTCTCTTCCTTCTCCTTCTTATTCTCTTCAGATTCTCAACAAATTATGTAATACCCATCCATACTGGGTAGGGCCATCTCCTTTACTCAGTCCACCAATTCATATGCTAATTTTATCTACAAACACCTTTACAGACATACCCAGAAATAATGTTTAACCAGCTATCTGGGCATTCCTTAGTCTAGTCAAGTTGACATATAATATTAATCATCGCAGTAGCTTAGAAATAGAAGCCAGTGTGGTAGAAGTTGCTATTTTCTCAGAAGTCAGGTGAAAAAGTGTTTGAAAAAGGAGAATGGAATCGACTGTCAAATGCTGCTGATAAAACCAATAAAATGAGGGCTGAGAATTGTCCTTTGGCTTAGTAATGTGGAGGTCACTGTGAAATTGACAAGAACAGTTTCAGTGAAGTTGGAAAATTTTTATGATGAATGAGAGGAGAAGAAATCAAGACAATGAGCATGCATAATTCAAGAAGTTTGGCTGCAAAGGAGGGTAGAAAAATAGCGCAGTAGCAACAGGAGTGTATGAGATTATGAGGCATTTATTTAAGAGGAGATTTTACAAAGTGGATGCTGAAGGGATAATTCACTAAGAAGGGAAAAGCAATAGATGACAAGGAAAAGGGAGAAAATTGTTGGAGCAATGCATTTGGAGGGTTGAAGGGGGTAGGATCAAATAATGATAAATAATGACACAGATTGAATGTGTAATAGTAGTGTGTGTGTGTGTGTGTGTGTGTTAGTTGCTTAGTCGTGTCCGACTCTTTGCAACCCCATAGACCGCAGCCCACAAGGCCCCTCCGTTCATGGGATTCTCCAGGCAAGAACACTGGAGTGGGTTGCCATTTCCTTCTCCAAAAGAAACTATAGAAAGAAAGAAAGGGAAGTCGCTCAGTCGTGTCTGACTCTTTGCAACCCCATCTACTGTAGCCTACCAGGCTCCTCCATCCACGGAATTTTCCAGGCATGAATACTGGAGCGGGTTGCCATTTCCTTCTACCAAATATAGAAGCATCACCAAGGGGAGTGATAAACCTGCCTGAGGGTCAGGGAAGGCCTGCTAGCAGAGGGGGATAGTTGATCAGTACTTTAAATGATAAGGAAGGATTTCTCAGGGAGACAATTCTGCTGTCTGCTATTATATGGGGATATGAGACAGTGTGGAATATTGAGAACTGGAAGGGGGAATGGCTGAAGATCTGGGTAGAAGCCTGATTATGATAAACCTCATGTGCAATGTGTTTAATGAGCTTGCATTTTATTCTGTATATCATGAATAGTTTTAACTGTAGAGTGATATATTTTATTTGATTTTGCAAATAACACTCTAGTCATAGTGTGGAAGATGGGTTGTAAGGAAGCAAGTTCAAGGGAGAGATGATAAATCCTGATCTAGCCATGTACCAGGGGAGATGAGAAGAAGGGTTTGATTTTATTATTGCATAAGAAATACATCTGGTTAAATAGCCAATTAAATGACTGATTAAATACAGAAAGAGATGGTGAAAAGCAGAATCTACGGTCATTCTTAAATTTCTGGTGTGTATTACAATTAGATATAGAGAATATAGGTAGAGAGTTTTAGGAAGGGATATGTCTGGCTTCAGTTCAGTTCGGTTCAGTTGCTCAGTTGTTTAGCTTTGTATATATTGTAAGAGAAACTTCTGGTTTATCAAGGTGGAGATTGCCATCACACAAGGAGAAGTGTGGGTCTAAAACTCAGAAGTGAGATGTGGCCAGGAAATACAGATTTGGACATCAGGCTACATTTTTGATAGTTGAATAGTCTGATAGTTGATAGTTGAGTAGTTCGATAGTTTTGATAGTTTGGAAATAATCAAGATAACATAATGAGACTAGAAAGGGAATAAAAGCTCCCGGTATAGCTAAGAATATGCCACTAGAATAAAATTTGATGATCTAGAAGCCAATTATTTATCCCTGCAATTAACTAGACTCCTTTTTCATGTGTGAAGGAAAAAATAGTAGATTTTAGGAGAGCTAGCACAATCAATCAGTACCTATCTGATTTAAAATGCTAACAGAGGTTAAACAGACATTAAGAAATAGCATTCATTTTGCACTGTATGACTTTCTACTATGTCACAATTCTTACCAATTTAATGCCATATTCCTGAGTCTTCGAAATGAAAGAAGTGACACATTTCAAAGGCAAAAAGATTTGGGCCACTGCCAAAATGTAAGGAGCCTCAAGATTAGTCCTGACACATGAGAATACCTTGCCAATTTCCCTTATTTCAGAAAATCCACTTTTTTTAAATGAATAACCCTAGACTTGGCCCACTCTGGACAAATAGGATTTTGCTAGATGTTCAACAACGTCTTAGAAAATAATGAGTACGTATGATGCTAATGCAACAGATACTTTGGGTATTTTTTCCTATAAATGACAAGACAACCAGTGTGGAGCTTAATCCTTCCTTGCATTTCCTGCCATGATATTGGCTCTTCTTCCTTCTTTGCTGTCTGGCCGCAGCACTGGCAAGCTGTGAATTTCTTTAGTTGTTTCTCAGGAAACTGCAATTCTGTGCACCGAGTCTTTTAGTAGGGTAGCCTCTTCACCTGAGTGTTCAGCAACGTCTCTTTCCTAGCGTGAGAAAGTCACCCCTTCAGCCTTCCACTTGTTTTCTTTCTCCCCATAAGTGATTTCTAACATCCTCTGAGACGGTGCTTCTTTTGGACATATGTGTGATCCAATGTGTGAAATAGGACCATGGCCCTTTAGAGATGGCAGGAAAATTAGAGACCATGTAATACAGGTGCCTCATTTTACAGTTGAACAAACAAGGCTCTGAGAGCAAGGGATGTGGCTCAAGTCACATGGCCTCTTTAGTTGCAGAGTTTGGGTTGGAATCTGAGTTTTCTGTGTTGTGTATACAGTCCAAGTTTTCCAGTGTTGTGTATACAATCTCACCTAAGTAGAGCCATAACTTTACTTACCCTATGTTCTTGGATAAAAGTTTTTGGATGGCCTTTAGTGACCATTCTTCTCTTTTTTCCTGTTCTGCCTTTGTGACAGAGGTGATGTCCATAGCATTTTGCTTCTTCTCACCCAGTCCTATTGGAAGTACATTAGCTCTGCTCATGAACATGTTCTCTGCAGACTGGAGATACAGTGGTGGGAGGGAAGGCAGCTGGAATAGACAGACCTCTGTAAAGCTAGATTTGGGCTTCCCAGGTGGCACTAGTGGAAAAGAGTCCACCTGCCAATGTAGGAGACATAAGAAATGCAGGTTCAATCCCTGGGTTGGGAAGATCCCCTTTCAATCCTCTGGGAGGGCATGGCAACCTACTCCAGTATTCTTGCCTGGAAACTCTCACAGAGGAGCCTGGAAGGCTATAGCCCATGGGGTCGCAAGGCTAGATTTAGGGATCAGAACATATCTCCCTTATCAAGAGATGCCAAATGTGATTTTTGGTAGAAGAATCAGGCAAAGCAAACTACTACCAGCAACAACAAAACCTCTTGAATATGCCTCTCAACTTGAAAAACACAGGTCCCTGTATACCATCAGGTCCAGTTAGCCTCTCTAAACTAGCAGAAGGCATGCAAAGCTGAAATGATTGCCTGAAGAATTGTTTATCGCTTCATTAGTTATTTTAACATAAATTTATGCATTCAGAAATATAATCCGAGAAGCATTTCCTTTGGAATTTCTCTCCTAAGAAGCTGACATGTAGCCATCACGTGGAGGACTGGATTATTAAGAGGCAAAATGCTGAATTCAAATCCTGATTCTGCTTCAAAATATGTGAATTTGCACAGGCCAGATAACCCTCACATTATATTCACATCTAAAAATTGGCACCGATACCTGTGTTGGATGACTTAAGACCTCTGGAGAGAAAGTTGGATCATGTGAAGACACTGAACTTTAAGAAATAAAACAATTCATAGCATCATGCAAAGCATTTAATATAAATGAAAATATGCCAACGTAGAGAATTCCTTTTTCTATGCATCCAAGGGCACATTTCCCTGAATTTCTTCCTACAAGTTCTTAGTTTATTTTTAAAACCTAACTTAATATCCTGATAGTGAGGGCCAATTCATGTTTTGTTAGGATTGAAACATACACAATTTGAAGGGCACTTTTTAGGAAAAGAATACAAGATTTGACACAAAAGTAAATATTCATTTAGAATGAGAAATCACAATGAAATAAAATTTTTTCTAAAGATAAAATATACCAGGAACATTATAAAATTCAAAAAGTGTGTGTGTTCAAAAACTTATTACCTGGCATAACTCTCTAATATTTATTAGCTACACTTTTTGGCTGCATGTTTTTTGATCACTTTTTTTATGTCAATTATTTTATATTGTCAGTTTCTACAAAGATATCATCTGTATAGAGACTTTTCTGTAACGTGATCGATTGCAATTTCTCTTTTATTACTGAGAGTTGGGTTGTGGAAGACATGTGACCTCATACAAAGAAATTCTTGCTATTTACAGGATTTCTATGGCTTAGTCCCCTACAACACAGGGGAGCTAATATCTTCTAGTCCTTGTAATTTTCCATTAAAAATAGTGCAGAGTGTATTTGTAGTCATATTTGTTGCAATACCATGTATTTTCTTGACAGAAGAGAAAATTACATTTTGACTAGGCATCAAGGAGAATTAGTGTTTACAATTTTATTTTCAGACTAGTTTCTGGCTTTGTACATTTCAGGTCTTTTTCCCCCTCTTCTTCTATCAATGTATTTCTGATGTCAGATGTCTCAGGAAATGGCCTTGTAATGTTGCTGTGTGGGTCCTGCATTTTGGGGTTAACTCAGGTCAGTTGGCACAGTTGTCAGTAGAGGGAGTTCTTGGAAACCATTCCTATAGCACGACACTTAGCAATAACTTCAACGTGCAAATCAATAAGAACCATATAAATATAATCCAATAAACCCAAACAAGGTGTATTCTGGTCTATAATTCCCATTAGTTGGATCCCTAAATCATCTCGGGAACTTCAGTCCATCAAAACAAGAGGAAATGAATGTGGAAGAGAAGTTGGGGTGGAAACAGAATGCAGTCTTAAGCAATAGTGATTAAAATATCTTACATACCGAAAGTATACAAAACAATTTGATTATACTGAGACATGACTGGTTCCCAGTTCTTGGAAAGGGCTCCTGTAAGTGAGGGTCCTGAAGCTGAAGTGTCTTTGGGTTCTCTTTCGTCTGCCCTTCTGAATCCCTTACTATGGAACGCATGCTTGCCTTTCAGGTGCTGCATCTTCATTACAAACTGCCTGTGGTCATGTCCTAGGGCTATTGTAACAAATCTCCACCAACTTGGTGGCTTAAAGCGGTAGATATTTATTCTGTCTCTTCTTTTAGGCCGAAAGTCTGAAGTCAAGATGTTAGCAGTGCCTTGCTCTCCCTAGAAGGCTCTAGGAGAGAATCTTCCCTGGTCTCTTCCAGCTTCTGGTGGCTCCAGGCATTCCTGTGGCTTATGTCTGCATAGCTCCAATCTCTGCTTCCGTTTTCACATGGCCTCCTTTCTCTGTCTGTCCTTCTCTTCTGTCTCTTCTAAGGACACTTGTTGTTGGATTTAGGGCCCATCTGGATAATCCAGAATGATATCATCTCAAAGTTCTTAACATAATCACACCTACAAAGATTCTTTTTCCAAATAAGATTTTATTCATGGGGTTATGAGTTAAAACATGGACGTATCTTTTAAGGGGCTACCATTCAACCCACTACACTGACCTTAACATGTATCATTTGAGAACAGTCAGAATATAGATCTTGGTTAAATTTCATATTCTAGATTTTAAGCCAGAGAGCCCTCCAAAAGCAATTACCTAATATTTAGCACACAATCCTCCTAAATCATTCAAAGTATGGCAACCTTTGTTTTTATAGTTCAACAGGCCATGATGTACGAATCCAGGGGCTGCAAAACCTAATGTGTATTAGGATGGCTAATCCAATTACAGAGGTAGTGGCTTTGTGATGTTGTATGTGTTCATGCGACAGGATATGGTTCCCCTGTGGAAACGTTTATTAGTAGGAGATGTAAGTGCAGATGTGATCTCTACTGGATGTTATGGGGCAATACTATCTGTCTGGTTTCGCAGAATGTGTGACTTAGGGCTACACTAAAACAAGTATAAAGAGGCACCCTTAAGATCCTTAATGCTTGGCTTTCATTAACACTGTACTAATTGACAACTGTGGGTATTTCATTTTGGTAAAGCAATTGTTCACATCTCTGAGGTTCTTAAAAAAATTATTTTTAAAGATGCTTTGTTAATCTTTGATAGACTATTTTCTCCATAATAACCAAGTTGTAAAATATAAGCCTGCTGTGCAATCATTTGTAGGTTCTGTGCACAATGAACATAATTTGGCTGAAAGTTATAGGGATCTTAGAACAGGTGTAATTATAAAGTAAATTTCTTTAGTTTTTTTTTTTTTTTCTTTTGAGTGTACTCTATTACTTAAAAAGATCATCAGGAATACATCAATTTTATTTTGCAGTTAGACCATGCCCTTACTCCTACTCTTAAGGCTATATAGAGCTTAAGAGCAAAAACAATACTTAGGGGGTTTATATTTCATTTGTTTATTCACTCATTGTTTTTTCCCGCAAGTATCTATGGATTCCCTAATACATGCTTAGATATTGTGCAGTATTTCATTTGAGTCCAAAACATTTTTTAAACAAGTTTATATACCTCGAGTAATGAACCTCTGTGAAAATGGAGGAGGAGAAAATAACAAGCTTCATTTGCCTTTATTCATTAACCACTTATTAAGTGCCTACTGTAATCACTGCTCAGGCCACAATCCCAGATAGAATACCTGCTCTTAATTAATTTACTTTCTGCTTGGGAAGAGAGCACGGCAATCAACCTTTAAAGTATAGCATGGTAACTCCTATCATAGAAGTGTGCACTGGGTGATAAGAGAGCAGAGAAAGGGGCATCAAAATCAGCCTGTAAATCAAACACATCTTGAAGGAGGAAGGCTGTAATCTGAATTTGGAAGAATGAGTTTGAGTAAGATCCATGAAGGAGTGAACACAGGACCTAGATTGTGAAAGTTGCTCAAGTCAAGCTAGAGAGTCTTGACAACTTATTACCATGTTGAAAGTTCTCAATGTAGGAAATTTCATAAATACTTTCTAAAGCACTAGCAGATATAAATTTTATAAACAGCTATGTAAGTCCAGGCATAAGATTTTCTGCCAATATAAATAATTAAAAGCTTTGATATAGAGTAATAAATAGGAACAACCAGCTTGATGATGCAATGGGAGTATGGATGAGAATTAGCTCTAGTAGCTGTATAGCTTATAAACTTCACAATTTCTCCTTGTGGTCTTTAGTGGACAGTGATGTTAGAGTCACAATACAATGAACTTCCAAAAAAAAAGATGCACACATCCATATAAATACAGAGCTCAACAAAATTGCCTGCTAAACAGGCAATGTTAGTCACAAAACAAATAGAATGAACTTTTCTTAATGGTGTTTTTTCAGGGAAGTGCATTTTTCTTAGCATCATTTCTGGAAATACATTTGTAGAGAAGGAAGAATCAAATTGTGTTGTGGACCTGAGACTGGAATGTAGAAAAAATAATCCTAATGTTGTATATGAGGTGCACATATATGATAAAATATAATTTTAGGACGATCATAAAAACATTTTGTTGAAATACAGTGCACAATATAAAGGACAAAATGACAAAACAAAGCCTAGACTAATGTAATTATCAGTATATGCTTAATTAACCAGAGTGCTTGATTAACTAGTGACAGAGAAGTTTGTATAATGACTGCAAAAGAGAAGTTTGGCCTACAAGTTCTGCAACTGTCATTTATGATCACTTAACTTCACAGAGCTATTGGGAGGTGCAATAAATATAAGAGAAATTTTACCCTGCTATATAGCCCGGCAAAATAAGGTGCTTTAATAGACTAAGGGAGTCAGTGCTAAATCAATACAAAAATAGATGATTTGGGTTCATAGGCTGGTCAGCCAAGTTTATTTCCCAGGCATATATCTCTGTACAAAGAAAGCGATTAATAAGTTCACCAAATCAGGACAGTACCTTTATAGGCAACTGGGAGCACTAAAAATAGATTTCTTGTAGATTTTTACAGATCTCATCTTGTAGGTACCATTAACGGCACTTAAGACCAAATACAATTCATAGTGGGTTTTCTTCAACACCAAGTAATGATGAGCTTCCCATACTGAACTGTAGGAATCATACAACGCCATTGTAAAATTCCCAGAGAATCATAAAAGAATACCTGTCCAAATGTGGCAGCCAATTACAGTATTATCTTGAGCTATTAGGATACAATCACTTTTGTAGGTCGCAGGTTTTAAAGGATTCTGCCCTGCCTTAATTCAACTGTATTTTAAAATCATATTCAGACCAGTCAAATTAGACCCAACCTAAAAGCTTCAGTACACAGGAAAATGAATGTCTTATATTTGGAAAATAATGATTGAATAGCACAGAATCCTATCCTATCTGCACCTGTAGTAACAGAGACAGTGACACAAGGCTGGTAACCTTTCAGCAGTCTTAAGGAACAAAGAACAGAGGGCATTCTAGAAGAAGGAATAGCATGTGCAAATACCCTGAGTGTGGATGGGCTATAGTGTGGGTACGGAAGAGAGATGCAGGTGATGTTGGAAAAATTCCCAGAAGGTAGACAACGAATTGGTTTCATGCCGTATTTCAGTTCAGATTTTATCCTGCAGATGATGAGATCTTTGAAAGACTTTAGCATGAGAACGATTAAGGTAATTATTTTGGTCCATCAGTGCTTGCTGTCTCTGGAGAGAATCTTGATCAAACCTCGGTGAATTTAACTCTTGCAAAACATGGTTAGCCATATACAACAGGGGCTGTGTGGAGATCCTAATTTGAATTGTCCAAACTTATATTAAACTATTTACTGATAACACACTCACATGTGTTACCTTATTTATTCCTCTCAATAATCCTAAAAGGAGTAAGTATATTATGACTAATTTTTACTGATGAGACATTTGGTTAATTTTCTTGAGCAAGATCACAGAGTTCTTCAAAATTATGTTGCTGAGATTGGAATTCTGATCCAGTAGAGCTAATTTAAGGGTTTAATTTACTAACAACAGTTTTGTCCTGATGCTCCACAAAAGTTCACTAGTGCCCCCAACCAGACACTCTAGGAAGCAGAGTGCTCAGTTGTGACCTGATGAGCTGCTTCTTATTTCTAGCCAAGGAAAATAGCACAGAAAATATTTTGTTTATATTTTACTTTGTATGGTATCAATGAAGAAAACAAGCTTATGCTTTTGAAGAAATGTACCCTTATCTTTAAACTATGTGGGCTGGATATTTATGAGGAGGCAGTGTTAACCAGCTGTGTGATGGAGGGCTACAATAAGGCATCCAGACCACTAAGCAGAGGGAGACAGCATAATAGGCAGAATGACAGCAGGGAATTTTGGATCTAGAGCTATAACATTCTTCAGGTCTTGGTGCTGACTTCACTAGTCATGGAATTATAAACAAGAAACTTCTCTTTCAGTTTGCTCAAACTCATGCCCATTGAGTCAGTGATGTATTCAAACCATTTCATCCTCTGTTTCCCCTTCTCCTCCTGCCTTCAATCTTTCCCAGCATCAGGGTCTTTTCCAGTGAGTCAGCTCTTTGCATCAGGTGGCCAAAGGATTGGAGCTTTAGCCTCAGTACTTCTAATGAATATTCAGGGTTGATTTCCTTTAGGATGGACTAGTTTGATCTCCCTGCTGTCCAAGGGACTCTCAAGAGTCTTCTCCAGCAACACATTTCAACAGCATCAATTTTTCAGCACTCAGCCTTCTTTATGGTCCAACTCTCACATCCATATATGACTACTGGAAAAACCACAGCTCTAACTGTACAGATCTTTGTGGCAAAGTGATGTCTCTGCTGCTTTTTAATATGCTGTCCGTGTTTGTTATAGCTTTGCTTCCAAAGAGCAAACATCTTTAATTTCATGGCTGCAGTCACTTTCTGCAGTGATTTTGAGCCCAAGAAAATAAAGATATAATGAGGGGATGGGACTAAATATTTTTAAGGCTCTTCCCAAAGTTAAAGACAGTCTGTCTGTCTGTATATAATCTAGACAGTCTATCTCTCTAATTATAATCCTTTCCACATTATAAACAGCAATTCAATAAAATATGTTTCTTTCTGAGCTGTCTTTTTGACAGCTAGCCTGTCCAGTGTGCAGGTAACACTTAAAGGCTTTGTGCATGGTTAACTCAGTTACTCTTTTTACAGCATGCAATGAAGAAAGGACAATTTTTCAGTTGCATCTGCATGTAACTATAATATCACATTACAAAATTTCTGGATTCTTTTTCCATTTCACATTTCTTAAACATATTTTGTGATTTCTTTTAATCTGTAACAGTGTATCATCAACAGATATATTCTGTTTATTTCTGATTCCTCCCACTTCAGTGTAAGGTCATAGGAGGCAGACATGTTGCCTTTACTAATGTTGTATTTCAAATATTTAGAACAGTACATAGCACATAGTAGACTATTAACTAAATATTTGTTGAGTGAGCACATACAATACTAGCCAGGGAGACTTCAGAATCATCATGCAAGTTTCTAGGTAGGAAAATATGAAATTTTTTTTGCAGTTTGGATATGAAGAGCTTTTTGCAAATGGTAAACTGAGTGTTGGCATTGCTTTTCTAAATCATTGGAAATAAATCAGGACTAGAGGAGGATTTATCATTTGAGGGGCAAATTTTAATAAGTTTGAAACTTTTTAAACCTCTGAAATAAAAGAAAATTGTCTGAAGAATGGATAACATCCCATGAAATTCTTTCAATAGGGACTGTTCTAACAATATTTAAATAGGAGGCTAATAGAGTTTTGGTTTTAAGTTTCAGGCTGAGTTTTCATGAGGATTCTAATTTAATTCAAAAGTAGCAAACACAGACAATTCTTAATATGCTCAGATTAAAGGTAACACTACATACAAATCTCCATGTCCCCTACTTCAAATCAGCATCTAATTATCAATGCTTATATAATATTCTAAGTTCTCATTCATATAACTCTAGATCACTATTTAATCATGATAGATTGTGATGGCTGCATCATTTGTGGTGCAGGCTATGATCTGCTATGATTCCTCTGAAAAATTATTATGATGAATCACACTTGTCAATGATTTTTGAATGAGACAAATCCAAAACTAATTTGCTATCTGCAATCCAGATGTAATTGGCTATGTATCATAAATCTTCCATGAAAATATTCTTCAGTTCCATTTCTGTCAACAAACAAAAGTGCTCTTCATAGTTCACTCCCCAAGAAAAACAATAGAGTATAATTAGAAGGGAAGGGAGAAAGTGCATAGTTGACTTGAATATAAAAAACAGAAAATACCTTGACCAAATTGGCTGCACAAATGAATCTCTTATCAAAATCATTGTAAATTGTATCTTTCTATTTTTGGTCCAGGGATTCACTGCCTTAATACAGCCATAAAATAGTTTATCTTCATGCTAAATTGTGGAAATTAAGCAGTGCTTATAGAGTGCTCTAGAACTTGAAAATTACATTTATTATATTTATGTTGAACTAGATGAAAAGTTCAATTGCAAAATACTGACAAAAGTAGAATTCATTATTGCAGTACAGTTGAACATAAGATTTAAACAATTTTTATTTTATTCGTTGAAGGGAGACTTGTACTATGTGTGGTCAGTTGTTTCAGTCATGTCTGACTCTTTGTGCCTCTATGCCCTGTACACACCAGGCTCCTCTGTCCATGGAATTCTCCAGACAAGAATACTGGAGTGGATTGCCAGGCATTCCTCTGGAGGATCTCCTCCCTTGCAGGTGAACTATTTACCACTGAGCCACTGGGGAAGCCAGTAATTAATTAACTATGATATAAACAAAATATAAACAAAACATATAGTTTCAAACCATATGGAGTCCAGAAAGCTTTGCACCAGGGCATACCAACTACAGGACAGACTCTGGGGAGTGTGTGTGTGTGTGTGTGTGTGTGTATGGGCATATCCATATGTGTGATCTATATATAGGGTATCCTTATTTGAAACAAGAAGTAGTTGAAAAATTCTGCATGAGTATAAACCTATAATTTCTTTTTTAAAAAATGATTTAAAGTGTTTTTCTTTCCTCAGTAGTGGGTAAGTAATCTCTTCCTCCTGTGTGTGAAACACAGCACTCTTTTTTGTGCAGATTTCCAGCATCTATATAATGTATTTTTTCCCAAATATAAGAAAGGAAGCATTTTGACCAAAGTTCAGAAAGTATAAATAGACCCCTTTTCAGAAGAGAACAAAATCTTCTCTGAGATAAAAAGTATCTAATCAGAAATCTCATTTCTTTTCTCCGTAGTACATTCCTTTGTGCTATTCTTCATCTAATCCTTCCTCTTTAAACCACCCTCATATAATAACTTCATTAATAATACTTACATTGATATAGTGCATTAAATTTTCAAGGTACTGAACAAAGGTTAAATAATTGATGCACACTGAAAGAAGTCAACAAAAGTATAGAACTTCCAAATTCTTATGAGATGAGCAACAATACTTAATTATTAATTTTTGGATGATGTGGTTTGCCTAATCTATTTTTTAAAGTATTTTTTACCTTATCATATAAGAGGAATAATGTTCACAGTGAGGAACTATATGAGCCCATAACTGGCTTTTACAGATGATTAAATGCTGAGGTTGAAGCCGAGGCTTTTGATAACTGCTAGAGCCATTTATGACCTCATATAATACTCCACTGTGGAACATAAGGCCTTAAATAACATCAACCATGTGCTTTTACTGAAAAGAGGAGGAAGAAAAATAAAGTTCCTTTCAGATGAAGACAAAATACATGTAGAGAACCCTATGGAAATATCATAAATATATATGAATAAAATTATATTTAGTGAAAGTTTTGTAATAGATTTGGGAACAAGGGTATCATTTGACACCTGTCTGGGTAGCCTTTGGATAGAAAACTTGTGAAAGGATATAAAAAGATATTTCTATTATCTATGGGCATAAAAAGTACCCTGGGTTTATAATAGATCCTGGCATTAGTCACTGCTATATAGAGGACTTGAACTTCCACACAAAGTGACTTGACAACACTTAGAATATTCATCTACTTATATTGAACGTGGTCTCTCTAAATGGACAATTTGTGAAATATTGCATCTAAATATAGTATTTAACTGACTATGTCATGCTTAAAATATATGTAGTCAGCAGCATTTAGTGTGCAAATGTGGCCACAGAGGTACCTGTTTGTGTTTAAGGGTAAAAACTTGTGACAATTAGTAAGTAAGCAATACAGATTTAGAGCACAGTATAATGAATACAGGCAATAATGTTGTACTATAATTAGGTAATGTGATAAACATCACCATATCAACAAGTATATTATAGTATGTAAATATATTAAAGTAACATTCTGTATACCTTAAACTTACAGAGAATCATATGTTAAATTTATTAATTAAAAAGGGGAAGAAACTAAAGAATACCATCTGAAAACCATCTATATTGCTTTAGAATATATCTAACAGAATGTATAGATTATTGTTTCTCAAGACTTCACCAGTGGTCCAGTGGTTAAGACTCCATGCTCCCACTGCAGGGTTCAATCCCTGGCTAAGGAACTAAGACCCACATGCCACGTGGCCAAAATAGAAGATTATTGCTTCTCAGGTTGCCACTTAAAATATGTTCAGTTCAGTTCAGTTCAGTTGTTCAGTTGTGTCCGACTCTTTGTGACCCCATGGACTGTAGCACACCAGGCTTCCCTGTCCATTTAAAATATGTTCATTGAATGTCAAAAATTGTGCTCGTGAGGAGAGGAGAGTACAGATGCAGGATTGATAAAATGCTTATTTTTTTATTTTATATTTTTATTGAAGTATAGTTGACAACTAATGTTGTGCCAGGCTTTGCTGTATGGCAAAGTGACTCAGTTATACACTAGATATATTCTTTTTTGTGTTGTTTTCCATTATAGAATATCCAAGGGTATTAAATATAATTTTTTGTGCTATACGTTAGGACCTTGTTGTTTATCCACTCTAAATGTAATAGTTTGCATCTACCAACCCTAAATTCATAGTCCATCCTTCTCCCTGTGTCTCACCTTGGCAATCACAAGTCAATAATTACTTTAAATGTAAATGAACTAAATGCTCTAACTAAAAGACAACGAGTAGCTGGATGGATATAAAACAAGACCTGTACATATGCTCCCTACAAGAGACTCATTTCAGATCTAAAGACACACAGACTGCAGGATAAGGTATGGAAAAGTTATTACATGCAAATGAAAGTCAACAGAAAACTGGGGTAGCAATACTTATATCAGACAAGTCCCGTCTTGGAAAGCCCATGAGAAGATATTACACTTGGTAAATCCAGCTAAGGTCCTGTCCTGCATCTATTGCCTAACATATTAGTGAACAAATCTTCAGATAATCATAGCCTCTGGCCTTAAAGCTCTCTGACTGAGGTTCTAGAAATTATTGAGTAGAGAGAAGCTATCTCCACCATTTCTTGTCCAAATTTCTGAACCACAATATCCACTGACATAATACAGGTTGGTTCTGTGCCACTCAGGAAGAGAAAATTACGAAAAAAACAAACAAAAAAACCCCCTCTCCTTTGAATGAAAAGGAGACACTATAGCACTAACCAGTCCATATCAACTCTGAAATTTTTCTAACATTTTGCTTATAATTCCCATATCCTGGAATGGAGTATGTGCATTGATTAAGCCATGGTTCTGTAATCTTGGAACAACTAAGCCCTTTAAAATAAGCTGATTGTGCTTTTGCAGGTACTACTTTCTTGAAAATACTGTGTGTTTTCTATGTATCAGATTTGAATTCACCACATGCTCTACAAGCTGCATCCCAATTGTTTTTGAGACCTGCTCATTTCTCTAGACTTAATTATTGGCATTTTTGATGTGCCAAGTTGCTGTTAGACAGCAACATTAATATTTACAGGAGTCCATTTATCTAACTGAGAAGATCTACTGGATAAAAAATCAGTCCTTTAAGAGGTCTTAATACATAGAAAACAAACTCGTGGTTTCCAAGGAGGAAAGGGAAGAAGGAGGGATAAATTTGGATTATGAGATTAACAGATAAAACTGCTATGCAAAAAATAAATAAGCAACAAGGATTTATTATATTGTATGGGAAAATATATCCAATATCTTGCAATTACCTGTAATGGAAACTAATCTGAAAAAATATATAACTGTATCACTTTGATGTATACCTGAAACTAACACAATATTGTAAATCAACTATACTTCAATTAAAAAAAAAGAGAACTTAACAAAAGATCTCCTACATCCTTGATCCTGAAGCAAGATATTTAATATTAATAACAGAATATTTTACTTGTTTGAGAGCCTGAGAATGTGAATGGTTTCAATTTCCAAACTAACATTTTCCAGAATTCCTAATTCACACTGCATATTTCTTGGAAACTGGACAGTTCTTTAGTCTACATTTTTCTAGTAGAACCTTATTATGAAAAGCAAAAAGCAACCAGATATTTCCAGCCATTTCCTTGGACATCTCTTAAGTCAAACCCCAAAGTTCATTAGGTATATTTTTTAACTTTCAGGTTACATGGGACTGTTCTGCTAAATGTGAGAGAATTTCATAACACTAGTCACTTCACTTTTCATGTCACAGTTGTCTTCCAGTCTTTCCAGCCTTCTCTAACTGTATGCTAACTACCTAACTCCTAGTCCCCAAATCAATGGATCACATTTTTGTTGTAGCAACACTTCATTTTCATTATATATATATTTTCTCATCAGCTATCTATACCCTTCATTTCCCAGGTGGTTCAGTGGCAAAGAATCTGTTTGCAATGCAGAAGACAAGGGTTTGATTCCTGGGTCAGGAAGATCCCCTGGAGAAGGAAATGGCAACCCACTCCAGTATTCTTGCCTGGAAAGTCCCAAGGACAGAGGACCCTGGCAGGTTATAGTCCGTGAGTTTGCAAAAGAGTTGGACATGACTTGTTAACTAAGCAACGACAGCAACATCTCTAGCCTTAATAAAGATGTGTAACAAGCAACCACAAAATTGTGACAACCTTTACAATTTCTGATTGCACAAATAGAATACTGCTTACAGCAGCTCTGCTGATTGTGCCTGGGTGTTGCCTCATTATCAGATGGTTTAGCATGGTCTTATCTGGGATAACTAGGGAACCTTAGCTCTGCTCCTTATGTATCCTATCCTTTATCAGGCTAGCCTAAGTATGTCCTTTCATGGTAGTGATAGAGGACAAGTATAAAAATGAACCCAGTTGTGCAAGTCCATTAAAATATTTTCTTTGCATCTAATTTGTTAATATATCATTAACCAAAACAGTACATGGCTGAATCTAGGGGTGGAGATTGTGTCTACTCTTGTGTCAGTTGGAGGAGATTGCAAAGTTATATAGCAAGGAATGTAGATACAAAGAGGGGCAAAGAATTGGGACCATCTCTGCAATCAAGAGTCTCTTGATGAGGGTTGAAGTGGACGGTGAAAAAGCTGGCTTAAAACTCAGTATTCAAAAAGCTAAGATCATGGCATCCGGTCTCATCACTTCATAGCAAATAGACGGGGAAAGAGTGGAAACAATGGCAGATTTTACTTTCTTGGGCTCCCAGATCACTGCAAGTGGTGACTGCAGCCATGAAATTAAAGGACGCTTGCTCCTTGAAAGGAAAACTTTGACAAACCTAGACAGTATATTAAAAAGTAGAGAAATCACTTTGCTGATAAAGGGTTGTATAGTCAAAGCCATGGTTTTTCAAGTAGTCATATACAGATGAGAGAGTTGGACCATAAAGAAGGCTGAGTTTGGTGTATGGCACAGGGTATGCAAAGCCGATACTCTGTGACAATCTGGAGGGACAGGGTGGGGAGGGAGGTGGGAGGTGGTGTTCAGAATGGAGGGGACCATGTATGCCTATGGCCGATTCATACTAATGTATGGCAAAAACCATCACAATATTGTAATTATCTTCCAATTAAAATAAATAAATTAATTTAAAAAAAAGGCTGAGTGGTGAAGCATTGATGATTGATGGTTTCAAATTGTGGTGCTAGAGAAGACTCTTGAGCATCCCTTGGACAGCAAGCAGATCAAACCAGTCAATCCTAAAGGAAATCAACATTGAATGTTCCTTGGAAGGACTGATGCTGAAGGTGAAGCTCCAGTTTGGCCATTTGATGCAAAGTGCTGACTCATTAGAAAAGACCCTCATGCTGGGAAAGATTGCAGGCAGGAGGAGAAGGGAAGGCAACAGAGAATGAGATGGTTGAATGGCATCACTGACTCAATGGACATGAATTTGAGCAAACTCCGGGAGATAGTGAAGGATGGGGAAACCTGGTGTGCTGCAGTCCACAGGATCACAAAGAGTCAGACGTGAGTTAGCAACTGAACAGCAACAAATACAGCCTATCAATTCTAAATCTTTTGACTTCAAATTTCCAATTTTTTTATATAAGACAAATAAGCATTGAACATTGTCAGTTTATGCTTTATTAGAATTGTGTAATATTTTACTACAGATTTCACAGTGCTTATAACTCATTTTTTACATTTAAAAATACTAATTAAAGCAAAATTTTCCTCTATGGGAAAGTACCTTTTATTTTCTTCGTTAGCAGATGAGGAAACCTCAGTAGAGGGTTTAAGACACTTACTAAATTTCCTTCCCTTCAGGGAGAAATAGTTAATGGTTTTCAGATTGGTTCTATTTGTCAATTAGAACATTTATTTCTACAATTAATTCATAGTAAGTAGCAGCAAAGTTTATTTAGTTTAAGGGGACTTGTCCTCTATGTGTTTTGCAGATATATTTTATTTTTTCATACATTGAGTTTTTAAATGAGATTCTCCTACAGAGGGCAGACTCAGACTATATTTTTCCACACCATATACAGGATTAAATATGTTTCCACTTATATAATGCGTGATTGTATATGCTTTGATCCGTCAGGATTTTTTTTTTTTTTTCAGAATAAACTATTTTGTCATGGGGAACCATTATCGGAATTACAGATGACCAGAATGATAATCAGCAGTTGTTACCGAAGCTGTCATAGAAGAAACCACACCCCTGACATAAAAGTCCACTTAATTTTCTTTAAACATACTGCAGTTGAATTTTATGGAAACCTTTTAGCCTTCTGTGGTCCTTTATTTCCCAAAGTAGTCACTAAAGGAAAATTAACTAATATGTGAGGACAAGGGATGTAATATTTTTGTGACTTTCAACCCTAAGAGCAAAACCCATTAGTAGCTATAGATTTTTCTCTGTAGCAATGAGCTAGTGTATAATCAATTTATATTAGTCTAACACTGTATATCAAGATGGTAAGTCTTGCTGGGTCTGTGTTGTCTGATTCCTATGAGAGCTTGTATCAGGCTGTACATTAAGTCTAAGAGATAAGGCACAAACTGGAGTCCCAATGGTTATAAAACAATCCTTTGTATCTGACCTCAGTCCCCTTCTTAACAATCCTGTAGCAATAAACATTTAGTTTAATCAATAGCTTTTCTCTGGATGAAACAACTTAATCGTTAAAACTTCTGACACTTTAAACAAATTTATACTAACAATAGGCAATGTATTTGCCTAATGTCTTTCCTTCTTTCTTTCTTTCTTTCCTTTCTTCCTTCCTTCCTTTCTTCCTCTCTCTCTCTGTTGCCCTCTCCTATTTTTCTTGTATTTTCAAGAACTATTTTTTCTTAGAAGTATGAGAAATGTCTCATGTGATATTCATCCAAAGAAATTAAGAGAAATTAAGCTTTTAGAGTATTAAATAATCTGAAAACATAATGTACAAGCCTATAATTTCAAGCCTGAATTTTAACTGTATTCACTGTTCAAAATATTTTTTTATTTCAAAATTTTTATACTGTGTAGTTTTATTTCTTAGGGTTACTAATTGATGCGTTTTGTTGGTATTATGCTAGTACAAAAAAGAATGTGCTGGAAAATTTCTGTTACTTTGGAGCCAGAAATTCTGAATCTTTAACCATCTTGTCTCTAATTCCCATGATGGAGGAAAAATTCTACATAATGAAATGATTTTTATCTGGGTCTGGGACCCAGAGGAGTCTAACTTGGACTCCAGAATGTAGGTAAGATTAGAGACTTAGAAAACAAAGATGAGAAGAGAAGCAAAAGGAAAAGAGGACAGAGTCCTCATGATGAACACATAGTGACTTATGAACTGGTTTGCCACTGCAGGGGAAAACTGAAAAACTCTCTTGTCCTATATCCTAAACTCAAAGTCTGTGTTTAGTAATAGCCTTCCTCCTTACCGATACAAAGACATACTCAGGAGGTTACAATATTTGGACTAAAACCATGATTATACAAGTGCCCAATTTGTTTTTGTTGTTTAGTTGCTAGGTTGTGTCCAGCTCTTTGCGAGCCCATGGACTGCAGCATGCAGGGCTCCTCTGCACTCCATTCTCTCCCAAGTATGATCAAATTCATGTCCATTGAGTCAGTGATGCTATCTAACCATCTTATCCTCTGTAGCCCCCTTCTCCTTCTGCCCTCAATCTATCTCAACATCAAGGTGTTTTGCAATGAGTCAGCTCTTTTCATCAGATGGCCAAAGTATTGGAACTTCAGCTTCAGTGTGAGTCCTTCCAAGGAACAATCAGTGTTGATTTACTTTAGGATTGATCTCCTTGCAGTCCAAGGGACTCTCAAGAGTCTTCTCCACCACCACGATTCAGAAGCATAAATTCTTCGGTGCTCAGTCTTCTTTATGGTCCAGTTCTCACATCCATACATGCCTACTGAGATAAACACAGCTTTGACTATATAAACTTTTGTTGGCAAAGTGATATGTTTGCTTTTTAATATGCTGTCTAGGTTTGTCATAGCTTTCCTCCTAAGGAGCAAGTATCTTTTAATTTCATGACTGCTGTCACCATCTGCAGTGATTTTGGAGCCCAAGAAAATAAAATCTGTCACATGCACCCAATACTTAGATCAGTTAAGCAGTGGGTCATTTGAGATACATATGATGTAGTCTAGTCAGTCAATTTATTAATATATGGTAAAGCTGATGCTATCCTTGTGTTAATGAATATGTTGCTTACTATCTGATTATAATGTTTTTATTGAGAGATCATTTATTCACATTTATTAAATGCCTACCAGGTGCCAATCAATGAACTGGGAAAATAAATTACAGTTGAAATTTTACAGTGACTTTGGTTAAAGAAGTAGTGAAATCTAATTTATGTACACTAATTAGAAACAGAAAATCAATATATATTATAAAAAGAAACATTTCCACTCTCTTACCACAACCTTACCATCACCCCCCCACACACACACACACACACAACTTCTTTATCTTTTGAAATCTGAAATTTGAAATATTTTATGTGTGTCCTAACATTTACTACTATACTCTTTGTGTAGGTAGAGTGAAATGGATAGATATTAAAACTTAATTTTTATGTGGGAATGTAAAGCAAATAGATAACTAAGACACTTCATCAAAGAATAGCAAATTGGGAGAAATTGCTCTACCCAATATCACATTTTATTACATAGTTGCAGTAATCAAGACTGTTATTGGTGGAACGAGTGTCACATAGCTCAATGGAACAATATAGAGAAGCAAGAAACATCCTACACAAGTGTAGATGACTGACATTTGACAAAGATGCAAAAAAAAAAAAATCTAGTGGAGGAAGGATTGTATTTTCAACAAATGGTGCTAAAACAACTGGACAGTCTTAGGCAAAACAGAAATTTGAACTTCAATCTACATCTAATATCTTATATAAAAATTAACTCAAAGTGGAACATGGACTTATATAATAATTATAAAACTATAAAATTTTAAAAAGTAGATATAGGAGGAAAATCTTCACAACCTAAGATTTGGTGAAAAGTTAGATGTGACAGTAAAGGTATGATACATAAAATAAATTTTATTTCAGTGAAATTAAAAATCTTTGCTCTTCAAAAGTCCCTGTTAAAGAAAAAAACTCAAGGTATAGACTAGAAGAGTATATTTGCAAATTATATATATGATTGAAACTCTAATCTCAAATATATAAAGAACTCTCAAACTGAACAATAAAAAATCCTATTAGAAAACAGGTAAAAAACATGAAGTGCCATTTCACCTAAGAGAATATACAAATGACAAATAGACACAGAAAAAGGCATCAATATTATTAGTCATTTATGAAATGCAAATCAAAATCACAATGAGATACTACTTCATAACCACTAGAATAACTATGATAAAAGAAGATAGACAATAACAAGTGTTGGTGTAAACGTGGCAAAATTGAATCATTCATGCAGTGCTGAAAGGAATGTAAAACAGTGCTCCCACTCTAGAATATAGTTTGACAATTTCTTACAAAGCTAACTTACAACATATTCTTACCATATTATCTTGCAATCAAATTCCTTCATATTTACTTTAGTGAGTTGAAAACTTCCATACAAAACCTTGACACAGATGTTCGTAGCAGCTTTATCCATAACTGCCAAAACTTGAAAATAAAAGATGTTCTTCAATAAGTGTATTAGTTTGCTTGGATTGCCATAACAAAATACCACAAACTAAGTCACTTAAACAATAGAAATTTATTTCCTCTTTTTTTCTGGATCCTAAAAGTCCAAGATCAAGTTATTGGCAAGGTTAGTTTCTTCTAAAGGACTCGCTCTGCTTGAAGATGGTCATCTTCTTCATGTAGCTTTACATTGTCTTCCCTTTGTGCCTGTGCATGAGTGCGTGCTAAGTCACCTCAGTCATGTCCATCCTTGTGCAACCCTATGGACCATAGCCAATCAGGCTCCTCTGTCCATGGGACTTCTCAGGCAAGAATACTAGAGTGGTTCCCGTTTCCTTCTCCAGGGGATCTTCCCGGCCCAGGGATCAAACCTGCCTCTCTTATGTCTCCTGAATTGGCAGGCAGGTTCTTTACCACTAGTGTCACCTGGGAAGCCTCCCCACCCCAACTTTGTGCATATTTGGACCTTAATATTTTCTTAAAAGGACACCAATCATATCAGATTAGGGCTCAGTCTAATGACTTCATTTTTAACTTAAATAACCTCTTTAAAGACTCTAAGTACAGTCAACTTATGAGATACTAGGGGTTAATATTTCAACATATGAATATTCAGGGGAAGACACAAGTTAACTTACAATAGTATGTCAATAGATAAACTGTGACACATTCATCAGATGGAATACTGCTGCTGCTGCTGCTAAGTCGCGTCAGTCGTGTCCGACGCTGTGCGACCCCATAGACAGCAGCCCACCAGGCTCCGCCGTCCCTGGAATTCTCCAGGCAAGAACACTGGAGTGGGTTGCCATTTCCTTCTCACTATTCAGTCCTGAAAATAAACAAGTCATCGAAACATGAAAAGACATGGAGGGAACTTAAATGCATATTAATAAATACAATTTACAATGTAAAAAGGCTATACACTGTAAGATATAGTACTCTGGAGAAGGAGAAGCTATGGAGACAATAAAAAGATGAGAGGTTGCCAGGGGTTGTGGGCAGGAAGGAATTAATTGGTGGAGCACAGAGGATTTTTAGGGTAGTAAAACTATTCTCTGACACTATAATGGTGGATACATGTCATTATGCATTTGTCAAAATTCATAACATTCAATTACAAGAGCAAATCCTAATGCAAGATACAGACTTTGAATGTATGATTGATTGTAATAAATGTCCTATGTTGTATGGGATGTAGATAGTGGGGAAGGCTTTAGTGTGTGGGGAAGCTCTTTGTATACGGAGTCAAGGGATATATGGGAGTTTTGTACTTTCTGATCAATTTTTCTATAAACCTAAAACTGCTCTAAAAAATAAAGTCTGTCAAAAAATAGTGACAGTGCCAAATGCTGAAGAGTTTACAGAAAAACAGGACCTCTCACACTGTTGTTGGGAATTTAAAGTGATAATGTCACTCTGGGAAATAGGTTGGCAATTTCTTGAAAAACTAAATGTATAGTAATCATATAACTCAACAGTCATACTCCCAGACATTCATCTCAGAAATTTAAAAACTCATACTTGCACCAGAAACTATATAAGAATGTTCAGAGAAGTTTTATTTGTAATTGCTAAAAACTGGAAACAACCCAAATGTCCTATAGTAAGTGAGTAGATAAACTATAATACATACATACCATGGACAATTTACTATTCAGCAATAAAAAAGGGACAACTAAGATGCATCTCAAAAGTTTTATGCTAAATGGAAAAAGCTAATCTCAAAGGTCACAAATATATATTCTATCCTATTTTAAGTTTTCAACAATTCTGTTTTCTCAGTAATGTGACATTTGTTTGTTAGATCTGTGATGATCATGACAGTCATTGCATGAACCACTTTCTTGAACTCACAGTAGTAAAACAAAAATAATCCAAATCTATCCATGAACATCTGTTCTCATAAAATTTCCTACCATTGAACTTTTTCATTCTTTCCATCATCCAAGTGTGTGATTTTGGAACATTCATACATACATATATATATATATATATATATACACATATATATATATGTATGTATGTATGTATTAATGAATTTTTTAAACTAAAAGTATATACACATACAAAATTACATGAAAGATTGTCAAATAACTTACGTGGAAAAAGGAGGGTAGAGGAAGGAGGGTGCTAGTTCTCCATTTTTTCTAGTCCCAATTACATCTTTTGATAGTAAATATGAAAACAAAAGGTTGCTCTGGCACAGCATCAGGAGTTGTGGTATCCCTTTTTTACTAATGCTGCATCAGCACTGGAAAATGATAATTATGTCTTTGCTTAGTACCATGGCAACCATCAGACCTTTAAGGATACATGTTATTCATTTTAGTTACTTGTTCAAAACTTGCTAACATACATAAGAAAATGTGGATTTCACCTTCCCTTGTGCCAACAACCTTGTTGTTCTATACATTTACTGAACAGTTTTTTTTTTCAGAAGACAGATGCTGCAGAATGATTGAGGGTTAAATGATGCTAATAAAGGATTATTACTTTTAACTTGCTGGTATTGGAAATCATCACCGAGCGCATAGCTTATTCTATGGCTCTGTTTACATTCCTCAGAGGAAGGACTTCATGTTAGGCAGAGATTTTCAGAGAAATTGAGCCAATATTTACTGTAAAGAATTGACTCACACGATTATGGAAATTGAGAAGTCTAGGCCCAAGAGAACTGATAGTATAGTTCCAATCTGAGTTTTAAAGCCTGAGAACAAGGATAGTGTAAGTTCTCGCTTAAGTCCAGACTTGAAGGCAGAAATTTTTTCTGCTGGTGTTCCAACTAGAAGACAGTGAGGCAGAGAGAAAAAATTTCTTTCTTACTAAGTCTTTTATTCTATTCAGGCCTTCAGTAGATTGAATTATACCTATCCATATTGATGAGGGCAATCTGCCTATAGGTTTAAATGCTAATCTCAGCCAAAAACACCTTCACAGACACACCCAGAATAATGTGTAGCTAAATACCTGGGCACCACATGTATCAGTGAGGTGGACACATATAAAAGTAACTACCACAAGGACTTCCCTGGTGGTCCAGTAGTTAAGGTTTCACACTTCCACTGCAGGGGACGTGTGTTCAACCAGGGAACTAAGATCTTCCATGCTGCAAGGCATGGCCAAAAAATAAGTAAAATAATATCAACTATCAGATTTATTCTGCAGTGGTCACTGAGTGTATTTTTTGCTGCAAATGAAATATGAAAAGCATTAAAAAAAGATAAAAAAGAATCAAAACTACAGTGACTTCCTTTTATTAAAGGACTCCAGACATCTGTCTTTCTGATATTTTCCCACCAGTTTTATGTGCACCAAAGGCCAAAAAGAACTGTATTTTGTTTTGAAAGTTACTGAGAGAGAAATCAGTGTTCTGTGTACAATGTAGTATGACTGCTTTTTATCCAATTTCATTTTCCTGACACTACTGAATCAGATATCCATTTCTTCAATTAGCCTCCACAGAAATACATATCATCATGGTACCCAGTAACTTCAGACAGTCCATAGATAATTGTAGACACATTGGGAGGTAATGGAAGCTGTTTCTATGTTGTTAGAGTCACCAGTTGTTAATTTCCTTTCTAACCTATCAGTGAAAAAATAGTATCAGAGGGGAGATAATGGCAGAAGTCATTCCTCTAATAAGTAACATTGTGTAGCTGTTTCTCCAAATAATAAGTTGTATTTACTTAAACATTTACTTATATCATTTATTCAACATGCCTTAACAAAACATTGGCAAGATTTAAGATACTGCAAAGTCCTACAGGAAAACATGAAGAAGAATAAAATATTCTGTTTTAGGATTTAGCAGAAATGCAAAAAGGCAGTTAGCAACAGGGCATCTTATTCAGAAGAATGAGATGGTGGAAGCTTGAGTGATCCTTAGAAGTCTAGGCAGGCAGCTCCAAAAGTTCTGAAAATGGCAATGGGGCTAGTTATTTGAACAAGGAAAATATGTCCAGTCTCTGACTGGGACTGAAGAAAGCAAAGAGAACAATGAAGATATAGACCAATTACTAGAAGTGGAATTTCAGAAGAGAACTCTAGAAGAATTGAAGCACCTGATGTGAGAAATCAGACATTTGGAATAAGGTCAGCAGAAATGCAGCACTTTGTTGGGGGTCTCATTAATAATAGTGGCAACCTGATGCTTAGTTAAAAATGCTGTTGATATGAAGATCCTTAGAGAGCACCCACTTTGATTTATATTTGGTCTTGGAATCTGAATGCTCTTAGCCTTCCAGTAGCTATTTATTCTCAGCTATGGAAAAGAGGAAAAAATACAAAATCAAGTTTCATCATAGGTCTTAGAGAAGCCAGAGTTTCAGCCTCAAGAAGCTATACTTTATCTGCTTCGGTGGTAGAAAAGAGTGAGCACAGACTTTATAGTTGAATGAGCTAGGTTTAACCCTCTTGGTTGTTAAATGATGAATGAATCATTTAAATTCCTCATTATTATTATTCTTATGTTTAATTATATATAGGGCTTATCAATTGCACTGAAGGTCTTAATTTCTCACTCTTGCTATTTGGGGGAAGACATTCTGCCCTACTTCTTGACTCTGGAAATAGTCATGTGATTCGATTTGACCAATGGGATGTTATTATATGATAAACATGATCCAAGTAGAGTGTCTTAGTCATCTGTTGCTGTATATAAAATCATTCCCAAACATAGTGACTTAAAGTGAAATTCATTTTATTTCTGTGTGTCAACAGTATGGGCTTGGCTCAGCTGGTTGGTTTTCTGCTGTCTTTTCTAGGATAGCTTGTTTGGATGCATTCATTTGGGGGCTTGATAAAGGGGTTGGCTTGCCTATGATTTCTCACTTGCTATGATTGGTTTCTGTTCCATGTGTTATTGTCATCCTCCAGCACATATAGAGTTTTTTCACATTGTAACATGACTTTCCAAGAACTTGAAAGCAGAAGATACAAAGTCTCTTGAAGTGTAGGCCCAGAAGTTGAGCAATGTCATATCAACACATTTGCCACTCAAAGAAAGTCACAAGGCTATATTCAAGAGTTGAGTAAACAGACACATTGCAAAAATGCCTGTATAAAGGGAGGGTGGAATCATTATGGACTTTTGTTGTAAACAATTGGACATACAAAGGCATGAAAAGCATTTGCATGTTGAGGCTTGCTACCTCCATCAAATCCTCCAGCTATCATTCTGGAGGATGAGATCTATGGAATGGAGCTGCACCACTCATTATCCCCCCTGTGCCAGGCTAGACTTCAATCAGCTGACCCCCGTATATGAGTTAACTCAGTCAAGAACAGCTGGCACTCACTTGAATGCAGATGCATGAGTAAACCTATTTGAACTCTCAGAATTACCAAGTTAACCCAAAGACTCATGAACAATAATAAATAGTTGTTATCTTAAACCACTGAGTTTTCTTTATTTTGTTAAACAGTATTATAGTGCCCATAGATAACTTAAAGAAGGTATGTGTGTGTGTTCTCAGTTGCTCAATGGTGTCCAACTCTTTGGGACCACATGGACTGTAGCTCATAAGACTTCTCTGTCCATGGAATTTTCTAGGAAAGAATACTGGAGTGGACTGCCATTTCCTACTGCAGGGGATCTTCCTGACCCAGGGATCAAACCTGTGTTTCCTACATTGGCAGGAAGATTTGTTACCACTGCACCATCTGGGAAACTCCTAAACAAGGAATAATAAAACTAGATTTAGAGGAGTTTTTGTGTATATATAGATAGGGGTGTGTGTGCATACTTGTTTATGTGTGCAATAGATAAAGATCTTATCTATTTTGATAAGCAATCAGTATAATGCCTGGCATACAACTACAACTACAGTTGACCCTTAAATAAAATGCCTTTGAACCATGAGGATCAGTTACATGTTGATTATTTGCGATGATTATATTGGAAAGTTTTTGGAGATTAGTGACAATTTGAAAAAACTTGCAGATGAAACATGTAGCTTAGAAATACCAAAAATAATTAAGATTAAGTTAAGTATGTCATGAATGCATAAAATATATCTAGAATCTAGTCTATCTTTACATAGGCATAAGGTAAATGATTCTGGGAAAGATTGAGGGCAGGAGAAGGGGACGACAGAGGATGAGGTGGTTGGATAGCATTACTGACTCAGTGGACATGAGTTTGGGTAAACTCTGGGAGTTGGTGATGGACAGGGAGGCCTGGCGTGCTGCAGTTAATGGGGTCACAAAGAGTTGGACACAACTGAGTGACTAAACTGAACTGAACTGAAATGATATTTATTATAAAATTAATAATACATTAGTTTTTTTACTGTTTTATTGTCATACATAAGTGGTTATTAAAGAATGTAGCAATGTTTCCAATATAGTATTATTACTATGACTGTGACATTATATGCCATAAAAATTTTATAACAATATGTTCATTAGTGTATAGGTTAGGCTACCACAAAGACTTTGTATCGATTTCACTAGGCTACCATAGAGCAATCATATTGCTGCTTGTTTGTTGTCAATGTATAAATCATTATCAGTTCAGTTCAGTTCAGTTCAGACGCTCAGTCGTGTCTGGCCCTTTGCGATCCCATGGACTGAAGCACACAAGGCTTCCCTGTCCATCACCAACTCCTGGAGTTTACTCCAATTCATGTCCACTGAGTCAGTGATGCCATCCAACCATCTCATCCTCTGTCATCCCCTTCTCTTCCCGCCCTCAATCTTTCCCAGTATCAGGGTCTTTTCAACTGAGTCAGCTCTTCATATCAGGTGGCCAAAATATTGGAGTTTCAGCTTCAACATCAGTCTTTCCAAAGAACACTCAAGACTGATCTCCTTTAGGATGGACTGTTTGGATCTCCTTGCAGTCCAAGGGACTCTCAAGAGTCTTCTCCAACACCACTGTTCAAAAGCATCAATTCTTCAGCGCTCAGCTTTCTTTATAGTCCAACTCTCACATCCATACATGACTACTGGAAAAACCATAGCTTTGACTAGATGGACCTTTGTTGGCAAAGTAATGTCTTTGCTTTTTAATATGCTGTCTAGGTTGGTCATAACCTTCCTTCCAAGGAGTAAGTGTCTTTTAATTTCATTATACCTGTAAATAAATATATATTTCTTTTTCACATTATCCTTTCTTTTTGATGACTAGTGTTAGTAATACATAAAATATCTATAGTGTTTTTTATCATATAAGAGTATTCATAAAGGTATTGACAGACAGTCGATCTCTTAGAGGATATAAACTTATAGAATTGATAAATGCAGTACACTTTTATAAGTGAATTTTCTCTTCCTTATGATTTTCATAATGATATTTTCTTTTCCCTAGCTTGCTTCATTGTAATAGTATACTACATAATGCATATAAATATCTTTTTTCCATTTATTTTCTTTTTATTGGAATATGATTGCTTTGCAATGTTGGGTTATTAAAAGTTTCTGCTGTACAACATCGTGAATCAGCCATATATATATATATATATATATATATATATATATATACACACACATATATCCCTTTCCTCTTAAGCCTCCCTTCCACTCTCCCATTCCACCTCTCAAGGTCATCACAGAGTAGGAAGCTGAGCTCTCTGTGCTATACTGCAACTTCCACTAACTTGCAAGCTATTTTACATATGATAGTGTATCGACTGTTTATGTTATTGGTGAGGCTTCTGGTGAATATTAGGCTATTAGTAATTAAGATTTCAGGGGGTCAAAATTTATACTTCAATTTTTTTACAGCATGAGGGTATTGGTGCCCCTAATCCTCACTTTGTTCAAGGGTCAATTGTATTCACTGAATGGGTATATTCAGATGCTAATGAATATTAGCAAAGAGGTCTCAAAATTTTATTAAAGAGTCTATTGTGGTAGAATGTCATGTAAACCCTGACTCTGGATAACTGTAGAGACATTTCAAAAGTTTGAGTTCTCTTTTGCGAAATGCATTGAGTTTAGACTGATTACTTTTATTTCACAACATGAGTCAGTGATTTTCTCTGGAGAAGAAAGACAACCCTTTGAGAAGCTGTTCTGACCTACAGCAAATTCACTCAGTGTCATCAAAGCTGTATTTTAAATGACCAGGGAAAAACGTGTATCAAAGATTGATTGGTATATTGTAATCACTCTTATAAATCTCTGTTTTGTTACTATTGCATTTTAGAGTAAGATATTTTTCCTCTGGAAAGCTTATGTCACAGCAGGTAGAATTTTACAATTTAAGTAGAATATATCAAACACTCTTTTGTGAGAGACTATTCCCATATGGCACATAAAGGGATAGAATTTACTTTTGGTGGGTTGAATCTAGCTGGTTCTATTTGTTCAAGTTTGTTTGGAAGGCAGTCCTTAACTCTAAGTGGGCACAATCTTTTGTTTTAAGGAGTTTTAGGTTTAGGGTTTAGGGTATTGTTTTTCAAATCTTTTATACTTCCCAAATTTAATTTGAAATAGAAAAAAAAAAGGAAGGAAAGAAAGAATGAAGGGAAAGGAAAGGAAAAGAGAAGAGAAAAGAATCTTTGTAAGCTAAAAAAAAAAAGTCTAAATGTAAAATAATTGAAAAGTCTTATAGTGAAGCCCTGTGGTTGTTCTAACTCTGTTGATATAATGGTTGGTGTTTGCTTACAATGCTGCACATTTTGTGAAGAGAAAGAAGAAGGAAGGACAAGAAGAAAGAAGAGAGGGAAGGAGGGAGGAAAGGAACCAGAGAAAGAGAAAGGAGAAAAGAGAAGCAGAAAACACCATCTACAGCAAGACATATAATCACCTCTGAATGGTATTTCAAGTGTTTGAGGGTTTGGGGAGACAGGATGCAATGTTTAATCTTGTGTAATGTTGCAGAAGTAAATATTTGGGCAGCAGAAGAGAAGTAGATTACTGGCCTGGGCCTGGGAAAGTGAAGAGTGAATGGCCTTAGTGATTTTAGTGACTAAAGCATGGTGATGTCAAGATCTGTTTTCAGATGACAAGAGCTTAATCTCTTTTGTGAGGGTAACAAATGGAATGGTGGATCAGCAGTTATTTATGGTGTGAGCATATATCCAGATTTTCAGAACCACAGGAAATTTACTTCTGGCAAGTTCTGCGTAGTAAATAGGCAGTGTTGCTATTATCATTATTGCTAATATGTGACAGAAATAGAAAAACATACTTTCAAGTAGTCTAACTAAAGCAGAATGACATTCTCACTGAAATGTTAACTCATTTAATTTCACTGTTAATTCTCAGTGAAATGTTAACTTTGCAGGTTTGCTGCTCCTGACTGATGGGGGAATAACTGAGGCAAGAAACTGGGAGGAGCTGACTCTTGTTCAAATCACTGGTGGTTTAGTCATTAAGTCGTGTCTGACTCTTGCAAAAGTTGTGTCGGACTCTTGCAGCCCCATGGACTGTAGCCTACCAGGCTCCTCTGTCCATGGGATTTTCCAGGCAAGAATACTGGAGTGGGCTGCTATTTCCTTCTCCAGGGGATCTTCCCAACCCAGGAATCAAACCTGGGTCTCCTGTAGGAAGAGTTCACATCACTAGCTAGTCAGTAATTGACCTGAGCAAGTGCCTCAATTTCTCTGAATTTCAGATTTTTTGATCTAACCTACTTGTCCTAACAATTACTGCAAAAAGCAAAAAGCAAGATATTGGTACCAAAAAAAGCTCTGTGGAAAGTAGTATGAAGGCTAAGGTTTATTTTTGTCATGACTCTTGAAATAATAATCGGACTTTTGAAACAAAAAATAAACTTCATACCTTATGACGTCCCATATAAAAGTATATATTTTTAGGTGCTGTTCTTTAGATTCTTTATCTTGTTTTTAATATAAATAATAATTTTATCACTCATCATAGTCTCTTTTACTCCATTCTCAATATTAGAAGCTTTGTTTCATAGTTTAGAATCATTTCTGGATATTAATAGGACAAAAATTGGATATCGCTCTGTGGACTGGACTATCTTAAGAATGCTGCATTCAAATTATTGATTTTATTATTGTTTATTGATTGCAAACAGTTAATTGACACTATGCAGGATCTTTTCATATACAGTGTTGGTATTTTTTACATCAATTGTACAAGTTTACAATATTATTATTATTATTACTTTATGGATAAAATGGCCTTGTGTATAGACAATTTAAGTAACTAGCCTGATATCATAAAGGAATAGAACATGTCTTCCAGTTACATCAGACTATATAACTTATGCCTACAGGGAACATAGGATCTAACAAGAGAGGAAAATGCAGATATAACCATTACAATAATTTAAGAGACACAGTGATAAATACCATAAAAGCAAAACAAAAAATATGATAGAGGTTACCTCTGCTTATAGGGATCATGAAAGAGCTAAATTTCCAAAAGGAGTTTGGAATATAAACTAGGAGAATCTTGATGATAAGTTTATGGAAGATAGAAATGAGGTGCATTTGGGAAATTCTGAATGTTCTGTTTTCTTTGGTTTTTTTAAGTACATGACCTTGGTTCTGACTTTCTGGGGTTTCAGATGCCTGGATTGATAGTGGCACTTGTTATCATGGAATATAAAGTGCAGAACTGAGGCAAGTTTCAAGTTTGAGTGTGCAACAAAAGATTTTGCAGCAAAGGCAGTGTTTGAATACAAAAGGAATTTCCAAATCCATTTATTATGCATTGAACATCTCAAGAACTAAAAAGGACTTAAAACCATCGAGTTTCTTCCATAATGTAGTGAAGATGCTCTTTTTCCCAGAGTAACCAAACTATAAGACTTACCTCTGTTGAAGAAGGGATATTTGCTATGGAGGAAGAAAAATAAAATTTTCATGCTGACTCAGTGGGCATTTGGAAGAAGAAAGAGGAAGGGGAAGGCAGGGTGTTTTAGTAAGTAAAATAACACTGAATGGGAGCCAGTGGTGCTTTCACCAAAGGTCCTCATTAAAATCTCAGGGAAGAGCATTCCTTGCAAACCATCATGTACTAAGCTGCGGCATAGTCAGCTGTGCTGCCCTGGGTTCTCAAATGACATAGACCAAACAAGATGTGTTTCCAGAGGGAATATCATAGCAGGGGCAAAGTGACTCTTTTTTAAGTTTTACTCACTAGAGAACCGTATTCATATGAGTCATAGGGAGATCCCAGAGGTGTTGAAAGTACTAGAAAGGTGTGTGTGTGTGTGTGTGTGTGTGTGTGTGTGTGTGTGTGTGCACTCAGTAGTGTCCAACTCTGCAACCCATGGGACTGTAGCCTGCCAGGCTCCTCTGTCCATGGAATTTTCCAGGCAGGAATACTGGAGCAGGTTGCCATTTCCTACTTTAGAGGATCTTTCTAACCCAGGGATCAAACCTATGTCTCTTGGATCTCTTGCACTGGCAGGCAGATTCTTTACCACTGAGCCATTGAAGCCCCTAAAAGGGTCTAGTTGAGGCTTAATTAGCCAGGATGTAGCACGGAGTTCTACCAGTTCAAAGTCAGATTATGAGCTATATCAGTATTGGATGCCATCAGGTGGGTTAGAACTGTGGTCTTAGAGACCAGGGAAGCCTAAGAATCCTGAGTCAATCTTTTAACATGAGGTTGTTTAAGTCAAATCTCTCCTTCCATATACCCAGAAGCTCCCATGAAAAGGAATTGAGAAAGGAGAAGGAAGACAGAGGCATTTGAGAGACATAGCATGTTTTCCTAAGAATTCTAGTTAATACAAAGGGAATCTTCAAAGATTACTCATCTTCCACATTCCAGTGAATTCAAGTTTAGGAGGAAGACTACATTGTTGGTAGCCAAAACTAAAGAAGTTGCATTTCTCTATGAATCTGAGTTGTATGAGTTCAGTTTGTAATTGTGCTACACTAAATGTGAAGGAGATATTCCCAATTTTTGATTTAAAAAAGTTTGGAGTAGCTCTAATTTGACCAAGGTAACAGAACAGGAGGGTCTTCCCAGTATTCCTGCCTGAGAAATACCATGGACAGAGGAGCCTGGTGGGCTATACAGTCCATAGGGTCACAAAATAGTCAGACATGACTTAGCTACTAAACAATAAGAGTAACAGCAGTATAACAGAAAGAAGATAAGGCAGGACTTGAGTTGGATATTATGACTTCATAAATCATTTGATCAGAATGCCATATAATAATAAGGAACATCAAGTAACCTTGTTTAGATGGACTACAAGAAGCATGGCTAGGAATTAAAAGTGTAATGTCCTGTCTTGGACAAACTATGAGGTAGCTTTCATAGGAATTATGAAAGTCAACAAGGAGGTTTGAAGCCCTAACCTAATTTAGGTCTGGTAAAAAGCATAGGAAAATTCCAGGGTTTGTACACCTATCATACATTATTGAATTAATATTAGGGGCTTCCCAGGTGGCACAGTGGTAAAGAATCTGCCTTCTGATTCTTTTTTCTAATTTATCATTAATGTTTTTTTTTTAATATTTTCTTAAGAACTTAAAAGATCAGGCCTAAATATTTCACAAATTTGCAAGTTTTATTCATAACATAATCATAAAACTACAGGATTATTTTCTTGTATTTCAAATTTATATGTGAGTTATTTTAACTAATTTTCATAAATAGAGTATTCATTTTAGATATAGAAAAGGGGAAATGTACTTATCACATTTTAAAATAACATTGCATGTGTGCATGCTTGTTGCTGAGTCATGTCCAACTCTTTGTGACTCCATGGACTGTAGCCCACCAGGCTCCTCTGTCCATGGGATTCTCCAGGCAAGAACACTGGAGTGAGTTGCCATTTCCTCCTCTGGGGATTTTCCTGCCCCAGGTATTGAACCTACATCTCCTGTGCTTCCTTCATTGGCAGGTGGATTCTTTCCTACTGAGCCACCTGGGAAAATAACATTCTTTACAGATAAAAAAGTCTTAGTTTTAGATTTTGTCACAGTTTCTCCATCTTCATGTTTTTCACCCTTAGTTTACCCTAGTTTATTCAAGGAAGCTTTTGAATTGCAATACTGAAAAATATATTGTCAATATATCTTAAGTTCAATGAAGGCACCAATTGATAAGATGTGATGATTTTAATATCTATTGCATGTAAAAAGAAATGCAGAGTTGCAAGGTCTTAGCAAATGAGTTTTGTCTTATTTCATGGGATCGAAAAGAGTTGGACACAACTGAGCGACTAAGCACAGCACAGCACACAGTCCCTATGGGCCTCTGAAGTATACTTGGAACTATGAAGATTAGGCTGTTCATAGACTGTCGCTTTGATGTATTTTTAAAAGTTCTATGGATACAGAGAACAGACTTTGTGGCACAGTAGGGGAAGGAGAGGGTGGGAAGAATTGAGAGTGTAGCAGTGAAACATACATTACCATATGTAAAATAGATAGCTAGTGGGAAGTTTCTGTGTACCACAGGGAGCTCAACCAGATTCTCTGTAACAACCTAGAGGGATGGAATGGGTGGTGGGAGGGAACTTCAAGAGGGAGTGTTAATATACATGTGCTGTGCTGTGCTTAGTCCTTGAGTTGTGTCTGACTCTCTGCGACCCCATGGACTGTAGCTCACCAGACTCCTCTGTCCATGGTGATTCTCCAGGTAAGAATATTAGAGTGGGTTGCCATGCCCTTCCCCAGGGGACGTTCTGGATCCAGCAATGGAACCAGGGTCTCCTACGTTGCAGGCAGATTCTTTACTAGCTGAGCTACCGGGGAAGCCAGATAATATGTATACTTACTGCTGATTCACGTTGTTGCATGATATAAACGAACACAACATTGTAAAGCAATTATCTTCCAATTAAAAATTAAACAGAACAAAAAAAAATAGAAAAAAGTTATGTGGGATCTTGGAATCTCAGAGATCTGAATTTGAATGCCAGCTCACTACTCTCTTCTGTGATTTAGCTATACTATTTAACGCATTTAAATACCCAATTTATCATCTCTAAAGGAGAAATAATGTATCCTTCAGAAATGATTGTGAAAATCAAATGAAATAAAAATACATAGTCAGAACTCAGTAGATGTCAATTCTGCTCTATTATCTGCTAATCATATCTGCTGTATCATGAATATTTGCAGTTCTATACATGTGTACAAACAAGTAAACCACCACTCAGATCAAAATAGATGTTTCCAACACCAAGTATGTTCCCTTATTCTCCCTCTAAGTTGGTGTACACACAAAGATAGCTGCTACTTTAGTCTCTGTCATAATAGATTGGCTTTGCCTACCTTGAATTTCACGTTAATTAAACATAGTACATACGCTTATTTCTGACTTCTTTGGTTCACTTATGAGTGTGAGATGCATCCATGTTTTTGTCTGTTGCAATAGTTCATTTTCTTTTTGCCATTTTTTGTTTTGTTTTTTTTGTTCATTTTTTTTTGTTGTTGTTGTTGAAGATTTTCATTTGTTCCTTCTACAGTTGTTTGGCATTTGGATAGTTTCCAGCTTTTGGATTTTTGTAAATAACTCTGCTATGAACATTCATTATAGTCTTATACATGTCTTTTCCTTATTAAAGCACCCATTTCTTCTTGAGATATACTTAAATTTGCAGTTATGCAATGTGTGGTTGTGTGTGTGGTTGTCATCTGCTGCTGCTGTTAAGTCGCTTCAGTCGTATCCGACTCTGTGCGACCCCATAGACGGCAGCCCACCAGGCTCCGCCGTCCCTGGGATTCTCCAGGCAAGAATACTGGAGGGGGTTGCCATTTCCTCCTCCAGTGCATGAAAGTGAAAAGTGAAACTGAAGTCGCTCAGTCGTGTCCGACTCTTCGTGACCCCATGGGCTGCAGCCTACCAGGCTCCTCCGTCCATGGGGTTTCCCAGGCAAGAGTACTGGAGTGGGGTGCCATTGCCTCCTCCGATGATTGTCATAGACACTGTAAAACTGTTTTCCAAAGTGTTTGTAGCAATTTACAATCCATCAGAATGTATGAGTGCTTCAGTTGTGTCATATCCTCATTAACACTTGATATTTGTCAGTGCTGGTATTGTAAATAAAATGAAAAATACATATCTATCCCCTGGAGAAGGAAATGGCAACCCACTCCAGTATCCTTGCCTGGGAAATCCCATGGACAAAGGAGCCTGGTGGGCTACAATTCGTGGGGTTGCAAAAGAGTCAGACATGACTTAGCAACTAAACTACAACAGATGTATAATGTTAACCATTTGTGTGGGGATGTAATGTCTTATTGTGATTTCAGTTTACATTTCTGTGATGACTAATGACACTGACTATCTTTTAATATGCTTATTTTTCATTTTCATTTCCAGTGATGTTCTCTTTTAAGTTTTGTTCACTTAAAAAGTTAAATTGTAGGATTCTGAGTTCAAGTCGTTTGCTGTACCTAAGTATAGGGAATATATTTTCTCAGTCTGTAGCTTGCCTTTTCATTCTCTTGTGTTTTTGATTACAGAACTTTTTAATTCAACATTTTTTCTTGTATAGTTTGTGGTTTTGTGTCCTATTTAAGAAACGATGCCTATTTAAGGTTAAAAAGATATCTCTTTATGTTTTCTTCTAGAAGCTTTTTTTTTTTTCACATTTAGAATTATGATCTACCTCAAATTACTTTTATATATTGTTTGAGGTAAGGGTAGGTTTTATTTTTTTTATCTTATAGGTACCTAGTGGACCAGCACAATTTATTGAAAAGACTGTCCTTTCAGTCTGAATTGAAGTGGTACTTTGTTGTAAGTCAGGTAACCATATATGTGTGAGTCAATTTCTAGATTTTATAATCTGTTCCATTAGTTTCTTTGTGAATACTTTATTATAATTGTGTTTATATTTGGCATCCATTGTCAAATATGTGATTTTGCATTCTTCAATAAAATAAGACAAACATTTATAATTTTGGAACCACTGGATTGTAAAATTATTCTTTCTCTGAAATACATGAGTTGTTTGCTGTCAAATCCTACTTAATTTTCTATAAATAATTGCAAATTCAGAATCAAAAGGGAATTTTCTATGTTGGTTTCAAGCACTGATTTATCAGTATTCTTTGTAGGGTTTGAATTTCAAGTTTGGGTTATTTGTTTATCCATCCATGTGTTCACTGAGGACATGATGCATTGTTCTGAGCACTAGTGTCAGTGTCACTCACATGTCAATTTATATACTGACATCTGACATGTATTTGCACATGCTATTGATTTGGACCTAAGACGTGTGGACCATAAAGGTAAAGGTAGGAATGGATTAGAGTGAGGACTGGGGAATGGATTTGGGAGATAGCATCTAAGGTTCACAATAGAAACTAAATTTTTCATTTCGAGTCATTCTTGATGTAATAATGCTGAAAATAATAGTTTTGGAGTTTTGATTCTTGCAAATTTTTTTTTTCTAAGAAAGGTCCCTTGAAAAATTGTCACTGATTTTAATGCTCTCATGCCATTCCAGTTAAATTCTATTATTATATTAACCACCTATTATTTAGATAGAAGAATTTTCTTTTAGAGCATGTCTGAATCTGATGTATCCCCACAGGAAAAAATAGTGAAGCTACTCAAAATACTATTAAAAATGTATTGCAAGTAAGAGCTCTATTTGCTTTACCCATTTTTTTTAAAAAACAAAATACAAGTCATTTGATAATGGATTCAGTTTTCTTTGAGCAGTCTTTTATCACAGATTTCAAAGGGAAATTTCTTTGAAGCCCATCTTTGCTGAAACATAAAACCACAAGTTGTCTAAAGTAGACGTTTGCTACAGTGGCTTAGTCTGGAATATGGAAAGAAATAGGAGGGTTTCTCAATTGCAATGAATAGCTACAAAAGCCTGCCTCCTACTTTTTACCATAGGATATGTTGAACATTATACATCTTTCTCCTGAGATAGTATTAAAATCGATCATTTTCTTATTAGATTCAAAGAGTATGTTTCAACAGTGTTGTGTTTAGCCTCCAAAGAGCAAAACTGGGAGGTTAAATGTGAATCATTAAACTCTGTTTATCAATAAAAAGATTGGGTAGGTGGCAAAGGCAACAAAGGCCAATAAGAGTTGATATGTGGTGGTCATTGATTCTGTATAATACTCTGAGGCTTTCTTTTTCACATTCTTGTGTCCAAAAAAAGAAATAAAACCCGGCCCGATTTCACTTAGTTTTTTGAATAAGTTGTGTGTGCTCTTAAAGCACAAAATTCAACAGAATAGTTCAGACATCATAAAATAGACCATTGTCATTTTTCTAAAGTAACATAGCCACAAACAACAACAACAACAAAAATGTATCAGTTGGCAAGTAACTGACAGCTGTTATCTTGTTTTAAAAATTCTAATAGGTTTTTAAAGCCATAAACGGGAAGATTCCTTGTTATTTATTTCAATATACTGTATTTTGTTTCCTTTGTAATTGTCACTTTCACCAAGTCACCCTACTTTAACATACTGAAGATAGATTTTAATATAATTGGTTTGATATGAATATAGCAGCTTTCTAAATATTTACTATCTTAGTTATTGAACATACTACTGAGAATATCACTATCCTTAAAGCACCTGTTTTCAGGGAATATATTAATGCCTACTTCTTCAGAAACTTTTAGTTCTGCTATCAACACTGCTGGTCACACAAACATATTTCACAGTACTGTCTGATGGAAACTTGATTTTTTTTTTAAAGGTAATTTCTATTCCTGGACAAGAAAGTTTTAATCTGTGCTAGGGAATCACAAAAGACATTTATTAGTCTTAAATTTAGTCAGTGTGCTAGTAAAAGACAGAAGGCACACTCAAAGTGTTAACTGATATGAATCAAAAGAAGGGGAACTAATTATGAAAATGTAGGCAGAATTAAGAGAAGCAAAAAGGGACGGTTAAGTGTTCAGGGACCCACCACAATGGAAAGACATGACTACTCCAGCACCCACTGGGGGTAATGATAGAGAGACTACCCACCAGAACCTAGTGATCGATGAGGCTTGGGAGATGGCCTACCCAATAGTAGTGGACACACATAGGGGAACAGTCACTGTCAAAATGATGGGTTGGGAGGGAGGGAATTGACATGTGGCAGAAAGCTGCACCTGATAATTTTGTCTTCTTTTCTCCTGGTAGAGCTTTCTATTGGTTTAAACCAATAAGATGCCAGAGAGCAAGAGAAACAAAGTGATACAGTTCTGGGGCAAAGATCAAGGTGAAGAATAGATCCAGAAAAGGTAAAAATAAATGCAGAATGTTCAATAGAGCCCACCTTGATTTTCCAATTAGCATTCATTCCTATTCTTCATTTAGATACACAAATCTGAAATACAAGGAATAAAAAAATCCTCAAACATAGAAAAAACATAAAATCTTTCAAACTACATTATCACCTTGGGGGGATGTTATTGTAGCTAGAATTTCATCAGGAATTTTAATTGTAATGTTATTGAGCATCCGTGTCCTTCATAGAAAGTAAATACCAATATCAGGGATGGATGGAAAGGGGAAAAATGATTAATATAAAACATAGCTGATGATAATGCCACTTCTATAACTGATTATGATGTTTAGGTTACAAGGTTTGTTGAAATTATAACTTCATTCTTTGTTTTCCAGTTTCATGTTCCCTTTATTCCCTGCAAACATCAATTAGTGAGGCTCTTTCTCTTGATGGGGTGACCCAAATCTTCACTCTTATAGAATCCAAGTCTCTAGTGGCCCTGACTAGTTGATGGTGTCCCAATTTCCCATTGGCAATTAATGAAAGAATGGCTGTGCTAACAGGTGCCATTGTGAGTTTCCGGTTTTCAAAACTCTCTTTGTCCCACTAGTTGGAAGCAATCAAATTTCTCCTTGGAAATTGAATTAATTATTCAAATCAGTACTCTGACCCCATTCTTTGCTGGTTGGTTCATCAAAATGAGAAGCACAAGATAGCCTGAGGTCAGTCTCAGTTTCTGATTCAGTGGAATCTGAACTGTGTTCGCTCCTAGTGTTTGGAAGCATCAGCCTTCCAATCATACTGAGCTCACTTCTAGCGCACAGTTAGGTGTAATAGTAGGAAGGGCTATTCTCAGATCCACTCCTGGTTCCACAGACCCTGCATTCTATCTATAGAAGAGATAACACTATTTATTGTCTACTGGCTTGAAACATATTCTGCATCCTATAAATAGCACTACAAATTTGCATGTGATCTTTATTTACCAAGTGCCATTCTTGTGCACTAAGCCACCGATGTGGCTTATCCACCACTTTATCAACCATCTGGTCTCTGGGGAATATGATTAGACCAGAGAACACATTGAGAGGAGCACTTTGCTATATTTCTTTCACTGTAAAATGCGTCCCCTCAGCCAAACTGATTTTTTTTAAAGATACTTAGCATGCAAGGTGATGAATGAGGCATTTTGTTAGTCCCTGCATAGCAATACTGCGTGGAGTTTTGCAGACACAAAAGAAAACCTGTTTTTGGAATATGATTATATTCCCATGAGAACAGACTTTGTGATAAAAAGGCTCCAAAGTAATCATCTTTCACCTGGTGAATGGATAACTCCCTAGGAAATGGTCAGAGCAGGGACCTGGCATTTACTTCTGTTGTTGACATAACAGATACTCAGCAGCTGTTGTGACCAGATCAGTCTTAGTGACGGGAAGTCTATGTTGTCCATGTTATTGAACCCATGCATAGCCTCCAGCCCTGGCGCTATGGCCACTTTGTAAATGGGCCCATTAAACAAGCAATTTAGCGGCCAAGGATAGAAGCTGACTTATATCCACACAACGGGTAATATTTTTTTCACTTGATTGGTGAATGCATTCACTTCACTGGAGAGAATTTATGTGGTCTGTGAATATTTTCACACTCCGTGCTCATTCTGAAATGTTTATTCACAATCCTCTCTTCCAGATTCCCTTGTCACCTATTTCTTGTTTTTTCCAATACATGCTCAACAACTAACCTTTTATCTATTGACTATGAATTAATGTAGATTTTACATCAAGTCATCCATCTCACCTTCCAGTTCTCCACAGTAAGTAGACAAGCAGACATACTGACCAAAATTCCCCGCCCCAGTTTTCAAGGTTTTACTTATTTCTAACTGGTGTCTTTAAAGTTAGCATGAGAGGTCTGAAGTGATTATGCATTTAGCTGGCATTGCATCACTGTAGCATTTATAATCAGGCTTTGTATCTGATCCATAATCATGTCTGTACTTCAGCTATAAGAGAAAAGCTTCAGAACAGCTTTCTGTACTTTGAAAAGTAATTCTAAGCTTTGAGTTAATTTTTGTGTGTGTTTGTGTGTCAGTTAGAAGAAACAAGCATATTTAAAATTTTTACATCAACAATATCAACATAGCAACAAAATACCACTGAAAATTGATCTTCCAAAGTCTCTTTGCACTGCACTCCATCTTACAATGACAATCTGAATAACCATCATGCCACTGCAACCATGAAGTACCATTGTCTTGTTGCCCCCTAGCAAAGAGATGATCTATCTGCTCATTAAACAGGTGGGACAGTGACCTTAAAATTCAAATTTTAGAGGTTATTTCCTGGGAATATTCCTGGGAAAATGGTTCTGGCAAAAAGAGTCATGGACATATTGAAGGATATAATTAAGAGAGTATAAAGATGGGGTTATTTACAAAGTGAGGGCAAGGTTAAAGGTAACAATAAGAAAGGATAAAATCTCAAGGTATTATCAAAAATTAGTATGTAACAGTCACCAGGACCAGCTGTTACCAAGCCTAGTTTTAAGGGGAAAATAGGAAGCAGTGTTTTTGGAACTCACTGAGAGGAGACACTTGGCTGACTGATGACCAAGTGGAGAGGACTCTGGCCATTGTTAACATGGCGGGCCAATGGTAAGAAGCTAATGGGCACCTTCCCGATCCCTTCTCTCACTCTGATGCCTCATGCTGGTTTGAATGCACCTGGAAAAAGGGGAAAACCCTCCTGCTGATGCAGTGTCTCAAGTTCAGCAACCAAGGCATGGAGAAGGGTGGGGCATTCATTCCTCTGGAAGATAAAGTGGAGACAACCCAGGACCAAGCACAGATGAATTACATTTCTGACTAATAAACAGATTCTTTTGGATTGGCATATTTTTGTTTATTGTTTTAGTCATAAATCTATAATTATTTTGATGCAACTTCTTTTGAGGTTGAGACACAGAAAAGTTTTCTGATTTACTGTCAGTCACTGCAATATAGGCATCATGAGAGTGGGAGATTCTCTGCTCCAATCCTGTGTTAGTTTGATAGGGCTGCTGTAACCAAGTACTACAAACTGGCTGGCTTAAATAACAGAAATGAATTGTATCACAGTTCTGGAGACCACAAATCCAAGATCAAGGTGCTAACAGGGATGGTACTTTCCGAGGGCTGTGAGGAAGGATCTACTCCATGCCCCTCCTCTTCCATGGTGGTTAACTGGAACTCTTTGGTGTTCCTTGGCATAAAGAAGCGTCACCCCAGCCTCTGCCTTTATTTTCACAAAGTGTTCTCAGTTTGTGTGTGTGTCTGTGTGTCTGTGTCTAAATTTCTCCTCTTTATAAGGATACTAGTTATATTAGATTAGGGGCCTACCCTACTCCAGAATGACTCCATCATCATTCACTACATCTATAACAACTATTGGGCTTCCCTGGTGGCTCAGATGGTAAAGAATCTTCCTGCAATAAAGGACTGGGGTTTGATCTCTAGGTCAGGAAGATTCCCTGGAGATGGAAATGGCAACTTGCTCCAGTATTCTCCCCTGGAGAATTTCATGAAAAGAGGAACCTGGAGGGCTACAGTCCATGGGTTCACAAAGAGCTGGACATGACTGAATGACTAACACTTTCACTTTCATAATAACTCAGTTCAGTTCAGTTCAGTCACTCAGTTGTGTCCAACTCTTTGCGACCCCATGAACTGCAGCACGTCAGGCCTCCCTGTCCATCACTAACTCCAAGAGTCCACCCAAATCCATGTCCATTGAGTCGGTGATACCATCCAACCATCTCATCTTCTGTCGTCCCCTTCTCCTCCTGCCCTCAATCTTTCCCAGCATCACAGTCTTTTCAAATGGGTCAGCTCTTTGCATCAGGTGCCCAAAGTATTGGAGTTTCAGCTTCAACATCAGTCCTTGCAATGAACACCCAGGACTGATATCCCTTAGGATGGACTGGTTGGATCTCCTTGCAGTCCAAGGGACTCTCAAGAGTCTTCTCCAACACCACAGTTCAAAAACATCAGTTCTTCAGCACTCAGATTTCTTTATAGTCCAACTCTCACATCCATACATGACCCCGGAGAAACCATAGCCTTGACTAGATGGACCTTTGTTGGCAAAGTAATGTCTCTGCTTTTTAATATGCTGTCTAGGTTGGTCATAACTTTCCTTCCAAGGAGTAAGCGTCTTTTAATTTCATTGCTGCAATCACCACCTGTAGTGATTCTGGAGCCCCCAAAATAAAGTCAGCCACTGTTTTCACTGTTTCTATTTCCAAGTACAGTCACATTCTGAAGTATATTGTGGATTAAGACTTCAACTATGAAGTTTGGGATGGGGGCACAATTCAACTCATAACAAATCCTAATATTTAATACAGTGTATGACCCAGAGTACATACCCAATAAAAACATATCTTTGAATAAATGTATGGGCAGTGGAAGAATAGATGAGAACCTATTTATCTGTTTTTAAAATTTTGGGTGTGTTTAATCTTATGCCCTATTTATTAATCTACATCTGAGTATCCTGAAAACTATTAATTTAAGAAACTAGAGCTTATATCAGGATTGTCTATTTGCCCCTAATAATTAGCTAGAGATATAAGAACTGTGTAATATATTGGATATTGGCACCCTTCTACTCGAGTTCTACCTCTGGCAGTGTGCATTTAGCCAGTTTCAGAGACAGAAATCTCTCAAGACCATAAATGTCATTCTGACCTCTGAATTTCAGTTTACTTCCTGCATCATGAGGCTTGATTAAAAAATTATTGCTTGAGCTAGTTACCTGCAAGTACCTTTGAAGCTTATAAAATAATTCAATCACTTTCAAATCTAATTTCAATATGTATCCCAGTGATAACCTGTGCATAAGAACAGTTAAGATAATTTTTGCTGGCGCACTCTCAGTCATTTATCCAAGTTAATTTCATTTGCTGTCCTGCTGCCTGTCTGGCTACCTCCTACATTTAAATCCATCTTTACTTTCTGAAATACACAGGCAGCTTTTCCTTTTCCAACATCTAAAATTCACAGGAGGCTTTTCCTTTTCCAATAAATGCTCTCCAAGATTTTTGAACATGGAAATAAATATTCTGATATTTTCAATTTCCCCATCTAATTTTCTCCTGTGCCAAATCCTGAATAGCAATAATGCGTTTATAAAGCTTTTCTGCAGGAGCCCATCCATAGTACCTTACAATGCTGTGCTGTGTAACAGACCCCTGGAGTTGGAACCTGATTCTTTAGTTAAGAATTTACGTATTAAATGAGACAAGGTTATATTTAATACTTGCTATGTTAAGCAGGTATTATTTTTTCTACAATTACTTAGCTGTTATTTGGTCCTTTCATCTTCACTACAATTCTATTATAAACTTCATTTAATACATGAAGAAATTTTTAGAGATTAATTAACCTGCTCAAAGATATGGTGGCGGAATCTTCGACTACGTGCTTGATAGTAGTGAGATTTCAAACCATAGTTGTCTGCCTTCAGAGGGCATCATCACTTACATCATCACCTAATGTTTAAGAACAGTTCAACAAAATAGCAGGCTAGACAATTCTTTAACCACATTTGCTTCTTTTCTTTTTTGGTCTTGAATTCTCTTTGCCCAGTTAACTAGATAACTCTTACCCACCTTTTCAGTTTCTGCACTGACATCAACTGTGCAGAGATAGCTTCCCTGCTCATGCTTGGCTTTTTGACTTGGTGGAATTTATTTCACTAATAGTTTCTTGTTTAATGTCTGTCTTCTTTATGAGATGGTAAACTCTGTTAGGGCAGGGATTGGCTCTGACTTGTTTATCACCATATCTCTAGCACAAAGTACAGTTCTTGATTGTGCTCTATACATGTTCCTAGATACACAGATGAATAACAACATGTTTGTCTTGCACAGGGCCTAAAATGCAAAGATACAGTTCTGCAGCTTAAGATTTATAAAATAAACACCTCTTTCTTTTTAAATATTCTGAAAATTTATAAGGAGATGATAGCACAGTGCCTGTTTTGAGGTCATTTAGACTCCATGAAATGCTACAAAAACACATACACATATATAACACAGAATGTCCTTTTCTGCAAAGCTATAAACATTAATGCATTTGATTAAAAGAAGAATTAGTGCTCCAAAAGACACTAGCTTGAAGTAATATTTTCAATTTTAAATAGATTTCTTATCATTCATAGAATCAGTTCAGTTCAGTCGCTCAGTCGTGTCCGACTCTTTGCAACTCAATGAATTGCAGCACGCCAGGCCTCTCTGTCCATCATCAAATCCGGGAGTCTACCCAAACCCATGTCCATCGAGTCGGTGATGCCATCTAACCATCTCATCCTCTGTCGTCCCCTTCTCCTCCTGCCCCCAATCCTACCCAGCATCAGGGTCTTTTCCAATGAGACAACCCTTCGCATGAGGTGGCCAAAGTATTGGAGTTTCAGCTTCAACATCAGACCTTCCAATGAACACCCAGGATTGATCTCTTTTAGGATGGACTGGTTGAATCTCCTTGCAGTCTAAGGGACTCTCAAGAGTGTTCTCCAACACCACAGTTCAAAAGCATCAATTCTTCGGCGCTCAGCCTTCTTCACCGTCCAACTCTCACATCCATACATGACCACTGGAAAAACCATAGCCTTGACTAGACAGACTTTTGTTGGCAAAGTAATGTCTCTGCTTTTAAATATGCTATCTAGGTTGGCCATAACCTTCCTTCCAAGGAGTAAGCGTCTTTTAATTTCATGGCTGCAGTCACCATCAGCAGTGATTCTGGAGCCCCCAAAAATAAAGTCTGTCACTGTTTCCACTGTTTCCCCATCTATTTGCCATGAAGTGTTGGGACCAGATGCTATGATCTTAGTTTTCTGAACGTTGAGCTTTAAGCCACCTTTTTCACTCTCCTCTTTCACTTTCATCAAGAGGTTCTTTAGTTCTTCTTCACTTTCTGCCATAAGGGTGGTGTCATCCGCATATCTGAGGTTATTGATATTTCTCCCGGCAATCTTGATTCCAGCTTGTGCTTCTTCCAGTCCAGCGTTTCTCATGATGTACTCTGCATATAAGTTAAAGAAGCAGGGTGACAATATACAGCCTTGACGTACTCCTTTTCCTATTTGGAACCAGTCTGTTGTTCCATGTCCGGTTCTAACTGTTGCTTCCTGACCTGCATACAGGTTTCTCAAGGACAGGTCAGATGGTCTGGTATTCCCATCTCTTTCATAATTTTCCACAGTTTATTGTGATCCACACAGTCAAAGGCTTTGGCATAGTCAATAAAGCAGAAATAGATATTTTCTGGAACTCTTGCTTTTTTGATGGTCCAGCGGATATTGGCAATTTGATCTCTTGTTCCTCTGCCTCAGACTGTGGCTCAGATTGTGAACTGCTTATTGCCAAATTCAGACTTAAATTGAAGAAAGTAGGGAAAACCACTAGTCCATTCAGGTATGACCTAGATCAAATCCCCTATGAGTATACAGTGGAAGTGACAAATAGATTTAAGGGACTAGACCTGATAGAGTGCCTGATGAACTATGGACAGAGGTTCGTGACGTTGTACAGGAGACAGGGATCAAGAAAATCCCCATGGAAAAGAAATGCAAAAAAGCAAAATGGCTGTCTGAGGAGGCCTTACAGATAGCTGGGAAGAGAAAAGAAGCGAAAAGCAAAGGAGAAAAGGAAAGATATTCCCATTTGAATGCAGAGTTCCAAAGAATAGCAAGGAGAGATAAGAAAGCCTTCCTCAGCGATCAGTGCAACGAAATAGAGGAAAACAACAGATTGGGAAAGACTAGAGATCTCTTCAAGAAAATTGGAGATACCAAAGGAACATTTCATGCAAAGATAGGCTCAATAAAGGACAGAAATGGTATGGACCTAGCAGAAGCAGAAGATATTAAGAAGAGGTGGCAAGAATACACAGAAGAACTGTACAAAAAAGATCTTCACGACCCAGATAATCACGATGGTGTGATCACTCACCTAGAGCCAGACATCCTGGAATGTGAAGTCAAGTGGGCCTTAGAAAGCATCACTACGAAAAAAGCTAGTGGAGGTGATGGAATTCCAGTTGAGCTATTTCAAATCCTGAAAGATGATGCTGTGAAAGTGCTGCACTCGATATGCCAGCAAATTTGGAAAACTCATCAGTGGCCACAGGACTGGAAAATGTCAGTTTTCGTTCCAACCCCAAAGAAAGGCAATGCCAAAGAGTGCTCAAACTACCGCACAATTGCACTCATCTCACATGCTAGTAAAGTAATGCTCAAAATTCATAGAATATGTTCTTATAAACATTGAACCTGTGTTTTCCATCTCCAATTTTAGAGACTATAGCTTACTTATAAGGTTAGATCTATTTAAAATTCACCTTAATAAGATTGTTATGCAAGCATGAATCATAAATAAGAAATTAAGTGGTTTTTATTTAAGCATATTGAATTATTTTTTCATAGTAAGATGATTAATCATAAAATAATATATCAACAATTGATGCTTATTATTACGGAAAACCCATAGGTATTAGTTCTTTAAACTGATGTCTAATAGCTTCCATGAAGCAGTTCTGAACATCAGAAACACTTTGGGGAGCGTTATAGGATAACACAAATGATAATACCTCATTCTGGGATATTCTTAAGATGTTTGAGTTTGAGCCATGAAATTTACAATTTTGAGGACTTTTCCAGTATTTGAATTTTCACATGGGGTTGGGAATAGCCAAACTTTTCAGTAACAGGATAGCAAAATTGACTGTTTCATACATAAACCACTACTTAATGATACGTTTGTAACTTGAGTTGAATTATTTCATACAGCAGTCACTCACCATTCTTTTCCAACTGAAATATAGAGGTTAGAAATTTTCATTCATCCTTTATTTAAATAAAATGAGATGTTAGGATAGGCAGTAATCTTGGGGATGAAATTAATATAATGTCTCTTGAGTGCAATTATTTTATGCACTGAATTCTGCACTAAAGACTATATTTCAAACTGTAGTAGGAGGCCACATAAAACTCACTTCTCTCTCTCTCTCTCTCCCTCTCTCTCTCTCTCTCTCTATATATATATATCCTCAACATGTGCTTTTCTTTTAAAAACAAAATAAAGATTCATGACCAGAAAATTGAAGCTAAAATATATATGAGTAGTATACAATTTTCAAATCTTTATTTTGCTCTTTCTTAACCTAAATCCCAAATTACTTTCAAAAGCCTCCATTACTCCTGTATTATATAATGCTTCATTTAAAAGCCAAGTTTTGGACGAAAGTATAGAACTTGACTTAGAGCCATTAGGCAAGAATACCAGGACTACCTTAGCCAAACTTCACAGAATTGATGCACAAAGAGATGGAGGTGGGATGGGAAAGAGTTTTTATTTCTTATGAATGCCTTTTTCCCTTTGAAATGCTATATTTAACTGTGAAGCCATTTTCTAGGTCCCGACAGTATTTGTGTGAGCTAGAAGCTCAATAAGTGTTTTTTTTTATGACAAAGTGTCTGATAGAAGTGTTAACAGTGACTGATGAGGCAGCTTAGAATGGCGTTTACCATGAGAGAGTGTCATTACTATTAGAGTCAATCTGGATGAAGCTACATGCAGATCACATCTTACAGCTGGCTTGAGGACAGATGATTCTTCTTTGTTGAGCAAAAATCACAAAATCTGATGGCTCATCTTTGTGTGTCAAATTGGGTTAATTTCTGAAAAGTTCATGTCTCAATTCTCTTTCCTAAAAATCTCAAATCAATAGATTAGTTAAGAAGTTGGAGAAGGTATTCAGGTTTGTCCTTTAAAGCATTTTAAAATATTCAGGTTTGTTCCTTAAAGTTTTTCAAGTTTTATACAGTAGGACATAATTCTTGATGGTCTTGGAAACCAAGAAAGAAGATAAAATATAGATTTTCCTCTTTCCTAATATTTTCCAATTCTTTCAGTTGGAATAAGAATTTACTTCTTAGTTCCTAAATATTGTTTCAGCAATTTGATCTATTTATTTGTGATTTCTTTTTTGTGATTATTTATAATCACATAATTATAGCACAAATCACATACATTATAGAAGCTTGAATCACTCTTTCAAATAGCCCTTTGCCATTTGTGGATTTAACATGTGAGATTTCAGTAATTCTCCCATAACCATAAATGTTTGTGTAATATAAAAACTTATTATTTGGAAAAAACACACTTGAACTCTATGTACTGATATACTGGAGCCTATCATGAGGGAGGTACTTAGTCAACTGGGTCTAGGATCATTTTTGGGCTTCAACTCATTGTCACCCCTGAAATAAGTGACTTCAGGTACCAAGAACTTTATACTTCATGAAAAAGTGGCTCAAAACAAGTTTTGTATAGGTTAAAATGGTAGCTAAGTTGAAATGGATATATAGATATATAAATATAATTTTGCTTGGAAATACAGTTTGAACAAAAGCTGGAAGCCTGTATTCACATTTCCACATTTGTGAAGGTATCAAGATTTATCACCTCTTGAATGTAAAATGTCTAAGGTAGGAGTCTCTACTGTAATATGATGAAATTTATTATTTCTTTTCGTGAAAGCTGTCATTGAACTTTGTCACACTTTCAATTCATATTTAAAAGTGGGGAATAATTTAGCTTGCATTATCCTCAATTTTCTGCATGTGCCACTATTAAAATAGTAAATTGTAATAGAATGCTTCATAGGACTGAATTCCTCAGGCCATTTTCTCTTCTACTCTCAATGAGTAAAAACTTAGTCCTAAAGAGGTTTGATTGGAAGCTATGGATATTAAGCATGCACAGACACACAGGTTTTAAATTTTTTTAAGAATTTCTGAGGCTTGTGTGGGTAACTTTGAAAGATGAGAAACTATGTATTGAAATATACATCTACATTACTCTAGCTGGGAAAGAATAAAAGGTAAGAATTTTTGCCTATGCCAAAATCACAAAAAGTAAAAAAATTAGAAAGTTGTTATGAAAAACATCAATACATAGGAGTAAATTACATGGCGCAGAGAAGAAAACTGAGTTTTGAATCTGTATTCTAGACAAAGTGTTACTGAGTCCAAGCTCATATTGCTTGCCACATGACAGGCCCATATATTGAGAGACGATTTGCTGGGACAAGGAATATTGACTTTATTTGGAAAGCCAGCAGATCAAGAAGATGGTGGACTGGAGTTGTTCCAAAGAACCACCTTCCTTGAGTTAGAAGTCAGACTCTTTTATGCTGAAAAGGGGGTGGTGTTATTGATTGTTTTAAATATTTTAATGGTTACTTAATATTTCATTGAATATTTTGAAATGCTCAAAATGATCTTTGGGAGAAAGAAATTTAAAGCTACACTGAGATAACACTGCATAACCACAACAATAACTAACATGAGAAAAGATTGGCAATATTATGCTTAAGTAATATTGAGGAACAAGTGTAACTTTTACAGGTTGCCAGGGGAGGCATAAAACGCCACAAGCCAAGTTATAGCCTGAAAAGTGTTACCATGTGGTAATCTTGGGTAACCATAGAGCCCACCTCATAAGTTACCCTTTTCACAGGGATTACAGTCCTTTGCTGCCTATTTTCCAATGCCTGCAAACAGAAGTTTCATGTATTTTATAAGGTCTTGTAGTTTCCTAGTGGTGGGAGAGAAATCTCTGTGGGAGTTAATTTTTCAGGTGTAGAATTAGAAATCCTTTCCAGAAATTTCATTAATTTCTAATTCTAACTTTTCTGGTTACTACTTCTGAGTAAAAATTATCCCTAAGCATGGCAGCTTTTAGAAAACATTTTACTTTTTCATAGTTTTGAATATCACATATTTGGGGGCATATGTCTGGAAAGTTTTTGCTTGGGGACTCATATGGTTGCAGTTTGATGAGGAAATTCAAATAAATTAGATTCTGATAAGGGTGATTTGATGGCCTGCAGTTGATTTGATGGCTTGTCAACTGGCCTGTCCAACACAGTACTCTTGGTACAGTTAGTTTTCTTACATGGCACCTGGCTTCCCTCACAGGGACTATCCCAAGTGAACTGGGCATCAACTTTACAGATTATGACCTTGACTTGGAGGTTATATGGAGGCCACGTGTTATGTTCTCTATAGTTGAGGGAGATACAAGCTGATTCAGGTTCACGTGAAAGGACAGTGGACCCCTCTCTCAGTGGGAAGAATGTCAAAGAAGTTGTGGTCATTTTTAATACTGTCACATCTCTGTTAATTTCCTTCCTGCTTGAAATGTCTGAAGTAATTAATTTTTCTGACTAAACCCTGAGTAAATTCAGAAATTGGTGCCATAATTTGGGTGCTGCCATAACAATAGAACTAAAATGCTGCTAAGTAGTTTCAGTCATGTCCGACTCTGTGCGACCCCATAGATGGCAGACCACCAGGTTCCTCCGTCCCTGGGATTCTCCAGGCAAGAACACTGGAGTGGGTTGCCATTTCCTTCTCCATAGAACTAAAATAAGTGAAGTTTATTTAGCCAAGAGGTGATAAGCAGCAATGAAAAATCTATAGTAGCCAGAGGATTATACAGCACTCATGCTATGGCAAGACATTTTATAAAATTGCCACTTGTCATAACTCAAAGTCCTTTTAGGGGGTATATGAGAGTGAGTGACAGTGTGTACTGGCTACTACTGGTGACATTTTGCCAGGTGTTACAAGAAACAGATTAACTCAAGCAAGAGTTAACTGGTAGAGATCAAAGAAGAGATCAAAGGTAATAGGGAAAGTTCAGAGCTCTAAGGCCTTGTAAGATTGGAAAAGTTAACTGCTTCTCGAAATACTAAAAGTATTTGATTGTAAAGTTATAAAAAGTATAGTAACCAAGAGACAGAGTTGGTTAAGACTATTTTTAAAGCTTTTTATTTTGTATTGGCCTATAGCCAATTAACAATTGTATTAGTTTCAGGTGAATAGTGAAGGGACTCAGCCATAAATATACATGTATCCATTCTCTCTCAAATTCCCCTACCATTCAGGCTGCCACATAACATTGAGCAGAGTTCTATGTGCTATACAGTAGGTCCCTGTTGGTTGAAAGTGGAAAGTGAAAGTGAAAGTTGTTCAGTCGTGTCTGACTCTTTGCAACCCCGTGGACTACACAACCCCATGGTTTCCCACAGATGAGACCTGGAGAATTCCATGTACTGTATAGTCCATGGAGTCACAAATCCATTCTAAAAATAACAGAATGTATATGTCCATCCCAAACTCCCTAATCATACTTTCCCCCCAATCCCTCCCACTGACAACAAGTTTGTTGTCTAAATCTGTGAGTCTCTTTCTGTTTTGTAACAGAAGTCATTCATCTGCATCATTTCTTTTTAGATTCCATGTATAAAAGATGTCACATGATATTTCTCCTCCTCTGACTTACTTCACAGTATGACAATCTCTAGGTCCATGTTGCTGCAAATAGCATTATTTCATTATTCGAATGGCTGAGTAATATTCCATTATATATATATACCATATCTTTATTTATTCCTCTGTCAATAGACATCTAGATTGCTACCATGTCTTTGCTATTGTAAACAGTGCTGCAGTGAACTTTGGGGTGCATGTATTCTTTCGGATCATGTTTTTCTCTGGATATATGCCCAGGAGTGGGATTGCAGTGTCATATGGTAGCTCTGTTTTTAATTTTTTAAGAAACCTCTATACTGTTCTCCAAAGTGGCTGTGCCAGGTTATATTCCCACCAACAGTGTAGGAGGGTTCACATCTCTCTACACCCTCTCCAGTATTTATTGTTGGATTTTTTTTGATGAAAGCCTTCTGGCTGGTGTCAGGTGAAATCTCATTGTAGTTTTGATTTGCATTTCTCTAAAAATGAGTGATGTTGAGCCTCTTTTTGTGTGTTTGTTGCCCATCTATATGTCTTCTTTGGAGAAATGTCTATTTAGGTCCTCTAGCCCATGTGTTAATTGGGGTGTTTGTTTTGATGCTGTTAAGTATCATGAACTGTGTGTAAATTTTGGAGACTAATCCCTTGTTGGTCACATTATCTGCAAATATTTTCTCCCACTCTGTGGGGTGTATTAAGAATGTGAATTTCACTTGTGTGGTAGCTATCAGATTAAAAATTTTTTTTTTCCTTACCAAACTCTAGTATTTCAGGTGGCCCAATAATATCGCCAGTACTTTGAGAAGGAATGAAATAGGCAAACTTTAAGATGTAGTCTATGAAATAACTTTGTGTATAGTTGCTGGGAAGAAGAAACTAACTAGAAACAAATAGAGTAACTAACTAGAAACAAATAGAGTTTGTTAATATTGGGTTGGCCAAATGTTCATTTAGATTTTTCTGTTGCATCTTATGGAAAAACCTGAGTGAACTTATTGGTCAATCTGATATTTGGTAATCTTTAAAAAATCAAAACCCCAAAGCCCTAGAACCAAAAGTCAATGCAAAATTTGTCCAGCTCCCAAAGAAGGCAGATATTTCTCATATTTAGCTAGGTAATAATGGATATTCCACAAGGAAGTACTTGAAAGAGGGCAAAAATAGAGTTCTCAGAGAACAATTTTCCCCAGAAAGATTTAGAATATGAATAAGAATATTATTCCCTACCCCAAGAAAGGGGCCTTCACAATGACTGCCAAGCAGAATTTCATACTTTTTATGGACCAGTGACTGCTTGTCATCCATTCCCTTGTATTCCAAAGAGGAGATTTTATTAGAGTCTTCTTTTCCTGCTCCACCACTCCACACATGATAGTGTGGTTCCTAGATTGCTGGAGCATGGGAAGATGCATCTGAACATGATGATAAAAAAAATGCGCATAATTTTGCAGTTTTTGGACATTCAATTGAATTCAGTTGAGATATTGGGAAAGGATGAATGAGTTCTATGTGTGAGAATAAGAGTATTATTTATAAAGGAATATTTATCTGATGCTTACATATTAATAAGAGTAAGAGGATAGAGAGTATTAGGTTTATATTATCAGAACAACTTTCTCCTGGATTCACAGCTATACTAAGTTCTTCAATCTTCCTTGCAGTTAGCTGTGACCATATGATGAAATTCTGGTTCATGGAGTGGGTGTAAGATATTTCCTGGGACGGAAATCTCCTGCATAAATCCCATAGAGATCTCTTGCATAAATCTCCTTGCCTTTTCTTTCTCAGTCTATTGGGTACATTATTAGAATTGTTAGAGAGTTCCAAGGGATATAAGAGAAGGGCCTGAGTCAACTGAATGACTACATGGAATACTCTCTAACTATAAATGTTTACAGGAGCTAGATGTGAACACACACACACTTTTTATCATTTTAAGTCACTGAGAATATGGGGGTATTTCTATTATAGCAACTAGAGTTACAGTTAGAAATACATAATCATTATAGGAAGTGGGGAGGGACAGCAGATTTTTACTGAACCAGAGAAACTACAGAAAAGGAAAAGGAAATTTAAAACTTTAGATTGTCAACTCATGGCACAGTTAGAGAACCAGAGAGTCTTTGTGAGTATTCTAAAATAATTTCTTCTCTTTTATAATGATAGGGCTAATAGCATTTATAATCTGACTCAAATTTACTTGGTTAGAAAGAGAATCACAACATAATTAAATTCACCTGGCTAGCCAAATCTCATATGTTAGGGAAATGGTTGAAAAAGGGTGGAACTCTTAAGTATTAAGATAGGAATGATGTATATATCCCAATATCCTTGACTGTTTAAATTTCACTGAACCTCTCTTGTCGCCAGAAAAAGCCTGTAATAATTTTACCTAAGGCAAGCACCTTTCAAGCGTCTCTTTAAGACACTCCACCAATCCTCTTGGCTTCCAAATCTATAGAAAACGTTCTGAGCACACCTAATGGGAGACTAGCCTAATGAATGATCCAGGGGAAGATAAGCCCTTCCCTGGTGGAGCAGTGGTTAAGAATCTGCCTGCTAATGCAGGAGACGCAAGAGTCACAGGTGCAATTACTGGGTCAGGGAGATCCCCTGGAGTAGGACATGGCAACCCATCCCAGTATTCTTGCCTGGAAAATTCCATGGACAGAGGAGCCTGGCTCCTTCAGGGGTTGGCAAAGAGCTGGACATGACTGAGAACACGCAGGGGAAGATAATTTTCAAACCTAAATAGTTGTAGAATTTTATGTTTCTATCAGTGAATTCCAGAGTATATGTAGAGGAAGGATGGTACAGTTATTAACCAAACAGAAAAGAGCATAATATTGGATTGGGCTGAGCTTAATTATATAGGTTCACTCTTCATAGAATTTTTTTGGCAGTTTTGAGTATCACTGACTTTGATGAAAGGTTTTAGGTGAAAGAACTAATAGTGAATCTTATTGTCTTTTTGGTTGATTGAATGAAACCTGTAATGCATGATAATCCATATTATCAGAACTCTGTTGGTCATTATCCCACTCAGATGGCCATGAAATACTTGGGTAAAGGAAGAATGAAAATACTCCTATGGACTGAATATCTATCTGTATGTTCAGTTTGTGTTGAAGAAACAATGACCAGAAGTATGGGTTTATACTTGTTTTTGGGTAAGTGTTAATTTGGCTGACTGGCCAGAGAATTTTTGCCAAAACAAGTATGGAGAAGAGATACATGGATGAAACTCTTGGAGTGTAAAGATAGTGCTATTGCATAGAGATGCTCTCCAGAGAACATCTACTCAGTGGAGGCTCACATTATTCAGTTAGATGAGATGACTCATTCAGCAAATGTCAAGCAATCTCTTTCTTCAGTGTCCTTGTGCTTGCTCAATGGGTTCATTAACAAAAGTTCTATGATGATAGGAAGTGGGGAGAGCTGTAGGTAAATAAAATACACATCCACTTACCAAATCTGTTATAATAACTAATAAATGAGCAATTTGCCAATGGTGGAGGCTAATGCTGAGTTCCTGATATGCCATAATTTCCTGAGGAGACCAGCCAGTCTCCAGAGGCAAGTTGATTACATTTGACCCTTTCTATTTTGAAAGAGACAATGATTTGTCCCTTTTGAAATAACAGTCTGAAAATGGATTTTCCTAATCCTTGTGCTGGCTTCTACTAGCACCACCATTTATAGACTTTCCAAATGCTATGTCTACTGCTGTGTTTGGCTAAGTAATATTTTTATAGCAAAAGTAATGATGAAAGTGAAAGTAGTGAAAGTATTAGCTACTCAGTTGTGTCCGACTCGGCGACACCATGTACTGTAGCCTGGCAGGCTCCTCTCTCCATGGGATTTCCCAGGCAAGAATACTGGAGTGGATTGCCATTTCCTTCTCCAGGGGATCTTCCCAACTCAGGGATTGAACTTGGGTGTCCCACATTGCAGGCAGACTCTTTACCATCTGAGTCACTAGGGAAGCCCAAAAGTAATGATAGATGGGCTTAACATAAACAATTTACTGGTTTTATCTGGTTTTATTATGTACCAAATCAGCCATTGTAAAGGATGAATGATTTAATGGGGAAGAATAACCTATTAAAGACACCAGTAACAGTCCTAGCTGGGTGATAACAAAGTGAAAAATTGGGATACAGTTGAAAAGAAGAACCATATGCTCAGATCCAGTGACTGGTGTGGTGTGGAAATGGGGCCATCTCCTATCATTAATAACCTACTCACATGCTTTTTGTGTTCATTTCTCATGACTTTGGGCTCTGCTGCCTTAAACACGGAGGGTTTCCACTAGAAACCATATCCACAGTCCCATTGAAAGAGAAGTTGTGATTGCCATGTAAACACTTTTGTCTTTTCATGTCATTGAATGAAAAGTCAAAGGAGTTAAACTAATGTCTACAATGACTATAAGATAAAATATGCTTATTGGGGTTAGGAGTGCTAGATAAAAGTGTAGGCTATCCAGTTAAATTTGAATTTCAGGGACACAATAAAGGGAATATTAAGGAGATACTTACATTAAATAATTATTTGCTATTTATCTGAAGTTCAAATCTAACTGGGTTTCCTATGTTTTTATTTTATAAATCTGGCAACTATAATTGGGTGTAAGGTGACATATTGCTGGAAAGCAAGGGATTTTCAGGTATTGTTAAGAATCTTACTTTCTTACTTTTCTTTCCTTTTCTAATCATTTTAGTTTATGTCCCCATTACCGTACAAACTGTTGCTATAGCCATGACAGGCAATGCTTGCTTTGGTCAATCCTATATACTAAGAATAGAAAAGTCAACCTAAAACTGCTAACATACCATATCATTCCCCTGCTCAAAAAGCATCAGGGACTCTTCTTTGCCTCAGAGATGAAGTTCAAACCTCTGAGCACCAAACTCAAAGCCTTTCATGCTTCATGCTCTTTCCTCACAGCATCCTTAGGTGAACTCCTTAATCCAAACAGAGATATTTTCTTCACTGATGCATGTTTTCTCACATACACTTATCTAAATCTGAGATTTAAAGTCTCCCATCTGTTAAAGTTTCTCTTATCATTCAAACAATAAAAGGTAACTCTTCTGAAATATATTAAAAAAATGTAGATTTGTACTTATTGTTCTGCATGTATTTCCCACAATTGGCAGTAATCTTTTCTTGGGTTCATATTAACTTTTAAACTATTTAAAATTACACAAGTTATAGGAATTACATTAATATGTATTAAGGCTGGTACTGAACTCCTTATACACAGACACACATACATATGTATACATACACATATAACCACACACACACACATATGTGTGTGTGTGTATATATATATATGTATATATACACATGACATTTTAACTCAATCATCAAATATATCCAAAATGAGGTATAAGTAGGCTAAATCTTTATATCCATTTTACAAATGAAAAGCAAAGGAGCAAAAACGTTAAGTAACTCACCCAAGAGCACACATATGTAAATAATGGAGTTGGAATTTAAAGCAGGCAGTCTGGCTCCAGAGTCTGTACTTCTAACTACTGTATTGTACTGTGTCTATGAGGAATGCATTTTCTTGTTCTAAAAAAATTGAAACAATAAAATATGGTTAAATTCTCCTTTGATATACCAATTTTAAAAGTTCAGCCACTCAACTAGAGATAACTATTATAATCAATTTAGTTTTTTATTTTCATATATTTTTCTATGTATTTCTATGTCTATGTACCCATAGAAAGTACACACTATCATTTGAATATGTTTTAATGTATGTAACATATACACTATATATAATAATAACAATATAAGGAACATCAAGGTACATGCCCCTTTGGGAATATATTCCGTTGGGTAGGCACAGAACAAGTGAACTTTCAATTTTGAAGTGCTTATATCTAGTCACATTCCCAATAGTAGTACTTGGTAATATCTACTTCATTTCACCCTTATTAATACAAGTAAACATATAATTATATAATTATAAAACTTTAAAAAATATTTGATGAAATTTTTCAATGCATTGCTTCTGTTTTCTCAAATTCTAGTAAACGTAAACCTGTTTTCATACATAGTCGACAGTAAGTATATTTTATCTGTGAATTGCTCATTTTCAGTCCTTATTTCCATTAGACTGTTCATCTTGTTCATATGGATTTTATGATTTTCATACATACAGTAATACTAACTCTGTGTATTATATATGCTGTCAGTATTTTTCCTAATCTTCTGCTTAAATTTTAAGTTTATTTACCATGTCTTCTTTTGACTATTTATTGTCTTTTGTTTTATAAGTTTTTTCTTTATATAAATTTTTATACCCCACTCTTGCAGCCCATTCAAGACCTAACACTTGGAGTGATCTTTTAAAAACACAAATAAAATCATTTCTTTTTCCTTCTTGAAACAGGTGGGTGGCTTCCCATTGCAAACTACTTACTCTGACTCTCACTGCCCTATGTCCTCTGCCCTGGGCAATCTCACACAGTACTGCTGTTTTCAATCTCTCTTCTCTGGTCACAGAAAGCATGTTTTCATGTTTTCTTTCCAAGTTCAACTGATTTGTACTTGCTGTTCTCTTTGCATGTAATGCTCTGTCCCTCATCACCATTTGACTGGTGTTATGATGTAGTGGGAAAAGAATCATATTTAGAGTCAAATATGGGCTCTCCAGGTGAAACTCATGGTAAAGAACCTGCCTGCCAATGCAGGAGACCTAAGAGACACAGGTTCGATTCCTGGGTTGGGAAGATCCCCTGGAGGCAGGCATGGCAGTCCACGCAGTATTCTTGCCTTGATAATCCCAGGGACAGAGAACCTGGGGGATTACAGTCCATAGCATCACAAAGAGTTGGACATGAATGAAGCAACTTAGCATGCAAGTATGCATGGGTTGAATAGTGTCTCCCAAAAATGATATGTTGAAATCCTAGCCCCCAGTTAGTGTGAGTGGTAATGGAAGTTATCATTCAGATCAACAGACTAAATACTGACACTAATACTGATATCAGTGAGAAGACCCCAGAGGTATAGTCAAAGTGAGCTTGGCACTGCCTCTGCCTTATTCAAAATATTATCCCATAGGCCCTCATGCTGAGCCTGATGGAACCAAGGCTGACTTCATCTTTCCTTTCTTCCTATTCTAACAACTTTATCTTTCATTATCTGAGTTGTTAAAGCCACTTTTTCCTATTTTCACCCCTAGCATCCTCCTTTTCCATATTCCCTCAATCATGCACCTCTAAATCTTCTCAAAATCTTCCTGGTTTCTTACCATTTCTTGTAAGAGTATAGGCTGTTCCTCATCTACATTCATAACAGAAAGACCATCAAGTCCCCAGTTCTATGTAAAGATGTTTTCATCCCTAGTCACTGACATTGCCCTGCCCCACATCTTTCCTTTTCACCATCTCTCACCCATATAGCCTGTTTGTGTCATTGTTCTCGCTTAATTTAGTATCACTGTCTCCATGTCAGGGTAATTTTTTTGATAATAAATTACACTTACTATTTAATTTATTTACCAAATAGAGGTAGTGAATACTGTGCTAAAAGTGATGAATAATTTAAAATGAAATGTGGAGAAAGAATGTTAAAATGAATAGCTTAGCAACAGTAAAAGGTCAGTGACACACTCAAGAAATAATGACAATATTGATTGGTTGTTTGGAGACCCTAGATTTTTTTTTTTTTAAGTTACTGGTTGGTGTGTGGTGGCTCAGATGGTAAAGAGTCTGTCATAAATGCTGGAGACCTGGGTTCAATCCTTCAGTTCTTCCTCATCAGTCCCTGAGTGGGGAAGATGCCCTGGAGAAGGAAATAGCAACCCACTCCAGTATTCTTGCCTGGGAAATCTCAAGGACAGAAATGGCTGAGCTCTAGTCTCTAAATTCCCTGCCCCAAAGTCTTTCCAGTGAGACCCTAATGTGCTCATTTAAACCAGAAGAAAAATGTGCAGACTTCTTTCAGTTCACAGTGGCAGTTAGAAACTTGGGAATGAGTAGACCTGTAAAAACATCTATGGAGAAAACGTTCTGGTTCCCTCTTCAGAACTAGGGAACACCTGTAGAAACTGTGCTGGATGGAGAACCACATGAGAACATCTATATTTTTTCCATATGCTTTCTTCCTGAAATGTGAATGTGACTGCAGTAAAGCATCAATGTTGCAAAGATGGCTGTGTGTACTACAATCAGTTTCATGTGCTCGCGGTTTTGTCCCGGGAATGGTATAAAAGAAATCGGCAGAGAGGACAACATATTTCCCAAGAGCCTCAGACTAGCTGTTGTATACCTGCATAACTGAAGGCTTTGTTCTGCAGAATTGCTCAAATTCCCTCATTCATTCAGTTGAACATGCACCAACACTCCTCATCACAGATTTTTGAAATATAATTGAAGTCCAGCAAATTGTACACAGTTCATTCTAATGTGCACATCTCATATTTGTGCATAAGCCTGCTTGCTGAAATTTATTTGTAACCCTGAAATCAATACTCATGGTGCTTTTTCAGTCCTTCACAGACGTGTGCATGCTTAGTCGTTCAGTCGTGTACGCCTCCTTGCGACACCATGGGCTATAGGCTGTGAGGCTCCTCTGTCCATGGGATTTTCCAGGCAAGAATACTGGAGCGGGTTGCCATTTCCTTCTCCAGGGGATATTCCCAAACCAGGGATCGAACCCCAGTCTCTTGTATTGCAGGCAGATTCTTTACATGGGCAGAACAGCAAAACATTAAAAATTTACCTGTCTTCCCATTTCACTTCTTAGATTGTAAACAAGTGCCCTTTTGGTGATGCAGACAGTGGCACATTGTTCATATTCTTTCTGTGCTTTTTGTTGGTGATTTGGCTTCCCTGGTGGCTCAGACAGTAAAGAATCTGCCTGCAATACAAGAGACCTGGGTTCAATTCCTGGGTTGGGAAGATCCCTCAGAGGAGGGAATGGGAACCCACTGCAGTATCCTTGCCTGGAGAATCCCATGGACAGAGGAGCCTGGCGAGCTACAGTCCATGGGTTGCAAAGAGTTGGATGCGACTGAAGTGACTGACACTTTACTTTCGCTGTTTAAAATGGTCTCCCCAGCCTAGTGCTGAAGTGCTACCTGATATTCAGAAGTATAAAAAGACTGTGATGTGCCTAATGAAGAAGAGATATGGTTTAGATAAACTTCATTTAAGTTTTAGTGCTTCTAGCTCTGAGTTCAGTGTTAATAAATCAACAATATGGTACGTTCAGAAAAGGAAGAGAAAATTTGCCAATCTGGGGGGGAGGCTGCCCTGATAAGTCCTAAAGTAACATTTATGGATGAAACTATGGAAAACATGGAAAAGTGGCTAAACTTGTGGATTCATGAGATGATGACTGATTTTTAAAAAAGCATGGTGGAGAGAATTATGGTACAGCTGAAAGCCAAAGAAACGTATGTTTATACTACCGAAAGGTCAGGAAATGTTAAACCCTCCTTAACTAGTTCTGGCTGGCTCCCGCGTTTAAAACGTGGTATCATGTGTTTAAATGATTAAAGAAAACAACTTGGGTGATACAAATGTTAACACTTCATGAAGCAGCAGTTTCCACTCGGAAGAGTTCAGAGAACTGCACAGTAAGGGGAAAGGCCTGCAAGCTTTTCTAGAGAGAGGCAAGTGTTACGTCCCTCATGGGAGGATGTGCATAAAAGCCAGGACTATGGCACTGGCTTTTTTTTTTTTTTTAATTAGTTTATTTTCTATTTTTTAACTTTACAATATTGTATTTGTCTTGCCATACATTGACATGAATCCACCATGGGTGTACATGTCTTCCCCTTCCAGAAACCCCTTCCACCTCCCTCCCCATCCCATCCCTCTAGGTCATCCCGGTGCTCCAGCCCCGAGCACCCTGTATCATGCCTCGAACCTGGACTGGAGATTCATTTCACATATGATAATTTACATGCTTCAATGCCATTCTCCTATATCATCCTGCCCTTGCCCTCTCCCATAGAGTCCATAACACCGTTCTATTTATCTGTGTCTCTTTTGATGTTTTGCATACAGGGTTATCTTTGCTGCTGCTGCTAAGTCGCTGCAGTCGTGTCCGACTCTGTGCGGCCCCATAGACGGCAGCCCACCAGGCTCCCCCGTCCGTGGGATTCTCCAGGCAAGAACACTGGAGTGGGTTGCCATTTCCTACTCCAATGCATGAAAAGGAAAAGTGAAAGTGAAGCCGCTCAGTCGTGCTGACTCTTAGCGACCCCATAGACCGCAGCCTACCAGGCTCCTCCATCTATGGGACTTTCCAGGCAAGAGTACTGGAGTGGGGTGCCATTGCCTTCTCTGAGGGTTATCTTTACCGATTGACTAAATGCCATATATATGTGTTAGTATACTGTATTGGTGTTTTTCTTTCTGGCTTACTTCCCTCTGTATAATAGGCACTGGCTTTTGAGAAAAGAGCTTTTTTTCTTGCGAGGTTGGTTAGTGATAAGAGAAGAAAGTGTTAATCTTTCAGTTGTTTTGACTCTTTGCGACCCCATACACTGTAGCCTGCCAGGCTTCTCTGTCCATAGATTCTCCAGGCAAGAATACGGGAGTGGGTTGCCTTGCTCTTCTCCAGGGCATCCACCAGACCCAGGGATCCAACCTGGGTCTCCTACATTGCAGGCAGATTCTTTACTGTCTGAGCCACCAGGGAAGCCCCCATCTATGGTAAGCTGTGGTAAAAGGGCTTCAGCACCTGATCTTCCAGGACAATGGACCCTTCGCTTTAGGAAAGAGTTCCAGTGTTCAGGTTCTGGTCACGTTCAGGTCACCTTCCAGTCTGTTGGTTCCGTGGCAGGGAAGAAACTTAGGTTCAGGATAGTAGAAGTCAAAGTTTACTCCTCTGCGCATGCTTGGGCTACGCTATTTGCACTTATGTTCTGTAGTCTCTATAAAACAATTGATATCTTGTTATAAACAGGATAGGATCAGATTTGGACTGGTTCTACAGTTACACAAGCAGAAATCAGAAAGTACTGGGGTTCAATGAATTCATTTGGGTTTCATATCTAACCTTATTTGCATAGATTAAGGAACAAGAAAGTAAGTATAGAACTTCAAGTAGGCTTGGTTGTTTGCCGACTGACTGACTGGTGATACTGAGTTTCTGGCCTAAAGAAGGAGCAGTAACAGGGAAATGAAATTGAAACTTCAATTTGCTGACATGGTACCCACAGAAGGAGTGTCTCCATTTTTGGGCTAGATATTTAACACACGTGAAAAATGTTAAATTTGTGTGTAAGTTCTGCAGATCAAGAGACTGCAGAAGAATGTTTAAAAGTACCCACTAAGTTTTACACAGGAAGCATGTTATGTGAGAGAACAGGTTTTCAGTGCTGATGAGACAGGCTTATTTTACAAGAATGTTGGCAAGTTAACTTGTATAATGCAAGTGGCGTTTTGATTGATGAAAATGTTGTTAAACAGAAAGGCTCATAGGAACCTAACTGTGCATTTCCTTAGGAGCAACAGTTGCATATTCTCTCAGTGTTTACAACAACATTACAGACCACAGCTATCATAAATAGCAAAAATTGATCTTATATTTAAAGTATACGAATTGATCAGTTTATGTACATACTCATATCATATCCTCAAGGTGAGGAGCATTTTCATTACAATCTAAGGTATACTTGTGCTCCTTTGCAATCTATCCAGTCCTATACCATGTGCTCTAGACAATCACCAGGTTGGTTTTTTTGAATCTATACTTTAGTTTTATAATTTTACATAAATGTAATACACTCAAAAAAAAATCTGACTCCTTTTACTCAGCATAATGTCTTTGAGATTTTTCCATGTTGTTGTTTTCCATTGCTGAGTAATGTTTCATAGAACTGGGTATACCCAATCCTCTGTTCATGGATTTCAACTTTTTGGTTGCTACAACTAAATTGCTGTAAATACTTTGTGCAATTGTTGTGTGGACATATGTTTTGTATTTTTTGGTTAAATAGCTAGGATTGTAATGTCTGGATCAGGTGGAGAGTAGTTTTAATTTTTAAGAATTAATTTTAACCATTAGTATTATACTGTGGTTTTAATTTGCATTTTTCTCTGATAACCAATAATGTTGAACATCCTCTCATGTATTAATATTTTTGATATATATATATATATATATTATATATGTATGCATATGTACTTTCGTCTTTTCTAAAGTGACTTTACATGTTTATTTTTCTAAATGCATTGTTTGTCTTTTTATTATTAAAGTTTAAGAGTTCTTAGTATATACCAGTTACAGGTTGATGAGAATGACTTCAGAAGAAACCAATCCTGCCAGCACCTTGTTCTTGGAAACTTGCTTCCAGAATTGTGAAAAAATAAGTTTCTATTTATTGTTTAAACCTCCCAGTTTGTGGCACTTTGTTATGGCGGCCCAAGAAAAATAATATGTCTCCTTTTCAAGTCTTGCTTAGATGGTGTCTCAAATCTAGTTTAAACTATTGCCTATTATTTTGTACTTGCCCTTTGAGGCCTTTAGCAGAAACTAAGTGAGGAAGAATCTCAGTTTAAGATTGGTACTGTATGTTTCATATCCTTTAGAGTTTGCTATGTCTGTATCCCATTTCTAAGAATCTCTGAATTTCTTTCAAATAACACAGTCTTATAAAACTTCAGATTTATGATCATACATTCTAAGAAGCCCAAACCATTTGGAGAACAATATCACTTTGAATGTCACTCTCTTATTTTAGAAAACATTAAATTTTGATAACAAGTCAATGGGGAAAAGCTTTTATAAATAGTCTTTTAAAGTATGAATGTGATCCAGTTTCACTCTCCAAAAGGGAATAAAATGAAGGAGTCAGTGCCTCTGATGACTGTCATTCAAAATGGAACCCATATTTTATTTCCTATCCCAAGTGAAACTTGCTTGGGTAAATCAGTTTAATGATGATAAACAGACATAGTGCAATTCAGAAGACATTTCTGTTACTTCTCACATCTAAAGGGTAATGTTTTGAGACATAAGATGTCTCTGTGAGTATAGAAGTCTGGAAGTTAAAAGCTTAAGCAAAATAAACAGGAGAGAATAGTGAATAAAATATTTTCAGGATGCAACATTAAATCGGAACTTCGTTAGCACATAATTCATTTATCCTCAATTGTAAAATATAAAAATGCTTCTAAAGATACACAGCTGTGTGATGCCTCTCCTTTAGTCTCATAAAGCCATACATTGAGATATGGTCAGTGTGCAATTATAGTAATTTTAGTGCATCTCTGCCATGAGGTCAATACATTCACTGATATTACATGCTTTGGTTGAGAGCTTATATAGTTCTTAAAGAAAAGTATTAAGTTGGAAACATAAACACTATCTAAAAATTAAAATTTGAAGCAAGAATAATTCTTCATCAGTATTCCTAAATTGTGTACCTTTCATATTCTTGCTTTATTCAGAAAGCTTAATGAAATCCAGCATGTAGAACACGTTCAGAGGGTCTGCAGTTTGTCAGATACTCTCATATTTTTCTCCTCACACTGCAGAGATTTCCATAAACTTCATAGATTCTTTTTGTCAAGAGCTTATTGGAAACAGAAATCCATTCTGTCTGCTAAATGTGAAGAACTGAGATTCAAGTTCTGGCACAGCTAAGCTGTCAACAAAATGTAATGATTGGGCTGATATCCAATCTTCTAATATTGACCTGGCTCTTTGGAGTCCTAATAAAGTAAAGTAGCAATGACAACTACAGCAAAACTCATGCTTTGGACACCTTTATGTTTTGTGGGGACCCATATCAGTTTTCTGTGGCAACATGTAATATTTACTTTATTACCTGTGATGTGTTAGCACTAAGTTCCTGACAACTAGCAGGCTCTCAAACCTGAGGCATTGCATTGCCTTGGAAATCAGGCACTCAGACTCCAGTCCTCAGAGCTCACATTTCCCACTTTTATGAAAAGTTTAAATGCTGTAGAACCTGTGAAAATATTTCAAATGGTATTCGTAATAAAACCTTTCTGATTCAAGTTGGAAACAGCTGAATTTTCTCTTTGGAGCTTGAGGTTAGGAAAGGATAGCAAGTGGTTTCCAGTTAACTCTGTCCCTTCAGGAAACACTGACTTTTAAAAACATGTGGACATTTAAACTCTGTCTCCATGGTTTCTTTTAAACTTTACATCCCCTCTGTTTAAAAGATAATTCTTTAGTTTTTTTTATTCAACTGGATGTTAGCTGAATTCAGTCAGTTGGTTGAGATTTAAGCAAAAAACCAGAAATGTCCAGGCTGCATAAGACACAAACTTTCGCCAAGTTTCTGTGGGTTTCTGGAGGATCACAGCCTATGGTTCCTTCTGGCTCTGAGTTCCTACTTATACTGACCTCTTATTTTCATTTCTGTTCCCTTGATTATATCACACTAAACTGTCCCCATACTTAAGGTAATTTCTTACCCTTAATTTTCCACAAACCACCCAGATAAATAATTTCTACATATAATAGGCTTTACTGAGATTTTAGGGCAATAGAAAGGATTTTACAGCATCAGACTTTACTTTCACCACCAGATACGTCCACCATGACTCGTCCGTGTTGGGTGGCCCTACCTGGCATGGCTCATACAGGCTGTGATCCGTGTGCTCATTTTGGTTAGTTTTCTGATTGTGGTTGTCTGTCTGTCTGCCCTCTGGTGGAGGAGGAAAAGAGGTTTGTGCAAACTTTCTGATGGGAGGGACTGGCTGTGGGGAAAGCTGGGTCTTGCTCGGTGGGCAGGGCCATGCTCAGTAAATCTTTAATCCAATTTTCTGCTGATGGGTGGGGCTGTGCTCCCTCTCTGTAGTTTGGCCTGAGGCAGCCCAGTCCTGGCGTCTTGTATTCTCTATTCAAGGACTGTAGCTTCTGTGTTAGGCCTAATGATGACCTCCTCCAAGACGATTTATGTCAATATGCTGCACCTCCCAGGAATACTCCTGCCAGTGCCCCTGACCCCGCAGCAGGCCACTGTTGAATCACACCTCCACCTTAGACTCCCAAACACTCACAGGCAAGTCTAGCTCAGTCTCTTGTGGGGTCACTGCTCCATTCTCCTGAGTCCTGGTGTACACAAGGTTTTGTTTGCGCCCTCCAAGAGTCTTTGTTTCCCCAGTCCTGTGGAAATTCTGTAATCAAATCCCACTGACCTTCAAAGTCAGATTCTTCCTGAGGATGAAATGGTTAGATGGCATCACCGACTTAATGGACATGAGTTTGAGCAAACTCTGAGAGATGGTTAAGGACAGGGAAGACTGGCATGCTGCAGTCCATGGGGTCGCAGAGTCAGACATGACTGAGCAACTGAACAACAATGAGACGGGATTTTATGTTGCATCTCTGCAAATTATCTTATTCCAAAAAGCCTTTGTCTGTTTGCTACTGGGAGTTTTTCACTGGCTGTGTTTTCCTGGTAGATTATTGTAAAGCAACCCTGCACCATGCTGCATTCCTTACTGTTCCCCCTTTCACCTCTTCCTAGTTTTTGGTGTTACCTTTGGCAAGATTGCTTCAAACCAGGCTTCTCTCCTTCAGCCTAGTTCCCTCATCCTGCTTAGCTCAATTCCCCTAACTTGTCTTTGGGACTATGTTTTCATATCCAGAGACTTGTTAATGATTCTGGTGAAACAAAGTATCTCTGCTCTCTGTCTTGCCCTTTAGCAGACCCAAATATTGGATAGTTTTTCTTTCTAATTCCCCTTTAGCCATGTTAAGTTAGCAGATACATAAATACTATCTTGGGCCTTATTTAAGATGTACATTTAGAACTATTTATAACATTTTAAAAATATAGACAACATATACCCACAAAGATAGACATTGCTATATTCATGGCACATTTGAATTTTCTCCTCTGGTGAATGATAAATATTTACTACCATCTTTTTTAGACTGTATTTTACCAATGTGGGCCTTTGATTTTTCCATGAGCAAGACTTCTGGAAAAGGGAAGATTAAAAATATTTCCCCTAAACACTTGCTTAATGGTTGTGTGTTAAATATATTAGTTTTTTAGGTTTGAGTAAGAGCAATTAAACACTACTGAATTCTTTTCTAATCATTGGGCCAAAGAATTGCCAGTGTAAAAATGTTCCAGTGAATATTTCAAAATAAGATAAAGCATATGCTTCTAGTCATCTTTGTAGATGTTCTGAGAACCGTCTTTCTAACTATGATTATTTCCAAGCCAAAGATAGAAATGCACTACCACATATGAAAGTATTACACAGATTCAGGCCTTCAGGTTCTTAATAAATTTCCAGTGGATCTGAAAGGAAAGGCATGAAGCTTCTCCACTTTGCTTCATGGTTGGTTACCTCGGTGAGTTTTTTTGCTTGTTTATTCATTTATTATTTATTTTCATTCTTATTCCTAAACATGTTATATTGCAAGATGACATAAATTTGACATGAGAAAGAAGGAGCAAAGAATAAAACACATATAAGCCAAAGAAAAAACAAAGATTAAAGGGCAAGGAACAAAGCAAATAGATACAGGGAACAAAAGAGCATATACAATGAAATACAGAGAAGAGGAACGAAATAAACTATCATTCTTTGAAGTCCTAAAGGTATGTATCCCAAGAAGTTGCTAAGAAATGGTAATTTGAGATAGCTCATTTGACTTTGTTCGTGTAGGAATAGGGACTTTTTTTCTGATTAGTACATCAGGGCCATCTTGACATTAATTTAGAGAAACTCATGATAATGGCATATGCAGAAGCTTAGAGAGAAGAATGTAAAGAAAACCTTCCAGTGTTTTATCTTTCTGGAATGTCTTCATGGGGTGGTAAAGACATTAGCAATGCTTTCTTTGGGAACACAGGATGTCACATGATAAAACATCGAGTGGTAAAAAGTCTTTGCAAGCTCTCTTAAATTCAATGACTTCTGTGTAGAAATATACTTTGAGTCATATGAAAAGAAACTTACTTGTTTTCTGGAGTCTGTTGATACCTTTGAAGTGACTTTGTGATTTTTTGTTTTTTTTTCCCTCCAAGTCCCACTTACGTCAACTTTCTAGAGTTTTGGAACCAAAGAGAAGCTGTTGCTCAAATTAAGGGAGTAAAAAATTTGAGAGAAAAAAAAAAGGAATTAATTGTTTTTGATCTATACACTTGGCTGGTTGCTAATAGTAGGCAGAATTTTTTAAAAATGTATTATATTAACTATTATTAGTTTAGGATTCATTGATCATATAAAATGAAAAAACAGGATGTGTATGTGATTGTGTGTATGTGTGAGTGTATATTTGTTGAGTTAAATGCTATTTAATACTATAGGATAGATATGTATATGATAAATTATCCTTTTAATTATTATTAAAATGACTATTTTCATAAGGAATCACTCCAGAAGAATATAGTATAACTTAAAATGTAGCACACATATTTTCAAATATGATATAATTGAACTTTAAATTTTAGATAGAAATATCAGATAATACAAAATACGATCAAGTCAAGTCTTTTCTCGTTGTGTTTAAAATGCTCTTCTTAAGGGGACTATAACAATTAAGAATGTGTGGGATTCAGGACAAGTATATTTGCATGAATTGGTATAGAAAATAGCTTCCTTTAATTATTTAAAGGACAAGACTAAGAGTGGCCTAAATCTTTAATTTATCTAATAACTTTGGTAAATCATTAGAATACAATTTTGATTTCTTTTTTTAAAGAACGTTTGTATCTACTGGTCAAAGCTTGGCTCCTTTAATTGCTGATAATATAAATTTGGTCAATTTATATGTCCTCCATGTCTGTATTGACTCAGTTGTAAACTAAAAATGAAAATAGTACCTACCTGGTAAGACCGCAGTGGTGATTAATGAGAATGCCTGAAAGAGTACCAAATGGCTAAATGTTAGTTACTGTTAATTGGTTTTTAGCTTAAATGAAAGATGAACTCATATCATGGTTTATGTACTTGCTTGGGAAACATGCTGTGAGAAAATGTGTATCTTCCTATGGAGTTTGGTGTAACTCAGCTTTAGATGAAACACCTTTGGTGCCTGCCTGATGTACCTTGTAAGACGGAAGAGTAATTAGTTTATTTTTCAGATCAAGAGTTTTCTGAGACTCTGGACCATTTTCCTGTTCTAAATTTGCATGCTTCCTATGAATGTAACCATACCTGTACCAAGGGGAATGATTTTTCTTTATATATCACAGACTAATAAGAAACTGTTGACCCTGTTTATCAGTGTCATCCCTAAAATCTTTCCTCTGTCCTACTCTCCTTCATCCTGGATGCAGCTGGTGCATTCCATGTAATACATTCTTCTGTTTCTTATTTTATGGCCTGATGTTTACATGGGGTTTTGGTTTATATACTTTTTGTGTATGTAAAATTCACTGGAGCTTTAATTAAACATATAAAGCAATTAAAATTCTAGAAGTTACATAAACTGGTGTGTCTTACACTCTGCAGTAAGGATTGTAGAGATAAGGAAGGATTTCATTGAGATTCTGTCTCACATAATGACATAACACTATCTTAGTGGTAGGAAGACTAGCAAAGTGAGGAAATGTATTCAGTTTCAACTTTTATAAGCATCATTTATGTTAGATAATATGTAAAATTGACAGTGAAATTGCTTTGAATCCTTATTTTTTTGTTTGATTATTTACTTTCACATAGGCAATATTTAGTATACACTATTAGTATTAGGTATATTAGTATAGCCTATATTTAGTATACACTATTAAAAATATTGACTCAATCAATGAAAATCTTAAATTATTTATTAGGAGAAAGTTTAGAGTCAATAAATAAATAATCTTTTAATACCATTTTGCAATTGCAAAGAATATTTTTTGCCATTTGCAAAGTACCATGATTAGGATTTCTTTAAATACATCTAATTGTACATATATAAGAAATGCAATTACTTTGTTTATCCTCATAGGGATGAGATACACTGGATAGAATTTACTTTTTAATTTCAAATGGAAAGGTTATTTCAAAGTAGTTTCTAGATACCAGCCCTAGATACTTTTTTATTCAGTTCTTTTTCTAGAAGGACAAATAACTTCACAAAGAGGTCCTTCAAAAATATGTTTTATAATCAATTATAAAAACACTGAATGTTTCCTTGAGACAGCCTTTGAAAGGTACTTCATAAATCACATGACCTTTATTTGCATATCCCATTTAACATTCCAAGCAACTGCAGTGATACTGAGAAGATTGTGTTAAAAATAACAGTGGGGAAAGTGTAATGAATGATAGAGGAAAATCAGTGTACAGCATTTATACTCTTTCAGATATACAAGAGGAAAAAACAGAATATGCAAATACTATCCAATAATACTAAGTAGTAGTGAATAGCTTTAATGATTTTCATGGGTGACATAATTAAGTTTTCTGTTTTTGGTTTAAGAAAACCATTCTCTCTCTCTCTCTCTCACACACACACACACACACACACACACACACACACACACCTGCCTCAAAATACTTTTCAGTTGCTTCTCTTGTTCAATGTAGTGGTTTCTCTGTTCTTGGTCTGTCTAACTCCATTATCTTCCTTGACCTGTTTTTGACCTCAGCTCTAAATTGGATGAAGCCCCTGTCAGGAGTAAAATTCTTTGATCCTGTGATTCTATTTCTGTTCTGCACAAATCAGCTGTATTTATATATTCCCAGCCCATGGAGGGAGAGGTAATTTTAGATTCCATTTTTATTTTTTCCTGGTCTACTAATTTTTCAAGAACATATAGCATGATCAAAAAATCAGAGTTTACACGGTGAAAGAATAAATGGATTTTATTCACTCATTCATTCCCAAGTGATTGCTTATGACATGCTAAGCACTGCACTGGATATTAGAGACACAAAGAGACCTGCTTTCAATTCACCCCACCAGAGAGCTCTCAGTGAAGTAGGAGGAGGCAGACACATAAATAAGTGTAAATGCAGTAATACTGTAAGGGGCTGAAAGATGAGTGGACTTTTGTCATGTGCGAGAAAGCCATTCCGGGCACAACAACATATGTGAGCAGTAAACTTAGGTGTGAAGCTGCTGAATGTACTTGGGAAACTACAATAATTCAGTTCAAGTGGAATGTACAGAGTACCTCCCACGTGGAGGAGTTTGGATTTGATCATCTAAAATAGAAGTCTCTTATGTGTGGGAGTTGGAGAAGGAAATGGCAACCCGCTCCAATATTCTCGCCCAGAGAATGGGGTCACAAAGAGCTGGACACGACTAAGTTGCTAATACACACATGTGTGGGAACGCAGGTGGTTGCTTAATATATTCCATCATGATTTGTACTATATTAGAACTGCTATATAACATCTTATCACCCTTTAATTTTTATTTTAAAGTATGCTTCATTATATATATGTCTGACTTATATGTAAACAAATTTACCATGTTGGGAGCATGCTTAAAAGTTGTTTGAAGATGGGATGTTTGTGCAACCAAAATGTTTGGAGATGACTGCTCTAGGAATTAGAGCCTTTGAACTGTTTTGAACTGAAGTGATCTGTTTGGCATTTTTGAGGGGCCAATAAAATTGTTAGGAATTACTGGAATTGTACATTTAAAAATTCAGGACAGTAGTTAATAACAAGTGGCCTTTGAAGATTGGTTATTATTGTGGTGGTGGTGGTTGTTACCATCATCATCGATAGTAGTGGTAGGTATAGAGAGAGTGTAGTTTAGAGGAGCTAATACTGGTTTTAATATCTGGCATGCTTGAATTCTGGCTCTATAAACCAGGTGAATTTTTGGTAAGATACTTAAACTTTTGGAGGCACAATCTTCATCAGCAGCACCAGGAAAACAATTCCCACCTCACTAGTTTGTAGTGAAGATTTCAAAAATGCTCATGAAGGACCTGGCATAGGCCATGGTCAATACTCAAATAATTAGGTAAATAATTACTGTCTTATTCAAAAGACTTTGCTGCTTGTTTCTCTTTGATTCTAATTTTTTGGATTTATAAAGTGCGATTCCTCTCTTGACCATGTTCATGCTCACACTTTTAAACATGATGTACAGAATATGGCTTTCTTTGGCTCAGACTCTGACTTTAAATAAGAATCAGTTTGGCCTACATATCAGAATCATGGACTAGGCCCTTGATGACTAATAGCTATGCAGAATTGTGTCTTACTAGACTTATGAAAATAAGGGTAAGTTAGAATGTTTTCCTGGTAAGGCAAATAATTTCAAAGAGTGTAATAAAATGCAGCTGTGTTTGGATCGCTCTTCCTTTTGTCTTTTATGTAAATATTTTGAAGTAATTTTGGTTCAACTGCATGATCTGCATACATGGGCCATGAATTTTTAAATTGTGAGCTAAGCATGACTTTACTGAAGGATTTATTAAATTGTTCTTCTATCCATGGGATTCCCCAGGCAAGAATATGAAAAATTATTGATAAAAATCAATTACTTGTATAAATAAACAAAATAATTATTTGTAGCCGACATCACACAGAATTTGATTATAGCATATCCCATGATTCCATAAAGAATTGTAACCTGTTTAATTACACAAAGATACACTTTGAAAATAATTTATTTTGGCAAGATGACCAGTGTGGGGTGGGGAGGCTAAAACAAATGTTTCAATTTAGCCTTAAACAGAAAATGGAGCAGAAGTAAACACAGGTGTCAGTCACAATTGAAAAAGAGCCTTGCTGGAAAGGGAATCTGTTAACACAGGTGTTTTCAAAAGCCAAATGGTGGGGAAATTTTCATCTTGTTAAATAGGCAAATATTTTTACATAGTTGTGGTTACAAAATGTAAGTCAAATCTTTATTCTACTTATTAGCATAAAGTTGAATCTGTGTAAAGCTCTTTGCTCAAAAGGATAAAGATTATTTTTTCTGTTAAATTGAGCATGTATAATGATTTCAAAAAATGTTGCTTTGTAAAGTTGAAATCAAATTTTTTTTTAAAGTTTTGTTTCTATTGACAACTACATTTGTTAAAATGTTTGTAGTAGCAAACTGTTCTCTCAAAATATTGACATATCTCTTGGTTGTTCAGTTAGTTTGCTTTTTCTAGTCTTTTGGTTTCAACTGTTTTAAATTCTTACTTTTCACTTGTCTCTTGAAAGCCATAGCTAGGTATAAATATTTCTTTGGTGGCCCAGTTGGTAAAGAATATTCCTGCAATGTAAGAGACCTGAGTTGGGACGATCCCCTGGAGGAGAGTGTGGAAACCCATCCCAGTATTCTTGCCTGGAGAATCCCATGCACAGAGGAACCTGGCGGGTAAAAGTCCATAGGTTCACAAAGAGTCAGACATGACTGACGTGCCTTAGCATGCATGCCTGCAACACATGAATATTCTATCTGGAAATCTTTGCATTTTAACTGGTGAATTTTACCTATCTATATTATATATGGATCATTTTTACCATATTGTTTCATGCTCTCTATGTATATCATTTATCTATGTTTATTTTCTTCCCTCTTCTTATAGGATAGATTATTTTTATTCTTATATATTTCCCTCAACTAGGTTAAAATTTATGTACCCTCTTATCATAATCTTTATTATTACTCTTGAAATTTTACCACAAATATTTAATTTCAAAGTCTCAAACTCCGGGAGACAGAGGAGGACAGAGGAGCCTGCAATGCTGTAGTCCATGGGGTCACAAAGATTTGCACACGACTTAGCAACTGAACAACAGCAACAAAAGTTAATCAATTGTTTCCTCTCACCACAAAGTGGAGTGAAAATCGTAATATTATTTTTAACTCTTATAAACTCTCATTAGGCTTTACAATTATGATTCTTTTAGTGTTTTATCTCTATTTTTCAGCCTCACACTTTAGGGTTGTTTACAACCTTTGAATCCAGCTAATTGTCCATTCTACTAATTTCTCATTTTCTGTGTCATAGAATTTATTATATCTTTTATCATGCAGTGTACTAAGCATTAGGGATAAGAGATGAAAAGCATGCAATTCATGCCATCAAGAAATTTTACACTCGACTAAAAAGAATGTGATAGAATTTTCATTAAAAGACTTCGCTAAGAGTGATGTGAACACAGAGGATAATGTGGCTAAATAACCGGAACTACATATTACATTTGATTACTCTTTTTTTTTTTAATAAATAACTATTTTTAGACTTATTTCCATTTTATGTATATGTTTTTACTCACAGTTCCTTCATAAATCTGAAGTTTTTTCTACGTGGATAATTATCTTGCAAACAGACACAATTTTATCCACCTCCACCCCCCCCCCCTGACATATCTTTTAAAAGTTTTATTGTCTTGTACTAGCTAAGGCCTCCAGTCTTTGTTCAATAGGAGTAGTGAGAGTGAACTTTCTGGCTTTATTCCTGAACTTGAAGAGAGAGCTTTCATTCTCTTACCATGTATGATGTTACTGTAGGATCTTTTTGTAGATGCCTTTTCACAGTTAAGAAAATTCTTTTCCAATCCTGATTTTTGTGAGAATTGTTATCCTGCTTGTAAGTTGAATTTGGTTAAACTTTTTAAGTCATTTTTATACGATTTTCTTCTTTAGTCTGTTACATGGAAAAATATACTGACTTATTTTTTAATGTAGATTGATTTATAGTACAGATTACAGTTTATCTCTGTGAATATTCCATGTGAACCTGAAAAGATTATATATTCTATTGCTGTTATGTGAATTATTCTATACATGTCACTAAGTATCAGTTAGAAAAACAGCTTGATAATGTTAGCCTTGCCCTCTATATTATATTGCTTTTCTATTTGTTTTATCTGTTACTGAGAAAGACGTGTTAAAATCTCCAACCGTAATTGTAGACTTGTCCATTTCTATTTTTAGTTCTACTAGTTTTTGTTTTATGTAATTTGAATTTCTATTGTTTTATACATGTACATTTAGGATTATTATGGCTTTTTGGTGTATTACCACTTTACCATTATAAAATGTCTCCTTTTATTTCCAATAATACTCTTTTTTTTTTAATTTGTTGTTGTTCAATCTCTAAGTTGTATCCGACTCTTTGTAAACCTATGGACTGAAGCACACCTGGCCTCCCTGTCTCTCACCATCTCCCAGAGTTCGCCCAAGTTCATGTCCATTGACTCAGTGATGCTATCCTTCTTGAAGTTTACTTTGATGTTAATATAACCACCTAGGTTTTCTTTTGATTACTGTTTTCATGATATATTTCTTTTCATCCTTTTAATGTATTTATTGCTTTCTATTTAAAATGAGATTCTTAATAGATCACAGATACTTGTCCTACTTTTTATCCAGTCTGTCTTTAATTGACATGTTCAGATTATTTATAATGTAAATATTGATATAGTTGGATTAAAGTCTACATTCTTTTTTCTAGTTGCTATTTGCTTTGTTTGTTATTTGTTCCTCTCATCTTAATTTTTTTCTTGTTTGCTGTTGGATTATTTAGGTATTCCTTATGATTCCGGTTTAGATCTACTATTTTTTTTAAATTTGTACTTCTTTTAAAAAGTTGTGTTTTCATTTTTAGTGGTTGCTCTAAAGTGTACAATAGAAATGTAAGTAATTGTAATCTATCTTCAAATGATAATACAGCTTCACATGTAGTCTAAGCACCTTACAACCATTTGCTCTCTATTCCTTCCTGTCACTTTTTGTGAGATTTTTTAAAGGTTTTTAAGATAACATTTATTTCTTAAAAATTATGTGCATAATAGGAAACCAAAAACACATTTTATCCATACATTTCAGTTGTATGCATTCTTAAAATACTCAGTATATTGTTACTATTTGTTTACATAAACAATCCACTATACTTTAGAGTGACTAAAAATAAGAAATATGCATTTTTATATTTACCTTTAGAACTAGTAACCTTATAAATTCTCTAAAGTTGTCTTGGGATCCTTTGGGAACTCCAGAATCACATTTTGAGACTGGTTGATATAATCTATTAGGATTTATATAAGCTACATTATTTTTTCTTATAATTTTCAGTGTTTACTTGTCTGAACTTAGTGATTCCCTGGTGGCTCAGACAGTCAAGAGTCTGCCCGCAATGCGGGAGACCTGGGTTCAATACCTGGGTCAGGAATATCACCTGGAGAAGGAAATGGCAACTCACTCCAGTATTCCTACCTGGAAAATCCCATGGATGGAGGAGCCTGGTAGGCTACACACCATGGGGTGGCAAAGAGTCAGACATGGCTGAGTGACTTCACTTTCACTTTTCATCTGAACTTGAAGACATCTTTCTAACTTAGTACTCTACTTTTGGCAGCAGATGCAAAAGATGTTTTTATTAGAAACCATGATAGTTTGCCTCTGGAAGACTAAATCAAAATGTGCTAATAAAGGAGATGGACACCTATATCATCCTGAGAAATATGTTTAAAGAACTAGTGATTTTATTACTATTTAGCACTGTGACCCATTTGTCATACACACATAGCATTATTATATATTCTTTTATCTTTTAAGTCATAAGAGATATCAACATAGGATGTAGTCCAGTTGCTGAACCTTTTAATTTTACTTTGGGTAACTCAGTTTATCCCTTGAATGAGTTGAACCATTTCACTCCATTATGAAATGTCACATAGCAGTTGGATTCACTCATGTGAAGGAGAGACAGATCCTGTCAACCATGTAAAGGCTCTAGATGATCACCTTAAGTCAGTCTATCTCTCAGTTGCTCACAAACTGTACACTTTCAAATGGAAATAAAGAAGATGTGAAATATATCTTCTACTATGCAGATATGGGGCACAACTCTTACCAATTACATTTCCTGCATATAGTAATGGCAATATACTTTGAAATACTTGAAATATGTAAGACTGTTAGGACAGATTTTATCTAAAGATTTTCTAAAAATGTTTTTTGATTCTCTGATTTTTGTTTCTAAAACATGTCATCTTCTGTTACCGATATTCTTTTTGGTGTTCTTTATTATCAGTTCTTCATCATTAGGGAAAAATTATAAAATATCTTTTTGCCTCATCATTATTTGATGGAAACATTTTTCTTTTTGCTTTCAAGAAATTGCCAGTTTTAATATGATTCTGTAAATTTAAATGGTTTATAGTTTTAAGGTTTCCAGAAATGTTGATATGAATTAGATTTTTACATAAAAATATATAGTATGTAATTTAAAAAATAACATGTTAAAATATTATAATTACAATCTACTGAATCAGTCTCTTTGTTTGTAAATGTCAAAGTTCTAGCACTGGGTCATAGATGTGAACTGTAAAGTAAGGCATTAATCTCAGAATCATTACTTTTTAACCTCTAAAAAATCTATTATAAAGAGCTTAAATATATACTTGACATAATTTTCATGTTTATGAAATAGATGGCTCAGTCCAGTTCAGTTCAGTCATTCAATTGTGTCTGACTCTTTGTGACACCATGGACTGCAGCACGCCAGGCCTCCCTGTCCATCACCAACTCCCAGAGTTTACCCAAGCTCATGTCTGTTGAGTCGGTAGTGCCATCTAACCATCTCATCCTCTGCCGTCCCCTTCTCCTCCTGCCTTCAATCTTTCTCAGCATCAGGGTCTTTTCCAATGAGTCAGTTCTTCGCATCAGGTGGCCAAAGTATTGGAGTTTCAGCTTCAGCATTAGTCCTTCCAATGAACACTCAGGACTGATCTCCTTTAGGATGGACTGATTGGATGTCCTTGTAGTCCAAGGGACTCTCAAGAGTCTTCTCCAACACCACAGTTCAAAAGCATCAATTCTTTGGTGCTCAGCTTTCTTTATGGTCCAACTCTCACATCCATACATGGCTGCTGGAAAAACCATAGCTTTGACTAGACGGACCTTTGTTGGGCTACATAAATGATAACTATGTATTTGCAAAAGTATTACAGAATACTATATCACAGTAATAAAAATAGCAAGTTCAACACATTTACAAATTAAAATCAAAGTAATATTTCAAAGAAATTTGAAAGCATCTTTGCTTGCTTTTCAGAGACATCCTTGAGCTTCAAGGAATCCTATCAAATCTGATTAAAGATGTGAGAGATATCATTTAATGCTATAAGGATATGATTTCTTATATTGTTATAAATCCTTTATGAATTATTCTGTTAAACTAACTAAAGATGAATTTTTAGTGGGTAGTCATTTTCCAATGTTATTTTCAAGGAATTTGGAAAACATATCCCATTTTATTTTAAACATTTTAATTTACTTTAACATGCAGCTGAAATCAAATTTTAAATCTTGGGACAAATGACAATCTCTTTCAAGTAGATTTTTGTTTGTTTGTTCTGTTAGTCATTTGTTGTCATATAGCAAATTACTCCAAATTTAAAGGCCCAAAACAACAAATTATTACTTCATAGTTTCTGTGCATTAGGAATCTGAGTATAGCTTAGCTGAGTACTTCTGGTTCAGAGACCCATAATTCAGTTGTTGATCAGAGCTGTGCTCTCATCTGAATGACTGGCTGAGATAGAATCTATTCTTAAGCTCCTTCATGTGGTAGTTGACAGGATTTAGTTCCTCATGTAGGATCATTTGGCCGAGGGCCTCTAGTCCTGCTTGCTGTTGGCTAGAGGGCTTTCAAAGGCCCTTGCTACATGGGTCTCCCTATAGGTGAGCTTATAATATGACAGGCAACCTCCATCAAAGCAAATAAACAAGAAAATAAGAGAGGAATGCAAAATGGAAGCCACTATCATTTTATAACCTCTCCTTGGAAGTGACATCCCATCAGTTTGCTATATCGTATGCATTAGAAGAGAATTACTTGGACCTCCCTGGTGGTCCAGTGGTTAAGAATTTACCTTGCAATGCAAGGGATGCAGGTCCCATCCCTGGTCTGAGAACTAAGATCCCAGATGCCAAGGGGCAACTAAGCCTGTGTGACATAACAAGAGAGTCTGTGTACCTCAATGAATGATCCCTCATGACACAACTGAGACTTGACATGGTCAAATAAATAACTAATTAATTTTAAAAATAAGGAAGAGAATTACTAAGTCTTGCTTATATTCAATAGGAAAGGGTTACACAAATCTGTGAATACAAGGAGGTGGGGATCATAAGAGGCCATGTTAGAAGCTTTCTATCACACTCGATTAAGACTCTTGAATTTCTTACATACAGAAAGAAGAAATTTAAAATGAAGCCATGTTAGAAGCTTTCTACCACACTTGTTTAAGAGTCTTGAATTTCTTACAAGTAGAAAGAAGAAATTTAAAATGAATCCACATTTGGTAAATGTTGAAGTAGATGCAGTAAAGGAACAGTATTTTGTTTCTTTAAAAAGTATATGGTTTTATTGTTCAAAATAAATATCAAAATTTTTCTATCTAAATATCTTATATATTTTTATTTTATCCTTTTCTTTTTGGTGGCATGAATTCATAGAGGACAAAATGTGTAATGTATTTCTAATGCTTTTGCCACTTCCTACAGATGCAGTGCTTGATCTGCTTAAATTCAATTGAACAACATGTATTTATAGGTCAGAAAGCCCTAGGGAAGTGTTCTATTGCAACATGACTACACTTTCAAGATTATGACTTAGAGATTCTCAATGAACTATTGACCAGCCCTTAGGTTACTAATGTGCAGAAATTTGTAGTAACTAATCTGTATTCTAGGGTCAAGACAGAAACATTTCTATGTGTGCTTAGTCTAAATTCTCTGTGATAGAGGCTAGAAAATCATTAACGTGCCTACATTTGCTTTTTTAATAATTCTTGATCTGCCAAATGAATTTAAGCTTTTAATTTGCACAAAAGGCAAAACTCTAAAAATAGAGACCAACTGATTTTATTAAAAAGGTGGTTTAAATTCCCTTCAACTTGATATTAGTTCTCCAGTACACTGATTTCTCTTCAAGTTCAATAACATTTTCTCTTGAAGAGTGATAATAATAGCTTTTGTCCTATCATTAATGTTAGCTGCCATTAATGTGACCCAGTCACTATGGCAAGGAATCCCAGAGCCAAGTCAGTCAACTATAAAGTATAAGACTATCCAAACTAGAGCCTCATTAGATAGTGCTTCATTAGACTTAATGCTTGTCTCATGGCACAGCTTCATAATTTGAATACAGAGGTTCCCAGGCATTGCATTCTGTGACTTGATACCACTAAATGCTAATCAAAGTGCCTTAATCTGTCTAAAATATTTGTAATGAACCTAGATTTACATCCCTTGGAATTAGCACTTAGGATGACCAATGACTTCTTATATTATTCGTTACTTCTTGCTTCCCATTAGCACAATTAACTGCTGTTCCACCCCAAATGATGAGAATAGTTTCAAACTATTTAACAATGTGGATTGAACAAAAGAGCTGTTAATTTTGTCTGACAGAGATTCAAAGGATTGTGAATCTTACAGTTGGGTGATAATTTAAAAAGTAGATACAAGTGGCCATGATTGCAAAAATTATTCTTCCTCTAATCAGAACAGATTAGTAGTAGGATAATATTGATAGCTAAACTGCCCCTGTATCTTAGTATGAAACTGCACTTGAAGTAAGCTCCGCATATTTCATTAATTCTTATTTTATTTTTTATTCATAAAATCATATCTGCACTATATTTTCCCTTTACGTCTTCCAAGATTGTGTTTGAAAGTAATTTTCTCTATTTAAAATGAGGTTTATATGATCAGAATTTCTTTGATGTTGTTCAGATGTTTTCAGAAGTACCAGTTAGGGATTGCTCTTCCCTAGAATGCAATTAAGAAGCATGTATTTTTTAATATTCTCCCCTCTTCTCTACTCTTTTGTCATTTAACTTCTTATTTTCCAGAATTTATAACTTATGAGTCCATTAGCCTGACCTTTATTACTTTGTCAACTTCTGACCTTTAAAATTCTTATGGTAAAAAAAAAAAGAAATTGATGGAATCAATGGGTTGCAGAGTCTAATAAAGCTAGTTTTGTGTGTGTGTGTGTGTAGTCGGACTTATACAGTTAATAAGCAGGAAGAAAATCTTGGAATAGCGATTTCAGAAATGGTGAAGTTGGTGGTGGTGGCAAGAGTACTTTTTTTCAAAGGAAGTGAGTACCAGAGATGATGGCAAAGATATTAAGAAATTGAGAGGGCAGGGATGTATCTATATTGTTGCAAAAAAAAGTACTATAAGTGTGGGTAAAAGAAGGGGAAATCATAGAGTAAGTGCCAAAGGCATCAATAAATTAAGAAGTAACTAGGTAATTAGATTACCTAGTAATTAGGAGATAACCTAGTAATTAGGAGAGCAATAAGCAGAGGGAGAGATTGGTATACTCTGGTGGCTTATGATGACTCTATGTGTAGTACAGAGCATATTCCTACCACTCCTGTTCTTAGGACAGAAATTATCAACTCTGTTATTTCTTGAATTGCTCTCACAGGCATTTCTTATTGTGTTATTCTGTCGTGTTTTCCTTTATGATTATTTTAGGCACATTTAATTATAGGCTAACACCAGAAATTCAAAGAATGAAAAGAGGAGAAAAAAAGAAATCATCTATAACAAAGAATTCCACTGGGCTTTGTTGCTTTAGGAACAAATGAAATACTTTTGATAAATTGTTATTTTTATAACAAATTATCCTTTGGATTCCCAAATCTTTGCATCTTCTATTACCCATCTAGCTCTAAAGTCACCAGTCCAACTCCTCTGTGGATGTTAACCATGTAAGATTAATTACCTTAAAACCCCCAAATGGAATAAACTCAATGACATTTAATGCACCATTCAGCCATTTACCCCTTTTCATCAATCTTACAATGTTTCTTGAATTGTAATTAAAACCTATGATAAATAAAGATGCTGAAAGTTTCAAGCAGCATTTTTAATTATTTAACATTTAGATTTTTGTCAGTGCCCCAAAAAACAAATATCAGTGCAAAGAAATAGAGAAAAGCAACAGAATGGGAAAGACTAGAGATCTCTTCAAGAAAATTAGAGATACCAAGTGAATATTTCATGCAAAGATGGGCTCAATAAAGGGCAGAAATGCTATGGGCCTAACAGAAGCAGAAGTTATTAAGAAGAGGTGGCAAGAATACACAGAAGAACTATACAAAACAGATTTTCATGACCCAGACAATCACGATAGTGTGATCACTCACCTAGATCCAGACATCCTGGAATGTGAAGTCAAGTGGGCCTTAGAAAGCATCACTACGAACAAAGCTAGTGGAGGTGATGGAATTCCAGTTGAGCTATTTCAAATCCTAAAAGATGATGCTGTGAAAGTGCTGCACTCAATATGCTACCAAATTTGGAAAACTCAGCAGTGGCAACAGGACTGGAAAAGGTCAGTTTTCATTCCAGTCCCTAAGAAGGGTAATGCCAAAGAATGCTCAAACTACCGCACAATGACACTCATCTCACACACTAGCAAAGTAATGCTCAAAATTCTCCAAGCCAGTCTTCAACAATACATGAACTATGAACTTCCAGATGTTTCAAGTTGGATTTAGAAAAGGCTGAGGAACCAGAGATCAAATTGCCAACATCCGATGGATCATCAAAAAAGCAAGAGAGTTCCAGGAAAACATCTATTTCTGCTTTATTGACTATGCCAAAGTCTTTGACTGTGTGGATCACAATAAACTATGGAAAATTCTGAAAGAGATGGGAATACCAGACCACCAGACCTGCCTCTTGAGAAACCTGTATGCAGGTCAGGAAGCAACAGTTAGAACTGGACATGGAACAACAGACTTGTTCCAAATAGGAAAAGGAGTACGTCAAGGCTGTATATTGTCACCCTGCTTATTTAACTTATATGCAGAGTACATCATGAGAAATGCTGGGCTGGAAGAAACACCAGCTGGAATCAAGATTGCTGGGAGAAATATCAATAACCTCAGATATTCAGATACCACCACCTTTATGACAGAAAGTGAAGAGGAACTTAAAAGCCTCTTGATGAAAGTGAAAGAGGAGAGTGAAAAAGTTGTCTTAAAGCTCAACTTTCAGAAAACTAAGATCATGGCATCTGGTCCCATCACTTCATGGCAAATAGGTGGGGAAACAGTGGAAACAGTATTAGACTTTATTTTGGGGGGCTCCAAAATCACTGCAGATGGTGATTGCAGCCATGAAATTAAAAGACGCTTACTCCTTGGAAGGAAGTTTATGACCAACCTAGACAGCATATTAAAAAGCAGAGACATTACTTTTCCAACACAGGTCCGTCTAGTCAAGGCTATGGTTTTTCCATTAGCCATGTATGGATGTGAGCATTGGACTGTAAAGAAAGCTGAGTGCCAAAGAATTGATGCTTTTGAACTGTGGTTTTGGAGAAGACTCTTGAGAGTCCCTTGGACTGCAAGGAGATCCAGCCAGTCCATCCTAAAGGAGATCAGTCCTGGGCGTTCATTGGAAGGACTGATGTTGAAGCTGAAACTCCAATACTTTGGCCACCTGATGCAAAGAGCTGACTCATTTGAGAAGACCCTAATCCTTGGAAAGATTGAGGGCAGGAGGAGAAGGGGACGACAGAAGATGAGATGTTTGGATGGCATCACCAATTCAATGGGTATGAGTTTGGGTAAACTCCAGGAGCTGGTGATGGACAGGGAGGCCTGGCATGCTGCAGTCCATGGGATCGCAAAGATTCGGACATGACTGAATGACTGAACTAAACTGAACTGATTGTTTTTGTGTTGACTTTTCAAAGAAATGTTAATGAACCAAACTCACATATAGTCACAATCATCAGAAGACGGTTAATTTCTAGAAACTTTGTAAGTGAAACCGGAATTTTTAACATTTTTGTGCTGACAGTATTTTAACACATGGTTATTTGGTAACCTGAAGCTCAGATTCTAGATGCTGTATTTTAAATAGACAAAAAGGCTGTTAATTGAGCAAAACTGTTAAGCTCCAATCTTTTTGATGAGGCAAGGTAAGCCAGAGCTTACATTTGAGGCCAAATCTATTCTCTTTGAGGCTAAGAATGGCATTCTTAATCTGTGCAATTTTCTGGATGTGGTTGATATAAGATCAAACAAGAATGCACTTTACACAGCATGGTCAATACTTTGAATAACATCAATGTTTTACAGTCACTATTATATAAAGATTTATTTTTAGCTCTTGGGTATTGATTCTGGAATTTTAATGTGTATTCAGAGCGTTCCGTTGCTAATAATGGTCACTTCTAATTAATATCATTGTTTTAAAGTCGAGGATTGCTTAGGGTTGTAAACAAGTATTTGGGTTATTTATAGTTACAATATTTTGAAACTTGAAACAGGTTTGAAGGAAAAAAGAAGGGAAGATATCTCAACTATAAAACCTGAGAAAGATGGGTATACAGTGCAAACACTTTTGAGAGGTCTATGTCTATGGTTGTTTTAATATTTCTTCGTGTAAAAAGTTTTAAAATTATGTTTTGCTTTATGAAGATTTTCTGAAGTATTATGGGGAATATCTTTCCCAAATTTTATTCTGTCTGATTTTGGTTATTATGGCATATTTTCTGCAGAAAATTCAAAAAAGAAGTGAGATCACACAGTAACTTGTCCATAATAATATTTTCCTTTGGTTTTGGAGGAAGGCAATGAAGACAGCACCAAGATGAGGAAGATGATAGCTAGCCTTCTCTATGAACTGTGTCTCAGGCTATGCTTTTAATGTTATTATGTATCACTGAGCCTTCTCTATTTCTCACTGAGGCCATTTTAGTAACATTGTCTCTGTACTCCTTGATTTTCAGTTTCTTCCATTCTTTCAGCCAGGCCTTCACATCACCACCAAATTGTAATTATATAATTTATTTTCTAAACTCTGCAAAGACTTGTTGTGAAAGTCGCTCAGTCGTGTCCAACTCTGTGCGACCCCCATAGATGGCAGCCCACCAGGCTCTGTCGTCCCTGGGATTCTCCAGGCAAGAATACTGGAGTGGGTTGCCATTTCCTTCTCCAGTGCATGAAAGGGAAAAGTGAAAGTGAAGTCGCTCAGTCATGTCCAACTCTTAGCGACCCCATGGACTATAGCCTGCCAGGTTCCTCCATCCATGGGATTTTCCAGACAAGAGTACTAAAGACTTGTTAATGTTCCTCAAATAAATTCTGGTCTCTGCACTAGAATGCAGACCCTTAGGATCTGCTACAATCTCTCTCTGCAAACTTGGCTGAACAGATTGGATATCAAAGGCAGCACTTGTCTTCACAATGTCATTCTGATGGGTTTACATGTTGTGCATACAGTGTGGTTGTTCTTTTATTTTTGTCTTTTAAGCTAGCAGCTCCCATGGTAAGGGAAAGGGAAAATATTTTGTAAGTGTTTATGTAAAATTCTAGACCCCAGCAAAGGAATAGCAAACTCTATTTCAGGAACTTGGGTCCTTGATTCATTTTATAGAACTGAAGCAAACCTATCCACACCTCTTCATCCTCAAGGATAAACAGGGAAATGTGACAGCTCTATTTTCTTCAAAAAGTTGTTTTGTGGATTAGTGAGGCAATATCCTTAAGAGTGTTTTGAACACTGAATATGGGTTATGTAAATGTAGATTATAATAAGGGTAGGCAGAAAAATTAGTTGGTTTACAGCATAGTGAGAAAATTAATGAATTCAGTAGAAGCAACCCATTATGCAGAGACATCTAGGAGGACTCCAAAGCAACTGCTTACTCCTATTTGCAAAATGACCTTGAAAATTCATTACCTGACCTCACTGTATGCATCGATAAATTGTGCCGTGTTTGGAAAAGCCTGACGGAAATGAGGCATTACCAGTGTACTGGCAGTGTTTACAAGGTCTGCAACAGTAGGACAAATGTTTTCATTGTGTAGAGGGTCTGTGTTGTAACACACTATAATTAGGTTTGGTCTGGTTTCATTTTCAATTAAAGTGATCAGCTTAAGTTCACTTTTCTTCCAGTTACTAGCAAGGTAAATTTGATAATATTTCAGGCTTGTTAACAGTGTATTCTTATCCCCTGTAACTCTTTAAGATATAGTTTTATTTCTCTGGTTTACTAAATGTGAATATAGCTCTTGCCTTATTGTAGTTAAAGTGTTAGTCGCTCAGTCATGTCAGACTCTTTGTGACCCCATGGACTGTAGCCCACCAGGCTCTATTGGTGGAATTCTCCAGGGAAGAATACTAGAGTGGGTAGCCATTCCCTTCTCCAGGGGATCTTCCCAACCCAAGGATTGAACCTGGGTTTCCTGCATTGCTGGCATATTCTTTACCATCTGAGCCACGAGGGAAGCTCACCTTTTATAGATAAGCAGCCAAACTCAAGGTGGTCAGCCATTACTGAGGGCCTTCTATATATCAGGACAAGACAGAAAACAAGAGGAACTACATGAAAGGACTTGCTGGGCTTGGAGTAGGAGTTCAGAATAGCAAAATCATAATGTGCTTGAAAGAAGCAGAAATTGAGGCTGTATGGAGTGCTTTGGAGTAGGGCATGGCAAACCCACTCCAGTATTCTTTCCAGGAGAATTTCCATGGACAGAGGAGCCTGGCAGGCTATAGTCCTTGGGGTCACAAATGTCGGAACAACTGAGCAGCTACGCACACCACAGAATGGTTATCAACAGATTCTAGAGGGCCATTAATGTTACATTCTGGAGTTTCTATTTTATCTTTAGATGATGGAAAAGAAAAATGTATAAAAATAATCAGAAGTATGATTTTTAAAATTCACATTATAGGGTAATATTTAAGTGCAGCCATGCCTATCCCCAACTCCCTTAATATTGAGACATAAAATGGTTAAACAACATGATGTGATTGATTCACTAACTGTGGCAAGTGGCTTGGGAAGCAGTCAGTACACTTCTGAGTTGGAGAAGGGGAGAAGGCAAGAGTTTGGGTCTAATCACCTTGTATACAATCTGATGACAAATTGTCAAATAAACCAAATGATCTTTGCTAGAATGAATGTCACCTATTTATGGAATGCTTTTTATGAGATGTACCTAGATGTCTTGAGAGTCCCTTGGACTGAAAGGAGATCAAATCAGTCAATACTAAAGGAAATCAACCCTGAATATCGTTTGGAGTCAAATTAGAACAATATATAAACAGAATGATGAGATAAATGAACAAAATTCTTAATCTTTCCCCCAAACCTGTATCAAACTCTTACAATGTTTTGCCTATTGTTGTTGTTCATTCATTAAGTTGTGTCCAACTCTTTGTGACCCCATAGACTGCAGCACACCAGGCTCCTCTGTCCTCCACTATTTCCCAGAGTTTGCTCAAATTTATGTCCATTGAGTGGGTGGACATAACCATCTCACCCTTGGTTACCCTCTTCTTTCGTCTTTAATCTTTCCCAGCATCAGTGTCTTTTCCAATGAGTTGACTCTTTGATTAGGTGGCCAAAGTATTGGAGCTTCAGCTTCAGCATCAGTCCTTCCAATGAATATTTAGAGTTGATTTCCTTTAGGATTGACTGATTTGATCTCTTTATAGTCCAAGGGACTCTCAAGAGCCTTATCCAGCACCACAATTCAAAAGTATTAGTTCTGCAGTGCTCAGCCTTCTTTATTACCTGTACCACAGTCAGCTCCAGGTTTTGTTTTTGCTGATTGTATAGAGCTTTTCCGTCTTTGGCTGCAAAGAATATTATCAATCTGATTTTGGTATTGACCACTTGTAGAGACATCACTTGTGTTGTTGCAAAAGGCTATTTGCTATGATCAGAGTGTTCTCTTGACAAAACTTTGTTAGTCTTTCCCCTGTTTCATTTTGTACTCCAAGGACAAACTTGCTTGTTACTCCAAGTATCTCTTAACTTCCTACTTTTGTATTTCAATCCCCTATGATGAAAAGGACAGGTTTTTATTTTTTTGGTATTGGTTCTAGGTCTTGTAGGTCCTCATGGAACCAGTCAACTTCAGCTTCTTCGGGCTTAGTGCCTGGGGTATAGATTTGAACTACTGTGATGTGGAATGGTTTGCCTTGGAAACGAATCAAGATCATTCTGTCGTTTTTGAGATTGCACCCAAGTACTGCATTTCTGACTCTTTTGTTGACTATGAGGGCTACTCCATTTCTTCTAAGGAATTCTTGCCCACAGTAGTGTTGCAGAAACCAGTTTTCATGAAAACAAGCACCACACTTGGAAAATTGGAGAACTCAGGTTTATTACGCCAGTGGGCCCAGAGGTATTAATGCTCCAACCTCTGAGCCCTGAGCAAAGGGGTTACAGAGTTTTTATACATGGACAGGCATGATTAAGCAGGTTTGCAGGGGCTGGGTGATTGCAAAGAGCAGGACAAGGGTGAGTGAGATAAGCTCCAGTTCCTAATATTGTGGGTCCCCACTTTCTGAGACCATCTGAAATACATGATCCAGACTTTGCAAGGAGCAAGCTGAGTTACAGAGGTAGAAGAAGCAGAAGGTTATGTAAAATTTTAACTTTTCCTCTTCAGTAGTAGATATAATGGTCTTCTGAATTAAATTCACCCATTTCCATCCATTTTAGTTCACTGATTCCTAAGATGTTGATGTTCACTTTTGCCATCTCCTGCTTGACCATATCCAGTTGATTCACGGGCCTAACATTGCAGGTTCCTATGCAATATTATTCTTTACAGCATCAGACATTACTTTCACCAGCAGACACATACACAGCTGAGAGTCGTTTCTACTTTGGCCCAGCCTCTTCATTCTTTCTGGAGCTCTTTGCAATTGCCCTCTGCTCTTCCCCAGCAGCATATTGAACACCTTCAGACCTGGAGGGGCTCATCTTGCAGTGTCATATCTTTTTTGCCGTTTTATACTGTTCTTGGAGTTCTTGCAGCAAGAATACTGGAGTTTTTTCACCATTCCCTCCTCCAGTGGGCCACATTTTGTCAGAACTCTTCACTCTGACTCATCCATCTTGGGAGGCTCTGCATAGCATAGCTCATAGCTTCATTGAGTTATGCAAGCTCCTTCACCATGACAAGGCTGTGATTCATGAAAGGAATGTTTTGTCTAGAATACTGCAGAAGTTATTTGTTAGTGATCTCCACATAATCTATTATTCTCCCTGGATTATGAACTCACAATCCTGATGGAGTGATTTTGCCACCTACCTGTTTAAAAGTGAAAGTGAAAGTGAAATCACTCAGTCATGTCCAACTCTTTGCAATCCCACGGACCGTAGCCTACCAGGCTCCTCCGTCCATGGGATTTTCCAGGCAAGAGTACTGGAGTGGGTTGCTATCTCCTATTTAAAACCCTCCAATAATTTCTCATTTACTTTAGGATATATACAAATTTCCTAAACATGTCTCACAAAATTCTGTGTTATCTGGTGTCTTCTTACTTCTTAAACTAATTTGTTTTGTTTTTCCTCTTATTATCTTTGCTCTAGTAACGCTGGTCATTTTCAGCACCTTAGAATAATTTTCCTGTTTTCCCTTCTAGACCTTACTTCTCTTCTCTCTTGGTCCAGTTAATATGTACAGATTATCCATATGTCAACCAAAATCCTACTTCTTCAGGATCTTCTTCCCTGATTTCTCTGAAGAACGTTTATTGCATTATTTGGTTATTTTATAACAGCACATTTATAAGTTGATGTTTGTTTCTGTGATTATTTAATTAATGTCTTGGTCTCCCAGCATACTGGAAGCTCTATGAGTAGAGAGATTATGTCTCTCTGTAGCCACTATTTTATTTCGAGGATCTTCCATGGTGTGTAACAAAGAATAAGGCTCAGTAAAGATATTTTGACTGAATAAATAAACAGTGTTCCTTTAAAAGCTGATGAAGGACAGAGTCCAAAACACTTGTGCAAAAGTTGGACTCTCTCCAATAAAGATTAGGTCAGTTGCAATAGGAGGAAAGAAAAATTTGGCAGCAGTGGTGGTGGTGGTTTAGTCGGTAAGTCCTGTCCGACTCTTGCAACTCTGCAGACTGTAGCCTGCCAGGCTACTCTGCCCATGGGATTCTCCAGGCAAGAATACTGGAGTGGGTTGCCATTTCCTTCTCCTGGGTATCTTCCCGACCCAGGGATTGAAGCCGGGTCTCCTGCATTGCAGGCAGATTCTTTACCAACTGAGCTATGAGGGAAGCCCAAAATATGGCGGTAGATGCAAATTACTGTGTAGATTTGTAGTTGGAAGAAAATGATGTTCTTGCCTAATGATTTCTCTTAGTATGAGACAGTCAGTGCACTAAACTCATGGGTTTGGGGAAACTTATGGAGATAAATTAAGGTATGAAATAATCATCTTGTAAAAGAGAAAAGCAAACTTCCTGGAAATCTGAAAGAGGAGTGAAGAACAGTTTTGTTACCAGATTGAATGTTCTCGTTTTCAATCTCTTGTCTCGACCCAGCTTTTTATCCACAGCATTTAAAATGGGCGATTAAATCTTAACATGGTTTCATCCCTGTCTTTCTGCTTTATTATCTAGCCTCTAGATTTTTTCTTTAGATGTTAGGCATTCAAGCAACTACCACTGTTTTGATATATAGGACTCATATCCTTGATCCTGAATCTAAACTTGGATTTTTAACAGTATGGTAGAAGAAATGAGTTCCGTATTTTTGTCAGAAAAGAATTTGTTAGTATAACAGTTCTTTTTCATAAGCAAGACTCAAACAAGAAGACAAACTCAAAAGATCTTAAGACTTTTTGACTACCAAACAGTGGAATTACAGACTAAATGTAGGTAGAGAACAGATAGTGAGTTAATTAGCATATTGTTGGTATGTATATAAAAAATTTAGGTATGTATATGTCATTTCCTATTAATGTTTCTAACAAATTGAATTTTATATTAAAAATGTAGTAAGTAAATAAAATTTTCCATTAAAGAACTTGTAGGAAAAACTGTAGTAAAAATAAAAGCTGTAGGAAATAAAAAATAATAAAGCAGAAGTAACAAAAGTAGGATACTACAGGAGAGCTTTTTTCTTTCAGCAAATAAAATAGCCCAAATTCTATTTCATTATAAGATAGGGTATATATATTTGTGTAAAAGGGACCTTAACCTCATAAGCAGAATGCTCTTTATTCATTGTGTTTTTATGGTAACTAGTATGTATATATCCTTCTAATAACACCTTTATTTTACAAACAAAGGTAGTGAGTAATTTAGTAGTTTATATTCTCAACAGTGCTTATGAAAATAATATATTTTTATTAATTTCTTGATTAAGAAAAATGTCAAGGTTTCTCATTAAATACTCTCTTGACTTTGGCTTACTCTTTTCAAAAATAACTTTGAAAAAATGTATTTTGGGACACATAATACATGTGCATAGTTTATTTTCACACATTGACACCATCTTGAAACCATAAGAATTCCATTATTTTTGGTTTTCACGATCTTTTCCAACTGTTTCCAAACACACGTGTATTTCTACAAGATGAACCTCTTTGTATTTCTTTGAAAAGTGTATCTTAAGGAACATTTCCTCAGCATTATTGACACATACAAACAAATCCTTTTGTCAGTATTATTATGAAACCTTTCAAATTTCAATTTCCAAGATTCCTATTATGTTATAGCTGCAGAAGGTAGTTTGCAATTTTTGTTCTTGTTCTGGTCTGTTTTTCTCCTTTCTTTACCTATTGTATACATCCTCATCTTTACTGGCTAGGATAAAATTAAAACCTATATTTTTTATATAGAATCATTACTCTAATAACTATAATAGCCTATTGTGGTTAGGTCTACATGAATAGGTATATTCTTGCTGACTTATTTTAAAGGATTATAAAGCACATCTTTTATTTACCTAATAAATTTGGAAATCACATTTATTAGAAATATCATTGCTTTAAACTCTGCTTTAAGTATGTCTGAAAATTTGCATTAATTTCCTTTGGGAACCAAGAAACCAAGAAATGGCATGGCTGGAGTATATTTTCTGTATCAAGTGTTACATAAGCATATTGGTAGCCATAGATAAGCAGATTTTCTGCAAATGAAACCAGACCCCTTATGATTCATCATACCTTCTTCCATTAAGTTAATGGATTGCTAAGAACGTGAATGATTTTGAGGACAGAATAGGTACTTTGAAACACTTTGTATTAACATAGAAAACAGTTATTAGCATCATATATGAATCCAGTGATAGGCACCACTGAATTTTGCCACTGCTTATGTTTTTTTGAAGGATCAATTTTGTAATATAGATGAATAAATCCCATAAATTATAAATTTTGAGTGTCTACCTCTCACACATGTTATTCTAGGTAAAGGACCTAGATTTCCCAATTATGTTCAGTCGTAGTCCTAATCTTTGTTCTATAATGCCAAAACTTAGTCTTGCAGCATACAACAAAATGACATAAAAGAGATTACAAGAGAAAAACTGAAATTGTATGGCAATATTGCTGTGAGTATATATCCTCAGTAGCTTTTATTAGGTCTCATCTATGAAGGGGTGTTACAAAATAATAAGATCATTCATTCTTTATGCATCGATCAGTATGCATTTACTGGTATGACTTGTGTATGGTAATATTTTTATTATGGTGCAAAAATGATATCTTTCTCTGGCAGATAAGAAGTTACCGGTAATCATTTTATCTTATTTTTTGACCCTGCACATGATGGGGATGACTAAGCCCTTACTTCTTCCTAAGATTAATTACTTCCCTGCACTTTGGAATGCACTGTTGCAAACAATGAAACTGAAACATACACATCAGAAAGCAGAATTTTTTAGTTGAAGTGAAATGGGTTAAGAAAAGTCCTTTTCTTATACCATCTCCTGAAGAACTCACTTGTAAAAGTCTTGGTGGTTTGGAAGCAACTTAAAACATGATGTATAGTGGGCCAGTATTTGGAGACTGACCATTGGATGCAAGCAGATTCTCAAATGCATGAGGTATCCAAGGGAATGATATAGGTAAGCTGATTTATTTCTTATGTCAAGCATAAGAAACGGATAAAGCTTAAAAATAAAAAAAACTTCAACAGCATCCATATTGGCTATCAGTGCTGAATTTCTAATGTCATTCAAGACCTTACATGGTTTGGGATCTATCTCTCTTTGCAGTTTGTCTTTTGTTACTCCAGTCCGTGGCCCCGATGCTTTAGCTTAACTGTACAATCCAAAAATGTGCCCTGAATTTTATATCACTAATTATTTTACTGCTGCTTTCTTTCTGGGAAAATTTCCCACACTGCTGCATGTCAGAATGCACTTCCTCCACAATTGGTTTAGAGAAGTCCCAACCTTAAAGATATTAGGTTCCTTTAGGTGAAACTGCAAATAGTCTTTAAAAATATCTTGCAATTATGTGGACAGTATATTTCCATATATAGTATATATTTATGTAGCACTATCTTATTTGACAGGAGTTTTGATTAAAATGATACAAATGGAGAAGAATTGACATTTAGAATAAGGGAGATAATTATTCTGTTTAAACAAGCATATGCACAATCACATCACAACTTCTGTGTTGTTGAATGCTTGGTTTAAAGATTAATTTTGCTGTCAAGGCATTAAGCTTTGTAATTTAAGACAAATTAGATACTGGGTTTTGGGTCTGACATGTCTATTGAAATTGTTACATATAAATAACCTCCAAAGTCTCTCATCCACTTCTTTTTAACAAGTTGAAGTTTCTTTATTCTTTCTTTATTATGTTTTAATTGACAATTTCTTATAGCAGGGTAATTTTTAGAGCAGTTTTACAGCTGTTCCTCATGTGCAGCAGAATGGGGCAACTGTGGAAGTAGACATAGATACATACTTTCAGAAAGAACAAGTACCGTGAGACCTCAATGGTCAAAGACCTGATGAGTAACATTGCCAGTGTTGGAATAATGATTGCTATAATTCATTAAATCTGTTTTCAAAATGTGTGTATGAGTATACACAAACATCACCTTTGCCTATATAGTGAATCTTATTAATGTGGATGAATGAAGATATTGTTGGATAAAATCTCGATTTACCTATCCAAAATGTTTACCTTAAAAATGAGACTTGGATTTGAAGAATATAAATCAATATAAGTCAATAAAGTCTGAAACGTTCAAAAAAAACTGAAACTGGAAATTGTCATTGAAGAAAGGGAACTGCTAATGCTGGCCAAAGGTCTTGTTATATTAGGCAAGACTCTGCTTTCACAGAAAACAACTGAGCCATCAATCAAAAATGATGACAGTACATAGAATGCAGTGCAAATTTAGACATATGTGGTAATGGGAATTGAGATGGTCGTAATACCTGAAGACAAGAAAAGATAAATAGCCCAGACACACATGCATAGCTCCTCTGCTGCTAAGGCGCTTCAGTTGTGTCTGACTCTGTGCGACCCCATAGAGGGCAGCCCACCAGGCTCTGCCATCCCTGGGATTCTCCAGGCAAGAACACTGGAGTGGGCTACCATTTCCTTCTCCAATAGCTCCTCTAGGTTTCCTATAATATACAGAGTTTTATCTATATTTCCTTAGATCCAGAATGAATGTATAGGGTCAATTTAGACTCTGTTAATAGTAGATTAAATGCAGGATATGCATATCTTACCATGTATGAAAGCAAAAGTAGGCTGTTTGTTGTTGGTGTTAGTTTTCATTTCACTTGGGTTTTCTTTTCATGGTCACAAGATGGCTTCTCACCTCCAAGCATCATATTCTCACAACATTACCAAGGTAGGAAGCAGGAGAAGGGGTGATTTGAATAAACTCTCCTTATGTATCTGTTATTTCAATCTGTTATTTGTAGGAAGGGACCAGCACTTTCCTGCACCACAGCATGCGCTTGTGTGCTTAGTCGCGTCCGACTCTTTGTGACTCTGCAGACTGTAACCTGCCAGGATCCTCTGTCCATGCAATTATCCAGGTGAGAATGGAGTAGGTTGCTATTTCCTTCTCCAGGGGATCTTCCAGACCCAGGGATTAAACCCGTGTCTCTTGTGTCTCCTGCACTGGCAGATGAATGCTTTACCACTGCACCACCTGGGAAGCCACACCACTGTATACTGACTTTTATTTAATCAGCCAAAACAAGGATTGGGTCATTTCTTGTTGTGAATAAAAAGCTGGAAGAATTAGTATCTATAAAAAGAGGACAGGGTTATCATGACTGGCTTAAATCAATTATGATTATCTCTCAGTGCTGGTCACTATGCAACCTCAAAAAATTACCAAGTAAGAAGCAGCAGAAAATGTCTATGGGCAAAAACTCTAACAATTTCAATGACAAAAAAATATAACCTGAAAAATTAGTTTCATAGAGGTGCCAAATCATTAAAAATTTTTAACTTGAATAAGTTAACAAACAAAAATATGTGTTCCCAGAAAGAACTATAGAATGAATATAATTTGGAGGGCAGTCTCCTGGCAATCTTGATTCCAGCTTGTGTTTCTTCCAGCCCAGCGTTTCTCATGTTGTACTCTGCATATAAGTTAAATAAGCAGGATGACAATATACAGCCTTGACATACTCCTATTTGGAACCAGTCTGTTGTTCCATGTCCAGTTCTAACTGTTGCTTCCTGACCTGCATACAGGTTTCTCAAGAGACAAGTCAGATGGTCTGGTATTCCCATCTCTTTCAGAATTTTCCACAGTTTATTGTGATCCACACAGTCAAAGGCTTTGGCATAGTCAATAAAGCAGAAATAGATGTTTTTCTGGAACTCTCTTGCTTTTTTGATAATCCAGCAGATATTGGCAGTTTGATCTCTGGTTCCTCTGCCTTTTCTAAAACCAGCTTGAACATCTGGAAGTTCACGGTTCACGTATTGCTGAAGCCTGTCTTGGAGAATTTTGAGCGTTACTTTCCTAGCATGTGAGATGAGTGCAATTGTGCGGTAGTTTGAGCATTCTTTGGCATTGCCTTTCTTTGGGATTGTAATGAAAACTGACCTTGTCCAATCCTGTTGCCACTGCTGAGTTTTCCAAATTTGCTGGCATATTGAGTGCATGAGTAATCACACCATCGTGATTATCTGGGTCATGAAGATCTTTTTTGTCCTTAAGATTTATCCAAACTTTATACACACACACACATACACACACACACACACACACACACACACACACACACATATGCATTTTCTTTATCCATTAATCTATTAATCCATCTATGGACATTAGTTGTTTCCTTCTCTTGGCTATTGCCAATAATGGTGCAGTGAGCATGGGGGTAGATATATCTTTTCAAGTTAGTATTTTCATTTTCTCTGGATAAATACCTAGAAATGGAATTGCTGGGTAATATAGAGGTTCTATTTCTAATTTTTTGAGGAAATGCCATACAGTAAGTTCCTTACATACAAATGAGTTTCATTCTGAGAGTGCATTCATAAGTCCAGTTTATTCATACATCCAACAAAATTAGCCTAGGAACTCAACTAACAGAGTCTCCTATATAGTACTTAACTGTAATAGGTTTAAAATACTTTTCACATAAATAACACATCAGAAAATGAACACAAAACATAAAGAAGACATTTTTAATCTTACAATACAATACCTTGAAAAGTACAGTAGTACAAGGAGCAAAGATGGCAGAGTGAGGCACGTTGAGGCTATCTGGCCTTTGGGCCAGGGGACAGGCCAGCCCCCGGGGCCTGAAGTGCTTCTACTGGCCCGTTTGCAAGGAAGAACAGTTTCCTTGCCTTTTAGGTGCTTTTATATTCATCTCTAAAACAAAACAAAATGCTGAACTTGGGATTTGGCAAGTATTTTTATGTTGTCTCTTGTCTCTTGGAGTGGGGTAGTCCGACTTCTTCTATCCGGTCACCTTACCTATTCTTGTAATGTGGATATCTCTTCTCAACACTTTACCTCCATGATTTGGATTGGAAAAGGCTGCTTTTCTTTTAGTTCTACCACTCAGATTCAACACAGAGAAGCTCCTGGGGTGCAGTCATCCTGCCATCTTCCCTTGGAAGAAAGAAGCAACTGACATGTATCTTAAACTGCTATTTGCTTAATCACAAAGAAATTATTTCAAAAGCTGAAGGCTGATGTCTGGTTTGAAGCAGATGCTTTGAAAGTGATATTTGTGAATTCTTTACCTTTTTTTCCAAACAAGAAGACTAAATATAAATAGCAGATATCGGTATGACATCAGGGTTTTGGTGGGTTTTTTTTTAATGTCTTCCAGTTTTAACCACTATCATGATAAGCACAGTTGAGACTTGCAGCAGTAAAGTCCAGATATATGTTCTAATTTGAAGTGAAAGAGATGCTTTTAAAGTTACATATGTATCTAAATCCTGGCTCATCCTTTGACATGGATTTACTAGATAAGAACAAAGGTCCCATTTTGCAATAAAACCTTTGATGTGATAAAGGAGCAAAAAAAAAGACAAGATATATTTTCTGTTCAGAGGATGTGATGGACCTTACAGTATGACCTGCCTCAGCTATGAACATAGAGGAGTGGAGAGAAAAAAGAGGAAAGTTTCCATATTGCTCCTTTCTCCTAGGGAAAAGAAGTGAAAATGCTGTATGCAGCTCCATCTGAGTTTATGGTGTTTCACTTTCTTATAACTCTGTTTTTTGTAAAAGCATAAATAACTTTTTTCCTTTGACCCAAGATGGGTTCTTGGGTATTTGGTTTGTTTTTCTAGGCAATAGGTGTAATGTTTGGCTGAAAAGGCTTGGGCTCAAGTAACTTTCTCCAGTTGGAACTGAACTTTCTCATCAGAGAATGGACCTCAGAAGAAATGTACCCAAACATGTGATTGGTTCAGTGTAGATTTAGAAGAAATTCAGAGTCTGAAAAAAAGTGGACAAAACCCCTCAAACAGGAAAAATAATTCCAATAAGAAAAGTAATGCACTTCCTTTCTGTTAAAACATATACTATCTGATGAACAGTCTATAGGGTAAAGCTGTCTTTGCTTCCAAATCAACAGAGGACCATTATATGAATTGCCAGGTCTTTATATAAGAAGAATGAAACCTTATATAGTAAGTCTTTGTGAGTAGAGAAAGAATTTAAAGCTGCTTTGATGAAATTAAGATCAAATAAAAAAATGTACAGTAGTACAGTACAACAGCTGGCTTACAGAGGCTGGCATCGAGTGAGCAGGTAAGAAGAGTCACTGACTGGAGGAGGGAGAGGAGGTGGGAGATTGTAGAGCTGAAGGATCATCAGCAGTAGAAGGAGGGCAAGCTGCAATTTCACTCATGCTTGACACTGATGGAATGCACATTCGCATCTTTGAAAGTTTGAAACTTGAAGGTTCATAGGCAGGGGACTTATTGTACAATTTTCCAGAGTGGCTGTATTCCCACTGTTGGTGGGAATATATATTTATATTTATATTTATAATATATATTTATATTTATATAAATATATATTCCCACAAACAGTTTCTGGGTTCCCTTTTTTCTACATCTACACCAACAAATTCTTCTTTATAATAGACATTCTTACAGGTGGGAGGTGATACCCCATTCTGGTTTTTATTTGCATTTCTCTGATGATGAGTGATGTTGAGCATCTTTTCATGTGCCTGCTAACCAAATATATATCTTTTTTTAGGAATATGTCTGTCCATTTTTAACCAGATTGTTTGTTTTCTTACTATTGAATTGTATGAGTTTTTAAATATATTTTTAATATTATCCCCTTTTTAGATATATAATTTACAAATATTTTCTCCCATTCAGTAAGTTGCCTTTTCACTTTATTGACAGTTTCCTTTGCTGTGCAGAAGCTTTTAAGCATGATATGGTTCCACATTTTATTTTTGCTTTTGTTGCTTTTGCATATACTGTCACATTAAAAAAAAATACTGCTAAGACCTATGTTCAGGAGCTTCCTGCCTATATTTTCTTTTAAGAGTTTTATGGTATCAGATCTTCCATTCAAATTATTAATCCAGTTTGAATTAATTTTTGTGTGTGGTGTAGGTGAACAGTCCAGTTTCATTCTTTTGCCTGTGAACTTTCTGCCTGTCCAATTTTCCCACCACCACTTACTGAAGAAACTGTCTTTTCTCCATTGTATATTCTTGACTCCTTTGTGGTAAATTAATTGATCATATACACAAGGGTTTATTTCTGGGCTTTTTATACTGGATACTAGGGCTACTTATTGACTTTTTCTCACATACTTTATCTTGCACATTTCTCACACCCAATATGGTTAACTCTGCTATGGTTTTCAATTTAAAGCTAAGAACACAAAGATCCAGAGAAAGCGTGTTACTATTTATGGTCACCATTTTATAAGTAACATGGATGAAACTAAATTAAGTACCCTGATTTTAAAGACTGCCTTCTTTCTGTAATCCTACCACATTATTATATCCACTTTCGTAACTTCAGGGTCTCATCCTAATATGTTAATTGTAGAGATCTTTCACAAGGAAGTTACAGAAATATCACAGAAGGTTGATTACCAAAACTCTCCATCTCTATTTGGACACCAAGACATATCCATCCTTTCTCTTACTGTGCTACCAGAGGAATAGAGCCAGCTCCAGTGTATGTGCAGTGGCTGATGCCGTCACTTATACAGAAGCCTTCTGGTACTTGGCCAACTATTAATATATGTCAGTGTGGCTCTGCTCTCAAATCTTGAAATCTGTTTGCTCCATTCTGAAAACATGTGAATGTTCAATTTAAGAAAAATGTAAAGGCGTCTTGCTTTACAGATTCTGTGAAAAAAACAAAACCAAACAATTTTTACCAAAGTTGGCTTATAATTTAGTTTTCCACATAAAGAAATGTTTCAGTATTATACATGATAAAAAAAATAGAGGTAGAAGCAATATACACTTAGCACAGAGGGTGAGGAAACATGAGACATGAATCATCTGTTAGTCTATCAAATAAAGTGACAAATACAACATCTTAAAAAAAAGTTTTGTGAGATGAGTGTGAAATCCTGGAAAATAAAAAGAGCCTAGAAATCACATCAAGCTCTGTATCTGCAGGTAATAGCACAGAGGACTTGTGAGACTTCCACCTATTTCATTGCATATTTTTGCCACACCATTACTAAGATGAATTATTAGTTATGCCCAAGTAACTGATATTTCCTCTTACAGTTTTGTTTTAAAAATTCTAAAATGCTAAAATCTTATCCAATTCTTATGCCATCATTAATTTTCAGGATTTGTGTGACTGTTCTGTGGCTCAATCCTGTCCAACTCTGTGCAACCCCATGCACTGTAGCTCACCAGGCTTCTCTGTCCATGGAATTTTCTAGGCATGGAATTTTTCAGAATACTGGAGTGGGCTGCCATTTCCTTCTCCAGGGGATCTTCCCAAACCAGGGATTTGAACCCATGTCTCTCATGTCTCCTGAATTGGCAGGCAGATTCTTTACTACTGCACAACCTGGGAAACCCCAGTTCTCAAGATAAAGCTTAAAATTCATAGGCAATGTCAAGATGATTCAGATTTGCTTCTTAAGTATTATTGTTGCTGGAGGCTTTTCTTTTGGGTTAAACAAAGAAATATGTATTGAAATGCAGATTCTTTAGCCCCATAAAAGAGGAGCTGATGCAGGAAGTCTCTTATGGGTTCTGAAATCTAGATTCTTAAGAATCTTACCAAGTGATTCTTGTAATCATGCAAGTGTGGGAACATGCGCACTAAACAGGCCACTTTTAATAGTAACTGGATTATGAAATAATATGGTAGTGTTTTGCAGCAGAGATATTTTATTTTAATGACTTTATGTTTATTGGAATATGACTGGGGGTTATGATCAACCTAGACAGCATATTAAAAAGCAGAGACATTACTTTAGCAACAAAGGTTCATCTAGTCAAGGCTATGGTTTTTCCAGTAGTCATGTATGGATGTGAGTGTTGGACTATAAAGAAAGCTGAGCACTGAAGAACTGATGCCTTTGAACTGTGGTGTTGGAGAAGACTCTTGAGAGTCCCTTGGACTGCAAAGAGATCCAACCAGTCAATCTTAAAGGAAATCAGTCTTGACTATTCATTGGAAGGACTGTTGCTGAAGCTGAAACTCCAGTACTTTGGCTACCTGATGCCAAGAACTGACTCATTGGAAAAGACCCTGATGCTGGGAATGATTGAAGGCGGGAGGAGAAGGGGATGACAGAGGATGAGATGATTGGATGGCATCACCGACGCGATGGACTTGAGTTTGAGTAGGCTCTGGGAATTGATGATGTACAAGGAAGCCTGGTGTGCTGCAGTCCATGGGGTCGCAAAGAGTCAGACATGACTGAGCAACTGAACTGAACTGAAGAAGCACTCTGGTAGTGAGAAAAGAGCAGCTATTGCTCTTGAGCAAATGAAAGAAACTTTTACATTTGGGTGATATAGGGATGTTTAGCTTTCAGATCTGATGTTTAGTGTTTACAGCTTTTGTGGTCATAAAAGCGTTTTTATATTTTAACTATTGCTGTAAAAATAGCATTTTTTCTGGTCCAAATTTCCCTTGTCCTTAACTCTTTCTTTCTAAACTAGTTTTATTAGAAAATAAACATAATAAAACTACTATATGAGTATTTTGATTTGAGTTCTCTGAGAAACATACTATAGCAGAGAAGGTGATGTACTAGTTTATTTAATACTCATACACCTATGAGAGACCCATTTTTTTCTCATTTCATAGATAAATGAACAGAACTAAAGGAGGCTAATTAACTTGACCAAAGTCACACAGCAGATAGGTGGTAAATTCAACACAGATTTCAGGCTGCCTGGCTTCAATTCCAAGGAACTCTGTAATATACTACTCACTTGGAAGAGTGTACTTTTTTGTTTTTCCTTAAAATGGACACTCTTGTCTTCTATTCCCCATGAAAAAAACCACAAATGGTATTCTTTAAAATCGATTTAGTCAGATTATTTGATGTTAGTTCTCTTTTAAATAGAAATTCTAAGAACAAACTCCTAAAGTACCACTATTGTGTGTGTGTGTGTGTGTGTGTGTGCGCGCGCGCTTACGCGCTTGTGTGTGTTCTGTGCTGCAGAGTGAATGAGGGATGGTTATGCTATGAGCAGTATTTGTCTAAATGGGCAAATGATTTTCCATTCTGTCACCATGTACTCTTTCCCTCATGTTGTTTTCATATCCTTTATTGCAACTTTCCAAATGGAAAGTGCATGATGTCAGGCTAGTTGTAGAAACATGCCTTTTCCATTTTAAAAGCATATGTGGAACTCTGTAAGAAATCAATCTTAGCTTACGAAAATTTTCTCAGATTTGAATCTTCTGCACTATTCCAATTAAAGTGGATCTTTTCTCTACCATGAGAGTTGCACTGTATAACTGATTACCAAGCACATCATGTAAACTGCTCTTAGAAACTGCAAACAGCCCATTATGGAGAATGCACCTTATTAACAAAGGTCATATTAGAATCTCACCCTGGTAAGTAATCGCTTCAAATGTACATTACATCAGTAGGCACAGAGGCTAGGAAGCAGTGTTTTCCAATTAAATGAATCAGTTTGACCTTCTGAACTATAAATAAACTGCAGCAACAGCTCCTGATTAGGCTTAAGGAGTCTGACTTCCATGGCCAACAAATGCCTCAGAACTTAAGCATACTTAGAGAGTTAATCCTGTAAGGAGTCAATGAACAGATTTAAAGTTTCAGCATTAATGACTTGGACCCGAGTTTCTTCAAATTTATGCAGTGCAGGCAGAATGAGAATGTATCCCTCTGAATAGATAAACAAGCCCTGAATTAGTTTTCACCCTCCCTCAGGATAACTAATTGAACAGAAGTAAACCCATTTTCAAAACAGAATAAAAATATTTGCTTCCTTTACTTAACAAATAAACTATTTACTTCCCTTAGTAATGGCTTGGTTGGGCTACTGCCCCTACACGATAAGTGTAATTAACTATACTCAGTGGAAATTTTAACCAGTATGTCAAAAAATAGATTTTGACCCTTGTTTATTTTTACTTGATATCTATCTTTAGAACTAATTCAAAACCCATTCATTCCATTTAGATCTGAAGTTAAAATGCAATCCAATTCTTTAATTTAAAAGCATTGTGCTTAGTAGCTATCTATATAGGGCTGACAATGCTGACCCATCTTCAAGCGACAGTACACTTGAGTTGCTTTTCTGTGTTAGCAGCGGATTTCCATAACCTTTGTAGGTTTCAGTTTTCTCTTCTGTAAAATGAAGGTCATGGACTAAATAAGATTTAAGCCTTAGAGGCTAAAATTTCTATTAATCTCTATACATATATAGCTAACAGAAGTTCAGACATTGTTTAACCAGTTCAGATAGAAATGATTAATTTTCAGTATTTACAGTATTCACTGTAATTTTTATCATAATGAATGGGAGAGATGATAAATACATAAGTATGTACAATTCTACAAATTCAAAGAAATAATGGTTATTATATTTTCCCATTAGGGAGATAAGAGATTTAATAATTAAGAATACAAGCTCACCTTATATAAATACCACTTTGAAATTTTTTAATGAAAATTCAGTTTCTGAGAACAGCTTTGAATAGCTTTGTGGGCTCTTTAAATCTGAATAAAAGTTCTAGCCTAGGGCTCTGACTGCTGATGGGAGACAATACGGTTTTTTCATACCATTTCCTCTGACAGAAACAGGAGGGAAAAAACAAATTGAATGGTGCTCAGTCACTCAGTCGTGTCCTACTCTTTGTGACCACATGGACTATAGCCCACCAGGCTGCTGTGTCCATGAAATTCTCCAGGCAAGAATACTAGAGTGGGTTGCCATTTCCTGCTTTGGGGGATCTTCCCAACCCAGGGATGGAACCCTCATACCCCTGTCTTTTGAGTCATCTCCTGCATTAGCAGATGGTATCTTTACTACTAGCACCCACCTGGGAAGCCCCAGATTTGAAATCTCCCACATCACATCCCATTATTTACATGTATAATCTCTTTACCTACTGGATTTAACAATTCCAGCAATTCCAAGGCAGGGATGGAGGAGGGGAGAAACATTTCCTTGAACTAAGATTCAAGATTATTTGTTTCAAATGTTGAGGTGAAATTATAGGATATCATCTAAATATACTTGGGTGAAAGTGTAACTTTTGATAAGATTTTTCCATAACGTTTTGTACATCTAAAAATGCATTTTTTGCAATACCTACTTATAATGGGCTTATTGGGACATAACCCCACCCTAAGCCAAGGAAGCTCTGTCGTATGCCTGAAAATGAGCTCATCATTTTACTTGGTGGGGAATGATAAGATTTTTCTTCTTTCTTACATCTAAATGCATACCTATCATGACATGTGTCGATGCCTGAAGTGAAATTTTGAAGTGGGGACTCTTTCGTCCTCTTTGTGTATCACACTCTTTCGTCTTAAATATCAAACTCTTCAAACTCAAAGAAAGGCATCTGCCAGGTAGATTCACTGGAAAGCTTTTGTGACTTAATATGTCATTCATAGCCCACTAGGCTCCTCTATCCATGGAATTCTCCAGGCAAGAATCCTAGGTTGGGTTGGCATTCCCTTCTCCAGGAGATCTTCCCGACCCAGGGATTGAACCTGGGTCTCCTGCATGGTAGATAGATTCTCTACCATCTCAGCCACCAGAGAATCCCCTTAATTTAATAAAATATTGAATATATTTAAAAGAGAAAGGATTAACTCAAGTGACTGATCTCTACTAATAAGGTGCCACCTGGATCCAGGAAGTATTTCTAATAAAAACCATCTTCCAGATGCTCTTGTTATTCTACAACACAGGCAGGGACCTGTTATTTCTTTCTTTTCTCAAGGTTGTGAGGAGATGCTGAGATAAGGTAAGCTCACCAGGATTAGCATTTTGTTCACTTCTATTTCCTATTTTCCCCCAGCACTTAAACAGTGCCTGACGTAGAGTATGCCCTTAATACCTGTATATTATTTTATGAGTCTCTGTCTACCAAAATTACTCTCTTACTACCAAAATTCAGGCAAATGCTTTTGAAGAAGAAGTCATAGACAAGTCTGCCCCATGTAACTAGTTATGTGGGGACAGAGTGAGGAAGTGTCTATCTGCACTTTTAAGATTCAAAAGGAGCCTGAACTGTGAGAGGCTTTCCCATCAGACCAAAGAGCAGCAAACAGACTGCTCCTTTGAGTTAAACTCTGACTTGTGTTCTGTGGTAGTTTCAGCTTTTTCGTGGGTATTTTTTCCTTTTCCTTAGGGTATTAGAATTCTATGAAGTCGAGTTTTCAGGTATTGAGTAGCAAGCTCCCCCAAATAGGAGAGGAAATTATTCTAGCTAACTCTGCCTCGGAGGCAAATGTTTACTGAAGAAGGACCATTAATTAATCTTGGGACAATAAAACCCTTTTCCTCTCCTGTCTCCAGTTAATAATGCATGACTGAAAGTTATGTACTAACTGTAAATCAGGGCAAATAAAAACGTACCGCAAACTTATTTTCCTCCCAAGTCCAATAGCTTGATATGTATGTTGTTTTAATATTCCCACTTGGGGCTGTACATCTAGTGTTATCTTCAAAAATGTGCTAACAAGCCTGAAAGTATTGGGGATTTTTAATATATTTTATTACAATGGAGGATTTTGAAAAATGCAACCTGATGCATCTTACTCAGAACATAATGTGAAAGCAAAATAGGAAATTAGAACTCGGCAGTAGAATTTATGCCACATGGTAAAATTGTCTTAATTCATTATCTTGCATTAAATACTATATTTCTTTCATCTATGACATAATTTTTTATGCTGCTAGCATTTTTAAAATAAGAATATTTTATTTTTTATCCAGAAGATTTTATATAGTCAAACCTATTTCTAGGAAGGGAGCTTGGATGACCCAGTAGTAATGTGTTAAGACCACTGGCTTACTTTTAAAAATGTAACATACCATTAGGAATAATATTGAGATGAAGGTCTAGAATTTTAGAGAAGACGTTTTGGGATTCTGGGGAGAATTGGATAAGTTGGAAATTAACTCATTATTCAGATACGTAGTAGTCTGGTTCAAACAAAATGGACTTCTTTACAAATATCAATAATGCTGATAATTATGAGTTACAAGTTCATAATTTCACCATAACAAGAAGTGTGAGGCCACATTAAATACTCTAGAACAGTTTAACTACTAAATGCCTTTGTAAATTGGATACATTTATTGAATTCCATTGAGACCTGTTTCTATATGGTAAAATGCAAAGATTGAATTAAACCTGTATTTTAAGGACCCATTAGGGATTCACAGACTGATACCTGGGAAGTTTGTGGAGAGAAAACTTATGTGGTATTAGGGTCTGAATTGAATAGCCAACTGCCATAATCAGAATTAATATAGCTTGTTGGGTGGATCTCATGCCTCTAAAGAAGCATTTTTAGGAAGGAACAAAAGACTTTTGAGAGATCTAGTGGACTTTTCCATACCTTAGGAAATAGACATTCATCACAAAGCTACAGAAGGTGCACCTTAGTTAAAGTGAGGATAAATCCAATTGTTTATCCTAAGCCAAGTTGTCATCAGAGATGACAACAGAAAAGAAACCACTATGGGCAACAACTGTGAGAGTTTCACTTGGTGAGGGGTCTTATGTGTATCCTGATAGGGTAAACAATTAGCAGTTAACAGGTTTACACTGTGGCCCCTATAGTGTATGTATATATCAAGAGCTTCTGGGCAATCATTTGAGGAGAATTGTAAATATCTGGGCAATAATCTGGACAGAAAAGCAGCAGTAGATACAGGCATTCAATCTGTGAAAAGTAAAGAGATAGGCAAACTCTAGTTGTACTGATTTAAACAGGCACTTCTAATAACATCTCTGGCAGTCAACTGTTCATTATTTTAGAGTAACTTTCCCAAAGATGAAAGAAAAGTGTTTAATTTTTGCAGAATTTATGTATTAACATATCATTCTCTTTTGATTTATGAAAGAGGAATGAATTTGATAAATAAAAGAGCTTGTTGATCCAGCAGAATTTAAAATTAACTCTGTTTCTACGTGGCAATCTTATTTTTTATTTTTTGAAATTAAAAGATAAAAGATTCTGCATTGTAAGTGGATAAGTTAAGCTGATATATAGTATTTTCCTTTATATCATCTGCCATATATTTGTAGAAGATGATATAGCTGAATTCACAATATAAATGTACAAGTATCTTCATTATTAGATGAACTACTCTGTAATAAATAATTATCACTTATTGTGATAGTTAATTTTATGTGTCAGTTTGACTGGATCATGGGATGTCAGATATATATTTAAACGTTACTTCTGGGTGTGTCTGTGTGGGTGTTTCCAGAAGAGGTTAAGCATTTGGATCAGTGGACTGAGTGAGGGGAAAAAACCTAGGCTTCATCCAGTGGGTTGAGGGCCTGAAGAGAACAGGAAGATGGAGGAAAGGTATCTTTCTCTCTCTGGCTCTCTCTTCCTTTCTCTCATTCTCTACCTGACTGCTGAGCTTGGGCATTGATTGTATGCTGCTTTTGGCATTTCTTGTTCTCAGGTCTTCAGACTTGGACTGAAATCTACACCATTGGCTCTCCAGCTCTCAGGCTTACCAAGTATGTCATTGACCTTCCCGGGTCTCCAGCTTGGAGACTGCACATCACAGGACTCCTCAGACTCTATCATTACATGAACCAATATATTATAGTAAGTCTTTTTGTGTATATTCTTTGCTTCCATTTCTTTGGAGAACCCTGACTAATATACTTAAATCACAAAATAAACATTGCATAGATACAAATGATAAGTACTTATAAATTAGCAGCTAATTGGCCAATTATTTTTGAGCAAATGTTGTACTGTCATGAAAATTTTGTCAGTGTAAAAATTATCTGCTGTTAAAATTTTATGGGTTTATCATGTTCATATTATTTCAAAATGTTACACATTTAAAAATAATTTCTAAGTTTTTTTGCTATTATTTTTCCCACATATCAGGATAAAAATGTAGGTTTTAGAAAACAAAATGGAAAGCCATCAGAGACATAAATAAAAGAAAATATTTTGCATTATTTAGATACATTTTTAGAGAAAATATATGTAATGCTATAAAAAGGAGATGACTTCAGAGCTATCAGTCTTAGTATAGTATAGTACTAATATGTCATTAATGAATAAGCATATGAATTTAGCTTCTACCTCCATGTCAACCAGAATTGATAAATTTCAAGAAAAACTGGGATAAAATGTATATGAAGATTCATTAAACAAAATATGTTTTCTGGAGATATGGATACTTGATGATGTAATCTGAATATTAAACAATGGAAAATTTGAAGATTGCCAAATGACAGAACAGAGCTCAGAAGCATTGAGTTCTTCCAAACTGCTAAAATTATACTAGATACTTATCACTTCATTAAAAACCAAAGGATTCTATATTTTTTTTCTATCTTGCAAATTAGGTAGGGGTGTAAAATGTTCAACTGAAAAATGAGAAGGGGGACAATATAGACAACATTTATCAAATACTCTTGACAAAAAATGAAAGGGTGAATAGAGTTGTGCTCAAAATTGAAATTTGATAAACTATTGAAGCTTCTAAACAGAGATTAAAAATGAACATATGAAAATATTGGCAAGATTTTGTTGAGTGAATTATATTAAATTTTGCCAAGGCAAGAGCTAGTGCTCAGAGGACAATCCAAGAAACTCTATGATCTATCATGGGAATTTGCTATTGCAGAAAGTATATCAAAATGAATGTTTTGAGGTTTTTTGTTTTGTTTGATTTTTTAATCTAGCAAAAGACATAGTCAAAGAACAATCTTACATATTTTGGAAAGAGTTCTTAAAGGGAAAAAAGAACAAACTAAATCTGGACATAAAAATTTGAGGTGTAAGAGATACAATAACACTGCACATACACTTGGAAAAGAGAACGTATAGGAGACACACAAAATATTTAAATATATTTTACACTTCTTGTTCTGTGCATTGTCTAAATTTGGTAGGGTAAAAATCTATATTGATTCTGACACATTTAAAACACTTTTTAGGGTGAACATATATTAAAGTATCCTAAAAATATATATTTGTCTGCATAAGTTTGCAGCCATTGTCAAAACAGCAATGAGAAAGTTGACTTGATGCCTTTGTGCCACAGAATACTCATTAGAGGATACTCTTCTAATGGTCTTTTAGAAATTGTTGATGTATTTATAAAGATCTAGATTCTGTAAAGAAAAGCATATATATTTTAAAAATTTGCTTTAAACATTTGATTGGTTAGCACTAACAATATTTCAAGTGAAATTAATTTTATAGGCAAACAATGCATGAACAAAAATCAGTGTATATGAGTTTCTGAAGTTACTGAAGAGATTATGAAATTCTTTGAAGAAAACAAATTGTTGATGTTTATTAAAATATTAATAATGCCAAGTAAATTATTCACTACCATTACTGACACCATTTTTTCCAATTCAAAACACTGTAGAAAAAGTATAAAGAAGACTCATTTTGTGTATTAGCCTCACAATCAGCACATCTGTGATATAATCTGAAAATCAATTTTTCATGTCAAATGCAATTTCTCTCTTATGGAAGGCTTACTCTGTTGAAAGAATTAGATTTTGTATGTTTAAAGTAGCATTATATATTTACCAATGAAATTGACTGATGACCATAGTAAGAAATGTGCTATAGATGAGACCTCTATTCTTAAAGAACTAAAATTCTTTAACTTTATAAAACCTAGTACACTTTTCTTTATAGTCTTGCTATATATTTGGATGCAAGTTTGCTGGACATCTTTTAAAATATTTTTAAAACCCTTGTTCTAGAATAACTTTGTCAGCAAAGGAAGAAGTTCCTCATTAAAGATATTAAAAATGACTTGATCCACAGTGTCCCAGGAATCAAGTTTATTTTTTAATATAAAACAAATATTGGAGCAAGTATGCATGGAAACTGTAATAAAAATTTTCATTTTCATGAAACCAAGGTAGATAACTCTTTTAACAACAAATTATTTTATCCTAGTGACCTTAACTTTTAAATAATTGTAATTAAAAATTCAGATCATATTATTATTTTCAGATTTTGATTTGTAGAAGTTGTGCTGAATGACTTTATGTTTTCTTATCACTGTTGTTATTAAAAATGAAAAAATTCCTTTCACTTCTTTCAACTTGAGGATGGTATGATTCTTTTCTAATTTGACTAAAGACAGTGTGTTCCAAATAACTCCCTTTTACATTTCAAAAGTCTGTGTGAGGGAGTCAAATCATAGGATTTTATTTTAAGTCTTATTAGGATTTAAGATATGATGAAAGTAAATTTCCACCAGATAAAGAGGTGAAGGAGAAAGTGCTGTGATTTGTATATGGGGTCAGATGAAGAGTGACTGTGATGGGAATTTTGCCCAAGAGCACTATGGAAATAGAGAGCAGTTTTCTTGAAGAAGCAGGAAAATCTGCATGGATAGGATATTTAGATTTTGTAGTTTACTGTGTATTGCCCAAACAACAACAAACATCCACAAACCACTGTTTTAAAACTGAGTTAGACTAAAATGGCTTTAGTGCCAAGTTGAAGGTCTCATCACACTGCTACCATTTTACCCACTATTGAGTGAGAATAGTGAATCTGTAGTCGAGATTGGATCTATTTCCAGTAAAAAGCAGAAATTACATATTTTAGCCAACTAAATTGTAGAGAGTAACTTTAAACTCATGCTATGTTAGCACTTATTTAACACATAATATGCTTTAAGGATGCTCTTTTACATCTGCTCAATTATTGCTCATAAAAACTTATGAAGTAGGTTTAAAGAGATTAAGCACATGCCCAAATTATAGAGAATTATTTGTTATGCCAAAAATTTATGCTCTTTAAATTTTATATTGCTTCTTGATAACAAAAGTTAATTTTATAATTATTTCCAGAGAAAGAAAAGCAGATAACAGTGAGGGGGGTGGGGGTGGTAAAAGGAGAAGTGAGCCCAGGCAGAGGCTGGAGGGGAAGAAGAGAGGGAGGGAGAGAGAAAGGCAAGAGGGAAAGAAGGAATGGCGCCCACTCCTTGGGTTTAGAGGTATAAGTCTTCCTGATAAAGATATGAAGAGTATAACTGCTCAAATTGTTGTCCTCTCACTCAAGGCAAATGTCTAGAAAGGAATAAAAAGGAGAAAACACCCTCAAAGGATGAAGAGATCGTAAAGGAGTGACTGGCTTCTAAAAGTAAGTTTTTATATTTCTTTAATTCTAGGATTAGATTCTATTCTATGAAAGAATTTGTAGAAGGAATATTAAGAGTAGCTTTTAAGAATTTTGAAGACTTGGAATTCTCTGGCAGTTCAGTGGTTAGAACTCAGTGCTTTCATAGCCAGGGCCCAAGTTGATCCCTGGTTCCTGGCACGGGAACTAAGATCCCATAAGCTTCATGTGCAGCCAAAAAAAAAAAAAAAATTATAAAGAATAAGATAAATGCTGGAAGAGGATATTGGAAATTGTAACTTGAATTTTCACCATAGGAATATGGGTCTAGAGAAAATAGCATTATCAGACAGATATATAAAGGATTGATGGTATCCTAATAGTCATGATGAATAGCTTGATACTAAACTGGAGGGAGAATTTTAATGCAGAAACAATGAGTTTGCCTCTCCACGGACAGTGGCCTACATTTTATAGCAGGGGCCTATATGGAGAGAGATGGGACATGTTCAAAGTTGCAAATGACACAAAATTGTGAGGGACAGTAAAATATTGCATGGTTAGGAAAACTAGAGGCAAATTGACACCAATGTGTTGCTGTGATAAATTAAATATAAAAAGATAGAATATAGACCATTCTAAAGTTTTTTTTTTTAAAGAAAACACAGAACTTTACAAGTATAAAATGAGAGAATATGAGACTTAGACCTGTGAGCTTTCAGATGACCCGAAGCTCAATAGGAATTGTTATTGTCGTGTTGCTGTTGGTAAACCTACTTTGAGCTTGGACTTTATTAAAAAGAGGCACACTGTCTCAAAAAAGGAAGTGCTGTGGCTAATTCTGCACATGATTCTTTCAGAGACACAGGAAAATGAACAAAGGGTCAATTTAGAGAAAATGACCAGTCCAGAGACAGAGAGCTTTGCAGGTCCTTAAGGAGTCAGGCTTCCTTCAGACTACTTTCTATATTTAAAAGCTTCTGTGCTGAAAGTCAACCCATCCTACTCAGTAGGAGCTCTGGTCCTGTGAAAATAGAGTTAAAGGATAGAAATTGCAAAGCAGCTCATTTCTTACTTAATTTAAGATAGTATTTCTCATGGAATTGCCTGAATAAGCTGCTTCAGGAGTTAGTAGGTTTCCTTTCATTAGAGGTCTTCAAACAGAAGCTTAATGACCAGCTGGGAGAATGTATTTAATATTGTTCATTGATTTGCCACCTGTTCCCAGAACAATGTGTGGCACACATTAGCCACAAACGAATACTTATGGGATGATTGAATAGGAAGAAGTTACTTATGACATCTGTGCAACTCTCATTATTGGTCAGTGACAACTAATTTTACAAAACTATACAGGAAGGAGCAGATAGTTTTTCATTTGGCAGCTCAGAGAAGCGAAAGCTGGAAGGGGAAAGACACTTGCCCAAGTCCCCCAGACATGAGTGGAGGAGGCAGGATTTTGATTATGGTTTATCAGTCTCCTGAGTCTGTTTCAAGTTTCAGAAGGTGGTTGACCTAGATGATTTATAAGGTTCCTTCATCACACACTTCCTGATAAATGCTGTTATTAGTTAAATAAGAAGGCCATTAGATGAGGTGACTCTAATACCCTTAGTGGCCTTTATAACAATACCAAAACCTAAACCTGTAAATGCCTCACAGTTAAGAGATCAAAGCATAAGGACAACCAATCACAACCAGTTAAACTTGTCCAAATAAAGCAAAAGCTTAAGAGATAGCCAATCAAATAATTTCCTTGGATTACTTCTTCCTTTACTCTGTAAAAGTGTCCCTCCTATCTTCTATCAGTGGAGTGTTGCTCTAAGTTTGGTACTACCTGCTGGGAATTGATTCTTGCTCAACAAAAAAAATCTTAAAAAATTTAATATAACTTAGTTTACCTTTTAACATTGCCAGTAGTAAGGACTTGAATTTATCAACTTTTACTTCATTAGAACGAATTTATTGACAAAATTTGTTACTGGTAAAATGGGTGGGTAGTGATTGGTCTCTGAGACAATCACATATATATTATGGACATTATACTTAATTAGCAGGAAAAAGCACAGAAAGACAGCCAGACAGATTAATACACCGTATGTTTTGAGTAGCTGGAGGCCAGGATGACTCTGGGGCTTTATTGTATCTTGGATGCCCAGAAGTGTGTAGTGATAGGGGAAAGTGGAGCCAATGACAGATTACACTACTTTGCAATCTTGTCAAGTTCGAACTGTTAGTTACATTCTGAGGATTAATACAGAGTGTGAGCTCCTCTGAGCCTTGCATGGTAACTTTCAAAAGTATTGCATAAATAATATGGTCAGGGCAGGATAAATATATGGTGATTATTAATACAATTGTTCTTAGGGCAGCCAGAATTGTGCTAGTTTAATTTATAACTCTTACTAGTAACAAGCCCTTGCTTGTTATGGTAACGTTAAAATTTACTAGTCTCTTATCTTTAAGATTTATCTCAAATTTTATTCTTAAAAGTATTGCTTGACTTACGTGTTTAACTACCTTGTTTGCTTGTTTTTAAAATTATTTATCATTCTGTGTACCAATTTCATAATACTCTTGTGACAGATTGTAATGACCTCTTTATCTGCATGCTCCTACTTCCCCTGCTCCTGACTCTGATCCAAACTCCTTGAGAGTGTGGTAACCATGCTACTCATCTATGGTTATCCTCAAAGTGCTTAACAAATAATTAATGATGCCAAAGCAAAAATTGCACCCAGATGGGCAAGCAAGACTTTATTTGAAGCAACTGCAATAGAGGAGAGAGGCCAAAACTCAGTCTGAGGTCAACTCAGGTGCGCGAGTTTTTAAGATTGGAAAACTGGGTGGAAATATTGTAGGTAAACTTTTTTCTGTCTTCATGACAGAGGGTAGTTTTACAGCTTGGAATATGTTAGGCTTCTACCTTCCCACAGAACCTGAGAAATAGGGATTCTATGTTGCTTAATGATTACATGTCAAAAGGATGGCTTATAAGGTCCTTGAAGAAAGTATTCTTGGGTTGTAAAATTAGAGTTTTTAAGCAAATTACAAATCAAAGGGTTAGATAAATCTATAATTGAAAGTTTTCTAAGGTACATTTTCTAAGTAAAGGGAATTCAAGGGTGTAGAGACAATAAGACACTTGTGTCGAGGCTAGTTGAGGAGAGCATTGAAGCCATCTAGGTCAGTGCTCAGTAAGTTGTTGAATGAATGAGCAAATGAGCAAATAAAGTTTATTCTTTAGGATCCTAATTTTAAATATGTCATCTTATTGAAAAAGTAACATTAAAAGTGATTAAAGTAAATTAAAATAATATTTAAAAGCCTTCTTTTGTCTCTTGTTGCTCATTTGATACTTTCCAACTTCTGTAGCCCCCTGAATATACTACATGTTTAATATGGATAAGGTTCTAAGAAATTTTTAGAACTCCAAAAATTTTTCAGCTAGAAGCATCTTTTTAAATAATTTCTTACAGTGGAGCACACAATGATAGATTAAATGGCTTTTTTAAAAAATAAAACTTTTTTGAGAAACTATTGTATTTTTAACACTTTTGTTCATTCTCAAATCAAAAACATTACATCAGAATCTGAAACATTATATATAAACTTTCTCTGTGGTAGCTGTGGCTATAAAATAGGAATAATAATGCTCTCTCTTCTTATCTTGATGGGTTGCTTATGAGTAGTAATAAGAATGTGAAAGCACTTTAGAATGGTAAAAAAAAAACTGTAGAAATGCAAGGATAAAATGAATAATGGACATATAAAGTCAATTATGGATATATTTTCATATTTTAAATAATAATTTCTAAAGATGTAATATGATTTGAAAACTCTGGCTATTTCCTAGGCTATGGAAAATAATATTTGGTAACTATTACCTTAAAGTTATTGGTGAGTCTGCATTAGTGATATGTTTACATATTGAATTTTTAACAATAAATACATTTTTAAAATGTTTCAAATATACTGATTAATAGTCTCCCAAAACACTATCATATCTAGAAGAATAATTGCTGGAAGATAGTGTGACATGCTTATTAAGATTACAGACTTTTTAATTTGGATTCTGGTAGTCTATTTTCAAATCCCAAGTTTCCTACATTCCAGGTCTATAATCTTGAAAAAATTATAAGAATTTTCTAAGCCTCTGGTTTTTCATTTGGGAATCAGGAAAAATATCAGTCTCCTATGTGAGCATCAAATAGGATGGAATATGTAAAGTATTGAGCACTCAAAGTAAGGTCTCAAAACTTGCATAAAATGCACACAAATACACACATACATAATTAGACATAGCATACATATATACAATCCTAACCTATACAGATTAACTTTTGATTATATGTCACTGAAACTTCCAGCGGTCTTGAAACAGTGCATTTTAAAAAACTTAAATGCCAATATTTATAATCTCTATCACATAACTATTTTACTTTTAAGTGTTTTTTGTTTCTGTGGATGTTTTGGTAGTGCAGAAATTTTAGCAAGTTTCGTGTACTCTAACATTAATTTTAAATTACTCTTGATATAATGACGTTTTACCAAACCATATTTGGAAAATGTATCACAGGTACTATAGCACAGAAGTAATAATGCTGGTTAGAGTTTTTGAGACATGGGTTTTTCATTTACCATCTGTCTTTGAGGAAGTCACTCATTTCCTAGAATCCCAGTCTGCAGATATGCAACCACTTATATAATTAAAACCACCTGAAAGGATTATTGTAAAAATCAAAAGAGTTGATACATTTAAAAACATTTTATAAAAGTTAAGAGTTTGTTTAAGTCATCCCTCAGAAAAAGGATGAACCCTCATCAAAATTTGGTTTGGATGTCAAGCCTGATACTGCTACGTACACACCAAGAGGGTATAAAAAAGATTTATGATTCACTTAAAGGAGATATTCTGGGCTGAGCAAAACAGACTCCCAAGGTGGTTAAAAAATGGCTTGAGAAAGCAGGAAAGGGAAACGAGAGGGAGACTAGTTTGAAGTTTTAATGGCAGTTATGGAATGGAGCCAGAGTGAGGGTCCCATGGTGCCAAATGTAGGAGTGCCTGGGATTATTTTCTATCAGCTTATCAACATGTATAGCAGAGAGATGGGGCTTAAAAATCTATCAGCGACCAAACATCAAAAGTAGAGCCAACTATGTGTTTAGCCAGTGACAATTACAGACTTTGTAGCTAAAATGCTGCTACTGTGGTGCTAGTTGTTGCCCAACAGCCACTTCCTTTCTTCCTCTTTGTTGATAAAACTGATCTGCCACGATAGAGGCTGAAAATTAAACCTGTCCAATGAGACCTGAGAGGAAGTCTGCTGGAGAGCAATTAGGATGATTTTGCTAATAAAAGATACATAGGAGTCAAAATGCCTCACTTCTTTATCATCAGGATATATCGTGATTCAAATTCATAATTGAATACATTAATAAAATTTAGATTAATTCAAGAACATTTTATCGTGAATCCAGAAAATCCAGTGTGTTCCAAAAAGTCTAATCTGAGCAACTTGAAATAAAGATAAGTAGATGAAGGCAAATATATTGTTTCTTCTTGGTATCAGCTCATTTTAATAACAGTGGCTACCTCCTGGTAATCAAACAGTCTAACTGTTAGTAGTAAAGTACTTTGACTGATAAAAGCACAGTAAATTTTTAGTCAGTAAATATACTTTGTAGACTAGATACAAAAATTCAAATTATAGAATCTGTGTGTGAAGCATTCTTTGCTGTGTTCAGTTTAGATAGATTGATTGAAAGTATTATTTCTTTATTTGAGAATTAATACTTTAAAAGGGGATTGTAGTAGCAGAATAAAATGGCTCTATAATGATGCCAAACCAGAAGTCCAGAACCTGTGACCATGTTACAGTACATGGTAAGTGGAATTCTGTAGTCAGTGAGGGAAAGAGTTTTAGGTTGGAAATCCTGCATACTTTAAACATTATTGCAGACTCTGTAGTCTAATTTCATCCTCATAATCCTAACCTTGAAGCAATGGACAGACATAGCTATATTTAACTGACTTAAATATGGGCTATGTTTGAATGTATGGGCTTCCCTGGTGGCTCAACTGGTAAAGAATCTGCCTGCAATGTGGGAGACCTGGGTCCAACCCCTGGGTTGGGAAGATCCCCTGGAGAAGGGAAAGGCTGTGCACTCCAGTATTCTGGCCTGGAGAATTGCAGAGTGGACATGACTGAGCTACTTTCATTTGCACTTTCAACTGACTTAAATGGGTCTGTCCCTCTGCTAGTCTTATTGAGATGGCATCATGGAGATTAACTTTTGATTATCAACAGTTTTCCAACCAAATGTTGTTTACAATCTCTATACCCTACTATAGAAGGTATTAATGATGGAGCATCCCATTTACCTATCTTCTCCAGGAGCTCGGAAATTATGTATGTAAATAAAACGCATGCATTTTCATGTTGTTATTGAAGTGTGTTGAGGAGAAAAGTATTATTTTCCCCCTCAATTAAAGTCCAGGAAATTAAAGAATTATAGATCCTTCTTTGTTCTTAAATCCTAACATCAGCTTTTATTTATTTTTAAATGTTAATTATTGGAAATATGGGCTTTTCTGATGGCTCAATGGTAAAGGATCTTCCTGCCAATGCATGAGACTTGGGTTTGATCCCTGGGTCTGGAAGATCACCTGGAGAAGGAAATGACAACCCACCTTCACTGTTCTTGCCTGGGAAATCCCATGGACAGAAGAGCCTAATGGGCTACAGTCCAGGGGATCACAAAAGAGTTGGACACAACTTAGCAACTAACAACAACAGCAACACTGGAGATATGCAAGCTATGAATAAAAGTTTCAACTAAGCTTTTTTTAAATATAAAATTTCCAAATATCCTTTCTACCATAGAACCTCTTTTTTTCCTTCCATCTTCTCTGTTATCCCTGTTTCTATGTGACATCTGAGGGAGAAATGTTGAAAGCCAAAATGCTATTTTGCTAATTGATGGTTGTAGTTTCTACTGGGTATCCTTTGACAATGCAATTATATAATGATAATAAAAATGATAATGCATCATCGTATTATATTTCTGATTTCTCCATCCAATCATCTTGTTAAAGGGTTCTCAATCCAGAGACTATAAGGAAACATAAGTCAAGAAATCTGTTCTGACACTTCTGTTTCTTAATTCTTAATTTCTTAAGTTATATGGCAACATTTTTGTGTTAAACGTTTGGAAAATTGTAGGCTCATTCTCATACAAATAAGTAGGAAATGAAACTGGCTCAGTTTATCCTGAATAATGGTCCCTGTCTTAGAGTTCCTTTCTGAGCATATATTGATAATTTTTAGTTATATAGGCAACCATGCATAGCTGAAACATTATCAAATTAAACTTGTTTCTTAGATATACGGTTTTCGCTGGTAAATTGCAGTTCTGAAACCGAATCTGTAAGTTACAGTATCTGTATTAGAATACCATAAAACCTAACATCTTGTTTCATCATTTGAGTTACTTATGCCTTGCCTTATAACCCATATCATTAACAATGAGGTAAAGAAATCGACATCTGCTTTTCCCTACAAAAAACATAAATCTCATGTGCTTAGTTATCCCAGATGTAATCTGAGAGAATTTATGTCAAAATGACAATCTTGGAAAGTCCAGTTTTCATCAAAAAATATTTATAAAGGAAAATATTCCAATAATTTACTCAAGTGATAAATTTGTATTCCTTGTGAAATTTAAACTCTTATAACTGTTAATTGCCATGACTCCGATGTATGAATCAGTGTCAGCACTATATTAGTATCTTTAAATTTATAAGATGCTATATACTTTTAGAAGTCACATTTCCTAGTCCTTATCTCCTAGGAAGACTTACATATTTTGACTCCATTACATAAGAAACCATTTTTGATATATCTGAATAACATACATCAATGTGAGTGGTGAGGTGCAACTCCAGGTAGCTCATCTAAAAATAATATTTATAGCATATCTAAATGTGCAGTTGGCTTGAGATTAGCATATTGATATATAACATCTATTTTAAGAGGCCAGTAAAATATGGGTAAACAGAGATCTTCCATTACTACTGAAGAACATTATTATATTCCTGGGAGTAAAAACTGATTCACAGACACAGGATGTGTAATTTGAAAAAGAATGTTACAATCCTAATCCAGTAAATCAATCCAGTTAAATTCTACTGTAGAATTTATTCATTTCTGTCGTATAGCAGAGTTAGCCATTTTATGTTATCTTCTCTTCTACTAGACTACCACTAATTAAAGGGAATATTTGTATTTATTCAAAAGCAAAGGACAGATATTCGGTGTATGACTGTGGAATAAAATTGTATTATGTAGGAGAGAACAGAGAAAAATCGGTGAAATTTGAGAAAAAATTGACCAAAGTCAATTTATGGTACTTTCCATTGATGCTTTGTGTGCAAAAGACCATTGAAAGAAATCAGAGCTTATTACATGTAGCACCAAGAACCTCACTTATTAGTAAGTCTCCTCTCTGGCAATGTTATATATTGGTATATAGACTCCAGATGCCTTGGATATACACTTTTCTATCAAGCATCTCTTTAGGGAAAAGTCTCCACTTTGCTGTTAGTCTATGTGTATAATGTGGGATTGATGTCATCTCCTAGGTCTTGGTATGAAAATATCCCATGCAAGTTCTGTGCAGTCACAGCAGATCAGAGATGGGTTCAGGAGCACACAACTCAAGCAAAGTTGCTAAGATTCCCAAGTAGAGGATTTTGTTAGAAATTTTGTAAAACAATAGCCCTTTATTTCCTGGAATTATGAATATTACTTTGCCCCCAAATTTAATCCTAGAGTTCCCAGAGACCATCTTGGCCATCTCATAGAAATAATTTAGCCCATAAATAAGCCAACATGGGAAAAGTAGAATGATGGAAAGAGATGCTCAGGTGACTTGTTTAGATTGCCCACTGAGTTCAGCAACCCCTCTAGCCAGTAGTACCCTAAACTTTAGATTTAATAACATTTGCAAACATAGGAAACAGGACCAATGGTAGAAACAGGAAATGGGCTTGTAGTTTAAAAGTTCAGTTCAGATCAGTTCAGTTTAGTCTCTCGTGTCCAACTCTTTGCGACCCCATGAATTGCAGCACGCCAGGCCTCTCTGTCCATCACCAACTCCCGGAGTCTACCCAAACCCATGTCCATCGAGTTGGTGATGCCATCCAACCATCTCATCCTCTGTCGTCCCCTTCTCCTCCTGCCCCCAATCCTACCCATCATCAGGGTCTTTTCCAATGAGTCAACTCTTCGCATGAGGTGGCCAAAGTATTGGAGTTTCAGCTTCAACATCAGTCCTTCCAATGAACACCCAGGATTGATTTTTTTTAGGATGGATTGATTGGATCTCCGTGTAGTCCAAGGGACTCTCAAGAGTCTTCTCCAACACTACAGTTCAAAAGCATCAATTCTGCGACACTCAGCTTTCTTTACCGTCCAGCTCTCACATCCATACATGACCACTGGAAAAACCATAGCCTTGACTAGATGGACTTTTGTTGGCAAAGTAATGTCTCTGCTTTTCAATATGCTATCTAGGTTGGCCATAACCTTCCTTCCAAGGAGTAAGCGTCTTTTAATTTCATGGCTGCAATCACCATCAGCAGTGATTTTGGAGCCCAAAATAATAAAGTCTGACACTGTTTCCCCATCTATTTCCCATGAAGTGATGGGACCAGACACCATGATCTTAGTTTTCTGAACGTTGAGCTTTAAGCCAACTTTTCACTCTCCTCTTTCACTTTCATCAAGAGGCTCTTTAGTTCTTCTTCACTTTCTGCCATAAGGGTGGTGTCATCCACATATCTGAGGTTATTGATATTTCTCCTGGCTATCTTGATTCCAGCTTGTGTTTCTTCTAGCCCAGCGTTTCTCATGATGTACTCTGCATATAAGTTAAATAAGCAGGGTGACAATATACAGCCTTGACATACTCCTTTTCCTATTTGGAACCAGTCGGTTGTTCCATGTCCGGTTCTAACTGTTGCTTCCTGACCTGCATATAGGTTTCTCAAGAGACAGGTCAGATGGTCTGGTATTCCCATCTCTTGAAGAATTTTCCACAGTTTATTGTGATCCACACAGTCAAAGGTTTTGGCATAGTCAATAAAGCAGAGATAGATGTGTTTCTGGAACTCTCTTGCTTTTTCGATGATCCAGCGGATACTGGCAATTTGATCTCTGGTTCCTCTGCCTTTTCTAAAACCAGCTTGAACATCTGGAAGTTCACGGTTCACATATTGCTGAAGCCTGGCTTGGAGAATTTTGAGCATTACTTTACTAGCATGTGAGATGAGTGCAATTGTGCGGTAGTTTGAGCATTCTTTGGCATTGCCTTTCTTTGGGATTGGAACGAAAACTGACCTTTTCCAGTCCTGTGGCCACTGCCGAGTTTTCCAGGTCCTAAAATGTGGGATGTGCTGAATAGAGAAAGATTGACAATGGAGATTCTTCTCCCAAGGCTTCAGTGTTGGCATATTTTATATACATAGATGGAGTCATTATCAAACTGCTACCTGTTTTAGATAAAATGTCTTTCAAGGTCTTTATTTTAGGTCCCTAAAATTGCCATACTGTGAGTGGCTTCCTGTAAATGTGTCTTGGTGAAATAGACATCACTCACAAGTGTTAGTCTTAGAGCTAGAGGCAATAATTAGAGAAAACCTTGGGTTATTTACCTCTGTATATGTAGTGTTTTTACTTTTAATTGAAGTTGCAATAGTAGAGTTATATTGAAAGTAGAACTTTAAAATGTGTGAGAAGTTTGCATGTATCATAGTCAAGGTTTGAAATGTAGTGGACACAATGACCACAGTAACTGTGTGAAGCCATCATTCCTCCATTTTTAAACTATGTAGCTCAAGGGAGACTGAATCACCCTATGAGTTCAGGGAAAAGCAGGAGGCACAGAGCTGACTATCAGAGTAACATGGAGGTTAGTTCAAGGATAGGTATACAACCAAAGCAGGTCAAGATGTTCCCACCTCAAAACTTTTGCAGCATAAGAGCACTCTTTTTTAAGTGCTGTTAGTTAAGCTGGTCGGAGAAGGCAATGGCACCCCACTCCAGTACTCTTACCTGGAAAATCCCATGGACGAGGGAGCCTGGTAGTTTGCAGTCCATGGGGTCGCTAAGAGTTGGACATGACTGAGTGGCTTCACTTTAACTTTTCACTTTCATGCATTGGAGAAGGAAATGGCAACCCACTCCAGTGTTCTTGCCTGGAGAATCCCAGAGACGGGGCAGTCTAGTGGGCTTCCGTCTATGGGGTCGCACAGAGTCGGACACGACTGAAGCGACGCAGCAGCAGCAGCAGTTAAGCTGGTGGTGACTACGTTTACAAATGTGGAGAAAGTCTATTTGAATGCGAAAGCAAACAAGCAATCAGAACTGAGAAGTGGAGAAAAATGATGGGTGAAAGAGAGAGAAAAGAAGAAAATAAAAGAAAGGAAGGAAATAAGGGAGAAACGAAGGGAAGGAGGAAGGAAAGACAGGAAGCCTGGCAGTATTTTTGCAATCTTTATTTAAGCTCAGAGTATTTCTAATATTCTCTATAGTGTGAGTCAATAAATTCTCTTTGACCTAATCAAATTTGAGTTAAAAAAAAACTGAGTTGTATTTCTATCGTTTGCAACTAAGAGAATTGTTACACAGATCACGTTTTAAGAGATACATTTCCAAATAGATAAAAGAAATATCCAAACATCCAACTTTACAAGCTCATATGTTTCACTCATGTGAAAAAAAAACTTTAGATCTTAATCCACAGTCAATATGATACTGTAATTTTCTAAGCAATTCTAATAAATTTTATTTTTTTGAGTTTTTAGCTTTAAGTAGATAAAATCCAGGTTATTTGTTATAGGGAAAATGCTATAGACAGGCATATTGAAGATAGTAAGTTATAAATGACCACATGATATAAAAAAGATACAAAAGCTGTGAAAATTTTATATAAATATTAGAAAAATCTATAGTTAAATGAGGGCAGCTAAAATATGAGTAAAGTCTTTACTATGACTTTTTGAGAGAAATAATCTCTTAGTTTTCTTGTTATGTCTTTTAATTCTCATAACCCTTCTGTGAGGTAGGTATGATTATGTTCCTTCTTCTCCAAATTGGAAGTTGACTCTCACAGAGATGGCCTTAACCAGAATATATTGCTGGTGAATTAGGGTAATATAGGTGAAGCTCTATAAGATACCCTGGAGAAGGGAGTGGCAACCCACTCCAGTATTCTTGATTGGAGAATTCCAAGGACAGAGGAGCCTGATGTAACCCCAGTCCATGAGGTCACAAAGAGCTGGACACGCATGAGCGACTAACACAAGTAACAAATACATCTCAACATTTCTGAGACCTAACCCTGTAAGTCCTTGCAGAACATCTGGTCCTGTCCAAAAGGTCCGTAAGACATTTGGTTATACTTGCTCCTTTCCAAAACCATAAGTGTGGACCAAGTATGCTTATAGATATTTTGGATAGGACCACATTTTAAGGATCTTTTGGCATGAACCAAATGTCCTGTGGATGTTTTGGACAAGACCAAGTAGCCACTAACTCTGTAACTGTGTTTCTTGCTTAACAGTTTTGAGTAGATAGTAATGTCTGCAGGTTAGCTCTCCTCCTTCTAGTTATTTATTTGCATCCTGAGGGAGGCTCTGTGGTATTCCATACTTGACTTTCAAGAGAAAGGCACAGAAAGTAGAGAGACCGTGGAGGAGCCTGTGAGGGAAGAATTTATGGATGGGATCAGGAAGTGGCATATACCATTTCCATGACATTCCATGAATAGAATTTACTCACTGCTAGTGAGAGTGAAAGTGTTAGTCGCTCAGTCGTGTCCCACTCTTTGTGACCCCATGGACCCTAGCCTGGCTGGCACCTCTGTCCATGAAATTCTCCAGGTAAGAATACTGAAGTGGGTTGCCATTCCCTTTTCCAGGGGATCTTCTTGACCCAGAGATCGAACTTGGATTTCCTGAATTGCAGGCAGGTTCTTTTCTATCCAAGCCAGAAGAGAAGCCCACTCACTGCAAGGGAGGCTGCTATATGTTGCCTAGCTGTGGGCTCAAGAAGGGATGAACCATTTTTAGCAGATAGTTAGCAGTATTGCCTTTCTCATTTACTTTAAAATTTTTAGTTAATGTTAATAAAATTACAGAAGAGAAATGTGCACTGGAAAAAGAAGAAACAAACATAAAAAATTAAAAGTAAATACATTTTAAGACACTAAAAGCTAGAACAAGATCCTGGGTGGAAAACTATCAGCCTATATTTCAGAAAATTTGAAACTAAAAACATACCCAGTATGTAGTTAATTGGTTGCTTTTAAAAATAGTGCTATCATTTACTTTCTTTGTTATCTTTTAGCCGCATTAAACTCTCTTGACTACAAAGTGTTCTTTCTTACTTTCTAGTTGATGACCAGGCATTCATCCATTCGTTCATTTATTTATTTATAATCAATTCATTTATTTAGCATAGAACCCATTTCTCCCCACCATTTTCTCTTCAGTGACATTTATTTATCTTTCAAGTCTCAGAGCATAGGGTTCTCCTTCTGGAAAACCCTCCCTTATCCCAAATTCAGGAGAAGCATTCTTCTTCTTTGATTAAATAGAGCTGAGTCTTTCCTCTACTAAACCAAACTGCATTTGCATATGTCTCTTCTAGTATTAAATTCAATAAAGATATCAACAACCAAAACTATTAAAAGAATATCCATTCTTTACTCAATATTTCTCGAAGAATGCCGATCCTAATTTTTAAACAAAGCAATAGTTCTTAAAATTGTTTTCCATAGTAGATGCCCTTGAAGCTTCTCTCCAAGCCTTATTTTTCCTTTCTCACCAAACACATCCCCACATTGAGGCTGACATACTCTTGACTCTTTCGCCCCTCCTGTCACTTACTTGGATCTATGTTTTTTTTTTCTTCCTTCTTCAATATAATAACTTCCTATGCAGAGCAATTCTCAGAGCAGTGTACAGATTCATGCTCATTCTAAATACTTATGTTGTGACAATGACAAAAGCACTGAATCTCAGAGGAAGCACTTTATCAAAGAGTTGTTTTGTGTGATGCATCTAGTAACAAAACATGGGCTTGATTTTTGTACTTCTTAATTTCATTTTATACTACTTTATTTTTCTTGTTTTTAAAAATACAATAAATAAATATTTTTATTGTATTATATTTATCGTTGTTATTCAGTCGCTCAGTCATGTCTGACTCTTTGCAATCCTGTAGACTGAAGCATGCCTGGCTTTCCTGTCCTTCACCAACTCCTGGAGCTTGCTAAAACTCATGTCCTTTGAGAGGGTGATGCCATCCAACCATCTCATCCTTTGTAGTTCCCTTCTCCTCCTGCCTTCAATCTTTCCTACCATCAGGGTCTTTTCTAGTAAGTTAGCTCTTCAATCAGGTGGCCCAAGTATTAGAGCTTCAGCTTCAGCATCAGCCCTTCCAATGAATATTCAGGATTGCTTTCCTTTACGATTGACTGGTTTGATCTCCTTGCAGTCCAAGGTACTCTCAAGAGTCTTCTCCAACACTACAGTTCAAAAACATCAATTCTTCAGCGCTCAGCCTTCTTTATGGTTCAACTCTCACATCTACACATACACTACTGGAAGAACCATAGTTTTGACTATATGGACTTTTGTCAGCCAAGTAATGTCTTTAGTTTTTAATATGCCATCTAGATTTGTCATAGTTTTTCTTCCAAGGAGCAAGTGTCTTTTAATTTCATGGCTACAATTACTGTCTGCCATGATTTTGGAGCCCAAGAAAATAAAATCTGTCACTGTTTCCATTGTTTCCCCATCTATTATATTGGCCTGTGATAAATTGGAGACCTGGTTCAATTCCTGGGTTGGGAAGGTCCCCTGGAGGAGGGAATGTCAGCCCACTCCAGTATTCTAGCCTGGGAAGAAATCCCATGGACAGAGGAATCTGGCAGGCTACCGTCAATAGGGTCACAAAGAGTTGGATGCGACTGAAGCGACTTAGCATGCGTGTGATAAATTGGGGAAAAAACTGGTCCTTCAGAGTTTGAGAAACCTTGTTCTAGTTTCTCTTGGGGTTGATATTTAATGTATTTAACTACCTTTATAAGACATACACCATCCAACTGGAGTGGAGGCAAAACAGTGTTTTTTGGCTTCTGAACAGGTGTTTGACTACTGGCCTCCTCTTTCCTAGAGGTCCCCCTTTCCTGATTTTCCCAATCCTATAAAACATGTCAGGAACAAAGCATGCCTTTGCATGATAATGCAGCAAAAAAGACCAAGGAGCCAAAGACAAAGTCTTCCTTTGCAGCCTGCTAAATGTTTTGGGAGGTTGGTAGGCAAGAGAAATAGAAAGGGTCAGAGGCTATGGTCTGTCAAGTATTGACACTTAGAATTTAGCATCTTTTCTTCTATACTCATTGTAAGATATAAAATCATTTTAGAGGAAAAGGACTGAAGACAAGATATACATTTATATATAAGATTAATCTCTTTTGTTGCAGATTAGGAATTTCAGTTTCTTAAGAGATATTAGCAGCTATATTATTGTTGTTAAAGGAAGATTGTTAAGATAAATAATGAAGAAATCCTGTGTTTAAAAGCAACTTTATTAGATACTTTTTATTTTGTACTTCTTTATAAAGGTTTTGAATAAGACCATATAAGTCAAAGTTTCCTGAAGGAAACTTGTATTTAGGTTAGGTTACTCTTCATTTGCATACTATTAGTCAGTTTCTTTGATTGTATCTGATTTTATGACAAAAATTCCCACAAAGACTCCAATGATTTCTGTACTTTTAATACAAACATGCTATATATTCTACTTTAAAACAATTCCTTTAATGCTCAATTGAGCTGTTAAATTCTTAGATGGCAGTGTTTATAAAAATAATATGTTTATGAAATACATTTTCTTGAGAGATATATATTTGTAAGGCCTTTTGCACCCCATTTTGAAAATAGCTTCATGTTGGCCTTCTACCCCTTTGTTTTCTGAAAGCATTTCCTTGGGACCCACATACTTTGCTTCCTCAAAGCTTTAATTATACAGGAAATACTTTGCATTATTTAGGAAGGCATTTGAAAATAACATGGTTAGCCACTTTTATTCTAGCATCAGTAATTTCTTCCTTTTACTCACATTATCCTTAGATTTCAAATGCTGAGTCATATGATATATTGACCATTTTATGAGTTAAGTGGGTTGTATAAACCATTCTCCCCTCACATACTCTGGCTACATCTTTCTCTTCCATTGGAATTTACTGCTTTAGTGATCATCACATTCAGGTAGCTCTCAAATCATCTTCAGTCCTAAGCATTCTCCTTGTTGACAATGAATTGGTAAGAGCCTAACGAATACCTTTGCTTGCATATACCTGGGTTCCCCTTAAACATTATACATTTGAAATGAGGTTACTTTTCTCTACCCACTTTCATTCTCATCCCTGATGATATAATTTACTCTTTTTTATTGTCATTATTTTTATTAGTAGTGACATCAATCTTCCAGTTGCCTAGGATGCAATATCTTTTTCCCTTTCTCCTTTATCTGATTAGTCTCTAAATCGTGATTTTACCTCAGAAATACCTTTTGTATCTTTCCTCATCTTTTCCCTTCATACTTTTATTCCTTTAGGCCCGCACTTTACTTCTTACTTTTAATTTCTTGCCATCAATTTCACCAGCCATTCTATCACTAACACTTTCTTTCTAAATCACAGGTTGGTTGATAATGACATTTCCTCATTTCAAAAATCTTCCAGTCTTCTACTAATTGCAGAATAAATTCAAACTCTTTAGCATAGAATTCAAGATCCTTCAGATATGTGTGGTTTAGTGCAAAGTAGAACTCACTGAATTCAGTATCTTTCTCATTTCTAAGACTTGCCCTTTGACATGTCTCTATCTTTGGGAATATTTTTCTTTCTAATTCACTTCTTAACATATCGTCGTTCTCCTAAACGGTCAAAGCTTACCTGAAATGCCTCCTTATTACCTGTACACAGAAGGCTCATTTCTGCAAAATCTAAGGGAGATTGGTTTGGATCTCTGCTTTGGTTTTATTACAAATATAGTGTAGTTTTGTTGCAGATTCTTTTAAGTTAGTCATCAATATATTTGCTCAGAATTTCAAAAGTACTGTTCAATCTATCTCCCCCTGCCATCCTTTTCAAAGAAAGCATGAGTTGAAAGTCATAGATTTTAAGTTCTCCGTATGGGCCTCAGCTCAGTTCCCATGGCTTTTGGTGGCAGTATCTTGCTGAGTTATGGACTGATATAGTCCTAGTTTGGAAGGATGTAGCATATTTTTCATATTGTAAGAATGTTCCCAAATACTATTCCAGTGGTGAGGAGATACTTCCTACCAGGTAATTCCTTCTCTTGAAGTGCTGGACTAATTTAGAGATGTATATTCATTTCCTAAGGAGAAGGCAACAGCACCCCACTCCAGTACTCTTTCCTGGAAAATCCCATGGACGGAGGAGCCTGGTAGGCTACAGTCCATGGGGTCTTGAAGTGTCAGACATGACTGAGCGACTTCACTTTCACTTTTCTCATTCATGCACTGGAGAAGGAAATGGCAACCCACTCCAGTGTTCTTGTCTGGAGAATCCCAGGGATGGCGGAGCCTGGTGGGCTGCCGTCTATGGAGTCGCACAGAGTCGGACACGACTGAAGCGACTTAGCAGCAGCAGCATTCATTTCCTAAGGAGATTTTTGATTTTTGAATATGGAGCAAATCTACAAACTTTTAGGTTTTAAACTTTTTGTTTTAGAGTTTTGCACTTCCTATACAAATGCACATAAACACGCACATATGTCGTTTGTTTCCCTTTTAGCACAAATCACAGTGCTCTGCTCATATTGTTTGATGCATGCTCTTTAAGCTAGATTTGTTTTGCTTTGTCTAAACAGCGTGGGCCGTAGAGATGGCAAATAGTCTGAAGCAATATTAGGAGTCTTCTATTCTGCTGTTTTTGCTGTATGGTAGGAATTCTGTATATCCTCTCCTTCAATTCTGTATATCCTCTCGATCAATTGAAACATTCTACAGGAGGCCTTTACTACTGCTTTTGTGAATAACTAGAGTTGGTAAGAATCTTAATTTCTTGCTTCAGTAAATAAAAGTGCTGGACTGATCTGATTGAATTTTCTTGCAATTCAAGGAGAATCAAGTTCACTTCAGCCCTTGAAAGAATCAGAAAATAGTGCCAAGTGGCTCACAAATGTTGTGAATTTGTCTCATGTGAATTCAGACTCACAAATTACAGATAACTGTGATTTCCAGGCATTCTCAGTGTTTTTAGTTCAACAGAAAAAATAGTGGTTTAAAGCACTTACATGAATATATATATATCTATATACAACTTTATATATATATATATATATATATATATATATATATATATAACATGTACCTATACCCACAAAACATTATTACATCTTAGTAATAATAAACTCTCCTTTCCTATGATGTTGTGACATTTTAATACTTTTGCAGGAAAAAAATGACACAGAATCCTCTGCAAGTTATAACATTTCAATTTTACACTTTAGAGATTTCATCTCTTGATGGGATCCCTTTTATAACCTGACTAATGTAAGGCTATGTTGTCTTTCATTCCACCCTTGATCATCCTTTCAGCAGAGCAAGGCTAATGTTACCATCATTAAGCTCTGGAAGAATTTCCTGCTGGTTTTTTAGATAATCACAATATTTTTCATTTTATGAAAAGCATGAAAGGGATTACTACTTCTCTCTCTTATTTCTTATATTGAATGTTTGGGATGGAGGCAAAAAGGAGTAATACAATTAAGATCCTGAATGAAACAATCTTAATTATACTTCTAAATTAAACTATCTCCCAGAAGCATAGTCCTGCGTGTATTCTGGATGGCCCTCTGCCTGGAAATGAAGCTTTGAATTTAGGAACTAGGTTAGATGTTTATCTAAATTGTCCTTTTTCAACTAGATCTTTAAACCTTGTTGTGAATAGCCAAGTACAGTAGCTACCAGAAATCTAGCTTGAAAACTGATATTTTCTACCACTGTTCACATTCCAATTAACCTATTGAGAATAGATTACAGTTTTATTATATTGATGTTATCTTTGGGGTTGTTTTGTAGAGCTTTTTCATAATTGGAATATGATAAATATTATATGAAATTATTTCATTTATGCAATCACATGTACTGTGCTTATATCAATGTCAAAGGAATATTATTACTATCTGGACTGCTCTAGAATGACAATGGAATCTGAATACTTAATTGTCTGCTGAAAGGTCAGCTTAGCTGTCTCCACAAACGTTTAGAAAGGCACTTATGTTTCAGTCATAAAGTACTTAACCATATCTTTGATTGTTTATTTCTTACCACCATTATATGAGGTCAGTAAGAATTATCTTTGTTGCTGTGATTCTATGAATAGAGGAACTGAAGGATATGGAAATAGATGGAAACTGTGGTTAAGCCAGTTACCCAAAGTTATAACCAAGGTCACAGATACAATAGAAATCTGAAATTACATGTCTAGGCCCTTTGTGTTGTTTCATTGTTCAATCAAAGGAGGCAGATTACTTCTTAGATGTGGTATGTTTGCAATTTTTAGCTTAGAACAAAACAATATCTTGTATTTATATGGCACTTTTAAATTTCATCTCATCCAATCATTCAGCAAATATTTCTTTTGTGCCTACTATAAGAACTGCACTATGAAGGAGTGTATACATGATAATGTCATATTTTCTGTCTTCAAGGAACTTCATATACATAATTCATTGTAATATAAGACATGGAGGAGGGAAAATCACATAATAACCATTAAAAGGAAACATTGAATCAAAGGGCAGAAGTTGATTTTTCTTCTAAGAATCTCTTAAATTTTTCTTTGCTTTCCCAAGTTCAGATGTAGGCCTGAGGCTGGAGTGTGTAGCCACTTGGACAGCCAACTTTGAACTGATAATCTTTTGTTTAACATTTACTTGACTAGATAAGAATAATTAATTTTCTATTTAGTAAAGATATAAATCTTTTTGCATTTCAAAATAAGAAAATTACAACATGCCAGGATGAGTGAATCTTGATTAAGAGTCTCAAATGTGAGATTTAATGTTTTCAAGTCTTTCATTTAATTTTTGCTTTTGAACCCTTGTATAGTGCTTGACTGACAAAAAACTGGGGGCCTTCCATGAGTTCCTGCCATCCCAGGGTCATGTCATAGAGACGAAAGAGGGATAGAGTATATTAAGTTCTCAGATACTGCTATAAACTGAGTTTCAATAAAATGAATAGGAAAAAATGTAGGAGCAAAGTGTCTGTGAGTCTTCCCCAGAGGCTTAGTGGTAAAGAATCCACCTGTAATGCAGGAGCTACAGGAGATGTACGTTCAGTCCCTGGGTCAGGAAGGTCCCCTTGAGGAAGGCATGACAACCCATTCAGTATTCTTGCCTGGAGAATCTTATGGACAAAAGAGCCTGGTGGGCTACAGTTCATAGGGTTGCGAAGAGTCGGACACAACTGAAGTGACTTAGAATGCACAAAGTGTCCATAGATTATATCTTAGGATATTATCTCGAATACATTCTCTTTCAGTAAGTTGTTATATAGTCATCAAGTTTTTTCATCTAGATTCTTTTTTTTCTCAGAGCTGTCCAAGAAGATCAGATATGACTGCTTGTCCTAGAAAGTAACTGCCAGGTTTTGGAAGTTCGGTAGGGTTGTGTAGGTTCCCCAGCAGATCATAAGATCTCCCATAAGATCCTCTGTCCTCTCTCCTCCCAGCCTTGGACCTCTTCTGTTATCCTTCTTCAGAGAGCCAGTCACAGGCAAGCAGAATCCCCCTTGAAGATAAACAACTATCTGTAGTTTTAAGTCAACCATGTAGAAATTTTAGGTGTTAAGCAGACAAAGGCATTATCACTCACCTGAAACCCTACCCTTATCTTTTCTTTTCATATTCCACCAACTCTCTGATCTGCTTAGTCTGAGATATCACCCCAGGCCTCATCAACTCTGTTTAAATTTGCCTATAAAGAATCCTGGAAAAAGAGGGAAGCACTCAATCAAGTGACCAAGTCCTTATACCTCCACATTTCCATCATGAGTGGGCATTCTTATCTCTTTTCCTTCCTGGCCCATGTCTTGCATGAGCGGAGAAACTGGAGTGGAAAGACACTAGGCCATTATGGAATAGAGAGGCTCCACTTCTGATTCCGGAGAAGGCAATGACACCCCACTCCAGTACTCTTTTGCTTGGAAAATCCCATGGACGGAGGAGCCTGGCAGGCTTCAGTCCATGGGGTCTCTAAGAGTTGGACACGACTGAGTGACTTCACTTTCACTTTTCCCTTTCATGCACTGGAGAATGAAATGGCAACCCACTCCAGTATTCTTGCCTGGAGAATCCTAGGGATAGCGGAGCCTGGTGGGCTGCCGTCTATGGGGTCACACGGAGCTGGACATGACTGAAGCGACTTAGCAGCAGCAGCAGCAGCAACTCCTGATCCATCTCTGGATTCCTGAGACCATCTCTAAGACCCTTAACTTCCATGTTGTTAGATGTGCTCCCCTGACCCTTGTGTATAACTGGTTATGCAGTGTTCTTCTATTCCACAGGTAAACCAAAGAGGAGTTCTTCTATTTCACTAGTGGCTAGTCGCTGTCCTAGAATGTTCACCCTCTAAGGCTCTCTACAAAGCGAGTTACCTGGCCTTAGAGGCCTTAAAACCAAAACCTACAGAAAAGCAGGGCAACAAAAGCTTGCTCATAATGAAATAAAAAGACCAAATACTGTAGGTTTTGGTTTCTCTTCCATGTTCTTTGGTAATTTCCTTATATATACAATTTCTTTGGAAGGCGAGTCAAAGGGCTTAATTTAGATTAAAAATAAATCTTTCAATTTGTACTATGCAACCTATAATTTCTGTTGACTGCTATTTCTGACTCAAGGTTCCAGGGCTGGTGGTTTGACCTATAGTTGTACCCTTCCAACTTGAACTTCTGACCTAAAAACAAACACTGTACAGAGATAGGAGCCATTGAAAATTGCTTCTCTCTGATTCAGAAGAAGCATGATCAATATGCATTTTGCCATTTTATGAATGGTTTTATTAATATATATTTCCTATCTAACTTGTATCATATTTTCGGTTTTATCCAGTGATTATTTTAGCACATTTTGATGTTGGAACCTCAGGCATTTGCTTGATTGGTCCATCCTATAATCTAATAGTTTGGTTCACCATCATGTCTTACTTGGACCACTGTAATAGCCATTTGATTTGTCTCCTACCTCTGGTCTTGACTTATTCTAGCCATTCAGCCATAGGGTATTCAGAGGTATGTGTCTAAAATACAAATCTAAGCACATTACCCCCCTTATAAAAACCTTTTAAAAACTTTCCAGAGTCTATGATAGTGAGCTACATAAGTTACATGTTTAGACTCCCCTGATATGTCTTTAAAAGTGCAGAATACTGGGCCATACCTCACACATACTCATTAGGAATTTCTAGTGGGGTGTGAAATCTCTGATAGGGATTTGCATTTGAGCAAGAACTCTGTGAAATTCTTATGGCAAAGTTTAGGAATCAATAGTATAGAGATTAAAAAATGCAATAAAAGTCATTAAATATGATAGCCTTGCTTATCCTTCTGCTATTATGATGGACTCTGTTCAAGCCATGCTTGATTACTTACAATTTTCTGTTTCTTTTATGTCTTCATGCTTTTGCACAAGCTATTTCTTCTTTCTTGAATGCCCATTTTTGTCTTTTTAGCTGGCTAATTCCTACTTGTTCTTTAAGAGGAAGTAGGAAAATTTTTTCAGCTGTGAAGCCTTCCCTGACTTCTCACCTCCCATGAAGAACCATTTTCACCCCTGTAGGTGCTCCCATCACACAATAAATACTATCATTACAGTGAGAAAGGGTTCAAGTTAAAGTTAGTGGGCAGCTGTAAGTATTGTGACCAAAAACAGGGAGTGAACATGTGCACCTGACTGTAACTGTGAGGGAAGTAATTATATTTTATCCATCTTCTATATCAGCATTCACTGCAATGGCTGTCATATGGAAGGCATTCAGTAGTGGTTTTTTTTTTTTTTGACTAATATATTAAAAAATTAATGTGTAGCAAGAAAAAGATAGGATTTTTTTCTGTTTCCTAGTCCTTAACAATTCATGTTAGGCCAAAGCCAAAGAAAAAGTCACTAAACACGTTCCATTCTAAACATAGCTAACGAAAGTTGGTGCTATGTTTTTCTTGCCAGCCCTTACTAAGTGCCATTGGAATCAGTCTTTATTACTGACAACTTCAACCTTACTTTCTGCCCAATATGTTTAAGAAGAATAGAGAAAAGACAAAGGGAGTGTTGTCAGCATCATCGGCCTTGTTGGAGTGAACTCTGCTGGTGAGAAGCGTTTCCACCATGAGAAAGAAAGTTAAGCATTCTGCCATCAATTCAAACAATGGGGCCACTCTAAGACAATCACTCATCTATTTGCCCTACAATGAAAGTGACTGGTGTTCTCTCCCTCAGTTGAATATACAGCTTCTCACCAGCCACAGTTCACTTCCCATGGGGTCCATGATGCAGAATATACACTTAGGCAGTGGATATCTGACTGTCCTGCCTTTCTGAGCAGAGGAAAAGAACTAGAGAGGGGAGCAGGGCAGACTGAGGTGGGTGTATAGCGATCTGCATGCTCACTGGTGTGCTATGGATGTGTGAATTTCCTCTGTTTCTGGTGCACAGTGGGAAAGATAACTGATTTTTAGCCACGCTTGGAGAACCAACCCAGGAGAGCTGATGGCTGAGAAAGATGTCTTTACATAAACCGAACAACTACAGAAGGAAGCTGGGAGGATTGTGGTGAAGAGGGTGAGCTTGAACTACCGTACCCAAGAACTGTGAAGTAGAAAAACCTGTGGAGGGTTGGTATGCTCTGAGGCAGGAGTGCCTCATGGGAGAGGCACACTTGACAAGCAGAGACCATCTATCCCTGCTGGTCAGAAAAGCAGCAATAATCACTACAGAGAGAATTTTTGCTGTGCCAGTTAAGTACGTTGATGTTCACCATTTCACATTCTTCTTATGTCACTATTAGAGTAGCTACTTCCTAGAAGTGGAAAAGAAAGACTAAAAAAGTAGACATGACTCCTTTCCAATTAATATTCCTAAAGCCATAATTGTATCCAACAATGGGGACGAGGAAAGCTTTAAATAGATTATCTAATGTGAAATTTTTAAACTGAGTCCGACTAACTATACATTCCAATGTCCGATGTCTGGAAATTTCCTAAGATGGTCATGAAAGAATCTGCTTCCCAATGGGGACAGAAATCCAACAGAACATTTTGGAAGGTGGTGATTAAAGAAAAATAAACTGCTCTATGTTTTTATACCACCAAGTTGAGCTTTCTTTAAAAAAAAATCCAGTTTACTTGAATGAAAATAATGAGCACTAGAAGGCAACAAGCGTTCACCAAGGACTAGTTATATCCCAGTAATATCATTTCACTTTATGAAAGTGTTTATAGAGGGTTGGAAATACCCAAGTCCAATCAAGATGAACAAAGAAGCCTCAGGATAAGAATGAAGATAAAGAAACTTGTAGTTTGTATGTGTGTCTAAGGGAATAAAAGTGTCAACCAGAGGAGAGTGAGGTTTATATTGAATTTAGGAAAGGAAAGATAAAAACAAAATTTCTTGGTTGGCTTTTACTTGGCATCCTGCATTCAGGAGAGGCATTGCAATTGAAGTGGAGAGGTTAAGAGTAGAACAGGGAATAGGAAGTTTCTAGGTTGGGCTTTGATGTCAAACAACCTGAATATGCATCCTGATTCCACTCTCTAAAGCAGTGAGAGGTTCTCTGGACTTCAAATGTGTTCCTAGTAAGTGAAAATAATAACCTCACCAACTTTGGATGCAAATGCTGTTGTGCAAATAAGTAAAATTATATACATGCATAAAATTATAACTAACACAGAGTGAAAGTGAAGTGAAAGTGAAGTCTCTCAGTCATGTCCGACTCTTTGCGACCCCATGGACTGTAGCCTACCAGGCTCCTACGTTCATGGGATTTTCCAGGCAAGAATACTGGAGTAGGTTGCCATTTCCTTCTCCAGGAGAGCTTCCCCACCCAGGGATCAAACCCAGGTCTCCCGCATTGTAGACAGACGCTTTACCATCTGAGCCACATATGAATTTATTTTTTTTTCAAGAGAAGTATATTCCACTGTTAGAAAAGGTGTTATGTCCTCGAATTTTTCTAACAGATAAAACCTCTTTCAAAAATGTCCAACTTTATACTGGTTCAACCCCCATCAAGTTACACTTAGATAGTGAATTCTGCCTTCTAGATATTGATTCTGACAATGTGTGTTATGGATGGAGACACCAGTGTAGCTTCCCTGGTAGCTCAGCTGGTAAAGAATCTGCCTGCAATGTAGGAGACCCTGGTTCCATCCCTGGGTCAGGAAGATCCCCTGGAGAAGGGATAGGCTACCAACTCCAGTATTCATGGGTTTTCCTGGTGGCTCAGATGGTAAAGAATTTGCCTGCAACGTGGGAGTCCTGGGTTCGATCCCTGGGATGGGAAGATGCCCTGGAGGAGAGCATGGAAACCCACCCCAGTAGTCTTGCCTGGAGAATCCCATGGGCAGAGGAGCCTGGTGGGCTATAGTCCCTGGTGTTGCAGAGTCAGACACAACTGAGTGACTGAGCACAGCACAGCACCAGTGTAGAGAGGTTTATGAAACCCCAGAACTCTATTCATGAATCATCACTCTCTTCTCTGTTTGGTTACTTACATATTCACTGGATTCCCCATAGCCAGATCAGTTCTTGATGACATGATAAAATTAGGTTTCTGGACTAGCAAAGCTAAAGGAAAGGTCACCCTTGGAAAGTGGTGACCATGTGAAGGTGTGACTTCCTTCTCTCTAAGGACCTGCTGATATTCATGCTAACCTTCTCATTTGAATTGCACTGTGGAATCACATTATGGCCTTACGAAGAGACAGTTTTGGAAACAGGGAAAATCTAGACTGTTTCATGAAACTATAGCTAAAATGACAAACTCATCAGGCAGGATAGTTAGGCAGATTAAACAGCAGGCACATTCTTCTCCTCAGGACAGAAAATGACATGAAACCACAAGCAGGCATTAAGTTAAAAGGTTCACAGTGGTAAAAAATTGTTAGCCACCTGCCAGTTCAACAGAACGGCAGGTGCATGTGTTAAATGTCCATGAAATCAGGATGATTTTTTTAAAGCTTTTGTGTGGTTATAATGTCACTTTTCACCCTTTGAAAACAAGGCAACACTGGGCTGTGTTATGTGTTTTAAGTCTTTGTCTTGAGAATAAATGACAATTTTATTTCTTAAATTGAAGGAAATGTGAAAAAATTCTGAATCAATCTATGAATATGCATTTTTTCAATAAACTTTCAAAATTTAACATTTCCTCCCATTATAACATTTCAAGTATGTTAGGAATCATTTGGTTAGCTTGGCCATTAATTTTGATATATTATATAAAAATAATTACTTTTACCCAAATTGCTGCTTGATAGTATTCCTGTAGTTTGTTGATGTCATGATATATTATAAAGGTAATCTGCAAAACTAAGCTTTCTGAAATACTCTCTGGGATTTTGTAGAGCCCTTGTCTGGTTGGACTTTGCATTCATGTTAGAAATTATGGTATCTGACACACAGACACTCAATAAATATTTTTTTCATTCAGTTCATTAGTTATGATGTTTAATAGATTTCAGAACTTGTCTTTAGGAAGATAAAACAATTTGAGTTAGAAAAAAAGTTCATAGATGTTTCATAAAATCATAGATGTTTAGTGTCCAAAAATATATCAAAGGCTATCCATTTCCTCTCCATAATTAAAAAAAAAACAAACAAACAGTAAACTAAGGGCCAAAAGGGCTTCCTGGGTGACTCAGCAGTAAAGAAAATGCCTGTAATGCAGGAGACACGGGTTTGATCCCTGAGTCGGGAAGATCCCTTGGAGAAGGAAATGGCAACCCACTCCAGTATTCTTGCCTGGGGAATCCCATGGACAGAGGAGCCTGGTGAGCTACAGTCCATGGGGTTGCAAAAGCGTCAGACATGACTGAGCAACTAAGCAACAATAACAGGGCCAAAAAGGTGAAGTGACTTATAATATATTATTGGCTAACCATTTAAAGATTCAAATATAAAATAATGTCTTATATATAATATAATTTTAGGCATATACTCATAATTATTGCCTGGAGAATCCCATGGTTGGAGGAGCCTGGTGGGCTACAAAAGAAGGGGTCGTAAAGAGTCGGACACGACTGAGCAACTTCACTTTCACTTTCATACTAATTCCACTCCTACTTAGAAAACTCAAGAAAATAATTTTCAACATCTGTAATCCATCTATCCATCATGCGGTTCTCTGATTTCCTCTGCTAACTTATCATATCAGCTGAGGATCTATTTGATAGGCAAGTGTTGTTGTTGTTCAGTCGCTGAGTCATATGCAACTCCTTGCAACCCTATGGACTCCAGCACGCCAGGCTTCCCTGTCCTTTACCATCTCCTGGAGCTTGCTCAAACTCATGTCCCTTGAGTTGGTGATGCCATCCAACCATCTCATCCTCTGTCATCCCCTTCTCTTCTTGCCTTCAATCTTTCCTAGTATCAAGGTCTTTTCTAATGAGCCAACTCTTTGCAACAGGTGACCAAAGGATTGGAGCTTCAGCTTCAGCATCAGTCCCTCCAGTGAATATTCAGGACTTATTTCCTTTACGATTGACTGCTTTGATCTCCTTGCAATCCAAGGGACTCTCAAGAGTCTTTTCCAACACCACAGTTCAAAGGCATCAATTCTTCAGCACTCAGCCTTCTTAGTGGTTCAACTCTCACATCCATATATGACTATTGGCAAGACTAGTTTTGACTATTTAGACCTTTGTTGGGAAAGTATTGTCTCTGCTTTTTAATATGCTGTCTAGGTTTATCATAGATTTTCTTCCAGGGAAAAAGTGTCTTTTAATTTCATGACTGTAGTCACCACCATCTGCAGCGATTTTGGAGCCTAAGAAAATAAAGTCTCTCACTGTTTCCATTGTTTCCCCATCTATTTGCCATGAAGTGATGGAACCGGATGCCATTGTCTTCGTTTTTTGAAATTTGAGTTTTAAGCCAGCTTTTTCACTCTCCTCTTTCACATTCATCAAGGGGCTCTTTAGTTCCTCTTTGCTTTCTGCCAGAAGGGTGTTGTCGTCTGCATATCTGAAGTTATTGGTATTTCTCCCAGAAATCTTGATTCCAGGTTGTGCTTCATCTAGCTCAGCATTTCACGTGATGTACTCTGCATATAAATTAAATAAGAAGATGACAGTGTACAGCCTTGACATACACCTTTCCCAATTTTGAACCAGTCATTGTTCCATGGACTGGTTCAAAACTTGGAAAATGGGGAAGTAGCATTTATAAAAATTGCCAATATTTATCAAACAACTATGATTTGCTAGACAATGTTCTTTACAATTTGCACCTATTAGCTCACTGAATTCTAGTAATCACTCTGTGTGAAAATAAACCCGTTTTACTGATGAGGAACCTGAGACAAAGAAGAGATGAGTAACTGCCTAATCCACACAGCTAACTTATGTAGGAGCCAAGATTTGTGTCTAAGAAGTACAAACTCAGAATTCATCTCTCTGCTGAGTGATAACTGACAATTTCACTAAGCGTGCTTACTCAGTCATAATAAGGATCAAGGCATAAAAGCTCCTGTGGAAGAAGGTACTGGGAAGAGGATCTATATGCAGGATTGGGGGCTGAAATGATCTAGAGCTGCTTGAAGAGTAGATAGTGTAGTTGTAGCAGGAAACAAGAGGGAAAATAGTAGGAAATGATGTGAAACTATATCGTGGCAGGTAAGGCCATGGAAAAGAACTTAGATTTTTATTCTATATGTCATGGCTTTAAATCAGGAAATGACTTTATGTTGTAAAAAGACTTCTCTGACTGTTTCTGGAAAAGGGACTTAGAACAAGCGTGAAACCAAGATATAGAAGAGACAGTTAATTGCCTACACAATATCCCTTCCCTGTTTTTCTCTACTGGCATAACCCCAATTTTTTTCAGGTTGCCATACATATGGGTAAAAGTTCTATTTCTCAACCTCCCCAGGTGGCACAATGGTAAAGAATCCACCTGCCAATGCAGAAGTCACAGATTCTATCTCTGAGTCAAGAAGATACCCTGGAGAAGAAAAGGGCAACCCATTCTAGTATTCTTGCCTGAGAAATCCCATGGACTGAGGAGCCTGGGGGGCTACAGTCCATGGGGTTATAAAGAGTTGGACATGACTGGGTGACTGGGCATGGACATGCTGGCAATGTGAATGGTTGTGTAATTGCCATGGCCAATAAGAGATCAGCCAAAATCTTTTGGTGGAACTTTGAGAAAGATCTTTATACATGGAGCTAACTCTGCCAACAGCTGCTTTTCCTTCTCCTGCTGCTTCTTCTTCCCCAGGACACAGAGATAAATGGTGGAGATACAGGGACCAAATTGCAACTGTAAGGAAATCTGGAGGGTGGACTCTGTAGTCAAGGATGTCTGAGAGACAGTATGGGTCAGGACTGAGGACTGTTGTGTAAGACCTGGACTACAACATTATAACTTCTAGCTTCATATAAGAAAAATCATTTTCTGTTTTATCTAAGTCACTCTTATTTTCCAATATGCAGACTCATTCTCTAAACTGAAAATAAAGGATTCTCAAAGCAGTCCAAGCAAGAGAGTTAGTGGTTTGGGCACAGTGGTATTAATGTAGATGGTTGGTTTAATGGAGATGGTTGTTCTTGTTGTTCAGTCTCTAAGTAGTGTCTGACTCCTTGTAACCTTATGGACTTTATCATGACAGACTTCCTTGTCCTTCACTGTCTCCCAGAATTTGTTCAAATTTATGTCCATTGAGTCAGTAATGCCATCTTACCATCAGATCCTTTGCCATCCTATTTTCCTTTTGCCTTTTCTGGCATCAGGGTCTTTTTCAGCGAGTCAGCTCTTTGCCTCAGATGGCCACAGTATTGGAGTTTCAGCTTCAGTATCAGCTTTTCCAAGATGATGATGATGATGATGATGTGTGTGTGTGTTTTAGCCACTAAGTCGTGTCTGACTCTTTGCAACCCCATGGACTGTTGATCATCAGGCTCCTCTCTCCATGGGATTCTCCAGGCAAGAATACTGGAGTGGGTTGCCATGCCCTTCTCCAAGGTATCTTCCCGATCCAGGGATCGAACCCATGTCTCTTAAGTTTCTTGCATTGGCAGGCAGGTTCTTTACTACTAGCACCACCTGGGAAGCTGATTCAATGTAATTCTGGCTTAGAAAATGCATGCATAAATGTATACTTGAAAGGAACAATGAATGAATAAACAGATGAATGAACTGAATACTTTAACTTGCTAAAATGATAATTAAGCCAATTAATATAAAACTAAAATTCACTATGATTTCAATCATGTTAGAACATATTTTAAAAGTTAAGTAATGTATAAAAGGGAAATTAGTAATGTTGTTCTAGTTAAAATAAAAAATGATAAAAAAATAAATTTAGCTTCTTAAAGCCTCATTTACTCATAGGTTCGTTTGGAAGAGAAAGTTAACTAAATCCATCAAGACTACCATATATAGGCAGCTTCCCAGGGACAGAAAAACCTTTAAATCGTTTCACATGGGGGAAGCTGTCTTTTTCTGAACCCTAAGGACACCAAAGTCCTTAATCTTTTCCTTTCCGATTTCCTTATAGGTTTACATTTGCCACATTTACCAGACTGATACTTTTGGTGGGTACATTAAAGACTTTTTAATCCCTCTTTTTGTGAGATCAATGTAATCTCCATCTACTGCAAGCTTTATGCATTAGGGGATTCTATAAACCAAGCAAAGAATTTAATAACAGTGGTAGCTGATGCACTGGATAATTTAGAGATGTGGCCACCTGACAGCTGATTCTTCAGTGACTCCATTTCTACTGAAAGAGGTAAAAAAAAAATGCTGAAATTGTCAGTCCACATCTATTTTTTATGAGCAAATTTTGTACTTTTTGGAGCTATGGGATGGAAGTGCATTGCAGGAATGAACTTCATGTGCCAATCTGCAAAGCAATCCTTGCTCTTTCTTGTGATGGAAATAAAACTTGTGAAAGCATTTTTCACCTGAGGATGGCAAAGTTCCTCATTAAAATGGATTTATTAAACCGCCAGGGCCCTCTGCAGAAGAGGAATGGTCAGCTGTTATTTCATCAAGATGGGAAACTTGGGCAAAAAGGAGTACAAGTGATTAGATTATAGAATCAAAATCTGGCAAACTTTCATGCTTTCTGTCTTGGTTTTATAACTGAGGTCAGTACATCCATGTGGCATACTGGTACTTTAAACACCCATGGTGTACAAGGAAGAGGAAATTGTAGATGCAAAATTTCTCAATCTCAGCACTATTGGCACTGTGGGCCAGATAATTCTTTGGAGGATGGTTGGGCTGGAGGCTATCCTATGCATTATAGGATGTTTAACAGCATCTCTGGTCCCGCTAGATGCTGGTAGCATCCCCCAATATGACCACCAAAAAATATCTCTGGATATTGTCAGATGTCCCATGGAGACATTACGCCCACTGTCCCTTCCTCAAGAAACACTGTAGAAACTCCACTGGTGGTCCAGTGGCTAAAATTCTGTGCTTCCAATTCAGGGTGCCTAGGTACAATGCCTGGTCAGGGAACTAGATCCCTTATGCCACAACTAAAGAACCCACATGTCGCAGTGAAGATTGAAGATCTTGCCTGCTGCAACTAAGACCTGGTGCAGCTAAATAGATAAATAATATTCAAAACGAAACAAAACAAAACACTATAAACTGATTTAAGGTCAACAGGGAATTTAAAACAATCTAGATTCTAGAACTGGTGCTTTAGTGGAGTATCCAGCTTCAAACATAGAATGTCCAAAGACAAGATGCAAACACAAGCTTGTTTTAAGGAAACATTGTAATAAAACAGTGAGACGATTCAGGTGGCAAGTAGTATTAGAGCCACTGAAGAAGGCAAGAGTGATTTAATTTGAGAGATCCATCCATGAGGCCCAAGTGAAAGAAAGTTGGTCAAAGATAGGTGAGGTCTCAGGGCCTCACTGAGCAAACCTGGATACGGGGCTGGGGGAGGGTTGGGCAAGAAACTGAAACCTGACTAGTGACATAGAATGAACCAGTAAAGTAGGATGAGAGCTTCCCTGTCACTTCTAGATTGTGCCAGATGATAACTTCTGAGCCTGAACACAGCACGCATGAACTTCCTTGAGCAGTAAGTGGTGCTGAGGCTGGTAGGGGAAAGGCTTCAGTAATGATTGAGGACAAAGAAGAGCAGGGGTGATCACTGATCAGAGTTTCACTCCTTTCATAATTGCTGATTAAATGCCAGATACTAATTTATCCCTGAGTCTGTATTAAATCAATTCCAAAGCTGTAATTACTGGGAGAAGTAGTAATTTTTAAATATCATTTAATTTTTTTTAAATAGCAACTGTAAGAAGCAATCATTGATCTTGTCATCTGGTATCTGAAAGGCTTTTCCTTTGGGGCTGGCTGTCCTTTTCTCTCTGTTTGATTAATTGTGTATGTTCTTTCAAAACTACTAAGAATATTTTCCCCATAGTAGAATATACTCAAAACAGCTTAGAATTTATATGGGGCATGGTAATTTTTACAATAATCTGTCATTCATCTGTCCGCTATCCATTCATCCATCCATCAACCCAGCCATCCTTTCAAACAGTCCATCTACCAACATTTTTTGAGCATTTTTGGTATTAGGCACACATCCGTATGGGGACTTCCAAGGTGGCACAGTGGTAAAGAATCTTACTGCCAGTACTGGAGATGGAAGAGATGTGGGTTTGATCCCTGGGTCAGGAAGATCCCCTGGAGGAGGAAATGGGAACCCCTCTCTAGTATTCTTGCTGGGAGAATTCCATGGACAGAAGAGTCTGGAGGGCTATAGTCCATGGGGTCACAAAGAGCTGGACATGACTGAACATCTGAGTGCTAAATATGGGGCATGCAAATGTAAATGACTTCAAGTAGATCACAGAATCTTGGGGATATGATAATTAATTATGGCAATATTAATTCATGTCACTTGTAACACATTGCATATAACCATGACAATGACATAACATTTCAGTTAAAATTTAAAGAATTACTGCCATTTCACTGGATTAAAGCAGGATATTAGGACTTAGAAGCAACAGGGAATACAGAGGTGTGAATGAATGTCACAATTAGAAAAAAGGAACACTTGACAAAAGCAATTGGAACTAAGCCTGGAAAAACAGACAGGAGGTAGTTTGTGAATATTATTTGGCAGGCTAAGGTATGTAGACATTAACTTTTCAGCAGAGGACTTTTCAGCAGTGGAGGGACTTGACCAGGTTTGTATTATTACTCTGAAGGTAGAGTGGTGGATTTATTAGACTTGAGACAGATTAGTAGCAAAAGACCAAGAGAGACTGATTAGCTGACTGTTGCCATAGTGAATCTAACAAATGATGATGGCCTGAACTGAAGCAGTGACAATGGGATAGAGAGAGGAGAACTGGTCTGAGCTATGGTTAGGTGGTAGGGATAAATGGATTTGGTAATTGGATTGGTTTTATATAAAGATATTAGGAAGAGAGGAATCATGGACCACTGTTGAGAGTCTACTTTTAGGTCAACGTGATTTACCTGTGAACAGTTTAGTATCAAACACAAGCCATGAACATTTTCATACTATTATCAGTTATCACACCCAGGAACTTTCTAGGTAGATTTGCCACAAGGGTTTTATTTTATTCTATTTTATTTTCTTTGCTTTGACTTATGATATTCATTTGGCCCTAGGCTCACCACGTTTTTTCTCTAGACTATCAAGATAGGACCATTGTTGTCTAGCTTCTTGGATTCAAACTCTACCATGGATATTTACATATCTATCTACTTGAAGAGAGTTATGGCAATAATTATACTGGATCAGTGGATTAATGGAGATACTTTAATTTATAAGAGAATGTCTACTTGTAGATGTCTAGTACCAATTACATTTTTACCTGCTAGCTCAGGAATTAGGAAAGAGCAAAATGCTAGTATGAGTATTCTCAAGTTTTATTTGGCCATTGAATGTGTGAGGATAAATTTGACCTTGAGAGGAAAATGTATTGAATAAGAGAAAGTCAAAGATAGAAATTAGGAAACAAAATATTTTAAGAGTGAGTAAAGAGGTAGGGTAAAATGAAGGAAAAACAGAGAGTTGGTAATAGAGTTAAGAATGATATTCTGAGCTAAAGAGGGGAGAAAAAATTCTTAATCAGATAACGGTGTCAAATACCTCTGAGAGATCAAGCAAAATAGTAAATTTAAAATGCCCACCAGCTTTTGAATTAAAATATTATTGAGCTATAATATTAAAATAATTTTGTTAAATAATAAAAGCAGAAGAGATCTCTGGAGTAAGATGGGAATGGTAAGTGAGAAAGTGAAGAAAATGAATGTCATCTGTTCTTTTAAGGAGTTGGACAGTAAGGTGAATCACAGAGCAAGGATTATACTGTGGAATATACAACTGAAAAAGTATCTTTAAATGGAAAAGAATAAACATGTTCCCTATGCTTAGAAGAAAAGCACAAAGTCCAACAGAAAGGGGGTATCATCCGTCAAGCAGGTCCCAGTGGGGAATGAGGTTATTAGCATAGATAGAGCTGTCTGTCTTGAAGGTGAGGTAGGACTCCTATTTTGAGACATAATGGAAAGAATTAAAAAAAAAAATAGGTGTGGAGAGAGATAGTAGGTTGGTAGATAGTAGATAGATGAGTTTGAATTCTGGTATGAGGGAAATTGATAGAGTTTGTTTCATAGCCTATTAGACTCTCAGAGGAGTATGAGGCAAGATAACGTATGAGGCTGGGACTGAGAGTAGCAGACTGAGATAGGGTTGTAAAAATAAAAAAGGACTTAGAATAACTAAAAGAAGGGACACTAAAGGGAGCAGCCTAGAAAGCAGTAAAGGGAATTTCAAGCTTTACCGGAATTGTTTGGCTGAGGCCAAATATGTTTTTATCACAACAAGTTTAATAACATATTTGCAGAAGCATAGCTTTTAGTTGGTGAGGTCTTGTGATAGGAATAAGCAGTATGAATTCTTCATAAGGACAAAGAAAGCAAAGAAAAGAAAGGGGGAATTAATCTGTAGTTAGCCTCTATATGCATTAGTCAATTTTATACACATTGTCTCCTTTAATCATAACAAAATGTTCAGAAGTATATATTATTTCCATTTTACAGAAGAAGAATCCAAAGTAGAGAAATAATGCATCAGAGGAGGTCACAAGCTCCAAAATCAGAAACAGGATTTTAACCTGAATATGTCTTATTTTATAATCAGTGTCCTTTCTGATAGCACCCACATGGGGTCTCATTGATAAGATGGCTCGCTATGTTGACCTCGAAAACAAAGAATAAATCACAGTGATCTGTGAAACTGACCAAATTGCCCAAATGGCATTCTGTTATCTTACTGACGTCTATCGTCTCAAAGCTGCGAGACCACCAGATTCCAGACCTCTAGCTACGTGACCATCCCTTCAGAGAATTTTTCATTGGTGGGATATAAGAAGGACTCGGTCAGAAAGGGAGAGTGCTAGTTCTCCTTAAGAGCCAGTCACCTTCTCTTTTCCCCCTAATAAATTTCCTTTTCTTGTCTGACCGTCCAGCTCACTCTCTTTTTCTCTGCACTCACCTTACACTTTCAACCAAATTATGCTAGGTAAGAATAGATTCAAGGGATTAGCTCTGATAGAGTGCCTGCAGAACTATGGAAGGAGGTTCATGAAACTGTATAGGAGGCAGTGATCAAAACCATCCCCAAGAAAAAGAAATACATAAAGGCAAAATGGCTGTCTGAGGAGGCCTTAAAAATAGCTGAGAAGAGAAGTGAAAGGCAGAGGAGAAAAGGAAATATATACCCATCTGAATGCAGAGTTCCAAAGAATAGCAAGGAGAGAGATGAAAGCCTTCCTAAGTGATCAGTGCAAAGAAATAGAGGAAAACAATAGAATGGGGAAGATTAGAGATCTCGTCAAGAAAATTAGAGATAGCAAGGGAACATTTCAAGCAAATATGGGCACAATAAAAGACAGAAACGGTATGGACCTAACAGAAGCAGAAGACATTAAGAAGAGATGGCAACAACACACAGAAGAACTATAAAAAAAACCAACTTAATGGCCCAGATAACCACAATGGTGTGAACACTCACTTAGAGCCAGACATCTTGGAGTGCAAAGTCAAGTGGGCCTTAGAAAGCATCACTATGAGCAAAGATAGTGGAGGTGATGGAATTCCAACTGAGCAGTTTCAAATCCTATAAAATGATGTTGTGAAACTGCTGCACTCAATATGGCTGAAAATATAGAAATCTCAGCATTGGCCACAGGACTGGAAAAAGACAGTTTTCATTCCAGTCCCAAAGAAGGGCAATGTCAAAGAATGTTCAAACTACCGCACAATTGCACTCATCTCACATGCTAGCACAGTAATGCTCAAAATTCTCTAAGCCAGGCTTCAAGAGTACATAAACTGAGAACTCCCAGATGCTCAAGCTAGATTTTAAAAGGCTGAGGAACCAGAAATCAAATTGCCAACATTCGTTGGATCATAGAAATAGCAAGAAAATTCCAGAAAAGCAACTATTTCTGCTTTAATGACTACACCAAAACCTTTGACTGTGTGGATCACAACAAACTGTGGAAAATTCTTCAAGAGATGAGAATACCAGACCACCCGACCTGCCTCCTGAGAAATCTGTATGCAGGTCAAGAAGCAACGGTTAGAATTGGACATGGAACAATGGACTGATTCAAAATTGGGAAAGGAGTATGTCAAGGCTATATATTGTCACCCCACTTATTTAACTTATATGTAGAATACATCATGTGAAATGCTGGGCTGGTTGAGCACACGCTTGAATAAAAATTGCCAGGAGAAATATCAATCACCTCAGATATTGCAAATAACACCACCCTTATGGCAGAAAGTGAAGCGGAACTAAAGAATCTCTTGATGAAGCTGAAACAGGAGTGAAAAGGCTGGCTTAAAACGCAACATTCAGAAAACAAAGATCATGACACCTGGTCCCACCACTTCACAGAAAATAGATGGGGAAACAATGGAAATAGTGACAGACTTTATTTTCTTGGGCTCCAAAATTACTACAGATGGTGACTGCAACCATGAAACTAAAAGGCACTTGCTTCTTGGAAGAAAAGCTATGACAAACCTAGACAACATAGTAAAAAGCAGACATTACTTTGCTGACAAAGTTCTGTCTAATCAAAAGTATGGATTTTGCAGTAATCATGTATGAATGTGAGAGTTGGGCCATACAAAAGGCTGAACACCAAAGAATTGATGATTTTGAATTGTGTTGTTGAAGAAGATTCTTGAGAGTCCCTTGGACTGCAAGGAGATCAAACCAGTCAATCCTAAAGGAAATCAATCTTGAACATTCATCAGAAGGACTGATGCTGAAGTTGAAGCTCCAGTACTTTGGCCACCTGATACAAAGGGCCGACTCATTAGAAAAGACCCTGATGCTGGGAAAAATTGAAGGTAGGAGGAGAAGGGGATGACAGAGGATGAGATGGTTGGATGGCATCACCAATTCAACGGACATGAGTTTGAGCAAGTTTTGGGACATGGTAAAGGACAGGGAAACCCGGCGTGCTGGTGTCCATGGGGTCGCAAAGAGGGGGACATAACTGAGTGACTGAATAGCAACAACAAAGAATTATGATTTGTCTGAAACCATTCACCAGTGGTTTTAGATAGAATGAAGAGAGCAGATAAAACATAGACAGGGATTTTAAAGAATAGGACAGAGTACTATAAAGATAAAGGGTAATTAAATGTTATTGAATAATTAGTGCATTTGGTGATAGCCATAGAGGATGTAAAAGAAGAGAAGGATATAGCCAGAAAGTGGTAATTGGAAGGTTGAGATTCCAAAGATGAAGGACTTCCAAGTGACAGAGAATCCTAATATGATGTCCTAAAAGTCCTTCCTTATAGTAAAGGATTCCATAGCTCAACAAACAGTGATATTAAGACACTGATTAAGTTAGCCATCTAACCATGTGAAAATTGAAATAGTCCTAAAATGGAAGGGTTGGCAGAGAAGAGGATGAATCTCATCAGTAAGATAAGGATACACATTCTGACTCTGCCACTTTTAGATGCCACCTTTGGAAATTTGAAATCTTCTCCAAGTATTTAGAGACAAGAACCTCTGGAATAGATGAAGAAGAGTTTTGTTTATGGTTTGTTTTTAACCAACCTTTACTTTCAGTCAAACTTCTGCTCCCAGTTAATCTTTCATTAAACCTTAGAATTACACATTTTTGGTAATCTTTTAATAAGTTTTGTCTAGACCTGGAAACCTTTCTTCTTCTTCTTTTCAGCACTAATAAGTGATTTTTAAGTCTCTTTAGTTCACGTTGGGAAACAGTGATTAAAGCAAGATGGCTTACTTCAGTGGAAAATTGGGAAATTGCTTTTCTCTGTTGTCTTGTTCCTCCCCCTTTATTTTGTAGTACAGAATAATGGAAGGGATTAATCCTGCTCAACTTACAGTGCTGCATTATTAACCAAACTGCTTTTTAAAGTTTGTTTATAATTATGGCTTGAGAAACTATAGATAAATGGTTTTACTATAGAGGATTTATACTAAGTCAAATTACTGGGAAGAAATAAAATCTCTGTGCTTCTAATTACAACACTTCCCATTATTATTCGAGAAGAAGATTATTTCTCTAGTAGGTGCCAAGGATATGAAAAGCATTTTTATTCTTTCTTTAACAGAAGCAGAAAAGGAGAATGCTAAAACCAATAATGAATGTCCAAAGATGACCTAAGCACAGTTTCCTGTGTAGAAGAATAAGTCCCAGAACCACAGATCAGTTGGTTACCTCCCACTGTGTGCTACTCTTTCAGTACCAACATATATACCTTTAATGCAGCTATACTTTCATCAGCATCTCTGGTTAAAGTCTTCTGGACATCATCTTTGTCTGGAAAGAACTATTACCACAACTAATAATGTAAAATAGAGTGTTACAATATCATTCGGTAAGTGGCACTTACAAATGGGAGAAAAGTTTTATCTTTTACCATCAAAAACTGCATAATAGCATCTTTCCTTAGGCAAAAAGAAGGCTCTTAATATACAATCTATTAATAATTCTCATGTATGCCCTACAGTTCCATTTTGTCCTTTGAATTTACTCTTCAATTTTTTAATTTAGTCTTGTTCAGCGTATTTTCTAAGCTATAATGGACCATTTATGTCATTATCTTTGAATGTACTTCTTTTTCAGATTTTGTTTAGATTCCTTGTGTTGTTCATGATTAGGTGGAATGAAAAGGAAGCAAGTTAGTGGTATTAACAAATTAATGAGCATAAGGGTAAATTTGGAGACTTAAATTGTTTATATTATTACAAAAATCAATGAAGATAAAAGTCAACACTTCAGGTTGATAAATACATAACATTTTAATTTCAAACCTGTGTAACCATTGTGTGGTGCTTTTGAGTATGAAATGGAACAATGTCAATAATTAGGCCAGGGCAACAGAACTGATCTAGGATTGTCCAAGGGAAAGCAAATGCATGGTTACTCTGCTTTTATGCCTCTTACACCATTTTATGCTAATTTATGATTATTTATGATGATTCCTTATCTGGTTTTGGTCAGCTGAAAGCTTCCTTAATGTGATGCTATTTCTCTCTACATGGGATTATATTTTCCACAGTGATTTGCATGTAATGCATTTTCCATGGTGATTTGCATGTAATGCATTTTCAGTAAACATTTCCCCAATGAGAGATATTTGAAGTAGGAATTAGTATCCTCTACTGCAATGTGACAGGATGGTACATAGTGACTTCAGTTTCACATGAAAGAAGTTTTTCTGATGTCCTGTTTCTTTCCTTTGTATGGTAAACCTGTCACAACTCTTGTTATCTTTCAGAACTCTGTCCTAATTTTTTATCTTAAACACATTTAAAAGTAATATTTTTGTATATTGTTATCTGTAATCAGATATACATTCCACTTGGCCTCCAGATGTTGAGTGTATGGGTTCTCATCCCAAATACATCCATTTTATACAATATCTTGGTAATCTCTGTAAAATATTTTCTGTCTTTTCACTCAGCTGTAATTGATTCAATTTACAGAGCAGTTACTAGTAAAGGAATACTTATTTTTCAAGTATATTTGGACATTTCAGGGAATTCTAGAACTTTAAGTGGAAAAACCTCAATTAAATTTTGCTTAAGTCAACTACCATACTTTTTGGCTGCTAAGATACTGACAATTAAAATTACTTATCCTAGGTTAAAGAGTGGTGGAACACATATTTGAATCAATAACTCCTATACATTTATATTTTAAATCTTTATATATGGATTATAAAGATTTCCTATTTAGGAAAAAAAAAACTTTTTAGATAGTGCTGGCTAGAAACTCAACATTAAAAACTAAGATCATGGCATAAAGTCCCATCACTTTATGGCAAATAGAAGGGAAAACAGTGAAAGCAATGGCAGATTTTATTTTCTTGGGCTCCAAAATCTCTGCAGAGGGTAACTACAGCCATGAAGTTAAAAGTTGCTTGCTCCTTGGAGCAGGAGACATAGGTTCAGTCTCTGGGATGGGAAGACCCTCTGGAGTAGGAAATGGCAACCCACTCCAGTATTGGAGAAAATTCCACGGACAGAAGAGCCTGGTGGGATACAGTCCATGGGGTTGCAAAGAGTCGGACACAAGCGAGCATGCACGTGACATCTGAATGAAAACTATGACAAACCTAAACAGCATATTAAGCAAAGACATCACTGTACTGACAAAGGTTTGTATGATTTTTCTAGTAGTCATGTATGGATATGAGAGTTGAACCATAAAGAAGGCTGTGCACTGAAGAATTGATGCTTTTGAGCTGTGATGCTGGAAAAGATTCTTGAGAGTCCCTTGGACAGCAAGGAGATCAAACCAATCAGTCCTAAAGGAAACCAACCCTGAATTTTCATTGGAAGGACTGATGCTGAAGCTGAAGCTCCAATCCTTGGCCACCTGATGTGAAGAGTTGACTCCTTGGAAAAGAATCTGATATTGGGAAAGAATGAAGGCAGGAGGAGAAGGGGAAGACAGAAGATGAGATGGTTGGATGGCATCACCCACTCAAAGGGCATGAGTTTGAGCAAACTCTGGGAGATAGTGAAGGACAGGGTAGCCTGGCATGCTGTAGTCTGTGTGGTCACAAAGAGTCAGACATGACTTAGTGGCTGGACAACAACAACAAATCTCCTGCAATGATCAAAAGTTTGACTATAGTGGTTTAACCAAATAAAAGTTATTTTTCTGAAATAAAAACTTAAGTGATATAGAGATGATACAGTAGCTTTAAAACATCAATATTTTAGTCTCCTACTGGCTTTCTGCCCCCTTGTACACAGCCTGTAGTTTAAGTCTCTTGATTTTCTCATAGTTTCAAAGAATTTACCCAGTTTACATATTTCCATCCAATTTTTAGACAGGAAGAATAAGTATGGGATGAGGAGGAAGGACAGTACCAGAAGTCTCTAGGAGACTTCTGCTTGAACCTCATTGGCAACCTGTGGATGTGAGGAAGGGTGGGACATGTGGGCTGTTTCTTTTTAAACTGACACCTTGCCACTCAAAAAACCCCACTATATTTTTCTATTAAGGAAAGAGAATAATTGAATGTTCAGTAAGCATCTAGCAGAGTCTGTTACAATTGGCTTAAATAGGAAGGGAATTTATGAAATCATCTTAGTGTATCTGGGAAGATCATGGAGTCTGACTCAAAACATGGGATCAGGAGTGACATCCAAGCAAGCCTCACTGTCATTCTGGTACAAATCCCATTCCTGCTACTTGACACTAGCATCTCATCATTCAGGGACTTGATCATTCATTATCCTTTCCTCAAGGAGCTCGACCTGCAACTTTTTTTCCTGAAAACTTTCTTTTTCACATTGATGATCTGCCAAACTTATGCCATATTCAGTCTTTTACATCCAGAGGTCCTTCTTTGGTTTTACGCAAGGAAATTAGTGATGTGGAGAGTTTAGGTTCCACTGAAAGGCATTAGTATAGAAATGTTTTAGGAGACATAGTCTTTTGTAAAGTTTCTGAGAGAACATTATGTAGGGTGTTGACCTTGGTATTATGATTTATCATAGGAAGAGAGCATATGATTTTGGCTTTTGGAGTCAGAAGTTCCAGATTAATGTACTACTACTACTACTACTATAACTACTGTCCAAGTGTTTTCAACCAGTATTTCAGAGGTAAAAGGGAGAAAAGTAAGCCTTCCTCAATACGCTATTCTGAAAGTTAGAAACAACTTTGTGTGTGATGACACTATTATAAACTGTAAAGAGCTAGTGCTGTTTGTGTGCTAAGTTTTGTTAGTAAAAGATACAAATATGTAAATTGAAAAACAGCTGCCGACAGATGGCCAACAGACATGTGAAAAGGTATGTGACATCACTAATAGTCAAGATCATTAATCATAAGGGAAATGCAAATAAAAACCACAATAAGATATCACTTCACATCTGTTAGAATGACTGTTATCTGAAATACAATAAATCACAAGTATTAGCGAGGATATGGAGAAAAGGAACCACCGTGTATGCACTATTGGTGGGAATGTAAATTGGTGCAGGCACCATGGGAAACAGGATGAAGATTCCTCAAAAAACTAAAAATAGAACTGTCATCAGTTCAGTTCAGTCGCTCAGTCGTGTCTGACTCTTTGCGACCCCATGAATTGCAGCATGCCAGGCCTCTCTGTCCATCACCAACTCCCGGAGTCTACCCAAACCCATGTCCATCGAGTCGGTGATACCATCCAACCATCTCATCCTCTGTCGTCCCCTTCTCCTCCCTCCCCCAATCCTACCCAGCATTAGGGTCTTTTCCAATGACTCAACTCTTCGCATGAGGTAGCCAAAGTATTGGAGTTTCAGCTTCAACATCAGACCTTCCAATGAACACCCAGTATTGATCCCTTCTAGGATGGATTGATTGGATCTCCTTGCAGTCCAGGGGACCCTCAAGAGTCTTCTCCAGCACCACAGTTCAAAAGCATCAATTCTTCGGCGCTCAGCCTTGTTCACCGTCCAACTCTCACATCCATACATGACCACTGGAAAAACCATAGCCTTGACTAGACGGACTTTTGTTGGCAAAGTAATGTCTCTGCTTTTAAATATGCTATCTAGGTTGGCCATAACCTTCCTTCCAAGGAGTAAGCGTCTTTTAATTTCATGGCTGCAATCACCATCAGCAGTGATTCTGGAGCCCAAAAAAATGAAGTCTGACACTGTTTCCACTGTTTCCCCATCTATTTCCCATGAAGTGATGGGACCAGATGCCATGATCTTAGCTTTCTGAACGTTGAGCTTTAAGCCAACTTTTTCACTCTCCTCTTTCACCTTCTTCAAGAGGCTCTTTAGTTCTTCTTCACTTTCTGCCATAAGGGTGGTGTCATCTGCATATCTGAGGTTATTGATATTTCTCCTGGCAATCTTGATTCCAGCTTGTGTTTCTTCCAGCCCAGCGTTTCTCATGATGTACTCTGCATATAAGTTAAATAAGCAGGGTGACAATATACAGCCTTGACGTACTCCTTTTCCTATTTGGAACCAGTCTGGTGTTCCATGTCCAGTTCTAACTGTTGCTTCCTGACCTGCATACAGGTTTGTCAAGAGACAGGTCAGGTGGTCTGGTATTCCCATCTCTTGAAGAATTTTCCACAGTTTATTGTGATCCACACAGTCAAAGGCTTTCACATCTAAAGCAGACATAGATGTTTTTCTGGAACTCTCTTGCTTTTTCGATGATCCAGCGGATATTGGCAATTTGATCTCTGGTTCCTCTGCCTTTTCTAAAACCAGCTTGAACATCTGGAAGTTCACGGTTCACATCCAGCAATTTAAATCCAAAGGAAAAAAGAACACTAATTTGAAAAGATATATGCACCCCTATGTTTATTTCGGCATTATTTGCAATAGCCAAGATATGGAAGTAACCCAAGTGTCCATCAATAGATGAATGGTTAAAGGTGATGTGGTATATATATATCTGTGTGTGTGTCTGTGTGTGTGTTTGTTTGATTCTGTATCTATATGAGATGATGGATGTTTAGTAAACTTATTGTGATCATCATTTATTGACAAAGTCAAATAATTGTGCTGTGCACCTTAAACTTGTGCTATATGTCATTTCTATCTCAATGTAACCGGAAGGAAAAAAAAAAAACATACACTGGATGAAATAATCAAGGTGGGATATTGGAAAAGGGAAACTCTGTAGGATCTAAAAGGGAGGAATCATTGATTTTAGTATCAAATCAAAGAAGAACAGCACTAGAGCGTACCAGTGTCTTCTTCTACTGTACTGTAGGCATAGGTTTCCAAAACTCGTTAATGGAATCTCATAACTTTCATTTGGCAGCATTCGATTGAAAGTAACAAAGAAAATAGGTTGTCTTTATTGTCTAGTACTGTCTTCTTTAGATGGATTTTCACATTTCTTCCCTCAGCTTCTGCATGCCTAATTCATAAAATAGAAGTCATATTTAAAGTGAAAGGGATCAGTGTATGGGAAGGCAGTGTTTGTCATGGTACTTTCTTGCCAAACATTTAAGCTTCTGTCTTGTTCAACTCCTCGTTCACCAGTTTTAGAAACTCAGTATCATTAGATTCTCTTTGGATCTATCAGGTCAAAGTCTGAGCTTTTGGGACACGAGCATGTCTTGGGACTTTCTTTGTGTGACTCAATGCAGGAGAAACGTTGTCATAAACGATTGAATGGGGATGGTTTCTGTTGATTTGAAAAGTCTACAGTGTCAGAATTTGATTGTGAGCGTCTGATGTTTTTATAACTCTATAGACAGAAAGAGGACTGCAATAATTTATTTAGTGTGTTCTATCTCTTTTTGAGCACCCGCTGTGTATATGTCATGGCATGAAAACTATTAAATATACTATTTTTTCAAATTCTCCTTACAATTCTATAATGCAGGTAATACCTTTTTGGAGATGAGGGATGTCATGTCTTGTGCTTAGTTGCTCAGCTGTGTCTGACTCTTTGTGACCCCATGGGCTGTAGCCTGCCAGGTTTTTCTGTCTATAGGATTTTTCAGGCAAGAATACTGGAGTGAGCTGCCATTTCCCTCCTCCAGGGGATCTTCCCTACCCAGAGATCAAACCCATGTCTCCTGTGTCTCCTGCATTGCAGGTGAATCCTTTACCTGCTGAGCCATCAGGGAAGTCACAGATGAGGAAGCTAAGACCCAAGGAAGATAAGTAACTCACCCAAAATCCTACAAGTAGTACACGGTGAAACCAGGGTTTAAACCCATGTTTGGATGACATCAACATTTTTGTAGCTAATGACTACATTCTTCTGTTTATTTTGCTATTTAGAATATCTTTTCCATCAACCATTCAAATTAAGACCAAAAAAAAAAAAAAGGAATCAAATACTTCCAGAAATAAGTACTGCTTTCCTTGAAGACAAACATCCCTTTTCTATATTTCTGGTGAAAGTAATGCCACCAAACAGACAAAGAAAAAGCCCACAGGTAAGTATGTAGAAGAAGTTAGAAGTGAAGTCACTCAGTCGTGTCTGACTCTTTGTGACCCCACGGACTGCAGCCTACCAGGCTCCTCCGTCCATGGGATTTTCCAGGCAAGAATACTGGAGTGGGTTGCTATTTTCTCCTGCAGAAGATCTTCCCAACCCAGGGATCAAACCCAGGTCTCCCGCATTGTAGGCAGATGCTTTTACTGTCTGAGCCACCAGGGAAGTGTGTATGTAGGTAAATTCAGTTATTTGTTGATATTAGAAAACAGAGAAGGTAGATTTAGCTACAGATTCAACTAACAACAGTTAATATGTTTGCTAATTGAGAACTTAGAAATCTAACCTCAGTAATTTAAAAGAGGTTTTTCACGAAAAAATCCTGGTAGGAGGGCAATATATTAGCACAAGAGAGATTATGCATTTATAGTAGCACCCAAGGAGAAAAGAGGGTGATAAAGTAGGAAAAAAAAAAAAGGCAGAGGCAGAGAAAATATTTCAAAGTATTCTATGTCTGTTTCATGAAAAAAAGCACTGCCCATCACACCAACAAAACAATTTTAATTAGAGCTTTGCTAATCTTCAGTATTTACCAATCTATCAACCAATCTTTTAGTTACAAATAATCTGAATCCCTCAGACTTTGGATCCTCACATCTGACTCAGGCGTGTGGAAGATTATCCTTTGATGTTGCTGCTTGTATCTGAGGCAGATTTAAAATTCCACTACATTTTTATCCATAATTGTTTCTAATTTTTACTTTTCAAATCTTCCCTGAAGAATTGACTGTCTCCTATGTACAGAGTCTGGTGGTTTGATCAACTAGTCCCACAAAGTGTATGGATAGCAGGGGGCAGACTTCTCCAAGCCATGTCCCAGGAGTAATTTGCATCATGTTTGAGGCTACCTGATGCTACCAATAAAGGAGATACTCAAAAAGGATTTCTCAGTCTTTGACATTTCAGAGACTGTGGATCAACTGAAGGCTGGAGTGTCATTAACTGATGAGATTTGTTCAAGTCACGCCATTCCTCCAACTCTACCCAGTTTAATTGGTATGTCAGTCCATGAATCCATCCTGTGATAAAAGGCCAAATGTCTACTGATTCTCCCAGCCTGACTGTCGAGTTGAAAGGAGCTCGGAGTTGCTTGTAGACAATGAGACCATTCAGTGAACCTGGCTATTGAAGTTGACAAAGAAGCAGACTTGAGTGTTGGAATAGTATTTCTACATGCATTATTCTAGTTGTCAGATGCATTACCAAAAGAGAATTGGAGGAGCTGTGTGGCCACAAGCTTATGTCATGCCTTTCTTTTCTTTCCTTTTTTCCCCTTTAAGAATAATTAAAAGTCACAATCAAATCCAAATTTTCTTGGGTAAGGCAAGATTTCACTTTATAAAATGGGGAAAAAAATGTTTGGAAAGGAAAAAAGTATATATATATATATATATATATATATATATATATATATATATATATATATAAAAAGTAGTATCTTGAAATCAGGTTTTCTTTTATGTTTGTGTTTGTTTGGCTCCACTAATGCTGTCTCAGCTGCCTGTTGCATGCATTCTGTAGTATCTGTTGTTGAATCTGACATGGCCTGGTGAACTGTTTGACCCATAATATCTGCCATAAAATGTTTAAATGGTAGGATTAGGCTGTTAAAAAGAATCAAAATAAGTATATCAAGTGGGATGTTAAATAGCCCTTTAATTATGGTTGGACGCACATTTGTCCAGAAGTGGACAAAAAGTAAAGGGAGCAGAGATTTCTAGAAACATTACAAAAGGCATCAGAAATATCTCTGCATCCTGGGCTGCTTGACCAGATATCAAATAAGTAGCTGGAGTCTGTCATGAATTCAGGCGATTGAAGAAAAGGATGAACACGTGTCAATGAAAGACACTAAGATTGCATCACCACAGAGATAGCATCATAATGCCTTGTAATAGTCGTGATTCAGTGTTCCCTCTCATTTCCAGAAACTCATCTTCCTACTAAGTGAAGATTGTGAGCATAGTTGTACATACGTCTTTCTTTTCAGAAATGGTTAATTGTTATTCACCCAACTAAGCTCGTATCTTGTATCTTTCAAGCTTTATATTCTAAAAATCCTTTTTACATTTCTTACCTTACAGCCAAACAGCCAATCCAACTCATTGACTGCTATTTGAACACATTTTCTGTTTCTATGTCTTTTCTCATGCTGTTGTATCAGTTACTATGCCCTTTTTCCCGTCCTGTTCCATCTGTCAGAATCTGGCTACTGTTACGCCACTTTTCTGAAAAGTTTTCTGGTGTGCTCAGCCAAAGAAATCTCTCCCTCTCTTGGATTTCTCACGTGTTTTTATTCTCTCTCTGATGAAATTCATATTTACTGTATATTTTGTTTTTCTTCCCTACTATAGAAAATCTCCTTGAATGTCCCATCCTTAACATGAAACTATGTTTTAGTAATCTAGTAAGAATTTCTATCTTGTCAATAGAAAACAATGTAAGAGTAAAGAATGAAGATTTTTCGTTTTATATTTTTTTATGCTGTATTTTGAAAAGCTATGTAATGACATTCTGAAATGAGTGTTTATAAAATAATGTTGAAATAAGTAGCTTAAATGAAGAGGGTAGGTAGTTAGGATATTCTGTGTGTCTAACATAAAATGTTGTTTAGTATGAATTCAATAAAAGTTTAGTCATCCCTCATTATATTTTTATAATTATAAATAAATTATAAATAAATGAATTACATTCACTAGAGAATTTATTCAGTTCAGTTCAGTTCAGTTGCTCAGTCGTGTCCGACTCTTTGCGACCCCATGAATTGCAGCACGCCGGGCCTCTCTTTCCATCACCAACTCCCGGAGTCTACCCAAACCCATGTCAATCGAGTCAGTGATGCCATCCAACCATCTCATCCTCTGTCGTCCCCTTGCCTCCTGCCCCCAATCCTACCCAGCATTAGGGTCTTTTCCAATGAGTCAACTCTTCACATGAGGTGACCAAAGTATTGGAGTTTCGGCTTCAACATCAGTCCTTCCTGTAAATACCCAGGATTGATCTCCTTTAGGATGGATTGATTGGATCTCCTTGCAGTCCAAGGGACTCTCAAGAGTCTTCTCCAACACCAGAGTTCAAAAGCATCAATTCTTCGGCACTCAGCTTTCTTCACCGTCCAACTCTTACATCCATACATGACCATTAGAGAAATATAAATGATGACACTTGTGGGCAAGTTATTTAGAACCTATAGTATGCAGGAAACAAGGATTTAATAAGCTATCTTTGGTTCTTATAACAACCATGCAAGTAGATATTATCTCAGCTTACATTTGATAAAATCAAAGTTTATGAAGAGTAAATGACTTGCTAACGGGCATGAAGCTAATAAATATAGACAACAATTAAAAAACTTGGTCTTAAAAATGTCAATCTTCAATTCTAACAGAAGAAATCTCAGTAAGAGATGAAAACAAGGCAGCTGCTGAGGAAGAGATATCTTTCTGCTTCATGTATTGACTTTCTGATTGATTCATTCATTTGACAAATATTTCTGAATCCCATATTAGCCACTGTTCTAGAATAGAATGTGGCAGAGAACAAATGTATTACTTGGTCACAAAAAAGCTGCTAAATCTCTAGCCATCACATCTACATTCTAGGCAAAAGAAAGGGAAAATGTAAGAGATATTTCCCAGTCTCTGCCTTTCAAAGGGATTTTGCTGGAAGTCATTTTTAAACCTTTTTCTAATAGCTTACTGGCCAGTGCTTAATCACATGGCCACTTCCACCTGAAAGCCAGGCTAAGGAATGGAGTTTTCAGTTGTACACATTGGTAGTGTAGCAATATGTATTTAAGGTTATATTTGTGGGAAAATATGTACAATGGCTATTTAGTGAGCAACTACCCGTCTTTGACATTCCTCATCAGTACTATAAGACACAGGACAACTGGAGTGATTATTTAGTACTACCTGGTTGTTAAATGATTTTGCCCTCTATCAAAGGATTCCAGAGTGGGGATGCCTATCCTTTTTTCTCTATTTACTCCTCTCTAAATCCTCTTTCACTCACCTTCAAGCTCATCATAGTTTTATAAACAGGAACATGGCCATTCTCTTTTGTTCACAACTCTCTTTTTGGTTCAAGGGTGTTATGTTTATTTCTGCATGTGCTCAGTCACTTCAGTTGTGTCCGATGCTTTGTGACCCTATGGGCTATATCCCACCAGGCTCCTTTGTCCAGGCAAGAATCAAAGACAAACCAAAATGTGAGGGTAGGTACATAAGAGGAGGGCTCAACTGCTAAGTCATGTCTGACTCTTTGTGATCCCTAAGGACTGTAGCCCACCAGGCTCTTCTGTCCATTGGATTGCCCAGGCAAGAATACTGGAGTGAGTTACCATTTCATTCTCCAGGGGATCTTCCTGAAATGATGGATGGATCAAACCCATGTCTCCTGCACTGGCAGGTGAATTCTTTACTGCTTAGCCACTAGCTCACAACTCACATAAAAGGCACGTTGTGTATATAGGTGAAACGCAAGTAAAAGAAAAAGAAACCAATACAAAATGATAAATACAAATGAAAAAGTCTAAGTTAAATTTAAATTAATAGCCAAAGGATAGGAAAGGTTTGTATTTAATTGACCAAATAATTATGAATTAGAAAAATACTTTGTAATCAATATCAGTTCAGTTCAGTCGCTCAGTCATGTCCAACTCTTTGTGACCCCATGGACTGCAGCACACCAGGCTTCCCTGCCCATCACCAACTCCTGGAGCTTGCTCAAAGTCATGTCCATCAAGTAGGTGATGCCATCCAACCATCTTATCCTCTGTCAACTCCTCCTCCTGCTGTCAATCTTTCCCAGCATCAGAGTCTTTTCCAATGAGTCAGTTCTTCCCATCAGGTGGCGAAAGTATTGGAGTTTCAGCTTCAGTACCAGTGCTTCCAATGAATATTCAGGACTGATTTCCTTTAGGATTGTAATCAATATAATTAACTAATTTACCCATTCTTTTAAAAGAAGGAAATAAAAGATTGCCCCATTTCCTGAATTACTCATTATTTTAGGGTAAAAGTTTTACTTGGAAAAATGGTAAGAATAAAAAAAATCTTCCAAAATGAATGTCCTAAAAACAATATAAACAATAGGAAATATGAGGTATTGAATGGTTTTTGGATGTTTGAGTTACTGTACCTTAGCAGCTGTTTCACTTTGTTTTGAGTAAATAGCTAGAAGAACAAAAGTTGAAAAGAAAAGATTTAAGGGAAAAACTAGAAACAAGATGTATTGATCATTAATAGCCAACTATAGTTTATGTTGTGTATTTTTAAAGGGATTTAATTAAACTGGTGGAGCAGTGTTCCTCAGGCCTTTCTAATTAGCTAATAAAGCCCCATCACTCCTAATTGTCTTGAACAGACAATTACTACAAAAATGAAACAACTGCTGCTAAAGAGAAATCCAGGATTCCCAGTATTTAAAATAGCAAAAATTGGACAATGCAAGCAAATTTGTATAAACCACTTGGAATTTCTAGCTGATCTGATTTAAGTTTGGTCAAAGAATATGAGGTATTGATAGAAACAATTAATGAAGAATGATGGGAATCATGTTTATATGAATACTTTTATAATCAATTGCTTGATCAATTATTTAAGTATCTCCTTTCAAAACAAAAATGAGGTATCCATTGGATCTGAACAGATATAAAAAGCTCAAATATAAATGAGAAGTAATTGTGACAAACAATTTAAAAGCAAATAAACTTAACCAAATAAGGTTATGAAAAATATTTCATAAATATCTAGGCTCTTGATGGCTATAGGTGGCAAATCTGGTTCTTCTAGACAATATAAAGAAGGATATCTAGTAAGTCACATAATTCACTCTCTGCACAAATTTAGGAGCTAGTCAATATCTTAGGAAAGGTACAACTACAATAAATCCTAAAATCAGATATGGATTTCTTTTGAGGGTTCTCATAATTAAGTATGTATCATATGTAACAGACTGAACAATATACACATCAACAAATTTTCAGAATGTTTTGGAATTAAGTCCAAACATATTCTAATGGAATCACATTAAGGTATATTCAAAAGTCTAGAATTAATCCAATGTCCATGTATCAGTTTTCCATATACTTAGCTTAAATCAAGAGGCATGATAGACTGTTTAGGGAATGAATAAATTGTACCTACTGATGGCAATCCACTCAGAGTCATTTACCTTCTCAGTCTCTTTGTAGATAGTTGTCAGTACGTAAAGGGTATTGATAGGCTATAAACTGATCCTACTATTCATTAGTAGCAAACAAATTAATAAATTTTTATTTGAGTTGATTAATTTATCCACACCCTAATGTTCCTAACATTTTGTTTGCTGACTTCTTAAGGATTCTTATCAAATAATGAAATAAATGACCTAGTGACTAGCCTTTGGAGAGGAAAGCACACCTTTATTATTTATCAAAGATAAGGCTCATCAGATACATTATACACCTTTTGTATATAGAATAAAAATTCAGGTACAGCCTGCTAATTTTCTTATTCTTAATAGGTATATCAGTTATACAAAAGGAGGCCACATGAATGGAGTTTGAATGAAACACTTGATTTAAGGCCCTTGTCCTTCTAGCTATTCTTAGAGTTAACTGGGTATTGAAAAGTTCAATGATCTTTTTGATTATGATTTGCAACTTTCTTCATGATTATATCTTTTTACAGTTTTTTTTTCTTTTCCACAACAAAATAAAGTCATAGAAGGGAATAAAGTATGTATGAGATGTCAGTGTGGCTAGATTTATCTCAATTTTATATGAAAGGTATAGGTTGCATTTTAGAATTATAATACAGAATAATACAAAGCTTGTTGGAAGTCTGGAAAATCTAAATAAGTGAATTAATTTTTTATTTTTTTTTTATTGTGATGGTAGAAAAAAATCATGAATGTATTGTTATCAGTCAGACTTCAGAGTGATAACAGAAGCTATATATAAAAGTTGTCCAGAGGACTACCCTGGCAATCCAGTGGTCAAGACTCTGAGCTCCCAATGCAAGGGGCATAGATTTGACCTTTAGATGGGGAACTGATTTCCAGCATGCCACATAGCTTGGCCAAAAATAAATAAATAAATAAAATAGCCCCTCCCCACAAAAAAGTTTGTCCTGTATTTACTCTGGTAAATTCCTGTACTTCCTACCCTCTCAGTCAGCAGTGACTGAGACAATAGTTCTTTGACATTACAAAAGCAGTCCATTGGTTCCTGCATCTATCTTCATTCTAACAGCCATCTCGTCAGTAACTTTCTTCCCATTTCAGCTTAGCTATAGTATTCTAACACTTTTAACACTCTTCTGCTATTATCTTAAACTATCTTCTTTCACTGTCCTACTAGTACATGGACAATGTTAGTCGAAACAAATTACCAAGTCATAAAAGATAGTCCAGATATCAAACAAGTAAAATCAAGAAGCTTTACTGATCAAGCTATTTCAAATAGATTCTGTGATTAAGCAAAGCTCTTGTTATATATCTGTTGTTGTTCAGTAGCTAAGTTGTGTCAGACTCTTTGGGACCCATGGACTGCAGCACACCAGGCTTCCCTCTCCTTCACTGTCTCCTGAAGTTTGCTCAAACTCATGTCCATTGTGTCGGTGATGCCATCCAACCATCTCATCCACTGTCTACCCGCCTTCTCCTCCTGCGTTCAGGTCTTTTCCAAGGAGATGGCTCTTTGCATCAGGTAGCCAAAGGATCAGAGCTACAGCTTCAGCATCAGTCTTTCCAAAGAGTATGCAGAGTTGATTTCCTTTGGGATTGACCGATGTGATCTCCTTGCTGTACAAGGGACTCTCAAGAGTCTTCTTCAGCACCACAATTCAAAAGCTTCATCTATCTGTTACCTATCACTTACACTGATCAATCAATCTGTGTTAGTGTTGCTGAGGATATGCTGGGAGCCTACACCTAACATAAACTTTGAACAAAACTTCTTGAGCTTCATTCAACCCAGAGACAACCGAGAAAAGAAAATAGCCAATATGTGTGAAAAAAACCCAAACACTAGATATCCTTTTTAATAATCTATTACTCTCAAATATATATATATATACATATACCTTTTGTTTTATAAACATCTGTACTACTTTCAATGATAAAAATGTAATCCTAATTGTTGAGGATGATCTTGACATTCATATAATTGAAAATTTTGTGGTTAGAGTTAAATTCTGATATTTAGACAGCATATTAAAAAGTAAAGACATTACTTTGTCAACAAAGGCCCATCTAGTCAAGGCTATGGTTTACCCAGTAGTCATGTATGGATGTGAGAGTTGGAGTATAAAGAAAGCTGAGCACCGAAGAATTGATGCTTTTGAACTGTGGTGTGGGAGAAGGCTCTTGAGAGTCCCTTGGACTGCAAGGAGATCCAACCAGTCCATCCTAAGGGAGATCAGTCCTGGGTGTTCATTGCAAGGACTGATGTTGAAGCTGAAACTCCAATACTTTGGGCACCTGATGCAAAGAGCTGACCCATTTGAAAAGACTGTGATGCTGGAAAGATTGAGGGCAGGAGGAGAAGGGGATGACAGAAGATGAGATGGTTGGATGGTATCACCGACTTCACTGGACATGAGGCTGGGTAAACTCCAGGAGTTGTGATGGAAAAGGGAGTCCTGGCATGCTGCGGTCCATGGGGTTGCAAAGAGTCAGACGTGACTGAGTGACTGAATTGAACTGATTTCTGGATCCAGATGTTCAAACATCAAGAACCTGTCTGCCTCTAAATCTTGTTTTTCTTGGCTTTGGATTCATTTTAATATAGTCTATTTCCATGCAATTGACAATATGGTCCTAAGCAACTTCAAGATTCTGTTCAATCAACTTGGCACTTCTAGTGTATTTCTAGTGTCTTTGAAAAGCAGCACTTTTTAAATCATTTCTTCAAAACTCCTATAGTTCCATCTTACCACCCTAATTTAGATTACATTTTCACTATCACTGTGCCAAGGAGAATGATGTTGCAAACTGAACTAAACCAATTTGTCATGTGCATCTATTAGATTCCTTTGGTAAACATTGGTTTCTTGGTCTCCAAAATCACTGTGGATGATGACTGCAGCTATGAAATTAAAAGATACTTGCTCCTTAGAAGAAAAATTATGACAAATACAGCATATTAAAAAGCAGACACATTACTTTGCAGACAAAGTTCCGTCTAGTCAAAGATATGGTTTTTCAAGTAGTCATGTGTGGATGTGAGAGTTGGACCATAAATAAAGCTGAGTACTGAAGAATTAATGCTTTCAAACTGTGGTGTTAGAGAAGACTCTTGAGAGTCCCTTGGACCACAAGGAGATCAAACCAGTCAATCCTAAAGGAAATCAGTCCTTAATATTCATTGGAAGGACTGATGCTGAACTGAAGTTCCAATCCTTTGGCTACCTGATGGGAAGAGTCGATTCACTGAAAAAGACCCTGATGCTGGGAAATATGGAAGGCAAAAAGAGAAGAGGGCAGAAATGGGTGAGATTGTTAGATAGTATCACTGACTCAGTGGACATGAATCTGAAAAAAACTGCATGAGGTATTGAAGGACAGTGAAGTCTGGTGTGCTGCAGTCCATGGGGTTGCAAAGAGTCAGACATGACTTACCTACGGAACAATAAGTAGCTTCCAATAGTTAGAGGCAGGTGATGTTTGAGGGTTCACTTCACAACAAGTTCATACAAAAACAAGTCTAGAATATAATCATGACATAAGTATAAGAAGACACCAAATCCTCAGACAAAGTGCATTATGGCTTCATTAAAGCCCCAGTTTTATTTTTGATGCTTCAGCTGTGATAATCATCTGTTGGAAAGATTCAGCTCTCATTACTGTTGGGAGTTGGGAAGCAAATATTCTCTAAAGTAGATATACATAGGACCATTTATGAATCAAGCTGAGAGTAGAATTTCTGCGCACAAGATTACTCTGCTTCCTTGATTTTTATGACTTTTTTTATTCAAAAGCAGGGATATCTCTAAAGTACTTTTACTGAAATTCCTGCATCTTGAAAACTACAAATTCACTAATGAAAACCCATCTCTAATATCCATTATGTTTATTAACAGCCAATAATTTAACTTTAAAATCCAATTTTATTATTTGGTCATGCTAGTTAATAAATATTCTAGTGTTGATTTCTAACTATTCCAAAGATAGTTGGAATGCTATCATCAGTTGACTCAGAGTTAGTCCTTTGAAATAAAAATCTAGCTAATTATGCTTGGAATCTGCATTCTAAATTAGTGCAAGTTGATCACCCTTTAGGATAGATTAAAGTTAACATACTTTTATATCTCGCTGTCTAAATTATCTTGTGTTGCTCATTTGCTCAGTTGTGTCTGATTCTTTGCAACCCCATGGACTGTAGCACATCAGGCTTCCCTGTCCTTGACCATCTCCCAGAGCTTTCTCAAACTCATGTCCATTGAGTCGGTGATGCCATCCAAGCATCTCGTCTTCTGTTATCTGTTTCTCCTCCTGACTTCAATCTTTCCAGCATCAGGGTTTTTTCTAATGAGTCGACTCTTTGCATTAGATGGCCAGGGTATTGGAGCTTCAGTTTCAACATCAGTCTTTCCATTGAATATTCACGGTTGATTTCCTTTAGGATGGACTGGTTTGATCTCTTTGCTGTTCAAGGGACTCTCAAGAGTCTTCTCCAACACTACAGTTCAAAAGCATCAATTCTTTGGTGCTCAGCTTTCTTTACAGTCCAATTCTCACATCCATACATGACTACTGGAAAAACCATATCCTTGAATAGATGGACCCCTGTTGACAAAGTAATGTCTCCATTTTTTAATATGTTATCTAGGTTTGTTATAGCTTTTCTTCTAAGGAGCAAGAATCTTATAATTTAATGGATGCCGTCATCTGCGCTGATTTTAGAACCCCCCCCAAAATAGTCTGTTTCCATTTTTCCCCATCTATTTGCCATGAAGTGATAGGACTGGATGCCATGATCTTTGTTTTTTGAATGTTGAGTTTTAAGCCAACTTTTTCACTTTCCTCTTTCACTTTCATCAAGAGGCTATTTAGTTCTTCTTTGCTTTCTGCCATAAGGATAGTGTCATCTGCATATCTGAGGTTATTGATATTTCTCCCGGCAATCTTGATCCCAGCTCATGCTTAATCCAGCCCATATTTCTCATGATCTATTTGGCATATAAGTTGAATAAGAAGGATGACAATATACAGCCTTGATGTACTCCCTTCCCAATTTAGAACCAGTCTATTGTTTCTAACTGTTGCTTCTTGACCTGCTTACAGGTTTCTCAGGAGGGAGCTAAGGTTGTCTGGCATTCTCATCTCTTGAAGAATTTTCCACAGTTTGTTGTGATTCATGTGGTCAAAGGCTTTAGTGTAGTCAATGAAGGACAAGTAGATGTTTTCTCTGTAATTCTCTCACTTTTTCTATGATGCGATGGAGTTGGCAATTTGATCTCTGGTTCCTCTGCCTTTTCTAAATCCAATTTGAACATCTGGAAGTTCTCAGTTCATGTACTGTTGAAGCCTGACTTGGAGAATTTTGAGCATTACTTTGCCAGTGTGTGAGACGAGTGCAATTGTGCGGTAGTTTGAACATTCTTTGACATTGCCCTTCTTTGGGACTGGAATGAAAACTGACCTTTTCCAGTTCTGTGGCCACTGCTGAGTTTTCCATATTTGCTGGCATACTGAGTGCAGCACTTTAACAGCAACATCTTTTAGGATTTGAAATTGTCAACTGGAATTCCACCACCTCCTCTAGGTTTGTTTGTAGTGTTGCTTCGTAATGCCCACTTGACTTTGCAGTCCAAGATGTCTGCCTCTAGGTGAGTGATCACACCATTGTGCTTATCTGGGTCGTGAAGATCTTTTTTGTATAGTTCTTCTGTGTATTATTGCCACCTCTTCTTAATGTCTTTTGCTTCTGTTAGATCCATACCATTTCTGTCCTTTTTTGTGCCCATCTTTGCAAGAAATATTCCCTTGGTATCCCTAATTTTGTCAGAGATCCCTAGTCTTTCCAATTCTATTGTTTTAATATTAATTACAGACCAAAATACATGCGAGCATGCTCAGTCACTTCAGTTGTGTCGGATTCTTTGTGACTCTACTGATTGTAGCCCACCAGGCTCCTCTTGTCCATGAGATTCTCCAGGCAAGAATACTGGAATGGGTTGCCATGCCCTCCTCCAGGGGATATTCCCGACCTAGGAATGGAAGCTGTGTCTCCTATGTCTCCTGTATTGCAGGTGGATTCTTATCCCACTGAGCCCACCTAGGAAGCCCTTACTAAGAAACATATCACCTCTGAATATTTCAGAATGCTTCTCTAAAAATAAGAATATCTTCTTTAAAAACAGAAACAATAATGTAACACTTAATGAAGGGTATTAAAATGAAGTAATTTTATGACCCGATGCATCATAAAATTTTCCTAACTACCTTTATATATTCTTTCCTGATTATCTGTCTTAACTAAGATCTACTGACCACAACTTTTATGTCCCTTTGGTTTTCTTTTTCTTCAGTAGCATCTTTCTGTAAAGAAACTCTCTTGAGCTGAAGAATATAGATTGTCTTAGAAAATGTTCTATTTCCATCTTCCAGATTTAGCTGGTCATCCTTGTGGGGATTATTCTTTCCCTATAATTCCTGGAATTTCCTTAAATTAAAATTTAAAATTAAGGATCTCATTAAAGTAAATAAAATATTTTTAGCAAAAAGATACTGTATATTAGTTTTTAAGTGTCATTATAGACTCAAGGCTTTTTATACGTTCAATTCATAAAACTATAAATTTCTTTTTTGATACCTAAATTGTTACACTTTTGTGCCATTTAAACCTCTTCAATTTGGCTCCTTGACTCCCATGTCCTCACTGCATGACCCATTTCATCTTTGCACATTTCCTTCCAACAGTTCAGTTCAGCTGCTCAGTGGTGTTTGACTCTGCAACCCCATGGACTGCAGCATGCCAGACTTCCCTGTCCATCACCAACTCCTGGAGCTTGCTCAAACTCATGTCCATTGAATCGGTGATGCCATCCAACCATCTCATCCACTCATCTACTGTCTCCCCCCGCTCCTCCTGCCTTTAATCTTCCCCAGCATCAGGGTCAGTTCTTCCCATCAGGTGGCAAAAGTATTGGAGTTTCAGCTTCAGCATCAGTCCTTCCAATGAATATTCAGGACTGATTTACTTTAGGATTGTATCAATGTAATTAACTAATTTATCCATTCTTTTCAAAGAAGGAGATAAACAAAAGATTGCCTGGTTCCTGAATTACTCTTTATTTTAGGGTAAAAGTTTTTCTTGGAAAAATGGTGAAAATTAAAAAAAAATATCTTCAAAAGTTAATGTCATAATAGTAGTAAAGACAGTAAGGACTATCAAGATCTTAAGTGTTTTTTGGATGTTTGAGTTACTATACCTTAGCAGCATCATCTCTTAGGATTTGAAATAACTCAATTGGGCTTCCATCACCTCCACTAGCTTTGTTCATAGTGATGGTTCCTAAGGCCCACTTGACTTTGCATCCCAGGGTGTCTGGTTCTAGGTGAGTGATTGCACCATTGTGGTTATCTGGGTCATGAAGATCTTTTTTATATAGTTCTTCTGTGTATTCTTGCCACCTCTTCTTAATATCTTCTGCTTCTAAATTTAACTTGGATCATCTCTGCTCTAGATATGTGGTCAGCCTTTACTTGGAGAAGCCCTGATTCTTGGAAAATGATACTAGAGACCAAAATTTTGGTACTAGAAGTTGCATATCATTTTGGTGGTTTAGGTGGCATGTACACATATTCTCAAAAAAATTAACAGAAATTTTATTTTTGAAACATCATTAAGAAATAGTTTTGTAAGAGTTGGAAGCAGAAATTTCAATTACCCTAAAAAGTAATTTAGTATTGTGTTCTGTCTAAATCTTTTTGTAGATTTGCTATTTCACAAGCACTCATTTTAAAAGTACATTTGAAAACAGTATAAGCTAGTAAGTGTTAGTACCTCAGTCATGCCAGACTCTTTGTGACCCCACGGACTATAGCCCACCAGGCTCCTCTAGCCATGGAATTCTCCAGGCAAGAATACTAGAATTGATATCCCTTCCCTTCTCCGGGGGATCTTCCTGACCTAGGGATCAGACTGAGGCCCCCTTCATTGCAGGCAGAATCTTTACTGTCTAAGCCACCAGGGAGGCCCTGCAAACAGTAAACATGTTATCTTTTACCTTGTTTCCAGAATACTTCCTGTGAAAAATTTCTTAAAGAATGTCTGTTTTAGATTTCTTTTTGAAAAAGGTAAAAATCTGCTTCTTGTATTAATTACTAAAATACTAACATGGCTAGAATTACCATTCTGATTGCCTCCTTTGGTCAGAATAATCACCATTCCACATGTTACAGAGTGAAATTTACACTCTTGGTGTGTGTTTCACAGCCCTTTCTACCAGTCTCATTTCTTGCCCTTTCCATTTTGTTCCCTTCACTGTAGTCACAGCAAATTGTTGCATCCTATGGACATACTGCCATCTTTCACACATTTATATTTATTCAGGTTATTTCCAAAACCTAGAAGCTGTTTCTCTTCCTTCCCTCTCTCCTCTTTTTTTAGTTTATCCCAATCTCCTAATGTATAGAATATAGGTTCTAAAAGTGTGGTCCATGTATCAGCAGCATTAATATCACTTGGGAAATTTTCAGAAATACAGATTTTCAGGCCCTGTCCCTGGGCCTACTAAGTACAAAATTCTGAGTAAGGAACTGAGATGTCTGCATTTCTGACAGGTTCTCCAGGTGATTCTGATGAGAGTTAAAATTTGAGAATCTTTATATAAGGTTACATAAACAGCCCAGTCACAGTTCCATAACCAAGCCTCAAGGAAAGCTAGAGCAATGATTCCTTGTTTTCTAGAATTCAGGAGTCTATTTACTAATTGACAGGGTATCTAATATAAGTGACTCTCAACATTGGAGATCCAACCAGCCCATCCTAAAGGAAATCAGTCCTGAATATTCATTGGAATATTGAAGCTGCAACTCCAATTCTTTGGCCACCTGATGTGAAGAGCTGACTCATTTGAAAACCCCTGATGCTGGGAAAGATTAAGGATGGGAGGAGACTGGGACGACAGAGGATGAAATGGTTGGATGGCATCACCGACTCAATGGACCTGAGTTTGAGTAACTCTGGGAGTTGGTGATGGACAGGGAGGCCTGGCGTGCTGCAGTCCATGGGATTGCAAAGAGTTGGACACGACTGAGCGACTGAACTGAACTGAACAACATTGGCTGTGCTTTGGAAAATCACCTAAGCACCTTTTGTATAAACAACAAAACCTAAAAACCCTTGAGATCCTGGATTAGAGTTCAGCCTGGACACTGGAATTTTGAAAAGCTCCCTGAGTGATTTGAATGTGCATCCAGTTTTGAGAATCACTGCCCTTTCAATTTCCCCAACTGGTCATTACCTCAGAAGGAAGTGTTCATTGTCACCTCTGTGGATATCTCTTCTATGACTGTCACTCAGCTCTTCTCTGATAGTAGTTTTTCCTGCTGCTTCCAGGTCTGTCATCCTCTATCAAGCCTTCATATTCAAAGCTCTGAAAATGAAGGTTTTGTCACAGTTCGCCTCCTCAAAGTTTGCTCTTGTCCCATGGATCTGGCCTCTTAATGATTATCCTCTGGGGCACCAGACTCCAGGTCCAACCAGCTGTGGACCAGGTAGCAGTGGTGTCAAATACTCATCTCAGATATTAACTCCTCCTGAGAAATCCAGTTTCATTTTTCTTTTGATGTTTTCAATAAAGTACATTGTACTGTAATATTTTATTGTCTTTTTCTCTCCAAGAAGATTGTAACTCTCTTGATATCAGGGATGTGTTTTCTACCATTTAACTGCTCCATACCACCACCTTCAAAATAAACCTCTTTTTTTTCCCCACCAGCCAACATACATTTATATTGTTGTAATTGATGTACATACCATTTGAAATCTGTAAAAATTCTTGACATTAATGATTTCTGTGTTATCCTCTAAATACTCTTTTGTATGTACATACTTTCTCTTTTTTATATATTTGTTTACTTTTTCGGTTATTTATTATTTATAACATCGTGATTGCTATCTTTTTGTTTGACTACTTCTGTTTTTCCTTCTTTGGCATTTAGTCGGAAGTGAATTAATGTTAGCTTTGGATATCAGTCCTGGTTCTATCACTTACAATAGGTATGACCTTAAGAAACCTCATCTCATCTATGAAATGAGGGTAGCATGAAGGAAAACACCTATTTCATTGAGCTTATATGAAATTTGTATGAGCTATCGTATACAAATTTCACATTGTACTCTGCAATAGGAAATGCTGAATAGTTATTGCATATAACTATTGTTATTTTTGTTGCAAAGCAAAAATATTTTAAAATACCAATTTACTTTAAAATCTCATCTAGTTATTATTTAACCACATCAGCACTGGGAATTATCATTTCAAAGTATAGCAGTGTACGAAGAAAAATTTCCTAGTTTAGCACTTGTAGAATGGTTGCCTATGTTTTTTTACTGTTACTCCCTTTAACAAGAGAGAACTAGCCTTTTTTCTGTAGGTATATTTACTATTATATATCTTCTATGATTTATCATTTCTTTGAAAATTCTTTGTCTTATTTTATAATTTCATTAGTTTAATTTTATTATTTTCTCATTGCACATTTATTATTTATATGTTTCAATCGGGCAAGTATTCTCTCTCATATATATTTCCTCTCCTTCTACAAATTTTTATTGAGCATAGAAATTGATCCTCAATTTTCTATTGAGAATCAAACAGGAATAGAGCATCAATTTTGAAAGAACGGAATTCATCTTAATATTTTTTTCTTTTTGGTTTTTGTTTTGACATTAGAGCAACCCAAGGAAGAAATTAGAATGTTTGTCAATGAAAATTATCAACATAAGTTGGACCATCTCTCATCAAAGAGATTGTATAGGATATTAAAGTATCAAATGGTTTTTGACCTCTAGGATTTATTCTGACACAGCAGCTTTGTGATTTGTGTATATCTCTAATTATATTATCAGATTGTATTGGTTCATTTTCCTTCTCAAACCACTATTTCTATGTCATCTATCTATGTGTTCTGATATTTTTTTGTTTTTTATGTGTATTTCCTCAACTTGACTTTCAGCTGCTTAAGAGAAGGGGCTGTATGATTAATTTGTCTTTAATATATAGTATAATATCTAATATATAGTAAACAATAGATAATTATTTGTTGAAAAAATTGAAGAAAACATGCAAAGAAAAATATAGAATGAAAAAAAATTAAACGCGTGGATATTTGCTGGTGCAAAGCAGTCTTTAACGGCTGCTCTAAAATCTCACCAACTAATTTTTTCAATAACAGAGACATCATGATTTTGTCCTTTTATAGAGAAAATTTTGATGCATACATATATATATGTGTATATATATATATGCACATATATATATCCTATGTTATCAATATACATATATAAACTTAAGTCTCTAGGAGAAAAGCATTTAATGCCTGACAAACCGCATGTGGTTCAGTTTATTTTAAGAAAATATTTGTAATACAATGAAACATCTTTTTTCTAGTTGGCATCAGGAACAGAAAATAACATCTCTTAAGATAACAAACTAAAGGGCTTTTTGACAAGATATAGCCTAAGGTCATAAAATCCTTTCGAGATAGAAAACCAAAATAGACCATCCAATTTAAAGTGTGCTAATGTAGAACTTATGGGTGATAGAGAAACAGGAAAATAATATGGTGGTTCCTCAAACCACTAAATCTAGAATTACCATATGATCCAGAAATTTCACTTCTGGATATATATCCCAAAGAATTGAAAGCAGAGATTCACATCAATGGTCACAGCAATGCTACTCATAATAACCAAAAGATAGAAACAATAAATGTCCTTTGGTGGGTGAGTGGTAAACTAAATCTAGTATATACATGCAATGGAATATTATTTGGTCTTGAAAAGGAAGGAAATTCTGACACATGCTAGAACATGGATGAATACTGAAGACATTATACTAAGTGAAATAAGCCAATCAGAAAGAACAAAACCACAAGCCAAAAACACAAACCAAAAATAACAACACACATTATATGATTCTACTTATATGAGGTACCCAGAGTAGTGAAATTCATAGAGACAGAAATTGGAATGTTGGTTGCCCATGGTGAGTAGTGGGGAATAGGGAGTTATTTTTTAATGGGTATGTTATTTCATTTGGAGAAAATGAAAAGTTCTGGAGATGGTGGTGGTAGAGTTTGCATGGCAATGTGAATATACTCAATGTCAATGAACTGTGCACTTGCAAATGGTTAATATGGTAAATTTTGTTATTTATTTTCTACCACAATTTTTAAAATGCGGTTTTATTAATATATATATTTCTAGAATCCATCCCTTTGAGTTAAAATATGTCCCCATAGCCAATTTTCAATAAAAGGTCCACATGAGATTCTTATGTAATCACATTTGGAAATGTCTGTTCTGGAATATTTGTGAGAATTCTTCAATATGTGTTCTGCTTTGCGTCTATTCTGTAATGTAGTAATACATCTGGAATAAGTTTTTAAAAATCCTAAGAATAGAGTTAACTGGACTGTTCATGTCATGTTTTATTATATTCTTTATTATATCTTGATTCAGAATTACATTAACTGTGTTGAGAGAAATTTAATTACTTGATGGATCTCATTTTAATATCCTATCTTATATAGTAGTGGCTGCCTGCGGTTAGCTTTAAAGGACACTCTATTATATCATTTTTATGGTCTAAAAAAAGGTGACAAAGTGTCAAAGAGTTCTTTGTTTAAATATATCTATCATAAATTTAGGGTAAAAATATAGTTTTTACATAATAAACGCATCATGGTTTGACAGAAAGGGACTCGACCGAAGTTTAGAAGCCTTGAGTACCACCCCTAACTCTTCCACTACAAGGTGTATGACCTTTGGTAAACCACTCACCCAGAGGGTGCTCTGCATGCTCATTTATGGAGGATGGTTTGATGTTTCCTCTTCTGTGGATTCTTTATCTCAAATTTCGTTTTCTTCCAGTCAATTTCGTTGCAATCGTTACTACCTCTCAATCTCAGTACAAGCTTCTCCCACTGAGTTTTGTGTGGAACCTCTGTGAGAAAACTCTGATTCTCAGACTTTCCTATAATGCTTTCAGTAAACTTAGTCGAAGCCTCTCTTTTTTTTTAGCAGTTAGGATCATCTTACCATAGACTCTGCAGTAAAGATTGTTTCTTCTCCGGCTGTGCTTGTTCACTCAAATTCACAGGACAAGTGCTCAATGCACTTCTTTGAATGTTCATGCAGTCACCACAGACAGGTGGCTCATGGACCAGAGATGACCTGAAGATGTGTCTCCTAGTCTTCAAAGCAATGGAAAGTACATTTGTTTTTAATTTGAATTTCTGTCCAGTATAAAAATTGTAGGAATTTTTAATTAAAAATAAAAATTTCCAGCTTCTCTTTGAAATTAGGACACTGGTAAAAGAGCACATATATCCCTATGTGCCAACAGTTATTTGAGACTAGCAGTAGCTATCTCCTTAAATGAAGCATTGCATCATCCACTTCACTGAAGTCTGTGCCTTTCTGTATTCTTTTTCTGTGTCTAATGGGGACAGTCAGTTCCTATTTACCATCTTATATTTTTTCTGTTTCTTTTAGATGCACAGGCCTTGTAGGCATTTGAATTTCAAACTTTGACCCAAACCACGTTACTCAGTGCCACCATTACTTGATGATATTGCTATTTATAGAGTTGAAGTCACAGTCTCCCCACTCCATTCTTGTGTACTATAATGTCTAAATATATGTATCTATTGATATTTTCTACACCTATTTTTTTCTTAAGCTAGTCTTTCCTAAACTCTGTCATGCAGATAATTTATTCTTTTAGGAATTAATTAGTGGCTGTTACTCTAGATCAGACAAAATAAATATACTTGGGGAAAATGAGGCTAAGCATGCTGTTCTTAATCACTCAGTCATGTCTGACTCTTTGTGACCCTATGGACTGTAGCCCACCAGGCTCGTCTGTCCATGGGGATTCTCCAGGCAAGAATACTAGAGTGGGCTGCCGTTTCCTCCTCCAGGGGATCTTCCCAACCCAGCGATTGAACCCAGGTCTCCTGCAGTGCAGGCAGACTCTTTACTGGCTGGACCACAAGGGAAGCCCAAGCATAAAGGAATGGATCTTGGAATAGGAGTTTAAGATGCTACTCTGCAGGCAGTATTTCCTAACTTGTTACACCATAGAAAACTCTGGCACCCTTCCTCAAGGGTTCTTATCAGGTGGAATGGGCTTTTCGGTCACCTCATTCTATTTCTTATTTTATAAATTAGAAGACTGAGGTCTGGGAAGAATAAGATATGTCTGGCTGGTCTTATGTTTATAGTGATGTTAACTTCATTTTTGTTGATCTTGTACCCTAACATGCTGTTCAACTCCTGCAAGCTCACTGTTCTACATCTCACATCTTGTTTCAACTTAGCCTCATTGTGAAATGAAGTCTTACTTCACTCGCTGCCCTGCTTGGAGAGGGAACAAGCATTTTAGCAATACTTCACCTACCTCATTTGAAGAGTGATTTTTTGGCTAGTATGGTCTGGAGAGGAAGGAAGAACACTAACACAATCACAATCCCATGGATATTCTATGACGTTACAAAATAACGCACACCCTATCCCTGAAACTTCTCACAGACATACTGTTTCCTGAAAGTTCTGATATTCTCTTGAAGGGTGCACAGCCATAAACATTTTCATTCAGTAGTGCTTTATGACCACTTGTTGTTGTTCAGTTAGTCCTGTTCGACTCTTTGTGACCCCACAGACTGCAGCACGTCAGGCTTCCCTGTCCTTCATTGTCTCCCAGAGTTTGCTCAAACTCATGTCCACTGAGTCGATGATATTGTCCAACCACTTCATCCTCTATTGCCCCCTTCTCCTTCTGCCCTCAAACTTGCCCAGCATCAGGGTCTTTTCCAGTGAGTTGGCTCTTTGCATCAGGTGGCAAAAGGATTGAAGCCTCAGGTTTATTATCAGTCCTTCCAATGAATATTCAGGATTGATTTCCTTTGGGATGGACTGATTTGATCTCCTTGCTGTCCAAGGGACTCTCAAGAGTCTTCTCCAACATCATAGTTTGAAAGCATCAATTCTTCAGCAATCAACTTTCTTTATGGTCCACCTCTACTAGTCATGAGTATTTTGTCTAAAGAAGCATTTACTAAGCATAACCAGTTCTGCATGATTTTGGAATGAGAGGTTTTGAATCAAATGTTTCTTTCTAATAAAAAAGCATAGTGCTATAGTTAGAGAGTTTGGGATGGATATGTACACAGTGCTATATTTAAAATGGACAACCAACAGGGACCTACTGTAAAGTACTTGGAATTCTGCTCAATGTTATGGGGCAGCCTGGATGGGAGGGGAGTTTGGGGGAGAATGGATATGTGTATCTGTATTGCCGAGTCCCTTCACTGTTCAGCTGAAGCTATCACAATGTTTTTTGTTAATTGACTATACCCCAATACAAAATAAAAAGTTAAAATAAACCCCAAACTTAGTGGGACTTCTCTGGTGGTCCAGTGGTTAAGACTCCACACTTCCAATGCAAGGGTACAGGTTCAGTCCTTGGTTGCGGAACTAAGATCTCACATGCCATGCTGCCTGCCCACCCCCACAAACCCCATAAACCAAACCAAAACAAAACCATAATGTAGCAGACATCAGATCAGTGTACTTTGAGACTAGGAATTCAATAGTAGAATCAGCATTCCAACCTAGCTTGATTTGTGTCTGGCATTAGAATTTTCACCAAGCTTCTACACTGGAGTGTTTCTCTCTGGTTATGGGTGTTATACTTTCATGTGCTGTGCTTAGTCACTCAGTCATGTCTGATACTTTGCAATCCCCTGCACTGCAGCCCTCCAAGCTCCTCTGACCATGGGGAATCTCCAGGCAAGAATAGTGGAGTGGGTGGCAGGTCCTCCTCCAGGGAATCTTCCCAACCCAGGGATTGAACCCAGGTCTCCTGCATTGCAGGTGGATTCTTTACCAGCTGAGCCACCAGGGAAGCCCAATACTTTCATAATGGTGTTTAAATAATTTTAACAGAAAATATTTAAAACATTCAATATAGAGTAGTTTCTCTCCAAATGCTATTCCTTTTATCCTGCCAGTTAGAATGATTAATGAAATAAGCTGCTGTTAGTCTCCTTAAGGGAGGAAGAGGTTGAGGATGAGGGCAGTTCTCTCCTGAGAAAGTATTGCACTGCTCTGAAGTGAGGTGTTATTTGCCCTTTAAAAGATGACTTGTTGCTTTAGCAGTTCTGTAGGGGAGAGAAGGTCTTGCTTCCTCTCACCAGTTCATATCAATCCCTTTGCTTGGGTGACAGAATGCTGTGATATGTAGATTTTGCAGAGTGGGTGTTTCTCTATTATTTATGTCTTCTGAAGAGAAACATTGATCAAATCCAACATATCTGTACTGGTGATTTATTATTCCATTTTATTCTCTTACAAGAGGATTAATGATTAAGTTAAAAGTCCATTCAACTATTGGAGAAATAAATATATATGCACTTGATTATTTTTACTACACCAAAAGAATTTTAAATCTCTAATGTTTCATTGGGTTTAAGGTAGCTTTGAGCAAGAAGTTCAAAATTTCTCCGAGTTTTGACTGAGGGGGACTTTTTTCTGTTCTTTTGTTTGTTTTGTGATTAAGTAATAATCTTCTAGGTTCTAAAATTCACTGTGATGTTTAAAGGTTTTAATAAGTCATGTTAATGGAAGTAGTTCAGACATAAACACTCCAGAACTCTGATCTTCGAAATAGAAAGAATTGTTTCCACATGAAGTAAAGTGGACTGGAGAAGCCTCACTTCACCTGTGCCTTGTGAGGTCACCTTAGGGAAACCAGAGTCTACAATGAAAGAGCGAAACATCCTTTAGGTTACACCTTCATTTCAGCAGTCCATAGGGATGTAATTCGTCTTGTTAATTTAGACATGGTATCTAATGCATCTGTTCATAAAATATTAAAACATTAAATACTGACTAATGTTGGCTTCCCTGGTGGCTCAGATGGGTAAAGAATCTGCCTGCAATGCAGGAGATCCGGGTTCAGTCCCTGGATTGGGAAAATTCCCTGGAGAAGGGAATGGCTACCCACTTCAGTATTCTTGCCTGGAGAATTCCATGGACGGAGGAGCCTTGTGGGCTACAGTCTACGGTCGCTAAGAGTGGAACACAACTGAGCAGCTAAACCCTTTTACTTTTCTCTTTTCACTTTCAGCATTGTCCTACATATTGCTTTCCCTATATCAACTCCTTGGTCTCAGAGTTGTTTGCATGATATACTTACCAAATCTATCACTTGTGTTCTTCATTCTCTTCTTTTCTGGTCTATTCTAAACTTAATGGTTAATCTGTTGAACTACACTCTTCCAGCATCTTCATCTCATGTATCCCCCTAGCTTTCCTTCTGAATTAGTCAGAAAAATCTCAGTGCTCAGTCAGTCCTGTAATTCTCTCTTTTTGTTGTTGTTATTTGCTTTTTTATGCATTTGGATTTTTGTTGCCAAAAGAAAAGAAAGTCCCAGTATTTTGAATGCTGTTACCACTAAACATTCATGTCCTCCAAGCACTGACCAGTCTGTTATTTTAAATGGACTGGCCAGGCTTTTTACTTCTTTTCTTAGTAATGATATTAATCTTCAGTCATGATTACCACAATCATTATTATCACATGATACCACAATCTTCAGTCATGCTTTACAAGATAATCTTTCATTTAATGTGGCTGGAATTCCTTAGGTGGGTCTAGCACCAATAACCAAGATATTTAATTTACTGATGAGGGGCAAAAACAAATTCAAAGTTAATGTGCATGTTTTATAGAGCACACATAGAGCAGAATTAACTGAAGATATTTTTAAGACTACAGATATTATGGCCCCACCCCAAAGACTGAATTAGAATAGCAAGGTTTGGGATATTATGCATATCTAGAAATGTGTGTCTTAATTTAAAAAGAGATAAATAAAAACTATGAAAATTAGTAGAATAAAATGCTTTTTAAAAATGTTTTCAGATGTGTCTTCTATGTTTCCATATTCTTCCTCATATACACAAATATGGCCACTTTCATCATTTATCTCATTCTTTAGTTTGAGATATTGCAGGCTTGAGATTCTTGAATTCTTAAATCCAGCAACTTCTAGGGCCAGAAACAAAATATTACTTCTGTCTCATGTATCTTTTCTGTCTAATCGCTCTTGACTTCTCTTGTCTAGAAACATAATCTCCAGGGTCAAAAGATCCCTGCTTATGCCATCTATTCCTTTTAAGTTACCATCTTAGTTTCTCTTTTACCTGTACTACCTAAACTTCTTGGAAAAATTGGTTTTAGCACTCATTTCTATCCTTTTCGTTACCCTCCAATCTCCTATAATTTGGTTTCTATTCTTAAAACACTGCAAAAATTATTCTTGACTGAATCACCAATAATTTACTAACACTGCCAAGCCCAAAGGCCAGCTATAATATTTGTGAAATAATCACAGTATCCATGATAATACTCATATTAATGATAACTAATATTTATTGGCATGTTCTGATATGACTTGATTATGCATTTTTCATTCATTATCTCCTTCAATCTCCACAGTGTCTCTAGGAGAGAGTTGCTATTATTATCCTCATTTTGCTGATAAGGTTTCAGTCGGAAATATGTAAATGGATGTCACACTGTTAGTAAGTGGCAAAGTCAGAGCTGAACCTAGATCTCCTTAAACTCTGCATTGCCTTGTCTTTCAGGATACCACACTCTCTTACTTTTCCAGTGACTTTGGAATCTGTGGTATTTTTTTTTTTTTGCAGATTCCTGATTTTCATTCAACTTTAAAATTAGTTCAGAATTTTTCTCTTTGTACAGCAGAATTAACTGAAGATATTTTTAAGACTACAGATATTATGGCCCCACTCCAAAGATTGAATTAGAATAGCAAGGTTTGGGATATTATGCATATCTAGAAATGTGTGTCTTAAGACTCCCATGCCAATTTTCAAATATAGTATAGTATGAGAACCACTGCTGCATAATCTTCTAATTATCTCATATAGTTTCAAAATGCCTACCACTATAAACTGATACTCCAAAATGTATCAGTTCAGTTCGGTTCACTCACTCAGTCGTGTCCGACACTTTGCGACCCCATATTCCCTAGCAAAATATCTCTCCTCTTTCACTCTGTCTTTAATCCCTGGTTTTCAATATCTTTCTTCCTGCTGGACAACGAAATCTGTACATCATGCAGTAAACTCATCATTTTCCCCCTGAAGCCCTTGGAGAAGCCAGGCATACGGTCACTCTTTTTCTGCTTGGATGATTTCCTTTAGCTACAAGATAGTATTTGAGGCTCTTAATATGGCACGCTTAGCCCATGATAATCTGTCCTCTACCTTTGCTGTAGCTTTTTCTTTTTTCCAGTAGTTAATAATGTAAAATGTATTCTTCATCTTTCTCGTGTACTTCCACCTCCTTCTATACCTACTGTTTCCTGCCTGTTTTGTTTTTTTGGTGTGGCCTATCTAAAACGCTGGTTCTTCCCAGGTGGTGAAGTGATAAAGAAACCACCTGCCAATGCAGAAGATACGAATTTGATCCCTGGGTTGGGAAGATCTCCTGGAGGAGGAAATGGCAAGCCTCTCCATTATTCTTGCCTGGAAAAGTCCACGGACAGAGGAGCCTGGTGGGCTACAGTCCATGTGGTCATAAAGAACTGGATATGACTGAGCACACACGCTGTTTAAAATGCTATCTGTGCTTCATGAGCCTTCCTTACTCGTTTCAGAATTGTATAGGTACCACCTTTTTCTCGAATTCTTGACTAATTCTTTTGTTTAGCTCTACATTTTGGTTAGATGTGCCTCCTGTACATAATATCCTATGACTACTAACTGCAGTGTCTCTATCTGCTGCTGTATTGAACTGGAATGGTCCTTTCTAGAGCCTGAGTATCCCTAGCCGTTGCTCTGGGTTTGCTGATTTCCCTGTTAGAGGTTAGATATCGATTCTAGTCAGACTTGATTGGACGAGACCCTGCTTTAGTCCTTTTTTTTAATTTGTTTGTTTGTTTAACCAGGCTGTGCAGCTGAGTTCCCAGTGGGCTTGAGCGTGCTGAGATTGTGACAAGCTTTAGTTCTAAATGAAGTAGACAAATACAATTTAGAATGGAGATGATAAAATACAACAGGGGAAGTGTATAGAAATGTCAAGGGATTAGAGAAACAACCCATTGATTTTGCTATTGGGAGGATCTTAGGGATGTGTTCCTAGATTAATTGAATTTTGAGTTGGGTCTAGTTTCATAAATGTAGATACTTTAAGTTTCTGGAAATTTTGAATGATGCCAGAGATATTGTATTTAAAAAATTGCTGTATTGTCAATTTTTTAAACCATGATTATTTCTTTATCACATATCTATACTTTCAAAGAATGCTTAATGTAGTCTATACATGAATGTCAGCATTGAACAACTCCAGGGTTGCCATCAATATTTTCTTTCATCACATTTGATCTTGTTGACCATGCCTGTCTTCATAGTGCTAACAGCATTCACACTGAGTGCTATATGAATAACATCCCTTGAAGTTGGCCATAGAGTGTCCTGGTTGAAAGCAACCCATAAATACATTTGTAGAGCATCAGTTATATAACCAATCCTGGGCTAGGTTTCCTATGCCTTTGGAGATGCAAAAACAAGTATTAGATCTGTTTTTCTAAATAAAGGATTTTTAGATGAGGTTATAGAAACAAAATTTACATATGTGTGTCTGATAAAGGGCAATGAGCTTTATTATATAAATAGGTGCTACATTGTTAAGCATGATGAAAATTGCTAAAAGGCAGAAGTCAGTGTAAGCTGGAATAATAGAATTTTCTGATAAGTCTTTTGAAAACAGAATAGGGTATAAATAAATAGGGAAAGAAGATGAGTAATGTACAAGAAACTAAGGCATAACATATGAAATTGCACAAATGCTACTGAAATCTGGAGGGGAGTTCAGAAAATCTTTCAAATTATATTTGTGTGTGTTCAGCAGAGGATGTTGAAAAATGGTCTCTCACTAAGCAAGGCTAATGAGATCAGTGTTTTGTTTGCTTGTTTTTCTTTCACCACTTAATATCTCACTGTGTCATAAACAGTATCCAGGTTTTGATAAAGAACCATCACCCATGGGCATCAAGGCAAACCAAGTAAACATTTGTAAGGAGCAGTTAGTTCCTTTCTTCCTGGTCTTGATTTTATTTACTCAATTAATTATTTAATCTTAACAAGGAACATAGCCTCCCTATGCTCTCTTTTGAAGTAATCAACAGTGAAGGAGGCAAGGCAGTAAATGGACTCTATGCAGAGGGATAAAAAAATTGCAGATAACTTGTTTTAAGTACCACCACTGTAACATCAGCAGCTTGGTAATAATAATAAAAAAGTAATTTATATAGAACACATCTATGAAAGGTTATTATATAGAGAATGATGACTGGTTGTTCTCTAACACAAGAAGGCACAGAAAAAGAGGATCTGGATTTAAATAATAGTAGGTTATATTATTGAAAGAGAGTGATTATTTTACCAGTAAGACTTTAACATAACTAGGAATGATTATTCATCTGTGAAGAACATTTTAAGTTTAAGTCTGTATGTAACTAGGGGGGTAAATTCAAAACCTATCTTGTAAAAAGATTGTCAGGTTTTTTTTTTTTATAATAATTGAAATCTTAGAGAATGTACTCCTAGAATAGCAACCTGTGTTGCTTAGGTGGCACTTTACATCATTAGTTTTCTTTTTGAGATGGATGTTTGATTCTCCATATTCCAGTGGAGAAGATACACCCTGAGTAATTATAGAACCTGCTCAGTGTCACACAGCTACCTGCTAGTGGTAGAGTAGGAGCTCAAAACTAGGTATTTCAACATCAAAGTCAATGCTTAAAATGCAGCTATGCCATGAAGAAACTTTCAAAAATACTCTACAATGGCCCTCAAGTTGTAGATGAAGAAACTGTGGCCCAGATAACTGAAATAACAAAATTTTAAGAGCAACAGAAATTGAATTCTCCTGTCTTTCATTCCTGCCTGCTTGCTATGTCACTTTAGTCATGTCTGACTCTTTGCAACCCTATGGACTGTAGCCCACCGGGCTCCTCTGTCCATGGGATGCTCCAGGTGAGTATACTTCATATAAGTGTGCAACTCTCCTGAGCTCTCTTCCATGTACTAAGAGCAGCGTGAATGAGTGCTTGTGCATCCATACTCGCCTTGTAGGTCCAGTTTGCAGCAGAGGACTCAAAACTTGTTGTTCTTTAGTGACAGGATAAAATATGAAATTCAAATAATTCATAATGCAGCCCTCATCTCCTGTCTCCTAAAGATGTAATATTTCTTGTGCTGATACTCTCCCAGGTGTGTGCTGATAGTGTTAACAATGTCATTACTACTATTACTACTATTAAGTCGCTTCAGTCGTGTCCGACTCTGTGCGACCCCATAGATGGCAGCCCACCAGGCTCCGCCGTCCTTGGGATTCTCCAGGCAAGAACACTGGAGCGGGTTGCCGTTTCCTTCTCCAATGCATAAAAGTGAAAAGTGAAAGTGAAGTCACTCAGTCGTGTCCGACTCTTCATGACCCTTTGGACTGCAGCCTACCAGACTCCTCCGTCCATGGGATTTTCCAGGCAAGAGTACTGGAGTGGGTTGCCATTGCCTTATAGGAAACCTGAAAGAAACTAGATAAGAGAGCTAACTAATCTCTCCACTAGAAAAGGGATAGAGTGCTTTATGGAAAACATAATATTGAAAAGACTGAATGAAAGGGTGTGTGAAATAGTGGAGAGTGGGGTGGGACAGTAAAAATGGAGAAGAGATAAATTTACAAACAACTGCTATGATGAGCAGATTTCTCAGAAGAGAAATGTCTTTAGAGGATTTTTAGGAAATTTCACGCAGTTTGTGGAGTTTAGCTCCTCACCCTTCTTCCTAACCCTCTGCCAGCTTTGCAAGGGAATTCAGTAAAATCCTGCATTGCTCTGCAATGCTTTTAAAAGCAGAATTACATTTTTGAGGTAATGAAGGAAATACTTCAATGATCACTTTATATGGACAGGAATCTCAGTTCCTTTGGTTTGTTCTTATAGCTATAATTTTAAACACTGAATTTCATGCCTAATATTACAATTTTGTTCTAATGAAATATTAATTGATTTTTTCATCTCTTATGTGTTTATTAATTTATTTATTTTTATTTTGGGAATTGAAGGGTTTGTTGGTTTTAGCTAGTACAGATTATTATGGTTTCTCTTTTTTCAACATCTTTCCTATCCACTCAGTGTTCTTGTATGTCTGTTAAGTTTCTGGCTTTACCACTCCATGCTTAAAAGCTACCTTCAAGATTAAAACTATACTCTTTCCTCAGCATATAAAACCCATCATTATCTAGATACAAACCTACTAATCCTGTCACCTAGTAGGCATGTGCCTAGTGTGTGAAGTACCTCATACATTGTCCTAATTTAAGGTCCCTAAACATGCTGCTACTCTTTCTTGTCAGGGACTTTTGCACATACCATCTTTGTATCCTTTCTTTTGGGTTTTTTTTTTTTTTGTCTGATGAATATTGTCTTCAAAATAAAGCTTAAATGTCACTTGTATTATCTTCCTAAAGCACAGAAAGCTCTACTTTATTTGTGTAGCATACGGTTTTGGTACTTCCCTTTGTTATTGAACATACCACAATGTTGTGCAATACCTATCTGTTTTTGACTTTGAGGATATAGATTGTATCTTATTTGTGTAGGTTTGCCTAGAACAGCACATGGCATACAGTAGATATTAAAACATTTTTTGCTGAAATAAGTTGAATTTGACTAGAGGATCAAATTTCTTAAACAAATTACCTAATATTTCTACATGGATTTAAATCAAGGAATTTTGGGGAAGAGAAGAAACATATATCACGGTCCTTGGGACATATAATAACTCCATTTCATCATGTATGCAAATATGGTTCATAGGCTTCCATGGAGGTAGAATTCTTTGAAGACCAGGCCCTTGTCATCTGTTGAGAAGGTGGCCTGCTTAAGTCTTATTTACAAAGAACTAAGGCTTCTGAGATACTGTGTTGTGACACAGTTTGAGGAATGGACTGCCACCGAATGAGGGTAGAGGGAAGACAAAGGGAGCAGGATGTCCTCAGGGTATGGGGTGCTGGACACTACACAGGTGATGAAGGAATTGGATGGACAACAGCTTCTCTAGGACCACTACTCTTTCCTATATTACAACTCATTTAGATTCTGGAATTCTCCTTGCTCTGTGGGCTGCTGAAGATATGGCCCAGAGCAAGTCCATTCTATGCATTTTAACAGCTCCCATCTGAAATTTTTGAAGAGGCAAAGACTGATTAATATGAACAATTAGGGAAAAAGAGGGCAGATTTTGTGGTGTGTTAGGATGAGAAATGGGGTGTGGTTATTATCATGTGTTTATAACACCTCCATCATGCCTGGTTTCTAGTAGTTAGGTCTGTTTTAGTATTAACTCTCTGCAGCATCCCCTTCCCTCCTGGGCTTCTCCTTTAGCTGGATCCACAGAGATGTTTTCCAAGATCCTCTCATAATTTAGTTCCAGAAAGTAAACTCCTTTTGTGGCATTTTAAAGGACAGTTTAGCTTCAAGACCAGAAAGGGAGAATGGATCTCATCTTCACTGCTTACTGAACTATTAATTTTGCAAGTCCAGTGTTGAAAATGGCCTAGTGGTTAAAGAATCTGCCTGCAATGCAGGAGACACAGGAGATGTGGGTTTGATCCCTGGGTCAGGAAGACCTCCTGGAGAAGTAAATGGCAACTCACTCCAGTATTCTTGCCTCGAGAATTCTATTGACAGAAGATCCTGGCAGGCTACAGTCCAAAGTGTTGCTAAGAGTCAGACACAACTGAGCAACTAAACACAGCACACAACACACAGCATTGGAGAGTAATAAAAAGCCTTCTGCATTCTCTTCAGTTTTGTCTCTATCAGAACGTTATAAATTTCTATAGGTAACCAGATACCTGCTGATTACAAAAGATACTGCAGCCTGAACCTGACAACTCATGAGAGAACAAATAGCTGCTGACGAGTCCTTTGCTGAGAAAAATTTTACCTTGCTTTTGTCATTGCCTCAGCAGATATCTTATGCTCTGGAAGCTGCCCTTACAGGTTCCATTGCTTACAGGAACCTGTGTTGCAAATGTGCTACGAGCTGATAAACTCAAACTTTGAGCCTTTTATGTTTGATATTTCATTAGGCAGTACAGTGACCTTTTTTTTTTCTTTCTTTTTTCTTTGGCCTCTGATGGTAAAAGTGGGTATCTTTCTTTCAGTTTAAGTATAATTGAACTTGAGCTGTTCACAGAAGCTAGTAAACTTTGCCATATGTTGCCTAAAAACAAATTCTAACTTCAATTTGAGTAGCACCTTTCATGTAAGTGCTCTAAATTGCTTCACAGTGATACATCATCAATATTTCACAACAAAGCACCACTGAGCAGCATATTCAGTGATTTAGCCATCACTTTGAATAATGTAGAGAAGCAACAACCAGGGGAAAACAGATCTCTTTTAAAAACTGTGTAATGATAAAGATTTAGTATTTTCCAAGTGTTTACCTTAAACCATGCTTGAAAGAACAGTCTAGCCGAAAGGTACAAAAATGCTCCAAAGGCACCATTAATATTTGCATCAGTAAATCCACATCAAACAACAAAAACAAGCCACTGCTGTACACATAAGTGTATACCTGATATCTCATTTGACACTTACAACTTTGAATACAGTCTGTGAAACATTTTTAAAATTAAGAATGGGAGTGCAATTTGCGCAAGCTAGGAACAAGAGAAGTTAGTACTGAAATACTACATCTAGTACTCTCATGCCTCCAGAATCCATATTATTTCATCTTATTGTCATATCCATAGTTCAGTGCTCATTTTTAATTGTCTTGAAAAATACATGTACATCTGACTGGTTTTATTGAATCTAGTTTTGACTTGACTTGACTAGCTTGACTATTCTACCCTACCACCTTATATATTCCTCATAATAAGTGCCGGGGTGAATTCTCTATAATGAAAGTAGACAATGCCTCTTCTTAGCTAAAAATACTTTCCAGTGACTCTCCATAGATTTTAGAATGTTTAAAATCCTTAGCACAGCACATAGACCTTTCATGAATTAACTTCTACCTAAACTTCTACCCGAATCTCTTTTCATTCACAAAATGAGTACCTATATTGTCTCAGCACATTGAACTCTTTTTAGTTCTCTGAACATATGACCTTCTCTGTCATCTCTGGACTTTTGAATGCATTCAGCATCCTACCAAGAATGTATAATCACCTGTTAACTCAAGTTTTTCCCTCACTAGGGCAAGATCTATTACATATAGTCATTAATGCCTGATATATGATACTTAATACTTCATTTCTGAATTGAACATAATTTAATATGAAGCACTAAAACCTCTATAGCACTCACATCTTCTGTTCTATTGCACAGAGCTCGACACAGGCTACAATCTCAAAATCTTAAATTTTTAGTATTTTACAAAAGTTATGGATCTCTTTTAGAATCTGTTGAAAGTGAAGACTCTCTCAACAAAATAAAATGAAGACAGTTGCATACACAAATTTCCATATATCTCCAGAAGGTTTATAAATACCTTGAATTCAATTTAGAGGTTTGCAGCTAAAAAAACCTGCTCTAAGGTGTTCCCATGTTGATAAACAATCCATTGGGGAATTTGTTCATTTGTATTAGCTTACTCCATCTCATCCCAATTTAGAGAATCATGGAATCTTAGGGTCAGCAAAACCTCTAAATATTACATACACCAATTTCATATCTAATATATGAACCATCTCTACAATGTTTCTATCATACATTTTTTATGTTAAATATTTTTTATCCAAGGAAAGCAAAGCCACTGTCGCCTAAGCTTGACCAGATATATTTTGAAAGATCCTGTCTAATTAAGAATTATCTAAGATATCTCATTTGAGCTCAGACATAAAAGGAGCTTGAAAGTCAGAACTCTCATTCTTAAAATAAGAAAAAGCTAAGCAAACTGAAAATCAGTGATGTCTCTTGGACCCAGCAGAAAACTGAGATTAAAGGACAAACTGTCTCCTTGAAGTCTCGAGAGACAGCAGCATCCAGATTTGCAGCCAACATTTGTTTATCTGGAACAGAAGCACTGAAACTATAAACTGGTGGAACAATTAAGTGGTAATTTTAGTGAATTTCTGTAGATTGGATTACTGTTGTTGTTGGACACAGTAGGGGAAGGAGAAGGGTGAAATGAGTTGAGAAAGTAGCATTGACATATATACACAGTGCTCAGTTGCTAAATCATGTCTGACTCTGCAACCATATGGACTGTAGCCTGTCAGGCTCCTCAGTTCATGAAATTCTCCAGGCAAGAATACTGGAGTGGGTAGTCATTCCCTTCTCCAGGATAAATACTTAACACTAATTCCCATTTGTCTCAGTTCCTATTGCCCAATATAACATAAATGGCTTTCCAAAAATTATTTAAAGACCAGTCAAAAGGGAAGATAAAATGTAATCTGAAGCCAGAATCAGAAATAACTCAGGGATGGTGAGGATATTGCAATTATCAGACATGAAATTAAAATTAATAATTATTAATATGTTAAGGGATCTAATTGGAGATGTAGATAATAGAAAGGACAAATGGGTACTGTAAGCAGAAAGGAAAATCTAATTGTTACTCAGTCGTGTCCAACTCTTTGTGACCCCACAGACTGTAGCCTGCTAAGCTCCTCTGTTCATGGAATTCTCCAGGCTGGAATAATGGAGTGAGTTGCCATGCCCTCCTCCAGGGATTGAACCTGGGTCTCTCTCACTGTAGGTATATTCTTTATCATCTCAGCCACCAAGGAATCTCCAATAACACTGGAATGGGTAGCCATTCTCTTTTCCAAGGGATCTTCCCTTCTCCATCTGATATTCCTAACCCAGGGATCAAACCTTGGTCTATTGTACTGCAGGCAGATTCTTTACTATCTGAGCCATTAAGAATTGGTAGACTTGACATAACAGAAGAAGAAAATACAAAACAGTGAGCTTGGAAATAGGTCAGTAGAAGTAAGAAGATGGAAGATGGTGGAGTACAAGGATGTGCACTCATCTTCTCCTGCAAAAATTCCAAAGTTGCAACTCACTGCTGAACAACTGTTGACAGGAGAATGTCGGATTTCACCAAAAAAACATATGCCACATCCAAGGGCAAAGGAGAAGCCCCAGCAAGACAGTAGGAGGGGTGAAATCACATTTAGAATCAAACCCCATACCTGCAGAGATGCTTGGAGGGCTCAAACAAAACCTTGTGTGCACCAGGAGTTCCTACAGAGACTGATCCAGACAAGCTTTTGAGTGTTTGAGTGTCTCCTGCAGAGATACGGGTCAACAGTGGCCTGCCACAGAGGCAGGGGCTCTGGGTGCAGCAGACCTGGGTGTGGCATAAGCTCTCTTGGAGGAAGTCGCCATTAAACCCACCACAGAGCCCCTAGAAATTACACAGGACAGACAAAACTTTGTACACACCAGGACACAGGAGAAAGGAGCAGCGACCCCACAAGAGACTGGCCCATACTTCCCATGAGTGTCCAGGAGTCTCCAGTGGAAGCTGGGTAGGCAGTGGCCTGCTGAAATGTTGGGGGAACTGAGTGTTGCAGTGCTTGCATGAGACCTTTTGAAGGAGGTCCCATTATTTTAATTATCTCCACCATAGTTTGGCCTCAGGTCAAACCACAGAAAGGGAACACAGCCCCACTCAGCAAAAGAAAATTGGATTAAAGATTACAGAGCATGGCTCCGCCCAGCAGAACAAGACCCAGTTTCCCCCTCAGTCTCTCACATCAGTTCAGTTCAGTTCAGTTGCTCAGTCATGTCTGACTTTTGCGACCCTATGAACCACAGCACGCCAGGCCTCCCTGTCCATCACCACTCCTGGAATTTACCCAAACTCATGTCCATTGAGTTGGTGATGCCATCCAACCATTTCATCCTCTGTCATCCCCTTCTCCTCCTGCCCTCAATCTTTCCCAGCATCAGGGTCTTTTCAAATGAGTCAGCTCTTCGTATCAGGTGGCTGAAGTACTGGAGTTTCAGCTTCAACATCAGTCCTTCCAATGAACACCCAGGACTGATCTCCTTTAGGATGGACTGGTTTGATCTCCCTGCAGTCCAAGGCACTCTCAAGCGTCTTCTCCAACACCACAGTTCAAAAGCATCAATTCTTCAGCGCTCAGCTTTCTTTACACTCCAACTCTCACATCCTTACTTGACTACTGGAAAAACCATAGCCTTGACTGGACGGACCTTTGTTGACAAAGTAATGTCTCTGCTTTTTAATATGCTGTCTAAGGCCTCCTCCAGCAGTCAGATGAGCAAGAAGAGAACAGAGTAAATTGTTGAAGTTGACAGAATAGAAACACCAATAAAGAATTTTTATTCAGTAGAATTATCTTTTCAATGTAAAGGAAGAATAAATACTTTATTAGAAAACCAACTGAGAGAATTCATTGCCAGCATGCCTTCCATAGGAAAATAATAAAACAAGTTCCTCAGGCAGAGAGAAATAATAAGCTAAAAAACTTGGATCTGTGTAAAGAAAAGAAAAGCAACAGACAAAATACAAATGGATGAAAGGGTTCACTGAAGGGGGTTTGGGGGAAAGGTGTTGACTTGTGCAACTTTGGAAATGAACAGACTTTGTAAACTAAAGGTAATATCCTCTAGTCGATAAAATTATTTTCCACGGGTATGTAGGTTTGCAGTTCAACAGTTAAGTGAGTGGATAAGTGGATGATGGGAACCATGCTGTCACTGTTGGCGAGAGAGGTTCTAAACAGAAAGTAGGGGAGCTAGAATGATCCATGTGGGAGTGGATTAGAGTTTGAGACATCAATATAAACTGAAGTTTGGGCTTAGTATGCATAGATGTATGTTTCTACATGTTTGGTATACTATATATACTTCCTTGCTCTTCTGACTTAGAGGAACTGAAAACAATAATACTGCAGTAACAATGAGCACACAAAGCACCTAGGACTTAGTTTCTATTATCATCCTTGGCTGTAGTGCCAGAGAATAAGAAAACACACACACACACACTGCACACACCACACACACACCATCAATGTGTTATGTCAAAGGGATATAGGTTCTACTGAGAAAGTGTCTAATTACTGAAGTTGAAATACTTTGAGCATCAAAATTGGTCAAATAGTATTGAATTATAATCCAGAATGTAAAATAAATACACACGAATCCATACTGATATAAATGACTAATTACAATAACATACTAACTAAATATGGGAGAATAGACAAATCTCCCATGCAGAAGAATTCTAAATAATTTTATATATATACTCTGACCTCAAGGAGTTGGAGCATAACTTGCCACTCTTTAAGTGTGGGCTACACGCAGTGATTTCCTGCCTGAGAAATATAGAGTATGGAAAGGGATGGAAAAGTAACTTTTGCTGTGTAGAAACCTGACCAACATTACATCAAGAAGGAATATGTGATCAAGGTTAATGTCTACAGTGATAAGTCATGTTGACAGTGTGTAATGTTGATATGATGTGATGAGAATGGTACTCTAACTCTTTGGTCTTCCTCCCTAAAACTCGTGACCCCACAGGAATCAGGCATCAGACAGATCCCAGTGAGGAACACTTGACAAAATACCTGACAAGTCTTCCTCTAAATATCAAGGTTATCAAAAACAGGATATCTGAGAAAGTGTCATAGCCAAAAGAAATCAAACGAGATTTGACAAATAAATCTAATGTGATTTGTTGGATGAAAATCTGGAACAGAAAAGGAGATTGGTAAAAACTAAAGAAATCTAAATAAAGCATGGATTTAAAATTTAATAGTATATACAATGGTTTATTAATTGTTACATATACATCATACAAACATTTGATGTTAAAAAAAAAAAGGAAAACTGATTATGAGGCATGCATGAGCCTTCTGTATGATCTTTGCAACTTTTCCATTCTCTTCCCACTCCCTCAGGGGAGTCCTGCTTTCTGTGACTGGTTTATATGGGTTGCAAGGCCAGAAGCCTGGCCTCTGGCTTCTATTGGAGCAACTCTAAGGAGCAGGAGCTCGCTGTGACACCGGCTGAATTCTCTGTTTAAAATCACATCACAGTTCAATGTTATCCTCATCTCAGTCTTGCTTCCTTGTTTCAAGCATTCTTCTCAATTCCTCAGTAAACATCCAGCACCCAAATGTCGGTCATGGAGTTGGCTTCCAGGGAACCTGGATAAGCCACTACCTGTAAGAATGCATTCAAGTCACTTGAAGGGATGTGGACAACCCTGTTCCCTCTCTTTGTTTTCTTGTCATGTCACATTTATAATACAAAATAGCATATATTCTCTGGAGAGTCACTTAACTGAAGAGTTTCTAGTCTGATACAAATGGCTTGTGGATATTCACACAAAATGTTATTCAGCTGCAAATATTCAGCACAAAAGATAATTAAAAGAATATCTTCCAACTTCTACTGCATAAGAAGAGTTTTCTCAACATGGATGGTTGTACAAAAAGGTATAGAATATAAGAGAAATGAAGCAATAATATATTAAAAGCAAAATATGTAAATCTATGTCTTTATCAACAGGCTTCTGTAAGTCTTAAAAACAGCAATGGCAGAAACAAATGCTGCAGGGAATTTGCATTATTGACTAGGATACCCAGAAAGAGATTTTCAATTATGAATTGTGATGATATTTTTAGCAATATTCTTCTTTAGTTGAATGTCTTATCAATAATTACTACATGTTTGCCATAAGAGTGAGGAGAAATCAGCAACTTTTAAGAAGAGAAAAAAATGATTTTATTGGACATAAGTGATAGTTATATAAATATGCTTCAGTCTGAAACAGTTGAAGAATACAAAACATTGTCTTAAGGAATTAACGTACCTTCCGAAGTACCAAAACTATTACTAAAATGAAATTCTAATCTCATAGAATCTAGTTTAATATTAATCATTTTTTCTCCATAATAGAATTTACATAACTTTTAATGTTGCTTTGTAAACTTCTGGGGAAAATATATCACCCTTTTTAATCATCTTAAAATGAAATTGTAGCTTTATTGGGGATTTTAAAAAAAAGAGTGCTCTACAGAAAGCAAACAGAAATCAAGCTCTAATATAGTGACATTGCATTTCATTGAGTATAAAACAATATCTATGAAGGAATACATGGAAATTTCCAGTTTAACTGCAGAAGCATGACTTATATGTATACACACTCTTACATATGTAGTTACTTGGGCGTAGTTTCCTGTGTGGTTATATGAGCATGCATGTATGTGTGTAGTTGTGTAAGCTATGTGAGTGTACTGTTGAGTCATAAATTATTCTAGGGCAGCAGAAGGAAGATTCCACATATTCTAGTCTAGGATTAAATATTGATTTCCCTAGAAAGTAGTGAATTAGAGAATGAAAAGATATTAAAGTATAACTACTGTCATCAAGCTATCAAATACATTTATTGAAGGTATTTTTATGTATGTTTTTATACATAGCACTTCCCTAAATAGGAAAAGAGGTGAATCTTACCCATGAGGACTTTATATTATAACAAAGTCACAAGCATCCTGATTTATACTATGTTGATTCACTTAATATTAGTAAAACAGATACTTGGGGACTTTTTAATCCAAGTTTCTCTCCACAGCCACCAGGAAAATATTTGAACAGGACACTTGCATTCTTAACTTTTATTTTCAAAGACTATCAATATTCACAGAAAAACAAAGAAGAATCCCTCTGCAAGTTGGTTCTGGTCCCCTGACTGACCACCTGCAACTACTGATAGAATGGTTTGATTTGCTCTCTCTTTTTTTCCTCCTTGATTTTGAGTTCACTCCTTTATCCCTCACTCTCTGTCTCCACCTACCCTTCACAACCCTGTTTCTCTTCTAGAAATGATTACTTCAATAGAAAATTTCCCTAACACTTGTAGTCAGGGAGAAATTTTACAAGCTGTCTATTTAACGAATGTTACAATAGGATATTAATTATATAAATTACTGTAAATCTGAGCCTGGAATGCACCCTGACAGGTTTCCTGGCCATACTTTCGAATATGACAGTGCTGAGCTGACTCATACTGAGGTCATCTTCACTCCTGCCCCGACTCCCATGGAGCTCTCCTTGCTGTGGTACCACAGTTGGGAACCAGCGTTAAATTTAGATGACTGTGGCTACCTAAACCCTCCGAAACATAATACTCTTCAATCATCCTTCACCTTCTTTGTGCGCATTTCTACACTATCCTGTCCTTTAAATTCTGAAACTTTTCATTTGTGACACCAGCACCTACTTCCATGATAAACAGCCTTACTAAATCTTTGGCCTCTTCATTGAGCTATCCAGCTACCTCCTGCCTTAAATAAAGACTTGTTGACACACTGATGGTATTATTATTATTATCATTATTATTATTGTGCACAGAAGAATACTTTATGCCACATCCAGCAACATGGTTGAAGCCAGAAAGTAAGATTACCTTTCTTCTACCTCTTCATTGCCTTTTCCAAAGCCTTCATTGCCTTTTCCAAAGCCTTCATTGCCTTTTCCAAATGTTACTCACTTGTAATATTCTATAGGAGGCAATGATCAAAACCACTCCCAAGAAAAAGAAATGTAAAAAGGCAAAATGGTTGTCTGAGGAGGCCTTACAAATACCTGAGAAAATAAGAGAGGTGAAAGGCAAAGGAGAAAAGGAAAGGTATGTCCATCTGAACACAGAGTTCCAAAGAATAACAAGGAGAGATAAGAAAGCCTTCCTCAGTGATCAGTGCAAATAAACAGAGAAAAGCAATATAATGGGAAAGACTAGAGACCTCTCTGAGAAATTTAGAGATACAAAGGGAGCATTTCATGCAAAGATGGGCACAATAAAGGACAGGAACAGCATGGACCTAACAGAAGCAGAAGATATTAAGAAGAGGTGGCAAGAATACACAGAGTTCAGTTCAGTTCAGTTCAGTCGCTCAGTCGTGTCCGACTCTTTGCAACCTCATGAACCGTAGCATGCCAAGCCTCCCTGTCCATCACCAGCTCCTGGAGTTTACCCAAACCCATGTCCATTGAGTCGGTGATGCCATCCAGCCATCTCATCCTCTGTCGTCCCCTTCTCCTCCTGCCCCCAATCCTTCTCAGCATCAGGGTCTTTTCCAATGAATCAACTCTTCACATGATGTGACCAAAGTATTGGAATTTCAGCTTAAACATCAGTCGTTCCAATGAACACCCAGGGCTGATCTCCTGGGTGTTGAACTGGTTGGATCTTCTTGCAGTCCAAGGGACACTCAAGAGTCTTCCCCAACACCACAGTTCAAAAGCATCAATTCTTTGGCACTCAGCTTTGTTCACCATCCAACTCTCACATCCATACATGACTACTGGAAAAAACATAGCCTTGACTAGACGGATCTTTGTTGGCAAAGTAATGTCTTTGCTTTTAAATATGCTATCTAAGTTGGTCATAACCTTCCTTCCAAGGAGTAAGTGTCTTTTAATTTCATGGCTGCAATCACCATCAGCAGTGATTTTGGAGCCCCAAAAATAAAGTCTGACAGTTTCCACTGTTTCCCCATCCGTTTGCCATGAAGTGGTAGGACCAGCGGCCATGATCTTAGTTTTCTGAATGTTGAGCTGTAAGCCAACTTTTTCACTCTCCTCTTTCACTTTCATCAAGAGACTCTTTAGTTCATCTTCGCTTTCTGCCATAAGGGTGGTGTCATCTGCATATCTGAGGCTATTGATATTTCTCCAGGCAATCTTGATTCTTGCTTGTGCTTCATCCAGCCCAGTGTTTCTCATGATGTACTCTGCATATAAGCTAAATAAGCAGGGCGACAATATACAGCCTTGATGTACTCCTTTTCCTATTTGGAACCAGTCTGTTGTTCCATGTCCAGTTCTAACTGTTGCTTCCTGACTTGCATACAGGTTTCTTAAGAGACAGGTCAGATGATCTGGTATTCCCATCTCTTTCAGAATTTTCCACGGTTTATTGTGATCCACACAGTCAAAGGCTTTGGCATAATCAATAAAGCAGAAATAGATGTTTTTCTGGAACTCTCTTCCTTTTTCGATGATCTATCGGATGTTGGCAATTTGATCTCTGGTTCCTCTGCCTTTTCTAAAACCAGTTTGAACATCTGGAAGTTCACAGTGCATGTATTGCTGAAGCCTGGCTTGGAGAATTTTGAGCATTACTTTACTAGCGTGTGAGATGAGTGCAGTTGTGTGGTAGTTCAAGCATTCTTTGGCATTGGCTTTCTTTGGGATTGGAATGAAAACTGACCTTTTCCATTCCTGTGGCCACTGCTGAGTTTTCCAGATTTGCTGGCATATTCAGTGAAGCACTTTCACAGCATCATCTTTTAGGATTTGAAATAGCTCAACTGGAATTCCATCAGCTCCACTAGCTTTGTTCGCAGTGATGCTTTCTAAGGCCCACTTGACTTCACGTTCCCAGATGTCTGGCTCTAGGTGAGTGATTACACCATTGTGATTATCTGGGTCATGAAGATTGTTTTTGTACAGTTCTTTTGTGTATTCTTGCCACCTCTTCTTAATATCTTCTACTTCTGTTAGGTCCATACAATTTCTGTCCTTTATCAAGCCTATCTTTGCATGAAATGTTCCCTTGGTAGCTCTAATTTTCTGGAAGAGATCTCTAGTCTTTCCCATTCTGTTGTTTTCCTCTATTTCTTTGCATTGATCACTGAGGAAGGCTTACTTATCTCTCCTTGCTATTTTTTGGAACTCTGCATTTAGATGGTAATATCTGTCCTTTTCTCCGTTGCTTTTTGCTTCTCTTCTTTTCACAGCTATTTGTAAGGCCTCCTCAGAGAGCCATTTTGCTTTTTTGCATTTCTTTTCCATGGGTATGGTCTTGATCGCTGTCTCCTGTAGAATGTCATGAACCTCTGTCCATATTTCATCAGGCACTCTGTCTATCAGATCTAGTCCCTTAAATCTATTTGTCACTTCCACTGTATAATCATAAGGGATTTAATTTAGGTCATACCTGAATGGTCTAGTGGTTTTCCCTAGTTTCTTCAATTTTTTTTTTTTTTTTTTTTTTTTTTTTTTTTAGTTTTCTTCCTTTTTTTAAAAAAAATAAATTTATTTATTTTAGTTGGGGGCTAATTACTTTACAATATTGTAGTGGTTTTTTCCATACATTGACATGAATCAGCCATGGGTTTACATGTGTTCCCCATCCTGAACCCCCCTCCCACCTCCCTCCCCATCCCACAGTTTCTTCAATTTAAGTCTGAATTTGGCAATAAGGAGTTCACGATCTGAGCCACAGTCAGCTCCCGGTATTGTTTTTGCTGACTGTATAGAGCTTCTCCATCTTTGGCTGCAAAGAATATAATCAATCTGATTTCGGTGTTGACCATCTGGTGATGTCCATGTGTAGAGTCTTCTCTTGTGTCGTTGGAAGAGGGTGTTTGCTGTGACCAGTTCGCTCTCTTGGCAGAACTCTATTAGACTTTGCCCTGCTTCATTCTGTACTTCAAGGACAAATTTGCCTGTTACGCCAGATGTTTCCTGACTTCGTACTTTTGCATCCCAGTCCCCTATAGTGAAAAGGACATCTTTTTTGGCTGTTAGTTCTAAAAGGTCTTGTAGGTCTTCATAGAACCGTTCAAGTTCAGCTTCTTCAGCGTTACTGGTCGGGGCATAGACTTGGATTACCGTGATATTGAATGGTTTGCCTTGGAAACAAACAGAGATTATTCTGTCGTTTTTGAGATTGTATCCAAGTACTGCATTTTGGACTCTTTTGTTGACCATGATGGCTACTCCATTTCTTCTAAGGGATTCCTGCCCACAGTAGTAGATATAATGGTCATCTGAGATAAATTCACCCATTCCAGTCCATCTTAGTTCACTGATTCCTAGAATGTTGATGTTCACTCTTGCCATCTCCTCTTTGACAACTTCCAATTTACCTTGATTCATGGACCTAACATTCCAGGTTCCTATGCAATATTGCTCTTTACAGCATTGGACTTTGCTTCTATCACCAGTCACATCCACAGCTGAGTATTGTGTTTTGCTTTGGCTCCATCCCATCATTCTTTCTGGAGTTATTTCTCCACTGATCTCCAGTAGCATATTGGGCACCTACCTTCCTGGGGAGTTCATCTTTCAGTGTCCTATCTTTTTGCCTTTTCATACTGTTCATGGGGTTCTCAAGGCAAGAATACTAAAGTGGTTTGCCATTCCCTTCTCCAGTGGACCACATTCTGTCAGACCTCTCCACCATGACCCATCTGTCTTGAGTGGCCCCACATGGCATTGATTAGTTTCATGGAGATAGACAAGGCTGTGGTGTGTGTGATCAGATTGGCTAGTTTTCTGTGATTATAGTTTCAGTGTGTCTGCCCTCTGATGCCCTCTAGAAACACCTACCATCTTACTTGGGTTTCTCTTACCTTGGACATGGGGTATCTCTTCACGGCTGCTCCAGCAAAGTGCAGCCGTTGCTCCTTACCTTGGACAAGGGGTATCTACTCAGGGCGGCCCCTCCTGACCTTGAATGTGGAGTAACTCCTCTCGGCCCTTCTGTGCTCACGCAGCCACCGCTCCTTGGATGCGGGGTAACTCCTCTTGGCCAACGCCCCTGGCAGAAGAGCAGCGGCTGTGATGGACTATACGAAAAAGATCTTCATGACCCAGATAACCACAGTGGTGTGATCACTCACCTAGAGCCAGACATCCGGGAATGTGAAGTCAAGTGGGCCTTAGGAAGCATCACGATGAACAAGGCTAGTGGAGGTGATGGAATTCCAGCTAAGCTATTTCAAATCCTATAAGATGATGCTGTGAAAGTGTTGCAGTCAATATGCCAGCAAATTTGGAAAACTCAGCAGTGGCCACAGGACTGAAAAAGGTCAGTTTTCATTCCAATCCCAAAGAAATGCAATGCCAAAGAATACTTAAACTACCGCACAAGTCCCCTCTTTTCACATGCTAGCAAAGTAATGCTCAAAATTCTCCAAGCTAGTCTTCAATAGTATGTGGGGCTTTCCAGGTGACTCAACAGTACAGAATCCACCTGCAATGCAGGAAACCCAGGTTCAGTCCTTGGGTCAGGAATATCCTTGGAGGAGGGCATGGCAACCCAGTCTTGCCTGGAGAATCCCAAGGACAGAGGAGCCTGGTGGGCTACAGTCCATAGTGTGCCAAAGAGTTGAACATGACTGAAATGACTTAGCATGCATGCATAGCCACACCTATTTCCTTGATGCTCTCAGTAGTTCAGCTTTCTTTTGGCTTCACTCTTGTTGCTCTCAGTGTATGTTTTATGGTCCCTGGTTAATACTATCAACTATGTTGCATTTCTGCCTCTGTTTCATTCTCCCAGCAAAACCCCAACCCTGGGTTCATGCCACTGACTTCCTGGGGCTAAGGGAGTTTGAATAAAACAAATAAGCCTTCAAGATTGATGCAGCTCCAAAAATCATATTCTCCAACCTCAGATGGTACCTCAACCGTTCACAATTATTTTACTTGTTCTTGGTTCCTACTTCTGTTCTCCATAGCAATTGCACTATCCTTGCACTTGCCCACTGTCTATCAGCAGATGACTTTACTTTCCTAGTTCCTACATCAAAATGAAACAGTTAAGTATCAGTTGCTTCACTCTTCTACCCCAAATTGACTAGTGTCAGAATGTAGCTGCACTCCTTTCCTATAATCTCAAAGGAAAAGGTGCTAAACAGTACGAGCTGCTACAACAGGTAACCCTAAAGTACCTGAGTTCAGTAATCACAGTTCCATGTCTATGTTTATTTTACATATAATTGCAAAATTTTCTTTGTGGGTTTGTCTTTTATGTGTATCATAAGAGACATGTACCATTTTCTCAACACAGAGGTAGTTGGCTTAGAGGCTGCTTTCACTGTTCAGGGAGTTCACAAGGTTGCCCCGTGTTTGTTTGGGGTCATGCAGCCAAGGATTTCCCTTTCTGCTTGCTCCTCAGATGACATGCACCTAGTATTTCTGCCACCAGGATGACTTTGGTTTTATCCAAGCCCTCTTTGACAGTCTCTTCTCCTGGTCTTCCCATTTAGCTTCTGAATATTCTGTTTTATCAGTGTCACATCTAGCTATTAGATTAATTTATTTTTTAACTGATCTACTGTTTTCAACAATGCCATGGTTTATACTTTGTAACATATGTGTGTGTGTGCTCAGTCATGTTCAACTCTTTGCGACCCCCTGGACTGTAGCTCGCAAGGCTTCTCTGCCCATGGAATTTTCCAGGTAAGAGTACTGGAGTGGGTTGCCTTTTCCTACTCCCCCATCCAGGGATCAAACCTATGTCTCCTGCATTGGGAGGCGGATTCTTTACCACTGTGCTACCTGGGAAGTCCTGTGATTTGTAATAGTCTGAACCAAGTAAAAGTCTGACCTTTGGCAGGAGTAGGGTGTTGCCAGTCTTTCAGGCTTGCTCCACAATTTCATTGGACGGATGCAGTGTGGTACCACACTGCTGCACTATAGAGCAAGACCTGGGGAGCCTGGGAACTCAATCCTCACCAGCTTCCCCACCTGCAGGCTCCTGTGTAAGGTGGTGTGTGTTTGTGGAAGGATGGGGGACAACATGAATGGATGCTGCAGGCTGGATGCTGCTCCCACACTGTATAGATCTTGTATAGCCCAGCTTGGGAAGATGGGATTTGCCTACATTTGCTGGCTGTCAAATCACTCAGGATACATTTCCACTCCAGAAAGTTGAGAAATTGGAATTTGCATTTTGGCTGCTGAGCCCACAGTAAGAGTTCTCCCTTAATACAGAATTCTAAGGAAATAGGAGACTACAAGTACTCTTCCTCTATTGATGAAGCCATTTCCTCTCTATGTAGCAGGAGTGGGGACTAGAGGAATGGTCACACTGCCTTGGGCCATCACCTGCTTGGTATAGGCCTTCCACAGCATGGTGCTCTGGGAAGTCAGGTCTGCTCATGTTCACTGGCTGTTGAATCCACTAGGAATAGCTCTTCCACCCCAGGGATCTGAGGGAGGTGGGAACTGCTGAAACAGTCTTCAGCAGCACCAAGGGGCAGGGGTATGGATGCAGTGTTTAGCTCTCCTGTCATGTGCCCCCTTCCCCCCGCCCCCCGTTTTTTTCACTAAGCTTCATAAATTATGTTGTATTAATGTTTCTCAAGTTGTTGTAAGCCCTTTGATAAATATCCTGTTGTTGCTAATTTAGAACAGTTTAATAGCTAGCTCTCTGAAGGAGAAATTTCCTCCAGCTTCTCCAAATTCCCTCCACACTGCCATTCTAGAAGTCCCATCTCTGCATTCATTATATTTTATCCAAAAATCTGATTTTCTGTTACTGATATGACTAAATGAATCTGCTGTACACTCAGATAGCTGGGTACATTTTCCTAGATTTCTCTGTTTCCTTCATCTCTATGTCTAGTTAATCAGTAATTCCTGCCAATCTCATCTCATCTCCTAGATATGCTTCCAATCTCGCTATACTTCTGAAGTCCCCCTATCTACCATTCTACTTAAGACTCATCTCCTCTCTCCTGCAGCATTAGAATGGTATCCTAAATAATCTCTGTGCTCTCATTCTTGACCATCTTAAATCTGTCTTTTTCACCCAATTCAGAATAACCTGTATAAGATGTGAATCATTACAATCACCTACTACATACCCTTTAACGACTTGTGCATAGAATGAATTACTAAATCCTATCATGATTTTGTATCATGGCCCCACATGTGAAAATCTCCAGTCTTCCCACCCAACATCTTGCCTTTTACCCCCTGTCCGTGTGTTTCACTTAGGGTATTTATTTCATATTTTCATTCCTTTATACATTCTTTCCTTGGAATACCTATCTATCTCCCTTTCTCTTGATAATTTTTACTGCTTAAGGGGGCAATTCAGACATTTTATTCCTCAGAGAGCATTTCAAGATCCTCAGGTTGAACTTGTGAAATGTGAAATAAAATGGAGTCACTTATGTCAAGGCGTTTTTAAATGGAGGAGGCCATTGAGTAGGTGTATCATGTATCTCCTCACTGCATAGAAGCATGAACTGTTGAACTAGATCAGACTGCAAATATCCCAAGATGTCAAGAAGTCTACAAGAACCCCCTACAACTTGCTCTATTAAGGGACTTTTGCTTAGTTATAGACTTAGCAGTCAATCATGTTTAACTAAGACTAGCTTTCTGCTGCCAATACCAATCAAAATTCTTTATAAACAACTTACATAAGCATTCAGTCTTGAGAACCCCTGAGTTTTGCTCCCTAATAGGACACTGTTTGGGTAGCTATCCAGATCTCTGTACCCTGAATTGCAATTGTCTGGTCCCAGTGAATGCTTTGATCAATTATTGCTTCTTAGAACTGACAAGGTTGACAAGGTAAATGTCCCTTTTTTTGTTCTCTTAACTCCTAGTGAAAACCTCTCCATATCATCAACTTAATTTTATTACCTGTTAAATTTCTCCTGCCATATTCTGAGTTTCATTAGGCAGAGACTATGTTTTCTTCCTCCAACTCCTCAATGACTTCTTACTTTTTCGAGGATGAATAGTGAAATGCTTAAAATGATGTACAAGGCTCTGAGTAAACCATATGGTCTCTTTTCTTGAGGCCTTTGCAGATACTGTTCTGTTTGGAATGGCTTCTCACACTCTGCTCCTACTCTGGCCTCCCCTCAGACATTGACATGCACATTCCTTCTCCTTGTTGAGTTCATCCTTCTGCTTTCTCTTTAAATACTGTTTTATCGGGGAAAGATTTCCTGATCCTAAAATTAGATTAACTCACACTTATATTTCCTAGATATTCCTTTTAGTGTTTCTTCATATCAGTTTGGGCTTCCCAGGTGGCCCTAGTGGTAAAGAACCCACCTATCAGTGCAGGAAACATAGGAGATATGAGTTCGATCCCTGGGTGGGGAAGATCCCCTGGAGGAGGACATGGCAACTCACTCCAGTATTCTTGCCTGGAGAATCCCATGGACAAAGGAACCTGGCAGGCTTCAGTCCACAGGGTTGCAAGGAGTGGAACTTACTAAAGCAACTTAGCATGCATGCATATCAGTTTATAATTATAGATTTTTCTGATTATTTGATTAATGCCAGCCTTTTCCCAGGAGGATTTAACTCTGTTTACAAGGATTTTATTTACTTTGCTTTCCCTTCTACCCCATATCGGAGAAGGCAATGGCAACACACTCCAGTGTTCTTGCCTGGAGAATCCCAGGGATGGGGGAGCCTGGTGGGCTGCCGTCTATGGGGTCGCACAGAGTCGGACATGACTGAAGCGACTTAGCAGCAGCAGCAGCTACCCCATATGCTTTGCCCAATGCCTGGCACTTAGAACACATTCAATAAATAAACAGGTTGCCTAAGCTCATGAAGGACTAATTTACTTTTACAAAGACATTGGTACTTGACTCCATGCTTCATGTATAATAGACTTTAAATTGTGGTTTTTGAACTGAAATTTATGTTGCAAAAGACTGACATTCATGAGATGTTTAACAGTGAAAAATGAAACTGTTAGGAAATAGCAAAAACAAATCATATTTATATTTCAATTTTCCACTGAATTATTTTTATTGGCAACAAGGCAATATTAAATATATTCAATATTTTGGGCCTGTCAATTAGATAGGCTAGGCTTAGATTTTCACAAGTGTATGAAAATATCAGTTTTCCTTTTTCTCATCAGAGATTCCTCTGTGAAGTCTTGGTCAAAACTGTTCCATCCCCTAACCTATCATGTGTTGAGTAAATCAACTCTGCCCAGAAGGGATCTCTGCATGTGTGGAACCTGTCTCTATCACTTCACTTGACTGAATTAAATAATTTGTCTACACGCCTGTCTTCTGGCCTGGAATATGGGCTCTTTGGGGAAGCCACTTTGTCTTTTTAATCTTCTTGTCCTCAGCATCTACCATGGTATCTGGCACAAGTAGGTTTTCAGTTAATATTTGTTCAATGAATAAATGAGTCAGTTAATGAGTGTCTCAGAGTCATTAAATGCTTTTCATAATGAAAATTATAATAAATGGCTTAGCCTAGAATTACTTCATCTGAAAAAGCCTTTATCCTCACAATAAGTAAGCCAAACAATTAATATATTTGCTGAGTTTTCTGTTCACATGACACATTTTATGTGCCTCCTTTTAATCTATTTGTCCTTTACTCATGTATCTGCTTCAGTGTGCTATCTTCTCTTGCGGGAAACTTTTACTGATCTTGAAAAACAACCCACAAGTCTAAAGTTCATCTTTAAGGAATATTTCATACAACTAAGAGCTTGTAATTTAAGTTATATTAACAAAATAAAAGTAATTGTTCTCATATTTTCAGATAGCGTCTTCCTTTGAAGCCTCCAAAATACTTAAAGGAAAAAAGAAATTCTCAGTTTTGTGATCTAATTACTGAAGTCACATTATTCTAGTCACCCCCTCAAAGTGTATGATACAGTAAAATATAACATAAAATAAAAACTGAAGCAATTATATAATATTGTCCATCAAAAATCTCATTAGTACTCTAAAGACATTTCATTTATCTTATAGTGCATGTCAGCAACTGCTTGTGTACAGCTTGTTATCTATACTTCTTTCCCAAGCTGGACTGATTACTACCAGCTGAGACTGCACTTTAAAAAAAATTGTTATCATAGTATACTTGGCTTAATTTACTATCTAATATGCTAATATACTATGTACTATGTGATATTATGAGGCACAGGAAGGGCTGGTAACCTCATTAGGTTTTAGAGCATCCTCAAAACCCCTGAAATCAGCCACACAGTGTTTTTGACATTGACATCCTTTGGGGAAGGGTAGTCTTAGAATTTTTTAAAAAAGTAATTCTGTATCCCAGTTCTCATGACTAACTCATGTTACCTTTCTCCTGGACAAGTACAAGGATTCCAACAGATATCCCATCTCTGGGACTTCTTTGATTTAGCCAGCGTGTTTTATATTCTATGAACATAATGACTTGCTTTTACTCGGATAAATTCTTCATTGGTTAGGAAATTTGAGAATTCTGTCCTTTAAGAGAGAATTTCAAAATATATTGACTATTTTTGTCTTTATTGATTACATTTTAATGTATTTGTTTTTATAAATCTCAACTGGTCGACTCAATAGAGTCTGATAAGTGAATGGGATTCTAATAGATAAGAAAGTCTATCTGTGGGCAGAGATGGTAGCACACACATTAGAGGATACTAAGAGAGCCCGTTAGCCCCTGTGACACCCTACAAGACCATTAGAGTGAAAAGTTTTTCTAGACTGAGGGCTTCATTCTCATTTCCTCCAGTACAGGCTTGTGAAGGGAAGTGTTTAAGACATACTGACAATGCTAGAGCACTGCAGAAGAAGAAGAAGAAGAAAACAAATACAAAAGTGAAAAGAGTAAAAATAACACATCTCAGTAGTTACTTCTGTGTCACCACTTGCAGATGCTGAATTATAATTATAGAAGAAAAATGTAGGCAAACAAAACTAAAACATAGCTTACTCATTTCCCCAATAAAATTAGGTTTAATTCAAGCAAAATAAGAAACCAAAGGATTTAAAGAGACAAGAACATTAAAAGGTTACTTATGAAGCTATTTCCCATGCTTCTCTGATTGACATTTTCATCTGGAGGGACCTGTCATATTATGTCTTAATGGGACAAGCACAAGTGGAAATAGAGCAGAAGCAAGCCAGCTGATTTACACAGTACTTTCCAGCATTGATTTTAACTCCACATGTGAACATTTGCTCCATCTAGGCCAAAAACTATCCTCCAAAGCAGCCTCATTTGAACCTTTATGGTATACTTAATATGCTCTGAATTTCAGTGACCCTGTCAGAACGGAGGCTGAGCACTACCCAATGTTAAAATGTGTTTTCCAGCCTTATGTCAGAGTCCTTTAGCACTGCAACATTTGTAATTTCTGAACAATTCCCATAAAACTTAGGGGTTGTTGACCTGAACAAAACTCCCTATGGCTGGCAATGTCATTCTCTCTCTCGTTTCACTTTCCAGGTTGATAAAAATCAATACTTTCTCTCATAGAATTCTGGCTTTCCAAGCAGTGTTCAGGTTCATGTGAAATGTGTGGAGCATATAGAGGGATGAGGGTGGTTATTTTATCTTCCAGAGACATTTCCTACATTCATTCAAGTAGGAGACAATTCTGGAAATGTTACATGAAGCAATCTTTTGAAATTAACCAGTTTGGACTTTTGGATGGAGTCAGTATAGTTTTTGAAAATGTTCACTATGTCATTAACTTCTAGCTTCAATCAGACTCCTGTCAAAATAAAATCTTAAAAGCTAATGCCCATTATTCTCATACTATTTGATTTCAATTATCACTGATTTATTATTGAAAACTATAGCTACTGTATGCTTGAAATTAAAAAACAACAGCTAAGAAGAACATAGTGTTGTATGTGACCTCCTATTAAGCTTTTATTCTTCATTCTCTTGACAAATGAAGAGAACTAGATTTACTAGGTATTCTCATTGGTTTCGTCTTGTTGGTTTGTTTTTGGAAGAAGCTCTTCACAATATGTAACTTTCTTAAAATTAATGTAACTAGACGTTCTGAAAATAATTCCATTTCCTCTTGTCTGGGCTGGTAAAAGATAACACAATCTCTTCTATGTGATAAATTCACTTCTATGCCATGCTCTAAGCCAAGAGTTGGCAAACATTTTCTGTAAAGGGCTAGATAGGAAATAGGCTTTGTGGGTCCTATATTTTCTTTCATATCTACTCAACTTCTGCCATAGCAATGTAAAAGCAACCATAAATAATATGTAAATGAGTGAGTGTGGCTGTATTTTAATAAAACTTTATTTAAAAAATCAGGTACTGGGTCAGACTTGGGCCTCTGGTCATAGCTTGCCAAGCCCTGATCAAAGTTAATGGTTCTCAAACTTTGGTTCACACTGGGAGCTTGGCTCAGACCAGTGTTGGGGACCTACCACATAGCTAGTGAATAGAATAGATGCATTCTTATTCTTTGTAAGTAGTATATATAAAAGGAAAATGTATATATTTAATAAGCATTTCAGGTGATTTTGAGATATCTCAAAGTATATGTCATTGCTCTAGGGTATGTAATTCTTTTAATTTTATTTTATATATGTTTATGTTTTGACTGTGCCATGCGGTTTGTAGGATCTTACTTCCCTGACCAGGGATTGAACCCAGACCCTCAGCAGTGAAACCATAGAGTCCTAACCACTGGTCTCCCAGGGAATTCCCTAGGGCATATAATTCTTGAGAATTTTATTCCACATTTCCTGGATGAGGGACTCAATTGTCTTCATTCTCCTTGATTCTTAGAAAATATTCTTACGAATTTAGATCAGCCTATTGCTTTCATGTGGCTTCCCTGGTGGCTCAGACTGTAAAAGTGTCTGTTTGCAATGTGGGAGACCAGGGTTTGATCCCTGGATTGGGAAGATCCCCTGGAGAAGGAAATGGCAACACACTCCAGTCCTCTTGCCTGGAAAATTCCATGGTTAGAGGAACCTCTTAGGCTACAATCTATGGGGTTGCAAAGAGTCAGACACGACTGAGGGACTTCACTCACTCATTGCTTTGATACTTTTCCAGATACTGGATGTTTTGAGTAATCAAAGGGATGGAAATCTTTCTGCAGCAATAATCTGTCGGTGTGACTAAGACACTGAATTGTCTTAGTGAAAACATTCATGTAAATGATAGATGAAAAACAGCCCTGCCAAGTCTATAAACCTGCCGCTCAGACATCTTATAGCAGCTGGCATTTGGAGGTCAATGTTTCCAAAATGAAAAGCAGAAAAATGTTTAACATGTATTAAACATTTATTGTTTGCCTGGGGCCACTCAAATCGTTATATCTGTTAATCTACTTAATTCTTACATCAATCCTTTGGTATTACTACCTCCTCCACTCTATTTTGCTATTGTTGTTGTTTTGACATGTAAGGAAAGAGGATCGCAGAAGATTTAAGGAACTTGTTGAAGCCCATACTGTAAATGACAGTGTCGAGGTTTTAGCCCAGGCATCCCCACTGCGTAGATGAGACTCTGAACCTTTACTCTATGCATGTTTCTCTTATTATTCAAGGAGGATGCATAGGAGAAAAAGCAATGGCAATGCAATGTATTTCAGAGAAAAAGAAGAGAATAGTACCAAATCTATGTAGCATTAGATTAGTGATTATTAATATTTTTTAAATATTTAAAAAAGACATCTGGTAATAGTAATAAAGGGAGGCTACAGGGGAATTTGGATTATTGGCAATACTCATACTGTAATGTCCCAAAGTAGATATCATTAGAAAATACATATTTACAAAGAATCCAGGTAGAGAAGAATCAGTTGCAAGATGTGATATGATGAAAAAAAAATTAGCTGTTGAATAGATCAAGTGTTTACACTTCATGTAATTTTTAAAAATCAAGAATGTTAGCTCTACGACTGTAGTTTAATTGGATTTTCAAAATATTGTGAATAGAGACTTCTAAATAAACTGATGTGTAGTTCTTGAGAATCTAGGGGACTATGTATAAAGTTGGAGATAATTACGCTGTGCCAGTGTACACAACAAAGGTGACTGTAGAGAGAGGCCTGTGAAATGGCGGCGCTTGGAAGGGTAGGTGGAAGGCAAAACTGACATTTGCACAATGGAAGATAAAACAGTGAACCCAAAGGAAACCTAATTCCAGGTGGTATTGGTATAAGAACTGAGCTCCAGTTTGCAAGGGTACCAAATCAATACACAAAAATCTTTTGGGCTTCCATGCACTATCGGCAAACTATCAGAAAGAGAAGTAAAGAAAATAATCCCATTTCACAATTGCATCAAAAAGAATAAAAAACCTAGGAATAATTTAACCAAGAAATTGAAAGACCTATATATTGAAAACTACAAGACATTAATGAAAGAAATAACAGAGATCACAAATAAATGGAAATGTCTTCCTTGCTCATGAACTGGAAAAATCAACATTGTTAAACTGTCCAAATTACCCAAAGCAATATTGAGATTGAGTGCAATCTCTATCAAAATCCCATGATATTTTTCACAGAAATAGAGCAAACAATCTTAAATTGTATGAAACCGTGAAAGACCTTGAAAAAACAAAGCAATCTTAAAAAAGAACAACAGAGCTGGAAGTGTCATGCTCCCTGATTTCAAACTAGATTATAAAGGCATAGTAATGAAAATGGTATGATGTTGGCATTAAAATAGAGATCAATGAAACAGGATGGAATAGCCTAAAAATAAATGCAGGCATATATGACCAATAAATTTAATACAAAAGAGCCAAGAATATGCAATGGGGAAAGGAAGGTCTCTTCACTAAGTGGTATTGAGAAAACTAGACAGCCATGTGAAAAAGAGAATGAAACGGCTCCACTATTTCATAACCTACATAAAAATTGACTCAAAATGGATTAAAAACTTAAAGATAAGGCCTGAAATTGTAAAACATCTAGAAAAAAACATATATAGTAAGCTCCTTGCCATAAATAAGTGGAACGTCATACTAAAAAGCCTTGCACAGCAAAGGAAACCATCAACAGAATGAAAAGGCAACCTATTGAATAAGAGTAAACACTTGTATATCATATGTATGATGTAAGTACTATGATAAGTCGCTTCATTTGTGTCTGACTCTTTGTGACCCTGTGGACTGTAGCCCTCCAGGCTCCTCTGTCCATAGGATTCTCCAGGCAAGACTACTGGAATGGGTTATCATTTCCTTCTCCAGGGGATCTTCTCAACTCAGGGAGAGAACCTGCATCTCTTCTGTTTCCTACATTGGCTGGCAGGTTATTTACCACTAGTGGCATCTGGGAAGCCCATCATATTTATGATAAGGGGCTAATATCCAAAATATATAAAGAATTCACACAACAGCAAAAAAAATATATGATTAAAAAATAGGCTGAAGGTCTGAATAGAAATTTTTCCAAAGAAGACATATAAATGTCTGACAGGTCCATTAAAATATCCTCAACATCATTATTATCAGGAAAATACTACTGAGATATTACCATACACCTGCTAGAATGGCTATTATCAAAAAGGCAAGAAATAACAATCGCTAGTGAGGATGTGAAAAAAAGAAAACCTTTTGCATGGTTGGTGAGATTATAAATTGATGCAGTCACTCTGGGGAAAAAAAAAAAAACAGTATGAGGTTTAAAAAAATCAATAGAATTGCCATATGATCCAGAAATTCCACTTCTGGGTATTTATCGGAAAAAAGATGAAAACACTAATTTGAAAAGTTAGTGTTTATTGCAGTATTGTTTACAATAGCCAAGACATGGAAGTAACCTGTGTCAATCAATGGATGACTGGATAAAGAAATAGTGATACACAAACACACACACACACACACACACACAGACACTAAAGTGTTAATTCAGCCATAAAAAGTGAAATCTTGCCCATTTCTGACAACGTGGCTGGATCTTGAGTGCATTATGCTAGGTGAAACAAGTCAGACCTGGAAAGACGAATACCTCTTACACACTGAATCTTTAAAATAGAAAGCAATGAGTTCACAGATGCAGAGAACATTGGTGGTTGCCTGAGATGAGGATTGGTGGTTGGAAAAAAAATTAAAGTAAAACAACAACAAAAAAACAAAAACAAAACTTTCTTACTAGATTTAGAAAAATTGAATAAATGAATACTCCACATTTGTCTTAATACTGATACCATGCCTGGTACCAGAGTGGATATTCACTAAATATTGACCAACAGTCTGACTCAGGACTGCATGACAAGGAATTCATGGGCTTTTCATACCTGTAATATAAAATTTCTCATTTATAAAAACATCATTGAAATAAACTTACATACCATATAGTGGGAATAAATGTCCAGTACACCCAAGAATTTCAGGGCAAGCCCTACTACCTAAGATGTTTGCCTCAGGCAACTCAAAAATCCCAGATTGTTCTATGGAAGTTCACTTATGGTAAGTTAGATGAGAATTTTTCACTGGTATTTTATCTCATTTATATTTCCAAGGAAATTTTTTACTACTGGGGACCAAAATGAGGTACTTATTCCATTTGTGCAATTGTGTTATGACTGACATCATTTTTACATACATATTAGATTTCTGATCAACTAACCTCACTGTCAAAATCATAAGGAAGGCATTACTTATGTAGTGACAATTAAGAATAAAGAAATACTCCTTTGCTAAAGCATGATGTGTGGGAAATATTTATTTTAATGCAGATGTTGTAATTATCAACTTTAAAACATATTTATTTTCTCAAGCATGAAAAATAATTAACTTACCTTTTAGATCTTTTTTTTCTTCTCTAAGAGGTTGAAGGTTATAAAAGCTTGCAAACTAGCTTTTTTTTTGTCAGTTGTTTCCTTTGCTATTATTTTCTCCTATTCTGAGGGTTGTCTTTTCACCTTGTTTATAGTTTCTTTTGTTGCAATCCATGGGGTCACAGAGTCGGACATGACTGAGCAACTGAACTGAACTGAACTGATAGACTATACAGTCCATGGAATACCCCAGGCCAGGATACTGGAGTGGGTAGCTGTTCCCTTCTCCAGGGACTCTTCCCAACCCAGGGATCGAATCCAAGTCTCCCGCATTGCAGGTGGATTCTTTACCAGCTGAGCCAGCACAGAAGCAGGAGTATTCCCAAGAATATTGGAGTGGGTAACCTATCCGCTCTCCAGCAGATCTTCCTGACCCAGGAATCGAACTGGGGTTTCCTGCATTTTAGGTGAATTCTTTACCAGCTGTGCTACTGGGAAGCCCTTAACTTTAATTAGGTCCCATTTATTTATTTTTGTTTTTATTTCCATTATTTTAGGAGGTAAGTCATAAAGGCTCTTGCTGTGATTATGTCATACGGTGTTCTGCCTATGTTTTCTTCTAAGAGTTTTATAGTTTCTGGTCTTACATTTCAGTCTTTAATCCATTTTAAGTTTATCTTTGTGTGTGGTGTTAGGAAATATTCTAAATTCATTATTTTGCATGTAGTTGTCCAGTTCTTCCAGTACCATTTATTGAAGAGACTATGTTTTTCCCATCATATATTCTTTCCTCCTTTGTCAAAGATAAGGTGCCCATATGTGTGTGGTTTTATCTCTGGGCTTTCTATTCTGTTCCATTAGTCTGTATTTCTGTTTTTGTGCCAGTACCATACTGTCTTGATGACTGTAGCTTTGTAGGATAGTCTGAAATCAGGTAAGTTGGTTCCTCCGTCTGCATTCTTTTTTCCTCAAGATTGCTTTGGCTATTTGGGGCCTTTTGTGTTTCCATACGAATTGTTAAATTTTTTGTTCTACTTCTGTGAAAAATGCCATTGGTAATTTGATAGGGATTGAACTGAATCTATAGATTGCTTTTGGTAGTATGGCAATTTTCACAATATTACTTCTTCCAACCCAGGAGCATGCAATATCCCTCCATCTGTTTATGTTGTCTGTGATTTCTTTCATTACTATGTTATAGTTTTCTGTATATAGCTCTTTTGTCTCCTTAGATAGGTTTATTCCAAATTAATTTTACAATCAATTTTGTTTCAAAACTGTAAAGCATCAACAACAAAACTGAAAAATTAGAATTTCCTTAAGTTTATGGATTAGCATAGATAGAACCAATATCTTTATGATGTTCAGTCTTTCTATTATTTATTTTTTCAAGTCAATGTATATGTCTTTCAGAAATATGTTATGGCTTTATAAGTTTTGGGCATTGCTTCTTAGTTTATGTCTAAATGTTTCATTTTTATGTTTCCTATTTTAAATGGGAAACATAGAAATAAAATCTATTGTCACCCTGTAATGTAAGATTCTGGTTCTTATATTGATGTACATATTAATACATTTTGCCATACAGTTCAAGGTAGTGACCATCTATTCCTATTTTTAAGAATTTTGAATATGAATAGGTACTATACTTGTAAAATGTCTTTTTAAAAATGTGAATGCATTATTGTTTTCTAGAAATATTTTATTTGCTTAGCTTCCAAATTTTATTTTGTTTCTTCTCTGCCACCCTGTTATTTCCTTTCTTCCCAGACCTAAAGTCTGTGATCTCTAGAGTTGGGATGATTCCGAATGCACTGCTCTATCATCTTACTTATCTGCTCTCACTCCTTAGGGCATCTCGTCCAAGCTCCTAACTTGTACACTAACATCTGTATACTGATAACTGTCAAATTAACATGTAGAAGACTTAGATTAATATAACCATCTACTTATACATCTTCTTCCCTTAAATATCTGATAGCTACCTTAAACTAAATTTGTGACTTTCTTTACCTCAGAACTGCTTCTCCTTTCAGTTATATTTCAGTAAACACTTAGAGGGGGCATGCTGTCTTTCAGACACTATCCTAAGTGATTTATTAAGTATTAACTCATTTAATACCCATAATAACCCCATGAGGTAGTTACTGTTATCACGCTCATTTTATCAATGGGAAGACTGAGGCATAAGACGACTCAGATGGCTTGTCCAGAATTCCAGTTAGTAAGGGAAAACTCTAAGGTTAGTGGGCACTTTGACTGCAAAGTGCTTTTTACCATCATATGATGAATTCTTCTGCTCATCCAGGCCAGTGAACTTGGAGTTTTTGTTGACTCTTCTGTTCCTTTCGAACCCCACAAATAATATACTAGCAAATCTGATGATTCTTTCATCAAGAAATATACAGAATCTGAACATTCTTTACCTCATTATTCTAAACACCTTGATTTAAACCACATAGTTTCTTGCCTATAATATTAAAATAATCACCAAACTAGTTCCCTGCTTCACATGTTTTTGCTTTCATTGTATATTCTCCACATGGCTTCTATTGTCCCATTTAAAACATACATCAGATCTCATTTTTTTTCTTTGCTCAAAACCCTCCATTGTCTCCTCAAATTGATTAGCAAAAACGACTTAAATCTCCCACTTGACCCAGCCTTGTTAATCTCATCACCGTTTCTGTGGCATCCTTATGGTGCCTTGATTACACCAACTGTCAACTCAGAGTTTTACTGGTCTACCTTCTGTCTGATATACCCTCTCCCTAGATATCTACATTTTGCTTTCATATTTCTTTCAATTCTATACTCATATATCACCTTCTGAAAAATATCTTTTCTTAAATGTCTTTTATTAAAATAAAAATTTCATCAATCTCACCTGCTGCTTTAAAATAGCATTTATCATCATCTGAAATATTATACACACACACACACATATATATATATAAATTAAAAATATGTTTTATTTTCAACATACCTCAATTAGGAATTTTAATTTTTCTACTGTTAGATCTTCAGTATCTGAAAAGGTACTTAGAACCAAATAAGTGCTCAGTAATTAGTAGATGAATGTTTAAGTAAGTAATATGCATGATTCCCTTAACTTAATTGATTAATAGTTCTTCTTATGGAACATTCCACAATGCTAATGTTCCCTGGAGCATCGTTCAGGAAACTGAGTTAAATATTAGGCAATGGTATTTTTATTTGAACTTGAGCTGTAAGCTCACCAGTTTATATTTTGCTTTGATTGTTGACTAGCTAAATGATGCTATTGAATTAAGCCAGTTTTCTCCTGCCTCTGTTTACTTGTGTCCCAACTGCATCTAGAACGTATTCCTTTTCTTTTATCCAAACTCAACCTCTGTGTTTTGCAAAATAGATACCCCTCAAATATAGGTCTCTTATTCTTTCCCACTTGTCTTTAACATAGTCACCAGGATTGGCTCATAGATTCAACTTGTAGTCTAACTCATAGATTCATTTGAGGCCAAGAAGAATTACAGTGTTGAGGTGGTTTAGGTGGCTTAGTCAGGGCTCAGGTAGCATGTCTTTGATAAGTCAAGATTGCCTTGGGCCAGAAAGGGTTAGTGACAGAATGAGTGACACACATAATTCATGTTTGAATTACAAGGTAAGTTCCCAAGAGAAATTAACAAATTCACTTTTAAAAAAGCCTTCTCACTGTATAACCATAGAACATTGTTATTATATTGCCTATAATGCATACTCCTTACATATTTGTTGTTTTCATGATTATTCTGTGAATACTAAAGAAACACTAATTTGTATCCTGAGCATGAGTCTCATCCCTCTGTTTCCTAGGCAACGTTTTCCTTTATAAGAGTAAAAGATCATCAATCCCTAATATATTGCTAGATAAATCTTTCTGTGGTACCCAAATGTCACTTGTTTATATATCATCAAATAGAATCCTGAAAGTTATCATACGAGAGAAAAGCACCTCCTTTATCTATATATCTTTCTTGTGCAACATAAAAATAATTTATATTATTCTTGGGGTTGTGGATGTTAGAATACTCCTAAAAATAATTTATAAAACACTGCTAACATCCAGTAGCTCAGTGTGAATTCTTGTTGAACTCAATAGAAGTCCACTTATCATTTTTCTAACTGATAAAATCATGCTGCTAACAGAAATAAGAGAAGATACAAGTGAAGAATTTATGGTGCCTAATTTTTAAAAGAAAGTTTCCCAATGGGCTGCCTCAATCTCAAAACAAAAACACAGTCTACCAAAGAATACAGGTGTATATTGATATCTCACCATATTTCCAAAACTGTTCACTTGGTCTCTAGAGTAGTGATTCGAAGTAAGTTAAAAGTACTCAATATCAAAGTACTTACCAACATCAACATGAAATCAGACTTCATGTGTATTGATTGTTTTTTCTCTGAATTTCTAGCTTGTTGTTTTTTTTTTTTTTTAAATTTTTTAACAAAATTCATTGAACCAAGCATAGACATATTTATAGACCTTATTTCCGTATTCTCTATGTGTTTAATTGTTCTTATTTCAAAAAGAAAATAAATCATGCACAATCATCAATGAATGCCTAAACAATGGGTGGTAATTATCTGTTGTTTTTTTTTTTTTTACCATTTCTCCTCTTTATTAAGTCTATCAATCCATCAAATCTATCAGCTAAGACATTAGGAACCTGATCTAAAAGGTTTCATCTCTAGATATGAAACTTCATGTGTGTGGCAGTATTTGGCCAGCAGCAGAGTGTAGTGCAGGCCTGAATCAAGTGAGTTTTCAGAAGCATAAGAAATTTAATGTTAATCATATCTGATAAAGCCAACTTCAAGTTCCAGCTTTGTTACTTATTACACGACTTAACTGCTTTAGTCTCAGTTTCTTCACCCATAAAATGGAGAGAAAAGTAGCTAGCTTATAGAATTGTTATTTTCAAAAGGAATGCTTGGTGTATTAAAAGGAAATCTGTAGACAGATATAATCCAATTATGTCCAAATTTGAATAAATAATTTAGCTTGTTTTAATTTAATGCTACTATTTTTGTATCAAGTTATCACTACAGCCTCTATTTTCTCTTCTAATACTGTGATACCCAAATAAGTATAGAGAGCTCTATGCATAAAATATTCCAGGAATGCTTGACTATCGCAGTATCTTTTTGCTTTTTAATTAATTCTCCACATATGTCACCAAAATGTTCTTCCGCATATGCAAATCAAACTACGTTACCTACTTTCTCAAAATTATTCAGTGATTCCCATTCTTTCATGCTAAAGAATAAACTATATACTCACTGAAAATCTAACCACAGTCAAATTTCTCCTCCTTTCTCATTTCAGCATAATATTCCAACAACATTGCTTTCTGATAAACTTGTCTACCTCATATGCAACTCTCCATGAAGTCCCTTCTGACAGACTAGGCAAATTAATTTAAAGCAATTAATATTTGTATCGAAGCATGTGTATGAATGCATGGATTATAACTCCAAAACTCAGGGACGGGATTGTCACAGATGCAACTTATGAGGGTTGCATACTCTACAGAAATAGGACCAGTTGGGTGAACTTAGTAGAACCAACCTTGTTGCCCTAATCACATCTAAGAGGGGAATAACACCTCAGATATAGCTACTGTACTATATGGATGGATGAAGCAAAAGCGGGAATCAAGATTGCATGGAGAAATATCAATAACCTCAGATATGCTGATGACAACACCCTTATGGCTATAAGCGAAGAGGAACTAAATAGCCATGAAAGCGAAAGAGGAGAGTGAAAAAGCTGGCTTAAAACTCAACATTCAGAAACTAAGATCAGGGCATCTGGTCCTATCACTTCATGGCAAATAGATGGTGAAACAATGGAAACAGTGACAGATTTTATTTTCTTGGGCTCCAAAATCACTGCAGATGGTGATTGCAGCCATGAAATTAAAAGACGCTTGCCCTTTGGAAGAAAAGCTATGACCAACCTAGACAGCACATAGTCAAAGCTATGGTTTTTTCAGTATTCATGATGGATGTGAGAGTTGGACCATAAAGAAAGCTGAGTGCCGAAGAATTGATGCTTTTGAACTGTGGTGTTGGAAAAGACTCTTGAGAGTCACTTGGACAGCAAGGAGATCAAATCAGTCAATCCTAAAGGAAATCAGTCCTGAATATTCATTGGAAGGACTGATATTGAAGCTGAAGCTCCAATACTTTGGCCACCTGATGCAAAGAACTGATTCACTAGAAAAGACTCTGTTGCTAGGAAAGATTTAAGGCAGAAGGAGAAGGGGATGACAGAGGATGAGATGATTGGATAGCACCACCAACTCGATTGTTAGGGAACATTTAACAGAAGGCTTCCTGTGTGCTGTTTTTTGATCTGTCATGAATCCTCTGTTCCTTATTAATCCTTGAATATCCTTGAATATTCAAGGATTAAGAGGAGTTGGCAAGCTGCTGCATGCATTTCCTTTGTTAGCTTTTCCATATGGTGAAAAGTAACTATTTACGACCCTCTTCCTTTCTGATATGGAAAGTGATTATTTACAACTCTCTCTCTTTGATATGGATTCTAGCCTTATGTTTGCTTGATAATTTGTAAGATTTTTGATCCTTATCTTTGCTGAAAAAGCTACCTTGTAAGACAGTATATATACCCACACTATGTTAAATAAAACACCCTTGTTCCATCAGAGCTTGGGTCCCCATGTCTTTCTTCATGTCTCTCTCTCTCTCTCCTTCAGGGTAATTCTTTGGAGCACAGAGGCCCGCTGAGCTTCCTTACTTGCCCAGGCTTTCCAGACCTCCCCGAGAGGGTGCCCTGAGCCTACATAAGCGGCGCAAACCCTTTGTCTTGGGGTTTTATTGGTTCTCTGCATAAACCAAGGAATATCAGCTTCTTTCTTTCTTTTACTTTCTTATCGTCGACTCCGTACCACCAGTTTCCGGTCCATTAAAGGACCTCAACACTCGATGGACATGAGTTTGAGCAAGTTTCAGAAGATGGTGATGGACAGGGAAGCCTGGTGTGCTGCTGTCCATGGGGTCACAAAGAGTTGGACACAACTGAACAGAACTGATAACTACTTTAAATACAGCTAATCATAAACTCCTGAACACACAGGCCTTGTCTTTCATAGTTACATATATGCTTAGTACCTATAGGCAGACAATAGATATACATTAGAGAATGAATGAATACTTTGTCTTGCTTGCAGAATACGCCATATCCTAAGCAAAGGCAATTTTTTACAAACATTTTATTTATTAGGAAAAAAGCCTGAGTTAAAATTGCCTCTCAAACCATGTATGAAATGGGAAAAAAAATACCTAGCTATGTAAGTTCTATTTGCATGGACAAAATGAAGACAATGGGAAGTCATATATGCAAACTCTGTACAGAATCAAAAAATTTCCATGTAAGCAAGCAGTTGATTAAAGTATGGCACATGGACTCATTGACACTTTTCTCTAGAGTGAGAACTATAAGGCCCAGCATCTCTGAAGTTGCATTCCCAATGTGTTACTAGAATAAGGTTCCCTGTAACATGGTCCTGAGATCCCAATGAGAGGGGCATGTGGTTTCAAATGAATTTTCCTCCATTTAATAGAGTAAATTTTGGATTTCTAATTGGATCAAACAGCAGATCTCTTTCAATTTTTATTTCTTCTTCTGGTATCAAGGTCTTTGCAACTGTGTGTGTGTGTGTGTGTGTGTGTGTGTGTGTGTGTGTGTGTGTCTGCATGAGTGCATGTGCGTGTGTGTGCTCACACATATAGTTACTAGGTGTATTTCAGGAGGTCCCCTCTACCCTGCTCATATGGCTTGGCGCGTTTCTTTCTCTAGAGTGTCCCAAATAAATACTGTCAGGATTAGGGTCCTTCCTCATGGTGATTGTCATATTGAGATTGTGGTGCCCCAGGCTTAAACTGGGTTGGAATTTACCTCTTGACATGTTGATAAGCCATGATGCTCAGCTGAACCCAGTGCCTTTGTTGGTTTATTTTATAGATATCTGTTACGGTATGATGTCTTCCAATTCTCCAACAGTGATGGGGATAAAACAGTTATGTCATGGAGTATAATAGATCTTTTCTTCTATAACATTAAAGATCAAGATGTTTTTTGGTGACAGAGGCATAGACAACAGTGATAGATATATGTGAGGCTTCCTAGGATCCAAATTAGGATATCTGGTTTTGGGACTATGGACTTCTTTTTTTTTCACATGAATGAACACTTGATGGGCTTGTACATGGCACAGAGGATGGGTCTATCTCCCAAGAGTTTCACAGAATGGAGAGCAATACCTGATATAAACAACCAGTTGTTAGAGAATGAGGGTCATTCTCCTGAGTGTATTATAATCACGGCTTATACTGGAATAAAAACACAAGACACAAGGTATCTAAGACACAAAGCATAGGCTGAGACACACAACCCAGCTCCATTTTAGAAAGAATCTCAATCTCATATTCCTGTCACCAGTTTTTTAAACTTGCAACTTGGGTTCATAAACCTAAAACAGAGACTTGGTAGGACTTTGTAAAAGCACCACAGCATAGCTCAAAGCCAAGTTTTGCCAGCAGGCAGCAGCATGGCACCAAGTGCAGGCTGGCCAGCAGGCAGCTGCTCCAAGGGCATGCTTGCAAGGATCTGGTTTGCAAGTCAAAGGAGAGAAGGCAGCTCTAGAGGCAATGATGATCATTCCTTGACCATTCTGCTCTCACAGCACTGTGGAGAGTGGAATCAAACATTCTTCCTGCAACTTTCTTCAGATATCAAGGCAGATGATGTCACACAGGCACCAAAAGGAAATGAAAAGGCTTTTTTTACACAAAATAGGGAAGGACAAGTATGCACACTTCTCTGGAATGCCTTGAGCCACATGAGAGGTAATGGCTTTGGTGTGCACTGTGATTAAGAGATGGGGCTGGTGGTACATTCTCACATGTGGATGATGATTTGCATGATTTGATCTTACCTATGGATACCATAGGAAGAAACACCAGACTTTCTTACACAGGGTGAGAAGGGACAAAGGAAGTGTGAGTTCTGAAAGCTGTCAGAAGCCAAGCATCAAAAATGAAGTCAGACTCTTTTGTACATGAGTTGATCATTTAATGAAACATTTGGTTTGCAATATTTTCTCAGATTGTCTACCAAGGATTTTCTCCTTTTTTTTTTCTGTATCTCCAAACTCAAAAAGCATCTGATAAAAGACAATGATATGCTTCTCCCTCAATTTCTCTCCATATTATATATAAGAATTAAATCGCTTAAATTTACCCTAAATCTTAGTTACAGCTACCTGTTCAGTGTTTTTGTTCACCACTCAATGATAAGCTCCCAGGAATAGCATTTGACTTCTGTACCACTGGTATGTGGTGGGCATACAAAAAGATCCCTTAAATAAGTTATGAATATAGCATCTTTTAGTTACTCACTACATGGAAAAGTTGCTAATGAATTTTACTCAAAGAGAAAAGAATACGCTCTTAAAAATCAATAAAGCACAAATGCACTAACAAAACAAAACATACACAGCTTTACTCTTTATATCCTATGTTGTATTTGACAAGGCATTTACTATCTTCAAACCTCATTTTCCTAGTCTGCAAAATGGGAAGATACTTTTTCTGAAAACCTGTGAACATTTTTTCCCCCAAGATTTTGTCTCTGGAGAGGATCTAAATGACATGTTATTGCTTAAATATTAATAGAACTTTGTCATTCCTTCCCTGAATAGTCATATTCTATTAATAAGTAATGATAACAACCTGAGGGTATTAAGCTCAAAGGGTGGGTGTACAATACATATTAAGAGGAAAACAGAATGTCACCTCACCTAAAATTGAGCTCTTTCACCTAAATGAAGGGCCTCTGTACCCTCTTAAATGGTGCTTCAGAATCATCAATTATGCACGTCAACAAACATCACAGAGTAATTAGGGAGAGTAGAAATCATTATAATGTCAGCCCTTCCTATTATTGAATTGTAACCACTCGATATGTAACTGCCTAAAGCAATCGTTGAATGCAATAGATCCAACTGCATCTCCTTCGGAGGCCGCAGAACCGTCTCGGTATAGCCTGCGGGTTTCACACAAGGCCCTTTCCTCAATTAGGATTTAATCACCTTGGAGAGCAGCTGAGAATTTCAATCATTATTTTTTTTCCAAGGTCCCATCAATCTTGTCTATTGAAGTAATTTGATTTTTTTTTCTTCCTCTATAAGAATGCTAAATCTTCTTAGTGGAGAAAAATGATAGAGGAAAATAAAATGGAAGAAACTCATTTTTATGGGATATTTAAATGAAACTCATAAAGAATTGTTGTTTTGAACCACTCCATTATACCTGTACCTTAATACCTTGGGAACAGGAAGGAATCCCTATGAGGGCCATGCTTCTCAATGCTTACAGCAGCAATTCAGGCCAAATTTGTCATTAAGGTTTGGAGGTAACACATACTGTGTTAAGAGCTAAGGATTTAGAGACACATGGCTCTGGTTTGAAATGCCAGCTCCACCACTTGTGAGCCACATAACTTATATTTTATTTATCATCCTTAAAACTCCATTTTATTATACTTAAAAGGGTAAGTAATAGTAGCTACTTCAGATAAAGACTTAAAATTAAATGCAGGCAATGCTCTTAAGTATTTAGAAGAATTGCTGGCTCATAATAACATTTTAAAATGGTAGCTATCATTTTTATTTCTTATTCTCTGTTACAGCTACATACCTGTCTTCAGTCCCTCATTAGATCAAATGAAATAAAATGGATTTTCTGGAGTATCATCATGGGGAGTTACTCATTCATTTTTTGAAATCATAGAGTTTAGTGATAGCTACAAAGGAAGGCCATAGTGGGGTGAAACATTGTTTACCTTTGCTTTTAATCTTTAAATATTTTGGGAATTTAGCTGATTATTAAATGCCTTTATTGTACTTAATAATTTTAGTTGATTGTTAAATACATTTCTTCGCATATAATGACTAGTCATTCACTATTATTGAAATCAAAACATCCTCTCTTTTAAAAAAATTAATTGGTTGAGATTTCTGTAGGAAAATAATATGAGTTAATGTTTTAAAATAAACCATCAACACTATATCTTTTAATCTCAAATTCAGGCTACAAGTACTCTTAGACAATTATTTTTGGTTCTTTCATTACACTCTGATTAGACATCTATTTGTGTTGCCTCAAAATTATGTGTTTTAGATCTTTCTTTACTTCTTCATTATCTTGGCTAGGGTAGGAACCACATACTTCACTTTTGTATCAGATAAGACCTCAAACAGAAGTTGCAGCAGATGCTAATCATCCTTTACTGAATGAAGAAACAAAGACAGGGGTGAATGGGCACCCTCTGCTCTCAGGTCAGAGCAGAACTTGAACCGTGTATGCAGATGATCCTGGATCTTCCTCGTTTTAAAGAGAAGAGCATTTCACAAAATTTTCTGACTTTGTGTTTAATTGTATTTTCTATCAAGAAATGTTTTTCTTCTCTAGTTGTAATTGTGCATACTTTCTGGACACTTTCTTGAACTTTAGCCTTAGTGTAGGACCACAGAGCCCATCCTTGGTGATATAATAGCTCACATGTATTGAGGAGTATTAACAATAACGATACTCCTTATATTCTCCAATCAAATAGTCGTATCACCCATTTTTCTCAACACCTTTTTTTTTCTCATCTCCTCAAGCTATAATAGTAATAGTAGTAATTATTATAGTCTTGTTTTTGTTGTTTTAGTTGCTAAGTTTTGTCCAAATCTTTTGCGACCCCATGGACTGTAACCCTCCAGGCTTCTTTGTTCATGGGGTTCTCCAGGCAAGAATGCTAGAGTAAGTAGGTTGGCATTTCCTTCTCCTGGAGATCTTCCCTACCCAGGGATTGAACCTGTGTTTCCTACATTGGCAGGTGGATTCTTTACCCCTGAGCCAGCAGGGAATAATATGAGCTTCCAGTCTTTAAGAACTTTGCAGGTATCAAATAATTTAATCTTCCCAACATTCCTATGAGAAGTGTTATCACTATCCATGTTTGACATATGAGAAAAGTGTGGCAGTGAACATTTAATAATTTGCAAAAGGTCACATAGCTAATAGGTAGCAAGCCAGAATGTAAACCCAGGATGTGTGCTCGTCTCCATTGAGCCTCCAAATTGTTTTCCCCAGAGTTAAAACTTCTCTCTCCAGCTCATTACTTCTTTGGGGTTCACTCGTGTGTCATGTTGCTGTTTATAAAAACACCAAGTGACACATGATATCCTGCATTTTGTGAAGGATAGAGTAAAAAAGGTATGAGAACTTCTACTTCTGGCCAAAAAAGATTAGTTACCATTAGAACTGCACTCCTTTGATACAACCAAAAAACTGGCCTAAGTACATGAAACAACTGGTTTTCAACATTAGACCACAGGCAATGATCTATAAGAAAGGGGTAAAATATGAGGCTAATCTATAATTGATTTACCTTAATACCCCCAAATAGTTTCCTGACTGCTACAGAGAGAGGTGGGGAAGGTACAAGATTCTAGACAGGGCTTCACAGTCCCCCTGAATTGAGAACATAGAAATCAGAGTGACAAGAAGGCAGGCTGACTTGAACACATAGGGTATCCAACAGGAGAGAAGGTAGAAATAGAGCTGGAGATTTGCAGAGAGGGTATGTGATGCTCTAGTCTCCGACTGTGTACTTATTTGGACATTTATGAGATAAAACTGGACTTCCCTGATAGCTCAGTTGGTAAAGAATCTGCCTGCAATACAGGAGACCCCTGTCAGATTCCTGAGTTGGGAAGATCCCCTGGAGAAGGGACAGGCTACCCACTCCAGTATTCTTGGGCTTCCCTTGTGGCTCAGCTGGTAAAGAATCCACCTGCAATGCAGACCTGGGTTCAATCTCTGGGTTGGGAAGATCCCCTGGAGAAGGGAAAGGCTACCCACTCCAGTATTCTGGCCTGGAGAATTCCATGGACTATAGTGTAGTTTTATAAATATAAAACTACACAAAGCTGGTTGGGGTGGCAGGAAGCAGTAGAAAACAGTAGTTGAACAATTTCTAGCACTTACTCTGATATAAAAATAGTTTATGTTCCCTCTAGAATAGGGAGAAGTGACTCAGGAAAACACCACGTGTCTTGGTAGGTAGGGGGTCTTACTTTTAGAGAAAAGGATATTTTTGTGCTCACTATATCACCTATACTTAAATAGAAACACTCCAGTTGAGTGATCCAAAGTCCTTTCAGTGTCTCCCTGTTGGGAAAAGAAGGGAATTCGCTCACCTGGTTTTGGAAGTTTGCTAATACATTTAATGCTAGAGCTAAGAATTTAATCTCATAGAATCCTCACATAAAGAGAGAAGACCTAACAGATTTCCTTTTAGTACTTTAGAGCCCGCTGGGCAAGGAGAATAACCATTGGTGTTAGATAATTGATTATTGCATTCTGCACTTTGGAACATTTAAATCAGAGATTAAGAAGAGACTCCAATGCTGAATAAATAATAGATAGAATGGGAAAATGGAAATAAAACTGTTGGTGCCTTTTGCTATTTAAAAATAGACCTTTTGAGTGGCTCTTAGTAAGTAACTCTGCTTGTAGCACTTGTGTACAAACTCATTGTTTCAGCTACAAAAGAGTCTGTTATTCTAGGCCTTCTTGGTGATGAAGCAGACAGTTGTAATAAAAGAACTAGACATAATATACAAACATTTTGTTACTTTTTTACATATCTCTGGATCCAGCATTGTTTGATTTTTCTGACAGAGAAGCAACATGTAGATAACTATTAAAGATAATTAATCTTTTGATTCAGATTTAAAAAATTTTAGGGTATAGCCAGCTGATTCAGTGCAAATGTGAAAAGTATTAAACTTATGATCACTATTTCAGAGGGAACAAGGATCAATATCAGGCTGTGATTTATCAAAAGATCAGTTGACATCTTATTCTGATAGTTATCACTAGCTAGGTCAGGTTAATCATGAATCCTTTACCAACTACATTAGTTTTCAATTACTGACTAATAAATCATCACAACCTTAGCAGCTTTAAACAGCCCACATTTATTATTTCACAGCTTCTTTAGGTGGAGAGTTGGGAGTCTAGTGACAGAGTAGCTGAGACTCAGGCTGCATTCCTCTCTGAAATGAGTGAGGAAGAATCTACTACAAAGCTCCCAAAGACTATTGAGAGAATTAACTTTATATAGCTATAAATATATATAGATATATACCATATGACCTGGCTTTTTCGCTAGCTCTCTGTTGGAGGCTGTGCTCAGCTCCTAGAAGTTGCTCACAATTCTTAGAGACCACCCACAGTTCCTTGCCATGTGGCTTTTCCAACATGGCTCCTTACTACATCAAGCCTACAAATAGTCTTTTCAAAGAGTCTTTGAGCAAGACAGAGCCTTTAAGATAGTAAAGCAATTGTAGAATCAGCATCTCATCACCTTTGCCATGTTCTATTGGCTAGGAAGGAATGACAAGTCCCCCCCATGCTCAGGGAGAAAAGGTTACACAAGAATGTGTAAACTAGGAAGCAAAGATTAAGAGCAGCTGCCCTGGAGTCAGTCTGCCACACCAGCTAATGCAATAGCATTGTCATGGTGAGATAAGACCCATGTGGCATGAATGTATCTCCTTTTGAATTTCACCTGTCCCCTAATTTTCTTTACTTTTGCTAATAATGTAAATGCATAAACTGTTCTGATGAATATTATCAAAGTTAGAAAAATCCAGAAAGACTAAAATGAGCTCTGGCATAAAGATGTTTTATGTTTGGGTTGCATTTTACAGTTTTTACAGCATTTATATATTTTTTTGCCTTTTTTTCACAAGGAAAATAATTTCATAAGAAATCCATAGCTAAAATGTAGTCCTGTTCATTCCTGTCCATCTTTAATAGAATGTTCCTTCCAATGAATTTCACTAACTGAAAATATTAAATAAGTTCTCTTCCCTTCTGTTTATTACTCAGCAATTATGAAACTGGATATTTGCTTTCAAAATTGATTGAGAATGCCACATGAGTATAGAATCAAACTTAATTTTAAAATAAAAATTTGAAAATAATAATAAAAACTTAAGATGTTATTTCTCCAAATGAGGCTTATTTTTCACTTTCGAATAGAGAGAATAAAGCATTGAGATGATTGAACTGTCCTCTGCACTTGTGATAAAAAGCAATATATCCTATGTATACTCTATTTTATAATTTCTGTATTTCCTTATTATAAGACTTCTAATATTGTTAAATAAAATTCTATCAAAATAGAACAAAAGTGTGCTCTTTCCAATGTAAATTTCCACTTTAGTGGAACTTTGGATATAACTTTCTTTGTTTCTGTTATAATTTCCTCTAGGCACTGAAGAAAGACCAATAATTTGCATTCCATCCCTCTTTACCAAAGGAATACAATGTGTACCGACTTCCTAGTTTGAAAACATTTAAAAATATTGGATATATTAATACTGAATTCTGCAAGAAAAAACATTTTTTCCTTTAACATTAACTCCAGTGGGCTAAATCTAATTTTTCAGCCATACTAGGCATTCATATATATTTGGTATATTAATTTTCAGATATCAAAAATATGAAAAGTAAAATAGAAAAAAATATACTTTGAGAACTTGCAAAAGAGAAGGCATCTAAAGCATCCAAGTTAACAATTCTCTTTGATTGATTCTGGTTTTTTTTTTTTTTTTTTTTTGAGGAGAGGTAGTCACACAACCTGTAGGATTTGAAACTAGTTTAGGGTTTGAAACTGTGCCCCCTGCAGCAGAAGAGTGAAGTCCTAACCACTGGACTGCCAGGGAATTCCCCAATTCTCTTTGATTCTACAACTCGTTTACTTTTCACTAGGGCTCAACTGCCGTAAACACCATCATGCTTTGCTGTCTCCCTAAAGAGCACTTTGCAATGAGTGGTTCATTTATTGCCTTGCTTTGTAAGTAGGGGAAATATTGGCAGGTAGAATACCAAGGAATTTTATTGTATCTTGCAGACTAGAAACATTTTGGTAAAATATTATAAGACTGTGTATAGTAAATGCATGACTTATTCTTCAAGCCGTAAAATGAGAGTCAAAATGTCAACTTTTGTAAATGAAATTGTTTGAATCTGAGATGAAGTGTTCTCTTCACTTCAGTTGCACTTGGTTGCTCTGTGTTAGGAAATGCTGGAGGAATCCAGCAATATGACTAAGAATACTGTCAAAATGAGTGTCTTTAGAAGAAGCCAAAACTATTATTTAGGTTGATACAATAGTATTAAGATCAGAACAATTAGGGACAAAGCCAAGAAAGAGTTAACTGCAAAAGGTACTACATGAGGAGTATAGAAAGGAAGATATTTTCCTGGCTACATATATCTAAATTCAAAGGCTCCATAATTGATAGACACTTGAAAAAGTGATGATTGGACATTTTCTAATAATGACACAGTTCTAATCCATCATGGCTGGCCATCCATCAGAGCTTTGTTTGTGATGCTTTGATTGATGGAATTGGAAGAAAGAAATCATTCCCTATTTTAGCCATAGAGTAAAGAGACAGATTCATTTTAGAAATTGCTCTCTGCTTTCAAGATAAAAATAAATATCTCTTAATCAAATGGACACTATCAAATAAATGGCTAATTTGTAACAGATCCTTGTCTTGTGGTAGCAATTAATACTGCCATTAAAACAGGAACACATAACACCACCATTAGATGGCAAGAGTTAGCCTTTTATGTTGAATCACTCTTCACTGATGGGCCTAGGCACTGAGAAGAGTTTCAAGAGTGCTCCAGGGGTGCCTGGGTGGGTCATTGGAGGTCCATAACACTGGGAGCCAGAGGAACTCCTTCAAAAGTCTTTTGAACTAACTTATTGACAGGAGCTAAGGTGGGGGGATAAGAGGGTTAGAAGAAGCAGGTAAGTCAAGGGAAAGATTGTCTGGGCTAACTCTGGGTATCGGGATATGCAGTAGGTGAGGAGCAATAGTCACATGCAGCAAAATTTCACTCAAAGTTAGCAGGATGAAATGGATAATGTATACTTATTCGTGGACTCTCTATTGTGACTTGGAGGAAAGCAGCACACATACATATTCCAGAGAAAGGCTAACTCCATGGAGCAGCTATTAATATATCCACATAAAGAAAATATGAAACTATGTAGTCAGTCTTGCTGAACAATTTTGGAGTAAATGGGCACTGTAACCAAAATTGATATATAACAACTGTGATTCATAGAATCATACATTTTTCTACTTCATTTTATTAGAATTGTATATCTTATTGGATATAAAATGAGAAATGCATTTAAAAATAACAAATAATATTTTTAAAAGTTATTAAAGTAAAACATTTAATTGAGTTAACCAAATCAAATAAAGATGATATTCCAAAATGAAGAGCCAGAACAAAATGCAAAAATTTTATGGAAATATTTGAAAATCAATTACATGTCCTTTACCAAAACTGATATTATAAAGTTTCAGATTATTGGAGATTGAGAAAGAAATACTTTGAAAAGGCTCCACCATTGGCAGGGAGCAAAGTAGATATAATTTTGAAGGAAATTTAGATTATTAGTCTGTATAGGATAAGAAATGAATCAAATCTATACATTGTTGCTTTGTATTGTCTAGCTTTTCAGCACTAGGTAATTTCACCAAGGACAGGAAAAGAGATTTTTGAAACAAAGGTAAAACTCTAGGAAAAAAAAATGTTCCTTTGGGATTGGATTCCATTAGTCCTTCTTGTTCAGTGTCTTGATTCTATTTTATGTTAGATCCATTCAGGATTTTTTAGAAAAACAATCTGTGTACATTACTTCATAGGCAGGCTTGATGTGCATCAAGAATCCTTAGACATAAAAATGACTCCTATCAGGTGACTCCTACCCATTATAGGGGGCTGGATGCAAAAGTAGGAAGTCAAGAAACACCTGGAGTAACAGGCAAATTTGGCCTTGGAGTACAGAATGAAGCAGGGCAAAGGCTAATAGAGTTTTTCCAAGAGAACACACTGGTCATAGCAAACACCCTCTTCCAACAACATAAGAGAAGACTCTATACATGGACATCACCAGACAGTCAACACCGAAATCAGATTGATTATATTCTTTGCAGCCAAAGATGGAGAAGCTCTATACAGTCAGCAAAAACAAGACTGGGAGCTGATTGTGACTCAGCTCAGGAAATCCTTATTGCCAAATTCAGACTTGAATTGAAGAAAGTAGGGAAAACCACTAGACCATTCAGGTATGACCTAAATCAAATCCTTTACTGTTATACAGTGGAAGTGAGAAATAGATTTAAGGAACTAGATCTGATAGAGTGCCTGATGAACTATGGATGGAGGTTCGTGACATTGTACAGGAGACAGGGATCAAGACCATCCCCATTAAAAAGAAATGCGAAAAAAGCAAAATGGCTGTCTGAGGAGGCCTTACAAATAGCTGTGAAAAGAAGAGAAGTGAAAAGCAAACGAGAGAAGGAAAGATACACCCATTTGAATGCAGAGTTCCAAAGAATAGCAAGGAGAGATAAGAAAGCCTTCCTCAGTGGTCACTGCAAAGAAATAGAGGAAAGCAATAGAATGGGAAAGACTAGAGATCTCTCCAAGAAAATTAGAGATACCAAGGGGACATTTATTTCATGCAAAGATGGCCTCAATAAAGGACAGAAATGGTATGGACCTAACAAAAGCAGAAGATTTTAAGAAGTGGCAAGAATACACAGAAGAACTATAAAAAAAAGATCTTCATGAACAAGATAACCACAATGGAGTGATCACCCTCCTAGAGCCAAACATCCTGGAATGCGAAGTCAAATGGCCCTTAGGAAGCATCATTATGAACAAAGCTAGGGGAGGTGATGGAATTCCATTTGAGCTATTTCAAATCCTGAAAGATGGTGCTGTGAAAGTGCTGCATTCAATAAGCCATCAAATTTGGAAAACTCATCAGTGGCCACAGGACTGGAAAAGGTCAGTTTTCATTCCAATCCCAAAGAAAGGCAATGCCAAAGAATGCTCAAACTACTGCACAATTGCACTTATCTCACACGCTAGTAAAGTAATGCTCAAAATTCTCCAAGCCAGGCTTCAACAATACATAAACTGTGAACTTCCAGATGTTCAAGCTGGTTTTAAAAAAGGCAGAGGAACCAGAGATCAAATTGCCAGCATCCACTGGATCATCAAAAAAGCAAGAGAGTTCCAGAAAAACATCTATTTCTGCTTTAATGACTATGCCAAAGCCTTTGACTATGTGGATCACAATAAATCGTGGAAAATTCTGAAAGAGATAGGAATACCAGACCACCTGACGTGCCTCTTGAAAAACCTGTATGCAGGTCAGGAAGCAACAGTTAGTACTGGACATGGAACTACAGACTGGTTCCAAATAGGAAAAGGAGTACTTCAAGGCTGCATATTGTCACCCTGCTTATTTAACCTATATGCATAGTACATCATGAGAAATGCTGGGCTAGAAGAAGCACAAGCTGGAATCAGGATTGCTAGGAGAAATATCAATAACCTCAGATATGCTGATGATACCACCCTTATGGCAGAAAGTGAAGAAGAGCTAAAGAGCCTCTTGATGAAAGTGAAAGAGGAGAGTAAAAAAGTTGGCTTAAAGCTCAACATTCAGAAAACTAAGATCATGGTATCCGGTCCCATCACTTCAAGGCAAATAGATGGGGAAACAGTGGAAATAGTGTCAGACTTTATTTTCTTGGGCTCCAAAATCACTGCAGATGGTAATTGTAAACATGAAATTAATAGACGCTTCCTCCTCGAAAGGAAAGTTATGACCAACCTAGACAGCATGTTACTTTGCCAACAAAGGTCCATCTAGTCAAGGCTATGATTTTCCAGTAGTCACGTATGGATGTGAGAGCTGGACTATAAAGAATGGTGATCACCAAAGAATTGATGCTTTTGAACTGTGGTGTTGGAGAAGACTCTTGAGAGTCCCTTGGACTTCAAGGAGATCCAACCAGTCCATCCTAATGGAGACCAGTCCTGGATGTTCATTGGAAGGACTGATGTTGAAGCTGAAACTCTAATGCTTTGGCCACCTTATGAGAAGAGCTGACTCATTGGAAAAGATCCCGATGCTGAGAAAGATTGAGGGCAGGAGAAGGAGACGACAGAGGATGAGATGGTTGGATGGCATCATCGGCTCAACGGACATCAGTTTGAGTAAACTCCGGGAGTTGGTGATGGACAGGGAGACCTGGTGTACTGCGGTCCATTGGGTTGCAAACAGTCGGACACAACTGAGCGCCTGAACTGAAATGAACTGAACCAGGTGGTGTTGGTAAAGAACCTGTCTGCCAATGCATGAGACATGAGAAGTGGGTTCGATCTCTTGTTTGGAATGGTCCCCTGATTTTGGAGCCCCCCCAAAATAACGTCTCTCACTGTTTCCATTATTTCCCCATCAATTTGCCATACAAAGATCTTGTATGAGGCAACAAAGATCCCATATGGCACAACTAAGACCCAACACAGTCAAAAATTAAAAAAAAAAACAATGAAAATGAGATTCTGCCCTTCCTGTGCCTTATCCAAACCCTTCCATGGACAACAAGCTTTATGTTGCCCAGCCCCTAACTACTGCTCTAACTTCATCTTTTGTTATTCTCCCTTTTGCTCTCTCTTGGCTAAGAATACTGGTCTCCTTGCTATTCCTTACACTGAACACCTTTTCCCTAGTTACTAACATGACTACGGTCTTAATTGCCTTCAGATCTCTGCTAAAATATCATTTTGGCAGAGATACAACCTGGACCACTTTATATAAAGCTCATTATTCTCTTATTCTGATACCTTATTTGTTTGTTTTATTATCTGTCTGCCCTCACTTGAATATAGACACCAGGAGGACAAGCATATAATTCTGTTCACAGCTGTTTTCCCAATTCTTGGAAGATTATAGCTCCATTAGTGAAAATCTGTTGAATAAAAGATTTTTCTCAATGCAAAAATAATATGCATTGATTTCATAGTATGAGTACCTAGATAATCACCAGTAGAGAAAAACAGTAATATCTAATTTTGACTAACCTGAGATAGAGTTTAAGGAATTTGGAAGAGATTACATGTTAAAAATATAGAACCAAGTCCAGAGACCCTTCTTCATAATAAATTCTTTTTCTATTTTTCTTGCATCTTGTAAGGGAGAATCAGCTGGATGTACTTCCAAAACATAAAACAGCAAAGCCTCTGACACCTGACAAAAGGGTAGAGTAACAAGCTGCCTTATTTATAAGAAGTTATGTTCAGAGAAAAAGAAATTCCATATGGTAGAGACTAACTGTTGAGTGTGATGTAACAAAGCTTGGAGGGTATGCCACAGCTCAGTTGGAACTCAGCTTTCAAACCCCTTCTAAAATGCCATGAGAAATTATGCATTGTTAAAAAGCTGCCAGCTCCTTCCCCAGAGATGCCACCTTTGTGATGGGTGAAGCAATTTTCTCTGCTGATCAGTAAAGATTCTTCAGTCCTTGAGTTCTCTGGGAGTATGAATGCCAGATATTGAGTGTGGAATGTTAAAAACAATAACTAGCTATTCATGCTATTCAAATTTAATTTGTTTACAGGAAAAATCTGACTTCTCTGAAGTGGTGTATTCAGATTTCAAATTAAATACTCATAATAAGAAAAATGTTATCTTATGATGTCTGCAATTACAGATTACCTCTCAATTCCTTTTTCTGTCTTTCATTCAGTGTGTTCAGTATGATCTGTGACAGCCTATAGTACTTGAATACAAAGAAGGTGTTTCAGTGCATTTCACTTCCAGATCCCCTTCTGGCTGTGCTGTCTGCCACTCACCCATCACCATTCTTTCCTAGAATCTAATTTACAAAGGAATATGGGAGAGTACACAGGATCAGATTCCTTCTGCATATTTTTCTGCCCTTAATTCACTATTTTTCTGCTGTTTCTTCTTTGTTTTGAAGCCACGTGAGATGGAAATAAAAACCACTTTCTATTAAAGAACTTACCTTGATTAAAGAAAATTCAACCTGATGGAAAAGGACAATATAGAGATAAAGAAGAGAGGTGGAGAAGTAGGCAGGAGCAATGCATAATGGGAGGGGAAATGAGATGAAAGTGACAAGAAATGGGAGAGTAAAATATGGAGATGGGGAAGAAATTAGGTTTGCAATTGACCTTGCCAGGGAGTACCTGCCCAGGAAGACTTCTGTCCGACTAACCTCTGTCATTTTCTCCAAGTATCCAGGGACCCCTGTGTCTTCATGAGGCCCAGTACCCAGGGGTTTTATCAAAACAGATTTTTAAGAAGGTCAACATCATTAGAAGCATAAAAAGGGAGGGAAATGGGATAGAATATTTCCTTAGTTGCAGGGGAAGTTGTGTCAGGTAACACCCAAGTTTTTCTTTTTGTACTTCAACACATGAAATTTTGATTATCACTTTTAACCTGAATTATTTTTATCCTAAAATTATTGTATTATCTTTTCTTCTGTTTTCTTTTTTTAACTCAAGCCATTGGGGCATATGGATCATTAATGCCTTTGTCTGTTTTAGACTGACTCCTGTGAGGCACCCACTACCCTAAACTTCTGGCCTCCTCTACTTGACTTGACCTTGGATTTATGTTCAGCACAATCCTATTCCAGTGCAAACAATTTCAGTGCAGTCGGTGAGCTGATGTTTGACTCAGTCCTGCTCAAAGATAAAGCTGAGTATGCCCACTCTGTATTTTGTTAGGGCCTAATTAGAGAGAAGAGATAAAATGCTGAACAAGACAGATGTGACTTCTGTCATCACATACTTTTACATCTCACGCAGGAGATAGACATGTAAGAAGTTGTTAAAGTGAGATGCATTGGTAAAAGAGAAATGCAAAATATAGATATATGAAGAAGACTGGAAGTCTCTGAAGAAGTGACATTTCAGGTGAGACCTCAAAGTTAATGAGTTAGCAAGTAAAGGACAGAGTGGGAGGAAAATTCTAGGCAAAAGCAGGCAAAACTCTTTGATAGGAAAGCTCATAAGATCTTAAGGAACTGAGGAAACGTTGCTGGGGCAACAGATATGAGAGGGAACATGGCATCTAATTGAGGTGGGAGATGTAGGTAAGTGTCAGAATGGTCAAGTTTTGGAGGATATGAAAAAGATTTTGGATACTACCCTAACGGCAGTGAAAATTCAGTGAAGTTATTAAGCAGATAAGTGACATTCACTTATTTAAATATTTTTAAAGTTTCTCTGGTTTTTTTAGTAGACAGTGTGTTAGAGGAGCTCAAGAATAAATATAAGAAACTGTTAAAGGGTGCTTTGCAGGAGAGTTGATGACTCAGGTTGGCAGGTTCAAGTTGGGTTGGAGAGAAGTTGATAGCTTCAAGAGATGATGTAGAGTGACTTAGATACTAGCAAATTAAAATGCTTTTGGAGGAAAGAGTGAATTAGCAGCAAAAATGAATTATCTGTATTCAAAATTGATACTCATTTTCTGATAATTGTTATAATATTAGTGTTTATGGGAAAAGATAATTTTGGAAATAGGTATGTCTCAAAAGATGAGGGAAGTATACTAAGTAACTATGTACATAGGGGTTTTAGGTGATTACACTATATAAAGATAGCTTTCACCCAGACTTTTCAATCTGTCCAAATCTAATAGCTGTAAACATAGTTTTTACCAAGCATTTACTACTAGTCCAAAAAGTGTTAACTCTTTGCTTCCTTTATATCCTTTTGATTGTCTTCTGATTTCTCCAATCTAAGAATCAACATTTTTTCAGCACCAGTCCTACCTTCCACATCTAAATGAACTTAAAATTACTAAATACTTGCCTTTTATCTAACCTGAGAAGTAAGATATACACTATTTGTATATATAGTAGTTATTTTTCTAAATGCATATAGGATATCATCATGGACCTTGCTCTAATGTATACATATAATAATTCAATTGGCCAGGTATGTAGTTTTGTATAAAAAGTTGACATTTTCATCTATCAAAATGGTAGTGTTCCAAATTTATTTAAGTAGAAGCTGTTCAGTGGGAATTAAAGTCCATTATTAAATAATTTAGAGATAACATTGGCATTACTGAAATAAAATTGTGCCAATTAAAAGCTGCCACTTTTAGTGAATTATTTATTCTCATTAATGTCTGGCAGTTAAATCACATTCCATATTTCAAACATATCTAGGGGTTTTTAGTAAATTTTTAAGCAACAAAGAAATGATTTGCAATTTATTCATGACTAATAAAATGTTTTCTTCATAATTTACTTTCCAACATCCAAAAATAATTACGTTGTTCAGATTAAGCACTATAGAATTGACTCTTTAAAATCCCATCATCTTAAATGCCTCAGCATTAAATATCCCCACCATTAGCTCACTTACGGTGGGGAGGGGGACTGTGTCTCAGGTGTTATAGCTGGTGCACTCAAGTGTCCTTAAAATTTAAGGAAAATCTACTTGAACTCCAAATGAAAGTGAAAGTGTTAGTCGCTCAGTCATGTCTGACTCTTTGTTACCTCATGGATTGCAGCACACCAGGCTCCTCTGTCCATGGCATTCTCCAAACAAGAATACTGGAGTGGGTTGCCATTCCCTTTTCTAGGGGGTCTTCCCAGCCCAGGGATTGAACCCAGGTGTCCTTCATTGTAGACAAATTCTGCAACCTTCTAACTGAGCCAACAGTCTGAGCCACAGCAATGAATTCCAAATATACAATATCAATACAGACTATCTATCAAATAATAGAGAATTTACTGGGGGCAAGTCAGGAAGAGAAACTCATTCATTTGTTCACACACCATCTTTCATTCACTTTCCAGGTCTCACAGACTCAATTACTCACTCAGTAATTACTTTGACAAATATTGAGTAGGCTGGCCATATGGGTTTCCAAGCAGTGATAAATAAAACACAGAAATTAGCCCACACAGAGCACATAGTATTGTCGAAGTGTCACATAAGTGATGACTATGTAACACCTGCAGGGTAAAAGCTGTCTATAGAGGGACTGTGGGAGGGAGAAAAGCCATGTCTTCCTCAGCTGGAGGAAGTCAGAAGACCCTTCAGAGGAAGGAACTTGATTTCTGAGGGATGAAGATGACAGAGCTAGTTGGATCAGGGAGCAGATACATTTGTGATAAAAAACAAAAACATATTTTTAAAGCATTTGTAAAGGTACCAGACAGGAAGCGGATATAAAATATCAGGAGAATGGTCATCAGTTCTTAATGGTCTACACACAGGATGCTGTCACAGTGGAGAAAAAGAACTGCAAGTCGGATTTCCTGTGCCAGGCACAGGGATTGGACTTTACACCGAGTTCAGTGAGGAGCTCTGCTGGTTCTCTGTGGTGGGTCAGCAGGGCTGATGGAGAATAAGTGAAAGCAATATAAATGGAAAACACTTGACTCCACCAGGAAAAATAACCTTGTGCTTCGATGAAAAGTACCTCTCAATCACTGTTTAACAGAGAGGGCATATGTGAGGAGCCTGATGTTAAAATGAAGGTAGATGAAAGGGTTTATGGCACAGAATGTATGTGCATGGCAGAAATCCCTGATTAATTTTCGGTTAAAAAATAAGGCTTTATCAGAGCAACTTTTAATTTTTATCTTGTGGGTAGTAGGAATTGTGTAAGAAATGTTTCCTTTCTGGATTGACTGAGAGTATAGAGCCACATCTGAAGCCCTAGCATAGTCAGAGGAACTTTTGTTGGACCTATTCAGTCACACTGCTGGCTTTACCATGTCTCCGCTCTTTATTTGTTTGTATTTATTACTTCACAATACCATCATGTTTTCTTTTGGATGTCATTGTGTGTGAGTTTGTGTGTAATAAAACAATAATAACAGCTAGCACTTAGTGGTGGTTTAGTCACTACGTTGTGTTTGACTCTTGTGAACTTCAAGTTAACTTTAACTCCCTTTGAACTGTAGCCCACCAGACTCCTCTGTCAGGGGATTCTCCAGGCAAGAACACTAGAGTGGTTTGCCATGCCTTCCTCCAGGGGAATCTTTACCACCCAGGGACTGAACCCAGAGTCTCTTGTATCTCCTGCATTGGTAATTGAGTTCTTTACCACTAGCGCCATCTGGGGAGCCCTTGGAGGACTGTAGTCTTTGATTAATTTGCCTGATAATTCTTGCATTCTTTTAGTTTTTGTTGATTTATATTATCTCATTTACATCTTACAGACTATTGCATTGATGAGAAATTATATAAAATGGTATATAATTATGATAGTATCACTTTAGTGTTTCATTTTTAATTGTAATAATGGTTCTCATAACATAGGTTGCAGTGTTAACATGATGCAGGGTGAAAGTTTTCCATCTATTGGCATAACAATAGAGTTAGTGGGCCTCCCCTGTAGCTCAGTCAGTAGAGAATCTGCCTGCAATGCATAAGTCTGCTTGCAATGCAGGAGATTTGGGTTCTATTCCTGGGTTGGGAAGATCCCCTGGAGAAGGAAATGGCAACCCACTTCAGTATTCTGGCCTGATCCCATGGACAGTGGAGCCTGATGGTCTCCATGGACTATTACGGTCCATGGGGTCACAATAGTCGAACATGACTGGAGTGGCTTAGCATACTCCCTCCAGGGTTTTTAAGCAGTCCTGCAGCTTTGAATCTATTTCAGTGTTCCTATGATCATCTCAGTGGGATGCAGAATATGATTTAAAGACACAACATCACATTTTAATGTTTTTGTCACATATGTTTTTAAGGGTCTTGATGATATTGGGCATATTCTATCACTTATGTGTTATATATACACCTATCATAAACTATACAGTCATCGTTCATTATAGATTATCTCAGGTTTACTAAATACTTGGCTGAGTATAAAAGAAAACTCTTATATGAAATCTGCTATTCCTTCCTATCTATTCCTTCCAAAAGGAGTTGATTAGAGAATTCTTACCTAAGGGCATGCTTACTTGTAATATGTTTTGGTTTCTGTTAAACCCATGTAGCTTCTTAAACTGATGATATCAGCAAGTTAACACTTTTACTTTAAAAATATGTAGGCATACAATTATTAGAACATATATGCACCTGATTCTCTGTGCACTAATCATAGGGCTGTCTGTTGTCACCTTGGACTCCTGAAAGAAGAAACTGAAATTACAGTGAGAAAACAGGCTCTAACAGTCTTAGGTTTTAGGTTGTCTAAACCATCATTAGGTTGTACAGTGTGATTGTTATTCTGTGTGATTATAAAAAAATGAATCAAGAAATCATTATACCAAACTATACTCAAGAATTTTTTAAACTCTAGTCATGAAGTATTTCTAAGCTATATGTTGCATAGCTTCCAGTTTTAATGAAAATTTGCACTGTACACACCTCTATATCTACTTCTATGGCCTTATTGCGATTTGATTTGTCCTCCATTAGCTAAAGGTATTCACCTCTGCTATTTTTGTTTCAATGTGCAGTATTGACTTCTTTATTTTCTCAATAGAAAACAGAATACCTCTTATTTATTGAACAAATATTCTGACTATGCCAGTAAACTAATTGAATAATTTCTAAGATATCATTTAATCTTCATAACAACCCTGGAGTTTGCTATCATTATTTCAACTAAATGACTTGGAAAATACATGATGAGAGAGTGAAGTGCCTTGTTGTGTAAGTAAACTCCAGAACCAAGATTTGCACCAGGTCTAGACTGATTTTGAAGTACTTACACTTACCCTCTTCTGGATTATGCAACTTTCCAACAGCTTACCCCTGTCATGGATAAGTTGCTTAGAATGAGTCAGTACTCTGCTCACTTTCACCTTGGCATTCAATCATATTAGAGGAGCAAGAAAGTGAGCCCATTAGCAATCTGTATAATATATCTTAGGTAATTAATTGCAATCAAGGAGAAAGATTGTCAAAATCCATGAGTTTGGTTCCAGGGCAACTGGCAAACTTGGAAAATGGCTCATTATTAAGATGTTTCTAAAACTTAGCCCCTATGAATATAAGGAGTTATTCTGTTTTTGTAACTAAGTTGCGTCTGACTCTCTTGCAACACCAGACCTCCCTGTCCCTCACTATCTCCCAAAATTTGCTCAAGTTCATGTCCATTGCCTCAGTGATGCCATCCAGCCATCTCACTTTCTGATGCCCTCTTCTCCTTCTATCCACAATCTTTCCCAGCATCAGGGACTTTTCTAATGAGTCAGCTGTTTGCATCAGATGACCAAAATACCGGAGCTTCAGATTCAGCATCAGTCCTTCCAACGAGTATTCCATATAAAAGCAGCATAAGTACTACTTTTTGACTTTTAAGAGTTAACAGTATAATTATAAATATTGCATTTTTTCTTTTTGCTGAAGGATTCTCAAGGGATTTGGAAGCTTTTTAAAATTATGAGTCAAAAGAATGAGTCAAGGAAACAGCTCAGAATCTTTTCAAATAAAATGCGGGCAGTGTCCTATGGTGTCCACCAGAGTTCCTCTTATCTTACAATCTATTCTGTAGGAATACAGAGAGGGAATCTATTGATGTGGAGAAGATGATAGTCTTTTTAAGTACTGAGGAATTTAAAAGTTTATCAAGCAAAAGGAAGAGATTCTAGGTGGTAGTTAGGGCTTTCCAGGTGGTTGGGTGGTAAAGAATCCACCTGCCAAGCAGGAGACGCAGGTTTGATCGCTGGGTTGGGAAGGCCCCCTGGTGAAGGAAATGGCAACCCACTCCAGTATCCTTGTCTGGGAAATCCCATGAACAGAGGAGCCTGGCAGACTACAGTCCTCTTGGTCGCAAAAGAGTCAGACACAACTTAGTGACTAAACAGCAGCAACAGCAGGTTGGCAGGTAGATTCCTACAATAAATAGCTGAGGGAAAACAATAAGTAATCTCTATTTAGGTGATATAAGGAAATTAACCTGGTATGGATACAGACTTCTATCTTATCATTGCTGTTTTTAATGAGTAGAATTTACTTTTTAAGATAGTTTTGAGTTACAGAATCAAGGAAATTCCAGAAAAACAGCTATTTCTGCTTCATTGACTGTACTAAAGGCTTTGACTATGTCGATCACAACAAACTGCCGAAAATTCTTAAAGAGATGGGAATAGCGGACCACCTTACCTGTCTCCTGAGAAACCTGTATGCAGGTCAAGAAACAACAGTTAGAACCAGACATAGAACAATGGACTGGTTCAAAATCAGGAAAGGAGTGTGTCAAGGCTGTATACTGTCACCTTGCTTATTTAACTTATATGCAGAGTACATCATACAAAATGCTGGGCTGGATGAATCACAAACTGGAATCAAGATTGTGAGAAGAAATATCAACAACCTCACATATGCGGATGATACCACTCTGATGGGAGAGAGCAAAGAGGAACTGAAGAGCCTCTTGATGAGGGTAAAAGAGGTGAGAGAAAAAGCTGTCTTGAAACTCGGCATTCAAACTATAAAGATCATGGCATCCAGTCTGATCACTTCATAGCAAATAGATTGGGAAAATTAGGAAACAGTGACAGATTCTATATTCTTGGGCTCCAAAATCACTGCGAACAGTGACTGTAGTCATGAAATTAAAAGACACTTCTTGGAAGAAAAGCGAAAGTGAAGTCGCTTAGTTGTGTCCAACTCTTTGTGACCCCATGGACTATAGCCTGCAAGGCTCCTCCATTCATGGAATTTTCCGGGCAAGAGTACTGGAGTGGGTTGTCATATCCTTCTCCAGGGGATCTTTCCAATCCAGGGATAGAACCTGGGTCTCCCACATTGCAGGCAGATGCTTTACCATCTGAGCCATCAGGGAAGCCCTTCTTGGAAGAAAAGCTATGACAAACCTAGACAGTGTATTAAAAAGCAGATACATCACTTTGCCGACAAAGGTCCATATAGTTAAATCTATGGTTTTTCCACTAGTTACTTATGGATGTGAGAGTTGGACCATAAAGAATGCTGAACGCTGAAGAATTGATGCTTTCAAACCGTGGTGCTGGAAAAGTCTCTTGAGAGTCCCTTGGACAGCAAGGAGATCAAACCAGTCAATCCTAAAGGAATTCAACCCTGAATATTCATTGGAAGGACTAATACTGGCCACATGATGTGAAGAACCAACTCATTGGAGAAGACACTGATGCTAGGAAAAACTGAGAGCAGGAGGAGAAGGGGGAAACAAAGGATGAGACATTTGAATGTCATCACCAACTCTATGAATGTGAGTAGGAACCAACTCCAGGAGATTGTGAAGGGCAGGGAAACCTGGCATGATGCAGTTCATCGGGTCGTAAAGAGTTGGACATGACTTAGCGAATGAACAACAACAAGGTTTATAGAAAAATTGAGCATATGATACAGAGTTTCCATATACCCCTCCCACACATATACAATTCCTCCTATCATTAATATCTTGCATTAGCATAGTACTTTTGTTATGATTGATGAACCAATATTGACATATTATTATTAATAAAGGCCATAGCTTATATTACAATTCACTCTTTGTGTCTCACTATTCTACGGGTTTGACAAATGCACACTGTCATGTGTTCACCATTATAAGATCATTTAGAATAGTTTCACTAGCCTAAAAATCCTCTGTGCCTCACCCATTCATTCCTTGCTTCCTCTGCTCCCCAAGCTATGACAACCATTGATCTTTTTCTTGTCTCTTTAGTTTTTCCACTTACAGAATATCATATAGTTGAAATCACAGAGTAGCCTTTATAGACTGACTACATCCACTTAGAAATACACATTTAAGTTTCTTACATGTCTTTTCATGAGTTGATAGTTCATTTCTTTTTATCAATGGAAAATATTCCATTGTGTTATATACCACAATTTGTTTATTCATTCACCTATCAAAAGATACCTCGGGTATTTTCAAGTAGTTATTATTAATTTTTAACTTTTTATTCCTCTGTTGGATATAGTTGTGCTTAGTCACTCAGTCATGTCTGGGTTTTTTGCAACCCCATGGACTGTAGCCTGCCAGGCTCCTCTGTCCATGGGATTCTCCAGGCAGGAATACTGGAGTGGGTAACTTTTTCCTTCTTAGGGTATCTTCCCAACCCAGGGATCAAACCCAGGTCTCCTGCATTGCAGGAAGATTCTTTACCATATGAATCACCATGGAAACTCAAATATAGTTGATTAACAATGTTGTGTTATTTTCAGGTGCACAGGAGCGTGAATCAGTTATACATATACATGTATCTTTTTTGTAAAATACCTTTCCCATTTAGATTGTTATATAAAACTGAGCAGAGTTCCCTGTGCAATACAGTAGGTCCTTGTTGGTTATCCATTTTCAATATAGCAGTGTGTACATTTCAATCACAAACTCCGTAACTATTCCTTACCCTCATTCTTACCCCCTGGTAACCATAAGTTTGTTCTCTAAGTCTGTGAGTCTGTTTCTGTTTTGAAAATGAGTTCATTTGTATCTTTTTTGTTTGTTTGTTTCTGTGTATAAGTGACATCATGTGATATTTGTCTTTCTTTTTCTGATTTACTTCACTCAGGTTGGCAGTCTCTAGTTCCATCCATGTTGTGGCAAATGGCATTACTTAATTTTTTTTTTTTTTGATGACTGTGATGTTCTGTTCTATACATGTACCGCATCTCCTTGGGGGCATAGATACAAGCTTCTTGAACTGACATGTGTGACATAAGCCTTGAGAAGTAATATTGGGACATTTGTGCAAGCTAAGTTGCTTCAGATCGTGTCCAACCCCTTGCTACGCTATGGATTGTAGCCCGCTAGGCTCCTTTGTCCATGGGATTCTCCAGGCAAGAATACTGAAGTGGATTGCCATGTCCTGCCCCAGGGAAATCTTCCCGACCTAGGGAATCAAACCTGCATCTCTTATGTCTCCTGCATTGGAAGGCAGGTTCTTTACCACCAGTGCCAACTGGAAAGACCAGATGCATATAATGCTTTCATGACAGACATGGAGAAGGAAGCTACTGACAAAGTAAAACTAAAGATAGGAAAGAGAAAAGTTACTTATAGGTAAACGTGTTGCCCCTACTTAGAAAAAAAAATGTTTCAGACATTATCTCATGGCTTTTTTCTTTTCAAGCCTTGTATGTATGGCTTATACAAGTGTCTGAATGTAATTGAGACTATCAGCTTTCTTTCTTTTTTTCTGCTGAAGTTCTCCAACTTACTTTTTAAAAACCCAAAAATTTTTATGTTATTTTAGAAAGTACAGAGTGTGTCAAAAGTCCCCAGAGTTGACTTGGAGAGAATTCTGAACATGACTTTGACTAAAAAAGAAAGATTTCAAATATTTTATAAATGCTTGCTGTATTACCTGTATCAGCAACACAGCTGGAGAAAATTACTGCAGAAACAGGGTAAGACCTGGTGGTACAGAGTGTGGTCTGAGACTGATTGTCCGATAGTTCATGCAAGCAGTATCTTCTAAAACGGATAAACTTGCTTGGGTAGGAAGAATATTGTTGAAAGCCAGCAGAATCATTATATTCATTTCTATGAAAAATGAAATACTTAGAAGGGCCCATAAGAAACGACTAAAAATTGAAACATATAAAGTCTGCCTCATGAAGCTATTTGATCACTGGATAGGAAAAAATATATGAAACAGTTATAGGCTTTACTGATGGCATATGATATATAATACTCTACCCAATCACAGCATTAATTGGAGCCTACTCGTTACTTTATTTCCAAAGACAGAAATAGAAAGTTTATGTTTTTGCATAAACAATGATTCGTTAATAATCAAGTAAATATTTCTGTGCTTATGTAATACATGAGGAGTATTAATGCTTCTTGGATCACCCTAAGTAAGGAAATAAGAGAAAATTCTCTTTGAACAAAGATGGGATTGCAAATTCAGTTTCTTGGCTTAAGCATGTCCCTTCTAGATCTACCTGATGCCCTGCACAGTTGCTCACAGCATGCATGTGCAGTTCATCTCTCTTTTCAGTGGACATGGCTATTTTTGCAGGGCCTTAAGAGTTTTGTTGGTTGCCAGATCATTAATGGGCTATGAATTATTCAATAAACTTCTCCTGCACCAATAAAGAAGAAGCCAGCAGTGAAATCTGGCCTGAGAATAGATGAAATGCAACAAGAAAAACCATAAACACATTTTTTCATTTGGAAGTCCTGTTAAGAATTAGAAATAGTTCATGTTCAGATGGTTTCGTAGGACAGAGATGCTGTAATGAAAGAGTTTGCAGAATTTTTAAAATTTGAAGAAGAGAAAAGAGAAGATCATGGGACTTGAAACAGGGGCTGTGACTGAGAAGCAGGGAGCTCATTGCCTCTGTTTCCTTCTTCCTATTAGATTCTAGTAATAATTGCATTTATAATCACATGATTATGGGCCCATACATGATTTACCAGGTGGTTATTTTTATGAAAAGGAAATAAAAACTTATTTGCTGTTTTTTAAAGTACTTTCATGTGATGTCATTTTAAATTCATGTTAAAGATCTAAAACTCTTTTTGTGTTTGAAGCTGCTTCTGCTGATGATATAGCTCTTTCTGGGTCTGAGAGTAAAAGAATGAGAGAAGAATAACATTTCTTCTTAAGCAAAATACCAATTAGGGATGCTTAAGCCTGGAGTTGCAGTTTATTTTGAGTGAGTCTGCCATTATGTGAAGCATGGTCATTTTGGATTTCTACAGAGTGAAGAAGCACTTGGAATAAGTCTGCATGGTGCTCAAAAGCATAGGTATGAGACGTACGTGGTTCATATAACTCTGATTTTTTTCACTTACTAATTGCACTTGGGACAAATTAATTATTCTCTTTGTTATGGATTGAATTCTACTCCGCTTTTCCCACCCACGTCTACTACCCATTATCTCACAATATGACATTATTTGGAAATCAGAGTATTGAAAATTTAAATTAAAGTACTGTGGTTAGAATGGGCCCTAATCCTGTACGTCCATATGAAAAGGGGAAAATTGAACATAGAGATACTGTTGGGGAAATGAACTTAAACTCTTCTCCCAACCCAGAGAACCTCTCCACAAAGGTAGTAGAAAAAGAAAACAGCTTTATTATTGAATAAGCATTAAACCAGAATGTGGTGTGCATCCTTGAGAGCCACTGAGAGACTGCAAAGACAGAAAGTCATTCCAGGTCCAGGGAACAGCTGTACCCCGAAAACAATGAACAAAATAGAATAGTGCTTATGGCTGCAAATATTTCTGGAGCCTAAAATTGTGGGAAAAGCAAGGGGAGATGTGGCTAAGAGGGAAGACATGGCCAGATTATGTCAGAACAAATGGAGAATGTTGAGTTAGAGATAGAAGCTTTGAAAAAGAAACAAGAATGAAACGCAATAGGTCACAGAATTTTGAATGCAAATGATATCTAGTATTGTAATGAGAGCTAACTATACATCAGGCCCTATTCTAAGTACTTTTATCTATATTAACCATTCTAATACATATGGTAATACTGTCAGGTAAGTATACTTATCTTCAGTTTACAGGAAAAGAAATGCAGGCACTGAGAAATTAGGTACTACGTCTGTGATCAGTATCTAGTAACAGTGGTAGAATTTGAAACTATGTGGCCTTAGTCCAAAAAAGAAAAATGTGCCCATATCTATTATGCTCTTGCAAAGGGTTTCAGATGTCATATGCAAGTTCCATGGAGGGAGGTAGACCAGAGCAGATATGAATCCTATCTGATTTTGTGGTCCAGCTCAAATGCCACATTTTCTATAAAATTTTCCCTGATGCCCTCCACCAGAAGTCATTTCCCTATTGTAAATTCATTTAGTACATTTTTTTTTCTGTAAACAGTATCAGGTTGATATCACTTCTAAAATTTGAACCAAAGTGATTTATATGACTTCCCTGGTGGCTCAGACGGTAAAAAGTGTCTTGCTTACAATGCGGGAGACCTGGGTTCGATCCCTGGGTTGGGAAGATCCTTTGGAGAAGGAAATGGCAACCCACTCCAGTACTCTTGCCTAGAAAATCTCATGGACGGAGGAGCCTGGTAGGCTACAGTCCATGGGGTTGCAAAGAGTCAGACACGACTGAGTGACTTCACTTCACTTTAAATTCTTTACATGAGTTAACACTTTAACACGAAGAACTGTATGTGAATAATGTTTTGAAAATAAGATGTACAAAATAAGTATCTGGTGAATGAATAATTAGAAGGGAAGAGAAGGAAATAAGACAATAGCAGACTATTTTTGGTAGCTGGTAAGTTACCGAATGTACAGTAACTGAGTGCCCCAAGGCAGTTTTCAAATAAGTGGGAAAAGCTGAAAAATAAAGTGGTTTTCACAAATAATTCTCCAAAGACTTAGGAACTGGTAGCACTGGATTTGGGATTAAGGAGGGGTGGCTACAATGAGAAGGAAGGTGGGTAGGTCTTTAGGTCTGATATAGTGATGGGCTGGATAGGAAAGGGATTAGTAAAACTGCAGGGACAGGAATGAATACAAGATATATTATTTTAAAAAGCAGCAAAGGACTCAGGGAATAACTTCATAATGAAATGGGAAAAGGGAAGTGGCATTAGTTACAAGGTATTAAATCTTGCCAACAGAATGATCAGAGAAGTTTTCTGTTTGATTATTTAAGATCTTAAGTGAGGATCTGATGCTTAGTTGATATTTTTATTTCCTCTACTTTGATACATATTCTGTAATTCTTACTAAAAAGCTGTGAAACAAATATTCACAGAGGCTTCTAGCTAAGCCAAAGGTGAGAGCATGATGAGAAAACACTTACTGTCATGAAAATCCAGTTCGCGTGTTGACAACCAGATCATGTGTTGACATCTCCGTAGCACATGTTCTGTGATCACCCACATCATCCTAAGTCAGCAACCCACAGAGAAACTACTTAGGGTCCTTGCTGCCATGCCTTCTTGGCATGCAATTCTGTGTTCCCTTCCTTATCTTCCCTAGTACATTAGTTCCTGGTATTTGGCTATTCTATATACTTGTCTTTAATTTTTACAAAGAACAAATTCTGTATGTGAAGCAACAGATATGAAATTAGCCAACCTCATGTCAAGAAACAGCTCAAGATTTTTCTGGAATACACTGATTCTCCCCCCTTTTTCTTATAATTCAATCTTAATGGTATAAATTAGAAGTCTTTGAGGAAATCTGTTGAGAGATTACTTCATGATTAAATGGAAGAACCTGTCAAATCTGCATACTCAGTAGACATATAAAACACATTTCTTAACTGGGAGTTTATTTTTTATCTCTTGCTTAGCTACAATTTAAAAAAAAAATTTTTTTCCCCTGGTGTTCACACAATTTTATGTTCTATTCTTGACATTTATTTTTTTCTCCATTGTTATTTGTTTTACTTAATGAGAAATGAGACATAAAACATAATGAGAATGAAACTGAAAAAATGAAACTGTATGTTATATTTGAATAAAATCATAATTTTAATTTAAAAACTTTTCCATATAAAAACAAATTTATACGAAGGAAGGTTGGTAGAATTCACAGTTTTTGAGAACTTGTAGTATGCTAGCTACTTTATGGCTCTTATCTGATTAAGTCAGCGTCTCTATAAGACAGTTATATATAAATAAAATCAACAAGTTTAATATAGATCTGTACATATATAGATCTGTATATCTAAATATATGTTATTATTGTATGAATTTCAATATAGGTAATTCTTTCCTGAGGAGATTTAATTATCACAATAAAATGTGAAAATTTATATTTTAATCTCATAGATGAGTACATCTATGTTATACTTTATATAATTGACTGAGGCATATGATCTCAAACAAAGGTCCGCCTAGTCAAAGCTTTGGTTTTTCCGATAGTCATGTATGGATGTGAGAGCTGGACTATAAAGAAGTCTGAGCACTGAAGAATTGATGCTTTTGAACTGTGGTGTTGGAGAAGACTCTTGAGAGTCCCTTGGACAGAAAGGAGATCCAACCAGTCCATCCTAAAGGAAATCAATCCTGAATATTCATTGTAAGGACTGATGCTGAAGCTGAAACTCCAATACTTTGGCCACCTGATGCGAAGAACTGACTCATTTGAAAAGACCCTGATGCTGGGAATGTTTGAAGGCAGGAGGAGAAGGGGACAACAGAAGATGAGACGGTTGGATAGCATCACTGACTCTATGTTCGTGAGCTTGAGCAAGCTCTGGGAGTTGGTGATGGACAGGGAAGCCTGATGTACTGCAGTCCATGGGGTCACAAAGAGTCGGACACGACTGAGGGACTGAAGCGAACTGAACTGATGATCTCAAACTGGTCTTGCTGTGCTTTGTTGATTTAGTCACTGAGTCATGTCCGACTCTTGTGACCTCATGGACTGTAGCCCAACAGGTTTCTCCATCTAAGGGATTCTCCAGGCAAGAATACTGGAGTTGGTTACCATTTCCATCTCCAGGGGATCTTCCTGACCCAGGGATGAAACCCAGGTCTCCAGCATTGCAGGCAGATTCTTTATCAACTGAGCCACCAGGGATTGTTATGCTTTAGGAAAGCTACTTTGTATGTGTGTGTGTGTGTGAATATCATAGTAAGAATTTTATTGTATGTTGAGGTATGTATTAAATTTTGCACATATTTTCTCATTTTGAATTTACATTTTTTTCTTTCTGAACTTATATAAAATTAAATATTCAATGTTCTCAATGTTTTATAACTTATTTGTGTAACCACAACTTAGGAAAACAAACTCATGTTGAAGAAAAATATTCTTATATTTGCTACAGATTTTACATTATTTCAATAAAGAAGGAAAATAATGTGTGCAGTAAAATAATGTAGTAAATTAAAACCATATATATATCCAGTGGCTCAGCGTTAAAGAATCTGCCTGCAATGCAGGAGACACAAGAGATGCGGGTTCAGTCCCTGGGTTGGGAAGATGCCCTGGGGAAGGGCATGGCAACCCACTTCAGTATTCTTGCCTGGATAATCCTATGACAGAGGAGCCTGGTGGGCTACAGTCCTTAGGCTGGCAGAGAGTCAGACACAACTGAAGTGACAGAGCACACACATAAATATATATATATATATATATATATATATATATATATATATATATATATGCATGTGTATGTACACAGATATACGCACATATATCATAGCTGTTGTTGTTTAGTTGCTAAGTTGTGTCTGACTCTTTTTCGACACCGTGGACTGTAGCCCACCAGGCTCCTCTATCCATTGGATTTCCCAAATAAGAAGACTGGAATGGGTTGCTACTTCCTTTTCTGGGGTATCTTCCCCACCTAGGGCTCAAACCCTTGTTTCCTACATTGCCCATGTCTCTTGCATTGCAGGCCAATTCTTCACCACTGAGCCACCAGGGAAGCCTATACATACATATATACATATATACATATATACGTGTGTGTGTGTGTGTGTGTGTGTGTGTGTGTGTGTGTGTTAGTCGCTCAGTCCTGTCCAGCTATTTGCGACCCCATGGACTGTAGCTTGCCAGGCTCCTCTGGCCATGAAATTCTGCAGGCAAGAATACTGGAGTGGGTTACTATTCCCTTCTCCAGGGATCTTCCTGACCCAGGGATTGAACATGGTTCTCTGGCATTGAAGGTAGATTCTTTATCGTCTGAGCTACCTGGAAAGCCCATATGTATGTATATATATACGAATACATATGTCCATACATACATAGACACCCAGATAGACAGATAGGTAGATAGACATGGGCTTCCGCAGTTGCTCAGCAGTAATGAATCCGCCTGCAATGCAGGAGCCACAGGAGATGTGGGTTCAATCCCTGGGTCAGGAAGATCCCCTGAAGGAGGTCATGGTAACTCACTCTAGTATTCTTGCCTGGAGTATCCCATGGACAGAGGAACCTGGTGGGCTATGGTCCATAATGTTGCAAAAAGTTTGACATGACTGAAGTGCCTTACCATGCACACACACATATATAGACATACATGTACCAGATAACAGCAAACAAGATGGGGGTCTGGATTACTTTGTAAACGAATTACTCATTCTTATGAAATGTGCATTTACTGTAGTTTTTCATTATATATTGTTTATACTGCATTGTTTCTTTAATAACAGTATGATTTATTATTATTTTAAGAATTATGTCCTTGAGCCATTATATATTTAAAATTTTTCTGAATATAATAATAACAAGAATTTTGAATTAGAAATATTTTGAGAATACAGAATCCACCAGCTGATGGATAATTTTTGTAGATAAAAGTTAATATATAAACAGGACTGGAAAAGGTCAGTTTTCATTCCAATTGCAAAGAAAGGCAATGCCAAAGAATGTTCAAACTACCGTACAATTGCACTCATCTCACACGCTAGTAAAGTAATGCTCAAAATTCTCCAAGCCAGGCTTCAGCAATACGTGAACTGTGAACTTCCAGAAGTTCAAGCTGGTTTTAGAAAAGGCAGAGGAACCAGAGATCAAATTGCCAACATCCGCTGGATCATCAAAAAAGCAAGAGTTCCAGATAAACATCTATTTCTGCTTTATTGACTATGCCAAAGCCTTTGACTGTGTGGATCACAATAAACTGTGGAAAATTCTGAAAGAGATGGGAATACCAGACCATCTGACCTGCCTCTTGAGAAACCTGTATGCAAGTCAGGAAACAACAGTTAGTACTGGACATAGAATAACAGACTGGTTCCAAGTAGAAAAAGGAGTATGTCAAGGCTGTATATTGTCACCCTTCTTATTTAACTTATATGCAGAGTACATCATGATAAACACTGGGCTTGAGGAAGCACAAGCTGGAATCAAGATTGCCAGGAGAAATATCAATAACCTCAGATATGCAGATGACACCACCCTTATGGCAGAAAGTGAAGAAGAACTAAAGAGCCTCTTGATGAAAGTGAAAGAGGAGAGTGAAAAAGTTGGCTTAAAGCTCAACATTCAGAAAACTAAGATCATGGCATCTGGTCCCATCACTTCATGACAAAGAGATGGGAAACAGTGGAAACAGTGTCAGACTTTATTTTTCTGGGCTCCAAAATCACTGCAGATGGTGATTGCAGCCATGAAATTAAAAGATGCTTACTCCTTGGAAGGAAAGTTATGACCAACCTAAACAGCATATTAAAAAGCAGAGACATCACTTTGTCAACAAATGTCCGTCTAGTCAAGGCCATGGTTTTTCCAGTGGTCATGTATGGATGTGAGAGTTGAACTCTAAAGAAAGCTGAGCGCCGAAGAATTGATGCTTTTGAACTGTGGTGTAGGAGAAGACTCTTGAGAGTCCCCTGGACTTCAAGGAGAGCCAAGCAGTCCATCCTAAAGGAGATCAGTCCTGGGTGTTCATTGGAAGGACTGATGTTGAAGCTGAAACTCTAATAGTTTAGCCACCTGATGCAAAGAGCTGACTCATTTGAAAATACCCTCATACTGGGAAAGATTGGGGGCAGGAGGAGAAGGGGACTACAGAGTATGAGATGGCTGGATGGCATCACCGACTCGATGGACATGGGGTTGGGGGGACTCCGGGTAATGGACAGGGAGGCCTGGCATGCTGCAGTTCATGGGGTCGCAAAGAGTCATACACAACTGAATGACTGAACTGAACTGAACCTAAAAAGAGAAGTTTCAAAAAAAATGTATTCCAATAAAAGAAGTTTCATCTTTTAAATTTACATATTTAGGCAGTGAAAGTGAAAAATACATTTTAATGAGTGCTATTAAAAATAATATTATATCTTAGCTGTTGATTGACCCATCCTTTAGAAAAAGACCAAGAATTAAAACTAACAATGAATAGTTTGGTCTTCTATTCATGGTTAAACAGGCTTCTTCTTTAAAAAGAAATTAATTTATTTTTCTGCTCTGGGTCTTAGTTGAGCCATCTGAACTCTTAGGTGGGGCTTAGGAACTCTTAATTGTGACACACAATCTAGTTCCCAGACCAGTGATCAGACCTGGGCCCTGGGCATTAGGAGTGCAGCGTCTCAGCCACTGAACCACCAGGGAAGTCCTTTAATATGCTTCTATCTCACTGTCAGGGAACCCTCCATTGGAAAGCCATTTCCAAAGCAAAATGGGAGGGGAGTCAATGATGAGGGTAGTATATTTTTGTTATGTTCTATGTTGTGTTTAAAACCATCAGAGGGCTTTAAGAATAATGTATTGTTCCATGTATGTTTCTTGGCTTTAACTAATGCTTTGTACCAGCGGGAGTCATTCCGATTTTTGTGATACCATTTTCTAAATAAGTTTGCTGTCATTTTTATCATTTATCATTTACAAGAGACCCTAGGCCGTCTGAGCTTGGCTTATGCTTTTGGGTTTTCATTCTAGGATACCACATAGTATTTGCCAGTACAGGCTTCCCGTGGTTCCTTCTGCTCTGAGCCACCAATACATTCTTTGAATTTTATCTTGAATTACTTTTAGACAGAGTCAACATTTTAATTTACAATTCAAAACATCTTTAAGAGAAAGAAGCCAAACAAGCAAATACAATGAGAAATAGGATTAGAAAAATCTTTTGATGTATGGATACTCTATCAGAATAAAATAAAGCAGTGCAAGTATAGGAAAACCTTCACTGGCTGAAACCCTGCATTTCTGAAACACTTATATCATTCAGCTGCTAGTGTTAATAAAGAGTTATGGAGAATTAAACAATGCTACTAGAGAATATAATTTCTCATTCATTGTATATCATTTTTGGAGCATACATCCATATTAAGCTAGATTACAAATGACTTTTTGGATGGATGGGACTGGGAGAGTGGGAAGAATTACCTTGTGAGTCCTTTTTTGATTAGTTTGGGAAACTGATCAAAATAATGGATTTTATCATTTTTTTTAACTCATTCCCCAAACAATAGAATCCACCCCCCCACCTTACACAAATTTTGACATTTACTTTTCAACTTGAGATTAATAGGTAAATTTCATCAACTTATTTTTTGTGTGTTTACTCATTTATAATGAAATTGAAAATTCTACATGGACTTAGTGTGCTAACCATCAATCATCCTAATGCCCCTGATATGAGAAATCTCAGGCAGGAGTCAGGTACCTGCCAACAGGTTCCATTTCAGGTTCATCGCATCTCTTGGGTTTTATGCAAAGTCCACAGTTGTTATTTTTCTAAAATACCATGGTGATTCTGTTCCTGAGAGTTCAATTCTACAATGACATCTACATGTTTCCTCAAAAATATTGTATTAGAAGTAATTATCATCAGGAACAAATATTAAAGATCCTAAATTTGAATTTCATATCTTATCATCTACAAAGCTCCTTTTTCAGCTCATCAACATTTCTTACAGTTTTTTCTTAGATGACTTTCCATTTAATTATATTTAAGAAGTTTAAGAAATTATCATCCCTCACTAAGAAGCTGTCATTCAAATTTAATCATTCATTAATACTGCTACTAATCAATATTATTTATTTTCTCTGTATAAGATACAGTGCATTGAACCAAATATTCTGCATGCATCGCTTCTAATTCTTATGTGTGTGCTGTGAATTAAATATGACTATATTCCCTCCTTTGTTTCACATACTGCATAATTGAGGGTGAGTGAGGCTTAGGAATATTATCACTTTACTGATTTTCTTCAAGTACAGTTTCTGTTTAAGACCTTAAGGTTTCATTGAGTGCTTAGGATATATCACTGCAAACAGACACGAAAGTGTGCCATCATTCAAAGATCTGGATTTCTTTTGTTCCACTGTTCTGAAAGAGAGCCTAAGATGATTTAATTTTCAACTTTGTTACTTCCAAATGTCTAGACTGTCTACTTTGGAAACTATCAGCATTCTTTCATCTGTAGGTAACAGAAACCCAGTTCAATCTGGTCTGAAGTGGAAAGAAAATAAAACAAACAAAATTGAGTAACTTCTGAAGGATACTGAAAATATTCAGGTATAGGAAGAGCTTCAGAAATCTGAGAAATTGTGGGGCCAGGAGGCTAGAGATAGGCAAGTAAGGTTTAAACCAGCACACAGAAATCAGTATTTGAGGGTCTTAGCTGTGAAAGCATGGTGCTTTCTGAACTCAGATATAACTCTGGATTCACCAGTCTTTTTCCTTGCAAAATTAAATGCATTCAAAGAGAAATGATTACACATAATTTATGTATATAACGTGGAAAATTATTGTATCTCAAAAAATAAATGAAATGATCACTCAGGCAAAATATCACGTTACCTACAAAGGGGTAAAGTACGTATTAACTTTAGACTTCTGTACAGCAGCACTGACAAGCTAGACTGTGCCAGTTACTATATCTACAAAAACCTTCAGAGGAAGGAAGTGTGGTAACATTTAATAAAAGATAGAAATAAAAATCTCATTAAAAGCAGTCATTCTAAAATAAACCAATTTATCAGGACTAAGATGAAATATGTCACATAAATAACTGTGAATGAACTAAATTTTATGATTAAAAGGAAATTATTTTAGGCCCATATCTCAATGAAAATCTCAATTGATGTCATTTGTAAGAGAAATATCATGAAATGAACTCAGACCCACCTCCAGTATTCTTGCCTGGAGAATCCCATCAACAGAGGTGCTTGGTGGATCGCAAGTGCTGGACACCACTTAGCGACTAAACTGCCACCCCCAAGAAACAAAATAACAAAAGTAAAGAATAGTGACCATTTTGATATCAGAGAAGTTAATTTCTCACATAAATTCAATATACATAACTAAGAAAGATTGAAGTTGAAAAATGGATAATCCAAACAATATTATATCCATGTGCACAGTGTTTATAATATCAAAATTTGTAGAAAAATTTATTAACTTACTAAAAAATTCTAGACAAAGTAGTGCCTGAGAATCTATAAATTCTCATTCACCATTTTTACTTTACTTTTGCCTTAAGTTGATGACCAGGTTTATTGGATCAGCTTTACTCTTTGGGGAGAATTCTCTCCAACATTTTCAAGAATACCCCTAATTGTGTCTGTAATCCACTCACATACATTTTGGGCTTGTGAACATATGTTGAGCTGACTCAAGTGTAAAACAAGCTCAGTTTTTTCCCTCCTCATTCAGCTGCTTCATTATAACATTCTCATATAACTAAGTACAAGTCCAAAGAGGGATACTTGTCAAGCAGCTTACTTATACCTTCTTGTCTTGCTCAGGCTCATTGCCAGATGTATTATTTCTATTTTATGAAGGACTACTACTGAGAAAACCCAGCATTGTGGTTTCCAAGTCCAATGGAACGCAGTTTATAATGGCAGCTGTAGGCGTATGGTCATATTTTGTCTTATGGTCATGAATTCCATTTCTACTAAGACTCATTAACATGTCAAGAACAGTTTCTCAAAGGCTGTATAAATCCCTATTGGAGATGCCATGGCCTTGTTCCAGAATTCCATGGCCCTGCACTCTGACATTCCCACTGGGGCTTGCCACAGCTCCATATGGTGTCTTTCCCCACCACTTAACACTGCCAACATCATAGTGTCTGTTGGATAGTATGATTCAAACAATAATGCCTCTTATACCACATCCTAAATCTGTTGCAGAATACTTTTTTTCTGGGACTCACTCAAAGCTGTGGCCTTCCTTGTAACCACATATATGGGTGGGTTTATTTATAGATATGAATTGTGTTACTTCCATAAGCCAAAGAATGCTATACTTCCTTCACTGTGGTAAGAAATTGATGATGCAGCAGTTTGTCTTTTATTTTGACATAGCACCTGATAAGTGGACCTCTAAAAGCTTTGCAAAAGTCACAGGTCTTAAGCATTTATATGATTTATATCCCTTTAAAGTGTGTGTCTCACCAAAGTCTTTAGCATACTAGCCACCACTTGCTCATCTTATCAATAAGTATAACATCATTGATGAAATGAATCAGTGTGTCATTTTCTTAAATATTCAGATGGTTTAGATCTTTTCAGACTATAGTATAAACACAGGACAGGAGACTTAAGAGTTCCTGAGGCAAAGCCTAAGAAGTCCTGTGAATGAATTCTATCTTCTAATTGCAGTGAAAATTAATGCATTCACTAAATCAATAATCCTATTAATCTTTTCTAGCAATGATAATACATTTAGCATAGCAGCTATGATCAGGGCTGAGGTAGTCTGAAGTCATTTTCCAGGGTCCATTCAGTTTCTTCAGGGGTCAGATTTGTGAATTGAATGGATACAAGGGAGGAACAGGGCTTCCCAAGTGGTAAAGACTCTGCCTGCAGTGCAGGAGATGTAAGGAGACACGGGTTCAATCCCTGGTTCAGGAAAATCCTATGGTGGAGGGCATGGCAACCCACTTCAGTATTCTTGTCTAGAGAATCTCACAATAGGGGAGCATGGTGGGCTACAGTCCATAAAGTTGCAAAAACTCAGACACAACTGAAGCGCCTTAGCACACATGCACAGTAGGGACTGTTCCTCTGGTTTTTCAGTCCTTAATCACATCACTAGTTTCTGCTGTTTCTTCACCCTGTGATATTGTGTTTGAATTGTTTATTTTGGGCAAGGTGGGAGATTCAGTTTCAAAGATTTTCTCTCAAACTTTCCTGCTATGATAGCTCTTATTCTACAGGCCAAGAACTCTTTATGGGTGTTACTTCAGCTGCCAAATTTATTGATTCCAATTATACACGAGATCTGAGGAAATGACCACTGTTGTGGGTCTGAAGACATAATGGGCCACTGGGAGCCAGACTCTGTCCATAACATCATTTATTATTACCTGATCCCATATGTTCCCATTCTAAAAGAAGGGCTATGATATTATGTATGCCGACTCAGCCCATTTTAGAGTCTGTTATTAAGTGTGAGCTAGTCCCAAATATCTATCTAACAGCCTATTTTCTCTGACCACTCTGGGTACACTGTGATAGTCTGAATCCTCTGAAAAGTGGACACCAAAATGGGACTAGACATGCAAGAGATTTGCTACGAGAAATGCCTATGAAACAGAATGGGAAAAGAGTCAAGGAAACTGATAAATCCATGAGTCTGTCTTCCATGCCTGAGCCTTACAAAGGAGAGAAGGAAGGAAAAATATGGGGGAAGATGAGTCTTAGATTTGAGTACAGTTCTAAAGAAGTTCAGCAAGGCCCTTAGGGGTTTTCTGGCAAGAATGCTGGAGCGGGTTGCCATTTCTTCCTCCAGGGGATCTTCCTGACCCAGAGGTTGAACCCCCATCTCTTGTGCCTCCTGCACTGGCAGGCAAATTCTTTACCACTACGCCACCTGGGTAGCTCCGAAAGTCACTTTATTCACCTTTATTTGTTGCAGGCCTGGATGCTGGGGTCTGGAGCAAATGTTGTGTTGGTTTTGAGAATGTAGCAACTAGGGCTATCAGTTAACTAGGCTCCTGAAGTCAGAGATTTGATAGATGCATTTTCATAGCTGGCATAGTGCCAGCATATTTGTACATTCACACAGATATGTACATTCTCCCATATAGACAACTACAGAATAATTCCATTTCTGAAATTTTCTTTATTAAAATATAAATTACTCAGTCATGTGTTATTATGATTTAATATTATAATGTATCATATTATAATGCAGCACTAGTAAAGCAGTTCCTAACAGGTGCAAAATTGTGTTTCTATGTTTAAGATATCTGTTAATCATTCACCATGGTAATTCAAGACAAAAATCATGTGATTGATAGAAATGCTAAACATAGATTAGCTAAAATTTTTCTTTAGTTTTTTTCAGATTAAAAAATTTTAGTAAAATAAGGATATATGGATTGCTTTTTAATGTGAGTATATATATGGAGAATGCAATGGCAACCCACTCCAGTACTCTTGCCTGGAAAATCCCATGGACGGAGGAGCCTGGTAGGCTGCAGTCCATGGGGTCGCTAGGGGTCGGACATGACTGAGCGACTTCCCTTTCACTTTTCACTTTCATGCCTTGGAGAAGGAACTGGCAACCTACTCCAATGTTCTTGCCTGGAGAATCCCAGGGACGGGGGAGCCTGGTGGGCTGTCATCTGTGGGGTCGCACAGAGTTGGACACGACTGAAGCGACTTAGCAGCAGCAGCAGCAGCAGCATATATGTATGTATTTGTTTATTTAGCATTATGTCTTGTAATGAAATACCAGAATTTCACAGTCAAGACTGAGTAAGTAGTTTTAGTTAATTAATTTAAAATTGTTCTAGTTACTAGTGGTACAATTAGTTGTGAAAAAAGATATTAATAGAAAATATTTATCATTGCAGATGACATAATTGTACAACTCAAGTAAGTGAAATGGAATGTTATTATGACTAATAAGAACATTCAGTAATGTAGCCATAGCCAATATTTAATATAAAAGTATTTATCTTTCTATATAACAACAAATCCAATGAGAAAATATAACGAAGGAAAATCTCTCATTTACAATTGGCAAAAATATATACAGTACTTACAAATAAGGTTAACAAAGTGTATGCAAGACCTACATGAAAACAACTTATAAAGCCACTTAAAGTTATAAAATAAAGTTTTAAAAAATAACATAATCTATTATTAGATTGAGCAGTTAACTATAGATGTGTCACTTTTCTCAAAATAATTTATTAATTTAACAAGATATAGTCCAAATGTTGATTTTAAAAAAAAATCAGATTATCTTTTAAATTCTTATAGGCAAAAAAAAACTTGCCTAAATAACAGAAAAATAAATCTGAAACTCGTGAATAATACAGGCAATCCTCAATAGACTTTATACCTTATCCATGATCTGATTAGCATAACTCCCAGTGACAAGACTGACCCATGTTCCATTTTCACAGTTACAAGTTCAGCCAAACAGCATGAACACAAGATGTTGAGAGTGATGGATAAAGAGTTGTTTCCAGCCAAAGTATAGTGCGTGCTTTTTTCCAGAAACCTTTCCGTCCAGGATTCAGCACTTCTTTGTTGAACTCTTATTCTATGCCACACTCAGTTTTTGATGCTGGGGATAAAACAATGAAAGAAACAGACAATTAGTGCCCTCATGCCTTATTTGTGCTAGTGGGGATAATACAGTACACTGTGTAAGTATAAGGTGAAATAGTACCCCAGCCAGTGACAGGGGTCCCCAAAATGTGTCCAGGCAGGACTCTAGTGCTAATGCCTCTCGCATGTCAGTCTGTGCCTGAAGGGATATTGAGCTTTCTAAAGTTCTAACTTGGCCCTCCCTGACTCACATTTAAGATCTACAACTATGTATCTGTTCTGGGGACGCAAAAGTTTCATCCTTTGTCGAACACTGGAGAATATGTCTGCACCTGAGCTATTTACCAATCTTTAGTCAAATCTGTTTAATTTACCCAGACAGAGCCTTTGTCTTGAACTCTACTTTGAATTGAACGTCAGTTCAGTTCAGTTCAGTTGCTCAGTTGTGTCTGACTCTTTGCAACCCCATGAATCGCAGCAGGCCAGGCCTCCCTGTCCATCACCAACTCCCAGAGTTTACCCAAACATATGTCCATCGAGTCGGTGATGCCATCCAGCCATCTCATCCTCTGTCGTCCCCTTCTCCTCCTGCCTCCAAACCTTCCCAGCATCAGGGTCTTTTCCAATGAGTCAACTCTTCGCATGAGGTGGCCAAAGTATTGGAGTTTCAGCTTCAACATCAGTCCTTCCAATGAACACCCAGGACTGATCTCCTTTAGGATGGACTGGTTGGATCTTCTTGCAGTCCACGGACTCTCAAAAGTCTTCCCCAACACCACAGTTCAAAAGCATCAATTCTTCAGCACTCAGCTTTATTCACAGTCCAACTCTCACATCCATACATGACCACTGGAAAAACCATAGCCTTGACTAAACAGACCTTTGTTTGCAAAGTAATGTCTCTGTGTTTTAATATGCTACCTAGGTTGGTCATAACTTTCCTTCCGAGGGGCAACCATCGTTTAATTTCATGGCTGCAATCACCATCTGCAGTGATTTTGGAGCCCAAAAAAATAAAGTCTGACACTGTTTCCACTGTTTCCCCATCTATCTGCCATGAAGTGATGGGACCGGATGCCATGATCATAGTTTTCTGAATGTTGAGCTTTAAGCCAACTTTTTCACTCTCCTCTTTTACTTTCATCAAGAGGCTCTTTAGCTCTTCTTCACTTTCTGCCATAGGGGTGGTGTCATCTGCATATCTGAGGTTATTGATATTTCTCCTGGCAATCTTGATTCCAGCTTGTGCTTCTTCCAGCCCAGCGTTTCTCATGATGTACTATGCATATAAGTTAAATAAGCAGGGTGACAATATACAGCCTTGATGTACTCCTTTTCCTATTTGGAACCAGTCTGTTGTTCTGTGTCCCGTTCTAACTGTTGCTTCCTGACCTGCATACAGGTTTCTCAAGAGACAGGTCAGATGGTCTGGTATGCCCATCTCTTTCAGACTTTTCCACAGTTTATTGTGATCCACACAGTCAAAGGCTTTCACATCTAAAGCAGAAATAGATGTTTTTCTGGAACTCTCTTGCTTTTTCAATGATCCTGCGGATGTTGGCAATTTGATCTCTGGTTCCTCTGCCTTTTCTAAAACCAGCTTGAATATCTGGAAGTTCATGGTTCACATACTGTTGAAGCCTGGCTTGGAGAATTTTGAGCATTACTTTACTAGCGTGTGAGATGAGTGCAATTGTGCAGTAGCTGGAATATTCTTTGCCATTGGCTTTCTTAGGGATTGGAATGAAAACTGACCTTTTCCAGTCCTGTGGCCACTGCTGAGTTTTCCAAATTTGCTGTCATATTGAATGCAGCACTTTTACACCATCATCTTTCAGGATTTGAAATAGCTCAACTGGAATTCCATCACCTCCACTAGCTTTGTTCGTAGTGATGCTTTCTAAGGCCCACCTGACTTCACATTCCAGGATGTCTGGCTCTAGGTGAGTGATCACACCATCGTGATTATCTGGGTTGTGAAGATCTTTTTTGTACAGTTCTGTGTATTCTTGCCCCTCTTCTTAATATCTTCTGCTTCTGTTACGTCCATACCATTTCTGTGCTTTATCGAGCCCATCTTTGCATGAAATAAATATTCCCTTGGTATCTCTAATTTTCTGGAAGAGATCTCTAGTCTTTCCCATTCTGTTGTTTTCCTCTATTTCTTTGCATTGATCGCTGAGGAAGGCTTTCTTATCTCTCCTTGGTATTCTTTGGAACTCTGCATTCAGATGGGAATATCTTTCCTTTTCTCCTTTGCTTTTTGCTTCTCTTCTTTTCCCAGCTATTCGTAAGGCCTCCTTAGAGAGCCATTTTGCTTTTTTGCATTTCTTTTCCATGGAAACCGTCTTGATTCCTGTCTCTTGTACAGTGTCACGAACCTCTGTCCATAGTTCATCAGGCACTCTGTCTATCAGATCTAGTCCCTTAAATCTATTTCTCACTTCCATTGTATAATCAATCATAAGGGATTTGATTTAGGTTAACTATCAGCATTTGTCAATTAAATGATTTGTGCAGAATGATATTGTTAATAAATGTTAAAATAAATTTTAAAGTTAAAATACTTAAAATATTGTAACTGCTTCCAAAATAAAAAGCCATATTAATGGAACAAATAGAGGTCATAAGTTATCCAGATACATTACATGCTCGTGCTCAGTTGCTAAGTTGTGACCAACTATGCAACCCCATGGACTATAGCCCACCAGGCTCCCTCTGTTCATGGGGTTTCCCAGGCAAGAAAACCAGTGTGTTGCCATTTGCTTCTCCAGGGGATCAAACCCATGTTACTTGCATTAGCAGGTGGGTTCTTTACCACTGAGCCAACAGGGAAGGCTGATCATCCAGAGAAATGTCAAGATCAATATGTGATATGAGTGGTGTTGATTAAAGTGGAATTGATTCAATTAGTGTTGCTGAAAACATTGAAATGGTCACAGGAAAACAATAAAATGTTGTTCCCATTCCCATTCTTAATCATTATCCCACATAAATTTCCAATAAACTAGGTATCTTTTTATCATTATGGTAAGGACATGCAATGTGAGATCTACCCTCTTAAATTTTAATTGCACGATACGCTACTGTTGACTATAGGAATGATATTATAGAGCAGATCTCTAGACTTTATTCATCTTACTTAACTGAAACTTTATGACTTTTGATTGATAGCACCCCACTTTCCCCTCCTTCCAAACCCTGACAGCCATCATTCTACGCTTTGATTTTATGAACCCGAATACTTCACAGAAGTGATATCATTCAGTACTTGTGACCAGTTTATTTCACTTTGCATAAATTCCTCAAAGTCTATCCATTTTGTTGAGTATTGTAAAATTTCCTCTTTTTTAAGGCTGAATATTGTTCCATTGATGCATATATCACATTTTCTTTATCTGTATGTCTGTAGATGGGCATTTTTGTGGTTTCCACATCTTAGTTATTGTGAATAGTGCTGCATTGAACAAGAGAGTGCTAATATTCCTTTATGATCTTAATTTCAATTCTTTTGGATATATAATCTGAAGTGGGATTGCTAGGAGGTGCTAGTTTTAACTTTTTGAGGAACCCCCATATTATTTTCAATAGCAACTGCATTATTTTGCATCTCTAACCACAGTGTACAATGGTCTCACTTTCTTCACATTCTTCCCAACACTTTGTTGTTGTTGTAGTTGTTTTTGATAATAACTATCCTGACAAAATCACTGCAGATGGTGACTGCAGCCATGAAATTAAAAGACTCTTGCTCCCTGGAAGAAAAGCTATGACCAACCTAGATAGCATATTAAAAAGCAGAGACATTACTTTGCCAAAAAAGGTCCATCTAGTCAAAGCTATGGTTTTTCCAGTGGTCATGTATAGATGTGAGCATTGGGCTATAAAGAAAGCTGATCACTGAAGAATTGATGCTTTTGAACTGTGGTGTTGAAGAAGACTCTTGCTAGTCCCTTGGACTGCAAGGAGATCCAACTAGTCCATCCTAAAGGAGATCAATCCTGAATATTCATTGGAAGGACTGATGCTGAAGCTGAAACTCCAATACTTTGGCCACCTGATGCAAATAACTGACTCATTTGAAAAGACCCTGATGCTGGGAAAGATTGTAGGAGAAAGGAGAAGGGAACGACAGAGGATGAGATGATTGGATGGCATCACTGACTCGATGGACATGAGTTTGAGTAAGCTCTGGGAGTTGGTGATGGACAGGGAAGCCTGGTGTGCTACATGCCATGGGGTCACAAAGAGTCGGACACGACTGAGCGATTGAACTGAACTGAAATGAAGTGACTCTGACGAATATGAGGTGATATCTCATTGTGGTTTTGATTTAAATTTCCCTGATTAGTGAAGAAGAATATCATAATATAAAGTAGGAGCCATTAATGTACAAGAAAGAAACATTGGGGAATTTAACTGCATGCATTTCTAAGCATTGAAAAATATCCAGAAGCAACAGTAGGGATAATTGTTTATCTGAACTGCATTATAAAATTTCTTCATAGGAAAAAATCCTTGAATAAAGCCATAATATAAGCAAAACTTGATAACCAAAATATTTGCAATATATAAAAGAAAAAAGAAAATAGGACTTGGTGATTGCTAGTCCTGTTGTCTTCTGTTGTCACACTTTGCTTTTAATGGTCACCCTTTGGAGAACTTAAGTGTACCTTACAATTATTCGTACTGAGATACTCTTAAATTGGCTTGAAGTAATTAAAATATTATTTATTTTAAGTAATTTAATAACAGTATTAAATTCAAATTTGACTATGGTGAAAGTGGAATAAGTTCACTCTGACTTTAGCCTTTACAACTTTTCACAAGTTTAATTTAAAAGGTTAAAAAGACGAAAATACATTATTTCATATTTGTATTAAAGGTTTAAGTGATACATTTATATGTGAATCTACACAATCTTTAATCACTTTCAGGAAAAGGTGTCTTCATTGAGAAATGATATGCAAAGTGATGATATATTTAAAAGTCAATTTTGTTGACAAAAAGGAAAATGTGTAGATTATTTAGAAAATTGAGATGTGATATGATATTTATTTAACGTTCTTTGCCATCATCCCGTCAGGACCGAATCAAAAAAAAATTTAAAACAATACCTGAATATTCTGTAAATTCTGATTTTGTATCAAAATATCCAAGGCCGTAGAGAAGAAAAACAGAAATTATGCCACAATAAAGAAATATTTCATAATCATAAAAAATATGTACTCCTTTTTGCAGTCTTAGGACACAATTGTTAGTAGTGATGACTTGCCAGAACTAACATGTGGATTAGAACTAATGATGGATTTTGATTACTTAAAATGACAGCTGCTTCCTTCTTAGATGAACATATTGTTACTGCTTTGTATTAATAGTAAATAATCTTCTGATGTATCTGAGTGCTTGCCTATTACTTTATTTTTTTCAAAAATTGTGTTTCATTGTTAATAATCATGGACATTTCTTATCAGTCTCCAAGTAGTTAATGGTATTGCTGTGGATGTCTATTGTAATTTGTAAAATAAGGATTATGCTGTTTTTCCCTTATTATTCAGAAAAAAAAAAGCGTACTCACTCTGTTTTAGTTATCTTGTTTACACAGACGGCATGTTGACATAATTCCTATCATGACACGTTTATGGTGAAAGACTGTGCATACTGTATATAATTGGTTTAATTAGTAATTTCCTTTCCTACATCAACTCAGACACCTGATTGATTTTTAAAACATATTGATCACGTCATGTTTCTCTGGTGTTTAAAACTTCCTTCTGTTGTTCACAAAGTTTCAAATTCTTAATCTGACTTACAAACCTTGCTATATACATTCTGCTTATTTCTCCAGTCTTAGTGATTAACACTTTCTTACTCTCTCACTCCTAGCTTTCTAAATTCAAATTATATTGATCTTCTTAATCTTCTTCTGTTTTGATTTTGGTTTTGTTTTTTAATTTCTTGAGCTAGCCACAGACTCTCACGTCAGGATATGTGTGTGGTCTATGAAGAATTCTCACTGAGAGTCCTACTCTTGATTTTTGTTAAGTTATATTTTCATATGTCTGGTCACCCAAACTCAAAGTTGAAATCTGTGAATTCTCTGCCTCTTTACAACTTCTCGATCCCATTGCCTCCCATGTGCTCTCACTTTATCTTCTTCCTTCGTTTCTATACCTCATTACCCAGTCGAGGGTCATATCCAAACTCTATACTGTATCTCCCATTATCCTCACTATTTCCTTTGACAAATTGTTTGTTATGCAACTGATCATTCCCTAATCGCCTTTTCTCCCGCATTTGCTCGAGCATGCTTCATTCACTCCACACATTCCCAGTAACAGTCATTTCCAATTTTTAAAGGAATTCAGAAACACAAACTCAGACAATATGCTGCTACAGTGAAAACTCTGAGCAATGTCTAATCACAATTTGCAATGGGTATTTGTTTCAAGGCACATTTAACACCTTGACAACAATTTTTATTTCATATAACCTTTATTATTCTGGTTTCCTGCTAAAATAACTTATCTTCTTGCAAGCCAACTGTTAATCTTCTAGTCAGAATTTACATTTACTTTCTTCTGCTGCGGTAGTTTGCCTCACTGGTGCCAGTTGTCCTCCACCTGTATCCTTGATTTTTGCCACGTGACTTGGCAGTTCTGACTTGGAGTCAAGTCTACTTTCATCTGTCTTGACTTTGAGATTGCTGTACGGCTTGTTTTGGCCAGTGGGATGAGGTAGATGTGACAGGGTACCATTTCTGAGCCTAGGCCTGAGAGGTGTTGTGTATGTGTGTATGCAGGCGCTCTCTTGCAAATATGCATTGCTATGAAAATAGATATGCCATGGCTGCAAGGCAGTCAGTCCATGCATCTGTTGTGAGAAGCAGAGCCACTCAGTTGCTGAAGCCTGAGGCAGAACTGCCCAATTGAGTTCAGCTAGATTGCCATTGAGTTTTGGAGTGGTAATATATAGCAGTCAATTTCGTTTGTACTAACATAGTTTTATACTTTTGTGACTGCAGTTACCATCTTACTCTGACTATATTTGACAGAGATAATTCATTCACAGATGTTAATTATTTACTAGATTACAACCTGTCTTTAATGAATGAAGCTAAATATTTATATATATTTTATTGTATATATTTATATTACATATTTATATAATAGTTATCTTACTGATTTAAATTTATTTAAATTTAAACTAAAGATAAACTTTCAGGTCCCATTTGGGTAAGAGTCATTTCTTAATCATCACTGAATCCCTCTAAGTCCTATGGACAAAATAAGCATTCCTTAGTGCTTGTGGAATGAACAATGTTAAGCTTATACTATTCCAAATGGTACAAATGTGTGTTTAAGTTGAAAACTGTTTCTGATAATCAGATGGTATCATAGTTTTATAATTTTATTACTGATTCAAAATTATAACTAAAATAGTTATTTTTAGTTAACTAAAATATGTATGATGATTTTTGCAGATTCTCTTTTGTACACAAAAAGTGGGAGAGTACACCTATGTTCATAGCAGCTTTTTTGACAATACCTAAAAGGTTGGCACAATCCAAGTGCTCATCAACAGATGAATGGATGAGCAAAGTGTGGTGTACACATGCAATAGAATAATATCTGACTTTGCAAAGGAAGGCAGGTTTGATAAACAATACAATGTGGATGAATCTTGAGGATGTTGTGTTAAATGAAATAAGTCAATCACATAAAGACAAATACTTTATGATTCCACTTATACAAGGTGCCTAGAATAGTCAGATTCACATAGAAAATAGAGTTGTAATTGCCTGAGACTGGAGGAGGGGAAAAATAGAGAGTTGTTGAACAGATAGATAGTTTTGGTTTTGTAAGGTGAAAAGTTCTGGAGATGGATGATCATGATGGTTGTACAGCAGTGTAAATATACTTAATGCCCCTGAAGTGCATATTTAAAATGACTAGTATGGTAAATTTTTATTTTACGTGCATCTTATCATGCTAAAAAAAGTGGGAAGAAAAGAGTGGAAGAAAAAATTTTATTAGGTATTCTTAATATGTAAATCAATGGATATGAAAAAGCTTGATTAGATATATAAATCTTGATTATGCTTGATGCCATTGACAATATGTATTTGTCAGAGAGTCTTTGTGATGGATGAGTAAAATGAAGCTTTACATAGTAATTTTGCTTTATAATTCAACTTCATATTTGTGGTTTAGAGAGTGGTGTGTGTTTGGCACATATCTAAAGCAAGTTGATCACTGTAGAAACAGTTTAGTGGATGGTTGAGAATCCAGGCAGGGATTCCAATCCCAGCTCCAATATTTATCAGCTAAGTCAGCTTGGGCAAATTGTTTATTCTCAGTTTCTTCCTGTATGTATGAATTAATACACATGAAGCACTCGGAAAACTGCCTGGCATATTGCAGATATTACAATTTCAGCTATTACTATTATTAGTGAGAAATTTTAGGATTAGAATTAAATTTCGTTATCTTTTAGCAAAGTCTGGCAATATGATTTTTTAGTAAGAAAATCTTATTCTTTCAGGACATTGTTGATTCTGAGGGAACAACCACTGTTTCAGAGAAGCTTGCCAGAATATCCCTCCCTTTGACTTATTTCAGTGCTGTTTTGAGGCAGCTGTACTGTTAAATGCTAACCTAGAAAAGCCTATGCAAAGGCAAAGGACTGGAATTTACAGCTCAGGGCCTTTTAGTTTCCATCTGAAATGTGCACAAATATGGAGTAAAGGGAGAATGAATCTATTATCATGATATAGGTATTTTGGCCTCTTTCTCTCCTTTTAAGTGCACTTCCCAATAGCCATCTTTCCTCCTTCATCATTTAAATAATTGGCAAGCAGTGCAGCCCTTAACAGAAGGTGGGAGCTTATTTATGTCTCCTCTTTGTCTGTAAAGACAAAAGAGAAGAACAGATGAGATCAGATCAAGGAGTACTTTGTTTTATAATCTCTCTGGAGAAGTCTAGGAGTTCCCTCCCTCCATGCTCATATTTCTTGTTGTGAAGCACTAATGAAGACACTAATTAGTCGTTCAGTGGCATGGACTTCCCTTGGATATTTTCAAGACCTACTTTTTCCATTATGAATATGCTTCTCTTGTATGTTTCTTGCTACTCTTCCTAAATTCTGTCCATTAAATGGAAGACCAAAGCAACAGCAATCCTTCTTTTTTTTCCCCCAGATCCAGTGTATGTCCAGAAACTCATATTAAGTACATGTCAAAGAAAATTTATTGCATTCAGGCAAACACTAAATTGGCAACACATCAGGAAAAAAAGGGCCACTGACTGTGATAAAAGCTCAAATATGAGAAGTCCAAGTCTTCTGATACATCTTACTTAGAATATCTATGTTCTTATTAGAATGTTTCAGTGCTGAGTGCATAAAATGATATGCAGAATGTGCAGAAAGTTTTTCTTAATGATTAGAACCAAATCTATGGTTCCCCAAAGCTCAATTTCTTGCTCATCCTTAAGTTAGAACTGCAATGAATACCTCACTGATTTCATTAGATTCACTGATTTCATTTATTCAAAAATACTTAGAAAGTGCTTCTTCTATTCAATATATTGTTATATGAACATCACAGTAGTTAAAAGTTTACCAAATTCACTGAACTAAAGGACAAATTATTGAAGAGCTTAAGTAACATTTTGAAATATGAAACTGTTCAGCTTGAAAAACTGAAGGCTTAGTTACAACAGTTGTTTTTCAATGTTGGAAATATTCTACATGGTTACAGAGATTATCTACCCATCAGTTTACTTATTCATACATTAGTTTGTGATTTGATTTATTCAGAAACATTTATTGCACAGTGTCGCAGTCCTTTAATGGACCGGAAACTGGTGGTCCGGAGTTGACGATAAGAAAGTGAAAGAGAGAAAGAGACTAATATTCCCTGGGTTACGCAGAAAACCAATAAAGCCCTAGAACAGGGCTTGTACTGCTCATGAAGGCACAGGGCATCCTGTCCAGGAGGTCTTGAAAGCCCAGGCAGGAAAGTGAGCTCGGCAGGTTTCCACGCTCCAAAGAACTTAGTCAGAGAGAGAGAAAGAGAGAGAAAGAAGGACATGGGGACCCAAGTCTCTAGTGGAACAAGAGTATTTTATTAGCAGAAATGCAGGCTTATGTATCTTTAGTAAAATGATTACTCAGCTATTACACAGGTTGCAATTCCATCAATAGCAACAAAATGGATCGTCTAATACATACAAGGTCGCTGACGCTGAAAAGAGTCACGGAAGGGAGTTACTAAAAGGAATCCAAGCAGGTACCCTTTCCCATGATCTCAGTCCTGAGAACTGCGTGCAGCTCTACTCGTTCCTGGAATAGGAACTGATAAGGAACAGAGAATCCTTGAGGAATGGCACACAAAGGAAGAAAAGTACAACATATTGGATTCCTTAAAGTTAAATGTCCCCTGACAGCACAGGGCTTCCTCAGTGACTCAGTGGTAAAGAATCCGCCTGCAATGCAGGAGCCACAGGAGACATGGGTTCAATCCCTGGGTCAGGAAGATCCTCTGGAGGAAGGATGGCAACCCCCTCCAGTATTCTTGCCTGGAGAATCCCCATGGACAGAGGAGCCTGACGGGCTAGAGTCCATGGGGTCACAAAGAGCCAGACATTACTGAAGTGACTTTAGCACATTCATTGGCACATATAGTAAATAGTCCACATAATACTGTGTAATCATATGAAGTGATGAACAAAAGAGAAGTGGTCCTTGGTTTATTTGGGATTGCAGAATGAAAGGATAAGCACCATCAGCCAAAACACAATCAAAGCATGCAGATTTCAGATCACTATAAAGAAAACTTTCTCTCAAACAGAGCTGCCCTCAAATGGAATTAATTCCTCAGGACTTATGTTTCTATTTCTGTTTTTGTTACTAGAGGGATCGTGTGTACCAGAGGGCCACTTGCTTGGAAATTTAAGCACTGAGTGAAGTTCTATTCCAAGACTCCCTCTCTGTAAGATTAATATATCTTGACTTTAGTTTCTTTATCTGAGGACAGTTTAGTCAGTTACAATGCAAAAGAAATGTTACAATGATAAAATAATCAAACTTTTTTTTTTTATGAGTAAGATAAGGATGGGCTTCCCAGGTGACACAGTGGTAAAGAACCCTCCTGCTGACACAGGGGATGTGGTAAACTCCAATTCTATCCCTGGCTCAGGAAGATTCCCTGGGAGAGGAAATGGCAACCCACTCCAGTATTCTTGCCTGGAGAATCCCATGGACACAGGAGCGTGGCAGGCCCATAGGGTCACAAAGAGTCAAACACAATGGAGCATGCATGCATACAAGATTAGGATAAACACAATTGACATGAAATCCTGTTTTCAAAGCTTTCTACTTATTCATGACACTTATCATTGCAGAGTTCTCAAAGTAATTATACCCATAAAGCTTCCAAATTATAAAGATTGATATTATATTCATTGATATGAAATGAGGAAAATTAAGATGAGACAAGAAATTTCTATTCTATAGCATGTAGCTTTTATGGGGGAGGGTGTAGGGGGCTATTGAACTGCAAATTACAAGACCCAGCTCTGTTTTGGTTAAGATAGAAACAGTTTATATATAACTATGGAGAAGTCTAATGGTGGATAGTGATTACAGGAATACATGTCTTCACTCTTTCAATCTATCATCAAATATCTGCTTTTGTCTCACTCTACCTCTTAGTTCTTTCTGTTTTTAGGCAGCCTCTCTATATGTAGCAGCAAAGAGGCCCTCTAGTAAATCCAGGCTAATAGTGTCCAAGGGACTTGCAATATTTAATTGAAGGAATCCTTCTTCCATGTAATATTCTTATTGATTCTCCTGACATGTTTCTTATTGGACCTCCTTGGGTCATTTATACACTTATATGCCCAACATTAAGATGGAGATTGTGGTCAATGTGGGAATATGTTCAATAGTGTCATACTGTGGGAGAGGAATTATTCCCTCAATAGAATGATTGCTCAGTAAACAAAAGCATGCCAGAGGACCATTAGAAATACTGTCCCACTGGCTTTATTATTTGGAGTCTATGTGATCGAACTGAATAAAGATAATATCAACAACAAACTTTCTTCAGCAGTGGAGAAGTTTTACATGATAATTAGTGCAAGTCTTATACTCTTCTCCAATATCTAAAAACAGGTAAGGATACAAAGGCATCTCAGAATTACAAGCCAAATAGGTGTGCAATCAAAATCACAAAAATGTTAATTCACAACTTTTTCTCAGTATCTTTCTCTATCCTAACAGATTTCTACCTACATGAATTAGACCTTAAGCATATCACTTGCAGCCCTGTGCTTAACCTGCTCAGGTATTGAATGACAATGCTTCATATTTATTAAGCTTTTTTCATGTAAAGATAGTATATAATCTTCATACCATCCTCCTGAAGATGACAGGCATTATCCTCATTCTGTAGATGGAGAATTGGAAGGCTTTCAAATGCCTCCAAAATCACTAGCTAGTTGAGAGCTAAGTACAGTAATTCTAACTAGCACTTCAATATTCTATCTGCCAAACCCAGAAGGCAAAATGTTATGAAGTTTCCTCTTTGATTCATTGCAATTCAATTCAGCTCAATTTGATTTGCTAAGCAGTATTAAGAACCTACAATGTGCTCAGTGTCATCCTAAATACTCTGAGCAGTGCAGAGGATGCATAAGGCAAAATCCTTTAACCTTACGTGTTTCATATTTTAATCCCAAATACAACACACAAGCTCAATGGATAGCTGCATAACAATTTACGTTAATATGTATTCACATTCTTAACTGCAAAAAAGTAATGAAGATAATAGGTGCAATTTTACTTAAGATACGCTGTACAAAGTTTAGCAATGATTCATTCATATACTGAGAGTCATCCATAATACAATTTTAAAATTTGTTTTTGTAATTCATCTACTCTCAGTCAATTTTTATATACCTACATTAAACCAGCCAACAGTTTAAGTGATGCATGCATAATAGTGACTAAAAAGTATTGCTCTGACCCTCACAAAATTACATTTTACAGAAGGAGAGAGATTCATGAACATGTATACTGATGAACAATACAACATTTTGCATGTGTTCTGAAGAGGAAGTCCAGCCTCCAGAGATAGTATAATAGGGAATTTGGCTGGGTTTGGAGCAGGGGATTAAAAAGATTAAGGCTGAGGGATTTAAACTGAAAGTTAAAGAATGAGTTAAGTTTGTCAAATAAAGATTGAGGTGAAGAACATCCCTGGAAGAAGGAAGAATCATCTCAGAGACTAGCTTAGAACAGACAAATAAAACAAAGACACATATTTAGATACACAATGATGTGGTTTCTCTTAAATTGTTCTTTAGATTTCTGAGGCAAGCAGAAATTTGGCATTAAGTTGGTTCAAATTAGTGGGTGTTCAGGGACTACCCTTCTAATATTAATACAAAGGAAAGCTCAGAGGGAAAAGACAGATAATTTTAGCAAGAATTTTTGGGTAAGTTTGGGTGAGAGCTCTGGAAATAAGCATAAAGGAAATTAAGATTGTCCAGAAAGTTGTGCTCTAGCAAAGGGCTTTGAAGTTACTTGTGAATATTTTAGACTTAAGTCACTGAATAATAGAAATTCATTAGAGGATGTTTAAGTACCTTTCTGTTTAATGGTATGTTATCTCATTAAAAACCTCTGAATTTAAAAGCAAATCTCATGATTTTGTGTTTTCCCATCAGGACTTTAGAATATTTCTCTGTACAAAACAGGTGTTCATATAAATCTTATGGAGTGATTAAAGCAATAATTTCAATAGATAACTTCAGAAAAATCAATCAAAATAATTATGATATTTGAAGTAGGTATATGCTTTCAAGAAATCCTATAATGATTTCCACTTAGTTATGGGACTTCTCTAATGATCCAGTGGTTAGGACTCCATGCTTTCACTACCGAGGGCCCAGGTTCAGTTCCTGGTTGAGGAAGTAAGATCCTACAAGCTGTGTGCAAGGACAAAAAAAAGAAACATTATAGTGGTTTTCTGTTATTTTTTCCTTTTGCCTTCATAGCATCTTGTGAATTAGATCATGCATCCCTCTGCAGCAAAGCTCCAGTATCTGTGATTGCTCCTGTATTGTGAACCTAGGCAGTAGCTATGCTTAATTCATTTGTATACACAGTATCTGTCAAATATATGACATAAAATAAGTGCTTTATATTTACTGACTGGCAGAATAAACATATAAATGAACAAATGAATGATCCAATCTTCTTGTATTATCTGTTGGCTAAAATTGATTTGGAAGAAAGGAAGCAGCACACTACACAACACATAGTAGTCACTCAAGAGTTGTGTCCTGGATAAAGCTGCACTTAAAAGTATTGATGTGAATTGACCAGATACTAGTTACATGAAAGGTGGTGTTGATTTGAAGTATACAGAAAATTCATACCTTCAATGTTTTTTAATCTTTGAATAAGATACTTTGTATAACACTTTGAATAATAAACTCCCTGGTGGCTCAGTGGGAAAGAATCTGCCTACAATGAAGGAGACACAGGAGATGTGGGTTCGATCTCCGGATCGAGAAGATCCCCTGGAGGAAGGCATGACAAGCCACTCCAGTATTCTTGCCTGGAGAATCCCATGGACAGAGGAGCCTGGCAGGCGATAGTCCATGGGGTCACAAAGGGTCGGGCATAACTGAAGCGACTGAGCACGAATGCATGCATGTTTCTACAATAACAAGAATCACTTGAGACATTTCTTAAAAGTTCATGTTTAATGAGGCCAACATATAAAGGTTCAATTCAGTAGATTCAATAAGAAATACCAGTACTTCTATTGCAGGTGGCCTACAACGACATTTAGAGAAATTCTACATTAGACATAAATAGTAGCATCATTCACTCAATTTGAGAAATTGAAAGGAAAATAATTTTGTTCCCTTTGAGTTGGTAAAGGAGCATTTAAAACCACTCAAATCTTCTGCTCTTTAGTAACAAAAATTGGTTAAAAAAAAAGAAACAGGTGATGCTAATTTCTCCCTTTGATTCTTGACCTAAAGAAAAGCAGTGCAAATTGTAAGCTGACTCTCAGTATTATTCATCATTTAAACACATTTTACCAAGCATTTAGAGTATATTTCAGCAGTTGAATAACTAATGCTCTACACAGAAACCCTGCTGGAGCTTTCCCCTATCTATGGCTTCATGCCCGATTACATTCTTAACACCAGGCAGGAAGGTGACCAAAAAGACTAGGTCATGGAACCACTATAAACAACAAGGCCAAATGTATACCTAAAATGACCACTTTGTAATAGAGATTCTGCTATTCTCCTTTGCAATGGAATAGAAAATAGAGCCATATGCAAAAGGACTGCTGGTATATTTGGAATTCATTCCCACATTTCCTAGGAAGAACGGTTCCTCCTGCTCCAGATTTGTTTGAGTGGGATTTCTGTGTTCTCATATGGCTCTGGGATCCTAAAAATAATAAATTTCAATGAAAATGGACATTTAAACCAGCTAGGATCTTCAGAGGCATGTGTTGGAAGTCTTGAACTAAAAATAGAGAAATGCATTCCCACCCCATGTCTAGTAGTGGGACGGCTGCGCTGCAACAGTTTTCTGCATTGGCTTAATCAAAGAAAACCAAGAGAGTGTGTGCTGGTGTTGGGGAGGGGGCTGAAGGAAAGCAATGGAGGAGAGAGACAAGAGGAGAACTCAATAGCAGTCTAGTCCCTTGTTCTTGGTGTCTTGGAGACTGTTTGCCTTTAATGTCTTGCAGAGCCTACACCATTATCAACATCCCCCACCAGAGTGGTGCATCTGTTATAACTGATAAACCTGGATTGACACATCATTATCTCCCCAAATCCAGAGTTTGCATTAGGGTTCACTCTTGGTTTTGTACATTCTGTGAACTTGAACAAATGTATAATGCCTTGTATCCACTGTTGTAGTATCATATGGAGTGGTTTCATTGCCCTTAAAATCTGTCTTTACAGCCAAGGATTTCTAACAAAGTTGGATGTGGGATTATTTATTAGTGAGTCCATTAAATTGTCTGGAGTTGGAAATGGCAAACCACTCCAGTATTCTTGCCTGAAAAGTTCCATGGACTGAGGAGTCTGGTGGGATACAGTCCATGGGATCACAGAGTTGGACATAACTGAGCACTCAGGCACACCATTAAATTGTGGAGAGTTAACGTTGGAGGAATAACTTCTGATGTCAAACTAATGTAAAATTTGACATAACCATGCATTACATTAAAAGACAAGATCCTTAAATAGAAAGAAAAAAGGGAGAGAGAAAAAGTACTTTTCTTTTGCTTTCTGTCCACATTGTCATCTCAAAGGTAAACATTTAAAAACAGCATGTATAGAGGCTTTGGATGTGGGGAACAGCATATCACTTTAAAATCTCATTTTCTTAAGTATGTTTCTATTACCCTTCACTGATCAAAAATTATGCTTTTAATTCTATGACTCTTGACCAAGGGATATTTAAAGTGTCTCCTTATGTTGCAGAGATATTTTGCTCAAATCTTATTTGAATTATGGATATGTTATTAAGTTATTCATGTTTTCCTGTCTTAGTAACAAATGACCCAAAATGTTTTTTTAACAGTCATAAATAATCTGTTTGCTTAAATGCCCAAACTCTTGCAAAATTTAGTCCCTCAAATCTCATTGTCTTAAATTTAAAACTCACCCATGCAATTTTCTGAAGTTCATACATCATCCTTGATGATGTTCTGGCTCCCTTGCCACTTGGTGAATGATGATTACCAACTTCTCATTGTCTTTCTGCTTTTACTTCTGTTTAAATTTTTTCCTTTAGTTTTGAGTTTGCTGTTTTCTCCTACATTCTTATAAATTGTTTAACTTTTTCTTAACTTTGAAGCTTGATCCTATGTTATGTTTTGACTTTTTTGCTTCTGCGACCTAACAGTCTCTAGACACTATTTTCAAAGTTTAGAAAGAAAGAACATGTTAGAAAACATGTAAACCAGGAGAAGAAGCATACTAGATTATCTCTGATATTTTAGAAAAAAAGAAATCCATTTTCCTGAAGACTTCAGGAAACAAACACACGATACAGAATAACTGGAGAAAACGGGAAGCATAATTCTAGCGTCAAAGTTTCTTAAAGAATAAAGAACTTAGACTTGCTTCTCTCCTTTCAGAATTCAGCAGCTGATGGAGATGCTGTGTTAGAAAAAGATGAGCAGTGATTTCAAGTGGTGTGGAAGCCTCACAGGTAAGGCTTGAAGATCCATCGGTAATTTTTACTGTCCTGATTTGGAACACGTTACTGTTTTACACAAAGTGAACACGTGTCCTTCAAACCTAATAAACTGAAAAAGTGAGATATATCTAAGACAATTTTCTACTGCTATAATATTTACAATTTGTTTAAGTACATCTCAGCTTCTGAAAACAGAGAAAGCCCATTTGAATACCAATCTTTCTACTAGCTTGTATGCTCTTTGAAGGCAGATTCTAAATTTTACATCCCCAGGGCCTCTCATTTGTTAAATGAATGAAAAAATAATGAAGCATATTTGAAGTAGAGAGTTATGTTCTCTTGATTCAGTCATTCTGTTTTTCTTAGATTAGATCAATTTCTAGCAGGGTTTTTTCCCAGAAGTTTATCTACCAAATGACATTTGGACTGGTATTTCTTTATAAGTATGCTTATTTTGAATGAATTTATGTATGTAAAACATTTAGGACAGCCTTGTCTCAGTGTAAAGATTTTTGTTTTCCTTTACTATTATTATTATTGCAAAATATCTATGATTTAAATTTATATAAATGGTGCTAATACCCACTAAGGAATAAAAAGAAAAAAAAAATCTTTAGGAAAGAATAAAACCATTCTATTAACTCTTAAAGCTATTTTTCTCTTGTGAGAGCACCCTTTCTAATTCATATCATAGATTATGAATTTATTCATGCCTATTTGATTAAAGAATCATCCCTTTCTGTTTCTGAACATGACAAATGGCTCCTGTTCTTTTGAAAGGTGACAATGCAACATTAGTTTGATTTTTCTGTAGGGCCATAATGATCTTTGCTAATGGCCTGAAGCAATAGATCCAAATGAAAAATTAAAATGTTTACTATCCTTACTCTGTATTATGTAAGAGTTCCTCAGAGAACATCATTTTCATTATCAAGAGTGATTTATCCTGTGTGATTTATTTTGCTGTGAAATTCAGAGGACAGACACATTTTTGATTTTATATACAGTTTCATCTCTTATGAGGCAACAAGAAGCACAATAACCTTTCAGGAAACATTGAAAGCAGACACATCACATGAAACAGTTAGAACTATTCAACATCCACAGCTAAGTCTGTCATGCTTTGCTAAAATAGTGCAACATATAAATACTGAAGAAACAATATACTGATAATGAAACCATTTCCAGGCAAAGAACTTAGAACAGGTAGTTAGTCTGGATAGTTCTCATTGAAAAGGTCTGTGAGTCCTAAAGACATTTCATGCTAATGCAATGCAAAGAGCTGCATCTGGAGGGAAAGGTGTATGTCTCTTTTAATCAAAATGTATTACTAGACCAATGAAGGGTTGTTTTTCCATTTAAGGGAAAACAATCCTTTAGTGGTCTATTAATACACATATGTAATTAATTCAATGTCAAATGTTATTTGCTTAACCCAAAGTTATGAAATGACTTGTATATGACAAGCATTTCCTTATTACTAGAAGATTCTGGGGTAGTAAATGGGCAGGTTAAATGTGTTAGCATATTAGAGCCCACAGATGAATATTTGCAATAAAAATTGAAGTGTCAATTCTGATCACAGTTGAATATTATACTGACTGCAACAAAAGTTAGTTTTTGATTTATAACACTTTCTTGTTTCTTGCTTCATTTTGTGTGTTTCATTTGTTGTGCATAAGTGTCTAATATGTACATGATGTGCTATTATTATAAGTTCACAAGAAAGAAAGGAGAAGAGACAGCTCAGATTTAAAATGAATCAACTCTTGCTAATCAGGGTGATGGGAGGCTACCAACCGTACTGTAACCAAATCATGAAAAATATTGGTTTAAGATAAGGTTTTCATTTTACATTTTCCAGTAAATTTTTTATTTCTTTTTCCTTGCTGCTGCTGCTCTCTCTCTTTCTTTGGTAAATAAATTTTTTAAATGATTATTAGAATGTAGTTTACCAGTTGTTTCTTTGTGATAAATCTTTAGGGCAGTGATTGAATGAGGTCACACACATCCTACCCTAGTTCTGCTATAGTGGGGAGTTGGGGAGACAAGCACTTAACATTTCCAAACTTTGGTTTCCTTAACTGTGCACACAGGTAATCATATTACCTATCTGATATTATGAGAATTAAATGAGATCATGCACATAAACTCAATATGGCAGAAATAGTCAGCACCTATTTTTATCTAAAATATTTGATTGTAAAGTTGTGCAGTTTCAAAGTGAATTTTAGGAAAAGGTATTTTTCAGTGGTGTCAAACTGACAGCATAAGATCTATTGGTGATCAAAGAGATTTGAAGTTTGCCCTTAAGAGAGTTATATTTTATTCTGTGAATGAGATACCAGTGGGTGGTTGTAGGTAAAGCCAGGAAGGAAAGCTACTTTTACTCAGAGCTTAAGCTCCTCAGGAAGTATTTACTCAGGCATCCACTGTAATTTCTTCCCAGAGATGAAACATAGACTCACAAATACCTGTTCTTCCCCAGAGCTGTTCTCTTTTTAGGTAGGTGACATTTTTCACCTCTCATTTGCAAGTCCACCTGAAATGGGTTGTTTATGGCCAGGGAGAGGGGAGGTGTGAGAAATGCAACAGAACTTGGATTCTGTTTCATTTCTTCTGAGCATTCTGGGATCATACATGGAGGAAATTTGAAATTAATGTCTGAAAGCTGCATTTCTGAACCATCTACTGTCCAGTAAGTGTGTATTATAGAGAAATGATAAAAGTGAAAGATTTGTTTCTATGTATAAAAGTATAACATAATTTTCTATTTTTATGTCAAACTGACCTCAAAATTCTCCTCATGGAATATCAGAAAAACTTAAACAAAATTTCATCTGCAGCCCAACAATTTAGTAAATATTAGGGATGTCTACCAAGTTACTTCTGGTAAATTCTCACTCTGAATGAATGGAGAGGCATTGGTTTTTCTTATATGTTAATCCCAGAATCCCACCTACGGCTGCCTTAAGAGCTGGTTTGGGTTGTTTTCTTCAGACATGCCTTTGAGTCCTTTAATACTTGAACTCTGAAATTACAGAAATGATCAGATTAAACATGCACTTGTCATTATAAATTTTGCATGTAGGAATTATGCATTTCTATAAATAGCTCTCAATTATAGGCTCATCAAGTAAGATAGATTTGGGCACATGGGTCAGTGGGCTGCTAACAGAGACTGTGACCTCATGGTTCAGGAACTATGAAAAGTAATACATTTTATTATATTCTCTGGTGGCTCAGTTGGTAAAGAATCCACCTGTAATGCAGGAGATCCAATTTCAACCCCTGGGTGGGGAAGATCCCTTGGAGAAGGAAATGGCAACCCACTCCTGTATCCTTGTCTAGAAAATCTCATAGATAAAAGAGCCGGGTGGTCTGTAGTCCAGGGGGTCGCAAAGAGTCGGACATGATTTAGCGACTAAACAACCACCACCATAGGCATTAAAGACCCAAGAACCTTCACTCAGGTGTGTACTAGCCTGCCAATATCACATAATCGAGATTGTGAGGAATATCTGACAGTTGTACAGTTCTTTCACTGTGACCTTGTGGATATGAAATTAGTTCACCTTTATCTAGAGTAGGTGATTAAATTAATTTGTGAAAGTAAGCAGTAGTATTTTATTTGTGGTCAGATACTAGGATTTCTAGACTGTATTTATATTCCTAGGAAAAATGACTGAATACAAGAATGCTCATTTGAAAGATTAGATTAATATTTAAACTGGTACATGCATTGAGAGTATAAAATGGTATCTAAGCTATGATGTACCAGTGACACATGTCTGCCTCTGTGTGATTCTCACAATGCTCTAATGTGCTGATTCTAGTGTGACAAGATGGTGCTACCCATTGTCAGTAAGTTTGAAGTCCTGACTTGCATCCATTTGCCAATACCAAAGCTATACTTTTGCAGTTAAACTTTGTTGGTTGGGCATATGGGACATGTCAATTAGAGGTAAATCCTCTATGGTGAATTGAATAGACAGCTGTCAGTTTCTTAGGCTTTAAAACCAGTTAGGGAGAAGCATCTAGAACAATTTAATTCTCATAAAATTTTTACCAGTCCTTACTTTTATACTTATTTATCTATCCATCCATCTGTCTGTCATCTGTCTTTTCCTGTCTGAGAAATTTGTATGTGTGTATGGGGTATGGATATATATCTCAAAGACACCTGGAGATGCAAAATTAATCATTCATTCATTAGGTGGGTTATAAAATTGAACAGAAGCTGCAATACAGTATTGTAGAAAAAAATATAACTGTGGGATATAAAAATCTGTCCTCCATTTTCTAAGTCCCTCTCATTCATTAAACATAAAAGAAAAATCAAAATTTCCTATCCTGTTTAAGCCTTAGCCCAATCCAATAATTTAAATAGTATCTTCAGGTAGAGGGTTTCCCTGGTGGCTCAGTGGTAAACAATCTGCCTATGATGCAGGAGACAGAGGAAATTCAAGTTCAGTCCTGGTTCGGGAAGATCCTCTGGAGGAGAGCATGGCAACCCACTCCAGTATTCTTGCCTGGAAAATTCCATGGACAGAGGAGCCTGATGGGCTACAGTCCATAGGGTCACAAGGAGTGGGACGCAACTGAAGCGTCTGAGCACACATACACATTTTCAGATAATATCATCCTCTTAAAATTTTTCATAGGTATGAGGCAACAACATCTGCCTTTTTGAAGTCCTGTATGGGGTTGGGTGATCGTAGCGTGGAAGAGATGAGTCAATGGGTAGAGTGACCCCTCACTCCTCTGATCTCCAGGAGAGATTTCTTGCCCATTTTATGGCTGGGCAGTAGTCTGGGCACTGTAGCTGAAGCCTCCTCTGGTCTTTTGGCTTGATGATAATCCTGAGGCATTGTCTGGCTCAGCAAATTTCATTTAATCTCCAGTTGGGATTGGAGACTTCTTGAATGTTTTTACAATGAATTTTGTTCAGCCCTAATGTGAGTGATCTGCACCATAGCTCTCGATACACAACCATCTCCTCCTTTTGTAAGTCCTGTACCCCGTTTCTTCACTCTTCCTGGAAACTATCTAGTCAGATAGCCTAAATGGTAACCCAGGAAGATAAAAATTCAGTCAGTCTGCATGCAACTACCAGACTGCAGTAATTAAGTTGATAGGTCTGTACTCCGCTGGGTGAAGAGGCAGTCTGAAATACAATCTCTTGCGGTTTGAAAGTGGATGGGGTAAAATGAGGATAGCAAAAGGTCTCATCATTTTTGTTCTTCATATTACCCACGCATACCAATACAACTCGCTATCACTTAGTCAAAGTCTTGAAATAGAAATGTTGGGATACAAATTAAGAACCATTTAATTCCTCTTTCTCTCTCTCTCTCTTTTTTTTTTTCTGTTTCTCTCTCTTTTTTTAATCTAAAATCTATAGCTTAAAATGGGCAAGTCAACGGGGATTTTTATATTTAGAGATTTCTTTAGAGAGAATTTCATGAACATAGATCTCCCAGGCATGATTGTTTAAATACTAATGAAGAAACAAAATTATTCAGAAAATTTTCTTCTAAAGGCAGTTATCTGCCATATATAGTACTGTAATTGTCATTGGTGAAACAGTACTATTGTAAATAAGAGGCCCTCACTTTACTAATTACTCTGTCATAATTTTTCAGATTGACTCTTTGGAAGATTTAAAATATTTAATAAGGACTTGGAGTTAGTTTCCTCACATCTTAATTTTAATTACCAGGAGTACCTTAGAGTAAATGAATGAAACATCACAATCATAATGGGAAGACTAATTTTCTCATCCTGTTTTTGTTGTTCAGTTGATAGGTCATCTCCGATTCTTTGCAGTGCCATGAACTGTAACACACCAGATTCCTCCCAGAGGTTGCTAAAATTCATGTCCTTTGAGTCAGTGATGCTATCTATTCATCTTATCCTCTGCTGTTCCCTTCTCCTGTTGCCTTCAGTATTTCCCATCATCAGGGTCTTTTCCAATGAGTCAGTTCTTCCCATCAACCAGTCGAAGTATTGGAGCTTCAGTTTCAGCATCAGTCCTTCCAATGAATATCCAGGGTTGATTTCCTCTAGGATTGACTGGTTTGATTTCCTTGCAGTCCAAGAGATTCTCAAGAGTATTCTATTGGCCAAAGCACTTAGGCAAACAGAGACATTTTCATTATTATAAAATTTTATTTTATAAATATGATTTATAATATATTTATCATAACTTTTACTATATAAATTATATATTTATATAAATATACAATTTTATTATATAAATAAAATTTTATTATATAAATTTTATTTTATATAGTTTATTTTATTATATAAATAAAATTTTATTACATAAATAAAATTTCATAAAATAATATAAATTGCTATATTATCATTGTTTTTATTAGGAAGGGCATGATACTAGAGTTCACCTCTCAGTGTGCATGTGCTCAGTCGCTCAGTCACGTTCAACTCTCTTCAACCCCATGGACTGTAGCCCTCCTGCCAGGCTTCTCTGTTCAGAAAATTTCCCTGGCAAGAATACCGGAATGGGTTACCATTCCCTTCTCCAGAAGATCTTCCCGACCCAGTGGTCAAACTCTGCTTCTTGCATTGGTAGGTGGATTTTTTACCACTGCATCAGAAACTTTCAGTAGCCTAAGGCAAATGTCAGACTGCTCTTTGGGAGAAGTTAATTCTTCACTACACAGCAGGATCCTTTTATAAATAAATCCACAGACTTGTATGCAAGTCTGTACTTGAAATCAAGCCTATACTTGTAAACACACCTGAACTTGTACACAAGTCTGCACTTGTCTTCAGGAGTCTAAAGTTAAATTTCTAGTTAACCTTTAACTTCTCCTACATTTATTTCTCTTTGAAAATAGTATTCCTCAACATCATTTGTTTAAAAAGGCTCATTTTATTCACCTAACAACATATTTGTAAAATCATCTTAAATTTTAATTTCTGTCAGTGCATTTAACTAAACTCAGACATCTTTAAAGTAGTTTAAATTTAGTATGTTTTATGAATGTAGTTTCTTGTGAAATTATGAACTTCTTGAAGGCAGGTATTATATGTCTTTTTATTTTTGGTTTCTAAGATTCTCAAGAGTATGTGTTTCATATTCTTGTTACTAGTAAACATTTATTTGAGTGTAAGTGAATGCAATCAAGTATCAGGAGGATTATATTATAGCATATAAAAAGCATCAGGATGTAGCAATGATGCTCAAAGAACCTTCGTTGTTCAAATTAACCAAATTATTTGAGTGATCTATAAGTCCCAATAAAATGGGAATCAAATTGGTGATAAACTGTGCCAACCCTTACCACCACAAAGGCATCACTACCATCCTAAATATGACAACACTTTGTATTATTTAATGGTGCAATACATCTACTTCCAGTAAAGCCAGGAAACACTTCCAAGATGTCGTCATTTTTCTATCTGATATATTATTTAAGTATTTGGAATTTTAGCTTTGGTCGAAGCTGTCCCCAGCACATTAAGACATGTCTTGCCAGGAATCAAATTCATGTGAGGATATTTCAAAGAAAAGCTTACGCATATCTAAGGAGGAGGCATGTGAGAGCTCAGTGAAGAAGTTTGTCCCTAGATATTAATCCTCTGGAGAGAATTACTCTAAGTGGAAACCAGAAGGTCTTGTCCCCAGGGATCCTTGAGTTACTTGTGTCATCGGAACCCTGCACTGAGTAGTGATAATGTGAGTCAAGGTAGGGCAGAAACTTTTATCTGTTTTATGAGGATTCAGTATGGATTCTAAGCAGCAAGAAATGAATATGGAGCTGCTCTAGGATATTGAGCGTCCATGGTAGCAGCATCAGGAGATTGTGTGCTGTGCTTAGTTGCTCAATTGTGTCTGACTCCTTATGACCCCATGGACGGTAGCCCATCAGGCTCCTCTGTCCATGGGGATTATCCAGGCAAGAATACTGGAGTGGGTTGCCATGTCCTCCTCCAGAGGATCTTCTCAACCTAGGGATTGAACCCAGGTCTCCTACATTGCAGGAGGGTTCTTTACTGTCTGAGCTACCAGGGAAGCTGTTCTTTAAGAGAAGACACCAGAATCACCCAGGGGATGGCTCAGGGCAACGGTGAACTCTATCAAGATGTTCCTACTTTAAATATTCTGTTGATGAAATTTTGGGTTATTTTTTTCTAGCTTGTATTGCTTGCAAAAATGTCACAGGTACAGTCCACTATTTCAAAAATTATATCAGATTTATGGTCATTTTTTATGTAAAGGCAGGTCACCAAAAAATCATCAGTAATGCTAAATATTAGTAGCTCATTGCCACCCTTTCTAGGCTATTCTGGTTGGTCTAAGAATTGGATTAATATGAGACAAATTAACAGGAAAAAGTCACGTTTAATTATGTCTGTACAGGGGATCAAGAACAAATTAGGCAGTTGGGGCTTATATGCCGTCTGAGAAAAGGACAAAGGGGTAGGAGTTTGGGGCTTCATAAGGGTGGAAGGCTATTTGTATGGAGATGGAAAAGAAATGTTTGATAAACGAACTTTGGAATGCTATGCAGAGATAATAGGAAGCAGAGCCAACTTCAGCCTCCAGGCTCTTCTGAATCCCCCTACAACACCTGGTCTGTTTTTTGTATTAATAGATACCTCTGGTGATAGTGCTCTTCCCGGAGCAAGCCCATTATCTAAATACTTTAAGGCAGTTAAGGAAAAAGTAAAAAGAAAGACTTCCTGAATCTTCTGTTTCTTAAAAGTATTCAGTGAGATACATTTTGGGGTGACAAAATTTGCTCCCCAATAAAGACTTGTAATGGGCTAATAATGAGCATGGTATAGGCAAGGAGGCAGTTTCTATGGTACTCAGAGTTCTTCAGAAAAATGGAACCAATGGGATGTATAGAGAGCTATAAGAGTAAATGTATTAAGGGAATTGGCTCACATGATTATGGAGGCTGAAAAGTCCCACTATCTACCATTGGCAAACAAATAGAATAAGGAAAGCTGGTGGTATAATTCACTCTGAATTCAAGGCCTGAGAACCAGGTGGGTTGCTGGCGTATGTTCCAGAGTCCAAAGGCCCTAGAAACAGAAGGTCTGATTTTAGATTCAAGGGCAGAAGAAAATGGATACCCCAACTAAAGAAGAGAGAAAGAACTTGCTTTCTTCTGCTTTTTTGTTCTCCGCAGGCCCTTAAGGGATTAGATGATAAGGATCTTATTTATTTAGTCAGTTAATTCAAAAGTTAACTTCTTCTGAAACAGACACATTCAGAAATAATGTTTTACCAGCCATCTGGACATTCCCTTAGCCTAATCAAGTTGACACATAAAGTTAATTCTCACAGCTTCTTATGCCATAGTTCCTAAATTCCATCTTTACTCCATTCTCTTTACGCTATTTCTGAACTTTCAGCCCAAGAATTTTGAATTGGTGAATGCTGTACCAATTCTTTAAGTTAAATTCAGAAAATATGTTTTGGCACTATATTTTGCTGTTTGTTCACATAGTGCAGTTTTATAGTTGAGATACATTATTATTTAAACATTTGTGAATTAATCCATGGGTATAGCTAGCATGTATAACACTATTTCTGTGGAGACATACATTCTGAGTTCCAGTGAAATATCATATACAACTGTGTAGGCAGAGTAATGATCTCCCAATGATGTCCACAGCTTAATTCCCCAAATCTGTAAATATATTATTTCATGTAGCTAAAAGGACTTTGTAGATGTGATTAAAAGGTGGTGGTGCTATCAATAGAGAACACAACTGCCAATGCAGAAGACAGAAGAGACATGGGTTTGAACCCTGGTTTGGTAAGATCCCATGGAGGAGGAAATGGCAACCCACTCCAGCATTCTTGCCTAGAGAGTCCCCATAGACAGAGAAGGCTGGTGAGCTACAGTCCATGGAGTTGCAGGGTCAGACATAACTGAGGCTCCTTAGCACGCAAATCTAATAAAAAGTCTCTGGAAGTAAAAAGCCTTTCCCAGCCTAGTCAGAGGCTGTGGTCAGAGGGAGATCTGACAATGGAAGAATGTCAAACAGATGGAATGTGGGACGTTCCTGAGAGGCCAGTCATTTAGACTGCACACTTTAAATTCAGGGGGCGTGACTACGATCCCTGGTGGGAAAACTACAATCCCACATGCTAAGTGGCATAGCCAAAAAAATAAATAAATAAAAGATGGAATGTTCTTGGTTTGAGGGTAGATTAGGGACCCACACCACAAGACAAAGACTGTGAGTGGTATCTAAAAACTACAAGAGACCAGGAAACAGATTCTCCCCTAGAGCCTCCAGAAAAGAACACAGCCCTTTCCAACACCTTGATTTTAGCCCACTTCTGACTTTTGGCCTCCAGAACTATAAGGCAATGCTTTTATATTGTTTTAAGCCACCAAATTTATTGTAATTTGTCTTTTTAAATAAACAATTTATAGAACATATCCAATTAGTAAGTTGGAGACTGCTTGCATTAATTACTTTTTTGAGGTTTGAAAATACAGTATTTTTAATGAAGTTGCTGTTCTCAACCTATGCAGAGGTTGTTATTGTTCAGTTGTAAAGTTGTGTCCTGCTCTTTGTGACCCCATGGCCTACAGCACACCAGGCTTCCCTGTCCTTCACTATCTCCCAGAGTTTACTCAAACCCATGTCTGTTGAGTCAGTGATATTATCTAACCATCTCATCCTCTGTTGCCCCCTTCTCCTCCTGTCCTCAATCTTTCCCAGCATCAGGGCCTTTTCTGATGAGTTGACTCTTCCCATCAGCCGGTCTAAGTACTGGAGCTTCAGCATCAGAGCTTCCAATGAATGTTTAGGGTTGATGTTCTTTAGGAGAGAAAGATTGAGGGCAAGAGGAGAAGGGAGCAACAGAGGATAAGATGGTTAGATGGCATCGCTGACTCAATGGACATGAGTTTCAGCAAACTCCAGGAGATAGCAAAGGACTGAGAAGTCTGGTGTGCTGCAGTCCACGGGGTCACAAAGAGTTGAATATGACTTAGCAAGTGAAGAACAACACAGTCAAAGGCTTTAGCGTAGTCAATGAAGCAGAAGCAGAAGTAGATGTTTTTCTGGAATTCCTTTGCTTTTTCTATGATCCAACAGATGTTGGCAATTTGATCTCTGGTTCCTCTGCCTTTTCTAAACCCAGCTTATACATCTGGAAGTTCTCGGTTCATGTACTGCTGAAGTGTAACTTGAAGAACTTTGAGCATTACCTTGCTAGGATGTGAAATGAGTGCAACTGTACATGTGCACAGACACACCTGCAAACATGCGTGCAAGCACGGGCATTCTCTTATTTTGTGAATCTGTTTAGGCACAGTGCTTAGAGTTTAATGTATGTTCTCTTATTTAGTGGTCAACTCCATTTCAGGTAGGGACGAGTACAGCCCATCAAAAAGATGATGCTATCCTTAAGGTTCTGTAGCTACTGATTGAAGGAGTTGAAACTAGTCAGGCCTGTCAGACTCCAAAGTATGCTTACTGTACTGTACAACCACAGAATGAATTCAAAACTAAAACTGCCATGTGGAGTTATTTGTGCTGTATTTAAATCTATTATGTAAAGCTAAAATAGTGTAAATCACTAAAAGGCATACCTAAATGGTAGTTGCTGCTGCTGCTGCTAAGTCGCTTCAGTCGTGTCCAACTCTGTGTGACCCCATAGACGGCAGCCCACCAGGCTCCTCCATCCCTGGGGTTCTCCAGGCAAGAACACTGGAGTGGGTTGCCATTTCCTTCTCCGAAATGGTAGTTAAATGATGATAATAATAAAAACCCTAATTTTACAGTGATTTCCTTATACCCACGGATTCTATTATAACCTTCAAATGACTTTCTCTTTGGAATATCCAGATGTGCTATTTTCCAGAATGGGCCTGCCAAAGCCCTATGTTATTATTATTATTATCAAAAATCATCTTGATTTATGCAGTCTTAGATATAAGAAATATGATAAGATTATCTACAAGCTTATGAAGAGCAGCATCTCTGATGTAAATGAACACAATCTCATTATACTTGTCATATGTTCCTCTCCCAGGACAGTCAACTCTATGTCTGACCTCAGCTTGTCCTCACAATTCACACCGACAGGCCTGCTGGGCTTGGCATTGCCCTAAGAGGAAGTCCTAAAAGATAGGAAGTTTCACTGATGATTATTTTACATTGTGTAACCAAGAAAGAAGAAGCGTTAAAGTTAAAATAATAATAAAATGAAAAAAGAATAATTATGGCAGCAATGAAGTAGTGTATATTTTTTCTTGATTCTCACCCAAGTCAGCAGAACAGTCATGAGAAGGATAGTAAAAGCAAAGGACAGAGATGTATAATGCTGAAGACTGAAATACAACGCCCTTGTTAGTACTCATAAAAGCACTCTGCTTCTGAACTCACATGAGAAAGAAAAATTGAGTCATTATCATCCTATAAATTAGTCATTTTGAGAACTACCTATCTCTTTGATTGCCCTTCTTATAATAGAATCTTTTGGAACTACCTAATAAATCTTTATTTTAAGGCAAAACAATGTCCAACTTGAGACTTCTGGTGTCAGGAAGAGAACATCCCATCAATCAACAGGTGCCAGCATTGTTACAACTGAATCTGAAAAGAATATAGTTTAACCCAGGGGAATATATATGATGTCTTTATTTTTTTAAGGCTTATTAAGGTAGACCAGTTGGTGCCTGTGGAGAGTTAAGTGTGAGCTAGTTGTTGAATGACACAGAGCTGAAATAGTGTTTATTGTACCATGAGCTTATCTTTCCATGCACATTGATGATTGGGGCTGATGAATAAATAAAGCATAAAAAAGAATTCCTTTGTTATACATGTAGAAGGCTTCTTCCTTTGGGATTTAATTATATTTTGCTTAATAAATTTCTTCAAAATATTACACTTGGAGCTTCTACTCAAATGAATTTTATTAGGGTAGATGTCAAAAAATAAACATGAGAAAAAGTGTCTAGAGGAAAGCAAAAACATAATGATTAAGACAATCTACTCAAATACAGATGCATCTCCAAGGTCTGGGATTTATTGTCCTTTTAATTTTGAGAAACAGTTCTCATTTCTAATGGTGATATTTGAAGAGTTTTTCAAAGTATTTTAAGAAAATAGAAATGGAAATCAGAAATTAGAACATTTGAAGAAAATTAAATATTTCGCTCAGGAAATGAAGCCTTGGCCTGAGCATTCCCATTGTAGTTGTATACACAACTTGAATGCTTTCTAGAAAGAATTCTTTATGACTGGTGACTATTGGTGTTCTTCCCATCTTTGTGGGTACATTCGTATTGACTTAAGTCAAGCTCCAGAGGGCCAGTGTCCTTATCTACGTACACTTCACATGTGTTAGTAAAGTGGTAGACAAATAGAGGTTATGGAATGCAATAATTACTTGTTATAACAACATTTAAAAGGATAAGAGTGATAAAAGGCAAGGACAAAGTGTCTCCTTAGCTCTGAAGGCCACAAAGTCTAAGCCTAAATATGGGATTAAAAAGTTTCTTATTATAAAGCCGTTTTTATTATGAAATACTTTAAAAAGTTGAGATGACATTTAAATGAAATGGAACAAAATTGTTACTGCTTTTAAATTTCTATGTATAGAGTTTTCAGTGTGACCTACTCCACTGCAGTATTTTCATTTCACTTCCCATTCATTTCTAATGTCTACTGACATTGTTCTCCGTGTTGTGTCTGCCAGAATGGATTGAGGCCATCTAGAGAGAGACGGATATTAGAACCAGTGGAAAGTGATTATAGGTGGCATCTGGCAGGAGTCATTTTCTCTTAAGGCTTTGACATGTCATTCCTGGTAAATCGGTTCTATTAGCTATCTAAAGGCACCAGATGTACCATAGGAGATTATGCCAATAAATCTTCTGTGGATTATATATATATATTACTATTGCTGATTCATTGCGGTTCATATAAGCTCAACTATGTTTGTCTAGAAATGGATTCCAATTTAAGCTTCTTAGGTGCTTCCTTACAGAATAAATATTTCTGAAAGTTGTTCTTGCATGATATAACTCAATATTAAAGATAAATTCTTTTAGCAGATATTAGTATATTGATAAAACTATCTTATTTGTTTGACTTCAAATTTTTCAGTAGATTAAATCTTTTCAAATTCAATAAATACTGCAGAGACGTTTTTAGTGAAATATTTTCATTTATTCCATCTATGTGAAATGAGTATTGCAAGGTAGTTCAAAGCATGTAACAATCCAATGAATATATCAAGGGGAGAGTATTTTGGGCCTCATGATTGTTTGATGATAAATGTGAATTGGAGTCAGGATGTTAGATAGTGCCGTACAAGCTCTTTTGAGTTGGCCTTTCTTTACTCTATGAGCACTAGCCACAATTAACCTAATTTATAAACGAGCTTCTTATTACTTAGAGCCATGTCTATTTTCTACCTCTGTACTTAAATTCTACGCTTCATTCTGAGTTTGGTTCATGTCTGCTTCTTAAAAAATCTTATTAATTTCCTGTAATCATCAATGCCTTCTCTATCTTAATATCTATTGTAGTACATAGAGCCAGAAAGAGTTATCACTCTCAGATTCTTTCTTCTACATAGTGGTTGAATTTCTGCTCATGCCCCAAGTCCCAGATCAAGTATTTCCTCTCTTGTTCATCTAAGAAAATTGATCAGTGTACCCTCTGTGCCACTCTTGTGCCTGGTGTATATCATTACCTTTGTATTTGTCACACTCTGATACTGTTTCTATTTATTTTTATTTGTTCTCTCCTACTCTCCTTTTCAGAACTCCTTTGGCTTTTGCTTCTCAATATAAAGCAAACAGAAGGGAAAAGTAAAAGGGAGTGTGGTAGATACACAAACTTCTCTTCATCTTGAATTTTTATTTTATCTTATAACACTTCAGTTCAGTTCAGTCGCTCAGTCGTGTCCAACTCTTTGCGACCCCATGAATCGCAGCACAACAGGCCTCCCTGTCCATCACCAACTCCAGGAGTTTACCCAAACCCATGTGCATCGAGTCGGTGATGCCATCCAACCATCTCATCCTCTGCCGTCCCCTTCTCCTCCTGCCCCCAATCCTTCCCAGCATTAGGGTCTTTTCCAATGAGTCAACTCTTTGCACGAGGTGGCCAAAGTATTGGAGTTTCAGCTTTAACATCAGTCCTTCCAATGAACACGCAGGACTGATCTCCTTTAAGATGGACTGGTTGGATCTCCTTGCAGTCCAAGGGACTCTCAAGAGTCTTCCCAACACCACAGTTCAAAAACATCAATTCTTTGGCACTCAGCTTTCTTCACTGTCCAACTCTCACATCCATACATGACCACTGGGAAAACCATAGCCTTGACTAGAGTCTATTAAAATGTTACATTCTAAACATTTGTTTGAGCATTGTTCTTAAGCAATTCACTCATTCAGTTTTCATAGGCATTTTTAAAGAGCTATCAATGTGCTCATTTCTCTGCTTAATGTTATAGAAATCACATAGTATTAAAGTATTTACTTTAAGGGAATTTGTTATTCTTTGGAGAGATAAAATATATATTCCAGAAAAACTCCAGAATTACTCTAAACAGAATCTAAATGCCAAATTGAGTAATGCAACAAATCAGTAACATGGAATTTGAGGGAATGAAGAAGTATGAGCAATGGCACATACAGTAAACTGGGAAAGGGGATGATGTGCAGACTGTTCACTTATATGTAGGCATCTTTAGTGTAAAACAGTGGAAGACCTTCAGAAAACTAAAGGTGGCTTTCATATCCTTCCCCCTACCAGCAACAATTGCTTCACACAACATTCTTTGTAAATTAATCTTTGTCTGAAAAATCCTCTGACCTTTTAATTTTCACACTGAAGTTGAAAACACATTCCATGAAAAATTGGGAGCAGAAAACTTGACATAATAAAACAGCCCTATAAAATAGTATGGCCATTGTCACTATTCATCTCTAGCTTTCAGTTGCTGTGAGATTTAATACTCAAGACCTAATGAATCTACTTACTGAACATTGTCTTATCTGCTGTGAAGTCATCATTTTCAAACTTGGTCTTGCTCTTTCAAGAAAGAGTCAGGAAAAAAACACTACTACAATTACCTTCTCAAATGAGAGAGAGAGTGTTTCTCTCTCATAATTTTTGCTTGTTAGATACTGATGTGTGGATAAAGTGGTTGATGATGGTTTTTTGATGCCAGAGAAACTTCCAAATTACTGAATCTTACTCTATTGATTTCTTTTCTAGAATTGTGTCAATAGCATTTTGTAATTTAATATTAAATCATTTTTTATAAATAACAGATCAAGAATCAGTCTGCCGTGTATTCTGATGTCTATGGGAAGCTTGCCAAGGATATGGCTGATGAAACACAATCTTAGACAAGCTCCATCTGTCCCATTTAGAGGATATACAGTGTCAGATCTCAGTGGTGGAAGTAATAACTGCAAGCTGCTCTCCGGGCAGACAGTGAGAGAGGGCTACTGATCATGCTGATTAAAATGAACAAACTTTTAGGGTGGGTTGTAGTCAGTATACATTTAAACTAGATAACCACTTTCAAATAGACTTCTGCATTTAAGGCCAATGTTATGCAGAAAAATGAAGTAAATGTTGGTCCAGTCATTTCAACTGTACGTAATTTTGACTTAGCCATTAAGAAAGTATTTTGGAGGTCATATTACTTTCCCCCACTTAGAAAAAACATTTAAAGCACAATGAGCTAAATATAATGTTGCCCCAAAATATCAGGACACAAGGGCTCTTTAAGCTGGGTGAGGAGCTTATGATTCAGTCAGGTTTAGCTGAAAAATTGCCCCAAACAAGGTCAGAATGGAAAAAAAATGTGTTTTATCTAGGGTCAGATGGAACTTTCTCATTCCATTCTGTGTTTTAATGGGAATTTCAATTACTACATAAAACTCATTAACGGGGATGGACCTCACAGAACCAGAAAACTTGTAAAAGAAAAAACAAACCTAAAATCCATTGAATAATGGGGGGGCGGAGGGGTTCTTCCCCCAAAGGTTTCCATTTGAGGTTATCAGTAATTATGTAGAAATGTCTCAAGGATAGACTTTTTTTTATATATTTCTTTACTTTCTATTTCTGATAAACATTAAATTAGTTTGTGTGTTAGTATCTAGCCAATTCATAGAAATAAAATTTGAAGCCCTTTTGAGAATATTGAAAATGAACAAAGGTGATTAAGTTTAAACTGAGAATGAATTCTTTCTGGTAGTCATAAAATAAAGCTTGATTATCCATTGTGTGTAATTGACTTCTGAGGTCAAAGTTTATTTTAGCCTGCTTTTTGTACTTCACTGCAATCTTGGTGAGGAAGAATGTAAGGGGATTTGTTTTACTCAATGGTGAGGGTTCATTTCCATAATTATCAGGCAACATTTACTGAAGACCAACTAAGTATTTGTTTTGTCTTGATTTCCAATGAGAATTTTATTGTGTAGAAAAGAAGCAATCTTTTTTCATTTTTTGAAGCAGAAAACCATCTAGTAAATTGAACTGTGATGACACAAGATGCTAACATAGCTTTAGAAATGGAAAGCATTATCATAAGGAAGGAACACATATCTAAGTGGGCAGATAACTTAATCTTTTTAAGCTTCATGTTTCCTCAACCATCAAATAAGAAGGCTGGCTTAGATGACTTCTGAAATTCCTGCCAGCTCTGACGTTTCATTTTCTTTGATCAATGAATTTTCTTTCTAAACCAAAATAGCATAAACTCAATGCCATCCATGTGTATAGCTTCTGATAGCTTAGAAATTTTAGAGTCAGAGTCTAATAGTTTATAAATTTTGAAATGTCCTCTAGGTCATATTTTTCAACTTCAGTGCTATTGACATTTGGAATCAGATAATTGTTGTGGGGACTATCTTTTGTGTTGCAGTATTTTAAGCAGCATCTCTGTCCTCTACCAACTAGGTGCCATTAGCAATCATCCCTGTCTTCCCCAACCCTACACATCCACTTTAGAAGTAATAAGGGAAATACAAGTTTTAAAGTGGGGGGATGCTATTATACAAACAACAGGTTTGGTTAAAATGAAAAAGTTAGATATTATCAAGCATTGGCAAGAATATCAAGTGTTAAACAATAGAAATTCTGATTAAAAATGCTGGTGGAAATGTCAGTGAATAAGTTTGAAATCAGTCTGATGTTAAAATTATTACTGAAATTAAAGATATCTATATTTCTACCCTTTGACCTAGAAGTTTTACTGAGTTTGCACACTACCAAGATGAGTGCTTAGTTCCACCATAATGTGTGTATGTGTATATGAGTATGCTTATAGCATCTTTTCCCATAATGACCCCACACTTGAAATGTCTTGTATTATGGTACTTCAGATTAAGGAGAGTGAAAGTCGCTCAGTCTTGTCTGACTCTTTGCGAGCCCATGGACTACACACTTCATGGAATTCTCCAGGCCAGAATACTGGAGTGGGTAGCCATTCCCTGCCTCAGGGGATCTTCCCAACCCAGGGATTGAACCCAGGTCTCCCACATTGCATGCAGATTCTTTAGAGCTGAGCCATCAGGGAAGAGTACCACATAAAATATAAAATATGTTAACTGTGGATACACTTGGGCTTCCCAGCTGTGTGTTAGTCACTCAGTCATGTCCAGCTCTTTGCAATCCCGTGGACTGTAGCCCCCAAATCTCCTCTGTCCATGGAATTCTCCAGGCAAGAATACTGGAGTGGATTACCATTTCCTTCTCCAACTCTAGTGGTAAAGAACTCACCTGCCAATGCAGGAGACCTGAGAGACACGGATTTGATCTCCAGGTCTGGAAGATCCTCTGGACGAGGGGATGGCAACCCACTCCAGTATTCTTGCCTGGAGAATCCCATGGACAGAGGAGCCTGATGGGCTACAGTCCATAGTGTCGCAAAGAGTCGGACACGACTAAAGCGACTTAGCAGGTATGCATGCACCATGGATGGGTATTAAAAACCACAGCTTTGAACAAAATAATCCAAATATAAAAGAACACATAATTTATTATTTCATTCATATAAATTTCAAAACAGGCAGAACAAAGCACAAGGCCTAGGAATAAACCATTAAAATATAAAAGTGTTAGGTTAACTCTGAGGAAGGAAGGTGTGTTGTCACCAGGAAGAGGCATTCGAGGACCTGGCCATATTTTTCTTCTCTTTCCCAATTTTTGGCTGTATAAGTGTTCATATTACAATAATTAGTTATACATTTACTATTAATGTATATATAAATGGTATGGCATTTTTATAAATGTGTGTTATGTTTTATAAAAATTTAAAAACAAGCATAAGTTATCTTATTTGCACTAAATACAATGGATCTGAAATTCTGGTAAAATAGTAGTTTTTAAATTTCAAGTCTTCAAGCAGAAGAGAACACTTACAATGAAGAATTTTGTTGGTAGGTTGAATTTTAAATTTGATAAAGTGGATTTTACAGAGATTTTGAGGCAAGTTGCTTTCTCAGTTAAACCAAAAAGAAAATTGAGTTAGTGCATCATAACAAATTAAAATTTTAGACTTTTCAAAAGAAGCCCAGGGTCTTTATGTTTCTACTGTCCTTAAAATGTTTCTAGTTCTTTCTCCACATTATCTTTAGAGTTTCCTCTTTTGACAAATACCAAAAATGAAGTAATGAGGCCAGTTAAAAGTCTTTTATGCTTTTCTGGGCCATTCACTTTCCTTGTTATTCTATCGCTACTACAATCTCATTCTCTAGTCAACCCCAACTTACTCCTTTCAAGAAAGTATCTTTGCTTTTTAAGAATTTCCTCATTCTAACTTGTACGACTTCCAGCCACCAGAGGTGATGTTGCTCATCTCCAATAGTCAAATCTCAAACCAAAACCTCTGTATTTACTCGTTTTCTGTGTTCAGTTCAGTTCAGTTCAGTCGCCCAGTCATGTCCAACTCTTTGCGACCCCATGAACCACAGCACGCCAGGCCTCCCTGTCCATCACCAACTGCCGGAGTCTACTCAAACCCATGTCCATTGAGTCGGTGATGCCATCCAACCATCTCATCCTCTGTTGTCCCCTTCTCCTCCCGCCCTCAATCTTTCCCAGCATCAGGGTCTTTTCAAATGGGTCAGCTCTTCACAATCCTGTCAAATGGAAAAATAACCCTGTTCAATTAACTTGAAACCCAAATTTTTATGTTTCCCAAGCTTTAACTACCTTCTTTTAAAAGTCTGTGCTCCTTTATAATTTTCAGTATTTTTCTTCAGAATCAAGAGTCTCTCTCTATATATACTCTTTAATTTCTATCAGCATATAATATATACCAGTGTTTCTCATCTTGAAAAAAATCATTGTTACTTTATATCCTCCTTCAATCACAAACCTATTTCTCTGAATCTCTTCTCAGCGAAATTGTTCAAGTATGTTATTGACATGGCTATGTATTTGATTTCTTCAGTTTTCTCTTGTACTTAATCTACCCCTTCTTGGTTTTCATCTCTGTATCTCTGAGTGTGCTCCTTTCAGGGATCCCTGAACCTCTCTATTTTCCAAATATAATGAACACTTCAGCATCCTTCTCTAACTGGAGCTGATCTTAGAGCATTCAAGCCACTCCTCCTTGATACACTCTCTTCATTTGGCTTTTGTATATGTTTATGCTTCTTTTCTTAGATGATCTTGTCCTGTGTCAAAGCTTGAAAATCTTATCACCATCTACATGCTGATGTATCTTCAATCAGGAATTATCTCCTGAGCATCACATTTTTACTCTCAAATGCCTACTTAATGTCTCTACTTGAATGTCAGGTGGAACCATCTCAATTTTAATATGACCAAAATGGAGCTTGAAGCTTCTTTCTCTCCATCCCTCAGCCTCTTCTGTGCTAGGCTGTGCTTAGTTGCTCAGTTGTGTCTGAATCTTTGCAACCCCACGGACTGCAGCCCACCAAGGCTCCTCTGTCCATGAGAATTCTCCAAGCAAGAACACCGGAGTGGGTTGCCATGCCCTTCTCCAGGGAATCTTCCCAACTCAGAGATTGAACCTAGGTCTCCTGCATTGCAAGTGGATTTTATTTACCAACTGAGGCTTTCCCATTTCTGAAGTGGCTTCACTATCATCAATTCTTAAGCTAAAAGGCCTCTGTTTAGCCCATCTTCCCACCCATTTTTGAAATATCAACAAGCCTTTCAATTTAGCTTCCAAAACATTCTGCATCTGTCCACTTCTCTCTGGTTTCCACTAGACTTCCAAGCTGCCATCATCTTTTGCTTCGAGTGCCAGCCTCCTACTTATCTCCCTCATATTATTCTTAATATTTTCCAATCCATTTTAGATGTACTGCAGTCAATTTTTTAAATTTTAATTTTTAAATTAAATCATGTCACTCCCCACTTAAACCCTCAGTGGCTGCCAATCGATCTTTTAATAAAATTAAAATCCCTTACCAGACTGCATGAACCAGCATGACCCAGATCCTGTATTCCTTTTAAGCCTCATGTATTACCACTTGCTCACTATGTTTCAAGAGCCATGATGATCTTCCATCATCTCCTTAAACACTCCACATCTTTCCCTACTCAGAGCCTTTGCACCTGCTCTTCTCCCTGCTCTTCCTGACTGGCTTATCTTTAATCTCCAAACTTCAGCTCTTTAAAGCAGCCTTCCAAAACTGCTCAAACTATCTAATTACTTCTATACCAACACACAGTTCACTTTCTTCATAAAAATAATCACAAAATGTAATTATCCTGCTTCATCATTTATTAGTTTAATATAAATTTCCCACACTAGGAATGTGAACTCCAAGAAACAAAAGCCTTGTCTGCCACTCCCAGTACAGAGGGGAGGGCCATATACATGGATGATTCCCTATCAATACCTGCTTCATCTGTGACAGCTTGGCTGAATGAAGTAATTAATGAAGTACTTAAGTAATCTTGAAAGGAACAAGTCTAATTTCTAGAAACATGAGATCCATCAGCTTTTAAAAATTGCTATTGAGTACAATTAATATGTGGTATTTCCCAGGAAGATAGTCATCTAGTTACTTGCTGATCTGAGTTTTATGATTTTGCTCAAACTTAACAAGCCTTTGTATATAAGTAGTTTTGAGTGATAGGTAAGGGAAATGCAATTTTTTTTTACCCTCAATATGTTATTAAAAGCAAGTAAAAGAGATGATTTGGTGTAGGAAATTTTTCCTGAAAGAACACTAGATTGTTTTATATTTATTGAATTTTTTGATCAACAATGATTTAAATTAAATGTTGGCAGTATCTCTTTGGTATAGTTACCTTTAGTTTCTTTTTCATCTAAGATGGGATCATATTTCACAAGTAACTAAGACTGTTCAGTTCAGCTCAGTTGCTCAGTCGTGTCTGACTCTTTGCAACCCCATGAACCACAGCACACCAGCCCTCCCTGTCTATCACCAACTCCCGGAGTTCACCCAAACCCATGTCCATCGAGTCGGTGGTGCCATCCAACCATTTCATCCTCTGTCATCTCCTCCTTCTGCCTTCAATCTTTCCCAGCATCAGGGTCTTTTCAAATGAGTCAACTCTTCACAGAAGATGGCTGAAGTATTGGAGTTTCAGCTTCAACATCAGTCCTTCCAATGAACACCCAGGACTGATCTCCTTTAGGATGGACTAGTTGGCTCTCCTTGCAGTCCAAGGGACTCTCAAGAGTCTTCTCCAACACCACAGTTCAAAAACATCAATTCTTTGGCACTCAGCTTAGACTGTTAGGTTACTTATTTTCTGTGAACAAACAAAAAACTTTCTTTTTTATGAAAAAATATTTTAATCTCAGATCTTTCCCCAGATATTCAGGAAGGAAAAGGGAAAAAAATTGCTTGTTTCAAGTAACTCTATGAGTTCATAGTGTAAAGTCCCCATATTACTTAGGACATCAAAATGGTTTTAGAAATGCCGAGAAGAAATTTTAGAGCTTTCTGCCTTTGTTTAGCAAATAAATCAAAAAAATACAACATAGCTGTTAGGACAGAGAATTCACTACCAAGGACATCATCAATTACCAAACATATAATTCTTTTGATTTTCTATGTTTTTGTTTGTTTGAAAATTTTTCTACCTTCCATCCTTCCAACTATAGCAGATTTTTGTTTTCCCCAAAAGGTCATCAGTCTCATGGACTCATTTATAGACTCATGAATTTTGAAAATAAATTGAAGGGCGATACTATAATCATCCTTGTTTTACAAATGTAGAAACTAAAGTACCAAGAAGTTATTTCACTTTCCTGTAGTCACAGAGATAGTAACTGACAGAACCAGGGTTGAAAGTTCAGCAATCTGGCTTCAGAATGTGTCTCTTAACCTCTGTGCTGCAACACTATTAATATTTATTTGTTCTTCCCTGTTTGCTTTTATGAGTGAGTTGGGTATCATAATCAGAGCAGGTTTAAATATATATTTTATATCATAGAATTTTACAAAATTGATGTTTTTTAAAGAAAGTGATTGAGATGGTTCTTTAGGAGAAGCAACTGAAGTAAGTAGAATAAGATCAAGGGAAGACGACAAGCAAGGATGTGAGTTGAACCTTAGCTGAGTACATGGGAGCTCTGGAGCACCAGTTGTACCTGAGAGTTGCTCCTGGAGGCCAAAGGAGCAGCCATTTTTATCTCCATGTCCATTATGACCAGTCACTGGAGCTACAAGTGGAGAATGAGGATGGGGAGTGGTGTGCTTTCTCTATGGGATAAGGTGGCTCATGTTCAGCCAGTGGGAATTCTCTGGAAAAGGGAAAGTTGTGCACATAAGCACCTAGCACACAGCACATGAGGGCTCCAGCCCCAGGAAGGGGATCTGGGTGGGATTCCAACAGTATCCACTCTATGTTAAAGATGTATAGAATTTGGTATCTCAATCTACATTTGTATTAGGACTTTTAAGTCATAAATAATATATTTGAGAGGTTAATTTAACCACTGCCTGTATGCATTTGTTCCTTAGCATGGTAATATCACTAAAGTTTTCATAAGCTAATTCAAAAGTGGATAAGATTTTCTAAAAGATTCCAAGACTTGGAGCTTTGAATTCTAACCTTATTTTTTGCAGTCAGTGAATTATTAAATAATTAGAAAAATTCGTCTCCTATATAACAATGACATAAGTTGCTGGTAATATTATCAGCATAATATGCTTTAGAATTAACATGAATTATACTGTAATTACTAATATAAAACATGAACTTCTATAATAGCGTGCTAGCTGTAGAATTGTGGGGTGTTGTCCTATTAACAAGACCAATAGCTTAAATTGAATTCATTTTTCCTATTGTATTTCACCTTTTTTGCAGTCAGAAAATTACAAGAAAGTCAGAGCAAGTGTAATTTTGGGAGTGAGTCACACTTTAATAAAATTGTGTATTTCTTAGACATTTCTCCAGTTGATTACTAACATTTAAATATCAGTGAAATTGTTCCACAATGGAATAATCAATCTCTGAGGTCCTGCCTTTACTCATTCTGAGTTCCTGACGCTTCACTCACTCCTCATAATCTTTACATGGTCCACTGTTCCATCATTCCTCAGTTCAGCTTCACCAAAAAGCTCTTTGAAGAAACAGTAAGCATATTATCCCTCCTCCCTGGCATGTACACTGTAGCTTCCCTTTCTCTTGGAAACAAGACTGATTAAGTGTTGGCAATACAGCTTTTCAGACACACACAGACACACACACACACACACACACACACTGAAGCCCACCAGGCTTCTCTGTCCATGGAATTCTCCAGGCAACAATACTGGAGTAGGTAGCCATTCCCTTCTCCAGGAAATCTTCCTAACCCAGGAATCAAAACTGGGTCTCCCACAGTGCAAGCAGATTGTTTATTGTCTGAACCACCGGGCAAGACCTATATATAAAGGAGTTTAAAGCAGAGGAAGAGAAAAAAATATATATACCCAAATGATCAGGAATGGAAATTAGTTTCTAAAACAAAGAGTTCTGGGGAGGCCAGGGTGAATAGAGGGTTGGTGGTAGCCTGTTTCTTTATCTCTCTTTAGTCATGTGGCTGGCAGTGTGTTCACTTCATGTAAGATTACCCATCTTTGAGGTGAACATCTCAGCTAGCAAAGTTCAAGTCAGGCAGTTGCATTACAAAACAGAAAATCCAACTGTCAGATCTTACACTACCAACATCTATATTTAAGACCTAAAACTATAAAACTTTTAGAAGATAATATAGGAATACTTCTTAATGATCTTAGATTTGGTAAGAGATTCTTAGAAAGGACACAAAAATCATTAGCAACAAAAGAAAAATCAAGAGATAAATTGGACTTTATAAAAATTAAACATCTTGTGCATACTGAAAGTGAAAGTGAAGTCACTCAGTCATGTACGACTCTTTGTGACCCCATGGACTGTAGCCTAAAAGGCTCCTCTGTCCATGGGAGTTTCTAGGCAAGAATACTGGAGTGGGTTGCCATTTCCTTCTCCAGGAGATCTTCCCAACCCAGGGACTGAACCTGGGTCTCCCATGTTGTAGGCAGACACTTTACCATCTGAGCCACCAGGGAAATCCTGTGCATACTAATACCATCAAGAGAAGGAAACCCACAGAATAGGAAAAAATATTTGCAAATTATGTATCTGATAAGAATCTCATAACTAGAATATATACATAATTTGTAAAACTCAACAATAGAAAGATGAATAATCTAATTAAAATGGACAAATGATTTGAATAGATGTTTCTCAAAAAAAGGTATACAAATATTCAAAAAGCACATGAAAAGATGCCCAACATCATTAGTCATTAGGAAATGCTAGTCAGAACCACCAACAAGTAGTATTCATCCTCACTAAGATGGCTAAAAAAGAAAAAAAATAGATAATAACAAGTTTTGATGACAGTTTAGAGAAATTGCATTGCTGATGAGAATGCAGAATGATTCATCCACTTTGGAAAACAGTTTGGTGGTTCCTCAAAATGTTAAACATGTACCAGGATTTCCACTTCTAGATATGTACTCAAGAGAAAGGAAAATTCATTTTTATGCAAAAACTTGACCTCAAATTTCATAGCATTATTCATAATAATAAAAAGTGCAAACCATGAATATCCATTAAGTAATTAATGAATAAGCAAAATGCGGTGTATCTATAGAATGGAAGGTTATTCAGCAATAAGAAGGAATGAAGTACTGGTACATGCTACAGTGTAAATAAACCTTTGAAACATTATGCTAAGTGAAAGAACCCAGTTAGAGAAAAATATGTCTTTCATCATTTCATTTATATAAATTGTACAGAATAGCAATATTTACCAACACAGAACATAGATTAGTGACTGCTGGGCCCTGGGGGAAGGAGAGAATGGGAAGTAACTGCTAATGTGTGTGAATGTGTGTGTGTGTGTGTGTGTGTTCAGTCACTCAGTCATGTCCAACTCTTTGTGGCCCCATGGAATGTGGCCCACCAGCCTCCTTCTGTCCATTGAACTCTCCAGGCAAGAATAGTGGAGTGGGTTGCTATTTCCTACTTCAGGGGATCTTCCAGACCCAAGGATTGAACATGTATCTCTTGCTTCTCCTACATTGGCAGGTGAGTTCTTCACTACTCTGTCACCTGGGAACCCCCAACTTCTAATGGATAAGGAATTTCTTGGGGAATAATGAAAACTCTTTGAATGTACTCAAAAAAGAGTGAATTGTATTGTATGTGAATTATATTTCAATAATTTAAAAAATTACTATTACTTGAAAAAATCAATGTTGGCCCTGGTCAACACCTATAAGTTGAGGATGGTGAAGATAGTTATCTTGGAAAGGAGTAGGGGTGTCATGATAACGGTGTCCCTTGCCTCTCAGGGATATATTCCCATCACGCCCACATCACGTCACAGCCTTTTTCCTCTCTGATAAAACAATGTCTAACAACGAACAGTAAAAGATGTTTGTATGAAATTATTGTAGGTTTTGTTGCAGCAAGAATCAACTGGCAAACCTCAGTGGCTTACAGCAAGGTTAAATCAAGCCATCCACATGTTTTTGTAAATAATGTTTTATCAAAACATAGCCATTTATTTACATATCGTTTATTGCTGCTTTCACACTGGAATGGGAAGAATGAGTTGTTGAGACAGTGTTTGACTCACAAATCTGAAAATAGTTACAGTTTTACACTTTACAGAAAAGTTTTGTTGACCTCTGCCTTAAAACAACAGAAGCTTATTTCTCACTAAAACAGAGTCCTTGAATGTCTGAAGGCCTCTCTGGGGCAGCTGTGCTCCATAGGATAGCTCAGTGTCATGCCTCGAAATCAATATGCACTTCTGCATTTGTCAAGACGGAAGAAGAACAGGAAAGGATGACTATCTGCCCTTAAATGTTTCTGCCCACGTGTGACACATTGGGCAGCTCATTGGCCAAAGCAGGTCATGTGCCAGTGCCTAACTTCAAGGTCAAGGGGCAAGTCAGCCCTAGTGATTATCCCTGTAGCCATTCATATTCTGTTCATTCCTTCACCTGAAGCAATTCATCTGTGCATTTTCACATTTGTGATTTCAAAATGATTCAATCTTAAATAGGTCCCTTAGTTTTTTATTATCTTCATGACTGTTAAGCTTTTATGATAATTTTTTCTGAGATTGTGACTTCTGTATTTTCTATTTTAAGAACTAGTATAGAATTCTAATATAAAAGCTGCTGCTGCTGCTGCTAAGTCGCTTCAGTCGTGTCTGATTCTGTGCGACCCCATAGATGGCAGCTCACCAGGCTCCTCCATCCCTGGGATTCTCCAGGCAAGAACACTGGAGTGGGTTGCCATTTCCTTCCCCAGTGCATGAAAGTGAAAAGTGAAAGCAAAGTCGCTCAGTCGTGTCTGACTCTTGGCGACCCCATGGACTGCAGCCTACCAGCCTCCTCCGTTCATGGGATTTTCCAGGCAAGAGTACAAGAGTGGGTCGCCAGTGCCTTCTCCAATATAAAAGCTGATAATATACAAATTCTACATAAGATGAAACATCTTCTTCATGTGCATGTGTGAGTATGTATATTAAGAAAACACATATTCAGGAAACTTACATTATACAATGACTAGCATTTCAAGGAAGAGTTATTTACTTTGCAAAATAATCCACTGTTGACTTGTTTTTTTAATTGTGGGATTCCCTTCTGCATTTTAAATTATTGCATTATGAATACTTGGACTTAGAGGTGATTTTCAGGAGCTAAGTTATTATAGAAACCAAATTGCATTTTTCCTAAGTAACATGCAAACTCAGCTTTGATTTGGGCATTTTTGAAGTATGAACAAATCCTTTTGAAAAGTATTCAAGGGGAAATGTACAATAGCAAAGAAATGAGAAGGATTATTTCACTGCTCTTCTAAAAGTTAGTATTCTGTAGCTAAAAAATCAGACTCTGGGACCAAATAATTTATAGAACCTGCACTTATTTATCATAGAGTAAATGTTAGCAGAGACATGTCATGGATGTATCAAATTATTTGAGTTCCTCTTCACATTGTATTTCTTTTGTTAACCACTGCCTCAACCTAATCTAAAATTCATTTTAAGCAATCTTTAGAATAATATTATTCTTTGAGCCTGTAAGCTCTATTAAAAGGTTTAGAAATTTTGAAAAATATGACAGGTTTTATGTTTATGTTTTCCCCAGGCTTTATGAAACTGCAGAGAGTGCTTTCTTTCACTAATATTTAATCTGGAAGCCATTCAAATATAAGCAAACCAAAATTAATACACTGGAAAAATTTCAAATTTCTTCAAAATTTGCCTGTTTAACATCCCTGTTGATACTCCATTCCAATACCTGGAAAGACCTATTCTAAATGCTATGTGTGTTTTGTCTGGTCTCTGAGAGCAAATTATGGTCAGAGACTGAGATTGTCTTTGCCAATAATTTACTTACAAAGATTCTCTGTGGGAATGTAATAATTTCACAAGCCAGTAGCATACAGGGTAACTTCTCTTGATAAGCCAATAAAGAAATAACATACTCTAAACCAATAATAGGTTAACTGTATGATTGTTCCAGACAAGAAGAAGATGAAAAGAATAAGACACAAATTTAGTTTAGGTGGACATTTCTGAGTTGGCCCTTAGAACAGTCACCTTAGCCAACCACCAAGCTGATGTCCAACTACTGGTGCAAAAGTGGAAGTCCCTAGCAAGAACACCTTGCTGAGAGCAAAGACACTGACATTGGTGGGCAAGGTTACTTCACGGGACCTCTGCATGCTTTTTCCCAACTCTGACAAAGAGTCATCTTTGCCCAGGAAGGAGCTAATGCCCCATGGTCTTCAGAGAGCTATTAAGATCAGGAATGAGTAGATTTGCCCTGATGGAGCACTCTTCAGTTGCCTCTCAAACCTCTTGGTATTTAATCCTTAAATGTCCCCTGGCCATAGTCAATTATCAATCAGTCCCCCACAGTGCTCCTCAACAGCTGAGCTACTGAGTGAGTTAGTTGCTCAGTCATGTCCAGCTCTTTTGAAACGCCATGGACTGTACCCTGCCAGGCTCCTCTGTCCATGGAATTATCCAGGCAAGAATATTGGAGTGGGTAACCATTCCCTTCTCCCGGGAATCTTCCTGACCCAGGAATTGAATCCAGGTCTCCTGCATTGCAGGTGAATTCTTTACCATCTGAGCCACCAGGGAAGCCCATTAAGCTACTGAGTCCTTATGGACAAATCCAGACGTTGATAATGACGTCCTGGTACAGCTTCTTCCTTGTAAACAGCTTTATTCTTAGAACTTCTTTCTCTGATCAGAAAGTAAATGGATTTGAAATCATATCACACCACCACACAGCAATATATGCAGTTAAAATGATTAATAATGAAATGTTGTTTCAATAGGTATAAGGTAAAACAAGGGTCTTCTATAACTATTCACAGAATGAACAAGTAGCATCTTCAGAAATCATGAAATTGGTGACTTCTAAGATAATACCTCCTTTTGTGCTTATTTGTTTATTATCCTTTCTATTGGTTCTTTTGTTAGTTCTTCCATTCTATAATGATCTTGGTTTCTCTATTTTTTCTTACTTGTGGCATGGATCCACTGACATAGTTTCAGGTATATATTATTATTGTTAGGTGAATATAAAAATTCTACTTAACCTAAATTTTTTCTGCATGAAGAATTATTGGAAGATCAACACTTCTCCCTGCCTCTGGGGGTTTCCTGTTTACTTCTTCATTCACTCAATTAACTTTCTGATTATTTGCTGTATCCTAGAGACACTAGCAACCTTCCTCCCAGACTCAAAATCTTCCTGAACCTCAATTCAGTTAACACTATTATAGGAATGCCCCACCCTCTAGAATTTCTGTCTCAAATAAATGGAGTAGCATCCATTTAGTTAGGAGACATGTCACTGTCACTGCAGTGTAAGTATTTGGAAGGTGATATTTTTACTGTTCCTGGTAGTGTATGTTCCCAGAATTTTGCCCTCTCCATTCCTCTCTCTCCCTCTCTGTCTCTCTCTCTCACACACACACCCATGTGCACAAAAATTTACTTGGCTTAATAATGTTAGCATATTGTATTATAATATGTAATAGTTCAGTTCAGTTCAGTCGCTCAGTCGTGTCCTACTCTTCGTGACCCCAAGGACCACAGCACGCCAGCCTCTCTGTCCATCACCATCTCCCGGGGTTTAGTCAAACTCATCTCCACTGAGTTGGTGATGCCATCCAACCATCTCATCCTCTGTTGTCTCCTTCTCCTTCTGCCCTCAATCTTTCCCAGCATCAGGGTCGTTTCAAATGAATCAGCCCTTCACATCAGGTGGCCAATGTACTGGAGTTTCAGCTTCAACATCAGTCCTTCCAATGAACAATCAGTACTGATCTATTTAGGATGGACTGGTTGTATCTCCTTGCAATACAAGGGACTCTCAAGAGTTTTTTCCAACACCACAGTTCAAAAGCATCAATTCTTCGGTGCTCAGCAACTCTCACATCCATACATGACCACTGGAAAAACCATACCCTTGATGAGACAGACCGTTGTTGGCAAAGCAACATCTCTGCTTTTTAGTATGCTGTCTAGGTTGGTCATAACTTCCCTTCCAAGGAGTAAGCGTCGTCTAATTTCACGGCTGCAGTCACCATCTGCAGTGATTTTGGAGTTCAGAAAAATAAAGTCAGCCACTGTTTCCACTGTTTCCCATCTATTTCCCATGAAATGATGGGACCAGATGCCATGATCCTAGTTTTATTAATGTTGAGCTTTAAGCCAACTTTTTCACTCTCCTCTTTCACTTTCATCAAGAGGCTCTTTAGTTCTTCAGTTTCTGCCATAGATGTGGTGTCATCTGCATATCTAAGGTTATTGATATTTCTCCCAGCAGTCTTGATTCCAGCTTGTGCTTTATCCAGCCCAGTGTTTCTCATGATGTACTCTGCATATAAGTTAAATAAGCAGGGTGACAATATACAGCCTTGATGTACTCCTTTTCCTATTTGGAACCAGTCTGTTGTTGTTCCGTGTTCAGTTCTAACTGTTGCTTCCTGACTTACATACAGATTTCTCAGGAGGCAAGTCATGTGGTCTGGTATTCCCATCTCTTTCCAAATTTTCCACAGTTTATTGTGATCCACATAGTCAAAGGCTTTGGCATAGTCAATAAAACAGAAATATATGTTTTTGTGGAACTCTTTTGCTTTTTCGATGATCAAAAGGATGTTGGCAATTTGACCTCTGGTTCCTCTGCCTTTTCGAAAACCAGCGTGAACATCTGGAAGTTCATGGTTTCCGTACTGTTGAAGCCTGGCTTGGAGAATTTTGAGCATTACTTTACTAGCATGTGAGATGAGTGCGATTGTGCAGTAGTATGAGCATTCTTTGGCATTGCCTTTCTTTGGGATTGGAATGAAAACTGACCTTTTCCAGTCCTGTGGCCACTGCTGAGTTTTCCAAATTTGCTGTCATATTGAGTGCAGCATGTCCACAGCATCATCTTTTAGGATTTGAAATAGCTCAACTGGAATTTCATCACCTCCACTAGCTTTGTTCATAGTGATGCTTCCTAAGGCATACTTGACTTCACATTCCAGGATTAAAATGTGGTTTACTGGAGAAGGGAATAGCAATCCACTTTAGTATTCTTGCCTTGAGAATACCATGAACAGTATGAAAAGGAAAAAAGGTAGGACACGGAAAGATGAGCTCCCCAGCTTGGTAGGTACTGGAGATCGGTGGAGAAATAACTCCAGAAAGAATGAAGAGATGGAGCCAAAGCAAAAACTACATCCATTTTTGGATGTGACTGGTGATAGAAGCAAGGTCCAATGCTATAAAGAGCAATATTGCATAGGAACCTGGAATGTTAGGTCCATGAATCAAGGCAAATTGAAAGTGGTCCAACAGGAGATGGCAAGAGAGAACATTGACATTTTAGGAATCAGTGAACTAAAATGGACTGGAGTGGATGAATTTAACTCAGATGACCATTATATCTACTCCTGTGGGCAGGAATCCCTTAGAAGAAATGGAGTAGCCATCATTGTCAACAAAAGAGTCTGAAATGCTGTACTGGATGCAATCTCAAAAATTACAGAATGATCGCTGTTCGTTTTCAAGGCAAACCATACAATGTAATATCTAGGAATGCAAAGTGTCTGTTATTTTGGGTTCATAGCCCAGAAGAACCACTTGTTAGCTGCTTGACATTGTATCAGGATGTCATCATTAACATCTGTACTTGTCCATAAGCACTCAGTAGCTTAGAGTTGATGAGCAATTCTGGGAACTGATTGATAAGAACATGTAGAGGAATGACTATGTTGAAAACTGATACTTATTCCAGTGACTCCATCAATAGATTAGTAGTATAACAATACCCACTTCATAGAGTTGTTATGAAAATTTAAAGAGATCATATGTCAAAGATGTTTAACAGTGTGATTGAGATATCATGGGCACTAGGAATCATACATATTAAATTAGAGATGCTTTGTGGACTACTTTAAAGTCAAACAATGTTTGAAATTATCTTTATGCAAAAATGTATCATGAATTTCAATTGGTTTATAAGCATCTGCTCAGAAAAAAATATTTTTATAATTGGAAATTGTTTAGACGTCTCAATTCAGTTCAGTTCAGTCACTCAGTCATTTCCGACTCTTTGTGACCCCATGAATAGCAGCAGGCCAGGCCTCCCTGTCAATCACCAACTCCTGGGGTTTACCCAAACTCATGTCCATCAAGTCGGTGATGCCATCCAGCCATCTCATCCTCTGTTGTCCCCTTCTCCTCCTGCCCCCAATCCTTCCCAGCATCAGGGTCTTTTCAAATGAGTCAACTCTTCGCATGAGGTGGCCAAAGTATTGGAGTTTCAGCTTCAACATCAGTCCTTCCAATGAACACCTAGGACTGATCTCCTTTAGGATGGGCTGGTTGGATCTCCTTGTAGTCCAAGGGACTCTCAAGAGCCTTCTCCAACACCACAGTTCAAAAGCATCAATTCTTCTGTGCTCGGCTTTCTTCACAGTCCAACTCTCACATCCATACATGACTACTGGAAAAACCATAGCCTTGACTAGACAGACCTTTGTTGGCAAAGTAATGTCTCTGCTTTTTATATGCTATCTAGGTTGGCCATAACTTTCCTTCCAAGGAGTCTAGTCATTTTACAATCCAAATGTCTGCCATCTTTCTCTTTAATACCAAAGTAGTATTTGTCAAAGCCTTATACTGAAAGCTTTAAGACGTTTATATTTTCCAATTCCTTTTTTTCTCTAGTAAGCTTTTGGAAATTTACAAGGAAAAATGGTAGTTACTTCTCATCTGTGCTGATTCTCCTTCTCTTGAGTGTTTCAATATTCTGTAGGTTACTTCCTGCCACCATGTCATGAAGCTTTCCAAGCTGCTGCTGTTCTGTCAACTGCCATTCCCTCTCCAAGCGTGAATACTGCTGCTGCTGCTGCTGAGGCTAAGTTGCTTCAGTCGTGTCCGACTCTTAGCGACCCCATGGACTGCAGCCCACCAGGCTCCTCTGTCCATGGGATTCTCCAGGCAAGAGTACTGGAGTGGGGTGCCATTGCCTTCTCCATGTGAATACTAGCCACTCTTTTCCCTTTCCAATGCAGAACGAACAGTAAGACTCAATGAATTTTATTGAATCTTGAATTTAAATGAGGGAAAAAGGGAACTTGAAACTCTCACTACTCATGAAGTCTTTCCATCTTCTCAAAGAGATGCCCTCTACTGGCCAACTTTTTTTTTTTTGTAGACTCCAGATTGTCTTTGTGGTGGAGACAAAAAGCCCCTTTGATTATAGTCCCCTGCTTAGAGTCCACATTAAATGTGAGCTGGCCCTAGAGAGAAGAGGAGCCTTTTTATATTTTGGATTAAAGCTAGACTTACTCAGGAAGACTTATATTCTGCTTCTAGACATTTTGAGTGTTCAAGGAGGGAAATGGTTTATTGCTATGAATGAGGACTTGCATTAGCATGACTTTTTTGATGTTGACCTTTTTCTATCATCTTAGTTAACTTCCCCCAGGAGGAGAAAGTATGACTGATCTCTGAATCAGTAGTAGAAATCTTGTCCACAGCTTATTTACATATTCATTGGTTGTTGTTGTTCAGTTGCTCAGTCATGTCCAACTCTTTGAGACCCCATGGACTGCAGCGCACCAAGCTTCCCTGTTCTTCACCGTCTCCCAGAGCTTGCTCAGGCCCATGTCCATTGAGTCAGTGATGCCATACAACCATCTTGTCCTCTGTCATCCCCTCTCCTCCCGCCTTCAATCTTTCCCAGCATCAGGGTCTTTTCTAATCAGTTGGCTCTTTGCATCAACTTATTCATATTTGCAGCTTTATCAACTAAGGCAGCTGGGTACATACCTTATCTTTTTTTCAGACTATTTCATTCACTTTCATACCAATTCTCAAACTTACTTCTAAAAGGAGGCATCCATCAATTAAACCTGCTGCTGCTGCTAAGTCGCTTCAGTCGTGTCCAACTCTGTGTGACCCCATAGACAGCAGCCCACCAGGCTCCCCTGTCCCTGGGATTCTCCAGGCAAGAATACTGGAGTGGGTTGCCATTTCCTTCTCCAATGCATGAAAGTGAAAAGTGAAAGTGAAGTCGCTCAGTCGTGTCAGACTCGTAGCGACCCCGTGGACCGCAGCCCACCAGGCTCATCCATGGGATTTTCCAGCCAAGAGTACTGGAGTGGGGTGCCATTGCCTTCTCCATCAATTAAACCTATCTCCCTCCAATTCTTCCTTATTGAAAGATTTTTATATACAATGTACATACACTATGTGCTTTTTTTAGTTGTAGTATATTACTTTGTAGTTGTTTCCAAGTTTATCAGAACTGTGTTTTAAATAACTAAACAAATAGTAACATTGTGACAGATGGGAAATGTTTTTCATTTATCTTTTCCACGTCTTCACAGAATGTGCTTCTTTTTTTTATATAGTGAATGCTCAATAAATACAATTATCTGGCATACATAAATGTCTGATAGCATCTTATATCTTTTAGCTTTGATTTAAAGACAATGAATCTTTTAGGAGTATTTTACAAAAATTAGATTAACTTTATATATATATATATATATATATATATGTACGTATGTATATAAATGTCACTGGATAAAGGTTTAGATATGTCGTCATGAATTCTACTGAGACCTGAAGGACAAAACTACTTCTAACAATGTTTATCATAAGCAAGATTTGTTTTACAAAAAGAGATTTTCAGATTCAAAAGCCACACTCTGTTTATCACCACAATCCATTACACGGGTCTATATGGAGAATTACATTGAGCAAAATGTTAGTGTCTTAAAAGTTTGCATTTTTATTGTTTTAAACATTGAGGCCCAGTTTTATTCTGATCATTCTAACTGTGCTATTAAATTGGTGGGGGGTGGTGAGCACAGAATGGTTTTATTAGCATTTTTCCCTCTCCAAGAGCTTTTTCTTCTATTGATTTGAGTATCAACCAATGCTAGCAAGTGAGAAAATCAAACAGTAAATTTGACAGTATCTCTGTCTGTGATACTATGGGGATATCCCCATGGCTCAGTGGGTAAAGAATCTGCCTGCAATACAGGGGACATGACAGAGGAGACACAGGTTCATTCCCTGGGTTGGGAAGATCCCCTGGAAGAAGAAATGGCAACCTATTTCAGTATTCTTGCAGGATAATCCCATGGACAGAGAAGCCTGGAAGGCTATATATAGTCTATAGAGTTGCAAAGAGCTGGACATGTTGAGCGATTGGGCACATTATACATACTGTATGATAGTATAGCTGAAATGCTTCTATCTGAGTGAAGTTGCTCATCATCTGTTAGACAGGTTGTTTCAAATGTATTCTAAGAGTTGTGTTCTAAACTCTATGGTCTGCTCTGTCTTACTATCAAATTGTAACACTCCTAGTTGATCTTATGATAACTATATTGACCTTATGTAATTTTATCAGAACATTGCTCCTTGGTTTATAATTGCTTATTATTATTTCCTTGCTATTTCTCCCTTCCGTCAATTAATATGGAAAATGCTAGCTTATGCAGACCCCAAAACAATAAATCTATGCACACACACTCCCCTCTCTCTCTGTAACAGATTCTTTTTTTTTTTTTTTAAGAATCATTAGACTCTTTGAATTCACCTCTTTACCCTCTTTAATAATTGTATAACTCCCTTTGGTGAATCATGATAAATATCAGACAGACTCTCCTGGCCAGTTCTAGGTAGTTCCAGAATTTTAGCCACACTCAAATGTTTTTAGATTTTTTTTGAGCTGAGAACCCAAGTTGTTTCACAGTCTCAGATATAGTTTCATCCTTTCTCTGGATTGCATATCTTCTGCTGTAGGCAGTCTTCTGTTCTGCTTTTACATACCCAAAAAGAACTCAGTCATCTCACATTGAAGAGGGTGAACTCACCTTCCATGCATTTCAGATGCTCAGTTCCTCAGAAATCTATCCTCAAACATCATTTTTCTAAGAGGCCTTTTCCAGGTGTGTGTCTGCCTACATGTGTCTGCTACTGTTCTAAGCATTTTAAGATAAGTGAATTCATTTAACTGTCATGCTAACCCTCTGAAATAGCAGAGTTGATAATATCCATCACCTATTCTGTTCACCTTTACCTGTCTGTGCATTCAGCAGCTATGAGTGCTCAGAGATGTTCCCATCTCTGGAGAATTGCCCTCCCATCTCACCAGAACTGTCTTACTGGAGAGATTAGGCCCAGTCCTCAAATAAGGGTATAAAAGACTTTTTTTGCCCGACACTAGAACAACTCCATGCTTCCTCCATATGTTCTAGTTGAAGTAAGCGCCAACAGTGGTGGCTGCTCTCCATGATGGCTCCCCAATGAATCCATATCTCTTGGTATTTATCTGTTTGTGTGGCCCTTTTCTATACTGAATCTGGGAAAGCCCAATAGGATGTATAATCAATAGAACAGAGTATTACCAACAGAATGGGGCAAAAGTGACACTGTAGCTCTCTGAGGTTAGATTATAGGAACTTTTAAAGGTTCTCCATTTATCTTTTGTAATGTTTATTCTGGGGAAGGTAAGCTACTACATTAAAATTGAAAGTCTGATTATCCTGTGAGAGCTGTGATGTGAGGAGCACAAGCTAGGTGGAGAGAATCTGAATGGACAGAGCAGATGCTGAGTTGCTACAGGTATTCCAGCCCTCCCAGCCCAAGTGTCAGACATATGGGTGAATATACTACCTTTAACATTTCAATCTCAGTGGATGCAACATGGGGAAGAAACGAGGATCCAAAGCTTATGTCTCCGGTTGTGTTCTCGTCAACTTGAGTCATTTGAGCCACCTCACCTCACTGTGCTCTGTCCAAATTTCTGAGCTACCAGAATCATGAGATAATAAAACTGGAGAGAAGGATACAGTGGTGAGCATCATTTGCAGCAGTGATAACAAGCACAAATGAGACCACACAGCTGCTTAGCTTCTTCTCTAGCTCTATGCCGCTTCCCTTCCTTTCTTTAGTGGAGTCATTCAGTAAGTCATTTGCACAAAAATGATCCTCTCCGCTCTTCTTCAATATGACTGTACCTATAATTGGTAGGTTCTATTGGTAATCACGCTTTATAGATGCTCAAATGGAGGCACAGATGAATAAAATCTGTCACCCAAATCCATAACTAATTCTTAAGAGAGCCGGTGTACTAGAACCAGGCCTCAGAGCCCTTGTTCGTAACCAGAATGCTATCAGGATACTAGATGGCTCCAGACCAGAATAACTGCTGCCTACCATGGGCAGAATATCACATTTGGCTACTGTATTAAACCTCCAAATTCAAACAAGATTTAGAATATAAAGAGCAATCGTTTATCCATTTTCTGACTTTTTTTTTCTTTCTGAGGGTCTGTGTCTTCTACTGAGAGAAAGAATCCACACTGTCTTGTTTAGCACGTAAGCCTTCTGTGAAATGGCAGCATGACCACACACAGGGTACCTGGCTGTCAGCCAAGAACAGTGGTGTTCGGTTTGCACCATGCCGATCCTTTTGTCACTTGTTAAAAATTCAGTGTTATCTCCTTTCCCAAACATTGCTACCATCTGCCTACACATGACTTTGACAATGACGATGTGGTAATTGCAGTTGTGTGCCTAATACCAACTATTACAGTGTCCAATGGCCAGAGCAAGCAGCTGTCTTTAAACTCTACCCTTCTAGTTTTCCCCATATCCCCAAAGCCCCTTGCTTATTCTTTTGAAATGTTGTGATGGTATTGGAAACTACTGATGCTTTCTGCTTCATAAAGGAAAAAAAGTATAGTATCATAAAAATCTTTCTATACATCCATCCATCAAATTAAAATAGCTTTGGGGGCTAATTTTTTAAGATCACAATTAGAGTTATAGTGTGAACTGGCAAAAGTGTTCATTTAATTTTGTTAAATGGAGCCAAGATAACTTGATAGTTTTACAGTAGCATTTTCCCAAATGTGTACTTATAAATAAGTCAGTGCTTGCATTATGGATCTTTAGATTCTTTTCAAAGTTTTTAGGAAATACTACATAGTTTAAAATGGCATAGTCTTAGCTAGTGTTGTTTGACAGATTTGGTAGGTTCCCATCAATAAGAAATTCCTGAGATAGCAAATTTTTTCCCAACATGCAACTTCAGTAAAAATATGTTCATTTCCATCTCCTCAACACCTTAGCTGTAACAGTATCAGTTAATGTTTATCACCTTCTTAGAGTTATAATAAAAAAAATTCATATATGTAACTTTGAGACAAAGATCTTCCTTGTGAAATGCCTGGCATTAAGCTCAGCAGAACCAGGGGCTGGAGAGTCTTATATAAGTGTAAGAATGAAGACAAGAGGATATAACTCACTTTGGAAGGAAAGCAATTGATAATACCAGAATAAAAATCCCTTGGTATCTATCCAGGAAATTATACAACGAACTGTGGGATTCCATTTAGTGAGAACCCTAGGTGTCAGAGACATTAAAAAAAAAATCAAAACACAACAGAAGTCACTAATCAATACAAAAAGTCCTAACTGGTGGTTCTTTACCTTTCTTCAATGAACAAACAGACAAAAATAAAACAAACAAAGAACTTACCTGAGCTTCTCCCGGCAAATCCTACCTGAATTTACTAGAATTTTATCTTGGACAAGTTTCACTCAGCTTCAGTGACCATGCTGCTTCTGTACCTGGCTAACTAGCACTCATTCTCCGTATCTCCTCTTAGGCGGCATTACTGCCTCTTAGCCCCTCCAGTCTTTAGTAAGTAGCCCTTTTTGGCTTTTCCACAGTTCCATGTTTTTCTATCCTAACACCCATTTTTCTGTATGATAATTACCTGCATGTTAGTATCATTCACAGTCATATCCCTGATGTTTAAAATTACACATAATGAACACAGTTGATGTGTGATAAACATTCATTTACCCCAATATTTATTAAGCAATGACTACATAGCAGGAGCTGTGCTAAGTACTTAAAATGCAGCAAACAAAAAGTCAAACATTCTTCCTGACCTGATGGAGCCTCCACTGAATGTAGGACAGTAGACACTATTTCTTTTGGGTCCATTGAATAGCCTTACTGTTAAAGATAGTGGGATAATTGTTGGACTCCACCGAAAATGTACTCATCTTATCATATCTTTACTATCCGTTAGCCACCTTTTGGGAGAAGAAAATGGCAACTCACTCCAGTATTCTTGCCTGGATAATCCTGTGGACAGAGGAGCCTGGTGGGCTGCTGTCCATGGGGTCACACAGAGTTGGACACGACTGAAGAGACTTAGCAGCAGCAGCCCCCTTTTGTCTTCCCTTCCTTCTACTCCAGCTTGGATTTCATGGTCCATTATTGTTGGCACTCCTTTGTTTGCATCTCCACTCTTCTTCCTCTGGAACACTTGCTTGGCAGAGCCTCAACCACAGGTCAACACAACTCTCTACCTACTACATTTGTATAGTGATTCTGTGTAGCTAGCATGGTTACAGAAAAAAAAAAAAGAAAGAAAATCCTGCTGCCTGAATTTATTCTATTTATGAGTAGAAATTGCAAGCTGCACAGGTATCCAGCTCTATTTACCTTATCCTTTCACCCTCTCATCCTTCCCCCATTCTCCCACATGTTCTGGTTGTCCTTTCCTATTTGCTCAATTACCTCAGCATATAAACATGCTATAATATCTTCCATCTTAAAATCATCTACATAGATCTCCAGCTATTTCTTCAATAATTAGCTAGTTTTATGGTAAAATTCTGCCAAGAATTCTTTATGCTCACTGTCTCTAATTCCGGTTTTTCTGTTCCCCCTTTCTCCAACCATCATCAGTCTTTAAGCTGGTCTTGTCTGGATCACCAGCTACCACTATGTTGAGAAGTCAAGCTGTTTCTCCTAAGTCTTCAGATTCCTGAACTGCTCAGAGGCACTTGACATTTTGTCATTACTTCTGGAACATCAGACTCCCCAGGTTTTCTTATTTTCTTGCTGTCCAGTACTCTTGACTGGCCCTCTTTTTTGACTCACCCTGTAAACATGTTAATGTCCTTTGAAGCTCTTATCCCTCATGTTCAAACACATCTCCTGAGTGACTTCACCCAGACCCAGAGATTTTACATAAACTGATGATTCTCAGAGTCACATAATTAGCCCCAAACTTCCCCTGGTCACTAGACTCATACAGTATATCTAACTACCTGTTGATATTTCTACCTGATTTTAATAAGTGTCTTACATATATAGGACTTTAAATTCATTACATGGAATACTCACTCCTTATATCTTCTAAAACTGTTCTTTATACCATTTGAATCTAAGCTTAATGATTGTTTCTTCAAAATATTCCACCCTATCTAACCAACCAAACACTTTCCCAACTATATATTCTCTTACTCTGCTATATTTTCCTTTAGAGTATTTACTTGTTTATTTTAATCTCTCTTACTAGAAAGTAAGATCCACGAGGACATGCATGACTGTATTGTTAGAACCTGGAACAAAACATAAAACACAGAAGGCATTCAAAATTTTTGATACATTTTTAAATAAAATAAGGAAATGAATAAAATAATTACAGATAGTTATACTCTGAAAGAAAAAAAAATAGCATGTGGTGTTGTATTTTAAAACACTGTGGAAGGGTGACTAGAATTGTCAGAGACTGTCTTTCTGAGATAATCACTAAGACTTAAATGATGAGAAGGGAGCTACTTTGTGTAAAGCCCAGGAAACTATATTCGAGCAAGAGGGAAAGAAAGTGTAATGAAACTATACAAAGAGCTTGCTGAATTGCAGGAACTGTTGGAAGACCTTGTGACTGGGACACACTGAGAGAAGGAGGAAATGGCTTGAGATCAGGATGGAGAGATGAGTAAGGGGTAGTTAAGAGGTTCTCCGAGGCAGTTATAAGAGGTTTTAATATTATTCTTAGCAAACTAAAAAACTGCTGCAAAGTTTTAAGCAGGGAATTGGCATGATATTATTTCATAACAAGGGCTTGCTGTTTAGTGGATAAAGGATGGAAGGAGAGCAACACAAAAGTAAAACACCAAGGAGAGTAGACATGGCTATTAACACTAGTTCAGGAAAGAGATAATGATGGCTGGTCTCAGGTTGTGGCAATGATGTGGAGAAAACTATATAGGCTGGCAATTTATTTTGAATGTAGAACTGATAGGTGTTTTTAATCAATTGAATTTGGGATGAGGAAAAGGAAAGAACAAAATTAAGTGTGACTCTCAGATATACATAGAGACAGGAAGACCTGTCAAATTCTAATTTAAGAAGACTAAGTGGGATATGCTTTACAGAGCAATATCGAATCATTTTGGTTAGATTAAATCTGAGATATCTATAAGATATGCCAGAGGAGGTGTCTGGGCTCTGATAAGTTTATGTAATTGAACTTCTGAGGTGATTTCATTATATTCCTCACTTTACAAGGGAATTTACTGAGATAGAGAGAAGTTAATAAATTTCTTTGCATCCTTTAGCAGCAAATGGAAAAGTGAGAAGCACATTAAGTCTGTATCACACTAAAACAGTGTATATAATACATTAAGTGTGGAAGATCTGGGTAGAAATCTGGTCAAGAAATACAGATTTCAGAGTTGTTAGCAGATGGTATTATATATTAAGAGGTGTGACTACCTAAGAAGAGAAGAAGATTGAGACTTGACAGATATGAACCTGCAGAAACTGACTGAAGATAAAAAAGACAATATGATGGTCTGATAAATTAGGTAAAAGGAAAATCATCAGAAAGTTTCATGGGAGCAGGCACAGTATTACTGGGAGGAAGGAATGGTGAACAGAGTTGAATTGTTGAGGATCAAGTAACATGAGTATAAGTTGTTGTTCAGTTGCTCAGTCGTGTCCGACTCTTTACAACCATATGGACTGCAGCATGCCAGGCTTCCCTGTCCTTCATCATCTCCCGGAGCTTGCTCAGACTCATGTCTATTGAGTTGGTGATGCCATTCAACCATCTCATGCTCTGTCTTCCCCTTCTCCTCATGCCTTCAATCTTTCCCAGCATCATTGCCTTTTCTAATGAGTCGGCTCTTTGCATCAGGTGGCCAGAGTATTGGAGCTTCAGCTTCAGCATTAGTCCTTCCAATAAACAAGTAAGTGAAAGATTAATGATCTTCAAAAGAATATTTCCTCTAGAGACTCATCAACCTCTTTCATTCCCTTCAATTTTTAAATAAAAACTACAAGCAAACATATCTAAAAAGTATAAAGCATAGGAAAAATAGAGAAAATGAAGATTTCTAAAATGAGGATTGTCCATGTGATTTTGGACAAATCATTTGACTTTCTCTAAAGCTTTAAATCCTTGTTATAATCAATAAAAGTTGTCTATTCTATATCCTTTATAAGCTTCTTTGAAACCAAATGTGGTGATAGAGTGTTAGAATGTTTTTAAAGACTCTCAAAACATTAATGCATATTAGTTCTTAATACATACATGAACATTAACATTTTCCCTTATTCTATCTTCCCATTGAATAGCAAAACTCAAAGACTATAATTTCTACTATTTACTTCCCTTGTGGATCATATAGTAAAGAATCTACCTGCAATGCAGGAGATCTGGGATCAACCCCTGCGTAGGGAAGACCCTCTGGAGAAGAGAATGTCTAACCATGCCAGTATTCTTGCCTGGAGAATTCCATGGACAAGGGAGTCTGGCAGGCTACAGTCCCTAGGGTTGCAAAGAGTTGGACATGACTGAGCAACTAACACTTTACTTAGTTCACTTGGGCCTAGTACTATAGAGTGCATTTCACAGAATGTGTATGTGTGTGTGTGTGTGTGTGTGTGTGTGTGTGTGTGTGCTCAGTCCTGCATGACTCTTTGAGACCCCATGGACTGTAGCCTGCCAGTCTCCTCTGTTCCTGGAATTTTCCAGGCAGGAATGCTGGAGTGGGTTGCTATTTCCTCTTCCAGGGGATCTTCCTGACCCTGGAGTCCTACCCATGTCTCTTGAATCTCCTGTAAGTAGACAGGGTGATTCTTTACCACTGCGCCTGTGAGAGATGTCAAATCAGATGCTGTTTTCCAGATGCTGTGATATGATATTGTGATTCATCATAAGAGATGCATACTTGGTCTTCCAGCCACTCCTGACACATGACGGCATGTGTGCTAAGTCACTTCAGTCGTGTTTGACTCTGTGTAACCCTATGGACCATAGCCTGGCAGGCTACTCTGTCCATGGGATTCTCCAGGCAAGAATACTGGAGTGGGTTGCCATTTCCTCCTCCAGGGGATCTTCATGATCCAGGGATGGAACCTGAGTCTCTTGCATCTCCTGATGTGGCAGGCAGGTTTTTACCACTAAAGCCAATTTCCTAAGTAAAGAGTTCAGTTTTGTTATGTTAGTGAAGTGATTTGGTGAAAGCCCTTAGGTTAAGAATGCAGGCTTTTACCAGGGGAACCAACCCTGTGATTAAGGGGAGTGTGAACTTTGAGTCTCTTCCTAACCTACCACCTTTTCCACATCTACCTCAGCTTCCTAGGAAAAGGGAGGAGCTGGAGGCTGAATCAATTGTCCTTCCATCAGGATGTTCATTTGTATCTTTTATCATGTCCTTTTATAATAAATATAATACAGTTATCCAGTAGATAAAATGTTTCTCTGAGTTCTGTGAGCTGCTTTAGTAAAAGAACCTGCAAAGGACCTTGTAGGAACCTTTGCTTGGTAACTAGTTGGTCAGAAGTACAAGTAACAACCTGGGTTTGTGACTGGCATCTGAATGGTGGGGGGATGTCACTTCTGAGGATTGTTTTTGATATAAGAATACTTCCAGTCCCCCACACTGGAATTTAGTGATCAGGAACCCAAAAAAGTTGCCTTCATAAACATTTTCATTATAATTATTTTTAATAGTATCAGTATTTGTAGGTACTCATTTCAATCATCCACACACATCACTTTTTTTTCTAGGAATGTGAATATGAATTTTTATATTTTTATGTACATATTTACTCCTGTTGTGACTCACATAAATTTATAATACAGTAAGGCTGTAAGTGATAATCCTAAATTTGGAGGCTTTCTTGGTATTATTCCCAACTGTAAAATTTTTTTTTTAATGGAAAGCAAGAAAGACTACTTGAGAATGATTTTATGTTTCCTTATAGAAAGTTGTGTGTATAAACATGCTTCCAGCACCTGTATACCTTAGAGCTATATTACAGGGAACCTATCATTACTAAGACATGAAGGATAAAGAGATAAAATAATAATATAAGCAATAATAATATTAGCAATTTTAGAGTTTAGTTGGATAGACTAAGCACAAAGACAGCCTGAAAATATCAGCAACAGCATATCTGAAGAGACAGTGTTCAAACAGAAGTTTGTAACAGCCCATCACACAAAACATATGGCTAAAAATGAGTAAATGGTAACTGAAAGCAAAAAAAAAAAAAATACAGATATCAATATCCCTATTATATGTTAGCTAATTAATTAGAAATCTAAGTCTTACAGTCAGTAGATTTTATTACAGGGCCAGAACCACCTTTCATTGTAGCCATTGCCCTTTGGTGTCCTAGAATAACTTTACAAAATCAAATGCTCATCTGGAATTCTCTGGCCAAGTTCCAAAATGGTCACTCTGGACAAGATTATAATGGAGACCAGTATAAAGGTTTAATTTTACTGTAGTGTGGCAGCAGCCTCTGACATTTACAGTTCCCTCTCCACATTCAGGAACCTCATATTCTGTGATGGAGAATGGGGAAAATACGACCAGGAGAAACTGGAGAAAACAGCCTGTTTTTTTTACTATTAACTTGGAATTATTAGTACTAAGAATTCTCATTTACCTATAGACTTGAGTACTTGAAACATAAGCCCTAGAAATTTCAGGTGTTTTGTAGGTTCCTATTGGGACTAAGGCAGGAGATAGATGCACCACATGCTGAGCAGCTGGAGTTTGTTCCCTGCAGACAGATACTCAAGATGAGGAGGAGAAGGAGCTGAACCCTGCCCAGACAAGAGAGCACATGTATCTCATTCTTGAGGTCAAGGAGACCTTCCCAACTGTACATGTTCAGAAAAGCTCTTTAGAGATCTAAAAGGGAGTGATGTCAACCTATCCGGAGACATCTTCACGGAAACCATCTTGGCTAAGAGGTGTGCACACACATGGGAGAACCCTGAGATAAAACAAATATGGACTCAGAACCAGGCAAAGCAAGACAATTGGCCAATGAAACCAGGACGAAATTGATTCAGACTACTACAAGGGTGTGACTCTCTCTGAGCCCGTGCCTGTGTCTATCCACAGGTACTCTTTTATCTCCTAATAAACTGTTTCAATACTTCCTGTCTCTCTGTAGAAATTAACTTCTACACAGCTGATAGGCCAGGGTTTTGTCACTGGCCACTGGTCCCTGGTGGCTTAGTAGCTAAGATTCAGCACTCTTTCTGCCGCAGCCTGACATCTCTCTGGCTGAGAACCAAAATCCTGCTTCAAGTCTCTGCAAACCTAGGCCTCTGAGATCAGAATTTCCTTTGGCTTTTATCCTTCTTCATCATATCAACTTGTCAGAGAAAATAAAAATTACAGAGATATCTAGTAACAGGAGATGACAAGAGTGAATGTCAACATTTTAGGAATCACTGAACTAAATGGACGGGAATGGGTGAATTTAACTCAGATGACCATTATATCTACTACTGTGGGTAAGAATCTCTTAGAAGAAATGGAGTAGCCATCATAGTCAACAAAAGAGTCTGAAATGCAGTACTTGGATTCAGTCTCAAAAATGACAGAATGATCTCTGTTCATTTCCAAGGAAACCCATTCAATATCACAGTAATCCAAGTCTATGCCCTGACCAGTAATGCTGAAGAAGCTGAAGTTGAATGGTTCTGTGGAGACCTACAAAACTTTCTAGAACTAACATCCAAAAAAGATGTCCTTTTCATTTTAGGAGACTAGAATGCAAAAGTAGGAAGACAGAAATACCTGGAGTAACAGGCATATTTGGCCGTGGAGTACAGAATGAAGCAGGGCAAAGGCTAATAGAGTTTTGCCAAGAGAACACACTGGTCATAGCAACCCCCCTCCTTCAACAACACAAGAGAAGACTCTACACGTGGACATCACCAGATGGTCAATACTGAAATCAGATTGATTATATTCTTTGCAGCCAAAGATGGAGAAGCTCTCTACAGTCAGTAAAAGCAAGACTGGGAGCTGACTGTGGCTCAGCTCATGAGCTACTTATTGCTGAATTCAGACTCCCATTGAAGAAAGTAGGGAAAACCACTAACTATTCAGGTATGACCTAAATCAAATCACTTATGATTATATAGTGGAAGTGACAAATAAATTCAAGGGATTAGATTTGATAGACAGAGTACCTGAAGAACAATGGACGGAGGTTCATGACATTGTATAGGAAGGAGTGATCAAGATTATCTCCAAGAAAAGAAATGCAAAAAAGCCAAATGGTTGTCTGAACAGGCCTTACAAATAGCTGTGAAAAGAAGACAAGTGAAAAGCAAAGGAGAAAGGAAAGATATACCCATTTGAATGCAGAGTTCCAAAGAATAGCAAGGAGAGATAAAAAAAAGCCTTCCTCAGTGATCAATGCAAAGAAGTAGAGGAAAACAGTAGAATGGGAAAGACTAGAGATCTCTTCAAGAAAATTAGAGATACTAAGGGAACATTTCAAGCAAAGATGGGCACAATAAAGGACAGAAATGGTATGGACCTAACAGAAGCAGAAGATATTAAGAACAGGGGGCAAGAATACACAGAAGAACTATACAAAAAAGATCTTCATGACCCAGCTAACAACAATGGTCTGATCACTTACCTAGAGCCAGACATCCTGGAATGTGAAGTCAAGTGGGCCTTAGAAAGCATCACTACGAACAAAACTAGTGGAGGTGATGGAATTCCAGTTGAGCTATTTCAAATCCTATAAGATGATGCTGTGAACATGCTGCACTCAATATGACAGCAAATTTGGAAAACTCAGCAGTGGCCACAGGACTGAGAAAGATCAGGTTTCATTCCAATCCCAAAGAAAGGTAATGTCAAAAAATGTTCAAACTACCGCATAATTGCACTCATCTCACACACTAGCAAAGTCATGTTCAAAATTCTTCAAGTCAGGCTTCCACAGTACATCAACCATGAACTTTCAGATGTTCAAGTTGGATTGAGATAAGGCGGAGGAACCAGAGATCAAATTGCCAACATCTGTTGGATAATTGAAAAAGCGAGAGTTCCAGAGAAACATCTACTTCTGCTTTATTGACTATGCCAAAGACTTTGACAGTGTGGATCACAACAAACTGTGGAAAATTTTTCAAGAGATGGGAGTACCACACCACCTGACCTGCCTCCTGATAAATCTGTATGCAGGTCAAGAAGCAACAGTTAGAACTGGCCATGGAACAATGGGCTAGTTCCAAATTGGGAAAGGAGTGTGTCAAAGCTGTATATTGTCACCCTCCTTATTTAACTTATATGCAGAGTATATAATGCAAAATTCTGGGCTGGATGAAGTACAAGCTGAAATCAAGATTTCCAGGAGAAATATCAATAACCTCAGATATGCAGATGACACCACACTTAAGGCAGAAAGCAAAGAACAACTAAAGAGCCTCTTAATGAAAGTGAAAGAAGAGAGTGAAAATGTTGGCTTAAAATTCAACATTCAGAAAACGAAAATCATGGCATCTGCTCCCATCACTTCATGTCAAATAGATGGGGAAATAATGGAAACAGTGGCTGACTTTATTTTTTGTGGCTCCAAAATCACTGCAGATGGTTACTGTAGCCATGAAAATAAAAGACACTTACTCCTCGAAAGAAAAGTTATGACCAACCTAGATGGCATATTAAAAAGCAGAGACATTATTTGTCAACAAAGGTCTGTTTAGTCAAAGCTATGGTTTTTTCAGTCGTCGTGTATGGATGTGAGAGTTGGAATATAAAGAAAGCTGAGTGTCGAAGAATTGATGCTTTTGAACTGTGGTGTTGAAGAAGACCCTTCAGAGTCTGTTGGGCTGCAAGGAGATCCAACCAGTTCATCCTAAAGGAAATCAATCTTGAATATTCACTGGAAGGACTGATGCTGAAGCTGAAACTCCAATACTTTGGCCACCTGATTCAAAGAACTGACTCATTTGGAAAGACCCTGATGCTAGGAAGGCAAGAGGAGAAGGGGACAACAGAGGATGAGATGGTTGGATTGTATCACTGACTCAATGGACATCAGTTTGAGTAAGCTCCAGGAGTTTGTGATGGACAGGGAAGTCTGGTGTGCTTCTGTCCATGGGGTCACAAAGAGTGGTACACGGCTGAGCGAGTGAACTGAACTGAACTGAACTGAAGTAGTATCACAATGACTAAATACTCTGAGATAAAATGGGTTTGGGGAATACTATTTGATAGATGAAAAATGCAGGCATCAGAATCACATTGGAAAAATAACTCAAATAGCAAAACCAGGATTTTGGTGCCCTTCAAAATAAACAGGCTTCTTAACAGGCAGCCATACCACCCTCAATTCATAATGACTCAAACTTTAACCAATTTATTATTTAACTTTGAAATTTAAGGAATCCTTATGGTATTTTGCTAAAAATTGCACCCCATCTCTTTTGCACCCTAATGAATGCTAAGAAAGGGTTGCTTCTCATGAGAATATCAAAGAAAAATTGCACCAGATGAGGTTAAAGAAGCAAGGAAAATTTATTTAAGTCAGTTACAGTAGGAGTGAGAGGTTGAACTCGCCTCCAATAAAACAAAAGTCAGACTAGTTTTCAAGCACTGACATGAATGGAAAAGTAGTCGAGGACATTAGTGGAGAGGTGTAGTCAATGTGATTGGATCCTCTGTGTTTACTAATTGTGTATATGTACTCAGTCGCTAAGTCATGTCTGACTCTTGTCATCCCAGGGACTGTAGCCCACCAGAATCTTCTTTCTATGATATTTACAAGCAAGAATATGGCAGGGGGTTGCCATTCCCTTCTCCAGGGGATCTTCCTGGCCTGTGGAGGAAGCCTGTGTCTGCAGCTTGGCAGGAGGACTCTTTACCACTGAGCCACCTGGGAAGCCCAAAGTTGAGCTTTTACCTTCCCATGGAGACTGGGAGATGGAGCCTGTGTTTAAGGAGAACTGCATTTCTGAGAGAATATTTACACCTCAAAGGGGCAGAAAAAGAATTTTACAGTTGCAAGTTTTCTAAAGAGAAGGGAGATCAGGGGTTTACAGTCAGGAAGAAACCTGTCAAGCAGAGATTGATTAAGCAGAGGGGAGCATTCACACTTTCTTGGTCAAGGGTTACAGTACTTATGCCCTATACAGATACTGCTGAAACAGTCTTTTATGATGTATTTACTTACAGCCTGGACTTCCAAGGTGACCCTACTGGTAAAGAATCCACCTGCCAATGCAGGAGATGCAAGAGATATAGGTTTGATCCCTAGGCCAGGAAGATCCCCTGGAGTAGGAAATGTCAACTCACTCCAATATTCTTGCTTGGAGAATTCCACGGACAGAGGAGTCCGTGAGACTGCAAGAGGTCAGACACAACTAAGTGACTGAGCACACATACACAGCTTTTGAGTTATTACAAGCAACATGCAGAGATTTCTGGGAAATCTGGATCAAGATTTATGAGCTTCTCAAAGCTCAGTGCCATGTCTCTACCTCTCACCTGCTAAAAACGCACACATTGTCTTGAAAGAACTCACTTTTACAGCATGAGGTTAACCGATGCTATTCTGAGGCACAAATGTTATTCACCTGTTGTTCAGCCAGCAGGAAATCCCTGGAGAGGGTGTTGCAAGTAAGAAGGCTAGAGGTGATGTTGAAGGGAAAAGCAACTGCTTCTGACTGCTAATGTTTAATCTGTCCCCTACAGAAATGAAAGAGGCCTTTTATCTTTGAGTAGAATAAGGTGATTTAAAAGAGGAACAAGATGACATGCAGAAGCTGATGCTGATGCCCAAGTAGTAAATTCAATTCAGTGCATGACTTCTGTGAATTTCAAGACTGAGATAAACTTCACTAATGTAATGGCTTCTGAAGAATAAGTTCAGAGTTTCTTTTAAGTCTCTAAAATTGTTGCCTTGCCATTCTGGGTTACATTGTAGTGGCAGTGTTTGATCTACCACATTTAACGACTTGTCTTTAATTCTGTCATCTTCATAGAAATTTGCTCCAGGGGAAAACTTAACTCACAAGTTATGAGAACTTCATAATTCAATATAAAACAAAACAATAATACACATAATATAAACACTTTAATAAATGCTTATTTTATGATCAATTTTTTAGAATTCTTTTTTAGATATTAACTTAGTATCTATAAGATCCAGAGACTTCTCTGAATTCTAGTACATCTGTATAAATATGACTATTGTAGTATGTTTACAATACTTTTGTTTCTATTTCCTACTGTGTAGTACTTATGGTTTAATGTTACTTTCTATAATATATTCCCTGGGATTCCCTGGTAGCTCAGACAGTAAAGTGTCTGCCTGTGATGCAGGAGACCCAGGTTCAATCCCTGGGTCGGGAAGATCCCCTGGAGAAGGAAATGGCAACACATTCTAGTACTCTTGCCTAGAAAATTCCATGGATGGAGGAGCCTGGTGGGCTACAGTCCTTGGGGTTGCAAAGAGTTGGACACAACTGAGCGACTTCACTTTCTTTTCTATAATACATTAATATGAAAATCATTTGAAAAAATATTGTCTTATAACTAAATAGTAAAATGGTGTTAAAAAAAGTTTTATCTAAGTATAACTGACAGACAATAAACTGTGATTATTGAAAGTCTATAGTTTGATGAGTTTGACAAATATACACCAACATGAAACTGTCATCTCATTGAAGAAAATGAGCATCATCCATTGCCCCAACTTTCCTTGTTCCCATTTTTAATGGTGTACTCTTGTCCTCTCCACTGGTACTCTTAAGAACCCAGTCCAGAAGCAACCTCTAATCTGATTTTTGTTATATATTAGTTTGAACTTTTAAAAATTTTCTATAAATTTTCTATAATTGGAATCATAGATTATGTACTTCTTTATGTTAATGCACATTCATGTGCTACCCCACAGTGAGGCCAAACAAACTGAAACATCAGAGTTTGGAGCAGAGAAAGGTTTATTGCAGAACTATGCAAAGGAGGGTACATGATAAGCTTGTGTACAATTCTCTGATTGGTTGATGGTGAGGCAGCAGAGTGGTGTCACAGAGTTAACATTATCAGTCCTTAGGCTCCAGGAGTCCTGGGGCTATGGGCTCATGATCATCAAGTAGCTCCTCCATTTGGTTGGGGATAGGGAGTGAGGGGCAGTTTTCACAACTGCAGAACAACTCAGGAAATTTCATAATTGTTTTGTGATTCACCATGTTTTAGTGTATATGAAGAATTCATTCTGTTTTAATTGCAAAGAAGCATTCTGTTGTAAATCTAAAGATCAGTTTAGGGATAATTGCCATTATGACACTATTGAATCTTTCAATCTATGAACAAAGAGTATCTTCTTATTTATTTTTATATGTCTTTTAAATGATTTCATCAATGTTTTCAGCTTTCAGGGTTGAGCAGTTTGGCATACTGTGTCATATTTATCCCTTAATAGGAAATATTTTCATGCTATTGTAAGTGGTATATATATATATATATATATATATATATATATATATATATATATATATATATATATATATTTAACTTTGGCTTTCCAATTGCTCATTGCTAGTTATAAAAATGCAATTTATTTTTGTATGTCAACATTGTATGCTACAAGTTTGATAAGTTCACTTGTTAGTCCCAGTAGCCCCTTTTTAAAAAATTCCTTTGGATTTCCTACACATAAAATCATGCTGTCTGTGAAAAAAGATATTTTTACTTTTCTTTTCAAATTTAGATAGCTTTTATTGTAACTATTCACTTTATCTCTTATATTGCTTTAAAGTACTGGCTAAAACTTCCTGTAAAATGCTAAATAGCAATGATGAGAGGATAGTTCTTCTGTGTATTCTTGCCATTGTCTTCCTTACCTCCACCATAGTTTGGCCTCAGGTCAAACAACAGGGAAGGAACACAGTCTCACTCATCAACAGAATATTGGGCTAAAGACTTACTGAGCATGGCCCTGCACATCAGAACAAGACCAGTTTCTCCATAAGTCAGTCTCTCCCATTAGGAAACTTCCATAAGCCTCTTATCCTTAACCATCAGAATAGGAAATGGAGAAGGAAGTGGCAACCCACTCCAGTATTCTTGCCTGGAGAATCCCACGGACAGAGAAGCCTGGTAGGCTACAGTTCATGGGGTCACAAAGAGACAGACATGACTAAGCAACTGCACTTTCACTTTCTTATCCATCAGAGGGCAGACAGAATGAAAACCACAATCACAGAAAACTAATCAAACTGATCACATGGACCATAGCCTTATCTAAATGAATGAAACTTTGAGCCATGTTGTGTAGGGCCACCCAAAATGGACAGCTCATGGTGAAAAGCTCTGACAAAATGTGGTCCACTGGAGAAGGAATGACAAACAATTTAAGTATTCTTGCCTTGAGAACCCCATGAACAGTATGAAAAGGCAGAAAGATAAGACACTTAAAAATGAACTTCCCAGGTCGGTAGGTGCCCAATATGCTACAAGAGATCAGTGGAGAAATAACTCCAAAAAGAATGAAGAGACAGAGTCAAAGCAAAGACAACACCCAGTTGTGGATATGACTGGTGATGGAATTAAAGTCCAATGCTGTAAAGAGCAATATTACATAGGAACCTAGATTGTTAGGTCCATGAATCAAGGTAAATTGGAAGTGGTCAAACAGGAGATGGCAAGAGTGAGCATCGACATTTTAGGAATCAGTGAACTAAAATGGACTGGAATGGTGAATTTAACTCAGATGACCATTATATCTACTGCTGTGGGTAAGAATCCCTTAGAAGAAATAGAGTAGCCCTAATAATCAACAAAAGAGTCTGAAGTGAAGTACTTGGAAGCAATCTCAAAAATGACAGAATGATCTCTGCTTGTTTCCAAGGAAACTCATTCAATATCAGAGTAATCCAAGTCTATGCCCCAACCAGTAATGGTGAAGAAGCTGAAGTTGAAAGATTCAGTGGAGACATACAAGAAATTTTAGAACAAACACCCAAAATAGATGTCTTTTTCATTTTAGAGGACTGGAATGCAAAAGTAGGAAATCAATAAACACCTGAAGTAACAGGCAAATTTGGCCTTGGGGTACAAAATGAAGCAGGGAAAAGGCTAATAGAGTTTTCCCAAGAGAATGCACTGGTCACAGCAAACACCCTCTTCCAACAACACAAGAGATGACTCTACACTTGGATATCACTAGATGGTCAATACCAAAATCAGATTGATTATATTCTTTGCAGCCAAAGATGGAGAAGCTCTATACAGTCAGTAAAACAAGACAGGGAGCTGACTGTGGCTCACCTCATGAACTCCTTATTGCCAAATTCAGACTTCAATTGAAGAAAGTAGGGAAAACCACTAGACCATTCAGGTATGACCTAAATCAAGTTCTTACCTCCTTCCTTAGAGCAGAAGTGAGAAATAGATTCAAGGGATTAGATCTGATAGACAGAGTGCCTGAAGACATTGTACAAGATCATCCCCAAGAAAAATAGATGCAAAAAGGCAAAATGGTTGTCTGAGGAGGCCTTACCAATAGCTGAGAAAAGAAAAGAAGCAAAAGCAAAGGAGAAAAGGAAAGATATGCCCATTTGAATGCAGAGTTTCAAAGAATTGCAAGGAGAGATAAGAAAGCTTTTCTTAGTGATCAGTGCAAAGAAATAGAGGAAAACTATAGAATGGGAAAGACTAGAGATCTTGTCAAGAAAATAAGAGATACCAAAGGAACATTTCTTGCAAAGATGGGCACAATAAAGGACAGAAATGGTATTGACCTAACAGAAGCAGAAGATATTAAGAAAAGATGGTAGGAATACACAGAAGAACTATAAAAAAAAGATCTTCATGACCCAGATAACCATGATAGTGTGATCACTCACCTAGAGCCAGACATCCTGGAATGTGAAGTCAAGTGGGCCTTAGGAAGCATCACTACGAACAAAGCTAGTGGAGGTGATGGAATTCCAGTTGAGCTGTTTCAAATTCTAAAAGATGATGCTGTGAAAGGACCGCACTCAATATGACAGAAAATTTGGAAAACTCAACAGCGGCTGCAAGACTGGAAAAGGTCAGTTTTCATTCCAATCCCAAAGAAAAGCAATGCCAAAGAATGCTCAGACCACCGCACAATTGCACTCATCTCACACACTAGTAAAATAATGCTCAAAATTTTCCAACCAGGCTTCAACAGTACGTGAATCTTGAGCTTCCAGATGTTCAAGTGGGTTTAGAAAAGGCAGAGGAACCAGAGATCAAATTGCCTACATCCGTTGGATCATTGAAAAAAGCAAGAGAGTTCCAAAAAAACATCTACTTCTGCTTTATTGACTAAGCAGAAGCCTTTGACTGTGTGGATCACAATAAACTGTGGAAAATTCTTCAAGAGATGGGAATACCAGACCGCTGTACCTGCTCCCTGAGAAACCTGTATGCAGGTCAGGAAGCAACAGTTAGAACTGGACATGGAACAACAGATGGTTCCAAATCAGGAAAGGTGTACGTCAAGGCTATATGTTGTCACCTTGCTTAAGTAACTTATATGCAGAGTACTTTATGCAAAATGCCATGCTGGATGAAGCATAAGCTGGAATCAAGATTGCTGGGAGAAATATCAGTAACCTCAGATATGCAGATGACACCACCCTTATGGCAGAAAGCAAAGAACTAAAGATCCTCTTGATAAAAGTGCAAGAGGAGAGTGAAAATATTGGTTTAAAACTCAACATTCAGAAAACTAAGACATGGCACCTGGTCCCATCACTTCATGGCAAACAGATGGGGAAACAATGGAAACAGTGACAGACTTTATTTTTTATGGTTCCAAAATCACTGAAGATGGTGACTGTAGCCATGAAATTAAAAGATGCTTGCTCCTTGGAACAAAAGCTATGACCAACGTAGACAGCAAATAAAAAGCAGAGACATTATTTTGCCGATAAAGTTCCGTCTAGCCAAAGCTATCGTTTTTCCAGTAGTCATATATGGATGTTAGATCTGGACTATAAAGAAAGCTGAGCACTGAAGAATTGATGGTTTTGAACTGTGGTGTTGGAGAAGACTCTTGAGAGTCCCTTGGACTGCAAGGAGATGCAATCAGTCAATCATAAAGGAAATCAGTCCTGAATATTTATTGGAAAGACTGATGATGGAGATGAAACTCCAATACTTTGGCCACCTGATATGAAGAATTGACTTATTTGAAAAGATCCTGACACTGGGAATAATTGAAGGCTGGAGGAGAAGGGGATGGCAGAGGATGAGATGGTTGGATGGCATCACCAACTCAGTGGACATGAGTTTGAGTTAGCTCTGGGTGTTGGTGACACACAGGTAAGCCAGGCGTGTTGCAGTCCATGAGGTCACAAAAATTTGGATATGACTGAGCGAATGAACTGAACTGAGAGGAGAGAATGCCAACGCATTCCAGTATTCTTGCCGCAAGAACCCCAGAAACAGTATGAAATCAAAAGGATATTACATTGGGAGATGAACTTCTCCCCACCCCCACTGATTGGAAGATGTCCGTTATGCTACTGGGGAAGACCAGAGAAATAGCTCCAGAAAGAATGAAGAGGCTAGGCCAAAGTGTAACAGGAAGGAAATGGGCAGGGCACAACTTTTGAAAGAAAGACATAACCCAAGGACACATTCTGAACTGCTTAGAATTAAATGAGTCCAAGATGGCAGATAAGTCAATTTTGCTTAGACCGTGATCCTCAATCAGCAAGCTAAATGACACAGTCACAGGCACCATGACATTTCCAAGGCATTATCAAAAGACTAATTCCTGGAAGTCTCCATCTCTTCCCAAAATATTTGGAATAATCTTCCCACTTATTAACATATGAAAATACCCAGCCATGAAAGCTAAGGATTCCACATTTTGAGGTGTTACTCACCCTCTGTTACTCACAGACTCTGTCTGTGAAGTGTGCTTCTCTATGAATCCGAATAAATCCACTTCTTACCTATCACTTTGTCTCTCACTAAATTCTTTCTGCAATGAGACCTCAAGAACTTGAGATTAATTGTGTCCTGAAACCAGGTACCGTAGGTTTCAGCTAGGTTCAAGTCCCAGCTGTGTGGGTTCAAGTCCCAAGGTGAGGTAAACAGCATCAAATGCAGAACATTGTAATCATCTCACTTCATTACCAAGGCAAACCATTCAACATCACATTAATCCAAGTCTATGCCCCAACCACTAATGCTGAAGAAGTTGAAGTTGACTGGTTCTATGAAAACCTGCAAGACCTTCTAGAACTAACATCAAAAGAAAGATGTCGTTTTCATTGTAGGGGATTGGAATGCAAAAGTAGGAATTCAAAAGATACCTGGAGTAATAGGCATGTTTGGCCTTGGAGTACAAAATGAAGCAGGTGTTTTGCTGAAGTTATAACTTTCATCTCAGGTTCAAAGGATTTGTTAACAAAAGAAGTCACATATATAAATGATACCAGTAAGTATTTACTAGAGAATTATCTAACTTAATAAACAGCGTTAAAAGGAAAGAGGAATAGCAGATACATCACTAAATTGGGTTTTGACAAACATCTAGGCTCAAACAGTGCTGAAAAGTCCCATATCACAGCAAGTCCAGAGTCCCAGTTCGAAAAAGGTCATGGGCAGTGGGTCTGCTCCATGGGTGAGACTTCAAAACTGCAGTTCGGGGTTCCCACTTATAATCCCAGGCCGCAAACTGACATCACCAACAGTCTGCAAGAAAACTGCAGCTCTGGCTTCATGTTTATGGTGTTTGTCTTCTAACACTTGGAATGTTGTTAAGACCAGGGTGCGATTGGCCAGATCCCCCCAACCAAGGGCTCAACAATCTCAAGATCTGTCCCCTATGTCACCTATGGTGTCAGTCCGCTTGCATTCACAGCAAGCATGAACTCAGGGCCCTGTGCAGGCAGGGTCCGAAATAAGGTCAGAGGCATGCTCTGCTTTCTTTGTCTCTGAAGCATGAACAAGACTATTTAATTTCTCTAACAGCAGGGCAAAGGCTAACAGAGTTTTATCAAGAGAACACACTATTCATAGCAAGCACCCTCTTCCAACAACACCAGAGATAACTCTACATATGGACATCACCAGATGGTCAATACTGAAATCAGACTGATTATAGTCTTTGCAGCTAAGAGGGAGAAGCTCAGCAAAAACAAGGACTGGAGCTGAGCTGTGGCTCACATCATTAGCTCCTTATTGCAAAATTTAGACTTACATTGAAGAAAGTAGGGGAAAACACTAGGACATTCAGGTATGACTTAAATTAAATCCTTTATGATTAGACAGTGGAGGTGATCAATAGATTCAAGGGATTAGATCTGGTGGACAGAGTACCTGAAGAACTATGGACAAGGGTTCATTACATTTTACAGGAGGCAGTGACCAAAACTTCTCTAAGAAAAAGAAATTCAAGAAGGTGAAATGGTTGAGTGAGGAGGCTTTACAAATAGATGAGAAAAGAAGAGAAGTAAAAGATGGTGGAGAAAGAGAAAGATATACCTAACTGAATGCAGAGTTCTAGAGAATAACAAGGAGAGATAAGAAAGCCTTCTTAAGTGAAAAATGCAAAGAAATAGAGGAAAACAATGGAATGGAAAAGACTAAAGAGCTCTTCAAGAAAATTGGAGATATAAAGGGAATATTTCATGTAAGGATGGGCATGATAAAGGACAGAAGTAGTAAGGACCTAACAGAAGCAGAAGATATTAAGAAGAGGTGGCAAGAATACACATGTACTATGCATAAAATGTCGTAATGGCCCAGATAAGCAGGATGGTGTGGTCACTTACCTAGAGCCAGACATCCTGGACTGTGAAGTCAAGTGGGCCTTAGGAAGCATCACACTATGAACAAAGCTAGTGGAGGTGATTGATGGAATTCCAGCTGAGCTATTCCAAATCCTAAAAGATGATGCTGTGAAAGTGCTATAATCAGTGTGCCAGCAAATATGGAAAACTCAGCAGTGGCCACAGGAAAAGGTCAGTTTTCACTTCAATACCAAAGAAGGACAATGCCAAAGAATACTCAAACTACAGTAAAATCGCACTCATTTCACATGCTAGCAAGGTAAAGCTAAAAATCTTTCAATAGTACATGAACTTAAAAGTTCCAGATGTAAAAGCTGGGTTTAGAAAAGGCAGAGATCAAATTACCAACATTTGTTGAATCACAGAGAAAGCAAGGGAATTCCAGAAAAACATCTAGTTGTGTTTCATTGACTATGCTAAATCATTTGACTGTGTGGATCACAACAAAATGGAAAATTTTTGAAGAAATGGGAGTACCAGACTAACTTACCTGCCTCCTGAGAAACTTGTATGCAGGTCAAGAAGCAACAACTAGAATCGATCATGGAAAAACAGAGTGGTCCAAAAATGGGAAAGGAGTACGTCAAGGCTGTATATTGACACCCTGCTTATTTAACTTACATGCAGTGTAAATCATGAGAAATGCGGGCAAATCACAAGTTGGCATCAAGATTGCTGGGAGAAATATCAACAACATCATATATGCAGATGATACCACTCTAATGGCAAAAAGCCAAGAGGAACTAGGGAGACTCTTCATGAGGGTGAAAGAGGCAAGTGAAAAAGCTGTCTTGAAACTCAACATTCAAAAAACGGAAATCATGGCATCTGGTCCCGTAACTTCATGACAAATAGATGGGGGAAAAGTGGAAACAGTGACAGACTTTATTTCCTTGGGCTCTGAAATCACTGCAGACTGTGACTACAGCCATGAAATTAGAAGACCCTTGCTGTTTGGAAAGAAAGCTATGACAAACTTAGACAGGGAATTAAAAAGCAGAGCCATCACTTTGCTAACAAAAGTCCCTATCGTCAAAGTTTTTATTTTTCCAGTAGTCATGTACAGATGTGAGAGTTGGACTTTAAAGGAAGCTGAGTGTTGAAGAATTGAGGATTTCAAATCATGGTGCTAGAGAAGACTCTTGAGAGTCCCTTGGACAACAAAGAGATCAAACCAGTTAGTCCTAAAGGAAATCAACCCTGAATATTCAATGGAAGAACAGATGCTGCAGCTGCAGCTCCACTGCTTTAACCTCCTGATGGTAAGGTCTGACTCATTGAAACGACTCTAATGCTGGGAAATATTGAGGGCAGATAGAGAAGGGGGAGACAGAGGAGGAGATGGTTTGATGGCATCACTGACTCAATGGACATGTATTTGAGCAAAGTCCAGGAGATAGAGAAGAACAGGGATGCCTGATGTGCTGCAGTTCATGTGTTTGCAAATAGTTGGACATGATTTAGCCACCAAACAAAAACAGCAACAGCTTTATGAATGATATCTTGATTATTAATTTTTCTATATTGTTTACTGTTTCCTATTTCATTGGTTTTCAGTTTTTAAAATATTTCCTTTTATTTATTTCCTTTGGCTCTAATCTACTCTGCTTTTTCTAGTTTAAGGTTGAAGCTGAAGTCATTCTTCTGATACCTTTCTTCTTTTCTATAAGATCATTTAGTGTTAGAAGTTTTCACTGCAACCATTCCTTCTGTGTTATCCTAAGAAGTTTTGATATATGTTTGTTCACTACTATTTAGTTAAAAATCGTTTAAATTTGCACCCTGATTTCTTATTTAATCCATGGACTACTTAGAAGTGCCTGAGAAATTTCTTGAGATTGTTATTTACTGAGTCCTAATTTAACTCCATGTGTTCCAAGAACATAAAACATATGGCTTGGACCTTTAAAAAATTTTGAGACTTACATTATGGCCAAGAATACAGTCTATTCTGTCTGTGAGTGAAAATAGAATGTTTCTGCTGTTTTTGAAGAAAATGTTCTATTAATGTCAATTAAAACAATTTGGTTGATGGATTTGTCAAAATTTTATATGTCCTTGCTGATAATCAGTCTACTTATGTTCATTACTGAGAAAAGAGCATTGAAGTTTCTAACTATAGTTGTGGATTTGTCTGTTTCTCCTCGCAGTTCTGTAAGTTTTTGAAGCTTTGTTTTGAAGCTCTTTTACTATGTGTATAAACACTTTGGATTGTTAGGTTTTCTTGATGAAATGAAGTTCTTTATCCCTGGCAGTGTTCTTTGTTCCGAAATTCATTTGGTTTAATAACAATATAGCCTCTCCAGATTTCTTTTGAATAGCATTAGCATGATATGCTACATTATTTATTTATTTATGTTTTTGCATACTTTTAACCTGTGTTTTATATTTGAAATTCTTTACAGGTTGGCAGCATATATATTGGACCTTGCTTTTCTAATCAGTCTGACAATCTTTGGTTTTTGTGTTTAGGCATTTACATTTATTTTGATTGTTTATATGAATAAACTGAAGGCTATCACCTACTATTTGTTTTCCTTTTATTTTCTTCCTCTTTTCCTGTCTTTCAGATCAGTTCAGTCACTCTTTGTTCACGTTTGACTCTTTGTGACCCCATGAACCGCAGCACGCCAGGCCTCTCTGTCCATCACCAACTCCCTGAGTCCACCCAAACTCATGTCCATCGAGTTGATGATGCCATCCAGGCATCTCATCCTCTGTCATCCCCTTCTCCTCCTGCCCTCAATCTTTCCCAGCAATAGGGTCTTTTCCAATGAGTAAGCTCTTCTCATCAGGTGGCCAAAATATTGGAGTTTCAGATTCAACATCAGTCCTTCCAATGAACACCCAGGACTGATCTCCTTTCGGATGGACTGGTTGGATCTCCTTGCAGTCCAAGGGACTCTCAAGAGTCTTCTCCAACACCACAGTACAAAAGCATCAATTCTTCTGCGCTCAGCTTTCTTTATAGTCCAACACTCACATCCATACATGACCACTGGAAAAACCATAGCCTTGACTAGATGGACCTTTGTTGGCAAAGTAATGTCTCTGCTTTTTAATATGCTATCTAGATTGGTCATAACTTTCCTTCCAAGGAGTAAGCGTCTTTTAATTTCATGGCTGCAGTCACCATCTGCAGTGATTTTGGAGCCCCCCAAAATAAAGTCAGCCACTGTTTCCACTGTTTACCCATCTATCTGTCATGAAGTCATGGGACTGGGTGCCATGATCTTAGTTTTCTGAATGTTGAGCTTTAAGCCAACTTTTTCACTCTCCTCTTTCACTTTCATCAAGAGGCTCTTTAGTTCTTCTTCACTTTCTTCCATAAGGGTGATGTCATCTGCATATCTGAGGTTATTGATATTTCTCCTGGCAATCTTGATTCTAGCTTGTCCTTCATCCAGCCCAGCGTTTCTCATGATATACTCTGCATATAAGTTAAATAAGCAGGGTGACAATATACAGCCTTGACGTGCTCCTTCTCCTATTTGGAACCAGTCCATGTCCAGTTCTAACTGTTGCTTCCTGACCTGCATACAGGTTTCTCAAGAGGCAGGTCAGGTGGTCTGGTATTCCCATCTCTTTCAGGGTTTTTCACAGTTTATTGTGATCCACATAGTCAAAGGCTTTGGCATAGTAAATAAAGCAGAAATAGATGTTTCTCTGGAAATCTCTTGCTTTTTCGATGATCCAGCGGATGTTGGCAATTTGATCTCTGGTTCCTCTGCCTTTTCTAAAACCAGCTTGAATATCTGGAAGTTCACGGATCACGTATTGCTGAAGCCTGACTTGGAGAATTTTGAGCATTACTTTACTAGCGTGTGAGATGAGTGCAATTGTGCAGTAGTTTGAGCATTCTTTGGCATTGCCTTTCTTTGGGATTGGAATGAAAACTGACCTTTTCCAGTCCTGTGGCCACTGATGAGTTTTCCAAATTTGCCACGATCCCATGGACTGCAGCAGGCCAGGCTTCCATGTCCCTCACCATCTCCTGGAGTTTGCCCAAGTTCATGTCCATTGAAGCAGTGATGCCATCCAACCATCTCATTCTCTGTCTCCCTCTTCTTCTTCTGCCTCCAACCTTTCCCAGAATCAGGGTCTTTTCCTATGAGTCAGTTGTAACTTCAAGTGATATATCATTTATGAAAAGTATATAACCTTACAGTAATAAATTTGTACTTCTTCCTTTGTGATCTTTGTTTTGTTGTTATACATTTTACTTTCGTACTTTTTATAAGCCCTGCATTATGTGTCTAATATTTAATATTCAAGTCTGTCTTGAGCTTTAAATAGTGAGAAAAATCTTACATATTTACCTATAGTTACCATTTTGTACTCTTTACTTTTTGTGCATATCTACATTTCCATCTAGTATATATTTCCTTTTCTTGAATACATTTCTTTAATATGTCTTATAGTGTGATGATAAATTCTTTGAATTTGTGTGAGTGATAAACTCCTTATTTCACCTTTCTTTTACAAAAATATTTTCTCTGGGTGTAGGATTCTAAGTGGTTTTTTTTTTTTCTTTCAGTGCTCCAAAAATATTATTCTATTCTCTTATTATTTGAATTGTATTTTCAGTGAGAAATCTTCTTTCATGCTATCTTAATTCTTGTTTTTTACAGTAAGTGAATTTAAGATTTTATCTTTATTAGTGGTTTTGTAGTTTTCTGCATTTTTCTTTTTTTTTTAATTGTTTGTTTTGGTTGGAGACTAATTACTTTACAATATTGTAGTGGTTTTTGCCATATATTGACATGAATCAGCCATCGGTTTACATGTGTTCCCCATCCTGAACCCCCCTCCCACCACCCTCCCCATCCCATCCTGCTGGGTCATCCCAGTGCTCCAACCCTGAGCACTTGCCTCATGCATCGAACCTGGACTGGCGATCTGTTTCACATATGATAATATACATGTTTCAATGCTATTCTCTCAGAATGTCCCACCCCCACCTTCTCCCTCAGAGTCTATAAGACTGTTTTATACATCATCTGTGTCTCTTTTTCTGTCCTGCACATAGGGTTATCGTTACCATCCTTCTAAATTCCACATATATGCGTTAGTATACTGTATTGGTGTTTTTCTTTCTGGCTTACTTCACTCTGTATAATGGGCTCCAGTTTCATCCACCTCATTAGAACTGATTCAAATGTATTCTTTTTAATGGCTGAGTAATATTCCATTGTGTATATGTACCACCATTTTCTTATCCATTCATCTGCTGATAGACATCTAGGTTGCTTCCATGTCCTGGCTATTATAAACAGTGCTGCGATGAACATTGGGGTACATGTGTCTCTTTCAGTTCTGGTTTCCTCGGTGTGTATGCCCAGTAGTGGGATTGGTGGGTCATATGGCAGTTCTATTTCCAGTTTTTTAAGGAATCTCCACACTGTTCTCCATAGTGGCTGTACTAGTTTGCATTCCTACCAACAGTGTAAGAGGGTTCCTTTTTCTCCACACCCTCTCCAGCATTTATTGCTTGTAGACTTTTGGATAGCAGCCATTCTGACTGGTGTGTAATGGTACCTCATTGTGGTTTTGATTTGCATTTCTCTAATAATGAGTTATGTTGAGCATCTTTTCATGTGTTTGTTAGCTATCTGTATGTCTTCTTTGGAGAAATGTCTGTTTAGTTCTTTGGCTCATTTTTTAATTGGGTCGCTTATTTTTCTGGAATTGAGCTGCAGGTGTTGTTTATATATTTATGAGATTAATTCTTTGTCAGTTTTTTCATTTGCTGTTATTTTCTCCCATTCTGAAGACTGTCTTTTCACCTTGCTTATAGTTTCCTTTGTTGTGCAAAAGCTTTTAAGTTTAATTAGGTCCCATTTGTTTATTTTTGCTTTTATTTCCAATATTCCAGGAGGTGGGTCATAGAGGATCCTGCTGTGGTTTATGTCAGAGAGTGTTTTGCCTATGTTTTCCTCTAGGAGTTTTATAGTTTCTGGTCTTACGTTTAGGTCTTTAATACATTTTGAGTTTATTTTTGTGTATGGTGTTAGAAAGTGTTCTAGTTTCATTCTTTTACAAGTGGTTGACCAATTTTCCCAGCACCACTTGTTAAAGAGGTTGTCTTTTCTCCATTGTATATCCTTGCCTCCTTTGCCAAAGATAGGGCGTCCATATGCAGGAGTCCAGCTCCGGCAGCCAGGGAATCGCCCTGAAGGGATGAACGGGGTCGGCGAACGAAAATGATGCAGTCTCTCGCTCAAAGCACTGGGCTGCATGTTTATTTTAAGCATCAGGTTTTCTTTTATACTTTTACAAAAGCATTAGGTCAGAGGTATGACATCTTCAGTTTCCCCTCACCCATATTTACTGTCTCCATAAATCATTGTTGTCCTTCAGAGTTCCCTCTTAAGTGTCCTTGTGATAACATTGTAACTCAAGTTTGTCTCTGGGCTGTATATTACATTCCTCAGTTTATTTCTTATCTCTTTAAATCCCGTTATCCCCTAGTAACTTAAGCTCATCATCTCCTAAAAAGGCTTTTAGCTATTAGTATCTCTAAAATACCTAGTTTCTATAAGCTATAGTAAAATATGCCAACATTACAATATACCTTAAACTTTTAGCTTCTAACTATTCTTAATTATTCCTAACCCCTAAACTCAGCAAACTTCTTTTGCCATAAACATTCCCCTTACAGGCAGGTTTCAGATAACAATGTTTCCCATGGTCTCAAGCTGCAGCCTATATGCTCATCCTGGAGCATTCTTTGTAAAGATCCTTGAACAAATGTCAATAGTTAACGTTATGGATTATAACATTCTTTCCAGCCAACTCAACCGGAGGAAGGAAGGGACAAGTCAGAATCACAAGACCTAACTCCTTCATCCTGGGACCGTATCTGCGGGATGAGGAGAGGGGGTTGGGGCTGTGCCTCCATTTTGTCAGTAATGCCTATCGTGGCTCCCGACATCCATAGGTACATGGACTTATCTCTGGGCTTTCTATTTTTTTCCTTTGATCTCTATTTCTGTCTTTGTGCCAGTACCACACTGTCTTGATGCCTGTGGCTCTCTGGTAGAGCCTGTGGTCAGGCAGGTTGATTCCTCCAGTTCCATTCTTCTTTCTCAAGATTGGTTTTGCTATTTGAAGTTTTTTGTATTTCCATATAAACTGTGAATTTTATTTGTTCTAGTTCTCTGAAGAATACCATTGGTAGCTTGATAGGGATTGCATTGAATCTATAGATTTCTTTGAGTAGTATACTCATTTTCACTATATTGATTCTTCCAATCCATGAACATGGAATATTTCTCCATCTATATATGTTCTCTTTGATTTCTTTCACCAGTGTTTTATAGTTTGCTATATATAGGTCTTTTGTTTCTTTAGGTAGATATATTTTTAAGTATTTTATTCTTTTCGTTGTAATGATGAATGGTATTGTTTCCTTAATTTCTCTTTCTGTTTTCTCACTGTTAGTGTATAGGAATGCAAGGGATTTCTGTGTGTTAATTTTGTATCCTGCTACTTTACTATATTTATTAATTAGCTCTAGTAATTTTCTGGTAGAGTTTTTAGGGTTTTCTATGTAGAGGATCATGTCATCTGCAAACAGTGAGAGTTTTACTTCTTATTTTCCTATCTGGATTCCTTTTATTTCTTTTTCTGCTCTGATTGCTGTGGCCAAAACTTCCAAAACTATGTTGAATAGTAGTGGTGAGAGTGGGAACCCTTTTCTTGTTCCTGAGTTTAGGGGAAATGTTTTCAATCTTTCACCATTGAGGATAATGTTTGCTGTGGTTTTTTCATATATAGCTTTTATTATGTTGAGGTATGTTCCTTCTATTCCTGCTTTCTGGAGAGTTTTTATCATAAATGGATGTTGAATTTTGTCAAAGGCTTTTTCTGCATGTACTGAGATAATCATATGGTTTTTATCTTTCAATTTGTTAATGTGGCGTATTACATTGATTGATTTGCAGATATTAAAGAATCCTTGCATTCCTGGGATAAAGCCCACTTGGTCATGATGTATGATCTTTTTAATATGTTGTTGGACTCTGTTTGCTATAATTTTTTTTAAGGATTTTTGCATCTATGTTCATCAGTGATATTGGCCTGTGGTTTTCCTTTTTTGTGGCATCTTTGTCTGGTTTTGGTATTAGGGTGATGGTGGTCTCATAGAATGAGTTTGGAAGTTTACCTTCTTCTGCAATTTTCTGGAAGAGTTTGAGTAAGTTAGGTGTTAGCTCTTCTCTAAATTTTTGGTAGAATTCAACTGTGAAGCCATCTGGTCCTGGGCTTTTGTTTGCTGGAAGATTTCTGATTACAGTTTTGATTTCCATGCTTGTGATGGGTCTGTTAAGATTTTCTATTTCTTCCTGGTTCAGTTTTGGAAAGTTATACTTTTCTAAGAATTTGTCCATTTCTTCCAAGTTGTCCATTTTATTGACATATAGGTGCTGATAGTAGTCTCTTATGATCCTTTGTATTTCTGTGTTGTCTGTTGTGATCTCCCCATTTTCATTTCTAATTTTGTTGATTCGATTCTTCTCCCTTTGTTTCTTGATGAGTCTGGCTAACGGTTTGTCAATTTTATTTATCTTCTCAAAAAACCAGCTTTTAGCTTGGTTGATTTTTGCTATGGTCTCTTTTGTTTCTTTTGCATTTATTTCTGCCCGAATTTTTAGGATTTCTTTCCTTCTACTAACCCTGGGGTTCTTCATTTCTTCCTTCTCTAGTTGCTTTAGGTGTAGAATTAGGTTATTTATTTGACGTTTTTCTTGTTTCTTGAAGTAAACCTGTATTGCTATGAACCTTCCCCTTAGCACTGCTTTTACAGTGTTCCATAGAATTTGGGTTGTTGTGTTTTCCCTTTCATTCATTTCTATGCATATTTTGGTTTCTTTTTTGATTTCTTCTGTGATTCAGAAGCGTATTGTTTAGCCTCCATATGTTAGAATTTTTTTAATATAGAGAATAACCTACAACCCAGAATACTGTACCCAGCAAGGATCTCTTTCATGTATGAAGGAGAATTCAAAAGCTTTTCAGACAAGCAAAAGCTTAGAGAATTCAGTACCACCAAACCAGCTCTTCAACAAATACTAAAGGATCTTCTCTAGACAGGAAACACAGAAAGGGTGTATAAACTTGAACCCAAAACAACAAAGTAAATGTCAACAGGACCATACTTATCAATAATTATCTTAAATGTAAATGGGTTGAATGCCCCAACCAATAGACAAAGACTGGCTGAATGGGTACAGAAACAAGACCCCTATATATGCTGTATACAAGAGACCTACCTCAAAACAAGGGACACATACAGACTGAGGGTGAAGGGCTGGAAAAAAATATTTCACACAAATGCAGACCAAAAGAAAGCAGGAGTTGCAACACTCATATCAGATGAAATAGACTTTAAAATGAAAAGAGACAAAGAAGGATAAGATTAGATGTGAATCACAGGAAAAAAACTATTAAAAATTCCAACATATGGAGGCTAAACAATACGCTTCTGCATTTTTCTTATATTTGGAATTCAGTGTTGTAGATGAAGCTTATAGTGTTGATCAAACTTGGAAAATACTCAGTCCTTTTCCCTTCAAATATTTTTTTCTGTCCTGCTATTTCTATGTCCTCTTTTTGTGGGCCCTTACTTTGTGAATATTAAGATGCTTCAGTTTCCCCACAACTTACTTGTTCTCTGCTTTTTCCTTTTCTTTTAATACTGTTTACTTTACTTTGATTATATATTTTATTTTTACACTCTATTGCTCAGTCTTCAGATTCACTTATCTTTTCATCTGCAATTTATTCTGGCTTGTATCTGAGTTGTGTATCTTTTATCTCAAATATGGTAGCTTTTGTCTCTAAAATTTCTATTTGGATGAATTTTAAAACATATTTTATGTGTTTACTTAGTATTTGAATATAAGCAACATAGTTAAAATAGCTATTTTAATATCTTTTTCTAATAATTATAATATTTTTATTAATCATCTAGTTTTAAATTGATTTTTTCCCACGTATCAGAGTCCTCTGATTCTTTGTAACATCCAATACTTTCCTATTGGATGGAAGAATTTTAATTTTGGGGTACTAAATATTTTTGTATTTTATATTCTCAAGCATATTCCTACAACACAGTGAAGTTGTCTGGAAACAGCTTGAACCATTTGAGTCTCCTATTGGTATTTATTAGTTGGGACCAGCACAGTGCCAAGTATAGGATTATTTATTCCCCACTATCTATAAAAGGCCATTTTGTGTACTCTGCTCAGTGTTTCATGAATCATGAGGATAGGCTGTCCATTCTCACTGGTCAAAACAGGCACTAACCCTGGCCTCATGTGTTCAGTGAACACTGTTACCACCAGTCCTTCCAAGTGGTTTTTTTCCCCAACCTCAGCAATGATTCATTCTCAAAGAAATATTTAGGAGAAATTCTATAGATATCTGGAGTTTTCTCTCTGTGCTGTTTTTTTTGTTTGTTTTTTTTTCCTCTCCAGCACTCTGTCCTGCAAAGTCTGGTTACCTTGAATTCTCAGCTTCTTGTCTCTTTCGGTTTAACTCAACAAATCTACTGGGCTTTACTTGGATTCCCAATGTCTGTACATTGGCTGGAAACTCTTTTGATGAGGTAAGCTAGAACAATCACAAAGATTCCCTTATTTGTTTCCTGGCCTCAGTGATCACTGCCCTTTGTTGCCTGATGTACAGTATCTCACAAACCATTGTTTTATATATTTTATCAAATTTTAAGTTATTTTCGGAAGGAGGAGAAACTGATCTGTTATTCCATCCTGACTAGAAATGCGAAATGTTATTTATTTAAAGATATTTTTGTTTTCCAAAATAGCTTTGCCTGTGTTTATCCTTCTGGCTCAGATAGGTCCAAAAGATTTCTTCCTAACTCATTTGCAATAAAATTTTACATCGTCAATTTGGAAGTGACTTTGCCAAATTTGAGAGATGTGAGATGACATTCCAAGTTGTTTTTGTTAAGCTTATTCTCAGTGTCAAGCTGGGGAGGAAAACACCCTATTTGTTTATGATCATGATGTCCTGAAATAAAATGGGTTAGATTTTAGGACCTTATTCCTTCCTTCAGTAGTTCTCCTTTTGCCAATGCTTACGTAAAATAAGTAACCTATATTGACAACTGATGGCTTCTCTCTAGAGGATGACTTTATCCTTTATCACCAATCTCTTCTAAAGTATAAATGATGACTAAGTTGCTAGCTGATCGCTCAAATCCAATGCTCCTGGGGAAAAAAATAAAAGCAAATAGTATCTTAACAACTTGTCACTAAATTAGTCATCTGGAAGAAATTTTCCTTGTTTAGCAAAATACAGTTATAGGAAATCTGTGAGTGGAGAACAAGAAAATGAAAGCATAAATTTGCTGGAAGAAAGTAATCAAAGCAAATTGGCTCTAAGAATAAATGAAGAATGATTTTGGGATAAAAATGAGAAGACAGGGGCAACATGGGAAAATGAAGTTGAAGTAACATAGTAGGACTCTGAAATCTGAAACAGTGGAGACAACCTGGAATGTTTAAAAAATCAGAATGAACAGTATTTGTGTCTATGTTGTTCACATTTCTACAGTGTAAATGTGCTTTGTATCTCCATATCTTCAGAAAAATCTGTTTGTGCCCAGAAATCCTTAGACAATCCTATGATGCAGGCTAAGATTTCCAAAAGATAAGGTCTTAATAAACTATCGACGGCTGATACAATATAGCAAGAATTGACTGTTTGCAATCCCAACAGATAATTTACATTAGTTACAAAAAGTAGATACAATGAAAATGTGAGATAAGCTCATGTCTCTATTTTATCCTATTGAATTATAGTTGATTTACAGTGTTGTGTTAATTTCTACTGTACAGCAAAGTGACTCAGTTATACATATACATGCATTCTTACTATGTCTTATTTTGTTCAGTGCCAGGAAAACATTTGTGTGCTTGGTCTATGAAGTATTTCTTCTACAGAATAGAAGCTCACCTCTAAACATCTCCTAATGTGTTTGTTATCTATTGCTGTGAACACATTTGCCCAGTATCTAGTGTCTGAAATGATAAACACTTAATGTCTCGCATTTTCTGTGGGTCAGGAATCAGGCTTGCCTTAGCTTGGTGCCTTGCCCTCAAGATCTCTTACAAGGTTGCAGTTAAGATGTCAGTTGGGGTTGTGATCTATTCTGAAAGCACAAATGAGAGAAGATTGACTTCCATGTTCACTCAGTAATTTTTGAAAAAACTCACTTTCTCATGGGTTCTTGGACTAAAAGTGTCAGTGCCTCACTGGTTTTTGATGTTGGACTTTCTTAGTTTTTTGTTTAGGGGTTTCTCCATAGGGCAGATAACACCATGGTGGTTGTCTTTCCTCAGAGAAAGAGAGAACAATCATATGGAGTTCATAGTCTCTATATAAGATAATTTCAGAAGGAACATCATATATATATATTTTTTTCTGTGTTTTTTGTGTTAGAAATGTGTCGCTATGTCCGGTCAACACTAAAGGGAAGGATGTGTGTACTAGGAGGCAGGGATCATTAGAGACTGCCTACCATATCCAAGCAAAACGAAGTGTGGTAATTAATGCTCATCACTGTCAATCAGAGTAAATTATTAATGAACTCAGGCCATAGATAGAAATCGGTGTCTCCTCTTATGTTGGTTGAGGAAAACTAAGAAGTTGTGATGGTGTCTAGCTGTAGTTTATGCTTGAGTGAACCAGAAATTCAAAAATACATGCTTAGGACTTCCCAGGTGGCTCAGTGGTTAACATGGCACTTCCAATGCAGGGGGCAGGGGTTTAATCCCTGGCCCGGGAACTAAGATCTCACATGCCCTGTGGCATGGCAAAAAAAAAAAAAAAAGTCACACACACACACACACACATAAGATATGCTTAATTGTAAGAGTAGGCCACTTGTGATTAAATAATTCTTCTGTTGAAACGCTACGTATATGTCAGTTTGGTAGCTGTCTTTCCTGTTTCCTTTCAGTAGTTAGTAATGTGTCAGACATTTTAATATGCATGGAATTAAGTTTTATAATTGTGTTCACATGGTAAAGAATAATCAGCATGCATAAGAAGGAGATATTTTCTGTGAATTATTCCAACAGGAGCTGAAACACAAAACCAAGTGCAATTGGTAAAAGTTGCCTACACACCTCTCTACTCCTTTTCCAAAGCTCTTGATGCATACAGTGAGATATTCTTGCCATTTTGATTGAAATAGCTAAGGACAGGCTACTTCAGCTGACATCTGGGTTATACAAGTTCCAAATCAAACTAAATATATCCCCAACTCAAGTTGCTCTTCTTTCTAATTGTATGTTTTTGTTAATAGCATCAACATACTTGGATTCTCAGCATCATCACTTCTTATTCTACATACCACTCTCCAGTCATTCAGTTGCATAGTTCTATTTTCAACTCATGCAATGGCTCTCACGTCTCACTGGCTCTGTTTCAGAGCTACCACACACAAATTCTCTCATACTTGGGTAAGTTTAATATGCTCTCTTAGGCTTTCCTAATTCAAAATTTTCTTTCCAATATTCTTTTTATTTTTTCAAGAATAAACATTTCAAATAATACAATGTATTAATCTCATGATAAAATATTCACTCCTTAAACTTAAGTTGAAACATGCTATTCTTTACCAGACTTATGTTGAGGTTTGATTTCTGATTTTCTTTGCATGACTGCTTCTGAAACTTAGCTTACTGTATTTATTTTTACCTATTTTAATTTATGTAATTTTCCCCTGTTTTTCCACCTGTACTACCACTGTCTTGCCTACCAGCATGTCTGAAACATTCCCATCCAGCAATGGTTCTAATGGTAACTCACTCATGGAATCTTACTTGAGAGTGCTAACAGAAATATTTCTTTATCCCAAGTTGTGTTCATACATAATATTGCATTTTATATTTCTATATTTTATCACCCTTTTTGGACTACAAAGTAATGCTGTTCATCAGTGTTTTCTACATAGTATCTGCCACAGGATCTTACTTATAGTTGACTTCATAGAAAGTGTAAAAGTTAATTGGGTGAATAGACAAATCCATGGTATGAGTGTAGGTGCCACCACCACCTGAATACAGATATATGTAAATACATGCATAAGCACTCATTACATTTTGTGATATATCTGCTTGGACATGTCTGATGATGGAATGGGATTCATCCAGGTCATTTTTCATTCTGTTGCTAGACCACTGCGTTTCTATCATATTAACATTCCTCCCTAAATATTAATCATGTGTGAATCTCTTCTGTGTACTTTTTCTTAACATTAAAACTCCTTTGGATATGTTAGAGTAAGAGGCTTCCCAGGTATGGCTACTGGTAAAGAATCCACCTGCCAATGCAGGAGACACAAGAGACTTGGGTTCAATCCCTGGGTTGGTGAGATCCCTGAAGGAGGAAATGGCAACCTACTCCAGTATTCTTGCCTGGGAAATCTCATAGACAAGAGGAGCCTGGCAGGCTATGGTAGATGGGGTTGCAAAGAGTTGGACATGACTGAGCACACACGCACAAAGAGAGCTCAGAGAAATACTTTGAAGAAGCATTATTATTCTAAAAGTAGGGAAAAGGACACTAAAGAGTCATTTAAAAGAATTAAATGATAACTATATGACTTGATAGAGGTGTTAACTAATGTTAAATCACATTGCAATACATAAATATATCAAATCAACATATTGTACACCTTAAACTTGCATAATGTTATATTTCAAATATCAATTATCCTTCATTTTTAAAAAAGAACCAGATACAATACTGTCCCTAAAGCACTTACTAACATGTTTTTGTAAAGAGAAAATCCACTGAGTGAATTATTATTGTTAAAGTTTTCATGTTTATGGTGGCTTTATAAAAAATGTTCATTCTTTCTTGGAAACAATGAATATAGCTAAAATTTGGTGTATACATGTGGTTAAGAAAATATTCTATAATTTTAGTAGTGGTTATCTCTGGTTTATTTGGGTCTTGGTAATTTTCTTTTTTTTTCTATAGTTCTTTGTATTTTTATAGTTCTAAATAATGAATATATTTTCTTTTGTAATAGAAAATTGTTTAATTTCTTTGACTGATAATTATCTTTTTCTGCTTTTTTATTTTAAGTGTCTCAATGTATTCTGAGTCTAAATCTTTCTGACACTCTTCTCTCAGATTCACAAAATCTTGTTGTTTCTATTTTTTGTAATATAACTTTTGTTCACTTTCTATATAAACTTATTCTATATCTGATCTACTCAATGACCACACTGGCAGTTTTGTCATTGTTTTACATTACCTTTCTTCTTACTTTCAGCTAAAAATTACTCAAGATAATTTTTTAGAATGGAATTATTGAATCATTGATTCTCAACTGTTTCTGTTTCTTAAATATCTTTATACCCTCTGATGGTCATTCCCATCAATATCAATAGCTCACTATGATAGTACCTCAACCTAGGGATGACATAGTGTATACATAGCATATCACTCAGTGTGTTTGTGTGTGTGTGTGAATGGTTAAAAAAAATATCTCACAAGTTATTCCAGTAAAATTTCCCCCAACCCCTCATTGAGATTGCTCTTTAAGGGCTCCCATCCATCTGAGACATTTAATTTTCCAAGTTTTGGCTGTGGAACACTGTGTCGAGTGATGGAAATAGTTCTGAAGCTGTTATCAGATGACCTAGGCTTAAAGCCTTGCTCTGTCATTTAAAAGTTTGTGACCCAAGGCAGTCATAGCTCATTTTTTGTTTTCCTTCCCTGATTTTAAAATAGAGATAAAATATCTCATAAAGGGATTACCAGGATAAAATGAGTTAACACAACAGTTCTTTGTAGGATATAAAAGGTTATATAATCAAAGGCATATTTATTATGATTATTTTCTTTTAATTTTGAAGTGTACTTACTTAACATTTAAGACCTCTATTTCACTGTGCACTCTCAGCCCTTTTATTACTCTGAAATCTAGTGTTACAGGCTCCTTTGTGGCTTTTTTACATTGTTAGTTATTTCTGATTGGTTCCTTCTTACTGATCAGGCCAATTTTGGGGCACTGTAGGAAAAGTCATCCCTAGAAAATATGGCAAACATGATTCTTAAAGATTATTTAGTGCCTCCATAAATCCATTGCACTGGCCAAGACATAGACAAATTATAAAAAACAAATTTTGTGAAGGTATTGGAGACATAAAAAGGAATATAGAAAATACAAAGTAAAATATTAAATGCAGTTGATAAAAAGATAGGTCAGAATACAATCAGATTATTAAATATAAATATAAGCAACTAGAATGATTGTTCAAAAATAGTTCATAACAGGACATTAATTCACCCAATGGCTTCATTGCAGTAGATACAAATTTAAACTGCTAGATTTTTTGTTATTTAAAATTAAGTTGTGTGTGTATGAGGAAGAGAGAATGTGTGTGTGTGTGTTTTATGAGTCCCTTACCTTTTTCAATTATTCTCATTGTTAGGAAAGATATTTTATAGTTTAGGTCATTGAATAAGCATTTAATGAATACATCTTTTTTTTTTAATTGATAAGGCCTAAATAATGATGAGTCATTTGAAATTTAGATATATTAGTAAAAAAAATAGTGTATTTATTTTCAAATCAGATAATGGAAGTGAAATTAATTTATGCAACTTAAAATACTGTTTATTTGGTAGGGTATGTACATGCATTGGAAAAGGAAAGGGCAACCCACTCCAGTACTCTTGCCTGGAAAATCCTATGGACAGAGAAACCTGGCAGGCTACACTCCGTGGGGTCCCAAAGAGCTGGACATGACTAAACGACTAACATGCACCACATACATGCATTGACTGGTTTGATCTCCTTGCAGTCCAAAGGATTTTCAGGAGTCTTCTCCAGCACCACAGATCAAAGCCATCTATTTTTTGTCCATCAGAGGAAATCAAACCAGTTAATCTTAAGGAAAATCAACCCTGAATACTTATTGGAAAGCCTGATGCTGAAGCTGAAGCTCCAGTTTTTTGGTTAACTGATGCAAACAGCCGACTCATTGGAAAAGTCCCTGATGCTGAGAAAGATTGAAGGCAGAAGGAGAAGGGGACATCAGAGACTGAGATGGCTGGATGGCATCTCTGATGCAATAGACATGAACTTGGGCAAACTTTGGGAAATGGTGAGGGGCAGGGAGGCCTGATTTCCTGCAGTTCATGCCTTCACAAAGAATCAGACACAACTGGGTAACAGAACAACAACAACAATACATGCATACACAAGCTTATGCATGTAGTTATATATATGTACATATATATATGTAATTCTATGCATATTTAAATATTTGACAATTAATTTTAAAAATATTTTGAGTCATATTTTGAGTTTCTTGATTTCTGTTTTGGCTATCTTCCTCCTTCTAAATCACATGAATTTATTCCAATTTGCAAGTTGGAATTTTAGAAATTGATTTTTGATATACTAATCATGAGTAAGTGTAGGAAGCTGTTTCTTTTCTTACTTAGTGGATCATTTTTGTTTAATCCGTGAAATTTGAATAATGTAATAGAAGAGATTTTAGGGAGAGTTATAATACTACAACCTGCTTGTTCAGGTGAATATATGTAAAGAGCTCAGCATTGACCTATCTGTATTCTGTTGTTAATTAAGATGCCTGGAGGAAACTACATGAGGCTAATACATTTTACATTTATTAGTTTTATTTTTAAACAAACATAGCTAATTAGAAGAAATTCAGAAATGGTACTTAAGGAAAACATGAACACAACAAAGCATCACTAAATAACACACACTAGCAAGTGAAAACACTCAAGGAATTAAAATTAAAGGTGGAAGATCTGAAGGATAAGACTTTTAACTCAGAGTTTGAGTCTAAGAATATTTTCTAATTTATTTTAATGATGACTGAACCAGATTTTCAAAAATATCACCAACTTTTTGTAATTAAGTAAGCTTCTTTTAACAATGGAAGTATAGTTGATTTACAGTGTTATAAAAGTTACAGGTGTACAATCGTACAATATAGTGATTCACAATTAAAAAAAAATTCTTTATTTATTTGCCTGTGTTGGGTCTAAGTTGTTGTGCATGGCTTGAGAGAACACTGGCTTAGCTGCCCTGTGGCATGTGGGATTTTATTTCCCTAATCAGGGATTGAACCCATATCCTCTACTTTGGAAGGCAAATTCTTAACCACTTAACATCATTTAACATCAATTAACATCATGAGGGATTTCCCCCAAAATTGAATATATATATATATATATATATATATATATATATATATAGAATGGAAGAAAATTGCTTGACAATGTTGTATTGGTTTCTCTTTGCTGACAAAGGTCAGTCTAGTCAAAGCTATGGTTTTTCCAGTAGTCATGTATGGATGGATGTGAGAGTTGCACCATAAAGAAAACTAAGCACTGAAGAACTGATGCTTTTGAACTGTGATGTTGGAGAATATTCTTGAGAGTCCCTTGGACTACAAGGAGAACAAACCATCAATCCTGAATGAAATCAGTACTGAATATTCATTGGAAGGACTAATGCTAAAGCTAAAGCTCAATACTTAGGTCACCTGATGCAAAGAACTGGCTCATTGAAAAAGACCCTGATGCTAGGGAAGATAGAAAGCAGGAGGAGGAGATGACAGAGGATGAGCTGGTTGGATGGCATCACCAACTGGATAGACATGAGTTTGAGCAAGCTCCGGGAGTTGGTGATGGGCAGGGAAGCCTGGTGTGCTGCAGTCTAGAGGGTCGCAAAGAGTTGGACATGACTGAGTGACTGAACTGAACTTATTCGTTTCTTCCATACAAGCACTCAGGCTTCCCTGGTGGTTCAGATGGTAAAGAATCTGCCGGCAATGTGGGAGACCTGGGTTTGATCCCTGGATTGGAAAGATGCCCTGGAGGAGGTCATAGCAACCCACTCCAGTATTCTTGCTGGAGCATCCCCATGGACAAAGGAGTCTGGTGGGCTACAGTCCATGGGGTTTGCAAAGAGTAGGTTATGACTGAGCAACTAAGTGCACACACACATACAACAACTTGAATCAGTCATAGTTATACATATATCCCCTCCCTTTTGAACCTCCCTCCCCTCCCCTCATCCCATCACTCTAGGTCATCATGGAGCACAAGGTTTGGCTCCCTGTGTTATATAGCAACTTCCTACCAGCTATCTGTTTTACACATGGTAGTGTATATATGTTAATGTTACTTTTTCCATTCATCACATTTTCTCCCTCCACTGTGTCCATAAATTAGTCCTCTATATCTTTGACTGTGTGGATCACAACAAACTGTGGTAAATTCTTCAAGAGATGGGAATACCAGACCACCTGATCTACCTCCTGAGAAATCTGTATGCAGGTCAGGAAGCAACAGTTAGAACTGGACATGGAACAATGGACTGGTGCCAAATTGGGAAAGGAGTATATCATGGCTGTATATTGTCACCCTGCTTATTTAACTTATATGCAGAGTACATCATGAGAAACACTGGGATGGATGAAGCACAAGCTGGAATCAAGATTTCCAGGAGAAATATCAAAAACCTCAGATATGCAGATGATTGGAGAAGGCAATGGCACCCCACTCCAGTACTCTTGCCTGGAAAATCCCATGGATGGAGGAACCTGATAAGCTGCAGTCCATGGGGTCGCAAAGAGTTGGACATGACTGAGCGACCTCACTTTCAATTTTCACTTTCACATATTGGAGAAGGAAATGGCAACCCACTCCAGTGCTCTTGCCTGGAGAATCCCAGGGACGGGGGAACCTGGTGGGCTGCAGTCTCTGAGGTCACACAGAGTCAAACAGGACTGAAGTGCTTAGCAGCAGCAGCATGCAGATGATACCACATTTATGGCAGAAAGCAAAGAAGAACTAAAGAGCCTCTTGATGAAAGTGAAAGAGGAGAGTGAAAAAATTGGCTTAAAATTCAACATTGAGAAAACTAAAATCAAGGCATCTGGTCCCTTCACATCTTGGCAAATAAATGGGGAAGTAATGGAATCAGTGAAAAACTTTATTTTCTTGGGTTCCAAAATCACTGCAGATGGTGATTGCAGCCATGAAATTAAAAGACGCTTGCTCCTTGGAAGAAAAGCTATAGGCAACCTAGACAGCATATTAAAAAGCAGAGACATTACTTTGCCAACAAAGGTCAGTCTAGTCAAATCTATGGTTTTTTTCAGTAGTCACGTATGGATGTGAGAGCTGGACTGTAGAGAAAGCTGAGCGCTGAAGAAGTGATGCTTTTGAACTGTGGTGTTGGAGAAGACTTTTGAGAGTCCCTTGGACTGCAAGGAGATCCAACCAGTCAGTCCTAAAGGAAATCAATCTTGAATATTCATTGGAAGGACTGATGTTGAAGCTGAGACTCCAATAATTTGGCCATCTGATGCGAAGAGCTGACTCATTGGAAAAGACCCTGATGCTGGGAAAGATTGAAGGCAAGAGGAGAAGGGGACGACAGAGGATGAGATGGTTGGATGGCATCACCGACTCATTGGACATGAGTTTGAGTAAGCTCCAGGAGTTAGTGACACACAGATGAGCCAGGCGTGTTGCAGTCCGTGGGGTTGCAAAGAGTTGGACATGACTGAGCAACTGAAATGAACTGAATTGATCTGTATCTTCATCCCTTCTCTGCAAACAGGTTCATCAATACCATTTTTCTAGATTCCATATATATGCTTTAATATATGATATTTGTTTTTCTCTTTCTGACTTACTTCACTCTGTATAATAGGCTCTAGGTTCATCTACCTCACTACCACTGATTCAAATATGTTCCATTTTATGAGTAACATGGGTAATATTCCATTGTATATATGTATCACATCTTTTTATCCATTCATCTGTTAATAGAAATATAGGTTTCTTGCATTTCCTGAGTTACAATTTTTAAAGTTTTTATTCCATTTATAGTCATTATAAAATATTGGCTATAATCTTTGCATTGTATAATATATCTTTGTAGTTTATTTTATACATCATATTTTGTACCTCTTACTGTCCCACCCTTTTATTGCCCCTCCTCTTTCACTCTTCCCATTAGTAACCACTAGTTTGTTCTCTATATATACAAGTGTCTTTTTTGTTATATTCATTAATTTATTGTATTTTTAGATTCCACATGCCTAAAAAGTGATGTGGAATTTATTTTTCTCTTTCAGACTCATTTCACTTGGCATAATACCCTCTAAGTCCATCAATGTTGCTGTGATTGCAACATTTTTTTTTTATGGCTGAGTAGTATTTCAGTGTGATTCTTCTAACTCTGTTCTTCTTTCACAAGTTTGTTTTAGTTATTCAGGATCTTTTGTTTTTCCATGACAAATTTTAAAACTATTAGTTCTCATTCCATGAAAAATGCCACTGGTAATTTTATAGAGATTGTATTGAATCTGTAAATTGCTTTGGGTGGTATGATCATTTTAACATTATTCATTCTTCTAATCCAAGAAATTGGTATATTCTTCCATCTGTTAAACAACCTTAATTTTAATGTGCTTTATAATTCATTAACTATTAGTAGAAAATATTGATATAATAAACAAAAAATCCATGTTATTCTTAGTTATAAGTTCCTATTATATATTTTACATATATTATAGATATATATACTACATATGTTTTAAGTGTAGTAGGTGAAAAACTATTATAACCATTATAAATGTAACTGTTATTTGAATTTGGCAAAATGACTGTTATAATTTTAGATTTTCTCTTAAATTGTTCATTTATGAAAGATACAGTGCATGATTCTCACAATACAAAATATTTTTAAATGCATAGAATTTGAAGAGAATATCTATTTATGTTTCCATTTTTAAGTATCTCTTTTTCTTGCCCCCAAATCATCAAATTTATTAAAATCTGAATTCTCTGACTCTTGTTTCAAAGCCAATGAAACTCTTCATTATTTTGAAAGACTAACAGTGTCCCAAATAGATTTATTATTAGTTCAGTGTAGAACATCTCTCTATGTGTCATGTTCAGCACTCCCAATTTCAATTTATTTCCTTACCTCAGGGTAACCTCAGATCTTTGATTAATGTCATTTGATAACAGAGTGCAATTCTGCATGACATATTTTTGGTTGCCAAAGACAATGCTTTGATGAACACCTTTAAAACAGAATAAATCTCTTATGTTATAAACAGATAGCCTTGTACACTTTTGCAACTACATTGAACACTGTTCAGGGGTAAAAATGTCAAAAAAATTTTCAAAGGACAATGAAAATATTCCAGCAGTACTGTTTTTCTATGTATACAGTCCACCGGAATTATGATAACTGGTTCCCACTGAAGCCACCTTTCCTGAAGCTACCAGAGATGCAGGTGCAAATGATATACAGGTACAAACAATTGACCCAGTTCTTCAATCAGGAACATTGTCAGGATATCTGAGGGGACTCGAAATAAATAGAAGGCAGATCCTGCTTCCAAAGATTTAAAAAATCCCCTTAATATAGACCATTAAATTAGAACACTTTTACATTTAGAGCTAATTGTGACAGAGAAACCAATATTCCTTAACTATGAGAGTTGTTTATCAAAAGTAAATTGCAAATCACTGAAATACTGATTCTTTACTGCAAAACAATTCAGAAGGTTTTTATACCGGCCTGTTTATCAGTTCAGTTCAGTTCAGTTGAGCTGCTCAGTCATGTGTGACTCTTTGTGACCCCATGGACTGCAACACGCCAGGCTTCCCTGTCCATCACCAACTCCTGGAGCTTACTCAAAGTCATGTCCGTGAGTTGGTGATGCCATCCAACCATCTCTTCCTTGGTCGTCCCCTTCTCCTCCTGCCTTCAATCTTTCCCAGAATCAGGATCTTTTCCAGTGAGTCAGTGGCCAAAGTACTGGAGCTTCCGCATCAGCATCAGTCCTTCCAATGAATATTCAGGACTGATTTCCTTTAGGATGGACTGGTTTGATCTCCTTGCAGTCCAAGGGACTCTCAAGAGTCTTCTCCAACAGGTTATAGTGATACTCAACTGATCAAGAAACTGGCCTTCAGTTTCAGTTATATTTCCCTCTGATATCATAGGGCCATGATCTGAGGAATTCTGACTTTTTTTTTTTTCAAGAGGAGATATGATCGTTGTCCTTAAGTAGTACAAAACAGCAACAGTTTAGTACAGAGTAAGAATAAGAAGTCTACTTCAAATCCTAATTCCGCTCTGTTTTATGGGTGCTATGCTCCTGATTCAGATTTATACTCACAGGAATTAAGCTGGTGCTGGACAAGAACTGATGTACAATATTTATGTTTAGGTCTATATATATTGCCTTATTTCTGAAAAGAATTTTGAATGACTTTTTTCTTCCATCAAATATTATCATTAAGTTTCATTTTAGATTTTTAGAGATTAAGCTTCTTTTAGGTTATTTATTGGTATCCAAAAATGTATTATAAGTTCTTTTTTAAAAAATATTATTGTGATATAAGTCATAAAATATAAAGCATAGTATTTGAACCATATTTAACTGTACATTTCAGTGGTGCTAAATAAGTACATTCATTTCCCACACCAACACCCATCTCCTGAATTTTTCACCTTCCAGGACTAAAGTTCTGTCCCCATTAAATACTAATTCCCCATTCTCACTTACCACCCCCACCCCCACCCCTGGCATATATCAGTGTACATTCTGACTCTACTATAAGTACTTTGTATAAGTGGAAACAAATGCTATTTGGTTTTACCTACCATATATTGAAAAAATGCATTATAAGTTCTTACCTAAATAAAGCTAATATACAAGAGTGTATCATTGAAGCTTGGAGTGAATCTTTAGATTATATGTATATGTGTGTATATACATACACACATAAATATATTTTAATTTATTTAATGAGAACTTGTTTGTATTTAATGAATTATTATTATTTGCTGAACACTATTATAAGGGTAACTTGTTAACTCATTGGTGGCTCATAACAGCTCTATGAGGTGAATGCTATTATCATCCTTACCCCATTTCTCTAGATGAGAAAAATGAGGTATGAAAGGTTAATTATTTTGCTAAGGTCACAAAGGCAGGCAATTACAGAATTAGGACACAGGCCATGTACCTCTAAAGACTAGTAAATTCATGGAAGTTTTGCAAAATAACCGAGTTTATTTTTGTTTTACTAAAGGACTTGTCTTCCAAATGTTTCATTTAAGGTATTTTATCCTTTTTTTTTTGATTTGTTTATTTGCCTCCTTTGTCATCACAGCTTTTCTTTCTTGCTAAAATTTTTTCCTTCATTAAGAGAACCATTAATTTCTAAATAGTAAGTTGTATATTTATAACTGAATTTTGTGTTGCATTGTGAAATCTTCTACACTATTGTTTGTTCTTGGCATGTTGTCACATGTCTGTAGGAGACATTCCAAAGTTCTATGGGAAATGTATGTGCAACTCTGTGCCTTTAAGGTCCTCAGCCTCTTCCTTTAGCAAAGTAGTGTGTTTCAAAATAAGAAATCAACTCTTGGAGTGAGTCATTGTTATCTGTCTGCTTCATAAATGCTAATGCATTTCAACAAGTTGGAATCAAACTGTCAAAACAAAAACTGTCAGCCAGTTATTTTTTCTTTCATGGCAAAATTGCTTAATGGACAATTGGATACACAATAAAGATGTTTATGGCAAAGAAGTTCACAGCAAAAAGACTGGACATGAGAAATCCCATGGCCATTATAAGCAGAAATTCCTGAGTTCCATACTTAAAAAAAAAAAAAAAAAATCCAGAATCCATACCTCCACGGCCACCATTGTTCTAAGCCACCTACCTTCCTCATTCAGCTGGATTATTGTGGCCGCCTCCTAACATGTTTCCTCCATTCCTCCACTCTTGCCCCTGCAGTCTATACTCCACATAAACAACTGATTAAAAAAAAATACACACTCACACATTATCAGTCATATCACTATTATGCTCAAAATTCTGTGGATCCCTAGCTCAATAAGATTTAAACCAGGAGACTTTCAATGGAGTGTGCAGATCTACAAAATCCCTCCCTGTAATTCTTGTGTGAAAGTAACTTTCTCATTCTCTTCAGTCCCCATCTCCCTTGCTCCTTTAACTCCAGGCATCCTGTCCTTTTCATAGTGCAGTTCAGTAAACACAGAAAATGCAAAAAACTCATAGATCTTCTTCCTCCAGGGACTTCACCAAAAAGCTCCTTTAGTTCCTTTAGTTATCTATGTGTGTGCGTGCATGCACACACGTGTGCACGCTCATTTGCTCAGTTGTGTCTGACTCTTTGCGACTCCATTTACTGTAGCCTGCCAGGCTCCTCTGTCCATGGGATTCTCCAGGCAAGAATACTGGTGTAAGTTGCCATTTTCTTCACCAGGGGATCTTTCTGACCCAGGGATTGAGCCCGAGTCTCTTGCATCTCCTGAATTGGCAGGTTGGATTCTTTACCACTATACCACCTGGGAAGCCCTTAGTTATCTGTGCAAATGTCACCTAACCTAAGAGGCTTTCACTGTGTATTCCTATAAAAGAGCTTATACTCACTGTCCCCCCTTTTTTCTGCTTTGCTTTCATTCATTGTGCTTACCACCTGCCAAGGTATATTGTTTGTGTAATAGTTTACTGTCTATCTCCTTCTTAGAATGAAATTTACAGGTCACAAGGGGAAGAATTTTGTCAACACTAGGCATTGGTATTTTTATCATCTGTGCCCAAAAGAGTGCCTGGTGCCTAGTAGGCACTCAATAAATAATGGATTAATACATGGATTATGGGCTTCCCTGATAGCTCAGATGGTAAAGAATTCGCCTGCAATGCTGGAGACCTGAGTTCAATGTCTGGCTTGGGAAGATCCTCTAAGAAAGGTAAAGGCTACCCATTCCAGTATTCTGGCCTAGAGAATTCAATGGACTGTATAGGCTGTGGTGTCACAAAGGGTCGGACACAACTGAGCAACTTTCACTAATACATGGATTAATGAAGGATGAGAAATAGAAAGAATAGGAAAGGAATAGAAAATGAAAAGTAGAAAACTATCACAGGTCAGTAACTATCAAAAAATGTTCTCTAGGATCTGTTAGTTATCCGTGAAATAATGAGGATCTCCAGTATTTACTCTGTCTTTCTCTGTGCTTCCATGATTGTAGACAGAGTCTGAAGATTTTGATTTATTGCTCAACTTTGTAGTTTGACTAGTTCATAAGTTAGGTATCCTTTTGGGTATCTCTGCTAACTTGCTGCTTGTTTTGTGATAAGTCTTGCCAATATTATATTTATAATGCAATATTATAACCTATCTTTTATTCAGTATTTGCATTAGTCCTTGCCCAAGAACAAACAGTAAAGCAGGGGGTACTTGTCATTACATATAACTACTGTCTGTAACTTTCCCTTGTGTTACTTCCCTTTGCTTCTACTCGTCATGCCCACTGACTCTATTTTGAGAATTTTCTCTCAGGTCTTCTCTGCATATCCGACAATCTGTGACTAGATTATTTACACCTTAATGTGAAATTTAATCAACACCTCTTGTCTCTCAGATGTGGTTTAATTATAAGATTTATTTGGTATATTCATCTCAAGCATCCTGTTTTAAAATTTTCTCTAAGCTTTACAAATATTCAGGTATTTTTGCATGCATCTGTATCTTGTGTCCCAGAAGAGAGATAAAGGCAAGTGTTCAAAACACAGTCTCTCCTATACTGGAATCTGCAAGTCTCCTAAGAGCAAGAACTTTTCTCATTTACTTTTAGATCATACATTTTAAGAAATTCAAATAGATTAAACATTTAACAAATTTTTATTGAATAAATAAGTGTGAATGAATGAAATAAACTTTCCAGTGAAATAAACAGTAGAAAACTGCTTTTTAAAAACAATAATGTTTATGGCTATGGATTTTGTTTGGTTGCTATTTTACTTCTATTTATACTTTCTCATTGTTTGCTTATGTGTTTGCCATTATAAAAGTTTGTATCTTATTTATTTAGACCAAGTTAAATTTTCTGCTCTTGTAACACATCCATGATGAAATTTTCTTGTTGACATCAAATATATCTAATTTAATATGTATTGTTCATTGCTAACATATTTATCTAATACAAGAATTATACCCTAGTTAAGGATAGAGTAAATATTTTCTGTGTCCTGTACCCTTGAATATGTTAAAAAGAAATGTCCTTTTTTTCAAAGATTTCTTAAGGGTTGTGGAAAATATGTCAACATCCTTTAGCAAGAGTTCTGATAGTTGAAGTTCTGCATTGCTGATACAGAGCTGCTCTGAGTCACATCCATAGGCTGCAGAAATTCCATATCTTATTAAACTCATCATTAAAATGTTATTGATTCTCTCAGTTGTCTTCCCAAAGAAATTTGCTGAATACATTCTTCTAGAGCATTTTGATGATTAATTAAATCATTTAGCATCAAGCAAAAAAAAAAAGCCGATTTATGTTCAGTAGATAGAAGGATAAAAGTTACAGTCACAAGGAATAATTTTTAAGAAATAAAGAAACAAAAATCTCTTAATAAAAAGACAGTTTGCATGAGTAAGCATTTGTTTAAAACATGTATAACTGAGTATACATCAAAACTGCAGAATGGTTTGCTAGAGTAAAAAGAAAAATGATTATATTGAGAGCTACCAGCCATAACTGTTTTCCACTATTTGTTTTGGTAATGGGTCTACCTGGTACTGATTTGTAATCCCTGTGTATAGTGGACTAATTATTCTGAAGAGGAAAAGAAAGAGAATGAAATAGGAATAGGGTGAAGTCTGAATATTGATTTAGAACTCCTCGGAAGCTAGTTAAAGAGAATAGATAGTAGACTTCATGGTCTTATCCAGTTGACCTCTTCCATCTGGACACATGGAAGACCATTCTTCCCAATCTACTTATAGTTAGGTGAATTATGTGAGTCATTGTGGTCAACTGACATTAGTGGAAGGCATCAGTGTCACATTGGGACTAAGGCTGTGTAAAATCTTTTGCAGACTCTTCTCTCTCCCTCCACCCCCTTCCCCCACCTCCGTTATTCTGAAAGCCACACTTTGTGATGAAGAAATCACAATATGAAAACCAGGGACTTCCCTGGCGGTCCACTGGTTTACTTTGCCTTCCAATACAGAGGGTGTGGTTTCCATCTCTGGTCAAGGAGCTAAGAGCCTATATTAAAGTGAAAAAGTGAAAGTTACTCAGTGGTGTCTGACTCTTTGTGACCACATGGCCTATACAGTCCATGGAATTCTCTAGGCCAGAATACTGGAGTGGGTAGCCTTTCCTTTCTCCAGGGGATCTTCCCAACCCAGGGATCCAACTGAGGTCTCCTGTATTGCAGGCAGATTCTTTACCAGTTGAGCCACAAGGGAAGTCCAAGAATACTGGAGTGGGTAGCCTATCCCTTCTCCAGGGATCTTCCTGACCCAGGAATCTAACCACGGTCTCCTGCATTGCAGGCAGATTCTTTACCAACTGAACTATCAGGGAAGCCTAAGAGTCTACATGCCTTTGGGCCCCAAATCAAAGCATAAAACAGAAGCAATATTGTAACAAATTAAATAAAGACTTAAAAAAGAAAAAAAGAAAGAAAGAAAATCAACTGTATCTCCCAGGATACAATAAAATGGCCCTAGAAAGTTATTGAACCTTAGGAAACTTTGCACTAACAAGACATAAGCTTTTTTTTTTCTAATGAAGTCACTTATCTTTCAGGGTAATTTGTTATTTCATCTGCATAATCCTTATGTTACATAACATGACATAACCTAGTCTTTCTGTTAGTGTCAACTATGTTTATTTATCTGCCCTGAAGTTCAAAGTGTGCTGAGTTGGATATTTGGGCATACATCTTATGATGTATAGCCACCCCAGGAGGTCGTCATTGATTCACATGTCTATTGAGCTTCCTATTCCGGTAGGCAATAGGAAAACAAAGTTTTGTAAAATACTGTAATCTAATAGTATAGAAAGAATATGAACAAATAGTTGCAATTCTGTGATATTAGTAGTATTGTTAATGCTCTGTTAAAAGTTAGAAACCAAGAGAAAAAGAATATTTGAGGAATATATTACCTAAGTGATTCCAAAAAAAAGTCACATAAAATATTGGAGATACACAATAGGGATGCTAAAGGTTAAGAAGAATATTTCAATGCACAGAGGCAAAGGGCTTTCTGGATGGCAGAAAACTGGCATGTTCAACAGTTCAAAGCACACATTTGACACACAGTTAATGGGTGGCAACTAGTTGCTAGTCTCTAGGTCAAGGTAATTAATGTATCTAGATATATTCTCCCAGTGGTGAAGAACTACTGACAGTTTTTTAAATTGGGCAAACACAAAATTATGTATTCTCTTCAAAAATTTTGGAAACCATGTGGAAGATGGACAAAAAAGGAAGGGCTTGGAGGCAGGAAGATTAATTGGGTTATTGAAATAATACAGAGGAGAATAATTCAAATCTCTACAATAGTGGCAGTGCACTATTCAACCTGTGTACCACGGAGAGAATGGTACACAGCCATTGGTAGGGAAGAAGGCTGTTATATGGAGGGTTGCCAGTGATACAGGAGAAAGAGGAATTTGAAATTATAGTGAACTTTCCAGTTTATGTGACAGGAAAGAAAGGAATGCTATTACTACCAAGAAGATCTAAGAGGAAGGAAGTGTGATAGGCAGCGTAATGGCCCTGTAATTTATTCATGTCCTAATCTCTGGAACCAGTAAATGTTATGTTATGTTAAACTTGCAGGTCTGGTTAAGATTAGGATCATGAAATGGGGAGATTATCCTGCAGTATCCAGGTAGACCTTATGTGCACTCACAAGTGTTTTTTATCAGATGGAAGCAGAGGGAGATTTCAGACAGAAGAGGAGAAGGCAATGTGACCATGGAGGCTGAGACTGGAGTGAGGTGGCCATATATGAAGGATGCCAGCAGGAGCTGAAAGCCAGAAGCTGGAAAAGGCAACAAATGCATTCTCACCTATAGTCTCCTGAGAAATTGTAGCTGTGGCAATATATTGATTTCAGCCCAATGAAACTGTTTTTGGACTTCTTGTCTCTAGAGTGGGTTTCCCTTGTGGCTCAGCTGGTAAAGAATCTGCCTGCAATGGGGGAGACCTAGGTTGGATCCCTGGTTGGGAAGATCCCCTGGAGAAGGTAAGGGAAAGGCTACCCACTCCAGTATTCTGACCTAGAGAACTCCATGGACTGTATAGTCCATGGGGTCACAAAGAGTTGGACACAACTAAGTGACTTTCACTTGTCTCTAGAGCAGCAAGAGAAAACTTCTGATGGTTTAAGACATGCATGCATGCTCAGTCAAGTCCGACCCTTTACAATGCTATGGACTGTACCCTGACAGGTCCTCTGTCTGAGGGATTCTCCAGGCAAGAATACTCGAGTGGGTTGTCATTTCCTTCTGAGGTAGAAATTATTAAGTAGTCAGTGTAGCATTAGGGCTTCGGTTTCTTTTTTTTTCTAATTTCAATTTTAATTTCAACTTATTCCCTCACATAAACATTTTGTTCCATTTGTCTAAAACTGTATGTGTTGTTCCAGTTTCTAGGCATTCAGAGGAATGCCTCCCTGGTATGGAGGGTCGTAAAACATTCAGACCCAGAACAAGACAATCATTAACTGCTGTCCAGTTTATCAAGAAGAAAAATTCTAGGTGGACTATTAACTCTTAAACGTACATTTGGTCCCTAAATAATGGTCTGGGGTCTTGAGACAGGGTCGAGGGATGGCAACACAATGTCTTGGAAAACTGAGAAACTGGGGTACCCAAAATAGCCATAAAAATGACAAACGACTCTATAACTTTTAAACTGATTGTTCAGAATTTACATGCATCTGGCCCAAGCCAACCAAAAACAAACAGTTCTAATAAAGATATAAAGGACTGTTATTCCTGCCATTTACGGCTCTTGACCCCCTCTCAGTATCTATGCTGAAACCTTTGTATCTTGATCCTTTAAGATAAACCCTGCCTGTGTTAGTGTTTGCAAAGTTCAATTTTCGGCTCCGCAAACAGAACTTGGGTTTCACATTTCACTTCTCAGGGGATCTTCCTAAGCCAGGGATGGAACCTGTGTTTCTTGCATCTCCTGCATTGGCAAGCAGATTCTTTACCAGCTGTGCCACCTAGCTATACCACACAGTTTATAAGATCTCAGTTCTTTGACTAGGGATTGAACCTAGGCCTCCACAATGAGAGCACCAAATCCTAACCACTAGACCACCAGGGAACCCCTGTTTGTGATACAGTTTTAGAGTAGCAGTAGGAAATTAACACAGGAGGTTTATATAAGATTGGCCTAGAATTTCTGGCTATGAGTCCATGTGTGTATATATTTTTATGTTCACGTGTGTTTTTGAACTGTATATGTATATATGCATATGTATGTGTGTAGTTTTAGGTACATGAGAATTGACGGAGTGTAAAGGAAGAGAAAGTCTAAAACTGAAACAAAATAAAGCAGGCAACTTGGAAAACTTCTGTTTCTCACTTCTCTCCACTGATAATGCAGTCAAAATTCTGGATATGAAAGTATCAGAGCAAGTTAAGAGAAAAGTTGTAGGTAGGCCAGGAAAATCATCCTAGCTGGGAGAGAAAGTGCTGTGGGGGGAGGAGTGGGGAGGTGGGTGGGGTTAGCATAGACTTTATTATTCCCTGCCTGGGGCTGTGAACCTTGAACTCAGCCTCACCACATTTCAAATTCTTGTAGGCTAGCCCTATTTTTCCACAATCCTTCCATTAATGACTTTTAAGGAAAAATTGATAAAAGAACAATTTCATGAAAATCATTTGAGACCTCTAGATAGAAAATAGTGGGAAATAAAGATGATATATTTATGACAATGATGAAGTAGTATTCCAGTATCCTCCTTGTATGTCCAATTGAAATAGGAGAGAAGGGGGCAGGGCACAACCTTTAAAAAAAAAAAAGACATAGCCCGAGGATATGGCATAAACTGATTAGAACCAAGTAGGTCCAAGATGGCAGATGAATCGATGTCCACTAGACCTGGAGTCTCAGTTTATGCTCACTGTAACACATCATCAAGCTAAATGACACACACACAGATGCCATGACAATTCCAAGGCTGACTGTAATGTTGCAGGGAAAAGCCAATTTTGATTCCATGTTGGAACTGTTTCTTTGACTTGCTTTTCATTGCTTTTGTTAGTTTAATCATACATAATGGACTGCCTCAGAGAATCCTCCCCCTCTGCCTAATAAACTAAAGTGCCTTTGTTCAGGACCCTGTCCACCCAAGGATAGCAGGAAGGAAGAAATTAACACATCTCCTGCCTGAGGCTTGCCTTTCCAGGAGATGTTTGCAAGATTAATGATCTTTTACTTTGTTTCCTCACCTCTGCCCCCATCTCTGATCTATAAAAGAACCTGGCATCTAGACCCCATAAAATAGTTATTTTGAGACATTAGTCTGCTATCTTCTTGGGCAGTTGGCTTTCCAAATTATCTTTGGGATTTATCAGCCTGTTGTGTGGTGAGCAGAGCAAGCTTGGACTCCATAACAGTAACAGTTAAAAAGTGGGCAGTGGCCCAATTTCTGGAAAGCCCCATCCCTTCACCAAATTAGCTAGAATACTCCTCCCACTCAATAACTTATGGAATTACCACCCCCATTAAACCTGACAGCCCCATGCCTCAGTACTGCTCTTGCCTTCTGAGATGGCCCACACTGTCTGTAGAGTGTGTTTCTCTCTAAATAAATCCACTTCTTACCTTCCACTTTGCCTCCCACTGAATTTTCTTCAATGAGACATCCAGAATCTGAGCATCATTAAGTCTTGAGACCAGGTGTGATCGCAGTTAAAAATCTGAGAGTTCAAGTCCCAATCTGAGTTGCATGCTTTTACAACCATGTGGAGAGAGTAGAAATTAGGACGATCACATGAGATCATGCTCCTAATTGAGCAGAGAATGCTGTAGAATCCAGTAATACTTGGTAAATCCTCTTTGTATGAGTTTCTGTAATGAGTGGATAATAATTAAAGTAAACATCAACTGAGTCTTTTCAAGGACTTTTCATGTGTCATCTGTTCATTCCTCATAATATAGCCATGATAGAGGTTCTATCTGTATGTTTTTATGTGTTTGTCGCTCAGTTGTGTCTGACTCTTTGCAACCCCATAGACTATAGCCTGTCTGTCAGTCTCCTCTATCCATGGAATTCTCCAGGCAAGAATACTGGAGTGGGTTGCCATTCCCTTCTCCAGGGGATCTTTCCGACTCAGGGATTGAACCTGCGTCTCCTGCATTGCAGACGGATTCTTTACTGTCTGAGCCACCATGAGCTCAACTTCATTTTACAGATGGAGTGGAGGCCCAGTGAGATTAGTTCACAACCAGTATCAATAGGGTCAAGAATCAAACCTAACCAATGTGTAACAGATTTTACTCATAATCAGATGGCACTCAGTTTCATTTCTAAGGCTCTTATTCAGATGCTCTAATTTGTGGGAGTAGCTTTAATGTTTAGGCAGTTTTTAATTTAATTTTTATTTTACATTTGACTATGGTTGATTTACAATGTTGTGTTAGTTTCAAGTGTACAACAAAGTGATTGAGTTATGCAGATACATATATCCATTCTTTTTCAGATTCTTTTGCCATATATGTTATTACAGAATACTGAATAGAGTTGCCTGTGCTATACATTAGGTGCTTATTGATTATCTATTTTATATATAGCAGTGTGTATATGTTAATACCAAACTCCTAATTTATCCCTCAGGCAGTGTTTAGAAGGTGACTTTTGATATATGTGTGACACTGAGCAGCAGCAGCAGCAGCAGCAATAGAATAACAATCTCAGGTCAACCACTTCTGGAAGCTCTCTTAAAAATCTTAGGTTTCATTCATGGTTCCTGAGCTTGGGCCTTTCTGGAATTCAATCTCTGAAACAGATATAATGTACTTCTTCCTTCCACTTCCTCCCTGTATTTTTTTCCTCTTGGAAACAGACTTTGATAATTGTCAAGGTACCTGATAAAACTTTCATGCTGATAGACCTAATCAGAACAAATTTCTGATTATGACAAAAACACATAGATAATAGTTAATAAGATAGAGTGATTGGGAAAGAAAATATTGTGGTTAAGTAGAAAATAATTTTTTATAATCTTTCTTAAAAATCATTCTAAACTATCCAAGATACTTCTCTTTTTTGATGAAAAGATTTTATATGTCTTATGGTTGTCACTTAAAATTGATATTCACATTTAACCTTGATGAAGAAAGCCTAATAACCTGCACTAAATATATAATGACTCATGGTATACTATTTTATTTCTCTAGATGCAAAAGATAAAATTTAAAGTCAAAATACTTTATTGAGTTTTATAGAAAGTAGATTTTTCAATTAATTTAAATTTAGACCCCTATTACAACTTTTTCCATGTAACCCCTGAATGCTGAAAAAAGTCACATGGCAAAAATAAATCATTTCTTTTTTTTTAGATAAAACATATGAAAAAAGATTCTTTCAAAACTATTCATTTTCATTTCTATTATTGTTAAGTTAAGAAACACAAAGGAAATACATTTCAAACAATTTCTGAAGGATGTGCAACTGAATATCTGCTCCAAGAGCACAAGCCCAGTCTCCCTCTCCATGGACAAGCTTTGGACTGCTTCTGATTTTAGTACATCTGTTGGTTGTATAATATTTCTTTATTGATCAACTATAAATCCCTTATGATTATACAATGGAAGTGACAAATAGATTTAAGGAATTAGATCTGATAGACAGAGTGAATGAAGAACTATGGATGGAGATTTGTGACATTGTACAGAAGGCAGTGATTAAGACCATCCCAAAGAAAAAGAAAAGTAAAAAAGGCAAAATGGTTGTCTGAGCAGGCCTTACAAATAGCTGAGAAAATAAGAGAAGTGAAAGGCAAAGGAGAAAAGGAAAGATATATCCATTTGAATGTAGAGTTCCAAAGAATAGCAAGGAGAGATAAGAAAGCCTCCCTCAATGATCATTGCAAAGAAATAGAGGGAAAAAAAAAATAGGTGAAACACTAGAGATCTCTTCAAGAAAATTACAGATATCAAGGGAATATTTCTTTCACTGTACTGCATTTCAAACTCTTGTTCTCTATGATGGCTACTCCATTTCTTCTAAGGAATTCCTGTCCACAGTAATAGATATAAAGAGATGGGAATACCAGACCACCTGACTTGCCTCTTGAGAAACCTGTATGCAGGTCAGAAAGCAACAGTTAAAACTGGACATAGAACAATAGACTGGTTCCAAATAGGAAAAGGAGTACGTCAAGGCTTTATATTGTCACCCTGCTTATTTAACTTATATGCAGAGTACATCATGAGAAACACTGGGCTGGAAGAAACACAAGCTGGAATCAAGATTGCCAGGAGAAATATCAATAACCCCAGATATGCAGATGACACCACCCTATGGCAGAAAGTGAAGAAGAACTAAAGAGCCTCTTGATGAAAGCGAAAGAGGAGTGTGAAAAAGTTGCCTTAAAGCTCAACACTCAGAAAACTAAGATCATGGCATCTGGTCCCATCACTTCATGGCAAATAGATGGGGAAACAGTGGAAACAGTGGCTGACTTTATTTTTTCGGCTCCAAAATCACTGCAGATGATGACTGCACCCATGAAATTAAAAGATGCTTCCTCCTTAGAAGGGAAGTTATGACCAACCTAGACAGCATATTAAAAAGCAGAGACATCACTTTGCCAACAAAGGTCTGCCTAGTCAAGCTATTGTTTTTCCAGTGGTCATGTATGATTGTGACAGCTGGAATATAAAGAAACATGAGAGCCGAAGAATTGATGCTTTTGAACTATGGTGTTGGAGAAGACTCTTGAGAGTCCCTTGGACTGCAAGGAGATCCAACCAGTCCATCCTAAAGGAGATTAGTCCTGGGTGTTCATTGGAAGGACTGATGTTGAAGCTGAACCTCCAATACTTTGGCCACCTGATGTGAAGAGCTGACTCATTGGAAAAGACCCTGATGCTGGGAAAGATTGAAGGCAGGAGGAGAAGGGGACGACAGAGGATGAGATCGTTGGATGGCATCACCGACTCAATGGACATTGGTTTGGGTGGACTCAGGGAGTTGGTGATGGACAGGGAGGCCTGGAGTGCTGCGGTTCACAGGGTTGCAAAGAGTCGGACATGAATAAGCGACTGAACTGAACTGAAGGGAACATTTCATGTAAAGATGGGCACAACAAAGGACAGAAACTGTATAGACCTAACAGAAGCAGAAGATATTAAGAAGAGGTGACAAGAATACACAGAAGAGCTATACAAAAAAGATCTTCATGATCCAGATAACCACGATGGTGTGATCACTCACCTAGAGCCAGATATCCTGGAATGCAAAGTCAAATGGGCTTTAGGAAGCACCACTAGGAGCAAAGCTAGTGGAGGTGATGGAATTCCATTTGAGCTATTTCAAACCCTAAAAGATGATGCTGTGAAAGTGCTGCACTCAATATGTCAGCAAATTTGGAAAACACAGCAGTAGCCACAGGACTGGAAAATGTCATTCCAATCCCCAAAAAAGGCAATGCCAAAGAATGTTCAAACTACCGCACAATTGAACTCATCTCACTTGCTAGCAAAAAATGCTCAAAATTCTTCAAGCCAGGCTTCAACAGTACTTGAACTGTGAACTTCCAGACAGGGAAGCTGGATTTAGAAAAGGCTGAGGAACCAGAGATCAAATTGGCAGCATCCACTGGATAATCAGAAAAGCACAAAAGTTCCAGAAAAACACCTACTTCTGCCTCATTGACTACACCAAAGCCTTTGACTGTGTGGATCACAACAAAGTGTGAAAAATTCTTCAAGAGTTGGGAGTACTAGACCACCTGACCTACCTTCTGAGACATCTGTATGCAGATCAGGAAGCAACAGTTAGAACTGGATATGGAACAATGGAGTGGTTCAAAACTGGGAAAGGAGTACTTCAGGGCTGTATATTGGTACCTTGCTTATTTAACTTATAGGCAGTGTACATCATGCGAAAATTGGGCTGGAGGAAGCACAAGCTGGAATCAAGATTGCCAGGAGAAATACCGATAACCTCAGATGTGCAGATGACATCACTCTTATGGCAGAAAGTGAAGAAGAACTAAAGAGCCTCTTGATGAAAGTGAAAGAGGAGAGTCAAAAAGTTGGCTTAAAGCTCAACGTTCAGAAAACTAAGATCATGGCATCCGGTCCCATCACTCATGGCAAACATATGGGTAAACAATTGAAACAGTCAAAGACTTTATTTTTGGGGCTCCAAAATCACTGCAGATGGTGACTGAAGTCATGAAATTAAAAGACACCTGCCCCTTTTAAGAAAATCTATGACCCAACCTATACAGCATATTGAAAAGCGGAGATATTAATTTGCTGACAAAAATCTGTCTAGACAAAGCTATAATTTTTCCAGTAGTTATGTATGGATGTGAGAGTTGGACTATAAAGAAAGCTGAGTGCCAAAGAATTGGTGTTTTTGAACTGTGGTGTTGGAGAAGACTGTTGAGAGTCCCTTGGATTGTGAGGAGATCAAACCAGTCCATCCTAAAGGAGATCAGTCCTGAGTGTTCATTGGAAGGACTGATGATGAAGCTGAAATTCCAGCATTTGGCCACCTGATGCAAAGAACTGACTCACTGGAAAAGACCTTGATGCTGGGAAAGATTGAAGGTGGGAGGAGGAGGGGATGACAGAGAATGAGATTGCTGGATGACATCACTGACTTGACGGACATGAATCTGAGTAAGCTTCGGGAGTTGGTGACGGACAGGGAAGCGTGGCATGCTGCAGTCCATTGGGTCGCAGAGAGTTGGATACAACTGAGTGACTGAACTGAACTGAACTGGTAAGTGTTATCTGACTCCATTTAATGGAGACTGACTTCAATTAAACTCCTTACTCTCCCCCTCCCACTTTTCCATGTTTTATAGTAAATATTAGTTCTATTGATTCTTTATATAATTTTAAATAAGTACTTAGGACTCTCTTTCTTGATTCATCAATCTCAGAATCTCTTGACTTTCTTCCTACCTCCTTTCCTTCTCTACTTTGTATTTCTGTCTGCATCCATTTATGTATTTAACTATTTATATCATGTGTGTACTTCAGACTTCCATGGTCACATAATATTACAGAGTTCCTTGATTTGACTATAGCTTAACTCTGAAAATTTCAGGCTGATGAATAGTGTTTGTCATAATTAGGTTATGTCTTTATTATTTATTTGCAAACCAGGTAGAGCATCAGAGAAGTCATAGCTCAATGTCACAGCTTTTGCAACTAGAAAGGGAAAACCACAAGGTGACAAAACATTCTTTTAAAGTCATTTCATATTTTAGTTTGCTTTATCCTATCTTACTTAGAGCTCTATATTTTCTCTTGGATTTTCTACTTACCTTTTTGTGTTTTTTGTTGTTGTTGTTTTTCTATTGTTGCTGTTTTTTTTCTTTTTTTCATCCCAGGAGTTATATGCCTTCTTCAAATCAGTGAAATCAATCCTAATTGTCTCTCGAATGCTCTAATATTAACAAATGGTGACCCTTCCTTAAGCCTGCCGGATGGTTGCCACTCTGGGTATTTCTTGTCTGCTCCTTTCTGTAGCTCTTTTTTGACACTTCCTTAGTTGATATTTTTTACTCCTTCAGAATGGATACATGGGGGGCAAACTTTCTGCATTTTATTTGTTCAATTTCTATAGATGAAAATTATTGTCATTTAGTTTCCAGTGAAGCTGTGAGAAATCTGGTTTGTAATGATTCTCTTTTCCTGGTAGAGGACTTGCTTTTTATCTCTGGAAACTTAATCAAGGGCACATGTCTGTATCTTTAGCTCTGAAAATTTCTTTTCTGTTATTTTTTTGGATAATTTCTTCCTCTCCTCCCCACCCCTTTTTTTCTGGTATTTGAATACTTCACAATTATTCCTGTGGAAGAATATGGAAATATGGATTGCCAATATTTTCTCTACCAATTTTCATTTGTTTGTCTTTTTAGTTCTATGTTCTGAAACTATTTATCTTCCATTCTGCATATTTTATTGGATTCAGTTTTTAGTAGTCATGTTTCAAATTTTATAGTCAACAAGTTGTTAACCCTAATTCATAACAGGTCATTTATATTTCATTGAAACAATATCTTACCTAAACTCTGAACATATTAATTAAAAGTAGTTTATTGTTTGTTTATGCTCTGGTCACTAACCTGAATTTTAATGCTCTTTTTTTCAGTATTATTGGACTCATTTGTTCATCTTTACCCTTTCCTTTTGAGGTACTAAATTTTTAAACTATCAATTTTTCCTTAATTGGTCACTGATGAACATAAAATGAAGGGTCAGTTCATTTAAATGTGTGGCTAGCAGAAGTTTCCTCTGATGTTATAAGCCTGTTCCTTGAACAAAAGAGATGTTTGCAGTGTGTGTATATATGTGGTTTTTTTTGAGGATTTATTGTGATATTTCCAGGGCATGATATGAAGCATGTACTCTGTTAAGAATCCAGACACATTCAAATACCAAAACAAGGCCAGTCTGACTAATGTGAACAAATCCTCAGTCTGGGAGCCATGGATCTTCCTCAGTGTATCACTCAATCTGTATCTGACACTGAGGCAAACAGTACTTCCTGATGCACAGGAATGGGGGTGGCCTGAACACGCACGTCTTTCAGATTGATTCTCCATCAATCATTGTGGCTGCTGCCCTTCCTTCCACAGCCTCTCTTCTGCTCCTAACTTTCAGGAGCAGCACTCTGCAAAGTTGCTCCTAGCTCCACTGCAACTTTTCCTGTTGAATATATTGAGCAATAACTCCTTATATTCTAATATATCCATCAAGATGCTTCTATCAGTATTCTGTCTTCCCAAAATTCATTCTAATCTTTTGACTGCTGATATTTCTCTGCTGCCAGTCTCAGAAGCTTTATGGATTTATGCACTTTCATATTTCTTCACTGAACACTCCATGGATTTTTGAGATACAGGAGAATTTAATAAAATTTCTGACTCTAATAACTGAAACAAGGTATCCTGAGAGAATTTCTAAATGTTATTTTATAAAGAAAAGTGATCCATTATTTAAAGTCAATACCAAAGAAATATTCCCATATATGTATATGTTATTTATTATAAAAAAAATTAAATCTTCTTTCTACAGTATTTACACAGATCTCCAAAGATAAACTAAATGAACAAGAAAGAATTCAAGGAAAAAACACTTTTATAGTTTTGAAAACCAAAAAGGATTTTATAATATTTATTTTCAAAAACAAGTTAAAAAGCAATTGACAGAGAAAATGTGATTTCAGTGCCTATAGCTGAAAATAACTATGCAATGCATACCAAATACTAAAAAAAATTCATAATTTATTAAATTCAGTAAAAGTGTTAAACATTACAACTGGGGGAAAGTGCTATAGGATATGAAAGGATAGGATTTAAAATAAAATGGATGATAAGCATTTCATTAAAAAAAAACTTTAAACTATGGGGACATTTAAAAATTTTTAATAATATAACTTTTTTTTTTAGATGCAAGTGCCAAAAATGCAGTCTAAACCAATTTAAGCAAAAAAGGAAGTGTGATAAAGGAATATTTATATAGTTTAGTTAATCCAAAGAAGAGATACAGATACAGGCCCCAGTGGGTTTCTGGGGATTCTAAGTGACCCACTGTTTCTAAGACATTTACTCCCTCTGAGTGATTCTCATATGTTCAATTCTCTGCTTGGATAGAGTCTTGTCTGGTGTAGAAAGTTAGTTATCTGTCATATTTAGTGGCCCTAAATTCTTAGAGTTAAACCTATCTTATATTGTGGCCCTAGAAGAGAGCTCCTGCCTTTTGGGATGAACTCTGATCTATCCTGACATACATGCCTACCATGAACAAATAAATATGGCTAGGGGCACTGATTGCACCACACTGGTTTCCGTGCCAAGACCTGTGGTCATGGAATAGTGACTGGATTGGCTGCTACCAAAGAAGATAGACACATTATGTTCACCAGATGAAACAAGAACAACACAAATATGTAATGAATTAAGAGGAGATTTTCTTAAAGGACAGGTATTACAAAACTGTGTGGCAACATGTTCTTAAATCTTTTCTTGAAAATCTTCCACCTACAAGGATTTTGAGGATGTTGACCTTTCAGGAAAAATAATGAATGGAGAATAAAAAATACCCCTCCCTTTTTTTGGCAAGGTCATTGTTGACCGTCACATAGGTTTAATGTACAAATATAGACTGAAACATGTGTAATTACCTAAACACTAATAAGGAAATGAATTTTTATGTAGCTCCATATCATTATGAAGTTTTAATCAAAATCACATATGATGAGATCTACCAAGCACTTGTGTGGTCTTTAATAAAAAAGAAAAGACCATACTACCCAAGGCAATCTACAGACTCAATGTAATCCCTATCAAATTGCTAATGGTATTTTTCACAGAACTAGAACAAATAATTGTAAAATTTGTATGGAAACACAAAAGATCCTGAATATCCAAAACAATCTTGAGAAAGAACAGAGCTGGAGGAATGACATTCCCTGACTTCAGACTATATGACAATTCTACAGTAGTTAAGACAGTATCATACTAGCACAAAAACAGACATATGGGTCAATGAAACAGGATAGAGACCAGAAATAAACCCACACACTTATGATCAGTTAATCTAGGGCAAAGGAGGCAAGACTATACAATGGAGGAAAGACAGTCTCTTCAATAAGTGGTGATGGGAAAACTGGATAGCTACCTGTAAAAGAATGAAATCAGAACATTCTTTATTGCCATACATAAACATAAATGCCATACATAAAAATAAAATGGATTACAGACCTAAATGTAAGACCTAATACTATAAAAGTCCTACAGGAAAACTTAGGCAAAACACTCTTTTACATAAATCACAGCAATATTTTACTGGATCCATCTCCTAGAGTAATGGAAATGAAAACAGAAATAAACAAATGGGATCTAATTAACATTAAAAGCTTTTTCACAGCAAGGAAAACTGTAAACAAAACAAAAAGACAACCTACGAACTTGGGGAAAATATTTGCTAACAATAAGGGATTAATTTCCAAGATTTACATGTAGTTTATACAGCTTAAGATCATAAAAACGACTCAATCAAAATATGGGCAGAAGATCTAAATAGACATTTCTCCAAAGAAGATATACAGATTGTTAATAGGCACATGAAAAGATGCTCAGTATTACTAATTATTAGAGAAATGCAAATCCAAACTTTATAGAGATATCACCTCACACCAGTTGGAAAGGCCAATATTAAAATATCTACATTAATAAATGCTGGTGAGGGTGTGGATGTGGAGAAAAAGGAACTCTCCTACATTGTTGGTGGGACTATAGGTTGGTACAGCCACTATGCCCCGACCAGTAATGCCGAAGAACCTGAGTTCTATGAAGACCTACAAAACCTTCTAGAACTAACACCCAAAAAAAGATGTCCTTTTCATTATAGGGGACTGGAACACAAAAGTAGGAAGTCAAGAAACACCTGGAGTAACAGGCAAATTTGGCCTTGGAGTACAGAATGAAGTAGGGCAAAGGCTAATAGAGTTCTGCCAAGAGAACACAATGGTCATAGCAAATACCCTCTTCCAACAACACAAGAGAAGGCTCTACATATGGACATCACCAGATGGTCAACACCGAAATCCAACTGATTATATTCTTTTTGGTCAAAAATGGAGAAGCTGACTGTGGCTCAGCTCATTAACTCCTTCTTGTCAAATTCAGACTTAAATTGAAGAAAGTAGGGAAAACCACTAGACCATTCAGGTATGACCTAAATCAAATCCCTTATTACTATACGGTGGAAGTGAGAAATAGATTTAAAGGACTAGATCTGATAGACAGAATGCTTGATGAACTATGGATGGAGGTTCATGACATTGTACAGGAGACAGGAATCAAGACCATGACCATTAAAAAGAAATGCAAAAAACCAAAATGGTTGTCTGAGGAGGCCTTAAAATAGCTGTGAAAGAAGAGAAGTGAAAAGCAAACGAGAGAAGGAAAGATACACCCATTTGAATGCAGAGTTCCAAAGCATAGCAAGAAGAGATAAGAAAGCCTTCCTCAGCAATCAATGCAAAGAAATAGAGGAAAACAATAGAATGGGAAAGACCAGAGATCTCTTCAAGAAAATTAGAGATACCAAGGGAACATTTCATGCAAAGATGGGCTCAATAAAGGACAGAAATGGTATGGACCTAACAGAAGCAGAAGATATTAAGAAGTGGCAAGAATACATAGAAGAACTTTACAAAAAAGATCTTCATGCCTCAGATAATCACGATGGTGTGATCACTCACCTAGAGCCAGACATCCTGGAATGTGAATTCAAGTGGGCCTTAGCATCACTACAAACAGAGTTAGTGGAGGTGATGGAATTCCAGCTGAGCTATTTCAAATCCTGAAAGATGATGCTGTGAAAGTGCTGCACTCAATATGCCAGCAAATCTGGAAAACTCAGCAGTGGCCACAGGACTGGAAAAGGTCAGTTTTCATTCCAATCCCAAAGAAAGACAATGCCAAAGAATGCTCCAACTCCAGCACAATTGCACTCATCTCACATGCTAGTAAAGTAGTTCAAAATTCTCCAAGCCAGGCCTCAGCAATACATGATCCGTGAACTTCCAGATGTTCAAGCTGGTTTTAGAAAAGGCAGAGGAACCAGAGATCAAATTGCCAACATCTGCTGCATCATCAAAAAAGCAACAGAGTTCCAGAAAAACATCTCTTTCTGCTTTATTGACTATGCCAAAGCCTTTGACTGTGTGGATCACAATAAACTGTGGAAAATTCTGAAAGAGATGGGCATACCAGACCACCTGACCTGTCTCTTGAGAAACCTGTATGCAGGTCAGGAAGCAACAGTTAGAACTGCACATGGAAAAACAGACTGGTTCCAAATAGGAAAAGGAGTACGTCAAGGCTGTATATTGTCACCCTGCTCATTTAACTTATATGCAGAGTACATCATGAGAAACTCTGGGCTGGATGAAGCACAAGCTGGAATCAAGATTGCCAGGAGAAATATCAATAACCTCACATATGCAGATGACACCACTCTTATGGCAAAAAGTGAAGAAGAACTAAAGAGCCTCTTGATGAAAGTGAAAGAGGAGAGTGAAAATGTTGGCTTAAAGTTCAACATTCGGAAAACTAAGATCATGGCATCTGGTCCCATCACTTTGTGGCAGATAGATGGGGAAACAGTGGAAACAGTGGCTGACTTTATTTTTCTGGGCTCCAAAATCACTGCAGATGGTGATTGCAGCCATGAAATTAAAAGACACCTACTCCTTGGAAGGAAAGTTATGACCCCTAGACAGCATATTAAAAAGCAGAGACATTACTTCGTCAACAAATGTCCGTCTAGTCAAGGCTATGGTTTCTCCAGTGGTCATGTATGGATGTGAAAGTTGGATTATAAAGAAAGCTGAGCTCTGAAGAATTGATGCTTTTGAGCTGTGGTGTTGGAGAAGACTCTTGAGAGTCCCTTGGACTGCAAAGAGAGCCAACCAGTCCATCCTAAAGGAGATCCGCCCTGGGTGTTCATTGGAAGGACTGATGTTGAAGCTGAAATTCCAATACTTCGGCCACCTGATGCAAGGAGCTGACTCATTGGAAATGACCTTGGTGTTGGGAAAGATTGAGGGCAGGAGGAGAAGGGGACTACAGATGAGATGGTTGGATGGCATCACCAACTTGATGGACATGGGTTTGGGTGGACTCCAGGTGTTGGTGATGGACAGGGAGGCCTGGTGTGCTGCGGTTCATGGGGTTGCAAAGAGTCGGACTTGACTGAGTGACTGAATTGAACTGAACTGAACTGAATAGCCACTATGGAGAACAGTATGGAGGTCCTTTAAAAACTAAAAATTGAGCTGCCTTATGATCTTGCAGTTCCACACCTGGGCATATGTCTGTAGAAAACTCTAATTAAAAAAGATATGTGCATCTCAATGTACATAGGTTCACTATTTACAATAGCCAAGACATGGAAGCAACTTAAATGTCTACTGACAGGTGAATGGATAAAGAAGATGTGGCACATTATATAAAATGATATACTTACTACTCAGATTTAAGAAAGAAGAAATAATGTCATTTGCAGCAACATGAATGGACCTATGTATGTATAACTGAATAAACTTGCTATACATTTGAAGCTAGCACAGTATTGTAAATTAATTATACTAAAAAAAAAAAAGGAAAAAAGAAAAAGCCAAATGTTATCCAATGGCTCCTGCCTCAACTTTCATCTTAACATATGAAAATTAGCAGAAGACCAGGGACACCTCAAGAACAAGATTACATTTTAGTAACATGGCCCAATCAGTGAACCACACTTTGTCCTGTTAGATTAACAAATGGTTAAATAGGAGGATGAAACAAAGGAGTAGATGAGAGAAAGGAAAGGGCAATTCTTTGCTCTACTATGTAACTTATTCAATTTGAAGTTTATAAATCTCATGATCCCCTAAGACTCCAGTCATTGCTTTTCACTTGTCGTTTTAGCTATGGCGGGCTTTATTTACAGAATTTAAAAGCTGAAGAGAAATCTTAATATCATTAACATTTGAATGTTAGAGACTGTTTTCAACTGCATACTTTCATATGAAGCTGATGCTCTTGGAAAATGAATAACTCTTTGAATTCAGGTTTCCTGACACACGGGAAGATTGTATGCTTTCCAGTATCTATAACTGCCTCTCTACAATTAAGATTGCTTCTTCATTAAAAAAAAAATCTACTTGTTTATCTCTCTGTCAATCAGTCTTCTACTGTGTGTGTAATCTTAAGATTGTTTGTTTTCTCTATAAGATAATGTCTGATAATTATTTTCATCTCTGAGTTCAAGCTCAGTAAAAGTTTTACCTATTCTCTTCGACTTTAAAAACAAAACAAAACAAAACTTGAATTCCTGAAGATTTTCCCCCAATATGTAGGTTTATTTCAAAGTTTCATTTCCTATGATTAGGGGAAATATTCCTTCATGTTGTGCTCAGATGCTCAGTTTTGTCTAACTCTTTGACCTCATGGACTGGGGACAGCCAGGCTCCTCTGTCCGTGGAATTTTCCCAGCGATTTCCTCCTGCCATTTCCTCCTGCAAGGGATCTTCCCGACCCAGGGATTGAACCCATATCTCTTAGGTCCCTTGCATTGTCAGGAGGATTTTTTACCACTAGTGCCACCTTTCTTCATGTTAGTGGACCTATTTCCTTTTTAATTATATGATTAGGATATTCCCTAGTTTCTCATGTATTTTCATATGAAGCAGCCCCAGAACAGTTAGACACAGAGATACATAAACACACACATACATTCTGAAGTAGCCTTACTAGTGTAATGTTTAAAGTTAAAATTTTTTAGTTCATTTTAGGAATGGGGAACTATAGATTGGTTTTCTATGGGTTACCCTGAAATTTGATTCAGAGGGTGATATGTTATATCACGATATACCTTCCCCTTTACTATCAATGAAATGTATAAGATCAGAAAGCCTTGCATTTTAAAAATTGCATATATGATCAATTTAGTTCAATATCACAGAATATAGCACAGAATAAACCCAGGTCTCTTGCACTGGCAGGTGGATTCTTTACCACAGAGCCACCTGGGAAGCCCATGGAAAGTAAGGAAACACAACTAATAATGATTTGTGTAAGTTAATTTACGTAGGCAAAAGAAATAATCTAGAAATAAACATTTGCCTTAATAACATAATGCTAACCAAACTTCTTAGGGAATATTGGAGAAAAATGCAGTTTTAATTTTAATATGCACATGAGATCAATTAATGTACCACATATGCAAATATAAAGGCAATGACCCTGATTCTGAATGCTTGTTATTTCTGGAGATGGCATATGGTGCACTCTAACAGCAGACGTAATGATTTCAATAAATTAGCTGCTAATGCCATGTAATGCACTCTGATTTGTGTTAATTCAGGCATTGCTTAGCAATTTCATGTTAATTTTTTAAAGAAATCAGTTTTTAAGGCAGTATTAGAATTTTGTTTTGCATTAAGAGTTTAAAAATGGTAAGAATAAGAACATTCTAATTCAGATATTTTAGTAAGACAAAAACAGCTTCACAAAGTAGGGATGGGGAATGTGATTCACAACATTTAAATAAAAACTTGTTTCTAATAATCCAAAGTTTTTTTAAAAAATATTGCTTACTTTGAACAATAATCATGGCAAAAGGTCAAAGGGTTTATAATACTCATATTAAAATAGCTGATGCTGAATGCCCCTCTTAAAGTCTTTTCCACTCTTATTATTTTTATTTGTCTGTGGAATATGACAAGGTTAGTCTGGTACTTACTGGTGGTGGTGGAGGTAATTGTTGTAGAAATAATATTCACAGATATGTACATACATGTAGGTAGATGAATTATGTATACATATATAATGTTACATTATCAAATTATATATACATATATGTCTCACAGACTTAAATAACAAACTTATGGTTGCCAGGGAGGAAGGATGGGGAGAAGGGATAGTTCAGGAGTTTGGGATCCTCATGTATACATAGCTATATTTAAAATGGATAACCAATAAGGTCCTACTCTAGGACATGGGGAACTCTGCTCAATGTTTTGTTGGGTTTTTTTTTAATTTTTTTATTTTTTTTTAATAAATTTATTTATTTTAGTTGGGGGCTAACTACTTTACAATATTGTAGTAGTTTCCGCCACACATTGACATGAATCAGCCATGGGTCCACACGTGCCCCCCATCCTGAACCCCCCTCCCACCCCACCCTCCATCCCACCACCCTGGGCCATCCCAATGCCCCAGCCCTGAGCATCCGCCCCATGCACAGAACATGGAACTGTGTTCTGCCCCACACACGACAATATACATGTTTCAGTGCTATTGTCCCAGAACGTCCCACCCTCACCTTCTCCCCCAGAGTCCATAAGACTGTTCTATGCATTTGTGTCTCTTATTCTGTCTCGCATATAGGGTTATCATTACCATCTTTCAAATTCCATATATATGCATTAGTATACTGTATTGGTGTTTTTCTTTCTGGCTTACTTCACTCTGTATAATGGGCTCCAGTTTCATCCATCTCAATAGAACCGATTCAAATGTATTTTTTTAATGGCTGAGTAATATTCCACTGTGTATATGTACCACAGCTTCCTTATCCATTCGTCTGCAATGGACATCTAGGTTGCTTCCATGTTCTGGCTATTGTAAACAGTGCTGTGATGCTGTGATGAACATTGGGGTACACGCGTCTCTTTCAATTCTGGTTTCCTCGGTGTGTATGCCCAGCAGTGGGATTGCTGGGTCATATGGCAGTTCTATTCCCAGTTTTTTAAGGAATCTCCACACTGTTCTCCATAGTGACTGTACTAGTTTGCATTCCCACCAACAGTGTAAGAGGGTTCCCTTTTCTCCACACCCTCTCCAGCATTTATTGCTTGTAGACTTTTGGATAGCAGCCATTCTGACTGGTGTGTAATGGTACCTCATTGTGGTTTTGATTTGCATTTCTCTAATAATGAGTGATGTTGTCTGCTCAATGTTATATGCGGTAGATTGAATGGGAGAAAAGTTTGGGGGAGAATGGATACATATATATGTATGACTGAGTCCCTTTGCTGTCCACCTGAAACTATCACATCATTGCTAATGAGCTATGCTGCTGCTACTGCTGCTAAGTTATATCAGTCTTGTCCGACTCTGGGCGACCCCATAGACTGCAGCCCACCAGGCTCCTCCATTCCTGGGATTCTCCAGGCAAGAATACTGGAGCGGGTTGCCATTTCCTCCTCCAGTGCATGAAAGTGAAAAGTGAAAGTGAAGTCGCTCAGTCGTGTCTGACTCTTTGTGACCCCATGGGCTGCAACCTACCAGGCTCCTCTGTCCATGGGGTTTCCCAGGCAAGAGTATTGGAGTGGGGTGCCATTGCTTTCTCCGAATGAGCTATACTCCAATACAAAATAAATAGTTAAAAAAAAAAACAATACCCACAGATATAGGCAGACATGTATGTATGTTAACTATATATGCTACATAACACACTAATTAATTAGCTTTATGAAGTTATTAAAGATAAAATACTCTACAAGAAAAAAACATTTTCTTTTTGAACTATTCCAAGTAAAATGAAGAAGCTTTTTCTCTCTGAGGAAAATGTGGTTGCTGCTGAAGTGGAGCTGGATGCTGCCTGCTCCTGCTCCAGACTGATGGCTGTTCGCTCTGCCCAGAAACAAGTAGGTCAGGAAGCTGCCCCACAGACTTGGCCCTTAAAAATACCAGCAAGACTCCAGCAGAGCCAGAGGTGGCCATTCACTGGATTAGGAGCACTCTCACCAGCCCCACGTGAAGTCCCTGGAGAGGGTATATGCTGACCTGATCAGAGGCACAAGGGAAAAGAATCTCAAAGTGAAAGGACCTGTTTGGATACCTACCAAGACTGAGAATGACTACAAGGGAAACTCCTTGTGGTGAAGATTCTAAGACTTAGGATTGATTCCAAATGAGGATCCACAAGTGACTCATTGATCTGCAGGGTCTTTCTGAGGTTGTCAAGCAGATCCCTTCCATCAGTACTGAGCCAGGAGGCCAGGTGGAAGTCACCATTGCTGATGTCTAAATCAACCTTTGTAATAAATTGATAGTTATTTAAAAAAGAAGCTTTATCTTTGGTCTTACAGAGATGGATTAATTATAAACTTCAACTTATAAAAAGCTAATAAATATGAATATTTCCTATATGATTCTTGTGGGAGAGTAAAAAAAATGCAAATGAATACCAAAAAAAATACAAAGTTAAAATTGTCCATTTTTCTTAACATCTCATTTAACTTTCTACATTTCAGTTTCCTTACTAGGAATAGGTTGATGAAAATTAACTTATACAACTTTTATGGGAACTGAATGAGGTAAGATATACAAAGTGCCTGGCCAATGGTAAAGATTAAAGACCTGTTGGTAAAGAAGTGTGGCTAAATGCAAAATGCATAGTGTCGCTTGATCAAGCACGGGTGTTTCCTACCTAAATCCTCTTCTATCCATTCTCCACATTACAGCTAGTGTTACAGCCAGCATAAAACATAAATTTGATTCACATTATGACTCCTTTGCTTAACATTCTTCAAATGATACATCTAAGAAAAAAGCCAGCCTCCTTACTGGGAAATACACAGCCCTTCACATTCTGACCTCTATTTTCTTGTGTTGTCTGTCAGTCTTTGTAAATCATGTCTGTCAGTCTGTCCACAATGAACTATTTGTATTTACCTGAATAGGAGACAGTGTTAAATGTCCCAGTGCACAATGAAAACAATATCCTTTCTGCCTGAAATACTTGCCATGATTTTAGTTTCCCAGGGAATTCCTACTGATCCTTGTAGACTCTGGGATGTGATCATTGACATACCTGAGTAAATATTTCAAATCTCATCATTCCCACAATGCCTTGAATACCTTGAGCATATTGCAGTACATAAAAATTTGTTTTCAGGTCTCTCTCTCTACTGTAGGCTCTTAACATTACCAAGATTAGTATTGTACTTAATATATCTGTAAATGCATAATACATAATATAGACTGTAGCATATAGTATACTTTCAGTGAATATTTCCTGATTCTTATATTGAAAATGATGCAGAATTTGAGCTTGCAAGATATTCTGCCATTGTGAGAAATTAGGGCTTAAATGGATCTTGGATATTTCAACTAAATCCTGCATTTATGAGATACCATTCCTGTTTCTCAGAAGATGTGTTTCCATGTCTAATTCTAAAATGTTAAATTCATCTGTTTTTAGTTATAAACACTGGAAATATTGTTTTATTTCCCCATGATATAATCCTTGCTTTTTCCTACAGGGTACTCCGTGTCTCACTGGCTCAGGAAAGCTTATCATTTTCATGAAGAGAAGAGAAGGTACAGCAAATTCAATCAGTGCTAATCATGAGTTGAGCATTTTGATATTTCATTCCCTCCTCTAAGACAAAGTTAGAGGTGCCATGAAGGGGTTGTGGCTTGTGAATCTTCTCAATGATGTGACCACACACAAGAAACCAAAAATCACCCAGGACCCATATAGAAGTAGGTGATAGATACAGAACTACAGTCTCAAAGGGAGTGGGAGCTTTAAAGTTTGTTTTTCTTGTGTTCATAGTTGGGATTCTCAGAATCTATGGAGTTGCAAAATTACTTCATTGTGGTTGGGAAGGGCAACTGTCTGTGTTAGAAACTCCAGTATTTCCCAAAGGTTTGCCTGTGTTGATTCTCATTACTGTCCAGTTCACCATGACTTCTATACCTTAATTAGCTGTGGCCCATATCATCACTTCAGTGAGATATTAAGGTTTTGATTCACATTTGCTTTGACTATTGGAGTCAGACAATGTGCCTTTGAATATAGAATGTCCTGACATTACATGTTAAAGTGGTCAAGTGGCTACTTTAGGAATTTTTTTACAGACAGATTGTCATTTTTTTTTTAAGAATAAAAGCTACCTTTTCTCACACATCTGTGGTTGCATAAAATGCTGAGTTTTTAAAAAAGTTTCTAAACATTTCAAGTAATTCCAAAAATGACTTTACTAATAGGTTTACTTATTATAATATTCTTGGATAATATTTTAGACATCTTGCTTAATTGATGTTGAATCATTAAAAAGTTTCATATGTGTATGTGTTTCTGTTAGGATAGAAAAATATTCTCGGAGTATATATCTCTTTTGATTTCTTTTTCTAATAAGCCATATATAATCCTTTAAAGTCAAAATAAGTAGAAGTTTGGGTGCTTATGAGGGCTAGGATGTGTTGATATAGTGGGCTTTCCGGGTGGCACTAGTGGTAAAGAACCCACTTGCCAACCCAGGAGATGTAAAAGACTCAGGTTTGATCCCTAGGTTGGGAAGATCCTGAGGAGGAGGGCACGGCGACTCACTCCAGTGCTCTTGCCTGGAGAATCCCATGGACAGAAGAGCCTGATGGGCTACCGTCCATAGGGTCACACAGAGTCAGACATGACTGAAGCGACTTAGCACAGCACAGCATGGGTATTGATCCAGCAATCTAAACTAAGTACCTGGGCAAAATGAGAACTGCTAATGAATTTCAGTGCATAAAATTGGGGTAGGCATTTGGAAAGTCAGAAAAGGGATGAAAAGAAAACCAAGTGAAGCAGTCAGTCTAATTCAGACTTTAGTCCAAAAATCTTAGAGGAAATGGAGCAGGTAGCCTATTGGCTCAGCAGAATTAATCAGAGCAGGAACTAAGAGGAAAAAGATATTGCCTTTGAAAAGAGAAATACAGAAAAGGCTTTTTAGTTGTATTAGTCAGAGTTCTTCAGAGAAACAGAGCAATAGGAATTTATGTGTGTGGGGGGCGGGTGGTAAAGAGACAGAGAGATTTATTATAAGGAATCAGCTCACATGATTACGGAGGCTGTCAAGTCCCAAGACCTGCAGGTTGACTTGGCAAGCTAGACAGCAGATGGTGTAGTTCCATCTCGAAGGCCAGCAAACTTTACCCAGAAAAAGCTGATGTTTCAGTTCAAGTCTTAAAGTGAGAATAAAGCCACTTGGAAGATCATCAGGCAGGAAGGAATCTCCGTGTTCAGGGGAGGGTTGGCCAGGCTTTCAACTAATTAGCTGTGGCCCATCCATATGATGGAGATCAGTCTGCTTTACTCCATCTGCTGATTTTAATGTTTCTGATAGAAACGTCCTCTCAGAACCACTCAGAATAATGTTTGACTAAATATCTGAGCACCCTGTGGCCCAGTTAACTTGGCCCAGAAATTTAACCATCATGTTATAGAAACATAAAATAAAGTCAGTGAATTCACAAATCACAGGCCTCTGACACCTTGAGGAGATTAGACAAAATGACCACAAAAGTCACTGAGCTTTGGACACAGTTGGGCTGGTCAAATGGATTAGAGGGTCCATGCGGCAGAACTGAACAGGCAGAAGTCCCCAGCTGTTCAGGTGATGAAGTTCTCTCCCCATCCAGATCTTATGATGAGAAAAAGAGGAAACTCACACTCACAAGGAAGTAAAGTGTAATTACAGGGAGTCATTTATGGTCTGGCAGCTAATTCCATCCTGGGGGAAGGGATTGGAAGAAGTTTGAGAAATGTCCTTGCATGCTCAGTTGCTTCAGTCGTGTCTGGCTCTTTGAGACCCCATGGACTTTAGCCCACCAGGCTCCTCTGTCCGTGGGGTTTTCCCAGCAAGAATACTGGAGTGGGTTGTCATGCCCTCCTCCAAGGGATCTTCCCAGTCCAGGGATTGAACCAGCCTCTCCTGTATCTCCTGCATTGCAGACAAATTCTTTACTGCTGAGCCACCTATGAAATGTACAGATTAACTTACGAAACATGAGTATTCATATAACATCTAAATGTAGTTTGTCATGCTAAGTTTGTTAGAATCCTTGAATAGATAACAGATCATGTGGTTTCATGCCTGTACATTTCACTTATTGTACATGTCAGCCTGTGAGGAACTTTGGAATTGGGAGAATACTAAAGATTATTGCCCCCAGGTCTGTATAACCTGTTTGAAGGATCAGAAATGCTGTAGTAGTTGGTGACTTAGACTAGTTCTGTTGCCCTTGCAGAACTAGTGGTTGGGCCCCAAGAGGTCAGGAAGCAGGAATGGAACTGGGAGTCACCTTTGGCAAGGATAATTGTTTGGAAACAAAATGGAACAGAGTGAAATTGTTCATCCTAAGAAGAGACTAGGAGGAAGTCTTGAAATAGTGTCCTCAGTTTCAAACCATGTGTTCATTTTTCATGTGCCTTAAGACCAGCAACTATGTTTTGCTTCTGTTGTTGCTATTTTTTGAGATCTCATAAAGTCCCAGAGAAGTTGTAATGTCTTTGATGCCAGTGCCGTTCACTCATTCCTGCATCTCTGCCTTCCACATGCCCTTTTCTGACAACTGCTGACATACAGTCACAATGTTCACTTTGTAGCTGCTCAGTTCGTGTTTGTTGATCATTTGTTTTATAATAAAAAAATCTTAACTGACCTTTGGTTAATTAACTCTGTAAATTATGCATATAGATGCCCATGTCATACTAAAGTCCTGGCTGGAAAGCCTGTGTGTTTGTACCATTTGAGTCGAATCTTTACCAAGAATCACTTGTGTTCATTCCTAAACCTATTTATTCCAGTTAACATTGTCGTTACACTTATATTTTTAAGTATGCTCATTCAGATGATATATGAGTGTGAATGATGAAGTGTTGATGCTTGTATGAAAATGAACTTGAATACTTAGGATAGACTTGATGAAGATGAAAGAAAAAGAAAATCTGCTGAATGATGCATAGGCAGAAAATTACAAAAAAAGTGAGAGAAAATGAAAAAATCTGGAGATAGTCTATATCACATTGCTTAGCAACTGTCTTAAGTTCCAGTTCACTTTGAAGAAATTCAAGTTGAGACTCACATATGAGATAGTTTATGCATGGAAAACTGTGCAAAACTTTACATTAAAAAATAATGGGTGAATGGATGTACATCTTATACTGTACATTAAAATAATATGTTTAAGGTAGTTATAGGTTTTTTATCCACATTTTAATCAAATGATTGGCTGAAATAGCTATAGTAATATTTTTGGCTATGGGATAACTACTGTGGTCAATTTTCTTAGTATCAAAAAAAAAATTCAGCATTATTTATCCCATTCCTCGTGTTCTAACAGTACTTAAGCCTTCCGGTTGTTAAATAAGTGAACCATTACTTTTCCAGAAAAAAAATTATATCCAATTATAGGAGATAAGATGTTTACGTATAGGTTGCAGTGACTAGGGAAGTCATTAGAAGAAGGTGGGATTTGAGTTGGAATGAGAAGAAATAAGGCAGCAGTGGTGGAACGTGGGGAGTAGAGGCCAAGTCTGTTCATGGGAAGATTAAGGGATAAGAAAACCAAGAGGCTGTAACTGGGAAAGCAGCTCTGAGCTATCTACTAGCTCCAGGGAGTCTTATTGAGGAAAAAAAGTGATTCGTCTGAAGAATGGAGACAGGTGGTGTCAGCTTCTGATGCCATGCTCAAGTATTTGTGATTTCTTTGTGTGGAGTTATTAAATGATTCTGAACAGCACTAAAAGCAAAGAGAGATACCATAATTAAAGCCATATTTTATGTGAAATCCATTCATTAGATAGATAGAAGGGGCAGGAAGTTGAAAGATGTGGCAACCATTAGGAAGATTATTATAAACAAATCTTTGAATTATTTGACCCCGGCTCTCTAACTCTTCATAATTACTTGCTAATATAAAAGAATATTAACATTTTGTCCTAATTTGAATGATAACTATCCTTTTACTGTTGTTATTCTTTTCAGTTACTCGGAATTTCTTAGCCTCTTAGTTGAAATTCATTTTAATTAGATTGTATCATATACGTATGTATAGAAAAACACACACACCACTCTCCCACACACACATATTTGCATATAATTTATTATTTTATAAGACAAATACAAGATATATTTTGAACGGTTTGTTTTGACCTATCACTGCAATAATCTCTAGAATACTCTGACAGTTACAGGTCAGCTGGCTTGATTCACTCAATTCACTGTATGAGTTGCTTGACCTTGATGCATTTTGTAATGCTGTTTCTATCTACTCCTCATTTTCTCTGACTTATATGTCTCCAAGTAACCTCAGTTTTATCTCTCCTTAGCTTATTTCATAAATCCTTCTCTTCTAGTCACCTGTCTAATACTATCTCAATATACCATCTGTTAGAGGATGCCCATTAACAGCAGTAGTAAACTCTAAACTGCAGTAGATTATATGACTGGGATTTTTATCTAGGCTTTTTTTCTCATAAAATACATGTTTTTTTGTGTCCCTCCTGAACAGGCTTTGTCAAAAATGAACAGCATAAAAGTATTTGATTTATTGCATTCCTATACACAGCTCCAAAATTGAAATGCTGTACTTAAAACACCATTTGTCATCAGGGTGGTAGATGTTCACTCAGTCTGCCTGAATTCTTCTTCATGGGCATAGCAAAAACTAGAATTTATATGACCAGAAGAAGAAAAAAAACCACAAACAATTATAATAGTATTTTGCCTGAACGAGTAAATTTCTGTTCTCATTACTAAGAGACAAGTGTGAAAGGACCTAAGAAATAATTTAAATCTACTTATAATCTCCAAACATCATTTTGAGCAATGATGTCAACTTGTCACCCAGAAAAATTTAACAGAGCTGACAATAAATATCACCATTTGACAGAACATTTCACCATCTCCTCTCTTCTCTTTTCTATCCTCTATGAATTTAGTATAAATCACACTCTTATACCTAATTGATGACTGTGAAGGGCTTGTTAGGGATCTTCTTCCTGAACTCTGTGTTTTAGTGATGGAGGAATATATAGAAGCAGGATGGATATTGTCACTCAATACTATGCTTGGGTGAGAGAACCGGCTGTCCCCAAGCCATCAATAGCCAATGCATAAAAAACAACTTACCCATTTAACAATTACTGAGCACTCACTCTAGTTAGCTTACTGAGGTTAAATCCGACTTCAAAACACTTGCACTTTAGATTTTCCTCTTACTTTATTGGACAGTCCTTCTCAGATGTCTTTGCTGGTTTCTCCTTGAACTCTTCATGTCGGCATCAAGTGCTCAGGCTTTGACTTTCTTTTCTTCTCTGTCTATAAACTCTCCCTTCAGGATTGCACCTCCCAGGGTCATGGCTAAGAACTATTTGCATTCTAATGACTGCCAAATTTGTATATTCCATCCTTGACCACTTTTTCTAAATTCTAGTCTCATACATCTAACTACCTACTTAATATCTCCACTTGGAATCTACAAGACACCATGAATCAGTATGTCCAAAACTGAACCCCTGGCTTCCCCAAAGTTTCTTTACTTCATTTAAGGACAACTACACCTTTTCAGTTACTCAGGCCAGATTGTTTGAAATGTTCTTTGACTCTGCACTTTTTCTCATAGCTCTGCATCCTGTCTGTTAGGAATTACTGTTGAGCTTATTTCCAAAATACATCTAGAGTCAAACTCCTTCTGACCACTATTCATACCTGAGCCACAATAACCTTCTGTTTTATTTGCAGCAAGAATTATCCTGTTAGAACATAAATCAGATCAAGTTATTCAGTTCCAAACACTACAGAAGATTCTCATTTTACTTAGCATATGAGTCAAGTCCTTTTGATAGACAATGAGATTCCATAGGATCCAGCTCCCACTTATCTTTATCACTTCTTCCCTTTACGCTTTTGTTTTGCTCACCCTTCGCCAGTCACATTAGCTTCCCTGATTTTCCTCAAATATTCCAGGAGTATTCCTGCATCAGGACATTTGGACTAGCCTCTTCTTTTTGGTTGGAATGATCAATCACAAAATATCCACATAGAGAAGTCACTCATTTCCTTTAGCCTTTGCTTAGATTTCATCATCTGAATGAGTCTGCCATATTTAACAATACTATTAAATATCTAACACACTTGTCTTTTATATTTTTTTAATAGCATACATAAAAATATATGGCTTCCCAGGTAACTCGGCTGGTAAAGAATCAGCATGCAATGCAGGAGACCCCAATTTGATTCCTGGGTTGGAAAGTTCCCTTGGAGAAAGAATAGGCTAACCACTCAAGTATTCTTGGGCTTCCCTTGTTGCTCAGATGGTAAAGAATCCACCTGCAATATGGAAGACCTGGGTTCCATCCCTGAGTTGAGGAGATATCCTGGAGAAGGGCATGTCAACCCACTCCAGGGTATTTTTTTTTAATTAATTTATTTTTATTGAAGGATAATTACTTAACAGAATTTTGCTGTTTTCTGTCAAACTTCAAAATGAATCAGCCATGGTAAACATATATCCCATCCCTTTTGAACCTCCCTCCCATCTGCCTCCCCATCCTACCCTTCTAGGTTGGTACGGACCCCTGTTTGAGTTTCCTGAGCCATACAGCAAATTCTTGTTGGCTATTTATTTCACATATGGTAATGTAAGTTTCCATGTTACTTTTTCCATACATCTCACCCTGTCTCTCCATGTCCATAAGTCTATTTTCTATGTCTGTTTCTCCATTGTTGCCCTGTAAATAAATTCATCAGTACCATTTTTCTAGATTCCATATATATGCATTATAATACAATACTTATCTTTCTCTTTCTGACTCAATTCACCCTGTATAATAGTTCTAGGTTCATCCACCTCATTAGAACTGATGCAAATGTGTTCCTTCTATGGCTAATATTCCATTGTGTATATGTACCACAACTTTTATATCCATTCATCTGTCGATGGACATCTAGGTTGCTTCCATGTTCTACCTATTGTAAATAGGGCTGCAATGAACAATGGGATACATGTGTCTTTTTCAATTTTGGTTTCCTCAGGATATATGCCTAGGAGTGGGATTGCTAGTTCATATGGTGATTTTATTCCTAGATTTTTAAGGACTCTCCATACCATCTTCCATAGTATCTGTATCAATTTACATTTTCACCAACAGTGCAAGAGCATTCCCTTTTCTCCACACCCTCTCCAGCATTTATTGTTTGCAGACCTTTTGATGGTGGTTATTCTGACCAGTGTGAGGGGATATCTCATTGTGGTTTTGATTTGCATTTCTCTAATAATGAGCAATGTTGGGCATCTTTTCATGTGTTTGTTAGCCATCTGTAGGTCTTCTTTGGAGAAATGTGTGTTTAGGTCTTTTCCCACTTTTTGATTGGGTTGTTTGTTTTTCTGGCATTGAGTTGTATGAAATGCTTGTAGGTTTTGGAAATTAACCTTTTGTCAGTTGTTTCATTTGCTATTATTGTCTCCCATTTTGAAGGTTGTCTTTTCACCCTGTTTGTAGTTTCCTTTGATGTGCAAAAGCTTTTAAGTTTGATCAGGTCTCACTTGCTTACTTTTGTTCTTATTTCCGTTACTCTAGGAAGTGGGTCATAGAGGATCTTGCTTTGATTTATGTCATCGAGTGTTCTGCCTGTGCTTTCCTCTAAGAGTTTTATAGGTTCCGGTCTTACACTTAGGTCTCTAATCCATTTTGAGTTTATCTTTGTGTATGGTGTTAGGAAGTGTTCTAATTTCATTCTTTTCCGTGTAACTGTCCAGTTTTCCCAAAACCATATATTAAAGAGGCTGTCTTTGCCCCATTGTATACTCTTGCCTCCTTTGTCAAAAATAAGGTAACCCAAAGGAGCATGAGTTTATTTCTGGGCTTACTATCTTGTTCCATTGGTCTATATTTCTGTTTTTGTGACAGTACCATACTGTCTTGATGACTGTAGCTTTATAGTATAATCTGAAGTAAGGAAGGTTGATTCCTCCAGCTCCATTCTTCTTTCTGAAGACTGCATTGGCTATTCTGGGTCTTTTGTGTTTCTATACGAACTGTGAAATTTTTTGTTCTACTTCTGTGCAAATGCCATTGGTAATTTCATAGGGATGATATTGAATGTAGATTGCATTTGGTGGTATAGTTATTTTCACAATATTGATTCTTCCTACCCAGGAACATGGACTACCACTCCATCTGTTTATGTCATCTTTGATTTTTTTTATTAGTGTCTTATAACTTTCTGTGTACAGTTCTTTTGTCTCCTTAGGCAAATTTATACCTAGATATTTAATTATTTTTGTTGTGAATGGAATTGATTCCTTAGTTTCTCTTTCTGATTTTTCATTGTTAGTATATAGAAATGCAAGTGATTTCTGTGTATTGATTTTGTATTCTGCAACTTTGATAATTCACTGACTCAGTTCCGTTCAGTCACTCAGTCGTATCTGACTTTTGCAAGCTCATGGACTACAGCACACCAGGCCTCTCTGTCCATCACCAGCTCCCAAAGTTTACTCAAATTCTTGTCCATTGAGTCGATGATGCCATTCAACCATCTCCTCCTCTGTTGTCCCCTTCTCCTCCTGCCTTCAATCTTTCCCAGCATCAGGGTTTTTCCCAATAAGTCAGTTCTTCACATAAGGTGGACAAAGTATTGGAGTTTCAGCTTCAGCATCAGTCCTTCTAATGAATATTCTGGAATGATTTCCTTTAGGATGGACTTGTTGGATCTTCTAGCTGTCCAAAGGATTCTCAAGAGTCTTCTCCAACATCACAGATCAAAACCATCAATTCTTCGGTGCTCAGCTTTCTTTATAGTCCAACTCTCACATCCATACATGACTACTGGAAAAATCATAGCTTTGACTAGATGGACCTTTGCTGACAAAGTAGGGTCTCTGCTTTTTAAAATGATGTCTAGGTTGGTCATAACTTTTCTTCCAAGGAGCAAGTGTCTTTTAATTTCATGTTTGCAGTCACCATCTGCAGTGATTATGGAGCCCCCCAAAATAAAGTCTGACACTGTTTCCACTGTTTCCCCATCTATTTGCCATGAAGTGATGGGACTAGATACCATGATCTTAGTTTTCTGAATTTTGAGTTTGAAGCCAGCTTTTTCACTCTCCTCTTTTGCTTTCATCAAGAGGCTCTTTAGTTCTTCTTCACTTTCCGCCATAAAGGTGGTGTCATCTGCATATCTGAGGTTATTGATATTTCTCCTGGCAATCTTGATTCCAGCTTGTGCTTCCTCCAGTCCAGCATTTCTCATGATGTACTCTGCATACAAGTTATAAGCAGGGTGACAATATACAGCCTTGATGTACTCCTTTCCTGATTTTGAGCCAGTCTGTTGTTCCATGTCCAGTTCTAACTGTTGTTTCTTGACCTTCATACAGATTTTTCAGGAGGCAGGTCAGGTGGTCTGGTATTCCCATCTCTTGAAGCATTTCCCACAGTCATCTACGCAATTCACTAATTAGCTCCAGTAATTTTATGATATTATGTTTAGGGTTTTCTATGAACAGTATCATGTCATCTGCAAACAGTGAGAACTTTACTTCTTTTCTGATCTGGATTCCTTTTATTTCTTTTTATTCTCTGGTTGCTGTAGCTAGGACTTTCAGAACTATGTTGAGTAATAGTGGCAAAAGTGGACACCCTTGTCTTGTTCCTGATATTAGACTGAATGCTTTCAATTTTTTGTCATTAAGAATAATTTTTGCCATAGGCTTATCATATATGGCCTTTTCTATGTTGAAGTAGGTTCCCTATGCCCATTTTTTGAAGAGTTTTAATCATAAGTGCATGCAGAGTTTTTTCAAAGGCTTTTATTGTATCTATTGAGATTATCATATGGTTTTTATCTTTCAATTTGTTAATATGGTGTATCACATTGTTTTGCATATATTGAAGAAGATTTGCATCTCTGGAATAAACCCAACTTGATCATGGTGAATGAGCTTTTTGATGTGTTGCTGAATTCTGTTTGTTAAAATTTTGTTGAGGATTTTTGCATCTATGTTCATCAGTGATATTGGCCTGTAGTTTTCTTTTTTGGTGTTGTCTTTGTCTGGTCCTGGTATCAGGGTGATGGTGGCCTTGTAGAATGAGTTTGGAAGTGTTCCTTCCCCTGAAATTTTTTGAAAGAGTTTTAGAAGGATAGGCAGTAGCTGTTCTCTAAATGTTTGATAGAATTCTCCTGTGAAGCCATCTGGTCCTGGGCTTTTATTTTGAGGGAGATTTTTGATCACAGCTTCAATTTCAGTGCTTGTAATTGGATTGTTCATAATATCTATTTCTTCCTGGTTCAATCTTGGAAGATTGAACTTTTCTAAGAATCTGTCCATTTTTTCCAGGTTTTATTGCCATATAGTTGTTCATAATATTCTCTTATAATCTTTTGAATTTCTGCATTGTCTCTTGTAACCTCTCCTTTTTCGTATCTATTTTTTGTTGATTTGATTCTTCTCTCTTTTTTTCTTGATGAGTCTAGCTAAAGGTTTGTTAATTTTCTTTATCTAATCAAAGGATCAGTTTTTAGTTTTATTTATCTTTACTATTTTTTTATTATTTCTTTTTCATTTATTTCTGCTCAGATCTTTATGATTTCTTTTCTTCTTCTAACTTTGGAGTTTTCTTGTTCTTCTTTTTCCAATTGTTTTAGGTGTAAAGTTACATTGTCTAGTCGATGTTTTTCTTGTTTCTTGAGGTAGGATTGTATTGCTATAAACTTCCATCTTAGAACTGCTTTTGCTGCATCCATAGGTTTTGAGTTGTCGTATTTTCATTTTCACTTGTTTCTAATACTTTTTTGATTTCCCTTTTGATTGTTTCGGTGCCCTGTTGTTTATTTAAAAATGTGTTGTCTAACCTCCATGTGTTTGTGTTTCTTACATTTTTTTTTCTTGTAATTGATGTTTAGATTCATAGCATTGTGGTCAGAAAAGTTGCTTGATCTCTAGTCAGGAATGCAGATTCCACAAGTGCTTTGTTGTGGTATTAAGTGAAATTAAAACAAATATAGGAAAATGAGAAACCAAAGATGAACCCCAGACAAATGGAAGTTACAAAGTCAGGCAAATAATAGTTAAAACAATGAAGTATACACATATACATATACACCGATGAGCAAAGTCAAAACAGTCCAACAAAAATAATGTACAATGTTTTGACCCTGCAAACAAAAGAAATAAAAAAGTATATTTACCAGTTAAGGAAAAAACTAACTAAAGCACAAACTAGAAAACAAAACTAAAGCCAGAAGCCAATTCGGGAATAAAGCAATGAAAACAAAACTAACAAATATGTTGAGAGAAGAGAAGAGAAAGAAAAGAAAGAAAGAATAGATATGCAAAATTAAATAGAGGTAGATAAAGAAGATTTACATACATTAAAGATTAACTGCAAGGGAAAAGAACAGTAGGAAAAACAAACAAAGGAAGAAATGTAGAAAAAATAATAATAGGTTTAAAAATAAAATAAATAGAAAAGAAGAAAAAAAAAAGGAAAACACAGAACTTCAAAAGCTCAGCATAGGGACAGAGTTTTATAACAACAATAAAAAATGTGATGGAGGAAAAAAAGCTCAAAAGCTTAATTTGATTTCTTAGTGCCAATAAAATCTACTACTACAATGAAAGGGGGAAAAAAAGGAAAATAAATACAAAAAAGGCTACAGAACAAGTCAAAAAATAAGAATAATAATTGTTTTTCTTGAATCACTGCTGTCAGAGTCCTTTCCCTCGCTAGGAGTCACAGTCCCCCTTACCTCCCTAGTGTGCCCTCCAACGCTGTGTTTGCCTTTATACCTGCTGTGGGGGCAGCTCAGATTCTAATCTGGTCCTACTCCTGTGTGTTCTTGCCTCCAATGTCCACAGCTATCAGAACTAGTGTGTCTTCTTTTGTGGGAGCTCTCAATGGCCTTTTATATATTTCATAGACACAGAGTCTGCCTAGTTGATCATGTAGACTTAATCTGCAGCTTGTACAGCTGGTGGGAAAGTTTTTGGTCTCCTTCCTTAGCCACATTACCCCTGGATTTCAATTGTGGTTTTATTTCCACCTCTACATGTGGGTTGTCCCCTGGGCTTTGCTTCTGAGGCTGCCCTGGAGGACTTGGGTTTGCCCCTCTGAGGGCCAGGTGTGGAGGTTGTGCAGCTGCTTGGGTTGCAGGGTTCCTGGCAGCACCAGGTACTCAGGGGGGTTAGTGGCTAGGGAAGCAGGAAATATATGCTCTAGAAGGGTATGGCAACCAGTACTGGCCTATATGCTCCAGTATTCTTCCCTGGAGAACCCCTATCCCTGACAGAGAAGCCCAGCAGGCCACAGTCTACAGGGTTGCAAAGAGTCAGACACAACCTAAGTGGCCCTGAGTGCGTAGAAGCAAGACTTTTTTTGCCTGTGGCAGCTCTGCCCCCATGAGAGCTGAGCATGAAGGTGCCATAGCTGCTTGGCTTGCAGGGACCCTGGCGGCGCCAAGTGTGCAGGGACACGGACTGCCTCCGCTGCAGGTGTTATGGCCCTATCAGAGTCTTTTTTCAAGGCTCTTGTACCTGATGATCAGAAGGCCTCTTTGGCCAGCCTTTCTCCACAGCTCTGCCTGTTCAGGCGCTAGGGGGCTCCCTTGCTTGGGGTCCTTCTCTGTTGTTTGGCACATCAGGCACATAGAGGGGAGCCCCCTTGTTGGGGTCCTACCCTGTAGATCAGAGCGACAGTCGCTTAAAGGAGCACCCTGGGTGAGTTCCTAGTCTATAGTTCCATGTGCCAGGAATTTGATGAGCCAGCCTTGATTTTTCAACTGTCGATGTTGGCATCTGGGGAAAGAGAGGATATGGTGATGACTCCACCCGCTGTGTGTGACTCAGCAGTATCACCTTGCTTCTGTGGCTACCTGACTTTCCTCCACCGGCATTTCCCACCATTATCTCCTCCCTCACATCCCCTCGGTCCGTCTACACGCAGGCAACAGCAGCCCTTGCCCTGGGATTCCTCCACAATCCCTAAACTCCAGCTCCCAGCTGCTGTGCCTTCCACGGGGGCCCAGTGTTCCTGTCTGGGGTATGTATGGCTGCGGCAAGTACTGTCTGATTCTCATTCCGTTTAGGCTACCACAGACCAGCTGTTTCACTTGCAGCCTGAAATGTTTCTCCTCTGACTCAGACAGTTGCCCCGATGTGGGAATTGGACCCTGCTTCAGTTTCTCCTCCTGCCAAGGGCAGGTTCAATCCTACTAACACTCCTGTTTTCCCCCTAGTTCCTTCATCCTACCAAGTTTTGCGTGGTTCTATATATTCTTTTCCACTGGTTAGGTACTCCTGTCCACTCTCAGCTGGTGTTCTGCATGCACTTCTGTGTCCTAAGCTGTATTCCTGATGTATCCTTGGAGGGAGATGTACTCCACATCCACCTACTCCTCTGCCATCTTATTCTCTCACTCCAGTATTCTTGCCTGGAGAATCTGCATGGACAGAGGAGCCTGCCAGGCTACAGTCCATGGGACTGCAAAGAGTCAGACACGACTGAGCAATTAAGCACAGCACAGCCCATATAACACAATTTACTTTTATTTCTATTTTCTATTTTAGTTTTTTTTTTCTTTCTGAAACATAGTTCCTGTTAGGGCAGGAACTTTAATCTTTTTTTTCACTGATATATACTGGGCATGTAAAACAATCTCTTGTACATACCAGGTTTATCTAGTCTTATATGCCCATTTTAAAACTTTTAAAATATCTTAAAAACTAGGATATATTTTACTGTTGATAGTAGATCATAGACCAATTAAACGGTATATTTTTCTTATCTGTGCATAAAGTAATATAGTATAATTTACCATTAACAACATGATAGTTTTAATGAAATACAAATTGAGACAGTTAATGAATATTTGTTGAATGAAAGATTAAGTGACTGAGAAAGAATAAAACAAATTTTTCTTTGAGGAATTTTTAAATTAACTGAATAGAAACCTTGTAAAGGGATATTTGTAAAAGCACAGTGCACAACCTGTATAAAAGTATTATTTTCTAACTCCAACCTCCAGCTCCACTCCATCCCTCTCTCAACTCTTCCCCCTTGGCAACTCTAAGTCTGTTCTCTATACAGATGTTAAGGTTAACAGATATAAGCTGTTGTATATAGAATAGATAAATGAGGTCCTATTGTGTAGCACAGGAAACTATATTCAACGTCCTATGAAAAACCATAATGGAAAAGAATATAAAAAAGAATGTATAACTGAATCACTTTGCTGTACAGCAGAAATTAATACAACATTGTAAATCAACCGTATTTCAAAAAAAAAGTAATATTTGAATACAGCAAAGAAATTTACTCTTTTTTTTTTTTTTGCTGAAGAGTAGTAGGGGATGGTCAAAGAAAGTTGTTGCCGTTATCATTATCAAAGTAAGAAGTTTTGTTAACAGGTAGAAAGTCATCGGTCAGAGAGGTAAGAACATGTGTGGAAAGTGCTCTATGGTGAAAACTGAGTATAACCATCTACCATCTGTAATTATTGTTGTAAGTGTTTTCCTGAGATTTCTTCTTTAATATTGTTCTAAGATTATTATATAGTAAACCTTTGCCCTAATTGTGCTTATATATGAAACTTGAGTTTATATAGATTATATGTATGTGCTTTTTTTTTTCTTGATTGTGAGAGTTTTATTCTAAGATCTAAGGAATGTGAGGTCTTCCAGGGTGGTTCAGTGGTAAAGAATCCATCTGCAAAGCAGATGTGTTGGACCCTTGGGTCAGGAAGATCTCCTGGAGAAGGAAATCGCAACCCACTCCAGTATTCTTGCCTAGAGAATCCCATAAAGAGAGGAGCCTGGCAGGCTATAGTCCATGGGGTCGCAAAAGATTTGATCATGATTAGTGACTAAACAACAAGAAGTGTGGTTTCACTTCTTTGGGGAATAATTAGAAAAGTAGTTGGCCTTCCCAGGTGGTGCTAGTGGTAAAGAATACACCTGCCAATGTAGGAGACATAAGAGACATGGTTTCGATTCTTGGGTCAGAAAGGTCTCCTGGATAAGGGCATGGAAACCCACTTCAGTACGCTTGTCTAGAGAATCCTGTGGACAGAGAAGTCTGGCAAGCTACAGTCCATGGGGTCTCCAAGAGTCAGACATGACTGAGTGACTGACACACTTTGATAATATTATGTATATTTTCCTAAGTTACCTGACTTCAAGAATGCCATCTGGAGATGTTTTTAAAGAAAATTTTCAAAATTTTTAGAAAGGATGTTGTGGTAAACCCAGATCACAGAATTGCAATCTCAAGTTTGTTATGAGAGACATAAGGAGAGACCAGGGAAAATGGACAATTGGGATCTTCTATGGCAAAAACTAACCATAAACAGTTTACTGTGTTATGGTGTGGAAGCAGGGGCTCTTTGGTGCTTGTTTCATTGCTTGGTTTGTTTGTTTTTGGTGGGGTGAGGAGTAAATTTGACAAACATCTTCTGTATAGATAAAATTAACTACCTAAATTATCAAGTTAAATATCAAGCAAAATATCAAATTATTTAGTGCTTTGGGACCATAAGATGAGAACATTGGAGTGATGATCTATGCATAATATTATATGATTTAATAATATCTAATATTATCTAAACATAATATCAGAAACATATTGAGAATTGGACAAAAGAACCAAACACACAAAAAATACAGATTGTTTGGTTTAGCATGTTATCTATAGCAAAAAGAAATCATAAGCATCACATAAAAATGAGGAAGGGAGACAAATAGAAATATTTAAGTTGAAATGATGGGTATTTATGGTGTACTTACAAGCTCTATTTAATATAAACTCTATTTAGTCCTAATTAATTCATATAGGAATGTGAACAAAGAAATATGTATAATTAAAGTCTTTTTTGAAGAGGAGGATCAATTTTCAGGAAATAAGATAATTCCAGAAAGCCTAGAAACTTAGCAATATTGAGGCTTGATTGATTAATTTCTTTCTTTCGTTTAAGTTTTACTTCCTGTATTGTAACCACAAGACCATGTGATGAGTTAACTACAAGGAATACGTTCCAGTAAGAGCCTCTGGAAATCAATATTCTACTTAAATAGGAACCATTTTATTTTTGCGACTCTTTACCACTTGAGCCCTACCATCTAGCACAGTATTTGATGCCTTGCATTTCTCCTTGAATTTTTTTTTTTCACATCCTACTCATCAGCACATCTTATCACCATTTGCTCCACAGACAACTGCTTCCTGTTATCACTTGCTCCAAGATTATTTCATTTTTAACAAGACTATTATAGCGACCTCTTTATGGTTTTCCTGCTTCCACTCACATACCCAAAATGTCTATAAGTCTATTCTCCACTCAGCCAGTATGATTATTTCAAATTTATATTTAATCGTACAGTCAGTACTAACAGGACTAAATCAAGAATTCAGGGCTCCTATTTTCTTTCATCTCTCCTTGAAGCTCAGGAAATTCATTTACAATTTGAACTCACGTATCATCTAGGATCCAATCACATTTACCATTTAAATATGTACTTGTATGAAAGAAAGTTAATTTATCCTTCATATTATTAAGTATAAAGTACATAGTCTGAGTACTAGTATCCTTTACTAGCCACTATGCATAGACCAATCTCTCATTTTTCCAGTACTTTCTATGCAAGTCAACAGAATGCCTAAGCCACCTATTGTGACAATAACTGTGAGTTGGGTTTATATTATATTCATTCTTTTCATTTCTCAAGCCATTACTTTGTTTGTTTGTTTCAAATATGATTTTATTTTTGATGTTTTGGCTGCACCGTTAATGCATGTGACATCCTAGGTCCCCAATCAGGGATCGAATCCACATCACCTGCAGTGGTAGCATGGCGTCTAAACCACTGGGTCCCTAGGAAAGTCCTCATTACTTTGTTCAATAAGTTAGAATGGCATCATCGTACATCAAACAGCCTAACCCTGAATCGTTAATCTGGAATTAGTTTATCTCAACTAAATTCATTTAATTCAGCTTCTCACTGACCTCAGTTTTAGATCTCAATATCACTCTTCACAAATTTTTCCTTTATTGTCACATTCTTCTTCTATACTCAAGGTACTAAAGAGGTGCTTTAAATCAGTATCTGTTTGAAATGAGTGTGCTTGGAATTTTTAGCACCACATTGGTAAGAGGTTCTCTGCTTGCTGGAGAAATCTGAAAATACAAAGCTTAGATGCATTTATACCTCCAAAAATATCATATAGATAATATGAAGTTGTTAGGAGATTAAATTAAAGAAAATACATTATTCTTTATTGTTATTTAATAGCAAGTAATGACACTTAGGAAACTAACATTAACTCAACAAATACCTATTAACCTGTTTTTTGAAATATGTTGGAAATATATTGGACAAAAATCTTTATGCTTATAGAACTTAAAGTTTAGTCATAATTGCGGAACAATTTAAAAAATAACTAAGATATAAGATACTCAGTAGACAGTAAGTGCTTGGGGACCACTAGAGAAGGAAAGTGTGTTGGAGGGTTTGGAGAGCAGTGTCCACGTTTAAATCGGGGAAGTCTCACTAAGAAAATGACAATAAGTAAGAACTTAAGGAGGAAAGTGAGCGAGTCATGGAGATATCCCTGGAAACCGTTTCAATCAAAGGGAAGCACCAGTGCAAAGACTGCAAACAATATTGGGCACATTATATTTCATATTACATCAGTAAATTTAAAACTGTTGCTTCCAGAAGTATGTATTAATAATTGTTAGGAGCTAAATTGTGTTCTCCCAAAATCCATATGTTGAAATCCTACCCTCAGAACTTCAGAGGGTGACTATTAGGAGATAAGGTCTTCAATGAGGTGATTAATCTTAAGTGAGGTTATGAGAGTGAGCCCTAATTTAATATGACCAGTATTCTTATAAGAAGAGGAGAGTAGAACACAGACACACTCAGAGGGAGGATCCCATGAGGACAGAGGGAGAAGACAGACCTCTATGGCCAAGGAGAGTGACCTTAGAAGAGTCAAGCCTGTAGACACCTTGATCTCTGATTTATAGTCTCTAAAAGTTTGAGAAAATATGATTCTGTTATTTCAGTCACCCAGTCTGTGGTACTTTATTATGACAACCCTAAAAAACAAAAACAAAAGCTGACACTTTAAGTATTTTAACTGCCCTAATTGTTATCCTAATTAAGAAATTTGAAAATCAAGTCTGCATCTTTTCAAGATACTCTTATAGTACACCAAGTAAGTTGTTAAGCTTTCCTGAAAGTCTATTAATGCTGTGGCTTAGATGTGGGGGATCCAAATGCCATAGGAAGTACAAATCGTTGCACAGTTATCTTTTATTACCAATTATAGGCGTGCATTTGCAGACTCCTGCTGCTTGCTCTTCCAGGAGGTTTACAGTGGGAAGAAATAAATCTACTCTTGCTTTCACTTATCTTTTTCATTAATGTATGCTGTAGAAAGAAAATTCCAACAAATGTCTACTCATTCCAGTTTGCACCAAAAGTTTTTAAGAAGGTAAAGATGATCCTAGTTGAATTCAGCATTGCATCTTCACCTGCGATGTTACTTCAGTCTAAAAGAACCTAGAAGAAAATGAGCAGGAGAAAGCTCTGAGAATCTGAATCGGTAGAGCTCATTTTTGGTACCCATTCTTTTTATTTCTCATGCTGTTACTTCAGTTGTGTCCAAGTCTTTGCAACCCTATGGGCCATAGCCCACCAGGCTCCTCTGTCCATGGGATTCTTGAGGCAAGAATACTGGAGAGGGTTGCCATGCCCTCCTCCAGGGGATCTTCCCAATCCAGGGATTTTCCCAACCTGAGTCTCTTTTATGTCTTCTGCGTTGGCAAGCTAGTTCTTTACTGCTAGCGCCACCTGGGAAACCCTCTTTTTATTGCTAACATGTCTAAAAATTACTATGATAATAGTAGCTGCCGTTTATTGAGTTTTGATTTTAATTCTTCCCAGTAATTTACATTTATCATCTCATTGAATGTTCAAAGTACTTATCTGAATTAAGATATAATACTCTTGCTACAGAGATAAAGAAATTGATGTACAGAAAAGACATTTCCTCACTCTCTCTCCAAATCTCTCCTTGCTATATACTTTTGATATACTAAGTATCAGGTCAGGGTCCAAATGGATCTAACCACTGAAGTGTGATCTAAGGGATAGACAAAACAAAGCCCCACAATTGTGAATCCTGTCATCTATGTAAAAAATAAAATATAACTCTATCATACAAAATTCTTTATTGATGATTCATTAAAATAGGCCTGAATATTTTTTTCTGTATTATATTTCATTTCTTAGTATTTTTATTTTCTCAAAATTTCTTGTTTTGGAAAAAATATAGAAGATACATATTATTTCTTTGGTAGAAAATTAGAATTCTTCTTAAACACTGAAACATTGATCAACTGTGAATTATAATAATAATCATGTTCCAGCAATATTGATTGAGACCTCAGAGTGTGTGCATAATAAAAAAAGTTTACATATTGCAATCCATAAGATACATTTCCCTACTTAAAGATCCTGTTTTGAGTATTCCCTGCCCTAGTCTCAGCCATAGTCCCACTTCAGCATTTCTAGAGTCTATATCAATGCTATTTCTCTTTAGATGATTCTGGCATGTTATTGTTATTATCTTTATTATTTCCCATGAACACTACCTATTAATTTTGAACTCTTTAATATCAATATTAGTGATCCCCCCTCATGAACCAGGGACTGAAATTGACGAGGTTTGTTAATTGGAACATCTGTTTATTTCGGCCAGAATCATGAGATTTTTTTTTCCTTCCGTTACTTCAACTTTTTCAGTGGCCATGATGAATTTCCAAACAGTGCAAAGAGCCCTGAAAATGTACATCTGATCTTTTATTCAAAGAGAAGGGTGAGAGCAAGTTGATAGGAAGATACTAATCTATCACCATCACTAGAGAAAAACTCAAAAATTGTATATTCAATTGTGTTTAATTGTATCATCTTCAAAATCTGAGAGCAACAAATTGATAGGAATTGCAAACTTCAGGTTTGCTACCTCAAAATGGAATCAGTCTGTTATCTCAGATTGCTCAACCTGTGTCTAATTTGTATGTATACATTTATGTAAAATATTAGAAAGCATCACAGATCCTGGTAGGTACGGAAAGAGTTACCAGATTCTAGGTTATATGAGAATATTGCTAAACAGAAGAGGAGGTAAAGCTTAGCAGTTTCAGACACTAATCACGGAATAATCTACTGCTTTTATAATAGAAACCAGTTTGACTCTTGCACCTGCAGCATTTTCTCCAATAGCAATAGAATTGGAGCCTTGGCCCCAGCCCTGAGAGAACACAGCTTTCTATTATTCTCTTTAGTGCCAACAGAAATGATCTTCTTCATGCCCTGACGTTTTTCCTTGTTGAAACATTTTATGACCGACTTACACTGCCTCACCTTTGTACTATTCTTTGAGAATAATAGTGCGAAAAAAAAAGCTTGAAGTAGTCTTTAATTTTTTTTTTCTTCTTTTGCTCTGTTAATAAATGGATTGATTTGAGAGAAAATAAGAATTGCTTAGACAACTCTAATGGTTGCAATTATTTCAGAATAGATTGTTGGCTATTGATTAAATTGGAATGCTACATGTGAACACAGGTGTTATCTGATTTCAAATAGCAGAGTTCTGATTTTGTTTTGGTTGACTATAAGTGACTTAAGGTAGTTATTTACTTGGAAATGAAAGCCAGGTCTTTATCAAGGTTTTCATTTGTTTTGTGTGTTTACATATAGTAAACAACAACCACAGTTGTTTTCCATACAGAAATGATAGCACTTGCTTAGAGAAATATGACTTACACTCATTTTGGTGATACTTCATGTATTTGATTAGAATAAATACTTTCTTAATTCCTGAAAGAAGGAAAGGTGCCAAACTATCAAGGTGGTGTGCCAGTCAAATGACAGTGATGGATGAATAATATACTGTCATTTTCCCCCAACTACTGTTATTCTAGAAAAACGTCTGTGTAAACCTGTTCTCCAAAACTTAACCTCAGTTCAGTTCCGTCGTTCAATAATGTCCACCTCTTTGTGACCCTATGGACTGCAGCATGGCAGGCTTCCCTGTCCATCACTAACTTTCAGAGCTTGCTCCAACTCATGTTCATCAACTCGGTGATGCCATCCAACCATCTCATCCTCTGTCATCCCCTTCTCCTCTTGCCTTCAATCTTTCCCGGCATCAGGGTCTTTTCCAATGGGTCAGTTCTTCACATCAGGTGACCAAACCTAGTAGCTACTAATCTAAAGAACAACCAAAAAATGTCATCTCATACAAAAAAAGAAAGGAAAATTAAAAGGTCAGTAATATCCACCTGAGCTTCCCAGGCAGCACAGTGTAAAGAATCTGCCTGTTAATGCAGGAGACACAAGTTTGATCTCTGGGTCAGGAAGATCCCCTGGAATTGGAACTGGTAAACTCACTCCAGTACTCTTGCCTGAAAAATTCCATGGACAGAGGCACCTGGTTGGCTACAGACCATTGAGTCTCAAAGAGTTGGACATGACTGAGTGACTGAGCACACAATATCACCACCAATCAAGTCTCAGGACCACATAAGAAATATATTATGATGGACATCTAGGTTGCTTCCATGTCCTGGCTATTGTAAACAGTGCTGCGATGAACATTGGGGTACACGCGTCTCATGTCCATCAGCAGACGAATGGATAAGGAAGCTGTGGTACATATATACAATGGAATATTACTCAGCCATCAAAAAAATACACTTGAATCGGTTCTATTGAGATGGATGAAACTGGAGCCCATTATACAGAGTGAAGTAAGCCAGAAAGAAAAACACCAATACAGTATACTAATGCATATCTATGGAATTTGAAAGATGGTAACAGTAACCCTATATGCAAGACAGAATAAGAGACACAAATGCATAGAACAGTCTTATGGACTCTGAGGGAGAAGGTGAGGGTGGGATGTTCTGGGACAATAGCATTGAAACATGTATATTATCATATGTGAAACAGAACACCATTCCATGTTCTATGCATGCTCAGGGCTGGGGCATTGGGATGACCCAGAGGGATGGGATGGGGAGGGAGGTGAGAGGAGGGTTCAGGATGGGGAACACATGTAAACCCATGGTTGATTCATGTCAATGTATGGCAAAAACTACTACAATATTGTAAAGTAATTAGCCCACAACTAAAATAAATAAATTTATTAAAAATAAAAAAATATATATATATATATATATATTATGGCATTCTCCATTTAACAGGCAGGAAGAGAGTTAATGTATGATATTAAAAGAAATTTGTTTTAATTGAAAATATTGAAATTGTAATTATACTTTAGCTGTGCTTTAACTCTAGTACTTAAAATCTTTGTCTAAATAGTCATAATATTTAAGGACAAATGAAAGATGCATGATAGAATTGGCTTTTCTATTATGTGATTGTATAATCTTAAGAAATCATTTTGTCTCTGTGGACTTTCTGCATCTACCAGGAGTGAGCAATGATTAAGATTGCTTATTCTTGGAAAGATTTGCCGAAGTGAAAGTTGCAGTCCACCATGTATGTGCACTATTGGGCAAGATTTGTAATGTCTCTGTTTCCTCAATTTCACAATGCAGACCACAGTATCAGTTCATTGGATTGTTGTGAAGATTAAAGGAGTCAATATATTTAAACCATTTAGGATAGTGCTCAATTCATTGTAAATTCTTAATAAATACTGGCTTTAATATGCTCTGGTGCTGTCATGAATTAATTGATTTTTAAAATTTAATTTTGATTGAAATATTACATTTATTCAAGATCTGAATGTAAGAACAATGGCTTTTTAGATTCAGCCCGCTTCTTCATGTGAAATTCTGTATTGATGAGTTTTGCCAAAGTGGAAGGAAGAGAGTGGACCATTTATGGGATAACACATTTGGCTCAATTCAGATGAAGGCAGTCAGGCATGCAAGGCTGTCAACACTCTTCCTTCCTTCTGACTTATCTGGTATCCATTTGCAAGACTGGCCCAGAAGCAGAAATTTGGTAAGGAGTTGAAAGAAGGGAGGTTCTTGTGGTATTCAAAGCAAAGAGGAAAAGGAGATTACCTATGGTGTTATTGATATGGTATCTGTTTTACTCTCAGGTTTGGTGATTGAATTCTCTAAAAGGATTTCATATAAAAGCAGCTTTAGGGATGGTTTTTTAGAGAGATTGGAGACATATGTAGCAGATGGTAATGTGTAAGCTACAGTTGGGGTTGTATAATATTGTCCTTATCACAATAAGGAACTCTTTAAGGCTCCAGAAATACAACAGAGAACTTTTGTTTTTTCAAAAAAAAATTAATTGTAGTAAAATATGCATAACATATAATTAGCCATATTAACCATTTTAAGTATACAGTTGAGAGGTGTGAAGTTACATTCAAGTGATTGTGCAATCTCCATAATTATTTTCATTCTGCAAAACTTAGACTCTAAACCCATTACACAACTCCTCATTCACTTCTCTTGTCAGCCCCTGGCAACCACCATTCTATATTCTGTCCTTATGAATTTGACTACTTGTAGATATCTCAAGTGGAAGCATAGAATATTTGTTTTTTTTGTGGCTGGCTTATTTCACCTAGCATAATGTCATCAAAGTTCATCTATGATGTAATATATGTCAGAATTTCCTTCCTTTTTAAGGTCAAATAACATTCCATTGTGTATATATACCACATTTTGTTTATCAGTTAATCTATTGATGAACACTTGCATTGCTTTAACTTTTTGATTATTGTGTATAATGCTGCTATAAGCATGACTGGTCAAATATCTCTTAGAGACTCTGCCTCAATTCTTTTAAGTATATATTTAGAAGTGAATTTTTTGGATTGTATAGTAATTCTACATTTACCTTTTTTTAGGAACCTCCATAATTATTTTTATAGTGGCTGCACTGCATTTTGCATTCCTGCCAACTGCACAAGACTTGCAATTTCTGCACATTCTTGCTAACATTTGTCATTTATTTATATTTTATAATAGCCATTCCATTGAACATGAGCATACAGGAATTTAAAATTTCTTTTCCTCTAGATTATAAACTCCTCAAGGCAAGTATCATAAGTGTCTTGTTTACTACTATATCCCAAGTGCTTCAACGTGTCCAGAGCTCAGTACAGATTCAATAAGCGTGTATAAAATGTAAATAGTTAGGGAACACAGCATAGTTGGGACACATTGTGTGTTCTGCAACTCTATGATACACCAGAGAGAAACATCTCAGGCAAGGTGACTTCCCAACATGCTCAAGAAGCAGATCAGAGGTGACCTCCCTCTCTGGAGAGATTTGAGGGCAACAAATATCAGCAAAGCAGCTGTTGAGGAGAAACACATGTAGGTAGAAATTTCTGTAGGGATACAGGTAATACATGAACACTTTTGAGATCCCCAGTGGGATTTTCTGGAATTTATTAAAGAATATGTTAGACTTAGGAAAGTAAAACTGAAGGAGAGTAGGAATGCTGACTTTTTACAACTAGGGTAAATCCACAGAATTCAGATATTACAATTTAAGTGACTACAATAGGATTTTAATTTGAAACAGCTATACTGAGCCTGCCAACGCAGGAGACATAAGAGACTCGGGTTCAGTCCCTGGGTGGAGAAGATACCCTGGAGAAGGAAATGGCAACCCACTCCAGTATTTTTGTCTGGAGAATCCCATGGACAGAGGAACCTGGTGGGCTACGGTCCACAGAGTCACAAAGAGTTGGACACGACTAAAGCCACATGGCATGACTTAGCTTGCATACACATACTGAATCCAAATATGGGCTTCCCAGGTGACTCAGTGGTAAAGAATTCACCTGCCAATGCAGGAGACACAGGATACATGGGTTTGATCTCTAGATGGGGAGGATTCCCTGGAAGAGGAAATGGCAGCCCACTCCAGTATTCTTGCCTGAAAAATCCCATGTAGGAGCCTGGAGGACTAGTCTATGGGGTTGCAAAAGAGTCTGACACAACTGAGTGACTGAACACACAGAGCACACATACTGAACCCAAACTGAGCTCAATTTTCTCTACTGTGTGTGAATATTTCTGAGTGACTGGCTCATTAAGTCTTTACATTACCAACAAACTGATAGTGATCCTGTTTCAGGCATTACTAACAATGAAAGTGAAAGTGAAAGTTAGTTGCCCAGTCATGTCCAATTCTTTGTGATCCCTTGGACTGTAGCCTGCCAGGATCCTCTGTCCATGGAATTCTCCAGGCAAGAGTACTGGAGTGGGTTGCCATTTCCTTCTCCAGGGGATCATCCCTACCCAGGGATCGAACCTGGGTCTCCTGCACTGCAGGCAGATTCTTTACCAACTGAGCCACTAGGGAAGCCCATTACTAATGATAATTATTAGTAAAGAATTGATAATGGACAATACCAGTTAGCTTTAGTTCATAGGCGTCAAAATGAACTTGGTCTAATGACTCCCACTGTATGATACTTCTTTCTGTAAAAAAAGTTTCCTTAAAACATAGATGATTATGAATGCTAAGTGACAGTTGAGAGGTCATGGAACAAGGTACATAAGTCATATGATTACCTACTTTGCTGTGGCATATGGCCCTTGTATCAGTGTATCAAATAGCTTGAACTTAGAGCTAATTGAATTAAAAACACAGGAAGAATTTGCTAATTTGCAGTAGAAATAGGATCAATAATAACAGATGATCCAGAGAAAGCTGAGAAAGACAATTAGATGTGTTTGGAGATTAAGAGGCAAATGGAGAAGAGATGTCCCATGTTTTCAGAGAGAGCAGGAGAGTAGCTTGTCTCTAGAGTTGTCTCACTTTGTTTATAGGTTTTCTGTTCTAGTTTGGTCTACTGGCGTTATTATTTTTTTTTAATATTTATTTATTTATTTGCTGGTTCAAGTCTTCATTGTGTTACACAGGATCTTTCATTGAGGCTCACTGGACTTTCTAGTTGTGGAGCACAGGCTCCAGAGTGCATGGGCTTAGTAACTGTGGCACATGGGCTTAGTTGCTCTGCAAAATGTGGGATCTTAGTTCCATAACCAGGGATTGAACCCATGCCCCCTGCAATTGCAAGGCAGCTTCTTAACCACTGGACCACCAGAAAAGTCCTTACAGGCATTATTAAAATCATCCAACTTTTTCTTGAGGTTACTTGAGTTACCATCCTTCAAAATCAGTCTGAGCATTATGTCCTTTGGTTAAAGCTGACCCCAAACCTGCTTTTATGTGCTGAGAGCAGTTTCATTTTCCACCATGCTTTCATTTGTAAATTGGTTAAATATAATAGAGGGTCAGACAGTAAAGTTTTGCATATCATGTTATTATTTACTCTCGTAAGTCACCTGTTTTTTCTATGGAAGCTTAGTACCAGAATTAAGTGCAATTGCCATTTATTGAATGCATTTTATTCAGTAGGTATGGAGCTAGGTAGCTCAAATAAGTATGACATAGGTAATAATATCATATTTTATGTAAGAAGATATTAAAGCCCAGAATGTTTAAGGATTGTTTCAGAGGTCACATTCAGGTCTTCTCGACTCCAAAGTCTTTAAGACATTAGAATGAGAGACGATGATACCAGCTTCTGTGTTAAAAAGGCCAAATCTTCTCAAAGAAAAATTCTGTGTTCAGTCCTCAAACATCCATAATGCGCAATGTACTAAAGACTGGCGTGCATAGTACCACAACATATTTGGGAAAACTGATTAAAGTAGAACAAGACTTTAATAAGTTTCCAAGACAATATCTCTGAAGGAGCCCCATAAACCCTGTGATGGACAAGTCCTTTATGTGTTTATGTGTTAGTTGCTAGTCATGTCCAACTCTTTGAGACCCCATAGACTATACCCCAAGTTCCTCTGTCACTGAACTTCTCCAGGTAAGAATACTGGAGTGGGTAGCCATTCTCTTCTCCAGAATATTTTCCCAACCCAGGGATCAAACCCTGGTCTCCTACATTGCAAGTAGACTCTTTATCATCTGAGCCACCAGGGAAGCCCTCAATTACTTTATCTGCCTCTATTAAAAGCCGTCTCTTCTCAGGATTATCCAATGAATAAAATAAGTCAGATTTCAGTTACTTTCCCTTAATCTGATTACAGTTCCACAAAAATAAAGTGTGTTTCACAAATATAAACCAATACATTTTTCTGTAATGTTTCCTAGTAAAGTTGTTTTACTTTAAATATAATTGTAAGATTTCTGGCTCTCACCCTTATTCTCTTACCCCATCTCTGTTTGTCATGAGAGTCTTTACCTAAATCATTTAGAAACTGCAACCAGGATGGTCTTTTGAAAAACATTAACTGAAATAAAATCATACCTTTGCTTAAAACTCTTTGATGGATATTTATTTTACTCAAACTAACCTGGCAAAATTTCCAACATGTCCTAATAATGTCAATGAGATCTTGCCTTGCTTTCCCTTCTATTTGCTTGTTTTTTTAAGCCTATAAGTCTCAAGATTTCCCTGTGCCTGGAGCACTAGTTTCAATTATTTTTATTTCAATTCAGATTTCCTTGTGATTTTTTCACATTTTCCCAATTTTGGGGAAAAATCATCTGAGATGGACATTCAATACTTTGTCCTTATTCCTAAGTGAATTAGAAAGTACAAAAATTTCATTTGTGTCAAGATACATGCTCTCTGTGTTCTTGTCACTCCTCTCTCACCAGCACTTCCTAGGTTTTCTCCAGTGTTTGTTGGAGTCAGTGGCTCTGAGTTCTGAGTCACAGCTACATCCCTGACCTTATATTTCACAAAGCAGCACTATACCCTAATCATAAATAACATGCTGGAAGCCCTGCTAAGCTATCTGCACTTTCCAGATTCACTGATTTAACCAACGTTGTCTATTCCCTTTGAAAAATATACTGATCTCTCATTGAAATCATGGTAGAGGACTCAGTGCTGGTAGAACTCTGTCTAGGACCTTACCCACTCCTAGATCCTGCTCTTTGAGTTCATTGCATAACTAGAGTCAGCCATGTTTGTTCTCTTCTATGCCAGTTGATAGTCCCTAAATTGAATCATTAAACTGCTTCTTACCTAAGCCAATAGAATAGGAGCACAAAAATAAAAGTAATTTCTATTATCATGAAATCTATATTAAATCCTTTAGAAAGACTCAAGAAAGAAATGTTTTAAAAAGTGCAGTGGAATTGAATGTGGGCACTTTCAGTTTCAGTTCAGTCACTCAGTTGTGCCCGACTTTGTGACCATATGGACTGCAGCATGCCAGGCCTCCTGTCCATCACCAACTCTTAGAGTTTACTCAAACTGATGTTCATTAAATCAGTGATGCCATTCAGCCATCTCATCCTCTGTCATCCCCTTCTCCTCCTGCCTTCAATCTTTTCCAGCATCAGGGTCTTTTCCAATGAGTCAGTCCCTTGCACCGGGTGGCCAAGTATTGGAGTTTCAGCATGAACATCATTCCTTCCAAGGAATATTCAGGACTGATTTCCTTTAGGAAGGACTGGCTGGATCTCCTTGCAGTCCAAGGGACTCTCAAGAGTCTTCTCCAACACCCCAGTTCAAAAGCATCAATTCTTCAGTGCTCAGCTTTCATTATAATCCAACTCTCACATCCATATATGACTACTGGAAAAACCATAGCCTTGACTAGATGGACCTTTGTTGGCAAAGTAATGTCTCTGCTTTATAATAAGCTGTCTAGTTAGATCATAACTTTTCTTCCAAGGAGTAAACGTCTTTTAATTTCATGGCTGCAATCACCATCAGCAGTGATTTTGGAGCCCCCAAAATAAAGTCTGCCACTGTTTCCACTGTTTCCCCATCTATTTGCCATGAAGTGATGGGACCAGATGCCGTGATCTTAGTTTTCTGAATGAGTTTTAAGGCAACTTTTTCACTCTCCTCTTTAATTTTCATCAAGAGGCTCTTTAGGTTTTCTTCACTTTCTGCCATAAGGGTGGTGTCATCTGCATATCTAAGGTGATTAATATTTCTCCCAGCAATTTTGATTCCAGCTTGTGCTTCTTCCAGCCCAGCGTTTCTCATGATGTACTCTGCATAGAAGTTAAATAAGCAAGGTGACAATATACAGCCATGATATACTCCTTTTTCTATTTGGAATCGGTCTGTTGTTCCATGTCCAGTTCTAACTGTTGCTTTCTGACCTGCATATAGATTTCTGAAGAGACAGGTCAGGTGGTCTGGTATTCTCATCTCTTTCAGAATTTTCCACAGTCTGTGGTGATCCACACAGTCAAAGGTTTTCGCATAGTCAATAAAGCAGAAATAGATATTTTTCTGGAATTCTCCTGCTGTTTTGATGATCCAAGGATGTTGGCAATTTGATCTCTGCTTCCTCTGCCTTTTCTAAAACCAGCTTGAACATCTGGACGTTCACGGATCATGTATTGCTGAGGCCTGGCTTGGAGAATTTTGAACTACTTTACTAGCATGTGAGATGAGTGCAATTGTGCTGGAGTTGGAGCATTCTTTGGCATTGCCTTTCTTTGGAATTGGAATGAAAACTGACCTTTTCCAGTCCTGTGGCCACTGCTGAGTTTTCCAAATTTGCTGGCATATCGAATGCAGCACTTTCACAGCATCATCTTTCAGGATTTGAAATAGCTCATCTGGAATTCCATCACTTACACTAGCTTTGTTCATAGTGATGCTTCCCAAGGCCTACTTGACTTCACATTCCAGGATGTCTGGCTCTAGGTGAGTGATCACACCATCGTGATTATCTGGATCATGAAGATCTTTTTTGTATAGTTCTTCTGTGTATTCTTGTCACCTCTTCTTAATGTCTTCTGCTTCTGTTAGGTCCATACCATTTCTGTCCTTTATTGAGCCCATCTTTGCATGAAATGTTCCCTTGGTATCCCTAATTTTCATGAAGAGGTCTCTAGTCTTTCCCATCCTATTTTTTTCTTATATTTCCTTGCACTGATCACTAAGGAAGGCTTTCTTATCTCTCCTTGCTATTCTTTGGAACTCTGCATTCAAATAGGTATATCTTTCCTTTTCTCCTTTGCTTTTCACTTCTCTTCTTTTCTCAGCTATTTGTAAGGCCTCCGCAGGCAGCCATTTTGCTTTTTTGCATTTCTTTTTCTTGGAGATGATTTTGATCCTTGTCTCCTGTACAATACCACAAACCTCCATCCGTAGTTCATCAGGCACTCTGTCTATCAGATCTAGTCCCTTAAATCTATTTCTCACTTCCACTGTATAATTGTAAGGTATTTGATTTAGGTCATACCTGAAAGGTCTAGTGGTTTTCCCCACTTTCTTCAATTTAAGTCTGAATTTGGCAAGAAGGAGTTCATGAGCTGAGCCACAGTCAGCTTCTCCATCTTTGGCTGCAAAGAATATAATCAATCTGATTTCAGTGTTGACCATCTGGTGATGTCCATGTGTAGAGTCTTCTCTTGTGTTGTTGGAAGAGGGTGTTTGCTATGACCAGTGCATTCTCTTGGCAAAACTCTATTAGCATTTTCCCTGTTTCATTCTGTACTCCAAGGCCACATTTGCCTTCAGGTGTTACTTCAGGTGTTTCTTGACTTCCTACTTTTGCATTCCAGTCCCCTATAATGAAAAGGACATCCTTCTTGGGTGTTAGTCCTTGAAGGTCTTGTAGGTCTTCATAGAGCCGTTCAACGTTAGTTTCTTTAGCATTACTGGTCAGGACATAGACTTGGATTACCGTGGTATTGAATGGTTTGCTTTGGAAATGAGCAGATATCATTCTGTCGTTTTTGAGATTGCATCCAAGTGCTGCATTTCTGACTCTTTTGTTTAGTATGATGGCTATTCCATTTCTTCTAAAGGAATTTGCCCTCAGTAGTAGATATGATGGTCATCTGATTTAAATTCACCCATTCCTGTCCATTTTAGTTTTCTGATTACTAAAATGTCGATCTTCACTCTTGCCATCTCCTGTTTGAAAACTTCCAATTTGCCTTGATTCATGGACCTAACATTCCAGGTTCCTATGCAATATAGCTCTTTACAGCATTGGACCTTGTGTCTATAACCAGTCACATCCACAAGTTGGTGTTATTTTTGCTTTGTCTCTGTCTTTTCATTCTTTTTGGAGTTATTTTCCACTGTTCTCCAGTATCATATTTGGCACCTACTGACCTGGGGAGTTCATTATTAAGATCGACTTTTAATGAGAAGAAATATACTGAATGAAGCAAAGGATGTAAGCTGTGATGGTTGAGACTGTTAATTTTGGCATCATCACTGATGATACCAAATTGTATAGAAATTGCTTCAGTTATTTATTTCCTAATTATTTTATCAGCAAAGCAAGTCAGTGGCTATTTTAAGAGAATATTTTGTGGAATAGCAGATTCATGACAGATATAGCCCCTACTATAGTTGCTACTCCTTGTGATGCTAAACATTGTGAAATCTTGAATAAAGTGTAATTTCATGTGAATATAGTCTCCTACCTGGTAGCATACTACTGATGCTGTGGTATCTATCCAGAAAATCTTCATGAAGTTGATACACCTCATCCTTGAGTTGTACAGTTTACTCTTCTCAAGGAATGGTTCTTAGCTGAAGGGATTTCTTTTTCCAGCCCTTTTCTTGGGCTTCCCTTGTGGCTCAGCTAGTAAAGAATCCACCTGCAATGTGGGAGACCTGGATTTGATCCCTGGGTTGGGAAGATCCCCTGGAGAAGGGAAAGGATATCCACTTCAGTATTCTGGCCTGGAGAATTCCATGGACTGTATAGTCCATGGGGTAGCAAAGAGTCAGACACGACTGAGTCACCATCACCTCACTTCACGTTTCTTGGGCAGCTCATCTCCAATGACTGTAGAGATAATAGTGATATAAAGACCTAACCCTTATGTTTCAGTTTGGTCAAACCGGAGAGAATCTGAGCTCCAGAAGGTTATATGGAGTTAGGTGAAGCCGCTGTTGGACCTGCATTATAGTTCAATTCAGTGATGTGCTGGAGCCAGCTCCAGAGAGCTACTGAGAGGCCATTTTGTGGATCACTCCCTGGTAGCTCAAACAGCAAAGAATCACCTGCATTGCAGGAGACCCTGGTTTGATCTCCGGGTCAGGAAGTACCCCTGGATGAAGGGAATGAATACCTGAAGAATTCCATGGACAGAAGGGCCTGACAAGCTACAGTCCATGCCATTGCAAAGAGTTGGACATGAACATGACTGAGCGACTAACACTTTCACTTTCCCAATTTCCTGTTCAGTGAGTTTATGTCGGTAACTTGAAAGAATTAAATACATCATGAATATCAGCAAATGCTACAAATCAAGGACTTTTTTCCTGTATGACTTGTTAAACTGTGACCTGCACATTACCTGCACACCCCAGGTTCAAATTTTACTTCAGCTCAAGGCTACATTCTTTACTTCTTTGCATTTGTCACCTAAAGGGCATCCCTCAATAATCCCCCTGCTGGCATTTATTTTCTATCATCTGTTTAAGGGAACCCACCTAATATAACAGCATTTTTTCAAAAGTCAGATATTTTCAGCCCTTTATAGAAGGATGTGGCAAACAATAGCCAAAGGGCCTGATTTTGTAAGTAAATTTTTTGGGAGCACATCACTCATTCATAATGTTATTCATTCACTAAGTCATGTCTGACTCTGTGACCCCGTAGACTCCTCTGTCCTCTACCGTCTGCTGGAGTTTGCTCAAATTCATGTCCATTGAGTCAGTGATGCTATCTATCCATCTCATCCTCTGCTGCCCCCTTCTCCTTTTGCCCTCAATTTTTCTCAGCATGAGGGCCTTTTTCAAAGAGTTGGTCCTTTGCATTAGGTGGCCAAAGTTTTGGAGTTTCAGCTTCAGCATCAATCCTATTAAGGGTTGATTTTTCTTTTGAATTGACTGGTTTGATCTCCTAGAAGTCTAAGGGATTTTCAAGAGTCTTCTGCAGTGTCACAATTCAAAAGTATCAATTCTTTGGCACTCAGCCTTTTTTATGGACTAGCTCTCACGTCTGTACATTGCTACTGGAAAAATCATAACCTTGACTATATGGACCTTTGTTAGCAAAGTGATGGATCCCCTTTTTAATACACTGTCTATATTTGGCATAGCTTTTCTTCCAAGGAGCAAGCATCTTTTAATTTCCTGGCTGTAGTCACTGTCAGAAGTGATTTTGGAGCCCAAGAAAATAAAGTCTATCACTGCTTCCACTTTTTCCCCTACTATTTGCCATGAAGTAAAGGGACTGGATGCCATGATCTTAGTTTTTTGAATGTTGAGTTCCAGCCCAGGTTTTTCACTCTCCTCTTTCACTCTCACCATGAGTTTCTGTAGTCCCTCTTCACTTTCTAATGTTAGAGTGGTATCATTTGCATATGTGAGGCTGTTGATATTTCTTTGGGACTGGAATGAATTCTGACCTTTTCCAGTCTAGTGGACACTGCTGAGTTCTCCAAATTTGCTGACCTATTCATACACTTACCTTCAATGATTGCTTTCATGACAGAATGCCCGAGTTATACATGGCTCACAAAAACAGAAATCTTTACTGTCTGGCCCTTTATAGAAAATGTTTGCTTACCTCTGATCTCCTGAATAACTTTCATGTCTCTCTAAGATGATCTAAGCTTAAGGTGTCCAAAACTAATTTCACTATCCTTCCTCTTCTCCATTTTCTACACTATTCCTGTCTCTGTGTATTTCTTCTTGTTTTCAGTGTTATACCCCTTACAGTTTCCCAAGAAACACTTGAATTCAGGTTTTGTTCTCCATCCTTATTATACTAACATTCAGATCCTATATACTGTTTAGTGCCACTTTTTACCTGCCCTCTTGATAAGCCATCTCTTGTTGTCTCAGTTTTTTCTCTATGCTCTTCTGATAATGATTTTTTTTCTAAAACACAAATTTTACCATACAAGCTTTAGGCAAAAAACCTCTACTTAGTCACTATGAATTAAATAAATTGCAACCCCCTTAACTTGGTATGTGTGTTCTTTCTTTGTATGACCCTTCTGCTTTTCTACTTCTGCCTGTCAACAGACTCCTTCAAATACGGCCTCTACTTTAACGCTACTGATGATCTTTTACAAACCGGAAATGCTTTTTGTTCTGTGTCTGTGTAAATAGATTCAGCTGCTTGTGATGTTTGTCCCTTTTCTGATTCATAAAATCCTATTTGTCTCTCAAGATCCAGCTCAAATATTCCTTCTAACTTTAAGGCTTCCATCACTACATCTAACAGAATTAGTTTCTTGCATTCACAAAACATGCTGAACTTATCACTACTTTGTACTACAATATGTTTCAATATCTGATTTTACATAGTGTAGGGCTGGTACTATTTGCACATCTGCCTCACTCCACCCAGTGACTGAGTTTTTAGATCATGGGCAATATTTAGTTATTCTTTTTCATCTTTCTCAGAATCTAGCACAATATTCGAGGTTCCATTGGTTCTTAATGATGCTGCCTACGTGAATACATAAATAAAAGACAGCCCTAGAAATATACTGAGATTTGTCTTAGAGGGGGTTTAACTATATGGATGTTAGCAAAGTGATGGATGTCCTTTTTAATACACTGTCTGTATTTGGCATAGCTATGGGGTCCTTCTATCAAATGGTAGAAGGTAGTGCATACAAGATTATATGATATTATCAAGTTTCAAAATTTTGAAATCACCACTGCTTTCTAAGTAAATATATGTTAATTTGAAGCTTTGAGGATTTTTTTCTTTATAATTTATTTTATTTTAAAAAATATTTCTTAGTTTATTTTTTATTGAAGGATAATTGCTTTACAGAATTTTGTTGTTTTCTGTCAAACCTCAACATGAATCAGCCATAGGTATAAATATATCCCCTCCCGTTTGAAATTCCCTCCCATCTCCCTCTCCATTCCACCCCTCTAGGTTGATACAGAGCCCCTGTTTGAGTTTCCTGAGCCATACAGCAAATTCCCGTTGGCTATCTATGTTACATATGGTAATGTAAGTTTCCATGTTACTCTTTCCATACATCTCACCCTTTTTCCCCTCTCTCCATGTCCATAAGTCTATTTTCTATGTCTGTTTCTCCACTGCTGTCCTGTAAATAAAATCTTCAGTACCAATTTTCTAGATTCCGTATATGTGCATTAGAATATGATATTTATCTTTCTCTTTCTGACTCAGTTCGCTCTATAATAGGTTCTAGGTTCATCCACTTCATCAGAACTGACTCAAATATGTTCCTTTTTACGGCTGAATAATATTCCATTGTATATATGTACCACACTTCTTTATCCACTCATCTGTCTATGGACATCTAGGCTGCTTCCATGTTCTAGCTATTGTAAATGATGCTAGTGCAATGAACAATGGGATGCATGTGTCTTTTTCAATTTTGGTTTCCTCAGGGTATATGCCTAGGAGTGGGATTGCTGGTCATATGGTGGTTTTATTCCTAGATTTTTAAGGACTCTCCATACCATCTTCCATAGTATCTGTATCAATTTACATTTTCACCAACAGTGCAAGAGCATTCCCTTTTCTCCACACCCTCTCCAGCATTTATTGTTTGCAGACTTTTCGATGATGGCCATTCTGACTGGTGTGAGGGGATATCTCATTGTGGTTTTGATGTGCATTTCTCTAATAATGAGTGATGTTGCGCATCTTTTCAGGTGTTTGTTAGCCATCTGTGTCTTCTTTGGAGAAATGTCTGTTTAGGTCTTTTCCCCAGTTTATGATTGGGTTGTTTGTTTTTCTGGCATTGAGTTGTGTGAGCTGCTTGTAGGTTTTGGAAATTAATCCTTTGTCAGTTGTTTCATTTGCTATTATTTTCTCCCATTCTGAAGGTTGTCTTTTCACCTTGCTTGTAGTTTCCTTTGATGTGAAAAAGCTTTTAAGATTAATCAGGTCCCACCTGTTTACTTTTGTTCTTATTTCCATTATTCTGGGAGGTGGGTCATAGAGGATCTAGTTTTGATTTATGTCTTTGAATGTTCTGCCTATATTTTCCTCTAAGAGTTTTATAGGTTCTGGTCTTACGTTTAGGTCTTTAATCCATTTTGAGTTTATCTTTGTGTATGGTGTTAGGAAGTGTTCTAATTTCATTGTTTTCCATGTAGCTGTCCAGTTTTCCCAGCACCATTTACTGAAGAGTCTGTCTTTTCCCCATTATATATTCTTTCCTCTTTTGTCAAAAATAAGGTACCCATAGGTGCATGGGTTTATTTCTGAACTTTCTATCTTGTTCCACTGCTCTATATTTCTGTTTTTGTGCCATTACATGCTTACTGTCTTGATGACTGTACCTTTGTAGTACAATCTGAAGTCAAGGAAGTTGATTCCTCCAGGTCCATTCTTCTTTCTCAAGACTGCTTTGGCTTGTCGGGGTCTTTTGTATTTCCATATGAATTGTGAATTTTTTGTTGTTGTTCTAGTTCTGTGAAAAATGCCATTGATAATTTGACAGATATTGCACTGAATCTGTGGATTGCATTTGGTAGTATAGTCATGTTCACAATATTGATTCTTCCTACTCAGGAACGTGTAACATCTCTCCATCTATTTATGTCATATTTGATTTCTTTCATTTGTGTCTTATAATTTCCTGTGTACAGGTCTTTAGTCTCCTTCAGTTCAGTTCAGTTCAGTTGCTCAGTTGTGTCCGACTCTTTGTGATCCATGGAATGCAGCACGCCAGGCTTCCCTGTCCATCCACCAACTCCTGAAGCTTACTCAAACTCATGTCCATAGAGTCAGAGATGCCATCCAACCATCTCATCCTCTGTCATCTTCTCCTGCCTTCAATCTTTCCCAGCATCAGGGTCTCTTCCAATGAGTCAGTTCCTCGCATCAGGTGGCCAAAGTATTGGAGTTTCAGCCTCAGCATCAGTCCTTCCAATGGATATTCAGGACTGATTTCCTTGAGGATGGACTGGTTGGATCTCGTTGAAGTCCAAGGGACTCTCAAGAGTCTTCTCCAACACCACAGTTCAAAAGCATCAATTCTTCAGTGCTCAGCTTTCTTGATAGTCCAACCCTCATATCCATACATGACAACTGGAAAAACCATAGCTTTGACTAGATGGACCTTTGTTGGCAAAGTAATGTCACTGCTTTTTAATATGCTATCTAGATTCGTCATAGATTTTCTTCCAAGGAGCAAGTGTCTTTTAATTTCATGGCTGCAGCCACCATCTGTAGTGATTTTGGAGCCCCCCAAAATAAACTCTGTCACTGTTTCCATTGTTTCCCCATCTATTTGTCATGAAGTAATGGGACCGGGTGCCACGATCTTAGCTTTCTGAATGTTGAATTTTAAGCCAACTTTTTCACTCTCCTCTTTCACTTTCATCAAGAGGTGCTTTAGTTCTTTGCTTTCTGCCATAAGGGTGGTGTCATCTGCATATCTGAAGTTATTGATATTTCTCCTCACAATCTTGATTCCAGCTTGGGCTTCATCCAGCCCAGCATTTCTCATGATGTACTCTGCATATAAATTAAATACACAGGGTGATAATATAGCCTTGATGTAATTCTTTCCTGATTTGAAACCAGTCTGTTGTTCCACGTTCATTTCTAACTGTTGTTTCTTGGCCTGCATACAGATTTCTCAGGAGGCAGGTCAGGTGGTCTGGTATTCCCATCCCTTGAACAATTTTCCATAGTTTGTTGTGATCCACACAGTCAAAGGTTTTAGCGTAGTCGATAATGCAAAAGTAGATGTTTTTCTGGAACTCTCATGCTTTTTCGATGATCCAAGGCATATTGTCTATTGTAACCTCTCCTTTTTCATTTCTAATTTTATTTATTTGAGTCTTGTCTCTTTTTTTCTTGATGAATATGGCTAAAGTTTTGTCGATTTTGTTCATCTTCTCGAAGAACCAGCTTTTAGTTTTATTAATCTTCACTTTTGTTCCTTTCATTTCCTTTTCATTTATTTCTGCTTGTATCTCTATGATTTCTTTCCTTCTGCTATCTTTGGGGGTTTTGTGTTCTTCTTTTTCCAGTTGTTTTAAGTGTAAAGTTAGATTGTCTATTTGATGTTTTTCTTATTTCTTGAAGTAGGATTGTATTGCTATAAACTTCCCTCTTAGAACTGCTTTTGCTACAATCCATAGATTTTGTGTTTTCATTGTCATTTGTTTCTAGAAATTTTTTTATTTCCCTTTTGATTTCTTCAGTAACCTGTTGGCTATTTAGAATTGTATTGTTTAATCTCCATGTGTTTGTGCTTCTTATAGATTTTTTTCTGGTCCTTGATATCCAGTCTCATAGTGCTGTGTTCAGAGAAGTTGTTTGATACTATTTCAGTTTTCTTAAATTTACTGAGGTTTGATTTTTGACCCAAGATGTGGTTTATCCTGAGAATATTCCATGTACACTTGAGAAGGTATATTCTTCTGCCTTTGGATAGAATGTCCTGAAGATATCAATGAGGTCCATCTCACCTAATGCATCATATAAGACTTGTGTTTCTTTATTAATTTTCTGTTTTGATGATATGTTCATTAGTCTAAGTGGGGTTTTAAAGTCTTCTACTATTATTGTGTTACTGTCAATTTCTCCTTTTATGTCTGTTAGTGTTTGTCTTATGTATTGAGGTGCTCCTGTGTTGGGTGCATAGACATTTACAATTGTTATGTCTTCCTCTTGGAATGATCCCTTGATATTTATGTAGCGTCCTTCCTTGTCTCTTGTAATCTTCTTTAATGTAAGGTCTTCTTTGTCTGATATGAGGATTGCTACTCCAGCTTTCTTTTGCTTCCCATCTGCATGGAATATATTTTTCCATCACTTTCCACACATTGCTTTCGGTCTATATGCATCTTTAGGTCTGAAGTGCGTTTCTTGTAGACAGCATATATATGGGTCTTGTTTTTGTATCCATTCAGCCAGGCTGTGTCTTTTGGTTGGAGGATTTAATCCATTTACATTTAAAGTAAGTATTGATATATATGTTCCTATTGCCATTTTCTTAGTTGTTTGGGGTTGATTTTGTAGATCTTTATTCTTCTATTGTATTTCTTGACTATATAAATCCCTTTAACATTTGTTGTAAAGCTGATTTGGTGGTTTAGAATCCTCTTAACTTTTGCTTGACTGAAACACTTTTTATTTCTCCATCAATTTTGAATAATATCCTTGTTGGCTACCGTACTCTTGGTTGTGGATTTTTCCCTTTCAGTTCTTTAAATAACCTGCCATTCCCTTCTGGCCTGCAGAGTTTCTGCTGAAATATCAGCAGTTAAGCATATGCTGTTTCCCTTGTATGTTACTTGTTGCTTTTCCTTGCTACTTTTAATATACTTTCTTTGTGTTTAGTCTTTGTAAGTTTGATTAGCATGTATCTTGGCATGTTTCTTCTTAGGTTTATCCTGTATGGAACTCTTTGTGCCTTTTGGACTTGATTAATTATTTTTTTTTTCATGTTGGGGAGATTTTCAACTATAATCTCTTCAAAAAAATTTTCATAATCTTTCTTTTCCTCTTCTTCTGGGACCCTCTAATTCAAATATTGGTGCATTTGATATTGTCCCAGAGGTCTCTGAGACTATCCTTAGTTCTTTTATTCTTTTTACTTTATTCTGCTCTTCAGAAATTATTTCCACCTTTGTATCTTCCAGCTCAGTGATTCGTTCTTCTGCTTCAGATATTCTACTAATGATTCCATATAGAGTATTTTTTAATTGCAGTAATTGTGTTGTTTGTCTCTGTATGTTTATTCTTTATTTTTTCTAGGTTTTTATTCATTGATTCTTGCATTTTCTCCATTTTATTTTCAAGGTTTTTGATCATCTTAATCATCATTATTCTGAATTCTTTTTTAGGGAATTTGCCTATTTTCTATTTATTTGGACTTTTGTGTTTCTAGTTTGTTCCTTCATTTGTGTAGTATTTCTCTGCCTTTTCATTGCTTTTTTTAACTTATGTTTGAGGTCTCCTTTTCCCAGGCTTCAAGTTTGAATTCTTTCTTTCTTTTGGTTTCTGTCCTCCTAAGTTTGGTCCAGTGGTTTATAACAACAATAAAACATGTGACTGAGAAAAAAAAGAAAAAAAAGCTCAAAAGCTTAATTAGATTTCATAGTGCCAACAAAATCAACAACTACAACAAAAGGGGGAAAAAAATCCAAAAGTATCTACGACCCTGCAGGCTTCTCGGTCCATGGGATTTTCCAAGCATGAATACTGGAGTGGATTGCTATTTTCTTTTCCAGGAAAGAATCTACAAAGCAAGTCAAAACATAAGAATAATAAATGCTTTTCTTGAGTTACTGCTGTCAAAGTCTTTTCCCTCACTGGGAGTCACAGTCTATCTCACCTCCTTAAGATGCCCTCCAACACTGTGCTGATCTCTGGACCTGTTGTGGGGGCAGCTCAGATTCTAATATGGTCCTACTCTGTGTTCTTACCTCCAATGTCCACAGCTTTCAGAACTAGTGCAGTTTCTTTTGTGGGAGCTCTCAATGACCTCTTATATATTCCATAGACACAGAGTCTGCCTGGTTGATCCTGTGGATTTATTCTGCAGCTTGAACAGTTGGTGGCAAGGTTTTGGGTTTTCTTCCTTAGTCACCCTGCCCCTGGGTTTCAGTTGTGGTTTTATTTCCACTTCTGCATGTGAGTCGCCCACTGGGGTTTGCTCCTGAGGCTGCCCTGGAGGACTTTGGTTTGCCTCTCTGAGGGCCAGGTGTGGAGGTGGTGCAGCTGCTTGGGTTGCAAGGGTCTGGCAGCACCAGGTACTCAGGGGAGTCGGCAGTTAGGGCAGCAAGAAATATAGAGCTCAAGAAGGGTGTAGAAACCAGTATTGGCCAGTACGTTCCTGTATTCTTGCCTGGAGAACCCCCAACCCCCTCCCTGACAGAAAAGCCTGGAAGGCCACAGCCTACAGGGTTGCAAAAAGTCGGACACTACCAAAGTAACCCTGCACGCATAGCCACCTGTGGCAGCTCTGCCTCAATGAGAGTTGAGCGAGAATTTGGTGCAGCTGCTTGGCCTGCAGGGACCCTGGCGATGCGAAGTGTGAAGGGACATGGACTGCCTCCACCACAGGAGTTATGGCCCTATAAGAGTCTTTTTTTGAGCCTCTTGTACCTGGCGATCAGAAGGCCTCTTTGGCCAGTCTTTCTTCGAAACTCCATCCATTAAGGTATTTATAGGACTCCCTCGCCTGGAGTCCTTCTCTATTGTTCAGAGCGTCAGGGACATAAGAGGGGTCACCCTGGTTGGGGTCTTACTCTATAGATCAGTGGGTCAGGCACTTAAAGGGGCACCCTGGGTGGGATCCTACTCTGTAGTTCGGTGTGTCAGGTGTTTGATTGGCCAGTCTGTCTACTTTTCAGCTGCCAGTGTTGGTGTGTTGGGAGAGAGAGGCTATGGTGATGGCTCCACCCCCACACGTGACTCAGCAGCATCGCCTTGCTTCCATGGATGCCTGGCTTTCCTCCACCAGCATTTCCCACCACTATCTTCTCCTTCACATCCCCTCAATCCGTCTCTCCGCAGACAACAGCAGCGCTTGCCCTGGGGATTGCTCCACAATGCCTAAACTCCAGCTCCCAGCTGCTGTGCCTTCCAGGATACCAGTGGTCCTATTCAGAGTATGTATGGCTGCAACAAGGACTGTCTGATTCGCATTCCATTTAGGCCGCCACAAATCAGCTGTTTCACTCTCAGCCTTAAATGTTTCTTCTCTGATCAGAAAATTGCCCTGACATGAGGATCGGACCCCTGCTTCAGTTTCCCTTCTCCTCTGAGGGCAGGTCCAGGCCAACTGACACTTGTTTTTCCTCCTACCGAGTTTTGCGTGGGTCTATATATTCTTTTCTGCTGGTCAGGTACTCCTGTCCACTCTCAGCTGGTGTTCTGCATGCAATTCTGGGTCTGATGGTGTATTCCCGATGTTGTACTCCATGTCCATCCACTCCTCCGCTATCTTCCAAGCTTTGAGTTTTGACAAAGAAATTCCTTATGCAACTTCTGGGATTAGAGAAAAATATGCAATTTCTTAGGAAATGTATTTCACCATTTTGCTTTATAGTCTTCACTGGCCTTGAAGCAGACAATAAGCATTGAAATTCCTATTTTCAACATTTTTGCATGCCCTTGAAAAATGGTTGTGGGAGATTAAATAAATCACACAAATGGTATTTTATCAACTTTTCCTTCTTAAAATTATATCTTGAGATAGAGTTCCAAAAGTTCATGTTTCCTGACTTCTCAGTTGCTATAAAGTTGGTCATAGCTCTTTAATTCAAAGGATTAAATTGGCTTTAACTGAAAGAGGAGAGTTTGGTTTTCTTTCACAAATTGCCATGGGAACATGAGTGCTGCAAAGCTATTATACCTCTCATCTGAAGCATTTCAAATAATTTGGAATGTCTCAAACAAAGACATTCAAAACTTCCCAAGCATGATCATCTAGAATATTAAAGCTAGAAGGCTGGGCTATTTTATAATTTAGTATCATCTCAGATATTCCTGTGTTACCAATTTAATAAATCATAACCTCATCTGGAATAACATATGAATCAATAATATTTTAAAAAGTCTAGTTATCATGTAATATGTACAGCTAAAATGTAGCAAGCTCAAATATAAGACAAAAAAATTCTAGAAAAAGAAAGTAAATTATTAATGATGTAACAAAAGCAATTGACTCAGTGGTTTTTCTTATGATCATATAAGCATTAAAAACCATTTTTAGGAAAAGAAGTCTATTCTTTTCTTTTAGGAAAAGAAGCTATAAAATAAGATTTTATAGCAATGTGAAATGTGAAGTTTTTATCTTTGACATGTTGCTAACTTGCAATGCCATCTATATATTCAACAAGTGGACTGCAATAAGACTGCTTTTTCCTTCATTTAGTATGAAGTGCAAATTTTACATTTTATTCAAGTTTATTGCTACTGCCAGCATGGTAAAAAGTTCTATATGCAAGCTATTTTTGAACTGGAATACATACATTTTTATTCTTAGTTTGAGTTCAATGTTGCTGGAAGCAATTTCATTAAAGATGGATAGAAAGACAAAAACCACAAATTCTTTAAACAACAACAACAACAACAACATAAGCTGCTCCTTTGATTTCTTTCTAAGTTAAAAAGAAAAGGCTATCTGAATATATTTCAGACGTCATGAGGCAAACATCCTTTCCATGCAATCTTGACTTTCCTCATCATTAACCAATTGATCTTATTCTTTTTCTTCCCTTATTATTTTGTGAACATTTGAAATTATCTTATATTTAGTAGTCCATTATGGACTATTCTTTAGCTTTCTACATATTCAGGGAACTTATATTTTCCCATACAACTATAACAAAAATGAATTATTTTCCTAGTGATGTTAATATATGTTCTGACTCATCAGAAAGAATGCCAATTTTTCCTAAGGGAAGACTATATTTTAACTATTTCTTAAATCTTTCACATTTTCTAACTAGTTCAGTGTCAGATTCACTAAACCTTAAATAAATACATCTGAATGTTTGTTTTTTTCATTCTTAATGTACTGCTTTCAAACATTCTCTATTCTGACCCATCTTCCTAAGAGATTGTAATTTCGACTGTTTAGAGTACTAGATAGACATGAGTTTGAGCAAGCTCTGGGAGTTGTTGATGGACAGGGAAGCCTCGTGTGATGCAGACTATAGGGTCGCAAAGAATTGGACACGACTGAGCGACTGAACTGACTGAGAGTACTGGAGATAAGCTGGTGAGGGGAAATCAGGCAGAAGAATCATGATATAAAATGTTAGCAGCATGAGTTTATTTCATTTTCTCCCTAAACAGAAGGTAATGTGTAAAGGTAATTGCACTTTCAGCAATTAAAAAAAAAGTTTACATAAAAATAATTCTTACCTCCTGGGAAATACTTCATAATAGATTTCTCATTTGATAGTGTAATTCATTTCTGAGCTTCTTGAAACAATCTGATTAATGTTAAAAAACAAAACTAAAAAACATTTTCAGTATTTTTCTTCCTTCAATACCTGAACCAGAGAAAAAATTTATGATTGTAGTTTAATTTTATTGCTACTGAACCTTTCTTGAAAATGAACTGGCAGATGCCATTAGGAGGTTAATTGATTTAATAATGTTCCTATGAATAAGCTAGCACTTCTGACTTGAACCGCTTTCTCAATTGATTGCTACTCTATAATAGAGTTCTATAAAACTTATAGAAGGAGTAACAAGGAGCTCAGCTTTGGATTTTTAAGTTAATTCATTAGCGTTTTCAATTTGCTAAGTGTATGGCATTTGGTACTAATAATTAGACACATGCATTGCTTTTACAAAGGCTCTTTAAAATGTAGTCCACCAACTCCCAGAGTCTACCCAAACTCATGTCTGTTGAGTCGGTGATGCCATCCAACCATCTCATCCTCTGTTGTTCCCTTCTCCACCTGTCCTCAATCCTTCCCAGCACCAGGGTCCTTTCAAATGAGTCAGTTCTTCACATCAGGTGGCCAAAGTATTGGAGTTGCAGCTTCAACATCAGTCCTTCCAATGAATATTCAGGATTGATTTCATTTAAGATGGACTGGTTGGATCTCCTTGCAGTCCAAGGGACTCTCAAGAGTCTTCTCCAATACAACAGTTCAAAAGCATCAATTCTTTGGCACTCAGCTTTCTTCATAGTTCAACTCTCACATCCATACATGATTACTGGAAAAAGCATAGCCTTGACTAGATGGATCTTTTTTGGCAAAGTAATGTCTTTGCTTTTTAATATGCTGTCTAGGTTGGTCGTAACTTTTCTTCCAAGGAGTAAGTGTCTTTTAATTTCGCGGCTGAAGTCACCATCTGCAGTGATTTTGGAGCCCAGAAAAATAAAGTCAGCTACTGTTTCCACTGTTTCCCCATCTATTTGCCATGAAGTGATAGGACTGGATGCCATGATTTTAGTTTTCTGAATGTTGAGCTTTAAGCCAACTTTTCACTATCCTCTTTCACTTTCATTATGAGGCTCTTTAGTTCTTCTTCACTGTCTGTCATAAGGATGGTGCCATCTGCGTATCTGAGGTTATTGATATTTCTCCCAGCAATCTTGATTCCATCTTGTGCTTCATCCAGCCCAGCATTTCTCATGATGTACTCTGCATATAAGTTAAATAAACAGGGTGACAATATACAGCCTTGACTTACTCCTTTTCCTATTTGGATCCAGTCTGTTCTTCTTTTTGGGTGGCCATTATTCTATCTAACACAAGTAGCAACTTAAATGAATAGGACTTTGCCCAGCAAAGGCAGGTCAGTAAGACCATTTCAATCAAAGGAAGCTACACGAGAGAAGATTGTGGACTGGAATAGAGAAGTGTGACTAGGACCAAACTTGTCTACCCCTCAGGCAACAGTAAGGGTAAGAGTGAGACATAATCTATTCACCTGTGTATGGTGATGTATGTTAGCTGGACTTATTGCAGTGATAATTTTGCAGTATATACAAATATCAAATCATTACATCCCACACCAGGAATTAATATGTTTATGTCATTATACCTCAGTTTAAAAAAATCTAAGATGAATAAGTAAAAATAACAACATATATGTTATCTTCTTCAATACTTACCTGTAAAGTTATAAATATATTTTACTTCCAAGATTTTTACAGACATAAATTTTCTTAAACAACATGAGAGTAAAGCTTACATAAAATTTACATGACACCTGCCAAGCATTTAAAGAAAACAGAATATCTAGTTCAACTTTCAGATAATTATGAATGGATAGAAAATATTTTTAATTGAGAATGAAAGATAAGTGATTGGAGGGATAGAAAATAAGTCACCCTGAAAGTCTGAATTTCCACAAAATTTCAGAAAATCTCTGATTTAGTCTAGGATATGTGATACATACTGGCATTGAAACAAATTTAAAATTTAGAAGTTATTAATTCTCGCCAAATAAAAATATACATGTCTATGCATCATAATTAAAACTCTTTCTTTCTCCTTCTTAACCCAGTAAAAACTTCCTATTAATTATATGAAACACAATTTCTGCTAATAAAAATGAAATATAAGCCTTGAAAAGCATGTCACCTGCTCAATTTATATGACTGCTTCATTTTTAATCAGAGCTTCTACTCAAATGGCTCTTTTTTTCATAGTGACAGAATAAAAGAACTGTTAGAAATTGACCTGGGTAGTTAAGTTCTAAGAAAATTTTTAGTGGTGACAAGATGACAGAATTGAATGATTAGAAAAGGAAAGGCAAAGTTTCTATGAACTTGCCATATTTGAAATTTTTTTCATTTGTAAGCATGTCAATTTATCACTAAATAAGAATTACTGTTGAGGAAAATAGAGTGTTATGTGATTTTTCTTCCTGTTAAAATGGTCATAGATAATCATATATCCTACAAATAGGAAGTATTTTTACATTCAAAACTAGGTCAAGAAGGAGAAAAAAGATGGGAGTGTTAATCAAGAGTAGAAAGACGTAGACACAGTGTTACCAAATGCAAATAAATGTGAGGAAAAATCGTATTGGCATATACTTTAACTTAATACTATTTATCAAATATCTGGAATTTTTATGGTTTTAAAAAATAATAGAGAAATATACTTACAAAGTGTATAATCTGTTAATAATCAAACTATGTACAACACCTTAAAGATAAAGGATAGTCAGTGCTGTCCTTGAGGATTAACCATTTTATTGATAAATAAACTGAGATTTTAACCAACTTTGTTATTATAGGAACCCCCTGCAAAGAAGGTCTGAATCTCATTCATGGAAATCTCAAAGGGAATGAGAGTGGGCAGAACTAGCACATCAGATTTTTCAGAACCAAAGATACTATGGGGGCTCATTATACAGCTTTGTGACGCTTTCTTATTCTAGCTGTCTCTGAAAGCACACTTATCTCCTAAAAGTTCGGGGCCACAGACACTCCCTGGAGAAGCTGTAATGTTTTGCTAATAATCAGGAGCACCATCGCTGGTGGCTCAGTTGGTAAAGAATTCACCTGCAATGCAGGAGACCAGGGTTCAATACCTGAGTCAGGAAGACCCTCTGGAGAAGGAAATGGCAACCCACTCTAGTATCCCTGCCTGGGAAATCCCATGGACAGGGGAATCTTTCGGGCTACAGTCCATGGGCTCACAAGAGTCAGACAAGACTTAGCAACTAAATCAACAACAAAATGAGCAGTCATTATTTGTAAATATGGCCAATTCTAAATTTTATTACCACCTTCTATGGATCAACCAGTTCCCCTTTCTTTCCCCGGAGAGCCATTTCAGTCTCTGCACTTCCCACTCTCAGTTAAGAATTCCTTTCATGCTAGACTGAGAAGTCTTAGGATGGGCCAAGACTGTCACAGATTCGGGTGGATATATAAGTGCCCTACAGGAAAATGTGTGTGATTCCATATGTGGTAGAAATGAAACAAAACAAAATTATTAAGTAAAAGGTTAATCACAGGATCTCTAGAAGAGATTTCTCTGAAACCCCTTGGACTTGTTTGGTGTGTAAAGAAACCCTCTGGGTATGACTTGTAAGTGCAATGGCAGATCAAAACCCAAAACTGCTCTGGACAAAATGTAAAGGGCTTTGGAGACTGAGGTCAGGGATTCTAGGGAGATTAATGAAGGAATTCTGACAGAGAGAGGGGCTGTTTGAACAAGGTAAATGACTGAAGCCTGCACCAAAGAAAACCACAGTGACAGTTTCCCTTAAGGGAAGAATGCTCAAGACACTTTAAAGAACACAGTTTAAAATGCTAACACAAGCCTTTTACCCAATCCCAGTGCCCATACACAATCTAGAAGTGGAGAAATAATGAGATTGAGTAGTATGTAGAAATTCAGTGCAGCTCTTCTCATCTTCCTCAATTTTAGCTCTTGCTCATGTGTCATCTTTCAGTAGAATGGCTAAAATTCAGTAGATGGACAAAACCAATTACTACTGAAGAACTCTCATTCATTATTGATGGTAATCCACAACATTCACTTTGGAAGACAACTTGTCAGTTTTTTAAAATACTAAACTGAGATCCACTATACAATCCAACCACTGCACATCTAGGTATTTACCCAACTTATTTGAAACAATTTCCACACACAAAAAAACTGGCATTCAGATAATTGTAACATCTTTATTCATAATCACTTAAAACAAAGCAACCACGATGTCACTCAGGTGAATGTGCAAACAAACTGTAATACAGCTTTCCAATGGAGTACTGTCAATTTGTTTAAAAAAACAATGCACTACCAAGCTGTGCAAAGACATGGATGAATTTTAAATCCATATTATAAAGTGAAGGGAGCCAGTGTGAAAATTCTACAGATTGCTTGATTCCATTTGTATGACATTTTGCAAAAGGAAAAAATACATAAATAAGTTTATTGCTGGCGGGAAGGGATAGTTAGGGAATTTGAGATGGACATGTACACACTGCTATATTTAAAATGGATAATCAACAAGAACCTATTGTGTAGCACATGGAACTCTGCTCAGTGTTATGTGGTAGCCTGAATAGGAGGGGTGTTTGGGGGAGAAAGGATACATGCATATATATGGCTGAGTCCCTTGACTGTTCACTTAAAACTGTCACAACACTTTTAATTGGCTATACCCCATAAATTCTCTGACCAGGTGGCGCTAGTGATAAAGAAAACCCCTATCAATGCAAGAGATGTAGGAGATGGGGGTTCAATCCTTGGGTTGAGAAGATCCCCTGGAAAAGGGCATGGCAACCCATTCTAGTCTTCTTGCCTGGAGAATCCCATGGACAGAGGAGCCTGCTGGACTTCAGTACACAGGGTCACACAGAGTCGGACAGGACTAAAGCAACTTAGCACACACCCATGCATACTCACAGAACTTAGTTCAAAGTAAACCCTACGGTGGTGTTGCTCGTGGTGGTGGTTTAGTCACTAAGTCGTGTCCAACTCTTGCAACCCCATGGACTGCAGCCCACCAGGCTCCTCTGCCCACAGGATTTCCCAGGCAAGAATACTGGAGTGGTTGCTATTTTCTTCTCCAAGATCCTATAGTACATAAAAAAATAAAATAAAAAAATGGCATGAGTCCTATGATGGAATATTGTCCATGACAAAAGAATATAAGTGAAAGTTGCTCAGTTATGTCCAACTCTGTGACCTTATGGACTATAGCCTGCCAGGCTTCTCTGTCTATGGAATTCTCCAGGTCAGAATACTGGAGTGGGTAGCCATTCTCTTCAACAGGGGATCTTCCCAACCCAGGAATTGGACCAGGGTCTCGTTGCATTGCAGGCAGATGCTTTACCAGCTGAGCTACCAGAGATAACTGTCTTACAGATAGAAGAAACAACCTTGTATTGGGGTTGGAAAGAAAAGCTGCTCACCTATGTAATTTTGGAAGTAAGTGAAATCTGTGAGAATAAAAGCAAAGGGAAGTGAACATAACTCTATATAGTAGCACATGAACTTATTTTTTTACATGGGAGTGCATATTTACAATTCTGAAAACACTCTACATGTATCCTAAAATTTAACAATTATGAAAATAAATGGTAGGATTTCTCACTGTTAAAGTGGAAGGGTATATTCAGCAAGAGAAGGAATCTAGAATGATTCATGCCTTAAAGGACTTAGCTGGAGACAATAGGACCAAGTCATATTTACCTTTGCATAAACAGATATTACATAGAGAAATAATTACAGATATGTATACATACATGTGTGTGTTTGCTCAGTTGCTTGGTTGTATCTGACTCTTTGTGACCCCATGCACTGAAGTCCATCAGGTCCTCAGTCCATGGAATTTTCCAGTCAAGGATACTGGAGTGGGTTGCCATTTCCTCCTCCAGGGGATCTTTCCAACCCGGGGATCCAACCTATGTCTCTTGTGTGTCCTGCATTGGCAGATGGATTCTCTACCCCTGAACCACCTGGAAACCTTATATATGGGTTAATATATGCATATAAATTTCCTTGCTAAATCAGGTGAGACCATCTACAGGCAATAATTCTCCAGTAGCAAAGAATACACTGAGTGTTCATATCTTAGTTTCTAATAGTATTTTCAAATGAAATAAACTAGGGGTACTTGGGGAAATAGTTGATTTAACAAATATTGGGGCAGGGCATGTACAGGATGAGCCTGAAGCATTTCACAGTGCCTGAAATTGAGTTAGTACTAAAAATTACAATTGAGAAAAAAACATAATCATCGAGGTATGTCAAGGGGACATAGGTACCAAATGAAAGAGTTTCCATTTGCCAAATATAAAACAATTTGAGCTACACATGCACATACACACACAGTACTATTGGAGCATAACCCAAAATATGAAATGAATATCAATTATGAATATTTAAATGAGGAAAATAAACACATCTTCTGGGCAAAAAGGCTTCAAATAATTTATGTACAAATCCAGCCTCCAGGAGGTGGAGTATAACTTACCACTTTTTGAGGTAGGCTAGTCAAGGCTATGGTTTTTCCAGTGGTCATGTATGGTTGTGAGAGTTGGATGGTGAAGAAAGCTGAGTGCCGAAGAATTGATGCTTTTGAACTGTGGCGTTGGAGAAGACTCTTGAGAGTCCCTTGGACTGCAAGGAGATCCAACCAGTCCATCCTAAAGGAGATCAGTCCTGGGTGTTCATTGGAAGGACTGATGTTGAAGCTGAAACTCCAATACTTTGGCCACCTCATGTGAAGAGTTGACTCATTGGAAAATACCCTAATGCTGGGAAGGATTGGGGGCAGGAGGAGAAGGGGACGACAGAGGATGAGATGGTTGGATGGCATCACCGACTCGATGGACATGGGTTTGGGTAAACCCCGGGAGTTGGTGATGGGCAGCGAGGCCTGGTGTGCTGCGATTCGTGGGGTCGCAAAGAGCTGGACACAACTGAGTGACTGAACTGAACTGAACTGAAGGTAGGCTGCACATAATGGCTATGTTCTGAAGACTACAGTAGAGAATAGAAGAAAAAAATAGTAACTGTACAATAGAGAAATCTGACAAATTCTATCTCAATACAGGTGGTTAAGTTTAACGAATTCATAAGAAATAGGGCAAGTTTGAGAAACTGTCACACGGTTAAGAGGAGCCTAAGGAGAAAAGATGACAAAATGTAATGTGATATCCTACATAAGATCTTGAGACAGAAAAATAATTTTAGTAACAAACTAAGGAAATATGAGTAACATATGGACTTTAATTAATAATAATGTATCAGTATTGTTTCATTAATTATGAGCAATGCATCATACTAATATAAAGTATTAACAAGAGGGTAAACTGGGTGTGGACAATATGGAAACTTTTTGTGCTATCTTTGAACTTTTCTATAAATCAGAAACTGTCCTAAAATCAAAAGTTTATAAAAATATTAAAATTTTAGTCCTGAAAATTGAAAGTTACATTTCTTATAGTGCAGCTCTGGATATTGAGCTTGTGAGTAAATATATAGACTTCTAATAGAAAATTCTTGAGAGTCTCTTGGACAGCAAGGAGATCAAACCAGTCAATCCTAAAAGAAATCAATCCTGAATATTCATTGGAAGGACTGATGCTGAAGCTGAAGCTCCAATATTTTGGCCATCTGATGCAAAGAGCTGACTCATCCTGATGAGTCAGGATGAGTCAGCTGACTCATCAGGAAAACACCTGATGCTGGGAAAGATTGAAGGCAGCAGGAGAAGGGGATAACAGAGGATAAGATGGTTGAATGGCATCACCAACTCAATGGACATGAGTTTGAGCAAATTCCGGGAGATTGTGAAGGACAGGTAAGCCTGGCATACTGCAGTCCATGGAGTTGCAAAGAATCAGACACAACTTAGTGACTGAACGATGACAACAATAGAAGCCAAGCAAAAAGACTTTTTATTGACAGAAGGTTGACTACAATAGATCACATAATTAAAAGAAGAAATGAACAAGTTATAAACTTCTGAATATAGTTAAAAAAGATAGGATGAAGTTATCTTCCTAACAGTGGATTCTTCTCATTCCTTTATCCTAACAGCATTTTAGAACAAATCTCATTATCTAGCATCTATTAATCAACTCAGTAGGAAGTACACACCATAAAACATTAGAGTGATGAGGATTTTCTTAAGTATTTTAGAAGCCATCAAGGTAAAATTAGTATTTTGTTGAACTGCTTAGAGGAAATAACATTTAGCTTTCATTGTCATTATCATCACTTGAAATTCTTGCTTGATTTTGTTGACAATTTGTTTTGTTAGAATATTAGTTGTCATTAGAAGAAAGATATATCTTTAGGTAGAAACCATTTGAGACATAAGTATATGTGACAATAGAGTTGTAATATCTCAGGTGGGAAACATTGATTTAGAAATATGAATTGAAACTGTGGCATAAGCTTCCAACATTCCAGGTATCATAGTCATTAATTCTTATGTACTCTAGTTCTTATGTTTCCTTATTATCTCAAACAGTTGAATTATTCACTGTGGAATATATCCTTGATCAAATCTATAAATGATCTGTACAATTGTTAGCAATTTTATTATCACTGGCAGGGATTCTGTGTTCTTGATAAGGTACTATTTTTATAAAAGTGTTTAACATAATTTATTATTCAACTTAACCAAATAGAAAGGTAGTGCCCCTTACCAAACTCATACCCCACTCAACAGGCTGCAAGGAAGTGTGATGTTGTAATAAGCAGCATCAGTGAGATTTCTTGCTACATATGATGGTGGGAAGAATGTTCTCGAAGAATATAATCTGATGGGAAGCAAGGTGACTTTGTAAAAACTACCTATATTTTTAAAATAGCATGTTTGGGAGAAAAGACTCCAACTGCTGAAATGTCTATATTGTATTGTTGTTTTCAGATCAACACCAGTGGATAAACATGTATAATGTTAATGGTCTAGAAGATATGACTTTCTTAGACACTGTGATTATTTCTGTGATTACAATATGGCAACTCGATATATAAAAACACATCTGTTGTTTCTAATTATACCTGTTCCTGAACATTTCCATCATGCTAATTTCAGTTGCTGAAATAAGCAACTGAAATAACTGAATTTGCCTTTCCTTTCATCCAATATTTGTTTAAGAAAACACCTGGGAATTTCTGTCTATAGGGAGAAATATAATGAGATGATTCAAAGATACAGCTTACTATAAAACCATAGCTTCCATTTTTTGCTGTTATTTATATAAGTACAAATTCCCCATTTCTTTCACCCAAATTAAAACTGCTTTACCTTCTTCAGCTAGATGTTATTGGTGGGTGGAAAAAAAAAAAGAATATTGCAACTTAAAGGATTTACCCAGAACATAACTTTGATTAAATTTTGTAAGTATAAGCTGAAAAAAGAAACATATTTACAACGAATTACCTTCAAGGTAATTTGTAATTTCTTTTCCCAAAGAAAGGCAATGCCAAAGAATGCTCAAACTATCGCACAATTGCACTCATCTCACACGCTAGTAAAGTAATGCTCAAAATTCTCCAAGTCAGGCTTCAGCAATACGTGAACCGTGAACTTCCAGATGTTCAAGCTGGTTTTAGAAAAGGCAGAGGAACCAGAGATCAAATTGCCAATATTCGCTGGATCCTCGAAAAATCAAGAGAGTTCCAGAAAACCATCTCTTTCTGCTTTATTGACTATGCCAAAGCCTTTGACTGTGTGGATCACAATAAACAGTGGAAAATTCTGAAAGAAATGGGAATACCAGACCACCTGACCTGCCTCTTGATAAACCTGTTTGCAGGTCAGGAAGCAACAGTTAGAACTAGACATGGAACAACAGATTGGTTTGAAATAGGCAAAGGAGTCCGTCAAGGCTGTATATTGTCACCCTGCTTATTTAACTTATATGCAGAGTACATCATGAGAAATGCTGGGCTGGAGGAAGCATAAGCTGGAATCAAGATTGCCAGGAGAAATATCTATAACCTCAGATATGCAGATGACATCATCCTTATGGCAGAAAGTGAAGAAGAACTATAGAGCCTCTTGATGAAAGTGAAAGGAGTGAAAAAGTTGGCTTAAAGCTCAACATTCAGAAAACTAAGATCATGGCATCCGGTCCCATCACTCCATGGCAAATAGATGGGGAAACAGTGGAAAGAGTGGCTGACTTTGTATTTTGGGGCTCCAAAATTACTTCAGATGGTGATTGCAGCCATGAAATTAAAAGACACTTACTCCTTGGAATGAAAGTTATGACCAACCTAGATAGCATATTAAAAAGCAGAGACATTACTTTGCCAACAAAGGCCCATCTCGTCAAGGCTATGGTTTTTCCAGTGGTCATGTATGGATGTGAGAGTTGGACTATAAAGAAACCTGAGTGCCAAAGAATTGATGTTTTTAAACTATGGTGCTGGAGAAGACTCCTGAGAGTCCCTTGGACTGCGAGGAGATCCAACCAGTTCATCCTAAAGCAGATCAGTCCTGGGTGTTCATTGGAAGGATTGATGTTGAAGCTGAAACTCCAATACTTTGGCCACCTGATGCAAAGACCTGACTCATTTGAAAAGACCCTGATGTTGGGAAAGATTGAGGGCAGGAAGAGAAGGGGACGACAGAGGATGAGATAGTTAGATGGCATCACCGACTCAATGGACATGCTGCTGCTGCTGCTGCTAAGTCGCTTCAGTCGTGTCCGACTCTGTGCAACCCCATAGATGGCAGCCCACTAGGCTCCCCCGTCCCTGGGATTCTCCAGGCAAGAACACTGGAGTGGGTTGCCATTTCCTTCTCCAATGCATGAAAGTGAAAAGTGAAAGTGAAGTCGCTCAGTCATGTCCGACTCCTAGAAACCCCACGGACTGCAGCCTACCAGTCTCCTCTGTCCATGGGATTTTCCAGACAAGAGTACTGGATTGGGTTAGCATTGCCTTCTCCGAGCAATGGACATAAGTTTGGATAAACTCGGGGATTTGGTGATGGACAGGGGGGCCTGGTGTGCTGCGGTTCATGGGGTTGCAAAGAGCAACTGAACTGAACTGAACCTTTTCCTATTAGTTCCTGTAATTCAAGTAAACTCATTATTTCTATTTAGATAACTTACTTCAATGCTTCAGTGAATCATATTATTGATCAACTAGTTGCAGAGCTCACTATATTAATCATTTTAGGTGTTATATATAACAAGAATTTTGTTTTTGCTGAATATACAAACTAGTTGAGCAGATATGTCCTAACTTATAACTGAACATACAGGATGGTTCATAGTTCTAATAGTTAATAGTTATCAATAGTGGCTTCCCTTGAAGCTCAGTCGGTAAAGGATCTGCCTGCAATGCTGGAGACCTCAGTTTGATTCCTGGATTGGGAGGATCCCCTGGGGAAGGAAATGGCAACCCACTCTGGTATTCTTGCCTGGAGAATCCCATGGACAGAGGAGCCTGCAGGCTAGAGTCCATGGGGTCTCAAGAGTTGGACATGACTTAGTGACTAAAACCACCACCACCATTATCAATAATAATCAAAATATTATCACATAATCTATATATTCGGAGAAGGCAATGGCACCCTACTCCAGTACTCTTGCCTGGGAAATCCACTGGACGGAGGAGTCTGATAGGCTGCAGTTCATGGGGTCGCTAAGAGTCGGACATGACTGAGCGACTTCACTTTCAATTTTTACTTTCATGTATTGGAGAAGGAAAGCTTCAGAATAATAAGACATTCCTGAGGAGTGAACAATGTATTTCAAAATATGAGAAGGCAAAGAAAGCATGGGCAGATATGACTAAAAAGTTAGACTCAACCTCTCCCACTTTTGTTAGAAATTCCATACCAGTGAACCTAGCAAGAACTTTAAAACCTCTCATAGATACGTACTAGGATACCAAATTATTCTATTAGGTGAATATAATTATGAAAAAAGTAAGCAATTAAAAATCACAGTTATGCCTAGTAAAAATTTTATCTTTACCTAAAGCAGAATATATGAGGGAGTATCAATCTTCTTGACCCATTTCACATATTCTTTTTCAAAGTGTCTGATCCTTTGACATGCTTCTCTTGAAACATGTTTGGGACCACTTAGAAGCTGAAAATCTCAGACTTCAATGTTCTCACAGCCAGAGAATGATAAACTATCTTTCAAGACAGCAACAGGGTCAAACTTATTGAGAATAGATTTCTAGAATTAAGTTACACATGGAAATTGGTATTTTGTTGTATAATTTGACATATCAGTGAAAAGTTGCTCAAATATGCCAGGATTGGTCTATTTTCATCTACATAACATAATCCTGTGATTAAACAAAATGTCATGAGTCATTTTAAATAATGTTTTATTTTTTTCATTATGCCCTCTTTTTTAACAATTGGAATATAATTGCTTTACAATTATTACAGTTAGTGATGGACGGGGAGGCCTGGCATGCTGTGGTTCATGGGGTCGCAAAAAGTCAGACACGACTGAGTGACTGAACTGAAGTATATACATACCCTGAGAAAGTCATAATTCAAAAGAACATATGTACCCTAAATTTCACTGCAGCATTGTTTATAATAGGCCAGGACATGGAAACAACCTAAAAGCCCAATGCCAGATGAATGAATAAGGAAGACATGATACATTTATACAATGGAATATTAACTCAGTCATAAAAAGGAATGAAGTTGGATCATATGTAGATATGTGGATAGACCTAGAATCTAGAATCTGTTGTGCAGAGTGAAGTAAGAAACAGAAAAAAAAAATAACATATATTAATGCATATATATAGAATCTAGAAAAATGGTACAGGTTAACCTACTTCCAAGGCAGGAATAGAGACACAGACGTAGAGAACAGACATGTGGACATGGGGTGGGGAAGGAGAGCACAGGTCGAATTGAGAGAATAAGATTGACATAAACATACTACCATGAGTAAAATAAATAGTGGGAAGCAACTATAAAGCACAGGAAGCTCAGCTAGGTGCTCTGTGATAACCTAGAAGGGTGGGATGGGTGGGAAGTCAAAAAGGAATGGGATATATGCATATATATGGATGAACCTTTTTATTGTACAACAGAAACTAACACAATAATAATAATTGTAAACAATTGCTGCAGTCCATGGGGTTGCAAAGAGTTGGACATGACCGAGGAACTGAACTGAACTGAGGTGGCTCAATAGGCAAAGAATCTGCCTGCAATGTGGGAGACTGAGGTTCGATCCCTGAGTTGGGAGGATTCCATGGAAGGAAGGCCTGGAAACCCACTCCAGCATTCTTGCTTGGAGAATCCTGTGGACAGAAGACCCTGCCAGGCTACTGTCCGTAGGGTCGCAAAGAGTTGGACATGGCTGAAATGACTGAGCACGCATGCATGAACTACATAATTGCAGCAATATTTTAGGAGAGCCGATATTTGATTTTTGTTCCTGATAAGAAGTCAAGTGGCTGTAAAGAACTAATTCATATTTCTTTTACGCATTAATGTTGTTACAAACTGGTGAGCTTTTTTTTTTTTTTTGCGGAATAATGAAGCAACATGTAATTTTTGTTAAATAATTGGTTTTCTTAAATCATATGGCTGCATAAGGATATATGCTCATTTTCTTCTATGCCTACACTTTGCTTAGATGTCCTTGGAAGAAAGGTAGCTAAATTTAGGACAAAAGTAAAATCCCAAGATAAGCTTTCAGTCATTCAGAAAAAAATAGGATAAAATCTGGAGTTATTTTAACTCTTACTGCAGGGACTAATCAACTGGGTTCCACTGCTTTTTTGAAATAGGTTTTAAATACAATGTCCTGTTTTTCCTTTTATAGCATTCTTCATGTTTGAGTTATGCATCATTGGTAGTGTTTTAAACCATGGCATCTACATCTGGTCTTTATTACATGCTTTATTGCATACTTGAATGGCATTTTTCAAACCCTGGAGGTTTTTCACATTTCCTTTAGTGAGATTTATGCAATAGAATTTATAGAGTCAGAAGAGGAGAATCAAGAAAAGAGAGCTGATGACTCTATTTAATGTAAACTTTGACTGCCACAGGCTAACACAGACATAAGGGAAAAAAAATCAAGTACCCAACTTAAATCAATGAAGCTTTAAATTCTTTTTTTTTTTTTAATACTCTGTTGAAGTTTCAATTCCAACAGCCTTCACAAATGGCTGCTTGTGATACCAAAATGCTTCCTAACTTATTTTTTCTGTCTCCATATCAAGGGTAACTTATTGAAGGAAAAATGCCTACTATCACAGTTATAGAATGCTTAAAAAACTATTTATTGAAAGAAAGGGCAGTGTAAAAAAAACTAAGTAGTCCTTGCACTGTAAGATCCCTTCCAGCCTTGGGCAGATGCCCTCCAGTATCTGGGGCAATCAATAAACTAGGATTGTTTCCACTAAGAGTTACATATTTCCCAGGTATCATGGTATAATGTAAAGCACAGAGGTATTAAAACCAGACAGGCATAGATTTTTAATCCCATTTTTGTGTGGCTATGGGAAAGTAACTACACCAGCTAGGTTTTAGTTTCCTCTTATATGAAAAGGAAATGTGACCTTGGAAGGTTGCTAGTAGATTAGAAATAATGGATACAGAGCACCTGGAACATAATAGACATTCTATAATAGCTATTAGTAAAAATTATCTGTCACCTTTTTAGTTGCTGTTGGATACCCTAACTGATTCATATTCTTTTGGTCTCACAAGGTAACCTTGTTCTTTCAGGCTTGCCTACTTTTCTGTGAGGAGTTTATATCATGTCCTCCCAGGAATCTGTACAGGAGCTGTTTTTCTGTCAAGGAGTGATGCTAAACTCAGTTATCTCCTTCCCTGACCTTCCCCATTTTTTCTGAAGTTTTATATTTTAAATTTGTGCCTACACTGGGAATCCAGTGCTGAGTTAGGTATGATCCCTGCATCTGAGAGCTCCTGTGTCTGATCCCTGCTACTGTCTCCCATGTCACGAGTTCCCATGTTTTTTAAGAATGCCTCCAGCAGAAAGCCCATAGACCTAAATGACAACAGTATCCTTAATAGCCTGATTTATACAAAATTTTCATGGCTTCAATTTCATTGCTTATCAGACTATTCAAATAAAATTTTAGAATAAAATCTCTCTACAATAAAATTGACAGTTGAAAACCAGGAAAAAATTATAGTGCCCTTTCCCTCTTCAAACTCTTCCATCTTTAAATTGCTATTGCAAATGAATAATAAACCATTTATTATACAAATGTTTACTGAGAATCTACTGAAGTTCTTGGCATACAGCACTGAATACAACAAACAACAGTCCCTCATGGAATACATGCATTTGAGCCTTGGACTTGTGTGGAACATATGTTGTGTGTGTGTGTGTGTGTGTGTGTGGCTCAGGCATGTCTGACTCTATGCAACCCCTTGGACTGTAGCCTGCGAGGCTCCTCTGTCCATGGGATTTTACAAGAAAGAATGTTGGAGTGGGTTGCCATTTACTACTCCAGGGGATCTTCCCAACCCAGGGATCGAACCTGCGTCTCTTGCATCTCCTGCATTGGCAGGCAGATTCTTTACCACTGCACCACTGCTACATTATCTAGGAGATAGGAATCACTTTTTAAAAATTGTAGTATATTTTCTGCCTCTTTTATTGAGATATAACTGCTAGACGGCACTTTATAAGTTCAAAGTGTACAGTGTGATTTGGCTTACATACATTATGAAATGATTATCATAGTGAGATTAGTGAGTGTGCACCATGTCATATAGATAAAAAAATTAAAGAAATATAAAAAAAAATTCCTTGTGATGAGAGTACAGGATTTACTGTCTTAATAATGTTCACAAATAGCATACAGCAGTGTTAATTGCATTCATGTTGTACATTACATTCCTAGTATTTATGTGTCTTATAATTGGAAGTTTGTACGTTTTGATTGCCTTCATGCAATTTTCCCTCCTTTCCCTTGCCTCTGGTAGCCATAAATCTTATCTCTTTCCCGATGATTTTGTTTGTTTGTTTTAGAAGTACATAATTCCTAGTATATGCTATCAGTTCAGTTCAGTTGCTCAGTCGTGTCTGACTCTTTGCAATGCCATGAATCGCAGCACGTCAAGCCTCCCTGTCCATCACCAACTCCAGGAGTTTACCCAAACCCATGTCCATCGAGTCGGTGATGCCATCCAGCCATCTCATCCTCTGTCATCCCCTTCTCCTCCTGCCCCCAATCCTTCCCAGCATTAGGGTCTTTTCCAATGAGTCAACTCTTTGCATGAGGTGGCCAAAGTATTGGAGTTTCAGCTTCAACATCAGTCCTTCCAATGAACACCCAAGACTGATCTCCTCTAGGATGGACTGGTTGGATCTCCTTGCAGTCCAAGGGACTCTCAAGAGTCTTTTCCAACATCACAGTTCAAAAGCATCATTTCTTCAGCATTCAGCTTTCTTCACAGAAGAATTGTACAAAAAAGATCTTCACAACCCAGATAATCACGATGGTGTGATCACTCACCTAGAGCCAGACATCCTGGAATGTGAAATCAAGTGGGCCTAGGAAAGCATCACTACGAACAAAGCTAGTGGAAGTGATGGAATTCCAGTTGAGCTATTTCAAATTCTGAAAGATGATGCTGTGAAAGTGCTGCACCCAATATGCCAGCAAATATGGAAAACTCAGCAGTGGCCACAGGACTGGAAAAGGTCAGTTTTCATTCCAATCCCAAAGAAAGGCAATGCCAAGGAATGCTCAAACTACCGCACAATTGCACTCATCTCACACGCTAGTAAAGTAATGCTCAAAATTCTCCAAGCCAGGCTTCAGCAATACGTGAACTGTGAACTTCCAGATGTTCAAGCTGGTTTTAGAAAAGGCAGAGGAACCAGAGATCAAATTGCCAACATCCGCTGGATCATCGAAAAAGCAAGAGAGTTCCAGAAAAACATCTCTTTCTGCTTTATTGACTATGCCAAAGCCTTTGACTGTGTGGATCACAATAAACTGTGGAAAATTCTGAAAAAGATGGGAATACCAGACCATCTGACCTGTCTCTTGAGAAACCTGTATGCAGGTCAGGAAGCAACAGTTAGAACTGGACATGGAACAACAGACTGGTTCCAAATAGGAAAAGGAGTATGTCAAGGCTGTATATTGTCACCCTGCTTATTTAACGTATATGCAGAGTACATTAGGAGAAACACTGGGCTGAAAGAAACACAAGCTAGAATCAAGATTGCCGGGAGAAATATCAGTCACCTCAGATATGCAGATGACACCACCATTATGGCAGAAAGCAAAGAAGAACTAAAGAGCCTCTTGATGAAAGTGAAAGAGGAGAGTGAAAAAGTTGGCTTAAAGCTCAACATTCAGAAAACTAAGATCATAGCATCTGGTCCCATCACTTCATGGGAAATAGATGGGGAAACAGAGGAAACAGTGCCAGACTTTATTTTTTTGGGCTCCAAAATCACTGCTGATGGTGATTGCAGACATGAAATTAAAGACACTTACTCCTTGGAAGGAAGGTTATGACCAACCTAGATAGCATATTTAAAAGCAGAGACATTACTTTGCCAACAAAGGTCCGTCTAGTCAAGGCTATGAGTTTTCCAGTGGTCATGTATGGATGTGAGAGTTGATATTCCTATGCATTTCAAAATGATCATCAAGGTAAGTCCAGTTAGGATATGTCACAATACAAAGTTATTAGATAAGTTAACCTCAGTTTCTCAGTCGTGTCCCACTCTTTGCGACCCCATGGGCTGCAGCATACCAGGTTTGCCTGTCCGTCACCAACTTCCAAAGCTTGCTCAAATTCATATCCATCAAGTCAGTGATGCCATCCAACCATCTCATCCTCTGTGGTCCCGTTCTCCTCGTGCCTTCAATCTTTCTCAGTATCAGTCTTTTCCAGTGAGTCAGTTCTTCACCTCAGGTGGCCAAAGTATTGGAGTTTTAGCTTCATCATAAGTCCTTCCAATGAATATTCAGGACTGATTTCATTTTGGATGAACTAGTTGGATTTCCTTGAAGTTCAAGGCACTCTCAAGAGTCTTTTCCAGCACCACATTTCAAAAGCAACAATTCTTCAGCACCTAGCTTTCTTTATAGCCCAACTCTCACATCCATATATGACTACTAGAAAGCCATAGCTTTGACTAGATGGACCTTTGCTGGCAAAGTAATGTGTCTGTTTTTAATATGCTGTCTATGTTGGTAGTAGCTTTTCTTCCAAGGACAAGCGTCTTTTAATTTCATGGCTGCAGTCACCATGTGCAGTGATTTTGGAGCCCCCCAAAATAAAGCCTGCCACTGTTTCTATTGTTTCCCCAACTCTTTTGCCATGTAGTGATGGGACCAGATGCCATGATTGTAGTTTTCTGAATGTTGAGCTTTAAGCCAACTTTTTCACTCACCTCATTCACTTTCATCAAGAGGCTCTTTAGTTCTTCTTCGCTTTCTGCCATAAGGGTGGTGTCATCTGCATATCTGAGGTGTTTGATATTTCTCACGGCAATCTGATGCCAGTTTGTGCTTCATCCATCCTGGCATTTCGCATGATGTAATCTTCATAGAAGTTAAATAAGCAGGGTGACAATATACAGCGTTGACGTACTCCTTTTCCTATTTGGAACCAGTCTGTTGTTCCACGTCCAGTTCCAGCTGTTACTTCTTGAGCTGCACACAGATTTCTCAGGACACAGGTCAGGTAATCTGTTGTTCCAATCTCTTTCAGAATTTTCCACAGTGTGCTCTGAGCCACACAGTCAAAGGCTTTGGCATAGTCAATAAAGCAGAAAGAGATGTTTTTCTGGAACTCTCTTGCTTTTTCGATGATCCAGCGGATGTTGGCAATTTGATCTCTGGTTCCTCTGCCTTTTCTAAAACCAGCTTGAACATCTGGAAGTTCACGGTTCATGTATTGCTGAAGCCTGGCTTGGAGAATTTTGAGCATTACTTTACTAGTGTGTGAGTTGAGTGCAATTGTGCAGTAGTCGGAACATTATTTGGCATTGCCTTTCTTTGGGATTGGAATGAAAACTAGTGTTTTTCATTCCTGTGGCCACTGCTGAGTTTTCCAAATTTGCTGGCATATTGAGTGCAGCATTTTCACAGTTTCATCTTTTATGATTTGCAATAGCTCACGTGGAATTCCATCACCTCCGCTAGCTTTGTTCGTAGTGATGGTTCCTATCGCCCATTTGACTTCGCATTCCAGGATGTCTGACTCTAGTTGAGTGATCACAGCATCCTGGTTATCTGGATCATGAAGATGTTTTTTGTATAGCTCTTCTGTGTATTCTTACCACCTCTTCTTAATATCTTCTGCTTCTGTTAGGTCCATACCATTTCTGTCCTTTATTGTGCCCATCTTTGTCAGAAATCTTCCCTTGTATCTCTGATTTTCTTGAAGAGATCTCTAGTCTTTCCCATACTATTGTTTTCCTCTATATCTTTTCACTGATCACTGAGGAAGACTTTTCTTATGTCTCCTTGGTATTCTTTGGAACTCTGCATTCAAACGGGTGTATCTTTCCTTTTCTCCTTTGCCTTTCACTTCTCTTCTTTTCTCAGCTATTTGTAAGGCCTCCTCAGACAACCATTTTACCTTTTCTTGGGGATGATCTTAATCCCTGCCTCCTGAACAGTGTCATGAACCTCTGTCCTTAGTTCATCAGGCATTCTGTATATCAGATCTAATCCCTTGAATCTATTTCTCACTTCCACTGTAAATCATAAGGGATTTGATTTCAGTCATACTTGAATGGTCTAGTTGTTTTCCCTACTTTCTTCAATTGAGGTCTGAATTTGGCAATAAGGTACTTGAATGGTCTAGTGGTTTTCCCTACTTTCTTCAATTGAGGTCTGAATTTGGCAATAAGGAGTTCCTTCTCTGAGCCACAGTCAGCTCCCAGTCTTGTTTTTGCTGACTGTATAGAGCTTCTCCATCTTTGGCTGCAAAGGTTATAATCAATCTGATTTCATTTTTGACCATCTGGTGATGTCCATGTGTAGAATCTTCTCTTGTGTTGTTGAAAGTGGGTGTTTGCTATGACGAGTGCATTCTCTTGGCAAAACTCTGTTAGCCTTTGCCCTGCTTCATTTTGTACTCCAAGGCCTAATTTGCCTGTTACTCCAGGTATCTCTTGACTTCCTACTTTTGCATTCAAGTCCCCTTTAATGAAATGGACATCTTTTATGGGTTTTAGTCTTAGAGGGTCTTGTAGGTCTTCATAGATCCACTCAACTTCAGCTTCTTCAGCACTGTTTGTTGGGGCATAGACTTGGATTACTGTGATATTGAATGGTATGCCTTGGAAACAAACAGAGATCATTCTGTTGTTTTTGAGATTACATGCAAGTACTGCCTTTCAGACTATTTTGTTGACAATGAGGGCTACTCCATTTCTTCGAAAGGATTCTTACCCACAATAGTGTATATAATGGTCATGTGAATTAAATCCACCCATTTCAGTCCATTTTAGTTCGCTGATTCCTAAAATGTCAGTGTTCACTCTTGTCATCTCCTGTTTGACCACTTCCAATTTACCTTGATTCATGGACCTAACATTCCAGGATCCTATGCAGTATTGCTCTTTATAGCTTTGGATTTTACTTCCATCACCAGTCACATCCATAACTAGGTGTTTATTTTGCTTTGGCTCCGTCTCTTCATTCTTCCTGGAGTTATTTCTCCACTGTTCCTCAGTAGCATATTGGGCACCTACTGACATGGGGAATTCATCTGTCAGTGTCCTATATTTTTGCCTTTTCATACTGTTCATGGGGTTCTCAAGGCAAGAATACTGAAGTTGTTTGCCATTTCCTTCTCCAGTGGCCCACATTTTGTCAGAACTCTCCACTCTGACCCATCCATCTTGGGTGATCCTAATTGGCATGGCTCATTGTTTCTTTGAGTCAAAGTTGTGACCCACGGTTCAGTTTGATTAGTTTTCTGTGATTGTGTTTTTTATTCTGTCAGCCCTTGATTGATAAGAATAAGGGGCTTATGGAAGTTTCCTGGTGAGAGACTGACTGAGAGGTAAACAGTCTTGTTCTTATGGGTGGGACCATGCTCAGTAAATCTTTAATCCAATTTTCTGTTGATGGGCAGGGTTCTGTTCCCTTCATCTTGTTTGACCTGAGGTCAAACTATGGTGGAAGTAGTGAAGATAATGGCCACCTCCTTCAAAAAGGTCCCATGGATGCATTGCTTAACTCAGTGCCCCCAACCCTGCACCAGGCCTCTGCCAACCCACACCTCCACTGGAGACTCCTGGACACTCACAGACAAGTCTGAGTCAATCTCTTGTGAGGTCATGCCTCCTTCCTCCTGGGTCCTGGTGCACACAGGTTTTGTTTGTGCCCTCCAAGTGTCTGTTTCCCCAGTCCTGTGTAAGTGCAGGCTCTTGGTGGTGTTCATGGCGACCTCTTCCAAGAGGGCTTATGCCATACCCAGGTTTGCTGCACCCAGGGCTCCTGCCCCTGTGGCAGGCCACTGCTGACCCGTACCTCTTCAGGAGACACTCAAACACTCAAGATATTGCATAGTTATTGACTATTCCCCCTACACTATACATTTTGTACTCTTGACTCCTTTGTTTTTCAGCTGGAATTTTGTATGTCTTAATCTTCCTCATCTATTTGCTTTCCCTAATCCTCTTTCCTCAGGCTACCACCTGTTTATTCTCTGGATCTATAACTGTATCTCAGTTTTCTTTTTTTATGTTTGCTCACTTGTTTTTTAGATTCCACATATAAATGAAATCACCTAGTATTTGACTCGCTTTTTATGATTTATTTCACTTAGCATAATACTGTCTAGGTCCATCAATGTTTTCACAAACGCCATGATTTTGTTTTTATGGCTAAGTAATATTCTGCTGTATATATATAACACATCTTCATTTATCTGTTGATGGTCACTTAGGTTGTTTTTATATCTTAGTTCTTATGAATAATGTTGCTGTGAACATAAGGGAGTTTCAAATTGGTGTTTTTATTTTCTTCAGATAGATATCCAGGGATGAAATTGCTAAAGTAGGTCTATTGTAAATGTTTTGAGAATCTTTTCCACAGTGAATGCACTAGTACACATTCCTACCAAAAGTGCATGAAGGTTCTCTGCTTGGACCGAGGCATCCAAATACTGGTGCCAACAGGCTGGTGAGCAGGGCTGGGTCCCAGCACTGATAAGCTAGAGCAAGGTTTCCAACATGGTGCTTGGGAGCACCAGTGTCCTTGAGGTAGAATGAGCTCCTCAAAATGGATGCTGTCAGTATCTATTTCCCTATGATGAGTTGTTGCCTCTCCAGGTATCTCTCTGAGAACAGCGGGTGGGTCTCGGCCAGGCTCCTTTTAAATTACTGTTTCTGCTGTGGGTCTGGAGCATGTGAGGTTTTGTGTGTGCCCGTTAAGAGTGGAATCTCTATTTCCCACAGCTCTCTGGGTTTCCTGAATGTAAGCTTCACTGGCCTTCATAATCAAATATGTTGGGCCTCATCATCCTGGTGCAGGGCCCCTGGGCTGGAGAGACTGATGTGGGGCTGACACCTCTTATTGCTCCGTAGGGAGAATCTCTGAAATTATTATCCTCTCATTTTCAGGTCACCCAACCAGGGATATGGGTTTTGGGTATAGCATCTTTGCCACTCCTACCCTTCTTACTATGGTTCCTTCTTTATATCTTTAGCAGAAGAAGATCTTTTCCAATAGTCTCCTTGTCTTTCTCACAAATAGTTCCTCTGTAAATAGTTGTAATTTTGGTGTGCCTGTGGGAGGAGATGTGCTCAGGGTCTTCCTACTCTGCCATCTTGGCCACTCTGGGAATTTTTTTTTTTTTTTTGGATGCATTTCTTTCTCTGTTCTGCTATTTTCTTTGGATAAACATCAATTATCTGCTAACTGAGCATCATTGCAGGTATTATAACCCTTCATCAGAAATTCAAGATCCCTTTCTTAATGTGCAAGCAATACCCAAAGTCCTAATTAGGCTAGAATAATCACCTCAGGTTAGAATTTTGCCCAAGACATTTTTTTTTTCTGAGCCATAAAGCTGGACAGAAAGCATATTTTGACATAGGGAGAGTGTGGGCTTTTATTTTGATCCTGGGAATAAGATATCAGTTTTTCTTCCTTCTGCATGAAGCCATTTGCTTGTTTCACTTAATAATTAACCCCTTCAGAAGAACCAAAAAACAAACAAAAACTTTTCAAGGGTAAAATTATAAGTTCTTTTCTCAGACAGTTAATAATTTGGTCAGCAGAAACTGAATTAACTGTAGATTTATAACTATAAAAGCTGTTTTACATAGTGGAAAGAAAGAGCTCAAGAATGACGTAGACATGTGTTAAAATCATGACTTTGCCACCTGGCTGCTATACAGTCTTAGGTAAGTTTCTTATGTCTAGTAAGCTGAAATTTCCACACCTGTAAGATAAAAATAACATCACCTATCATATAGATACTTTGTGGGAAAAATGATTATTGTAAGTACAATACTCTGATAGAATATGGTAAGTAGTCAATGGGTAGTAATTGTTCTCATTGTTATTATCTTTCATGAAGTCACAGAAATTAGAAAATTAATCTTTTTAAAAGTTATTTAAAATGTGAATGATATTGTAGAAATTTAAAAGAAAAGGTAGCATTTTTACTTGAGCAAAAATATTGGGTCTGGAATAGATTGTAAAGATTTCTCTACTTTCTAGAATTTTCCTTTCTTTTAACCTGACAGAGAATGTTGAGAAAATCTTTGTGGAAAGTTTGTGTTATAGATTTCTCCACTTTAAGGTATGAATAAGTTACAGGTAAAAATAGCATGCAAAGTCATAAAACCAATATTTACTAACCATTGTTCATATGGCAAAAAATTGATTTAGGTAAGAAAAAGATATATAAAATGAAGAAAAACAGTATTCTCAAACTTTGCTTTCCATGGATAAATTCTTTTACTCATTCACAAAATGTCATAAATTATTTAAATGACTAGACATGCACATTTAAATACAGTTTAATTTTTTGTCTGTTACTGGGTAAGAATAAAGCAGTATAGAATAGAGTCTTTCTTTGACGAGAAAATAGTATAGAGTTTTGCCCTTTAAAAATGGGATGCCCTGGGTTCTACTTTTCTTTTTTTCACATTCTACAAAATCAGCTTTGAAACAAGTAGCCCAGACTTTATTTTCAGAAAAATGACATTTTAAAATATAATATATAACAGATGGATGAAAACATATACACACATGCACGCTGAGTTTGCTTCACACTGAATCCTCTCTGGTAAAAAGAAAGTCTGGTAAAAATGAAAGTTCCTATGAATGGTGACCAGGAAGTGACATAGTAGGACTGTACTTGCCATCTTTCTCCCATAATTTTACTTTATTGAGACTTGACATTGGTTATGTCAGACAAGCTTTACTTGATCCCTGACATGTACTTATTTCATCATTATTTAGTGTTTCAAATCATTTATAAACTTATGAAGATGAGATGAAATTCATTGCTCAGAGGGGATAGAGAAGAAAAAAAAAAGTTTGCTAATTTAATCTTTTTTTCTTTTTTTCTCATTCTTTAGAAAACTAAAATTTAAGTTGCCATTACCTTTGGGCAACTGGGAGCTATACACTAAGTCTCTGGGGTTTAAACTGTCATATTGTGTTTCTCTCTTTTAAAAGCATAAACAACTTTAAATGCTAAAGCTAGGGCATTAAAACTGTTTCACTGAAATTCTTGTGGAAGTAAGGCCATGTGGTTAGGAGAATCTTTCTTCTCTTGACTGCAGTCTAGCCAAAGAACCTGGGGATCCCAGGTGTTTGAAAGCTGGACCAGCATGCTAGGCAAGTATCAGAGGAACACTGCCTCACAACAATTTCATAAGATCAATGTTTTCCCAATTTTGCTGCTGTGGAATTTGCTGCTTTAAAAGTTTTGGTGAGGTATACATATATCCCCTCCCTTTTGAACCTCTCTCCTATTTCTCTTCCCATCCCACTCCTCTAAGTTGATGCAGAGCCCCTGTTTGAGTTTCCTGAGCCATACGGCAATTCCCTGTCGGGAGCCGCATTAGGCATTACTGACAAAATGGAGGCACGGCCCCAATCCCCTCTCCTCATCCCACAGGCATGGTCCCAGGATGAAGGAGTCAGGTCTTGTGATTCTGACTTGTCCTTCCCTTCCTTTGGTTGAGTTGGCTGGAAAAGAATGTTAAGGTGCTTCTTGTTTGTGAGGAGCATGAGAAAGCACAAAGCCTTCTGCAGTTATGCCCAGGAAATAATCCATAAAGTTAACTATTGACATTTGTTCAAAGATCTTTACAAAGAATGTTTCAGGATGAGCACATAGGCCGCAGCTTGAGGCCATGGGAAAGACTGTTATCTGAGACCTGCTTGTGAGGGAAATGTTTATGGCGAAAGAAGTTTGCTGAGTTTAGGGTTTAGGAATAATTAAAAATAGTTAGAAGCTAAAAGTTTAAAGAATGTTGTAGTGTTGGCATATTTTACTATAGCTTATAGAGATTAGGAATTTTAGAGATACTAATAGCTAGAAGCCTTTTTAAGAAATAAACTGAGGAATGTGGTATGTAGCCCAGAGATAAGCATGAGTTTCAATGTAATCACAAGGACACTTTCTGGAGACAATAAATCTGGGTGAGGGGGAACTGAAGATGTCAAACCTCTGACCTAATGCTTTTGTCAAAGTATAAAAGAACACCTAATGCTTGAAATAAACATGCAGTCCTGCACCTTGAGTCAGAGGCTGCATCATTCTCTGCTGACACCGCTCATCCCTTCAGGCCGATTCCATGGCTGCTGGAGCTGGACTCCAGCAATTCCCATTGACTATCTATTTTACATATGGTAATGTAAGTTTCCATGTTACTCTTTCCATACATCTCACCCTCTCCTCCGCTCTCCCCATGTCCACAAGTCTATTCTCTATGTCTATTTCTCCATTGTTGCCCTAGCTGATTCATGTTGAGGTTTGATAGAAAACAACAAAATTCTGTAAAGAAATTATTCTCCAATAAAAAATAAATAAATTTTAAAAAATGAGACATGGAAAAAAAAAGTTTGGCAAATTAACAGGTCACACAGCTAATAAGTGGTGAAAAGACTCTCTTTAACCAAACTTTATTCAGACTCCTCTAAGCCTTCTTCTCAACTAGATCAGACTGTGTCCCCAGCCCTTCTAAGTCCACATAGTCCAGTTTTAGAAAGAATTCTGCTGAGCCAGTTAAGAGAAAATCCTTCACTCTCTATATCTGATCAAATCTCCCATCCCCTACCTTGACTTGCCTTCAGCAAAAACCCCATCACTATAGTAAGAACTCCCCATTTCTTGATGTCTCCTCTTGGTAATTTTCCATCCATCAACACCTTCTCCAACCTGCCCTTCAGCTATGTTCCCTTTCCCTTGTTGTGTTCAAAGTTGAGTTCTGTCTTTCTGCCCTATTGCCATACTTGTGACACCTATTGCAATAGTCTGGAATAAAGTCTTCCTTACCATTTTAACAAGTGCTGGAATAGTTTTTTTTCTTTAACAGAGATAAAACTAAGAATGGAATCAAGACCTCTGAGCTCAAAATCCTTTTTCTGTTCCTTAAATTGTTATATAATATCTCAGCATTTGCTATTTTTATTCTCTAATATTAAATTTCTGTTATATTAGCTAGACATATTAAAGTATTAAAAAAAGCAGTAGACAATTCTATATTTAGTTATCACTGAGTAAAAGCAACCTAAATTTTTTTAAGAATCACTTTTTTGTGTCACAAAAGTATTTATAATATGATGTATTTCCTTTTTTAAAAAACTCCTGCAAGCCATATGGTCTGTGGGCTTCTCTGAACCATTCAATGAACTTGGTCAAGTACACTTAGTTTAACAAGAAGATAATTAGCAGATTTTTTCTTTTATTGTATAGTCTTTTTCCCATGATTTTTATTGGAGTATAGTTGATTTACGATGTGTTAGTTTCAGGTGTAAAGCAAAGTGATACAGCTATATGTATACATATATTCATTCTTTTTAAGATTCTTTTCTCATATATGTTACCATTGAGTAGTTTTATGACTTTTTCTGCTGTCTCCATAATTATATTAACTAATACTCCATGGGTGGGCTTTCCCAGTGGCTCAGCAGTAAAGAAGCCGCCTGCTAAAGCAGGAGATGCAAGAGACACAGGCTCAATTCTTGGGGTCAGAAAGATCCCCTGGAGAAGAAAATGATAACTCACTCCAGTATTCTTGCCTGGAAAATACCATGGACAGAAGAACCTGGTGGGCTACAGTCCATGGGGTTGCAGAGTCAGACAAGACTTAGTGACTAAACAATAAAGTGTAAAAATATTGCATAGAGTTGGTATGTGATATACATGATTTTAAAAATGGGTATATAAAGTAAGCTTCCAAAGAACAGTGGTTTTCATTTAATGCCTCCATTCATTCATTATATGGTGATATTTGCTACTATTATTTCTGCTGAGAGAAAAATGTAACAAAAATTATTATCAAAAAAATCTCCTTTTTGGTGGTAGCTATGATGTGTCTCCCCTGGAGGAGAGCACAGCAACCCACTGTAGTATTCTTGCCTGGGGAATCCCATGGACAAAGGAGCCTGGTGGGCTACAGTCTACAGGGGCACCAGAGTCAGACACAACTGAAGTGACTTAGTTTGCATGATGTGTCTTATCACAAATAAGTTTAAACAAGTAGAAATAATGTTCAAAATCTATGGTCCTATATTTTGGCTATCTAAAAAATAAAGTTTTTCATTACTTATCACTTTTATTTTTTTAATTAGATAAGAACCTATTTATTTTTCCTCATAGTTAACACTTCCCTTCTACTTCAACAAAAACTTTTATTTCCCTAACTTTATTGCTTTATTGTTGCCTGCTACCCTGACAGAGATCATTTGTTTTCTATTCCTATACAAGACTGTGCTGAAATTGTGTTCTTTGCTATGTCACACAAACAGCAGGTTTTAAAAGTTTTCATTTTTAACTGTACTTTATTATTTTCCTTGTTTAAGGAAAAAAATCAGATAAACTAATATCTTTGATCACAAATGTTTTATTTATACTGATTTTATTAGGCAGCATTTATAATCCTTTGAATCAAACAATTACTAGTGACTGGGGCAATAATTGGAGATTGCATCATTTTCACAAACAAAGTATGTGATAATTATTATAATGCCCAAATTTTAATTTGAAGGGTTTAATCTACTATTCTGCATTTCCGTAGACTGTAAGTAATGAATCTTGGACTTGAAACCTGGTGTTTTAACTGCAAATTCAAAGCATTTTACATTTGATATTCACAAATGTTCACTTGAGCCGTAAATATTTATCGATTCTTAATTAATGTTGTTTGTATCCATTCATCTATTTCTCTACACTTCAGAAATGTTGTTACCATGCCTTGAAGAATACTGAAAGGAAAGCTTGGATGTTCCAATATAAAATCCTAAAGATATCTGGATTTTATTTAAGGAATCTATTTCATTGTAGAAAAATAAAATATTCTAATATATACTTATGTGGCATTGATAAGAGCATATCCAACATCAGAAATATTTGGCTCATGTTTATTCTGCTAATGGATGTCATTCACTTTAATTATCTTGAATATTTACCCTCTTCTGTTTAAGAATGTTGATAGATAAATACACCCTGCAGCTTTAAAACCATTCTCAGAAACACTGGGTCTGCATTCTTGTTCTCGGGATGCTAAAAATGTATGCAGCCCACCCTTATTTATCAATGTGTTTGTCACTCAGGCGTGTCTGACTCTGTGTTCCCATGGACTATAGTCTGCTAGCCTCCTCTGTTCACGGGATTCTCCAGGCAAGAACACTGGAGAGGGTTGCGATTCTCTTCTCCAGGGGATCTTCTAGACCCAGGGACTGAATCCGGGTCTCCCATATTGCAGGCAGGTTCTTTACTGTCTAGCCACCAGGGAAAGCTCTTATTTATCAACAGCACCCTTTAATCCATACCTCTGACTGTTCCTTGTTCTAATAAGCTAAGACAACACTAGCATCTGCCTGTAGCAAATATGCTCAGAATTTACAAACATATTTTGATGCAAACCAAACAAGTAGTCTGTGGATTTAGAAGTGGCTTGAGTTTCTTTGGGGCTTGCTACTTTATTCTTGTTAGGCCCCTGCCTTATTCCCATCAAGCTGAACTCAATTTCATTTAAGCCATTAGCATACAGACTGCGTTTGTCATCACAGCTGATAAAGACAGAATTTATATATCAATTTTTGCAGCTTTACTACTGAATTCAATATGAAGTCAAATCTGTTTCTTACTTTAAAATACATAAAAGAATATGGCCTCAAAATACAAATTTACAGTACTTGGTATTATCCACCTTGAATGATAATGAGTTTTCTTTCACTAAATAAGAGCTGATATTAGTGCTACAAAATTTCATAAGGCATTTACCACAAACTGGGCAAAGGTTCTATTCTGCATTGAATTTGGGGCTGAAGTCTCTATTTTAGCCTAGAGGCATTCTTAGGTGTTTAATGATTTTGAGTTTCCATACAAACTTCCTCAAGTTTTAAAGGCTAATCTTGCAAATATCCAAAGCAGATTTCATCAGAAAATATTTCTTATTCACAGTTGTATGTATGCCATATAGTGTTTTTTAAATGAATGAGGAAGATGCCTCATTTCAAGAATGTGCCATTTACATTAGACTACATGTGTAATGCAAACACTGATACATTTTGAATGCTCAAGCAACAGGTTTCCTTCTTATTTTCTCTTTTGATTAATAGTTAGGGTGTGTATTCAGTCTCTCAGTCATGTCTGACTCTTTGAGACCCCATAGACTGTAGCCTGGCAGGCTCCACTGTCCATGGAATTTTCCAGGCAAGAATACTGGAGTGGGTAGCCATTTCCTACTCCAGGGGATCTTCCCAATTCAGGGATTTAACCCACGTCTCTTGCATCTCCTGCACTGGCAGGCTGATTCTTTACTACTGTACCACCTGGGAAGCCCAATAGTTAGGAGTGGTATGGAAAACAAGGTGGTAGAAAAATATATTAGATACTGCATTATGGGTTAAAGGGTATAGGAAGTAGAAGGGAATATTGAATGTTCAATGTAGAAAAAAAAAGGAATCTTGAAAGAAACAGAAAAATGTTGCTACTTTCATGAACTGACACTCCTGGTACACATCAAAACTTCCAAATACTTTCTAATGAGAGTTCTTACATATTTAACTATGGAGTCTTTTGACTTTCTGGTTACTTAGAGAATGTTTTTGGAGAGAGCAGACATATTAGCTCTCTAACAGACAATTTGAACTAAATCTATAATATTAAAGGTCATTAAAGTCAATTTGGTTGATGAATAAAAATTTAAATGTAAAAGTATTAAAATTAATCTTTATTATAATTAATGAGGCTTGGAATAGGAACAGCCATATTGCCCAAAACTATCAAACACTGAGAAATGGTGTTGAAAATCCTCTGTGATTATTCCAGTTTCATTTTGATTTGTATCTCTAGAAACATCTGAAAAATTCCATGGCTGATTCATGTCGATGTATGGCAAAAACTACTACAATATTGTAAAGTAATTAGCCCCCAACTAAAATAAAAAATAAAAAAAATAAAAAAAAAAAAAAAAAAAAAAAGAAAAATAAAAAGAAACAGCTAGACAGCAAAAAAAAAAAAAAAAAAAAAATGTTAAACGGTGAATGCTAGGTATTATGGTATTAGAATTTCACATATTAGTTTAATAAGTATTTTCTTTTGTCCCTCCTTCTTTTTTCCCCTCCTTCCATCTTTCTTCCTTCTCTCATTTTTCATTGTTCCCCTTCCTTCCTTCTTCCTTCCTTCTTTCCTTTCTTCTTTTCTTTATTTCCAGTTCTCAATAAATAATTCATGCAGTATAAATTGTATTGACAACATTGCCTAGGGAAGATTTAATCTGACATAACATTTCTTTCATTTATCAGATTTTAATATTCATCCTATATAATGCTATAAAAATGAATATTATTTACATATGTATTTTATAAAGTATCCTATTACAGAAAATTATGTGTTATTTTTAAAAGAGAAAATATCTATATGTAGATACTTGCAAACAAGTCTTGGGAAATACTGCAAACTAAATAAGGTTTTCTTTTCGATGCTATATCGTGTTTTGTCTCTTTTTCATTTTCAGATCTCATGTTGTCACCATCCAAAGCCTAACTTCTCTTGTCTTACAGGGATTGCTATGTTTTGTTCTGCATCTTAGGTTAAATTTTACCTGTCATATATCACAGTCCTTCAGATCATAACTTCTAGGTGACACATAAGCAGCTTGCTCACAGGTAATACATTGTTGGGTAAGGACAGAAAAGTAAATCACTGAAACTTCTGCCAAAGATCATCTGGAACTTTCCCCGTCCATTGGACAAGAGAATGTCTTCAGGGTCCAGCAGGAAAGACCATGTATTCTATTCCTGAAGACATCCACGTGAAGGGCCTCTGTCACTGGCTCTGCTTATTTTCCATTATTTAGTCAACGGACAACCAAAATATTCTTCTTGGTGCTCAGCTGAATCCTGCACTGCCTTTATTTCAGCCCATTGCTGCCATGTGTTTCTCTGAAGAGGATCGATTAAATAGCAGTTCTCCAAAGACTGAAAAATAAAGCATTTATTTTTGAAAATTCACAAAATTACACAAATTCCCTTAGAAGAAAAAATCTGGGTCATAGGCACAGAAATGAATTCCATCAAATGGAAGGGTCCCAAGTAGTAAAAGGTAAACTAGATTTTAGCATACAGATGTCTTTTCTTACACAAAACCTGACAATTGCAGGTTTGAGCAGCTTATTATAGAGTCATTGCTGCCTCTTCAATAACTCATTTTGATATTTTGTAATTTGCCAAAATGTGCCTTTGTGATCCCACAGGCTCTTAACTACTTTGTAATGAGTGTGTATGAACAGATGGAAAATGTTTTCAATTTCAGAGAAAACCACTAATGGATGTCACCAGCTATTAGAAAAGCTCAGGTGGCTGCATTTTGTAAGGAAAGATATTGTCATAAAGCTCTTCATTTTTTAATGAAATGTTTGCTCATTTATACCTGGATGGTAATTTAAGATTTCACAAGTCTAAACAGATTACAACTATAGTTGGAAATTATTCAGTGCTAAATAGCCTGGGAATTCAATCTCTAGAATCTCACCTGAAAACAGTGATGCCAATCCAGGTCATTTTATTAGAGCAACATGAGCTACTATAGAACAAAGAAGTGGATAAAGAAATTTCACTAAAATGTCAAATAGCTGCTTGAACTTTGGTGATTATCCTTCTTTTAAAGGAAAAAGAAGTATACCTTCTATCCTCAATTTGTATCCCAAACAAATACATCTTCTCAAAGAGAAACATACCAAAGGAATGATTATAGCAGAGGTTGTTCCCAAAGTACAGTCTATCTCAAAGATATTTAAAAATATTTATATTCGAAGATATTTACTTGTTCTCCAAAATGAAGAGCCATTGGAACTAACTCTCCCCTCAAAATTCATACCAGCTTCTTCTTTTACAAAGCTCTGGTCTAATATCCTGTGGAAGAAAATAGGCAGATATCTGGTCTAATTAGTTATTTTGGGCCTTTGTTACCCTCTCTTTTACTTAGAAAAACACTGGTTGAAAATAAGGGCAATACCATCTGTGCAGTGATTGATCTAGCATACGCTTATTTATTTAGAGCTCCACCAACAGAGATTATTTATATGTAGGCTAGGAAAGAAGAGCTAGCAATTTCTTTCTAGCAAAGTAAACTTCTATAGTTTTAAGCTGAGCTTCATAGTTGCATTTCTTCCTTACTTGGATATGAAGTATTCAACATATATTTTGGATAAACACTTTTCTCTTGTCATGGAAAATAGGTGGTCCAAGATCATTCAGAAGGCTGATACTGTACTTTTCTTAGTATCATGTAAATGTAATTACATTAAGCCAAAATTATTAACAATAATTTATATCTTTCAATTAGAGTGCTTCTATACAGAACAAAAATGTTAGAAAAAAAATAGGTCTCAGGGCTATGTCAAATGCACATTGATGTTTCTTCACATTTTATTTCACTGTGGAGACAAATCCCCTGACAGCGGCACTTCTGAGATCACACTGTAAAGCAGCAGCAAGGAGGCGATGATGTAGAAGCAATATGCATGGGAAAAATCGCTGCTTTTAAAAATATAACTTCTTTAAGGATGTCATCTATTTTGTTATCTGTGGCTTTTATGTATAGATTCATATGTTTAGTGTAATTTTCTAAATAAGACAAATGACACACGGTTCACTTTCTTCTTTGTTATAGATGCCGGGAAGTTCCCATTCGTGACTGTATTTTTTAACCAGGGATTATTGATATGATTTTCTTAGCTTCACTCTCCACTTTTATAACTTGCTTTTCTTTTCATCATTCTTTTTTCATTATTCTTTTCAAGTGGATCTTTGTCATATTGTATGTTAAAACATATATAATTATTTTTTAAAATTTCAAATCAAATCACCTTTTAATCATTTGTCTATATAGATGTGGCTTTAAACATGAATGAATTGTTTATCATATGATGACCTTACTTTTCTCATCTCTTACACTTTTTAAACCCACCTTAGAATAGAATTTAGCATCTTATTGTAATATGGCTTAATCAAAGAAGGGATATAATTAATTAATGAGTTAAATTATTGTCAGTCATGACATTTTTGGGTTTTATGAAGGGATATGTTAATTTCTGACTTTGAATATCAATATTAAAACTTGTAATTTAAAACTTCTATTCTTTTTAGTCAACTGTATACACACAAATAACTTTATCACACATGAAATGAATGGAAGAGTAGATATTGCAAAAGAAAAACTTAGTGAACTTGAAAAGATAGTTAAAGTAACTTTCCAAAATGAAACAGAGAAAATGTACGGAACTTCAAGTTGCCTAACTGGGGTCTCTGAAAAAGGGGAGGATCAGAAAACATTGAAGTAATGATGGCTAGAATTTTTCCAATTTTATGAAAATAATATATCCACAGATTTAAGAATCTCAACAAATTCCAAACAAAAAAGTATGAAGAAAACTACCCCAAATCATAAAATAATCATATTGCTCTGAAATATGTACAGAGGAGTAAAGACATGGAGATGATAGCAGATTTCTTATCAGAATGATGCAAATAGGAAGACAATAGAGCAGTATACTTCCATTTCTCTTCATTATCACTATCTCATAGAAGCCTTTTAAAATATATATATTTTTCCTAACACACCTGACTGATGATCTCTACTTCAGATATAAGACATATATGTTCAATGTGTTGTTGTTGTTCAGTTGCTAAGTCGTGTCCAATTTTGTGCAACACCATGGACTGCAGCATGCCAGGTTTACCCAACCTTCACTATGTCCTGGAGTTTGCTCAAACTCCTGGGCATTGAGTCAGTGATTCCATTCAACCTTCTGATCCTCTGTCACTCGATTCTCCTCCTCCTCTCAGTCTTTCCCAGGATCAGGTCTTTTCCAGTGAGTCGGCTCTTTGCATCAGGTGACCAAAGTATTGGAGCTTCAGCCTCACCATCAGTCCTTCCAATGAATATTCAGGGTTGATTTCCTTTAAGTATGATTGGTTTGATCTCCTTGCTGTCCGAGGGACTCTCAAGAGTCTTTCCCAGCACCACATTTTGAAAGCATCAATTCTTCAGCACTCAACTTTGTGATCCAACTCACATCTATAAATGACTACTAGAAAAACCACAGCTTTGACTATACAGACCTTTGTCGGCAAAGTGATGTATCTCCTTTTGAATAGTTCATCTAGGTTTGTCATAGCTTTTCTTCCAAGGAACAGATGTTTTTTTAATTTTGTCCACAGTAATTTTGGAGCCCAAGAAAATAAAATTTGTCACTGTTTCCACTTTTTCTCCTTATATGTACCATGAAGTGATGGGGCAGGATGTTGTAATCTTAGTTTTTTTGAATGTTTAGCTTTAAGCCAGCTTTTTTCACTCTCCTCTTTCACTTTCATTGAGAGGCTCTTTAGTTTCTCTTCATTTTCTGCCAGTAGAGTGGTATCATCTGCATATCTGAGGTTGTTGCTATTTCTCCCAGCAATCTTGATTCCAACTTGTGATTCATCCAGCCTAGCATTTTGCATGATGAATTCTGCATATAAGTTAAATAAGCAGAGTGACAATATACAGCCTTGACGTACTCCTTTCCCAATTTTGAATCAATTCGTTGTACCATGTCCAGTTCTAACAGTTGCTTCTGGACCTACATGCAGGTTTCTCAGGAGACAGGTAAGGTGGTCTGATATTCCCATCTCTTTAAGAATTTTCCAGTTTGTTGTGATCCAAACAGTCAAAAGCTTCAGCACCGTCAATGAAGCAGAGGTAGATGTTTTTCTGGAATTCCCTTGCTTACTCTATGATCCAACGGAATTTGGCAATTTGATCTCTGGTTCCTCTGACTGTTCTAAATCCAGCTTGTACATCTGACTACTTTATTTAAAGTAATTTTTCCCTTGGTGATCTCTTGTCTTTCTAATGTTTTATTAGCTCTTATTCATACTAAAAGTATTTTCTTTGTCCTTTTCTTTTTGTCTGTCTGCTAAAGTGTACAATTACACAAGACCAGGTATTCTTTCTTCTAGTTTAGCACTTTTTCTCCAATATCTTTAATGGGGTCTGTCATACAGTAGATGGTCAGTAAATTTATTTTTTGACTGAATTGCTTCTCATCGAAAGTATTAACTCTTCTCATTTGTAGTGTGTGCATGCATGCTAAGTAAGACTCTGTGGACTGTAGTCTGCCAGGCTCTTCTGTCCATGGGATTCTACAGGCAAGAATGCTGGAGTGGGTTGCCATGCCCTCCTCCAGGGGATATTCCTGACCCAGGGATGGAACCCATGTCTCCTACGGCTCCTGAAATGCAGGCAGATTCTTTACCTCTGAGCCACTGGGGAAGTCCCTTATTTGTAGTAACTTTTCTTAACTTACCTTTGCTTTCCAAATATTGCTATTGGAATTGTGGCCTAATTACAAATTTTTAGGACATATTTGAAGTTTGGATACATTTTCTTTCATTTGGAGGTTGAGTGGCATTAAGAAAACTCCCTGAATAGGTGCTTGATTTTCTCTAATACCTAATTCTAGACTTTATCATGGTCAATGCTCTGGTTCTCTACTATAGCATCATAAACTATCACTAAGTTTAGAGGCTTAAAACAACATCTATTTTGTTATTCTTTATACTTGTGGGTCCAAGATTCAGGCACAGCACACAGGGAAAGACTTGTTTCTACTCCACAAAATATAGCATCTCATTGGGATAAGTCAAACAACTGGGGGCTGGAAGAGTTGGGGACTGGCTAGGCATCTCTTCATATTATCTCAGGGTTTCTCTTTTGTTGTTGTTGTTTTTCTACGTCATCTTCTATCTTGGTGTCCTCAGAATCATAGCCTCATGATAGGTGAACTTCTTAACCCTGGCAGCTCAGAATTCCAGGAGCAAGTATTCTGAGAGAGGAAAAAGACAATGTCAGTCTCTTGAAGCTAGGATCTGAAAGCAGATATAGAATCACTTCCACTGTATGCTATTTGTCAGAGCAACCACAGACCTGCCAACATTCAAGAGGAGGACACCTAGAGGAGTTCCAAGCAATTTGTAGCTATTTTAATCAGCCAAAATAAGGGGCTGAGTTTTAAGCGCAAGTAGGAAGACACTATTAAAAAAAATATACCAGAAGGGCAAGTCTTTCTTATTCATGGTGTTTTTAAAAACTCAATGGCCATTTTGCCAATTTATAATTGATAATTTATTCCTTTTGAAGATGAAGCCTATAGCATATTAGCCTCATACGCTTTACTGAATGCTTATTCATTCCAGTTTTGGTGTTTCAAACGTTGGCAATTACTTATATATATCCGTGTACTTTTATGTGATAAAAGTATAGAAATATGTATAATAATAATCATTTGGCTGACCCAGTGGAACACCTTTAAGCTTTTCTTTTTTTCTTTATTTCCATCTTTTGGTAATAGAAATTTTCATTCATGGTGTGGTTGTGGTTTTTGTTGTTATTCTTTGTGGTCATTGTTATTTTGCTCTTCTTTGTTTTCAACATTGGGAAAGGTGAAAGGGAGGAACCTCAAATATTCCAAATACAAGAAGGAAAACCTATGTTTTGAGCAACATATGGGTACTTTACGCTTTTAAATATTTCATTTTACTTAATTGTCACAACAAAGCTATCACACCAAATCTTTCTTATATAATTGAAAAAAAGTGTTTAATATGCATTAATGAAATTGCATATTAGATAAGGAGATACAGCAGACCATTCATTGAATTTATACTGACCATTCATTGAATTTATACTGACATTTTTACTGACAACATTAATTTGGGTCATGATCCTGATTCTACAGGTACAAAGACTTTTAACTTCTACACAAATGTTAGATTAGTGGATCTCTAAATTTCCTATTGGTTGTAAAACTCCATGAGGATATACATTCTTGAAAGAGATAAAATGTCTTTTGAAGATTAGCAGAAAACAATTTTTATCAGTTAATTGAGTTATTTAAATAGATGGCAAATTAGAAAGCAGGACTTATGTTGGAAGTTCCTTGGTTATAATTCACTTTTACTTATCCCCAGAAATAACTTTTCCAGTCTCTTGAAATTACTCTTTGGTCCTGATTCACCTTCTGAACCATATTTTCTTTTTCATGAAAGTTAGCATGTGTTTACAGCCAAATAGCTTTTTTTTTTTTTAATCTATTTCCTGTCAGAATTTTGGATGTCCATAGGGCTCTGTTCATTTTGCACTATTTCTTTTGGTTCAAGCTGGCGCCTTGCTGAATATGAAAATCTTTGTAGATATCCTGTGAATCTTTTTTTGTCACCACATTTGAAAACAGCAACAAAAAATAAAAATACCAGTAGATTTCTTCAAAACAAGCACTTTTCTAACTTATATTTCTCCTGAGTAATAATGTCCTTATACTTCTTAGGAGGCCTATGATTTATTTAGAGAATTGTACTTTTTAAAACTTTAAATGATCTTTTGTCTGACTAAACAATCCTTTTGGGTGCTATTTTTATCTTTCTAAGGTTTTAACAAAATGTTTTGTAGGCATACCATTGGTTTCATTTTTAGACCATGTGATTGTATTAACTATTCGTTGTTTAATAACAAATTATCCACAAATTAGTTACTTAAAACAAATGTTTATTGTTTCATAAAGGTTTTGAATATCAGAAACCCAAGAGTGGCTAACCTGGGTGGTTCTGACCCAAACTCTCTTATGATGTTGCAGTTAAGCTATTGGTGGGGTGGCCATTATCTGACAGCTGAAGGATACACACATTCACCCTCACAGCCATGGAAGTTGGCAGGAGCTTCAGTTCCTTCCTTTGAAGGCCTCTTCATGTAGTTGGCTTCTTCCAGAATAAGTGAGCAAAAGAGAGAACAAAATGACACACTGTTTCTTGTGGCCTGCTCTTGGAGTCAGAGACCATTAATTCTCCTTCATTCTGCCAGTTAGAAGTGAGACCCTAGGTCCAGCCAACACTCAACACAAAGGCAGGGATATCAGGAGTGGGGGTCTCTGTGAGTCAATTTGGAGGCAGACTACCATAATGCATTTCGACAATTTTGGATAATTCTTGGGCAGTACCATCTCAAGTTTTACTGCTGCTTTGTTATTACTCATATCTCTTCATACAACTCCAGACACACTTATTATATCTTTTCATCATTTTTTTTTCCCTCTGTTTTCAACATTATTTTTTGCTTGGGGCGTTAATCTCTGTTCATTCTACTGACCTGTATTGTGGCTTTTCAATTATCTTTTCTGCTCAGTTTAGTCAGATGTTAAGTCTGTATACTGAATTTTAATTTCAACCATTGAATTTTTTAGCTATATGATTCACCTTTTGTTATTTGTTTTTACTTCTGTTCTTTGTGAAGTTTTTTATTTAAAATTTTCTTTTAATAAAAATGCTAATCCTTCGGATTAAAATTTGTTATCTATTATTTTCTCTATCCGGAGAAGGCAATGGCACCACACTCCAGTACTCTTGCCTGGAAAATTCCATGGACGGAGGAGCCTGGTAGGCTACAGTCCCTGGAGTCGCTAAGGGTTGGACACGACTGAGCGACTTCACTTTCACTTTTCCCTTTCATGCACTGGAGAAGGAAATGGCAACCCACTCCAGTGTTCTTGCCTGGAGAATCCCAGGGACGGGCGAACCTGGTGGGCTGCCGTCTATAGGGTTGCACAGAGTTGGACATGACTGAAGCGACTTAGCAGCAGCAGCAGCATTTTCTTTATCTCTACTTTTCAAAATTTTGATATTTTGAAATTTGTCTCCTTATGTTACAGGTAAGTTTTAGCTTACATGATGGATATTGTGTATTAAACATAACACAGACTCTGCATTATAATATCCTCCTTCAGAAAGGATTTAATTTTCTTCCAGTAATTAGGATAAGGGCATATCACCCTCTTAGCTAATGTTGATAAATTTTCAGTTTGCCTTTTTTCCCTCAGGGCATTATATTTGTAAGGTTGAACTGAAAGGTTTACTTGGCCCTTTATACCTCAAAAAACCTGAAATGCTAACTTGCATCTCTCTAATGTGATAAGGCTGTTGAAATATATGCTTAGCTTTAGAAGCTGCTGAAGATTTGTCATTTACAAATATTACCCTAAGAATGAGAATCTTTGGCATTAAAAAATAAAAATAAATTGCATTTAAAATGTTGGACTTCTTTTTTTCTGGTTCTCTTTCCTCTGCATCTTGACCCATAAAGTCATCCTTATTTGTTATATCTCAATGACAGACAGTTTCTGTCTGCTCAGCACAGTGAGACTGTCACAAGCTCTGGACCAATGTGCGCTTTTGCTCTTTGATCCCAAACAGTAAACAATCAAATTTCAAGCCTGGGAATAGGTGGAAATTAAACACTCACATCTGTGTATTTCCTGTCCCTCAAAAATATTCTCTCTCAAATGTTGGCTATCATGTTTAATTCTTGATGCCTTCAAACACTGTTTTTATATTTTAGCCAGACTTTATAGCTGTTATGCAGAGTACATCATGAGAAATGCTGGGTTGGAGGAAGCACAAGCTGGAATCAAGATTGCCGGGAGAAATATCAATAACCTCAGATATGCAGATAACACCATTCTTATGGCAGAAAGTGAAGAAGAACTAAAGAGCCTCTTGATGAAAGTGAAAGAGGAGAGTGAAAAAGTTGGCTTAAAGCTCAACATTCAGAAAACTAAGATCGTGGCATCTGGTCCCATCACTTCATGGCAAATAGATGTGGAAACAGTGGCTGACTTTATTTTTCTGGGCTCCAAAATCACGGCAGATGGTGATTGCAGCCATGAAATTAAAAGACACTTACTCCTTGGAAGGAAAGTTATGACCATCCTAGACAGCATTAAAAAGCAGAGACATTACTTTGCCAACAAAGGTCCATCAAGTCAAGGCTATGGTTTTTCCAGTGGTCCTGTATGGATGTAAGAGTTGGACTATAAAGAAAGCTGAGCGCTGAAGAATTAATGCTTTTGAACTGTGGTGTTGGAGAAGACTCTTGAGAGTCCCTTGGACTGCAAGGAAATCCAACCAGTCCATCCTAAAGGAGATCAGTCCTGGGTGTTCACTGGAAGGACTGATGTTGAAGCTGAAACTCCAATATTTTGGCCACCTAATGCAAAGAGCTGGCTTGTTGGAAAAGACCCTGATGCTGGGAAAGATTGAGGTCAGGAGGAAAAGGGTATGACAGCAGATGAGATGGTTGGATGGCATCACCAACTCATTGGATATGGGTTTGGGTGGACTCAGGGAGTTGGTGATGGACAGGGAGGCCTGGCATGCTGTGTTTCATGGGTCACAAGGAGACGGACACGGCTGAGCGACTGAACTTAACTGAATTGATAGCTGTTATTAGTTGGGGATTTAGTCTAATGTCAGTTATTTTGTCTCTGCCTAGAATGAAATCACATCGTTATTGCAACATATATGCATATTTAATACACAGCTATGTAGTTCAAAAGTCCGGATATGGCTATGGTTCTATATAGGATATATTGGAAGCCAGAGGATTAGATATACTTGTTGAAGAGAACATCCTGATACAATCCAGATAAAAAAATCAGATGAATATTTTTTTCCGATAGTGGAAGATTACTTCCTCTGATTTCTGCCATGTCAATTGAGCTAAAGTCCAACCGTGCTAAAACAGTATAAAGACCACAAAATAGAATATTAATTCTGTTTTCCTAAAGAAGATTTTCCTTGGAACTATTAAAACCCAGAGGAGAAATACATTTCATTGAGATTAATGGATAATGTCTATTGAATTCAAAAAGTTAAAACTACATTATGTCTACAGTTCTGAACACTTTAACCAAGAGAGGATGTAATGTTATTTATAAATTCTTGCTTTGAACTGCACTTAACTTTCTCAAAAGTATATTTAGGCAATAAAACTTTCTGTGATTTCCTGAAAATAGTTTTACTTTTGGTTCTGGCTTTCTTAAGCATAAAGTTTAGATTATTTAAATTTGTTTATATAACAAAGAACTAATGTGATAACATAATAAGGCTCAGAGAAGTGAAGTTACAGTATATTTGAAAATGGCAAATATGCTTTACAAAAACATTTTAACACATTTTTACACTCAAGATGTGATTTTATATTAAAATACTTATAATGCCAATTCATTTTAAAAAATGATTATCAATTATCAAACTTGAAATTTATTGGCACATTTAACTGAAACTTCAATCCCCTTCCATGAAACTCTGAAAAAAACTAAATACTTTAAAATGTCCTGCAAAGTCATGAATGTTTTTTGTCCTCATAACACAGATGAAATTACCAACTTTTCCAACTTCATCTCCTATCTCTACCTAATTGCTTCCTTCTCTTCAGCCACTGGAATTATGCTATTCTTTCAAATTGTCAAGTTATTCTCACCTAAATATTTTTGTTCTTACTTTCTTAAGTTGAAGAGCTCTTCTTCTGTATTTTTAAATGACTTTCTCAATTGTTTCACTTGTCTTTCCTTGATTTTTATGTTTTCAGACTCTATCCTCTCATTATTCTAACAATATAATATCACTCGGTTCTCTTTTCCAGATTGCTTTTTTGAAGTACCTTCTAACATTACATATTTGTTATTTTACTTGCTCAGTATCTCTTTTTCCCACTAATGTGTCAATTCCATGAGAAGTTGTGTTATCAGCACAAATACTAAAAGAGTAAGTAGTTGCTATTTATTATTGAATAAAGGACTCCCAGGCTCCTCACAATCACACACAAATAGAAAAAAACAGGATGTAGCTATTAAAATAGCATTTATAGAAATAACTATCTGTCAAAGACATCATGTTTCTATTGAATTTTTACTAATAATTTCCTTGAGAAGCAAACTGATAAATTTGATCCCATCTTTAAAGATGTTTTGGCACTCTGGACTGAGAATCAAAGTATTCGGATTTTAGTGATGAAACATAGCTAGTAGTTAGGTATGTGTTCCCTGGAGGGTAAGAGACATGGATTCAAATCCCAGGTTTATCTTTTGTAGCTGCTTTTGGGCAATATTGGAAAAGTTGCTCTCTACACCTATTTCTTGTCTATACAGTGAAATGACTATAACTATAATACTTCAGAGAGAGGAATAAACTATGTACAATCTAAAACAGAATGATGAAGTTATAAAATTTAGCTATTATTTTCACTATTAATTCTTATTTCATGAGTTACAGGCTATGAGTGACCTCTTATGTCTCTGAGCCTCACTTTTCTTGCCTTCAAAGAATAGCACTCACAAAACTTAACAAACATTTTTCTCTTTGAAGGCAGAGAATAGTTAGTGGCTGTTTTCACTATTTTAGAGTGTCTCAAAGCTGAAAAGTAATAATTCAGTTTTTTCAATTCTCTCTTTTCTAAAATAAGTAAACAATCTCCAAGATTTAATACCCTCAAGGTTGCCTTTTTTTTTTTTTCTCAATCAGATACTGGTTCCATGAAGAGTACAAGACATCTCTCTGCTGTTACTAAGGAGTACTATCAAACAAACAACTCCTAGGTCACTGTGTCTTTTCCCTGCCATGTGGATGGGCCAATGTTAGTGGGAATAGTTGTTGTTGTTGTTCAGTCACCAAGTCATGTCTGACTCTTTGCGACCCCATGGACTGCAGCACGCCAAACTTCCCTGTCCCTCACCATCTTCCAGTTTGCCCAAGTTCATATACATTAAATCGGTGATGCCATCCAACTATTCCATCCTCTAACGCCCTCTTCTCTGCCTTCAGTTTTTCATAGCATCAGGGTCTTTCCCAAGGAGTCAGCTGTTCACATCAGATGGACAAAGTATTGGAGCTTCACCTTCAGCATCAGTCCTTCCAATGAATATTCAGGGTTGATTTCCTTTAAGATTGACTATTTTGATCTCCTTGCTTTCCAAGGAACTCTCAAGAGTTTTCCTCATCATCACAGTTTGAAAGCATCAATTCTTTGGCACTCCGCCTTCTTTCTTGTCCAGATTTCACATTTGTATATGACTACTGGAAAGACCATAACCTTGGCTATACAGACCTTTGTCAGTAAAGTGATGTCTTTGCTTTTTTACACACTGGTAGGTTTGCTGTAGCTTTCTTGCCAAGAAACAATCATCTTCTGATTTCATGGCTGCAGTCACCATCTGCAATGGTTTTAGAACCCAAGAAGAGGAACTCTGTCACTGCTTCCACATTTTCCCTTTCTATTTACCATGAAGTGATGGGACCGGATGCCATGATCTTAGTTTTTTTTCATATTTAGTTTTAAGCCAGATTTTTTTTTCCACTCTCCTCCTTCACCTTCATCAAGAGATTCTTTAATTCCTCTTTACTTTCTGCCATTAGAGTGGTATCATCCACATATCTGAGGTTGTTAATATTTCTCCCAGCGATCTTGATTTCAGCTTGTAACTCATCCAGCCTGGTGTTTTTTCACTATGCACTCTGCATATAAGATAAATAAACAGGGTGACAATAAACAGACTTGTTGTACTCCTTTCTCAATCTCGAACCAGTCAGTTGTTCCATATAGGGTTCTAACTCTTGCTTCTTGACCCACATACAGATTTCTCAGGAGACAGGTAAGATGGTCTAGTATTCCCATCTCTTTAAGAGTTTTCTAAAAAAAAAAAAAAAAAAAAAAAAAAGAGTTTTCTATAGTTTGTTATGATCTACACAGTCAAAGGCTTTAGCATAGTCAATGAAGCAGAGGTAGATGCTTTTTCTGGAATTCTCTTGCTTTCTCTATGACCCAGAAAATGTTAGCATTTTGATCCCTGGTTCCTCTGCCTTTTCTAAACCCAACTTGAACATCTGCATGTTCTCAGTTCACGTGCTGAAGCCTAGTGTGGAGGATTTTCAGCATAACCTTACTAGAATGGGAGATGAGTGTAATTGTCCATTGATTTGAACATTCTTTAGTACTGCCCTTCTTGAGAATTGCAATGAGGATTGACCTTTTCCAGTCCTATGGCCACCGGTGGGTTTTCCAAATTTGCTGATATATTGAGAGAACTTTAAGAGCATCATCTTTTAGGATTTTAAATAGATCTGCTGAATTTCATCACCTCCACTAGCTTTATTGGCAGCATTGCTTCCTAAGGCCTATTTGACTTCACACTCCAGAATGTCTGGCTCTGAGTGAGAGACTACATCGTCTTGGTTATCCAGGTCATTAAGATCTCTTTTGTACAGTTCTTTTGTGTAGGTTTTCCATCTCTTCTTGATCTCTTCTGTTTCTATTATGTCTTTACCCTTTCTGTCTTTTATTTTGCCCATCTTTGGATGAAATGTTCCTTTGATATTTCCAATTTTCTTGAAGACATCTCTAGTGTTACCCTTTCTGTTGTTTTCCTCTATTTGTTTGCACTGTTCATTGAAGAAGGCCTTCTTGTCTCTCCATGCTGTTCTCTGGAACTTTGCACTTAGTTGAGTGTACCTTTCTCTTTCTCCCTTGCTTTCTGCTTGTCTTCTTTCCTCTACTATTCGAAAAGCCTCCTCAGACAACCACTCTGCCTTCTTGCATTTCTGTTTCTTTGTTATGGTTTTCTTGGCTGCCTCATGTACAGTATTAGGGATCTCTGTCCATAGTTCTTCAGGCACTCTGTTTACTAGATGTAATCCCTTGCATCTACCCATTACCTCCACTGTATATTCATAGGGGATTTGGTTTAAGTCTCATACCTGACTGTCTTAGTGGTTTTCCCCACTTTCTTTAAGTCTGGATTTTGCTGTGAGGAGCTGGTGATCTGAACCACAGTGGGAATAGACTAGTCTTTGCTTTTTTCTGCCTTGGTGCATATGGAGTCAGCAAAACTGGTATCTACTCTGAACTTTCACTATATTCTCTATGTCTTTAGGTCAGAGTCATTTATAAGAGGATATTTTCAAGTTCATTTAAAACAAACAAACAAACCTCAGTGTAGCTTAAATAAAGAACAGATTTTATTGACCTATTTATCTGAAAGGTTAGAGGCAGGCAATATTGGATCCAGTCTTCCATAGGACTTCACATCTGTCTCTCTAATATGCTTTGATGATGTAAGTTTCTATACTAGAGTTCCAGACTCTCCTTGTTAGGATAGTAAGATCACTAGGACATATTCAGACTGCACCTTTTTGCACATTTTTACAGTTTACATTCCAAGAGAAATTAGAGTTTGTCTTCTTCTATTTTTGAAATCTTAGAAATTAGTTATTTCCATTGATTTGAATCAATTTTCAGTGGCCAGAGAGGTTTGTTTTAAGAAGTCAATTCTACTAGAGTCATGTAGCTAAGAATGGGGAGATCAAAAACTGTTAATGGAGAAAGGAGAATTGGAACTGAAGAATCAATCCACAAATGTCTACCAACCTGTTTTAAGTTACACATTTTCATATTGAGAAAACCTGTCTGATAAATACCACTAGGAATACACCAGTAAAACAAAATGTGGTTTATTTTTAGTTTTCTGCAGTATTGGTGAACATTGTCCTTGAAGAAAAATGGGGCAGATAACTAAAAGGGAATGGGAAGGGACTTTTAATAGGGCTCACATTTCTGCCTAATGCCTGTTTCTAATGAGCACCTGGAAGAAGCATGAAGCATTACTAGGTGTTTATCACAGCAGTCTTACTCAGGAGGCAGGAAAAGCAGGACTGAGGAAATCATTGGTCAGGAAGCCATAATTGCTTAGATTACGTGGCCTTGGCCATGTCTAGTTGAAAACATTCATTTAGTTTCTGTTAGAAATGCTATAGTCTGATTACCTGTCACACTAAGAAGATGACTTTGGGTTCTGTTTTTCGATAAATTGCAAAGTTAGGATAAATTAGGGAGGCTATAAAAACAAACAAACAAACAAAAGTGAACCAAAAAAAAATATTCTAATCTGAGGAATTGAGGTTGGAAAGTAAGATCACTTCAATAGTGACCCAAATAGTTCAGATCCTTTAAGCAAAGGCAGGATGCTTCATTCTCACTGATTTAATTTCAGTTGCGTTTCTCACAGCTGAGGGTTTTAATCAGCCAGGTTTCTCAGAACTATGTGTTTGAAGTGAATAAAAGAAATCTTTATATATTCAAAATGAATAGCTGCTACAGTTTAAAAACAGATTTTTAAACTTGCAGTTTTAGGTTCAAAGCAAAATTGAATGGAAAGTATAGGATTTCCATATACTCCCTCCCCCTTATATACATGGCTTCCTGAATTATCAGTATCCCCCACTAGAGTGGTACACACATTACAGTTGAAGGACATATTCAAGCATTAGAATCACTAAAAGTTTATGATTTACAATTAAGTTCACTCTTGGTGTTGCATTCTATGTGTTTGGACAAATGCGCTGACATTCTAGCATCTGTGTGTGCTTTGTCCCTCATTTGTGTCCAACTATTTGTGACTCCATGGGCTGTAGCCCGCCAGGATCCTCTGTCCATGGAATTCTCCAGGCAAGAATACTGGAGTAGGTTGCTATCCCTTTCTCCAGGGGATCTTCTCCACCCAGGGACTGAACCTGAGTCTCTTATGTATCCTGCACTGGCAGGCTCAGTATAGCTGTTTCAAATTAAAATCCAATAGTAGTCACTTAAATTGTAATATCTGAATTCTGTGGACTTACCCTAGCTGTAAAAAGTCAGCATTCCTACTCTCCTACTCCTGGGGATCTTCCTGACCTTTTCCAGGGGATCTTCCCAACCTAAGGATCAAACCTGAGTCTCCTGTTACACAGGCAGTCTCCTGCATTGCAGGTAGATTTTTTACCAACTGAGCCACCGGGGAAGCACCACCATTCTAGTATCAAGCAGAATAGTCTGACTACCCCCCAAATTCTTTGTGCTCTGCCTGGTCATCCCTCCCTGACCTTGACTCTTGTGTGCTCAGCCACTCAGTCATGTCCAACTCTTTGTGATCCTGTGAACTGTAGCCTACCAGGCTCCTCTGTCCATGGGGATTTTCCAGGCAAGTATACAAGAGTGGTTTTCATGCCTTTCTCCAGGGGATCTTCCTGACCCAGGGATCAAATCCAGGTCTCCTGCATTGCAGGTGGATTCTTTACCTGCTGAGCTACCAGGGAAGTCCTGACCCTGACCCTTAGAAACTACTAATTTTATTTTTTTCTGTTATGATAATTTTACCTGTTCTAGATTGTCATATAATTGGAATCATACAATATGAAAACTTTCAGATTAGTTTCTTTATATTTACTAGTATGCATTTAAGATTGCTCCATGTCCTTTCATGGCTTGATAACTCATTTCTTTCTATCACGGGATGATATTCCATAATACCAATGTAACACAGTTTATTCATCCATATACTGAATTACAGCTTAGTTGCTTATAAGTTTTGGCAGTTATGAATAAAGCTGCTATAAATATCTGTGTGTAGGTTTTTGTGTGGACATTAAGTATTCAATTCAAGGAATTTAATTGCTGGATCATATGGTAAAATTATGTAAGTTTAGTAAGAAACCATCAAACTGTCCTCCAAATTTTGCTTTCCTACCAGCAATAAATGAGAGTTACTATTAATTCACATCTTTCCCAGAATTTAGTGTTGTCAATGTTTCATATTTTGGCCATTCTAATAAGTGTCTAATGGCATTTTGTTATTGTGTAAGTTAGCATTTTCCTGATGAGAAATGATGTGAAGTATCTTTTCATATGCTTATTTGCCATCTGTATATTTTTGTTGAAACATCTGTTTAAGGTCTTTGGACAATTTTATAATTGGATTGTTTGTTTCTTATTGTTGAGTTTTAAAGTTCTTTGTATATTTTGGAAAATAGTCCTTTTTGAGATGAGTCTTTTATGAATATTTCTGTCTGTGGCTTGTCTTCCTATTCTCTTGACATTGTCTTTTAAAGAGCAAAAGTTTTTACTTTTAATGACATACAGTTTGTCAGTTGTTTCTTTCATGGATTGTGCCATATTGGTTTTCTCTAAAAAGTCATCATACAGTTGGGTATATATTTCCTTTTCTCCCTTGCCTTTTACTTCTCTTCTTTCCTCAGCTATTTGTAAAGCCTCCTCAGACTTTGCCTTCTTGCAATTCTTTATCTTTGGGACGATTTTGGTCACTGCCTCCGGTACAATGTTACAAACCTCAGTAGATAGTTCTTCAGGCACTCTGTGTAGCAGATCTAATCCTTTGAATCTGTCACCTCCACTATATAATAGGAAGGGATTTGATTTAGGTCCTATCTTAGTGGCCTAGTAGTTTTCTTGACTTTCTTCAATTTAAGCCTGAATTTTGCAATAATGATCTCATTATCCGAGCCACAGTCAGCTCCAGGTCTTGTTTTTACTGACTCTATAGAGCTTCTCCATGTTTGACTGCAAAGAACATAATCAACCTGATTTCAGTATGACAATCTGGTGATATCCGTGTGTAAAGGCATGTCTTATGTTGTTGGAAGAGGGTGTTTGCTATGAACAGTGTGTTCTCTTGACAGAACTCTGTTAGCCTTTGCTCTGCATCATTTTGTACTCCAAGGCCAGACTTACTTGTTACTCCAGGTATCTTCTGATTTCCTACTTTTGCAACCATTTTCATATCATGAAAAAGAAATCTTCTTTTGTGTTAGAAGGTGTGGGATTCCTGGTGGCTAAGCTGGTAAAGAATCTGCCTGAAATGCGGGAGACCTGTATTCAATCCCTGGGTTGGGATGATCCCCTGGAGAAGGGAACAGCTATCCACTCCTATATTCTGGCCTGGAGAATTCCATGAACTGTATAGTCTATGGGGTCACAAAGAGTCAGACATGACTGAGCGATTTTCACACACGCACACATGAAATGATACACAATATGAAGTATTGTAAGTCTTCATAGATCTGGTCAACTTCAGCTTATTCAGCATTAGTAGTTGGAGCATAGACTTGGATCACTGTGATGTTGAATGGTTTGTCCTGGAAATGAACTGAGATCACTTTGTCATCTTTGAAATTGCACCCAAGTACTGCATTTCAGAATCTTCTGTTGACTATGGGGACTACTATTTTTCTTTTAAGGGATTCTTGCCCACAGTATTAAATATCATGGTCATCTGAACTAATTCACCCATTTCTGTTCATTTTAGTTCACAGATGCCTAAAATATAGATGTTCAATCTTGTCATCTCCTGCTTAACCACATCTAATTTACCTTAATTCATAGACCTAACATTCCAGATTCCTATGCAATATAGTTCTTTATAGCATTGGACTTTTACTGTCACCAACAGACACATCCACAACTGAGTGTCATTTCTACTTTGGCTCAGTCACTTCAGTCTTTCTAGAGCTATTCATAATTGCCATCTACTCTTTCCCAATAGCATGTTCAACATTTTCTGATCTGGAGGGGCTCGTCTTCTGGTGTCATAGCTTTTTGCTTTTTCATGCTGTTTATGTGATTCTCTAGGCAAGAATACTGGAGTGAGTTGCCACTTACTCCTCCAACTGAATGCAGTGTTCCAGAGAATAGCAAAGAGAAATAAGAATGCCTTCTTCTATGAACAATATAATGAAATAGAGAAAAACAACAGAAAGTGTAAGACTAGAGACGTCTTCAAGAAAACTGAAGATATCAAGGAATAGTTCATGAAAAAGGGCACCAAAAAAGGCAGAAATGGCAAGGACCTGACGGAAGCAGAAGAGATAAAGAAGAGGTGGCAAGAATACACAGAAGAACTATACAAAGTGGTCTTAATGACATGGATAACCATGATGGTGTGGTTACTTATGTAGAGTCAGACATCCTGAAGTGCAAGGTCAAGTGGGAAGCATTACTAGAAAATAGCTAGTGGAGGTGATAGAATTCCAACTGAGCTATTTAAAATCCTAAAAGATGATGCTGTTAAAGTGCTGTACTCAATATGCCAACAAATTTGGAAAAGTCAGCAGAAGCCACAGGACTGGAAAAGGTTAGTTTTTATTCCAATCCCAAAGAAGAGAAATGCTAAAGAATGTTCAAACTACCATAAAATTATGCTCCTTTCACTTGCTGGCAAGGTTAGGCTCAAAATGCTTCAAGCTAGGCCTCAGTAATATTTGAATTGAGAACTTCAAAATGTACAAGCTGGGTTTCCAAGATGCGGAGGAAGCAGAGATGAAATTGCCAACATTTGTTGGATCATAGAGAAAGCAAGGGAATTCCAGAAAAACATCTGCTTCTGCTTCATGGTTTATGCTAATACCTTTGAGTTTGTGAGTCACAACAAACCGGAAAATTCTTAAAGAGACAGGATTATAAAACCACCTTACCTGTCTCCTGAGAAACCTATATGCTGGTCAAGAAGCAACAGAACCAGACATGGAACAACTGACTGGTTCAAAATTGGGAAAGGAAATGACAAGGCTGTATACTGTTCTTCCTGTTTACTAAACTTCTATGCAAGATACAGCCTTCTATGCCAGGCTGGATGAATTGTAAGCCGAAATACAGATAGCTGGGAGAAATATCAACAACCTCAGATATGCAGATGATACTACTCTAATGGCAGAAAGTGAAGAGGATCTAAAGAACCTCTTGATGAGGGTGAAAGAGGAAAGTGAAAAAACCTGGCTTGAAACTCAACATTCAAAAAACGAAGATCATGGCATCCAGTCCGATCACTTCACGGCAAATACATGGGGAAAAAGTGGAGACAGTGACAAATTTTATTTTCTTGGGCTCCAAAATCACTGTGGACAGTGACTGCAGCCTCAAAATTAAAAGATGTTTGCCTCTTTGAAGAAAAGCTATGAGAAACCTAGATAAAGTAATAAAAAGCACTTTGCCAACAAAGGTCCCGATAGTCAAAGCTATGGTTTTTCCAGTAGTCATGTACAGGTGTGAGAAAGTGAAAAGGAAAGTGTTAGTCATTCAGTCATATCTGGCTCTTTGCGACCCCCTGGGCTGTAGCCTGTAGGCTTCTCTGTCCATGAAATTTTTCAGGCAAGAATACTGGAGTGGGTTGCCATTCCCTTCCCCAGGTGTCCTGCATTGGAGACGAATTCTTTATCATCTGAGCTACCAGAGAAGGCCAGTAATATTAATACTGAATACTAAATCACTGCATTTTGAGTAAGTCATAGTGACAATTCAGAATTGAGTAAAGATTTGATCCTTTGCATCTATCTGACACTCTTGTTAGAAATTCTCTTGATCTTATATATTATGGTTTACTCTTCTGCCTGAGATTGCCTTTTTTTATATAAGTGACTAGGGAACATTTCTGTCTTTGTTTGATAGGTAACATGAAGTTTTTAGGACTTCAAAGAAATTTTATTTTCTAAAATAAATACAGTGTTTTAGTTCCATAGGATTAAACTTCCCTTTTGTTAATTTTTCTGCCCCCTTTTAAAATGATGTTGATCTCTAATTAAGACAATCTATGATATAATGAAAATAAGAAAACTTCTTTTATCCATTGATGTGAGATTTTTAATATTAGAAATTTATAATAAAATACATTAACAAACATTTAGAAAATGAATATATCTTATTTATTTTGATATAGTTACACTTACTGGTGATAAAAACAATATTTAGTTCCCTTGCTTTTCTTCCCAGTCACCTAAGTATACCAATGACAGTTTCAAAATACTTCCAAGAAAACTTTCAAGAATACTTTGTTTGATAATTATGAATGTACCTTAAAAGTAGTTCTCTTTGTTCAAGAAATTAAAAACTGACCTGAAATGGAGGACACGTAGATCAAAGTTGAGACAACTTTATTCACACAAGAACAACAAAATGATAATCTGTGAAAGTACTTTGCCTTAACTGACATTTATAATCTGCTCCTTGAAATATACAAATATGGAATAAGATGTTCTGTCAGAGAGCTGACAATTGGAAAAGAAAGAAAAAAAAAAACCACTCTGCTATTAATAAGGATAAGTTGGAGGGCTATTTCCTTAACTATGACAGTTTGGAAAGTAAAATCTCATTATGCGCAGAAAGGGGTGAAAAAAAAAAAAGGTGTTTGCCTTGACAGCTTGAACTGACTCTTCACTCTCTCTGGTCCTTCTCAAAGGCTCTGCTTTCATTCATCCATCAGACACTTTTGAACATCATTTTGTCAGGCAGTATTCTAAACTGTAGAGATATATAATAGCAATTATTAAAGTAAACCAAATCCTTGCATTTAAAGAACTTTCTAGTGAGGGGAGGCAGAAATAATCCAATAAGGAAATAAATATATAGCATCCCAAATAAACCTAGGGATGGGATTTGGGGACATTTAACGTGTATTGATATTTATTTCACATCTATCCTATGCAAGTGAAATCTCACTTCTTGTAAATCTTACCTCTTGTAAGTGCAAAGACAGAAATGCTTCATCCTTGGGAATTCACAGGGGGAAACACAGATGAATAAACAAGTAAAGTTAGAAAATAAAGCTTTATAGAATAGCAAAAATGGAATATATAAACTTATACATTCTGACTTATTGTTTCTGAGGTTATGGTCATTGGGATGATGCCATTAGCATGAGCTAGCTAGGCATGTGTGTTAAGTCGCTTCAGTCATGTCCAACTCCTTGCAACCCGGTGGCGTGTAGCCCACCAGGCTCCTCCGTCCATGGGATTCTCCAGGCAAGAATACTGGAGTGGGTTGCCATGCCATCCTTCAGGGGATCTTCCACTGTCAGGGATTGAATCCATGTCTCTTATGTCTCCTGCCTTGGCAGGTGAGTTCTTTACCACTAGGACCACCTGATAAGATTTGTCCTCAAAGCTGGGAGAACAGTAACTACCCGGTCAGTTGGCAGCCCCACCCTGGTGATAAGACTGCTCATTACTAAATTTAGTTAGATTTTTACTATAGAAAAAGAACTGTAAATGCAAGAACCGTGAGCATTCTACAGAGCATCCTAGACTAATAGGAGCATAATAAGAACCGCAAATCAAATCTAAGCACAGGCAGTTTACAATTTTCTAGTTGCTTGATAAAAAGGGAAATTAATTTTAATAACGTATTTTATTTAATTTGATTTGTTCAAAATATTATCATTTCATCATTTAATTACCTCAAACATATTAATGAGATTTATACATTCTTCTTTCCATACTGTCTTCAAAATCTAGTATGTATTTACAGTTAAGCACAGCTTACTTTGAAATATAGTTATATTTCAATTGTTCAATAATTCTTGGCTGCCATATTATACAGCATATTTCATCTCACTTCATCCTGCCTTTTCTCTGAGATTTTTTTCTTAAATAATAAAGATATGTAGAGATTTCTTTATAGTCAGAGTATGGATTTTTTTTTTTATTACAAAATTGCAACCTGCAATTTTGGGGGCTTTTTTATTCCTTATGCTAAATATTTGGTTAATATTCCTAGTACCTTTCAAGGTAGCAGACATTTATATATAGAGAAAAGTGATGCTATATCTGAATAAGCTGAATTTCTACAAGTCCCTTATCCCTACTAAGTAACTGTAAAATCATTAATTATTTTAAGAAGCAAACAAAATTATTTTCTTTCTTTTCTTCTTGGTCCAATAACAATGAGAATATGAAGGTCAGGCTCAAGTGTCCCAAGATTTCCTGAAATTGTAAAGCACAGTGTAGCAGACAAGAAACTGCATTTCTCCTGGTACCTCATTGAATTACATAGTCACTAAGAACTGCCAACTTGCTGACTATATATATTTTTAAGTCCAAAAGTCAAAAGGTGAGTATTCACCATTGACCTTCTTGTCAAAAATACTGAACAATTTTTCTAGGTGCTGACAGCTTGTATGATTTTTTTTCCCTGTTTTATCTTTACAGCCTTTTCTCTCGGGTGTTTTCTTTCTGTGCTTTCTCAGAACACTTGTTCAGGTGATTCTTGAATTTATAAACTCACTCAAGTATAAGGTTGGATTTAGTCAATCAGAACTGATTTGAAAGGTAGACTTTAGGTGTCCAAACCCAGTATGAATAAAGTGCATCATTTAAAAAGTAATCTAATTTTGATATTTAATTAGTCAATTGTTGGTAATTATGACTCAACATAACAATGAAAAGATGAATAATGAAATATCCCCCAAGTCTAAATGCAGTGATATTCTTATAGGCTACAAATTAAAAAGTTATTCTTTTACATATATAATTTGACCAGAAAATTTAAAAAGTTAATTATTCTTCACTGCAATAATTTATGGTTAACTTAACTATTTTTTAATTCTTTCTAACTGAGTAGTTAATTGATAGCTTTATAAAAAAGTTTCATTCTTCTATGATCTTCCCCTGCCTTTGTTTCAGGTCAAGTGGTATTGAAGCATTAATATTTTCTAAGTTGCAATTTTCTCATTAATACAACTTGAAGACACCAATATGTTCACCCCAAAACAAAGTGAAATGCAGTCATCAAATACAACAGAATGTGTCACAAAACCTTTAACATCCTTTGGTGATTTACCAGGGGTATGTTTAAACTTCTCAAACAAATTTAACATTTACTTCTATTTGTGTTGTGTTGGTCCACTTTACTTGAGATATTAACTTGAGAAAGAACATCTGCCAAACTACCTTAGGTTTCCTCTTGTTAGTATAAAATAAAAAATGTTAACGATTTTTATTCTAAACTTAATTTTATTTTTTAAATCAGTATTTAAAATTTAGGGATTGACTAAGTTTACTAACTGAACATTTTTATAATTAGATTATAAAATTGCTTAAACATGTCTGTGCTGTGTACATTCCAAGTCGCTTCAGTCGTGTCTGAGTCAGTGCAACCCTATGGACTATAGCCCTCCAGGTTCCTCTGTCCATGGGGTTCTCCAGGCAAGAATATCAGAGTGGGTTGCCATGCCCTTCTCCTGGGGATCTTCCTGACTCAGGGACCTGTGTCTCTCACTCCTACCTTGGCAGCCAGGTTCTTTACCACTAGTGCCATCTGGGAAGCCCAAACATGTCTGTGAATGTCATTTATTTTATCTTGAGACTACAGAATTTTAACTCAAATGTAGATTCTGTATTACTGAGTTGAACTCTCTTCTAAATGATCATAATTGTTTTTCTTTTCACGTATATCCTTCCTTTAATTTCCTTTGTTATTAGAATCTGCAGCTATTTTACAACATCAGTTTTAATTCCTGCCTATTTTTTTTTGTTATAGCATGCTATGAAAACTACATACAGACATTTAAAATGCAATTAGACATTTGATAGTTACTCCTTTCAAAATTTTACAATGTAAGGAAAATATCACTAAAAAATGAACAATGAGATAAAGAGACAACTCTAGAGATCCCAAATGGCCTATTCAAATCTAGGGACAATTGCAATGGTCCGTGTTGTTTCACTGGAGATCCAGGGTCCTGCTTGTGTAGTTACACAGGTAGACTCAGTCATCTGCAATGTATTTTCCTAGCATCATTTTTTTAATCTAGTTATTATTATCCTATTCATTATTAAGCAGATGGAGAGAAAACACAAAAATCTAGTTATGCATTGAAAATTGCAAAAGTAGAATATCTTATTGTTAGCTGTCTAAGGAAAAGGGCCAGCATAGGTTCTCAGGATGCTTTTTAGAACAAAGTCCTGATAAATAATTTGGACCAAATGAAAATATTTGAAGAACAGGTAAACTGAGGTAGAGAGAGTAGACCAAATTTTATGAAAAAATGTCTGTTCAATAATTTTTTTAAACTTTTTAAAAATGAGTATAGATGAGAGACTAGCACTTTCACTAGATTCACTGTAAGTCACAAAAAATGAAAACAAAAGACACAGGAGATTCTTCACCCAGGTTTCCCCAGTGGTAATATCATGAAAGACCATAGTATAACATCAAAACCAGGAGATTAACATTGGTATATATTACACAGAATTCCTTGTTTGTGTGTGAGTGTGTGTGTGTGTGTGTGTGTATGTGTGTGTGTGTTTTATATGCAGGGCTGTGCCTTTTTGTCACATGTATGGATTCATGTAACTACTACTGTACTCAAGATACAAAACTGTTACACCACCACAAGGTCCATCAGACTAACCTTTCCTAGACTCACCCAAAGTTTCTCTCACTTCCATCCCTAACCTTCATAAACCATAAATCTATTGTCTATCTCTATAATTTCTCTAGCCAGCAATGTCAAATAAATGGAATGATACAATATCCAACCTTCTGAGATTGGCTTTTTATTCACTCACTTGTGTGTGCTCAGTCCCTTCAGTCATTTCTGACTCTTTGCCATCGCCTGGACTGTAGCATGCCAGGCTCCTTTGTCCACAGGATTCTCCAGGCAAGAATAACAGAGTGGGTTCCTGTGCCCTCCTCCAGGGTATTTTCCCCATCCAGGGATTGAACCCAGATCTCCTGCATTGCAGGCGAATTCTTTACTGCTGAGACACTGGGGAAACTCACATGAGATCTACCCAAATTTTTGTATGACCTGCACATATCCTTTCTCTACTCTAGGGTTCCAATATTATGAATGCTAGATACATAGTCCTGTATATTCTATGGGTCTTTGAGTCTCCATTATTTTTTTCAAATCTATATCTCTATTTACCAGGTTATTCAGATCAGTATCAGTATCAGTTCAGTCACTCAGTCGTGTCCAACTCTTTGTGGCCCCATGGACTGCAGCACGCCAGGCTTCCCTGTTCATCACCAACTCCCAGAGCTTGCTCAAATTATGTCCATTGAGTCAGTGATGCCATCCAACAATCTCATCTTCTGTCGTCCCCTTCTCCTCCTGCCCTCAATCTTTCCCAGCATCAGGGCCTTTTCTAATGAGTCAGGTCTTCGCATCAGGTGGCCAAATTATTGGAGTTTCAGCTTCAATGTCAGTCCTTCCAATGAACACCTAGGACTGACCTCCTTTAGGATCAGCTGGTTTGATCTCCTTACAGTCCAAGGAACTCTCAAGAGTCTTCTCCAACACCACAGTTCAAAAGCATCAATTCTTTGGCTCTCAGCTTTCTTTACGGTCTGACTCTCACATCCATACATGACTACTGGAAAAACCATAGCTTTGACTAGATAGACCTTGGTCAGCAAAGTAGCGTCTCTGTTTTTTAATATGCTGTCTAGGTTGGTTATAGCTTTTCCTCCAAGAAGCAAGCGTCTTTTAATTTCACGGCTGCAGTCTGCATCTGCAGCGATTTTGGAGTCCATGAAAATAAAGTCTGTCACTGTTTCCATTGTTTCCCCATCTATTTGCCATGAAGTGATGGGACTAGATGTCATGGTTTTCGTTTTTTGAATATTGAGTTTTAAGCCAACTTTATCACTCTCTTCTTTCACTTTCATCAAGAGACTCTTCAGTTCCTCTTTGCTTTCTGCCATAAAGTTGGTTGATTTCTGTCATCTACATGTCTAAGGTTATTGATATTTCTCCCAGAAATTTTGATTCCAGCTTGTGCTTCATCTAGCCCAGTTTCACATGATGTAATCTGCATATAAGTTAAATAAGCAGGGTGACAATATACGGCTTTGACATACTCCTTTCCCAATTGGGAACCAATCTGTTGTTCCATGTCTGGTACTAACTATTGCTTCTTAACCTGCACACAGATTTTTCAAGAGGCAGATCAGGTGGTCTGGTATTTCCATCTCTTGAAGAATTTTCCAGACTTTGTTGTGATCCACACAGTCAAAGGCTTTGGTGTACTCAATGAAGCAGAAGTAGATGCTTTTCTAGAACTCTCTTGCTTTTTCAATGATCCAGTGGATGTTGGCAATTTGATCTCTGGTTCCTCTGCCTTTTCTAAAACCAGTTTGAACATCTGTAAGTTCATGGTTCACATACTGTTGAAGCCTGGCTTGGAGAATTTTGAGCATTACTTTGCTAGTGTGTGAGAAGAGTGCAATTGTGCGGTAGTTTGAACATTCTTTGGGATTGGAATGAAAACTGATCTTTTCCAATCCTGTGGCCACTGCTGAGTTTTCCAAGTTTGCTGGCATTTTGAGTACAGCACTTTTTAGCATCATCTTTTAGGATTTGAAATAGCTCAACTGGAATTCCATCACCTCTACTAGCTTTGTTCATAGTGATATTTCCTAAGGCTCACTTAACTTTGCATTCCAGGATGTCTGTCTCTAGGTGAGTGATGATACCATCGTGGTTATCTGGGTCATGAAAAATCTTTTTTGTATAGTTCTTCTGTGTATTCTTGTCACCTCTTCTTAATATCTTGTGTTTCTGTTTGGTCCAAACCATTTCTGTCCTTTATTGTGCCCATCTTTTCATGAAATATTCCCTTAGTATCTCTAATTTTCTTGAAGAGATCTCTAGTCTTTCCCATTCTATTGTTTTGCTCTATTTCTTTGCACTGATCACTGAGGAAGACTTTCTTATCTCTCCTTGCTATTCTTTGGAACTCTGCATTCAGATGGGTATATCTTTCCTTTTCTCCTTTGCCTTTCACTTCTTTTCTTTTCTCAGCTGTTAGTAAGGCCTCCTCAGACAATCAGTTTGCCTTTTTGCATTTCTTTTTCTTGGGAATTGTCTTGATCAGTGCCTCCTATACAATGTCACAAACCTCCAGCCATAGTTCTTCAGGCACTCTCTATATCAGATCTAATCCATTGACTATGTTTGTCCCTTCTATTGTATAATCATAATAGATTTGATTTAGGTCATACCTGAATGGTCTAGTTCAGATCAGGTAATGTCTATTGATATATCTTTGAGTTCACTGATTCTTTTCTCTGTCATCTCATTTTGCTATTAAGCCTATCCATTGAGATATCTTCCCTAAGCCCCCTCTGGTTACTGTATTTTTCAGATCTATAATTTATTTTGTTTCTTTTTTCTACCTAAATTCCTTTGACAGAGATTTTCTTTTTTTGTTTTCACGTGTTTCAAGAGTGTTCATAGTTGCTCATTGAAACATTTTAACGACAACTACTTTAAAATTCTTTTCAGGTAACTACAGTGCTTATGTAGTTGATATTCTCAATGTTGATGTATTTTTATGATTATACTTTATACAAGTTGTTCATTTGTAAAAGAGAGATTATTTGCAAAACAGAGATTTTTTTATTGTCCTGTGGCTATTTTGGGTATTATGTTATGAGACTCTGGATTCTATATAATTTTTTTCAAGCAGTTGTCCTGTTTAGGATATATTATAGTTAGATGAGGGTTAGATGAGGGTTCCATTCCCCATTGATTCTTATTGACACTGAGGTGAGGTGGGGAAGACCAGAGTGCTGAGTAGCCTTTCTTCATACACTTCATTCAGTCTTGTTGTTGTTAGATGAGAGTGAAGGCTTAGCTCCTCACCAGGCCCTGTTGATACAAAGACATGGCAAATAGAATTCTAACTATCTCACTGTCTACCACGTTGTTAAGCATTACTGCTGCTGACTGTAGTAGGTGACTCCTTGCTGGGCCTTCATGAAAGTAGTCTAGTAGGTGAATTAGAGCATTGCCTGCTTCTGCTGTATAGAAGATTGAAGACCTACCCCTGGGTTAGGTACACTGACATTATCTTAGTAGTATAATTAGAGCATTGCCTCCTTATGATAGGTAGGAGATAGAAAATCAACTCCTATGGTTGGCAAGTTCTAAAATTTGTCCCTCAGTATATTTCTCTTTACTCCCCATGTCCATAAGTACAGACAGAGACGTCTTGCCCATGATTACATCATTACAGAGTAAAATGGATTTTGCAGATGTAGTTCAGGTTTCTGATCAGTTGACTCTGAGATAATCAAAATACAAATAATCCTGGTGGATATAACCTAACTATATGAACACTTTAAAAGTAAAGATACTTCTAAGCTAGCAGAAAAATGGGAAGTCAAAGATACTCAAAACAAAACAAGAAAAGAAAGATTTCAGACATCTTTCCTGGTTTTAAAGGTGGAAGGGGCCATTTGTTAGAGACTAGAGCAACCTCAAGGGGCTGAAAGCAACCCCTAACCAATTGCAATCAATTATTAAAAATAAGATTATGGTGGTTTAGTTATATAAGATGCTTAAAGATTTTTCTGAGATGTGACATATTAAGCTTCCCAGTTATGTCCCTTGAATGGTATTGTTAGGCCACTACCAAATCATCTGCTATATAGCATCTTGCATGATGTGACTCTTGAAATGTTGACCTTGGGGTTTCCTGGGTGGCTCAAAGGTAAAGAATCCACCTGCAATGCAGGAGATGCAGTTTCAATCTCTGGGTCAGGGAAGATCCCCTGGAGAAGGAAATGGCAACCCACTTCAGTTTTTTTGCTTGGGAAATCCCATGGACAGAGGAGCCCGGCAAGCCATGAGGTCACAAAGAGTTGGATACAACTTAGTGACTAAAGAGGACTCCCCTATAGCTCAGATGGTAAAGAATCTGCCTGCAATGCAGGAGACCCAGGTTCAATCACTGGGTCAGAAAGACCCTCTGGAGAAGGGAATGGTAGTCCACTCCAGTATTCTTGCCTGGAGAATCCCATGAACAGAGGAAACTGGTGGGCTACAGTCCATGGGGTCACAAAGAGTCAGACACAGCTGAGCGATTAACACTAGCGACTAAACAAAACATTCAGTTCAGTTCAGTTCAGTCACTCAGTCATGTCCGACTCTTTGCGACCCCATAAACTGCAGCACGCCAGGCCTCCCTGTCCATCACAAACTCCCTGAGTCCACCCAAACCCATGTCCATTGAGCCGGTGATGCCATCCAATCATCTCATCATCCTCTGTTGTCCCCTTCTCCTCCTGCCCTCAATCTTTCCCAGCATCAGGGTCTTTTCAAATGAGTCAGCTCTTCACATGAGGTGGCCAAAGTATTGGAGTTTCAGCTTCAGCATCAGTCCTTCCAATGAATATTCAGGACTGATTTCCTCTAGGATGGACTGGTTGGATCTCCTTGCAGTCCAAGGGACTCTCAAGAGTCTTCTCCAATACCACAGTTCAAAAGCATCAATTCTTCAGTGCTCAGCTTTCTTCACAGTCCAACTCTCACATCCATACATGACCACTGGAAAAACCATAGCCTTGACTAGATGGACCTTTGTTGGCAAAGTAATGTCTCTGCTTTTTAATATGCTGTCTAGGTTGGTCATAACTTTCCTCCCAAGGAGTAAGTGTCTTTTAATTTCATGGCTGCAATCACCATCTGCAGTGACTTTGGAGCCCAAAAAAGTAAAGTCAGCCACTGTTTCCACTGTTTCCCTATCTATTTCCCATGAAGTGATGAGACTGGATGCCATGATCTTAGTTTTCTGAACGTTGAGCTTTAAGCCAACTTTTTCACTCTCCTCTTTCACTTTCATCAAAACTCTCTTTAGTTCTTCTTCACTTTCTGCCATAAGGGTGGTGTCATCTGCATATCTGAAGTTATTGATATTTCTCCTGGCAATCTTGATTCCAGCTGTGCTTTTTCCAGCGCAACATTTCTCATGATGTACTCTTCATATAAGTTAAATAAGCAGAATGACAATATACAGCCTTGACATACTCCTATTCCTATTTGAAACCAGTCTGTTGTTCCATGTCCAGTTCTAACTGTTGCTTCCTGACCTGCATACAGATTTATCAAGAGGCAGGTCAGGTGGTCTGGTATTCCCAACTCTTTCAGAATTTTCCACAGTTTATTGTGATCCACACAGTCAAAGGCTTTGACATAGTCAATGAAGCAGAAATAGATGTTTTTCTGGAACTCTCTTGCTTTTTCAATGATCCAGTGGGTGTTGGCAATTTCATCTCTGGTTCCTCTGCCTTTTCTAAAACCAGCTTTGGTCTTAATTTAATTTCCAAAGGATGGCTTAGGTCATTGATTCATTACTAGAAGTTAGAGTAATCCAAAGTTTATGAGCTATCCTAATTCTTAGGGCAATTTAAAAAATAATAATCACATTTTATTTTCTCTAAATGAGTTCTGTGATAGCAGAATATGAATGAAAAATCATAAATGAGGATGATCTGTGAAGATGGATGTGATTTTATGCTGGGTATAAAGAATATGGCTTAAAATATTTTGGTTTGGTTATTCTCCAAATTCTTATTTTTATATGAATTGTCATTTGAAAACTTTGTTATTGAATAGATTTTGTAGATATGATCCTTTGTCAATACAAAGACTCTATAATGGTGCTGAAAAGCAAATGTAAAAGAAAGCTTTAAAGGATTTTCCTATCTCTGTATCTTTGATGGCAAAGGCAGTAAGAAACAGTATTAAGAAGCACATAGGTCCAAAAAAGGTGGGCGAACCACCTGCTAAAGTATTCTTGATGAAGTTTCATTTCAAAAATAATTTTGTGAAATACAAGGAATACTCACAGGATCAGTTAGGATTTCAAATCTGTTTATCCAAAGTTTTAAAATCTATTACAGTACAAAAGTGAAATATAGACTTTAGTGGAAGAAGCAATAATTTTCTGAATGTTGAAGGAAAACACTTAACAGTTATATAAAAGTAGAAGTAAACTTTATTTACAACTGCAAGTATATTGTTTTCAAATTCAATATTGAAATCAATCAAGACTGAAAAGCTTAAGTGTCATTTACAAGCTATTCCCTCATGTTCATTTTTATTCAAATCACATTTGGAGCCTATCGTCTATGATGGAAGGTAACATTTGCTGAATGTACTGGGTGGCATTTGCAATATGCTCTTTTCAAAATCCCAAATCATATTTATAAAGAAAGGTTCAGTCAAAAAACATTTTCAACCCATTTACTGATACATACTGTATAATCTTCATTCCTTTCCCTGTTTCCTAATATACAAGTTTGTTCCAAACTGACTATCATGAAAATGAGAAGAAACTAATAATTTTACATAATAGGAACACACCATTTCAACATGATTTTTACATTGGTTAATATGTGTTGTTGGCTAGATTTGGTATAAACATTCCACGAAATGAATTCAAGACTGTTTTCTGGTATCAGATGAAAAAGCATATGTAAGAATTTATGTTACTGAAGAGTTTTATTTCCTCCATAGATATATTATATATAAATAGTAATCCTAAAAATAAGCCTGGAAAAAAAATGATGTGTCTTGAGCACCTACAAAATTTATTATAAATTTGTTGTTTATTTTCCAACATTCAATGTTTATGTGTTATTATCAAAACTGTTTATATACAAGTGAAGACTTTCAAAGTACAGGAAGATTTAGGCTGGAGAAATGGAAGAATGCATTGAATGCAATTATATACAACCATACACTTTTCAAAATAGTTTCAATTTTTTTTTTTACCAGAAATGGTTTAAATTTTGTTATAACTACAAAATAAAAAAGAATTGTATAATCATTATATGTCTAAACTATCTCAAAATGAAGATTCTCAATGTAAAACATACACTTTTAATATATGTCAAACCTTTGAAACTAGAGGAAATTAAAGTCTTACTAAGTTCTTATTTTTAGCTAGCTAGCCATTTGAAGATAAAATGAAGCTGGATTTCTGTCTCTACATCATAAATAATTATGGCTGACTCAAAATCTTAAACAAAAAAGACAGTTACTAAATAAATTATGAGTGAATATTCATTACAGAAAAATGACACAGATTTTAAAAGGGCCTATATTTGAAATAAAATCATCACAAAAATTCTGGAACATGGAATATAAATTCAAAGTCTAGGGCTATGAATAAAAAAGATAATAGTCACATTCTTTTTATCATAGAAGAAACACTAATAAATTAATGGTAAAAAGAATATCCCAAATAAATGAGAGTAAAAAAGAAAATGAATTATAAAGTAAATGATCAACCTCACTAATAAAGAATTAAAAATAGACTTTAAGAAATACCGCCCATATTATCTATCTATCTGTCATATATCTGTATTTCTCTATGCCAAAATGTATAATTACATTCATCAACATTCACATTAAAAAGCTGTTTATCTCTATGCAAATAATAATCTTAATTATCTTTCTCTATCTTATATGAATGAGCAGAGATAGGTAAACACAAAATTATTGTTGGCGTGGAGAAAAAAAATACTCTTTTTATGCTGTTGGTGAAATGTGGACTCAATTTCTACACACTTTGAGTCATTTACTAACAGGCAAACATTTTTAGAGGTTTTTTTTGTACCACACTCTCATCCTTAGAAATTAATATCACGAGCATATTTGCATGAATGGGACAATCTAAGCATCTATATACTGTTGACCCTTGAATAATACTGGACTAGGGAGCAACAAACTCCACACCAACTGAGGATCTGTGGTACATATTTAGTGAAAAAAATCTGCATACAAGTGGACTCTTGCATTTCAGACCACTGTTCCTCTAGGTCAGTTATAGAAGGCTTTCAATTTATTGCATCATTATTTTGCTCTTCCTCTTCAGCAAATTAAATGAAATATGACTCACCCATATGATTATATCTGTAGCAACAAAAAAAATTAAAAATAGATGTTTAGAATTTAGTATGAAATGGCAAACAAAAAGTTGTAAAATTCTTAGTGTAATACCAGTGTTTATTAAAATATACAATGATAATATATGAGTAACATGCTAGTAAAAAGACATATTGAAATGAATTAATCATGTTTTGTCATTTCACAAATATTTTGAAAATCTAAACTGTGTCAATCATGAGGTTCTTTCTCCTATTTATTATGTCCCATTTTTATGCAGTAACATGATTATTATTTTGTAATAGTTGTACAAATAGTTGATACAAGTATGTCCATGTGGTAAAAATAAACAATAAGATGAACATCCTTCAATCCTCGATCCAACTTAACTGGAACTTTGTCAATAGCAATGCACCATTTTTTGTGCTTCTCCAAATTACCATCCAATGCCTCTTTTTATTTTAATTATCCCAAAACTTCCGTGTATTATTTCCTTACTTTTCATTTTAACTTTTATCAAAGTGTAAGTTCATATAGGAAACAACAAATAAGTGACCAGTTTGATAAATTTTCATACATACACAATAAAGCAAAACAAATACAGAAACGAAAATGTAACAGTTCCCAGATAGAGAAACAGAACTGTACTAGTACCCAGGAAGCTTTTCATTCCCCTTTAAGTCAATATGTTTTTGAAAGATAACCACTTCCCTGTCTTATTACAAACTGTATCACTTTGTCTGTTTTTGAATTTTGTATAAATAGAATTATTTCATAGATAGGGCTTTGTTTCTTTTGTTCAGTATTATGTTGTAAAGTCCATCTATGCTGTTCAATGAGGCAATGGCTCATAAATTCAAGTTAGATACCTTTTTGTTATCATGTAGTAATTTATTGCTTTTTCTCATTTACGATTTATACTTTTGCATCTTGTCTTTAAAATATTCTATACTCTATGATTATAAAGATTGTATATATTTAAAAAATTTTTATTGCTTATAGTATTATTGGCTTCCCCAATGGATCAGGGGGTGAAGAATCCGCTTGCAATGCAGGAGACACAGGAGATGACAGTTTGATCCCTGAGTCAGGAAGATCCCCTGGAGGAGGAAATGGCAACCCACTCCAGTATTCTTGCCTAGAAAAATCCCATGGACAGAGAAACCTGGCGGGCTTCAGTCCATGGGGTCGCAAAGAGTCGAACCCGACTAAGCGACTAAGCACACACACAATGTGGAATTATTTTCTACGTATGCTGTGAGTTAGGATCACAAGTTTCATTTTTTTCAATAAGGATTTTCATGTTGAATAGCCCCTGTTTTTTCCGCATCTGAATCCCACACTTTCATCACTGCATTCCCACATCACTCTTACTCAGCTTATATAGAGTTACAGATATGCTATGGCTGCATAAAGTCACTGCAGCCTCTTCTGCTTACAACTAAATCTTTGGATAAAATACAAAAGTATCCTTGAAAAGAAAAAGAAGGGGCTCTGAGCTGACAAACTGTGGAGAAATAGAAAGGGACTGGCTACCTTTTGCACTATCTGAAGTCATGCACAGAACATGATTAAAGGTGTTATGCTGGGTTTCTGTTCCAAGATGAGGTCTGCATATAACTCACTTCCCCATTGGCATCATTATTCAAAAGAATAGGTCTCTTGTTGAAATTTGAAATTTCTTGGGCGAAAAATACATCCACAGGGTTCAGAAGAGGCCAGGTGTTTCTTGTTCAGTATCTCAAGCACCAGAAAAATAAGTTAATTCCTGAAGGTAACAACACTGAACTTGTATCAAATCTAGCTGCTTTGATTCAGCAAGCCCTAGCAGTTAAAGACACAGTTATCAGAGAATTTTTGGATGTTTTTTATGTTTCTAAAAAAGGAAGTTCAGCAGACTGATGATTAAGACAAGTTGACCAGCTACAAAAATGGCAAGCTGCTGGATGATTCATATTTGTGATGTTTTAAAGACAACATGAATGTCCTGTGTTGGGGAAAAAAAGCCAGTAAGCAGCTTTGCACTCTCTTCGAATGGGACAAGTACTTTTCCCACTTCTCTGACCTCACCTTGGAGGACCAGGTTATTCTGTTCTGGGCTGGGTGCAGTGGATTGCTGATTGCCTCCTTCTCCAACTGTCTGGTTTCTCTGCAGATTGGCATTCTTCTGGCCACAGGTTTATACAACCATCTGAGCAATATATATAGCACTAGGGTTGACTCCATCTTTGACAGAATTCTGGCTGAGCTGGTGCTCAAAATGAAGTAGATGAGTAAGTTGAAGCTGGGAAGCCTGCAAGCAACAGTGCATTTAACCCAGCTATCAAGGGTCTGTCCGATTTCCAAGAAGTTCTGTGAAAGATTATGTCCTTCTTGAGACCAACACCAAGCAGAAGTATCTGGAACAACTGGGTATCTTTGAAAAACTGCTGTGGTGCCCCAAGCCCTGAACTTTATCAGCTTGAAATGCCTAGGCATCTCTTCTTCAAGATCATTGGGGAACATGTCCAGTGACACCTTCCTCATGGAAATGGAGATCCTGCTGCAGATCACCTGAGCCTCACCAGATAGAGCTTCCCCTATCTGACAATTGCATATGATAAATGTAAACTAGTATAATCATATTGTGGTGCTTCCCAGGTGGTGTTTTTACACGTGTTGATGATAAAATGTATAACAATGTCCAGTGGGATTTTCAACATATGTAGATGTAATAGATTTAGCAACTATTAATCAAAGATAATATAAGATAAGATAAACCGTATGGGGGTATAAAGAGCCCTAACTGGCAGCAAACATTCTGTATTTCATTGAAGTAGTGCAACTTTATTTTGAAATGGCTGTGAACATTTGAATATATGTATTTAAGTTCCTAGAGTAACACAGTTATACAAAGAGATACAGTCCAAAATCTAATAGATACCTTAAATAGAATGATCAAATAATCCAAAATAAGGGACTAAAGGTAAAACAGAGCAACAAAAATCAGAGGGGATAAACAGAAAGCAAATGATAATTGAGACTATATTAATCAACCTCAGATATGCAATGATACCACCCTAATGGCAGAAAGTGAAGAGGAATTAAAGAGTCTCTTGATAAAGGTGAAAGAGAGTGAAAAAGCTGGCTTAGAAATCAACATTCAAAAAATTAAGGTCATGGCATCCAGTCCCATCTCTTCATGGAAAATATGTTGTTAGTGTATTACTTGCTCAGTCAAATCCGATTCTTTGTGACCCATGGACTGTAGCCCACAAGGCTCCTCTGTGCATGGAATTCTCCAGGCAAGAATACTGGACTGGGTTGCCATTTCCTATTCCAAGGGTCTTCCTGACCCAGGGATTGAACTCAAATCTCCTGCATTGCAGGCAGATTCTTTAATGTCTGAGCCACTAGGGAAGCTGGGTCATCCCAAAGACACAGAGAAATCTCAGCCTCCCCATAGAAAGCCTTGCTTAAGGTTTTACCAAGCCACCTTTTAATTTTTAACTGCGTACACATTAAACAGCCCTCTCAATATTTACAGTTAGATTTAATGTCTTCAGTTAACTAGGTACTTGCAAGTATGAGCTCCATTCCTTATGTCTTTCTACAATGGAGCCACACGGGAGCCATCTTTCATCCAAGCCCTAGGTATTCCTTGATTTCTTTCAATCGCGCCACTCCTCCAGCACTTTTCCACTGGGTTAATAATCACCTATTTGTTTGCTTTTATTTAATCAGCCCCTTACCCAGTACCTTTAGAATGGGTAGGAATTTCTCAGTGTCTTTCAACTGAGCCTCACTCAGTGTCTAGGCCATGAGTGGGTATGCCCCAGATATTCCATTCGCCTGCCCCACCTCAGTATCTTTCTTGCTGGGAGATGGCAGGGAACCTGCTCCACCATCAAATAAAACTCATGAAAAATATATGGGGAAAAATGGAAGTGATAGACTTCACTGTCTTGGGCTCCAAATTCACTGCAGATGGTGACTGCGCCATGAAATTAAAGGACACTTGCTGCTTGGATGAAAAGCTATGACAAACCTAGACAAAGTATTCAAAATCAGAGAAATCACTTGGTGACAAAAGTCCATATAGTCAAAGCTATGTGTTTTCCAATAGTCATGTATGGATGTGAGAGTTGGACCATAGAGAAGGCTGAGCATCTTTTGAACTGTGGTTCTGGAAAAGACTCTTGAGAGTCCCTTGGACAGCAAGGAAATCAAACCAGTCAATCCTAAAGGGAATCAATGCTGAATATTCAATGGAAGGGCTCATGCTGCAGTTGAAGTTTCAAGCCTTTGGTCACCTGACGCAAAGAGCTGACAAATTGGTAAAGACCCTGATGCTGGGAAAGACTGAGGGCAGGAGAAGGGGGCAACAGATTTTGAGATGGTTGGATGGCATCATTGACTCAATGAACATGAGTTTGAGCAAACTCTGGGAGATAGCAAAGAACAGCAAAGCCTGGCCTCTTGCAGTCCAAGGGATCACAAAGAGTCGGACACAACTTAGCAACTGAACAGCATATATCAACCATATGTGACTATATCCAGCCATAATAATAAGAATTACATTAAATGTTAATGGCTTAAGCACCAAAGACCGGAGATAGACAGAGATAGATTAAAATGTAGAACTGTACTATGTGTGGCCTACAAGAAAAATATTTTAAATATAAAGTCACAAGTAGATTGAAAGCAAAGGAATAGAATGAGTTTTATCATACAAACAGTAAGCTTAATAAGCTTAATAAGATTGGAGTGGCTATATTAATATTGGATAAAATAGACTTCAAGACAAAGAATACTATCAGAAATAAAGTAGAGCATTTTATAATGATAAAAGAGGGAAATCATCAACAGCACATAATTCAAAATGTACATGCACCTCAAAATAATAAAATAGCTTCAAAATACATAAATTAAAAATTGAATGAATTTCAGAAAGAGACCATTCAACAAACATAGGAGATATTAACATCCCTGTCTCAACAACTGATAGAATTAAAAGATGACAAATCATTAAAGGTATAGAAGATCTTAATTTCTCTATTCATCACTAGAAATATTATTTATTGCATTGTAATATTCAATGATGTATACTCAATGCACATTATTTTCCATGGGAAAAGTGGTATTTATATTGACCATATACTGGACCTTACAATAATACTCTAAATTTAAAACGATGAAATACATAAAGATTTTATTCTCTAATGAAAATAAAATAAAATTAAAATAAGATGTAGAACTCTGTCTCAAATATCTAGAAATTAAAAAAATACATCTGCACAATTCATGGGCTAAACAACACACCCCTGTGTGGGTGATAAATGAAATAAGAAAAGTAGTTAGAAAATAGTTTAAACTGAATGACAGTTGAAATCAAGCTTATCAATATTTGTTTGAATCAGCTAAAGAAACACTTTGTGGGACATTCATAGCTTAAAATGTTTAGTTAGGAAAGAAAAATAATCTAGAATAAATTACCAATGATTCCAAATTAATGTATGAGAAAAAGAAAAGCAAAACCCAAAGCAAATAGAAATAAAGAAATAATAAATAGAAGCACATATACAAATGCAATGAAAACAGATAGGCAACAGAGACCATTAGAAAAGCTAAAAGATATATGTTGTTAAGATCAATGTCATCAACATTCCTATGTAGACTAAATAAGGGAAAAAGAGGAAACAAAAATTACCAGTATTTAGGAGCTATTACAGATATTCTAGAAATTAAGATGTAGTGATTGAATACTGTGAATGACTTTATACCAACAAATTCCATAACTTAGACAATGGACATATTTCTTGAAAAAGATAACATCAAAATGCATACAACCTCTTCCCCCCAAATCTGAATAGTTCTGTATCTATTGAAGAAATTGAATTTGTTATCAAAATATCTCCAAAAATGGCTAAGGTTCAAATGATTTTGCTGTTGTATTTTATTAGACATTTAAGGAAAAAATAGCACACATTTAATATAAATGTTTTCAGAAAACAAAGGAGGAGGGCTGATTGATCAATTTTTTTTGAAGCCATTATGACCCTGATATTAAAATTTGACAAAGAAATTTGAAAAAATAAAGGAAAGAGAAAGAAAATTACAGACATGGCTTATTGATAGATGCGATAGCAAGGATGAATTTCAATATCATCAGTACATAGTTTTTTATTTCATTTACATAAAATGTAAGCAAATTGTAAAACATTTTATATGTATTATTATCCTTAATATACATTAATAAAGTTATAACCAATAACATGATAGGAAAGTGCCTAACAGAGCACATGTTGTTTTTGTTGTTTAGTTGCTAAGTTGTGTCTAATTCTTTTGCGACCCCATGGACTGTACCTCACCAGGCTTGTCTGTCCATGGGATTTCCCGGGCAAAAATACTGGAGTGCATTGTCATTTCCTTCTCCAGGGGATCTTCCCAACCCAAGAATTGAACCCACATCTCCTGTGTCTCCTGCATTGCGGGTGAATTCTTTACTGCTGAGCCACTGGGAAAACCCCAACAGAGCCTATAATGTGTTAAATTTCCAACAAATTATTATTACGTTAGTTTCCTAGGGTTGCCATAACAAAAATATCATGAACTGGGCTGGTTTAAACAACAGAAATTCATTGTCTCAAAATCTGGAAAATCTGGATGTCTGAAGTCAAAATGATGGTAAGGTTGGTTCTGAGTCCTATGAGGGAGAATCTTTGTCACACCTCTTCCCAATTTCTGGTGAATTGTTTTCAATCTTTAGCATTCTTTGGCTTGTGGATGCTTCACTCCAATCTCTGCTTTTATCTTCACATGCCTTCGCATGGTTCTCCTTGGTGTGCCTCTCTGTCCTGTGTCCTAATTTCTACATGTTATAAGATATATCAGTCATATTGAATTTAGGGTCCAGACTTATGACTTCATTTTAAGTTGATTACCTCTGTAAAGGTCCTTCTAAGTAGAGCCATAATCAAAGATATTGGGACCCAATTTCAATCCTTGGGTTGGGAAAATCCCCGGGAGAAGGGCATGGCAACCCATGACAGTATTCTTGCCTGGAGAATTCCATGGACAGAGGAGCCTGGCCGGCTACACCCCAAGGGTCTTAGAGAGTCAGACATGACAGAGTGACTAATACTAATGACTTCATTTTAACTTGATTACCTCTGTAAAGTTCCTTTTAAATAAAGTCACAGTCAAAGATATCAGGAGATTGGGAATTAGGGCTACAGCATATCTTTTTTGAGGGATACAATTAAACCTCTCAGAGGAAGGAATTTATTGCAAGAATATAGAAAAGTCATTTTAAAAAATTAAAAGCTCTGTTTTATACTGAAAAAAAAAAGTTCTTTCTGCAAATTCTCTGTTTATGCATCACACTTGTGAGGACCAGTTGTTTACCCAAGTCTAGCTGATGGTGTTTCAAAGCCACTCTGGTACTCCCTGTACAGAATTAATCTAGACCAACCCCTCTTTATCTGCTTGATCTTGCCGTTAAAATAAATTGCTCTTCAGCTTCTCCTTCTACAAACATGTCTCTATATTTAGCATTTTTCTGGCTCCTTTGATGAATGATCAGGTTTACTTTTCTGCTTGACTTGGTTGGTGTCATCTAGGAAACCACTTTTGGAGTTTTCGTTTTTTTCCCAAAGCCCTTTGTGTTCATCTATCAAGTCCAGTTTTAGTACCATGAAAATGACTGCCTTTACACATCCTCTGTTCAGTCTCCCACAGAAAATGCCCTTACTGATATTTCTGATCAAAGCAAAATAACTCTGTGCTCTCTTCCATGTGACAGCACTTAAAAATATTTGCAGAGAATGATTTTATGCTTTTCATATACTGCTTTTTCTTTTCAATTGCCCATCTAAGCCTTGTTTTTCTTAAATTCTTACATATCCTACAAGAATAAACCTAGACCTGTCTATCTAAAAATTCTGCAAACCACAAACCCTGGCTCTGTTAATCATTACTTCTACCAAGTTGTAGTTCTCTGCATGCTTTAGAATACCTATTATAATTTATTGTAATTATTTATTTAATCTTATTCTACCCACAATGCTATCTGCCTTTTGAGTGTGGAAACATTGTTTAAATCATCTTTTCAATTCCAGAGCAAATAATTAAATTAAAATGTACAGGCTATCAGTAAGTTAAACTTAAATGAATTAATGAATGAGTAAATGAGTCATGAGCTCTGTAAGCATTATCTTCAAGTTGAGTAGTCAACATTTCTCCAATATCTTGTTAATTTGAGGCCTGCTATCTATCTGGTTAAGCATCTTAATGCATGTTAGTCCATGCTGTGCTTAAAATATGGCAAGCAGAATTGAACAAAAATGATCTTGATTTTGAAATATAACTTCCAGTTAAGAGTTACTGCAAGTTGCTGTTCTGAAAATGACAAGTAGCATTCCTTAAAATAATCTAGGTTTTGGTGAAATATAGTACCTATGATGGTTAATTTTATATGTCAATATGATGGGGCTAAGGGATGCCCAGATAGCTAGCAAAACATTATTTCTAAGTGTATCTGTAAGAGTGTTTCCAGAAGAGATTAGCATTTGATTCTATAGACTGACTGAGTAAAGATTGCTCTCTTCAGGGCAGGTAGGCATCATTCATTGCTCTGACTGTCTGAATGGAACAAAAATGGAGGAAGAGAAAATGTGCTCTTTGCCTGAGATGACATCTATCATCTCCTCTGACATAAGTGCTCCTAGTTCTCTGGCCTTCAGACTTGGACTGGGACTTATATCATTATCCTCCCTTTCTCCTCATTCCCCAGGCTTAGGCCTTTAGACTGGACTGAGACTTAAAAACTACTGGCTTCCCTGGTTCTCAGGCCTTTAGACTTGGGCTGAATTACACCACCCACTTTCCTGGTTCTCCAGACATCAGATATGGGACTTCTCAGCCTGTGTAATTGCATAAACCATTTCCTATAAGAGTATGTAAATACATAGGTACATACAGATACCTAGATCTATCTCTATCTATTTCTATCTTATTGGGTCTGTTTCTCCAGAGAATCTTAATACACTACCCAAATTTAAGCTACTTTACAAATGGTGTAATTTTTACTTAGATAACTTTGCAGGCTTGAGCAGATATACTCTGAATGTTCATTTGGGTTCATTTGGACCTAATAGCTGCTCTTTTATCCTCCTCTATACATTGCATGCAAATTTACTTTTGAGATTATCAGCCCAATAGAAGAAACACTATTGTGACACAAACATGGGGCTTTTTACTAAAAAGAATCTGCCTACCAGCATAGGGTTTCCTATGAAGCATGAGGGTTTCCTAAGAGACATGAGTTCAATTACTAGGTCAGGAAGATCCCCCGGAGTAAGAAATGGCAACCCACTCTAGTATTCTTACCTGGGAAATTCCATGAGTCACTGAACTACAATAACAACAACAATACCATCTACACCTGAAAAGCAATCATCAATCATCATTTCTTCACAGAAATACTTGCCAAATTCACAGTGTGTATTCATATAACACATAAAATCCTTTCTAGCTCTTTTTATTAAAAAATAAGCATTGCCAGATATGCAATAAGAGTTTGTTGATAATGTTCCTCTAAGTGTTTGATTCTCTGCCTGTGGATGAGCCAACTATGTGAAGACAACAGCTAAATTCTTTAAAATGGAAAAAATAAAAAAAGGTCTCTACATACAAATTTATATCTTAGAAACTATGTTTTAGGCATCAAAGCGTATATTGATTTTAATAATTATACAATTTTGTCCTTCATAGTCATTCCCTTAATCCTTACATTTTTCATGTTTTATTTGTCCAAGCTAGGGATTTTATTTTATCTTTTTTTACATACAAATAGACAATTTTTACAACACTACTTATTGAAAAGTCTGTCATGGTCAATGATTACCTGCAATGCCTCCTCCGTCTTATACCCTGCTTTCCTATATAGGTGATTTTGTTTACAGTGGTCTGTTGGGCAATGATGCCTACAGATATTTGGAAAAATGAGTCCTTGGAGCTAGTATTTGTTCCAATTCTTTTTGTTCTTATGGTTCACTATTTTTTCAGTAATTTTTAGAATCAACTTGTCAGTTCATGAAAAAATATTTGAGGATTTAAATAAAATTGTATAGAACATATATTTCTACATTCGTTTAGCTCTTCTTATAGGTCTTTTGATGAATATTTCATACCTTTCTCTGAAAAGTTCTTCAATATCTTTTATCAAAATTCTGTGTCAGACCTTTTAAAATTTTAATTTTTTTTCTGCTCTTGTACATGATATAGATTTAAATAATTTCTGTTCTGAATGTTGGAGGCACAATAAATTTTGGATACAGATATTGTATGATCTCCATATTGTAAATATTCTCTACAAAGTTACTTGACATTCTTGTGAGAATAATAATGAGCATAAATAAAATAATTGCTCTTTTGTGTTTTCTTTCCAAACATAAAATTTATGTTTTAATAAATGTAGTGTCTGCATTTTATCTCTCACTAGGAGTCCTTTCCTAATTTCTAAAGTTAAAATACATTTCTATTACTTTGTGCTAAATCTTTTTATAAGTTATAGAAGCTCACTTCTTTTGATAAGTTGTTGCGATGTTCTAATGAAATGAGTCTTTGTATTTGGCATTGATAATACACATGTAACCTTAAAATATTAATATATTAATAAAATGTATTTATTCTAATTATAAACTATACTTGCATTTCTGAGACAGATTGAAACTTGATCATGATGTATACTTATTTTATGAAATGTTATTGCATTCAGTTTGCTCCTATTTTAGTCACAATATATTTTTGATAATTTGTGAAATTGGATGGATATTTTAATTTATCACATGATTGATGCCTGCTTTTTCATCAGAGATGTACTTGTTTTATGTAATGAAACCAGGGACATTTTATTTTTTTCTATTATCCCAACGTTTGCATGAGATTGATGATATATATTGCTTGAAATTCTGATAAAAATAGCTGAGTTTGATGATGTTTCTTGAGGGAGAATTTTAAATATTTATTTGATTACTTAATATTTATAAAACAGTATGTGCTTCAAATTTTATACTAATTTTTGTTAAGATATGTCTCTAGAAAGCTGTACATTCTGCTTATTGTCAAATTTATAGCATCTGTCCCCTGGAGAGGGCAATGGCAACCCACTCCAATATTCTTGGCTGGAGAATCTCATGGACAGAGATACCTGGTAGGTTACAGTCCATGGGGTTGCAAAGAGTCAGACACTTCTGAGATATTAAACAAATAACAACAGCATCTGTATTTTCATAAAATCATGGAATGATAGTTTTCAAAGTCTTATTTCTAATACTATTTTCCATATCACTTTTGTCTCTTTGATCTACCTTGCCAGACATGTGCCAATTTTATTAGTTGTTTCAAAGAAGTATCCTTTTAGCCTATCTTTAATATTTCATTAAGCTTTTTCTTATTTTATTTCTAGATTGTCTAGTTTTCTTTTCTTGTTAATCTAGTTTCTCAGTTGAATACTAACTTAATTTTTTTCAAAAATATAAATATTTTAATAGATGCAGTCAATGTTATAATTTTCTAAGTATTTATTTAGTTATATTTGGTATCTTGTCTCTAGCATCATACAAATATTTCAAGGTTCTTCTGGCTCTCATGACACAGCCTGTCACAAAGGAGCTTCTCGTAGAATTTCCATCCTAGATGAAGGACAGTCAAAATAATCTTTTGAAGTCTTATAATTTCCACTTTGGAGTTCATCCAATCTTTAAAAGGTATCTGTATTATGTAAAAATGATTTAGTTTAGTTCAGGTGAAAGGAGGGGATATAATGGTATGATAAGAACATTGTCATAATACATCATTTATAAATGTTCTTGTGTGTTTCAAAAACCTAGGAGTTTAAAGATAGCAATTTGAAAAGTTCATATATATATATGTATATATATATACACACACACACATATATATGTATATATATCCATATATACCTATTCTTCTTAGATATAATTCTTATGCACTCTCTTTTCTGGGAAAAAAAAAAAGAAACAAACTCTGAATCAAAAAGTTTATCCTGATTTTTGGATATTAAATTTTCTTATCTTACAAGGTCCCCATGAAAATTCTCTAAATCCTCAATTCACTTTGTTGTGTCTTTTCTTCGATACTAAGCACACACAGAAAGCAAGTCTAAAACCAATTTAGCTTCACCAATAGGTGAAGATGATGTTGGAGACCAACATCAAATTGGAAGATAACCAAGCAGCATGGTCAAGCATTGCAACTCCGACTGCTTCCACCAACCAAGGCATACTGGTTAGTACTTCATATGTCCGTTTTTTTAGATCTCATTAGTTGTTCAGTTGCTCATCATGTCCAACTCTTTGCAACCCCACAGACCGTATGTAGCCTGCCAGGCTTCCCTGTCCTTCATCATCTCCCAGAGCTTGCTCAAATTCATGTCCATTGAGTTGGTGATGCCCCCCAACCATCTTGTCCTTTGTCGTCCCTTCTCCTCCTCAGGGTCTTTTCTAATGAGTCAGCTCTTCGCATCAGGTGGCCAAAGTATTGGAGCTTCAGCTTCAGCTTCAGTCCTTCCAATGAAAAATTTGGATTGATTTCCTTTAGGATTGACTGGTTTGATCATTTTGGGTCCAAGGGACTCTAAAGAGTCTTCTCCAACACCACAGTTCAAAAGCATCAATTCTTCAGCACTCAGCCTTCTTTATGGTCCAACTCTCAATCCATACATGACTACTGGAAAAACCATAGCTATGACTAGACAGACTTTTGTTGACAAAGTAATGTCTCTGCTTTTGATGCTATCTTGGTTTGTCATAGCTTTTCTTCCAAGGAGCAAGTCTTTTAATTTCATGGCTGAAGTCACCATCTACAGAGATTATGGAACCCAAGAAAATAAAGTCTATCACTGTCTCCATTGTTTCCCCATCTATTTGCCATGAAGTGATGGGACCAGATGCCATGCAAAAGTATGAAGTCATGAGATACCTGGAATGCAGAATTAATCTCGTTAGAACTCCTGAAAATGACTTTTGGTTATTTTTCTAATCAACACCCTAATGGAGAAGCAAAAGAAGTCCTTTTCATTTATAGTCTTTCGTTTTTACGTTTCTTGTGTCCTGTAACTATGTATGTTCTACTGATTCCATATAGTACTAGGATAGAATCAAATCAATACTGACATTTGTGTGCAAACTGTGTGGAATATACGCCAAGTGATGCAATTCACTTTACAAAGTGAAAAACCAGATATTTTACAAGTAACGTGATTAAATGATTACCGCTCAATTCTCTCTAATATAAAAACTGTTGGTTGCTAGCCTTCATCTTTAAGATGGAACTCAACTGTTCATGAAAACCTCTCTTACTGAGGAATGGCTGGGCTAGTGACAAATGATCATTATCCTTCCTTCTTTGCAACAACAAAAAATGCTTTGACATGATGAAGTGCTCTAATCGATCACAGCTTCTCTTCTGTTGTTGAAAAATCTATTCACCTATGCGGAGCTGTGGCCGTAAAGGCCAAAGATTCAGTATTGTTGATGGAGGAAGATCCATATCTTTTGTCTGGCAGTTTGGCCCAAATTAAAGAAATCAGAAAAACAGCTGTGTTTTTTTCCCTCTTCCTTAATATTACATTTTTGTCTTCCATTCTGATTACTCGTCCTGAGGTGAAAGGGCTTTCAGACAGCTCATTGTGATCTGCTGGAACCTTTTCTGTATCTGGGATACTTCTAGAATTTTACACAGGTAGTAGAGCTCAAGCTAACACTCCCTTCTCCTTGCCAGTGTCTCAGATATTTATCTGAGGAAAGAAAGTACAAGATTTCCTTCAGACTTCTTGATGGTCTCAATCTTTCACAGTCAACTAACCTTACTTTTCCATAGGGAAAATTAGTGTTTAAATCAGGATTAACAATAGCATAAACTCTGTATTGGAGAAGGCGATGGCAACCCACTCCAGTACTTTTGCCTAGAGAATCCCATGGATGGAGGAGCCTGTTGGGCTGCAGTCCATGGGGTCACGAAGAGTCGGACATGACTGAGAAACTTCACTTTCACTTTTCACTTTCATGCATTGGAGAAGGAAATGGCAACCCACTCTAATGTTCTTGCTTGGAGAATCCTAAGGAGGAGGGAGCCTGGTGGGCTTCTGTCTATGGGGTTGCACAGAGTCAGACACGACTGAAGCTACTTAGCAGCAGCAGCAGACTCTGTATTCTATTTTAGAATGATCTCAGTTTTGGAATTGTTAAATTAACTCAACAGCTGATAACTTTTAGGAAAGTAATTTTTAAAAAATTCTTATTACACTTTCATATAATAAGACAACTAACAGCTAAAATCCTTTTTTATTTAGTGAGGTGGCACTAGAGGGAAAGAACCATCTGCAATTTAGGAGACTCCAGTTCAATTCCTGGGTTGGGAAGATCTCCTGGAGGAGGGCATGGCAACCTACTCCAGTATTCTTGCCTGGAGAATCCCTATGGACAAAGGAGTCTGGCAGGCTACAGTCCATGGGGTAGCAAAGAATCAGACACGATTGAGCAACTAAGAACAGAACATCCAGTGCAGTAGATGTTAAGAGCTATGGATTTGATCCCTGGGTTGGGAAAATCAACTAGAGAAGAAAATGACAACCCACTCCAATATTCTTGCTTTAAAAATTCCATGGACAGAGGAGTCTGATGGGCTATAGCCCATGGGGTTGCAAAGAGTCGGACATAATTGAAACGACTTAGCACACATGTATGTTTGCCTGCAACACAGGAGACCTGGGTTTAATCCCTAAGTCAGGAAGATCCCCTGGAGGGGGAAATGGCAACCAACTCCAGTATTCTTGCCTGGAAAATTCCTTGGACAGTGGAGCCTGATGGGCTACAATCCATGGGGTCACAAAGAGTCAGACATGACTGAGTAACTGCCCTCATGCACACACATATATGTTTGCAAGTGAAAACTATGTATATACTAATTTTAATTGGATAAAAGTGAATATCTTTGAAAGATGCTATATGTGTGTGTGTCATTTTTTTCCCAGAGAAGAGGAAGATTATCTAAACCGTATCATCTAATTATGGCCATGTATAATTCCTTACCTTGGGATTCTTCCTTCTGTGAAATAGGTGAATTGTCTTCCTTAGTCAATGGCATAAGATACATGGTCCCTTCATATGGTTTTCTAGTGTCAAGATAGAAAGGGTATGCTTAACAATGCAGATGTGAGCAAAAACGACTCTGAGGGACGAGTTACTATCAGTTTATATTAACTCAATCCTTCACTTTCGTATGTACCTCAGCTACCTCCTGGACTTATAAGTATTCTTTTATATTGAAAGCTATACAATGTCTTTATGCCCTCTTAACCATTTCTTATTAAAACGTACTTTCAGAATGTATGTTTATAACTCTGCAAGATTTTCAAAACATTAACAACAGTTAGAGCATGGAAGGCTTTCCTGCACCTTTGAGATCACATCAGAATCAAGCTGTTGTTTTCTGGGGCCAGCTATTAAGATAAAGCTTTATTTAATATACATTAGATATATTAAATAAAGCTTTATATAAATATAAACAAAATGAAAATGTTAGTCACTCAGTCGTGTCTGACTCTTTGTGACCCCATGGACTGTAGCCTGCCAGGCTCCTCTGTCCATGGAATTATCCAGGTGAGAATACTGGAGTGGTTTGCCATTCCCTTCTCTAGGGCATCTTCTCAACTCCTGGAATAAACCTAGTCTCCCGCATTGCAGGCAGATTCTTTACTGTCTGAGCCACCAGGGAAGCCCATTAATATAAAGTTATGTATAATTACATTACATTGCAAGAATGTATACTTATATTATGTTGCAAGAATCGGCCTGCAATGTGGGAGACCGGAGACCTGGGTTCAATCCCTGGGTTGGGAAGATCTCCTAGAGAAGCGAAAGACTACCCACTCCAGTATTCTGGCCTGGAGAATTCCATGAATTGTAGAGCTCATGGGGTCCTAAAGAGTCAGACACGACTGAGTGACTTTCACTTTCACTTTTCACTTTCAGTGTATAATTACATGCATTTCACTGGCTGATTTGTCTCTGAACAATTTGGCACTGTTTTGTTATTGAAGTTTAAGAAATTTAGATTTCTGTGGGTTTAAATGCATTGGGGTTGGAATTATATGCTAAGAAACCACCAAATACAGAATCAATGAGTGTCAAATATTCTTTACCTCAATGATTTCTGTAATGCTTGTTATCATGGTCTCAGTAAAACTGAAGTCAGAATATTTTATTTCGGTAAATTAATTCAAGACATATGCATTCAATATAATGAGAAATTGTTAGATACATTTTGTTTACCTTATAAACATGATTTTATCACTTATGAAAATAGTTGCAAAATTTTTGAATTAAATATTAATTAGCATTACAGTTCAATCATACATGAAGATTAATTCATTATGGCCAAATAAGTTTAATTTCAGAAATGGAAAGATGGCTTCAGTGCAATTATATATGCATACATAATCAGTTGTATCAACACATAAGGGGGAAAAATATGAAGGTAAGCACAATAAAATGTAGAACACTTGAAAACATTTCACTACCGTTGTAAATCAAACACTAAACATACATAATAGAAGAAAACCATATAAATAATATAAACTACTTAAGTTTACTTAATAAAAATACTATGCCAATGTGGAAATCTTTAAAAACATTTTTCACTAAAATGGGAACTAGCAAAAGATACCAGCTAAAGCATATCACCTATTTTTGCTTAATATTGTCTTAGAGTTTCTAAGATGAGAAAGTAAGTAAGCAACATAAACATTGGAAAATAAGAAGCAAGTTTAGCTTCTTTACTGTCATCAAATTCCTTATTATTTAATTGTTCAAAAACCTGGGAGCGTCTAGTAAAAAACTGCCAAGAAAAAAAGAGATAGTTTAGTTGTATACAATATTAGCATGTAAAGTAAATTATTACTTATGCCAGCTTCCAGTAGTAAATATGCTTCCAGTAGTAAAAATTGGGAAAATATTATTATTCACAATAAACATAAAGTTTAAAAATTTAGAAATGTGTTTTAGGATGATATAGAAATTACATTAAAAATCTTGGTGAAATATGTAAAAGATCTAAACATATGGCAAAACACAAATATCCTTGGTTGTGAAACTAGTATCTTACAGATGTGAATTCTCCAATTACTTTTACATTTTCAAAACAATTTTCTTATGCCCCTTGGATAAACTAACTTCAAACATTCATATTACCAAGTAATATCTTACAGTATCTAAGAAGAAGTTTTAAAAACAAGAAGACCTAAATTGTCAGTATCATATTGTCTATCAATATAACCATAATAACGTCAATATTATTTGGTACCAACAGTTGACATAGATGAATAGAACCATACAGCCTGATATACAGAGATAGATTTCAGTTCAGTATACAAGAATATATTCTGTGAAAAGTATAATACCTTTCAATTCAGTGGTAAAGAGATGTATTGATATTATTTGCTAAGTAATCTGGCTGAAATAATGATAGATCTAGAAGAAAAAGAAGTTTTGTCTCTACCTTATAACATAGATGAAAGATTTTTTTGACAATAAAAGTATGCATGTGAAAAAACAACTAATATCTTAGAAAAATCGAAATCAATACCTGTTACAATCTAAAGGCATGAAAACATTTTTTACCAAAAGTAGAACTTTAGAAACCATAAAAAACAATATAAGCATACTAGTTGGAGAAATTATTTATCTATACTGTCCTCAATTCAGAAAAATATTCAAATGGTAAGAGTCTAGATTCTGGAACACACAAAAAGTTCTTAGCACTTACAAATTGACAAGGTAAAAGCAAGCAACTCAATGAATAATTAAACCAAGATTTTGAATAAGAAATTGTGAGAAGAACATATTCAAATGACTAACAAACATGAGAAAAATTATTTAGTTCACTAATGGTAAGATAAATGCCAATTTCAATAACTTAAAGTAGTTTTACATGCATCAAACTGGAAAGTATTTCAAAGATGCAAAAAGATTTTGCCAACTAGCAAGGTGGGAAAATGGTATTCTCATATACTGAGAGTTGTAAAATGCAAAATTATAAATACACTGAAAAGCAAACTGGAAAAACATATTAACATTTTAAATTATTTATGTATTATTCTAAAAAAATGAATTACACAAATCTATGCTAAAGCATGAGAACATAAAGATGAACATATAAGAACATTTTCTGCAACATTTTTGTAGAAACAACATACAAACCTATCATTCATTTTGATCATCTATCAAGTTATGCCATATGTGCGCCATGAGCTAATATGTAATCATTAAAATATTTTAAGCTCTAACAGTTGACTTTCAAAGTATTTAAAAGCTAAATTGAAAGAAATATAAGGTGCATAAAAATATGTCATGCTTGTATTTTGGGGCAAGAATAATGCCCCCAAAGAATTTAGAATCTCTTACAAATATATAGATTTAAGTAGACACATAGAAAAACATGGAACTAGAGCAGATTCCATTACTAATTTGGTTTGCACAGAAAGGAAGAGAGAGGTAAGAGAGATGAAGAGGAAACAGGCATTTTAAAGACAGCCCTATTAAATCAGCCAGTACTCATGTAAAACTTGGTATATTAATAAGCAAAGTTGGTATAAGTGAATGTGCATAAGTGACCTTAAATTTACAACAAATTGGAAAGAATTTTTAAAATAAAGAAGAACTTTAAAGATACCCCAGATTAGGTTAGGTAGTGAGTAGTTCAAATAATAAATCCCATTTTTACTAGCACTTTAAACTATTAATCAAGCTTATTTAAATGTGATAGAGGTTTCATTTCATGATGTTAAAAACTTTTAACAAGATCACTTTATTACTTAACTTTCTATATAATGCATATTCTATGTGAATTTCTTTAAAGATGATCCGTAAGAAAAATAAGCAGTGAAATGGCTAAGTAGCTGTCGTTTGTAGTTTGCATAGATGGTGTCATATTTGTGCTTCAATAACTATTATTTTCCTGTCTATTGCAGAAGTTTCATTTCACATGTGACAGACTGCTAAATTGAGGGTGTATTTCTATTTTCTCTATGAATATTCATTCTTTTAGGGTGATTCAAATTTACTACTATCAGAAAACTTGGAAGAATATTATATAGTACATTGTATTGGTATTTATTTCATGTGTGATATTAAATGTTTCACCTTAGGACAGAGCTAAAAGGAAAAATTAAATTTTCTTTAATTGCTTTACTTTTTACAGTGGTCTTATATTCCCAGCAAAATCGAAGGGAAGGTATAGAGATTTCCCATATACCCCCACCTCCACACATATATAGCCTCCCTCCCCCATTATTGACATCCTCATCAAGAGTAGTTCCTTTGTTACAACTGATGATTTATGCATAGGCACATCATAATCACCCAAAGTCCACAGTTTGTGTTACAATTCTACTCTTGCTATTATACATTCTGTGGGTTTGGACAAATGTATAATGGCAAGTATTCATCATTACAGCACCATACAGCTCTAAAATCCTTTGTGCTCCAGTTATTCATCCCACCCACGCCCCTAGGCCCTGGCAACCACTGATCTTTCTACTGTCTCCATAGCTTTACCTTTTGCAAAATGTCATATAATCTGGAATGAATTGCAATGTAACAGTTTCCAATTGACTCTTTTCTTATGTAATATTCATTTACAATTCCTTCTTTTCTTTTCATGACTTCATAGCTCTTTTTTTTTCACTGAATAATATTTCATAGCCTAGATGTACCCTAGCTTATTTTTCCATTAGCCTACTAAAGGACATGTTGGTTGCTTCCAAGTTTGGGGCAGTTACAAATAAAGCTGCCATAAACATCTCTGCACAGGTATTTGTATTGATATAAGTTTTCAGTTATTTTGAGTAAATATCGAGAAACTTGACTGCAGGATTTTGTGGTAAGTGTATGATTCATTTTGTAAGAAACCATTGAACTGTCATCCAAAGTTTTTGCAATGGATGTGAGTTCCTATTGCTTCACATTCTCATCAGCATTTAAAGATGTCAGTGTTCCATATTTTGGCTGTTCCATCAATGTGTTTTCAATTGCAGTATTGTTTTAATGTTTATTTCTCCAAAGACATATGATGTGGCACATTTTTTCATATGCTTATTTGCTATTTGTAAATCTTTGGCGAGGTATCTGTTCAGACCTTTGGCCTGTATTTCTGATTAGACTGGTTGTTTCTTATTGAGTTTTAAGAGTTCTTTGCATATATTTGGAATATATTCTCTGTATATCTGTATATTATCCTTTGTCAAGAGAATGCTTTCTATGTTATTCTTTTTCTTACAACTTATTTCTTTATCACGAACTCACATGACACAAAGATAGAGTAAGAATCATTATGACTAAGATAAAGTGAAGGACATCTACTTGAAAGAACAGGTATTAGCATGTTGTAGGAGAAATGAAGATTATAAAAATTGAGATCATCCTCTGAAAGTGTAAACCTTCATTCTCTTATAATTTAGAATCAGTGGGAATTGCATTTCAATTATATTAATGTGATGCATAAATGCATGACATGAAAAGAAAAATCAGGGTTACATTGAAGTTTTAGTAAAGTCTTCATATCATTAGGATAGTTACAGTTGCTAGCAAAAATTCTGGAGTTTATTTTCTAACTTCTAGAAATTTACATTTTCAAAATTCAAGTTAGAAACATAAGGCAATTAAAGATATAAGTAGGATAAAAATAATTCCAAATTGGAGTCTGCAATGTAGAATTTATAAGGAAAATATCCCTTTATTTTTGAAAGTGGTCATTATTCATTCCAACTATATAATGGTATGAAAAATTCTACATTTGCAATGAAGATGAACATGGATCTTATTTAGATTATGAAGCAACTGCAAGATCACTAGAACCAGGAAAACCACTTCATCATTTTTTTTCTTTTTTAATACAAGTGAGCCATCTGGTTTGGGGGAAATTAGTTAATATTTCCTATCTTCTGTCTCTCTGTATTGGTTCCTTTGATAGTCCTACTTTATGTCTGTGTCCTAGTAAAATATTAATCAGGGACCTTTCACTGTTAAAAGTGTGTTGCTTTGGATAATATATTATAATTATAACCTTGCTTATGTACATTTACTAACGAGATTTTTTGCATGTTTTTTAAGCCTCCTTGAAGTCTGTTTATGGAACCCTTAGAAAAGTGGATGTTAATTTTAGTGTGCACACAGATCTCTTGAATGTTGTTACATATCACACATAAAGCACTGGAGCTCTCTCCCAAATGGTCTTGTCTGGCAGCTCCATAAGGGTGAAAAAGGTCTTTTTACTCAGGTGGCAGTCATTAATGTTGTTCACTGTTATGCAATTCTCTGATTTCTTGCCCATAGTGGAATTGCTTTTTGTGGACCTTTTGTGGTTACCAGGGGCATGTGACTATTAGTCCTAGCCATTGAATTGAAGATAGAAGTGATACTTGTCACTCACTTCTGGGCTGGGACTTTTTTTTTTTTTTTGCACAGTAACAGGCAATATTTATGATGATAGCTGATCTGTCAGTCGTATTTCATGAGTGAGTACTATTAGCAGTTATTTCTTCCTTGCCAGTCCCTGATGCAGATTATACACTATGAATGAAAAATAAACCTTTAAGTCATGGATATTTTTTAACTTTTAGTCAGCTCTAACCTATCTTGATTGATATGTGCTTCAGTCCACATTTTGAGTTCATTGGATAGAAACTTTACTAATCTAAAATTAATACCTTATATCCTAGAGGAATCTCAATAAATTATGAATTACAATATTTAATGATTTTATACAAAAGAAACAATGACAAAAGAGTTTCAAAGGCTATTTTCAGAATGGTAGATGGAATTAGAGGAGAAAATGAAGAGAAGAAAAGGTTATAAGAATATCAAATAGTCACATGTCAAATGATGTGAAGTTAAGTAAAATAAGGACTGAATGTACATATTAGATTTAGTTGTGTGGTACCCATTTTTTTTGTTGGCAAGATTTTTTAAAGAATGTTGATAGTTAAATAGAGAAGAAGGCCATTTAGACAACTAGTGTAAATTATTCTTTGAGATATTTTGCATTGACGGGAAGAAAAAGCAACGTCTGGAACAGATAGATCTGCTGGGATATTCTTCCCAGTACACTTTTAACTATATGAGAGATTATAACAGTGCTTTTCAATCCTGTACATTAAAACATTTTTAAAAAGAATATTTTTAAAAAGATGTCCAGGATCTGCTAATGGTCAGTTAACCAGAATCTCTTGGCATTTGTAAAATAACTTCACACGATTGTAGTGTAGAGTCATATTATGAGAACTACTGACAAAAACATATTTGAATTCTAATGGGAAGAATTTGGTGGATTGAAAATGTCTCTGAGAGGTAGAAAAGAAAATCTATAGCAAAAGAGTCCTAAGAATCCCAAAAGATGTGGCACTAAAGCTTAAATAAAGAGCTAAACCTTAAGTAAAAGACATTTTTTCCCCCATATTATAGCATCAAGGCAAGAGCAGAATGTGTATAGTATCTGCCATTCTGTTTATTAGAGAATGTTGACAGAGTTTGCATCTGATAGAAACTTCTATTTTTGTCAGTGCAGCAGAGGAAAAAGTAATATTCTTTGCACAAAGGAATATAAGGAGGTCAGAGGTTTAAGAAGAGCTAACTTACTGGAGAAACATTGTGGTATCTCTGGGAAATACTGAAGTCCCTTATGAGGCTAAAAGTCACAAATTATTATAAGCTTCTCAAATATGTGATTTTTTTCCCAGAGACATCCAGCTACTTGGCTGTAGTCAAGGACAAAGCTTCAGACTGTGTTTACTGCAGATATAAATTTGCCATGAGGTGGCAATGTGAAAGCAGTGGTGCAGGGATCTGGACATTTTCAAGATAGTGATTTTAATGAGGGTTTTTTGTTTGTTTGTTTTTGCTTGGAATTAAAGCTGGATATGGGCTTCCCTGGTGGCTCAGATTGTAAAGAATCCACATGCAATGCAGGAGACCCTGGTTTGATCCCTGGGTCAGGAAGATCTCCTAGAGAAGGGAATGGCTACCCACTCCAGTATTCTTGTCTGCAGAATTCCATGGGCAGAAGAGCCAGGTGGGCTACAGCCTGTGGGGTCATAAAGAGTCAGACACAACAGAGTGATTAACACTTTCAAAGCTGGATGTGGAGAACATAAAGGGGCGATGGCACTGATTTTATATCATATACTGTTGGTCTGCATTATAACTAAGAACAGAAAACTGAAGAGGGAAGAGACTGTGGCCAGAGAAGGACATGTCTAAGTTAACCTTTTAGGAAATGAAATGGTTTCAGGCCATGCGGAGAATATAAGATCAGGTGGCTGAGAAGGATTGGAGGATAAGATCATTCATTATAAGGAGAAAGACTGATCTGCTAGTATTCTTTGGAAAATGTGTTTTCATGGACATTGATATGTTAAAATAATGACAAGAGTTAGGTTGAAAAGGATAGATTTAAAGACTTCATTGATTAATGATTAATGATTAATTGATTAATGGTAGTGATAGGGAAATTTAGAGTCTGTTGCAACGAAAGAAGAGTTGTAGAGTCAGATATGATTAATTCACAGGAACTGGAAGACCTATACAGTGGAAGAGCAACTACCTAGTAGAAGCATCAGAGAACAGTGAGGATGCCATCTCTACTTTCTGACCTTGAGGTGTATGGGGCATGAGAGAGAGAGACAGCTGTGATGAAACATTTTAGATTTTCCTGTTTCAGCAGCAATGAAGGTGGTGAAAATAGTGAGACAGTGTGAGTTAGTGAACACTACAGTGAACTAATAGGCCTTGGGAGGAGATAAATCCTAAGGAATCTTCTCTTCCACTGTTTCTTTAGGTTTTACACTGATTTCTTTGAGGTGATTTCAGTGTCTTTTTAATAATATATTTTCTTCCTTTTTAAAAAAAATATATTTTCTTTGCTGTACCTCTTGGCATATGGAATTCCAGTTCTCCGACAAGGGATCAAACATATGCCCCTTGCATTGGAAGTGTGGAATCTTAACCACTGGACTGCCAGGAAAGTCTCGATTTCAGCATCTTCTGCTTTGGGAAAGGGAGGTAGATTTTATCAGATAATGTCAAAAGCATCTTTTCCAGTGATTTTAGGCTTGACGTGTTCTTCACATGAAAATATCAGTGCTTTAAAGTTGCCTAAGGTAATTGTATCATATGGTGATGATATGGGAAGTCATATAACTAAAACCCGAAATAGAAAAGATTTAGGAGTATCTAATAGGATATAGGCTGCTTTCCTGAGATAATTCTGTCTACATGGAAACAGTATCCCATTAACTATTTTAAGCTTCTTCAGTTACTGTTCTCTAATTTTTCATAAATGAGTAGAGATGATGGAAATGAATATCATTGGAAGAACTTCAAAGCCATAAAAACATTCCCAAAGCTTCTTATGTGTTTGAAACACATAGGGACAAGATGCTTCTGTATTGAGTCAAGTAATGAGTACAACAGTTAACTGGATATATTTACCTCATCTGAAGTCTCAAACCTAAATATTAAAATAAATAAACTTACCTCCTTGATTTGGTATTTTTAATTCTGTTCCTTGAAATCTAGTGATATTTTCTTATAAAAGGCTCACCACCAATACAATTTAAACTTTTCAGTGTGACTAAATACAAATATGCATTTCCATCAGTCAACAAATAAAAACCACATCAATAATTTGAACAGGTACCATTTAATTCAAATCATTATCAATTAGTAAAAAGGTTAACTACTATTAAAGGGTTGTAAATTGAGACTCTAGGAATATGGAAAAAGTCAATGCAGGGGGAGCTACTACCTCTAGGACTGATAAAAAGTGAGCAAGGAAGAGGCTAAAAATTCGTGGAGACATGTTCTGGCCCACTTCCACCAGTCCTGAGATTCTGAACTAGTGGAAGAATGTGTGACTGCCACAGAAATGTACAATCTATCCAAGGCAGAGAAACAACAAAAGGAATAGGTGAGGGCTGAAGGAGTGAATGATCAGGAGAAATTAACAAGTATGGGCAAGCCAAAGCTGGTTTGTAATAGTAGTCCACTGGTGCCAAGAAACTTGCTGGAGGGTCCAGATGATCTGGGGCTGGTCTGCAAGGACATAGAGATAAGCAGCACTGGGTCTCCAGCAGGCGCAACTGCTAGCAAGCACACCCACAAAACAATAACATGTCATGGCCAGGAATAAAGGCATTTTACTTTTGCTATAGTGTCACAGTGACCCGGCTTCCCTGGTGGCTCAGCAGTAAAGAATTTGCCTGCCATGCAGGAGACTCAACTTCCATCCCTGAAGAAGAATCCTCCAAGAAGAATCCCTGGAGAAGGAAATGGCAACCCACTCCAGTATTCTTGCCTGGGAAATTCCATGGACAGAGGAGCCTGGTGGGTACAGTCTGTGGGGTTGCAAAAGACTCGTACAGGACTGAACACGCACAGATACGGACGCCACAATGACCCTCCTCTATTCTCCGTGAAAGGCCTAACGTTGCTCTAGCTAGCCAAAGAGAAATGTTCACAGAATTCAGTTCTAGTATCATCTTTGCAAAAAACATCTCAAAAAAGCCTGCACTTAGAACTGAGAGGAAATATACTGATAATTGTCACAGCTTCTAAATCGAAAAATCAGAAAATAGTTCCTAATTCTGGAGTCTCAGAAGCAGAGGGGCGAAAGTAACTACCATAATTATCTGTCTGACTTTAGGCTTCAACAGAATCATCCCAAAAGATGAATTTTGGATTGATTAGGCAAGATGAGCAACATTTTATCTTAAAAAACCAATTCAAACTTAGATACAACTGAGGAATAATAATAAGCCATAATACGTTAAGATTGCTTTTTAAAATATATAGAAATAGCTTTTATAAGTGAGGAATTTTAATTTGTAAACATTTGACACATTATGTGCCAGTTTTCCATATGAGCTGGTGCAGCCCGTAGGTCCGAATCTTCTATAGGCTGGCCACCATCACATATTATTCACTTACAGTACTTAATGCTTTGGGTTAATCATCTTCTTCCCTAGCTTCTTTGGAAAGGCAAATATTCCAAGGGGATTTTCCTGTTTAACTCTTTGCAGCTACCTCTAGCTTTAGATACATATGCAGCTTTTATGCAGTCATTACTATTCATTGAAGCAAAAAATACTCCCCTGGTTCCTGGAGAAATCTTGAATGTTATTCTTTTCTGCATTTAAAATTAGTGTAAAATCATTAAGTATTATTTTTCATAAAATTTATTTTTTATTTAATTTATTTATTTTAATAAATTTATTTATTTTAGTTGGGGGCTAATTACTTTACAATATTGTAGTGATTTTTGCCATACATTGACATGAATCATAAAATTTCTAAGTTTAATATCTTGAAGTGGATTTGAGTCTATCTTGCTAAATTACTCATATTTTCCATTTGAGAGAGGGGCAAGTTCATGTAACTCACAGTTTTAGTTACTTGAGGGGACATAATAATATTCAAACCATCAGACCACCCAGTATAATTCAACTTCCTCTTATGAGTGGTAAGGTACAATGAAGACACTGCACATAAAAAGTGGAAGGGCTTTAAAAAATACACAGAGAATTATGAAAGCTAAAGGGAGGTCACTGTGATGAACACCTCAGAATTTTAACTGGGACATGCCCCAAATTTAACTCTGTAATTGTCTCTACATCATGTCAACTTATTGTTTAAGAAAAATATTCAGGCAATCAATGAGCTGATTTCTGTGGCTGTTGTTGCTTCTATTACTCTTTATGTACAATAGCATACAACTGACTTAACCACTCTAATATTTCTTATTGAACTGACTTTTGTAGGCTAGCCAAATCATTGGGGCTTTTTTAATGCTTCAAGTATAACTGGAATCTTGCCTGTGAAAGATAAATAACATTGTTAATCAGCACTTATAACCATGCTTAACAAATGACAGTGCAGAAATAGCAATGAGAAAATATAGCTTTGTTTTTCAATCTGCCTTTCCTCAATATATTTCTGGAAGCATGGGAAAAGATTCCCAAACAGTTATTTGATTGTGGAGAAAAGTGAAGTCACTATCTGCAGTGGGTCATAGGGCACATTTCAGAGAGAATCTTACATTGGAAGTCGTTTGGCATGAACATGAGTTTCTGAAAGGTAGCCAGTATAAACCAAACCGCTGAGTATTCAGCCTTGAGAATAATACCAGATACTATCAATACACTGGAGGGGATTTTTCCATTTCACATGTCCTCTTATTCCTAAGACTTGTCTCCCTGACTCCCAGGGGTTGAAAGCTGTTACTGTTCTGTGTGACGCTGTCATTTTAGCCACAATTAATCAGAAGGGATAAACTGCTGCCTCAAAGTTGGCCAATCATATTCTGTCCCTGAGAATTCAGGATTGGGATTCAAGGACACTCTCGAGTCTTTCTGTATGAGCTGGAATTAGAAATTGTGAACTCAGGAACAGCGGGGTGACCATTCTCAGCTATGAGATTGGGAAACCATGCCGTGTAGAGCCTTGAACTGAGGCAAATATTGGAGAAACACCGAACCAACTGTAAGAGAGGAAATTCATTTTGGATTTTTAGTTTCTGATTTCAACCCCTGGCAAGTAACCATTGTTCCTTTTTTCCATCCTTGCATTAATTCTTCCACTTTTTTTTTTGCTTAAGGTAACTCCAGTTATTAACTTGAGGATATTTTTTAAAGCACAGTTTTATTCTTTTAATGCATACCACAATGCCTCTCACCAGACCTTCAAAATGTATACAGCACATGTGTCTAAGCACCTTACATAGAATGGATGCTCAAATTAAACCAATAAGGAAAGTAACAAAATTAATAACTAACAACACTTTGTGCCGTATGTTACAATATCAACAACAAACTTTTTAAACTTCTTTTACTAAATAAACCATTCATAACACAGGTAAAAGTTTTTCCTTTGTTATTGACTGTTTCTATATATATACCAACACAGGTCTTAGAAAATAATTTTGCCAAATAATTTCATTATGTGTTTTATTACTTTTTTAATCAAAGAAAATGGCATTTTCCCCTAAATTTTAGCTGTTTGATGCATATCTTGAGAAATTTTTGTGATATAGATTATTGTAGAAAATTCTAAGAGAAACAAGAGTAAATAATTTTCAAACATCTGTCTTACATTTAAGTTCTTATAGTCAAGTAATCAAGCAAACAGAATGTCATATTAATAGGATATATAAAAACTGAGTACCAATAAAAATTTAAAAACAACAAATCATTATTATTGATGTTAATGTTGGTAATAGTTGAAAGAGGCTTCTCTGGTGGCTCAGTGGTAAAGACTCCACCTGCAATGCAGGAGACACGGGTGTTATCCCTGGGTAAGGAAGGTTCCCTGAAGAAGAGAAATGGCAACCTACTTCACTATTCTTTCCTGGGAAATCCCATGGACAGAGGAGCTTGGTGGGCTACAGTCCATGGGGTTGCAAAGAGTGGAACCCAACTGAATGACTGAACAACAGCAACAATACTTAAAAGGTCTTTGAAATCCCAGTAGTAGTATAACTAACATTTAACAAGTATCTGTTCTGTGCCATGAACTCTGCTACAGCTTTTATGATTTTTTTTGTTAATCTTCACAGCAACTATGATAACTGCTATCACTTTACAGATGAAATAATGAAAACTTAGTGACATTAAAAATAATTTTTAACTGTCTGTGAAGTTTAATTATTTTAATTTTATGTTTTGAGAAAATGGATTTTAGAATATGAGACTCAAACTTTACATATAAAACATAGTCATTATAATTTTTCTTTTGAGACTTTTTCTCCTGCTACTTTCATCTACCTTGAAGTAGACCTCTCCATATTCTTAAGTACTTAATGAATAACATAAAAAGGTCATTTTAATTCTTCCAACCAAAATATTAAACCCAAAATATTTGCCCAAGTACCAGTGAGATAAATATTATTGTTAAGGGAACAAAAATGCTTATATCTTTTGTTGCTCTTTCTTCAATTTTTCACAATTTTTTTTCATTTGGATGCTAATTTTCTCCTCAGGGTGTAACATCCTCTGATATTTGAAAATCAATGACGTTTCCTCCAAGTTTTGAGTGACTAGGAGGTTGTTAAGATTATAAATGTGTATTCTCAGACGCTTGAACATTGTTCATAAATTGGATTTTTGAAGTGTTAGCAATGTTCTCTTTGAGGGATTAATCTCTCCTTCAGTGGAGTTGGGGAGGAGGAGGGGCCACCTAAATGTAATATCCAACCAACATTGTCACACTCAGTTTTTAAAAGTCAAGACCCCAGCTTATCTCTTGAGTAATTTTTCATCTCTCTGTCTCATATTTCTGCTCTGTCAGCCAGATCACACAGTTTTAGTGCATTTCCAGAATTTTATCTATGCATCCTAGATGTTTTCATCCCTATTTTCACGTTATTCCATCTTATTTCAAGGATTTCAAGGCAAGTGCAGCAGGAAGAACAGTTTACTTCACCTATTTTCACCTCGTAAAATTCACGGAAACAAGTTGAACAAAGAAATGTAAGTTTTAAAGCATCTTAATCAAAGATACGGGTGCCTCTTCCATCTTCAAGGAAAATCTCTTTTATGATAGAGGTACCTCTAATTTGGAAATATTCATCCTCAGGAGGAAGTCTAAAAGCACATTTTGTTCCTTATTTACTCCTAGATAGTAACTAGAACACCCAGGGAAATGTTTGAAAATCTAGTGAATATAACCCTTTCTCTGATCTAAGGGCATTGCCCATGGTATATAGAAACTTGACAGTGATCCCGAATCTTGCAAGTAATTGGCACAGTACAAAGCAGGCTTTAAGATCCAAAAATCCTTATTCTCCTAAAAATAAAAGCAGTTCCACTCCAATTTTGAATTTAATAATTTAAGGAAGCTAATTACTTCTAAAGTTGGGAAAGTAGATCCTCAGATGAGATAATCATGTTTACAAGGCCATCAGTTACTTTTGTGGTCAAGGGCAATTGCTAAGAACTCTTAATAAAAGATGAAGTGATAAGATTGGGAGATGGTATTTTGGCTTATTTCTTAAAGAATTTTAACTTACAAAAAAGTTTCATGCAGGGTGACATAAAAATAACTATACTAACTTATGCTTGATAACACAAATACCTTCCGATATTTATATTTTATAATGCTTTGTAGGATACACTGTTCTCTCGTAAAGGTTCTATAAGAAAGGCATGGAGGTTTTTTTTTTTTTTTTCACCTTTACAAAGATGATGAAATGTAGAGTTCAGTGGTTTGTACAAGGACATATTGTAAATATGATAAATTAAGCCCAATTCCAAGTCCCTGTGTGGTATAGGGAAGTACTTTCTAACACTGTTGAATACATTTAAATCACCCAGAAAGTTTGTTTAACCTAATTTCTGTGTGCCACCCCTACAGATTGACTCGGTATGTCTGAGATGGGGCCAAGGTAGACGTTTACAACAAAGTCCCAGATAATACTAATGCAGCTGTTCCATGGACCACACTCCTGGCAGCTTATTCTGACAGATCTAGGTTTTAATCTTGGTGTAGCACATTGTAATTCTTATTTTTAAAGTCATTTAAGCTTTTTAAACCGTATCTTCTTTAGCCTCATGTTAAAAAAATACCTAGTTTTATTGTGAGAACTAAATGAAAAATAAGTTAAATACATCTGGTCTGTCCTAAGTGCTCATACTACTAATTCCATCTGCTCTCTGTGGAGTCATCCTGTGGAGCTTTATTGATTCTTCCAGTTCCTCTCTCCTCAATATTGCCACCTTATTCCCATTCTGATAGAGCAGAGAAAACTTTAATGCCTCATTCTGACATCTTCCTGCGAAGGTGTTGAACTGAAAATTCAGCAGTTGAGAGAATTATTTATTAGAAATATGAAGTTTTTTTTTATGACACCCGTTCTTTCCTAAGTTTGTAATACATTCATCATTTTAATGTTTCTTTCAGAGTTTTATCATAAAAATGACTCATTAATTCAGACCATTTTGGAAATCTGAAATGTGAGAATTTGAAAAAAGGCAAGGCTGAATTTGAACTTGTCATTATCTGTGCGACAAAATTTCTTCAAGTGGACATATTGACATATGGATACAAAATTATCTGAAGAAATGCGTGGAATTTAGTTGACAGAGTGAAGCAAAGTTTTTAATATGGTTGTTTTAATTCAAAAAAAAATTTATTTTTGCTACATATCCACTATGAGCTTCAATTTTCAAATAAACACTAAAAATCTTAATGAGATACATATCCATCTATTCAATTACCAAGCAGTCATGAAAATGTTTTTACATAACATTAAAATAGTTATGTTTTTACATATTTTACGTTTTATTATTGTAATATTTTAAATCAATTTTTTTGAGATATATATAAAGAAAATGTCTGTCAATGCAGGACTATACATGCAAATTGTTGTTGTTCAGTTACCCAATCTTGTCCAAGTCTTTGCGACTCCATGGACTGCAGTACACCAGGCCTCCCTGCCGCTCACCATCTCCTGGAGTTTGCCCAAGTTCATGTTCATTGAATAGGTGATGCAAAACATCTCACCCTCTGACACCAACTTTTCCTTCTGCCCTTAATATTTCCCAGTATCAGTGGCTTTTTCAATGACTTGGCTGTTCACATTAGATCAAAATAATGGAGCTTCAACTTCAGCATCAGTTCCTCCAATGAGTTTCTTGAAACTGGTTCTCCAATTGTATTTGCTTTAAAGGCATTAATGTTTAAGTTTCTAGTGGTGAAGTAGGCCCCGGGTAATTTCTGGCATGTATGGCAAGTGGTCACTCAGATTATCATCTACAGATACCTATAATCAATTGTCTATAAAAAGTAAGGCACTGAGTAGCACAGTATTTACTGCTATAAATATTTACGTGACAATAAAAAGAGTAAAATGGGGTTAGTTGTTTTGCTTCTTATCACACTGAATAATTTAGAAAATAGTACAGTAAGATCACACTTTAAATTCTCAGTTCAAGGAATTTGAAAGCTTCTTTGATTCCCCTGAAGGAAGCCTATATCTTTCACATCTTCAGAATCAAGATTTTTGAAAACCACACTCGATGTCTAACCCTATAGATGACTGAATAATAATATAAGTTGAATTCTTGATGTCTCATGATCACTTTCAATAAAGCTGGAACAACAGTTCAGAAGGAATGCAATAATAAAATTTGGCATGAGGTCATATGGGCAGATTCCAGTGAGGTTGAAAACCCTGAATATCTAAATTATGTTGTGTCTTCTGTAGAATCAGCTCAGCCTGAGAAGACTAGCCTCCCTTTCCTGAAAAAAACTCTTCAATATAAATTGTTCCTGTGAGGCAGTTGCCTTGCAAAACGCTAATGATTCCTCCTCAGGTCCTTTCCCTATCACCTATACTCATGTCCAGATTCATACCCAGGTTCAAGTCCTTTCAGACCCCAAAGGATGTGAGTTACAAAGTGTGGCCCACAAGGAGGAATGAGGAATACTAAAATAATCACACAATTTTACCAATATGTATCAACTGAAGCCTTGGGAATATGTGTGAAAATGTCAGTTTTCCTTCCAATCCCAAAGAAAGGCAATGCCAAAGAATGCTAGATCAACTGCTATCATCTCACATGCTAGCAAGGTAATGCTCAGAATTCTTCAAGCTAGGCTTCAACAGTATGTGAACTGAGAACTTCCAGATGTACAAGCCAGATTTACAAAAGGCTTGAAGAAGCAGAGATCAAATTGCCAACATCCGATGGATCATAGAAAAAGGAAAGGGATTTCAAAAAATGATCTAATTTTGTTGACTCTACTAAAGCCTTTGACTGCATAGATCACAACAAACTGTGGAAAATTCTTAAAGATATGAAAATACCAGACCACCTTACCTGTCTCCTGAGAAACCTGTAGTCAGGACAGGAAACAACAATTAGAACCAGACATTTAACAGTGGACTGGTTCAAAATTGGGAAAGGAATATGACAAGGCTACATATACTCACTCGATTTATTTAACTTACTTGCAGAGTACATCATGTGAAATGCTGGGCTGGATGACTCACAAGCTAGAATCAAAATTGCCAGGAGAAATATCGACAACTTCAGATATGAAGATGATACCACTTTAATGGCAGAAAGTTAAAAACAACTTAAGAACCTCTTGATGAGGGTGAAAGAGAAGAGTGAAAAAAACTGGCTTAAAACACAACATTCAAAAAATAAACATCATGGTATCCATTCCCATGATTTCATGGCAAATAGATGGGGAAAAATTTGAAACAGTGACAGATTTTATTTTCTTGGGCTCCAAAATTACTGCAGGTGGTAACTGCAACAACAAAATTAAAAGATGCTTGCTCCTTGAATGAAAAGCTGTGACAAACCTAAACAGCATGTTAAAAAGCAGAGATATCACTTTGCTGACAAAGGTCTGTATAGTCAAAGCTATGTTTTTTCCAGTAGTCGGGAACGGATGGGGCTCCCTTGGTGGCTCTAATGCACCTGGGAAGAATCCACCTGCAATGAAAGAGTCACAGGAGATACACATTCAATCCCTGTGACTGGAATATCACCTGGAGGAGAGCATGGCAACCCACTCCAGCATTCTTGCCTGGAGAATCTCATAGATAAAGGAGACTATGGACTACAGTCAGTAGGGTCGCAAAGAGTTGGACAAAACTGAAGCGACTTAGCATACTCGTGTGTATGCATGTACAGATATGAGAGTTGGACCATAAACAAGGCTGAGCCCTGAGGAAGTGATGCATTTGAATTGTGGTGCTGGAGAAGACACTTGAGCATCCTTTGAAGAGCAAGGAGATCAAACCAGTCAATCCTAAAGGAAATCAACCCTGAATATTCTCTGGAAGAACTGATGCTGAAGCTGAAACTCCAATACTTTGGCCACCTGATGCAAAGAGTTGACTCATTGGAAAAGACCCTGATGCTGGGAAAGATTGAGGGCAGGAGAATCAGGGGACAGTAGGGGATGAGATAGTTGAATAGCAACATCAACTCTGTGGACATGAGTTTGAGCAAACTCCAGGAGATAGTGAAGGACAGGGAATCCTGATGTGCTGCAGTCCATGTTGTCGCAAAGAGTTGGACATGATTTAGCAATTGAAAAACAACAATGAAGCTTAAGAGAAGAGGGTATAGGCTGAAGAAATATGAAGCCATGCTTCAGAATCAATGTTTTAACTTGAGAAGGTTAATAATGACTCTAATAGTTTGCTTGGTTGGTTGACTGAAATAAGGATCCAAATATGCCTTACACTCACTAAAGACAGATACAACCACAAAGATGCCTTACACCAATAAAGCCAATATGCCAGAACTTCTTTAGTGTACTATTGATCAAGGTGTCAGCAGGCTTAGGGAGGTTAAACTGCTGCTGCTAAATCGCTTCAGTTGTGTCCGACTCTGTGCGACCCCATAGATGGCAGCCCACCAGTCTCCCCCATCCCTGGGATTCTCCAGGCAAGAACACTGGAGTGGGTTGCCATTTCCTTCTCCAATGCATGAAAGTGAAAAGTGAAAGTGAATTCGCTCAGTCATGTCTGACTCTTCACGACCCCATGGACTGCAGCCTACCAGGCTCCTCCATCCATGGGATTTTCCGAGCAAGAGTACTGGAGTGGGGTGCCATTGCCTTCTCTGGGTTAAACTGCTAGAGGGCATCTATTACACAAGATTGCCAACCTGCCTTCATGGAAATCTAGAGGATATGTTCTTCACCATACCTGTAAGAATTCAATTGTGTAAAGAGCCTCAGCATCACTGAAGAGCTCTTACATTATAGTGAGACATTATAGTGAGACATTATAGTGAGACATTATAGTGAGAACTGTTACCATGGAACTGGGATTCCCTAAATTCAATGAGGATGATATAATCCCAGGGTACGGAGCCAAGTGGCAGCACTTAATAACCAAAGACAAGATGCTCATAGTTACTGCAATGAACAGTAAAGCCAAAGCAGTCATCTGAATATTCTGATCTGCAGAGATATGGTGTTGGCTGGTTGGTCTTTGGTGTCCTTAGAGTGAAGTAGATGAGTAGAAACTACAGTCTCACATGATTTGCATAAATGGGACAGCTCTAGGTCTAGTGAACAGAGTGACTGGAGTAACCAACCTGTCAAAGAACGATGGCCCCTCATTCATTTAATTCCCAAATCTGAACCAATTCACAGACTTAGAGCTCTCTGAATGAAATGTAACCCTAGGTCCTCTTGAGGAAGAATTCTGGTACACTGTCAAAAATTTATACTGTTAATTTTCTTCCCTGCCTTCTTTAAAGAGAACTGCAGCCATTTTCTAGCATAACTGTGAATTAAGGAAGGGAGTATAATCTGACATTTTAGATTGTAAAATACTGGATAAGAAATTAAATTAAGTCCTAGAGACCCAAACTCACTGTTAGAATAGTGACTACTAGTTAGAGTAGAGGCTGATGGTCAGGTGACCAACGGAATTTGGGCTCTAGTTAAGCCTACTGTACTCAGTAGTTTTCTGAACACATTTCATGGTTATTTCCTCAGTCCCAGGTGTAAAATTGAAAGAGACATAGTGGATAGCTGGTGAAATCTTCATATTTGATTCCATAGCCTTTGAATTAAGGGCTTTTATGGTAAGAAAAAGGCTTCCCAGGTGGTGCTGGTGGTAAAGAACCTGATGCAGGAGTTCAATCCCTGGATCAGAAAGATCCCCTGGAGGAGTGCGTGGCAATCCACTCCAGTATTCTTGCCTGAAGAAGCCCATGGACAGAGGAGCCTTGCAGGCTGCAGCCCATAGGGGTGAACAGTCAGACACAACTGAAGCGACTTAGCACACATGCTACCACATGCCCCCTCAGCTCACCAGTTTGGCCTGTGTAGAAGAAAAATGAACCATGTATAATTATAAACTTTATGAGTGGGTGACTTGCACTGCAACTGCTGCAGCAGAAAAGATTTTGGTTTAAGAACAAATACATACATTCTCTGGCACTTATTACATAGTTCTTGATTTGGCAAATGCTTTTCTTTCTCTACATATTGTAGTAATTTTCTATTGCTGCTGTAACAAATTATTGTGCATTTAGTGGCTTGAAACAACACAAGTTTATTTTTATAGTTTTGGAGGTCAGATGTCTAAATCAGTTTCGTTGGGCGAAAGTCAAGGCATTGGCTTGTTCCTTCTAGAAACTCTCAGGGGTGAATATCTTGCCTTGTCTTTTTCAGTTTCTAACAGCTGCCTGTATTCCTTGCCTTGTGGCCCCTTCCTCCATATTCAAAGTGGGTCACTCCTGTTTCTGCTCCCATCATCACATCTGCTTCTCCTCTGACTCCTCCTGAGTCCCTGTTATAAAAACTTGTTTGATTACTTGGACCCACCTGGGTCCCCGGATATCCCATCATCTCAAGATCCTTACTATAATCACCTATCCAAAGTCCCTTTGGGGACTTTTTTTAGATGTCCAAATGGAGTTGCCCATTTGTTGTGTCAAATTGGATATCTGAGTCAAGAGCTCAGCAAACAATTTAGGGTAGAGGCATAAATCCAGGGGTCCTGGAGGTTTGAAAGTTATTTAAATCTGGAAAACTGAATAATATCACTAGAAAAATAAATTTTAATATAGAGAGGACAAGATAACCAAGGAATGTGTCTTGCAGTCTCCAAGACTGAAGTAGAAGAGAAAAGGGGACTTTGAGGCGGGAAACTGATTGTAGTAAGCTGTGAAATACACAAGTGAAGAGCCGGTGAGTTGTTTTTTTTTTTTTTTTTTTTTTTTTGTGATGTGGCCTTGGGGAACCAAAAAGACCAGAATGTCATAACATTTCTCAAAAATCACTGCCATGATTTCTTTTGGCTTACATTACTTCTTTTTATTTTTTAAAATGCTAGGTTGCATTCTTAAAATTAATGGGTGATTCTGAAACCATTTCTTCCATTATTGAGAAGGAAGTTCAGTTCTTTGAAGTGTAAAAGGCTGTAATGCATGATTACTAGATATTGTTTTCACTTGAGCTGAGACATTTGATCCTAACCTTCTCTCCCCAGTGAATCCAGACTTTGGCTCCATTCTCTGAGCTGATTACTGAGGCCCATTTAATGGCTCTAATGAATTATAGTGACAACTCCCCAGTGATTATTGATTTCATCCGGCTCACTGAACAGAAATAAGTACTTTCTAATTTGTTGTGACATTGAATAGATGTGTTTATTTATTAAAGGATGTTGTAATGGCAGCATGCCACCTTGTCAGAAGAAAGAGCAACTTTCCTTTTCTGGGCCAGAGAGAGTATCAAGGAAAGACTGGCACATTAGAGATTGTTACAGGAACTCAACAAATGGACACCTATGCAGTTTTGAAATATGACAGCAACAAGTTAAAGAAACTAAAATTAGACTCAGATACCTCTGAGTTTCTTCTCAACCTTGCCACACATTAGCTTTGACTTTTGGCAAATTATCCAACATCTTCTTATCATTTTCTTCATCACAGAGACACAGATGACAGAAACTTCAAGAATAATTTTATACACACAATAAAAATAAATAACTCTGTAAAGTTTAAAGTGGTTCAGAAATACAATACTGTTGTCGTTATTAATGACTAGATTTGCGGTGCCCTTAATCCTGCTAAAATTAAGGCCAGTACAATTGTTGAAAGCAAGTTAGTCGCACAGTCATGTCCAACTCTGGGATCTCCAGGACTGTAGCCTGCCCAACTCCTCTGTCCATGGAATTCTCCAGGCAAGAGTACTGGAGTGGGTTGCCATTTCCTTCTCCAGGGGATCCTCCGGACTCAGGGATCAAACCCGGGTCTCCTGCATTGCAGGCAGATTCTTTATCAACTGAGCCACTAGGGAGGCCCAAACAGTTGTTAACTACTCAGAATTTCTACTTACTGATACATTTGAGCTTTCTTGAGTTTCAAATTAAATACTTTATTGAAGGCCACTACAATAGCAACAGATCCAATTCATTTGTAGAAGAATAACCCAAAGTATACAAATTATGTAAGTCTTCTACTTGTAAAGATCTTGTTGAGGGATTTCTGCATTTGAGTTAAAGACAAGTTTTTCTTCCAGAAAATATAGACATTTTTATCAAAAAGAAGTATAGTATTGATGAAAGGACACTATGAATAAGATTTTTTTTCATATTGTGATGGATTTTTTAAAAAATTAATACTTATTAATAATAATAACAAAGGTATATAATGACAACATGAATAATATATGCCTCTTTATCCCGATCCAACATTTTCAATGTCTTTCTCTTGAGATAATCAATGTTAAATAATTATAAATTACAGTATCCTCTCAAATAATTTAATGCATCTAAAACTTATATACACATCCATTCTGTCCTTGAATGAAAATTAATTTGGTTCAGAATTGCATTTTCTTAAGGATCAATAACCTTTTATTAAAGGAAATAGGTTCATTATATTTAAATATAATGTAAATACTCTGAATATAGGTCTCCTACTATAGTTTGGCAAAATCTAGCAGAGAAAACTGAAATGTGCTTTCTGTGCCTATCAACCCAAGGAGAGTGAGGAAAAAAAAATGTGTGTAGCATGCTTTCAAATATGTAGGTGTTTGGTACCACATGAGTAAATATTTGGATGATGTTTATATAAATCAATAGACAGCCTATATGAAAGCAATATTGAATGAATTTAACTTTTACTTACACTCAAACATTTTCAGATACTTTTATAAACTAAGAAGAGATTTCTCTTTGATTTTTACACTTCATATTCAACTCTTCTGTGTGTGTGTGCACATTTCCTCAGACAATAGAATAATAGTGGATAAATTCTACTTAAAAATCTTCAAGGACTGTTTTTGCAATCACATATATTTTTCGATTGTGGCAAAATACATAAAATTTGCTATCTTAACCAGTTTTTGACATACAGTTCAGTAATATTAACTATATTCACATTGTTTGTAACCAATCTCCAGAACACTTTTCATCTTGTGAAACTGAAACTCTTCACCAATTAAACAACTAATCTCCACTTCTCACATCTCCCTTGACAACCACCCTTCTACTGTCTGTCTCCATCAATCACACTACTCTGGGTAAATTCATACAGTATTTACCTTATTTGTGACTTACTTATTACATAGAACAATTTCCTTAAATTTCATCCATATTGTAATGTATAGCAGAATTTTCTTCCTTTGTAAGGCTGAATACTATTCCACTGTATGTATATGCCACATTTTGCGTATCCATTCATTAGCTGATGAATACTTAAGTTGTATCCAACTTTTGGCTGTTGTGAATAATGCTGCTGTGAAAGTGAGAGTTGCTCGGTCGTGTCCAGATCTTTGCAACTCCATGGACTATACAGTCTATGGAATTCTCCAGGCCAGAACACTGGAGTGGGTACCCTTTCCCTTCTCCAGGGGATCTTTCCAACCCAGGGATCGAACCCAGGTCTCCCACATTGTGGGCACATTCTTTACCAGCTGAGCCACAAGGGAAGCCCAAGAATACTGGAGTGGTTAGCCTATCTCTCCTCCAGAGGATCTTCCCAACCCAGGAATCAAACCAGGGTCTCCTGCATTGCAGGCAGATTCTTTGCTGCTATGGATGTACACAAATCTGTTCAAGTTCCTGTGTTCAATTCTTTTGTGTATATAGCCAGAAATGGAATTTTTGGATCATATGGAAATTCTACTTTTCATTTTCTGAATCACCACTGTACTGTTTTTATGGTGACTACACTTCTTTTCATTTCTATCAACAGTGCACAAGTGCTACAATTTCTCCATATCCTCACTAACCCTCTTTATTTTATGTTCTTTTAATAGTTTCCATCCTATTGGGTATGTGATGGTATTTCATTTTGGTTTTCATTTGCATTTCTCTGATGGTTAGTGAAGTGGAACATCTTTTCATGTGCTTGTTAGCCATTTTTATATCTTCTTTGGAGAAACATTTACTCAAGAGCTTTTTGTTGTTCATTCACCCAGTCGTATCCAAATCTTTGTGACCCCACAAACTGCAGCACCTCAGGCTTCCTTGTCCTTCACTCTCTTCCGGAGTTTGCTCAAACTCTTATTCATTGAATTGATGATGCCATCCATCCATCTCTTCCTCTGTTGCCCCCTTGTCCTCATGCCCTCAAACTTTTCCAGCATCCGGGTATTTTCCAATGAGTCGGCTCTTTGCATCAGGTGGCCAAAGGATTGAAGCTTCAGAGTCAGCATCAGTCATTCCAGAGAATATTCAGGGTCAATGTCCTTTGGGATTGACTGGTTTAATCTTCTTGCTGTCCTCTTGCTCTCAAGAGTCTTCTCCAGCACCACAGTTTGAAAGCATCAGTTCTTTGATGTTCAGCCTTCTTTTTGGTCCAACTCTCACACCCATACATGACTACTGGAAAAACCCTGGCTTTGACCAGATGGACCTTTTAAATGTGTTGTTTGTGGCTTTGTTTTTGTTGAGATGTAGGAGTTCTTTATATATCCTGGGTATTAACCTGTATAAAATAATCTGAAAACATTTTCTCCCATTATTTGGGTTGCCCTTTTGTTCTGTTGATTGTGTCCTTTTAGTTTTAATGCAGTCCAACTTACTTATATTTCCCTTTGTTAACGGTGTTTTCGGTCCTATCACTAAGAAACCATTGCCAAAGTCAGAGTCATAAAACATTTTTTATGCTTTCTACTAAGAGTTTTACAGATTTAGAGGTAATATTTGAATTTAATTCATTTTGGGTAATTTTTATTACATATTTTAAAGTAAGAATCCAATCCATTCTTTTGCACATTGACATCCAGTTTTCCCAGCACTATTTTTTTCAGATACAGTCTTTTCACTTCTGTCAAAAATTATTTGAACATATATGTGAGGGCATATATCTGTGCTCTCTATCTTTTCCTATTGTTCTCTATGTCTATCTTTATGCCAATACCATTTTGGCTGACTACCGTAGCTTTGTACTAAATTTTGAAATCAGGAAATATGATAATTCTAGTTTTGCTGTTTTCAAGATTGTTTTGGCTATTAAGGGTCTCCCGAGAGTCCATGAATTTTAAGATGGAGTTTTCTGTTTCTGAAAAAAAAAAAAAAAAACACTATTGAGATTTTTAAGGGGATTGCATTAAATCTGTATATTTCTTTGAGTGGTATTGACATCTTAATAATATTAAGTCTTCCAATCCATGAGCAAAGGGTATCTTTTCACCTAATTGTACCTTCTCTAATTTATTTCAGTAACATTTTGTTGTTTCCATTATACAAGTCTTTCACTTCTCTTGTGGAGTTTAGTTTATTCTTAAGTATTTTATTCTTTTTGGTGTGAGACAAGCTGGATCATGTGGTATTAAGTTTATTCTGGAATCATCCAAGCTGACTAAGGCCTGACTAAAGATTCTCCGGGGCCATTATGGTCATCAAAGGTCCTGAAGTTGTGATCAACTAGGTCTCCTGGTATCATGTTCACGCTGTAATTGCCTGTGTGGATAAAACAGTGGGTCTGAGAATCCCGGGTGCCCCTCTGTTTCTCTGGGCGACAGGGGGCTTCATTGGTAGGTCTAGCATGAACCCCGTTGAAAGCCTATTTTCTACTTGATGTGTCTCTCTCTGGAGAGTTTCTTCACTGTGTTTTCATCAGGTACTTTTAAATTGGAGCTAAGAAAAACAATTTTCTTTTGAAGCAGTTTATTTAATAACTACAGTGTTTCTGACTTGGTAAGTATGGGGTTTACATAATTTTCACAACCCTGAACATGACTAATTTATAGGCAGTGGGATTTCAAACCTGAACATTGGAACCTGACAAGTCCTCATTCTCAGTACCTGTAAAGGTGATAATTATGTTATGTTACATGGCACCATTTATCTGAATAAAGCAGAAAGTATCCAGATGGGCCTAAATTAATCACATAAGCCATTAATTTAAGAGATTTCTCTGGATGATGGCAGAAGACTAAGACAGAAAAGGAAGACAGATACAGTGGAAAGGACTGTCAGAAATTTAAAGCGTGAGAAGGGCTCAGTACCCTGTTTCTGCTTTAAACTTGGAGGGCGCCACATGAGAAGGAATACAGAAAGGTCTCTAAGAGCAGAAAGTGGCCCCTGACTGATTGCAACAAAGAAACAGGGACTTCAGGTTTGCCCATATCCTGTCTGAATAAGCTTAGAAGATTATTTCCAGAGCCTACAAATAAGAACCCAGCGCAGTTATCACTTTGATTTCTGCCTTGTGATATCTTAAGAGAAACTCAGCCACCAAGTTGGACTATTGACCAAAAGAATTGTGAGGTAATACATCTGTAATGCTTCAGGACAGTACGTTTGTGATAATTTGTTGTACTACAAAACAAACAAACAAAAAAAAATGAATAAAAAGCTCAAAACAGCATTTGGTCATTGAAGATGCTCAGTAAGTGTCAGCTCTGTTTCCTATTTTACACAAACTCTGACATTATAGCTGGTCACGTCGATCAGTATCACTTGACATTCGTCTAAAAGAACAAAATTATTACCATGCAAGGCAAAACTGAATGCCACCTTCCTCAAGAAGATTTCTCTGATCTTGGGCAAAAAAGTTTTTTGTCCTTCTTTTTAAATAACCATGATTTTATTTATATCAATTTAGTTTTATTTTTTCAGTAAGTTCGACTCACTCAATACAGGATCTGCCTGCAATGCCAGAGACCCAGGTTCAATCCCTGGGTCAGGAAGATCCTTTGGAGAAGGAAATGGCAGCCCCCTCCAATATTCTTGTGTGGAAAATCCCATGGACAGAGGAACCTGGCAGGCTACAGTTCATGGGCTCCCAAGAGTCAGACATGACTTAACAACTAAACCACCACCACCACCACCACCATACTAACAGTATTTTGATGTTTATCGTAATTATGCATAGATGTCTTCAGAACTAGGCTACATATCCCTTGAGAGCATAGACTGGATATTATTCGTCTTTACTTCTGATCTTATTGTTTGTATCTCTTCAAATATTTATTCAATAAATACATATTTACCGATTTACTACTTGATATATTCTATAATCAAATATACTAAATTGACAAAAAGATATCTTATTGCTAAAAATATGAGTGGAACAATTAGCTGATAATACCTAAGGAATAAATACCTGCGAATAAATATTAAGTAACAGTATAAGTGGAAAATCAGCTGATTATTACTAGTTCTTTTCTGAGTCCACCATTTCATTTGTAGCTGTCTTATCTTTTGATTTATTTCCTGTGTTGCAAGTGAACTGATTTCCTAGCTGCCTGAAGGTAACAGGTGTCCCATAAATGTTAAACAAGAAAAAAAGGTTTTGGGAAATATTTGACATATTAAGATTAAAACTTTAATGTGAAGAATTCCCCACTACTTGAAGAGGGCCAAAAGTCATTAATAATCATTACAGTATCTTACAAGGGCCATAAAATTTTAAAACTCTTGTCAAGCATTCTAAAAAATACTTATCTTAACATTTAGAGTTGAAAGAGTTCAGAATCTAAATATTTACCAGTTCTTTTTCTTGTCATTATTCCTTAGAAATTCATAGAGAGGTCATAACTTTGTATGCAAAGGTATCAAAAGTCTATATTTTTCTTTGATATTTTTCAAATCAGAAAATAAAAATAGGGGGAGAAAGTAATGTTAGTTCTACTATTTATATAAATTTTATATTTTAAGTAGATTTCTGGGCTAAATATAATAATTAAAAGAAATAAAAAAATTAGAATAATAAATAAATGATGGGAATAAATTACGAGAATTCCTATTAACACAGAAATGAAATTATATATTTAGAAAGGCCAAAAGTAAGGCTTTAATAGGGAATTGACTATACATTTCAATTAAAGAAATAAGAACTCCACAGTCATGTTTTTAATTTTATTATAAAATAAACTATTCACATTTATAAATGAAGTTTTAAAATTACTTCAGGTATTGCTTTTGGAAAATCCATTAATATGGATAAAAATACTTCTACCTCCTGAGATCTACCATTTTACTTTCTGAAAAGTTCCATTTTCTTGGGGGCTAAATTTTTACTCATTAGAAATTAATTGGCTTATTCTGTGTGACAACAAAAATCTGATTTTATGCCATCTGGAATCGTTTTTTTTGCTGTGGCAATTTTTTCAGATACCACTCTTTAAAATAAAAATTTAAAAAAATATGTTTATTAGTATGTGTATAGTTATTATTATCATCTTAATTAAAATATAATAATGTAATGGAAAGGTGAGGATAGTTGAAACCTATAGTACTATCAGCTAAGTACCCTTAGGCATTTTAACTCCAGACAATGGGCTTGAGTTGAAGAGCTAAACAGAAAAAAAAAAATTCTATTCTAAGACAAAGAATATAACTAATGATTAAACACATAAAGACTGAAGATTAGGTTGAACTGAAAGGCTGATAAAAGAAAAAAATATTTTTACTGGAGTATCTATAAACCAGTTCTATTAAAGTAAATTACCATTTAGAGAGAATAAGGGCCATTAATATCACTGCATATTTAGGAGAAAATCAGAGAAAACCAAAGGATGTTGGGCAAAAGACTCAGAGGAGGCATTGTGTTTAGATGAAACATGTTTGTATAAAACAGATGATTATGGAATGGAATCTTTTTGAAAAGTAATGAGACAGAATAATAATAATAATAATAATAATAATAATAATAATAATAAAGTAATAAAACTAAGCACTGTGCTAGTTTGTCTTTTTAGAGTTTCCTTAGACTTTAGCAATTGACACAGCATTCACATGTAATATCATGATTACAAATATTATTTGAATCAATATCCACATAGAACTTTACAGTTTACAAAGGATATGTGTATTAATATATGTATATACACTATATATACGCATATGTATGGTTATATATCACACATACACACACACACACACACACACACATATATATATATATATATATGCATATAGACACACATACACACAATTTTTCATTACTTGTTGATTATTATCCTGATTATACCGATGAAGAAACTTAGGCTCAGAGACTTAAAATGGTTTGGCTCATGGTATATAAGAATATGAAAAGAAGCTATAGACAAGTCAGTAATCCACATAATAATTCATAATCCAAGCTATGTCTACTACATTACTTTGCCACCGTACACTCAAGAACACACATATACTCATCTAACATCAAAATTGTTAATGGAAATATTGAGGACTCTAAGTTAAACAGTATTTTTGGCAATTAAAAAAACAACACGATGGGGAATCATTTTGTTGACACTTGAGAGAAAGTCAGTCCAAGGAATCTTAGTGAATGTTGTGTCAACATGTGGTGTAATACCCTCCCTTTGATTGTGGGCAAAAGTTTGTGGCTTCAAAGCAATAGAATATAGGAAAAGTGATGAGGTACTGTCCCCGGGATTTTGTTACATTATATTAACTTCCATGTTAACTGATTGGAGCATGAAATTCTTTTTATTTGCTTGGTGAGATAAGTATCCATGTTGAGAAATTCCACAAGGCATGCAACTGTTGTTGGCTTCAAGGACCTGAGACCAACCTCCAGCCCACAGCTAGTTGAAAGGAAATGAATTCTGCCAACAATTTGAATGAATCTGAAAGCCGATTATTTTCCAATCCAGCCTTCAGATGGAAACACAAATACTTTGGTTGTAGCCTTGAGAGATCTTTAGCAGAGGATGCAGCCAAGCTTTGACAGATTACATACAGAATCTAAGTAATAATAAATGTGTGCTGTTTGAAGTCAGTATATTTGAGTTAATTTGTTGCTAAGCAATAGAAAACTGACATCAGTTTTTGTCCCAGAAGTAGGGTGCTTCTATAATAACTACCTACAAGTGTCAGAGAGGGTTTGGGACTTGCAAACGGATGGACACTTGAGGGTGGTTGAGGAGCATGGTAGAGAAAGCCTAAATCACCTTGAAAAAGGCTGTTAGTAGAAGACTATAGTTTGTTACTACTAAGGACTCAGAGGAACACATTATTGGAAACTGGAGGCTATGGATTTATGTTTCATACTGACAACTTAGGGAAAATATCTCCTACAGTTATGTGCAAAGCAAAATTGATAAGTGGTGGAGTTGATTATACAGCAAAGGAGATCTCCAAGCAAAGCGTTGAAGGTGGTGCCTTTATTTTATTTTCTTCCCTATTGTTTAGTAAAGTGAGAGATTAGACAGATAAATTGAAGGGAATTTGTTTATTAAAAAAAAGTATCAGAACTATAGGTAATGGGAACCTACTGAGGGACAAGTGTGAGAATAATGTGATCAGATTTTTATTTTAAAAAAATGGCATTAAGAGTGGCATGTTTCAAGAACAAGTAGTGATACTGCCTAAGGATATTAGTTAATTTCTTTTCACAGTTCAAAATTAACAATAATCATTTATTCAGAAAGTCTTCCATAACCAATGGAAGTTTGATGCCTTTTCTCTGTTCTTCCACCGGTGTCAATAAAGCTTTATTATACTCTAGATATTGTATTGTAATTATTGAATAATTTGTCAATGTAATATATTGACTATACATTTCTTTTGAGCAGTTTCTTAGTTTCATATTGCTTCTATTAACAGTTCACCACAAAATAGTGGCTTAAAACAATACACATTTATTATTATCTTATTGTCCTATAGATCACAAGTCTGAAATTAATCTTATGGGCTAAAATCAAGGTTTTTGGCAGGTTTGCACTTCTTCTATTATCAATGGAAGATCACAGCAGAGGTCTTTTTAGGGGATTCTCGTGTCCTCTTGTGACACTCTAAGTGAAATTCATCAGAGAGGTGTGGCAGGATTGACATTTACTAAAAGTCAATTTTTGGCTCCTATTTTCTAGTTGATTAAACACCTTGAGAAAACAGTGTTCACGGCCTTCCCAGGTCGTGCCAACTGCAATGATATGTTTTAAATAAACTAGTGCCTCAAGGTAATTCTTATCATCTATTGTTTTACCTATCATTCACTAGAAATAAGTGTGTTGATTTTAGATGTTTTTGCAGTATTCTCTCAGACTGAAAAATCCTTACAAGGCAAATCAAAGCTGTCTTTCTGTCATCTTTAATCACAGGGATTGAGTACCACTGATTATCAAATCTAAACACATAATCAAAAACTTGCCATGAGGCAATTTTGGACACAAATATGGCATTTAATTTTAGAAAATATATCCAACATGCTTTTTTTTTTTTATAAAAATGCTGCAATTGAGATTGAATTGTTAATGCCTAAATGGGATAGATTTATGGACTAAATGAGAAGTAGTTATTTAATGTAATATATTAATTTATAAAATGCAGGAAGAGGGAGGCTTCTAGATTATTTTCTTAAATGTTATAAATGCTATGATAATATTCAATAGCATTTTCTCTGGGTGAAGTGAAAATGATGATAGATGACATTCATTGATTGCTAAGATATGATAAATATTGTCATACACATTAATGTAGGGAATAATCAACATGATTATTTAGCTACATTTTCTTCCCATTTTCCAATAAGAAGACCAGAAGAAAGTCTAGAAAAATTAGTCAGCTTCTCTCTAATTTTACACGACTGTGAGTGATAGAGCTGGAATTTGTTCCAAACTCATATGGCACCAGACTTTTATTTAGACAATGATAGGAAAAGGTTTTCTACTGCTACCTTGTATTGACTCCTCAAAGTCCTCTCCCCTCTTTTTTGTTACTGATAAATTCCAGAAATATGACACAGAAAAAAAATGAGACATAAGAAGTTGTTTATTTCATTTTCTTACTTGACTTATTTGTTCATGTCTTGTTGTGTTTGAACGGAACAACATTGAACTCTGTTATATGCTTAGTACAATGTCCATTAGGTTAGAGGAGGGAAAATGGATATTTGAAGGAAAAGGAAGGCTTGAAGCAGAGGATAAGAAATGAAATAATGGTATCTAAGATGCACAATGATGAAGTAGCCAATGGGGCTGTCTATTCTTTAGAGACAGGAGATGAGAAGGTAAGCATGGGCCTAAGGCATGTAAGTAAATGGGGAAGAAGTGAGGCAGTTGATGTATATTTGTCAGCTATTTTTAAAGCAACATATGCTAGCTACAACTGGTCTTAAGGTCAACCCCCTTTTAACTGTGTAACCATCTCGGACTCAAAAAAATCCTTGCTTAACAAGCACCCTTACTTCTTGTCAGCTTCAATTAGAATTTATGTTATTGAAGTATAGTTGATATACGATATTATATGTTACAGATACACAGTAAAGTGATTCACAATTTTAAAGATTATATTCCAGTTATAGGAACTATAAAATATTGGCTATATTCCCTGTGTGGTACATTATATCTTTATAGCTTATTTATACCTGTCTGTACCTCTTAATCTCCTACTCCTATATTTATTCCAATTATAATTCTTGATAAGCAATCCATATAATTGCAGCCTGGCAGGTTTTGCTTTTATAAGCTTCCTGCATTTTGTAGCCCAGTAGAACACAATTCAAGTGTTTCTTCAATCTGTATCCCTTATGCTGTAGTTTTAATAAACCTCAAATAGACACCTCTTCATTTCAGTCAGGTCTCCCTTTATGAAATTTTGGTTAACAATAAATATGCAAGATTGTGGTTGCTGTTTTGTATGTGTACATCTATGTCTTGTGTGTCTGCTTAAATCTGGCTGTACAAGCAAATAAAACATTGAATCTTGGTTCATTAAGGTTTAGAAGTTTACATTGTGGTGCTGGATTGATAAAGTTAAAAGTGCCAGCTAGAAAGCTTGCAAAGGGAAATAAATGTACAGTCCATGCTGGACAGAGAAATAATTAAAAACGGTATGTGGTTGATGGCCCATAGGAATACAGATATTCTAAAGTTTTGGTTATAAAGAAAAGTGTAGTGACAATAAGGCTGTTGGTATTGTAGAATGACAGTAGTTTAGGTAAGAGGGTGTTAGGTTGTATGAATAGACCAGACATGGAACTTGTGCTTCTGTGACATAACTCCATATACCCATGGAGTTTGGTTGTCATAAAGGGATTGAACTAAAGAAAGGAGATTTTAAGAAGGTCAAAGAACTCTGAGTATGGAGTGTATGTCGGCTTTTATGTATTAATATGGACAATGTGAAAGTGAAAGTGTTAGTTGCTCAGTCATTGCCTACTCTTTGCAACCTCATGGACTATAGCCCACTATGCTCCTCTGTCCATGGAATTCTCCAGGGAATAATACTGGAGTAGTAGCAATTCCCTTCTCCAGAGGATCTTGGGTAAAAGATTTCAGTCACTGTCAGAGTGCAACCTGCCAAGGAGCAGTAGCTATGGGAATGATAGACACATTGACTCTCCCCTGCTTCCTCCTGCTTTTTTATGTTGGTATCAGATATTGACAGAATCAAACCAGGAGAAAGAGAGCATGAGAATGGACCTGGAAATGCACAACTGTTTATTATGATGTTGACAACCAATGGAAGAGCAGGAATATGTATATACACTTTTATGTATATTGAATACTCATAGGTTTGAGACCAGTTTGGTTTGTGGTGCCCATGCTTCATGTAAGTGGACATATCAAGCTGGCACCTAAAAACTTAGATTGAGAATTAGCTGTCTGATATAGTAATGCAACTACTGGGTACTTGCTATGTGGTTAGTCCAAACTGAATTGTGCTGTAAGTGTAATTGCACACCAGGTTTTGAGCAAATAGTATGAAAAGTTATATAAAATATCTTCCTAATAGTTTATGTTTATTTTGTTGGATAAGTTGGTCTAAGTATAACTATATTTTAAATCAATTTTATTTTTATTTTTACATTTTTTACGGTGGTTATTAGAAATTTTAACATATATTTTTGCTTTTCATTTACGGTTCACATTACATTTCTAGTGAACAATACGGATCAAGGTGGTGATTTAGCTGCTATGTCAAGTCTGACTCCTGTGACCCCATGGACTATAGCCTGCCAAGCTCCTCTGTCCATGGGATTCTCCTGGCAAGAATACTGGTGTGGGTTGCCATTTCTTCTCCAGTTGATCTTCCTGATGCAGAGTTCAAGCCCATGCCTCCTGCATTTCAGGTAGTCTCCTACATTGTAGGCAGATTCTTTTCAACTAAGCCAGAGCTACTAAGTAGTGTTCACAAGGAATATAAAATCAAATGGGTCTGGGGATTCCTGGGCTTCTCTTGGGAGAAGCAGAGGCAATTTTATTCCAGTAACACAAGCTTTTAATTTCATAATCCTATACAAGCTTTACACATATTTATGCTCTCAAAGATATATTGATCAAAATTATGACTCACAAGGGGATGTGGTATATTTATATTGATGCTTTACAAATTCTATAGGGAATTTTGTTAAAGTTTTATTTAGATATTCTTGGCTTTGGGTCTTGAATAATTTGACTTCAAAATATTATTTCATTATTAGCTAGACAGGGAGATTTGTAATATTTTCAAGGTTATTCTTATATTCTTCATCATATACTTATACTGTAGTACTGATGTTTTACTTTGAAAAAATTTAAATATAACAAAGATTAGGTAAGGGTTGATTTTAATTTGTTTCAGATCTATGACAACATTTTTAAAGTTTTGAGAAAAAATAATTTCACTATGCTTATTACTTTGCTCTCTGCTTAATTCTTCCTTAATTTTTTATTACATGAGTTCCTGGAAACCATCTGCAAGGTATGCCAAGTATTTCAAAACTGAACAGGACTGTTAGGGTTTCCTGCATGCCATTTTGGTCCCACTATAATGAAGCCTAAATCCCTGACCCCAATACTTTGTGGCTATTAGCAATTCTATTGAACTTTATAAAAGACTAAGGTATATAAACACTTGTACCTTAGTACAGTTGTATTGAAATAGTGAAATATTATTCTTTCTAAGAAAAGGATACCTGCTTCTTATTCCATGCAAAGCATTTTAATATCCAGCATCTGAGACTGCTGTCAGAACTTGCAACCCCCAAAGTACCAGCTGGAGAAAGGTGAGGAATGGCATTCTCGTGATCTTTTAGTTTTAATGGTGCAACTAGTAAGACTGTATTTTGTGTATGGTGGTTGCCAATATTTATATCACTTAATTAAGCTAGGAAAGATATACTTCAGAGACAGATCTCTTCATAGGTTAGCAGGAACAAACTGCTGGGTTTTGCCATAAGACAGCCTTAGCAGAAGTCAAAGATAGAATATAAGGGCTTCCCTGGTGGATCAGATGGTAAACAATCTGCCTGCAATGCAAGAGACCTGGGTTTGATCCCTGGGTTGGAAAGATCCCCTTCACAAGGAAATGGCTACCCACTCCAGTATTCTTGACTGGAGAATTCCATGGACAGAATTCCTGTCATAGGTTAGGAGGAAAAAGCTTCTGGGTTTTCCCATAAGTCAGCCTTAGCAGGAGCCAGTGACAGATAGGCAATCTATTTGAAGTGGTATGATAAAAATGATTTCTATAAAGTTCACCCTGGGATAGAGAAAATTTGAAGAGACTATAGCAGACTGGGCAAACCTAGACCAACATTTTTAATACAAAGATACCAGTATATAATACTATAGACAAAAATGTCTGATTTAAAGAGCTAATACACAGTAAAACTCAAACTATTTTTTAAAGATATATTGAAATCAATATTCACTCTAAAAAGTTAGCTTATATGAATGGCACATGTAGTATATTCAATTAAAGATTTCTGAGCTGTAGGTCATCAATGAATTGGAAATTTAATAGGAAATAATAATTATAAAAATTGCTTAAAATAAAATATTTTTAGAAGCTTACTATAAGTTGGGCTTTTCTTCTAAGAGGTTTACCTACATGTATTAATCATTAACATAACTATTAGGTAAATTTTAATACAATTATTTTTATTGATGGGGAACTAGGACATCGGGAATTTAAGTAATTTCTCAAAGTAGATCCTGAGGCAATGGTAAGCTAGACTTTAGGTTCATACTTGTGTAGGGAGATTAACAAATAAGTTAAAAGCAAGGCATAAAATAGGTGATATTACTTATCTCTGGAATGTATAAGCTATGTGGCTACAACTCGCTATTGTTTTTCAGTTGCTAAGTCGTGTCTGACTCTTTGTGACCCATGGACTGCAGCACACCAGGCTTCCTTGTTCTTCTCTATCTCCTGGAGTTTCCTCAAATTTATGTCCATTGAGTCAGTGATGTTATCTAACCATCACATTCTCTCCATCCCCTTCTCCTGCCTTCATTTTTTCCCAGCATCAGGTTTCTTTTCCTAATGAGTCAGCTCTTCACATCAGGTTGCGAAAGTATTGCCGTTTCAGCTTCAGCATCAGCCTTCCAATGAATATTCAGGGTTGATTTCCTTTAGGATTGACTGGTTTGATCTCCTTGCTGTCCAAGGGACTCTCAAGAGTCTTCTCCAGCACCACGGTTCAAAAACATCGATTCTTTGGCGCTCAGCCTTCTTTATAGACCAACTCTCACATCCATATGTGACTACTGGAAAAACCATAGCTTTTACTGTGTGGACATTTCAAAGTGATGTCTCTGCTTTTTAATACACTGTCTAGGTTTGTCATAATGTTCCTTCCAAGAGGGATTCCCTGGTGGCTCAGACAGTAAAGTGTCTGCCTGCAACGTGGGAGGCCCGGGTTTGATCCCTGGGTCAGGAAGATCCCCTGGAGAAGGAAATGGCAACCCACTCCAGTACTCTTGCCTAGAAAATTCCATGGATGGAGGAGCCTGGTGGGCTACAGTCCATGGGGTCGCAAAGAGTCAGACACAACTGAGCGAATTCACTTTCTTTCTTTCCTTCCAAGAAGCTGGAATCTTTTAATTTCATGTCTACTGTCACCATCCACAGTAATTTTGGAGACCAAGTCAGCTCCAGGTCTTGTTTTTGCTGACTATAGTTTTGCTCACTATAGAGCTTTTCCATCTTCAGCTGCAAAGAATATAATCAATCTGATTTAAGTATTGACCATCTGGTGATGTCCATGTGTAGAGACATCTCTTGTGTTATTGGAAGAGGGTAAGAGACCAGTGTGTTCTCTTAACAAAACTCTGTTAGCCTTTGCCCTGCTTAATTTTTACTCCAAGGCTAAACTTGCCTGTTATTCCAAGTATCTCTTGATTTCCTACTTCTGCTTTCCAGTTCCTTATGATGAAAAGAACATCTTTTTTGTGTGTTAGTTCTAGAAGGTCTTTCAATTCTTCATAGAACTGTTCAACCTCAGCTTTTTCAGCATTAGTGGTAGGGGCATAGACTTTGATTACTGTGATGTTGAATGGTTTGCCTTGGAAACAAACAGATAATTCTGCCGTTTTTGAGATTACATCCAACTACTGAATGTCAGACTTTCGTTGACTATGAGGGATACTCCATTTCTTCTAAATGATTTTTGCCAACAGTAGTAGATATAATGGTTATCTGAATTAAATTCCCATCCATTTTAGTTCACTGATACCTAAGATGTTAATGTTCACTTTTGCCATCTCCTGCTTGACCCCATCCAATTTACCTTGATTCACAGACCTAACATTCAGGTTCCTATTCAATATTGTTCTTTACAGCATCAAACTTTACTTTCACTACCATACACAGTCATAACTGAACATTGTTTCCACTTTGACCCGGCCTTTTCATTCTTTCTGGAGAATTGCCCTCTGTTCTTCTCCAGTAACATTTTGGACACCTTCCAACCTGGCGGTCATAACTTTTTGCCTTTTCATACTATTTGTAGGGTTCCTGAAGCAAGAATACTGAAGTGGTTTGTCATTTCCTTCTCCAGCGGACCAAGTTTTGTCAGAACTCTCCACTATGACCTCTCCATCTCGGGTGGCCCTGCATGGCATGGCTCATGTCTTCACTGAAATTACACAGGCCCCTTTGCCACAACAAGGCTGTGATCCATGAAGCGGACAACTTGCTGAGCCTGCCTGAAATAGGGAATGAGGAAAGATCACATTTGCATAAGCTCTAACCCATGCCAGAAAGAAACTCTGTTTTAGAGATGACTGTATGTCTAACGTTTTCTTAAAAGCAGGTCAAACTTCTGAAACCTAAGCAATGAATTTTCATGAGATGTGATCTGTAAAACCTTGAGCTTATGATTACATGGGGGCTTCTTTGGCTAACTATAGGCTCATTGGGAGAGATCAGATCTAGTAACACTATCTTAGCAAGGGATGGGGGCCTTCAGAAACTCTGTCATTATTAGTGGGTAAATCTTCACTTACTTGCCTAAATTCTATTTTTCTGAAAACTTAGAGATCATAGATGATTTTATTGATACATGTTTACCAATCCACATTACTTAAATTATTTGAACTTAGCTAGGGTGCTGTAAATGCTTTCCATGTTTTAGGTATTGCACACTTTTATGTATCTCACTTCACTTAATCCCGGGGTAAGTATTGTCTTTATTTTTATGACAGGGGAATGGAGTGTCAGAGAAACTAAGTAATGTGTCCCAGGCTACAAATGTCTAAGTGACCGAGTTAGGAGTCCAGGTGTCTTTGACTCCAAAATCTGTGTATGTAACCTGTATGTTACATAAACACAAGCTTACTGCTTAGTTTCAAAGATATAAACCTTTGAAAAGGAAGAGGCAAAATAATGTTTATTTATTTTTCTTAAGACTAAAACATTGACAAATTGCAATTTATTAAACTAAATGATTGATACACAAATATCACTTGAGAAAACTCCTAAATTAAAACTTGGAGAGAAAGAAAACTTCTTTAAACTTGATATTTCTTATATCTAAATGAGCAGGCATCATTGCCTAAGAATTTTTTTCTTTAGTTCTTAAATAATTTAATTAAAAAAAAAAACAATTTTCATTTCTAGTGCTGACCATTTAATATTGCACAATTTTTCCATTTGATTCATGTGTTTGTTAAGTGTTTTCCGGCTGATTATTCATTGTATGGATTCAGTCTACATTTGGCCCATGTCCTTGAGTCAGCTTTACATCTCCATTTGCAAGCAGACTTTTCAGCTTTGTCAAAAAGCTGCCTGCAGTCTGCTGAATCTCTCCTCACTCAAAAGTCCATTGGATTGAGAGTACTTGAGAAACAATTTACCCCAACTGAAGTCCACCCCTAAACCAATCATAAAAGATTATTAAACAGAAACCTTAATTAAATAGCATTGGAAAACCAGAAGGAGGTGCTTTCATGTCCTGAGACAATAGCAGAGCCCAACATTATAGCACACATGCAATCATGACATAACTTTAGTAATTTGCAGCAATTTTAAATTAATGAAAATGTAGACACAAAATTTAGGTCTCTAAGAACTAGGTATAAAAGTTAAGAGAATTTACATAATTTGATAAAGTGTTAATAAAGAGTCTATCAGGGGAGTTTGTAATTTCCTCAGTTTAGTCTCACAGCAGCAAAAATTTGAAGTGGTGGATGGACCAGTGATACAGCACAGTTTTACTTGTCAAGCAAAGGAAAACACATCCTCAAGGCATGAGGGGGAGCCAATCCAAAAGACCCAAAGAGAAGAGAGGCCAGAGACCCAATATTGGCTCCTCTTTTTATATGTTTTTTCTCATCCCCCTGGGCCTGCCCCATGTAAATTGGGCTAGCCAGGAGGGCTGTTTGTTTCACCTGAGGTTCTCACTCTGGTCCTCAGACCTTCCTTTGTTCTATTTTTATAGGCTTTTCCCTTCTTTGTCTTTTAGCCACCGCTATTTTGGACTCTTTTTTCCTATTCTAACTACCTAACATTCCCGCCTCAAGAGATGGAAGGCCCAATTCTTTGGGAATATGGGCATCAAGGTGTCTCTGGCTATTTCCTGCTGACCTAGGATGGCAAGGGGCATTGACCCTCCTCCTCTTACTAATATCTAGATTCAGAGATCTTCTAATAGTGTCCATCTAAGGGTGAGTGATATTTTTCATGATCAGATGTAGTTTTATATATCCTTGTTGAACTGGCACTGCATATTGTAGCTTGTTTACCTGGCAGAGGCAAAATGGGTTAGACAATTGATAATACATGGAGCAATCATAAGCAGCATCAATATGGTGATAACAAGGATTAGTAGGGGCATTAGCCAATTCCAAATTCCCACTGGCTAGGAGAAGGATCTTCCAAAGAGAGATTTTAGCCACCCTGAGAATTCCCCAGCTCATTCTTTGAGATCCTGTAGGATCTGAATGATTTTCTTGAAGACTGTGAGACTTTCTTTAACTTAGCTGGAGGTTTTTACCCAGAAACAACATGTCTCATTCAAGATGGCTCAAGTCCCTCCTTGTTCAGGGAGCAGGAGATCTATCTCCCGTCAATTTTGGAGTACACCCCCTGCCAAACTGTGTTGGCTCTTTAGAGCTATCCTGAGAAATCTTATCCCCAGAAACTTAACTTTGGGGGTGTTCATTAGAAGCACACTCATTTGTAGTCCTGAGTAGATATCTGAGACCTCCCAGAGGCTCACAGATGTATTGAGTGTCCTCTTCTGTTTTCTTCCATGGCTTGATTCATGAGTAGTGAATCCAGGAGTCGTGTCCAGTTACAACTGCTCTGGGGGTAGAAAGTATTACAGGGTAGGAGCCCTTCCATATGGGCTGGAGTTGAGCCTTTGGGGACCCATCTTTCCAGACTTTAATTAGGACTTGAATCTCTGGAGCATATAGTGGTGGCTCTTTAGAATCTTTTGGGTCCTGGTTGACACCCTACAAGTGTATATCTTGTTAATTTCCCAATGGCCATGGTATAAGACCAGAGGGTCTGAGCCTCTGGATCTAGGTAGGGATCATTGACATAAACAAAAGGTCTGCCATATGGTATCTCATAAGGACTAAGACCAACCTGTTCCTTAGGGACAATACGGGTGTGGTGGAGAGCTATTGGTAAAGCCTCCTTCCATCCCAAGGAGGTCTCGTGGGTTATCTTTTTTATTGCTGATTTTAAGAATTGGTTGGCCCTTTCTACTTTTCCTAAAGACTGAGGCCTCCAGGCACAATGGAGATAATAAGTAATGCCCAAAGCTTTAGAAGTAAGTGATGTCCCATTGTCATTTTGTAATGACCTGGGCAGGCCAAATCTCGGAATGATTATATGGAGCAGTTTTTTTTATCACCTCCTCAGCCTTCTCAGTCCCAGTGGGAAAGCCTTCAATCCATCCTGTGAGTATATCTATCCTGACTAAAATATAGTATAAAATATAGTATAAAATTTCAAGGCATTTATACCCTTGAGAAACTGGCATCTGGGTGAAGTCCATCTGCTAGTCCTCTCCTGGGTAGGTCCCATGTCATTGGACAGGCTGGGCCAGCTGGGGTCTTCAAGCTCCTTGGGGGTTATTTAATTGACAAGTGGGACAAGAGGAGACCACTTGCCTTATAGTCATTTGGAGGCCTGTTCCTCTGAAGTACCTTTCTAGTAATCTTTGGAGGGCCTTCTCCCCTAAATGAGTGGAGGCCTGTAAGGAGTTAACCAACTTCCAGTGAAGGTTCCCAGGCAGAAAAAGGAGTCCCTCCTTTTGGAACCACCCCCATATGATTTTAAAAGCCCTCACTCTTAGCTTTAAGAGTCTCATCTTCAGTATATGAAGGAAAGAAAGAAAGTGAACTTGCTTAGTCGTATCTAACTCTTTGTGACCCCATGGACTATTGCCTACCAGGCTCCTCTGTCCATTGGATTTTCCAGGCAAGAGTGGATTTCCATTCAAGGAGTTTCTGGCAAATTAGCCTGTGGAACTAAGATCTCAACCCCTATTAGGTCATTGTTCTGTAATGCTGCTCTCTTACCTGCCTGATCAGCTGCTTGGTTCCTCATGCCACTTCTGTGCTCCCTTTTTGGTGTCCTTTACAATGGGAGACTGAAACCTCAGTGGACAGATGGACTGCCTCCATGAGCCTAAAGATTTGATCACTATATTTGATTGGGGACCTGTGGGTGGTGAAGTGGCCTGTTTCCAAATAGCAGTGTATGCGTGTGGCACCAGAAAGTCATACTCAGAGTCAGTGTAAATGGCTACTCTTTTTCCCTTTTCCCAGCTCTAAAGCTCGAGTCAGGGCTATGAGCTCAGCTAATTGGGCTGAAGTGCCTGGTGGCAAAGGTTTAGCCTCTATGGTCTCAAAATTGGAGACTACTGCATGTCCATCTCATCTTTTTCCATCCAAGACACAGTTGCTTCCATCAGTGTACCAGATGTCTTCAGGATTGGTCGGAGGATCTTCTGACGATCCCTCTTGGAGTTTTGTCCAGTGGTCCAAGTTTTCTAGGAAAGAGTGAAAGGGGAGAGAGCCTTTGGGGGTAAGGCAGGAGGGTGGCTGGGTTAAGAACCTCACAATTGGATATAATCAGGCCTGGATTTTCCATCAGCACTACTTGATATCTGAGTATTCTTTGATCAAACATCCATAAATGACCTCTCCCATTCAGGAGTTATTTCACTCAGTGGCTGGTAAAAATAGTTAGTTTGCCCTCAAAAGAGAGTTTTAAAGCATCTTCTATCAGGACTGCAATAGCTGCAAGATTTTGAAGACTGGAAGGCCAGCCTCAGGCAGTTGAGTCGAGCCTCTTGGAAAAGTAAGCTACAGGCTGGGGCTCAGTTCCCAAACTTTGAGCTAACACTCCCAAGGCTATTACTTCCTTTTTGTGGACATAATATTGAATGCTTTTTCTGGGTCTACCAACCTCAAGGCAGGTGCTTGAGTTAAGGTTTGTTTTAGTGTAGCTTCTGCCTTTTTTTGAGGAGTTCCCCATATAAGTGGGATTGAATCAACCTGTCCCTTCAAGCTTTCATATAAAAACTGGGCAATTAGACCATAGTTGGGTATCCAGATTCTACAATATCCAGTTAACCCCAGGAAAGCTCGCAATTGTTTTTGAGTCATGGAGGAGGGTAACTAGAGGATTGCTTGTACTCAATCAGAGGACAGCTTCCTGCACCCGTGTGTAATCTGAACTCCCGTAAGTGACCTTTGTCTCGACCATCTGTGTTTTAGCACGGGAGACTTTATATCCCTTCTCTGCCAAAAAGTTTAGAACTTGAATTGTTTGTTGTTGGGCATTTTTCTCATCTGGAGAGCAATTAGTAGGTCATCTACATATTGCAATATTTTCCCATTAGGTCCCAGGTCCAGATCTAGGAAATCCCCTCTAAGAGACTGCCCAAACAGGTGGGGGCTATCTCTGAATCCCCGAGGTAATACTGTCTAAGTCATCTGTTGTTTTTTATCTCCTGGAGCCTCCCACTCAAAGGCAAAAATATACTGGGATTCTTTAACCAGTGGTATGCAAAAGAATGCATCATTGAGATCCAGAACTGTAAACCACTTGACACTGGGCGGGATTTCTCCCAAGATTACACAGGGATTGGGTACTGTGGGATGGAGGGGAACTGCAGCTTCATTTATGATCCAGAGATCTTGAACCAGTCACCAGGTCCTGTCCTTTTTCTTTATAGGGAGAATTGGGTGTTAAATGGCCCACAGGCAAGGAATTTATTTAATAGAGGCTGTAGTACTTCCCGAGCTTCTCTCCTGAGGGGGTATTGTTTCCAGTTTGGAAACCAAGTGGGATCTCAGTTCAGCTTGGCGGGCTTGTCCAGGAGTCCCCCGGTCCCACAACTGGGGGTTGATTTTGTCCTCCCATAATTTTTAGTTCCTTCCTGTTGGAGAGGGTGTAGTAGCTTCCTCAGCAGTAACCAGAGGTTGTAAGGCTCTAGGGGCTGAAAAGCTTCCTATCACAAGGGTGGTCACCAGTTTAGTGAGTATATCTCTTCCCAATAAAGGAGTAGGACCCTCAGGGAACGCCAGAAACTGGTGGGAAAATATTTGTCCGTCCCAGAAACAAAGAAGTGCTCAGGTGAATCTTTTTGTAATTGTTTTTCCTGTAGCACACAAAATGGTATAGGTTTGGGAGGAGAAGGCTCCAGAGTAGGAGGTCAGTACAGAATAAGTAGCCCCTGTGTCAACCAAGAAATTCTTGGACCTACCTGCCATATCCAGTTGCACCCTTGGCTCCAGTCCTGTGATGGTTATCTGTGACAGGAAGGCTGGCTGGAGTGGGCCACTTCAGTTTTGTTGAATCATCCTGAGGGAAGGCTTGGCGATTGACCTTGAGGCTCTTAGGCCCCAAGGGCAAAGTGCCACCAAATGTCCCAATTGATGGCATTTGTTGCAAGCCATTTTAGGAGACTTGTTATGGTTTGGACACTCTTTGGCCCAATGCCGCACCTGTTTACAGATTAGGCATTTGCCTCATACCTTGTCCTTAAAGGACTCAGGGTTTGCTATAGGGCTTCCCTGGAAGGTGGCCAGCATTGGGGCATGACTTGTCTCTTACCTTTCCTCCCTTTCCTGGGCCTTGGCTTCCTTCTCCTGCTCTCTGTTATAAAAGGTATTGGTGGCTGTCTAGACCATCTCATCTAAAGAGGAAACAGGGTCCTGCTGCTGTAGCTGTTGTAACTTTATCCTGATGCCTCATGCACATTGGGACAGGAATTTGTCCTTTAAAATCACCTGTCCCTCGTAAGAGTCTAAGTCTAGATTGGTAAGGTTTTGGAGGGCCTCTTTTAGCCTTTCCAGAAAGGCAATGGGGTTCTTGTTTGGCTCCTAAGTTATTGCTGAGACCTGGGCATAGTCCCACAACTAATAGGCTTCCTTATATTTTTATGTGTGGGCTTCCTTAAGGATGAGTCTTTCTGAAACTTATCCTACCCAGTACTGTTGCAAGCTGAGAGCTGGGTGTCTCTGGGTCAGGGTGCAGATCCCCAGGCAGCCTGATGCATGACAGCCTCCTGGAGATCGAATCCCCGGGCAAGTCAAGGCAGGTCAACCTCCCAAGAATTGGGTCCCTGGGCAGGTTGAGGCTTGACGACCTCCTGGGATCCCTGGACTTGTGGATCCTGGAACAGGTTGAGGTGTGACAACCTTCCGAGGACAAGATCCCTAGGCAGGTCAAGGCAGGTTAACCTCCTGGACTCCCACATTGGCAGATCCCTGAGCAAGTTGAGGTGGGACAACCTCCCAGGGACCAGATCCCTAGGCAAATTGATGCAGGTTGACCTTTTAGGACCTCCAGGCTGGAGTTGGGCATCCCCAAGGTCTCCAGCATGACCAGTGCTGGATAGGATTAAGGGGTTATAATCTTAACTCATTGCTGATTTGTCTACCATGGATGAGAATAGATATCATGATGTAAAGCAATCCAAGTCTGTGCCCTGAGACTGGGAACCTGGTGAAACAGCCATAAGCCTTATCCTCTTATTGCTCTGAGGGAATGTAAGTCACTGATTTCCTCTCCTGATCCTCCATACAAGCAGTTTAGGGTGTTTCCAATGGAAAACATTTCATTGTCACAGACCCACTTTTGGTAATAGCAGAAGAAATGACAAAGGAGTGGGTTATCAGGTCCTGTTAGAGGTATTGAGAGTATTTTAATAATAAGCGGGGTAGAGCAATGTTGCCTACAAGGGGGCAGGGTCCTGGTTGTAGGACTTAGTAAGTGGCTTAAGAACAAATTGATAAGAGGCAACAGACCATATGTTCCATAAAAGTGGAGTGGAGATTTGATCCAGGGATATGTTTGTAACTTTAGGAGAAGCGGTAAGGGTTTGGGCCCAAACGGCCTGCAGGGCTAACTCCCACAGTGGCAAATATTATCCCTGGAAGCCCAGTTCCCCTTGATGGGATGACACCAACAGATGGACTTATAACAAGCATTGTGTGTCTGTCACCTTTCCTAGCAAGTTCACTGAGAGATGCTGTTGTTGAACATGTTGTAGGAAACATGGAAGATGAAGGCCTGGATATCTAGAGAGATTGGATATTATACAGTATTTCTCTCCTAAGGGCCAGCTATTTTCTGGTTGTCCCTCCAGAAGATTGTAGGGACAACATTGTGGACCCAGACAGGGCTCAGGAAGAGAGCATGAAACAGGAGGGAAGGGGGCAGGGCACAACTTTTGAAAGAATGACATTGCCCAAGGGCATAACATAAACCGATTAAAATCAGATGGGCCCAAGATGATGTCAAATTCAACTAAACCTTGATCTTCAATCTGTATGCTAAATGACACACCTAGAGGTGCCAGGACAGTTCCAAAGCACTGTCAAAAGACCAAGGAGTAGAGTGGGTGGTTCCCCAATTGTTGGAATGATCCTCCTCATTAGCATATGAAATTACCCAGCTAGGGAAAACTAACCACACCACATTCCATGGCCACTGCACTCTCTGTGATGGCCCACACTCTTGGAATGTGCCTCTCTTTGAATCCAAACAAATCCACCTCTTACCTATTGCTGTGTCTCTCACTGAATTTTTGCAATGAGACATCAAAAGCCTGAGCTTCATTAGGCCTGAAGTCGGGCATTGTGGGTTTTGGCTGGGCTCAAGTCTTGGGAGAGAGAAGGTGAAGGATGGGAGGAAAAAGCAGTGGGAAAAACATGCCTAGGAATCCCCTTCATAACCTGCCAGAAAATCTGCTAAATACCTGACCTGTGCTCATGGTTTTCATTGGCCTGATCCTTGGTGTAAAGAAGATTAAGGACAGAAGAACCCCCACCTACTTGGGCAACAGCTACTAAGTAGCCCCTGCCAGTCCTTCAATTGCACCCGCTGCTGCTTGCCTGTTCGCGGGAGGTTCAGGAAACAAGAAACGAGAGACTGTAAAGGAATTAAGACTTGTTAGCCATATGTCCTTCCAGTCATAGGAGAGAGGACCTCCCACCTTAACTGGATGTCTTCTGGTATCTGAGACTGAGCCATATGAGCTTTCTGCCAAGTTTGTTTTTGCTGTCTCGGTTTCCAGCACGCTGGGCTTCCTGTCACTTCCACCGTGCTGGGTTTTCTTTGCGTTCATCTTCCACCATGGGAGCTTTTGCAGAGTTGGGCTTCTGCTGTGCTTGGCTTCTGCCTCATGGAGGCTGAGCCGAGGTTGTTTCAGCCAGGTTAAATCCAAGAGACGGCACCATATATGTCGAGGGAGTTTGCAATTTCCTTGGTTCTGTCTCACCACAGCAAAAATTTGAAGTGATGGATGGACCAGTGTTACAACACAGTTTTATTTGTCAAGCAAAGAAAGATACATCATTGAGACGTGAGGGCAGGCCGATCCAAAAGACCCGAAGAGAAGAGAGGCCAGAGGCTTAATTTTGGCTTCTCTTTTATATGTTTTTTTCTCCTCCCTCTGAGCCTGCCCTGTGTAAACTGGGCTAGCCAGAAGGGCTGTTTGTTTCACCTGAGGTTCTCACTCTGGTTTTCGGACCTTCCTTTGTTCTACTTTTTCAGGCTTTTCCCTTCTTTGTCTTTTAGCTACCGCTATTTTGGACTCCTTTTTCCTATTTTATCTAACAATTCCATTTAATGCACAATTAAAGAAATAATGTAAGACGTGCAAATTATAAAAATTCAAGAATTGCATAACTTCAAAGTTGACGAAAAAGAATTTTGTTTTAGCCATGTCCAGGTGGCAGATATACTTATTCCAGGAAAACACATATCTACAGCAACTTCAGTATCTTGACTACAATTTTTCTATTAAATGCACTGTTTTTTTTTTCTTAGTAATTTTCCATGCCTACTGTGAAGTTATTTTACTCTTACCTATTTCTTACAATTTAAAATATCTTCACATCCCTCCTTAATGTTATCCAAGCATTCATTATTTATTATTGTTAGCATCACTAATAAAAATTATTCCTAAAATCATCATGTATGACAAAATACTGCCTAAAAATTTTAAAAGCTCAAGTAAACAATGTGCCACACTCTGAGGTTAATTTGGAATTGGATACTTTACAAAATGTTGATGTAATGCAGCATTTTTTAAAAAGGACATCAAAGCAGAAATACTTATAATTTAAAAACCTATATGTAATCAGGCAAGAATGTTTTAAAATACTGGTGATATGGATGCAAGGTCCACACCATTATCAGCACAGAAAGAGTGTCGATTCATGTGCTCTCATATATTTCATTCCTCTGGAGAAAAATAAGCTTTGAATGATATAAATTTTGAATTGCAAGACTTCTTCAAGTATATTTCTTTGGCACAAAATGCAAATATTCTCTCTTCAGTATTGTCAAAGTGTTAATTTTACATCACCCTCAAAGTGATGCTGAAATCTACCGAAAATAAGTATATTTTAAATAAGGGTTAGTTTGTAAAAATCAACTAGAAATTAAGTTTTCCTGTAGTTTGTTTTGGCTTTATAAAAATTTTATAGAATACAGTTGGTTTAGTTGTTCTCAAAATCCTCAACAATTATTTATTACATCCTGCTTGATGTATGTTATGAATGGTTTATTATATAGGTTCAAATGCTATAAAATAACTTACATAAATGATGTAAAAACATTAACTGGTGGATACTTCATACTGTTTTTTAAGTCAAATATGGAATTTCTAATGGCATCAGTTTCACAGCAGTTTTTGTTAGGAAGTTTTGTGTTGTTTGTATCAAATATGCAGGTGGTCAAACTTCCCTAGAGAGGACTGTTTCTTTAAGGTGTTCCATGGAATGCTGAGAAATATGGATAATATGCATCACTTTTGTTGATATAAAATGTGCCAAGTGTGCTAAGATATTTAATTATTCAACATGATAGAGTAATTAAAATGTTTATTATGATTATTAGTGCCTCAGTTTTCATTTTTAGTCTTTTCCCTTCTTATCATCTGTTCTGATCTGTTCTTTTTATCCTACTTAGCTCAATTTTAGCAGTATTTTTCAACTTGAGAAATAAATCAGTGTTTATATTTAATGAAACAGCCATCAGAATAGAAAAATAATCAGATTATGTCTGTGAAGAATTAGAAAAAAGTCAAACATCTTTAAAAGTTTGTGCTTCTGAGTCCAGACATGGCTCCATCTCAGCTCTTCCATTTTTCCTCTGTAGAAATTGGTGAGGGGCTTGGGAAAAGCAAACCAGTTCTTACCGCTGACTTTTTCCAACTCCCCAGAAGCAAGGGTTCAACTGGGAAAGAGAGTATTGATCCTCATTTCATCTGGGAGCTATATTTGGTCTGCCCTGGACCATGTATCTGAGACATATAATGACAGTTCCCACCAGGTCTTGACTGAACCTTGGGACCCATTTAAGTAGGTGACACGGTCGAAGTTTCTGGGCCCTATTTTAACCCAAAATATGCAAAAGAAGACTGGTATCAGCAACCTGTCAGAGACATTCTTGAATATCATGTCCTGTATCAATCCCACTTGTTTACAAGACAACAAGGGATACACTGAGACCACTGAAACAACTGACAATTTCTTTGTATTGTGAGCAAAAGTATTTGCAACGGTCATTTTAATGTGTCAAGTTGACTAAGCTATGTTACCTGTTAGTCAAGCAAACACCAGTCCACATGTTGTTTTGGAGATAGTTTGTAGATGTAGTTAACACTACCACCTGTTGATTTTGAGTTAAAGAAATTAGTTAGATAATGTAGGTGGGCTTCATCCAATTGGCTGAAAGGCTTAATAAGCAAAAACTGAGTTGCTTTTTTGTTTGTTTTTTGTTTGGAAGGAAGAGAAATTCTTTCTCACGTTTGCAGCATCAGCTCCTGTCTGAAAGTTTCCAATATACTTACCTGTCCTTTGTCATTCTCCATAATCACCTAAACTGATTTCTTGAAACAGATCTCTTTATTGTACATATAGTTATAGACACAGATATATCTGTAGATGGGGCGTCCCAGGGGGCACTAATGGTAAAGAACCTGCCTGCCAATGCAGGAGACATAAGAGAAGTGTGTTTGATTCCTGGGTTGAGAAGACCCTTTGGAGGAGGGCAATTCAACCCACTCCAGTATTCTTGCCTGAAGAATCCCATGGACAGAGGAGCCTGGCAGGTTACAGTCCGTAGTGTCGACAAGATTTGCGCATGACTAAAGTGACAGCATGCATGGATGTAGATGTAGATGTCACAGGTTCAGTTTCTCTGAAGAACCTTAACTAACACAATGTTATTTACACGGTGCTCAGTAAAAGCATTCTTCTTTGCTAGAAAACTACCTTCTTAATTTTTGCAATATACAAGGCATCATGTTTTTAAGTAGAATATAATCTTAAAAGACTGTAGTCACAAAACAGTACTGACACCTGTCTTAATATTTTTTCTCATAATACTAAGATTGCATGATTTGATTTTAACTACAGTATATAATGATTCATATTATAACCATATGACTCAAGTCTGTGCTTTCACTTATTTTTGATCTATAGTACTTCTCCTTTACCCTACAACTCTAATTTTACTATGCTTTAAATTTTGATTTAGGTTCTCTGATATTTCTACTAGTTATATTTGCATGACAGTTATTAAAATCATTCCTTTACTTTGAAAAGGAAAAAGAATTGGTTTTATCTTATCTGTCAAATTTAATAATTTCATAGTGTTACCTGGAGGGCTAAGACTAAGGATTATTAGTCTATGTTCCTGATCAGTAAGAATAATTGATGTCTTTATAACTGCCTTGAGTGTGAAAGAAAGGCAGTAGGGGAAAATATGGTACTTTTGGGAAACATCTATATGGTTATGCTAGAAAAATCCTTATCACAAGCCCTGATCTCTCTTCTGAGCTCTAAACCTAGATCTAATTACTTGTATATTTTTATTTTAAATGGCACTGCTATTCATAGGGCGCTAAGTGGTAAAGAACCTGCCTGCCAATGCAGGAGACATAAGAGACATGGGTTCGAACCCTGGGTCAGGAAGATCCCCTGGAGAAGGAAATGGCAATCCACTCCAATATTCTTGAATGGAAAATCCCATGGACAGAGGAACCTGGTGGGCTGCAGTCTATATGATCACAAAGAAGTTGGATACAACTAAGTCAGACAGCAACTTAGCATACTTGCCATTCTTCTAATCATCTAAATCAGAAAAGATACTCATCTTAAACTCCTTTTTTTCTCTATGTCCTTCATTCTACCTGACATTGAATCTTGAAAATTCTGCTTCCTAAATATTTATCTGTCCATCTCTCACACATAGCCTTGTGTCTGCTCCTATCACAGCACTTAGTTAATGTTACTTTTTGACTCTTCCACCAAGCAATGAATCTCTTAAAACAGACACACACCTTTATCTTTGCACATCTAGTAGCTAAAACAGTGCACGACACTGAGCAAGTTAACAATATGTTTGTTCAGTGTATGGGCATCCTCTATAAAGCCTTTTCATCCCCATCAAGATTAAGTCTAATTTAATTTCCACCTCTCTGTGTTATTGCTTCCTCCTAAATACTTGCTATCAATACCAGGGACTGAGGAACTTTTTGGCACTTATTTGTTAGCATGACTGTCTCACACTAGTACATGTAAAATTATTTCTAGAAACCACACCCCAATCATTTCTGTATCACTTGTGCCCAGCACCGTTCTTGATTTTTATTCTTTCAACAGAAGTCCAATTACAGGAAAAAGAAACAACAATATTCAAGGAAAGAAAGAATCAGGAAAGGTGTTTATGATCCAGATCCCAGACGCATTTGCAGGCAACATAGAATGAATGCTTTTTGTAATATTTATTGTTATTAACCTTACTCAGCAGTTCATGGGGTCGCAAAGAGTCAGACACTACTGAGTGACTGAACTGAACTGAACCTTACTCAGAATATATGCATGGGTGTTCTGAATTAGAAATATTAGTTATCATTATTGAAGTGCATACATGTAGAAAACAAACTTATGGTTACCAAGGGGGAAGGAGAGGAGGGATAAAGTGGGATAATGGGATTGAAATAAACACATTACTATATATAAAATAGATAACTAATAAGAACCTGCTGAATAGCATAGAGGATTCTATTCAATATTCTGTAATGCTCTATACGGGAATGGAATTTTTAAAAGAGTGGGTATATATGTATATGCATAAGTGACTCACTTTGCTGTACAGCAGAAACTAACACAACATTACGCGTGCTCAGTCACTTCAGATGTGTCCGACTCTTTGCAACCCTATGGACCATGGCCAGCCAGGCTCCTCTGTCCATGAGATTCTCCAGGCAAGAATACTGGAGTGTGTTGCCATTTCCTTCTCCAGTGATAAAGTATGAAGTGAATGAAGCGAGTGAAGTGAAGTTGCTCAGTTGTGTCTGACTCTTTGCAACCCCATGGACTACAGCCTACCAGGCTCCTCCATCCACTGGATTCTCCAGGCAAGAGTACTGGAGTGGGTTGTCATTTTCTTCTCTGAACACAACATTATAAATCAACTATATTCCAATAACAATTTTTAAAAGGTAGTTTAAAGTATTTGTATAACTATTTATATAATTTATATTACAAATTTATTTATAATATTTATATAATTAAGTATTTATACAATTAAGCACAACAAGAGTTTAAACTTGGAAACAAGTTCCATTACTCCTACATTTAACAAAATATGTAAGTTGTAATGAAAAACTAAATATGACGTCAATAACAAGATAGAAAGGCAGATCTATGGGGTCACTTAGAAAACCCAGCAATAAATGGATGTGTGTATGCTTGTATGTATTTAGCTTCTACCATGGTAAGGAGAAGATGACTCAGTTAATGAATGATGCAAACCAATTATGTTATGAGGGGAACTATGTGATAGTATCATAGTATTAGAGCAGATCTTTTTTTATTTTTATTTTTTGGAAACTTTTAAAATTCTTGTAGATTCACTTGCAGTGTTAAGAAGTAGTATGGAGAGATCCCTATACACTTTATGGCGATCCTCCTAAAGCAATATCTGGCAGAAGTATTGCAAAAACCACAACTAGGATATAGACTTTGATACATTCATATACAAAACATTTCCATCCCCACAGGATACCTCATATTGACATTTCATAGCCACATACCCACTTACCTCCTAAACTGACAGTCCTATTCCTTGACTGGTTAGATTTCATTTGTATTTATTCATTGTGGAAAAAAATAAAGTTATTCGTGAGCTGAGACTGCATGTAGATTACACATGGTAGTAGATAAGGTAAAGGAAAACTTTAACAAAAGTTAAATAGAGTTAAAAAAATTCAGATAAGATTTTAGAAAAAATATAGTGATTTTACAAATTGCCAACATTCGCTGGATCATCGAAAAAACAAGAGAGTTCCAGAAAAACATCTATTTCTGCTTTATTGACTATGCCAAAGCCTTTGACTGTGTGGATCACAATAAACTGTGGAAAATTCTGAAAGAGATGGGCATACCAGACCACCTGACCTGCCTCTTGAGAAACCTGTATGCAGATCAGGAAACAACATTTAGAACTGGACATGGAAGAATAGATTTGTTCTAAATAGGAAAGGGAATACGTCGAGGCTGTATATTGTCACCCTGCTTATTTAACTTGTATGCAGTGTACATCATAAAAAATACTGGGTCGGAGGAAACACAAGCTGGAATTAAGATTTCCGGGAGAAATATCAATCACCTCAGATATGCAGATGACACCACCCTTATGACAGAAAGTGAAGAAGAACTAAAGAGCCTCTTGATGAAAGTGAAAGAGGAGAGGGAAAAAGTTGGCTTAAAGCTCAACGTTCGGAAAACTAAGATCATGGCACCTGGTCCCATCACTTCATGGGAAATAGATGGGGAAGCAGTGGAAACAGTGGCTGACTTTATTTTGGGGGGCTCCAAAATCACTGCAGATGGTGATTGCAGCCATGAAATTAAAAGACGCTTACTCCTTGGAAGGAAAGTTATGACCAAACTAGACAGCATATTAAAAAGCAGAGACATTGTTTTGTCAACAAAGGTCCATCTAGTCAAAGCTGTGGTTTTTCTAGTAGTCGTGTATGGATGTGAGAGTTGGACTATAAAGAAAGCTGAGTGCTGAAGAATTGATGCTTTTGAACTGTGATGTTGGAGAAGACTCTTGAGAGTCCCTGGAGAAGACCCTTGAGAGTCCCTTGGACTGCAAGGAGATCCAACCAGTCCATCCTAAAGGAGATCAGTCCTGGGTGTTCACTGGAAGGACTGATGTTGAAGCTGAAACTCCAATACTTTGGCCACCTGATGCGAAGAGCTGACTCATTTGAAAAGACCCTGATGTTGAGAAAGATTGAAGGCAGGAGGAGAAGGGGACAACAGAGGATGAGATGGTTAGATGGCATCACTGACTCAATGGACATGAGTTTGGGTGAACTCCGGGAGTTTGTGATGGACAGGGAGGCCTAGCATGCTGCGGTTCATGGGAGTCACAAGCAGTCGGACACGACTGAGCGACTGAACTGAACTGAACAATTTATATCCATATAGATAGATTTGTGCTCAGTCATTCAGTCGTGTCTGACATTTTGTGACCCCATGGACTGTTGCCCACCAGGCTCCTCTGTCCATGAGCTTCTCCAGGCAAGAATACTAGAGTGGGTTGCCATTTCCTTCTCCGGGATGTAGATTCGTATACACATACATACTTGTATATCTATATACATACATAGAGAGAAATACACATGCATATGTGTGTGCACATACACACACATAACACACAAATAATAGATAACAGATATCCTTCCATAACTCTAAAAAATATTTATTTTTGGCTGTTCCCTGGATTGGGAAGATCCCTTCTGCTATGTATTCTTTTCTTTTTTTCTTCTTAGTTTCTCTTTGAAAATCCAGACTGCAAAGGAGTATTTGTAAATCATCCCACTTATTTTTTTAAATGGAGTACATATTAATTTTCAGTTAAAACTACAATATTTTAATAATAAAGCAACTATAAAATAACTGTACCTTCATCATTCACTGATAATATCATATATATGTGTGTATATGTGTATATATATATATATATATATATATATATATATATATATATATATATAAAAACATTTTGTTTACTCTTCTGAGTCTCTTTTCAGATGTCGACATAATACTCTAGTATTATAATATCAAACACACACCTGTCCAAACACCTAGCTGGAAAGTAGATCTGACATACTGAACATGCAGGCAAGAGCTCAAAGCTGTTTTCTTGTTTTAAAAATGCCTTCAAATTGATGTGGATAACATTCTCAAAAAAAATATTTCTGAATCCATGACCTGTTCTTCAAATGTATGCTTGAGAGGAACTTATTCTGATGTGATATGTAAGTGCTACATTATATGAAGTCATGGAAAGATACCCCCATCACAGACTCTAGAGCATAAATGCAGTAAAAGAATTTATTCAACTTTTCTCACAGTCACCCTTGATTCTTACCACATACTCTTAAGATACAATTTGGTAATGGAAAAACTTAGTCTAAATACATGTTTGATGTAATTTCCATTGTTAAGATATGTGTAGGTTTTCTACTGATGCATCCTTATCAATGAAAAAGGGTCAGCTCTTGGAGATGACAGCAGATGCCCTAAAAAGACCTTTCTGTGCAAAATTTATTTGCATACATTTTTGTGTTCAAAGCTACAGTACTTGCATAAGCTTAGGAATGCCATTATCAATACTATTTCTTGTAGTTTTGGGAAAGAAGAGATTTTGAAGATATATTTTTTAATAACAATATGGAAACCACATGGCACAGTTTTCTCCCCTGCACAGCACCCCAAGCGTCCATATGCAGACTGTCAATCAAAAACACCTGCAATCACTCTTACCTAGAGAAGGAAATATTCAAATTTTCAGATAAAAATATGATATAAAAAGTGTTTTTTATATTAACACAACTAAGAAGTGATGAAGCTAGGGGAAAAAAACGTCTTTTGCAAATTCAAGAAGCTATTCATTTCTCTACAACACAGGCAAAAACAAAATTCCATAGGAGTGATCTAAAGAGATGATTGAGTGAGGACATGTGAGCTGGAACTTAAAATACTAAAGAAATCACAACTAATAATTTGACTGGAAAGGAGAGGGTGGATATCTCATGTGGAAATAAAACTTATCAATGCCATTGAACGAAATACTTGAAATACTGTCTGATCTTGAGTCTGATTTTTACTTCAGCCAAGAGAATTTAAATAAGAGCTCTGCTTCTAGTTTGGACCTGCATATGAGCAACATCAATAGTACTCAGTTGCATAGATAGCATCCTATATTCTATACAGTCTCGGGGCTGTATAGATAGCATTCTTCTAAACTATCAACTTTTCTCAAAGTACTGAGAAGGATATATGCAATAACATCATTTGTTTCCTTTGTATATCCATGCAATCTAAAGTTATTAATCATTTGTTAAATGATGGGTCTTGGTCCAGAGGAGTGAACAAGACTTTATCCTTGTTGTCACTGAGCTGTTGTTTGTATGTGTTAGCAGGCATATGTTTGTGCATACCAACAAACATTCTCTCTGTTTATTGAGGGTGTGAAGAGAGGTGAAAATATGTAATTTTAAGTCAGAAAGGGAAAAATTATATAGAATCATTTTTTTTCTGTTTAATTTGCAAGTTTTTATTATGACCTTTCATTAAGAGCTCATTAATCACATTCTTAATCTGGTTCTGTTTACTACTTTTTGCCTTCACAAATTCTCCTAAAGTTATAAAGAATAAAAAAATATAAATAAACATTGAAGATTATTCAGTTTTTACACAACAGTGGGGTCAATCAATGCTTCAGCTTGTCTGGCATCTCCCAGTGTCTCATCCAGAACGGAATGACAGCAGTACAGCCTCTTGGTACTGGGAAAATATTTAAATGTTAGGCAGGTATATGACATGACTACTAATGTCCTTAAAGGTAATTCTGTGGCCATGTGTCCTAGAGATTCATAAGATCAGGGAATGGCAGACAAGTTTAGATTGTGAAGTAGTATTAAAATATAAAGGGGATCATTTGACATTCAAGTTGAGAGCTTGTCAGGCAGTAGAGTTGTGTCAAGAGACAGAAAGACCATTTGATGTTGTCATTTTGCAAAAAATCTAGATGTCAAAAGCAGTGCAGATAAGGAATTGAGTCAAAGTGTTTTGTATTAGCTACTTTATTTTTGTCTCATGCATGCAATGTGCCAAAATGTTTCCTGCAGTCCATACAAGATTTACATTGATGGAAACCAAGGCAGGAAAAATTGTTAAGAAAGAGTCAGTTAGGTCACATGTTCCAAAAAGACCAAGTCAATGCACTGAATAAAGGCTGCTAGACATAACAATCACACTATTATCAATGACCTGTAAAGAAAAAATTGTAATAGAATCATGATAACAAACCTTGTTTTTGCTACCTCCCACCTGTGATTATCTCATTGTTCTTCCAGCCACCATTGGTTTTTGAAACATAATAGAATTCAGAAAGGATTGTTTAATGAGTGAATAATGATCAAAATAAGAAAGAATTAAGAATTAGATTGGATATTAGGGAAATGAATGCAACCTGCCAATGAGGAAGGGTTCTATCCCTGGATCAGGAAGATCACCTAGAGGAGGAAATGGCCACTCCAGTATTCTTGCCCGGGGAAATCCCATGGGTAAAGGCGGTTCCAGTCTGGCAGGTTCCAGGACTGAGTGGCTGAATACATACAATCTCTAGAACAGTTTAGTAAATAAAGGTGTGATTAACTGGGAAGTATAGATAGGACTTATAGCTTTTAAAGGTTGCCATAGGTTAAGGAAAAGTTGTTTTGGAGACTAGAAAAACTTGACTATAAAATAGCCAGAGCAGAAAGTGTGATTGGTAGGAATTTGGGGAGAGATACATTGTGAGAGAAAAGAAGAAAGAGTTGAATGGAGGTTACGGTATATATATATGTGGAGATGACCTTAAGCAAAGACGAAAAGTCTCTCATTTTTTAAAAGACATTTTTTAGAACAGTTTTAGGTTCATGGAAAAAATTTTAAAAAGCTGCAGAGGTTTCTGTACCCCCAGCCTCCACACATGAAGAGCCTCCTCTGTTATCAATATCACTTACAAGAGAAGTATATTTGTCACAATTGATGAACCTACATTGACATCCTAACCACCTACAATCTTTAGTTTACCTTAAGACTCATTCTTAGTGTTGTACATTCTGCGGGTTTGTACAAAATTCTAATAACATGCACCCATGATTCCAGTATCATACAGAGTATTTTCACTGCCCTGTGTGCATCCATCCTGTGTGCTCCATTCTCTTTTTTATTTCCAGTGTTACACTGAATATAAAGGAGTAAAGAAACAAGTTTTCCAAAAGGCTTTTAAATATTTTTGACATTATTTTTTTAGTCAAAAAGCAGAGTTGGTTTCAAGGTAATCAGGCCAATCAGACCTCAGAGCCATGTACCCAGGGAAATTGGTAAATTTTCTCTTAAGGGAAATTTTTAATGACAAGACAGATAGCCATCAGATAGACTCCATTTGTTTCGATTGCTTCTGCACGGTTGGAAAAGGTGACTTTGAGATGGCTCCCAGCCCTACATTTTTATGACTCACTGATTCATTTAAGCAGTCAGTACTAACTATAGAATAATAATTCAAGCAAATCATAAAATTTTGGTCCCCAGGTTGCAATCAATTTATGTGAAGTCTAATGACTCAAACAAATAGCTTTTACTATAATTATGAACATACATGTTATAAAACTAGACAGTATAAACTGTTATACTTTATTTTAACATAAATATCACATTCTCAATTCTCATCCAGGAAGATTACATGTGCTTTCTAATCATTTGCTGACTCTGCCAGAGCTCTCAAAAAGTGTACAACATTGATGAATTAGTGTTTCTAGTATATGCTAAAGTGTTATAAATAGAATTGCTATATAATACATTATTTCAATTTCGTGTGCAATACCTATCATATTTGTGCTTGTTGTTTGATAGTGCCTTCCCTTACTTAAACGTGTAAGTAATCATAAAAAAGTATTTATATAGAGGCTGCACTAATTTCTGGTTTATTAAAAAGTAGAGATATGTCATTGATTTAGTTTTGCTAGCAATTTTCAAGGCTGAAACAATAATTACCTCTAGTATCTTATAGCACTATTTAAAATTGCTGATGGAAAAAAACAATAACTTGGTTCATTATTCTTTTTTAAACTTTTTATTTTGTATTGGTGTATAGTTGATTAACAATGTTGTGTTAGCTTCAGTTGTACAGTAAAGTGATTCAGTTATTCCTATACATGTTCATTATTCATAAGTACTTTAGGTCAATTGATCCAGCATGACTACTTATAATACAAAATAGATACACAGTACGTCTTATTGCCTAACATCTTAAATCTATAGTAACATACTCATGGTAATAATTGTCTGTATAGATTTGAAAGACAAAGATAATTATCATTGTCAGCATATTTTATATACATGTTCAAAAATTCGTGTATTTTAAGGTTAGCTAAGTATCATGAAATGACAAATCAATAGCAACACTTTTTCCCCTAGTTTATGCTAAAATACTTGTACCCAAACCCGCATTATGCAGATAGCTTTTACAGTATTATGCAGTATTATATTGGAGACAGAGATGAGAAACATAATAAAATGGTACATTTTAAGTTCATGTTCCTACTTGAAGTTTTCTCTGACTGATCCCTGAATAACCTATTTAGCTCTATTTCATGATTATTGATATCACTCTATCTTGTTGCCTCTGCTAATCAGATTTTAACCCTGGAAAAACTCAGAGGTTGTCTCTTTTTCCTGTAAATCCACAGACCTTGCTTTACCTCACTCCTAACTTATTGTTTACACTTTCAATTTGGCCCCCTGGTCAGTCTAACATGTGGTAATAATACACAATGTTAAAAGAATCAGGCACTACAAAATAATAAAAATAAAAAGTGAAACAGAGTCTATTATTTCAGTGGACTCCACGAATAATCACTTTTGCCTGCTTGGGGTATAAGTTCTTCTGAAAGGTAAGCTCATAACTCCAATATTCTTTTCTCTTGAGGCAATATTTGTGGACTTTGTTTAGAAGGATGAAGATGACCATATTTTTTCACCCTTTATTGGAAGTGGGGGAGAATAAAACACAAAAAATCAGAATGATGGATAAATAATAAAAAATGGGCCAAAGAACTAAACAGACATTTCTCCAAAGAAGACATACAGATGGCTAACAAACACATGAAAAGATGCTCAACATCACTCATTATTAGAGAAATGCAAATCAAAACCACAATGAGGTATCATTTCACGCCAGTCAGAATGGCTGCTATCCAAAAGTCTACAAGAAATAAATGCTGGAGAGGGTGTGGAGAAAAGGGAACCCTCTTACACTGTTGGTGGGAATGCAAACTAGTACAACCACTATGGAGAACAGTGTGGAGATTCCTTAAAAAACTGGGAATAGAACTGCCATACGACCCAGCAATCCCGCTGCTGGGCATACACACCGAGGAAACCAGAATTGAAAGAGACACGTGTACCCCAATGTTCATCGCAGCACTGTTTACAATAGCCAGGACATGGGAGCAACCTAGATGTCCATCAGCAGATGCATGGATAAGGAAGCAGTGGTACATATACACAATGGAATATTACTCAGCCATTAAAATGAATACATTTGAATCAGTTCTATTGAGATGGATGAAACTGGAGCCCATTATACAGAGTGAAGTAAGCCAGAAAGAAAAACACCAATGCAGTACACTAATGCATATCTATGGAATTTGAAAGATGGTAATGATAACCCTATGCAAGACAGAATAAGAGACACAGATGCATAGAAGTCTTATGGACTCTGAGGGAGAAGATGAGGGTGGGATGTTCTGAGAGAATAACATTGAAACATGTATATTATCATATGTGAAACAGAATACCATTCCAGGTTCAATGCATGAGACAAATGCCCAGGGCTGGGGCAATGGGATGACCCAGAGGGATGGGACGGGGAGGGCGGTGGGAGGGGGGTTCAGGATGGGGAACACATGTAAACCCATGGCTGATTCATGTCAGTGTATGACAAAAACCACTACAATATTGTAAAGTAATTAGCCCCCAAGTAAAATAAATAAATTTATTTTTTAAAAAAATTAATAAATAAAAATAAAAAAACAGAATTTTAAGTAGAACTTGATTCCCTACATAGTTAGGAAAATAGCCAATATTTTAAGAATAAAGAGGGTTCCTGCAGAGGATATAGAAATTGGCAGGAGGATAAAGCTCTCATTGTAACAAAAACAAATTGGAAAATTTCCAAATTAAATTAGACTGAGCAACTGAACAGCAGCAACAATTTGATAGCTAGTTGACATTCATTGTTTAGAAACCAATAATTCAAGTTAAAAGTAATAAACATTTATTTAGTGCTTATTATATGTCAGGCATAGATTTAGGCTCATTCAGTTCAGTTGCTCAGTCATGTCCGACTCTTTGCAGCCCCATGGACTGCAGCACATCAAGCTTCCATGTCCTTCACTGTATCCTGGGGTTTGCTCAAACTCATGTCCATTGAATGAACGATGCCGTCCAACCATCTCATCCTCTGTCATCCCCTTCTCCTCCTGTCTTCTTTCTTTCCCAGAATCAGGGTCTTTTCCAACGAGTCAGCTCCCCATATCAGATGCAATGTATTGGAGCTTCAACTTCAGCATCAGTCCTCCCAGTGAATATTCAGGGTAGATTTCTTTTAGGATTGACTGGTTTGATATCTTTGCTGCCCAAGGGACTCTCAAGAGTTGAGCACCTCAGTTTGAAAGCATCAATTCTTTGGTGTTTAGGCTTCTTTATGGTCCAACTCTCACATCCATATGTGACTACTGGAAAAACCATAGCTTTGACTATACGGACCTTTGTCAGCAAAGTGATGTCTCTCCTTTTTAATAAGCTGTCTAGGTTTGTCATCGGTTTTTTTCCAAGGAGCAAGCATCTTTTAATTTCATGCCTGCAGTCAAATAGGACATCTCAAACTCAACATGTCTAAAGATGAGATGAAGTCACTCTCCCTGCCAACACAAGCAGACAAAAACTTCTCCACCTTCATCCTTTCCCATAACAATTCACTTACTGCAAATCTAGTTTTCCACTTACTCAGATCAAAAACTTTGATAAGAAACTTGATACACTGGTACTATACATTTTAGATTAGGAAACATGCTAGTATCAGAAAATACATTGAAATCTGTTAATTACAATCACAAAATATATTCAGAACCTGAGCACTTTTATTCACATCCACTATAAACTCCCTATTGTAAAAAACAGTTCTATCTTGTCCGGATCACAGTTATACTTTATATTTGGCCTGCCAATTCTATTTGATTTTCCCCAACCACTGTATTCTCAACTAGGCACTTCAGTGATATTTTTAAAACATTATTAGATGGTAAAGAATCTGTCTGCAATGTGGAAGACCAGGGTTCAGTCACTGGGTTGGGAAGATCTCCTGGAGGAGTGCATGGCAATCCACTCCAGGATTCCTGCCTGGAGAATCCCCATGGCTATAGGAGCCTCGCGGGCTACAATGCATGGGATCACAAAGAGTCAGACACGACAGCAACTAAGCACACACAGCACAGAATCACATCACTCCTCCAATAAATTTTTGGTAAAGCTCTCAAATTTACTCAGAGTAAAAGCTAAAGTCCACAATAATGTTTAAGAACCTTGATTATAACTTCTCTCTGAAATTACCTAGCTTAAATTCTTTTAGTCACTGCATTCCAAGTGAGGTAGAAATTACTAGGCAGTCAGTGTAAACTCTGATACCTGGGTCTTGTTTTCAGTAAACATCCCACTCCACTGTCCTGACTTACTGGGATGTGTCCTTGGTCTGATAAATTTTCAGCACTCAGATCCAAGGAAGGGCAGTAATTAACTTCTGTTCCATGTGCCTGAGGGAAAAACAACTGGTGGTCATTAATCTTAAGCCCATATATCTGGTCCATGGTAAAATGACCAGGGGGCATGAAAAGGGGGTGGTGACTTAATCCAAGGATCAAGAAAAGCCATAAAGATGTTAAGTATCTTGACCTTTAAATTGATTGGTTAGAAATAACCTGATTTAAAGGGAAAGTGAAAGTCACTCAGTCATGTCCAACTTTTTGTGACCCTATGGGCTATACAGTCCATGTAATTCTCCAGACCAGAATACTGGAGTGGGTAGCCTTTCCCTTCTCCAGGGGACCTTCCTGACCCAGGAATCGAGCTGGGATCTCCTGCATTGCAGGAAGATTCTTTACTAGCTGAGCCACCAGGGAAGCTAACCTGATTTAAGGAAGGATATAAAAACTGCTGTAAGCCCCACCTTGCAGGGACTCTTTATTCCCTCTCAGTGTCTATGCTGAGAGCTTTGTACTTTCCTCCTCTTTAATAAATCCTATTTGCTTGTTACTGAGAGTGTTTGCATGTTCCGGGATTCCATTCTTTGGCTCCATGGACAAGAACTCAGATTCCCATCTCACAAGCACAGAGGCCTTCATGTTCTGTCAATATCTAGCTAGTTCTCACCTTTCAGCCTTGACCTGGCTATTCCCTAACCTCTATAAACATCTCTTCCCACAGATGTTTCCAGTTTTAAATTCCCTATCTCCTTCAAGTATTTGTTCAAAGTACATCTTTATTCTCAAAGTGGACTACTATGCCCACCTTTCTCCAAGCCTAGTTCTCCAGATTCCTCTTATCCTGTTGTACATATACATTTTTTCATAACACTTAGCTTCTAACATAGTATGCAACTGAATTCATTTCTAAAGTTAGTTTTTTTATTGTCAGATTTCCCCAAGATTATAAATCCACAAGGACAGGAACCACTACTTTGTCTATTGTATCCTAAACACAACAAAAATACACATATAATATTGTATTGTGCATAATAATTATATTGCCCATAATATTGCATATATATTGCACATAAATTGTTATTCCAAATGGGAGTGTTTTAAACTTAGATGTACAAGGTTGGTAGAGATGAAAAGGTACATGGGGGGGGGGTTAAAAGACAGGGGAGTTTTCCAAAGCATCAAAATTCATCACTTCAGCGCTTTTACTATAATGTAGAAATTAAAATATTAGCTCTTGAAACTCAACAATTTTCCAAAATCCAAATGCAGCTCTAGAAATAAAGATGAAAATATCCTTTTGCTTCTTAAAATAGCCTAGTTAATATTTTTTGCTAATACAGAATATCTTTTTGAAAAGAACTAGCACTATATACCTTTTCTAGCTAAACAAGTTATAGAATGACAGGTTTTTACGTCAAATCCTAACAAAACTTGTAACACACAAAATGTATTTATTAAAATATGACAACTCATATTTCTTATATACCTAAAAATCATATACTTTCCACATGAAAGTATAGGCTAGAATATGCAAAGTATTAAATGCATATTGATTGTTTTGACATAGTCCATTAGAGTTAACAAACATAACAATAATAATGTAAATAAATAGGAAGAAATGCTGATAGTCTATGTATAGTTTAATTTCTGCTTTCTTTATCTTAGGGACTGGAATTTTTACAGCCAACAGAAATAGATCTGGTATCCAGAAAAATAAAGTTTACAGTCCAGAGGGGGATAAATATGTATATATAGGCTTCCCTGGTGGTTCAGTGCTAAAGAATCTGCTTGCAGTGCGAGAGACACAGGTTCAGTCCCTGGGTCAGGAAGGACATGGCAACTCACTCCAGTGTTCTCCAATGTTCTTGCCTGGGAAATCCCATGGACAGAGAAGCCTGGTGGGCTAAGTCCCACGGGTCACAAAAGAGTCAGACACAACTTAGCAACTAAAACAACACAAAACTCAATAGAGAATATAATCATGGTGAAAGAACTGCTATTTTAGAGACATGGTCATGACAAACTTTTCAAAGAGTTAAAAGATAAGGTGTGACAGAAAGTGAATTAGGAGATGAATTTGATGATGGAATGAAGAGAACATTCCAGCTATGGTATGCATCATTTGCAAGAGTCCTGAGGTTGAAAGAACTTTGTTTATTTCAGGAACCTACAGTCATTAGAGTGCCTAAAGCAAGTTGGAATGATAGGGAAATTATGCAGGAATTTTTAGACCAGAGTAAGTAGAGTATGATTTGATTCTAAGTATAATGGGCAATCACTAAAACACTTAATCTGCAAAAAAAAAAAATATAATATGGTGAGACATATATCTTAAGTTTGCTTTTGCAACTGGATAAAAAATTGTGGGACTTCCCTGTAGCTCAGGTGGTAAAGAATCTGCTTGCAATACAGGAAATCCATTTTTTCATACTTAGGTCAGGAAGACCCCCTAGAGAAGGGAATGGCAACCCACTTCAGTATTCTTGCCTGGAGAATCCCATGAACAGAGAAGCCTGGCAGACTACAATCTGTGAGGTCGCAAAGAGTTGGACACGACTGAGCCACTAACACTACTAGTTCTAATGATAATCTGTATGTATGGGGTTTCCCCGGTGGCTCAAACAGTAAAGAATCTGCCTGAAATGAGGGAAATGTTAGGAAGTAAGATGAAAAAAAAAAATGTTGGGAAGTAAGATGAAGAGAGCTGGGGAAAGAAATTTGGATGCTACTGGCAGAATTTAGGTAAAAGATGATGGTGGTGTGAATGAAATTTATGAATGTAAGATGAGTAACAGAGGATGAGTGAAACAAATATTTTGAATATAAAATCAATAGAATTGCTAATAGATTTATTGTTTTGGAAAGATCATGGAGACATGTAAAGGAAGCATCAATATGAGGACTCCGGGATGGATAAATTACTTAGGCTAACATCAGCAGAGAGTTGATCTCTAAACTCAGGGAAACTTTTTATATCACTGGCTAGAATGTTCAGGGATGAAAGAAGTAGACTTCTGTTGTTACCCAGGGGAACCCAGATATGTGGAGGCTTTGTGCAGAAAGAGCAGTAAGCAACACAGACAAATTCAGAGAAATAGGAGGAAAACAGGAGCAGTGATATAAATCATGCTTCCCATCCCTTCCAAATCCAAAGCCACACAGTTTTTCACAGAAGAGATTAGTTTGGGACAATAGATCATAGTTTAATGCTGATGTCCATAATCTAGGAACAGTCCAATGACATTATGATGATAGTAATATAGAGAGGCAGGATTAACAGACTTGAAGACTTTGAGTGGTCTTTGAGACTTTGGATAACTGGTGAGATCCAATCAAGAGTGGAGAAAGTACTCTTTGTCAGAAAATAAAAGGAGGTTTTATTATTGTAAGAATAGGTGAGAGAGAAAAATGGGTGTTCTCTCTATATAAGCTTGTAAATGGAACATTTATTGGCAAAACTGCACATCACCTTCAATTAGGTATTATGCTAGATGTAGACTGATGTTTTTCCTCTGCTATAGGTGTAATTTCATTAGATTGGATCTCATTAAGAAGTTACTTTTTTTGCCTTTAAAAATCCACACTTTATCAATAATCCTATTCTGTAAAGGGAAATTATGGTTTTAAACATTTAGATCAACATGTAAGTCCAAAAGTTCTTTTATTAAGTTACAGCACATTATATAGTTCATTGTAAAGTACATGCCATATTATAGGAAATTGATAATGCATTTCAGATTTGATGACTTTTGTTTTTCAAATATCTGCATATTAAAAGGTTATGAATTTAAGTAATTATTTCAATAGTTTAAAAACTTTTTTCCAGTAAGATAATCTCAGTTGTTATAACAGAAATAAATTATTCTGTTTCTAGTACTAAGTAGTAATTGAATAATTAGTGCTGGAAAATTTTAGCTAATGAATAAAATCAGATTTTCCTATTCAAAATTCTCCACTGTCAGTGAAAGATGGGAATGATAAGACACTAGAATCTAGATTGTTCTGAGAAATTCCATCATAGCTTTCAGAATGTGGATTAGATGTGGATAACTGCTTTTAAAAGAGATATTCAAAAGAATATGTCTTTCATAATTTCAAAGGTACTTGCAGAGTAGCAAGAAATCTTTAGCCTTTTAATTTCTACCTCATCAATTCCTCTCCATGTAAAGATTTACTACCAACATATTGACAGACCACATAAAATATATACCTATGATTTGTGAGCAGCTTAATACCTTTAGACTTTATTTCCACATGATGTAACCAATGATTTAAATTATGGAATTTTTAGCCCATTCCATAAATTTATGTATTTCTTTCTTGAATCAAAGAGATATGGAGCTCCCCAAGGATGAATACATGCTGTTAAGCCCATTTTTTATTTTTCTTTGAAGACATCTCATAAGAGTACCACTACCATATGGTATTTAAATACTGATAAATTGTGACAGAATTTCAATGAGATATAGGAAAAATTGTTCAGGGCACATGATATGTATATGCAATTATTCCATTTCTTACAGATGAGTCATGAAGCTAGGACTGGCTGAAACTGCAATAGATGAAAGTGTCATATTTAATCACACTAATAAAATGCATATTCTCAATCACCAGCTTGTTTAAAATACATTTGAAATTCCAAAGAGCTTACTAAGTGAGCAAATTAAAATCACTTGTCCTTGGCATATTTAGGATATGATATATAACACAGTTTACCTCTCAAGCACTCAGTATATATCTCCTCACTACTCCAAAATAGCTTTAAAAAAACATATTATTACTTTGAATTTTAGCATAGACTTGGCTAAAGAATTAGACTTTGAGATGATGCAGAACAGAACGTGAATTAATTCATGTGTGCCAAGTATTTGTTCAATAGTTGTTGTTAATAAGTAAATTTATCTCAAATGTCTCAGGGAAAACTCACTTACCTATTGAAAAGAATCATCAAATATAAACCTCTTTATTCCTGAATTCTTCTTTTACATGGGCTATTGTCTTAAAAAAAAATGAGATCCATTGGAATATATAACTTCCTAAATATATGGATAGAGATTCTTCATCTTAAACCAGATTTACACATATAATATGGGGTCACCAAATTCATGAAGTAAATGAGATAAGCACATACTTTGAATAACCTTCTGAAGGTTAGTCATGATATATGGTGGTACTATTGACAATACAGGGTATAGTCATCTGTATTTATTGATAATACTTGGCTCAGCCCAGTATCTTTATCCTTGTGAACCAGTAGGTCAGGACTCAGCATAGGATAAGCTACAGACATCCTGATGTCAATTATACTTCATTGCCTGAGATCCATATTTTAATCTGTCTCACATTCTGCCTCTTGGTGCTTTTCTCATCCTTTAGAATTCTTATCCTGGCATTCATGTCTTGTTTTTGTTATTTTCCTCAATGATGAATCATGATGACTGCTTTATTATAGGTTGCTTTGGGGGTCTTCAGGTTGGTGCCTCATCAACAGTCTGAGCCAAAGACCTTAACCCCAAATGCAGGACTTTCTGGTGCCTCTGTAAAACAAGTAATGCAACAATGGTCCTTTGGGGGCCATTAATTTATTACATGATTAGCAAAGATCTGGAAGACATCTCATTTTCACTGTGTCTCATCATCATTGTGCTAAGCCAAAATTTATATTATCCCCATTATATGTGTGTGTGAGTATGTATGTGTATATATATATATATATATGTGTGTATATATATATATGTGTGTATATATATATGTGTGTGTGTATATATATATATATATATATATATATATATATATATAGAGAGAGAGAGAGAGAGAGAGAGAGATGCAGCCAAGCATTTCTCTCCAAAAAGATTAGATAAGATTTTCAGCAACTTAGTAGAGTCCTATGTCCCAGCCTGGCCAGACCTGAATAACACTATGATTTCCTACTTCTTCAATGGCCCTGGTGTTACTCATTTACCATGCTACTAAGAGCTGACACAAAATTCAACCTAGAACAATAGCAGAATTAGACAACTCAATAAATAAACTGAGGGAAACAGTGTATGTGTGTGTGTTTGTGTAGGTCTATGTGTGTATATGATAAAAGTGAAAGTGTTAGTCACTCAGTAGTGTCCATCTCTTTGTGACCCCATATGCTATAGCCCTGCCAGGCTACTCTTTCCATTGAATTCTCCAGACAAGAATACTGGAGTGTGTAGCAATTCCCTTTTTCAGGGGATCTTCCCAACCCAGGGATCAAACCCAGTTCTCCTGCATTGCAGGCAGAGTCTTTACCATATGAAGTATCCAGGAAGCCTATGATAAAAGTGGGATTTCCACAATTTCACAGCAAATTTTTTTTTAATAGAGGCTCATATAATTCTGAAATGCATAGTATTTTCCATTACATACAGTATGAGAAAACGTTCTGATGGGAATAAATTAAATGAAAATAAAAAGTCTGAAGGTATTTCAAATTGAAGTCGCCCAGTCCTGTCCGACTCTTTGTGACCCATGGACTATAGCCTGCAAGGTTCTTCCATCCATGGGATTTTCCAGGCAAGAATACTGGAGTGGCTTGTCATTTCCTTCTCCAGGGGATCCTCCCAACCCAGGGATCAAACCTGGGTCTCCCGCACTGCAGGCAGACTCTTTACCATATGAGCCACCTGGGAAGCTTCCAGTCTCCATCCAGAAATCTATTTCTTACCTTATATAGTACTTAATCTCTAACCAGAAGCTTTTAATATTTTCAGATCACAAAGTCTTTAAATTTGATTTTCACAAGTAAAAGCATGCATCTATAAAAACTGAATATTTTTTTAAATAAATTTATTTATTTTAGTTGGGGGCTAATTACTTTACAATATTGTAGTAGTTTTTGCCATACATTGACATGAATCAGCCATGGGTTTACATGTGTTCCCCATCCTGAACCCCCCTCCCACCTCCCTCCCCATCCTATCCCTCTGGGTCATCCCATTGCCCCAGCCCTGAGCATTTGTCTCATGCATCGAACATGGAATGGTGTTCTGTTTCACATATGATAATATACATGTTTCAATGCTATTGTCCCAGAACGTCCCATCCTCACCTTCTCCCTCAGAGTCCATAAGACTGTTCTATGCATCTGTGTCTCTTATTCTGTCTCGCATATAGGGTTACCGTTACCATCTTTCAAATTCCATAGATATGCATTAGTATACTGTACTGGTGTTTTTCTTTCTGGCTTACTTCACTCTGTATAATGGGCTCCAGATTCATCCATCTCAATAGAACCTATTCAAATGTATTTTTTTTAATGGCTGAGTAATATTCCATTGTGTATATGTACCACTGCTTCCTTATCCATGCATCTGCTGATGGACATCTAGGTTGCTCCCATGTCCTGGCTATTGTAAACAGTGCTGCGATGAACATTGGGGTACACGTGTCTCTTTCAATTCTGGTTTCCTCGGTGTGTATGCCCAGCAGCGGGATTGCTGGGTCGTATGGCAGTTCTATTCCCAGTTTTTTAAGGAATCTCCACACTGTTCTCCATAGTGGCTGTACGAGTTTGCATTCCCACCAACAGTGTAAGAGGGTTCCCTTTTCTCCACACCCTCTCCAGCATTTATTTCTTGTAGACTTTTGGATAGCAGCCATTCTGACTGGTTTGAAATGGTACATCATGGTGGTTTTGATTTGCATTTCTCTAATAATGAGTGATGTTGAGCATCTTTTCATGTGTTTGTTAGCCATCTGTATGTCTTCTTTGGAGAAATGTCTGTTTAGTTCTTTGGCCCATTTTTTGATTGGGTGGTTTATTTTTCTGGAATTCAGCTGCAGGAGTTGCTTGTATATTTTTGAGATTGTTTGTCTGTTGCTTCGTTTGCTATTATTTTCTCCCATTCTGAAGGCTGTCTTTTCACCTTGCTTATAGTTTCCTTTGTTGTGCAAAAGCTTTTAATTTTAATTAGATCCCATTTGTTTATTTTTGCTTCTATTTCCAATATTCTGGGAAGTGGGTTATGGAGGATCCTGCTGTGATTTATGTCGGAGAGTGTTTTGCCTATGTTTTCCTCTAGGAGTTTTATAGTTTCTGGTCTTACGTTTAGATCTTTAATCCATTTTGAGTTTATTTTTGTGTATGGTGTTAGGAAGTGTTCTAGTTTCATTCTTTTACAAGTGGTTGACTAATTTTCCCAGCACCACTTGTTAAAGAGACTGTCTTTTCTCCATTGTATATTCTTGCCTCCTTTGTCGAAGATAAGGTGTCCATAGGTGCGTGGGTTTATCTCTGGGCTTTCTATTTTGTTCCATTGATCTATATTTCTATCTTTGTGCCAGTACCATACTGTCTTGATGACTGTGGCTTTGTAGTAGAGCTTGAAGTCAGGCAGGTTGATTCCTCCAGTTCCATTCTTCTTTCTCAAGATTGCTTTGGTTATTCAAGGTTTCTTATATTTCCATACAAATATTTTTTTATACATTTTCAGTGTGATGTGATGTGGCCTGCTTGAAGCTCACCATCAGATTCAGGAACTTTGTCCTCGGAAGAGCCAGTAGGTTTTCTCCTCAGTACATACCCTTCAAGGCACTTGTAGGTGAGAGCTCTCCTGTGAGTATAAGGCAAAATGCAGTTCTCAAGGCCATAGAAACAACCTAAATACGGCATAAGGTTTTATTGATGGCCCCATTTCACGAGGGAGGAAATATTTCTCATTTTGAGATTTGAAGATGTTTGCTATTTAAAGACAAGATTTACATAGAAGATCATGCAGAAATCAAGGTGGACCCAGTTTAAGAGTGGTACTTGGCTAGCATTCTTTGATGCACATTACCAGTTAAGGAGAATAAATAGGCATTTGGGGGTGATATTCTAGTAAAAGAATATATATTCAGCTGGATTTCTCATTGTTGGGATTCTGGCAGGGGGTATGGCAGCTCTTAGAAGCAAAAGTCATGACACTGACAATATTTTTCTTTAATTGTGCTTAACTGTATATGTTGCTTGTCATTTGGTTCTGGCTAGTTGGAAGGATAGAATCTTGTATCCCTAGTTTCTGCCTAAGGTCTTGTTTTATTACAATGGGTCATTTTAAAATTACGTTGAATCTATATACTCTGTTTGCTGTATGATCAGAAATGCCTGCTTTAAAAGAGCATCTTCCACATTAGACATTTTAGATACCAAGTTTCATCCCAGATTCACATTTATTACAGATCCTGGAAAGTTGTGGCTTTCCTGCTGATTTGCCAGCTATAAACTGGAATGTTTCTATCTTATTTCTTTTTGCAAAGAATCTGACATTTAGATTCCAGAGACCGAGCATATCGTTACTGTGCTTCTAAAATGCAGAAATTTGCTACAATTTATTCCTCATTTTGATGGTAGATTGCCTGATACAGATCCATATTTTCCTCCCTGGACTTTGACATCTTTCGAATCAGAAACAAATGCTCCTACAAAACTGATGTTAGGGAGAAGTTGTATTTGTCATGTAAGTCCACAAAGCATATCCCAAGATCTGAGGTTCATTGTTCAGTTCAGTTCAGTCACTCAGTGGTGTCCAGATCTTTGTGATCCCATGGACTGCAACATACCAGGCTTCCCAGTCCATCACCAACTTCCAAAGATTGCTCAAACTCATGTCCATCGAGTTGGTGATGCCATCCAACAATCTCATCCTCTGTCGCCCCCTTCTCCCACCTTCAATCCAACCAAGCAGCAGGGTCTTTTCCAATGGGTCAGTTCTTCACATCAGGTGGCCAAAGTATTGCAGCTTCAACTTCAGCATCAGTCCTTCCAATGAATATTCAGGGCTGATTTCCTTTAGTATTGACTGGAAAGATCTCCTTGCAGTCCAAAGGACTTTCAAGAGTCTTCTCCAACACCACAGTTCAAAAGCATCAACATCACAGTCCAAGGGACTCTCAAGAGTCTGCTCCATCACCACAGTTCAAAAGCACCAGTTCTTCAGCGCTCAGCTTTCTTTATGATCCAATTCTCACATTCATACAAGACTACTGGAAAAACCATAGCTTCGACAAGACAGACATTTGTTGGCAAAGTAATATCTCTGCTTTTCATATGCTATCTGTGTTGGTCATAGCCTTTCTTACAAGGAGCAAGAGTCTTTTAATTTAATGTCTGCAGTCATCATCTGCAGTGATTTTGGAGCCCCAGAAAATAAAGTCTGTCACTGTCTCCATGGTTTCCCCATCTATTTGCCATGAAGTGATGGGACCAGATACCATTATCTTAGTTTATTTGAATGCTGAGTTAGCTTTTTCACTCTCCTCTTTCACTTTCATCAAGAGGCTCTTCAGTTCCTCTTCAATTTTTGCCATAAATGTGGTGTCATCTGCATATCTGAGGTTATTGATATTTCTCCTGGCAATCTTGATTCCAGCCTGTGCTTCACACAGCCTGGCATTTCAAGTGACATACTCTGCATATAAGTTAAATAAACAGGGTGACAATATCAGTCCATTGTTCCATGTCCTGTTCCAACTGTTGCTTCTTGAACTGCATACAGATTTCTCAGGAGGCAGGTCAAGTGATCTGCTATTCCCATCTCTTGAAGAATGTTGCGCAGTTTGTTGTGATCGACACAGTCAAAGACTTTGGTGTAGTCAGTGAAGCAGAAGTAGATGTTTTTTTGCAACTCTCTTGCTTTTTCAATGATCCATCGGAGTTTGCAATTTGATCTCTGGTTCCTCTGCCTCTTCTAAATCAAGCTTGAACTTCTGGAATTTCACAGTTCATGTATTGTTGAAGCCTGGCTTGGAGAATTTTGAGTATTACTTTGCTATCATGTGAGATGAATGCAATTGTGTTGTAGTTTGAATATTCTTTGGCATTGGAATGAAAACTGACCTTTTCCAGTTGCGGCCACTGCTGACTGTTCCAAATATCCTGGCATATTGAGTGCAACACTTTCACAGCATCATATTTTAGCACTTGAAATAGCTCAAGTGGAATTCCATCACCTCCACTAGCTTTGTTCATAATGATGCTTTCTAAGGTCCATTCGACTTCACATTCAGGGATGTCTGGCTTTAGGTGGGTGATCACACCAACGTGGTTATCTGGGTCATGAAGATCTTTTTTGTATAGTTCTTCTACGTATTCTTGCCCCCTTTTCTTAATATCTTCTGCTTTTGTTAGATTCAAACCATTTCTGTACTTTATTGTGCCCATCTTTGCATGAAATGTTCCCTTGGTATCTCTAATTTTCTTGAAGAGATCCCTAGTCTTTCCCATTCTATTGTTTTCCTCTACTTCTTTGCATTGATCACTGAGAAAGGCTTTCTTATCTCTATGTGCTATTCTTTTGAATTCTGCATCCAGATAGGTGTATTTTTTCTTTTCTCCTTTGCATTTATCTTCTCTTCGTTTCTCAACTATTTGTGAGGCCTCCTCAGACAATTGTTTTGCTTTTGGCATTTCTTTTTCTTGGGGAAGGTCTTCATTACTGCCTCCTGTACTATGTAAAGAACCTCTGTCCATAACTTCTTGCCATTTCCTGTTTGACCGATTTCCAGTTTACCTTGATTCATAGAACCTAACATTCTCCCAGATTCCTGTGAAATGTTGTTCTTTACCAGTTCATCTGGACTATTACTTCTTCTATCACAGTGTAGATACAGTCACACACCCATTCTAGTCTGGACGATTCCTAAAATGTTGTTCTTGCTTTCCTGTTTGACTTTCATCTCATTGTTCATTGTTATAAGTGGACTTTAAACCAGTCAAACATCTGGATTTGGTATTTTGCTTTGGCTCCACCATTGTTAATGATTATAACAATGAACAAGAACTTAGCTTTTAAAAAGCTTTCCTAGTGACTCAGATGATAAAGAATCTGCCCACAATGCAGGAGACCCAGGTTCAGTCCCTGGGGTGGGAGGATCGCCTGGAGAAGGAAATGTCTACCTACTCTAGTATTGGGCTTCCCTGGTGGTGCTAGTGGTAACGAACCTACCTGCCAATGCAGGAGATGTCAGAGACAATGGGTTCGATCCCTGTGTCAGAAGATCCTCTGGAGGAAGTCATGGAAATACACTCCAGAATTCTTGTCTTGATAATCTCACTGTCAGAAGAGTCTGGTGGGCTACAGTTCATGGGGTCGCACAGTGTTGGACAAAAATGAAGCCATGCAAGCATATAGCTATTAAAGTTTTTAATTGCCAAAATATTTTTAATATTGGAGTCACATCTAATTGCAAATGAGAGTTATAGGAAATTCACTTAAAACTTTTCTTTATAGTCAAATGTACTGGAACTATGATCAATATAATAGGGATCATGGTGGTGACTTAGTCGCTAAGTTGTGTCCAACTCTTGCAATCACAGGGACTATAGCCCGCCTAGATCCTCTGTCCCTGGGACTCTCCAGGCAAGAATACTGGAGTGGGTTTCCATTTCCTTCTCCAAATAGGGATCAATTGGAGTTGCCAATTAAAATTGGTAAAAAGTTACCAATTAAAGGTAACTTTATAATGTAAATTGCATTTGGGAAAGATATTACTAAATTATATAAAATTGTTTAATATTTAAAATCATATTTTGGTTACAGAATTTCCTCTCCTTTGTTTCCAGTTCAGGGCCCTGTAGAAACTGTGGTATCTAAGGTTTTTTTCATTTTGATCACTTAGTTTTGGCACCTTACTGTTAAAATAATAAATGGGCAAAAATCTAGATGACCTCCTTGATACCTGGAATACTTCTATAGTTGTAATTAACTTTCTAAAACTTTGCTTACAAGAGTTTGAATTTTTATCTATTTATCACTGTTACCCTAAGTAATAAATATGTAATATTTATTCATTATAGAGGATTAGGATTGTTATCAATGGTAAAAATGTCCTTTGTTATTTCTCTTATTTTGAACTCTACTACCTAAATAGATGAGAGATTTCAGAAACACTGAATGTCTGTTTATAATATCAGTTCAAGAGTATTCTTATGTGCTAATTGGCAAACCTTATCTCATTTCTGCAGTGCTCAAATATTTATCTTGAGAAGTTGTAAGTACTTAAAATGGAAATGTAGTAAAAGCTAGTAAATATAGTATTACAGCCTGATAGAAAATAAAGAAATAGTGCCAAGTTAGTATAAGAACACAAAAAGGAACAAGGTGACAAAGTAATGAGATATGAATCTGTTGTCTCTTCAGAGTGACAAAGGAGTATTAAGATTAGGCTTGTTGAGCCCAAAAGTCATTGCTTTGTTGTTATTATTTGGTAGTTGTATGAGCTAATGCCCATGGTAGCAGTGAATTGTCTTGAGAAATAAATATTAAACCATTGATGATAATAAATATGTGGTTGGTGTCAATGAATTTTCTTTTTTTTGTTTAAAAAAGAATTTTTCAGCTACTGCTATGAATTAACTGGTCTCTAAAAAATACTGAAAGTGAAAGCCCCTCAGTCGTGTCTGACTCTTTGCAGCCCCATGCACTATAGAGTCCATGGAATTCTCCAGGCCAGAATACTGAAGTGGGTAACCTTTCCCTTCTCCAGGGGACCTTCCCAACCCAGGGAACGAATCATACTAGTATGACCAAATATAAACTGAAAGTTACTAGTGGCATGACTTGAACAAGTTATTTAATCTTCCTCAGTTACAGTTTACTCTTTTGAAAAAATTTTTCAATCATTCCTTGAAAAGGAGTTGTAAAGATTAAATGAGATGCCGCAGTAAAACAATTAGCACTTATTTGGCACTGTGGTTATCCAGTAAATATTCTTAGTTCCATTCTTGTTTGAGTGATGATTTTTTGGTGAACTTCTAAATTTTTCATAATTATATGTATAGTATGTATTCTATACATATATATTGTAATGCAAAATTGTGCACACATTTGGAGACCAGCACAATTTTTATTTTATAAGGATATTTATGTTAACAATGGACCAGCTAAAACTAGAATAACTAATGGATTTTGTTAACTTTGTTGAGAGCTCTTCCATGGCCTCAACAAATACATTTTCTTACTCAAAAAAAAAAAAAAGAGAGAGAGAGAGAGAGAGACTAGTATTTAATATCATGTAATCAATTGAAGACAAATTTAGATTAAACACATAAAAAGGATTTTATTTCCACTGTATTTACTCTTTAAGTTTATTATGCTCAATAATATTTATCTCACTTAAGTATTTAAAGAACAACATTCTATTTAAAACATTTCCTTCCAAAATAGAATGTACATATTATATAGTCAAACTATGAATGCATTTTTCAAATATAAAAATTTCCTACTGAAATAGTTACATACTCTAATGAAAACTGAAATTAGGTTCAAAGCCTTTTTATAGTAGAAAATTCAGAGATTTGGAGTGTTAGGAAGTGAGTTTATAATCCAGTTCTACCTCTTATTAGCTGTAATTTTCTTTCTCAATTTCTACTTCTATAAAATAGTTCTACTGTTACTACTATCGTTGCAGATGATACAACCCCCCCCCACCACCACTACCTATTTTTCTAGGTTATAATAGTGTTGGTCGCTTAGTTGCGTCCAGCTCTGTGTGACCCCATGGACTGTAGCCCACCAGGCTTTTCTGTCTAGCAAGAATACTGGAGTGGATTGCCATGCCCTCCTCCAGGGGATCTTCCTGACCCAGGGATTGAACACATTGTCTCTGACATCTCCTGCATTGGCAGGTGGGCTCTTTACCACTAGTGCCACTTGGGAAGCCCAATACTAGAGTGGGCAGCCAGTCCCTTCTCCAGGAGATATTCCCAACCTAAGGATTGAACCTGGGTCTCCTGCATTGGAAGAGGATTCTTTAGCTTCTCAGCCACCAGGGAAGCCCAGGCTGTTATAAAAGCAATGTTAAATGAAAAACTATATATGAAAAATGTTTGGCCAAATCATGGTGGTTTTCTTGAACCCAGGGGACATAGAAAAGATGTTTGTTCGTATATATAAATGTTGTATGTTACCAAACATGAGGTCTATACGAAGAGCATCATTACTATTTTTGAAACTGAAAACAAATCCTCAATGCTATCCCCAATACTATTTGGCACCAATGCTTCATCTACTACTTTCTTCTGATAATCCACTTCAATTATTCATTATCCTGTTTATCAATAGTAACACATCATTAACTGGATAGGAAGTGACTTTCCTTAACTTTTAAGGTGTGTGATTATTCAGATTCTTTTTTAATTCTTCATATTTTCTCTTGCTTCTGTTTATCAAAAATTATTCACTGTTACTTGAAAGTGAGACTTCAGAAAGTCCTAACTATAATCAGTTACTTTATCAAATTCAGAAAATTTTATCATTTTCCCTGAACCCTAAAATACTTTACACATATTATTTTCTTTTAGAAGAAAAGATTTGGAATTATCCAAAAGATTTGGAATTCCATTAACATTACCAGCTTGGTTATATGATTACGGAAGTTGTAAAGAGAGAAATGAAATAAACATTTATTTCTTTGTAATTGATGACAGTTTATTCAGGACTTCTGAAAAAGAAGACAAATTCAGAGGGGGAGATACAAATTTAGGCAAAGGTACTGAAAGGTGCATAATTCTGATAGATACAACTGTTACTAAGCATATAATTACGACAAACTGAAATGAGTGAGGAAGTGTAGAAAAATATGAAAGAGGTAACAAATTTTTATTAAGTATCTATGATATGTTAGCCCATTAAAGATGTAATGTAGTGTTTAAGAATGTGGTTTCTGTGCTCATGAAGACTGTTCAAATTTAGGCTCTACAACTTACTAGCTGGTGACCTTGACTAAGCTGTTCACCTTGTCTGTATAGCTCAGTTTTTTTACGCATTAAAGGGGAATGATGATGACAACAACAACAGTAACATCTAATTCATAGAATTATTTTGTGGATTCAATTTAAACACCTAAAGCACATAAAACATAGGATAGGTCTATTCTCCTAACAATATAGATTAGGACATGGAAAGGTTAAGAACTTCCCAAATTCATGGCAGTCAATAAGCATCAAGGGCTGGAATCGATTTGCTTTTAAATCAATGCTATTTCCACTGTGCAAAAAGAGACTATGTTAATGATAGCTGTACACTAATACTAATAAAATCACAATACAAATGAACTATGTTTGAATGAAGGATGAGGGAAGGAGATTGGCCAGGGAGACAGGTAGTAACTTGATAGTAGTCCTTATGTAATTAAAAGAACTTCAACATATGACAACGTAGTATTCAATACATAGCAGATGGATTACAAGATTTTTTGGAAGGCTTGATGACTTATTTTGGGTGTTTGCTATTTCGTAGCTTATTCCTCTCTGAGGATGTATTTACAGCTCTCTACTTTTCTTCTCACTAAGCCACATTCGGTGATTTTCTATGCAATGCCCTAGCCAGAGATGGCTAAATTTAAAAAACCTTTTAGTGAAAACACAAGAGACTTTTAACAAAAGCTTTTATCACCATAGTCCAAGACACAGTCGTTCCACCCCTGAACTAGTGTAAAGGCCTGATTGCTGATGCTTCTTCAGCTTATTCATGTATCAGCCAGCACAAAATCAGCCCTGAATTCTCATTGGAAGGACTGATGCTGAAGCTGAAGCTCCAATACTTTGGCCACCTGCTGCAAAGAGCTGACTCATCAGAAAAGACCCTGATGCTGGGAAAGATTGAGGGCAGGAGAAGAGGGTGACAGAGAATTGAGATGGTTACATTGAATCACCAACTCAATGGATATGAATTTGATCAAACTCTGGGAGATAGTCAAGGACAGAGAGCCTGGCATGCTGCATGGGATCACAAAGAGTTGGACACAACAACTGAACAGCAACAATAAAGCCAGCATGAGTTTTCAGACAATGTTAATTAAATAATATCCCCTTCACCCCTCCAAACCTTCTAGTTTCCCAACTTACTTTCAATGAGACCTAAGCTGCTTACCATGGTCTCCATAGCCATGAGACAGGAGATAGATGGGTTTCAGATTGAACAGTTTCTCCCTTAGGACAGAAACCCCATAATATCAGAAACTCCATAAAAACAGGATGATGGAGAAGGTTAGGCCCTGCCTAGAACATATACATTTTTTCTCAAAGTCAGGGAGACTTCTGTGACTACAAGTCAAGAGATAGTACATGTCACCTCATAGTAAGTGATGTCAACTACCCATAGGCCTCTTCACTAGAATCCATCTTGGCTAAGAAATGTGCATGCACAGAAGGGAGGACCCTGAGATATACTAAATACAGCCTCAGAACCAGACAAAGCAAGATAATTGGTCAAAGGAAACCCAAAAGAAATCCCCCATGAAAGTGGTTCAAGCTACCACGAGGGCATAACTCTTTCTCTGAGCCCGTCCACGTGTCTATATACAAGTACTGATGCTTGTCCCTCCTAATAAATGTTTTATGTACTTCACTATGTCCTGTCTCTATGTGAAAATTAATTTCTACACAGATGATAGACCTGGGCTTTGTCACTGGCCACTGTCCCTGGTGGTCTAGTGGCTAGGATTCAGTACTCTCCCTGCTACTGCCCAACCTGTCTCTGGCTTGGAACCAAAATCTTATTCAAGCTGCTGCAGGTGAGGCCACGTGAGATCAGTCATGCATGGTTATGCTTCTGCATACCTTTCCCATATGTGCCTGTGTGCTAGGTCCCTTCAGTCGTGTCTGACTCTTTGTGACCCTATGGATCACAGACTGCCAGTCTCCTCTGTCCTTGAGATTCTCCAGGCAAGAATACTGGAGTGGGTTGTCATTTCCTCCTTCAGGGGATCTTTCTGACCCAGGGATCAAACCTGTGTTTCTTATATCTCCTGCACTGGCAGGCAAGTTCTTTATCACCAGCACCACCTGGGAGGTCATACCCCTCACATACCAGTTTGTAATATCATTCTAGCTTATTCAGATCAGCCACACAAGACTTTCTTCTTTTGGTTCCCTGACATGGAAATCATACTTCTACTTTTTGCTATTCCCTTTGCCTGGGATATTCTCCTTCAGGGTCAGGTCTTACTATTTACCTCTATTGGAAATTATTTTCTTCATCCATTTTTTTTACTTCTTCATTTATCTACCTCCTCTCTCACTCATATATAAAATACAATTTAAGCTTCACAAAACCAGGGATTTGTGAACCATGATCAGTTCCGAAACCTTATTATACTTAAGTGATAAGTGAATAAAACATGCTGCCCCTTACATACAGAGATGAATCATCAATATGGCCTACAATTTGCATGATTTTACTGGTGAATTTTCACTAGTCATTTTCTTTTGTGTTTAGTTTACTATGTGACTGAAAGGAATTTAGAGTGTCTCTAGTGATTAGGTATGGTCTTGAAAAAAGAAAGAATTAAAAATTGAACCCATATGTTTCTAAGGAATGCAGCTTGGATTTCTGAGGCAATCCATTGAGTGGTTACAAAGGGCTCTTAAGCAACTGTATATTCTCATATTCTCGAATCAGTATGCTGTGACTAAACTACTTTCGATAACAGAGGATTGATTTCCCTCTTATACTTCCCTTCCAAGTTCAAACCTTACCATAAGAAGAAACAATTAGATTCTCTCTAAATGTGATGTTACTGATGAGCTTGTTCCATGGTCAATTGTGGAAATCAATTTTCATTTAAGAACCTACAGTACTTTGCCTTTTTCCATTTTTGTAGTCTCTATCGATTCTTCTTTCCATGGAAAGACACTATCTGTTCTGCTGTAGCTAGACTCTTTTTTCAAGGTCCTACAATAATGGAGTAAAAGTTTCCAGAGAGCTTTTCTAAACTGGCGATAAGCCCACTTTTTAATATGTAGATGAAGGCCACTCTATCCATTATAGAACATGGGAGACAACTCCCATTTAAAAGAAAGAATATTATTGTGGCAAGACTCGATGTAAATTCTTTTGTGGATTTTCTAGTCAATTTAGGGGCAAAAAGAGAGTGAAAAGAATACTATAATGGATTATAAATTATTATTTTTAGTTAAGTGTGGACATTGACTCCTTCAAATCAAAGAGGAGTTTGAAACAACTGTCTATGTCCTTCCCAAGCCCTAAGTGAAGGGAGTATAATGTCATTCATGCTGTGGGTATTCAGTAGGTATTTGCTGACAGGAGAAACAGCTGTATTCAGCAGTAATTTTTGTATCAGTATTGTGCACAATGTATTTCATGGATTTTTTCAAACAAGGGAGTCTGCCTTCTGGGGAATGCCTACTTGTTTAACAGCAAAGTTGATTTTTTATAGGTGCCTTTCAGATTAGTAAATCTTTCCTTCTCTGCTTACAATGAAGATGATAATAAAAAATGGTTTCTTTCACAATAGTTTTCATTTAAAATTTTGTCTGGCATGATTTTTCAAATAAACATTTAATAAATTCTCCTTCATAAAAAATTGTTGCTTCATGTCTTTTGTAATGGAGGATAATGTATCATTTAAATGCATGAGTCAATAGGGAAAACAACAGCAGCATAATTTAACCTTATGATAGAATATAAGTATTCCTGATATTTTCCTTTATGAGTAACAGTAGGCAATGGATATGTAGCTTCATTTAACAAAAACAGAAAAAAAAAAGCTGTTTCCAGGATCCAAGTGAAAAAACTTGAAATCAAACAAGCTTTTAACTCCAATATTTTGGCATTGAACCCAGCCAACAAAATTGTAAACCTTTTTAAGATCATTTTGTAAACAAATGATTCTAAAATAAAATCACCTAGTTATATGTATTTTTTTCTGTCCTATTTTATGAGTTATTTCTGCTACCCAATCTTTCCCAATTGAAAACTGGAGAATTTTATTATCTGAATTATGTTATATTCTTAATTATAAAATAAAAAAAAACTTAACTATACATTAAAAGGAGAAATTATTTTCTTTTTACATCATCCTTATCCACACAGGTAAATTTATCTAGCATTTTTAATAAAAAAGACTTTGCTTCTAGTAGCTAATAACTTCCAAAATGAAGTTTTGCTGTGTTATTAATTGGAAATTTATGCTCCATTTTTAAATTAAATATTGTGCTGTATGTGTTTGACTACTTCATAATTCTAGAGACTTATGTAGTCTTCATTTCATTTTTCTGAGATGTCTTTGCTTTTGTAGCATTATTTGCACTAGCCAAGCATACATACCTTTCACTTTGTTGGAGATACTGGTAGATTTCAGCATTGCACTCTCTAGTCATTGGAATGAGATGATCAGAACTTCCCTGGTTTGCTTAAGAAGAAGAAAACCTTTTGAGTACACAAATTTGAATCACCTTGGCGCAAGAGCCACACTGTCAAGACTTAATGGGTTTCTTAACAGTAGTTTTTCTGTAGAATGCTTTTAACTGTGATGTGAAAACTAGTCTTTTCTCCCCTGGGAAACTGACCCATATACCTGTGATGCTTAGAAGATATCATTCTCCCTGAGATGCCAGACTCCTCTAATGCAGCTGTTAGGTCAGGCCAAAAAAAAAAAAAAAAAAAAAAAAAAAGGAAAGAGCTAAATCGATAAATTATATCTAAGACATGCTTTCTATCATCACCTAGGTATCTAAACTTTTTAGAGAGAAAACACATGAAAATCTATTTTGGAGAGTTTTCATAGTGAGGAACACTATATATATGTGTATATTTAAGTGTGAATTAATGATAGAAATATGCTTCTAAGTCATCCACAATGACATCATTAAAATTTTACTTTTGCTTATTATTTTTATGGAGCTATATATCCAAACAGGAAATTTTCATGTAAGAAAAGACCAGATCAAAAGATTTAGAGAAGAAAAATTAGAAACTAATTGTGCCTGATAAATTTTCACTAACTGTTGATTTTTTCCTAGCCATCTTCCATTCACCTTGTGGTTTATTAGTGTGTTTGAAGCAAGAGGGTAAGGGACAGGGCACATCCTTTGAAAGAATGACATAGCCATGTTGTTGTTCAGTTTCTAAGTCATGTCCAACTCTTTGCAAACCCATGAATTGCAGCACACTAGCCTCCTCTGTCCTCCACTAGATCTCAAATTCATGTCTATTGAGTCGGTGATGAAATCTAACCATCTCATCATCTGCTGTCCCCTTCTTCTCCTGCCCACAATCTTTCACAGCATCAGGGTTTTTTCCAATGAGTTGGCTCTTTGCATCAATTGGCCAAAATATTGGAGCTTCAGCTTTAGTACCAGTCTTCCCAATGAATATTCAGGGTTGATTTCCTTTAGGATTGACTGGTTTGATCTCCTTGCTGTCCAAGAGACTCTGAAGAGTGTCCTCCAGCACCACACTTCAAAAGCATTAATTCTTTGGCTCTTGATATTCTTTATGGTCCAGTTCACACATCCTTATACGACCACTGGAAAAAACCATAGCTTTGACTATATGGACTTTTGTCATAACGTGTTTTCTCTGCTTTTTAATATGCTGTCTAGGTTGTTCAGAGCTTTTCTTCCAAGAAGCAAGTGTCTCTTAATTTCATGGCTGCAGTCACTGCAGTGATTTTGAAGCCCAAGAAAATAAAATCTGTCCCTGTCTGCTTTCACTTTTTCCCCTTCAATTTGCCATGAAGTGATGGGACCAGATGCCATGATCTTAATTTTTTTTTTAATGTTGAGTTTAAGCCAGCTTTTTCACTCTATCTCACCCTCATCAAGAGGCTATTTTCTCCTCACTTTCTGCCAATAGACTAGTATCATCTACATATCTGAGGTTGTTGATATTTTCCTGGCCATCTTAACTCTGGCTTATGATTCATCTAGTTTGGCATTTTGCATGATGTACTCTGCATTTAAGTTAAATAAGCAGAGTGACAATAGACAGCCTTGTCATACTCCTTTCCCAACCTGGAACCAGTCCATTGTTCCATGCCCAATTCCAACTATTGCTTCTTGATATGCATACAGGTTTCTCAAGAGACAGGTTAGGTGGTCTGGCACTCCCATCTCTTCAAGAGTTTTCCATAGTTTGTTGTGATCCACACAGTCAAAGGCTTTAGGATAGTCAATGAAGCAGATGGTTTTCTGGAATTCCCTCATTTTCTCCAAGACCCAATGAATGTTGGCAATTTGATTTCTAGTCCCTCTGCCTTTTCTAAACCCAGCAATTTGACATAATAAAGACTGGTTGGAACCAATTATTAATGGGTCCAAAATGATGGAAGATTTTATTTCCAGAAATCTTTGAGCCTTATTATATGTTCACTGTAATATACTAGCATGCTCAATTACAGGTGCCATGACAGTCTAACCATAAAAGACCAAAAACAGTCACTGGCCCAATTCATAAAAATCCCTGCCCCTTTCCCCCAGATAGTTGGAATAATTATACCACTCATTAGCTTATGAAATACCCAAGCCCATAAAAAACAATCAGGCCACATTTCAGAGTCTCACATTCTGATGGCCCACACTCTGTCTGTGGAGTGTGTTTCTCCAAAGGCCATTCTGCCTTTTGAGATGGGCCATGCTCTGTCTGTGGAATGTGTATCTCTCTAAATAAATCCATTTCTAACCTACCACTTTGTCACTCACTGAATTCTTTCTGCAATGAGACATAATTAACCCAAGTTTCATTAAGTACTGAGGCCAAGTGTGTGATCACAATGAAAAAACCATGAGTTCAAGTCTTATCTGAGTTGTGCCTTTTCATGTTCGTATTCTAATTTCTTTAGTGATCCTTTTCAGCCTTTATTTCTAAATATTTTTCATTACAAAAATAAATGATTCTGACGTTGCACTTCCTTGAAATTCTTCTTTGACAGAACGTGCACACACACACACACACACACACACACACACACACACACACACACATTTAAATCTCATTCTGTTATCTTCTCATATCCCATAGTTAGCACTATGTAGTTTTTTTAGGAGATAGAAACAGTGTTAAACCCTCATGCAAAGTAGCATCTATGAAATAAAAAGAAGTTTAACAGTTTTGGGTGGAGGGTATTATCTCTAGATTTAATAATGTAGCATGTAAAGTCATGACAAAATATCTTATTGATATATTCTTTTTAGATTGTTTCAAGATCATTAGAAAAATACTTAAAATAATTTATTTGTATGATAATTACATACCTTGTCATGTACTATGAATAGAATCAAGTAATTTAAATAATGAGTTAAGGACTTAGCTAAAGGTGTGTCACCAGAGGAATAAAATGAATTTCAAGTGTTGAGAAAGGAAGTGATGCCTTTCCTGGGCCAACTGCCACAAACTCCAAGTGAATCAGTAGTTGAATGGTTGGATGGGCTTCCAAGAAATTTACTTCTGCTCTGATATTCTGTACATAATTGCTTTACATTTATTTTTATGAAGACACTCACAATGATCTTCTTAAAAGGGAGTTAATCCTTACACCAAATTGTATTATATTCTAAGTCATAAATTAAGTTCTTCTTACTAATAAGACAGTATCATTTTAGGAATATAATTGTTTATATTTGATTTCTTTTGGGGGCTTCCCAGGCTGCGCTAGTGGTAAAGAATCTGGCTACCAGTGCAGGAGACATAAGAAACACAGGTTCAATCACTGAGTTGGGAAGATCCCCTGGAAAAGGGCATTGCAACCGCATCCCCCCCCCCCCCCCCCACAGTATTCTTGCCTGGAGAATCCCATGGACAGAGGAACCTGGTTGGCTAGTGTCCACAAGGTCATAAAGAGTTGGAACCGACTGAAGTGACTTAGCACACACAATTTCTTTTTATCCTTCTGTTATATTTTTCAGGTTGTTCTACATGGCAAAAAATAAAGTCTTTATTTTTCTGACTGAAAACATAGTCAAATATTTTATAGTCAGCTTCCATAAAGAGATAAATACAGTTGATATTCTTATGTATATATAATTTCTATCAGAAACAACTATGCTAAGGATGTGTGTGCTTAGTCACTCAGTCATGCACAATTCTTTGTGACCCCATGGGCTGTAGCCCCGCAAGATCCTCTGTCCATGGGGAATTCTCTAGGAAAGAATACTGGAGTGTGTTGCCATGTCCTCCTCCATGGAGTCTTCCTAACCCAGGGACTGAACCCAGGTCTCCCATATTGCAGGCGGATTCTTTACCATATGAGCCACCAGGGATGCCTATGCTAAGGATAATTGTTCTCATAAAAATTTTATCAGAGATAGTTCAGTTCAGTCAGTTCAGTTCAGTTCAGTTAAGTCGCTCAGTCATGTCTGACTCTTTGCAACCCCATGAATCTCAGCACGCCAGGCCTCCCTATCCATCACCAACTTCTGGAGCCTACTCAAATTCTTGTCCATCCAGTTGGTGATGCCATCCAGCCATCTCATCCTCTGTCATCCCATTCTCCTCCTGCCCCCAATCCTTCCCAGCATCAGGGTCTTTTCCAATGAGTCAACTCTTCACATGAGGTGGCCAAAGTATTGGAGTTTCAGCTTCAACATCAATCCTTCCAATGAACACCCAGGACTGATCTCCTTTAGGATGGATTTGTTGGATCTCCTTGCAGTCCAAGGGACTCTCAAGAGTCTTCTCCAACACCACAGTTCAAAAGCATCAATTCTGTGGCATTCAGCTTTCTTCACCATCCAACTCTCACATCCATACATGACCACTGGAAAAACCATAGCCTTGACTAGACAGACTTTTGTTGGCAAAGTAATGTCTCTGCTTTTAAATATGCTATCTAGGTTGGCCATAAGCTTCCTTCCAAGGAGTAAGTGTCTTTTAATTTCATGGCTGCAATCACCATCTGCAGTGATTCTGGAGCCCAGAAAAATAAAGTCTGACACTGTTTCCACTGTTTCCCCATCTATTTCCCATGAAGTGATGGGACCAGATGCCATGATCTTAGTTTTCTGAATGTTGAGCTTTAAGCCAACTTTTCCACTCTCCTCTTTCACCTTCATCAAGAGGCTCTTTAGTTCTTCTTCACTTTCTGCCATAAGGGTGGTGTCATCTGCATATCTGAGGTTATTGATATTTCTCCCGGCAATCTTGATTCCAGCTTGTGTTTCTTCCAGCCCAGCTTTCTCATGATGTACTCTGCATATAAGTTAAATAAGCAGGGTGACAATATACAGCGTTGACGGACTCCTTTTCCTATTTGGAACCAGTCTATTGTTCCATGTCCAGTTCGAACTGTTGCTTCCTGACCTGCATACAGGTTTCTCAAGAGACAGGTCAGATGGTCTGGTATTTCCATCTCTTTCAGAATTTTCCACAGTTTATTGTGATCCACACAGTCAAAGGCTTTGGCATAGTCAAGAAAGCAGAAATAGATGTTCTTCTGGAACTCTCTTGCTTTTTCGATGATCCAGCAGATATTGGCAATTTGATCTCTGGTTCCTCTGCCTTTTCTAAAACCAGCTTGAACATCTGGAAGTTCACGGTTCACATATTGCTGAAGCCTGGCTTGGAGAATTTTGAGCATTACTTTACTAGCTCTCTAGGGCCTATTTACTACTCTTTTCAAGTTTTTACCTTAAACAACATCTTTCCTACCACCCAACCCTTAGAAATAAATATTTTACTTTCTGTTTGTATGAGTTTGGCTCTTTAGATTCCATGGTTAAGTGATATCATTAAGTATTTGTACTTCTATATCTGACATCACACTTAGCATAATATCATTAGGTCTATTCGTGTCACAAATGTCAGGGTTTCCTTTCTCGTGGTTGAGTAATATTCCACTGTATGTATATGTTTATGTATATGTGTGTGTGTGTGTGTGTGTGTGTATAAACCACACACTCTTTCTCTATTCATCCATTGATGGGCACTTAGATTGTTGCCATGTCTTAGTTATTGTGAAAAGAGCTTAAAGCTGTAGTATCCTTGGGTGTACATGCATCCCTTCATTAGCCCTTTTCATTATCTTTGCACATGTATTCCGAAATGGAGTTGCTAGATTCCTGATCCTGCCACTAAATGAGAGATCAGCCTTGGCTGAGGCTCTGAAGCCTGTGAAACACTAAGCAGAAGAACTAACTAGCTAATCTGTGCCTGGATTTCTGACCATCAGAAAGTGTAAGATAACACATATATATTGTTTTAAACTGCCAAATCATAGAGACTTTACACAGCCAGGGAAGCTAATGCAAAGTTATGTAAGACTATCATCTCTAGAATAAAGTTGTCTTTTCTTTGTTGTTAATTACCATGACAATTACCTAAACACGTACTTGTATATAATATGCCTTCAGGGGCTTTGAAAATAGAGAAGAGAATAAATAAAATTCAGTTAATAGGACAGTTAGCTCATATTAATGGTAAATGAGCTTCAGGTTGTTATTTACTCTTTGAAATAAGCAAGTAGCTTCACATATTCTCTATGGAATGATGATGTCATCATTTCTGCATTTCCTTTATGTTTCTCCTTGGCCCTTTCTGACCCAACTTTAACCTCATTATACAAACAAGTTAATGATAAAATATTTATGTATTTTGGTGACAAATTATTTTGTCAAGTTGATTTAAAATGCATGGTTTGTGAAAACTTACGTCCATGTGAAACTCTTAACTTGGATGCTTCTCATCAGCTTTACTCATAATTACCAAAACTTGGAAGAAACCATAATGGACTTTAGTGGGTGAATGGATGAATAAACAGTGGTACATCCATACTATAAACTGCTATTCCACGTGAAAAAGAAATGAACTAACAAGTCATGAGAAGACATGGAGGAATCTTACTCATATATTACTAAGAAGCGGATCTGAAGAGATTACATACTGTATAATTCCAACTATATGACATTCTGGAAAAGGTAAAGCTATGAAAACTATAAAAAGATGACTGGCGGCCAGGGATGGGGGGCTTGGGAGGGGTGAATATGTGGAACACAGTGGATTTTTAGGGCAGTGAAAATACTCTCTATAATACTGTAATGATGGATACATATTATTATGCTGCTGCTGCTAAGTCACTTCAGTCATGTTTGACTCTGTGACTCTATGGACATAGCCCACCAGGCTCCTCTGTCCATGGGATTCTCCAGGCAAGAACACTGGAGTGGGCTGCCATGCCTTCCTTCAGAGGATCTTCCCAAACCGGAGATCAAACTCTCATCTCTTACATCTCCTACGCTGGCAGGCAGTTTCTTTACCGGTAGCGCCACCTGGGAAGCCCACATGTTATTATTATTCATTTGTCCAAGCAGGCAATGAACAGCACGAAAAGTAAATCCAAAGGAAAACTATGTATGGACTTTGGGTGTATCACAAGGTATGGTGTAGGTTCATTCTTGGTAACAAATATATCATTCCTGTAAGTGATATTAAAAATAGTGAATTTGTATGTATTGGGGAAGAAGTATATGGGAAATCTCTGGACCTTCTTTTCAATTTTGCTGTGATTTAAAAACGTTCTAAAAAATAAAATCTTAATAAGATATTTGAATTTAATATTAAAACATTTAAAATAATTTTCTAATATGTTTAAATATTAGCATGTATTTCATGTATGTTATATAATATCTATGGCAAAACAAGGTTGGGTGTAGAATTTATGTATTTAAAACTAACAAATACATTGGAAAATTCTTATTTTGAAATTTTATTAAAAAAATAGCTTGTAAGATTTCTCATTGTTACAAGAATCAGTAATAGAAGTCATTTTATATAGAGCTAGTTTCATCTTTTTCTTTTGTGAAAACAGAACAATACTTGCTCATCAGTGCTTTTCTCCTGTGCTTGTAGTAAAAATAACAACAAAAATGACAACTAACTGAAACATGGAAGCTGTACCGGCCCACCGAAAATCATTTTATTAATTCTGTCAGGAAGTCACTGGCGATTGCTTGTGTTCTAAGAAAAGCAATTTTTTTTGTTCTTGAAGAAAACTAGTCATTAACATTGCTTTGCAGGTCCATTCAATTGATTCTGTGCAATACTAGTTTCTGCTCAACAGTAAAAAATAGACTTGTGATTTTGAAAAAAAATGTTTTTAACTGAACTCTAGTAATTTTGAAAAAGTGTTTTCCACAGTATTTCATTTCTTGTAACCTGCTTCTAGTTTGACAGAAGCTGAGTGCTGTGTAAAATAATCATTAGTGCCTGTGGAATAAGAAAATGCAAACAATGACTTTGATTCTCACATTAAATATGTGGGATTCACAGTGAAGAGATATTGGATAATTATTTCTGATTTTAAGTTGTTGAAAACATTAATTATTTAATGAGATTGAAGTGTTAACATATTTGCTTCTGACTTACAATATGCAATATTATATATACTGTATGTAAGTACTATATATAGTCTTTGTATTCTACAGCCAGGTTAAGTCCAATGAAAGGAAACTAAAATGATCTGTCAATATCAAGTTGACAAATTCAGCTCTGCCTTTTAAAAATAGAGAAGTAGAAGTAAGTTATTTAGATTCCAGATTCTTTGGTACTTGATGGTAAAAAACATATCAACAGGACAGGTAAAAATGAAGAAATCAGTTGAAAAAATTGTTTTGGGGCAGCATAGGCATTTTACTTTCAAGTTTCTTTTAAAATAAAAAAAAGTCATTATGAAATGTAAACAAGCTGGAGCTTCCCATTTTAGGAGATGAATGTGAAAGCAGTCTGTGTAAAACTAGATAAATCTTGGAGTATTAAACTCTTTATTTTATATGAAATATATTTAAATAGGATACCTAATCTAAATAGTAGAAGGCTCTAAAAGCAGAATGTGTAAAATAAGATAGCATACTTTTTAATAAAAAGCTTATAAGATAAAATGTAAATGGTGGTAAAGAGAAAAATTGTCTCCCAATATGCCCTTTCCTTACTTAAAATTTTCTTTTAAGGGGAGGACACCTGGTCCAGTGTACTATAAAGTACTGCAGTGTATTACTAATTAAGCAACACTATAAAAACAGGTTATTGGTAAGAATTTTACTGTCTGAAAAAGTCTGAAAAGAATGAAAAAGATCACAAACACAATTATTTCACTGTGAATGGCCAGAAAGATCAATATTAGTAAGACTATTAAAGTGGCATTTGAAGTATTCAAATGGTTATGGTACAATGTTTTTGTTCATTAACAAACAAATTTTGTGAAAACAATTATTTATGGGGTACATGTTTTCCTTGTAAAACAATTATTTTGGGCAAACATTAAAAAAGAAGAATTGCCCTAAAAAGAAAGTAAAAAAGAAAGCTACACTAAAAATTAAATTATAGCAAATAAAAATGAGGTAAAATGAAATTCTATATGGAAAGCCCCAAATACATGTATTCCTTTTCTTTTTAATGAGTTATCAATGATGTGTAATAAAACTGAAACATTTTACAGGATCTTGGTCTGAATTTATATGTCCTCATTTATGAGTTGCTTTTGGGACCTCCATTCTTCTACAATTGCTAGAAAAATAATATTTGCTTCAAGTACTATTCCATCCAGAATATTTCTTACGGCAATATAAACTTTAAATTGAATTTTCAAAGCAGAGACATTTCCAAGGAGCAAACAATATAAGCTATTATGTTGCCACTTTGATACACTTTTTGTCTCCTGGAAACTTCTAAGATAATGATTCTTTTTTCATAACTTCAGCAAAATTTGTGTTTATCCAATCCAATTTGGTGCTATTTCTGACCAAATAAGTTCTAAATTCATTACAAAAGGAACATCATTATAATGAATAGTGCACTACACTGAAAGTATTTTAGGATCCTAGATAATGGCCAAGAATAACACTGCTTTTAAACATCATTTAGAATGAAAATCATTGTCAAAAGTTATTCAGCACAGGAAATTCTTTCCTTTCTCAGTCTTTCTTCATATCTTCCTAAGGTTAAAAATAAAAAGGCAGCCAAAACCTTGGTTGGGTATCTTAACTCAAATACAAGGAGGGCATAACCCTCACTAGTTGTCGCTAGAATGAGATGTGACCTGTGTACGTTCTAAATTTTCTCTTCTCACAAGGGAGCCCCTATTCTATAGACTAAGAGAGAATCCTTGCTTCATGTCCATCCTCCTGTATATTCTTCCTAAACAAGATCTGAACAATTTCCAATAGCAGGACATTTTGTCCCAGTTACAATTCTACCAGCTATTCATGTCTGGTGCCCTAGAAAGGTGAGTAAGGCAGGATGATATAATGTGATTTATGGATTATCACTTAATGGGCTAAATATAGTTATCAAGAAGGTTCTTCATGAGACAGTCTTTTGAACCATTCTCTATTCTCTCCAAGCTCAGGCAGAAATGTGTTCCAACTTTGCCATATTATAGTCCCTTACTGCCAAATGCTCTCTTAACCCTCTATTTTCTTTCACGTACCGCTCCTTCCAAGTGTCTGAATGTTAATACCCCAGCAAAGTTGCATGTCTCTCTCTCATTCAGACATTCTGCTGTTCTGACTTATGTAAGAGCTTATTTTTATACAAGTTATAGTTTTTAACATATGAAAACTCCTTTAACATGTGAAAAAGCAAGTAGTAGTTTGTATTCTGTTAAGCATTGCATTAATGAGCTATCATCAATAAGGCATGCAAAATGGAATTTTGTCATCCCAGAAGCAGCAATGTTTTTCTTCTCACCCATGCATAGTATAACCAGTTAACTTAAGGGGGAGAAAAAGATTTAAGATGGTTCTCAAGTATTAGAATTTTAGCCTAAGGCCATGAAATATGAGCAATATTTGTTTAATTTCATATTTTTCCTACAATCTTTAACCTCATCAAATAAATCCCTCTCCCATATTATATTAACCTACTTCTTCAACAAATTGGAAGCCCAAATGAAAAATAAATGGCCAATGTAAGAAAGCTGCTTGCATGAATGTGATTCTTAATAAATACTTGAGAGTTTTCAAATCCTTAATTTATAAACTGGATAATTCTAACCTTGAAAAATAATTGAATGTTTGTGACAATGGGCAACATTTTCATAAACAAATAATCAACATTTATTTGAATAAAGAGTACATCATGAGAAACGCTGAGCTGGAAGAAGCACAAGCTGGAATCAAGATTGCCGGGAGAAATATCAATAACCTCAGATATGTAGATGACACCACCCTTATGGCAGAAAGTGAAGAGGAACTAAAAAGCCTCTTGATGAAAGTGAAAGAGGAGAGTGAAAAAGTTGGCTTAAAGCTCAATGTTCAGAAAACTAAGATCATGGCATCCGGTCTCATCACTTCATGGGAAATAGATGGGGAAACAGATGAAACAGTGTCAGACTTTATTTTTTTGGGCTCCAAAATCACTGCAGATGGTGATTGCAGCCATGAAATTAGAAGACACTTACTCCTTGGAAGGAAAGTAATGACCAACCTAGATAGCATATTAAAAAGCAGAGACATTACTTTGCCAGCAAAGTCCGTCCAGTCAAGGCTATGGTTTTTCCAGTAGTCATGTACGGATGTGAGAGTTGTACTGTGAAGAAAGCTGAGCACCGAAGAATTGATGCTTTTGAACTGTGGTGTTGGAGAAGACTCTTGAGAGTCCCTTGGACTGCAAGGAGATCCAACCAGTCCATCCTAAAGGAGATCAGTCCTGGGTGTTCAATGGAAGGACTGATGTTGAAGCTGAAACTCCAATGCTTTGGCCACCTCATGCAAAGAGTTGACTCATTGGAAAAGACCCTGATGCTGGAAGGATTAGGGGCGGGAGGAGAAGTGGACGACAGAGGATGAGATGGCTGGATGGCATCACCGACTCGATGGACAGGAGTTTGGGTGGACTCAGGAAGTTGGTGATGGACAGGGAGGCCTGGCGTGCTGCGATTCATGGGGTCGCAAAGAGTCGGACATGACTGAATGACTGAACTGAACTGAACACTTAAATTATTGAATTATTATTATTTAAAATATTTGACATTTTAAAAAATAGATGAAAAGGCTTGTTTTTCTTAAAGCATCTTATAAAAATCTTAGAAAAGCATTCCTCTGATATGATGGTGAGCTGTCCATAATAAATTCTTGTTTCCAATGAGATCATTTGTTTCTACCTTCGATTTTCGTTTTAAAGAACAACTAGTAGTTATGCATGGCAAGGTCTGCAGCTCTTCACTGCTCTGTGGGGCTAATTAACCCTGACACATTGTAACACTGTCCTGAAAGTCTAATATTTGTAGATCATGAATAAGATTATCTGAAGGAAAATAGCTTTTTAGTATTTATTAGACTTCATCATCAGTATCTACTCAACTCTTTCTTGACTGGTATCATTATTTGCATATACACATACAGTGAATTTGTCTCACTTTACATCTACCTGATGATTGGGATAATAAATAACTTTTTGAAGGAAAACTGAATATTATGGTGTTTTAAAAACATTTTATTTCCTACCGTAGGTTGCTAACAAAGTTTGCAAAAGAAGTGTAAAATTAGTGAACACATTTGTTGGTAATTAAGGATAAATTTGTATGATTCTTTGATTTTGGTGGGGAGGTGACAGCAAAAACTGCTTTTAATGAATATATAATGAAAACATCAATGTTCACAAATTTCTCTGAGGGACTAAGGAGCCAACAACTTTGGTTTACAATATATTTGGACAGAAAAAGGTATTTTTAAACCATAATTTGTGTGTATTCTTGAATTTATAACCAACCAAGGCAGATATTGTTGTTGCTACTGCTGTAGTTTAATTCTTGCTCCAATTTCAGTCTTCTATCAAATATATGAAAGCTCACTAATATGCACTCAATCAGCCACATTTTAAGCACTTTTGTCTTTCATGTATATAAAGTTTGTGTATTCAAAGTGTTTTTATTCCCACTTGCTCCACAGCTTCTCCATTGGTGTTCTATTAAATTCAAATCAAACTAAAGGTGACTCTAAGTTTGTTCTTACTGCTCTTCTTTATTATCTGTTGTCCTTATTCCTCAAATGGACATTTTAGGGTGGAGTTCATGGTAAAACAATATTCCTTTGCCTCCCTGAGCCATTAAAAATACCCATTCTTCTGTGTGCAAGGGGATATGAAGAGAATGAAGTTGTATCTTTTCACATCTAAATGTATATTTCTTAATACTTCAATTGCTTATAAAATATTTTGATAAGCATCATGACTGTTTTCTTTAGGATTGAAAAAGAGTTTTTCTTTAGGATTAACATAAACAGACTTCATGAGTAAGGGAATTTTTATGGGACAAATTTGTGCACAAATCAGGTACAAAAGTGAAATTTCATGTAATGGTTTTGTGGCAGTACAGGGTCACTTTTTATGAAACAAAGACAATATTATTATTTTAAAATGACCTGCGTAGTATAATAATTATCTTATGTAAAATATCTATGATTTTCCTTTAGTTTCTGTTTAGTCTTTTCAAAGGTTCATGAATATAAAAAATAGTACTTCTTTACAAGTTCTGTTTATTTCTGTTAAGCACATTTTTCAAAAGGTACCAGTATATTTTTTTATTCCTCACTTATGCAAGATGGTATCACCCCTTTGTTGCTATTTGAATACATTTGAATTCTTTTTTATTTTTCTTTTAAGTACCAATTCTTAAGACTTCATATGTTTTAACAAGTTTCTTGCTATAATTGGCTCACAATTCACATATAATAGATTTATTTTGTGTGATATCTGAATTGAACCAGATAAATTGATTTGGAGCCCTAAAAGCTTTCTTGATGTTAGTAGATGTTATGACTGGAATTCTATAGCTACAAACAGAAGTATTTACTATTACCATGGTGGCTCAGTGGTAAAGAATCCACTTGCCAATGCAGGTGATGCAGGAGATGCAGGTTAGATTCTTGGGTCAGGAAGATTCCCTGTAGGAGGAGATGGAAACCCACTCCAGTATTCTTGCTGGAAAAACCCTATGGATAGAGGAGCCTGGTAGGTTACAATCCATTGGGTCACAAAATGGTAGGACATGACTTAGTGACTGAGCATGAGAACAGTGTTAAAACTACAACGCAGTGACAAAAGATAAAATATATAATCATAAGTATATTTAATAAATTTTTTAAAATATAAATAAAATAAAATAATAATATTTTGGAAATGACAATCCAGAAAGATTTAAAGAACGGTTGTATGATATGTAGTGCCATAACCTCACATTTATCAAGCCAGTGTTTAGCTTAATGTCACTGCTGGTCTACTGGTTTCCTTCTTTATTTCAATACTGAATTTGTTATATTCTCATGTGTATATGCCTTACCTCACAGATGCACCTCTGAAACAATCGTGTGCAGTTTTTCCCACTGGAATCTCATAAGTCTACCGGCCATGTCTGGCTTTGGGGGTTTAACTCTGGCATGAAAAGATATCTTATGTGCATAAACTATTTAGTCACTTTACATAATCTAACTGCTTTCATTCGGGTCTAAAACAAAGTTTCTAGCCTAATTTGTGCACTACAAAAATGAATAAAATGAGAACCATTCACTACTTGAAAATCCACTATTGTTAGTTGTGATACTTCAGGCGTGTCTAAGTCACACTTCCTTTTCTCTTATTGCAATCATGTCAGCTCTATTTTTTGGTATCTCTTTAAATTTGGCTTCCCCATTCGGTGGCTCTTTTCTATTCTATGATTTTATTAACAGCCTATTATCATATAAACAGGTCATCTTTGTTGATATTTGCTTTAATTGTTACATACATAGATTTTTACACAGATGTTTAAAATAAAAACAAAGCAACAAAAACACTTATTCCTTCTTGGTAACATCAAATATTATTTTTCAATATAAATGTCTCACAATAATCTGTCATCCTGAGTACTGGGAGGAATGTCCCGATGACTTTTAGGATGGGAGGCATTTTCATTTGAATCTCAAAAGACAGAGTATTTCATCTGGTGTCTGCCTTAAATTTACTTTTTTTGTAATTTGTACAAAAAAAATAAAAAGAAAAAAGAAAACTACTTTCTAAGAAGCAAGTATTAATAAGTGTGACAAACCAACAAAGAATATTGCCGGAGTTTAACTTGTGAAGTCAAGATCAAGAATCATACACTCAAGCCTTTTCCTTTGCTGCTTATAGCAGAGGCTATCCCACTAGGTAATCCATGATAAAGTAGATCAAATAGACCTGGAAGATTATAGTAGACCAAATATAATCTTGTGCATAGTGCATATCCACTTGGAAAACAATATATGAAAGTAAATGTGCTCAATATAATTTTCTTTGTGAAATGATTGTCTTTCTTACAAAGACTACTGGGGTTAACAGATTTTATACTTAAGCCAAATAAATACATCAGTTAGGAAAGGGAAATTTATGTGACAGTAATAAATGAACAACAACCCCACCCCACCCCCAGCAATGACAAACCTTAGTTGCCTAAAACAACAAAGACTTATTTCTTACTTGCTTTATGTGTTGTTCACTCCAAATATCTTTGCATGTTGTAATCATTTCCACTGTGGGACCTAAAGTGCTGGAGGAGCAACAGTCCAAAATGTATCCACTTGTTCTGATCAAGGTTTATATAGCAGAAGGTGTTATAGAAACAATTCAATGTTTAACTTAGAAGTGGCACACTTAAGTTTCTCCTCACAACTCATTGACTAGTATGATTACATGGTCCCATCAATACAAGCAAACTGGGAATAACACGCTATCAGATGACAGGAAGGTATATATATCTAACAAACAGCAGTAATAAATACCGTAGTAGGCCAAGGTCATTGTGTCTCTTATGACCATTTATTTTTAGCAAAAAAGTACTACAATATCTACAAATCTCTTCTAACAGCTCCTTTCATGGAAACTTTGCTTTTTATTTCTATAAAAGAATTAAATTTACCATTAATGTTTCAAATATCAGAAAGAAGTATTTGAATATTTTTACATTTCTCATTTCCTGCCTTGTATAAAATAATAAAAGTGGTCAGTTGACTTCTTACCTCAGAAAATCATCCTGTACTCCTACACCAGTGAACTGAGTCAATTGTTGGATTTTGGACAGTCAGACATTTGAAGAATTTCACCTTCAGACAGAGGGCAGGAAAATGTGAGCAATATCTGGATACCACTTGACACTGCTTTTGAAAAGGAACACAAGAAGAATAAAAATCACTTCAGAAGTTTTCTCTCTTCTTCTACATTGGCATTTCTATCTTCTTGAAAAAAAAGACTAAATTAGAGATTTGCAAAGAGAGTTGAGAAATGTTTGGTTTCGGTAGGACCATATAGAAATTAAAATGGAAATAGAATTACCTTTGTGATGTGAAAGATTTATGCTTAACCCTGGAGCAAACGTTATATGTCAGTAGGCAATTATTTATTATGACCTGTGGGTCAAATTCAGCTTGCTGCTTGTTTTTGTATGACCCATAAGCTATTAATCGTTTTTTAATAGCTGGAAAAAATTTAACTATAGTTAAAAATATATATGAAACTTAAATCTCAGTGTTCATAAATATCATTTTGGAACATAGCCATATTCAGACATCTACAGGTATGTACGGCTGCAGTGTGGGAGACCTGGGTTCGATCCCTGGGTTGGGAAGATCCCTTGGAGAAGGGAAAGGCTACCCATTCCAGTATTCTTGCCTGGAGAATTCCATGGACTGTATAGTCCATGGGTTCACAAAGAGTCGGACACGACTGAGAGACTTTCACTTTCACTATGGCTGCTATTATGCTACAGTGATGGAGCAGAATAGTGGCAACAGAGACTTTACAGTTGCAAACTCTGAAGATTAGGTGGTTATTCAAAAGAGAACGTGAACGAAAATGCTCTGACATTGGGGACAGCAGTCATAAAATGGAATAGAGATAAGATACCAGACTGAAATGTGGGGTGAAATACTTCCAAAAACTTTGTTTCAGAGGGATGATGGACACTATTGCCCTAATGAAATAAGAAAGGAATGCTTTATGAAAGGAAGTAGATGAGAATAAGAAAGTATAATTGGTATCTGATAATACAATCAAAATATTCTTATAGTGAGTAAAACATTGGAAGTTAAAACAAAAAAAAATCTTGCAGAAAATTAAAACAAAAATACAAAAACATGGACAATAGGAAATAAATAAGAAAACTGAAGGATAAATACTGGAGATTTAACATTTGTCTAATTCCCTGGTGGCTCAGACGGTCAAGTGTCTGCCTACAATGTGGGAGACCTAGGTTCAATCCCTGGGTCGGGAAGATCCTCTGGAGAAGGAAATGGCAAACCACTCCAGTACTCTTGCCTGGAAAATCCCATGGATGGAGGAGCCTGGTGGGCTACAGTCCATGGGGTCGCAAAGAGTCGGACACGACTGGGCAACTTCACTAATAAGAATTGAATAAAAAAGATAACAGAGATCAAATGGGGCATAATATTTAATTTTTTATTGAAGTAATAGTTTATTTACAATATTGTATTAGTTTCAGGTGTATAACATAGTGATTCAGTTATATATATATCTATGTATATATACACATATATTCTTTATCAGATTATTTTCTCTTAAAGGCTATTACAAAAGATTGGTTTTTTCTCGTGTTCAGTCGCTCACTTGGTTCCAACTCTTTGGGACCCCATGGACTGCAGCACATCAGGCTTCCTTGTCTTTCACCATCTCCCGGAAACTGCTCAAACTCATTTCTATTGAATTGGTGATGCCATCCAACCATCCAACTAAATATTGGATGTAGTTCCTATAGTGCTGTACAGAAAGTCCTTGTTGGTTGTCTATTTTATGTATAGTAGTGTGTATGTACAGAGAAGGCAATGGCAACCCACTTCAGTACTCTTGCCTGGAAAATCCCATGGGCGGAGGAGCCTGGTAGGCTGCAGTCCACGGGGTCGCTAAGGGTCAGAAACGACTGAGCGACACTTTCAGTTTTCACTTTCATGCATTAAAGAAGGAAATGGCAACCCACTCCAGTGTTCTTGCCTGGAGAATCCCAGGGATGGGGGAGCCTGGTGGGCTGCCGTCTATGGGGTTGCACAGAGTTGGACACGACTGAAGCGACTCAGCAGCAGCAGCAACAGTGTGTATATGGGCAGGAGACTTTAAAAGCAGTACAGTCAGCTCTCAGTATTGCGGGTTCTGCCTCCCCTTCCATGGATTCAACCAGCTGTGGTGAATTCTGGCTGGTTGAATCTGTGTATACGGAGCCCGTGGATATGCAGTAACAACTATATGAGGCTTGAGCAACTATGGATTTTGGTATCTGTGGAACCAAACTCTAAGGATACTGAAGGTTGACTGTATATACATGTTTTAAAGCAAATTTCCCAATAATTGAGGGATAGATGTTTTTGGATTGAAAACTATCCTACTTTGAAACTTCAGCACATGAAGCACAAAGACTAGAACAAGGTTGTAGGAACCCTATGCCAAGCAAGTTTGTTTGGGTCCTTCTTCCAACAGTATTTGCCCATTTCCTGTTTCTGTGTCAGTCTGGTAATCCGCATAATATCGCAAATTCTCTAACAGAAAAAAAGATTATTATTCACTTTAGACTCAAATCATAGTATTTTTTAGCAAGAGAGTGTTTTTAAAGAAGTTATGTCATTGTTTTATTTAACATAATGCTATTGCACACTTAATAAACTATAGTAGAGGTCCCCAACATATTTGGCACCAGGTTTCATGGAAGACAATTTTTCCACAGATGGGGACACTAGGGGATGGTTTTAGTTTTGCCTGCTGATCACCTCCTGCTGTGCAGCCCAGTTCCTAACAAGCCACGATCTGGTACCACAAAGAGCCCAACACAACTGAGCAACTAACACTCACTTTCTTTCATACACTACTACAGGGGACCTGGAGGAGGAAATGACAAACCACTCCAGTAATCTTGCCTGGAAAATCCCACAGACGGGGGAATCTGGCAGGCTGCCATCCATGGTGCTGCAAAGAATCAGACATGACTTAGTGACTGAGCAGGCATGCACGTACTGTGTGGGACACAGAAGCCAAAGATGGAACAAAATCATAATAATTTTAGAAGTTCAATCAACTCTAACGACATAGGGAGTGGAAAGTCATCAAAATTGAATGGAAGTAAAATTAGTATTAAAAATTGATTTATAGAGTCATCTTTACAGCCTAGGAAACAAGACAACACATGAATGGGACAAGAGCAAGAGTGTGTGTGTGTGATTGTGATCATAGTGGTTAAGGAGAGAGTGATAGAGGAAGGAGTAGGAAAATTCTGCTCAGTTTTGGAAATAGCTGCTGGCATTTATACGTTTATTTAAATAGCTGGTAAGGAACGTGGCTTATGTCTGAGTCAGCCCAACTTAAAAAGGAACAGATGAAACGGACACTCACTCTACAGATAACACAGAGATAAAGTAAATAAAATCCATTTGCTCATATTAAATTTCAGAAACTCATCTGATAGCATTGTTGTGATTGATGAATCCCTGCTGCTGCTGCTGCTAAGTCGCTTCAGTCGTGTCTGACTCTATTCGATCCCATAGACGGCAGCCCACCTGGCTCCCCCTTCCCTGGGATTCTTCAGGCAAGAACGCTGGAGTGGGTTGCCATTTCCTTCTCCAATGCATGAAAGTAAAGAGTGAAAGTGAAGTCACTCAGTCATGCCCGACTCCCAGTGAACCCATGGACTGCAGCCTACCAGGCTCCTCTGCCCATGGGATTTTCCAGGCAAGAGTACTGGAGTGGGTTGCCATTGCCTTCTCCCTAGTCTATTTTTATAGGGCAAGTGCTAGTTCTGTGTTGCTGTGAGAACTGTGACTTGTACTCTAACCTTAATGGCCTGTTTGATGGTTAAGTAAGACTGTTAACATTATAATACTGTTTTCTGAACCTTGAGCCTATATTATTACATCAAACACAGAATAACTGTATCTGTCCTAATACAATGTAAAATATGCAGCATTCATCCTATCTTTCTTATTAAAATATCTCTTAGAATCTTTACTTGTTCTAGATCTATCCCCAGAAACACTAATATGTTCCTACTTCTGGGTATTTACCTGAGGTTCAGTTTTCATTGTTTAATACTGTCACTGTTCAAAATGTGTCTATTCTGCTCTCCCCACTCCCAAGATATATTCAGGACTTTTCTTTCCTGGATAATGATTCATATACAATTAATATTACTGTGTGTGTGTGTTAGTCACTCTGTCTGACTCTGCGACCCATGGACTGTAGCCCCGCCAGGCTCCTCTGTCCATGGGACTCTCTAGGAGAATACTGGAGTGAGTTACCATGCCCTCCTCCAGGGTATCTTCCCAACCTAGGAACTGAACCTGGGTCTTCTGCATTGTAGGCAGATTCTTTACTGTCTGAGCCACCAGAGAAGCCTAAAGGTTAAAGTGATTCATATCTCTATCTGCGTATAGGTAGATATTGATGTAGATGTCAAATAAGATCAGAAAGTAAGGTCCCCAGCACTAATAAAAAACTTCAGTTGAAGTCTCTGTGTCTTTTTAAAATATAGAGATTAAAAAAAGGATATAATCATTATATACATATATAAATTTAAAATATAATTTTCATATTGTTGTAATATGCAAAAATTTTCCCCTCCAATTTGAATAATTTGGATTCATATGTATACATATGTATGTGTATACACCCATCACACACACACACAGTTTCAGAGTTTTCCCTGTCAGCAGGGATTAAAAATAGAAAGAACAGACTAGCATGCCACTCTTCTTTAGATCTTCCTTCAGCAAGTGATGTGGTTAACCCCCTGAGATGCATATGCACCAAATACTGACAGTCTAACTAAACTAGTGTAGGCTTCATGGGAGGGTTGTTAAAATGGAGGAGGCATTAGGCCATGAAGATTGTTAGTAACATCATAATTGTTAAGTAAGACAGGTTAGAAGGATTTTAATTCTTTTACTTTCTGTTCCCTTTCTGTCACACATTGGCTCCTGGAAGTTTTCTGTCATACAGAAGCCACAGGGCAGATTGCTGAAGAGATTATAGGGTGGGCAAAGTAAGGCATGTCTAACAGACACTGACCACCCATAAACAGGATTGATATTTCAGTCCCATTATGATATTTTTCTCAGTAAGCTAATATATGCACATTCTACTCAATACAGAACTCCAATCTATTCAAGTCCCTAATTGAAGTAAAATACAAAATTGAGTCACTTTTAGAGTCATGGATGGACCTAGGGTCTGTCTAAATTAAGTCAGAAAGAGAAAAGCAATACTGGCTATTAACACATATATGTGGAATCTAGAAAAATGGTATGTATAAACCTATTTGTAGGGCAGGGATAGAGATGCAGATGTAGAGAAAGGACTTGTAGACATGGAGATGGGGGAAAACAGGGAGTGGGACTAATTGGGAGACTGGGATTGACATATACCCTACCATGTATAAAACAGCTAGTGGGAACCTGCTGTATAGCACAGAAGTTCAGCTTGGTGCTCTGTGATGACCTAGAAGGGTGGGACGGGGAAGGCAAGAGGGAGGTCCAAGGGGTAGTGATACATGTATACATATGGATGATTCACTTTGTTGTATAGCAGAAACTAATGAAACATTGTAAGGCAATTACACTCCAATAAAACAAACAAACAAACAAAAACAACGATTAACATGGTACAAGTCCTGGTGTTCTTGCCCTGATGTTTAAGGCCAGGCTTTCTTTTATAACCCTATTCATTTAAAGTGCCTATGAGAGGAATTCATTGCACATTTAATTGACAGAATATGCAAAATCAACCAAATAAAACTGTATACAAAAGACTAAGTTGCCAATCATGAGTGATTTAGATAGCTTAGAAAGGGATCTCATAATTACATAAATTTTTTTCTTGTTGCAAAATAAACTGGATTTTAAGAACTTTATCTGCCACTAATTGCAAAATACAAAGTGCCTGGTTGTTCCGCTGATTTATTCAGGTAATTTTCTAACTATTTATTTAAACTTTGTATGCATAATGAATTTACAGCTGATCCTAACCATGATTATAAATACAAATGAAGTATTATAAATTATCATATAAAATACAAAACTAGAGAGTAATATCTTAAACTAGTGCTAAATTTAAATAGCAAAAATGAAATGCTTACAAGGTGGTTAATGATTAAGTTGAAGACAATAAATATGTCTCCATTTGGAGTTGACTGTTGCTTCCAATTGTCTAATATTAAGTTGCTCCCCACTTTTAAGGGTGTGTTTAATCTATATGAATGCTATAGAGTAGAACAAAGGCACTCTAGATTAAGATATATTGATTATGTACTTCTTTGAAAGGCAATGCTACAGCAATACCATTCAAAATTGTTAGAGCAGAAATAAATATGCAGAGGAATGGTACAGATCTGTAGCTAACATATATATATATATATATTTGGAAACCTAACTAGGAATCACAGGAAAAGTTGAAGCTTGGCCTAGATACAAGACTAAGCCAAATTAGCAATGGAAACATGACATTTGTCAAGTCCACCATTTAATCGAAATTTTACATGTATGTGTATGCAAACACACAAGCTCTGACACACACATCCAGCTTCTGCCCTTTGCCCTAACTCCCCCACAAGCTCCAGGTAGGATTCCTTCACCTACACCTGTAGATTTACTCTCACTGCAGTGCCTGGGACCTGTTCTGATCTTAACAAAGCTTGGTATAAGTAGTTCCGGGTTAACATATCATCAGTAATATAGGCAATTATATAAGAACTCTGCAATGTGTTATGTTCAGATAATTGAAAATATAGCTAGCTTCTGGTAATTCACTTTTAAAAATAAACATACATGCAATATGCAATTAGTGAGATTAGTTGGTTTTTTCAGAAAGCACACAGAGCTGAACTCAAAGCTTCAATATATCCATTTTGAAGACCTTGGGTAAATCATATAGTCCCTTATAGAGTTTGTATCCTTTATTTATAAAGTGTGAGTATAAATTCCATAAAAATATATCTATAATTATCATATGGGAATTTTATGGAAGTTAATGAATTCACACACATAACATGCTTATTGTGATTCATAGCACATGGTTTGTGCTCTGTAGATTTTCTTCCTCAGTCATGATGACTTCCTGATCAGAGGGGAGCAGAAATGGAACTTTTCCATGCATACAAGTGGAAAAGCAGAGAGTAAATGTTTGGCTGTGTTTTTTTAGGACTGTGCAGGCAAGAACTACACTGGAGCTGGGGGATGTGAAAACTGACATCATCAATGGACTGAAAAGAGTCCACTGACTCTTGTCATCAACATGACATTGAGTCACCTTTGGTTCCTCATTTTCCTGCAGATGACATATCGGACCATCAACAAACTAGGTTGACTAGTTCTCATTCCTTCTACTCATCCAATAAGCTGAGCAGATGGTCTCAACTTCCTAAGAGGCTAAGGCTATTCTCAGTGCAGCAATCAGAGCTATTCTTTTAAAATGGATGTCAGATCATATCATTCTTCTGTGATAAACCCTCCAATGGTTCTCATTTTGGTGAAAAGTCGGTCTTCTTTGCAGCAGCCTGCAAGTCCTTATTCACTCTGCTTCCTTTCTTACCAATCTTCCCTTGACCCCTACCACTCTCCCTCTTGTCCACTTGCTCCATTCACACCGCTTCAGGCTGTAACTCTGGGGTTTCTGCACTTGCTGTTTCCTTTACCTAAAACATTCTTCCCTAGAAAGCAATGTGGCTTCTGTCTCATTTATCCTAGGTCTCTCCTCATTATGCAGCTTCAATGAATAGCATCCCACCCTGCTACCAGACACTTATTTTCCTCCTCTGACTCTCTTCCGCTCTGTCACATTTATTATCTTCTAACATAAGACATGTTTGCTTTTTTTTTCCCTGTTCATATGTTCTTCGGACACAACTAGGCGACTGAACAAGAACAACGAAAACTGTTCCTCTACCCACCAAGCATGCCTTCCCAGCGCAAGTTCTCTCAGTCCAAAAACTTTGTTTACAGTTATATTCCTAAAATAGTTCCCAGATAATAGTAGGTGCTTATTCCTCCTCGTCCTACTCCTGTTCATTCAGTTGTGTCAGACTCTTTACGACTCCATGGACTGTAGCCCATCAGGCTCCTCTCTCCGTGGGATCTTCTAGGTAAGAATACTGGAGTGGGTTGCCATTTCCTCCTCCAGGGAATCTTCCCAACCCAAAGATCAAACCCACATTTCTTGTAGCTCCTGCTTTGGCGGGTGGATTCTTTACCACTGAGCCACCTAGGAGGCCCAAGTGCTTATTAAGTGTTCATTAAATTAGTAAATTAAGATTATTCTAATGTTGTGTTCTAAAATCAATATTACAATTATTCTTTCAGTTTTTCAGATATAATATAGGAAAGGGATACACTATATTCCAGGAACAAGTGCTAAGAATAAAAAATACTTCTTTTTCTCATAAAGTAGTACATTAACAAAAAGGTTTTCAGAGAAGGGAAAACAAATAATAACCATCTGGTGGAATAGTGGCAGAACCCAGTATCAAGGCCTTCCAGTATCAAGGCCTAAGACTGTTTAACTAAATGGAATTTTCTTAAACTGCAAAATGGTGTGTCCAAACTTTTACAGCAAATCACTGTAGTAGGAGGTTCATAAATTATATGTTTATGGTGAATTCAGTCTAATCTTCCACATCTATTAAGGCTATGTCCAACTGTTCCTAGACAATGATTATCCATTATTTCCAAGATAATCTTATCTTTTTACAAAGACCAAACTCTTAAACTTTAAAATTTTTAAATGTGTACCTGTGTTGATTCAGTATTGTTAGGAATACATATATCTGAATGCCTGGTTACTTTAATAATTCACATAACAATGATAATTTTATGTGTATCTAAAAATGCTTTAGTCTTATCAAAGTTTTTTTGATGTTCATTATTGTTAGTGTTGATGGTATTTAGTTTATGAACTCCCTTCCTATCCCTTGCTTAATTTGGTTGTTTGGTTACAAATGCTGAGTGGACAAAGGTGAGAGTACTCGAGAACTGATTCTGAATTATTTTCATCAATGGTAGAAGCTGACTTTGTTATGTCCACCTCACACAGTGAAAACTGGAGAGAAGGGCTGAAAAAATCTTTAGAGAGTAGGCTTTCATGTCACCTCCACCAAGGGGGTGACTATGTTTAGATTAATGTTACTGCTCCTGAAAATGAATATCTAAGATTCAGTAAGAGGCCAGACCTAGGAGCTTCAAAGAAGTAGAAGCCAAATTTTCTCATTCGGTGAAAGATTGTCAGTACTGTAGATATATTGCAAGAAAAAAAGTAAAAGGGGGTACTATTTAAAGAGACATTCACTATATAAAATTTCAGGCACCTGCTATTAATATTTGCAAATTTTTGGTTGTTAGGGGCTACATTTTTAATGATTTCTTGTCTCTGAAATAAGTACTAAACAGATTTGAAAAATTTTTTGTTACATACTTGCATGGCATGAGTTTGACTCAACTCTGGGAGTTGGTGATGGACAGGGAGGCCTGGCGTGCTGCAGTCCACGGGGTCGCAAAAAGTTGGACACGACTGAGCAACTGAATTGAACTGAACTGCATTCCAAATACAGAGGTTGATTAAGTGTACTCTGTATTTTAGGCAATGGGTTGGGTGTTTTAAATCTATTAATTTATTGAACACACACACAGATTAGAGATTTTCATTGATTGAAGTTCAGAAGTTAAATACTATGTTCAAGGTCACCTAACCAATAAGTTTAGAGATGAATTTATACTTTGGGCATCCAATTCAGAGTCTGATAATTGCTCTCCTATGTTATAGCTACTTTTTTTGATGATCAAAAATAGAATGAACATATTCATACTTATATTTTTACATTACATATATGTTGCTAGTGTTAATATTCTCCTTTATTTACTTCTTGTCCTATTATGTCTTTGCAAATGGCCTCCTTGCTTCACCTGAGGGAATGCAATTGTCAAAGTTGGTTTTAGAGACGTTTCTTTTGCTTGTTCTACTTCCACGTTATTTTTATCTTGTGGTTCATTTATTTTGGCACAGCAAGTTTCACAGCTTCCTCTGCAATTTCATAAAATGTTTCTTGCCTCATAACCTTGTTGGCTGCCCTAATTGCAATGTTCCTCTAAAATAAAATGAATTTGAACTGCTGCTTAAATACCTTTAAAGTTTTTTTTCATTTCATACACTTTAAACACATTTAGGATAGGGTATGTTTGTTACTGTAAGACACATTTTTCTTCCTCCATCTTCCATTCTCATTATTCATATCCAATGATTTTCATGGATACTATTTCACCCTAAAGTTCTGGCCTCAAAAAAATGTATTAACAAATTGTTTTGATTATTTTTGATATTGGATTGAAATATCAAATATATCACTTTTCTAAGAGCAGAGTACATTGCTATTTACCTCAAGTTTTATTACTTAAAAATTTCAATGTTTCCTGCTCCATTTTTGAAAACTCTAGTCAATCAGAATTCATTAAACCAGATATAAAGTCATATTTGTGCTATTAGTATGGCACTTGTCTATTTTCAGTTGTCTTGGTTTTGAAGTGTTTGTCCCACTCTGGAAGACATTGTTACCTTGTCCATTAAGCAAATGTTTATCGAGTGTTTACAATACAACAAACTTTGGAGAAGCTTTGGAAATGTAAGAAAATAATAAAGATCTCCCTCAAAGCTTGTGAAGATAGAAAGTACACCATATATCTCAACACGATGCAGTGCTTAGTCCATTCCAGATAATCACATAGGGTGCTGCAGGTTTACAGAATGAATCAGTAAGGAAAACGGGAAATGCAGTAGAAAATTAATGTGAAGGAGCCAAATAGCTCAAACAAGTTTTGATATAAGGAATTTTCAAGTTCTTTCTTTAAGCTGGGGTGAAAATTGTGTATGAGGGAAAAGAAGGAGGCCTAAAAAAAGAGGTATGCAGGAAGCAGCTTATAAAATAGCTCTGGAACCTAAGGTGAAAGTTGAATTTTATAATGAAAGCTAAGGAGAACAACAGTAAACACACTGTTTATGGAGTCCTTTTAATATTCTTCTATTTGTGGTAGTAGGATTGTTGACCACTGATATATTTATAAATCCAGAGAGATAAAACTTTTCAATTAGATGCAAGATATGTCTGTGAGTGAGACTTTCCACTGTAATTAGTATTTGGGTAATTAACCTTATAAGAAAAAAATCCAAACTCTTCATTTCTTTCACCATATGTTTGGCTACCTCTATTTACTAGTACTATCTATCTAAATCAAATTAATCAGAAATATACAGTTTAATACTAGGTGATGCAATTGGGATGTACAGGAAAAATTAAACAGGCTTGAGTTCCCATTCCCTTCTTGTCAGTAATTGGCTACAATAATGGATTAAGCAAGGATAGCAATCACATGATATTCTGGTATTTATGTGCATATAGTTTTATCCTTACAACTCTTTATGAAAGTGGCATTATTAAATTCATTGTGTAGGTGTGAAGATTTCTAAAGCAGGCCAAATATAAGTATCTTGCCCAGGTTTACAAAGTAATATGTGACAGAAGTAAATTTTAAACCAGGTGTACCTGATTTAAAATCTGGCCTTTCAACCCCTTCTTCACTTCATTTCTAGGCAAATTTAATTATATATATGCTTTCCCAAATAATTCTAAATGAGTATATGGCTGTGTACACTGTGCTTTGTACACTCATGGTTGTGTACACTGTGCTTGAACAGCGCTTCTCATATTTTTGAATTTAAAGTGTATTGAAAGCAACTGTGGATCTTGACAAAACGTGTATTCTGATTAAGTGTGTCTAGTTGTGGCTAAGAGTCTACAGTTCTAACAGTCTACCAGATGATGCTGATGCTGCTGGTTCATAGTACACACTGAATAGTAAATTACTATATTATATTTATTTAACATGCCACCATATACAAAATATATCACTCTGTGACTTTTCAATTCATTTCCAAAAGGAGGCAATGTTCCTTTTTCTAATAGAGGGTGGAAACTATTGTAACCATGGACTTGAAAACTTGCTTCACGGTGGATTAGCTGCATAACCTGGAGCAACTTTCTTATTCCTTTTGTGCCTCAGTTTTTTTTTTTAAATGGTAGTAATAATAGTAACTATCATATATCGTTTTGTAAACATTTAATAAATTAATCAATGGCAAATGATTATTATAGTGTCTGCCATTTCAGAGCTCTTAATAACTCATTATTATCATTAATAATTAATAAATTTTCACTTCTAGTTTGATCTACATTAGAATAGTTCAATATTATTTCTCACTGAAGTGAATAATACATATAGAAATATCTACTTGTGCTCTATGCTCTTAGGTTATGCTAAAAAATTATCAACTAAATACAAATGGAAAAATTAGAAAGTCACAGCATATTTATTTATCCTTAGCACCAAACTGGTAGGCACACATAACATGTAGCGCATTTAAAAAATGCATAATCCAATGTAATTTGTTATCAAGTACAGCATTTTTAATCACATATCTGACTAGTGCTTTAAAAGTTTTAGTATAAAGCTGATCACCTGTATAGGCATATGTCCTTTGCTAAAAGTCCTTGAATCCGGAGACATGTGGCTTCCAACAGAACTATTCTTTTATCCAAAGGCTTCTCTATTAAACATAAAAGACTTCCTAAGCATTTTTTCACAATGTGGTATTTTTTAAAAATTTGTTGGATATAATAACTGATTAAATGTACAGTTTCTGATTTTAACAGACCTCAAATTGCTTTATATTCTCCCATAGAGGGTCTGACCTACTTAGTAGATTGGAGAACCTTGTGATCTAAATCATATTCCTCCCTGACAGCAGGAATTCAAATCCCTTGAGGACTTACCTTAAGTAGGATTCATTAGTCCTCTGTAGTCCAGTGCCCCAGCTGCCATGCTGAAGACAAAAGGGTAGCCAATTTAATTAACTACAGCCTCGAGGAGCATAATTCATTATCAATTTTTCCAAGTAATCTAAGACTGTATCAATGCTCCCAATGTAAGGATAGAGAGAGCCAAGTGGTCTAATCAAGAAAGAAATCCCTTAAATCTGTTCTTTTGACTATTTAATTGAAGGTAAATTAGAGGCCATGAGAAGAACACAAAACTTACCATCAGAGAAGAGAGACCTATATTTCTTTTATGTGATAAGAAGTCAATAATGTATACAATTAAGCTTCTGAAGAAGAATTATCTATAATCCACTGTGCCAAGGGTAGGTAGCTCTTCTGCTACTCTTAGTTTATATAACTAATTTTATGGCAAGTGAACAACTGTTTATTTTGTTGCATTTTTTACTTTTAAATTGAATTGTTTATTTTGCTGTTGAATTGTTTATTTTTCTGTTATTTGCAGTAAATGTCCAATACAAATTCAGTAACTAGCAATAGGTTCTTAGTGATTAATTAAATTTACTTACTCATAGATGAATTAAGTGCCTACTTTGAGCTGTGCTAAATACAGAGAATGTAAAGTAAAATATGACTTTTTTATAGTTTTGAAATTCTAACAGTTTATTAATGATAAAAATAATAATATGTAAAGGGACATTTTAAAAATTGAATAAAGAGATGTACAGAACAGTAAGGTTTATAGGAATAGTAGAGAAGATGACCCATACACTATGTTATTTGAAATGCTTCTGAAAAACAGATTTAGAAATTATCAGGGAGGAAATAGGTGAAAGAGACTTATTGATCTAGAGAATACTATGTGAAGTGAAACACCCTAGCATGTCTTTAACTCATGGTTGGAGGGATAAACGGAAGTGAGGTCAATGAGAAAGGAGGTTGATGCCAACTACACTCTGATTTTATAAATCATGTAATTTAATATGTTCTTCTCAAATGTCAGTTCATTCAATCGTCTCAATAAGCATCAAGTTATGAAATCTTATCTTCACCTTGATGAATAGTGACATTGAGAATAAAGAAAATACAATTTCCAATGCCACTTATATTTGATAAATGAAAACCCATTGCATCGCTCACAGAACTACTTGATTCAATTTGCAATATGTTCATGCTCTGTACTAGCAAGAACTTGTATGCAGTATTAAGGTCTTATTTTATAGACGAGTATTGATTTGTTATAATTACACTTGAAGTTCATGATTATACTGAATTTTGGAGACACACATCTAAACACATAGATACACACAAATATTGAAAACAACAAAACCAGAAATCTAGCATCAGATTGGATACTGACTGGAATGAAAGTTGAACACAAATAAGAGTATTAAGAAAAATGAAATAATTTCAAATTATATAAAAGATAATAAATGTGAGAAAGAATGATAAAATGTGATGGAATTTGTATCTTCTTAATTAAAAATTATGTATTGACTGCATTGTATTTGTATTGTCTTGTTTTTTATAAAAAATACCTGGTGTTTAAAAAATAGATGGTCCTTGCCATTACAAGGAAGATAGACATAAATAAATAAATTCATTTTAGTATACATTTCATTGAATTAGAATGGTAACTATCACACTGTACAACTCAGTTCAGTTCAGTTCAGTCATTCACTCATGTCCGATTCTTTGAAACCCCATGAACCGCAGCACGCCAGGCCTCCCTGTCCATCACCAACTGCCAGAGGCTACTCAAACCCATGTCCATTGAGTCGGTGATGCCATCTAACCATCTCATCCTCTGTCGTCCCCTTCTCCTCCTGCCCCCAATCTCTCCCAGCATCAGGGTCTTTTCAAATGAGTCAACCCTTCACATGAGGTGGCCAAAGTATTGGAGTTTCCGCTTCACCATCAGTCCTTCCAGTGAACACCCAGGACTGATCTCCTTTAGGATGGACTGGTTGGATCTCCTTGCAGTCCAAGGGACTCTCAAGAGTCTTCTCCAACACCACAGTTTAAAAGCATCAATTCTTCAGTGCTCAGCTTTTTTATAGTCCAACTGTCACATCCACATGTGACTACTGGAAAAACCATAGTCTTGACGAGACAGATTTGTGGACAAAGTAATATCTCTGCTTTTTAATATGATATCTAGGTTGGTCATAACTTTCCTTCCAAGGAGTAAGTGTCTTTTAATTTCATGGCTGCAACCACCATCAGCAGTGATTTTGGAGCCCCCCGAAATAAAGTCAGCCACTGTTTCCACTGTTTTCCCATCTATTTGCCATGAAGTGATGGGACCGGATGCCTTGATCTTAGTTTTCTGAATGTTGAGCTTTAAGCCAACTTTTTCACTCTCCTCTTTCACTTTCATCAAGAGGTTCTTTAGTTCTTCTTCACTTTCTGCCATAAGGATGGTGTCATCTGCATATGTGAGGTTATTGATACTTTTCCAAGCAATCTTGATTCCAGCTTGTGCTTCCTCCAGCCTAGCATTTCTCATGATGCACTTTGCATATAAGTTAAATAAGCAGGGTGACAATATACAGCCTTGACATACTCCTTTTCCTATTTGGAACCAGTCTGTTGTTCCATGACCAGTTCTAACTGTTGCTTCCTGACCTGCATACAGGTTTCTCAAGAGACAGGTCAGATGGTCTGGTATCCCCATCTCTTTAAGAATTTTCCACAGTTTATTGTGATCCACACAGCCAAAGGCTTTGGCATGGTCAATAAAGCAGAAATAGATGTTTTTCTGAAACTCTCTTGCTTTTTCGATGATCCAGCAGATGTTGGCATTTGATCTCTCATTCCTCTGTCTTTTCTAAGTCCAGCTTGAACATCTGGAAGTTCACGGTTCACGTATTGCTGTATAATGCAACAGCATTTAAATAGAAGTTCAACACTTCTTGCCAATTCAAGCATCAAAAATTTGTGAATGCCTTCTGTGTGCCACCTCAAAAGATTTCTTGAACTTTATTAGATGCTCATAAAGAGTAAACCCGGTATTTTCCTAGAGTAACTGGTTGTCAGGAATTTAAGGCCCTATATTGATCTTCATCTGCATTTCACTAACTCTTGCAACTAGATGTGATCATTTCAAACTGCAGCATCCAATTTCAAAAATATCTGTGTACATGGCCGTACAGAAACATAATAAAATAAGCGATTAGGGAAAACTATTTTTGACAAGCTCTCCCAACTCTTGAGAAGTTCCAATTTATTTATGCCGAGCTCTGCTTCCTCCTCAATCCATATGCCACTGAAATGTGTGCCATTCCTCTCCATTCCCCAACAAGCATCTGCTTCTATAATTTCAAAAAGTTCAGCAACTGATGCACATATATGATGGTCCATAATGTTCAGTTCTCTCTGCAGTAACTTGAAGATTGATCAGATAATTATATTATTAAATAGAATGGCTATGATTTCACCAGATGTAAAAAGAAGAAAACATGGGTTTAGAATTTAAACAAAACAAAACAACAACAACAGCAAAACTTTCAGAGGAAAACATTTAAATCACTCATGTAAAATGAGCATCATATAATAAGGTGAAAGCTCTAAGAATATTTTAAACTGGACTCAATATAAAAGAGCCTGTCTTAATTATCTATTGCTGTGTCATAATTGTCTCATAACTTAGCAGGTTAAAATGTCTTACAGTTTTGTGTGTTAGGACTTCAGGTACAGCTTATCTGGCTCTTCTACCTCAGTAAGTCTCACAGGCTGCCATAGGTGTAGTGTGGGCTGAAGTCATCTCAAAACAACTGGAAAAGGGTTTGCTTTTGAGCTCTTTGGGCAAGATTCAGCCCCTCACCTCTTCTGGCTTTTGGCCAGAGGTCTACCTCAGTGGATTGGCATGGGGGTGTCTACAACATGGCAGTTTGCCTTATTAAAGCATGTTGAGAACAATAAGGTCTGCTAGCATTACGGAAGCCACAATTCTATGTAACCCAACCATGAAAGTAATGACTTATTATCTTTGCTTTTTATTTATACTCTCTATAAGAAGAGGCCCGAGAACCAGGAGGCAGGAATCATTGTGGACCATCTTAGAGTCACCTACCACTGAGCCTGTGTGCATATCTGTGATGGAAGAGCTCTCTAAATACTATAAATAGCTATTGCTATAATCTTGATCTCAAAAAGTAGAAATTTTACAAATTACCACTTATCAATACAAAAATCCAAATTCTGTCTTAAATTTTCAAGTATGTTAATGTTTATGAATACATTTTTAATCTGACATCTATTGATCATAGTAAAAATTAGAGACTTTCTCTCATGTCTCTAATTTTAGTTCAAGTCACAATAACAAACATGATTTCTTAAAGTTCTAATTATTTGAAAATTGCAAAGAATCATATTTGCAATTATGTGTCATTTCTTATCAGAGTAATTACAAAGCAGTCACATCTCAAGAATCCACTGCATAGGCTAATTAATATAACTTTAAAAATATAAGTGTGTTGGAATGTGAGCAATATTCATTGATACATAATTAAACATTTGTATATATTAAGAGCAAACACTATTGTCTAAAACTATGTGCCAGAAACTGTTTTATGTACACCAGACATAGCAGTAATGAGAACAAACCTGTCCCTACTTTCATGGTGTTTGTGTATCAGAGTGGTAATGAAACCTTATCAAAAAGGCCAAAGTCAGTTATAGATAGTGGTAAGAAGAAAGTAAAATAGGTGATGGGAGTGACTATACTGGGGAATGTTACTGAAGTTGGCTGAGTACTGTAGGACTCAGGGCAGAGTGGTATTGGAGTGGAGACCTGAATGATATCCTGTTGTCTGAGGGCTGAGCTCTCTAGAAAGAGGGCAAAGCAAATCAAATGGCCCATAAAGAAAAATTGTCACCCTGCTTGAGGACCTGGAAGATTAGTACTGCTGAATATAGACTGAGGGATCTGGAGTCATCAAGATGAGTTTGACAAGCCATAGGGGCTGCTAGGCTCTTGTAAGCTGAATAAGTAATTTGAGCTTTATTATAATTCAGTGAGGACCTTGGGAAGTTTCTTTGCAGACTGGCAGGAACTGGAGACAGCTTTTGAGTGAAGTCCTGCTGCTATAGCACCTGTATTTTGAAGTAAAGAGAACTGTTTTTCAAGATAGAAAACTCTAGACCATTTTACCTAAAGATAGGAGCTACCCAAGAGAAAATGATGCTGCAGGACAGGTGACCAACTGCAAATCAGGACACAGAAGGTAATTTCGTAGGACAAGTGGAAATGTTGGCCTTAGAGAGAGTGTCGGGGTCAAATCACTCACTGTAACAGGAAAACGAGTAGGGTAAACAAATGAGTGTGGACGTTAGATTTTGTTGAAGAAAAATGAAGTGATAAAAATTCTTCTTGATGGTAGTTTTAGAAGGCAAGTGGAATATTAGATTTTCAATAATAAATCTTCGTAAACTGAGGTTCTATAACTCTCATTTACATTCCTTTAATTACGAACTCATTAAGATTCTGTGATTTCTAGGATAAATTTTCCTTTCTGCTATGCGTTTAAAAATGGGGAAAAAAAATTAAGCCAGTCATTCTCAAGTGCTAGGTAAAAGCTAGACGCATGGGAGAAAAACAAAAATACTCCCTGGTGAATTTTTCATGAGGCAAAATTTTCAGGATTATGCTCTTCCTATTACTTCTCTTAAAATATCCTTTTCATTATTAAACAATGATTATGAAAGATTGATGCGTTCTAGTGTCATTAATTGGGAAAATGTTAACAAAGCTGGCATTCATAGATGGGGGCATAATTCTTTCGTCTTTTCATTTTATTTTGTTTTCTGAGTATTCATAAATTTTTGCCATAATGTTATTTAAGCTATAAAAAAGTTAAATATTTAACTTATTTTGTAAAAGAAGAAAAAGTTTTAAAATATAATATATATTAAAATGAAAATATTGTTTCATAAGAGAACAAAAGGGCAGTAAAAACGTTTTACTATCTAAAATTCATTGCTTTTCAATGGTTTTATTTGTGTATGTCTCCATTTATAGATCAAGAAACAGAAATATGCTGTCTTGAAAAGGAACTTTATATTTGCCTTTTCTAGGATAAAAAGCAAGCTCAGGAAATAAGCGATTGTTATATTCTTATGGAGACCAGAATCAAAACCTCTCAATCCAGGTTCTTCTATTTATGTAAATATTCCCATTAAGAAAAAAATGTGTATGTTTGTCATTACCTATCAACTCATCTATTGTGTACAGCTAGATAAACAATATAAGCTATGTATATTGTCTTTGTGTAAATGTGAGCAAAAGAGACACATGGAGAGACTATTGTGTGTTCCAGGCACCATTTGAAGCTCTTTGCAAACACTTTTACAGATGTATAGATTGAAATTACTAGGTCAGCATAATTTTATAGTAATTGTAAGCTCTGAAATTTTAAGTAAGTAAATAACAGTAGAAAATGAATTGTAAAAGAGTTTTGATGTCATACTGGAGTTTTTATTTTATTTTTTTAACACAGCAGTTTTAATAACCGCTTTGGTTGAGCTTACTTTCGGGGACCACTAGTGACATTAGAATACAATCTTTCTAGTGATTCCCTAAATCTAAACAATTTTTTCCTGAAATTATACACAAGAATGTCCAGCTACTCACTAGCACTTCAAATACAAATTATTAAATAGTGGCACTTAAAATTTCATTGCTACTTTCCTATTTTTGTGAAAAGCATAAACTGTGACCAACTAATTAGGTTCAAGATGGTAGGTCCAGTTTGATTAACAGTAGACATCATTTATGGAAAATTTAGTATAATTCAGACTTTTCTATGTATCATCTTAGTCAACCCATGAAACAAGAGATAGTAATTAACATAATTTACTTGTTTTACTAATTGGAGAAATTAACTCTATAGGAGTTAAGTGAAGGGCTGGAGGCTCAGGGCTAGCCTATGGGGTAGTTGGGAGTAGAATTCAGTTCTCTTGGTTCCTAAATCCTAAATTTAATTCAAAAGGAAGCATTTTGGTAGCTGAATATATGAAAATAATTATTGATATTTCAGAAGGCAAATAGTCTATATTGGCTTCTCCTTTGGAAGTCAATAAAAACGTCTGCTAGGAAAGTCTGAAGGAAAATATTATGGATTAAGATGGGCTTTCCTGATAGCTCGGCTTGTAATGACTCCACCTGCAAAGCTGCAGACCCCTGGTTCGATTCCTGGGTCAGGAAGTTCCCCTGGAGCAGGGATAGGCTACCCACTCCAGTATTCTTGGCTTTCCCTGGTGACTCAGAGGGTAAAGAATCCGCCTGCAGTGCGGGAGACCTGGGTTCGATCCCTGGGTGGGGAAGATCCCTTGGAGGAGGGCATGACAACTCACTCCAGTATTCTTGCCCAGAGAATCCCCATGGACAAAGGAGCCTGGCAGGCTACAGTCCCTGGGGTCTCAAAGAGTCGCTTGCGACTAAGCACAGCACATGTATTAAAATACATTATTTCTGAGCACTGTTAGCATACACATTTTGAACAGCTAAAGACCATTGCTTAAAATCATAATTTATTTCCATCATTTTTTTTTTAATCCATCTGAGGTTTCTCCGGCTTCCCTATGGTACACACATGGAATAGATTCATATTTTTTCTTCATGACATGGAAAACTAGTTACCTTAAAGAGAATACTATAAACATTACCCAAATCACTTATTAATTCTCACACTTAAAATTTTAGTTTTAAATTGTGAATAATTATAGTATCTAGATTTACATATTTTAACTTCCAAAGATTGTGATGAGATGATAAAACTAAAAAAAAAAAGTTGTATTTGCTAACAAAAGATCACAAACTATGGTCTCTTCTATTTCTTATTGCTTGAAATACTATGATACTATGATAATTCTATCATTTGATACTAACTAGACTCCATGTTCGGAGAAGGCAATGGCACCCCACTCCAGTACTCGTGCCTGGAAAATCCCATGGACAGAGGAGCCTGGTGAGCTGCCGTCTATGGGGTCGCACCGAGTCGGACACGACGGAAGCGACTTAGCAGCAGCAGCAGCAGCAGACTCCATGTTATTCTCTTTAGCTTTCTTTCAATTTCTTTTTCATGCTTATTTTCTTTCTTTTTTCCTTCCTTTCTTTCCACCTTCCTTTCTTCCCTCCCTTCTTTCCTGCTTTCATTCTTCCTCCATCTTTCTTTCTGTCCATCTTTCGTATAGGCGCCAGCATAAATATCTATTAAACACCCGGATTTTTACAACTGATTTCTTAGCCTTTTTATCATGGAAGTTAGGCATATAAAGGAATAGGATGGACCCCAGACTGGGAGCTAAATGATGTAAGCTCCAGCCTTGCTTAAGTGTGCAATGAAAATTAGATTGTCTTTGTCCCAAATTACTGGTTTCCCTCACGTAAATAACAACCTGTTCTTCTTATCACAGGTATGGTGAGGAGGATGAAATTACATAGATAGAAGACAAAGCATGGAAATCATGGCATTTAAAAAATATTGGAAGTAAAAATTTAGAGGTATTATTAAGAGAATATTTTCTATTTCTGAGACTCATAAGTTTGGATCAATCTTTAGGAAATATACTGCAATTATAGGTTACTTGTCTTCTTCTTCCTCCTCCTTCAACTGTAGGTAATATTTTGAAAACTGCAACATTTCTCTTCACTCTCTTACACAAAATTTCTTTTCAAAAATGCAGAACACAATATTTAAAATTCTTGAGATATATGATTTTAGAAACATGTTCTAGTGAGTTTGGAATTTAAGTCATAAATTTCAATAATACTTGGATATCAGTCTTTCTTTTGAGCACAGGCATTAAATCAGTCATGCCTGATTCTTTGCAACCCCATGAATTGTAGCCCACCATGCTCCTCTGTCCATGGAAGTTTCCAGGCAAGAATATTGGAGTGGGTTGCCATTTTCTTCTCCAAGGGATCTTTGCAGCTCAGGTACCGAACCCATGTCTCTTGCATCTCCTGAATTAGCAGGTGGATTATTTTCCCACTGCTCCTCCTAGGAAGCCCCTATAAGAAATAATGGTGCCATTCAATAACTCAAGAACTTATTTTCTTCTCAAGAAAGGAAAGGGGTAGATATGCATGATTTGTTTTCTAGTGCTTTGTGATGTGAAAAATTTTTGTGACTAGGCATTAGGTCTACCTGATGTAAAAAGTAAAGCCATCTAATAAAAATAAATGAGTATATTTTATAGGTTTTCTTACCATCTATCAAGTTTTTAATATATTTGCATAAGATGTGAAATTAGAGCACTGCTTAAGGCAGCATGTTTTCTGTTTTCACTTTGGTTTGATAAGTAAATGCCTTATTTTAGCAAAGTATATTTTAAAATTGAGGTATAGTTAATTTACAATGTTATGTTAATTGAAATGTACAGCAAATTTACAACCAATTCAATTATACACATATATATTTATATTATTTTTCAGATTCTTTTCCATTATAGATTATTACTAGGTAATGAGTAGAGTTTCCTGTGCTCTACTATATGTAGGTCTCCGATGTTTACCTGTGTTATACATAGCAGGGTGTATATGTTAATCCCAAACTGACATAAATGTGTATTACTTTTAATAACTTACATTTAATCAGTTTTCCTCTAGTGTTACTGAATAGATTATATATATAATGAACAGTGATTGTGATATATCAGTGAAACAGACATAGATTTCTACTTCTGTGGAGCTTACACTCTGCTCAGGAGAGACAGATAATACAAATAAACATAAAAATGTATTTTGAAAGCTGACAAAGCACTGAGGAAAAAGAATTTTAAAGCAGGATCAGGAGGATGAAGGGTATCTGAACAAGGATTAAAAAGTGAAGATTTTAATTTTGGTAAGGATAGGACTCACTCAAATGGTGAAATAATAGTTAACAGATTGAAAACTAGGAAATCCCTTTAAAACATAACATTAATTGTATTAACAATTTTGACGATCTCCTATCTTATTCCAATTAAAGAGCCAGATCTTTACAATGGCCCAAGTTTCCTACATAATTTGCCGGTTAATCAGCAACTTCATCTGTGTTAACTCTGATAGCGATAGCTGTTCTGACAGAGAAATTTCGAATTTTAGTGAATTAACACAATATGACTTATTCCTTACTCATCCAGATTTGAAAACGGATATCCTTGATGAATGAGAATTTCTCTTCCAAGTGGTGATTCATAACCAAGCTTCTGCCATCTTGTGCGCTGGCTTTTTCAAGCATGTGACTTCTTAGCTTGTTAATTCCTCTGTATCAAGCCTGAAGGAGTATGTGGGTGTTAATTAGTGGAATTATTTGGGGGCTTCATCTGGGATTATACATATCATGTTCACTCATATTCCTTTGGTTCAAACTCAAATCACAAGATGATTTCTACAAAGGAGGCAGGGAAACTACTCTGAAGGTCCTAAAAGAGGAGGTAAAGAGTTGGGTAATTAGGTCAGATTGGATACCTTTATAATGACCACCTATTATACTTCCCTCTTTCTCCTTCTGCTGTAGTCATACTAGCCTCTGTTATTTTGGATACACTCAGATATATTCTGGTCTCAAGATGTTTGCACGGAGACTCCAAATGCCATATGCATTGCCATAGATATGCACATGGCTCTCTTCCTTGCTTCATTACTGCTCAATTGCTCAAGGCTATCTTTCTATAGAGGCATTTCCTAACATTCTATTTCTTCCTTTTTCTGCTTTCTTTTACTGTTTATTTTTCTCCATAACTATTATATATTTTATATATATATATAAAACTATATATTTCATACAAAAAATCAATATTTATTTATATATACATGAAATTCTCTAGCATACAATATTTGTTTCACAAAAATACTATGTCTCTTTTTAAACTATCTCTTAAATCTTGCTCTAAGAGGTTTAATATTGGGTTTAGAGGTTATAAGCTGCCTAAATTCTTAGAATATCTTTCTAGCATATTAGTTTATTTTCTCTATCCTTCACTAAGACAAAAGCTATATGAGTATAGATTTATTTTCTTTTATCAGTGTATATCCTCAGCAAAAGGAATGTCTGTACCACATAATAGTTGCTCAGTAAATATGTTTTGGAGGAATGAATAAATGTAGGTGTCTGAATATCTCTACAATGCTATTTATATTCTAATTTTGTTTTCATATCACTTTCTCTCACTAGGTTTATTTAAGGTAAGAAACAACACATTTTATGGTGTAGAGAAGATTGATGATAAATATTGGATGAAGAAATAAAGAAAGAGATGAAGAAAATGATATCAAGAGAGTTGAATAAATTTTCAATCATAGTAATAAGTGGAAATCATGTCCTTACTTATCAAGGTCTAACTCAAAAATTCATATTGTTTCTTCTATCAGACTTCTATCAGACAAATCCCTGTTCTCTTTGTGTTGCTTATTTCAATAAAGCTTTGTTCTTCATCAGTGCAATAACTACAGCTTGACATCTTTATTTTATTTAATATAAACCTAACCAAACAATATATGGTATTAAATATGGATGTCACATACTCAGCTAGGTTTCAGTACATTAAATGAGGATTTTAATGGATGTAGAATATCATTATTTTTTAAAAGAAAATACACCCATGCACACCAATGAGTCATTATTTCTACAGAATAAAATGAAATGTGCTATATTTTATGGCATTCAAAGATACGCTAGCATTTTGTATCTAGTCATTATTCCTTTTCTGATGAGGTAGTCTTTCATCACTTATTCTACTAGAGTATTTCGAATTATTGCTAATATAACTCTGCACAGTTGTAATACAATTAGAATAGGTGTATTTGATTATTACAGTCTGGGACTGAATTTCCTGGAGAACTGGAATATCATCTATGGCTCAATTTTTATCCCTAGTTTATGTCATTTTGCCCTTCACTTCACTTTCAATATCATCTTATTTCTCTAAGTTATAAGATACTGTGACCTTTTATTACAATAGAAAAAAAAATTAAATCTTTTGAAATGAAATCGAGAACCACACTTTGTTAAATTCAATACCAAGAGAGCATCTGTAACTCATTCAGGACATAGCAACTCTAAATTTCCCTAAGAATAGGAGCCATACACAATATAACGCATAAAACTAGTACAGACAATATTATTGTGACCGGCTTAAAGAATTACTTCAGAGTACCTTCAGTACAAGTGCTTAGGAATGATACTTAGCTTTTAAAACATTAGTTGTTAAAGGTCCAGAGTTTTAGTTTTTTAAGAGAAATTATGACTTTAGCATGAAAAAAACTACAGGTATCAATAAAGAAACTCTAACAAATTAGCTTAGAATGAAATAAGATTTAAAATATATTACTGCACAGTGCTACCCTAACCCAAGGATTTAAGCAAGTTAAAATATGTATACCATCTCAAACAAAATATTTAATTTACCAAAGTGGGATTTACAGATTAGGTATAAAGGAAGTGATATTTATTTTGTGAAATTTCTCATTCCAACATATTATAATTGGCTAGAGTTTCTTTATTGATACCTGTAGCTTTTTACATGCTTTGCATAATCAAGTTTTCTATGAAAAACAGCCAGACAAAAGCTAACTAAAATAGAAAAAAAATACTCTTGAATCTTAATGTATATAAAATGTTTTGAGATTTCTCATATATATATATATATATATACATATATATATATTCTCAATAATGAACAAAGAGGAAATATCATTAGCAACAAAAAGATATACAAATCATACCACCTGGACAAAAAACACAGTTTATTAAATTCAGTAAATGCATGATGCTATTATGTGGGTCTTTTTCATTGTATCTCATACAACAAGCTGCTAAGGATAATTATACTTAATAGCACGATTACTTTGCATTTGATTGAAGTAAATGTATATCTATCTCAATAGAAGCACAACACTATAAGTGTTTTATAAAGTTTAAATAAAGGCTACTTAAGGAATGAGAGTTCAAATTACCAACATCCGTTGTATCATAGAGAAAGCCAGAAAATTCCAGAAAAATAACTACTTCTGCTTCATTGACTACACTAAAGACTCTAACTGTGAGGATCACAACAAACTGTGGAAAATAGTTAAAGAGATGAGACTATCAGACCACCTTACCTGCCTCCTGAGAAACCTGTACGCAGGAAAAGAAGCAACAGTTAGAACCTGAGATGGAACGATGAACTGGTTCAAAATTGAAAAAAAGAGTATGTCAAAGCTATATATTGTCCCCCTGCTTATTTAACTTACATGCTTAGTACAGCCTGTGAGAGACTGGATTACTCTCAAGCTGGAATCAAGATTGCCAGGAGAAATATCAACAAACTTAGATAGGCAGATGATACCACTCTATGGCAGAAAGCAAAGGGGAACTAAAGAGCTTCTTGATAAGGTGAAAGAGGAGAGTGAAAAAGCTGGCTTAAAACTCAAGATTCAAAGAAACTAAGATCATGGTATCCAGTCCCTTTACTTCATACCAAATCAGTTCAGTTCAGTTCAGTCGCTCAGTCGTGTCCAACTCTGCAAACCCATGGACTGCAGCATGCCAGGCTTTTCTGTCCATCACCAACTCCCGGAGACTGCTCAAACACATGTTCATTGAGTCGGTGATGCATCCAACCATCTCATCCTCTATCGACCTCTTCTCCTCCCACCTTCAATCTTTCCCAGCACCAGGGTCTTTTCCAGTGAATCAGTTCGCATCAGGTGGCCAAAGTATTGGAGTTTCAGCTTCAGCATCAGTCCTTCCAATGAATATTCAGGACTGATTTCCTTTAGGATTGACTGGTTGGATCTCCTTGCAGTCCACAGGACTCTCAAGAGTCTTCTCCAACACCACAGCTCAAAAACATCAATTCTTCGGTGCTCAGTTTTCTTCACCGTCCAACTCTCACATCCATACATGACTACAGGAAAAACCATAGCCTTGACTAGAAAGACCTTTTTTGGCAAAGTAATGTCTCTGCTTTTTAATATGATATCTAGGTTGGCCATAACCTTCCTTCCAAGGAGTAAGAGTCTTTTAATTTCATGGCTGCAATCACCAACAGCAGTGATTTTGGAGCCCGAAGAAATAAAGTTTGACACTGTTTCCACTGTTTCCCCATCTCTTTCCCATGAAGTGATGGGACCAGATGCCATGATCTTAGTTTTCTGAACGTTGAGCTTTAAGCCAACTTTTTCACTCTCCTCTTTCACTTTCATCAAGAGGCTCTTTAGTTCTTCTTCACTTTCTGCCATAAGGGTGGTGTCATCTGCATATCTGAGGTTGTTGATATTTCTCCCAGCAATCTTGATTCCAGCTTGTGTTTCTTCCAGCCCAGCGTTTCTCATGATGTACTCTGCATATAAGTTAAATAAGCAGGGTGACAATATACAGCCTTGACATACTCCTTTTCCTATTTGGAACCAGTCTGTTGTTCCATGTCCAGTTCAAACTGTTGCTTCCTGACCTGCATACAGGTTTCTCAAGAGACAGGTCAAATGGTCTGGTATTCCCATCTCTTTCAGAATTTTCCACAGTTTATTGTGATCCACACAGTCAAAGGCTTTGGCATAGTCAATAAAGCAGAAATAAAGAGAAAAATTAAATCAATGTTGAGACTCCATTTTATTCATTACTTTAGGTTGACTGCTCTGAAGTGTCTTGACATTGTTGTACAAAATATATTTGATTGCACATAAGTGATGGTTCCCCTGGGACCTCATGAAAGTGAGTTGTGTGTCCTGGAGGCTACTCACATAGACTCAGCTTCCAACTGGTTAAGATAATTAATATTACTAGAGGAAATTTTAAATTATTAAATAGTGATTATTCTTTTTTTTTTTTTTGCCTCATGCATAATTTGAGGGATCTTAGTTCCTGACAAGGGATTGAATCTGTGTACCCTGCAGTGGAAGCACAGAGTCTTAACCTAGAGTTGTTATTCTTATATCTCCCAGCCCCACTTAGTATAAAGTTGTGGAATATACAGGACAAGAATATATATAGAAATGGCTATATTTTATATACACATATATTTAGATGCACATCCACTAGTATTATGACAATGTTATTTTCTTTTTTTATGAAACGTCATATTTACATTATAGTTCACACATATATGATTACCAATGCTTGTGTAACTAAATTTTATATACAATGTGAATATTATCTAGTATGTATATTAGGAAGTAGTATATGAACTATTCTTTATGGAATAGCTTTTGTTTCAAAGATAAAACTCTGAAAGTTATCAAACAATATTCTTAATATGATCTGGCTTTGCACTTACAGTATTTATGTAGTTTCTTTTGTGTTTCCTTCAAAAACTGACTGGAAGGGATACAAAATAAACCATGATACAGCAGTAGACTTCTACTCTTTGTCTAGAGTGACCATTTTGCCCATTTAGTAAGTGTTCTTCAAAATGTCTGCAGGAAAAAAAGAAAAAAAATTCTCAGTGCTAAATTACACATTTCTAACTTGGAAATATACTTTATAAAAGAACTTTAAAATGAGTAACGTCCTCAAAAATGCACAATCAAGTTTATAGTTGTATTAATTCTTGCCACCTTTGATACTTACAATCATAGATAATTCAATGAAGACAGTTTTGTAAGCAATAAACTAATTTGGCCCAAATATACAGAATCCTCATTATTCATTTTGATCTTAAGCTTTATAAAATACACAGAAGGAGATACTACATATTGAATTTTGTTTTAACCCACTTTCAAGATTGTCTCAATACTAACAAAAATTTTCTGATATTCACAGAATTGTGTAGTAGTTCCTTCCCACATTGTATCAGATTGTGTCTGTATGATCAATAAAATACAGTGAATTGATGATATATGGCTTCTGAGATGAGGCTATAAAGGCATTGTAACTTTTCTATGCTCTCTTTCTCTTGGATTATTAGTTCTGGTGGAAACAAGCTGTCATGTCATAAGTACACTCAAGCATCCCTGTGGAGAGATCCATGTGGCAAGAAACTGGAGACTTTTGCCAACAACCCTTGGAAGGGGATCTTTTAGCCTAAAATAAACTTTCAGATGACTACAGTTGCAGCCAACATGTTGACAATCTTGTTAGAGCCGCTGAGAGAAAACCACACCACTAAGCTACTGCCAAATTGCAGACCCACAAAAATCAGTATTTTAAGCTGCTAAATTTTGTTGCACAGCAATAGATGACTAATTAATATATCTTATTTCAAGTCTTCCCTAGATTCTATTTCTCTCATTTAATTTGGGACAGGAATTGGAGAGCAGCTCATGGTTGGACCTCTGAAAAACTAGTTTTTAGTATTGTTTTTATTCTTAAATGCTGGTAGAATGCAGTACATTTTGCTTTCAAAGCAAGGTCTTAGTTTAGGAATTTCGTTTACTCTTGTGGAAATTAAAGATCATCCAAACAACTATGTAAAAGTTGGTTATATCCATTAATGTAAAACATTTAAATTTACTAAATATTAAATTTAAATAATATTTATAGACTACTCTCTCCGGAGCACTGTGTCAGCATTAGCTCATGCAGACATACAGACTTACATTCTTCTCTTTTGTGCATTAATCGTACTCCTGTTCTACTTTATGAGCAGATATCAGTTGAATAATCAGAAATGTTATACCTAAAATATAGGCAGTGAAATGCTTGGTTTAGAAATTTTCAGTAGTTTTCACAATACTGAGGAAAAATCAATACACCCCTCATGGATTATCTGATTCTAAGCAACTTGGTTTCTTAGTGCACCTGCCAGGGTTAATTATGAGCAAACTGTTCCTTTAAATAGCTGAATGAATTGACTTGCTACATGAAATAATTTGATATAAACCTGCTGATTTTAGTAGTGAAGTGAATTGAAGTGAAAGTTGCTCAGTAGCATCTGACTCTTTGCTACTATCTATCAAAACCAATGACTTTGGTTTATGAATAATTATTACTGAGCCCCTATTTTTGCTTGTACATTGATATAAAATGCAAAATTTGAGAAGGGAACAAAAATATTGACTTGGAGAAGTTTTTGATGAATAAAAGTATGTTGAGGGCATGTTTTCATTCTCCAAAAGGGTAATTATTTAATAGAAATTTGTAATGGTAGTTTCTGATCATCCCTATATTTGTAGGTAGAAAATAGTACATAATTGCCAGAAGTAGAACATTATTTCTTTTAAAAATCCATGTCAAAATGGTTAAAGAAGCAGAATGTATTTTCAAAATTAAACATTAAAATTTTAGATACAATCATTGTTCTGTCAATGTGAACATGCAATTGTAGTCACACATACTTTTGCCCCAGCATCAACCTGACCTTCTCTATTTGGAGCTCTGTTGTCCAGAGCTGACTAAAAACTATCAATAATTACTGTCAAATCTGCCATACTTCACCCAGATAGAGAATAGCTCCTGAAAAAAAAGCAGAGCATCAACCCTCAAAAACACTTCAATAATCTGCCATTACTGATTGTTCATATAAGGAAAAGTCTGATTGTGGAAAATTGGCTTGTTTTCACTAAAAGGATCAAAACAAACATACATGTTTTTAGAGAGGAACAGGGCAAGAGGGCAAATGGACACCTTAAACTGCTAAATAAAGCATATTCTATCCTTTATCCTGACAGTAAATGTCCATAATAACAAAACTGAAAAATGTAATTTATAATTTTATGTAAGTAAGAGTGGAATGAATAACAAAGATTTTTGAAGGTGATTATAGTTGTACAAATCTAGAGGGTTCTGTTAATATCTCAATAATGTGTTAAGTGTATATATTTAATAAGAAACATTAATTCTATGAAATCTATTTTTCTTTGTTTTAGTTCAGCAAAATTGCAATAATGTTTTAATAATCACTGTAAAGTCTTAAATAGCTCTTTATTAATTTCAGTTTGTACAGGTTTTGCTCTGTTAAGGCAATAGCAATTGAAACCTTCTATAAAATTCCTAAAGCATTTCTAAATGAATGAAATAAAGCATAAATTTTACACATCATGAGATATTATAATGTGCTAGCCTAAATAACATTTAAAAATGCCTTTAGTAATGCTCTTAATAATGCATAACCCAGGGCTGTGATGCCGCGTTGTGGCTGGGCTGGGTTCCACCCGTGGCCAGGCCTCAGACCCTCGGTTCCCAGGAGGAAATCGGCTGAGCCCGTCTCAGCGGGTGTTGCTGGCTTGGGACAAGCAGACCTCATATGGTCACTTTTGTCCCCAGTTGATCCCCAGGCTCTTCCTGGAATGGAGAGGCCAAGGTGACCCCCCTGGGGGGCTGGCCAGACTCAGAGAGGGGAGGAGGGTTGGAGATGTGGACTGAGTCTGAGCTGCTCTGAGACCCCTAGAGAGCCTTGGGCTGTACCCTGTGCCTACTTCCCCCCTGAGGCCCATGGGGAATGGGGGCAGTTGGGCCTCCAAGAGATAAACGCTTTCCTCAGATGCAAAAAAAAATGCATAAACCAGAAGACCAACATAAAATAAACCTGTTTATTTAGCAGAGCTTAAGGTATTAGACTACTGAAAGAGATCACCACCTTGGCTGAATCTTTCTGTGTTTCAGAAAGGAGAGTTCAAGGAAACAAATACATACATATATTTACATATATTTTATATATTTAGTATTTATTCATAAATGTATGTACTTATATTTGTGTACACTTATGTTTATTTATAAATTTATAGATGTATACCTGTACATAAGTAAATGTACACACTATACATATATATGTTGAGAGAGACACAAAGAAAGAAGAGAGGGAGAAGGGAGACTGTATTGAAGTCTGAACTTTATATAGTTTAGGGAGAATTATTCAAGAAACTGATTGGGAATTAGCCTTGTGACATAATATCTTAATATTTGTAGACACTGCAGTGTCATCAAAGTAAACTATCTGGAAAATATTTGCAGGTATTTTCTGAAGTAAAGGGTGAGGTTATATACTAATTTCTAGTCTTATCATCCTGTGGAAGAATATAGCAGAATAAACAATTGTATTGACACAGATGGTCACTGTTATTATTAGAAAATATTTTAATGTAATTATAAAAGTTGCTATCATATGTACCATGATTTTCAATATCTTCCTCTCTGAACATTTTCAATGCTGGATTTTTATATTGATAATTGATTTCTAAAATAAAACTCTTGTAGAAAGAAGTTTTGTGACTATTTTTCATTAATTTTCTCTTTCATAGCCACACAAATATTTTACTTGTTTTAGTGTTTTGTATAACTGGAATTTCACTATTGCTGATATTTCATATGGAGTTAATTGAAGGAAATTTTCTCTTAAAAATTAAAAAAAAAACACTATTGAATGTTAAATAGCCAAACAGAATGGTTTGAATTTTTTATAAGCTGTTGCTAAAAATGTTAGTAGAAGCAATAGTTCATAACAAGAATAACTACAGAGAAAATTTTATATTAGTTTCAATATTTGGTCAGAGACCACAATCAGAATTAGCTCTTTGAGGATCTTTTAGTGCCGCTCCCACTGTTAATTTTTCTGTGCACTTTAAATCTTTTCTAAATGAAATCTGTTTTCTTTAATAGAATATGGGCCAAGGTGAGAGTAATGTTTCCAAAAGTGATTATTGTTTCAAATTCAATATGTGCTCCATTAAGATATCTCACTTTTAAATACAGAGATAAAAATTGAAAGAAAAGTTGTAAACAATCTTGAGTATTGCAAGGAATGTGATTATCACTAAGCATAGTATGAAAGAATATTCTGGATTTTTGACCAACATTTTCTTTTATATTTTTCTTTTTTCTATGTGTACCACTGTGGTAACATTACAATAAGCTTATCTGCAATAAATTTTTGCAGTAATTTCAAACATTTGGCATTCTTGTTTGTTTCTTGCTTTAGTCAAAAGGCCTTCCCTGGTGGCTCAGACAGTAAAGAATCCACCTGGAGAAGGGAATGGGTACCCACTCCAGTATTCTTGTCTGGAGAATTCCATGGACACAGAAGACTAGTGGGCTATAGTCCACGGGGTCACAGAGAGTTGGACATGACTGAGTGACTAACACTTTAGTCAAAACCTATATCTTTAACATCTCCTAATGGTTTGATAATGTACAAAATAAATGTTAGTTTTTCAATAGGCTTTTTATCACTGATATCATCTAACTTAAATAAATAATAATACATTTACGCTTATATGTATGAATTTTGTTAGTGTTGTTGTTGCTCAGTCGCCTAGTCATGTCTGATTCTTTGTGACCCCATGGACTGCAGTATGTCAGGCCCACTTGTCCCTCACCATCTTCCAGAGTTTGCCCAAGTTCATGTCCGTTGCACTGGTAATGCCATCTAGCCATCTCATTCTCTGATGCCCTCTTCTACTGCCCTCAGTTTTCCCAGCATTAGGGACTTTTTCAATGTGTTGGCTCTTCACACTAGGTGACCAAAACACTGGAGCTTCAGCTTCAGCTTCAGTTTTTCCAGTGAGTACAGGGTTGATTTGATTTAAGATTGACTGGTTTGATCTCCTTGCTGTCCAAGGGACTCTCAGGAGTCATCTCCAGCATCACAGTTCAAAGGCATCAGTTCTTTGGCGCTCTGCCTTCTTTACGGTCCAGCTCTCACAACTGTACGTGACCATTGGGAAGATCATAGCCTTGACTATATGGACCCTTGTCGGCAGAGTGATGTCTTGCTTTTCAACACACTGTCTAGGTTTTTCATAGCCTTCCTGCCAAGAAGCAATTGTCGTCTGATTTCATGGCTGTGGTCACCATCCTCGGTGATTTTAGAGCCCAAGAAGAGGAGATCTGCCTATGCTTCTACCTTTTCCCCTTCTATTTGCCATGAAGTAATGGAGATGGATGCTATGATCTTAGTTTTTTGTTTTTCTTTTAATATTTAGATTTAAGCCAACTTTTTACACATCATAAGATTGCCTTAGTGTTTTACTTGATAAATTAATTTTTATCATTTTCACTTTGCTAGCTTAGATAGTAATTACTTAGTAATTATTTCATTTTCTTTGTATCCCTTCTATTTGTTCAGCCATTCTAGCATCAAATTTCAAAAGTGCTTTTATTAAGCCTAACTTTTATATTGTTTTCTACAAATATATTGTTTCTATCAACACCAAAAGTAAGCAAAAATTAAGCATTTTATTTGAAAGAACATCATGATTATAATCTCTACCCTTGTGTCTTCTTTCTGTTGAATTCAGTGAATTGTTTGTAGTTTATTTATATCAGTATTATTTAAATTGTAAAATTGCATGAACTTACTTGCTTTTCATTGGTTGCTCAGACAGTAAAGAATCTGCCTGCAATGCAGAAGACCCAGGTTCAATCCCTGGGCTGGGAAGATCCCCTGAAGAAGGGAACAGCTACCCACTCCAGTATTTTTGCCTAGAGAATTCCATGGACAGAGGAGCCTGGCAGGCTTACAGCCCGTGGGCTCACAGAGTCAGACACAATGAGTGACTGTCACTTTCATTGGTAAGCAAGCAATATTTCATGGTCAACAAGTAAACCTTCTTTTTATAAAGAATCTGTAGTTGCAGGAATTCTATCTGACCTGTTTAGATTGAAACTTGATTAGAATAATTTTCTTGCTAATTTTCATTGTTTTCATTGGCAACTAAATTTTAATTAAATCAATAAATTTGTAATGCCCTGACTGCAAATTTTGTGTGGATGATATTGGACAGAAATTTGCTCACTTTTACTGTCTCCAGTTTTTAATAATTTAAGCAGGCTGCCTTTTGAAGATTTTCATATTTTACTTTTATTTTTCTTAAATTGAATTACTGTTTTCTATTTCTAGCATGATTTTTTGTTATTTTTATTATTTACTCTGAATAATAATCTAAATGGCATAAAGAATGATAACTGCATTCATAGTATATCTTTACATATCTATTAATCACAAATAATTACAAAACTAAAAGGTAAAAGTTTTTCATACATTTCCAAAGGAAGTTATTTCTTTTCTAATACATTAAATTTTCTAAGATATTTGAATTTATTCAAATAATAATTAAATATTATAACTTTAAATCAAACATTCAAATAAATCTAAAAATAATTTGGATAAAAGTTAAACTACAATCATCTTTTAAAAATAAAATTAATAGCTAAATCTACCACTAAGTGACACCTTGTAAATTTTAAAAATTGATATCATGCTTCCTGTATACCTAGCTTAGTGGTGTGTGTGTGAAGTTACTTCAGTCGTATCTGACTCTTTGTGACCCCACAGGCTGTAGCCCGATAGTTTTCTCTATCCATGGGATTCTCTAGGCAAGAATACTGGAGTAGGTTGCCATGCCCTCCTCCAGGTGATCTTCCCAACCCAGAGACTGAACCCACATCTTCTGTGTCTCCTGAATTGGCAGGCAAGTTCTTTACCGCAGAGCCACCAGGAGGCCCATATATCTAGTCTTAAACAAGTTTAAAAGGAATATCAATTATTTATTTCAAAATGTTTCTCAGTTGCTATGTTCATCTAATGTCAGTGCTATGCTAATTCATAAGTACCTCTAGAATTACAAATCAGAACAAAAAGAGAGGCACGAAAACAGACACAGCACCGCTGAGAAATCATTCTTTCCCGTGCAAAAGTCCATTAAGCTAACACTTACCTAAGAAAATTTTTGATACTTCATTTTTTATATGCAAGCACTTTTGCTGATGAGTCCCTCCTTTCCTTTAAAGCTATGACAACTCCAACACTGGCAGTGATCTGGCCCTCAAATCTTTTCACTTGCTCTGGCCCTAGAACTAGTTAAAGAAAAGGAAATAAGCCTTTTCTTAGGGGTCAAACAATGTTAAACATAAGACTGAGTGTCTAGAGTTAGGGGTACATTGTATCAGTGTTGACCGATCTCAAATGACATCTTGCTTGAATTTAAGAGTGCCCTGGTAATAAAACTGCTTTTAATTTTCAATGGTATGCATTTGTATAAGAAAACATTCCAGAAATATTACTTCATAATTTCTGGATAAGATACTTTCAGTTATTTGTGAATGGAGTCAGATTATAGAGAAATCAGTTAACGTAAGTTAATATAATACATTTTTCTTAGAATAAATAGAATAAAATGAGCCATATTGGGTTAGGGGACCAATGTGTGTTCTATAATTAAATATTTTCTGAGTTTGAAATCTGGTTCTAGCATTTCAGAACAGTTCTGTATTTTGCCTTCCATCAGACAGGCAGGCTGTCTGCCTTCAATGGACATCACTGGGCCTTTGTTTTTCTTCCTTCCTCCTCTCACTAATCTGGCCTCCTTAGATTTGGGACCTCTTTTTCTTCCCCCCAGGGGTCCTTTCCTTTATGTTGATTTCTGGTTTAAGTTGAAGGCAATGGGTTTCTTCTGTTTTTTTTTCAAGGAACTTGGAGTATAGAGGGAGAAAGGCAGGAAAACTGCTTTTTTGGTCCAGCTCCAGAATAAAACAAACTTAGAGTCTTGGGGTTTTTGTTTTTGAGTAATAGAAATTCATCACATTAATATCCTTAGAGAGTCTTTAATTTCTCTGTGATATCAAATAATTTTTCTGTTATCTTGGCTAATTATGGCTAGAGTGCCTGGAAAGTGGTTGTAAAAATGCCAAAAAGTAGTTAGGGCTGGGGAAGAAAACACTATTCATACATATAATATGAACATATATACATGTGAACATTCATATATACAGAACATTCATATGTAAAAATATTCATATATATATATAAGAATATATAAATTCATATAAGAGTATATATACAGTTTGATGATACTTGTCTGGCAGAGTTGTGCTTAGAAAGATATAAGCATGCCTGTGAAACACCTTGTATAAAATACATAATTGACCAATTGTGCTTATGATTCCATTTTAAGTTCTTTAAGTACCACTATCATGCTAGCAAACATCAATTATTATCTGTTATAATTGTTAGTATCGCCAAGTCTAGGTTTTTCTTCACAAAATAACACTTGTGAAATGTGGGAGTTTAATTTGCTGAGGTTTCTGTCTTCTGTTGTCAAACATAAATTTCCCTATTTCCTAGTTTCCAATTTATACCTTTAAGTGTTTTGAGAATTGAAAAAAATATAAAGTTTTACTTTTTACATCATCTAATTAATTGATCTTTTGAAAAAATATCACATCAAGACTAACTTTCACTTGATAAGTCAGCATTTATGACTGCAGCTTGAAAGCTGACTTGAGTATATTCTGTGTCACACTGAACTCATGTGTCTACAAAGGACACCAATGGAGGCAACTTCAACAAAGTTGTGCTTGTCAGGTTTGTAACTTAATTTAATACCCCTATGGGTTTTACAATAGATATTTGGGGCTCTCTATAAATTGAGCTAAGCTTGGTTGTGATGAGGTAAACATCCACAAAACTCCATGATTTAAAGTGAAGCATTATTTCTTGTTCAGATATGTAGTAATTGTGAGCTTCAGTTGTTTGGGAACACATCTCTGCTCCTCTTCACTCAGGGAAACAGATTTCCGTGGGAGAGGTAGAAAGATATGATGAATCAGGTACTACCCAACTTGGGCTTCCCCAGTGGCTCAGCAGGTAAAGAATCCACCTGCAATGCAGGAGATGCAAGTTTGATCCCTGAATTGGAAAGATCCCCTGGAGGAGGGTATGGCAACCCACTTCAGTATTCTTGCTGGGAAAATCCCATGGACAGAGGAGCCTGGTGGGCTACAGTCCGTGGTGTCACAAAGAGTCGTACGTGACTGAATTGACTGAGAATGCAAGCAGTACCTCTCAAAGACTTCTATCTAAAAGTGACTCTTCTCTTCACATTTCATTGGCTCAATTGGTAATGATTAATCTCAAGGAGTTAGATGACTTCAAGCAGTTACCACAGGACAAGAGAAAGAGACACATGGATAAATGTTCTCTGAGACCCACATTATGCTCTACTTGTTTTTCAAACAAAGTTATGTTTTGTAGCTTTATCAGATAGCTGTGGTTACCAAATGTGTTATTTAGATTGATGAAATGTTTCCATGCTTTATTAAGTAAAGTAAAATTACAAGTAAAGTAAGTAAAGTAAATTAAGTAAAGTAAAATTACAAAAAAAAAAGTGAAATTTCATTCTGATTTCTCATTGTTCAAACTTGGTTAGAAGCCAGGGAAACAAACTTAGTGAGTTCTATTTCAGTATGTCCACAGGAAAATAGTACCTATTCCCAGAAAATTGCTTTTCTGTATTCTATATTAGTGTAATTTTTCTAATCACCACTTCTCAACCATGTTTCAATAACAGTATCTGTGTTTCAGTCAGACTAGTCTCCATCTTTTAATTTAAAGTTAGAACTGGCAGAAGAATAGTTAAATGGATTATGTCAGCAAAGAAAAATAAGATATTTGAATTTCATAACAATAGAAAGTTTAATCCCTGTCATACTTTTAAACAGTGTCATTTCTCCATGCAGACTGCAGGGAAACACATTTATCTATTAATGTTATATTTGTATATTTAATGCTTTATAGAAATTTTAACTTTATAAACTGGAAGGTTTCTTTCCTCTATCAAAACCAAACAGAAAGGGGTTAGCAATACATTAAGTGTATACATAGTACGGATATGGATGTAGCATTTCTAGGATATACAGGTAGGTTAAAAACAGAAAATCACTCCCATGTTTGCTTTCTCTTCTGAATTTTAATATGCCTCTGTGTGTGTAACTGAGGAGTGGGTTGTGTGAAAATATAAACTTATTATTAAACATGAGGCCTCTTAAGAATTTGATAAGTTACATGTTAATGTAAGAAAAACCAGATTGATTTGGGCATTTTGATTTTTGCCTATGACCATCTATATAACTTATTGAATATCAGCATTTATAATTAGATAGTGATATATTTATAAGCTGTCCCTCAGGTGTTTAGCAAATAAGTAGAAGAAGGCTAAGTGAGCTATTTATTATTCAGGATAATTGATCCATTCAAATCCACCTTAACTGTGAATTAACAGGAATAACAACAGCAAAAATATTTAAGCATATTTTTGTGATAGGTGATTTTATTTCTTCGTGTTCTAGAAAAAAATGAATTGTTTAGTATACAGTATTTTTCCTTCCAGCAGTATGAGAAGTCAGGTACTTGAAGTATCAGGATGCAGGATGCTAGAAGTTGAAATTCAGCCTTACAAACTAGCCCCATGCGAGTAAACTGTAGACACATCCTCTGTATATTATTAAGGTTGCTAAGATAGAGTACTGGGGTCATTTTTGATACTGCCTTGTTTGATATAAAATTATCACTGCCTTCATTGTATTTGGTAATAACTGATACTGTTAATATATTTACTTTAGTCAGAAATCAACCACTCATGCAGAGTTCTTTATACCATTATCTCACTTAATTTGTATTGCAAATATCCCTGCAAAATAGTTGTTATTAGACTTAACTTTAATAATGAATAGCAAGGTACTCAGAGAACATATGTGGCATTCTCAGAATCTCCCATCTAGTCATCAGAGGATTTAGAATACAATGTTGGACTCTAGCACATATTCCCCTTTGCAGGTATTATACTGAATAGCTGGTGGATTAGAACAAGGACCAACAAATTAAGACCTAAATATTTTTATTTTCTTCTTACTCTGAGTGAAAGGAGTATATATATTTTTTCTATCACATGATCTTAAGTTTATTTCCATCCTTATTATGAATATTGGGACAGATAGAATTTTCCAAAAATATATACAATATTCAGTATCTCCTATTCTACTTTTTTCCAATGTGACTGAAATTTTGCCCATTGAGAGGTGGGGTCTTGCAGTCTTATCCCTTTGAGTGTGGCAAATGTGATGCTCCGTTGTTTCCTAATCAAAGTCCAAAACCTAATCAAAGTCCAAAAAGACAACACAGTTCCACAGGGTTCTCATGGGGTACTGGCTCTTAGAACATGGCCACCGTGCTCTGAGGAAGCCCAAGGACCCCATGGAGAGGAACTAGGGTCCACAACACTGGTTGAACTGTCAGCTGAAAGTCAGCACCAACTTGCCAGCCCTGTGAGTGAGCCATGTTGGAAGTAAATCCCTTATTCTAGCCATGCTAGCTGACACAATGTAGTACAGAGAGAGCTGTCCCTGTTGCTGCTGCTGCTGCTAAGTCACTTCAGTCGTGTCCGACTCTGTGCGACCCCATAGACGGCAGCCCACCAGGCTCCGCCTGGGATTCTCCAGGCAAGAACACTGGAGTGGGTTGCCATTACCTGAACCCTGCCTAAATTGAATATCTAGGACCAGAATAAATCATTGTTGTTGTTTCAGACACTAAGCTTTAGGGTAGCTAGTTAAGCAGCAATAGATAACTAAAATGGTTATCTAGGTACAATTTTCTCCAAGTTCAGTTCAGTTCAGTCGCTCAGTCGTGTCCGACTCTTTGCGACCCCATGAATCGCAGCATGCCAGGCCTCCCTGTCCATCACCAGCTCCCGGTGTTTACCCAAACCCATGTCTATCGAATCAGTGATGCCATCCAACCATCTCATCCTCTGTCGTCCCCTTCTCCTCCTGCCCCCAATCCTTCCCAGCATTAGGGTCTTTTCCAATGAGTCAACTCTTCGCACAAGGTGGCCAAAGTATTGGAGTTTCAGCTTCAACATCAGTCCTTCCAATGAACGCCCAGGACTGATCTCCTTTAGGATGGACTGGTTGGATCTCCTTGCAGTCCAAGGGACTCTCAACAGTCTTCTCCAACACCAAAGACAATTTCAATTCTATATATTTAAGGTAAAACAATAAAATGATTTAATAGGTGTTTGTAAGGGGTTTTATTTGCTTATGTTCATAACTATTTATCTAGGATGTGACTGTTTTTTGTCTGCTGCTGCTGCTGCTAAATCGCTTCAGTCGTGTCCGACTCTGTGCGACCCCATGGACTGCAGCCTACCAGGCTCCTCCATCCACGGGATTCTCCAGGCAAGAGTACTGGAGTGGGGTGCCATTGCCTTCTCTGGTTTTTTGTCTAAATTACTGTAAAATAAAATATCTTCTGCCTAACAGTAGATAATTACCTCATTAACTCATTAAAAGCTTTTCTCTTATTGAGAAAGAATGCATTTTAAAAGACCACCTTCATATCAGAAATATTTTAAAATCTCTGGTTTGGCAGGAAAATTCAAAGCTCAAAGGCATCTGTTGTATTCATGAAGCACTTTTCTTATTAATTGTTAGAGAATGCCAAGGTCCCTTGTGGAACACATGGCAAAACAAGCTGATTAAGGGGCTTAGTATTATTTTAAAATTACTTAATTGCCATTTAATGAAATAGGGAGCTCTGACTTCCCCACTACATAATAAAATGGTTACTCTGCAAGGAATGAATTGCTGGCTGCATTGACCTTGCAGAGCAAGCTGGGTTTAAAGAAGCCACGTAATACTTTTATGCAATGATGGTATAGGGACTGAAAGCCATATTCCTGGAAATGTGCATGTTAGCATTTATATCCCTTTTGTAATTGCTGAAATAATGGCCAACATACATTAAGAAATGTCTGGGTATTCCACTGGGTGCCCTGATTGCAGTCAAACCACACATATGAACACCTCTTAATTGCCAAAGTAATTTCTAAGGAACTAAAAACACAGTTCATTTGCTTTTCCACCCTGCCCTTGGGAACCTGCAATTCTGCTTCATTACAACCACTCAACCTTTAGCCCTCATCTGTTTCAAAATGGTTTGCAGTGTTTTAGATACAATAAAATAGCAACTATAGGCAGCCATGCACAAATCTGTTATTTTTGTTAGCACCGCTGCTTCCAATTTTGAAATTAGCTAAGGTTAAAGCCAAGAATTTAGCTACATTAGTGCATTTTTACTATATGTGTCTACTTTTAAAAATATATGTTTATATCTCCTCTTGCACTTAATGAATATATCTTTCCTAGCAGATCTGAGAGAGTAAACATTTGTTTGAGAGGGGAGAATAGGCTACCTTCTGTTTTATTTACTTTAGCATCTAATCAAGCCAACTAGGCTTCCCAGGTGGCTCAGTGGTTAAGAATCTGCCTGCCAATGCAGGAGACACAGGAGACGCCGTTTTGATCCCTGAGTCAGGAAGATCCCCTGGAGGAGGAAATGGCAACCCACACCAACATCCCTGCCTGGAATATCCCTTGGACAGAGGAGCCTAGCTGGCTACAGTCCATGAGGTCGTGAAGAGTTAGACATGACTGAATGACTGAGCACACAATCAAACCAACTACCTTGGAAAGGAAAAGGAATTTGAGGAGGGTGCATTTACTCAATTTTCAATCACTATTACTAAACATTAATTACTATGATAAATTTACCATGAGGTTAAAAAAATAAGCCTATGTACTAATTTCTTGTGTCTGTATATATATAAGTATGTATATACACACATGCATCAGTTCAGTTCAGTCATTCAGTCGTGTCTGACTCTTTGTGACCCCATGGACTGCAGCACGCCAGGCCTCCCTGTCCATCACCAACTCCAAGAATTTACTCAAACTCATGTCCATTGAGTTGGTGATGCCATCCAATCATCTCATCTTCTGTGGTCCCCTTCTCCTCCTGCCTTCAATCTTTCCCAGCATCACGGTTTTTTCAAGTGAGTCAGATCTTCGCATGAGGTGGCCAAAGTATTGGAGTTTCAGCTTCAGCATCAGACCTTCCAATCAACACCCAGGACTGATCTCCTTTAGGATGGACTGGTTGGATCTCCCTGCAGTCCAAGGGACTCTCAAGAGTCTTCTCCAACACCACAGTTCAAAAGCATCAATTCTGCACTCAGCTTTCTTTACAGTACAACTCTCACATCCATATATGACTCCTGGGAAAACCATAGCCTTGACTAGATGGACCTTCGTTGGCAAAGTAATGTCTCTGCTTTTTAATATGCTGTCAAGGTTGATCATAACTTTCCTTCCAAGGAGTAAGCACCTTTTAATTTCATGGCTGCAGTCATCATCTGCAGTGATTTTGGAGCCCCCGAAAATAAAGTCACCCACTGTTTCCATTGTTTCCCCATCTATTTGCCATGAAGTGATGGGACCAGATGCCATGATCTTAGTTTTCTGAATATTGAGATTTAAGCCAAATTTTTCACTCTCCTCTCTCACTTTCATCAAGAGGCTCTTTAGTTCTTCTTCACTTTCTGCCATAAGGGTGGTGTCATCTGCATATCTGAGGTTATTGATATTTCTCCCAGCAATCTTGATTCCAGCTTGTGCTTCATCCAGCCCAGCGTTTCTCATGATGTACTCTGCATATAAGTTAAATAAGCAGGGTGACGATATACAGCCTTGATGTACTCCTTTCACACGCATGCCTTATATAAATATATACACATGGCATTAGTATATATATATGCATCCTACATTTACACATGTGCCATATATATAAGATATAGGATATATATATCTTCTGATAATGATTATTTAAAATTTAATGCCCATCTCATATTTACTTTCTTTACCGTACTACCATTATTCTCATTTTTCACTTTTTGTTTTCATCCAATAGCCTTGCCTCTCCATCACTGTATAAGCTACCTTCTTCCTGTATACATTGTTTGCTTATTTGTTGAAAATTGCCTAGAATTAATTACCTCATTCTCAGATAACAATAACCAGACTTGCCTTTTCCTCATACACTCTTAATTCAGGTTGAGTTTATGATGTCTTTTGGTCCCCCAAAAGGATCCCCCCAAACTTTCAGGTCTACTAGAGAGATATATTCTGTTTCTAGTAATTCAGTTAATTGGTTGCAATAACTGATAGCCATCTTCAACCTCACCATGAGGAGAGTATGACTAAGAACAAAGACAGGCTAAGAGATGCACGTAGATTTGACTAGTTAAGTATTTGGATCCAACATGGTTTAAGTTATGGATCTCTGTTTCCTGAGACAACATTTATCCTTTTCTTGCCACTCCCACCACCCCAGACAGATTCTTTTCTGCTGTTGTTAAGTTAGCTACAACTCTTTCTCTTACTGGCAAGTAAAAACTTTCTGACTACAAAATTCTTGCTATTTTTTCCTGTTCAAATGTTTCTTCCCTTTAGATTTTTCTCCAGTGTACCCCCCAACCCAATGGTCTATAAAATTTTATTCAACTGACTTCACTTTTTCTCCCTTTTTTTCCCCCCAGTTTTATGTGGCACTGTCTTCTCTATTTCCTTTGGTATCCCTTCCATAACGGTTACAAGGATCATTCCTTTTTCCTCCACACACTCTTTAGTCAGCTCTGATGAAAACTGAGGTATCTTTGCCAAACTATGAGCAAGGAAGACACCTTTAGTAAACTTTGCATGTTTAAGCAAATTCTAGTGAGAAAATAGAGGAAGTCTGTCCTTTTTTTTTAACATTATTTGAAGGCAACCTATCATTTTCTATCTCCTGTGAAGTTTTACTTCTGTGCCATCATCCTTACTTTTAGCAACTAGCCCATTTCAGAAGTAGCAAAGTCCAGAATCCCTTGGATCCCATAAATTATTTTGAAATATATATGCAAATTAAGGAAAACCATGGGTATAATTAATAATAATTCAACACAAACAAATAGTACTGTTGTATTCCGTATATTTGAGCTTCCCTCATGGCTTAGACAGTAAAGAATCTGACTGCAATGTGGGAGACCTGGGTTGGATCCCTGGGTTGGAAAGTACCCTTGGAGGAGGGTATGGTAACTCACTAGAGTAATCTTGCCAGGAGAATCCCCATGGAAAGAGGAGCCTGGTGGGCTACAGTCCATGGAGTCTCAGAGTCAGACACAACTGAGCAACTCAGCACAGCACATTCCATATATTACATACATGAAATATAGAAAAGCCTGAGTAGCAATGCATAATATGTTGTGTTTTTATAAATGATTACATCTGCTCACATTCAAAACTCTATTGAAAATTTATTTCAAAATGTCATTGAATTGAACTATATTTATAAAAATCAAATTAAGTATAAATTAAAGAATGATATATAAATGGAAACCAACATGTTATCATCATGTTTAAATGACAATCAAGGTTCATTGACCTTCAAATAGGAACTGACCTTACCTTTCCCTTGATCAAGATTATCATTTATTTGGCCCAAAACCTTCAACAAGAGTGCTTATAAATAAATGTGTGATTATAGCTGATAGTGACAAGTTTCACAAATCATCTGGGTGACACCCAAAAATTCTAGATAACTTTGTATTCTTAAGGTGTAAAAGGTCAAGAAATTCATTTCAACAAACAGTCTAGTGTACTTTGCTATACCATGAGAACTGAAATATTGAATTAGACTTCCTTCTTGTGCTATAGCTAGAGTCTATTACAGGAGAAAATCCAAGCACAATATTACCCTGTTATAAGAACTATCAAGTTTCCCTGGTGGCATTGATGGTAAAGAATCTGCCTGCAATGCAGGAGACTTGGGTTAGATCTCTAGATGGGGATGATCTACTGGAGAAGGGAATGGCTACCCACTCCAATATCCTTGCTTGGAGAATTCCATGGACAGAAGAGCCTGGCGGGCTACAGTACATAGGATTACAAAAGAGTCGGACATGACTGAGCAACTAACACAAGTACTATCATAATAACAAAAGTTATTATGAGAAGATAAGACTACGCTATTTCTCATTATTTCTGAGATAAGTGCTTTTTTCTCTTGGAAGAAAAGCAGTGACAAACTGACAGTGTATTAAAAAGCAGAGACATTACTTTCCGACAAATGTCCATATAGTCAAAGCTATGGTTGTTCCAGTAGTCATGTATGGATGTAAGAGCTGGACAATAAAAAAGTCTGAGCATCAACAAATTGATGCTTTTGAACTGTGATGCTGGAGAAGACTCTTGAAGTCCCTTGGACTGCAAGGAGATCCAACCAGTCAATCCTAAAAGAAATCAGTCCTGAATATTCAATGTAAGGACTGATGCTGAACCTGAAGCTCCAATACTTTGGCCACCTGATGTGAAGAGCTGATTCATTTGTAAAGACCCTGATGCTGGGAAAGATTGAAGACAGGAGGAGAAGGGGATGACAGGGGATGAGGTGGTTGGATGGCATCAGCTACTCAGTGGCTCAGTGGACATGAGTTTGAGCAACTCTGGGCGATGGTGAAGGACCAGGAAGTCTAGTGTGCTGCAGTCAATGGGGTCGCAAAGAGCGGGACAAAACTGGGGGACTGAACAACAACAAGATGCGAAATGAAATGTTTCTGCTCCATGCTCTAACAGTAAACAAGCCTTTTAGAAATGCAGATTCCTAAACCCAGGTGAAACAGAGCCAGCTATTTGCAAGCCATCAGCTACTTCCTCCCTGGTAAGCACTGAGGAGCTGGAAAGATGAGAGGCTGCCTTCTGCCATATCCACCATCTCTTAAGGTAAATAAGGAATTAGGATGTGAATAGCAAGGAAGTAGGATTGGCCCCAGATAACTAGATGCATATGAAAGTAATGATTTCACCAAGCCTAGACACTCGCATCTTCCCATATATCAGTTCAGTTCAGTTCAGTTGCTCAGTCATGTCTGACTCTTTGCGATCCCATGAATTGCAGCACGCCTGGCCTCCCTGTCCATCACCAACTCCCTGAGTCCACCCAAACTCATGTCCATTGAGTTGGTGATGCCATCCAGCCATCTCATCCTCTGTCATCCCTTCTCCTCCCGCCCCCAATCCTTCCCAGAATCAGGGTCTTTTCCAACGAGTCACTCTTCGCATGAGGTGGCCAAAGTACTGGAGTTTCAGCTTCAACATCAGTCCTTCCAATGAACACCCAAGACTGATCTCCTTTAGGATGGACTGGTTGGATCTCCTTAGAAGGTCTCTAAGTCTCTTCATGTGAGGAATCTGTTTTTTTCTTAATTAACAGCAATCTTTTTTTATTCAGATTACCTACCCTTTGCTACAAATGTGTGTCTATATAGCCTGGTCCTCCCCTGCCTCCTGGGAGTCATCTCTCTGGGGATCACTTGAGATACTGTCTCCTGGATGGGAGTCCTAACATATCCACTGAATAAAGCCTAATGCTCAACTTTTAGGTTGCTCATTTTTTTTTTCTTTTTAGTCAACATAGATAATGAAAGATAGCAACTAATGAAATAACATTTGGATACCAACATGAGGAAATACTAAGCACTGGATGGAGGTAGGAAAACCATTTCAAGCAGAGGGTTCAGAATGTTCAAAGAAATGAGAAGATAAGAATATATTGACAAAAACTCTCTCTTTGACCAAAATTTAATCAGGCTCCTCTGAACCTTGATTTTGACTAGGCCTAGATTTTGGCCCCTGTCTTTTCTTTGTTCTACCTAGCCAAACTTTAGAAAGAATCCTACTAAGTCATTTAGCAAGAATTCTCTCAACTTTGATATCTGATCAATTTCCTCATCTCTTCACCTTTAATGTGTAAGTCCTTGGCTTGCCTTTAACAAGAATCCTGGTTAGGTCAGTTTAGCAAGAATCCTGCTACACTTGATGTCTTCTCTTAATAACTTTCCATGCATTGACCATTCATACTGGCTATGAAGCCCCAGCTGCATTTCTTGTATTCAGAGTTGAACACAGTTGCCCTTCCTTTTTACAATAACCTTATGATAATAGTCTTTGGTCTGCTTGGCCTGCAGGATCTTAGTTCCCCAGTTCCTCAATCAAGTATCCAACTAGCACTCCCTGCAGCAGGAAGCTGAGTCTTACCACTGGACTTACAGGGAAGTTGGGCAATAGTTTTGAATGAATTATTTGCAATTTTGACATGTCAGAATAATTTTTTCTTTAATAATATGACACATCTGAAAATCTTTGTTCAGTATGACTGAAAAAAATGTGGAAATTCAAATTTTTCCTCTTTTTAAGGGAGCTTTCAGTGTGTTTCCAGAGACTGATAGGTAAATATTAAGCATAATGCAGACAAAACATGATAAAGTGCAAAATAAAGCCACAGAAAAATATTTTAGGCCCTGGGAAGCCATTTAATTCTAATTTTATAGGAATATGGGAAGGTTTCAAGGAGAAAGAAACAGTTTAGCAAGCCTTCAGGGAAGAATAACTTGTCAATAAGAAGAGAAGGGAGTGACAGTGAGAAAATGCATTTGAGCCAAAGGGAAATGAGTATTTTAAGTCATTGAATCTTAAAAGCTTAGAGGCTGCTGGAAAATTGAATGCAGTCAATGCAGTGGATAAAGTAAGTTTTGAATTTGAAAAAGTAGAGTGTGAGAAAATTCAGCTTAAAATTTGTTTAAAGATGACAGGTTGGACAAAAGTGTCTCCTTTCATTCCCTGCCAAAGTCTCACGTAAATGATATAAATGCCACGGAATGGCATATATTGTAGGACAAAGAGGCTGAATAAGGAGATAACAGTAAAATATTTTGAAAAATGGAAATGGATGAGTGATAATTGACTTCACAAAAACAAAAAACCTTTTACCAAAGGAACATTGGGATAAAACCAGAACCCTTCAAAAACCCAAAACACTAAGGAAATGGTAGCACTGGATACATCTTGAAATGAGGGTGTTTCTTTAGAACAGCATTCAACAGCCTTTAAAGGGAGACGATATAATCAAAATCTCTATAGCATATCCACAAAGTCCAGCATAAAATGTTTTAAGTATATATGTATTACGTATATTAAACATGAAAGAAGCAAAAAAAAAAAAAAAAAAGGAAGTATAATTAAGAAAAAAAAGGATTGGTCAATATAAACTGGCACCATAATAACTCAAATGTTAGGATAGCAGAGAATGATTTTAAAACCCTGTCATAAATGTTCAAAGTAAAGAAAATCCACCTCCCAATTCAGGAGATGCCGAAGAAGTGGTTATGATCCCTGTGTCAAAAAGATCTCCTGGAGTAGGAAACAACAATCTGCTCCAGTATTCTTGACTGGATAATCCCATGGACAGAGGAACCAGGCTGCAGTCCATGGGGTCACAAAGAGTCGGATATAACTGAGCGACTGTGTACACATACACTGATGGGCCTAGTGGTTATCATACTAAGTGAAGTAAGTCAGACAGAGGAAGACAATTACCATATGATATCATTTATATGTAGAATCAAAAAAATTATACAAATGAGCTTATGTATAAAACAGAAACAAACACACGCTTAGAAGTGAACCTTATGGTTACAAAAGTGGAAAGATAGAGGGAGGAATAAATTTGGAGGTTGGGTTTAACATATAAACACCATTATATATTAAATAGTAGTAAAACAGACAACCCCCTGCAATGCAGGAGACCCTGGTTCTATCCCTAGGTCAGGTTCCCTGGAAAAGGAAATGGCATCCCACTCCAGTATTCTTGCCTGGGAAATCCTATGGACAGAAGAACCTGGCAGGCTAGAGTCCATGAGGTCCCAAGAGTCAGATACAACTTAGCAACTAAACCAACCAATCAAAATAAATAAAATAGATAATAATCAACATATTATTTAGCATAGGAAACTCTACTCAATACTTTGTAATGACCTAAATGGAAAGAGAATCTGAAAGAGAATACATATATGTATAAATGAATCACTTTGCTGTACACCTGAAACTAACAGCACTGTAAATCAATTATATTCAAATATAAAGTAAAATTTTTTACTATACATATGTATTTGTAATAAATAAATGTTTTTGAACAGTATACGTATATGACAGAGATTTCCTGATCTACTTTCAAAACATAGTTAAATGCTTATAGAAGTGTGATAATTTGTTTTGGAAAAAAAAAAGACTGCTCATAAATTTAAATCAGTTATCTGTTTGGACTGCCTTTGTAACTTATGCCTGAAATCTGACAGGAGGAAATAATAAATAAGGCATCTTAGCTTTACCTTGTAATTTTTCAGATTTCAGTCACACTTTAATCATTATTCCAAGAGCAGAAGCATAATCAGATTAAGAAAAAAAAAATAACTATGCCTTCCACAATCATGTTAATCAACCAATGCACATAACCTAAAAGATTATATGTTCATATTCTGATGTTAAGGATGATAAATCATATGCATCTTTCTAAACATCTGTTGTAAACTTATCTGCCAAATTCTTTGCAATTAGGAAATATGAAAATCTCAGATTATGTAAATAATTATGTATATGTTGATCCTGGAGTTATAAAGTAAGAATGTCAAAATGTGTTAAAGTAATGAAGTATTTGAAAGGATTTCTAGAATGCAAAATCCACTAGAATTCCACTGTTTATTGAAAGATTTCAGGTATATGATATAGATGTATTCATGACATATTACAAAAAAGCAATTATGTAGCCTGGTATTTTTTCTGAGAAGAAGGTTATATTAAACATCATCAAGAACAACCACATTGGGAATACCTTTCCAAACCTTCAGTCTTTTAAACATAAGCATCTGGAGGGAAGAAAAAAAGAAGAAAACTGTGTAGGTTTTTTTTTTTTTCATATCTATTGAGGGCCTGTCAAGCAAATGCAAACCTCATAAAGTCTTGGCATCAGCAATGACTTAGCATTTTATCCAATTACCTTTGCCAAGGTCTGGATTCACTGACAGAGAAAGGGTGAGCTGAGGTGAGAAATAAATTCACTCAAAGTCTGTCCTCAATATGAAACCCAAGAAATGGGACCTTATTTTGCGTTGGAAAAGAGAGACAACATTTTAAGGAAAAGAGATCTTTTATCAGTCATACACTTATAATGGTAAAGATCTTGCTATCAAATCATTGCAAGAATAAAATTTTATTAGTTTTTATATGTATGTTACTCTACTTGACAAATTAAGGAAAAAATAAAAGCAATTGTTTTAATCAAATGGGGGAATAGCTTGAGAAGCTAATCAGAAAAAAATCAAGAGAACACTAAACTGCTTTGAGTACAAAAAGGAAGAGCAATGGCCAGAGAGGATATGATGTGTTTGGGGATTCAGATGATGAGGTTCAGATGACAAATGATCATACAGAGGCAGAAAGGGATAATTAGGAAGACTTGTTATGGGACAGGAAATGTTGTCTCCACACTTTTAGAAAAGCTTCAGTTAAATCTACCTTCTCTATCAATGCCTTCTGTTTATTTCAATGCAAAGATATGTGAAATATTCTTCACATAAGAATTTTTTCTCCTTATTATACTCTAGTTGTTCAACTCATCATCAGAGAGAAACTGTAGCAGTCATTTAAAATCGGACTTGTCAATACAGGGATTGTAGACTTCAGTTTTCAGTAAGGTTACCAGAAGCACATTAAAGTATTTCTGATTGTGAAAATCTAAGAAACTTTTTCAGAATATTGCAGGCTAGAAATGAAGCTGAATTCTGCCTCTGTAAACTCACAAATTCTTAAGACATCTGAGTTTTTCTTGGCAAAGGAGAAGAGGTATGGAGCAGATACACTTGGGAACAGGATCCACAAAAGACTGGTATGCATGTGTGTGTGTGTGTTCACTTACTCAGTCATGTCCAACTCTTTGTGACCCTATGGACTGTAGCCTGCCAGGCTTCCCTGTCCATGGAATTTTCCAGGCAAGAACACTGGAGTGGGTTGCCATTTTCTACTCCAAGTGGTCTTCCCGACCCAGGGATTGAACCCACGTTTCTTGCATCTCCTGCATTGAGAGGTGTATGCTTTACCACTAGCCCACCAAAGACAGGGCTGCTGATAAAGCATAAAATAAGTTAGAAATCACTTATGTCGGCCACATAACACCAGACACTAAGACAATTCCAGTGCCAGGGATGTTCATGGAAGACATAGCAAGAAAATGCCATGAATTGTTGCACTGTTGGCAAGTGAGTGACTGAGATTAAGAGAGTTAACAGAGCCTGAATTAGTATAACTAGATCCAAATCTCCCAAATCATTGTGTTCTCTATGAGAATATCAATTGTACTTGAAAGGATTGGGGCAATGTGGACGTTTGCCAGGATTCTTGTGTAAAATCTCCAAATGTTTCAATGAGAAGGGGGATAAAGGATTCCTGAATATACGGATATTAAGAACAAATGCTCAACACAACAAGAAACTTTAACTTGTTGCATCAGGACAGTGTTAAAATGCTACTATAAAAATCAGATATCAAAATTCTTATAGTTATAAGAATAAAGCATGTTTTAAGATCCAATTATAAATGCTATTGAAAATCTTAGGGTGTTGCCTGATCTCAAGCCTCAGCATCCTTTTTCTCTCAAGGAATACTTAATCCTATATACAGCTCTCCACTCTTAAGATGGATTTTAACTTTAGACAAAGGGATTTTAAAAGCTGCTGCGGGCTTCCTCGGTGGCTCAGCAATAAAGAGTCTGCCTGCCATGCAGGAGAGTGAGAGACATAGGTTCAATCCTTGGCTCAGGAAGATCCCCTGGAGAAAGAAATGGCAACTCACCCTAGTTTTCTTGCCTAGAAAATTCCATGCAGAGTAGCCTGGTGGGCTACAGTCCATAGGGTCACAAAGAGTTAGATACAACTGAACATGTATGCACAATGCTAACACTTTGAGTCATGTTATACTTGACTGCAAGGCAGTCTTCTTCATGTGACATATTTCTTCAAACATGGTTTCTTTTCCCCTCAAAGACCATCTCTAATTTGTTATGATAAAGGGCTTACTGCTTCCTTATGCACAAATCCCTGTGTTAGTAACCCATCAAAGATCTTGTTTCTTTAGGACTCAGTTCCTGCCTTGCTTGGTCTTTCAATACTTTTTTCCCAGAACACATTTGTGTCTGTGGCTCTGTTGTTGTCTGGTAAATGCCATGACACTCCTTTATGCATCAGTGGATAAATCCAGCTCCAGAATTCACCACAAGCCAGGAGTTACCTGCTTGTTAAAATTAAGGCATCTCAGATACTCATGTTGAGACACAGTACAGACACTGCTTCTTTTGTTTACTGGTCTACCTCCCATTACCTACAAGTACTGCTTCTTCTGTTTACTGGGCTATCTCCCATTACCTACACATGAAATGCATCTCCCTAACAGTTGGGTTACACAGTCTAACTCTTCTATCTGTTCTGCTGCAACTTTTCCTAAGACAAGAGATCTAGATCTACGAACTATTTGCTGCAACTATTCCAACAGCACCCAGAGCATGATATCTCAGAAGGTGCCCTGGGAAACCCCAGGTGGAGAGTATGAGGAGGCTCAGAACTTCAGAATGGCCAGCAAACTGTTCATTCATTAAAAAGTTATCTACTGCTTTCTATATGACAGGCACTGTACTAGGAAGTTCATTCAAAAGGGCTATACTTTTAAGTCTTATAGTTTCTCTGCTTAAAAATACTTTCAAAACAATTATTATAGTACAAAATACTAAAATTGTATATTAGTAAGAAAGGGAATAGAGGTTTTTGTGCCTTGTGCAGTCTTATAAAGCTGATAATGATTTAATTTAGTAATCACCGTGTGCCAAACACTACACTAGGTTATTTTAGATGTGATATTTCTTTGTATCTCTTCAACAAACTTGTTGGATAGGTACTATTGTTATTTTCATTGTAAAAAGGAGAAGGTATTCTTGCCTAGAAAATTCCGTGGACTGAGGCGCCTGGCAGGCTACAGTTCACGGGGTCACAAAGAGTCGGACATGACTTAGCAACTGAGCACACAAGAGAAAAGGCAACACATCTATCTAGTAAGAGATGAAGCCAAGTTCTGCACCCAGGCAGTCTATGCCTAGGGTCTTCCTTCTTTACCACTATATTGGAAAGCCTGAGCTCTGATCCAGAGACCTTTTGAACAAAATCATGGTCAAAAGGAGTCTCTCTTTTCCCTAATTATTTCTTTGCATAAGCAACATTCCAAAATCTTATTGCTCAAAGCTATGATTTAAATTATTTATTCGTTCATTGAATTACTTGCATACCCTTGCTTTACAGTAAGTATATATCTCTTAAATGTCACTATCAACAGAGGCTCATTGTTTTTCCTTAAATCATTTTGCAAATGACTGTACAACTCTTCTCCAAGCTGAACGACTTCAATTTTCATGTGTAATTTTGCTAGAGATGAACTATAGCTGGACTTAATAAAATATTTTTGACATACCAGATTATTAAATCTTACTTGGAAATGATCGAATTGATTTTCTCATGATCTCTATTTCATAGACAAGAGGTAGACTGAATGGCATAAAAAATGCACATATATTTATATGTACATATGGTATTGATTTCTCCCTTTATTGGATTCCATCACAATACATTTAACAGAATTTCTGTAAAGCAAATTCAGTTTCCCAATGAATTCCATCATAAAATTATAGACATGGCCTTTCAGAAAAAAGTTTGTAAAAGAGCTATTTTAAAACATTTCAGTATTTTTATTATTTTTCTTAAGATGGTTTATAGCAAAACCACATCCACTGGGATTGTACAAGCATCTTTTGACACCTGCATAACAAGACTCTGTGCTCCTGGAATGTGTCTTTCCTTCTTTTCCTCTGGCTGCATCCATTTCAGTAGTTTATATCTTTAAATATGCACACATATTTTAATAGTTCACTTGTCTGCATGGTAAAGGGGAAAGAAGTTATTAAAATATAAGTGGATTTTCAGATATTTGAAATATAACTTATAGGACTATGTATTAAACCTTGATAAGAATTACAATAACAGAATCAAGGAATTAATATAGCTCCAGTGTATTAAATTAAAATGACACAGCTTTATTTTTTGTTCATTCGCAGGATTACATTTTATAGGAATATTTAGAGATAGAAGCCGTCAAAATGATAATATTCAGAGTGGGAAAAGATCTAGAAACCATTCACATTTGAAGAAGAGCTAAAGAAGCAGGGGATACTTACAGGTGTACTGGTATCTGTTTGCAAATAACTGAATACCTGTAATGAAAACAAACAAAAGAGGCTTAGGTATCAAAAAGTTGAACAAATACTGAAAGTTGAAAGTGTATAGATCTCTATTCAATATAAGAAACAATTTTTTAAATAATTGTAATCATTCCAAAATGAATCCTTGTGTCACAAGTCTGTTCAACCAAGGACAGAATAATATCTCTTTCTTCCAGAAATTCTTATTTGGAGAAATTCTATACTACTTTCAAAAAGCATGTTTTGTTTTCAAGGCATAGGTGAATACTCAACAAAATTTAAAAAGCATGAGACTTTAAATAATATTCAGTAACATTAATTTTAGGACACAAATAATCACAAGAAATTTTTGATATGCACCTAGAATTAGGAACCATGACTGACCTAGCTTAAAATGTTAGAAGAAATCTAATTAGCAAGTCAAGGATGAATACTGGTGAGATCGGTATCTGTACTATGATGTAAAGTATAAGGAAAGGATAAATATACAAAAAATGGTTAATGGAGTGGGCAAGGCAGAAGCAGGAGAATAAGTCATTGTGAAAGTATAGATCACTGCAGGTGTCTGAAGTACAAAGAAGAATGCAGTGAGAAGTGAATACAACAGGTGAGGAGTCTGCTTATGTGTGTACTCAGTTGCTTCAGTCTTGTCTGACTCTGTGCAACCCTAGGGAATTGTAGCTTCCCAGACTCCTCTTGTCCATGGGATTCCCCAGGCATGAATACTGGAGTGGTTTGCCACGCCCTCCTCCAGGGGATATTCCTGAGCCAGGGATTGAACCTGCCTCTCTTACAACTCCTGCATTGGCAGGCGGGTTCTTTGCCAGTAGCACCACCCAGAAGCCCTGGGGAATCTAGTGTCTGGCTTAAATACATATAATTTTTCAGGCCCAACTAAAGGTCCCCTGGTGGGCCAACCTCTTAGGCATTCTACATTCCTAGACTGAGTAGAGGCCTTCCTGGGCCTTTATCAGGAAAGGGGAGGGGAGAAAAAAGGGAGCAGAGGGGAGGGAGGAGAAATCTTGAAGATAACTCTTCTTCTATCTGACTTAGAGCTCAGTACTTTTCTACTCCTATCCTTCCTCCTTCTCCTCTCCCAGTGTGCAGTTGCATAAAACCTACAGAAGCATTTTGTTCTGGGCTTCATCAGTATTGAGGCAGTTCTCCACCTCTGTACTGATCCACCTGACCTTCTATTGGTGCCATCTCCTGGGAAAAATGCAACAGTGGGGGCATCAGTGCTTTCACTCCTGTAGCCTGTTGCTTATATATCACAGTCTGTGACTAAAGGTTTGATTGTCACTTTCATTTTGGCTTGTTATTTTATCTGACAGCTGGCACCTCAGCTTCTCCAGCTCAGCTCCATATCCGACAAAAGGAAGGATGTGGTCATTCAGAGTCTAAGTAGTGTGGAGGTTTTCCTAAAAGTAATCCACATGAGTAATAGTGAGTGCTCAAATTAGTCTTTGGCAGTGGTTATGAGAATGCTGGGTGAACTTGGCAGCTGTCTAGGAGGTAGACTGCATAGAACTAGATGATTGGTAATGTAAGATTATGGTAAGTCATGAAGAGTAATTGGGCTTGATTTTTAGATTTATTTCTTGGGGCTTTGGGTAGCCTGAGTTGTTCACTCACATAATAATTAATACTGAAAGTAAATCAAGTATGTGTGGGGATAATTTCAGTTTGGGGTATGAGGAGGTACCTGTGCGATATGCAAATAAAAATGGTCAGGATTCACTTGACCAATCACACTTATATTTAAGAGAAAGAGGAAGAGAGAGAGACAGGGAAAGAGAGAGAGACAGATGGCGGGGGTGGGGGGCGGTGGGAGAGAGAGACAAAAAAAGAAAAGCTAGCTTTTTAAAGTATATTCAGAGAATTTTTTTTTGAGAATTTTTAACAGTAAAGTCAACAAGGCAATATATATGGTAGCTAATAATAGGTTAAAATCCTCAATAAAATAATAAATAGTATAAAGTAAAGAGAAATGAGAAAGAATTCTGGGGCTATTCCCCGTATATAAGGCCTGGAGTATGGAACTGATGAAATACACTAAAATGTAACGGTCAGAAGAAAATTTACCTCATTGATTTCTAAATTTATAATTTAAAACTCACCAGATGGGTGTTCTTCCAAATTCCCCAAAACCTAAGTTCTCCCTCACTTTAGGGTCTCTGAAACAAGTAATTTTTCTCTACTTGGAAAATACCTACTCCCTGCCTTTGCCTACTTCTGCCCAGCCATCTACTGCATACTTGCTGGCTGCAGTTTAAAAATCCTTCATCCCTAAGTTGTGTAGAAAAAGAAAAAATATCAGGAGGGTGGGACTAGATAGTCTACTCAAATCCCAACTCGTCTCACCTAAAATCTCTGTGACATTGGCAAGTCTCTTAACCATTCTGCACTTGAGTCTCTAGTCATTTTAAAATAGATAATAAGGATTAAATACCAGAAGCTTATAAAACAGTGGTAGACCAGAGTAAGTGCTCAATTAATATTCACAAACTGTGCTACTCTCTCAGCACTTGGTTTTCCCTACAATAGGCTTGAAATCCTGGAAAAGCAGGGACCATGACTGCCTCCTTAATTACTCTCTCCAGGACCTAGGACACAGAATATGCTCAATAACTCTTGGTGGAATAAGTCAAAATTTTTTCCAGTTTATTTGCTTGTGGAAGTTTTCATCATTTTTGAATCTGACGAATACTCAAAGACTATATTTTTTAATCAGGTTATATATAGTTTCAAGGCTTCCCAAGTGGATCCATGCTAAAGAATTAACCTACCAATGCAGGAGACATGGGTTTGATCCCTGATCCCTGGGTAGGAAAGATCCCCTGGAGAAGGAATGGCAACCCACTCCAGGATTCTTGTCTGGAAAATTCCATGGACAGAGGAGACTAGCGGGCTATACTCCATGGGGTTGCAAAGAGTCAGGCACGATTGAGCACACACACAGATGGTTTCAAGGATAAGGAAACCTGGTTTGCAAACACAGCTTCTATTTCAGCTCAGAAAGATTTTCTTATGTTTATATTGTAACATTTCTTCTGTTTTCCTTGCCTTGTTTTCTCCTTATGTAATAACTATAATTTAAAGATGAACCCTTTCTCAGTGATCAATGCAAAGAAATAGAGAAAAACAATAGAATTGGAAAGGCTAGAGATCTTTTCAGGAAAATTAGAGACCAAGGGAACATTTCATACAAAGATGGGCTCAATAAAGGACAGAAATGGTACAGACCTAACAGAAGCAGAAGAAATTAAGAAGAGGAGGCAAGAATACACAGAAGAACTGTGCAAAAAAGATCTTCACAACCCAGTTAATTATGATGGTGTGATCATTCACCTAGAGCCAGACATCCTGGAATGTGAAGTCAAGTGGGCCTTAGGAAACATCACTACAAACAAAGCTAGTGGAGGTGATGGAATTCCAGTTGAGCAAAAGATGATACTGTGAAAGTGCTGCACTCAATATGTCAGCAAATATGGAAAACTCAGCAGTGGCCACAGGACTGGAAAAGGTCAGTTTTCATTCCAATCCCAAGAAAAGGAAATGCCAAAGAATGTTCAAACTACTGTACAATTGCACTCATCTCACATGCTAGTCAAGTAATGCTCAAAATTCTCCAAGCCAGGCTTCAGCAATACGTGAACCATGAACTTCCAGATGTTCAAGCTGGTTTTAGAAAAGGCAGAGGAACCAGAGATCAAATTGCCAACATTTGCTGGATCATCAAAAAAGCAAGAGAGTTCTAGGAAAACATCTATTTCTGCTGTATTGACTATGCCAAGGCCTTTGTGTGGATCACAATAAACTGTGGAAAATTCTGAAAGAGATGGGAATACCAGACCACCTTACCTGCCTCTTGAAAAATCTGTATGCAGGTCAGGAAGCAACAGTTAGAACTGGACATGGAACAACAGACTGGTTCCAAATAGGAAATGGAGTACATCAAGGCTGTATATTGTCACCCTGCTTATTAACGTATATGCAGTGTATATCATGAGAAACGCTGGGCTGGAAGAAGCACAAGCTGGAATCAAGATTGCCGGGAGACATATCAATAACCTCTGATATGCAAATGACACCACCCTTATGGCAGAAAGTGAAAAGGAACTAAAGAGCCTCTTGATGAAAGTGAAAGAGGAGAGTGAAAAAGTTGGCTTCAAGCTCAACATTCGGAAAATTAAGATCATGGCATCTGGTTGCATCACTTCATGGGAAATAGATGGGGAAACAGTGGAAACAGTGAGAGACTTTATTTTGGGGGGCTCCAAAATCACTGCAGATGCGGATTGCAGCCATGAAATTAAAAGACACTTACTCCTTGGAAGGAAAGTTATGACTAACCTATATAGCATATTAAAAAGCAGAGACACTACTTTGCCACCAAAGGTCCGTCTAGTCAAAGCTATGGTTTTTCCAGTGGTCATGTATGGATGTGAGAGTTGGACTATAAAGAAATCTGAGTGCCGAAGAATTGATGCTTTTAAACTGTGGTGTTGGAGAAGACTCTTGTGATCCCTTGGACTGCAAGAAGATCCAACCAGTCCATCCTAAAGGATATCAGTCCTGGGTGTTGATTGGAAAGTCTGACCCTAAAGCTGAAACTCCAATACTTTGGCCACCTGATGTGAAGAACTGACTCATTTGAGAAGACCCTGATGCTGGGAAGGATTGAGGGCAGGAGGAGAAGAGTATCACAGAGGATGAGATGGTCGGATGGCATCTCCTACTCAAAGGACATGAGTTTGGGTAGGCTCCGGGAGTTGGTGTTGGACAGGGAGGCCTGGCATGCTGCAGCTCATGGGGTGGCAAAGAGTTAGACACAACTGAGCAACTGAACTGAACTGATAGATGAACATCAAGATGTATCCCACAGATCTATCTCTTTGACATAATTTCCATCCTCTGATTTGGGAGTATTTTTAAATGGTGACGTCTAATTCACAACTTACTTTCTGCAGAGAAAACCTGATTTTATTTTTTCCAGTGTGCATTTAATTTCTGTTAAACCTGTTTGTTTCTTTTTGTTGTTCAGTCGCTAAGTCGTGTCCAATTCTTTGGGAGCCTATGGACTGCAACATGCCAGGCTTCCCTGTCCTTCACTATCTCCCATAGTTTCCTCAAATTCATGTACATTGAGTCAGTGATGCCATCCAACCATCTCATCCTCCACTTCCATCTTATTTTGCCTTTTTTTTCTGTATTTATGTATGTTGCCAGTTAGTACTTCATCCTATTCCTCCCCAATGGTTGTCAAGTCTATTACTACTATGATTCACATTATCCCTGTTTCTCATATTTAACAGAGGCAATGCTCTCTTGAATCTCTTTTAGGGCGACTATGCAGGTATTATATAATCTTTTGTCATTCCTTTTTTTATAGAGTACCTCACACGTAATGTAAATATTTTCCTCAATCTTTTGATGCTATCACTCCTCTGAACTATCCAAGCTTTGTTCCTTCCATAAACAAAACAGAACAAAGAGTGTTGGTTATCATTTAGTTATACAAAGATTTAAGGCACAGTCCACTGCAATCAATCCTGGACAGTGTGCCCTGAAGGGAATTCGGGGTAAAAAAAACAGAATGAAACATTCTGTGCTTTGGGGGCAATAGATAGTTCAGATGCATATCTAAGGAAGAATTTCAATGACTTCAGATTCTTGTATTTTTCCATACACAGCAAAGCACTAAAATCATTAACTTGAAAAATCAGTTCTTTTTGGTTAGCAGTAATCTCTTGCTTGAGAGATTGATGTATTTCCCAGCCTTAAAATTCATACACACACACACACACACACACACACACTCCTCTACCTCTGAGGAGCAGCTCCTCAAAGGTATGTGAGACACTGTCTCCCAGTCTATAATCCTCACTATAACTGAAATTCACTGCTTGTATGTTGTGTATTTTTTTCAGTTGTTATTTTGCTTCATCTTCTTTCCTAATGTAGGGGAGGAAAAATAATTTTCTCTTTACCCTTCTAGGTTCTTGGCTGAGATCACACTGTAATAAGATACATATTAAAAGGATAAATACAGAAGTTTAGTAACATGTACCATGTTATTCAGTCATGTCCGACTCTTAGCCTCTCTATGGACTGTAGCCCCCAAGGCTCCTCAGTCCGTAGGACTCTACAGTCAAGAATACTGGAGTGGGTTGCCATGCCCTCCTCCAGGAGATCTTCCCAACCCAGGTATCGAACCCATGTCTCTTAGGTTCTGCATTGTCAGGCAGGTTCTTTATCATTGGTGCCACCTGGGAAGCCCATCATGTATATCTCCTGTACATATGGGAGATACCCTGGAAAACTGAGTAACTCTCAGAAATGACCCAAGCCACCATCGTAAATACAATCATCAACTGAAGACAAAAGAAAGATGTTGATGAGGGTACCAGTAATGAGGTTGCCAGAAAAAAACAGAGTAAATAAAGTATGGTTGTTGTGCAGATTTAAATCAGTTATTTCTCCATTGGTGAGAATTTTTAGAGATTTGGTCATCCTCTTCCTGCTACAGAGAGGGAGATACCTTTACAAACAGAGAGTTTTTTTCTTTTTTAATAAATGTAAATATCAGAAGGGTCATGTCTACCCTGTTTTCACAATTTTCTTATCTCTGCTGCTTCTTAAAAATCATTAGCCTAAAATGATCTTTATGCCAAAGAGGCATATTTTAGAGTGACAAATCCTCTCCTTTCTTCCCTCCATCCCTTTCTTCCTTCTTTTCTTCCTTCCTTTTTAATTTGTCTACTTTTTCTTGATTGAAGATTGATTTATGTAAGCCTATATGACAGGTTATCATATGTATCTTTCATCTATGTATACTATTCATATATTCTGCCACCATTTTCTGTCACTAAGTCTTAAATCCAGGAAGTGCTGTGAAGACTTAGATAGTTCCTAGATAAAGCTGATATTCAATAAACACAGCTTACTTTAATTCAAAACATATTATAATTTCCCCAGTAGAGTAAGAGTAATCCTGGTTTCAGGCTAGGAACACTTATGTGGAGTCATGACTAAGAGAACAGGAGTGAAGTTGAGAAGTGGTTGAAGCTATGAGTTAAGGAATACTATTCCTGGAGTACCAACACTGCCAGAACACATGGATACAAACAAAAGCTTTGGCCAAAGTAACTTTGTACCCTCTGCCCCACACTCTAGAGACTTGTAGTTCTCGCACAGGCCATTTATCTTTTCAACAATTGTTTCCTTTATGGTGCTATCTTTCCAGTCATCTATCTTGATGGCAGACAGAACAAAGTAAACTGATAAATTACAGGTAGCAGAGTAGTCAGTAAATGTCTCAGATCCCCAAATTTGTTTTACCATGTCCACCATGAAAAGATTGATAAATTCAAGTATGGAGGCCTGAAATTTCCTTATGACACAAGGGAGGGAGTAATGATTGAGGAACATCATTTGCTTGATTAGAATCAAAGTTATATGGTTTAAAAGAAAAATGACAACAAATTAGGGGAAAGAAGAAAAATCAAAGAACTATTTCTTTAATAAAACTACAATATTTTATTCTTGTTTACGTAATATGAGGATGAAACTTGATGACAACACTCATGATTAAGGTAAAACATATGGATTCATGACTAATGTACTAAAATGATAAAAATGAAAAATAAAATCTTTAATCAGATGAATTAACTCTACAAGCCAATAAAGCATAAAAGAAGAATTAGTAGCTAAGGCCAAGGCAATTCTAAATATAAGCTAAAAGGGAATGTAGGAAATAAAGACCACACAATCAAGAATTTAATTTTTTCCTGTGTGACTCCCATAACTCTGTTAATTTTAATTCTTATGCTTCTCAAGGCTTGACGTAGTATTTCACTTCACATGGACAGCCCCAATTTATTACATATTTGGGATCTAGAAAGCAAGAATATTCCCTATTTTGCAAAATAATACCATTTTCAGTGCATCTGATAACCACCACATAGCATCACTCAATAGAACAGCTACAGACTTACTCCACTTTTATTGTTCCACCTTTGTTTATGTCATTATTTGCCCTACATCTTGTTATTAATTCTTTGTGTATTACCAGGCTACAGTGGCTACATTTAATGGCTCAGTTTGGCAAGACTTGAATTCTGTTTAACACAGTTAATTTAGAATATTTTACTGTGCTCAGAGTATACTGGTTACCATAACACAATTTCTCTGATAGTACTCTAATATTACTTGAAAAATTATATGGGTCACTTTAATTGGTTAATGTTACTTTCAATAATCTTCTTAGGACCATATATTACATGATTGCCAATAACCTAAATAATAACACTATCTTATTGGCTATGAAAAATGCTGAATCTCAAGAAAAATATGTAAATTTAGATCATAATTTGAAAATTGAAGTATACTTTAGTTTGAAAATCATCTTAATTTAAATAAATATGTAATAGAGACCATCTTACTTCCCATTCTAAGGCAGAGATTCCATGGAGTTAGAAACTAAATGAACCCAACAAGAAAAAAATTAGTAATTCACTTCTTTATTCAATAAATATTTATTGAGCATCTAATATGTGTTATGTTACCTTCTAAGTACTAAATAATGGCTAGAATGGTAAAGGTCCCTACTTCATTGGAGCTATCCAATTTAGAACTTGAAAATGTAGCATTGACAGGTAGCTTTTGACTCACTGTTACTAAAGCATATATCATTATTTTATTATGTTCTTGGTGTTGCCAGTCCAGACAGTCAACTATATCTATTGTTTACCTCAGAGAATGGCCTTAAGTAGGGCTCACTAAGCTTTTGGAAGCCTGGACCTATTCAGTTCAGTTTAGTCGCTCAGTCGTGTCCGACTCTTTGAGACCCCATGAATTGCAGCACGCCAGGCCTCCCTGTTCATCACCAACTCCCGGAGTTTACACAAACCCATGTCCATGGAGTCGGTGATGCCATCTAACCATCTCATCCTCTGTCATCCCCTTCTCCTCCCGCCCCCAATCCTTCCCAGCATTAGGGTCTTTTCCAATGAGTCAACTCTTCGCATGAGGTGGCCAAAGTATTGGAGATTCAGCTTCAACATCAGTCCTTCCAATGAATACCCAGGACTGATCTCCTTTAGGATGGACTGGTTGGATCTTCTTGCAGTCCAAGGGACTCTCAAGAGTCTTCTCCAACACCACAGTTCAAAAGCATCAATTCTGCGGCACTCAGCTTTCTTCACCATCCAACTCTCACATCCATACATGACCACTGGAAAAACCATAGCCTTAACTAGACGGGACCTTTGTTGGCAAAGTAATGTCGCTGCTTTTAAATATGCTATCTAGGTTGGTCATAACCTTCCTTCCAAGGAGTAACTTAGTCTTTTGATTTCATGGCTGCAATCACCATCAGCAGTGATTTTGGAGCCCCCAAAAATAAAGTCTAACACTGTTTCCACTGTTTCCCATCTACTTCCCATGAAGTGATGGGACCAGATGCCATGATCTTAGTTTTCTGAACATTGAGCTTTAAGCCAACTTTTTCACTCTCCTCTTTCACTTTCATCAAGAAGCTCTATAGTTCTTCACTTTCTGCCATAAAGGTGGTGTCATCTGCATATCTGAGGTTATTGATATTTCTCCCAGCAATCTTGAGTCCAGCCTGTGCTTCTTCCAGCCCAGCATTCTCATGATGTACACTGCATATAAGTTAAATAAGCAGGGTGACAATATACAGCCTTGACATACAATGGAAATAACAATGGAAAAAAAAATGGATGCATGTGCTGGTGTATCTGCAGACATTTTGCCTAAGCAACAGCAGGTTCTCATCAGTATTTGTCACTTTGTGCTGACCCTCATTTGTGTTTACTTGTGGGCAATGAATTTTATTCTTATAAAGCTCTCTAGCTGATGTCTGTATTTTGCAATTATAAATTTTTCACACATTGTTTTCTAAACAGAACACTATAATTAACTTCAGAATGGCAAGAAGAAGGCAATCTTCCCCCATTTTGCCAATAATACACTGCAATCTCTCATTTTTTACTGGATCTTGAACCATAAAATGTGAGCCACATTTACAAATAGGTTTTCTAGTAAAAAATCAAAAGAAAGTCAATGTTTAAAAGTCAAAAGAAAGTTAGTGTTTACTCATATATATATATATATATATATATATATAGCAATTTTATCATATAATCAATGTAAACTTATTGAGATATTTTGTATTCTTCTGTTTTAAACTAGATCTTCAAATCCTGTATTTTACACTATAGCACATTTAAATATACAATAACCAAATTTCAAGGGCTCAGTAGACACATGATGCCAGTGGCTACAATATTGGACAGTGTAGTTCTAGAACACTGATGTGGGATTCTCTTCAATAATAGACGATTTAACAGTCCATTATAGAAACTGGAGGTCCAATTTCCAGACCGCATATAAACAAATTGACAGGCATCATTACCAACCCCACAACAAAAGAAAAGCTCTGTAAACTGAATTCCAATAACATGTGTGGGTCAAAACAAACTGTCAAAAATTCTTAAAGAGATATGGGAATACCAGTCCACCTTACCTGTCTCCTGAGAAATCTGTATGGAGGTCAAGAAGCAACAGTTAGAACTGGACAGGAAACAACAGACTGATTCCATATTGGGAAAAGAGTACGTCAAGGAGTACGTATATTATCACCTTGCTTATTTAGCATGCATCATGCAAAATGCCAGACTGGGTAGAGCACAAGCTGGAATCAAGATGGCAGGAGAAATATCAATCACCTCAGATATGCGGATGACACCATCCTTATGGCAGAAAGCAAAGAGGAACTGAAGAGCCACTTGATGAAAGAGGAGAGTGAAAGTGCAGTTCAGTTCAGTTCAGTCACTCAGTCATGTCTGAATCTTTGCAAACCTATGGACTGCAGCACACCAGGCTTCACTGTCCATCACCAACACCCCAGCTTGCTCAAACTCCTGTCCATTGAGTCAGTGATGCCATCCAACCATCTCATCCTCTATCATCCCCTTCTCCTCCTGCCTTCAATCTTTCCCAGCATGAGGGTCTTCTCCAATGAGTCAGTTCTTCACATCAGGTGGCAAAAGTATTGGAGTTTCTGCTTCAGCATCAGTCTTTCCAATGAATATTCAGGACTGATTTCCTTTAGGATGGACTGGGTAGATCTCCTTGCTGTCCAAGGGACTCTCAAGAGTCTTCTCCAAAGCCACAGTTCAAAAGCACCAATTCTTCGGTGTTCAGCTTTCTTTATAGTCCAACTCTCACATCCATACATGACTACTGGAAAAACCATAGCTTTGACGAGACGGACCTTTGTTGGCAACGTAATGTCTCTGCTTTTTAATATGTTGTCTGGGTTGGTCATAACCTTTCTTCCAAGGAGCAAGTGTCTTTTAATTTCATGGCTGCAGTCACCATCTGCAGGGATTTTGGAGCCCCCCAAAATAGCCTCTCACTGTTTCCATTGTTTCCTCATCTATTTGCCATAAAGTGATATGACTGGATGCCATCATCTTAGTTTTCTGAATGTTGAGTTTTAAGGCAACTTTTTCACTCTCCTCTTTCTCTTTCACCAAGAGGCTCTTTATTTTTGTTTTCTGCCATAAGGGTGGTGTCATCTGCATATCTGAGATTACTGACATTTCTCCCAGCAATCTTGTTTCCAGCTTGAGCTTCTTCCAGCCCACCGTTTCTCATGATGTACTCTGCATATAAGTTAAATAAGCAAGGTGACAATATACAGCCTTGACGTACTCCTTTTCCTATTTGGAAACACTCTGTTTTATGATGTTCAGTTCTAACTGTTGCTCCCTGACCTGAATACAGATTTCTCAAGAGGCAGGTCAGGTGGTCTGGTATGCCCATCTCTTTCCGAATTTTCCACAGTTTATTGTGATCCACACAGTCAAAGGCTTTGGCATAGTCAATACAGTAGAAATAGATGTTTTTCTGGAACTCTCTTGCTTTTTCGATGATCCAATGGATGTTGGCAATTTCATCTCTGGTTCCTCTGCCTTTTCTAAAACCAGCTTCAACATCTGGAATTTCACAGTTCATGCACTGTTGAAGCCTTGCTTGGAGAATTTTGAGCATTACTTTACTAACGTGTGAGATGAGTGCAGTTGTGCAGTAGTTTGAGCATTCTCTGGCATTGCCTTTCTTTGGGATTGGAATGCAAACTCACCTTTCCAGTCCTGTGGCCAATGCTGAGTTTTCCAAATTTGTTGGCATGTTGAGGGTAGCACTTTCACAGCATCATCTTTCAAAAGTAGAAATAGCTCAACTAAAATTCATGGGAAATAGATGGGGAAACAGTGGAAACAGTGTTAGACTTTATTTTTTGGGCTCCAAAATCACTGCTGATGGTGATTGCAGCCATGAAATTAAAAGACGCTTACTCCTTGGAAGGAAAGTTATGGCCATATTAGATAGCATATTTAAAAGCAGTGACATTACTTTGCCAACAAAGGTCCGTCTAGTCAAGGCTATGGTTTTTCCAGTGGTCATGTATGGATGTGAGAATTGGACGGTGAAGAAAGCTGAGCACTAAAGAATTGATGCTTTTGAACTGTGGTGTTGGAGAAGACTCTTGAGAGTCCCTTGGACTGCAAGAAGATCCAACCAGTCCATCCTAAAGGAGATCAGTCCTGGGTGTTCATTGGAAGGACTGATGTTGAAGCTGAAACTCCAATACTTTGGCCACCTCATGCGAAGAGTTGATTCGTTGGAAAAGACCTTAATGCTGGGAAGGATTGGGGGCAGGAGGAGAAGGGGTCGACAGAGGATGAGATGGTTGGATGGCATCACTGACTTGATGGACATGGGTTTGGGTAAACTCTGGGAGTTGGTGATGGACAGGGAGGCCTGGCGTGCTGCGATTCATGGGGTTGCAAAGAGTCAGACACGACTACTGAACTGATCTGAACAACTGGAATTCCATCACCTCCCCTAGCTTTGTTCATAGTGATGCTTCTTAAGGCCCAGTTGACTTCGCATTCCAGGATTTTTCGTTTTAGGTGAGTGATCACACGATCGTGATTATCTGGGTTGTGAAGATCTTTTTTTGTACAGTTCTTCTGTGTATTCTTGCCACCTCTTCTTAATATCTTCCTTGTGGCTCAGCTGGTAAAGAATCCACCTGCAATGCTGGAGACCTGGGTCCAACCCTGGGTTGGTAAGATCCTCTGGGAAGGGAAATGGATACCCACTCCAGTATTCTGGCCTGGACAATTCCATGGACTGTATAGTCCATGGGTTCACAAAGAGTCGGATACAACTGAGTGACTTTCACTTTCACTTTCTTCTAGGTCCATACCATTTCCGTCCTTTATTGTACCTATCTTTGCATGAAATATTCCCTTGGTTATCTCTAATTTTCTTGAAGAGATCTCTAATCTTTCCCATTCTATTGTTCTCCTCTTTTTCTTTGCATTTATCAGTGAGTATCAGTGATCTCTCCTTGCTATTCTTTGGAACTCTACATTCAAATGAGTATATCTTTCCTTCCCTCTTTTGCCTTTCACTTCTCTTCTTTTACAGCTATTTTTAAGGCTTCCTCAGACAAGCATTTTGCTTTTTTTCATTTCTTTTTCTTGGGGTTGGTCTTGATCCCTGCCTCCTGTACAATGTCATGAACCTCCATCCCTAATTCTTCAGGCACTCTGTCTATAATATCTAATCCCTTGAGTCTATTTGTCACTTCCATTGTATGATCGCAAAAGATTTGATTTAGGCCATAGCTGAATGGTCTAGTGGTTTTCCCTACTTTCTTCAATTTAATTCTGAATTTGGCAATAAGGACATCATGATTGGAGCCACAGTCAGCTCCTGGTCTTGCTTTTGCTGACTGTATAGAGCTTCTCCATCTTTGGCTGCAAAGAATACAATCAATCTGATTTCAGTATTGACCATTTGGTGATGTCCATACTTAGAGTCTTCTCTTGTGTCGTTGGAAGAAGATATTTGCTATGGCCAGTGCATTCTCTTGGCAAAACTCTATTAGTCCTTGCCCTGCTTCATTCTATTCTCCAAGGCCAAATTTGCATGTTACTCCAGGTATCTCTTGACTTCCTACTTTTGCATTCTAGTCCCCTATAATGAAAAGGACATGTTTTTTGGGGGTGTTAGTTCTAGAAGATCTTTTAGGTCTTCATAGAACCATTCAACATCAACTTCTTCAGCATTACTTGTCAGGGCATATACTTGGATTACTGTGATATTGAATGGTTTTCCTTGGAAATGCACAGACATCATTCTGTTCTTTTTGAGATTGCATCCAAGGATTGCATTTTAGACTCTTTTGTTGACTATGATGGCTACCCCATTTCTTCTAAGGGATTCTTGCCCACAGTAGTAGATATAATGGTCATCTGAGTTAAATTCACCTATTCCGTCCATTTTAGTTCACTGATTCCTAAAATGTCAATGTTCACTCTTGACAGCTCCTGTTTGACCACTTACAATTTAATTTGATCCATGGACTAACATTTCAGGTTCCTATGCAATATTGCTCTTTACAACATCAGAGTTTACTTCCATTACCAGTCACATCCACAACTGGGTGTTGCTTTTGCTTTGGCTCTGTCTCTTCATTCTTTCTGGAGTTATTTCTCCACTGATCTCCAGTAGCAAAGCAGGCACCTACAGACCTGGGGAGTTCATCTTTCAGTGTCTTATCTTTTTACCTTTTCATACTGTTCATGAGTGAAAAAGGAGGCTTAATACTCAACATTCAAAAAAGGAAGATCATGGCATCCAGTCCCATCACTTCATAGCAAATAGAGAAACAACAGAAACAGACACAGACTTTTTTGGGGCCTCCAAATTCACTGCAGACGAAGAATGCAGCCATGAAATTAAAAGACATCTGCTCTTTGGAAGAAAAGTTATGACAAACCTAGACAGCCTATAAAAAGCAGAGACATTATTTTGCTAACGAAACTCCTTATAGTCAAAGCTATTGTTTTTCCAGTAGTCATGTATGGATGTGAGAGTTGGACCATAAAGAAAGCTGAGCCCCGAAGAATGGATTCTTTTGAACTGTGATGTTGGGGAAGACTTTTGAGAGTCCTCTGGACTCCAAGGAGAGAAAACCAGTCCATCCTGAAGGAAATCAGTCCTGAATATTCATTGGAAGGGCTGATGTTTAAGCTGAAGCTTCAATATTATGGCTACCTGAGGTGAAGGACTAACTCACTGGAAAAGACCCTCATGCTGGGAAAGATTGAAGGCAGGAGGAGAAGGGGATGACAGAGAATGAGATGGTTGGATGACATCACTGATTCAATGGACATGAGTATGAGCAAGCTTGGGTGTTGGTGATGGACAGGGAAGCCTGGCATGCTGCAGTCCATGGGTCGCATACAGTAGGACATGACTGGGTGACTGAACTGATCTGAACTGTATCTGAAAAGACCTGTAAGACTCATATACCACTTACAAAGGATCCTCTAAGGAAACCCAAACGCAACAAGAAAAATAATGCAAGGACACTACAGGACATTTTAGCCTCTGATGCCTACAGCTATGAGGACATGTGATGTTCAGTCACAGGGTGCCACATCTTATTCCCTCTTCATAACTGTCATGTGGGCCTCTATCATAAGTCTGATTTTATGACTCAGCATTGCTTGCCTACTCACATTACACTGAAATATTTTTGGACTATGGTTTTTCAATGATGAATACTTATAGAATATTTATAACCTAACAGGGATGAAGTCTAAAAGTTTATATCTCTCTTTGAGTGGATGTGTGTTAAGCATGTATTTCCCCACTGTCTCCACTGATGTATGTGTGTGTGTGTTCAGTCGCTTCATTCGTGTCTGACTCTTTGCCACCTCAAGTACTGTAGCCTGCCAGACTCCTCTAACCTTGGGATTTTCCAGGCAAGAATACTAGAGTGGGTTGCCATGCCCTCCTCCAGGGGAACTTCCCAACCCAGGGATCAAACCTGCATTTCCTCTGGCTCCTGCATTGCAGGTGGATTCTTTACCACTGAGCCACCTGGGGAAGCTCCCATTATTGAATATTCTTATACATTTTAGGAAAAATTTTGGTAATGGTGTTTCTAAGACCATTGTTGAGGTGTCGATTTTCTTAAAAAAAAATTTCTTTCTAAACACACACCAATATAAACACAATACAATGTTTACTTTGTTGATTCTCTGGACTACTTGGTTATAAGAAAAGCATGTATGTAAGAAATATAGTTCATGTTGCTATACAGATATGGCACCTGGAATTTGATTGCTCCCAAAACCATTTTGTTTATGCTTAGATTCTGCACTGTATTGTAGGTAGCTGGCTTTGCTGTATAATTGATGTGCAAATAGTCATATTTTTCACTGTCTTTCTCCCTTTGCATTTAAAAAAGAACGTGTGAAACCGCTAAATCAAAACCATCACTAATATCCATGATGAATAAACAAATACTTTAATTATACTTTAAACTGTTAGTTACTCAAATAACATTTCAGCCTAATTTACATTAATGAAAGTTCATATTTAATCAAGGATTTTTAAAATATATATATAAGGAAAGGAAAAACTTATGGGGAAAATAATAAACTAAAGCTAAGAGATTACCAAAACCTGGCAGACATTTCTCTTAAATGTGAAGTTGATAAAGAATTAAAGTCTCTTTTTTCAGCTGCACACATACATACAGATTCTCAGCCAGCTCCAGATTGTTGCTATAACCCAAACTTTAGACAGAAGGTCACCTTTATCTTGTAGAGAAGACTTCTGTGTACTTTAGTTCTAACAGTAACCTTGGGAAACAAGTTTTCAAAAATAATAAACAGACCTCTTGGTACAAAACTCCTGCAAAGTATCTATTGAATTGATTCTTATTTGTCTGCCATTCGAACTTTTCAGTTTCTTTTTTTCAACAGTTATAACTATTAGGACAAAAATTTGTTGGAGATGAGCAGGGAAACAAATCACCATTGGATACATGGTTAACTGAGGAAAATAAATTGAAAGTATTCCTAAATATTAGACTTACAAAGGTATTTTATATTACATGACTTAAAGAGAAATTACAAACTTCAGCAGACTCATCATAGAAATCCTCAGAACTGGAGCAGTGAATAAAATGTTCCAAGTCAGTCCAGAAGACCACATACAAACATCCGGTATAAATGAAATCGGGTTCAGGTTTATACGTTATTGCATGAGTTTCCCAAGGGAAATAGAAGTACAAAGGAAAAGGTCAAAAAATGAACATTAATGTTTGATGCGTTGAATCAGTAATTCTCGTCGTGAAGATCTAGGCAAAACACCATGATACAAGGAAAGTAGGCAGAATAGAAGCAGTGGTAGGCAGAAGTAGGCAACAATAGCAGCAGTCTTGTCATTGTCAACCTAGTCTTTATTAAATATTAAGTACACGATGCTTCACACTTTAGAGCTTCTCTGGTGACTCAGTGGTAAAGAATCCTCCTGCCAATGCAGGAGACGAAGGTTTGATCCCTGGGTCGGGAGATCCCTTAGAGAAGGAAACAACCCACTCTAGTATTCTTTTTTTTTTTTTTAATTGAAGGATAATTTCTCTACAGAACTTCATTGTTTTCTGTCAAACCTCAACATGAATCAGTCATAGGTATACATATTATTGCCTCCCTTCTGAACTTCCCTCCCATCTCCTTCCCCATCCCACCCCTCTAGGTTGATACAGTGTCCCTGTTTGAGTTTCCTGAGCCATACAGCAAATTCCCATTGGCTATCTATTTTACAGATGGTAATGTAAGTTTCCATGTTACTCTTTTCCTACATCTCACCTTCTCCTCCCTTCTCCCCATGTCCATAAGTCTATTCTCTATGCCTGTTTCTCCATTGCTGCCCTATAAATAAATTCTTCAGTACCATTTTTCTGGATTCCGTATATATGCATTAGAATACAATATTTATCTTTCTCTTTATAACTTACTGCACCTTGTATAATAGATTCTAGGTTTACCCACCTCATTAGAACTAACTCAAATGCCTTCCTTTTTATGGCTGAGTAATATTCTATTATGTATATATACCACAACTTCTTTATCCATTCATCTGTTGATGGACCTCTAGGTTGCTTCCATGTTCTAGCTAAGGTAAATAGTGCTGCAATGAGATACATGTGTCTTTTTCGATTTTGGTTTCCTCGGGGTATATGCCTGGGAGTGGGATTGCTAGGTCATATGGTGATTTTATTCCTAGTTTTTTTTAAGAAATCTCCATACCATCTTCCATAATGGCTATATCAATTTACATTCCTGTGAACAGTGCAAAAGCGTTCCCTTTTTTCCACACCCTCTCCAGCACGTATTGTTTGTAAAACTTTGGGTGATGGCCATTCTGACCGGTGTGAGGTGATATCTCAATGTAGTTTTGATTTGCATTTCTCTAATAATGAGCTATGTTGAGCATCTTTTCATGTGTTTGTTAGCCATCTGTATGTCTTCTTTGGAGAAATGTCTGTTTAGGTCTTTCTCACACTTTTTGATTGGGTTGTTTGTTTTTCTGGCATTGAGTTGCATGAGCTGTTTGTATATTTTGGAAATTAACCCTTTGTCAGTTGTTTCATTTGCTATTATCTTCTCCCATTCTGAGAGTTGTCTTTTCACCTTGTTTATAGTTCTCTTTTCTGTGCAAAACCTTTTCATCAGGTCCCACTTGTGAAAAGTTGTTGCTGAGCCACAGAAAAACGGCTGGGATTCTTGGCCTCTGGAGAAGAAGAATTCAATCCTGGGCCAGAGACGAGGCTGGATCGCTCAGAGCTTTGGTGTGATAAAGTTTTATTAAAGTATAAAGGAGACAGAGAAAGCTTCTGATATAGCCATCAGAAGGGGGCAGAAAGAGTACCCCCCTGCTAGTCTTCAGCTGGATGTTATATAGTCACTGGCAGTTTGTTAATGTAAAAAAGGAATGTCTTAAACTCAGAATGGAACCAGACCCCTCATCCATAAGATGTATTTTGGAATAATCTGGGCACCGGACATTCCGGGTCATAAAACGATTGACTTGAACTTTGCAGAAAGGCGGATCATGCAGAGAGTTTCATTTACATGGATTAGGGGAACAATGTCTGAGTGTAACACACTGGTTTGTCAAGTAGGTTCTGAGCCAATAGGCGGAAGACAGCGTTTGGGGTAAATGCACAATACATTAACATAGCTTAAGACAAACATTTCCATAAGAAAAATGCACTGGTTAACTCAAAGTTTGAGAATAGTTAACTTCAGGTGAAACCAGGTGTCATGGCCACACAGTATTTTAAGAGAAACCTCTTTTAAATTTGTATAGAGAAGGGAAAAAATATCGCTCCTTTGTTTCCTCCTGCCGCTTAAGAGAGATAAAATGTCTGACACTTGCAGCCTATTTCCTCCGTTTGGAGGCCCCTGGCCTTCCTGCCTGTTGCCCTCTCTCACTTGTTTACTCTTGTTTTTATTTCCATTTCTCTAGGAGGAGGATCATAGAGGATCTTGCTTTGATTTATGTCATTGAGTGTTCTGCTTATGTTTTCCTCTAAGAGTTTTATAGTTTGTGGCCTTACATTTAGATATCTCATCCATTTTGAGTTTATTTTTGTGTATGGTGTTAGGAAGTGTTCTAATTTCGTTCTTTTCCATGTAGCTGTCCAGTTCTCCCAGCACCATTTGTTGAAGAGGCTGTGTTTGCCCCATTGTATATTATTGCCTCCTTTGTCAAAAATAAGGTACCAATGTAAATGGATTAAACACTCTAACCAAAAGACACTGACTGGCTGAATGGATACAAAAAAAGACCCATATATATGCATGCATGTGAATAAGAGACTGAAGATTCTGGTGGAAGGTGGCAACAGTGGTCAGGCTGAGGAAATGGAGACTTTTGATTGTGACCTACCACAGGGATGTGTATTTGTTTTCTGTCACAGCATAATAAATTACCAAAAACTTGGGTTGCTTAAAAAATACTCATTTGTTATTTCACAGTTTCTATAACTCAGAAGCCTGGTCATAGCTTAGCTGGACCCTCTGCTTACGGTCTCACAGGCTGCAAAGCATCAGCTGGGGCTAGAGTATCCTTTGAAGACTGAAGTCATCTCCTAAGCTCACTCTCTCTTTTGGCAGGATTAATTTCTTAGCAATTTTTCTCAGATCCCAGAGTTCACCTGAACTTTGCTAACAAAGGACCCTTCCTGTAACAAGGTAGTTTGTTTCCCAGGACCAGCAGGAGAGAGTCTTCCTAGTCTAAGACAGGGTTCTATATAATATAAGATAACGGGTATGGCACCATATCATTTTTGCCATATAATGTACCATAATGAAGGAAGTGATATCTCATCTACTTTGCCATATTCTATTCGTTAGAAGTGAGTCACAGATTCTTCTCAAATGGATTATCCAGGCTTGAACATGGGGCCATTCTAGGATATGTCTGCCACAGAAAGGCAGAGTTGAGTTTAGTCAAGTTAATGCCTACAAGACCAAAATATTGTGGGTTATAAAACAAAACAGTCTCTATTGTGTACTATTCAAGATGTCTAATTTACAATAAATATTTCCTTGAGATAAGCATAAAAGGAAAAAAAAAGACTCATATTCAAAATTAAAGCAGTCCATCGAAATAAACTTAAGATGAAACAATTTGAAATTAACCGACAAAGAAAAATAAAGGCCCAATGCAATGAGTAACTGCGAACTTGGGGCTTCTCTGGTGGCTCAGTGGTAAAGAATCTGCCTGCCAATGCATGGTTCCCGGGTTAAGAAGATCCTCTGGAGAAGTAAATGGTAATGGATTCCAGTATTCTTGCCTAGAAATCCCATGGACAGAGGAGCATGGCAGGCTACAGTCCATGGGGTTTCAAAAGAGTCAGACATGAATTAGAGACTAATCAACAACAATCATTAATTTAATTCTGGACAAGCTAATAAAATAATTATAAAGACATTAGTGAGACAACACATACAATTCGACTATATATTATAGCTTAAGTAATAACATCCTATTAACAATACAATTTCTGGTTTTAATAATTGACTATGACTATGCAATATGGTTGGAGAAGGAAATGGCAATGCACTCCAGTATGCTTGCTTGGAGAATCTCATGGACAGAGGAGCCTATATATATACCTGTATCTGTATCTATCTACCAATCTATTAAGAGAGAGAGAGAGAGGGAAAGAAAGATTATTGATAAAGTGAATAGGCAAAATTATTATAATTGGTCAGTCTAGGTAAAGGATATATAGCATTTCTTCATAATAGTCTTATAACTCCTCTGGACATTTGAGGTTATATCATTAAGAAATTTTACAAATATGTTAACATTGGTTATATATAATTGATATTTATCCATATTTAGCTTTCATAAAAGTATAGATGTAATAATGATTTGAAAATAAAGAATTATATAACTGAGAAAAAAAGATTTTGAAGAAATATTCCCAAGGTAAACTCTGACACTAGGCACTGGGATTATAGCTTATTTTTAATGTGGTTTCTTATACTTTTATTTTATACATTTTCTACCCTATGCACATATACATATAATAAATTATAAATTAAACAACATGTTGTATAGAAATGTTAACAGAACCAATTTAACATATTTGATATTCTACCCTCAACCTCCAATGATACAGTTGGGTTTTTAATTCATAGCAAATGTATGGCTTAATAATATCGCTTTCTTAAAAAGTGAAAAACAATTTAGTAAAAATGAGCATCATTTTACCAGAAATATGTAAAAAAAATAAATTTAGATACCTTGAACAACTTCAAAAATTTTATCTAGGGGGAAAGATTGCATTTAATAGTGGGTTAAATGAGGAGAATTAATATAAAATAATCTGAGAAAATATAAAATGCCAATTTAAATTAATTTATATAGCACTTTTTCTTCTGGGTGATTTCCATTTTAATCAGAAATCAGTAATTTCACATGGGTTAAAAGATGACATCATGGAAGAGGAGTGCATGTGCAGGTATTGTCAAGGAAAGACAGAGTAGAGGAAAAGTTGGATGAAAATATATAAGCTATTCTCAGCTGGATATATGAAAAAGTCATAACTATCATCATTTTCCTATCAAATATCAAGATCACCTAGTGCATATACTTGTTAGTAAAATGTTAAATGTGGAAGCTTGATGTCAGACTCATTCAAATTGTCTAAAATATTGATAGTCTTGAATTAGCTCTTTCAAGTAGGCTGAATTTTAGTTGTTAGAGCCATTTCAGTTTGTATCCAATACAATTTATTTCAATATAATATATCCTATTATTAGGGGGAAAGAGAGAGACTGTTTTTGAAATTGCACCTATACCTTTATTTTCCTGGGCTCCAAAATCATTTCAGATATTGACTGCAGCCATGAAATTAACAGCCGTTTGCTCTTTGGAAGAAAAGCTATGACGAACTTAGACAGCATATTAAGAAACAGAGAGGTTACTTTTCTGATGCTGAAGCTGAAGATCCAATACTTTGTCTACCAGATGTGAAAAGTCGAGAAAAGACTGTGATGCTGGGAAAACTTGACGGCAGGAGGTTAAAGTGGCAATAGAGGATGAGACGGTTGGATGGCATCACTGACTCAGTGGACATGAGTTTGAACAGACTCTGGGAGATAGTGAAGGACAGGGAAGGCTGGCGTGCTGCAGTTCATGGGGTTGCAAAGAGTCACACAGGACTGAGTGACTGAACAACAATAACAACTGAAAAGAATAGTATTTTCACACTTCAAGGTTTATAATATTGTTCTTAAAATAAAAACTGTGACATTATGCTGCTCACCAAGTAAACGATTACCGACAAGTCTAACCATTACAATTAGAGTACCAAAAATCGGAAATCTTTCAAGTATTTGGCCCATATAATGCAGTCATTTTCATTCTAGATTATTAATTTAAATTGAAATAGTTCCCTAACATGGGTTCTATACAACATTGCTTGATTGTGTCTGAAGTAAATTAACTTTGGAAAAACTAGTTAAACTAAGTTATTCAGCTTACAGACTTACCTGAAGAGGAAAACAAAATATTCAGGAATTCAGCTTTAACTAATTTAATTATTTGTTCATCAACAAATACTTATTGATTCTATTGGGTTCTGGGCATTGTAATAGGGAAATAAAATTAATTGATGAATAAATCTATCCCAAGACAAATATTAATCTGCTATTATTTTAAACATCCCAATTTACAAATATACGTATGCATGTTAGATAATGAATGGATAGATACGTACCTATATCCTAAAATAATTTTCAAATTATAAAACTAGAGTTTAGTTTAGTTCTGGGGCTTCCTTCATAGCTCAGTTGGTAAAGAATCCACCTGCAATGCAGGAGACCCCAGTTCAATTCCTGGGTTGGGAAGATCCCCCTGAGAAGGGAAAGGCTATCCACTCCAGTATTCTGGCCTGGAGAACTCCATGGACTACAGCCCAGGGGTTCTCAAAGAGTTGGACACGACTGAGTGATTTTTATTTTCATTGTCTGTCTCATGTATGGGGCATATTATCCATTAGTACTAAATGAAACTGGCTTTTTACTTTAATATCTTCACTCTGGGTATAGTATAAAACAAAGGATACTCAATAGTTGAGCTGACTTTTGGGTTTAGCAGAAATAAGCTAGCCTATAAATTTCAATAAGACTTTAATGATCACAGTACTTTTCAGAAATAAGTTTGCTATCTCACACCTTTAAGTTTTACTGACTGACAAGTATGAATGAAACACTTCACCTAAAATAATGCATTTCTCATATTAAATGTTCTATGATGATGATTATGCTTTTATATTAGCTTTTACTCACTCTTAATCTATGATTTCAGTGAATAGTTATCTTTCAGAGAAACTATATCACTATTAATTTCTAATGGCAGAACCTCTATATCTAAAAATATATCACCAGGAAATCCTGTATACTTACAGGTATATGCTTATATATTTTATTATGTATACTTTGGGGCTTTTCTTCTTGAACCCAAAAAGTATCGATAAAATCTCACCTTGTGGCACCAAAGATAGGTAAAAAGTACAGAAGTTAAATAATAGGTAAAAGAATAAAATATACACCCAAAAGGACAATATATATATATATATATATATTTTTTTTTACTAGTTTGAATAAATTAGTTTAAGACTTCCTAAACTAGAATATTAATTTATCCTAAGCAGTAAAATTGGTGTTTTAACTTTAAGCTCTTTAGGAGAGTAGGTATATAGTTCCTCAGACTGAGACACAGAAATATGACAAAGCACCTAAAATTTGCTATCAAAGCACATAAAATCTTACACGTGAATTTGCCATTATTTCTTAGCAAGGGAAAGTTGACTATGTATATTAACTCATCATTCTCTGTCCTCTCTCTGACTCTATCAAAGAAAACATTTTGTTCTCATGACTGAGTCCATAGTTTTCATTGGTGTTAGCTGTATTTCATACCTTTATTCTGCTAATAGGGGTGTGGGAGGGGAAAGAAAGAAACAAACAAACAAAATCCTCTCTCTTCAGGCTAGCATTACTGATCACACTTCACATGTAGTAAAGATCTTGTGCCTGTATGCTTAGTTGTGTGCGATTCCTTGCAATCCCTTGGACTGCATCTCACCAGGCTCCTCTGTCCGTGAAACTTTCCAGGCAAGAATACTGGAGTGGGTTGTCATTTCCTTTCCCAACAATCAGTTTACTACTTCATGTGTGTATGTGTTTAGTCGTTCAGTCATGTCTGACTCTTTGTCACCCCACGGACAGCAGCCTGCCAGGCTCCTCTTTGCATGGTGATTCTCCAGGCAAGAATACTGAGGTGGGTTGCCATGGCCTTTTCCAGAGTATCTTCCCAACCCAGGGATCAAACCCAGATCACCACATTGCAGGCAGATTCTTTATCAGCTGAGCCCCTTACTACCTCATAAGTCTGAAAATAATTAACTTTTCAGAGTATAGAATGGACACATGAATACAGGCAAAATTAGGAAGAGAAGTGCGTATTTGGCGTATTAATTAACTTCATAAAATTATGCATCACAACTTATTTAAAGAAAAAATGGGAAACTGCAATGCCAGAGTCCTAGCTTGTGTGCATCTAGAAATCAGAGCCTGAGACTAGGGCTAGTAAGCAGAAGCAGCATGCTTGGAGCATGTTGCACTAGCTGGAGACAAGTACAAGAGATGTCTGAGAGATAGCCAGGTTATTGGGTCTTTTTAAAAACCATAATATGTCATTTTCTGTCAAACTTCAACATGAATTGATAGAAGAAAACAAAATTCTGTAAAACAGTTATCCTTTAGTTAAAAAATAAATTATTTTTTTAAAAAGAAAAATTAAGTCATAAAAATAAAACATGATATGGGGCTAGTGTATATTTAGAATAGATAGGAAGCCATTGGTGGAAGGATACAATCACGTTTGCTATTATAAAATGTTATTGTAGCTATTAGTTGGATAATACATTAGAAGCAGAATGATAGCAAGGAGACCAGTTAAGAAAATTTTTCAGTAATTCTGGTGATAGATGATGATTTTTTGAGCTAGTATTTAAACAAAATGGACAAGTTTAAGATTTAGTTTGGAGAATGACAGTTAAGAAGCTAATATGTTGGTTATTGGTGAAAGAAATGGAAGAGCCATAGTAGATGCCTAGATACTCCACCTGGGTAATTAAGAGGCTGATGATCATCTGTACTGAGGTACAGAAGAAGGCTTTTGAAAGAATAGCTTGAGGAAGCTGCCTGATGGACATTAGTTTGAGCAAGCTCCGGGAGTTGGTGATGGACAGGGAAGCCTGGTGTGCTGCAGTCCATGGGGTCACAAAGAGTCAGACACAACTGAGTGACTGAACTGAACTGAACTCTAACTATGCTAAATACAAAATGCTGATCAGGAAACATATAGGCATTTATTTTGCTATTTCTTATTCATTTATCAGTGTGAAAAGTCTTACATAATTAATATAAATATAAATATAAGGCTTGAAGAGTTCATAACCATGAAACTGTTAGGTAGTTAGAAAAGGAAAAAGGAGTCCAGAATGGCGGTGGTTAAAAGACAAAGAAAGGAAAAGCCCACAGAAACAGAACAAAGGAAGGTCAAAGGACTGTAGTGAGAACCTCAGTGAAACAAACAGCCCTCCTGGCTAGCCCAATATACATAGGGCAGGCTCAGAGGGAGGAGAAAAAAACATAAAAAGAGGAGCCAAATTGAGCCTCTGGCTTCCCTTCTCTTCGCATTTTTTGGGTCGGCCCACCCTAACACCTCGAGGATGTGTTTTCCTTTACTTGCCAAATAGAACTGAGCTATAACACTGGTCTATCTGTTGTTTCAAATTTTTGCTGCAACAAGAGAGAACCGAGAAATTACTCCTCGGACATATATGGTGTGGTGACTCAGATTTAACCTGGCTGAAACAACCTCTGCTTGGCTCCCACAAAGTGGAGGCCAAGCATAACAGAAGCCCAATTTGGCGAAAGCTCCTGGGGTGGAAGCTGAATGCGAAGAAAACCCAGAGGAAAGGAAGTGACAAGAAGCCCAGTGTTCCAGAAACTGGAACAACAAAAACAAACTCTGCAGAAAGCTCACACAGCTCAGTCTCAGATTCCAGAAGACCTCCTGTTAAGGTAGGACATCCTCGCTCCTATGGCTGGAGGACATATGCCTAACAAAATCTTAATTCCTTTACAATCTCTTATTTCTTGTTTCCTCAAAGCCCCCACCAACAGGCGAGCCACAGTGGGTGCAATTGAAGGACTCTGGCAGGGGCTACTTAGTACTGTTGCCCATGCTGGTGGGGGTTATTCTGTCCTTAATCTTCTCTGTGCCAAAGATCAGGCCAATGAAAACTGTGAGCACAGGTCAGGTATTTAGCAGATTTTCTAGCAGGTTATGAAGGGGATTCCTTGGCACATTTTTCCTACTGCTTTTTTCTCACTTCCTTCAGCTCCTAACTGTGACTTGAACCTAGCCAAAACTCATGAGGCCTGGCTACAGGACTTAATGAAGCTCAAGCTCTTGATGTCTCATTGAAAAAATTCAGTGAGAGACACAATATGTAAGATGTGGATTTGTTTGGATTCAGAGAGAAGCACACTCCACAGGGTGTGGGCCATTGCAGAGGGCGAGTGAAAGTGTGGTGGCCATGGAATGTGGTGAGGGTAGTTTTTATGCTAATGAGTGGGAAGATCATTCCAATAATTGGGAACCACCCCCTCCTTGGTCTTTTGATGGTGCCTTGGAACTAAGCACTTGGGGCTTCCCTGGTGGCTCAGATGGTAAAGTATCTGCCTGCAATGCAGAGGACCCAGGTTCAATCCCTGTGTCAGGCAGATCCCCTGGAGAAGAAAATGGCAACCCACTCCAGTATTCTTGCCTGGAAATTTCCACGGACAGAGGAGCCTGGTGGGCTACAGTCCATGGGGTTACAAAGAGTCAGACACAACTGAGTGACTTTTACTTCACTTGAACTTAGGTGTTCCAAGTTCCTAGGTGACTTGAGGTGTGTCTTTTAGCATGCAGATTGAGGATCAAGGTTTAGTTGAATTTGATTTGTCATCTTGGAATCTGTTTATGTTATGCCCTCAGGGTATGTCATTCTTTCAAAAGTTGTGCCCTGCCCGCTTCTCTCCTGTTTCATGCTCTTTTCTTGAGCCCCATCCAGGCCCACAATGTTGCCTCTATAATCTTCTGTAGGGACAACCAGAAAACAGCTGGCCTTTAGGAGGAAAACACTGTATAATATCTAATCCCTCTAGATATTCTGACCTTCATCTTCCATTTTTCTTACAACTTGTACAACCAAAGTATCTCTCAGTGAACCCACTAGGGTAGATGACAGGCCTGCTAGAAGTCCATCTGTTGGTAGCATCCCTTCAAGCGCAATTGGGCTTCCAGGGATAATGTTTGCCACTTTTGGAGTTAGCCCTGCAGGTTGTTTGGGTGCAAACTCTTATCACCCTTCTAAAGTTACAAACATACCCCTGGATCCTTCTCCTAAAGTTACAACCATACCCCTGGATCAAATCTCCACTCCACTTTTATGGAATATCTGGTCTGTTGCCTCTTAACAATTTGTTCTTGAGCCACTTACTAACTCCTACAACCAGGACCCTGCCCCCCCGTAGGCAACATTGCTCCACTCCGCTTATTATCAAAATACTCTTAATGCCCCTAACAGAACCAGATAACCCACTCCTTTTTCATTACTTCTGCTATTACCTAAAGTGGGTCTATGAAAATGAAATGTTTACCATTGGAGACACCCTCAACTGCTCTTATGGAGGATTAGGGGAAGAAATCAGTAACTTACTTTCCCTTAGAGTGAAAAGAGGATAAGACTTATGACTGTTTCACCAGGTTCCCAGTCTCAGGGCACAGGCTTGGATTTCTTTACATCATGATACCTATTCCCATTCACGGTGGACAAACTGGCAATGAGTTAAGATTACAACCCCTTAATCCTACCCAGCACTAGTCATGCTGGAAACCTTGGGGATGCCCAACTCCAGTCTGGGAGGTCGACGTGCCTTGACCTGACTAGGGATCTGGTCCTTGAAAGGTTGTCACTCCTCAACCTGCTTAGGGATATTCCAGTCTAAGGGTCCCAGGAGATGGACATGCCTCAACCTGCCCAGGGACCCAGTTCTCGGGAGGCCGACCTGCTTCGAACTGCCCAGGTATTTGATCTCCAGGAGGCTGTCACTCCTCAGCCTGCCTGGGGATCTGCACCCTGACCAGGGGATGCTGGCTCTCAGGCTGCAATATTACTGAGTAGGATAAGCTTCAGAAAGACTCACTCCTAAGGAAATCCACCCAAGGAAATAGAAGGAAGCCTGTTAGTTGCTGTGCTGTGCCCAATTTCAGCAATAACTCAGGAGCCCAACAAGAATGCCATTACCTTTCTGAAAAGTCTAAAAGAGGCCCTCCAAAAGTTTACCAGTCTGGACCTAGACTCTTACGAGGGACAGGTTATTTTAAAGGACAAATTCCTGTCCCAATGTGCATCAGACATAAGGACAAAGTTAAAACAGCTATAGCAGCAGGATCCTGCTGCCTCTTTAAATGAGATGGTCCAGACAGGCACCAATTCCTTTTATAACAGAGAACAGGAGAGGGAGGCCAAGGCCCAGGGAAGGGAGAAAAGGAAAGAGACAAGACATGCCCAGATGCTGGCCACCCTCCAGGGAAGTCCTATCGCAAACCCCAAGTCCTTAAAAGACAAAGCACAAGGCAAAAGCCTAATCTTTGGACATTGATTAGGAGATTGGGCCAAAGAGTGCCCAAATCATGACAAGTCTCCTAAAATAGCTTGCTACAAATGGCATCCGTTGGGACACTGGGCAGCCCTCTGCCCTTAGGACCCAAAAGCCTCAAGGTCAAGTGCCAAGCCTTCCCTCAAGATGGTTCAACAGGACTGAAGTGGCCTGCTACAGCCAGCCTGCCTGTCACAGATAACCATCAGGGTTCTGGAGCCAAGGGTGCAACTGGATGTGGCAGGTAGGTCTTAGAATTTCTTGGTTGACACAGGGGCTACCTAATCGGTAGCCCCAACTACCTAACCTCCAACTCCTGAGCCTTCTCCTCCCAAACCTGTACCATTTTGGGTGTAATAGGAAAAACAAATACAAAAAGATTCACCCAAGCACTTCTCTGTTGCTGGGATGGACTAATATTTTCCCACCAGTTTCTGGTGGTCCCTGAGTGTCCTACTCCTTTATTGGGAAAAGATGTTTCCCTGCCTTCAAAATCTTGCAGCTATTGCAGTCTTCATAGAAGATGCTTTAATATAGATGTCCCCTCTCTTGGGTCCAAACTATTACCAGCCACCAAGTGAAACAACTCCTGAATGGGAGAGGCCATTTATTGGTATCTGATCAAATAATCCTCAGATATCAAGTAGTGCTAATGGAAAATCCAGGCCTGACTATATCCCCTTGTGAGCTTCTTAACCCAGTTACCTTCCTGCCTACCCCCTAGGGCTTTTACCCCTTTTACTCTTGCCTAGAAGCCTTGGACCACTGGACAGAATCCCCAGAGAGATTGTCAGAAGATCCTCTGACCAATCCTGAGGAAATCTGGTACACTGATGAAAGCAGCTGTGTCTTGGATGTAAAAAAAAAAAAAAAAAAAAAAGATGGATATGCAGTAGTCTCCAATTCTGAGACCATAGTTTCTAAACCTTTGCCACCAGATACTTCAGCCCAATTAGCTGAGTTCATAGCCCTAACTGGAGCTTTAGAGCTGGGAAAAGGAAAAAAGAATAGCCATTTACACTGACTCCAAGTATGCTTTTCTGATGCCATATGCAGATGCTGCTAATGAAAAGAAGAAGGCCACTCAACCACTCACGGGTCCCCAATCAAATACAGTGATCAAATCCTTAGGCTCTTGGAGGCAGTCCATCTGCCCACTGAGGTTTCAGTCTCCCATTGTAAAGGACACCAAAAAGGGAGCACAGAAGTGTCATAAGGGAACCAAGCAGCCGATCAGGCAGGTAAGAGAGCAGCATTACGGAACAATGACTTAATAGGGGTTGAGACCTCAGTTCCACAGACTAATTTACCAGGAAACTCTTAAATGGCAATCCACTCCAGAACTCTTTCCTGGAAAATCCCACGGACAGAGGAGCCTGGTAGGCAATAGTCCATGGGGCCATAAAGAGTCAGACACAACTAAGCTAGTTCACTTTCTTTCTTTCCTTCATATACTGAAGGTAAGACTCTTAAAGCTAAGAGTGAGGGCTTTCAATAAGATCATATGGGGTGGTTCCAAATGGAGGGACTCCTTTTTCTGCCTGGGAACCTCCATTGGAAGCTGGTTAACTCCTTACATTCCACCCCTCATTTAGGGGAGAAGGCCCTCCAAAATTTCTAGAAATGTCCTTCAGAGGAACAGGCCTCCAAACGACAATAAAGCAAGTGGTCTCCTCTTGTCCCACTTGCCAGTTAAACAACCCCCAAGGAGTTCGAAGTCCCCAGCTGGCCCAGCCCATCCAACAACGTGGGACCTACCTAGGAGAGGACTGGCAGATGAACTTCACCTACATGCCAGTTTCTCAAGGGTATAAATACTTATTAGTCATGATAGATACATTCACAGGATGAATTGAAGGCTTTCCCACCCAAGTGAGAAGGCTGAAGAGGTGGTAAAGAAACTGCTCCATGAAATCATTCTGAGATTTGGCTTGCCCAGGTCCTTGCAAAGTGACAATGGGACATCATTTACTTCTAAGGTCACCCAAGGGATCTCTAAAGCATTGAGCATTACTTTTTATTTCCATTGTGCCTGGAGGCCTCCGTCTTCAGGAAAAGTAGAGCCAACCAATTCTTAAAATCAGTGATAAAAAAGATAACCCAGGAGACCTCCCTGGGATGGAAGGAGACTTTACCAATAGCTCTCCTCCTCACCCGTATTGACCCTAAGGAACAGGTTGGTCTTAGTCCTTATGAGATGCTATATGGGAGACCTTTTGTTTATGTCAATGATCTCTCCCTAGATCCAGAGGCTCAGACCCTCTGGTCTTATACCATGGTCATTGGGCTATTCCAACAGGATACACACCTATATGCTCCAGGGACCCAAGTCTTAATTAAAGTCTGGAAAGATGGTTCCCCAAAGGCTCAACCCCAACCCACATGGAAGCACCCCTACCCTGTAATACTTTCTACCGCCATAGCAGTCAAGGTAGCAGGACATAACTCCTGGATTCACTACTCACAAGTCAAGCTGTGGAAGAAAACAGAAGACACTCAATACACCTGTGAGCCTGGGAGATCTCAGACACCTATTCAAGACTATAAATGAGTGGAATTCTAATGAACATGCCCAAAATTAAGTTTCTGGGGATAACATTTCACAGGATAGCTCTAAAGAGCCAACACAACTTGGCAGGGGTTGTACTTCAAAATAGACAGGAGATAGATCTCCTGATCCCTGAACAAGGAGGGGCTTGAGCCATCTTGAAAGAGACGTGTTGTTTCTGGGTAAATACCTCCAGCTAAGTTAAAGAAAGTCTCACAGTCCTTAAGAAAAATATTCAGATACTACAAGATCTCAAAGAACAAGCTGGAGAGTTTTCAGGGTGGCTAAAGTCTCTCTTAGGGGGATTATTCTCCTGGCGATGGGGAATATGGAGTTGGCTAATGTCCCTACTGTACAAAAAGATCTTTATGACCCAGATAATCACGATGGTGTGACGACTCACCTAAAGCCAGACATCTTGGAATGTGAATTCAAGTGGGCCTTAGAAAGCATCACTACAAACAAAGCTAGTGGAGGTGATGGAATTCCAATTGAGCTATTGCTAATCCTGAAAGATGATGCTGTGAAAGTGTTGTGCTCAATATATCAGCATATTTGGAAAACTCAGCAGTGGCCACAGGACTGGAAAAGGTCAGTTTTCATTCCAATCCCAAAGAAAGGCAATGCCAAAGAATGCTCAAACTACCGCACAATCGCACTCATCTCACACGCTAGTCAAGTAATGCTCAAAATTCTCCAAGCAAGGCTTCAGCAATATGTGAACCGTGAACTTCCAGATGTTCAAGCTGGTTTTAGAAAAGGCAGAGGAATCAGAGATAAAATTGCCAACATCTGCTGGATCATCAAAAAAGCAAGAGAGTGCCAGAAAAATATCTCTTTCTGCTTTATTGATTATGCCAAAACTTTTGACTGTGTGGATCACAATAAACTGTGGAAAATTCTGAAAGAGATGGGAATACCAGACCACCTAACCTGCCTCTTGAAAAACCTGTATGCAGGTCAGGAAGCAACAGTTAGAACTGAACATGGAACAACAGACTGGTTCCAAATATGAAAAAGAGTATGTCAAGACTGTATATTGTCACCCTGCTTATTTACCTTATATGCAGAGTATATCATGAGAAACGGTGGGCTGGAGGAAGCACAAGCTCGAATCAAGATTGCCGGGAGAAATATCAATAACCTCAGATATGCAGATGACACCACCCTTATGGCAGAAAGTGAAGAAGATCTAAAAAGCCTCTTGATGAAAGTGAGAGAAGAGAGTGAAAAAGTTGGCTTAAATCTCAACATTCAGAAAACTAAGATCATGGCATCTGGTAGCATCACTTCATGGCAAATAGATGGGGAAACGGTGGAAACAGTGTCAAACTTTATTTTTTGGAGCTCCAAAATCACTGCTGATGGTGATTGCAGCCATGAAATTAAAAGACGCTTACTCCTTGGAAGGAATGTTATGAGCAACCTAGATAGCATATTAAAAAGCAGAGGCATTACTTTGCCAACAAATGTCCGCCTAGTAAAGGCTATGGTTTTTCCAGTAGTCATGTATGGATGTGAGAGTTGGACTGTGAAGAAAGCTGAGCAATGAAGAATTGATGCTTTTGAACTCTGTTGTTGGAGAAGACTATTGAGAGTCCCTTGGACTGCAAGGAGATCCAACCAGTCCATCCAAAAGGAGATCAGCCTTGGGTGTTCTTTGGAAGGACTGATGTTGAAGCTGAAACTCCAATACTTTGGCCACCTCATGCAAAGAGTTGACTCATTGGCAAAGACCCTGATGCTGGGAAGGATTGAGGGCAGGAGGAGAAGGGGACGACAGAGGAAGAAATGGCTGGATGACATCACCATCCTGATGTACATGAGTTTTGGTAAACTCCGGGAGTTGGTGATGGACAAGGAGGCATGGTGTGCTGCGTCATGGGGTCGCAAAGAGTCGGACACGACTGAGTGAACGAACTGAACTGAACGCCCCTACAAATCCTTGTTATCACCATATTGATGCTGCTTATGATTGCTCCATGTATTATCAATTGTCTTACCCATTTTGTCTCTACCCAGGTCAACAAGCTACAACATGCAATGCCAGTTCAACAAGGATGTCTAAAACTACAGCCAATCATGGGAAATATCACTCACCCTTAGATGAACACCTCTATAAGGACTCTGAGGCTTGAGAGTAGCAAGAGGGGGGGGGGCCCAATGCCCCTAGTCATCCAGTTCATCTGGACGTAGTCAGAGAGACCTCAATGCCCCTATTCTCAAAGAATTGGGCCTCCTATATCTTGTTGGGGGAATGTTAGGTAGTCAGCATAGGAAAAAGAAGTCCAGAATGGCAGTGGCTAAAAGACAAAGAAGGGAAAATCCTTTGAAATAGAACAAAGGAAGGTCTGAGGACCTGAGTGAGGACCTCAGGTAAAACAGGGAGTGGACCTCCTGGAGATCCCAATTTTCATAGGACAGGCTCAGGGGGAGGAGAAAAGAAACATAAAAAGAGGAGCCAAAATTGAGCTCTGGCTTCCCTTCTCGTCTTTTGGGTTGGCTCACCCTCACACCTGGAGGATGTATTTTCTTTTCCTTGTCAAATAAAACTTAGCTGTAACACTGGTCCCTCCATTGCTTCAGATTTTTGCTGCGACTAGATAGAAGCAAGGAAATTACAAACTCCCCTTACAAACCTGTAACCAAAATCTATGCTGTAAACCTATCCATCACCTTCTAAATGTCCTCCCAATCTCTTGTTTATGATGATGATGGTGATAAGGAGGAGGAGGTGGAGGTAGATGATAAGAATACTTAACATAGTATCTAACCTCTTATCAAACTTTGAAGTATACAATACTGTGTTGTATTGTTAGGTATATAGGCCCTATATTGTACGCTGGGACTTATGCATGTAGTATAAAAGAGATTTTGCACTTGCCTAATATCTCCCAGTTTCCCCCTCCTTCCCAGTCCTTTGGAATCATCATTGCACTCTTCTTTTATGAGTTGACTATTTTAGATTCATCATGTGAGACCATAGAGCATTTCTCTATGTCTGGCTTATTTCACTTGGACAGATGTCCTCCAGGCTCATCTACATTTTTATAAATGGTAGGATTTTCTTTTTTTTTTAAGTTGAATAATATTGCATTATATGTGTATTCCACATTTTTATCTTTTCATCTATCAGTACACATTTAGATTGCTTCTATCTGTGGTATAACAACACGGTGATTTAAAACAAAAACAAATTAATTAAAATTAATGGTATAAACTATCAATTCTGCAAACATAACAGTGAGTATAATAGGCAAACTGAAAGAGAATATGTAAGTCTGATAACATTCATGTTTACTTCTACTACCCAAAATATTCTTATGAAATAACACATCTAAGTATCAAACATATTAAAGATATAAATTTATACTAACTTTAAAATGTTTACTTTTTGGTTGGGAGAGAAAGTAATAAGATATGGGAATGAGGAAACTTTAATGATATTTGTAAATATTATTACTGATATTTTATGAAAATAAATGAATCAAATATGCAAAATGATAACATTTTAAAACTAATATCTAAGTTAAAGATGAGGTCTAGAAAATACATCAAAATAAGATTTTCAAACAGGGCTTAAGTAACACCATTGGTGAGAAAAAGAGTGATTATGAGGACTGAGGAATCTGATAGCAAATAATAGACATTAATCATAGTACTGTATCCCTTTGGCAATTTTCAAAATCCTTGCCATCTTTGACATGCATAATTATGGTCTCCAATATGTTTTGGAACCCTTACTTCAATTATATGTTCTGACCAACAAAATAGCCATCAAATTCAGTGATCCCCAAGTATATTATTTAACAATAGCAAATTAATGTGGTGTTGTGATGATAGAATTTTAAAGCAGGAATAATTTTGGCTTGATTACTTTAAAAGGGTTTTAATTATAAAGAAGCATCATAGATTGTAAAGCTAATTATCATTTTGAATATTTCTACATCTAAGAAAATATTTCCATAAAGATCAACAATATATATCCTGAACATTACTTTTTAAATTCTTCTCACCAAATCTTTCCATGTAGAGAATGTAGTGAAATAGACTCAGATTTCTCCACTGGATCTGATACTTTCTAGCTGTGTGATGTTAGACAAGAACCTCTCTAAACTTCTATCCTCACCTGTAGTAACTAAAAGAATGGCAGTTATTTCAAAGAGTAATTTTTGTGCATTGAAATTGATAATCCATATGTGTGTGTGTTTAATTGTTCAGTTGTATCTCTTTGTGACTCCATGGAGTGTAGCCTGCCAGGCTCCACTGTCCATGGGATTTTCCTAGCAAGAATACTGGAATGGGTTGCCATTTCCTCCTCCAGGAATGCACATATACCACTTAGTGATTTATTCAATAAAGTTACCAACAATTACTATTAAGTAATTTAATTTTAGGGGTATTTTATTACTCTGAAATAGATTATTAAGTATTTTTTATGCTATATATTACATGTAAGTATAATCTACATATGCATGCAAACTTGGTAGGGTTCTATACTTTTTTTCTAATATTATTTTCTTTCAAAGGGAGAGAAAATCATTAAAAATCACATTCTTTAGGTTCCTAAATTAATACAGACTTCTATAGGTAGGTAGGTAGGTAGGTAAATAGGGGAAGGAAAGGAAAAGAGAGAAAAATAAAGGGAGAGAGTAAAGAGAGACCACTTTTCCAGCAATTTGTATCCTGAATACCCTTAACTCCATTTCCCAGTCAGATAGGTCAGCATTTCTCATGGGTGTTAAGAGGAAAATCAGTTCATTTTGCAGTTTACTCTTGGGAAGTAAATGGTCTGGATGGTTTCACTTGGGAAAAATTATCATAAGGGATTTGTATTTCTTTTAGCATCTCTGTGTCTCAAATTTTCAGTAATTTTGTTAGATAACTTTAACAAGGGAAGATTCTTAATCATAAGTTGTATTTGTGATCATGAGCATCTTTGTGTTAACTGGAAAATAGGAAAATAAATGATACAGAAGAATGCATAGATATGTATGTATTGTAGCCATTCAAAAAAGTAGTTAAGTGTTTTTTGGATTTTTTGGGGAAAATTCTAGGAATTTCATTCTTTTATAAAAATGAACATGGATTTATGTCTTTGAACAAGAAAATTATATGTTGTCAAATAAATACTCCAAATGTTGTAAATCAGGGCAAGAGTTTATCTTTATTTTGATAAATAGAATTCAAAATTGTTCAAATATTCAATGTATACTGATTATATGGCTAAATAAAAATATGTACTTTTCCAATTTTTCAAATGTAAATATGTGAAACCTCTGCTGATGAACAGCTATCTCGGCAGCTTTAGAACAGTATTGTCTCATAAACTTCATTCATGTAAACATAAATACATATTGAATTTCTTTTTCAGTCAACACCTCTTCAGGAAAATTTCCAAAGCCCTATCCATGACTTGCTTTTGTCAAGTCATATCCATCAAGCAAAGACTGTCTAAGAAAAGAAAGGTTGTAAGGACAAAGATATAACCAAAATTTGTCTCACATCTCTCACACTCAAATGATGTTACTGAGATATTAGGTGGTGATCACAGAATTGAGGCTGAGGATAGAGAATCTTACCCAGTCTACTGAACTTTATTGAAGAATACAGGAAAAACTAGTTAAATAAGTTATGGTGGGTGTCAGTAGGGATAAAAAGAATAGAAAACATTTATAAGGAGTGATAACATAGAAGGGAAAGCTAACTCTTTTTGCTAGTCATGTACTATAGAATTTTTTTAAAAAAATTCTAATGGTGTAATTTTGAGGCAAATTCTAAGTAATATAATCCCAAATCTTGTGTTAATAAATCTTGTCATTTAGCTTTCCCATAAATAAAAAGCACATAACATTCTGAGGCTTTATTCCAAAATGATGATAGGCTATAACTATAAGTTTGAGGAGGCAAGAATAAACAAAAGAACAATGCAAGAAAGGTCTTAATAACCCAGATACTCACGATGCCGTAGTCATTCACTTAGAGCCAGAATCCTGGAATGTGAAGTCAAGTGGGCCTTAGGAAGAATAACTGTGAACAAAACTAGTGGAGGTGACAGAATTCCAGGTAAGCTATCTAAAATCCTAAAAGATGATGCTGTTAAATTGCTACACTCAATATGTCAGCAAATTTGGAAACTCAGTAGTGGCCACAGGAGTGGAAAAGGTCAGTTTTCATTCCATTACCAAAGAAGGGCAATGCCAAAGAATATTCAAATTACCATACAGTTGTGTTCATTTCACATGGTAGTGAGGTTATGCTCAAAATCTTTCAAGCAAAGCTTCAACAGTATGTGAACCAATCAAAAACTTCCAGATGTTCAAGCTGGTTTTAGAAAAAGCAGAGGTACCAGAGATTGAATTGCCAACATTCATTGGATCATGGAGAAAGGAAGGGAATTCCAGAAAATCTCTACTTCTCTTTCATTGACTATGCTAAAGACTTTGACTGTGTGGATTACAATAGGAAAATTTTTAAAGGGATGGGAGTACCAGACCTCCTTAGCTATTTCCTAAGAAACCTTAGGGTAAAGAACCAACAGTTAGAACTGGGCATGAAACAATGGATTGGTTTCAAATTGGGAAAGGATTATGACAAGGATGTATATTGTCACCCTGTTTATTTAACTTACATGCAAAGTACAAAATGCAGAAAGTCAGGCTGGATGAATCACAAAATGGAATCAAGATTGCTGGGAGAAATATAAACAATCTCAGATATGCAGATGATACCAGTCTAGTGGCAGAAAGTGAAAAGGAACTAGAGACTCTCTTGATGTGGGTGAAAAGAGAGTGGAAAAGCTGGTTTGAAACTCATTAAAAAACTAAGATTATGGCAGATGGTCCCATCACCTCATGGTAAATAAAGGGGGAAAAGTGGAAGCAGTGACAGATTTTATGTTCTCGGGCTCCAAAATCACCACAGACAATGACTGAAGCCATGAAATTAAAAGATACTTGTTCCTTGGGGGGGAAAAAAAATTCTGACAAGCCTAGACAGCATATTGAAAAGCAGAGACATCACTTTGCTGACAACTGTCTGTATAGTCAAAGCCATGGTTCTTCCAGTAGTCATGTACAGATATGAGACTTGAACCATAAAAAAGGCTGAGTGCCAAATAAATGATGCTTTCGAATGGCGGTGCTGGAGAAGACTCTCGAGAGTCTCTTAGACTGCAAAAGGATCAAATCAGTCACTCCTAAAGGAAATCAACACTGAATACTCATTGGAAGAACTGATGCTGAAGCTGAACCTCCAATACTTTGGTCACTAGATGCAAAGAGTCAACTCAATGGGAAAGACTCTGATGCTAGAAAAGACTGAGGGCGTGAAGAGAAGGGAGCCACAGAGGATATGGTGGTTAGATAACATTACTGACTCAACAGACATGAATCTGAGTAAACTCCAGGGGATGGTACTGGACAGATGAGCCTCGTATGCTGCAGGCCCTGGGGTTGCAGAGTGGGACAAGACTTAGTGACTGAACAATACTAACAAGGCTGGGAGATTTTCTAGCATCAGATTCAAAGGTATATGCTTCTTTCTCCACCCAAAAATGATTTGGTAAAGATTTCTACCATTTCGATGAAAGTATATTTTCTTTGCTTTAATCAATTTCAAAAATCGGTCTTATTGGAATTTTTTTTTCATTTTATTATATTTCTAATGAGAGGCCAGGGAGTTTGAATTTGACTGGGTTCCTTAGCAACTGTTTATGTGTGCTTACAGCATTTGTGTGCCATCTGTAAAATTAATAAAGGTAAGAAAAATTTATTTCTAGCACACTGAGAAAAAGAAGGTAAGTGAGTGGGAAAGCTGTGATTTTCCTATCAAAATGCAACATTTTTTTGCAGTGCAGAAATAAAAAGAAATTCAACCTCAACACACAAGCATATGCTATAAATTGTACTGAGGTTTCCTACTAGCTACTTGGTCTAAACACTTCAAGACCATAATGCAGTGTTAGGCTACAATAAAAGCAAAGAACTATTTTTAAAATGTCTATCAGTGGTTTGCTTCAAAGAGGGATTATTGGAATCACTGATAATATTATCATAATCATAACTCCTCCCTTATCAAGAGGTTTACAAATCACTAGACCTGTGTGACTTATCCATCTGCCACATAGCAGTTATTGACATTTTTTGAATGAGTGCCTAAAGGAATGAATGAATAAACCATCAGAAACTTAAATTATACAACTTCTCGTTGGTATTTACATATGGTATTTATATCATTTTTATATAAGAATATTTTCCTTATTAAGTTAAAATGAAACATTTATATATGTTTACAAAATAACTTCATAGATGTCTAATGTTGGAGGTATTTTTGAAGTGTTTTTCAAAGGATAAATATAAAATTATACCATGTTTTGTTCTAATGACTAATATGGTTCTACCTCTTCTTAATATGTATTAATAACTTACAGACTTTCATTATTTGGATCATATGTCTTTATATTTACATATACATCACTTAAAGTATATAAATTGTCCTATGGAGATCAGGAAAAAAGAGGTGTTTTCCACTACTACCTCCATCTCGGTTAAAACATTCAGATTGTAAATATTTTCATATCTTTTTTTCTTCTTTGTGTGTAGTTAGTGTATATTTTAAATTTCTTCATGATTAATATCTATATAACCAAATGTCAAATTTTATGTTAAGACCCAAGCATAAATATATTACATAGACTTAAATTTTATTTACAGGGTTGTCAATATCGTCTTATTACTCTATTTCATTTTTGATCTTTAATGAACTACCTGTGAGTTATGATGTGGAAAAATGTCAGGATGAGAAAATAATGATCTCCATTTTTTTCCTAGCCATGACATTTCAGTATTATGAGCTATATCTCATAAGGTCAGGGCTGTGTGACCTATTTTGCTGTACTCATTATCTAATCCCAAAACAGAGGCTAAGATAAAAGAAGGAGTACATTTTAAAAGGATTGCTGGCCATGGCTTTGTATGATGTGTTGTCTGGATGGATGGGGAGATATTGCACATTGGTTTTCCAAGGTGAAAAAACCCAATTGCCATAAAAAATTAACTCACACTCCACCATTAAAAAACAAACAAACTAGCAGTGAGGTGATCTCTTACCATCTTGTACCACCTTTTGTATGACAGAGAGGAAAAGTGAAACCATCTTTTTATGGAATCTCCTCTTTTGCCTCATGAGCATACATTTGTGAGGATAGGGTTGAAATACAATTTAAAAAGTAATCACAAAATTATTTTCATTTATTTTTACAACTATCCTGTCATGACAAACAACAGTAACATAATGCTCAAAGTTAATAACAAGTTAACTATATCTACAAAAAACATCTAGGTTAAGAATCACAATTTTGGCAATTCCAACCTGGGAACATGCTTTTTTTTTTTTCATGTAATCTTAGAAGAAAAATTGAGAGTTCTTTTTATTCCTGAGATTAATCAGCTAAAGAAAATGGGTATTCACTTCACTTCTGAATATTATCTGTAATATCTAACTCCAAAAAGAAAAGCTAGGTCTTAGAACAAATGCAGACAGGACAAAACTGAACCAAACCAACAGACCACAAATAAACAGGTCATCAATCAGAGTTGCCTAGCCCAGCCTATCCTAGACTGGCTCAACTGGAGCAAACCTAGATACCTAGTGACATTAAAATGACCATTTAGAGGTCGCTGAGTTCTGGGGCAATTTTTTATGCAGCATTATTGTGGTTGCTGCTGGCTAATACAAATATCAAAGTCCCTGAACTTAAAGTAAATTTTGTTTACATGAGAAACTTAGTTAACTCTTTTATAACTCATTTTTTGTATCTTTAAAGTAGAGATATTTGCTCAGATTTTCTTGGTAAAATAGAGACCAAGGTGACAACTAAGAATGTGAATGGGGGAAGAGATGTTGGAGTGAGAATAACGGGAGTGTGGATGTGTTAGGAAATACAGAAAAATTCCTGGGCAGTATTGTATGTTTTAGGATTGTTGAAGAACTGCTGAAGTTTAGTAATCAAAAAAAGCGAGCCAGAAAGAAGAGATGGTTGTCATAGAGTGGGGTGCATGGATCTGAGATTATGGAAGGGTTAAAGTTACTGGTGGGCTTCCCAGGTGGCACTAGTGGTAAAGAACTTGCCTGCCAATGCAGGAGATGCGGGTTCGATCTCCGGGTAGGGAAGATCCCCTGGAGGTGGAAATGGCAACCCACTCCAGTATTCTTTCCTGGAGAAGCCCATGGACAGAGGAGCCTAGAGGCTACAGTCCATGGGGTCACAAAGAGTTAGACATGACTGAAGTGATTTATTACTTGCAAAGTTACTCGTAGTGACAAGGTTTAGAAAATAATCATGGTGGTGAATATCTAGGGGACAGACAGTAGTATAACAGTCTTTTTTTTTTTCAATAGGATCGTATAATATTTTATTTAGATATCTATAGAGAACTCTATTTTCTTTTTTTTTTTATTTATTTTAGTTGGGGGCTAATTACTTTACAATATTGTAGTAGTTTTTATGGAGGATAATCATTCAATGAATTTAGAGATCAAAACATTGCAAAGATCACAATTTGTGTATTGGAATAAAAAGAGTGTTAAAGAGAGTGACAGTTACCTAGGAGCCCCAAATAGCAACAGAGAATTATGTAAAGATCTGTGGACTGTGGTGACAGTAAGTAATACTGGTACTTATAGTCTGATAACCAATTTTTGTTTTTTGGGTTTTTTTGGATGGAGGAGGTACTGATAATCATTTTGAATGGGCAGTATGGAACACACAGGGCACCTATCTAGCATGTAGGGCTGGAGAAAATTGCTTCTATCTGCAATGAACTTCTGATGCTAACTAGTAGAGTAATCATAGATATTATAGGTTAAGGGTACAAACTCCTACAAGACATTTTTACTTTAAATACCAGCCACAAGTTTGGGGCTCCCTAGGTCATCGATTCTTCTGACAAATGCTATAAATTCAAGAGCTCCACATGCCCCCTCACATTCCATAGCTCACTAAAACAGCTCACAGAACTCAGGAAAGCACTGTACTTAAATTATAATTTTACTATAAGACTACAAATCAGAAACAACCAAAAGAAGAGACCCATAGAGGGAGTTCTGGAGAGGTCCCAGATGCAAAGCTTTCATGTCTCCTGGAATAAGGATGCATATTGATGTGTGTTCACCAGCTAGGAAGCTCAATTTTATTGAGCCACTTTTAATGAGATTTTATTATGAAACTATGATTGGTTGACTCATTGGCCACATAACTGAGCTCCAATCTTCAGCTCCCTTCACTTCCCTGGAGATCAGGTTGATATTACCTGGCTCAGAGTCTCAACTCTATTCACATGATTTATTTTTCTTGCATTGCTAGAAACAATGGAAACCATCACGATTCACTTTTTTAAGATAATTCAAATGTGGCCCAGGAGGCAGCTAAGAATTCCATAAAGGCACCACTCTCTTTCCAGTTTTTTGAGGAATCTCCACACTGTTCTCCATAGTGGCTGTATTAGTTTGCATTCCCACCAACAGTGTAAGAGGATTCCCTTTTCTCCACACCCTCTCCAGCATTTATTGCTTGTAGACTTTTTGATAGCAGCCATTCTGACCGGCGTGAAATGGTACCTAATTGTGGGTTTGATTTGCATTTCTCTGGGAATGAATGATGTTGAGCATCTTTTCATGCGTTTGTTAGCTATCTGTATGTCTTCTTTGGAGAAGTGTCTGTTTAGTTCCTTGGCCCACTTTTTGATTGGGTCATTTATTTTTCTGGAATTGAGCTGCAGGAGTTGCTTGTATATTTTTGAGATTAATTGTTTGTCTGTTGCTTCGTTTGCTATTATTTTCTCCCATTCCGAGGGCTGTCTTTTCACCTTGCTTATAGTTTCCTTTGTTGTGCAAAAGCTTTTAAGTTTAATTAGGTCCCATTTGTTTATTTTTGCTTTTATTTCCAGTATTCCAGGAGGTGGGTCATAGAGGATCCTGCTGTGGTTTACTTCGGAGAGTGTTTTGCCTATGTTTTCCTCTAGGAGTTTTATTGTTTCTGGTCTTATGTTTAGATCTTTAATCCATTTTGAGTTTATTTTTGTGTATGGTGTTAGAAAGTGTTCTAGTTTCATTCTTTTACAAGTGGTTGACCAGTTTTCCCAGCACCACTTGTTAAAGTTAAAGAGGGATGGGATGGGAAGGGAGTTGGGAGGGGGGTTCTGGAAGGGGAAAACATGTACACCCATAGTGGATTCATGTTAATGTATGGCAAAACAAATACAATATTGTAAAGTTAAAAAATAGACTCAGCCATTAAAAAGAATACATTTGAATCAGTTCTATTGAGATGGATGAAACTGGAGCCCATTATAAGGAGTGAAGTAAGCCAGAAAGAAAAACACCAATACAGTATACTAATGCATATATATGGAATTTGAAAGATGGTAAGGATGACCCTATATGCGAGACAGAATAAGAGACACAGATGCATAGAACAGTCTTATGGACTCTGAGGGAGAAGGTGAGGGTGGGATGTTCTGAGAGAATAGCATTGAAACATGTATATCATCATATGTGAAACAGAACACCATTCCAGGTTCGATGCATGAGACAAATGCTCAGGGCTGGGGCAATGGGATGACCCAGAGGGATGGGATGGGGAAGGAGGTGGGAGGGGGGTTCAGGATGGGGAACACATGTAAACCCACGGCTGATTCATGTCAATGTATGGCAAAAACCACTACAATATTGTAAAGTAATTAGCTCCCAACTAAAATAAATAAATTTATTTTAAAAAATAGATAAATAAACTAATTAAAAATAAATAAATAAAGGCACTCTCATTGCTTTTTATCACTTTGGAAAATTCTAAGGCTTTAGAAATTCAGGGTTTGAGGGCTTCCCTGGTGGCTCAGATGGTGAAGCGTCTGCCTGCAGTGCGGGAGACCTGGGTTTGATCCCTGGGTTGGGAAGATCCCCTGGAGAAGGAAATGGCAACCCACTCCAGTAGTCTTGGCCTGGAAAATTCCATGGATGGAGGAGCCCGGTAGGCTACAGTCCAAGGCATCACAAAGAGTTGGACACAACTGAGCAACTTCACTGGTTAGAAGCTCAGTCCCAGAAACCAAGGATAAAGTCCAAATAAATTCTTTATCTGTGTCCTTTATCAGTGCCTTTAGGAGAGAGCCTGTGTTTTCTTCAGAGCAGGAGTCTGAAGAGGTTTTGGATAGGCAGGATTTTCCTGATGAATCACCATCAGAAACTACAGTGAAAAGATTTCAGGATGAAGGAAAGAGTGGAATTTATCAGAAAGTATGTTTTGAAGAACCGTATCAGGATTTAAGTGCAGGAGATGAGAACTGAACTGAACCAGTGTCTCCTGCATTGCAGGCGGATTCTTTACCAACTGAGCTATCAGGGAAGCCCGAGATAACTGAACTCCTGGTTATAAATTCAAATTGCCCTATAGAAAATAAGGAGATTGATGCTGATAGTATTAAGGTGAAAAGTGATGTCAAGGGTGTGAATATGATGTCAAAGCAAGTAGTTGACAAAGTCTTTCATGAAACATCCAGAGCTTTGAGGCTCCCGTCAAACGCATGTCTAAAGGAGCTGTGGAGGATGGGAGTGGTTTAAAGATCTTGGTGAACGCTAAATCTGTTCACCTTAAGTTATTGAGTGGTCCAGGGAAAAAATGCCCCCCTTTCTCCACATAACCACTATCCTGACTTCTCACATCATAGATTATTTATTGAATTTCATATAAGGGAGCTCTAAATTATGTACTCTTTTTTTTTTCTCTGCCCTCTTTTCAGTTCAGTTCAGTTCAGTCGCTCAGTCGTGTCCGACTCTTTGTGTCCCCATGAATCGCAACACGCCAAGCCTCCCTGTCCATCACCAACTCTGAGTTTACCCAAACCCATGTCCATCAAGTCGGTGATGCCATCCAACCATCTCATCCTCTGTCATCCCCTTCTCCTCCTGCCCCCAATCCTTCCCAGCATTAGGGTCTTTTCCAATGAGTCAACTCTTCGCATGAGGTGGCCAAAGTATTGGAGTTTCAGCTTCAACATCAGTCCTTCCAATAAACACCCAGGACTGATCTCCTTTAGGATGGATTGATTGGATCTCCTTGCAGTCCAAGGGACTCTCAAGAGTCTTCTCCAACACCACAGTTCAAAAGCATCAATTCTTCTGCACTCAGCTTTCTTCACCATCCAACTCTCACATCCATACATGACCACTGGAAAAACCATAGCCTTGATTTTTCTTTTTTCCCCCAGGGGAGTTTGTCAGCTTATAGTTGCTTCATGTATCTGCTTATATCTTACAAAATATTTTATTATATATAAATTATGATACTGTGCCCACCTATGATGAAAAAATAATGTGTTCCATGTTATAGAACATAGCCATTAAGTGACAAAGCTGATTTAAATGGATCGTTTCCCAGTTTGAAATTCAACCCCGTTAGCTCTGTGTCTCTCTGTTTGCAGGGAGGGGAGCTTATTTTACAGAAACTTATATTCAGGCCCTGTATATAATATCTAAAATATACTAAACAAACAAACAAATTCAGGTATGTCTGAATAAGGAAGTGAAGTCCTGTTTAGATGAATCGTCTCTTTAAGGTTTCCTGATTTTTACTTTTTTTTTTTTTGATTCACAAATATTCTTGATTGGTTTCTACATCATTATGCCACAGGGAACTCAAGAGAGAACTGAGATTATCTCATATTATGCATCCATTTTGAAGTTAACAAGACTTGTCAGGAACAATAATTCTTTGTTTTCATTTAGGATTCAGCTTTCAACAATACTTCCAACAATGCTTCCTTTACAAACTCATTTTATGAACACTTATAGTGTCCCTACCTATCAGGTTAGTTGCTAGGGGTGAATTGAAATAATTCAATAAAATGTAAATAAAGTGCTCAGTGTTGCAAATTTATTTGAAGGTGAATTTTTATTACTTCACTAGCATATTATAATGGTAGAGCAGACTTTCAACAAATCATAAACCAGCCTTGATATTGGTGCATATTTTAGTTCAGAGTATCTCTTACCTTTTAGCATCAGAATTATTTTATACATTTTTATTATATTTTCTATGGCCAGCATTTATTAACATTTACTACATTATTCAACCAACATAACTGTATCATTAATGTTACAATGGACCCATAGAGTACCATATTTTAGATCTATAATGATCTCTAATATACCACTCTACTGTCCTGACAAAATGTCCTTTTTCATTAGCAGGGAGAAGCTTCTCTGCTTTCTGTTCTAATGTTTTCATCATGACTTTGATATGCCAATGCTCCGCTTCTCCAAGGGGAAAGAAAGGAAGAAACTATAGCAATAATTACCAACTTCAAGTCATCATCCTTATAATAGAAATAAAATTGAAATGGTAAGAGCTTGGCATTATTCACATTTTCCCCCTGCTTTGTTAATGATCATATTATCTTTGAAATCCTCATAGACTTCTTTTGAAGTGTAGATGTCATAATACCTAAAGCATCTTAGGATATGGAATCACACCATAAGCCACTGATCAAATCTTCTAGGCCAAGTCTCAAGGTGTATCACAGCTCTGATCCTATGACCTCTCAAAAATGTCTTTCTGAAGAGTTAATAGAGAACAGATGTTACCTAAGGCAGCAGCTGTTACCATTAGACAAATGGGGAACTGGCAAATGAAGAGGGCAGAAACTCTTTAAAGAGACAATCCAATTCCTTAAAAAATAGCAATAAGATATTTTGAAAAGGTCAGAAAAAGATGCACAAGCATGTGTTTTTGCACATGTATATTCATGAAAAGTCCTTTCAGAAAATAATTTTCACTGAAACAAAAATTCTCATATTCATTTGAAATAGTCTGGTCTTGATAATTATGAAAGGAGATTTTTCTACATTGCAAAATATAAAATTCAGTTTTATTGGGTCTTCAAGTTTATATTTTTCATTTTTAGTAGAGCCAATAATATTTTCCTAGTGGTTTAATGTGTTCCCTACCTAATGATGCAAAACTCAATGGAAAAAAAATGCAATACTGTTTTTCTCAGTCTGGAACCTCATCTTTCATCAATGGGAAGAAACATGTGAGAATATAATGCAGTGACTGCTACTAGAATTGATGGATAAATTAATCTTGCTGACAGGAAAGTTCTTATAAGCAAGGGATATTTGACTTGGGTTCTGAAAAATGAAAAATAAAAAAAAAATACAATTAAGAGAACAATTTTCCCACAAGAAACACCAAACCATACACAGAGTCTTGAAAGTTAGAACCTGAACAAAATGTCAGAACTGGACAGAAGAACAGACATTCTTAAGTTGTAGTGTGCATCAGAACTATTTGGAATTCTTGTTAACAATGCAGACACCTGGGTCGCATCATGGACATTCTAATCTACTAGATCTGGTGTGGTATCTGGGGTTCTTCATCTTACTAAGCACGTCTTATTTTATGTTACTCTGATGAAATCAGAGGGAAGATTGCACTTTGGGACATGTTTCTTTCAATGAATGGTTCTTGAAGTGTGGTCTCCAGACCAGCAATATCACCATCATTAACTGGAAATTTGTTAGAAATGTCAATTCTCAGCCCTACTCCAGGTTGGCAGTAATTCTGGTGGTTGGGTCTAGCTATCTGGGCTTTAATAAGCAATTTGGCTGATTCAGATTTTCAGGTTGTAGTGTAGTATGTTGCAATTGGCATAGTTCATTGATGAGTGCTCAGTGAAGTTATATAGTCTCATTTTGAACATAAGAAATCCCTTCAGTGGAACTCAAGGTAGTGACAGTGATGTTGAGATTCATTTTTTATATTATTCATATTTTCTCAATGAGTGCATAAAGTCATCTATTTGTAAGGAATCATCATATCTGTTATGGTGCATGTAGGGTAAAATTTGTTCTTTGGCTTTCCCTAACAATGAAGAATAGCTGCTAGTCCAATATGAAATGATGTTTTTGGTAACATCAGACAGTAATCCTCTTCTATATCTTTTTTTGTCAGTAAATACAACTTTTCACCTTGAACTTCAAATGCCAAAGTCGATATGTGAATGAGAAGCATTGTTTCACCCACCTATTAAAAAAAGAAAAGATGTGTAAGAACAAATATGTCTAATTTTTGTCCCTTTCTACAATATGGATCGGGTGCAGCGGTAAAGAATTTTCCTGACATTGCAGGAGCTGAAAGAGACATGGGTCTGATCCCTGGGTTGGGAAGATTCCCTGGAGTAGGAAATGGCAATCTGCTCCAGTATTCTTGCCTGAAAAATCCCATGGACACAAGAACCTGGCAGGCTACAGTCTACGGGGTCACAAAGTGTTGGACATGACTGAGTGACTGAGCACACACACACATTATGAATATGCAGATTTATTTCTCAATGGACAGCATGACAGAAATCCTTAAAATGAGTGGAAATAATATTCTTAGAAGGCTAGTATTTAGTCTTTGTTCTTTTTCTCTTTCCCCTATTTCTTCCCTTTAACCCTTCAGGAATGGTCATGTCCTTTGTGACAAAGAGGCCATGTTTAGCCCCTACTTCTCAAAGAGCACTTCTGAGTTGTTTTTTGAAAAGCAAACAGTCAATGATTCTTAGGGCAGAAATAAAATATGTTATAGAACTATAGAAAACTCTAGATTCTCCATTTTTCATTGTTCATTGATTGATTGCAGCTATATTCCAGATGGTGTATTCAGAAATAGTTGGCAGTTAATTAATAAATGGGGATCCCTGGTGGCTCAGTTGGTAAAGAATCTGCCTGCAATGCGAGAGACCTAGGTTCAGAACTGGGAAGACCCGAGTTCGAACCCTGGATCAGGAAGATCCTCTAGAGAAGGGAATAGCTACCCACTTCAGTATTCTTGCCTGGAGAATTCCATGGAGAGAGGAGCTTGGTGGGTTACAGTGCATGTGGTTGCAAAGAGTTGGACATGAATGAGTGACTAACAGACACACAAATTAACAAATAAAGCAAGTTTCTTATAATCTGCAGCTCACAATCTTCTGGAAGATACAGCCACCTGCCAAGGTATTATAGCTAAAACAATACTTGGGCCTGAGAAAAATGTTATTTATATCATAGCTCAGATATATTAAATTTCAAACTACTTATTTGACACCCAGAGATGTCAGCATATGTATTATCGTCTCTTTATATTTTACAACATAAATGCATGATATTTACTGACTTTAATCAAAAGGAATAAGTGGTTTGCTTTGCCTTTGTATAGATTTGGTATTATATTATCTCTCCGCAAAATAAACATAGGATCAAGTTAGAAGATGACTTAGAAATTCTTACTGAAATTGCAAGAATGAACTTTTTGGTGGCAGGGTGATTTTCTTAGACACAGATGAGCCTTTGGATCCAAGCAGAGTTAGGTTAAAATCTGAGTTATGTCACTTCACGCTGTTATTTTAACCTTTCTGAAACTGTTGCTTCATCTGTGCATCTGTGAAGTGGTGATAATAAATACCACAATATATTGCTACAGAATAATTAAGTGAAATGACGTTTGTAAAGATCCTGGCATTTGGTTGGTGCTCAATAAATTTTAGTTTTATTTGACATGCATTCTCTTTAATGCCTTCCCCTTTCATATGGAGCCATGTGTCAGCCATTAAATGCTTGCCGCTCCATTTCACACCATATCTCTTTGAGGTTTACGAAGTCTACCATAAAAAACAAAAATTATTATACAAGATACTGTTTCCCTATTATTCAAACAGTGCATGAATATTTGTGTGCATCTACCATATACCATACATGCATTCTCAATGGTCCCAAGAGGCAGTTTGAGTGGGTGGTGAGATGCAGGATTACAGACTACAGAATTAAAGTGATAGATGGTTTGGACTGACTGACATTTAAGACATGAATGGCTAGGGCCATTAAATGGAATTATGTGAGGGGAGTTAAGGAGTTATAAGTCAAGCAACATTTATCTTTTAGTGTTGGCATTAACTAGTTCTCTAAGGTTTATTGTAATATGCAAAACTCCCTATGTTTGTTATCTGTATCTACATTCTATTTTGAGTTTTTCCATCACTATTACAGGCTTCCCAGGTGGTGCTAGTGGTAAAGAACCTGCCTCTCAATGCAGGAGACATAAGAGACATGGTTCGATCCCTGGGTTGGGAAGATGCCCTGGAGGAGGGCCTGGCAACCCACTCCAGTCTTCTTGCCTGGAGAATCCCATGGACAGGGGAACCTGGTGGGCTACAGTCCATAGGGTCAAAAAAGTCAGACACGACTGAAGCAACTTAGAACACACACACATCATTATTACTAGTAAAAAGTAAGATTCTGTTTTCTTTTTTTTTAATTTAACATGGAGGAGTAGGGAGAAAAATTGAGAATCACTTCATATTTTAAAGAGAGTCTAGGAAACAACCTACCAGATATGTGTGCTTTTAGTTAGTGTCTGCTCACCAAAACTGAGAACTACAATGAAAAGATACCTTTCTACTGGTTTTGCTGATAATAGTAGTTCTTTCATATTTATTAAATAAAGAAACAGTTAATTGCTTCATGCTAGACAGTGCTGTACATCATAATGATGTAGAGGATGAGTAAGTCTCTATCTTATTATGAGGAGCTCAAGGTTCCAGAAGTAGTATACCTGGTTCCCTTTTCCAAAGAGTCAGTTCACAGTGAAGCAAAATTGCCACTTAAATGACAACACTCTGCCTCCCAAAAGAAAGAGTAGAAAAAAAAAAAAAGAAAGAGTAGAGATTCAATAAGAGGGTGAGATTAAGAAGGAACATAGACTTTTCTTTTTTATCTGTTATGTAAATCATAATAGGATTTTAGTAAATCATTTAATTTATTAGAAAGGAAGAATAGTAAGGCAGAAGCAGAACAATATTTGTCCTTCTTTCTTCTATATGTTCTACCGGCTTATAAAGGCATGTGAGAAACACAGTCTTCAAAAGAGTCATATAATGATGTTTTGTGCATCACTGACAAAAACGAAGACATTATATATCATATGAGTGCTTTGTAAAATACTATGATTAATGTAATTAATTTCTGATAAGAAAACGCTAATACAATGTACTAGTTCTATATTTATTCCAGCTTTCTTTTTTTAACACACCAAAAAACATGCTTCTGGGGAATTTCTGATGCAAAAAACCCCAAAAAAACCTCATGCAAAAATAAGTCATATATTTACATATGAACACATTTCACATTAGTAGTTGGGGCTGACAATTTTGAAAATAAATAAATACTTCTTGATTTAACTTAAAAATCTGAACCGAATTTCAGCAGTAATCTTTGCATGATTTGTATCCCTTTGTGATGGATGTATACACCCAATGAACATGTTTTGAGATATAAAAACCATAACCATAAAGATTCACTTTTGGATTCACTCTTGGGTTAAGATCATTATACCTGAAAAAGTCTACATACTTTTATAGAGTAAGAAAATTTCACGGAATAAAAAAGAAGAAAAAATCCAATAGCATTTTTAAGTAGCACAAAACCTTTAAAAGATATCTCACCACTCTTTGAAACAAACCTTTCAGGTAAACTGCTGTTATTTTTATCACTATGAAAGTAAAGGTGAAAGTCGCTCAGTCATGTCCAATTCTTTGCTGCCCCATGGACTGTATAGTCCCTGGAATTCTCCAGGCCAGAATACTGGAGTGGGTAGCCTTTCCCTTCTCCAGAGTATCTTCCCAACACAGGCGTTGAGCCCAGGTTTCCCACATTGCAGGCGGATTCTTTACTAGCTGAGCCACAAGGAAAGCCCAAGAATACTGGAGTGGGTAGCCTATCCCTTCTCCAGGGGATCTTCCTGACCCAGGAATCCAAGCAGAGTCTCCTCCATTGCAGGTGGATTCTTTACCAACTGAACTGTGAGGGAAGCCCATATAATAAGGAAAACTAGGCTTCACTGAGATTAAATGATAATTATTGACACAGTACATTAGATGGTAAAACCAAAAATGAGTTTCCTAACTTAGAGCCTGTTTCTGTTCTTTCACTAGAAAAGGGAATGCTTTGTTTTCTACTCAGAAATTTTGTAGCTTTCAGATATTTGAATTTATTTGTTATAATAATATCTATAGAAATAGTGAAGATCTACCAAGAAATAGATGATTTTGTTTGTTTGTTCTCCCTTTACCCTAGATATCCAGCATGGTATCCAGTACTCACTGTTCTAACCTGCCCATATGCCTATTCTCCAGACAAAATATGAAAAGTGATTGCCATACATCTTTAGAGATTGTGATTTGAAAGCATCCCTGGGGAGTGGGCAGACAATACCTTGTTAGCTAATTCATCAATTGCTGCTTTGTATTATCTGCCAGATACTTAAATACTTTTCCAGTTTCACTCTTGATCTGCTTCTAGAGGATGGGATATAAGATGTCAGTGAATAGCTGAGATAGAGAGCTCCAAGAGCTATCACAGCCTTCTACTGTCTGCCAGGCAACAAGCATGGGAAAAAATGTAATATTGTAGCTGGAGTAAACTGTAGGTGAAGGTGAAGCCAAAATTTAGAAAGAGTGCAGCTTCTATCAGCATTAAGTCTTGCTCTAATTATGTGAACTAACTAAATGGCTTTTATGTTTGAATCATTTTGATGAGGTATTCAGTTTTTGCAGCCAAACACATATTTTGAAATTCTTGATTTTAAAGTATTTAGGTATAAATGCCATCCTGTATGTAAGTGGATCCATTAGGATGCCTTGTTTTATCCACCCTATCCTTGTCTATGATTCAAATTTCTTCCTTCATTTGTAAGATCTACAGACTTTTAAAGGTATGCAGCAATTTTTATTTAGAGACCTCTGCTTGCATATTTATTTTTCCTTGTTCAGCCCAATCCAGCTACTTTACTAGGTGACTTACTCTTTTTTTATACCATTTTTTCCTAAACTTTTTCCATTGCCTTTCTTTAAAATATCTGCTATGTTGCCAATAAATATTCCTGCATTCTTTACTTTTAAAACAAATGTTTACTCTGTTTCTTTGCCTGACCTGAAAACTACCTTTCCACAGATAAGTTAAGGTTTATTTTTATTCTCCACACCTGCTAGAGACTGAATGCTTATCCCCCCTTGAAAATTTATATATTGGACCATGATCTCCAATGTGATGGTATTTGAAAGTGAGGCTTTGGGGAGCTAATGAGGTTTAGATGAGACCTTGAAGGTAAAGCCCCTATGACAGAATTAATGTCCTTACAAGAATTGGAAGAGATTAGAGCCCTTTATGCCAGGTGAGGCTACAGCGAGAAGGAAGCCATTTTAAAGCAGCAATGGGACTCTCTAATCTCAGACTTTCCAGTCTCCAGAGCTGTAAGAAATAATTGTCTGTTGTTTAAGCCACCCAGTCTATGTTAACTTGTTACTGCAGCCTGAATTGACTAAGATAAAACTTACAACGGTTTTCTTATTCTTCCCAAATCTCAGAGACAGGGTTGTATTCTTCTAGTTCTCTACAACCTCATTTTTTTACATTACCTGCTAAGTCTTTTTAAAAGAAAACCTTTTTTTTAAAAAAATTTATTTTATTATCTCCCATATTCATCATTGCCAAGTACAACTCTCTTAGGCTTTTCCCCCACAACACAGAAAGATCAAACACGTATAAACTCCATCCAGTTCTATGCAAATAATCAGTCTAATGTCCTTGACTTTTAGAACTTGGGCCTCTTTTCTTCCAGATCTTTCACCTCCACGCCACTGAAGTGCAGTGGCCATTCTCTTGGTATTGCTTTGGGTATCATTCAGAATTGCTTCATCTTATATCAGAGATCAGATTCCTTGAGATGCAGAATTTGAGACAGAGATTAGTGAACAGAAATTTATTATAAGTTATTCTTTGGATCAATTTCAGCGGAAGAGAAGGAAAGCAGTAGGAATGGTTCAGCAGACAATTTGGTCTGAGTTGCTGTCTCCTTTAAACGCTTCGGTCAATACACAGGAAGAGCTAAAGCTGGAAAGCCATCTTAAGTTGTCTGTTTAGAAGCAAGAGAGCGTCCATCAGTCATTAGATGCAGTTGCCCCAAAAAGGGACCTGGCCTTAGGAAGGTCTACTTCCATCACCCTAAGTCAGAGAGGAGGCAAAGTAGTTGAGAGTGTATTACCAGCAGTGCTTGCAAGAGCTAACAAAACAGTCCTTCAGTCCTGGAGGGATATCAGAATTGCATGATGTTATCAATTACATTCCCTGTTACACTATTCAGAAAAATACACTTCATGTAAGTCCTGAAAGTAGCATCTTCCAGGAAAAAAAAGGAGATAAATAAGTTCTGCACAAGGATAAACATGAAAACTTATTTTAATGATGCATTTTATTTGCTGAGGAACTGCTTCAGTAATAAAAGGTTGAATGTGAGTTTTCCACATTACAGTACTTCAGGATATTATGATCATTTTGCCTTAAGATTAGTGACATAAACATTTTTGTATTGTTCTCCCTTAAAGGGAGATGATTTTGTATAATTTAGTGAATAGAGCAATTTTTAAATTAAAATAAAGTACTATTACACAACAGTAATGGCTGACTTTTGAAGAGCTTCACAAAGTACCAACATATATTAAAATTCACTTAGTTCTATTAGCATCCCTGTCTTACAATTGAGGAGAATAAAGCTCAGAAAAAGGGTTAAGCTATTTGCCTAAGTCACACAACTATGAATTTAACCTCAGCAGTCTGACACTAGTAGCTATACCATTAAACATCAAGTTGTGTTGATTTTCTGATTTTTTCCTTGTAGCTCCAAGAATGGCAAGCAAAGCAATTTGTCTAAATATCCTGATTGGTGACTATTTCTGGAAATTGAATGAAAAGTTATATAAATTTCCCCTTAGAGTTTTGTCTTATATAGAGTATTCCACAGAAAGATTGAAGGGAGTATTGCAAATTTGCTCTCACACTATTTATTTTTTATATCCTGGCTTTAAAATAAATTACTTTCAATTCATATAGAAAAGTGAAAATGAGTTAAAAAAATTTCCAGCATATTCACCCTTGAAAGACTATAACAATTTGAATAGACAAAGAAAGGAACAGAATAAAAATATTTTTTTTTCTTATTATTTACTTTCTTTTAAAGTAATTACTAGCTGAGTCTTATCCCTCAAGAGGGAAAGTACAGTTATTGTAAAATGGCAATGAAATTGAAATCTGTCAGCTATTGCAAACCAACTTTGCTTGCTGTACACTCAAACCTTGATGCTATACAATTCTCCAAATAATTGCAAAAGTTTTTTCTTGTTAATTTTCTAGTTTTTAGAATTTTTTTTAAAGCCTTAAACAATGCTGTGTTAAATATAAACAAATACAGAGGAAGGAGAGTGTGTTCAGGGAAAATAGACTATAATTAAATTGTATACAGTGACACAGCACCATTATGAGAATTCAAGACTTTTATGAATTTTTTATGGGTTCAATATACTATATTTCATTATCTGTGAAGTTCTACTATTGATGTAAAATTATCTGTACCTTTATAATGAAAGTACCTTTTAAAAATCCAATCAAAAATGGTCAGAAAACCTAAATAGACATTTCTCCAAAGAAGACATACAGATGGCCAACAGGCACATGAAAAGATGCCCAATATCACAAATTTTTAGAGAAATGTAAACCAAGGCTGTATATTGTCATCCTGCTTATTTAACTTATATGCAGAGTACATCATGAGAAACGCTGGGCTGGAAGAAACACAAGCTGGAATCAAGATTGCCGGGAGAAATATCAATAACCTCAGATATGCAGATGACACCACCCTTATGGCAGAAAGCGAAGAAGAACTAAAGAGCCTCTTGATGAAAGTGAAAGAGGAGCGTGAAAAAGTTGGCTTAAAGCTCAACGTTCAGAAAACTAAGATCATGGCATCTGGTCCCATCACTTCATGAGAAATAGATGGGGAAACAGTGGAAACAGTGTCAGACTTTATTTTTGGGGGCTCCAAAATCACTGCAGATGGTGATTGCAGCCATGAAATTAAAAGACACTTACTCCTTGGAAGGAAGGGTATGACCAACCTAGATAGCATATTTAAAAGCAGAGACATTACTTTGCCAACAAAGGTCTGTCTAATCAAGGCTATGGTTTTCCCAGTGGTCATGTATGGATGTGAGAGTTGGATGGTGAAGAAAGCTGAGTGCTGAAGAATTGATACTTTTGAACTGTGGTGTTGGAGGAGACTCTTGAGAATCCCTTGGACTGAAAGGAGATCCAACCAGTCCATCCTAAAGGAGATCAGTCCTGGGTGTTCATTGGAAGGACTGATGTTGAAGCTGAAACTCCAATACTTTGGCCACCTCATGCGAAGAGTTGACTCATTGTAAACGACCCTGATGCTGGGAAGGATTGGGGGCAGGAGGAGACGGGGACGACAGAGGATGAAATGGTTGGATGGCATCACCGACTCGATGGACATGGGTTCGGGGGGACTCCAGGAGTTGGTTATGGACAGGGAGGCCTGGCATGCTGTGATTCATGGGGTCACAAAAAGTCGGACACAACTGAACTGAACTGAAACCAAGACTACAGTTAGGTATTACTTCACACCAGTCAGAATGGCTATTATTAAAAAGTCTACAAAAAATAAATGATGGAGAGGGTATGGAGAAAAGAGAACCCCCTTCCCCTTAGAAGGCTAAAAACAGAATTGTCATATGATCCACAATCCCACTCCTGGCCATATATCTGGAGAAAACTCTGGTTTGAAAAGATACATGTACCTCAATATTCATTGCAGCACTATTTACAATAGCTAAGACATGGAAGCAATCTAAGTGTCCATAGACAGATGAATAGATAAAGACAATGTGGGATATATATATACCACACACAATAGAATACTACTCAGTCATAAATAATTATAAAATAGTGCCATTTGAAACAACATGAATAGATCTAGAGACTATTACACTAAGTGAAGTAAATTAAAGATGAATATCATATGATATCACTTCTATGTGGAATCTAAAAATTGATACAAATGAATTTATTTACAAAACAGAGATAGACTTACAGACATTGAAAACAAATTTATCCTTACCAAAGGGGAAGGGAGGCAGGGGAGGTGTAAATAGAGATAAATTAGGAGTTTGGGATTAACATATACACACTACTGTATATAAAATAGGTAAATAACAAGAATATATTGTGTGACACAGGGAACTATACTCAATGTCTTGTAATAACCTAGAGTGGAAAAGAATCTGAAAAGGAATATCTGTATCTATATCTGAATCACCTTCCTTGTATACTTGAAATTAACACATTGTATGCTTGAAACTAGCACATTATAGATTAAGTAGCATGTAGTAGACTAATTATACTTCAATAAAGAATACCATAATATAGTATTATACTAAAAATATATCTTATTTATTGCAGATCAAAATCCTTTAGCTCAAAAGGATAATCTAATAACTTCTGTTTATTGCATTCTAAGGGATTTCTGCCACTTTTAATCTTCCTTATCTCCAAAAATCAGGAAAATTAGAAAATGAAGGAAGAAAAAAAAATTAAAATCATTCTTAAACTGTCATCTAAAGATAACCACTGTTAACATTTGTATTTATCCTTCTGTTATTCTTCTATACTTATTTTATACAGTCTAAAAATATTAGACTACCTCTTTTAGGTAGCTCAGTGCAAAGTGAAAATGCAGCAATCCTTCTTCAAAAGTTATTAAGAATTTCAAGATGGCACTGGCAGAGCACTAAACTAAGTATGAGGCCCTTTTAAGCATGGGAACAGGTGTGAGTATATAGGTCTCATGCCCAAGAAGCTGACCCAGGTTTGTTTAATATATGAGTTAATGTGGAATAACAGGAGCTGTTGGAAAAGTCACACACAGATATCTGAAATATACTGAGGCAAACTCAGAGTTACCAAATGCTGCACGTACTTTCCACTTTTTTATATCCAGAACAGAATGTAGAATGAAATTCACTTGGAATTAAGAATCCATACTTACATTATTGTTAAGAGAGAGAAAATGAGGCTGAAACTAATAAGAAACTAATAGCTCTCCCAGGAATACATGTGGGGAAAACATATTAGAAAGATAAATAAAACGTTAACTTAAATGAAGCAGCCAAACAGTAGGTCAGAGGCAATCACTACCATATATCAGGAAATGTTTACTCCACTTTACTAAAATTAGTTCTTAAAAAAGAATGGAAGCATAGAAGCATCTAGGCAAATTGGTCACTGAATGCCTGCTAACACTTTCCTAAAATATACCCTTTACTATTTATCATTTTATACTTGCATTTGTCTCATTAATGCAGAAGTACTGATAAATTTGAGGCTTCTTTTTGCAAATTGGAAAAAAATGGGCTGATTGGAGATTACTGGTAATGCAGCTTTGATCCTGCCCTTGAGAGACTAAGGATTTATATATCCTAAGCTTGCTGTCACCTACTTTGTAAGTAATCAGCAAACCTTGAACCATAAATATGGAAATATATTTGCACGTTGTAGAAACAAAATTATAGGCATATTTATTCCTTGCATATTTCTGACAACAGTATAAATCACCACCAGAGATTACTCAGTGAATTTTAGTGGCTAATTGATAGGCCACTTCTGGTTATTTACAATAACAAAAAGAATAACAATAAGAAGATTTCAGAGGAGTGGTTGATATAAATAATGATTTTTAGCAGGTTTTGCATCAAGGTTTATTTGGTTAAACTTATTATAACAAGGTGTAATTTTATTAATATTGCCATTTATAGTATTAGTGGATGTTAGTGTTACTAACAGAGAAGGCAATGGCAACCCACTCCATTACTCTTGCCTGGAAAAGCCCATGAATGGAGGAGCCTGGTGGGCTGCAGTCCTTGGGGTCGCTCAGAGTCAGACATGACTGAGTGGCTTCACTTTCACTTTTCACTTTCATGCATTGGAGAAGGAATGGCAACCCACTCCAGTACTCTTGCCTGGAAAATCCCATGGATGGGGTAGTCCGGTGGGAGGCCTTCTATGGAGTAGCACAGAGTCAGACACTACTGAAGTGACTTAGCAGCAGCAGCAGCAGTGTTACTAACATGCTATAATATTATCAATATTTAATATTAACCATTACATAATTTATGTAAAATATTAGCCTATTAATGGAGAACCGGATTTAATATTCACAGTAGACTTCAGCACTCATAGCACCTTATGTTAAACTCAATCTGTATTTATGTATTGCATTTGTCTGAGTTTTTTTCTAGACTGTGAGCTCATTAAACCATGGAAATTGTTACTTACCTTTTCTCCAAGAATACCAGTGTATTGGTTTGAGCATGGTTAGGTATCAGTAAATGTTTGTTGAATGAACAAATGGAGGGATCAATGAATAAATATGCTGTGTCATGAAAGAACATTGTTAGAGTGAATTAGAATTGTCTGAGTAAGTCTTTTGAAAGAGACGGAAAATGAAGACATGGTCTCAGCTTTAAACTGCAAGCAGTGTAGCTACAGACAAAGACTAGGATGGAGAATCATATTTCAAGCAAAGAGAGCTGGGTGAATCAAAAGTGGAGGTAAGATAGGTGAGGCTTATGCAAGAGATGCAAGCAAATGGTTCTAGTATTTATTTTTAAAATGTTTTTCTTTCTGCTATTAATTTATTAACACAAAACTAAAGAGGAGAATTAAATAGGCTCCTTATTTCAGGGTATACTGTATTTATTTCTCTTTCCTTTAGTCCCAGCCTATACTCCATTCCATTTACCTTTATAGGTATTCACACTAATAGATTTAATATATGCTTAGGTATGTACATTTTGTAAAAAGTGGTATTTTTAGATATTTTAAATTTAGATACTTTTTTCAACAGATCTCATTCTTTTCAGTACTCTTCTCACATATTTGCATTATACAAGATACGTTAATGTTGTAGCATAGACCTCTGATCTGTGGCTCCTAACTGATGGATGCCTTGGAGGTCATTTACATATCTCTAACTCTAGTCAGACATACTTGAAGACCCAAGCAGAAGGATCTTTGTGCTTTATAGCTCCCCACTCCTATCCTCTTCTGGCTGTGTCCTCCTTGCGGGGGAAAGAACCCGAGGGACCAAGAGGACTTCCTCATCAAGAACGTTTCCATGTGCTCTCTGCTCACCGCTGCCCCCACCCCCAACTTACTTCTAGACAATATTTCAGGTACCTAGGACCCCAGAATTTTCTGCTCAAATTGTCCTCAAGCCATTTGTTTTACAGGGCTGCACTGGTTTGTCCCCCCAAAATCAAACTGTGGTTCTGGTGCATACAGCTCTAGACTGGATGAGTGGCCAGTGGGCAGTTACATGCAGGAATCGTGAATGGGGCTTGTATGTGGAAGCTGGGTTGCCCACATGCCTACAGGTGAAATCCCTTGCAGTGTTAAAGAGCAGGATGGAAGTGCAGGAGGAGGAGGGGAATGTGAGAGTGACATGGAACATGGATAGTAGCAGTATACTGAGGTACCTGTCTCATTAATGAAAGAAATTTGTATGAAAAATATACATATGCATGAGTTTAATAAGCTTGCACAATCACCAAAATGTAAACCCCTTTGTGTGTGTGTGTATATATATATATACACACATATATATGCATATATATATATTTTAAATCTCAGCAAAATCACTAGCTGATATGTACAAAAAAATTAATCTTGTGATATCACTGAGTTGAAGACATGCTATTACCTATCAGTAGAGTCAAATTAGGTCAGAATTAGATTATTTACTCTTGTTAGCTGATCATCTATGTATCTATTTATCACATATGTTATCTATTTTAAATTTAATTTACAAATAATATAAATTTTGTTTAAAAATCTTTCTTTTAACCATTGCCTTTGACATATTTGTTTGTAATGATGATGTTCTAAATATATGGTTATGTATGACTTCTGCTTTAATCTTACTCTTTCAAAAAACTAGTATTCCTGATTTTTCAGAGCAGTTTTAGAATTACAGAAAAAATAAACAGAAAGTACAGAGAATTCTCATATGATCTATTTCTCTGCCCTCAGTTTATTCTAATAAAAATGTCATGCACTGGGGAGGTATATTTGCAATAATTGAAGAACTGATATTGAGACATTATTATTAAGTGAAGTCATAGTTTACATTAGGTTTACTTTTTGCCTTGTGCAGTTCTATCACTTCAGTTCAGTTCAGTCACTCAAGAGTGTCTGACTCTTTGCAACCTCATGAATCACAGCATGCCAGACCTCCCTGTCCATCACCAACTCCTGGATTTTACACAAACTCATGTCCATCGAATCAGTGATGCCATCCAGCCATTTCATCCTCTGTCGTCCCCGTCTCCTCCTGCCCCCAATCCTTCCCAGCATCAGGGTCTTTGCCAATGAGTCAATTCTTTGCATGAGGTGGCCAAAGTATTGGAGTTTCAGCTTCAACATCAGTCCTTCCAATGAACACCCAGGACTGATCTCCTTTAGGATGGACTGGCTGGATCTCCTTGCAGTCCAAGGGACTCTCAGGAGTCTTCTCCAAAACCACAGTTCAAAAGTATCAATTCTTCAGCGCTCAGCTTTCTTCACCATTCAACTCTCACATCTATACCTGACCACTGGAAAAACCATAGCCTTGACTAGACGGACCTTTGTTGTCAAAGTAACGTCTCTGATTTTTAATATGCTATCTAGGTTGGTCATAACTTTCCTTCCAAAGAGTAAGCATCTTTTAATGTCATGGCTGCAATCACCATCTGCAGTGATTTTGGAGGTGCCAAAAATAAAGTCTGACCCTGTTTCCACTGTTTCCCCATCTATTTCTCATGAAGTGATGGGACCAGATGCCATGATCTTAGTTTTCTGAATATTGAGCTTTAAGCCAACTTTTTCACTCTCCTCTTTCAATTTCATCAAGAGGCTCTTTAGTTCTTCTTCACTTTCTGCCATAATGGTGGTGTCATCTGCATTTCTGAGGTTATTGATATTTCTCCCAGTAAGCTTGACTCCAGCTTGTGCTTCTTTCAGCCCAGCGTTTCTCATGGTGTACTCTGCATATGAGTTAAATAAGCAGCATGGTGATATACAGCCTTGATGTACTTCTCTTCTTATTTGGAACCAGTCTGTTGTTCCATGTCTAGTTCTAACTGTTGCTTCCTGACCTTCATACAGATTTCTCAAGAGGCAGGTCAGGTGGTCTGGTATTCCCATCTCTTGAAGAATTCTCCACAGTTTGTTGTGGTCCATACAGTCAAAGGCTTTGGCATAATCAATAAAGCAGAAATAGATGTTTTTCTGGAACTCTCTTGCTTTTTCAAAGATGCAGTGGATGTTGGCAATTGAATCTCTGTTTTCTGTGCCTTTTCTAAAGCCAGCTTGAACATCTGGAAGTTCAAACATCATGTATTGTTGAAGCCTGGCTTGGAATATTTTGAGCATTACTTTACTAGCGTGTGAGATGAGGGCAATTGTGCGGTAGTTTGAGCATTCTTTGGCATTGCCTTTCTTTGGGATTGGAATGAAAACTGACATTTTCCAGCCCTGTGGCCACTGCTGAGTTTTCCAAATTTGCTGGCATATTGAGTTCAGCACTTTCACAGTATCATCTTTCAGGATTTGAAATAGTTCAACTGGAATTACATCACCTACACTAGCTTTGTTCATAGTGATGCTTTCTAAGGCCTATTTGAGTTCACATTCCAGGATTTCTGGCTCTAGGAGGTTGGTGACATTGTACAGAAGACAGGGATCAAGACCATCCCCATGCAAAAGAAATACAAAGAAGCAAAATGGCTGTCTGAGGAGGCCTTACAAATAGCTGTGAAGAGAAGAGAAGCAAAAAGCAAAGGAGAAAAGGAAAGATATTCCCATTTGAATGCAGAATTCCAAAGAATAGCAAGGAGAGACAAGAAAGCCTTCTTCAGCGATCATTGCAAAGAAATAGAGGAAAACAACAGAATGGGAAAAACTAGAGATCTCTTCAAGAAAATTAGAGATTCCAAGGGAACATTTCATGAAAAGATGGGCTCGATAAAGGACAGAAATGGTATGGACCTAACAAGCAGATGATATTAAGAAGAGGTGGCAAGAATACACAGAAGAACTGTACTAAAAAGATCTTTACGACCCAGATAATCACGATGGTGTGATCACTCACCTAGAGCCAGACATCCTGGAATGTTCATTTCTATGGATTCAGTCAAATGCATAATATCATATGTTCACTATTACAGACTCATAGAGAATAGTTTCATTGACATAAAAATCCTCCCTGCTGAACTTATTCATTCCTACTGTCTTCCTGTCTTCTAGGTCTTGGCAACCTTTGATCCTTGTACTGTCTTCATAGTTTTATCTTTTCTACAACATCATACAATTAAAATTATACAGTATGTTACCCTTTCAGTGTGGCTTCATTAACCCAGAACTATGCATTTGTTTCTTCCAGGTATTTTTCTGGGTAGGTAGCTCATTTCCAGATGAGCTATTTGAAATCCTAAAAGATGTTGCTATTAAAGAGCTTCATTCAATACATCAGCAAATTGGAAAACTAGGCAGTAGCCATTGGACTGGAAAAGATCAGTTTTCATTCTAGTCCCAAAGAAGGGCAATGCCGAATAATATTCATACTGTCATACAGTTGCACTCATTTCACATGCTGGTAAGACAATGCTTGAAATCCTTAACGCTATACAGTATAGCCTATACAGTCCATGAAATTGTCCAGGCCAGAATACTGGAGTGGGTAGCCTTTCTGTTCTCCAGGGGATCTTCCCAACTCAGGGATTGAACCCAGGTATCCCACATTGCTGGTGGATTCTTTACCAGCTGAGTCACAAGGGAAGCCCCAAAATACTGGAGTGGGTAGCCTATCCCTTCTCCAGCAAACCTTCCTGACCCAGGAATCGAGCCAGGGTCTCCTGCATTGCAGGCAGATTCTTTACCAACTGAGCTATCAGGGAAATCCAGTAAGATAATGCTCAAAATCCTTCAAGCTATGCTTTAACAGTATGTAAACCATGAACTTGCAAATGTACCAACTGGGTTTTGAAGAGGAAGATGAGGCAGAGATCCAACTGTAAAAATTCATTGGATGATGGAGAAAGCAAGGGAGTCCCAGAAAAAGTCTACTTCTGCTTCATTGACTATGTTAAAATCTTTGACTGTATGGATCACAAGAAACTGTAGAAAATTCTTAAAAAGATGGGAGGACCAGACCACCTTACTTGTCATCTGAGAAACCTGTCTGAGGGTTACTCAGCCATTAAAAAGAATACATTTGAATCCGTTCTATTGAGATGGATGAAACTGGAGCCCATTATACAGGGTGAAGTGAGCCAGAAAGAAAAGCACCAATACAGTATACTAATGCATGTATATGGAATTTGAAAGATGGTAATGGTAACCCTATATGTGAGACAGAATAAGAGACACAGATGCATAGAACAGTCCTGTGGACTCTGAGGGAGAAGGTGAGGGTTGGACGTTCTGGGACAATAACATTGAAACATGTATATTGTCATATGTGAAGCAGAACACCATTCCATGTTCTATGCATGGGATGGATGCTCAGGGATGGAGCGTGGGGATGACACTGAGGGATGGGAGGGGGAGGGAGGTGGGAGGAGGGTTTGGGAGGGGGAGCACGTGTGAACCCATGGCTGATTCGTGTCGATGTATGGCAAGAACTACTGCAATATTGTAAAGTAATTAGCCCCCAACTAAAATTAAAAAAAAAAAAAAAAAAGAAAAAAAAAAAGAAACAACAGTTAGAACCATCATGAAACAATGGACTAGTACAAAATTGGTAAAGGAATACAACAAGCCTATATGTTGTCACCCTGCTTATTTGACTTCTGTGTAGAACCCATTGTGTGAAATGCAGGGCTGGATGAATCACAAGCTGGAGTCAAGATTAGTGGGAGAAATATCAACAGGCTCAGATATGCAGATGGTATCAGTCTAATGGTAGAAAGTGTAGAGGAACTAAAGAGTCTCCTGATGAAGGTGAAAGAAGAGAGTGGCAAAGCTGGCTTGAAACTCAGCATTAGTAAAACTAAGATCATGGAATCTGGTCCCATCTCCTCATGGCAAATAGAAGGGGAAAAAACGGAAAGCGTGACAAATTTTCTTTTCTTCGACTTCAATAATCACCATGGACAGTGACTCCAGACATGAAATTTAAAAGATGCTTCCTCCACGGAAGGAAAGCTATGACAAACCTCAACAGCATATTAAAATAACAGAGACATAACTTTGCTGATAAAAGTTCACATAGTCAAAACTATGTTTTTACCAGTAAACATGTACAGCTGTGAAAGTTGGACCATAAAGAAGTCTGAGCACCAAAGAATTGGTGATTTCAAATTGTGGTGCTGGAGAAAACTCTGGAGAGTCTCTTGGACTACAGTAAGATCAAACCAGTCAATTCTAAAGGGAATCAACCCTAAATATTCATTGCAAAGAATGATGCTAAAACTGAAGTTCCAATAATTTGTCCACCTGATACTGAGAGCTGACTCACTGGAAAAGACTCTGATGATGGGAAAGATTGAGGGTAGGAGGAGAAGTGGGTGACAGAGGATGAGATGGTTGGATGAGTCAGTGATAACATCACTGACTCAGTGAACATGAGTTTAAGCAAACTCTGGGAGATACTGGAGGACAGGGAAGCCTGGTCCTTTGCAGTTCATGGAGTCACAAATAGTCAAACATTGAAAAACAGCTTATTTCATCACTGAACAATACCCCATTTTAAGGATACAATAAAATTTTTTAATCATTCACCTATTGAAGAATGTCATGACTACTTCTAAATATTGGAAATTATAAATACATTACGTTACATTTAAAGTCACTTAGTCATGTCTGACTCTTTACAACCCCATGGGCTATACAGTCCATAGAATTCTCCAGGCCAGAATACTGGAGTGGGTAGCCTTTCCCTTCTCCAGGGGATCTTCCCAACCCAAGAATCGAACCAGAGTCTCCTGCATTGCAGGGGGATTCTTTACCAACTGAGCTATCAGGGAAGCCAAAAATCTGACACTTCTAGTTTGTTTCCTCCTGCCGCTTAAGAGAGAGATAAAAAATGTCTGACACTTGCAGCCTATTTCCTCCGTTTGGAGACCCCTAGCCTTCCTACCTGTTACCCTCTCATTGCCCCCTTTTCTTTTAGGAGAATTGTGTTTCCTAGGGAAAAGGACATCGTCCCTAAATTGGTGAGGCAACATATTCTCCTAACCCTCATACTGAGAGTCTCTGATCCAGGGTCCACAAGTAGTAGTTGGAGGAAGCTGCCGCAGTGGCAGGAGTCTGAGCAACCATTTGTAACTTAAAGGCCTTCATGTGGTTAAAAACAAATCCCGTCACACAGTTTAAAGTTACTATAAACATTCATGTTCAGGTTTTTGTGTGGACCTAAATTTTCAACTTATTTGGCTAAATATTTAGGGTTACAATTGTTGGATTGTATAGGAGAAGGCAATGGCAACCCACTCCAGTACTCTTGCCTGGAAAATCCCATGGACAGAGGAGACTGGTAGGCTGCAGTCCACGGGGTCGCTGAGCGACTTCACTTTCACTTTTCACTTTCATGCACTGGAGAAGGAAATGGCAACCCACTCCAGTGTTCTTGCCTGGAAAATCCCAGGGACGGCGGAGCCTGGTGGGCTGCCGTCTATGGGGTCGCACAGAGTTGGACACGACTGAAGTGACTTAGCAGCAGCAGCAGCATAGTATGATCATGTTTAGCTTTGCAAGAAAACACCAAACTGTCTTCTAATGTGGTTGTGAAAGTCTCAGTCTCTCAGTTGTGTCCAACTCTTTGCGACTCCATGGACTGTAGACCGCCAGGCTCCTCTGTCCATGGGATTCTCCTAGCAAGAATATTAGAGTGTGTTGTCATTCCCTTCTCCAGAGGATCTTGCCACCCAGGGGTGAAACCTGGGTCTCCTGGATTGCACACAGATTCTTTACTGTCTGAACCACAGGTAAGCCCACAAGGTGGCTGTGCCATTCTCTATTTCCACAAGCAATGAATGAGAACTCTTTTTGCTCCACATCATCAGCAGCATTTGTTTCTTTCAGCGTTTAGCCATTCTTTTAGATAGGTAGTGGAATATCATGGTTGTTTTAATTTGCAATTTGCCAATAACATATGACGTTGAGCATCATTTCATATGCTGATTTGCCATCTGTATGTCTTCTTTTCTGAGAGAGCTATTCTGATCTTTTGCTCATTTTTCAATTGTGCTGTTGCTGTTGAATTTTGAGAGTTCTTTGTGCATTTTTAATTCAAATCTTTTTTCAGATATGTGTCTTGCACATATTTTCTTCCAGTCTGTGGTTTGTCTTTTTAATTCTTTCACAATGTCTTTCACAAAGTAGGTTTTTAAATTTTTATAATGTCCAATTATTTTTTTAATAGACTGTGCTTTTTGTATTGTATTTAGTTGCATTGTCAGAGTCAAGGTAATTTAGATTTTTTTCTTGTTTCATCTTCCAGATGATTTAGAGTTTTGTATTTCACATTTAGGTATATGAGTTTATTTTTGTGGGATTTTGGTTGTTAATTTCTAAATATGAGAACATTTTAATTTCTCTTTTTACCATTGATTTCTAATTTCAGTGAGTCATGGTAAGAAAACATAGTCTATTTGATGCTTCAGCATGCATTAGTTCTTAAAATTAATTTTTATATTGTGTTCCTTGACTTTCAATGTACCCTCTCTCCATATAAATATATTCACACATCATATATATATGTGTGTGTATATATATATACACATGTATAAACACATATAGCAATACTATAATAGTTTATATTTATACTATTACATATATTATATATAATAATGTGGCTTCCTAGGTGGTTCAGTGGTAAAGAATCTGCCTTCCAAGCAGGAGACATGGGTTCAATCCCTGGGTTGGGACGATCTCCTAGAGAAGGAAATGGCAACCCACTCCAGTATTCTTGCCTGGGAAATCTCATGTTCAGAGAAGCCTGGTGGGTGGGCTATAGTCCATGGGGTCACAAATCAGACAGGAGTTAGCAACTACACCACTACCATCATACAAATAGTATTCATTGAAATCTTCTATACATATTTTTTTCTCTCTGCTCGGATATAATAGCTTCTGAAAATATTGTTGTAAATCTACACAAGGGGAAAATAACATGAGATTCAGGTGGTGGATGCAGGTTGAGGGGAGCACACTCAGAGCCAGCCCTCTCTGTGAAACTACTATCTTACTTGAAACCAAAGGGAGTCAGACAATTCTAAACTTAAAAAGCCAGAAGTGCTCCTTGAAAACTCAGGATTGGGGCAAGATTATAAACTAAGACCTACATATTGTAGTTCCAAATTTTTAAAGATTCTGTGTTCTGTCACTCAGTTGTGTCTGACTCTTTGTGACCCTATGTACTGTAGCCCGCCAGGCTCCACTGTCCATAGGATTTCCTAGGCAAGAACGCTGGATTGGGTTGCCATTACCTTCTCCAGAGGATCCTCCCAATCCAGGGATTGAACCAGAATTTCTTATGTCTCCTTCATTGGCAGGAGGGTTCTTTACCACTAGGGCCACCTGGGTAAGCTTATAAATCAAGATAATAAACAGTTAAATCAATGTATTCTATACATTTACAATTTCAAAATGCTTCATAGAAACCTTAAAGGCCAAATTTAAATGTTCAGTTAAAGATTTTAAGTGACAGTCTAGAGTATTTTTAATAAAATATTTTCTTTCCTATAGCTTTATGTACTTACAAATGTATTCGTGGATATTAATTTATTTTATTCTGAATTATGGTAATGCTATTATATCCTTTTTTTGTGTGAAAAACTAAAGGTTTCTAAGATTGATGCTGTAAATATAGGCCTCTGTTATTTGTACACTCACCGAAAAACTACAAATGCTTTCATGTATCCTCCTGAGCCTTATACTTCATACGCATCATTCTTGAGCTCTAGTGAATGGACATTTAATGTTAGTGTTGAATGACAATGATGATTCTAGCTATGACAAATTAGCTTAATCAAATACATTAATCTATGAGACAGCTGGATTTTTGTTGTTGGCGGATCTGATTCAGATATGCAAACTTTTCTTTGCTGTCAACAGTTATATTAACAATGCAAATTAACGGGACTGTCTCCCTTCTGACATTTTTCTTCTAGGTCACATAATCACCATAATCAGACCAAACAGTGATAATGACAGTGCTTGGCCTTTGCATTAGCCTTTTAGCTAAAAGCCCTTAGGAGATATCGATTAATTAATCCTTTTCCATCTTTCTTGTTTGACAGCATTAACCATATCAAAAAGTGGCCTTGGTAGGAAACATGATATAAGGTACCTGAATAAAAAAGAAATTAAGATAAACTTTCTTAATTTTCTCTTTGTTCAGAATGTGCCTTTCCACGCTTCTTTCTCATGACTGTAGTGCAGAGTGTAAGGCTATGCAAAAAAAGAGCACTCAATGCCACCAAAAATCAATTAGATGTGAGACCATTCAGGAGGAGATTAGTTATGGTAGTTGAGATACTGCTGGCCAGGATCAGTCCTGGAACAGTTTAAAACATGTCCATCTGTTTACTACTTCTCTGGTTCCCTGAGAGGTCTCATCAACAAAGAGTGTACTCCAGGCAAAAGAGTACTTTAGGTAAGTGCCTGCTGCTTAGGATTTTGACTGCAAATTCCTATGTCATTTTCTCATTTGAAGATGATACTGGACCAATTGAGGGCTATTAGGACTTGTTTTGTCTCTCAGAATCACGTCCTTAGCTAGAATTATGATAAAGTAGCTTCTCTGAATCATGTCTCTTTATCCTCTATTTCTTTGCTTGTTGGTTGGTTTGATATGTTTTGTATGTTTGCTCTAAAGGTATTTTCAAGTGTTGAGGTTATTATCACTCAAACATAAGAAGTCCTCAGTTCCTCTTTTTATAATTGCTTATGTGGAGATCTGGTAGAAAAAACACTTTATCGAAAGAAAGTTAATAGTAAGAAAGAAACTCCAAAAAATGAAAGAGGGAGTGTAATGTGAAAAATAATTTTAATATATTTATCTATTTCTAGTGCAAAAATATAATAGCCCCTGAAATATGGGTTATCATAAAAACACAAAATCCTTACAGCAATAGAATAATAACAAAGAAAAAGGTCAAAATCCAGTCTAATGTCAGAAGCTAAAATGCTAAAAAGAATTTGGCTAATATTATAAGATAGATAAATTGGATTTAAGCATCCTTTGTATCTAGAACATGGTATATATTATTATAATTTCCATTATATATAATTAATATATATATAAATTCCAATATATATATAATTCTATATATTATATAGAATTAATTATCATGTATTATATATCATCTCATATATTATATAGTATATGATTATATATATATGTATATAATTATAATGATCATCTATATGACATCTATGGCTGAACTATTAAAATATGTACAACATATGGGACTTTCCTGGTCTAGTGGTTAAGAATTTGCCTGCCAATTAAGGAGACATGGATTCCATCTCTGATCCAGGAAGATTCTATATGCTGTGGGGAAACTAAGCTCATATGCCACAACTACCGAGCCTCTGCTCTAGAGTCCATGCCTTCTAGAGCCCATGTGCTGCAAATACTGAGCCCACATGTTGCACGTGCTGAAGCTGGTGAGCAGCTAGAGCCCATGCTCTACAACAAGAGAAGCCACCACAATAAGAAGCCCACACACAGAAATGAAAAGTAGCGCCAGCTCACCACAATTAGTAAAAGCACAGCATGGCCAAAAATTGATAGATAAATAAATAAATATGTACAACATAAACATGTAAATAGATATTGATTTCTACATATTAGATACTGCTCAGTAAGACTGGAAGAGTATAAAGCCTAAAGTGCATATTTAGCTTATTTTTGTCCATCTAGGTAGATACTGTAAGTTGCGGATGATTACTAAAAAGATATAGGAGGAAATGATGATACTTGACAAAAATTGCTGTAAGAAGAAGAAATACCTTTCTATAAAGCCCTGCAAAAAGAGGTGGAGATAAAAAAGACTCAGGAGATGTTGATGTCAGGGATTCAGGAATTTCACTCGTATTACCATAAATTACAATGTTTCTTACAGTTAATGGTAGCAAAAAGAAATCATGACTGAAAAGAAGGTAAAATCTTGCTAGAAATGTGATTTGGAGTAAGAATTCAATATATACATGTACTTTATGGGTTGGGAAGATGCCCTGGAGAAGGAAATGGCAACCCACTCCAGTATCCTTGCCTGGAAAAATCTCATGGACAGAGGAGCCTGGTGGGCTGCAGTCTATGGGGTCGCAAAGAGTCGAGCACGACTGAGCGACTAACACTTACTTAGCCAAAATAAACAAACATTAAAAACACATAATCTGTTGACTGGCTATGTTAATTTACTGAATTACAGGCTCCACAAATGTATTCCAATTATAACATAAGGAATCATAAATACACATCAACATAGAATCTATGGATGACACAAGTGAGTGAACTTACCACATGCATATTACCCACCCACACACACACATACACACATGCACACTCATACAATAGACTTGAACATTCAGAGTGAAAATGACTTTTTTTATTTTTATTGAACTGTAATTGATTTACATTGCTTCAGTTGTGCAGCAAAGTGATTCAGTTAAAAATATATATATATATATATATATATATACACACACACACACACTCTTTTTCAAAGTCTTTTCCACTATAGGTTATTAGAAGATATTGTATATAGTTCCTTGTGCTATACAAGGAACCTATTTGTTAAGCTATTTTATATATAGTAGTGTCTATATGTTAACTGCAAACTCCACATTTATCCCTCCTCCCACTTTCCCCCTTGGTAACCATAAATTTGTTATCTATGTTGGTGAATTTATTTCTAATTTGTAAATAAGTTCTTTTGTGGCATTTAAAGTGGTATCATATGACATTTTTCTTTCTCTGTCTGATGTCACTTCACTTCATGTTAGTATGATAATATCTAGCTTCATCCATGTTGCTACAATATATAGCACATCTTTATTTCACTGTTGATGAGTGTTTACATTGCATCCAGGTCTCGGCTACTGTAAATAGTGTTGCAATGACTGTTGGGGTGTACGTGTCTTCCTGAGATAGAGTTTTCTCTAGATATATGCCCAAGAGTGGGTCTGCTCTATTTTCAGATAATAGTGGGACTAGCTCTATTTTCATTTTTTTAAGGAACCTCCATACTGTTCTCCATAATGGCTGCTCTGATATACATCCCTACCAACAATGTAGGAGAGTTTCCTTTTCTCCATACCCTCTGAGCATTTATAATTTGTAGATGACCATTATTTTTGATGGTCATTCTGACTGGTATGAGATGATAACTCATTGTGGCTTTGATTTGCATTCCTCTAATAACAAGCAGTGTTGAGATCTTTTCTTGTGCATATTGGCTATCTGTATCTCTTCTTTGGAGAAAAGCTTATTTAAGCTCACTTTTTGATTTTTTTTTTCATATTAATCTGTATGAGCTGTTTGTTGCATATTTTGGAAATTAATCCCTGTCAGTTGCATCATTTGAAAACATTTTTTTTCCAGTCTATAGGTTGTCTTTTTGTTTTGCTTATGGTTTCCTTTGTTTTTCAAAAGCATTTAAGTTCAGTTAGGTGCCATTTGATTCCATTACTCTAGGAAATGGATCCAAAAAATTATTGCTGCAATTTATGTCAAAGAGTGTCCTACCTATGTTTTCCTTTAGGAATTTTAGAGTAATTAGTCTTATGTTTAATTCTTTAATCCATTTTGAGTTTATCTTTGTATTAGAATATGTTCTAATTTAATCCTTTTCCATGTAGTTGCCCAGATTCCCCAGAACCACTTATTGAAGAGACTGTTTTTTCTCCACTCTATATTCTTGCCTCCTTTTACATAGATTAATTGACCATAAGTGTATGGGTTTACTGCTAGGCTTTCTATGATGTTCCATGGATCTATGTGTCTATTTTGGTGTTGGTACCATACTGTTTTGATTACTGTAACTTGGTAGTATTGTCTCAAGTTGGGAGCATGATTCCTTTAGCTCAGTTCTTTCTCAAGACTGTACTGGCTATTTGGGTTCTTTTGTATTTCCATACAAATTTCAAAATCACTTATTCTAGTTCTGTGAAAATTCTTTTGATAATTTGATAGGGATTGCAGTGAACCTGAATGTTGCTTTGAGTAGTATATTAATAAAATAGCTTTTGATATTATGAAATTTTTGAAAAAACTAAGATACACATTATTAGGACATAAAAGAGCCTAAAATGTTTTCTAAAACATCTCAGAAATGAAAGAATATGGAAATTAATGTATGCAACAGCAGGGGGAGAAGAAAATAGAATAAAGGGAAAAAAGAGACATTTTCTATTATAAAAACCAACAAATGGGTGAAGCTTTCTAATCAAAAGGCAAATATTCTTAGATTGTAAGAAAAAGTAAATTTTAAGCAGAGCCAAATGGTATAATTTGTTCATTTAATTATTTTAAATAAGACACAGTTAGATATAAGAATTAAAAACCTGAATGGAAAATTAAGAGTCATTAATGCATTTGGATTCCAGAAGGTCAAGAAAAAGCCAGAAAAGCCATATTAGGGAAGGAGGACATATGAATGTCAAAATTAGATTGTCTATATCTCAATTTATTTTTTCATGGAAAAGAATCTTATTAACAGCTCATAGTATCTATTTTGGCCTTTTATACAGTTCATGAAATTCTCACGGCAAGTATACTGGAGTGGTCTGGGCAAACTCTGGGAGATGGTGAGGGACAGGGAGGCCTGGCATGCTGCAGTCCATGGGGTTGCAGAGAGTCAGACATGAATAGGCCACTGAACAACAACAACAGTATCTATTTTGGGAGTAGCTCTTGTCTCACGTGTTCAGTCAGATATTTTAGGGAATTTTGGAAAGTGAGCAGATTCTAATAAACTAGAGTGTGGACAAGACATTTAATATCACCATCTTTTGTATATGAGCTTACCTGGTAGCTCAGCTGGTAAAGAATCTGCCTGAAATGCAGGAGACCCCTGTTCAATTCCAGGTCAGGAAGATCTGCTGGAGAAGGGATAGGCTACCCACTCTAGTATTCTTGGGCTTCCCTTGTGGCTCAGCTGGTAAAGACTTTGCCCACAATGCGGGAGATCTGGGTTCGATCCCTGGGTTGGGAAGATCCCCTGGAGAAGGGAAAGGCTACTGACTCCAGTATTCTGGCCTAGAGAATTCCATGGACTGTATAGTCCATGGGGTTGCAAAGAGTCGGACACTACTGAGCAACTTTCACTTACTGCAAATACTTAAGTTTTTTTTAAAGTATTGATGATATTATGAACAATGACTTATGTACATATGCTTTTTCAAGGTCTTTAAAGACATCGGAAATTTAAAAAGCTTATCCTTATAGATATTAGGCTAACTTGTAATTCTCAGACACTCTTCCATATGTTTTCTTTATCTGTGAAAAGATGTCCTATGGGCAGTGTTCTTCACTTCGGGATCAAAAATGTTATATTCCAATTTGTTAGTTTTAGAAGAAACATGCTTAAAATAGTAAAGAAAACTCTTTTAAAGATCCTAAAGTTCCATGGTGGTTAGTCTCTAAATGAATTTAAAAACACCTTGTACTAACATTTTAAATTTTCACCTAGAAAAACCATGGCAGTTAGGCAGGTAACAATCAGAAGACAATTCCCCAGATAATTTCATATGAAAATGACTTCACATAATTTGAAATATGATACAAATTTGCAGCTTTAGTAAAGCTACTGGTAAATAATATTACACTAATACTACCTGAAAGTTTGATGAAAATGTTAGCAAAGGATGATGTTAGTTTTGCACCTATGGAGCAAAGTTCCTCTTCAGAACATAATGCACTTTATAATGGGGCCCAAAAGACAAGTATTTTGTCTATTAAAAATTTTAATCTAATCCCAAGGTTGCTTCATGTTTATCAAGTGTTTAGTAAACATTAAATAGGTAGGATGAACACTAATTATTAAATAGTATTTCATGTTTGGTTTATAACAATACAGTGAACAGCAAATGAGAAAATTTTTTCAAACACTTAAAAAAAATAGTTAAAATTAAGCAGATTCTTGAGTTATTTCTTCTGGGTTATCTGCTCGGTCATGATTATTACACAGGAAAATGGTTTTTCAATGTTGTTATATTTAATTTTCATAGCAAATATTAAAAGCAGGGAAAATAATTCAGTATAAGATATCTTCTATGTCTGTAAACGAATAGAAGGGCATATTGATAATTTTATCATTAGGTAAATTTTATGAAAATGCAAAATTATATATATATTTTAAATTCACATATAAAGACTCTTGGAAACAGGCTTAGATGGGGAAGTAGGATGTAGAATAAAGTGGTCTATAAATTCACCTCAGGTTCATGGTTAATATAACATTAAATATAATATATAATTTATTATATATGTACACACACACACACTCACATACATACTAAAGTCTAACATAATTATAACATTACCCTGAATTGGGGCTGGGGATTTGAACTTGTTGAGGACATAGCCAGTAGGGTATCAAGCCCTTTAGCTTCAGATGGGGCAATGTTATATTATCAGATATAGTTCAAATAATGTGTGTTTTCAAGTATGACTATTAATAGCATTGGTTGGTGAAAACCACTTTGGTTATAAATATATAGTTTCAAAACTCTGATCATAGAAATTCATTTTAGGAACTCAATCATCAATACAGTTTATACAAGAAAGCTTATTTTGTTCTAATGGAGCTCAGAGGGAAAAAAGAGATTAAACAGGACTACAATTTTATTAAAATTTGGAAAGGAGAATGCTTTTTACAACCGGGCCCTTAGACTGAGAGGCTTGTTTTTACTTTAAACTTTGTCTCTTATATTTGTTCTCTAAAGAAGGAAAGGGCAAAAAGAATTCTGATTTTCTTTTTACTGTGACCAAAATCCAACCAGAAGATTTCAAGCTGTTTGCTTTTCCCCTATGTCATTTGTTAGAATCTCTAGGATTTACTTTTTTGCATTGCAAGTACATTCACTTTGGTTCTTTGCATTCCATGATTGTCAAGCAGATACATTTTTTACTTTGTAATGAAAACAACAACAACAACAAAAATCTTATAAATATTTGTTGGTTCTATGACTAATTTTAAACTTAACCAACTTCAAAAAGTACACAATTTTTTCAAGGATTAGAAGAAACCCTCTGCATTAATATGGAACTTCAAACATAAACGGAATATTTCATTTGGTTTCCCAATTCTCCGTTACAGTCATGCTGTGTGCAAGGCACTGTATGATATGCAAAGTGGTGTCAGTTCTAAAAAGCAGCCTCCAAGTCATTTATCCTGGAGGATATATACATTAACATAAGACTAAAACATCTTATGTGGCGACTATGAATTAACTCTTTATTGTGCTGCCTGGACTTCGACTTCCTTTCACTGACTGAAATTCTATAAATACAATTGATGGCAATTTCAAGGTTGGAACTGAGAGAGAAAAAATGTTTGAAATAGGGAGATGTCTTCAGAGAGACTTGAAAGACTGACATTGACTATTTATTTTCCAGACAGTTTTCAAGATGGAGGAAAGCTATTTTTAAATTGATATAATGACTTATCTAAATTTATGGATGAGCATAGTTTTTTAAAGCGAAGCTGAACATCTGGATAGGATCAGAAGGTCAAAGTTGCTTGCAGATCAAGTTGCTGACTCAGAAATTCTATGAAATACAAGAATTTTCTTATGAGCAGGAACTAGCCTGTGCAAACATCTAGATGTGCAGATAGTAGTTCAACATTTAAAGGCCATCAAGGTACTTTATTCAACAATTACTCTGGCTGGTATAAGTTAATACAATGCACAGAGATATAGTCATCATATACAAGCAGTTTGTTCCTGGTTGTTAAATCAGACTTACAGTACTTAAGTTACATATAATGTGTCCAGGGTCTTTTTAGGTGAGAGTTCAGGGTGTTGGGGGGTCGAATTGCCTGAAAGAGAGTTTAAAACCTGGGTGGTAACTTGTCTGTTGCTTTACTGTTCATCTTTCACCACTTCAGTAAATCTCCAAATTAAAGGATAATGCACTACCATAAGCTTCTGAAATTTGCTGTGCCAGCCTCCACTAGTCTTGTTCATCCTGTGATCACCATTCAGTACTGACGTATAAAGATTTCAAGTTACTTCTGGAAATCTTGGAGTTCCTGGTCTTGTTTTGTCTGTGCCATGCCTTCCGCAGACATACATCCTCTCAATATGATCCGTTAGGTCATCTAAATTTTCTGGATTCTTCACAGTGTACTCATTTTATTTATATCTTCCACAGGCACAAAGGAAGTCCCAAAACGGATGCACAGTTAAAATGGATGACTCTCCAATGTCATATACTCATGAGTTAGACCCAAAGAAAGTCAGTTCAGTTCAGTTCAGTCGCTCAGTCGTGTCCGACTCTTCGCGACCCCATGAATCGCAGCACACCAGGCCTCACTGTCCATTACCAACTCCCGGAGTCCAACCAAACCCATGTCCATTGAGTCAGTGATGCCATCCAGCCATCTCATCCTCTGTCGTCCCCTTCTCCTCCTGCCCCCAATCCTTCCCAGCATCAGGGTCTTTTACAATGAGTCAACTCTTCACATGAGGTGGCCAAAGTATTGGAGTTTCAGCTTCAACATCAGTCCTTCCAATGAACACCCAGGTCTGATCTCCTTTAGGATGCTTCATCTCTTCGTGCTCAGCTTTCCCAACGCTCCGTCATCCCTGAGCATCCGTTTTTTAAATTTTTTAATTTATTTTTTATGTTGGGGGCATTAGAACATGGGTTCACATGTGTGTTCCTCCCACCTCCATCCCCTTCCCATCCCTCTGGGTCTTCACGCTCCATCCCTGATGACAGAACATGGAATATACATGTTACATGTTTCAATGTTATTGTCCCAGAACGTCCCACCCTCACCTTCTCCCTCAGAGTCCACAGGACTGTTCTATGCATCTGTGTCTCTTATTCTTAGACAGACTTTTGTTGGCAAACTAATGTCTCTGCTTTTAAATATGCTATATAGGTTGGTCATACCCTTCCTTCCAAGGAGTAAGTGTCTTTTAATTTCATGGCTGCAATCACCATCATCAGTGATTTTGGAGCCCCAAAAAATAAAGTCTGACACTGTTTCCACTATTTCCCCATCTATTTCCCATGAAGTGATGGGACAAGATGCCATGATCTTAGTTTTCTGAATGTTGAGCCTTAAGCCAACTTTTTCACTCTCCTCTTTCACTTTCATCAAGTTGTCATCTGCATATCTGAGGTTATTGATATTTCTCCCGGAGATCTTGATTCCAGCTTGTGTTTCTTCCAGCCCAGCATTTCTCATGATGTACTCCAGATAAGCAGGGTGACATTATACATCCTGCTAACGTACTCCTTTCTCTATCTGGAACCACTCTGTTGTTTCATGTCCAGTTCTAACTGTTGCTTGCTGACTTGCATACAGATTTCTCAAGAGGCAGGTCAGGTGGTCTGGTATTCCCATCTCTTTCAGAATTTTCCACAGTTTATTGTGATCTACAGTCAAAGGCTTTGGCATAGTCAATAAAGCAGAAATAGATGTTTTTCTGGAACTCTCTTGCTTTTTCGATGATCCAGTGGATGTTGGCAATTTGATCTCTGGTTTCTGTGCCTTTTCAAAAAATGCTTTGAACATCTGGAAGTTCAATGTTCACAAATTGTTGAAGCTTGGCTTGGATTATTTTGAGCATTACTTTACTAGCGTGTAAGATGAGTGCAATTGAGTGGTACTTTGAGCATTCTTTGGTATTGCCTTTCTTTGGGATTGGAATGAAAACTGACCTTTTCTAGTCCTGTGTCCACTGCTGAGTTTTCCAAATTTGCTGGCATGTTGAGTGCAGCACTTTCACAGCATCATCTTTCAGGATTAGAAATAGCTCAACTGGAATTCCATCACCTCCCCTAGCATTGTTCATAGTGATGGCTTCCTAAGGCCCAGTTTACTTCGCATTCCAGGTTCTCATTCTAGGTGAGTGATCACACCATTGTGATTATCTGGGTCATGAAGATCTTGCTTGTACAGTTCTTCTGTGTATTCTTGCCACCTCTTCTTAATATCTTCTGCTTACGATAGGTCCTCACCATTTCTGTCCTTTATTGATCCCATATTTGCATGAAATGTTCCCTTGGTATCTCTAATTTTTTTGAAGAGATCTCTAGTCTTTTCCATTCTATTGTATTCCACTATTTCTTTGCATTGATCACTGAGGAAGGCTTTCTTGTCTCTTCTTGCTATTCTTTGGAACTCTGTATTCAAATGGGAATATCTTTCCTTTTCTCCTTTGCTTTTCACTTTTCTTCTTTTCACAGCTATTTGTAAGGCCTCCTCAGACAACCATTTTGCTTTTTTGCATTTCTTTTCCTTGGGGATGTTCTTGATCTCTGTCTACTGTACAATGTCATGAACCTCCATCCATAGTTCATCAGGCACTCTGTCTATCAGACCTAGTTCCTTTTATCTATTTCTCACTTTCACGGTATAATCATAAGGAATTTGATTTAGGTCATACCTGAATGGTCTAGTGGTTTTCCCTACTTTCTTTAATTTAAGTCTGAATTTAGCAATAAGAAGTTCATGATCTGACCCACAGTCAGCTCCCAGTCTTGTTTTTGCTGGCTTTATAGAGCTTCTCTATTTTTGGCTGCAAAGAATATAATCAATCTGATTTCGGTGTTGACCATGTGTTGATGTCCATGTGTAGAGTTTTCTGTTGTGTTGCTGGAAGGGGGGTTTGCTAGGGCCAGTGCGTTTTCTTGGCAAAACTCTATTAGCATTTGCCCTACTTCATTCTGTTCTCCAAGGCCAAATTTGCCTGTTACTCCAGGTGTTTCTTGACTCCCTAGTTTTGCATTCCTGTCCCCTATAATGAAAAGGACATCTTTTTTGGGTGTTAGTTCCTGAAGGTCTCGTAGGTCTTGATAGAATCATTCAACTTCAGCTTCTTTAGCATTACTGGTCAGGGCATAGACTTGGATTACTGTGATATTGAATGGTCTGCCTTGGAAACGAACAGAGATCATTCTGTTGTTTTTGAGATTGTATGCAAGTACTGCATTTTGGACTCTTTTGTTGACTATGATGGCTACTCCATTTCCTCTAAGGGGTTCTTGCCCACAGTAGTAGGTATAATGGTCATGTGAGTTAAATTCACCCATTCCAGTCCATTTTAGTTCTCTGATTCCTAGAATGTCGATGTTTACTCTTGCCATCTCCTGTTTGACCACTTCCAACTTGCCTTGATTCATGGACCTAACATTCTATGTTCTTATGCAATATTGCTCTTTACAGCATCGGACTTTACTTCCATCACCAGTCACATCCACAACTGGGTGTTGTTTTTGCTTTGGCTCTGTCTCTTCATTCTTTCTGGAGTTATTTCTCCTCTGATCTCCAGTAGCATATTGGGCACCTACCGACCTGGGGAGTTCATCTTTCAGTGTCCTATCTTTTTGCCTTTTCATACTGTTAATGTGATTCTCAAGGCAAGAATACTGAAGTGGTTTTCCCTTTCCTTCTCCAGTGGACCACATTTTGTCAGAACTCTCCACCATGACCCGTCTGTTTTGGGTGGCCCTACACGGCTCATAGTTTCACTGAGTTAGACAAGGCTGTGGTCCATGTGATTTGATTGGTTAGTTTTCTATGATTGTGGTTTTCAGTCTGTCTGCCCTCTGATGGAGAAGGATAAGAGGCTTATGGAAGCTTTCTGATGGGAGAGACTGACTGAGGGGGAAACTGGGTCTTGTTCTGATGGGCAGGACCATGCTCAGTCAATCTTTAATCCATTTTTCATTGTTAGTGCATAAATTAATGGCAAGTGTGGTAAGTTGCTTCATTCGTGTCTGACGCTTTGTGATCCTATCTATGGACTGTAGCCAGTCAGGCTAACTGTCCATGGAGATTCTCCAGGCAAGAATACTGGAATGGGTTGCCATGCCCTTCTCCATGGAATCTTCCCAGCCCAGGGATCCAACTCCCATCTCTTGCATCTCCTGCATTGCAGGTAGGGTCTTTACCACTAGTGCCACCTGGGAGGCCCAATCAGTGGCATAGTATAACTCAACAATGCATTATGCACAGTAGATGAGTGAACTCTGTTGGTGCCATCTTGAAGGTGTCATCATTGAATAATGTGGTACTAACACTTAAATATTGATAATGTCAGAAGTTGAGTAAATAAGTTTTTTGTCATGCTGAACACTGGAATCTTGCATAAGAAATTGTTCTCTGATTCTGTTCATGTTATATTACTCTAGAATTTCAACTCCATGCAATGAAGTTGTGTTTGGAGGTTGATGTCTGTTCTGAATTCTATTTACCTCTTCAATGACTTTATTTCTGGTAGCATTAACAGGACCTCTTTATCACAAGTATCGTGGAGTTTTTATGAATGTACCTCTGATGGTGTTGCATTTGGTCTTTTTCTGTATGTCGTTTTAACCTATTCAGGGTTTTCCTTACTTTCCCTTCAGCACCAACATTGAAGGGGAAGTAAGGAAAGAAAAGGAAGGAAGGAAGGAAAATTGATATTTCCTGCTTTATCTTGAATGACTGCAATACTATCTAAACTCTGACTCGTTATGCATCAGGCATTGAAGATTTTCCTCTCATCAGAGCTCCAGTACCTTTCACACCTATCTCGAAATGGTAACCAAAACCACTATAATTTTGCACTGGCATTTTTGCCTCCATGATTATAGTATTTCTACCACATTCCACTGAATATTTTCAAAAAGATGTCATATTTCTTTTTTCTTTTATAGTTGACTGGCCTAGTCACTGATTTCACTGGTAGGGGAAATCTTACTAATACCTTATGGTTTAGAATCCTGGTTCAATATGACTGGATCAAGCACTGGGTTGGTAAGCACCAGCCAAGAGTGTGGTGGTCCACGCTGATTGACAGGGAAGTGTGGAAGTCACACCTACTAAAATTTTCCCAAGTAGTGGCAAACATTTCATGAAATCTACCACAAATATACCTTTACAGGACATCTATTCAAGGAAAATATCACCATTAACCCTGGATGATAGGATAGCTCTGGGGGGTTGATTAGGTGCAAAACACCCCCTCAAATGGGGCATTTTACACCCAATCACTATGTGGTAAGAGAGTCATACCCATCTCACACCTCCTGAACAAGCAAGACGCTCTGTAAATTGTTTACGGTAGCCCATTTGCAGGCCCATATGCAGGCCATTTTACCTAGCACTTGACCTAGCTCTTCCTTTCAAATTCTACCCTTGTTGAAACCAGCCACATCCAATCAAACGTCCAAGGAAATATTAATGCACCAAACATCACAAAATCTCATCCTTGACTTATTCTCTGTACATTTCTCTATCTGTAGGCCTATTTCTTGGTATGCACAATTAACATAAATTCCACTCTTCTGCAAGGTTTAAATCCCGATTCAGCTACCTGACCCCATATGCCATTATTAGCTAGACTTCCAAGGCAAGAGGGTTGCAATTGGCAATAGAGCTACAAAATGGTTATTGAACCAGTAAAACATGGTAGTATTTTTTAAATGTATCAACCCTGTAAACCAAAAGTATAATCAACTGCTATGGACTATTTGATTCCAGGAACATTTTCTAAGTGTGGAGGTTTTTTACAGGAGCAAATATCAAGGACCATTTGTCATGGCCAAATGTGCTCACAGATGTTTTTTATAAAATCCCATTTTAAACCTTTTAGAGTATACTAAAATATCTCAATGGACATTTTGTACAGACCCAAATATCTAGTAATCAATTAACTGATTAAATAGAAGTTTCAATGTGTTAAAAACATTTCCAAACACTACACCAGTGTGAATGAATTAATACAAATCATCATGCAGAACAATGCTTTCTAGTTGAAGTTCTGGAATGTCATTTCATCTGAAACAAAGCTTCAGAGTAAAATGTCACTTTACTATAAAAATATGAGGACCTATACTTCATTATTGAAAAATTGATTAAAGAACATACAGTAGGCTGTTAAAGTTGCTTCCATTTTTACCCTGGCAAATCACCTAATTTTGGTCTAGTTATAATGTTAGACTACTTCACTGTACCCTGACTGCAATACTCTCAATCCTTCCAGTGCCATTTGATTCATACTTCAGTATTGTAGAAACATCAGTTAGCATATGATATAGTTGGAATTAGGTTTAGAATTAGTTACCTTTCCTCAGTCATCTGTCACCTCCTTCTCTCTTTAACTGAGTAAATTATCTTTCTACACAAATTCCTTAACTGCTGAGGAACTTTCATGATTACCTCAGCCTTAAACTACTTAGATTATATGATTTAGCTTTAAATCAAATTACATGTCATTGTTCATTACTATTTTATGATGTATCAAACTCAATACTGATTCATTGTATGCCTTACAGATGGAAAACAGTATGCCTACTATTAAATATATTAGTTATTTTTCTAACTATTTTTCACTCTTTCTTGAAGGTAAAAGTCATGCCATTCCATTTTTTCACTATTTTGGGGTCATATTAAGTGTATAGATGCAAAATGAATGCTATTCAATTAGTGCTATTTTCAATTGACCCTCGGTTGCATTAGCCATGCTAAATCAGAGAAGTCATGAGCTAGGCGAACAATCCACTTTATTTTTATAATTAGTTTTGCTAAAAGTTTCCTTTGTTGTTTATAAATTTCAGAGTAAATAGGTAATTTATCTTGTTAAGTCTGCCTCATAAAGGAATGGAGAGCTTCTTGGAGTCCCTATTGAATCTTCAGTGCCACCTAACAGGAAGCCTTACTTTCGCTCTTGATGTCCGATATTTTCACATCTATGCTTCTGTTCTGTCTCATACGACTTCTTGAAAAAGAAAAGATAATTAAGGGCTTAGGTGTCATATATCTTTTCTGAAAGTGGAAACTGAAAAATGAATCTCTGAATTATTTTTCTTTTTCAAATCTGCTTGACTTTCTACTATCTGCAGAAAAAGATCATTTTTGCTTATGTAATGAAGTGTCATTTTCTAAGTATCATCTAAAAAGAAATGAAGATGAAGATGAGGAGCAAATTGATCTCTAGGAAGTGTTAATTAGGGTACAGACAAAAATATTCATAGCAACACTATACATATTAACCACAACTATAAACTACTCAAATGGTCATCAAAAGCAAAATGGAAATTCACCCAATACAATGCAGCACAACATACACAATTCATATGAATTGAACAAGCATTGCTGAACAAAGGAAGCCAGCAACAAAGCATATTGTATGATATACTGTCTAAAAACTACACTGGTTACCCCTGGGGTTGTACTTCCTATAGGGAGCATGAGAATATTCTGGAACCCTCCTTAGGTTCTATTTCTTGATCTGGTTTTCAGTTACATGGATGTGTAAAATCTCAGCTTATAAGTGTCTATTGAGTTGGATCCTTAGGATATGTCTTCTTTTCTGTAAGTACATTGTTTCTCAATTTTTAAAAAAAGGGTTTAAAAAGAGGAAATAGGTATATCAAAATAGAAAATGTAAAGTATAGCAAGGTGCCCTTTCTCCAACTGCAAGTGGATAATTTTTTGTGGAAAAAATGTGAATGAAATCTACCATGTTTCCTTTTACATATTTAATTTACTAACAACTTGTTATGTAAAGGGAAACGTGGTAGATAGCAAATTGATAAAACACTAGCATATACAAACAGACTTTATATTATGTGCAATTCCTAAATTTGATAATTCTCTAGAGAAGTTGTTGAGTAATGAACAAAATGAGTGCAAATAGACAGTATGTGGTTGGGCCTTGAAAAATGGATAGGATATTTTTAATTCAAAATTTTAACTTAATAAAAAATTTATTTTAATTTGTATTTGGAATTTAAAAAATTATCTCAATAATTTTGTTGAGATAATAACAGCTTCACATTGTATTTTACATGAAACAATATGGAGAGGTCCTGTACCCTTTGCAAATTTACAAAGGGGTAACATTTGGTAAAACTATGGAATAATATTATGGAATATTGACTTTAATACAATCTACTGATTTTATTCAGATTTTCAAGACTTACGTAGTTGTGTGTGTGAAAATTTTTTTTTCGAAATTTTATCACTTATATTGGTTGGTGTGTGTGTGTGTGTGTGCGAGCTCAGTCACTCAGTTGTGTCCAACTTTTTGAGATTTCATAGACTGTAGGCTACTCAGCTCCTTTGTCCATAGGGTTTCCAGGGAAGAATACTGGTGTATCCACCACCAAAGTCAATGTGCTGAACAGCTCAAACATCACAAGTTCTCTGTTTTGCTTTTTCAAAACCAAACCCCAATTCATGTCCTTCCCTTTTCCCCACATCTTTCCCACTTGTCCCCAACCCCTGGCAACCACTAATTTGTCTTCCATTTCTTAAATTCTGTCACATCAAAAATGTTACATAAATGGAATTGTATACTATGTAACATTTTGACTTTTTTCACGTCATATAACTGGCTGATGATTCATCCAAGTCATTGCATATATCAATAGTTTCCTTTTCATTACTGTGTAGCCGTCAATGATATGGATGTGCCACAGTTTGTTTAACCATTCATCTGCTGAAGGACATCTGGGCTGGTTTCAGTTTTTGGTTGCTACAAGTCAAGCTGCTATGAACATTCATAGGCATAGGTCTGGTTCAGGGAAACCAAATGTAGGAGTTACGTACGGAAATAAGATTAGGGTCATTAGGGTTGTGGCTTAAAAAAGGCAGACTTTAAAACACAGGTGGAAGGTATTTAAACCTGCTACTGTAGCAAATAAAAGGTCACTATCAGTTCCTTAGCTGATAAGAATCCTGATGTGATAACCTTGGTGATAATACTGAAGAGAAACTAGATGTTATTGTTCTCAACCTGTAAACTCACATGAGGAACTTTAGAAAAACCCAGTGTCTGGGATGCCCAACAAACCACTTAAATCAGATGTTCTTGGACTGGAACTCAGGTATCCATATTTTTCAAATTTTCCCTGGCTGAACAAAGGTGGGGCACTCCTGGACTAAAGGCAGGTAATACAGTCGTGAGGTGGCCCCTATAATCCAGGGGTGAAATGAAAAGGAGTTTTTTGTTGTTGTTCAGTCACTCAGTTGTGTCTGACTCTTTGCAACCCCATGGACATCAGCACACTGGGCTTCCCTGTCCTTCACCATCTCCTGGAGCTTGCTCAAACTCGTGCTTCTCAAGTCCATGATGCCATCCAACCATCTCATCCTCTGTCATCACCTTCTCCTCCTGGCTTCAATCTTTCCCAGCATCACGGTCTTTTCAAATGAGTCAGTTCTCCGCATCATGTGGTCAAAGTATTGGAGTTTCAGCTTCAGAATCAGTCATTCAAATGAGTATTCAGGACTGATTTCCTTAGGATTGACTGGTTTAATCTCCTTGCAGTCCAAGGGATTATCAAGAGTCTTCTACAGCACCACAGTTCAAAAACATCACTTCTTCGGCGCTCAGCCTTTTTTATGGTCCAACTCTTACATCCATACAGGACTACTGGAAAAACCACAGCTTTGACTAGACAGACCTTTGTCAGCAAAGTAATGTTTCTGCCTTTTAATATGCTGTCTAGGTTTGCCATAGTTTTCTTCCAAGGAGCAAGCATCTTTTAATTTCATGACTGCAGTCACCATCTGCAGTGATTTTGGAGCCCAAGAAAGTAAAGTCTGTCACTGTTTCCATTGTTTCCCCATCTATTTGCTATGCAGTGATGGGACCAGATGCCATGATTTTCATTTTTTAAATACTGAGTTAAAGCCAGCTTTTTAACTCTCCTCTTTCACCTTCATCAAGAGGCTCTTTAGTTCCTCTTTTCTTTCTGCCTTGAGAGTGGTGTCATCTGCATATCTGAGGTTATTGGTATTCTCCCAGCAATCTTGAATAATAAAGCAGAGACAATACTTTGCTGACAAAGGTCCATCTAGTCAAAGCTTTAGGGCTTCCCTGATAGTTCAGTTGGCAAAGAATCCAACTGCAATGCATGAGACCCTGGTTCAATTCTTGGGTCAGGAAGATCCACTGGAGAAGGGATAGGCTACCCACTCTAGTATTCTCGGGCTTCCCTTTTGGCTCAGGTATCTGCCTCAATGTGGGAGACCTGGGTTAGATCCCTGGGTTGGGAATATTCCCTGGAGAAAGGAACAACTACCCACTCCAGTATTCTGGCCTGTATAGTCCACGGGGTTGCAAAGAGTTGGACATGATTGAGAGACTTTCAATCAATCAATCAATCAATCAGTCATTCTTGATTCCAGTTTGTGCTTCATCCAGACCAGTATTTCACATGATGTACTTTGCAAATAAGTTAAATAAGCAGGATGACAATATACTGACTTGATGTACTCCTTTCCTAATTTGAACCAGTCTGTTCCATGTCTATTTCTAACTGTTGCTTCTTGACCTGCGTTACAGTTTTCTTAGGAGGCAGATAAGGTGGTCTTTTATTCCCAACTCTTCAAGAATTTTCCACAGTTTGTTGTGATCCACACAGTTAAAGGCTTTAGCATAGTCAAAGAAGCAGATGTTTCTCTGGAATTCTCTTGCTTTTTCTGTGATTCAATGGGTCTCTGGAGTTTGATCTCTGGAGTTCAGTCACAGGGAATAAAACAAGTTAGAATATTTGAAGGGAGAAATGTCAGTGTTTAGGGACAAAGTAGATGTGGGAAAGAAGGTGAATAATTTCTAGACTAAATTGTGAATTTGCAGAGTATTTATAGAGCAGTGTTTGAAAAGTCTTTGATGGTGATGATTTATTTGATTCAATGGTAATGTGCTCAGGTAGAGATTTATTGGAGGCAACAAGAAATTTTCATATATAATAATATTCATCCAGTACCCCCATAGAAGTCAAAGTTCCATTTTTAAATTAAAAACAAAAATTTAACCATCTTACCAGACACTGATATTTTGTTAAATGCTTCCCTTCACAGTATGCTGAGTTGATAACAGTATTTGTCCTCTGCAATGAATGAGTTTCAAACTTGGATACTTGCTGCCATAAACTGAAATGAAATCACATCTTCATAATATATGAAATTAGTTATAGCTCTGCTGTGGGTCTGGTAATCAGGTATTCAAAACTTGGCAAGAGTCAAGAAGAGCCAAGTGGCTTTCATAATGTATTTTTAAATGAAAGTCATAAAGAAAACTCCATTTCATTAAGTGCTTGAAGAGAGCTTCTTGAAAATGTACTCAGTTAGAGAAGCCTGGGTCCCAAATGAGTCCTGTCACCCCACAGTAGGTGAGTTTATTTTCCATAGTGACTGAGTTTGGTGTTATTGAGCTGTTTTCCTTGTCACCTTAGGCAAGCTTGATGGTTAATGGGATCACTAATAGGATATATAGTCAGTTATGGAGTTCTAAACTAACTTGGATTAGCTATGACTAAAATCAATTACCACAGTCCACTGGTCCGCAGAAATCAGGGGGTACCCTCATTTCTGTTCCTAGTGAACAGCTGTACTCAGTCCCCAAGAGGAGAAAAATATTACCAGCAAAATTAATGCTAATTAGCACCCATGTTGGCAGTCAGAATAGAGACACTGAGAAGAAAATTTGAAAAATGTGACTGGTTAACAGCAGTAAAAAATTGTGTCACTAAAATTAGCTAAGTATAATAAATGGCTTTCCAGTGATTTTCTGCAATCTCATATTCTTTGCTAGTCAATACATTTAAGGACAATTTTGCAACTGATGTGATATAGGTTGTACATCATTATTTATCAAACTATTTTTACTTTTAAATAACTAATATCAGCAAACTTTTATGCAATCACCAAATGCTACTTGCTTACTGTATCTGTATTTGGCAAGACAAACACTCTCTCTAGCAGATTAGTGTTGGCAAGCTTTAGCCAGTCAACAAAGATTGGTCTTTTGCTCTGCATAGTAGATGATCATTCTATTGGTTGTCTCTTAAATACCTTTAGATATTCATTTATTTTGTTTAATATTTTGAATTTAAAAATTCGATAAGAGCAACATAGTTTTTCATTTATTTACAACTTAATGTGAGTGAGTTTTAGATCATTACCTGAGTGGATGTTGAGAGGAGAAAGTTTGGAAGAATATAAGAGACAAAAAAGAGGCTCAAAAATTAGGAAAAGTTTGTAAGAAGACATTTCCATGCTTACTGTATAGTTTAGATATACCCTGAATTTAATTAGTACTTTTATTTTTTATGGTGTTGTTTTCTAAGATGAATATAATTTGTAGTAAAAAGATGGTGCTTTATCCCAACTAAATCAATACTGAGGTAGACATATTCATTGAAAACTGACTTTATTTTGGAAAAGTCCTACAATTTAGCTTCTGCAATTTATAACTGACATGATAGGAGTGACTCATATATAAATTCAATTAAATATTTATGTTATCACTTTTCTTTGAAGATGGGTCAGTGGAGTAATACTGGATTAGGTAGCTAATGTGACAGCCAGCATTTCATGGGAACCATTGATTGTGGTGGTGTCCTTTGTTGACAAGCCTGTGCTCTCTTATTAAACTGTGGTATAAAGTGTGAGAGGCTGGAAAGGATTAAGAAATAGTTTAAACTGATTGATTAAACTTTCATGGTAACTCTACTAGCTCACATTCAAGCACAATTTTTATACACAAGACAATCTCATCCTCTGTCATCCCCTTTTCCTCTCACCTTCCACTTGTACTCTGATCAATAGGATCCTAAGTAATTCTCTTTTCTCTCCAAGAATGAGCTCTGTATTCTTCATACATGTTCCTCATACTTATGCAGTAACACAAAAATAAAAACAATAGCAATCTGTTTCTAATAATATTACATCCTTAATAGAAGAATGTGACAATACTTTTATAATTGCAGAGGACTTCAGAGTTTATAAGTTTTCATAAACACCTTGTGATATAATCAAAACAGATATCATCATCTTGAAACTAAATGAAATTGGACAAATTTGGATATCTAGCTAAAGTATAGGCTTAGAATCAGAACACTGGCTTTCTGACTGTAAATGGTGACCAAGGTCCACTGCTTCTTTTGTATTTGAGTTTTATAAGTACCCGCAGCTATGCAAATTCCAGTATAATACCATCATATGACCAATAAACATAGGCAAATTTAATTTGGCTCTTGGTGTAAACTAATAAACAAGTGTATAAATAAGAAAAGAAGGAAAGAGCTGTAACAATGTGTGCAATGGATGGCATTCTGACTTACTCTATTTAATGAGCTTGTGTACAAATAAATCTAAGAGAATAGTGATGAATTGCTCTTTTCTCAGTCCTTCTCAATTCCCATGGGCTTGTCATCATATGAGAATCTCAGTATACTGAGTGAAAAAGAAATGTATTTTCCATATGGTTTGATCTCAGATTTAAGCCATTCTTGGTTCAACTGGAGAGACAGTTAATGATAAATAAAAAGGTTTCTGTGTAGACTTATTAGAGAATTTGTATTCATCTCTAAAGTTGTATCAACTATAAATTCTTGAATTTGTTCATTTATTTGCCCTTGATCCCAGTTTCTAAATTTAGAACATAAAATGCTATTGTAAATTCAATTTCAGCATGGCTTTTTTAACTGATGCAAGACAACAGATTAAACAAATATTTTTGGTTTGGTGATAATGAAGCATGTGATTTTATTCATGTATGTTCACTACCTTGCATACCAGAGATGCTAAATAAAATTACTGCTTAGAGTAAAGGATAAATGTCATATAAGTTAGCTAGTGTGATAGCTAACTCTGGAATCTAGGATATTAGCTGGGTCATAGTGATGGTAACAAGTGAAGAAAATGTGGGCAGTGTCAGCAGATAAAGGAATTGTGAGTTATTATTTCTGAAAGTTGTGGCAGGAAATCTGCAGTGTGGTACATGGAGTTTGATTTTCAAGGAAGGACCTCTAAGGAAAGGAAAAGAGAAGAAATAAACTGAAGGTTAGAAGGTCAAAAATAAATTGATTAAGAAATGGCAGGTTATAACTGGGTCCTAGAAAGAAGAAATAGGAGAGAGAGTGACGGGATTTTCAGATTGGAAAGGTGTTTACTGAAAGGAATTATGAATAAATTTCCTAAGATGTTTATGTAAATACAATATATTCTCAAAATTGTTCAGTAGGAATACTTGAAGTTAATAAATGATTAATTACAGTTTAATTACATCTCTACAAAACAAGGATATTTACAGGACACAAAAGCTGAATTAAATAAAGAAAGTCAGACCTGTAATGGGTTTCTGAAAGCAGTAATTTGTAAAATGGGAATATATTCTTCAAGAAGTCTATTGGGAAGTGACAGATTATGTTACTGCATGGATTTAAATCTTAAGACAATGATCTTACAGGTTTGAGTGTTAGACAAGTTACTGGATTCCTCTAAATGTCAGTTTGCTAGTCTAAAAATATATACATTTTTGTTTTGTGATTTTGTTATGAAGGATAGATGAAATATTAAATCTAAAGGATAGTCTAGCACCTGACGTATATTTAGTTCTCTAAATATAACTAGTAGTGCCCACAGTTATAATATTACCAAAATGGTTCCTGAGTATGTACCAGATTCTAAATGATTCCCATCCTGGCACTAAGGTCCCTCCATAATTAGGGGATTTCTACGATATGAAATCAATATTTCTGAAATGCCTTTTTTGAGAATGTCTTCATAAGGGAGGACCAGATAGGTGACAGCTCTCCTTTTAAATTTATTATCATTAATTTGACTATGTTCTGAATTCTGCCTAGCAATAACTATAAATTTGCCTCATCCATCTACCCTCTAGAGTTCTTACATGCCTTCTCCTCTCTCAAACTTCAACATCTGTCCTTCATCATTATTTTCAGCTGCTGAACTTGTTTTTTACTTTGCTAAAGAATTTAAAGCAAATCAAAAAATGCCCACAGATTTCCACATTCACATTTATTTTCCAAAAATATCATATTTCCAAAAATATCATATCATCCATATATACTAATGTGTTGTTTTTTTTTCCTGATAATAGTAAATGAACTCCTCCTACTTCAATTTCCAGCTAATCCTTCTATTATGAAGCATTGTCTGTCTGCTCTAGTCAACTCAAGGTCAACCCTCCAGCAATTCTTTCCTTTTTAGCATCATCATTTCTTTCCTCTCCTTTGGATCAATTATATTAGCTGACAAACATGCTACTGTTTTCCCATCTTAAAAAAAAAAAAAACAAAAAAAAACTGTATCTTGATTCTAATTCCTCTTCCAGTTATTTCTGTGTATTTATGTTCATGTTTACAGCAAAATTCTTTGAAACAGTTGCTTATACTTACTGTCCTAGTTTTGTTTCTCCTTATCTCTCTTAAGCCTACTTAAGTTAGTTATCTGTCCCTCTTTAAAAAAAAGAAAATTTTGTCAATTTTACCAGTGATTTCCACGTTCAGTTCAGTCTCTCAGTCGTGTCCAACTCCCTGAGACCCCACAGACTGCAGCACGCCAGGCTTTCCTGTCCATCATCAACTCCCAGAATTTATTCAAATCTCATGTCCATTGAGCTGGTGATGCCATCCAACCATCTCATCCTCTGTCGTCCCCTTTTCCTCCCACCTTCAATCTTTCCCAGCATCAGGGGCTTTTCAAATGAGTCAGTTCTTCACATCAGGTGGCCAATTTCCATGTTGATAGATATTAATATAAAATTGATATAAAAAGTAATTCTTGATCCTCCTCTTAATAGAAAAATCACAGCCCACAGCATGTTTGTTGATCACTTTCCCTTCTTGTTTTCTCTGGGATTTCAAGTTGTCTTATGTCTTCAGTTTGTTTTATCTTAGCCTCTTCTGGTCTTCCCTCCTAATCTTTTCATGACATAGTGGTCCAGGATTCTCTGTTTTATCCACTTGTACATTGATTATACTCACTTCTTTGTTGAATTCATTCACTATAATGGCTATATATATATTGTATGCATGCGTGCACGACAAGTTGCTTCAGTCATGTCCCATTCTTTGTGACCTTATAGACTGTAGCCCACCAGGCTCCTCTCTCCGTGGGATTCTCCAAGCAAGAATACTGGAGTGGATTGCTATGCCCTCCTCCAGGGGATCTCCCCAATCTGGGATTGAACCCATGTCTCTTTCATCTCCTGCATTGGCAGGAAGGTTCTTTACCACTAATGCCACCTGAGAAGCCCATATATACTGTATTCTTGTCCTCAAACATTTCTCTCCAGGGTATACCACTTTCTTGAAATGTAGGCAAGTGTGCATCTTCTTACTTGACATCTCCACTTGAATGTCTAATAGATATCTAAATACTTCATGTCCAATACTGAACTAAATACTTCCTCTACCACTCAAAAACCTGCTTCTCCCACAAACCTTTCAGAAGTTCAGACCAATATTCCTGCAAGACCTCTTCTTTCACACTTGGTAATAGCCAAATTCATGTGATGCCTTAGAAGGCACAATATGATCTGGCCTCTTCTATCCTACTTCCTCTTCTACTACTCTTGGTAACTAACTCTGCTCCTATCAAACTGACTTCATTGCTTTGTATCAATAGCAAATATCTTATATAGCCTTCTCTTTTTCCCTTCTTCCTGGAATTACTGTCCACCATTCCACCATTATCACTTCCTTCAAATTCTTGACACGTTTTTTTCCATTGAGTGTATTCCATTGTATTCATCTCTAAAGTTGTATTAACTATAAATTCTAGAATTTGTTCATTTATTTGCCCTTGACCCTAGTTGCTAAATTTAGAACATAAAATACCATTGTAAATCCAATTTCAGCATGGCTTTTTCATCTGTTGTCTTGCATAAGTTAAAACATTTTTGGTTTGGTGATAATGACGCATGTGATTTTATTCATGTATGTCCATTGAGGTCTGCCTGCTTTGACAATCCTATTTGTAATTGTGCCACGTCATATCCAACATTCCCTATCCCTGTTATTCTACATCAGTTTCTTTATATTATAGAATCTATTTCTTTCTAACATGCCATAGAACTCAACTATTCATTGCACTTATTTCCTTTATGCAGTCAAATACTACTCAGCCATAAAAATAAATTAAGGTTTGCCATTTACAACAACATGGATGGACTTGGGAGGCATTATGCTAAGTGAAATAAGTCAGACAGAAAGACAAAAACGGTATGATAATTAATATAACAAAAGAAAAATGGACTCATAAATATATAAAGCAAACTAAGAGTTACCAGTGGGGAGAGGGAGCTGGGGTTGCCCCTACCCCAGCTGTGTTGCACAGAGCTAGAGCAGTATAAGTCACAAACTATTAGGTATAAAATAAACTATAAATTATATTGTGCAATACAGGAAACATAGTTAATATTTTACAATTAACTATAAATGGAATAGAACCGTTATATTGTACACTTGTAATTTATGTAATAAGGACTTCCCAAGTGGCACAGTGGTAAAGAATCTACCTGCCAATGCAGGAGATGCTCGAGACGCCGATTTGATCCCAGGGTTGCAAAGATCCCTGCAAGCAGGAAATGGTAACCTGGTCCAGTATTCTTGCCTGGAAAATTTCATGGACAGAGGAACCTGGCAGGCTACACTCCATGGAGTCACATAGTAGGACAGGACTGAGCATCCAAAAGTGAGCATACACAAATAATGTATGTAATATTGTACATAGTGGTGGAATAGAAAGCAATTGTATTCTGCCTATGAGTCTATGTACATTGAAGAGCTGAAGGTGTCGAGGGGAATTAGTACAAACTTCCATTTTATCATAGCATCTAATATTTGTAAAATGTAACTTCTGGAAACACTACATTTTTATTGATATGTTTTCTGACTTAAAATTATTTTTATCTCATGATTTAAAGTATGCCAACAAATACTTATTCTTGAAGCCCCTTTTTATCATGAAACTCGAAGAATTTCATTTGGATTAAGTTTTTAATTCTAAAATTACTATGATCTCAAAAGGGAAAATTCTAATTTCTAATTCTACATCTAATCTAAGACTGCATATCAGCACATTGGAAGCTAGTCCTAAAAAGTGCTAAATATCATAAGCCATTAAATTCAGATTCTATAAATACCTATTTAATCATTTAAAATGTTATTAAAACATATGGCCAGTGTGTCAGATAAATATGTTAGTTTGTTTCTAAGATGACAGATCACTAGAAAGAGAAATGGAAATTTCAAATCATGCAATACTCTCCTGAAATAAAAAACTAGGGGTGGTGTAACTTAAAGTGAAAGAAGTATGCTCTCACACACCACTAATAGAGCATGGAGACTGTCATAAGCAGAGGCAAGGACTAGGATTCAGCTAATACCTATGCAAAATAAAGAAATAAACCAAATGCTATTTATGTGTTTGTGAATAGTCCAATTTCAGGCTAGATATTTTATTTATTTCTCTTACCATCTTCCCTTATTATATATCTAATTCTTCTTAAAGGATTATTTCTTTCCAATTTTCATGTTTTCTCCCATGATTATGCATCCTAACTGCAATTATACCTCTGTCCTCTCTTTATTAATATTTCATCCCATTGGAGGTAGGTAAATTATGATTGGGAACAAAAGTCCAAGTCAGGCCCAGCTCAGTCTTTTCCTTCTTTTTTCTGGGAAGCAAGAATTCCTTCTATACTACCTCTGGTGGCTCTTTCTGCTCTCATCCATGGTTACCTGTGACTAAGTCAGTAAGTTTGCCTGTTAGAGATGATGAACCAAGGTGAAAGGAGGTAGGGGGAGGTTCACCAGGTGAGGAAGTACTTCTTTATAACTAATATTGTTTAGGATTGCTGGTGGATGGTAACGATAAAAATCAAAACAACGTTTGGTCAGTTGCATTTTTGTTTCTAAGATTTCTACAGATATTTCACCCCTTCATTTCCTCCGCTTGAGTTGGATCCCTCCCTCTGCCTTTATACATCTTAATTTACAGTCCCATCTGGTAGCCTCTGGATTGTATTTCTCAGCCAGCCTTGGTCATTAATAGCAATAATGTAATAGCTGTTTAGCATTCACCTTAAATGCCTTAAGATGCATGTCATTCATATTTAGAAAAACTATTTGCTCAAACATACACACCTCCTTTCTCCCCCAGCTGGTCATCATTAAACATTGATTAAGAAAGAAGCAACACTGTGAGTATGGAACTGAATTTCCTTTAGAGAACATCAAGCATCCTACGTTGATATAATTAATACGTTATTATCCATAAATTGTATACAAAGGTTATAAGTCAAATGACAAAAGGATTTTTCAATAAATAACATAAAATATTAAATAATTAACAGTGCTTCAGATCATAATGCTTATACATGTCAGAACAAAAAGCATTTTTTGTATGAGAGAAATCTTGGCTAACATTATGTAGGCTACATTTAGGCTTTCATGAATTCATGGAGGGAAAAGTTAACCTTCAATACATTCTAAAACAAGTAGTCCTTCAAAGAATAAATGCTCTATCTATTGTATTATCTTTTATTATTTTTCAGAATAAACTAATAGTACAGCTAGTATTGTAAAAAAAAAAAAAAACACAAAACTACAGAGTAAATAGATTTACAAAATAGAATAATATAAGGATAAAAATAGTTTGTTACCTTCTTAGTATTGTTGCTGTTTAGCGCCTGGTCGTGTCTGACTCTTTGCGACCCCATGGACTGCAGCATACCAGGTCTCCCTGTCCCTCACCATCTCCTGGATTTGGCCAAGTTCATGACCATTGCATCAGTGATGCCATCCAGCCATCTCATTCCTCTGACATCCTCTTCTCCTCCTGCCCTCAATCTTTCTCAGCATCAGGGACTTTCCCAATGAGTTGGCTGTTCTCATCAGATGACCCAAATAGAGGAGCTTTAGCATCAGTCCCTCCAATGAGTATTCAGGTTTGATTTCCTTTGAGATTGACTAGTTTGATCTCTTGCTGTCCAAGGGATTCTCAGGAGACTTCTCCGGCACCACAGTTTGAAGGTTGAAGGTATCAATTCTTTGGTGCCCTACCTTCTTTACTGTCCAGCTCTCACAACCTTACGTGACACTGGGAAGACCATAGCCTCTTTGTCGGCAAAGTGATGTCTTTGCTTTTCAACACACTGTCTAGGTTTGTCATAGGTTCCCTGCCAAGAAGCAATGTCTTCTGATTTCATGGCTGCAGTCACCATCCACAGTGATTTCAGAGCCCAAGAAGAGGAAATCTATCACTGCTCCCACCTTTTCCCCTGGTATGCACCATGAAGTAATGGGGCCAAATGCCATGATCTTAGTTTTTTAACATTTAGTTGTAATCCAGCTCTTTCACTCTCCTCCTTCACCCTCATCAAGAGGTTCTTTAGTTCATCTTCTTTTTCTGCCATTAGAGTGGTATCATCTGCATATCTGAGGTTGTTGATGTTTCTCCCACTTATCTTGATTCTAGCTGGTAACTCATCCAGCCTGGCATTTCACATGATGTATTCAGTGTATAGGTTAAATAAACAGGGTGGTGTAGATCACCCTGTTGTTCTCCTTTCTCAATCTTTAACCAATCAATTGTTCCATGCAGGGTGCTAACTGTTGCTTCTTAGTATAAACATCTCTAGTATATGTGACAACCATGGGAGACTATTTTATCTAAGAAATTACTTCTAAAAATTGAAATAGATGAAAATGTTCTTTTTTAATGGCAAGTGATTGATTTGTGCTGTCCCAGGAGAAGGCAATGGCAACCCAGTACTCTTGCCTGGAAAATCCCATGGACGGAGGAGCCTGGTAGGCTATAGCCCATAAGAAATTCACTTTCTAAAAATTTCATCCAAATAAATGGCAACCCACTCCAGTATTCTTGCCTGGATAATCGCAGGGATGGCGGAGCCTGGTTTCTATGGGGTCGCACAGAGTCAGATTGATTTGAAGTGACTTAGTCCCAGTATCATATAAACATAAACTATTCATATAATGATGTATGTAATAATAATAATATTATTATCATTATCATTACTTAAATTTTATTGAACATACACTTTTGTAGGAGCTTATATTAAAGCTTTTGAAGTTTAAAAATAACTCCTTTTCCTCAGAAAAATTTGCTCAGTACTCTTATTACATTTTTATGTTGCCTTATGTGTCTTTTCCTCATCATGCTGTAGCTTCCACAAGTATATGTATAATTTATAAACCACAGTTGTCATGTAGCTTGACCGACAATCAACTAGTATTTATGTATTTTAACTAAGCTCTTAACATCTAACACTCTTCATTGGAAATACAGTCAAGAGGAAGTTGGATGATCAGTTTCAATTTCTATAGAGAAGATCTAGGAATTTACTTGGGAAATGCCTAGGTATGAGGGTAACAGATAGAGGCAGCTAGATATGAATTAATGGCCATCTAATTATTGCAGTTGTTTCTTCAACCACATTTTTAGTCTCTGTCAAACCACAAGGTAGATTTATTATAATCTCTGGTTGTTTGGTAGCTCCTACAACTTCACAGCCAAATACATTATGTGAACCAGAGTATCACCTAATATAAGGTAAATCAATACAGTTCAAATAAAGCCATTGACAGTACTGATCCATCTAACAATTATATGGCATTGCACTACATTTCCCTGACAGGCTTATTCTTTCATATCCCATTAAAGCATGGGAAATAACTATAAAAGTACTTCCAAATAAACTGCAAAACAGAATATGTCAGATAAATTGAGGACTTTTTTGTACAGAGCATCAGTTTAATAGTCCATTTTCCACTTTTGACTGTGAGAATATAATATTATATGTGTGACCCCTCAAACATGTAAGAGTGTTGTAGGTTTTTGAATGTCATGTATTTTCTGTGGTATAACTCTCATTTTAGTACTTAATTTCCCTACCTTAAAGATATAGAAAGAACCTCATTCACACTTTGTATACAAAAACACATTGAATAAAAATGCACTTTCCAGTCATGTACTTGGGTTTTCCTTAGATATAAGGATAAGAAATGTCTTTACTTGGCTAATAGTACATCTGGATGCATTCTGAAGAAAGGGGAAGGTGAGTGAATAAAAATGAGTTCACATATATAGAAAAGATATGTTTAACATTCAAATATAATATTTTGTTAGCTAATGTTCAGAGATGATTTTTTTCTTTTTAACAATTCTAATATTTTGCAAATGTCTTTGAGTTGCACTAAAATAAAGAAGCCAAACATTTTGGTTGTATCTTGTCAACAGAGTTCTTGGGGAAACATCCAGTCTTTCCTTAGAGATTCTTACTCCAATCCCTGGTGGGCTGTCAGATGTCTCGAAGCAACAGGTGGCTGCGCCCTGTTGCTTGAATGTGTCATGACATGAAGTCCTAAGCCTGTATAATTATCTGTTGATTTTATTATTTTTAGTTGCACTGTGCATCTCTTCCAGTAACACAAATCACACTCCTACAGGTGCCAGATTTTGAGAATTTGCAACCTGACAAACTAGATCTGTCATAATAATTCCTTAAATAAAGAAGATACCTCACACTCCATTTCCCCAAATATGCCAGAATATCACAGTCTTAAGGTCACAGCTGGCTGCTGCTGCACGTCCAACCTCATTGGCTTAGACCTATGGAGGTAGTGCTGCTATGCTGCCTCACTCCAGGTAAGAAAAAGAAAAAAAAAATCACCTGCTTTCCATCAAAGTGCCTTTGAATATTGTTCCTCCTGAGAAGGCTGCTAGCTATTACCTTTCATGCTTACCCTTTATACTGAACCACAAACTCAAAAGCCTTTAAAATTCATTGATGATCCAATGCACTCCTCAGTCACAGTACTTTCTATAGCAGGCATCCCAGCTTGAGATGAAATTATACTCACCCTAAGATTTATGTGAGGGAACAAGGTGCCTCATGAGAAAGAACTTGCACTAAAGATATTGTGATACAGAGTTTTGTTTCAAGGATGGTGAGTCTGGATCAGAGAAAAAGGGTCAGAGCTCTCTCTTAGTTAATCCCTCAACCCAGCTGCTAAGGACATATACCCCAGACCTTAGGCAAGACCAAGAGAAATGAAAGATGAGATTCAAATAAAAAAATGTCCTTTGTTCTTGCCAGTATTATCTACTTAAATTGAACGCATGCATTTCAGGTATGTTATTGCCAGTAGCTTCTACAACATTGGGGATAAAACCCATTGATTTCAAAATAACACAAGACGAACATCAGGACCCTCAATAATGGGCACTGTCAGCAACATTATGATGATCAGTGAAAATAACTCTTTGGCAGAAACCTGGAGGTTGGTGCTTTGGCAAGCCCTAACAGGCAGCAGGAGTGTTCCCTTTGATGGAGTCCAGTAACAAAGCCTTTGTGATGCTTAGTAGGTTCCATCAGATTAGCCCCACCGCTGGCTCCTCCTTTTGTCATTAACAGTAACAAGTGACATATCACACAGACATGGAATTAGAGGGGGGAAGGCTCAAAGAAAAGGAAGAGGAACCGGAGATCAAATTGCCAACATGCGCTGGATCATAGCGAAAGCAAAGGAATTCCAGAAAGACATTCACCTCTGTTTCATCGACTATGCTCAAGTCTTTGACTGTGTGGATCATGGCAAACAGTGGAAAGCTCTTAAAGAGATGGTAATACCAGACCATGTTACTTGTCTCTTGAGAAACCTGTATGCAGGTCGAGAAGCAATGGTTAGAACATTGTATGGAACAACTGATTGGTTCAAGATTGAGAAAGGAGAAATACAGGGTATCTGTTGTCACCCTGTTTGTTTAACCTATATGCTGAGCACATCATGAGAAATGCTGGACTGGAAGAGTTACAAGCTGGAATCAAGATAGGCGGGAGAAACATCAACAACCTCAGATATGCAGATGATACCACTCTAATGGCAGAAAGCGAAGATGAACTAGAGAACCTCTTGATGAGGATGAAGGAGGAGAGTGAAAGAGCCGGCTTACAACTAAATATCAAAAAACTAAGATCATGGCATTTGGCCCCATTACTTCATGATAAATACCAGGGGGAAAGGTGGAAGCAATGATAGATTTCCTCTTCTTGGGCTCTGAAATCACTGTGGATGGTGACTGCAGCGTGAAATCAGAAGACGGTTGTTTCATGGCAGGAACGCTATGACAAACATAGACTGTGCATTGAAAAGCAAAGACATCTCTCTGCCAACAAAGGTCCATATAGTCAAGGCTATGGTCATCTCAGTGGTCACATAGAGTTATGAGAGCTGGACCATAAAGAGGCAGAGTGCCAGAGAATTGATGCCTTCGAACTGTGGTACTGGAGACAACTCCTGAGAATCCCTTGGACAGTAAGGAGATCAAATCAGCCAGTCGTAAGGGAAATCAACCCTAAATACTCCTTAGAGGGACTGATGCTGAAGCTGAAGCTCCAGTATTTTGGTCTTATGATGCAAAGAGCTGACTCACTGGAAAAGTCCCTGATGCTGAAAAAGACTGAGAGCAGAAGGAGAAGCGGGTGTAAGAGGATTAGATGACTGCATGGCATCACTGATGCAATGAACATGAACTTGGGCAAACTCCAGGAGATGGTGAGGGGTAGGGATGCCTGGTATGCCACAGTCCAAGCGGTCACAGAGTCAGTAACGACGGAGTAACTGAACAACAACAGCAAGGCTCAAAGAATTTGTTCATGAAACATATTTACAACACATGCTGGGAGGTTTAAAAAATCACTGGAAGAAAGCTGAAGACATCTTATTTTTTTCTAGTATATAAAGAAGGCATATAATGTGTCGTTTTAATTATTAGTGATGCTACTCTCTCTTTTTCCAGAAAGGCTGGGGGTATATGAACAATATTCATACAGTTATTTAAAACAATTCAAGGCAATAACTAAACTGGATTTAGAACTGTTGACTCAGTTGGAGTATGAATTGAATTTAGAGCATAGGACTGTGATTTGTCCTATAGAGAAAGGGCTTCCCTGGTGGCTCAGACAGTAAAGAGTCTGCCTGCAATGCAGGAGACCTTGGTTTGATTCCTGTGTTGGGAAGATCTCCTGGAGAAGGAAACAGCTACCCACTCCAGTATTCTTGCCTGGAAAATTCCATGGACAGAGGGGCTTGGTGGGCTATAATCCATGGGGTAGCAAAGAGTCAGACATGACTGAGTGACTAACACTTAACACTTACATATATATATATATATAACAAAATGATACCCTCCAGGGTTTCCTCTATACTCTTTCCTAGATAAGAATAAGTATTGAGTGGCTGCTTTGGGCCACGCAAGGGGACAAAAGGGACCTAAGCAAAGTCTCTACCTTTGAGAAAGTTTGTGTTCTAATATAATGTAAGAAAGACAGCAAAGAGATAAGCAACTTAATAAGTTAAAAATCACATCTTGATAAATATTATGAAGAATAATAAGAGTGAGTTACCAGAAAATGATATATAATGCTATTTTTGATACAGTGGTGGGGGAAAGCTTCTCTGAGCAATTGATCAGAGTAAATTATTGTGTGATTTACTATTTTCTGCTCTCAAAAAGAGTATAATTTTGCTGTAATTATTTTATATGTCTCTTCCTAATATCCAAGACATATCATATTTTGAAAATTGCTGTTTCACAATGGAACACATAAAACTATTAATTCATTTTCCTCATGAATGTATGTGGTTGTTCCTCTCAGATCTTTAGATAGATGGGGTTTTACTCTACTTAGAAATGCTAGTCTGCATTCTTCACAACTGTACTTATGTATTGTTTCCTATCCTATTTTATAATCTCCTTATTTATTTATAACTATTAATATCTATCTATCTATATAATTTTTCTGTTGATACAGTTTTCATAAGTTGATACAGAAACAATGATATACTGTTTTAGATACAGATAAAGAGACAGACACACACTTAGATGGAGACCAACCAGTACAGTTTTCTATTAAAGTCTTTGGCCTCAGTTGTGGTTTGATGTCATGGCAATATGTCTTATGCTTGGACAAGTCCCAAAATGTAATTTCACCTCTACGGACTTGAACAGAGACTAACTCTTAGGAGGTGTCTGGATCATGCTATCCTTTCCAAAAGTCCAGAGCAAATGCAGATGGTGTTTATTAAGAAGACAGGGTCAAAAAAATGTGAAGTGGGTATGCTTTATCAAGAGTAGTATTTCCTTTATAATGGGTGTCTATAAACACAGATTTGAAGTTTCTCAAAGACAGTATGATTATTTTAAGATTTATCTTTATTATAATAGAATCAGAATGTGTTACTTAGTTAAGTTTCCATACTTTAAACCAAAATAAGGACAGAGGTCCTTTAAAAGGACAGAGCTCAGAGCTATTTGTGTACGTGTTAAAGATGCAAAACATATGGGGGGGCATTGTTCCAGCTCTCTGGAGGCTAAATTATCTACTTGTGGATACAAGGCATACAACATGAAAAATCATGAAATTGTAAGAAATACACGGAAATGCAAGAGCCATGTTGACAACATAGAACAAGTAGCAGGTGAGTATTTCTGGTATACACTGTGCCTACAGTAACTGCAGGTTTGTTAAGAAAACTGTGAAGACCTGAGAAGTTGAGCTAAAATCGTAGTGGAGTTTATTTGGGGAGATATGGAAAAATCATTGATGGGTGTTGATTGGAGGAAGTGAGACAGCAAGGATGTTTTAGGAAGTAATATTATGGTATAGAATGGAGAATAGAGTAGAGGATGAAGAGGTGACCGAATAAGCATGATACTACACACTATACTGACACTGAAATTAATTTGGCAAGAGGTATATATTTAAGTTTTACCAGGCAGGAATTGGTGTTTATAATAATGCACTCATTTTCTAACAACCCTACGGTATTACTGCAATTCTTTTGGATTCTTCACGGCATAAATTAAATGCATAAATTAATTTTTTTCAAAAATGAGAGTGTTTTGGAAATTAGATATATGGTGCCAATGGGGAATAAAAGCAAATGTACAGACGAGGTCCACAGGGAGGGAAAATAGTTAGATAATGGAGTGAGGACAAGGTTTGCAGTCTTAGCAAAAATGAAACAACAGATGGCGTACAATTTTTGTGAGTTCTCACACAGATGGTTCACCAGATGGATTCTGCCGGGTTCATACAGCTTATGTGTGTGTTTCAGCTGCTTATCAGGATAGGCGAGGCCACTTCTGTGCGAGCAAAATCTTTGCTTGGTTCATGTTATTGACATATAACACTGAAATAAATTGGTAGTTGGTGGCATAATATAAAGTGTTGTTATTAACTGCCATTTCTAATTAGACAGAGACTTGCAGGCAATATTATTTTGAAGACATTGGAATTCAGAAAGAATTCATAGGTCATGGCTTACAAAACGTATCTCAGGGATTTTATGTAGGTTAGAAGATTTATGGTCTTTAATTTGAATTTCAACTGTTAATTGACTCTCATCTTTTGGAACTTTATTTTTAAAAATAGCTTCCACTTAAATCATACCAAAAGATTAGGATTTAATAAGCTTATATCTGAAGAATGATTTAAATAAATGAAGAAAATATCTCTATATAAATTAAACCCACTCTGAAATTGGCACCCATATATAATATTTGGGTTGATATTTATAAAAGTAAATATCAGGTAAGTATCATCTTAGTAAATGGTGACATCATTATATTTAGTAAACTGCTATACTGTATATGGGGCTTCCCAGGTGGTGCAGTGGTAAAGAATCCACCTGCTAATGCAGGAGACCCAAGAGACGTGGGTTCAATCCCTGGGCCAGGAAGATCCTCTTAAGGAGGAAATGGAAACCCACTGTGTCATTCTTGCCTGGAGAATTCCATGGATGGAGGAGCCTGACAGGCTACAGTCCATGGGGTTGCAAAGAGTCAAACATGACTGAGCGACTGAGCACACATGAATACTGTATGTGTATGTGCATGCTAATTTTTGAAGTACAGATTCAATACTATTCAGAACTATTTTCCTTCTTAGAAAGAACATTTCTTAGATAAAAGAGAATCAAGAGTAAAACATTCAACTGTTATATGTTTTCAACTAATTGCCTTTCATTAAAATGTAGTATGGCTTCACAGGTGGTGCTGTGATAAAGAGTCTTCCTGCATTGTGGGAGACATAAAAAATAGGGGTTTGATTCCTGGGCCAGGAAGGTCCCCCAGAGAAGAAAATGGCAACCCATTCCTGTATTCTTGCCTGGAAAATTCCATGAATAGAGGAGCCTGGGGGGTTGCAAAGAGTTGGACATGACTGAGCATACACATTCACAAAATATATAGATTTACACCACAGATAAGGACTCTATTTTATTTGGGAGCTGCCCTTTTCATTGCTATAAGATTATGTCTTAATTTGCATCATTTTAAATTCTAGCAGGAGGAATTTTTCTTATTGCAGCTACAATAAGGCATCCATTTGTAACATAAAAGGAATCTGATCTGTCTGGAGACACCAAAAGCTTTAGTATGTTTCAGATATACATTCTTATGCTGTGAATGAGCAATTACTATTTATGTTTCTGAGAAACATCATATTGGTCATCTTAACCAGTGTTTTCATTCCTTTGATGCAACCTAAATCATAAATCCATCTGCCATTTCAGCAAATTGGTGGTTTAAATTCTCTTTCTCAAATAAATGTACAAATATTTTTGTTAACTAAAGAAAGTATCATTAAGGTCATCATTACAAGGTTTTCTACTTTATTTATTGGAAATACTAGGCCTTAGTGAGAAAGTTTTGTATCTATATAGCTATATATATACATATATATATATATATATCTTGCATATCTATATAGATGTTTATCTATCTATATAGACATATATGATATATACATAATTTTTCCACTTAGGCATAGTATTTCCAACAAGTATTATATTAAAATATCTATATCATGTATAATATAGATACATGTTATATAAATATAATATTTATATTTATGTATTCTTTGTGAAATATTGGTTGTCTGGAATATCTGTCAGTACTTACTATTCTCTCTTGTGTTTACATATACAGCTCTCATTCTAATCTGTAATATCTTTCAAGAAAAAAACACAGCAGTGTACATTTTGTTCTGCACTTTTTTATGACTTCTTAAGCAATCTTATCTGTATATTGCTGCCAAAGAGGTTTTTTGTAAACATAATTCTTAATTTTTGAATTCCCTACTTGAAACTTCACTGATTCTGTAAATAACTAAAACATAGCCCCAGATCCCTTAGTGTATCCTACAAGTTTCTCCATAATTAACTCCTACCTGAGCTCTGGATTTATCTCTTGCTTTCTCCTAGGCTCCTTCTTGCCTGAGTCTTGAGATCATGTAGATCCCAAGGCTTGCAATGTTCTCTCATTAGGCCATATTTCTTTTTCTCCCCGTTCTAATGTTGCCTCCTGGCTGTCTGTTTTTAAAATTTAGCTCTTGTTATTTTCTATGTAAAATATATCCTGTCTCCACTTACCGCAGGTGGAAATGACAATTGTAGTGTCTACATTTTTGCCCTCATCATAATAGAGTCAAACTTCTATCACCCTACTGTTCACACCTGGTTTTGCATTGTTAGAAATTGCATCATCTCAATCATTACCTCTATTTCTGTCTCTAATATTATCTCTACTTCTACCTTTCCTCCGTGTGTCTATCTATCTATACATCTATATCTACATATAGGTTGTTTATATCATATCTATATCCACATCTGTCTATACCATCCATATGTAATCTATAATGAGTATGTTAGGATTTTATTTAAAAGTAAGGACAAAGTTTTACTATGTCAGAAGCTAAGAAAACATTTGATTCATAATAAGTGTTTATAGACATTCCTTGTTGAATGAATGAATTAGTTCAAACAGTATCATGTCAATGAAAAAAAATAACAGAAGAGGCAGAAAGGAAGAGAATCAAATGAGTAGTATGTAATGAATAAAAACATGGGTACTGAGATTAGGGTATCTGGTCAGTTCTAACTTCAAAATATATCCAAAATCCCACCACTTTTCACCATTCACCTCTACAGCCATGGCCTTAGTCTGAGGTACCATCCTCTCTTGCTTGATTCTTGTAAGAACATGCAAACTTGTTCTCTCTGCTTCTACCCTTGACCCCTACATTGTGTATTAACATAGTAGCCAGAAAAAAAAAAGAAATATAAATCAGATTATTTTACTCATTTGTTCTGACCTCCTGGAAACTTCATCTGGAGTAAAGCTGAAATCTTCACTATGGCTCACAAAGTCCTTTATGACCTACAATCATATCCTCCAGCATTCTCTTTCTTACTAACTTTGCTCCAGCCATACTGATATTCTTATTGCTATGTATCCTGCTAGGTACATTTTATACTCGGGGATTTTAATCCAATGATTCCTTTGCCTAAGAATGCTCTCTCCTAGAATATCTACTTGGCAAACACCATACCTCTTTCGAATCTTTGCTCAGATGTCACTTTTTACAATGAACCCTGTTCTGACCAACCTTTTTAACACTGAGATCAACCTACTCATTCTTACTCCACTTCCAGACCCTCTCAGACCACCCCCCCTCCCCCGCCATGTAGTTTTGGCCATGAAAATGCATTGCTCGATCTCTGGCACATCAGTGAGTAGTTGACTAATATTTAAATTGCTATGCTTCTCATCAACCTCTGACAATACCCCTGACTTGTTCTTTCCATGTATCTCTTCAGCTCCCAATCAGTAACTGAGCATTGTTGGAGTTTTAATAGAGGTTCATTCCTGCAAGGCATGCAGCTCCTTTAATGGAAGGTTTTGCTTCAAAGATTTCCCATCAGACTAGCTAACACTTTCCTAGAATTGTGTTACAGTCAAGATTCTTTCTATTCAGCGTGCCTTCCTTCTGTCTCTCCTTGTGTGCTGTGCTAAGTTGCTTCAGTCATTCTGACTCTGTATGACTCTATGGACTGTAGCCTGCCAGGCTCTTCTGTCCATGGGATTCTCTAGGCAAGCATACTGGGATGGGTTGCCATGCCTTCCTCCAAGGGATCTTCCTGACCCCCAGGGATTGAACCCTCATCTCTTAAGTCTCCTGCATTGGCAGGTGGGCTCTTTACCACTAGCACCACCTGGGAAGTTCCATCTCTCCTTAAAGGCAGTCAGATCTGCATTACAATTAGAAGGCTCTTCTTGCCTTCTCTGGCTTCTTCCACTTTCTCCTTCACAGAAAAAATTTTCCCAGTTAGCTTCTTGTGCATCTATTCTGGCTTTGGCATCTGCTTCTTTGAGGACATGCTTTGCTATCATTTTTCTTTTTTCCACGGAATTCGATTTATGCCTGGAGTTTGATCAATATTGGTGACTGAGTGATGACACAAAGAGGTCTATGCCACTTAAAGAAGATTTTTATTGTTTACACTTGCTAAGAGGAGGAGTCGTGCTATACTATGCAGGCCCATAGGGGAAGCACCCGGTTCAGTTAGGAGGTAAAAAGAGAAGTGAAAGGAAAACAATGACTTGGAGCCCTCATTATATTTTCTATAGAAAAGAGCAGGGAAAACAGCGTAGGATTGGCTAATTTGAATAAGGTCGGCAGGCTCTGGGATACAGGAATGTTTTATAAACTGTCTGGAACCTGCCCTGATTTAGGGCAGGGAAAATATTGGCTTGTTGTGTGTGTGAGTTAGATAAAGTGGTTGGGGGTATGGACTCAGGATTGATGAGAGCGTTTGTAATGTGATTTTTCTCTTGCCCATGAAAGCTGGATCATAGGGGAGATGTAAGCAACTCTGGTTGGTAGTTTGGCCTTGTGATTAACAGATGTGATTAATAGATTAATAGACATATATAGACTCTAAACACACATACATGCACACACACAAAAATAAAACAAAACAAAACCCGTATTGTCTTCTAGCACAAGGGTTGGCAAACTAAGGCTTATGGGAGAAATCCAGCTCTTCATTTGTTTTGCAAATTAGGTTCTATTGGAACACAGCCATGCCCATCTTTTTACAAGTTATCTATAGCTACTTTCACACTCCAGTGGCAGAGTTCAGTAGTTACAACAGAGACCTTATTCCCAGCAAACTCTGAAATATTTACTATCTGACCTTTCAGGAAAAGTTTGCCAACACCTGTTCTAGCCTACTGCTTTATTTGTTTAATGTTTATTGTTTGTAGTCTGATTTTTTTCCAGTAGAAAGTAAGCTGCACAATGAGAGACAGATTTCTTTGTTGTATTCATTAATATATCTCAGGAATTCACATTGTTGCTTAGCATATAACAGGGGTGGAATCAGTATTTATTGATTGAATGAAAGAGTTCAAATTGGTATTCCTAACTCATATCCTTTATTTAGCAATTATGTGAAATGAAAACATTTCCTGAGCTTTTCAACTCTCAGTGTTGTCCTATGATAATAGAGTCCACCACACAGAGCTTGAGGATTAAATAATAAAATGCATAAAATGCTTAATATATGCCTGAAAATAGGAAACATTTAATTAATGTTAGATACTCATAGGTGGAGAACATAGTGCTTTTCACTTAAAAAAATTCAGCTTATTAAGAGTTAATCCATGTATGTACACTACAGATTTGCTTGGAAAACAACTTATCGGCTCTATCTAAACCAGAATTACTAACATTTCCTATATGTCCCACAGGGTATAAGAAGGACAGATAAAATTTTATTTATAACAATATTGAAAACTGAATGATGAAAGGTGTAAAATGAATTTAGATGCTTTTTATTCTTCTAACTTCAAATAAAAGCAATCAATAAATAAAATAATAGGACAATCTCTTTGTGCTTTGGTTTTCACATATGTGGGGTCGTAGATATAAAAATAACTGAATTTGACATATCCGTTGAAGCATTTGAGCCATTTATCAACTTTCCCATAATATTTGAATAAAAAAAAAGTCCCTCAGTTGTGTTAGGCTCTTATTTATATTTCAAGTGAGCCTGAATCTCCATTAGCAGACACAGCATAGTCTTCTATACTTAAGCGTTAGCTTAAATAGCATGGGGAAAAGTGCATTTTCCCCACAATACCAACATAAGTCTTGGTAAGCTACAAATTGTTTATGTGGTGTTTGTGTTCTGATAAGTACAGTTGCTTTATTTTGGTCACTTTCCAATCCTTGTCATTAAGTTCTCAATCACTTTCACTCCAACCATTCCTCTGATTGTGTATTTGTCAAGGTCACTGATTACATTTTGAACCCCATTTTGGATGATACTTCTCAGTCTATACCTTACTTCGTCTCTTAGAAGCATTTAAAATAGATAACCATCCCCATCTTTACCTTTTTCTTTGAAATCACATTCTCTTCCTTTCAGTCCTGATTAATTGGCCGCTGATTCTGCCTCCTGAAGTGCTATGCTTTCTCTGTCTACCTCACAACGTTCTGGTTTACACTTTCATTCTTCTTGTTTGAAACTCTCTACTTTTTATTTATTCCTGTGGCTTTAGTCATCATCAATGACCTTCCAAAATCTGTTCCTCCTTCTGAGACTTGTTTCCTGGGCTCCAAGCAGATATTTCAATATTTATGTAGAAATAGACAAGCGTTTCCACTTGAAGCTCGACATTTCTAATCTGCGATCATCTTCCCACTCAAAGCAGCTCCTACTCCTATATTTTTATCTCAGTAAATGACTCCAGAAAACTTGGATGACATCTTAAACAACTCTCACTCTGTAACTCCTTAGAATGAGTCATAAAGTACTATTGAGTCATTTTATGTGGATACTTCTAAAAGCTATCTAGCTTCTCTCCTGCTCGATTATTAATATTCTGGGCTACACCATCATCACCTGTCCTCTGGATCATTAAAATCCCTCTTTGTTATTATAACATCCAGGCTTGGTCTCTGCCATATATAGAAATTTACAATAATTTTGGGGAGATATTAGGTGAATATTGCAATCATTCACTCTGTAATTTCCCTGTTATGTTTTTCTACAGATCCCCTTATTTACTTTGATATAGATTCAAGTTAGGTTTTCATTTATATGTAGCTTATAAGTAGTTATTTGGTTTTAAATTTAGATCATATTTAAAGTCATATATAGAACTTTGTTTCCCAAATGGCTCAGTGGTAAAGAATCTGCCCGCAATGAAGGAGACACAGGTTCAATCCTTAGGTCGGGAAGATCCCCTGGAGAAGGAAATGACAACCCACTCCAGTATACTTGGCCTGGAAAATCCCATGGACAGAGGAGCCTAGCAGGCTACAATTCATAGGGTCACAAAGAGTCTGACACAGTTTAGTGACTAAATAGCAACAAAAGGTCCTGGGAGAGTGGCATAGCTGGAGAGGCATGGGACCTTTGTGTCATTTCCACATGCCTTGCTCTATGAAGCTCTTCCATTCAGCTGTTCTGACCTATATTCTTCTATGATAAACAAGCAATCTAATAAGTAAATTGATTCTCCAAGCCCTTTGAGCAGCCATAGAAAATTAATTGAACCCAAGGAGGAGGCTGTGGGGACCTTTAATTTATAACCAGTTGGTCAGAAGTACAGGTAACAACCTGGACTTGTAACTGGCATCTGAAGTTCAAAGAAGGAGTGGTGAGAAACTCCAATCTAAAGACAGTAGATCAGAAACACAGTGATAACCTGGGCTTGCAGCTGGCAAATCTGAAGCAGTGGTAGGGAGTTGGGTTAGGCTTGTAGAACTGACCCTTAACCTGTGGAATATGATGCTATCTCTGGGTAGATAGTGTCAGAATATAACTGAATTCTCTGCTAGTGTCTGAGAATAGCTTGGTTGTATGTGTGGGGACCCCCAACTCACACACTTGGAATTGGTCTCAGAATATCAAATTATAACTGGATTCTTACGTTTACTCTGCATTCAATCAGTTGCCATATACTGTTTTTGTTGAAGTATTTACGAACAAAATCTGACCTCACAAAAGATTTACAGTTATAAAATAAATGCAAAGGTAATTTAATTTCCTTTTATATAAACATAGGTGGCTATTTATTTCCTTTTATATTACACCAAAACTTGACTATTGTCAGTTTCTTAAAGGTTACTTGCAATGTAGAATCTAAAACCATGTCAGTGAACTTTTGGGTTTAGATTCAACAGATTCCATTGGTCCATTCTGTACTTGGAATTGATCTTTAACCAATACATACTTTTTAAAAATCATAACAGATATTTACCATTTGGAAATTACTGGCTTATTGAATTATTCATATATCCTAAATATGGACAAATTTTATTGTGTGGGTCTGTGTTCAGTTGCTAAGTCATGTATGACTCTTTGAGACCACATGGACTGTAGCACACCAGGCTTTCCTGTCCTTCACTATCCCCTGCAATTTTCTCAAATTCATGCCCATTGAATCATTGATGCTATCTAACCATCTCATCCTCTGCTGCCCCCTTCTCTTTTTGCCTTCAATCTTTCCCAGATTCAGGGTCTTTTCCAATGAATTGGCTCTGCAAATTTTATTATACAATATTAAATAATAGGATGTTAGTTTGGCAACCAATCTTATCAAAAACCTCTTTAAATATTGAAAAGTTATTAAGTGTGTAATAAGGCAGGTAGAGGTTTTCCAGCACACTCTTCCTTCAGTACCCTTGGTATCCATGGGATATTGGTTCCAGGACCCCACCTCACCCTGCAGACACAAACTCCATGGATGTTCATGTCTCTTGTATACAATGGCCTAGCACAGTGGGCCCTCCATATCCATCATTTCTTCACCTGTAGGTTTATCTAATTCCACATCTAAATCAATGGGGAATCCATGGATACAGAGGGCAAATGGCATTAGAACTCTTTATTAAATACTCAAAGTTTTAACTAACAATAATACTGTTAGCTACTTTATTTGTAGAGGCATGTTTCTTTACTCATTTTCAAGAAAATGTCTGCCAACTAATAAATGTGAAAATGTGCTCTTTATCTGTCAGTTCTTGTTACAATTTAAAGTGTCATTTCATGAAAAAGCCAGCTTGGTACACAGCTAAAACATTTACACAAGTGCTTTGCTGGAAGATAAGCATTATATTTTAGTATACAGCAGAAAATCCTTTTGTTCTTGTAATTTTGTCTTATAGATTATTTTATGAAATCATATTTCAGGAATTTTTTTTCAAGAACAACCTTAAAAGAAAGTTATTTTATCCAGTGTGAGTATGTAGCAGTGTTGACTACAAATAAATACTCATGAAATGGGGAGCCACTACACTAAGGCACGAGCAGATTTATCCACCATTGCTTTGGCAAAATTAGTGCAAATGTTACACAGTTAAAAATAAAATGAGTTTTAATGTTATTGTGACAATGACTTAGACCTTATGGACAACACTTTGCAAACTATTGGACTTTTTCTTGTAAGTAACTACTGATGTTTGGGATATTAAACAATTACACTATTGATGTTTGGGATATTAAATTTTTGTGAATTAATTTTTACGTCCATTGACTATGAATGGATAAAGATGTGGTAAATATATACAGTGGACTATTAGCCTAAAAAAAGAATGAATTAACTCCATTTTCATCAACATGAATGGCCCTAGAGATTATCATACTAAGTGAAGTGCATCAGAAAGAGACAAAAGTATGATATCACTTATACATGAAATCTTTAGAAAAGATACAAATGAATTTATTTATAAAACAGAAGTAAACTCACAGACATACAAAACAAACTTCTGGCTACCAAAAGGGAAACGGGAGGGCTAAATTTGAAATTTGAGATTAACAGATGCAGAGTACTATCTATAAAATAATTAAACACCAAAGACCCACTGACTAGCACAGAGAATTATATTCCTTTAATAACCTAAAATAGAGAAGAATCTGAAAAAATAAAAAATGTATATATATATTTAAAACTGAATCACTTTGCTGTATACCTGAAGCTTTGTAAATTAACTATATTTCAATTTTAAAAGATTGCATGGATTTAAAAAAGAATTTATTATTTCAGAAAACTTAAGAAGCAACAAGACAACCATGCAAATGAATGAAGAAGTAATTATAGTAACATTCACTTCAAGATAATCTCTATATGCAATTGTGTTTTAAAATATTTATCCTATTACCCTGACTGATTATCTCTTTTAAATCATTCTTGATGTTGAAACTAGTAGGATGGAAATTACCCTTGATACACAAAGGAAAATATCTCAAATGAACATTTTCTGAAATTTAAAGAGACTGGATAATAATATGCATTTTTATATTTCTCAAGTTTCTGACAGAAATTGAGGCATATGGTGCTTGTGTTACAGACTGTATTTATGATATAGTGTTATTTTTGAAAGGTCAGAAAACACTTGTTTGTTAGCCATTTAATGCTCTCTGTCCATCTGTCTCCCACAATAGAAAATCTAAAAATGAATGACAAAATTAGTGAAAAATATTTTGTGGATCTAATCTTAAAAAAAAGGCCAACACTCAATCAGTGACAACCTTGTAGATATAATCACATTTGCAAAAACCTCAAAATACTGCATGTCAGATTTATCTTGCCCTTTAACAACTGATTGCACAGAACCTAGCTTACAGATTTACATAAGTCACAGGTTTTTATATTTATTGTTACATAGTAGAAACTGGTTTTCTAGACCATATACTTTCTCCAGTGAAAGTAATTTGGTAGTCTATAATTGTAAACTTTTTGCTTCACTGACTTTGCTAAAGTCTTTGACTATGTAGATCACAACAAACTGTGGAAAATTCTTTAAAAGATGGAAGTAGAACCAGTTACTAAAGAAGGGTAGAATTTGTTGAGTGGTGTCGAAAACTAAGACAAAACTAGACAGCGTATTCAAAAGCAGAGATATCACGTTGCCAACAAAGGTCCATGTAATCAAAGCTATGGTTTTTCCAGTAGTCATGTACGAATGTGAAAGTTGGACCATAAAGAAGGCTGAGTACCGAAGAAGTGATGTTTTCAAATTGTGGTGCTGGAGAAGACTCTTGAGAGTCTCTTGGACTGGAAGTAGATCAAACCAGTCAATCCTAAGGGAAATCAGCCCTGAATGTTCATTGGAAGGACACTGCTGAAGCTCTAATACTTTGGCCTCCTGATGCAAGAGCTGACTCATTGGAAAACACCCTGATGCTGGAAAAGATTGAAGACAAAAGGAAAAGGGAGTAGCAGAAGATGAGATGGTTAGATAGCATCACTGACTCAGTGGACATGAAACGGAACAAACTCTGAGAGACAGAGGGAAGAGGAGCCTGGCATACTACAGTCCATGGGGTCACAAGGAGTTGGACAAGACTTAGTGATTGAACAACAATTATAAACTGGCCTTACTGAGTCCACCTTTATAGTGTTTCAGAACTATAATTTACTCTCCTCATTGGCTCCAGAAAAAAGAGTTACTTCAAATTCTAGAATTCCAATCTTCAAATTATGCTGTCTCAAGATTTTCCACCTTCATTTGCTTTATTTAGTGGGCATGTACTCATCTAGGAAAGCACTGTCCTGATTTGTTAGGACTGTGGTGATTCCCTGGATGCAGTACTTTTAAGAACAAAGACCACTAAAGGCCAAGTGATACACTGACAACTTTATCCTTATTCCTTATGTATATGTATCATGAAGTTCCCTCACATTTTATGTTTGATATCAGTTTGGTACTTAGTTAGCTTTGAGACTTAGTTCTTATACATAAAATGGAACTGAATAATCTCACCCTCATACAGCTGTTGCAAGATATAAAAACGGTATCTGTAAAGGTTCTACTACAACTCTTGGCCCATAATGGGTGGGTAATAAATGATAACTATTTGGATTGTCTGTAGGGTTTCCCTGATGGCTCAAATGGCAAAGAATTCTGCCTCCAAAGCAGGAGAGACAGGTATGATTGGGAAGATCCTCTGGGTTGGAAAGATTCCTTAGAGTAGTGAATGGCAACTCATGCCAATATTCTTGCCTGGAGAGTTATCTTGTTTTAACAGGTAGATACATGGGGTCTCAACAGAACTGAGTGACTGACACACTAATTATTGTTGGGAAATGGAAATAATTGCTTGACATATGTAATATATAAATATCCTCCAAAAAGTATATAACTCAATAGAAAAACATATGTATGTATTAAAAGTGAAGTGTCAGTTCTCAGAAAGAGTATAAATCACATCCTAAGCATATAACTACGAGTGGGACTTCAACAATAACAATAATAATACATGTTAAAGAAAATCAACTTTCATTTTTAAACTACAAAGAAAAATATATCAATTAACCAACGAAAATGTTGATATGTCATATTTATTAGTATCAGAAATCAATATTCTCATATCCTCTGATGGATGGACATATAAAGTATATAGCATTTATATAGGCTAATAGAGACTGTGTAACACAATGTCAAATATATCATTTGGTGGATAATTTCACTATTAATGCTCTATACTACAGAAGCCTTTGCAGAAGTAGCCAAAGATTGATGGTAAACAATGGCCACTGAAGCATATCACTTATGAGTAAAATTATAAAAAATCCAAAGAATAAATATATCATCATGAGTGTGTTTATGAAAGTATTCTATGAAACATTATAAAATCATTAAACACAGTGATATAAATGAATAAGTACTGACAGAGTGATAACTCCATAATGTAGTTAAATAAACCTGGGAAGAAAAATACTATACATAAATAAGTATATAGTAAGATATATAGTAGAAAAATGGCATTTCTTCTAAAAAATCATATGTATGTGTGACAGAGGACTAAGAGACTGGGATAGATGGGAGAAATGAGGAACAAGAGAAAGAAAAACCTAGAAATATACATCAAAGCATTTATACCTAGTTTCAACTGGAGAATGAATAAAAGATTTATCATAATACTTAAATGCCTATGTATTTGAATTTTTACCTTTTACTTATATTACTATAGCATTTAAAAGCAATAACCAATAAATAATGTCTTTTTAAAAGAAGAGCTTTAACTGATTTAACTGTCAGAAATTTGTCATGCTAGACAAATGTCCATGGTTTTAGGACATATGTCTATCTTGTTCCCCTCTGCATCCTGCGCCTCTGTCACAGCCTGGGCATGAGTAGGTCCCCCCCCAAAATGGTCAAAAAAGCACTCATTCAATGTTAGTTATTCTACAGAATTATATAACTGCCTGGATAAATTGTCAAAGTATTTCTTAAAAATTTTACTCTTTAGTCTGCCATGAAGCCTAACCATATTTTTTTGGAAGAAATGAGATTTTTTTAATCAAAGAAAATACTAAAACCTAGAGCACAACTTTAAAGAACAGCTAACATAGAAAACATTAGACTGAGCTTGTGAGAGTGAGTATAGTGAAGAGATTAACTGAAGAGTAAAGAGAGTTTCTGGACAAATGGTGCATCATCAAAGGCAGACAGGACCTCAGCCACATGGGTGTAAAGAGGGGTGACATGAGAGGGGAGAAAAGTCAACATAACTTTTGTATATTTTTCCTAGAGAAAAGCCAGCTTATATCTACGTTTTTTCAGTAATTTATAATTTATTAAATTTTCATTTTAACTTCTTTGGAAAGAGTATTCATCTTTCAGCAAGTGGTGTTTTCAACTGCTGTCAGTCAGGAGGCAGTTTGAAAAACTGTCCTTGACCCTTTGTGCTAAAACCATGAATGAATCTGAAAATTTTTCTATGAATTAAATGCTTCCAATTTTATCAAAGCAATTATCCTAAGGATAATCTTTGAGGAGTTCTCTTGTTTTAAACATGTACATTGGAAATAGTGTATTTTATGTTAAGCCTATGGGCTTCCCTGGTGACTCAGATGGTAAGGAATTCACCTGCAATGCAGGAGATCTGGATTTGATCCCTGGGTTGAGAAGATCCTCTGGAGTATTCTTGCCTGGAGAATAGACAGAGGAGCTTGGCAGGCTGCTGTCCATGGGGTCACAGAATCAGACAAAACTGAGCGACTAACAGATTTTTTTCATGCCAAGGCTGTACAAAATATTAATAATAAGATAATTTTCAGTAATAGCTTCAAGTAAGCTATTAAATTATTCAGCCAAATCAAACATCTGTTTTGATGTGGACATGGTAGTAGGCTGTGGATCTTTAAGAAAGATGAAGGCAAAATGCTTGACCTACAGGTACTAATTGGGTCATTTCTGCTCATACAAAATAGACTTAGAGATGGCCTACAGAAGAAATGAACTAGCACTTATCCTACTCAATCACAGACAGATGCATACACATTTTCTGATATGCACTTCTTATATGCTGAAGTGGTGTTACGGACAAGAATGAGTACATTATCTACCAAATTGCAGCTAGCTACCATCTAGGAAAAAATATGACCTAGTTCAAATTGGTACTGAAATTAAAAACTGCTCTTCACTCTCCTCAAGTACCTTCAAGTGAGTTAACTTGGTAACTTCTTCCCAACACCCCTAAGTCTTTGTTTGAAAGACAGTTTTTGCATTAAGAGAGAATTACAATGACCCCCTAGTGATAATCTTTTATTAAAAAGGCACTTTCACATTATGCATGTTCTTTGAAATTTTTATATGCCTTTTCTTTATTATGAGTCTAAATTAAAGAGAATTTGCAACTCTGAGGTATAAAAACTAGCACTATATTAACAGAGTGCTTGTAGCAAATGACTCATTGTACCTTGAAAGGGTAATATGCGGCAAAACACATTTACCTTGGAAATAGAATACTCAGGATCCTGTAGTTATCTGTAAATATCTTGGCAATGTTAAAGAGTCCTTTTTGATTTACTTGCATATTGAAGAACTAAAGCTTTTGACTGTTGCAGTGTCACAGCAGCCTAGGTATCATAGATATTTGGGGCGGGTTAGAGCTACTAGGTGGAGAAGGAAATGGAAACCCCACTCCAGTATATTTACCCGGAGAATTCCATGGACAAAGGAGCCTGGCAGGCTAAAGTCCATGGGGTTGCAAAGAGTCAGACATGACTGAGGGAATATTATGCACACTTACTCAGAGCTACTAGGAGAAAATAAGACATAAATTGACCTTAAATTTATAATATGCTGTATTCAAAATATGTAGCAAATTCTCCTGCATGTTGTCAGTCTATCAGATATATTCATTCATACTTATTACGTTCTTTCCAGAATCATTTAGCCAAACATGCTCTTGCTATTGTTGTTGTTATTGTTGTTCAATCCCTCAGTTGTGTCTGACTCCTTGTGACTCCATAGACTGGAGTACACCAGGCTCCTCTCACCTATACTGTCTCCTGGAGTTTGTTCAAATTCATGTTCATCGAGCAAGTGATGCCATCTAACCATCTCATTCTCTGCCGTTCACTTATTTTTTCAATCTTTCCCAGAATCAGGGTCTTTTCCAATGAGTTGGCTCTTCACTCCAGGTGGCTGAAGTATTGGAGCTTCAGTTTCAACATTAGTCATTCCAAAGAATATTCAGGGTTAATTTCTTTTAGGATTGACTGGTTTGATCTCCATGTTGTCCAAGGGACTCTCAAGAATCTTCTTCAGCACCATGATTTGAAAACATCAGTTCTTTGGCTTTCAGCCTTCTTTATGGACCAACGCTCACCTCCATACATGACTACTGGAAAAACCATAGCTTTTACTAAACGTCCCTTTGTAAGCAAAGTGAATTCTTAGCTTTTTAATATGCTGTCTAGGTTTGTCATAGCTTTCCTTCCAAGGAGCAAATGTCTTCTAATTTCATGGCTGCAGTCACCATCTGCAGTGATATTGGAGCCCAAGAAAATAAAATCTGTCCCTGCTTCTACTTTTTCCCCTTCTATTTGCCATGAAGTGATGGGACTGGATGACATGATCTTAGTTTTTAAGTGAAGAGAAACTAAAGAGTCTCTTTATGAGGATGAATGAGAATGAAAGTGCTGGCTTAAAACTCAACATACAAAAAACAAGGATCATGGCATCTGGTCCCATCACTTCAAGGCAGATATATGGGAGAAAAATGGAAACAGTGTCAGATTTTATTTTCTTGGGCTCCAAAATTATTGCAAACAGACTGCAGTCATGAAATTAAAAGACACTTGGTCCTTAGAAGGAAAGCTATGACAAACCTAGAAGTGTATTCAAAAGCAGAGACATCACTTGGCCAAAAAAGGTCCATACAGCCAAAGCTATGGTTTTTCCAGTAGTCATGTATGGATGTGAGAGTTGGACCATAAAGAAGGCTGAGCACTGAAGAATTGATGCTTTCAAACTGTGGTGCTGGAGAAGACTCTTGAGAGTCCACTGGACAGCAAGGGGCTCAAACCAGTCAATCTTAAAAGAAGTCAAAGCTGAATATTCATTAGAAGGACTGATGTTAAAGCTGAAGCTCCAATATTTTGGTCACCTGATGCAAAAAGCCAATTCATTAGAAAAAGCACTGATCTTGGGAAAGACTGAGGGCAGGGGAAGGTGGTGACAGAGGATCAGATGGCATCACTGACTCAATTCACATAAGTCTGAGTGACTTTGGGAGATAGTGAAAGAGAGGGAAGCCTGGTGTCTTGCAGTCCATGGTGTTACAAATAGTTGGACATGACTTAACAGCTGAACAGCAGCTCCCTAGTTCAATTTGCTCATTTTGGTTTTGAATGATTTCATTCAGTACATTTGAAAAATAATTTTGCTAAAATCACAGTGGTTGAAGCTAACATCTTGACATTGTATCATTAGCCAGACTCTATGTTAAGTACTTTGCATTAATTATCTCAAATAATCTTCACAAAAATCTATGATGCAGAAAGAATGTAGAAGAATTTTAGTAGTATATTACTTAGATGAAAAAAGACTGTTGAGAGTCTTAATGAACAGTTAGAAATAAAGAGAAGCATAGGTCACTAGCATTATTTTAAACTTGAGTTAATAGGTTGAAATTACAAAGTATAGAAGAGAAGAAAAGGATGAGTTCTAAGAGCAACTACGAAGAGCTGTTTATTGAACATGCTGAGTTTGTGAAACACCTGCATGAAGAAATTCAGCAAGTAATGGGATATATGAAGCTGCAAGGCATGACATGTATAGCTTCAATCTTGGAGATATAGGTTAGTAATTATGACTATGGTAGGTAGTATTTCAAATTTAGCACTAGGAAAGCATACCAAAATAAACAATACAGTTAAACAGAAGTTTGAAAATGGAAATTTGAATGTACTAAAAATTTTAAGAAAAGTAAATATGGGCAAGAAAGAGATCAGAAAGAGCATGTCATGTGTGAAGATGAGAGATAAGTTGGATTAACATTAATGTTTGAAGGTATTGCACACTCTTAATAGTTCCTTTGATGTATTGGAAGATGAGAAAAAAATAATAAATACAGAGGTGCAAAGGCTTATGGGTAGAAAAGGAGGACATTACGGTAGGGTAGAAGAAAGAAGTTGAGTGGACATAAAGAAAGTAATGAAGATTTGTAAAAATTACATGGAGGGAAAAGGGAAAGAGTGTTGAAAAAGGGTCACCATGTTATATGTGGTCTATCTAAAGTGATTGTTCAAAACTGAATTGCGGCACTAGACTGTTTGGTTATGTGATTAACTGTGTCAGGGTTCTAAGCTCTGGAGACAGAGTAAAGGGCAGATTGAAGCCTTTCAAGATTAAAGTGTGTTCCTTTCTCCAAAGTTTCATATTATACTGCAATAATTTTTTAAAAGAAATATGAAGGTAAAAAAATCAAAGCTATTTAGTGCAATGATATCTCTTGAAGCTATTTTTGCATGCATGCTAAGTCACTTCAGTCATGCTTGACTCTTTGCAACCCCAAGGACCATACCCCACCAGGTGACTCTGACCATGGGATTCTCCAGGCAAGAATACTGGAGTGGGTTGCCATTTCCTTCTTCAGGGTATCTTTCCAACCCAGGGATTGAACTCAAGTCTGTTATGTCTCCTGCACTGGCAGATAGGTTTTTTACTACTGACACCATTTGGATGCCATGTTTATACTGGTCTAAATATTTATTATGGAAAAAAGAATCAGATCTGGTCAGAAAGATGCTTTTTAAAATGACCATTCTTTTTCACATAATCTATAATAAATTCAATATTTTATGAGGCTTAGAGTATGTCTATATGAATTTTAACTTAGTTAAAAATTAAGATAGTCACATATTAGTTAACTTTTATTATCTAAATAAAAGAAAAGATATTAAGGCAATTTTGAATTTATATTAACCACTTAAAAAATTCTAAAATAATAATGCATTTTTATTCTATTCTAAGAGGTTAAAAAGCTTGTATCTAGGATTTTATTTGCTAAAAAATACATTTATACTAAGGTACAAATGATACAGAATTCTAAGGGCTACATAAACTAATATCCTCTAAATCTTATTGCCTATGGAAATCAATATTATGACAATCTGAAATTTGACACAAACTTAGCATATAAATTAGCAGCTATATTTAGTATAGAAAGACAGCTTTATTTTTATAGATATCAATATGTTTCTCAATAAATATTAACTTAGTTATTCTGCCAGTGCACATAGTGGCCAGCAAAATGGGAAAATTAATGTTTCACAATCATTTTTAATGTTAAACTATTTGTCAGTGCTTTAAATTTCACAAAGCTATTGTGAAATAGGTGACTCAGTGGTAAAGAATCTGCCTGTTAATGCAGGAGTCACAGATTTGATCCCAGGGTTGGGAAGATTCCCTGGAGGAGGAAATGGCAATCCACTGCAGTATTCTTGCTGAGAAAATCCCACTTACAGAGTAGCCTTACAGGCCACAGTTCATGGGGGTGCAGAGAGTCGGACAAGACTGAGTGAACTGAGCCCATACACACATACTAAAACTTGATATATATGTCTCAGTTTCAATTTTTGAATTTAATTATATTTTTTTAAAAGGCAGAAGCTTATCTTTGAGAAATCAAATTTATACTACTCATAATTCAATTTAAAATGCTAAATCTCCTTGTTAATATACAAACAACTAATTTAATACATAATACACTGCATAAATCAATATTTTTAAAAATATAAAACAAATCTGAAAACAGATGTTAGCTAACAGATGTTAGCATCTAGATCAAATATTTCTGAAAAAATATGTATTCATTTCTTAGAACTGCTGTGTCAAATCCCTACAAACTCCATGGCTTAAAACAACAGAAACTTATTTTTTCATAGTTTCAGAGGCTAAAATTCTGAAATCAAGGTGTTGGAAGGGACACACTTATTCTGGAGTCTCTAAGGGAGAATCTTTCCTTGCTTGTTCCTAATTCTGGTGGCTGTTGGCATTCCTTTTTCTTGGTCCATGACCACATTATTCCAGTTTCTAACCCTGTCCTCACATTGTCTTGTCCTCTTTATGTCTTATCCTTTCAGTTTTCTATAAGGACAATTGCCATTGGATTTAAGGTCCACTTGAGAATAATCTTCTCCTCTTAAAATCCTAAACTATCATATTTTGTCATATAAAGTAATATTTACTCTTTTACAATGGAACACAATACTCATTTGATCCAGGAATTTGAAATTAATATACCTTGGAGGAGGCATTTCTTCTGCCTACCACAGGAAAGAGCACAAAACTGATTTCCACTTGGCTTATTTTTTTTCTAAGTATTTTGCTCATGTCAATTATCATCCTTTGCCATTCCAAATGTTACTGCAAACAGTAACAGCTATATTTACATTCCACTAATTGAATAATTTCATTAATTGAATAATTAAAAAATTACAAGTCACTAATTTCTATCTTTAAATTGTTTAAAGCTAAGTATAAATTACTCCTATGTTTAGCCTAACTTCAACTCTCCTAAAATAGAGTTCATTTAAATTTGTTCTTAATCCAATTCATTCTTAATGAAAATTATTCATGTAGCTTACTAAGAAATGTTTAAAAAGAAAGAAATAACTTACTGAGAGTATATTGAGTGCCTGTATATTTGTGTGTCTGCAAGTCCAGAATATAAATTTTATAATAAAAATTATATATTATGTTTTACATTAAAACTATATTAACCTCAATGTCTGGATCTATCAAAATACTATCAAGATTAAACCAAAAGGCTAAGTGGGAATAAATTTAGTAAAAGAAGTTCATTACTTGTAGTCTGAAAACTATAAAATGTTTATGCCTAAAATGGAAAAAATATTCCCTGTTTATGGATCAGAAGAAAACATTATTAAGATAATATACTCCCAAATTGATCTGCTGCTGCTGCTGCTGCTAAGTCGCTTTAGTCGTGTCCGACTCTGTGCGACCCCATAGACGGCAGCCCACCAGGCTCTGCCATCCCTGGGATTCTCCAGGCAAGAACACTGGAGTGGGTTGCCGTTTCCTTCTCCAGTGCATGAAAATGAAAAGTGAAGGTGAAGTAGCTCAGTCATGTCCGACTCTTCACGACCCCATGGACTGCAGCCTACCAGGCTCCTCCTCCGTCCATGGGATTTTCCAGGCAAGAGTACCAAACTGATCTACAGTTCAAAAAATTCCTACTGAATTTAAAGATTTTTTTTCTGTAACAATTTACAGAACTGTTTTCAGAAATTGGCCAATTGGTTTTTAAATTTATATGGAAATGCACAGGACTGAGAATAGCCAAAATAATGGTGAAAAAGAAGGACAAACTTGGAGGACTCATGCTTTCTGAGATTGAAATATATTGCAAAGCCACAGTACTCATGTACAACAATGAAAAAAATTGAGAGTCGAAAAACAAACCCTTATTTTATTGACAGTTGATTTTTGAAGTAGTGTCAAGATAATTCACTGGAGCAGAGAATATTTTTTTCAACAAATGGTGCAAGATCAACTAGGTTATCTGTTTATACGCAAAAGAAACAACTTTGACACTGCTTTTAACATACCAAAAAATAGCTGCAAAATAAATTGTCGACCTAAACATAAGAGCTAAAATCGTAGTCATCTTAGAAGAAAACACAGACGTAAATCTTCATGACCATGTGTTAGTCAATAGTTTCTTAAATATGACACTGAAAAGCACAAGTGACCGAATAAACACACTGATAAATTGGGTTTCATCAAAATTAATAAGCTTTAGAATTTCAGCCACACAAAAATGTGAAAAGAAAGTGGAAGGTGATATTAAAAAGAAAACCCACAGAAAGTAAGAAATATTTACAATTCATGTATCTGATTAGGTAGTTTATTCAGAATATATAAAGAATATATAACTTAATAATGAAAGGACAAATATCCATATAATGGATATGAATAGATACTTATTGAAAGAAGGTATACAAATATTCAATAAGTTATGAAGAGATGCTGAAAATTATTAGCCATTGGGAAATGCAAATCAAATCTCCAGTGAAAAATCACTTCACACACAGTAGGAAGGCAATGATAAAAAAGAGAAAATAATGAAATTAGAACCATTATACATATTGGGTATGTGTGTGTGAGAATATGGAAAGAAGTGTAACAATTTGAAAAACAGGCTAGTAGTTCTTCAAACATAAAATTCTGCTTTGCTATCCGTGATCAAGCAATTCCTTTCCTTAGTAGATACTCACAGAAAAGAAAACATATATCCACATGAATATTTATAAACAAATGTTTATAACAACATTATTAATAATAGCCTCAAATTGGAATGACCACCAGGTGATGAATCTCCAAGATGTAGTCTATTCATACAATGAAATATTATTTAGCAATCAAAAGAATGGAATACCAACACCTCCTATGGTATGGAAAAACCTTCAAAAGTGTAGGCTAAGCAAAAGATACTAGTTACAAAAGAACACATATTTTTGGACTCTATTATATGAAATGTCCAAAATAGGCAAATTTATAGAAATAATAAGTAGAGTACTGGTTGCTTAAACCTGGGGGTGGGAGGTGGGCATGCATGCATGCATGCTAATGTCTTCAAAATATAGGCATGTCATTTCAGTCATGTCCAACTCTTTGTGACCATATGGACTGTGTCCTGCCAGACTCCTCTGTCAATGGGATTCTCCAGGCAAGAATAATGGAGTCGTTGCCATGCCCACCTCCGGGGGATCCTCCAGACCCAGTGACCAAACCTGCGTCTCTTGTGTCTCCTGCGTTGGCAGGCAGGTTCTTTACCACTAGCATCACCCAGGAAGCCCTGGGTAGTAACTACTAATGTCTAAAGAGTTTTTGGGGGAAGATTATAAAAATGTTTTTAAATTACATGGTAATGACAGTGGCACAACTTTGTGAAAGTATTAAAAACCTTTGAATTGTAAACTTTAAGTAGAATAATTATATGGTATATGAACCAAATCTTAAAGCTGTTAAAATGAGCCATTGTAAAAATTTACAAACTAAAAGAAAACTTCTTAGGAGATGATTTTAAGTATAAAATCATTTACAAAGATGTAAAATATAAACTAAAGGTGGACTTTTTCACCTTTAATTTTCTCTCTTCTCTCTCTCTCTATATATATATGTATATATATATATTTTTTTTCTTTCTATGTAGGATTGACCAGAATGAGGGATAAGGAAAGGAGTAGGACGGAACTGATCTTGTATGAGATCAGGTAAAGAAGGCACTTTGAAATTTCTTCTAAGACCGCAGTGTGCAAAATTGGGTTATAAAACATCATCAAGATGTGAAAGCCAACAGTTGATATGAAAAAGAATATCACATAATCTTTTGACAAACTGTTTAAATTTGAAAACAGCAAGCTTTTGTCTCAGTCTGTATGAGAGATGGTCACCGGTCATAGACAAGCCAACTCATGTCCAATGGGAGTCCTGGAGTACAGCACCGTGACAACTGCACTGTCACTCACTTGTAGCCTCTTGCAAAGTAGTCCAGGTTATCTACATGTACATATCATATCATATCCAAATATAACTGAATAAAGAAACTGACCCTCATAGAATACACTTGTCTTTAAAAAATTCTTATAGAGACATATTTCATGTGAACACAAGTGAATAAAACAATCACAATGCTGAGAAGACACCTTACTAAAATTCTTCACTGGAAATATTATAAGATTAAAACAAGAACAATCTAACCAAGTTTGATAGAAATTTTTACCACGAAAATTTGAAGTTAAGAGTAAATATGCTAATTTATCTGCTTTGGTTATAAAATAAAATTAATAAGTTACATTTATGAATGTTTGAAATGTATTCAAATCATCATGTTCAGGTAATCAAATGCCAACACATAATTTAAAATCAGAAGTTTTTAGGATATTATTCATATGGTTAAAAACAAACAATAAGTACTATGCTTTTTAATGCTTTGTAATGAGATAACACACTACCAGAAAGGTTTTTATCTTACACAGGGATGCTGGTTAACTGTTCATATAGAACTTTAGATGACATTACAAAACAGGACCATTCTGCATTTGCTGACATGGTATGTGCTGACAAGTGACAATGCAGGAGTATGCAACAGAGATTTTGAAAGAGAAAAGGCATATTAATTTCATTCAAAGCAAGGGAACCATTTTTTACAAATAAAAAGATAAAAGCAGTGTTTTTCTAAATAAATTTATTATGTAGAAAGCAATTTTTTAAAAAGTATGTTTGAGAATGTTTCCATTATTAGGTAATTTAATACTCAACTATGTTTAGGGCTTCTCTGGTGGTCCATTGATTAAGAGTCCGCCTTGCAATGCAGGGAATACCAGTTCTATCCCCAGTCAAGTAAGATCACACATGGCGAGGGACAACTACATCTGTGCAAAGCCACTACAGAAGCATGCGTGCCTAGAGCTCCTGTTCCGTGACAAGAGAAACCACCACAATGAGAAGGCTTTGCACCACAACTAGAAAAAGCCCTTGTGCAGCACCGAACACCCAGCAAAGCCAAAAATAACAATGAATAAATTAATTAAATTATATGAAAAAAACCAACTATGTTTAAGTTCAAAAGTAAGAACAAACAGGTGTGTCCCAAAGGGGAAAAAGGTAGAAAACTTAGAAACAAATATTCTACTCTATGTAAAAATCTTCTAAATGAAGAGCTGCAGTTGGTTTTGTTAACTATGATAAATGTGAGAATCATTATGAGAGAAAATTGCCGAGCAAGATATAAAACTGAAGAAGACTGATGATGTAGAGAACACAGAACATGATATCATCCTTCCATTTAGGTATATGTAACTCATTATATATCTTTTCTATTTATGATCAGCAGTAAAAAAAAAGCTATATAAACAAACTTTGGATATTAGAACTCTAAAAGTAATATCAAAAACTTATTTTATCAAAATTTTAATGAAACATGATAAATAATATAGCATATTCAACCACAAAGTGAGAACTACACGGATCTTATAGCATCAATAATTATCATTAAATTCATTTATAATCCAGTCTTATCCATTAACTGTTTCTGCATGTCTGAGATATCCATGATATATTAGTATAGAAGTACTAATGTTTAAAATTTATGCATATAAAAGTAGAAAACTGAGTGCAGTAGACTATGTTTATTATCACAAAATATTTACTGTCCCTCCCAGAGAGAATTATCTATCTGTGCCCATTGATATCAGCTGTTTTCATGTGACTTTGGATAATGAGATGAGTGGAGTTACATGTAAAGAAATTTTAAAAATTCAGTAAGACAAGTATATTAGTTTCCTAGGGTTGCCATAACAAATTACCACCAACTGGAAGTTTAAAACAAGAGGCATGTATTCTCTTATAACTCTAAAAGGTAGATGTTTGAAATCAAGGTGTCAGTACGTTGGTTCCTTCTGAAAGCCAGGAAGAGAGAACTGAACAAAGAAACTGAACAGGTATTTGAGGAAACAAAGGTAAGCTGCTGCTGTTGCTAAGTCGCTTCAGTCTTGTTCAACTCTGTGCGAACCCATAGACGGCAGTCCACCAGGCTCCCCCGTCCCTGGGATTCTCCAGGCAAGAACACTGGAGTGGGTTGCCATTTCCTTCTCCAATGCATGAAAGTGAAAAGTGAAAGTGAAGTCGCTCAGTCGTGTCCGACTCTTAGCGACCCCATGGACTGCATCCTACCAGGCTCCTCCGTCCATGGGACTTTCCAGGCAAGAGTACTGGAGTGGGGCGCCATTGCCTTCTCCGCAAAGGTAGTAGCCAATAAACATGAAAAAAAAGTCCAGTGTCAGTAGTCTAGTCACTAGGGAAGTGTCTGTTAAATCCAAATAACAGGGACGTACTGTTTTAGGGCCAACATAAAGAGAACTTAGAAAATGCAACTTCTATATTTAAAGGAAAACTGAACAAATGGAGAATCACCAACTTTTCTTAGACACATAGGAGATCTGAGTTCGTAGAGTACATCACTATTAAGATATGTTGAGAGATGTGTATATCCAACCAAAAAGGCACATCTGGGGTTGACTTACGTGAAGCAGAAGTTGCCAGAGTCATAAACTGGTAGAAACATGAAACTGTTTATTTTGATAGATTGGTGAGACTAGCATAAAACTGAGAAATTCATAATAGTCTCAATCTTAGAGCTGGTTCCCAACTTCTGAAAGGCATCTCCTCCTCAAGTCCCTTTAAAGCCTTCTTATCTCACCTAAGGATGAGACAAAAGAAAAAGAAGAGAGAAAGAACACTGGAAAAATATGTGAGAATGTCAGAGCATGAAGAAACACTAATTAAAGACTGAGATTTCACTATAAAATTATGGAAAGCTTCCCTTTCTTCTCATCATACCAATGGGATTCCAGTATTTGTTGTTCACTTGCTCAGTCATGTCTGACACATTGAGACCCCATGGACTGTAGCATGTCAGGCTTCCCTGTCCTTCACTATCTCCTGGAGTTTGCTCAAACTCATGTCCATTGAGTCAGTGATGCAATTAAACCATTTTATCCTCTGTCCCCTACTTCTCCTCGCACCCCCAATCTTTCCAAGCACCAGGGTCTTTTCAAATGAGTAGGCTCTTCACATCAGCTGGCCAAAGTATTGGAGCTACAGTTTCAGCATCAGTCCTTCCAATGAATATTCAGAATTGATTTCCTTTAGGATTGACTGGTTTGATCTCTGTGCTGTCCGAGGGACTCTCAAGCGTCTTCTCCTACACCACTGTTTGAAAACATCAGTTTTTCAACACTCAGCCTTCTCTATGGCCCAACGCTCACATCCATACATGACTACTGGAAAACCCACAGCTTTGACTATATGAATATCTGTCAGCAAAGTGGTGTCTCTGCTTTTGAATACACTGTATAGGTTTGTCATAGCTTTCCTTTGAAGGAGCAAACATCTTTTAACTTCATTGTTGCAGGCATCATCCACAGTGATTTTGGAGCCTAAGAAAATAATGTCTGTCACTGTCTCCATTTTTTCCCCATCTATTTGTCATGAAGTGATGGCACCTAATGCTATGATCTTAGTTTTTTGAATGTTGAGTTTTAAGCCAGCTTTTTCACTCTCCTTTCTCACTTTCATCTAGAGGCTCAACTTAGATGAAAACCAATAAATAGTCTAAAATAAATCTGCCTGCAATGCAGGAAACCCAGGTTTGATCCCTGGGTAGGGGAGATCCCCTGGAGAAGGAAATGGCAACTCACCCCAGTATTCTTGCCTAGAAAATCCCATGGACAGAGGAGCCTGGCAGGCGATAGTCCATGGGATTGACAAGAGTCAGATGTGACTCAAACCACAACCACAAATAGTCTATAGTTGAATACATTCCTAAACCCTTAGCTCAGCAAGCACAAGTAATAGGAGGCTATTCTCCCAGACAGCATTCCCCTTCGAACCCCTTCTCATTACATGCACTTATGACTGGTCCAAAAGTCCCAATAAAATATTTTCAGACTCTGAATTCTTTAGATGAGAGTATCATTTGGATCTATAAACACAGGAGAACTATACAAAAAAGATCTTCATGACCCAGATAACCATGATGGTGTGATCACTTACCTAGAGCCAGACATCCTGGAGTCTGAAGTCAAGTGGGCCTTAGGAAGGATCACTATGAACAAAGCTGGTGGAGGTGAAGGAACTCCAACTGAGCTATTACAATTCCTAAAAGACAATGCTGTGAAATTGCTGCAATCAATATGCCAGCGAATTTGGAAAACTCAGCAGTGGCCACAGGACTAGAAAAGGTCAGTTTTCACTCCAATCTCAAAGAAAGGCAATGGCAAAGAATGTTCATACCACTGCATAATTGTACTCATCTCACACACTAGCAAAGTAATGCTCAAAATTCTCCAAGCCAGGCTTCAGCAATATGTGAACTATGAACTTTCAGATGTTCAAGGTAGTTTTAGCAAAGGCAGAGAAGCCAGAGAGAAAATTGCCAACATCCACTGAATCATCGAAAAAGCAAGAGAGTTCCAGAAAAATACCTGTTTCTGCTTTATTGACTATGCCAAAGCCTTTCACTGTGTGGATCACAACACACTGGAAAATTCTAAAAGAGATGGGAATATCAGACTACCTGAACTGCCTCTTGAGAAATCTGTATGCAGGTCAGAAAGCAACAGTGAGAACTGGACATGGAACAACAGACTGGTTCCAAATAAGAAACGGTGTATGTCAAGGCTGCATATTGTCAACCCGCTTATTTAACTTATATGCTGAGTACATCATGTGAAACGCTGAGCTGGATGAAGCACAAGCTGGAATCAAGATGGCCAGGAGAAATATCAATAACCTCAGATATGCAGATGCCACCATCCTTATGGCAGAAAGTGTAGAAGAACTAAAGAGCCTCTTGATGAAAGTGAAAGAGGAGAGTAAAAAAGTTGGCTTAAAGCTCAACATTCAGAAAACAAAGGTCATGGCATCTGGTCCCATCACTTCATGGCCAGCAGATGGGGAAACAGTGGAAACAGTGTCAGACTTTATTTTGGGGGGCTTCAAAATCACTGCAGATGGTGACTGTACCAATGAAATTAAAACATGCTTACTCCTTGTAAGGAAAGTTATGACCAACCTAGAGAGCGTATTAAAAAGCAGAGACGTTACTTTGCCAACAAAGGTCTGTCTAGTCAAGGCTATGATTTTTCCGGTAGTCATAAATGGATGTGAGAGTTGGACTATAAAGAAAGCTGAGCAATGAAGAATTGATGCTTTTGAACTGTGGTGTTGGAGAAGACTCTTGAGAGTCCCTTGGACTTCATGGAGATCAACCAGTGCATCCTAAAGGAGATCAGTCCTGAGTGTTCAATTGAAGGACTGATGTTGAAGCTAAAACTCCAATACTTTGTCCACCTGATGTGAAGAGCTGACTCATTTGAAAAGACCCTTATGCTGGGAAAGATTGAGGGCAGGAGGAGAAGGGGATGACCGAGGATGAAATGGTTGGATGGCATCACCGACTCGGTGAACGTGCGTTTGGGTAAACTCCGGGAGTTGGTGATGGACAGGGAGGCCTGGAGTGCTGTGGTCCATGCGGTCACAAAGAGTCAGACGCAACTGAGAGACTGAACTGAACTGAACTGATGGTATACTCCAACTATCTCTGAAATCCTTTTCCTTTATGTATATAATTAGCTGAATGATAATAAAGCTAAATAAGTATAGATATTTTCCCATTTGTTTAAAAAATTCCCATCATACTTGGAAATGTACATTTTGTAAATTTTGTCATTCAAGGCCTAGAGTAGGAATAGAGACATATGTTATGCCATTTTACCAACAATTTAACAAGTAATTTTAAGTACAATTACTACAACCTAGCAATGGCCGGTTTAAAAAGAGTTTTTTTTCTAATTAGAACAGAGTCACTTTTTTTGTTTCACATGAATGTAAAGAAAAATCGAAAAGCCAACTACCAATAAATTGCTCATCTCTTAAAATGAAGATATCCTGGTCTAATTGGTCATTTGAGTAGCTGATACTTTTGGCCGTAAGCTTTATAAAGCACTCAGGTCTTTTCAGTAAGTGAATCTACCCATTGAGGTAGATATAACTCTGAAGTGTTAAATTTGACAATTTGATAAAAGGAAGTAGCAACGATTGGAATCTGGTTATTTGGATATGTGATTCAGAGTATGATAAAAGGAAGTAGCAATGATTGGAATCTACTTATTTGGATATGTGATTCAGAGTATGATAAAAGCTGTTCATTATTCACAGTATATATGATGCATAGAATTCTAAAAGCTCTTCATTACTCAGGGAATACCTTCCCTGGCCTTGCAGTTTGACTTTTCTACATCTTAACCCAAATTACACCATGGACCTGAATTCATCCAGAATAGTCAATTCCTAATGTCATTCTTTAGTGATAGAAGGCCAACTGTGATACAATTTCAAGGGTCCCTATGGTATTTCACCTCACAGAAGCGAGGCGGCTGCGAAGGCTCGGCGCAGAAGCGAGGCCCAGAGGAGCTAGGCCGGGCAGGGGGCTGGGAGCCGGGGGCGGCGGCCGAGAGAAGCTAGGCTGGGCCGGGACCGGGGGCCGGGGGCGGCGGCCGACAGGGGCTAGGCCAGGCCGGGGGCAGGGGGCGGGAGGCGGCGGCGAGAGGAATTACCCAAGGCCCAAGGAGCAGGAGCTGCGTGGGCACAGGAGGGCCAAGAGGAGTTACTCCACATTCAAGGTCAGGAGGGGCCGTCGTGAGTAGAAACCCGTTGTCCAAGGTAAGGAGCAACGGCTGCACTTTGCTGGAGCAGCCGTGAAGAAATACCCGATGTTCAAGGTAATAGAAACCCAAGTAAGACGGTAAGTGTTGCGAGAGGGCATCAGAGGGCAGACACACTGAAACTAAAATTACAGAAAACTAGCTAAACTGATCACACGGACCATAGCCTTGTCTATCTCAATGAAACTAAGCCATGCCGTGTGGGGCCACCCAAGATGGATGGGTCATGGTGGAGAGGTCTGACAGAATGAGGTCCACTGGAGAAGGGCATGGCAAACCACTTCAGTATTCTTGCCTTGAGAACCCCATGAAAAGTATGAAAAGGCAAAAAGATAGGACACTGAAAGATGAACTCCCCAGGTCAGTAGGTGCCCAATATGCTAATAGAGATCAGTGGAGAAATAATTCCAGAAAGAATGATGGGATTGAGCCAAAGCAAAAACGATACCCAACTTTGGATGTGAATGGTGATAGACGCCAAGTCCGATGCTGTAAAGAGCAATATTGCATAGGAACCTGGAATGTTAGGTCCATGAATCAAGGCAAATTCAGTTCAGTCGCTCAATCGTGTCCTACTCTTTGCGACCCCATGAATTGCAGGACGCCAGGCCTCTCTATCCATCACCAACTCCCGGAGTCTACCCAAACCCATGTCCATCGAGTTGGTGATGCCATCCAACCATCTCATCCTCTGTCGTCCCCTTCTCCTCCCGCCCCCAATCCTACCCAGCATTAGGGTCTTTTCCAATGAGTCAACCCTTCACATGAGGTGGCCAAAGTATTGGAGTTTCAGCTTCAACATCAGTCCTTCCAATGAACACCCAGGATGGATCTCTTTTAGGATGGATTGATTGGATCTCCTTGCAGTCCAAGGGACTCTCAAGAGTCTTCTCCAACACCACAGTTCAAAAGCATCAATTCTGCGGTGCTCAGCTTTCTTCACTGTCCAACTCTCACATCCATACATGACCACTGGAAAAACCATAGCCTTGACTAGACGGATTTCTGTTGGCAAAGTAATGTCTCTGCTTTTAAATATGCTATCTAGGTTGGCCATAACCTTCCTTCCAAGGAGCAAGCGTCTTTTAATCTCATGGCTGCAATCACCATCAGCAGTGATTCTGGAGCCCAAAAAAATAAAGTCTGACACTGTTTCCACTGTTTCCCCATCTATTTCCCATGAAGTGATGGGACCAGATGCCATGATCTTAGTTTTCTGAACGTTAAGTTTTAAGCCAACTTTTTCACTCTTCTCTTTCACTTTCATCAAGAGGCTCTTTAGTTCTTCTTCACTTTCTGCCATAAGGGTGGTGTCATCTGCATATCTGAGGTTATTGATATTTCTCCCGGCAATCTTGATTCCAGCTTGTGTTTCTTCCAGCCCAGCGTTTCTCATGATGTACTCTGCATATAAGTTAAATAAGCGGGGTGACATTATACAGCCTTGACGTACTCCTTTTCCTATTTGGAACCAGGCTGTTGTTCCATGTCCAGTTCTAACTGTTGCTTCCTGACCTGCATACAGGTTTCTCAAGAGACAGGTCAGATGGTCTGGTATTCCCATCTCTTTCAGAATTTTCCACTGTTTATTGTGATCCTCACAGTCAAAGGCTTTGGCATAGTCAATAAAGCAGAAATAGATGTTTTTCTGGAACTCTCTTGCTTTTTCGATGATCCAGCGGATATTGGCAATTTGATCTCTGGTTCCTCTGCCTTTTCTAAAACCAGCTTGAACATCTGGAAGTTCACGGTTCACATATTGCTGAAGCCTGGCTTGGAGAATTTTGAGCATTACTTGACTAGCATGTGAGATGAGTGCAATTGTGCGGTAGTTTGAGCATTCTTTGGCATTGCCTTTCTTTGGGATTGGAACGAAAACTGACCTTTTCCAGTCCTGTGGCCACTGCTGAGTTTTCCAAACTTGCTGGCATATCGAGTACAGCACTTTCACAGCATCACCTTTGAGGATTTGAAATAGCTCAACTGGAATTCCATCACCTCCACTAGCTTTGTTCGTAGTGATGCTTTCTAAGGCCCATCTGACTTCACATTCCAGGATGTCCGGCTCTATGTGAGTGATCACACCATCGTGATTATCTGGGTCGTGAAGATCCTTTTTGTACAGTTCTTCTGTGTATTCCTGCCACCTCTTCTTCATATCTTCTGCTTCTATAAGGTCCATACCATTTCTGTCCTATATCAAGCCTATCTTTGCATGAAATGTTCCTTTGGTATCTCTAATTTTCTTGAAGAGATCTCTAGTCTTTCCCAATCTGTTGTTTTCCGCTATTTCTTTGCATTGATCGCTGAGGAAGGCTTTCTTATCTCTCCTTGCTATTCTTTGGAACTCTACATTCAAATGGGAATATCTTTCCTTTTCTCCTTTGCTTTTCGCTTCTCTTCTCTTCCCAGCTATCTGTAAGGCCCCCTCAGACAGCCATTTTGCCTTTTTGCATTTATTTTCCATGGGGATTGTCTTGATCCCTGTCTCCTGTACAATATCACGAACCTCTGTCCATAGTTCATCAGGCACTCTGTCTATCAGGTCTAGTCCCTTAAATCTATTTGTCACTTCCACTGTATACTCATAAGGGATTTGATCTAGGTCATACCTGAATGGACTCGTGGTTTTCCCTACTTTCTTCAACTTAAGTCTGAATTTGGCAATAAGCAGTTCATGATCTGAGCCACAGTCTGATCCCGGTCTTGTTGTTGCTGACTGTATAGAGCTTCTCCATCTTTGGTTGCAAAGAATATAATCAATCTGATTTAGGTGTTGATCATCTGGTGATGTCCACGTATAGAGTCTTCTCTTAAATTTGAAGTGGTCAAACAGGAGATGGCAAGAGTGAAATTCGACATTCTAGGAATCAGCGAACTAAGATGGACAGGAATGGGTGAATTTAACTCAGATGACCATTATATCTACTACTGTGGGCAAGAATTCCTTAGAAGCCATCATGGTCAACAAGAGAGTCCAAAATGCAGTACTTGGATGCAATCTCAAAAATGATAGAATGATCTCTGTTCGTTTTCAAGGCAAACCATTCAATATCACAGTAATCCAAGTCTATGCCCCGACCAGTAACGCGGAAGAAGCTGAAGTTGAACGGTTCTATGAAGACCTACAAGACCTTCTAGAACTAACACCTAAAAAAGATGTCCTTTTCATTATAGGGGACTGGAATGCAAAAGTAGGAAGTCAAGAAACACCTGGCGTAACAGGCAAGTGTGGCCTTGGAGTACAGAATGAAGCAGGGCAAAGGCTAATAGAGTTTTACCACAAGAACGCACTGGTAATAGCAAACACCCTATTCCAAAACACAAGAGAAGACTCTACACGTGGACATCACCAGATGGTCAACACCGAAATCAGATTGATTATATTCTTTGCAGCCAAAGATGGAGAAGTTCTATACAGTCAGCAAAAACAAGTCCGGGAGCAGACTGTGGCTCAGATCATCAACTGATTATTGTCAAATTCAGACTTAAATTGAACAAAGTAGGGAAAACCACGAGTCCATTCAGGTATGACCTAGATCAAATCCCTTATGAGTATACAGTGGAAGTGACAAATAGATTTAAGGGACTAGACCTGATAGACAGAGTGCCTGATGAACTATGGACAGAGGTTCGTGATATTGTACAGGAGACAGGGATCAAGACAATCCCCATGGAAAATAAATGCAAAAAGGCAAAATGGCTGTCTGAGGGGGCCTTACAGATAGCTGGGAAGAGAAGAGAAGCGAAAAGCAAAGGAGAAAAGGAAAGATATTCCCATCTAAATGCAGAGTTCCAAAGAATAGCAAGGAGAGATAATAAAGCCTTCCTCAGTGATCAATGCAAAGAAATAGAGGAAAACAACAGATTGGGAAAGACTAGAGATCTCTTCAAGAAAATTAGAGATACCAAAGGAACATTTCATGCAAAGATAGGCTTGATATAGGACAGAAATGGTATGGACCTTATAAAAGCAGAAGATATGAAGAAGAGGTGGCAGGAATACACAGAAGAACTGTACAAAAAAGATCTTCACGATCCAGATAATCACGATGGTGTGATCACTCACATAGAGCCGGACATCCTGGAATGTGAAGTCAGGTGGGCCTTAGAAAGCATCACTACAAACAAAGCTAGTGGAGGTGATGGAATTCCAGTTGAGCTATTTCAAATCCTCAAAGGTGATGCTGTGAAAGTGCTGTACTCGATATGCCAGCAAGTTTGGAAAACTCAGCAGTGGCCACAGGACTGGAAAAGGTCAGTTTTCGTTCCAATCCCAAAGAAAGGCAATGCCAAAGAATGCTCAAACTACCGCACAATTGCACTTATCTCACATGCTAGTCAAGTAATGCTCAAAATTCTCCAAGCCAGGCTTCAGCAATATGTGAACCGTGAACTTCCAGATGTTCAAGCTGGTTTTAGAAAAGGCAGAGGAACCAGAGATCAAATTGCCAATATCTGCTGGATCATCGAAAAAGCAAGAGAGTTCCAGAAAAACATCTATTTCTGCTTTATTGACTATGCCAAAGCCTTTGACTGTGTGGATCATAATAAACTGTGGAAAATTCTGAAAAAGATGGGAATACCAGACCATCTGACCTGTCTCTTGAGAAACCTGTATGTAGGTCAGGAAGCAACAGTTAGAACTGGACATGGAACAACAGACTGGTTTCAAATAGGAAAAGGAGTACATCAAGGCTGTATACTGTCACCCCGCTTATTTAACTTATATGCAGAGTACATCATAAGAAATGCTGGGCTGGAAGAATCACAAGCTGGAGTCAAGATTGCCGGGAGAAATATCAATAACCTCAGATATGCAGATGACACCACCCTTATGCCAGAAAGTGAAGAAGAACTAAAGAGCCTCCTGATGAAGGTGAAAGAGAAAGGTGAAAAAGTTGGCTTAAAGCTCAACGTTCAGAAAACTAAGATCATGGCATCTGGTCCCATCACTTCATGGGAAATAGATGGGGAAACAGTGGAAACAGTGTCAGACTTTATTTTTTGGGGGCTCCAGAATCCCTGCAGATAGTGATTGCAGCTATGAAATTAAAAGACGCTTGCTCCTTGGAAGGAAGGTTATGGCCAACCTAGATAGCATATTTAAAAGCAGAGACATTACTTTGCCAACAAATTTCCATCTAGTCAAGGCTATGGTTTTTCCAGTGGTCATGTTTGGATGTGAGTGTTGGACGGTGAAGAAAGCTGAGCACTGAAGAACTGATGCTTTTGAACTGTGGTGTTGGAGAAGACTCTTGAGAGTCTCTTGGACTGCAAGGAGATTCAATCAATCCATCCTAAAAGAGATCCATCCTGGGTGTTCATTGGAAGGACTGATGTTGAAGCTGAAACTCCAATACTTTGGCTACCTCATGCGAAGGGTTGACTCATTGGAAAAGACCCTAATGCTGGGTAGGATTGGGGGCGGGAGGAGAAGGGGACGACAGAGGATGAGATGGTTGGATGGCATGATCGACTCGATGGACATGGGTTTGGGTAGACTCTGGGAGGTGGTGATAGACAGAGAGGCCTGACGTGCTGCAATTCATGGGGTCGCAAAGAGTCGGACACGACTGAGTGACTGAACTGAACTGAACTGATGGTATTTCAGTGATACATGTGCAAATGACCTTTTGTTTTTCTGTAGCACCATCCCGCCAAGGAGCTCAAAGGACTTGATAGACCTCCTAAATCCTCCCAACATTACCTTTGAGGTAGGAGTAGAGATCCCTGATAACATAATTCACATGCAGTTAAATACACTGCAGGTTAAGTCCTATCTCTTATAAAGTAATTAGAGATAATGAAAAGCATCTTAAAATCATATTGACCATTAATAGAGGTACTGTTAGTTTGGCTCAATTTGTTCAATAACTATCTGTGGAACACTTATGTGTGAAATACTGTGTTTGACATACTTAATTACTATGCTCTGACATTATAACAATAACTGCCACATGATGAGTGTCTATCCTGAGTGATTTATTGGGCTAAATACTTTCTTATGCATTCCTCATAATTTCATCCAGTTAACATTCAAAATAAATTTATGTATGAGAAACCACAGTTTTTCTTATAGTATAGCCAAATTTACATCACTAGAAATTTGGTTGGTACTGGCAACCAAACTCAAATATATCTGATTCTAGAGTTGTTATTTTATCATTACGTTAAGTAGTTCTCTTTTAATGGAAAAAATCACCTACCCCCAATTAAGATTATTATTTTACTGGAATAAAACTGATTTTCTCGAAGTTCTTTAGCTAATAATAATAAGTAAGTCATAGAAATATAGAACTGGAGAATATGTTAATGTAATTTAACTCTTTCAGAAATGAGCTAAAAAACACTTTAACAAAATTCATCAAAAGTATTACCTCCTGAATAAATGATATCATAGTTACAGATAGATAGGTAGATCTTGCTGACATCAACATCTTGTTGGATTTCTCAGGTTCCCTAACACATGGGCCAATACCTACAATAAATCTCTTCTTATCTATATCTATTGTTGTTTAGTTACTAAGTAATGCCCAACTCTGTTGTGACCCCATAGACTGTAGCCAGACATGTTCCTCTGTCCATGAGATCTCCCAGGCAAGAATACTAGAGTGGGTTGCCATTTTCTTCTCCATGGGATTGAACCTGGGTCTCCTGCATTGGCAGGAAGATTCCTTACCACTGGGCCACCTGGGAAGCCCATATGGCATTTAGTTATGCTTTAATAAATGTATGACAATTAAAAAATTCCAGTGTGAATGCCAGGGTTGGATCTGCTACCTATATTATTACATGTATCTTGTGCTAAATCACTTCAGTCATGTCCGACTCTTTGCCACCCTATGGACTGTAGCCCACCAGGATCCTCTGTCCATGGGATTCTCCAGGCAAGAATACTGGAGTGGGTTGCCATGCCCTTCTTCAGAGGAACTTCCAAACCCAGGGATTGAACCAGCATCTCTTACATTTCCTGCATTGGCAGATGGGTTCTTTACCACTAGAGCCACCTGGGAAGTCCCTTATTGGTGCCATTTCACTGGAAAACATTGACTATTGCAATAGGGATCTGAAATTATATTGCTTGCCACGTTTGAGATGAGAAATAAACCACACACTTGTTCACTTTCTTGGTACCCGATACTATCTATGGTTTTGTTACCACTACCTTCAATGTCTGATCTGAGAGGAGTAGGGTGTTGAGATTGTTCTGAGGATCACATCAAAAATAAAATCTTCAGCTTTATTTCTTAGTGTATCCCTTTCCCAATCCACAGAAGAGAACAAGAAAATCAATAAGACAAGAAGTCACTTATTTATCCAAGCTGATATTTATGGGAGGTTCTTGACTTTGGAAGCCAGAATATCACAACATGATTTGTTTGTTTATGTCTGGCTTGGTGTTTGAGCTATGGTCTAACTTCTCTGGAGAATGGAGGCCAAGTTATAGTTTGAACAGTTGAAGACTGAGAGGATAAATGAAGGGAAAATGAAAGATAACACAACCAAGAAAATATATAGATCCACAATGGTTAACGCTGCAAAATTGTATCTCACTACATAGTCTTTGAATTAAACATAGATTTTTATAAACAATCATAATATCTTCCATTCCCCATAACAAGTCTCTGAGAAATACAAGATCAATCTGACCCATTTTATTTATAAGGAGATTTTAGCTCTTAAAGTTTGTGTGACATGTGTACGTTCATTTAGCTAAAACTTGCCCTTGAGAACAAATGCTATGTCAACGCTCTGTTTCATGAGAAATAATAAAATTAGATATAACTATTCATAATCAACTAAATAGCTTAAAATGCCCATAATCATAACTAATTACTTGTGTTAATGTCACCAAATACCAATCATATGTTCACATAACAATATACAATGTTTTTGAAAACCGAAACAAGACATTTGCCGTTTTTGACTTGTGATATAGTTTTCTGATCCAACTGAAAATAATTTTAAATCCAATTTTCCTACATTATTAATGGAGTTCCAATGCTACAAAGAAATAACATTTAATTGTATTAAAGTTTATCTGTGCGATACTCTTTTTGGCTTAATTTTTCACTTTTATTTGTATTTGTATACATAAAATATATCCTAAGGTTTAGAGAAATTATATAAAATTTCACATACATTGTCTTCCCACAGACATTTAAATGGGTAATCTATTTTACCAAAATTCAAATACAACTCCTTCATATTATTGTCAATCAGTGTAGAGTTAGTAACTTAAAATTTAATAACCATATTTGAGTGAGCACTGTGGGAAGCCATCCAAATCGTCCTTGAAAAAACTCATGGTTCACTTCCTTTAGGTCATCATTTCAAGTCTCTCCATTCATTCCACTCAATCTCATAGATTGAATATACAAGTGAATCATTAGTGATATCGAAGTTCATTAATGACTATAGAGAAAGAAATTTAAGATGTTTTGAACACATATATTGGCCATATTTTAATAACAGTATGAGTTAGTTGCACCATGCTATTGTATTCAGAATTGTTACACTACTGTCTCCTGATAGCAGTGTATTCATCACTCCTTCTGAAAAAGAACAATGGCACAGGACTCACATTGCCTGGTTTTTAGAATTACTATTAATCTGCAGTATTCAAGGCAGGTATCAGTGAAAGGATAGCCATAGATGAATGGAATACAATGAAGAGACCAAAAATTAACTCACACCAGTAGAGTCAGTAGCTTTTTGACCAACGTGCAAAGTCATTTCAATGGAGAAATAATTTCCATTTCAAAAAAAATTCAAAAAATGGTGGAACAATTACACATACATACATATACATTGTGTGTGTGTGTGTGTGTGTGTGTAAACAACAACAAAGTTCAAGAAAATAAACCTAAAATTCATTTTGCTGAGAGTAAGATGCTAGATGCAAAGATCCACATGTTATAGGAATTTATAAAATGGCACTTGTGAAAAGGCAAAGTTATATGGATGGGAGACAAATCAGTGGTTACCAGGGACTGGGAAACTGGGAAGCAGTTGACTAAAAGAGAACACATAAGCTAATTTTCAGAGTGTTGAAACTATTCTCTATGGTTCTGAAGTGGTATACCTATGAATCTACACACTTTGCAAAAAAAAAAAAAAAAAAAAATCAAGCATGAGTTCAGGGATCTCAGGATGGAATGCAGATTGTTGAAAAAAAAAAAAAGGAAGATTCTAACTGTACTATAAATACACAGTATAAATTCATTGAAGGGGGTAGGTAAAAGTGATAACTAACTTCAGTAACTGAAAAATGGTGTTTTCACTGAAAGCCAAAATGTTTCTCACAGAGATATTGGTTAACAGTTCTGAAGCTCCTTTATATACATACTGTGGATGTATAAACAAGTAAATGAATGGTAGATGGTGAATGGGTGGAGACAAGTTTCTCACTGTTGGATGGGAAATTACACACAAGCAAGAATACTGGAATGAACAATGTTCTACTGCATAAGAATTGGAGACATCATTATGGACTTCTTTTAGCTTAACATACAATAAAATAATTATAGATGTTTGTCTATGTATGTGTTAGAATGTGTACTTATATTTTCTAACTTTGTCCATAGAAAGGGCCTAGAAGTAGTGACACCCCAATAGCCATAAGCCTACCTGTTGCTTGGTCTCTAGTACCATTTTCTAATAAAAAGAACAAAGACTCCTTGGAGGATTGAATGTTTTATGAGTGAGACTGAGAAACTAAAAGATGAATTTGGAGTTCATAAGAATTAAGAATTAGTATTTAAACTTATCTGAGGTTTTGAGTTTATGCCTTAAAAACATTTTCAAAACAGTTAATTGAACATTTGAAGAGAAGTATTTTTTCTCTAGATACTATACAGTTGATAATCCTAAATTGGTTCATGGTTTGGTCCTTAGTTTTTATTCTGATAATGAAGAGTTTTAGCATCAGGACCATAATGTTGTACACAGGAGCATTAACTATACAGATAACCATGCATTTAGCTGCTTTTTTCTTTACTTTTAGATATCACTCTAGATTGTGTCTTAGGAAATCCTGTAAATTTAGCAAAAATGTCTTTATTTGCTTTTATAACATCTGTATTTCAGTTATACAACTGATCAATCTGTACTGTCATTGATATATCTCCTTCAAAGAGTGCAAATAGAAAGGATTTAGTGACTGGCTCAGTTCTGGGCACATAGTTTTATATCCAGAATAATGTGACACTATTCTGATTACCTTTGGATATAAACTAATTTCTCATGTGAGATAAACAAAATAAAACCATATTAATGAAAACCATTTCAATGGCACAAAACTGCTACCTTTAGATTTCCTTTAGAACATTTCTATAAAAGTGGTCCCATGTGGTATTTATTATAAGGGCTCTTCTGTAAACAAAAGCCATATTCCAGCAATAAGTTTCCTTCCTGTGCTATTAGGTCATGAAATTACTTCTTGTATCAAGCTGCCTTAGTCCTCTCATAAGTTAGTAATCCTTATAAGAAAATAAAGTGACAGACTATTTTCTTGGGCTCCAAAATCACTGCAGATGGTGTCTGTAGCCAAGAAATTTAAAAAATGCTTGCTCCTTGGAAGAAAAGCTATGATCAACCTAGACAGAAAATTAAAAAGCAGAGACATTACTTTGCCAACAAAGATCTGTCTAGTCAAAGCTATGGTTTTTCCAGTAGTCATGTATCGATGTGAGAGTTGGACTATAAAGAAAGCTGAGGACCAAAGAATTGATACTTTTGAACTGTGGTGTTGGAGAAGACTCTTGAGAGTCCCTTGGACTGCAAGGAGATCCAACCGGTCAATCATACAGGAGATCAGTCCTGAATATTCATTGGAAGGACTGATGCTGAAGCAGACACCCCAATACTTTGGCCACCTGATGCGAAGAACTGACTCCTTAGAAAAAACCCTGATTCTGGAAAAAATTGAAGGCAGGAGGAGAAGGAGATGACAAAGGATGAGATGGTTGGATGGCATCACTGACTCAATGGACATACGTTTGAGTAAGCTCCAGGAGTTGATGATGGGCAGGGAAGCCTGGCGTGCTGCAGTCCATGGGGTCGCAGAGAGTTGGACATGACTGAGTGACTGAACTGAACTAAAGTAATAATCCAGAATTATTTTTTTTCCCTTGCAAAAAAATATTTCCCAGATATACTGGGAAAATACAATGTATACCTCCAATGGAATACTTGTGGCTTTATTACTGAGAGTATTTAAATAATCAGAAGGAAAATTGTAATGGTATAAAACCATCTAAATAGTGAAAATCTAAAAACTGATGAAGATGTAACTGATAACATTTTAGACATAGCTTCTTTTAAGTTTGAATCATAAATGATTCTTTCAGGTGTAGTCAGAAAAAATAGCATATGTGGAGTTTCAGAAAGACAATGGAACTTTAGACATAATCACAATAATAATTTGTAGCAATAATAGCCATTTAAGATCTGTTATGAATGCACTATGTATGCCAGAAAATGTGCAATGAATATCCCCTACAGTTTCCTTTAATAGATGTACCTTTCTGAATTATGGATAATTGCACATATATTATAGTTGATATTGCCAAGAGAGAGAACTCCTGGAAAGAAAACCTGAGGTTCAGGAGAGAACTTTTGGAATTTCAACACTACAGTGCAGAAAGAGAACCTTATGTCAGGAAATGATAATGAGAAAAGAAAATGTAAAACGCTATAGAAAGTTCAGTTTCTCAGAAATTACAATGTTAGATTCATGAAGTTTTGTCTAAGTGTTAGATGTACCAAGAAGTAAAAGAGGCTAAGAGGAGGTGGCAATTAAGGGCCATGAATCAAACAGAATAATAGCAGCAGCTTGTGGCAACTCAGATGGCTAAAGGTGATACTAACCAAGATGAGATGCTCTGTGAAGAACTTATCCAACAGGAATAAGGAAGCAGAAGTAACAAGGAAAAGTATTTTAGACTGTGACAGGAATCCATGATAGAGAGAGAGAAAGCAAAAGAATGAGACAGTGTAAAGGTACAGGTGGCTGCACTTAGCTAGGAAGGCCACTACAACAGGGAGGGCAGAATACATTCTACCTTCCTTACTCGTGATGGTTGAGAAACACAGCTTTGATATCTGAAAACATGAATCATAATTACTTTTGGCTTATGAATAGAAGTCCAATTTTGTTATATCTAGAGGAATCCACAATTATCACAATGTCTATGTAAGAGAGTATTTTTAGAAAACTCTCCCTCCACAGAAATTTTAAATTTCTTGCCAGTCTATATGAATACTTTCTTTCTTATGGAAATAAATGATTAATGAATTTGGACAGAGGAGACTGGCGAGTTACAGTCCATGGGGTTGCAAAAAGTCAGACACGACTTAGTGACTAAACAGCAGCAGCAGCAACAATTATTATTTCTAAACGAGGCATCACAGGTGTCTTGGCCTTTTTGGCACTTGGCACTTTTCTTTTAGCTTAAGCTACTCCTATGTTTTCATTTTGCACTGAGGAAGTTTTAATGTACATATTTCAATATTCCCTCCTTTTGTTCTTTTGCTTAGCATCCTATAGCTTTAGTCTATTAAATGTACACTCTCTAATTTTATTTTTTTTCTTCTTTTTGGCAGCATGCATCGCTTTCAGGATCTTAGTTCCTCAACCAAGGATTGAACCCAGGCTCTGGCAGTGAAAGCGTGAAGTCCCAACCACTGGACAATCAGAGAATTCCCTTTAACGTATAATATTTATGAAAAGGTTGGTATTTTTTTTACACCTGAGACAATGTACATTGTTCATGCTAATATGATTAATACATGGTTGAAAAGAATTTATTATTAGGAAATCATTACCTTCTTCCTCAACCTCAGGAAAGTTTATATATAGGGATGATAACATTATCTATAAATCTTGGGCCTATCTGTAGGCTACAGCTATTTAAGATTCATTTATCCTAATCATTTGTCTGCCACCAATATTAACACAAAGGATGCTATCTATTTAAAATCAGAGGGCTAAAAGCAACACAGATGATTACTAATGTTGGAGATTGATGTGAATATGAAAAAATGGCATGGAGAACCCTTTAAGTGATCTCTATCTCTTTATTTTCTAAAATTCTCCATTGTTGAAATTAAAATAATTGAATTTTTAGCAGGTTGATTATAGAAACCACCTAGAATTTAGGTAGACTACAAAAGAGAGTGATGTCAAATATTGTTATCATGATAGTAATTCACTGTAGTTTAAATAACATATATTACATACAAAAATTTCAATGCTAATATATGTAATCATAAATCAAACAATAAAGTGACACCACATTTTTTTTAATGTGGCATCTTTAATCCTCAAATTCCACCTAAAAGGGGTTTTCAGATCACCTAGGTTCAGCCAGAAGAGACTGGTGAGAAGAGACAGATGATAAAGCAGTATCAGTAGATGTATTCAATGAGTCTAGAGATGACGTAGGAGGGGCTAGGAGAGAGATGGGATGCTCTTAAATTCTACAATGTCCAATTCAAAGGTGAAGGACATTTTACTCCATAAATTTAAAACTTTTAGTCCCTAATAATTTTAGAGAAGTTGAATTTATGTCTATATATATCATCATATAAATATTCAATTATAATTAGCATTTAATTTTTAATTTGTCAAGTTTTATTTGAAATTTAAAAGAAAAATTTATAATTACAGTATTTAAATTCAGCCATTTAAAATATTTTTTATAATACTCTTTCATTGTTGGTAGTATTAGGAAACAGTAAAAAAAAGTGGAGCCATGTGTTTGAAGCTATGTGAACAGTTGGTAGGTTTTATACCTACCACTTGATTATCTAAACAGGAGTCAAAGAAATAATTTGGTGGAAATAAAACAAAAAATACATAACAGCATGAATTATTTTCTCACCACAATTTTCTGTTTTTCTGATGAAACTAATTGTTTAAAAGATTTTGTATTTTTCTGTCATTTTCCAAACATCTGTTTTATAACCGACTACCTCCAGAGGTTCACAATGACAAAGTTATACCCAAGATATAAAATGAATAGAGATTTTAGTTTCCAAACCATGTCATTGTGTTTGTTTTTCATACATCAAACTAATGATATGATTGTCGTTTTTGAAAATATATCCAGCATCTCAATGTGAACTAATTGAATGTCAATCTAAGTTGTCCATATCGGTACTCTTTTTAAAGAAATATTTCTAGAGTACTAATTATAAGCCAGGTCACGAGCTAGGGTTAAATGCACATATATTTAACCCTCACAACAGCCCTTTCAGGTAAGTCATAAGCCTTTCTCCATTTCACGTATGAGGCATCAAAACCATGAAACATTAGTAATAATCGAGAATTAGGAAAGCAGGTTTGAAACCACAAATTCATCTGGCTTTAGAGAAAAGGTTCTTCACCCATAATACATCAAAATTCAGAATATGTAGTAGAAATAGTAAATTGTTCCTTTGATAAGAAAGTATGAAAGGGAGAAGGGATTGTAAACAGCTCACTTATCAAATAATATAGACTTGAAAATGCATAAAAATTCACCATGGATACATTCCTGATAATCATGTGCACTGAGACTCCAAGAGGAAGAAAAACAATTAGATATTCATAATGATAATGAGGAAACCCTGTTAGTTGCATGAATTGAATTAAATAAATCAACCGATGGAACATTACTAAAATTTATGTAATTATGTTATTTTTAAAATGCAGATTAATAATTCACTTTTCAATGATTATAACTCGCTGATCATTATTATGCTGTATACACAAAAGCAGTCAGGTAAAAATGCTACTGACCATTTTGAGTCCAGCCCTGGCAGAGGTCCTCCTAATGAGTGTTCTTCAAGACAATAGAAGCACGCAGAGTTCAGTTCAGAAGCCAAGAAAGCTTCATTCTAAGAACAGAGAAAGATGGTGTAAAAGCTCCCGCTGGTGCAGCCAAGCTGCCCTCTGGCTCCAGGTCCTAGTGCCAGGTGCTGTGGCTCTTTTGGGGCCGCCGCCATCTTGAATTGCCTTGTGGTGCTCAGCGCTTCCGCACACTGCACAGGAGCCAAGCTGTTTCACCTAGAGACTCTGGTCCGAAGCAGTGAGTGTCAGGGCTCTGCGCGTCGCACCCTCAGTATAACTTGACTAAGCCACAGAGGAAAAAAAAAAAGGTGAAGGTGAGACTTTATTTTGTTACCCAGGATCTATTTTTATTTCCTGGGAATTATTACTAGTCTTTGCTGGTGACAAATCCCTCCTCTTTCTTTTGCCCTACTCCTCATTTCTTGAATTCTTCGGTAATTCTTGCTGCTGATTTGGTGCCTCATCATAACCCTTGGTGGAAGAGCAGTTCTCCCCAACTGCGTTTAGACGTATTTAATTGTCACCGTATTTAATTTGAAGCGAGGCGGCTGCGACGGCTCGGCGCAGAAGCCAGGCGGCTGCGACGGCTCTGGCGCAGAAGCCAGGCGGGCTGCGACGGCTCTGGCGCAGAAGCCAGGCGGCTGCGACGGCTCTGGCGCAGAAGCCAGGCGGCTTGCGACGGCTCGGCTCGGCGCAGAAGCATGGCCGAGAGGAGCTAGGCCGGGCCGGGGGGGCCGGGAGCTGGGGGCGACGGCCGAGAGGGGATAGGCCGGGCCGGGGGGCCGGGGTGGGGGGCGGCGACCAAGAGGGGCTAGGCCGGGCCGGGGGGGGGGGGGCGGCGACCGAGAGAGGGGCTAGGCCGGGCCGGGGGCCGGGGCCCGGGGGGGGGCGGAGGCCGAGAGAGGGTCTAGGCCAGGACGGGGGCCGGGGGGGGAGGCGGCCAACAGGGCCTAGGCCGGGGCGGGGGGGGCCCTGGGGCTGGGAGATGCGGCCTTCAGGGGCTAGGCCTGGGCAGGGGGCCGGGGGGGGGTGGCAGCCGACAGGGGCTAGGCGGGGCAAGGGGCCGGGGGCTGGGGGCCGGCGGCAGCGGCAGGCAGCGGCAGCAGCGGGCAGCGGCAGCGGCGAGAGGAATTACCCAAGGGCCAAGGTAAGAGAAACCCAAGTAAGACGGTAAGTGTTGCGAGAGGGCATCAGAGGGCAGACACACTGAAACTAAAATTACAGAAAACTAGCTAATCTGATCACACTGACCACGGCCTTGTCTATCTCAATGAAACTAAGCCATGCCGTGTGGGGCCACCCAAGACGGATGGGTCATGGTGGAGAGGTCTGACAGAATGTGGTCCCCTGGAGAAGGGCATGGCAAACCACTTCAGTATTCTTGCCTTGAGAACCCCATGAACAGTATGAAAAGGCAAAAAGATAGGACACTGAAGGATGAACTCCCCAGGTCAGTAGGTGCCCAATATGCTAATGGAGATCAGTGGAGAAATAACTCCAGAAAGAATGATGGGATGGAGCCAAAGCAAAAACGATACCCAACTGTGGATGTGACTGGTGATAGACGCCAAGTCCGATGCTGTAAAGAGCAATATTGCATAGGAACCTGGAATGTTAGGTCCATGAATCAAGGCAAATTGGAAGTAGTCAAACAGGAGATGGCAAGAGTGAACGTCGACATTCTAGGAATCAGCGAACTAAGATGGACTGGAATGGGTGAATTTAACTCAGATGACCATTATATCTACTACTGTGGGCAAGAATCCCTTAGAAGAAATGGAGTAGCCATCATGGTCAACAAAGAGTCCAAAATGCAGTACTTGGATGCAATCTCAAAAACGATAGAATGATCTCTGTTCGTTTCCAAGACAAACCATTCAATAGCACGGTAATTCAAGTCTATGCCCCGACAAGTAACGCCGAAGAAGCTGAAGTTGAAGGGTTCTATGAAGACCTACAAGACCTTCTAGAACTAACACCCAAAAAAGATGTCCTTTTCATTATAGGGGACTGGAATGCAAAAAAGTAGTAGGAAGTCAAGAAACACCTGGCGTAACAGGCAAAGTTTGGCCTTGGAGTACAGAATGAAGCAGGGCAAAGGCTAATAGAGTTTTGCCACGAGAATGCACTGGTAATAGCAAACACCCTATTCCAAAACACAAGAGAAGACTCTACACGTGGACATCACCAGATGGTCAACACCGAAATCAGATTTATTATATTCTTTGCAGCCAAAGATGGAGAAGCTCTATACGGTCAGCAAAAACAAGACCGGGAGCAGACTGTGGCTCAGATCATGAACTGCTTATTGCCAAATTCAGACTTAAATTGAAGAAAGTAGGGAAAACCACGAGTCCATTCAGGTATGACCTAGATCAAATCCCTTATGAGTACACAGTGGAAGTGACAAATAGATTTAAGGGACTAGACCTGATAGACAGAGTGCCTGATGAACTATGGAAACAGGTTCGTGACATTGTACAGGAGACAGGGATCAAGACAATCCCCATGGAAAAGAAATGCAAAAAAGCGAAATGGCTGTCTGAGGAGGCCTTACAGATAGCTGGGAAGAGAAGATAAGCGAAAAGTAAAGGAGAAAAGGAAAGATATTCCCATCTGAATGCAGAGTTCCAAAGAATAGCAAGGAGAGATAAGAAAGCCTTCCTCAGTGATCAGTGCAAAGAAATAGAGGAAAACAACAGATTGGGAAAGACGAGAGATCTCTTCAAGAAAATTAGAAATACCAAAGGAGCATTTCATGCAAGGATAGGCTCCATAAAGGACAGAAATGGTATGGGCCTAACAGAAGCAGGAGATATTAAGAAGAGGTGGCAAGAATACACAGAAGAACTGTACAAAAAAGATCTTCATGACCCAGATAATCACGATGGTGTGATCACTCACCTAGAGCCAGACATCCTGGAATGTGAAGTCAAGTGGGCCTTAGAAAGCATCACTACAAACAAAGCTAGTGGAGGTGATGGAATTCCAGTTGAGCTATTTCAGATCCTGAAAGATGATGCTGTGAAAGTGCTGCACTCGATATGCCAGCAAATTTGGAAAACTCAGCAGTGGCCACAGGACTGGAAAAGGTCAGTTTTCGTTCCAATCCCAAAGAAAGGCAATGCCAAAGAATGCTCAAACTACCACACAATTGCACTCATCTCACATGCTAGTAAAGTAATGCCCAAAATTCTCCAAGCCAGGCTTCAGCAATACGTGAACCGTGAACTTCCAGATATTCAAGCTGGTTTTAGAAAAGGCAGAGGAACTAGAGATCAAATTGCCAATATCCGCTGGATCATCGAAAAAACAAGAGAGTTCCAGAAACACATCTATTTCTGCTTTATTGACTATGCCAAAGCCTTTGACTGTGTGGATCACAATAAACTGTGGAAAATTCTGAAAGAGATGGGAATACCAGACCACCTTCTTGATGAAGGTGAAAGAGGAGAGTGAAAAAGTTGGCTTAAAGCTCAATGTTCAGAAAACTAAGATCATGGCATCTGGTCCCATCACTTCATGTGAGATAGATGGGGAAACAGTGGAAACAGTGTCAGACTTTGTTTTTTGGGGCTCCAGAATCACTGCTGATGGTGACTGCAGCCATGAAATTAAAAGACGCTTGCTCCTTGGAAGGAAGGTTATGGCCAACCTAGATAGCATATTTAAAAGCAGAGACATTACTTTGCCAACAAAAGTCCATCTAGTCAAGGCTATGGTTTTTCCAGTGGTCATGTATGGATGTGAGAGTTGGACGGTGAAGAAGGCTGAGTGCCAAAGAATTGATGCTTTTGAACTGTGGTGTTGGAGAAGACTCTTGAGAGTCCCTTGGACTGCAAGGAGATCCAACCAGTCCATCCTAAAAGAGATCAGTCCTGGGTGTTCATTGGAAGGTCTGATGTTGAAGCTGAAGCTCCAATACTTTGGCCACCTCATGCGAAGGGTTGACTCATTTGAAAAGACCCTAATGCTGGGTAGGATTGGGGGCGGGAGAAGAAGGGGACGACAGAGGATGAGATGGTTGGATGTCATCACCGACTCGATGGACATGGGTTTGGGTAGACTACGGGAGTTGGTGATGGACAGGGAGGCCTGGCGTGCTGCAGTTTATGGGGTCGCAAAGAGTCAGACACGACTGAGTGAGTGAACTGAACTGAACTGAATTGTCACCGGCTCTCAGCTGGGCTACTCATATCCTTTAGCGACCAACTTTGTCTAATCGTTTGGAGGCAAAGGACACCCAAATATTAGCAAAAGGAGAATGATCACTAATCAAAATTTTCCCCCAAAATGAAGGTATCTAGGTCTTGTGCCTTCCCTGATGTTGAGGCTCACTGCCTCATTTGTTTTCAAAAGAGAAGCTTCAGATCAGTGGGAGGGTCACACAAGTAGCCAAGGGAGTCTGTTGCCTCATGTTGTCTCTTTGGAGTCTGAGGCTCAGGGGTTCTCCTTATTCAAAAGAGATGTACCTCTGGAGCCATCCCCCTGTAATTTCAGGGCAGAATGGACAGTTACAATAACCACGTGGCATTCGTTCCACTTAGAAGTGAGCTGATCTTTCAGGCTGTCGGTTTTCCAGGTTTTTAGATTAACCCAATCTCCTGGCCAGACAGGGCAGAGGGCCAGGTCCCCGTGGGCAACATTTGGTTATTATATGCAATGAGAATTTTCCTGGTTTCTCCTACCTGGAGGGCATACACCTGAGTTCTTCCATTTCTAAGGGGTTAAAGTGGCCCTTTGGGGGCTTGGGAAATGAGTCTACCGTACAAAAGTTCAAATTTACTTAACTTTATCCCTTGGAGCTAATCACAGGTGGAGCAGGGTAGTCAGAAGTAACTTAATCCAATATTCTTGAGTTTCATGACATAGTTTGGCTAATGCCCATTTCAAGGTCTGATTGGATTTCTCTGCTTTCCCTGACAATGGAGGTCTCCAGGCTGAGTGTGTGGTCCATTTTATTCCCAAGTCACTTATTTTCCCTTTCTTCACTTGAGAGGCACATGTTGAGCCATTACCACTTGATAGAGATCCTGGGAGCCCAAATCTGGAGATTATTTCATTTAGAAATTCCTTAACCACTTCAGCTACCAATTCAATTCTAGCAGAAAATGCTTCTATCCACCCAGAAAATGAGCCTAACTAGAACCAAGAGGTGCCTGAAATTTTCTGGCACTCTCAGCATGAAACTGGAATCAGTCTGAAAATCTTCCCCAGGTTCTGTCCTTCTGGTCTGAATAAGCCTTATCTAGTTCATTAACTAGACACCCATGGCTGCCTAGATCTCTACTGAAGCCCCATTTGGGAGCTTTGTGTAATTCTTCCTTTATGGAGATTGGGGAATGAGGGATAGTTGCCAAGTTACTGATTTGGGTCTGCCCTTTTGCCAGTTGCACCCACCTTGTTGTTTCTCTTTATCATCTTTGCAGCCCCTCTTTGAAATTCCTATGATGGATCACTGCCACATTATTATGCAATATTGAGTATATTTTCCTTTGCTACACAGTAGGTCCTTGATGGTTATCTATTTTATATATAGTAGTGTGTATATGTTAATCCCCAATTCCTAATTTATCCCTTCATCCCCCCTTCCCCCTTTGGTAAGCAGAAGCTTGTTTTCTGTGTCTGTGGATCTGTTTCTGTTTTGTAAATAAGTTCAAGTGTATTCTTTTTTTCTTTTTTTTTAGATTCCACAAATAAGTGATACCATGATATTTGTCTTTCTCTGGCTTACTTAACTTAATATGATTATCTCCAGGTCCAACTATACTACTGCAAATGGCATTATTTCCTTCTTTTTATTAATGGATAATAATTTCCTTATGAGGGCTTCCCTCATAGCTCAGTCGATAAAGAATCTGCCTGCAATGCAGGAGACCTGGGTTCGATTCCTGGGTAGGGAAGATCCCCTGGAGAAGGAAATGGCAACCTACTCCAGTATTCTTGCCTGGAAAATCCCATGGACAGAGGAGCCTCGCAGGCTACAGTCCACAGAGTCGAGAGTCAGACATGACTTAGCGGCTAAACCACCACCACCACCAATAATTTCCTTGGGCTTCCAAGGTGGCTCAGTGGTTAAGAATCTGCCTACCAGTTCAGGAGATGTGGGTTCGATCCTTGGGTTAGAAGATCCCCTGAAGAAGGAAATGGCAACTGATTCCAGTATTTTTTCCTGGGAAATCCTATGGGCAGAGAAGCCTGGTGGGCCATGTCCATGGAGACACAACTTAGCAAATATACAACAGTATTCCATTATGTTTATATCATATCTTCTTTACCAATTCATCTATAGACTTTTAAGTTGTGTCCATATTTTAAATTAATCATCTTTAAAAAAATTATTTCAATTTATATTTAATCACTGTTAGATAGTTGAACTTTTAAAACTTTCTGATATTTTCTATCAGATAACTGTACTATCATATTTTTTATAGAAAAGGAAGCAAGTGAAGTAAAATTTGTCAGTTGTCTAAATCAAATTTCTGTTTCCTGAGTGTAGATGTTCTAGTTGTAATGTCTCCATGTATTTATGTATGAGATGATATTACATAATGACAAATAATTGCCCTTAATAACAAAATGAGTTGACATCTTTGGCTGGTAATTAATTTTTTTCTCTTTTTTTAGTATAAATATGAAAAAGGATAAGGACTAAAATCCTCAGAACAGACAGATGAATAGCTTATGTATTGTTTTGGTTTTTGTTTTGTACTGTTTTAGAAACAAGATATTTATCATTCCTTTTCATGTTACTTGATCTACTACAATGTAAGTACACTTCAAACAATTTTGCTACAAACAAAGGCTGGTGTGTGTGTATGTGTGTGTGTATGTGTGTGTGTGTGTGTGTGTGTGTGTGTGTGTGTGTGTGTGTGTGTGTAGGGGTATGCTGATGGCAGGTAGTGGAGTATAATAGAGCTGAGACGGCTTGAATTTTGCATCTACATGTGTACAGTATAGAAAGGAGCAAGGTGCCCTGGAGGAAGAGAAGATCCATCAACTGAACAAATTCAGTAGCAGTGGCTCAGAGATAGAGATAACCAGGGCTCTCAGGAATTTTTTCAGCTAATAATTTGATGTAAGACACTGCTTTTGTTTTAATCAAACTTATCTATATCTTCAGGTGTAGACTAACTTCAGTTTACCTTAGCAACTTTAATCTTAAGTACTTGAATTTCATATACAAATCATCTTTCTAGTGACATTTCATTGTGGGAACTGATTTGTTCAAAACTCTGCAACATGTGCTCATAAATCAACTGGTATATTTCCTGTCAAAATATAATGTATTCTGTTTTATAATGTAGAAACACATGCTCAAGGCATGAAAACCAAGTTTTGAAATACCTAACAACAAAACCCCAAATTTTACTTATAAGCATTATGCAAGGACCTACCTATTACAAAAGCAAGGCATTAAAACAAGATGTTATACTTCTTTAAGTCTTTTCAGTTTTTCAGCTCTGATAAACATTGGATAGTAAACTACATTGATGTTTAATTACATTTTCTGTACGTACCAAATTGTATGAATGTGTTAAATGTAGCAACAAATGTATATATATGTATATATATATATATATATATATATATATATATATACACATACACAAATATGTGTGTGTGTGTATATATATATACACACACACACACACACACACAAATATATGCAGAAGCTAATCATGACACTCCCTGGAAACAATAAGAATGTGATTTATTTAAAATTTAACAGTTTTCCTAGGGTAATGCTTTTTGTTGGAATCCATGGTAGGCTATGCATTAAAAGATAATATTTATGTCTTAATAAAATGACAGAATTTCACCAACTAGAAGTGTATGCTGTTCTAAAGTTTTTGATTGTAAATTTTAATGTTCCTAGAAAAATTTTAGTGTAGTGATATATTATAGCCCATAGATTTGATAAGTAAATAGAAAAAAACTCATAGGAGTGTACTCACATAAAACCTAAAACTGATATTAATTCAGACTTTCCCCATATGAAATGATACAATCACTTCACCCAGCTCTCAAAATGAAGGATAATACAGTAGTTCCAATTGAATTAGAAATGGAGTAAACTTGGAGCTAAATGAATCATAAATCAATAAATACCTCAGCCTGCCACCTCATGGTTTATTGATTCACAAGCTGTTTATCCCGCACTCATTGTGCTTCAGTGCAATTATCGTTTAATTACATTTTCTGTATGTACCAAATTGTATTTTAGATGTCTTCCTAGACCAAACAATTTCAAGCTCTATATCTACTCACTAACCATGTGGTTTGTTTATCTTTTCTACTTAAGTATGCTAGTCTTGATTTCTGCTTGTATACCAGACACATCTCACAATAGAACCTATTAAAGCACATTTAACAAAGTCTCTCTAATTACAATCATGTTTATTGTTCTCATTTTTTACATCAAGATTGATTTGAAATATAAAAGATGATGTGTTAGAGAAAATATAGCATAATATAAACCACAAAATCTATTGAATTTTATGAATCTAAACCATTAAACCTGTACTTTTATTCAACTTAACTATGAAATGCTCTAGAAAGAGAATATAATTATGAATTGACTTGAAGCTGATTATTAAAGATTTTTTTGAAATATACTTGAGTATAGAATATTCTTCCTAACTTCACATTATCTACTGTTAAAAATATAATCTTCAGAGAGCAACCAAGAGACAGCAGGTAATTTTCTACTTATATAATATGAGGTATCAGTGCAGCTCAGTTCAGTCACTCAGTCATGTCCAACTCTTTGCGACCCCATGGACTGCAGCACGCCACCTTCCCTGTCCATCACCAGCTCCCGGAGTTTGCTCAAACTCATGTCCATTGAGTCAGTGATGCCATCCAACCATCTCATCCTCTGTCGTCCCCTTCTCCTCCCACCTTCAATCTTTCCCAGCATCAGGGTCTTTTCTAATGAGTCAGTTTGTCGCATCAGGTGGCCAAAGTATTGGAGTTTCAGCTTCAACATCAGTCCTTCCAATGAATATTCAGGACCAATTTCCTTTAGGATGGACTGGTTGGATCTCCTTGCAGTCCAAGGGACTCTCAGGAGTCTTCTCCAGCACCACAGTTGGAAAGCATCAATTCTTCAGCACTCCTCTTTCTTTATAGTCCAACTCTCAAATCCATACATGACTACTGGAAAAACCATAGCTTTGACTAGACAGACCTATGTTGACAGAGTAATGTCTTTGCTTTTTAATACACTGTCTAGGTTGGTCATAGCTTTTCTTCCAAGGAGTAATTGTCTTTTAATTTCATGGCTTCAGTAACCATCTGCAGTGATTTTGGAGCCCCCCAAAAATAAAGTCTTTCACTGTTTCCATTGTTTCCCAGTCTATTTGCCATGAAGTGATGGGACCAGATGCCGTGATCTTAGTTTTCTGAATGTTGAGTTTTAAGCCAACTTTTTCACTTTCTTCTTTCCCTTTCATCAAGAGCCTAGTTCTTCTTCACTTTGTGCCATAAGGGTGGTGTCATCTTTGTATCTGAGGTTATGAGAGAGTCATTTCCTAGGCAGGTTGATAAGAAGTCTAGGGGTCCCCAAGGAGAAAGGGTTCTGGAATTCTGAAGGAGGAAGAAAGGACAAACTTTTTTTTTCTTTTATCTCTACATTTCTTAGGATTATATAACAATAATGTATCCCGCCTGAGGACAGTCTCTGGATTAAACTTTCTGGCTAATTCTGTTATCTTAAAATGTAAATTATGGGAGTAGGTCTGTGTTTACAAGGATTATAACAATAATGTATCCTGCCTGAAGGGCAGTCTCTGGATTAAACCTTCTGGCTAATCCTGTTATCAGAGTATATAATTCCACTGCTAACACTAGCAGGGGGTACTCTTTCTGCCCCCTTCTGATGCCTATGTCAGAAGCTTTCTCTATCCCTTTTATACTTTAATAAACTCTATTGCACAAAAGCTCTGAGCGATTAAGCCTTGTCTCTAGCCCCGGATTGAATTCCTCTCCTCCGGAGGCCAAGAGTCCCGGCCGTCTTTTCGTGATTCAGCAAACAACCTTTCAGTTATTAATACTTCTCCCAGCAATCTTGATTCCAGCTTATGCTTCATCCTGCCCGGTATTTCTCATGATGAACTCTGCATATAAGCTAATAAGCAGAATGACAATATACAGCCTTGAAGTACTCCTTTCCCTATTTGGAACCAGTCTGGTTTTCCATGTCCATTTCTAATTGTTGCTTCTTGATCTGCATACAGATTTCTCAGGAGGCAGATAAGGTGGTCTGGTAGTCCCATCTCCTAAAGAATTTTCCACAGTTTGTTGTGATCCACACAGTCAAAGGCTTTGGTTTAAATAAAGCAGAAGTAGATATTTTTCTGGAACTCTCTTGCTTTTTTGATGATCCAACGGATATTGGCAATTTGATCTCTGGTTCCTCTGCCTTTTCTAAATCTGAGATATAGAGTACATCACACATTTTTTCTAATCAAAAAGAAAAATTATTAACTAAAAGTCCATCAATAATGTCCTGGATGACATTGTCTAAAACATCTTTCAGAAGAATGACAAATAGCATGGGATGACTGAAAAAGGGAATCCTTTAAGAAGATACAAATTACACATGATTTTGTCAAATGGAAGTGGGTTAAAGTTATACCTGGAATGTAACAGCATTTATATCATTTTTCAAAGTTAAAAAATTCATCTGTTGTTTCTTTCCCTATTAGGAGACTGAGATAAACTTTGAGGTCTACCATCAGAGGTTAGAGCTGATTTATATGTTATAAATAATTGAGGATACCCAATTTACTATAAACTCAGCAAAGCAACTTTATTGACAGAGAAGGGCATTTGAAAGGATTTGTTCTTCCATGGTCATACCCCTAAAATTAGAGTGTACACTTGGATTTCAAAGCTTCATCAATTTCCAAAACACTTAGGAAATATTTAGTTGCCGATATCTTATCTAGTTCAGGTGCTACTACTCAGATCATGTAGGAGGGAATGTCCTGTTCACACCTCATGGTACACAAATTAAGACTCTGGCTATGGCCATTTCTGCCATACTCAACTCACACTTACTTTATAAATTAATTAATAGATGGATGAATGTACCAGTATTAAGGACTCAATAAATGATACTTTAAAAAGTAGTTTTATTTGATATTTCATTGATTCTAACAATTATATGGCAAGTAATTAAAAGAACTGAACAAAAAACTTTTTGCCTGTTTTTGTATGATTTTCCTTAGATGCATATATTAGATATGTGTTGTCTCTTAACCTAACACTAAGAAATATGTTCTCTCATTATTTGGGCAACATTAGAATAGCATTTTTTGCTTTCTGTAACTTTTCACATAACTTCAATGCAGTCTATGAAATTAAAAAATGTATACATAAAAGTCTACTAATTCATAATTAATTTCTGTAGATGAAACTCTTTTAAAACTTGGAAGCTAATTAATTCACACTTTGGGAACCATGCATCTAGGAGAGCTGTCCCTTTCTGCTCAGCATAAACCACATCACACGTATTTCTAAATACATGTAACTACAAGGTTATTGTACATCCTACTGGATTTCCAAGCTATAGATGATGCTGCAACAATTAACTTTAAACACATAGTTTGGGGATGAACCTAAGACAAACTTGCCTAAAGTGTAATTTTTCACCACTAATGGAAATATCAACATGGAAAATTTCTGTCTCCATTTCAAATATACTCAAAATTAAAGACCAGAATATTAGGTATCAACTTTTCCACCATGCCAAAGTGATGCGTGCATGCTGTCACTTCAGTCGTGCCTGACTCTACAGTCGTGCCATGACCCCTTGGACTGTAGCCTGCCAGGTTCCTCTGTCTGGGATTCTACAAGCAAGAACACTGGAGTGGGTTGCCATTTCCTCCTCCAGGGGATTTTCCCGACCCAGGGATGGAACCCACATCTCTTTCGTCTCCTGCATTAGCAGGCAGGTTCTTTACCACTGGTGCCATGTGGGTAGCCAAACTGATTCACCATAGGTCGAAGCAAGACTTGAAAAAAATTTGTCAGATCTGTCATTTTTTTTTTCTCTTTGATGGCGGTGTTGTCTTTAACTGACTTTCCAGGTGTCACTAAAGGTAAAGAATCTGCCTGCCAATGCAGTTGACTTAAGAGATATGGGTTTGATCCCTGAGTCCGTAAGATCCCCTGGAGGAGGGCATGGCATCCCACTCCAGTATTCTTGCCTGTAGAATCCCATGGACAGGGAAGCTTTGCAAGGTCGGAAAGAGTCAGATACGACTGAAGCAAATTAGCACACACGTAGTGTCTCTAACTTCTAATGTATTCTCTGCACCACCACGTGGGTGATGTCTGTATTCCAAAAGTGTTGTCCTTCTTATATCATTCTATTGATAAACATTTTTATTTCTATAGCATTTTATTGAACAGTATCTATGTGAAATGTTTGGGGTAGATGGATGGCAGTGGGGGATTAGAGAAGGAGAAAAGAATTTTATCAAATAAATTTGGAGATTTTGCCAATTATGATACTTTCTTGGGAATTTCCCCAATATATAGGCATATATGTGTGTGTTCTAAGAAGGTTCAGTTGTGTCCGACTATTTGCAACCCTATGGACTGTAGCGCTCTAGGCTCCTCTGTTCATGGGATTCTCCAGGCAAGAATACTGGAGTGGGTTGCTATGCCCTCCTCCAGGGGATCTTCCCAATCCAGGGACGGAACCTGCATCTCTTACATCTCATGCATTGGCAGGCAGTTTCTTTACCACATGCCACCTGGGAAGGGCAGTGGTAAAGGAATCTACATATGCTTATAGATGACTTTTACAAATTCCAAAATCAGGAAGCTAATTTTAATATTATTATAGCTACTATGAAAATGAATTTGATCAAAAAAAAATAATTAAATTGTTTTTTTTTTACATACGAGCTTGTAACATAAGTAAATAACTAAATAAAATTATTCTCATAGAATTTTTTGAGAGATTTTATTTCTAGGATGCAAAATTGAGTTTAGCAGCAAACTTTAGATTAATTGCAAAGAGATAATTAGATTTAAAATTAATATAGTAATTCACCAATCAGATTCATTGCTATCGCTTCTCGGCCTTTTGGCTAAGATCAAGTGTAGATTCATTGCTGTCATTGTTTTTCATAAACACATTATTATTAAGCTCTCTGAGTTAGAAAAATTGAAATGTACTGAGGAAAAGTAATAATAAAATTATATTTTTAAGTTTAACATTTCTGAGATATTACTCTCTTTTCTATTTTCAATTTTAAATCTTCTAAATAGAGTCTAAAATTTTGTTTTAAAATTTATTTAGTGGTAATAGAGACTATTCTAAATATGCCCTGTATATTTTAACAGTTCTTTCATCACTGCACTGTAAAAAGACAGAAGAGAGTTTTTCTTTTCAACAATAGATTTTTATTTTACATGAATATTCTGAATTTACTGCCATTTGTCTTTTTGCCTTACTCTAGAAATACTGTTTTAGAGAAATCAATTGAAATAAAAATAACTTATAGTAGTCTCACTTAGTCAAGTGATAGGGTTTCTCTTTCTCCTTTAAAGCCATGGGAATCACTAGTCTTGGATGTTTTTCCAAATTAAGAACAGTGTCCTTAAAACTACTATGTTTTAATAGTTTAATAATTTTAGTAGTTTTATTATGTTTTAATAGTTTATTAAGAACAAAGTCCCTAAAACTATGTTATACTTTATTTTCCACTAAACTGTTGCAGTAGTGTTTGCTAATTCCCTTGCCCTCTCTCTCTGTGTCTTTCTCTTTCTTTTATTTAATTGGTAAGTGTAAGATTAACCAGTTTTCTATGCAGGAAGTTTCATTATGGAACTTTAAAAGAAATAGAATGAAAAAAAAAAAGGCTTAACAAAGTCAAATTTGATTTACACATATACTGGTAACATTCCTTCTGAATTAATATTTTTAGAAAACCCTCTTTTGATACATATATGTCAGCTTATTTCTTATCAGAAAACAGTACTTGAGGATGTGATGACAAGTCAAATATTAATAATTAAAAACAGAATCTTTAAATGAGCAGAATTTGATAATGGCAAGTACCTCTCATTAACAATATACTTAGGAACTAGTCAATATATTATGCTAGAATTCAAAAAGCTAGCAAACAAATATGTGAGGACTTATGATAAAATGAAATAAAAAGTAAATATGGTTATATTTTAAGATGGTTGGCTATATGTGGAAATGTAGAATTGACATAAAATGACTTCTGTGAGGTTTAAAGAATTCAGGACAATGGAATTATGTTAAGACTTTAATGTTCATATTTACCCCATGCAGCTTACTGGTCTATGTCCATACCACTTGATGATGTAATGAAATTGAATTTCACAAATAAGGTAGCAAGGGTCAGCACAAGAGGAGAAAGCCTTTAAGGAACTTGCCTACTGTGTTTTTATTAACAGTACTGCTAATTTCTTTAGCACTCATTTCCTCTCTGCCACAATTAAACTGGTCTTTGCACAGTATATTTGTGGCATGTGCTCACTTGCATATAGATGACCATTCTAAATAATAAAATAAAGCTATTAGCATTAAAATAGAGTAAACAAGGATCATCAATGTAAATTCAAGCTGATAATATCAACACTATTGGACTTGTTCTGTTATGTTCATAAAATGCTTAAACTTCTCTGAAATAGGCAACATGTCTGCCTTTGTGTACACTAGACAGAAAACACAAATGCAAGAGTATCAGAGAGTGAATAGTCTATTTAGGAACTGATTACAAGACACCTATATGGCAGTAAGAAAGGAAAGTAGGAAAGGGAAGGCAGTCAATACGTTGGGTTATCAGATAAGTGACCCCGTGTGCAATTAGAGCTTAACCGTAGTGGGTATATCTCTGACAGGCAAATGTATGCCAGAGTTATCCCACCTAAAGGACAAAATATTTGGGGCATTCATACACCAATTTCCAATGGGAATTAGTTGAGGACTACTTGTAGGAGGTATTGATTCATCAAGGCTTACTCGTGGGCAAAACATGTTCCAGAAATGAGGAGGAAAAAAAAAAGCCCTCAAGCAAAGAGATTCACATGCAGCAACTGGAAGCTTTCTGTGTGCACTGAAATGGTGAAGCACAAGGAGATATGTGTAGGACACAAGCACACAAAGGAACACACTGATTGTATGGCAGTAATTCAAAATCATTTTAGCCAGAAATTTATTTAAAGATTTGTGCTGCTGATATTGTCCTATCACCTCTCAGAATGATCACGTATTAGAATGTTTTGAAATCATGGCACCAGGTTGTTGGCATGTTGATGCTCTTGCTTGCTTGTCTTCCTCATGTGTACGGTATCCTCATTTGCGGTCCAAATCTAGTACCATTTTATCTATATAGACATTTTTGTAACTCCCGGTGTTCTCTCATCTGAACTCCTAAATTGCTGCAGTCAGTACTAATAACTTGACACTTAATATTCAATCACTTAATTACATTTTAAGCTCTTACCTTGAGGCAGACAATGTTTTAGGCTCTAGGAATATAGCAGTTAAAAGCAAAATTTCCTGCCTTCAAGGAGTTTATGTTGAAATAGCGGGATGTAAATAATAAACTAAAGAGCCTCTTGATGAGGGTAGAAGAGGAGAGTGAAAAATCTGACATAAAATTCAACATTAACAAAACTAAGATCAGGGCATCTGGTTCCATCAGAGGAAAAAGTGGAAGCAGGGACAGATTTCATTTTCTTGACCTCCAAAATCACTGCTGATGGTGTCTGTAGTCATGAAATTCAAGGATGCTTATTATGACAAACCTAGACAGTGCTTTATTTATTTATTTTTTTCTGATTGCTATGTATCTTTATTTTATTTTATTTTTTATTTATTTTAGTTGGGAGCTAATTACTTTACAATATTGTAGTAGTTTTTGCCATACATTGACATGAATCAGCCATGGGTCCACACGTGCTCCCCATCCTGAACCCCCTCCACCAGCCCCTCTCCCCATCCCATCCCTCTGGGCCATACCAATGCCCCAGCCCTGAGCACGCGTCCCATGCATAGAACATGAAATGGTATTCTGTTTCACAAATGACAATATACATGTTTCAATGCTATTGTCCCAGAACGTCCTACCCTCACCTTCTCCTTCAGAGTCCATAAGACTGTTCTATGCATCTTTGTCTCTTATTCTGTCTTGCATATAGGGTTACCATTACCATCTTTCAAATTCCATATATATGCATTAGTATACTGTATTGGTGTTTTTCTTTCTGGCTTACTTCACTCTGTATAATGGGCTCCAGTTTCATCCATCTCAATAGCACCGATTCAAATGTATTTTTTTAATGGCTGAGTAATATTCCATTGTGTATATGTACCACAGCTTCTTTATCCATTCGTCTGCCGATGGACATCTAGGTTGCTTCCATGTCCTGACTATTGTAAACAGTGCTGCGATGAACATTGGGGTACATGCGTCTCTTTCAATTCTGGTTTCCTCGGTGTGTATGCCCAGCAGTGGGATTGCTGGGTCATATGGCAGTTCTATTCCCAGTTTTTTAAGGAATCTCCACACTGTTCTCCATAGTGGCTGTACTAGTTTGCATTCCCACCAACAGTGTAAGAGGGTTCCCTTTTCTCCATATCCTCTCCAGCATTTATTGCTTGTAGACTTTTGGATAGCAGCCATTCTGACTGGTTTGAAATGGTACCTCATGGTGGTTTTGATTTGCATTTCTCTAATAATGAGTGATGTTGAGCATCTTTTCATGTGTTTGTTAGCCATCTGTATGTCTTCTTTGGAGAAATGTCTGTTTAGTTCTTTGGCCCATTTTTTGATTGGGTCGTTTATTTTTCTGGAATTCAGCTGCAGGAGTTGATTGTATATTTTTGAGATTAATTGTTTGTCTGTTGCTTCGTTTGCTATTATTTTCTCCCATTCTGAAGGCTGTCTTTTCACCTTGCTTATAGTTTCCTTTGTTGTGCAAAAGCTTTTAATTTTACTTAGGTCCCATTTGTTTATTTTTGCTTTTATTTCCAATATTCTGGGGGGTGGGTCATGGAGGATCCTGCTGTGATTTATGTCGGAGAGTGTTTTGCCTATGTTTTCCTCTAGGAGTTTTATAGTTTCTGGTCTTACGTTTAGATCTTTAATCCATTTTGAGTTTATTTTTGTGTATGGTGTTAGAAAGTGTTCTAGTTTCATTCTTTTACAAGTGGTTGACCAGTTTTCCCAGCACCACTTGTTAAAGAGATTGTCTTTTCTCCATTGTATACTCTTGCCTCCTTTGTCGAAGATAAGGTGCCCATAGGTGCGTGGGTTTATCTCTGGGCTTTCTATTTTGTTCCATTGATCTATATTTCTATCTTTGTGCCAGTGCCACACTAGACAGTGCTTTAAAAAGCAGAAACATCACGTTGTCTGCAAAGGTCTGTATAGTCAAAGCTATGGTTTCTCCAATAGTAATATACGGATGTAAAAGTTGGACCATAAAGAAGGCTGAGCACCAAAGAATCAATGCTTCTAAGTTGTGGTTCTGGAGAAGACTCTTGAGAGTCCCTTGAATTTCAAGGCAATCAAACCAGTCAATCCTAAAGGAAATCAACCCTGAATACTCATGAAGGACAGTTTCTGAGGCTGAAGCTGCAATACTTTGGACACCTGATGTGAAGAAATGACTCATTGAAAGAGACCCTGATGCTAAAAAAGATTGGTGGCAAAAGGAGAAGGGGGCAGCAGAGGATAAGATGGTTAGATAGAATGACTAACTCAGTGGACATGAATTAAGCAAACTCTGGGAGACAGTGGAGGACAGAGGGGTCTGGCATGCTGCAGACTGGGGGAATAATATTCCAGGCAGCTTAAGCACTGATTGCAAAGTTCTGAGATGACATATATACCATTTCAAGGAAAAGTAGAGAAAACAGTTTATGGAGTGAGTAGAAGGAAACAAAACCAGAGTCTACAAGGGATTGTGTTGGGCCTTATAAATCATTGTAAGCACTTTGGTTTTTACTCTGAGTGAGACAGGAAGGCACTGGGGTATTCTGTGAAGAGCAGTGACATGCTGTGATACATCTTCAACAGGATCACTTTGTCTGCTGCCTTGAATGCAGGATGTGACTAGACAAGAAGAGTCTAGGATGACATCAAGTTATTTGACCTGAATAACTGCAAGGACAGACCTGTCACTGTTTGAGATGGAGATACATATAAACATAGCAAGGTATGTATTTATTTCTGAATTTCAGTAAAGTAGAATGCTCTAACAGTATATGAATTTGGGAGACAGACTGGATATCATCATCAAAAGAGTAAGTTGACTGAAAAACTAAAGACATCCAAGGAATGAATCTCAAAACATTTCAACATTCATGAGATGAGATCCAAGAAATGAAGAAGACCCAACAAGAAGACTAATAAGAGTAATTAGTGAGGAAAAAGTTAAGCCAGAATTGTGCAATACTCTTAAAGTTAAGTAAAGTTAAATAAAACACCAATTGAAATTTAGTTGTGGGATTAAGTAGAGGTCATTGCTAACTTTGGCAAAAAAAACTCTCTGAAGTAGAAAGGCTGAGGGTAAAACCCTAATAGACTTCGTGAATAGGTTCATGAAATGATGCGAAGAGAGAAAGTACATACAGGGTAATGAGTCAAGATAATTCTTTACCTTTGGAGGAAAGAACAAGAGAACAGGGGCCATGAATGAGTATGCAGGAAATTAGAGGGGCTTGCACATACACACACATACACACACAGAGCTAACCAACAATTGTGAATGCAGCACTACCATGTCCCAGGCATTTTGCTTAGTACTTGGGAACGAGTGGTGAATGAAACATTAACAAGAGGCTAATTTACCCTCATCTTTGTTTTTTTAAAATTTAAATTAGTTTATTTATCTATTTTTTAACTTTACAATATTGTATTTGTTTTGCCATATATTGACATGAATCCACCACGTGTGTGTATTGGAATTTTGTTTCAGAATATGGGAGTCTGTTTTCACTATCATAAATCCACCACTTTAATCTTTGATAATTGCTCTTTGTTTGTTACCTTTCCATATCTTTCTAAAGAAAGACCACACCCCTTGTACTGTCCTTCTTAATTTAAACAGTTTTTCTCTAACGTTACCTCTGAATTCCCAGACATAGGAAATAACCTCTGGCACCTTTGAAGATTTATTTTATAAATTGCTTTCTATCAACTGATACAGGCAACTTTTTGTAACAAATCATACCCATGGCTTTCTGGACCAGATGGGTATGCAATAAATTAATCAAGAAAAGGGAGAAACCCTTGCATGAAGAGCCACAAAATTTGCCACTGAGGTTCCAAGAGTTTCTTCTAATCCAGATCCAAATATGAGCTTATCTTTATCATGGATCTTGAATTTTTATGGAATTTGATTTATCTTTCTTTAAAAAACAACTTAAAAACAAAAAACTAACAAAACACAAGAAAAGAAAATCTCTTAACTAGCCTAAAACTCAATTTTTTTAATTAAACCACCTAAAGCTAACCAATACTATTGTGTATGACTCTTTTTCTTTACCCTTCATCTTTTTTCACACCTATTATCATATTGTATCTACTACTTATCATATTTCTGGCAAAATAATTATATTGACATGCATCATTTGATTTTAATCATTAGTCGACTTATTATAGAATCATAAATTGATAGTTTTCCACTCTTAAAACCTACAGACATTTGCATTTGAAGAAAGCATAAAGGATAGATGTGACTGCAAGTTCAAGTTAGTAAAAAATTACTTATGGGACATCACACTTTTGTAGCTTGACCTGTTGGCCCTCAATGTTCATTAGAAATTCATCAGTACAGAGACTACCCTCTTTTCTTTACTTCTTTTTTTCTGATCTATTGGCTTTAGGCCAAGGAGAGATTTTCTACAGAAAACCTTTTTAATTAGCTCTTCAACCTCCTTGTAGTTTCAAAATAATTCATATAAAATGAAAACTTCAGGTCATAGTTCATTTAATGAAAAATTTCATGGAAAATTGGAGATATCCAACAGTGCTATTCTCCTATGAAAAATTCCAGCTCCCACATCTTTTTTGCATGTGTATGGAGATCACAGGAAAAGATAATTTTTATTTTATTATATCTGAGACATTAAAAAAATCCTGAAAACTTCAAAACTTAATTTATTCATACAATAAAAATAATAGCAAATTTTTAAATGCTCACTATGGGTTAGACATCAACTTAGTCCCATAAAATTGGTTATTTTATTTAATCATTTGAACAACTACATTTGGCTGGTTGTATATTCTTCTTACTTTGTGGATAAGAACTCTGAAGATATATATGTTTAAGTGACTTAATCAAATGATTGATTTACAATCAGTAAATTTTAAAGTCTAAATGTCCAAATAGTTGGTCTTATTCCAAAGCATGAATTACAAGAGTTTATATTGTATAAAATCATCTTATGAATATTTTATGTATTTACATAGATAGAAATCATTAACATATCTTAAAATCTATCCATTTATAATTGCTGAAAAGGAGTTTAATATCAATAAACATGTGTTGGTAATTTGGAAGTGAAGCAATATAATAAACATCACCTTCCTCCCCGCCCTCCCCCCATTATCGTATGTGTGTGTGTGTGTGTGTGTGTGTGTGTGTGTGTGTGTGTAGGGCAAAGTGGTAGTCAGGGAAGGAAAGGGGATGGTGTCAATTCAACCAAAAGACAGGAAGCCTAAAGTTCTAAATTTTTTATCTTCATGTTTTCCTAAGTTGTAAAGAAATAAATGTATGAGATTCCTAGAATAAGATTAATCTCAATGTTTAATACTTGGAACTAGGATATCTTTTTCCCAGTGTATTGGGAGGCAGAATGGTGAAGACCATTTGAGAAAATGTTTTACCAAAAATTCTAGTTTACTTTGTCCATTTCTACCATTCAAACTGTTGGGATGGTGCCTCTTTCCTAAGATGCTGCTCCTCACCAACCTTTCTGTGTCAAACCCATGGAGATCAGTCAGTCAACAGGCTTTTTGTTATCTCATACCACTGTCTCCTATATTTTCAGTTTTAGTGTTGTCCTTTATGTGATTTTTTAAGATAACAAAAAAGAATAACATTGTTGGCTACTGTTGAAAGATAAATTGTGGCAAATTAAAATTTATTTAAAAATTTAAGAGCTATTTTAACAAAAATTAATTCTAATCAGTGCAGCTACAAACCAGAAGTAGTTAGCAGCACTACACCAACAGAAACTTAGGGAGAAGCTATTAGAGAGGAAAAGTAAAGCAAAGGAAGGAAATTGCTGATTTGCTAGAGCTTAAAGTTATTTAGTTGGGGCAACCATAGTTTGACCCCAGGTAAATAACAGGGAGGGAACACAGCCCCACCCATCAACAGAAAATTGGATTAAAGATTTGCTAAACATGGCCCCGCCCATCAGAACAAGACCCAGTTTCCCCATAAGTCAGTCTCTCCCATCAGGAAGCTTCCGTAAGTCCTTATCCTTCTCCATCAGAGGGCAGAAAGAAGAAAAGCCACGATCACAGGAAACTAACCAATCTGATCACATGGACCACAGCCTTGTCTAACTCAATGAAACTATGAGCCATGCCATGTAGGGCCACCCAAGACAGACAGGTTATGGTGGAGAATTCTGACAAAACGTGGTCCACTGGAAAAAGCAAAGCCGCTAAGTCGTGTCTGACTGTGACCCTATGGACTGTAGCCTACCAGGCTTCTCATTCCATGGAATTTACAGGCAAGAGTACTGGAGTGGGTTGCCATTTCCTTCTCCAGGGGATCTTCCCGACTCAGGAATCGAACCTGGGTCTCCTGCATTGCAGGAAGACGCTTTATCATCTGAGCCACCAGGGAAGCCCACTGGAAAAGGGAATGGCAAACCACGTCAGTATTCTTGCCTTGAGAACCCATGAACAGTATGAAAAGGCAAAAAAAAAATAGGACACTTAAAGATGAACCACCCAGGTCAGTAGGTGCCCAATATGCTACTGGATATCAGTGGAGAAATAACTCCAGAAAGAATGAAGAGATGGAACCAAAGCAAAAACAACACCCAGTTGTGGGTGTGACTGGTGATAGAAGTAAAGTTCAATTCTGTAAAGAGCAACATTGCAGAGGAACCTGGAATGTTAGGTCCATAAATCAAGGCAAATCGGAAGTGGTCAAAAAGGAGATGGCAAGAGTGAACATTGACATTTTAGGAATCAGTGAACTAAAATGGAAGGCAATGGGCATATTTAACTCAGTCAGTTCAGTCGCTCAGTCGTGTCTGACTCTTTGTGACACCATGAATCACAGCATGCCAGGCCTCCCTGTCCATCACCAACTCCCAGAGTCTACCCAAACCCATGTCCATCGAGTCGGTGATGCCATCCAGCCATCTCATCCTCTGTCGTCCCCTTCTCCTCCTGCCCCAAATCCTTCCCAGCATTAGGGTCTTTTCCAGTGAGTCAACTCTTTGTGTGAGGTGGCCAAAGTATTGGAGTTTCAGCTTCAACATCAGTCCTTCCAATGAACACCCAGGATTGATCTCCTTTAGGATGGACTAGTTGGATCTCCTTGCAGGCCAGGGGCTCTCAAGAGTCTTCTCCAACACCACAGTTCAAAAGCATCAATTCTTCGGTGCTCAGCTTTCTTCACTGTCCAACTCTCACATCCATACATGACTACTGGAAAAACCATAGCCTTGACTAGACAGACCTTTGTTGTCAGAGTAATGTCTCTGATTTTTAATATGCTATCTAGGTTGGTCATAACCTTCCTTCCAAGGAGTAAGCATCTTTTAATTTCATGGCTGCAATCACCATTAGCAGTGATTTTGGAGCCCCAAAAAATAAAGTCTGACACTCTTGTTACAATCTCTGAATCTAACTGGACACATAATAATTGCCCAAAGCCTATAGTTTACATGGGAATTCACTTCTGGTTTCATGCATTCTGTGGATTGGGAATCAAAAGTTATTTTAAGCCTCAAACATAGACCCATTTTAACCTCAGATTCCATGTTATATTTGACCCTGCTACTTGACTCAAACCTTGAATTTGAGTGAATTCATCATCAAGTTGATTCCAAATCAGTAATATATGCCAATAGTCATAGTCCAGCTCTTTTCTAGAATACTTCTCAGTTTGGCTTTTTTTGTAATTAAAAAATAAAATATTTTTAGCCTCATAGAATGAATACAATTCTCTTTCTTTTACATTTTTTCACTCTTACCTTTGACTTAATTATAAATGCCACCCTCTCAGGCTTCATTGGGAAATCCACACATGCTGTATGTTTTCTCTGTGGCATACATTTCAAATACATATGTGTGTATTTTCAATCATGAAGATACTGGTTACCAGTTTGATTCCTTCAAAGACTAATTGTTAATGGAAGGCCATATTCTTTATTTTTTCCTTATAACAAAACTGAGTATTAATCAGACTTTTTTTTCACAAAGTAAGCATTTAAACTTTTGAGATGTAATTGACAGTAAATGACTCACATTTAAAGTGTAGTCCGCTGAGTTTTTATGTGTGTATATGCCTGTGAAAGGATCTCCACAGCTAATATAATGGGCAAAGGAATCACCTGCAAAAGTTTCTTCATGCCTTTTTGTCTATAGCCTCCCTTATATTCCTTACCTCCAAACAAAAACTGATCTCTGTTTTGTGACTAGGATTTTATATAGATTGAATTTTATTTGCTGTATTTAGCACAATTATTTTGACATTCATCCCTATTGTATTGTTCTCTTGTATTCCATTTTGTGGATGTAAAGGAAAATGTGTTTATTCATTTACTTATTGATGGGCATTTGAGTTATTTCTAGTTTTTGTCCACTGATAATAAAACTGCTTTGAATATTCATTCACAAATATCTTGGTTTTCAGTTTTAAATGACACATTTAACTACCTTTGGTTAAACAGCTTCTTCTTCCAAATCTATAGGGCCCTGAATTTAGGCACTTTGTTTTCATTCATCACTGCCAGTTATGTTCTGGGATAATTTCTATTAATACTTTGCCAAATTCAGCCAATAACCACACATTATTAAGACTCTGTATTTCAACTGGTAACCCCAGGGTTACAAGTTTTTTAGAGTTCTTTTGAGTCCCAAAGTATCAAAAACAATCTTAACCTTAACTATTGATAAAAGTTATACCACCATAGAAATGGAATCAGTATAATGGTATGTGTTCAAGTTTTCAGAGAAGAAGCTTAATAGCCTGCCTTTAAAAAGTAAATACAAATTATAAGCACAAAATTAGAAACAAAATTGAATATTTGTAATGAGATGATTGGGTCGCATCACCGACTTGATGGAACATGAGTTTGAGCAGGCTCCGGGAGATGGAGATGGAAAAAGGAGGCCTGGAGTGCTGGATTACATGGGGTCACAAAGAGTTGGACATGACTGAGTGACTGAACTGACTGAACTGAATGCTCTGATAGTCCAGTGGTTAGGACTCTGCTCTTCCACTAAAAGTGGCACGGGTTTGATCCCTGGTTGGGGAACTAAGATCCTGCAAACCATGCGGCACAGTCAAGAAATAGAAAAGATATATTATAAAATATTCACATATGTGAAACATGATAAATACCAGAGCCATCAGAAGTTTAAAAAATATTTTCTTTTTTGACTGCATTGTCTTTATTACATATTATGAATAATAGTACATTTATAATGTTAATGTTTCAATTAATGTTTTAATATTAATGTTTTATAATATAATTTTTTTCTCTCAGAGAATAGAAATGTAAATCTCTTTTCTTTAGCATCATAGATTGTTTTTTAAATTATTGACAATTTGGATATATAAACCTTAGACTCCATGCATAGAAATACTACTGTTAGTAATAATGGTGCACATTTTTGCCCCATTAATACTAAAAGAATTCTGATGAATTCTATAGCTTTTATAAAAATGAAAAAGGCATTGTGTTTTTATTGCTATATATATATATATATATATATATATATATATATATATATATATATATATCACGTTATTTCCTATATTACAGATAGGAGAGAACTTCAGTTTTGATTAGGCTTCTATAAAAAACAAATTCTCCACTTACAATTTTACAATTTGATAATTAGAAACAATATTCCATGTACAAGTTTCTAACTTTAAATGTTTCAATCTTGTTACTCCTCCACAATTCACCTTCTGGTCCAGGTGCTTCATGACATGTTTCTACTGAATAATTCCAAGTGATTTGGCACAAAGGGTTGCAAAAATATTCTGGAAAGCATTTCTGTACTGGCATGGCTAAAAACAATTTAGCTATAAATTGTGAGTCACATTCCTGTATTTCATTAAGCTCAAACTAAATATATCTCCAACTCAATTTTCCCTTAGATAAATGGAAGAAATGATTCTGGCAACTTTAAATCCTTTCAATATGTTAAAGAAAAAAGTGACAGAGAGGAAATTATAGTAAAACGAGATAGTGGTCTTTACAAAATGAGATTATACCTGATTTTTGCACATTTTGTAAATGTTAACATGTAAAATAAATGTGAGCACATTACTGAGTTATATTCAGGGCTATAAAGTAAACCACATAAGTAGGAGGCCCTGAGACTTAAGATTTTATTTGACTTCTTAGTAAGCCTGTCCATGATCTCCATCCTTCTAGCCTTTGATTTTACCTAATTACCTGCCTCTAAACACCTAACCAAATATCACGTATCACAAGTATGAACTGAATTGTCTTAACAGTCAGGATACGGTATGTTTTGATGTGGAATTAAATACCTCCAAAATTTCACAATCACCTTAACATGGCAAAGAAAACTCTAGAGTTTATCACCCTGGGAATTAAAAATTACAGCTTAGAAATGACGTGACCCTGTATGCGAGACAGCAAAAGAGACTCAGATGTACAGAACAGTATTTTGGACTCTCTGGGAGAGGGCGAAGGCAGGATGACATGGGAGAATGGCATTGAAGCATGTAAATTATCATATGTGTAATGAATCGCCAGTCCAGGTTTGAAGCATGATACAGGGTGCCTGGCTGGTGCACCGGGATGACCCAGAGGGATGGGATGGGGAGGGAGGTGGGAGGAGGGTTCTGGAAGGGGAACACATGTACACCCATGGTGAATTCATGTCAATGTATGGCAAAACCAATACAATATTGTAAAGTAAAAAAATAGATAAATAATAAATTAAAAAAAAAAAGAAATGGCATGACATATACCTCCCTTACCTCAATTTTGCTGCTGCTATTGTTGTTTGGTCACTAAGTAGTGTTCAACTAAGTAGAAACACCCAAATGCAGGGAACTGAGCAAGGTCAGAATTCTGTCTGCCTAGAAGAGTGGGAAACTGGATACTAGTGAGCAGCACAAAAGACTCCTCATAGTATAATAGACATGTCAAACTTACCATGTCAAAAGCTGCTCTCCTAGGCTACTCCCAGACAGCTCTTGCTACCTGTGCTATTGTTTCAACATAATGTGTTGTTTACCATATTTTGTTATCGGAGTATAGCACATGTAAGAAATAAAAATGGAAACATTTCAAATTTTTATTTTATTAACTGCATTATTATTTATGAAACTTATTACTACTTATGATATAGCAAAAATCAACAGTAATCCTAAATATGATGTGAACTCAAATATATGGAAGAAAGGCATGTAGGAGTTTTTTGCTTTTATTGATTTATTTTTCTATACTGGTTAGATGATAACATTATTTCTCTCATTAGAGAATTGGTTGGCAATAGATATGGGATTTCACCAGTTATTTTGTCTCCCACTTCAATGTCTTTTCTCTTTATATGCCTTTACCCCAATTTTTCTCCTAGAAATGTAACTAAATAAGCAATAGTAATTCAGCAAAAATTCTCTGTTTCAGTTTATAATGCATAATTTCTTAAATTGTAGTAATCCTGTGTTTTGTATCTGTTAAAATAATTTTCATCTTTCTGGTTTTTTTTTTTTTTTTACTTTTCTCATTCAATTATTCTATTCGGACACCCTTATTTTTGTTAGTTAATTTATTTAGACCTTACAATGTGGCCTGATATGGGGATACAAAAAGAATAAAGCACAGCTCCTTCCATCAAGAACCTCACAAGTAGAATTTAGACCAGGAAATAACAAAATAGAGAAGAAAAAGAAGGGCATTACAGGCAGAGAAAATTAATGTATAATAGCAAGATAGTTTGAAACTATATTATTAAAGGACTATTCCTAGTATACTGCATTTCAGTAAAACTGGAATTTGGGCTGTGTATTCTTTATCATGGAGATGGGTCACACAGCAGGATAAGGGGACCAGTGAAAAATAAAATAGAAAAAAGTGAGTAGTTGGCCAGACCATGAATGAGACTTTGGCTACAGAGGAATATTCAACTTTTTCTTGTAAATAATAAGAGCATTGAAAGTAATACCACTATTGGATTAGCTCTCTCTCCTACTATTAGTGCTTTTATTCTATTTTTTAAACTCAATGAATGCCAAGACCATTTTTATGACCTTTGTACAAATACTGTCTTCCTATAATGATTATGCTTTACTTTTCTCTGTCTAATGCTTTGATTCATGGTCTTGTTTTAAATCATATTTTTCTTGAACCGTTTTCTTGAAGTATAGTATTTCAATAAGCATTTCCCTTTATGATTATTTTACATTATTTTACATTAACCTGTTTTGCTTTAAATTTTTACAATCTATGATCATCAAGCAATAATTTTATACTTTGTTTTTAGATAGATTAATATGGTAGTAGTGTAGTAACTACTATATTAATAATTTATAGACATTATATAAAAATAGAGCCTTAGTAAATATGTTTGCTTCAGAAGTTAGGTTAAAATTCTTCGAAATTTCTGGTAATAATATTAACATTCCTTACATTCAATGGAATAACTACTAATGTTTAACATGGGTAGCAAGTCCCTGTAGTTCAGGAAAAATATAAGTAGGAGAGTCTCTAATTTCAAGGAAAATTCAGAAACACATCTTTTTTGTGAAATCTGTTGGGTAGTTTTAAGGTGTTATATTTTCATTTAGAGCAACTGTTTTTATTTATCGTAGTAAGCATTCTATTTGTATGCATTCGTTTCTTATTTTAAAAGCACAGAGGCTTATTGTAAAGCTATAATAACACATTTTCACTTAGCTATGATAGTGTTCAGGCTCACTATAAATACTATAATAACTGTGAACATTTGCCAAAGCTAATAGTGGCTTTGTTCACTTTGCCTATATACACAGAAAAAAAATCAATTGTTGTGACCACATATTATTCCCTTTCCAAACGCAAGTGATCCCAGGCTTTTTTAATTTCTGAAAGGCACCCAGTTTGTGAAAGAACCACCTTATATACCAGCAAGTATGTCCTTTAAAGGACATATTAAAGTTTATCCCTGAGAGATGTACAGCCTCCTCCTTCTTTATGTTGTAATTTCTCCACACCCTCTGATGCTTTTTCATCAGCATCAATGTGATGCTTTTTCCCCTGCATTTCATAGTAGAGTTTCATAGTGCATAGGTGATTCCAGATTGATCACTTACACTTTCATAAGTTGCTTTATGAGCTGAATGCCTTATTAATTAAGGCTTTGACATCAGATTATCTCCATACCAAGTATAGCTTTATCCTATGTGGGTGTCATAAAGTGAAAGAAGTTCCTTAAAGAAACGTGTTCTTTAGGAATGTTAACACTAACACTTCAATTTGGTGTAACTCCAAGACCTTTACTTTTCCTGTACTGGCAAGTGCTTCTCTTAAGTCTACCAATTGTTATTTCAAAATGACTACTTCCCCAATCCACAGTGGATCCATAGGTAACTGTATGCTCAACACTGAAGAGTTAATAAATAACTGTATCTTAACTAATATGATATTTATAAATAAACAGCCAAGCAATTACAGCCTATCCTGAGATATGCGGAAGAAGAAAAAAGCCTTAAGAATTTTTGAAGCTACGCTTTGTAAAATATCAACATATTTTACAAAATATGTAAGCTATTACTTTATCAATTAAGGCTGACCAGATAATAGTAAAAAAATGAAATTGTTGAAGTTTCTATCTCTTATTCTGTACTCTATAGAAGTTCTATACTCATACTTTCTTATTAGAATTTTATATAAAACAATACAAGATTACCCAATTAAGCAGAAAACAAAGACATAACATTTGTAGCACATAACTGTTCACATTTTAGTTACTGAATAAACACTTGTATAATACCATCTATGTATCATGCAGCATTCTTAATGTCTTACAAATACAAACACGTTAATACTCATTAAGCTATGGCTGAATTACTAGCACTTTAGAGCTTTCATGTGAAGTAGCTACACAAGATTAGAAAGTACTTGTTAGTAGTGACAAAGAGATTGTGGAAATAATGGGGCTTCCATGATCAGGGGGCAGTTTATAGTGATTCAATTGCAGGACACAAGTGCAAAGAACATTTAATGACCACTCTGTTTTCAAGGACTAGAAACTCATTGCTCCTGTAGAAGTCTTATATGTTAAATGTCTTCCTCATTGGGCAGTAAGTGAAAGAATATATCCCTTAAAAATCATTTTCTTATATAGATGCAATGTGGGAGACCTGGGTTTGATCTCTGGTTTGAGAAGATCCCCTGGAGAATGGAATGGCTACCCACTCCAGGATTCTGAACTGGAGAATTCCATGGACAGAGGAGCCTGGCAGGCTAAAGTTCTTGGAGTCACAAAGTCAGACAAGACTGAACGACTTTCACTTTTATTTTTCACTATATAGAGAGTTTTCTGGATTTGTTTTCTTTTTAATATATATATATATAATTTTATTTGATGTGAAGACATTGTGAGATAACAGATTCTACTGTTCACTGATTTATAAGCCAGATAGTCTGTCCATTGGGCTTCCCTCATGGCTCAGATAGTAAAGAATTTGCCTGCAATTCAGGAGCCCCTAGTTGGATCCCTATGTTGGGAAGATCCCCTGGAAGAGGGCATGGTGACCTACTCCAGTATTATTGCCTGGATAATCCCATTGTCCGAAGAGCCTGATAAGCTGTAGTCCATGGGGTCACAAAGAATCGGACATGATTGAGCAACTAAGCACAACACAGTCTGTTTATTACCTTAATTCATTTCATTGAATCCTCAGAATTTCTGATCATGCTAAGTAATAGAAGGGGAAACTGAGGCTCAGGTATTAAGTACTAGCAAGTCAGTGTCCCATGATAGGCTTAAATATTATATTTTGATTGAATTATGCTCAGGGCAGAAAAAAAGCATGTATTGTAATGGAGAAGGGCTAATATCAACTTTTGCTTAGATTTATGTTTTAACAGCACTGGTATTATTATTTTATTATTATTTTCACAACCCCTGCTTTGGAGATGGGGAAACAAATGAGAGTTATGACTCTGCAACAGTTCCATTGATAGTGACTGGAAGTCAAGCTAACTGTAGAGGCAAAGTAACATAGCACAATGAAATGACATAAAGAAGTAGATTCAAAAACAAACAAAACCTTCTTAGAATTGGTAAACAAATTTAGCAAATTTGCGTTATACCAAATCAACACTAAAAAATCAGTTGTGTTTCCACATGCTAAAAAAAAGCAATCAGAAGAGGAAATTAAGCAGTCAATTTCACTTACAGTAGCATCAAAAGAATAAAATACTTAGGAATAAACTTAACCAGGTGGCAAAAGACCTGTATGATGAAAACTACTGATGTTGATAAAATAATTTAAAGAACAAAAAAATACATAGAAAGCCAATTTATTGTCATTAACTGGAGGAATTACTATTTTAAGATGGCAATATTACCCCAAAGCAATCTAGATAAAATTCATATGGAATCTAAAAAACGTTGGACAGACAAAACAACTTGAGAAAAACCAAGTTGGAGGTCTCATGCTTCCTGATTTCAAACACTACAAAACTACAGTAATCAAAACAATGTGGTACTAACCTAAAGACAAACACACAGTCAGATGGGATTGAGAGCTCAGAAACTTTCTCACACATGATTAAATAATTTCTTCAAGGTGCCAAAACCATTCAATGGAGAAAAGGCAAAATTTTAAACAATTGGTTTAGGGAAAACAGAATATCCATATGCAGATGAATGAACTTGGATTATTCAAGAGAAAATATTTGCAAATCACATATCTGATAAGGAGTTAATATATCCAGAGCACTTAAAGAACTACAATTGAGTGCTAAGAAAGCAATATAATTTAGAAATGGGTAAAGGACATGCTATCTAGGTTGGTCATAACCTTCCTTCCAAGGAGTAAGTGTCTTTGAATTTCATGGCTGCAATCACCATCAGCAGTGATTTTTGAGCCCCCCAAAATAAAATCTGACACTGTTTCCACTGTTTCCCCATCCATTTCCCATGAAGTGATGGGGCTAGATGTCATGATCTTAGTTTTCTGAATGTTGAGCTTTAAACCAACTTTTTCACTCTCCTCTTTCACTTTCATCAAGAGGCTCTTTAGTTCTTCTTCGCTTTCTGCCATAAAGGTGGTGTCATCTGCATATCTGAGGTTATTGATATTTCTCCCGGCAATCTTGATTCCAGCTTGTGTTTCTTCCAGCTCTGCCAACAAAGGTCCATCTATTCAAGGCTATGGTTTTTCCAGTGGTCATGTATGGATGTGAGAGTTGGACGATGAAGAAAGCTGAGCGCCAAAGAATTGATACTTTTGAACTGTGGTGTTGGAGAAGACTCTTGAGAGTACCTTGGACTGCAAGAAGATCCAACTAGTCCATCCTAAAGGAGATCAGTCCTGGGTGTTCATTGGAAGGACTGATGTTGAAGCTGAAACTCCAATACTTTGGCCACCTCATATGGATAGCTGACTCATTGGAAAAGACCCTGATGCTGGGAAGGATTGGGGGCAGGAGGAGAAGTGGATGACAGAGAATGAGATGGTTGGATGGCATCACCGACTCGATGGACATGGGTTTGGGTAGACTCCGGGAGTTGGTGATGGACAGAGAGGCCTGGCGTCCTGCAATTCATGGGGTCGCAAAGAGTCAGACACGACTGAGCGACTGAACTGAAAGGACTTGAAAGGATACTTCTCCACAGAAGTCATACAATTAGCTGATAAGCACATAAAAGATCCTTAATATCACTAATAATTAGGCAAATGCAAATTAAAAATAATAAAAGATTCAACCTCAAACTGAGTAGGATGTCTATTATTAAAAAAAAAAATGGAGAAAAATTAGTGTCAGTGAGAACGTGAAGAAATTGCAATCCTTGAACACTGTGAGTGGGAATGTAAAACAGAGGAGGCTCTGTGGAAAATAGTATGGCATTTCCATAAAAAATTAATTATAGACTGTGGTCCAGCAATTCCACTTCTAGTTATATATCCCAAATAATTGAAAGCAGAGATTCAAACAGTTATTTGTAAACCAATGTTCACAGCAGCCAAAATGTGGAAGTAACCCAAGTAACAACAGATGAAGGAATAAACATAATGTGCTATATATACATATATATATATACATATATATATATATATATGTATATATAATGAAATATTATTCAGCTTTAAAAAAGAAAGGAAATTATCATGCATACTGCAATTTGGTAAATCTTGACGATATCAGCTAAGTAAATTAAGCCAGTCAACAAAGGATAAGTACCATATGATTCCACTTATGTGAGATCCCTTTGTGTGTGTGCTCAGTCGCTTCAGTCATGTCCAGCTCTTCCCAACCCCATGGACTATATCCCATCAGGTTTCTCTGTTGATGAAATTTTGCCAGAAAGAATACTGGAATGGGTTGTCATGCTCTCCCCCAGGGGATCTTCCTGACCCAGAGATTAAGCCCACATCTCTTGTATCTCCTACATTGCAAGCAAATTCTTTACTACTTGAACCAACAGGGAATCCCTATGTGAGGCTCCTATAGTAGTCAATTTCATAGAAAAGTAAATTGGTTGTTGTTACGAGCTGAGGAGTGGGGGAAATGGAGATTTATTGTTTAATGGTACAGAGTTTTCATTTGGAAAGATGAAAAACAGTTTTGGAAATGAATGGTGGTGATGGTTGTGCAACACTGTGAATGTATGTAATGCTATGAAACTGAATGCTTTAAAATGGTCACAACGGTAAATTTTTTGTGATGTATTCTTTACCACAATTTTTAAAGAATTTTTTTAAGAAAATAAATAACATTAGAGAAAGAGAAACTAAAAAATTCCCAATTGATTTTTTAATTTAAAAGTAATGACTTTGAGCAGTTGGTCAAAATCTTCTCATTTTTCAGTTTCTTTGAAAAAGAAACTGTAGCTAATTCATGTTCTCTGAGGTTGTTGGGAGGTTTATCACAATAATGTATGTAAAATACTTTGTACAGTGCCTGACACAAGGCAGGTATGCAACAGTAGTTTCAATGTTCATCATACACCTGAGGCATACATCAGTAGTTGGATGGGGATTATCTGAGAAAAAGCTCCATTTAAGGATTTAAATGACAAGTAGGTATTAATCATACAAACATCTTGTAATGATTAAACTATTAACTAGCATTTGTAATACAAAGTCTTAAGATACAAAATAAGCCCTGAATTTAATGACATTTTATCTAGTTCCTTTTTGTAGGGCTTAAGACTGTTTGCAACACTTGTGTTACTCATCATAAATTATAATACAAATATTTGAAAGTTGGAACTAAACTAGAAGCTATAAGTTGCTACTGTATCTCTTGTTTAGTTATGACTTTTGATCGGTGAGAGACAACAAGTAAAGATAAGGAAAGATCGAATCTATAGCCCTCCGTCTTGGGAATCTTAGTATAGTCTGATAAAAAGTAATTTTTTAGGGTGCTAAGGTTATGAATAATAACCATCTAATTATTAAGAACTAAGATGTGTTTTCCCAAGAGACAAGAAATCTTTAGTTTGGAAAAATTTAATACCAAGTCTATACCATAGTATAGATATGGTTAGAAGCCTGGATTCTGCAGTCAGATGTCCTGGGGATAAACTGCTACTTCTCCTCTTCATAGTCACATATCCTTGGTCATGTTGCGTCACCATTCTAAGTCTAAATGTGATGATAAACAGAGTTAGTTCAGAGATGAGATACCACATAAAGCATTTAACGTAGTTCATTGCACTTAGTAAGTCTTTCATAATTTTATTATGATGGTAACTATCATGATTCATGCGATCTTATTATCTCAGAAAATGGCTGGACACAGCCCACTTAATTATAGTGGGATACAGCAAACTGATCATTGCTAGCTTGAATGTAGGCTTGACATTAAGAGATGTTCAGACACAGAGAAGTATTTAGATTCAAAGGAAATACATCAGAGGTCTAATCCAGCTGGTATGTCATAACTTTTAAAAGTAGGTTATGAAACTACTTAACAGGTTTAAACAATAAAGCAGCTTGAAGGGAAGAGTATTGTTTTAACCTGATACTGCAAAATCATTAACTGACTGACAGAAAATCATAATTAGGAATGTAAAAGCAAATTGTTAGAAAGCCAGGCAGGTGATTAGGCAGCATTAGAGATACAGAAGTAGCAGAAGCACTGGCATCAATATGGGAGTCCATTAGAGGATTTTTGCTCTTGGTTAAGACTGGGGAAGTTAAAAGTCTTTCAGTTGAGGTTTCCCCAATATCAGCCCAGAGACAGGGAAGAAAGGACACATAGTTTATTGTAAAGGGGCAATAAACACAAGTGGGCTTCCCAGGCAACTCGGTAGTAAAGAATCCGCCTGCTGATGTGGGAGACACAGGAGATGTGGGTTCAATCCCTGGGTTGGGAAGATCCTCTAGAGGAGGAAATGGCAAACCCACTACAGTATTCTTGGCTGGGAAATCCCAAGGACAGAGGAGCCATGGGCTACAGTCCATGGTGTCACAAGGAGTCAGACATTACTGAGCAACTGAGAACACAGAGCAAACACAAATAGAGAAGTGCAGAAGTAAAAAAATAAAAAGGGAAGTTGAAAGTAGCCAATAAAGTATGTTGTTAACCTAGCTTCAAGAGGTAAAGGAATCAGAGGATTTACATACCAAATGTTACTGATGATTTTTTTGAACTCTGCTGGTAGAAGGAGAAGGAGAGACTACTTTGGCTTCAGAGAAAACCCTAAAGCAAAAAGATGTAGACACTACCAGTTGGAAAATGTTCAGGCCTGAAGATGCACAATAGAAGTTAACAGCATTAAGGAAGTCAGCTGTAAAGTTCATCCCACACACATGGCGTTATCACATCTAACTTACATGTAACCATAAACCCAATGTTTATAGAACTCATCTCCTACTTGTCCTATTTCCTACCTCATTCCTTATTACAACATCTCAAGCATTCTGGCAAAATTTTGCATTTTCTTCATGTTTTTAATCCTTTTTCTGAAACACTTGGGGCCAGATGATTTTTCAAGTTCAGATTTTTTTTTAAGTTCAGAAAGATAATATTTAATTTCTGTAATAATATTCTGTATATTTAATAATATCTCCTATGATGCTTGGGGCAACACTAAGAAAGAAAATACATAAATATTTCTAGTGTCACACAAATAAATAGTTCCATTAAGTGGTATGAAAGTGAGAGTGAAAGAGTTAGTCGCTCAGTCATGTCCAACTCTTTGCACCCCCTTGGACTGTAGCCCATGGAATTCTCCAGGCAAGAACACTGGAGTGGGTTTCTGTGACATTCTTCAAGGGATCTTCCAGACCCAGGGATCAAACCTGTGTCTCCAGCATTGTAAGCAGATTCTTTACTGTCTGAGCCAGGAGGGAAGTCCATTAAGTGGTATAAGCCAATAAAAACCTCACATTGATTCATGTCAGGTTTGTGCTTAGTCTGGATGTAACTGGAATGTACACAATGTGGAACTAACTCTAGAATAAGACTCTCAACCCACAAATGTTCAGTCACTTATAGAATGGAAAACACAGGTGGACAGACAATATCTAGGAGACCATGAAGTTATAGAAGTTTAGGAGGTCAAGGAAGTGCCTCCCTAGAAAGGGGGAGTGGAGGCTCTGGAGCTAGCATTAGATACTATTTATTCTCTTGATTCAGCTCAGATCTGCTGACACAGGTCTTTGATAAGCTACTAGAAAAGAAAGAAAGTGAAGTTGCTCAGTCATGTCCGACTCTTTGCAACCCCATGGGCTGTAGCCTACCAGGCTTCTCCCTCCATGGGATTTTCCAGGCAAGTGTACTGGAGTGGGTTACCATTTCCTTCTCCAGGGGATCTTCTGGTCCCAGGGATAGAACCCAGGTCTCCTGCATTGTATGCAGATGCTTTACCCTCTGAGCCAGCAGGGAAGCCCAAGCTACCAGAAAGAAGGTGGGAAATGAGATTTCAGGGATATCTAGATGTGTTTCTCTTCAGATGCCAGCTTATGAAAATTATTTGATTTTCAGAACAAAGTTTTGGGATTCTAGAATAGTCGATAACTGGTAACTATACAGTGGATCTGTATATTAAACCTGGTTTTTTCTACTTCATAAAAATTCTACAACTGTAGTCCTCTCTCTCTCTCTCTCTCTCTCAGAATACAGAATTCTGAGATCCAGTGAGATAGAATCCTTAGTGTTTTATATCTTAGTTTGTTGTTGTTGTTGTTGTTATTGCACCCTTCCCTTATTAGCCTTTTTGGATTATTGTTTCCCTAATTTTCCACCTCCATGACATTTAATACAAAATATACACTATGTATCTGAGGACTGACTGTGGCATTTTTGGAGGACCATGCATCATTATAATACCTAACATTTTTGTCCCCCTAAGAATCAATTTTTGCCCCTTTGGGGGCTATTTTTATTTATCTTATTATTACTTGGGAATGTATGCCCATGTTAGAGAGTACAAATTTTACCCAATATGACAAGGTGAAGACTAACATACATGATGTCTTTTAATATGTTTTTGTAATAACTTTAATCGGTTTAATTGAGCTTTGTATTAGATTTCCTTTTAAAGAATCTTTTAAAAATCAATTGCATTAATAATATAAATTGAAATATATGGATATAATGAATAGTCATGAACATATATTGTTGAAATAATAGGTTAGTTGAAAAAAAACATATATTGTTAAAGTATACAGGTTAGTTGAAAGAAAACTATACATGAAATTAATTCAAGGAACTTGTGGGTGGATATTAAGTGCTTTAGTGCTATTAGAGTGTCCCTGGTAGCTCAGCTGGTAACTAAGCCACCTGCAATGCAGGAGACCCTGGTTCAATTCCTGGGTCAGGAACATCCCCTGGAGAAGGGATAGGCTACCCACTCCAGTATTCTTGGGCTTCCCTGGTAACTCAGCTGGTAAAGAATTAACCTGTAATGCAGGAGACCTGGGTTCAGTCGCTGGGTTGGGAAGATCTGCTGGAGAAGAGAACAGCTACCCATTCCAGGATTTTGGCCTGGAGAATTCGAAGGACTACACAGTACATGGGACTACAAAGAGTCAGACACGACTGAGTGACTTTTACCAAGTGTTTTAGAAGTTTTATTTATTTTCACTCGCTAGGTCCTGTCTGACTCTTTGTGACCCCATTGCTTGCAGCACACCAGGCCTCCCTGTCCAATACCAACTCCTGGAGTTTAATCAAACTCAAGTCCATTGAGTTGGTGATACCATGCAACCATCTCATCCTCTGTCATCCCTTTCTCCTCCTGCTTTCAATCTTTCCCAGTATCAGGGTCTTTTCAAATGAGTCAGCTGTATGCATCAGGTGAACAAAGTACTGGAGTTTCAGCTTCAGCATCAGTACTTCCAATGAATATTCAGGACTGATTTCATTCAGGATGGACTGGTTGGATCTCCTTGCAGTCCAGGGGACTCTCAAGAGTCTTCTCCAACACCACAGTTCATAAGGATCAATTCTTTGGCACTCAGTTTTCTTTATACTCCAACTCCTACATCCATACATGATTACTGGAAAAACCATAGCTTTGACTAGATGGATCTTTGTTGGCAAAATAATGCCTCTGCTTTTTAATATGCTGTCTAAGTTGGTCATAACTTTTCTTCCAAGGAGCAAGCGTCTTTTAATTTCATGGCTGCAGTCACCATCTGCAGTGATTTTGGAGCCTGAAAACATAAAATCTGTCACTGTTTCCACTGTTTCCCCATCTATTTGCCATGAAGTGATAGGAACAGATGTCATGATCTTAGTTTTCTGAACATTGAGTTTTAAGCCAGCTTGTTCACTCTCCTCTTTCACGTTCATCAAGAGGCGCTTTATTTCTTCTTCACTTCCTGCCATAAGGGTGGTGTCATCTTCATATCTGAGGTTATTGATATTTCTCCAAGAAACCTTGATTACAGCTTGTATTTCATCCAGCCAAGCATTTCTCATGATGTACTCTGCATACAAGTTAAATAAGAAGGGTGACAATATACAACCTTGACGTACTCATCTTCCTAATTTGGAACCAGTCTGTTGTTCTGTGTCCAGTTCTAACTGTTGCTTCCTGACCTGCATACAGATTTCTCAAGAGGGAGGTCAGCTGATATGTTATTCCCATCTCTTTAAGACTTTTCCAGAGTTTGGTGTGGTCCACACAGTCAACGGCTTTGGCAGAAGTAGATGTTTTTCTGGAACTCTCTTGTTTTTTCGATGATCCAGCTGAAGTTGGCAATTCGATCTCTGGTTCCTCTGCCTTTTCTAAAACCAGCTTGAACATCTGAAAGTTCATGGTTTACGTACTGTTGAAGCCTGGCTCATACAACTCAATACCAGAAACACAAACAAGCCAATCAAACGTAGGGAAAAAGACCTAAACTGACATATCTCCAAAGAATATATACAGGTGGCTAACAAACACGTGAAAAGATGATCAACATTGCTCATTGTTCAGTTCAGTTTAGTTCAATCGCTCAGTCGTGTCTGACTCTTTGCAACCCCATGAATTGCAGCCCTCTAGGCCTCTCTGTCCAACACCAACTCCTAGAGTCTACCCAAACCCATGTCCATCGAGTCAGTGATGCCAACCAAACATCTCATCCTCTGTCGTCCCCTTCTCCTCCTGCCCCCAATCCTACCCAGCATCAGGGTCTTTTCCAATGAGTCAACTCTTCACATGAGGTGGCCAAAGTATTGGAGTTTCAGCTTCAACATCAGTCCTTCCAATGAACACCCAGGACTGATATCCTTTAGGATGGACTGATTGGATCTCCTTGCAGTCCAAGGGACTCTCAAGAGTCTTCTCCAACACCACAGTTCAAAAGCATCAATTCTTCGGTGCTCAGCTTTCTTTATAGTCCAACTCTCACAGCCATACATGACCAGGAAAAACCATAGCCTTGACTAGACAGACCTTTGTTGGCAAAGTAATGTCTCTGCTTTTTAATATACTGTCTAGGTTGGTCATAACTTTGCTTTCAAGGAGTAAGTGTCTTTTAATTTCATGGTTGTAGTCACCATCTGCAGTGATTTTGGAGCCCAGAAAAATAAAATCAGCCACTGTTTCCACTGTTTCCCCATTTATCTGCCATGAATTGATGGGACCAGATGCCATGATCTTAGTTTTCTGAACGTTGAGCTTTAAGCCAACTTTTTCACTCTCCTCTTTCACCTTCAACAAGAGGCTCTTTAGTTCTTCTTCACTTTCTGCCATAAGGGTGGTGTCATCTGCATTTCTGAGGTTATTGATATTTCTCCGGTCAATCTTGATTCCAGCTTGTTCTTCCTCCAGCCCAGTGTTTCTCATGATGTACTCTGCATATAAGTTAAATAAGCAGGGTGACAATATATTACTTAGTACTAAAAGAAGTGACCTATCAAGTGATGAAATAAAATGGAGAAAACGTAAATGTTAATTTATAAGTGAAAGAAGCCAATCAGAAAAGGCTATATACTGTATGATTCCAACCATATGAGATTCTACAAAAGACAAAATTATGGAGACTGTAAAAATGTCAGTGGTTGCCAGGGTATTGGGAGAGATGAGCAAGGGATGAGTAAGTTGAAGCAGAGGGAGTTTTTAAAGCTATAAAACTTCTCTCTATGATAATATGAAGATGGATTCGCGTCTTTATACAATTGTTAAAACTGCACATAAAATGCAAAATACCAGATATGAACTCTAATGTAAACTGTGAACTTTGGGCAATTATGTCAATGGAGTTTCATCAGTTGTAACAAACGTACCATTCCGGTGGGGGATGCTAATAATGGGGGCAGCTAGGAGTGTGAAGGATCAGGATATACAGAGGAAATGTCTTTAAATTCTTAATTTGTTTTCTGAACCTAAAATTGCTTTTTAAAAATACTCTTTAGAATTAAAAATAAAAACCACAATTTTAATCTATTTTTTTCTATCTTGGTATGACATACCATATTTAAGTTGATACATACATATAGCCATGATAAATTGAAATATCCCAGTAACTTATTACATGTTCTATTAATAAATCTACACTATTTTGAATCATTAATTTTGGGGTTTTATTTAGAAATCTTTTACCTTCTGGTAACTTATATGCAGAGTAAATCATGTGGAATGTTGGGCTGGATGAAGCACAAGCTGGGATCAAGATGACCAGGAGAAATATCAATAACCTTATATATCCAGATGATACCACCCTTATGGCAGAAAATGAAGAGGAACTAAAAAGCCTCTTGATGAAAGTGAAAGAGAAGAGTGATAAAGTTGGCTTGAAACTCAACATTCAAAAATGAAGATCATGGCATCTGGTCCCATCACTTCATGGCATATAGATGGGGAAACAATGGAAAGAGTGACAGACTTAATTTTTTGGTCTTGAAAATCACTGCAGATGGTGATTACAGCCATGAAATTAAAAGACACTTGCCCCTTGGAAGAAAAGCGATGACCAACATAGACAGCATATTAAAAAGCAGAGACATTACTTTGCCAACAAAGTCTGTCTAATCAAAGCTATGTTTTTTTCCAGTAGTCATGTATGGATGTTAGAGTTGGAGTATGAAGAAATCTGAGTGCCAAAGAACTGATGCTTTTGAACTGTGGTGTTGGATAAGACTCTTGAGAGTCCCTTGGACTGCAAGGAGATCCAACCATTCAATCCTAGAGGAAATCAGTCCTGAATATTCATTGGAAGGACTGATGATGAAGCTGAAACTCCAATATTTTGGCCACTGATGGGAAGAACTGACTCATTGGAAAAGGCCCCGGTGCTAGGAATGATTGAAGGCAGGAGGAGAAGGGGATGACAGTGGATGTGATAGTTGAATGGCATAATCGACTCAATGGACATGAGCTTGAGTAAGCTCCAGGAGTTGGTGATGGAAAAGGAAACTTGTGGTTCTGCAATCCATGGGGTCACAAAGAGTTGGACACGACAGAATGACTGAACTGAACTAATTATTAAACCTGGTGCAATGATAAAGAATCCACCTGCCAAACAGGAGACTTGAGTTCAATCTCTAGATCATCTCCTGGAGTAGGAAATTGCAACCTGCTTTAGTATTTTTGCCTGGAAAATTCCATGGACAGAGGAGCCGAGAAGGCTATATAGTCCTTGGGGTAGCAAAGAGTCAGTCATGACTTAGCGATTGAACACACACACACACAAATCTAGCTTTCAGTGTTATTTTGAAAATAATAGTGGCATGTTATTGACTGGGGCCTGATCTGTCTTTCCTATTTGGGTTAAGATGAGGATTAATGTTTTAATCCTATGTCATATGTGTGAGGTAAAGGGAGTAGTCTTAAGTGTTTCTGGGGGTTTTCTTGGCTCAAGAATTATATATATGTAGAGATAGAGGTAGTAAATAGCTTCTAATAAGAGCTAAAGATACTGATGATTAAGGATCATGAGGACATAGGTTTTACATAAATATGAGCATCAGTATATAACAAACTGAAAAGTTAAAATGCTTGCTTTACTATTGTTGTTCAGTCACTCAGTCATGTCTGACTCTTCGTGACCCCATGGATTGCAATGCGCCAGGCTTCCTTGTTCTTCACCATCTCCCAGAACTTGCTCAAACTCATGTCCATTGAGTCAGTGATACCATCCAAGCATCTTGTTCTCTGTCCCCTTCTCCACCTGCTTTCTATCTTTCCCAGCGTCGGGGTACTTTCCAATGACTTGGCTCTTCAACTCAGGTGGCCCCAGTATTGGAGTTTCAGCTTCAGCATCAGTCCTCCAATGAATAGTTAAGGTTGATTTCCTTCATGAGTGACTGGTCTATTTTACTCTACTTTAGGCTTTTCTTTAACACATCATAGATCAAGGGATTACTGAATCACACATTTGGTCAGAAGTGTAAAAGACATCTACCATCCAGGTTTACTATCTATAAAGGCTTTTGCTTTATTTTCTCCCTCTCCATTCCCTTCTCCAACCAGGACTTCTTTTATTTTATATGTATTGGGTATCACTTTAAACCTCCAATTGATAGTTATCATTTAGGGCTTCATTTTTCTTTCTCCTAGTCTTGCTTGAGAAAGTCTTTTTTTTTTTTTTTTTATAAATCTCTAATCTTAAGCATGCATTTGATTTTTTTGTATGTGAAAATATTGCCCTACTGTGATTATTACAATAAATTCTGCACATTAATGCGCTTTGTAAAGCATAGAATCTGTGTATTATTACCATTGAATTTAGGTGCAGTAATTTTTCATGTTTCATGTCCATTTCTTTCCACATGGCCAGTTCAGAATTTAGGACTAGACTGGCTGCAGTCCAGGACATCATTAGTGGTAACCTTGTCACTTAATGTTAACTGTATACCTCATTCATACCATGGTTGAAAATGGCTGAAAGCCAGCACAAGTGAAAGATTGCAAACAAGGGCCGAGATAGGCAGGTGCAGCCTTTGTTTCCCATGTCTGTTAAAATAACTCTCAGCTCTCCAGCTTATTAGATCTATTTCATTATTTTTGCCAAATATGGTTGTCCTCAAAACTCTTTCTCAGAAATTTTATGGCCCAGAAATACTAAATGCTTTACTAGAAATACATAACATTTTAGGAATTTATTGATTTTTACCTAATTAGAAAGTTCTGCTTCAGTAATACAAACTAAACATTTTACTATCTATAGAAAAATAAAATGGATAAAGAAATGGATGAATATTAATCAGTAAGCTATAAAATCTCTAAAACCATTCAACAAATTGGTGCATTTAATCCTATAATCTAAGTATTATTGAATCAAGCATTTCTGTAATTATCATTTTACTTTATTTACTTTAATTACACGTATGTATTGGATTTTTTCTTGCACTTATACATATTTCCAGTTTGTACTTAACACTATCAAAATGTCAGTTTTTTTTTATTATATCTCATTTGATATACTTAAAAGAGGAATGTCATAGCAAATACATCACTCACATACTATTTTTTCCCAGTTTAGTTCAGTTCCATCTCTCAGCTGTGTCTGACTCTTTACGACCCCACAGACCACAGCACTCCAGTCCTCCTGTCCATCATCAAATCCCGGAGTTTGCTCAAACCCATGTCCATTGAGTCAGTGATACCATCCAACCATCTCATCCTCTGTTGTCCCCTTCTCCTCCTCCCCTCAATCTTTCCCAGCATCAGGGTCTTTTCCAATGAGTCAGCTCTTTGCATCAGGTGGCCAAAGTATTGGAGTTTCAGCTTCAACATCAGTCCTTCCAATGAACACTCAAGACTGATTTCCTTTAGGATGGACTGGTTGGATCTCCTTGCAGTTGAAGGGACTCTGAGGAGTCTTCTCCAACACACCACAGTTCAAAAGCATCAATTCTTTGGCGCTCAGCTTTCTTTATAGTCCAAATCTCACATCCATACATGATCACTGGAAAAACCATAGCCTTGACTAGATGGATCTTTGTTGGAAAGTAATGTCTCTGCTTTTGAATATGCTGTCTAGGTTGGTCATAACTTTCCTTCCAAGGAGTAAGCGTCTTTTAATTTCACGGTTGCAGTCAACGTCTGCAGTGATTTTGGAGCCCAAGAAAATCAAGTCTGTTACTGTTTCCACTGTTTCCCCATCTATTTGCCGTGAAGTGATGGCACTGGGTGCCATGATCTTAGTTTTCTGAATGTTGAGCTTTAAGCCAACTTTTTCACTCTCTTCTTTCACTTTCATCAAGATACTCTTCAGTTCTTCTTCACTTTCTGCCATAAGGGTGGTGTCATCTGCATATCTGAGTTGATTGATATTTCTCCCAGTAATCTTGATTCCAGTTTGTGCTTCATCCAGCCCAGCGTTTCTCATGATGTACTCTTCACATAAGTTAAATAAGCAGGGTGAAAATATATAGCCTTGACATACTCCTTTTCCTATTTCTCCCAGTTGTTATTATTCAAGTCAGATATAAATGGCAAAATCATTTTTTACTTATATACTATATATCAATAAATTGAATCATTCTCAAGTTATTAGAAAAAAACTATTATTAATGTTTTGAATGGAAAACTACAAAAAACTTGGGAAGAATATTATTAAATAAATATAGCTTATTAAATTTTTTTGTTTTGGGGTACAAACTAGTCTTATATAAAATATTTTGTTACAAAGGGTGTTTTTGGTTTGTATTGTTATTGCCACTTTCAAAGATTTTATCAGGTATTGAATACTGAAACAAAAAATATCGTCTACTGTCTGACTTAAACTGATAGGGAAGATATTTCAGTGTGTAGAAATACTACACATAAACACAAGTGTGTATGTTTAAATCAAGGATAAATTTATTCTATGAAGTTTGTAAGGAATCGTGGTTTTCACTAAACATATAGAATTCTCACTCTCTAAAGCTTGAGAACTGTGAGAATTGATTCTGGATTAAGCCAGTAAACGTGTTTTATTTGACCAAAATTAATTATACAAAGTGAAGCTGGCTTTGGTTGAACTTGCATTCTTTAGTTGGCCACCACTGGCACCACACTTTATTATTATTAATTTTTTTTTGGACACTAAAATGACATGTCTGTCTCAGACGATGTTTTATTTATGACTTTTGTTTGAAACATTAAAATAAAACAGATGGGAAATCATTTCTAAAAGTTTGCAGAAAGTAATGTTTTCAGTAGTACAATGAAATATACAATATTCTATGTTAAGTAGCTATATTTTTATAAAATTATAACTGGAGAATCTAGAGCTGAATTATAACCTATTATATTAAAATTATATAATATTTAACTCCATGAGAACAATGCATATCAACAATAAACTGTATTTCATGGTGTAATTTCCATTCAATCATTCCTAGGGTGATGGTAATTATACCCAGAAATCAGAAGTTAACAGATATCTACAGAATTTTCTCATATTTTCTTCTTATCTTAGCCAAGTGAAAAATTGAATTAGCATATACATAAAACTGTGAAAAAATACCTAGATAATATACAGAGAAATGCAGAAAAGAAATCAACAATTTATAAAAATCAAAAATTACTGTAATTATATGAAATACATTTTATTTTCACTAGTAACCAAAGAAATACACATTTTAAAAACTTTATTTTGGCTTGTAATATTAACAACATTACAAATTATATCTGAGTGTGTGACTTAGCAGACAATTTTACATGTTACTGACAGGGATGCAAAGTGCTATAATCTTTCTAATGACAGTTTTGTCACATGCCTAAAAATGTGAGATATATATATATATATATATACACACACACACACACATATATATATATATACATATATATATATCACATTGTGTCTAAAGACAGATTTGTGTATATATTATATTTAACTCTGCATATAAGTTAAATAAGCAGTGTGACAATATGCAGACTTGATGTACTCCTTTCCCAATTTGAAACCAGTCTGTTGTTTAATGCCCAGTTCTAACTGTTACTTCTTGACCTGCACACAGATTTCTCAGGAGGCAGGTCAGGTGGTCTGCTATTCCTATTTCTTTAAGAATTTTCCACAGTTTGTTGTGATCCACACAGTCAAATGCTTTGGCATAGTCAAGCAGAACTAGATGTTTCTCTGGAACTCTCTTGCTTTTTTGATGATCCAACATTTGTTGGCAATTTGATCTCTGGGAATAGTAATCTCTTTACACATGAAGTACAGCAAAAAGTAAAAATAAAATGCGAAGTATAACAGAGAAGACTTGGGAAGAAAATCCTGGAAAACGGTCATGCATCAAGGTTTTATTTTATTCTTGAGAAACAATTATGCACACTGCAATTTTTAGGATAAGGTTTAGTGAATAAGTTCCTCTTCTTTCCCTTTGCATCTTTCAGGTGACTGGCTGATACATTCAAAGATAAGAATCTTGATTAATACACAGAGTTATTCTATAATTATTAGTAATATAATATTGTATCAAATTAATAATCTGGATTGAAGAGTTGACTATATTATTTAATCGTTATTATTAAAGAAATAAGAGACACACCAAGTATGTCAGTTTTTAGAAACAATGATATCAGTGATTACCTTTGAATGGTAGGATTATTCTTGTTTGTTTTCCTCTTATAATTTTCTGAAACTTCAAAACAATTAGTAGAGTAGTACTTTAAGAATCAAAAAAGCACTATGAAAAAAATAAAACATTTGTTAATATTAATTATTAACATAACTTGGTCATGAAAATAATTTAAAAGTTTCTTATAAAATGTGATATCTCTGTCAAAATTTTCGGGTCTTATATTAATACATTAATAATTCCTAATTTAAAATATATGCCTACATAAATGTCCACACTTCAGAAACACCAGATATAGCCTAGAAGATAACCTTATAATCAGTGAATAAAACAATTAAAACTATATTTTCATTATCTTTGTTGTTTTTATTATTTTAAAAATCTTTTAGAAGGCGTCTAAACATATTTAACATCTATAAAGATACTACTAGGCTTCATTTTTAACATGAATCTCAAATCTATGAAATATTATACTGAAAGTTTAAGAAATGTACATTGAGTTATGATAAACTTAAATACTCTTGATTGTTAATAACAGATTCACAGTCAGTACACAATCCGGTAAGCTTTTTGAGTTATTATGCCTACATTTTAATCCAAAATGGGTGTGTTAACAGCTTTAGCAAATCATGAATGCTCCATTACAGAATATAACAAAGAATGGACTGTATATAGGTACGCTTTATTAAATAGAAATGACTTGTTACATATAGTGCCCTTGAAGTTCAGTTTTATACGTAACTTCTTGTATCTGCATTGTTTCTGAGCACTTTCATTTAGGTTCAAACCAAGTGAAACATATACTTTTCCACTTCACAGTCAGAACATTACAACTTTTTCAAATGCTTTTACTTGCTACTTGTTTAATTTGGAAATTTGCCTTTTAATTTTAATAAGGTACAATTCTGACATGATATGTAATACAATCAAGTGTCACTTAGCTTTTAAATATCTATTGTTATAATTAATGATACATTTCTGATTGAAGCTTTAAATGCAAAAAAAAAAATTATGTGTATTATAAATGTAAAGGGGGACTTTTCTGAAGCTTCCGAGGACAAACTGGAAACCCACATACACAGAATACATCTTTCAGAACTCTCTGTGGAAAGCCAGTAGGTGGAGACAATGTCAGTTTCTCATACAGCTCTAGTCATCAACTTGAATTACTTTTCTTGCTTAGCTGCTTTTGAATGGACATGCATTTTGGTTGTATTTTTCAATCAGGCAAAATCACCACCTGGCTTTGAATCTAGAATCTCTAGCTGTGGCTCATATCTCATTGTTACCCTTGGACTTTGTTTAACTCTGGTAAAGAAACATTTCAACTTCAAACAAGCTAGGTGTTTTCACAAAGAACCATCTGTAAAAGGCCCTTGCCAGAAACCTGTTAAATATTCTCTTCTGTAATTGAATTTCAAGCTTCTTTTTACAGAAACAATGCTGCATTATGAAGTCACGTTTATATTCAAATAATATTCTGTTTTGATTTAGTACTTTAATCTGAGTGTTTCTATGGAAATTTGCATAATCTCCCAAATTATAAAGCATGATAACCAATGGTTTATTATACTACCCCTTCAATATTAAAGCTCCTAAGAGAAGAAACATGATGAGAATTGTGTATTCGGAGATATTGAAAAATTATACATGTATTATTGTCAAAAAACATTACCAATAAGAAGTCTATTAGTGGGATTATTATGAACGAGCTTACCCTTTGACTTAGTAAATCCACTGCTAAAAGGCAATTATATTCGTACTGTGGTACTCATTGTACTATTGTTGTGATATAAGATGTTGGAATGAGCCAATTTTATTTCAGTAAAGATGATACATACAATCTAACTGTACATCAATAAAAGCTTATATCAACATATAATAGCATAAAATGAAGATTTAAGAGATACATTTCTCTAGTATGTGGTAAGCACTATACTATACAATTATTAATACTGTGTGCATAGATCATACTGTCAAGTGTGGGAGACATATGTTAATGCAAATAATCATCCACTCACCTGTGTAATTATCCCCTCTGAAATGTTTATCGGGGGGAAGAGCAGAGAGAAATCCACATAAAATCTAAGTTACAAAGTAGTAAAATATTACATGTATATACCTATAAAATATTTATATATGATAATTTCAATATGTACATAAAGTATAAAATGGTAATTATTTGGAAAACATTACGAAAGATGGTTAGTCTTGAATGGTTTGTATAAAAAACTTTGTCAATACATTCCAATGCAGGAAACATTTTAATTGTAGAAAAATATTTAATTACATTAGTAGGAATGAGTTTACAAAAACTTTTTTAAAATTAATTAATTAATTTTAACTGGAGGATCTTTACTTTACAATATTGTGATGGTTTTGCCATAAATCAATATGAATCGGCCAAAGGTATACATGAGTTGCCTCCAAAATTTCAACATGTAATTAAGAAAACACTAAATTATTTAAAGTCAATATTTGTAAACTTATTATTTTCCTTATTTTAAAGCAGCTATTTGCAGCTTCAATAACAGGAACAGAATCTTACTCATTGATTTGCTGCTACACTCTCAGTGGAAATTAGACTGATTTGCTTCTTTTCCTCAGCATGATAAATTTCCATAAATAGAGAAAGCATAGGAGTTGGTGACTTGCTTGAGGACAAGAGCTAATTTCCAGAAAGTAGAAATGTTTTGTCTCTAGACCACAGGTCAGCAAAATAGACTCTACAAGCCAAATTCAGCTCACAGCCTGATTTTTGGGGGGCTTAAAACTAAGAATGAATGTTATGTTTTAAATGTTTGAAAAAAGAGAAAAACTGAAGTATTTTACATATATTTTATGACATTTAAATTTCAGTGACCATAAATAAATGTCTTAATGAGGTGGCATTTAGTATATTCATGACATTGTGCAATCACTGCCTCTCCAGTTTCAAGACTTTCTTCATCATTCCAAAGAATACCCAGTCCTCCTCCTCCCTTCCCCATATACTCTAGCAACCACTAATCTACTTCATCTCTCTAATACTCATGAATATTAATTTGTTAATATAAATTAAACTCAGGAATATTAACATGAATTAATGTCAATGCATCTATAATGATAATTACATTGGTACAGATATGCACACACATCAAACACACATGCATACATTTTTTCAAAAGTTTGGTATTATTTTGTTTAAAATCTACTACTATTATTTCATTAGAAGATGCTCTACTACTTGTTCCTCAAGCTTCTCATTAACATGATTCTTTCTTTAGAGATTAGGTCATTTAGTTATAGTCTTCAATGTGTATTTAATAAGTCATACCTGAAATTTTTAAGTTAGTGTGAAAAAATATTGTAGTAATAATAGCTGCTTACTGAGTTTAAATATTAATGGAACTGGGATTGAGTAGAGGCTGTAATTACACATATATTTTCCAGAAAAAAATATGAATTGATGATCTAGCCCATTTCATTTCCCTCCAGGATACCATAGAAGAATTACACAGAATACTAAACTACTACTTGATCAGTCAGTGAAGATTGCTCAAGATGAATATGTCATAGATGAGGGCTATGTACTGGAACTATGTACTCATGAAGAAATTTGTATGCAAAATTCAAAACATATTATCTGAAAAAAAGACATGGATCCAAGTTTATGAGCCCAAAATAATAATTCTTCCATTAATAAATAATTCTGAATTGTATTCCAGAATGATGCTAGAAATTCATAGATGTCAGCACTAGGGTTTAATACCATTCTTTTTGTTCAATCGCTATGTCATGTCTGACTCTTTGTCACCCCAAGGACTGCAGCATGCCAGTCTTCCCTGTACTTCATTATCTTCAGAAATTTGCTCAAATTCATGTCCATGGAGTCAGTGATGCCATCCAACCATCTTATCCTCTATTGTTGCCTTCTCTTGCCCTCAATCTTTCCCAGCATCAGGGTCTTTTCCAATGAGTCAGCTGTTTGCATTAGGTGGCCAAAGTGTTGGAGCTTCAGATTCAGTCCTTACAATGAATATTCAGGGTTGATTTCCTTTAGGAATGACTGGTTTGATCTCCAAGGGACTCTCAAGAGCCTTCTCCAGCACCACACTTTGAAAGCATTATTTCTTCAGTGCTCAGCCTTCTTTATGGTGCAATTCTCACATCTGTACATCATTACTAGAAAAACCATAGCTTTGACTATATGGACTTTTGTTAGCAAAGTGATGTCTCTACTTTTTAATACCATTCTTGGTTAAGTCAATTAATTAATATACTCATGATACAAGTGCTTTTAAAGTACATATACATTGGGCTTCCCTGTTGGTCTAGGGGTTAGAAATCTTCTACCAATTCAGGGGACTTGAGTTTGTTCTCCCTCATGCTATGAAGCAGCTAAGCCCTTGTGCCACAACTACTGAGTTCATGCTCTAAAGCCCATGAACCACAACTACTGAAGCTCTGGCACCTAGAACCCATGCTCCGCAACAAGAGAAGCCACGTACTGCAATGAAGAGTAGCCCCCACTTGCTGAAACCAGAGAAAGCCCGAGTGCAGCCAAAATAAATAAATAAATAAATAAAATTGTTTAAAAAAGAAAAAATCTTAAAAAAAAGAAACATATACATTTATTTGATTTTGAATTCAAAATAGACAGCCAAATGCAGTCCCACATTTCGTCTTGTTACATATAAAGCTTAGCAAGCCTGTGATGTATAGATTCCAGATAATACAGAATACACTGTTAGAGCTTTACTTTATATACATGACCTATTGCATGACCCCCACAGTTTTTCATTGTTCTTATTGTCAGTGAAGATATTGGAAGTTAGGTCAAGTCTTCCACCATGTTCCTGGAATTAATAACAAAAAGTACTAGTTTGACTGTAGGGGTGCTACTCTGATCTTTTGCTTCCTGATATCACTGAGGGTAAAATTCCAAACTGATCAGTTTCTTGGTCTATGGTTGAGTAAGCCCAATTATCTCTCTATTTCAGATTTACTTTGATTTTTTTTTTGGCTTTTTTTTTTTTTTTTTACTTTTTCAAGTTTGCCACCGATTTATTTTTAAAGTTTTTTCAGCTTTGTTAGTGACAGTCATTCAGTCGTGTCCAACTCTTTGTGACCCCATGGCCTATAGCCCAACGGGCTCTTCTGTCCATGGAATTCTCCAGGCAAGCATACTGAAGTGGGTAGCCATTCCCCTTCTCCAGGGAATCTTCCTGACCCAGGGACTGAACCTCTGTCTCCTGTATTGCAGGCAGATTCTTTACTGTCTGAACCATATTGGCACATAATTGATATACACAGTTGTGTAAATTTAAGACGGTAATTTGGTATCATATCAGAAAAAAAAATATTGCCAAGACAAATATCAATTTTATTTTGTTTTCACATTCATTTTGGTTAAGACCTCTATGTCTTTATTTATTTCATTAAGATATTTTTGACTGTGGTAAGTCTTCATTGCTGTGTGTGGGCTTTCTCTAATTGTGGAGACTGGGGCTACTCTTCATTGTGGTGTGCATGCTTCTCATTGTGGTGACTTCTCTTGTTGCAGAGCATGGTATCTAGGCACATGTGCTTGGATAGCTGAAGTACACAGGCTCAGTAGTTGCAGCTTGAAGGTTCTAGAGTGCAAGCTCAGTAGTTGTGGTGCATAGACTTAGTTGCTCCCTGGCATGTGAGATCTTCCCAGACCAGTGAATGAATTCATGTCCCCTGCACTGGCAGGCATATTTTTAACTACTGGACCATGAGTGAAGTTTCCAGATCTCTATGCTTTTATTATATTACTATGGATTCTCTCCAGATTTCTTCTTGGTCTTGGTCTAAGGTATATTGAATATGATATACTTACTTGCAGATTTTATTTTAGCTCATTTATTCTGCTTGGTGTTTTCTGAAAATCCTAAGTCTGAAATTCAGTATCTGTCATTAATTTTGGAAAAATTCTTAGCTGTTAGTACTTCAAATATTTCTTCTGCTCTATTCCTTCTTTCTTATCCTTCTAGTACTATAAATATATGTACTCATGTACCTATTGAAATTGTCTCATAATTCTTGGATGTTCTGGTCTTTCTTTTTACCTTTGGTGTCTGACTTCTTTTATTTAGCATAAAATTTTCAAAGTTATATCCATGTTGTAGCTTATACTAGTATTTTATTCCTTTTAATGCCAAATAATTTCTATCATGTGTATATTTCATATATTTATCCATTCATCAGTTGATGGACATTTGGGGTTTTGTCCCAGTGCATAATGTTGTTGCAAATATTTATATAAAACTTTTTGTGTGGACCTATGTTTTCAGTCTCTTGTATATATGTATCTAGGAGTGGAATTGATGGTTCATATGGTAACTCTATGTTTAACTTTTTGAGAAATTGCAAAATTGCTTTCTAAAACAACTATATTATTTTACTTTCCATCAGCAATTTTTGAAAGTTGTAATTTCTTCACATCTTCACCCACACTTATTTTCTTTTTTTCAGTCTAGCCATCCTAGTGGGTTGTGAAGTGATATGTTATTGTGGTTTTGATTATACCTCCCTAATGACTAATGTTGAGCATCTTTTCATGTACTTATTCACCATTTTTGTATCCATTTTGGAGCAATATCTATTCTCATCGTTTGCCCATACTGGTCTTTTTATTATATTTTTTATCTTTGCATTACAATTAAAGAAGTTTCTATTGACCAATCTTCAAGCTCATTGATTATTTTTTTGGCCATGTTCTATCTACTGAAGTGCCCGTCAAATACATTTTTAGTTTGTTCCAGTTTTTTTGTTTAATGTCTAGCATCTTCTTTTAATTCTTTTTAGAGTTTCCAGCTATCTCTGCTTGTTTTACCCATCTGTTCCTACATGTTGTCTACTTTTTGTCTACTTTTGTCTTTACTGTATAAATGATAGTTATTTTAAATTCCATGTCTGATAATTCTGAAATGAAATCTCAGTCATTTTGTGGACGCTTGTTCCTGAGCTGCAACATTCACAAATGTTTCTTACCTCTTTTTCCTCTTTAAGTGAGATAAAACCAGAGGGCTCTGGACTTGCAGAAATTCCCTTCTCTCAGCTGATAGAAGTCTTTTCCCCTGAAGTATAGGTTTTCATTGTGAAGAACATTTTAGACATATTTCAAAACATTTACTTTTCCCCTTACCCTGTCATACTGATGAGGACATCTTTCTTGGCTTTTAATCATGAGAATATAGTTGGGTTCTTAGAGGCCAAACCTATGAAACTGTGGTTCCCCCTGCAAACAATCATCTGGAATTTTTTTCACTCTCAAGCCACTCTGCACCTAGCCTCCAACAATTAATCTAAATTGCCATTTAAAGATTCCTGCTTACTTATGGCCCCAGGGACTTCTGCCCAAGGTAAACAAATAATGGCTGTGACTCTGGATTAATTTGTCTCTCTAGATTGAAGAATGGCATCTTTTATAAAAGCATCATTCTCTGATGAATTCAAAGAAAGTTACTGATGTTCAGTTTTGGATTTTTTTTGCTTGCCACTCGGGCACTGTGATTGGCATATTTTTTTTCAATGTTCAGTTTTTTCAGCTATTTTCTTATTGTAAGAATGCTGGTAACTACATAAAGCTCTTTTCAATTTAGAAATAGGATGTCTAATACTATTTCTTTGACATCTCTTTGTAATAAATATTCTGATAAAGGAAATTATAGTATACTGAATGCCCAAAATAGAATTTTAGGTATGCACAAATGATAATAAACCCTAAATAATGCTAGTTTTATTGCTGAAATGGTTTTTTGGTCTTACAATAATATGCAAATATTTTTCTTTTATTTACTGATTACATTTTTCACATATGACATATGCTAGATTCTCCAATACTGTGCACACATGCATTACATTCTAATTGATATCATTGTACCATGTGGGTTATGTATTCTATAGCAGTTACTTGTGCTTGTGTCATATTTTTATTTTACCACATAAATATATTTTGAACTATTATAATGTTAATAGCAAACTGAATAAGAAATAAGATCACGTGATAACTAAATTAACAACAACAAAAAATAAAACACGAAGTATCAACATAAGAAACACTGCAAGTTTCTACAATAAGAATAGCAGAGACAACGGGATCTATAATCCCAGAGAAAGGTTAAGTAAGGTGTTATTGAGGCTTTAATAGAAAAGATAAGAGTTAATAAAAATCTTATAGAATGGATAGATGGAAAAAGCAGGTGATAGAATTACATTCCCTCAGATTTTGATGGCAGAGAAGATACCCCAACAGCTTTGTTGTGAAGTACAAATAGGATATTCCTACTTGATAAACTTCATGGTACTTATTTATTGGTATACTGCAATCATCCTTTTTTCAATCAAAATTAGCAAGGTGAATATGAAGCAGTGAATGTGAGGAAGGTTTGGAGAAACATACCTCTTATGTTTTATATATATAAAGATGCATTTCTACAACTATTCTGCACACTGGTTCACATATATACTGCTGAACTTTGTTTAAAAAAATATATTTTGTTCTCAATAAGATTTGGCAGAAAATAGAAAACAGACATAATAATATGACAGATGTATAAATGGTAAAATCTATAGCGCATAAACAATTATTTAGGAGTATTAAATATGCACAGGGACAAATGCAAAGATAACTAGAATGCACTAAAACTGGATATTCTTTTAATGTTAAAAATCTCTTTGCTATTCAATTAGATAACAGTAACAATTGACATAGTGATTTGCATCATATGCAGATTAACTTGGAACTGTGTGCCCATTAAGTAGTTTAGACAAGAGAGTTTTAGTCAACAAATTTTATAATGACTATCTTTCTAATTAATGAATCTTTTCATTACCTGGACGTATTTTTGTGATATTCCTTAAGGTGATGTTTACATGTAATGATATTATCTGGCTGCATTTGACCAATCAGGAAGATTTGGCAGTGTAATAAAAAATGTATTTAATATAAATAAGAAATAGTGTATATAATATAATCAAAATATTAATTTATAACTATGATAATTTAAATTTACATCTTTTGTTCATGTGACAATCCTTGCAAACTTCTACTTCCTTAGAATGCAACTAACTCCTTTTAGATGTTAATGTTTTCGAATAATGACAATAGCTTTTGATGTTGTACTTTCTTAAATTTTATTATGAATATTAATTTCAAAGGGATAATAAAGGAGTGTTTTCAATTTGAAACGGATTTTTGTATTTTATAAATGTCAGCCATTAGAGCAGTAAAATATGAAAATAAATTATATGTTTGTAGAATCATAGAAAACTTTCAGAATTATATATTTTGAAATTTTATTTTACATTTTGTATCCAAATTTATTTCTTAATACCCTTTAAACTTATTTTGGAACTATTTTAGATTAACAGAAATGTTGCAAAGATAGTACAGAAAGATCTATTACATCCTTCATTCAACTCCCCTTCTTACTATTTTTCATAAACATCATATATTTATTACTATCAAGAAATTAACAATTGTACAACACTATTAGCTAAGTTGTAGGTTTTATTCAAATTTTGCCAGCCTTTTTCAACAATGTCCTTTTACTCTGCCAAGATTCAATCTTGAATATCATATTCCATTTAGTTATGTAATGTCCCAATATATGTGAGTTTCTTTATCATTACTTTTTTTTTTTTGAACCTTGCCATCTTGAAGAGTTAGTAGTTCAGCATTTTGTAGAATCTCTCTTGAATCTGGCTTTTGTCTAATAGTTTCTCATCATGAGAGGGCGATGATTGATTTACTGGAGAATACAAGGCAGGTGAAGTGTACTTCTTACTGTATCTTGTGAGGTAATGCCTGATATTAACAAGAATTATTATTGGAATCTGACACTAAGTTTGGAAATTTTTTGGACCTTATTTCAGTCAATATTTCTTCCTCCTTATTCTTTAAGTCTTCTCATTTCAAGGTTCCAATTACATAAATATAGATACTTTTCATATCATGTCAGAAGGCTTGGATAGTGTGGGCCTCTTGTTTTGCTTATTTTTACCTTTTTACTATTTGCATCGTATTTGGGGTAATTTTTATTGGCCTACCTTCAAATTCACTGAATTATTTTCTTCAACAGTGTTATGTCTATTAATAATTACATTAAGCAAGTTTTCATTTCTGTTAGTGTTTTGTGTTGTTTTGATTTCTAGCATTTCAATTTTATTCTTTCTTACAGTTTCCATACCTCTGCTGAAATTAACTCACATTACTCAAATAAGGTATTGCATTCCTTATCTGATATCACCTCTACAATCCTTTTTGGATCCCACGGGGCAGAATAACATTTGAGCTCTTATAACATTTTAAACACAATTCTGTCCATATAATTATCATGCTGCAATGGATAGCATTAGAACTAGAGCTACCCAAGAGCAAGGAATTTGTCTCAACTTTTTTTTTTAATCACTGAAAGTTATCACAATGACTAGTATAAATAACTAGTGATTTGTGAATTAATAAATGGGTAACCAACATTTTTATATAGCCCTTAAGATATTACTGTCACCTACACAAATATTAGTATACTATATTAAGGAAATAAGAAGTGACTAGTACACTTTACTGGAACTTAATAGGGATTCAGGATATAAATCAATCAATAAATGAGTATTTATGTTTATTACTAAATATCTTGTCCCATTTTAATTCTCCAACTGTGAAATTGCTAATGAGTAGATTTGGAAAATATCAGAAAACTCTAAATTTTTTAGATTCATTTATCATCTCTGAGTCTTATTATTATTTATTTATTTTTATTTCAGTGTTCATGTTTACCTTCCTTTTCTAAATTAGGACTTCACTGTGAGCACAAAACTTTACAATAATCCTGAGTCATTTTTTATTAAAATAGAATTATTTCCACTTCATCACCAAAAAACTACAAAAATAATGAGCTCAAATAAAATACATGATTGCTTTTGCAAACACCATGCCCTGTGTGGAGTGTACCTTTTGAGAGGATACATCAAGAATATAATATGAGCTACTATTTAATATAGTTATGACTAAACATACCCAATCTGTGAGGCATATTTTGCAAATTTTCATGTAATTGTTGTATTAGATGTTTGAAATACATCTTTATCCCTGTGTCTTTAATAATGTAAAATTCAAGTTTGGGTAAGAAAATATGCTTATAATCTTGGGAGTCCTCTGAGATACTTATTTTATGATGATGTGGTAATTGCTATCAGGACATTTCTTGATGATGATTGATAATTAGGGTCTCATCTACTATTTCTCTTTCTAAAAGACCTTTATAAACATTAACATTTTTGACCTTTTTAATTGCATGGATTAAAGCTAGAAATAGTGGTTATTAATGTTCTGTACTTTCATGCCTAGAGCTTGAAATAATGTTTGCTTTCTCAATAGCATTCAGCAAGTTTACATTTCACTCAGTAAATGTGACTTTAAAGGTGGCTCTGTAGTAGGTTTTAATTTGGTATTCATAAATCTTTCAATCACAGTTAGTAGTTTCTGGTATTTACTGAATCCTCCTTGATGCATCCGTTTCATTCTAATTACAGATTTTAGCTGGGCTGAACATATCCATGCACCTCATTTGTTATAGAAGGCAAGAAAAACTATTTATAAAAGTGTCTGCTGTTTCTTCTCTTTACACAAAATTTAAAATGGCATCTTTTGGACTTGTCATTCAGATCTGCCAGGATATGACAGTGATGTCAAACAGTATTGCGAATGCAGAGCTGTACTGTAGAATTAAAGGTACCTTTGATATGCAACCTCCCAATTAGGGAGGCCACTTATTATTGATTTCCAAAAACGAGTGAAAAATATCATGACTTGAGAAAAAATTATTAATATATATGCAAGAAGAATATAGTTATGAATAAAGAATATTACAACTTATAGTTATCATTTATTCATATATGCCTGCTTGTATTATGCCGAAATAGGTAATAACATGTTTAAACATGCACACAGATGTGCATAAATGTGCATTCATCATATATGAATATTTATACACATACATTAATTAAAATGTATCAGCTCTTTATTAAAATATTTAATATGTTATCTTGTACATGGATGTGCTACAACAAAGTGAAATATTTATCACATTTTTTCTAATTATTATTATGGACTAACAGCTGGATGGTAAACTTATCATTTTACCCTTTATGGTTTATCTAGACATGTCTCAGATAAAATGAGAGTAGATCAGTGAGAATGTTGGCAGAGATAAGAGAAGAAAAACTCTTATTTCCCACACATATGAACCCATTTGAACCTAATCATTTTAATGCTGACATGAACAGCTATGCTGGTCCTCATGATTTGATAATGAGAGTTGTGCATCTATAAGGCAGTTTTTAGAAAACTAATGTTTTATAGACTAAAGGTAATTGTGTGTGGATATACACACATATACACACAGGACCAGAGACCACTTTTCTAATCTGAGTTCCACTTTCTTCATTATAGTTTTTTTGCTTAAACAGTACTTCATAAAGAATAAAGGTATAATGCATATTTTACAAGTTACTATAAGAAATGTCCAGAGGAAAAATCATTTAATTTCATGATTTGTAATTGTTTTATAGTCTTCCAATTTTGGAATGTATCATAGATACATTCATTTGTTTTTGCTTATCAGTCAGTTCAGCTCAGTCGTGTCCAACTGTTTGCAACCCCATGGACTGCAGCATGCCAGGCCTCCCTGTCCATCCCCAACTCCCAGAGTTTACTCAAACTCATGTCCATCAAGTTGGTGATACCATCCAACCATCTCATCCTCTGCTGTCCCATTCTCCTCCCACCTTCAGTCTTGCCCAGAGTCAGCATACAAAGAGACAGTTCTTCGCATTAGGTGACCAAAGTATTGGAGTTTCATCTTCAGCATCAGTCCTTCCAATGAACATTCAGGACTGATTTCCTTTAGGATGGACTGGTTGGACCTCCTTGCAGTCCAAGGGACTCTCAAGAGTCTTCTCCTACACCACAGTTCAAAAGCATCAATTCTTTATAACCCTGTGAAATAAAAGCATAAGATATTACCTTTTCTTTAAGTTGGAGAAAAATGAAATATACAGAATTTAAGGTGACTCACATAAAAGGACATAAATTAGTGGAAAAATCAATGACAGTTTCCTGTTAATACTTACACAAGTTTTGTTACCTCAACATTAAAACATAAATTAATCACTAAATCATGTATTATTTTTCAGATTGCTCATGAGTATTTTTAACAAATACAGGAACAAGCACAATCTATGAGACACAAAAGGTACTCAGTGACTAACTGCTAAAAATATAGAGGGAATAAAAATTTGAAAGTGAAAGTTTAGGACTTTTAATTTCATAGCATCAAAAAAGTACACATAAAATCAATTTTTAAAATAAGAACTAAACATTATTAAAATAAAACAGAATAAATTTATTTTTCAGTGAACTATCTTGACTATTCTAGTTTCAAGTTGGTTGATATTTTTGAGAAAATTTTTGTTATCTTTATCCCTATGTATCAATGTGAGAGTTGGACTATAGAGAAACCTGAGCACTAAATAATTGATACTTTTGAACTGTGATGTTGGAGAAGATTCCTGAGAGCCCCTTGGACTGCAAGGAGATCAAATCAGTCCATTCTAAAGGAAATCAGTCCTGAATATTCATTGGAAGGACTGATGCTGAAGCTGAAACTCCGATATTTTGGCCACCTGATGCAAAGAGCTGACTCATTTGAAAAGACCCTGATGCTGGGAAAGATTGAAGGCAGGAGGAGAAGGGGACGACAGAAGATGAGATGGTTGGATAGTATCGCCGACTCTATGGACATGAGTTTGAGCAAGCTCTGGGAGTTGGTGATGGACAGGGAAGCCTGGCATGCTGCAGTCCATGGGATCACAAAGAGTTGAACTTGACTGAAAGACTGAACTGAACTGATGTATCAGTGAGGAAGTTTATTCTAATACATTTGTAATGATCTAGAATAGAGAGTAGAAAATATTAATACAGAAAGCTTAAATCATGTTACATTTCTAGGCATATTAGTTGAGATGATTTAAATTACAAAGTTAAATAATATAATTAATATGAGAAAAAACATACTGAAAAATTTTTTAATTCTAATTTTAACCAAAGCAGATATATCCAAAAAGACCTTAATGGAATCATAGAGAACATCAATAGCCAAATTTTTCTTATTGGAACAGTTTTGCAGATTAGCCAAATTTTCACTAATCACCATAAGAATTAAATTTAGGGAAATTAACCAAGTATTCATAAAGCAAAAAAGAAATATTGGAATAAATAATAGCTAAGAGATTTCCAAAATGAGTGTTAGATACCAAAATAAGTATCCTGTGAGACTTGTAAGTAGTATGACTATATTAGCTTTCTCTAGTTAAGGCACAGTAACAAATGATTCTTAAAACATAACCATAGCAAGATTTTATTTCTTTCTCATGTTAAATGTTGCTATGGGTCAGATTTGACTGTACTAATTGAGTCTTCACACAGAATTCAAATTGAAAAAAAAATGTAATCTTACCTTTTAGAACTTTTGCTCGGAGTTGACTTATGTCACTTCTGTAAGCAAGTCATATGTCCAACCCTAAATTTACTGTAAGAAGTGTACTTCTCCAATAGACAGTCTCTGTAAGTACAGAATTGAAGACATGGTTATTTGAAAAAAATGTGACAACATATTGCAGAAAATTTTGTGGAAATATTTTCAAAAGTTCTTAAATACAAGAAGAGAATTCGGTTCTATTAATATATGAAACATTGCCAAATAATACGTTTCACTGTGCATTCTTTAGGGATCGAGTGTTCTCTATAGGACTCTAAGAAAGACAGTTTGGAAAAGAAAAATCATTTTGTTCCCATTAAAGATCATATATATGAACTATCGAAAAATCAGTGATACTGGGATTTCAGACTGTTTAGGGAACTTTCTCTTGGGTTAGGGAGATAATGTATCATTGTCAAGGATTCTGGGTAAAATTAGTTGGGCCACTTCTGAAAATATATTGGGGATGATTACTATGGAATTCAGCAGATGGAAGCCATAAATCAAGAACACATGTTGAAACACTGTATGCAGAAAAGCCAGTGAAATGAGAGTTTATATTTTTCTAGTAGGTCTACTTCCTGGGTGTCTCAGACACTAAAGAATCTACCCGCAATGCAGGAAACCTGGGTTCGATCCCTTTTGGGAAAGATCTCCTGGAGGAGGCCATGGCAACCCATTCCAGTATCCTTTCCTGGAGAATCCCCGTGGACAGAGAGCATGGTGGGCTACAGTCCATGGGGTCAAAAAGAGTCAGACATGAGGGGGCGACTAAGCACAAAGCACAGCAGATCTGAGTGAAGGGCTGTGTGACCACTTCATATAGGGAAGTATCAACTGAGGAAAAACGGCCAATCACAACTTCCGAATTAATTATTTGATTTGGATATTAAGGGAATCTTTGGATATTGTGCTTCTTTATTCCATATTTCAATGACATTCATTGATACTGCAAAATATGAGACTTTAACTGCTACTGTTAAGAATTGGGTAAGAAAGGCAAATGATGAAAAAAGGGAAGGGCAACTCCTCTCAGAAAACTTCTAACAAAATTCCACCTACCTTTTCCACCATAATATATCCTGTGACATCAGTGTTTTCAGTTAACTTCAGTTAAGTCGCTCAGTCGTGTCCTCCTCTTTGAGACCCCATGGATTGCAGCATGTCAGGCTTCGCTGTCCATAGCCAACTCCTGGAGTTTACTCGAACTCATGTCCATCCAGTCGGTGATGCCATTCAACCATCTCATACTCTGTCATCCCCGTCTCCTCCAGGCTTCAATCTTTCCCAGCATCAGGGTCTTTTCCAATGAGTCAGCTCTTTGCATCAGGTGGCCAAAGTGTTGGAGTTTCAACTTCAGCATCAGTCCTTCCAGTAAATGTTCAGGATTGATTTCCCTTAAGATGGACTGGTTGGATCACCTTGTAGTCCAAGGGACTTTCAAGAGTCTTCTCCAACACCATAGTTCAAAAGCTTCAATTCTTCAGCATTCAACTTTCTTTATAGTCCAACTCTCATACGCATACATGACTACAGGAAAAAAACAACAACAACAACAACAACAACATAGCTTTGACTAGATGGACCTTTGTTGGAAAAGGAATGTCTCTGCTTTATAATATGCTGTGTAGGTTAATCATAAATTTTCTTCCAAGGAGCAAGCATCTTTTAATTTCATGGATGCAGTCACCATTGGAATGAAAACTGACCTTTTCCAGTGATTTTGGAGCCCAAGAAAATAAAGTTTGTCACTGTTTCCACTGTTTCCCCATCTATTTGCCATGAAGTGATGGGACCAGATGCCATGATCTTAGTTTTCTGAAAGCTGAGTTTTAAGCCAACTTTTTCACTCTCCTCTTTCACTTTCATCAAGAGGCTCTTTAGTTCTTCTTCGCTTTCTGCCATAAGAGGGGTGTCATCCGCATATCTGAGGTTATTGATATTTCTCCTGGCAATCTTGATTCCATCTTGTGCTTCATCCAGCCCAGCGTTTCTCATGATGTACTCTGCATGCAAGTTAAATAAGCAGGGTGACAATATACAGCCTTGATGTACTCCTTTCCCCATTTGGAACCAGTCTTTTGTTCCATGTCCAGTTCTAATTGTTGCTTCCTGACCTACACACAGATTTCTCAAGAGGCAGGTCAGGTAGTCTGGTATTCCCATCTCTTTCAGAATTTTCCACAGTTTATTGTGATCCACACAGTCAAAGGCTTTGGCATAGTCAACAAAGCAGAAGTAGACGTTTTTCTGGAACTCTTGCTTTTTTGATGATTCAACGGATGTTGGCAATTTGATCTCTAGTTTCTATGCCTTTTCTAAATCTAGCTTAAACATCTGAAAGTTCATGGTTCACACACTGTTGAAACCTGGTTTGGAGAATTTTGAGTATTACTTTACTAGTGTGTGAGGTGAGTGCAATTGTGCGGTAGTTTGAGCATTCTTTGGCATTGCCTTTCTTTGGGATTGGAATGAAAACTGACATTTTCTAGTCCTGTGGCCACAGGTGAGTTTTCCAAATTTGCTGGCATATTGAGTGCAGCACTTTCACAGTATCATCTTTTAGGATTTGAAATACCTCATCTGGAATTCCATCACCTCTACTAACTTTGTTCATAGTGATGCTTCCTAAGGCCCACTTTACTTTGCATTCAATGCTTTCAGATGACTTTAAAACTAAAGAACTTTAGAGGAGAGGAGTTTGTCATAGTTTTGCTTCCAAGGAGCAAGCATCTTTTAATTTCATGTCTGCAGTCACCATCCACAGTGACTTTGAAGCCCAAGAGACTATAATCTGCCACTGTTTTGACCTTTTCCCCATTTTTTGACCTGAAGTAACGAATGTCTTTCTTGAAGTTTTAACATGTGCAGTCTTACTATTTATAGGTGATCCTATAGACACATTGGGATTCCCTGGTCCTCAGCTAGCAAAAAATCCACCTGAAATGCAGGAGACCCTGTTTTGATTCCTGGGTCAAGAAGATCCCCTGGAGAAGGATCGACTACTCCAGTATCCTTGGGCTTCCCTGATGGATCAGCTGGTAAAGAATCTGCCTGCAAGGTGGGAGACCTGGCTTTGATCCTTGGGTTGGGAAGATCCCCTGGAGGAGGGTATGATATCCCATACCAATATTCTTGCCTGGAAAATCCCCATGGACAGAAGTGCCTGGCTGGCTACAGTCCATGGGGTCACAAAGAGTTGGACATGACTGAGTGACTAAGCACAGCACTGCATAGACACATAAACATCTAATGATGAGAAACTAGGTGACAATATAGATAACAGCTCATTTTCATAATAATTCTTCTTTAATTGTCCACTCTACAAGAGGGATTACTCTTCGGAATTTTCTTTGCCAATTTGGGAAATACTCTTTCACATGGGAATGCCCTACTTTCATACCTTCTATAATAATGTTTGAAATTACAATATTTTTATGAATTACCCTTCTACCATTCATTGTGGTTAAAGCCAGTTATGAAATATATTTTAAAGACTGTCTCCAAAAGGTGATTTTTTTTACCTTTTATCTTTAAGTTATAAATCCTCATTATTAACCCTTTTCCTCATTTCTGTTGATGGTTTCTACAAAGTTTTTTTTTATATAGGTAATAAATTAGAAGATTGTGGAATAATTATGAAACTAAATTAGAATTAGGAGATTAAGATTCCTTTCATAACCCTGTAACTAATACATAGTAAAACCTTAGGAAAACCATTTAGCCTATAGGTAAGTTTACTGTAACCCCTAAGGTTTTTTCTAACTTAAAATTCTTTGCCATCTAAAAAGAAAACTGTTATCTAAGTAGATATTGTGAAACAAGTTTAAGAAGTGTTTCTTATCATTAAAACATGAAAAACATGCAATCATATTATGAATTGTATCATTTTCTCTCTACAGTTCTAGAAAAAGATATGGCAGGAATAGAATTGGTAGATATTCTCAAAGTTGTTATTGAAGTTTACAGTGGAAATGATCAGATAATAACTCTGGTGCTTTCTGAACTAAAAGCTCAATCTTTTCTCACCCACTGAACTCTAAGCTAAAAAGAAGTATTACTTTGCCAAAGAGACAGGAAAACTGTAACAACAATGCAATCACCATCATCCTGCTACAATTCGTACTGTCATGCTTATGTCAGATGTGACAAATTTTGAAAAGGTCTGTGCAACTAATATCTGCCAAGCACCTCTACTCTCCAGATAGTTCTGAAGTAAAGAAAATTAGAGACTGTGATTTTTGTTTGATGGTGTGTAAAAATGTGATAGTACCTTGACATCTCTACAAAGGAAAAGAGCTAATAGGTATTTGCAAAGCACCTGGAGATTATGTGCAAAAACAGTTGTTTGATATATGAGATAAACCAAATATTTTGAGGATTTATGAGCTTTATATATCTGGCACAATCACTGTGGATAGATTATTCTTATATTAAGATAATTCTATTATATTGTTGTTATTCTTTACATGTTAAGTCATATTTGACTCTTAAACCCAGTGGATTGTAGCACACCAGGCTCCTCTGTCCATGATGTTTCCCAGACAAGAATACCCAAGTGGGTTGCCATTCCCTTTTCCAGGGGATCTTTCCAACCCAGGGATTGAAACTACATCTCCTGCATCAGAGGCAGATTCTTTACTGCTAAGCAAACAGAGCTTGTTTCTACTTTACAGTATCCAAACAATTCATATATTATAGTAATACAACTTTAAGGATGACAAGATAATCTAGATCTGATAGAATGAGTGCCTGATGAACTATGGATGGAGGTTCATGACATTGAATAGGAGACAAGGATCAAGATAATACCCAAGAAAAAGAAATATGAAAAAGCAAAATGGCTGTCTGAGGAGGCCTTACAAATAGCTGTGAAAAGAAGAGAAGTAAAAAGAAAGGGAGGAAAGGAAAGTTGTACTCATTTGAATGTAGAGTTCCAAAGAATAGCAAGGAGAGATAAGAAGGCCTTCCTCAGTGATCAGTGCAAAGAAATGGAGGAAAACAGTAGAATGGAAAGACTAGACATTTCTTCAAGAAAATTAGAGATATCAAGGGAACATTTCATACAAAGATGGGCACAATAAAGGAGGAAAACTGTACAGACCTAGGAGAAGCAGAAGATATTAAGAAGAAGTAGCATGAATACACAGTACTATACAAAAAAGATCTTCATAACAAAATTATCCAAGCCAGGCTTCAACAATATGCAAACTGTGAACTTCCAGATGTTCAAGCTGGAAAAGGCAGAGGAATCAGAGATCAAATTGCCAACATTCGCTGGATCATCGAAAAAGTGAGAGAGTTCTAGAAAAACATCTATTCCTGCTTTGTTGACTATGCCAAAGCCTTTGACTGTGTGGATCACAACGAACTGTGGGAAATTCTTTAAAAGACTGAAATACCAGACCACCAGACCTGCATCCTGAGAAATCTGTATGCAGGTCAGGGAGCAACAGTCAGAACTGGACATGGAACAATAGACTGTTTCCAAATGGGGAAAGGAGTACGTCAAGGCTGTATTTTGTCACCCTGTTTATTTAACTTATATGCAGAGTACATCAAGAGAAATGCTGGGCTGGATGAAGCACAAGCTGGAATCAAGATTGCCAGGAGAAATATCAATAACCTCAGATATGCAGATGACATCACTCTTATGGTAGAAAGCAAAGAAGAACTAAAGAGCCTCTTGATGAAAGTGAAAAAGGAGAGTGAAAAAGTTGGCTTAAAACTCAGCTTTCAGAAATCTAAGATCATGGCATCCAGTCTCATCACTTCATGGCAAATAGATGGGGAAACAGTGGAAACAGTGACAGACTATTTTCTTGGGCTCCAAAATCACTGGAAAAGGTCAGTTTTCAGTCCAGTGGTGACTGCAGCCATGAAATTAAAAGATGCTTGCTCCTTGGAAGAAAACTTACAACCAACTTACAAGCCTATTAAAAAACAGGGACATTACTTTTCCAACAACGGTCTATCTAGTCAAAGCTATGTTTGTTTGTTTGTTTTTCCAGTAGTCATGTATGGATGTGAGAGTTGGACTATAAATAAAGCTGAGCACAGAAGAATTGATGCTTTTGCAATGTGGAAAAGACTCTTGAGAGTCCCTTGGACTGCAAAGAGATCCAACCAGTCCATCCTAAAGGCAATCAGTCCTGAGTGTTCATTGGTAGGACTGATGCTGAAGCTGAAACTCCAATACTTTGGCCACCTGATGCGAAGAGCTAACTCATTGGAAAACTCTGATGCTGGGAAAGATTGAGGGTAGGAGGAGAAGAGGATGACAGAAGATGAGATGGTTGAATGGCATCACCAACTCAATGAACATGGGTTTGAGAAAACTCCAGGAGTTGTTGATGGACAGGGAGGCCTGGTGTGCTGCAGTTCCTGGGGTCACAAAGCGTCGGACACGACTGAGCAACTGAACTGAACTGAACTGATTCATTGGAAGGACTGATGTTGAAGCTGAAACTCCAATACTTTGGCCAACTGATGCAAAGAATTAACTCATTGGAAAAGATTGTGATGCTGGGAAAGATTGAAGGCGGGAGGAGAAGAGGACAACAGAGGATGAGATGGTTAGATTGCATCACAAGCTAAATGGACAAGAGTTTGAGAAAACTCCAGGAGTTGGTGATGGACTGGGAGGCCTGGCATGCTGTCGTTCATGGGGTTCAAAGACTCAGACAAGACTGAGCGACTGAACTGAACTGACTGAAGATAATCTAAAACCTGAACTAGAATTCTGAAGCAAGTCTCTGTTGTCAATTATTTCACTTGCTATACTGTGTATGATGATGGGAACAATGGGAAAATGTTTATCTGGGAAAATTTATTAAATATAAATTTAATTTTTAAACATTTTCTTGGAAAATGTTTATCTCCTGAACAACACCTGTCTTAAAAAATAAAGGAATAAAATATGCTCACAGAAGTTAAATAACATTAGAGATCATTGTATGACTTTTGATTTCAGATCATAATATATTTCTTTTAGTTTGTCAGTGGTAGTGAGTTTTTATCAAATGCTATTTGGGGGCATAAACTTGGAGAAACATAATTCCTGACTTTATTAGGTTATAGATATTTTTCTCATTCATATAAGTTGATTTTTTAAAAGCATAAGTAAATCTGAATTGAAAGATAAAAAGAATATACAATCTCTTCCTAACTCCAGAGAAACAGGTCAGGAAGAAAGGAGCTAGCCAAGCTAAAAAGACCAAAGTTTGACCAGTTTCAAGGCATATAAGTAGATAAGAGGATATCAGGGATGAGGAAAAAGTGGTCTTTGGAGCTTTAAATGTATAAAAGCTTAATTCTTCTTCTCTTAACTAGATCTAGTCATCTCCATCAGATGAATTTCAATATTATTTATCTTTTCCTAAGCCTCCTGTCACATCTCCTCTAACCTCCATCCCTGCATTGACATATAGTTTTTATATAGTATTACCAATTACTATCCTAGATATCTTCTTAGTCCTAACTTATATTTAGATGGTCATAACTTTCGTCTCATTAACTTACGTGTTTTACAGAACTTAATTTATGCTATCACTAATTTAAGCAGATTTCTACTCTACAGTTTATACATATTAGTATAATATTAATCTGTAAATAATATATTTATAACTTTCTGAATGAGCAATGAAGCATTTCAAAATACTGTGGGTTAAGAAAAAACATCTAACACTGAGAGTTACCATAGACAGAATTCTTACTATTAAAATTATATAGTGCAAAGTAAGCATGAATTGCTATGATAACTTTCCTTCATGGTTATACTATATACTGTATATAACTACATTATGTATATATAATATTTGATGTTTTATATATATACACACATACATATACACAGGCTTCTCTGGTGACTCAGATGCTAAAGAATCTGCCTGCAGTGCAGCAGACCCGGGTTTGATCCTTGGGTTGGGGAGATACCCTGGAGAAAGGAATTGCTACCCACTCCAGTATGCTTACCTGAAGAATTCCATGGACAGAGGAGCCTTTCGGGCTATACTCTATAGAGTTGCAGTCAGACATGACTAAGTGACTAACAGTTTCACTATCCATATTAAATTTAATATATTTAATATTATATATATATTAATATATATTATATATATATATACAATACTTATAGTGTCACCAACAAAATTTAATTGCCTCCCTCTTGAGATGTGGTGGATTTTAGCATTTTCTTTTCCAAAATATGAGGTGAATAATTTTTAAACTATCACTTAGACTAGCCAAAAGTTATAATGACTTAGGCTAGGCAAAAGTGACTATGCTTATACAATTTATTTGTATTTCTATCTATCTCTGTCATTTAACTTTCCAACAAATAACTTCAAAGATAACAGATTTTGATATTGATATCTGGAGGTAATTATTGGAATTGATAATGAAGTTACATTAGTTAGAGTAATAGTATGAGAATCAGAGAGAGACAGAGTAATTCTGGTGTATAATAGAAGTTAAATTAATTGGAACTGTGATATGAGAAAAACAAAGAGAAAGTGAAAGTAAGAGTTATTTTAAGTTTGAACAACAAATTCTTGGGTAAACTAAAAGAATTTGGGATCAGGTTAATAGAATTAAAATGTTTACTGTGAGGCAGAATTTATTAAACAATTATCAAGTGCCCTAAGTCCTAACATTTAATGCATATTTATATTTCTCTTTTTACAATGATTATTCCAATTTTTATTTCAAAAGTACAAATTCTAATTGAATATTCACTTTGAATGTTAATAATATTGTAAATATGAGCCAGGTAAAATCTTTCCTTTCCAATAAAATTTAATTTTTTCTTACACAGATGGGTATGTGCATGGTGGTAATAGATTGTAGGCAGATTAAACATAGAATGTGTTGCATCTATTTATTCAGTGATCTAGTTTCAGTAATATAGCATAACTCTTAATTCAAAGATGTGTTTATTTCCATTTTAAAAGCCTACTTGCTTATAGTGAATAATGGTACATGTTTTTCAGTAACAACGTGTTTAGAAGCATAGTCTCCAGAGCCTGTGCACGTTAATTTCAAACCTAGTTCTGCCATTTAAAAAAATATATGCCCTTTCACATATTAAATAACCTTACAATGCTTCAGTTTTTCCACTTGCTAAATAGAAATGATTGTAGCCCCTATATATAGGTGTTGTTATAAATAATGATAATGTACAGTAAACATTGAAAACACTGCTTGGCACTTTTGGAGGAATGGTCCTCTATTTAGAAGAAAAGTTCACAGTTTCAGGTGTGATATATTTATATATATTCAGTTCTCAGTGTAGATAATGAATACTTTTGGTGAAGGACAAATTAATCACAAACAGGTAATAGAATAATAAATTATAAATTAACCCAGTTAAATAATATGAATGTGATGATGAGATGTAGAATAACAAAATTACCATACCTCAAACATAGCTTCTTTCATTCTTGGGCTTTAACAAAGGCTTAATTTTTGTTAGTTTTTAAGGGAACATATTGAAGAGGGTTAAGGAGACAGAAGATGATGTGAAAAATATTGGCTGTGTTTATAGTGGGTGGAAGCCCACATGCTGGGTATGTTTGCTAATGCTTTGATATGTTCTCTATGTTCTTTTGTTCATTTTGCCTTTTTTGTGTACTGGTTTTTTTACAAACATATGATTTTATTGCAGATAAAATAGATAATGTTTAATTATCTATTTCTTTGCTATAATTCAGTGTTTGGGTGAGGTTCCCTATATCTATTCTGCTAAACAATTTAAGACTTAGACTGAAAACCATAGGAATATTTATATCACTAACAATTCATTGGATAGTACAAAAACATTTCTTAATATTATATGCAAACTACCATTATAAATATTTCTAGAAACAAGCAAATGGATTTGTATTTATTTTTATTCTATATGCTGAAAGAGTTAAGTATCTTTCCAAACTGCAAATATGATAATAGACTATTAAGAGCATTATAAATTACATAAAAATGAGTTGAATATTATGCTTAACTTTACTGACAAAAACAGCCCCTATATAACTGTATTTGCTTTCAGAACTATTTTAGCAGGGTATCAGAGTGGATTTTTTTATTAGATTTCATCATTAGGGTGATTTCACTGAGTTACTTTTTTGCCACTGGAAGTTTTTAGCATTAAAAACTCTTAGTCACTCAGTCCTATCCAACTTTTTGTGAACCCATGGACTGTAGCCTGCCAGGCTTCTCTGTGCATTTAATAAAAGGACAAATCTGACAAACCTGGTCTTTGGAGATTTTCCCAAGTCTTTATTTATAAAAATAAAGCCAATATTATTCAACAAACAAGAGAATAAATGTATTCCTAAATTGTATGTGTCACAAGTAAATGTTTCAAATTGTGAATTTGTGGTTTTACCACACTAATAAATGTGTGATTGTCTTGCTAAAGTAGATTACTCCATTGTAAGACAAAATTCTACATTTTGGACATATTAAGGAAACATTTGATATAACAAAAGGCATGATAAAGGACATAAACGGTAAAGACCTAACAGAAGCAGAAGAGATTAAGAAGACATGGCAAGAATACACAGAAGAACTATACAAGAAAGGTCTTAACCACCTGGATAACCTCAATGATGTGGTCACTCACCTAGGGTGACATCTTAGGGTGTGAGATAAAGTGGACCTTAGAAAGCATTACTAGGATCAGAGCTAGTGGAGGTGATGGAATTCCAGATGAGACATTTAAAATACTAAAAAAAGGATGCTGTGAAAATGCTATAATCAGTACATTAGCAAATTTGGAAATCTCAGCAGTAGTCACAGGACTGGAAAATGTCAGTTTACATTTTAATTGTGAAGAAAATTAATGCCAAAGAATGTTCAGACTACCATACAGTTGCTCTCATTTCACATGCTAATAAGATTATGCTTAAATTCCATCAAGCTAGGCTTCAGTATATGAACTGAGAACTTCCAGATGTACAAGATGGGTTTTGAAGAGGCAGAGGAACCAGGGATCAAATTGTCAACATTCATTGGATAATGGAAAAAGCAAGGGAGTTCCAGAAAAACATCTCTTTCTGCTTCATTGACTATGCTAAATCCCTTGACTCTGTGAATCACAAGAAACTGTGGAAAATTCTTAAAGAGATGGGAACCACCTTATTTGTCTCCTGAGAAACCTGTGTGAAGATCAAGAAGCAACAGTTATTAATAGAATTAAATATGGAACAACTAACTAGTTCAAAACTAGGAAAGGAGAATGACAAGGCTATATATTGTTACGTGCTTATTTAACTTACATGCAGAGTATATCATGTGAAATGCTGGACTGGATAAATCATAATCTGCAATCAAGATTGCCAGGAGAACTATCAACAACCTCTGTTATACAGATGATATCACTTTTATGGCAGAAAGTGAAGAGGAACTAAAGAGCCTCCTCCTGAGGGTGAAAGAGGAGAGTGGCTTGAAACCTGGCTTGAAAGCTGGCTTGAAACTCACATGAAAAAAAAGAAAAAAAAACTAAGAACATAGCATCCAGTCCCATTACTAATGGCAAATAGAAGGGAAAAATTTAAAAGCAGTGAGAGATTTTATTTTCTTAGGCTCCCAAATCACTGCATATGGTAGCTGCAGCAGTGAAATGAAAAGATGACTGCTCCTTGAAAGGCAAGCTATGGCAAACCTAGATGGCATATTAAAAAGCAGAGGCATTATTTTGCCAACAAAGTTCTGTACATTAAAAGCTATGGTTTTTCCAGTAGTCATGTATGGATGTGAATACTTGGATCATAAAGAAGGCTGAGTGCTGAAGAACTGGTACTTCTGAACTGTGGTTTTGGAGAAGACTCTTGACAGCCCCTTGGACTGCAAGGAGATACAACAAGTCAATCCTGAAGGAAATCAACCCTCGATATTTCTTGGAAGGACTGATGCTGAAGCTGAAACTCCAATATTTTGGCTACCTGATGCAAAGAGCCAACTCACTGGAAAAGACCCTGATGCTGGGAAAGATTGAAGGCATGAGGAGAAGGGAGCAGCAGAGAATAAGATGGTTAGATAGCATTACCAACTCAATGGACATGAGTTTGAACAAACTCCAGGAGAGAGTGGAAGACAGAAGAGCATGGTATGCTACAGTCCATGGGATTTCAAAGATTTGGACACAACTTAGTGATTGAACAACAACAACGAAGATCTAATAAGCTTTCCAAATTCCAAATAGGGCGTACACATTAAAAAGACTAATGTTAAAGACGTCCTGAAAAACTAAGAGAAAATCTTGATAGCAACAGAATTAAATGCTATCATATTCAAAGGAGCAGCTATACAATTTGCATCTGAATTCTCATTCTAAATAATTCTAGAAGGAAAGAGAAATTTAAAAAGTTAAAAAATTTTTTAAATTAAAAGTTTTTATGGAAAATAACTGTTATCCAAAAGATCTATACCAGTCAATATATCCTTTAGAAATAAAAGTAAAATAAATACATCTCCAAAATTTAAAACAAAATTTGAGAGATTTCTACTAAGAGATCTGTTGTACTGACAACAAAACAATTCCTTCAGGGTAAAAGGAAACGTCACCATACAGTAACTCAAATTCATAAGAAAAAATAAAGAGCAAAGGAAAAGGAGGGGGGGGGCATTTTTTCCATGTATATTGGAAAACATGAAAGACTTCAAGACATATTTTTAACTTTGGTTACTTAATTTTTAAAATATGTTATATAAAGCAACAATTGTAGCACTGTTTTATTGGGTTTATAATAATTAGATAATGTATATCATTATAATAAAACAAAATAAGGAGAAAGGGAAAGTTGTAGTACGTTTGAACAATGTCGCTATGTTAAAAAAAATTTTAACCTTAAGATGCATAGTTACTCAGTTGCATTTGACTCTTTGCAACCCTTCAGAATGCGGATGGCCAGGCTCCCCTGTCCACGGGATATTCAAGGCAAAAATACTGAAGCGGAATTTTTTCCTCCAGGGGATCTTCCCGACCCAGGGGTTAAACCCATGTCTCCTATGTCTCCTGCATTGCAGGCAGATTCTGTACCCACTGAGCCATGTTGGAGGCCCTCAACCTTAAGGAAACAATGATAAATTAATATGTATATTGTAATTTCTTCATAAACCACTGAGAAAATTATTTTAAAATTTAGGTGAAATATCAACAGAAGAATTAGGATAGTATACCAGTAATATTTGCCTAACATAGTGAATGTAGTAAAGTATCAATGGAGGAAACTAAATATATATACATCATTTAGAAAATAAATAGCAAAATATCAGGAGTAAATGCAACCATATGATTATATTAAATTAGAACAGACTAAACATTCTTATAAACATCTAGATCTTTTCACACAAGCTAAAATGTGGGATTCAATTATATTTAACTTTTTTTTAATTGGAAAAATAATAATAGTAAGTGAGCAGGAGTAGTTATATTAATTGGTCGTTTAGAATAGACTTTAGGACAATAATTATTTCTACAGATATAAAAGTATGTTTTACAATAAAAGGGCCAATACATTTGGAAGACATAACAAAAATAAGGACATGTACCTAAGAATAGCCATACATATTGTATGAAGCAAAAAGAAACACATTAATAAGGACAATTAAAGAAATGATTATGCTTGGAAATATTAATATCACACTCTTGATTTTTGTAGAAAAACTAGACAATCTAAAAGTATATTTAAGATTAAGGTAACACTACCAACTCACTTAACTCAATTTATATTTTAGAATGCTTTTTCCGGCAACACAAAGCAAATATTCTTTTCAAACACATATAGGACATTTCCAATGAAAAGCCGTAAGAGAGTTCTCAAAGATAAAGCAAGTTGCAAAAAATTTAAAAAGATTGAAATTGTTCAAAATAGATTTTATGAGCACAATACAATGTTTCCAGTAGGACATGAATTGCATACTTCTATGTATGCTGTAGCCTTTGACTGTGTGGATCACAATAAACTGTGGAAAATTCTGAAAGAGATGGGAATACCAGACCACCTGACCTGTCTCTTGAGAAACCTGTATGCAGGTCAGGAAGCAACAGTTAGAACTGGACATGCAACAACAGACTGGTTCCAAATAGGAAAAGGAATACATCAAGGCTGTATATTGTCACCCTGCTTATTTAACTTATATGCAGAGTACATCATGAGAAACGCGGGGCTGGAAGAAACACAAGCTGGAATCAAAATTGCTGGGAGAAATATCAATAACCTCAGATATGCGGATGACACCACCCTTATGGCAGAAAGTGAAGAAGAACTAAAGAGCCTCTTGTTGAAGGTGAAAGAGGAGAGTGAAAAAGTTGGCTTAAAGCTCAACGTTCAGAAAACTAAGATCATGGCATCTGGTCCCATCACTTCATGGGAAATAGATGGGGAAACAGTGGAAACTGTGTCAGACTTTATTTTTTTGGGCTCCAGAATCACTGCTGATGGTGATTGCAGCCATGAAATTAAAAGACGCTTACTCCTTGGAGGGAAGGTTATGGCCAACCTAGATAGCATATTTAAAAGCAGAGACATTACTTTGCCAACAAAAGTCCATCTAGTCAAGGCTATGGTTTTTCCAGTGGTCATGTATGGATGTGAGAGTTGGACGGTGAAGAAAGCTGAGCACCGAAGAATTGATGCTTTTGAACTGTGGTGTTGGAGAAGACTCTTGAGAGTCCCTTGGACTGCAAGGAGATCCAATCAATCCATCCTAAAGGAGATCAATCCTGGGTGTTCACTGGAAGGTCTGATGTTGAAGCTGAAACTCCAATACTTTGGCCACCTCATGCGAAGAGTTGACTCATTGGAAAAGACCCTAATGCTGGGTAGGATTGGGGGCAGGAGGAGAAGGGGATGACAGAGGATGAGATGGTTGGATGGCATCACCAACTCGATGGACATGGGTTTGGGCAGACTCCGGGAGTTGGCGATGGACAGAGAGGCCTGGCGTGCTGCAGTTCATGGGGTCGCAAAGAGTCGGACATGACTGAGCGACTGAACTGAACTGGTGTATGCTGTCTTTTATGTTACAAGAGAGATTTCTCCTGTGGCCTAGTTAGAAGCAAATGTTAGTCAGTGTTTTATGTTGATACATCGCATATCACCATCTAAAAAATAATTGTTCCTAAAATTTTGTTCCTGCTAATATTTATACATATTTACATGTATATATTTATATATATATAGAGATACATGTTTATGTGTATGTGTGTGTGTATTCACATATATATGGCTACTCACCTGAAATTAAAATTTAGAATCCTCCCATGAATCAAACTACCTTATTTATCTTATCCATTTTCATAGAACATTTCTCAAGAAAGCCTTCTTTACCTACTTACTTTTTTTAATACATTATTCCACTCCTTTTTACTCTTCAATAAGGATAATAATACCCCCCACACTATTGAATATATTCCTCAGTTTTTGCAAGGATTCCTTTCCAAATCCAATGGCCAATTGTATATCATTGTGTCATGACTGGATTTCTAACAGATTTTAAAATCCTTAAACAAACTAGCCATGACACAATTTCTACATTTTATTTCTACAACAAATCACTATCCTGATTTCTCTGATCTCCCTGGACACTTCTAAATTTCTCCTGTGATAGTCTTATCCTCTTACAGATATCTTAGTGCTTGTGTGAGTTAGAGATTAATCCTTAGGTCTCTTTCTAGGTTGGAACCGATAATTTCCAAATTCAGATATCAGCTCTCTTTTTGCCCCTTGGTCCCAGACTAAATATATTACATTTCTTTACTTGAATTCTTCACCTAAAGGATACATAAAAAGAAAATCTTATTTACTTCTCCCAACCCAGACATGTTCTCACAGTCTTGCTCATCTCCGCTTTACACATATTTGCAAATGCCACAATCCCAAAATTAACATTTACTCATCACTTCTCCTCATTCTAACATCCCGTTCAGCAAGTCTATTTTTTATCTGCCTTCAAAATATATCTCTAAAAACATATACCTATTTACCTATCAAGATTTTTACTCTTTACCTTCTAGATTACCCCATCCATCAGTTCAGTTCAGTTGCTCAGTTGTGTCCAACTCTTTGCAACCACATGGACTGCAGCACGCCAGGCTTCCCCCATCCATGGCCCAGACTAATAATAATGTCCTCACAGATTGTCTCGCTATTTCCACTCTTAATCTCCTATGGTCTGTTGTCTACTCAGCAATTCAAGATGAAGAGAAAAAAAAAATTCCTCAGTTCTTGCTCTAATACTTTTTGCTTTTGGTTGCTGAGTGATAATCCAATCAATTCTCCATCTTTCAGAAATCTTCACTACACAGATTAGTCAGAATTTATCCTCCAGTTATACATCCCCTTTTGAAATAATTAAAAACACACAAACAATTTTTCTATTTTAAAAATATCAAATGGTTCTTATTCATTCATATCATCCCATTTCCGTCTTCTTAGTCACTCTTTCAAAGATATACCTTGTCACTCTTACCTGTATTTATCTACAGTTCATTGGTCTATTACTTTCATCTATATATTTACAGCAAGTAAAAAAGAATCAATAAATCTAATATTAGGGATATTAATTTTCACATATAATTTATAAATATAATTCCATAGTAATTGTTTTTAAGCTGTTTTTTGAAATTTGCATAATATATTACAGTAATTTAAGTTTTTCTGCTTTGTAATCATATTCACTACTTGAAATTATTTCCTTGAAGAAATTCATTAGGCAAAGAAAGAATTCATTGATGTGAAGACTGATGGAGATGAGAGATACAAAAGAGAACTTCCTTAAGAGATACAGATAAAGTCAAGAAACTGATTCTGCATCACAGATTGAGTGGTAGATGGATCTGTGAATCCTTAATTGCCTGTCTTTGACAATTGTCTTTACTCTGAGATTGAAAACATTCATTGAATTCTTTAACATGTTGCTGTGCTATATTCATTTTTATAGATGAGAAAACAGGCTCAGAAAGGAGAGATCAGCTGCCCAGGATAATAAGGAAGTAAGACGCAGAGTTAAAGCCATTTATGAATTCTAGAAATGTCAACCGGATATCTTTTACATGACACTGTGGTAAACAAAACAGAAATGATTCTGCCATTCACAAAGATGGGTTCAGTGAAAATTGATATTGAATTCAACTGTATTACTTCAGTGAAGCTTAATCTCATAAATTATTTTAAATGGATTAAGGAAGATGAATAAAGGCAGGAAATCATTGTCCTTAATCAAATGTTTTCATCACTTTCATTTTTATAAATAGCTATTTCAGATGGTTGTTATTATCGAATCACTAAATATAGTATAGCCCGAAAGACCAATGACAAATTTAATTATAGAAAGGCTGTTTTAGATTAGTAACCTTTTCATATTTATTGAATACTGAAATAGTCCTGGATATATTTCTGGTAACAAACATTGTATCTTAAAATTTAAGAATCTCAGAGTTGAAAGTTAACTGCATTATTCAGGAATCTTTCAATTGCAAGTGATAGACCCAGTTCAGCAGAGCCTAAGAATTATTTAAAGACACACACACTCAATTTATTTGATGGGCATTGAATAGCTCAGAGAATTCAGGGCAGCACTTCAGAAAGTGGACAGCCCTAGGTCTCTCAGGAACTGGTCACCCAACATATTGTATGCATTTCTTTTCTGCTATAATTCTTTATGTTCATGTTTATTTTTTTTTCTGGTGCTTTTCAGCGTAGTTTTGGATATTTCTTGAATTTGTACCTTAAAAGCTTCATTACCAGAGAGACAAGAGAATATTTCTCTAAGATGTCAGGAAGGAAATTTTCACGGATGAATTCTAGTGGTCAGGCATTTCTTTTGATCAATCTGTCTAGGGCCTTGGACACTGTGGTTTCTCAAGATTGTTCACATCACTGACCCTAAGTGGTCAGAAGAGTAAGTTCTGTTAATAGAAACAGAAGGATAGAGGGGCTGGCAGAAAAAGCAATAGTCACAGGTTACCACTTGGTTTCCCAACACACACGACCACACTCGTAAACATATTTCTCACTTACTAATTTTTTAAAGAATGTCCTCTTCCCAGCTTTAATGCCATTATCCATTAGAAATTTAAGAACCAACCCTTTCACGATAGCATCTAATGACCACATTGGAAACTCAGCCAACAATATATCTTCAATGTGAATTCCTCCCAGTTATAGCTTGAGGCGATCAATGCTGATACCACAACCTAACACAATTGTATGAATATGTATATACCACAGAAACTGTATATGTATATACCACAGAAACTCTAAAATCTATTTAGAGAAAACAAAAAGGAATCCTATCATATACTCTTATGGATCAAAGCAAATATAACTTTTTGAACAAGAATTTTGCAACTGCATTTATTTATTTATTTATTTATTGCGTGATTCCCTTGGTCAAGCTTTATGACGGAAGAGATTACATTTCCCCTGAGTTCTCTGTAAAACACATAAAACTGGGGGTACTAGGGGACAGGTGCAAGAAGCAGTCATACATGCCAGTCTTCTGTCTTTTTCTATCAGATCTCTGTAGTAAAACTCTACAGAGTTCTCAGATTTTCTGAGTATATGATAAGGTGTTTATGCCCTCAGTCCTCAGGTGGCATGGCAGAAACAAGAACTGTAGAAACTCTGGGTCAGTGTCTGGCCTCTTAGGATGTTTATCTAGTTACATACACAAATACAATTTTCTAGGCATGTGATTAAATGAAAAATATAAACATATATTTTGCTATTATATATGTGTATTCACTAGGCTTCCCTGGTGCCTCTCTCAGTAAAAAATCCACCTGCAATGCAGGAGACCTGGGTTCAATCCCTGGGTCTATGCCTGGGGAAGATCCCCTGGAGAAGGAAATGGCAACCCACTCCAGTATTCTTGCCTGGGAAATCCCATGGACAGAGCAGCCTGGCACGCCACAGTCCCTGGGATCACAAAAGTTGGACATGATTTAGCAACTAAACCACTATATGTATCCTAAAGATACAAGTTGTTTGAAAACATATTTTGAAGCTGAAAATTCAAGTAAATCATTTGACCAGTTGCATTGTTAAAACATAACATGCATGGTTGTCCTCCTAGACCAACACTGAGAAATCCTCATTATTCACCCCTCTCCCCTCAATTTGTCAATTCACATTTAAGTCCTTTATAACATTCCATATCAAATGCTAATTTCATATTAACTCAAGTTGAAATGGTTGTAGGCAATAGAAACTGATGTTAGCTAACAATAAAAATTGGATTTATGATAAATATGTGGGAGAATTTTCCTTATGGAGGGAAAAAAATGCAGAAATTTAAGTTTTGATGAATATATGGTCTGAAATCTGAGCCCTGGTACCGTATCATCAGTAGTCAGAGTCTAGCTCATTTGAGGAACACAGAAAAGGACAGAATACGGAAAAACAGTGGTTAGTAAAAATATAAATTCAAAGGACAAGTAAAGGCCAGATTATGGTAAACTTGTTGGTTGTGCTAAGTAAAATATGATGACTTTTTTATGTGAGAGAAAAAGCAGTTGTTATACCTAGTTTGTAGTTAACTTTTCATAATCTGCCTCTGTATAAATTATATCCCAGGTCTTCGCAAAGGTCCCCCTACACCCCAATGTGCCACACATTGAGTGGCAGCTTGTTAGGAATGTGGCCAACAATGACAACAAAACTAAGGGCTTTTGAAGTTTTTCATTTCAACACTGTGGTTAAATTGAAAATGGAGCTACTGAGTAAAGTTATAACCAGGCAATGACAAAGGAGAATAATAAATGACCTTAAATCTTTGGATTCCCATACTCTAGTCTTTATGCTAGTTCATAAATAGGCATTTTGTTAATAAGATATTTAGCTAAGTTGAAAACTGAACATATAAACTCAAAATTATGAGTAGATATTAACTTTAGTGTGATTTTCTGTTGAATTTTTCCTTAGAAATTTTATGATGAAAATTTACATTTATCTTCTCCAAAATCATTTTTGAGTGGAATTTACAGAACTTCAGATAGCATCAACTATGAGCTAACATAGAGGCCCTATGCAATGCAGTTAAATCCTATGGTGTACAAACTTAAGATAACGCACATGCATGCTTAGTCACTCAGTCGTGTACAACTCGTTATGACCCCGTGAACCATAGTCTGCCAGGCTCCTCTGTCCATGGAATTCTCCAGACAAGAATACTGGAGTGGGTTGTCACTTTCTCCTCCAGAGGATCTTCCCAACCCGAGGATCTGTGTCTTCTGCTTCTCCTGCATTGTCAGGTGAATTCATTACCTCTAAGCCACCTAGAAAGCTCAACTTAAGGAAATAGAAATTCCTAAATATTACTTGTATGAGACCAAAAAGGTTTTGTCTCTCCAGACTCTGCACATATCAGAAATTAAAAGTTGTCTTCCTAGCTACATGAAAGCTAGAAATTTCTTAAATATCCTGGACTAAAGCCTCAAAGTGACTTAAATGAGAGAGATTGTTCTGAAGTGAGTGCTCTATTGCACTAACAAGTGACAGAGTGCAAAGTCTTCTGAGCAGACAGAAAAATGGGTAAAAAAGAATTATCTTCTTTTACAGAAACAATCCTTGCCAACTCAAGTTAAAACAAATTCTTATCAGGCAAACTAGCTGACAGAGCTGTAATAATCTTCTGTGACAAGAGTATTGATAAACACTTCAAGGTCTGATAGAGATGAATAAAAAAATAAACATAGCACTACTTAATCAAACTGTATCTGTCTTAAATACTCTCTTAGTAGAGACAACTCCACCAAAAAAAAAGCATCTCTAAAAATATGCTATTACAAGTCTTTTCATTTTAGAAATATGAAAATAGACATTTTAAGTGCATTATTTTGAAAATAACAAATATTTGAAATACAGATAAAAAAACTAAACATTTAAAATTCATTAAAATCAAGAAAGAGTATTTAAAATATTTTGAAACTGGGGGAAATAATTTAAGACAAAGAAGCCTCTCTAAATTGATAAGAAAAAATAGCTTATAAGAATCTTGATTGTAAATGTTCCAGTATCCCAAGTATATTATCAAAATTTGGTAGTGTACTGAAGATCTGTATATAATAAAGTGAAGTCTCTCTGTCATGTCCGACTCTTTGCGACCCCATAGACTGTAGCCCACCAGGCTCCTCTGTCCATGGGATTCTCCAGGCAAGAATACTGGAGTGGGTTGCCATTTCCTTCTCAAGGAGATCTTCCCGACCCAGGGACTGAACCCGGGTCTCCTGAATTGTAGGCAGACACTTGACCGTCTGAGCCACCAGAGAAGTCCAATATATAAAATGAGTCCTATTTTTGATTAATAGAATCAGTATCTATGGAGAACACTGATATGCACCCTTATGTAAAGCATTTGAAAGCATTATTCATTTCAAAAATTTCACCTAATTGCTAAATTTTCAGTGGTATACATCAGAATAGTAAAATCAAATTGAAAATACACTATCAGTGGATTTGTGGGGAAGATACATTTTTGGCAAGATTGTTTACAATAATTGTTTAGAATCTTCTGTCTTGTCAATCTGTGCTGAGTCAGAGCTGAGCCATCAACAGGAGGTGCTAACAATCATTAATTTTTCCCTTGTCTCTTATTTACCATGACTTTTAAATATGGAATTACAACATTTGGATAATGGATGGCTCTTACATAAAGTTACTGAATTGCCTATAACTGTCATCTGCTTAATAGTTTTCTTTTTCTATTATGTTTTTTTTCAGAAACATTAACTTTCCTCAATTAAGAGAGAGTAGTATCCACCTCTGCACATGATTGTCATTAAAAACTCAGATGTTTAGTACAAGGAAGATATATGTCAGCATACACATCAAATTAATGGAAATGAACAAGTGTTACCTGGGCTACGAATTAATAACCAGTAAAAACAGTGGAAATTGACACAGCAAGAGAACTTGCAGAAGTATTTAGTTTCTTGATATCCCTTATTTTTAAAAAGCCTTATTTACTTCCCATATACCAATCTATATTTTTCATTCAGGATATCCTGACAAGGTTAACAAATCTAGACCCAAATTATTGAAATTATATATCTTGGTTTACCCAAAGCAATTTGACTTACTTGTTATTTGTAATTCAGTTCTGTTCAGTCACTCAGTCTTGTCCAATCCTTTGAGACCCCATGAATTGTAGCAGGCCAGGCTTCCCTGTCCATCACCAACTCCTGGAGGTTACTCAAACTCATGTCCATCGAGTCGATGATGCCATCCAACTATCTCATCCTCTATCATCCCCTTCTCCTCACGCCTTCAATCTTTCCCAGCATCAGGGTCTTTACAAATGAGTCAGTTCTTCACATCAGGTGGCCAAAGTATTGGAGTTTCAGCTTCCACATCAGTCCTTCCAATGAATATTCAGGACTGATTTCCTCTAGGATTGATTGGTTGGATCTCCTTGCAGTCCAAGGAACTCACAAGAGTCTTCTCCAACATCACAATTCAAAGACATCAATTTTTCAGCACTCAGCTTTCTTTATAGTCCAACTCTCACATCCATACATGTCTAATGGAAAAACCAAGCCTTGACTAGATGGACATTTGTTGGGAAGGTAATGTCTCTGCTTTTTAATATGCTGTCTAGGTTGGTCATAGCTTTTCTTCCAAGGAGGAAGCGTCTTTTAATTTCATGGCTGAAGTCACCATCTGAAGTGATTTTGGAGCCCAAGAAAATAAAGTCTGTCACTGTTTCCACTGTTTCCCCATCTATTTGCCGTGAAGTGATGGGACTGGATGCCCTGATCTTAATTTTTTGAATGTTGAGTTTTAAGTCAGCTTTTTCACTCTCCTCTTTAACTTTCATCAAGAGGCTCTTCAGTTCCTCCTCTCTTTATGTCATAAGAGTGGTGTTATCTGCATATCTGAGGTTATTGATATTCCTCCTGGCAATCTTGATTCCTGCTTGTGCTTCATCCAGCCCAACATTTCTCATGATGTACTCTGCATATAAATTAAATAAGCAGAGTGACAAGATACAGCCTTGATGTACGTGTTTCCCACTTTGGAACCAATTTTTTTCCATATCTGGTTCTAACTGTTGCTTCCTGATCTGCATACAGATTTCTCAGGAGGCAGTTAAGGTTGTCTGGCATTCCCATCTCTTGAAGATTTTTCCACATTTTTTTGTGACCCTCACAGTCAAAGTTTTTGGCGTAATCAATAAAACAGAAGTAGGTGTTTTCTGGAATTCCCTTCATTTTTCTATGATCCAATGGACGTTATCAAGTTGATCTCTGGGTCCTCTGCATTTTCTATATTCATCTTGAACATCTGAGATGGTTCACATACTGTTGAATCCTGGCTTGGAGAATTTTGAACATTACTTTGCTAGCATGTGAAATGAGTGCAATTTTGCAGTTGTATGAACATTCTTTGTCATTGCCCTTCTTTGAGGTTGGAATGAAATCTGACCTTTTCCAGTCCTGTCGCCACTGCTGAGTTTTCCAAATTCCAAATTGAGTGCAGCACTTTAACAGCATCATCTTTTACAGTAGTATAGTATATTTATTTCAAGCCTAGGATGTCCAGAAATAAGCATAAAGTAGTGGTGATGTAGCTGGTTCTACTGTAGTTTTCAAGGTACTGTACTGTAAGATTTAAAATATTTTCTTTATTTTGTGTGTTTTTTAAAATGTATTATTTGTGTGAGAAGTGTTATAAACCTATTACAGTACAGTACTATATAACTGATTGTGTTAGTTGGGTAACTATGCTAACCTTGATGAACTTAGGAGCAAATTAGACTTACAAACGTGCTCTTGGAATGGAACTCATTAGTATATAGGGGACTTATGGTAATGTACACATTCATCTCATCCTCCGGTGTGGATAACCTTTTCAAATTATTCTTCATCATGATTAGGTCATTTACCTGATATTTCAGTATATTTCATAAGAGAAACTTTCCTTGGGGCATTGCAATATATGTAACTTGTACCTAGACAAAATGTGTATCTATCATATGGTAATATTATTGTTCAGTTTGGTTTACTGTACTAGATCTTTCTAGTGCTAAAAGTTCTTCAGGCTGTATGTATCAAAGTTAACAGTGGGATTGACAATAAAACGTACATTTAACTGGAACATTGCAGGGTGTATGCAAGTAGACATTTTTTTATTTTGCAGCAGCATTATGATATCATCAATAATCCAAGTTCTTTCTATCTTTCCATTCACTATATGGTACTTTACCTTTTTCTGGTTCCATGCTTGTTACCTCATATTCGAAAGATGGGTGTTGTAGCTTAGTTTTCATGTCCATGTTCAAGGAATAAAGGAGGGCAAAGAATGATTCTAGTAACTACTCTTTTCTTTCCTTTCCTCAGTGAAGGAAACTCATTGGCAAGTTTGTAGTCCATCCCCTTCTTATGTCTCATCACACCAAATTAGAATATTGCACCACCCATGTTCTGTACATGTGGCAGTAAATAGAAATTTCTGGCATTTAACATTTATATATGTATGCATAAAATGGGTGATAGTAAAGCTAAACTGGTACAAAGGTCAGTTGATGCACTATGTCTAGCACAGTACTTTATATATTGCATTTCTTCTGTAAAAGATAATCTAGTACTGTTTGATTTTAAGTTGTAAAATTATTTGTAGCATAAATTTTCCCAATAAATTTAATACACCAACTATTGTTGTACATTTACGTTGTTACCGATATTATTACAACAATTCTGTATAGCCTTGCTTATATCTTAGAATAAGTTTTGATAAGTAGATTTATAAAGACAAAAGGTGTAACTAAATTCATAGCATGATACACTTGTTGAAAAATCACCTAGCAGAAATAGTCCATTATAACCTATAAACATATGATCAGCAAAAATAATAATGCAAGTAGAAAATATTATGTAATACTATTCATCAATGCTGTGCTATTTATATATTCATTTAATACTTACAAAGTTCTATTTCCTCAAATAATTTATAGAAAAAAATGCACAATTTCTTTTTATCACTCTCCATAACATACTAATTCAGTTCAGTATATTGGATGTGTATTGGATGTGGATATGAATTTCTTTTTTCCATCTGGATTCTGGTTAGGTAACAAATTTGCTGATCTTCTCCCTATGTGTATTTAAGCCTAGAAGAATGAGACTGAGAAAAGAGGTAGAAAGGAAATATGGACAACAGTATAACAGACTGTATTTTGATTCGTCAAATATGAGTGAGTTGTCCATGAACCGAGTGGACACAAGGGAAAAGTGAGCTGAAACTGTCTTGCTGCTCTACATCATATCACTAGGGATGGAGCTGCAAGGTTGGACAAAGTTAAGCAACAGTTGAACTTCCATTTCAGAGAACTGTGCACAGAGGAAGTCCCATAGGACCTACAAAGATTTTACAAATGGGCCCCATGAGAGAGCCAATTATTTGAATTTCTGTCAGATACAAAGTATTGAGAGCCAGTGAGAAATAAATAAAGAAACAGGAATGAAATCTTCACAAGATTTCTTAAGGGAACAGCGTATAAAGATTCAATCGAGTATAGGTGAACCAATTTACTGAAGAAAGCTAACAGTTTTATTTTTAATTTGTAATTATTGATTGCTTAAAAAAACTGCACTTACATGTATACTTTAATTATGCATATTTGACAGCCTGATATAGTAATTCGTACAGCCATTTTACCAGTGAGAAAGACAAGCCTCAACCTCATTTTTTGAAACTCAAAAAATGAATTTTAGTTTTAATTCCTTAGATTTCCTCTTTTTTCCGTTTAAAATAACAGTAGCAAGTCTCATAAGTATAAATGGATTGTATAAGTTTAGAAGTAAGAGCTCCCATGTGCCCAAGGGAAATTACAGGGAAGCTCCAGAGAAGGTGATATTGAAATGCACACTGAGTGAAAGACAGGGATTTCTGCTAAGAATAAACATTGTGCAAAGGGAATGTCATTATCAGAATCTATGTGCAAAGAAGAAAAAGTTGGAAATTTACATGTACAAAGAAATGATAAATCAGACTAGAAGTGTTATCATGGTAAAAGGAAGAAATTGTATGTCAGGAGAGCAGGCTTTGAGTGCTAAGTAGAAGACATCTTGTAAGGTTTACTGTTTTGTGTGACTTTAAAGCATTTAGTTTAACAGCAATGATATTATTATATTGTTTTCAGATTAAAAATCTTTATTATAATTCAAAATGTTAGGAGTTAAGGAAAGGAAACTCATTCACATCGATCATGTGATAAGCTCAATTCTTTCTGCAAATAGCATGACAGAGAACTAGTATGCATGTGCCAAAAGAGTTGAGTGACCCTCTCAAAAGAAAACTAAACTTGTTACAAAATAAAAACTTGTGTATCCAATTTTTCAAACAATTCTGAGAAAATATAAAATAAAAAAATAATGAAATAGATTAGAGAAGAGGGAAGTGACTCATAGTGCACTCAGCATAGTAGTATACAGTACTAAAACTGAAGTGGACCTAATGGGTATCTACTGAAACAATGTAGAAAGCACATTCTTTTCAAGTGCACATGAAGTACTCTCCAAGGTGGACCTTATTTTAGGCCATAAAACATATGTTAGCAATTTTGATGGGATTGAAATTATAGGAAGTATGTTACTGTATCTCAGTGGAATCCTATTAGAAATTAATAGCAGTAGAATATTTGTCAACTTTAAAATAATATGGCAGTTAAACCACAATGAACTAAACAACAATTAGGTCCTAGAAGAAATCACAAAGAAATTAGAATGAATTAAAATGAATACACAACATTCCATAACTTATGGGACATCGTTAAAATAATACTCAATGGACACTGCTATAAACATGTATAGAAAAAAAGAATAAAGATCTCAAATTAATAATCTGTAACTTTCATGAGAATAGAATTATATCTGATTTTTCTTCTGCCACAGTAATTGCACCCAATCAATATTTTTCTTTTCTACTTTCAGATATTATGCCAAATCAGTTGCCTCCCACACTATGTAGGTATATGACATGGTAGCCTGATATTATAAAGAATGGTTCAAATTTTGCTCATTTTATTAAAAGTCTAATCTAAATGACCACTCAGTATGTCTCTTGAATTCTCTGACTGATAATTTTGGTTCACTTGTGAGTATTATGTGACACATTTTTGTAAAGTGTACTTGGTTTGACATAAAATGTATTTTAAAGATGAGAATGAATAATAAACTTCAAAGTATCACATTAAAGCTCTTATGTAACACATTTTAATTTTTCAATTATTAGCTTATGTTTTCTTTTTCACTGAAGTATATTTGATGTACAATATTATATGTTGCAGGTTTGCAATATAGTGAGTCACAATTTTTAAAGATTATACTCCATTTATAGTTATTCTAATGTTTATTTGCTTTTTAATAGATTTCATTTTTTTACTGCTATCTTTGCTCTTTAACAGCATTACATTCCACATTGATATGGTGATTACATTGACTTTCAATGAAAATAACAAGTATTAAGCAAAACTTTCCATAATTTTCTATTGGTATTTTATATTCTTTTGTCTTCAAGTTTGTCAGTAATGCAAGCTAAGTAATACTTAAAATCTTGCCTTTCCATTTTATGGATATAATTGAAATACAGCTGCACAATACAAATTATGGAAAAGATGAATAACTTTATACATCAATATTTTACATTCTAAATGAGTTGCTTTTTTCCAAAATAAATGACATAGTGTTGTAGGTACTCAATCATGCTTTTGGAATTTAATTTTGTTTCTCTGTGGAGAGGATTTTAGAAATTGTGTGAGCTTTGGAGAGCTTCTTGAAGGCTTGGATTCTTTTTTGACGCAGATCTTTTAAAGGATTACTATAAACAATTTTTAAATCAATAAGTAATTATTATGGCTCTTTCCAATCAAATAAATACTGACTTTGGAGAAGATATATGTTCTTTCCCTATTTCTGGGAAAGAATGCTGTGATTGCCATTTGCCCTCATTTCACATTAAGTAAACTGAAATGTTTGTTAAATGAAGTGATACAAAAAAATTAAAACAGATACACACTGACATTATATTGTTTTGCTAGGAGTTACAGTAGCCTATTCTGACTTAAAAGTAAAAAAGAGTACTGGTCACTGCATATCAGTTTGTAAGAGATGTATTCAGACAATATATTAGTTTGTATTTATTTGAGGTATTGATGCCAAAGCTTGATAACATTGTTTATACTGTTTATGTCACTGTAGATTGGTTGATAGTGATACAACTTATAGCATTGTCTAGATATTATAAAGAGTAGTACTGATTGTTCCATAGTAAAGTTCACTTTATAGTAACATTAAAGAACAATATTTGTGGCATCATGCTTTATGGTACCAGATAACTTCACTGTAAGAAAATCACAGTTATCCTGAACATTCTAATCTCACAGCTAAACTTTACATTAATGGTACATTTAAATACAATGTCACAATGATTCATAGGCTTTTCTGAGCTCCTGAGTTGTGAAGAACGTCTTTTAAAGCAGATATATTGCTAGTTATAATCTTTAAAATATAATATTTTTATTCTTCTGAATGTTTTTGGATATTTTATACTTTCAGTTCAGTTCAGTTCAGTGACTCAGTCATGTCTGACTCTTTGTGACCCCATGAATCACAGCATGCCAGTCCTCCCTGTCCATCACCAGCTCTCAGAGTTTACCCAAACTCATGTCCATCGAGTCGGTGATGCCATCCAGCCATCTCATCCTCTGTCGTCCCCTTCTCCTCCTGCCCCCAGTCATTCCCAGCATCAGGGTCTTTTCCAATGAGTCAGCTCTTTGCATGAGGTGGCCAAAGTATTGGAGTTTCAGCTTCAACATCAGTCCTTCCAATGAAAACCCAGGACTGATCTCCTTTAGGATGGACTGGTTGGATCTCCTTGCAGTCCAAGGGACTCTCAAGAGTCTTCTCTAACACCACAGTTCAAAAGCATCAATTCTTTGGCGCTCAGCTTTCTTTACAGTCCAACTCTCACATCCTTACATGACCACTGGAAAAACCATAGCCTTGACTAGGTGGATCTTTGTTGGCAAAGTAATGTCTCTGCTTTTTAATATGCTATCTAGGTTGGTCATAACTTTCCTTCCAAGGATTAAGTGTCTTTTAATTTCATGCCTTCAATCACCATCTGCAGTGATTTTGGAGCCTCCCAAAATAAAGTCTGACACTGTTTCCACTGTTTCCCCATCTATTTGCCATGAAGTGATAGGACCAGATGCCATGATCTTAGTTTTCTGAACGTTGACCTTTAAGCCAACTTTTTCACTCTCCTCTTTCACTTTTGTCAAGAGGCTTTTTAGTTCCTCCTCACTTTCTGCCATAAGGGTGGTGTCATCTGCATATCTGAGGTTGTTGATATTTCTCCCGGCAATCTTGATTCCAGCTTGTGCTTCCTCCAACCCAGTGTTTCTCATGATGTACTCTGCATATAAATTAAATAAGCAGGGTGACAATATACAGCCTTGACGTACTCCTTTCCTATTTGGAACCAGTCTGTTGTTCCATGTCCGGTTCTAACTGTTGCTTCCTGACCTGCATACAGGTTTCTCAACAGACAGGTCAGGTGGTCTTTTCGTAGGACATAAAAGCAGAGTTTTTTCATTTTACCTATGGATTTTTTGTGTGTAAGTTATTTGTGATGTTATTATATCCTATTCATTTATTTTAAATGAATATAATTCAAATATGAGTTCACTTTTAGCAAATGGTCTTTTTTTCATACTATAACATTTGCAGTCATGGATGTTTAATTACATTGTTGTAAGTCAATTTGCATGTGTTGTTGTAATTGCTATCATTCAGTTGTTAAGTTGTGACCCAATTACTATATCATAATATTGAATACACAACTGTACACAATTGCAACTTTGCATCCTTTGACCAACCATACCCCATTTCCTCAGCTTCCTATTCTTAGTAACGACACTTCTACTCTCTGCTTCTATGTATTTGACATTTTTGCATTTCACATGTGAGTGGGATCATGCATGTTTTTCTTTTCTTTTTTTTTTTTTTTTTGCTTTCTATGTTTGGTTTATTTCATTTTGTATACTGTTCTCCAAATCCATGCATGTTGTTGTGAATGCCAGAATCTCTTTCATTTTAAAGGCTGAATAAATAGCATTCCACTGTGTATCTAAACCACAGTTTCTTTAGCCATTCATCTGTTGATGAACACTTAGATTGTTTCTATATCTTGGCATTTTTAAGAAGTGTTGCAATGAACAATGGAGCTGATATCTTTTCAAGGTACTGATTTCATTTCAATGAATATGGATCAGAAGACATATTGCTGGATCATATGGTAGTTATATTTTTAGTTTGTGAGGAAACTATATTATTTTCCATCATAGCTGTACCAATTCACATTCTCACCAACAATGTACAGTTTTCCCTTTCTCTACATGCTAGTCAGCTCTTGATACATATTATCTTCTTCATAATAGCCACTATTACAGGCGTGAGACATTGTCTCATTGCGGCTTTGATTTGCATTTTCCTAATTAGTGACGATGAGTACATTTTCATATACCTGTTGGAAAATTCTATGCCTTCTTTAGAAAAATGTCCATTTAGGTCTTTTGCCTATTTTTTAATTGGATTATTTGTGGTGGTTTGTTTTTTTTTGTTTGTTTTTTATTTTTGCTATTGAGGTATATCTTTTCTTTTCTCCTTCAAAGAAAAGCTATGACCAACTCAGCATATTAAAAAGCAGAGACATTACTTTGCTGACAAGTGTCCATCAAGTCAAACCTATGGTTTTTCCAGTAGTCATGAATGGATGTGAGATTTGGACTATAAAGAAAGCTGAGCACCAAGAATTGATGCTTTTAAACTGTCTTGTTGGAGAAGACTCTTGAGAGTCCCTTGGACTGCAAGGAGATCCAACCAGCCCATCCTAAAGGAAATCAGTCCTGAGTGTTCATTGGAAGGACTGATGTTGAAGCTGAAACTCCAATACTTTGGCCACCTCATGCGAAGAGCTGACTCATTGGAAAAGACCCTGATGCTGGGAAAGATTGAAGGCAGGAGGAGAAGGGGACGACAGAGGATGATATGGTTGGATGACATCACTAACTCAATGGAGATGAGTTTGAGGAAACTCCGGGAGTTGATGATGGACAGGAGACTGGCATGCTGTTGTCCATGGGGTCGTTAAGACTCAAACACGACTGAGCGACGGAACTGAACTGAACTTGGAAAAATAGTATGTAAATGATGTTTTTGCTATGACATCCCTCTTTTAAGTACATCAAATGAGATATAATAAAAAAATTGATATTTTGATGGCGTTAAGTACAAACTGTTAATATGTATAAGTACAACAAAAAAAACCCAATACATACGTGTAAGATTCGGACATGACTGAGCGACTGAAGTGAACTGATTGAGGTGTATAATTTCCTTACATATTTTGGATGTTAACTACTTGTCAGATTTACTATTTACAAATATTTCCTTCCATTATGTAGACTGCTGTTTCATCTTGTTGACTGTTTGTTTGCTATACAGAAATTTTGTAGTTTGGTATATTGTCACTTGTTTATTTTTCCTTTTATTGCCTGAAAAAATTGTTTCAAGGCCAGTGTCAGAAGCTTTTCTCCTATGCTTTCTTACAGAAGTTTTGTAATTCCAAGTCTTACATCTCTTATTTTCTGATCTCTTTTGGATCATTTACAGGAAGAATGTATTATAGTTTCTCCTGTTCCTTATTTTTAAAGAATATTCTTCTGTTAGTTGACTTTAGATCTGAAACTGAGATTTTTATAAATATACCAGATATTTATCAGGTTATGTATTGGCTACAAGTAAAATTGATGTTTAATGAGTAAATATAGCTGAAGGCTAGCTTCCATAGAAGTGTGACAATAACTGGCTATAAGATTTAGGCAATACCACGTATGTTCAATGAGATTTACTACTTTTACCAGAAAAGAAAAAAAATGCTAGATAACCTCCAAGAGTTATTATTCCATTATTTCATTCAGATCCAAGGACTGGACATTTGTCATTAAGATGTCTCCAAATAAAGTCTTAGCAATTCATTACACCTGATTAGAGGAATATCAGGGGGATGAGTCAGCACAGATTATCAGCTACACATCATTGAAATAAGTAATCACAGTTTAAATTCTCCACTATAGATAATTCCAGGAAGAAATATTCACACATTATATAAAGGGAAAATAAAACATAATGTAAAATAAAGCTTGAATACTCAGAACAGGTAGAATCTTTTGATATATCACTTTATTTCTTATGCTGTTGAATTATCCTTTATCATTAACTTTTCTATGACTAATACTATGGAAGTCATAAATGTTGGTTAGCTACAACTTTTAAGTGTACAGTTGGTCATAGGGCAACATTAAACTGACTGGAAAATTTTGAAATCTGAGTATGAACTCTGACCAGAGTGGGATAATGGAAGATTATGCAAGAGGGATTTTTTTTGACTGGGAGTGACTCAAATGTCCTATTCAGGCAGAGACATATAATTTTCTTGATCTTCAATACACTTCTTAGATTATTACATACATATATGTAATAGTATATATTATATCTATACATATAAATATATATACTTAAGGTCTCTTTTTTGATATATTATACACATATATATATGTATACGTATATATATGTACAAGAAAGACTGAGAGAGAGAGACAAAAACACACACACACAGAAAAAGACTTAACAACAGTCAGTAGAGGAACAACTGAGCATTTTTTCATTTAAATTCATTTCCTTATGTGAGAAGATGACAAAGTGAGTGAATAAAAGTAAGGTTATAAACATTTTATGTACATTTTCATCTATTTTTACAGGGAAGTTTGCAATATCCATCCTTGCTTCTTCACTGAGGGTGTACTCACTTGTGGGAAAGCTGCAAAGATTCTACAAGTGCATGGGCATAAGAGGTCTGTAAAGTGCTTTCTTCCTCTGAGATTCTACAACAGTCTTTTCTGCCAGTGGCTGCTTGAGGTTGAGGTACAAACTTAGCTGGTAATGTTCACTTATTTAAAAATCTTATCATAAGAAAGCTAAATTCTCCCAGAGCAAAATATACCAGTAAAAATTAAAGGGCCTGGTCCAAAATCTCTTTTAGGAATTTTACTCTGTGTATATCTTTTGACCATCTCTAGTTTTACATACCTCACATAAGCACCCAAAATTTTCAGTCTGTGCTTTCAGCTTCAGTCCAAAGCATAGTGTTTGTGTTTATATTAAGTTTTGAATTTTGCATTTTGTATTTACCAGCTATAATTTACTTTTTTATTACTTATTTAGATAATTATTATTTTGGTTTTAAATCAATATTATTTTTTAAATTCAGTCTTTTAAAAAAATCATTGTAGTATTTTATTTTTCATCAGTTTCACTTAATCTAATTATATGATATTACTAATAACATTAGATTTGAGATTTTACATTTTATTTTCTCACTATATTCAACTTATAAGATTGAGATTTTCAAGGACAGTTTTGGATTTCTGGAAAATTTATGAAAATAGTACAGAGTTCCCAGATCTTCTATTATTAACATCTTATACCAATATGGTATATCTGTTACAATTAATGAAGCAATATGCATATAGTATTATTAACTAAAGTTTATATTTTATTTGTATTTCATTAATTTTTAATTTATATATATTTTGTATTCTGGGATCCTATCCAAGATAATATAATAAATTTATATGCTACAGATCAGGTTCCTACTGACCATTTCTCAGGTTTTTTTTTGTTTGTTTTCTTTTTGAATGACTGACAATTTTGAGGAGTACTGGTCAGGTATTCAGTAGACTGTCTCCTTATTGAATTTTTTTTATGTTTTTCTTATGATTAGTTTGGTATTACAGATTTGCAATGGGAAGATCACAAAAGTAAATTTCCATTTTCATCACATCATATAAAGGGTACGTTAAAAACATGACTTATCACTGTTGAAGTTGATCTTCATCATCTGCTAAAGTAGTGTTTGTCAGATTTTACACTGTAAAGTTACTTTTTAATCCCCTTTAGATTCACTTTTTATTGTTGTATTTCACATCTATATATGTCAAATTGCTACTTTTGATACACTATCATTATCTTATCTTTTTCCTTTCTGAAAAAATACTGGTAAAATATTTAGCCAAATACATTTTAATCTGGATCATATATTTTCTACTTGCTTAGATGTTTAAATTGATATATTATCCAAAAAGAAAAAGTCTCTTTGGTTTGTATAACAGTTAGATTTATGTATATCTTTTTTTAAGAGTATATATGGTAGGTTTCCCACATTGGATTATATATATGTATATATATATATAAATTACTAACCTAATGAATATAGTATATTAATTTGGTTCTCAAGCTTGAACAATCTAAAGATTACATTTAAAATACCAGCTCTCACCCTAGAATAGTCAAATTTAGCACATTTTCTCTGAGTCCTAAGAATAGGAATTTCTATGGGCACCTTAGATAATTCTGATATTCGTGTCCTGACACCACACTTCTCAGCTACAAGAGACCATTTTTGCTATCTTGGATTTGTCATCAGCAATATCTGAGTTTTATCCAATTTCTAATTATTATCTTCTATGTCACCTTGAGCAATATACTTAATCTCTAAAACCCAATTATCTCTAAAGTGAGGTAATAATAGAATTCTATAGGGATAATGTAGCTAAATCAATGTTTAGCACAGTGCTTAATATAAACTGAGAGCTGAATAAATGTTGACCTTATTGTGTAGCATGGGATAGTAAACCATTTCATAAGTTTTCCTCTCATTGCCTTCAAACTTTGTACAGTAAATGATATTATTTTTTTAAAATTAAATCCTATGCCTCTCAAAATACCAATTCTAGAATTCTAAAATGTGTACCCTTTCCCAATACAACAACAAGTCTAAATGTTGCAATGATAAACCAAAGCTTTTGGGAAAATATTTTCTATTTACACATCTCGAGATGTTCTGTCTTTATGCAGGGGAATGTGATTTTAAGAATTAAATGATTAGGCTATTAATTGAAAGATTAACTTCCTACATAATATTTTTTTCCTTTAAAGTGAGAGAACATTGTCTTGTTTTCTTTGAGATTAACAATACTTGCTATCATTTAATAGTTAAAAACATTCACATATTCATTAATACATACAATCTCAACACAAATGTGATTTTCACCTTTTGACTATGAGAACATTGGAACACAGAGAGATTCTAGAATTTTCTTTGATTATTTAGCAATTTAAAATTCCATAGCTATTTAATTGGATGTGGGGCAGGCATAAAGAGAACTTAAAAATCTTTTTTTAAGCATGATAACAGAAAGTGGAGATGTCATTAACATTTGAACTTGATTTATAATTTATAATGTAAGCATATTTTGAAAATGCTAATATATCATTGATTTAGGTCATACCTGAATGGTCTAGTGGTTTTCCCTACTTTCTTCAATTTAAGTCTGAATTTGGCAATAAGGAGTTCATGATCTGAGTCACAGGCAGCTCCCTGTCTTGTTTTGCTGACTGTACAGAGCTTCTCCATTTTTGGCTGCAAAGAATATAATCAATCTGATTTCAATATTGACCATCTGGTGATGTCCATGTGTAGAGTCTTCTCTTGTGCTGTTGGAAGAGGGTGTTTGCTATGACCAGTGCGTTCTCTTGGCAAAACTCTGTTAGCCTTTGCCCTGTTTCATTTTGTACTCCAAGGCCAGATTTGCCTGTTACTCCAGGTACCTCTTGACTCCCTACTTTTGCATTCCAGATCCCTATAATGAAAAGGACATCTTTTTTAGGTGTTAGTTCTAAAAGGTTTTTATGTCATCATAGAACCATTCAACTTCAGCTTCTTCAGCATTACTGGTTGGGGCATAGACTTGGATTACTGTGATATTGAATGGTTTGCCTTGCAAACGAAAAGGGATCATTCTGTTGTTCTTGAGATTGCATCCAAATATTGCATTTTGGACTCTCTTGTTGACTATGAGGGCTACTCCATTTCTTTTAAGGGATTCTTGTCCACAGAAGTAGATATAATGGTCATCTGAGTTAAATTCACCCATTCCCATCCATTTTAGTTCACTGATTCCTAAAATGTTGATGTTCACACTTGCCATCTCCTGTTTGAGCACTTCCAATTTGCCTTGATTCATGGACCTAATATTCCAGGTTCCCATGCAATATTGCTCTTTACAGCATTGGACTTTACTTCCATCACCAGTCACATCCACAACTCGGTGTTGTTTTCACTTTGGCTCCATCTCTTCATTCTTTCTGGTGTTATTTCTCCACTCTTCTCCAGTAGCATACTGGGCACCTATCGACCTGGAGAGTTCATCTTTCGGTGTCCTATCTTTTTGTCTTTTCATACTGCTCAAGGCAAGAATACTCCAGTGGTTTACCATTGCCTTCTACAATGGACCACAGTTTTTCAGAACTCTCCACCCTGACTTGGTCCATCTTGGGTGGCCCTACATGGCATGACTCATAGTTTCCTTGGGTTAGGCAAGGCTGTGGTCCATGTGATCAGTTTGATTAGTTTTCATTGATTGAGGTTTTCATTCTGTCTACCCTCTGAGGGATAAGAATAAGAGGCTTATGGAAACTTCCTGGTGGGAAAGATAGACTGTGGGGGAAACTGGGTCTGGTTCTGATGGGCAGGGACATGCTCAGTAAATTCGTAATCCAATTTTCTGTTAATGGATGGGACTGTATTCCCTCCCTGTTGTTTGACCTGAGGCCAAACTATGGTGAAGGTAATGAAGATAATGACAACCTCCTTCAAAAGGCCCCATGCACACACTGCTGCACCCAGTGCCCCTGACACTGTAGCTGACCATGACCAACCCATGACTCTGACAGAGATTCCTGGACACTCACAGGCAAGTCTGGGTCAGTCTCTTGTGGCATCACTGCTCTTTACTCTTGGGTCCTGGTGCACACAAGGTTTTTTTTGTGACCTCCAAGAGTCTGTTCCCCAGTCCTGCATAAGAACTGTAATTCAAATTCCCTGGGGGTTCTCAGTCCCTTCAAACTTGAAGAGACTGGGAAAACCACTGGACCATCCAGGTATGACCTAAATCAAATCCCTTACAATTATAAAGTGGAAGTGACAAATAGATTCAAGGGATTAGATCTGATAGACAGAGTGCCTGAAGAACTATGGATGGAGGTTCTTGACATGGTACGGAAGGCAGTGACCAAAATGGTTGCCTGAGGAGGCCTTACAAGTAATTGAGAAAAGCAGAGAAGCAAAAGGCAAAGGAGAAAAGGAAAGATATGCCCATTTGAATGCAGAATTCCAAAGAATAGCATGGAGAGAAAAGGAAAACCTTCCTCAGTAATCAATGCAAAGAAATAGAGGGAAAAAAATAGAATGGAAAAGACTATAGAGATCTCTTCAAGAAAATTAGTGATACTAAGGGAACATTTCATCCAAAGATGGGCACACTAAAGGACAGACATGGTATGCACCTAACAGAAGCAGAAGATATTAGGAAGAGGTAGCAAGAATACACAGAAGAACTGTACAAAAAAGATCTTCATGACCCAGATAACCATGATGGTGTGATCACTCACCAAGAGCCATACAATTGCACACATCTCATATGCCAGCAAAGTAATGCTAAAAATTCTCCAAGCCAGGCTTCAACAGTACGTGAACCGTGAACTTCTGGATGTTCAAGCTGGATTGAGAAAGGGCAGAGGAACCAGAGATCAAATTGCCAACATCCACTGGATCACTGAAAAAGCAAGAGAGTTCCAGAAAAACATTGAATTGTGCTTTATTGACTACATCAAAGCCTTTGACTGTGTGGATCACAACAAACTGGAAAATTCTTAAAGAGATGGAAATACCATACCACTTCACCTGCCTCCAGAGAAATCTGTATCAAAGTCAAGAAGTAACAGTTAGAACTGGACATGAAACAACAGACTTGTTCCAAATACAGAAAGGAGTAGGTCAAGGTTGTATATTGTTACCCTGCTTATTTAACTTAAATGTAGAGTATATCATGTGAAATGCCAGGCTGGATGAAGCACAAGCTGGAATCAAGATTGCCGAGAGAAAAAGCAATAACCTCGAATATTCAGATGAAACCAAAGTGTGGTTTGTCAGAAAGTGAGGAAGAACTAAAGAGCCTGTTGATCAAAGTGAAAGAAGAGAGTGAAAAAGTTGGCTTAAAAGTCAACATTCAGAAAACTAAGATCATGGCATCTGGTCCCATCACTTCATGGCAAATAGATGGAGAAACAATGGAGATAGTGGCAGACTTTATGTTTTCGGACTCCAAGATCACTTCAGATGGTGACTGCAGTCATGAAATTAAAAGATGCTTGCTTCTTGTAAAGCTATGACCAACCTAGACAGCATATTGAAAACCAGAGTCATTACTTTGCCAACAAAGTCCATCTAGTCAAAGCTATGGTTTTTCCAGTAGTCATGTATGGATGTGAGAGCTGGACTATAAAGAAAGCTGAGTGTTGAAGAATTGATGCTTTTGAACTGTGGTGTTGGAGAAGACCCTTGAGAGTCCCATGGACTGCAAGGAGATCCAACCAGTCCATCCTAGAGGTAATTAGTCATGAATATTCATTGGAAGAACTGATGCTGAAATTCCAATACTTTGGCCAACTGATGCAAAGAACTGACTCATTGGCAAAGACCCTGACGCTGCGAAAGATTGAAGGCAGGAGGAGGAGGGGACAAGAGATGATGAGATGGTTGGATGGCATCACCAACTGGATGGACATGAGTTTGAGCAAGCCCCGGGAGTTGGTGATGGACAGGAAAGCCTGGTGTGCTACCGTCCATGGGGTTGCAGAGTCAGACACACTGAGGTATTGAACTGAACTGAGTCTATCACTGGAATTTCTTTATGTTCTCATGCATTTTGTAATTATTATTATGCTTATTTACACTTTGTTGAATGCATATAAAATTTTATTCTGAAACTTGTTGGATATATTAATAATCTACCATATAATATTTTTAGAATTAACATTCTTAATTTCTTTAACTTAGTAATATTTTGGGCAGTCAAGTCTGTAATTGAAAACTTTTTTTTAATATTTGAGGTTTTTATTTACTTTGATAAGTACAGAAAATTCACTTACTATTCTTCAGAAAGAATGTTCTTCACTTTTGTTCACCCAGAATCAGAAATGTTTGTTCTTCTTTCCTTTGCCACTTCTGTTGGCTTTAATGTCCCCCCATCTCATGCCCAGTTTTTTACCATGATACAGACTTAAAGCTTTTATCGCTTGGTGTAATGTTTTCAAGGTTCATTCTCATTGTGGTTGTTTACATATGCCAGTAATTCATTTCTTTATATTATTGAGTATTAATGTGATTTAATTTGTAAATCTATTTTTCTATTGATAGACACTTGATTTGTTTTCAGTTTGAGGCTATTTTAAATAAAACCATTGAAAGCATTCTTATATGTTTCTTTCTGTGAATATGTGTATATATGTTATATATATTGATAAATATCTCATAGTAAAATACTGGATCTTATTCTTGTTATATATTTTGTATTATGACCCATTACAAAAACTACTTCCCAGTGTGGTTGTACAAATTTAACCACAATTTATAAACTTCCATTGTTATGCTTCCTCAGCAGTATTTACAACTATTAATTTTTTAATTTTAATCAGTCTTGATAATATTAAATAGTACAGTATTATTATCTCAATTTGCATTTTCCTAATAACTAATAGATCTTCCTGTGTGGTGCTAGTGGTAAAGAACCCGCCTGACAATCCATAAGAAATAAGAGATATTGAGAAGATTCCCTGGAGGAGGAAATGGCAACTCACTCCAGTATTCTTGCCTGGGAATCCAAGGATAGAGGAGCCTGGTGGGCCACAGTCCTTAGGGTCATAAAGTCACACAAGACTGAAGCGACTTCCCACACATACACTATAACTAGTAATATTGAGTAGTGTTTCATTTGCTTCTTTCCATTTCATATATTTTCTTAGGTGATGTGTCTGTGCAAGCCACTAGCCTATTTTTCTACTGGATTGCATGGCCTTTTGTAAATAGACTTACATGAGTTCTATATGTATCTTGAATACCAGTCCTTTATCAAATACATATTCTGTGTATTTTCTTAAATCTGTAATTTGCCTGCTTATTTTTCTATATCTTTGATTAGTAAAAATATTTAACATTGTTTAAGACCTTTCTTTATGAAGTTTTTTTTTCCTTTACAGTTATTGCTTTCTGTGATTTGTCTACAAAAAGAGTTGCCTAATCCCAGATGAGAGTTGGACAGTGAAGAAAGCTGAGCGCTGCAGAATTGATGCTTTTGAACTGTGGTGTTGGAGAAGACTCTTGAGAGTCCCTTGAACTGCAAGGAGATCCAATCAATCCATCCTAAAGGAGATAAGTCCTGGGTGTTCATTGGAAGGACTGATGTTGAAGCTGAAACTCCAATACTTTGGCCACCTCATGCGAAGAGTTGACTCGTTGGAAAAGACCCTGATGCTGGGTAGGATTGGGGGCAGGAGGAGAAGGGGACAACAGAGGATGAGATGGTTGGATGGCATCACTGACTCGATGGACATGGGTTTGGGTAGACTCCGGGAGTTGGTGATGGACAGGGCGGCCTGGCATGCTGCAATTTATGGGGTTGCAAAGAATCGGACACGACTGAGCAACTGAACTGAACTGAATCCCAAATGATGGAAATAATTTACTAAAGTTTCTGTTAAATATGCTATGGTTTTAACTATGGGTTGTTTTGACACTTTTGAGAAATATCAGTTGGATATATGAGTCCATTTCTGGGTTTCCATTCTGGTCTTTCACTGATTCAATTTCTAATATTTATTCCACTCCATATTGTCTTGATCAGTGTATGTTTTTATTACATTTCTGAGGAAGGCAGCAGAAGTCTTAGAAACTTTTTGCTTTTTCAAAATGTACTTGGATATTTTAAAGCTCTTTTCTTTCTCATATACATTTTATAATCACCTTGGAAATTTCAACAAGAGCAAAAAGGATGCTGTGATGTTATTAGGGACTATATTGGATTTTTAGGTTAATTGAAGAAAAATTGACATCTTAGCAATATTGAATCATCTAATCCACCATATATTTCTCTATCCTCTTATATCTTTTAAAATCTCTCTCAATAACAAGTCTTGATAAACACTTCAGAATTTTTGTCAAAAACTCTGAAATCAGGCCTTAGAAGACAGGGTGACCTTTAGGTATAAGGTTCTTACCTTTCAAGTATTTCTTCACTTGAATAAAGCTATACCAAAGAATAAATGGAAACTGAAGCAGACCAGACATATAAAACCAAAACCTAACATTCGACAAAAGGATTTGTTTCAAGCTCAAATTAAATTGCCCCACTGCTGGCAAGTAAATGAAACTACTGAAACCCTTATGTATTGCTTTGGAGATATAAATTGCCATAGCTACTACAGAAAGCACTTTATTAGGATCAAGTAAAATGTTTATTTACGTTATGATCCATAATATCAATCCTAGATACATACCCCAAGACACTGAAACTGTATATAAACTTGTTCAATAAACTTAGCACAAATAATGCTTACAACAGCTTCATTTATAAAAGTCCCAACATGGAAACATCCTAAATGTGTATCATCGGAAAGATGGGTAAAGGTATTTTGGTGCATTTACACATTGTCATACTACACATCAGTGAAAAATAATGAACTAATGATAACATAACAGCACAGATGAATTTCCTGGAAATAATATTGAAAGAAACCAGGCAGAAAAGACTATACACTATATGATTATATTTATGCTACATTCAAATACAGAAAGAACTGACCTGTAGAGGTCAGTTCAGTTCAGTTCAGTCGTTCAGTCGTGTCCGACTCTTTGCGACCCCATGAATTGCAGCACACCAGGCCTCTCTGTCCATCACCAACTCCGGAGTCCACCCAAACCCATGTCCATCGAGTCAGTGATGCCATCCAACCATCTCATCCTCTGTCGTCCCCTTCTCCTCCTGCCCCCAATCCTACCCAGCATTAGGGTCTTTTCCAATGAGTCAACCCTTCGCATGAGGTGGCCAAAGTATTGGAGTTTCAGCTTCAGCATCAGTCCTTCCAATGAACACCCAGGATTGATCTCTTTTAGGATGGATTGATTGGATCTCCTTGCAGTCCAAGGGACTCTCAGGAGTCTTCTCCAACACCACAGTTCAAAAGCATCAATTCTTCGGCGCTCAGCTTTCTTCACCGTCCAACTCTCACATCCATACGTGACCACTGGAAAAACCATAGCCTTGACTAGACGGACTTTTGTTGGCGAAGTCATGTCTCTGCTTTTAAATATGCTATCTAGGTTGGTCATAACCTTCCTTCCAAGGAGTAAGCGTCGTTTAATTTCATGGCTGCAATCACCATCAGCAGTGATTTTTGGAGCCCCCCAAAAATAAAGTCTGACACTGTTTCCACTGTTTCCCCATCTATTTCCCATGAAGTGATGGGACCAGATGCCATGATCTTAGTTTTCTGAACATTGAGTTTTAAGCCAACTTTTTCACTCTCCTCTTTCACCTTCATCAAGAGGCTCTTTAGTTCTTCTTCACTTTCTGCCATAAGGGTGGTGTCATCCGCATATCTGAGGTTATTGATATTTCTCCCGGCAATCTTGATTCCAGCTTGTGTTTCTTCCAGCCCAGCGTTTCTCATGATGTACTCTGCATATAAGTTAAATAAGCAGGGTGACAATATACAGTCTTGACGTACTCCTTTTCCTATTTGGAACCAGTCTGTTGTTCCCTGTCCAGTTCTAACTGTTGCTTCCTGACCTGCATACAGGTTTCTCAAGAGACAGGTCAGATGGTCTAGTATTCCCATCTCTTTCAGAATTTTCCACAGTTTATTGTGATCCACACAGTCAAAGGCTTTGGCATAGTCAATAAAGCAGAAATAGATGTTTTTGTGGAACTCTCTTGCTTTTTCAATGATCCAGCAGATATTGGCAATTTGATCTCTGGTTCCTCTGTCTTTTCTAAAACCAGCAGAGAAGTGGTTAATTTGAGCAACATATTGTCTGGAAGGTAAGGCAAGGGAACCTTCTTAGGTATTGAAAGTGTTCTCTATCCTCATCTAACTAGTGACTATTTATGTACATAAAATATATAAAGTCAACTGAGCCTGGGGTTAACATCATGAACTTTACTGTGTGAAAATTATGCATCAGTTTAAAAGAAAAGAAAAGCACATAGAGTGACTAGACTCTAAAACTTATTCTCCACCATATTCATTACATAAGCGGTAAGGCAGCTCTTTTGTAAGCAAGAGATCAGGTGATTTTTATGGGGAGAAAGCAAAGAGATCTAAAGAAAAGACTTTTATCTGCTTCAATCTGGGAAACACTATGTTAAAAGATTTGGTGCTACAGCAGCCTCTATGAAATGAACCCAAACAATTGACTAGCTCAAAATATAGCCCCAAATACCTGTCATCACTTAGAACTTTCCTATTTTTAATTTAAAGAGATAATCAAGGATCTGAAGTTATGAAAATATACAAACATAAAACTTTCTAAAATATGGAATAAAGAAAGTGTACAAACATAAAATGAGGACAAAATGCTATTTGAAAGAACAGGAAAACAAAACAGAAAACAAATAAATGATGAGCAGGATAACAAAGGAAAGTTTGGCATCAATTTAAGAACAAATGCAGGTTTTTGTAAAAAGAGAAATGAAAAGATGTTCTTAGGAAAAAAAGGTAATAGTCAAAGTAAATGAAACTTTTTGGGAATTCCCTGGCAAGTCCAGTGGTTAGGACTCAGCGTTCTTACTGCTGTGGCTGGGTTCAGTCTGTGGTCAGGGAACTAAGATCGCACAAGCTGGGTAGTGAGGTCAAAAAAAGAAAAGGAAAAGGAAGCAAAACTCTCAATAGAAGAATTGAAAGTCAGTAAACTCTCAAAAGACAGCAAAAAACATATAAAAAATAATCAGAAGATGATTAGAAGAATTCCAATCTCAGAATGATCTATCTTCTAACACAGAACAATGCATAGGGAAAAAAAAGAGTGATATACTAAGATAGCTGTTAATAAAATTTTCCAAGGACTGAAGATCATGTGTCTCATGGAAAAAAAGACCAACACTGGAAGACAGAATACAAAGAATGCATGCTAGGAAAGTGATTTTCTGCCTGGAAATTATATCTAGCTATACTCATCTAGTATAAAGACAAAGTAAAGAAATAAGATGATTCAGAAAAATTATCTCTTATGTGTGCTTACTAAGGAAACTACTAGAGGATGCATTCTAGCAAGTTAAGGAAATAAAGCCAGAAGAAATAGGGTTCAGAAAACATGACCCTAACAACTGATAGCAGATTAGAAAAATCCAGGGTTTCAGCTGCTCTTCAATCATAGCAAAACATCCAGATTAAAGCAGGAGAAAGTAGGTTGATTGCCAGTTGCAGACCATTGATTCACTGAGTGATCCACTAGACAAGTTCAGCCATAAATTTGTATCAACGTCATACATATGTCTGCAGCCACTAAAAAAGATTGATGTTACATGGAAGCTTAGAAAATGAAATGCTGTAGGGAAATAAAATAAAATATGTTTATTAACTATGATGTCTTCTAATTGATTCTTCAATATTATAAATCTTAGCAGAAAAGATCAATAGTCTCTAACATAGTAATTTGGTAAAAATAAAAACAAAACAAAATCTTGACAACTTTCCTTTGATTTTACTAAATAGACCATCTGTGACTGTAATAAAAACATGGTGGTAATGCAAAAAGATTGTTTATATTTAATAGAATCAATGCATTAATATACATTAATATAAATATATATTAATAGAATAAACAAGAGAAATTTTAAAATATTTCAAAGATAACTTAAAGGAAGAAATGAGAGATTTATTGACAGGTTGGACCTGGAACATGTACAAGTTGATTCATTAAGAAATAGCAGTTTAATCATATCATTTTGAGATACTTAATTGACTATCTAAAGTATTAAAAACATGAATGCTTTAACTGGTTACTTGGTTCAAGGAGTTCAAGTGATGAGACATGGGTATTTTCTTTGTTACTTGTAATTATAGTCTACACTATGATTTTCAGAAGTGTATGTGTACATTTTCATAAGTGAAAACAATTTTAAACAAAAAAATCATCAGAGAAGATGGGAAAGCTTACCTTTTAATATTACCTTGTTATATTTTTAACATTATCATTATTTAACATTAACATTATTTAATATTATATATTTAACATTATTAATAATTTAACATTATTATTTTTAACATTTTAATATTATCTTGCTATATTTGAATTGTGTATTCTATGTAACTTATCATTTGAAACTGTTTTAAATTAAATATATTATTTTCCTTGTCTGAGAGCAGAGATCACAAACTACAACTGTTTTACCTCTTTTTATATGACCTGCAAGCTAATTTTTTAAACATTTTAAACACTAAAATGTTTGAAAAATCAAAATGAGCCTAACGCTTTATAAAAATTTATGAAATTCAAATTTCAATCTACATATATACATTCTCACTCATCATCTGTCTAATATTTATGGTTGCTTTTGTGCTTCAATGGCAGATTTGGTTAACTGTGATAAAGACCAGGCCTTAAATACTTAGTATCTCACCTTTTACAGAAAATGTTTGCCAACCAGCCTTACAAAATAATCCCTAAAAATAAGGAAAATTTTCTCATGAGGCAAATTTTCCTAAGTTTAAATAAAATAATTCTTTAAAGTAATAGCATACAATGAACATATACATAGATTTGATCATCAATATTTATATACCTGAATCTTCAATTTAAAAAAGAAAAATAAAGTGATTTCCCTGGTGGTCTAGTGGTTAAGACTCCAGTCTTCCAAAGCAGGGAGCAACAGTCCAATCCCTTGTCAGGGAGGTAAGATCCCACAAGCCATATAGTATGGCAATAAATAAATAAAAGAATAAAGATGTAAGAGATTATTAAAATAAAGCAAATGGTTCCAACTGTGGCATGAATTAGGAGAGTCTTAACTGTATTAGAGCCAACTATTCAATATAAAGATGACCAAATGGTACCTTTTGTTCTGAGGACACTCAAATTTGGGACATGGAAAAACTAAAGTGATTCTCATAAAAGAGAAAAAAAAATGATTGATGAGAAAAACAGTGACATTAAAAGATAATTCTCATAAATTAAAGTCTGGCAATCCAAGTGCATATAAATTGGGTAATTCCAAAATGTATATACATGCATATATCCTTATTTTTGCCTTGGGGAGCAGATCATTATATGCATAAGATAAAATTCTGCTTTAGGCAATCTGTGTGTGGATTCAAAAAAGAGGGAAGATCCTGAGGAAGAAAGGACTCCCCTGAAGGCTCAGTGACAAAGAATCTGCCTGCCAATGCAGAAGAGGCAGTTTTGATAGCTGGGTGGGGAAGATCCCTGCATGGGGAAGATCCCCTGGAGAAGGAAATGACTACCCGCTCCAATGTTTTTGCCTGGGAAACCCTGTGGACAGAGGAGCCTGGTAGGCTACAGTCTATGGGGTTGCAAAAGAGTCTGACATGATTTAGCAACTAAAACTACAATCTGAGGAAAAAAGAGCTTGAAGATTTGCATTTCCCTTAGTGGAAATTATTACATTACTGTATCTACCTTTATTTTCTTGTCTTCCTTTGCTTTGTGTTTGTGTTCTGTGGAGTAATTTAATGGCTTGTTTTGCTTCCTTAACAACATCTAATTTTATACTAAAACATTTAGGAAATTAGAATAAGATACTAGTGCATATACAATTAAAGAAAACAGTGCAATTTTAGTAAAATGAAACTAGTTTTATTCATATTTTATCATGAAGTCCCTGGTGCCTCAGAGGTTAAAGCGTCTGCCTCCAATGTGGGAGACCTGGGTTCGATCCCTGGGTTGGGAAGATCCCCTGGAGAAGGAAATGGCAACCCACTCCAGTATTCTTGCCTGGAGAATCCCATGGACGGAGGAGCCTGGTAGGCTACAGTCCATGGGGTCGCAAAGAGTTGGACACGACTGAGCGACTTCACTTCACTTATTGTCTATTAACTGGCATTGCTATACTGCTATTTTGAAGAGAATATTGAACTTCATGAAAATGATTCTAATGTCTTGTAAATTTTGGATGTACCTTTGGAGTCCCTATATTTTCTTAAAGATATACTTTGGGAGCTTGCTTTTACTTACAGAAAGAGAGGAAATATCCAAAGATAAAAGAAAACTATTATAAACTGTATTTATTTAGACATCATCATCTTGAAACAGTGCTTTTTTAAGAGACATATGTGGATTAACAAAATGGAAAAGTCACATTTACAAATAAGTAGTAATCAATAGTTTACTGGAAATAAAATCAAGCTTGCATCAAGAAACTCCAAGTGATTTATCAAATTAAATGGTGATTATGTTTATATTATCATCTACCATGTTCTAATTATTTGGCAAAAATTCAAATATAATAATATGGTAATTTTGTATGTCTGAAATACTTGCCCAAAGTTGTCAGGATGCATTTCTATGTGGAAATCATGAGAAAGAGATGATCTTATTCTCTTATAACATGTTTGTTAACTGTAAAAATAAGTCCAGAGTTGCCAGAAATCCTCAAATGACTGTGAATCAAGCCAATACAGATGGAAGTAGAAAGCTAGAACTGTATTTCTGATGACATGGAACTTCTAGAAATCAAGTAATTCCTGAGTCAGCCATCTCTTTAAACTTGAGCTTCTACATCATCACTGAAAAGATCCTAAGATAGGGTTACTTAAAGTGGAAGATGCTATTGACCACTTTTGTTGTGTAAACTTGGCTAAATTGAATAGGTAGAAAGCAGTGTATGTCTACAGATTTCAATTTGTAAGAGTTACAGTACAAAAAGCAAAAGGGTAGAATAAGCTTTCTTACCCACCCATTGCTTATAATTTTAAGGCATTTGTTGGGTAAACATTAGATCATTGGAGTTTCTTTACTAATTGCTGTGTCTTTAATAAGGCCTTTCATACTGTTCATGGGGTTCTCAAGGCAAGAATACTGAAGTGGTTTGTCATTACCTTCTCCAGTGGATAATGTTTTGTTAGGACTCTCCACCATGACCCATCTTTCTTGGGTGGCCCTACATGGAATGGCTCGTAGTCACTGAGCTAGACAACGCTGTGATTCATGTGATCAGTTTGGTTAGTTTTCTATGATTGTGGTTTTCATTCTGTCTGTCCTCTGATGGATAAGGATAAGAGGCTTGTGGAAGCTTCCTAATGGGAGATTGGGACGACAGAGGATGAGATGGTTGGATGGCATCACCAGCATCATCAAAGGACATGAGTTTGAGCAAGCTCCAGGAGTTGGTTATGACAGGGAAGCCTGGCATGCTGCAGTCCATGGGGCCGCAAAGAGTCAGACATGACTGAGCAACTGAACTGAACTAATAAGGCCTTACCAAAAAAAAAAAAATGTTGACAAACTTTGATTGAATTTGTGAAAGCATAGAGGAAAAAAAATACAGCTTTACTAGTGTTATATGGATAGTCTAAATGGCATTCACTAGCAAAATGATGAATTTTGCAATATCTCAGACTTATAGGATTGAGGATTCCATCCACAGAGATAAAGAATTCTTCATCCTTCCAATAAGGATGGAGGTAATAAAATTGGAAACTAGAAGTCTAGCCACACCAGCCATAAAGATATAATTTTCCCTTTCCTTCTAGCATGACAAAACGTGAATCTTAACCTCATTAAAATGGCCACCCACCTGGAAGAGAATCCCTGACCTAAGCTACTGTTTCCCATTGTTCTGAGGTAGGGACCAAAAAAGAGAACATTACACCTGGCTGTCAGTAGTCCACCGTGGACCCTTAGGCTTGGGTTATGCAGTCATGTGTGTGGCCTGTGTCTCGGCTCTCTCCCATCTGTGTTCTGATTGCAATCCTGCCTCCCTTTTATGGCTGCCCAAACTGGCAATGGTGGTAGAAGGCCCAGTTGGCTCTGTTTGTCCTTTATTTGTTGATAACATGATGGATACCCAACCTCTCCACAGGCTCAGTATTCATTCAGCTTATATGCTGAGAAAGGGTCTCATCTCTCTCCTTAGAAAATGCCTAAGAAGATAGCTTTGCAAAGCCAATGAGCCCTTTGATTGATATTCACTTTTGCTTCCTAATCATGTGGTAATGCTGTACTGTCCTGGGAGAATCTTCAGCTGTGCTGGCTGAGAAGTGTAAATTTGTGACTAAATGGGATTATTCTTTTGCATGAACTCCTCACCTTTTCTCCAAAAGGATGACAGAATCATGGTGTCATCAACATTGAAAGAGATTATATTCTCTGTATATAATGCAATGACAACAGTCTCAGAATTTCAAGAGAAGAAATGGCTAGAAGATGTGCTGTTCTACTTTGATGCTAAAAAAAAATCCAAAGGTAAATATAGCATGAATAGAAAATAAATGATCATCTGAATTTCCCTGCACACTCTGGGGTAAAACTTGCATTTGTGTTTATCATGAAACGAATAAAACAACCCTTGAGAGAGTCAACGGAAGGCAGAATCCATGGGTGGCCCAGTGAATGATGCAGCATGCAGGTAATTAAGTAGCCAGTGTTAAATGGCATTATGGAACAGAGACAAGAAGACCTATATCCTTTCAATGTAAATGAGTAACAAAGAGCCATGGCATAGTTAGTATTCACTGTTCTGCTTCCTTTTTTATCATAGTGGAATATATGAAGTTAGCCAGAATGCTATAATTTTTATTCTCCAATAGAATGGAAAGAGATGATGCCTAAACACAATTACGAGTCTTCACCTGCATTGAATGGACAATAATTAAATATGTATGAAACTCTTCTCTACTAGTTCTTCTAAATTTTCACTGATTAATCACTTTATCTCATATTGGCCAATGGTTATAGAAAGGCACCTTAGGAAAAAACATTTGCCCTGAATCTTCACCTCCTAAAGTCAAGAGAACAAGGAGGGAGAGAGATAATTGAGGAACATAATTATTGAAATCAGCTTATTAAAAAATCACAAGTAATGAAATATTTTGCACTTTGTTAAAAAGACTGATGTGGTAGAGCTGTCCTGAATTTTAAATACATAAAAGATGTACTCTCTGAAAGCTGTATACACCAAGGATAATTTCTTCCTCTGAATCCTGGTTACATTGCTTACTCTGGGCAATAGGAGGACTTAGCTGTATTGTCAAAAATATATTTGTAAATAGTTACAAAACTTCCAGTTACCCGAGAGAGTCCCTCTTCGTTGAATCCAAAAGAATCAGGCAAACTCAGTGACTATCCATCTGACCGATATAATTTATACTACTTACCTCAATAATGTAATGGTTTTCTGGAGTTACTGCCTTGGCTACATGATGGGAACATTGTGACTCTCTCAAATGTAAAATGCTTGCTTGTCAGAGAAATACAACCCTGATGAATATGTTTCTAATAGGTGACATGGGTGTGATACATATGAATAGGATATATGATACTATTGATTTGATATTTCCTTTGAACGTGTGTTCACTTTTAACATGGCAAACATCCCTTTCACAAGAGTGGTCATATTTTGGCTGCATTTCAAAAGTGAGCAGGAGATCTTGAGTTCAAACTGCCACTCATCTTTTTTTAAACTCCTGCTGAGCTAAATGGGAGTTTTGTACTTTAGCAAGCGGTGAATTAGGTTTCCAGTGATGTGAAGAGAAAAGGGCAGACAGTTCCAGATGGCTAGTGCGCAGAAGCTAAGGGTCAGTGTTTGCAGAAGAAGGAGTGGGCGCAATATACAATCTCAGTTAGTAAAAGTCAGTAGACAGGAAAACAACCAAAATGGTAACAGATGAATGAAATGACTATTGGCATGAGCAAGGACTGTAAGCTTTTTCAAAGCTTTCAAGGGTGAACTCATTATTAGTAGATTTATATCTATTAAGAACATGCATGGGATTAAACTACTGTGAATTTATTCTTTTATTCTTTTTTCATTTTTTTATTTTTAAAAAGTTGAAACAGCCAAGCTTTGTAGTTAAAACACCTCTTTCATTACTTGAAAATAATGCTTCCATAGAACACATTAGTTTTCAGTTCACCCGAATGTAATTACTTAGCTTTAGTTTTTTCCTAATTATACTGTACTGCATTAATATAGTTAGAATAGAAACAACACTATTTTCTTTCCATGGGAACTGAAATTATCATACATTGTTTGCAGCCTAACATTTTTTCCCCTATGAATAGTTATAGTGCAATAGATATCGGCTTTGTTCTCACATTCTATAGTTAATGCCTCATGCAGGATTCATGCATGGTTATCTCAATTTAGTGTTTTTAATTTAACACAACCATTAGCAAGAAGAACCAGTTCACCAAACCTAATGACTGGTCATAATGAAGTACAATAAAATGCTACTTTTTACACAATTTTTTATGCAAAATTTATCTCGAAACACGTTTTAAAGTTAAATGGCATCATTATAGAGTTAAATATCATTTTGCCATATCAGCTAATAAATAACAGCTAAGAGAGAAATTATCTACAAATAATCTAAAGAAAGGAATATGGAATATGTATTTCAACTGGGTAGTGAGAGATTCTGGCGAAGAGATAAGCAGTGAAGTCACTGAGATGTCTGGGAGATACTGATAGAGTTTTATGAAAAAGGTTTTAGTTCAGGTTTGCTTGCTTCATGCACTCTGAATTGTTTTGTGAACTTGGGTAAGATACTTAATTGTCTGTAACCTAGGTTTGCCTAGCTGGTAAATTAGGACAGAGCACAGATTTGGAAAGGAGGCTGCTCCTATTATAGGAAGTGAACTGTTGTGTTTGGGGAAGACTATTTTTAACCTTTTCCTGAGCACTAATGCTCAAATAAAAGAAGAATTATATTAAAAATTAAAAAAAATAAGATGAATGTCTAAAAAGAGTAGAATAATCCCTCATCAGCAAAACCAAACAAAGCAAAATCTACTTTCTACACCTTATCGATAATATTCATGGGCATGAATTGCACCTTTTAAAAAAGATTTCAATTGATCATTAATTACTGGAACAATTTACTCCTTCTCATCAGATTAATGTTAGAAATGTGAGAGAGTTTCAGAAATTCAGAATGTTATTTCATTTCTCATTAAAATATCTGAATAAAATTAGCACATGTCCACTTCATGACAAACCACTTCATGATAATAAAGTGAATGGCACTATTGGGAAGGTTTAAATTTCTATTTTAAAGTATGGTTTACATGCTAGAATAATTAAAAGACATTGCTTATATTTTTTGAGCTGTCAATATGGGGGAAGTTATCATAGCTGGTGCAAAAGTAAGTCAAACCAGAAGACTTCTGTTCTAGACAGCCTCCGTCATCACCATTGTCTTCTGTGAACCACCTGTACCTAATTGCAATTAAACTCTACTTTCTCACCTGTGAAATTAAAAGAATGGTCTGAATAGGAGTCACAGATTCAAATACCCACAGGAATCTAACTGGTAATTTAAGTTAATTAAATGTATCAGCTGACTATTTCAGCAAACTGAAGAGTGACTATCTCTTCCAAAAATAATCTTCTGCAATTATTTCTATGCAGGAATTTGGGTTAGTATGACAATGTTTCCTTTTCACATTTATCTAATAATTTTTTGTACTTCAAATATCTAATTTTTAAATGTTAGTTCAAACAGTTTCAAGCAGGCAATATAAAGCATTTATAACATGGAGATTAATACTGAAAGCCAACAGTTCTTATACACTAAAGTAGATCAATTATTATATCTCTCCTGATTAACAATCCATAGTTTAATATTTCTGTAATGATGCAATGATACAACGGAATAGAAATTTTTTTGGCTTGCTGAGGATATGTAGAGTGTCATGCTCCAAGAATAATATGGTAAATAGAAGCATATTTTTATCTTCCCTTTTTTGTCTATTTCCCTCCCATTCTAATGCCTCTCTTTTTGCTCAGGTGTAAATTAGCTACTATGGTGTTTTAATGTTGATTCCAATAATTGACATTTTAAAACATTAATAAAAATCTATTAATGGTTAAACCCTTTCTTACCCTACCTCACCTTCACAACCATAAGGTGAGTGGTGCCCTACATGGAATAGAAATGTTGTAATGGAGAAGGTTATCTCACCTGAGAAAAAACAGCTTTCCCCAGAAAATAGCAGTATCCTGGTATTGTCCCCAAATTCCAGTGTCTATTTTTTCCCATTGCAGCCTTAGAAGATCAGTAATTATTTGGCCCAAAGGGAAATGGGCTCCCTAAGCCCTATCACAGTATAGACACTTAATAAAGAACAGGTGCATTGAAAATATAAATATGTATTTCCTAATTTTTTAAAGTGTAATAAACAAATACACAAGTGCTCTTTTATTACTGAGTATTTGTTATTTCCTGTCCCTGTATTCTAGCCTAACTATCTAGCCAATTATAACCAGAATTTTGCTTGATGATCTTTGAAACAGCTTGAAAGTAGTTTGATGACCAGTGTTGAAAAGTTAACATGGATGGATGAACACCTTCACCATCGTGATCTTTCTACCTCAGTGACCAAATACCCAAGGATAACAAGCCCTCACCTAAATCATTCTAGAGGTATGCTATCAATATAAGACCACAAACACACAAAAATTGAATTTACCTAAACCATAAGTTATTCATTGTCTGTGGAAATGGTTCATTTATTCATTTTACAATTTGTTTTCACTCATCTCTAGACCCAATTCCTTTCCCCATCTAAATGCAGACACCTGTTAATACTTTGGTCTATTTAAGTTATGGTCTTAGATAGCTATCTTCTATACTATTGAATTGCATTTTAATTCTATAACCAGAATTTTGTTATGAATCATCCTTTGCTTATATTTTGACTCAATACTAAGTTTTACTATCTTTACTGTTCTCCAGTTGTGATTTACTGCTGCAAGGTATTTCATTTTACATATTTAACACTTAATTTTTATCCTTATTGATAGACATATATGTTGTCTTCAAATTCTTTCTACCTTTTTAATATTGTCATAAATGTTTTACTACCTCTTCCTAAAAGAATCTGTTACTAAGGTTTTTAGAATATAAATATAATTTTGACATAGCTAGAATGGAGAAGACTCATTTTAATGTTAATGCACACAAGAAAAGAAAAAAGTATTCTCAAATATCACATCATTGCAGGTATTTGGCATTGTCAAACTTTATTATTTCTTCTAATCTTGTGAAACTCAAATTCTATGTTAGTGTTGCTGACATTTGTGTAGCTCATAATTTTAAGAATATTGTCAAATATGTTTTCTCATACTTGTTTGTTTTCTATGTGTTAGAAAATTACATCCTTTTAACACTTTTCCTAATGTATTTCCTTAATCAATTTTCAGGATTAAATGTATATTGTTAGTTTTAGATATTGCAATATTATCTTCCGAACTATTGCCAATTATTATGATGATATACTTGTAAACAATTTTTTTCTTTTCATGTCTTGTCTTTTTTTTTCCTTAATCAATCTTTTCCCCAGTGGTTTCACTAGTTTGTACGTCACTAATGTATTCATTAACTCTACAAATAACTTTTTGAGGACTCTCATGACCAGGTCTAATGTGTGAATGAATGAAAATCCCTATTCTCAATGAAGCTTACATATTTGTGTGGGTATGGACAAGCATCAAATGCATAACATTAAAATATAGAAGGTGGTTATAAGAGTTATGAGAAAAAAGAAAATATGCCCTGTAAAACACAGAGTGATAGTTGTTGTTCAGTTGCTAAGTCGTTTCTGACTTTGTGAGCCCATAAACCACAATGTGCCAGGCTTCCCTATCATTTGTGATAGTGGAGAGTGTAAATTTTTCAATAGAGATCAATGACTGATATTTAAGTAAAAAACTTAAAGAAAGAAAAGACAGACTTCATGTGGCTATACAGAGGGAAACAATTCCAAACCAAAGGAAAAGTTGAAGAAGAGCTCATCCTTTGGAATATTTTAACAGCTAGAAATTCTCTAATGCCACAACTATCACTACTATTTTACTCAATATTCAGTAAAGTATAAACTCTACATTGTTTAATTCAATGGATTTTATTTGTTAATTAGGTGTAAGTAAATATCAATTGTATTCTCAGACCACAGTGAGCCACTTTGTCCAAAATATATGTATTTTTCTTTACTTAATTATCTGAAAGGTAATCTCTACTATAAATTATGATTTCATATATATAAGTGTATTTCTGGCTTGTTTATGTTATAACACTAATTTAATAAAACATTGATCTATTCCTAAACTTTGTAGCATGTTTCTTAATGCCTAGTACTGTTAAGTCCTTCAGTATTGCATCTTCATTAATAAAAAAAAAAATCTGAGCTATTTAGTTTCATATATATTTCACATAAGTTTAGCAATATTGCAGATTTTGAAGTTATAACAACCACTGAATTTATAGTTTCAAACCAATTGAAATCAGAGAAAATATATAGATAATTTTAAAAACAAATTTTAAACTGCTAAATAGTAATAAAAGTGATTTCGGTATTCATTATCCAGTGATGTCCATGTGTAGAGTCTTCTCTTGTGTTGTTGGAAGAGGGGATTTGCTATGACCAGTGAGGTCTCCTGGCAAAACTCTATCAGCCTTTGCCCTGCTTCACTCTGTACTCCAAGGCCAAATTTGCCTGTTACTCCGGGTATCTCTTGACTCCCTACTTTTGCATTCCAGTCCCCTATAATGAAAAGGACAATGTTTTAGGGTGTTAGTTGTAGAAGGTCTTGTATGTCTTCATAGACTCATTCAACTTCAGCTTCTTCGGCATTACTGGTCGGGGCATAGACTTGGATTACTGTGATATTGAATGGTTTGCGTTGGAAACGAACAGAGATCATTCTGTCCTTTTTGAGATTGCATCCAAGTATTGCATTTCTGACTCTTTTGTTGACTATGATGGCTACACAATTTCTTCTAAGGGATTCCTGCCCACAGTAGTAGATATGATGGTCATATGAGTTAAATTCGCCCACTCTGGTCTATTATCGTTTGCTGATTCCTAAAATGTTGACGTTCACTCTTGCCATCTACTGTTTGACCAGTTCCAATTTGCCTTGATTCACAGACCAAACATTCCAGGTTCCTATGCAGTATTGCTCTTTACAGCATCGGACTTTATTTCCATCACCAGTCACATCCACAACTGGGTGTTGCTTTTGTAAAGCACCACCTCTTCATTCTTTCTGGAGTTATTTCTCCACTGATCTCCAGTAGCTTATCAGGCACTTACCGACCTGGGGAGTTCATCTTTCAGTGTCCTATCATTTTGCCTTTTCATACTGTTCATGGGGTTTTCAAGGCAAGAATTCTGCAGAGGTTTGCCATTCTGAGGAGACCTTACAAATAGCTGTGAATAGAAGAGAAGTGAAAGACAAATGGGAAAAGGAAAGATATACCAATTTGAATGCAGATTTCCAAAGAATAGCAAGGAGAGATAAGAAAGCCTTCCTCAGCAATCAATGCAAAGAAATAGAGGAAAAAATAGGATGGGAAAGACTAGATATCACCTCAAGAAAATTAGACATACCAAGGGAACATTTCATCTAATGATGGGCACAATAAAGAATAGAAATGATATGGACCTAACAGAAGCTTAAGATATTAAGAAGAGGTGGCAAGAATACACAGAAGAACTGTACAAAAAAGATCTTTGCAACACAGATAATCATATTGGTGTGATCACTCATCTAGAGCCATACATCCTGGAATATGAAGTCAAATGGGCCGTAGGAAGCATCACTATGAACAAAGCTAATGCAGGTGATGGAATTCCAGTTGAGCTAATTCAAATTCTAAAAGATGATGCTGTGAAAGTGCTGCACTCAATATGCCAACAAATTTGGAAAACTCAGCGGTGGCCACAGGACTGGAAAAGATCAGTTTTCATTCCAATTCCAAAGAAAGGCAACGCCAAAGAATACTCAAACTATGGCACAATTGCACTCATCTCACATGTTAGTAAAGTAATGCTCAAAATTCTCCAAGCCAGGCTTCAACAGTACGTGAACCATGAACTTCCAGAAGTTCAAGCTTGATTTAGAAAAGGCAGAGGAATCACAGATCAAATTGCCAACATATGTTGTATCATCGAAAAAGCAAGAGAGTTCCAGAAAAATTTCTACTTTATTGACTATGCCAAAGCCTTTGACTGTGTGGACTACAAGAAATTCTGGAAAATTCTGAAAGACATGGGAATACCAGACCACCTGACCTGCCTCCTGAGAAATCTGTAGGCAGGTAAGGAAGCAACAGTTAGAACTGGACATGGAACAACAGACTGGTTTCAAACAGGGAAAGGAGTACATCAAGGCTGTATATTGTCACCCTGCTTATTTAACTTAAATGCAGAGTACATCATGAGAAACACTGGGCTGGATGAACAACAAGCTGAAATCAAGATTGCTGGGAGAAATATCAGTACCCTCAGATATGCAGATGACACCACCCTTATGGCAGAAATCAAAGAAGAACTAAAGAAGCTCTTGATGAAAATGAGAGAGGAGAGTGAAAAAGTTGGCTTAAAAATCAACATTCAGAAAACTAAGATCATGGCATCTGGCCCCATCACTTCATGGCAAATAGATGGGGAAACAGTGGAAACAGTGACAGACTGTTTTTTTGTGCTCCAAAATCACTGCAGATGGTGACTGTATCCATCAAATTAAAAGATGCTTGCTCATTGGAAGAAAAGTTATGACCAACCTACACAGCATATTAAATAGCAGAGACCTTGCTTTGCCAACAAAGGTCCTTCTAGTCAAAGCTATGGTATTTCCAGTACTCATATATGGATGTGAGAGTTGGAGTATAAAGAAAGCTGAGCACTTAAGCACTGATGCTTTTGAACTGTGGTGTTGGAGAAGACTCTTAAGAGTCCCTTGGACTGCAAGGAGATCCAACCAGTCCATCCTAAAGGAAATCAGTCCTGAATATTCATTGGAAGGACTGATGCTGAAGTTGGAACCTCAATACTTTGGCAACCTGATGCGAAGAACTGACTCATTTGAAAAGACCCTGATGCTGGGAAAGATTGAAGACAGGAGAAGGGGACGACAGAGGATGAGGTGGTTGGATGACATCACTGACACGATGGACATTAGTTTGAGTAAACTCCGGGACTTGGTGATGGACAGGGAGGCCTTGTGTGCTGCAGTCCATGGGGTCCCAAAGAGTCAGACCTGACTGAGCCACTGAACTGGACTGAATTAAAGTGACCAAGAAAAAATTAAAGAAGATGTTAATTATCAGTATCAAAAATGAAGGAGAGGACATCAATACAAATTCTACTGACAATATCAGGATAATGAAAGGATATTACAGACAGCTTAATGCTCATAAATTTAAGACTTAGGTCAAACAGACACATTGCTTGAAAAAAAATAATCTATTAATCCTCACTCAAGGTCTTCTGAAGATCCATTTAAGAAGAGAAAGCCTACTCACTCCTATAATCTGGCCTGGAGAATTCCATTGACTGTATAGTCCATGGGATTATAAAGAGTCAGACATGACTGAGTGACTTTCACTTTCAATAAAAAGATAATATGAACAGTCCTATACCTATTTTAAATATGAATGTGTATTTTGATACATTACAAATAAGAAACTTTAGGCCCTGATGATTTTAGTTCCCAAGTACTACAGAAATAACACAAGTTATATGCAAACCTTCCAGAAAGAAGAAAATGAGAAAACAGTTTTTTATGATATCAGCATTTAGATGATACAAAAAAATTTTTTTAAAGAAAAGAATATGACTGATTAATATTTCTTATAAATATAAATGTAAGAATCCTTTCCTCAAGAAAATATTTGCAAATAATTCCAACATTTTATTAAAAGGATAAGACATCACAACTAAGGATGTTATCCTGAAATTGCAAGATGGGTTTAATGTTTCAAAACCAATCATTGTCATTTATATTATTATTTTTAATAAATCAGTCCTTCTCTAACTGACCTATAGATTCAATACAAACCCACCAAATTCCTTAAGGGATATTTAGAAATTAGCAAACTGACTCTATATTTGAAAGAGAAAGTACAAGAATCCTATCTTTTTTTTTTCAAAAGGAAGAATGACGTTGGAAGACTTTATTTAAATTTACTATAAACCTAAAATAATCACACTGTGGTAATAGCAAAAGGGTAGATATGGAGCAGAATAGAGTCTAGAAACCCAATTACACTTGCTTGGCCAACTGGTTTTCAACAAAGATGCAAAAGCAACTCAGTTAAGAAAGGATAATTTTTTTCAGTAAGTGGCGCTGGAACATCCAATCATCTCCATAAAAATTAAAATTAGAGTTAATTTTCATTTATTTTGTTTACAATGCCTTACTAACATAAAATACAAACTTACAATAGATTATAGAACTAAATGTAAATCTACACTAAAGGAGAAGCTAGAGGAGTTGGAGGAAGGCAGAGAGAGGAATGGGAAGAGGAAAAGAAAAAAAGAGAAGGAACAGAAAAAGGAAGAGAAGAAACAAGAACAGAAACAGAAAAAAAGGTGAAAAAATCTGTGTGACCATAAAATAGGCAAATATGTCTTAGATATGACACCAATGCATGTACTTTGTTGTTGTTTACTTGCTAAGTCCTGTCCAAATCTTTGCAACCTCGTGAACTGCAACAGTCAGGCTTCCCGTCCTTCACTATCTCCCGGAATTTGCTCAAACTCATGTCTATTGAGTCAGTGATGCCATCAATCCATTTAATCCTCTGTCATCCCTTTCTTCTCTAGCCCTCAATCTTTACCAGCATCAGGGTCATTTCCAATAAGTCGACTCTTTGCATCAAGTGGCCAAAGTATTGGAGCTTCAGCTTCTGCTTCAGTCCTTCCAATGAATATTCAGGATTGATTTCATTTAGGATTTACTGGTTTGATCTCCGTGCTATCTAAGGGACTCTCAAGAGTGTTCTCCAACATCACAATTCCAAATCATCAATTCTTGCATGCTCAGTTTTCTTTATGGTCCAACTCTCACATCCATACATGACTACTGGAAAAACCATAGCTTTGACTAGACGGATCTTTGTTGGCAAAGTGATGTCTCTGCTTTTTAATATGTTGTCTAGGTTTATCATAGCTTTTCTTGCAAGGAGCAAACATCTTTTAATTTCATGGCTGCAGTTACTGTCCACAGTGATTTTGGCGCCCAAGAAAATAAAGACTGTCACTATTTCCACTTTTTCCCCATCTACTTTCCATGAAGTGATGGGACCAGATGCCGTGATTTTAGCTTCTTAATGCTGAGTTTTAAGCCAGCGTCTTCACTCTCCTGTTTCACCTTAATGAAGAGGCTCTTTAGTTACTCTTCACTTTCTGCCATCTGCATATCTGAGGTTATTGATATTTCTCCCGGCAATCTTGATTCCAGCTTGTGCTTCATCCATCCCAGCATTTCACATGATATAAATGAAATAAGCAGGGTGACAATATATAACCTTGACATACACCTTTCTCAATTGTAAACCAGTCTATTGTTCCATGTCTGGTTCTAACTGTTGCTTATTGAGCTGCATACAAGTTCTCAGGAGGCAGATAAGGTGTTCTGGTATTCTTGAAGAATTTTCCAGAGTTTGTTGTGATCCACACAGTCAAAGGCTTAACATAGACAATGAAGCAGAAGTAGATGTCTTTCTGGAATTCCCTTGCTTTGTCTATGATCCAATGGATTTTGCAATTTCATCTTTGGTTCCTCTGCCTTTTATAAATCTAGAGTGTATATCTTGAAATTCTTGGTTCATGTACTGTTGAAGCCTAGCTTGAAGAATTTTGAGCATTACTTTGCTAGCATGTGAAATGTGCACAATTTTGTGGTAATTTGAACATTCTTTAGCATTGCCCTTCTCTGGGATCAGAATGAAAACTGACTTTTCCCATCCTATGGCTACTGCTGAAATTTCAATTTTGTTGGCATATTGGGTGCAGCACTTTCACAGCATCATATTTTAGACTTTTAAATAGCTCGGTTGGAATTCCATCACTTCTACTAGCTTTGTTCATAGTGATGCTTCCTAAGGCCCACTTGAATTCATGCTCCAGGATGTCTGGCTCTAAGTGAGTGATCACACCATGATGGTTATCTGGATCATTAAGACCTTTTTTGTTCAGTTCTTCCATATAGTCTTGCCACCTTTGCTTAATATCTTCTGCTTTGTAGGTCAATATCATTTCTATACTTTATTGTGCCCATATTTGCATGAAATGTTCCCTTGATATTTCCAGTTTTCTTGAAGAGATCTCTAGTCTTTCCCATTCTATTGCTTTCCTCTCTATCTTCGCATTATTCACTTAAGAATACTTTATCTCTCTTTTCTATTCTTTGGAGCTCTGCATTCAGATGGGTATATCTTTCCTTTTGTTTTTTTAGTTTCTAACTTAATTGCGATTGAACCGTTAATGCTTTTTTCACATTTTATTGTGATTTGCTAAAGGCTATCAGCTTCATTATTAATAGACATGATTTTGAGAATATAATTTGGTGTGAGAGCCAAATAGGTCAGCTAACTGGCCTGCAGACTGGAACAAGTTATGTACATATTTTACTTTAGCCTTATGGAAAATGACTGTACAATATATGCTCTCAGTGAACAGACTGTTTCCTAAGAGAAAAAAAAATGATTGTTTTAAGCAAATTTTTAAATTTCTCAAGTAGTTCTGCCACTCCAGTTTCTCTTTAAACTCCTATGACAGAAAGAAATTGTCAACAATAGAGAAGAAATTTTAGTTAATAAATTTCTCTAAATTTTATTCGCAACCCACTACTGCAATTGTGCAGTAGTTTCAATATTCTTTGGCACTGCCTTTCTTTGGAATTGGAATGAAAACTGACCTTTTCTAATCCTGCGGCCACTGCTGAGTTTTCCAAATTTGCTGGCGCATTGAGTGCAGCAACTTTCATGGCATCATCTTTTAGGATTTGAAATAGCTCAGCTGGAATTCTATCACCTCCACTAGCTTTGTTTGTAGTAATGCTTCCTAAGTCCCACTTTACTTCACACTCCAGGATGAGTGTGATTGAAGAATAAGAATGTGACTCTACACTTTTGAGGTTGAAACCAACAGTCTATGAGACCCAATATCACATCTCAGTGTCGATCATGGCTCTCTTGGACATTCTTCTGTCATTAGTAATAGAAGTTTAGATGCTGCCCTATAAAACCAAATGGGAGTTAAAACAAAATAGTGTGTTAAATAGCTCGAATACAAACCCATGCTTACTTCCTATAATGTAAATGTAGGCTCATTTCAATTTTTCATCCCTAATTATATACAACCACAATGTCCAGAAAATATTAAAAGGTTCTGCAATATAACTTTAAAGACACAAATATATTCCAAAAATAAACTATTGAGAAGAAAAAGATTTTTTAAATATTCTCCTAATGTTAATTTTTCAACGAGAAATAAAGACCAAAATTATATCCCTTGTGAGTTTAAGTACAAAAACACCAATATTCAAAGATTAAAGTTGTAAATTAATTTTTTTTGTCCTTGTGAGTTTAAAGTCTATAATTTCTATTTAAGTTTAACATGTTTCTTTAATTCCTATTCTCAATGTCAATCAGATGTATTCTGAATGCCCAGGTTGATTTGTGATTTTCAGCAACTGCAGAGCAGGTTGTTTTACTCTGAAATGGTTGTTGTTATTTCCAAGTTTTAGGGTGTGTAACTCCAAACATCTGATATATCTTAAATTTTCAAAAAGTAACAGAGCCTTTTCCCTTTTATCTTTGCTTTCCTTTCCCCAACCCATAGTCTCCCTTCTCTTGGTTCATGAGTCAATAGTTCTGAAGTTCAACAATTCAGGGTGAAGATTTAACAGAAGATTTGGTGTAGTTGATATTCAAATTGAAATGCATTACAACCTTCAAATAAAATGACTCATTATTTGATAACTTTTGTGTAGTTCACTAGTAAAATTTTGACCCTTTTTCATCCATTCTTTCTATTGCTAATAAGGTGATACTTTTAAAATGTACAATTAAAATATCACTCTGCCTCAAAGACAAGATTACTTGCTCTGAGAGCCTTCCCTCCATTATCTTTATGCTCCCTTCACCCTACCTAGGTGAAAGATGGAGGATATGAGAAGTTTTTTTGTTCTTTTCACTTTGTGCATATATCCATAACATTTGCCTAATATTAAATGGGAAATATTTCCTTACATATTTTCTTTTATATAGGTGGTGTTGAGTATTTTCATTTTACATCTTGTAAGATTAACACCTGATACATCTGTGTGTGTATTGTAGTCCTACAGTAATACAGTCATCTAAAATCTTTTTTTAATTTTCTAACTCCATAAAGGAGTTAACCTGTACTCTAAGTTGTGCCCTAGAATAGATGCAACCTGAATCCATGATTTATTCTAGGATACATAAACCCTTGAGTCACTTACGCAGTATTCTCAGTAACAAATGGAAGTTTCATGCAACTGATTTTGTAGGAATAAATGGGATATTTATTTTCATAAATGTCATTTAGAAGATAGAGTTAAATCTTCTTAAAACCCCCGATTTACTTGTCATTTTGACATTTTACTTTTATTGCTAGACAATTTTCCTTCTATTCTAGGGACAACATTAGCCAATAGCTAGGAGTTACTTTTGGAAAAGGAAATGGCAGCCCACTCCAGTATTCTTGCCTGGAGAATCCCAGGGACAGAGGAGCCTGGTGGGCTGCCATCGGTGGAGTTGCACAGAGTCGGACATGCTGATGCGTCTTAGCAACAGCAGCAGGAGTTACTTTCCTATGCTTATGTTTCAAATATCTGAAAGAATAAGAGGACTTAGTTTTATACATGTTATAATATTGAAAGTTTTCATTATTAATCCCATTATTGATCCCATAGATAGATAGATAATGAATAGATAAATGGATAAATAGATTTAGATATGCATATATATACTATATATTACGTTATATATTTATATATCTTGTTTAATGCTTATAAAAAACACTTTCAAAGAGATAATATTATCACTGCTTTATAAATAAGGAAGCAGAGGTTCACTGAGGTCATTAGAGGTAGTAAATTGTGGATCTGGGATTCAAAACCAAGACTGTTTCCAAAGCACATTTACTCAAATATAAATAATACTACAACACTTAGTGGGGAAACAAAAAGAAAACAAAAACAGAAATCATTAAAAAATAAAAGCAAAACACGTTGCCATGATAGAATAAAAAGCTTTAGAAAGGAAATCAACTTAAATCTGGTCTTAAGACTTTGTTTCAATGAAACATAAAAATTTTAGGAATTCTATTAATGGTGCACCTAATTTATGTGTGAAAGTGAAAGTCACTCAGTCCTGTCTGAATCTGCGACCCCACTGACTATACAGTCCACGGAATTCTCCAGGCCAGAATACTGGAGTGGGTAGGCCTTTTCCTTCTCCAAGGGATCATCGCAACCCAGGGATCGAACTGGAGTCTCCTCAATTGCAGGTGGATTCCTTACCAGCTGAGCCACAAGGGAACCCAATTTATGTGTGAGAGACACAAAAATAAAACAAATAATGCAACTTTCAGGGGAACAATACTTATTGGATGCATAAATTTCAACTTCTGCCTAATCGTTCCTGTTCAGAAAGCTAAATTTAAGTCAATTTAGAAGCAAGTGCTGTAGGGTTTTTGGTTTGGAGGACTTTTTTTTTTTTTTGGTGGTAGTGGAGGTGGTTAGGAATTGGAGAAGTAGAGAGAGAAGAGGACTGAAATCATTATTAAATAAAAATTTAAGTAATTACTTTTTCTTCTTTTTAACTCAAAGACATATATATATATATATATATATATATATATATATATATATATATATATTTTTTTTTTAATTTTGGACTGATAGCTCACTATTTGCCTTTACCATAGCCACATTCTATAGCAAACTCATAACACAAGACACTTTAGGGCAATAGCCCATGGGATCATTTTATTTTTCATCTTGTATGTATGATCACAGCAATCAAGAACAACAAGCAAAGAGAATTGAAAGTTCTTTGTTGTTGTTGTTCAGTCACTAAGTTGTGCCTGACTCTTTGCGACCCCATGAAGTGCAGCATGCCAGGCTTCCCTGTCCTTTATTACCTCCTGGAGTTGGCTCAAACTCACGTCCATTGAGGACATCCAACGATCTCATCCTCTGTTGTCACCTTCTCCTCTTGCCTTCAATCTTTACCAGCATCAGAGTTTTTTCCTGTAAGTCAGCTCTTCACATGAGATGGCCAAAGTATTAGAGTTTCAGCAACAGCATCAGTCCTTCTAATGTATATTCAGGGTTGATTTCCTTTAGGATTGACTTGTTTGATCTCCTTGGTCAAACCAGAGACTCTCAAGAGGCTTTCCAGCATCACAGTTCTAAAGCGTTGATCCTTCAGCCCTTGACCTTCTTCATGGTAAGTTTAGCTCTCACATCCATACATGACATGACTACTGGAAAAACTATAGCTTTGACTAGACAGAACTTGGTTGGCAAAGTGATGTCTCTGCTTTTTAATACACTATCTAGTTTTGTCATAGCTATTCTTCCAAGGAGCAAACATCTTTTAATTTCATGGCTTCAGTCACCACCTGCAGTGATTTTGGAGCCCAAGAAAATGAAATCTGACACAATTTCCACTTCTTCCCGTGCATTTGCTTTGAAGTGATTACACCACAGTAACCAAATCTATGCCCCAACAACTAATGCCAAAGAAGATGATGAATGATTCTATGAAGACCTATAAGACCTCCCAGAACCACAACTGAAACAGATGTCCTTTTCATCATAGTGGACCTGAATGCAAAAGGAGGAAGTCAAGAGATACCTGGAGTAACAGGCAAGTTTGGCTTTGGAGTACAAAATGAAGCAGGGCAAAGGCTAACAGAGCTTTACAAGAGAACACACTGGTCATAGCAAACACCCTCTTCCAACAATATAAGAGATGACTCTACACCTGGACATCACCAGATGGTCAGAACCAAAATCAGATTGATTATATTCTTTGCAGCTGAAGATGGAGAGGCTCAGTACTTTCAGCAAAAACAAGATCTGCAACTGACTGTGGCTCTGATCATCAGCTCCTTACCGAAGAATTCAGGCTCAAATTGAAGAAAGTAGGGAACCCACTAGGCCATTCAGGTATGACGTAAATTAAATCCCTTTGTAATTATACAGTGAAAGGTCTGGATTAATATAAAAGTCCATCCTCAAATTATTCTTTATCTAGACTCTATAATGAGCATATACTAGAAATATTTCAGACAAATGGAGAACCAGTATTAACACTTTAATCAAATATATACTTATAATATTTTAAGAATTAATGTAAAAATAAAATTTCCTCTATGAATAAACATATGTGAGAGTTCCATAAATCAGAGACTAATTATTGTAATCTCAGTTTTGTGTTAAAGGAATCAGTGTGTGTGTTACTCACTGAGTCGTGTCCGACTCTGTAACCCCATGGACTGTAGCCCACCAGGCTCCTCTTGTCCATGGAATTCCCCAGGAAAGAATAATGGAGTGGTTTACCATTTCCTTCTCCAGGGGACCTTCCTAACCCAGGGAATGAACCCAGGTCTATGGCATTGTAGGCAGATTCTCTGCCATCTGGGAATTCCCTTGTGGCTCAGCTGGTAAAGAATCTGCATGCAATGCGGGAGACCTGGGTTTGATTCCTGGGTTGGGAAGATCCCCTAGAGAAGGGAAAGGCTACCCACTCCAGTATTCTGGCCTGCAGAATTCCATGGACTGTATAATCCATCAGGTCGCAAAGAGTCAGGCACCACTGAGTGACTTTCACTTTCATTTTTTTTCTCTACCGTCTGAGCCATCAGGGAAGTTGGTAGGAACCAATAAACAATATATAAAGCAAAGGACAATATATCTGAGTCAATAACATAACATAATTAAGCACCATATACACACATAGTTAACACCAGTCTTCTGAAATTTCAACGTTAATGAAAAAATTTTCTGTGTCTAATAAAAAGGTGAAACCTTGTTTTTAGAGACCCTATTGGCTCCCATTACTTAGGGTGAATCTGAAAAAGTTTTGAAAACTGAAAATATTAGACAAAACCTTATGAAATTAGAATCAAAAAGTTTTGACTTTCAAAAGCAGAGTTTTCATATGGTCCAAACTAACAAAATCTGGAATATTAAATGAAATCTCAGCCAATTTCAAAAAGGTGTTTAATCATTCTCTGATCTCATTCCAACAATCTAGAGCTAGAGTACATTGACAAGAGGCTTCTATGTTTCTGGGAAAAGAAAAGAGAACAACCGGCAGAAAGTTCACTTTTCTTCTAAACCTGAGTTTTGTTGTTATTGAAGTTTAGATTCCTGCCTATCTGGTATATAATTTGAACCTGTACTGCAGTGCAATTACAAAAAATCATACTTGGGCTTTTGTTCAACATACAAACTAAATATTTTTACAGTTATTATAAATCTCCCAAAGATGATAAAATATGGGAGGCCTATTACTAGTGTTTTCTTTTTTTTTTTTTGAAATATTTGCCTTCCAATATTAAAGTGACATTTCATTTTCTTTGTGATTTTCAAGTTTTTTTCGTTTGTACTATGAAGGTCTGTATTCAAAAGAGAGCCTTTCTCAAACATCCATTCTTTCATGATAAGTTTAATTCTTGAAGTTAATAAATGCCTCATTTTTTCCTTAGATTTCTATGTACTAGTCCTTAATTTTGTCCTAAAAATTTTATAGATTTCACAACAGTTATCCTAAGACTTTCATTTGAGATTATCTTAAAACTAAATAATGTTTCATATTTTCTGTGTTGAATATGCTGTTTCTGATGAACAATGTCCTTTTGTTCACACTTCCATGTTTTTTCTTTAGACTTTATTTTTGTTGAGTTTTGAAATAACACATGTTCAAGGAAAATAATTTCGGAATATAGCAAAGTATTAAGAAGAAAAAAAAATCGCCAGAAATCCCTTCCTCCAGAATTAACTGAGCTAATGTTTTGGCGTATGTCTTTCCAAGTCCTCTTCCTGCATGACTAACTCTGTGTATGTATTTGAGTGTTGTTGTGGTCAGTAGAGAAACATATCAAATGAAAAAACACACAGCCAAAAAGTAGAGAACAGTGTTTTATTTGGTGGATGAAGGAGCTAAGGTATGTAAGAGTTTTTGCAACAAAGACCAGGCAGTTGAAACCTCAAAAGATTACTGTTAATTAAAGAAAACCTGATATATCAAGTTAAGGAATTTAGCAGCATGTGCACCAGTAGATGTACATCTTGGTCTGGACGTTCAGGGAGGTAGCCAGGACCCTCTGTGCTGATCTCTCTCTGTTCTGCTGCCACAAACCAACTGTTACACTCTTTTCCAAGCCTCTGAAGCTCCCTTTCTGTCCTGGCTCATCTCCCTACCAGTGAGGCAGCTTCCCAGGGTGAGAGAACCTTTCCTTTTCGACAGCTCCCTACCAGGGGCGCAAGTCTCCACATGATTCTAATTTTTTTTTCTTCTTATTCAGTTACATGGTGATCTTTTTTTGTAATTTTGATTTAATGAGATCTTCTTCCAGTGTTCAGCAGGTATTCTATGAGAATTGTTCCACATGTAGGTTTATTTTTAATGTATTTGTGGAAAGCAGTGAGCTCCAGATTTAACTATTCCAGTCTTGATTTCCAGTCCCACTGCTCCATTTTGATGAAATAGGTCATTCAATAACTTTCTAAGAAATAGTAGATGAGATGTGTATTTTCTGAGAAATGTAATGTCTGAAAAATATCTGTATTCTGCTTTCATATTTGATATATAATATGTCTGGGTATAAAATTCCCATTTGAAAATCATTTTTACTCAGAATTTTGATGTCTCTAGTTTCCAATACCATTGTTTAAAAATTGTTAATTTCCTGCTACACATTTGTTATGATAACCTGTCTTCTTTTGGTGGATTTTAATGATTTATCCTTTATTTAAGTTGCTCTGAAATTTTATCATGATGTGACTTTGTATACAAACATTTTTAAAAATCTATTGCTACTGGCTATTCCTACTTGCTTTTAATCTGTTGATTCATGCTGTTTAGATTTGTTTGGCTGATGTATTTCCAGTCTCCTGCAGTGTGAGGAAGAGAGTTGCTGTGGCTTTTGCCCCTTTCAGGACATCTAAGGATGGGAAAAGTAGTGAGAAACATCAATTTCTAGAAAATTTTCTGATTAAACTCTCTAGCTCTTCTATCTATATGCCATGTGCCTGCCTTCTGGTATCAATATCTATTGCTTTCATGTTATTGTGGTGACTCATGTTCTTTGAAGTTGTATCACTTCATTTCAATAATTTTCTTTCCTAGGAGGAAGTTTTGTCTTAACTTCTTGTACCACACTAAGGCAATTATTACTCATCACCTGCTCTCTCCAAAACAATATTGAAAATTAAAATAACTTTTTGTGTAATCACGTTTATTGAGGCATACATGTTGAAAACATTAAATGCACACCTTAAAGAGTATAGTTTGATGACTTTTGGAAAATTATATATTGTCATGTAATGAATACTGAAACACTAAGAATATTTTCATTACACCTGATGTGCCTTTTGTGGTCAACCACTGCTCTTCAACATAAGTAATCACTGATCAGTTTTAAATCATTATTCACTGGTTTTTTCTGTTGTAGAAAATAATAAAGTTCTATAGTATGCACTCTTTTTAATCTGGTTTATTTTGCAAAGCATAACGTTCTTCACGGATAAGGCAATGGCACCCCACTCCAGTACTCTTGCCTGGAAAATCCCATAGACGAAGGAGCCTGGTAGGCTACAGTCCATGGGGTCGCTAAGAGTCGAACACGACTGAGTGACTTCACTTTCACTTTTCCCTTTCATGCACTGGAGAAGGAAATGGCAACCCACTCCAGTGTTCTTGCTTGGAGAATCCCAGGGATGGTGGAGCCTGGTGGGCTGCCATCTATGGGGTCGCACAGAGTCGGACACGACTGAAGTGACTTAGCAGCAGCAGCATCAGTGTTCTTCAGGAATTTGTATATTCCATATTGTATGTCAGTAGCTCATCAATGAAACTATTTTAAAAAATTGGAGATTTTTTCCATACTGTCAAAATATCCATAGACACTAGGATTATGCTCATTTCTCCTCTATCATTCTAAGAGCACTTTTCAAGATACTAAAAGAAGCAATCATCTAGCATATTAGAGAAGATAGCATATTACTACTTTTCCTCATTCTTTTTCCTGGATTTGTTCCAAGATGAGGTAAAAGATGAAAATGTATGTCCAACACATGCTATTATTTAATTGACCTGAGAATGGTTAATTTATACCAAAGGCATAGATTTACATATGTGTAAATATATCTTTTTTTCACTGTGAACTCATTGTTATCTTATACTTATTCAATTTTGAAAATTCTGAAATGTGTAATACTTTGTACCTGACAAAAAGATTTTGGTAAGAAATCTACATCCATCACATTTCAAAATGAAAATCTTGGCTGTGATTGTTTCTTCCATCAATAGTTGAGAGAACAAAAGGTTAATTTCACATTGGGCACTATTTCAGAGGGACACCAATGAAGTCACTGTTTTTAAAATGTGAGGTAGCTGCAGAGTTTTGTATGCATTGGTCTAGGAAATAAGTGACCTGGATTCTAGACTCAGTCTTTCTAATATTTACTAACTAGGTGAAATTGAGAAAGCCAGTTAAATGCTCTAATTTTTTAAATTAATTAATTTATTTTAATTGGAGGATAATTACTTTACAATATGGTGATAGTTTTTGCCATAGGTATACATGTGTCCCCTCCTTCCTGATCCCCCCTCCTCACTCCACACCTATCCCTCTAGGTTGTCAGAGAGCACTGGCTTTTGGTGCCCTGCTTCATATACCAAAATCACACTGGCTATCTGTTTTACATATTGTAACGTATATGTTTCACTGCTATTCTCTCAAATCATCCCACCCAGTTCTCCCACTTAGTCCAAATGTCTGTTCTTTATGTCTGTGTCTCCTTTGCTCCTCTGTACATAGGATTGTTGGTACCATCTTTCTAGATTCCATGTATATGCGTTAATTTTTGTCTTCTTTCTGACTTACTTCAGTCTGTATAATAGGCTCTAGGTTCACCAACTGTATTAGAACTGACTCATATGTGTTCCTTTTTATAGCTGAGTAATATTCCATTGTGTTTATGTACCCCAACTTCCTTATCCATTCATCTGCTGATGGACATCTGGGTTTCTTCCATGTCCTAGCTCTTGTAAATAGTGCCGCAATGAACACTAGGGTATGTGTGTCTCTTTCAATTTTGATTTCCTCGATGTATATGCCCAATAATGGGATTGTTGGATCTTAAATGGATGGTAAGGTATATGGGCCATTAATTTTGACTTTTCAGGTTTTGATCAAATTTATGTTTCTAGAGAGATTTATATAGAGAACAAACTAAAAGTATTTTCTTGATAGAAAATGGTGGTAGGTGAAAAGGAGGAGCCTCATATGGAAGACAGGAATAATTTATTCAGGTATAAAAAGGTTACAATTTTAAATATGATGGATAAAAGCAAAATAGCCTTCTATTAGATAAGAAGAAAGAATCTTACTCTACCTAATTTACCATCAGACCATTTATTTATGTATTGATTTTTACATTTTTCTTACATTACTTTATTTTTGTTCGTATATTATGAATAAGTAATGAAATTCAGTTCATAAAATTTACATATAAAGTTACTGCTCCTAAGTAGGTTAAATTTGCATTTTTTAATTATTCAGTTCCTTACAAATGTAAATGGCATTTTAAGTATTAATGATATTGATATGACTACAGTGTAAATTTTTTTCCAAAGAAAACATCCAATTTATTTATAGGGTAAGAAATGAGGGCTCTCAAAGTGTTTGTGAGTACTTAAAATGTAAAGATCTCAAGTGTACATGTAAAAGACTCATCAAGTATATCTTATAAGAGATGGATGCGTAAACACTTCACAGAGAATTATTTACTTGAATAATTATTGCATTTCTTTATTTCAATAAATTAAAATTCTTTTCCTTCTAAATGATGCTTCCTTAGAAAGGCAATTTGGCCATTGAATAATATTTGCTTAACAAAGAAATAACTCTAGTAAAGTAAATTAAATACTCCCAAATGGGATTTCCTCATATCAGATTTGTAATTTAGCATTTCACTCCAGCTGCAATCTGTCAAGAAGAAACTACATAAAGCAAGATTATCTGAGTAGATACCAGTTAAGTGACTATTACAGTGGCCCAGTTAAAAATGATCATTAATTAAACTATTATTGTGGCAATAGAAATAACAATGTGTGTAGATTAAAAAGATGACCTGGGAATAAATTCACCCTACTTGTAATATTAGAGAAGAGTACAAAAGGAAGATTTAAAAGAATACATGCAGATTTCTGACTTGTAAATACGGAGAAATACTAGGTTTGGGGGCACAATTAAGACTTGTTGAATTTGAATTATTTTTGAAACTTCAAGGAAATATGTCTAGTTTCCAAAGAAGAGTTTGGACCTATTGATAGACATGTGAGAAACATGTGTATGGGTTAAATTGCCTAGGAAAACAATATGAAAGAGTTAGATATAGGACCCACAGAAGTATTTTGAAGAACTAACTGAAATATTTATAAAAAGTGAAGTGGAGAAAGAGTAACAGGTAAAGAAGATGGAGAACAAATAACCAGAGAGGAAAGAGACAGTTCAAGAATTCAAAATCATGCATAGTAGAAATAAAGACAAATATAAATAAAATGTAAATCTTCTAATAAAGGCACAATTGAAACAGTGATCACTAAATCATCACTGACCACCAAATCAGTAGAAGTAATTGTGCCACTGGAAGCATAGAATTCTATCATGGGGAGGTCGCATTTGAGTTTAAATATTAAAGATGAGCAGCAGTCTGCCTGCATGGCAAGATGAGAAAGCAGTTTGGGAGGAAAGAACAGCATGTGCAAGTCCAAGTGTACATGCTAAGGCATATCCTACTCTTTGCAACTCCATGGACTGCATAGACTCTATCCCACCGGACTTCTCTGTCTGTGGGATTCTCCAGGCAAGAAGAATGGGCTGTCATTTCCTCTTCCAGAGGATCTTCCAGACCTAAGGATCTGACTCACTTCTGTGTCTCCTGCATTGTAGGCAGATTCTTTACCACTGCGTCACCTGGGAAGCCCTGCATGTGCAAGGGCACAGTAGGAAAGGACAAGATTAAGACACACATTAATGACAAGAGATGCAATTTAAGTTTAGGTTACAGAGAACTGGGTCATAGAAGTGCCTGTCAATGAAAGCTTAGTCAGTCTAAGAAAGAAATGGACACATTTATTTGATCAGGAATAGCATCTCAGAAAGCTCTGAGAACTGGTCTATCTACTAGAAGCCAAGGAACAATTAAATAAGCTTTTTTGAGACAGAGGATTGTATACCAAACTATTAACAGTTTGTATAATCCTCCAAGTTTCATCATTGTGGGTCATGTGACCTTTTACAAGGTCAAGAAGAAATAATATCTTTTAAGGAGTGTCTTGCTGATGCTAGAGGATGTTACTGTTTACGGCTGATATGGTATTTCTGTCGATGGGGAGGGTTTGGTCAATGCATAATACAGACACACATGCATGGTGTGTGGAGAGAAGAAGCCAAAGGGCAGAAAAAAATTTTGGTTAAATTTCTCTTGTCTGGCTATAAAATATGACTTTTATTTAACACAATCTACCATCAAGGTGATGGTAAAATTTTAGCACCTAAATCCATTACTTCCTTCGTCTTCTAACACAATGTATGCGGTTAACAGAGTGATGACTCCCACTTTCTTGCTTGCCTTTAAATAAAATTTCCACACTTCATCTGAAATAGAGTATCTTGAATATATCAATCAATCAACATTATATATTGACCAACTAGATTGTCGTCCATGATCAACTACCATTGCAAAATTTAGCATATTCATATCTATTTAAACTTAACCAGATAGAGGCTTTTCAAATCCTTATTTTCTCTACATTATATTAAACACTATTATTTATCTTCTAGCTTGCAGAGTAAATTAAGTCTTCAATACATTGTTTCCTACTTAGCATGAAACCCAGCAGTTTAAATGTGTTTCTGCAAATTATTTTCAAATACACTGACAAGAAATAAAGATCAAATCCAAGTTTATGGATATTAAAAATGCATACAAAATATATGTAATAATTAGTTACCAACATATGAAGATATAGCTCATTAAAGAGCTTCTGGAAAATAACCTGCTCAGAAATAATTCACTTTAATATATTACTGATTTTTAAAATGTTTCCTTTCTCATTCTTTATTAATGGGAATATTTGCATTCAAATAGAGATCATTTGTTTTTGAAATTCATCTACTCCTGCTGTTTATTCCCCATCTACTATTTAATCTGCAGTTTATAGCACAAGCACTATTGCAGTGAAAATGATTAGGATGTCACTAAAGTTTACGCCTTCAGGTGAGAAATATGGTACATTTTGAGTGCACCATAACTGGGAAACTAATGTTGTGTTCATACAAATTGTTTCAAATTAAAATAAGCAAGGACTGAGAGATCTAAAGAAAATGATATGTTGTTTTATCCTAACTGAAATATCTCTATATGGTCTGTAACTTTTCACAACATGCCACCTGTTCTCCAGAAATATAGTCATAATATGATAGACATGCTAAAATAATTGCCTTAGAAAACCCTCAAATTGCAGAGCTAGGAGATCAACATGTTGACAATAGCTTTCTATGACTCTATTGTACATGTCAATCCCTATTTACGGGATTGAGAGTTACTATTTACTAGAGGTGAGTGTAAATTAAAGTAATACTTCATAGCATTGATATATAGAGGCTTTATGTATTACATATTTGACAGACATATTTGTAGACTGTTACACTTCTGTTTCTCTAATTGGTGAAGACTTAAGTTCACTGAGAGGAAAATGTGACTAAAGCTTTATGTTGCTTTCAGTTCAGTTCAGTTCAGTCGCTCAGTCGTGTCCAACTCTTTGCGATCCCACGAACCGCAGCACGCAAGGCCTCCCTGTCCATCACGAACTGCCAAAGTCTACCCAAACCCATGTCCATTGAGTCGGTGATGCCATCCAGCCATCTCATCCTCTGTCGTCCCCTTCTCCTCCTGCCCTCAATCTTTCCCAGCATTAAGGTCTTTTCAAATGAGTCAGCTCTTCGCATCGGATGGCCAAAGTATTGGAGTTTCAGCTTTAGCATCAGTCCTTCCAACGAATATTCAGGACTGATTTCCTTTAGGATGGACTAGTTGGATCTCCTTGCAGTCCAAGGGACTCTCAAGAGTCTTCTCCAACACCACAGTTCAATAGCATCAATTCTTTGGTGTTCAGCTTTCTTTATAGTCCAAAACCAACACTCACATCCATACGTGACTACTGGCAAAAGCATAGCCTTGACTAGATGGACCTTTGTGGGCAAAGTAATGTCTCTGCTTTTTAATATGCTATCTAAGTTGGTCATAACTTTCCTTCCGAGGAGTAAGTGTCCTTCAATTTCATGGCTGCAATCACCATCAGCAGTGATTTGGAGCCCAAGAAAACAAAGTCTGTCACTGTTTCCACTGTTTCTCCATCTATCTGCCATGACGTGATGGGACTGGATGCCATGATCTTAGTTTTCTGAATGTTGAGCTTTAAGCCAACTTTTTCACTCTCCTCTTTCACTTTCATCAAGAGGCTCTTTAGTTCTTCTTCACTCTCTGCCATAAGGGTGGTGTCATCCGCATATCTGAGGTTTTTGATATTTCTCCTGGCAATCTTGATTCCAGCTTGTGCTTCCTCCATCCCAGCGTTTCTCATGATGTACTCTGCATATAAGTTAAAAAAGCAGGCTGACAATATACAGCCTTGATGTACTCCTTTTCCTATTTGTAACTAGTCTGTTGTTCCATGTCCATTGCCTTATGACAAAACTAAATGTTATAGTGTGTTCCATTTCAAGTGCAAAACTACTAATCTAATGAAAATGCTCTTGTTCTAAGCAACATGCTCTTAGGGTTGCTGTTGAATACAATGGAAATGCCCTGATTAATATTATTGGCAAGAAAAGTGAAAGCTAACAGCTTTTCTTAAAACTCTGATCAAGTGTACTGTTCAAAAAATAAATTAACAAAATAAAGTATATTTCTGCTAAGGTAAATTGAAAGAAGTGTTGGTAGGTGGAGCACATTTGAAATTTGAAGTAGCAGAGGTTAGAAAGTAGATTCAATAAGTCTCCAGGTTTAGATAAGAAGGGCAGAGTATTTTCAAGGACAGGAAAAAAAAAAGAAGTTCTGTTTGTAATCAGTCCTCAAAATTTTGGTAATTTTTTTCTTTAAGTAAGAAAAATTCAAAGTTTACTTTGGCTCATTCAAAAAGAGAACAGTAGTCCCATTTCGTTGGTTGTATAGGTCACACATTTAGCAGTAAATCCTTTCTTTCTCTCAGTATGATCCCCTTTGATAACAAAATTTTTATCTTCCCTTACATTGGAAGAAGTTATCTTTAAGTAGATTATTTTTACCTTAATGTGCACTCCCAAAACAGACAATTTATCTTCAAAGATTATTGTAAAAGTAGTGTTTTTTCAAACTGTGATGTAAGGCTTCAAATCAGATTAATAGATCTTGACCAATATTTTAGGTAATTAGATTAAATGAAATAAAATACAAAGGAAATATCAGTCTGTATCACAAATAATCAGATAGTTATTATATCATGAATATTTTGTTTCAGCTTTTGAGTGTAAGTTTGTATGTATGTGTTGGGACTCATAGTATGTATTATTTTTATTATAGTTCATGATCAATGTTTGAAAACCATTGGTACAGAAAATTGTATGCAAATGTGTACAACATAAAGTATTGTTTGAAATGGCAACAATTGTAAATAATCCAAATATTTTTTAACAAAATAATGGATAAATATATTTTTCACATAATTGAGTGGTACTTTGTTCTTAAGATAGGTATAGGTTTCAAAGAAAATAATACTTCAAAATGTAACATTAAATGAGAAAATAAAGAAAGTTTAAAAAATATCAAAATTTATGTAAAATTTAACATACATATAACAATTCTATATACTGTGTATATGTATATGTAAAAAGTAAAAGTGTTAGTCACTCAGTCATGTCCGACTTTTTGCCACCCCATGAACTGTAGCTTGCCAGGCTCTTATGTGCATGAAATTCTCCAGGCCAGAATACTGGAATGGATAACCATTCCCTTCTCCAGGGGATCTTCCCAACCTGGGTATCAAACCCAGGTTCCCTTCATTGAAGGCAGATTTTTTACCATCTGAGTATATGTGTGTATATATATACATATACATATATATATGTATGTATGTATGTATGTATGTATGTATGTATGTATGTATGTATGTGTGTGTGTATGTGTAGAATTGGTAGATTTAAATACCTAATTCATAATGGCAGTTTGCTTAAAGGAAAATTGGTCCCTAGTGAAATTGGAAAGGATACAGAGAAGACTTCCACTGATTCTGTTTTCTATGATGTTTGAAAATAAAGGCATGTAAAATATAAAATATTAATATTTGACAGAGTTAGCTGCTATGTGTTATACATACATTATACATTTTTGTATTATATTATCTTGTATAGGTATCATTTTTGCTTGAAATAGTTTGTATGTTAGAAAATGTTATAAAATAAGAATGTAACAAAGACATAGGGAAGACTAATTATTGGCAGTTACATGGCATTCAACTCTTAAGTTATGCCTTTCAATACACAATCTTGACTCCTATTGACTTCAAGAGAAAGCATATACTCAAGCCTCAAGGAAATTTTTATTTCTAGAAAGTAAGATACTTATGTCAAATAATGGAAAATTATTCTCTTAGAGAATAGCATAAAAGTCAGGGCGACAGTTGAATAGCCTGATTTTTGTTTTCTAGTAGTTTTTGAGATTATACTAAACATCTATATTTTTAGAGACAGAGAACTTGGTGATACTGTGTGTTAACGCCTAGGGAATATCAGCAGTGGAAGAGATACATATGAAACACATTTAAGGAGGTGGGCTGTGACTGCAATTAGGTTGAAATAGTTTCATTTCAGACAAAGTGTGAAGATATCAGAGAATCTATACTCTTTTATACATTTCACTTTACACACATTTACACATTTATGCTTTACAGTTGGTGAGCATATTGAGGAAAAAAAGTTACTAACTTCATTTTTTTTTCTTTTCTCTACAAAACTCCAGACGTGATTATGCACATATGGCAAAAACAAAAATGAACATTATTTGGACAGATGTAAAATCCTAAGAAAGAAAGATTAAAATAAGGTCTCAGTGGAGTTAATCTTAATATTGAGTGGATTTTTAAACTTAATGTGTGTGCACCCACATTTATTCACGTTTTCTACCACACGCAGAGATACAGATACATGTAAAAGACGTCTTTTACAAAAGCGCTTTAACATAATCTCTTCAAAGTGACCATCTCTATCCTTGCTTCCTGGACCAGGGATCAAACCAGTGGTCCCTGCAGTGGAAATGTGGAGTCTTAACCACTGGACCACAAAGGAAATCCTAAGATGTGAATTCTTTAATCAATAAATGTTCTAACTAACAGATGGATCCTCTCCCTTTGGTAGTATGTATACATAAGACGTTTAGAAATAAGATAGCCCTATAAGTCTTATGGGAGAAATTTGCTGTTAAAATTAAAATCTATATAGTATGTGGGGGAAAAAAAACTCTGTGATTTTTTTTTTAATGGTGGTAGGAGTTACTAATCCTGATGTCTGAAATCACTCTTTTCAGACTGTTTATGATATGAATCCCATGATCAGGAAAGTTCAAGAACTAGATCCATGCCTTTGTTCTAAAATAAGAATAGATCCTGTCTAGTAGACAAAGGGTTACTCAGGTGGCTCAGTGGTAGAGAATCCACCTACCAATCCAGGGAATGCAGGCTCAAGTCCTGTATCTAGAAGATCTCCTGGACGAGGGCATAGTAACTCATTCCAGTAATCTTGCCTGGGAAATCCCAAAGACAGAAGAGCCTGTCAGGCTATAGCCCATGGAGTTGCAAAGCCTCAGACATGACATAGTGACTAAACAACAACAAAAAGGAAAACTTGTACCTTAAACTTCGCCCTAAGTCAGAAGTGAGGGTTTAGGAAGCATCAAAGCTTTTGTACTCATGGAAAAGGATGGAGAAGTGTTTAAATCAACACATGGTCCTTGTACATGGAAACTTGATTAAGTCATTACCCTTTATGTCTTTGAGCTGTGATTGCTTTTTACCCCCTAAGCCTTCATGAGTAAATAACACCACTTCCCATGCTAAAAGCAAGTTAGAATTTATTTCATTAAAATATATATCTGATTGAGTCATTCCACATGCAAAATCCTTAAATATCTGCCGTTGCCCTTGAATCTAGTCTTTGATCCTCCTACTTGATATTGGGCAAAATTTTTATCTATTTCTCTGTGCTCCAGAATTACTGGTATTTTTTTTTTTAAGGTTTTAGAATGTAAAGCACTTTAGATCCTCCAAGCTTCTGCATATGCTTTTCTCCTTTCCCTGATCTTTTATGGCTCCATCTCATCTTTCTGGTCTCGGTGTCAATGAAATTTCCTTTGATAGTCTTTTCCTAATCAGTCTATCCAAATAAAGTTCCTAATTTTTCTCAAACTCATTTCCAGCCTATCTCCACAATATACTTATTACAATTTGTAATTATTTTATGTGTCTGTTTACATATTAACAGTTTGTGGATATGTCATCTCTCGGTAGAGTTAATCTATACAAAGATTGAGGTCGTATTTATTTTATTTATTCCCATGTCACCAGCTTGTAACTTAGATCCTGGCGGCAGAGTAGAGGTACAATAATTATTTGTTGACTATATTAAGAAATGTCTTCTTTGATGCATGATCTAATGACCTAACAATTTGTCAAAAGTTTTAATTAAAAATACATAAAATTTTCTGTTGGGCTAAGAGGAAACCTGTTTATTATTTATAATTACTTGTTATATATTAACATAGCAGATATGTTATACTAAAAGGGAGTTTAAGGTGAATTAATTTGAGTCTGTAATTACTGTGCATGCATATGTGCTAAGCTGCTTTGGCTGTGTCTGACTCTGTGTGATCCTGTGATTATACCCTGCCAGTCTCCTCTGTCCATGGATTTCTTCAGACAAGAATACTGGAGTGGGTTGCCATGCCCTCCTCCTATAGTCACTACTGACTGGAGACTATATAGAGAAATTAGAATATATCCATGTGTGAGTACCTGGAAATCCAGAAGACTAGGGCTTACCATGTATTATACATCAATAATTCAATATTTACCATTCTTATGCAGGTTAGACTCTATCCATATAGTGTTTAAGAATGCAAACTAGCTAAGCTAAGGCACAGAAGGATTCTTCAACAATAAGACAGCAACTGATTAGTGCTGATTATAACCTGCCTATTCTTCATTTTCGCTTGCCTCCTACTTCCATTCCTCTACTCTCATCAGATAACAAATGTGGATCAGCCCAAAGGTGTTGAACCACATGGCTGGCAAACAGCAGTAATCAATAGAAGCCTCATTATTGTTCTAGAGTAAGCTGTCTGCTGGTGGTTAACCAATTAATCTTTCCCCCAGTAATCAAGAGATTAGTAGTTTTTCTTTATCCATGGTTTAAGCTTATATTTGTCCTTTCCCCACACCCTCCCATTACTTCCACTTATCAAGAGCTGACTGTATGTTACTGATGTTTCAGTAAATTTCACTTTCACAGACTCCCCAGCTCTGCCTCTTTTTCTAATTAACTTTTATAATTGGTGAAACTTCACATTGCTATCAACATGTAATAGTTTTGACACCTGCCCAGGTGAATAACATAAGCTGACTCATCCTTATTTCTTTTCACTTCTACACCAAAACCTCAATGTAAGTGACTCAGAACCTTCAGAAATGCACCAAGAATTATTCTGAGAAAATGAGAAATCATAACTCAATATCTATTAGGTAATTGCAAGAAAAATTTTTCTTGTATTCAGAGCAGAGTTTCTCAGATATTGTCTCTAGATAATTTTCATCAAGAATTACTTATGCTGGGAACTATAATTGGCAGTTAAAAATTCCACTTCAGTAAACCTATTTACATAAAACTTTGTGAATTTACACTTTGTGAATGAACTGAAGGAAATGTTGGGAGGAGTCTGATTTCATCTGTTTTCTAGATCTGGCCTCAAAGTGATTACTTATTAAATGAAGTCTTTCATAATAAAATTTTTTTAGAGTTAAAACTTGAACATCTTATAAATTCAAGTCTAATCTGAAGAATCTTTGAGACTTCTCATTTTTGGTAGTCATAATATGTCCACACAATGCCTAACAAATAATAAAAAGAAAAATGTCCTCTTCTGTGTCCTCAACTCATGGAGATTTGGAATTATATTAAAGCAAGCATAAACCAAAAAATCACCATAAATACTTTCTTAATAGTCGGTAATATTTTGGAAGACTTAATATATACTATGTATACATTAAAAGTTTTATATATATGTATATATACAACTTAGAATACATTAAATGTTATATATATATGTATATATATTGTTATATATACATATATATGTGTATATATGTATATATCACTTATAATACAGCTTTAGATGGCAAGAGTGAGTTTCAGACTTATGCAGGCTATTCCAGAGCCATTAGGCACCATTCTTTTGTACTATAATTGGTAGTTGTTAATCATTAGGTTTTCTCTGTCATCTAAGTGCTATCATATAGTACTATGAATTTCTCATCTCATCTCTCATGATCAGATGGTAATTCATAATCAAATGTCTTATTGGGTTATGTTCTTGAATGGTATGTAATAAAAGAGTGGTTAATAACAAAAAATCACATGTCAGAGAGACTGCGTTGAAACTCCAACTATGCAGGAATTGCAGTGTAATTTTTAGCAAGTTATTGAACCTTTCTAATCCTTATTTTTTATTAGTAAAGTAGAAAGAATAATATCTCTTTTCAGGGTTGTGACAAAATTAAATACAAGAATATGTGTAAAGTACACTTTGTGGTATTTGAAAAGAGGTTAAGAAATGAGAATTACTCATAGATCATTTATAGGAATGATAATTTAACTAAATCTGCATTTTCAGAGTTTTAACCCAGAAAATTATTGAAATATAATATTTCATAGAAACTCAATTTACAAAAAAGGATAAAGTGCAGTTATTCTGACTGAAGTGGGAGTCAAAGAAAACAGCACTGCTACTTTACCATCATCTTTCACCCTCAAATTGATTGTTTACAGAGGATGTAGCTAATATTTTATTTAATAAAAGTTGTATTTGATTTGGAATATCAGAATTTGTACTCATGGTAACATTAATCAAGTATATATTAATCTATTCCCCCAAAGCATAATCTTATTGAAGGCTAAGTATAAACTAATCTGGAGTGTGTGGTAACTTGGTGACAGTTACAGCACAGCTTAACTCAGCAATCATTCTGATATATTTTGTAATTATTTTCAATCACAGATATTCAACAGTTCTTGTAAATGCCAAGCTTAAAACCTGGGACATCACTCTCTGATTTAATAATCATATTCTTGAGAAGTTCAATCTAGAAAGGAACACTGCTGAGCTGAAAGTGTCTCTGGGTGAGTGAATAAAGATCTCTGTTATACACATGTGTGGCTCTCAACACTTGGTGTTTCCTTCTTCTTATTCTAACTGCTGTTTTGAAAATTAGTGTTACTGATCACAATGAGCAGTGGGAACAAAGTATATCTTCTGTTGCTATTAAAGCAGGGAGCTCCTCAATTTTTCTTGTTTTTATTTTGTTGGCCAATGTTCTCGCATCAACACCATATATAAATGGCAGTAAATAAATACATTTATATTTCTCTGGATATATGTATATCTGTATAAAAATAGAACTCTAAACTCCTAAGACAACTTTGATTCTCTTTGGTAATTTATTTGAATCACTTTAGGAAAAACATTTCCATTTCAAACCATGGGCAGAATTTTTCTTCCCTCAGAAAACAGTGCTTATTTAGCAAAACACCTTAGTGTGCTATTCGGGTTTTTCGGCCAGAACTTGGTGGGAAATGAAATGGATAATGTTATTTAAAAAAAAAAAGAAGGAAAATTTGATGTTTCCTCTAATTTCCTGGTGATAGAAGAAACAGTGAATACATTTGAGAGGAAATAATTATCACAATAAATAAATGTCTGCAACTATGCAGATAAAAGTTAATAGCTCTCAACCTTGTCAGAATCAACACTGTATTTTTATTTGTTCTATCATAAATATTTTAATACATTCTACTGAGATACAATTTAACTAAATGGAAATAATTTAAGCATACAGGTTAATGAGTTTTTATAAATGTGTGTATTATCCAAGCTGGTAAAGAATTGTCCTGCAATGCAGGAGATCCTGGTTTGATACCTGAGTCAGGAAGATCTCCTGGAGAAGAGATAAGCTACTCACTCCAGTATCCATGGGCTTCCCTGGTGGCTCAGATGGTAAAAAATCCACCTGCAATGTGGGAGACCTGGGTTTGTTCCCTGGGTTGGGAAGATCCCCTGGAGGAGGGCATGGCAACCCACTCCAGTATTCTTGCCTGGAGAATCCCCATGGAGAGAGGAGCATGGCCAGCTACAGTCTATGGGGTCACAAAGAGCTGGGCTTGACTAACTGACTGAGCACAACACGGCACACTTCCAAGCACCACAAAAATCAAAATAAAGAACAACTAGTCTTGTCCGATTCATTGCAAACCCATGGACTGTAGCCCACCAGGCTCCTCTGTCCACACAATTTCCTGTGCAAGATATTGGAGTGGGTAGTCATTCCCTTCTGCAAGGATAGAACATTAGCAGAACCTGGAAAAGCAGGCTTGTATTTCACTGCAGTCAATCCTGATATGACATTTACCATACTACCTTTGATCTATATTTTTCACATTAATAATTTTATCTTTTATTGAATTTATATAAATGCAATCCCACAGTGTGTTCTTTAAATATAACTTTTTTTACTTAGTATGTTTTTGAAGTTCATCCATGTTGTTACACCAACACCAATATTTAACTGTAAATATTTTATAGGGCTCCATTTCTACAGTAAAATAAGATCCATAGATTAATCCTTAATTTCAGTAATTTGTATAAATACATATGTAATGCAAATGTAAATGCACAGACATGTCCAGTATCATGAAATATTCAGATGATTTTTGCCTATGATAGAAATGACAAAATGACCCCTTCATCATTAAAATTCTCTTTTTGTCTCCTCGTAATATAATCACTGCTGATGGTGATTGCAGCCATGAAATTAAAAGACGCTTACTCCTTGGAAGGAAAGTTATGACCAACCTCGACAGCATATTCAAAAGCAGAGACATTACTTTGTCAACAAAGGTCTGTCTAGTCAAGGCCATGGTTTTTCCAGTGGTCAGGTATGGATGTGAGAATTGGACTGTAAAGAAAGCTGAGCACCAAAGAATTGAACTTATATGCAGAGTACATAATGAGAAATGCTGGGCTGGATGAAACACAAGCTGAAGTCAAGATTGCCAGAAGAAATATCAATAACTTCAGATATGCAGAGGACACCACCCTTATGGCAGAAAGTGAAGAAGAACTAAAGAGCCTCTTGAGGAAAGTGAAAGAGGGGAGTGAAAAAGTTGGCTAAAAGCTCAACTTTCAGAAAACGAAGATCATGGCATCCGGTCCCATCACTTCACGGCAAATAGATGGGGAAACAGTGGAAACAGTGACAGACTTTATTTTGGGGGGCTCCAAAATCACTGCAGATGGTAACTGTAGCCATGAAATTAAAAGACATTTACTCCTTGGAAGAAAAGTTATGACCAACCTAGACAGCATATTAAAAAGCAGAGACATTACTTTGCCAACAAAGGTCCATCTAGTAAAAGCTATGATTTTTCCCAGTAGTCATGTATGGATGTGAGTGTTGGACTATAAAGAAAGCTGAGCACCAAAGAATTGATGCTTTTGAACTGTGGTGATGGAGAAGACTCTTGAGAGTCCCTTGAACTGCAAGGAGATCCAACCAGTCCATCCTAAAGGATATCAGTCCTGGGTGTTCATTGGAAGGACTGATGTTGAAGCTGAAACTCCAATACTTTGGCCACCTGATGCAAAGAACTGACTCCTTTGAAAAGATCCTGATGCTGGGAAGGATTGGGGGCAGGAGGAGAAGGGGACGACAGAGGATGAGATGGCTGGATGGCATCACCAACTCGATGGACATGGGTTTGGGTGGACTCCCAGGAGATGGTGATGGACAGGGAGGTCTGGCATGCTGCAGTTCATGGGGTCGCAAAGATTCAGACATGACTGAGCTACTAAACTGAACTGATATTATTTGTTTTAACATCTAGTTTTTTTAAAAAATTAATTGTAGTTATTTCAGTTTTATTTTGATTAAACTTAATATTGTATATGTTCAAGCTGGTTTTAGAAAAGGCAGGGGAACCAGAGATCAAATTGCCAACATCTGATGGATCATCAAAAAAGCAAGAGAGTACCAAAAAAACATCCATTTCTGCTTTATTGACTATGCCAAAGCCTTTGACTGTGTGGATCACAATAAACTGTGGAAAATCCTGAAAGAGATGGAAATACCAGACCACCTGAGCTGCCTTTTGAGAAACTTGTATTCCGGTCAGGAAGCAACAGTTAGAACTGGACATGGAACAACAGACTGGTTCCAAATAGGAAAAGAAGTACGTCAAGGCTGTATATTGTCTTTAACTTATATGCAGAGTACATCATGTGAAACGCTGGAGTGGATGAAGCACAAGATGCCATGATCTTAGTTTTCTGAATATTGAGCTTTAAGCCAACTTTTTCACTTTCCTCTTTCACTTTCCTCAAGAGGCTCTTTAGTTCTTCTTCACTTTCTGCCATAAGGGTGGTGTCATCTGCATATTTGAGATTATTGATACTTCTCCCGGCAATCATGATGTACTCTGCATATAAGTTAAATAAGTAGGGTGACAATATACAGGGTGACGTACTCCTTTTCCTATTTCGAACCATTCTGTTGTTCCATATCCAGTTCTAACTGTTGCTTTCTGAGCTGCATACAGATTTCTCAAGAGCTTCCCTTTATATTTAAAATGTGTTTCTTGTAGGCAACCTATAGTTGGGTATTGCATTTTTATACAATCTGTCTTTTAATTGGGCTGCTTGAACCAGTTATATTTAGTGTGATTTTATATATACATATATACATATTATTTATATATATGAACAATTTTATATATTTATTTTTTGCTGTGCTATGTTTCGTTTTTGTGTGGGCTTTTCTCTAGTTTCAGTGAGTGTGGATACTCTCTAGCTGTGGCATGCAGTCGCTTCTCTTGTTGGGGAGCATGGGCTCTAGGACATGAGCTTCAGTAGTTGCAGCACTTGGACTCAGTAGTTGCAGTTCCTGGGCTCCAGAGCACAGGCTCAATAGTTGTGGCACATGGGCTTAGTTGCTCCATAAGACGTGGTATCTTCCTGACCAGGGATTGAACCCGTGTCCCCTGCATTGACAGGTGGCATCTTTACTGCTGAGCCTCCAGGGAAGCCATAGTGTGATTATTGATCTAGTTATCATTCTACCATTAGTTTTCTTTTTTCCCCTTCTGTTCTTTGTCCCCTTTTCTTTCTACTTCTGCCTTATTTTGTATTTTTTTCAATGATTCCAATATATCTCTACTTTTGGCTATAAAAAATTCTTTTTTGGGTTTTTGCTTTCAGTATACCTACTAGCATCTCATTTCAAGTATATATTTATTATCATTTAACTTCTTGGATCTGAAGTTATACTTGTCATCAAATCTGGAAAATTGTAGGGCATTATTTCTTCAATGAATGTTATATTGTCTCCTTCTGTTCTATCTTTTGAGGATGCCGAAGTACCCATTTTTGGGGACCCCAAAAAGTATGTGCATACTTGTATCAAGCCAACAGAAATTGCCTCACAGCTCACTAATAATCTCCATTGTTAACTTTTTCTCTGTGTGATGATTTAGATAGTCCCTATTGCTATTTCATAAGTTCACTATTTTTTCTTCTGAAATTTCCTATCTGACTTTAATTGTATTCCTATGTGACTTAAATTTAATATTTAAGTGTGTTTTCTTCTCAATCATTAAAGTTTTCATCTCTAAAATTTTTATTTTGACTCATTTTTTTTCAGTTTCTACTTTGCTTTTTAACATATCAAATATGGTTATAATAACTTTTAATATTATTATCTGCTAAATATGACATCTGTGTTAGTTCTTGATCAAAGGTTGATTGATTGATTATTTTCCTATAGTTTGATTTTGCTGCTTCTTCCCACTCCTAATTATCTTTGATTAGGCTGTGAACTCTACCTAGATATTAGAGCACTAGACACTATTATATCCCTGTAAATATTTTGGACTTTTCTCTAGGACACAGTTATTTTATTTGAAGTCAGTGTAATCCTTTCAGGTCCTGCTTTTAAGATGTACTTGGCAAAAATCAATCAATGTTTAATCTTGACCTAATTATTTCCTACTACTGAGGCAAGATTTCTCTGTGTACCCTACCCAATGCTCAATGGATTATGAGAGTTTTCCATCTGGCTGGGGAAAATAAGCACCCACCATGTGTTTATGCCAAATATGTTTCTTCTAATCTTTTTGTAGATTTTCTTTTTTTGACATCAAGTAGTTTTCTTATGGAGAAGGTGATGGCACCCCACTCCAGTACTCTTGCCTGGAAAATCTCATGGACGGAGGAGCCTGGTAGGCTGCAGTCCATGGGGTCGCTAAGAGTCAGACACGACTGAGTGACTTCACTTTCACTTTTCACTTTCATGCATGGAGAAGGAAACGGCAACCCACTCCAGTGTTCTTGCCTGGAGAATCCCAGGAACGGGAAAGCCTGGTGGGCTGCCATCTATGGTGTTGCACAGAGTCGGACACGACTGAAGCAACATAACAGCAGCAGCAGCAGTTTTCTTACATGCATGCACTAATAATCCTCGGCTGAATATTTGAGAAGGGCCCTCTGCAGATCACTAGCATTCACTTTGTGAGCTTTGACCTCAAAGCTACTCTGTCCAGTAACCTCTAATTACTCCCTCTTTGCACCTAGAATCTTCAGCTCTGTCTTCTAAAGTCAAGGGTCTGCTTAGATATGCATGGATTCATTTCCCTATGTTTCAGCCTGGAAAATGTCTCAAATAGTAAGCTGAAGTAATCATAGGGCTTACTTTGTTTCCTGTCTCTCTGAGGTGTCTCTCCTTTGTTTCTCAGTGTTCAGTATCTCAAAATTTGCTATTTGATAAATTTGGTTTAGTTATTCTGGTTGTTTCAGATGGGAGAGAAATTCTAGCACAGCTTAATTCATTTTAGCTGGAAGTAGAAGTCGGGGGTTTTTGGGTGTTGGTTTTAATAATAATTACTGGGCATAGTGTTTTGGGTTGACTGTTTCTCTCAGTATTTAAAAAATATTTCTTTTTTTATCTTTTTAAATCGTATTATTTCTTGAAGAAATAGCATTGGTTATTTTTTAACCCTACAGATATACTGTAACGTGTCTAAATGTGTTTGAGTTTATAATTGTTCTTGATTTTGTAAAAGCTCTTGATTTTATAATTTGGCATCATTAGTGTTTTTGAAAACTCTGAACCATTACCTTTTGAAATATTGTTTCTTTCTTATTTTCTCTCTCTTGTTTTTGAGGACACAGAATACCAGTATGTTATATCACGAATTGTATTTCCTTCATCTCTCTCACTTTTCTCTGATGTTTAAACTTTTTAAGTCTTTCCATGCTTGCTTTGCATATTTATTTATCTATTTTTCAGTTTTCAGATTATCTTTTCTATTGTGTCTAATCTGTGTTAAACCCATCTATTAAGTGAATAAATTCACCTATAAATTTTTCAAATCTAAAATTTTTATTAAATATTAAGATAGTTTCCATTTGACCGCAGGAATTCTCAAACTTTTCCTGTACTATATTTTAGAATCCATATTCGATAACTCTATCTTCTGCTTATTCTCTTTCCTGGTATCAATTAAATCTTGTCTCTTTGTATGTCCATTTATTTTGGATAGCATGCTGACTGTCTTACAGAGGTAAATGGAAATCTGGGATATTGCTATCTTTTTCAGGATGTATTATGTGATTGGGTTCCTTGCAAACCATGGTCACCTTTATCCCATCAGGACTTAAAATATTTTAAAGCTAGGTATCAGTCCTTCTGATGTATTACTTGTGAACTGACACAAATCTTTTTAACTCTCAAATCCTTTACTGTATGAAAAAGTGAAAGTGTTAGTCGCTCAGTCATGTCTGACTCTTTGATACCCCATGAACTATAGCCCACCAGGTTCCTCTGTCCATTGAATTTTCCAGGCAATAATACTGGAGTGGGTAGCCATTCCCTTCTCCAGGGGATTTTCCCAACCCAGGGATCAGAACACAGGTCTCCTGCATTGAAGGCAGATTCTTTACCATCTGAGCCACCAGGAAAACTCATGTAGTCATGAATGATGTTCTTGGCCACACAGTTTCACATCTCTCTACTTTGGCATCTACCATTCCATTTACCTGAAATATCATCCCCCACTTTTAGAAACATCATACTCAGTTTTTACAATTTCAGATTAAATGTCACCTACTCTGTAATACCTTCTCTCTCACCATGGCCTGAGTAAATAACTTAGTTCCCTAGGTTCTCATAGGTTTTTTAACAAAACTGCTTGACTCATACTTTCACATTCTATTATTAGGTATCTCTTATACATTTATAATACGAGCTGTTTGAAGAAAGAACTAGATCAAAGTTCTAACTGTGATAGAGGACCAAAACCTCAAAATCTTTATGTTCCCAATGTGCAACACATTATCTGAAATATAGTAGCTTGCCTAATAATGGTGGCTGAATTGTGGTCCTGTGGTTTCATCGCTGTATTCTTTAGTACATTTTACACCTTGAACATTCTCTGGAAATGTGCTTCTGTGATCTCTGACCAAATCTAACTGGAACACTTCTGTATTAAAGGACTGTGAATCCCTAGGCAGTGATTTCAGCATGCTTCCACTCTTATGCCAAATCTAAACCATATGCTGTCAAAAGCATTGCCCTAGGGTTAAAATCAGATCCCGAAAAATTAAGTGTTTCCATGAATTTAGGCTAATTCCCAGTAGTTATTCTTGTTCCAATTCCTGCTTTCAAATGATTAAAAAAGATACAGCAAAGTAGGTTACAATGTCTGTTTTCATATACATGTTGAAAAAAATCCTTTTTAGCAGGAACATATGTACTTAAAACTCAAGCTCAGATTTAATAGGTTCTTTAAGAAGTCAAAATGTATCTAAGAAGTTAAGTGGGTGGTGGGAGAGCTTGATTAAAAGAAGAAATATGAACAGAAAAAAATCAGACCAATCCACTTGGGCCAGGACCCAAACCAAGTTATGAGAGGAAGTGTGAAAAGTTAGAGACTGGTGTCTAGAATAAATGATAGCAAACACTAAGTAATATGCTTTTGAAGATGACATTACTGCCTAGCATGAGAAGGCGTGTCTTCCATGCATGGAGACAGGCAAAACATGTAGAAACTGCAATTACTCTAGTCACTCAGGGTAGTAAAATTTACCAAAAAGAAATATCAGCAGATGAATGTTCTTTATTTGTTTCTGGAGAAATCTGACAAGAAAAATTTGGGGATTAAAATTTGATATTAATATGACTCCGAGTTTTTGAAAACTCAAATTTAACTGTATCACCCATCCCACCCTTGATATGTTTAAGTATATACATGCACACAGATACACACACCATTTCAGTGATTGCCCAGGACTCTCAGAAATTAAAAAAATTAAAAAAAAAACCACAATAATACTAAAATCTAAATATCTCAACAGGACCTCCAAGGGCCTGCATGACATGAAATTGTCAATTTCTTCAACCCCATCTCAATATATGCTCCCCATAGTTTGCTCATTGCAGTCACAATGACTTTCATATGAATTCAGAGCCTCTTCCTACTCCCTCTTCCCTTTACTTTATAAACTGTAAATTGTATTGCAGACCTCATCTAAAGCTTCCTAACAGAACTTCCCCTGAAATCACTGTCATCTGCCTATGATAGACTGTGATAATATTATTCTAATTTCTTTGTAATATTATCATGAGCTTCCCTGTTGGCTCAGACGGTAAAGAATCTGCCTGCAATGCAGGAAACCTGGGTTTGATCCCTAGATTGGGCAGATCCTCTGGAGAAGAGAATAGCTACCCACTCCAGTATCTTTGTCTGCAGGATTCCCTGGAGAGAGGAGCCTGGCAGGCAACATACAGTTCGTGGGGTCTCAAAGAGGCGGACACAACTGAGTGACTAACACTTTCACTTTCAACACTTAAGTATATCATTAGCTGAACTAGATGATAAACTCCATCAGTAGAAAGACACTGTATCTTTCTTTTTGCTTACCATGGTCTTCTTAGAACCTAGTATAATGCACAGCACATCTGTGTTCAGTATAGAAAGAACTCAAGGAAAGAGGATATTTAGTGAAAGAGATTAAAACAAAGTACAAGTTTAATATCCCTGATATACTAGAAAAGGGGTACTCAGATACAACAAAACTAGCAGAAAGATAGCCTATATAAGGCTTTCCAAAGTCTGAAAATTACTGAGACAGTGATTAAATTGCAGCCTGCAGCAAATCGTACCTTTTGCATTTAACTACAATAATATAGTAATAATAATAAAGAAGTCAAGATTTACTGAAATTTAACATGTGCCAGGAACTTGTCTATACATGATAACTCCTTATAAAAGAGAATTATTATTATCTCTATTTTGATGTAATAATGTTGAAGAACACAGAGTTTCTTGTCTGGAAACATGCCTAAGTTAAAATATAGCTGTGCTTAAGTATGAACCCAGGTATTAGTAAAAAGCCATATTATACTTCATGTAAAGTATATGCTTAATAATGATGGTTTAGTAAATATTCGAGAGCACATTCAAATTCAGAGTTTTTAAATAAGATTTGTTCACTTTCAAAGTCATTTGAGATTACTTCACTTAAGGAAAAGAACAGTGTGTGTGTGTCTGTGTTTGTACAGGAACAAAGGTCATCGAATGTTATTCCTAAATATGATCATTATATTTTAAATGTGCAGGCAATAAGTATGTCATGTATTTGTTCACTTAAAACACCATGAAAACCTCATTCAGAAGAGGAAGAGAACCTACCTGACCACTTTTCTTCTTCTGAGTTCCACTTAGCAAATTAACAACCAAAACGTGAATCCACAAAAAGGAAATTAGTAGATATTGAACAGCAACAAGGATATTAACAATGAATTATATATTAAATCATCTTAAAGGTAATAATTGAACAATAATATTAGAAACCCTATGTTTCTTGTGCTTTGAAAAGAGAAAATTGCAATTTAATTTTTGAATATCAGAAAATGTAGGATCATCTCCAGCAGCTGTGATGGTTAATTAAAACTGTTTCACCTGTTTTTTTCATGCCCATGATTTCTAATTGGAGCCTATTGAATAAACAGAAAACTAACACAAATTTATCATTTTGCATTTTGTGTGTTAACTGAGTGTCTCAGTGCATTTAAATTTTTTACATATATAACAATTATTCTTTCCTTCTTTTATAACAGGTATGGCATCAACTATTTGATATTAAAAAGAATTCCAGACTCTTGATTGATATTTATTGTCAATATTTTTCTAGAGATTTGGTACTGTAAACAATATGTGTAATGGATTTGAAGATCCGTACCGTGGAGAAAGCACACTTCCATTCACCCACACATAAATAATCCCGTATTATTCTGGATGAGTCACTGAGATTAGTTATTTTGGAATGAGAAACATAAAGACTACAGCTTTAGAAATTACTCAAATTTAAATCTGTAAAATTAAAAATGAGGGGGGCATATGCTCAATTAATTCTCTAACATTTTCCTATGAAATTAGGAAAAAATTCTGAGGATATTACAGAGTCAGAGGACCTGGGTCATCTGGTAGAGGACTGTGAACAAAAATAAGTGTTCCAAACAGAAATTCAGATCCATCCCACGTTGTGAAATAAGAAGAATTACTTTTGTATAGATATCATAATAAAGTAAGTCCCTTATTGTACGTTACTGTCTAGAACCTTTGTTTCAGAGATTTATCCTCTAGAGTCTTTTATCAAATGTGTCTTTTGCAAATATTTGTTCCACATGTGGTTTACCTTTTCATTGTCTTAATGGTGTTTTTTTTTAAAAAACAAAGCTATTTAATTTAAATGAAGTACATCTTATCAGTTTTCCTTTTATAAACGGTGCTTTAGTATTGTATGAAAAAGTCATTCCCCAAACTGAAGTTACGTATTTTCTCCAGTATTGTCTTCTAGAAATTTTACAGTTTGATTTTACGCTTGGGTCTGCAATTCAAATTGACTTGATTTTGGTGAAGGCTATAAGGTCTGTGTCTAGATTTATTTAATTATATGTGAAATTCATGTCCCATCACCAAGTAAAAGTACACACATTATATCACCAATTATGGCATTATAGTTGTATCATCATATCATTTAGCTTGGGAAAAGTTTAAACATGGCTCATGACTGACTTAGTCAAAATCTGTAATAAGGCTTAGATTATCTAGTAGAAGTATCTATTCAAACATCATCTTAATTGATCTTGAATATTTCTTTCCCAAAGTGGGACATTGCTATCTATTTAGTGACAAGAAATATAAACGACACAATCAAAAAGTGGGGAAAAAAACTAAACAGCTGTTTCTCCAAAGAAGACATACAGATGGCTAACAGACACAGGAAAAAGATGCTCAACACCGCTCATTATTAGAGAAATGCAAATCAAAACCGCAATGAGATATCACCTCACACCAGTCAGAACGGTCACCATCAAAAAGTCTACAAACAATAAATGCTGGAGAAGGTATGAAAAAAAGGGAACACTCTTGCACTGTTGGTGGGAATGTAAATTGATACAGCCACTATGGAAGATGGTATGGAGATTCCTTAAAAACCTAGGAACAAAACCACCATATGACTCAGCAATCCCTCTCCTAGACATATACCCTGAGGAAACCAAAATTGAAAAAGACACATGTATCTCATTGTTCATTGCAGCACTATTTACAGCAGCTAGAACATGGAAGCAACCGAGATGTCCATCAACAGATGAATGGATAAAGAAGTTGTGGTATATATACACAATGGAATATTACTCAGCCATAAAAAAGGAATACCTTTGAGACACTTCTAATGAGGTGGATGAACCTAGAACCTACTATACAGAGTGAAGTAAGTCAGAAAGAGAAAGATAAATATTGTATTCTAACACATATATATGGAATCTGGAAAAATGGTACTGAAGAATTTATTTACAGGGTAACAGTGGAGAAACAGATATAGAGAATAGACTTATGGACATGGGGAGAAGGGAGGAGAGGGTGAGATGCACTGAAAGAGTAACATGGAAATGCACTACCATAGGTAAAATAGATAGCCAACAGAAATTTGCTGTATGGCTCAGGAAACTCAAACAGGGTCTCTGTATCAACTTAGAGGTGTGGGATGGGGAGGCAGATGGGAGGGAGGCTCAAAAAGGAGGGGATATATGTATACCTATGGCTGATTCATGTTGAGGTTTGACAGATAACAACAAAAGTCTGTAAAGCAATCATCCTTCAATAAAAAAATAAATTAATTTAAAAAAAGAAATATATACCCACATATATACCCATGTGTCAAAAAAATAGCTGGCTCTCCTATTTTGAGATTCTCTATCACAAAGAGCACACATAGACATTTAATCATTTAATGTACATAAAAAAATGACTCCAGTGTAACAACAAATAATCAAAGTAAGATCTAATATTTGAGGTGATGTGTGTAACATGTTGTGTGTAACATGTTGTGTGTAGCATGTGTGTAATATGCCTGCTGAAAACATACCCTTTCTACATGCAAAAAAATGAGTTACTTTATGTTAGGGGACATGATATGAATCACTTGAAAAAGGAAGGCAGGATCTCGAGGAAGAAGGTAGCTTACTTGGCAGCTTTTTTCATGAATGTACTTTGAATATGAAAATTAATGGGGCCTTTTAAATGAAAGTTTTCACTTTTACTAGTTGATATGTATCCCACAAGTAAGTTGACTTTTTAATCTTACTATGTTTTATCTGAAACATATTGAAAAATTATCTATAATTTTGCATATAATATAGAGATATACATATGTACATCTCTATATTATAGAGATGTTTTATATATACATATATTTAGGTATATAACACATGTGTATTGAGTGTAGTATTGAGTGTATTGTGTGTTAAGTTATTATATATCTGTAAATTATGAAGTTTTTTAAAGGTTTTTTTTTTTTTAATTTCCTTTGGCTGTACTAGGTCTTCATTGCTGTGCAAGATTTTCTGTAGTTGTGGTGAGCGGGAGCTACTCTCTAGTTGCAGTGTGCAAACTTCTCATTTTGGTGGCTTCTCTTGTTACAGAGAATGGCCTGTAGGCATGCCAGCTTCAATAGTTGTGGCACATGCGCTCAGTAGTTGTGACACACAGGCTTCATTGCTCTACAGTAGGTAGGATCTTCCTAGACCAGGGTTCAAACTCATGTCTCCTGCATTGTCAGGTGGATTCTTTACCACCGAGCCACCAGAGAAGCCCTGCACATGTTTTTTATTTAGATTTTTTTTTCTCCTTGAAAAAAGGCTTGATCTGTCCTGATTTTGAAACCAGAAAGTAGGAGAAATAAAGTAAAATAATAATTAAAACTGATGTTCTATAAACATGCATTCCACATAAGTACATTTTGTAAATGGGATTGAATAAAACACTTGCAGATCTGACAACAATTTTGATCTAGGGGTTATAGTCATTACTTACTACAGATTGTGGCTGTAAAATATTTGCCCTGTTCTGTTTCTTGAGAGTCATCATATGCTGATGTTAATTACATTGAAACACTTGCATTTTAAGGATGAGCATTCTTTAAATGCCAAAGAACAAAAGATGTCTTGGTTAGCTGTCAATCCCAGATTGAATTAGTTTCACTTTTACACTGCTTTGAAAGCTATGTTTCATGAGCCAACTTCCATATCATGGCTTTTACCCTTTATCTTTTCTTCCCTGAGTCTGAAAATCACATTAAGGAGAGTGGGAACGTAGCCAGCAATGTAGTCGCTCAGTAGTGTCAGACTCTGCAACCGCATGGACTGTAGCCTGCCAGTCTCCTCTGTCCATGGGGATTCTCCAGGCAAGAATACTGGAGTGGGTTGCCATTCCCTTCTCCACGGGATCTTCCCAACCCAGGGATCAAACACAGGTCTCCTGCGTTGCCGACAGATATTTTACCATCTGAGCCACCAGGGAAGCCCCGTAGCCAACAAGAGTCCTCCTAAATTTTATAATACATTTCTCGTTCTGTACAATCTGTGATTTTGCTGCCTATGTTGGTTATTTTGCAACACATATTAATTTAGAGATAGATTGTCAAATTCCATGAAAAGTCTTGATCAGTTAGGGGGAAACTGACCTATCCATGAACATGATCTCTTTATTCAAAAGAAGTTGCAAAAAAGTTGCAAAATTTTAAAATTGTTTTTCTTACATGAACATTACATATATCTGTTAGAACATCATTTTGCAGAAAGATATTGGTATTTGAAAATAATGACAATATTTATATCCCTGTTCAATTCTGTGTCTACTATTTGTTTTTTTTTGTTTGCTTTTTTTTCTCTTAGTTAAGAGTTAAAATGTGATATTCAGATGATGTATGATAGGATAGTGGACATCTTTTTCTTGTTGCTTGTTGTAAGGCGTGCCATTCTAACATTTTATCATCGTAAATGATGCCAGCTAAGGTTTCTTTGTAAATGCAGCTTATTGGGTTTAATAATTTTCTTGTCTTAGTTTGTAAGATATTTGCTTCTAATAGTAAAGATGTGTTGAATTTCTTTAACTACTTTAATACAGTGTTTTAGTTAGCACATTATTTTCATCTCAATCTATGGTGAATTACATTAACAAATTTTTAATATTAGAGCAACTCTGTGTTCTTAGAATGAATTTAACTTGGTCATAATCTTCAACATTGGATATATTACAGTATTTTGTTTAGGATTATTGCAATTATATCATGTTTTTGCTGTTAGCTATTCAGTTGTGTCCAACTCTTTGCAACGCTGTAGACTATAGCCAACCAGTCTCCTCTCTCCAAGGGATTTTCCAGGAAAGAATACTGGAGAGGACTGCCATTTCCTTCTCTGGGGGATCTTCCTGATCCAAGGATCTCAACTGGGTCTCTAGCATTGCAGGCAGGCTCTTTACCTTCAGAACCACCAGGGAAGCAATTATGTCATAGTGGCCTTATACTTAAAAACTGGGTGTGTCTTCCTTCTTTCTATTTTCCTGGAATTTTGCATAGATCTTGGAATGATACATTTCTTACAATTTTAATAAAATTCTATTTTAAAAAGTTTGGGCATATTTTGGCTTAAGAGTGAAGCTTTTAATTATTGGTACTTTTTTTTATAATTTTTTTTGTTTTAATTGGAGGCTAATTACTTTACAATATTGTAGTGGTTTTGCCATACATTGACATGAATCCACCACGGGTATACATGTGTTCCCCATCCTTAACCCCTCTCCTACCTCCCTCCCCAACCCATCCCTCTGGGTCATCCCAGTGCACCAGCCCGGAGCACCCTGTCTCATGCATAGAACCTAGACTGGCAATTCGCTTCACATATGATAATATACGTTTCAATGCCATTCTCCCAAGTCATCCCACCCTCGCCCTCTCCCACAAAGTCCAAAAGACTGTTCTATACATCTGTGTCTCTTTTGCTGTCTCGCATATAGGGTTATCATTACCATCTTTCTAAAGTCCATATATATGCGTTAGTATACTGTATTGTTTTTCTTTCTGGCTTACTTCACACTGTATAATAGGCTCCAGTTTCATCCACCTCATTAGAACTGATTCAAATGTATTCTTTTTAATGGCTGAGTAATATTCCATTGTGTATATGTACCACAGCTTTCTTACCCATTCATCTGCTGATATACGTCTAGGTTGCTTCCATGTCCTGCCTATTATAAACAGTGCCGCGATGAACATTGGAGTACATGTGTCTCTTTCAATTCTGGTCTCCTCAATGTGTATGCCCAGTAGTGGGATTGCTGGGTCATATGGCAGTTCTATTGCTACATTTTTTGAAAAGAACTGAGATCATTCTGATATTAATTTCTTCTCAAATAAGTCCAAGTAAATCACATTTTCTTAGAACTTTCCTATTTCTCTGAAATTTTCAAATGTGTATCCATAACATTCTTGGGATTTTATTCTATTTTTTAAAAACTGTATTTCCTTTTTCATTTTTAATCATTGGTATTAAAACCTGTCTTATTTTCTCATTTTTTAGCATTCTCAAAGAGCCAACAGCTGTTTCTGCTGATAATCTATATCAATGTCATCTTTTTCTAGTGTATTAATTTGGGTCCTTTATCCTATTTTTTTTGCTAATTTTCTCTCATTTATAGTGTTGTTTCTTTACCTTATTTTTAAATGTATCTTTTGTCATTTATTTCTAAATCAATGGTTTTTAACGAACGGGGTCTGTATGATGCAAATTTAGAAAATCTCTTTCAAAGATATATTTAATGGCAAACTATTGTAAATATTCTATTTTATTAGTATAGGTTATTTACTGTTTTATTATGGCATGCAAGGATCCCTATATGTCCAGTAAACTAAATGTATTTTATATACTTCATACTTTTATGTGTTGGGTCTATCAATAATTTATTTAATCAGCTGATATTTATTGAGGTCCTTCTTGTATTAAATGATGCTATATGTAGAATGTGTCCTCCGCAAATTCACACACTGAAATCCTAATCTTCAAAGATAAGGCACTAGTTGGGTGGGGGCTTTAGAAGGTGATTAGGTCATGAGTGAGGAGTCCACACAAATGAGGTCAAAGCTCTTTTTTTTAACTTTTTATTTTATAGGAGTATAGTCAGTTAACAATGTTGTGATAATTTCAGGTGGACAGCAAAGGGACTCAGCCTTACATTTACATGTAGCCATTCTCTCCCAACTCCCCTCCCATCCAGGCTGCCATATAAAATTGAGCAGAATTCCCTGTGCTATACAGTAGGTCCTTGTTGATTATTCATTTAATTACAGCAGTGTGTGCATGTTGTGAGATCGATGCTATTATAAGGGAAACCCCACAGATCCATCTTTCATTTCACAACCTGAAGACACAGGAAAGAGGAAGTAAACCTTCACCAGAACTTACATGCTGGCCTCTTGTGCTAGGATTTAGTCTAAAGAAATGTGAGAAATAAATTTCTCCTGTTCATAAACTACTTAGTCAATGGTATTTGGTTAGAGCAGCCTGAATAGACTAAGACAAATGAGGATTTAGTAGTGAGAAGAGAGAAAACCCTTGCCTTCATGTAGAAAGCTTATATTAGTTACATTAAGTGAAAAAGATAGGTTGTAATATGAAAACATGATTGGAAATTGTCAATTACCTCTTACATTTTCATAAAATGCTACATAATTTATTTTTGAAGTGAAGTGAAATCCGCTCAGTTGTGTCCAACTTTTTGCTACCCCAAGGACTGTAGCCCGCCAGTCTCCTCCGTCCATGGGATTCTCCAGGCAAGAATACTGAAGTGGGTTGTCATTCCTTTCTTCAGAGTGTCTTCCTGACCCAGGGTTCAAACCTGGTTCTCCTTCACTGCAGGCAGATTCTTTACTGTCTGAGCCACTAGCAAAGCCCCAAATAACTTCCCTACCCAGGGGTCGAACCTGGGTCTCCTGCATTGCAGGCAGATTCTTTGCCATCTGAGCCACCAGGGAAGTCAATTTATTTTTAGGTTGTACTATTAGAAAATAACAGTTTAGAATGTTTAAAATTTCCTGGAAAACTGAAGACTTTTATCACTATATACTGGTTCCCTTCTTCTTTAATGACACTTAAAAATTATATATTTAATCTGATATTAATAGAGCTACTCAATATTATTATTAGCATGGTGGTATATATACTAATGATTATAAAATTTATTTTAATTTCTTTTTAAATTTTCCGTGTTTTCATAATAATCAGTTCAGTTAAGTTGCTCGGTTATGTCCGACTCTTCACAACTCTATAGGCTGGGAAAGAGCTTCCCTGTCCCCAGGCTTCCCTGTCCATCACCAGCTCTGGGAGCTTGCTCAAACTCATGTCCATTCAATTAGTGATGCCATCCAACCATCTCATTTTCTGTCTTCCCTTTCTCCTCCAGCCTTCAATCTTTCCCACCATCAGGGTCTTTTCCAATGAGTCAGTTCTTTGCATCAGGTGGCCAAAATATCGTAGTTTCAGCTTCAGCATCAGTCCTTCCAATGAATATTTAGGACTGATTTCTTTTAGGATTGACTGCTTGAACTCTTTGCAGTCCAAGGGACTCTCAAGTGTCTTCTCCAATATCATAGTCCAAAAGCATCAGTTCTTCAGCACTTAGCTTTCTTTATGGGCCAACTTTCACATCCATACATGACTACTGGAAAAACCATAGCTTTGACTAAATGGACCTTTGTTGGCAAAGTAATGTCTCTGCTTTTTAATATGCTGTCTTAAGTTGGTCATAACTTTCCTTCCAAGGAGTAAGTGTCTTTTAATTTCATGACTGCAGTCACCATCCATAGTGATTTTGGAGCCCAAGAAAATAGTCTATCACTGTTTCCTTTTTTTCCCTATTTGCCATTAAATGACGGGCCCAAATGCCATGATCTTAATTTTTGAATATTGAATTTAAGCCAGCTTTTTCACTCTCCTCTCTCACTTTCGTCAAGAGGCTCTTCAGTTTCTTTTCACTTTCTGCCATAAGGGTGGTGTCATCTGCATATCTGAGGTTATTGATATTTCTCCCGGCAATCTTGATTACAGCTTGTGCTTCATCCAGCCCAGAATTTCGCATGATGTACTCTGCATATAAGTTAAATAAGCAGGGTTACGATATATAGCCTTGTCATATTCCTTTCCCAATTTGGAACTAGTCCATTTTCCATGTCCAGTTCTAACTGTTGCTTCTAACTACACTTCTTGCATAGTATATAATTTTTAAAAAGGATTTAGCTGGGTTTATGCATTTATATTCAGTATAAAAATCTGCTTCTAACATGGTGAATTTAAATCATTTACTTCTAGTTTGAAACATGGTATCTTGGTCATATTTGTACATCTCATTTTATGGTATTTACATTAATTATCATAAACCACTGGGCTTTGTTACTTTTAATGGAGTATAGCCTAAATATTCTTGGCATTATACAAATATAAAGGAAGAAGTGACAATGTAGCAAATGTGAGTGGCATGAGAATCTAAATTCAGTTTAGGAAACTTGCTTTGGACCTTGATATCTATTCAAACTTAGTCACACATATATGAAGCATGATAAATTACTCTTCAATCAGGAAGTGTTCTTATGTAGCTTGATGGCTCTACTACCATTCAGTTCATGGAAGACAACTCATTTATCCTGGTCATTATTACAACTTATCCCATTGGATCCCCAGAACTCTACTGAGATGAAATTCTCAACTTGATGAGATATATTATATTTTCTGTCATGCAGGTGGTATATAAAGGCTTTTTGCTGCTTCATTCTCTACAGATTCATTTAGCATGAGGCCATCCATGAAGCCAAAATGTCTTATGAGATAGTAAAGCAGTCACACTCACTCCAGTCTGGCTAGTGACAGAGAAAGAATGACTTGGCCCTGCAAAAGACAGTGATATGTTCCTGCTGTCCACTCAAACAGCTATTGGTGGTGTATGCTAAATAACATAGAGGAAAAACCATTGCCAGCTCATTAGTTGCATACCATGTGCTAGGACTATGTTGATTTGCTATTCCAGAGACAAAATCTGGAATAGCAGCTGTAATTGGAGTCACCACCTGTTTTGATAATTGACTCCCATTCACTAAATCTGTCCAGTTTTTGCAGAGACCAAATGAGTGAGCTCAATAAGTGCAAAGGAGGAATGAACACCCTTGCTTCTCCATGTCCTTGCTACTGTCCTTAGGTATGTGTGTTGCTTTTGATTCTCAGTTATATATGGAAGGCCAGTTCCAGGCTACTCTTTAGCATATAAACTCTGAAGCTCTAGTTACAGGTTTTAGCACTTGTTCTAGGTTTCAGTGCTCAAATGGGTGTTTGTTTATTGCTCATTCCATTTGCATTTTGATTTAGTATTTCTGCTGCTCTCCATCTCCCTCCTATACTCCACTGCACTCCTCTTTCCCCTTCTTCTTCTTCTTTCTATGTTTCTGTTTCTCCTTTCTTTTCACCTGACTTTTTTTCTGGACTTTTTTCACTTTCTTATGTCACAGCAACATTCATAAGTATATTGTAGAGTATCAGTATTTAATTGCATTGTTACAGCAAATCCTTTCATTATATCCTTTCATCCTGACAGAAGTATAATTGAAATTATGCAGTCATTACTCATTAGGATAGGGTAGAGATACATGATTTAAAAAATTATAGGAAATAGTTCAAGCAGTGATGTTATCCTCTGAAATTTAGAAGTTTTTCTACTGTTATTGAAGCAACTTCATAGTAACAGATTCTACAGGTTAATAATATCCCTGTCTCCATTTTATAAACATCATTTATTTAGGCATCAAATTAGACAAATATTTTTAAAATGGCTCTTTATACTTTAAATAGTTTGTATTTTTCTAACTTTCTCTGTATGTAGAGACTTTATATACAGAAACAATTAACATGTTGGTCGGTGATTCATATAAGAGAAGAGATTTGGGAGTTTTGTTCCTTGTCTCAAGGACTTGGATCTTCCAGAAAATTTAAGTTTCTGTAGGAAGTTGAACTTATCTTAACCATCCTCTGATAACACTTTTTAATTGGTGATGAACGATAATCATCCTCACCCACTTGTTTTCATCAGGAATATAGAGGCATAATTTTATATATAGTAAAATTTGCCACATTCAAGAATATAATTCAATGAGTTTTGACAGATGAATACAGTTCTATAAACACCATGACATTCATGATATAGAACATTTTTTTTAACCCCATGAACTTTTCTCATGCTCATTTACAATCAATTTTCTCTTCACATTTTTAGCTCATGAAAACTACAGTTCTAATTTATTTCACTACTGTTTTATCATTTAAACAAATCATAAAATGGAATTATAAAGTATGTAATTTCATATGTTCAACACCTGAAATTATTTCAAGGTTGATATATATATATTTTTATATATACATATATATAAATATATATATCTCATTAGTTTGTTCTTTTTTATTGTCAAGTTATGCTCCATTAAATTCAATTTTATGTTCGTAAGTTGATGGTCATTTGGCTGATTCCAGTTTTTGGTTATTACAAATAATGTTGCTATGCACAATAAAGTACACAGTTTGTATGGTCATATTTTCTTTTCTATTAGAAGGACTTTTGAGATTACTGGGTGGAGATAGTTTTAGCTTTGAAACAAAGTAGCACACTGTTCTCCAAAGTGGCTATACTATTTTGAATTCTAGTTATAAATGTATAAGAAGTGAACAGTAAATAATAAATAGAGACCTAATACACAATATCTTGAGTATAAACAGTAATACTTCTTTATAATTATGTAATGGGATAAATATTACCACATCAAAAATCTTATTACATATATAAATAACACACTATACATATTAAACATATACAAATGTTACATGTCAAATTTATTCAATTTAAAAAAATAAGAAATGTATAAGTGTCCAAGTAACTCCAAACCATGGCTGATTCTTGGTGCTGTCAAGTTTTTGATTTGGTTTGTTCTTTTGTTTCATATTGTAGTCACTAATTATAGGTGTGTGCATGCCTGTTAACTTGCTTGAGTTGTGTCTGACTCTTTGGGACCCCATGCAGTGTAGCCTGCCAGGCTCCTCTGTCCATGGGATTCTCCAGGCAAGAACAGTAGAGTAGGTTGCCATGCCTTCCTCCAAGGAATCTTCCCAACACAGGAGTTGAATGCCAGCCTCTTACATCTCCTGCATTGACAGGTGGCTTCTTTACCACTAGCGCCACCTGGGAAACCCATATACTTATGTGTGTTATAAAACATATATGTATAAATATATAGTGATTTATCCACTGTTAACGTTTTGATACTTTCTTATATATCTGGAAAGAGTAATTTAACTTCTGAATGTTTTACAAATATTTTCACCCAACTTGTGGTTTTCATTTTCATTTTCTTAAAATTGTCTTTTAAGAAAGAAACTTTTCTTTTGGTGAAGTTTGATTTACCATTTTTCTGTTTCATAATTTCTACGTATATAGTCTAAGAAATTTTCTCCAAAATACATGATCCCAAATAGTTTTTCCTACATTTTCTTTTAGAAGTTTTACAATTTTAGGTTTTAAATCAGATCTCTGATCAATTTTAGTATAATTTTATGGTGTTAAAGAATCATCTTATTGCTTATGGATATCTAGGGTTTTTTCTATTTTTCAGCATCATTTGCTGTACAGAATCCTTTGTATTTGAGTTGATGTCTTTTTTTTTTTAATCAGTTGTTCATATATGTGAATTTATTTCTGAACTCTCATTTCTGGTCTGTTCATCTAAATATCTGTCTTAGGCCCGATACAAAGTTGAACTTTATGTTAATACTTTAATATGAATGAGTTTTAGATTAGTAGTTAGTGTGGGGAATTAGCATGCATATTGCAGGAAAAACGTGAAATTTGTAGTCAGAGAGAATGGCTTAACACCTCAGCTTTACCAGTTCCCAGCTGCATGATGTTCAGATTGTAACTTTTCTCCCTTCTGAACATGTTTCTCTTTGTAAGATTGTTATACAGAATAAACAACATTTATTTATATGAAGCATATCCTTGTGCCTGATAAATGTAAAACACTTCATAAATGCTAGGTCCCTTTATCCTTTGTTCAGAATGTTTAAATAGAAAAGAGACTACTGTGTTTCTGGAAGATAGTAATACTCATTCGTTAAAAAAACAAACAAAAACCACCAGATAACTTCTTCTACTAAATATGTGCTTATACCTTGTACAATAACTTCTAACCTATTTTGAGTAAATTGGATAATTTTGGTCATGCTTAATTTGGCCACCTCATGCGAAGGGTTGACTCATTGGAAAAGACCCTAATGCTGGGTAGGATTGGGGGCGGGAGGAGAAGGGGACGACAGAGGATGAGATGGTTGGATGGCATCACCGACTCGATGGACATGGGTTTGGGTAGACTCCGGGAGTTGGTGATGGACAGAGAGGCCTGACGTGCTGCAATTCATGGGGTCGCAAAGAGTCGGACACAACTGAGTGACTGAACTGAACTGAATTGCAATATATACAAAAAAAAAAAAGCTTATGGCTTTCATATGACATCCCTAAAAAATTAGTTTTGAGTTACAGCAAATTGTATACAAAATATAGTAACAATGTTGTTTTCATTACACTGAATAAAATGGATGTTTTTCAGCATTTTGAAACACTTACATTGGATACTAGTGGTTTAATTTAGAAAACACTTGCTAGTTTGTACTTCACATAAATCACAAACTAACTTACACTTTTGAGTTTATGTAACTTAAGCTCATTTCATAAATATTGGGAAGATATTTAAGTTACAAAAACAATCACTGGATATTTGAATGAATGTTTTTTAAGCCTGATTGAGAAGGAAAACTTTAAGGAAGTCTGGTTTTAGAATTCAGTAAAAACATAGTTTATGCTTGTTCTGTAGCTTCACAACACAGAATGCAACAAAATTAGAAAAATCATTCTGTCACCACTTACTTCCCAAGAACTTTACAGAGTAAGTGGGTTCATAGAAGTCTGTGTACTTAGTCGCTCAGTCATGTCCAACTCTTTGTGACCCTATGAACTGTAGCCTGCCAGGCTCCTGTGTCCATGGGATTTTCCAGGCAAGAATACTGGAATGGGCTTCCATTTCCTACTCCAGGGGATCTTCCTGACTAAGGGATCAACTCTGTGTTTCCTGCATCGCAGGCAGATTGTTTAATGTCTGAGTAAGTGGGTTCATCGATATTGCATGAAATATCTAATATTACTGTTTATCTATGTAGTGCTTGAATAATTTTAAGTGGAAATGGTACAAAGAAATTTCCTTGAATTATCAAATGTTATGTGCTGCTATCTAAAGATAATTCAATGTAGCTATAGTCTAATTTGAGGAATTATAAATATTTGGTCAAGCTGGTTTTAGAAAAGGCAGAGGAACCAGAGATCAAATTGCCAATATCCGCTGGATCATCGAAAAAGCAAGAGAGTTCCACAAAAACATCTATTTCTGCTTTATTGACTATGCCAAAGCCTTTGACTGTGTGGATCAAAAATAAACTGTGGAAAATTCTGAAAGAGATGGGAATACCAGACCATCTGACCTGACTCTTGAGAAACCTGTATGCAGGTCAAGAAGCAACAGTTAGAACTGGACATGGAACAACAGACTGGTTCCAAATAGGAAAAGGACTACGTCAAGGCTGTATATTGTCACCCACCCTGCTTATTTAACGTCTATGCAGAGTACATCATGAGAAATGCTGGGCTGGAGGAAACACAAGCTGGAATCAAGATTGCCAGGAGAAATATCAATAACCTCAGATATGCGGATGACACCACCCTTATGGCAGAGAGTGAAGAAGAACTAAAGAGCCTCTTGATGAAAGTAAAAGAGGAGAGTGAAAAGTTGGCTTAAAGCTCAACGTTCAGAAAACTAAGATAATGGCATCTGGTCCCATCACTTCATGGAAATTAGATGGGGAAACAGTGGAAACAGTGTCAGACTTTATTTTTTTTGGCTCCAAAATCACTGCTGATAGTGATTGCAGCCATGAAATTAAAAGGTGCTTACTCCTTGGAAGGGAGGTTATGGCCAACCTAGATAGCATATTTAAAAGCACAGACATTACTTTGCCAACAAAGGTCCGTCTAGTCAAGACTATGGTTTTTCCAGTGGTCATGTATGGATGTGAGAGTTGGACGGTGAAGAAAGATGAGCATCGCAGAATTGATGCTTTTGAACTGTGGTGTTGGAGAAGACTCTTTCGAGTCCCTTGGACTGCAAGGAGATCCAACCAGTCCATCCTAAAGGAGATCCATCCTGGGTGTTCATTGGAAGGACTGATGTTGAAGCTGAAATTCCAATACTTTGGCCACCTCATGCGAAGAGTTGACTCATTGGAAAAGACCCTAATGCTGGGTAGGATTGGGGGCAGGAGGAGAAGGGGACGACAGAGGATGAGATGGTTGGATGGCATCACTGACTCGATGGACATGGGTTTGGGTAGACTCCGGGAGTTGGTGATGGACAGAGAGGCCTGGCGTGCTGCAATTCATGGGATCGCAAAAAGTCGGACACGACTGAGCAACTGAACTGAACTGAAATCTTTGGTTCTTCCAATATTCAGGAAATCTTGATCTTACCATTATTAGAAAGACTACAGAATATCACAATATTTACATAGACCCTTTTATCCCAAGTTTATAGTACACCAACAGGCCATACTTATATAGGACAACATATAACAAAATATAAATGAATTTTTATAAACTAATCCCTGGTTGCTTATATGGTAAAGAATCCACCTGCAATCAGGGAGACCTGTGTTTGATCCCTGGACTGGGAAGATTCCCCAGGAAAAGGGCATGGCAACCCACTCCAGTATTCTTACCTGGAGAATTGCCATGGACAAAGGAGCCTGATAGGCTGCAGTCCATGGGGTTGCAGTCAGATATGACTGAGTGACACAGAACAATATGTTTATAGTTATTAAAATAATTCTATTTCCTCTATATATCTTTTTATTCCCTAAATTGGTTAATCTCAAATATATCTGGGAAGCACCCAACAAGTATTCAACTCTCTCGGATATGTAATTTAACATGATAAATTGATTTGATTTTTAAAATGTTGAGTTATAACCAAAAAGTAACACACTATAATTGTTTATTTGCTTTTCCAAATATTCTGTATTTCTGTCATAATCTCTCTCATTGTATAGCCTGTAAGTATTACAATCATCAGGGTTTTTGTTAGATTGCATTTTTTTATTATAAAACATGACTAGAGAAAAGTACAGAAATCATAAAGTCACAGTTTGATATGTTTCAGAGGTAAATACACCTGCAAAATTACTGAGATTAAAAAAATATACACATAAACACACACACACAGAATATTATATTACTGGCATCCTAGAAACGTCCCCATTGTTGGCCTCCCCAAAGTTAGTCAGTAGCCATTATTTTTAATTCTACCATCACATATTAGATTTTCCTCCTCTTTAATTTTAGATGAATGAAGTCAGATAGGTTCTCTTTTATGCCTTTTTATTAGCATATGTTGTTCATAAATGTTGTTTACATCAATAGTTTGTTTAGTTTAATTGGTATATAATAATCAATCATATGATATGCATATGATGATACCACGATTTATCCCTTTTGTTCTTGATTAGGATTTTGGAAATTTTCATTTTTTGGCTATTACATATTGCAATGGTATGACATTCTTGGCCATGTATTTTAGTGAGTATATTTAAATCTTTCTTTTACATATACACCTAGGAAAGGCATATATTTTCGATGTGGATAATTCAAAGCACTTTTTAATGATTCAAATTGATGCTATTGCCAGAAATGTGTGCATGCTTGGTTGTTCCTCTAACAAAATACCTTGGAATTACATGCTTTTTGTTGGTTATGCCAGTGTATATAAAGATATGTCATACTCTAATGTTAATTTGCTTTCCCCTAAAGGGTAGTTACGTTGAAGACATTCTCATTTGTGTACTGAGTATTGGCTTTTCTGTTTTTGTGAGTTGGCTCTTCAAACCATTTAGCCATTTCCTTCTTGTTTCATCTTTGTTCTTTTCTTCCTTTTGTTCCATTTTAATGATTTGCAAAATGAATTTATATAATCTAGACACAAATCCTTTTAAATAATTGTATTAAAAAATCTTCATCCATTCTGTGATTTAAAGTTTTTCTCCTTTAATCTGTCTTAAAGGTATGTGTATTTATTTCTTAACTTTTCAAATATTTTTGTGAGTGTGGTTTGGTCTTTTTATTGAATTTAAGTGTTATTCATACATTATTGATAGCATTTTTTACCCATTTATGTTTTAAACAAAGTTTCATAGATGTGCTTAGCTTTTCATTTCTTTAAGACAATCTTTTGAAAATCAGCCTTTGTTAGTATTGATAAATACTATTTTTAGTATTTTATTATTTAAATTTTATTTTAAATTTATTTTATTTAAATTTTATTAAATTTATTATTTAAATATTATTTAAAAATAATATGCTTAGTATTTAGCTCTGTTTTAGATTAGAGTTCATTCTTTTTGTCCCTCATTTTACTCTTTCCTAACTCAAAGTCAAAATGTTTGCTTTTTTCTAAGTGTTCTTATATAATTTTGAAGTTTACCACTTATGTTTAGGTCCATGATTAATTTTAAGTTTCAGTTTTAAGCACTTCTTTTCTTTTTTTCTTCTTTTTCTCCTCAATTTCCCCAGTATAGTTTATTGGAAAAATGATCACTTTTTCATTGAAAAGCTTTTGCTACCTTTGGCAAAAATCATTAAACTTAATATGTGCATGTTAATTTCTCAATTCTCTGTTTTGTCCCACTCCTCTACATGTCCACCCTTCTTAAATACCACACTTTTTCTGACTAATATAATGAGCCTTGAATCATGAAGAATAAGTCTTCTGTGTCCTTTACACTTTAACTGTGTAGGCTCTTCTATTTCCCTTACATTTTTGTGCACATCTTAGAATATATTTGATAAGTTCTTTAAAAACATTATTGGATTTTATTTGGGACTTAGTTAAGTCTATATCTAATTCTGGAGAATTACAGTCTTAACACTATAGAGTCTTTTGGTCCATTAATATAGTACAGTGTCTTCATTTATATGTATGTGTCCTTTAATCTTTTAACAATATTTTGCAGTTTTAACAATGTCTTGCTCATATTTAGTTAAATGTATCCATGTCTTCCAAGTTGTCCGTTTTATTGGCATAAAGTTGCTGATAGTAGTCTCTTATGATCCTTTGTATTTCTGTGTTGTCTGTTTTGATTTCTTTATTTTCATTTCTAATTTTGTTGATTTGATTCTTCTAACTTTGTTTCTTGATGAGTCTGGCTAATGGTTTGTTAATTTTATTTATCTTCTCAAAGAACCAGCTTTTAGCTTTGCTGGGTTTTGCTATGGTCTCTTTTGTTTCTTTTGCATTTATTTCTGCCCTAATTTTTAAGATTTCTTTCTTTCATGGATTGGGAGAATCAACATAGTGAAAATGAGTACACTACCCAGAGCACTCTATAGATTCAATGCAATCCCTATCAAGCTACCAATGGTATTTTTCACAGAACTGGAACAAATAATTTCACAATTTGTATGGAAATACAAAAAAACCTTGAATAGCCAAAGCAATCTTGAGAAAGAAGAATGGAACTGGAGGAATCAACCTGCCTGACTTCATGCTCTAGTACAAAGCTACAGTCATCAAGACATTATGGTACTGGCACAAAGACAGAAATATAGATCAATGGAACAAAATAGAAAGCCCAGAGATTAATCCACGCACCTATGGACACCTTATCTTCGACAAAGGAGGCAAGAATATACAATGGAGAAAAGACAGTCTCTTTAACAAGTGGTGCTGGGAAAATTAGTCAACCATTTGTAAAAGAATGAAACTAGAACACTTTCTAAAACCATACACAAAAATAAACTCAAAATGGATTAAAGATCTAAACCTAAGACCAGAAACAATTAAACTCCTAGAGGAAAAGATGGGCAAAACACTCTCCGACATAAATGGCAGCAGAATCCTCTATGACCCACCTCCCAGAGTATTGGAAATAAAAGCAAAAATAAACAAATAGGATCTAATTAAACTTAAAAGCTTTTGCACAACGAAGGAAACTATAAGCAAGGTGAAAAGACAGCCTTCAGAATGGGAGAAAATAATAGCAAACGAAGCAATGGACAAACAATTAATCTCAAAAATATACAAGCAACTCCTGCAGCTCAATTCCAGAAAAATAAACGACCCAATCAAAAACTGGGCCAAAGAACTAAACAGACACTTCTCCAAAGAAGACATACAGGTGGCTAACAAACGTAGGAAAAGATGCTCAACACCACTCATTATTAGAGAAATGCAAATCAAAACCACAATGAGGTACCATTTCATGCCAGTCAGAATGGCTGCTATCCAAAAGTCTACAAGCAATAAATGCTGGAGAGGGTGTGGAGAAAAGGGAACCCTCTTACACTGTTGGTGGGAATGCAAACTAGTACGGCCACTATGGAGAACAGTGTAGAGATTCCTTAAAAAACTGGAAATAGAACTGCCATATGACCCAGCAATCCCACTGCTGGGCATACACACCGAGGAAACCAGAACTGAAAGAGACGCGTGTACCCCAATGTTCATCGCAGCATTGTTTATAATAGCCTGGACATGGAAGCAACCTAGAAGTCCATCAGCAGACGAATGGATAAGAAAGCTGTGGTACATAACACAATGGAATATTACTCAGCCATTAAAAAGACTACATTTGAATCAGTTCTAATGAGGTGGATGAAACTGGAGCCTATTATACAGAGTGAAGTAAGCCAGAAAGAAAAACACTAATACAGTATACTAACGCATATATATGGACTTTAGAAAGATGGTAACGATAACCCTATATAGAGACATAGATATATAGAACAGTCTTTTGGACTCTGTGGGAGAGAGTGAGGGTGGGATGATTTGGGAGAAGGGCATTGAAACATGTATATTAGCATATGTGAAATGGATTGCCAGTCCAGGTTCAATGCATGAGACAGGGTGCTAGGGGCTGGTGCACTGGGATGACCCAGAGGGGTAGGATGGGGAGGGAAGAGGGAGGAGGGTTCAGGATGGGGAACATATGTATACCCGTGGAGGATTCATGTCAATATATGGCAAAACTACTACAATATTGTAAAGTAATTAGCTCCAATTAAAATAAATAAATTTATATTAAAAAAGTATCCATGTATATTGTGCATTTTAGTGTTATTGTAAATGATATAACTTCCAAATGCTTATTACTAGTGTTGGCAAATATAATTAATTTTTTATGTTGACTTTATAACTTGTGACCCTACTAAATTCATGTATTAGTGCTAATAGCTGTTTTGTAGTTTCTTTGAGGTTGCCTGTAAACCCAGTTGTGTTATCTCTGAGTAGAATATTCTTTCTTTTATTATCCATATGCTTTTTAGATTGTTTTAGCTTAATTGTACTAGCTTGGGGGTGAGATAAGCTCTGTTGTATTGTTAAATAGAAAAGTTGAGAGTATAGACTGTCTTATTTCAGCTCTTATGGGAAAATCATTCAAGTTTTTCATAAATGCCTGCATAGTTTACTAGGGCTACAGTAAGAAAATACCACATACTGGATAGCAGAAATTTATTTTCTCGCAGTTTTGGAGACTAAGAAGTCCCAGATCAAAATGTTTGTAAGGTTAGTTCCTACAGAAGGTTGTTGAGTGAAGAACTTTCTGAAACTGAGAAGGACCCTGTGGGGCTCCTGGGCATAGAAACCTTCCAATTGTCAACCCACTCCAGTGTTCTTGCCAGGAGAATTCCATGGACAGAGGAGCCTGGCAGGCCATGGTCCATAGGAACACAAAGAGTCGGACACAACTGAAGCAACTTGGCATGCCTGCTTCACGGCTCAGCTGGGTAAATAATCCACCTGCAACGCAGGAGACAGACGTAGGAGATGGTTGTTCAAACCCCTGGGTCAGGAAGATCCTCTGGAGAAGGAAATGGCAACCCACTCCAATACTCTTGCCTGGAAAATTCCATGGACAGAGGAGCCTGGTGGGTCGTAAAGAGTCAGACACAACTGAGTGACTAAGCATAGTCTTATTCAAATCACGACCTTTCTGAAACTTGGGAAAGTAGGGCAGTGAGAAAAGATGCAATCGAGAGTTCATTCTTGCACTAAAATGCTTGGAGATGAAGTGTATATAATTCCATACTCCTCTGTCCATGGAATTCTCCTGGCAAGAATACTGGAGTGGGTTGCCATTCCCTTTCTCAGGGATCTTCCTGACCCAGAGATTGAACCTTTTATGTCTCCTGCATTGGCAGGTGGGTTCTTTACTACTAGTGTCCTCTGGGAAGCCCCCGAGCCACCAAGCAGCTATTTGTTTTATATATATATACATATATATATATATATATATATGTATGTATGTATGTATATATGTATATGTCTATATATATATGTATGTATGTATATATGTGTATATATATATGTATATGTATGTATATGTATATGTATGTATATATATATGTGTGTATATATATATGTAAAACAAAAGCAACAAAAAACAAGTCAAAGAAAAAAATCCACAATGGACAAAGAATTCGCTCTTCCTTGCATCCTTATCTCCAAATATGGAGAATATACCTTACGATCTGGAGCTCTAAGGGCTAGGGCTTAAATACGAGTTTGTTTTCGCAGTTGTGTTTTTGAGAAGAGGAAGCTGAAAGTGCAGTCAAGGTATAGCCATTGACTATTTGTAGAATTGGTAGACTCCTCAAAATAAACCATGTGGTACAAAAATTGGGACAGGAAATTGTATGTACAGCATGACCCCAATTCTATGATAAAATAGTGTATTTTCTTAAAGTGAATATTAAGAGGTTTTTCCACTAAATTAAAGATTTTTTCATTCTACTTCTCTATTTTTAACACAAATTGTACTTTATGTGATTGAAAAAGTACACACTACAGTCAATGCCTTTCCTGAAAGCCTGTCTCCTTTATTTTGCATATACTTCATATAATATGGGGCTCAAATTTCTACTCTCAGTGAAATTAGGAAGAAAAGACAGTTTGTCAATTAAGCTTGTATATGCCTTTCATTCGAAAAGATATATGCACCATTATGTTCATAGCAGCAGTTTACAATAGCCAGGACATGGAAGCAGCCTAAGTGTCCATTTACAGAGGAACGGATAAAGAAGATGTGGTACATATATATGTGAAATATTGTTGTTTAGTTACTAAGTCGTGTCCAATTTTTGCAACCCAGTGAACTGTAGCCAGCCAGGCTCCTCTGTCCATGGGATTTTCCAGGCAAGAATACTGGCATGGTTTGCCATTTTCTTCTCCAGCTGATCATCCTGATCCAGGAATATTACCCATCCATAAAAAAAAGAATGAAATGATGCCATTTGCAGTAATGTGGATGGACCTTGGTATTATCATACTAAGTGAAGTTAAGTCAGAAACGGACATACATATACCATAAGGTATCACTTATATTTGGAATCTAAAATACGACACAAATGAATTTAATCTATAAAACAGAATACACAGAGAGTAGACTTGCGGTTGCCAAAGGGGAGGTGGGCTGGCAGAGGGATGGATCGGGAATTTGGGATTAGCAGATCCAAACTATTATATGTAGAATGGATAAACAATAATGTCCTACTGCATAGCACAGGGAACTAAATTCAATATCTTTTAATAAACCATAATAGAAAAGAATATGAAAAAGCCATTTTTCTATATATCACACACTACCTTTTTTTTTTTTAACTCCCTTCCTTTAACACAATACCTCTGTGTTGGAAGAGTAACTACCTGATATCAGCGGCCGCTCTGAGGAAATGGGTAACGGCTGTGTTAAAATATCCCTCCCCACCCCCTACCCCTGCCACTCTCCAAGATGGAACTAGGGAGCTTAGAAGGTGGAAATTTGCCCCCACCTTACCCCCCCTAGCCCCCAGCCTCACTGAAGAGACAAAGCTATTTCCACTCCTTGGTCCCTGCCTTGGGGAACGCCACGAGGTCACATCAAATCGCTGAGATTCAGTATCGGGCTTCTTCCGTATCTTCTATTTGGTCTGAATGGTCCGGACCCTATTGTGAGGCTCCCAGGCTCCTTTGCACAGGAGGCGGCGCCGGTCACGCTGCAGGAGCTGGACTCCATTATCGGCTCACTTTGTAGGTCCTGCAGTGCAGACTCTATCCTCCCTCTCCTCTTCTCTGCTCCTCCCTTCGCCTCTCTTTCTCTTTCCTCTCCCAGTGGGACCTGAGCAGCAGCGTTTTTCAGAGCCAGAACCTCTGAAAGAACGGTGAGTTGCCTTTTTATTTTTTAAAGATTCCATACATAGGTGAGGTTATAAGTACAGGCATACCTCAGAGTTAGTGCGGGAGGTTCCAGATCATCATAAAATGAGAGAATGTCACAATAAAGTGGGTCAGGTGAGTCTTTTACTTTCCCAGTGCATGTAAAAGTTTTGTATACACTATACTGTAGTCGATTAAGTGTGCATTATGTCTAAAAGAGTAAAGCATATATCTCAATTAACACTTTATTGTTTAAAAATGCTATCATCTGAGTCTTCAGCCAGTTGTATTCATTTTGTAATAGTAACAACAAAGCTCACTTATCACATGTTACCATAACAAATATAACAATAATGAGAGAATAAATTTGAGATAGTGCAAGAATTATGAAAATGTAAGATAGAGACAGAGAGTGAGCAAAGGCAGCTGGAAAAATAGTGCCAACAGACTCCTGATGGAGTCTTGTCACAAACTTTAAATTTGTTAAAAAAACAAAACAAAACAGGAATATCTGCAACAAAAGAGATATGCCTGTATTTTGCTTCTGTCTTTAGCTACATTGTCACAAAAAACTGAATAATATAAAACTGTATGTTTATGTATGTATTCCACATTTTCTTTTCCATTCATCTGTCCACTTAGGTGGTTTCCATGTCTCAGCTATTGTAAATAATATGGCAACGAATGTGGGGTGTAGATATTTCTTTGGCAAAGTGATTTCATTTATTTTAAATATATACCCAGAAGTGGAGATGCTAGATCATATGATAGTTCTGTTTCAAATGTTTGAGAAACCTCTATACTATTTTCCATAGAGACCACACCAATTTACATTCCTACCAACAGTGAACAAGTTTTTGTTTTTATCCATATCCTCTTCAATACTTATTTTCTGTCTTTTCGAAAATAGACATGATAACAGGTGTGTGTGAGTTGGTATTTCACTGTGGTTTTGATTTGCACTTCCCTAATGAAGAGTGCTGAGCACCATTTCATACACCTGTTGGCCATTCGAATCATCGCCTTTGGAAAAATGTGTATCCAAGTCCTTTGTTCAATTTTAATTTTTTTTTTTTTGCTGTTGAGGTGTATGAATTGCTCATATATTTTCAACATGAACCCCTTATTTCATACATGATTTGCTAATATGCAAATATTTTCCCCTATTTCATAGGTTGCTTTTTCATTTTGTTGATAGTTTCTTTTGCTGTGCAGAAGCTTTTACTCTGATGTAGTTCCTTTTAATTTTTTATTTTGTTGTTTCTTCTTTAGGATAATGTATAAAAAATAATCACCAAAAGTTTTTCAGCTATGCCTTATTGTAGAGAGTTTGTTTCAGGTCTTACATTTGTCTTAAATTCATTTTGAGTTAACTTTTGTGAGTGGTTTAAGATAGAGGTATAGTTTTATTCTTTTGTTTGTGAATATCCAATTTTCCTGCACAGTTTATTTGAGAGACTCTTTTTTCCTCCATTGTGTGTTTATGGCTCCGTTGTCAAAATATTAGTTGACTATAAAGGCATAGGTTTATTTCTGGGCTCTTGATTCTATTCCATTCATCCCTGTGTCTATTTTTATGCCAGTACCATACTGTTTTGGTTATTATATCAATAGCTTTATGTATCTTGAAATCAGAAAGTTCTGCTTTGTTCTTCCTTCTAAGGATTGTTTTGACTATTCAGGGTCTTTTGTGGTTCTATATAAAGTTTAGGATTTGTTTTTGTGTGTGTGTGATTTTGTACATATTTCATTGTTTTTGATGCTATTATCAATGGGATAATTTTCTTTATTTCTTTTTCAGATAATTTATTTTTAGTGTATGGAAACAAAATTTTTGTTTATTTTGATTTTTTAATTTTTGTTTATTTTGTATACAGCAAGTTTACTGAATATATTGATTAAAGGTAATTTTTTTGGTGGAGTCTTTAGGGTTTTCTACATATAAAAGCATGTCATCTGCAAGTAAAGATGATTTCACTGCTTCCTTTCCAATTCTGATGCCTTTCTTTTTCTTGTGTGATAGCTTTGACTAGAACTTGTATTATGTTAAATATGAGTGGTCACAGTTGGCACCCTTGTCTTGTTTTGGATCTTAGTGGGAAAGCTTTCAAACTCTCACCGTTGAGTATGATGTTAGCTGTAGGCTTATAGTATATGATCTCTCTTATGTTGAAGGATATTTTTTCTATAACTAATTTGTAAGAGTTTTTTAAATCATGAGTGGATGTTGAATTTTGTTGAATGCTTTTTCTGTATCTATTATATTTAGATGATTATATGATATTATTCTTTTATTCTCTTGATGTGATATATCATATTTGATTTGCATATGTGGAACCATTCTACATTGAAAGGTGAATCCCACTTCCTCATGATATATGATCCTTTTAATGTGCTGTTGAGTTTGTTTTGCTAGAATTTTATTGAGAATTTTTGTGTACATATTAATCAGGAATATTAGTCTATGGCTAATATTCTTTTCTTGTAATGTCACTATCTGGCTTTGTACTAGGCTTTTAGCGGCTTTTTCAAATTAGATGGTGAGTATTACCTCTTCGATTTTTTTAGATGAGTTTCAGAGGAATTGGTTTTAATTCTTCTTTAAATGTTTGGTAAAAATCACCAGTGAATTAATCTGGTCCTGGCTATTTCTTTGTTGGAAAATTTTTGATTACTGATTCAGCCTCCTTACTAGTAATTGGTTTGTTCAGATTTTTCTATTTCTTCCTGATTGAGTGTTTGTAGAGAACACAACTCAGCCACTAGCAATGTCCTGTATTCGTTTAAGGAAGTTGACAAGACTATTCTTGTCAGTTATTGTCAAGGAAGTTGACAACACTCAAATGAGAATGAGTGTTGCGTTTGTCAAAATTTTTATGTATCTTTTGAGGTGATTATATGATTTTGCCTTAATAGTTCATTAATTTACTGAATTAGGTTGATTTTCTAATGTTTATTCAGACTTAACCTTATCATGATTTATTATTAGTAAAACCAGAGTGCACCGAACAAGTTTAGGTATATTGTGTTTCAGAATATTTAAACAAGGTTTTCTTTATCTTAATTGTTTGTCAAACATATAAGTAACAATGTGGTAGCAATTATTAATAGTTTCTAGAGTTATTTAATGTCATTCAGTAAGTCTCAGAAGTTCTATGAAGTCTCTGTTAATGAAATAATGTGTATTGCCAACACAGAGAACTTACTGATGTAGCTGCAGAGATTGGGGAGATATTTCAAGAGGGAAAAAAAAAAAGGTAAACTAATCCTCATCAAAATAGGGGTTAAAGTGAAAGATGAAAGTGTTATTCACTCAGTCATATCTGACTCTTTGTGACTCCGTGGACTGTAGCCCACCTCTGTCCATGGAAATTTCCAGGCAAGAATACTGGAGTGGGTAGCCATTCTCTTTACAAGGGATCTTCCAGACCCAGGAATCAAACCTGGGTCTCTTACATTGCAGACCGATTTGATAGTTTTGAATTGTGGTGCTGGAGAAGACTCTTGAGAGTCCCTTTGACAGCAAGGAGATCAAACCAGTCAATCCAAAAGAAATCAACCCTGAATTTTCACTGGAAGGACTTATGCTGAAGCTCCAATACTTTGGCTATCTAATGAGAAAAGCTGACTCATTTGAAAAGATCCTGATGTTGGAAAAGATTAAGGGCAGGAGAAGGGGATGACAGAGGACAGGATTTTGGATAGCATCACCAACTGAATGGACATGAAGTCTGAGCAAACTACAGGAGACAGTGAAGGACAGGGAAGCTTGGCACATTGCAGTCCTTGGGATCACAGAGTTGAACTTGACTTAGTGACTGAACAACAACAGGCCTGGTCAAGATAGAATTATATAAACATTTGTAGTAAACAGAGGAGTAAATTTGATGATAGAATAATGCAAGAAAGGCACTAAGTATATGAATGTTTATGGATAATCCAGTAAGCTGAATACCACAAAAGATTTTCTGAAAAATGAAGATTAGGAAAATATACTCTCAAGTTAATAGACAGGTACATTACCCAAATAGTCAAATTATATACTTAATTCATGAATTTTTTAATCAACACTAGATGGATAGAGAAATTTAGGAAAGAAAAAAACCCATATGACAGTATCTAAATGGTGTACTTTTGACAATGAGGACATTATTATTGTCATTGTTTCTAGATTCTGTAATTTCCCTGAATATTATCTGTTTCCAAATTTGGATTCTTTTTATCTACTTGAAAATTATGTGGCACATTGTTCTTCCTACCCACAATTTTTCTTCTAATACATTTCCTTCACCTTAATTTTAGTTTCACAATGTTAAGATATATACTCAGGAAGTCAAGATTTTTTAGTTACAACTGTAGATATTTTATATTACCTAATGATCACACCAAATCATTTGACAAGGAAATTTTAAAGCTAATAGTGGGGATGTATATCTATATATACACATAAGTTGCAACTTACTTTATGTTAAAAGTTTCTGCAATAGCTGATATATCTATCTCAATGTAGCTTTCATAGCTGTGTTTTTAAAATGATAGTTAAAAATGAAAGTTAATGCCCTGTTTCTTTATTTTTACTAACTTTTATCTTTTTATTTTATTGATAATGGTTTTAACATTTTTATTTTTTATCAGAACTACTTTAGGGAAAAATTACTGCATTATTGTAAAATTTGAAAAATTTCTCAAAATTTTAGTAGGTAATTTTCCTAGGTTTTAAATCTTCAAATACTGAGTACCTTTGTGTTATAGTTACCAAAGTATTCCTACATAACCCAGCGCAGGTGAAGAATAAATGAATGTGTATAATGTGCATATGAAGAAATAGTACTTCCACATGGTTATTCTAATGGTTTTTTGGTTGATATTTAATCTGTAGAGAAAGAGGAAGGCTGGTATACTATTATAATGCTATATATTGTCTGTCCTATGAAATTAGTTATACTAAATTAATGCAAGTCTTTGACTTAGAGGATAAACATATTTTGCAGATATTGTTCAGTTCGGAGTTATTGTCATGCATTACTCCATTTTATTTAGATATTTAAAATATAAATAATTATGTTTATTATGCTGATTAGGACAATTAGAAGAAGAAACTTCTGTAGAAAAAGGAAAAATGGTTTCCCAACTATTTATGGTGAGAAATATGCTGCCATTTATTGTTTTGGTGTAAACTGAGAAATTTAAAAGAACAATATAATTAATAGCTCTTTGCCGATTTTATTATTATTTCTCATAATTCTAGGGACCTCCTTTAACTAAAACTAAAGTATCAAATTTGTTCCTTAAAATTTACGTTTTATGGAAACCTGCAAATTTAGATTCCCTCTATTTCCCTCCTTCCCTCAATCCCTCTCTCTTTTTCCTTCCCTTCCCTTCCTTCCTTTATTCTTCCTTCCTGTTTCTTTCTGTCCATCTATATTCCTTCTCTCATTCTTCCTTGTCTAAAAGTATGTGCGTTATTTCATTTTCTGTTTGCTTTGCTTTAAGCCTTTTTTACCTGGAGAAGGGAAAGGCTACCCACTCCATTATTCTGGCCTGGAGAATTCCATGAACTGTATAGTCCATGGGATCCCAATGAGTCGGACACAAATGAGTGACTTTCACTTACAGGCTTTTTTTAAAACTTTTTTTTTTTTTTTTGGTTTTCAGATTTTTACATCAAATAATGACATTGATTTTTCCAGTATTATTTATTTTGCTATTATTTACTAACTAAAATAAAAGCTGAATTTGTGGTAATAAAATTCTTACTTTGTGGGGACTTCCATGGTAGTCCAATGGTTAAAACTTCATGTTTCCACTGCAAGAGGCACAAGTTCGATCCTTGGTCATGCAGAATTAAGATACTGCATGCCGTGTGGCCAAAAAGAAAAATATTTTGCTTTTCACTTTGGAAATATTGTGAGGAAATTTTGATCTTACACATCCCAAATTAGAAATACCTCAATAATTGAAAGCTAGGAAGTTAAGATCAAGTAAAATGGCTTCCAGTAAGCATATATGAAGATAGAAAACTAAAATGTACTAAATATGTAGAAATATTTACAATAAGGCAATAATTTTGTTTTTATTTTTATTTTTGTCTGCTTTGCATTGTCGTTGCTATACACAGGCTTTTTCTAATTATGTGAGCAGGGACTACTCACTAGTTGTGGTGTGTGGGCTTCTCATTGCAGTGGCTTCTCTTGTTGCAGAGCATTGGCTCAAAGCAAGTGGGCTTCAGTAGTTGTGGTACATGAACTTGGTTGATCTGCAACATGTAGGATCTTAGTTCTCAGACCAGGGATCAAAATTATATACCCTGCATAGGCAGGTGGATTCTTAACCACTGGACCACTAGTGAAAATCAATAATTTTTATTTTGGAGATCACTCTAAAAATATGGGAGGTCTTATAATAGACCTCCTATATTTACACAAAAGATAATCATGGTACACATGTCCCCACAGAAAAACATATTCAGTTATTAAAGTGAGTGATACAGCTTTATTTGTGCTAATATAGATGTACACAGCAGATGAAGTGAATGGAGTAGAGATAACTGTTGAACAGTGTGAGATTTAATCTACCTATAACCTGTAGTGGGCCTTTGATACTGTACCCAAATACTGCATTTTGGACTCTTTTGAGGAGCCTGGCAGGCTCCAGTCCATGGGGTCACAAAGAGTCGGACATGACGGAGCAATTTCACTTTCACTTTCACTTGATTAAAAGGGCTACTCCATTTCTTCTAAGGGATTCTTGTCCATACTGCAGATATAATGGTAATCTGAATTAAATTCACCCATTCTTGTCCATTTTGGTTCACTGATTTCTAAGTCGATGTGGGGTATCTTTTCTTGATGGGTTCCAACATCCTTCTGTTGATGGTTATTCAGCAGCTATTTGCGATCAACAACCTTAAATATGCAAATGATACCACCCAAATGGCAGAAAGAACCTCTTGATGAAGGTGAAAGAAGAGAGAGAAAAAGCTGGCAAATAGGTGGGGAAAAAAATGGTAACAGTGACAGATTTTATTTCCTAGGGCTCCAAAGTCTGGATGGCAACTGCAGCCATGAAATTAAAAGATGCTTGCTCCTTGCAAGAAAAGCTATGACAAACCTAGACAGCATATTAAAAAAGCAGAGACATCACCTTGCTTGACATAGGTCTGTCTAGTCAAACTATGGGTTTTTCCAGTAGTCATGTATTGATGTGAGAGTTGGACCATAACGAAGGCTAAGCAGTGAAGAACTGATGCTTTTGAATTGTGGTGCTGCAGAGGACTCTTGAAAGTCCCTTGGAAAGCAAGGAGATCAAACCAGTCAATCCTAAAGGAAATCAAACCTGAATATTCATTGTAAGAACCGATGCTGAAGCTGAAGTTCCAATACTTTGGCCACATGATTCAAAGACTCGACTCATTGGAAAAGACCCTAATGCTAGGAAAGATTGAAGGCAAAGGAGAAAAGGGTGGCAGAGGATGAAATGGTTGGATGGCATCACCAACTCAATGGACATGAGTTTGAGCAAACTCCAGAAGTTAGTGAAGGATAGGAAAGCACGGTGTGCTGTAGTCCATGGGATCACAAAGAGTCAGAACTTAGGGACTGAATGACAACATAATGGGCCTTCCTATTTATGGTTCTTCTGCATTTGTGATTCTTCCATCTCTGTGGTTACTCCACCGAGGAAACCTCTGGATTTCCTCCACTCCTGGGCTTCCTCCACATGCTGCAGATTAAACCATTCAGTGCAATAGTATTCACTACTGAAAGTACTCAGTAGTAAGTGGACCCAGGCTGTTCAAACCTGCATTATCCAAGGGTCAATCTATACAATAATGTGTGTGTAAAAGAAAAGCTATAAATGTCTGCTTTATCAAGGAATGGACTATCTCCATTAAGAGCTATAATAAATTGCCCATCAGCATTCCCTCCAGAAAGGCAGAGCTCTGAGTGGGTATAGGAAAGGGTCAGCAGCCACACTTTCTTACTGCTTTGCATCTTTTGAATTTTAGATGATTTTGCTATTGCCTGTTACAACATACGTTAAAAAATATTTAGATATTTGCCTAAGTAGTTAATAAATTGAAGAGCTCATGTTATCAATTTATTTACTGGTACGATCAAATAATTGGATGGTAATATAAAACTTATAAAAATAACAAAATCTAATGAAAGGATATGTTTATAAATTGATATTTACAAAATCCAGTACAGGTTAGAAATAATCCCTTTATGTAGCTGGTTTACCAGGATAGAAGTACACAAAGATGAGGTAGTTTACCAGTTGTTCTCTCAGTTTCTGATGGTCAGAAAACAAAGAACTACTTTTTACAGTGATAATAAAAGGAGAGTTCTTTTATAATGCAGTGCTTAGTTATAGGCATACTCCATATAGAACCGTCACAGAGTGGTGTGAATATTGCTTTATGAGTTTATAGACAATTCACTTAAGATGAACAGAGAGAAATTATTTTGGCCATTTATAGAGTTAATTTTCTTGGAAAACAATTTACTTTCTATACCAAATATTAATAAATTTAAAAAAATTTTATAATGGAAATTATGTTAGAAAAGAGCTGAGGGACTACGTGGGAAATTTGCTTTCTTTATATTTTTCTAAAACTTATAGTTTATAAAAATAAAATAAATACATATTTGATATATTCAATAGAAAAGACCCTGATGCTGGGAAAGATTGAGGGCAGGAAGAGAAGGGCACGACAGAGAATGAGATGGCTGGATGGCATCACCGACTCGATAGACATGGGTTTGGGTGAACTCAGGGAGTTGGTGATGGACAGGGAGGCCTGGAGTGCTGCTGTTCACAGGGTCGCAAAGAGTCAGACACGACTGAGCGACTGAACTGAACTGAACTGAACTGATATATCTATTTGAACAGATAAAACCAGTGAAAATCATTTACTGAAAGAGCTGGCTATCTCATAATGATGCCATTTATATTTTATTAGCTTTACTCATAAAATATTTTGCTTCATAAAATAGTAATTTTACCCCAGTACTTTTCAAACTAAATTAACAAAATAATTCATATGCCACATGTATCTTGGAATATGACAGTTGTGTTATTTTTTAAAATTTTTTGAGATCATATATACATGATATTTGCTATATCTATTCTTTTTCATTCTAAACAATATAAGTACAAACATTGTACAGAATTTAGAAAATGTTCAGTTGATGTTTAAAAAAGTGAATTAAAAATCAATTATATTTTAGTTGAGATTATTGAAAAGTGTTTCTATTAAGTTCATTTTAGCAGATGTGTTAAGTTAAGATGTGTACAAGTTAAGTCTTGTACAACTATTGGAACTCTTTCTGCAGACTGGGGCTTCATAATCAACACTAACATTCATAAGTAATGCCAAAGAATGATTTATATTGCTACAATTCATTGGGCTTCTACCTAACCAAAGGCTCACAAATGTGGCAGTATCTAAATATCTAGGATTTTTCATTTATCATAATTACATATTAAAAAATAAAGCTTATATGAAATTTTTAAGTTGAGAAAATCATCCTTACTTCAAAGATAATTTTTCTTAATGTTTTATGCTTAGAAAGTTGATCAGTGTATTAAATTTTATATAGCACACTCACACCTGGACTAAAATTCTAAGTCAGATATTTTTCAAACAAATGGAACATTTATCCGAATAAAATAAATCTAATTGCATTCTACCTTGATACTGTTATGCTGTTTCAAAATTTTTCTTTGGAAATCAGTCTGCCTTCATTCAACAACTCTCAAGTTAAAATATATATCAAATTATGACATAATACTGGCATTCTTCACGGTGAATTAGCTTTCTGCCTTGCTAATATACACTCAACATTTTCTACTGCTTTTTCTCTTTATATATCATTAATATCAGTAATGCATACCATCATTCTCCAATACATCAAGAGTCAGATAGTCCTAGCTTCACTTCTTTCAGGTTTATCAGTTTCTCTGTATCAGGCACCAAATTTTGCTGAGCCTTTCCACACACTCTCTCTCTCATTCATACGTCTTTCTCAGTATTAACAATTAGTTCAGGCTCTTATCACTCTGTGGTTGTGCTATGACAAGATTCATATGATCTGGCTTCCAGACTCCAAGGAGAAATACAATTACTATTGTTCATTTCTGAATATTGAAGCTTAGAAAACATATAACAAGACAATGGACAAAAAAAAATGGTCTCAGGAGAATATATCTTCTAGTAAGTTATTTTTCTGTTTGTTTTTAATATGTGGAAATCTCATTATAGAATTTGATTCTCCTATTTCTAGTAACACATAAAAAAGAGTTGAAGACATAATTTTGATGGATGATACCAGCTAGAGTCTAGAACTCTGACCTGTTGCCCAAACAATTCTAATTACTCACATGGAAGGTATTGACCTAGCCTACAAACTCAATTTTAATTCAAAGGAAGATCTAATGAGGAGTACAGCAGAGACTCTGCAACATTCTCAATTACACATGTGATTTAGCTTTTTAAATAGAAATTCCTATAGCCCATTCCTAAAAAAAAATCAATGGCAAAATCTATACTAATGAAGTATAGCACACACAGAAATGCACATCTCTACATATATATAGCTTACAAATTGAAAAACCAGTTTATTCTATGCCATCTCACCTGCAATTAAACACTCGACACAGTGAAATCACTTGAACTGATTAGCCAAAACTGTGTATATGTTTTAATTGGTAAGAACAGAGAAAGCAAATACGTTTCCATGCAATAAGTCTCACACCTTACTTTATAGTCTCTTAACTCTTCAACTACTTTTATTTCAGACACTTATAAAGTACTTATTATATGGGTCACACTATGGTTGTTGTTTGATGTGATGTTGACGAGAGTCCCTGATTAAGAAGGAACTAATTATGTCATAATGTACACTTCTTAATCAGTAGAACTTCATATTTCTTCTTTAAAAGTGGCATTTAAGGTATGGTAAGTAGTATGTTTTCTTCTTAGTCTATAAGTTCCATGGCAACCTGGCCTGTGTCTGTGTCTGCTTTGCTTTTTCTTCATCCCTATGGTCTGCTTTATTCTTGTCAGGTGTCAAGGTTTTATAAATAGTTCTTGAATGAATGGATGATTCAAGTTTGCAATACAGGGCTGAGTAAAGTAAGTATTTTAAAGAGATACAGTTAATTCAATGGGCTAGTGTTTAACATCCAGTTGACAGGATGAAGAATATAGTATTTGAGAATGGATTTTTGAAAAGGATAAGATTGAGGCCTGCTGGCAAGGATAGTGATATTTAAGGAGAAAGACATGTAGGAAGAAAGAGCCTGCAATTGAAGAATGGTTATTCCAGTGCCCAGATACTATTTAGTTTATGGCTATATATACCATTTGTATGTGGCTTTCAATATTTGGGTAAGGGGAGGATGACTGACTTCTGAGCTTGTCTTCCCTAAGCTTTTTGTTGTCTGCATACCCCCATTTAAGTTTTTTGTGTGTGGTGTACGTGGGGGACAGAGGGAGAGTATGCTGCATGGGAGTACTTTTCTGGAAGTAGACATCAAGGAGCAGAAATGAGTGAGTTGGAGCGTGGTGGCAGGGGAGGGGAAGCTATAAAGAATGTATTAATAAGCTGTTTATTTTCTAGGCCACAGGGGCACTGTTCCGCTAGGGACTGTGTGGAATCCACTTCAGGAGTGTTAAGGCTTTATATCCACTTGCTTTGCTTGACTCATATAAGAAACTTCCATGAAAGCCATTCTGACTTGGATCACTTTCTTTTCATTTTCCTCTTCTTTAATTTTCTTTTTGTTTTCTTTCATTTCATGTTATCTAAGTTATTATCAGGGCAGTGCTTTAAGAGTTTAGTAGTTATATATTCTGTGGAGATGAGTTTATAAATCAAAATGGATCTTTTATTTTGTTAAGGAAATGAAAATAGTTCAGGTTTCAATACATGTATAATGATCACTACTTCTGGCTATGCTTAATCTGCTTTGTTTTTACAGTCTTTAAATCCATCACAAGTGTTTTTCTTTTGTTTATCAGATTGATTTTAATTTCATGGACTTTTACCCAAAAGGAACAAATTGCTTTGGATTTTGTTTGTTTTTAATGTGCTTGTACGTAGAGCGTCATCATACAGACAGCAAAGTTCTTGTCTTCTTTGGGATTTTATGTGGTTGTCTAACACATTCCTGGATAATCCATAAGAATTTAGGAAATATTTGGTAATTATTTGGTCATCAAAATCAGGTATTACTTTTTCTGCGTTTTTGGAAAATCTCTCAAGAAGTGGAAAACACTATTTTTGACTCTTCTTTAAAATATGGATATTTGCTGTAGTAGTATACATTCATTCTATTTGTAATGTATTTATCGGAGAGAAAATGTATCTTTACTTAGTCTAGTGTGAAATACTTATTATTAAATATGCAAAATATCCAGCTATTTGGCATGTAGTATTGAAAAATAGTGGTCATAGTTTTTAATATGTGAAAATATTTGCTAGCACCTATTTGTGCAATAAATACTGAATGGTAAATTGCTAAATTCAGAGGATAGAAATTATTAAGAAAATGTTAATATTGGTATCCAATATACTACCTGATTAGTATGATAGAGGGCAATACAAAGTAGTAATTGGTTGGGTTATGGAATATGCTGTATTGCTAGAATCTGGGCAAGTTTACAATCTTCATTCCACAATTTTGAAAGAATTTCCTAAAAAAAAAAAAAAAAAAGAATTTCCTCTGGTATTGCGTAGGCAGCATAGGCTCAAAGGAAAAAAAAAATGCCCACTGAGAAAGAGCAGTGGCATTTGAGAATAACTAGAAAAGTTTCTAGCAGAATATCACCTTTCATATATACTGCAGAAAGATGTGGCATAGAACTAAGGGCCAGGTGTGGGACAGCAGGTACAGAGCATCTGAAGTAATATGGGGCACAGATCAGTGAATTTTTAGGCATCTTCCAGAACCCTGTTTTTAAGAGATTCATCATTCTGGGCATGAGTTAAAGTGTTTTACATAAATTATCTGTAAGGCTCCAAGCTATTCTATGTGATCAATTGTGTATTATTACCCTAATTTACAAACAGAACAGTTCAATAGTCAATTATTTTTCAAAACTGAAAAGCAATGTGACACATAGTTTGATCTGACTTTGAAGCAATTTTTGAAAACTGTTATGTGTTGCCTCATTTTACACTCCTCTTGGGGTGAGTTTCCACTGATACAAACTTCCTGGACAGCTATTTGATAAAATAAAGCTAGATATTTCAAAAGAGTTGTATCTTTTGATAGAATAATTCTGATTCTAAGAATTCATTGCAAAGGAATGATAAAAATATACACAAGGATTTAGATACAAGGGGGTCCTCACTGTACTTTTAATAATAGAAAACTGCTAGAGAAAACTAAATTTCAATACTGGAGGATTAGCTAAATAAATTATGTTACATCAGAGAATGAAAAAGTATGTTTCCATTTAAAAGTCACATTTTGTAGACTGCTGAGTTTTATGATAAAATGTTCATAGTTAAATTAAAAAGGAAGATACTAAAAGTTCATGTTCATTCTCATCTTATTAGTGAGTATATGGGTACAGCATTTGGAAAAGAATATATCAAAATGATTATGTCTGTAGGGTTAGATTATGGAAAACTAAAAAATAATAATTTCAATGTGTTTGATTTTCAACTCTACTTGAAATCATGTTTAATTATTAAGTATGTAAGTACATACATAAGAAACTATTGTTGTGCACTCAACTTCATATTTTACTGAGCTAATAGATATATACAGATCAATTTTATTAAAGATTTATTTATTTATTTATTTTTGGCTTTGCTGGGTCTTCGAAGCTGCACACAGGCTTCCTCGAGTTGCAGCAAGTGGGGGCTACTCTCTAGCTGTGGTGTATGGGCCTCTCATGGTGGTGCTGTCTCTTGTTGCAGAGCATGATGTGGGTTTCAGTAGTTGTGGCATGTGGCCTCAGTAGTTGCAGCTCCCAGGCTCTAGAGAGCAGGCTCAATAGTTGTGGCTCACAGGCTTAGATACTCTGTGTCATGTGGGATCTTCCAAGATCAGGGATCAAACCTGTGTCTCCTGCATTGGCAGGTCGACTCTTTACCACTGAGCCACCAAGGAAGGCCCAGAACAATTTTTAATGTGATCTGAGAATTTAGTTTCCACAAGTCAAACACTTCCTCAATATCTAAAGAGATGAATAAATAATGAAAATCAAGAAAAATAATGAAGAATAACTTTAACTTCCCCAGCATACTCTTTGTGTTATTTTCCTAGAGATGCTATAAAAAAATTACCACTAACTTTGTGGCTTAGAACAAAAAGAATTCACTCACAGGTGCAGAGGCTAGAAAGCCATAAATAAGGTGTCAAACAGCTTCACTCATTCCAAATTCTCTAGGGAAAAATCTTTCCTTGGCTCTTCCAGCTTATGGTGATTCCAGGTTTGCTTCAGTTTGGGGCTACATAACTCCAATCTCTGCCTCTAGCTTCAAAAGGCCTTCTTCCTGTGTATCTCTATGCCTCAAATCTCCCTTTCCTTTCTCTTATTAAAACAGTAGTCACTGGATTTAGCACCTACTCTAAATCCAACATAATCTCATTTTGAGATTCTTAGTTTAATTGCTACTGCAAAGAGATGGTTGGATGACATCTCTGACTCAATGGACATGAGTTTGAGCAAACTGGGAAATGATGAAGGACAGGGAGGCTCAGAGTGCTGCACTCCATGGGTTTGCAAAGAATCAGACATGACTGAGGGACTGAACAACAACTGTAAGGGGTCTATTTTTAAAGAATTTCATGTTCATAGATACTGGAGTTTAGGGATTTGAACATATTGTTGAAAGGACACTATTCTGTTCACTTCAATAGTGTCTTTACAGTGGCTATAGATGCCACATGGCTACCTCCTCACTTCCTTCAAGTATTTAATCAAAAATTACCCGCTCAATAAAGCTTTTCCTGATCATCCCATTTCAAACTACAACTCCCATTTTGTATTCACTCCCAATCATCTTATCTTGAATCCTGCAACAAACTATATAATTTATATTTACATTATATTGTGGTCACTCATGCATACACATATGTAAATACCATTCAAGCAGATGTTCTGATGGTTTTCCCTATGGACTTTTAACAAGAATCCAGAACATTATATTATAGTTGATCAATAGATATTGCTTAAATTAACTGAAGTTTGCATTACTCCTTTCCTCATAGCCATCTAAAGAAACCCCATTTAATTCAGCATGAGGTGCTTATATTCAATCTGTAATATTTTATTACAGAATACAACATAAAATCCATTATGCATAAATGTATACCTTAAATAAACTGTAAAACTAACACTTGTGTAACTATTTAGATAAGAAAATAGAATATTGCCAGCACCCCTAGAAAGTCTCCATATGTGTTTTCCTGGTCACAATCTCTTTCCTCTTTCCTACAGCTTACCACAGCTCTGACATTTGTGATAGTCACTTTCATGGGGTTTTTTTTTGTTATACTTCTTGGTGTGTGCATACTAAGTGGCTTCAGTCATGTTTGACTCTTTGTGACCTTATAGACTATAGCCTCCCCGGCTCCACTTCCGTGGGATTCTCCAGGCAAGAATACTGGAGTGATTTGCCATGCCCTCCTCCAGGGGATCTTCCCTCCCAGGGATCGAACCTGCATCTCCCGCATTTCCTGCATTGCAGGCAGATTCTTTACCCACTGAGCCACCTGGGAAGCTCCGATGTAATTATGCATCAATAAAGTTTGGTGTTTTTTAAAAATATACATATATAAATATAGTCATACCACATGCAGGTTTGTTTTTCTTTTTTTATTTTTTTTTTGTGGCAGAATTTTATTTTTAAATTTTGTCAGTATTATTGTAGACAGATAAACTTTTTTTTTCATTTTTCTCACTGTACTCATAACTTTGTATAAATATGCCACAGCCTATTGATCCACACTTCTACCAAACACCAGGTTTGTTTCCAGTTGGAGTTATGAATAATGTGGTAATGAACATTCTATACATTTAACCTGCCGCACATAAAAGACTGTAGGTTTTATAACATAGAATTAAGTTAGTGAAATATAGGATATTAAACTTAAACTGTTTTGCAAATGTGTGTGCTAACTCACTTTAGTCATGCCCGAGTCTTTTCTACCCCATTGACTGTATCACACCAGTCTCCTCTGTCCATGGGATTCTCCAAGCAAGAATACTGCAATGGGTTACCATGCCCTTCTCCAGGGGATTTTCCTGATCCAGGGATGGAACCCGTGTCTTTTACATCTCCTGCATTGGCAGGCAGGTTCTTTTCCACTAGTGCCACCTGGGAAGCCCATGTTTTACAAATAAATGTTACAATTTCTACTCCAATAGCATTGCATTAGTGTGTATTTTTTCCAGTTCTTGGTTTTGCCAGACAATTAATATTTGTTGAGTGTTGAGTGAATGTTAATACTACACATTCTGATTTTCATTTTAATTTCCCCAATTATTAATGAAGCTGAGCACTCTCATATGCTGTCTGATATTTGAATTTTCTCTTGTGGAATGCCTGTTGTAGTAATTTCCCCATTTTTTAACTGCATGATAGTTGTTTTCCAATTGATTTGTAGTAGTATTTATATATTCTAAATATGTACCATTGTTGTTTTTTGAATCAAAATTATCAGACTCAAAATTTGCTTCATTTGATGGTCTCTTATGGTAAATAGAGACTTTAATTTTAATGTAGTCAACTTTATCAATTATTAACTCTGACTAGTACCTTTTGAGTTTATACTAACATCATGAATACACTTGCCTGTACTTTCTTTTTAGCATGGCCTTACAGATTTAGCTATGTAATACATCTGAAATTGATTTTGGAATATGGGGTATAATATGGGTTCACTTTCATTTTGTTTTTCTGTATAGAACCCCAAAAGACCCTTTCCTAAGTATTATAATAATTATAATTCTCCACTGTTCTTTATTATTATCACTATAATAAATCAAAAAGACATTTTTCTAGTTGTACCTCTACTTAGAATTATCTTTCCTTCTTTAGAAGTTGATATGACTATATCCTATTTTGGCTCAGTTATAATTTATTTGTGCAGGTCATTCCTAACCATTTTATCTAAAATGGCAGTCCTCTATGAGTGTTAATCCCTGTATACCTTTTCCTTTTCCTCATAATGTTAATTTATACTTGAATATACAGTACATTTAAAATTTATTAAACAGTTCATTGTTTATATCTTTACATGTAAGTTCAATGAGGAAAGAAATTTTGCCTTGTGCATTACTATAACCTGTCTAGCACAGTGCATGGTACATTGTAAACATGTTATAAACATTTATTGAATGAATTAGTAAATTGTTGAGCAAATTAATTTAACAAAGAAGGTATTATCCTGTTACAATATCCAAATAGTGTTCTGTTACAATACCAGTGGATGATTATCAATAAAACTAAAATTACAAGCAAGAAAATAATATATCCAGGAATGTTAGTGGGAAAAAATTCAGGCCACAGATCAAAGAAAGAGTTGGAGAAAGGGTGGATGACAGGCAGGGAGGCAAGATAAGAGAGCGTGAGAGAAAGAGAGATTGTAAGACTTTGGCTCACATATTATAGAAGCTGAGGACACCCAGTGTCTACATTTGGCAAGCTGGAGACATGGGAGAGCTGATAGTGTAATTCTAGTCCAAGTCCTAACACCTGAGAACCAGAGTGGTGTAAGTTTCAGTCCAAAGGCCAGCAGGCTTGAGACTTAGTGACAGACTTTATTTTGGGGGCTTCAAAATCACTGCAGATGGTGACTTCAGCCATGAAATTAAAAGATGCTTCCTCCTTGGAAGAAAAGTTATGACCAATCTAGACAGCATATTAAAAAGCAGAGACATTACTTTGCCAACGAAGGTCCATCTAGTCAAGGCTATGGTTTTTCCAGTGGTCATGTGTGGATGTGAGAGTTGGACTATAAAGAAAGCTGAGTGCCGAAGAATTAATGCTTTTGAATTGTGGTGTTGGAGCAAATTCCACCAATTTGTGGTGTTGGAGAAGACTCTTGAGAGTCCTTGGACTGCAAGGAGAACAAATCAGTCCATCCTAAAGGAAATCAGTCCTGAATATTCATTGGAAGGACTGATGTTGAAGCTGAAACTCCAATACTTTGGCCACCTGATGCGAAGAACCAACATATTTGAAAAAACCCTGATGCTGGGAAAGACTAAAGGCGGGAGGAGAAGGGCACAACAGAGGCTGAGATGGTTGGATGGCATCACCGACTCAATGGACATGAGTTTGGGTAAACTCTGGGAGTTGGTGATGGACAGGGAGGTCTCACGTGCTGCAGTCCATAGGGTCGCAAAATGTTGGACACGACTGAGCGACTGAACTGAACTGAAGTGCTTTAGTTTGAGGGTGAAAGCAGGACAAGAACTGATGCTTCTGTTCAAGCCACCAAGCAGGAGGATTTGCCTCTAACTTGAGGGAGAGTCAGCCTTTTTGTTCAATTTAGACCTTCAACTGATTGGATGAGGGTCACCTACATTAGGGAAGGTGATCTGCTTTACTTAGTCTATCTATACAAATGGCAATCTCATCCTAAAACATCCTCACCAATTTACCCAGAATAATGTTTACTCAACTATCTGGGCCCCTCATGAGTCAGTCAAGGTGACCTGTAAAATTAACAATCACACTAGCAATGTGTGAGAGAATAGTAAGAGAATCATGACAGTGGAGGTACAATTAGAAAAATATAGTCAGCACTTTCCAGAGAGCATCAGTGGAATTTGCTTCAGTTAAATGAAGATTTGTTGAGGAGAATAATTCCATTAGCTGAAATAGAAAAGCAGGAAAGGAATGAAGGCCCAGAGTGTCAATGTGGGATTTTTTTTTTTTGACAAATGAAAATTGTTTAAGTGATTTGAGATACAATACTGTAGCAACTCAATAAAGGGATCTATATCAAAGGAGTAAAATTTGGACTAGTGATAGGAGTGAGCACTAGCGATTGACAGGAGGAAGCCAGGTAAGTAAACCTGATTAAAAACTAGCATTAGATTGATAAGAGGAGCAAACCTGAGGTCACTGACGTTAATTTATGTCATGTATAACTCTGAGTAAACAGTTACTGGCCCCTGAAAAAGCTGTCGTGTAATTGGGTTATCTGCATAACAATTTTATGATAAAGTCTCCCTTATGTTGTTATTCATGATATTTATGTACTACATAACAAATTAAAATAAATGTATAATGAAGTGAAAGTGTTAGCCACTCAGTTGTGTCCATTTCTTTGTGGCCCATGGACTGTAGCCCATGGAATTCATGGGATTTCCCAGACAAGAATTCTGGGATAGGCTGCCGTTTGCTTCTCCAGGGAATCTTCCTTACCTAGGTATCAAATCTACACCTCCTGCACTGGCAGGCTTTGGAAGGCAGATTCTTTACCACTGAGCCACCAGCTTCATTTAATATCAATGGCAATGTAGTTGTTGACTAACCTGCTGCTGGATGCTTTTGAAATGACCACTTAAGTTCCCTTTTTCCAAGGAGCATGAACAGAGTTCTATATTTCCGTACCAATCTGATTTATAAATGGTAGACTGTACCAGCATAAATGCTGGGCTGGATGAAGCACAAGCTAGAATCAAGGTTGCTGGGAAAAATATCAATAACCTCAGATATTCAGTTGACACCACCCACCAGAATGCAAAGAGGAAGAAAGAGATTCTTGATGAAAGTGAAAGCACAGAGTGAAAAAGCTGGCTTAAAACTCAACATTCTGGAAATAGAACTGCCATACGGCCCAGCAATCTCACTGCTGGGCATGCACACCAAGGAAACCAGAATTGAAAGAGACACGTGTACCCCAATGTCCATTGCAGCACTGTTTACAATAGCTAAGACATGGAAGCAACCTAGATGTCCATCAGCAGAGGAATGGATAAGAAAGCTGTGGTACATACACACAATGGAATATTCAGTTCAGTTCAGTTCAGTTGCTCAGTCGTGTCTGACTCTTTGTGGCCACATGGACTGCAGCACACCAGGCCTCCCTGTCCATCACCAACTCCTGGAGTTTACCCAAACTCATGTCCGTTGAGTCAGTGATGTCATCCAACCATGTCATCCTCTGTCGTCCCCTTCTCCTCCTGCCCTCAATCTTTCTCAGCATCAGGGTCTTTACCAATGAGTCAGCTCTTCACACCAGGTGGCCAAAGTATTGGAGTTTCAGCTTCAACATCAGTCCTTCCAATGAACACCCAGGACTGATCTCCTTTAGGATGGACTGGTTGGATCTCCTTGCAGTCCAAGGGACTCTCAAGAGTCTTCTCCTACACCACAGTTCAAAAGCATCAATTCTTCAGTGCTCAGCTTTCTTTATAGTCCAACTCTCACATCCATACATTACCATTGGAAAAACCTTAGCCTTGACTAGATGGACTTTGTTGGCAAAGTAATGTCTCTGCTTTTTAATATGCTGTCTAGGTTGGTCATAACTTTCCTTCCAAGGAGTGTCTTTTAATTTCAAGGCTGCAGTCACCATCTGCAGTGATTTTGGAGCTCCCCAAAATAAAGTCTGCCACTGTTTCCACTGTTTCCCCATCTATTTGCCATGGGGAAGTGATGGGACTGGATACCATGATCTTAGTTTTCTGAATGTTGAGCTTTAAGCAAACTTTTTCACTCTCCTCTTTCACTTTCATCTTCACTTTCTGCCATAAAGGTGGTATCATCTGCATATCTGAGGTTATTGATATTTCTCCCGGCAATCTTGATTCCAGCTTGTGCTTCTTCTAGCCCAGCATTTCTCATGATGTACTCTGCATATAAATTAAATAAGCAGGGTGACAATATACAGCCTTGACATACTCCTTTTTCTATTTGGAACCAGTCTGTTGTTCCATGTCCAATTCTAGCTGTTGCTTCCTGACCTGCATACAGGTTTCTCAAGAGGCAGGTCAGGTGGTCTGGTATTCCCATCTCTTGAAGAATTTCCACAGTTTATTGTGATCCACACAGTCAAACCTTTGGCATAGTCAATAAAGCAGAAATAGATGTTTTTCTGGAACTCTCTTGCTTATTCGATGATCCAGCAGATGTTTGCAATTTGATCTCTGGTTCCTCTGCCTTTTCTAAAACCAGCTTGAACATCTGAAAGTTCATGGTTCAAGTATATGTTTAATTCATATATGTGTGCATATTTTTCCAAATTGATATTTTGCTAACTTCTAATGTCTACATCATTATATTTCTAAATGAGTATATTTTAGTTATACTTGAGAAAGAAAATGATTTCCTGAGGGTTTTAATGATAAAGATTCATCTAATGAACTTTTAATTTTAAAAAGAGTATGTGTGTGTGTGTGTGTGTGTGTATATATATATTTTACTCTAAAAGTCTTCTTACTGAGTCCCCATGGGACGTTAATGCCCACATCTCAGTATGTTTCTTGTCAATTCCAGTGTACTAGAGGGAAATACAGGAAATACATGTCCATTGCATTTTGTAATGTTTGTGTGTGCCATGTGTTTGAATAAGATAGCAGTCCTTTAATAAGAAAACATGAAGTGCGAGTCTAGATAGCTATATTTTTCAGAATTCAGGGTGTTCTTATTGCTTTTCTGTGAAAGTTAGCCTTATTAATATAACAAAACTACGTTAAACAAATCACTTTTTTCAGGCTTTCAAAATTTGCTAAATATTTTTCTAAAATTATGTTTTGATTGGTTGCAGTTAAACTTGAATCCAATATTTATTGAAAAAAAAAGATTAGTTTTAAAATAACTTGAACCATGGCCAATCATTCATATTTTATGAGAAAATATGACCCCTATGCAACGAGACCTTAAATTTTCTCTACATCCTAGATTACATTCTAAAGAAGTTTCCCCACAGCATAGATTTAGAAAAAAATTGCCGGCTTGATTTGTATAACAAATATTCATTGAAACTCATTGGTATTTCTTATTTTAATAGATTTGACAATATATATGATTGATTATGATTAACTTTCATTCATATAAACATTTTGAATTGCCATGTTTGTTCTACATCATTATGGCCATCTTCAAGCATCATGATATCTAGAACACAGTCTCTCATTTCTAAATGAAAAGACATAAGTAAGATAAACTATAAAAACATGTACATCAACAGTGGAAATCTGAGACATTTTTCAGATGTATGAAAATGGAAGAGCCTTTAGCTTGAGAAAGACTGTTCATTGCTAAAATGCAGAGTGATGTTTTGGGATATGAATCTATTTGCAAAATTAAAATCGGAGCTTCTCTAATGACTCAGAGGGTAAAGAATCTGCCTGCAATGTAGGAAGAGACACAGGAGACTCAAGTTCGATCCCTGGGTGGGAAAGATCCCCTGAGTTTGAATAACTTGCTGCTATGGACTGAATTGTTAGGATTTTGTGACTATTTTTAGTACAAATAATAAAATATGTTAGGAGAAAAAAGAACTTTTGATGTATGTACCTGATCACTGTCTAACACACTGTATAGTGATCAGATTATACATTAATTTCCTGTGTCTTAAAACTGATCTGTAAGTTCCTTGAGAGCAAAAGCTTTCCTCATTTTGCTTAATGCTGTTTATTCAGAGCCTACAAATCATTGTTGTAGGTAACAATCTCAGGGTAGCTGCCATCACTGAAGTAAGGAGCAAGATGGATAAGGAGCACTGAAGATATACTCAGTTCTCTCACAGCCTTCTGAGAAGCAGAGGAAAAAAAAATAGCAAAGTAGGGGTTTTAAAATCATTTGTTGACATTTCTTCACATTAACATAAGCACACTTCTTAGTTTCAAGTTGAATGTCTTCATCATTGTCCTTCAGAGCAAGAGTTTCCAAACATGGATAACTATATATCCAGAGTATCTAGGAAAACTTTCGAAAAGATTCATTCCTGAGCCTTATCTTATAACTGGTAAAGACAGTGGTGGTAACCAACTACTTAAAAATTTAGTATCTGATAGTTAAGGTTTAGGTACCAATATTAATGACATTGGGGTTTCCCTCATGGCTCAGTGGTAAAGAACCCATCTGCAATGCAGGAGATGCAGGCTCCATTCCTGGGTTGGGACGATCCCCTGGGGGAGAGTATGGCAACCCACTCCAGTATTCTTGCCAGGAGAATCCCATGGGCAGAGGAGCCTGGCAGATTGTGGTCCATGGGGTTGCAAAGAGGCAGAGTTGGACATAAATGAGGTGACTGAGCACACTCGCCTTAATAATGTCAAATGTTCAAATTCCATGCATAAGTATTTTAAATAGAAAAGGTAGCAAGATGTTAGTGATTTAGAAGTATGAAATAACTCTACGTAATAAGAATGTAAAAGTACTGATCAGAAGAATATCATTAAATAAGGTCCTGTATCTTGTGTGAGATTTATTAAAGCCACATTGAATTCATTTTCTTTCATTATCAAAAAGTTTGAAAATCATCTGATATAGAAGGCACCCACCAGTTCCATTCTAAAGATGATAAAAATCTCTCTTCTAGGACTGTGAATGGTCACTAATCTCATTTGGAAAAATCCATGTTACAATAATGCAGTAACTTTACAAATTTCTGGAAAATTAAAGTGACTGTCATAAATTATGGATGAAACATCTCATCACAAGCCCACTTTGTAAAAAAAAAATGCTTGTATATGATTAAAAAGTAGGGTTTAGATAATATATGTATGATTATTGGGCTCTCAGATAATATAAGTATGATTTTTGGACTACACAGTAGATGATGACTACATGTAGAAATTTTATTCATCGCATAGGACTCATTCATGTATGAGTCCACATCATAATTTGTGAGTTCAGATAATATTTCTAAGGAACATGCTACAGTTTTTCTTCCAAATATATATTATTGGTGTGACTAATTATCACTATTTTCCTGCTGACTTAAGTTTACTTTGGCTGATGAGTAGCAGTACGAAATATCTTTGATATTGGGTTATTCATTCAACATTTAGCATGTGAAATTTTGTCCTTCAAATTAATGGTATTTGAAAGGAACCTAGGCAACAGGAATAAAAAAGGAAGAGAGGGATTGTGAGCAACTATGGTACAATTTTAATATATCCATGAATACTTTAAAATCTAATAAACATTGCATCTATCTTGCCCTCACTATTTATAATTTTTTCTAAAAAGGACATTTTCCCAAGGGTAAATAAGTGTGTACACTTTTGTCCACCTACATGCTTCAGTCTTCTTCACAATCGTTTGTATGCTTAGAAAGGCAGCAAATTTTGGTTAACCAAGGTACAAAATTAAATTTTTTGTGTGAAAATTTGGAAAATACACATGCGCTTACATGATCACAGAGACAGTTTGTGTTGTCACGACCTAATAATTTCAGAGAAACTCAGAAAACCAGTAAACTATGTTTCTATAAATTCCAGTATATTTAATAGCCAAGTTTCATTATAATCTAATATGCATAGAAAAATAAATTCGTAACTCCATAATCTGTTCTCCTATTTGCATATATTTGCATGTAATTTATAATTTAATACCACACTAGATTTCTATTTTAAAGATTCAAATGAGATTCTGGACATCGGATGATTTTGCAATCCGACCTGTTGTTCAGGTCAAAATGTTTCTAGTTACCGTTTCTACAGTCTTTCAAACCACAATTGGTCTGTCAACATAGTTTCAAAAATATCTGGAAGGTGGCTTTCTCACCACCCTCCAGCTTGGTCCATATAACCATCATGTCTCATGGGGGCTATTGTAATAATTTCCACCCTTGTCCCTCTTCCTTGTACTTCATTCTCTAAACAGGATAGCCAGAGTGATAAAATTGAACAATCCCAATTGTGAACTCCTTTGCTCAAAGTACAAAAGAAGTCCATTTAATTCTCAGAATGATCTTCAAAGTCCAGCCACCTCTCTCTCCTGCAAGCCTGATGACCTCTCTGACCTTGACTGTCAAGTTCGTTGTCCTTCATTCCACTCTTGCCCACAGACTGTCATTTTGTTCTGTAAACACATCAAGGAATTTTTTTTCCTATGAGTCTTTGCAGTTCCTTGCACTCTGTTGAAACACATTCATGACCTGCTCTCACCTTTCAAGTGAGAGCAAATGGCCTATTTTGAAAGAGACCTTCCTTGACTATCCTACTTAAAATGACTTCCCTTTTCCTATCTCATTATCAGCTTTCCTTTCTTTTAGCTTTCATTGTATCACCTGATGTACTGTGCTTCCAGGTGGTGCACTGTTGAAGAATCTGCCTGGCAAAGCAGGAGACACAGTATATGAGGGTTAGATCCCTGGGTTGGAAAGATCCCCTGGAGAAGGAAATGGCAACCCACTCCAGTATTCTCACCTGGGAAACCCCATGAGCAGAGGAACCTGGTAGGCTACAGTCCATGGGGTCACAAAGAGTTGGACATAACTGAGTATGCACATATGCACATGCTGTATATTTACTTGTTTGCTTAATATCAGCCTGTCCATTAGAATTTAAAAATCACACAAAAAATGAATTATTGAGTGTTCTATTTCCAGTTTGTTGGGATAATGCTTGACTTATAATCTTATGCTGATGAATTGATGAATTATTATAAATGAAATAGCACATTTTATGGCTTGTGTTTTCTTCCGAGGAAACTGGACACTTTTTATGGGTATTTTCTCATAGAGAAATTATCTCAAGGGAAGGCATATATCAGTAGGTCTATTCTTGTTGTTATTATGATGTGTAAAACAGATCATTACCAGTAGAAATACTGTCCTTAGAAAAACACTGCCTTCATTTTATGCACAACAGAGATAAGGAACAAAGAGTTCAGTTCTTTTAAGCAGATATATTAAAGTTCACATTATTTATTGAATAATGAAGCATAGCTCTTTTTTCAGGGTTCAGAAAAGACACTGAGACGTTGAGTTCAGTAAACAAAACAGCCTAAATAAAAATATATGACAGTTCTATCAGTTGCCACTGAATTTACAAGTTGACATAAAAGTGAGAAATGAAATTGTATAATCGTTCCAAATTGTTGAAAACCACATGCATATCAAGTGTTGTATAAGCCTGATAATGGTGAATAGTTCTACTCACAGTCTCCAGAAAAGTGTCTTTTTTAGCCTCACTTCCTCTACACAGTTGTTAAAAAATACAGTTTTAATTCATAATATCATAAAATATGTATGGAAAGATAAACCATTTTGGGTATAGATATTTTCCAAGTTAATTTTTATTTCTGTTGAACCCTTTTATTAAATGTTACTGAAATGTAGTATATAAGATCAAATAGCCTATGTACTATGTTAGGAAAATTCCTTCAGTAAAGAACCTCTATTCACTTTCAGATACTTCTTTAGATATTTTCTTATCTAACAATTTATCCATCTGGTATTTAGGTTTTGTATGGTGTGAAGTTAAACAATATACTTTTCTTGCACTTCAAGTTGAAATACTGTTTTAAGGTCCTTTGTGTTTTAAATTAAATGCATTTATTTTCCTAGGAATTTTTTTTTTTTAGAATCAGTTACTATTCTATTAACATACTGTTTTCATAACTGTAGGTTATCATTTAACATATGTCAAGATGAGTTCAGAAGTTGGGAAGACGTTTGGGATAAAGACACTTTGGTCATGTTTATAACCTGAAAAACAATTGAGAGAAGGAAAAGAGAAACTTTAAGATACATGCTCAGTGCTCTCAGTCATGTCCAACTCTTTGCATCCCCATGGACTGTAGCCTACCAGACTCCTCTGCCCATGGTATTTTCCAGGCAAGAATACTGGAGTGGGATGCCATTTCCTACTGCAGGGGATCTTCCCGACCCAGGGATAGAACCCACATCTTTGTGTCTCCTGTATTGGCAGGCAGATTCTTTACCACTCACTCCACCTGGGATGTCCATAAGATACATGAGAGATGATAAATTATAGAGAAAAGTCTTAAGTGAAGTGTAAAAAATTATTTTAGATCTAAAAAGAAAAAAAAAAGATTTGACTTTTTCATTTGAGATGAAATGTAAATAGGGTTTTAAGAGCATATCTTAAAATAGATAGGGTTTCAAGAGCAGGAGAAGGGGATGACAGAGGATGAGATGGTTAGATGACATCACCAACTTGATGGACATGGGTTTGGGTGGACTCCGGGAGTTGGTAATGGACAGGGAGGCCTGGTGTGCTGCGGTTCATGGGGTTGCAAAGTCGGACACGACTGAGCGACTGAACAGAACTGAACTGAGCTAAGAGCATATCTATTTATATATATATATATATATTGAAACAAAAAACTGGACTTTAAGTTTTATGATCCCACTTTCTCTGTAAATTAGGAGGAGAGGTCATCTGTTAGCTGTAAACAATCAAAAAATCAGATTTAAAGAAAAAATGTAAATTGCTATTTTACAGTGGTTTGGTTTTTTAAAAGTATTATAACAAAATCAATTCAGTGTATCAATTCTTTTCCTCTCTTGGTCTGAACAAAGTTCAAATTTGATTATACATCAGTTGACAAATTCAAAACAGTGCTATGTGGTCATTGTTAACTTTCTCTGTAATTAGCAAAAAGGCTAAAGATCAATATTACTTGAAACTAGCACTTATGGCACAAGAGTGGAATAGGCTCTATAGAACAGTGTAATAAGCCATCAAGGAATATTTTGCTTAAGTTCTTTGTGCTCACTGGGAAGTAGAAACTTCAGTTCTATAATCAAAGGAGTTGGAGATGAAAGCAACCCAAACATTATACAACTTAGTTGAAAAAGCATAGAAGGCTATTTATGTTATATTCCATGAAGAAGGAAGAATCAGTTGTTATCTGTAGTTTTTGAGAAGGAACTTGCTGATTATGAAGTTGTATGCTATTTGAGGCAGAGACTGAATCTGTATTTGCCATTGAGAATTGCTTTACATGATGATGATCATGATGATGATGATGGTGATTTTCATCCTTCACATGAGTGTCTTTTTGGTTAAGATTGTTTAGTACTTTCCCAGTAGACAAAACTAAGGTTAGAAACATGTATTTAAATACATGATGATTCAATTATGTGTGTTAGTAGCTCAGTCGTGTCCGACTCTTTGCAGCCCCATGGACTGTATTTCCTCTCTCCATGGGATTCTCCAGGTAAGAATACTGGAGTGGGTTGCCATTCCTTTCTCCAGGGATAATTCAGTTAATTGCCTGCAAATACATGTTGACTTCTTTTGTCTTTGTAGTAATGTTAAACAGTTAAAGTGGCGGGCTTGTATGTTATGCCCAAAGTATATAGAAAAAAAATACCATTACTAGTTGAGAGTTGCTTATTGGGAAATGGGGATACATTGAGAGGGTTCAGATCCTCAGAGTCATGTAGCTTTACTGACATTTTGGTTTACTGCAGATATTTACTAAGGAACAGGAGTGGGACATTTGAAGCATCATTCACGAGTACCAGGGAGGGAAGACCTTCAGTTCAGAAGGTGCAACACAGGTGTTGTGCAGTGTCTCTTTCATTAGTATACTCTGCCTTTCTTTGCCTCTGTTACTGGGAAATCCCAGACAGTAATTCGTCGCCTACAGCCTGTCTCTCATACCTTGTTGCTGCCCCGGTAGAGCTTAGCAATCTGCCTGTGTTCTTCACTGGCACTACTCTCATCAGGCTGGCTCATCTACACTTTCTGGTTGGCTCTGATTTTTCCTAGTTACATGATTCTCCATCTGTTTCCGTTTGCGGTGGCAAAGTGGCCCTGCCTATCTCTTACTTTGCATTCTGCCATGTTTCTAGTTTTGCTGTTACTTAAACTATGTTTTAAACATGCAGCACAGTTGATTGAAAACTGAAGAAATGCCTAGTACTTGTTTAGATTTTTTGCAGAGAACAGTTAGTCTTTGCCACTGACTACATTGTGCTTTAAACCAAGGTACAGAAGCTTCTTGCAATATGTTTCTAGTAACCAAAATGGAAAATCCAAGCAAACTGTTGCCTGTGTTTAGCCTTGTGATTTAAAGACAGCTGGTGGAGATAAGCACTAACATAAATCTTGTCTGAATTTCCCAAACCCAGCATATGAATCGTGAATTCTTTATTGGTTTTTCTAGATGTTTAACTATAGGTGATGGTAATATAGCAGAACAGAAAGAACATTAACTTTAGCAAATCTAGTTTCAGTGTCTTACTTGCTTGCTAGTTATTTGACCTTGGATAAATAACCTCTTTCTATACCCTCGCCTTCAGTTTGGAGATGAAGACACTGAGTCTGAGAGAAAATATGAAATTGCTAGCTTTCAAAGCTGGAAAGTGCCAAAGATAGATAGATATTAAGTCTTTTTTATTTCAAAGCCTGTGCTCAATCAGCACACAGAGTTCCCATGTTTTGCTGTTGTTGTTTAAATAATAATATATATTTAAAATGATGCTCACTGCTAGAATGCATGTATATTTGAAAAGGTATATGGCTTGTGATCAGTTGCTACCTGCCACTTATGGCCAGTTTCTCTTTAAACTGTAGTTGACGTTTTGTGCTCTTGAAGAGTCTGCCCCCTTCTAGGCATATTTTGTAACTGAAACCACAAGGCCCATTTTTCTCCTGGCAAAACAGAATGTCTTTTCTTCTGACACAGTATTTTCATATAGATAGGACTCTTTTAATTTTTCTTCTCTTAGTGAAAAGTGAAGTATTAGTCACTCAATCATGTCTGATATTTTGCAACCCCATGGACTGTAGCCTGCCAGGCTCCTCTGTCCATGGAATTTTCCAGGCAAGAATACTGGAGTTGTCATTCCCTTCTCCAGGGGATCTTCCCAACCCAGGGATCAAACTGGGGTCTCCTGCATTGCTGGCAGATTCCTTACCATCTGAGCCACCAGAGGAACCCTTTGTTTCAGAACAAACCTGATCCATAATCAATAGTCTTTTGTTTCAGCCTTTTAACTAAAGATTTCCTTTGTCTTATCTGAAACCTGATCCTCAGATGAAGATCCAGTGAAATGTACCTCCCTCCAGTTGAAAATGTAGATTTCCTCATACTACATGCATCGTATGTTAATGTGTGTTTGAAATCCTCCTCCTGATCTACACCAGACTTAAAAAGCATTACGATGCTATTCTCTTGTAAAATCCCCTCTTCTTTGTGAGTTGTGCAGCTTGCCTAAATCACCCTCACTTTCACCGTATCTAATAACTCCTTTATGTATTTTTTTATTCTTCAACAAATTTGGAATGTTGTTTACAGTCTTTTTTTCTTCCCATGGAAACCCCAGCCATCATGTGTGACTTCAAAATTTATATGGAGGTATTGTGAAAAACCCAGCCAGATTTTTGAAAAACCCAGAAATCTCAGTTTTCTGAACATCTGAAATAGCATGGCTTTTCTCTACATTTTAGCCAGACTAGATGATTACACACTGACTGAATCCTGTCGTTACACTGTTCCATCAAAAAAAAAAAATCACAAATTTAGACATTTTGCTTTATGACCTAAGTTTTCTATTGTTTTCTAAATTTCTTGCTGATCCTATGCCCATTACATCTGTATACTAAATTCATGTGGATACCTAATTTTTTGCATTAACAGATTTTTCTTTACTTTTTTTCTTTTTTGATGTGGACGATTTTTAAAGACTTTATTGACTTTGTTTTAATTTTGGTTTTTTGCCCAAGAGGCATGTGGCATCTTAGCTCCCCAACCAGTGATTGAACTTGAACCCCCCTGCATTGGAAGGTGATGTCTTAACCACTGGACTCCAGGGAAGTCCCACATTAACAATTCTGAGTCAAACTCTGTCACATCACTCACTCTCTTGTCAAAATTCTAAATCCACTTTCCTTTTTGTCCTTTCCTGTCATCACACAACAAATCCCTAATCCTAGATAACTTAACTGTCTGCATCATTTTGCCAATACCTGGGCTGAGAGTATTTCAATTGAGGATATCTACAGCTATAAATGATCAACAAATTATCAACAGTCTCAACTAGGTCTTCAATCCTGCTGAAACATTCTGTTTCTCTGGATGTTTCATTTTCCACTTTCCACAATCTTTCAACTGTCACCAAACCTCTAATAAGTTATCTTCTTATCATCTTTATTCTTTACAAATGATTTCTTTACTACACAAAAAACCCAAAAAACAAAGCAAGACAAAACGAGAAAATAGATGGAAAACATTTCAGTGTTCAAGAACCATTTTTTTTCTTTTCTTTCCTTCTCTTTTCCTTCTGTTACAAAGTAGGAGGATGAAAATAAATTATGTAATTATGTAGCTTGTCAAAAGTCCATAATTTTGAATCAGAAGAACTTTGAACCTGACCTTCCTGAGTTCAAAGATTCATTTTCTTACCACTGAGATTCTGAATTTCATAGAGAGATATTTTGTGAGTGAATATAGTATCATTCACTGATTTTAAGATGGATGGTTTTGCCATTTCCCCTCATCTTCTTACTCTTGTAGGAATCATGACAATTATAGCGATTATGATATCAAATATATAAGCGAATAAGGGAAAACCCATAATTCATCATAACATAGAGAATAATAGTCATCTTTGCTGTGGTCCATAATCTACTTAAGAAGGCAAGCTTTGTTTGACATGCCAAAGGATCTAGTACAATGTGATTTATTCCTGGAATATTGTGAAATTAATGAAAACATTATTTGTGGGGAAAAATGAGTTTACTTGCATTTATAATTGGTTTTTCAGGCAGCAACAGCTGTGCTTATATCAAGAATATGCCATGCTGAAAAATGGAAGGTTGATTCCTGTTGCTTTTTTCCTTTCTTTCCCTTACATTTGTTGTTTATCATTTTGAAGGAAATTAGAATTATGTTTAATTATTTTATTATACTACAGAGGGAAGAATAATAGTGTTCCTGGAAATGCAGCTATGCCCAACTCAATACCATTTAGGTGGTTTTCCCAGTCACTTAGGTTTGATCAAATACTATTAATTGCAAGAGACCAATCAAAGTTAAAAACGAAAATCACATCAAAATCTGTTTCAGCTCTTTCCAAAAGAATGTGAGTCAGCATTTATTATATAAATCATTTAGTTCAACACTGGGATACATTCCTCCTCTGATGTATTTTAGACCTACATGGTATGTTCAAGGATGGATACTTATGCATTCTAGCAGAGCTTCCTGCAGTTTTCCCTTACTCCAGTATACAACACTCACTAAGAATGATTGTTTAATCAGCTTCATATTATCCACAAAGGTATATTGAGAGAAATGATTAAATACCTTTTTCACATTCATTATATCTATGACATTCTCCACCCCAAGCAGAAAAAAAGTATATAATCAATAATAGAGAATAATATTGAGTGTTTACTTTTAATAAACCAGCATTAGGTAATTTTATTCTGTTTCCTCATGCCCTCAAAGCAACTGTTTGCCAGTGCTTTTGAATCTTCTTGGGGTTTGGTGTCAAAATTATCAGCTTTAATTCTTCAGTTTTAATATCTAACTCTTTCTCCTTTTTGAACATTAATATATAGACTGACCCTTGAATATTTGTGTCTCTCCCATATTCTCCATATCCCAGCAAGAATTACTCAAGCAGACTTATTCCATCATCCAAGGAAGCACTCACCCAGCTTTGCTATGTCCGGTAGATTTCATATCAGATTTATAGTGCTGATAAAACAAAAGGGGAAGAAAAGGAGTGACAAAAACAGAGGTTCAGAAATAGAATTCTGTAAGAAGTTAGCCCTTAAATGTTTTTACAGGTTGTTGTGAAAATGCCTGCCCCTATAATAAATTGTAATTTTATGCTGCTTACTGTAATTTTTTTACACTGTGACAGTTTTGAGACTTCTGAATCGCTGTGTTGTAAATGGTGTAGAATCTTAAATGCTACCAAGAAGCTCCTGATTAGAAGTTGAAATGAGATAAGTAGTGAATACATTTTTTTTCTTCCAACTTTATTTCCCCACTTTAATAAAGGTTTTTTCCATATCATTAAATTCGTGTATTAGATGGTATTTCTCAGCCTGTCTTAAGTTCCCATTGTGAAATAATATCCAGTATTTGGGATGATAATGTTTTAATACATGGATACAAATCTATTGGGGGCTTCCCTGGTGGCTCAGTGGTAAAGAGTCCACATGCCAATTCAGGAGCCATAGGCTCAATCCTTGGGTTGGAAAGATTCCCTTGGAGAAAGAAATAGCAACCCACTCCAGCATTTCTGCCTGGAGAGTCCCACGAACAGAGGAGCCTGGTGGGTTACAGTCCATGGGGTCACAAAGAGTCAGACACAACTTAGAGACTAAACAACAACAACTCCCATTTTTCATTACTTCTCAGTTACTCTTTCTCATATGTGTTTCCGAGCATGCATTTTCCAGTTTTCCTGTCCATAGAAAGGGTTCTGAATTTGGATTCAGAAGACATGCTTTCAAGTCTTGGATATTCTTCTTAGCTTCAGTTCAGTTCATTCACTCAGTCGTGTCTGATTCTTTGTGACCCCATGAACCGCAACACGCAGGCCTCCCTGTCCATCACCAACTCCCGGAGTTTACCCAAACTTATGCCCATCGAGTTGGTGATGCCATCCAACCATCTCATCCTCTGTCATCCCCTTCTCCTCCTGCCCTCAATCTTTCCCAGCATCAGGGTCTTTTCAAATGAGTCTGCTCTTCACATCACGTGGCCCAAATATTGGAGTTTCAGCTTCATCATCAGTCCTTCCAGTGAACACCCAGGACTGATATCTCTTTAGGATGGACTGGTTGGATCTCCTTGCAGTCCAAGGGACTCTCAAGAGTCTTCTCCAACACCACAGTTCAAAAGCATCAATTCTTCTTAGCTTACATAGGACTTCAGGCTGCTGCTCTCATCTGTAGACTAGAAATAAGAATACATTACTCAGACAACTGTTTGAACAATTAGATGGAATAAGGTCCAGGTAATGGCATAGTATTTCAAAGACTAGAGTACAACATATGAATACTAGTAAATCACTATGTACATAAATAATTTTGTTAATGGGAATCTATTAGTATCCTTGGATACCAAATGCCTAATAATTTTGTCATTGCCTTCATATGTGTGTCCTCCATGGAGCTCAGCTTGCCTGTGGTTGATACTCAGTTTAATTATCCAGTTTAAAGGCGATTCTTCCTTCCATCCTCCTTGTCTCTATGTTGTCAAAGACAGAACACACATAGAAACGGATTTTTCCTGTTAACCCTGCATTAAACTTTAGGATGAGCTATTATTTGTGACTCTTCTTTAGTTAGCCCTTCGTTTTCCAATTATTAGTCATTGCCTCCACACAGCTTCACTAGATTCATTGAATCCTTATATTTTCTCCCCAGCTCTCTTTTTCAGTTCAGTGACAGCAAATCCTGTTGATCAGGTGTTTATGTCTAAATTCATTCTTGACTACTCTTACTTTCACATCTCAAATACAGTGTGTCAGAAAATACTATTTTTCAATTTTACCTTCAAAATAAATTCAGAATTTGACCATTTTCCTCCACTGCATTTTTTTTTTTTGGTCTAATCCACCATTATCTTTTCTGGCCTATTTTTATATCATTGTAATACTTCCTAGTTCCTCATGCCTTGTCTTTTCTATGTTTGAGTCAAATCTCAGGGAAGTACCCAAAGTTATATTTTTCAATGAGAGAAAGATTCCACTGGGCTTTTGTAAAACAAAACAAAACAAAACCTTAAATGGCTTTCCAAATTATCCATAGTAAAACCCAAGGCTTTCCCTGTACTTGTATGTACTGGCTGTCATTACTCCTCTAAAGTCATCATCTGTTACTCAGTCCCTTGATCTCTCTGCCTAGGTCTTCACACTTGATATTCTACTTGTCTAGACTGTCTTCATTCCACACATCTGAGAGCTCAGTGTCTTCCTTCCTCAGGCCTTTGCCCAGATGTCTTCTTCTCAGTCAGGCCTAAGACCATCCTATTAAAACTACAACACATCTGATACACACGTACTTTCTCTGCCTCCCTTCTGTGCCTTTTTTCTGTTGTATTGATAGCTATAAGATGTAACCTATTAATTTTATTTTGTTTATTTTTTGATTAGTATGTAAGCTCTATGGAGTTATGTTTTTATCCATGTAGTTATGTCTGTAGTTTCTGAATCTAGAAACATGCCTGGCAATAAAAGAGATTAAATGAACAAATATTTCTTAAGACAATAAACAGCAAAACTATTAAAAATGACTAGGAATAATAAAAATATAAATTTAAGTAAATTAACAAAATCATTTATTGGTATGAGAATGCAAAGAGAAACAAAAAATTTCCGGCTTTCTTGAAGACTCTTCTTATCTCCTTTTCCAGTTGTTATCCCTTGTATCTTTCCTAATCTAACATTTAACAGTAAAAGTTACTTTTTTCCAGTTTTTCTCAACTGTATAGAAATGGAATTATATAGCCTGTATTTTTATATTATAATTTTTTTAGCTCAAGATTATGTTACGAGGTACGTCTTGTTTTTGTATGCAGCTATGGTTTATATATTTTTATAGCCATAATTCATTCAGTGAGTATAGAACTCTCTGTTCTAGTACCAATGAACATCTGTATGGTTTCCAGATATTTAAGTATCATTAATACTAGTGTTATGGGCATTTTTGTACATATTTGGTGTGCATGTAGTAGGTAGTATCTGTGAAGAAAACTGAGAATTATTTCCAGTATAGAGTCCTCTACATTTTTATAATCTGTGTGGCGGTTAAATTAGTGTCCTCTCTAAACTCATATTCTTCTCACTCTCAACCACTCAGTTCTTTCAACAACTATCGCCTGGTCTATCTATATTCACTGTAAAGAGGATAGTTCCCTTTTTTTCTTCCAATTTGAATAAATTCAAAACCGTGTCTTTTATGGGCATCACTCTATCCAATGTTCAAAGAGTTAACAGAACACACAGTGTTATTAGATACTCAATTTACCACATACTCAAAGTGGAAAACCAGCCAAATTCCAACAGAAAAGCAGCTATCGATGCAAAATCATATTCTCATAAACAAAAATATTGTATTGTGAAAAAACACTGCAGAAATGATATCTGTGCAAAGGAATAACAGAAAGCATCTTCCTGAATGCCCTTGCCGGTCCTCAGATAATATATGGTGGTTGCTCTGATTTTACAGCATGTGAAACTAAGCTCACCTGAAAAAAATCCCATCATAAGCTTAATACTGACATTACACATTTTTATACATGTAAGAAAACTTCAACAATGCAAACTACTATCTCTCTCGGAATATCAGTGATTAAAATAGTTTATATTTGTAAGTTTGATTCCCATATATTTGACAATTGTTGTTGCTGTTCAGTCACCCAGTTATGTCCAACTCTTGTGACACCATGGACTGCAGCATGCCCGGCCTCCCTGTCCCTCATCATCTCCTGAAGTTTGTCCAAGTTAATGTCCATTGCGTCGTAACACCATCCAGCCGTGTCATCCTCTGACATCCTCTTCTGCTGCTCTCAGTCTTTCCCAGCATCAGGGATTTTTCCGATGTGTCAGCTGTTCACATCAGATGACCAAGATACTGGAGTTTCAGCTTCAGTGTCAGTCCTTCAAGGGAATATTCAGCGTTGATCTCCCTTAAGATTGACTGGTTTGACCTCCTGCTGTCCAAAGGAGTTTCAGGAGTCTTTTCCAGCACCACAGTTGGAAGGCATCAATTCTTTGCCGTTCTGCCTTCTTTACAATCCAGCTCTCACAACTGTGCATGACAATATGATATATTAAACAAACAGAGCTTTCACCCATAGAGTATCCTGTGTAAATCTTAATACCATTCTTGGAAGAAAATGTCCTTATTTTCATTAGCAGAAGACAGCAGTTTCCATCTGTGGCACACTCCTCATTTCTACCATATCCTGTATGTTAGGAGAGAATCTGAGAAAATTAACAGAGTCTATGCTACTTGTGAAAAGCCACATAATTTTCTCTGAGAAATTTTATAATTAAGAGCAAAAATTTAGGAACAATAGTATATATTAAGCACTTTAATATTGATGCTCCTGTGACAGACAAGAATCTGAAAAATCCAAAACAATAATTAGTGCTTCTTAGTCTTTTGGCTAAGAGCAAGTGCAGAAAAATATTAATTCATTCTTTAATTTGCTATTCATTCACTCAATATATGTATTTCAAATATTATAGTTGAAAACCTATGGTTTTTTAGGCACTGTTGTGGAGATATAAAAAGTTTAGATAAAGTTCCTGGTTAATAAACTTCTGATGAATTGGGGAAGGCAGATAATATTTCAGACAGTATGAGTTGCATAAGAACACACACACAGTGTAATGAGACACACACACACACGCATACACACGCACACACACACCCACACACACCCACACACCCTCCCCCACCCCCACCCCCCACACACAATGTATTTAACCAATTTGGGTCATGTCCAGCTGGTTGAAACTTCTGATCTAGAACTCTTGTTCACCTAATCTCAGCTGGGTTTGCTCACCTATGTGTGAACACCTTGTGGTTTGGGTGGCACTGTGGTTTATGATGGCCTTGATTTCCCAGCTGGCAATCACGTCCTCTGGTCTCTTATCTTGTAGGAAGTTAACCTGTGATTATATATGTGGCAGCAATATTTCAAGAGCAGTGACAGGACAAAGCACCCTCGCAAGTCACTGTTTTGTCTCTTGTTTGTTTTGACCCTGGTTTAGGAAGATTCCCTGGAAAAGGAAATGGGTACTAACTGCGTCGTGAATCTATTTTGCAATAAACCACATTTGTGATAAACATACATGTATATTATTGCCAGAGTTTTGAAGGAACAAAACAAACTAAAAACTATTTTTATATAATTAAGGTGGCCAAACGTGGACTTAAATTTATCAGGAATTTGACATAATTTTGCAAGGCATTTTGCTTTGCAGATGCCTACATGTATAACCAGAGTTTTGAAGGACAAAAAGCATTTTACTAAAATATTTTATATATATAAGAAATTATTATACAAAGAATATTAAGAATTAATTCTGTTTTCAAGTAATAAAATTATAGAAGTGTAAACAAATATATTTTTACAAAATGATACTATGTGAGTAAGTAAATAATTACAGTTTTCAATTTCACTGCATTAAGTCTCTCCTGCTTTGTAGCAATACTACCCTTGGTAAAATATAGAAACTCCTACACTCTTTAAAAATTAAATGCTGAGATAAACATGCAATGTGAAATCTTCTCTTTATTGTCATTAACGTGAAACAGACAGTGCAGTTGATAGAAGCACAGTCTATTACAAATATAATAGACATTTTTCTTACAAATTTTCTTATCAATTCAAAAATCTCCCAAATATAAATTATGTAATAGTGGAGAGTGGAAAAGAGTTTCTTCTCTGTGCTAAATGAATGGAGGGGCTTTATATCTTTATGAAGATTGTGTCTCTAGTAAATGATGTTTCCTTTTCTATTTAAAAATGAAAATATCCCCATTTTTTTCAAAAATGGATAAGAAGTGAAAACAAATACAAGGCATAAGTTGATTTTATTCAAATTTACACAACATAGTATCACATCAATTCTTCAGTGCTCAGCCTGTTTTATTGTCCAGCTCTCACATCCATATGACCACTAGAAAAAAACATAGCTTTGATTAGGCGGACCTTTGTCGGCGAAGTTTTGTCTCTGCTTTTTAATATGCTGTCTAGGTTGGTCATAGCTTTTCTTCCAAGGAGCAAGGGTCTTGTAATTTCATGGTTGCAGTCACCATCCACAGTGACTTTGGAGCCCAAGAAAATAAAGTCTGTCACTGTTTCCGTTGTTTCCCCATCTATTTGTCATGAAGTTATGGGACCAGATGCCATGATCTTCATTTTTTGAATGTTGAGTTTCAAGCCAGCTGTTTCACTCTCCTCTTTAACTTTCATCAAGAGTCTCTTTAGTTCCTCTTCTCTTTCTGCCATGAGAGTGGTATCATCAGCATATCTGAGGTTGTTGATATTTCTCCTGGTAATTTTGATTCTAGCTTGTGCTTCATTCAGCCCGACATTTTCCATGATATACTCTGAACAGAAGTTAAATAAGCAGGGTGACAACATACAGCCTTGATGTTCTCCTTTCCCAATTTGGAACCAGTTTAATGTTCCATGTCTGGTTCTAACTGTTGCTTCTTGGGCTGCATACAAGTTTCTCAGGAGCAGGTAAGGTGGTCTGGTATTCCCATCTCTTGAAGAATTTTTCACAGTTTGTTGTGATCCACACAGTCAAAGGCTTTAGCGTAGTTAATGAAGCAGAAGTAGATGTTTTTCTGGAATTATCTAGCTTTTTCTATGATCCAACAGATGTTGGCAATTTGATCTCTGGCTCCTCTGCCTTTTCTCAATCCAGCTTGTACATCTGGAAGTTCTTGGTTCACATACTGTTAAAGCCTAGCTTGAAGGATTCTGAGCATTACTTTGTTAGCATGTGAAATATGAGTAATTGTGCAGTAGGTTTGAACATTCTTTGGCATTGCCCTTCTTTGAGACTGGAATGAAAACTGACCTTTTCCAGTCCTGTGGCCACTACTGAGTTTTTCAAGGTGCTGGCATATTGAGTGGAGCACTTTCCTTTTCTCAGCATCTTCTTTGAGACTTTGAAATAGCTCAGCTGGAATTCCATCACCTATAGAAGCTTTGTTCGTAGTGACTCTTCCTAATATCCTCTTTAGTTTCTTAGATTGCTTTAGCAATTTATATCACATTCAACATGCAATTCACTGAATCTAATCAGTTAACACTGAGAGTTACAAAATTCTCAAATGTATAGTTCCTCTAAGTACCATGTAGGCTCCTTCAGAGAATTTCAAAGATTTAATTTCACTACATGGAGTAAGGTCAGTGTCTACCAGATTTCGTTTATAGGAATATGATGTGAATGATAATATCTAGTGAATTAATTTTGTGAGAGAAATATGTGCAAAGAAGTTTCTAATTAAGGGCTTGATATAAGTGTTATAGAAATATAATGATACATTTAAGTGCTGGTTATTCTAGATGAGACACAGCTGTTTTCCTAATAACCTGTATTTCCATATGTAATGACCATATGTTATTAGGGTTAAGGTTAGGGTTAGGGCTAGGGTTAGGGGTTAGGGGTTAGGGTTAGGGTTAGGGTATGATAAAAAGAATACTGAACTGAGAATCAGAAGATTTGAATTTGACATAGCTTCAGTCATAACATATGCCATTAGGGACATTACATCATTTCTTTCAAACACTATCACCTTGATTTCTTTCTCTGAATGCCAGTTTTCTTGCAAAGTGAGTAGTTGAAGTAAATGAAATGACAAGTTAACTTCTACTTTCTAATTCTGTGACTCTAGCATCTCTTCAGTTTTCTTTTCTAAGGACAGAAGAACAGTTACCTGTCTTCCTTGGCTTTGGAGAAATAATTTGACTTAAATTCATTTACTCTGGTTAAATTATTAGCCAAATGCACAATAGACATGGATATTTGAAGAAAACCTGCTTGCAACAATTTAGTAACGTTTTGTTTATTTACTTAGTGTTCCTTGAGATGATTGGTATTCAGTATCTGCTTCTAGGGACTTCCCGAATTTCTCAGGAGGTAAAGAATCTGCCTGCAACACAGGCGATGCAGAAGACACTGGTTCAATCCTTGGGTCGGGAAGATCCCCTGGAGGAGGACATGGCAACACATTCCAGTATTCTTGCCTGGAGAATCCTATAGACAGGGGCTACATTCCATGGGTTCTCAGAGTCAGACACGACTGAAGCGACTGAGCACACACATCTCTGTTTCTAAGGAAACAATTTCAAAGCCAGCTTTTGTTGCTCAATATTTTACTTAATACATATATAGAATTGGAAATATGCTGCTACTATTCTATCCCCAATTTTGAATGTCAGAGGGATTTCCTCACCTTGCTTAGTTGCTCATATTCTTTGTTTTTCCTCTCTCCATTCATATACTGATTCACTGAGCTTCTGGAAGTATGGGGCATATGTATCTGTGTAAGTGTGTGAGTGTTGTGATTTTTTCTTAAATTAACATTTATTAAATAGAGTTCTAGGGTTGTCAAAAGATAAACCAGGGTTCACTAAAAGACCACAGTGGAGAGTGAAATAGATCAGCTTATTACTTACAGATCCTGGAGGAGAGACAGGACATATTTTGAGGGGCCACGCAGGAAGGTGAAAGCAGGGGGTAGGCAGAGAGTGGAGTGAGCAGCAGGACCTGGGGCACACACTTTTTATCACAGGTGGAGTGCTTTGGAGTTCTTGAACTGAGGCTGGATTAGTTAGTTCAAGCCCAAAAGAGCAGGCTTTGGTAAGCTCTTCAGGGTCTTACCAGGTTCCCTGGTGGCTCAGGTAATAAAGAATCTACCTGCAACACAGCAGACCTGGGTTTGATCCCTGGGGCAGGAAGATCCCTTGGAGAAGGGAATGGCTACCCACTCCAGTATTCTTGCTTGGAGAATTCCATGGACAGAGGAGCCTGGTGGGCTGCAGTCCATGGGGTCACAAAGAGTCGGACACAACTGAGTGATTAACTGGCTTTTAGGGTCTTATCTCAGGGATGCATAAGGGAAAGGAGCTGGGAGGCAGGAGAGGGGCATTGGTGGAGTCATATCAGGAACTTAGATTTACTTTTAACTCTGGACTATTATCTAGGGTGTGAGCTTGCTGGGAATCTGGTAGCATTGTCAGTTGAAGGCCCTGTAGGTGGCTTAGCCACTCAAAAGCAATTTCAAGGCAGTGATACCTTGGATTCATTTAGCTCAACTCCCAACTGCGTGTGTGTGGGGAGGGGCAGGTCTGCTTCTATCAGGTTTTTTTTTTTTTTTCCCAAATTATCTGAGAGGAAGAGTTGAGGGACTAAATAAAGAGAAAAAAATAATATAAGCTCACTGTTAGTAGTTTTACCATTCAGGCTTTCTCACTGAAGGTGCCAACAGTAGGAGAATTGGGTTAACCTCCATCTAGTTATACAAATGAGTAGGATTTTTAAGTCAACTCATAGTAACTTTCTAATTTAGAGTGGTAGCTCCCTTGTGTTTGCCCCTTTATTTAGTTCCACTTAATGTTTACACAGTTCTTCTTGGTACAGTTTTAATCATCTTTATTGAGAGAAGGTTTGCAGACAATAAGTGCACTCATTTTAGGTATAAACCTCAATTGTTTTTGATGATTATGATTACCCATGTAACCACAATTATAACCAAGATATAGATTGTTTGTATCACCACACATGCCTCTGACTGCTTTCACTGGCATGCATTGTCATTTTTTGTTATTTTATGTTGTTAAGCAAACATAACACTTTTTACCAGAAACTGCTTATTCTTTCATTTATTGATGGACATTTGAACTGTTCCCAGTTCTGAACTAAGAATAAAGCTGCTAGGAAAACTTATGTTAAAGTTTTGTGTAGACCCATATTTTCAGTTCTCTAGGAAAAATATCTTGGAGTAGACTGGCTGGATTGCCTGGAAAGTATATTTTTAAATAATAAGAAAATGCTAAACTGTTTTCTACAATAGCTGTGTCACTTTATATTATTTCCACCAGCAATGAAAATTCCAGTTCTTCCACATTCTATGTTGCTGTTATGATTCTTTCTCATTTTGGCATTTTAGTGTGTGTTTAATTGTTTAAATTTGCATTCTTCCAATGAATAATATTGAACATCATTTATAGGTGTATGGCTATTTTTGTATTTTGTAAAGTGGCTATACAGGGCTTTCTCCATTTGTGAGGCTGTTTGTGTTCTCATTACTTATTTGTATCTTTTCATGTTGTGTGTGTGCTAGGTCGCTTCAGTCCTGAGCAGCTCTTTGTGACCCTATGGACTGTGGCCTTCCAGGCTCTCTGTCCATGGGATTCTCCAGGCAAGAATGCTGAAGTGGGTTGCCATGCCCTCCTCCAGGGGATCTTCCTGACCCAGGAGTTGAACCCACATCTCTTGTATCTCGTGCATTAGCAGGCGGATTCTTTACCACTAGTGCCACCTGGGAAGCCCCTTATATGTCATATATATCTTTATATATTTTGGATATAAATACTTTGTCATATATGATTTATAAATAATAATAATTATTTTATTACTTTCTTTTCAGTCTCTGGCTTATACTTTTCTTGAATATGGCTTATAAAGAAAATATCTTTAATATCTATGAATTCCAGTATGATATCAGTTCAATATATATTCCAGTTCCAATATATATTCAGTTCAATCACTCATCATGTTTGACTCTGCAACCTGTAGACTGCAGCACGTCAGGATTCCCTGTCCATCACCAACTCCTGGAGCTTGCTCAAACTCATGTCCATCGAGTCAGTGGTGCCATCCAACCATCTCATCCTCTATTGTCCCCTTCTCCTCCTGCCTTCAATCTTTCCCAGCATCAGGGTCTTTTCCATTGAGTCAGTTCTTTGCATCAAGTGGCCAAAGTATTGGAGCTTCAGCTTCAGCATCAGTCCTTCCAATGAATATTATATATATATGTATATAGTTACTGTTTATAAATTATATATAACAGAGAACCTCAGATTTGTTAACTTTCTTCTCTTTTTGTTAGTGATTACTGCTTCTTACCAGAAAATTTTTGCCTACTCTAAGAACATAAAGCTATTTGTAAGTTTAGCTTTTCTGTTAGGTTTGTGATGAATTTAAGTTGATGCTTTTGTACGGTGTGAAGTAAGGGATAGGGTAATTGTTTTCCCTACAGATGCTCAGTTGCTTCACACATCCTCTGTTGAATAGACTATCTTTTACATGCTATATTATTTATGCATATTTGTTGAAAATCAGTTGACAGTGAAGCTGTACCTATATTTATGTGTTCTCTAGTTTATTTCACTATTCTACATGTCTGTCCTCACAATGCCAGACAGTCTTGATTATAGTGGCATTGTAGTTAACTTTGAAGTAAAGCATTATAAGTCCTCCAACTTTGGTTTTCTTTGCAAAATTATTTCAGCTATTCTTTTTCCTTTCTAGTTCCAGATGAATTTTGAAATCAATTTGCCAGTTTCTTAAACAAAACCTATGCTTTTGATTGAGATTGAATTGAATGTATAGAGTCAAATCAGAAAGATAGTGCCAGGTCCTATTATAAAGCACTTCTTCACATCTCCAGAAAATTATCTAGTCTATAATTGCTAAATCTTAAATAAATGTATTTGCCATTGAGAGTGTGGTTTCATGGTTTAGAGTACAGCCCTGAGAGAGATTTCCTGAGTTTGAACTCATTGAGCTGCTTATTATTTAGATGAGCTTGAGCAAGTCATTCATCTTCTCTGTCCTTTAGGTTCCTGTTTGTCCAGTGGAAATAATAATAGTGAAGGGATATTGTAAGTATTAAATTAATCATTATTTGGAAAGCACAACAGAACCTGGCAAATATTTGATTTTGCTATTGAAATCCTTGCTGTATTCATTGCCATTCTTCCATGAAGACTAAGAAAAAAAAATATTAATAATGGGCTGTAGACCAAGGTAAAGTTTTTACATTTTCTGTGTTAAGTAAACACACTGTGGGCTCTACATGCTACTGGTAGATCCTCAAGTAATTATTAAATAAAGCATAAGAGAAAATATTATGCGTAGGAACGGGCTTTCCTGGTGGCTCAGATGGTAAAGAGTCTGTCTGCAATGCAGGAGACCTGGGTTCGATCCCTGGATCAGGAAGATCTCCTGGAGAAGGAAATGGCAACCAATTCCAGTATTCTTGCCTGGAGAATTCCATGGATAGAGGAGCCTGGTAGGCTTCAGTCCACGGAGTTGCAAAGAGTCATTCACGACTGAGTGACTAATACATATGCAATGCATAGGAATATAAAATGCTGAAAGTGTAGAACAATATAAAAAGTAGAATAAGGTTAGAAATAATAAAAGTAATATTTATTTGAGAAGTAGTGAGAAAATCAACCATATGTTTTTGAAAACCCACCCTTTCTTTAGATCCATATATCACATGATAATAGTGGCATCTTGGGTGGGGAAGGATTTAATGAAATTTAAAAATCAGGAGAGGTTGCTTTTATTCTTTAGTAAGAAGGATCTTTGGTGTTGCAGTGCACCCACCAGATGGCGAGTGTCTTTTTGTCTCATGGACAGTCAGGCTAGGAAGCAGTTTAGGAAGTGTAAAACTTGTTCTAGGATTGAAAAACTAGATAAAAAGAACCTTTAGTTTTCCTTTCTCTTTATTCTCCATTCTAGTTGCTTCAGGAAGTAAAGTTATGTATGTAATTCAAGTTGTTCTGTGTTTCTCAGATTCAAGGACAGTGAGTTCAGGAGAAACTTCTAACTATACATAATTCTGATTCATTAGTGCTAAAATGACCCTGTGTTACCACTAATATTAAGCATTGAAATATTAAATAGCTTATTAACAGCAGCAACTTAAAGAAATGGATCAAAAAATTCAGAATTTTTTTTCAAGGCAAACAAGTAACTGTATTTTTTTGTGTGTGTGGCATTATGATTATTCTCATATCACAGGTCAACAAAGAAGAGTGTTACCTATTAGAATCTGAAAGAGCAAGGACAGTACCAAATAGACCTGTCACACTCAGATAGTGAAATGTTTTTAATAGCTTCTTTGTATTAGATATTTTCATTACATATCTGCTTATCTGTTATTGCCCCATAAAAAAGATCAATGACATAAGAACTGCAAATATAATGGAGATTTCAGATATAACAGTAGAAAATTTGTGACATAATTTCTGAGATCACCTAACAGCATTGTTAAGCATTTGTTGTTGTTCAGTTGCTCAGTTGTGTCTGACTCTTTGTGACCGCATGGACTGTAGCATGCCAGGCTTCCTTGTCCTTCACCATCTCCTGGAGCTTGCTCAAACTCATGTCCATTGAGTCAGTGATGCTATCCAACCATCTCATTGTGCCTGTGGGTATAAGTAGCTCTTTGCCTGAGGATCAGTCAAGTCCACCTAGAACAATGGACTCTGCAGATAACAGCAATAGTTACTTAGTAAATTAGGTTCTGACTATACATATTCTCAAAAAAAGAAAAGATGACTGGTCATATTGGAATGTTCTCTTGCACCCTTACACTTCTGCCAGTGGAGATCTCTGAGCTCAGAATGAAAGTATGTAAGTTATTTGGAATTTCAAATGGGTCAAAAACTGCACATATCCAGCATGTAAGTTTGCATTCAGTGAAATTATTTAGCAATAATGGTTCATCACTAATAATCTAGACATAGCTTAATTACCCATGGCCCTTGGTTTATTATTTTTCCATTTATGATACAGAAGATTATTAATAGCCTCATACTATTTTGACTGTCACCAGTGCTCAGTTGCTAGTTTGCAAACATGAAACATTTCCTTGGGACCATATAAAGCAGCACTGTGCACTTGTGCCTGTGTGTTTTTCTTCCAGATTAAATTTATTAGATTACATATGCTTGCATTTCATTATGAGATCATAAAATGCAATATACTCTATAAATATAGACATGATGCAGTACCTAAATTACATTTAGACTGTGCTGAAGACAACCACAAAGCAATGAAAAATTAAGTCTCTTATGATAACAGAGGTATTCAGAACAAAAAACAACTCGTTTTGAATGTACCATAAGTAAGACACTTGTTTGTCAATAACAGGGATATTTAAAAGCATACTAAAATATGTTTAAATTAAAATAGAATTAAAACAATTACGTTAAAACTAAAATAATGCTAAACTCCTTTCCATAAAGAGAAAGTATTCAAATACTGTGATTGCTAAGTGAAATACTCTTGTCAGTCTACCATTTATTGAGGTTTCAATATACTAGCCATTTCATATGTGAAATGGTTTACACAGAATATTTTATTTAATCCCCAAACTAATTCTTGATGCAGGCCTTAGCCTTCTTATTTCCTCCTGAAGACACAAAGGATGGATGAGAGTAAAATACCTTGACTGAGATTAAGAGATCAAGTGTGGTCTGAACTCTCTCCAAGTCTACGCTGTAACCATTGTCTTTGTGATGAAGTTCTTAATCAACTTACCTTATCAAAGAGGATTCTTCCACATATCTCTCATCTAATGTAGCTCCTAATGCTGAGTTTAGGTTGTGTAAAGTCCTGGAAGTAAGCCTCCCTTTTCTGTTTTAAGTAATATAATTTTGCTCTTACCAGGAACTCTATTACTGCTTTTCCTATAAGGAGTACAGAAATTGTCTATGTATTTCTTCAGTTAATTTCATTAGAATTCACGTTGTTCTTAGTGCGTATGTTTTACTCTTTTGCTCATAAGACTAGAATACAGTCTTTTCTAGTGTGAATTTTTCTGTTTAATATGCAATTGAAATTGTGTTGCTCAGAGTTTAGGAATTAAACTTCAAAAATTAAAATATTTTAAATATCAAGAAAAATTTAATTCTCTTTGTGGAGTTGGTAATTTAGCTAGATTTTCAGTACATGATAAGTTCACAAATATTTTCAGCAATGGGTGCCTGTTACTCTGTGGCAATCTGTAATCTGCCACAATATCTAAAAGTGATATAAAACTGGAAAAAATGATATTCAATGAAAATATAAATTCTGTATTTTGATGACAGTTTGACATAAGTGTGCATATGATTCACACATGCTATAGGAGACAGAAAAATAATTATTCTGAAAATTTTAACAATATTCTCCAAGTGAAAAACTTTGAACAGTTCTTCATAAATGTTTTATTTTTATGAAAATGTCAGAGTAACTCAAACTACTCCAAGTAATACTGGTTTTTATTGTTCCTTTAAAGTCTGGTATTTAGAAAGTAGTCTCTAAATGTATGGGGTCTATAGAGTGGAGCTAATGTAGAATTTTTAACATTTAATTTTATTTTATGTAGAATTTTGCAAAACCAGAATATATTTACATTTATTCACTTATGCCAAAATTTTTGAAAAAAAAAATTCTTTATCTCTGATAGTTTTAGAAATTTTCTTTGTCTGCCTACATATAATTAGAAATATTCTTTATCTCCACTGATGCTATAGACATTTGGTAATATGTGGATTTGCTTGCCTTTCATGTTAACATGTGGTTTTGAAGAATGTGTAGAGGGATTTGGATTTGAGCATCCACCATTATCCTATGGAAGGCAAGGACATTTTTCTTTTACATTCTGATTTCTGTACCGTATTTTATTTTAGTTTAACAAAAACACAAAATAAATCCCAGTATTCTTTTTTTCAGTATTTAAGTTGTGGTTCAATTTATAGGGAATAATTTTTGACAACTATGAAAAATGTTAGAATTATAAGCTTTTATTGTTACATAGAAAGAAATATGCTTAACTCTCCAGTAAAATCAGGTCCATATCCTTAGAATAAATCAGCATACTTCAATTAGCATGTGGTGCAATAAGGAAGTCTTCAGAGGAAGTTGATTAGATTTCCAAAGTATTTTAGCATTTTCATATTATATTGAAGTAAACTGAAATGTCAGTGTTTTTGAAAATGATATATTTTCCCTCAAAAAAGATAGAATGACTACAGAGATATTTTGAAAATAGGAAAATAAACTAATAGATACCATAAAATGTTGATGTGATTTAAACTATAGATGGCAAAGAGAAAACTCTATCATAGCAAAAATAAGCCATCATCATTACTATGTTCTAGACAATGTGGTGTGAGAGTGCTTTATATGGCTTACTAGTCTAATTCTGTACAGCAACTGTTTTTTGAGAATTAATGATATAGAGTTAATTATAATATAGCTTCAGTTTTAGCTCTTAGATTGTAGCTTATTTGCTGGGTCATTTTTATATTTCTAGAAGTAATTTCTCATTACCCAGCCCCCACAACCTACTCCCTAGAGCTCCTGTAACCATTTATAAACATCCACTTTCTCTATACTGTATTTCTTGCTTTTACTACCACAGTTGTTTCTCTTTCCTGGCTGAACTGGACTGTTAATTGCTGAACTTTGTTTGGTGTTAGAAGGATCAAAGAAGCAGGGACTAGTTATATGTCTAACTGAGAACCAAAAGTGACATGAATGATCTGTCCTCTTAGAGATATTGACAAATGATTTGACTTATGAGATGATTATTTTGTTGTTTTGCTGATCTTGTTTGTGATGAGTTGAATATGTGGAAGTTGGGATGGGAAAAAAATAAAACAAAAAGGACTACAGTTAGCTAGCTGAGTATAACAATGGGTCTAATCCAGTTTTCATTTTTGACTACTGACAGATTTCAAGCTTGACCACTCTTCTTTTCTCTCTCTGCCCCAGATCTGGAAAGCTCATAAGAAAGCCCAGCAAAAGTTTAATCCATGTAAGCCCCAGCCAGAGCAGGAACTCTCACTCTAGCCACATACCCTAACCACCATAAAGACCAAGCCATTCTCCTTTCCCAGCTCTCTCAAGCCTTCTCGTCCTGTTCTCCCAGAAAATCTCTTTATATGAATAAACCTTTCTCCTATTCTCTTGGTACAAATGTGGCATCATTAGTCTTGACATCCAAACCAGAGTTAAGGTGCGTCTCATCTCCAATATTGTTGTGATCACAACAAACAGTATAGCAAATATGGTAGCATCTCGAAGATGGCCACCAGGAAGTCTTCTCTTGCTATGACTTGTGCTGGTGCCAATTGACAGCTTGCAGTTTCAACTACATTTCTCTGTGCTACATCAGCTAAGTCCTTCTGGGCCTCTTTTATAAATTTAACCTACATAAGTCACAGGTTTTGATAGGTGGTGAAGAGGAACAGGAATATGAGAATGGAGTCCTTTAAAAAGTGACTTGGATTTTGAATATTAACCCAGATATACCTGTGCATCTCAGATTGCATCATAAGTCTCAATTATAGATTAAATTGTGAAATACACTGATCGCAGGAAAATACTTTTACCCTGTGATGATTGGCAGTGTCTTAAACAGAAATTGACCTCCATTTTATTGAGTGCTCAGAGGAAAAGGCTTATGCCCGGCAATATACAGGCCAGTTAAAGGGTTACTTCTGTGAAAAAGTATTAGTTACCATGTAGCATGCTGAAGTCATAGTCTTTAAAGCAGAACCCTTACTAGAGCCCTACAAAATGCTTTTGCTACTGCTGTTGCTTATGCCTTTATTGTAATAAAGATACTGATATTTAGATTCATAGGTAAAGACATTCATGGCACACCCATGGCAGATAGAACCTACCTCAAGCCAAGGGTTCTTCAAAGCAATTAAAAAACCATAGCCATAGGGAAATCCTTAACCCTGACAATACTGATTTAAGACCTTCTGCAGGACTCTTGCCTGGAAAATCCCATGGATGGAGGAGCCTGGTAGGCTACAGTCCATGGGGTCGCTAAGAGTTGGACACAACTGAGCGACTTCACTTTCAATTTTCCCTTTCATGCACTGGAGAAGGAAATGGCAACCCACTCCAGTGTTCTTGCCTGGAGAATCCCAGGGATGGCGGAGCCTGGTGGGCCACCGTCTATGGGGTTACAGAGTCAGACACGACTGAAGCGACTTAGCAGCAGCAGCAGCAGCAGGAAGAAAAATAAAAAATGAGCAGAGCAGTGTGGAACAATCTCTGAATTATACCCAGAAGTAAAAACAAACAAAAAGGACAATGCAAACAAATAAATTAAAAACCTGGAAGTGGGTAGAAACACAAAACAAAGAAGTCCACAGTTTGACTCAATAAGAAATCTCAAGTTTACTAAAAGAAATTTTGACAGCAAAAATATAAAAGATTGGTTTTGGCACCTCTACAACATAGGTTATGAATTTTATCTATATTGGTTGGCAAACTTCATAGTTTTAATTGATACTGAGACTCAAATAGTTATGTGTGGAGATCCCCTTAAATTTAAACAAAGTCCCCCTACCTACACCTTTAAGAGGGTTACTGAACAGAAAAGAAAACAAACAGGTGAGTCGCACCGCTTGCCTAAATTCCCCATAGTCCCATCGTCTTAAAGTATTCTATAATGGGCATGAACACTCTTACTCGAGTAAGACAGCAAAATTAAATTAAATCTGTAGCTATTACTATGACCTTAATAAGATAGAATCCCATGACTTTGGCCTTGCCTCCCCACCTCCTTTTTTTTTTGAAAGGTAACTGATGATGTTTTGGAGTGTTTTGGGGATGTCTTTTTTCCCATAAGGGAGGAAAATTCACAATGCTTAAATTAGAAAAATTTAAATAGACTGTGTTTTAATCATTGTTTAATATAGCTTCACTTTTATAGATATCATCTAAATATATGTTTATTAGGCTGTGAATTATTAGTAAAAAATATTTTATAGGAAGTAACTGTAGGCCAAACATAATTATATAGAAAATTCAAGTGAAAGAAAAGCTAACTCCTGCTGTGTATATGTTTATGTTGTAATTATGTGTGATATATGATATACTATATATGACATAATTTAAATTGATGGTAAATGTCATAATTAAGATCAAGAATATGTGATACTTTTCAGGTTACTTTACATTATTGGAAACTAAGGATGAATTTCAATTTGGAGTCTCAAATGTGGCCCATGTTACTACTCATAGTATCCGGATATATGAAAATATCATTTTACTTGGGAAATAATACTTTATCTATACCTTGGCTATTAATTTATGTGTGAGGTCATTTGCTGTTACTCATGCTTGAAGGTCTGAGATCTGTAAAACTTTCCAGTGTCTAACATCCTCTCTGCTACTCACAATAGCCATTATTAGCAATGGTTTTAAGCAATTGCTTAAAATCTGACAAAACATCAGAAACTAAAGCAACTTAAGAAGCACTCTGAATAGAAAAGACAGAAAAAATAAAATTGCTGATGCCACTAATAACCTGCCAAAAGCTACTTAGTGTTTCCTTATTTCCCTCTGCTGTTTCGAGTGTCACTGATGGCTGTGTCTCAGTGTGTTCAGCTGCTTCTTACTGGTCCTGTTCTCATGGAGCTGGCTGCTTAGAATCATTTACATTTACGTAGCTGTGATAGATCATAAACTATGCTTTATTTCTAGTGCTAGCCATGGTATTTACAGTTCACTACCTTATTTTTTTATTTTTTTCCCCAAATTACCTCGGAGCAACATTATGATCAAGTCTATATAACAGTCAGGGGTGCTGCCTCCTAGATGATATTTTTTACTCTGGGCAAGGCATAGACTTTCTCTGCACTCTGTTCTATTGGACTGTCATTCCTCCAAAGGGATTACAATGTTGAACAAAGTATTCTCTCTTGATAATGACTCAAAACAAATATGTATGGCACTTGGCAAACATTCATAATTTCTCATTTCATTTAATTTTCTCTAGACTTCATTTCCATCAGTATTCACCACGGTTGACAGTACAATCATACCAATCAAGTTCTGAGAAAAGGGTTGGCTCTTTAAAACCACCGAAGGCTAATAAACATTCCAAGTGCAGCATTATAATCACAAAGATAGTCCAATAAAAATCTTTTTTTTCCATGAAGACTAAGAAGTTGAGTGGTTAATGGTAGTTTTCACTGAGAGGTGGTTCTTGACTATGATAGAGAAATAATTATAATCTGGTAGTTAGTAGTCACTGGATGCTTAATTTATTCATTCAGCAAACTTATTTTTTGAGACGTTACTACATGCAAGGTACTCTTATAGTTACCAAGGTTGCAACAATGAGCAAAGCAGACAAAAATCCCTGCCCAGGTAGACCTAGATAATGCTGCTCTGTTAAATAACTCCAAATTCTTAGAAGTTTAAAGCAATAAAGGTTTAACATATATAAGCTGAATGTTTAATACAAATTGGCTACGGGATCTGCTCTTTATGTTCTCTGCAGTCAAGACTCATTGTGTAGCTACAGTTGTGCCAGTTATAGAGGAAAAAAGGCAGAGTGCTAAGAAGGGTCTTATACCAATGAGTAAATGCTCCAAAACAGAAATGATACACAGTAGTATTGCTCACACTTAATTAGACCTAGTCACGTGATCCCACTCAAACACTAAAGGGCCAAAAGTGTAATTCTCCCACGTACCTAGGAGTTGGAAAACTAGAAATATTTGTGAGCAGCATGGATATTGGCATATGATAAGAAGTCAAGTAAGATATATATAGATTCAGTTCAGTTCAGTTGCTCAGTCGTATCCAACTCTTTGCGACCTGATGGACTGCAGCATGGGCTTCCCTGTCCATCACCAACTCCTGTGGCTTACTCAAACTCATGTCCATTGAGTCAGTGGTGCCATCCAACCATCTTATCCTCTGTCATCCCCTTCTCCTCCCACCTTCAATCTTTCCCAGCATCAGGGTCTTTTCCAATGAGTCAGTTGTTTGCATCAGGTGGCCAAAGTATTGGAGCTTCAGTTTCAGCATCAGTCCTTCCAGTGAATATTCAGGATTGCTGTCCTTTAGGATTGACTGGTTTGATCTCCTTGCAGTTCAAGGGACTCTCAAGAATCTTCTCCCCAGCACCACAGTTCAAAAGCATCAATTCTTCGGTGCTCAGCTTTCTTTATGGCCCAACTCTCACATCCATACATGACTACTGGAAAAACCATAGCTTTGACCAGATCTTTGACTATAATCTTATATAGATTATATTGATATTATAAAGTCAAATAAAACAGGGAAGCTAAATAAAAAGTTTAGATTTAGTCCTTTACCAGGTGACTTAGTGGTAAAGAACCTGCAGATAAAGAACTTGCCTGAAGTGCAGGAGACTTGGGTTTGATCCCTGGGTTGGGAAGACCCCCTGGAGAAGGAAATGGCATCCTGCTCCAGTATTCTTGCCTGGAAAATCCCATGGATAGGAGCCTGGCCAGGGGGCAGGGGGTGGGCTACAGTCCATGGGGTCACAAAGAGTTGGATATGACTGAGTGATTGAGCAACAAAACAGGAAAGCTGAATACAATGTTTAGATTTACGGGGTTCAATTTAAAAGGGTAAATCAGGGAAGGTGTAATAGGTGTCGACAGTAAATGAAGATGTGAAGTAGGTTGAGAGGTGAGACAGCGAGTCACCTATGAAGAGAAGAATTCTAGAGAGAGGGCAGAGAAAACACAATGGCCTGAAGGTAGATATCTGCGTTGTATGTTCCTGAAACAGAAAAGGAGCCAGTGTTACTGGAGGGAGTGTGCTGGGGGCATATAGAAAGAACTAAATTGAAGGTGTAACTATGAGCCAGATCAGGTAAAGCCACTTCAAGGGTTTGAACAGAAAAGTAAATTTCTCTTTCCTATAGATTAGCAGTATCTTGGCTGTTGCTGTGTTGTCACAGCAATATTAGATATCAGACAACATAGGGGAAAGATATAAATGTGATGACCAGTGAGGAGGCATTCATCTGAGCAAGAGACTCTGCAGACCTGGCCCATGTTTATAGCAATGAAGCAAGTGAGGCCGTAGGACTCTGATTATATTTTAAAACTTGAAGCAATATAGTTTGCTGATGAATAGTTTGTGGGAAGAGAGAGAAGAATTCGGTGATCAGGTCTTATCCTGTGAAACAAAAGGGCTAGTATGTCCTACAAGCAAGCTCTTATGTGTGTGTGTGTGTGTGTGTGTGTGTGTGTGTGTGTGTGTGTAGTATATAATAGTTACTTTTCCCTCTATTGCTACCATGCCCACCGTTGCCACCCTTGTGCATGTAATTGCCATCTTTCCAGAACCATTACAACAGCCTCAGACTGCATAAATCTTTCCACTCTTTCACTGACAAATCAATTCTTCAGATAGTAGCTCAAGTGATCTCATTGGAAACAAAATACTTTTTTATAGCAGAGACCAAATTTCAAAGTCTTTGCTTTGAATTTCAAAGGCCCCATATGATGCAGCAGTTGACAACTCCCTGACTTCATTTATAGTCAATCTCCTTCTTTACTCACTCATCTGCAATTAGCCAGCATTTTTTAACATTGAACATAACACATGCTCACCCTTTCAGGGTTTCTCCCTGCTATTTTCTACAAGTGGAACAGTTTTTCTCCCCAGTTTTACTAAGATCTCACTTATCTCACTCAGGTTTCTCTCACAAGTCAGATCATAAAGAATGGTCTGGACACGCCATCTATATAATGATTTTTCTGCCCCCACATGTGCCTCTTTTACATTTCACTTCACTCCTCTTTATTTTCCTCATAGCACTTAACAGCTGACATTATGAAATATATTTATTGAACTATATATTTATTTTTGCATTTCTTCCTCCTACTAAAGTTAAGACTTACGAAAGCAACAAAATTATCTGACAGGCTGATACTTTTACCCCAGTGCCTGAATTAGACTGATGATGACGCTAGTGGTAAAGAATCTGCCTGCCAATGCAAAAGATGCAGGAGACTAGGATTCAATACCTAGGTCAGGAAGATCCCCTGGAGGAATATCCCCTGGAAGATCCCTTGATTTCCATACAATCAAAGCATGGCAACCCACTACAATATTCTTGCCTGGAGAATCCCATGGACAGAGGAGCCCGGCGGGTTATAGTCCAGAGGGTCGCAGAGTCGGACATGACTGCAGCAACTTAGCACACACATGCATAGAGTGGGCAATCAAGACTTATTGGTGCTGAGCGAAAGAATAACTAAATAAAACACAGGTGGGTGAAATTAGTCTTTGACAGGTGGTCCAGTTTTTGAAGTTTAGATAAGTTGAGCACTAATCTGGTGAACTGCCAGGAACTGGAGATGTCATAATGCAGCCAGAACCATAAATGAAAGGGGAGATTCAATTATTGATACTGTTAATAGCTTGACAAAAGCAATTGAGTTCCACTGACATTCTGAAAAAATTTACCGAGTTCAAGTATTGTTGTATAGAAAATAGAATAAGGGTAAAGATAAATCCACTGCATAAACTTAAAGAATATTTATTTTCTGTGTGGAAATATGTGCCTGAGCCATCCCATTAATTTCTAAAAAAAATGAATGTGGGAGGAAAAATTCTTCCAGAACATGATCCTATGAGAGGTTTTAATGAATAGTTTGCGAAGGAAAATTGAAACATATAGGTTCACTAATTGCAAACAGTATTTAAAATAGCATTTAAATCTAGAAATGGCACTTGTAATTGAGTACAATCAAAGCCTGTACATTAAGTAGAATACAGAAAACTATGGCCCTGTTTGCCAAAACCTTCCCCCATATGCTCTGGTAGTTCAAGCCTTATGAGCTATGTCAGTATAGCCAGGTAGTTAAAAATATGGAGCCTCAGAGATTAAATCCTTTGTTCTATGCTAGGAGAACTGAATTTTTAAGTTCATATTCTGAAGAATGCTATAAGTTTTAGAATGCATTTATATTTTCATAAGGGCATTCCAAATTTTAATAAATTAGCTGAAACAAAACCTATAAAAAAGCCAGAGAAATCATTAGAACATTTTGGAACCAACTATCTCAATATTGATAGGAGGAATAATTCCAGATGACAAGAATAAATCATGTATTTGACAGAAAGAACAAATTTGACACGATGTACTTCAAGAAGTTCAGCATGGACCAGTGACTACCAAGATCAGAGCCACATGAGTAATGTAATGTTTAAGTTGGCTTCCTAATTTTAATTACATCAAGTATGATATTAAAACTAAACTTAGAAAATTAAACCTGATTTACCTTTGTTTTAGAGACAAGATCATAAGAAGTCAAGGTGAGAACAAACAGTAGAACAAAGAATGTATTTCTAGTTGGTGATTTAATTCACTTTAAAGGAAGGAACACTGTCAAGAATGACAGGGCTCAAATTGAACCTATCCTGTATATAAATGATTGGCTCCTTCAGTACTCAGGGCCCTAGGATTTGTAACTCAATAATCTCAGCTGAAAATACATTATCATTAGAGGGACTTGGGGCTTCCCTGGTGTAGCTGAGCTGGTAAAGAATCTACCTGCAATGCAGAAGACCCCGGTTCTATTTCTGGGTTGGGAAGATCCCCTAGAGAAGGGATAGGCTACCCACTCCAGTGTTCTTGGGCTTCCCTAGTGACTCAGACAGTAAAGAATTCACCTGCAATGCGGGAAACCTGGTTTCGATCCCTGGGTTGGAAAGATCCCCTGGAGCAGGGCATGGCAACCCACTCTAGTATTGTTGCCTGGAGAATGCCCATGGACAGAGGAGCCTGGCAGGCTTCAGTCCATGGGGTTGCAAAGAGTTGGACACAATTGAGCAACTAAGCACAGCACAGAGGGGCTTAGAGTAGTTATGAGAAAAATGGCGCCTCTCTGTCCTGTATTTAAGTAATACATGTCTATAATCAGTGTGGAACTAAATGTATGGGGATGTGAATGTCTGAGGGAGTTATGTGTTCTGTGTTCAATGATGTTACTATCTAAAGTTATCTGTATTCTATATCTATGTCTATGCCTGTGATGTATTGGCTTCTAAGACATTTTATATTCTCAGTTTCCAATTTCAGAGGGATGAAATATCTTGCTTAGGGATACCAATTTCATCACTTGTTAATCTTGTTTGACCCCAGGTTTGTCTGATTCAAATGTCCATGTTCTTTTCACTTCTCAGGGCAGAGGTTCAAATAAATTTAACAAGCATTTTGGAGATAAGCTGCCTATATAGAAGCCATTTTTTTTCTTTTCTCTTTTTTATTTTTACTGGTTGCCACTCACAATCCACCACCCCAAAAACAAATGCACACCACCCAAAATACACATGCACACCACACCACAGAACACACATATAAAATATACAATGTCAAGATTTTATTAAATTTTTCTATTAAATGGTTTATTAAATGCTAAGAACCATAAAGAAGGCTGAGTGCTAAAGAATTGATGCTTTCAAATTGTGGTACTGGAGAAGACTCTTAAGAGTCCCTTGGACAGCAAGGAGATCAAACCAGTCAATCCTAAAGAAAATCAACCATGAATATTCGTTGGAAGGCCTGTGACTGAAGTTCCAATACTTTGACCACCTGATGGGAAAAGCCGACTGATTGGAAAAGACCCTGAAGTTTGGAAAGATCAAAGGCAAAGGGAGAAGGGGGAGGCGGAAGATGAGATGGTTAGATAGCATCACCGATTCAATGGACAGGAATTTGAGCAAACTTGGGAAGATGGAGTACAGAGGAGCCTGGTGTGCTAGATCCCATGGGGTTGCAAAGAGCTGAACCAACTTAGTGACTGAACAACAACAGAGAATTAAATGTTAAGAATGCTATAATGAATGAGTTTTATAGGTATTCTTCAGATATACAACCATGTATTACTAATATTATTAATTTAATATATGTTCATGTATCCTAAAGACCTTCAAATATACATTTATCTATATCTTTTATATTTATCCCATGTTATTAATAAACAATCCTATAGAAAATGTTAGTTCTATCATCTATACTAAGTTAAACTCATGACTTTGAGTTTCATTCAATAAGAATAGACAGTAACTAAATACATTTGTGTTTCTTTCTTGTCCCTTGACATTGGAATTAGCTTGTATCATTTGGCATGTGTCTCCTTTCAAAATGAGGGAAGCATTTCAATTGCTATTTATTTGTGCCAATTCTGGCTAACCTGTTTAATTCACATGGACTTGAAGAGATTATAGCTGTGGGCTTTGTTTGTTCTTGTTCCTGTAAATCACAGGACAAGACAGGTTTTAGGGCACTGTTTGAATCAGTCCCTCAGGTCTCCCTTAACAAATGGGTGTCATTCACAAATGCTGTAGATGATGACTCCTTGATTTCAATTGCACTTTTAGAGGGCTAGTAAAGTGACCTATGGCCTTTCTTGCACTTGGTTCCAGGAAGATGGGAAATAGTAATTATAGTGTAATAAAGCACACGAGGACTCTATTTAAATGGAAGAATTTGCATTTAAATGGGAATTTTAAAATGAAAACATGTAAAGCTTGATAGGTACAATATTTAGTATACAGCTCATGACAGCAGTTAGGAATATGCATAATCGAATGTCATGTGTGGATGTGCAGAGGTGGGCTTCTGTGCATGCCCAAAGGGCAAGGGTAAAGGATTTGAGTGAGATTGAAAACGAAAAGGTAAAATTAGCCACAGATATGACATATTTCATTAAATTGAATTATAAAAATATTTTAATTTTTAAAAAAAATTCATTCTTTGGGGGCACTCCAGTATTATGACTTATAGCTAATGAAAATGGCTAATTGATTAACACTTAGGGAGTGTAATAGAATTTAACTTTCTGAACTGCCTACAATAATTGTTCATTAATCCATTTATTGAAAGAGTTTATTTATATTCTGGATAGGAAATTAAAGTATACATAATTTTAAATACATTTGACAATTAGGAGATACTTTGAAACTGACATAAAAATCTACCATGAAAATAGAGACTTCCTTGATGGTCCAATCGCTAAGACTCTACACTCCCAAAGCAGGAGGCCCAGGTTCAATTCCTGGTCAGGGAACTGGGTCAGACCCCACATGCTGCAACCAAGACCCAGTGCAGCCAAATTAAAAAAAAAAAAATCTATCATAAAAGTGATTTCCTTTTTTTAATTGCAGGAGATGACCATGAACATATCCTTTGCAGATTGTGAGAAGGCAAATAAATTCACTTTAGTTAATGGAGTAAATAATGTGATGGAGAAAAAATGCTTAAAAACTGTATGTTAATTCAAATGCTTTCTTTTTTGCTTAGGGCAGTGATTTCATTGAATAACTCAACCAATATAGCCTATTTGAAAAAAATGCTAAAAGATATGTTTTCAAAGATTCCCAATTTATAAAAAAAAAAAATCAGTCAGAATGATGATTACTGCCCAACTCTTCAGTGAATAATTATAGATCAATTCATTTTCTATTCATAAGGCAAAAATGTATACTATAGTGTTTAGAATCTTGCTATATTAAATCTTATCCTTTGGCAAATGAATGAGTAAAATATACAGGTGGCTTTTTTCTTAGGTTTTACATATGTAAAGGCAGACATCAAATATCAAAAACAAAGTTTGAGATCATCTACATGAAAACAATTTTAAAAATGTATTTTCTACTGAAGGCAGTTAAAGCAGTATAATAATCAATGAATATGAGTACTCACCATTTGCTCTTTGTATTTAATACTGAAGGTACAGTACCAAAGTTACTGTAGATAGACTCACCATATGATTTGTCTCTTCTTTAACATACCCATTTCCAGCATAGAAAGCTGTTGGGAAGAAAAGAGATCAAGCATGTAGATATATTACTGCTGTCTAAATGTGCTTGTGAACTCATAATTTTAGTAATTGTTGTTTTGTTGTTGTTTAGTCCTGTCCAACTGTTTTGCGACCTGATTGACTATAGCCTGCCAGATTCCTCTGTCCATGGGATTTTGCAGGCAAGAATACTGGAATGAGTTGCCATTTCCTTCTCCAGGGGATCTTTCTGACCCAGGGATCCAACCTGTGTCCCTTGCATTGGCAGATGGATTCTTTACCACGGAGCCAACAGGAAAGCCCAATTTTAGTGATTACATAAGTTATAAAATAGACAAGTGCCCCATACTTGTGATCCAGTAGACTCACCAGGTTTAGGGTATCCCTAATGACAGAGCAGAAGCTTTTGTACTCATAGCAGTATCCATGTCAAAAAGTAAACAGTATTCTTTTTTTTTTCATAGGCAGGATGCTCTTTGACATCAGTTTTATTTTTTTATTTTTATTTTTGTTATTTTAAATTAGTTTATTTATCTATTTTTTAACTTTACAATATTGTATTTGTTTTGCCATACACTGACAAAAGTAAACAGTATTCTAATGAACTTTTAGTTTAGTTCAGTCACTCAGTTGTGTCCGACTCTTTGCGACCCCGTGAATCACAGCACGCCAGGCCTCCCTGTCCATCACCAACTCCCAGAGTTCACCCAAACTCATGTCCATCTTTAGTTTGATACAAAATTTCATGGGTGAAGCTTTGCTTCTCTCAGACAGATAAGAATATTTCTTGTTAAGGCCTGAACCCCATTTATGAAAGAGTTTTAGGGGTTCTCATATACCTAAAGTTACTGCTCTCAAGCCTCAGCAAATTTCTGTTAGCTTCTACCTCAATTTTCTTTTAATTTTGATTTCATTTTTCTTAACTCCCAAATTGGGCTTAGTATGTTTTCCCAGCTCTAATAGTGATGGAATTTAGTGAAAAATAGAGGTGAGCTCTGAAAATTTCATTCGTTCATTTATTCATTCAGCAATTAGTTTGTCCCCTTCTCCTCCTGCCTTCCATCTTTCCTAGCATCAGGGTCTTTTCTAAGTAGTCAGTTCTTCACATCAGGTGGCCAAATTATTAGAGCTTCAGGTGCTCTTTAGTTAATGGACTTTGAACAGTATATAAAATAGTAAAATTCTTGCACTCATATTATGTAATGTGTATAACATAATGGTAAGTAACAAAAGGATGTTAAGCACATGTCATACAAAATATACTATGAAAGTGAAGTGGAAGTGAAGTCACTCAGTCGTGTCCAACTCTTCAGGAAACCCGATTAATTTTTAAAGAGTTATCTATCCTAGAGATTTCCTGGGCAACATTTGTGTGGATGGTACCAAGTGCCCCGAGTGTAGACTACTTAACTTGGTATGCTGTGTAATGTCACACCCAGGTCAAACTTCACGTTATTTCTTAGCATATTTCTATCTTTTGAGTAGAATCTTCTATTCTTTTGCATCTTTTGTTCATGTTGTCCCTGGTTATTTTAATTCAGTTGAGTCCTACTGAAGTTCAGTTCAGTTCAGTTGCTCAGTCATGTACAACTCTTTGTGACCCCATGGACTGCAGCATGCCAGGCTTCCCTGTCCATCACCAACTCCTGGAGCCTGCTCAAACTCACGTACATCCATCTACGGTGATACCATCCAACCATTTCATCCTCTCGTCGTCCCCTTCTCCTCCTGCCTTCCATCTTTCCTAGCATCAGGGTCTTTTCTAAGGGTCAGTTCTTCACATCAAGTGGCCAAAGCTTCAGCTTCAGCATCAGTCCTTCCAATGAATATTCAGGACTGATTTCCTTTAGGATGGACTGGTTGGATCTCCTTGCAGTCCAAGAATCTTCTCTCTAACACCACAGTTCAAAAGCATCTTAGGTGCTCAGCTTTCTTTATGGTCTAACTCTCACATCCATACATGACTACTGGAAAAACCATAGCTTTGAATATACAGACCTTTGTCGGCAAAGTAATGTCTCTGCTTTTTAATATGCTGTCTAGGTTGGTTACAACTTTTCTTCCAAGGAGCAAGTGTCTTTTAACTTCATGGCTGCAGTCACCATCTGCAGTGATTTTGGAGCCAAGAAAATAAAGTCTGTCACTGTCTCCATTGTTTCCCCATCTATTTGCCATGAAGTGATGGGACCAGATGCCATGATCTTCATTTTCTGAATGTTGAGTTTTAAGCCAGCTTTTTCACCCTCCTCTTTCACTTTCATCAAGAGGCTCTTTAGTTCCTCTTCACTTTCTGCCATAAGGGTGGTGTCATCTGCATATCTGAGGTTATTGATATTTCTCCCGGAAATCTTGATTCCAGCTTTTGCTTCATCCAGTCCAGCATTTCGCATGATGTACACTGCATATAAATTAAATCAGCAGGGTGACAATATATAGCTTTGTTGTACTCCTTTCCCAGTTTGTAACTAGTCCATTGTCCATGTCTGTTTCTAACTGTTGCTTCTTGACCTGCATACAGATTTCTCTGGAGGCAGGTAAGGTGATCTGGTATTCCTATCTGCTTGAGAATTTTCCACATCCTCTCCCAATACTTGCTGTAACATTCACCTAGCTTTTTGTGTAATTGCCTGAAACCTCTAGTGGTGATAATAGACCATAATGATCTGATCCTGTTAATATATTAGCTGCTAAACATGTTATCCCTCTCATGAAATGTAATTATATTAACTGATTAAAATGCCAGTCACTGAAGAGTTAGTCCAAAATATATCTTTGGAGAGAGATATATCTCTAATATGTGGCAACTTTAACAAGCTGTCTATATTTAATTCTGTCATATTTCTGCCCTCTTACCTATACCTGCAATACTTGCTTTGGTACACTCCCTAAGATCTATAAGTATTGTGAGTTATCAAACTATTGTTTCATTATACTTACTCGCCATCCATCTACCTGAATGGGTGAAAATTTCTTGAGAATTATTTACTCAATAAATATTAATGAGGCACAAACTACCTGGCATATTCCATGAGGCCATGTGCTTGGCTCAGTAATCTCCTGTTCCATCTGCCTTCTGAAACAACAATAATGCCTGCTGTTGTTCCTCACTCAAACAATTTGTTAAGATTTATACAAGGAAAATTCCTTATTCATCAAGTATATGTAATTTTAAACACCTATTATGGGATAATCACTGTTCCAGCATTTGCAAATATAAAAGTGAGTATGTTAATTTACTTTTTTATCCATATACTTGTGATTCAGCTTTTGATGAGTCCTTTGCATCATCTTGGGCTTCCCTGATGGTTCAGTGGTGAAATATGCAATGCAGAAGACAGAAGATGTGGGTCCAGTCCCCAGGTCTGGAAAATCCCCTGGAGGAGGAAATGGAAACCCATTCCAGTAGTCTTGCCGGAAGAATCCCATGGTCAAGGTATCCTGGCGGGCCACAATTCAAATGGTCACAAAAAATCGGACATGACTAAGTGACTAAAAACATTGTATCATCTTAGGAAGTTTGGCTGTTATCTTGTAGATAATGAGGACTCAGGGAGGGTTATTTAGCAGTGGTAGGAAATACATTTTTGCTTTGGATTTTAGACAAATATACTACTCTACCATGAAGTGTAGAATAAATTGGATTAGTGAAGAAATGGGGCCAGGGAAAGCAATTAGGAAGATATGGCAATGATACAGGGAGAGATGAGGATGCTGTGAACTAAGATGATGGCAGTTGGGCAACAGAGAAGTAAGAGTATTGAAAGATATTAAAGAAATACATAATAAACATGGTCTTATTTCTTCCATTTGATTTTCTAAGTTTAAATATAGTTCTTTCCATCTGTTTTTGTTTATATCTACCTTAAGCGTAGAAATGAACTCCTCCAGTTGTTTGAGAATATTAATTGATTTATTGCTACATGGAATCTGATAAAGGAAAGGGAAGTAGGTGCAGGAAAAGATCATCATCGAAATATTTTTGACGGTCATCTTGAGTACATTGTTTAAAGCTGCCTTATATACTAAGTAATGTTTGAAATCTTATCAATAACTTCTTTTCTATATAATGAGGGAAAATGTTGTTTCTATTGTGGATAAAGCTATCACTTCCTCAAAAAGACCTTAACTAACACCATAGAGAAGATTAGGCACCCTGATATCCATTCCAGTGGTATCCTATATAGTCCTAAACTAACGTTTTCATACTTCATTAAAGTTGCTTAATGCCTTTATAAAATTATTTTTTATTGGAGCATAGTTTGTTTACAATGTCATGTTAGTTTCTGCTGTGAAGTAAAGTGAATCAGTTGTGCATATACATATATTCACTCTTTTTTAGATTCTTTTCCTGTTTAGGTCATTACAGAGTATTGAGTAGCGTTCTCTGTGCTATACAGTAGTTTCTTGTTAGTTATTTACTGTATATATAGTAGCGTGTTTTTATCAATCCTAAACTCCCGATTTATCCTTTCCACCTGCCAACACCTTTCATCTTCACTGGAAATAAGATTGGTGAATTAAAAAAAAAACTGTTCAAAGACATTTTAGGGGCTCTAGAACCTATGATATTCCTAGTAAAAGAGATACTCAAAAGATATTTATGGAATAAATATATGGGTAAAAGGAGAGAATGTTGTACATGTAATTTTATCCAGACTGATAAACCATTTATCAAAAAATTTAATTACTTAAAGTCAAATAATGCGATCTATGAGTCTGAATGAGTGATATGTGGAGGGCTAATTGTGATATGGTAAGTTCAGCTCAGTTCAGCTCAGTTCAGTCGCTCAGTCGTGTCCAACTCTGTGACCACATGAATTGCAGCATGCCAGGCCTCCCTGTCCATCAACCAGCTCCTGGAGTTTACCCAAACCCATGTCCATCGAGTCAGTGATGCCATCCAACCATCTCATCCTCTGTCATCCCCTTCTTCTCCTGCCCCCAATTCTTCCCAGCATTAGGGTCTTTTCCAATGAGTCAACTCTTCACATGAGGTGGCCAAAGTATTGGAGTTTCAGCTTCAACATTAATCCTTCCAATGAACACCCAGGACTGATCTCCTTTAAGATAGACTGGTTGGATCTTCTTTCAGTCCAAGGGACTCTCAAGAGTCTGCTCCAACACCACAGTTCAAAAGCATCAATTCTTCAGCACTCAGCTTTCTTCACTGTCCAACTCTCCCATCCATACATGACTACTGGAAAAACCATAGCCTTGACTAGATGGACCTTTGCTGGCAAAATAATGTCTCTGCTTTTAAATATGCTATCTAGGTTGGTCATAACCTTCCTTCCAAGGAGTAAGCATTTAGCAGTAAAAATTTATGGAGTTAGCAATTCTTAGGATCCTAATGTGGCTTAGTCTCATCCTTTTAGGACTCAAAACTGAAATCAGAGACTATGGTGACAGCCTGGAGCAAATATAAATAAAAAATAAAATGACATTGGATTTGACAAAACAAATGTGAGTTCTTTTCTCAGTTTAATATTAAACTGTTCATTATGGTTCTTATTTCACATCATTGGACTTTATGCAAGTAATATTGCTTCCAAGGTGGTGCTAGTGGTAAAGAATCCGCCTGCTAATATGGAAAACGAATGAGATGCAGGTTTGATTGCTGGGTGGGGAAGATCCCTTGGAGGAGGGCATGACAACCCATTCCCCTATTCTTGCCTGGAGAATCCCAAAGACAGAGGAGCCTGGTGGGCTGCAGTTCACTGGGTAGCAAAGAGATGGACACAATTGAAGCGACTTAGCATGGACATTGCTGGAAAGGTGTAGGCTGGAAGAAAGATTTAAATTAAAAATAGGAAATGCTAAAAATACTTTAATGGTTTAGTTCTATCACTTTTAGGGAAAAAAAAACTAAATAAATTCAAAGAATAAGTAACACTGGTAGAGAAGGTCTTCAAACTTGTAATTCTAAAAAAATCTTGATAAAAAGCATATGCTTTTTGAATGTAATTAGGCTTCCTCTTTTGCCTTTTTATCAATAATGTATAATGTATATATCAGTTCAGTTTAGTCTCTCAGTCGTGTCTGACTCTTTGCGACCTCATGAATCGCAGCACGCCAGGCCTCCCTGTCCATCACCAACTCCCTGAGTCCACCCAAACCCATGTCCATGGAGCCGGTGATGCCATCTAACCATCTCATCCTCTGTCATCCCCTTATCCTCCTGCCCCCAATTCTTCCCAGCATTAGGGTCTTTTCCAATGAGTCAACTCTTCACATGAGGTGGCCAAAGTATTGGAGTTTCAGCTTCAACATCAGTCCTTCCAATGAACACCCAGGACTGATCTCCTTTAGGATGGGCTGGTTGGATCTTCTTGCAGTCCAAGGGACTCTCAAGAGTCTGCTCCAACACCACAGTTCAAAAGCATCAATTTTTCGGTGCTCAGCTTTCTTCACCGTCCAACTCTCACATCCATACATGACTACTGGAAAAACCATAGCCTTGACTAGACGGACCTTTGTTGGCAGGGTAATATCTCTGCTTTTCAATATTTATGTATAGTAGCATATTTAAAAAAAAAAAAACTAACTTGAGTTCTTAGTTGTTTAATATTGATTGAATTAATATTCCTGATCTTTAATCACTTTAAAACAAGGTTTGAATGAATTTTTGACCATTTATGCAGAAATGGTAGTCATATAGAGTTTTGGTTTCATATAGAGTTGTGGTTCTTAATGTGCTGTATTAAGTTGCTTTGGTTGTTGCCAATTGTTTATGACACTATGGACTTTAGCCCTCCAGGCTCCTCTGTCCATGGGATTCTCCGGGTAAGAATGCTGGAGTGGGATGCCATTCCCTTCTTCAGGGGATCTTCCCAAACCAGTGATTGAACCTGTGTCTCTTACATCTCCTGCATTGGCAGGGCGGTTCTTTACCACTAGCCATTGGTTCTTAATAAATAAACTATATTTTCACCTTCTTTTTGATTATGTAAAAGCACAAATATGCACAGGAATGTCTATTTCAGAATTTTTTTTTAATAAAGTGTCTTCAATCTCAGCTGTGTATTCTACCTTCTCAGTGATTAACAGTTTTAGTTTCATTAGCCATTGGTTCTGTTCAATCCGTAATTGCACTTTTGACTAGTGTATTTATCCTTTGTTAAGATACTATATTTGCTCTTTTATGTAGTATGCTTAATTTGCACATAACATAGTATTTTTCATGGCTACACTAATAACATACTGTAAATTAAGCTCAAAGTTGAGTTAAGGGGAATTTCATATTCAGTCAAGATGGAATAATTGACACTGGACCAATAGAAGCAACTAAAAATGGGGAAAAAATGCCAAAGAAAATAGTTCTCAAGACATTGGAATCAGCCAGTGAAGAACAATGGTACCTGGGATATGAGAAACATTAAATAGGATGAGTCCAATAATTATTTCAACCTACTTGCAGAGTGGAGAAACCCAGATGTAACCTGAGAAGTTTTCTCACAGGAGGAGATGTATCTGGGAGTCTGGAGAGGTCAGTGAAGCTACAGTTAGCAGACCCAAGTATCAAAGAAGAGAGAATTTCTCAGAGAAATAGCTCTGGAGATCTTTAAATAATATTCTTTGAGTGATCACTGAGTACTAATCAGCCCGTGGGTGTCAGGAGATGATCCAAGATTAGACAAGAAATCAACCAAGAGGATTAGCAGGAGCAATATCTGAACCTCTTATAGTCTGGGCATATTTCCTCTTCCTACCAGGCAGAAGCTAAATCTATAAAATGTAAAATGCATCAAGTATCTTACTCAGAAGGGTCTTGCCTCTAAGTACAGGAAAATTAGACATAGAGTAAATCTTACTCTTATCTCAAGTAACAAAAACAAATTACAAAAGAATCAACTGTTTCTAAGTAACTCAAATGCATCTCAGAATAACACTGAAGATTTTTTGTGTAAATACAAAAATCCAGCAACCAACAAGGTAAATTTCAACAGTGTTTGCCATCCAGTCAAAAATTGCCAGGCGTGGAAATCAGCAGAACAATACCACATATTATGAGGATAAAATTGGTTAATCAAAACTGATACAAATGACTAATAAGGGCTTCCCTGGTGGCTCAGACAGAAAAGCGTCTGTCTGCAATGCAGGAGGCCCAGGTTCTATTGCTGGGTCGGAAAGATACTCTGGAGAAGGAAATGACAACCCACTCCAGTACTCTTGCCTGGAAAATTCCATGGATGGAGGAGCCTGGTAGGCTACAGTCCATGGGGTTGCAAAGAGTCGGACACAACTGAGCAACTTCACTTTCTCTTATCTTTCTAACCTTAAAAACAGTTATAGCTCTTTCTCATAACTTCACAATCCTAGAGGGAATATTAAACACAAAGAGACTTGAAAAATTCAAAAAGGATCCAAATCAAACATCTAAAGGTAAAAACCACAATGACTGAGATAAAAACTACACTAGATAGGACTAATAATGGATGCTTAGTTATCACAGCAGAAAATATTAGTGAACGGGAACATAAGGTAATAGAAATGAAAGGGGAACAGAAAATAATGACTGGAAAATGAACACACATGAAAAGTAGAGAGTATAGCTGAGATGTAGGACATGTATATTAGCAGCTATAATATATATATAGTGCTAATATATATGGCAACCAGCTCCAGTATTCTTGCCTGGAAAATCCCATGAACAAAAGAGCCTGGAGGGCTACAGTCCTCGGGGTCACAAAGAGTTGGACACGACTGAGCGACTAACAGACAGATGGTACTAACTCAGTGGTAAAGAATCTGCCTGCCTGCCTGCCATGCAGGAGATGAAGAAGATGCGAGTTCTTAACTTGGGTCAGGAAGATCCCCTGAAGGAGGAAATGGCAACCCAATCCAATATTCTTGCCTAGAAAGTCCCATGGAGAGCAGAGCCTGACAGTCCATGGGGCAGCAAAGAGTAGGACATGACTGAGCATGCACACACGCTAATATATATATATATATATAAAATTTAAGCAGAATAAAAATAATATTGAATGGAAATCTTGATCTTTCCAAAGGAGTAAGAAGCAAAAATAGTGGTTAAATGGTGTATATATAAAAGACATTAAAAATGTAAATCTCTTTAAAAGTTAAATTTGCTGTTTAAATGTCACAGGTATATACTATAATGCTTCTGTAAGGGGGCAGAGAGTAAATAGCTTAGTCCTTGAGGAATACATTTAATCTCTATTGCATATATTTTGTTTTGTTTTCCTTATAACCTTCTAAATGGGCAAAAACAAATTTTTTATTGTTTTGAGGCTATACAGAAACAGTCTGTTGGTAGGTAGGATTTGGCAGAAAAAGAGGAAAATGTATATAAAGAACAGATGGGATAAATAGAAAACAAATAGCAAAACTATTTATTTTAAATATGCTGTAATAATTTAACTGCTTTAAGCATCCCAGTTAAAAGATGGGAATTGTCAGCTGGGATAAAAAATGCAAGACACCACTCACCATGTGTTGCCTGTAAGATACTCACTTTATATATATACAGATACAAATAAATTAAAATAATGGAAAAAATATACCATGCTCACACTAATCAAAATAAAACTGAATAGTTAATTTATTCTAGAGAAAAGAATATTACAAGAGCTTAAATGGATCATTTCATAACAATAATGGAGTCAGTTCACCAAGAAGACCTAATAATCTTGAACATGTGTGCATGTAATATTAGAGCATCAACATACATGCACCAAAATTTGCTAAAACTACAAAGAACAATAGACAAAATCACATTTATAGTCAGAAACTGAGTGGAATTTTAGTAGAATGTACAGAATACCATGTGAACTCAGAACTATTTTGTGATTAATAAATGAGAAGGGCAACTATATATTAATTTCCTAGGGCTGCCACAATAGAGGGCCACAAGTGGGTGGCTTAAAGGAAGAGAAATTCATTGCTTCATGGTTCTGGAGATTATAGAGCCAAGGTGTTGTCAGGGTCGTGGTCTCTGAAGCCTCTGAGGGAGAATCTTTATCTCTTCCTGGTTTCTAACGGTGGTCCTCAATCCCTGGCTTTCCTGGGCTTGCAGCTACATCATTTCAGTCTCTGCCTCTGTCATCACATGACATTATCCCTCTGTGTTTGTCTTTCCTCTTATAAGGACACTAGTTGTAATAGATTAGGGCTCATCCTACTCAATTATGACCTCATCTTAATGAACTATATCTACAAAGACTCAATTTCCAAAGGCCATATTCTTAAGTACTAGAGGTTAGAACATTATCATATTTATTTTCTGGGGACACAATACAACTCATAACAGCAATAATTAAATCTCTCTCATGTCGGGTATGCATTTAGAATAAACTGAATTTCAGTTGCATAGATAATTGTTGACTATGACAGAAAAAGAAAAGACCTAAAAGTGACTGCAGGCTAAAAGATACAGAACCAATAGCAGGAGAGAATAAGGTAGATATATGTATTTTAATTTGAGTTCAAATACAAATGCAATAGTAGTTAATATTTTGCAATTTTTATTGACTGATATTCCTCCTGAAGGAAAATAGAGGGGAAGAAGCTGATTTATACCAAGACTTTAAAAGTCATTCATGTCTGCAACTTACTTTCTTAAGAGTAACAACGCAGCAGTCTTTTCTACACTGATTCACTCTGACACTGTTTACAGCGTCAGGGACTGTAGCCTTTGGCATAGATGTGATGAGTGAAGTTGTTGAGTGTTATACAATATGAAAGAGGAATAATTTGTTAAATAAAATGAAGAGTATTATGACCATAACCTTGGTGGTTGTTGCATAGACTTAGGAGAGGAGATAAAAAATAGTGATACAATGAAAGATAAGGATAACCATAGTTACAGGGGGAGAGATAGACCTAATCGTATAGATACAACATTGGGAATACAGATTACCAAGATGAACTGTTGCTTAGCACAATGATAAGAAAACATAGGCAAACAGTAAAACTCAAAAATGTTTCATGGGATTTGGGGGAAATAATCAATGATCTTAAAGAAAGTAGTGTTTTTTAATTTAATTTTTAACTTTTTATTTTGTGTTGGGGTATAGCCAGTTAACAAACAATGTTGTGACACTTTCAGGTGAAGGGTGAAAGGATTTAGCCATACATATATATGTATCCATTCTCCCCCAAATACTCCCTTCCCAGTTAAAGAAAGTAGTTTTAATATATTGTTGGGAGAAAATAATTGCAACAAAATGACTGACAAAGGATTAATCTCCAAAACATATAAGCAGCTCATTCAGCTAAATACCAGGAAAATAACTCAATCAAAAATTGAGCAGACCTAAATAGACATTTCTCCAGTGGAGACATAAACATGGCCAACAAATACATGAAAAGATGCTCAACATTGCTCATGATTAGAGAAATACAAGTCAAAACTACAATGAGGTATCACCTCACACTGGTCAGAATGGCCATCATTAACAAATCTATAAACAACAAATAGTAGAGAGAATGTCGGAGAAGGCAATGGCACCCCACTCTTGCCTGGAAAAATCCCATGGATGGAGGAGCCTGGTAGGCTGCAGTCCATGGGGTCGCTAAGGGTCGGACATGACCAAGCGAATTCACTTTCACTTTTCCCTTTCACGCATTGGAGAAGGAAATGGAAACCCACTCCAGTGTTCTTGCCTGGAGAATCCCAGGGACGGCGGAGCCTGGTGGGCTGCCGTCTATGGGGTCGCACAGGGTCAGACATGACTGAAGTGACTTAGCAGCAGCAGCAGAGAGGATGTGGAGAAAAGGGAACCCTCTTGCACTGCTGGTGGGAATGTAAATTGACAGCCACTTTGGAGAACAGTACAGTGATTACTTAAAAAACTAGGAATAGAACTACCATATGACCCCCAAATCCCACTGCTGGGCATATAACCTGAGAAAACTATAACTGAAAGAGAAACATTGTTCATTGCAGCACTTTTTACAATAGCTAGGAAATGGAAGCAACCTAGATGTCCATTGAGAAAGGACTAGATATAGCATTGTGGTACATATATGCAATGGAATATTACTCAGCTATAAAAAAAAGAATACATTGGAGTCAGTCCCAGTGAGGTGGATGAACCTAGAGCCTATCATACAGAGTCAAGAAAGTCAAAAAGAGACAGACAGACATTGTATATTAATGCATGTGTATGGAATCTAGAAAGATGGTACTAATGAACCTATTTGCAGGGGAGCAGTGGAGACACAGACGTAGAGAACATATTTGTGGACACAGTGGGGAAGGAGCAGGTAGAAAATTGAGAGAGTAGCATGGAAACAAATACATTACCATATGTAAAATAGATAGCAAGTGGGAATTTGCTGTGTAACACACAGAGCTCAACTCAGTGCTCTGTGACAACCTGGAGGGGTAAGATAGGGTGGGAGATGAGAGGAAGGTTCAAGAGGGAGGCAACATATGTATATCTGTAGCTGATTCATTTGATATATGGCAGAAACTAGCACAATACTGTAAAGCAATTACTTCCAATAAAAAAATTAAAAATAAGATTGAGGCAAGTATATTAGGAGATAAAAGTGAAAATTACATGTTGATCTCAATATTAAATAATTTTGTATTCAAAGCAAAGGGATGATGGTGTAGGAAATGGGAGGTTTTGTGTTGCTCTTAACAAAGCAAAAGTTCTTACAGAACATATCAAATGAGAAGATGGGGCCTGCATGAATAAAGAGGCTGAATGTACAAAAGAGAGAGGAGATCACATCCTGGATTATAGAATATTTGCAAAAATCTTACACTCCTGGCCCACTATATGGGCTTTTCCTTCTGTCATGAATCCATTCCACTCCCTCCATTGCAAATAATTCACTCATTTATTGAGTGAAAGATATGCAAATATCATATAATCTAATATATTTTGGGGTTCTGTAATCTCACATGCTAGTAAAGAAATGCTCAAAATTCTCCAGGCCACGCTTCAGCAATATGTGAACCATGAACTTCCAGGTGTTCAAGCTGGTTTTAGAAGAGGCAGAGGAACCAGAGATCAAAGTGCCAACATCCACTGGATCATTAAAAAAGCAAGAGAGTTCCAGAAAAACATCTATTTCTGCTTTATTGACTGTGCCAAAGCCTTTGACTATGTGCATCACAATAAACTGTGGAAAATTCTTAAAGAGATGGGGTTACCAGACTACCTGAATTGTCTCTTGAGAAATCTGTATGCAGGTCAGGAAGCAATGGTTAGAACTGGACATGGAACAACAGACTGGTTGCAAATAGTTTGAAAAGGAGTATGTCAAGACTGTATATTGTCACCCTGCTTATTTAACTTATATGTAGAGTACATCATGAGAGATGCTGGGCTAGATGAAACCCTATCTGGAATCAAGATTGCCAGGATAAATAACAATAACCTCAGAATATGCAGATGACACCACCCTTATGGCAGAAAGCGAAGAATAACTAAAGAGCCTCTGATGAAAGTGAAAGAGGAGAGTGAAAAAGTTGGCTTAAAGCTCAACATTCAGAAAACTAAGATCATGGCATCTGGTCCCATCACTTCATGGCAAATAGATGGGGAAACAGTGGAAACAGTGACAGACTTTAATTTGGGGGGCTACAAAACCACTGCAGATGGTGACTGCAGCTATGAAATTAAAAGTCACTTACTCCTTGGAGGAAAAGTTATGACCAACCTAGACAGCATATTAAAAAACAGAGACATTACTTTGAGAGTTGGACTATAAAGAAAGCTGAGCACCGAAGAACTGATGCTTTTGAACTGTGGTGTTGAGAAGACTCTTGAGAGTCCCTTGGACTGCAAGGAGATCCAACCAGTCCATCCTAAAGGAGATCAGTCCTGGGTGTTCATTGGAAGGACTGATGTTGAAGCTGAAACTCCAGTGCTTTGGCCACCTCATGTGAAGAGGCTGTCTCATTTGAAAAGACCCTGATGCTGAGAAAGATTGAGGGCAAGAGCAGAAGGGGACAATAGAGGATGATATGGTTGGATGGCATCACTGACTCAATGGATATGAGTTTGAGTAAACTCTGGGAGTTGGTGATGGACAAGGAGGCCTGGTTTGTTATGGTCCATGGGGTCACAAAGAGTCGGATAGGACTAAGTGACTGAACTGAACTGAACTGAATCTGTGTAGAAATACAATATTAATATTAACAGATTAAACAAAAGTTAATATATTATAATTATAAAAGATTTTATTTACTTTAGTATGGCCTTAAAAATCTTATCTTTTGGTCCCTGATCTTTTTACTTTCTAATATTTTTATACTTGATACTTTCCCATTATTAAAAGTTACATTAAAATTAAAAAATAAATTAATATTTTGGTAAACCATGCTTAAACATAGTTACTGGAAAAGGAAATGGCAACCCTCTTAATATTCTTTCCCGGAAAATCACATGGACAGAGGAGCCTTGTGGGCTACAGTCCATGAGGTCGCAGCTGCTGTTGCTGCTAAGTCGCTGAGTTGTACACAACTGAGCACACATACACATACAAATATAGTTACAGCAAATATCAACTCTGTCATCATTGTAGCTATATTAGTCAGTTTCATTCCTATTTATATCTGAGGTAACAGATGCACAGAAAAGTTGTTATAGTTCTGAGGCTACATGTTTTATAAAAAAAGAAGCTGGAATGGGAGCTAATCCACCAAGTTTCTTGAGTATTTATTCATATTTGCTGTAGTATGCAGTCTGATATTAGGACTCAGTTTACACATCTTCCTGTGGTTTCCAACAAATAATTTTGGTTTAGTATTTACTCTTTACTGTCTTTCTATGAACTTTAAACCTAGAGACTTTAACAAGTACGTAATATAAGGGAACTAAATATATCATGTGTATGAGAGAGTCTGCCTTTGGTATTCTTTGTCCCTCCAGTGAACCTCAAGTTCAGGCATTAATTCCAGAAATAAAAATTGTCCTGCACTTTAACATTCTCAGGTATCTGAACTATGAGCTCTTTGAAATAGTCAAGATATTACAAGAGAGACATGTAAAGGACATGCCAGCAATTCCTGACATATATAATGTTAGAGACCATAGTACAAGTGTGTCTCTGCAGTATCTGAAAAGTTAATGGAATTGGGATTTGTGTAGACATGACTGATTTTCCTCCTGCAGAAAGGAAAGGAGGGGGAGGAAAGAAGCTGATTTGGACAAAGACCTTTAAGGTCATTCACAAATGCATCTTCCTTTCTTAAGGGCAGCAAAGCACTGTCGCTTCTACACTACATCACTCTAATCTCTGAGAAGAATCCAAAGTTAGTCAGAGAAAACAGGGTTCACCCGAGAATAAACTGAAAGACTAGATAAAATAGTGTGAGAAGAGCGAAAACAAACATTGTGAATCAAGCAAGTCGGAGTAGCATTTTCATTGTTAAGTCAATGCTTTCCTGGTAAAAAACCTTAATATCTGAGGGTATGGTTTCTGGCTTTTAAATATTAAATAAGGATGATTTTTAGAGTGTGGCCCTGCCATCATTTTCCTGTAAAATGTAGTTAAAACTGTTCTAAATAGTGTTGAGATGATAGCCTATGTCAGTTTGTTCCTGAAGAATGTTACTTCTTTTACTCTTATACACTCACTCAAGAAGAATTTTATTTTTTTTTATTTTGCATTAAGAAAATTTTGCTTTGTCTTTTGACTCTTGGGATGTAGCTCTTACCTCATGGCAAGACGTCCTTATGGAGCAGAGTGACTTAAGCTATCAGATCTAATTGAGCAGATTTTGGACCATTTATTCAGCATAAGACTTCTTAAAAAACTGTTTTAGGATTATATACATAATGTACAGTTTGAGGAAATCATATTAATGTGTTCCCCTACAGAATTTAAGATGTTTTCCAAAAGCAGATTCTTGTCTTGTCACAGAAAGATTTCAGAGATGAGACATGGAGGTCAAGAAAACAAAGCAAGGGTTTATTAAGTGTACTATACTCTCAAGGGGCGAGAGGGCAGACTGAGGTGAGTAGCTGCCCTGAGTTTCTTTGGCAAGCATACTATAAGGGGCATGAAAAATGAATGGGCAGAATGTTTAGTGAAGAGGGAGGAGTTTTGTGTACTATTTCCTGATTTTCATCCCAGCTCTACCTTCCCAAGGAAAAGAAAGATTTTTGCCCCTATTTAGCTTAAATTAGAACTGTCATGGCAACAGTGCATTATGGGTACTTCTTATCTTCAGGGCTAATTTTATTGTAATGTGGGCATAATAAGCAAAAGATTACATTGTGATGCCAGATAGTCCTGCATTTTCCCACCTTTCCTCTGCCTACAGAGCCCTTGTCAAACTCAAAATGTGTGATTTCCTGTCAGTCTGGAGGTTCCAGCTTTTCTTTGTCTGCCAAGGACCCTCTCTGTTTACAAGATGGTAAAATGTGTGGTTTCCTCCCACTTGACCCTTGCCCTCCTTTGTTCTTATCTATCTCTTTGCTCAATTTTATGAGTGACTTTATTGCCTTTTGAAGTTGAAAATCAGATGTGTAAAGGAAGGAAAAGGTTGGAAATCAATAGTTTGGCTCCATTATTTCATTGTCATGAACTTTAATGTTCCTTTATTTGCAAATATTTTATGTAGAAATATTATGTGTCCCTTCTGTTTTTTGCTGGCCAATGTCATTAGTTAGCATTCAGTGTATACAACATCTCACCTGTTAGAAACAGGTTTGCCAAAAATAATTTCTAAAATATTCTAATTTTTAAATAACTAATATACACTACATAGTATGAACAAGGAAATGTCTTTACAGATTAAAATAAAATTAACTAAATATCGAGTTCCATCCTGATTACAGTATGTTTTGCCAATGACGTCTAAGTAAAAAACGGGAAAAGGCCCAAACCCAAACCAAGACAAACAAAAAAACTGTAAGTCTCCTGATATGTACTGGAATTCGACTTCTTGTCATCACCTGAGAGCCCTTCCTTACCTTTCTATGAAGAATGAAATAAGAATTAGAAACAGAGAATATTGATCCTTCTTTCTGTTGCTGTTAATAATTGTTTTGTTGAGGGTACCATATTTATTTAATGCGTTCAAACTAGAAAAAGGGAAAAGCAGAAAAAAAAAATGTATACTGTTGACATGAATGATAATGTAGTCTGGATCTATAGAGCCAGACACAGGTAAGCTAATGAAAACAAGATAAATAAGCATCACGTGGCATAGAATTTAGAGTTCATGTAGTCCAGCCCCCTCAGGCACTTACAAGTGAGGGGCCTGGGCCAGTGTCTTAAATCAGGGATCAGCAAACATTCTCTGCAAAGGGCTAGAAGCATGTTAATGATACGATTTTTGTTGTGAGTACTCAGCTCTGCTATTGTACCTCAAAAGCAGCCATGGAGAATGTGAAAACAAATCAAAGTAGATTTTTTCTCAATAAAACTTTCTTTATAGGCGGTGAACCAAATTTGACCCACGGGTCATAGTTTTTTTTCTGCCCCAAACTATTGAAGTACTGTTATTAAAGTAAAGAAAAAGTACTCAGAAGTTGGCTCCAAGAGTTGTGCATGATCTACTCTGAGACTTTACTCTTTTAACTTGAATTTTCAGTAGATATTGAATATATGGAAGAAGCAATCCTTTCAGAAAATGATCCTAAAGATGATGAAATGTTTATTAATGTGTAGATAACAATGAAAAGCCTTTGGTATGCAGAGATTGGATATCAGGATAATAAGATAACCTTGAAAGATTATTAGATTCTCTGACCAGTGAGAGTTCTGTAGGTTGCATTCCAACTTGATAAGTGTGGGTTCAAGCTGATGCCTCAAAACGATATGTTCTTTACATTTTCAGAGTCATTAATGAATGATAACTAGTGCAAGAGTTAAATCTATGAACTTCACTGGAGTTTTCTGGGAGAAAGAAAACAATCATGACTTGTTGCTTCTAGAGTTGCAATGCAATGGCATAGTAGGCCAAGTTTTCTGAGAAAAAAAAGTTATTTAGACTCACTATATACAATAATAAATTTGTCCTTAACTACAGTTGGTGTCCAATTATGGCTACTTGAACCAATGAAAAGTTTAACACAAACACAAAATGCTGAAAACTCAAGTAATATGTAGTATGAGATATCATAAAAAATTATGGCTTTCCTCTACTAAACACTATTCAATAAGGCGTAGTATTATGAACGGCTTCCCAAGTGGTTCAGTGGTAAAGAATCCGCATCTCAATGCAGGACACACCAGTTGGATCCCTAGACTATGAAAGATCCACTGGAGAAGGAAATGGCAATCCACTCCAGTATTCTTGCCTGAAGAATCCCATGGACAGAGGACCCTAGCAGGGTACAGTCCATGGGGTCGCAAAACAATCAGACATGACTTAATGACTAAACAACAACAATTATTATGAATAATAATTATTAAATTATATGAATCTGTTTTTTAAAGGCTAGAATACAAAATATGATATTATGAATGTCACATCCATTTATGATAAAACAGTGCTATTATTCATTAAATTGACTAATATTTGATGAGAACTTAGTATGAATTAGGTAGTAGGATTACTGTTGAAATATCAGTGAGATATTAGGCAGACAGTTTCTTCACCCGTAAATATTTAACTGGAAAAAATTCCTTTAACCATCATATTTATAAATGGTTATGAAAGTGAAAGTTGCTCAATTGTGTCTGACTCTTCGAGTCTGTATAGTCCACAGAATTCTCCTGGCCAGAATACTGGAGTGCATTGCTGTTCCTTTCTCCAGAGGATCTTCCCAACCCAGGAATGGAACCCAGGTCTCCTACATTTCAGAAGCATTCTGTACCAGTCTAGACACCAGGCAAGCCCATAAGTGATTATAAGTTGTGATAAAAGCTATAGAAAAAAAATAGTGTTTGAGTATAATTTCTCTGATTATGAGAACTTAATTTTGAAAGCTAAAATGATTATAACCATTCCAAGAGTATGGAAAAAAGAATTACAAAGAGTAGAATATAAGAAACCTTGAGAAAACATTCCGTTACATTTATGAGACAAAATGAAGATAGCTCTGCCTGAAGAATTAAGGAGGAAAGAACATACTTGGTGAGCTAGTTAGTGATTAGATAAATGATTCTGAGTCATCTGAGTCATGTTAAGGAAGATTTTAGGGTCCTATGTGCTATGATGGAAGGAGTGAATTGTGGGTATGAGAGCAAGAAGGAATCATAAGAATACTTGAATACTTAATAACCAGTTTGCAGATGTCTGGGTAAGAGATGAATACACTAGAGTTATGTATTTGGAGACAGAATCAACAGAACTTGCTGATAAATTAAATGTGGGAGTTAATGAGAGAGAGAGAGGAAACAGGATCATCAGGTTTGAGAAGTGAACCTCATTGACTTGGATAAAGGCCGATGGAAGATAAAAAGGAGTCTTGTCAACCACTTCAGAAGATATAATTTGAATATATCACGCAAGTTCAGAGCTCAGAAAAGAGGTGTTGTGCTGGAGATTTGAGAATCATCAGTGTTGTACTTGACGTGAATTGATGTGAAAAAAGAAGAAAATAAGGAGTAGAATACTTCTTAAGCAACATTTAGACATTATTAAGAGTTGAAGAGACTTCCCTGGTAGCTCAGCTGGTAAAGAATCTGCCTGCAATGCAGGAGACTCTGGTTGGATTCCAAGGTTGGGAAGATCCACTGGAGAAGGGATAGGATACCCACTCCAGTATTCTTGGGCTTCCCTGGTGGCTCAGCTGGTACAGAATGCACCTGCAGTGTGCATCCCTGAGTTGGGAATATCCCCTGGAGAAGTGAATGGCTACCCACTCTAATATCCCGGAGAATTCCAAGAGGGGTCACAAAGAGTTGGTGGACATGGTTGATCAATTTTCACTTTCACTTTCAAGAGTAGAAGGAGTCAGCGAGAAAAATTGGAAAAAAAAAAGTCACCTAAGTCAAGTATGTATTTCAAAAGGGAGAAAATAGTGAATTGTCCTAAATGTTGCTAGAAGTTTGAGGAATTGTGTGCAAAGAAGTGCCCATTGGTTTTGGCAACAGTTTAGTGGTGATCAAAAAAATCATTGTTAGTAAATTAGTGTTAACAAAAACCAGAACAAAGTAAGTAGAAGAGAAAATGGACATTCTTTTTTAAACAAGATAAAATTGAATACACCTATTATTTTGATCCTTCCTGGAAACACCACTGTATGGGAGTAACGGATTTTACAAGCCATCAACCTCAAATGACAAAATGAATAAGCCATTAAATAGCAGTGAAATACTAACAGATAAACACTTGGTAATTGTTTTAGTATACTTGATTACTTGATCCTACTGAAACATTAGATGAAAAATCTTTAGATTCTTTTTTAAAATCTAATACTTTTTAGTACCAATATTTGATTAAGCTTTATTTCCATAATTTAAATTCTTGGATTTCAAGATTAATGCAGCTCATTTGAATTCCCATGAAAATGTCTAATTGTCAGATTATGAATAAGACCATTTTACAAGCTGCTTTGTCTTCTGAGTATAGGCTATGTAAACTGCAGAATGTGTGATTATAACCTGAAATAATCCATAGAACTCAAGCAGGTCATAGGGTCCTGGCAAATTAGGTCACCCTCCTTTTCTGTTTAGAGAAACTAGGCACAGTCACAAGCCCAATGTTGCCAAGTCTCTCTACATTTAAGAGAAAATATATATAATCTATATTTTTTAGAGGATGTTATTGAAGAATGAGTCAAGTTCACAGTGTATGTCTTTGCTGTTTTACTTTTGTTTTACTTATTAAGGTAAATAAATATATCAAACAATATTCAGATCAGAACAATGTTTTATGAATCAAAGCTGTAGTTTGATATAGGTAAAAGAATTCTGCAAAAATCAGTTGAAAGCATGCTATGAGAATCAATTGCTATGTGGAATTCAAAATGAAGAGTATTTTATATTTTATTATCTGTAAGTTTATACTACACATTCTTTATATCAGTAAAAAGTTATATCAAACATGCATGCATATCTATATCCATAAGTTTTGCCACAGATCTGGTTATTAAATATCTATCAGCAATAAACTATTTGTAATGAAAAGATTTCTAAAAAATTATACAAAACAGGATAGGGGAAGGTGGAAGAAAAAGAGATAGATGAAAGTGTCATAAAATATAAGAAAAATCAATGTTCAGTCCTGGAAATTAAATATCTAATCATGGAATTTCTGCAAAGAGAGAAAGGAGGGAAGCAGATTATTAACAAATAACAGAAGACTATTTCTCAGAATTGTATGGACACACTTAGAACCAGATAAAATAAATTTTAAAAAATACACACCAAAATGCATAAGCAAGAAAGATCAGAACACCAGGATAAAAAGTAGTTTCTGAGAATTTCCACTGAGGGGAAAGAACAGCTGAAAGATCACAATATGAAGTAATACAAATAAAAAATGTATTAACGTCACAAAAGAAATACAGAAAATGAAATTTAAAATATAATGCCTTCAAAATTCTGATGAAGTTTAGAATTTTACCCTGGCTAAATTATCTATTGAATATAAGGGAAATGTAAAGATATACTAGATATATTGCATTTTAAAAACTTTCTCAAATGTATCCTTTCCCAGAAGTCTCTGGAGCTATGAACATGAAGCACAACTTAGAAATAGGAAGATAATATATACAGGAGACACTAGATCCAATAGTGCTTGTGCTATGCTTAGTTGCTCAGTCATGTACTGACTTTTAGCGAACCCAAGGACTGTAGCCCACCAGGCTCCTCTGGCCATGGGGATTCTCTAGGCAAGAATACTGGAGTGGGTTGCCACTCCTCCAGGGGATCTTCCCAAAGCAGGGATCGAACCCAGGTCTCCCACATTGCAGGCAGATTCTTTACCTTCTGAGCCACCATGGAAGCCCATGAATACTGGAGTGGGTAGCCTATCTCTTCTCCAGGGGAAGAACTTCCCAATCCAGGAATTGAACCAGGGACTCCTGCATTGCAAGTAGAATCTTTACCACCTGAGCTACCAGGGAACCCCAAGGATCCAGGAGAAAAGAGGGCAAAGGGATTTTCTGGACTAAGAGGAAAAAAGAAAAAAAATAACAGACATCTTAGAGACAGACTGGTAGCCCACTGATATTTTGTTTGGAGCAGGAAGATGGATAACTTTAGAATGCATGATACCAGAAAACAACCCCCCCCCCCAAAAAAAAAAAAAAAAATTCAGCCTGATGCCTTTGACTATTTTGAGAAAATTTTTCTGACTATTGTAATTTGAGAGGAAAACCTTACCTGGCACACATCCAGTACCAATTGAAAATGAATTGCCTTTCTTTGAATACTAGGAAAAATACAAAGGGGTATAAGAAAGGAAATACAATCAAAATATGCTGTGTGGTTGAGATTAAAACTTAAATTTAGAGGAATGATACAATTTAGCCAAAGCACGAGCAGGATATATCCATGTCCACACTAAAGAGTACAACAGACCCAAAATATCACCTATTTTCCTCTGGCATTTTCCAAGTTTAATTTGAGAGCCTCATTTTCATTGTGTCTCATCTATAGTCACATTTCTTTTTATTAATCAATCTCTTCCTTTTTTCTTCAATTCAGGCAAGAGTGTATGCAAGCATGAACAAATGGAATATTTTTGCATGAATGTGTTTGAATTTTTCAGAGACAAATTATCCTTGCTGGCCCTTCTAAAAACTGCATACAATGTGGTATGATTATCTTAATTACCTTAGCAAGTTTCCAAAATTGCAGTAAGCTAGCCTTTGCTAGAGACGTAATTTTAAATTTAATGTGATTAGGCTATTATTTCTCTAAATATTTTGAGCAGAATAATTTTAAATATCTAATGTACAGAGTTTATCTACAAGATTCATGCTGTGTATTACTTAATGAAATGTATGTAGAAATGAAAAATAAACATTTGCCTTGTGGTTCACTGTGGCTTAATATGCAGATAGCAGGTACGTAGCTAGTTCTATTTCAGGATGATTCATTCAAAAGCTATATTGTCAAATATAAATCTTTATTTAAAAAAAGTGTCTATTAGAGTCATTAAAACATACCTATACAACTTTTGGCAAACATATTTCTAAAATATTCCATCTCAAACTGCTAATTTACATGCATTTGTTAAATTATTTTTTTTGTCCTACATTTTCCTAATGTACATGAAGTAATCAAATTGCTTTCTTTCTATAGGCAGAAAGAAAAAATGGAAACCAAACACTTGTCATTTTGTTCCAGTTTGTTAGTTTTCTCTTCAGATATAAATTCCTAAAAGTGTGAAGTATAAAGCCTTTAAATATGTATTCCAAAAGGAAATCTCTTTTGTTTTACAATCAAAGCAAGGAATCCTTGATGTATGTTTAACTCACCAGTACATGGTAACTTATTTGTTTCTAAATTATCTAATAAAAATCATTTTTCCAATCAGAATTAGTCCTATTCAAAATTAATTGAGCTGCCTTGGTGCTCATTTCATTATGCCTTTTGATTATTAATGAGGTTGCATTTTAAAAAAAAATAATCTTTTCACATTTGTTCATGCTTTAAATTGTCCACTTTTGTTAAAAGCAGCTATTCATCTCTCATAATGTTCCTATTGACTGTGATTATTCTTTATTGAAAGGTCTTCCTTTCCTTCAATCCTTAGTACTCTTTCTCTCCCATTATTTTCTTTTCTCTAGATCCATTATTTGCTCTGACTTATTCCTCTGATCACTTAATTAATTTGAGATTTTATATGGCAAATCTCTTTCCCAGAACCTTTGATATATAATAATTTTACTTTCATTTCTCATAATTTAACACAGAAACACTGTTTAAAACAATTGAAATTGTTTGGAAAACATGTGTTTGGGATACTGGTAATACTCAGAATCTGTAGAAGAATGGAAGTGACTTTCTCACTCTCCATGTTGAAAAAGAGCACAAATTGTAGGTCTAGATCAAGGGTCATATCAATGAAGTGAAGCTGACTGATCACCAAGAATTTGGCTGAGAGTTATATTAAAAAAGTTATGAACATAAAGAAAGTGATCAGCTTTTCACACCACTGCTTTCCATTTTATTCAATTCATGATTTAATAGAAAATATACATCAAATCATTTGCTTTGGTTTATATTTTTATTTGGGAGTTGATATTAAAATTTTTATTAAAATTTTGACCCTTGAATTTTAAAATAGCAATAAAATCCTTTGGGTCACTCTAAAATATTTCTAAAGAAATCTGGTATGAAAGCATGTCCTTTACTTTCTGAGCACACACATACATATTTTAAATTATAATGCAAAGAGCCAGTTATCATTAAAATAATGACTGGGACTAATGAAACAATAAGCCATCTGATATAAACATGTATTGGAAGGGCTTTCATCTGAGTACTGTTTCATAGCTTTGTATACTTATTCTATTGCCTTTTCAAACATCTGCCTATCAGTATATGTTAGAAATAGCAGTCAGTGAATATAAGAACATTCATAGTGAGGGTTGGCTAGCACCTCATTTGATTAAATTGACTTGCCAGTAAATGAAGTCTACTCTTGGTTTCAGTGGTTATCTTTAGTCTTTTTATTAATTGGTTATCAATTTGTTAATGAAATAAGTTCACTTATATTCTTATCATAGCTATCTTTACAGATATTGTATTATGCTAGAAACTATGAAAAGGAAACCTGGAAAAGGTCAGTTTTCTTTCCAATCCCAAAGAAAGGCAATGCCAAAGAATCTTCAAACCACTGCACAATTGCACTCATGTCACATGCTAGCAAAGTAATGCTCAAAATTCTCCAAGCTTCAATAGCACATGAATGGAGAACTTACAGATGTTCAAGCTGGATTTAGAAAAGGCAGAGGAAACAGACATAAAATTGCCAACATCCCCTGGATCATAGAAAAATCAAGAGAAGTCCAGAAAAACATCTACTTCTGCTTCACTGACTATATTAAAACCTTTGACTGTGTGGATCACAACAAACTGAAAAATTCTTAAAGAGATAGGAATACCGCACCACCTTACCTGCCTCCTGAGAAATCTGTATGAAGGTCAAGAAGCAACAGTTAGAACTGGACTGTAAAAACAGACTGGTTCAAAACTGGGACAGTACACCCAGTACAGTATGTCCAGTACAGTATGTCAAGGCTTCATATTGTCATCCTGCATATTTAATATGCAGAGTGCATTATGAGAAATGTCAGGCTGGATGAAGTGCAAGCTGTAATCAAGATTCCCAGGAGAAATATCAATAAGCTCAAATATGCAGATGACACCACCCTTATAGAAGAAAGCAAAGAGAAACTAAAGAGCCTTTTGAAGAAAGTAAAAGAGGAGAGTGAAAAAGCTGGCTTAAAGCTCAACATTCAAAACACTAAGATCATGGCATCTGGTTCCATCAGTTCAGTTCAGTCGCTCAGTCGTGTCTGACTCTTTGCAACCCCATGAATTGCAGCATGCCAGGCCTCCCTGTCCATCACCAACTCCCAGAGTTTACCCAAACCCATGTCCATCGAGTCGGTGATGCCATCCAGCCATCTCATCCCCTGTCGACCCCTTCTCCTCCTGCCCCCAATCCTTCCCAGCATTAGGATCTTTTCCAATGAGTCAACTCTTCGCATGAGGTGGCCAAAGTATTGGAGTTTTAGCTTCAACATCAGTCCTTCCAATGAACACCCAGGATTGATCTTCTTTAGGATGGACTAGTTGGATTGTCTTGCAGTCCAAGGGACTCTCAAGAGTCTTCTCCAACACCACAGTTCAAAAGCATCGATTCTTCGGCATTCAGCTTTCTTCACCGTCCAACTCTCACATCCATACATGACCACTGGAAAAACCATAGCCTTGACTAGATGGACCTTTGTTGGCAAAGTAATGTCTCTGCTTTTAAATATGCTATCTAGGTTGGTCATAACCTTCCTTCCAAGGAGTAAGCGTCGTTTAATTTCATGGCTGCAATCACCATCTGAAGTGATTTTGGAGCCCCCCAAAAATAAAGTCTGACACTGTTTCCACTGTTTCCCCATCTATTTCCCATGAAGTGATGGGACCAGATGCCATGATCTTAGTTTTCTGAACGTTGAGCTTTAAGCCAACTTTTTCACTCTCCTCTTTCACTTTCATTAAGAGGCTCTTTAGTTCTTCTTCACTTTCTGCCATAAGGGTGGTGTCATCTGCATATCTGAGGTTATTGATATTTCTCCCGGCAATCTTGATTCCAGCTTGTGTTTCTTCCAGCCCAGTGTTTCTCATGATGTACTCTGCATATAAGTTAAATAAGCAGGGTGACAATATACAGCCTTGATGTACTCCTTTTTCTATTTGGAACCATCGCTTCATAGCAAATAGATGGGGAAACAATGGAAACAGTGACAGACTTTATTTTCTTGGGCTCCAAAATGACTGCAGATGGTGACTGCAGCCATGAAATTATAAGATGCTTGCTCCTTGGAAGAAAAGCTATGACCAACCTAGACAGCATATTAAAAAGCAGAGACATTACTTCACCAACAAAGGTCCATCTAGTCAAAGTTATGGTTTTTCCAGCAGTCGTGTATGGATGCTAGAGTTAGTCTATAAAGAAAGCTGAGTGAGGAAGATTTGATGCTTTTGAACTGTGGCACTGGAGAAGACTTTTGAGAGTACCTTAGACTGCAAGGAGATCAAACAATCATTCCTAAAGGAAATAAATCCTGAATATTCACTGGAAGGACTGATGCTGTAGCTGATGCTCCAATACTTTGTCCACCTGATGTGAAGAACTGACTCATTGGAAAAGACCCTGATGCTAGGAAGGATTGAAGACAGAGGGAGAGGGGAACAACAGAGGATGAGATGGTTGAATGGCATCACTGACTTGATGGATATGAGTTTTAGCAAGCTCCAGGAGTTGATGATGGACAGGGAAGCCTGGCGTGCTGCTGTCCATGGGGTTGCAAAGCGTCAGACATGACGGAGTGACTGAACTGAACTGAGAAACTATGAAACCTTCTAAATCAAAATATTAATATTCTTATTCAGTTTAAATCCCTGCTACATTATAATTCTAAATAATAACCATATATTAAAAAGAAGTCCATTGCTTCCTGAGTGGCTCAGATGGTAAAGAATCTGCCTTTAATGCAGGAGACCCAGTTTTGATCCCTGGGTCAGGAAGATCCCCTGGAGAAGGGTATGGCAACCCAATCCAGCACGCTTGCCTGGAGAATTCCATGGAAAGAGGAGCCTGGTGGGCTACAGTCCATGGAGTTACAAAGAGTCAAACATGACTGAGTGACTAACACTTTCACTTTCACTTTTCACTGGCTAAAAAATTATAAATCTTCAACTAATAGTATGGAGACAACTGGATAACCATATATGAAAGAATGAAGTTGGACCCTCACTTCACTCTTATGCAAAAATTAACTCAAAATGTATGGACATCATAAATATAAGAACAAAAATTATAAAACTATTAGAAGAAGACATATGGTTGGACTTTCATATCCTCAGATTGGACAATGGATTCTTAGATCTGATACCAAAAACAGAAGTAATAAAAGAAAAATAAACTGAAATTTATGTAAAAAGAAAATAAAAACTTTTGTGTATGAAAGAACATTATCAAGAGAGTTAAAAGAAAATTTCCAGAATGGAAAGATATTTTAAATCATATATTTGATAAGAATTTCTTTTCTGAAATATATAAAGAAATTTTACAACTCAACAACAAAAAGACTAAAGAACCAGTTTAAAAAAATGAGCAAAGAATTGAACAGACATTTTTTCTAAGAACATACACAAATGTCCAACATTCACACAAAAAGATGTTCCTGAATAAACATATGTCTGAACCACAGTGAGATACCACTTCATACCCACTAGAGTGACTGTTTGTTTGTTTTTTAATGGGAAAGTAGCAAGTGTTGATAAAGATATAGATAAATAGGTACATTACTGGTGGGAAGTAAAATGGGGTGATAATCATGGCAAATGGTGGTTCCTCAATAAGCTAAATATAGATAATATTTAAACATTAATCCAACCATCTTACTCCTAGGTGAATACTTAAAAGAAATGAGAATAGGTATATTATACTCAAACACATGTTCATGTATGTTCATAGCAGCAACGTTCACGTTAGTCAACAGGTAGAATCCAGGTGTCACTTGTGGAGGGTGAAATAACAAGGTGTGGTTGCTTCCACAGTTTCATGCAATGGAATATTTATTCACCCATTAAAAACGAGTGAAGTAGTGATACCTGCCATAACTTGAACAAACCTCAAAAGTGTGCTTAGGAAAAGAAGTCAAACACAAAAAATCACATATTGTAGTTTCCAGTTTTAAAGTATGTGCAGAACGTTTATCTAAGCATTGATCATCGAAATCTAATTCATTTAAAAACACCATCTTAAGTCTCTTTTTTCTGATGCCACTCAAAATAGAAATGAGCTTGAAGGAAAAAGTCTGTCTACAACAGATGAGTCTCTGTGTTGTCAGCACATTTTGAGTATCAATGAACGACTCCACCCAGGCCAACCCTAAGTATTCAGTCCCAGATGGGAAAGTAGATAAAAAGAACATAACCAGCACAAAGCACAAACGTTTGTCTTTAAGTCATCTTGAGTGTCCTCAAGAGCAGTTACTATGTCTTATTACTGTCAGAAATTGCCACTGCTACAATGCCTCGGGATTAGAAAGCACTTATTAATATTTGTTAGCTAAAGTGACTAAAATCTTGAATGAATTTAGTGGAAGGATGCCAGTAGATAGCAGGAAGTTCCCTAGTCACTGAATAGAATATGGAGTAAAGGACTGGAGGTATGGCTCCCTGTTCTGTGTTTAAGCATTCCTTTGGCTTATTTGATATATATGGAACTTGCTATAGAAAATATTTTTCTCTTTTCTTGTGCTTTGACCCTCTTTTATGAGGTGCTAGTACATTTACCTGCACAAATTACCACTTCTGATGACACTGTTGGGTACCACTGTCACGTTTGCTGGTACTGCTTCCTCTCATGTTCTAGAGGTTTCTGAGGCACACGTTCTAGTTCTGTGGGTGCTATGGAAAAGTAAGAGGATCTCCTCATTTTAGTGTTATACTGTTTCCCATTGTGTCGCAACCAGCTCTTGTGGACATCAGTGTCTAAAGGAGATTTTATTGTTACAATCCTTCACTTTCAGCTACATCATTCCCCGTAAAAATTTCTCTCTCTCTCTTTTTTTTTTTTTTTGCCATAGATCTTGAGGAACTAAATTGGAGGACTGTTCAAGTGACAAATATAAGATTAAAATTTCCTAAAATTTCCTGCATGATTCCAAAGTCTTCGTTGCAAATACGACTCTGTTGATGTATTTTCTTTAATATGCATTCGTAATAATAGGCTTCTCAGTCTCTCATACTAAGAGATTTTTCAGGGCTGGATTCACCATTTCAATAGTGACAAGGCTTAGGATGAAGTTTCCCTTAACTCACCCTCACTTAGCACAGAGATAAAGATAACACTTGGCCATGACATCTTATAAATACAATTTTCCAGTCATTTTGATTTATCAAATACTTCTGAGGATTTTCTTGCAAAATTGTTTTAGAAACAGGGTTATCTCATCATATCCAATCCTTTATTTTTAGTGTGAATGATTAAGACCATTAAAAGAACTTTAGTAACAAAAGGAATATAAAAGATAGGGAATCAAACAAAGGTACTGATTTGCAACATGCATTAAGGGAAAAGGACTGATGTACTGTACAATATATAAAAAGCAGCTGAAAGAGATGAAAAGAGCAGGCATAAAGTCTAAAAAATCTAGACAGATTTTTAACACACACATACACACTTGAGGGACAAGGAATATCTTACGAGAGTTCAAAAATGTCAACTTTGCTCAACCTGATGGAAGACTATTTTCTATTTTTGTGTGACAAACAAAGGATTACAAAAATTTTCAATATAGACAGAAGTAATTTTAAATTTTATATTTTAACAGATCTTTATTTCAAAGTACTTCTAAAAGTAGTATTCCTGATGGCCAAACATTAATACAATATAAAACTATGTTTAGGATGGCAGAGAAAGTGAAAGTGTTCATCATTCAGTTGTGTTCGACTCGGCAACCCCATGGATCAGGCTCCTCTGTCCATGGAATTCTCCAGGCAAGAATATAGAAGTAAGTTGCCATTCCCTTCTCCAGGGGATCTTCCTGACCCAGGAATCAAACCCCGGTCTCCTGCACAGCAAGCAGATTCTTTATCTTCTGAACCACCCAAGATTCTGATTATTCCCAACATATATGACTTTTTTTTTTTTTCCCGGAAAATCTACACTGCCTACATTCTTGCAGCAAGATTTAGCCATGTGATTTAGTTCTGTTCAACGACAGAGGATGAGATGTTTAGATGGCATCACTAATATGATATTACAGAAGCATCAATGGACATGAGTTTGCGTAGACTCAGGAGTTGGTGATGGACAGGGAGGCTTGGTGTGCTGCGGTTCATGGGGTTGCAAAGAGTTGGACATGACTGAGTGACTGAACTGAACTGAATGATCTACAATGTTGTGTATAATTTTCAGGTTATACTTTCAAAAAGAAAGAGGCATGCCATGTGTTAAGATTCTGCAAACATTAAAAAAAAAAAAAAACAAGATAGCTACCATTGTTTCTCTTGGTTCTTTATATTCTAATATGAAACAATAGCTCTTATATTAGTTAGAATTATTTTTTGCAATTTTTGGTAATTATTTTTTGGAGAATCTTGAAAGTTTAGTTTCTAGAATTAGAGTGGACATAACTATTACCAAAAAATTGCCTTTATTTAAGAAATTTTCCAGAAAGGGCACTTTAGTTTCACAAAAATAAAGCAAATGCCAACTTTTGTTTTTGGATAAGTAAGTGCAGTTTTGAATATAAGTGATGGATATTAGCTTACTACATATAAATTATAGCAAAATAGACAGTGAGACACATATAAGTTGTGCTAATGAAGAATGTTAAAAAACAGTTACTCACAATGTATTACTTAAGCATAAATAACCCAAACATAAGAAAAATCCCCCTGTGACAAGGAAGGTGGAGTTTTCCCCTTGTAGTTAGAGTATTTATATTAAAAAAAAAAATTACCTTTGTCCATAACATTGGGTCTTGGATTTAGGTGAATAATAGGAAGGACTTGCTTTCTAATACCAAAGGGCTCTTTAGTGTGATGTGAAGGCCCTGGAACTTCTTCCTTCATTATGAACATAAGGTACCCTGGAGATACATATTTAAATCTATAAATACAGTCACTGGAAACAATTTTCCAATTTACTCTCTGTGCTATAGTTCTGTGTGTGTTACTCTACTCAGTCATGTCCACCTCTTTGTGATCCCATGGATTGTAACCCAGCAGGCTCCTCTGTCAATGGGGATTCTCCAGGTAAGAATGCTGGAGTGGTTTGACATTTCCTCATCCAACTCAGTGATGGGGATCTTCCCAGCCCAGGGATTGAACCCAAGTCTCCTGCATTGTGGGCAGACATTTTACCATCTGAGCCACCAGGAAAGCCTGTGCTATAGTTCCAATGTATCTTAAATATTCAATAAAGCTTTAAGAAACACTAGCTTAGTTAATGAGAAATTTTGGAGAGTTAAGGATCAACTGCACTTGTGCTAAAAAGAAAAAAAATGATATTGAGCTAATCAATTTGAAGATATGAGATAGTAAAGAATTCTTTGAAAAACAGTATTTACAGTATCCAGAGCAGACAGAGTAGTGCAGGATAAATAATGGTAGAACATATAAGCATTAATTGAGACTTCCTGGAAGAACTTTAAATAAAAAAAAAAAAGACAAGTAGAAGATAAGGCTTTCTGCAAAATTGAGACAAGAACCAAGCAAAGAAAGAACTATTCAATTGTAAGTCACATTTTCTGGTGCAAACAACTCTCTTAAAGTAGCATCACAATGTTACTAACACAGAAACCAAATCTTCTCCCCCCTACCAGAGGTGTCTTACCTCAATCTCTCTTGCTCTCCTGTCTTTTCTTTCTTGCTCTTGATATCTTCTTCTTGCTCTTTTAAATCCCTTTTCCCCTTCTTTTAAGTCTATTTTGCACAGAATTCTAAACCTGTTTTACATTACACTGTCCATTTTTTTTATAGTTTATTTTCTTTAGAATCCAAAATCTTTGTGATATGGATTATGTGTCTAGATCACTTTTGAACAGAGAAAGGAGTCATGTAAGGCATGCTAATCACAGGACAAAGAATTTAATGTAGACAGCATCAAAATCTCAACTGAAAAACACAACTCTTCAAAGTTCCAAAGCCGTTTGTGATTAGAAGAGTCTTATACTCCTCAACCGAGAAGGCAATGGTACCCCACTCCAGTACTCTCTTGCCTGGAAAATCCCATGGATGGAGGAGCCTGGTAGGCTACAGTCCATGGGGTCGCTAAGAGTTGGACAAGACTGAGCAACTTCACTTTCACTTTTCCCTTTCATGCACTGGAGAAGGAAATGGCAACCCACTCCAGAATTCTCGCCTGGAGAATCCCAGGGATGGCGGAGCCTGGTGGGCTGCCGTCTATGGGGTCGCACAGAGTTGGACACGACTGAAGCGACTTAGCAGAAGTAGCAGCAGCATACTCTTCAACATCCTATAAGGCAATTGCTGTCATAGAACGATGAACTAATACTCTCTAAAATAACATGACTAAATATTAGTTATAGCTAGTCTAAAGGGAATTATGCAATGCAAGTTATATGGATATATTTCATGAAGAATATTAAGCTAATGAAAATGAGTTTATAGTAACATCTATTATCAAAAAAGAAAATAAAAACAACAATTGGAATATCTTTTAAGTATGTAACTTAGTGTTTTAAAAGAAGTTTTATGTTGTCTACCTCACAATTAATTCAAACTACACTGCATAAATTACAACCCACTCCAGTATACTCGCCTGGAAAAATCCCATGGACAGAGGAGCCTGGTGGACTATAGTTCATGGGGTTGCAAAGAGGTGGACATCACTGAAGCAACTGAGCACACATGCATATATGTATGAGCACACTGTATATTTTTTGGGGCTCCAAAATCACTGCAGATGGTGATTGCAGCCATGAAATTAAAAGAAGCTTACTCCTTGGAAGGAAAGTTACGACCAACCTAGACAGCATATTAAAAAGCAGAGACATTACTTTTTCAACAAAGATCTGTCTAGTCAAGGCTATGGTTTTTCCAGTGGTCATGTATGGATGTGAGAGTTGGATGGTGAAGAAAGCTGAGTGCCGAAGAATTGATGCTTTTGAACTGTGGTGTTGGAGAAGACTCTTGAGAGTCCCTTGGACTGCATGAAATCCAACCAGTCCGTCCTAAAGGAGATCAGTCAGTCCTTGGTGTTCATTGGAAGGACTGATGTTGAAGCTGAAACTCCAATGCTTTGGCCACCTGATGCGAAGAGCTGACTCATTTGAAAAGACCCTGATGCTGCAAAAGATTGAGGGTGGAGAGAAGGGGACAACAGAGGATGAGATGGTTGGATTGCATCACCAACTCAATAGACATGGGTTTGGGTGGACTCCGGCAGTTGGTGATGGACAGGGAGGCCCGGCGTGCTGTGGTTCATGGGATCGCAAAGAGTCAGAAATGACTGAGTGACTGAACTGAACTGAACTGACACTGTATATTCTTGTTTTATATGTTCCTGGACTGGGTTTTCTATCCCCATCTATTTTTAGGATAATAGACAAAATAAAAATATGATATTACAGAAGCATCCCTAGTAAGAAGAGAGAAATAAATCTGTTATCAAAATTACACAACAGCTTAGAGAGGCGCAACAACTATTACAAGAAAACAATATGCACTATTCTTGTAAAAGTCTCAAAGGAACACTAGAATTAAAATGGCCATTTGTATGGATACCGCTTTGCACTTATGAAACCTCTTGAATACCACATCCCCAGTTTTATCCTAGGAAAAAACAAATGGAGCCAACTGACTGAGAGCCTAAGCCAAGGTTGACATCAGGAAGAGAAAAGGGATCATTCCAAGCAGAGTATAGGAAGAGGAGAGGGAAGGGAAGTGAGAAAATATCCCATGACAACTATCTAGAGTGGATTCAAAATGGTTGGCTTACACTGGAATGGGAAAGCAAACATCCCCTAAAAATTTATTTGAAAAAAGGACCCAGTGAAAGGAGGGAAGAACTTCAAAACCTACTACACACGACATCTGAATCATATTTATCACATACTTGGACTTTTCTGTCAAGGAAAGCACAATTTACAGGGGTGCACCAGATTGTACCATCATCTTTTCTTTGTTTATATTTGGTTTATGCAAAAACAAACAAATAACCTTTTAAGAAGTCTCTGGTTTGCATTTACCGTACACATTGTCCTTTCATAGACCCTTTAATATTCATCCATGTCCACTATCAATTTTCCTCTAAAGTTATTCTTACTCAAGACTTACACAACCTTCAGTCCATGACTCCTACCTGTAAAATAGTTCTGTGTTTTTAAAACCATTTCACATTACATTACTCTCTCACACAGTCTTTCTAAAAGTTACAACTTTTTCATCATCAAAATTTTATAAATCTTTTTCATCTTAAAAATATATAGACAACTTTCATTAAGTGTAAAGCAATATCCTATGCATTTTTTATAGGTTTAACACTTCAACAACCCTCCAAAATAGTTTTTTTTTTTTTTTTCTGTGTGGTAACAAGTGAATTTTATTTTTTGGTATTTTTAAGAATAACTTTCAAGTTTTCTTTTTTTTTTTTTGAACTGAAGTATAGTTGAGTTACAAGATTATGTTAGTTTCAGGTATACAACTAGTGATTCAATGTTTTATAGATTATATACCATACAAATTATTATGAAATATTTACTATATTCTGTGGGCTGTACATTATATCGCTTATTTATTTTATAACAGTAGTTTATACCTGTTAATCCTCTTCATCTATTTTGCCCTTCTGACCAAAAAAATATCTCATTACTAATTCACATTTTAAATGAGAAAAATGTGGACATGGGTTTAACTTACTTGAAACAAGTTTTATTCTGCTATTGCTCAACTCTCTCTACCTGTTTTGATTATAGTTGCATCTCATTAAAAGAATTCATTAATTTTGACACTGTTTAAAATTTTAGGAAATTAGGTCTTTTTAACCAAGAGCATGATCTTTTCATTTGTTATATTTCCTTTTATCACTGTTGTTTTATTTTAAATTTTTCTTCCAGTTTTATTGATATATAATTGACATACATATATAAGTTAGGTGTACAGCACAATTATGCACCTCATGAAATGATTATCACAATAAGTTTAGTGAGCGTTCATCTACTCATATAGATACAACATTAAATAAATAGAAAAAAAAATACTTTTCTCTGTGATAAGAACTCCTAGCATTTACTCTCCTAACAACACTCATAAATAATACACAGCAGTATTAATTATACTAATCATGTTGTACATTACCACCCCTAGTCCTTATCTATATTATAACTGGAAGTTTGTATTTTTGACAACTTCATCCAATTACCCCTGCCCCCACTCCCCACCTCTGGTAACAAGTATAAGCTCCTTTTTAATGAGTTTGTTTGCTTGTTTTAAAATTCTGATGTAAAACTAACTTAAACACTATGTTAGTCTCTGATATACAATATAGAGATTCAGTATTTCTAGATATTTAAAAATAAAATTTTTTTGGTAACAACTGTATGAAGTCTTAGTGTTTAGTTTGAACTAGTCTCAAAAGTACACTGGGGAGATTTTCATCTTTTACAGTCTGTAATTTTTGAATAACATTAGACTTAACCACTCTTTAAAGGTCAGTAGATCTCAATTCTGAAGGGTTCTCCCTGGGCTATTTTAAAATAGTAAAACTTTAATCACCTTTTCAATATCTCTAGGGGGTTATCCAAAAATTTTCCATATTCTTAGATGAGTTTGGTTTGCCAGAAATGGAGCCTCCGAAAGTCCTCTTAGACTTAAAATTTGTTGTCAATCTCTCACACACAGTATTCTCTTAAAATTTTTAGAACTTCGTGCACATCAGTTATTGCTCTATTTTATTTTGAATCTTTGATAATATGTTATTTCCAACTTCTAATAAAATTTGCAAGGAATATAACGTATTTAACTTTTTAAGGAAATATATTTTGGATGCATTTTCTACATTTTTGTTTTAACCTCATTGATTTTAGCTACACTAATTTGTCTTCACATTACTTTTTCTAAGATCTTATACTGAATGACTGGTTACTTCGTGTTTAATTTTCCTTTGAGTATGAGCTTGTCTCTTAACTGCTTTCATCTTTTTATCTCTGTCAATATGAACTACATTATAAGCAATCTCTTCATTATCATTTTCCAGTTTATGAATTCGCATTATGATTGTGTCCCGTGGAGACTGTATCTTGTTTGTTGCATGATTTATTTCCATGAACCTTTATTTCCATGGCTATTTTCTATACAAACAAGATTTTATTAATGAGTCATTTTTAGAGAAAATTGCTGCCTTTCTCTATTTCTTTAAACAATTTCAACATACATGTTTTAAATTTAATTTTAGATTTTTTCTATATTGATTTTTATATAATAGGCTTCACACTTTGATAATATTGTTGGCCTCCTCTCTGTTTTATGTTTTGAATATTGTCATGCTGAATTACTATGACGGAGGTTTTTTTTTTAATATTATTATTCGGAATTTTTTTGTTTTGGGTTTTTTTTTTTTTTCAAAATCTCTTAGTTTCTTTTACTGTCCCTCTATGGTCACCTCCCTCTTCTTTGTCTCTTCTTTGTCCTCCAGACTCTGTGTATAACAAAAATTCTTAAAATCTTTTTAGAATTACTTCCTTGAGGTGATCTGGGGTTATAACAATGAGGTCACTGTCTGTATTAAGTATTGTTACTTGACACCGCATTATCAGGTAGCATGGGAGCAAACAGAAGTCAGGAAGGCAGGGGCGGAGAGTATTCTAGCTCTGTCATTAAACAGGAGACCTGTATGTAGTTCTTCAGCTTTCACTGGGCAATTTTTAACTTTTTTCGTCTCCTAGAAAATAGAATTTCTTGCCTCCCAAGCATAATTCCACAAACATCGCCTACCATATTGACTTCCTGTCCCGTTTTTCACATGAAGAAATGTTAAATATTTATTTGATCTTTTCTGTCTTGTTTTTCTCCACTTTATGTTTTGCTGCCATAGTTTATGTTTAGGGAGGATTATGGAAGTAAGAGCTCACTATATCACTTTTACTGGAAGCTCTATCTCTTTTATTCTTTGGAACAATTAAAACAGCAGAGAAATAATATATTTCTTGAAGGTTGGTAAACATGCTCAACTGTGCCCCTCTCAAAAAAAAAAAAGCACTATTGTCAAACTTCTGTCTTGCTGTTGGCAGCTGTGACTATATTTAAATTTACTTTTACTTTCTAATCTTTCTAAAATTATACTTGAAATTTATTTTATAGAAAAGCATTCTAATGCAGGAGTCTACCTGCAATGTAGGAAACGCAGGTTGGATCCCTGGATTGGGAAGATCCCCAAGAGAAGGAAATGGCAAACCACTCCAGTATACTTGCCTGAGAAATCCCATGAACAGAGACTGGCAGGCTACAGTCCATGGGGTCGCAAGAGTCAGACACAATTTAGCAACTAAACCACCACAATTTGCTTTATTTATATATAGATTAAATCACTTCTACATTATATTATTTTTATTCATGCTATTTTTATAATTTAATTCTTCCACTGCTCTAACATTATTTGTTTTGTTTTGATTTTGGGGAAATATATGTGTATATGTGTGTATATGTATGTGTTTTCTTTAATTCTTCCATATATGTATGATATCCAACCTTTAGACTTAAGTAAATATATTTATGCATATGTTAATAAAAAGTCAAACTTTGCAAATATACAAAGTACTTCCGACCAAAATACAGTTCTTTTCTTTTCTGATAAAAAGTTAAATATCTAGTAAAATGATGTGTCTATACATACATATGTCTTTGGGAAAAAGAAAATCAAACTTACAGAAAAGAGCAGGGATAGAATGTATTAAAAACATATAAATATGGTTTACCCAGATTTACTTATTATTATTTTACCTTATTTTACTTCATTTGCATTATTACATTCTCTGTGTGTGCACACATGCATTTAATTTCCTTTTTAATAATTTAAGATTGAGTTTCATACATCATGGTTCTTAGTTTAACCCTAAATTATAGCTCACCATGCATTTTCTAAGAATAGGGATATATTATTACATAGTCAAGATACAGTTATTAAAGAAAGTTTTGATATCATACTTTTATCTAATCTAGTGTCCATTTTCTGATTTGTTTCTGTTGAACCAATCATATGCATCTTATCATTTTTTTTTTTTTCATTCTAGTGCAGGTGATCTGATTTGGCATTAGTTGCCATGTCTTTTAAATCTCATTTAAATTGGAGGACAACAAGAGCCTTTTTGTATTTTTTCCAGTGGTAGTTTTAAGGAAAACTCTTTTTTTAAAAAAAAAAGTTCATTATTTGGGTTTTGTTTGACATTTTCTATGATTAGATCCAGGTTATGGATTCCTAGAAAAAATTCTACACAAGTGAAATGATGTCATATCTGGACACATGATGGTCAATTACCCCACATGAGTGATATTAATGCTGTTTATATAGCCACAGTCTCATTCAATTTCTTTACTGGATACTTGCTTATACTTATAGGATCAAGCAAATAACTTATCCTTCCTGAAATATTTCCCAAACAAAAGCCTTTCCTTCTCTACCATGTCTATTTGACATCTTTTATTTTTAATTAAATAATTGATATTGGCATTGATATAGATACCTTGATTTATTTTTATTTATGATTTTTTATAATTAATTTTTGTGCTTAATTTTTCTGATATTCAGGTTGTCTAACATTTGGCTAATGAGGTTTTTTTTTTTAATTTCACTGAAATCTAGGAGAGAAACAAGGTTACTGTGTATGATTTGTACTATTATTTAAAACTGAGAAATATTATGCATTCATTTTAACTTTCAAAAACTTCTAACTAAATGACTTAGTTGTTAGATAGCTCAAACCCTGTCACATTCTTTAATAACAATCATCATGATCAAAATAAAGCATTCAATTTTATCTCTTCAGTGTCCATAAGTACATAACAGAACACTAAAATTCACCCACATAGTCTAACATTTCCAAGACAGAAGACAATGTATCCATAGTTGAAAATATTACTTAAAAAATGTTCATAAAATGTTAATATTCTGCAATCTTATTCTTATTCTAATGAGTGCCAATAAACATATTTAGTAAAACAACTTTTTTTGAAAGATAATCATCTATTAAATAATGTATGCCTTGATATTTTAAAATTCTGATGTTAATATTTACATTCATAAATAATAATTCAAGTTATTAGACAATACCAAATAGAATAAATATCTCTTCAACTGCTGCTTCCCTATAATCCTATTTAAAAACACTCAAAAAATTATTTTTTGCAGAAATTCATAATATTTTCAACTTTGGGCTGACAAGATATCGTCAAACAACATGAAATCTTTGGATGTAAAACGACTGAAGTTGAAAACTAGGTCCCAGTGCCCTTGACTGGGAATGCTCCTATTTATATAAGTTCATGTGAGTGAAAGTGATTGTAAATACTGACTGAAATATTTATATATATGTGGTTAAGAATAAGACTGAAAAGACAGCTTCATTTGGTTTGGTTTGCAGAGAAGCCAAGTCAGGGAAATGTATACTAAAGCATACAAAGGAAAACAGTCTAGTTTAAAAGGTGCTATGTATGGTCATCAGTGATATTGGTCTGTAATTTTCCTTTTTTGTGGTATCTTTGTCTGGATTTTGGTACCGGCATGATGATGGTCTCATGAAATGAGTTTGGAAGTTTTCCTTCCTCTGCATTTCTTGAAAGTTTCAGAAGGATACATATTAACTCTTCTCTAAATGTTTGATAAAATTCTCCTGTAAAACTATCAGGTCCCAGACTTTGTTTGTTGGGAGATTTTTAGTCACAGTTTCAATTTATTGCTTGAAATTGGGCTGTTCATATTTCTATTTCTTCCTGGTTCAGTCTCAGGAGAGTGTACCTTTCTAAGAATATGTCCATTTCTTCCAGTTTGTCCATTTTATTGGCCTACGGTTGCTTATAGAAGTCTTTTATGATCCTTGGTATTTCTGTGGAGTCAGTTGTAACTTCTCCTTTTTCATTTCCAATTTTATTGATTTGGGTCCTCTTCATTATTTTCTTGATGAGTCTGGCTAAAGGTTTATCAATTTTGCTTATCTTTTCCAAGAACCAGCATTTAGTTTCATTGATCTTTGTGATTGTTTTCTATTATGTAATTTACTTCTGCTCTCATCTTTTTCTTTCCTTCTAATAACTTTAGGTTTTGTTTTTTCTTCTTTTTCTAGTTGATTTAGGTGTAAGGTTAGGTTATTTGAGATTTTTCTTGTTTCTTGAGATAAGATTGTACTGCTATAAACTTCCCACTTATAAATGATTTTGCTGCATCCCATACACAAAAATAAGCTCAAAATGGATTAAAGACCTAAATATGAGACCAGATGCTATAAAACTCCTGAGGAAAACATAGGCAGAACAATATCTAACATAAACCACAGGAATATCTTTTCAATTTGTCTGCCAGAATAATGGAAATGAAAACAAAAATTTAAAAAAAGGACCTACTTAAATTCAAAACCTTTTGCACAACAAAGAAAACAATAAACAAAACAAAAAGACAACCCACATGTGGGGAGAAAATATTTGCAAATGATGTGACCTGTGAAGGAGTAGTCTCGAAAATTTACAATGAGCTCATGATGCTTAACAACATCAAAATAAATGGCCTACTCAAAAAATGGGCAGAAGACATAAACAGACATTTCTATAAAGAAGACATACAGATCAGCAACAGGCATATGAAAAGATGTTCAACATCACTAATTATTAGAGAAATGCAAAACAAAACTACAATGACATGCCAGCCAGAACGTTGCTGTTGTTCAGTCGCTCAGTCCAAGTCTTTGCAACCCCATGGACTGTCACATGCCAGGCTTCCCTGTCCTTCACTATCTCCTGGAGCTTGCTCAAACTCATGTCCATTGAGTCGGTGATGCCACCCAATTGTCTCATTTTCTGTTGTTCCCTTCTCCTCCTGCCCTCAATTTTTCCCAGCATCAGGGTCTTTTCCAATGATTCATCTTTTCATATCAGGTGGCTCAAGTGGCTATCATCAAAAAATCCACAGACAATCAATGGTGAAGAGCATATGGAGAGAAGGAAACTCTCCTATACTGTTAGTGGGAATGTAAAATGGCACAGCCACTATGGAGAACAGTATGGAGGTTCCTTAAGAAACAAAAATAGAGCTACCGTATGCCAGTCTTTCCAGGTAGTTCAGTAGTAAATAATTCATTTACCAATGCAAGAGATGTAGGAGACATGAGTTCAATCCCTGGGTCAGTAAGATACCCTGGAGGAGGAAATGGCAACCCACTCCAGTATTATTGCCTGGAAAAATCCCATGGACAGAATAGCCTGGAGTGCTATAGTCCATGGGATCACAAAGAGTGGGACGAGACTGAGTTAATGAGCATGCTGCTGCTGCTAAGTCACTTTAGTCGTGTCCGACTCTGTGTGACCCCATAGATGGCAGCCCATCAGGCTCCCCCGACCCTGGGATTCTCCAGGCAAAAACACTGGAGTGGGTTGCCATTTCCTTCTCCAATGCATGAAAGTGAAAAGTGAAAGTGAAGTCGCTCAGTCATGTCTGACTCTTAGCAACCCCATGGACTGTAGCCTACCAGGCTCCTCCATCCATGGGATTTTCCAGGCAAGAGTACTGGAGTGGGGTGCCATTGCCTTCTCTGTCTAGACTCTGCAGACCACAGCAAATCCTGCTGATTCTTGGGACCAGAGGAAAAGCATCACTTAGGGAATGTGAAGTCTTGGACAAGAAAATACATATACTTGGGAAATTGTTCTTATTTTATATTCCTTTTTTTTTTTTAACTTAGAAGACAATTTGGATTTTGAGTCATAAGTATAAAGGCATAAGGCATAAAGTAACAGAAGAATGGTTTTAGGTAAGGACAAAGAATAACTCACTATGCTAAGGATGCATTTGCTCAGAGAAAAATGGGTCTAAAAAGATTTTTTTTCTGGGGAGTACTGCCTTATTTTATTGTGGCATTATTGTTATACCTTTTAGGTGTACCATATTCACATTTATTTTCTGTTTGTCCTATTGTTTTCTGTTCTGTTGTTTCTCCTTTTTGCCTTCCTTGGGTTAATTAATAAGTAATTATTGAATATTATCTTTTGGCTTTTTGGCTATACCTCTGTATTCTAAAAAGAGGATTTTTAAGCCAAGTATAAAGATCAAAGAAAATCTCCTACATTTGTAGAAATAGGTACTGAGAGGAATTGAAGATATGAAATGAAAGAAAAGCAAAACAATGTTGGAGGTGCAAATACAGAGTAATTCATGTAAGAAGATAACTGAAAAGGGAGCTAGAAAAAACATTTACTCAGATGCTTACAACCTAACATGCACTGTGAAAAATGTCAACCTGGGACTTCCCTGGTGGTGCAGTGGTTAAGAACCTGCCCTGCAGTGCAGGGGATGTGGGTTCAGTCCCTGGTCGGGGAATTAAGATCCCACGTGCCTCAGAGCAACTGAGCCCGCGAGACACAACTAAGACCCGGTGCAGGCAAATAAATAAATTAAAAAAAGAAAAATGTGAGCCTGATGTTCTCAAAGGAGGAAAGAGCTGAACCCATAGATGTGAACTGGTGGCCTTTTATACTGCGCAGAGGCAAGACTTTAGACGCTGAGGGAAGGGTGGGTGTGGGTGTCCCTAAGGAGTGAGTCATGTCAGGCTTTCCTTTCAGACTGCATTACTGCATGGACTGATCAAGGAAATCATGTTTTAGGGACTTAATCAAGGTGTTTGACAAGATTTTCCATGCTCTCCTTGGAAAGAATATGAGAATCCAAGAGCAGGCTGACAGCAGCCTGCTGCATGAGCACTCGCATGTGACCAGTGAGCCTGAGAGCCTGCAGAGGGCCTCCAGAGGCTTGCCCTCACCTGTAACTCGGGTGAAGACGAGATGGTAGCTGGTCACCCCTGAGCAGGAGGTGAAGCTGGGAGTGAATGTGAGTATTTTGAAACCACAGAGCCAAGAGTAAAAACAAACAAAAACAATCTATAGGTGAGAACAGTGGACAGTGCACTAGATCTCATAGAGCTGAAGGGAAAATTCTGCCTTGGATCCAAAAAATCAACTGCAGGCAGAGGACAGGGAAAGAATGCTCAGCACATGCAATGTGCAAAGGGGTTTTATAAACAATACATGAAGTAAGTTAGCAATGTGGTATTAGTTAGAATACTAAGACCTTAGAATCTGATTCACAATTTACTGGCTGTTCCCCTCTAGGCCTATGTAGGAAGCCAGGGTTGTTGTGAGGACTTATCATCTTTTGCTTACATTTGAAGAGACTAACGTTCAGATTATCCATTTTGCCCTCGGGGACTAAGCCATAAGTAAGAGACAGACTCACCCAACGTCCCTGCCACACTTGCTACTCAACTCTGAAGCCTCAGTTCCTGGATGGGAGGCAGCATACTAGGGCAGAGCCAGGCTCTGGGCTAACAGGTTCCTCCCAGAGGACCCTTACCCAGGAGTTCCTTCGGCTCCCTTGGACCAGGCCTGGCTGGGTGTGAGCTGGTGAAAGGTTATGGCTGAGTGCTTTGGGTCTCATCCCACAGGAGGAACTCAGCAATCCGAGAGTGTAGAAGGAGAGAGTCCTCACACCAAAGGAGTTAAAGACCGAGAGGAGTAACTGGAATGTCTAACAGAAGGGAGGAGACGGGTTGAATAGAAAATAAAAGGTGAGGAGGAAAACAGGAAGGAGAGAAAAGGAAACAGAGACAAAGGCTACAATGAACGGTCCAGCAGTCACTCTGAACCTGCGTGTGCTCTGAGCCAACTGCACTCCATTTACATGGATTTTAGAAGAGAGGGTGGGCGATGGAAGTGGCAGGCAGAGGATGAGAAAGGAGCCAAAATGGGCCAAGGGAGAATAGTTTATGGGTTCGGAAAGGGTTCTACCTTGGGCCATTCTACATTCTACCTCCTGAATTTGGTGTCCTGTTGACAGATCAGATTATGTGGACTGGTGCCCAGAATACACCACTGCTCTCGCTGACCTGTCGTTTAACCTGTTGATCTCTTTCTCTTTCCCTTTGTTTTATCATCTTCATTATCTGTTGGATTCATGTGTGTTCGTCTTTTTATACCATCTCTCATCTCCTGGTCTCTCCTTGTGCCTCTTCCTCATTTGACATGTTGCAGTCATCCCCCGTCCCCGATCCCCCCATCTTCTCCTTGCCGCTCGTAGGCCTGGTGGTCATATCGGCTTTGCTCTGGTGCTGGTGGGCCGAGACGTTGTCCTAACGCAGGTACTGATATTGTGTCCTCTCCTTCCAAGGGATAGAGGGGGTTGCAGGTTGCCCTGGCCTCTCCTCTTCACCCTTTCTCTCAGCGGCTTGCTGCTTTTGCCATTTTACAACAGGCGACAGTAACGACTGAGTGTTAGTCCTGGCTTCCCGATGGGCTACAGCAAAGCCCGTAACATCTCGGAGGATGTTTTCCTAATGTGTGGGGAGTTGGAATGCTCACCATTGACACAGTTTGAGTTTCGTCCTCTGGCTTGGAAAAATCTGGATGATTGCAGCCCTGTGGCTATTTTGAGAGCCCCTTCAACTACTTCTGATGAGCGATGTCTGACTGCAAGGCTCGCCTGGCTGCTCTTTGTCTCTGTTTAGCCCTAGAGCTAAGTTCTCACTATAACCATTAATTACCGCCTACCCCCTTGGGTAAGAGAGGAGGTCTGGAGAGCTGTGAGCCCCAGGGTCATTTGTATGAGGGCAGTCTCAGTTGTCTGTCAGCCTTGCTATCAAAATCCACCATATTATATACTTCCTACTGAGACTTTCTCTGGTTTGAATTCTGGTCACCAAAAAAAATTATAAAAAGAAAGCCACATCTCTTTTGGGGGGTCAGATTCTGTTGTAATTGGCTTCCCAAGCTAGGCTTTCTGAAGAGGATGTGGTATTGGTGAAAAGTTTCCATTCACCAGAGATGCTGTGTTCTCAGGGAACCAAACTGATATATTCTGGGCACCAGTCCACATAATCTGATCTGTCAACAGGACACCAAATTCAGGAGGTAGAATGTAGAATGGCCTGAGGTAGAACCCTTTCAGAACCCATGCAGGACCCTGCAATTCCACTCCTGGACATACATCTGGAGAAAAACATGATCTGTAAAGATACTTGCACCCCAAGGTTCATTACAGCACTATTTACAATAGCCAAGACATGGAAGCAACGCAAATGTCCACTGACAGAGTAATGGATAAAGAAGTGTACATATATACACTGCATATATATACAATGCACATATATACAGTGGAATATTACTGTATGTATGTAATACAGTGTACATATATACACATATATATGTACATATATACAGTGGAATATTACTCAGCCATTGATAAAATGAAACTGCCATTTGCAGCAACATGGATGGACCCAGAGAGTGTCATACCGAGTGAAGTCAGACAATATAGGGGAAATATCGTATGACATCCCTTATATGTTGAATCTAGAAAGAAATGATACAAATGAACTTAATTACAAAACAGAAATAGATTCACAGGCTTCTAGAATGAGCTTATGGTTGCCAGGGGAAGATGTGAGGGGAAGGGACAGTTCGGGAGTTTGGGATGGACATATATACACTGCAAAATTTAAAATAGATAACCAACAAGACCTACTGTATAGCGCAAGGAATTCTGCTCAATGTTATGTGGCAGCCTGGATGGGAGGGGAATTTGGGGAGAATGGATACATGTATATGTATGGCTGAGTCACTTTGATGTTTACCTGAAACCATCACAACATTGTTTGTTAACTGGCCCTGGACCAGGAAGATACCCTGGAGAAGGGAATGGCAATCCACTCCAGTATTCTTGCCTAGAGAAACCCATGGACAGAGGAGCCTGGCAGCTACAGTCTATGGAGTTGCAAAGAGTCCGACACGACTGAGCAACTAACACACGTACCCCAATACAAAATAAAAAGTTTTTTTTTTTTAAGGTGCTATGAATAATTATATTTATACAATTATATAGGAGTTGAGAAAAGAAGTCTCGCCAACTTATAGCTTCATATCAATAAGTAGATATGAAGACAAGAGTGGAGGTAGAAGGACTACCAAGAAATTTCCAATCCAGATAAATATTGTGGAAGGTGTAATATATGATTCAGGAAATATAGCAGGCTATTGGAACCAACCTTCTTGCTGACAGCACCTTAAAATAAAGGATTAAAAAATATCTTAAATACATAGAAGAGGTGAAAAGGTAGGAAACAGTTATCATGATATAAACTAAGATAAAATGAGATTAAATATAAGACAGCAACATCAGATTTGATAAATTGTGTGAGGTACAGAAGAAACAGCCAAGAATTCTGACTTGGAATCTACCCACTATTCTTTCAAAACACACATCCCAAGAGACTGGGAAAATAATTTCTTTATTGTTGAACAGAGCAAAGGAAAATACATTAGAGAAACTGAAGTCAAAAGCTGGTATTTGCAGCCCTAATATGTGTACATAGAGGATCCAATTAAACCTCCAAGTCACATGCTTAAGTTAAAATGATATGGGACTAGATGTACGCGTATATGCTTGGCCCAACAAGTAAATTCTCTCTGGAAAATAAATACCTTTATTCTGGGCCCCCTGAAACACCTACAACTATTTTTAGCAGTCTATGATAAAAAAAAATTTCCATGAATGCATGTAAGCATAACACCATAACACAAATCAGCAGTAATAAGAGATAACAGAAGCAGTGTGATATATTATTCAGAGATTTGAACTATTAGTCACAGATTAATTACTAAAAATTTAGTACTATACTTAAAGAAATATGCTGACTTTCAAGAAATAGGATATTATGAAACTTTAGCTCGCAGATGAGGCAAAGAAACAAACTGATTTTTTAGGACATTTAAACAACTAGTGTAAGTTCAAACAAAATGTCTAGGTTTTAACAACAGAACAGACATAGCTAAGGAGAAAACTGGAAAACTGGAAGAGAGGTTAGAATCAATTAACCAGATAACAGAGAGTGATAATTAGAAGTAAAATAAGGAAAAATGTTAACAAATAAGGAACATAATATCTTTCATACCGTTTTTAATATTGCAAAGGTTGAGAGAGAGAATAGGACAGAAGCAAAGTCCAAGCCTACAATAAAAATAAACAATGACATTCTCCGATCATAAACTGTTTATTATAAGCATATAATTACTATAGAAAATTATAGTGAACACTCTAGATAGAAGGAAGATAATCATAGAAATAAACTTAAAAAAGAATTAATGTGATCTCAGATGGAAGGCATGGGATGCAAAAAGGATTAAAGAACAAAAATCTGGCAAATATGAAGGTTAATTTATCAATGGAAATATGTTTGGAGTTTAAAAATAGCATTGTTGTTAATATACATAAGAAAATTTATGTACAATTTGAGAAGAAAGCAATAGGAATTAAATTCCTTGATGAGTTTTCTTGCTCAGGTGGAAGATAAAGTTTCTGATTAACCACAACTGTGATAATTTAAAATGTTGGGATTTCTAGAGTAATTACTAAAATAATAGAAATAACTCTTTTAACTTCAGAACAAGTAAAGAGAAAGCAATTGAATCACACAAGAAATAATCAGTTTGAAAGAGGGTAAGGAAGTAGGGAAAAAGAAGCAAGGAATATCTAGGTAGGACAAAGGGAAAGAACAAAATGACACTTCCCATTTAAATAAGCACATCCTTCTCTAGGGGATCTTCCGGACCCAGGGACTGAACCCGTGTCTGCTGCACTGGAAGGCAGATTCTTTATCTCTGAGCCACCAGGAAAGCCCAAAAATAAAAGTGAAGTCGACTAAATGCTTCGTGAAAATTTAAAGAGTTACTACTTGGGGGAATCTATCAACCTGTTGTAGAAAAGAGAAATACGTAAAACATAAAGATAATGAAAACATAAAGATAATGAAAGATAATAAAATGTAGGAAAAAAAAAAGATACGCCATTGAAAAACTAACAGAAAAAAATGATGTCACCATATTAATAGAAGAAAAAATAAGAAATTCAAGTCGGATTGCATTTTGAGCAATAATGATATCAATTCATTATGATCAACATTTCATATATCAAGTAGATTTATAATACTTTTAAATTTGTATATGTCTGTAGGCACAGCCTCAAAATACATATATTAGCTTCCTAGGAATGCTGTAACAAAAGTACCACAAACGGGGTGGCTTAAAAGAATAGCTTTTAGTGCTAAAATTTCTTGAGGCCTGAAGTCCAAAAACAAGTGTTGGCAAGGTCGGTTTCTTTTAGAGATTCTGAAAGACAACCCATCCCATCTCTTTCTCTAAGCTTCTTATGATTGCTATCATTCCTTTGTATGGCTCTTTGTCTGTTTTCTTTGTTTATAAAGACACCAGTCTTTGTGTTAGGATCTACCCTAATCCAGTATGACCTCATGTTAATTCAACTAACTGTATCTACAAAGACCATTTTAAAATAAAATCGCATTCTAAACTTGCAGATGGATTTGAATTAGGGGGGGCATTAGTCAACCTACTACAACATATAGGGCAAAATTAATAACTACAAAGAAAAATAGAACAATACATAATGATAAGGCCAAATACTAACACACTTTTCTTGGTAGTTGATATAAAAGAACACAGGTTATAAAAGTTTGAGCAAGGTTTTAAACACTAATGTTTATATACACTAATGAAAAATATTGATCATATCCTAAAAATTTTGAATATCATCAACACTTATCATTAGTGTCCAGAAACATTTTAGAAGACTGAAATCATATTTCAATCAGTTCAGTTCAGTCAGTTCCTCAGTCGTGTCTGACTCTTTACAACCCCATGGACTGTGGCATGCCAGGCCTCCCTGTCCACCACCAACTCCCGGAGTTTACCCAAACTCATGTCCATTGAGTCAGTGATGCCATCCAACCATCTCATCCTTTGTTGTCCTTCTCTTCCTGCCCTCAGTCTTTCCCAGCATCAGGATCTTTTCCATTGAGTCAACTCATCACATCAGGTGGCCAAAGCATTGGAGTTTCAGCTTCAACATCAGTCCTTCCAATGAACACCCAGGACTGATCTCCTTTAGGATGGACTGGTTGGATCTCCTTGCAGTCCAAGGAACTCTCAAGAGTCTTCTCCAACACTACAGTTCAAAAGCATCAATTCTTTGGAGCTCAGTTTTCTTCACTGTCCAACTCTCACATCCATACATGACTACTGGCAAAATCATAGCCTTGACTAGATGGACCTTTGTTGGCAAAGTAATGTCTCTGCTTTTTAACATGCTGTCTAGATTGATCATAACTTTCCTTGCAAGGAGTAAGTGTCTTTTAATTTCATGACTGCAGTCACCATCTGCAGTGATTTTGGAGCCCAGAAAAATAAAGTCAGCCACTGTTTCCACGGTTTCCTCATCTATTTGCCATGAAGTGATGGGATCAGATGCCATGATCTTAGTTTTCTGAATGTTGAGCTTTAAGCCAACTTTTTCACTCTCCTTTTTTCACTTTCATCAAGAGGCTCTTTAGTTCTTCACTTTCTGCCATAAGGGTGGTGTCATTCTGCATATCTGATGTTATTGATATTTCTCCCAGCAAACTTGATTCCAGCTTGCGCTTCATCCAGACCAGCATTTCAATCAATCATATTAATTTTGGAAGACTGATAACATATTCAGTATAATTGATCCAAATTTAATTTTCCAACCTTTCATACATTACAAAACTTACATATCATGAAAGATATCCATTTTTAGTAATATTTACTTTATACATTAACCTAGGTGGATTTGATGTATTTTTTTGAGATGTTCTTTCTCAAGTGCTTTTCTTCCTGTTTTTATTTGTAAAGTCTTTTATGAGGCTTTCTACTCAGTTACTTTTTATGTTTTATATTTTTTATCATAATTAAATCTTTATCAAGATTTTATAAGATATAACCTAAAGCATTACATAAGTTCTTTTGGAATCTGAATCTCTATATGTGTCTACAGTTGGCCCTCCATAGCCACAGGTTTCACATCTCGGGATGCAGAGAGCAGACTGTATGCATTTTATTATGCCTTTTTATATAGGGACTTGAGCATGTGTGGATTTTGCTCTGTTTGGGGCTTCTAGAACAAATCCTCTGTGGTTACCAAAGGAAAACTCTGTATTATTTTTCTTAGAGCAATGCTATATGATATATAAATATCTGTATATAACATATGTACAATATATACAGATATACATATACTATACAGATATTTATATATCATACATATATTCTAGCTCGATCCTAGTTGTCTATTACATTTTTCACATTATCTCTTGGAAAGCAATAATTATACCAATTTTCTCTTTTCAAATTTATTACTTTTTACTTCAGATTTCATTATTACCTTTTCCATATAGCTCAGGTTTACTTTATTGTTCATATTTTAATCTCGAGTGAAAACACAATATTTCACCTTAATAAATTCTTGTTATTAATAGTGAAGAAAAAGGATGTTATTTTGATGTGATAATAGTTATTTTCTAAGAAATATAAATTTGATTTTTCTTTTTCCAGCAGTTTCACTGTTATTTTAAACTTTTTCTATATGAATATTTTATACTCTCCATGATTAAAGTTTTACTTCAGTTTAGAAATTATGCTGCATGTCTCTACTTTTTACAATGTATTGAATTTTTTCATAACCATAAAGGTGTGTGCCACCTTTTTATAAAAGTTCTAGAACAAGTTGAATACTGCTTGAGGAATGAATTTTAAATGATGTATTATTGTTGTTATTGCTGCTCTATAATGGCCTCGCTCATTTTATTATTGAAATTTTGAATATTGAATCCCAGACCTCTATTGTTCCTCTTTCACCTTCTCTTTGATTTCTATCAATTTTCAAAAATTTTAACATACTGATATGTGCTTTTAATATTTGTAGATTTTTTTTATCTTTAGACTTTTCATAAATTATTTACTTTATTAAATTCACTGAGCCTATTTCTTAAGGAATATATATTAAATGGAATGAGCATTATTAAAATATAATGATTTGCTTAATGCAACATGTAACAAGAAGGACAGAGTAGAACAGATCAATAATAATTATGCCTGGTGTGCTGAGTACCTTCCCTGCCCTTTAGACCTCCTATCCACCTTGTCCTGAGTTATGAGAAGCTAACATGCAGCTTCTTATTCTGCTTCTTTCTCTGGGTCTTTGACTTCAGTTCATGTCTGCGAAATGGGAACCACCAGTGGAAATCAATAATAGGAAGAGAATGAAATCCAAGGTACCATTCATTGTTGCCTCTGGGGACTGCATCCCTGGTTGAAAAGCCAGAGCTTTTCTCCAAAGAGCCTTCTCCACACATCTCCCTCTCCCTCTTCTTCCCTTGAGGCTGAAGAGTTTTAGAGTTTTAATCCTGAACTGCTGTGCCAATATCACTTCACTATCCCTTTGAGGTTTCCTCACAGCCTTTTATTTTTTCCCTTTTGTACACAACTCCTTAAAAAATATATCTTCAAATTACCCATCTTGGATGTACCATCTGTTTCTGCCCATACTGACATGTACTGACTGATATACCAAGACATTTTCTTGCGATGGCTGTTTCTCATGGTAACTGTGTAACTCTCAGCCAGAAGCTCTCTCCTCCAGGCCTTAGCTCTAGCTCTTCTGTGTGTCTGGATGGCAGATAGCTGAATATAGGTGGATTCTGAATAAAGGTGGTTCTCTCTCTTCTTTTTGTCATTGTCATCCTTGTCACCTTGCTGAGGGCTTTTATGAACATTCCCTAGCACTCTCTTCAGTTTCACTTAACTCAACAATTGTCGTATATGCCATTATATAATACATGCCCATATACATGCCATAAATATATATATATAAGTGATATATAATCCACTTAAAAATAAACTAAAATTTCCTATTTTTGAATAGTTTAATATGTACAGAAAAGTTGCAAAGATAGTAACGATTTTGCCCAACTTCCTGTAACGTTAGCTTCATTTGTAACAAAGTTTCCTTTGTCAAAATTATGAGTCTAACTTTGATACAATACTATTAACTAAACATCAGACTTCATTCAGATTTCTCTAGTTTTTCCACTAATACTCATCTTTCGGTTCCAGGAGCCAGCCCGACATCCAATGACCCTTTTAAATACCATGTCTCCTTAGTCCTCCCCCTCTCTGATTAGTCTTCCCTTGTTTTTCATGACCTTCACTCTTTGGAAGAGATTAGGTATTTTTTTTAGAATGCCCTTCAATTTGATCTTATCTTATATTTTCTCAAAATTAGATGAGAGTTGTCGATTTGGGGGAGGAATATGAGAGGTGAAGAGTACTTCTGTGGCATCAGAGATACGTGATATAAACATGACTTACCACTGATGATGTTAACCTCGAACACTTGATTTGTCATGTGTCTTCATTGCAATGGCACTCTTTTTCCCTTTCTATACTCTATCCAAGTGTCTTACATTCTGTCCACACTCAAGGGGAAGGAAATTAAACTCCAGCTCCTGAAAAGGAGATGACCTACGTTTAGATTTTCAAATTCTTTTGAAAGGTAAATATGTCTCATTTCCTCCATTTTTTACTTATTAAATCATTTATTGATGTTGTTAAGGCTTTTATTATTTTATTCTTTTGGTAAAAATCTATTGGACTTCCCTAGTGACTCATATGGTAAATAATATGCTTGCAAGGCAGGAGACCCAGGTTCAATCCGTGAGTTTTGAATAAGGGAATGTCTCTCCACTCCAATATTCTTGCCTGGAGAATCCCATGGACAGAGGAGCCTGACAGGCTACAATTTTAGGGCTTCCCTAGTGGCTCAGACTGCAAAGAGTTAGACACAACTGAGGGACTAACACTTTAACAAGGTACCATTACCTATTTTATTGCTGAAGTTGTTCCACTTTTGGAACTCTGTCAAGCTCACCCCTGCGCATCACTTTGATACAGACACTCTCATCAATTTGTGGACTTATTTTTGTTTCTTTTTTTGCCTATTGGTTTGTTTCAGTTCAGTTCAGTCGCTCAGTGGTGTCCAACTCTTTGCGATCCCATGAATCGCAGCACGCCAGGCCTCCCTATCCATCACCAACTCCCGGAGTCTACCTAAACCCATGTCCATCGAGTCGGTGATGCCATTCAGCCATTTCATCCTCTGTCGTCCCCTTCTCTTCCTGCCTTCAATCTTTCCCAGCATCAGGGTCTTTTCCAATGAGTCAGTTCTTCGCATCAGGTGGCCAAAGTATTGGAGTTTCAGCTTCAACATCAGTCCTTCCAATGAACACCCAGGACTGATCTCCTTTAGGATGGACTGGTTGGATCTCCTTGCAGTCCAAGGGACTCTCAAGAGTCTTCTCCAACACCACAGTTCAAAAGCATCAATTCTTCTGTGCTCAGCTTTCTTCACAATCCAACTCTCACATCCATACATGACTACCGGAAAAACCATAGCCTTGACTAGACGGACGTTTGTTGGCAAAGTGATGTCCCTGCTTTTTAATATGCTGTCTAGGTTGGTCATAACTTTCCTTGCAAGGAGTAAGTGTCTTTTAATTTCATGGCTGCAATCACCATCTGCAGTAATTTTGAAGCCCCAAACCATAAAGTCTGACACTGTTTCCACTGTTTCCCCATCTCTTTCCCATGAAATGATGGGACCAGATGCCATGATCTTAGTTTTCTGAATGTTGAGCTTTAAGCCAACTTTTTCACTCTCCTCTTTTCACTTTCATCAAGAGGCTCTTTAGTTCTTCTTCACTTTCTGCCATAAGGGTGGTGTCATCTGCATATCTGAGTTTATTGATATTTCTCCCGGCAATCTTGATTCCAGCTTGTGTTTCTTCCAGCTCAGCGTTTCTCATGATGTACTGTGCATATAAGTTAAATAATCAGGGTGACAGTATACAGCCTTGATGTACTCCTTTTCCTATTTGGAACCAGTCTGTTGTTCCATGTCCAGTTCTAACTGTGCTTCCTGACCTGCACACAGGTATCTCAAGAGCCAGGTCAGATGGTCTGGTATTCCCATCTCTTTAAGAATTTTCCACATTATATTGTAATCCACAAAAGGGTACGGCATAGTCAATAAAGCAGAAATAGGTGTTTTTCTGGAACTCTCTTGCTTTTTCCATGATCCAGCAGATGTTGGTAATTTGATCTCTGGTTCCTCTGCCTTTTCTAAAACCAGCTTGAACATCTGGAAGTTCACGGTTCATGTATTGCTGAAGCCTGGTTTGGAGATTGTTGGGCATTACTTTACTAGCCTGTGAGATGAGTGCAATTGTGTGGTAGATTGAGCATTCTTTGGCATTGCCTTTCTTTGGGATTGGAATGAAAACTGACCTTTTCCAGTCCTGTGGCCACTGCTGAGTTTTCCAAATTTGCTGACATATTGAGTGCAGCACTTTCACAGCATCATCTTTCTGGATTTGAAATAGCTCAACTGGAATTCCATCACCTCCACTAGCTTTGTTCATATTGATGCTTTCTAAGGCCCACTTGACTTCACATTCCAGGATGTCTGGCTCTAGGTGAGTGATCACACCATCATGATTATCTGGTTTGTTTAGTATGTCCTTATATTCTGACAGTATAAGATATTACAAGTTTATCTTGAATTTTCTCTACCCCAGATCTAGAATCAGCTATTTCTCTAAATACCCTAGCTCCTGATGTGTCTATTTTACCTGTTTACTTTATATTTCTTTACACTGAAGTATAAGTTCAGTATGAGTAAATTTTTTGTTTGTTACCCGCTGCATGCTCAGTGCTGAATACAATACCTGGTGTACAGTTAGCATTTAATAATTATGTAAAATGAATAAACAAACAGAAAATTAAGGTTACCTATACTTACTTATCATAACCATAATTTTAAAATGCTTTTTATAATTTCCCCTCAGAAAACTTCCTCACAAAATTTTGGAAAGATAGTGGGCATTACCATTCTTATAGAGTTCTTAAAAAGCTTTTTAAAACACGTCGTCAATCCTGCTAGGGTTATCTCTGGCATTTTTAAAATTTAATGTTCTCCCTCATTTCCTCTTACCCTTTCCTTCCACCCTCCTCCTCCTTTCAATATCATCATCATCACTGAGTGTGGCAATAGCAAGAGAGGAATTCTACTCTATTTTTTATGAGCTAGACAGAATTTTTTATGTTTCTCTATGACTGATATGATATTTACTTGATCTATCATAATTTTTATTGCTTTGATATAACAAAAGAGAGTACAATATATTCATTACTGCATAGCTGTTTAAGTCAAAGATCTGAACTCTTTTTTCAGCATCAAAAGCAAATAGGAGGAAATCAAAAGGAGAGAAAGAAAGAGGAAAAGGGAGGCAGGCAAAACCACTTAACCTTAAATCCAGTGAAAGTTTACTTTCTAATTTGCCAAAGTTACAAAAGTTCTAGTCTATTAGCCTTGAACATTCTGACAATTTTTCTTCAAATGCTTGGAAACCACACACATTGAAAAATGTCACAGCATCACATTTTTTTTTCCTTTGCTCAGAAACTCTATAAAGTTCTTATTGAATGTCTTTCAAAGTCATATCAGCCAATACAGTTTAATCTTTTTAAATTATGCAACAGTAAGTTTACTGTCAGAAACAGATATAAAAATAACTGTAGAAAGGAGAAATCACTAAAATGGAAAACTTATTTATCAATGCAATTTTGTTATTCCAGCACAAATTTCCTGATTGTATCAGGTGCTGTCATGCCTCAGAGGGGTTTGTTTTCAATAGTGGAGATGATATATACAGTATAAATTGATATAAAGAGATGTGTTACCATAGCAGAATATGCTGATTCCAGAATTACTTTTCTATCACAATTTTCACACTCTATACATAGTCTCAGTGTGTAATAGTGTCTTAGTCATCTGTGACTTGATTTCTTCCTGTAAATACTTACAGTGCTCATAAAGCACATGGATTTTGTCAATATTTTAGTCTCAGGTTTTGATGTGTGGTGATACTTGGTTGACTAGCATTCAGAGAACTGTAAATAACTCTCAAAGTTACCCTGAGTTTTTAAAATTTGAAAATGTACTCTAAAAAAAGGATTTATCTTTCATATCCTGACTATAAATGACAGACTCTAGTTAAAAAATGAACTAAAAGAATAAAAAATGAAAGGAGACTCACTAAATATATAAAGCTTCTCTCTTCAGAGGAAGTATTAATGTTGTTTGCTAGGAAAACTATTTTTTCTCCTTTTTCCTATATTAACATTAACAAGATACAAGATTAATTGCTTGCATCAGATCACAGACTGATAAGAGTTTGTAAGAAAAATTCACCAGTGCTGTGCATCACATGAAATCACTGTCTGTAGTGGACAGTTTATTTGTATGACTTAAGTTAGTATGTATATAAATAGACTTTTTTTTTATTTCTGAAAATATAGATATTCTGGTTTGTGCCCCTAACACATTCTACACACAGTATAATTGTGTTTCATGCCTACTTCTCTGAAGAGTGAGTGCTACACTGAAAGTATCTGTTTAACCCAAATTAAAAATATTGATGTAAAGCTGAATAAAGTATTAATTTGTATTCGAAGTAATAAGCTGGATTTACTTTGGCTTCTGATTCATTCCTGAACGGGAGTTATATTTGCTGTGGGATTAGCTGCCGTTTTGTTGTTAAGTATAATCCTTGCTCAGTATAATTTTGGTTGTTTGTTTTGATGTATTTATATGTGGGAGTATTTATGAGGGTGTTTAATGAGGTTCATTTTCTTCTCCCATATGATTTTTTGCTAACATCATTACTGATTTGGGGGGAAAAAATAGGGATTACTTAGCTGTAAATAGTTTGTGACTCATTAAATACTTATCATGTAATGTTATTAAGGCTAAATTAGGTTACTAGACGTTTTAAGTTTTATTTAAAAAGCAAGATTATAACATATGAAGACTCTTAAACACAATATGCAATAAGATGAAAGAAAAAGCCACAGAGAATATTATATATAATTTCCTTAGGTGTTAAGAAAATTCTAAAAAATGTTAATTTTATGGCTAAGATTTTAAAATGTTAAAATTAGAAGAAAATATATTGTACAGTGTAATACAGGGTGATATGTAGGAGAGATATCAGTATCATTATTGATACTTATCTGAAAATTTAACGCAAATATGGAAAACAAATTTACATTTAAATATAGGTAATAACATAGCCTAGAGAATCTAACCATGATGAACTAGCTACAAGAAACTAAAAGTCTTTAAAAGAAGAAAAGTCTTTGTATATATTTTTCCATAAAGTAAAGATACTTTTGAAGGATACATTATCAGAACTCTATACATTTAAAGATTAATAACTTTCTCTATTATATATATTGCCTTCTCTATAAAACATAAAGGTGAGGGTAGTAATGATATAACAATATATGCTGTGTGAATTCTTGCCCAAACATGAGTATTGACGTGTTGGTTTCTTCATACACAATTTTCTTATGAGTTGATCCATGTCAGTCTTTTGTGATTCTTTTAGAATTCAGTGTAATGTTATTGATTCTTTCATGTCTTGGACGGTTTCCTCTGTGTATGTCACCCTGTGCGTGTCACCTTGCTGTTGCTTCAGCTGTATCCAACTATTTGTGACCGTATGGACTGTAGTCCATCAGGCTCTTCTGTCCATGGATTCTACAGGCAAAAATACTGGGGTGGTTTGCCATGCCCACCTCCAGGGGGATCTCTCTGACTCAGGAATCGAACCTGGGTCTCTTATGTCTCCTGCATTGGCAGGTGGGTTCTTTACCACTGTCGCCACCTTGCAAGCCCCATATGTCTCTCTACTATATTCTAAACCTGTGAAAGAAGGAAACAAGATTATACTTACATTAAATGGAGGCTGCCTACTGTATTTCATGGCATAGAGAAGTTCTCAAACATTTGTTCAGTATTTCCATACATGCTGATACTTTTGATAAAAGCACAGGATTTTAATCAAGAAATGATTATTCTCTGAAAAAAAAATAAGTTAAAGAATAATAAAGCAAAATAGTGTAGAAAGATAGAAGTAGGAAAACAAAAAAAGTGGAGGAAGACATGTAGGAAGAGGATTATTGCAGAGACTAAATATAATTCTTGAACATTTTCTTTGTGGGAGTTTCTTTTCATATTTTTTAATTTAGTAGGTACTATGTGACTAATTTCTTACCAAGGTGAAGCAGGTAGACACTGCTGTTGATATATCTGGGAAAATCCTTTAAAGAATCATCGTGTCCTTTTGTACTTCCCCATTCTTCCTGCTTGCCTGACTTATGTTTCATCCTATGATCATTTTCTAAGTGTGAAGATATGAGCTGTTAAATGTTCTAAGTCTAAATTCCTTTGACTACTCAAAATTGATTTTTGTTTCTGAAAATCACATAAGCTTTTTAAAACTGATTTTCCACATGTAAGAATGAAAGGGTTTGAACATAGTATTTAGGATGTATTTTTGTATTTTAGTTGTAACTCAGGAATGCTTATAGCAGAGTCTTTCAGATGAAGTCTGATTTACAGGTTCTAGTATACTCAAATAATGCTGCAATGATATTGGGCCTTTTCTGTCAATAAGTAGTAATTCTTATTGGTGTAAATATCATTTATCTCCCAATTATGACTATAAGTCTCTCTGGGCAATCTTTTATAAAAAAATCTAAAAACTGTGCATTTGTTAGAAGTGGTTTTTGTGTCAGGCTTTTCTTTTTAAGGCATTTAGTGTGTGCTTGAACTTTGTTAGATAAAAGAAAAAAGAAAGCTCTATGAAATAAAGGCATTAAAATCATAATAAAATAAAATGCAAGACATTGTAATTCAGAAAAAAGATTTTTTTAATAAAGAACAAATTATTAACCCAAGATGAAAGGAAAAAATAACTGAATGATGAAGTCAAAAAGAACTCTAAAAAAATTAAATGACCATATTTAAGTATAATAAAGCATTAAATTAGAAAAGAATCTATAATGATGTAAAAAAAGTTACTTTCCTGGTCATTTCAATAAAAAATCTAGCACAAAGCTATCAAATATATAGAATGTATTCTGAACATGAATCTTTAAAAGTATGACAATCTACAGAAGGAAGTGATTTATACATTTGAAAAAAAAGTGCTTTTAAGTTCTTATTGAAATACTTAAGTTAAATAGGTGACAAAGTTGACAGCATTCCTACAATATTGCTTTTATTGTCATGAACCTCAGCCCAAAATGTTTAAATGAAAGAATGTGATTCTTTTGAAGTAGAAATGTGTAGCAAGAATTTGTGAGGGATGAGGTAGGCAAGAATTATTTAAAATTTGACTTTTATTGATGAGGAAACTGTTGCCCTCTATATTAACATGAAATAATGAATGGAAAACTGTAAGGAACAAAGGCTTCTAGTTCAGATAGTATAGAATCAGCCTGCAATGCAAAAGATCCAAGCTTGATTCCTGGGTTGGGAAGATCTCCTAGAGAAGAGAACGGCTACCCACTCTAGTATCTTGCCTGGGAAATCCCATGGACTTATGAGCCTGGTGGGCTACAGTCCATGGGGTTTCAAAAAGTCAGACATGACTGAATGACTAACACACACTTAAAATGTTCAAGCCTCAAAGTCTAGTATCTTTGACCCTTTGATGTATAGAGACAACTGAATCCTCAAAATGTTGTTCAGTAGAATTTTGTCTCCACTTGTGTAACAAAACCCTTTCTTACATATTTAAAACACTTGAAAGAGAAGAGAAGCGTGTGGACCATTTATTTATGTATTTAACCACACAAAATGTTTATAAGTTAAAATCAGAAGAAAGATTTATTTGAGACAATGAAAACACTCCTGGCAAAGCTAGGGTTGATTAACCTAAATAGTTTGTTCCGTTCTGTGGGGTATATACTCTTCCATATTAGGAGAGAGGATAAACTTGTCAAAGAGAATAGGAAGAGCCTTCAGATACTCAAAGTTTCTTCTTTCATATGAAATCCATTTAAAATATACAAACTGGAAGTTATTTGAAGCCCCTCTTCTTTTTTTTTTTGGCCTAACAGACATTAATAATGTTAATACTTTGTTTATTAAAACAGGCAGCATGCTTTATGCTTGCATTATGTATGTCAGGCACATCACACTTGCAAATTCGTTTTATGCTTCTGACAACCCTATGAGAAAATGAGTTTCTTTCAGTCTGTGGATGCAAAGTTGAGGCAGACAAGGAACAACTGCCCAGGGAACATCCATAGTGAGTGTCAAAACTAGAGTTTGGGATCCTTGCCTTCTGATCACTTGAGCAATGCTCTTAACTGTTGTACCATATTGTCTCTGGAATACTAATCTGTAGTGGTTTCTAGTGTCACTACCCACAGGAGGTAGAAAAGACTGAAATTGAAAGTTATTTCTGATATCTTGGGAATACATGTATCATTGCTTTAAATTATGCTGAAACCTTTCTTCTGAACTTCTATTCTAATTTAATTCTCTTAATTTGCAATAAGATTCTTTATAGAGATGTGAGGTCTCTTCTTTCCCTTCATACATATTCAAAGAAGCAAAATATGAAAATATTTTAGAAATTAAAATAAATGATTTGGAGAGGACTCACAATTGGTATTTGATAGTAATAAACATAAGGAAAAATTTGAAAGGATATTGCAAATGAATTATAAACAAATAGCAACAACTCTCTCTATATATGCTAATATTTAGATCCTATTCACTGAAATCGTGAAGAGTGTTTTTCTTTAATTATAGAATTAGAATCTAGGAAAAGAAAGTTGATAATTTTCATTTTTAAAACAGAGTACCTGTCATTCTGATGCATACTGAAGTTGGAGAGCCTTTGATTAATAGTTTATTTTAATAATAAAATATTGTTGACTGTCTACTAATTTTAAGTCTGGTATCAAGTAATGGGCATGGAACAACAGCATTTACCATCAGGCGTATCCAAGTCTTTAAAAAGAAACAGCAATGAAAAGTAAAAATTACACAAAAGCACATTTTAGCCCTTCTATTCAATTGTCAATTTATCTGACTCAGCTGAAGTCATATTTATGTCATCAAGTGTTACCAAACAGAAATAAAGATGCACATACTTCCACTAGAGAAACACCATAAATAATTCAAGTTATATTATAAAATATAAATGGTTCTGTTGTCTCCTACTTTGTCTTGCTTAATATTTTTGTTCTATAATTTTATTATGCTACTCATAAAAGGTAGATTTGGATATAATTGTTAATCTATTACTATCCTGATAGCTAGCAATAGTAACTGTTTTCTTTAAGAAAATCATAGAATATTAGCAGCAATAACATTGGTAAACTTGATCCTCATTTTCCAGTGCTCTTGAACTTCTTTCTGATCATATTCAAAGGTAAAAGTATTGGTTTTGACCATATATATTCCATGTTTTGTTGGTGATGGACAGGGAGGCCTGGCATGCTGTGATTCATGGGGTCGCAAAGAGTCGGACACGACTGAGCGACTGAACTGAACTGATTCCATGTTTTAAATATACTAAAAGTTAGAAATTTAAATTAATTTTTATATATTCTAAGGAAACCTACATAGGGTTATCTTGCTTTCTCTCTGCATACAATTTGGTTCTTTAAATATTTTAACCATCTATTTTACCTGCATTTATTCTTCTACATCATTTGTTGTTCCCTCATTGACCTCATTCTCTATTGGCTCGCCCTTACTTCCCATCACATTGGCCCCTTGGGTGTTTCTGCCTTACAGAATTGTTTTGGCTCTTCTCTCCTTCAAGACATCATCTCCTTAAATATGTGCTTGGTTAACTCCCTCACCTCTTTCACATTTTTGCTTAAATATTATCTTCTGAATGGGCTCCAACCTGAATGCTTTGTTTAAATTATGAGCTAGCTCCAGTACCACACTATTCAGATCACTTTAGTACTATTTTATTTTTTCCTTCTAACATACATTAACTTTTAAAAACGTTTATTTTTATTTATTGCCCTTCCCTCTTCCGGAAAGTTCATTTCCAGGAAGTAATGCATTTTATATCTTTTGTTCATTACACAGTAAAGCCAATGTACTGACGCAGGGTGGTGGTGAAGGAAAATTAATCATTTGTTGTAAGGTGCCAGACAAGGAATCCAGGACAGCTAATGTTCCAAAAAAAGAAAAATCCAGACTCCTGAAGGGGTTTCAGGGAAGCATTTGGAAAGGCATGGTAGGGGAGGGAAGTCACAGAGTATGTGATGGGCTCGTGCACAATTCTCTGTTTGGTTAATGGTGAGGTAACATGATGGTGTCACAAAGTTTAACATTATCAATCCTCAGATTCCAGTCAGTCTGGGAGCTACATGCTCATGTTCATCATGTAGTTGAGGTCTTCTATTTGGTGAGAATGTTTTAGCATCTATAACACAACTCAGGAAATGTGCATCAGATACTGTTATCTAGGTATTTTAGGGAGAAACTAAAGATTCTGTGACTGCCATATGATTGATATACTGTTTATTACCAGTTCTCCTGACCCAGCTGCTACTTTTGTTACTACATGTTCACATCCTTTCATTCATTAATTCTTGAATGAGGCCTTTGTGGCTCAGGGGAGGTCTGGGAAATTACAGCTTTTCAGCAAACAAGAGTCAGGCAGAGGATGTGTGTGGGGGAGGTCTGTCCTGGGCAGACCCCATCAAGTGCTGCTCCGTTACTTTGCTAGAATTAAAAAAAAAAAGTAAAACATAAGAATATTAATTGATTATCTGTGTAGTAAACATCTAGAGATTTTGTTGTTGTTTATTTCTAACTTATTCTTGTTGCTGTTTCTTCTTCAAAAGTTAGGAACATTAATTATGTAAGAAGAACAGTACAAGTTTCTTACTTATATGAAATTACTGAAACATATTTGAAGAAATATCAGGTTAACAAATCAGATATTTAATACATACTATAGAAACCTAAGAAATATCAAACCTCTATAAAAATTCCAGATTGAATTTACCTGCATTATATTAGTTATATTTCTATAAAGTAGGTTACAGTGCCATTTATAATAGGTAAACATACCTCAACTAATAAGGAAAATTATTTTAGAAATCAACTCCAGAGTAAAATCTGCCATTTACAAGTATTGTGTATAAATTATCGTCTATACTATATAAGCAACAAAAGATGAATATTCCCTGTTGAAGAATACATACTTCATCTATAAGTGTTGTAATTAGAAATGCTAAACTTCAAGGATAGTTGTACGTATGATGCTATGTTTAAATTACGGTGTAGGAAAAAGCAAAGTTATGGTTATAGAGCAACCTGACCAAGTCACCAAAATCTTCAGAATTTGCCATAAGATTTATCCATGCATTCATTACTACTTTTTTGAAACCCAAATATCAGTGATGTTCAGAGTTTTCTTCTAATGGAAACACAATTATACACCATCCTTTGATTGCAGTGAGTACAGGAGCAAATGAAGTTTGCCAAGCATGCTGTTTTATGTAACTAAATATGAAGCTTTTTATATAATAGTGTAATCTGCAAATAGAAATACAGATAATGCATATAAATTACCTGCTGTAGCTGAATTCAGAAGCACTGTCTTAGTGTTATGTACCACAATGAGAAGAATTATTTGAATTGATTTAAATTTATATTGTTAACATATTCAGTTATTTGCTATTGAATCACAATGCATGCTATTAAATAAAAGAATCTCTTCTTTGTAAGATATTTGTTTGCTTTATTATCCAAAAAAATAAATAAAAGAAGCAAAGAAAAAGTTCCCTCCTAGAAAGAGGGAATATATATACCATATAAACCATATATAGTATGGTATACTATATATTTACACTGAATATGGCTTCCTCACAGGATTTATCGCATAGTAGATTAAGAGAGAAAGATACAATAGCAAGGTAATATCAAAGTGAGGGTGATACTCTAGCCAATCACAAAAAATGCTGATAGGAAAAGATGAGAGAATATAAGATGAAGGACAAAAGATTGAGAGTTAAAATTTACTTTGGACATAATTAGAAAGGCTAAAGTGAGCAAACAAAAAAATATTGTCCTGGAAAAAGAAACGGACTCAAAGTGTTAGAGACTGTTTTGCAAAGACTCCTAGCTGAGGAATCTTTCATTTATCTGAAAGTAAAATGTTTGTACAGAATGTGTTTATTTTCCTAGGTGTTTTCCTCTTTACCAGCCTCCAAGATTCCTAAACTCCAGTCATATAAGGTCTCTAACTTAAAGTCTATTATGCTCTAAGAGAAAAAAGTGAAGTTCAAGATTGACTTAATATTGAAGAACTACCTCCCAATTACAAATAAGAGTATAAAAGTAAGATGGAGACAAAGAACAGTGAAGAATCGTCTTGAGTGAATTGAGAAGGTGATAGATGATTTTAATAGACAGTGAAGTGATAAGCAGTAACCATTTAGAATCAGTTCAGTTCAGTTCAGTCTCTCAGTCATGTCCAACTCTTTGCGACCCCATGAATCACAGCACGCCAGGCCTCCCTGTCCATTACCAACTCCTGGAGTTTACCCAAACCCATGTGCATTGAGTCGGTGATGCCATCCAACCATCTCACCCTCTGTCGTCCCCTTCTTCTGCCTTCAATCTTTCCCAACATCAGGGTCTTTTCCAATGAGTCACTTCTTCCCATCAGGTGGCGAAAATACTGGAGCTTCAGCTTCAGCATCAGTCCTTCCAATGAATATTCAGGACTGATGTGCTTTAAGATTGACTAGTTTAACCTCCTTGCAGTCCAAAGGACTCTCAAGAGTCTTCTCCAACACCACAGTTCAAAAGCATCAGTTCTTTGGTGCTCAGCTTTCTTTGTAAAACAACTCTCATCCATACATGACTACTGGAAAAACCATAGCCTTGACTAGATGGACCTTTGTTGGCAAAGTAATGTCTCTGCTTTTTAATATGCTGTCTAGGTTGGTCATAAATTTCCTTCCAAGGAGTAAGCACCTTTTAATTTCATGGCTGCAATCACCATCTTCAGTGATTTTGGAGCCCAAAATAATACAGTCTCCCACTGTTTCCACTGTTTCCCCATCTAATTGCCATGAAGTGATGGGACCAGATGCCATGATCTTAGTTTTCTGAACGTTGACCTTTAAGCCAACTTTTTCACTCTTCTCTTTCATTTTCATCAAGAGGTTCTTTAGTTCTTCTTCACTTTCTGCCATAAGGGTGGTGTTCTGCATATCTGAGGTTATTTATATTTCTCCCAGCAAACTTGATCCCAGCTTGTGCTTCATACAGCCCAGCATTTCTCATGATGTACTCTGCACATAAGTTAAATAAGCAGGGTGACAGTATACAGCTTTGACATACTCTTTTCCAAATTTGGAAGTAGTTCATTGTTCCACATCAAGTTCTAATTGTTGCTTCCTGACCTGCATACAGATTTATCAGGAGGCGGGTAAGGTGGTCTAGTATTCTCATCTCTTGAACAGTTTTCCAGTTTGTTGTGATGCTGTGATCCACACAGGCAAAGGCTTTGGTGTAGTCAGTGAAGCAGAAGGAAATGATTTCTGGAATTCTTTTCCTTTTTCCATGATCTAGCAGATGTTGGTAATTTGATCTCTGGTTCTGCAGGGTTTTCTATATCCAGCTTGAACATCTGGAAGTTGTCCTTTCATGTACTGTTGAAGCCTAGCTTGGAGAATTTTGAGCATTACTTTGCTAGGGTGTGAGATGAATTCAATCTTTAGATCGTTTGAACATTCTTAGGCGTTGTCTTTCTTTGGAATTGGAATGAAAACTGACCTTTTCCAGTCCTGTGGCCACTTCTGAGCTTTCCAAATTTGCTGACATATTGAGTGCAACACTTAACAGCATCATCTTTTAGGATTTGTAATAGCTTAGCTGGAATTCCATCACCTCCACTAGCTTTGTTCTGACACCAAGTTGATTAACTCTGATTAAATATGATTCTTATGGAAACATACTGTGCAGATGTTTAGAGTATACTTATGAATAAAGCAGAAGATATTAAGAAGAGGTGGCAAGAATACACAGAAAGATTGTACAAAAAAGATCTTCACGAACCAGATAATCACGATGGTGTAATCACGCCCCTAGAGCCAGACATCCTGGAATGTGAAGTCAAGTGGGCCTTAGAAAGCATCACTACGAACAAAGCTAGTGGAAATGATGGAATTCCAGTTGAGCTATTTCAAATCTTAAAAGGTGATGCTGTGAAAGTGCTGCACTCAATATGCCAGCAAATTTGGAAAACTCAGCGGTGGCCACAGGACTGGAAAAGGTCAGTTTTCATTCTAATCCCAAAGAAAGGCAATGCCAAAGAATGCTCAAACTACCGCACAATTACACTCATCTCACACCCTAGTAAAGTAATGCTCAAAAATCTCCAAGCCAGGCTTCAGCAATACGTGAACCGTGAATTTCCAGATGTTTAAGCTGGTTTTAGAAAAGGCAGAGGAACCGGAGATCAAATTACCAACATCCGCTGGATCATCGAAAAAGCAAGAGTTCCAGAAAAACATCTATTTCTGCTTTATTGACTATGCCAGAGCCTTTGACTGTGTGAATCATAATAAACTGTGGAAAATTCTGAAAGAGGTGGGAATATCAGACTACCTGACCTGCTTCTTGAGATACCTGTGTGCAGGTCAGGAAGCAACAGTTAGAACTGGACATAGAACAACCGACTGGTTCTAAATAGGGAAAGGAGTACATCAAGGCTGTATATTGTCACCCTGTTTCTTTAACTTATATGCAGAGTACATCATGAGAAACACTGGGCTGGAAGAAACACAAGCTGGAATCAAGATTGCTGGGAGAAATATCAATAAGCCCAGATATGCAGATGACATCACCCTTATGGCAGAGAGTGAAGAAGAACTAAAGAGCCTCTTGAAAGTGAAGGAGGAAAGTGAAAAATTTGGCTTAAAGGTCAACATTCAGAAAACTAAGATCATGGCATCTGGTCCCATCACTTCATGGCAATTAGATGGGGAAACAGTGGAAACAGTGGCTGACTTTATTTTCCTGGGCTCCAAAATCACTGCAGATGGTGATTGCAGCCATGAAATTAAAAGATGCTTACTCCTTGGAAGGAAAGTTATGACCAACCTAGACAGCATATTAAAAAGCAGAAACACTACTTTGCCAACAAAGGTCCATCTAGTCAAGTCTCTGTTTTTTCCAGTAGTCTTGTTTGGTTGTGAGAGTTTGACTGTGAAGAAAGCTGAGCACAGAAGAATTGATGCTTTTGAACTGTGGTGTTGGAGAAGACTCTTGAGAGTCCCTTGGACTGCAAGGAGATCCAACCAGTCCATCCTAAATGAGATCAGTCCTGGGTGTTCACTGGAAGGACTGATGTTGAAGCTGAAACTCCAGTGCTTTGGCCACCTGATATGAAGAGCTGACTCATTTGAAAAGACCCTAATGCTGGGAAAGATTGAGGGCAGGAGGAGAGAGGGATGACAGAGGATGAGATGGTTGGATGGCCTCACTGACTCAATGGACATGAGTTTGTGTAAACTCCAGGAGTTGGTGATCAACAGGGAGGCCTGGCATGCTGCAGTCCGTGGGGTTGCAAAGAGCTGGACATGACTGAGCGACTGAACTGAATTGATAAATAAAGTAGACAGATTTCTACTCTCTTGGAGTTTACAATGTAGCAGATAAGACATGCCTAAAAGTAGCAGCTAATTAATATAAAATTTTGAATCTCAAAACGGCATAAAGGAGAAGTCGATGGTACTATGGGATTGTATTGTTAAGCCATGTAACCCAATCTGGTACAGACAGTCAGGGATAATATCCTTCATAATTGAAATGTTAGTTGAAGCTTAAGTGGGGAAGAGGTGAAGAACAGAATACCCAGAGTGATATTCCACCAGTTGCTGAGTATGTCTGTTCCGATTATGCATTCTGTAATTGGGAAAATAATTGTGCTCTGAGGTCAGGGAACCACTGGACCCACTGTGATATGGATTCTATCTAAAACTCCATCGATCACCTGACCTCCATGTGACTGACTGGTAGCCCACAGTGATGTTTTGGATCTCCTTGTATTAGTGCTAGTTCAGAGTAAATGTTCAGCAATAATCAAAAATTCTGATTATTTTCTTTTTCCCAAAGCATTGTCACTCCAGTTAAAGGTCTTCAGTCATTTTGAAGACCTAAGGAAGGCTAGCATAAAGATTAACAGTGTACAGTTTTAGCAGTATTGTGGAGTCCTTTGTCAAGGGAACTACATTTCCTCTTCTTTAAAGGGATTCCAAGTCTGTTACCTGGTTCAAGTTTGGGAATTGATTGAGGGGTTGTCAACATCAGTTTTTATGCGTCAAGTTATACATTTGTTCACTTTTTCCTCACCTCCCTTTTCTTTTTTATCTGACTTGAAATTATTACCTGTTTCCAGAACTCTTTGTAAAGTTCTTAATAACCTATGGTAGATTTAATTTTGTCATCTTAAATGATCACTTAGCAGCTTTCAGTATATTGGACCTCTTTTTGTTTAAGATATCCCACTGTGTTTCACTGAATCAGAGTGGATTTTAGTAAAATGTATGTTTGATTGTGAAATTCCACTATTCAACACCCTTTGATAGCTTCATATACCATTAAGATAAAATCGTAAATTCTAAGGAATAAACATGATTATGTTTTATCACTCTAATTATATTTTTTGTGGTTGAAAAAATTTTGTACGTAAAATGTGACCTATTTCAATAGAACAATCTGTAAAAATAATGGTTTTATTCTCCAAAATAAAGTAGAAATATTTGATATATGTGAAATTTTATTTTGCATTAAAGCAAAAATGTAGAAACATTAATAAAAATCTGACATGGCTCATTGAGAGCACTTAAAGAATAAGAAAAATACTTTAGAATATTACTAAGGGCAACAAAACCAAAAGATAATTGATGAATGGGAGTGATCATACAGCCATAGACTCTCAAGGGCTTCAGATTTATGAATTAGATGTAGTAAACCCTAGATCTATGGGAAAGGGGAAAATAATGCTTGGAGGGAAAACATATTGGGAATCAATTCTCACACAATGTTATGCTGAATCAGCCCATGTGAGTCTTTACTAAGAATAAAAGGCTTCTCCCCATTAAAACCATTACTGCCCCCCAACCCCAGTTAGGATTTCCTATGAAAAATTTCAAATATCCAGCCAGCAACAGCATTCAGATATTACAATCATGGTCAAGAAATAGTTTATTAGTGGTTCCTTATGTGAAAATGAACATATCAAAAGAAGGAAAGGAATTAGCAGTGTTTGAGACAGAAGGATCAAGTTTATGTTATGAAAATTAATGCATAATTAATTGATGAAGAGATGTATCCAATAGATCAAGGATTCCCAACCTCCAGAATTTAGTGCCTGGTCATCTGAGGTGGAGATGATGTAATAATAAATAGAAATAAAAGTGCACAATAAAGGTAGTGTGCTTGAATCATCCTGAAAGCAAAATTGCCTGCCATGAAATTGGTCCCTTGTGTCAAAAAGTTTGGGGACCACTGATATAGACAATAGATATTGATGATGTTGAAAACAGGAAAAAAAAATAAAGGTGAAAACAAAAGACAGGGAAGCTTGACTAACATCACCTGGTCCAGTCATTTTGTCCATGTGGTTTTCCAGTGCCTAATTTTGGTGTATGCTTTCTAATAGGCTTTGCCATCCACTACAAACATCTTCCTAATATATATATTTACTTTCTCTCTCTCTCTCTCTCTCTCTCTCTATATATATATATATATATATATATATATACATACATACATATATATATGTATATATGTATACATATATATGTATATATATATATATAACCAGATAGATAGATATAGATATATAGAGATATATATCATGGACAGAGGAGCCTGGCAGGCTACAGTTCATATGGTTGAAAAGAGGTGGACATGACTTAGAGACTGAGCACATGCTTGTAGATATGCATCTTTTCTCTAGTTGTAATAATTTTCTATTGCTGGTATAACAGTTCAGTTCAGTTCAGTTCAGTCTCTCACTCCTGTCCAACTCTTTGCAACTCCATGAACCACAGCACGCCAGGCTTCCCTGTCTATCACCAACTCCTGGAGTCCACCCAAACTCATATCCATTGAGTCGGTGATGCCACCCAACCATCTCATCCTCTGTCATCCCCTTTTCCTCCTGCCCTCAATCGTTCCCAGCATCAGGGTCTTTTCAAATAAATCAGCTCTTCGCATCAGGTGGCCAAAGTATTGGAGTTTCAGCTTCAGCAACGGTCCTTCCAATGAATATTCAGGACTGATCTCATTTAGGATGGACTGGTTGGATCTCCTTGCAGTCCAAGGGACTCTCAAGAGTCTTCTCCAACACCACACTTCAAAAGCATCAATTCTTCTGTGCTCAGCTTTCTTTATAGTCCAACTCTCACATCCATACATGACTACTGGAAAAAACATAGCCTTGACTAGACAGACCTTTATTGGCAAAGTAATGTCTCTGCTTTTTAATGTGCTGTTTAGGTTGGTCATAACTTTCCTTCCAAGGAGGAAGCATCTTTTAATTTCATGGCTGCAGTCATCACCTGCAGTGATTTTGGAGCCCAGAAAAATAAAGTCATCCACTGTTTCCACTGTTTCCCCATCTAATTGCCATGAAGTGATGGGACCAGATGTCATGATCTTAGTTTTCTGAATGCTGAGTTTTAAGCCAACTTTTTCACTCTCCGCTTTCACTTTCATCAAGAGGCTGTTTACAAATTATTATAAATCCAATGGTGTAAAACAATGCAAATTTATTTTCCTATAGTTCTGTAGATTAGAAGCCCAACACTAGTCTTACTGGGCTATCAGCAAGATCTTGGCAAGGTTGCATTACTCTCTGGAAGCTCTAGGAGAGTGTCTGTTTCCTTGCCTTTTCCAGTTTATAGAGATTTCCACATTCCTTGACCAGTAACCCTCTTCTTCCTTCTTCAAAGCCAGCAAGGTTTCATCCCTCTTACAGTCTTCTCACAGTTACAACTCCCTCTCAACACAGCCATAAAAGGTTCTTTCAATTAAGAATTTGTGTGCTTAGATAGGGCCCACCCAAATGATACAGGGTGATCTTCCCATCTCAAGGTCCTCAATCACATTTGCAATGTCCTTCTTGACATGTATGGTAACATAATTTTGCTGCTGCTAAGTCGCCTCAGTTGTGTCCAACTCTGTGCAACCCCATAGATGGAAGCCCATCAGGCTCCACCGTCCCTGGGATTCTCGAGGCAAGAATACTGGAGTGGGTTGCCATTTCCTTCTCCAGTGCATGAAAGGGAAAAGTGAAAGTGAAGTCGCTCAATCATGTCCGACTCTTAGCGACCCCGTGGACTGTAGCCTACCAGGCTCCTCTGTCCATGGAATTTTCCAGGCAAGGATATGGGAGTGGGTGCCATTGCCTTCTCCAACATAATTTTAGGTTCCAGGAATTAGGACTTGGACATCTTTGGGGAGAAAGGAGGTATTAGTCTTCCTATCAGATCAGGAAGGAATAGATAACAGAAAAAGGAAAAAGGAGAGGACAAAGGACAAAGTATCACTTACTTAATACAAAGTAGTATTTTACTTTCATGAAAGAAATTGTAAGGAATTTTATTTTTGTATTGTTTTAGTCAGTCAGTGGGTAAAAGGCATTCCTGTGATTTCAGTGTGATTTATTTGTAATACTGAAGATATGTCATCTGAGTACTGCTGTTGTAGTTATTATATAAAATAGCTGACATGTTTATGAGTGTATAAGCAAAATAGTGTGCCCTGCTCAGGAGGGAGGCTTCTCCTCTTGACATCTTTAGTCCATTCCATCTAACACCTGCCAACACTACTATTGGCAGTCATGTTTTCATTTGCTTTCTCCAGGCATTTAGGGATGTCATTAGGCCTTAGGCTTTTTGTAGCAAGAAATGATATATGCTTTGTACTTTTTTCATGTCATATTTGGAAACCTTTCTGTGAAATTACTGCAGTGTTCTCATCTCCCAGATGTCAGTAAAATTTGAAGGAAAGGGACAAGTACTATAGATATTTCAGTGGGACTTGGCTTTAAGATTGAGGAAGGACATACAAAACCACAGATATAATAATTGGTTTTAAAGTACTTTCCTTCATACCATTAAAATATGTGAATACAGAAAGGGTAAAGCTAGTACTGAAGATAAATTCAGAGATAAATTTCTGTTTCTTATGAAAAGAAAAGAGAAAAAGCAAGGAATCATGAGTAAACAGTAAAGGTGCATCATACAATTTGGAGGGCCCGTTAATGTTCTACCTGAGCAAAAAAATATGCCTGTTTAATCATTTTTTAAATTTTATTTTAATATATGTGTGTGTATATATATATATATGTATATATATGTGTGTGTGTGTGTGTATATATATATATATATATATATAATTGGTTCAGGCATATCAGAATTTGTAGAAAGGAATTATTAACTAGTTAATCTATTAGAACCAATTTTTGATGGTACAGCAAAACAGAGCCCCAAAGTAATAAAATTAATTTCCTTGATTTATAAAGGTATTTATAAATTGTGTTAGCATATATCTTTTTATCTAATTATACTGTCAATCCTGGGAAATATAGAGGGCAAGTGTTGTATATTACAGATGAAGAAATTGAGACCTAAGACAAAGTACTAATAAACAATGGAAATGGGACTAGAAAACTGCTTTTCTTCTTCCCATCTGGGTCTTTTGCTATTTTCTCAATACAATTCCAGTTATCTTAGGAAAGGAAAATTTGGGTGTGAGGAGGAATGGGATAAACAAAGAGCAAACAAAACTAAAGTATGAGAGTAAAAGCATATGGATATTATTTAAAAACATCACAGTGATACTTCTGAATATTTAAAACAAAGGAGACAGTGTAAATGATGGATAGGCTCTGTGACACATGAAAAAGGGAGAGTGGGCAATGGATGTGGTTGTTGCCACTGCCAGTGCTGCTGCTGTTTAGTCACTAAGTCATGTCCGACTCTTTGTGACCCCATGGACTGTAGCCCGCCAGGCTTCTCCTGTCCCTGGGATTTCTTCGGCAATAATAATGGAGTGGGTTGCCATTTCTTTCTCCAGGGTATCTTCTCGCTGGGGCTGAAACCCAAGTCTCCTGCGTTGCAGGCAGACTCTTTACCACTGAGCCACCATCGTGCTAAATCGCTTCAGTCATGTCCAACTCTTTTTTTTTTTTCTTTGTGACCCTATGGACTGTAGCCTGCCAGGCTCCTATGTCCATGGGATTCTCTAAGTAAGAATACTGGGGTGAGTTGACATGCCCTTCTCTAATAGATCGTCCTAACCCACAAGTCAAACCCACATCTCTTAAGTCTCCTGCATTGGCAGGCAGGTTCTTTACCACTAGTGCCACCTGGGAAGCCCTGAGACACCTGAGAAGCCCCTAATAGGTGTGTGTGTGTGCCCGTGCATGTGAACATTCAGTGTCTAGGTCATGTCCAACTCTTGGGGACCCCATGGACTATAGTCCACCACATTCCTCTGTTCATGGGATTTTCCAGGCAAAAATACTGGAGTGGGTTGCCATTTCCTTCTCCAGGGGATTTCCCAAACCCAGGGATGAAACCTGCATCTCTTGCAATTGGCAGGCAGACTCTTTACCATTGCATCATCTGAGATGGGATTTTCCCAGTGGCTCAGTGGTAAACAATCTGCCTGCAATGCAGGAATGACAGGAGACAAGGGTTTCATCCCTGGGTCGGAAAGATCCCCTGGAGAAGGAAATGGCAGCTCATTCCAGTATTCTTGCCTGGAAAATTCCATGGACAGAGGAACCTGGCAGGCTACAGTCTGTGGGGTCATAGAGTCAGACAAATGAGCACAAACACAATGCAATCACCAAGATAAATTAGATTACTATACTGTAGAAAACAACAACAACAAAACAAAACCCAACATATTGAGGCCTCAAAACAGCAAATGTTTGGGTTTTTTTCTCATGATCATATCCATTACAGTGTCCTTAAACAGGGGCTATACTGAATAAGCCTTTATTGTTGAGAATATGGCCTGGCACAGAAAAGGAGCGACTGGCATGAACTGTGTATCAGCAACTTTTAAAAACTCCACCTGGAAGCTCACATTTCACTGGCCATTTTTAACCTTTAGATTTCTATTGTGTGCCTATAAAGTGAAGAACCCAAAATGTTGCTGAATAGCTCTCTCACAATGAAGTTGGGTGTTTCAGATCAAAACCTCAATATGACATAGAGAAAATTGATTTTAGGTGAAAGTTAAGAGTAAACTGAACTTATTTAGAATGACGTGGTCTACCAGCAACATCAAGATTTTAATTGGGAAATTCTGCTTTAAGATTTCAAATAGAAATTTAGAAAATGACACAATATTTTTATATGCCATCTATTAAATAATAGGCTGTTTTAAAATATATCTGGTGCTACTCAGAGCACTGGGACTATTTTCTTGTAAGTGATATTGATTCAGATTTTGAAGCATAACTGAACTAGATACTGTGATGTGGCTTGGCCTAAACATATTTCCTCTGGGTGATGGAGGAAGAGGTGATATTGTCTCATACAACAGTACAAATAACAGGCACTTTGGAAATACTTTGGTGTTTGTCTTTTAAGTTACTTTTTCAGCAGAAAGAAGATAGAAAATGTAGTTTTTTATGCAGGGTCAAACAAAGGGCAGTGGCCAATGAAAACAAAGATGAATTACTGAAGTGTTCTGAAGCTAAGAAGAACTTGAAATCAGTTTCAGATATTTGCAGCAAGGCCAGAAATGATGCTTTTGGTTGGATAGCATTTGCCAAGAAGGTATCCTCAGCATTGGGTGAAGACATACTCACACGTTTATTTACTCATCTTGACAGAGGTTGTAGGAAATGAATGGTTATCATATAAAGGAACATGGTGACCTGATTTATATGAAAACATGTTATAAAGGGAAAAACATGATACAAATGTGCATTTATTTATCCCTGAATTTTTTTGTGTTAATTAATTGGAATGTTTCAGAATTGATAGCTTAAATACATACAGTGGATAAACTTTTCTTATGTTATTTTGTGTTACTTGATATTATCTTAAATTTCCTCAATATTAGAATCCTGAATTACAATACAAGGCAGCAAAGTGCAGAAAAATGAAATTAAGAGGCTCTCTTTAAATCATCAGTCAGAACAAATATGTTTAAAGTAGGCAAAATGAAATAAGCAAGAGAAGTAGTGACCTCTGGGGAGCTCGGAAGAGGAGAGGAAGCCAAGAAGCAAATAGAAATAATGGAGAAGGATAAACATCATTATAAAATTTCAGAGGTTAAAAAAGAGTAACAGTATTAATTATTGGGTTGGCCAAAAATTTCCTTCAGTTTTTAAGGAAAAATAAAAGACAATTTTCATTTTCACTGAGAACTTTATTGAACAACATATTCACTCCTTTGTTCCACTGCTTTCTGCCATTATTTTAGGAAACTTCATAATTCCATCTTTCCCTACTTTTTATCTTTTTGATCAAAGAACTATTCCAGTGCCTTTTACAGTCTCCCAGGGAATTGAAAATTTTTCCATTAAGAGAGTTTTGTAGTCCAAAATAAGTGGACATCCAAAGGTGCAATGTCTAGTGAATATGGTGGATGAATCAGAACTTCCCAGCCTGGCTGTAACAGTTTTTAACAGGTCTCAAAGAAACATGTGATCTTGCATTATCCTGAAAGAAGATTATGTGTTTTCTGTTAACTAATTCCAGATGGTTTTTGTTGAGCGCTGCTTTCCATTTGTCTGAGTGCTGCTTTCCGTTGTTTTAATTGGGAGCAGTATTTGTAATTAATCATTTGATTTGCCAGAGAGAACTCATAATAGAGGACTCCTTTCCCATCCCACCATATATACAACATTACCTTCTTTGGATGAAAACTGGCCTTTGATGTGATTCATGGTGGTTCATTTCACTTGTTCCTCGATCTCTTGCAGTCCACATTAGTGTACAGTATCCATTTTTCATCACCTGTTACAATTTGTTTTAAAAAACGTAACATTCTTTTTATGTGTACGGAGAAGGCAATGGCAACCCACTCCAGTACTCTTGCCTGGAGAATCCCATGGACGGAGGAGCCTGGTAGACTGCAGTCCATGGGGTCGCTAGGAGTCAGACACGACTGAGCGACTTCACTTTTACTTTTCACTTTCATGCATTGGAGAAGGAAATGGCAACCCACTCCAGTATTCTTGCCTCGAGAATCCCGGGGACGGAGGAGCCTGGTGGGCTGCCATCTATGGGGTCGCACAGAGTCGGAACAACTGAAGCGACTTAGCAGCAGCAGCAGCAGAGAATCTCATGTGGAAATACAGTCTCTTAGTTCCAATGTTAATTCAGACCTTAAATGCAACAGTCCTGAAGTAACTCATTTTTCCCCTTCCCCCAAGACTGAGACAATCATCACAATATATATGTTTTTGGTGTTGAAGTCTTTCCTCATCATGACATGGCCACTTCTTCAATTGATTCCATATCTAAAATCTGGCTGACATTTTGGCTTTGAGCTACATGAATGCTTTCGACTTCCTGCAGAGTTGTATGCAAACACTGTGCTGTGCTCAGTTGCTCAGTTGTATCCAGCTCTTTTGTGACCCTGTGGACTGTAGTCCACTAGGCTGCTCTGTCCATGAGATTCTTCCAGTAAGAATACTGGAATGGGTTGCCATTTCTTCTTCCAGGAGATCTTTCCGACCCAGAGATCTAACCCATACCTCCTGCATTACAGGCAGATTCTCTACCACTGAGCCCAGGGAAGCCCCTTGGATACAAATAGCTATACCTTAAATTTAATAAGGTCATTTGCCATGAACCAACACAGAATCTGTGGCAAAGTCATAGGCTGTATTACTTGACTACACTGTGGGTAAAGAAATATGTAAAATGCATACTTTCTTATAGCAATTATCTTTTAATGCAACCTGATCTGCTCAATTTTTCTATGTAATCAGTGTCTTTGTTTCTATGGTGACTATTAAACTTGACAATACAAACTTTCCAGTACTATTGTAGCATGGGGGATGAAGAGTGTGGTGTGAAAGAAAGATTACAAGTAGGTCAATGTTTCTATAGTGTACAGTAATAGAAATTAAGTAGAAATTGTGGATGTTAGAGCATGTTTTCAGATAAGGGACAGAGTGTAAAGATCTGAAAGTTAGGACACACTGAGCACTGATGAGGAAGTATGAGTTTGATTCCTGGGTCGGGAAGATCCCCTGGAGGAGGAAATGACAGCCCACTTCAATATTCCTGCCTGGAAAATCTCATAGACGGGGGAATCTGGCAGGCTAGTCAATGGGGTTGCAAAAGAGTTGGACATACAGCTTAGCAACTAAAACAACAAGTATAGAAACCAGCATAGAAAGATCCTCTACCTTCTAGTATAGATCTCTTTTCACAATTTTAGTATTTGCGTAACTCAATGCATGTGCTATTTGAAGATTAAAGATAGCTTTTGATCATTATATCTCCCATCACTGCCTACAAATAATTAGAAATCAATTAGAGACATGTCTTTTTTTGTTGTTTTTTACAATGAAGTTATATAAAATGGCTCTGAAGTGAGATTTTTCCTTCCTTTATTAATTGTGTGAGTTCAGTCATGTTTCCTAAACTCTGAAGACCTCAATTTTCTCATCTGTATATTAGAAGTAATAATAGCACCTATTTCATAGTGATGTGTAAATTAATCAAATTAATATATTTGGAAAGTCCCTGGCACAAATAAAATCTCAGCAAACATTATTATCAATAATGTTATAGTATTCTGGAATATTTTCACTACAGCAATATTACTTTTGACTTTTTCCAAGAAAATGAACCTTCTCATTTTCTGAAGTTTCTCTGAAGGTCACTTAAATCGTATATAATTTTAGAGGCACAAAAATTATAGAAGCCATTGTAGTTTACATGTGAGGAAAATAAGATCCAGGAATGTTATAATCCTTTCCAAAGATAATGGCTCTTGGTGATGGCATGTGGTCTAATATTCTTTTATTCTTATAAAGTGTTACTTGGAATTCATTTTACTTAGATTAAGAGAATCTAGTACATGTACATGTACATTTTATGAACATAATTAACTAAAAAAATTTTGTTGCTTAAAATTGTAAGATTTTATTTCTTTAAAAATTTTCCAGGTAATTTTGTATTAATGAGGTGCAATTGTACTTTTTAGTTTCAAACATAATCATCAGTAATTATCTTAATTCAGAAAACACCAATAGTGTAATTCACGGGAAAATGTGTATAATATTTAATTCCGATTTCTGACCATGAGTCTCTCCCTCTTGATATATTAAGTGCTCTTGAAAAGATGTATACTTTCAAAAGTATCAGAAAACTTAGAATTAGGTATGATCTAAGGAACCATAGAAGGCAAAGAATGATTATTATATTTATTTTTGATTTAATAATAATTGAAGAGAGTTTCAGAGATTTCAGTGTGTCTTTTTAAAACTGACTCCTTGATTTACAATGAAATTTGATTTGGTTAATAAGGGTATAAAATGATTTTATGACCCAATACTGATAATGTGAATAATGGTGAATTGAATATTTGAATTTAGTTTTAAATCTGTATTAAGTGCACATTATGTGAATATAGAAAACTATTAATCTTTTAAATGAAATTGGCATAGAAGTAAGGAATTACACGAATGAGTGTACATATTATCCACTTAAAAATGTCATTACCTTTTATAATATGCTTCTCATTCAGTCTCTAAGTCATGTCTGACTCTTTGCGACCCCATGGACTGCAATGCACCAGGCTTCCCTGTCCTTTACTATCGCTCAGAATTTGCTCAAACTCATGTGTCTATTGAGTCGGTGATGCCATCCAACCCTCTCATCTTCTGTCACCCCCTTCTCTTCCGGTCCTCAATCTTTCCTGGCATCAGGTTATTTTCCAGTGAGTCAGCTCTTCAGATCAGGTGGCCAAAGTATTGGAGCTTCAGCTTCTCATCAGTCCTTCCAATGAATATTCGGGTTAATTTCCTTTAGCATTGACTGGTTTGATCTCCTTGCTGTCCAAGGAACTCTCAAGAGTCTTCTCCAGCAATTAAAATGCTTGCTAAAGTATAATATCTTCTCTTCAGACATCCATATATTTATACAGTGTAAAATGTTTTATTTTCAATTTCTTAAAAATGAACCATGAAAATTGATTAGAAAAGTTTATGTGATGCAAAAGTTTATTTCTTTGACACATAGAATCATTTGCTTTGTGCACTCTTAAAAATATACATTTTGCAAGAATTCATCCTAACAGGTAAGGCTAAAATATTGCCTAAATCACAACTCCCGTGTTATTCAGCAATGGGGAAATTTCAATTTAAATGTGAGAACAATCACATTAACTTATATTTCAGATTTCAGTGTCTGCTTGCCAATGAAAATAATTGCATCTACTTGGCTTTTCTTCTCTTTTAAATTCTTCCCTTTAGATAGTCACAGCCATTTGGTTGAATGCAAATTAGACTTTCAGGATCAGAAAACTTATAAATAAATAGCATATCTCATGATAAGTTTAAACAGTTTTCACATTCTTTCACAGTACTGGACAAATGAAATTGCCATAAAGTTAGAGGGAAAGACTTGCTTTTGATTTTCCTGTTCTTTGCCTACTGTAAGTGAGAGCAGCATGCTGGATTGATATAATTCTGACAGGTGTTCTAGTCTGTGCATTCTCCTCAGTTTTTATAACCAGATTCTTATGTGGAATAGTGAGGAAGTGTTTTGTTAGCAGGACACCGCAGTTACAAAGAAAGTGTAGAGATTGTAAAATATTTTTGTTTAAAATAGAAACAAAGCATCATAATACATTCTAGAATGCCAGAATTTAACAGCTTCTCAAAAAGCAGATATAATAGTATTGTTCTGTATCTACAGTATCTAGCAGTGTTAAATGGAATTGGGTTTTTTTGAGCAATAAACCTAATAAGTTTTTAAACAATCCCTATTTGCAGATTATACACTTACCTCTCAATATAAATTTTTTAACGGATAACAATGTATATGAATTTTTCAGAATTCTTTCCCCAACTAGTTCAATTCCCACCAAAGAAACACATAGAAACTAGGCTCTAGTGCTGGAACTATGTTGTTTTTGTTCAGTCTTTAAGCCCTGTCCAACTCTTTACAATCCCATGGACTGCAGCATACCAGGCTTCCCTGTCCTCCACTGTCTCTCGGAGTTCACTCAAACTCATGTCCATTGAGTTGGTGATACCATGCAACCATCTCATACTCTATCACTCCCTTCTCTTCCTGCCTTCATTCTTTCCCAGCATCAGGATCTTTTCCAGTGAGCTGACTCTGTATATCAGGTAACCAAAATATTGGAGCTTCAGCTTTAGCATCAATCCTTCCAATGATATTCAGCATTTATTTCCTTTAGGATTGACTGGGTTGATCTCCTTCCTGTCCAAGGGACTCTCAAGTGTCATCTCCAGCACCACAACTCAAAAGTATCAGTTCTTTGGCACTCACCCTTCTTTATGGTCCACCTTTCACATCCATATATGACTACTGGAAAAACATTAGCTTTGATTATATGGAACTTTGTTGGCAAAGTGATTTCTCTGCTCTTTAATACTCTGTTTAGGTTTGTCATAGCTTTTCTTCCAAGGACCAAGCATCTTAGTCCTTAGCCCAAAATCTTATAAATACTTATATTTATCTGGCACAGGTGCCAAGAAATTCATAGAATTTTTTTGTGTGCAATACTTTTCTTAGCATATATTTCTTTCTAACTCTCACCATTACAATTTCCTAATAGTAGCTGGTGCCTCAACTAGATTTTAAATCTTTCAACTACTCCTCCCTTTACTTCCATTCAAACAGCAGAAAATGTTTTTCATCCATTTTTTTTCCCTTTTTCTCCAAAATGCATAGTTAGGAATTATAAAAGTTTATTTGTTTATTTTCCCAATTTTATATTTAATTTCATGCTAATTTAAATATGCACATGAATACATATACATTACATACTAGAATATGTGTGTGTGTGTGTGTGTGTGTGTGTGTGTGTGTGTGTGTGTTGGATTGTCTGCATCAGCATTTTGCAGTCAATTAAAATCATGCTACTATAGTATCTTCTTTGCATTTTGTTTACAGTTATCTTCACTGTAATAATAACACCAAATCTATTGTCAAAATAAGAGACAGACTCAATATTTTATGACTTAATATCCATATCAACTTAAGGTCATATGATGCCATGACTACAATAAGTGCTCTCCAATAGTTTAAGTTTAGATAAGTGATAGATATGAGTTATCCTGAGGCACATAGTTTTACAGATGTGCTGAATTTAAAAAAATGCTATGGCATACCATATAATATTTATTTCATAAGAAATTCCACTTATGAACATCATCTCTTAATTTAAGTTTAAGTGCTTTTTCATTTTGATTATAAAAATGTGTGCTTATTTTTATCTCTTTATATTAACTATGGATTGATACTGAATTTTGTGGCTTTACATGTTTAAATAGAATTATATTAAAAATAATCTAAATCAGCACTCAGGAATTCATGAAAATTATTTTCCTCATTTGAATAGGGTTTTTCTATTATTCAAATCTGAATAATATTGGTCTGAGTTAATATGTTTACTAGGAAAGTACCTTCCCCATTTAATTGAAAAATTAGATTTCTCATTGTCGTTTCAGATAAGCTCTCTGTTCAGCTATACTCTCTTTTAAATATTTCTTTGCTTCTGGGCAGCTAAACTGCACCATTTGCACAATTTCAGTTTTGTGGAGGTAGTAGGAAGTTGCCCAGTATTCCTTTGCCTGAATTTGATGCTGAATATTCATACTATTCACATGTCTCTGGCACTGGTGACAGAATGATTAACATCAGAAAACTTTGTATTTCTTTAAGTTAGTTGGATAAGTACCTTGGTAGCTTTTGATTTCTCATATGAAGTAAGTTGTTTTGCTTTGCTTATTATTGGCATAATAAATTCAGTAGTAAAGGCAATATCCCTGCATAGCTTCCTTTATTGTCTGTCCTAGTTTTCATTTTAGCACATAGAAAATATCATCATTCTGTACATTCTGAATCTTTAATGCTACTTACAACTTTACTATAGATATATCCTTTTGGTATTGCTTGTTCAAATGTTTCTCTATTGTGCTTGGTGCCAAGGCATCAAACCAAGTGGTTTGTGATTTCTATTTAGTCATTTTATTAAGGGGAAGCATCTATGTATTGCTCTATGCCACAAATCATACAGTGCAAATTTCTTCTAGTATTTACTTTGGAATGTGTAGTAACCACAATGAAATAGCCAATCATGTCCCTTTGCCCCTTAGTATTCATATGCTTATGTAGTTCCACCTCACAATGAATTGGCCTGATATAGATGACTGTCTTAGTTTAGGATGTTAAAATAGCATAGACTGAGTAGCTTAGACCACAAGCATTTATTTTCTCACAGTTTTGGAGGCTGGATGGTTCAAGATCAAAGTGCTGACAGAGCTCTAGGGAGAGCTCTTTTCCTGCTTTGCAGATGGCCAGCTTCTTGCTGGATTCTCACATGTCAGAGGAGAGTTCTAGTCTTTTTCTTTACTTTTAAGAACACTAATCTCATGAATTTGGTGGTGGTGGCTGAGTTGCTAAGTCATGTCTGACTCTTTGTGACCCCATGGACTATAGTCTGCCAGGATCCTCTGTCCATGGAATTCTCCAGGCAAGAATACTGGAGTGGATTGCCATTTCCTTCTCCAGGGGATCTTCTTGACCCAGGACCCAAACCTGGGTCTCCTGCATTGCAGGAAGATTCTTTACTGACTGAGCCACCAAGGAAGCTCTCTCAAGACTTCATCTAAACCTAATTACCTCCCAAAGGCTCTACATTCAAATGTTATCATATTGGGATTAGAACTTCAACGTACAAATTTTTGAGAGACATATTCAGTTGGACACGACTTAGCGACTAAATCACTACCACCATTCAGTCCATAGCAATAACCATTAAGACATTGCAGAAATTGTGAGTGTGACTTCTGAAGGTAGGTTATAAAAGAAGTGGCAGCTTCTGTCTTGTATTTTGAGAAGCAAACTTCCATTGTTATTAGGACATCCAAGCAATCTCATGGACAAGCCCATGTGATAAGAAACTGATACAGTCTGTTGAAAGGCCATGTATTTGAGTCAGTTTGGAACCAGACCCTCTAACTCCAGTCAAACCTTCCCATTACTTTGGCCTCAACCCACATCTTGACTGTAACATCATAAAAGACCCTGAGCCCTAACAGCCTACCTATCACATTTTAAATTCCCAACCCACAGAATTGGAGATTAAAAAAAAAATGTTTATTGTTTTAAGATGCTAAATTGCAGGGTGGGTTCCTGTTCCAGAGCAATAGGTAACTAATACAGGTGGATCACTTAGATACATGCTGTTGTGATTTTTCTGTTTGGTTTGAGAAAGAAAGAAGGCTTCCTCTTACACTGGGAAAATGATATAATACAATATCTGTGCCTTGGTTTTGTTAGAAGTTGGCCTGGCCCCCACAGATGGCCTGTAGTGTTCTCCTTTTGTACCTGAACAAACTTATAGAGCAAGAAAAATTTTAAAAAGACACTGTCTTTTTTTAAAAAATGATAAAATTAATTGAAAAACAAGGTCAGTCTTTAGTTTTGTCTACGTACAAAAACAACAAAGTCATCATATAAAGTGCTAAAGTACCAAACTATCCCTATCTGGAAAGGAGTGACTACTGCTTCTTTACTCATTGTAAACTTAGCTTTTTAACATTCCCCTTGTCTTACAGAAGATACAGTTTAAGACATGAAATTTTCCTTTTTGCCTAACCTTCAGAGTAAAGAGCTCATATTGAAATGACCTATCATAATACTTGTTATAATACCAATCTGTAGCAAATTTTGTGATGCCCTGAAACTGAGATGATCCATGGTTCCCCATAGTTTAGGGTCTCTTCATTTAAGCAAGTAATGAACTCAACTTTGTTTGATTACAGGTGTATACCTAGTTATCTTTTTCTTGGAGTCCATTGACAAGATCTTAAAAACATCCATCTATTCAATAATAATTAGCATTTGCCTTTACTCATTACATTGATGGATAACTTGGCTTCTTAAGCCCAGAAGTGAATGTTCTATGAATAAATCATTAATGATACTTTTTGTAAGGGCTTCCCCAGGGGCTTGGCAATATAATCCGCCTGCAATGCAGGAGTTACCGGAGATGTGGGTTCCATCCCTGGATCAGGAAGATCCCCTGGGGAAGGAAATGGCAACTCACTCCAGTATTATTGCCTGGAGAATCCCATGGACAAAGGAGCCTGGCAGACTACAGTTCATGGAGTTGCAAAGAGTCAGACATAACTGAAGTGACTTAGCACACACTCACACACACACTTTTTTCAACAATGAGTATAGGTTTTCCCTTTCCCCTTTTTTTTCTTTTTTATTATGTTTTTTGAGAGCCAGTGGTGGGGGGGAATATCTTGGTATAAAAAGTACACCAAAATGTATAGAAAGACCCATTATTTATTCAAGTTAGGAGACTGACAGACCTACTTTCTTGTTACCAATTACTTTACTATTGCTAACTCTCTTCAAAAAATATAATCTTGTTAAGAAATACTCCACAAAATATTATCATTTTAGATTTTTAAAAGTCATTATTCATTGGCTAGTCTCTCGTTTTCACTATTATTTAGTATTGAATTATTAATTCTCTGTCTTTTTTTGTTAAATTACATTGCTGATAATTATTTTTATTAATATTCATTGATTGCCTCTATGTGCTGTGCACCATTTTAAATGCTAAGTTAATCATCTTATAAATTTTATGAAGTATTATTATTTCAGTTTCACAGTTAATTAAACCGAGGGATAGAACATTTAAAAGCATTATGCAAGTACATGAAGGTATGAGTCAGAGCTTAAACTTGTGCAAGCTGGTACACTTTAATCACTGTACCCTACACAGCTTCTTCCTGGCTCTTAGGTTTTCTAAGAATTAACCATTGCAACCCTGACTGTTAATTCATTTTGATTGGTTGTATATTCTTTCTTTAGTTTGAATAACTTCACATTTTAAAAAGTTTCAGGTAATGTGTTTTCATCTGTCCACAATTATTCATAACTCAGCCATTCAATGTCTAGTTAAAGGATTGGTGAATTTTACAAACTTGAATCATGAAAAAATTAGATCATAATTTATTTTTGATGTTTTAAATGCATCAAGTAGACCAAAATAGGGGTTGTGAAAGTTAAAAGATTGTCTTATACAGGTAATACTTCAAGAAAATATGCAAATGTCCTATTTTTATTATAATCTGCTCAATTATCAGTCTATAAATTAGAAAGAATATCTCTACCTCTAAAAATGTGTTTGGGGCATATTTTTTGTGTTATTATCACCCTTTCAATGGAAAGTCTACCTTAAACATGTTTTACCTTGGGTAAACTAATACTCTAGTACTCCTTTCATCTATTAAACTTTCAAATGTTTTTAGAGATTGTGTGTGTGTGTGTGTGTGTGTGTGTGAGGTAATAACATTAAAACTAGGAGATGACCACAGAAAACTGTTGGTCTCATCATCTAGAAACATTTCAATACTTTGCACATTTCAGGAATGTCCTCAAAATTTTGTAGTCTACTCAACATAAATGGTTTTCATTTAACTACAATTTAACTTGGATACTAGTGAGTACCACTCTTTATTATCAAAAATATACTAGAGAGTTCCAAAGAATCAGTAGCAAATTACTATTCTGGTACCAAAAAACAAAATTAGAAGAGTTCTTTCATTCATTCTTGCCCTTCTTACCCAAGAACCTATGCTAGCTAACAGATTTAGCAACTGTAAAAATGGACATGAATTTCTTTTGTATAGTTTATTTTTCCCTAAAAATTCCTGTTCATTCATTTGTTTTCCTTTTTATCTTTCAACAACTTGACTCCAGAAGTTACAGGGATGGTTTGGGGAGTTGACTCCTGCTTACATTCCACCAACTAGCCTGTGGCCTTGGGCCAGTTGTTGTACCTGTCCATGTTCTAATTCTTCATTTATAAATTGTGACATAGTAACTCTTTACTTAAGTAATTATTGTATGCATTAAACATAAGAATTCACATGTAACCCTTATCACAAGCATTTGATAAATACCTAATGAAGACTTAGATAATTTGTCCACTTTGCCTTTTTATTGTGATGGCCTTAAAAAAGTACCTTACAGACCTCCAACTATAGGAAGATCATAAACAAGGGCCGCAGCTATTGTGTTCTGAAATCACAGCCATGTTAGCATTGAAAGCACGGACTGAGTGTTGGCAGGTCACCAAGGTAAGGCCTTCCTGGGAGACATATGACTCTTAAAAGCTGACCTTGGCTTGAAGGCTTCTGAAGCCCTTACCAAACCTTCTTTAGGCAGTCTACCATTCTTCTACCAGCTTTTTCTCCCTTTCTTCTTCCCTCAGGGTCAGACTTGCAACGTAGTCTGATTTATCTCTTTGATTGCCCATGTTTTTCACAGCTACCCAATCAAAATCTTTACAGCTCTACTCTCAGTTTGGTACCTGATCCTCAGAGAACCCAGACTTTACCCAACAATTATCTCTAGAAGACCTAGCTCTTTGCTTCAACTTCCCTTGGCCTGTCATCATATGTATATATATATATACATACACTCTATACCTACCCCTAATGAGATTTTTGCTGTCTTATTTCTATCACCTGCAGTATTTACACATAAATGTCTGGAATCAATATATAGGATGGATCAAGGGCGTATCTATGCAATTTAAGTATGCATTTCAAGAACTAAATTGGACTGGCCAGTATTGCCCTTAGGGATAGATCTTGAAATTATCAAACTCATAATAAATGGATAACTTAGCCTAGTTTAATCATTATTAGAGAATGAATAAAATTCATCTTAATCATTTTTTGCAAAGAAATGGAGTGAAACATGTGCCAAATCCAGTGGGTATTAATTGATTAGAAGTTGTATTTCACTAAAATGTAATTCAGATTATAGCAATTACTGCAAATTTCCTTGTTCTGTTTTTATACATGTCTACCTGTGTAAGGACATTTGCCTCAGTTTTTACAGCAAGACAGCATTTTGTGCCTTAAACACAGAAGATGAATCTCTAGGGGAGAAGGGACCTATCATTAATTAATCTAGTATTTCCCAGAGTGAATTATCTCTCATTGGAGTTCTTGTACTTTGATATCCTGTACTACAACGTTAAGATATCCCATTTTCACTCTATAGTTTTATAATTTTGCCTTATAAATTTGTACCCCAATTCTACTCTTAGTTCAGATTTAGCTCAGCACAAGTAGCCCATAAAGGTAAATAAATAAACAAATTCATGCTTTAATAAATATTAAGAAAGCAAGGCATAAATCAAAGAGATTATAAAAATATAGACTGGCTTTAAAAATACAAGTTTAATGACTGTACCACCACAGAGATCTTGTCTCAAGGCTGAAAGGTTATGTTCTATTTCTTATTGGGTCACAGGAACTTTGTCGTTGCCTCGACAAGCTGTCATAGCCTTCTAAGTGTCTTTTAAGGTTTCTCTTGCCTAGGTTCTGTCGCATCTCTTGGCCCTCTTCCTTGATGAGTTTGTGACACACATCCAAAGAGTGAGTTTACCTGGATGCAAGTTGACTAGACACTCCCTCTAAAAACCCTGCTTCTCTTCCAGGTAACTGATACACAGTGAAAGTTCTCACCACTTCAGATGAAACCCTGTGCCATGCCCAGTGGTGTAACTTGAACTCCACTTTAAGTAAAAAATTTAATCTAAGCATTCATCTAATGGGTATCCAGAAGATTGTGAATCATTGAAGAAAGCAAAGCATTATACCCCTCATAGTACTTCAATTTATTTGAAGCCTAGTGTAATTTTGAGAATGAAATATTTAATCTGTTTTTAACTTTCTACCCAAAAAATTCAATGGTGCCCTGTGTCAGCTCTGAGCTGCGGTCCCAGGTGTTAATTGGCAAAGTTACTCTGTACCAGCCTCAGCTCAGTATCTAAACATACAGTGCAGGGACTTTATCATGTCTTCATCTCTGCAGGCTCTGATATGAAAGGACATGCAGTAAGAGAAACCAGTAAATCAGATTAGAAATACAAAAGATATACAGTGGTCTCAACTCTGTTTGAAGCCCGCTTCTCAATGGTGACTCCAGCTCAAATGTAAATATTAAACATAGTAAGAACTAAGACAAATATTACAAGAAATAAATCATCTAGGAAAAACACACAAAAAGAAAATGTACAAATGAGTAAACTTATAAGATATATTCCATTACAAGAAATGATCAAGACATAAAGTGAGTTGCTAGTTTCCTCCTTATGAAATGACACATTTTAAGGCAGAAACTAACCACAGTAGTCCAAGTATTAAGAAATGAGTTATCCTTATCCATAGCCAATGGGATTATAAATAGGTGTATAATTTTCTAGAGACAATTTATGAATATAAAGCCCTATACCTGAGTTCTTCTGCCTTGCCATCTCCCTCAGGTCATGGGTCAGTAACCTCCAGGATCTAATGCCCGATGATCTGAGATGGAGCTGATGTAATAATAGAAATGGAGCATACAATAAATGCAATGTGCTTGAAACATCCCTAAACCACCCCTCTCCTTGGTTTGTGGAAAAATTATCTTCCACAAAACTAGTCCTAGGTGTCAAAAAGGTTGGGTACCGCTGCTGGGTGATGCCAGTGGAGGTGGCAGCTAACTGTTATCTAGCCTCACTCTTGTCTCCAGACATCCCATAGAGTCACAAATCAGAAACAGGTGGAACTACAGTGTTCACCATAAATCACATCGATATGAGAAAACAAAACTCACAGGAAAAAATTATGTGCAGATATTATGTAGAGGAGATTTAAGAGGCAGATTGTTTAATGGGAGAGAAATACAGCCAAACCAAATAGTTTGATAGGAGTCAAATATTATTGTGAAAAAATTGCTCAGATGTTTCTCCTAAAAACCAAAAAGATGTCATTATAAAAAAACCAACACAGTTCTCTCTTGGGATTCGATTATCATCTCTTTGAGGGCTTCCCTGGTGATTCATTGATAAAGAACCCATCTGCCAATGCAGGAGACAGGTTCTATCCCTGGGTCAGGAGATTCCCTGGAGAAGGAAATGGTAACCCACTCCATTATTCTTGCCTGGGAAATCCCATGGACAGAGGAGCCTGACAGGCTATAGTCCATAGGGTCACAAAAGTCAGACATGATTTAGCAGCTAGACAACAACAAAAACCATCTCATTAGGTTTCTTCTTCGTGTCTTTGGATATTGTTGTTGTTGTTTAGTCATTATTTGTGTCTGACTCTCTTGCGATACTCCATGGGCGATAGCCCGCAAGGCTCTTCTGTCCATGGGATTTCCTAGGCAAGAATAATGGAGTGGGTTACCATTTCATTCTCCAAGGGATTGAACCGGTATCAACATTGGCAGACGGATTCTTTACCACTGAGCCACCAGGGAAGCCTGTCTTTGGATGTAGAATATCTCTTTTTTTGGTAGGTTCCCATCTTATTTATCGATAGTTATACAGCAGTTAGTTGTAATTTTGGTTTTCTTGAGAGAGGAGGTGAGCTAAAGGCCACCTTGAAAGAAGGAAGGAAGATCCTGCTGCATTTTTCATTTTTCTTCTCATTAAATGTGTTCTCTTTTGCATGGCTCGTGGGAACTAATGGAGGCTATAGACAGGAGGTCACCAACATTCCATAGTAAGCGTCTCTTGAATTTCTAGCTCAGAGTATATACATTTCTCATTGCTTTGTGTGTCTATGTATATATTTCTTGATTCTTCCCCCTGTTCACAGTATGTTTAACCAGGTGTGAACCCAGAACTCATTCTAGGCCAATCTAATTCTTTCCCTTGGAAATTTGGATTCAGAGATATCAGTCATGTTACTATCTTTTAATTTCGCAAAAAGAAACTTGTATTCTGTGATTCCTTATGTACTTAAAAATGTCATATTTACAGAATATATATTTTTATTTTAACAAACATACATGTTGCACTTGCTATATGCCAGTCAGTATTCTAAGTAAGCATGTGGAGAATGAAGAGATAAAGAAACCACACCAGTTCAGAGAAAAAGAGGCAAATGACATGGATAGCTATTTGGGTTCTTGAAATATTTCAATTTCAGTGTCTAGTTTCTCTTCGGCCTTGAATTCACAAATAAAGTTTCTGCCATTGTTTTCAATGACATATCCTTGATATTTATAATAAAATTCCTTGATATGTATCTTTCTTAGTTACTTATTTACTTTCCTTGACCAGGTTTATTTTACCAAAACAATGTCTAAAGTTGACCCTGAAATGGGGTGAGCAGATGTTTCAGCTCTATACTTAAAAGTTGCTCATTGGTTTTGGAATTAAAACGTATGTGAATAGTTACTATGTAAGCAGTGAAATACACCTCTTTAATAACATAATGCTTTCTTGAAATTATTAAAGCAGGATTTGCACATAATTAACTATTATTTAGCAAGCTGAATTTCCTCAAACTAATTAATAAGAAAATAATTTTAAGAAAGTGCTGTGAAATAGCACTTGGGAATTGTAAGCATGACTTGAAATAACATTTCAGGTGATCTTACTTATGCCTTGACAACTCTGAAAGTGACGCTTTTTTGGCTATGAAAGGTAATGTGTAATTACTAATTTACCACATAGTTATTTTATAATAACAAAAGGAATTTAAGTGAATTTGTATTTGGAAATTGTTCTTTAAGAAGGTTTGTGAAAAACATGATTAAATGTCAAAGTATTTTTAATTTAGTTTTCATTTGACAATTTTTCTCTATACTTAAAGCCCTCAGAATTTTCTTCATTGTTCAGAAAATAAAACTAAAGGCAATAAACTGTAAATAATTTACTCAAATTCACATAGAACCAAATTCAAATCATTCCAATTTCATAGTATAAAATTTCTTCATGATGTCTTCTTGGCTGATATAGAGCCATAACTGTATTCCAGAGAAAAAAAATATTTAATAACGAAAAAACCTTTCATTTATATAAGTACTTAGAGTTTAAAGAAATATCATTACAACATTTTCTAGGTTAAAATAATTTCAATAAATCTGATTGAATATGAGGAGTTTTTCTACTCTTCTGGAATGTGTAATTTCTAAAGATCAGCAGGATTCAAAGCACATATATTAGCTCCTAACCAGAGCCCCAGATCCTGAAAACCCTGTGAGCAAAACTTCTATAGCCAAGTAAAAGTTCCTGAAAGGCAAGCCTTGCTGAAAGGGCTATGAAAAACTAGGTTCACAAATTGACAGATAGTGCTTTATTATTAAGAAAGGAGGTAGAAAGAAATTGTTGTGAATATGCTGCTCATTTTATACAGATTGGAAATATTTTAGAGATAATAGAAGAAAAACATTCTATAAGCTGGCATTACAAAGATTTAATATAGCATTACTAATTTCTAGTAATCAAATGCCACACCATGACAACAACAAAAACAAGTATTTCAAATTGTGCCTACTTTAGCTAGAAATATGCCTTCAGCCAAAAAATTACCTTTCATACTTCTACATGAAGTTGTCTGAGGCATTCTTTGGCAGTCTCCATACACTCTGATACATTCATTACATAGACACAGATTCTGTGTCCCAAAACACAAAGAAAGTTGGTAGTCCTGAAAACAATGATCAACACATACAATTAAACACATCCTAAACTCTGATTGGATTCATTAATCCCATATGCTCTCTGGTGAATTTATCTCTATCCCATCTGGTTAAAATCTACCAGAACCTCCCTTTAAAACACTCTTTAAGTGTTTTAAGTTTTTATTTTATTATAGGCTTTTCTACTTTTAACCACTACATATGTTTTTAATATTTCATTTTTCTGCAACATTGTATTCCATTTATACTTCATTATGATTCCCATCTGTCTATCATATCTTCAAGTCATATCTACTGTTTTCTACAAAAATTTCCTTTTGCCTTTTATTGAAGTGTCAATGAATATCCTTGGTATATAAAATTTTGTCATTTATTACAAAAAACTCTGATTGCACATACCTATTTTTCTAGATATCATTCCTCTATCAATCTTCCAGAATATATCTTATCCTACATCTGTTCAGAAAATAATTTTAAATGCAATGATATGTATATCTTCCTACAGAATACCATTTTAACAGTTAGAATATTTTTTAAAAGGTTTTTCCCCCAAATAAGAAAGTTGGAAAAAATTTCTGAAATGGCTGTATAGTAGAAAATGTGTGTTATGAAATAATCTGATTTAAGAAAGGGTTTTCAGAGAAATACATTTCTTTATGAAAAAATATTACATTTAGTCAAATATGATATCATTTATAGCACTTGGGTAATTACTGTGTAAGTAATGAGTTAAAATATTGGTTATACACTAATGATATAGAGAACACTTTTTTCCTTGTCTGTAACAATTTAGAGTATTTTGGATGAATTCAATATTTTCTAATTATGTTTTCGTGGAATTCAGTACAAAAGTGACAAGCAAAAATATTAAGCTATATGTCATTCTCTTCTTCCATTCTATTTATTACTACCCCTTTCAATGTTAAATTGTATCTATCATTAGTTATTCATAAAATATGCTATCTAAATAAACTACATAAACTTTAGTACACAAAATGTGGTCTACTGCAGAAAGGAATGGCACACCACTTCAGTATTCTTGCCTTGAGAATACAATGAACAGTATGAAAAGGCAAAAAGATAGGAGACTGAAAGATGAAATCCCCAGGTTGGTAGGTGCCCAATATGCTACTGGAGATCAGTGGAGAAATAACTACAGAAAGAATGAAGAGACGGAGCCAAAGCAAAAACAGCACCCAGTTGTGGATGTGACTGGTGATGGAAGTAAACTCCAATGCTGTAAAGAGCAATACTGCATAGGAAACCGGAGTGTTAGGCCCATGAATCAAGGCAAATTGGAAGTGGTCAAACAGGAGATGGCAAGACTGAACATTGACATTTTAGGAATCAGCAAACCAAAATGGACTGGAATGGCTGAATTTAACTCAGATCACCATTATATCTACTACTGTAAGGCAAGAATCATTTGAAGAAATGGAGTAGCCATCATAGTCAACAAAAGAGTCCGAACTGCAGTACTTGGATGCAATCTCAAAAATGACAGAATGATCTCTGTTCATTTCCAAGGCAAACTATTCAATATCACAGTAATCCAAGTCTATGCCCTGACCAGTAATGCTGAAGAAGCTGACGTTGAATGGTTCTATGATGTCCTACAAGAACTTCTAGAACTAACACCCCCAAAAGATGTCCTTTTCATTATAGGGGACTGGAATGCAAAGTAGGAAGTTAAGAAATACCTGGAATAACAGGCACAATTGGCCTTGGAGTACAGAATGAAGCAGGGCAAAGGCTAATAGAGTTTTGCCAAGAGAACACACTTGGCATAGCAAACACCCTCTTCCAACAACACAAGAGAAGACTTTACACGTGGACATCACCAGGTAGTCAACACTGGATCAGATTGATTATATTCTTTGCAGCCAATGATGGAGAAGCTCTATACAGTCAGCAAAAACAAGACAGGGAGCTAACTGTGGCTAAAACATGAACTCCTTATTGCCAAATTCAGAATTAAATTGAAAAAATAGGAAAAACCACTAGACCATTCAGGTATGACCTAAATCAAATCCCTTACTATTATACAGTGGAAGTGACAAATAGATTCAACGGGTTAGAACCGATAGACAGAGTGCCTGCAGACCTATGGAGGAAGGTTTGTGACATTGTACAGGAATCAGTGATCAAGAACATCCCCAAGAAAAAGAAATGCAGAAAAGCAAAATGGTTGTCTGAGGAGGCCTTACAATAGCTATGAAAATAAGAGAAGTGAAAGGCAAAGGAGAAAAGGAAAGATATACCCATTTCAATACAGAGTTACAAAGAATAGAAAGGAGAGATAAGAAAGCCTTCCTCAGTGATCAATGCAAAGAAACAGAGGAAAACAATAGAATGGCAAAGACTAGAGATCTCTTCAAGAAAATTAGAGATACCAAGGGAATACTTCATGCAAAGATGAGCACAATAAAGGGCAGAAATGGTATGGATCTAACAGAAGCAGAAGATATTGAGAGAGGGGATAAGAATACACAGAAGAACTATACAAAAAAAAAAGATCTTCATGATTCAGATAACCATGATGGTGTGATAATTCACCTGTTCTAGATCCTAGAGTCTGAAATCAAGTGAGTCTTAGGAAGCAACACTATGAACAAAGCTAGTGGAGGTGATGGAATTCCAGTTGAGCTCTTTCAAAACCTAAAAGATAATGCTGTGAAATTGCTGCACTCAATATACCACCAAATATAGAAAGCTCAGCAGTGGCCACAGAACTGGAAAATGTCAGTTTTCATTCCAATCCCAAAGAAGGCAATCCCAAAGAATGCTCAAAGTGCCACATAATTGCACTCATCTAACATGCTAGCAAAGGAATGATCAAAATTCTCCAAGCCAGGTTTTAACTGTACGTGAACTGTGAACTTCCAGATATTCAAGTTAGGTTTAGAAAAGTCAGAGGAACCAGAGATCAAATTGCCAGCATCCACCAGATCATCAACAAAGCACGAGAGTTCCAGAAAAACATCTACTTTTGCTTTATTGACTATGCCAAACCCTTTGACTGTGTGGATTAAAACACACTGTGAAAAATTCTTAAAGAGATGAAAATACCAGACAACCTGACCTGCCTCTTGAGAAATCTATATGCAGGTTAGGAAGTAACAGTTAGAACTGGACTTGGAACAACAGACTGGTTCCAAATAGGAAAAGGAGTACGTCAAGGCTGTATATTGTCACCCTGCTTATTTAACTTAAGTGCAGAGTACATCATGAGAAACGTTGGAGTGGATGAAACTCAAGCTGGAATCAAGATTGTTGGGAGAAATATCAATAAGCCCAGATATGCAGATGACACCACCCTTATGGCAGAAAGTGAAGAAGAACTAAAGAGCCTCTTGAAAGTGAAAGAGGAGAGTGAAAAAGTTGGCTTAAAGGTCAACGTTCAGAAAACTAAGATCATGGCATCTGGTCCCATCACTTACTGGCAAATAGATGAGGAAACAATGGAAACAGTGACAGAATTTATTTTTTAGGGCTCCAAAATCACTTCAGATGGTGACTGCAGCCATGCAATTAAAAGATCCTTGTTCCTTGGAAGAAAGATTATGACCAACCTCAGTTCAGTTCAATCGCTCAGTTATGTCTGACCCTTGTACTGCAGCACATCTGGCCTCCCTGTCCATCACCAACTCCTGGAGTTTACTCAAACTCATGTCCATTGAGTTGGTGATGCCATCCAACCATCTCATCCTCTGTCGTCCCCTTCTCCTCCCATCTTCAATCTTTCCCAGTATCATACAACTGACTCATACAAGTGAGTCAGTTCTTCACATCAGGTGGCCAAAGTAGCTTTGACTAGACGGAACTTTGTTGGCAAAATAATGTCTCAGCTTTTTAATATGCTGTGTAGGTTGATCATAACTTTTCTTCCAAGGAGCAAGCATCTTTTAATTTCATGGCTGCAGTTACCATCTGCAGTGATTTTGGAGCTCCCCCCCCCAAAAAAATAAAGTCTTTCTTTGTTTCCATTGTTTCCCTATCTATTTGCCGTGAAGTGATGTAGCAGATGCCATGATATTAGTTTTCTGAATGTTGAGTTTTAAGCTGACTTCTTCACTCTCCTCATTCACTTTCATCAACAGGTTCTTTAGTTCGTCTTCACTTTCTGCCATAGTGGTGGTGTCATCTTCATATCTGAGATTATTTATGTTTCTTCTCCAATCATGACCAACCTAGATAGCGTATTGAAAAGCAGAGATATTACTTTGCCAACAAAGGTCTGTCTAGTCAAAGCTATGGTTTTTCCAGTAGTCATGTATGGATGTGAGAGTTGGACTATAAAGAAAGCTGAGCACAGAAGAATTGATGCTTTTGAACTGTGGTGTTGGAGAAGACTCTTGAGAGTCCCTTGGACTGCAAGGAGATCCAACCAGTCCATTCTAAAGGAAATTGGTCTGAATATTCATTGGAAGGACTGATGCTGAAGCTGAAACTCCAATACTTTGGCCACCTGATGGGAAGAGCTGACTCATTTGGAAAGACCTTGATGCTGGGAAAGATTGAAGGCAGGAGGAGAAGGGGAAGACAGTGGATGAGATGGTTGGATGGCATCACTGACTTAAGGGATATGAGTTTGAGTAAACACCAGGAGTTGGTGATGGATAGGAGGCCTGCCATGTTGCAGTCCATGGGGTCGCAAAGTGTAGGACACAACTGAGTGACTGAACTGAACTGAAATGAACTGAATGTATCCCTTGGAATGTTCCATGCCACTCTCTGAGAATTTATTATATTGACACTGACAATGTCAGTGTCAATCTTCAGCAATGCTGTTAAAAATATATAATCCTTCCAAATAATTGTAGTTGTTGTTGTTTTTTTTCCCCTCAATTTCTGATAAAGCTAACACTCATACAAGGAATCTGAGAATAATAGAGAGCATGGTCACTTAGTAGCAGAATGGCCTAAATGTGAAGTTTTTAGCATTTTCCTACTAGCCATGTGACGTGGGTCCTATTACATGATCTTGATGAACATGTTTTTTTCATCTATAAACTAGTTTAATCTATAATGTTGTGCCTAACAGGATGTTTGTGAAATTAAGGGACAAAATGTGTGCCATATGCTTAACATAGAACTTTTCACATGGTAAGTTCTCATTACATCATTCTTGATTTTGTCATCGTTCAGTCGCTCAGTCATGTTCCACTCTTTGCGATTCCACGGACTGTAACCTATCAGGCTGTTTTGTCCATGGGATTTTCCAGGCAAGAATACTGGAGTGGGTTGCCATTTCCTTCTCCAAGGAATCTTCCCAACCTAGGTCTCAAACTCACATCTCCTGCACTGGCAGGTGGATACTTGTTCTTACAAGTAACAAAAATGAAGGAGATCTAGGATGGCAGTGGGCAGTAGAAGGCAATGAAATGCTCTCCTCCCAAAGCTCAGAGTAGTCACCAGCTGGAAAACCACAGAAAGAAAAGAATCCACAGAGTATTGCACCAATCACTAGCAGGTATTAAAAGGAAAGAAGGTGAATTTTAGTCGTTCTCCCTTCCATTCAAATACATATAGAGTGACTTTAATAATAGAAACATGAGGTGATGCTGTAGGATATTTTTGATGGTTCCCTGAGGTGGTATTGTAGGGTACTTTTGATGCTATTATGTTCAACTTATTATGGATTTTTAAATTATCTCTAAAAACTTGGTAGACAACTCAAAATGAAATAATGTTTAAAATAACACTGCATGTCATTTAAATATAGGATCCCTCTCATATTTAAATCAAACCTAAATCAAAATGCAACTTTTTGAGAATCAAGTTGACAAAATAGCCTAGTTATGTAGAAATGGATGTTATTGACCATGAGGCCATTTCTTATCCTCTCAGGAGGGTAAGCACTAAATCTACAGTTCTCAAATATCGATCAATGCACTGTACTACTAAAAACTAAGACAGGGGTATGCAATTCCCTACTTTTCTATTTCAGTTGTCTGGATTGCTCTACATTGATTCAGTACATTTGGAAAAACTGAAGGCTTTATGATTTAAGGTATTTTATTAGAGTATTTATACAACCCACTTTTATTCATAAAAAAAGATTAGATGTGAAAGGTTTATATTTAAGGGAATAGAGGAAAGAAAAAAATTCATTTAAATTGTGTTGCTCTTTTTCATTGTGGATATCAATTTGGATAAATATTAAATTTTAGTTTAAAAACAAATTTCTGTTATAATGGCATCAGTTTTTTGAAAATTGAGAAACACACTTATTGAAACAAAATTATGAATTAGGTGTCAAATATACCTCAGTAAGGGCTTCTTGGGATGCTCAGCAGTAAAGAATTTGCCTGCAATGTAAAAGACACAGGAGATGCCACAGTTCGATCCTTGGGCTGGGAAGATCCCCTGAAGGAGGGCGTGGCAATCCACTCCAGTTTTCTTGCCTAGGGAACCCGTGGACGGAGGAGCCTGGCAGGCTACAGTCCATAGCGTTGCACAGAGTCAGACATGACTGAAGGAACTGTGCATGCACACACACACGGATACATCAGTGAAGCTAAAAATTTTAAATTATGAATTAGATAATACTTAAAAGACAATCACAGCATTGTGGAGAAACATTATAATTTTTTATCTCCTAACTTTTCAAGTCAGAAACTTTGGAAGCCATTTAATTCTCTTCCTGTAGCTGATCAATCACCAAGAATCAACTAGATTCTACTTCAAAATATTCTTTCAGTCCACTATTTTACACCTAGCTGACTCTTGGGTATGCAAGGTCAGTGCATACTTATTGTGAGGTCTCTATTTATGTAAGCATTTGATTTAAAAACTATTCATCATCTCATGACAAGTATAACGATTTATCAGTGAAGATTTTGAATGGTTCATGAGAAGACATATTTACATTTTTAGTAATTTTCTCATCAGCTCATGTGAAAATTATTTATAGTGAGGTACCGTATCTTCCCATTCAGGTCCAGGAATCATTTCTTCATGTTCTTTCTCTATTGCCAAATGTGTATTTCTTGGCTGATGTCTTATCTCTCCCTGTGAGGAATAACTAACAAGTCCATTGCTACAATGGCTCTTTTTAAATTTACTTCCATTGAGTTTTATTATTTCTTCATCTTGTGTCAATCAAAGCAGAAAAATGTTAGCAATGTTAAATTAAAAGAATTCTAAAGGAGACATCTGGGAATGGACCAGGGAATGGTCCATCTGGGAATGGACCAAGCAGAACCTTGCTATAGGGTACATTCCTGACTGTGAATCTTTAAAATACTTGTCATGATATTTCTTCTAAGTCTGGAGAGTTTTTAAATACATGCAACTCTTAAAAATTATTTGTAATTAATTTTTATTGGTGTATATGTTCTTCATAAAGTTCTGTTAGATTCTACTATACAACAAAGTGAATTAGCTATACATAAACATATATCCCTTCTTTTCTGGATTTCATCCCCATTTAGGTACCACAGAGAGCATTGAGTAGAGTTCCCTGTGCTATACAGTAGGTTCTCATTAGTTATGTATTTTGTTCGTAATAGTGTGTATATGTCAATCCCAATCTCCCTATTCATCCCACCCCCACGTCCTCCTTTGGTATCCATATGTTTGTTCTCTAGATATATGTGTCTCAGTTTCTGCCTTGTAAATAAGTTCATTGGTATCATTTTTCTAGATTCCACATATAAGCAATATTATACAATATTTGTGGTTGAATTTGAATTGTGGTTTTACCAGGGTATATGTCCAAGAGTGGGCTTCCCAGGTGACACTAAGTGGTAAAGAACCCACCTGCCAATGCAGGAGAAGAGATGTAAGAGATGCAGGTTTGATCCCTGGGTGAGGAAGATCCTCTGGATAAGGAAATGGCAACCCACTCCAGTGTTCTTGCCTGGTGAATCCCAGGGACAGTGGAGCCTGGTGGGTTGCCGTCTATGGGGTCACACAGAATCGGACACGACTGAAGCGACTTAGCAGCAGTAGCAGTAGCAGCATACAATATTTGTTTTTCTTTTTCTGACTTACTTCACTCTCTGTGACAATCTCTAGGTACGCACAAATCTCTGCAAATGACACTAATTCATTCCCTTTTATAGCTGAGTAACATTCCATTCTATACATGCATCCATTCCTCTGTTGACAGACATATAGGTTGCCTCTGTGTCCTGGCTATTGTAAATAGTGCTGCAATGGACACTGACATTGCATGTATTTTTTTTTTTTGAATTGTGGTTTTACCAGGGTATATGTCCAAGAGTGGGCTTCCCAGGTGGCACTAAGTGGTAAAGAACCCATCTGCCAATGCAGGAGAAGAGATGTAAGAGATTCAGGTTTGATCCCTGGGTGGGGAAGATCCTCTGGAGGAGGGCATGGCAACCCACTCCAGTATTCTTGCTTGAAGAATTCCATGGACAGAGGAGCCTGGTGAATTATATAGTCCATAGGTTGCAAAAAGTCAGACTTGACTGAAGCAATTTAGAATGCCCAAGAGTGGCAGTGCTAGGTCATATGGGAATTCTATTTTTAGTTTTTTAAGGAACCTCCATGCTGTTCTCTATAGTGACTTTTATCAATTTATAATCCCACCAACAGTGTAAGAGTGTTCCTTTTCTCTATACCCTCTCCAGCATTTGTTGTTTGTAGAGTTTTTGGTGATGGCCACTATGACTGCTGTGAGTGATACCTCATTGCAGTTTTGATTTGAATTTCTCTAATAATCAGTGATGTTAAACATCTTTCAGACTTCCCTGATAGCTCATATGGTAAAGGATCTGCCTACAATTCAGGAGACCAGAGTTTGATCCCTCGGTAGGGAAGATTGTTTGTTTTTTTGATATTGAGCTTCATGAGCTGTTTGTACATTTTTGAGATTAATCCCTTGTCAGTTGCTTTTTTTGCAAATATTTTCTCCCTTACTGCGGGTTGTCTTCTATATTGTTCCTGGTTTTCTTTGCTGTGCAAAAGTTTTTAAATTTCATTAGGTACCATTTGTTTATCTTTGTTTTTATGTTCATTATTCTAGGAGGTGGGTCCAAAGAGATCTTGCTGCAATTTATGTCAAAGAATATTCTGCCTGTTTTCCTCTAAGAGCTTTATAGTTTCGAGTCTTACATTTAGGTCTTTAGTCCATTTTGAGTGTATGTTTGTGTGTAGTATTAGGGAGTAGTCTAATTTCATTCTTTCACATGTAGCTCTCCAGTTTTTCCAGCACCACTTATTGTCCACCCTTTTAGTGTAGAGAATCAATATTTGAAAGAGTCCTGAAGGCACTGTGAGTCCCAGGGCTCATAGTAGGTCATGATCTAAGCTCGGGGTCCTCTTCTTGAATGGAACTGCCATCCTGGCCAATCCTACCACCAAAGGGAGACTTGTAAAGAACATTACAAGGAAAGCACTCCAAGTTCAGCCCCCAGAAGTGTGAACCCTGGAAGCATTTCTAAACCTCTTCACTTCATGAAACACCATCATCTCTTGATGCCTACAGTGTTTTGCTGACTCTCCTGTCAAAGTCACATCTGCCAACTCTTATTCCATTCTCTTCATTTGAGCAAGAATGAGATCTCTGGCATTATCATTCAATTCTACTTTATGTTTAATTTTCTGCTTTTCTCAGAATTAAACAACCAGACCCTTAAACTAACTTATAAGTATCTCAGCTGTTGTTTAATGTTTTAATCTTGTCCCATTTCTCTCTTTCTCTCCCTTGTTTTTACCACCATACCATATTTCTCTGTATTTTTTAATGAAGCATGCTTTTAAATATATACTTTTTTAAACAGGGGGTTTTCCTAGAAGCATTAAGTCTGCCTACCACCCACAGCTCCTTTATCTGCTCTTGCAAGCTCTTCCTAAGGCATCTCCTCCTGGAATTTTTAATTTCCCTCTAGATAAGGCAGATTTAACTGTTACCCTAATTTATAGTAGCTGACATTTTATTCAGACCCCTTATAATTACTTGGGCTGTGTCTATCATCCCCATTATACACTAAGTCCCATGGCAGCAAGCACTGAATCATACCTGTTCACTGTACAACCCCCACGGATAGCATGGAACCCAGCACATGGTACATGGATAGTTAATGAATAGTTGTTGGCTAAACTATTTTTTCATATATAACTTATTATTGGGTATACTCTACCTTCATATTACTTTTTAATTAATTCAAACATATGGAAATATAAAAGGGAATTATGTTGGACACTGAATTCCTATCACCAATCTAACAAATTGTCAGTATATTTTATATTTATTTCATGTTTTTTACTCGGTGTGCCAAGTCACTTCAGTTGTGTCTGACTCTTTGCAAACCCACAGACTATAGCCTGCCAGGCTTCTCTGTCTATAGGATTCTCTAGGCAAGAATACTGGAGTGGGTTGCCATGCCCTCCTCCAGGGGATCTTCCTGACCCAGGGCTTGAACCTGTGACTTTTATGTCTCCTGCATTGGTAGGTGGGTTCTATACCACTAGCACCACCTGGAAAGTGCTAGTGGTAAATGTTAAATGTTTCTCACTCTAACATAATCTTATGTTATCTACTCCAAAATACTTTAGTAAGAATATTAAAAATCAAAGACATTCTCCTACATAAATTAATCAGAATAACATTTAAGAAAATAATAATTCTTTGGTATCATCTAACTCCCAGTGAATATTCTTATTCCTCCAGATTTTCTTAAAATATCTTTCTCAGGTTACTTGTTCAAATCAATATCTGACAAAATATATACATTGCATGTGACTATTATGCCACTGAAACCCCTTTGATATAAACAGTACCTCATTGTTTTATGATTAAGCTTAATGAAGAAAGAAATCAATTTTTCCTGTTGAGACTCCCACCTTCTGAATTTGTCTGATTGATATCTCATGTCTTTTAAAGTGTTCTTATTCTCTTGTATTTAATATGGTTGGAGGTTAGATCTAACAAGCTGGTTAGATTCAAGGTAAATGTTTTGTCAAGAATATATCATAGGTGATGTTGTATCTTCACTCTGCAGTATATTAAGTTTCATTTGATGTCTAATTGTGATACTATAAGCACAATTCCCCAAGCAATTATTATCATTATTAGCAGCATTCCCCAACAAAAAGAAATGCAAAAAAGCAAAATGGCTGTCTAAGGAGTCCATACAAATAGCTGTGAAAAGACAGGAAGTGAAAAGCAAAGGAAAAAAGGAAAGATATACCCATTTGAATGCAGAGTTCCAAAGAAGAGCAAGGAGAGATAAGAAAGCCTTCCTCAGAGATCAGTGCAAAGAAATAGAGGAAAACAATAGAATGGGAACGACTAGAGATCTCTTCAAGAAAATTAGAGATACCAAGGGAACATTTCGTGCAAAGATGGGCTCAATAAAGGACAGAAATGGTAGGGACCTAACAGAAGCAGAAGACACTAAGAAGAGGTGGCAAGAATACACAGAAGAATTATACAAAAAAGATCTTCACGACCCAGATAATCACGATGGTGTGATCACTCACCTAGAGCCAGACATCCTGGAATGTGAAGTCAAGTGGGCCTTAGAAAGCATCACAACGAACAAAGCTAGTGGAGGTGATGAAATTCCAGTTGAACTCTTTCAAATCCTGAAAGATGATGCCGTGAAAGGGCTACGCTCAATATGCCAGCAAACCTGGAAAACTCAGCAGTGGCCACAGGACTGGAAAAGGTCAGTTTTCATTCCAATCCCAAAGAAAGGCAATGTCAAAGAATGCTCAAACTACTGCACAATTGCACTCATCTCCCACACTAGTAAAGTAATGCTTAAAATTCTCCAAGCCAGGCTTCAGCAATACGTGAACCATGAACTTCCAGATATTCAAGTTGGTTTTAGAAAAGGCAGAGGAACCAGAGATCAAATTGCCAACATCTGCTGGATCATCAAAAAAGCAAGAGAGTTCCAGAAAAACACCTATTTCTGCTTTATTGACTATGCCAAAGCCTTTGACTGTGTGGATCACAATAAACTGTGGAAAATTCTTCAAGAGATGGGAATACCAGACCACCTTACCTGCCTCTTGAGAAATTATCTACAGGTCAGGAAGCAACAGTTAGAACTGGACATGAAACAACAGACTGGTTCCAAATAGGAAAAGGAGTACGTCAAGGCTGTATATTGTCACCCTGCTTATTTAACTTATATGCAGAGTACATCATGAGAAATGCTGAGCTGGAGGAAGCACAAGCTGGAATCAAGATTGCTGGGAGAAATATCAATAAGCTCAGATATGCAGATGACACCACCTTTATGGCAGAAAGTGAAGAAGAACTAAAGTGCTTCTTGATGAAAACGAAAGAGGAGAGTGAAAAAGTTGGCTTAAAGCTCAACATTGAGAAAACTAAGATCATGACATCTGGTCCCATCACTTCATGGGAAACAGATGGGGAAACAGTGGAAACAATGGCTGACTTTATTTTTCTGGGCTCCAAAATCACTGCAGATGGTGATTGCAGCCATGAAATTAAAAGACGCTTACTCCTTGGAAGGAAAGCTATGACCAACCTAAACAGCATATTAATAAGCAGAGACATTACTTTTCCAACAAAGATCCGTCTAGTCAAGGCTTTGGTTTTTCCAGTGGTCGTGTATGGATATGAGAGTTGGAGTGTAAAGAAAGCTGAGAGCCAAAGAATTGATGCTTTTGAACTGTGGTGTTGGAGAAGACTCTTGAGAGTCCATTGGACTGCAAGGAGATCCAACCAGTCCATCCTAAAGGAGATCAGTCCTGGGTGTTCAGTGGAAGGACTGATGCTGAAGCTGAAACTCCAATACTTTGGCCACCTGATGCAAAGAGCTGATTCATTTGAAAAGACCCTGATGCTGGGAAAGGATGAGGGCAGGAGGAGAAGGGGACAACAGAGGATGAGATGGCTAGATGGCATCACCGACTCGATGGACATGGGTTTGGGTGGACTCTGGGAGTCGGTGATGGACAGGGAGGCCTGGTGTGCTACGGTTCCTGGGGTCGCCAACAATCACACATGACTGAGCAACTGAACTGAACTGTGCTGCTATTATTAATCCCAAGATAGATCAGTGGGCAAAGAACTGTTCCAGTTTTCACACCATATATCAGAGGAGGTAGAACATTGGGATAAAGTATACAACTTAAAATAATTTAATGGACTTCTTGAATATTTACTGTATAAATTTTGCTTAGCTTTCTTATTTTCCATTGCAAGTCTATTTTAAGTGTTGAGTGACAAAAATTGCACAATGTGAGAGTGCTAATTAAGTTTTATTGGGACGAAACGAGGACTGTAGCCTGGGATGTATCACCTCAGATAGCTTTGAGAAACTTCCCCAAAGAGGTAGGTGGGGAAAGTCAATATATGTGACTTTGGTGAAAGGGGAATTCATGCAATTAAGCGCCTATCTTTGCAAAAGTTTTCTGTTACTTGCAAGAAGCTGGTGTCACCATGAAGGGTTTGAGTGCTTTTCTAGATATGTGAAGATACAAGGATTGGACTCATAAAATCAGCTCCTGAAAATATCTAACTCTCTGAAGACTTGTTCTGCCAGTTCTGCTTGTTCTCAGAGCAGAGTACCTCATTCCTAACCTTCACTCTGAACTCCCTTCAGGGAGTGTTTAAGGTCAGCAGCACATGATTTAATCCTTGTAGAGGCAGATGACAAGTGCCCATGGCAAGTGACAATTTGTACTTGATGTAAATATCCGACTAACTGAGATTACTTCTTATAGAAATGTTTGGAAAATTCTGATAAGACTCACAGAGGTTGATGGAGGAATTCTAAAACCATAAGTTATAAAATATAGATCCAGCAAGTAAATGGCCAAAGTTCCTATGATGAAAGATGAGAATGCACATAACTGACAACATATTTCTAGTCAATCACTGACTACAGATTATGCATTCAGGCATACAATTAAGGCTTATTACTACACAACTGGGTTTAGAGATTGCTACAAACTAACACAGTCATAACAGCTTTATAATCTAAATCGTAGCACTCTTAAAATTGTCCTATGCTGATCAAGCAGTTTATCTTCGACGCTTATTTCCCTTATACTCAATTCAAAACTAAAACTTGGATTCCAAGCAAATTAATTAACCCTCTTAGTTACTTGGTTGTTTCAGCTCCATTAAGCTAAAGTAATCAAATCACCTCATTCTGAAAGCCTTGGGAAGATAAATTTAAAGCCTTTCAACTGTGAAGGGACAGAAACAAAGCTCAGTGGAGAGATAGGATCTGAATAGTCAAGTCATTTTGATTAAGCATTAGGTACTTGGGAGCTTCCCCATGAACAACTAATTCTTGGATAGTCCTGTAATTCCATTCTGAATATAACATGTCATACTTAAGAAGAGTGAGTGTTTTAATGTGCTGTATCTGCCTATAGAGTCTTCCCTGGTAGCTCAGCTGGTAAAGAATCTGCCTGCAATGCAGGAGCTCAGCTGGTAAAGAATCTGCCTACAATGCAGGAGACCCACTCCAGTATTTAGGGGCTTCCCAGGTGGCTCAGTTGGTAAAGAATCTGCCTACAAAGTGGGAGACCTGGGTTTGATCCCTAGGTTGGGAAGATCCCCTGGAGGAGGGCATGGCAACCCACTCCAGTATTCTTACCTGGAGAATCCCCATGGACAGAGGAGCCTGCCGTCCACAGGGTTGCAGAGTCAGACATGACTGAGTGACTAAGCACAGTATAGCTGCATATACACAGGAAAATATTAGTAATAGTGGTCATTTGCCATAGTCTTTGGACTCAAAATCAGGACTGATAGACCTTTTCCTCCTCTTCCCTCCTCTTATTCTTCCTTCTCCATTTTCTGAAACAGAATAAGCAAACCAAAACCCTATCTTCCAGTTTGATCTGTAATGTGAAATTTATATGCACTTTTGTTGTATAATTCTTTGCCACAAATTTATTAATCATTACTGGTATTCAGATTTTACAGATAAGGAAACTGAAGCTCTTTGGAGTTTGAGGTTAAAAAAGATTCCCAAGGTGACCTCAATGTGGTATAGCTACAGAGGATTGAGCTGAAACTAGACTCCAATTCTGAAGACAAAGACCATGCTCTTAAGTACTCCTTAGGGAACTGAAGGAAATAAGATGGTCCAGTCTTTACTCCACATGCACCTTGAAACAAAAAAGCAATGGTGGAGTGGTTTACAACCAATTATACATTGTTATTATGCCAGGATGCATCTCTAAGTACTTTCTGTCATTTCAATAAATGCAAAAAAAATTAACGTTAATGCATAAATTTTAAATCTTACTCTGTCTTCCAATTATATCCTTTGTCAACTAAATTCTCTTAAGAGTCTAGCTTAATAAATGTAAGATATTTAATATATATGTCACCACTTGTATTACATTTAGAATTAGTTTTGTCAACTCAATATTTTATACTATTCTGGCACCCTAAAAATATCAACTTCTAGTCTTATTTTAGAGATTTGGAATTATTTAAAAACAAAACACAAATACATGAAATCAGAAACAAGCCTGTTAAAGAGCAAAAATTTTAAAAGCTATGACTAAGAAGGTGAAAAGGAGCTAGTGTTAAGAATGAAAGCACATAGCCCCTTCACACTTCAGTTAGAAAACTAGAAGCACTTAGTTAAGGCATTCAATAGAACAAGCGTCAGCTTCATAATTAGTTATAATCAGTCTGCTTGTGCTATCAACATTGCCTAGCTGCTCTTCTTTGTCTATAATAGGAGACACCTATGATGCTTTCGTTCATTGACATCTCAATTGTGTAACATCATGCCCCCTCAAAGAGAGATGGCTCTGTTGTAGGAAAGAGATGGCTTGTATTGAGACAGGGCACCCAGGTGACTAGCTGTGTGAGCTTGCATGGGTGAAGTAAATATCCTAAAAGTCAATAGCCTTACATTTAAAGTATGAATAAGAAAATCTACTTCAGGATGTTCTTTTGTGGCTAATGAGTATTTTATTTGCTGGTAAATAGCAAGAAATTAGTAAGTAAATGTTAAGAGTAGTTACATTTTAAGAGGTTGTAACAGAAACAGTTTAGCCTTTATTTTATAATTTTTCCATCAATATCCAATTATTACAATTTATCACATGCATTAATTAATATCTATCTATCAACCAATCAAATTCCATCATCCCATAACCTGCCATGCCAGATCATTGAAGCCCACCTAAAAGTCCCTACCTAATAGAAATTTTAGACGTATCCTAAAGTGTGCTTAGGTTCTCAGCCATGTCCAACTTTTTATGACCTCATGGACTGTATCCCGCCAGTCTCCTCTGTCCATGGGATTCTCCAGGTATCAATACTTGACTAAGTTGACATTCCCTTCTCCAGGGGATCTTCCTGACCCAGGGATCGAATGAAGGTCTCCTGCAGGTGGATTCTTTACCATCTGAGCCACCAGGGAAGCTCTAATGAGCAGATTTAATCCCAAATGCTGTTGACACATACCACTGAATGCCCAGAGTAGCTACCTGTTTGGATTCCTGAAACTGATTTTATTTCATTCTCCCATGCTACATTCATCACCTCATAAGATTTTCATATTCTATTTCTCCATTTTGTGAATTTGACACTTCTGACCTGCTAAGTTGGAGAAGGCACTGGCAACACACTCCAGTACTCTTGCCTGGAAAATCCCATGGATGGAGTGGCCTGGTAGGCTGCAGTCCATGGGGTCGCTAAGAGTCGAACATGACTGAGCGACTTCCCTTTCACTTTTCACTTTCATGCACTGGAGAAGGAAATGGAAACCCACTCCAGTGTTCTTGCCTGGAGAATCCCAGGGACGGCAGAGCCTGGTGAGCCGCCGTCTATGGGGTCGCACAGAGTCGGACACGACTGAAGTGACTTAGCAGCAGCAGCAGCAGACCTGCTAAGAACTGAGAGCCACATAAATGATGTGGTGCTTAATATAAGAACCCATGGAGTAAATACAGTGTGAGTAGAGCCCTAAAGGACATAAAGAATATGCTTGGGATTTTTGTTTGCTTTTTTTTTTTTAACATCTGCAGTAAACAACATTCCAAGAAAGTTGTATAAGATTTCTGTTCCCTGATGAGACCTAATAAGAAGCTAAGTCCTAAAAGCCTAGCTAAATCGTGCCCAGACACTTGACTCAGGAAAACTGAGATAAAATAAGTGTATGTGCTTTTATTTACATTGCTAAATTTGTGTTAACTTAGTATGGAGCAGTCAGAAACAAATAAACTTTGATCACATGACCAAGGCAGTTTTTATCAGATTTCCCCACTAAAGTCAATCTTTTAATTTAATCTCTTTAAGTTAATCCCTTTTAATCTCACTTTGCATATTTTTCTCTTTGGAAGGAAGTCATTTTGCAGAATACACATTTAAAGAGTGAGCACTTATGCTCCATCCTTTACTTGAAGATTTTTTTCAACCATTTGTTTATGTTAATCAGTAACTATGGAAGCATTGATTTTATACTTTGGGTTCCAATCCTGTATGTGGTCAATTAGGGCTTCCCTCACGGCTCAGATGGTTAAGAATCTACCTGCGATGAAGGAGACCCAGGTTCGATCCCTGGGTCAGGAAGATCCCCTGGAGAAGGACATCACAACCCACTCCTGTAGTATTGCCTGGAGAATCCCATGGACAGAAGAGCCTAGTGGACTACAGTCCATAGGATCACAGGGAGTCAAACACAGCTGAAGACACTTAACACATGTGGTCAATTACTTATTGTTTGAAATATTCCAGCTTTAGCCTTTGGGAGATTTTTCAGTTGGTTTCTGTGTCTCTTTGAATACCTCTATTCTTAGTTCTTAGTGTTTTGTTTTTCTCTTTGCATTTCAGTTTGTGAAATTTCTAATGACAGACTCACTGATTATTTCGTCTTCTGTGTTCGGTCTACAGGATACATGCATATGTGCTCAGTCACTCAGTTGTGTCTGACTCTTTGTGACCCCATGGACTGTAGCCCACCAGGCTCTTCTTTCCATGGTATTCTCCAAACAAGAATACTGGAGTGGGTTGTCATGCCCTCCTTCAGGGGATCTTCCAAACCCAGGGATCAAACCCATGTCTCTTGTGTCTCTTGTATTGAGGTGGATTCTTAACCACTGAAGTCTACTCAAGTTGCAGTGGTTTTGGTTTCTAACATTTCTTTTGATTCTTCATTAGAGTTGCAAACTCTCTGCTTATATTATGATCTGTTTTTACATGTTGTCTACTTTTCCCATCAAAGTTCTTAACCTATGAATCATAGTTATTTTAAATTTCCTCCATGACAGTTCTAGCATTCATACTATCTTATGTCATTCTGATGCTTGTTTTATCTCTTAAGACCATGATTTTTCTTATGTTTTGACATGTACATTTTTCTAATAAAAAATGCTGTGTAGAAAATATTCTATCAGGTAAAAGATCTTAGGTAAAAAGGCCTAGTTTGAAGATTTATGTTACTCTGGCTAGGGGTCTGGGATATAAGTGACTGTAAATTCAGATTTCTCTTCAGTTCAGTCCAGTTGCTCAGACTCTTTACAGACCCCAAGGACTGCAGCACGCCAGCCCTCCCTGTCCATCACCAACTCCTGCAGATTACTCAAACTCATGTCCATCAAGTCAGTGATGCCATCCAACCATCTCATCCTATGTCATCCCCTTCTCTTCCCACCTTCAATCTTTCCAAGCATCAGGGTCTTTTTCAATGAGTTAGTTTTTTTCATCAGGTGGCAAGAGTATGGACTTTCAGCTTCAGCATCAATCCTTCCAATGAATATTTAGGACTGATTTCCTTTAGGACGGACTGGTTGGATCTCCTTGTAGTACAAGGGACTCTCAAGAGTCTTCTCCAACACCACAGTTCAAAAGCATTAATTCTTCCATGCTCAGCTTTCTTAGGAGGCCAACTTTAACATACATAGGTGACTACTGGAAAAACCATAGCTTTCTCTTATATTCTTGTGTTTGTCTTCCTTTTTGACCTTGAACTTCCCTGAGTATGTGTCCTCAGACAGTGTGTGTCTTGCAGATCTTACATTTGTTTTCCATTGTTATTTTAGTGGAGACCTATTGGTTGGTGGAGGGGTATTGTGTAGGAAAAGAATAATAATGGTTAAATCTTAGTCTTTTGACTGGCCTGTGTCCTTGGGCTGAAACTTTCACAAGTACTTCTTAAAGACTTCCATAAGTATTTAGGGTTCTCACACCTTTAGGTGAGAAAGGGAGAACAGACAGGGTGGGGTAGTAGAAATGTGCTTTCACCAGTTTGGAGAAGGTTCTTGTAAATTCTAGAGCCAGACATCCTGGAATGAGAAGTCAAGTGGAACTTAGAAAGCATCACTACGAAAAAAAGCTAGTGGAGGTTATGGAATTCAAGTTCAGTTCAGTTCAGTTCAGTCGCTCAGTCGTGTCCGACTCTTTGTGACCCCATGAATTGTAGCACGCCAGGGCTCCCTGTCCATAACCAACTCCTGGAGTCTACCCAAACCCATGTCCATCAAGTTGGTAATGCCATCCAGCCATCTCATCCTCTGTCATGCCCTTCTCCTCCTGCCCCCAATCCTTCCCAGCATTAGGGTCTTTTCCAATGAGTCAGCTCTTCGCATCAGGTGGCCAAAGTATTGGAATTTCAGCTTCAACATCAGTCCTTCCAATGAACACCCAGGACTGATCTTCTTTAGGATGGACTGTTTGGATCTTCTTGCAGTCCAAGAGACTCTCAAGAGTCTTCTCCAACACCACAGTTCAAAAGCATCAATTCTCCAGTGCTCAGCTTTCTTCACCCTCCAACTCTCACATCCATACATGACTACTGGAAAAACCATAGCCTTGACTAGACGAACCTTTGTTGGCAAAGTAATGTGTCTGCTTTTAAATATTCTATATAGGTTGGTCATAACTTTCCTTCCAAGGAGTAAGTGTCTTTTAATTTCATGGCTGCAATCACCATCTGCAGTGATTTTGAAGCCCCCAAAAATAAAGCCTGACACTGTTTCCTCATCTACTTGCCATGAAGTGATGGGACCAGATGCTATGATCTTAGTTTTCTGAACGTTGAGCTTTAAGCCAACTTTTTCACTCTCCTCTTTCACTTTCATCAAGAGGCTCTTTAGTTCTTCGCTTTCTGCCATAAAGGTGGCATCATCTGCATATCTGAGGTTATTGATATTTCTCCCGGCAATCTTGATTCCAGCTTGTGTTTCTTCCAGCCCAGCATTTCTCATGACGTACTCTACATATAAGTTAAATAAGCAAGGTGAAAATATACAGCCTGACGAAATCCTTTTCCTATTTGGAACCAGTCTGTTATTCCATGTTCATGTCCATGTTGTTTAAGTTGAGCTGTTTCAAATCCTAAAACATGTCCATGTTGTTCAAGATGAGCTCTTTCAAATCCTAAAAAATGATGCTGTGGAAATGCTGCACTCAGTATAGCAGCAAATTTGAAAAACTCAGCAGTGGCCACAAGACTGGAAAAGATCAGTTTTCATTCCAATCCCAAAGAAAGGAGATGCCAAAAAATTCTTAAACTACCACGCTATTGCACTCATCTCACAGGCTAGTAAAGTAATGATCAAAATTCTCCAAGCCAGGCTTCAACAGTACATGAACCAATAACTTCCAGATGTTCAAGCTGGATTTAGAAAAGGCAGAGAAACCAGAGATCAAATTGCCAACATCCGTTGGATCATCACAAAGAAGAGAGTTCCAGAAAAACATTTACTTATGCTTTATTGACTATGCCAAAGCCTTTGACTGTGTGGATCACAAAAAACTGTGGAAAATTCTGAAAGAGATGGGAATACCAGTTAGAATTGAACATGGAACAACAGACTGGTTCCAAATAGGGAAAGGAGTATGTCAAGGCTGTATATTGTCACCCTGCTTATTTAACTTATATGCAGAGTACATCATGAGAAATTCTGGGCTGGATGAAGCACAAGCTGGAATCAAGATTGCTGAGAAAAATATCAGTAACCTCACATATGCAGATGACACCACCCTTATGGCCGAAAGCAAAGAAAAACTAAAGATCCTCTTGATGAAAGTGAAAGAGGAGAGTGAAAAAGTTGGCTTAAAGCTCAACATTCAGAAAACTAAGATCATGGCATCCGGTCCCATCACTTCATGGCAAATAGATGGGGAAACAGTGGAAATAGTACAGACTTTATATTGGGGGGTTCCATAATCACTGCAGATGGTGACCACAGCCATGAAATTAAAAGATGCTTACTCCTTGGAAGAAAAGTTTTGACTAACCTAGACAGCATTTTGTAAAGCAGAGACATTACTTTACCAACAAAGGTCTATCTAGTCAAAGCTATGGTTTTTCCAATAGTCACGTATGGATGTGAAATTTGGACTATAAAGAAAGCTGAGCACCAAAGAATTGATGCTTTTGAACCGTGGTGTTGGAGAAGACTCTTGAGAGTCCCTTGGACTGCAAGGAGTTACAACCAGTCCATCCTAAAGGAAATCAGTCCTAAATATTCATTGGAAGGACTGATGCTGAAGCTGAAACTCCAATACTTTGGCCACCTGATGCAAAAAACTGACTCATTGGAAAAGATCCTGGTGCTGGGAAAGACTGAAGGCAGCAGGAGAAGGGACAAAACAGGATGAGATGATTGGATGGCATCACTGACTCGATGGACATGAGTTTAACTAAACATGAGTTGAGTTGGTGATGGTCAGGGAAGCCTGGCGTGCTGCGTTCCATGGGGTTGCAAAGAGTTAGACAGGACTGAGTGACTGAACTGAACTGAAGTGTAAGGCTTTGTTATGGAGAATGCTCTAATTACTTTTCTCTCCTCTGAAGCAGGAGTCCTGACATGGAGGAGTCCTAAATGATTCTTCAACATGAGAACCTTGTTGGATTCCTGGAAGTGAAAAACCTCAGAGGTGTGGCGGTCTCCCTAAAACTGCCACCCCTGGAATTGTCTCACTTTCACAGTGGTCTTCAGTTCCCAGCACTTCATCAAGGTAATCAAAATTATTTATTTTTCATATGGTTAGAAATTATATCAGTTTGTAACATATAACAAATACTTAGGTTTTGTTAGAAAATGAAAAGAAAGAAGGAATTATAGTCAGGGTGCTTAGATAAGAAAGAAATAAAAGGAATACAGATTAGAAAAAAAGAAAATTAAAACTACATTTATTTGTAGATAACATAGCCCTGCATACAGAAAATCAGAGAATCTGCCAAAAATGAAAAAAGAAAAGGAAATTTTAGAAATTAATCAATGAGTATAATATATATAAGATAAATGTGTAAAAATTATTGGTACTACGTGTGCTGCAATGAATAATGTAAAAATTAATGAAATTAAAATAACCTTTATAGCATCAAAAAGAATAAAATATTAAGGGATAATTTTAACAAAGAAGTAGAAGATTTCTGTACTTAAAATACATTAAGAAATCAGTGCTCCCCAAATAAATCTACAGATTCAATGCAATCCCTATCAAAATTCCAATTGGCTTCTTGGCAGAAATTGGCTTTCTGATCTTAAAATTCAAATGAACATGTTAAAGACTCATTTTGCATAGCCAAGAATCCATTGAGAAAGAACAAAATTGGAAAATCAGGGAGCTGTGATTTCAAATCCACTATAAAGAAATAGCAAAATAAAACTGGATGACACTGACATGACCAACATATAGGTCAATGAAATAGAAATAAACCCATGTATCTGTGGTTAATTGATTTCTAAGAATACCCTTATAAATAAGTGTATATAATGGGGAAATAGAGCTTCCCTGGTGACTCAGATGGTAAAGAATCTGCCTGCAATGCAGGGGACCTGATTTCAATCCCTGGGTCAAGAAGATCCCCTGGAAAAGGATATAGCTACTCACTCCAGTGTTCTTGCCTGGAGAATTCCATGGACAAAGGAGCCTGGAAGGCTACAGTCCATGGGATCACAGAATCAGACATGACTGAGCAACTACACTTTCAATTTCAATGGGGAAATAATATATATATATTTTTAATAAATTTATTTATTTTAGTTGGGGGCTAATTACTTTATAATATTGTAGTAGTTTTTGCCATACATTGACATGAATCAGCCATGGGTTCACATGTGCTCCCCCTCCCGAACCCTCCTCCCACCTCCCTCCCCATCCCATCCCTCTGGGTCATCCCAACGCTCCAGCCCTGAGCATCCGTCCCATGCATAGAACATGGAATGGTGTTCCGCTTCACATATGACAATATACATGTTTCAATGCTATTGTCCCAGAACGTCCCACCCTCACCTTCTTCCTCAGAGTCCACAGGACTGTTCTATGCATCTGTGTCTCTTATTCTGTCTCACATATAGGGTTACCGTTACCATCTTTCAAATTCCATATATATGCATTAGTATACTGTATTGGTGTTTTTCTTTCTGGCTTACTTCACTCTATAATGGGCTTCAGTTTCATATTTTTAATAAACAGTATTGATACGACTAGATATCCCTATACAAATAAATGAATTTGGACCAAATTCACACCATGTGCAAAAATTAACTCAAGTCATATTGTACCCGTAAATATTAGAGCTAAATGATAAAAATCTTAGAAGAATATATTGCAGTAAGCTTTCGTGACTTTAGATTAGATGGGAATTGCTTAGGTATAACAACCAAAGTTAAATATAAGCAGTGAAAGAAAAACGTAGATATATTGGATTTCAAAAAATTAAAAAGGCTTTTGCTACAAATTATACCTCAAAAAAGGTGAAAATGCAACTTATATAATAGAAAAAAATTGAAATCCAAAATACACAAAAAAAAGCATTTACAATGCAATATTAAAAGACAACCTGATTAAAAATAGGAGATGGAAATGAAATCACTATGAAATATTACCTTGACACCTACTTAGAAAGCTACAATCAAAAAGACAGATAATAGCAAGTGTTGGTGAGGATGTTGGAAATCAAAATTCTCATTCATTGCTGGTTGGAATATAGAATGGTTTAGCCACTTGGAAAAAAGTTTGATAGTCTCTACAAAAATTAAACATACAGTTACCATGTGATCCAGGAATTTTACTCCTTGTTATATATAGAAGAAGAATGAAAACATATATCCACACAAACACTTGTACATGAGTTTGCCTAGCAGCAGTTTTCATAATAGCCCAAATGTAGAATCCAAATATTCATCACCTGATGAGTGGATTAAAAAAAAAAGTGCTATAACCATACAAATGAGTATTATTCAACCATGAAAAGTAATGAAGTGCTGATACATTTTACAACATGGATGGACCTTGAAAACATTATTCTGTGTGAAAGAAACCAATCACAGAAGATCACATATTGTATGATTTCATTTATATGAAGCATCCAGAAGAGGCAGATCTACAGAGACAAAAAGGAAGTTAGTACCTGCTCTGGGGAGGGGCAATGAGGAATAACTGCTAATGATTATCAGAGTTACTTTTGGGAGGTGAAAAATTGGTTTAAAATTTAAATAGCTGTGATGATTGCCAAGTTTTATGGTTATACAAACATATTATTTAATTGCACACTTTAAACAGGTGAATTTTCTGACATGAGTTATATCTTAATAAAACTATTAAAAATGAAAAGAAAGTAACAGTGAAATGAGAAAGAAAAGAAAGTAAGAGAATAAATTGACTTTCAGGCACATACCAGGGATGAGATAGTATGCTGGACTTTTCATATGCATTGATTTTTGTAATGCTCATGACAAACAAGATAGGTTTTGCTATCTTTCAGTTTGTATAAAATTAAATTGAATCTTAGAAAACTTAAATAACTTTTCTAAAGGTTATCAGAATATGATAAACTTGTGATTCACACCAAAGTCCATTTGACAACAGAACCCATGATCTTTCAATACAACAGGATAAACAGAATTTAAAGAAACTAATTTTTCTTCCAAATCAGAAGAATTTTTTTTTTGTCTTCCACAGGTTAGAATGTATTTGATTCACTGAAAAGTTTTAACAAATAAGATAAAAAATTGTGGAGATGAAAGGAAATATTGGATCAGCTCATTAAGTTAGACAAATATATTTAAGCAGCACTTTGATTTGCACAGTGCACAATGATCATTTTGTCTGGGGTATCATGAATTAAAAATAACCAAATAGTTTTCTGGGACTGAACTCATGTTGATTCTAAGAATTCTAACTATCAGAAATATCCATTTCAAATTCAAAAACATGCTCATAGTGAAAAGACAATATTGCTTGAACCAAGCAAGCCTTTGAAAATATTATTCTAATTTCATTTTTGTAAGAAGATTTAAAAAATACCCAATGTCGGTCATTTAAAACTTTCTGTCTCAATAAAGTTACTTTCTAGTTTATTCTGTGAAAAATAATGTACTGTTTTTGAAAAAGTTTGTAAGCCTGAAAAAACATATGAATGAAAAGTGATATTATCATTAAGGTGCCAGGTGTTAAGTAATTATACACTGAATGCAATTTATGATAACATAAGATAAATTTTGAGTATATCTTCCACTGGCTCTGCTTTCAAAATTATTTTCCTCATTAGTTCACTTTTTATGTTACTATATTCTCTATAATCAATTGAAGATAAAATTAAAAGGAAATTACTTTGTCAGCATAATTTATTACTTAACTCTAATATTTTTCCTTTATTGAAACATACAAATCTTTGAAAAACAGGTGGTTTGACTTGACTAGACAAACAAGGAGTTAATTTAAGGGAACATCTGGTTGTTTATAACTGCCTAGTTGTGAGAAAAAGGGGATCCAGATGCGTGCATAATTCATCCCTATATTTCTCACTAGTTTAAAATAAAAAATATCTTTTCACTAGATATATAAGCAAAGATTCAGTATTGTTGGGCTTGTATATGCCTAACAGAAATGTATGCATACTTGTTTTCCTAAATTTCTCAAATTGGGGGTGTGCATGAACCTACTATATATATGTATATAGATATGAATTCTTACTGCAACTCTGAAAAACATTTATTGCAGTTACTCTGTCCATTGTAGGCAAGATACATGTGATAGGCAGATTTCCAAGATGGGTCCCAAAGTCTCTATCCTCTGGTATGCATTCTCCAGTTGGTCCTCAGACAATACTGGGTTTGAACTCTGTGGTTCTACCTATATAGATATTTTTTGATAAGTATATAGCTAGCCCTCCATATCTGCATGTTCTGCAACTGAGGATTCAACCAACCAAGGATGGCAAACTTAATACATGGTCCTGTGTTGGTTGATTACAACGATGTGAAATTTAAGAATGGGGAAGGCTGACTATGGGACTTGAGCATCTTGTAATTTGACATCCTTGGTGAATCCTGGAACCAATTTCCCAAGGGCATCGAGGGATGATTAGAAATCCCTCCCCTGGAGTGTGGAAGTGAACTGTAAAATTGATAGATGCCACTCCTATGATGAAAAGTGAAAAGTCAAAGTGTTAGTTGCTCCATCGTTTCCGACTCTTTGTGACCCCATGGACTAAAGCGCACCAGACTCCTCTGTACATGGAATTCTCCAGACAAGAATACTGGAGTAGATAGCCCATTCCTTCTCCAGGGGATCTTCCCAACCCGAGGATTGAACTTGGGTCTCCCACATCGTAGGCAGATTCTTTACTGTCTGAGCCACTAGGGAAGCCCCACTTCTATGATAGGTTACATTATTTGACAGATGTGAAGGAATTTGGTAGATAGAAGGCTAATTGGCTAACTTTAATCAAAAGGAAATTATCCCTAGCAGGCCTGACTTAATCAGTTGAGCTCTTTATAAAAACTTAAAGCAGGAGAGGAAGAAGAAAGGTGTCAGGAGATATACAGTTCTGAGAAAATTGATTCTGCTTAGAATGATGAAAGCTGGGGAAAGGACCGTGGACTGCAGATGAGACCTGATAACACCTTGGTTGCAGCCATGTCGCTCCTAGGCAGAAGACACCACTAAGCTATTCTCTGATGTCTATTGCATAGTAACCACAGGATAAAACATGTAAGCTGTTTCAAGCTGCTAAATCTGTGGATGTCTGCTGCACAGCAATGGAAAAATAATCTAATACATATATCACAAGGCCTTAAATTTGATAGTGCATTCAGTAATGCTCCTATCATGAATTTTAGCCTAACAAACTAGAGTTAATTTCAAAAAACCTTCCATAATATCAAGGATTATTTTCTGTCCTGATGCTAATATGAAGTTCATTAGGAGAAACTTTTTAAATGTGACAGCTACAGGTAAATCTCAAGCATATATATTCCCAGCTAAGATTGATTTAAGGTATATCCTTGAATATAAAAGATGCTTTTTATATAAACAGACTTAGAAAGAAGATTATTGTAATACATTGAAAAATAAAAGAGATTTACAGCATAACCAATTGAAGTTTAGCTGTTAATGCTAGGAATATTTTCCAAGTTGACTGGATTTGTGAGACTGGGGTGAAAAGTGGCTTACAAAATAAAAAGATGTTTTGTTTTGTTTTGTTTTTAAAGACACACAATTACAGAGGGAGATCTGGAGGGAGGCACTGTGAAAGGATGTGCTCTTTCATGAGCATTATTTAGCTTTGCAATAATACTTAAGGAACTCAGAAACTGTCTTCTAAAGGAGGAATAGAAGAACAAAAGTTTTATTTCAATTTTCCTTATTTTTTTCTTTTTAGAAATACAAAGTGAGCAAGAATTCCTTTCTATCATTTAATAGAAAACTTGACATAGTATCACAGTCACTTAATCAAGTTCAAAACACAGAATGACAAAAAAGGAATGTATCTAAAAACATTTAGCATCTTTTCATGAAAAGAATCATAGTCATAGAAATGGCAAATATTCAGAAGACCAATTACAGAAGAAATAAGCTACAGAATATATTATGTGAGATCAGGTTAGAAACATCCATTCCTGGTGGTTGGGCAAGATACAAGCAAGGCAGTTATCACTTTTACGTGATTGGAAAACAAATAGAAGAGTCATGTTATCTTGAATACCCATTAACTATTACAAGTGGTATTAAAAAATTTAAGAAGTACAATGAATAACCAATGAGTTTATTATGTTCATAATTGCCAGAGCAGTGTCTTTAATAATACAAGTTTTATGAGTTTATATTTATTTCCCAATGTTTCAATATTTGTGATTTTGTCTGAACCTTGATGAAGAGTTGGATTTTATCTACATCCTTGCTTATAATTACCAACATTTCATGCTTTGTTTCCTTCTTCTTCACTAATATATATTCTAGTTTCTGACCCTCTGAAATTTATCATGTGTTATATACTTCATTCACTTAAAATCACTCATTAGACAAAATATAAATAAATTCATACAGTACACTATAAAATTTAACATCACAGTCTGTTAATTTGTTTGTTAGATTTTCTTAGTAGGGGTTAATTTTCTTAGTGTAAATTCCTCTGATTTGTAGCATTATTTTACTAGGGTTTTCAAGCCAGCCTTATGACTGATTGTAAGTGTAGAAGTTACACATGTCTAGAAAGTCCTTCTTGGCTCCCTGCTAATGTTTTGTATTCTTATGTGTCAGTCTTAAGTTCTACAAACTTTATGTGCAGTTCCCTAAGGACAAACTTACATTGTTGTTGTTGTTTAGTCGCTAAATTGTAATAGACTTTTTTGCAATCCCATGGACTATACAGCGCACCAGGCTCCTCTGTCCATGGAAATCTCCAGGCAAGAACACTGGAGTGGGTTGCCATTTGCTTTTCCAAGTGATCTTCCAGACCCAGGGTTAGAACCCACATCTCCTGCACTGGCAGGCGAATTCCTTACCATTGAGCCACCAGGGAAGCCACCCTTCAGTAACTATTCCTCCTTGAAACTCACCTAGTTACTCTTTGACTGTTTTACATCAATCTTTCTGAATTGCTCCTGTCAAATAAGTCCCACTTTTGAAACTATTTGTTCTATCTGTCTTGATTCTTAAGGATTGCTTCCCACGTAGTATAACCATGGACACTTGTTCTGCAGTTTTAAGAAAATACTTCTTCCCTCCCACCAAGAAACTGGTTCCCTTTGATGTTAGTTTATAAGCCAGTTCTCTGACATCTTAATCATATTTTTATTAGGTGTCATTGCATTCTGTTTTCCCTTTCTGTTCTAGTAACAATAATAATATCTCTCTTTTCCTAATAGTTTAAGATTAGTTACAAACCAGAGATTTTACTCTTTTATATCATTTTAATAATACTTTATCTTAAAGAAATCATTTTTTACCTCATGCTTTATCATCCTACATTTCTTCAGTTTGTTTTAATTCTTCTAGTTCAGTTCAGTACAGTTCAGTTCAGTCGCTCAGTCGTGTCCAACTCTTTGCGACCCCATGAATCGCAGCACGCCAGGCCTCCCTGTCCATTACCAACTCCCAGAGTCTACCCAAACCCATGTCCATCGAGTCGGTGATGCCATCCAACCATCTCATCCTCTGTCGTCCCCTTCTCCTCCTGCCCCGAATCCTTCCCAGCATTAGGATCTTTTCCAATGAGTTAACTCTTCGCATGAGGTGGCCAAAGTATTGGAGTTTCAGCTTCAACATCAGTCCTTCCAATGAACACCCAGGACTGATCTCCTTTAGGATGGATTGATTGGATCTCCTTGCAGTCCAAGGGACTATCAAGAGTCTTTTCCAACACCACAGTTCAAAAGCATCAATTCTCCAGCGCTCAGCTTTCTTCACCATCCAACTCTCACATCCTTACATGACCACTGGAAAAACCATAACCTTGACTAGACGGACTTTTGTTGGCAAAGTAATGTCTCTGCTTTTAAATATGCTATCTAGGTTGGCCATAACCTTCCTTCCGAGGAGTAAGCATCTTTTAATTTCATGGCTGCAATCACCATCAGCAGTGATTTTGGAGCCCCCCCAAAATAAAGTCTGACACTGTTTCCACTGTTTCCTCATCTATTTCCCATGAAGTGGTGGGACCAAATGCCATGATCTTAGTTTTCTGAATGTTGAGCTTTAAGCCAACTTTTTCACTCTCCTCTTTCACTTTCATCAAGAGGCTCTTTAGTTCTTCACTTGCTGCCATAAGGGTGGTGTCATCTGCATATCTGAGGTTATTGATATTTCTCCCAGCAATCTTGTAAGCATATACGTTTTTGAAGCATTTTTAAAATAAGGCATACAGACCAATGTTCTGGTAAAGGTCCTTAAAGTTTGTCTTTTTCAACTTTACTTGTGCTCATTTTATTTACTTTTTTTTTTTTCATCTACTTCTCAGGTGGCTCTACTGGTAAAGAACCCACCTGCCAAGCCAATGCAGGAGACATAACAGACAAGACGCAGGTTCCATCCCTGGATCAGGAAGATCCCCTGTAGGAGGGAATGGCAACCCAGTATTCTTGCCTGGAGAATCCCATGAACAGAGGAACCTGGCAGGCTATAATCTATAGGGTCGCACAGAGTCAGACACGACTGAATCTACTTAGCATGCCCCACCTATTTTTATGGTTTATTCCCTTAAAAACAATGGCCCTGTTTCTCTTTGTTTGTTTTTGGTAAAATATATTGTACCTTTTTGTGTAAGGCCACAACTTGAGTTTTTGATATCTGAAATGTGATCAGGGCTCGTGTGATTAATGAAGTTAGGTTCTGAAATTGTTCAGTGCAAGAAATGAGAGTTGGTAATTTGCATATTGTACAGCCCATCTAGGGCTTCCCAGGTGGCCCTAGTGTTAAAGAACCTGCCTGCCAACGCAGGTAGGTGTAAGAGATGTGGGTTTGATCCCTAGGTCAGGAAGATCCCCTGGAGGAGTGCATGGCATCCCACTCCAGTATTCTTGCCTGGATAATCCCATGGACATAGGAGCCTGGCGTCCATAGGGTCACACAGAGTCAGTCACAACTGAAGCCACTTAGCTCTATATACTATAAAATCAAGTTTCTTCCTGATAATCTATTTGATTTTGAACAGTGACATCTACATGCACAGTGTAATGTCCACTATGGCACATTGTACACAGTTATATTCTTATGTTTCCTATTTCTCTATTAAGAAAATAGAAATATTTTCTGCTGGGTACCTAGGAGTATTCCTCTTTCACCTCCATAATTTCCCAAGACTACACTCTATTGACTGAAGAAGTGTCATTATGCTCACCTGATGTCTGATGCCACAAAATCAAACCAAGGATTGTGCTCAGTCACTCAGTCATGTCCAACTCTTTGTAACCTCATGAACTGTAGCCTGCCAGGCTCCTCTGTCCATGGGATTTTCCAGGCAGGAACAGTGGAATGAGTTGTCATTTTTTCTCCAAGGATTAATCATGTTGGAATTTAATTTAAAGCTGTTAAAGTGTCCCATTTTGCCTCCATTTGTTCTAGGTATTTCTTACAACCACTGTCCACTTTTCTCCACTCTGCTGTGCCCTGGGGCAATGACCTTCCAGGATTGTGTTAACAAGTACCTTCATTCTGGCTTCGGTTAGGATAGGCCAGTGGTGAGCCCAGGCAGAGATGGAAGGAGAGAACATAGTGTGTGTGCTGTCACTACAGTCATGTCCGACTTTTTGCAATCCTATGGACTGTAGCCCACCAGGCTTTTCTGTCTATGGGAATTCTCTAGGCAAGAATCCTGGAGTGGGTTGCCATGCCCTCCTCCAGGGGAATCTTCCCAACCCAGAGACTGAACCTGCAACTCTTACATCTCCTGCATTGGCAGGCGGGTTCTTTACCACTAGCGCCACCTTAGCAGCCCCTGAGGACATGGTGAAATCAGGTTAATTAGTTGTTGCACTAGTCCCCACATTGAGAGGAGGCCTGGCTAGATCTCCCTTAAGGTAAGTGCTCCTCTCAAGACTCTTTGCTCTACAGGACACTTTCCTTTCAGTTTCTAGGAACCACTGCTTTGGTGTTCTATGCAAGATTGTGGTACTATTTCCTTTGTTTCCTTTATACTCAACCATACTTTCCTAAACAGTTCCTTTTGAAACATGGTAGTAATAATCCTAATTTTAATGTGCCATCTATTTTGTATAGACACCCAGAAATGTACATCATACAGTGGGAAGGTCTGTCTAAAAGTGAGTAGACTACTTTTAGGCAAACCAGAGTGTTTTCTGGTTTTAGGAAATGAAACAAATTTAGTGACAGGTTGATAGGGAACATCTTTAGTTATTTTGTTGCAATCAATTGCATTTCTATAAGGACAGCTTTTAGTATGCTCATACAGTCTTACTGCTCCCTTAGTTATTGAAGCGCTCCTCAAGGATAAGCATTTAAAGAACTCCAGGAGGGCATACTTGCTCATCCATCTTCATACCTGCCAAGGAAAGGCCTTTTCCTGAGAGCATTATGATTATGTACGAGATATTGTCTGATCAATATATTTCCACTTAAGGATGCCCGATACTTCAAGTGATGATCTTCCAGACTCTACAATATTACAATCCATTTCAGAGAACTTGAGCCATTTAAATAAAGAAAATCATTTACAAAACAACTTAAAGTGCAAGGTTAGAAAAAAATAGAACAAAAAGATGTTGAATTAGTCAACCAGAATATGACAGTCACACTGCTCTCCTGAAAAGTAAAATCTAAATGCATTTCTAAACCCTGTTACTCACCTAGCACTCACAGACTATGCCATTTAAAAAGTCTGCAGCTTCTCAAAGACTAATACCAAACCATGTATCGGCAAAACATTGGAAAAATAATGTCTTAAAAGTGAAATAACCAAATTCAGCATTTGTTTATATTTACTGACAGTTTTCCTCTTTTTTTTTTATAGCCAAATAAATTCTCTTGAGGGAGCATTTGCAGAAGCCATGCATTTTGAAATAATATACCCTTTATACAAAGATCTTCATAATGGGTACATGCATGCAATCTGTTTTTCTTCTTGCTCTCCATAATTGATTCTGTCCTCCTTAAGAAAACTTCTGATAATAACCATTAGAGGCAGTCATATTACTCCCTCAAATCTCAATATTTCTAGATTATTAAAAATAAATTTGATTAAGTTGTGAACCATAGCATAACATTGCTCTGGGTACTAAGAAAATAAAAGAGGAATGCTGGTATGTTTTTGTCCCTCTAGGAAACTGGTTTTAACCAGAAGCCCTTGATAACAAGGCTCTAGGAAAAACCCTCCTAGGAAAAGAAACTTACAAGCTTAGGTTCGAAGACAGTCTTTGGCCTCATGTTTTTTCTTTGTTGGGCAAGAAATCATCAAAAGACCTGAAAAAGGCTTTTTGTGAAATTCAGTTTAAAAATAACAGTGATATATTTTTCTCTATTCTTCTAAAATTTAATTAAATAAATACATGTGTCTAATTATAAAATTAACTAGAACAAACAAAAATAGCAAAAGATTATGTACATATGAGTCAACAGTTTGAAATGGATTATTAATGAAATAAATTTCAGACCATCTGGTTTTCCAGTCTTGATTAAATTACAGTGTAATCCATATGAATGGATCAGCTGCAGAACACACAAAACTGTTCCAAATAAATGAGTCATGTGTAATCATTGTCTACATATTTAAAATGAGAACTTTATGTACTGAACCACTAGAAAAGAAACTGATGATCAGATATCTGCTTCCTCAGTCCTTCAGTGCAGACTATCATTAGAAATATCCCATCACTATGTTTGTAGAAGTTTTTTTGCTTTTATTTTCTTCATAGTCAGCTACTTGCTGATACATTTTTAAAAAATTATGTATTTTTTAATTGAAGGATAATTGCTTTATAGAATTTTGTTGTTTTCTGTCAAACCTCAACATGAATCAGCCATAGGTATACATATATCCCCTCCCTGTTGAACCTCCCTCCCTTCTTCCTCCCTATCCCACCCCTCTAGTTTGATACAAACTCAAACTCCTGTTTGAGTTTCCTGAGACATTTTTAATTTCTTCTCTTTATTCAGTGAGAGACTAAGGTAAAAGAATGAGTTAGAAGCCTTGCTCTCAAATAACTTGTAAAATTACTGGAGAAGAATATAGATAAACTTGAAACAATTAGTGAACACTGCAAAACAATTCCAAACACATACTAGGAATTTGGTAATGATTAATGCCCTGTATAATTTACAGAGTTAAATGACCATTCATGCACAACATTTAATAAATGTATGTAGAGTTGCTGTTTTCTGTGACTCCTTAAAGCTACACCAGTATGGCTCTAGACAAAAGTCTATTTATTTTTATTCTTATTGTAAGCATCTAGAAAGTATGTGGCAAATTATAGGTGTTCAATCAAAATTCAACAAGTGAAAAAAATAAGAGTGTGAATCCCTCTGAAGAAGACATTCTCCCATCCATCACAGCTCTCTGAGTTCTGAAGGCATGTGGAGTTATGTTTCCTAGTTGCCATGATTGCTTATTGCTTAAGCTGCAGTACTGTTAACACTCTAAGCATTAATAGTAATAGTGTTTGTTTTACAGCCCCTATTGATGTCCCTTGTCCTAAGCCTCCAATATCTCACTGAAAGAGTAGGTACTGAGAGAGCTGCCCAGAGAAACAGTACCAGAAAGGGTATTCCTCCCTAACATTTTGTTTCTGTCTGTGCTCCAGGAAATGAGTTTCTGCTTTATCTTTGCTGAAGCACCTCCCTGTCTACTCTGCCTCTTGTTTGGCTCATACCAATATCTAGGCTTCTTTGGCTATTTGAATCCTGTTCAGCTCCTGGAATCCCATCTTTGGAATGCTGTCTCTTATCTCTTCCTTGGTGCCATGCACTGAACTATTTCTATTTCTCCTTTTTCTTTATGTAATCTTAATAACTGGCTGTGTTTTTTACTGACTTCACATGCAATGTTTACAGTCTAGGCTCCATCCTCAATATATGTCTGTGGATTCTAAACCAAGTCCTTAGCTAGTTTGGACTTGCCTCAACCAAGTCCTTACCCAGACTAAAACTCCCCATAATCATAACAAACAGAAGTATGAGTAGAAAAAAATAGACAAAATATCTCTAACTTAAGTGAAGGAACCTAGGTGTTCTTCATGGAGCAGAGCATTCCTTCAGTTCAGTTCAGTTTACTTCAGTTGCTCAGTTCTGTGTGACTCTTTGTGACCCCATGGACTGCAGCGTGCTAGGCCTCTCTGTCCATTACCAACTCCCGGAGCTTGCTCAAATTCATGTCCATCGAGTCAGTGATACCATCCAACCATCTCATCCTCTGTCATCCCCTTTTCCTCCTGCCTTCAATCTGTCCCAGCATCAGGGTCTTTTCCAATGAGTCAGTTCTTCACATCAGGTGGTCGAAGTATTGGAGCTTCAGCTTCATCATCAGTCCTTCCAATGAATATTCAGGACAGATTTCTTTTAAGATTGACTGGTTGGATCTCCTTGCAGTCCAAGGGACTCTCAAGAGTCTTCTCCAATACCACATTTCAAAGGTATCAATTCTTTGGTGCTCAGTTTTCTTTTAAGAATTCAGATTTAAGGCGTTCTCTGTGCTTAATACAAATGGATAGCAGATAATAACCAATTTCCTAAGATCATAATGGGAACAGAAAAATTCAAACTTTCTCATTTTTTCTTCTCTTGCCATCACTATCATCTACCCAGTAGCAAAGTGATTCCCTGTAAGTAACTTATGACATAAAATTATACATATGTTCCTGCTAATGACCTACAGTATAAAGGTTTTCCAATTTTTTTACTTCCTTTTTAAAGTTTTGGGAATTTTATATGTCATTTCTTTCCTCAGATGTGAAATGGATTGTAGATGGACAAGCACTAGCATCAAAACCTGTATAATGAGTGTCAGTGGCTTATAAGTGAATCTGAGAGAGAGCAGAGGGATATACCTCTGAGAAATGCTGGGTTGGTGATACCATGGAATAGAATACTACGCAAGGAAATGTGAGCAATGATGACTGTACCAAACACTGAATCAGAAGTCTGATAAAAATCTATCTTAGGTATGGCTTAATCAATTATGCATTTATTTCCTTTTACATGTATTTTCAATAATGGTTTCTGATTAAAGTATAAGCCTAAATAAGTCTAAAAATTTTATAAAAATTAAGTGAAAATTAAGTAATTACCATTGATTTATTTAAAATATATTGAGCTGACCAAATATTAAGATATTTAAAAAAAACAAGCAAATATTTTGGCCAACCCAATATAAGTAATGTATAATATGTGTATTTATATGAGATATAATATACGTATTACAATGAAGTAATTTATAAATACACATATAACTTATAAATACAAACATTTATAAAAATATATGTCTCTCCATGACAGACTTTATTTTCTTGGGCCCCAAATCACTGCAGATGGTGACTGCAGCCATGAAATTAAAAGATGCTTGATCCTTGGAAGAAAAGCTATTACAAACCTAGACAGTATCTTAAAAAGCAGAAACATTACTTTGCTAACAAAGGTCCTTATAGTCAAAGCTGTGGTATTTCCAGTGTCATGTATGGATGTGAGAGTTGAACCATAAAGAAGGCTGAGTGCCAAAGAATCAATGCCTTTGAACTGTGGTGTTGGAAAAGACTCTTGAGAGTCCCTTGGCATGCAAGGAGATCAATCCAGTCAATCTTAAAGGAAATCAACCTTGAATATCCATTGGAAATGCTGGTGCTGAAGCTGAAGCTCAAATACTCCGGCCACCTGATGTGAAGAGCCAACTCATTGGAAAAGACTCTGATGCTGGGAAACACTGAAAGCAGGAGAAGAGGATGACAGAGGATGAGATGGTTTGATGCCATCACCAACTCAATAGACACGAGTTTGAGCAAGCTCCAGGAGATGGTGAAGGACAGGCAAGCCTGACATGCTGCAGTTCATGGGGCCGGAAAGAGTCTGACATGACTGAACGACTGCACACAACAACATGTGTCTCTCTCCCTCTTGGAGGATAGCTTCTCAGTTTTGCACAATTTATCATCTAAACTGGAGCTTCCATTGCACATTCCATCACTCTGTAAGGCTTGCAGCTTCTGAATGTAAGTTATGCAGTAGGATCATTAGATTTCACACCAAACATCTTTGTATTATAGGTGGATTCCTTAGTTCAAACAGATGTTATGCAAGATCACATCTTGGTGCATTACATACCATCATGGATAGTGGTACTGCTGACTGAGGCTGAAAGAGAAATATGAATCTATTTTCAAAATATATGTCAATCCTATTCATGATTAATTGTTATCTTTTCAAGGTTGGAAGGTGTCCAATTTAATCTGCTTGCCACCCTGTGACTTATTGATCTACTTGAGGTATAGTGCCACATGAAGTTCTCAGCTCTTGTGCCTGTTGGTGGAAGTTAGACAATATACACTTGCTGTAAAGTTACAGGATCCCTCCTCCTGGGAATCTAGACTCTTGTTTCTTCAGTAGGTCTCAGGTCTAACAACTGGCTTAAATCCACAATTTGGGTTAGGGATTGTGACTTTTTACTGGGGGCATTTTATCATTTTCCTGATTATCCCATCCTTATTTATTTTGATTTTATGAATTGGATAATATCCTTATTTTCTGCTCATTTTTCTTGCTCCTATTGATGATTATTTTCTTTATCATTCTAATTATCTGAAGATCAAGCTCTTCTGGCTGGCAGGGCATCTTTTCTGTCCTTTATTAAAATCATTCCTGCCTTTTTCCGACACTTAGCCTCCCTTATTTGGCTTCTATTATATCAGAGTTCTATCATCACCATTGCTCTTGGAAAACTCAGTTCTTTTATAGCTTTCCCTACCATTACTCTGATCCACAAGAAGGCAACTGTTATTAAGCTTCACAAAGATCCCCACAATGTGACTGTCACCAGCATATGCTTTATAAATACCTTACGAAATGGAATGCCACCTGGGCTCCTCTGTGAAGCATAATCCATTGATGCATTTTCTAGGCTCCCAAAGTGTGGGTACTCTCACATGTCTGTCTCTCTAAGGCCCCTGTCTCCATTTCCCACTGTCTGTCAAGGTAACGAGTGGTGCAATTACTGTGGTGCATTGATTTCTCCAAGATTCCAACAGGCCTTCTGGCAGTGTTAGCATCACTTTCCCATGGTGTTAAATCCTGTATACTGGAAGAATACTCCCAAAGCAGTAAGCTTTCCTTTCTCCATCCTTATTTCCTACATACCTTACTATAGCTTTTGGGGAATCTGGTATTATATATACTTTTAGAGCTTCTTCCAAACTATGTGGTCTTGATCCTGCAGCTCCTTGGAGTACAGATCCTTTCCTTTCTTGGAAGTTCCCTAGCTAACTGCAATGTTATGGGCTTCCCTAGTGGCTCAGATGGTAAAGAATCCACCTCCAGTGAGGGAGACTAGAGTTCGATCCCTGGATTGGGAAGATCCCCTGGAGAAAGTCATAGCAACCCACTCCAGTATTCTTGCCTGGAGATTTCCATGGACAGAGGAGCCTGGTGGGCCAGTCTGTGGGTTTGCAAAGAATCAAACATTACTGATGTGATTTAGCAAGCGAGCAACGTGACAATAGTTAACAGTCTAGTGATCGGGAAAGGAAAGAGGATTAGATCCTGAAGGGTTTGCATCATCTCCAAGTAAAGGAGTGCTAGCCTCTGAGAGAAAAGAGGGAGCCACCTCTGCATATTTAGTAGGTTTGTGGAGATATGGATTTTCAATGTCTCTGAGAATACCAAGTCAGATGTCCGTATCTCAGTTGAAGTGTCAGTGGCCCACTTCTCAAACTGACCTTGGCAAAGTAGACTGACTGGAATAGAAAATTCTTCTCTCTCTGGAACTCTGTTATCCCTATGTTCTTCCTCTGACTGCAGGAGATAAGTTTCTCTTTGCATGCTGCCAAGGAGTCATTTTGACTTTTAGCCAATATTGCTAAAGCAGCTATAATTGATGATTAATCACCCCCAGATTTTCATTTTCTTCCTCCAAAGCATCAGTGGCTCTCAACATAGCTGTCCGTTTCCATTATCCTTTTAATTAGAATTTCCTAAACCTTTTAAAGGCCTAAGATATTGCAATGACCAGTATGTTTTGCTGCTGTCCTATATCCATTTTCCACATTTATTGATGTTATAACAATTTTACTGTATAGCATACCAAGGTTTCCTAGGGCTCCACCTACTACCAGTGATAAAGTCCTAATTTCCAGCCAGTCTTGAAAATATTCTTACAGACTGATTAATCAGATAATTCTTGGCACCAAATATATTAGTTCAAGTTCCTTGGAAAACAGACTTTGAGATGGAGATATGCATGCAAGATTATTATGAAAGGGAAAGTGAAAGTCACTCAGTTGTTTCGGACTCTGTGACCCCATGGACTATACAGTCCATGGAATTCTCCAGGCCAGAATACTGGAGTGGGGTACCATTCCCTTCTCCAGGGGATCTTCCCAACCCAGGAATTGAACTCAGGTCTCCACCATTGCAGGCAGATTCTTTACCAGCTAAGCCACCAGGGAAGCCCCCAAGATTATTATAAGGAGAAGTAATATTGAGGATTACCACTAGCCTCAATACATAGTGAATGAGTAAAGAAATAGGACTGGGTAGAGGGAGGCGTTGAACTATGATGCAGTTCAGAAAGGCCTTAGCTAATCCCATGGGAAGTTGAGATGTCCTTTTAGATTGACCTACCTTGAAGCAAGGTTGTCACTGTCTTCTCACCTGCATTTTGCTTCCAAGAACCATCCTAGTTTCCTAGCAGTCTTATGATGTGGTCTCCTCTGGAGAATGATTAGAAGCTCTTAGCTGGAGAATTTATGCCTTGGAGGTATTTAGCTGAGCGGTCATCATCCACTAAACATGAGGCAGGTAGGTGATGAAAGGCTTAATCCAGTAAACCAGGAATCCCCAACCTCTTGGATCCAATGCCTGATGATCTGAGGTGGAACTGATGTAATCATAATAGAAATAAAGTGAACAATAATGGTAATGTGCTTGAATCATCCCCGAGCCATCCTCTGGCCCCTTGTTCATGGAAAAATTATCTCCCATAAAACTGGTCCCTTCTGCCAAAAAAGTGGGGACCATTGCCCGAAACTCCCTAAGACCTTTTCTTTCCTTCTCCTTGGTGCTTGGCTGGTTGGTACTGAAATGCTGTTCTTAGGGCTACTTTCTTTCTCCCAAGTGACTTTCCATTCTGCCCATAGCAATAACCACCCAGCTGCCGTGACTCACATACTCACCCCCTCTTCTGTTGCTCCTGGATGGCAGAGTACTTCTGCAGCAGATGTAAAACTATGCAGACCTGTCCCGGTACAAATCCATGCTGTGCAACTGCAGTTACATTTTCTCAATTATAAGCACAAACATATGAAATCACCTCAGGCAATGCTTTGACAGCTCCCTAGGGTATTGCTCAATTCTGAAGAACACTATAAAATAGCATTAAAAAAATATGCTTGACTACCCAGCAGCAGAATGCACGGACAGAACTAAGCCAGGCCTCAAGCAAAGTAAATTCCTTCCACAACCGCTTGACAATGTTATGAAATGATTGTGAAAGTTTCGCATAACTAACAAGTTAAAATTCATACCTATTGAAATTTGCCAGTGTGAAAAATAGTGTTAAATTCATCATGTAAAACTACATGCACAAAGAAAAACCATCTTTTATATTTCTATCTCCCTTTACCCTTGCGAAAACATCAGAAGAGAAGAATATGAAAAGATATTTTTTTCATGAAATACTATTGAACACCTATTATGTGCTGGGCACTATTCTAGAAATTGGAGGCACGGGAGCGAAAAATAGCACAGTAAGAAAATTCCTGAATCTTGCAAAGTTGCAGTATTTTTCACTATTGCCTCTCAGTTGTTCCCTTCTCTCCTCCATCACCTCACCCCTGCACATACTTCTTTGTTATTATTGCACTGTTGCAAAACCTTGCAAAAACCTACTTCTGCTCAAGGGTAACCTTCTCTTCTTACTCTTTCACCTTCTGTAATAATTCCATCTGTTTTCATGTTTCTTCTTTTATTTTCCTCTGCCTTTTTCACCATCTCCTGTTTATACTGGTTATTGAGCTCCTCGGTGATCAGAATAATCATGTTATTCTTTGTATCTCAAGCATATGATACAGTGAATTTTGACATATTATGTCTTGAATATGCAAAAGAATTCATAGATGTTAATAGCCTATAAGGAGAAAATATGAACTGATATGCTAATAATTATAGTTGTGTATCAGTTTTTGTGTGATATTTTCTTAACAGGAAAGATCCATCTATAATAAGGATATAAAATATATTTTATCCCACTTGCCTCTTTCAATAAATTGGTAATGATTTTCTGGAGTACTGACTTGAGGAAAAATCACAGCTGTGCTCAGGCTCAGAGGGAAGAGTTATCGTGCCATTATCTAAGCCTACTATGAGTTCCTGAGAAGGCAGATAACTGTTTTAATCTTTCTCTCCCTTTCTCTTCCTTTCCCTCTTTCTCGATCATTTATTTCTAGCATTTTTCTGTGGGGTGCCATAATAAAAGAGAAAAAGAAACACAATGTTTTTATGATGTAGTGTTCCCTCTTTGAACAATTCAAACAGACAAAAGCAAAAAAATAGTTATGGTACAAAATTTTAAAAGAACTCACACATCTTTATATAATGGACATAAAGCCATGCAGTCAGAATTAACCATATTTTTTGTAGAAGGCAGAGACATTTTCATCAATTAACTCTCTTTGGTCTTCTTTTCTCTAACGTATTTCCCCTTCATTTTATTTCAGATGTCCTTACACAGTCAAGCTCTATCATTAAGAACTTTATCCCCCAGTGTTGGACTTATTATCTCAGTCCACAGCCTACTATCCATCCAACAATCTCACTCTTCTACAGCTGCTGGTTTTAGTTATTTTCTATTTCAAAAGTCTGCCACCCTTTTCTGACTTTATTTTCCTTCTTATTCCACGTGGAACCATAACTTCATAGACACATTTATCTCTTTCCTTCATTTAATAGAGAAAGTCATGTATCTTTGCAAATCCTCTCCGTTAGAAATATATGGACACTAAGCAAAATACGGTACACTTGGTTGAAGGCAATTTAATCCTATCCTTCTTTCTCGTTTTACATGTAACATGATAGTAAATAAATATATGGCCGAAGACAAGTATATGGAATTTTTTGTGGAATAAAGAAAAGTCATGTAGAGAGTTTTAATCAAGTGCCACATGGCAATAACATGACTCACACTATACTTTTATTTTAATATTTCATGTCTTCTTTTGAAAAAAAGCTATTTTCGAGTTTTTCATACTCAACAATACCCCAGATTTAACATTTCTTATCTTAATGTTTAACCATCAATAACCTTCCCTCTCTTTTCAGCAAGGTGAAAGATGTAGCACAGATGAATGACTCAATGCAGCTGATAACTTCCATTTTAACTCCAAAGATGATAGTTTAGGCACAGATATGATACTCATTGGGCTTCCCAAGTAGTGCTAATGGTAAAGAATCTGCCTGCCAATTCAGGAGACATAGATTTGGTCCCAAGGTTGCGATGATCATCTGAAGGAGGGCATGGCAACCCGCTCCAGCATTCCTGCCTAGGGAATCCTATGAACAGAAGAGCCTGGTGAACTACAGTCCATAGGGTCACAGAGTCAGACACGACTGAAGCAACTTAGCACAAATGAATGATACTCATTCTACACATTCAGAGGTGCTACAAATTTAGTTTTTATAAAATCAAACTTAATCTCCCAATAAAGCCCTTATTTTGCTGGTCTAAAAACTTGAGTTTGGGAAAGAATTTCTCCGAACACTCTCCTTTTCTTTAGGCCACAGCTAAAAAGGAGGGGCTTACATCGTGCAGCCGTCAGTGACGGAGCGGGTCTGATAACTCTATTGTTGGACCTTCTGTGCTGTTAGCTGTTGGGCCTCAAATGCTGTTTTATACAATAGGGTGCCACATTCTGCCTTGTTCAAAAATACATCATTCCAGGCTTGTCTCTTTCTCAATATTTTCTTACCTTCTTAGATACAAAAGAAAGCTGTATTGCTGTCAGTCTACTTGGGAGCTAAGGAAAGAGTGAAGTTGTATAAGCTGTTGATTAACTTCCTGTTCATCTTATGGGCAGTGCTATACAGTTCCCTGCTATTTACATCACACAAGGTTGTGAATGAGTTCTATGACAGATTTCTTAGTTCAGTTCAGTTCAGTTGCTCAGTCATGTCTGACTCTTTGTGACCCCAAGGACTGCAGCATGCCAGGCTTCCCTGTACATCACCAACTCCCAGAGACTACTCAAACTCATGTCCATTGAGCCAGTGATGCCATCCAACCATCTCATCCTCTGTCATCCCTTCTCCTCCCACCTTCAATCTTTCCCAGCATCAGGGTCTTTTCATATGAGTCAGTTCTTGGCATCAGGTGTCCAAAGTATTAGAATTTCAGCTTCAGCATCAGTCCTTCCAATGAATATTCAGGACTTATTTGTTTTAGAATGGACTGATTGGATTTCCTTACACTCCAAGGGACTCTCAAGAGTCTTCTCAAAACCACAATTCAAGAGCATCAATTCTTTGGTGTTCAGCTTTCTTTATAATAAGACCCTCACATCCATATATGACTACTGCAAAAACCATAGCGTTGACTAGATGGATCTTTGTTGGTAAAGTAATGTCTCTGCTTTTTAATATCCTGTCGAGGTTGGTCATAATTTTTCTTCCAAGGAGTAAGCATCTTTTAATTTCATGGCTGCAATCACCATCTTCAGTGATTTTGGAGCTCCAAAAAATGAAGTCTCTCACTGTTTCCATTGTTTCTCCACCTATTTGCCATGAAGTGATGGGACCGGATGCCAAGATCTTATTTTCTGAATGTTGAGCTTTGAGCCAACTTTTTCACTCTCCTCTTTCACTTTCATCATGAGGCTCTTTAGTTCTACGCTTTCTGCCATAAGGGTAGTGTCATCTGGATTTCTGAGGTTATTGATAATTCTCCCAGCAATCTTGGTTCCAGCATGTGCTTCATCCAGCCCAGAATTTCTCGTGATGTACTATGCATAGATGTTAAATAAGCAGGGTGACAATATACAGTCATGATGTACTTCTTTCCCAATTTGAAACCAGCCTGTTGTACAATGTCCAGTTCTAACTGTTGCTTCGTGACCTGCATACAGATTTCTCAGGAGGCAGGTCACGTCATCTGCTATTCCCATCTCTTTCAGAATTTTCCACAGTTTGTTGTGATCTATAGAGTCAAAGGCTTTGTTGTAGTCAATAAAGCAGAAATAGATGTTTTCCTCAAACTCTCTTGCTTTTTCTATGACACAACAGATGTTGGCAATTTGATCTCTGGTTCCTCCGACTTTTCTAAATCCAGCTTGAACATCTGGAAGTTCATGGTTCACACACTTTAGAAGCCTGACTTGGAGAATTTTGAACATTACTTTACTGGAGTGTGAGATGAGTGCAATTGTGTGGTAGTTTGCACATTCTTTAGCATTGCCTTCACTGGGACTGAGATGAAAACTAACCTTTTCCAGTCCTGTGGCCACTGCTGAGTTTTCCAAATTTGCTGGCATATTGAGTGCAGCACTTTCACAGCATCATCTTTTAGGATTTGAAATAGATCAACTGGAATTCCGTCACCTCCACTAGCTTTGTTCGTAGTGATGCTTCCTAAGACCCACTTGACTCCAGACTCTAGGATGTTTGGCTCTAGGTGAATTATCACACCATCGTGATTATCTGAATCATGAAGAACTTTTTTGTATAGTTCTTCTGTGTATTCTTGCCCCGTCTCTTAATATCTTCCGCTTCTGTTAGGTCCATACCATTTCTGTCCTTTATTGTGCCCCTCTTTGCATGAAATGTTCTTTTGATATCTCTAATTTTCTTGAAGAGATCTCTAGTCTTTCCCATTCTATTGTTTTCCTCTATTTCTTTGCATTGGTCACTGAGGAAGGCTTTCTTATCTCTTGCTAGTCTTTGGAACTCTGCATTCAAATGGATATATCTTTCTTTTTTTCCTTTGCCTTTTACTTCCTTGCTTTTCTCAACTATTTGTAAGGCCTCCTCACACAACGATTTTATCGTTTTACATTTTTTCCCCCTTGGAGAGGGGCTTGATCCCTGCCTCTTGTACAATGTCATGAAGCCCATTCCATAGTTCTTCAGGCACTCTGTATCATATCTAATCCCTTGAATCTGTTTGTCACTTCCACTGTATAATCCTAAGGGATTTGATTTAGGTCATACATGAATGATCTAGTGGTTTTCCCTGCTTTCTTCAATTTAAGTCTGAATTTGGCAATAAGGAGTTCATGATCTGAGCCACAGTCAGTTCCCAGTCTTGTTTTTACTGATGATATAGAGCTTTTCCACCTTTGGCTGCAAAGATCACAATCACTCTGATTTCAGTATTGACCATCTGGTGATGTCCATGTGTAGAGTCTTCTCTTGTGTTGTTGGAACAGGGTGTTTGCTATGACCAGTGTGTTCTCTTGGCAAAACTCTAATAGCCTTTGCCTGCTTCATTTTGTATGTCATGGCCAAATTTGCCTGTTACTCCAGGTATCTCTACTTTTTCTACTTTTTCATTCCAGTCACCTATAATGAAAAGGATATCTTTTTTGGGTATTAGTTCTAGAAGGTCTTTTAGACCTTCTAGAAGGTCCATTCAACTTCACCTTCTTCAGCATTACTGGTCAGGGCATAGATTTGGATGACTGATATTGAATGATTTGCCTTGAAACGAACAGAGATCATTCTGTCGTTTTTGAGATTGCATCCAAGTACTGCATTTCAGACTCTTTTGTTGACTATGATGGCTACTCCATTTTTTCTAAGGGATTCTTGCCCATGGTAGTAGATATAATGGTCATCTGAATTAAATTCACCCATTCCAGTCCATTTTAGTCCACTGATTCCTAAAATGTCAATATTCACTCTTTCCATCTCCTGTTTGACCACTTCCAATTTTCCTTGATTCATGGACCTATTAGCATTCCAGGTTCCTATGCAATATTGCTCTTTACAGCATTGGACTTTACTTCCATCACTAGTCACATCCACAACTAGGTGTTGTTTTTGCTTTGCCTCTGTCTCTTCATTCTTTCTGGAGTTATTTCTCCACTGATTTCCAGTAGCATATTGGGCACCTACCAAGCTGGGGAGTTCTCTTTCAGTATCCTATCTTTCTGCCTTTTCATACTGTTCATGGAGTTCTCAAGGCAAGAATACTAAAGTTGTTTGACATTCCCTTCTCCATTGGACCACATTTTGTCAGAACTCTCCACCATGACCCTTCTGTCTTCTGTGGCCCTACTCGTCATGGCTCATAGTTTCATTGAGTTAAACAAGGCTGTGATCCATGTGATCAGATTGGATAGTTTTCTGTGATTGTGGTTTTAAATCTGTCTGCCCTCTAATGGAGAAGTATAAGAGGCTTATGGAAGCTTCCTGATGTGAGAGACTGACTTATGGGGAAACTGGGTCTTTTTCTGATGGGCAGGGCCATGCTCAGTAAATCTTTAATCCAATTTTTTGTTGATGGGCAGGGTTGTGTTCCCTCCCTGTTGTTTGACCTGAATTCAAACTATGGTGGAGGTAATGAAGATAATGGTGACCTCATTCAAAAGATCCTATGCAGACAATGGTGCACTCAGTGGCCCCAACCCAGCAGCATGCCACCACTGACCCACGCCTCTTCCATGGACTTCTGGACACTCACGGGCAAGTCTGGGTCAGTCTCTTGTGGGATCACTGCTCCTTTCTCCTGGGTCATGATGTGCACAAGTTTTTTTTGTGCCCTCAGAGAGTCTGTTTCCCCAGTCCTGTGTAAGTTCTGGTGGCTCTATGATAGAGTTTTTGGCAACCTCCTCCAAGAGGGCTTATGCCATACCCAGGTCTACTGCACTGATAGCTCCTGGCCCTGCAGCAGTCCACTGCTGACCCATATCTCTGCAGAAGACACTCAAACCCAATTCTGGCTCAGCCTCTATGGGGTCTCTAGGTCCTTGTGCACACAAGGTTTGTGTGACCCTCCAATCATCTCCGGAGGGTATGGGGTTTAATTATAAATGCAATTTTGCCCCTCATACCATCTTTTGGGGTTTCTCCTTTGCCCTTGGACATGGGGTATCTTTTTTTCATGGGATCCAACATTCTCCTGTTGACGGTTGTTCAGCAGTGAGTTGTAATTTTGGAGTTCTTACAGGAGAAGATGAGCACAGGTCAGATGAATTCCCTCAGGAATTAAGGGAATTCAGTTAAGAAATAAGATTTCTTAACCCTGGCACTATTGACACGGTTATCTAGATAGCTCTTTGTGATCTCACACACTATAGGAAGATTAGCACTATCCCTGGACTCTATGCACTAAAGTCCACCTGCTCCCCTACACAGGTCTTTATAATTAACAAGTCCCCAAATGTGGTAGTCACATCCAGTTGAGGACCACTGCACTTTCGAGGATGAATTTGATTTTTCTGCCTCCACTGATTCTCTATGGCTCCCCACAAGTTCAGTGACAGAACTCTCTGAGACCTTGTCATCAACCTGAATTCTTCTCTGGCAATTGGGAGTATAAATCTTCTCTCAACCTGAACCCTCAGATCTCTCTTTTACCCTACTCTGTATTTGTATTGGTAGGGCTTGAGATTCTTAAAAATTAGGATTTCATGCCAAAGAGATATGCCAGGATCTAACTTTCAATTGAACTCCCTGTTTTTGCTCACCTTCTCTTCCCTTTCATTTTTTCCTTTTGTCCCCTCTTATCTTCTTAGATATCAAACATTCTCAATGATTTATATTATGTGTATAATTTGGGGTTTGAATATCAGAGAGCAAGAGTTTGACTCATTTGTTTCTTGAGATAAATGGACACTGTAGCTCAAACTGCCCAGTGATGGAAAGAATGAAAGAAACAGAATACCAGTGAAGGAAGTGTCCATTATTGTCTCAAAATGTAATGCCACTACAGACTCTCTAGCTTCATGCCCAGCAGATCTGACATAAATTTCCAGTTCTTATCTTATTTTAAAACTAAGAAACATCTGAGTGCACATAGATCAATTTTAGCACATGCATATAATGTGGTATTAACTGGCAATTGAAAGGGGAGATATTGGCATGAAAAATCACTTTTTATCATGCTGGGAGTAATTATACTGCCTTCACATGGGCTCTTGTCAGTGATCCTTAATTGTGTTGCCAGTAAGAGACTCAAAATGAACCTTAAAAGAAACATTAAGCCAAATTGGTATATGTGTGTACACACATATAATGGTATTAAGACCTTTATTTCTCTATTTTGAGAAACACATACTTGTATGTTATTTTGATTAGCTATTTCTTAATAACAACTACCTCAAAATTTAATAGCTTAGACACACAGATATAGTGAACAAACAAGGAGTTGCCAGTGGAGGTGGAGGGCAATGCAAGGAGGCACAAACCATTGAGTGTAAGATATATTTAAGGATGTATTGTACTACACAGGGAATATAGCCAACACTTATGGAATAACTGTAAATGGAAAGTAACTTTTAAAAATTGTATAGATAGATAGATATAGAAAACTATAATTCAATATAAAAATAAAAAACAGCTTCAAACAAGAATCTATTCTTATCCTCCATTATTTTTTGTAGGATGACTGAGTTTGGCCCAGTAATTCTTAAGAGATAAATGAAGTCAGATGAACTTCTGGGCATTCAACTGGACTAGGCCATACAAAATGGCTCACCTGTATGGCTCATATGGCTATTGGCTGGGAGTACATCTAGAGCTATTGAATATAGTTCAGGGTTATGTTCCATGCTTTCTAGGTTATGACCAACCTAGACATATTGAAAAGCAGAGACATTACTTTGCCAACAAAGGTCTGTCTAGTCAAGGCTATGGTTTTTCCAGTAGTCATGTATGGATGTGAGAGTTGGACTATAAAGAAAGCTGAGCGCCAAAGAATTGATGGTTTTGAACTGTGGTGTTGGAGAAGACTCTTGAGAGTCCCTTGGACTGCAAGGATATCCAACTAGTCCATCCTAAAGGAGATCAGTCCTGGGTATTCATTGGAAAGACAGATGTTGAAGCTGAAACTCCAATACTTTGGCCACCTGGTGGGAAGATCTGTCTCATTTGAAAAGACCCTGATGCTGGGAAAGATGAGGGCAGGAGGAGAAGAGGATGACCGAGGATGAGGTGGTTGGATGGCATCACCAACTCAATGGACATGAGTTTGGGTAAATTCCAGGAGTTGGTGATGGACAGGGAGGCCTGGCGTGCTGCACTCCATGGGGTCGTAAAGAGTCGGACATGACTGAGCAACTGAACTGAAATTTTCCATGTAGGGCTTCCCTGATAGCTCAGGTGGTAAAGAATCTGCCTGCAATGCAAGAGACCCAAATTTGATTTCTGGATCGGTAAGATCCCCTGGAGAAGAGATTGGCTACCGACTCCAGTATTCTTGGGCTTCCCTTGTGGCTCAGTTGGTAAAGAATCCACCTGCAGTGCGGGAGACCTGGATTCAATCCCTGGGTTTGGAAGATCCCCTGGAGAAGGGAACAGCTGCCTACTCTAGTATTCTGGCCTGAAGAATTCCATGGACTGTGTAGTCCATGGGGTCGCAGAGTCCGATACGACTGAACAACTTTCACACTCACACACATATTCCATATGGTCTCTTCATTTGGCTTGGGCTTCTCAGAGCATGCAGGCTGGACTTGAAGAGACAAGTGAAGAAGTTGCTAGTCCTATTAAGGCCAGGGCTCGGTGTCCAGAATATTACTTTCACTGCATCCTATTAATCAAATCCATTCACAGTTTCTCAAAGAGTATGAAATTCTGGGGCCATCTTTGGAGATGAACAATCACACATTTTAATAACATTTATTGAAGTGTGTTCATGAAAAGTTTAGCTCCATGACATTTTATTTTTTTAAATACATGCTTATTTTCCCTCAAGTCATATGATATTTCTTGAATGTGTCATTCTGTGCATTTATACCTGCTCTATGACAATGTAAATGTGTGAAGTTAGATAGGTAGACATGATTTCTGATTAGAAGTTAAGATTTGTAACGTTTTTACTTTCTGAGGGATGTTGATTCGTTTATAACAGAAATATGGCCTTGCTCTACTTTTCTCCAATTTAAAACATATTTGAATTGTTTCCAGTTTTAAAGTATCATAAATAAATTCTCATACATTGCTATTGGATGGGAGTGTAATTTTATAAAACCAGCCAGTAAAAATGGTTGGCAGTAGCCATCATATCTAAACATAAGCCTGTCCTGTGACCCAGAATTCCACCCCTGGATGTATTCAACACAAGCAACATTTTTTTATTCTAAATTTTAAGCAGTCAGAAACAAGTGAAAACTTCATTTTTGGCTTATGAACTATCAATTTAATGAAATCTTAGTAAAAAATCTAAAATGTTTTTTGTAAAATGTTAAATACTTCCATTGTTGTACATTCTTCTCTTTGGCAAATTCACACTTTTTTGCCATAGATATAGTATATCTCTTTTATGTTAAAAGAAAGAATAGAGATTTAGTCATATTAATGTCAAGAATTACAATGATAACTGTAACTATACTACTTACAACTCACAGATTAGCCTTATATAGTTTCATGGATACTGGCAGAAGTCAAGACTCCTGGATCAAAGACAAAAAGAGTTGATTACTAGTGAACATTGATCATTCCTAGTTTTATGTTTATATTGTCCCTCTTGACCTCCAAGTCTAATGGGGCAACATGAGGAGACCCAGGTCATATGCTGTGTATACAATAAGTTTGCATCATAGCTGAGGAACCTGAAACTTAGGAAACCCAAGTTTTTTATATTGGACTTGAAGAAAAACTGCCCAATCTCTGCTCCAGGGAGACATCATCTTTAGTGTACTAGATTGTCAATAAATGTGCCATCTGCTCCAGTGTGAAGCTATGCAAACAACCCTAAAAGAAAAGTCCCAAAGCTATCTGCTATTCCTACCAATGTATATAGAAAGAAAGGGATTCATGGAAAATTACGTACCAACAGATAGGTGATTACTTATTTGCCTTTCCTCTGTTCTAAAGTTATTAAAAATTTTGATTAGTAAATGTCTTTATTTAGTTATAGCTCCAAATATTTTATAGGAGCATATAGAAGAATCCACTGTTGATTCTTTTTTTTACTAAGTTTTATGGGATTATTTTATTTACTGAATAAGCTCATTGATTAATACCCTCTGAAGTCATATGCAGGATTGACAAGATACTCTTGCAGTGTATAGCAAGCAGTACCCCGACAAATGAACTGTGCTAATCATAGCAAAAATATTGAATATAATTTCAGGCTTCCAAACAAGAACATAAATGTTTTTATTACTTTGATGTACAGTGTTCTGGAAAGTATTTAAAAGAGAGGTAGAAAGCCCCTAAATATGGAATCAGACAATAGGTTTTTACACAATGTCTCTACCACTGAAAAAGTGACTTTTTGCCTTAGGCATTTAACTTATCTAATGCTTATACTTTATTTTGCAAAATAGAGGAGCATGACAATAACGATCTCAAGTTTGCACTCTGGAGTAAGTTGGCAAGGGAAGAATTTGATTCAGTCATAACTGTTAATGATTTGACTTAGACAGCTTCTTAGTCTCATTTTTGCATTATTTTTCATCTTGTTGGAACTGTTAAAACAGCGTGCTATTGTACAATATTAATGTGTTATAATATGCATTGAAAACTAAAAGCAGCATGTGTAATGAGTGTTATATCTTATACCTTAATTCATTCCGAAATGCTTGAGTATATAGCATTCAAGATAAATGTGTATATGGTGACTTTACACTTCTCAAAGAGCTCACGTAGCAGAATGCACACTCCAAAAATGATGACTTGTTATTAAAGCAATTCTGATTTAGAATCCATACTTTTCCTTAGTCTCACTTATTTATTGTGGAAGATTGTTGAGAAGGAAGAAGGAGTGACAGAAGAGGAGTGGAGGCTGGAGTTGCAGGGAGGACCTCCTCTACTTTTTCTCTTTTGCTTTGTGTTAATCCACTCTATGAGGCTAGGACCTGGGGTAGTAGCAGCTGCCCAGAATAAAGAAGCAGAATGGGGTGGGGAGTAAAGTTAGAGAGGAAAAATAACCAATGATAGCCAAAAAGATCGTAAGAAAGGGAAGCTGAAGTTTCTGCTGGACAGAATCCAAGCTCCAAGGGTCTAAGTTTGAAGTTCCTAGTTTATTAATAACAATGGAAACATTTCCTACAAGTTTGGGAGAGTGATTTTTGGAGCAAGAAAATTTGCCTTTTTCCCCACCAATCCTTAATTTTATGAACTACATTTTTTTCTCCCTGTGAAGTAAGAAACAAGACAAAAAAGAATGAAAAACTGTAAAGATGTTATCCCAGTATCTGTCAGTGAAATTGAAGATGATGATAGTGGGGGCATTTGCTGAGATCCTTCTTCTTCACCAGTCTGGGACAAGAACAGGAGAAGGGGGGCCCTTAATGAGGAACCTGCTTAGTCACCTAGGGTTGGCTGCAGGAGCACTAGTAGAGAGTTTATTCCTAAAAGTAAGAAAAGGCTTTACTGTGTCAGCACATCTCTCTATGATAGAGGGTGATGATTTGTTTATCTGTAGTTCACTGTGTTGTTCTCTGACATGCTAAATAAGGATAATCAAAGGTCCAAATCAGTTCCCAGGCTTCTGCCTAGGGGCTGACAGTGATGAAGATAGCAGTAGTATCAACAGCTACACACTTGCTCTAGATCATTGTGTTATTATCCAGCTAGACACAAGTGATCCTAAGGCTATCACTATATCCTAAACTGCTTGCATTTGGGCTCATCCATCAGCCATCTGTCATCTCTTTGAGGTTGGTGAAAGGGTCTGTCCTAGGAGATGTGCCTTTTCCACTTTGCCAGTCCACTGAAGTGAAACAAAACAGAAATGCAATGGATACCTTCTGGCAACATTACAGTCACTTCTTTCTCATGTTCCCAAAGGACACATGTGACTTTGGACAAAGTACTATCGTACTCAGTGGCTCAACCAAATTTCATTGGCTATCAACTTCTTAATGGATATTGTATACAAAAGACTACAAAAGTGATGACTTAGGCAAAACCTAAAACTTACCTTTTTCTCAAGCAAAATGATTATCAATAATGGGGTCATGATTGCTGGGCTGGTGGCAAAAGACATTGTAGCAGCATAAGAAATATTGGACATACTTTGATTTTCCTCTTCTAAATATGTGAATTGGCTCTAAATAGTCTTCAAAAACATTTACTTTTGTAACGGATACCCACTCCAGTAGTCTTGACTGGAGAATTCCATGGACAGAGGAGCCTGGTGGGCTACAGTCCATGGGGTTTCAGAGTCAAACATGACTGAGTGACTTGCACATCACTTCACTTCATAGCCCTTGTCTTGGTGCTCTACACATAGGACATTCATCTGATTCTTTTTTTTGTTTGTTTTTTTGTTTATCACATAATGGAAAATTCTGTAATAAGATTCGAACTAAAGGTTAGCTGACTCCTGCTGCTAAAATATCATTGCATGTGCCTTGAATCAATCATACAAAGTATTCAGGAGTGTCTGCAGCTTTGCTGAACTCACAAGAATAAGTTATGTGACTTAATTTTTGCCTGATTGCTGGTATAGAATTCATTCGCAAACTTACTCTCATCTGGTAGCAAGATTGTAAGAGAGTTGAGTTAGAGTGCTCCCATCTAACTTGTGAAGCCTATTACTAGCTACCAAAAGAACCTAATATTGTAAACGGCTAAGAGTCAGACACGACTTGGTGACTGAGCCACAAATAAATTGACTTAGTTTAGTTCACAAAAGCTGACTGTCATGAAGCAAATATGATATCAACAGACTTTATAGGCTGCCTGGCCATGTACCTCCCAACAAGGAGGATACCTTATTAAATTAACCATATTCCAAGAATCTGACTTGAACCCTCTAAGCACAAAACATTATTTTCTCCCTTCTTTTTTCCAGAAATGGAAATTGTAAATGATTCTAAGAGAGCAAAATCATACTACCCAATTTCAAATAGAATGATATTGTAATCTAGACAGAATTATAATCCAGGAATTTGCAGTGAGAAAAATCAACAATCTCAGTGTAGGAGACTAAAAATGTTTGAATAATGAGATCAGTACATTATCTACCCAAGGAAGGCTTCACAGTCATGCTTATCGTAATCAGAACTTGAAAATAGAAATAAAGCAACAGAAGTTAATAAAGTAACCCAATATAAGCAATAGTAATACCAGAACCCACCTAAGGAACAAAGCTTTCATATTTTCAGTCCAGGTCACTTGTGTTTTGAAAATCCATGAATGAGTACAATGAAATATCTGGGTTATTGGATTATCCTTTTGTATAAGACTATGTCACCAACTCCTGACTTAGTATTTCCCTGTTGTTCAGTCGCTAAGTCATGTCCGACTCTTTGTGACCCTATGAACTGCAGCACACCAGGCTTCCCTACCCCATCTCCCTGAGTTTGTTCAGGCTCAAGTCCATTGAGTCAGTGATGCCATCCAACTATTGCATTCTTTGCGCTCCCTTCTCCTCTCACCTTAAATCTTTCCCAGCATCAGGCTCTTTTCCGATGTCAGCTGTTCGCATCAGGTGGCCAAATTATTGGAGTTTCCCTAAATAGGGTCCATATCAATGATTAAATTTCTGATACTTAATTACTATCACTTTGTAGTACAATAATTACTTTAAATTATAATTTCAGGTAATAGTTTCATATAGCCCAGTTGTTGTGCTAGGTAGTTTTTTTTTTATAAATGTTTTAAGAAGGTACTTAGGCTAAATTACTCTATTTTCACTTGTTGCTTATAACAGAATGAATAAATAAACTTGACTCGTTTCATTCTTAAAAACTAGTTTTGTTCCCATATTTTTCACATTCTTAGGGGACTCCACACTATATTACACAGCTAGTAACACTATGTTGTATTGTGTACAAGTAGATGACCAATTTATATTCTGATTCAGCCCTTCTCTAGGGCTCGGTTTCTTTGCTCTCATGTTCAAATCTAGTTCTATCCATTTGCTTCTCTTCTTCTTATGATTTCCCCAGAAACTTTTTGAAGGTAAGACAGGAATGTACTATGTGGCATGAAAAATCAAATAATTTATAGAATACAAAAGGAAGAAGGAGAACATATTTCTATTATTTCCCTTTCTATGATTCTACTGGAACAAATGACAGTAGGATCGACCTCTTTCTTATAGTTTTTATCTATGATTTATTTTAAATACATGAACCATTTTGGTCATTCTATATTTTCACAAATCAGTTACACAAAGATTTGAGCATATCTGGGGCTACAAAATCAGTGGAGTGTTCTCATCTTGATCCTCTCGGAATGCCACAGACAGCTCAGAGTTTGCCACTGTCTTGCTTTCAGTTCTCATGCTGCCAAGAATATTTTTAATGTTTTATTAAAGGATAGAATTCTTATGACTGATAAATCTGCATTAGGATAGAGTATGAGAGCAAAATTTCCTGACGGGTCTCCTACGGAGTGTGTCACAAATGATGGCAGACACAGAAATGTTCACAACAATATGGCAGCTGCCAGAGGGAAGCAAATAATAAGCTCTAAAAATGCCAATTTTATCTTAAAAAGAAATCTGTAATTCTCACAAGCCTGCCTCACCACAGAATTCATAACAATATACTGAGGAATATGGATTCCTATACCCTTGAAACCGACTCTGAAAAAGTCTGCTTTGGAAACAAAGATCATTTAAAACCTTCTTTTGTTTTGGCCTCTAAGCTCTAATTAGACAGAAAGCGGCACATTTTGAAGAGGTGGTTTGCTTTTGAACCAATTACCGATATCAATCCTGTAGGGAACTGACCTTTGCAAGGAAATTTTCAAACAACTCATAAAGGTGTCTCATGGCGATCCCTTGCCAGACAGAACCTTAGTAAAGTACAGGATGTTTAGAATTTTCATGTCTCACATAAGAAAATATCATAATGCTATGGATGACTCTGTCAACTGGGGCTCATTAATTCTGATCACAACTATATTTTAAAATCTTTAAAGCCCAAAGTGACTATAAAAAATGTAAGTAGTTTCATAGACAAATCTCCTGTGTAGCAAAGTATTAAGTATTTTGTCCAAATGTTTCAAATTGCATAGTTTTTTCTATGTGCCTATCATTTTGATAAATGTTTCGTTTTTTTTTTTTTTCTGTAAGGAGACTATACAAAACCACCTTTTAGAAATAATTATATGTATTTTCTTTAGACAGTGTTCCAAGTTCTAATTCAATTTGCTAATGAATCTGTAACAGTCAAAGTTAACAAACACTGCAGGAAAATATTCCTTTTATACTTAGGTACTATTGTTATTTCTGCTCTTCCTATTCAATAAGGTATATTCTTTGCCCCGGTTTCATTTTTGGATAATAGTACAATGCAATTGTGCTTAAGAATATAGTCTCCCTGGAGTTCAGGGTTCTGGCTTTGAACCCTGTTTCATCACTTACATTTTGTACAGCTTTGGGAAAGTTACTCACATATTCATATCCACAGCTTTTCCAGCTATAAATGGAAGGTAATAATGATGTGTATCTTCATGTGCTAATTATGAGGATTAAATGAAATGGTATGTAAAGCATTCAAGTAATGTCTGGCATGTAGTAAAAGTTCATTATTTTCTGGATCTGGAAATCAAATATTTGGCAGTACTGAAATTTATTTTGGAACTTCAAAATGAAAAAAATTAGGTTTATAATATCTCTATATGACCATTGTTTATCCTTAGAATTATTTTTTCGTAAGTATTATGAAAATATTATCGTAAGTATAGAGTGATCTTTACTACTAATGTATATCTACCACCCATTATCATAACACCACAGATATTGCCAGCACTCAAAAGTGCTTTGTTTTCATAATAATAAATTCAGCAACTGCACTATCTGACCTGGACTTATGTCCTTTCCAGCCATCTCCTCTATTCCACTGAAATTACTCCTCAAACTCATAGGAGAAAAAATCTTTTGACTCCTTCTATCCATTTGGTTTTCTCTTTTTCTTTTGCATTCTGGGTGCCAATTTCATTTTCCTTTTGAAATACACATGTGTATAAACCATAGGCAACTTTCATTGGACTTTCTAAATATTGCTATAGAAAACAAATGAATACAAATACAAAAAATGGATACAAGATTAACATACAGAACTCTGTTGCATTGCTTTATGCTAACAATGAAATATCACAAAGGAAAGTTTAAAAATCTCTTTTAAAATTGTGTTAATAATAAATAAAACACCTAGAAATAAACCTAACAAAGAAGGTGGAAGACTCATATGCTGAGAAATATAAAACACTGATAAAGGAAACTGAAAATGATTCAAAGAAAGATATCCAATGATTTTGGTTTGGAAGAATTAATGTTGCTAAAATGAACATAATACAGAAAGCAATCTACAGATTTAATTTACATATCAAATTAACCATGACATTTTTCACAGAACTATAACAAATAACCCTTAAAAAATGCATGGAAACACAAAAGACCCAAAATTTCCAAAGCAATCCGGAGGAAAAAGAACAAAGCTGGAGGCATAATCCTCCCAGATTTCAGGCAATACTACAAAGCTACAGTAATAAAAACAGTGTGGTACTGGCACAAAACAGACATACAGAGCAATGGAACAGAATAGAGAGTCCAGAAATAATCAGACACACCTATGGTCTATTAGTCTTCGATGAAGGAGGCAAGAATATACAATGAAGAAAAGACTGTCTCTTCAGCAAGTGGTATTGGGAAAGCCTACCAGCCACATGTAAACACATGAAGTTAGAACATTCTTTCACACCATACACACAAGCTCAAAATGGCTTAAAAATGTAAATATGACATGATACCATAAAACTCTTATAAAAAAATAGGGAAAACATTCTCTGAATAAATCATAGCAAGGTTTGTTTTGATCAATCTCTTGGGGAAAAATAAATAAAAGCAAAAAAAAAACAAGAATGCGACTGGCATGCTGCAGTCCATGGGGTCGCAAAGAGTCGAACGTGACTGAGCGACTGAACAACAACAAATTAAACTTAGAAGCTTTTGTACAGCCAAGGAAAGCATAAACATAGCAAAATGACAACCTACCCAATGGGTGAAAATATTCCCAAGTATTTGATTGGCATGGGCTTAATTCCAAAATATGCAAACACCTCATTAAAGCTCAATATCAAGAGCAAAGCAACAACAACAAAACTGAAACAACGCAATCAAGAAATGAGTAGAAGACCTAATACACATTTTTCCAAAGAAGACGTGCAGATGGTTGGCAGGCACATGAAAAGATGTTCAACATCACTAATTTTTAGAGAAATGCAAATCAAAACTACAATGAAGTATCACCTCGCGCTAGTCATATGATCATCATTAAAAAATCTACAAATAATAAATGCTGGATAGGGTGTGAAAAAAAAAAGCCCTCCTACACTGTTGATGGGAATATATATTGGTGCAGACACTATGGAAAACAGTATGGATGTTCCTTAAAAATCTAAAAATAGAGCTACCATATGATCCTGCGGTTCCAATGCCTGAACATATATCTGGAAAAGGCAAAACTCTAATTTGAAATTATATATGCACCACAAGTAAGAGCTTCAATATTCTTTATTTTTAATAATTCTATTTGTCATCTATTGTTCAAGACAAAACAGACAAATTACAGTACTGTTTACAATACCCAAGACATGGAAGCAACCTAAATGTCCGTCAACAGATAAACGGATAAAGAAGATAAAGAAAATATGATTTTTGTACAATAGAATATTTCTCAGCCATAAAAAGGAATGAAACTGTGCCATTTATAGCAATGCAGGTGGACCTAGAGATTATCATATGAAGGGAAGGAAGTCAGACAAATATAAATATCATGTTATCACTTATCCAGTTCAGTCGCTCAGTCGTGTCCGACTCTTTGCGACCCCATGAATTGCAGCACTCCAGGCCTCTCTGTCCATCACCAACTCCCGGAGTCTACACAAACCCATGTCCATCGAGTCAGTGATGCCATCCAACCATCTCATCCTCTGTCGTCCCCTTCTCCTCCTGCCCCCAATCCTACCCAGCATTAGGGTCTTTTCCAATGAATCAACCCTTCGCATGAGGTGGCCAAAGTATTGGAGTTGCAGCTTTAACATCAGTCCTTCCAATGAACACCCAGGATTGATCTCCTTTAGGATGGATTGATTGGATCTCCTTGCAGTCCAAGGGACTCTCAAGAGTCTTCTCCAACACCACAGTTCAAAAGCATCAATTGTACGGCGTTCAGCTTTCTTCATCATCCAACTCTCACATTCACACATGACCACTGGAAAAACCATAGCCTTGACTAGACAGACTTTTGTTGGCAAAGTAATGTCTCTGCTTTTAAATATGCTATCTAGAAAAATGATAGAAATGAACTTATTTACGAAACAGAAGCCCACTCACAGACAAAGAAAACAAACTTATGGTTACTAAAGGAGAAGCCAGGGGAAGGATAAAGAAGGTGTTTGGGATTAACAGATACAAACTACTACAAATAAAATAAATAAATAAGAAGGACCTACTGGGTAGCACAGGGTACTGTATTCACTATCTTGTACTAATCTATAATGGAAAAGAATTGGTTATATGTAAGTACATAACTAAATCACTTTATTGTGTACCTGAAACTAAAAAAAAAATCACATGAAAACTATGCTTCAATAAAAATCAATAAAAATAATAAAAATAAATACATATTTTATGTATACCAATTTGAAAGTAGCCAACAAAGTTAAAAAAGCTTCCAAAAGTAAACTTTACTTAAACATTGTATAAGTTATTTTTAATATTAGAAGGCTCGTATAATTTCATTTGCTCCTTTTTTGATATTCTTTAAATAAAACATTGTATTTTAACATTTCATTTTTCTTCATTCACTTTTTGTTTTAGAATGATTGCTAGTTGAATGGAATAATTAATGCAGGCATTTTGGGTGACTCATAGACAATTGGACCCCTCAAAAGATGATCAAATTCCATAGAAACCAGGTAATTTTCATTTTATGTCACTTCCAAGAAAATATTCTAGAATATCTGAGCTTTAATATTGAGAGAAAATGGGCTGTGGAATCAGTACAGCTGAACAGTAAGCATGTTAGGTAACCATTTAGATTTATTTGTACATCTGAAATATACCTAACATAAGTTTTGCGGTATACCTGGTGGCACTTTGTTCTGATATTCTTGGTATTGGTAAGATGAAGGGTGCATACATTAGATTCCAATATCTTTTGTTTCATCTTTCCATTCCTGGAAATATTTCTTCTCTGCGTTTAAACTGCTTTATTTCCATAAGTATTTATAATTATTAATTACTAATCACTAATTACTGAGAGCAAACATTTCTTCAATGTTTGAGATTTCCAGAATTATTAGATTTTTTTATATTGTACAAAACTATGGCGATGTACCTTAATGACAATTAAAGATTTTTGAACAATTTATGTTCAAGCAAGAGCTTCAGTATTCTTTATTTTTTAATAATTCTATTTGACATATATTGTTCAAGACAAAACAGGCAAATAACAGTTTTCCATCAGTCAGATAACAATGGAATAAAACTGAAAGGATCAGTACTGGCATGTTGGCATTATGCTCAATTTGAATTTGAATTCAACTCAAAATTTTATTGTACTACTTATTATGGATATCTCATGACTCTGCTTTGTGTTTGTGAAATGCAAAACATAAAACAAAAAATAATGTATTGTCTTCGGCTCTCATCATACATAAGAATAATTCTTAATTTTTTAAGTTCTACAAGTTACAGTTAGTTGAAAAATTAATACTATCACTTCATACTGACTCTAATGTAAACAAAATGTGCTTTTTCATTCCAACCCTATCGCCACCTATAAACTGATCTCTGTAGAACTGGGTTCTCTTTGCCAGTATTTTCCTTATCTTTTAATTTTTAATCATTGTCTTAAAATTGTAATGTAGAAAATACTTTTTCTTTTCTTGTTGGAATTCAGCATTTCTCCATTCCTTTTTCCAGAAATCAATTAAATGTTAAGGCTTTTCCTTTGGTATTTGTAATTTTTTTTGAAAATGTGTCTGAAATGAGTAAAAAAAAAAAATGAAAGAGAAATTTAAGTAAGTTAAACGAAGCATATTGTATTGTCAAACCTAGACAGCAAATATAATTTAGTGTTGCTAATTTATACAAATTTTCTTATCATGGTCATTAAAATACAGACACATGACATGTCTTATTTTTAATCCTTTACTACCTTCCTTATCCCGACCAATCTTAAAATCTCTAGTATAAGGATATTGATATTATACTTTCTGAACAAATAAAACTCATAAAAGTGTCTTAGTTTTTGTCTTTGCTCATTTTACCTTCTCTACTAGAATGCTCTATTAATCTGGAAGTGGTTTGGCTTTAAGCAACAAAATTCTAATTCAGTTCAATTCAGTTGCTCAGTCATGTCAGACTCTTTGCGACCCCATGGACTGCAACATGCCAGGTTTCCCTGTCCCTCACCAACTACTGGAGCTTGCTCAAACTCATGTCCATTGAGTCGGTGATGCCATCCAGCCATCTAATCCTCTGTCATCCCCTTCTCCTCCTGCCTTCAATCTTTCCCAGCATCAGGGTCTTTTCAAATGAATCAGTTCTTCTCATCAGGTGGCCAAAGTATTGGAGTTTCAGCTTCAGCATCAGTCCTTCCAATGAATATTCAGGATTGATTTCCTTTAGGATTGACTGATTTGATTTCCTTGCAGTCCAAGGGACTCTCTAGGGTCTTCTCCAACACCACAGTTCAAAAGCATCAATTCTTTGGCACTCAGCTTTTTTTATAGTCCAACTCTCACATCCATACATGACTACACGAAAATCCATAGCTGTGACTATACGGACCTTTGTCAGTAAAGTAATGTCTCTGCTTTTTAATATGCTGTCTAGGTTGGGCATAGCTTTTCTCCAAGGAGCAAGTGTCTTTTAATTTCATTGATTCAGTCACCATCTGCAATTATTTTGGAGCCCAAAAATTTAAAGTCTCTCACTGTTTCCATTGTTTCTCCATCTATTTACCATGAAGTGATGGGACCGTTGTCATGATCTTGGTTTTTTGAATGTTAAGTTTTAATCCAGCTTTTTCACTCTATTTCACTTTCATTAAGAGGCTCTTTAGTTCTTTACCTTCTGCCATAAGGGAGGTGTCATCTGCGTATATCAGGTTATTGATATTTCTGCCAGCAGTCTTGATTCCAGCTTGTGCTTCATACAGCCCAGCGTTTCTCATGATGTACTCTGAATATAAGCTAAATAAGCAGGGTGACAATATACAGCCTTGACGTACTTCTTTCCCAATTTGGAATGTCTGATGTTCCATGTACGATTCTAAATGTTGCTTCTTGACCTGCATACAGATTTCTCAGCAGGCAGGTCAGAAGATCTGGTATTCCCATCTCTTGAAGAATTTTGCACAGTTTGTTGTGATCTATACGGTCAAAGGTTTTGGTGTAATCAATAAAGCAAAAGTAGATGTTTCTCTGGAATTCTTTTGCTTTAACAGTGATCCAACGGATGTTGGCAATGTGGTCTCTGGTTCCTTTGCCTTTTCTAAATCCAGCTTGAACATCTGGAATTTCACAGTTCACGTACTGTTGAAGCCTGGCTTGGAGAATTTTGAGCATTACTTTGCTAGTATGTAAGATGAGTGCAATTGTGTGGTAGTTTGAACATACTTTGGCATCATTCTTCTTTGGGATTGGAATGAAAACTGCCCCTTTCCAATCCTGTGGCCACTGCTGAGTTTTCCAAATTTGCTGACATATTGAGTGCAGCACTTTCACAGCATCATCTTTTAGGATTTGAAATAGCTCAACTAAGATTCTAATTAGAACCTGCTAAAATGTAAATTTGATTCATGTCAATGTATGGCAAAAACTACTACAATATTGTAAGGTAATTAGCCCCCAACTAAAATAAATAAATTTATTAAAAAAAAAATAAAATAAAATAAAATGTTAAGCCAGTGAAAGCTTAAGAATTAAACTAGGTTTTAGGAATGAACAGAATCTTGGAAAAATTTGATTTTCTCTGTGATGAATATCTATTTGTATCTTCATATCTCTTTTATTTTTCTAATTGGCATTCTCCCTGGATCTGAAAATAAATCTCAGGTTTTGGTGAATTCCTGACAGCTTTATAATTAAAGGAAACTATGTATTCTATGAATGAGGTTCAAATTTGGTTAGGTGCCCAGCCTTAAACTAATCCATTGTGACCTAAGGGTGTGGGATACAAGCCAATCTGTAGGGCATCCATTGAGGCTAGGAAAGCATAGATTTTTTAAAAATACAAAAAATACTGAAGTTGCCATAATCATTAAGTTGTTTGAAGGAGGACATTCTCATTAACTGGAAAGGAGGGAAAAGTTGTGAGCATTAAGTTTTTAAGGTCTGCAATGAAAACCATGTTCATCAGACTTTTCAAAACTGCACTAATTACTACTTGCTTTATGTTCCATATAGAAATTCATTCGTACTCACTTATGCCATTATCAAAATTATCACATAGCATCATACAATCTGGGGCTTCCCTGGTCGCTCAGCGGTAAAGAATCTACCTGCAATGCAGGACATATAGGTTAGATTTCTGAGTTGTGAAGTTCCCCTGGAGGAGGGCACGGCAACTCACTCCATTATTCTTGCCCAAAGAATCCCATGGTTAGAGGCGCCTGGTGGGCTATAGTCCTTACGGTTGCAAAGAGTCAGAAATGACTGAAGCTACTGAGCACTCACACACACACACATAGCATGCAATCTTATGTACCTGCTTCCTCACAACATGAGCTATGTGAGTTTGTATCATGTCTTTTTCATCCAAGGATTATAGTAGGTCAAGCACATTTTATCTACCCACTATACATTTTTGAATAAGTAAATTAACTATCCTACACACTGTTTGATCTAAGTACAGTTTTTGCATCTGTCCTTTCTTTCTTTTTCCCCCCTTCTATCACTTCATGAAAGTGAAAAGTGAAAGTGTTAGTTGTAAAGTTGTGATTGATTATTTGCAAACCTATGGACTGTAGCCTGCCAGGCTCCTCTGTCCGTGGAATTCTCCAGGCAAGAAAACTGGAGTGGGTTGCCAAACCCTTCTCCAGGGGATCTTCAGATCTGGGAATCAAACCCAGGTCTCCTGCATTGCAGGCAGGTTCTTTACCATCTGAGCCACCAAGAAAGCTCTACCATATTACCATATTAATTATGTTAGCCAACTTTTCCATAACGAATGCCTATACATACTCTCTATTAATCTCCATTATTTTCTTCAGAATGCTGCTCAATCTCCTAAATTATTTTATTTGTATTCACATTCTTATTTAATGTCTGTTTCTCTCATTCTTTCATGATAAAGATAAAAGCTTTTGATATTAGGGATCTTGTCTTATTCATCTCAGTATTCATAATACTAAGAACAATATCATATATTTAACAGGTGATTTCTATATAAATAAATAATACAAGGAAGATTAATATAAATCCTGACCTTCAGATATTATTTTTTTTACATTGAGCAATAAGTGTCAGTTCAGTTCAGTCGCTCAGTTGTGTACGACTCTTTGCGACCCCATGGACTGCAGCACACCAGGCTTCCCTGTCCTTCACCAACTCCTGGAGTTTACCCAAATTCATGTCCATTGAGTCGGTGATGCCATCCAACCATGTCATCCTCTGTCATCCCCTTCTCCTCCTGCCCTCAATCTTTCCCAGCATCAGGGTCTTTTCAAGTAACTCATTTTAAAAGACCCTGATGCAATAGTATAGGCACACAATATTATTGTGAGAACTAAAATGTGCATGAAATTATTTCTTGGAGGTGAACTTGAAAATCTTTGTTACAGTTGATATCGTAATGTTTATGAAAAGATGGATTGAGTTTGCCTAGTTTCAGTTAGGACTTCCCTGGTGACTCAGTGGTAAAGAATCTACTTGCAATGCAGATTGAACCTGGCACAGGTTCAGTTCCTGGGTCAGGAAGATCCCCTGGAGAAAGAAATGGCAGCCCACTCTAGTATTCTTTCCTGGGAAATCCCATGAACAGAGGAGCCTGGAAGAGTTACAGTCCATAGAGTTTCAAAGAGTTGGACATGACTTAGCTAGTGAATCACCACCACCAGCTGCAGTTAAAGATGAAAGACAATACTAAACAGAATATCAGTATGAATATGTGGTTGAAATGCATCCAGCAGGTACAAGTATTTAAAGTATTTACAGGGAAAAAGCATGCTAGCAGATAAGCAGTGAATGATATTGAGTATAATTGGAGTCAAGACCTAGAAACTTTTGAATTACAAGCAAGGAAACAGTGCTTATTCTTTAAATGCTGAAGAAGCATTCGTATTTTGATCAGAAGATAATTAAGTCATTGGAAACTTGCTAGATGACAACTGTTAACTTCAAAATGAAGGGTAATGTAGTGTGAACTAGGAGAGGGGGAATGGGAATAATATGAGGAAATATGTGAAAATGTTGTTAAGGGAAGATAAAATATGAGAACACATAATAGTGTCAAACAGGATGACACTGAGATTTTGAGTTGAGGTGACTGGACAGATGCAAAGATAAGAAAATATGAAACTAAAGAAACTTGAAATGAAAAAGGCTTCATTTTTTATAGAGTCATAGGATATCTGAAGCTATCTAGAAGAAGGGACTGAAAATTTAGGACTGGAAAACACTTAAAGCTAGGCTAGAAACAAAGATTTGACAGTCATGCACAGAGAAGTAAAAATTAAGTTCAGATATGTTGTGATGGTTCAGATTAAACCTATAGGTAAAAGAGGGTCTAGAAGAGAACAATGGGAATTTTTATTACTACTTTTTGTGGAAATCGCTGTTGTGTCTGACTCTTGCAACCCCAAGGACTGTAGTCCTCCAGTCTCCTCTGTCAAGGGGATGTTAAGTTAAATATATTTAAAGAAAATATATTTGTTTTTAATTGAGATATAGTTGACATAAAATATTATGTTAGTTTTAGGTTTACTACATAATGATTTGATAGTTGCAAACATTGTGAAATGATCACAATAAGTTTATTAAAATATATTATCATAAAAAGTTACTATAATATTATTGATCACATTCCTCATGCTGAATATGTGTGACATCATTTATGTAAATAGAGATTCAGTTCAGTTCAGTTGCTTAGTTGTGTCTGACTCTTTGCAACCCCATGAACCACAGCACATCATGCCTCCCTGTCCATCACCAACTCCCGGAGTCCACTCAAACCCATGTCCATTGAGTCGGTGCTGCTATTCAACCACCTCATCCTCGGTCATCCCCTTCTCCTCCTGCCCTCAATCTTTCCCAGCATCAGGGACTTTTCAGATGAGTCAGCTCTTCACATCAGGTGGCCAAAGTATTGGAGTTTCAGCTTCAACATCAGTCCTTCCAATGAATACCCAGGACTGATCTTTAGGATGAACTGATTGGATCTCCTTGCAGTCCAAGGGACTCTCAAGAGTCTTTTCCAACACCACAGTTCAAAAGCATCAATTCTTCAGCGTTCAGCTTTCTTCACTGTCCAACTCTCACATCCACACATGACCACTGGAAAAACCATAGCCTTGACTAGACGGACCTTTGTTGGCAAAGTAATGTCTCTGGATTTTCAATATGCTGTAGACGTTGGTCCTAACTTTCCTTCCAAGGAGTGAGCATCTTTTAATTTCATGGCTGCAATCACGATTTGCAGTGATTTTGGAGCCCAGAAAAATAAAGTCAGCCACTGTTTCCCTATCTATTTGCCATGAAGTGATGGGACCAGATGCCGTGATCTTAGTTTTCTGAATGTTGAGATTTAAGCCAACATTTTCACTCTCTTCTTTCACTTTCCTCTAAAGGCTCTTTAGTTCTTCTTCACTTTCTGCCATAAGGGTGGTGTCATCTGTATATTTGAGGTTATTGATATTTCTGCCGGCAATTTTGATTGTAGCTTGTGCTTCCTCCAGCACAGCACTTCTCATGATGTACTCTGCATATAAGTTAAATGGAGGTATATACTTATTAATTTTCTTTCCCTATGCTCACCCTCCAACCCTTGTTTTCTAGTAATCATTTGCTTGTTCTCTGTATCTATGAGTATGTTTTTATTTTCTTTTATTTTGTTGCTTCTTTTTTTATTTTTTATATTCTACATATAAGTAAAATTACATGGTATTTGTGTTTCTCTGTCTGATCTGTTATGTCTAACATAATACCACCTAGATCTACTCATGTTGTCACAAATGGCATGATTTACTTTTTTTGTGGCTGAATAATGTTCCATTGTGTGTGTGTGTGCGTGTGTGTGTGTGTGTGCATTCTCTATGTATTAAGTAGGTCCGATGCTTTCCCTAATATTGGAAAAATGGCCTTATAGAGAAGACATCCTATGGGATTCAGCAACATCCTCCCCTCTGGTCACCAAAACTCCCTATGTGGGCTTCATGGACCCTTCTGTTGTGGCAGGACTGACAACTCTGGCTCCAACCTAGTTTGTTGCCAGGACTTGGCTTGTGCAGTGACTGCAGCCTGCTAGTGGGTTGAATTGCCTCCTAGGGTGACTGACTGTGTGGCTCTGGGGATTCTGGGTCTTGTGCCTGCACACCGTTGACCACATAAGCCCCTGACACTGATAGGCTGGAGGACTGCAATATCATATCTGCCAGCATCAGTGTCCTCGTGGTAGAATGAGCTCCCCAAAATGACTGCTGGCCATGTCTGTGTCCTTAGAAGGAATCCCAGTTGCCTCTGGTCTTTCTGGGATGCTCTCCAAGATCAGCAAATCCATCTAACAGTATTTCCTTTCAAATTACTGCTACTCTGCTGAGATTTGGAGCATGTAGATTTTGTGTCCTACCCTGTAAGAGCAGCTTCTCTGTTTCCTCTAGCTCTTCAGCTCTCCCATACGCAAGCCCTGCTGTTGTTTATTCACTAAGTTGTGTCTGACTCTTTGTGACCCCATGAACTGTAGTCCACTAGGATCCTCTGTTGATGGTATTTGCCAAACAAGAAACTGGAGTGGGTTGCCATTTCCTTGTCCAGGGGATCTTCCAGATCCAGGGATCAAACCCACTTCTCCATGTCTTCTGAATTTCAGGCAGATTCTTTACTTCTGAGTCACCAGGGAAGCATATCCAAGCCCTGCTGGCCATCACAGCAGATGTTCTGGGGCCTCATCTTCCTGGCTCAGATTCCATAGGTGAGGGAGTCTTACTTGGGGCTCAAGCCGCTCACTCATTGTGGAGAACTTTTGCAGTTTTAACTGTCCTCTTATTTTCAGATCACTGACCTGGGGTTGTGCATCTTGACTATATAGCTTCCTCCATATCCCACAAAGGCTTCCCAGTTGGCTCAGTGGTAAAGAATCTGCCTGAAAATGCCGGAGATGCAAGAAACATGGGTTTGATCCCTAGGTTAGGAAGATACCCTAGAGAAGGAAATGGCAACCCACTCCAATATTCTTGCCTGCAAAATTCCACGAACAGGAGAGCCTGGCAGGATACAGTCCATGGGGTCACAAAGAGTTGGACACGACTGAGCACACACACAAGCACACACCCACCTCCGTCACATTGTGGTTTCTTCTTTATATCTTTAGCTGTGGAAAGTCTTTTCTGCTAGTCTTCAGGTCATTCTCACTGATAGTTGTTCCATAAATAGTTGTAATTTTGGTGTGCCCATGGGTGGAGATGAGCTCAGTTTCTTTCTACTGTACCATCTTGACCATACCATTAAAAGGTAATACAATCAGAAAATCATTGTATTATTGGAGAACCAAATATAAGACAGTGGTAGATAAAAGAGTTGATTTTATATTCTTTCTTCCAAAGCAACTTGCCTCTGGAAAGTTGGAAAAAATTTCTTACGGTCATAATTTTTTTATTCAGCCATTGTTTGGTGCTCTGTACTAGGTTTGGCAATTATCTCCCTCAAAAGCAGCCTCCACGATTAAGATAACTTGCTGAACTGGTTGCCAAGTTTCCAAACGAAATGCTAGAATTGGATCATAGAGTGCAATGCAATTCATGCTTTGTCTTGTTTGCTTTTGTTTTTTAATTTGCTATGGAAAACTTACTTATTTATCCATTTAGCAAACAAGTAATGGTTACTTATTGGGTTCTTTACTCTTTGATTGTAGTTTATTTGCTTATTAGACTGTCAGTCAGTTCAGTCACTCAGTTGTGTCCAACTCTTTTCAACCCCATGAGTTTTAGCATGCCAGGCTTCCCTGTCCATCACCAACTCCGGAGCCTACTCAAACTCATGTCCATTGAGTCGGTGAGGCCATCCAACCATCTCATCCTCGGTCATCCCCTTCTCCTCCTGCCCTCAATCTTTCCCAGCATCAGGTTCTTTTCCAGTGAGTCAGTTCTTCACATCACATGGCCAAAGTATTGGAGTTTCAGCTTCAGCATCAGTCCTTCCAATGAATATTTAGGACTGATTTCCTTTAGGATGATCTGGTTGGATTTCCTTGCAGTCCAAGGGACTCTCAAGAGTTTTTTTCCCAACACTGAAGTTCAAAAGCATCAGTTCTTTGGCACTCAGCTTTCTTTATATTCCAACTCTCACATCCATACATGACCACTGGAAAAACAATAGCCTTGATTAGATGGAACTTTGTTGACAAAGTAATGTCTCTGCTTTTTAATATGCTGTCTAGGTTGGTCATAACTTTTTTCCCAAGGAGCAAGCGTATTTTAATTTCATGGATGAAGTCACCATCTGCAGTGATTTTGGAGCCCCCCAAAATAAAAACTCTCACTGTTTCCATTGTTTCCCCATCTATTTGCCATGAAGTGATGGGACCAGATGCCATGATCTTAGTTTTCTGAATGTTGAGCTTTAAGCCAACTTTTTCACTCTCCTCTTTCACTTTCATCAAGAGGCTCTTGAGTTCTTTGCTTTCTGCCATGAGGGTGGTGTCATCTGCTTATCTGAGATTATTGATACTTCTCCTGGAAATCTTTGTTCCAGCCTGTGCTTCATCCAGCCTGGCATTTCACATGATGTACTCTGCATATAACTTAAATTAGCAGGGTGACAATATATAGGCTTTATGTACTCCTTTCCTGATTTGGAACCAATCTGTTGTTCCATGTCCAGTTCTAACTGTTGCTTTTTGACCTGCATACAGATTTTTCAGTAGACAGTTCAGGTGGTCTGGTATTTCCATCTCTTTAAGAATTTTCCACAGTTTGTTGTGATCCACACTGTCAAAGGCTTTGGCGTACTCAATAAAGCAAAAGTTTATACTTTTCTGGAACTCTCTTGCTTTTTCGATGATTCAACAGATATTGGCAATTTGACCTCTGGTTCCTTTGCCTTTTGTAAATCTCCTGCTAATTTGTTGAAATATATACAGTTTATTCTGACAATAAGATTTCTTCAAGGTTAGTAAAGTCATTCTTAAAGAAAACTAGACAAATAATTTGTGGGGAATTGTAAAAACATGTTGGAGGGTACTAATATTGATTATTTTAGCATAGGATTGTAATACTTACATGAACAATTTGCAAAGAAGCTTTAGAGGAAGAAGTTTCTATATTCTGCTTACTCAAAAGATTTCTACCAAAAATGTGAACACTTAGAGAGATAGAAATTGAAATGTTTATGGCAGGGCATAAATATGATACTTGAATTCATTCATATGCAAGTATTTTTATATTTAAAAACATTTTGTGCCTGTCTTTTGCTACTTTCCTCCCTTCTGTCTCCTGACAATCACAGGCTTTTGATTTCTGCTTTAAAATTTTCATTTAAAATATTCATATTATTTCAATGAGCTGCTTTCAGGATAATGCAAGTCATTATTTTATTATATATAGCACTTTAAGTCATATTGTGTTGAAGAAATACAAGCAATTGAGTTGAAAAAATAAATTAATATATATATGAGGTGCTAGAGTGAAAATAGTGTTGCTTTGCATTATCCTTCCCTAGTCCCTACTCCCACAAATCAGGGCTAACTATTTTCAAATATTAATTATTTTGCATGGTGTTTGCTTTTATATTGAACTATAGTACACACTGAATTATAGTACACACACTATATTAGTGGAGAAGGAAATGCAACCCACTCCAGTATTCTTGGTGGAAGATCCTATGGATAGGGAAGCCTGCTGGGCTCCTGAAGTCCATGAAGTCGCAAGTGTTGGACATGACTTAGCTACTAAACCTACACCACCACACTGTATTAGCAATTAGATGTAACAACATTTTACATGAGCTATCAATGTCCTTTTAAGGAAGTTACATTTTTACTATACCACTATTCCTTCAATTTCTGCTCCCTATGTATTACAAAATATAGTTATATTAGAATTTTTATTTAAAATATAGCTATGTTTTTTATTATGTTGACTATATATTTAAGATATAAAAACTACTGGCTTTTCTGGAATCAGTGACTAGCTTGTGTCATGATGTGTTCTTTTTTTGTGCTTTAATCTCACTGCTTCTGCATATTCCATCAGATATGATAGTTACCAATGTCATTTTAAAGATGGCTAAACATGTGAGATTATCAATCAGAATTTTTTGGTTCCCCCCCCCCCATGGAAGCTCCCTTATTCCTGCTACATGAAGTTCTGGCTGTTCTCAAAGCTTATGGCACAGTTAATGAGCTAATTTATTTTCCTTAGCTGATTCTAAGTCATCTTTTGCTTCTTTTTATCATTGAGTTTCTTCCTTTTTTCTAGACTTTACATGTTATAGCTCCAAATCAAAGAAAGTATGGAAAGTAAATACATATCAGGAATATTACTTTAGAGAAAATGTCTTCTTTTTTACTCATACACTTGGCTGATAATTGGTTTGGCATATAACTTTAAGCTGAAAATTACTTTCCTTCAAAAATTTTAGCCATGTTTCTAGTAAGAAACCTGTTGTAATTTCAATTCTCTTTGTATGTTTGCAATAAGATTCTTTCTCTGGTGTTTTCCTTATGCTTTGTGTTGTACATTTCATGATCAGATTCTTTAGGTAGAATATGTCCTGCATAGCATTTTATGCATTGTGTTGGCCAGTTAGGTGCACAATAGGATACACCTTTCTATATAAGAATTTCTTTGATTGGCAACTTGAAAATGTTGCCTTTTATAACAATTTCAACATTTGTCATTTGTTCTTTGGAGAAGGCAATGGCAACCCATTCCAGTACTCTTGCCTGGAAATTCCCATGGACAGAGGAGCCTGGTGGGCTACAGTCCATGGAGTCACTGAGTCAGACACGACTGAGTGATTTCACTTTCACTTTTCACTTTCATGCATTGGAGAAGGAAATGGCAACCTACTCCAGTGTTCTTGCCTGGAGAATCCCAGGGTCAGGGGAGCCTGATGGGTGGCCGTCTATGTGGTCGCACAGAGTCTGACACAACTCAAGCGACTTAGCAGCAGCAGCATTTGTTCTTACTTTGTTAAACTTCTCTGTCACAAATGAAAACTTTTAAGTTGATTCTTTAAATTTCTTAGTTTGTCTTCTTTTCATTTTGATTTTTTTTATTTTCTCAGATTCTTTATACATTATTTTCTAATTCTATTGTTGAATAGTTTTATGCTATTAAAATTTAAATTCCCAAGATCTCATTATTCTTCAGTGATTGGTCATTTTTCATGTATTCTTATTATTGCTTTATAAATGTAATATTTCATTTCCTTTTTCCCTAGATAAAATTGGTAGATTTTTCCCTTTTCATTACCTTTATTTCATCTGGGATAGAGCCCTTCCCCTATCACTGTGTTTTGAGTTGGAGACTTTCCTTTCATTACTGGCATTTGTTATGGTCAATTCATCATTAAGAGTGTGACACTAATGACTGATTGACAGCTCTGCATATCTAAGTAGAGAAAATTGACATGTGGGCTACACTGTAATATGAGAAAATGGTAATGAACTTTTTATTATGGACTCTAAATGTCAATGTTTTGAAGATTTTACTCTATGACTCTTAATTTCTTTCAACAGAGTTCTCCAATTCTGCCTGAGAAACTTATCCCTGGCTGCAGGCCTTTTTGAGACAGGGCAAGGGAACAGGGTTAAAGTTCGTCTGAGTCATGAGACTGTAGGCTTCTATTTTGTCCTCTGGTTTGTGACTCTTCACTTCCTCTCTCTTAGGAGCAGTATTAGTTACTTGGAGTCCCTCATAATCCTGTTTGATCATCATCAATCCTGAGGGCAGTCATCTGACAGAGAATAGGAAATAGAATGTGGGGACTCACCTCAGTGCCTTTACAAGTTCTGGTTCCACCATATGGGAAGTGCCTCTTTCAAATAAGTGCCTAGTCTAGTCCCTTTCCTTTTTCATCTCCATGTTCCAATATTATCCTCTCAATGAGAAATTTACTTTACCAAAACATTCAGAATTTTCTCCGCCCTCCAATTCTCTGCCTATGTGTATTCTCCAGCTTATTTTTCTTAAAAAAAAAACAAAACACTTCTAATTTCTTGATAATTGTCTTTGTCCTTTCCTTTAGGATACAATTTCCATGGACATGAGGACTAACTACTAAAACTCCAGCTTAAAAAGGTCTTAAATATAGAAGCTAGTCTACAAGTAATTGTTGAATAAAAATGGTTTTTATTTAAATAATCTTTGAGGTTTCTATATAGACAATCATGGTGTCAGTAGTTAAAGACACTTTTATTTCTTTCTTTCCAAACTGTATGCATTTTATTTATTTATTTCCTGGCCTTATTTAACTGCTTAGAACTTCCAGTACTATGCTGATTAAGAGTGGTTGGAGTGGATGCTCTTTTTCTTGCAATTAGGAGGAAGCCATTCAGTCTTTTAACATTAGAGTGTCATGTTACCTGTAGATGATTTTTTCACAAACTCTGTTTCTTTATGCTTTTTTTTTTTTTTTCAGAAGTTCAACCCAAATAGATTCCTACCTCCCTACTCACTTCTGGTTTGTTTAGGCTTTTGGTTATGCAAGGTTTAAAGCTTTTCTAGTGGCTTAGCAATAAAGAATCTTCCTGCAATTCAGGAAACACGGAGACATATGTTTCATCCCTGGGTCACAAAGATCCCCTGGAAAAGGAAATGGCACCCTGCTCTAGTAATCTTGCCCAGAAAATCCCATAGACAGAGGTGCCTGGAGGGCTACATTCCATGGGGTCACAAAAGAGTCAAACAAGACTGAGCTACTAAACACCACCACCAAAAAAAAAAATACATATATATATATATATATATGTGTGTGTGTGTGTGTGTGTGTGTGTGTGTACATATGGTTTTATCTAGTGAAATGATTCTGATTTTAGAATCAAGGTAATGACACATAAAATGAATCAGGGATTACTTCCTTCTCTAGTATTTCCTGGAAGAATGTGTAATGAATTGGTATTACTTCTTTGCTAAATGTGTGATTGAATTCACCAGTGAAGCCATCTTGGCTCAAATAAATGTGCTAAAATTTCATCTTAAAAAATAAAACAGAAACAGACAAAAAACTAGAGAAAAAATTAAAACCAAGGCAAACAGAAAAAAATCGCTTAAGAACAAAAATCAGTGGCATTATAAACAGACAATAAAAGACATGTAAAATGGATAAACTCCTAGGAAGACTTATCAAGGAAAGAGAAGACATATATTACCAATATACGAAATAGAAGGGAGGACATTGCAATAGACCCTACAGACCTTACAGTGATAATTATATATTCAAACTTATATCCACAAACTCAATAAAATAAGCTAAGTAGGACAATTCCTTAAAAAAACTCGAACCAAGTTTACCTGATAAGAAATAGGTAACCAGAGTAGTCTTACATCTATTAAAGAAATTGAATTTGTAATTAAAACCATTCCAAAAGAATTTCATTCTGGATAAGAAATATCTGTGTTCTGCTGTTCTGTGCTTTGTTGCTCAGTCATGGCCAACTCTTTGCGACCCCATGGACTGTAGCCCACCAGGCTCCTCTGTCTCCAGGCAAGAGTACTGGAGTGGGTTGCCATGCCCTCCTCCAGGGGATCTTCCCAACCCAGGGATCGAACCCAGGTCTCCCACACTGCAGGAGATTCTTTACTGCCTGAACCACCGGGGAAGCCCAAGAAATATCTATACTGTGTCCTTAAGGATATTTTTAAAAAAGAAAAGAAAAGAAATGATATGCCAGGTGGAGGGAACAGAATGTTGGTTTCACCCTTAAGACAAACAAGAGCATTGTACTTTTGAGGATATGAGGCAAAGGTCGCTGTGGCTGAAAACAAGGGAAGATAAAAGGCATATTTTGAGGGTGCAAAGATGGGCAGACCAGGGCATATCCTTGAGGTTTTTGGAGGCCATGGTGAAAATGAAGCCTGTATTCCACATGCAAAGTGAAACAGTCTTCTCACTTCAGTAAATAGCAGTTCTAGTCTTCCAGTTGTAACTACTTTTTAAAATTGTGTTCCTTTGTAAATCCTGAGTGCCAAAAACAGTACACAGGATAGTTAATGAATATTTTCAGTTAAATAAATGAATTTAAAATTTTTCTTTGTGCAGGAACTACCATCCAAATCCATTCATATTCACCTTTCTTTTGAATTAGCATTGTGTTCCTTTATCTGTACTATACTTAATGCATTCTGACAGTTATCCAGTTGTTATTTGTTTTGATCCTTTATTAATATTCAGTTTTCTTCAAAGACTGAATACAGTTCTTTGGTTGGAGGAATTAAATTTTGAGGTAGATATACATAAGTTTGAATTTCCAGTTTATCATGTAACTTTGGGCAATTTGCTTAGCATTTCTAAACTTTAACTTTTATCTATAAAGTAGGAAATTATTTTTATCAGATAATTTTGTGATGAATTAATTATTATTTTTTTAATTGTTGAAATATAGTTGGTGTACAATATTATATAAATTATAGATATACAATATAGTGATTCACAATTTTGAAAGTTTATACTCCATTTATGTTGATTATAAAATAGTGGTTATTTTCTAATTGGCTATATTCCCTATTTTATACAATATACCTTACAGCTTATTTTATAGATAACAGTTTTCACTTTTTAATCCTCTGTTCCTGTGTTGTTCCTCCTTCCCTCTCTTCTCTCTCCACTACTTTGATATCTATGTTGAGTGAGTTTCTTTTTTGTTGTATTTACTATGTGTTGTATCTTTTAAGGCCCACATATAAGTGATATCATACAGTATTTGTCTTTCTGTGTCTGACTTATATCACTTAGCATAATACCCTCCACGTCCTTCCATATTGTTGCAAATTGCAAAATTTCATTTTTTTCGAGGGGTATTTTGTTAATTGAAATAATGTAGTCAAATTATTGTAGAAGTTACATTTATAGCTCATTTATATCCTTTTTTTCCCATTTATATCCTTTTGCCAAATCCATCCCTGTCACTTAGCTGTCTTTCACTTCTCAAAACTTTATAACTATCATCTAACCACAATCCAAGTGGGGAAATTTTAAAAGTTGCTCTGTTGAATCTCAGTTTTAATTATTTTATTTAGCAGTTTAATTACTTGTAAATTTAATTGTCACAGGATTTTTTTTTTAATTTCAGCTGATTGAGCTCATTTACCCTTAACAAAAGCATCAATTCTTCAGTGCTCAGCTTTCTTTATAGTCCAATTCTCACATCCATACATCACTACAGGAAAAGCCATAGCTTTGACTAGACGGACCTTTGTCAGTAAAGTAATGTCTCTGCTTTTTACTGTGCTGTCTAGGTTTGTCTTAGCTTTTCTTCTAAGGAGCAAGTGTCTTTCAATTTCATGATTGCAGTCACCATCTACAGTGATTTTGGAGCCCAAGAAAATAAGTGAAGTGAAGTGAAGTGAAAGTCGCTCAGTTGTGTCTGACTCTTTGTGACCCCAACAGAATTCTCCAGGCCAGAATACTGGAGTGGGTAGCCTTTCCCTTCTCCAGGGGATCTTTGCAACCCAGGGATCAAACCAGGGTCTCCTGCATTGCAGGCAGATCCTTTACCAACAGAGCTATGAGGGAAGCCAAAGTCTCTCATTATTTCCATTGTTTCCCCATCTATTTGCCATGAGCATATACCATGATTTTGTTTTTTGACTGTTGAAAATTGCCTTTCACTCTCCTCTTTCATGCTCATCAAGAGGCTCTTTAATTCCTCTTCATTTTCTGCCATTAGGGTGGTATTATCTGTGTATCTGAAGTTGTTGATATTTCTGCCAGAAATCTTGATCCCAGCTTGTGCTTTATCTAATCCGGCATTTTGTATGATGTGCTCTGCAGTTAAATAAGCAGGGTGACAATATACAGGCTTGACGTATTCTTTTCCCAATTTGGGACCAGTCCATTGTTCCATGTCTGGTTCTAACTGTTGCTTCTTGACCTACATACCAATTTCTCAGGAGGAAGGTAAGATGGTCTGGTATTCTCATCTCTTTAAGAATTTTCCACAGTTTGTTGTGATTCACACAGTCAAAAGCTTTAGCGAAGTCAGTGAAGCAGAAGTAGATGTTTTTTTCTGGAATTCTATTGCTTTTTCTGTGATCCAACAGACATTGGCAATGTGATCTCTGGTTCCTCTGCCTTTTCTAAATCCAGCTTGAACATCTAGGAATTCTCAGTTTACGTACTTTTGTAGCCTAGCTTGGAGAACTTTGAGCATTACTTTGCTAGCATTTTTAATATTACACATAATATATTTCAAAACATCCACATTATCATTTGATCACACATTACATTTTTTATTCAATATGGAGAAATTTTCTTATTATTTTTTAAATTGTAACATCTTAGATAGATGCAATATTTACCTTCAAGTTGGTAGTCTGACTTCAGACATGTTTCATGAATGCAAATATTTAGATTATTTCAGACTGAAGTGCAAAAGTTTGCTTCTCTTATGAATACTTGAACTTTAAATAAGGTTATTTCCAAATGTCAAAGCTAATTGTCTATACTAATGACAACTTACAAATTGTATTACATATGATTGATCAAGCATTTTAATGAATGAAAAATTCCCCTTTGTTCATGAAGTTAAATTTTGTAGGAAATAGCTGCTACTGTGTTTTTACTTAAAGATGATCCTACATTTTATTCAATAAGAGAGAGTATTTTATCAAAGGTCATTGTTGATACTCAATAACTTTTGATTAATTCTACTTCATTAGACACATCTTGATTTCTTTTGTAGACTCACCTTCATATTAGACCCCTAAAGTGAGAAACTTGAGGTCTTAGGATTCATTGAATGCTCCTCAAACGGTATTGACTCTATAGTTGTCAAGTAAGGATAGTTTATTCTTTGTTTTAATTTTCAAGAAGCTATAATGCTACCTCCTCTACCCTTTCCAATCCATCTACCTGAGATGGATAATTTCCTCAAATTCATAAAAGGCTATTTCCCTTAAAGAGATTAATGAAAATATCTTTAAGGATTACTTTACAAACATACAACATCTGTTGGCCCGTGCTCTAGATAGAAAGTGTACAACTGCTTTTAAAAGAGGAACTGGAAAACTGCAGAAACTTTATAAACAGATAGTTGATGAGTTGACCTCAAGATAAAGGACTCTGAAAGCGTTTTTAGGGAATGCTTTCCCAGAACAGTTAGACTTTTACTTTCATCTGAGGTGCAGCTGGTCTTACAAAGGCAATAGCAGCCAGTCCCCTGGGGTTCCCTATCTCTGTCGTCAGAATTGGCACCCTGCTGAATGAAATATCAATGCGCTGAACCGTGTCAGGGCGATGAGCGTAATGATAGTGACTCCGTGGTATAAATGAGGTTAATAACTTGTGAGAAAGCAGAGCTTTGTTCCTAGATCCTTCACATTTTCTTCTCTGTGCAGTGCAGCTCTTTAGAAATATTGCCTGTCTGTGGAGAGCTAATGGCTCTCTTCATAAAGCTAATCCACTGTGCTTCAGTAGTCATGGAACTCATTTCTGGAGTCACACTAATCTGCCTTTCCTCTGCTAGGTTTTGTTTTTGCTCCTGAAAGGTTTTCTTATTTCCCCAAGACTTCAAGCTGAGTGTAAAGCTTTCTGCTGCCTCTTATACCATTGCTAATCAGGGGTGATACTTTTGTTTTCACAGACTTTGTGTGTGTGTGTAATTTCATTTTTTTAAGACACAAAGAAGCATTTTGTGAAGGAAATAAAGAGAATTTTTAGAATGTCACAGCCTTGCTTTAATTCTGCCTCGGTTTCATCCACATGTACCCTTCCCTCTCCCCTCTCTCTCCATCCCCCTACCCTCCATATCTCAGAGGGTAGCTTGCCGTCTGCTGCTTATTCCCTGCATTCTGTCTCAAGAGCTATTTTAAGGATACTGAGTCTTATAACAGACTAAGAAAACCACATAAATACACACATCTTTTTTTTTTTTTTGAGTTGCCGGGGACCACCTAAGGCTACTGGATCCATTTGTTTTCTGTACCACTAAATAGTCCTTTGCAATAGGATTTGATGATTATATTTTGTTTTTGCTCATTCTTTGGCTTTCTTCCCCTACTCATACATGCTGAAGATCTGCAAGCCTTTAGGTAATAAAACTAAGGAATCCTGAAGGGAAATCAAATCACAAAAGAAGAGAAAAGAATTTACTTCTAACAGTCATCACATTGACTGAAAAGGATCAGCCATGAGTTTGCACACTTCTCTTTTGGTAGCTTTTTCCTTTTCAGTACTTTTGCTTCTTAAAATGCTTGTAGTAACACTAGAGTAGTAGTTAAAAATGTTATATTAGTACTTCTTACATGCCAGCCATTGCTTTTACATATATTGACTCCTGAAAAATATTGATAGTATTATTTTTAGTCTCTGTCTACAAGAAGAGAATAATCAGATAATCTGCTTCAAAGTAGTTCAACAATTTGCACAGAGAAATCAAATAATTTGCTCAAGATTACACAGCTAACAAGAGGCAGACCTGGGGTTGTGCACCAAGAGAATCTAGCTCTAGAGATGACCTTTCCAGGCACCGCACCATATACAGTGAAACATACTTATGTAGAATCTGGTAATAGAAATAAAAGCATCAATTATGGTCAGCTAAGACTGGTTGGAAGCACAGTTCTCCTACTTAATAGAATTTATGATGGTGAACATAATAATTCCTTTCTTGAGTCTCAGCCTTGTTATTCGTAAAATGAAAATACTAATCCTATTCTAATTGTGATTTGATGATAATTAAATATAAAAATATATAGATGCCATCCACAGTTTTCTAATGAGTGAAACAGTACACACAGAGATAAAATGGCATGCATGAATATAAAGCGTGAATGGTATTTTTCCTATGTTCATACTTTCCATGCCCTTGGTCAATAAAATTATTCTCTCTAGGTATCTCCGTTCTTGCGCCTCTACCTGGAATCTGCTCTGCTCTTGGGATCCATTGATTTGAGATTCAGTGATTCTGTCATCCCCATCAGTATTGAAACTTGCTACTGTATTTCATTGTGACTGCATCATTTTATATGCCTATCAACAATTTATAAGGGTTCCAACAATATACAAATATTTATCTGTATACTTGCTAACCCATGATCTCACCCTCTTTCTTTTTCTTTCTTTTTTTATCTTTTTGTAATAGCTGTCTTACCAGTGGTCATGTATGGATGTGAGAGTTGGACTCTAAAGAAAGCTGAGCACAGAAGGATTGATGCTTTTGAACTGTGGTGTTGGAGAAGACTCTTGAGAGTCCCTTGGACTGCAAGGAGATCCAACCAGTCCATCCTAAAGGAGATCAGTCCTGGGTGCTCATTGGAAGGACTGATGTTGAAGCAGACACTCCAATCCTTTGGCCACCTAATGTGAAGAGCTGAATCATTTGAAAAGACCCTGATGCTGGGAAGGATTGATGGCAGGAAGAGAAGGGGATGACAGAGGATGAGATGGTTGATGGCCTCACCGACTCAATGGACACGAGTTTGGGTAAACTCTGGGAGTTGGTGATGGACAGGGAGGCCTGGCGTGCTGCAGTTCATGGGAGGGGAACACAACTGAGCGACTGAACTGACTGAACAGGTGTGAAGTGATATCTCAAGCAACTGAACTGACTGAACAGGTGTGAAGTGATATCTCATTGTGGTTTTGAATTGCATTTCCCAATTAGTGATATTGAGCATATTTTCATGTGCCTATTGACCATTTATATATCTTCTTGGAGAAATGTCTATCAAGTCTTTATAGTCAAGTTGTTGTTTTTTGCCAATGAGTTTTAATCAAGCTATTTAGTTGTTGTTTTTTGCCATTGAGTTGTAGGAGTTCCTCATATATTAAATAATCCCATATTAGATATATGATTTGCAAATGTTTCCTCCCATTCTGTACATTTCATTTTTCACTCTGTTGATTTTCTTTGCTGTGCAGAAGCTTTTTAGTTGGATGTAGTCCCACTTGTCTATTTTTGCTTTTGTTGCTTGTGACTTTGGTGTTTCTGTCCAAGAAAGTATTGCTAAGACCAGTGTCAGGCAGTTTTTCCTCTATGTTTTCTTCTGAGTTTTATAGTTTCTGATCTTATATTTAAGTTTTAGTCCATTTTGCATTTGTTTTTGTTTTTGCTTTTTTTTTTTTTTTTTTGTACAATAGTCCAGTTTCATTCTTTTGCGTGTGTATATCCAGTTTACCCTTCCAAGGAGTAAGCGTCTTTTAATTTCATGGCTGCAGTCACCATCAGCAGTGATTCTGGAGCCCAAAAAAACAAAGTCTGACACTGTTTCCACTGTTTCCCCATCTATCTCCCATGAAGTGATGGGACCAGATGCCATGATCTTAGTTTTCTGAATGTTGAGCTTTAAGCCAAATTTTTCACTCTCCTCTTTCACTTTCATCAAGAGGCTCTTTAGTTCTTCTTCACTTTCTGCCATAAGGGTGGTGTCATCTGCATATCTGAGGTTATTGATATTTCTCCCAGCAATCTTGATTCCAGCTTGTGTTTCTTCCAGCCCAGCATTTCTCATGATGTACTCTGCATATAAGTTAAATAAGCGGGGTGACAATATACAGCCTTGACGTACTCCTTTTCCTATTTGGAACCAGTCTGTTGTTCCATGTCCAGTTCTAACTGTTGCTTCCTGACCTGCGTACAGGTTTCTCAAGAGACAGGTCAGATGGTCTGGTATTCCCATCTCTTTCTTATGGCAACCTAGATAGGCAGAGACATTATGGCCAACAAAAGTCTGTCTAGTCAAGTTCATGGGGTCACAAAGAGTCGGACACGACTGAGCAACTGAACTGAACTGAATCCAGTTTACCCAACATCATTTATTGAATAGACTACCCTTTCCCCATTGTTTATTCTTGGCAATCTTGTCAAAAATCAGTTGATCATATATGCGTGGATGGATTAGTTTTTAGGCTCTCTAGTCTGTTCATTGATTTATATGTCTGTTTCTATGCCAGTACCATACCATTTTCATTATTATAGTTTTGTAATATAGTTTGAAATCAGGAAGTGTGATGTCTCCTGCTTTGTTCTTCTTTCTCAAGATTGCTGTGGCTATGGAATGTCTATTATAGCTCTATATGAATTTTAGTGTTTTTTTTAGTGAAAATTTTATTGAGATTTTGGTAGGAGTTTCATTACACTTATAATTGCTTTAGATAGTATAGACATTTCAACAGCATCAATTTTCCAATCCAATCTTCTTTGCATGTCTTTATTCCATTGATGTTTTTCAGACTTCAGTTTAAAAGTTTATCTCCTTGGTTAAGGTTTTTTGAGTATAGTATTATTTTTGGTGCTATTATAAGTGTAATTTTTATTGATTTCCTTTTCAGATAGTTCATTGTTATATGAAAATGTGATATATACATACAATGAGATTATTATTATTCAGTCTTAAAAAGGAAGAAAATCTTACTCTATAAGACAGCATTTATCAACCTGCAGGGCATTATACTAGGTGAAATAAACCAGTCACAAAAGGATAAATGCTACATGATCAAATTATATGAGATATCTAAAATAGTCAAATTTGTAGATATAGAGAATAGAATGATAGTTACCAGGGGCTGGAGGAAGGTGACAATGGAGAATTGATGTTCAATGGGTACATATTTTCAGTTATGTAAGAATAAGTTATAAAGATCTGCGGTACAACAGTGTGCTTATAGTTGACAATACTCTATTGTGTACTTAAAAATTTTATTGAGGATAAATCTCATGTAAGATTTTTTCACCATAATAAAAAAGGACAATAAAGATAAAGAAACTTGCTACTATATATCTAGTCCCTTAAGGATCAACTTGCTTTTTTTCATACCCAAGTTTATCTTAACATTAATGATTTCCTGAAAGTGAGGAATGTAAAGGGCTGAAGGACTTCCTAGATAATTATCAATTTTATTAGCATTTAATAACAATATCACTGATATCTGGTTCCATAATATAGAAGTATTAAGAACTTTGACCTGGTAAGGACAGCACATTGGGCCAGAAAAAGCTTACTACACTTGTCAGTGCACAGTGTTTTAATTGCCTCTTTCTTTACCTGTATAAAGTACCCAGTACTGACCTTCAACAATGCTTTGAAATGAGTATTAAAGAAATACATTGGTCAAGCTGTTTTGTTCCTTTCTCAAAGAATTTTTAGAGATTTGGCTCAATTTATAAATCTAATGATCAGACATTTAGGAAATAACTACTGTCTTCAGTTCTCCTGATAAAGGGCCACTTTCATATTCTTTTTAAGTTTTATAATTTAGGATCATCAATATGTTTGTCATTTCTCTTTATTGTTTTCCATGCATGTCCCACATAAAACTTTAAAAAGAAAAGAAAAAAACAACAACACAGAATATTGTAGATCTACTTGCTAGTTACCAGACAAATTGCACATTTTGTTGCTTCTTTCTAATCAATAATCACTGTGTTAATCCAGTATATCCCTGGCTATACACTGAGATTCACTTTCAAACAAGACATCCCCTAAATAGATTTATTTCATCCCCATCTTTGTTCCACTTTTCCCATTTTAAATCCCTGAATTACATGGTATTTTTATATCATATTGTGATATTTTGTTAATCTAGTTGAGATTATATGACAAAGATCTATGTGTGTCAGTCACTCGGTTGTGTCCAACTCTGAGACCCCATGGACTGTAGCCTGCCAGGCTCCTCTGTCCATGGAAATCTCCAGACAAGAATCCTGAAGTGATTACTGTGTCCTTTTCCGGGGGATTTTCCTGACCCAGTGATTGAACCCACGTCTCCTGCTTTACAGATAGATTCTTTACTGTCTGGGCCATCAGAGAAGCCCTTATATGGAAATACCACATTTAATAAGAACTTAATTGGCTCATGAACAATACTCAATTTGATGGGCAATATGCAGTCTGAAATAGCTCACATCCCAAAGGTGGGACAAGAGATTATCATAAGATAATATACTAAACTGTATGTAACCAACTAGTAGAAGCCCCCAAACCTAACACGCTGTTATTCATTTCTACGGAAATTTCTCTGTCATTTCAGAAATGTTGAAGAGCAGGAAAATGTATGAGTTTCTGAAACATTGGGAGATTTTTAAAAATTGACTTCAAAAGGTATCAAGCTAGGCATGGATTATCTGGAGAGAAGTGAAGGTCTCCAGTTTGATGAAGTTCACTATGAAGCAAGGATGAGAGACTGACGAAACAGGAAGCACTTTCTCATGGTAAGTACAATAGTAAACATATAGCCAGCATTCTGGGAACAGAGAGGAAGGGAATTTGGCCTTCCTGGAGTTAGTAGGTCGGAAAGAACATCCTCACAAAGATAATTGCATCGCAGACATGGATGGCAGCTTGAGCAAAGGCACAGAGGTAAAATATCATGAAGTTTCCTTTGAGCTGTGAGCAAATTCCTATAACTGGAGTATGAAGGGCAAGACTATCATGAAGAGAGATAAAGCTGGGAATGTATAATGGGAGAAATTTCTGCACAGAATATATATGTTAGTCCTGCATTCTGTCAAGTCAGACTTGGCACATAAGGGCAGGTCAATTAGGATATTCCCTAAATCACTGACACTCACAGAAAGAAATATTGTTGTAATTTTGTGATCTCTCTTATATCCTATGAATATAACTTATGGTAAAACAATCTGCCTGCAATAAAAGAGACCTAGGTTCAATTCCTTGGTTGGGAAATCCCCTGGAGAAGAGAATGGCTACCCACTGCAGTAATCGTGCCTGGAGAATTCCATGGACAGAGGAGTCTGGTGGGCTGCAGTCCATGGTGTTGCAGAGTCACATGTGACTGAGTGACTAACACACATAACTCGTATATTTACCCAATATGATCTATCAGGAAGCCCTGTGTCTTTTCTTCCTATGTACATTAAAATCTTCACTTTCATACCTACATCCGCTGCTGAATATGGGGAAAAGGGCAGCAGAAGGAGGAAATGGAAACACCCTTAAGATCTGGATATTTTCCTTGTGATTTCATCAACCTGATGTCCCTTTGAGTATTAAGACTGTTTTTTGGTGAATAATGAACTTTTGGAAGAAACCTTCGACCTTAGAGGTGTAAGCTGAGAGAATTCTATAGCTTCAATTAACCCTCAATTATTTGTTCATAGCTAAATAACTGTAGACAGAATATCAGAAAATTTATTTTTCCTATTTTGGTTTACTAATAAAACCATAATTGCACTTTTGCTATAAACCAAAATATCTTCTTTTGAACTTTTTCATACTTCTTAATTCTCAGATTTGGTTATATCTATAAATTAATATTTTATATCATTTATTACTAAACACAAATTTTATGATACACATTACAAAGTTTTCAGTGCTATTGGTTACATATTTAAAAAAACAACAGCAAAACTCCTATCAATTTTTTTTTGGTCAGCAGATGGCACTGTTAATGAGTTGCTGAGTGCAACTTATTATCTGTCAAATTTGAAGTTTTGGCTTTGAAATATAGGCTTCTTATATTCAGAATTCTAATACTGTAGAGTTGTATTGAGAAATGTGTTAGTATTTTTGGAAAGATTAGAAGCAATGAATCTGGAAAACACTTTCCTCATGATTCTTTTGTTTTAATTATGGTTAAAGTAACATAATTAAAACATTCTACTTTAACCATATTTAACTGTATGTTTCAGTGGCACTAAGTACATTCACATTGTTGTGCAACTCCCACCATCATCCATGTCCCAAATTTTTTATGTTCCTAAACTGAAACTCTGTCCGCATTAAACACTAATTCCCAATCCCCTGGTGCCTAGCATCTACCAAAGTACTTTCTGACTATGAATTTGACTGTTCTAGGTACGTTGTAAAAGAGGATTCAAACAGTATTTGTCTTCACCTAATGTATGTTGGGGGGGCTTCTTCAGTGACTCAGAGATAAAGAATCCTCCCTCAATGCAGGAGATGTGAGTTTGATCCATGGGTCAGGAAGATCTCCTGGAGAAGGAAATGACAACCCATTCCCAGTATTCTTTCCTGGACAGAGGAGCCTGGCAGACTACAGTACACTCTGTGTCCAAGAGTTGGACACAACTTAGCAACTAAATAGCAAATGTGTATTCAGTAGGCCCTAACCAACCATCTATTCCATACAAAGTAGTTTACATATGTCAATCGCAATCTCCCAACCCATCCCACAACCCCTCCCACCTGTCCATGTGTTTGTTCTCTTTGTCTGTGTCTCTAATTCTACTTTGCAAATAGGTTCATCGGTACCATTTTTCTAGATTCTACATACAAGCAATATTATACATTATTTGTCTTTCTCTTTCTGACTTACTTCATTCTGTATGATAATCTTTGGGTCCATCCACATCTCTGCAAATTGCATAATTTCATTCTTTTTTATGGCTGAGTAATATTTCATTGTATATATGTACCTTATTTCTTTATCCATTCATCTGTTAATGGACATTTAGGTTGCTTCCATGTCTTGGTTTTTGTAAATAGTGCTGCAATGAACCTTACAGTGCATGCATCTTTTGAAATTATGGTTGTCTCAGGGTATATGTCCAGGAGTTGGTTTGCTAGGTCATATGGTAACTGTATTTTTAGTTTTTTAAGGAATCTCCATACTGTTGTTTATAGTGGCTGTATCAATTTACATCCCCCTAATAGTGTAAGGCAGTTCACTTTCCTCCACTCCATCCCCATCATTTATTGTTGATAAACTTTTTTTTTATGATGATCATTGTGATTGGTGTGAGGTGGTAACTCATCATAATTTTGATTTGCATTTCTCTAGTAATTAGTGATACTGAGCATCTTTTCATGGGTTTATTAGCCATCTGTATGGCCTGTTTGGAGAAAAGTCTATTTAGGTCTTCCACTCATGTTTTGATTGGGTGTTTTATTTTTTTGATATTGAGCTACAAGTGCTGTCTGTTTATTTTGGAGATTAATCCCCTGTCAGTTGCTTCATTTACAAGTATGTTCTGCCATCCTGAGGGCTGTCTTTTCATCTTTTTTATGGTTTACTTTTCTGTACAAAAACTTTTAAGTTTAATTAAGGTCCATTTGTTTATTTTTGTTTTTATTTCATTACTCTAGAATGTGGGTCAAAAAAGATCTTGCTGCAATTTATGTCAAAGAGTGTTCTTCCTTTGTATTCCTCTAAGGATTTTATAGTGTCCGATCTTACATTTAGATCTTTAATCCACTTTGAGTTTTTTGTGTGTGTAGTGTTAGGAACTGTTCTAATTTTATTCTTTTACATGTAGCTGTCCAATTTTCCCAGCATCACTTATTGAAGAGGCTGTGTTTTCTGCGTTGTATATTCTTACCTCTTTTGTCAAAAAAAAGGTGCCTATATTTGCATGAGTTTATCTCTGGGTTTCTGTCTTGTTCCATTGGTCTATATTTCTGTTTTTGTGCCAGTACAATACTGTCTTGATGACTGTAGCTTTGTAGTGTGGTCTGAAGTCAGGAAACCTGATTCTTCAGCTCCATTTTTCTTTTTCCAGATTGCTTTGGCTATTCACAGTCTTTTGTGTTTCCATACAAATTGTATTTTTTTCTAGTTTTGTGGAGAAACACCATTGGTAATTTGATAGGGATTTATCAAATCCATAGATTTCTTTGGGTAGTATACCTGCCTCAAGAAACAATATAAATCTCAAGTCAGCAACCTAACTTTACACCTAAAGCAACTAGACAAAGAAGAATAAACAAAACCCATAGTTAGAAGAAGGAAAGACATCATAAAAATCAGAGCATATATAAATGGAATGATAATGAAGAAAACAATAGCAAAGATAAATAAAACTAAAAGCTAATTCTTTGAGAAGATAAACCAAATTGACAAAACTTTTAGCCAGACTCATCAAGAAAAGAAGGGAGAGGGCTCAAGTCTATAAAAGTAGTAATGAAAAAGGAGAAATTACGGATGACACCACAGAAATACAAAAGATCATAAGCATCTACTACAAACGACTATATGCCAATAAAATGGATAATGTGGGAGAAAATCTTAGAAAAGTACAACCTTCCAAGACTGAGCCAGGAAGAAACATAAAGGATGAACAGACCAATCACAAGTAAAGAAATTGAAACGGTGATTAAAAGTCTTCCAACAAACAAAAGTCCATGAAAAGATGGCCTCACAGGAGAATTCTAATGAATATTTAGAGAATAGCTAACACCCATCTTTCTCAAAGTCTTCCAAAAAATTTCAAAGGAAGGAACACTCCCAAACTTATTCTACAAGGCTGTCATCACCCTAGTGATGGTATCAAAAACAGAAAAAGATATAACACACAAAAAAGAAAATTACAAACCGATATCAGTGATGAACATTGATGCAAAAATCCTCAACAAATGACTAAGAAGCAGAATCCCACAACACATTAAAAGGATCAACTAGGATTTATCCTAGGAATGCAGGAATTCTCCAATATATGCAAAATCAATTATTATGATACATCATATTAACAAATTAAAGAATAAAAACCATATGATCATCTCAATAGATGCATTTTCCTCATAATTCTGATCCACACTTGTTTCTTCCAAGTGTGAAAGTTGGAAGTTCCAAGTTTCTTGCCTTTGTCCTCCCTCCCTTTCTTCATTCCTCTTTCTCTCCTTCCTCCTTTCTTCCTGCTTTCCTTTCTCATTTCCTTATTTTCTTACCCTAACTCTTTCTATATTCTTCCCACTATTATTTCATTCTTTTCTCATTTCCTGTTTTGAGCAATTTTTATTTTTTATAAAGCTTTTTTTGGCAAGTTAAACATAATTATATATAAAAAACATTTAATTTAAAAATCAGTCTTGCAAAAGAGAGGAGTTTTAATAGAGGCCACTGGCAGAAGTCTGTGTGGAAAAATATTTTTAAAATGAGAACAATGCTTTTAAAAGTCAGACTTAATTGATATGTTGTTTGTTGACTTACTTAAGTAGACCGAATTATCTCACCTTTGTACATGAAAAACAGAATATTTCTGAAATTCACATGACTATTTTAACTATTTTGATGCATGCAGTGTCATTTAAGCTTTGAAGATGCTTGAAATTGTCTCTATTTTGGGGAGTTGTGGAGTGAATACACAGAGTGTGAGAAGTTACTTAGAGCTATTTAGAAGGTATATGTATTTTGTGATGTCAAATTATTTATTTATTTCCATGTCTAAAAGAAAATCTATTTTAAAGATTCTTTTAGACTTAGGATCCTATACGACTTACTTTTAAAGCAAAAACCTCTTGTACTATTGAGCAGTTGAATTTTGTCACAGTTATTTCAGAGCTAATGATTGAATGATGGATCATGTCTGAAGCAAGAAAAATGATGAACCATGTAATGAATAAAGGTTCTATTTATTTTCGTTCTGAAAATTTACTGTTTTATGTAAGGAAAGGGGCATATCTTAATTAAGGGAATTAATAGCTGTCAAACAATTGAATTTCATTGGGATTTTTAAAGTATGTTTAACTTTTAACACGTATGTGCTTCATTTAGGAACCTAAATGCAATGAACGTATTTCCTTATGCAGAGGTAGCGGGTTATAAAGCCTCAACTGCTGTTCCTACAAAAGTTATTGTTAGGAGTGGGGATTTTCTACCACCTGCAAACAAGGCATCCATCCGTAAAAGCGGCAGTGTGTTTGAGGGAAAGTAACATCCTGTCTGAATCAAGTCTTTTGTTGTTGTGGTTCAGTCACTAAGTCATGTCCGATTCTTTGTGACCCCATGAACTACGGCATGCCAAAATTCTCTGTCCTTCACTATCTCCCTGAATTTCCTCAAACTCATGTCCACTGAGTGAGTGATCCTATCTAATCATCTCATCCTCTGCTGCCCCCTTCTCTTTTTGCCTGCAATGTTTCCCAGAAGAGGGTCTCTTCCAGTGAGTCGGCTCTTTGCAGCAGGTGGTCGAAGTATTGGAGCTTCAGCTTCAGCATTAGTCCTTCCAAGGAATATTCAGAGTTGATTTCCTTTAGGGTTGACTGGTTTGATCTCCTCTGAGTAATCCCTCTTCTCTGAAGTGCCCAAGGAGACCCCTGAAAATCTGTGTGGATGTTTTCCAATGTTGTAGGGAATTCCAATTCCAGTAGTTTAAGGAGAACCTGTTGTTTTAGTTGCTAAGTCACATCCGACTCTTTTGCAACCCCATGGGCTATAGCCCACCAGGCTCCTCCTTCTATGGGATTTCCCAAGTAAGATTACTGGAGTGGGTTGCCGTTTCCTTTTTCAGGGGATCTTCCAGACCCAGGGATTGAACCTGCGTTTCCTGCATTGGCAGTCAGATTCTTTACCACTGAACCACCAGGGATGCCTAGAGAGAAACTGAGCAAATCACAAATACCTGGGCAGAAAAATATAGAGGAGCTCAAATCACAAATACCTGGGTAGAAAAATATAGAGGAGCTCAATAAAATTGTAATTTAAGATAAAGCTCATTATTATTGTTTGTCCAAATTTATACTTCTTGAATACTTACTATGTAGCTCAGGAACTCTAAGCAGTATTAATAAATGCACTCTCATTATTATTATGACATAACAGAGAAAATTCAGGCTTAGAAAACTCACTCAGCTAGATATTTGTTTACTAGAGAAAAGGCACACATTGAAAGTCTTTGGAAAAAAACATCTGACTAACACACGCACGGACACACAGGGGGATAGCATCATTAAAGGTGGGTTGTAGGGAAGTACCTCTGAGAGTACTGTAGAAGAATCTTGGTGGGAAGAGCACAGTGTCTCTTGGGTGGGTCAAAGAACAGGAAGTAACTAAGATTTGAACAGTGGCAGTAGTATGGAAAATTGAGAAAAAAAGTGCAAATACAAAGGACATCTAAATTTGAGCTTGACGTAATTAACTTCTTTGTTTTGAGAGTAAAAGCAAATGGAGTCCACTTAACTCAACCAACTCCCTAAGGTTCTTTTCTCTTTACTCTGATTTTTACTCAAGGGGTTAGGGAACTCAGTACACATATTGAGATGTGGGTGCTTTTTTACACTTCGGAATTTTAATACGAATTTCCCCCTAAGACAGAGTTAAAATTAAGAAATGTAGATGCTTTAATTTTAAGTGGATAACACTTTTTGCCTCCCTCATACTTCCCTGGAGGAATAAAATCCAAATTCATGAAGACAGACATCAGAGGAATGAATCAAGAACTATTTTCTTCTTTGGCTCTGAGGAAAAATATTGAGAAGGGTAATGTTAGTGGTTTGAGAATGAGAGATATTTCACGTTGGAATAATCAAAGCTTGCAATGATTTTTAAAAATGAGAATACTCTGAATAAAATAAGGAAAATAGTGAAAAAGCATACTATGGACATAAACCATTGATCAATCTCAAACACCTCAAAATTGCATGATTTCTTTTTAATCATGAAGAGACTTAAATTCAAAACATTATTAGTATGGTCTATTACCTATGAAAGTTCTTTATTCTCTTCAGCTTGGTGTGTACTTTTGGACCGCGTTAATCATCTGTGTCAGAGAGCTCATTCAAATGGTAAATTTTGGACAAGAGATCCGAGGAAAGAAAAAAATTTCTTTCTGGGCTAAATAAGAAATATTTTCTAAGGAAATTAGGCCTTATTAGAAGATAGAGTATTAGTCCTATTGGAATACATATTTTTCATAGTTCCCTAGAATTTTGCACATGAAAAAAGAAAAACATAGGCAGATGAAACAAAAGGTGATGTACTAAATTCTTACTGTGTGCCAGATCCTTTATTTTCTCCTCTCGGTGGTGGTGTTATTATCCTCATTTTACAGGTCAGAAAATTGAGGATGAACTATGTTATGGAATACACACAAGAACAAACTCCAAACACTCTGCCTTCAGACCCTTCGGTTATAATTACTTTACTGTCATCTTGGATATTTCACTCCTAATAAATGCTAAATTAAAATATTAATATTTCATGTTTAATGTGGAGGATATATTTTCTGAGGGCAGGATTTTTCTTGATTAAAAAAGTCATGACATTATGAGAATATCTAAACATGTGTTGGTACACTTTAGAGGGATTACAAAGGGGAAAAATTGAAACATTAGCATTATAGGTGACACCTTATTCTCTACCTGCATCTGTGTTTTGCTTGTGTATAGCATTTTTTTTTAATACGGTTGCTTGTTTATGAAAAAATTAAAATGAAACTAAATTCCCAGAAGATCCTTGATATTTGCAAGTCTCTGGATGCTCATTTTACTTTAAATGGTAGTAAGATAATTAGTTTTGAAAATATAAATGGCAGGCTAAAAATGAGTGTAATGTATATATTATAGGCCAAGTGAGAATAACTGCCTGACTGTTTTATGAAAGATCTGGCTCTATGTTAGTAGATAAAGCCTGTTTATATGCAGATTAAATAATAATTTAACATTTAAATACAATTTCAAAGACTTTTATGTTGTTAAAAATATATACATTTTATTTTATTTTAAAAATCATATAACTTTTTATATAATTGTATTTTGGAGTAATTTGAAAATGAAATCAAGATTGCAGAAATGTTGTAATGAAACTTTCACATATTCTTTACCCAGATTCCCCAGCTGATGATATTTTACTAAGTTTGCTCAATCAGCTATTTTTTGAATCACTACATATAAAGAATTATAAAGGATCTGATATTTTATCCTGCTTGAAAGCTAACAAGTTACCTTGACAAAGTGTTGTAAATTCTGGTAGAGGTCAAGAGACTTTTAAGTCAGAGGCTTTATTATTACTCATTAAGATGCTTACTTTAGACAGAGCAGGGAGCATTAGCTCCATGTTCCCATTGGTGCTTGCCCAGTGCTATGGGGATGGTGGTGGGGATGATAGGAAGCCAAGTCCAGAGGAATGATGTATACACAGTGAGTCTCTATTGTAACCAAGTAATTGCAAACTTAGAGAAGCTGCCATCTTATATGGGGGCTGCTCTATACCTAATACCTCAGAGAGAAATATTAAGTTTATTATCCTGGTCATAAAATAGACTTTCTCTCTGTCCAGTGGAAGGAGATATTACCTCTGTATTGCACAGCTATTTGCTCTACAGGCATCCTTACAAAGATAGTATGGAATAAAACCTTTCTCAGAATATATAGAAAAGCAAAGAGCCATGGAGAATTATCAGCCAACAATGAACACATATTACCATATCATTCTTCTCTTTTGAACTGTTGAAAATAGTTTCAGACACCATGCTCCATCAGTCTTAATACTATAGGGCTTATTTTATGAAAATAGACTTGTTGTTCAGTTGCTAAGTCATGTCTGACTCTTTGCTTTCCCATGGACTACAGCATGCCATGCTCTTCTGTCCTCCACTATTTCTCAGAATTTGCTCAAATTTGTCTCCATTGAGTCAGTGATGCTATCTAACCATTTCTTCCTCTGTCACTCCCTTTTCCTTTTGCTTTCAATCTTTCACAGCATCAGGGTCTTTTCCAGTGAGTCGGCTCTTCGCATCAGGTAACCTAAGTAAGTATTGGAGCTTCAGCTTCAGCATCAGACCTTCAGTGAATATTCAGAATTGATTTCCTTTAAGATTGACTGGTTTGATCTCCTTGCAGTAGAAGGGACTGTCAAGAATCTTCTGCAGCACCACAATTTAAAAGCATCAATTCTTTAGTGCTCAACCTTCTTTGTGGTCCAACTCTCACATTCATACATGACTACTAAAAAAAACATAGCTTTGAGTAGACAGACCTTTGTCAGCAAAGTGATGTCTCTGCTTTTTAATATGCTGTCTAGATTTGTCATAGCTTTCCTTCTAAGGAGCAAACATCTTTTAATTTTACAGCTGCAGTCACCATCTGCAGTGGCTGTGGAGCCCAAGAAAATAAAATATGTCACTGTTTCTACTTTTTTCCCTTCTGTTTGCCATGAAGTGATAGGACAAGATGCCATGATCTTAGTTTTTTGAACACTGAGTTTTAAGCCAGCTTTTTCACCCTCTTACCCTCATTAAGAGGCTAGTTAGTTCCTCTTCATTTTCTGCCACTAGATTGATATCATCTGCATATCTGAGGCTGTTGATTTTTCTCCCAGAAATCTTTATTCCAGTGTGTGATTCATTCAGCCCAGCATTTTGTATGTACTTTGCATATAGGTTAAAAACAAGACATTCTTCTACAAAACATAGCACAACCATGAACATCTGGAAATCAGAATTAATACAATGGTAGCATGCAATCTGCAAATTCCAAACTCTGCTAAAAGGCCAACAATATTCCTTTTTTTTTTCTTTTTTTGTCAAAGATCAAAGCCAGGATCATGTAGTGCACTTTTATGTTTCTATTTTTCTTCAATCTGGAACATTTCTGTGGTCTTCACTACCTTTCATGACCTATACTTTTTTTTTTTAAGGTATGTAAGGCTTTCCGTCTGGATGATTTTCCCTCTATTTAATTCTGTTGAAAGTTTCCTCATATGTAGAATCAGTTCGTGACTTTTTGGGAGTAATACCACAAAATGTTGCTATGGCTTACAGTGTATCACATTATGAGAACAGGACAGCTTCATATTCCTCAGTGAAGCTCTACCTTTGGTCAGCTGGCTAAATTGTAAAATTGTCTGCAAATTTTCTCTACTGAAAATTCATGGCTTATCCCTGTGTAACTTTTAAATATTTGGGAAGAAATTACTGTGAATCCACCTTAATATTCTGTCATCAAACTTTCACACACTGATTTTACAACTGATGCTCCCTGCCTAAATCAACATCCACTGTAATGTTTTATTTTCTATCCCTCTCATTCTTCCTGTATGAATTGTACTTCTATTATAAGAATGAGATTTCCTTTTAGCAACATGCAATTATCCATTTGTTTATTTATTTATATCTATATAAATCATTAATAATGATATTTCATGTAAAATAAGCCATTGCTATTGATATTTTGATGTGTAAATTTTCCAAAATTTAGTACGAGGAAACCCTTCAAACTTACTTTTGTTTGATTTTCACATGTCTCTATACTTCTTTGAGAACTTTAATTTCTCCCACAAAAATGTGCTGCTGTTTCACTTGGTACTTTCCTGGCTTGATATCAGCCGTTAAGTCATTTAATGAAGGATACTTCGTTCTTTTAGTAGAGGATGGTATTTGCATACAAATATCTGTGCAATTGGTGCCTCATTGCTGCAGAGGTATCATAGAATCCATGTCCTCTAAATGAAAAAGCTAAAAATATATGCCTAATATTATATATACCTACCTACATTTATTTCTATATGTAAATTATGGAGGTCTATTCACAGCAACAACACCACACCAATATAACACCTTCTCCCTTTGCATTTTTGTAAATCCCTTCTCTGATAGTGAGAATCCTGTTTCTTACTATCTCAATATACTTACTTAGTTGTTTTGTCCCCCAAGAAATATACCCAGTGTCCTGACTGCCACTCACTTCCTCAACTACTAGCCACACTGAAGTCTCCCCAGCTTTGCTTACAAGCCCAATGTCAATCCCTTGGCACTCCACTTTTTCAACCTCATTGGTTCCTTGGCTTTATTGCAATCTCCTCTTCCATATTGAATGTTTGGCCCTTTCAGGGGAAGAGAAGTATAAGACAAAGAGGAAATGACTTTTAATTGTTACTTTAAAGATAATGTTGATTTGATTATATACGTTTATTGTAGTTAGAAAACTGGCACTTGCAAAATAGCCTAGAATTGATAAAATTTGGGGGATATGTCATGCTACCCTACCTTGCTTAGAATTGTCTCATTGTGATTGCATGCATATTTTACTGCTAAGACATCATTGTTTGAACCATTGCTGATACTCATCTATTTTAGTCTTACAGTTTTGCTACATTAGAATAACATTCTATTAAATCAATGTAATGTTGTTCAGTATAGTCCCAGTGGTATGAGTTTCTGAGAAAAAGCAGAAACCAGTGACTTATCAGAAATAGTGTCATTGAACCATGACAACTCGTTATATACCTTCAGCAGAACTGGGGTAGTTGGGTCCCAAGAGTTGCAGATACAACTCTGAGTAAGTTAGATGCTCTAAAAAGGAAATGTTGGAAGTGTCTTGCTCTCTCATCAGGATTCCAAAATAATTTGCTAAACATATGTACATAAAAAAGGAAGACTGAGTATCACTGCTGAAATGAATGTGAAACTTTTAGCAAACCTAATTCAACATGAATTGAAGCCTTAAAAAAGAGAGTATTCACAGAACACTGTGTTATTTGAGAGTATTAATAGAGTATTAGTGAAATGATTTGTGATTCAAATACTGTTTCAAGGAATAAGTCATGTTCATGCTATATTTTGAAAAAATATCTCAGTGGAATTTAAAGACAATGAGAAAATCAGAGGTAATTTGTAAATTGTTGGAATTCTTGTCCTAAGCAAAGGTTCTAGAATGGGTATGGCTAGTGAATAGCATTTTTCACAGAAATAGAACAAGTAATTCTAAAATTTGTATGTATTAGAAGAGGGTTATCAGTGAGCCAGGAGAAGCCCCAGAAGTAAGACCCCAAATACTCAAAACAATCTTGAGAAAGAAGAACAAAGTTGGAGGTATCACATCTCTTGATTTTAAATTATCCTGCAAAGTTATAGTAAGTAAAACAGTATGATGCTGGCACAAATGCAGCACACTGATGAGAAGCGAGACCCTGGAAATAAAGTCACACGTGTATAGACAATTAACAACAAAAGGGCAAATAATACAATGGAGAAAGGACAGTCTCTTCAATAAATGGTGTTGGGAATACTGAACAGCCACATACAAGAGAATAACACTAGATCACTGTCTTATACCAAACAGTAAAATTAACTCATAAAGACTTGTAAGAATGTAAGAACTGAAATCTTGAAAATTTTAGAACAAAACATAAGTGGTAACCTTATTGACATTAGTGTTAGTGATATATTTGTAGATCTGACTCCAAAAGCAAGGGAAGCAAACATAGCAAAAATAAACAAGTGGGAATGCATCAATCTAAAAATCTCTGAACAGCAGAAGGATCCATCATCAAAACAAAAAAGCAAGATACTAAATGGGATAAGATATTTGTGAATCATATATTGGAAAAGTGGTTAATATCCAAAACATATAAAGAAGTCATAAAACTAAACAGCAACAGAAATAAAAACAGAAACCAACCTGATTGAAAATGAGTAGAGGACTTGAGTAGAGGATTTTTCCAAAACTAATAGAGGGTTTTTTTAAAGAAGATATATGGTGGTCATCAGGCACGTAAAATGATATTCAACATCACTATTTATAGGGAAATGCAAATCAAAGCTTAAGTGAGATATTACTTCATACCTGTTAGGCTATTATGAAAAAGCCAACAAATAACAAGTGTTAGAGAAGATGTAGAGAAAATGGAGTCCTTGAACAGTTTGGTGGGAATGTGCTTTGATGTAATTACTATGGAAAACAGTATGGAGATTCCCCCAAAAATTAAAAATAGAACTCCCATTTGATCCACCTATTTCTCTTCTGGGCACTTATTTGAAGAAAATGAAAACATTAATTCAAAAATATATGCATTAATAGAAATATAGAAACAGACATAGATACACACACACATACATGCATACATATGTATACATACAATGGGATACTACTCAGCCAAACTGGAATGAAGTCCTGCAATTTGTGACAACATGAATAGACCTAAAAAGGCATTATGCTAACTGGAATAAGTTAGACAGAGAAAGAGAGATACTGTGATTTCAATCATATATAGAATGAAACACAAACTAACTCCAAACCAACACACAAACAAAATAAAGATACAGGGATCAGAATAATGGTTATCAAAGGGGAAGTGGTGTAGGGGATAAAGTGTGTGAAATGGGTAAGCTGTATGGTGATAGATGGCAATCAGACTTGTGGTGTTGATCACTCTTTAGAGTGTACAGATGTTGAACAATAATGCTATATGCCTGAAACATAAAAAAAAAATCATCTGATATATAGCCCTTCCTTTTTATGTAAGTAAGTAAATGCTTTAGCTTTTTATATTCTTTTAGTAAGCTGGCATTTAATAAAAAGAAACATGATAATATATATGTCAACATTCAGATTTTTTAATGTTTTATATTATACTGAACTATATTTGATTTACAAAGTATGTTTCAGGTGAAAAGCAAAATGATTCAGTTATACTTGTGTCTATTCTTTTTCAAATTCTATTCCTATTTAAGTTTTTACATAATATTGAGCAGAGTTCCTTGTGCTATTCAGTAGGGCTTTATTGATTACTCATTTTATTTTACTCTTAAAAAGAGTTAATGTGAACTATTTTTAAAGTCTTTATCAAATTTGTCACAATATTGTTTCTGTCTTATGTTTTGAATTTTTCGCTGCAAGACATGTGAGATTTTAACGACCTGATCAAACCTGCACCCCCTTCATTAGAAGGTGAAGTCTTAACCACTGGACCACCAGGGAAGTCCCTGGTTACCCATTTTAAATAAAGCAATGTGTACACATCAATCCCAAACTCCCTAGATTTTACTCCTGGGGCTTCTTCTGGCTCACTGATAACCCTCTTCTAAAATTGATGATTGTCATTTTCCCTTATCTCTTTTTGACTGAATATTTTGGCCATGTGGCTCATTCCACCTGCACCTTCACTTTTTCTCCCCCAGATTAACCTGCTTTGCCATTGTCTCTTTTTGATTTTCTCATATATACCCAAGGGACTTGTTGTTTTTTCAAAATATTTACTTAAGAAAATGTTCCAATGCATTATATATACCTGATGTAGTTCTCTTGTATCCATACTCTTAGTGTGTATGTGTTGTTTTAGATCAAACAAACGGGCTCAATCCTCACAGAAAGGAAACCTGGCTGATATACTGGAATAAAGTAGGACCAAAAAATCAATGGTAAACATTGATGGTTGATAAAATTTTATTATACAGAATGAATCAAAGCTTGGTAGATGAAGAAAATTCTCAAAAATACTGAGTCATTTTATGCAGAATAATTAGCTTGTATCTTTGTCTCTTGGTTATATGTTAATATACAGACAAATTTGTTGTTTAGTCACTAAGTCATGGCCTACATTTTTGCAAACCTGTGAACTGTATCCCACCAGGCCGTGGGATTTCCCAGGCAAGATTATTGGAGTGGGTCACCATTCCCGACCCAGGGATCAAATTCACATATCCTACATTGCAGGTGGATTCTTTACTGCTGAGCCTAAACATAAAGTAGACTATGTGAGATTGGCATTAAATATAGGAAATGTTTATAGATAAATTATGAAATATGTTCTGGATTTCTTAAGTATTCTTCTGAATGGAAAGTTGAGAACTGGCCAAGGAATAAATGGGATGAGTTAGGGAGTCAGATTATGCAATAATATAAAATTATTGCTGGTAAAATTAGTCTAATATGCCCAAATTTTGCTTCAGTCTTACAGCCATCATCAGTAGAAAATGGAGGTCAGAATGACTCAGTGGTCAGTATGACTTACAGTCAGAATGACTGTGTGGCAGTAGTTCCTGTACAGAAACCAGCTATACTGAATCTGATTCCTTGTTACATATTATAATTTAGATTTTCTGCATCATTTTCTCTGGCACTATTTGTTGCTCCCCCTGAGAAAAACAACTTTTACTTTGTGTGTTTTAGAAATCTTGGTTTACTACCAATACAGAATGAGGGATAAAACAACCCAGTAGTGGCTTACTAATAATTAAAAAATATCATATCACATCAGTTAATCATATGTGATTATGATTAAAATTCAGACTTAAGTGACAGATTAGAATGGACTTAAGAAATTGGTCTTTATTTAGATTCAGTTTCAGTTCAGTTGCTCAGTCGTGTCCAAGTCTTTGCAACCCCATGAACCACAGCACGCCAGGCCTCCCTGTCCATCACCAACTCCCAGAGTCCACCCAAACCCATGTCCATTGAGTCGGTGATACCATCCAACCATCTCATCCTCTGTCATCTCCCTCTCCATCTGCCCTCAATCTTTCCCAGCATCAGAGCCTTTTCCAATGAGTCAGCTCTTCGTATCAGGTGGCCAAAGTATTGGAGTTTCAGCTTCAACATCAGTCCTTCCAATGAACACTCAGGACTGATCTCCTTTAGGATGGACTGGTTGGATCTCCTTGCAGGCCAGGGACTCTCAAGAGTCTTCTCCAACACCACAGTTTGAAAGCATCAATTTTCTTTATAGTCCAACTCTCACATCCATACATGACCACTTGAAAAACCATAGCCTTGACTAGATTGACGTTGGTCAGCCAAGTAATGTATCTGCTTTTTAATATGCTGTCTAGGTTGGTCATAATTTTCCTTCCAAGGAGTAAGCGTCTTTTAATTTCATGGCTGCAATCATGATCTGCAGTGATTTGGAACCCCCAAAAATAAAGTCATCCACTGTTTCCACTGTTTCCCCATCTATTTGCCAGAAAGTGATGGGACCAGATGCCATGATCTTAGTTTTCTGAATGTTGACCTTTAAGCCAATTTTTTCACTCTCCTCTTTCACTTTCATCAAGAGGCTCTTTAGTTCTTCTTCAATTTCTGCCATAAGGGTGGTATCATCTGCATATGTGAGCTTATTGATATTTCTCCTGGCAATCTTGATTCCAGCTTGTGTTTCTTCCAGCCCAGCATTTCTCATGATATACTTTGCATATAAGTTAAATAAGTGGGGTGACAATATACAGCCTTGATGTACTCCTTTTCCTATTTGGAACCAGTCTGTTTTTCCATGTCCAGTTCTGTTACTTCCTGACCTGCATACAGGTTTCTCAAGAGGCAGGTCAGTTGTTCTGGTATTCCCATCTTTTTCAGAATTTTCCAGTTCATTGTGATCCACACAGTCAAAGGCTTTGGCATAGTCAATAAAGCAGAAATATATGTTTTTATGGAACTCTCTTGCTTTTTTGATGATCCAGCAGATGTTGGCAATTTGATCTCTGGTTCCTCTGCCTTTTCTAAAACCAGCTAGAACATCTGGAAGTTCACGGTTCACGTATTGCTGAATCCTGGCTTGGAGAATTTTAAGCATTACTTTACTAGTGTGTGAGATGAGTGCAATTGTGCAGTAGTTTGAGCATTCTTTGGCTTGCCTTTCTTTGGGATTGGAATGAAAACTGACCTTTTCCAGTCCTGTAGCCACTGCTGAGTTTTACAAATTTGCTGGCATATTGAGTGCAGCACTTTGACAGCATCATCTTTCAGAATTTGAAATAGCTGAACTGGAATTCCATCACCTCCACTAGGTTTGTTCATAGTGATGCTTCCTAAGGCCCACTTGACTTCACATTCCAGGATGTCTGGCTCTAGGTGAGCGATCACAGCATCGTGATTATCTGGGTTGTGAAGATCTTTTTTGTACAGTTCTTCTGTGTATTCTTGCCACCTCTTCTTAATATCTTCTGCTTCTGTTAGGTCCTTACCATTTCTGTCCTTTATTGAGCCCATCTTTGCATGAAATGTTCCCTTGGTATCTCTAATTTTCTTGAAGAGATCTCTAGTCTTTCCCAATCTGTTGTTTTCTTCTATTTCTTTGCATTGAACTCTGAGGAAAGCTTTCTCACCTCTCATTGCTATCTTTTGGAAATCTGCATTCAGATGGGAATATCTTTCCTTTTCTCCTTTGCTTTTCACTTCTCTTCTTTTCCCAGCTATTTGTAAGGCCTCCTCAGACAGCCATTTTGCTTTTTTGCATTTCTTTTTCTTGGGGATGGTCTTGAATCTTGTCTGCTGTACAATGTCACGAACCTCCATCCATAGTTCATCAGGCACTCTGTCTATCAGTTCTAGTCCCTTAAACATATTTCTCACTTCCACTGTATAGTCATAAGGAGTTTGAATTAGGTCATACCTGAATGGTCTCGTGGTTTTCTCCACTTTCTTTAATTTCAGATTAGACATACACAAATAAAAATAAGGAAATCTCTGAGATGAACAAGTACCTAAATAATAAGCTCTTCTTTTTACTTTTATCTAGGTGTTCAAAGATTTCTATAAAATTATCCAAATTAAAATAATGCAGAATTTCAAGAAATCTTTTGATGTTATTTTTAATAAGTTAATATCTTCAAATGTAATTGAAGTTAATTATACAGTGATTCTTATTCCTCATATCTATTAGCATTCCTATATCCCAGTTTGTCTCTAAATTATGAAAGGTGTTAAGTTGATTTGATTCACAGAACTGCAAATGTTTAAAATGGCATCTCTGAAGTCATATAGGTTGGGTTCATATTCTCTCTTTCTTACTAGACATTAAAATCAAATAATTTAATCTGTTTGTCCAACTAGTTTCATATTTTTGAGCCCCGGTTTTGCTGTTAAATTTTACAAAAAATAATGAGTTAAGTTATGCAGTTTATAAAACACTTTTTAAAATGATCAATAATTGTAAGTTCTTATAAATGTCACCATCATATATAAATATGCTCCATAAGTATCCCCTGAGAGGCACATAACATCCTGGTTTAAAAAAGTTTTTAAACCTATTTCTACCAGATTTTGTTAAATTCTAATGTTAGGATTTTTTAAATTTATTTTTTAATTGGAGAAAAATTGCTTTGCAATGTTGTGTTGGTTTCTGCCATACAACAACATAATCAACCACAATGATTCGTATGTCCCCAACTTCTCGAGCCTCCCTTCCCTCTCCACATCCCACCTCTCTAGTTCATCACAGAGTGCCAGGCTTGGCTCCCTATGTTATGTAGCTTCTTCTCACCGGCTATCTACTTTACACATGATACTGTATATATATGTATATATATAGATGCTATTTTCTCCTTTCATCCTGTTCTCTCCTTCTCCCACTGTGTCCACAATTCCATTCTCTACATCTGCATCTCCACTACTTCCCTGCCAATAGGTTCATCAATACCATTTATCTAGATTCCATATGTATGCGTTAATATACAATATTTGCTTTTCTCTTAATGGACAATGTTAGGATTTTGTATTAATCTAAATTCATTCTGCATTGTCAAATATATATGCAGTTGATCTTCATTTTGACCTAAGATGCTCTGGAGTAACCATGTTCGTCAGTAAAAGCCATTATACTGGACAAGAACGGTGGGTGGAAAGTCTCAAAATAGTTTGTACATTATGTTTGCATCCATCAAAATGAAAATGGAACTGGAAAACACATTTTATTACTTGACAAGTAGACACTTGAAGTGTCTACCTTTACTGTATATAAAAATAATATTTTATCAATATTACAATAATATCAGTTAACAGATGGAAGTAACATTTCCTGTATGGCATGGATTTGTAAATGTGCAGTCCCTCTTCATGCATATATCCATATCTCAATTTAAAACTCTTAAAGAGACTATGGAAAAATGTATTTTATTGGCTTAAAAACAGTTTATAAACATCCATTAATTCAGAAAACACTTATTGAGAATCAATTTTTATGACAAGAAAGTAATTAGATCCTGGGTACCCACAAAAAGGTGTACATGTTGCCTGATCTCCAAAAGCTCACAAACTAAGGGAAAAATCACCATCAAAATAACTGAATCAGCTGTAGGTAGATATTGTGTCTCTGTGTCTGTTAAGAGTATGGAGTGGTGCTGGTGGCCGGGTTTAGGAAGAAGAAAACAGAAAACCTCACAAAGTAGGTGGCATAGTGAAAAATACAACCACAAATACATATTGATATGGGTATTTTAGAAAGGGCTTTTATATTTCATTATTCTACAGAGCTTTAATATGAAGAAATGACTAGTAAGGAATGTGGAACATTCTTTAATTTCAATCTTAGCTGTTTTGGCTTTATTTTTCAGTTGTGTAAAGTGGTAGAAGGATGTCTAAACATTCATTCATTCATTCATTTATCTATAGTTATTCATTAAAAAGGTATTTCGTGTATACCTAATAAGTTCTAAGCATTCTCTAAACGCTGGGAATACAGTGTTAAATAAACATGCAAACACTTGTTGCACTTGTAGAGCTTACAATCCAATGGAGAAATCAAATATGAATTAAATAATCATATTGAAGTATACATGCAAATACGTAATTTAAAAAGAAGTAAGCACTCTGAAGGAAAGGAAGAAAGTTCTGTGACAACATGTGCATATGTTCATGCTCAGTCATGTCTGACTCTATATGACCCCGTAGAGGAGGGGGGCTCCCCAGCAGGCTCCTCTGTCCATGGAATTTTCTAGGTGAGAATACTAGAATGGGTCACCATTCCCTTGTCCAGGGAATCTTCCCAATCCACAGATTGAACCCACATCTCCAGCATCTCCTGCTTTGGTAGGCAGATTCTTTACCACTGAGCCATCTGGGAAGCCCTATGACAACATATATCAAAACAAATAAATAGTGGAAAAAGTCAGGAATGTTTTCTTGAGGAAGTGAGCATTAAACTTAGATTTTAAGGTAATTAAAAGTTATTCAGAGAAAAGGGGTGAGGGTGAGTAGAAACACTGTTTCAGGCAGAATAGCATGTTTATGTAGTCAGATGGTGCATTAGAGATTTGAAAAATCTTAGGAGGTCTGGTGTGGCTGGATCCAGGCCAAGATGAACAGAGGCAGTTTGGCATACATATGTTAAGACTTAATAACTAACATCGAGTGTCTATTTTTCTCTTAAGACAAATTAATATGAATGGACTTAATAAAGAGTCATACAGGTAGTAAGAGAAAGAATAATGCCCGGGTTTACTTTGTAGTTTCTGGCTAATGGCAAAGATTTCCTGGTGTCATCAATCCCTGATAAACACACTAGAAAATGACCCAAGTATTCATCAACAGATTAATGGATAAAGAAAATGTGATAAACACATGCAGTGGAACATTTTTACATTATAAAAATGAAGGAAGTTTTGGTAGATATTACAACATGGGTAAGACTTGAAAGTGTTAAGTGAAATAAGCCATACACAAGAGGATGGATATTGTGTGATTACACTTATATAAAATATCTAAAATTGACAAATTTATAGGAACAGAAAGTAAACTAAAGATTACAAGGGACAGGGAAGACAAGGAATGTGAAGCTATTACTTAATGAACAGGTACAGAGTTTATATTGGGTGATGAAAATGTTTTGGAAATGATGCTAATTATACAATGTAATTATATATAGATATGTATATATATATTTTAATAGAAGTATAATTGATTTACAATGTTATGCCAATATGCTCTACATCAATGTGATGCAGTTATATACATACATACATTCTTGTTCTTATATTCTTTTCCATTATGGTTTATCCTGGGAGACTGGATATAGTTCTGTGTGCTATACAGTAAGACCTTATTGTTTATCCATTCTAAATATAATAGCTTGCATCTATCAACCCCAAACTCCCAGTCCATTCCTCTCCCACCATCTCTTTGGTAAACACAAGTCTGATCTCTATGTTGGTGAGTCTGTTTCTGTGTTGTAGATCGGTTCCTTTGTGACATTATTTTAGAATCCACATATAAGTGATATCATGTGATATTTGTCTTTCTCTTTCTGATTAGCTTCACTTAGAATGATAATCTCTAGTTGCATCCATGTTGCTGCAAGTGGCACTGTTTTGTTATTTAGTAGCTAAGTAGTATTCCATTGTATACATGCACCACTTCAGCACCAATTAAATGCGTGGGGTTCTCCATCACACCAAACCATTCTCCAGTTAGGTGTCTTTAATTGAACTCAGTTCTGACACTATCTGCACACATAGTAGCAGATCTCACAGTTTAAGGATTCAGTCCTATAAGACTACCTCTTCTCCCAATTAACATACCAATTGCAGGTCCAGGTTGTTGCCTGTGCTTCTAGTCAATGGATTGTAGATCAGAAGTTCCACTGACCCTCTTCATGGGTTCAGTCAATTTGCTAGAGAGGCTTATAGAATTCAAAGAAAAGTTTTATTTACTAGATTGCTATTTTATTATAAAAGGCTGTAAGATGAAAGAGAAGCAGAGAGCAAGGTAGGGAGACAGGGCAAGGAGCTTTATACTCTTGCCAAGTGTGCTGCTCTCCCAGTATCTCTACATGTTCACTGATTTGGAAGCTCTCTGAACCTCATCATTTTGGGGTTTCATGGATACTTCATTATATAGTCATGCTTGATTAAATTATTGGCCATTGGTGATTGAACTCAGTCTCTAGTTCCTCCCCTCCCTGGAGTCAGGTGGTAGGACTGAAAGTTCCAACTCTCAAAGTTGGGTTCCCTTGGGCTCTACAATCACTGAAGACAGGACTGCAGCCATGAAATTAAAAGACACATGTTCCTTGGGAGAAAAGCTATCATAAACCTAGACGGTGTATTAAAGAGCAGAGACATCACTTTGCTGACAGAGGTCCGTATAGTCAAAGCTACGGTTTTTCCAGCAGTCATGTACAGATGTGAGAGTTGGACCATAAAGAAGGCTGAGCCCTGAAGAATTCATGCTTTCAATTTGTGGTGCTGGAGAAGACTCTTGAGAGTCCTTTGGGCAGTAAGGAGATCAGTCAGTCAATCCTAAAGGAAATCGATACTGAATGTTCATTGGAAGGATTGATGCTGAAGCTGAAACTCCAATACTTTGGCCATCTGATGCAAAGAACTGTCTCATTGGTAAAGACCTTGATGCTGGGAAAGTTTGACAGCAGGAGCAAAAGGGGCTGACAGAGGATGAGATGGTTAGATGGCATCACTGACTCAATGGACATGAGTTTGAGCAAACTCCTGGTGATAGTAAAGGACAGGGAAGCCTGGACTGCTACAGTTCATGGGGTCACAAAGAGTAGGACATGACTTAGAGACTGAACAACAATAACCCCTGGGAACAGCCAGGTTGCACGCATCTGTGCTCACTTGCATCTGACTCTCTGCGACCCCAAGAACTGCAGTTCCTCTGTCCATGGGATTTCCCAGGTAAGAATACTATCCAAAAGTCTACAAGCAATAAATTCTGGAGAGGGTGTGGAGAAAAGGGAACCCTCTTACACTGTTGGTGGGAATGCAAACTAGTACAGCCACTATGGAGAACAGTGTGGAGATTCCTTAAAAAACTGGGAATAGAACTGCCATATGACCCAGCAATCCCACTGCTGGGCGTACACACTGAGGAAACCAGAATTGGAAGAGACGCATGTACCCCAATGTTCATCGCAGCACTGTTTACAATAGCCAGGACATGGAAGCAACCTAGATGTCCATCAGCAGACGAATGGATAAGGAAGCTGTGGTACATATACACAATGGAATATTACTCAGCCATTAAAAAAATTCATTTGAATTGGTTCTATTGAGATGGATGAATCTGGAGCCCATTATACAGAGTGAAGTAAGCCAGAAAGAAAAACACCAATACAGTATACTAATGCATATATATGGAATTTGAAAGATGGTAACAATAACCCTATATGCGAGACAGAATAAGAGACACAGATGCATAGAACAGCCTTATGGACTCTGAGGGAGAAGGTGAGGGTGGGATGTTCTGGGACAATAGCATTGAAACATGTATATTATCATATGTGAAACAGAACACCATTCCATGTTCGATGCATGAGACAAATGCTCAGGGCTGGGGCAATGGGATGACCCAGAGAGATGGGATGGGGAGGGAGGTGGGAGGGGGGTTCAGGATGGGGAACATATGTAAACCCATGGCTGATTCATGTCAATGTGTGGCAAAAACTACTACAATATTGTAAAGTAATTAGCCCCCAACTAAAATAAATAAATTTATTTAAAAAAAAAGAAGAATACTGGATTGGGTTGCCATTTCCTCCTCTGAGGGTCTTCTTGCCTCAGGGATCTACTGAGTCTTATGTGTTTCCCATATTGGCAAGCAGGGTCTTTATCACTGAGCTACCTGGGGAGCCAAAAGCCAGGTCACTCAGGGGCTTTCCAAAAGTTACCTCATTGTTCTCACCTCTAAAGAAATTGAAGAGTTTTAGGAACTGTGTGCCAGAGAAAGGACAAAGATTAAATACATATTTCCTATTATAAACCACATTATTGCAGTAATTAATGCAACTGAATTGTATACTTAAAATGGATAAAATGTCATATTTTATATTATATACATTAACATTTTCTGACAGAATGAGTGTGGAACATCTTACACTTCCAGAAATTATGAAGATGTCAAAAAACAAAAGAACAAGGGCATGTCAAAGGGACACAGGGGCCAAAACTAAAGAACTCCCAATAGTCAAATCTAGAATAATCGAGGAAATAATATTGATGATGTGATGATAATGATGATATTGGTATTGGATTATGTTGCTGTTCAGTCACTAAGTCATGTCCGACTCTTTGTGACCCCATGGACTGCATCATACAAGGCTTCCCTTTCCTTCACTATCTCCTGGAGTTTGTTTAAATTAATGTACATTAAGTCTATGATGACATCCAACTATCTTGTCCTCTTTTCCTTTTGCCTTCAGTCTTTCCCAGCATCAGGGTCTTTTTCAGTAAGTCAGCTCTTCACATCAAGTGGCCAAAAGTATTGGAGTTTCAGCTTCAGCATCTGTCCTTCCAATGAGATTTAGGGTTGATTTCCTTTAAGACTGACTGGTTTGATCTCTTTGCAGTCTAAGGACTCCCAAGAGTCTTCTCCAGCACACAGTCTGAAAGCATCAATTCATCAGTGCTCAACCTTCTTTATGATCCAACTCTCAAATCTGTACATGACTACTGGAAAAACCATAGCTTTGACTATATGGACCTTTGTCAGCAAAGTGGTGTCTTTGCATTTTAATACCTGTCTAGGTTGGTCATAGCTTTTCTTCCAAGGAGCAAGTGCTTATAATTTCATGCCTGCAGGCATCGTCTGCAGTGACTTTGGAGCCCAAGAAAATAAAAAGGTTTTCATTGTTTCCACTTTTTCTCCTATTTGCCATGAAATCATGGAAAAAAATGTCATGACTTTAGTTTTTTGAGTTTTTTGACTGGTGAATTTTAAGCCAGCTTATTCACTTTCCTCTTTTACCCTCATGAAGAGGCTCTTTAGTTCCTCTTCACTTTCTGTCATTAGAGTGGTATCATCTACATATCTAAGACTGTTGATATTTCTCCCAGCAATCTTGATTGCAGCTTGTGATTCATACAACCTGGTATTTCGAATGATGTACTCTACATATAAGTTAAATAAGCAGGGTGACAATATGCAGCCTTGACGTACTCCTTTCCCTATTTGGAACCAGTCCATTGTTTCATGTAAGGTCTAACTGTTGCTTCTTGACCCACATACAGGCTTCTCAGGAGATAGGTAAGGTTATCTGGTATTCTCACCTCTTTAAGAATTTTCCAGTTTGTTGTGATCCACAGAGTCAAAAGCTTTCACATAGTCAATAAAGCAGAAGTAGATGTTTTTCTGGAATTCCCTTGCTTTCTCTGTGATCCAATGGATGTTGGCAATTTGATCTCTAGTTGCTCTTCCTTTTCTAAACCCAGCTTATACATCTGGAAGTTTTTAGTTCATGTACTGCTGAAGCCTAGTTTAAAGGAGTTTGTGCCTAACCTTACTAGCATGGGAAATGAGAGCAACTGTACAGTAGTCTGAACATTGTTGGCATTGTCCTTCTTTGGGATTGGATTGAAAATTGACCTTTTTCCAGTTCTGTGGCCACTGCTGAGTTTTCCAAATTTGCTGAAATATTGAGTGTACCACTTTAACAACATCATTTTTAGGATTGTAAATAGCTCAACTGGAATTCTGTCACCTTCACTGGCTTTGTTCGTAATAAGGCTTCCTAAGGCCCACTTGATCTCACACCCCATGATGTCTGGCTTTAGTTGAGTGACCATAGCCTTGTGGTTATAGGGGTCATTAATAACTTTTTTGTATAGTTCTTCTTAGTATTCTTGCCACTTCTTCTGAATCTCTTCTGCTTTTGTTAGGTCCTTACCATTTCTGTCCTTTATCGTGCCCATCCTTGCATAAAATGTTCCCTTGATATCTCAGTTTTCCTGAAAAGATCTCTAGTCTTTCCCATTTTATTGTTTTCCTCTATTTCTTTGGACTGCTCATTTAAGAACCCCTTCTTATCTCTCTTTGATGTTCTCTGGGACTCTGCATGCAGTTGGGTATATCTTTCCCTTTCTCCCTTGCTTTTGACTTCTATTTCCTCAATCATTTGGGGTGTATGTTAATTTCTCAGGCCTGCCATAAAAAATTCCCTCAAATTCAGTGGTTCAAATTACCATAATTTTTTCTCTCACAGTTCTCTAAGCCAGAAGTCAAAATTCATGACGTCACCATAGTCATGCTCCATTTGTAAGCCCTTGGGAAGAATTGATAATGCCTTCTTGAAGCCTCCAGCATCTAATAGCTCTAACTGTCCCTTTCTTTGCATCAGTACCACAGATCTTTGCTGTTTCTTCACAGAGCTTTTCACTTCATATGTCTTATCTTTTTGTGTCTTGTAAGAACATTTGGTACTGGATTTATGCCACACTGGGATAATTAAAAATAATCACTTCTCTAAATCCTAATTTAATTACATCTGAAAAGACTTCTTTTTTTTTCCCCCCAATAAGGTCACATTTACATTTACGTGTTCCAGAACATCAATATATCTTTTTGGAATTGACATTCTTCCCATCATAGATAGAAACTAAGGACAATAGGTATTTAGGAGATATGAAAATTAAATGCAGTAAGTTATACTTGGTTGGATTATAGATGAAAACACCTAAAGATACATTAGTGGAACAGTTAGGAAACTTTTATAAGGACTGTACCTTTTTGATATTATTTATTGCATTATTTTGATGTTTATTGACTACAATGATGACACTTTTGTTATATGGATGATTGCATTGGTTCTTAGTGATTATATGCACATATATATGAAATTGGAATGTTTGCAACTTACATTAAAATAACAAATAAATATTGTAGAAGTGTCTGTGTATGCATAGAACAGAGATATAAGTGATAAGAGAGAGAAAATAATGAGACAATAAGGTAAAACATTAACAATATACTGAATCTAATTAAAAATACACTGATTTTCATTGTATTTCTCTTGCAATATTTTATAGGTTAAAATTATTTCTACAGAAACTATTTAAAAAGACAAAGCTATGATGATGCACTTGTGATTTTCTGTCAGTTTAGATCTTAGGGAATAGAATCATGACTCAAGAATTAGAGGTCAACTACTAAAATATATGTAGCTAAGAATCTTAGGAATTAAGTCTACCTTTAAAATCTTTTACCCACTAATAATAGATATTGTTAAAAATTATGTAAAATATAACATGTTCCTTTATCAAGCAAATATTTGGGATCAGTTCAGTTCAGTTCAGTCGCTCAGCCATGTCCGACTTTTTGCGACCCCATGAATCGCAGCACACCAGGCCTCCCTGTCCATCACCAACTCCCGAAGATTACCCAAACCCGTGTCCATCGAATTGGTGATGCCATCCAACCATCTCATCCTCTGTTGTCCCCTTCTCCTCCTGCCCCCAATCCTTCCCAGCATTAGGGTCTTTTCCAGTGAGTCAACTCTTCGCATGAGGTGGTCAAAGTACTGGAGTTTCAGCTTCAACATCAGTCCTTCCAATGAACACCCAGGATGGATCTCCTTTAGGATGGACTGGTTGACTCTCCTTTCAGTCCAAGGGACTCTCAAGAGTCTTCTCCAACACCACAGTTCAAAAGCATCAAAGCATCAATTCTTCGGCGTTCAGCTTTCTTCACCGTTCAACTCTCACATCCACACATGACCACTGGGAAAACCATTGCCTTGACTAGACAGACCTTTGCTGGCAAAGTAATGTCTCTGCTCTTAAATATGCTATCTAGGTTGGCCATAACCTTCCTTCCAAGGAGTAAGAATCTTTTAATTTCACGGCTGCAATCACCATCTGCAGTGATTTTGGAGCCCCCAAAAATAAAGTCTGACACTGTTTCCACTGTTTCCCCATCTGTTTCCCAGGAAGTGATGGGACCAGATGCCATGATCTTAGTTTTCTGAATGTTGACCTTTAAGCCAACTTTTTCACTCTCCTCTTTCACTGTCATCAAGAGGCTCTTTTAGTTCTTCTTCACTTTCTGCCATAAGGGTGGTGTCATCTGCATATCTGAGGTTATTGATATTTCTCCCGGCAATCTTGGTTCCAGCTTGTGTTTCTTCCAGCCCAGCGTTTCTCATGATGTACTCTGCATATAAGTTAAATAAGCAGGGTGACAATATACAGCCTTGACGTACTCCTTTTCCTATTTGGAACCAGGCTGTTGTTCCATGTCCAGTTCTAACTGCTGCTTCCTGACCTGCATACAGGTTTCTCAAGAGACAGGTCAGATGGTCTAGTATTCCCATATCTTTCAGAATTTTCCACAGTTTATTGTGATCCATACAGTCAAAGGCTCTGGCATAGTCAGTAAAGCAGAAATAGATGTTTTTCTGGAACTCTCTTGCTTTTTTGATGATCCAACGGATGTTGGCAATTTGATCTCTGGTTCCTCTGCCTTTTCTAAAACCAGCTTGAACATCTGGAAGTTCACGGTTCACGTATTACTGAAGCCTGGCTTGGAGAATTTTGAACATTACTTTACTAGCATGTGAGATGAGGGCAATTGTTTGGTAGTTTGAGCATTTTTTGGCATTACCTTTCTTTGGGATTGGAATAAAAACTGACCTTTTCCAGTCCTGTGGCCACTGCTGAGTTTTCCCTATTTGCTGGCATATTGAGTGCAGCACTTTGACAGCATCATCTTTCAGGATTTGAAATAGCTCAACTGGAATTCCATCACCTCCACTAGCTATGTTCATAGTGATGCTTTCTAAGGCCCACTTGACTTCAGTCCAGGACGTCTGGCTCTAGGTGAGTGATCACACCATCGTGATTATCTGGGTCATGAAGATCTTTTTTGTACAGTTCTTCTGTGTATTCTTGCCGCTTTTTCTTAATATCTTCTGCTTCTGTTAGGTCCATACCATTTCTGTCCTTTATTGAGCCCATCTTTGTATGAAATGTTCCCTTGGTATCTCTAATTTTCTTGAAGAGATCTCTAGTCTTTCCCATTCTGTTGTTTCCCTCTATTTCTTTGCAATGATAGCTGAGGAAGGCTTTCTTATCTCTCCTTGCTATTCTTTGGAACTCTGCATTCAGATGGGAATATCTTTCCTTTTCTCCTTTGCTTTTCACTTCTCTTCTTTTCCCAGCTATTTGTAAGGCCTCCTTATACAGCATCTTCCTTTTGTTTTTGCCAATAATATACCAGATTTACTCATCTATAATAATATTTAAGAATCTATAAAATTACAAAATAAGGTTCATTTCCCAAAATAGAAAAATAAATGGCTCCAGGGAACCACCTAGATAGATAGATCAGTGTTTTTCACTCCCCAGATGTTTGTTATAAGCTTGTATTCTTGGCATCTCTTCTTAATATGCTTCTCTTGGATCGTTACTGTTTCTGTCCTTGCATCTCTTGGATGCTAGACTGCTTATCCAGTGAGCATTTAGAGGATTGTTATTATATCACTTGACTGTCACTGTTTCATTGAATATTATTTTAATGCATGACTGTAGGTAATACACTGACATGGGGCTATAAGGCAATTATTGCCAAGTGAAGTGTTGTATGTAGGATTTGCTGGCATGTGTGTGTGTTAAACTATGTTTATGCTTTAGAATTTCTGGACAATTTGTTTTTGATTTATGAAGGTCACTAATGAGTGTATAGAAAGAAATTTGACTTGTTTTCAATAAGGGCCTTGATTAGTCAATCAATAGCAAAGTACACTTCAGAGTGCAATTCTAAAGGTTCTTCAATATACTCTTTGATGTTATGAGTCGGAAACATAGTATCCTAACTACAGCACAGGTTTTTTTTTTTTTTTTTTTTTCTTAATGCCAAGGTCTGTTTTCTAAAAGACTATAGAGAGGTATGAAATTTTTTCAAGAAGTGACTGACTAATAATGAAAGCACTATTTCTTTTTCTGTTAAAAGAGCTTGTTTGTTTTATCATCCTTGGTGTCCCTTAGCTTTTTATTAAGCCTAAGGAAATATAAATAAATGAATTGTGATTATTTGATTTTATCCTACTTGACAAATATACTAGAGCATATCTAACTAGATTAATGTTATCTAAGACACTAGGAAATTTATACATGTCACTCATTCATTTATTCCTCTATTTTTATGTCAGTGTGATAAAGCATGATGATTCAGAGCACAGATCCCTTTTCAGGGAAGGGCTTTTTGCCTGTGCTGCCAGTTGGGTCATCTGTAGACATCCTTCAGCTATTTCCCAAGCACAGATTGCCTCAGCTTCCATTTCACTACAAAGCAGAATGATTGTGACAGACTGGTTAGCTCTTGAGCTTTCAGTAGGGTTAGCCAAGGATTTAGTAGGGCTTCTCTTGTAGATCAACTTTTCCCTCTACTCAATCCTGGTCCAGCATCTCCAAACACACAGGTATTGACTGTATAGGTACTCTTAATACATATCTTATATGCTGATCTGTGTTCCTGAGTCCCTTGTTGGAAAACTCAGTGTGCAACAGATGGACATGTTAAAAATATGTTTGAAAAATTTGAAATGACTGAGTTTCTGTAGTCATCAAAAAATATTTTGGTTTGCTTGATTTTTTTTTGATTTTTTAAAAATTGTCTTAAACTCTAAATCATATTATTTCAAATTACTTCACATGTGGGAATTTTTAATCTTTTTGGGATATGGAGGAGCTCTTATTTCTGAATCAGGTTTTGCAATGCCAGATCTGATATAACTTCATAGTGTTCTCTCAACATATCTAAGGACTTAAGGATTTCTACCTACCACCAAAATGGGATATCTAGACCTGGGCTTATTTTCCTGACTAATATAACCATAAAACCAAAGAAAACAAAGATAAAATTGGAATCAGTGGTTCTTAAGACATTGGCCATCAAGGGCTGAAGGGAAATATTCCTGAGAGATGGGAAACAACAGAGATAGCTTTACCATTGCTCAAACTTACTGCCTTGAGGAAGAAGTTTCTAAGCTATAGTGCAAGAAGGAAGAACTCAAGTGAACCAAGCAGACTCTATAAAAAATAGAAAAACAGGGAAAAAATCCATATGCACATGTCAGTAGATGTATAATACAATACCATTTTCTGTAAAAAAAAAAAAAAAAATTCAGCCAACTAGGAATAGAGAGGAAATTCCTCAGCCTGGTAAGTATATCTAGGAAAAATGTACAGCTCACATTGTACTTGATGATGTAAATCTGAAATACCCTCCCCCAAGATAAGGAATAGTATAAAAATGTCAATGCTTACCACTTCTATTCGACATTGTATTGGAGGTTCTATTCAGTGAAATAAAAAATACAATTCATCCATATGGTAAAGGAAAAGGTAAAAACTATAGATATTTGCAGACCACATGTTTACTACCTCGAAAATCCAAAGGGGTCTACAAAAAGCTACTAGAATTAATCAATTTAAATTTAGAAAGCTTCTTGAATACAAAAGCAAGCTTTTAAAAATTGTATTTATATACTATCAGTGAACAATCAGAAATTAAAAGCTTAAAAAGTCCCTTTTAGGAAACTCCTCTGGCGGTCTAGTGGCTAAAACTCTGTGTTCCTAATGCGGGGAGCCTGGGTTCAATCCCTGGTCAAGGAACTAGATCCCACATGCCACAGCTAAAGAGTCCATGTGCCATTTATTTGGTGAGGCCAAATAAATAAATAAATATTTTTTAAAAATCCCTTTTACAATACCATGAGGAATATGAGGCACTTAGGGGAAAAAATCTCATAAAACATATGAAAATTCTTTATATTGACAAATTATTCAATTAATTTGTTAAAAAAAAAAACCCTAATTCTAAAATTTATATGACCATTCAGAAGAGCTAGAATACCAAAAAAAACTTTGTAAAAAAGTAAATTTAGAGGACTTATACTCTGATTTCTAGTTCAGTCACTAAACTATGTCTGACTCTTTGCAACCCCAAGGACTGCAGAAGCCCAGGTTTTCCTGTCCTTCACTATACCCTGGAGTTTGCTCAAACTCATGCCCATTACGTCAATGATGCCATCCAACATTCTTATCCTCTGTCACCCACTTCTCCTCCCACCTTTAATCTTTCACCAAATCAGGGTCTTTTCTAATGAGTTGACTCTTCACATCAGGTGGCCAAAATATTGTAGCTCCAGCTTCAGCATCAGTCCCAATTAAGATTCAGGGTTGACTTCATTTAGATTTAGCTTTACTGCCTTTGAAAAAAAAAAGAACTTGCATTTCAATCAGTTGTTTAAAAGGTCGTGTTTAATGTCACATTAGCACTTTCCCAGAAAGATTTATTTTTGTTTAGATTTAATATGATAAGGTTTCTGGGTGTTCATTCCAAATAGAACTTGCCAAAGTTTCCATTCAAGATTTTAATATAACTTCATTAAGGTGTCCATCTTTAGTCAGTGATATTCAACTACTATATAACTTTACAACATAAATAGTACATAGTGATATTTATTCAATAAGTCTTTCTCTTTTGTCTGTTTAGATTTAATACACAAATAGAAAAATAGATAATAGTATGATATCTATATAATAATCATGCAATGATTTTAAGTGCAAAATATTTTTCAGATATTTTTTTTTCCTTAAACAAGATTAAAATTCAGAAAACCATATGAATCAATGAGCCTAAAAATGTTTTTTTGACTATCTATGTAATTCTCATTCATTGACGCACTTTCTCCTTCCACTGGCCAATACTGTCTTCCAGCATAACAGAAAGCATTATTACCTGACAGCTTTATTGAGTCTTATTGAGCATGACTGTATATAATAAATACTTCTTGTGTCTGCTGTGCCATCCAGGACTTTGGTGAATCAGGGAAAAATTTATCATGGTAATGGTCCCTGATAATAGTCTGGTGTCATTTTTTGTTGTTGTTGTTGTTGAGAAAGCTTCAGTTTGGCACTGATGAGTGACTTATCATTTACCAAGTAATACATGTAATTTGAACCCAGAAGGAATCACAATTTGCCATATGAGACTCTACTTCCTATCTCATTGGCCATAATTGGTTCAGTGTGCAAAAGACTAAGGAACATTTTTTAACGGTTTCAGAAAAATATTTCCCAATCTTTCAGATGGAAGAAATGCCCTTTCTTTCTGGTTGACATAAAAAAAAAAAAAAGGAAACACATGAATCCCAAAGCTATTAGAATACTTTAGATTTCTCAGCAAGTGTTAGCTTTAACTTGACATAAATATAATGGAAGACATAGAGGAGAGAAAGAATAAAACTTCTCTTTTCATTGAGTTTCTATATGCTACTAGGTGAACTTTCAGTTATAAGTACAAAAACATCTCTTTATTTTGTAGGCCAAGAATGCTTTGCCTATAACTCATTACTGTGGAACCAATAAACACCCCAGTCTCAAAATCAAAATACACTTAGGAAATTCTGCATTTTCCCTAATTTTTATAGGTCTTTTAGTTCTGTATCCATCATGTATACTTTTTTGATGGAATACATATATACCTTTTGTCTGAACTGATAATACTTTGTAAATAGTTTCATGCTTAATAATAAAACTCATAATGTTGATATTTAATATTTTCACATAAATCTATAAGATATAATGGACAGATGTTTCTTATTTTTTATATCCTCCACAGTTTATGGAAGAGCACTATATATTTTGATAGGAAAAATTATTGAATGGCTAAGTTGATGACTCACTGAATTTTTTCATGTATAAAGATAAGAGCATATGAATTAGATTATATTATACATGTTGCTTTATAATAAAAATGATAGAACTGTTAAAATTGTGCTTTAATTTGTCATTTAATATAGAAGAAGAAAACTGGTGAGATGAAAGGAATTGTTATATTTTACATGCATATTTCATCACCCAAGTGATATTAATTCCTTTAATTTCAAAGGTTAAAAAATCAATTTTAAAATGTTAAGAATTTAGAGACATTAAACTGCATTTTAAAAATATTTTAGATAGTTGTAATTTTTTCTTCTCTATGAATACAGGTTATTAGCATTCACAGATCACAAATTATCATCTATCTTTTTTTTCCCCTCATGTTAGGCAATATCATCACTACCTGGTACCAGTAATCTTTTCTGAAACCGTTGTCTCATACTAGTCCTTTTACCACAAGCTATCAGCCCATATGTTTATATTTGTGTTCATCTTTTACCAATCAAATTATTTTGTTTTCCAAAGGAAGTTCCATAATTGAAAATGTGTGTCTCTTTTCCATTAAATTAACTAGTGGCTGGATATGATAGTTAAAACACTCCATTATTTTCTATGATTCTCTATTGCCATGTTGAATTCTGATGCTATGTGTTTTTTTCCCTCATGTTTGTAATTTTTTTTTTCTATTTATATCCCTGGGAAATTGTGAGAGACTCAGTGACTAAGCAAGATATGTCCTTATCTATTTCATGTTTCATAGTTTCTCATCATAACGTATGTCCATTCCAACATGTAGATTTTGTTCATTCATCTTCATCTGAACTACCGCCTTCCAACTTCTCTATTCATATACTCATCTAACTCAGTTTTCCCTTGTTATCCTTTCCATATCTTTTTAATATGGCCTCTGGAAAGTGTCACTTGATTCCAATATCTACAAATTTATTTCTGAAATTTTATTTTCTCTCCTACCCTTACTCTCTTTTCTTATTTTGCTTTTTAATTAAACTTAAACATGCCTAACACTTAGGATAGTGTCAGTCTCAAAGCTTTCTTAAGTAGTGAATTCCTACCCCTCTTCCCCAAATCCTGGTCTTTTCTTGTCTTGGAAGAGAATTAGGTGTTCTACTTGCTTATAATTTCCATTTTTTCCTCCTTTCTCCTTCAAACCACCCACATTCTCGAAGTTTGTGTTATTAAATACCAAATTCTCAAAACTGAAAAGCAAAAAGAATAAAAATTTTAAATAAAAAAAAACAGAATAGCCAAATAATACAGAACAAGCATATAATGTGTGTAATTAAACACCAAAAGGAGGAGGAAAAGAGAGTGGAAGAGAAGAAATATTTAAAAGACCAATGACTGAGAATTTCTCTAAGTTAAAAAAAGAAAAAAACTTAGAGAAATAGTCCATGCTTATGAATGTTGATAGAGAGGCCCAATATTGTCAGAAAGTTCTTCCCTGATTTTTAGTTTTTCTTAACTTGATCTTCAGATTAAATGAAAACCCAGTCAAAATCATAGCTATTTTGGGATATTGGTAAGCTGATTTTAAAGTTTTACAGAGAGGCAAAAGATCCAGAATAGCCAAAACAACATTGAAGGAGAAGGAAACCTATCAATAGAAAACAACCCAATTAAAACATGAGCAAAAATTTTAACAGATCTCACCCAAGGAGATCTGTAGATGGGAAATGAGCATATGAAAAGAAGCTCCATATCATATGTCATCAAGGAAATGCAAACTAAAACAACAATGAGATTCTTTTACCTGCCTGTTGTTCTTAGTCTCCCAGGCATGTCTGACTCTTTGCAACCACATGAACTGTGGCACACCAGGCTCCTCTGTCCATGGGATTTTCCATGCAAGAATACTAGAATGGCATTAGGTAGCATATTAGAATGGCAACTAGGTTGCCACTTCCCTTTCCAGGGGACCTGAAATCCAGAACACAGATAACACCAAGTGCTGCTGAAATGTGCAGGAAGTCTCATTCATGGCTCGTGAGAATTAAAACTGCTTCAGTCACTTTGGAAGTCAGTTTGGTGGTCTTTTATAAAACTAAACATCATCACCATATGAGCCAGCAATTGCACTCCTTGTTATTTACCAAAGAAGATGAAAACTTATGTCCTCACAGAAACCAGCACATGGATGTTTACAACGGCTTTATTCATGATCAGCAAAACTTGGAAGCAACAAAGATGTCTTTCAGTAAGGGATTGAAGTGTGGTACATTCAAACAATGGAATATTATTCAGTGCTAGAAATAAATGAGCTATCAAACATAAAACACAGAGGAATCTTAAATGCATATTATGAAGCAAAGGAAACCAATCTGAAAAGTCTACATATCCTATTATTCTAACTATATGACAATCTGGAAAAGACAAGACAATGGAGACCAATAAAAAATTCAGTGAATGCCTAGAGTGAGGATAATGGGAAGAATGAATAGACAAAGCACAGACAATTTTTAGTAATGAAAATACTCTGTCTCATACTACAATTATGGATGCATGTCATTATACCTTTATCTGAACCTACAGAATGTCCAATGCCAAGGGTGAACCATAATGTAAATTGTTTACTTGGGGTGATTATGATCACTATATATTCATCAGTTGTTAAAAATGCACCACTCTGATGAAAGATATTGCTAAGAGGAGAGGTTAGAAATGTGTGGAGGTGGGGGTATATGGGAAATCACTGTACCTTCTCCTCAATTTTACTATGAAGATTAGACTGCTCTAAAAATGTCATAATAAAAAATATCATACCCTGTTAATTTCTAAGCTTGCTTGCACACTCAGGTCTGTATCTCTCAAAGGCACTCAATTTTATCACTATATGAGATTTTCACTTTAAAAAGTATAGTTTGTACATGATTTTAAGAAAATAAAATGAAAGATAAACATTTGTGTTTTTTTTCTCATTTATATTTTGCTGTATCATCTATTTTTATTATGTCTTAGGTTTAATCTTCCAATCTATTTTTCATTTACTTCTACCTTTGGAAGATTATTAATATATTACTACTTCTCCTAGTTATTTCCCCTAACATTTGTATTTCTTTTGTAATTTAGTAATAATTCCTTTCTCTGTGCATTAGTCTTCAGTCATTGCTACTATTATCCTAACTCTTAAAAGGCAAATTACAGTTTGCTACAGAGATTTCACTCATATTTCTTAATACACATTCAGCTTATGTATTTTATCCTTAAAGTGCCTATTTGTAAATTAAAGTACCATCTATTTCAAGACAGAATATCAACAGTTCAAATCATTAATGGGGATATAGTTAGCTAATGTTACATGGATATCAACAGATTGATGGAGAAGATGGAGAAGCTCTATGAAGTCAGCAAAAACAAGACCAGGAGCTGACTGTGCCTCAGATCATGAGCTGCTTAATGCAAAATTCAGACTTAAATTGAAGAAAGTAGGGAAAGCCACTAGGGCATTTGAGTGTGACCTAAATCAAATCCCTGGTGATTATAAAGTGAAAGTGTAAAATAGATTCAAGGGATTAGATATGATAGACAGAATGCTTGAAGAACTATAGACAGAGGTTCCTAACATTGTACAGGAGGTATTGATCAAAACCATTGCCAAGAAAAAGAAATGCAGAAAGGCAAAATAGTTGTCCGAGGAGGCCTTACAAAGAGCTGAGAAAAGAAGAGACATGAAAGGCAAAGGAGAAAAGAAAAGATATACCCATTTGAATGCAGAGTTCCAAAGAATAGCAAGGAGAGATAAGAAAGCCTTCCTAAAGTGAAAAATGCAAAGAAATAGAGGAAAACAATAGAATAGGAAAAACTAGAGATCTCTTCAAGAAAATTAGAGATAACAAGGGAACATTTCATGCAAAGATGGGGACAATAAAGGACAAAAATGGTATGGGCCTGACATAAGCAGAAGATATTAAAGAAGAAGTGCCAAGGATATACAGAAAAACTATAACAAAAAAAAAAAATCTTAAGGACCCAGATAACCACAATGGTGTGATCACTTACCTAGAACCAGACACCCTGGAGTGAGAAATCAGTAGGCCTTAGGAAGCATCAGTATCAACAAAGCTAGTGGAGGTGATGGAATTCCAGCTGAGCTATTTCAAATCCTAAAAGATGATGCTGTGGAAGTGCTGCACTCAATATGTCAGCAAATTTGGAAAACTCAGCAATGGCCACAGAACTGCAAAAGGTCAGTTTTCATTCCAGTCCTAAAGAAAGGCAATGTCAAAGAATGCTCAAACTACTGCACAATTGCACTCATCTCACACGCTAGCAAAGAAAAGTGAAAATGAAAGTCGTTCAGTCATGTTCGATTCTTTGTGACCCCATGGACTGACTATACAGTCTATGGAATTCTGCAGGCCAGAGTACTGGAGTGGGTAGCCATTCCCTTCTCCAGGGGATCTTCCTAACCCAGGGATCAAACCCAGGTTTCCCGCTCCACAGGTGGACTCTTTACCAGCTGAGCCACAAAGGAAATGCAAGAATACTGGAACAGGTAGCCTATCCCCTCTCCAGTGAATCTTCTTGACCCAGGAATGGAACCAGTGTCTCCTGCATTGGCGGCGGATTCTTTACCAACTGAGCTATCAGGGAAGCCTCAAAGCTAGCAAAATAATGCTCAAAATTCTCCAAGCCAGGCTTCCACATTACATGAACTGAAAACTTCCAGATGTTCAGGCTGGATTTTGAAAAGACAGTGAAACCAGAGATCAAATTGCCAACATCCATTGGATTCTCAATAAAGCAAGAGAATTCCAGAGAAACATCTACTTCTGCTTCATTGACTATGCAAAAGTCTTTGACTGTATGCACCACAACACATTGGAAAATTCTTAAAGAGATGGAAATACCAAACTACCTTACCTGCCTCCTGAGAAATCTGTACACAGGTCAAGAAGCAATAGTTAGAACTGGACATGGAACAATGGACCAGTTCCAGATTGGGAAAGGAGTACGTCAAAGCTGTATATTGTCACCCTGCTTATTTAACTTATATACAGAGTACATCATTTGAAATGCTGGACTGAATTAAGCACCAGCTGGAATCAAGACTACCTGGAGAAATATCAGTGACCTCAGATATTCAGATGACACCACCCTTATGACAGAAAGCCAAGAGGAACTAAAGAGCCTCTTGATGAAAGTGAAAGAGGAGAGTGGAAAAAGCTGGCTTAAAACTCAACATTCCAAAAACGAAGATCATGGCATCCAGTCCTTTCACTTCATGGCAAATAGGTGAGGAAAAAATGGAAACAGTGACAGACTTTATTTTCTTGGGCTCCAAAAATCACTGCAGATTGTGACTGCAGCCATGAAATTAAAAGATACTTGCTCCTTGGAATAAAAGCTATAACCAACCTAGAGAGCATATTAAAAAGCACAGACATTACTTTGCCCACAAAGGTCCATATAGTCAAATTGTTTCTCCAGTAGTCATGTATGCATGTGAGAGTAGGACCATAAAGAAAGCTGAATGCTGAAGAATTGACGCTTTTGCATTCTGGTGTTGGAGAAGCCTCTTGAGAGTCCCTTGTACAGCAAGGAAATCAAGCCAGTCAATCCTAAAGGAAATCAGTCCTGAATAGTCATTGGAAGGATTGATGGTGAAGCTGAAGCTCCAATACTCTGACACCTGATGTGAAGAGCTGACTGATTGGAAAAGCCCCTGATGCTGGGAAAGATTGCTGGCAGGTGAAGAAGGGGACGAGAGAGGCTGAGATATTTGGATGGCATCATTGATTCAATGGACATGAGTTTGAGCAAGCTCTGGGAGATGGTGAAGTACAGGAATGCCTGTTGTGCTGCAGTCCATGGGGTCGCAAAGAGTCATACACAATTGATCGACTGAGCCACAACAACAATGTCAGGGTAATTATTTTTGACATAACTTATATTTAATGTTCAAGTATAATTATTTCAAATGTCATAGATTAACTTTTCTGAACACATTAGATATATAAATATTACAAAAAAGAACATATTATAGAAAATGATATACTGCTGTATTAGAGCCTGCCTCAAATGGATGCTGCATTTGTATATAACATTTTCTAATACTAGAAATAATTTTAAAAGTATAGCCAGTGAGCATTTATTGAAAAGTAATACCAAAAAAAGTAAGCCTAAGTAAGTCTATGTTAGAAATGATGTCATACAGAAAATGTTAATTTTTGAGATTTATGTTTCAGCAAATTCTTGAATATCTTGTAACAACAGCAATTTCTTATACAGATATGACATTCAAATTAAAAAGAGAAGTTAAGCTTATTCATTTTTTCAGATATATCCAGTACTTAAATGAAATCCCCAGATGACTAACTAATTTTTTGATTTTTAAGCCAGATGGATTGTGTCATGTAGACACAAGCATGGAGATTAAATGCCTTATAAAGCCCATCACATTCATTTAAATATCATACAACAGTTATTAGATTTTTGGCACTGCTTTCTGTCTGAATATTTTGAAGCTGACACTTTTAAAACAATGTCTAAATTCTATATCATGCTTAAATTGGGGACCAAGAAATTGAATTTTAATGCTCAACCACAACCTTTGTATAAACATACAAAAAAAAAAAAAAAAGATTGTCATAACATGAGCTCAGTAAGACATCAAGAAGTGTGATTATATTTCAGTGAACAATTTAAAAAGAACTAAATGGTAAAATTTAGTTTCTTAAAACACAGCTCAATTCCTGCCATATAAATATATGCTATGCAAAAATATGAATTTATAGTTAATTCTATGAAAATAGTATTTCTAAATTTTGTCTTAATTTTTAAACTGGGAATATTCTTAGGAGGAAAAATGTCACAGAGTACTAAGAAATATGTTTTCCAGAGTAATTGTTTAAGATTATGGCCTGATTTGGGAACATACATATTAAATATACAATTTTATCTTGGTTACAAAATGATATTATTTGAAAATGAACCATTGATTTAATATCTGGAGATATAGGATTGATCATAATATTCTTCATGACAGCAGTTTGTTACATAGAATCCTACTCTTGTATTATGTTAATATTTTATGTTTTTAATTGTATTTTACCTTTAAACTATCATTACATTCATAATGTATCTAGGTAATTTCTTAATTTTGGTGTTGGGATTAATGAGGAAAGTAGCCTATATTGTAGGAATATCTCACTAGATGTTTTTATTTTTCCTTGCTTATTTACAACAAAAGTTTCCCTAAATGTTCACAAATTGTCAGGGTTTGCAACTTACATGTTTTTACTGAAAAAAATATTATATATATAAAAGGTGTCTATGGTGGTCAACCTGTTTCACCAAGACAGAGAGTATTTAGTATTAGGTACATATCTCCAAGAAAAGTAAACTAGCTGAACTATTAAGAGTTGGCCATCCACCTTTTCCTGCTCCATCTTCCAGTCATAGAATGAAATGAAACAATGAGAGATAAGATGTGACTAGAAGGAGTGAAAGAAGAGTGAAAAAGTTGGCTTAAAGCTCAACATTCAGAAAACTAAGATCATGGCATCCGGTCCCATCACATCATGGCAGATAGATGGGGAAACAGTGGAAACAGTGGCTGACTTTATTTTTATGGGCCCCAAAATCACTGCAGATGGTGATTGCAGCCATGAAATTAAAAGACGCTTACTCCTTGGAAGGAAGGTTATGACCAACCTAGATAGCATATTTAAAAGCAGAGACATTACTTTGCCAACAAAAGTCTGTGTAATCAAGGCTATGGTCTTTCCAGTCGTCATGTATGGATGTGAGAGTTGGACTATAAAGAAAGCTGAGCACCAAAGAATAGATGCTTTTGAACTGTGGTGTTGGAGAAGACTCTTGAGAGTCCCTTGGACTGCAAGGAGATCCAACCAGTCCATCCTAAAGGAGATCAGTCTTGGGTGTTCATTGGAAGGACTGATGTTGAAGCTGAAACTCCAATACTTTGGCCACCTGATGCGAAGAACTGACTCATTGGAAAAGACCCTGATGCTGGGAAAGATTTGAGGGCAGGAGGAGAAGGGGACGAGAGAGGATGAGATGGTTGGATGGCATCACCGACTCGATGGACATGGGTTTGGGTGGACTCAGGGAGTTGGTGACGGACAGGGAGGCCTGGCGTTCTGCGGTTCATGGGTTTGCAAAGAGTCAGACATGACTGAGCGACTGAACTGAACTGAACTGAGAAGGATGGAGACATAAAAGATCTGGGTTTCTATTACAGAGTTTTCTTGTTGTGGTTGCTCTATAGTCATTCTTTTTGAAAGTACCCTGATATCATCATCTATTCTTTCAGTTCCTTTTGGGGCAGTGACTCTAAGAAGCGTCATGAACATGGAAAGCTATATATACTCAAAGCAAAGGAATTATGGAGCCTATGATAATCTGTCCTGTTACAAGAGACTTAAAATCATCAAGAGATAATGGAAAAATTTACCTACCTTTTTTTGTTAATACACCGAGTATATATAGGTTTCTTTTCATTTTGTTTTTAAAAAAATATATTAGTGCTACAGTGCTTAATTTAAAATATGTGAGGGGTAACATCAGACAAAAGGCAGATTACAAATCTCCAAGTTCTCATTCTCCCACAGAAACATCAAAAATCTACCATAAGCTGTAGGAGCTCCAGAAAAACAGTCAAAGGTTTGTGGCAATGAAACAAAGGCCCATTAATATACAGTTATCTTCAAAATGGTAGGATGTTTTGTGGTGTTTTTATTCCCCTTGGCACCCTCCCTGGTGTAGTGATGGTCTTGATTCTTAGGTGGTGGCAAGCTTGTTCTCAGCTCCCCTCTTAGAACTGGAGGGAATAAAGAAGACCTTATTTGCAAGTGATCATGTATGTCTCTTCCAACCCATTTGGAGTTCATCTGAAAGACTTGCTTGTCTCTTTCTCACATAACTAGAAACACCAATGGAAAAAGCAGTGGGCACTGTTGCAAATTACCTGAAATTCATCAATAGATGAATGGATAAACAATATACTAAACTCCCTAAATCTCTTCCCTAGTGAAATGATAAAAATTATTTTTTAAAATGTACAAAATCTCTGGGAATGTTTTTAAGGGTGTACAATAAAAGAAGAAACATTTACTAAACAAAATCTACTTAAACTTGGTTCAAATAGTAAGAGTCTGTGGCATGTGAACCACAACACAATTCTTTCCTACATTAACATGATGGAAACTCTACTCCATATGTGAGCAGCCAAGAACCTTTAATTCGGGTCCAATTGTCAATCAACTTGTTTTAAATTTTTCTTTTTGAGTTCTTTCTAAGTCAGATCAACCAAAGTTCAGAGAGGTACACAATTTAATCAGTCTGTTGTTCATTCACTAAGTCTATTCTGACTCTTTACAACCCCGTGGACTGCAGCACACTAGGCTTCCCTGTCCTTCACTATCTCCCAGAGTTTGCTCAAATTCATGCCCATTGAGTCTGTGATGCTATCCAACCATCTCACCCTCTGCTGCCCTCTTCTTTTGCCTTCAACCTCTCCCAGCATCAGGCGCTTTTCTAATGAGCTGGCCCTTCACATTAGATGGCCAAAGTATTGGAGCTTCAGCTTCAGCATCAGTCCTTCCAATGAATACTCAGGACTGATTTCCTTTAGGATTGATTGGTTTGATCTCCTTGCAGTCCAAGGGACTCTGAAGAGTCTTCTCCAACACCACTGTTCAAAAGCATCAACTCTTCTGTGCTCAGCCTTCTTTATGGTTTAACTTTCACATCCCTATATGACTACTAGAAAACCATAGCTTTGACTATACAGATCTTTGTTGGCAAAGTGATGGCTCTGCTTTTGAATATGCTGCCTGGGTTTGTCATAGCTTGTTTTCCAAGGAGCTAGTGTCTTTTAATTTCAAGTCTGCAGCCACCATCACATGTTGCTTTTTCAGACATAGGCATTTCATTGTAGCTGAGGATAATTTGCAATAATTTCATTTTATAATTTATGTTAATAACAACACAGAGTTTTATATCATTCCTACAAAATCTTTAAAAATCTTCCTTATTGAATGAATGATGCTCAACAGATGAATCTCATCATTCTCCTCCATAGCCAGTGGTACACAGTAATGGTTATGGGCTTCTCATGGAACCATCACTCTCTCCTTGTCTGTGTGGTACCGCTTAGCACATTTAAGGCGCTCTGCTTTGGCTCATAGGATGTATTTGACAGTCAATTTGCATAGCAGTTACCATCTTCCAAATTAACTGTGAATTTTCTTAATCCATTCCTTCTTTACTTCCTCACTCTTCTTTTCATTCTACTACTTTCATATCCTCTCAGTTTTTCTTGTTTCCATTCTTCCATCATGTCTTCCATTCCTAAGTAATATCCAGTTCTTGACTATGATTATTATTCAATTAGCAAAAATGATAATAGCATAAGTTACTGACCTATCTTATGCCAGATATGTGAGAACATATTTATCTACATTATCACTCTTTTATAACATGATTATTAAAAACATTGGTTAATACACTCCTGGGTTTCTCAGATCTGGAACATCATTAAAATGCCTGTGCAGTTCTGTCTCACTCAAAAGTAAACATTCATGTAATCAGGGCCATGACATCATCAGTTAAGACATTCTTGGCATTAGGAATCAGAACCAGAAAAGGGAACAGCTGGCTTTATCACTTTTATATTCCCTAAGAGACAAGATAAGTCTTTTAGGATTCATTTTTCACATACCCACATTAGATTTCTACCAAATATTCTGTAACAGTCTTTTATTCATGGAAGAAAATAAGTTTGTTTAAAAGTTAATGATAGTTGTTATGTTTTAGTTACTTTAGTCCCTCAAATGAACCCAGTGAAGAACGTTTGGGTGTAATATTATAAAAATATTTTCAGTTGGCTTTTAAGAACTAAAAAAAGTATGCAGCAAAGCAATTTATTCTTCTTCTAGAGCTTTCTGAATTAGATGTCCATACAGAAATTAACATTTTACCTGCTTCTGTTTCCTGTTCACAGGTTAAGATTTTATGCCTTTGCAGATGGACTTTCCAGGTGGCACTAGGGTTAAAGAACCCACCTGCTAATGCAGGAGATGTAAGAAACCAGGATTTGATCCCTTGGTCAGGAAGCTACCCTGGAGGAAGGCACGGGCCACTCCAGTATTCTAGCTTGGAGAATCCCAGGGACAGAGGAGCCTGGTGGCCTACAGCCCATAGGGTTGCAAAGAGTCGGACATGACAGAAACGATTTCGCTCGGATGCATCTTTCCAGATAGTGATGCACACATGCTACTATGCTGCTGAAATTTCTATCCCAAGTGTGAATGAATAGAAGTGATTTTGCATGTGGTGTCATTAAACTTGCTTCACTGCTGGATCAGTGGTAAAGAATCTGCCTGCCAGTGTGGGAGATGCGGATTCAGTTCCTGGGGTGGGAAGATCCTCTGGGGAAGAAAATGGCAAGTCACTCTAGTATTCTTGCTTGGGTAATCCCATGGACAGTGGAGCCTGGTGGACTACAGTCCATGGAGTTGCACAGAGTCGGACACAACTTAGTGACTAAATAATGACAATCATTAAACCTTGCCCCAAATTTTTTTGTTTCTTACATCTTTTAGAAGCATTAAAAAAAAAAAAACTTTAAAAAATATTTTTATGAACCCAGGAAATAAGTCATTTAGCTATTTATTCTTATCAGAATTGGGTAATAGTCATATTATCTAGTTGTTTTGGCTATGAAAAATGTATTTAACCACTCTCAGACTTAGCTTCCTTGTCTTTAAAATGAGAATAATGATAATAGTCTTAATTGGCAAGGTGTGAGGATAAAGTTAGGTAAATGCAAATTATTCGACAAGTCTCTTATAAGGTATTTACTTCTAGTATAAGGTATTTACTCAATCTAGGCTATGATAATTGTTAGTTACTGACATTACTGCTCAAAACCATATATTAATTAGTTATTTCCAATAACATATCCCTTTATAGTTATAGGTAAAAGCATTAGAAAAGGAGCTCAAAATCTATTTAAATCTTCAGGTCACCCTAGGAGGCTGGTTAACTGCAGGTAATCGCAGGAGGCTAGTTACAAAGTAACTATTAGTTATGTTACTATATGTTACTATAAACAACTATACTTCCAAACAAGGCACCTTACTTAGTAAAGATAGGAATTCCAATGCTCTTCATTCTGAAGGAAGCAAAATGGCACATTACAAGGAAGCCCTATTTTTTTCAGTTTCCCATTGAGCTGATAATAAATGTTTGAATTACCCACTTAGAAAGATGTTCTTTTGGGAGAATGAGCCAGGGTCATTTGAAAAGTCACTTGATACTATGCTCGAAAGAGAATAGCTGTCTCTGGGGTTGGCTATCAATAGATGAAATAGCTTTTTCTCTCCCCTTGCTTCATCCCTCACCCCCATCACTCATGCCCTTTATAATATTCGACAAAAGCATTGCTCAACTGCATCTTGTCTGACAGTGAAGGTACATAAAATACCCATTTTGTTTAAATGAATGGCAGTAACCTTTTGCTACACTAACTACTACTGTAGCACAGGAAACAGCATGGGTTCTGCTTGTATCACTTCTCTTTCAGCTCATGGTGTCTTATAGGTGATATGAATCACAATCCCCTTTTTTCTGATAATCATTTAACATGAGCTCCCTGTTTTGTATTCAAGTAGCTTGTTTACTTGTTTGACATGCCTAATGGTTTTAAAGTTGTGTACTCACTAACACTGATGAAAAGCACATTTTTCTTAAACAGAAATGGCCAATAGCATAGTTTCAAATCCTGCAATGCTGTCCTATCTTTAGAAAGAGTTTCAGTGACTATTCTTTGATCTTATGACATTCTTTTATAAAATATTTATTAATTTTTATTAAGTACTAATCTCATATTGAGTGTGGTAGATTGAACAGTGAGCAAAAAATGATTACCTGTATTAACTGACCTATCACTTTGGTTCCTCATTTCTCCTAGGATATAAAATAACTCATTTATATAGGCATTTATATATTTTATATAATATATAGTAAAGACATATTTTACATATATTTATTCCTTTTAACTAGTAGAAAAATTAATCAAATCACATAATTGCTTCTTTCTAGAAAATTCATACCAATATACCAATATTTGATTGCTAAATGACAGACACACTCATTATGTACAGAGTAGCCAGGGGCAATACTTAAATATCAAACCTACAGTACAAAATATATGTGAGAAGATTTAGACAAATTAGCCAATTCACAATGTCAAGGATCATACAGAAAATTATCAAATTCATGAAAAAATACAGTCACCAGTTTACAGTCTATTTTGTATTTACCCAGAAGCATACCTTCAGTCAAGTATTACGGTAGAGTTTATTCAGGAGGGTCCTAGGAAATACATGTATGGGGATGTGGAAATAAGACTGGAAAGAGAAGACAGATAATAAAGTGTTAACAGTTAAGCAAGTGTATCCCTGGATTAAAACAAAACAAACAAAAACCTCTCTGATGGGTAACTCCACTCTGAATCTACATTCAGTGTAGGACATCTGAGTCAGAATTATCTCACCTGAGGGTCGAGGGACCCGAGGGTATAAAAACTTCTAGTCATTACTGATTGAGAGCTGTTTCACATGAATGTTGACCCCTTGGCTCTTCCAGCTTAATGTAATGGTGGAAAAGATGACTCCAAAAATTCAGAGGAACTCCTCAGGCAAATAAATATAGCTACTGGCAATTGGAGTTCTGCCCAGTATGTACCAAGGATATAAGGTGGAAGAGTCACAGATAAGGTACCTTAAATCTCTGATACCAAGTCATTATTCAGTAATCAATTAAACAGATAAAATAATGGGGAAGAACAACAACAAAAACTAAAGAAAGCAACTTAACATGAGTGATGCATAACTGTATTACTATCCCCAAAATACAGTATTGAGAAGTTATCATTATTCCTATCCTCCCTTAATCCCCAGACTTATTTGGTGCTCATTCTGTAAACACCCATAGCGCTTTATACTTTCTCAATCATAATTTGTTAACTTTTATTTTATTATCTTTACATACCTAATTGTCTACATCCTTTTGCAGAAAAATCACCTCCATGGACACAGGAACAATACACATTTTTCTCAATATCATATCCTAGTAGTTAACGGAATACCCACCTCATAGGATGTTCTTTATACATAGCTTATGAATAATGAGTCAGTAATACTAAATATATCTTGCAATGCCATTCTAAAAAAAAAGAAAGGATATGTTTTAATAATGAAATGTAAATTTAGGAACTGCATTTAAAATGATTTAAGTAACATTTATCTCTTGTAATAAGCTGACAAAAGAACGTTTGTTGAAGTTTTTTCCCCATATGTAGCCCATTACTCACTTGGTAGAAATAATTGTATGACTTTGTAATTTGTTGAATTAGTTTCAGTTTGATCAATTCACTGGTAATTGCAGAAAGTTACTAATAGTTTATCAGGGTAAGTTTGCTATTTAATTGGTGTTATGATCTGATAGCATTTTCTTTTGATCTATATAAATTTCTCTTCAAACTCAGATGATAATGTTTCTGAACTGCTAATAGCAAAAATACTAAATATAAACTGTGTTATGTTCAGGTGATTCTGCTTTGAAGAATGAAAAAGCCCTCAGGAGAAGTGAATCAGCAGAGCACTTAATTAGCGCTTAACCAAATCTTTCTAAAAGAATGCTTAATAGCTCATATAATATGTAACATCAATTCTTTTCTAACATTTTTTAAAATACTTTGACTTCATAAAATACCTAAATAAATGCTTTCAGGTTTAGGACAAAAAGACATGTCCTCTCTGGGTGATCCTGTATACAGTATTTTTTATATGTTAGCTTTGTAGGATTGTGAGAGGCAGTGAAATAGGTTTTCTTAGCTGTAATAAGGAAGATAAATATGGAGGGGAGAAGAAAATTCAGGAACAGGTAACAGAGAGTTAGGGAGCCTTTCTATTCTAAAGTTTTACAATTTGCCTCCTTGGAGAAAGTGAATATTCTTACAAGTTTCTTAACTAAATTTGGCAGTTAAATAGGTAGCTATTGAAAGTAATAGAACGGGAGTTTCTTACCATATACTCTAAAAAGCTGACATTTTAAAGAACATTTTTGTTTTTTCATAGTTCTGTAAGATTTTATCTGTTTTTCTTAATGAAGAACTGTGATGTATGGTAATGTTTAATATCGTAAGACAATATAGTTACTTTGGCAGGGCAGATACTAAATGTGTTTACCACTCTTTCCCTTGGCCTTGTAATATGAATAATTTGTACCTTTATATGAGCCAAAATCTTTACTAAAGTTTGCTGAACATGAATCTGAAAAATTTAACTTATGCTTGTTCATTCAACCTTTTCACTTTAATGCCTCAGTGGCAGCAGAACATTTCCAGTAATAAACTCATGATTCCTCTTAAATCTAATTTTATTCTTCAGTGTCCGACTGAAAGCCATCACCACCTAGACAGTTGTGACAAAACTAAGCTTAGGGGATGTTGTGACATTCCTCTCCTCACCTCATGTTCAACCCATCACTCATTCCTATGCTTGTGTGTCTTATATTCCTCCTTAATCTAACCACTTTCTCCATCCTAACGGCCATCCACCAAAATAAGCCAAATAACTTAGAGAAGTGTGCCTCATGAGGAGCAGCATATGAAGGAAAACTGGTTATTTTGCAGATTTTCATTACCTTCCCGTAAAGTCCCATAGTCACTTTAATATCATGAAATCAAATCTTAAAAATCTAATATTTTTATAAAATTTATATTTATAGTATATTTATATACATTTCTATTTATATATGATGTATAGTTTTACATACATTTATATTTAAAAGTAATTATAGTATTATCCAGCTCTTTAGTTTTTTAATGAAAGTATAACACTCCAATAATTCAGAATTGAGAAACTGTAGAATTTATGGAATTCCCACAGCACCCCAGATAAAACTTGTCTGTCATATGACATCATTGAGTAAAATGTACCTTTGGCTGGACAGCAAATGAACGATAACTCCCTTTGGCTCCCTCTGGCAATTTGATTGCTCCCCTCTAACTGTCGTATGTCATTGATTAAGGAGGATCAAACTCATTGCTAACTCTGGAATATCAACGTTGAGAAATTAATGAAACTCTACAAACCCGCAAAGATCGTCAGAAGACCAATAGCATTTTGTGGACTATTAGGGAGCGACTTCCTTTGAATGAATTAAATTGATGACTAAAGGGAGAAATAGTATGCAATTAAATACATTCAGCATAGATTTACTAAAATCTCAGTAAGAATCAACAGCTCTGTCAAACCTGAAACAATTTAGCTTACAAATGTCTAAGTCGGCTGATTCATAACCATCCTTATTAGATCAGTTATTTCAATAGCCAGTCAGTTAGCACTGACAATTATGGCAGAGCAAAGCCTGTAATTATGGATTGGTGTCATACACTTTTTCAGCAAAGGGACATTAAAACTTACACTTTGCTTTTAAAATAATAACAATTAAATGGTTTTTATGTTTTAAAGTTTTACTTTCACTGTTTGATAAAAATGCTAAATAATTGTAAGTTAAGACTGGGATCAGCATCAGTATTATTCAGATGCACACATTTGTTTGTAGCTGTTACATGAGCATATGCTTTTATTTTCTCTAAATGTACTAATAGTTTGTTATTTTTTAACAAAACTGTAAATATCCATTCTTACACATATTACATAAACACATGTATTTAGAAGAAAACTATGCTTGTTTATACATACAGTGAATAATGCTTTTTGTTTTGAATATTTGAATATAACTTAGTCTTTGGTATTATTGATAACTCAATAAAAATCCTTAGTTTATTTTTCTGTAGCACAACAAAACAACTTTTTATATTTTTCTTAAATTAAAAATTCATTCCTTTACTTTAGAAGCTAAGGTTCTTTCCTTTACCTATTTATATTATAATTTGTTTATTCTTTTAGAAAGTTATTGGAAATTCTTGTCTCAGAATACCACATTTTATACTCTGCTTAAATAAATCAAAGACAGGGCATAATTTAAACTGGCAAGGAACACATTCTTATTACATATTTGTATTTTCTCCCATATGTTACTTTCCTCTAAAAGTCTTATAAAGAAATCCTAATGGAAAATGGAAGAGAAATGTCAAACGGAATATCGTGATCTCATCTGGCTTTAGCGAACTTTTGAAAAAAACATAGGTCAAAGTATGTTTTGCTCCCACTTTAGCTTTATGCTTGAGTCATTTTATTCCATGTGAATATAACTTTTTGTTTAACAAATGCTCCATCAAACCCACAGGCAGCTTTTTATGATATCAATATACATGCTTAGTCCTGAGAAGAATTTAAGTGGATAATGAGGTTGCAGATGTAACACTACTATAATCCAGGCATTTAAAGAAATTGTTAAATCATTTGACGGAGGACCTAAATGCAAGAAGTGAAATAGTCAACTTTGAGATTATAAACTCTAATGCAGTAATAGGAAATTATCATCAGAAATAGAAATGTATCAGAATCATACCTGCAGAAAATTTTGAATTTTTTTAATTTAGTTTTAAAATTCTTAACCCATTAATTCCTTATATAGTTATTACTATTTACTTATTAGATAGATCCTGTTCAAAGCTTGAGAGGCTTAATGGTGACTTTACAAGACTGTTCTTTTCCTGCTAAAGCTTATATTGTATTTGATGTAGAAAAATAGACGAGAATAATATGGTTTTAGAAAGGTCATAGCCTACAAATTTGTAATAATAATAATAGTCATTGAGAGACTATATGGGTAATTTTATGACAAGTTAAAGTAATCAGATTTGTTCTCTGAGATATTTCTAATTAGAGTTATTTTTGGGAAATTTTTTTTTTGCTTCTCTGTTCATGCAACTTAAATATTTGTCCCAGATCTGTCAGTGGCCATGTTCTTCACAAGAAAGAATAACAAAAGCATCCAAGAGAGATACACAAGGTTGCTAGAACATCTGACTCTTTTAACTCTTCTTGATTTGAGGCCTTTAAATAGATGATTCCTCACCATCAAGCTTATTTACATTTTTTCAGGGTCAATATGACTAATGACTTTAACTGTGATTTTTAGTCAATATAATGAATGTGCCTACAAAGTTTCTTTTCAAGCAGTGTCAATATTACACAGTGAGGTGATTTTTCTCCAGAAGTGCTTACATAGATGTTTAGATGACAATCATTTGTATTAATCTCATATTGGAGTTTTGGCAGGTGGGGATGGGAGTGAAAGAAAATAATGAAATCAAATTAAAGGTATTAGCAAAAGAATAAGAGACTATGGTAGATCACAGGTGATTATCAATGAATCTTTTGTTTTAAAATATACACCTAATGCTCCCATATCTCCTGTTGAACAAATAGGTTATTCAGAACTTTTGCAATAGGGTTAGGAGACTGTTTCCTTCCTTCAAGCATTTTCCTTAATGTTTCCCCATTTTGCACAACAAAACCCACATCTGAATCCAACTTCCCTTAAAGCCTTTTCACAAAGGTGTTGATCATTTTCTAAAAAGAAAGGAGGAGTCATAATTATTACTTTTATCACTAGGTATAGTTTAAAATGACCACAACCAGAACCCAAAATACATAATTTTGATAGAGTGCTTCATTCATGCTAGGCACTGCTCTCAATTCACTTCATGTATTATGACAACCCACTCCAGTATTCTTGTGTGGAAAATTCCATGGACAGAGGAGCCTGCTGAGCTACAGTCCATGGGGTTGCAAAGAGTCAGACACAACTGAGCAACTGAGCACACGCATTATCTCATTTAATGCTACAAGCAATCCTTGAGATATGCCGTGATTTTTTTTTTCATATTTTATAAATGGGGGCATGTGTGGTTATTTAATTTCACCAAAGTGACACACCTGGAACAGCTTTCTGCAAACCATTGAATTTTTGCATCATGAGTTCTTGTGAATATAGTTTAAAGTGCTAATTGATGAAAATCCATTTCTGATTGCTTTCTAATACTCTCTGAGAGTTGTGGGATTTGTCAACCTAAATAAAAAGATAAACTGAGGCAAGGTCAAATTACCAGAAACTGAGGTTACTCGGGAACAGTAGAAGAACTGCGATTTGGGAAACATGCTGTACTGGTGAGTTCACTGGAGGTTTGGGCTGGGCTCTGTCTATGGGTGCAGAGGGCAGAGGTTAGGGGAGAGTCTAGCCAGCATCCAAGCAGTAAAAGTTTATTAGCTTGAAGATAGGGAGAGATTCTTGCCTGATGTTCATTGGCCAGGAGATGAGTTTTTTTTTTTAATTCAAGTTTTATTGAGATATAACTGACATACAGCACTGTATAAAGTTTAAGGTGTACAACACACTGATTTGACCCACATCATGAAATGATTATCATGATAAGATTAGTGAACATCCATTATCTCAAATAGATAAAAATTAAAATCTAGAAAAAAAAATTTCTTGTGATAAGATCTTTTAGGATTTATTTGCTTAAAAAACCTTTAATATATCACATACAACATTGTTAATTATATCTATCATGTTGTACACTACATCCCTAGTGCTTATCTATCTTATAAGTGAAAGTTGGTACCTATTGACTGCTTTCATCCAGATCCCTCTCCCCAGGACCCCTCTTCTAATAACCACTAACCTGTATTTTTGTGAGTTTATTTTTGAACATAATGATTCATTTCTACATATTTCAATGTGGTTACTGCAGTGAGTTGATATTTCTATATATTTCAATGTAATCACTGCATATCCCTAGTTACATTATGTTGCCATACACAGATATTATGTAATTATATTTGACTATATTTGCCCTACTGTTTATCTCAAACCATGAGCGATTTATTTGTCTTGCAACTGAAGTTTGCACCTCTTAATCTCCCTCATTTATTTATTTCCTCTACCCACCTTCCCTTCCTCTGATAACCAAATTCTGTGTTCTGTTTCTATAACTGTGTTTGTTTTGATGTGTTTTGTTCATTTTTTCTCAGATTACACATATAAATAAAATAACGTAGTATTTGTCTTGCTTTATCTGACTGAATTAGCATAAATGTCCTCTCAATCAATTGCAAAAGGGAAGATTTCATTCTTTTTATTTTTATGGCTAAGATTCCATTATATGTGTGCATGTGTGTATAATATATAATATACCACCGCATATTTATCCATTCATCTATTTATGTGCACTTATGTTGTTTCCATTTGGCTATTGTAAATAATACTTCAAAGAGCTTATAATTGCATATATCTTTTCAAATAAGCATTTTTGTTTTCTTTGAATAAATACTCTGGAGTGGAGTTGTAAAATGTATGGTCAATACATTTTTAATTTTTTGAGGAACCTCCATTTGTGTCATATTAGCTGCACCAATTTATATTCCCAGCAATATTACACGTGTTCCCTTTTCTACATATCCTCACCAACACTTGATTTTGTCTTGATAATAGTTACTCTGACAGGTATGAGGTGACATCTCACTGTGGTTTTGATTTGCATTACCCCGATGATAGTGATGTTGAGCTTCTTTTCATGTGTCCATTGGCCATCTGTATGCTGTCTTTGGAAAAATACCTGTTCAGATTCTCTGCTTATTTTTTAATTGTATTTTTTGTGATTTTAAGTTTTCTGTGTGTCTTGGATATTAGTGCTTATTGGGTACATTGTTTGCAAATATTTTCTCCCATTCAGTAGGTGTCTATTTCAATTTGTTAATAATTTCCTTCACCATGCAGTAGCCTTTTATTTTGATACAGTCCTATTTGTTTGTTTTTGCTTTTGTTTCCCTTGCCTGAGGAGACATGTTCAGAAACAATAATACTAAGACCAATGTCAGAGAGCATACTGTCTGTTTTCTTCAAGAAGTCTTATGGTTGCAGGACTTCCATTTAAATATTTAATATATTTTGAATTTATTTTGTGCTTGAGAAAATAGTCCAGTTTTATTATTTTCCATGTATCTGTCCAGCTTTCCCAACACCATTTTTTGAAGAGTGTCTTTTCCCCATTGTATATCCTTGCCTCTTTGTCATAGATTGATTGTACCTAAAAGTGTGTGTTCATTTCTGGGCTCCCTGTTCATTGATTTATGTGTTTGTTTTTTGGTTTTTGGTTTTTGGTTTTTTTTTTTTTGGTGCTATTACTATACTGTTTGATGACTGTAGTTTAGTTTTATAGTTTGAAATTGGGGTGAGTGATACCTCCAGCTTTGTCTTCCTTCTTAAGATCATTTTAACTGTTCTGGATTTTTTCTGTTTCCATACAAGCTTTAGAATTATTTGTTCTAGTTCTGTGAAAACTGACATTGGTATTTTGATAGTGATTGCATTTAATCTGTTGATTGCCCTGGGTTCATGAGCCACTTTTCATCTGTATAAGTCCTCTTCAACTTCTTTTGTGAGTATCATAGAGTTTTCAGAGTACAAATGTCTTATCTCCTTAGATTTCTTCCTAGTTACTCTATTATATTAGATATGATTGTAAATAGAGCTTTTTTTTTCTTGATTCCTCTTACAGTTTTTGTGTCTATAAATGCAACAGATATCTGCATATTAATTTTATATCCTGAAATTTTACAGAATTCATTCATGAGTCCTTTGGTGGCATGTTTAGATTTTTCCACATGTAGTATATGTCATTTACAAACAGAAACAGTTTTACTTTTTCAATATGATTCATTTTATTTTCTTGTCTAATTGATGTGGCTAGAACTTCAGTACTATGTTGAATAAAAGTGATGAGCGTGGGCACTCGTGTTATGTTGTAGACCTTGTAAAAAATGCTTTTGGCTTTCATCATTGAGTAGCTGTTAGCTGTGGGCATGTCATATATGGTGTTTATTATGTTGAAGAATGTTCTCTCCATACCCAATTTGTTGATAGTTTTTATCATAAATAGATGTTGAATTTTGTCATGAGTTTTTCTGCGTTTATTAAGATGATCATATGATTTCTATTCAGTTTATTAATGAAATGTATCACATCAGTTTTTACATATAGTGACCCATCTTTGCATCCCTGGAATCCCACTTGATCATCATATATGATCCTTATAATGTTGAATTCAGTTGGCTAATAATTTTTCACCCAGTGTTCAATGATATTGGCCTATATTTCTTCTTTTTTGATATATTTTTTTCTGTTTTTGGTATCAGGGTGATTCTGGTCTCACAGAAAGTGATCAGAAGTGTTCCTTCCTCTGCAACATTTTGGACTACTTTGAGAAGGATGGATGTTGACTCTTTAAAATTTTGTAGTAGAATTTACCTATGACACCATGTGGTCCTCGACTTTTGTTTATTGAGAGAGTTTGTTGTTTTTTTTACAGATTCAGTTTCTTTGCTGGCAATTAGTCTATTCATATTTTCTATTGCTTTAGTCTTGGAAGAGTATACATTTCTAAGAACTTGTCCGTTTCTCCTAGGTTGACAGTTTTTTGGCATATATTTGTTTATACTAATCTCTTAGTATCGTCTTTGCTTTTCTGTCATCTCATTGGTTACTTCTGTTTCATTTATGATTTTATTGATTTGGGCCCTCTCTGTTTTTCTGCATGTTTCTGGCTAATTGTAATTATCCTCCTGTTTGGAGCTTGCCTACTTTGGGTATGGATCTTGACTATATCACTTCTCTACACCTCCTACCTCTCTCATTGTAATTCCCTGTTTGTATCTTTAGTTGTAGAAGATACATTTTTCTAGTCTTATAGTCTTTCTCATAATTAGTTACTCTGTAAATAATTGTAATTTTTATGTGTTTGTGAAAAGAGATGAGCTCAGGCTCTTCCTACTCTGCCATCTTGGCCACTCCCTGAGAAGGTAAGTCTTAATGTTTTGTTATTCAGACGTTTACAGGAAATCAGTCTCTCAGTTCTCAAGTTTCATTCTTAGGGAGCATATGTGAGATTATCAATTTCATATCCTTTGGTTTCATTTTAAATTGAAATATTTTCATGGAATCAAGAATATGAATTTCCAGAAAATTCCCAGGGTGATACTAAATGCATCCTAAAGTTGAGACCATGTGAGCTTACTATGTGCAAAAGATAATATTTTAACCTAGCTACCCAGTAAATCTGAAATTGGGCATCCTTGACAATACTGTAGTACAAAATAATATCTTTTACTTTGAGAGTTATGGGGTTGGAGTGATTGGGTCTCAAGGGACTTAATTCATGTATTTTTTATATAGTTATTTTTTGTATGTTAAAGATAATTGAACTAACCAAAGACATTATGTTGTGTAATTTTTAAATTTTTTAAAATTTATTTTACTTCCAAAGTTACTATTAGAGTACTATTAGAGTCTATTTGAGATATATATATATTAGAATATATATATATATATATATACACACACACACATATATATATATATACATATATATATTCTTTCTTAACATCATTTAATGTCAAACTTTCTTAAACATAATTATTAAAATTAAGTAAGAATCTGAAAATTTTATAAGCTGAACATAATATTGATTCTATGCATTGTTGTTGTTCAGTCGCTAAGTCATGTCCAACTCTTTGTCACCCCATGAACTGCAGCACGCCAGGCTTCTCTGTCCTTCATTATCTCCCTGAGTTTGCTCAAACTCATGTCCAGTGAGTCAGTGTTGCCATCCAACCATTCCATGCCCTATGGCCCCCTTCTCCTCTTGCCCTCAATCTTTCCCAGCTTCAGGGTCTTTTCCAGTGAGTCAGCTCTTCACATCAGATGGCCAAAGTATTGGAGCTTGCATCAGTTCAATTCAATTCAGTAGCTCAGTCATGTCCGATTCTTTGTGACCTCATGGACAACAGCACACCAGGCTTCACTGTCCATTACCAACTCCCGGATTGTGCTCAAATGCATGTCCATCAAGTCAGTGATGCCATCCAACTATTTCATCCTCTGGAATCCCCTTCTCCTCCTGCCTTCAATCTTTCTCAGCAACAGGGTCTTTTCTGTTGAGTCAGTTCTTCACATCAGGTGGCCAAAGTATTGGAGCTTCAGCTTGAGAATCAGTCCTTCCAATGAATATTCAGGACTGATTTCATTTAGGATTGACTGATTTAATTTCTTTGCAATCCAAGGGACTCTCAAGAGTCTTCTTCAACACCACAGTTCAATTCTTTGGCTTTCAGCTTTCTTTATGGTACAACTTTCACATCTATATGTGACTACTGGGAAAAGCCATAGTTTTGACTATTCGGACGTTTGTTGGCAAAGTAATGTCTCTGCTTTTTAATATGCTTCTAGGTTGGTCATAACTTTTCTTTCAAAGAGCAAGTGTCTTTTGATTTCATAGCTTCAGTCACTATCTGCAGTAATTTTGGAGCCCAAGAAAATAAAGACATAGAGCTTTCATAGAGGTGACTTATTATTGAAGTATTTAATTGCTGTATATTTCCAATATTGTCCTGAAATTTTCCATTTGCTCCTATAATAGATGAATTTTGAATATTCACATTATCTTTTAAGTGTTAATGCTTAATATTTGGAGATGTTGAATCAATATTTTTTCAATTACATATGGTTCAGTTTAAACTATAGAAATTATACTTGGCTCTACTTAATTTTGTCCCCAAATTCATTTTTTGAATCTTTTATATAATGAACTTAAATATTTAAGCATCATTTATCTTTTCACACCATGTTGATAAAAATGTATTTTAAAATGACATTTTTTTTGTTATTCTGATTCACAGTTATTTTGATGAGCATTAGCAATTACTTTGAGCTAGTGACTTTGTAATTTCCTAGAGATGTTGCTTTGACCAGGATGAGAGCAATGGCCCATCTAATTTGTTCCTTTTACACTCGTATAGAAAAGAGTAACCAGAAAACCAATTTTCTTGTAACTGTCTAAAATAACAGTCAAAATAGATCAGAGCAAGGACCTCTCCTGTAAATTATGTTAAATGAATCCACGACAAACTGTTGATTAGAGACCTCTAATTTTCTTTCAAACCTGGATCTCCTGCATAGCAGGCAGATTCTTTATCAACTGAGCCACTAGGGAAGCCTGACGTATTAGTTTGCTTATTATTTCTCAATTCTTGTGTGTATTTAGTAGACGGAAGAGTAAATCAGTTAATTGTAAGAATAATAACAAAATGTTAGCCAGCTTAAAAAAGAACCTCTTGCTTTTAAATATAAAGATTGCTTATAGAGAATAATTTGTCACAAATTTATGATTCACTCCATTTCTTCTTAGCCTCCAACCAGCACAGGGATCTTTCATCTCTTCTTTTATGTTGAAACAAGAGAATTGAACCATCATATACCAACCATTCTTCATAGCCTTACAGTATTTTATTTCTTATTCTTTAGCGAGTGTTAATGACAAACTATCAGAAGCTCTAGGGAAATTATCCCAGGTGGTAGCTCTGGCAAGAGAAGGAAAATTGCTTCTAAATAGTGGATTGATTCTGAATGAATGCCTTGTATTAGATGATCCCCACTCTCAACAGGATTTTCAAAAGAGATTATTGACTTGCTGCCCAACGTCTTAGGCCAACAACCTCTAAATCATATGACAGAGACCACAGAAAGTTTATTTCTCTGGACAGAAAGAAAAAGAATTCAGATTCCCTTAAAGAAGATTGAAACTCCAATTATTGATTTTTTAAAGAGAAAAAAATTAATAGAGTTTCCTTGCCTTCTGTCCAGGCAAATCTCAACTTCACCTGGCTGAAAATTTTCCTACCTTTAAAATTCAAAGTGTAGCACAAAACCTATTTCCACTTCTCCCAAATTAAACCTGGATTATGTTTTTATCAATTTGATTTTGACTATTATTGTTATTTTATGGTATAGAAAATTTTACTTGTGAATATATTCAGAGACATTTTGCGAGTATTTTCCTGAAATCCAAATCTGTTTTCTTAAAATTTACTTTAACAGGGCTCAATACTCCAGTTGTTTTCTGAGATGCTATTCATAACTGAAAGAGATTTGTACATATTGTGCTATGTTATTGGCTGATTTGAGAGTCTATTGGCAATTAGTCTGTTAACTATTTGTTGTAGGTAGATACAATATGATTATAAATATGATAGGTACTCATTTATATCATGGCTGCTTGCATCTCCCAACTTGCGACTATACCCCTCAAAATTCTATTACTCTATGTACCTTGATGCCCATTTTCTGCCATTAATGCCCAAGTATCAATAACCTGGGAGTTACTAACAAACAAGTCTCCTGCTGTCATCGATTGTAAAGAGATCAGTTACGAGCACAGAAAAATATCACTGTAAATCCTTTTGCCATTTGAACATGTGAAAAGGAAAGGGAACTGCAGAAGTATAACTTCGAGTTAGGTTGCAAGTACTTACAAAGCACATGACTCCTCTCTGTGCTTCCTCAATGTGTGTGCCCTGTCTTTTCAATGTCCAGTGGCCTTACCGCAAAATTTTTCTATCTTCTCTTCTTCTTCCTCCTCCCCCAGTACTTACATATTTAATTATTTACCTCAGCTATCAAAATATAGTTTATATGCATTTTAAATTGATGCCATTTAATATCATGTGACATACATAAAAATTAAACTTCATAAAATTAAATTTTGTTAGCCACATTAAATACACTCTTTGAGTGGTTTTGCTAATTTTGACAATGTATATACAAAGCAACAAACCACCTTTCCCACAAACCTTAATATTTTACGTACTCTATTATTATTTCTATTTTCTCCTTCCTAAAGAAAAAAGCAGCAATGAAGCATTGCTAATAAACAACAGCAGTTAAATTCTGATCTACTAGACTCATAATGCATCCATTTTGAAGCATGTTTACGAAGAACCCTATTCATTTTTCCATTGCCTTTTAGAATCCAAAGCATTATAAAATCACAAAGCAGACTATATTGTTTCTATACACACATACAACCTTAATATTCATATATGTGGTTCAATTGTACAAAATCCTTTTATCAGAACTTCCACTCCAATGTTAAACTGAATTAATTGTTAACATTTAACACTTGGCTGACTTTTACATAAAACTTGTTTCACTTTGTCTCAAAACATGAGACCAGTCTAGATAATCTAGGCTCACATTTTGAATGGTATTAGTTTCTTTGTGCTGAATGTTGACTGCTCTCTTTTGTTCAATATTAACACTTTCTTGTGAAGCCCCTTCATTTCTATTACATTTCTAATCTCTCAGCACTTTCATTTTAGACCCAGGTTTATTCATATTATCTCAGAATTTCTTCCTAGAGTATCCAAAAAAATTCACTGAAAATACTCCTTAGATAGTCATTTATTTCATTCTTTGACAATTTTAATTAGAGGTGTGTGTGTGTGTGTGTGTGTGTTAGTCACTCAGTCATATCCAACTTTGCAACCCCATGGACTATAGCTGCCAGATTCTGTCCTTGGAATTTTCCAGGCAAAAAAAAAAAAAAAAAAATACTTAACCAACTCTCCATATCATTGTTTATAATTTGAAAACATTATCAATTTCACTATCCCTGGTAATACAATCTAAAGAATTAATATAAATGCATAGGATCTATTCATCATTATTCAGTACTGTCAGCATTTCCTGTCTTCTCTTCTGGGTTTTTTTCCTGTTTAATTCTTTTGTGTTTTTTTTGGTTGTTGTTGTTAACAAAAGATTTATTTATTTATTTATTTATTTATTTATTTATTTTGTCACTGATACTCTTACCCTTTCCATGCAGCATTTTAAGTTGTTTACAGGATGGCAGGAAAACACATAGTTCACACATCCCTCTCTTATTTTGCCAAAACACAAACTTAATAGAAGTTAGGTGTGTAAATAGAACAGGAGCAGCTGAACATTGTGATGTGTTTTTCTTATCCCTTTAATACTAAAAAAGTGTGTACAGCTACTTGTTATAGTCTCTGCATAGTAATAATTCTGCCAAATTTTAGAAAATATACTATTGAAGACTATTGCCTTTATATTCAGTTTTATATCAAATTCCCAGAAACTTTTAAATCCATGCCTTTTCTTTAAAGGAAACAATTCTTATGATCTAGTGCTCCTGATTCTGATCCAATATATTTTTTATGAAACAAAGATTGTTTTGGTCTAAGAATATGATCTCACATTTATTTCCCTATATTCCCCTTTGAAAAATTTATGACTTGCAAATTAATATCAAAAGCTTAGTTTTGTACTGTAGTAGCACATTCCCAAGTCATTGCATAGCATTTCCACTTTGGCATAACTACCTCATGGACTGTGCTAAGTCACTTCAATCGTGTCAGACTCTTTGCGACCCCATGGACTGTAGCCTGCCAGGCTCCTCTATCCATGGGATTCTCATGGCAAGAATACTGGAGTAGGTTGCCATGCCCTCCTCCAGGGCATCTTCCCAACCCAGGGACTGATCCCATGTCTCTTAAGTCTCCTGAATTGGCAGGTGCATTCTTGACCACTGTCACCACCTGGTAAGCCATACCCAGAATTATCTCATTTATCCTCCCCATGAAATGAGAATTAGCTCATTTATCAGGCTTCCCTGATAGCTCAGTTGGTAAAGAATCTGCCTGCAATGCAGGAGGCCCTGGTTCAATTCCTGGGTCAGGAAGATCTCTGGAGAAGGGATAGGCTACCCACTCCAGTATTCTTGGGCTTCCCTTGTGGCTCAGCTGGTAAAGCATCTGCCTGCAATGTGGAATACCTGGGTTTTATCCCTGGGTTGGGAAGATCCCCTGGAGAAGGGAAAGGCTATCCACTCCAGTATTCTGGCCTGGAGAGTTCCATGGGCTGTGTAGTCCCTGGGGTTGCAAAGAGTCCTACACACCTGAGCAACTTTCACTTTCCTTCATCCTCCCCACAACTTCCTTCTTGTATTATTTCCCATGAGGTGTTTCTTTTACCCCCAATTCCTAATCACAGAGGTCCAAAATTCAATTTTACTTCTTTCTTATTATGGTTTCACATCCAAGTAACTTCCGAATCCTGTTATTCCAGCGCTTAAATCCACCTTTGCACCTGTTTTCTGTTTTCTCTGCCCAATAGGCCACCCACCTGATGCAAACTCATCTTCTGGCAAATTTCGTGAAGGCCAAATAAAATATGTATACCTGTAACTATATTGACTTTATTAAAGCAAAATTCTGATATCTATTTGCCTGTTTTTTTAAAAAAACAAGGGAAAATAATGCCCAGATTCATTAGACAAGGAGAAAAGATTCTTGCAACCAGAATTGAATTTGCCTTGTCTAATATTTCCCATTATGCTGTTCTACACATGACAGTGCATCACAGAATTTTTTTTCCTTGGTTTTCTTTCTTAGAATTTCTTTCCCTCCGTTTCATCATAGCAGAGTCATAGCCATTCTATCATGTAGGCATCATCTTCCTTATTTCTCCAACACACTTACCTACTTTAGTTGTGAGTCACCATTACTGATCATTTGTAATATGGTTATAACTCATTTGTACATATGACTCATTTCCCTCATTAGCTAACTGGTTCAATTTTACTTCTTCCCAACAGAAAGTATGGGTTTCACTGGTGGCTCAGTGGTGAAGAATCCTCCTGCCAATGCTGGAAACACAGGAGTCATGGGTCTGATCCCTGGGTTGGGAAGTTCCTCTGGTATAGGAAATGGTAACCCACTCCAGTATTCTTGCTTGGAAAACTCCATGGACAGAAGAGCCTGGTGGGCTATAGTCTGTGGGGTTACAATGAGTCGGACATGACTGAGCACACACACACTCACACAATAGAAAGTGTGCCTAGTAGGCAGTCAGGTATAGACACTCAGTGAATAAGTGATAGATTAGTTGAATCAAGAGCCCATGGCAACCTGATTGATTATCCCTATGTCCAGTCTATGGTGTACTCTTATTGAAGACAAAAACTGTATTTTTTTAGTTTTGTGTGTATGACATCCACTGCCTTCTGGTAGATGTTCAGTGCATGTTTGTGTAATTACTGAAATAGTCCCATCTCTCAACACTCTTGTAATAAAATACAGCAAACTGAACTCTTCATCATTTATACGTTTTTACTAGCATTAGATCATGTGAGATACGTATTTCTCTATACTGAGAAATGTATTTGTATCAATTAGGATAAGACTTCTTGAGAATTTTGGTTGCCACTGTTGACTAAAAAGGTACACAATGTGAGAGTTGCAAGTTACGTTTTATTTGGAGCAAAATGAGGACTTGCAGCTGTCGAGACAGCTCTCGAGCTGTCGAGATAATTCTGAAAGACTGCTCCAAAGAGGTAGTGGGGGAAGGTCAATAAATAAGATTTTGTTGAAGGGGGAGTTCAATGATATCAAGCACTTACTTTACACAGGTTTTCTGCTAGTCACAAGGAGCTGATGTGACCATGAAGGATTCAGTGCTTTTCTAGATATGAAGAGATCTAAGGATTGGGATCATGAGATCAGTTTCTGAGAATATCACATTATCTGAAGACCTGTTCCAACAGATCCCTGGAACAACAGAGTGCCTGAATTCCGCTCAGGGGGTGTCAAAGTTCAGCAGCTGCAGTAGCACAGGGTTTAATCTCCAAAGAGGCAGATGGCAACTGCCCTTGTTGCTGTTGTTCAGTCACTGACAAAACGTCTTCTGTCAGTACAGTTGCTCAGTCATGTTCAGCTCTTTGCAACCACATGGACTGCAGCATGCCAGGCTTCCCTGCCCATCACCAACTCCCGGATTGTGCTGAAACTCATGTCCATCGAGTTGGTGATGCCATCCCACCATCTCATCCTCTAGCATCCCTGTCTCCTCCTGCCTTCAATCTTTCCCAGCATCAGGGTCTTTTCCAATGAGTCAGTGCTTCACATCAGGTGGCCAAAGGATTAGAGTTTCAGCTTCAGCATGAGTCCTTCCAATGAATACTTAGAACTGACTCCCTATAGGGTGGACAGGTTGGATCTCCTTGCAATCCAGTGGACTCTCAAGAGTCTTCTCCAACAACACAGTTCAAAAGCATCAATTCTTTGGCCTTCAGATTTCTTTATGGTCCAACTCTCACATCCACACATGACTACTGAAAAAAACATAGGTTTGACTAGACAGACCTCTGTTGGCAAAGTAATGTCTCTGCTTTTTAATGGGCTGTCTAGGTTGGTCATAGCTTTTCTTCCAAGGAACAAGCGTCTTTTAATTTCATGACAGCAATCACCATCTGCAGTGCTTTTGGAGCCCCCCAAAATAAAGTCTATAACTGTTTCCATTGTTTCTCCAGCTATTTGCCATGAAGGAATGGGACTGGATGCCATAATCTTAGTTTTCTGAATGTTGAGTTTTAAGTCAACTATTTCACTCTCCTCTTTCACTTTTATCATAGGCTCCTCAGTTTCTGTTCGCATTCTGCCAGAAGCATGGTGTCATCTGCATATCTAAGGTTATTGATATTTCTCCCAGCAATCTTGACTCCACGTTGTGCCTCATCCAGGCCGGCATTTCACATGATGTACTCTGAATATAAGTTAAATAAGCAGGGTGACAAAATACAGCCCTGATATATTCATTTCCCAGTTTGGAACCAGTCCTTTGCTCCATGTCCAGTTCTAACTGTTACTTCTTGACCCGCATACAGATTTCTCAGGAAGCAGGTAGGGTGGTCTGGCATTCCTATCTCTTGAAGAATTTTCCACAGTTTGTTGTGATCCACATAGTCAAAGGCTTTGGCGCAGTCAATAAAGTGGAAATAGACTTTTTTTTTTTCTGGAATTTGCTTGGTTTTTTGATGATCCAATGGATGTTGGCAATTTGATCACTTGTTCCTCTCCCTCTTCTGAATACAGCTTTAACATCTGGAAGTTCTCGGCTCATGCACTGTTAAAGCCTGGCTTGGAGAATTTTGAGCTATTTTGCTAGCATCTGAGATGAGTGAAGTTGTGGGGTAGTTTGAACATTCTTTGGCATTTCGTTTCTTTGGGACTGAAATGAAAACTGACCTTTTCCAATTCTGTGACCACTGCTGAGTTTTCCAAATTTACTGGCATATCGAATGCAGCAGTTTCACACTATCTTTTATGATTTGAAACAGCTCAACTGGATTTCCACCACCTCCACTAGCGTTGTTCATAGTGATGCTTCCTAAGGCCCATTAGACTTCACATTCCAGGATGTCTGACTCTAGGTGAGTCATGAAGATACTTTTTTGTAAAATAATTCTGTGTATTCTTGCCAACTCTTCTTAATCTCTTCTGCTTCTGTTAGGTCCATACCATTTCTGTCCTTTATTGTGTCCTTTATTCTGTCCTTTTTTGTCCTTTGCAAAAAATGTTCCCTTGATATCTCTAATTTTCTTGAGGAGGCCTCTAGTTTTTCCCATTCTGTTGTTTTCTTCTATTTCCTTGTATTCATCACTGAGGAAAGCTATCTTATCTCTCCTTGCCATTCTTTGGAACTCTGCCCTCAGAGAGATATAGCTTTCCTTTTCTCCTTTGCCTTTCACTTCTCTTCTTTTCTTAGCTATTGTAAGTCATCCTTAGCCAACCATATTGCCTTTTTGCATTTCTTCCCCCTTGGGGATGGTCTTGATCACTGCTTCCTGTACAGTGTCACAAACCTCGGTCCATAGTTCTTCAGGCACTCTAACAGGTCCAATCCCTTGAATCTATTTGTCAGTTCTACTGTATAATCATAAGGGATTTGATTTAGGTCATACTTGAATGGTCTAGTGGTTTTCCCTACCTTCTTCTATTAAAGTCTGAATTTTGCAATAAGGAGTTCAAGATCTGGGCCACAGTCAGCTCCTGGTCTTTCTTTTGCTGGCTGTATAGCGCTTCTCTATCTTTGGCTGCAAATAATGTAATCAATGAACTGTGGAAAATTCTGAAAGAGATGGGAATACCCTACCATCTGACCTGTCTCTTGAGAAACCTGTATGCAGGTCAGGAAGCAACAGTTAGAACTGGACATGGAACAACAGCCTGGTTCCAAATAGGAAAAGGAGTACGTCAAGGCTGTATATTGTCACCCTGTTTATTTAACTTATATGCAGAGTACATCATGAGAAACGCTGGGCTGGAAGAAACACAAGCTGGAATCAAGATTGCTGGGAGAAATATCAATAACCTCAGATATGCAGATGACACCACCCTTACGGCAGAAAGTGAAGAAGAACTAAAGAGCCTCTTGATGAAGGTGAAAGAGGAGAGTGAAAAAGTTGGCTTAAAGCTCAATGTTCAGAAAACTAAGATCATGGCATCTGGTCCCATCACTTCATGGGAAATAGATGGGGAAACAGTGGAAACAGTGTCAGACTTTATATTTTTGGGCTCCAGAATCACTGCAGATGGTGATTTCAGCCATGAAATTAAAAGAGGCTTACTCCTTGGAAGGAAGGTTATGGCCAACCTAGATAACATATTTAAAAGCAGAAGACATTACTTTGCCAACAAAAGTCCATCTAGTCGAGGCTATGGTTTTCCCAGTGGTCATGTACGGATGTGAGATTTGGACGGTGAAGAAAGCTGAGTGCCACAGAATTGATGCTTTTGAACTGTGGTGTTGGAAAAGACTCTTGAGAGTCCCTTGGACTGCAAGGAGATCCAATCAATCCATCCTAAAAGAGATCAATCCTGGGTGTCCATTGGAAGGACTGATGTTGAAGCTGAAACTCCAATACTTTGGCCACCTCATGCGAAGGGTTGACTCATTGGAAAAGACCCTAATGCTGGATAGGATTGGGGGCGGGAGGAGAAGGGGACGACAGAGAATGAGATGGTTGGATGGCATCACCAACTCGATGGACATGGGTTTGGGTAGACTCTGGGAGTTGGTGATGGACAGAGAGGCCTGGCGTGCTGCAATTCATGGGGTCGCAAAGAGTCGGACACGACTGAGCGACTGAACTGAACTGAACTGAACTGAATGTAATCAATCTGATTTTGGTATTGTCCATCTGGTGATGTCCATGTCTAGAGTCTTTTCTTGTGTTGTTGGAAGAGGGTGTTTGCTATGACCAGTGCATTCTCTTGGCAAAACTCTGTTAGTTTTTGCCCTGCTTCATTTTGTACTCCAAATACATTTTTTTATTGGCAAGTACCAATTTGTAGTTGACACCACATACAATAATTCTTATTTAAATTATAAACAGCAAAATGTAGATGTGTTTATGTGTGTAAATAGCTGTTAAGTAAGAAGGTCTCATCCTTTTTCAAAGCATTACTTTGTTCAAACTAAGAGTGAGACTCCACAGGTATCCCACATTTATTTTAGTTTTTATTCTGTCCTACTGAAAACTTTGTGAATTTGATTTTTTTTCACAACTATTTGTTTGTTTATCATAATTGAATTTAAAAATATATACTTTTTGTTTTACTTCATCATTCAAGAAAAATAGAACAAGACATGTTCTATGTCAGTTACTAGACAGAATAAGCCAGACTGACCCAGATCTATGAGTACTATTTGAGTCATAACTCACTATATCCAGTTTGTTTAGCTATACTAACAAAATGAAAAATGATCAGTCTCTTGACTTACCCAATGTTAAAATAATCACCTACACTTCAGAAACAGCAAACATCAAGCTGATTAAATCTCTTTGAAAATTCTTAACTTATACCTATTTATGCTAATATGTCTGCAAATTGATCAATTAATTACTATAGAAAACAGATATTTTTATATCCATGACACTTATACTCCAGATATTATCAGTACTATTATTTTAATATGAGAATACTTTTTTGTTAAATTAACATACACACAATTTATCACAAGATGACCAAGAAGAGGATAGAAAAAAATAGTAAATATCTTTCAAACAGCTATGCACACCTTTATAAAATTTATGTAGGTGAATATCTAAAAGGGAAAAATTGAGTTTAGCTTTCTTTTCTTGACACAGTAACCATGTCTAGATATTATATTCAACTTAGCATCACTAATGTGTGAAGCAATATGGATTTTTTGGAATTCAATCATTGAAAGTTTTTTCAAAGTAAACACAAAAAATGCAACTGAAAACTACATTTAAATGAAATATATTTTTCATTTAAAGTGATTGTAAAAATCACTTGCTTTGCAGCCCTAAGGGAAGTTTATGATTTTTAGATGTTCATTTGTTACCTCATGGATAGGAAAGAGTAGAAGTATTTATAAAAATATATCTGCATCTTAGACAGTCTTACACTTTCATTTTTCTTTGTATGACACTGATACACTTTTAACATATTGTAATAGCATTATCTAAAATGCTGAATAACAGAAAAATCCAAGTATTGCTTTACAATTTACTATTGCTTTACTATTATGCGTCATTAATGTGCTCACATGTTTTTGTTCTTCATATGAAACTCTTCAAAAGGAAGACTTAGCAAAAAGGAAGCTCACCATATCCATACAACTAAATTAATGGAAAAATTTCTAAAGTCTTTAAACAAACATCATCTGCATCATCAATAATGAGTTCTCTTAGGAAGTGAATTCTTCACAAGAAATAAGGATAGACTGTACTTTGAAAAAATTTTCTAAAGTTTCCATAAAGTTATCCAGTGTTCCATATAAAATCTGAATTTGAGAGAGAGTACAAAAGTGTGGTGGGAGAATCATAATATAGGACCATGATTAGCATTTTTTTAACATAAATGCCAAGAAACCTTTGCATACTTCAAAACTCACTCCAATTTTCGGAATTAACTGTCTTAACCTTGAAATCTCATATAAAACTGCTGTTGTAGAGAGTCAGCAAAAGTGATCTTTTAAACAAGATCTTTTTTTTTTTTTTTGAGAAGATAATATTCCAAAGCAACCATGTGATTTGTGAATATGCTCAATGGAGGATTGACCTTTTACTCTATGGATGTCTTCCAGTGTCCAGTACATTCAATTTTTGAAACACTGACTTAATTTAGGTTTAATAATTCTCCATTTCTGCTTTGTTATTCTTCAAGGACTTTCTGGTCACCTCTTAATTCATTGTCTATAGTTGTTTTAATTTTTGCTTTGCAGCATTTTGGCTGCCATTTTTAGTTTTCTATTTTCTTATTCAGATACAGGCACAAGATCTTTTTCTGTTATTTTGGAAACAGTTGGTGACACATAGAATTTACATAACTGTGCCACATAGAATATTATATAACATAGAAAACACCAGATTTTGAAATAATAAAAGTATTATTTGTTTACTAAGCAATCATTTGAAAGAGAAAGCAGCATGATAAATATACTAAATATATATTTATATATGCATACTAATGATGAATAATTCAAATGTGAGATTTGAATATAAGTACAGATAAAATGTATACAGAGAAAACTTACTTTTTGAATAAAACTTGTTCTAAGTGGAATGAAAAACAAATACAAACAATAAAAATTTGAAAATTGGCATGTTAGGTTACATAGTTCTTTGGCAGTTCTCACTTTTTCATTTTGATTTCTACTCTGATTCTGGTATTTTGAAGTTTGCTTTTTAATGTTCAAATGTGTGGATTTTTCCTAAGCATCTTTTATAATTAAATCTAATATTTATTGACTTAATTGGATAATGTGTCCTGAATATTATCAATTCCTTAAATGTTAATCTAGTTTCCTGTCCTATGATGTAGTTAATTTTCCTAACTGTTCAATAAATGTGTTAGAAAAATTGTTTCCACCTTTATTTGACACACTGTGCTCATTAAATCAAGCTTGTGTTTATCGTTCAGTTGTGTCCTACTCTTTGCAACCCCATGGACTGTTGCCCACCAGGCTCCTCTTTCCATGGAATTCTCCAGGCAAAAATACTGGAATGGGTTGTCCATTCCTTCTCCAGAGGATCTTTCAGATCCAGGGATCAAACCCAGGTCTCCTGCATTGCAGGCAAATTCTTTACCATCTGAGCCACCATGGAAGCCCTAAATCAAGCTTATTTATACCCTTTTACTTTCTTACACTTTTATGAGTTTTATGTTTATCTGCTTGATCTATCAATTGCCAAAAGTGTAATTTTTACATCTCACTCAATGGTAGTCCCTTTTTAAAAATGTTGATCAATTAATGTTACTTGATGTATTTTGAGACTATGAGTTGCAATAAACGTGACTATTCTATTTTTCCAGGGAGCTAAACATTTTGTCTCTAAAGGATGATAAATATACTTTATAAAGTTAGGAGGGGAGAGACATTTTCTATTGGAATTTTAAGAATATCATTCCATTTACATTTTTGCTATAGTATTGCTGTTCTATTATAGGTGATCTGTTGAATGTTTTTGGAGGGTTTTATTTGTTTTTCTCTTGATTAGGCTCTATTATGTTCTTTCTGTGTTTTGTCATATTTATATGTGTCATATATATCTAGAAAGATACATTTAGATAATTCTTTTACAAAAAATTTATTTCATTTTATTTGCTTATTTATTTTTGACCACACCACGTGGCATGTGGGATTTTAATTCTTCACCAGGGATTGAACCTACATCCCTGGCACTGGAAGCCTGGAGTTTTCACCACTGGATGGCCAGGGAAGTACACATTTAGATGATTCCTAAAATCTTTCTTGGGATTTTTTAGAATTCTTAGACTTTAAGATTGGGGTCCTGAGAAATTGTCAGTCATAACGTCTGTAATCATTGACACTCTCTGCACTCATCTTCTTCTAAATCCCTTATTTGAGTAGTTGACAGTCTCGCTCTGTCTTTCACATCTCTTATTTTTGCCTTTCTAAGTGGCAGTCTAGATGTTGAAAACAGAAACACACACTGAATATCTGAAACCAAATAATTTAGTATTTAAGTTAGAGTGAGCTACATTGGAAGAGCAAAGTCTCATAGGAAAGCAAAGCATTGAGGTTTTGGAAAGCATTTGTGGGCAAGATAATATTGGCTACAGTATCGTAGTAGGTTGGTTGTCATCAGCCTAGAAGCATGCTCACCTAACTGAGTCTCCTGTAGACTTGCTGACCCTTAAAATATGTGACTGTCATCGATTGGTTAACTTTCAGAAGCATGATCATTGAAACAATTGGTGCTGATTGATTTTTGAGTAGTTTAGAATTTGCCTGATACTCTGACTGTAAACAGTCTTTTCCTGGGAGTCTGAGAACATTAAAACAATGAAAGATAATTACTTCTGCCATATCTCCTATGGTTCACTAATCCTGATCCTCTCTTCAGCGGCATCAAATTGACTGAGTGATTTATACATTGACTTTGTACTTATTACAACATATTTTTCATATCCATGTTATTAATATTTTGCTTCTTTTTCACATTTGCTTTTTGCCTGATCATCTTTAACATTTAATTTTATTCTTTACACACTTTATATGTAGATATCTTTATTTTGTGTGAAATAATTCCATGATCTGAGCCTTTGACAAGTCTGTTTACTTTCTGACTTTTGACAAGCATTTTGTTTTCCTTGAAATTTTATTTGAGCTAATACATTGAAGTATATTTGAAGTAAAGTTTTGCCAGGTAGATTTTATGTAACTCCTGAAAGTAGCCTGAAGATGACCCTGACTCAAACTATTTTAACGTCAATTTCTTATCTGAGATTTATTTTAATTACATGAGAAGCATAAATTAAGAATGCAAATTTGACAGTGAAAATTTATTATAAATTCTCAGGAGACTTTTTTCTTTGTCTTAACACAGTTGCAGATTTTAGATAAATTTACTTGTGTCCTTCTGGGAAAAGTGGAGTGTATTTCTTATACCCCATGAGTAGCTGTGTAAACATGTCACTTCTCATCATTACTTGGGGGTCCTATAACACTCCCCAGCTTTAATAGACTGGCTTTATCTAGTGCTTCTTTTGTATAATGCAGCTGCCTAGAGTTCAGCATAAACTCAGTGTTTAGGTTGGTTCTGATGCTTTCCACCAGCCAGCAATCACAGTTTGACTTACTTTAGATTCTTGGGAGTTTCTCTTCATTTGTAACAGCCAAACAATGAGTATGTTGTATCTATATGCTTTCTCTATGTCAACCTGTCTATGTAGAGACAAGTAGATATAAATATATACATATATGTACATAAAAGAAAGTACTTATCAATATCTATTTTAAACATATAAATACTAATATTTAAAATGCTATATTTATTTTCAGCTGTTGTATCTCTTCCTTGTCTTTTATATGTATTAATGCCAAAGCACCTGATATTAGTGACTGCCTAATATGTTCTTTCTTGATGCTCCTGATGCTAACCATTAAAAGCATTATATCATTCAATACTCAAAGTAACACTTTGCAAGGGATGCTACTATGATTTTTATTTTTATATGAAGTAACAGAAGTTTTAGGAAGCTGAAAAACCAGAAAGATTCCATATCATATGATTTTCAGACCTAGAAGTTAAACTCATTGTATCATTCACCCAAACTAATTATTAGGCATGATATGCTTTAATTTTTAATAGCCTACTCTTTTAATGATTAAATCAAAAAAGCATTTTCAAATAGCTGGATAAGAAACAAGGACCATGTGTGCTGTTGACAGAATTCCTTATGTTTTAAGATATGATTTGGAATGAATCTCTACCACTGTGGTTCTAACTGTAAATGAGGAAGCAAATACGTGCATATCTTTAAAGGAAAATTGGGGATTTATTTTTTAATTGGCTTTGAGATCCTAGGATTAAAGGTTTAGGTACTGTGTTTATTAAGGATAAAAACTAATTAAAGTTTTAATCTCAAATAATCCTAAGATTAAAGGATACATCTTAAATTTATATAATGCTTTATTGAGATAAACTGCTCATTTACAGTAATACACCTCTCTTCCACCTTTCTCCTTCTGGGGTTTTCATTCTAATTTCTTTCATTGGTCAGTGGCAGTAATCTTTTTCCTATTTTTTTTAATGAGAAATAGAAATTTCTAGTATTTTCCATAAAAATGACTGCAATTTACTTTCAGTTGGGACAATATCCCCATGACATAAGGATGCCCCAAGTAAGGCTCAAATCTTAGTCTAATGAGTAGTCAAATTTTGAAGGAGAAAGGATTTGAAATGCTATTATTAAAATGATTTCTAAACACAAGGAGTAAATTACCATTGGTATAGGGAAATCAAAACAATTTGCCACATAGTTCCAGATATTTTCTGTTCTCGCTACACTGCTGCTTATTCCTTGCAAGTTTTGATGATGACACAAATTTGGGACTAGTTTTAGGTTTGCATGAAGAAATTAAAATTTTCTACATACTAGACTTTTTTTGTCCCTTTTCCCAAAGAAATCCAACTGAAATCCAATTGACAGTGGATAAACACCCATTTTCTACACAGGGAATATTTTACTTAGGGTATTACACAGTGGCGGAAGTCTAAATTAAATGATGTCTTTTTAATGTACTTTTATCAAATAAGATAAAGCAAAGAGTGTATTATAAATATTACAAAAGGGAATACCCACTATATATATACACATATATGCATGTTTGTTTCACTTTCATTGTAAAAAAAAATAAAGGGCTACTAAGCAACCATTATTGTTTCCATGCTTCTGACAAAAAATGGAATTCTAGAATCAAAATGTAAACAAACATTTTTGAAAGACTATGACCAGGTATCTATATTTTATAATCTTTTAGGTACAAAAAAATGACCTCAGCTTCCAGTGTTTTATTATTTAATTTGTGAAACTGTGAAATAAATAGACTCATATACAAATGATTCATTTTTTTAAGTAAAGAAGGTGGTAACACACCTGGTGCTTTGGAGCTTGGAGAATTGAAACATTCCACTCTGTTCTGTACATACTATGTATAAAAAGAAAAGGGAATATGAGCTTGAGATTTTAAGAATGGGTAGGATTTTGGATACTACTCCATTCTAGTTCCAAATGAAAGGCTCCTCTTAAAAATTAGTTTCTCCAGTGGATCCCAGTACTTCTGTCACTGTGTCCTGTATTGTAGGCCACTTCAGTTCCAGGAGGTGTTCTTCCTATGTTTTGTCTTTAAAATGTATGTTTTCTGAATGCTTTGTTTTTACCAGTCTTTTTGTAATTTATTTGCCCACTTTCTCTGAAAGAGCCTTTGTGATCTTTATGTCCTATCTCTGGAAGCCAATGCCTTCAAATTCTCATTTATATTCAGAAAACAGAGTATGGGTCTAACTAGCTATTGCATATATCTACTGGATTATTTTAGACACATCAAATTCAGCATGTTAAAAGAAAACCTAAAATATTTATTGGAAGAAGTAAAATCTTTCAGTATTCTTTTCTTATTTTTCATTGGCATCACTGTAACTGAGTTTGCTCTGTCCTTGTCCTTTCACCTCCATTCTCCATGATTAGCTGACCACCATGTTTCATTGATTAAATATTCTTTATCTTTCTAAATACATGCCTTATTCATTTCCACATCTACTGTCATAACTCAGAACCTTGATAATTTTGACTGTACTGTAGCAACACATTGCCTTTGTCTTTTGTTGCAGCCCAACATATAACTCAACTCAGTGCTTTTGTTCATGTGATATTTTAAAACAAAAATTGGTTTATATTATCCTGTTGTATAAAATTCTTCAATAACAGTGCATCACCTATGGGCTTTGCATGATTTATCTCCAACTGTTTATAGTTCACCTTAAGATTTTTACTTTATGATAGCACTTTAGTTTCTTGACTGCCTCTATCTGTACTGTAGTACTCTCTGTGCCTTTCCTTTGAGCTTTTACTTCTGCTTTACATATACTCGCCATAACACCAACCCTTGAAAAATATCATAATTTATTCTTTATGTCTCAGGTTAAGCATGCCTCCTGCTATCAGTTTCTCTCAACCTTACTGGTTAGACTTCAGTTTCCAATTGAATCTTAGATATGATGTGATTGTAGACTTGTGTGTCCTTCATTACCATTCTTCAGTTCAGTCGCTCAGTCATGTCTGACTCTTTGTGACCCCCTGAAATGCAGCACGTCAGGCCTCCCTGTCTATCACCAACTCCCAGAGTTTACCCAAACTCATGTCCATTGAGTCGGTGAGGCCATCCAATCATCTCATCCTCTGTCAACCTCTTCTCCTCCTTGCCCTCAATCTTTCCCAGCATCAGGATCTTTTCAAATGAGTCAGCACTTTGCTTCAGGTGGCCAAAGTATTGGAGCTTCAGCTTCAACATCCGTCCTTCCCAATGAACACCCAGGACTGATCTCCTTTAGGAAAGACTGGTTGGATCTCCTTGCAGTCCAACAGACTCTCAAGACTCTTCTCCACCACCACAGTTCAAAAGCATCAATTCCTCGGTGCTCAGCTTTCTTTATAGTCCAACTCTCACATCCATTACTGTTCTTGGGATACCAAGAATATGTTTTTTTCTGGTATGCCGAACATGTAGCAAAAGTGTCTTGAACAATCTAGGTATTATCTTCTTACCGAATTAATTCATTAATCAATTGATAATATAGCAAGTTAACTGAATCAAATAGTGCAAAGAATAGAAGTCAATGTAGGTAAATGTTACAGGTAAAAGAGAAGCCTCAGATGTTGGAGAAGCTGAGCCAATTGCTAAAGGTATCTGAAAGTGCTTCAGACATCATGCAACGTTATCAGGAATGCGATAAAACCATTTTATGGAAGTTATACCATGTCTAATATTCTTGTTTATCATGACCAACTCATAGCTGGGTATTGAATAATGTAGCTAGGGCTGATCACAGTAAGCTATGACTTTACAGTTTTTATCATAGTGTATCTTTCCTTTTAACTTTATTTTCAATTCTTGGACTCCCAGAAGATTTTATACATTTTAAAAATTGGAAATCTGTTTTTAATCTTATAATGGCTTTCCATGGTACTTGAAAATATGATTATTTGAGGTTTCAGTTTCTTTTATCCACATAAGTAGATGACATTTAGGGAAGTTATTTTGGCACTTGACCGGGAAAACTAACGGTGTGTATGTATTTGCTAGTGGTGGGGCTGGAAGAGGCAGTGTACAATTTAGGAAATTAGATTTTTGACTTGAGCTGGACTTAGTTGGAATTGGGCTGGGCTTTGCCTGCAATGTTTGGATTGTACTGGGCTCTGCCTGCAATGCAGGAGACTCAGCTTCAATCACTGGGTGGGGAAGATTTCCCTGGAGAAGAAAATGGCAACCCACTCCAGCATTCTTGCCTGAAAAATCCCATGGACAAAGGAACCTGGCCGGCTACAGTCCATGGGGTCAAAGAGTTGAACACAACTTAGCCACTAAACCACCACCAAAAAAGAGTAAAGGTGACCTCAAGTGAGAGATTTTACAGACACTCACAGGTCTCATTCCTGGGTATTCCATTTAGTAAAAGACTTCATTAGGCACTGTATATTATTTAGGAAAAAAAACTAGGAATATTACTTTAGTCATATATTTGTTGTCAAGTAGAAAGAGATAGTAAATCATACATTAACATATGTTGGTATAGTTTTGCTTCCAAATAATTATAATTAAAGGCTGGAAACATACCCCTCTATTATGAGAAAAAATGATAAATGATATCTAATTAATATGAAAGATTGAGAAGGTCTCTAAGAAAAGAACATTTATTCTGAAGTCTAAGGATACTTTACCCAGATGAAAAATGTTTGGGAGAGAGTTTAAAGAATAGATGGTGACCTAATATGTGTTAAAAAAAAATTGGAATGTTTAAAGAATTGCCAGAAATTCAGTGGAAGTGGAATGTTGAAAGATACAGAGTGAGTGGCATTAGGTGTGATTGGAAGGTTAGGCAGTGGTCAGTGATACGTAGCCCCAGATCTTAAGCCATGCTATAAGCTATACAACTTTCTTCCTCACATGATTTTTTCTCAAAACTTCAATCAATGAAAGATTCTCTATTTACAAATTGTTTGATTCAATGTGTTATACGTAAGATATATGTATGAACCGTTTCAGCCAACATGGTAGCAGATAGAGAAAGGGCCACGGAAAAGTGAGTAAAGTCAGTAAGAGTGAACCACAGTTCCATAATGGATGAGGTCACTGTAACCCACAAAAACACAGGGAGAAGCCGAGAGGGAGAGGTATCTTGTGCCTTTTAGTTTTCTTAAGCCTTATCCCCACCAAGATATTTAGAAATATGTATATGAAAACACCTGTACATATGTTTTTAATCTTCATTTAATTGAAATGAATTTAGTGGAAATGTAGTTTTCCCTTTAAACCTAAGCATTAAGCCTACGGATTGCTTAAGTTTATATTTTCCTAAATGTGGGATGGTTCAGTTCAGTCGCTCAGTCGTGTCTGACTCTGCAACCCCATGGACTGCAGGACACCAGGCTTCCCTGTCCATCACCAACCCCCGGAGCTTGCTCAAACTCACGTCCATCGTGTCAGTGATGCCATCCAACCATCTTATCCTCTGTCATCCCCTTCTCTTTCTGCCTTCAATATTTCCCAGCATCAGGGTCTTTTCCTATCAGTCAGTTCTTTGCATCAGGTGGCCAATGTTTGGAGTTTCAGCTTCAGCATCAGTACTTCCAATGAATATTCAAGACTGATTTCCTTTAGGATTGACTGGTTGGATCTTCTTGCAGCCCAAGGGACTCTCAAGAGTCTTCTCCAACATCATAATTCAAAAGCATCAATTCTTTGGCAGTCAACCTTCTTTATAGTCCATCTGTCACATCTATATATGACTACTGGAAAAACCAGAGCTTTGACTAGATGGAACTTTGTCGACAAAGTAATGTCACTGCTTTTTAATATGCTGTCTAGGTTGGTCATAGCTTTTCTTCCAACAAGCAAGCGTCTTTTAATTTCATAGCTGCAGTCACCATCTGCAGTGATTTTGGAGCCCCCAAAAATAAAATCTGTCATTGTTTCCCCATCTATTTGCCATGAAGTGATGGGACCAGTTGCCATGATCTTACTTTTTGAATGTTGAACTTTAAGCCAACTTTTTCACTCTCCTCTTTCATTTTCATCAAGAGGCTCTTTAGTTCTTCTGGGACAAATCCTCCTCAGTTGGAACAGTGCCTAGACTTTGTCCACACAGCCTAAACAATAAAATTAATTAAAAATTCTTACAGTATTTCTGTTTTAATTCACTTAGTTCACAAAAGAAGGATCTGAAACCTCAAAGTAATCATGTTTCCAATACCTTGGAAAGTAAATTTCAGATTAAACACAGTTTTCCAATTTTTGCGATGTATAAAATTTGGGAGTACAAGAAATAAAAAGAAAACTAAAGGCAAATATACATTATGATAAAAGTTCTGAAAATCATAAATTTAGTTTCTTCCCCTTTTTTCATACATTGTGGGATAAAATTTTATTTTCTGTTGGGCCAGGTTGAAATCTATCTTAATTTTGAAGTTTTTTTTTTTTTTTTAGATTTTATTATATATACATTGATTGAGCTCCTAAGTCATAATTCTTTTTTCTCTTATCAAAAGATTTGACTTTTTTTTCTTTTTGAATGAATTACAGGGACCTTGATTGTATTTATTATAGAGCTGGAATCTATCTAGTGAGTTAAATCATATTATAACTTAATCACTAGTTAGAAGAAACTTTGTTAATAAGTGATGAAATTTTTACTTCTAATTGCTAGAAACAGTAGCTAGAAACTATCAAAAATTTGTTACATTTTATATCCTGCAACTTGAATATAGTAAAGTTGCAGGATATAAAATTAACACAGAGAAATCCCTTGCATTCCTATACACCAATAATGAGAAAACAGAAAGAGAAATTAAGGAAACAATTCCATTCACTATCGCAATGAAAAGAATAAAATACTTAGGAATATATCTACCTAAAGAAACAAAAGACCTATATACAGAAAACTGTAAAACACTGGTGAAAGAAATCAAAGAGGACACAAATAGATGGAGAAATATACCATGTTCATGGACCAGAAGAATCAATATAGTGAAAATGAGTATACTACCCAAAGCAATCTATAGATTCAATGCAATCCCTACCAAGCTTCCAATGGTATTCTTCAGAGAACTAGAACAAATAATTTCACAATTTGTATGGAAATACAAAAAACCTTGAATAGCCAAAGCAATCTTGAGAAAGAAGAATGGAACTGGAGGAATCAACCTGCCTGACCTCAGGCTCTACTACAAAGCCACAGTCATCAAGACAATATGGTACTGGCACAAGGACAGAAATATATATCAATGGAACAAAATAGTAAGCCCAGAGATAAATCCACGCACCTATGGACACCTTATCTTTCACAAAGGAGGCAAGAATATACAATGGAGAAAAGACAATCTCTTTAACAAGTGGTGCTGGGAACGCTGGTCAACCACTTGTCAAAGAATGAAGCTAGAACACTTTCTAACACCATACACAAAAATAAACTCAAAATGGATTAAAGATCTAAACATAAGACCAGAAACTATAAAACTCCTAGAGGAAAACATAGGCAAAACACTCTCTGACATAAACCACAGCAGGATCCTCTATGACCCACCTCCCAGAATATTGGAAATAAAAGCAAAAATAAACAAATGGGACCTAATTAAACTTAAAAGCTTTTGCACAACAAAGGAAACTATAAGCAAGGTGAAAAGACAGCCCTCAGAATGGGAGAAAATAATAGCAAATGAAGCAACAGACAAACAATTAATCTCTAAAATATACAAGCAACACCTGCAGCTCAATTCTGGAAAAATAAAAGACCCAATCAAAAAGTGGGCCAAAGAACTAAACAGACACTTCTCCAAAAAAGACATACAGATGGCTAACAAACACATGAAAAGATGCTCAACATCACTCATTATCAGAGAAATGCAAATCAAAACCACAATGAGGTACCATTTGACGTCAGAATGGCTGCTATCCAAAAGTCTACAAGCAATAAATGCTGGAGAGGGTGTGGAGAAAAGGGAACCCTCTTACACTGTTGGTGGGAATGCAAAATAGTAGAGCCACTTTGAAGAACAGTGTGGAGATTACTCAAAAAACTGGGAATAGAACTGCCATATGACCCAGCAATCCCACTGCTGGGCATACACACTGAAGCAACCAGAGCTGAAAGAGACACATGTACCCCAATGTTCATCGCAGCACTGTTTATAATAGCCAGGACATGGAAGCAGCCTAGATGCCCATCAGCAGACGAATGGATAAGGAAGCAGTGGTACATATACACAATGGAATATTACTCAGCCATTAAAAAGAATACATTCAAATCAGTTCTAATGAGGTGGATGAAACTGGAGCCTATTATACAGAGTGAAGTAAGTCAGAAAGAAAAACACCAATACAGTATACTAACACATATATATGGTATTTAGTTAATCGGTAAAGATAACCCTGTATGCGAGACATCAAGAGACACAGATAAATAGAACAGTATTATGGACTCTATGGGAGAGGGAGAGGGCGGGAGGATATGGGAGAATGGTATGGAAGCATGTAAACTATCATATGTGAAACGAATCACCAGTCCAGGTTCAATGCATGATACAGGGTGCTCAGGGCTAGTGCACTGGGATGACCCAGAGGGATGGGATGGGGAGGGAGGTGGAAGGGGGGTTCTGGAAGGGGAACACATGTACACCCATGGTGGATTCATGTCAATGTATGGCAAAATAAAAAATAGAAAATAAACTAATGAAAAAAAAATTTGTTACACCTCTTTGATTTTCTCACCATGCAATTGTAACAACTTACGGTCAAATCCTGAACATTTCAAACTAATGGTGCTGCTTTTACAGAAAGTTACTTCATGAGTTAGATGTTAACTATATCCCTGACACAAAACACTTCACAAGAAACCAAAGTAGTTTTTGTCCAACTAAATAACATGGCCCTATCCAAATTAAAGTGCCTACTTGAATTTTTATTTTGCTGATGAGTAAAATTTCTACATTATCTATATTTAAATACACTATACATGCATTGTCTTATGGCTAAGTTTAGTAGTGTTCTGTTTCTCTCACACATCATGATGTGTTTATTAAAGTGGCTTTTGTGTGAATATGCAGAAGTATTTTACATATGGTGTGCCAAAGCAGGAGTAATCATTATTTAAAGTACTATTATAATGAATATTATAATTCCAGAAGTTCAGGATTTGTTTTAAAGTGTAGTAGTACTATAGATACACATTCACATAAAATATGATTTTCTTTGTTTAACTGCAGTGAAGTGTCATTATGAACTTAAACATCATGGTACAGCAAAAGACTAATAAAACCCAGCCTCAATGTATGGACTCGACTCTTTGAGTGTTTAGCCCATATGGATACCTGTTTTTAGAAGTTGTTAAAATAATATAAGTGTTACTGAAATATATACATCATATTATATGAATTAAACTGTTTTCAAAAATAGTAATGTTTTGGAGTACATAGTAAAAGGACAAGAGATAGAAGGAATCTTGGTACAACTCACGCAAGATTGTTTTGTTCAACTATCCAAAAGTTAAAAGAAAATGGTCTTCTGAGTTCTGTTTTTGATATTCATTATGGTATTTCTCTGTTATGTGCTGACTCCTGTAAGTGAACTCCATTACCCCATATTCCTTGCCCACCTGAATTGTAAGGAACAATTTTATTAACCCAGTTTTTATAATTAGAGGAAACATTAAACATGGTGCTTTTAAGTTCTTAAAGTCCAGGATTTAAGTAAAGGTTAATTGCTTTATAAACATGTATAGCTGCATTTTTTTTTCCCCTGAGGCACCAGAAACTAGTGTCAGATTGTGATTACAGAAAGTTCACTTATTTTCAATGAGTTCTTTCAGCGTCCATAACACCAAGGCTTGCTTCCTTTCTTTTTCTGTGGGCTTAAATCTCTATTGTGATATTAATGGAGATAGTTACATCAAGGAACAGTTATAATATTCAATATTTATAATATGGAATAGATTTCCTGATAGGAAGAAGTGACTTCTGGTTTCATACTATCCAACATTCTTTAGGATTACAGATTGAGATTTTGCTTGTTTGTTTGTTTACTATTGCACATGGAGAGTAACTAAAAATATAACATCTGCATTGTTAATATTTTAAACCATGCCCCTCATCATACTGTTTGTCATACTGCTACTCTTTTTTTCACTTCTATGCTAGTTAAGCATAGAGTAGAATATTCAGCCTTCTCTCGCCTTATCTCCAACAGATTTATTATCTCCATAGATATAACTCAGTGAATATTTCTTTTCTAAAAAATAGGGTCCTGACATTCCTGAATCTTGAACTTCTAGGATAGCTAATTTTATCTCCTCTGGAAGATATAAGCAGAAAAATGTTGCTTTCTATACCTAAAATATAGTAATAAAAGAAATGATAATAATTTCTGAGCTATTACAGCAGATGCCAAATTGATTTCCTTGACTGTTATAACACCTTTCCGACCAGTTTCAAACTTTAATGCACATATGAAAAAGTTACTGCTTTAATCACAGCTTCATCCTGCTCAAAAGTATTACTGACTCTTATTGTTTGCCAAGGATATTTAGAAGTACTTAGTTTATCAGTCAAGACACCTCCAGCAATGCAATCTTAGAATATCAGATAGCATTATATTTACACAATTTCCACAGAAACATGCTTGAGTACAATGATATGAATCAATTGGGTGCTACCTAATGGAACACTGAAGAGAGCATTTAATGAGCTCTGTGACAGTCAAGAATTCTAGAGAGGAAATAATTAAAACGTAAGTGGACTAGAGTGGCAAAAGAGGTCAGGAGAAAAAGATTGACAAAAAAGTTAGAATAAAGCCCAGGGACTAAAGTTCATAACAAGAATCACTCAACATTTCAATAGGAGAGACAGGCATAAAGATAAAAACAAGATTCTGTGTTTAGAGAAGACAAATTATATGCTAATGATTTCAACATGTTAATTCCTAATGGAGACTGAATACATGATACAACAAAATGAGTGGCTGCAGGTCAGGAAGCAACAGTTAGAACTGGACATGGAACAACAGACTGGTTCCAAATAGGAAAAGGAGTATGTCAAGGCTGTATATTGCCACCCTGCTTATTTAACTTATATGCAGAGTACATCATGAGAAACTCTGGGCTGGATGAAGCACAAGCTGGAATCAAGATTGCCAGGAGAAATATCAATAACCTCAGATAGGCAGATGACACCACCCTTATGGCAGAAAGCAAAGAAGAACTAAAGAGCCTCTTGATGAAAGTGAAAGAGGAGAGTAAAAAAGTTGGCTTAAAACTCAACATTCAGAAAACTAAGTTCAAGGCATCTGGTCCCAACACTTCATGGGGAATAGATGGGGAAACAGTGGAAACAGTGTCAGACTTTATTCTTTGGGCCTCCAAAATCACTGGAGATGGTGATTGCAGCCATGAAATTAGAAGACGTTTACTCCTTGGAAGGAAAGTTATGACCAAACTAGATAGCATATTAAAAAGCAGAGAAGTTACTTTGCCAACAAAGGTCTGTCTAATCAAAGCTATGGTTTTTCCAGTAGTCATGTATGGATGTGAGAGTTGGACTATAAAGAAAGCTGAGCACGGAAGAAATGATGCTTTTGAACTGCGGTGTTGGAGAAGATTCTTGAGAGCCCCTTGGACTGCAAGGAGATCCAACCAGTCCATCCTAAAGGAGATCAGTCCTGGGTGTTCATTGGAAGGACTGATGTTGAAGCTGAAACTCCAATACTTTGGCCACTTCATGCGAAGAGTTGACTCATTGGAAAATACCCAATACCCAAATACTCATTGGAAAATGCTGGAAAGGACTGGGGGCAAGAGGAGAAGGGAATGACGGAGAATGAGATGGCTGGATGGCATCACAGACTCGATGGACATGAGTTTGGGTAAACTCTGGGAGTTGGTGATGGACAGGGAGGCCTGGTGTGGTGCAGTTCATGGGGTCGCAAAGAGCCGGACACGACTGAGTGACTGAACTGAAATCAAAATGAAGAGAAATTTGAATTTTAATTATCAAGTAACTGTGAGATGAGGATGCTGTAATGACCCTCAAAGAAAATATAGATATTACTAACCAGATTTAATGTATTAAATGTGAATAATGGGAAGGAAACCCCCAGTGCTAAGTTTACAGAAGCAGTGAGGTAGAAATAAGAGCTCTCTGTGCAGTCTAATTTTGAATTCTCATCTAAATGTCCAGTTATGTTGATCTGAGGTCACATCTCAGTCAACACTTAAGTTCTAATCAAATATGAAAACATTAGAAACCATACTCCTTAATTATTTGTTATTTTACAAAAATCATACTGTAGCCTGATTTTGATCTCTCCATGGGTCCTTTTTGAATGAAATTGCTGTATTTGTGACTATTCTCTGAGAAATTACTGAATATATACCATCTTCAGGTTCATGTCTGGAAAGTGACAAATGTGACTATAATCCTTGAAATTGAGGAGATAACAAAGGATGTGGTGTGTGTGTATATGTACGTCTTAGAAGAGTAAATGACTAGGTTGAATTTAAGCAGAAGATTAAAGTGAGAACACTTAGATTAAGCAGACAATTTAGGGTGAGAAATTTAGTAACCTACTCTATGTATTTGCACACAACTTATAAATGTTGGAAAACTTAGATGTATTAATATAAATTTTAAACAACAATAGTATTCGTGCTAAAATTATGGAAGGTTATAGGTGAATATTCCTCTATTTTTGCCACAAAAAAAAATACTAAAAAGAAAATAAATTGGTATAAAGAAGTAAAATAAGAAAAACTCAAGAATAGATTTTTGCAGCATTTCTGTAGGCAATATTTTTTGGCTAAAATTTCAGGTAAGTGAAGCTTGACATAAAACTGACCATTACTTCTTACCAAAATTCTAAGCTCTTTGCTTCAAGGAGACTTTCTTTCTAGAGTCCTTGAACATCCCTGGGTGATGCTCAGCATATCTGTAAAGTCAGATAGGAAAAATAGATCTATATTTTTTAGTGTCCTTGTACTAAAATTTAGCATTTCTGTCAATTACATATATGTGCAATAATATATTATCCCTGAGATGTAACATAATACTACCTGAATTTTTGTCAGTGATACAACTTACAGATCTTTTGAAGAATATATTATAGTTGTTGATGAAACATTGAAATAAATATAGCTTCATCATTATTTAGGAACTCATGTAGTTATTAGATAGCTTTCCTAGATTATTTTATTGGATGAATTAATAGCATAAGTCATTAACTAGTTAATGATGAGTCAGTGTGTGAGATTAGGTTCTTTTAGAGGAAAATATCAAAAGAGAATTGAAAATACAAAAGAAAAATTAAGAGAAACACTTGTAAAAGGGTAAGGATTAGAGGGAGAAAAAATAATCAGTGTTATACAGTGATGCTGATCCAAAACCTGTGATAGGAGAGAGAAAAGGAAGAAGGTATGGTAGAAAGCCTCAGCCTGCAGGGCACCTATAAGAAAGGCTTGGCCATGAGAAGATCCATGAGAAGCCACAGCACAAGGAATGTTTTTGGAGGAATTCCAAGCTGGGTGGGACTATCCCAAGCTATTAACTCTGTTGTGCTCAGTCATTGCATGGGAGGAGATTAGTGAATCCTGAAGGTCAGACCAATGGACACTGTAAGCTCCACTGTGCTTCTCACAGCAGGTTCTCTCCTGAATGGTGAGAATTGTAATTGTATTAATGATGAGTCAGTGTGTGAGATTAGGTTCTCTTAGAGGAAAATATCAAAAGAGAATTGAAAATACAAAAGAAAAATTAAGAGAAACACTTGTAAAAGGGTAAGGATTAGAGGGAGAAAAAATAATCAGTGTTATACAGTGATGCTGATCATTAATACAATTACTTTTACAATATACTTTTAGTATGTTTAAAAACAGTCTTCTGAGATTTCCACTGGCTTTCCCTGACAGTTGCCAAAGAGTCCATAACTGGGAAAAGGTTAAGAACCCTTGACCTAGAAAAGACATAAATGTATAGGATATCAAGCCAACTTTTATATTGGGATGTCAAATTTCCCTAAACATTTATTGATATATCTATCTGCTAAACATCTCATTAGGTTGACCTGGATAATCTTCCTTAATTTTTTGACTTAAGGAACTTATGTGAAATTCTTGTCTGCTTGTAACGGTGGCCTGGATGCCTTACAAAATACTTTTTAGGAGACTTCAAGAAAATCTGTATTAGGAATCCAGAGAAAATTATTTAAGAAAAAATATTTCTATTCTTTCAGTTTTTCTTAGTCAGCTAGCAGAAAGAAAAAGGGGAAAATAATGTTTCAAAACCTTATGAGGAAGAAATCTTTTAGACTTATGACTAAATCAGATTATTGATTACATGATGGAAAAAAAAATATATATATATATGTTTGTTTGTTTGCTCTCTGAGGTTTCAATTTAACATTTAATTCAGTGAATGCTTTACTGAGAAGATTAACATTTTAGGCTCTAACCAGAGGAAATCTAGAAAATCTGTTATCTGAGAAAAAAACTTTTTCTGTGGCTAGTGGAAAATAAAAATTCTTGTCACAGTTAGCCAGTTTTTTCTTATCTAATAGTCTTACCATTTCCCTCCTATATTTGTCTGTTCTAAACCAATATCCTTAAGTTTATATTCCAAATAGCTTGTACTAAGATATGTTTTTCTAGAGAACCCAGTATTTGTTGCTTATCTCTATAAACATCATCTCTTAACATAGGTTATGGTTTATCACATTCAGTAGGTACCTCTGTACAAACCATTTTTCAGAGTCTTTTTGGGATTAGTTCTATGTTAACTTGACTGTGCCACAATATAATGAGATATTGGATTAAACAGGATTCTGCGCATGTCTGTGAGGTTGTTTCTAGAGGAGACTAGCATTTGAATTGGTAGGAAGAATAAATCAAATTGGGTCACTCTCCCCAATGTGAGTGACCCTCAACCAATTTGTTGAAGACCTAAACAGAGTGAAAAAGTAGAGAAAAGGAGGATTTGCTCTCTTGTCTGTCTTTGAGCTGGGACATCTATTGTCTTACGTATTATAGGCTTGGAATTTACACCATCAGCTCCCCTGCTTCTCAGTCATTCATTGTCAGACTGGAGCTATAACATTGGCTTTACTGGATCTCTTGCTTGCCAACTACAGTTCTTGGGACTTTTCAGCCTCCATAATCATGTGAATCAATTTCTTGTAATTAATTTCTCCCTCTCTCCATATATAAATGGTTGTAAGTGAATATATATAGCCTCTCTCTCTCTCGATATCTGTATCTATATATGTGTGTGTGTGTGTATGTATATGTACATATCTGTATATCTATACACACCACACTATATAGAGAGAGATTTATATTTGCCTATACCTATCTATCTGGAGATATTAGTGCAAGTTAATGTGCCTGATACACAGCAAGGCCAAATGAACCAAAATGTCAGAGTTTGGAGAACAGAATGATTTATTGCAGGGCCATGCAAGAAGACAGATGGCTCAGGTGCCAAAAAAACCTAAATTCCCAAAGGCTTTCAACAAAACATTTTAATAAAGGCAGCTGAGGAAGGGGAAGGTCGCAGGGTGTATGATCAGCGCATGCACAGTTCTCTGATTGGCTGATGGTGAGGTAACAGGGCAATGCCACAGGACTTAGTATTATCAGTCCCAGGCTCCAAGAGGCCTGGGGCTATGTGCTCATGGTCATTAAGTAGTTAACATCTTCCATTTGGTGAGGAGGGGATTCACATTTGTAAAGTTCAGTTCAGTTCAGTCCCTCAGTCATGTCCTACTCTTTGTGACCCCATGGACTGCAGCACACCAGGCTTCCCTGTCCATCACCAACTCCCAGAACTTGCTCAAAGTCATATCCATCACGTCTGTGATGCCATCCAACCATCTCATCCTCTGTCATCCCCTTCTCCTCCTGCCTTCAACCTTTCCCAGCATCAGGGTCTTTTCAAATGAGTCAGTTCTCATCAGGTAGCCAAAGTATTGGAGCTTCAGCTTCAGCATCATTCCTTCCAATGAATATTCAGGACTTATTTCCTTTAGGATTGACTGGTTGGATCTCCTTGCATGCCAAAGGGACTCTCAAGAGTCTTCTCCAACACCACAGCTCAAAACCATCAGTTCTTTGACACTCAGCTTTGTTTATGGTCCAACTCTCACATCCATACATGACTACTGGAAAAACCATAGCTTTGACTAGATGGACCTTTGTTGACAAAGTAATGTCTCTGCTTTTTAATATTCTGTCTAGGTTGGTCATAGCTTGCCTTCCAAGGAGCCAGCATATTTTAATTTCATGGCTGCACATCTGTAAAACAACTCAGGAAATATTATTAGATACCTCAGAGAGCAGCTAAATCAGAGGATAGGGGGAAGGGTAAGTCCTGAGAAGGCCCCATAGGGTCCTTCTGGGTTACAGAAAGACAGACAGAGGGATTGAAAGAGTCTCCTGGTTCTGCTTCTCTGGAGATCCCTGACTAATACACTTTCTTTCAGTCAGTGAGTACTAATGTTTCATGGAAAGTTCTCTTTTTAGGTTTAGTAAAGAGTTCATTAAATGATAGATTTGATAAAAAGCTAGGAGGACATAATGGTATCAAAAGTGAGAAAAGAAATCAGTTTTCTCATCAACCATGATTCACACATTTTGGCCTGAGGAGTTAAAAGGACTAAAAGGACTCAAAACTTGATCTTTGTTTAAAACAGATCAGTGTTTTCTGATTTACTGACCCAATTTTCCATGGATTTCAGCAACATCTATTTTGTCACTGTGGAAGAAAAAAGGCTTCAGTGCTGAGAAGTTTTACAGCAGGAAAGTGATGAATGGAACACTCAAAGGCTAGCTCTGTCGCCCACAAAATAGACTCCGTTACAAACTATGATATTTGGGATTTTGGTTTGCTTAGGGGAAAAGTTGTTGATGAATAGAAATTCTCAACATCTATTTCTCAGCCGTTTATTTCTGGGAGAATGTACAAAACATCTCATGAAAGTTGCAGAGTAATCATTTGACACACTATGAGGTTAAAGACAGAACTAAAGAAAACAAAGTTTAAAACGTAACCTGACAGTTGTGCTTGTATGAGTATCTTTGAGACTTTTCCTTACAATGTTTACAGGCACAAAAGAAGGAGGGATATTGAATAAATAAAATTTTGCAGATGATGCTTGAAAATGCCTAGGCAGTTAATAATTATTAGAATTAGACGTAGACCCTGAACTTGAGACTCAAGCCTCTGGAAGCCGGCATGCTTGTTGTCTATGTCATAACCTTGACAATGAATGCATCTTTGTCTTAGCTTGGAAAAGTATCAATGAAGGTAAATCTGGGGAGATTTGGAAAGAATATTGCACATGAAGAATACTGGACATGGGTATAATCTTTCATTTTATTATATGATCTTTCATTTTATTATCTACGTATTGATTTATTCATCACTTTTCTAGTGTCTGGAGACGTGGAGTAACAACTACGCTGCCATGTAGAGCCTACATACTTCATCAACACAGATTAAAAGTAAGTAGTCATATAAAGAAGGAAAACAATTTGAGGTATAGATAAGTGCTGTGAAAAAAATATATAGGTAATGAAATAGATAACAAATTAGGCTGGAAATTGCTAGTTTGGGTAGTCAATAATAGCTTAAATTGTACAATATTAGAAGAAATGTGAAGGATAAAAAGTGGCCAATATTTTAAAAATGGAGCAAATTATTCCAGGTAAATATTGGCCTGTTTTGAAAAACAGAAAAGAAGACAGTATTGCTAGAGAATATTGAGTGAAGAGAAGAATAATAGTAACACATTGGAGAGATCTGCAGACATCAGAACATTCAGGATATTATATAAGGTTGTAAATATTTTTGATGATTTTTATTAAAAAAAAAGGAGATTTACCTTCACTACTGTGAAATCAGTCATCTGTGTGATACTTGTCCTTGAAGTTTGTTTGAGAAGCTAAGGATATATTTTTTCAATTAACTCTCAGTCTATACTAGCCAAGAGATAAAATATTAACCATGTGCACAAAGTAGAGAATCACATTCTAAGCATCAATTAAAAGTTTTTTTTTAATGAAAAAAAAAATAAAAGCAATGGGAAGCAACTGAGGGATTTTAAGTAGTGAAGTAACTAGATAAAATTAATTTTAAAAGATTATTTCTCATCCGTCATGGAGTCAAGGAGATTAGCACAATTTTATGGCATTTAGTGGACTTCCCTGGTGGCTCAAACAGTTAAGAATCAGCCTGCAATGCAGGAGACCTGGGTTTGATCTCTGGGTGGGAAAGATCCCCTGGAAAAGGGAATGGCAGCCGGCTCCAGTATCCTTGCCTGGAGAATTCCATGAACTAGAGGAGCTTGGTGGGCTACAGTCCATGGCATCGCAAAAGGTCGGACATGATCGAGCAACTAACATAACATGGTATTTAACACCAACAAGTTCAATGTATATTTGAATGAATAGATTTGTTTATGAATGCATTAGTTGACATAATAATAAAGGACTGAGAGAGAACATTGAGTTTCTCAGAAAAAAAATGCCCTAGCTACATTTTGATCATATTATCTTGTCAGTATGCCTCAAGGACTTTCTATATACCATACACTGAGAATTCTACAGTGACTTAAAGACAGACACTGAGGAAGAAATGAAACAGTCAGCTGGCCAGGAAATACTTCCAGTACATTTCATTATTCTGCTGCGTTGCTGTTGAAAACCATTTCAGAAGTGGGCAAATAGTAACACTTCTAACTTTTGAAGTAGTTGGAGGAATAGTCTTCATGTTTCTGCCAGACTTGCTGTCCTTTTTCATTTCCCATCAATCTGGTAGTATGTGGATATAAGAAACACATGTGTATACAGAGACACGAAGACTAAAATGGAGCAAACATCAGTGAAGCAGTAGGATTTGGAAAATAGAAGCAGAACAAAAATGTGAGCTGAGAAGAATAGAATCAATTCTCTTTACAGAAACTTAGTTTTCATCATTTTCCCTGTAAGAAAGAATAATATATATAATATATAATAATATATATAAATATATATATATATATATATATATCATCAGAATCCCACTCCTTACATCTTACGCCAATGTCAATTTTACAGTAAAATTGAGTAGTGAGAATTTTTTCTGTCGTAATTTGAATTTGCCAATCTCAACAATGTATCCTTATAAATATCCAGATTAAAGAAGCCAAACTGTTCATGTTCTCATTGCTTTGTTTGTCCATTAAACAAATACTTGCAGAGTGTAATACTTGTCAAACAATGTTAGCACATGGAATAAGCTAGTGAATAATTGTAGATGCTACCTGTGCCATCAATAGACTTCATAGTCTCAGTTTATACACTGCACAATTCCAATGTACTACGGTCCACACATGAAGGAATGAATCTAGAGTTATGCCTTCATAGGGAAATGTTTTATGTCAAACACATAGAATCAAATTATTCTTCACCTTGAAACTGACATCTAAGCCAAACCCGAAAAGCTGAAGGTTTAGTCAAATGAAGATAAAGGGGTATGATACTATTGACATAAATAACTTGCATAAAACTACACTATGAGAAAAATAGAAACCAGTGTCTCACAAGAATGGATGATTATGTCTGGATGGAAAATAGTATGCAGTATGTGGTGTGTCTTGGAGACAGAGGGAGTTATGTGGGTAGGCCTAAAGGAAAATCAAAGAGAAAAGAAACTGGATAATAGGAAAAATCTTGGTCTTCCAGGGCTTGTAAACCATATTAACATGCTTATCCTCTTCCTAAGTGCATTGTAAAGCCACAAATTGATTTTAATCAGAGGTACTACATAATCAAATACAGTTTTAAAAATATTACTCTGGTTGCAATGTGGGGAATTACTGGAGAATGATAAAGTGAGGAAAGAGTATAGGTGTTTTGATTCAGCAATCTCTTTTTTGACTATTCCATTTAAAAGTATCCTACTGAGAGGACACATTTAAATAAATGGTACAGCACCTTACAAAAACATTACTTGAGCAAAAGGTGGGGCTCTTTTTTGGTATATGCCATATAAAACATTTGCAACAGTTTTAAATCACTAAATGCTATTCAAGACTAGATAATACACATACTTAAATGAAGAGCACTTTGAATATTCAGAAAGCACCTTTTCATGTAAGTTTACCATATATAATTGTCATACACAGATACTCACTTTTCAAAATATAGATTCCTTTGGAATTCTTTTCAAACTGAAATTATTCTTCTGTACCACTCAGAAAGGAATTCACATTACAATAGCATTTACTGAGAAGCAGCAGAAAAGTTCGAAATAATAATACACTGGGGAAAAAAATCAAAGGCACTCTAATCACTGTAAAGTGAACGTGCAAGTGGCTCAGTTGTGTCTGACTCAGATTTCTGACGCCATGGACTATACAGTCCATGGAATTCTCCAGGCCAGAATACTGGAGTGGTCAAGCTTTCCCTTCTCCAAGGTATCTTCCCAACCCAGGGATCAAACCCAGGTCTCCCACATTGCAGGTGGATTCTCTACCAGTTGAGCCACCAGGGATGCCCGAGAGTACTGGAGTGGGTAACCTATCCTTTCTCCAGTGGATCTTCCTAACCCAGAAATCGAACTGGGGTCTCCTACGTTGCAGGCAGATTCTTTACCAACTGAACTATCAGGGAAGCCCTAATCACTGTAAAGAGCTAAGAAATGCCTCAGTGCATATTTGTAATGATGTGTGTAAATGTCAAGTTTTATGAAGACTCAAGTCCTCAAAATTGTGTAAAATGGAAAGAATCATCCTCTTGTCTTTGCTATCTAAATGGCAGGCTCTGTGATTTTCTGGCACTTATGCATACGTGAGATGGACTGAAAAGAACCACTGATTTTCACTTTATGACATTACTTGTATCTGGTCTCTGCATTGACTATTTTAGAAAACATTGTACTATGCCTTTTTCTGGAGCTCATGTCATTTGGGTTTCAAATTGCTATAAATACATTTAGAAGGCAAATTTCATTATATATACTGGGTCTCTGTAGTAGTTATACATCCAACCCAGTATTTCCATTTCTAGGAGGTTTTCATAGTTGTGGAAAAATAACTTTTATCAGTGTATGCGGTGATATTTGTTGCAAATTTATCAATAAAAGACAAGCGAAAAATGAAATAAATACTTCACAGCGAGGAATCAAGTTTATTACCAATCATCTATATGATTGTCTGTAGGGAAGTTTTCAACAGTGAAGATTTAAAATAATTTTAATGAAATCAAATGCTATAGTATTAAACATAAAAGAAAAACAAAAACTATTTATTTAACCTTAATTTATGCTGTTTTAAAAATCCAATAAATATTTAAACACATTTGTATATAAAAACACCACAAGTACACACCCACATTCACTGAATTTGGATTCTAATCTGCTAAGCATCCTAATGATTTCTGAGCCCTAAAGATTAATCCAAAATTGTTATCAGCTGGCTTTGTTAGTGTTCCCACATATAGTTTAAGATATAATACCTAGAATGTTATTGTAGGCATATCATGCTTTACTCATGTATTGATTTATTTTGAAAAAATACAACACCTTCATTCTGCTTTTCATGCCTACATAGGTCAATGATAATTAAAACTTTCCATTACACAATTTTATACTTTTTCTTTCCTTTTCTTTTCTGAGAGAAGATGCATTCATCTTCTCTCCCCTATGACTAACTATCACTTCTTTGATTGTCTCAAATAAGCCATTTTTTTCTGTGTCTACTATTACTTATACTCTCCCAGTATATTCATTCTTAAAATAAATTTCACTGTAGCTTAGAATTATAGTCAATCCAGAAATCCCGTCTATCCAAGCAGTATAAAACCAAAGTATAAGAAAAATCATTATATTACAATATTGTGACATATAAATTGATAATATTTAGATCTAAATGATTCTACTGATGCTGTAAGAAGGTTACCTAACCCCATACTTGATTTCTGAATTCTATTGAGTTAGTATACAGAGAAACATTACTTGAGTAGAGAAATTTTTGTTTGAAACAAACTACCAACATCTAATCATATTTTTACTGTTACTAAATTTTTGTCATATGAAACAATTCAGGTGTGACATTCAGGCATACTGACACCTAAAGTTTATTTTCATGTTTATGGGTGCAATAAATGACTTAAAAATTAGATGAACTGGAAGCATGCTCCTGAAACCTAAAACTTTTATTACTTCTGAACTCTGACTTAAAAAGGCATTTTGCTGTCTATATTCCCTAATACATTTGAATTTCTAAATCACTCTGTGAACTTTGTACCAAGCACTTAAAACATAAAAACGTGTTACAGATCTTACAATCAAAAAACCAATGGCTAGTTGGGACAACTTTGTCCCTGCTTTTGTTGTGTATTCCCAGTTATAGTCCATATCCTAATTTTAATATGAGCTAACTTTGTTAAGTTTCCAAATTGTAGGATAATTTGCATAAATAGGCATGCATGAGATCATGTGAGAGAAAACCTCCATGCGTTTTTAAAGAACATCATGCATATTGATGTTAATTTATACGTGCACACACACATATAAAGTAACCATGCCCAATAATCTGCATGTCTCTCACACATCTCCAGAAGTGAAGACTTTGATACTGTTTTATTGGCTTATTTTTAGTTATTTCTAAACTTTAAGAAACTTGGAGATATCTCATGTCTGTTCCATCTTGGAAAACTTAATTGTATCCTGTGTATTTGCTTATTCAAATATTTCCCTTTTGGTGTTCTGATTATATAATGATATTGTCCCAAACTTTTTGGATATGCTGTTCATATTTAATTTTTTGTTGTCCTTATGTTTGGGACATTAATATTTAGCTATCTTAAAATTCAATAATTTGTTTCTCCTTTGGGTTAGATCTACTGATGACCCCATTAACGATTTTCTTCATTGCTGTTACTTTATTGTTTTACTTCTAGTCATTTTTTTTTCTTTCTTGTAGTTTTCATCTCTAGGCTAACTTTACCCATCTTATTTTGCCTGTTATCTTACTATTTTCTGTTAAAGCCTGTTGACCAGATCCGTAAGATCACCTCAGATTTGAAAATTCATTAGAAGGATTCACAGAACCTAGAAAAAGTCATGTATGTGTGGTCATTATCATTACAGTTGAAGAATACAAATTAAACTCAGAAAAGGGAAAGGGAACATGCAAAGAAGTCCAGGAGAAAAAAATCAGGCACAAAATTCACAGAACTGCACAGACATGCTTAATTCTTCTATAATGATACGTAATATATACATAGTATTGCTAATCACAGAACTCACCCAATCCTTGGTATCCAGGGTTATTTATTTGGGATCAGTCACATAGAAATGTAACACCTATGTGACTGACCTTGGTAACTCAAGACTCTAGTCTTTGTGAACAGGAGCAAGTGTTTATTAACTATTTGATCAAACTAATATCTCTTGCCCCACACCTCAGGCATCCAAAAATACTCTTATCAGGCACAGAGCTTGTCAGGGCCAATTCTAACAGGCCTTTTTTTGGGGGAATGTGCAGTGTGAGCAACCAAGACTGATGAGTTAATACTTCCCTACATAAGGCCTTTAACATATTATTTATAGTTATTTTAAATTACTTGCCTAATAATTCCAACATCTGTGTCATATTTAATCTGGTTCTATGGAGTGCTTTGTCTTTTTAGTCTGTGCTTTTTCTTGTCTTTTACTATGCTTTGTAATTTTGTATCTCCTTAGATATGCTTGTCTCTCCAGATTTTGGGGGTATCAGTTTGTCCCAAATCTTCAGTCCTCTAATGGGGTCAAAAATGTGATTGATATTCAGTTACTGCATATGTTTCTTGCTTTAAGGACAAGCATATCAAAACTTCCAAGATCTTATATGTCATAAATAAAACCATAAGTCTCTATTTATTTTTACAGACTAAATTACAGTATCAGTCCCCAAAACTCACAAGGTAGTTTATTAGAATTAAAAATATAAAGTAATAGTGAAAAGAGAATTATAAATGCTGATAATATCAGCATCTATAGAAATAGACATGCAATATTGAAAATGGAATAATTCTTTTACAGTAATTTTTAAAGATTGGCTGATTTGGTTGAAAAATCCTAATCAGCAAATTCAACTTAGAAAAGAGTAGCCTTCATAATTTCAATGTCTGGAGCAGAATAGGGTTGTTAACCATTCAACTTGTCCTTCAGGAATCAACTGACTGCAGTGATACTTGTATAAAGCATGGTTTAGTCGCTAAGTCATGTCCAACTCTTATCACCTCATGGACTGTAGCCAGCCAGGCTCCTCTGTCCATGGGATTTTTCAGGCAAGAATACTGGAAAGTGAAAGTGAAAGTCATTCAGTTGGGTCCGACTCTTTGCAACCGCATGGACTATACAGTCCATGTAATTCTCCAGGCCAGAATACTGGAGTGGGCTGCCATTTCATTCTCCAGAGGATTTTCCTGATGCAGAGATTGAACCTGGATTTCCTGCAATGCAGGCAGATTCTTTACAAACTGAGAAAGTGTAAATGTGTGAAAATTTATCTTTAATTTTTGACCCATTGATTTTTTTTTATTTCTATACACTCTAAATTATAACATCATTATAAAATCTATTTAAAAGTATGACTTAAGGGAAAAAGCAGATTCATTTATTCATCTGTACCCAATGGTGTTGAGTAGCAAAGGTGAACAGTATTGTGGTGTGGTTTGGGAAAAGGCTCTATCATTTTTTAAAACTCTTCATTGGATTAGATAACTATCTTCTAAACTTTTATCTTGTGGTTCTAGAAACATGCATGTTTGTGTTGGGAACTACATTGAGGCTTCTTGGATCTGTAGCTTCCTAGATAATATTAAGAATTGCTACAAAGCTTTCACTTCTCAAGCAACTTTGGTTTGAGCATTCCTGAGAATAGTTGCGTGTGTGCTAAGTCTCTTGAGTCAAGTCTAACTCTTTGCAACCCTGTGGACTATAGCCCACCAGGCTCCTCTTTCCCTGGGATTCTCCAGGCAAGAATACTGAAGTGGGTTGCCATGCCCACCCTCAGGGAATCTTCCCATCCCAGGGGTTGGACCCACATCTCATCTCTGATGTCTCTTTCATTGGCAGGTGGGTTCTTTACCACTAGTGCCATCTGGGAAGCCCTGACTTTTTCATAAAAGAATGAGTGTATTTATTCACATGAAATAAAAGGTTAGAATTGGAATTAGTTCAAGATAATAAGTACATTTAAAAAATTTACCCAGATTGTTTATGTTGTTGACTGAATTTTACTGTTGACTGGTGATGGTTGATGGTGAATATAATGAATATACTCAGCATCCTATATTTTCAAAATATGGTAATGTTTATTACATTTTGAATAATAATTTTAATGATATAATTGTTTTAGGAACTTAAATGCAGCTGCTACTGCTGCTGCTGCTAAGTCGCTTCAGTCGTGTCTGACTCTGTGCGACCCCATAGACGGCAGCCCACCAGGCTCCCCCGTCCCTGGGATTATCCAGGCAAGAGTACTGGAGTGGGTTGCCGTTTCCTTCTCCAATGCATGAAAGTGAAAAGTGAAAGTGAAGTTGTTCAGTTGTGTCCGACTCTTAGCAACTCCATGGACTGCAGCCTACTAGGCTCCTCCATCCGTGGGATTTTCCAGGCATCTAATATGCATATGTGAGCAAGAAAGACAAACCATGGAGTTATATCTTTATTACTTTACTGATAGCTTGATGAAAGGCTGGTAAAGACAGTTATCACATATTTGATATTTCCTTTAGATGAGAGGCTTCCCTCATAGCTCAGTTGGTAAAGAATCTGCCTGGAATGTAGGAGACCATGGTTCGATTCCTGGGTCGGAAAGATCTGCTGGAGAAGGAAAAGGCTATCCACTCCAGTATTCTGGCCTAGAGAATTTCATAGACTGTATAGTCCATGGTGTCGCAAAGAGTGGGACATGACTGAGCGACTTCCATTTTCACTTTTAGGTGAGAAGTGAGCATTCCAGAAGACTGTAGAGTGTACTGCTTTAGCAGTGTAGCTAAAGAGACCCAAGGAAACTAGTTGACATGTATGATGTATGTATACTAATGTGTATGCATGTGCCTGCAGATGCACAAAAGGCCTATGAGGAACTATGTTATGCTTCCTTCTGTTAATAAGTAAGGTTTAAAATAAAATAAAATTTAATGTGTGCATTTTAAGGAATCTTGACAATGTGTGAGCCCTTATTTGGTGGTGTGCTGAAACTGGTTTTTATTGGCTCACAATATCCGACTGTAAATTTTCAAGCAGTTCTTCAACTGTTGATATCTTGAAATTGCCCATGGTTAGAGGATTCACAACACAGAAATCAGCAAATACTGCAAACAGAAGTCTCTTCCATTGCTCCTTTGGTTGACCACTCAGATAGCTACTGAGAAAGCCTCTGTGCCACTTATTGAAGGTGAAGACGAGTTCAGTGTGGAATTGTTCAGTGGTCATAAAGCAACTTCGACATAGACCCAAACGTACCATTTAAGTCTCCTGGAAAGCAGTGGGATTAAACTTGAGCAAATGAATTAAGCATGAATCCAGACTTTTTACACTCTTTTCTTCTAAGGATAATTTGCATTCTCCAACCAATGAACAGAATTGGCATTTTGAAAATGTCAGATAACTGGAAAGTTTCATATCTATAAGTCACAATAGTCACTATTATGTTGTATAAAAGGTAATGTGAATGGTATTAACTTAAAAAAATAAAATATATGTGTAGTTAAGCAGATGAATATCAAGGAACTAATTTATAAACCATCGTTAGAAATGAGGCAGGAGTAAAACAAATCAATTACTAGCATGCCCTTCATATGCATATAGAAAACATTAAGAATAAGTTGTCATTTTACACTTTACATTTCAAGTCAGAACTAAAGGTAAAGCTTCGGCTCCTAGAAAATAGCTAGAATTTTTAAATTCTGACATTTTCATGTTAGAAACTATAAGCTTCAGCTTATACATTTTTCTGTATAATTGTAATTTTGAATATGTGAGATGTCCCAGTACATTTTTATCATGTCCATGTTGTTAAATGCACAAGGAAATTGTTTAAATTTCTCCAGAAGGCATTTGTTCAGGAATTGCCAAATTATTTCAATACATGGAATCAGATACTTTAAACTCTGTTAATTACACCTATTTGGAAACTGCAGTGGTGAAACTTTTTTTTTTCTTTCCTCCCTTTTTCTTGTTTGTTAATTTGGACTACAGAATGATTCCTTTTAGATAATCAGAAATGAGTGCTATGTGCCAAAACTTGATTGGGTCCTGCAGTTTAGGGAAAGGAAAAAATCAGTGATAAACTTCTAATGTTATTACCTTAGAAAATCAATTATCTGCTGTGAGGAAACAACAGTGAAAAGCTTTCTGGAAAGATGAGAGAGGAAAGCAGTGAGAGAGGATTAATGGAGCAGTTAGCACAGTATTGACTAGACCTCAAACTAGCAAATTTAGGTCTGGTTCTTGCTGAAAAGGAGCAAAAGTCAATTTGCCAAAATAATAGTTTAATAACTATTGATGAGAAAAACATGGAGACATTGCATCATATTATGTGGTATAGAACCACATAAGCTAGATACATCGGACACACAAGACGTACACATATACACTGACAAAGAATCTAAAAGAGAGACCTTCTGATGGTTTCACAATTATTTTTCAGTTTCTCTATCTTTTTTGTAATATGTAAATTATCAGGTGAAATAGTAACTAGTCATAATATTCAGTTTCAAAGCTTAAGTAGGGCAACAGGGATAAATAGATTCTTGTACAAACCTAAAAGTAGGGGATATTGAAACCTATGCTGGAAAGATTATTTGCAAGGGAGTAAGGAAAATGATAAAGTTAGAAAACACAGAAAATTTGATTTAACTGAATGTTTTACTCTACTTTAAAAATTTCTGACAGTCATCTTATATTTGAGGGAGTTATATGTACTTGAAAAGTGAAAGTGAAAGTCACTCAGTCATGCCCGACTCTTTGAAACCCCATGGCCTATACAGTCCTTGGAATTCTCTAGACCAGAATACTGGGGTAGGTAGCCTTTCCTTTCTTCAGGTTCTCATTACTCAAAACATCAAGAATGATATTATTAACTAAATAAATCTCTGATATTTTGATACTTCTGTAAGTCCCTAAAATACTAAAACAAAAAGCAAATAATTAAAAGAAATTAATGTGCATGTGACTGTCAGTGTGTGTTTATGGGGGTAATAGCAATGTATGTGATACATGAGAATCACATAGTGAACATCAGAAAATCATTCGAAAAAAATAAAATATATACACATTCATGATTCTCAAGAAACTGTCATGGTCAAATTTATGTTTTGCTATTTCACTTTTAGGAAAAACTTGAACCGTTTAACTCATATATTTTCCATTTTAATTTTGAAGTGTTAATAAGGATAAAATGTGAATTAGGATTTTAGTCCATTTTGGTTTTCATATGTACATACAAAATCGTTTTCAAATTTTTTAAATTTTGTTTTATTCTGTGGAATAAAACAATCTACATATTCCTTTACTTTTTAACCTTAATGTTGTTTCCCTTGACCTTTACTTACAAAATAATACTCCCAGGACTTGCAGGTAGAAACAAAGAAAAATAATTGTCATGTCTGACTGAAAGCAAACAGTTGCACTTCACATTACATTAATGTAGTGACTGATGAGAGATAATATTTGTTTAAAAATAATATATAATATTACTACCAATAGTTCTGCGTCAATTTGATAAACGAGGTGTATAGGGTGTCTCATGCCTTCCAGCATTCTACTTTGACTTGTCTTAGTTTGAGATTTCTTTGCCAATCAATTTTCACTCGTGCATTTTAGTTTACACATTATCAAATAATAATAATAATAATAATAAAACCTAAAGCCTTCTGGCTAGATATACTGAGAGGAATTAGTATTACAGTCACATCTATGTTTGTAGAACTTAGAGGCAAATTACTCTATAACAATTGAACTATGACCTCTTCTTTGGTAAAAGTGGTAGAGCACAGAGCTAGAACTATGATAAATAGTTATATCCCAGTAATAGCTGTTTAGCAATTGATACTCTACAGTGTCCTAAGAAAATACAGTTACATAATAACAATCAAGAAATCAATAATGAGTTATAAGGAGTATGTTTCCTGTGCTTATAAGTATATATCAACACAATTTGAGTTTTAGCTAGAGATTTTCCACTTTGTCTCAGCATTAAATTGACGTGATCAAAGACATGCTATTTAAAAATTCTAAAATCATTTTTAAGATAAAAATCAAAGGAAGTTCTTTGGCAGTATTTATATTAAGCAACTACAAGTATTCAAATGGAAAAATGAATCAGCTGCCTCACATTTAATTCAGTTGCTTAATAAACACTGATTTGTAGTGTTCTTTGGTCATGAGCATACTCAGTTGCTTAGTCATGTATGACTCTTTGCAGCCCACTGAACTGTAGCCCGCCAGGTTCCTCTGTCCATGGGATTTCCCAGGCACGAATACTGGGGTGGGTTGCTATTTCCTACTTGAATGGATCTTCCCAACCAGGGATCCAGCCCATGTCCTCATGGTCTCCTGCACTGGCAGGCAGATTCTTTACCACTGTGCTACCCGGGAAGCCCGCAAGTGACCACTAATTACAGTAGAGTTAATTTCCTGTTCTTGAATTATTTAACTTAAAAGTTTACCAAGTGTCAAATGGATTGAATAGATAAGTGAAATACAGAATGTAAGAAAAATAATAATAAAATAATTTTCAGTCAGCATAAGGTGTTGGCCACTCTAGTTTTCTGAAAGGAGTAAAACTAAAAATAGAATAAATGCCTAATGAAATTACAAAATACGAAAGAACTGAAATGAAACTTGTTTTTTTAAATGACATATTGTCTGTGATAGAGTTTTCCTTTTTGGATATTGATTGCTATATAAGCAGGTATTTGTTTTTCAGTATCGGAAGGATTGGAAATTTACAAGTTTAGAAATGAAAGATCATTTTCCATTGAATGTATGTGTTTAATTTTGTCTCTATAAAACAGATAAAAACAACAAAACTATTCTTGTTAGTGGAGGTTTGGGCCTGTATTCCCATGTATTTAGTTTCATCACTCATTCATGCAATTGCATCTAGGTATCTGTAAAATAGGGCTAAATATATTCTATTAAGACAGATGGCTGGCCAAGATAATCTAATGAGTTTCCTATATTTGCAGTGATTTCTCCTTTCAGCAACAAAATGAATGCATAGAAAAGATTTCTTTCCTATTAGACTTCACTAGTTTTTACTAAGTGCAATGTTTAAGAAACAAATAAGATTTAAACCTGACTTACCTAAGGGGAAAATTGTATCCTCTTCTAAAGTGAAACAATCTGGAGTAACAATCAAATTGACAAATATTCATGTGTTAAGTCATAACTGAACCCTCACAGAAGGTCTATCAGTGGACCATATATTAATACCAGCTTTTTTGCATTGTCAGAGTATAAAATAAAATATACACATAATATGCAATTCAGTGTCTCATAAAGTGTCAAAACAAAGGTTCATATTTATATGTCATCTGAGAGTACCACAAATGTCTAACTTTCAGGATTTTAATTAGAGATGCAAAGCAGACTATCTTTTGTTATTTAACAGCAACCACCTGTATATTTAGAATTGGGAAATATCCTAAAGAAGCTATAAATTAAATTGAAAGACAGACAAATATATGCTTACAATGATAATAATGGGTGCCAAAAAATGCATTTCTATAGCATATTTTGGCTCAAATCACATCACACAAATAATCTGAAGAATAATTTTCCCACAAATTAAAAACTAACAATTTTAACAGCCAAATGCTGATTAGTGTTTTTTTTAAATATTGAACAATTTTGGTAATATTAGTAAAATAAAATTGAATTCTTCTCTTTCTGAAATGTGAATATATTCAAAGCATAAAATTAATACATATTTTAAAGTATTTTTCATTAAATATCTTTGATCAGCCAAAACAAAAAGGGGTTATTAACTGTTAAAACGATAAGCATTTTATTACTAATGCTCATGATTCATGTTCCTATGAGATCTCAACATGTCCTCTTAGAAGATTCCAGGAATTATCTGTTTGAACACATTCAAAGTTTTATTATTCCCTCAGTCTAGATATTTTTAAACAATTGCCTACGCAACATAAATGTGACTTTAGTGGCACTCTGCTGTATTGAGAAGGTAAATATGTGTTATTTAATAGTTAAGAAATGAAGTCTTTTTCTGATAGTTTTTAAACGTGTAAAAATAAAACAAATGTCTAGCATTGTTGAAAGGAAAAAAGCATTTACCAGTAAGGCTTTGACTTGAATTGATGCTTGGAATATTTAAGCAGGACAAAAGGTCTACTTGGGAATATTCATAAGAGCTATGTGAAACATTTTGCCATACAAAGTATTCAAAAGAGAATGCTTATATTCATATGCAGGGAGATGCCAAGAAAGGAAAACAGAAGCATAGTCATGGAGCAATTGGTATTTCAAAGGGCAAAATATGAGCCAAGGAAAAAAGCTGCTATCAGGAATGAGGGAGAAGCATGCATCAAGAAAGTAGAAAGTCAATTATTTCAGGAGATAATTGAGCAAAAGCTGCATTTTCAGGACAGTGAGTCAGTACTGTGAACCACCTCCCTTTTGTTATAGTTTCCATGTAGCTCCTGATTTTGCCTCCGCAGTCATTTGGCACAGTATCCTCTCATTGTTTAACTCTGCAGTTCGATGGAAACCTCTCATCCATTGCTCATGCACATATTAATCCTATGACACACATGTGCCTTATGGTAGGACTGTGGCCATCAATGTCTAAGAATTCTCTAGGTAGACCTGCACTGTGACCAGAGAGCCTCCTCATTAAGAAACAGAAACATATTACTTGGTTATACATTTTAAAGGGCTGAACACTCAAAAATGAATGGAGTTGTAGTTTTATTCTCTCAGTGAAAGAAATCAGTGGCTTATATAAATAACAACCAGGTAGAAAGCTGGATTGAGTTTAAAATTGCTTATTAAGGAGATTACATTCAATTTGTGCTGGGGATATAGTGTTTTGTTTTAGGTTTTATTCTGTTAGTCCTCTGGAAGGAGCGATTTTAATAAGTTGTGAAACGGGCTTCCAAGGGAGAACTTCAGCCTGCTTGTTTTGAAGTCTCAGTTCAGTTCAGTCACTCAGTCGTGTCCGACTCTTTGCAACCCATGAATTGCAGCACACCAGGCCTCCCTGTCCATCACCAACTCCCTGAGTCCACCCAAACCCATGTCCATCGAGTCGGTGATGCCATCCAGCCACTTCATCCTCTGTCATCCCCTTCTCCTCCTGCCCCCAATCCTTCCCATCATCAGGGTCTTTTCCAATGAGTCAACTCTTCTCATGAGGTGGCCAAAGTATTGGAGTTTCAGCTTCAACATCAGTCCTTCCAATGAACACCCAGGACTGATCTCCTTTAGGATGGGCTGGCTGGATCTTCTTGCAGTCCAAGGGACTCTCAAGAGTCTTTTCCAACACCACAGTTTAAAAGCATCAATTCTGCAGCGCTCAGCTTTCTTCACCATCCAACTCTCACATCCATACATGACTACTGGAAAAACCATAGCCTTGACTAGATGGAACTTTGTTGGCAAAGTAATGTCTCTGCTTTTAAATATACTATCTAGGTTGGTCATAACCTTCCTTCCAAGGAGTGTCTTTTAATTTCACGGCTGCAATCACCATCAGCAGTGATTTTGGAGCCCCCAAAAATAAAGTCTGACACTGTTTCCACTGTTTCCCCATCTATTTCCCATGAGGTGATGGGACCAGATGCCATGATCTTAGTTTTCTGAACGTTGAGCTTTAAGCCAACTTTTTCACTCTCCTCTTTCACTTTCATCAAGAGGCTCTTTAGTTCTTCTTCACTTTCTGCCATAAGGGTGGTGTCATCTGCATATCTGAGGTTATTGATATTTCTCCCGTCAATCTTGATTCCAGCTTGTGCTTCCTCCAGCCCAGTGTTTCTCATGACATACTCTGCATATAATTTAAATAAGCAGTGTGACAATATACAGCCTTGACTTACTCCTTTTCCTATTTGGAACCAGTCTGTTTTTCCCTGTCCAGTTCTAACTGTTGCTTCCTGACCTGCATATGGGTTTCTCAAGAGACAGGTCAGATGATCTGGCATTCCCATATCTTTCAGAATTTTCCACAGTTTATTGTGATCCACAGAGTCAAAGGCTTTGGCATAGTCAATAAAGCAGAAATAGATGTTTTTCTGGAAATCTCTTGCTTTTTCGATGATCAAGCAGATGATGATAATTTTATCTATGGTTCCTCTGCCTTTTCTAAAACCAGCTTGACATCTGGAAGTTCACAGTGCACGTATTGCTGAAGCCTGGATTGGAGTATTTTGAACATTACTTTACTAGCGTGTGAGATGAGTGCAATTGTGCAGTAGTTTGAGCATTCTTTGGCATTGCCTTTCTTTGGGATTGAAATGAAAACTGACCTTTTCCAGTCCTGTGGCCACTGCTGAGTTTTCCAAATTTGTTGGCATATTGAGTGCAGCACTTTGACAGCATCATCTTTCAGGATTTGAAATAGCTCAATTGGAATTCCATCACCTCCACTAGCTTTGTTTATAGTGATGCTTTCTAAGGCCCACTTGACTTCACATTCCAAGATGTCTGGCTCTAGGTGAGTGATCACACCATCATGATTATCTGGGTCGTGAAGATTTTTTCGTACAGTTCTTCTGTGTATTCTTGCCACCTCTTATTAATATCTTCTGCCTCTGTTAGGTCCATACCATTTCTGTCCTTTATCGAGCCTATTAGGGTGCATCAATAAGAGAAACAATAAACAAAGACCATAATAGCTATATTTTCTCAAATGTGCATGTGATTATGTATACTTCAGATAGATCCTTCAGGAAGTGAAGTTCAGTACCTAGAAAATATTTTTTTCCTGGTTGTTGTTCAGTCACTAAGTCACATATGACTCTGAGATACCATGAACTGCATCATGCCAGCCATCTCTGTCATTCCTTCATTATGCCCCTGACTTTGTTCAAACTCATGTCCATTGAGTCAGTGATACCATCCAACCATCTCATCCTCTGTTGTCCCCTTCTCCTCCTGCCCTCAATCTTTCCCAGCATCAGGGTCTTTTGAAAGAGTTAGCTCTTTGCATCAGGTGGCCAAAGGTTTGGAGCTTCAGCTTCAGCATCAGTCCTTCCAATGAATATTCAGGACTGATTTCCTTTAGGATGGACTGTTTAGGTCTTCTTGCAGTTCAAGGGACTCTCAAGTGTCTTCTCCAACATCACAGTTCAATTCTTTGGTGATCAGCCTTCTTTATGGTACAACTCTCACATCCTTATATGGCTACTGGAAAAATCATAGCTTTGACTATATGGACTTTGTCGGCAAAGTGATATCTCTGCTTTTTAACACTGTCTAAGTTTGTCATAGCTATACTTCCAAGGAGCAAGCATCTTTTAATTTCACGGCTACAGTTACCATCTGCATTGATTTTGGAGCCAAGAAAATGAAATCTGACACTGTTTCCACTTCACATTTTCCCCATCTATTTGCCATGAAGTAATGGGACTGGATGCCATGATCTTTGTTTTTTTGAATGTTGAGTTTTAAGCCAGCTTTTTCACTCGCCTCTTTCAACCTCAACAAGAGGCTCTTTAGTTACTTTTCACTTTCTGCCATTAAAGTGTTATCATCTGCATATCTGAGGTTGTTGATATTTCTGCTGGCAATCTTGATTCCAGCTTGTGATTCATCCAATCCAGCATTTCACGTGATGTACCCTGGATATAAGTTAAACAAGCAGAGTGACAATATACAACCCTGAGGCACCCCTTTCCCAATTTTGAACTGGTCTGTTGTTCCATGTCCAGTTCTTACTGTTGCATCTTGTCCTGCATACAGGTTTCTCAGGAGACAGTTAATGTAGTCTGATATTCTCATATCACTAAGATTATTCTGCAGTTTTTTGTGAACCATACAGTCAAAGGCTTTAGCATACATGAAGTAGAAGTAGACTTTTTTTTGGAATTCCCTTGCTTTTTTCATGATCCAATAGATGTTGGCAATTTGATCTCTGGTTCCTCTGCCTGTTCTAAATCCAGCTTGTTCATCTTGAAATTCTTAGTTAATATACTGCTAAAGCCTAACTTTAAAGATTTTGAGCATAATCTTGCTGGCATGTGAAATGATTGCAATTGTAGGGTAGTTTGAACATTCTTTGGCGTTGCCTTTCCTTGAGATTGGAATGAAAACTGACCTTTTCCAGTCCTGAGGCCACAGCTTAGTTTTCCAAATTTGTTGGCATAATGAGTGCAATTCTTTAATAGCATTGTATTTTAAGATCTGAAATAGCTAAGCTGGAATTCCATCATCTCCACTAGCTTTCTTCTTAGTAACACTTCCTAAGGCCCATTTGACTTCACATTCCAGGATGTCTGGCTGTAGGTGAATGACTACACCTTTGTGGTTATCTGGGTCATTAAGACCATTTTTGTACAGTTCTTCTGTGTATTCTTGCCACCTTTTCTTAATCTCTTCTGCTTTTGTTAGGTCCTTGTTTTTGTCCTTTATTGTGTCTATATTTGCATGAAATGTTCCCTTGATATCTCCAGTTTTCTTAAAAAGATTTCTATTCTTTCCCTTACTATTGTTTTCCTCTTTTATCTTTCCACTGGTCACTTAAAAAGGCTTTCTATTCTCTTCTTGCTATTCTCTGGAACTCTGCTTTCACTTGGGCATATGTTTCCTTTTTTCCTTTGCCTTTCATGTCTCTTTTCTCAGCTATTTGTAAGGCCTCCTCAGACAGCCAATTTGTCTTACTGTATTTTTTTTTTCTTCTTGTTGGTGGTTTTGGTTATCACCTCCACAGTTTTAACAACTTCCATCCATAGTTCTTCAGGCACTCTGTCTACCAGATCCAGTCCCTTGAATCTATTTGTCACCTCCACTGTATAATCATAAGGAATTTGATTTAGGTCATACTGAAATGGCCTAGTGATTTTCCCTACTTTCTTCAATTGGAGCCTGAAGTTTTCAATAAAGAGCTGATAATCTGAGCTACAGTCAGTTCCAGGTCTTATTTTTGATGACTGTATAGAGCTTCTCCATCTTTGGCTGCAAAGCATATTTTCAATTTGATCTTGTTACTAACTTCTGGTGATGTCCATGTTTAGAGTCGTCTCTTGTTTTATTGGAAGAGAGTGTTTGCTATAACCAGTGCATTCTCTTGCAAAACTCTGTTAGCCTTCGCCCTGCTTCATTTTGTATCCAAGGCCAAACTTTCCTGTTATTCCAGGGATCTCTTGATTTCCTACTTATGCATTCCAGTACCCTATGGTGAAAAGGACATCTTATTTTGGTTAGTCTAGGAGGTCTTGTGGTCTCCATAGAATTGTTCTATTTCAGGTTCTTCAGCATTAGATGTTGGGGCATAGACTTGGATTACCGTGATGCTGAATGTTTTGCTTTGGAAATGAACAGAGATCATTCTATCATTTTTCAGATTGCAACCAGGTACTTCATTTTGGACTCTTTTGTTGACTATGAGTGATACTCCATTCCATCTAAGGGATTCTTGCCCATAGTAGTAGATATAATGTTCATCTAAATTAAATTTGCCCATTCCAGTCCATTTTAGTTCACCGATTCCTAAAATGTCAATGTTCACTCCTGCCATCTCCTGTTTGGCCACATCCAATTTACCTTGATTCACATACCTAAAATTCCAGGTTCCTCTGCAGTATTGTTTTTATAGCATTGGATTTTACTTTCACCACCAGATATAACCACAACTGGACATTGTTTCCACTTTGGCTCTGCCTCTTCATTCTTTCTGTAGCTATATCTGCACTCTATCCCAGTTGTATATTGGACACCTACTGATCTGGGGAGTTTATATTTCAGTGTTATATCTTTTTTCCTTCTCATACTGTTCATGGGCTTCTCAAGACAAGAATACTGAAGTGGTTTGCCATTCTCTTCTCCAGTGGACAACAGTGGACAAGGGTTCCCTTTTCTTCAACTCTCGTCTATCACTTGTTATTTCTTGTCTTTTTGATAATAGCCTTTCTGACAAGTATGATGTGATATCTCATCATAGTTTTGATTTGCTTTTCCATGGTTACTAGGTGCTTGAGCATCTTTTCATGTTTTTGTTGGCTATCTGCTTGTCTGGAAAAATGTCAGTTCAGATCCTCTGCCCATTTTGTGATCAGACTGTTTTTCTGCTATTGAGCCATATTAGTTTATTATACATTTTGCATGCTAACTTGTTACCGGATATATGATTTGCAAATATTTCCTCCCATTCAGGAGGCTTCCTTTTCACTTTGTTGATGGATTACTTTGCTATGCAGAAAGTGTTTAGTTTGATGTAGTCCTACTTGTTTATTTTTGCTTATGTTGCCTTTGCTTTTAGTATCAATCCAAAAATCATCACCAAGACCAATGTCAGTGGGTTACTACCTATGCTTTCTTCTAGGTATTTTATATTGTCAGGTCTTATTTTTTAATCTGTTTTGTGTTAACTTCTGTGTATTGTATAAATGGTCAAGTTTTATTCCTTTATATGGCTGTCCAGTTGTCCCCAAATCATTTATTAAAGAGACTGTCAATTCCCTATTGTATATTCTTGACTCCTTTGTTGTGAACAAGTTGACCATACGTGTGTGAGTTTATCTTGGGTCTCCCTATTCTGTTCCATAGATCTGTGTGTCTGGTTTTATGCCAGTACCATTCTGTGTTGATTACTATAGTTTTGTAATATAGTCTGAAATCAGGGAGTACAATGCCACCTCTTGTTCCTCTTTCTCAAGATTGTTTTAGTTATTCAGGGTCTATTTTTGGTTCCATGTAAGTTTTAGAATCATTTATTCTGAATCTATTTTATGAATTTATAAAGGAAATCCATTTATATTTAAAATAATTGTTAATATGTACTTATTGCCATTGGGGGGAAAATAATGTTTTTTGGCTGTTTTGTAGTTCCTCTCAGTTCCTTTATTGTAGTTCCTTTCTTGTTCACTTATTCTCTTCCTTTGATGACTTTTAGTGGCACTTTCACTCTTTTGTATATCTACTACATGTTTTTGTTCTTTATAATATTTATAATAGTCTAGATTGTTTTAAATTGGTAACAACTAATGTTTGAATGCATTCTAATGCTCTATATGTTTACCCTCTCCTCCACATTTTATGTTTTGAGATCACATTTTGCATCTTTTTATCTTGTTCATCCCTTAAATATTATAGTCAGTTATTTTTACTACTTTACAAAGTTACTTTATTTTTGGTACACTGGGTCTTAGTTACTGTGCACAGGCTTTCTCTAGTTGCAGCAAGTGGGAGTTACTCTTCATTGCAGGCTTCTCATTGTGAAGCGACGCAGCAGCAGCAGCAGCAGCAGCATTGTGGTGGCTTTTCTTGTTGCAGAGCATAGGTTTTAGGCACATAAGCTTCAGTAGTTAAAGCAAGTGTTCTAGTAGTTGTGGCCCAAGAGCCCTAGAGTGCATGGACCCCAGTGGTTGCAGCTTGTGTACTCTAGAGTGCCTGCTCAGTAGTTGTGGCACAAAAGATTTAGTTTCTCCACAGTGTGTAGAATCTACCTGGACTAGGGATCAAATTCATGTCCCCTGCCTTGGTAGGCAGACTCCTATCCACTGTATGACTAGGGAAGTCCTTTTTTTTTAACTTTTGACTTTTAATATTCATACTGGATTTTTTTTCTTTTTTTTTTTAATAAATTTATTTATTTTAGTTGGGGGCTAATTACTTTACAATATTGTAGTGGTTTAACGGCAAAGCATTTTCATTTGAAAGCGTCCCTGGTGACTCAGACGGTTAAGCATCTGGCTGCAATGCAGGAGACCTGGGTTCGATCCCTAGGTCAGGAAGGTCCTGTGGAGAAGGAACTGGCAACCCACTCCAGTACACTTGCCTGGAAAGTTCCATGGATGGAAGAGCCTGGTAGGCTACAGTCCATGGGGTCACAAAAAGTTGGACACAACTGAACACTTCACTTGATGATGCTTGATTTTAATTTGAGGAAGAAACTGAACAAAGAAAATAAAAACATCGATAATGCTGAACTTCAGTGATCTCCTGGCTAATATAGAGATAACATAATGTATTCTACAGACTAACTGTTATCTATGTTTCCATTTACGAGTACATTCTACAGATATCATTCTGAATTCCTCAAAGCAGAGAGCATTGATGCTAGATGATTGAGGGCACTAACCGCAGATCTATATGTTTTCAAATACATGAATAAATGCGTTTGGTGCTGGCATCTCTGTGATTTTCTTTTACTATAGGTGTATATATACATATATTATTATTATTAAAGTATAGTTGACTTACAATGTTTAAGCTGCACAGCAACATGATTCAGTTATACATATACACATATATTATTTTCTGTTATAGGTTATTATAATATATTGATTATAGTTCCCTGTCTTATACAATAAATATTTTTTGCTTGTTGCATATCTATTTTTTTAAAAAAAATTAGAAATCTAGCATTCTATTCATACTAAATCAAGCAAGTAGAGTCACAATGTCAAATATTTTTTTAGTTATGAAAAATACGTTTTGTAAGATATATTATACATTATATATATATATATATATATATATAAAAGCTTTTCTACTACCCTTGATAAATGCTTGAGAAAGAACATCAAAAAAAAAAGAGGTGGAGAAATTAGAAAACATAAGCTAAATGAAATGTGAGCACTGAATATGAAATAGAAAAAGTGAAATAAACTAGATAAAAGTAAAAGATCATCATATAGTCCAGTTGTTTTTAAACATGGCTAATCACGAGAAACATATCTGCAGCTTTGGAGGAAAAAAAGCAATATCTGAGCATTTGTATTTTTCAAAAAATTCCAAGATAATTCTGATGTGCATCTGGATTTTAAAAACTGATTACAGGTTTTTCTATTAAATCGTAGTTTTGGTGGTACAGGGCTTTCCTGATAGCTCAGTTAGTAAAGAATCCGCCTGCAGTGCAGGAGACCCCGGTTCAATTCCTGGGTAGGGAAGATCCCCTGGAGAAGGGAAAGGCTAACCACTCCAGTATTCTTGGGCTTCCCTGGTGGCTCAGCTGGTAAAGAATCCACCTGCAATGCAGGAGACCCCGGTTTGATTACTGGGTTGGGAAGATCCCCTGGAGAAGGGAAAGGCTATCCACTCCAGTATTCTGGCCTGGAGAATTCCATGGACTGTATAGTCCATGGGGTCGCAAAGAGTTGGATGCGACTGAGCAACTTGCACTTCACTCACTTGGTGATACAGAATTCTATTATTTTTCTGTTGATTAATCATGATACAATGGTATTGTATGAGTAATAGTTACATAATCAGAATAGTAAAATATGTTTATCAGTTTTTACAATCAATAGTTGACCAAAAATAAAAGATAATTACAATTGCAAGCCATAATGGGAACTTGATTAACCTAGCAATATAAAATAAATACATGCAGTCGGGTGGGGGTGGAGGGCATCAAGCAGAGTGATGTGGTAAGTGGAAGTGCATACATTCACATGTTTTCATCTGCCCAACCAGTCTATGTCTTTTGGTTGGTGCATTTAATCCATTTACATTTAAGGTAGTCATCAATATAATGCTCCTATTACCATTTTCTTAATTGTTTTGGGTCTGTAGGTCTTTTCCGTCTCTTGTTTCCTGCCTAGGGAAGTCCCTTAAGCATTTGTTTTAAAGCTGGTTTGGTGATGCTGAATTCACTTAAATTTACTTGTCTGGAAAGATTTTGATTTCTCCATAAAATCTGAAGGAGAGTCTGGCTGAATAGAGTATTTTTGGTTGTAGTTCTTCCCTTTCATAACTTTAAATATATCATGTCATTTCCTTTTGGCTTGTAGAGTTTCTGTTGAGAAATCATCTGATAACCTGATTGGAGTTCCCTTGTGTGTTATTGGTAATTTTTCCCTTGTTGCTTTTAATATTTTATCTTTGTCTCTAATTTTTGACAATTTGATTACTATGTATCTTGGTGTGTTCCTCCTTAGGTTTATCCTGCCTGAGACTCTCTGTGCTTCCTGGACTTGGTTGACTATTTTTTTCCCCATGTTAGGAAAGTTTGTTTGCTAGTATCTCTTCAAATATTTTCTCAGGTCCTCTCTCTCTCTGTTCTCCTACTGGGACCTCTGTCATGTGAGTGCTGGTGTGTTAGATGTTGCCCCAGAGGTCTCTTAGGCTGTCTTCATTTCTTTCATTATTTTTTCTATGTTCTTCAGGAGTCATTTCCACCATTCTGTCCTCTAGGTCATTTATCCATTCTTCTGCCTCAGTTATTTAGCTATTGATTCCTTCTAGTGTATTATTCATCTCTGTTCTTTAGTTCTTGTAGGTCTTTGGTAAACATTGCTTGCATCTTGTCCATTGTTTTCCTGAAGATCCTGGATCATCTTCACTATCATTATTCTGAATTCTTTTTCTGGAAGGTTGCCTATCTCCACTTCATTTAGTTGTTGTCCTGAGGTTTTATCTTGTCCATTAATCTTGGACATAATTTTCTGCATTTTCATCCTGATTAATTTTCTGTAATGTGGTTTTTGTTCTAGCTGTGGGATTGTGGTTCTTCTTGCTTTTTCTGTCTACCCTCTGATGGAGGAGGCTAAGAGGCTTGTGTTAGTTTCCTGACGAGAGGGACTGGCAGTGGGAAAAAATGTATCTTGCTCTGCTGGGCAGGGCCTTGCTCAGTAAAAGCTTTAACCCAATTATCTTCTAAGGGGTACAGTTGCACTCCTTGCTGCTGCTGGTGCCCCTGTCCCTGTGGTGAGCCCCTGACTACATACGCCTACACAGGAGACTCTCCAACACTGGCAGGTAGTTTTGCTTCAGTCTCCGGTGGAGTCACTGCTCCTTTCCTCGGGTCTTGGTATGTGCAAGATTTTGTGTTCTCCAAGACTAGAGTCTCTGTTACCCTTAGTTCTGTGGAAGTCTTATAATCAAATCCCGCTGGCCTTCAAGGTCAGACTCCCTGAGGATTCCCAGTCCCTTTGTTAGCTCCCCAGTCTGGGAAGCCTGATAGGGGGTTCAGAACCTTCACGACAGTGAAGAGAGAACTTCTTTGGTATTATTGCTATCCAGTTTGTGGGTCACCCATCTGGTGGGTATGGGAGTTGATTTTATTGTGATTTTCCCTGCCTACCATCTTGCTGTGGCTTTTTCTCTGTCTTTAGATGTGAGGTAGCTTTTTTGTTTTGTTCCAGCATCCTCCTGTCTATGGTTGTTCAACAGCTAGTTGCAATTTGGGTGCTTTTGTAGGAGGAGATGAATACATGACCTTCTACACCACCATCTTGAACCAGGAGTCCATACTAGCTTTATATGTGAACTAAACTGCTACTTTTGTAACAGGAGGGACAGGGACAGGGAACAACTTTTGAAAGAATGATATAGCCCAAGGAAACAATATAAACTGATTAGACTCAAATGGGATCAAGATGGCAGACAAGACTACCCCTTGATCCTCAATCAGCAAGTGAAATGACATAGCCAGAGGTGCCATGACGGTTCCAAGGCACTGTCAAAAGACCAACGAGTGGACAGTTGTGTCCGACTCTTGCGACCCCGTGGACTGTAGCCTGTCAGGCTCCTCTGTCCATGGGATTCTCCAGGCAATAATACTGGAGCGGGTTGCCATTTCCTTCTCCAGGGGATCTTCCTGACCCATGAATCGAACCTGGGACTCCTGCATGCAGGCAAATTCTTTACCAACTGAGCTATGAGGGAAGCCCACTCATTAACATATGAGATTATCCAGCGTATAAAAACATATTTTGCTTGGTTACACTCACCCTCTGTGATGGCCCACACTCTGTGGAGTGTGCTTCTCCCTGCATCTGAATAAATCCACTTCTTACCTATCACTGAATTCTTTCTGCTGCAATGAGGCATCAAGAACCTGGGTTTCATTAGGTTCTAAAACGAGGTACTGTGGGTTTTGGCTGGGTTTGAGTCCCAGCCACATGGGTTCAAGTCCCTAGCAGGATTTTGGCTGGGTTAGAGTCCCAGCCACATGGATTCAAGCCTCAAACTGGGTTTTGGCTGGGTTTGAGTTCCAATCTGAGGTAAACCATTTCACTTTTACTATATAGTAACTTTTACTGGTAAAATTTATGCTTTCATATATTTTCTTGTTCCCAAGTCTTGCCTTTTATTTTCAGCTTAAAGAATTCCACTTAACATTTAAGAGGTTGGTTTAGTGGTGATAAACATTTTTAGCTTTTACTTGTCTGTAAAACTCTGTATCTCTCATTCATTCTGAATGATAACTTTGACATGTAGATAGAATATTTTGATCAGAAGTCTGTTTTTCCTAGCATCTTGTGTTAGTTTTTTTTTTTTTTTTATTGTTTTTGTGCTAGTTCTTTTCGGCCTGCAAAGTTTCTGTGAAAAATTGCTGATAGTATCTTCAAGGTCCTCTTATATATAACAAGTTGTTTGTCTCTTGATGCTTTTAAGATTCTCCCCTTATCTTTAACTTTTGATAATTTAATTCTAATGCGTCTTGATTGGGCCTCTTTGTGTTTCATATTGTTTGGAACTCTATGGGTTTCCTGGATCTGAATGTCTGTTTCTTTTCCCAGGTTTGGGAAGTTTTTAGCCATTATTATTTCAAATAAAATTTCTGTCCTTTTTCCCCTTCTGGAAGCCCTGTGATGCAAATATTAGTCTGTTTGATGTCTTCCCAGAGTCCCTTAAGCTATCTTCACTTCACTATTTTCATCGTTTTTTCTTTTGGCTGCTCTGCTTGGGTGAGTTCCAGAGCCCTGTTTTTTAGTTCATATATTTTTTAGTCTACTTCAACTAGTCTGCTGTTGAACTCTTGTAGTGTAATATTTTGGTTGTTATTGTAGTCTTTGGTTTGATGACTTCTGTTTAACACTTTCTTATATGTTCAGCTTCTCTGTTGAAGTTCTACTGTGTTCATCTATTCTCTCAAAATTCAGAGAGCATCTTTAAGACCATTACTTTGAACTCTTTATCGTCTGAATTAGTTTTCTTCATTTCAATAAGTTTTTTTTTTATCACTGTTACTTTGTCTTAGAGATATTTGGAACATATTCCTCTGTTTATTCATTTTGCTTGACTCTCTCTGTTTGTTTCTATGTAACAGATAGAATAGTCAACTCTCTCAGTATTGAAGTAGAAGATGAAACTTATTGTTCAACCCTGTCCTAGCTGTTGATTGTCTCACACTTTTGTGATTGTTAGAGCAGACCATTTTATTTAATGACTCTCAGTAGTTGAGGGTGTGCTAAGACCCATCAGTGGCCCAAAAGAGACGATCTCACTCAGTACCTAGATTCAGGCTGACTGGAAGCCAGATATTCAGGAAGCTCCTTTTATGTAAATATGTAAGGTGGAAGCAGTGACAGATTTCCTCTTCTTGGGCTCCAAAATCACTGCAGATGGTGACTGCAGCCATGAAATCAGAAGACAATTGCTTCTTGGCAGGAAAGCGATGACAAAACTAGACAGTGTGTAGAAAAGCAGAGACATTATTCTGCCAACAAAGGTCCTTATAATCAAGGCTATAGTCTTCCCAGTGGTCATGTACGGTTGTGAGAGCTGGACCGTAAAGAAGGCAGAACGCCAAAGAACTGATGCCTTCTAACTGTGGTGTTGGAGAAGACTCCTGAGAGTCCTTTGGACAGCAACCAGATTAAACCAGTCAATTTTAAGGGAGATCAAGGCTGAATATTCCTTGAAAGGACTGCTGCTGATTCTGAAGCTCCATTATTTTGGTCATCTGATGTGAACAGAAGACTCATGGGAAAAGTCCCTGATGCTGGGAAAGATCGAGGGCAGAAGGAGAAGAGGGCATCAGAGGATGAGATGGCTGGAGAGCATCACCGATGCAATGAACACAAACAGTCTTGGGCAAACTCCGGGAGATGGTGAGGGACAGGGTGACCTGGCATGCTGTAGTCCATGGGGTTGGAAGAGTTGGACATGACTGGGCAACTTCACAACAAAAATATAGTCCTATGACACTGTGAGCACAAAACTTGTTGGCTACCAGTGCCTGGCAATCTAGCTATGTCCCCTATATAAAGTAGCAAAAACTGGGGCTCCAAATGAGTATGTAAGCTCCTTCTAGGAGATGCCAGTGAGTGCTAGTGAGGCAGAGGAAGAATGCAAAGATGGTGTGCATAGCTTACCTTCCTTCAGAGTACATCTGTAGGCTGCTAGATATGTCAGTCCTGAAGTCTGCACCTCAGTTTGAAGTTATAGGACAAGCAAAAGCCCTCTTTCACAGAAAGAGATGGGAGTGCATATCAGTCTTTTTTCTGTGCAGTGTCTTAGGCATATAGCCTGCCAAGAACTCTCTCTCTAATTGCTACAGTTCTCTGCAACCCAGGAAATCAAGCTCTCCTGACCACAGCTAGGCAAACAGGGTGAATTCCCTGGGCAGCTGCCCCAGAGATCAGGACACTAGGACTAAAAACCAGGGAACCAGATGTGCATTAAGGCTTTGCTCCAGGATGTACTGGTGCCATGAAGTGTGGCATAGGAAGAATCCAAGGATGGCCTCTGATGAGGAAAAAGAGTAAAACAAAAATGGTGCTCATAAGCGTTAGTAATGTATGAATGCAAAAATTGTGCCTGCTAGCACTTCTGTCCTTGGAGAGTATCACAACAGGCCACTGTCCCTCCAACAGATACTTTATGATTAGCAAATGAATCTCTTTCACATAAGGTCTGAATGCTTTTCAAATGGCTGTTTCTGCATTGAAAAATGTATCTGGATGGCTTTTAAGAGGAATTTCTTGGTTTGCTATAATCCTTTAGTTCATGGTAATGATGGTTTCATAGGTTTTCAAAGCCAAATATTTTGAGGGCTCATCTCGGGACCCTATATAGTGAATTTTAAGGGATACAACTGTTGTCTCTTGATAAATAATAGCATATGAGTTACCAATGAAAACTAAACTGGTTTATAGTCACATGTGGACACAAATACTGAATAGATTCAAATCTTGCTTCATATTCCTGAATTCATAGTAAGTGAGAGTGCAAAGGGAGTGTTTAGAAGTTTTTGTGCTTCATAAAATGGATGAGTACGCCATTAAGAGATTAATTACCCTTAGAAATTAGATGACATATAAGCATCTAATGCTCTCACAATGAGGTAGAATAGAAAGTACTTTCACTGTCTTGTTTTTTATGTCCTAACTCTTTCTTCATAGTTAGGGCTGGGAAGTTAGTTACTTAATGGTTGAATGCATAAGGGAAGACCCACATATGGATTTGAGTAGAAATTCTATCTGGAGGAAAAGTCAAGTATTCACAGCACAGGACTGGGCAGATAAGAATTAGAAATCTTATTAAGTGATTGATATCAATGAAATCTGAATGGATAAAAATCTAGCAGATTTCCAGAGTGAAATGACAGAATGCTGGGAACAGGGTATGCATAGAGACCCAGATTGGTCTATAAACATCATAAACATCTTACAAGGTTTATGTATCACCTAGCAAATGTCAACATGTAATGAAGTTATAACTAGAGTTTAAATTTGCTAAAAGTTTTGTGAGTATAATTTCTGGAGTGTCTGTCAGTGCAACTCTGGATAAGTTGTTACCATTTTATTATTCTGCAAAATGACAGTAATAAAATACTTCACAGTAACATGAAAATTAAGTAAAATAATATGTCAATTAAAACAGTGCCCAGAAAATATAAAATGTATCTTAGTGGCTTATTAGAAAAAAGAATAGGAAGAGAGGCAAAAGAATAAGACCAAGCTGGGAGTCAGCTGTGATGGAATTGAATACTGGATAGATTATCACTATAATAATGTAGATTCAGAATCAATGGAAGGATCCAAGTAAGTATGGTGGCAGATGTAATTTTGTTCATAAGAATGGGACAGAAGCTTATATATTAAGTTTGGGTCAATATATCAGAGCTAGAAATATCACCAATTTTGACTTGGTCCTGTGTCACCTAAACATTAAAGTAAATATATATATTTGCTGGATTTTTCTAAATTGGAAAAAAAAAAAACACCATAGCAAATATCAGCTATAAGTACTGAGTACCCCAACTGTATAGATCCTGGCAAATTATATGAGCAAGGATAAGAACTAGACTGTGCAAAGTTTTGCATTTAGTTTCTGCAAGTAAAACCCTTGTGAGAATTCTTTTGGAAATGCCAATAACTAGGGTGGCAGCAGAGCTTTTAATAGGATTAGAAATCACAGCAGATTTTCAAACAAAAGAATGACTAAAATACAAGTTCATGGCCCATTGTCATAGTAAGAATATCATGAGTGCAAGCTGTGCTGTCCAGGGACCTCCCCTGAACTTCATAGCATGGGCTTTTGTGAGTGATTATTATGGACTGTAAAGTTTGCTTTCAGTGATAGATTTGCAAATTTATTTGTACATTACCAATCCACTTAACTCATGTTCTATATTTAAAGTTGTCATGCGTTTTCTGTTTTTAATGCTTTGTTTATATATAACAAAATATGTTTCCTCTCAAATCTTCTGTTAGTTATACACAGAAGGCTATTTGCAAACACATAAAGTGATTCAGTAATTGACAATTCATTAACAGGAGACCAAGTCTTATCTATCATACTGGATGCTGTTTCTACTTAAGTGGGATGCAATTTTGGCCACTCATGAAAAATGAATATATGTTCTTTAATTCATCTGCTTCTTCTATCTTCTCTGCATTAGTGATCACACTTAGATCACTAATGCAGAAAGTATTCCTTTTGTAAATTTACCATAAAAATATATTTAAATACTCATTGTTAATGGTATATATTATCTATTATTTTATAATGTTTATATTGCAATAACATATATATTGAGGCCATATTGATTTGTGTAACAATCTTGGCTTGGCTGCCTATTAGTCCAGTGATCAGTTTTTCTCATATTTAAAATTAACATAATAATGTTCATTTTTTATGACTGATGAAAAGTGAATATAATAAAGCTTATACAATTTCTAGTTTAGTACCTGTTTAATAAAATGCATTCAATAAATAGTATATATATGTACATTTAGTTTCATTAGTATCAGGGTAGTAAAATGGACTTTGATTTAAGTAAAAGTGAAAGTCTCTCAGTCGTGTCCGACTGTTTGCGACCCCATGGACTGTCCATGGAATTCTCCAGGCCAAAGAGTGGGTAACCTTTCCCTTTTCCAGGGGATTTCCCTGACCCAGGAATCTAACCAGGGTCCCCTGCATTGAAGGTGGATTCTTTACCAACTGAGCTTTCAGGGAAGCCCAAGCATCAGACAACTACTATAGGATTAAGTAAAATAAGACTTTTCATCCGACACTTGACTATTTATTGATACTTGCTTATTTACCCATATTCCAGATTTGAGATTCATCCTTGATATGTACACACAATCTATTGCTAAATGCCAGATAATTTTACCCCTTGAATTTCCAAATAGACAAATGTGTATGTCAGTCATATTTATGAAACTATAGTGTATGGTCAGTTATAAAGTGACCATATAAGGTAAACTCTATTAATTAGTGTAACCTCAGTACTATGAGGTTTTCCTAGGTGCCTCGGTGGTAAAAATTCTGCCAGCCAAGTCAGGAGACATGGGTTCGATCCCTGGGTTGGGAAGATCCCCTGAAGGAAGAAATGGCAAACCACTCCAGTATTCCTGCTTGGGTAATCCCATCAACTCAATATGCAGCACTCAATATGCCAGCTGAACTCAATATGCCAGCTGCACTCTGCACTCTATATGCCAGCAAATTTGGAAAACTCAGCAGTGGCCACAGGACTGGAATTGGTCAGTTTTCATTGAAAAGAAAGGCAATGCCAAAGAATGTTCATACTACCTCACAATTGCACTTATCTCACAAGCTAGTAAAGTAATGCTCAAAATTCTCCAAGCCAGGCTTCAGTAGTACCTGAACTGTGAACTTCCAGATGTTCAAGCTGAATTGAGAGAAGGCAGAGGAACTAGAGATCTTGTTGCCAACATCTGTTGGATCATAGAAAAGCAAGAGCGTTCCAGGAAAAAAAAAAATCAACTTCTGCTTTATTGATTGTGCTGAAGCCTTTGACTGTGTGGATCACAACAAAATGTGGAAAATTCTTCAAGAGATGGGAATACCAAACCATCTTACCTGCCTCCTGAGAAATCTGTATGCAGGTCAAGAAGTCGGACAGTTAAAACTGGGCATGGAACAACAGACTGGTTCCAAATCGGAAAAGGAGTACATCAAGGCTATATATTGTCACCCTGCTGATTTAATTTATATGCAGAGTACATCATGTGAAATGCTGGGCTGGATGAAGCACAAGCTGGAATCAAGATTGCTGGGAGAAATATCAATAACCTCAGATATGCAGATGACACCACCCTTATAGCAGAAACCAAGAGGAACTAAAGAGCCTCTTGATGAAAGTGAAAGAGGAGAGGGAAAAAGTTGGCTTAAAATTCAACATTCAGAAAACTAAGATCAAGGCATCTGGTCCCATCACTTCATGGGAAATAGATGGGGAAACAGTGGAAACAGTGTCAGACTTTGTTCTCTTGGGCTCCAAAATCACTGTAGATGGTGATTGCAGCCATGAAATTAAAAGATGCTTACTCCTTGGAAGATAAGCTATGACCAACCTAGACAGCGATTTAAAAGCAGAGACATCACTTTGCCAAGAAAGGCCTATTTAGTCAAAGCTATGGTTTTTCCAGAAATCATGTCTGGGTGTGAGAGTTGGACTATAAATAAAGTTGAGCACTGAATAATTGATGCTTTTGAACTGTGGTGTTGGAGAAGACTCTTTTTGTTTTGTTTTGTTTTTGGGTCTTTTTTTGGATTTTTTTTTTTTTTTTAGTTTATTTTCTATTTTTTAACTTTACAATATTGTATTTGTTTTGCCATACATTGAAATGAATCCAACGTGGGTGTACATGATTTCCCCTTCCAGAACCCCCCTTCCACCTCCCTCCCTATCCCATCCCTCCGGGTCATTCCGGTGCACCATCCCCGAGCACCCTGTATCATGCATTGAACCTGGACTGGCAATTCGTTTCACATATGATAATTTACATGCTTCCATGCCATTCTTCCATATCATCCCACCCTCGCCCTCTCCCATGGAGTCCATAATACTATTCTATTTATCTGTGTCTCTTTTGATGTCTCACATACAGGGTTATCTTTACCGATTGACTAAATACCATATATATGTGTTAGTATACTGTATTGGTGTTTTTCTTTCTGGCTTACTTCACTCTGTATAATAGGCTCCAGTTTCATCCACCTCATTAGAACTGATTCGAATGTATCCTTTTTAATGGCTGAGTAATATTCCATTGTGTATATGTACCATGGCTTCCTTATCCATTCATCTGCTGATGGGCATTGAGAGTCCCCTGGACTGCAAGGAGATCCAACCAGTCCATCCTGAAGGAGATCAGTCCTGAATATTCATTGGAAGGACTGATGTTGAAGCTGAAACTCCAATGCTTTGGCTACCTGATGCGAAGAGCTGACTCATTTGAAGAGACCCTGATGCTGGGAAAGATTGAGGGCAGGAGGAGAAGGGGACGACAGAGGATGAGATGGTTGGATGGCATCACCAACTCAATGGACATGAATTTGGGTAAGCTCCGGGAGTTGATGATGGACAGGGAAGCCTAGAGTGCTGCAGTCCAAGGGGTCATAAAGAATCAGACATGACTGAGTGACTGAACTGAACTGATACAAAAACAGTGGGCCACTTTCATGGTTTTTCTCCAGCTAATTTTGAAGTTCCTTACCAAGAACATTTACAGGGTATTTTACAAAGATGGAGAAGCAGTTAATATATAAAAAATGCTTGAATCAAACTCTCTTTATAACATAATGTGAGGCAATTAGTACCATACAGCAATATTTTACCAATAATTAATGCTCTAAATTATTGCTAATGACTACCAACTTTTTCAGTCATTAAATAAGAGGACTTTTAAATTTAACCCAAAGAGTTTATTTGCGAGAAACTCTGGAACAGATAGTTAAAATGCTGAGCCTTGAGAGTTAAAATGACTAACTCTTGCTACTTGCTATAAAAGCCCCTTTCATTCTCCTATTGGAAGTTGCAGTAAAAGTTGAGATCATTATTTTGAATGTGAGTTACATTGCTTTGCTGCTACATATCTAATTTCCAGGTTTAACAGCATACATTTTTAGTCAAATGATCATGAAAAGAAACCAGTATATATAAAAATATGATAAAAATTTTGATCTGCTTCAGAAACAGTCAAATTTGTATTCTTCTTTTATTTCATAACTCTTCAGTTTGTGGATTAAAGGAACTTGAATATTATCATCATCACTGTCCTTATCAAATCTTCAAGACCAAGGACTGAAAAATAGTCTGTATTTTAGCTTTTCCTAGGGAAGATAAACATAATAACTTGTTACTAGAATTCTTTCAACAAAATCTTTTATATGATAAAATGAGCCAAACTGTGCCTGGCTCTTCTCCCCTGGGAAATGAACATTAACAACTATTTATGGCACAGATGTGCAAGAAAATGACCACCGATACGATGAAGCAGATTCCTGCACAGAGAAACTACTGTTCATGCACAACAAGTTCAAATTTCGAAAAATCTAACAAAGATTTAGTAATAATTTAGTAATTAAAGATTTAGTAATATAAATATCTCAAATTAAAATTTAGTTATATTTTTGTATCCCATTAATTTAATCTACACTTGATATGAAGACAATGTTGGGTAATTGATTTTAACCCTTACACAAATATAATCTAACCAAAATATATATTTGGCATCCTTCTACAAATGTGGCATCTTACTAAAACCTCCACTGTTGTTTTCCTGAAGTTATACATCTCCCCTCTGCTGATACACAAAATCTATATAATTTTGGCTATCCAGCAGATTTATTCATAATGGGAAAGTGGAAATGACTAAGTATGAAAATAACTAGAAAATCCAGGGTCTTTTCATGCTTAAAGGAAAAATATCACAGTATACAAATAACTCACAAAGGAAATGTATGTATCCTTTCAGATCTTAAACCAAAGGTGAAACAAAGCATGCCCTGGAAAATGGTTGCTTTCAAAGGTGCCAAAGGCTTAAGAACATGTATAATTATTTTATCATTTAGCTAGAAATTATGAGGTTTAGACCATGTGACCTTGAAAAGCAACCTGGATTATTTTGATCAAAGTAATTGTTCATGAATAAAACTGAGAACATTAAGGTTGGATTTGTTTATTTTATGTCTTAACTTTCTCACTAATATTCAGAAAGAATAATTATCAAATTCAATAATAATTAACATTGATGATTTTCTCTAAATATAAATGCCTGTACTCAGTTTTGGATTGAAAGTTGCCTTGAATTTGATGAGCCCAAAAATATGTAATAGGGGAATTATTCATACTTTTTATCTATCTGTAAACTAGAATTGGCAAGTCTATGTGGTTTATTATGTAATTCACAACGATGAATTGTTATAATTCCCAATATTTCCTAAGAATGAAGGGTGTTCTTTCTGGGAAAGAAAAATTCAACACTGAAAAAACTTTTTCAGTTGCAAAAATGCTAATAAAAATTACTAAATATTTTTATTTATACATAGATTTTACTCAGGCTCATTTCATGTTCAGTGTGAGTCTAGTCAAGTTCTTGGCTGACCCATCGTCATCTATTTAAACAACCTTTGCTTCTTTGCCATGTGTTGTTTGCATTGTCTTCAGTGATTTATTGATCACACACACACACAGACACGTGATAACTCTCACTTTCAAAGGATTTTTTTTAAAGCAAACCATCCTACTTTTAAGACATTTTTCATTATAATATCATGAGATTCATTATTCCAAATAAAATTAGATAGGAAAAATCAGACATAATTAAGAAACAACTGAAAAGAGAGGAAAAAGCTAAAACTAGCTTTATATTAGGCATAGAATATAGTTTTCATTTATTTTTTATATTTTTAACAATGTATTTGAATAAATACAGAAACATAGGAAAAGCAGACTAAGATCTTGTAGTCTGTATCTTATCCATGCTAGCAGCAGGGATTTGACACTTGGTAGGAGGAGGCAGATCTTAAAAGATGAATAATATCAAAGAGGTGGTCTACATGTTTGATATATATGGATTTTGTTTATACTATCCTTTTTGTTCTAAAGCAGAGTTTACTGAATAATTCAGGTGATGTAGCCTAACTTCTTTAAATTATCAGGAGAAATATTAATTCTTGCGAAAATGGAAGGGGTAATTATGATAGAATCCTAGTAATGGAAGTAAGTTTTTTATGGCTATATCTTTAATATCCAAGTTATTTTGCATCTATGTGAAAAGAATTATATAAATTGGAGATGATAATACATAAAATAATCCACAATAGATTTCCACAAATTATATATATTAATAGAATATATACACATACTTCAAGACTGTAGTTAATTTTTTCCTTGCAAAAGAGAATAAACAGTTTGATACTAACATTCTTAATAAATAAAAGGTTTGATATAATCATAAAAAAGTTTGATGTTGAGATTCTTAAATAAAATTTTCTTTTCTGTTCTACCTTATAGGATATTTCATTTTGTTTTAAATATAATACTCAATTTTATACACCTTAGATTCAAACTTTCAATCCACAATCTACATACTAACCTCTTCTCTAATTTACTCATCTCAAAAAAAGGAATTGGTACCATTATCTAACCAGTTTCTCAAGTAAAAGAAAATATTGAATTATTTTTTTGATATACAGATTAATCTCTCCAAATCTGACCTTTTCTCTGAGCTACAAACCAGTACTGTCCAACTGAAACTTCTGTAGTGGCAGATATGTTCTATATCCATACTATACAAGATGGTAGCTAATTGCCCATGTTCCTACTTAGTTCTTTGAAATACAGCTAGTGTAAATAAGGAGTTGAATTTTTAATTTTCTTTAATTTAAAATTAAGAAGAAATATCTACATGTGACTTGTAGTGACCAGGATAGTGTAGCTCTAGAGATATGTAACCAACTACCTAATTTAAGTCTTCTCTTGAACATGCTATAAACATCTCAAATTCAATATCCACTGGATTCAGAGCTCTCAATTTTCAGGACCACGTAGTGACTTGGTCTCTTTCATGTTTCTATGTAAAATTTGTCATTGTCACTCTTTATCTTTTTATTTCAGTTCAGTTCAATTCATTTGCTCAATCGTGTCTGACTTTGCAACCCCATGAACCATAGCACGCCAGGCTTCCCTGTCCATCACCAGCTCCCTGAGTCCACCCAATCCCATGTCCATCGAGTAAATGATGCCATCCAGCCAGCTCATCCTCTGTCGTCCCTTTCTCCTCCTGCCCTCAATCTTTCCCAGCATCAGGGTCTTTTCCAACGAGTCAGCTTTTCGCATCAGGTGGACAAAGTATTGGAGTTTCAGCTTCAACATCAGTCCTTCCAATGAACACCCAGGGTTGATCTCCTTTAGGATGAACTGGTTGGATCTCCTTGCAGTCCAAGGGATGCTCAAGAGTCTTCTCCAACACCACAGTTCAAAAGCATCAATTCTTCGGCGCTCAGCTTTCTTTATAGTCCAACTCTCACATCCATACATGACCACTGGAAAAACAATAGCCTTGACTAGACGGACCTTTGTTGACAAAGTAATGTCTCTGCTTTTTAATATGCTATCTAGGTTGGTCGTAACTTTCCTTCCAAGAAGTAAGCGTCTTTTAATTTCATGGCTGCAATCACCATCTGCAGTGATTTTGGAGCCAAGAAAAATAAAGTTAGCCACTGTTTCCACTGTTTCCCCATCTATCTGCCATGAAGTGATTGAACCAGATGCCATGATCTTAGTTTTCTGAATGTTGAGCTTTAAGCCAACATTTTCACTCTCCTCTTTCACTATCATCAAGAGGCTCTTTAGTTCTTCTTCACTTTCTGCCATAAGGGTGGTGTCATCTGCATATCTGGGGTTATTGATATTTCTCCCGGCAAGCTTGATTCCAGCTTGTGCTTCCTCCAGCCCAGCGTTTCTCGTGATGTACTCTGCATATAAGTTAAATAAGCAGGGTAACAATATACAGCCTTGACGTACTCCTTTTCCTTGACGTACTCCTTTTCCTATTTGGAACCAGTCTCTTGTTCCATGTCCAGTTCTAACTGTTGCTTCCTGACCTGCATACAGGTTTCTCAAGAGGCAAATCAGGTGATGTGGTATTCCCATCTCTTTCAGGATTTTCAACAGTTTATTGTGATCCACACAATCAAAGGCTTTGCAATAGTCAATAAAGCAGAAATAGATGTGTTTCTGTTACTCTCTTGCTTTTTCGATGATCCAGCAGATGTTGGCAATTTGATCTCTGGTTCCTCTGCCTTTTCTAAAACCAACTTGAACATCTGAAAGTTCACGGTTCACATATTGCTGAATCCTGGCTTGGAGAATTTTAAGCATTACTTTACTAGTGTGTGTGATGAGGGCAATTGTGCGGTAGTTTGAGCATTCTCTGGCATTGCCTTTCTTTGGGATTGGAATGAAAACTGAGTTTTCCAGTCCTGTGGCCACTGCTGAGTTTTCCATATTTGCTGACATATGGAGTACAGCACTTTCACAGCATCATCTTTCAGGATTTGAAACTTGATGGCACTATCACTCCTTTATTTAATACTCTATGTAGTGAACTGTATTTTGCTCTGTTTCCTTGATCATAATGTAACAAGCATGAAGAAGAGATTTTATCCAGAGCCTAGAACAGTGTATCATATGGCAATACTTCTATATCTCATGAATCAATGAATGAATAACATGCATTTTTCATGGAAAAATCACAGTACTAGAGTCATAGACCAACAGTGCTGAGATTAAAAAGCAAGATGTTTATAGTTAGACATTAATTATATTTAATCTCCCTTTTATGAGTAACATATCCTCAGAAAAATGACTGATTTAGCTTCAGTTCTGTCTTATGTACACATAGATTATAAGACTATCTACTTCATACACTTATTCCAGTGCCAGAATGATACAAAACTATATGGTATACAGACAATATGTTGGCCATAATAAGAATAGGAAACAAATAATTGTTATTTCAACTTTAACTTTAATGTGATAGATATCTTTACCCAAGTTTCTTACAGTTTCTGGGATCAGTTTAGTCATCTTTTCCATGAGCAGTTGAATGTTTTGATATCCATTTTTAGAACAAGCAAACCTCCACAATTCTTAACATGCATTCATTCTCTACTGAATATTTCAAATGAACTAAAAGTGTGCTAAAAATGAACATATAATAAAACACGTGCTTTTAGTCAGTTCAGTTCAGTAGCCTAGTCATGTCCGACTCTTTGCAACCCCATGGACTGCAGCATGCCAGGCCTCCCTGTCCATCATCAATTGCTAGAGTTTTTTGAACTGTGGTGTTGGAGAAGGCTCTTGAGAGTCCCTTGGACTGCAAGAAGATCCAATGAGTCCATCCTAAAGGAGATCAGTCCTGGGTGTTCATTGGAAGGGACTGATGTTGAAGCTGAAACTTCAATACTTTGGCCACCTCTTGCGAAGAGTTGACCCATTGGAAAAGACCCTAATCCTGGGAAGGATTAGGGGCAGGAGGAGAAGGGGATGACAGAGGATGAGATGGTTGGATGGCATCACCGACTCGATGGACACGGGTTTGGGTAGACTCTGGGAGTTGGTGATGGACAGGGAATCCTGGCGTGCTGCGGTTCATGGGGTCGCAAAGAGGCGGACCTGACTGAGCGACTGAACTGAACTGAACTCAAACTCACGTCCATTGAGTCAGTGATGCCGTACAACCATCTCATCCTCTGTCGTCCCCTTCTCCTCCCGCCTTCAATCTTTCCCAGCATCAGGTTTTCAAATGAGTCAGTTCTTCGCATCAGGTAGCCATGTGCTTTACTTCCCCATATTCAGTATCTTTATTATATTTCAGTATTATAGGAAATTAACATCTCTCTACCTCCTCAGTTTATAATGCCTCAAAGAATCACAATACTGACCATTTAAAGTAACTAAATACTGTGTATGTTCACTTTGCTGAGTTCAAATTTCAGATTATTGGCATTATCCAGTTTTCCTTAAGAGTTTACCATGTTTTGCCTTGTGAAAATTTTATCGTTCTTGACAGATTTAACTTACAAAACAAAAAGACAAGAAGACAATGGTATGAGTTCAATCCGGAAGAGACTTTCATATTAATTAATGATTTTAATTTGCATCTTTATAAGCAGTGCAACAGTGCCAATAGATCATGAAATTCCGATGCACAACATGTATTACTTTCGGAAAGCAATGACAGGAAGGTACAGTTAAAGGAAATAGATAGTGGCTTCACTTTGGACTGAGCAGTAGAAACCGTAACCACTGCAAATGTCCATTAATCATCAAGTTACAGTGGCAGGACCTCGCAGTTGGGTAGAATGGACTATTTGCATTAAAAACCTGTCAATTTAAAATGCAATAAAAAATCAATAATAATACATTTAAATTCAAACAGTCATCACAGCCCTGAAATAGCAATCAGTCATATTTAACAAGGCCTCATTTGTAATAATCCTCCTGATCCCTATATAATTATTAGCTTTGCCTCTTGAATTATCAACAGCTCTCACAGCTTATTGCTTCATACTTGCTTAATAAGCATCTGCAATCAATAATCTTGCCACAGAGTAAGAGGCAACCAGCCAGCCAAACCTAGGGTGTAAATGCTGCAGAGGTGATCATTACATCTGTGTGAATGACAACGAGGTGGCTGTGCTAATGGGAGAGGCAGGAGATAAAGAGGTAATTTAGAAAATCTGCTTACTGCAAAGTATGGGTCTTACCAGGCTGGTGGTGTCTCAGATATAGGAAACAGTCAACCTCAAAAACACATCTTCAAATGCCTCCTTAAATTTGCTGTCACAGTGATCATCATCTCCAGCAGCTGTTTCTATATCTTACTATCAATGTGATACTTTCAGTTTTCCTGAAATGCTTTTTATCTGACTGAAAAAGCAAACAGTTACATTGTTCATTCACGTGGTATATGATGAAGAATAGGAATTTATATGCAAATTTGAGTATTAGTGACACTTTGATAACAAGAGTTTAAAGACCAATTGTAGCTGTCTAAAATGTTTTAAAACCCCCTTTTAATGACATTCATATGAAAAATAAAATTGAAGATTTCAATGGAGAAAATATATGGATAACAACATCATATAGCCTATTTTTCGTCTGAGTTCTAAAGATTCCCATGTTTTTGCAAAACGAACAATTTGAAACACCATCAGGACAAGTTTAATGTTTAAACCTGTAAATATTAACTGTGCTCATAGTTGCTATTATTGAAAATTCACCATTTATCCATAATTTAGAAGACTTTACAAAATGTATAAAATCTATGCTTTTGCTCCTTATAGTATTTGTATTAAATTGATAATACAGGAATGCAGTCACTTAAAAAACAAAGCTCAGAAATACTTACTTATATACTTATTTAAAAGTATAATTATAGATCCACTGAGTTATATTTTAAGTGAATTTCAGCATTATTCAATATTGTAGAATGTGTTGCCTAGTACATACTTGAAGGTGCCCCAGGTATTGCGTGGGGTTTCTTATAGGGCTCATTACCCACAGAGAGTAGTGTTACCTTACACCTTACTGGCCTGCTGCAAAGATCTCAAGTCTCTACCGAAGCCTTTACCAAAGAAGGGCTGGGTGTGATAACTTCTTCAGGGGGCATGGAATTGAAGAGTATGGGAGGGTTGGCATTAGATCTTTGACTCATCCAGTTCCACTGTTTCTCTAACACAGCAGACTTATTTCCTGTCCTTACATCTATGTGTGTGTGTGTTAGTTGCTCAGTCATGTCTGACTATTTGCAACCCCTTGGGCTGTAGCCCGCCAGGCTCCTCTGTCCATGGAATTCTCCAGGCAAGAATACTGGAGTGGGCTGCCATTTCCTTCTCCAGAGGATCTTCCTGACCCAGGGATTGAACCCAGGTCTCCTGTATTCCAGAAAAATGCTTTACTATCTGAGCTACTAGGGAAGCACTCACTGCTTACTCCCTAGACTGGAATTTTCCTCTGTTTCCATCCCACTGACTTTACCTGACTAGGTATCTCAACTAACAACTTCTCTCCAATCCTGACTTATCCTAATATGCATGTTTTTGAAAATGTTGTCACTTGACACATTGTCGGGAGCCAGCTCTCAAGATCCCCACTCATGACAGGGTCATGAGAAAAAGGACTGATTTGAGCAAGGCTTCTCAGGCCTCAGGGATTCTCGGAAGGCTGCCTCAGCGCTCACCTTAAAGATATCTGTCTTTCTGATGTTAACTATAATAAACCTCTTCTTATTTTCTATGACTTAGGCAAAAGGCCTTTCCTGATTCCCTTCCAAAAAAGATCATTCTGAAACCTCAAATCAACAAGGCCCCTGAATGGTAGCACCCTAAATAAAATTATCTGGGATATAGAGTATGCTGATCTAAATTCCTTTTGCTAACATATTGGTTTGTTTAATAAATGTACCTGTGCCTTTGGAGCTAATGTACATAACTGCTCCCTAGTAATAAAACAGCACTGAGAGCCTCCGCACAGAAAGCCCCTATGGGCACAAAACCCTTCGCAGGAAAAAAGGGCTTGTTAGGAAATACAAAAAATATTGCTTTGTGAAACTGTTACTTAATCTATATTTACTCACTATGTTTTTACTCTTAACGTATTTAGCCTATATAATGAAAGCATAATAGTTAGGGATTTATATAAATAGAAGTTTAGCTTTAATACAAATAATAAGACAATTGTTGATTTAACTGATGATTCTTACTTAGAGCTAAATTTCAGCTTGCTGTTTTTTGACTTTATGGAACTACATTCTTTTATGTTAAGCTCAAGGCATAGAATAAATTACCAAAAACAGGTTTTACCTTAAAACTTCCTGTTGATAAATTCTTTCCTGATGTGCTCGATACAAAAGTGTTCTAATTGATCAACCTTTATCAATGGAGAGTCACAAGGTGTTAGCAGGCTGCCAGGCCAGAAGATGATGTAAACAAAATGAGGCTTTTTGTAACTAAAGACATGCAAATGGCTTCGATGAGGGTCGAAGCTGCTAGCCCATTGAGCTAACTTGATAGGCCCATTAAGATGTACCCACTAAGCTAAGTTGGTTTGTGCCTTAAGCTAAGTTGGTATGTCCCTTAAGCTAAGTTGGCATGTCCCTTAAGCTGAATTGGTATGATTCTATGCTTCACATTTGTTTCTATATACCACTAAAAATATAAAAGCTGCTTTAGAAAACAATAAAGAGGAGACACTTGGAAACACCGAGACTCGCTGTGTCTTCTCATTCGTATCGCCGACGCCGTCCATCCTGAGGGAACCCTGACCAGCTGGAGCAGGACTCCGGCAACACATTTTAATTTACTTATTCATATATAAATATATCATTATATACATCACATATCACTCATGTGAAGATAACATATATATGTATCACCTATCACTATATATTTATTTTTTTCTGAATTCTCCCAAATCTATAAGATCTTTAAAGGTAACTGCAGAGCAAAATACCTTGTAAATGGATGGTAGGCCATAAATATATTTTTTTAATGCAGATAGAATAAGAAATCTAGTTAGGGTTAGTGCATGTGAAATCTCTATTGTAGAAGTATACGTATAACCATATAAACAGGGAGAGATACTTTGAGAGCTAAGAGGGGAAAATTTCAAAGCAAGCCTTATCATTCGTTTCATCTCCTTAAATAGCACATTATTTGGTCCCTGTGCAGTGAAGGATCTATTCTTTTTTTGTTGTTGTTTAGTTGCTAAGTCCTGTCTGACCCTTTGGTGACCCCATGGACTGTAGCCCTCCAGATGCCTCTCTCCGTGGGATTTCCCAGGCAAAAATACTGGAGTGTGTTGCCATTTCCTTCTCCAGGGGTCTTCCCAAGCTAGGGGTTAGAATCCATGTCTCCTGTACTACAGGTCAATTCTTTACCACTGAGCCGTCTGGGAAACCCTGAACTATGCTTTATTAAGAATTAGTATATGCACATGGAATTTGGAGAAGACTCTTGAGAGTCCTTTGGACTGCAAGGAAATCCAACCAGTCCATCCTAAAGGAGATCAGTCCTGGGTGTTCATTGGAAGGACTGATGTTGAAGCTGAAACTCCAATACTTTGGCCACCTGATGCGAAGAACTGACTCATTGGAAAAGACCCTGATGCTGGGAAAGATTGAGGGCAGGAGGAGAAGGGGACGACAGAGGATGAGATGGCTGGATGGCATCATTTATTCGATGGACATGGGTTTGGGTGGACTCAGGGAGTTGGCGATGGACAGAGAGGCCTGGCGTGCTGTGGTTCATGGGGTTGCAAAGAGTCGGACACGATTGAGCGACTGAATTGAACTGAACATGGAATTTTGGTCTACTTTCATTTAGTATAATACTTTAAGAGTTCATCCATATTGTAGCATGTACTGGTATTTGGGCTTTTTAGGGCTGGATAATAATATCTCATTGTAAGAACAGACCAAATTTCATTAACCCAATTATCATTTGATGGGCATTTGTGTTATCTCCACTTTTGGGTATTATGATTAATGCTGCAGTGAACATTTGTGCCGAAGACTTTTGCATGGAACCATGTTTTAAATCACTTGGACACAAAATTAAGAGCAGAATTGTTGAATCACATAGAACTCTATTTAAATTTTTGTGGAAAGAGCAGAGAGTTTTCCCAGTTGCTGCTCCATTTTACATTTCAATAAGCAGTGTATGATAGTTCCATTCACTCTGTAAAGTTGAAGGACACAAGAAAGTTGAAGGTCAGTTTAGGAGCGCTTAACAATAGTTGCTCTTCCAATCAGTGAACATGGGATATCTTTCCATTTATTTAGACGTTTAATTTTTTTCAATGTTGTTTTGTAGTTTTTCAGCATGAAATTCTTATACTTTTTGGTTAAGTTTCTCATAAGTAATTTGTTTTTGATGCAATTGTAAAATGAATTGTTTTCTTAACTTCATTTTATGATTGTTCATTGCTAGTATATAGAAATACAATTAACTTTTATATTTTGTTCTTGTGTCCTTCAACTTTACAGAACTCATTTACTAGCTCTAAGTTTGTGTGTGTGTGTGTGTGTGTGTGTGTAGATTTGCAAGTTTTGTGTTGTAAATGAATTTCTAAGGAATTTTAATACATAATATCACATCACCTGCAAGAAATAATTTTACTTCCTTTCTAATCTATATGCCCCATTTTTCTTTTACTTCCAATTTTCTTGGCAAGAATCTTAGTAAGATATTGAACATGATCAGTGACAGCAGACATATTTGTCTCATTCTTGATTTTATAAGGAACATTTTCAGCCATTCATCATTAATTATGTTAACTGTGGGGTTGTTTAATAGATGACCTCTGTAAGACTGAGGATGTTGCCTTGTATACCTAGTTTGATGAGTGTGGTTTTTTTTTTTTGATCATCAAAGAGTGCTCAATTTTGTCAAATACCTTTTCTTTGCCAATTTAGATGATCATGTTATTTTCTTTTTAATATGTATAGTACATTGAGTATTTTTAAAATTTTTACTGGAGTATAGTTAATTTACAATGTTGTGTTAGTTTCAGGTATACAACAGAGTGAATCAGTTATACATATATACACTCTTTCTTTAGATTCTTTTCCCATAAAGGCATTACAGAGTATTGAGTGGAGTTCCCTGTTCTATACAATAGGTTCTTGTTAGTTATCTATTTTTTATATAGTGGTGTGTATATATCAATCACAATCTCTCAATTTATCCCTCTGCATCTTTTCTCCTGGTAACCATAAGTTTGTCTTCTACATCTGTGACTCTACATCTGCTTTGCTATTAATTCATTTGTACCATTTTTTAGATTCCGCATATAAGTGATATCATGGGAAACTGATATTTGTCGTTCTGTGTCAGACTTATTTCATTCAGTATGAAAATCTCAAGATCCATCCATGTGGCTGCAAATGGAATTCCATTCTGCCTTATGGTTGAGTCATATTTCATTATATATATATATATATATATATATATATATATGGACATTAAGGACATTTAGGTTGTTTACATGACCCAGCTATTATAAATACTACTGCAATGTAATTAGGATGCATGTATCCTGTAGAACCATATTTTTCTGTAGATATATATGCCCAGGAGTGGGATTGTTGGGTCATATGTTAGCTCTAGTTTTCATTTTTTTAAGGAACCTCCATACTTGTTTTCATAGTGATTGTACCAATTTACATCACCACCAACAGTATAGGAAGTTTCCCTTTTCTCCACATAGTCTCCAGTGTATATTATTTGTAGATTTATTGATGATGGCTATTCTGATTGGTGTGAATTGATATCTTGTACTTTTGATTTGCATTTTTCTAGTTAGTGATACTGAGCATCTTTTCATGGTTTCGGTATCAGGATGATGATGACTTCATAGAATGAGCTTGAGAGTATTCCTTCCTCTGCAATTTTTGGAAGAGTTTGAAAAAGATAGGTGTTACTTCTTCTCTAAACATTTGATAGAATTTGCCTGTAAACTCATCTTGTCCTGGACTTTTGTATTTTGGAAGAGTTTTAGTCATACTTTCAATTTCATTACTTCTGATTGATCTGTTCATATTTTGTATTTCTTCTTGGTTCAGTCTTGGAAGATTGAACATTTCTAAGAATTTGCCCATTTCTTTTATTCATTTTATTGGCATATACTTGCTTTTAGTAGTCTCTGAAGATTCTTTGTATTTCTGTGGTGTTCATTGTAGTTTCTCTTTTTTTCATTTCAAATCAAGAAAATTCATAATTTGAGCTCTCTCTTTTTTTCTTGATGAGTCTGGCTAAAGGTTTATCAATTTTGTTTACCTTCTCAAATAGCCAGCTTTTAGTTTCATAGATATTTGCTATTTACTTTATCTCTATTTACTTCTGCTCTGATCTTTATGATTTCTTTCCTTCTACTGCCTTCGGGTTTTGTTTCTCCTTTCTCTAGTTGTTTTAGGTGTAAATTTGGATTGTTCATTTGGGATTTTTCTTATTTCTTGAGATAAGATTGTATCGCAAAAAACTTCCTTCTTGGAACTGCTTTTGCTATTTCCCATAGGTTTTGGATCACTGTCATGTCTCTAGGTATTTTAGATTTCCTCTTTGATTTCTTCAGTCATCTATTGTTTTGTAGGGCACAAGGCTATTGTTTAGCCTTCACATGGTTGTGATTTTTTTTTTAAGTTGATTTCTGATCTCATAGTTCTACAGTCAGAAAGTGTATTCTGCCAATTTATCTGGTCCGTTATGTCATTTAAAGCCTGCCTTTCCTTATTTCTGTCTGGATGATCTGTTCATTTGTGTAAGTGGAGTTCCCCACTATTGTTGCGTTACTGTTGGTTTCTCCATTTGTGATTGTTAGCATTTGCCTTATGTGTTGAGGTGCTCTTATGTTGGGTGCATAAATATTTATATGTTCTTCTTAGATTGATCCCTTGATCATTGTGTACTCTCCTTCTTTGTCTCTTGTATCAGTCTTTATTTTAAAGTCTGTATTATCTGATATGAGTGTTGCTACTCCATTTTGATTTCCATTTACATGGAATATTTTTACCATCCCATCACTTTCAGTCTGTATGTGTACCTAAGTCTGAAGCTGGTCGCCTGTAGAGAGCATATATGGGTCTTTTTTTTTGTATCCATTCAGCCAGCCTGTGTCTTTTGGTTGGAGTATTCATTCCATTTACATTTACAGTAATTTTCAATATGTATATTCTTATTGCTATTTTAAAAATTATTTTGGGTTTGTTTTCGTAGATCTTTATTTCTTTCTTCTTTTGTTCTTTTTTTTTTCTTGTGATTTGCTGCCTAATTTTAGTGTTATATTTGGATTTCTTTTTTGTTTGTGTATCTATTGTAGATTTTCAGTTTTCAGTTGCCATGAGTTTTTGATATAGCAATCAATATATAAACAAGATTGTTTTGAGTTCCAATGCATTCCCAATGTCATGCATTTGAACTCTCCTCTTAACATGATTCGGAGAAGGCAATGGCACCCCACTCCAGTACTCTTGCCTGGAAAATCCCATGGACAGGGGAACCTGGTAGGCTGCAGTCCATGGGGTCGCTAAGAGTCACACACGACTGAGCGACTTCACTTTCCCTTTTCATTTTCATGCACTGGAGAAGGAAATGGCAACCCACTCCAGTGTTCTTGCCTGGAGAATCCCAGGGACGAGGGAGCCTGGTGGGCTGCCATCTATGGGCTCGCACAGAGTCGGACACTATTGAAGTGACTTAGCAGCAGCAGCAGCAGCAGCAGCAGCTTATCATGATAGATTTTCTGCTGAGAAATCAGCGTATGAACTTATGAGGAGTTGCTGTATTTTACTTGTTGCTTCTCCCTTGTTTCTTTTAATATTCTTTTTTTGTCTTTAATTTTTCTCAATATGATTACTATATATCCTGACATGTTTCTCCTTGGGTTTATTCTGCCTGGAACTCTCTGCACTTCCTTGACTTGGGTCACTGTTTCCTTTCCCATGTTAGGGAAGTTTTCAGATAATACCTACTGAGATATTGTCTCTCTTCTCTTTCTGGGTCCTTTCTCTCTCTTCTCCTTCAAGGACCCCTCTAATGTGAATGTGATGCATTTAATGTTGTCCCAGAGGTCTCTGAGACTGTCTTAATTTATTTTCATTGTTCTTTATTCTCTTCTGCAGCAGTGATTTCCACTATTCTGTCTTTTTTATTTCAGTTATTGTATTATTCATCCGCTTGTTCTTTTTGTCTAGGTGTTTGTTAAACATTTATTTTATCTTCTTTATCTGTGCCTCCATTCTTTTCCAATATCTTGAATCATCTTTACTATCATTACTCTAAATCCTTTTCCAGGATGACTGACTATTTCCACTTCACTTATTTGTTCTTTTCGGGTTTTATTTTATTTCTTCATCTGGGACCTATTCCTCTGCTGCCTAATTTTTTCTAAATTTCTGTGATTGCAGTTTCTGCAGGCTGCAGGTTTGCAGTTCCTGCTTTTGCAGTCTGCAACTTGGTGAATGGGGCTAATTCCCTTGTGCAGGCTTCATGGTTGGAGAGATTTGTTTTTGTTCACTAGTGGGTGGAGCAAGGTGTTTTTCCTCTGATGGGCAGGGCTGTGTCAGGGGTATGTTCAGTGGATAGCTATGTGTTCAGGAAGACCTAAGCAGCCTGTCTCTTGATAGGTGGAACTGTGTTCCCACCCCAGGTGTTTGGCCTGAAGTATCCCAGCACTGGAGCCTACAGGCTGTTGGGTGGGTCCAGGTCTCAATGAGAAAATGGTGGCCTCTAGAGGACTCATACCAATGAAGTACCCCTAGAACTATCATTTCTAATGTCTAAGTTCCTGCAGTGAGCCACCTCCACCCCTGCCTCATTAGGTAACCCTCTAATACTAGCAAGTAGGTCTGGCCTTAGGGTCTTCTGAGGTCACTGCTTTTCTCCTTGGGTCGTGGTGTGCATGAGATGCTATGTGTGCCCTCCAACTGCCCTCTTTGTTCCCTAGTCCTATGGAGTTCCTCTGATTAAACCCTGTTGGCCTTCAAAGCCAGATTCACTGGGTGCTCATTTTCCCATTGCCAGCCCCCTAGGCTGAGGAGACTGATGTCAGGCTCAGAACTTTCAATCCTGTGGAAGACCTTCTGTGATGTATCTTCCAGTTTGTGTGTCACCTACCTGGTGGGTATCAGATTTGATTTTATCATGATTGTATCCCTCTTACTGTCTTGTTGTGGTTCTTTTTTGTCTTTGGATACAGGATATCTTTTTGGTAGTTTCCATCCTCTCTTTGTTGCTATTGTTGATGGTAGTTTGGCTGTTTGCTGTGATTTTAGTGTCTTCCTAAGAAGTGGGAGCTCACATCTTTCTATTCTGTCAGTTTGGTTCATTCTATCATTTATTTTGCTATACGTTTTGTGTTTTCTTCCTTGTGATTACTTGAATTACTATAATATAATTCATACTATTAACTGAATTTCAAGTGTATAGAAAAATGATTCCAATATAGCTCCATTCCCTCTTCTTTGCATTTTTATGTTCATATATATTATATCTGTATGGTGTTTCCATGAGCACGTATTTCTGTACTGTCTAGTGTCCTCTTGTTTCAGCCTGCCAGCTACCATATTTTATGCCCTATACAGAAGCTTTGATAGGGACTAGTTTTTCCTTTCTTGTTTTTCTTTACATCTTAATTTCTCTCTGATTTATATATAGATATATAGATATATAGTTTGGATATAGAATTCTTCATTGACAGTCTGATTTGATTTAACATTGTAAATGTCATATCACTGCCTTTGGTTTCCATAATTTCTCATGAGATATCAGTTTTGAAATCAGAAGTCTGATTAAGGAGATCCTGAATGTGATGAGTGACTTTTCTCTTTTTGTTTTCCAGATTCTTTCCATGTCATATATTTTGAGTTTACGATGTATCCTGCTGTGAATCTCTTTAAATTTTTCCAATATGTAGGTCATTGAGCTTCACAGATGTGTAGATTGATATTTTCACCTGAATTTGGAAATTTCAACCATCTGTTTCCAATTATTTTTTTCTGTATTTTTTGCTTGTTTGTTTCTATTTTGTCCTTTGGGACTCCCATTTTGTAACTATTGGTGGACTCAATTTTCACGGATCTCTAGGATTTTATTTTTATTTAAAAAATTTATTTCTTCAGACTGGATAATCTCACTTGACCATTCTTCATGTTTGCTAATTAATTCTATCTAGTTAAAACTGCTGTTCTGCTTTCTAATGAATTTTAAAATTTCAGTTATTATAGCTTTCAACTTAAGAATTTTTTTCTGACTTCTATGGTTTCTATTTTTTATATGATTCTTTATTTGCTGAACCATCATTCTCATCCATTCCTTTAGGTCTTAAGATAGTTTCATTCTGTTCTTTGGATATAATTAAAATAACGGATTCAAATCTTTGTCTAGTAACTCCAATATTTGAGCTTCATGGGTTTTTCTTTATTACTTTTTTTTTTCTGAGTATGAGATATAATTTCCTGTTTCTTTGAATAACATAATTTTCTGCTGAAAATGAAATTGAGTGGTTTCCTTTAAATAAGTAAGGCTCAGGTTGTTACAAGTTTAAATTCTAGAGTTCTGAAAAAATTAATTCTGACAAATTTCTTTCCAATGTTCTTAAATTGTTTTTACAGATGACAAGAATTTTAATGGTCCTTACTCTATTATAGTCACTGACATCATTCCCAAAATAGTATAATTGAATTTAAATTCCTTTAGTCAGAAGATGTAAGAGAAATTTCCACTATTCCTTATTGCCTTATGTGTCATACTTACTCAGACTACATGACCTGCCTATGAGAACTTTGAGTGTGCAACTCTTTGTGTCAATTCATAGCTGGTAAATTTCTAGTATATATGGTAAATTTCTAAATTACTATTCAGTTAATTTACAATCCAAAAATTATGAAGGTGTCCACCTAACCACACACCTCCTAGAACTTAACACTATATATATTATTTTAAATTTTACTAATCTGAAACTAGAAATGCTGTCATGCCTGCTTAAATTTACATTTATGCAAGAAAGATTGGATTTAATGTATTAATTTTTAACTTGTTTCTGTTTGTGTCAATTGCTTTATCATACAGGTTGTTTTATTTTTCTATAGTCTTAATTTTTGTTCATTTTATTCTATTAAACTACAAGATCCAAATTACAAACTATATTGTCAAATAGGATTTATTGAATTACTACACAGAGAAATGTTTGAGAATTTCAAACTAAATTTCTCAAAAACTTGAATTTGTAAAATATTTGGCATATTACAGAAGACATTTGGATATGAAAGCAAGTCTAATGCCCCAACAGTATATATAGTAGATTGCTCTATTTATGACCTTGTTCTTCTACTATTTAACATCCATATTTTTTTCCTTTTCCTATTCTACTCTTTACTGACTCTCTAACACTCTTCTCTACTTCAAGGCTTCTGCATCCTCAGGATGTCTGTTGCTCTGTTCTGTTTGATGTCCTCTAACTTTGCATCATTCTCAGCAGCAGTTCATGTATTTCATTTAGTTGATACTCAAGCTAACCAAGAGATATTTTATCTGGAGAAGACTATAACACCCCGATATGAATCCTGTTTATTGCATAAAGTTTTCATACTTGTCTGCCTCATAAATTAGAGGCCGTTATAGACAGCTGGATTTGTTAATGTGTCTTAACCAGACAGTTTTTGTCAAGTCACTATGGTAGAGTTAGGTTACAAAAGCAAAATGAAACAGTCAAATACAGTAATAAGCAAACTAAGAAACTAAAATATTTTTATAGGATTACATCTTTCATAGCACATCTAATTGTAATAATTATTTACTTGAGAATGTATACATGTACACACTCAAATCAATACTCCTATTTATTGTATTCATATTATTTTGGTGAATAATAACTCTACACATTGGCATAAAAGAGCAACCACTATTATCTCAGTGTCTGTAGGTCAAGTGTATGAGAATGAATTAGCTGTGTCCTCTCCTAAGTGTCTCATCAGTCTGATATCAAAATGTTGGCTGAGGCTATAATTTCATCTCAGATTTGATATCTTCTTCTGAACTCACTAAATATTGGTAGAATTCTGTAATTAAAAAAAAAATCTGCTATTGAAGTCTCTATTTTCTTGTGAGATGTTGGCAAAGGACCACTTCCTATTTGCCTCATGCCCCCTCCCCATAAGTCCTCCAACAACATCATAGCTTACATATTCAAGCCCAGCAATATAACTTCTTCTAACTCTGCTATAATAGCCTTATATATCATGATTTAATTATGGAAGTGTCTACCCCATTACCTTTGTCAAATAGTGTAACTTAACCAAGGGAGTGTACATACCTGTAAATCAACAGGGCCACCCAAACTCAAGGAGATGTAGTTATATACAGCATGTATACCAGGAGACAGGAATCTTTAAGGATGTCTCTTAGACTTCCACCTATCAAATCTGTGTTTTTATTTTTCATCCATTATAACCTTATGTACAAGTTTAGGTCATTCCTTACCATCACTACAGTTGTAATTATGTCTCTCACAATATAAATAACCCCCATATTACTCTTCTTGTTTGAATTCTAAAGCTGTTCTTTATTCCTTGATTTGTCTAAAGCTTCTTCATGATGTTTAGAATGCCAAACACAACCAGATCTACTTGCTGTATGCCATCTAAACTGGTACAAATTCCAAAAGATGCTTTCAATCTGATCGTAACTGCAGCACTTGAAGTACTATTTCAAATATGTATATTCAGACTGTCAGGTTAAAAAGAATGTGGAAAAGGAGAGTTATAAAAATGAGAAACTTAATGTCATTATTTTCTATCTTCTCTCTACTGATATAAATGTCTTAAACTTGTTATGAACTAAAACAAATAGGTATGAGTACATAACCAAAAGTCTGGCACTAAATAAACCTTCGCAAAGTGAACACACAGATATAACCACCAACTACATTGAGAATATAATCCAGAATTTGTACCCCAGAAACTTCATTTGAGATCTATCCTATTACTGTATTATCCAGAGGTGGAAACCATTTTGAATTCAAGAATCACAGTTAAGTTTATTTATCTTTGTACTTTATGAAAATGAAATGATGGAGTATATACTCTTTCATGCCTGGTTCCTTATATTCAACATTCTGTTTATGAGATTTCTTTTGTCTTTTAAATAAAAAGATTATATTAAAGAGAAAAAAAATAATATTTTATTATTAATTAAAATTCACATTCAAAAATGTGTAGGACTTAGACAAAAATCTAAGAAGAATTTTGTTTATCTAATTTTATTCCTTAGTTCCACATATCCAGTCTGATTTTAGCCTAGAGAGCATTCTGTTGTGCATTTTGTGCCAGGCAGAGGTAAGCAGTGTTAGAACAACTGTTTGTTTTCTCCATGCTCTCTTAATATATACTTAGCGAGGAAAAGGTGGCAGAATGAATTATGTGTTTTTCCTTAGCCCACTAAACTCTACTTGTGATCATTACTACATCAGAGAGACACAGAGTGGCTTTACACCTAGAGAAGTCATTAACTTTATTAATTAAATGAATGTTGTATCATATTCCAAATAGAAGGTTCTGTTGTTAAGAATAAAATTTAAAAAATACAAATTATTTCAATCCCGAAATTTATGTCAAGGCTTTCAATGCTCTTTTCTTAGAAATAGATTTTGCCCCAAAAATCAATTACTGGGTTGGCCAAAAAGTTCATTTATTATTTCTTTAAGGTATTATGGAGAAACCCTAATGAACTTTTTGGCCAACCCAATATATTGGTTTTAAGAAATATATTTTTCCCTTAGTATCAAAACAGTAATAGTTAATATTTCATTTCTTTGTCTTCTTTTTCAAAAAGAGAAAATTTATGACCCCTCATAAATTTTATCACTGGTAAGCACAACCTTCTGTAGAGCCTTAGAAGTGAATAGTTGCTATGTATGTTAAGGGAAAGATATGTTACATATAATCTTTTATTTCTGCTCTTCCCTAGCAAGTTGAATATTCCCTAGGCTTGACTGTAATATAAACAAATCCAAAGGATACAAGATATATTTTTCTTCAATGTCCAAGCTGATAGAGGGTGTTATCCTTTCCTGATACTTTCAAAGATATAAAGTCATTAGCAAACTAAGTCAGCCTTGACATGCTATCCATTGTTTAGAAAAGCAGCCACAATGCAGTAGTGAAGAGATTTGGTGGCTGAAAGATACTGGAAAATGAGTATCCACTTTTACAAAAAGTAAAACTGTTTCTGAAAAAAAGCTTCAAGTTTGGAAAATCATGTTTTCCCAGAGAGATTTGGTTTATTAGGTTATTTTCTGGGAGATTGAATGAGTAATTCATGAGTTACTGTGCAGTGTGTTAGTCACTCAGTCGTGTCTGACTCTTTGCTACCCCATGGACTGTAGCCCACCAGGCTCCTCTGTCCATGGAATTTTCCAGGCAAGAATACTGGAGTGGGTTGCCATTTCCTTTTTCAGGGGATCTTCCAGCCCCAGGGATCAAACCTGGGTCTCCTACATTTCAGGCAGATTCTTTACTGTCTGTGCCATCAGGGGGCAGATGAGGAAGGTATGGGAAAAAAATCCAAGGTAACCAACCAAAAAAAGTCCTTGAATGCCTGCTTTTCTTATTCTCCAATGTAGTTACTAAGGCTAATAAATATTCTCTTGTTTTAGGTACAATAAAAGGGGCTACTTTCTTTTCAAGCAATCTCTATAGTTAGTCTAATTCTATTAACCCAAGGGAAACATCATATCTTAAAAATTTGGAATTTTATAGAACACAGATTAAAATTACTTACCTGGTATAGTTTTTTCAGGTTGATAGTTATAAAAACTTTTGCTTCTCTGCTTGCCATATTTTTTATAATCTCCCTTTTTAAACAACCTCATAATTTCCTCTCTTACTGAAACTGAAGAAAAAAGAGAATTATTTTTATAATGCATTTTTAATGATTTTTATTATAATGTATATATGCTTTTTGTGTGGACAGAGGAGCCTGGTGATTTATAGACCATGGGGTTACAGAAGAACTAGACATGACTGAGTGACTAAAACAGCAACAACACCATATGAATTCATATACAAAGTCCTTGTACAGTGTTGTATTTTTTCCTGAAATTTAGATTATTTGTCAAACATAAAGGGTTTGGCCAGGGCAGCAGTAGGTGGAATGCATCCTCCACAGAGGCCAGAGAGCAATGGCTTCTGCAGGCCAAATTCCAGCCCATTTGCCCACCCCCCAAAATTTAGAAACTAAAAGGAAACAAAAATATATAAAACAGCATTCCTTTAAACTGATTCCTCAAAAGCAAATATTTGGGAGAGTATATACTAAATTTGAAGGGAACGACGAGTATTAACAATTATGTCAATGATAAATGCTGATTTTGATAAGTTTACTCTAGTCACAAAAGATAGTCTCATTTTTTCTGAAAAAAAGAAATGCTCAGTGAAACATTTATGGATAAATAAACATTATATTCTTCATTCTCAAATTGGTCAGAAGGAAAGAGTTTGCTAAAGCAACCAACTGGAATAAAACAAATTTGTTGAATCTGTAAAAGGGATAAAGTTGTTCATTTAAGTATTATAGTATTTTTAAAGATTTTTTTCTTGAAGTGCAGTTGATGTACAATCTTGTGTTAGTTTCAGGTGTACAACAAATTGATTCAGTTATGCATATATATACATATATCCATTGTTTTTCAAAAATTTTCCCATATTGATTATTATAAGACATTGAGCATACTTCCCTGTACTATACAGTAGGTCCTTGTTGGTTATGTATTTTATACATAGTAGTGAGTATCTGTTAATTCCAAACTAATTTATCTCTTCTCCTCTTCCCCTTTGGTAACCATACTCTTTTTTTCTTTGCCTCTGGGTCTATTTCTGTTTTATCAGTAAGTTCATTCCATCATTTTTTAAAGATTCAACATATAAGTGATATCATATGATATTTGAATTTACTCTAAGACCAGGAATAAGACAAGTATGCCCGCTATTACCAAAGAAACAGAAATAAAAAGAACCCAGCTTGGAAAAGAAGCAATAAATCTGTCACTGTTTGCATATGTGTGCGTGTGTGCTAAACCACTTCAGTCATGTCCAATTGTTTGTGACCCTATGGACTGTGGCCTGCCAGGCTCCTCTAACCATGGAGTTCTCCAGACAAGAGTACTGGAGTGGTTGCCATGCCCTCCTTCAAGGGATCTTCCCAACCCAGGGATTGAACCGCATCTCTTATGTATCCTGCATTGATTGGCAGGTGGATTCTTTATGACTAGCAACACCTGGGAAGCTCTGTTGCAGATGACATGCTGCTGAACATAGAAAATCCACAAGATACTACCAGAAATCTACCTGAGCTCATCAGTGAAATTCAATAGAGGCAGGATACAAAATTAACACATAGAATTCTGTCATATTCCTAAACACTAGCAATGAAAAACCAGAAAGTGAAATTAAGGAAACAATCCCATTTACCATCATATCAAAAAGAATAAAACACCTAGGAATAAACATAACTAAAGAGGTAAAGACCTGTACTCTGTAAATTATAAGATGCTGATGAAAGACATTGAAGATGATACAATCAGATGGAAAGTACACTGTGTTCTTGGGTTGGAATAATCAATATTGTTAAAGTGACCATACACCCAAGGTAATATATAGATTTAATGCAATTCCTATCAAATTGCTAATGGTATCTTTCAAGTTAGATTAGAAGAGTTAATCAAATAACTAATATTTTATAGGCCTTTAAATAATAGCTGTTACTCTAAAGATAGGAAAATACCACCAATTTTTATCTACTGTGAGATGTACTAAAGCATTTTATTAGAGATTTGTGTTTAAAAACATAAACTATAAAATTAAATATGGGTTCTAGTCATGTTTTACCACATAGACACTCTGGGCCCATAGGCAAATTATTCAATCACTCTTCATTCAGTCTCAACTCTTAAATGGATGCAATAAAAAACAGACAAATGGAAAACAAACAAACAAACAAACTAGCAGCCCTTTGGTTGGTATGAAGATTAAGTGAATAAATATATGTAAAATATTTAGAAGACAGATATTGTAGGGATCATACATTGTAATGAAAGTGAAAGTAGCTTAGTCATGTCTGACTCTTTGCGACCCCATGGGTTGTAGCCTGTCCATGGAATTCTCCAGGCAAGAATACTGGAGTGAGTAGCTGTTCCCTTCTCCAGGGAATCTTCCCAACTCAGGGATTGAAACCAGGTCTCCCAATTTGCAGGCGGATTCTTTACCATCGGAGCCACCAGGTAATAGTTACTATTAAAATCATATAACGAGTATTTTCTTCAATGGATATTTTATAGAGATCATCTGTACTCTCCACCATATCAAGTCTTTTTCTTTGCTATTCTGTACCATTCACTGCCTAAGTAAACATTTGTACTTTTGTCTGATATCAATTTATCATGTGTAGGTAACTTACACATTATTTATTCATTAAGCTATTCAGTTATAGAATAATCTATTAATAGTATTTTGCCCATCTGAAGAAAGAAATCACACACAGAAATGCACAAAACAAAAGGTATTATGGATAAATTCTACTTGTTTCAGCAAAGAAAATTAAAGGATATTGAGTGAGAGGTCTTAATGGAGAAAACCTAGAATAGAGGATATTTAAAGTGTGGCTTGAAGGCTAGGGAGGCATTTCAGGTGGTACTATGATAAAGAATCCACCTGCCAATGCAGTAGACACAGGAGACACAGTTTAGATCTCTGGGTCAGGAAGATCCCCTGGAGGAGAAAATAACCCACCTAAGTATTCTTGCCTGAAAAATTCCATGGACAGAGGACCCTGGTTGGCTACAGTCTATGGGGTCTCAAAGAGTCAGATAGGACTGAACATGCACACATGCCATTCATTCCATTGAAGTCGCTCAGTGGTGTCCGACTCTTTGCAACCCCATGAACTGCAGCAAGCCAGGCCTCCCTGTCCATCACCAACTCCCAGAGTTTATCCAAACTCATGTCCATTGAGTCGGTGATGCCATACAACCATCTCATCCTCTGTCATCCCCTTCTTCTGCCCTCAATCTTTCCCAGCATCAGGGTCTTTTCAAATGAGTCAGCTCTTCGCATCAGGTGGCCAAAGTATTGGAGTTTCAGCTTCAACATCAGTCCTTCCAGTGAATACCCAGGACTGATCTCCTTTAGGATGGACTGGTTGGATATCCTTACAGTCCAAGGGACTCTCAAGAGTCTTCTCCAACACCACAGTTCAAAAGCACCAATTTTTTGGTGATCAGAACAGAACAGAGATCATTCTGTCATTTTTGAGATTGCATCTGAGTACTGCATTTCAGACTATTTTGTTGACCATGATGATGGCTACTCCATTTCTTCCAAGGGATTCCTGCCCACAGTAGTAGATATTATGGTCATCTGAACTAAATTCACCCATTCCAGTCCATCTTAGTTCTCTGATTCCTAGAATGTTGACGTTCACTCTTGCCATCTCCTGTTTGACCACTTCCAATTTGCCTTGATTCATGGACCTAATATTCCAGGTTCCTATGCAATATTGTTCTTTACAGCATCGGACCTTGCCTCCATCAACAGCCACAGCCACAACTGGGTGCTCCTGTTTAGAAGAACTGACTCATTTGACAAGACTCTGATGCTGGGAAGGATTGAAGGCGGGAGGAGAAGGGGACAACAGAGGATGAGATGGTTAGGTGACATCACCGAGTCAATGGACATGAGTTTGGGTAAACTCTGGGTGTTGGTGAAGAACAGGGAGGCCTGGCGTGCTGCAGTTCATGGGGTCGCAAAGAGTCGGACACGACTGAGCGACTGAACTGAACTGAGGAAAAATCTCAACAGTAACAGTAGAAAAGAGTTTAGCTACAGGAAATTAAAATGCCACAGAATAGATTTAACAAGGGACATGACCAAGAAGCATGACCTCTATAAAGAATGCTATAAAAGTTTATTAAGTGATATAAAAGAAGATTTGAATAAATGGAGAGATACATCATATCTTTGGGTAGGAAAACTATAATGCAAAGATGGCTGACTCCTAAATTTACTATATTTTAATCCAAACTCCATAGGATTTTATCTCTAAGTTTCTCCAAAATCATTCCAAAGTGCATTAAGAAAAGATAAAACAACTATATGAATTGAACAAATAAACTTGTTTTGATCATTTATGTCATTTATAAATATTTAAATTCAATTAAAATATAATAAAATAGAAGTAAAGAGTTGCACACACAAGGAAATGAATACTATGATTTTAGGAAAGCATGTACTATATAAAATATCAAGGCAAGCTCACAAAGGGAATGAGTATCAACTTAAAAAAATGATTAGACAAACATCCTTTATATTATATATATATGTATACATATTTTATGTGTGTGGTGTCTGTTAGTCGCTCAGTTGTGTCTCTTTGCGACCCCAGGGATTGTAGCCCTCCAGGCTTCTCTGTTCATGGGATTCTTCAGGCAAGAATACTGGAATAGGTTGCCATTCTCTTTTCCAATATATATTATATATTCTTTATCTAAAAAATAGACCATGTACAATATCAGAAAAATAAAATATTGTCTAGTCCTATAGAAGGATAATAGTCTAAGACAAAAATTATTATAATTGCAGACACTATTCATAGTTACATAATAATTTTAGCTTAGTATATATCAAAAGTATACAAGGAACAGACAAAATATAAATATTCAATGTATTCTCATATAAACAGTTCATATTTTGAAAATCAATAATAAGAAAAACATAAACTTAAAAGTAAACAACTTAGATGTATAATTCTATTGCCTACTAAATTAATCACATTTGAAAACTTATAATAACCAATATTGGTGAAGATTGATTGAAACTATTACTTTCAAAAGGGTTGGCACTAAAGCTAAAAGTATGTTTATCCTACTCTTCTCACTTTTAAGAGCAAATTAAAAGTAGTAGAACTTGTTGAACATGTATTACTAAAATTAATATAATTTTTATTATAGCAATCATTGTAATATCATATAGAACATCCTCAAATTATAAAGATATATGGAGTAGATATAAAAAATAAAATTTGGTCCTTTGAAAACATGTGATCAGTCAAAAATGAGAGTTACAAAAACAATAAAACATCAATGTTTATGAAAGATACTTTGTGTGTATGTGGGGGGGAATGTACTTACAGATAATAATCTCAAAAAGTGATAAAAGTAATTTTATTCCTCTGAACTTTAGTGGCTTTGTCTATTCATAAAGCTAACAAGATTTTTGTGAGCACAAGAGAAAAAAGAAAAATGTTTGACACTGAAATACATATAAAAACACATTTAGAGCATATAGTAAAGAATCTACACCTACTTTAAAAAATTACTTTCCTTCACCTTGTCTTTTATTGGCAATCTTATATCCCATACTTTTATACAGCACTTTAGATTCAAACAGAGTTTGACACTGTAAGCATTTTTCCTACTTGTATAATGCATACAGTGTGAAATTCATGGTTGTAGATCTCACTTGAATCAACCAATAAAATATATCTTTTTAATTTTTAGATCACACCTTCCTCATCTGTTTTATAACAAAAACTAAACTAGCCAATAAGCAGTATATCAGTCTTTTCAGGATCGAGCTGCCTCTGTTGTGGTTTAAAATGTGTTTTTGTAAGTCAACAAAACTATCTCACTTTAATAAACTAGCACTGAACCCGGAAGATAATTATCTAATCTGTTAGACACATACAGTGCTTTATTATTTTTTAGAATAAGAAGAGGTGGTCAAATGTGCCTTAATGCAGGGAAAATTTACAAGATCATTATATATGATATTTGATTTCTTGTTCAGTAAGCAATTCTCTGACAAAAACTTGATTTTTCAAGTACCTAAATGCTGAGAAAGGATTATGCTATGGGATATAAACTGGTATTTAAAATATTGAAAATCTGTAGGTCTATTCATGTGTTCATTTACACTTTAATTGTTCAGTCAGAATCCTGTAATTTTGAGTAAGAATCAATTCCTAAAGCCTAATAGAGTTCAATGTTCCAGTTTGAAAATGTGAGAACCCTAGCTGGTCTTGATGTCAGTACCGCTGTAGTGATCTGAGGGCCCTCGGGGGAAGGCATTTCCACCCACCACCAAACACCAATTTTTAGTATAGGTAAAGGATATATTTCTTGACTGTTTCAGAAAAACTATGCAAATGAGCTTGAAGTTCCTTAAATCTACCTTCCAACTCCACCTTCCAATGTCTCCAAACCCTTCATTTGAGGAAAACCTTGAATCTATGATTTCCCAGACTAGTGTTCTATCTCTCCCACATTCTAGAGTTACACATATTCTACAGACTTTGTGTTTAGAACCAAAAATGAAGTTATTATGACTGATCAGGAGAGATTTATTTCATTACACACAGTTAATAGAATTAAAATTCTATTTAATGCATGTACCAATGGCTTCTCTACTTAAGATCCATTCAGACATTATAAATCAGAAATCAATTTTGACAGGTCTATTATCAACCCCAAGTTTCAATATCCACAATGAATTAGAGCAAACTAAAAACAAAGATTTGCTTTGTTTATATCACTTCCTTCTCCATTAAAATGTTATGACAAGGCGGCAGGAGAGCTATTTTTATTTTGCTGACCAGCACTTCTCTCTCTCTCAATCAGTACTATTTGTGGCTAATTTATATAAAGCTTTATTAATATTGGATTTGATAACATTAATATTTATATGTATTTTAAATATATGAGTCATAACCTAAGATTGGGCTTCCCTTGGTGGCTCAAACAATAAAGAAAGAAACTACCTTAAATCCATGGAGATAAACTAAATCAATGTGCCAAGTAGCTGACCCAAATCTTAAGACTAATTTACCAGGTTTATAAAAATACCTGTAACTTCTTTTCAATTGAGTAAACATATAGTTTCATTTAAATAGCACATTATTATTTTCAAGCTATTGTTTATATTTTTTAAAATATTAAAATAATTAGTAAGATCCAAAAATAATTTAGGAAAAATAATAAAATAACATCTAACAATAATTTACCCCACATCATATCTTCTATTAGGATTTCTACCCATAAAACATCTCAAAGAATCTTCAGTTTTCTTCTCAGCATCTTTTCTATGTACAATTTAATTTGTTTTATACAAGAGTAGTGTAACTCAAGGTCACCAAGTTATTAAACTTATACACTGAAGGAGCATGAAGGTGCATTTCAGAATATTTAAGTCAATTTCAGTAAATGAGAAAATTAATGAAGGATCTGACATATCAATCATAAAAATAAAGAGAAAGGGAATGCAATAACCTAATTAATAATCCAATTGAAATATTCATTGTTACAAATGAAATAAAATAATTATTGGCTCTGGGTTAAATCCAGACACTTAAAAATTTGACAATTTTACTAGCACATTAAAACAGTCATTGTTTACTGTAAACACATTTATACATGTCTATAGTAAGCTTTTTAATTCCTATGAAGATGTTGTATCTGTATATGTCTGTTGGACAACCTTCAGATCTGCATTAGCTAATTATTTCATAGTGTAGGCAGTGCATTTCTGGACAGATTTTCAGGATGTGCAATATTATATATTAACCTATAAATAACAGATAAAAATTTTTAGAAATTATGGAGATAGACCTGCTTGAAAGCATAGAAATTGAAATCACCTTGTCTATCCTGAGAGAGAATGGTCCTTGACTTCCTATTAGCTAATTAAATGTATCTTCATAATAAACAAAGAGAGAATGAAGCCAAAGTATAGATTATGCATGCAAAGCTGAAAGAGTATTGCTATATTAGATTTAAACTTGAAAAGTCAAACTAAAAGACTGTAATAAGATTTTGCCACTTTTCCTCAATATTTATTTGACAATATATGAGACACAAACATATGTACATAATTTTATAAAACAAGGTACTATATATTGTGTATGTATATATACATTCACATATATGTGTGTTTATATATACAAACATACATATTTTTCACAAAACCGGTTAATTGTTTTTGATGTTTTGTTTGAATTTTTGTCTACCTCTTTTCTCATTCCCATTCTAACAGGCATTGCTGTCTATGCCTGGACACTGATGCTAACAACTTTCTAATAAACATTTCCATATTTTTCATGCTTATGTATTTTTATTAAATTAGAGACACACACACATATGAACCTATGCTTTTTGTATCTTGTTTTTACCCCACTTAACAATATCTCTGAAAATCTTGCCAAATAACAGATATTATTTTTGTGTCTAACATACTTTATGGTATGGGGGATCATATGATATGGCTCACCAATATTCCTTGATGGCATTCACCCAGATTATGGGTTTTAACACCATAAAAATCACAAAATATCCTTGTATATATGTCTAGTTTTTTATTCTTCGATGGTAGATTCTCAAGGAATGAAATTACTGGGTTCACAAAGTAAAGGAACCCATGCATTTATAGAATACAATTTTCTTGCAAAGTGAACTTTGCACTTTGAATTGTTTCTATTGTTTATTTTTAGCTTAATATGCTATCATTAATCTTGCTTCATTTGTCAGACTGCAGTATTGTGTAAAGAACTCAAGTGACAGTCTCATTTTTCTTTTCCTTAGATTTCAGGAATTTTATAAGAAAATATTTTCAAGCATCTTCTAGCTTCAACTCAGTAAACCTTTTAATAGAGAGAAGCAATTCTCTTGCAGTTCATATAAAACGTCTTTGGCAATTTACGTCTTAGTAAAGCACTGTTTCTTTCCTCTGGACTTTCTATATTTACAGGTAGAGCCAACTGGATCTATGTCCCACGTTTCCTTTTTGCTTTGACATTTTCATCTTTTCCTAATGTTGTTTATGTTATGAGAGAATTATTGTGTTTTGTTATTCAGTTCACTTAAAAAGCATGCAAAATAAACTAAAAATTTCTCTTGGATGTTCATGATTTTTAGGTCCAGAAAACCTATAAACGGCAGTTAAGGTCAATACACACTTTCAAACACTTAAAAGACAAGAAAAATTTGAAATAAGTATTCTTTGATAAAGGATTAGGGAACTTCAATTTTGGTTGTGTTTTCAAGTGGCCTGCCAAGTAAAATAAGAGAAAAATGAAACAAAAACAAATTATAAAAATGGAATGGGAACAATATCAGTAAACATATAAACACTTACCAAAATGTGTTCTCTATTAAGAAAATTCACTTTTTTCTTCCCTTTGGCTTACTAGTATTTTAAATGTAAACAATTTATTGTTAAAGAAATCTAAGTTATGTTGTATAATTTAAAAATAGGCAAATATCACATCATATTAATATGAAGAATGTGAAGGGAATCCAAAGTTTGATGATATAAACAAAGAATAAGGTGTGTATTCTAAGCTTGATTTTTGAGATATTAATAAAATTGGTCAATATAATCAAAAATTCAAGTTTATATATATTATATAGGAAGTTTTGCAATTTTGTAATTGAAAAATTAATTTCTAAGTGATTTAGTACAATTTTTCTTCTAAAGAGTAGACCAAAACTTTCAATTAGAAATTAAAATAATAATTATACTCAATAATTATTTATTAATAATAGTCATATTTATAATTCATTTCAACAGGAAATTTATAATATATACACAAAAAATAAGATTTTTTTAAATGAAAAATGCTCACAATGTGCAATTTTTTTACTTGAGTAAGAATTTTGTCATATTTTCACTGAATTTTTTTTTTATTGTGTTTGTTTTGCCATACATTGACATGAATCCACCATGGGTGTACATGTGTTCCCCTTCCAGAACCCCCCTCCCACCTCCCTCCCCATCCCATCCCTCCAGGTCATCCCAGTGCACCAGCCCCAAGCACCCTGTATCATGCGTCGAAACTGGACTGGTGATTCCTTTCACATATGATAGTTTACATGTTTCAATGCCATTCTCCCATATCATCCTGCCCCCGCCCTCTCCCATAGAGTCCATAATACTGTTCTATTTATCTGTGTCTCTTTTGATGTCTCGCATACAGGGTTATCTTTACTGATTAACTAAATACCATATATATGTGTTAGTATACTGTATTGGTGTTTTTCTTTCTGGCTTACTTCACTCTGTGTAATAGGCTCCAGTTTCATCCACCTCATTAGAACTGATTCGAATGTATTCTTTTTAAGGGCTGAGTAATATTCCATTGTGTATTTGTACCATGGCTTCCTTATCCATTCCTCTGCTGATGGGCATCTAGGCTGCTTCCCTGTCCTGGCTATTATAAACAGTGCTGTGATGAACATTGGGGCACACGTATCTCTTTCAGCTCTGGTTGCTTCAGTGTGTATGCCCAGTAGTGGGATTGCTGGGTCATATGGCAGTTCTATTCTCAGTTTTTTGAGGAATCTCCACACTGTTCTCCATAGTGGCTGTGCTAGTTTGCATTCCCACCAACAGTGTAAGAGGGTTCCCTTTTCTCCACACCCTCTCCAGCATTTATTGCTTGTAGACTTTTGGATAGCAGCCATTCTGACGGGCGTGAAATGGTACCTCATTGTGGTTTTGATTTGCATTTCTCTGAGAATGAATGATGTTGAGCATCTTTCAATGTGTTTGTTAGCCATCTGTATGTCTTCTTTGGAGAAGTGTCTGTTTAGTTCTTTGGCCCACTTTTTGATTGGGTCGTTTATTTTTCTGGAATTGAGCTGCATGAGCTGCTTGTATATTTTTGAGATTAATTGTTTGTCCGTTGCTTCGTTTGCTATTATTTTCTCCCATTCTGAAGGCTGTCTTTTCACCTTGCTTATAGTTTCCTTTGTTGTGCAAAAGCGTTTAAGTTTAATTAGATCCCATTTGTTTATTTTTGCTTTTATTTTCAATATTCTGGGAGGTGGGTCATAGAGGATCCTGCTGTGGTTTATGTCGGAGAGTGTTTTGCCTATGTTTTCCTCTAGGAGTTTTATAGTTTCTGGCCTTAGGTTTAGATCTTTAATCCATTTTGAGTTTATTTCTGTGTAAAAAAAGTGACCACCACTGCCCCCCTTGTGTCAGGGTGGAAATTAGACACTGAATTATTTTTTACTCCTTCAGAAATATTTGACAGTTCATGACAAAACCAATGTGGAGTCATTTAAATCATCCAGCTGATGCTAGTTTTTAAATATGAGTCATTTTTTATCCATGCAATTCTCATTCAGTTTATAATTGTATCTTATTCTCAAATTTCCAGTGAGTTTTATTAGTTGACTATTCATCAGTGAAAAAACACATCTGAATTATTTTTTTTTAGCAATGATTTTGTTACTTAAATTTTGAAAGCATAACATATACCTAATCTATGTAATTTTTTGGGTACTCCATATCATTTTGAATAAGTTCATACTATGATTGTAAATAATATTAATGAATGTAAAGTATGTGTATATCCATGTATGTATCCATGTTTGTATACACACACACCCGTACATATATATATATATATATTAACAGATACCTAATATATGTATATAGAAAGAGAAGAAACTGCATAGAATTGTATTCATGTGAAACATATGAATATAATTTTTTTTGGATTTCCTTAAAAGATTAATATATAGTTTTGAAAGATATATGTATTTTATATGTATCTTGATATACTGATGGTTGTGAAGGAAATAATATTTAAACTTGCATGTAAACTTAACTTAGATCATTTTTCTGTTCTCCAAAGAAATGATTCACATTTTAAATAGGTAAAGAAAATGAAGTTTTCATTGATAAGACATAAAACTGAACATACATGATTCTGAAAGAAAGTTTATATAGTAGGGTATATAAGTCTAGAGATTACAATCCCAGCTAATAAAGTAGTCATCTACAACATAACAGTGCAAATGTATAAAAGATGCTACTTCTATTTTTTCTGAATGTGTTTATTATTGTACATATCATGTATTTAAATGTAAGCCATATGCTTTTAAATACTTTAACCCATTTGAAATATGCATTATAAATATTACATTTTCTTTCCAAGTTACCCAGTGATTGTTTTATATTTTTATATTTCAGGAATCACAATTGGCTCTGATACTACACCAATGGTGAAAATATTCCATAAGAATTGTGAATACACTCTGTTAAGCTTGTTTGAGATCTAACCACAGCTGATTCTAACCTTAAAATGGAGGAAGTATTTTGGTTTGAACAAATGGTACAAATGGAAAAATCTTAACTGTTTTGTTTTCTAAATCTAAGGCTTATATGCTAGCTACTGTATATTCTCAACAAATACTTGTTTAATAAAACAAGACTAAAATATTAGATTTTGCAGCTTATGGACATAATTTCAAATCACAGTTTTTTAATTTTTGATGTATGTACTTTAATGAGTTATCGAATCTCAGTAACTGTTACTCATTTTATGCAATAAGCATTAGAAAAATAATGAAAAGATTACAAATTGTTTTAAAAAGCAAATAACTAATGTATACAGTGGCTCAAACAGTAAAGAATCTGCATGTAACATGGGAGACCCAGATTCGATTCCCAGGTCGGAAAGACCCACTGGAGGAGGAAATGGCAACTCACTCCAGTATTTTTTTCTTGGAAAATTTCATGGACAGAGAAGCCTGGAAGGCAACAGTACATGGTGTTGCAAAGAGTCATACATGACTGAGTTACTAACACACACAGAAATAGAAGAATAATGCATTATACCTTGTATTAGTACTGTGTGTTTATATTTGAACATGAGGTCACAATTTCAGTGGTAGTGACTAATCTCAGAACAGTTATGCAATATCCTTCTAATTTAACTTGAAAAATGTAGAGCAAAAGATAATTCCAAAATGATAAAAAAAATAAGAAAAAGTGTTCTCTTTCTTTTGCTTTTCATAATCAGCATATATTTACTCCTTTTCCTACTACAGATACCATGCATCAGTTTGAGATAGAAGCATGCCTTTTCCTGTCAAGATTTCCTTTCTTTTTATGACAAGGCACTGAGAAGAGGACCCAGATGAACTCATAGTTAGCATTACTATCTTTAAAAAAAATATTAGGATGCATGAATTTACAGTCACTACAAGTCATTTAAATCTGTTTAAAGTCTCAGCAAGATCATTCTGAAATAATTTTAACTTAAGTAATCTTATAAATTCTCTTTTCAGATTATAGCAGTCAAGCATGCTTGTTAAACCAAGTAAAATTTTCTAAAAACATACAAATGCAAAGCTATTATTTTCCTCATCTCTACCTGACTCCCATAATATGAGGTTACTTTGATCAAATTGCATGTGTAGTTTAAGTGAGATATTTACAAATCACTTTAAAACTTCATATATTACATTTATATATGTAATGCACATTGATTTTCACTCTATGTGTCTATTATTTCAGTTTTGAACTACAACTGCCAAATTTTATATAAATTTAATTTATGGATATTTGTTTTTTATAATTATGCTTTTTAACAACACCTTCTCCAGATGCTCATTTTAATAATTAAGACAATCTATTGGCATTTTGTTTATATTATGCTTAGCCACCTTACCAGATTATCTTCAGAAATGAGATTTTTAAATTAGAATTTCTTCAGTTTTTCAAAAGTCAAATTACCAGTGAAACAATATAATTTTTCTTCTTCTTGCTTCTTGGAGACATTCTAAAAAAATAATGGTGGTAGAAAATTTATGTGTTCCTGACTTTAAATGATATTTTAATTTTTTCTACTAATGTAGAGAATTTTTATTAAGATTTACTAATAAAAATGTATTAAGTATTTTATGTACATAAAATGTATTAAATATTTTATGTACTTAAATGTAAAAGAATGTATTAAGATTTTCTATTGCTTTTATAGAAATGCTTTTGTCACATTTACTTAAAAAATTTCTATTTATATATTCTTACACATTTAAAACTAGGAATGACTGATTTTTCCAAATAACTTTCATAGTTTCCCATATGATTACAGGTTTTTTTCCACTTATTTATACAATAAAATTATTTTGCTTTGGGAATGCAAAAATTCACAGAATCAAGAAAGATTATTAATGAAGTTGGCGAAGCAACATGGTTTTACAAAGCTTCTGTTAGCTCTGTTTGCATGTTTTTTCTAAACTTAAAATTTTGTTTACTATATATTTTTTGAGCCAGAATGATGTCAAATACTAGGTACTATGTCAATGGAGAAGGAAATGGCAATCCACTCCAGTATTCTTGCCTGGAGAATCCCAGGGACAGAGGAGCCTGGTGGGCTGCTGTCTATGGGATCGCATAGAGTTGGACATGACTGAAGCGACTTAGCAGCAGCAGCAGCGGGTACTATGTCAAACATTTGAAACAACTAATACCAATCCTTCTCACACTGTTGCCACAACAGTAAAAGAAGAAATACGTCTAAACACATCTTACAAATCCAACATTATCCTAATAACCAAAATCAGACAAGACTATAAAAAGGAAAATAAAATTATAGGCCAATCTCCCTGTTGAACATAAATGTAAATATCTTCAATAATATTCTAGCAAGAGAATTAATTAATACATTAAAAGGATTACACAACATGGTCCAGTGGGATTTATTTCATAGATGAAAGAATGGATCAGTATCAGAAAAATAGCAATCAATGTGAAAACCAAATTAACAAAAAGAGGATAAAAAATAAACTATTAGTTCAGTTCAGGTCAGTCGCTCAGTTGTGTCCAACTCTGCGACCCCATGGACTACAGCACACAAGGACTCCCTGTCCATCACCAACTCCCGGAGTTTACCCAAACTCATATCCATCAAGTCGGTGATGCCATCCAACCATCTCATCCTCTGTTGTCCCTTTCTCCTCCCGTCTTCAATCTTTCCCAGCATCAGGGTCTCTTCAAATGAGTCAGCTCTTTGGATCATGTGACCAAAGTATTGGAGTTGCAGCTTCAACATCAGTACTTCCAATGAACACTCAGGACTGATCTCTTTTAGGATGGACTGGTTGGATCTCCTTGCATTCCAAGACCCTCAGGAGTCTTCTCCAACACCACAATTCAAAAGCATCGATTCTCCGGCGCTCAGCTTTCTTTATAGTACAACTCTCACATCCATACACGACTACTGGGAAAAGCATAGCCTTGAATAGATGGACCTTTGTTGGCAAAGTAATGTCTCTGCTTTTTAATATGCTTCCCTAATAGCTCAGTTCGTAAAGAATCTGTCTGCAATGCAGGAGACCACAATTCAATTCCTGGGCCCGGAAGATCCACTGATGAAGGAATAGAATACACACTCAAGTACTCTTAGTCTTCCCTTGTGACTAAGCTGGTAAAGAATCTGCCTGAAATGTGGGACACCTGGGTTCAATCCCTGGGTTGGAAAGATCCCTGGAGAAGGGAAAGGCCATGTACTCTAGTATTCTGGCCTGGAAAATTCCATGGGCTATAAAGTCCATGGAATCACAAAGAGTTGGACAGGACTGAGTGACTTTCACTTTCACTTTTACTTTTAATATGCTGTCTAGGTTGGTCATAACTTCCCTTCCAAGGAGTAAGCATCTTTTAATGTTATGGCTACAATCACCATCTGCAGTGATTTTGGAGCCCCCCAAAATAAAGTCTGCCACTGTTTCCCATCTATTTGCCATGAAGTGATGGGACTGCATGCCATTATCTTAGTTTTCAGAATGTTGAGCTTTAAGCTAACATTTTCACTCTCCTCTTTCACTTTCATCAAGAGGCTCTTTAGTTCTTCTTCACATTTCTGCCATAATGGTGGTGTCATCTGCATATCTGACGTTATTGATATTTCTCCCGGCAATCTTGATTCCAGCTTGTGCTTCATCCAGCCCAGCGTATCTCATGATGTACTCTGCATATAAGTTAATTAAGCAAAGGGACAATACACAGCCTTGACGTACTCCTTTCCCGATTTGGAAACAGTCTGTTTTTCCATGTCCGGTTCTAATTGTTGCTTCTTTACTTGCATACAGATTTCTCAAGAGGCAGATCGGGTGGTCTGGTATTCCCATCTCTTTAAAATTCTCCACAGTTTCTTGTGATCCACATATTCAAATGCTTTGGCATAGTCAATAAAGCAGAAATAGATGTTTTTCTGGAACGCTTGCTGTTTCGATGATCCAACAGATGTTAGCTATATGATCTCTGGTTTTTCTGCCTTTTCTAAAACCAGCTAGAACATCTGGAATTTCACAGTTCACGTATTGCTGAAGCCTGGCTTGGAGAATTTTAAGCATTACTTTACTAGTGCGTGACATGAGTGCAATTGTGCAGTAGTTTGAGCATTCTTTTGCATTGCCTCTCTTTGAGATTGGAATGAAAACTGACCTTTTCCAGTCCTGTGGCCACTGCTGACTCTTCCAAATTTGCTGGCATATTGAGGTCAGCACTTTCACAACATCATCTTTTAGAATTTGAAAGAGCTCAAATGGAATTCCATCACCTCCACTAGCTTTGTTTGTCATGTTGTTTCCTAAGGCCCACTTGACTTCACATTCCAGGATGTCTGGCTCTAGGTGAGTGATCACATCATTGTGATTATCTTGTGTGGTGAAGATCTTTTTTGTACAGTTCTTCTGTGTATTCTTGCTGCCTCTTCTTAATAACTTCTGCTTCTGTTAGGTCCATACCATTTCTTTCCTTTATTGAGCCCATCTTTGCATGAAATATTTCTTTGGTATCTCTAATTTTCTTGAGGTGATATCTAGTCTTTCCCATTCTATTGTTTTCCTCTATTTCTTTGCACTGATCGCTGAGAAAGGCTTTCTTATCTCTCCTTGCGATTCTTTGGAACTCTGCATTCAAATGGATATATCTTTCCTTTTCTCCTTTGTTTTTCACTTCTCTTCTATTCACATCTATTTTTAAGGCTTCCTCAGACAGCTATTTTGCGTTTTTGCACTTCTTTTTCTTGGGGATGGTCTTGATTCCCATCTTCTGTACAATGTCACATGCCTCCATCCATAGTTCATCAGGCACTCTGTCTATCAGATCTAGTCCTTTAAATCTATTTCTCACTTCCACTGTATAATCGTAAGGGGTTTGATTTAGGTCATACCTGAATGATCTAGTGGTTTTCCCTACTTTCTTCAATTTAAGTCTGAATTTGGCAATAAGGAGTTCATAATCTGAGCCACATTCAGCTCCCTGTCTTGTTTTTGCTGACTGTATAGAGCTTCTCCATCTTTGGCTGCAAAGAATACAATCGATCTGATTTCAGTGTTGACCATCTGGTGATGTCCACGTGTGTAGAGTCCTCTTGTTGGAAGAGGGTGTTTGCTATGATGAGTGTGTTCTCTTGGCAAAACTCTATGAGCTTTGGCCTGCTTCGTTCTGTACTCCAAGGCCAAATTTGCCTGTTATGCCAGGTGTTTCTTGACTTCCTACTTTTGCATTCTAGTCCCCTATAATGAAAAGAATATCTTTTTTTGGGTTCTAGTTCAAAAGGTCTTGTAGGTCTTCATAGAACCGTTCAACTTCAGCTTCTTCAGCATTACTGGTCAGGGCTTAGACTTGGTTTACTGTGATATTGAATGGTTTGCTTTGGAAACAAACAGAGATCATTCTATCGTTTTTGAGATTGCATCCAAGTACTGCATTTCAGACTCTTTTGTTGACCATGATGGCTACTCCATTTCTTCTAAGGGATTCCTGCCCACAGTAGTAGATATAATGGTCATCTGAGTCAGATTCGCTCATTCCAGTCCATTTTAGTTCACTGATTCCTGAAATGTCAATGTTCACTCTTGCCATCTCCTGTTTGACCACTTCCAATTTGCCTTGATTCATGGACCTAACATTCCAGATTCCTATGCAGTATTGCTCTTTACAACATCGGACCTTGCTTCCATCACCGGTCACACCGAGAACTGGGTGCTGTTTTTGCTTTGCCTCCGTCTCTTCATTCTTTCTGGAGTTATTTCTCCACTGATCTCCAGTAGCATATTGGGGACCTACCGACCTAGGGAGTTCATCTTTCAGTGTCTTATCTTTTTGCATTTTCATACTGTTCATGGGGTTCTCATGGCAAGAATCCTGAAGTGGTTTGCCATACCCTTCTCCAGTGGACGACTATTATCTCAGTAGATGGCAAAAAAGCATTTAATATAAGTCAGCATCCATTCATGATAAAAACTCTCAGTAAAGTGGGTATGGAAGTAACATAACATAATAAAGGCCATATATGTCAAGATCACAACTAACGTCATACTCAATGGTATAGAGCTTGAAAGCTTTTCTTCTATGATCTGGAGCAAGACACTCTCACCACTTTTATGCAACATAATTTTGAAATTTTAGCCAGACTAATTAAAGTAGGTGGGGGGGGTGGGGAATACATGGTGTCATGGAAGAATTAAAACTCACTATCTGCAGATGATATGGTATAATATACAGAAAACCCTAAGAAGTCCACTGAAAACTGCTAGAACTAATCAGTGAATTCAGTAAAATTAAAATATACAGAATCAATACATAAAACTTGCCTTTCTATACACGAATATGAACTATTAGAAAAATTAAGAAAACAATTCTAGTTATAGTTGCCTCAAAAGCAATAAAATACTTAGGAATAAATTTGACCAGGAAGATGAAAGGCTTGTATATACAGAAAATTACAAGACATAAGTGAAATAATTTGAAGAGGAGCTAAATAAATGGAAAGATATTCTATGCTCATAATTGGAGGACTCATTATTGTTAGCAATATACAAGTACAATGCAATCCCAATTAAAATGCCTGTGCCATTGTTTCCTAGAAATAGAATAGTCCTAAAATTTCTAGTATATTACAAATCTGTAGTAATTTACTTTTAAAATTTTTATTGTAATTTTAAAAGTGTGGTACTTGAATAAAAACAGACACATAGATCAATGGAACAGAATAGAGAGCTCAGAATTAAACTTACATATATATGTTCAGCTAGTTTATGACAAAGGAGCCAAGAATATGCAGTGGGGAAAAGACAATCTCTTATAAATTGTGTTTGAAAAACTGATACCCACATGCAAAGTAATCAAACTGGACCATTATTTTACACCATACCAAAAAAAAAAAAAATGAACATATAATGGGTTAAAGGCTTCAATGTAGAACATGAAGTGAACTCATAGAAGAGACCATAGGCAAAACACTTTCACATAAATCATAGCAATATTTTCTTGAATCTGTTTCTCAAGGCAAAATAAATAAAAGCAAAAATAAGCAAATGGGATCTAATTAAACTTAAAAGCTTTTGCACAGCAAATGAAAACATCAACAAAATGAGAAAAAAAATTACCTGTGAAATACGAGAAAAGATTTGCAAATAATGCAGTTGACAAGAGGTTAATAGCCAAAATATCCAAACAGCTCATACAACTCAACTTCAGGAAAGAAAAGCAAAAAACAACTTGAATCAAAGAATGAGCAGAAGGCTTGAATAGACACTTATCAAAAGAAAACATACAGATGGCTAACAGGCACATGGAAAGATGCTCAGTATCACTAATTATTAGAGAAATTCAAATCAAAACCACAATGTGGAATCACCCCACACCTGTCAGAAAGGTTCTCATCAAAACGTCTGCAAATAACAAATGTTGCAGAGGATGAAGGAAAAGGGAAACCTGGTACATTGTTCATAGGAATGTAAACTGATGCAGCCAGTATGGAAAACAGTAAAAAATAAAAATTAAAAAAAACCCTAAAAATAGAAACACCATACAATCCAGAAATTCCACTCCTATATATCTAGAAAAGCAAAAGTCCTAATTTGCAAAGAAATATGAACATCATAGCAGCACTATTTATAATAGCCTAGATATCATGGAAGCAATCCAAGTGCCCATCAACAGGCAACTGGATTAAGAAGATGTGATGCGCGTGCACACACACAGAGTGTAATATTAGCCACAAAAAGAATGAAATGCTGCCATTAGGAGCAACATAGATGGACTTAGAGAATATTATGCTTTGTCAAATAAATCAAAAACAAGTACCATATACCACTTATATGTGGAATCTAAAAAACAGTGCAAATTAATGTATATACAAAACAGAAACAGACTCACAGAGATAGGAACCCTGTGATTACCAGAGAGGAAAGTGAAGGGGAGAGAGACCAACTAGGGATATAGAATTAAGAGATACAAACTATTATATTTAAAATACACTATACCCATCATCTTCTGCTGCTGCTGCTAAGTCAATTCAGTCGTGTCCGACTCTGTGCGACCCCATAGACGGAAGCCCACCAGGCTTCCCCATCCCTGGGATTCTCCAGGCAAGAACGCTGGAGTGGATTGCCATTGCCTTCTCTGCATCATCTTCTAATAACCTAAAATTGAATATAATATGCAAAAATACTGTTGTAAAACAAATATACTTCATTTAGAAAAAAATTTGAATTAATAGAAACTCCTCTATTTGTATTCCTTTCACTATTGAGTGGAAATCTCAAGATTTTCCTATACAGCTTAACTAGTAAAGACTCCCTAAATATAATACTTTAAGGGATGTAGATATCAATAATAATGGATACTTTCAATTGTATATAGCTAACAAAATGGTCAAGCTTGGCTTAAATGCACACACACACACACACACACACACACACAAATTAATGTTGCTGTTGTTATGTAGTTGCTAAATTGTGTCCAACTCTTCTGTTACCCCATGGACTGTAGCCTGCCATGTTCTTCTGGCCATGGAATTCTCCAGGCAAGAATACTGGAGTAGATTGCCATTTCCTTCTCCAGGAGATCTTTCCAATCTAGGGATTGAACCTGAGTCTCCTGCATTGGCAGGCAAATTCTTTACTCCTGCGCCACCAGGGAAGCCAATACCAACTAATAGATTAGTAATAAAGGAAATGTTTTAATATACAATGTATTTTTTTAAAAAACATGGAGCACAAGAGGCAAAAATAAGCATCAGTCAGTCAGTTCAGTCGCTCAGTCATGTCTGACTCTTTGCGACCCCATGAATCTCAGGACACCAGGCCTCCCTGTCCATCATCAACTCCTGGAGTCTACCCAAACTCATGTCCATCGAGTCGGTGATGCCATCCAGCCATCTCATCCTCTGTCATCCCCTTCTCCTCCTGCCCCCAATCCTTCTCGGCATCAGGGTCTTTCCCAATGAGTCAACTAGTTGCATGAGGTGGCCAAAGTATTGGAGTTTCAGCTTCACACTTTCCTTAAAATATATTTCTTTACCTCTTACTGTCAGCACAACATCTAGGTAGTCATATTTTTCAATTATTTACATTAATATAATTAATGTTGAATGAGTCATGTTATCTAAATCTCCATTTCTAATAAGCAGTATTTCCATCATATAATGTAAATTTATGACTCTATTCCTTTAACACAAAATTAAATTTGGTTTCTTTCCATGACATTTGATATAAATCTTTGCTTCCAGAACTTTATTATTTTTGCCAAATATTGTCACCTCATTTGCCTTGCCTCAACAACATAGAATCTTTCTCTTTCACCTTCAACTAAGCAATAATTATCTCAGAGAAATTATAACACTGTTTTCCCTCTGCTTCTTTTTCCAATATATTCTACATTTGATCCAAAATATGGCTCTAGAGACTATCATTACCTTTTCCTAAGATCATGTTACTTAATTCATTAAAATCTGGAGACTAAATATTTGAGTATGAAAGGTTCAAATTTTAGTTTAAAAGCACAGAGGTAGCATTTGTGAAGTTATGGAAAGAAGGACTGGTTCTTTTATCTTTTGTGTAGAACTGGATTCATTAAACTTGTACTCTCAGAAATTTTAGGTAAATTATTTTTTCTGTAAAATTGCATGAATCTGAGTCTATTTATTGAGGATGATACAATCCATTATACATTTTGGAAATTTTTCTCATAATTTTATTTCACTGGCTTCAGGCATAAGCTATACAACTGTCATACGTCTGTACTAGATCACAGGGCTTTTTTTGACCTCAAGTAAATTTAAGATGGATTATAGCTGGGAAATCCAGAAGAAGTGCAAATAAAGGATTCTCTCCCTTATGTATTAGGAGATATATATATATATATATATATATATGTATATATGTATGTATATATATATGTGTGTGTGTGTGTGTAAATATGTATATATATACACATATATATATTTACATATAAAATACATGAAGCCATGTGCACACATGGGCTTTCTCTGTTACCTATTTTTGAAGTTTTCCAGGATTATAGGAATGAAATAAGCACTTGTGATTTGTTGGGTTTTGTTGAAAGCTTGTCATACTCTTTTTAATCATATAGACTTTCCTTAACTTCAACATTCCCAAAAAATAAATTCATGTTGCAGTCATAGTCAGTGAAAACTGGTCTAACAGTTTAAGTGTTTCTCTGGTGTTTGAGTGATTACTGAAAAACTAAAATTGTTCTAGTATATTGCCTTCTATCTTATTGATTATCTTCTTCGTTTTTAGAGCACTCAGTACATCAGAGATGAGTTTGACTTTTCTGTTGTTGCTGATTATTTTTTACTTTGAAGACTTATATTCTTCTAAAATTTAATGAATCATGTTACTCATTAGTAGATGAAACCAGAAGTATTTGTACTAATCTTTCATCTTATTGTGGACTGTTTAACTATGACTATGGCTTTTCAAAAAGAGCCATAATAGTTCCTGGTCATTATTTGACTTTATAATCAAATATGCAGTCTCTCTCAGAAATCTTTCTGTATTCTAGTGAAACAGGTCAAAGCAACTGCAAACAACTCATTTATTTTTCAAATAATACAACTGTTTGAAGAGTTTGGCTTCTGGTTAAAAACCTGTATGTGATTTTTTTCAGACCTGATATAATAGGCAATTACAAAGGCTTTATCGGACAGACCTCACCAGGGAAAGCTGCCCTCCCCACAACAAACCCCGGCACAGCAAATGCTCTGCAGGCTTTCAGGGCAGTTGCAGTCAAGGTCTCAGGCTGTCTGGCTGGTCACAGCCTTTGCATTATTTAGATTATCAGCCTGGGTACTTTTATCCCTAGGTCTCTTCATCTGAGGCCTTTAGCTAGGCTCCTCTTCAGCTGCCTCTGCCAAGAATTCCTTAAGGAGATCTTGAAGATACTTTTCCCCACTCTGACTCAGTACCCAATACTTTTCTACACCTCACCCTGCTCCAGCCCTTCCACAGCGAGTGCAGTAGCCTAGAGTCCATAGAACTACCAGAGCCTTTTGTCAGGGGATCCCTCAACAGTGAAATGTCTTACACCTGTGCTGATGCCATTTGCCCCCCACCTGTGTGTCCTTCCTTGGGGGAAAATGCTCAGGGGGAGTCAGCCATTCCTCAGTTTTAGATGCTTGCTTATAGCACCTCAGTAAGTGATTAAAGGCTTAAAGTTTGCTGCTTTAATTGCTACTGCCTCACCTGGCCACGCAGCTCTCTCCCCAATTCAGCTGAGTTCCTGACACTGGTGTGTAAAGATATGAGCTCCAAATCCTGGTACAGGTCTAAGACTGGAGGGATTCTAACAACTCAAATTTCTTAGAGGAAGAGAATTTTACTTCTCTGAACCTTCTTAATTTAGCATTGCTAACAGTAAACCATTTGCAGAACTTCTACTAACAAAGGGGGTGATATAAATAAAATTTCCACCTTTAATGCATAATACCTCTCCATCAAAGCACAATAGAGTCTCAGTCCCTTCAGAATACCATACATGTAACAAAAAATACCATAGATTGAGAGGCTTAAAAGCAACAGAAACTTTTTTTTTTCATGGTTTGGGAGAATGCTAAGTCCAAAATCAGGGTGCCAGCACAGTAGAGTTCTGGTGGAAGCCCTCTTTGGATTTTAGGGTTCCAGACTGCTGACTCTAGTATCCTCACAAATTGAGAGACAGGAAGTGAAGGGTCATCTGACTCAGGGCATTAATCCCATTCATGAGGACTCCACCCTTATGGTGATCTAATCCTAATTAACTTGCCAAAGACCTCACCTCCTAACACCATCACATTTAGGGGCATAGTTTTAGGGGAGCACAAACATTCGGTTCATAACAGAGCCTAGTAAAATGCTGTCTAAAGAAATTTGCTTAGCCTAATATATCTTCTCCAACCCTATCTGCTCCTCTATGCACTTATCTTAGTTCTCTATTTTTTAGGAAGAAAGCAAACCAAATACTTTGCAGACCAATTTCATTTGTCTTTCTTAATACTGCCCTGCAAAAAATATGTGCTTTGGCTGAAAGTATATTTTATTCCTCTTTCTTAATGTCTAAATCTTTCTCTTTTCTTTAGCACAATTTTCCAGTGAGGACTCATTAAAAAATAGAAAATAAACTAATTAAAAAAAAAAAAAAAAAGACCTGTATATAAGATGTTTATAAGAGACCCACTCCAGATGCAGGAGCATACACAGACTGAAAATGAGGGTAAAAAAAAAAAAAACAAAAACAAAATTGGAAACTATAACAGCCATATGGATTAGTCTTCTTTCCAGCATCTGCACTGACTCCATGATGGATTTTATTATTTAAAATCAAACATCCTTATTGATCTCTGACCTCTCCTCAAGAGCTTTAAAAATATTTGGGACCAAACTGAAGGTAGTTTTTTAGTAGAAATAGACAGACATTCAATTTGTAAAGGCTTAAATTAGGAGTCAAAGAATGCAACTGATTACCTAAGGCTGGAAATCCTGTCCCAGAATCAGTCATCCATGTATTAACGCTTAGGTTGTATCCATAGCATTAAAGGGCTTACTTAAGGCACATTGCCACTGGAACTCTCTTGCCTTGGAATGCTTGGATCCTTAACTCAGACATGTTATCTCTTTAAACATTTTATAGACTTAAACTTTCCTGAAGTTTTGAGGTTCAGATATATATCATCTCATGAATTTGACTTTTTTTCATCCCAGTTTAGTTTCTCCTTTGTCATATTTTGTTCAATTGTATGAGGAATTATTCAGCTTTTGTTCTGTCAAAAGCTGGTCCCACATGCCTACCCTCAGCCCACTACACACACATGGGATGTCAGAATTAGACCATTCTTTCTTTGAATTATTAGATATTTTCAGCATTATGCATTTCATCTGCTATCAGTATGGCAACAGAAGTTTGAGGGCAAAGGAAAACACTCATGTGGTGACTTCAGTGAAGTTGCATTCAAGCTATCTAAATGAGAGGGGAAAACAAAGCAAAGGGTATGCCTGACTCCTGACTCCACACTTCATGAACTCTCAAGAAGCCTAGTATTTTAACTCTTTAAAAAGGGTTTAGGGAGGATAAGAGAGGAGAATGAAGATATCAACAATGTCATGTATCCAGACTGTAGTTAAAATTAATTTCATTTTATAATAAAATCTATGCTCTGTTTAGGGAATATTTGCTCTAAGGACAGATGAAAAAAGTGAAAACTTTTGCCTTTTGAGTAGAAAATTTGAATACAACTTACTATGACTTTCAACTCTAAAAAATACATGGCTCAAAACCTATGGAATGAAAAATCCTTAAGCTAAAACTCCTATGATACCTTTGCTTAATCTAGTGTTTTTCACCTGGTTTGGTGAAATTACCACTTATCCTAAGACACGGTTCATCAGTTTCCACAGGTCTCAAAGTGCTTTTTCTAGGTTGTTTTGGAATATATTCTAAATTTACACAGCCATTTCTTATGGTTGCTTAGCTTAGAAAATCCAGAGGCAGGTGTTTTATTGGCTCCATCTTTCAAATATTGATATTTTTATGGCTTCAAGACACTCTGATTTTTTCCTTATTCAACTCAGAGTATGCATTACTTTGTTTATAATGTACACTGTTTAGTTTGTTTCAATATTGTCTCGGGTCACTTCTTTGTGGTTGTTTATGTTTAAACACTTGTATTTCTTGGGGAGTCAACTCTGTTATTAGCCAGTAGAGAAAGAATCATTTCTTGTCTCTGTCACTACAATGAGGAGACACATAGGGCTGAGAGATTGTGATTGGTAGCTGTGTTTGTAAAATGAAAAAAAAATTAATACAGTTTGGGAATAATTTTTAAAAATAAAGCACTTCATTAACATGATTTTCTGATCAGTCTTTTTCCAGATATACTAAAAAATGCCACATGGTATATTTTTTCTCTCTGTCTCTGTTATAAATTGCTTTAACAAAGGAATAGTTACTAATATCCCAAAATAAAAATAGTAATAAATCTAGAAAAAAAAATATGATGTCCTTTATTTGTTACAGATTACAATCTTTAATTACTTCTTACAGATAATTGTTACTAACAATTACATGTTACAGATTACAATCTTTACTTGGGGAAAGGTAGGAAGGAGGATAGGACTTACTGTGCCTTTATATAATATGAGGGCTTCTCTGATGGCCTAGATGGTAAGAGATCTGCCTGCAATGCTGGAGACCAGAGTTCAATCCCTGAATCAGGGAGATCCCCTGGAGAAGGGAATGACAATCCACACCAGTATTCTTGCCTTATTGAATCCCATGGGCAGAGGAGCCTGGTGGGCCACGGGGTGAGTCTATGGGGTTGCAAAGAGTCAGACATGACTGAGGGACTAAGCACAGGCTAATCTGATAAAAGCAGAGTGCTTCTTGAACTGTATGTATAAGTCTGGCCAAAACCAGTATTGTTTTGTCTATCACTAATTCCTTTCATTTTAGTGATTTAATGTTCTCTTTTCATAATTAAAAAAAAATAAATCTCTATTCATATCAATTCTCCATTCCAAATCATTAATACAATCCCCACTGAGTATAGACAAATTTAAATTAATAACTGAATAGTCGAGGCTTCCACATTCAGGTTCTAGTCTGCTTTTCCAAGTTTTAGTCTCACCTTTCATTTTCATGAGTTCCAGACTTCATCTAAACAGAACTGTTTAGACCAGCTATTTTTCCTACTGTTCTTCATTTGGGTTTTCATATACTGGCCCCTTCATTTAAAATATTATATTGCCTCTACCAGGTGATTTCCATGAAGCTTTCTAAAACTTTCACTTGAAAGAAATTTCCTACAAATGTAATGCTTCTATTCTATCTTGTTTTGTCTAAATGTATCCACCATCTCTTCCATTCTCCCACTAGAAAGTAAACTGCTGAGGATAGGGGCCACAAGAAACCAACTTTTGTATTTCAAAAATGTCCGACAGTAGATAGTAGCAAATGGACAGGATTTTTACTTAACTCTATTATATTTTTTTATGGTTGACAGAGAGGAAGTTTGGGGGGAAGGTAGAGTTAGGGACTTTGGAATGGACATGTACACACTGCTATATTTAAAATGGATGACCAACAAGGACTGGCTGTATAGCACATGGCGCTCTGCTCAATGATGTGTGGCAGCCTGGATGGGAGGGAGTTTGAGGGAGAATGGATACATGTATATGTATGGCCGAGTCCCTTCATTGTTAACCTGAAACAATAAAAACATTATTAACTGGCTATACTCCAATGCAAAATAAAAATTTATTTTTTGAAATCTATTATTAACTATGTTCCTTATTTGGAGAGGAGAACATTATAATCACAGGTATAGATCTTCAAAAATATACATGCCATGTCCTCGAGCTAAAATTGTAATTCAGTTTGAATCTGAACCAAAGCCCCTCTATTAAAAACAAATAAACAGAAAATTACAGTTAATTTTGAAAGTCATTCTAGTATTGAGAGCAATAATATAAGAAATTAAAATAGTCTGTAGGTCAAGTTGTATTTTACATTATTTGAAAAGTTTTCTCTTAATTATGTAAGTAAATCATGGTCACTATTTCATAAATGAAATAATTGATGACAAAAAATATGGAGAGTAACTTCTGTACACACACCACAAATGCACATTTTTTAAATAAAATGAGATCAAACTATTCATTTAATTTATATTTATGTTATTAAAGAACATACTTTTCTATTCTTATAAGTACATGCATATATCATTATTTTATCGGTTGCATAACCTTCCTATATGGATGTATTATAATCAGTGTATTTGTGTTAATATTTGGATTGCTTTCATTGTTCCAATATTATAAATAATGTACCAAGAGATATTCTTACACAAGCACCTTTATCACAGTAACACCAGCTTGCTCTTACTGTCTGGTAAGAGTAAGAGTTTCATAAATGAAAGAAAATGTGGAGGTGGTGATTAGTGAATTAATTTTAAAAAGTGAAACTTTGTATACTTGAAAGATTTTTTTTAAGATAAAGTGCTGGGCCAAAGTGTACATATATTTAGTAAGAAAATAATAATATTCTTTCCTAGACCTTATTACTTCACTTTTCTTTTGGGAACTAGGTAAACACTGGCATGTGTTTCCATATTTGCATTCCTAACATTCATATGACAAGAACTGTTTGACAATACTCATTTCCCTCTGTTATGAACTGAATGTTTGCATCCTCCCCAAATTCATGTTGAGACCTAATACCCAATGTAATCCTATTAGGAAGTGGGGCCATTGGAAGGTGTTAGGTCATGAGGGTGGAGCTCTCATTAATGAGATTAGTGTTCTTATGAAAGAGATTCAACAGACCTCCCTAGCCTCTTCTGCATGTAAAGTTACAGTAATAAGAAAGCTAACATGCAGAAGCAGGCTCTCATAGGACATGAAATCTGCTTCTGCCACAATCTTGGACCCCACAGCTTCCAGAACTCTGAGAAATAAATATTAGCTATTTGTAAGCCTCTCATATATGAAGCCACCCATATACGAACCTTAAAATCCTTCAAGCCCAGCTTCAACAGTATATGAACCAAGAAGTTGTATTTAGAAAAGGCAGAGACACTAGAGATCAAGTGCCAACATCCGTTGGATCATAGGGAATTCCACAAAAATACTTACTTCTGCTTCACTGACTATGCTAAAGCCTTTGCTGTGTGGATCTCAAAAAACTGTGGAAAATTCTTAAAGAGATGGCAATACCAGACCACCTTACCTGTCTGCAGAGAAACCTGTATGCAGGTCAAGAAGCAGCAGTTAGAAGCAGATATGGAACAATGGACTGGTTCAAAATTGGGAAAGCAGTACATCAAGGTTGTATACTGTCACCCTATTTATTTAACTTCTGTACAGACTACATCATGTGAAATGCCGGCCTGGATGACTCAAACCTGAAATCAAGATTGCTGGGAGAAATATCAATAACCTCGGATATGCAGATGACATCACCTTAACAGCAGAAAGTAAAGAAGAACTAAAGAGCCTCTTGATGAGGGTGAAAAGGAGAGTGAAAAAGGTGACTTGAAACAATATTCAAAAAACTAAGATCATAGCATCCAGTCACATCACTTCATGGCAAATAGATGGGGGGAAAAGTGGAAACAGCAGCAGATTTTATCTTCATGGACTCCAAAATCTCTGTGGATGGTGACTGCCGCCATTAAATTAAAAGGTGTTTGCTCCTTTGAAGAAAAGCTATGACAATACTAGACAGCATATTAAGAAGCAGAGGCATCTCTTTGCCAAAAAAGGCCTATATAGTCAAAGCTATGCGTTTTACAATAGTTGTGTGTGGATGTGAGAGTTGGACCATCAAGAAGGTTGAGAATCAAAGAATTGATGCTTTCAAATTGTGGTGCTGGAGAAGACTTGAGTGTCCCTTCAACTGCAAGGAAATCAAACCAGTCAATCCTAAAGAAAATCAACCCTGAATCTTCATTGGAATGACTGATACTGAAGCTGAGGCTCTGATACTTTGGCCACCTGATAAGAAGAGCCGACTCATTGGAAAAGACTCTGATGCTGGGAAAGATTGAGGGCAGGAGGAGAACGGGGCGATAGAGGATGAGATGGTTGGATGGCATCATGAACTCAGTCGACATGAGTTTGAGCAAGCTCTGGGGGACAGTGAAGGACAGGGAAGCCTGACTGCTGCAGTCCATGGGTCGCAAAGAGTCGTACATGACTTAGCAACTGAACAACACATATTGTATTTCTTCTATAGTAGAGAGGATGAACTGAAACATCCTCAAAGCAATGTACATTCCTATTCATTTTAATATATGTCAATCTCAAAAATCATATTATTTCATTGCTTTTTAAATTGCATTACTCTGATTCCATAAATATTTGAGGAGTTTTTCATATTTTTATGTATTACTTCTTTTCTGGGTTTATGCTTTTTACAGTTTCCTGATGACTTGTAATAAGTTTCATTTAAGCAAATATCAGTGTTTTTCCTTGTAAGTGGAAAACTTTCAAATTTTGTTCATTTCCTTCTATTTTCAATGCTTTTTGATATACTGTTTATTATTTAATTTTATACTTCAAGTTTATAACTTTGGTGTTGTGTTTGAAAGTTGAGGCCTCCACTATATTCTTACTCTATTCTAAATTTGTATAAAGCACACTTAAAATTGAATAGTGAGTTAACCATCCATTTCATTTTAATTCTGAAATCTCTCTCCAGTTCTTTGGAGCTACAATTTTATCTCATCCTTGAACCTCATCCTGCCTCATTATTTTTTAATAAACCTCAAATCTGTTCATAGTCTACACCAATAACTATTTTTCCTGTTAGAGAATACCAATCTATCCTTTTTAACCCATTCTTCTCTTAGTTTCTTACCTAATACTTTTAAAGGAACAATTGTATTAATTTCCAATTGTTGAAATAGTTTTTGGAAAAGTAAAATATTCACTGTATGTATCAGGTGCTATACCAGGAGCTGAGCACAAAGTGAGTGGTAAGCTTAGCAAACATATTCCTTGGCCATGGAGCACCTCTTTTATATATTGTATGTTTTATCAATTTTATAAATATTATATATATATATATATATATATATATATATATATATATATATATATTCTTCCCCAGAGTAAGTTCTATGCTTAATTTATTAAAAGAGATAATTTAGTTACCTCAAATTCATTTTTAATGTAACATATAAATGCAATCAGTAAAAGTATTTCTTAATATCTTTCACTATCATTAAGTGCATACAAAGACTGAGCTTATTGTTAAATATAGCAAAATAAAAAGTGTATGTAGAATATCAGTGTATATATGGAAAAATGTAGCCTCAATATTTATATTGGAAAGTATTGCCTCCTTTTATATTTTATAAGTTAATGTATAAATAGTATTATGTATTTGAATCTTTTTATTCTACTAGACTTTTCTCCATTTACTTTTCTTTCAGTAACTGAGAGAAGGGTTTGAAATCTCAAATGATAATCATGGATTTGCTATTTTCCCTTACAATTTGTTGCTTCTCTGGTAGCTCAGCTGGTAAAGCATCTGCCTGCAATGCGGGAGACCTGGGTTTGATTCTTGCACTGGGAAGATCCCCTGGAGAAGGGAATGGGCCCATTTCAAGTTCCATGGACAGAGGAGTCTGGCAGGCGGCAGTCCATGGGATCACAAAGAATCAGACAGACTGAGTGACTTTCACCTTTACTTTTTTTCACTTCCTACAATTTGTCAGGTTTTTTTCTTTCTTCTTCTTGTATTTTCTGTTAATGTGTATATATACACTGAACATTTGTATGTTTTCTCAATGGATTTCCTTTATAATCATAAAATTATCTCCATTTATACTGTTTTGCCTCAGGTCAGCTTTGCCTAATAGTGATATATCCACTCTGACTTTCTCTTGATTAGTATTTGCATAGCATAACTTCAAGTTTTTTAAAAACATTTTGCAGCTTTATAGGTTATGTGCATCTTTTGTAAATAGCATATAGTTGGGCCTTAGTGTTTAATCTAGTATGATAATTATTACCTTTTAAGAGGAGTATTTATTCCTTTAAAGTGTATACTAATTATTTATATGAATAGAATTAATTTTACCATCATAATCTTTATTTTGATACTTACATATTCTCTTCACTCCCCTCTCTTTTCTACTTCATGTGGGTCATTTTTTTGTGGGTGTTTTAGTATTCCACTGTATCTCTACTATTGGTTGGCAACTATATATTTTTAATAAATGTATATATGGCTACTTTAGAGTTTGCAATATCTTTAGCTTACCATTGTTTACAATCAGAAAATATTACACTTCACAGGCTTCCTTGATAGCTCAGTTGTTAAAGAATCCTCCTGCAATGCAGGAGACCCTGGTTTGATTCCTGGGTGGGGAAGATCCGCTAGAGAAGGGATAAGCTATCCATTCCAGTATTCTTAGGCTTCCCTTGTAGCTCAGTTGGTCAAGAATCCGCCCTCAATGAGGGAGATTTGGGGTCATTCCCGGGGATAGAAAGATCCCCTGGAGAAGGGAAAGCCTAATCACTCCAGTATTCTGGGTTGGAGAATTCCATGGACTGTACGGTCCATGGGTTCACAAAGAGTCAGACAGGACTGAGCGACTTTCACTTTCACATATAACCTAATAAACTGACAAAAGAGAGTTTAAATGAATGGATAATGTTCTCTCAAGTAGCTTGGTGAGTAATGAATAAAGCTCAAAAATTATGATCTCCACCACTATCTTTCAACAGGAAGTCATTGTTTAAGCCACATTAGTCAAACAAAACAAAGCCCTCGCTGGCAGCCAGGTCTCTGTTATATAGATGACCTACCTGCTTAGGCTAAGATTCATATAAAACACTTGCGGAACATTTCTTGTTTTAAGACAGGCCTGGTTTCAAAACTTAACTATGACAATTGCTTCTTATTAACAATTAACTGGAGAAGGCAATGGCGCCCCACTCCAGTCCTCTTGTCTGGAAAATCCCATGGATGGAGGAGCCTGGTAGGCTGCAGTCCATGGGGTCGCGAAGAGCTGGACACGGCTTAGCGACTTCACTTTCACTTTTCACTTTCATGCACTGGAGAAGGAAATGGCAACTCACTCCAGTGTTCTTGCCTGGAGAATCCCAGGGACGGCGGAGCCTGGTGGGCTGCCGTCTATGGGGTCACACCGAGTCGGACACGACTGAAGTGACTTAGCAGCAGCAGCAGCAGCAACAATTAACTGCAAAGTTTATCTTTGAATTTCATTTTCCCCACCCAGAATCAGAGACAAACAAACCCACTTCATATAAAAATTAATTAAATAAAAAATATTATGAACAATATGCGGGTGCATAGTATATATTCATTCCATTCCTGGACTTGTGATTCTTTTCTGTCTGAAAATTTAAAAGATAAAAGAGGAAAAGAAATTGTGCTAATTTGTTTCTCATATTTATTTATAAACTGTTTTGGGGAAGATTTTATAGAAACAGTGCTTAAACCTCTTTTTTGCAAGGTGGAACTTGTATATTCTGTATAATTATATTTTTTCAATAAATAATTAAAAATTTACTACTGGTAGAAGTAGCTATCTAATCTGGGTTGATTTATATTTAGCATTATAATATTAAGATAAAGAGGTATTGAATTAGACTGGCTTTATCCGATTAAATTGTTTGTGAATATTTTAAAATGGAATAGAACCTGAGAACAAATCCATCTTTATTTGTCAGAAACTTTGCAATAACTAACATCAGCTATGTGTTGCTTGTTTTTTTGTTTTTCTTTTTGCAGGTAATTTTATATTTTCTCTTTAAATTTCATAGACAAAGTAGTTAAGCTCTAGCCAGTCACTTAGCTAATTGTTTATCAAATCCATCAATCTTTTAGGCATCCATATTTTTCACCTGAATTAAAAGTAGAGGTTCTTTGAATCATTCTATTGATTTTTTGGCAATGAGCTAACAGAGGATATCCTAACTAATTGACTCTGCTTAATATTACTTTGTGCATGGCTGTTATCTCTGTCATTCCAAATGGCTAATTTTCTCACCAGACAAGGTCCAGTCCATGAAAATGTCTGATTATCTCGCACTCAATCTTAGAAATATGTGCATCTGGAGAGGATGTGGGGGAAAAGAAACCCTCCTATATATTTGCTAGAAATTTAAGTTGGTGCAGCCACTGTGGAAAACAGTATGGAGGTTCCTCAGAAAACTAAAAATAGAATTACCAAATGATCCAGGAATCTCACTTATGGGCATATATCCAGACAAAACTGTAATTCAAAAAAACACATGTATCCTTATGTTCATAGCAACACTATTCACAAGAACCAAGACATGAAAATAACTGTCCATTGACATGTGAATGAATAAAGATGTGGTACATATATACAATGGATTACCACTGGCCATAAAATGGCTTTAGCCATAAAATTTTTAAAAAATGAATAAATAAAACAACTTCCATTTTCAGCAACAAGCATAAAACTGGCGATTATCACACTAAGTGACACAAATCAGAAAGAGAGAGATAAATAGCATATGATATCCCTCATATGTAGAATCTAAAATATGACACAAATGAATGTATCTTTAAAACAGAAACAGAATCACAGGTATAGAGAACAAACTGGTGATTGTGAAGGGTGAAAGAGTTGGGGGAGTAATAAAATGGAAGTTGAAGTTAGCAGATGTAAGCTTTTATATACAGGATGGCTAAACAACAAGTTTCTACTGTGCAGCATAGGAACTATATTCAATATCCTCTGATAAACCATAATGGAAAAAAATATAAACAAATAATGTGTGTGTGTGTGTATATATATATATATATGTATCTATACATACATATATATGTGTAACTGTATCACTTTGCTATACAGCAGTAATTAACACAACATTGTAAATCAACTATATGTCAATAAAAGATACTAAAAAGAAAATTTTTAATGGTTTAGTATGTAATAATTCTATCAGAAGCATCATTTGAAGGCTGCAGAAAAGTTAGAGTATCACAGATAATTCTTCAAATGTGTTTTGAAACATTCTGTGATACATTTTTATTTGAATTATTAAACAATCTGTTCATTTACTGAATAATTTGAAAGTAGTTCTTTTAGTTATAAATATAGAATTCACAGTAGTTAAAAAAAGAAATATGTGCATCTATGAACATCTTATGTGGAAACCAAAAGTACCTGGTAGGGTCTTTCCTCTTAGTTCATCTTAGCTCATGGGCCACCAGGTCAGTAGTGATGTGCTCTGTATACCGCTGCAAGAACTTTTGACATTTTGAATACTTAAACTAATAATTTTGAAAATTATATTCTGTCCTTTCCAAATCTCACAGAAGATTGCAGCATCAAAAGTTCAAATGTTTGGCACAAGCTGTTGGAAATGTGTTTGGTGCAAAGAGCTGGGAAAAGATTTTTTCGGAGGAATGACTGTGGGATCCAAAGTTCCATTTTATGTGATCTTTAAGGCCTCTTCTCTTTATTTAAATGACCTGTGTGCTGTTTATATAATTTTGTTTGTCTTTAAAAAAGAAAATTTTCTCTTTAAACACTGAAGGTATTTGGTAAACTACTGTAGAAGTTTATGTAGTGAAGGTTTTTACCAGAACCCTTTCCCATGTTCACACACAGAGATGTGAATCATATAGGAGATACTCTCCTCTTAGAAGAGCCACTGTTTGGCAAAAGTGTCAACATTTTAACTGATATTCTTTCATTTTCTCTTTTTGGAAAATATAGTGCAATACAAATGAGTGAAATATTTGGAGATGGAAGTGGCAGACTGTGACAAAAGATAAAGAGATCACATGTTCTAAGCTCTAAATTGTGTCTCTCCATTCAAAAGAGATATAAAAATACATTTTATTTTGGATAAAAAAATGCAAATGCTTTGTGAAATAACAGTAAATAAGCATAATACTACTACCTTATTGCATACCTAAAGAAAGTCATATTTTTAAAGTTTTCATATACAGCTTGCTATACAAGGAAATGCAGGAAGAGTGACATTGTGGGTGATTGACATTGTCTTCATATCTACACTGGCGTTACATATGTCCTTGCATATTTTCCCCTGATATTATACCAAATAAAGAAGTTTTATAAAACAAATTGATTGCATTTTAATGTATTGAACTTTTACTCTGGCTTATCTTAACAAATCACTACCTGCCATTAGGCCAACACAGAAAGAAAGGCAAAAATACAAGGAGCCATTATACTGCTGAATATTGTTTACAGTGAATTACTGCAGTGATATTTCCATTTTCACTGATAAAACAAATAAACAAAAGAAGTATTTTGAGCTTAATGATACCCCAGGGATCAGGGTTAAAACATGCATTCAACCTAGGCAGTCAGTCATTCTACACCATTTATTCCATGTAAATAAATCACATTCCCATTAAAAGGAAAAGCCAAATGTCATGTGGGGTGAAAAGAATGATTCTCCAGGGGAAAAGTGAGAAATTAATTTTCCTCAAATATAAGAGGCAGAGACAAAGCAAAAGATATCAGTTAATTTGGAAGCCAAATAAGTACTTTAAAAGAAAAACTAAATCTAATCATTGAGAAAGTAGCATTATATATGAACTATTTATTAAATATAAAGAGTTAGATAAAATTGTAGAATGTCAGATTTTACCTTTATTATATAATATGTTTGTTTTGCATGTATTTTAAAATCTCTTTTGTTTCATTCTCCTTTTTTTAGTATTTAGGCACTCATATTGATATAAACCCTACACTATTATACGATGTAAAATGGATAATATGGAAATGTACCTAACACATTTCTTGGTACACAGACATTTGGTTAATATGAAGGTTTGGCTAGATTATTTTTAAGGGTGAATTAAAGCCCAATTTTTATCTTAAATACTTATAACTCACACCTCTTCTTATGATACTTTATATCATTTTAATTAGATGTATTAACACTTTTGTTATTTTCTTTTTACTTACCAGGAGTTCATATGATTTAAAATGTGTTTATTGACTATATACTTTTGATTTCTAAGAACCTCCAGACTTACAAAATTTTCTCTAGAAAACTAGCCATAATATGGAAATTAGAGGCAAGAAATATATGAAAATAATCTTGAATTTTTATTTCACCACCTGAGGATTCATCAAGATAATGTTTTCTAACATTCCATACATGCATTCCTCTAATCTCCTTGACTTCAAGAAAAAGACTAGATTATTGCTTGATTACATAAAGTTAGCACATGCAAATCTGGATTAAAAGAACCAAATCAGTGTCACTTTTCATAAGACTTCTGTAACTATTGTTAGGGTAATTGTTGAAAATATTATAATTTATTTTATATGATAGAAGTACATTTCTGCATCACTGACATTTTCATTTTGGCACCTATCAAAAATTTGGATGAAATGGATATATATTTTCAATGTAAGTATACAAATTTCATTAACCTGACAAGTTTTAAAGAAGATCTTAAAAAAAAAAAACCCAACAGTAAATATGATTGTAGATTTAGAGCACAGAAGATGGAAGCATTCATATTTCAAAGAGTGTATTCAAATTTCAGGTTCAAGTTGGAATGTAGCTTCTAGACTGATTCTTTTTTTCTTTTTTTTCATACTGACCTAAAAAAATTCAACCTAAGTGTTGTGAGTAAAGTTTTATTTGGGGCAATATGAGGGCTGTAGACCAGAAAATAGCATTTCAGATAGCTCTGAGAAACTACTCCAAAAAGGTAGGGGAGAAGGTCAATATATATGTGATGTTGGTGAAGTAAAATCATGTAAGTAATCAAGCATGTATTCCCCCATACCCTTATTTTTCAGAAGTTTTCTGCTAATCACAAGGAGCAGTTGTCACCATGAAGGATTTTAGTGCTGTATATAAGGAGATATAAAAATTGGGCTCATAAAATCAGATATATAACTATCTGCAGACCAGTTCTTCCAGTTCCCTCCCCGCCCCCACAAGAGCACAGAGTGCCTCATTTCTGCTCTCCACCCTGAACTCCTCTCAGTGGGTGTTGAAAGTCAGCAGCTACAGCAGCACATGATTTAATCCTTGTAGAGTAGAGGGCAAATGCCAATGGCAAGCGCCAATTTGTAGTTGACATTCACAACTCAACATTGAATACTGTTAAACCATGCCAACCAACAATAAACTTTCACATATCATATCTGAAAATAAAATAGACTCTATCTTCTCAAAATATGAGGATGACTATGTATACAATATGAGTGAACATGAAGCCAATGCTTAAAGTTTTGCTTTTGCATGTTTGACTTTATAGCACATGGAGCCATCATAACCTGTTTTTGTAAATAAAGTCTTATTGAAAGTTATGTTCATTTATTGATATATTGTCAATGACTTTTCATTGTTAACAGCAGTGTATGGTAGTTACTTTATGTAGTTATGGACTGCACAGGTAAATTTACTGTTTGTCTCTTAAAAGAAAGTTTGTAAACTGAATAGGTTTTGAATTGTTTTGTCTAGTTTTAAACTTAAGTAATGGACTCTATGCTTAGTATTAGTATAATAAATAAATAAAAGAAATACAATATAATGGAGGCCAAATGTAGATTAAGTCATATGCACTCTGAGATTTTTCAGATGAAGAGAACCCAACTATTTTTGAACTCATGCTTAAGGGGCATTGCATTAAACATCCATATTTCATTGATTACATTGTGTTGGCTATTTGAAAAGACTTACTAGACTACATAGTATAAATCCACATAAGGCTTTAATAAAGTTAAGAGATACAGTAAGGGAAAGAAAGCACGGGAAGCCAAGGGAATCCACCAGACTTCTAGATAAGTTCCCTAAGATCTTTTCTTGATTATCCAAGATGTGCTTAATGCAAAGAATTTGATAATTTACAAAAACATGTGAATGCTTTCTCTCAGATGAACAAAGCATAAAGTTACAACTTTTTCCAAACACCTAAAGAAACAATATCCCTAAAATGATTTTCATTATAAAATAATTTAAAGCTCCAGAGATCAGAAGTCAAGATGCTCTTATGTGACACAGAAATTTTCAATCTTAATAATAACAATAATTCAGGACAATATAAGACTCTTGACTGCTTAGATCTTGGCAAAAACCCAGTAGCAGCTTAAGCATTGATAGTCATACACAGAGTTGTAACCAAGAGGAATTAATTTAAATCATCTAAGAATTTCATAATCTATGAAAGATTTGAAGACTCTTCTAGTTTTAGAATTTAATTTGATATTACACATAAATAGAGTACTCAGTTTTACATGTGTGAGTGTATATGTGTGTGTGTTAAGAGAAGTATGATCTTTTTTTAAGTGCCCATCTGTGAGGGGTAACCATTAATCGCCCCCTTGGTGCTTTCTTGTTGGTAGTCCTTGATGATGATTAAAATTTGAGTCTTTTCATGGAAACGAACAGTGTCTACAATGAGTCTCTCAAAAACACATTTCAGAAACATTGTAGTACTGTTTTGGGACACTGTATTAGGTGTAAAAATTATCGGCTTCCTGCTCTGACCAGTAAGTGTTCTCTCCTATGAATGTTTTACAAGTCTAGCATAGATCAATTCCGTTGCATTTGGGGAGTCAAGAAAATAAATCCAAGAATATTTTTGTTCCTTCACTTTATTATTAGCATCATTCCATCGGTGTTATTTCGCTGTAACAATCATTTCCAAACACATGGAGCAGCACGTTTGCTTTCCTTGGAACATAAAGCAGAGATATCTGAGTTCCTCATTTTATTTTTATACTTTACCACATTAATTCTCTAAATCCAAATTAAATCCAAAAATTACCTATGATGAGTAACAGAGATGAAAGATTCATGAGAACTGAGAACATCCCTATTCCTTGTTTTCCAACATCATGAGGAAAAGACAACACTACATTGTAAAGTACTTAATTTTTCTGTGTTTATAGAGATTATTCTAATGGCTAATTTTCCAGGACAAATCAATTGCTTCATAATACCAGATATCTTTCCATTTTGTGCGTGCTTTAAAAATGATCACCTTGTTCTCTTATCTTTGATTCAGGTAGAGTTAACTATGTATTTGAGTATGATAAGTCTTTAATAGCCATTCTTATCTCTTTGCTATGAAAAATAGATACCCTCTGCTATATAAAGTGAATATAATTTTTAAAAATCCCCCTGCTCTATTTGAAATTCTTGCCAAGTTCTATAGGGAAACAGATTAATTTCTTGTCATTCATGACTTAACATTTATTTTTTGTTATTACATTTTTTATATTGCTTAAGCAAAAGTTTTGACTTAGTAAAAAGATACTACATGTAAAGGTAAGAATACAAGAATGATCATGAGTATTCCTGCCTTTCATATGAGTTTTTTAAATGATCTTGTCAGCTGCTTTTAAATATGGCTCATAGTCATTACAGAATCAAATTTATTACGTGAAAATATTTATGAAAGTTATTTCAGTGCAAAAAGTAAGGCACATTATTATGCATGAATATTATTTTGTTGTTTCTTTTTCAAGAATTATCTATGTAAATTAGTTAAGCTGTTTGTTTTTACATAACTCTCTTATTATCATTTCTACTGTTTTTTCCTCCGTAACAATTGTTATTTGAACTGCATTATCTGAAATCTGATACTTCAAAATCAGGATTAACATGCTCTAAGATCCTGCTTACTTTAAGAAGCTCATAAATTTAAGTTCCTTTGTTTTTAAGGCTCTGTACAGATTCCTTTCATGTTCTTCCATTATCAGTTTGAAAGGTTTTATTCTCAATAATAACGTCCTAGAAACACTAGTTAAAATTCATGCACTCTGCCAGTTGAATGTTTACTGAGTAACCCTCTACTTATAATGAATGGTTTTTAAAATAAAATGTGATGAAACAAATATAAGACCCAGTTATCCTTTCATACCTCTCCATTCTACTCTTTTGGGGAATTCTGAAGAACTTGTAAAGAAATACTTTTTAGGAAGAAAAAAATACAAAGATTGATATCAGATAAAAGCACAATATTAACTCAAATAAACAAGAAATGAATATTTACTTCCTCATACACACATGCTTCTACTTTATCAAAAATTCTAGTTGATTTACTTTATTTTGCCAGTAAATTTCACACTAATGTTTCCATGATATCTTTGGCTTTGTTTACATTTTGGAATGATTTCAATGTTTACTCAAGATATAGTTTAGAAACAAATTATTTCATGTTATAATTGCTTTGATAAATTTAATCTTATGATTTTTAACAAATGAACATGTGATCAATATAAATGTATACCTGTGACTATGTTTCTTGGTAGAATTCAAACATTAATATATATAGTAAAATGTTTCAATTCTGCCAAAAAACATACTTACCTATAGTTATACATAGTTTCTATATAACATAAGTATCAGTTCAGTACAGTTCATTTCAGTCACTCAGTACGTCCAACTGTTTGTGACCCCTTGAGGTTTATATTATCCCTAAAACTACTTGTGCGTTGATGGGATGAGTCTTATTTAAAATACTGATTTTTTTATTTCCAATATTATCAGCGAAATAGTGTTACTTGTAAACTGACTCATTCTGTTGACACAAATTCACTACTATTTTTTTTTTTAAGTGAGGTAGAAACTTAATAGAAGAGTAAAAGGAAGTGGGTACCTGCTGGATTCATGCCCTTCTGGCTGAGTTCTCATAGCTCATCACATAAAATACTCTTGCTTTGAGGCCCTCAATCTCCTTGCCTTCTTACATCTCTGGCACACATGTTTCTGTAAAACTATCCCTAGATTCTTAAACCATGTCACTTATGCCTATTCCTCAATCACTAAATAACACTAGAGAAAGTCATAATCTTAAGCAATTTGTTGACACTATACATTTTCCTCCAAACTTAGACCTGAATCAACATGTAATAACCATTAAATATCTATCTATGAATACTGATATCCCCAATCTTTACTAGTCTTGGTAATCCTCTTTAGTCCACAGCTTTTCTCCTCAGTTTCAACACATATCCTCCGTTCTCAACTGAGAAACCCCAAATTTCCTTCAGGAAAACTGCTGCTTACAGAACTACAGGAAATCTAATATCCTGATCAATGAATTTTGCAGCCATAGCAATAGCTGTGAATTTTCCTAAAATATCCTATGATTTTTAAATAATTTCAATATTAAAGCTGCACAAAAGTTTGATTATAATTTCCTCTCTAGAACTGGATTGTCTAACATAAAGGCAAACCTTTTTCTGTCAAATAAAAAGCAACTATATATAAGCAAATACCTAATTCAAATACCCAGTTTCTCTCTTAGCTATAGGGTATAGCATGAGTATATTAAATAATTTAAGTAATGCTGTAACATTAGTCACAATAGCCAAAAAGTGGAAACAATGGAAACTTTCATCAATGATGAAATGATAAACAACATATGGCATATCTTCACAATGGAATGGGCTTCCCTTGTGGCTCAGCTGGTAAAGAATCCACCTGCAATGTGGGAGACCTGGGTTCTATCCCTGATTAGGGAAGATCCCCTGGAGAAGCGAAAGGCTACCCACTCCTATAATCTGGCCTGGGGAATTCCATGGATTGTATAGTCCGTGGGGTTGCAAAGAGTCGGACACTATTGAGCGACTTTCACTTGTTATAATTGCTTATACAATGGAATATTTTTCAACCAATAAAATGGAACAAAATATTATTATATGCTCTACCATGTACAGATGTGAAAACATGCTTAGTGAAAAAAGTCATGTGCATAGGTCACATATTGTGTGATTTCATTTACATGGAATGTCTAGAAAGAACCCACCTACCAATGCAGGGGACCCAGGTTCGATCCTGGGTTGGGAAGATCCCCTGGAGGAAGAAATAGCGACTCACTCCAGTATTCTTGCCTAGATAATCCCATGGACATAGGAGCCTGGCGGGCTACAGCCCATAGGTAGTAAAGTCGGATATGACTGAAACGATTTAGCACGCATTCATAAGAGACTCCTGGTGGCTCAGACGGTAAAGCGTCTGCCTACAATGAGGGGGACCCATCTTCGATCCCTGAGTCAGGAAGATCTCTTGGAGAAGGAAATGGCAACCCACTCCAGTACTCTTGCCTGGAGAATCCAATGGATGGAGGCGCCTGGTGGGCTACAGTCCATGGGATCGCAAAGAGTCGGACACGACTGAGTGACTTCATTTTCACCTTCCTAAGAGACAAAAAGTAAATTAACGGTTGCTCGGAAATCAAGGAAGGGGAAAAGAAATGTAACCTCTTATATAGGTATAAATTTCTTTGGGGGATGATGAGAATATTCAGAAATTAGTTAGTGGTGATATTTGCATCAGTTCAGTTCAGTTCAGTTCAGTCCAGTAACTCAGCCGTGTCCGACTCTTTGCGACCCCATGAATTGCAGCATGCCAGGCCTCTCTGTGCATCACAAACTCCTGGAGTCTACCCAAACCCATGTCCATCGAGTCAGTGATGCCATCCAACCATCTCATCCTCTGTCGTCCCCTTCTCCTCCTGCTCCCAATCCTACCCAGCATTAGGGTCTTTTCCAATGAGTCAAGTCTTCGCGTGAGGTGGCCAAAGTATTGGAGTTTCAGCTTCAACATCAGTCCTTCCAATGAACACCCAGGATTGATCTCCTTTAGGATGGATTGATTGGATTTCCTTGCAGTCCAAGGGACTCTCAAGAGTCTTCTCCAGCACCACAGTTCGAAAGAATCAATTCTGCGGCGCTCAGCTTTCTTCACCGTCCAACTCTCACATCCATACATGACCACTGGAAAAACCATAGCCTTGACTAGACAGACTTTTGTTGGCAAAGTAATGTCTCTGCTTTTAAATATGCTATCCAGGTTGGCCATAACCTTCCTTCAAGAGGCTCTTTAGTTCTTCTTCACTTTCTGCCATAAGGGTGGTGTCATATGCATATCTGAGGTTATTGATATTTCTCCTGGCAATCTTGATTCCAGCTTGTGTTTCTTTCAGCCCAGCGTTTCTCATGATGTACTCTGCATATAAGTTAAATAAGCAGGGTGACAATATACAGCCTTGACGTACTCCTTTTCCTCTTTGGAACCAGTCTGTTGTTCCGTGTCCAGTTCTAACTGTTGCTTCCTGACCTGCATACAGGTTTCTCAAGAGACAGGTCAGATGGTCTGGTATTCCCATCTCTTTCAGAATTTTCCACAGTTTATTGTGATCCACACAGTCAAAGGCTTTGGCATAGTCAATAAAGCAGAAATAGATGTTTTTCTGGAACTCTCTTGCTTTTTCGATGATTGCTTAACCTCATAAATACTGAAAACCACTGAATTTTACACTTTGGAATGGTAAGTTTTATGGTGAATAAATTGTATCTCAAATTTTTAAATTGGAAAACAAACAGTTGTTTTTAATGGACATGTATTTGCTTATATAGATCTTTTAACAACTCTCTTAAAAGTGTGTGATATTATACAGTTTCTCATTCATAATTCTCTATAATCAAAAATTAGGAAAGGAAATAAAAATTATAAATAGAATGACATCCTATCTCTCTACCTGGCATCTATCTACCTGCCCATCCAACATCCAACTATCATCTAATGTATCAATATGTCATCAATCTACATCTATCTGTCCATCTATCTGTCTATTATATATCAAAATAAAATATGAGAAACCGCAATCATGTTCTCAGTAACTTTGAGAACTGATGATGTAGGTATTTTAACATTTATACTCCTCTTGATAACTTTACTTATAAATTTGTTTTAGCTTTCTGTTTTGTTCATCTTTAGCTACTCATTGTTCCCACATTTTAGAATTGTGCAGTCTGCAAAGACGTGATGTCCTATTAACCTGTCAGTTGGAAAAGATTTGTGCAGATGAAAGTTCATGAGATTTGTCTTTAGAGATCCATTTCAGTAAATTATATAAAATATAGACTTCAGGTAAAATGGCATTTAGGAATACATGGATATCTATTTCAACTAATAAGTCAGGTTTTATTTATGTATTCCAACCACATGGAAATCATAAATGTAAGTGTGATCCCAGAAATGAGTGCTATTACAATAAAACATTCTGCAATAAAACAATGCACAGCAAAAATGTAAAAGTGTAAAAATCAATTGTGCTCTTGATGCCTAATTTACCAACTTTTCAGGTCAGCAAAATTTTTGAAGATTCATTCCTTCTTTTAAGTATTTTTAACAAATACTACTTAGAATATATTTGATCAAAATGACATACTATTCCCTTCACGATTATAGACCGAGTCAAACAGAGGAAAGGACATACTAAAACATGAATAAATGATCTGTGACGCAGTTTAATACTGGGCTTCCCTTGGAGCCCAGATGGCAAAGGATCTGTCTGAAATGTAGGATTCAATCCCTGGGCCGGGAAAATGCCCTGGAGAAGGCAATGACAACCTATTCCACTATTCTTGCCTAGAGAGTTCCATAGACAGACCATGGGGTGGCCAAGAGCTGGACAGGACTGAGCAACTCACACATACACATGGTTTAACAGGACTTATATATGTGTTTTTACTGTGAAGTTACTGTAGCACACATACCCATACTCCTATTCTCAGATAAGTAATCTTGTGGAATATTTTCTTTTATAATTTTTTTCTTATATAAACTGAAAATAAAAAGAGGAAATCAGAGCTGAATTACAAAGCCTGTGATCCATTTGTTCTCCAAATCAGGGGAATATCCTGGGTAAAGAGAAAGGAGGCAAGTCCTGAGATTTAATTTCCCTATCTGTGTACATATGATGAAATAGACTATTTGGGACTAGAAAGAGGTACTTATTAACTGAATATTCATAACAGGATTATCCTTGCTAAAATTTTCTTGAAGAAAATAAACCTTGAAGCTAAGGATTTATGGGCATGGTTTTCTGGGAAATGCCATGTAAGCTGAAGGTTTCATAAGCTAAATGTTCCCTGATATCTAGGACACTAACCTGTGAACCTCTGTCCCTCTTTTATTCTGGGACAGAGTTCATATCTAAGGCAGTAAAGGACACAAAAAACTACCCTAAATGCCCTGATGTCTCTTTGCTTTGTCTGTTCTACCTAATTACCTAAATTCTTGAAGTTATTAATACATTTTGATACTACCTGAGTTCTCCGAGTTGTTTTAGTCTGAGCTGACAACCTAATCCTTAGTGTAAACTCAATATGAAATATGTATAACTACTGTTGAATTTAAATACTCCCCACTAGTTAGTCAGATCCATAAAGAGAGGCTCAAGGTGATACTTGTTCAAATACTGTCATTTTTTTATTAAAAAAAAAATAAAACCCCAATAACCATCTGAACTAATGGATACAACAGGCATACAGAATATCTATTGAAAATGCAATGAAGTATCATTGCCAACTCTGGGTAAATACATGTTACCCAGCAACTGAGTAAATTAACTAGAAAAAAATGATTACAAATATTTCATAACTTTACATTTTTTTGGTTACAATTATCATTCTAAGTTCATAAAATGTTGAATGTACAGTTTCAAATGTACAGTTTCTCTCATTAAGCCTAATGTATGGCAGATTTTTTTTAGTTTAAGTAGAGTTGGTTTATAATACTATATTAGTTTCAGGTATACAACATAGTGATTCACTAATTTTATAGATTATACTCCACTTAAAAATATTGAAAAGTATTGACTATATTCCCTATACTGTAAAATATATCCTCTGGCTTATTTATTTTATGATGAATAAATAAATATGGTACTTCTTATTCTGCTGCCTCTGCCTTGCCACTTCCCCTTCCTCTTCCCACTGGTAACAACTAGTCTGTTGTCTGTGTGATGATTTGTGTTTTGCTATATTCATCCCTTGGTTTTATTTTTAGATTTCACATAGAAGTTATAACATAGAGCATTTGTCTTTCTCTGATATACCTTAAACATGTTCAGAACACTTACATTATCCTACAGTTGGGCGAAATAATATAACACAAAGTTTATTTTATAATAAAGTGTTGAATATGTCATGTAATTCATTGGATATTGTGCTGATTTTTTTTTTAACAGAAATGGCTGTATGGATACAGAATGGTTGTAAGTGTACCAGTTGTGATCACATGATTAATTGGGAGTTGTGGCTGCAGTTGCCAAGAATCATGAGTACTGGACCATGAACTAATGTACTAACACAGAAAATGATCAAGATTTAAAACATGAAGAACAGTTTATACTGAGTAAGTATTATTTCCTACCATCATAATGTTGAAAAATCTTAGGTCAAACCATCATATTTCAGGGACTGTCTATATGTCGTTAGCAAAGACTTTTCTTCCAGTCTGTAGGTTGTCTTTTCTCTTTCTTAAATGTATCTTTTAAAGAACATAAGTTTAGTTTCAATGCAAAAAAAAATATTTTTTCTTTTGTCAATTGTAGTTCTATGTAAGAAACCATCCCCAAATCCAAGGTTATAAAGATTTGTTCATATGATGTCCTGTTAGACTGTTGTAGATTTAGCTTTTACAAGTATATCTTTGAATTATTTTTTATCCACTTTGAATTACTTTTTGCAAGATAGGGATCCAAATTCAGTCTTTTGCATTTGGATATTGAGCTGTCAATTACCATTTATTGAAAAGGTACTTTTTCTCCTCATTATAGTGTGTTGGCACCTTTGTCAGAAATCAATTGACCACAAAGATTTTTTTCTGGATTTTAAACTTAATTCCATTGACTTACATTTTTGTTTTTGTGACAGTACCATACATTCTTGATTACTGTAACTGTGCAGTTATTTTGAAAAAAAAAAATGAGTCCTCAAGCTTATTCTTGTTCTAGACTGTTGTGGCTTTTCTGGGACTTTTACATTTTCGAATGAATTTTAGTGTCAACTTGTCAGTTTCTCAGAAAAGGGTGCTAGAATTTTGATGGGGATCATGTTGACTCTGGAGGTAAATATGAGAAGGACTATCATCTTAATTTTAGGTCTTCTGTGGCATTAATATGAGATGTTACTGCATTTATTTAGATCTTTAAATTATTTCTATAATGTTTTGTTGAACTGAATATTCCAATCAGCTTGCATTCCTGTCCCAAAGAAGGACAATGTCAAAGAATGTTCAAACTACCTTACAGTTGTGCTTATTTCACATGCTAGCAAGGTAATGTTCAAAATCCTTCAAGCTAGGCTTCCACAGTACGTGAACTGAGAACTTCCAGATGTTCAAGCTGGATTTAGAAGAGGCAGAGGAATCAGAGCTCAAATGGCCAACATCTGTTGCATCATAGAAATAGCAAGGGAATTCCAGAAAAAAACATCTACTTCTGCTTCATTGACTATGATTAAGCCTTTGATTGTGTGGATCACTACAAACTGTGGAAAATTCTTCAAGAGATAGCCTTACCAGACCACCTTACCTGCTCCTGAGAAATCTCTATGCAGGTCAAGAAGCAACAGTTAGAACTGAACATGGAACAACACACTGGTTCAAAACTGGGAAAGGAGTATATCAAGGCTGCATATTGTCACCTTGCTTATTTAATTTATATGCAAAGTATTATCATGCAAAATGCCAGGCTGGATGAAGCTCAAACTGGAATCAAGATTTCAGGAAAAATATCATTAATCTCAGATATACAGATGACACCACCGTTATGGCAGAAAGTAAAGAGAAATTAAAGTGCCTCTTGATGAAAGTGAAAGAGGAGAGTGGAAAAGCTGGCTTAAAACTCAACATTTGTAAAACAAAGATCATGGCATCCAATCCCATCACTTCATGGCAAATAGATGAAGGGAAATGGAAACAGTGAGAGACTATTTTCTTGGGCTCCAAAATCACTGCAGATGGTAACTGCAGCCATGAAATTAAAAGATTCTTGGTCCTTGGAAGAAAAGTTATGACAAAGCTAGACAGTGTATTAAAAAGCAGAGCTATCACTTGTCAAAAAAAGTCTGTCTAGTCAAAACTATGTTTTTTTCCCAGCAGTCATGTGTGGATGTGAAATTTGAAGCGTAAAGAAGGCTGAGAGCCGAAAAATTAATGCTTTTGAACCGTAGTGTTGAAGAAGACTCTTCAGAGTCCCTTGGACTGCAAGGAGATCAAATCAGTCAATCCTACAAGAAATCAACCCTGAATATTCACTGGAAGGACTGATGCTGAAGCTGAAGCTCCATTACTTTGGCCACCTGATGAGAAGAGCCGACTCATTGGAAAAGACTCTGATGCTGGGAAGATTGAGGGCAGGAGGAGAAGGGGGTGACAAAAGAGGAAATGGTTGGATGGCTTCATGGACTCAGTGGACATGAGTTTGAGCAAACTCCACAAGATATTGAAGGACCAGGAAGCTTGGCTGCTGCAGTCCATGGGGTTGGAAAGAGTCAGACACAACTGCGCAACTGAACAACAAATAATGTTTTGCAGTTTCAGTATGTTTTTTACCTTTTTAAAATTATTCTGTTGATCCTATTGTAAATGCATTTTTTTTCTGCATTTCATTTCCATACTATTCACTGGCACTATAAAGACGTACAATTGATTTAGTAAATTAACCTTGTATCTTGCAAAACTGCTAATCTGGCATATTAGTTCTAATTGTGTTTCTGTAGAGTCTTTAAAATAGTCTGTACAAAAAATAATATTATCTGCAAATAGAGATTTTTTTTTTTCCTTTCCAATAGAGAATCATGCCTGCTTGCTATACCTACAATTTCCAGTATAATGATGAACTAAAGTGGTAAAAGCAAAATTCTTTATCGTTTTTCTGATCATAGGGAATAAGTAATATCTTTCAACATTAAGAATAATGGCAGCTGTGGCTTTTTCATCAATGCTTTTCATCAAGTTAAATAATTTCTCTTGTACTGCTAGTCTGTCATATTTTTTTTATCATAAAAGAGTATTATACTTTGTCAAGTGGTCTTTCTACATCTATTGTGACTCTTATACAGTTTTCTCAGATGTTAAAGCAGCTTGGCTTCCCTGGCCTATAATCCATTTGGTCAAGATGTATAGGGCACATTGCTGGTATTCAACTGAGGACATTTTGTATCTATAGTTTTAAGATGTATTGTTATATATTGTTCTCTTCTTTCAATGTCTTTGTGTTTTCAGGGTAATATTGGCATCATAGAATCATTTAGGAAGTATTTCCTTCTTTCCTAATCTTTATAAACCTTTGTTCCAATATATGGTTTTTCTCTCCTGCTGTCTTTTATTATTGTCATACAAATAATAACTTTCAATTTCACAATTATTGCTTTAAGTAGTTGCATTTCAAATCAGACAGAAGATCAGACTATCAAACAAGAACATGTTTATACCGCTCATTATAAATATTAACCTGTGTAATTACCTTTACTGGTTTTCTGATCTAGTTTTTCACTTGGATCCTAGTTCCTGTAGATGCTGTAATCTTGTCAGCAGATTGCTGTCTTTTTTGGCAACACCTTGGAATAAAGCTTTCTTTTTTTGCTTTTCCACAAAATTGAACACTGGGTCAAATCAAAACACCACAACATGATGAAAATGGCGATTTTTCAGGTCGTTTCTAGTTTGGACAAAATATTCACTGTGATCTGGAGATGGGGCTTTTAATGGGGCTCTGAAAGAGATGAATACTCTCTTTGGCTGTGAGTTTGCTGGTTTTCATGGATATTGTGACAAAAAGTTAAAGAGGGAGAAGAGTATGCACACAAGTTGGAATTCCATCAATACTGCTATCTGGCATATATCAGGGTTCTGTAGTTTCTCTTGGATGAAAATCTATCAGGTTTGTGTGTGTGTGTGTGTGTGTGTGTGTGTGTGTGTGTGTGTTTTGGTTAATTTCCAGAGTTCTGAAATGGTTGACTGTATCTGTTTTGCCAGTATTGTTGCTTTTGTGGGAGAGAGCCTCATTTGGCCATTCTGGAAGTCAGCTTTGATGTATTAGATGTTTACAAGTTTCTATTCAAGAAATTACTAATATCTCTTTTGTAATTTTAGGTTAGATTGATATATTAGTTCACGAGAGGTTACAGAAAGCTATAATTTTAATCATCATTTTAATCATTCCATTACTTTATCAGTTATAAACTGGGGCACAGAAAAAGAGATAGAAACAAAATATAAAGTTGACCCTTAAACAGTGTGGAGTAGAGGTGCCCAACCCTCCACATATTCCCCCTCACAAATCCTTATTTAACTTACAGTCAATCCTCTGTATCCTCAGTTCCACATCCATGAATTCAACCAATCATAACCTGTGTAGTACTATAGTATTCACTATGTAAAAAAAAAAAAAATCCACATATAAGTGGAGCCACATAACTCAAAACCGTGTTGTTCAAAGGTCAGCTGTACAAACATATCCATTATTATTTGTCAGTTTCTAAAATGAATAGCTGTTTTTCTAGCACTCACCAGAAATGACCAATGAGAGGTTTTACTCATTTTGTTTTGCTTTGCTTTTTGTTTTTGATTTTTAGTATATTACAAATTCTTGTGTTAAGCATATTTGATATGTTTTAACCAAATCTACTTAAATGCTCCAACTGTTTCATTGTTATGTTGAGGCAGGAGACCATCAAGTTGGTACCTGAGACATTTTAACATGATCACAGTGCTTTTGTTAGTTTTTTTTTTTATACTTGCCTTAGTGTACTTGCCACTTCTCCAAGGGTCTCCTTGTTCCTCCTTTTATGAAATTTATATTTAGAGACTATAATGTGCATATTAGGATTGCTTTATTACTGTTAAACTGGATGTTGTTTCCAACCATTTTAGAGAAAGAAATAAAATTTTTTGCAATAAATTTGTATGTGTGTGTGTGTGTGAGTGTGTGTGTTACTAAAGAAAATTTGTAAAAGTTAAACAGGCAAGAAAGACTACTGAAAACTATTGGAATAAGGGAAAAAGATTAAACACAACTTCCTTGAAACAAAAGGCAAGAGTGTTTTTAATTGCTAGGGTGAGCTGTTGCAAAAGAATTGGAAGACATTGCTGAGGTTGGTCAATGTCACTAGGACATCTGTGTTTGCTCATCAGTGGTTATCAAAGTCATACCCCTCCGCTCTCCAGAGACTGAGAGATAGGGACTCTTTGCTGATGATTACATTTCAGATAGCTGGCTCTCAGGTCCTTGAGAAAGACATCTCTGGGTTGTAAAACTGGCAAGATGCTGGGAGATTTACATCTTGAAGGGGGAGAGGAAGAATTTACAACTGAAAGTTTCCTAAAGTAAATGGTCTAAGAAAAGGTAGATCTGTGTATATAGTCAGAAAGAAACCTGTTTTAAGTATACTTAAAGCTGAGAAGGCATTAAGGTTGCCTTGATCAGTATTCATACACATCCAAGTATATACATAATGAAATAATATATGTGTATGATATAACATAAAAGACAAAATATGTCATGAGTACATCATAATATTTTCAGGGCATATTCAGTCCTTTTCCCTTCAATAAAAATCCTAGTTCACAATAATATCACCATAACTACCCATTTATTTTTTTTTCAAATGCACATACAGCTGTCCCAGAATAATAATTATAGAACTACCACTGAATGAGATTAATTCTGAAGACATATTAAATTATAATTTCAATTCTTTTTGTCCTCTAATTCATATATAGCTAAATTATGGTATTGCAAAGTCACTTGAAAGACTTTTTCTCTGTGGTAAACCAACTCAGTATAAAGTTGATTTTTGTAATTTTTATATTAATTTTTTTTATTTTTGAGGTAATCTTCTTAATGCAAAGTCTTTTCTTGGTTTTAAAATCAAACTTATAAAAGGAGTATATTCAGAGATGTCTACTGTCTATCCCTGTTCCTCTCCACTTTATTCTTTTCTTTTCTGTAGACATCCACCACTTTCCTTGCTACAGTTTATTGTTCCACTGTTTCTTTTTATAATATAGGCAAATATGCACGAACATGTGTATTTACATATACAAGGGCTTCCCTGGTGGCTTAGTTGGTAAAGAATCTACCTGCGATGCAGGAGACCCAGATTCTATCCCTGGGTGCGGAAGATCCCCTGGAGAAGGAAATCACAACCCACTCCAATATTCTTGATTGGAAAATCCAATGGACAGAAGAGCCTTGTGGGCTATAGTCCATGGGGTCACAAAGAGTCAGACATAAAATATGCATAACTGCATATATGTATATATATATATATATGTATATATGTATATATGTGTGTGTATATATATATATGTATGTATATATGTGTGTATATATATATATGTATGTATATATGTGTGTGTGTATATATATATGTATGTATATATGTGTGTATATATATATATGTATGTATATATGTGTGTGTGTGTATATATATATATATATATATATATATATATATATATATATATATATATATATACACATCTATGTTAGAGTAGGAAATGGCAAACCAGTCCAGTATTTTTGCCTAGAAAATTCCATGGACAGAGGACCCTGTCAGGCTACCTTCCATGGGGTTGCATAGAGTTGGACACAACTCAGTGATTAAGCATATATATATATATACATACAAATGCATATATATATGTGTGTGTGTGTGTGTGTGTGTGTGTGTGTGTGTCTCCACAGAAGTCATATTAAAGGTTAATCAGATAATAGAGTTTCAGAGGCACTTAGCTCACCAGAGTGGAAAATTTCTGAATGGGATTAGTGTTTTGTTGTGTTTTTTTTTAAGCAGACTCCACAGAGATCCCTGTTTCTCCTACCCCGTGAGATTACAGGGAGAAGACTGCTGACAATGAAGAAGGCTCTCACCAAATAACAAATCTGCAGGTATAATGATCTTGGATTTCCCAGTCTCCAGAACTGTGAAAAATTAATGTTTGCTGTTTATAAACCACGTGGCCTATGGTATTTTTGTTTTAGCAGACCTAATGAACTAAGACATGTCCTGTTTTGTTTTTTTGTTTTTTTTTTTACATTACGTTAGCTATGCACGCATTTCTCCACATTGATCCTAAAATAATAATAAGCCTTGGAGCTCACTTCATGATAGCATATAAAGATAACCTTGATCCTTTCGGGGTATTTGTTAGTTGAAAGTATTTACATAGTACTTCACTATGTGAAGATGTGTATGTGTGTAAGTTGCTCAGTCATGTCTGACTCTTTGAGACTCCATAGCCTATAGTCTCCCAGGTTCCTCTGTCCATGGAATTCTCCAGGCAAGAATACTGAAGTGGGTTGCCATTCCCTTCTCTAGGGTATTTTCCCAACCCAGGGATCAAACCAGGGTCTCCTGCATTGCAGGCAGATTCTTCACCATCTGAGCCAAAAGGGGTGGCACTATGTGAAGATAATAGAGTACATTCAGTGAATTCCCCTGCTGATGAATATTTGGGCATTTTTTTTATGTGAGACTGTATTGTTCTTACAATATTCTGAGTCTGTATATATTCTTGAACATTTAGAAAAGGAAGGTGGGACAAATAAGTTTTCTTACTTTCGTTATCTGGAAGTATTAATCCTATTGCTTTGTCAAGTGTTAAAAATGTTAGTTTCTTCTGCTTCCCAAGGTTTAACTAGCCTCTCTTTTCTTTTGCCCTAATGTACCTGTTCTCTTCAATCTAGATTTTACCTCCAGTATTCCTCCTCACTACAGGGCTTTCTACTTTCTGGACAAAGGAAGTTTCAGTTGGTTCATTTCAAAAGTTCTCAGAACACCAAACACTTTCTACTCTGGTTCTATTGAATCCTGGAAAACTCCCTCTATATTTTTTGTGCTGTTCTCAAACTGGCTTGCTAAGATTTCCACTGAGCAGCTTATAGCATTTAAGATTTCTCTGGACATTTTAATAGTCACTTTCCTTTCCTCTGAAGTTACTTTTCTCTTTTTCAGTAATTATAAGATTACAAAGTCAAGTTTCCATTATACACATGTACTTTTTATTTGACTATGATAATAACTCCATTGGTACAGTATTTATAAAACATTTTATCTCATTTCATTTTTACAATCCTAATGGTCCTAACTATATATCTAATAGTCTAAAATATTGACTATTGATGTCAACTGAAGTTTGTAGATGGTACAGCCAGAACTGAGTCCAGTTTCTAACTTGAAGCCAAAAGCAGACTCCACGTCATCATGGCTAAATTTCTGGCAAGTTAGTTGTAAAGTATTCTATCAATCTGATATAATTTCCCTATGTTTTAGAAACTTAAGAAAATAGCCCATGAATATCCTAAATCAGAATTATTCATTGCATCAAATTACAGCTCCAAGAAACATAAAAGAGTATGTGAGTGAGAGAGCAAGTCACTCTCACAATTGAGAAGAGATGATGGGCTGTCTCCTGTCTCCCGGTCTATAAACCCTACTAATTAAATGGAAAACAGTCCATGAAGGAAACACATATGAGTCCTTTGCTGTTATATTGCATTCATTAAAACACTTGAAAAAGCTAGTTGCCGTTAGGAAAAATTGCCTTTCTGAATTTCAAAATACCCTTTCCTTCACTCTTTACTATCTGACGATATATTGAGAATAATAATAAATGAAGTTCACTTGCTCATTCATTAGTTTGCAGCAATACTTAAGGAAAAGTAATTACCCTGCTACTTGGTAGGTTCTGAGTAAGATGATTATCCAAATTTTCCCACTGTTAGAAAATCACGGACTGTTATGAGACCCTTTCATTATTCTGATGTTTTATCTTTTAACCTCTGATCCTAGATCATTGAATTTAGAGCCAAAAGGCAGCATTTTCAAGTGTAAGAAAAATGATTGCACATGAGATAAAAATAAAGGTTATACAGCCATACTTTGCTGACATTTGGGGTTATGTGGTATCAACAAACCTGTTATACTGAAAGACAGTGTGCTGGGTGACATGGGATGATTCCTAAAATATATTCCTACATCACTAGAAATTGCAACTGTAGCAGTCCTGGTACAATCAAAAGATAGAAATCATGCGAGAAGTTAAACAGTAAGTGTTTAAAATAAGAATTAACTATAATAGAATAAGATACAAGGAGAGTTAATGTGGTAACTTATAAGACTAAGGGAAAATACTCATGGAAGAATAAACTTAGGGATTCTGACCTTGTTGAGAAAAATGTGGTACATTTGAGCTGAGAAGTGAGAAATATAAATTGATGACTCACACAGTAACTATGTCAATTGCCAGGTCACATAAATAACAAATGACAAGATGATCAAGCCATAACAAGATGATAAAATCTTTTAATAGGTTAATGATGATCATTGTGTCTTTGTGCTCCTTTTCTTATGTAATATGCAAACTGCTTAATATATTATTCAGCTTTTCATATTCTAAATTATTTTCCACCATGGTCCAGTCATTTTCCCTAATACTAAATGTTGTATGGGTAATTAAATAATGAATAATTAATGACTAATAATGATAAAGGAAATTAAATTCAGATAAGATATTAGCAGATATATACATAAGGGCTCAGATATAGGACACTGACTTAATTCAATTTATTTGTGATAAAAGTATATCTTAAGAGTTAGGCTCTGAAATTATACTCTATAAAGTAAAATTCCTAAATTACCACTAATGACTTTGTGTTTTGGTCAAGTTAACTGAATTCTTTGTTTCTCAGTTTATTAACTTAAAAATGGAGATAATAATAACACCCCCTCTTACAGGGTGGAATATAACCAATTTAATTAAGGACTAAGACTATAGTACTTAGTTTAAGACTTAGACTATAAGTACTAGGAACAAAGCCAAGAAAATAATAAGTAGTCAACAAATGTGTCTATGATCAAAACTATCAGTATTATAGATTTATCAGGGGGAACACTGTTATGATCTTATAGTATATTGATGAAAAGAGTGAGTAGAATAGTCTTGTAACAGTAAATGATATGTAACATTTAGATTTTTCTAATATCAGATATTAAAATTTAGCTATCTTGACAAGATAAAGTATTTTAACTAATAATGTTGAATCACATTCTTTCTGGATGTCACTGAGGAGAAAGTAAATCCCTAGATAGAATCATGAGTGGAAAGCTGATCCCCGAACAAGAGGACATACCATACAGTACAGCCCTGAGTCCTTGACATGGGGGGGCCATTGTAGCATGTATTCAAAATCTGATACTTTAATAGTCAATTTGGTTATCATGTTAAAAGATGCAGAGACAGGACACAGAAAACAAATTCAGATACTATTCAGTATAATAATACCAGCTGTAATGAGATATCACTTTACATCTCTCGGATGGTTATTATGAAAATGAAATGAAACAAAACTATTGGCAAGATTGTGGAGAAATAGGAATCCCCATTCATTGTTAGCAGGAATATAAATGGTATAACTGCTGTTGAAAACAGTATGCTGTTTCCTCAAAAAATTAAAAATATCATGAGGCCCAGCAATTCCATGTCTAGGTACTCAAAAGAGTTGAAGTTAGGAGCTTTAAAAGTATACGCACGCCAACATTCATAGTAGCATTATTTACAATAGCTAAGAGGTGCAAACAATCTAAATGTCCATAGTAAGACGGATGGATAAACAAAACATATCGTATTTATTAGAATTCAAATGATCTACAATTTACTTTGATCCTATCTTTGTCATTTCTGTCTATTGCAAAAGGAATATATTCTAATCCAAATGTAAAAGTTTGACATCTATATTAAGAAGCTATCTATGAAACATAGAAAGAGAAAAGAAAATAAGAGGCATTAGTGACATCTTAATGTTTCTATCTGGAAAATTTCCAAGCATACATAAGAAACAAGATTGTGAACAACAAAAATAGCTATGTATTAGTCTTTTAGATGAACAGGGTTTATTAAAATTCCATTATTTCTCATTACAGCTAATACTGTATTCCCCAGCTGGAACATTCCCAAGAGGATTGGAATTTACTAAAAATCAGTGATGGGAAAATTGTCAGAAGATATACAATTGAAATATAAAGGATTTTTCTGGGTAAGTACACTTTGTCTTCATAAAGAGGGTTGGTACCTTATTGTAGTTTAAGTTGGTCACAGGAAAAATGGGAAAGTTTCTCTGTATAACTTGATAATGTACATAAGATAAAATGAGTTGCTAAAGATTTTATGATGAGTATTAAACAGATCAAATGGGCTACCTCTTCTAAAAAATAAAATAATCCTATTTGTGGACAGAAATGAACAGAAAAGAAAAGAGGTGAAGTCTAAAAGAAAGCAGACACACTGGGTACCAAAACCTCAAACACATGATGGTAACTTGGAAAAGGAGACGATCATTCTATTCTTATTAGAGAAATCAAGTCAGAAAATTATCATGAAACACAGCATTAACTTTTTCTTCCCCTAATACCTATCATGCCTTTATTTTATTTTATTGAAATATAATTAACGTACAATACTATATTAGTTTCAGGTATACAACATAGTGATCTGTTATTTTTATAAATTGTATTCTGTATAGAATCATTATAACATATTGGCTATATTCCATGTGGAGTACATTACATCTTTGAAACTTATTTTACATCTAGTAATTTGTACTTCTTAATCCCCTTCACCTGTCTTGCCCCAACCCCTCTGGTAACCACTAGTTTGTTCTCTCTACCTGTGAGTCTCTCTTTTTTATATTGGTTTAACTTTTAGATTCCACATATAAGTGAAAAAATACACTTGTATTTGTCTTTGTCTGACATATCACTTAGCATAATACCCTCCAGATTCATCCATCTTGTCACAAATGCCATCATTTCTTTCTTTTTTTTAGGACTGAGTAATAGCCCATTTCATATGTATGCAATGGCATATATATATATATTTACACTCAGTAGCTCTTTGCAATCCCATGGACTGTAGCCCACCAGGCTTCTCTCTCCATGGGATTCTCCAGGTAAGAATACTGGAATGTGTAGCCATTCTCTTCTCCAGGAGATCTTCCTGACCCAGGGATCGAACCTAGCTCTGACACTTTGCAGGCAAATTCTTTAATATCTGAGCCACCAGGGAAGCCCCAAGTTAGTTAACGAAGGATAGCATATATTGAATCATTTCCTATTGAGAAATACTGACTCTTGCAAATGCTCGAGCTGAGCCAAATCCAATCTGAAAATGGCAGCTGCCTCCCTGCCATGCAAAATGGCAGAAGAAACATCTCTGAAACACTGTTAAGAATCAGACATATAATAATATGTGTACTTTTATTGACTGGGTACACACTTTGCAGATGATTTAGCTACTCAAATCTACTGTCACTCCTGTATGTTAATTGTTATCACTGATTTAGCAGGGTGAAAGTTAAAGTTACTCAGTCACGTCCAACTCTTTGCAACTCATAGACTATACAGTCCATGGAATTCTCCAGGCCAGAACACTGTAGCGGGTAGCCTTTCCCTTCTCCAGGGGATCTTCCTAAACCAAGGATCGGACACAGGTCTCCCACATTGCAGGCAGATTCTTTACCAGCTGAGCCACAGGGAAAACCCAAGAATACTAGAGTGGGTAGCCCATCCCTTCTCCAGGGGATCTTCCTGACCCAGGAATCAAACCGGGGTCTCCTGCATTGCAGCCGGATTCTTTACCAACTGAACTATCAAGGAAGCCTTATCACTGATTTAGATCAGTGATAATAGCAACAATGCTTACCCATAATATGAGCCATATAAGTTTCAGGGTTTTTTTCCAGCAACATTAAACAAAGTAAAGGTTTATATATTGTAAAATCGATTATATATGGTTTTAAATCTGAATGTTTATTCAGATTTAAATATATTTTTTAAATAATGTTTATTCAGATAAATAACATTTATCTGAAATGTTATTACTTCAACATATGATTTCTATGAAGCTTGTTAATAAAGTATCACATTTTTCACTGATAGTACTGAGTCTTTGAAACTGAGTATTTTATACTTTAGCAGATTTCAAATTGTACTTGCCACCTGTCCAGTGCTCAAAAGCCTCAGGTGCTTGCTGGTTATGGGAAGTGATTATTTGGATTCTATTTTTAATGCTGATGTATTTGTGCTATTGTTTATTCATGGGGACAAAAGAAAACCTTATAATAAATGGTCTTTCATTGCTTTAGATAAATCTCATATTGTTAATATGCTTATCCAGACACTCATGATCAAGCTCTCTTATAGTTTCCTATTCTTTCTCTATATTTTTCCTTATCTTTCAGCCACAATGATCTTATAGGTGTTTGAATGCACCACATTTCTCCACCTTAGGGCCAGTCATGGCACCTGCTGTTTAATTTCCCTGAGATACTATTTTCTCATCTTATTTTTCCCACTTCCTGCTCATCTCTAAATTTCCAATTTAACGTAGATATCTTTAGGAAGCTTTCTGAACCCAAGATAGTATTAAGGCTCTCATTTTATACTTTAAAACAGCTGATAAATTTTCTTTATAATATCCAGAAACATTAGTGATATTTTTAAAAATTAAATGATTATGCCACACTACTTCTTAAAAGCTTATGGTGACCTCCCATCATTTTCAGAATAAAATCCAAATGCCTTAACTTGTCTTGCTTCCTTAATTTCAGCTACTTTGGTGTTCTTTGTATTGTAGAAATATGATAGGCTATTGCAGTAGCTTCATGCTGTTGTTCGCCGTGTCCTAAATGTTCTTGCTCTATACCTGGTTATACCAGTCACATCCCAAATATCAATTGCCACATGTGGTTGCAGCTAACAGGATGGTGTGGAAAGCATTTCTCTCATTCTTGGTTCAGTTGTACAGTACTGCTTCAGACAAGGATGGTCAAGCTTTACCCATAAAGTCAGATAGTAATATTTTGCAGTATGTGAGCCATATGGTCCCTGTTATAATTTTTCATCTCTTCAGTTATAGCAAAAATGATGACATATATGGTGTAAACAAGTGGACCAAGGTGAATTTCAGCAAAAACTTTATTAATGGGAAAAAGAGATAGGTAAGATCTGTGGGCCCATGGGCTATAGTTTGCACTTCTCTGTTCTACACATTTCTTGGCTAACACCTTAATATTATACCATTCAGAGTTAAAATTTAACTCACTACGAAAGCCTTTAGAAAGTATGCAGTCAAAATTATCCTTTCAAACTTCAACTTCCTTCCAGTTACTCTTTCCCATATCATTTGATTTGATGTTGTTCATAACATCAATCATTACCTTAATTATTTTAAAAAATTGTATTGTCTCCTTTGTTAGATAGTAGCTCCATCAAGGGGATATAGTGTGTCTTTTTCATCCTTCTATCCCTAGGATTTAGAATAAAATTTGCCATGATGTGGACAATCAATTTTTTAAGAATATATACTTAATACAGTTATATTTAATGTTTATATTGTTATATTTAGGTCATTGCTTAATGGCTTTTTCCTTCATAAGACTGTAAGTATAACAGATTAAAATTTTGTGTTTACCACTGAGGCACAGATTTTAACAAAGAGCCTCATACAAATTTGATTTTTCATCAATTATAAAACAACAAATATGATTTATCATAAGTTAACTACAATTAATAAAACTAGAACACTAATATGTTAAATGCATATGTAATTATAAGATGCATTATGTTTCAGTAACATTAAAAGTGAAAAATGTGAGTCTTAAAGAAGAATAAAAATGTAAAGCATATATCTACTATGTATGTAATAGGTCACGTTATTCAAGATATTTGATTATTTTCTACCTACAAGCATCCTTAATTGGGCCTGTTGTTTTTCCTCTTTAATAGCATTACATAACATTGGTAAATTGTGTTCAGTTTCAAATAGTTGACCTATATGAATATGCATGCAAACTCCTGGTTTCATTTAAGATTTCCTGCTGTTTATATCCATAAGCATAATAGAAAGCACAAAAGATGATTGTTCTGGAAACTACATTGTCTAGAAACTACTTTATTTTAACATATTCTTCCTTGCCTTTTTTTGTTTTGTTTTTTAAATTTATTTTTAATTGAATGATAATTACAATATCATATTGGATTCCACTGTACATCAACATGGATCAGCCACAGGTATACATATGTCCCCTCCCTCATCAACCTCCCTCCCACTTCCCATCCCATCCCACCCTCTAATATGTCACAGAGCTGCAGTGTGAGTTTCCTGAGTCATAAAGCATATTCCCACTGGCTATCTATTTTGCATATTTTAGTGTATATATTTCTACTGTACTCTCTTTGTTTATTCCACCCTCTCCTTCTTAAACCCCTCCCCTGTGTTCGTGAGTCTGTTCTCTATGTATGCATCTCCACTGCTGCCCTCTAAGTAGGTTCATCAGTACCTCTTTCTAGATTCCATATGTAAGTGTTAATAGATGATATTTGCTTTTCTCTTTCTGATTTACTTCACTGTGTATAATAGACTCTAGGTTCATCCATTTCATCAGCACTGACTCTAATGTATTCTTTTTAATGGCTAATTAATACTTCAAATGATGAAAGATGACATCTTTGAGCCCATCTTCTCCTGCGAGAATTCGAACATTGCAACTTGCTGCTGAGCAACCATCAACAGGAGAATGTTGGATCCTACCAAAAAAAGATACCGCATGTCCAAGGACAAAGAAGATGCTCCAACAAGACAGTAGGAGAGGCAAACTCATGTTTAGAATCAAACCCCAAACCACCAGAGATGCTCGAGGGCTCAATCAAAACATTGTGTACATCAGGACCCAAAGGCCCCATAGAGACTGAGCCAGATCTGCCTTTGAGTGAGTATCTCCTGCAGAGACATGGGTCAGCAGTGGCCTGCCGCCCCACCATAGAGCTGCCCAGCAAAAACCAGTCAAATTGATCACAGGGACCATAGCCTTGCCTGACTCAGTGAAACTGTGAGCCACGCCATGTAGGGCCACTCAAGATGGATGGGTCCTGGTGGAGACTTCTGACAAAACGTAATCCACTGGAGAAGGGAATGGCAAATCACTTCAGTATTCTTGCCTTGAGAACCCCATGAACATTATGAAAAGACAAAAAGATAGGACACGGAAAGATGAACTCCCCAGGTTGATAGGTACCCAATATCCTATGGGAGATCACTGGAGAAATAACTCCAGAAAGAATGAAGAGACAGAGCCAAAGCACAAATAACACCCAGTTGTGGATGTGACTCGTGATGGAAGTGAAGTCCAATGCTATAAGGAAAAATATTGCATAGGAACCTGGAATGTTAGGTCCATTAATCAAGGTAAATTGGAAGTGGCCAAACAGGAGATGGCAAGAGTGAATATAGACATTTTAGGAATCAGTGAACTAAAATGGACTGGAATGGGCGAATTTAATTCAGATGACCATTATATCTACTGTGGGCAAGAATCCCTTAGATGAAATGGAGTAGCCATCATTGTCAACAAAAGAGTCAAAATTGGAGTACTTGGATGCAATCTCAAAAATGACACAATAATCTCTGTTCGTTTTCAAGGTGAACCATTCAATATCACAGTAATCTAAGTCTATACCATAAGCACTACTGTCAAAGAAGCTGAATTGAACAGTTCTATGATGACCTACAAGACCTTTTAGAACTAACACTAAAAAAGATGTATTTTTCATTATAGGGGACTAGAATGCAAAAGTAGGAAGTCAAGAGATACGTGAAGTAACAGGCAATTTTGGACGTGGAGTACAAAATAAATCAGGGAAAAGGATAACAGAGTTTTACCAAGAGAATACACTGGTCAGAGCAAACACCCTCTTCCAACAACACAAGAGAAAGCTCTATACGTGGACATCACCAGATGGTCAATACCAAAATCAGATTGATCATATTCTTTGCAGTCAAAGATAGAGAAGCTCTATACAGTCAGCAAAAACAAGACCAGGAGATGACTGTGGCTCAGATCATGAACTCATTGCAAAATTCAGACTTAAATTGAAGAAAGTAGGGAAACCAATAGATCATTTAGGTATGACCTAAATCAAATCCCTCATGATTATACAGTGAAGTGACAAATAGATTCAAGGGATTACATCTCATAGACAGAGTACCTGAAGAACTATGGAGAGAGGTTCAGGACATTGTACAGAGGCAGTGATCAAGACCATCCCCAAGAAAAAGAAATGGAAAAAGACAAAATGGTTGTCTGAGGAGGCCTTACAAATAGCTGAGAAAAGAAGAGAAGCTAAAGGCAGAGGAGAAAAGGAAAGTTATACCCATCTGAACACAAATTTCCAAAGAATAGAAAGGAGAGAGAAGAAAGCCTTCCTCCATGATAAATGCAAAAAAAGAGGAAAACAAAAAATGGGAAAGACTAGAGATCACTTCAAGAAAATTAGAAATACCAGGGGAATATTTCATTTGATGAAGATCACAGTAAACGACAGAAATGGTATGGACCTAACAGAAGCAGAAGATATTAAGAAGAGGTGGCAAGAATACACAGAAGAACTATACAAAAAAGATATTCGTGACCCAGATAACCACAATGGTGTGATCACTCACCTAGGGCCCGACATCCTGGAGTCTGAAGTCAAGTGGGCCTTAGGAAACATTACTATGAACAAAGCTAGTGGAGATGATGGAATTTCAGTTGAGCTCTTTCAAATCCTGAAAAGTGATGCTGTGAGACTGCTACACTCAATATGTCAGCAAATTTGGAAAACTCAGCAGTGGCCACAGGACTGGAAAAGTTCAGTTTTCATTTCAATCCCAAGGAAAGGCCATGACAAAGAATGTTCAAACTACTGCACAATTGCACTCATCTCACACAGTAGCAAAGTAATGCTCAAAATTCTCCAAGTTAGGCTCCAACAGTTTGTGAACAGTGAACTTCCAGATGTTTAATCTGGTTTTAGAAAAGGCAGAGGAACCAGAGATCAAATTGCCAACATTCATTGGGTCACAGAAAAAGCAAGGGAGTTCAAGAAAAGCATCTAGTTCTGCTTTATTTACTACACCAAAACCTTTGACTGTGTGGATCACAACAAACTGTGGAAAATTCTTAAAGAGATGGGAATACCAGACTACCTGACCTGCATCCTGAGAAATCTGTATGCAGGTCAAGAAGCAACAGTTAGAACTGGACATGGAACAATGGACTGTTCCAAACTGGGAAAAGAGTACTCCAAGGCTATATATTGTCATCCTCCTTATTTAACTTACATGCAGAGTACATCGTGTGAAATGCTGGGTTTGATGAAGCACAAGCTGGAATCAAGTTTGCCAGAAGAAATTTCATAATCTCAGATATGCAAATGACACCACCCTCATGGCAAAAGTGAAGAGGAACTAAAGAGCATCTTGGTGAAAGTGAAAGAGGATAGTGAAAAAGCTGGCTTAGAACTCAACATTCAAGAAACTAAAATCATAGCATCTGGTCCATCACTTCATGGCAAATAGATGGGGAAACAATGGAAAGAATGACAGACTTTATTTTCTTGGGCTCCAAAATTACTGCATATGGTGACTGCAGCCATGAAATTAAAAGATGTTTACTCCTTGGAAGAAAAGCTATGGCCAACCTAGACAGCATATTAAAAGGCACAGACACTACTTCACCAGCAAAGATTTGTCTAGCCAATGCTATGGTTTTTCCAGTAGTCATGTATGGATGTGATGGTTGGACCATAAAGAAAGCTGTGCCTAAGAATTGGTGCTTTTGAACTGTGGTGTTGGAGAAGCCTCTTGAGAGTCCCTTGGAATTCAAGGAGATCAAACCAGTCAATCCTAAGTGAAATCATTACTGACTATTCATTGGAAGGACTGATATTGAAGCTGAAGGTCCAATACTTTGACCACCTGATGTGAAAAATTGACTCACTGGAAAAGACCCTGAGGCTGGGAAAGATTGAAGTCAGGAGAAGAAGGGAATGACAGAGGATGAGATGGTTGGATGGCATCACCGATCAATGGACATGAGTTTGTTAAAGCTCCAGGATTTGGTGATGGACAGGAAAGCCTGGTGCACTGCAGTTCATGGGGTCACAAAGAGTCAGACATGACTGCACAACTGAACTGAACTTAACTGAATATTCCATTGTATATATGTACCAGGGCTTCTTTATCCATTCATGTGTTGATGGATATCTAAGTTGCTTCCTTTTCCTAGCTATTGTAAATAGTGCTGCAATGAACATTGGGTACATGTGTCTTTTTCAGTTTTGATTTTCTCAGGTTATATGTCCAGTATTGGGACTGTTGGGCCATATGTTAGTTTTATTCGTAATTTTTAAAGTAATCTACATACTGTCTTTCATAGTTCCAAAATATACAAGCAGGTTATGCAACTCAGTAACATGAAAACAAACTGCCCAATCAAAAAGTGGGCAAAGACCTAAACAGACATTTCTGCTAAAAGACATACTGATGACTAATAAACACACAAAAAGATGTGTAATATTGCTCATTATTAGAGAAACATACATCAAACTGCATTGAAATATCACCTCACAGTGGTCAGAATGGCCATCATCAAAATATCTACAAACAATAAATGATGCAGGGGATGTGGAGAAAAGGGAACTCCTAGTTTTTAACCACAATTGCGTTGCCTTTTGGGGGCTTCCCTGATAGCTCAGTTGGTAAAGAATCTGCCTGCAATGCAGAAGACCCTGGTTTGATTCCTGGGTTGGGAAGATCCGCTGGAGAAGGGATAGGCTATCCACTCAATTATTCTTGGGCTTCCCTCTTGGATCAGACAGTAAAGAATCTGCTTCCTATGCGGGAGACCTAGGTTGCGAAGATCCCCTGGAGAAGGGAAAGGCTACCCACTCCAGCATTCTGGCCTGGAGAATTGCATGGACTGTATAGTCCATGGGATCACAAAGAGTCGGACACAACTGAACGACTTTCACTTCACAATGCCTTTTATGATACGTGGTGGTAGTGGTGCTCAAGCAATGCCCAGTTGTGCTGAACTCTGCAACTCTATGGACTATAGTGTGCCAGACTCCTCTGTTCATGGAATTCTCCTGTCAAGAATATTGGAGTGGGTTGCCATTTCCTCCTTCATGGGATATTTCCAACCCAGGGATTGAACCCACATTCTTATGTCTCCTGCATTGGCTGATGGATTCTTTACCAACAGTGCGACTGCTGCTACTGCTAAGTCGCTTCAGTCATATCTGACTCTGTGCAACCCCATATTGAGTGCAGCACTTTCACAGCATCATCTATGAGGATTTGAAATAGCTCAACTGGAATTCCATCACCTCCACTAGCTTTGTTCATAGTGATGCTTTCTAAGGCCCACTTGACTTCACATTCCAGGATGTCTGGCTCTAGGTGAGTGATCACACCATCGTGATTATCTGGGTCGTGAAGATCTTTTTTGTACAGTTCTTCTGTGTATTCTTGCCACCTCTTCTTAATATCTTCTGCTTATGTTAGGTTCATACCATTTCTGTCCTTTATCGAGCCCATCTTTGCATGCAATGTTCCCTTGGTATCTCGGCTTTCTTATCTCTCCTTGCTAGTCTTTGGAACTCTGCATTCAGATGGGAATATCTTTCCTTTTCTCCTTTGCTTTTCACTTCTCTTCTTTTCCCAGCTATTTGTAAGGCCTCCTCAGACAGCCATTTTGCTTTTTTGCATTTCTTTTCCATGGGGATGGTCTTGATCCCTGTCTCCTGTAAAATGTCATGAACCTCTGTCCATAGTTCATCAGGCACTCTGTCTATCAGATCTAGTCCCTTAAATCTATTTGTCACTTCCACTGTATAATCATAAGGTATTCGATTTAGGTCATACCTGAATGGTCTAGTGGTTTTCCCTACTTTCTTCAATTTAAGTCTGAATTTGGCAATAAGCAGTTCATGAGCTGAGCCACAGTCTGCTCCTGGTCTTGTTTTTGCTGACTGTATAGAGCTTCTCCATCTTTGGCTGCAAAGAATATAATCAGTCTGATTTCGGTGTTGACCATCTGGTGATGTCCATGTGTAGAGTCTTCTCTTGTATTATTGGAGGAAGGTGTTTGCTATGACCAGTGCGTTCTCTTGGCAAACACTATTAGCCTTTGCCCTGCTTCATTCTGTACTCCAAGGCCAAATTTGCCTGTTAAGCCAGGTGTTTCCTGACTTCCTACTTTTGCATTCCAGTCCCCTATAATGAAAAGGACATCTTTTTTGGGTGTTCTAAAAGGTCTTGTAGGTCTTCATAGAACCGTTTAAGTTCAGCTTTTTCGGCATTACTGGTTGGGGCATAGACTTGGATTACCGTGATATTGAATGGTTTGCCTTGGAAACAAACAGAGATCATTCTGTAGTTTTTGAGATTGCATCCAAGTACTGCATTTCGGACTCTTTTTTTGACCATGATGGCTACTCCATTTCTACTAAGGGATTCCTGCCCACAGTAGTAGATATAATGGTCATCTGAGTTAAATTCACCCATTCCAGTCCATCTTAGTTCGCTGATTCCTAGAATGTCGACATTCACTCTTGCCGTCTCCTGTTTGACCACTTCCAATTTGCCTTGGTTCATGGACCTAACATTCCAAGTAGTTAAGGAGGAGGCAACTGTTTCTTTTGAGCCTGTAGGATCTCCATTGCCTTTTTCTCAAAATAATCCACATGGCAAGATTGCACGTCTTGGGGATGTCACTTCTGAACACCCGTGTTTATAATCAGACTTCTATAGAAGAAAAGTATGTAAAAATTATGTCTTTTGGCTAAAACGTGGCTAAAGCTATTGACTGAAGAAAATTACACAATGTGAGATTTGTGAGTTAAGCTTTATATAGAACCAGATGAGAACTATAGTCCAGGAGACAGCTTCTCAGCTCTTTGCAACTTCTCCAAAGAGATAGTGGAGGAGGTCAGTATAAACATGATATCAGTGAAGGGGGATACTTGTAATCAAGCACACATTTTGGCAGAAGATTACTGCTACTCAAGAAGCACAGATGTCTCCATTGATGAGATTAGTGATTTTTTAGATGTGAGAAGATGCAAGAAATCAACCTCATAAAATCTGAAATAAGTGCCCTAATAAAAGGGAATTCATGGACCTACAGTTAGGAAGACATCTATCAAAAGTTTAACTAGACTGAGCAAAATGTGAAGGCCTTGTTCACCCTTCTATAACCAACCAGTTCCTTCACTGCATGCCTTTGGAAATGACTCAGTTGTTTTCTGCCTTAATAGCTTTGCAGTTGCAAAATCACATACTATATGAAACCACATGGTCTAGACTCTTGTGTCTTGCTTTTTAAACACTCTATACTATGTTTTAAATTCATCCATACTACTGGTTCTGTTAGTAGTTCATTCCTTTTTATTCTTGGATAGAATTCCATTGCTTGAGTTTACTGCAGATTTTGCTCTTCCCCATTTGAGGTATATTTGGATTGTTTCCAGATGTGAGCAATTACAAATGAAGCTGCTTTAAGTCGTTATGTACATGTTTTTATGAGACATAGATTTTCATTTTAATAGGGTAAATATCTAGTAGCGGGGATTGCTAGATTGTATGTTTAGTTTGTTTTTAACTTTATAAGAGATAACCACACCATATTCGAAATGTGTTTTGTATTCATGCCAGTAATCTCTCAGAGTTGAAGTTACTATACATACTTGCTGAAACACTGTATTCTAGCCTTTTAGTTTGATTAGTTTATTTAAGTAATTTTAATAATTGTGTGATGCTAAGTCATTGTGGTATAAATTTGCTACTCTAATGACCAATGATGTCCAGTATCTTTTTATTTGCTTAATAATCACCTGTACATCTTCTTAGATGAAGTTTCACAAAATATTTTGTCAATTTGTTTATTGCTTTGTTTTCTTACTATTGATTTTTGAGAATTTTTTATGTAATACAGAAAATTTCTTTAGCAGACATATAACTTGAAAATGTTTTCACTAGAATTGTTACCTGTCTTTTCATCTTGTTCAGATTTGGACACTGTTAGCAGAATCTGGAGTCTTAAGATCACAGGTTTTTGAGTCAAACACTTCAAGATGATTTTGTTATATTATTAGGTATTTTTTTGACAAGCTATTTAATTTTCTTTTGCCTTAATGTCTTCAGTGAGCAAACATAACAAGAACTATGTTCAAATATTAAATTTATATAGCACTTGATATAAAGATGGAACCAGAGCCAAGGAATCAGGGTTCTAGTTGGGATCTCCACTCTTTTCTTTCCATTTAGTTCTTGAAGATGGAGAAGGCAGTGGCACCCTACTCCAGTACTCTTGCCTGGAAAATCTCATGGACGGAGAAGCCTGGTAGGCTACAGCCCATGGGGTCGCTAAGTGTCGGACACGATTGAGCGGCTTCACTTTCATTTTTCCCTTTCATGCACTGGAGAAGGAAATGGCAACCCACTCCAGTATTCTTGCCTGGAGAATCCCAGGGACGGCGGAGCCTGGTGGGCTGCCGTCTATGGGGTCGCACAGAGTCAGACATGACTGAAGCGACTTAGCAGCAGCAGCAGCAGTTCTTGAAGAATCCCTTGCCTTATCTGCAAAATGAGAACATTCAGCTAAATTATATCCACACTGCTTCTCTACCATGATCTGAAACTATTATAAATCATAGCTTCATCTTAGAACACACAATATTTTTATTCATTAAATCATAGTTATCTATCTCCTGCAGATACTGTGTTTGTGTATGCGTGAATATGATATTGTGAACTATTGCTGATATTTGAATGTAAATATTTGGAGCATTTAATAACATAGTTATACAGTTTGCAAACTAGATTTCCTCTTATTAATGGTATGTCATGACTTCTTATTCTGAAGAATACTATGCTGTTATCTAGAGTTAAAATGAGAGTGCTGCCTAAATAATTTTTGAAAAATATAAAATATATATTTATTAATAAAACTATATATTATAAAAATTATATTTATTAGGGTACCAATAAACTTATTAAATGTAAAATGGAAGTGAAAGTGTTAGTCACTCAATTGTGTCCAATTCTTTGTGACCCCATGGACTGTAGCCCATCACACTCCACTACCTGTGGGATTCTCCTGGCAAGAATACTGGAGTGGGTAACATTCCTTTCTCCAGGTGATCTTCTCGACCCAGGAGTCAAACCCAGATCTCCTGCATTGCAGGCAGATTCTTTACCATCTGAGCCACCAGGCAAGTCTCTAAAGTGTAAAATATATTTTTCAAATAACTGTTAATTCATAGTCAAGTAATTTGTATAATTTGCCATTTTTTTTTTGTACAGTATACATGCATGTGTTGCGTGTTCAGTGAGCATGGTTTCATGCTCACTGAAAAAGCAAAGTTTCTGAAACTGCTGCTATTTCACAAAAGACTAATAGATACTAACTTTCAAGGAAGCATTTACATTAAGCAGGATAATTTTAAGATATTATCTTTCTCACTAGATAATAATGTAAAAAGGAAATTAAGAATCCATTATTGAGCTACAGAAACAGGAGAAAAGAACCACTCAAAATGAAAACAATACAAATTATTAGCTCATGACAATTCTTCTATCTGCTAAAATGTCATTGCATACTTCACAACTCAATCTGCCTTTGTCTCAAGGATCACTCAGACATCTCATAAAGCCTTATCCCATTTTTATAATAACCAAGAAATTATTTAGAGAAGCACTAAAAACGCTTAAAAGTAGAAGAGTTATTGTGAGGGCATTCCACTGGCAGTGCATTTCTTTCCTTCTAGGCTATTCACAGTAATTTAAAAACTGAAGATATTTGTAAAATTAAAATATTGTTGACTCCAGCAGGTTTGAGTACTGAAGGTTTAATATCTTTGTTAAAAGCAGTGCATAGTTTGACAATACAGAAAATCCCATAGATAGTCCTCAATTCCTCTCTCTAGCGAAGCAAGAGGCATAATCTGGACACTAAAAAGAATAAAGATAGCTACTGCTGATCATCCCAGTCTTATAATCCAGGAAAATTCACTTTCTCCAAGATTAAATATCCAGTGGTGTGGTCCATGATCATATTTCAGCAAGAATATATTTCCTTTGGGGAGAAAATATGTTTGCTGACTAAAGATACTTAAATTATCTGCAATTTCAAGATTCAGCAGTGACCAGGGTTTCCTACATCAAACAAAGGCAAAAAGTAAAAAATTTAAAGTTTTAAAACCAACACTTTATTAGTTGATCAGCAACTGGAATTCCTTAAACGTAGCATAATAAATTACTTAGGCTATGTTCAACATATGATAATTTGAGTCAATTTTCTAGACACTCCTTAATAACAAAATTTTAATTGTTTATTTTTGTTGGCTTCATACATTCATTTGAATTATTGATTCTCCCTTTAATATTGAACTGCCATGTGCTTAAGATGTTTCAAGGATATGGGGAAATATGGGATAAATGCCAAAAAATATTAATTTAAAATATAAATTCTCTTGATTTTCACATTAGCCATCTAATTAATATTTTGGATGCAAGGCTAAGAGAAAGAAGAAAGTATGCTTGCTATATTAATTGCCTCAAGCAATGTCCTGTCTTATATGTTAATACTTCTTCACATAAACTGATCGTGCCAATGATGATCTTCAAGTAAATCATCCCAGATCATGTAACAGAGAGTTTGGAGCATCAGATTTAGATAACAGTGGTGGGCTATTTTGAGTAATTTTATAAAATGTGATTTTTCTCAAAAGGCTTTAGTCAAATGTCTAAAAATGTTTCTAGATAATGCCTAAGCTAAGTAATATGAATTAATAAATTAATTCAGAAACTTATGATTACATTTGCCATGGCAAAGTTAATAATTTACTTTGACTAAATCTGCCTTTATTAGGCAGATGTATGACTAGTAGTAAGAGATCATTCACTAGAATCTTAGACATATCCATTATTTCATAACAAAATTCTAGGCATTTAAATTCTTATATATATATACATATATATATATATATATATATATATATATATATATACACAAAAACACCAATCACTACTTAAGTCTATAAATGGCTGTTTTCACTATAACTGGGATACTGTCATTTAAACTATCAAGTATTCTTAAATGTAAATGTTCACTTGTTTGTGATCATTTAACAGAAAAAAGACCAGTATTAAATTATATATATGTATGTGTGTGTATGATTCATGGGGTCACAAAGAGTCAGACACGACTGAGCAACTGAACTGAAGTGAACTGAATGTGTGTGTGTGTGTGTATATATATATATATATATATATATATATATATATATATATATACATATACATAGCAGCAGCTACATTTGATAAAGAACCTTTCTGAGCAGGCCTGGAGAATTCAATGGACAGAGGAGCCTGGTGGGGTTGCAAGAGTCGGACACAACTGAGCGACTAACAGTACTACTACTACTACTGAGTAGGACTCCTAAGACTGAGTTATAAACTTCCACATAACAGAGCTCTACTTATATTGACTCTAAGAGAAAGAAAGTGACATATTTTTTTCCATTTAAAAAGCACATTAATGAGTGCCGTTCCCTCCAGGCTCCTTTACGTGGGAGAGAAGAAAGGAATGGCCACCGATCCAGCTAGCTTAGCCGTTGGAAAATTAGATTTGCGCCTCCTCTTTATAATCCCCACAGCATCTATTATAAACTTGGTTTAGATGCCCAAAAGCTTAACTGAATTTGAGTTAGCATTGTAACCTCTTCATTTGTCAAATTAATGGACCACCGATTTAACAATCAGGAGATGGCCTGAGGGAAAAAGGGCCCAGAAGAAACAAGTTTTCTTTAGGGGTAAGAAATGGAAATTCTGAAACAAGAAGACAATTCTGGTTTTGGAAGAACACCAGGGTAATGGAGCCTGAGAAGTTGGTAGTAAGGTGACTTTTCTACATGGGAGGAAAGCACCATGGCAGAAGTACTCCATGATGAGTACATTTTTATTGTGGACCATGTCTAACACCTAATTTGATAGGAACTGTTTATTCTGCTTCTTGCAGAAATCTTCAAAAACCTCTCTCACTTGCCTAATCCACACTCAACTAAATCTCTTTAGAGCCAATTACATGGTTGCATAATAGAAGGAGCTGAACAATTACACTCAGCCTTTCTTTCAGGAAATTTGAAAATATATATGTGATAAAAACATTTTCCTGGTCCAATAACCCTTTCATGATCTAGAATGCTGGACTTTGAAGTTTAATCTTTAGCAGTCTCAGAATCATTTTTCTTTGGAAAGTCCTAGTTTTCCTTTCAGAATTTCTGTTTTCTACTTTGTATAATAAGGAAACATAACTCCCAATTATGATAAGAATATATGTCATACTCTGTAAATGATTTGCAAATTTAATCTTGAGTCAAAACACAGTCTACCATGGGAGGCACACTGATATCTAAAAGACGAAAAATGATTAATTTTATATGTATGTGTATATATATATTACTCATATACAGATATATATATATACACACACACACACACACACACATATATATATATATATATATATATATATATATATATATATATACATGTTAATGATTGAAGGCAAAAGAAAGGGACTGCAAAGGATGAGATAATCAGATAACATTACCAACTCAGTGGACAGGAATTTGAGCAAATGGGGAGATAGTGGAGGACAAAGGACCTTGGCATGCTATGGTCCATGAGGTTGTAAAGAGTCAGACAAAACTTAGCAACTGAACAACAGCAACGTGTTAGTGATAAGTTTTTAAGAGAGTACATTAAAAGTAAACTCTGGCAGAGGTTTCAGAGAGAACTCAGGGTTCTTTCCATCTCATTTGTTCCAACCACAGCCCCATACATTTCAGTGACTATTGAGATCTATAGCCTACAGTGAAAAGTGAAGTGAAAACTAGTCAACAGTCGTGTCCGACTCTGCGATCCCATGAACTGTAGCCTGCTTGGTTCCTCTGTCCATGGAATTTTCCAGGGAGTACTGGAGTGGGTTGCCACTTCTTTCTCTAAGGGATCTTCCCTACCCAGGGATAGAACCTGGGTTTCCTGCTTTTCAGGCAGATTCTTTACCAACTGAGCCACTAGGGAAGACCATAGATTACAGATCTTCTCTCAAATGGTGACATTATACCTGGAAAAAATAATCTTGAATCTTCATCTATTTAACTTCAGCCATACACTTAACTGAAACATTTGTCATTAATATTTCAAAGGGCTATCTAAAGTATTGGTCAACCTTTCACTCTTTCATATACTCAGGATAAATGATGCACTTAGCCTTCTTCTTAGGGTCACTCTACTATCTGAGTGTGCTCCAGGAAAGACCTCTCAACCAGTACATGCGGCACCCCGAAAGAGTTCCGTGGATTTGAGGTAGTGGCTCAGTGGTAAGTAATCCTCCTGCAATGCAGGAGACACAGGAGATGAGTTCAGTCCTTGGGTCAGGAAGATCCCCTGGAGGAAGAAATGGCAATCCACTCCAGTATCCCTGCCTGAGATATCACATGGACAGAGGAATCTGGAGGGCTACAGTCAATAGGGTTGCAAAGGGTTGGGCATGACTGAGCCCACATGCATAAGTAAAAATGTACAGTTCAACCTGGGACCTATTCAGAAAGAAAAGAATGTTACAAATATTGACATTTATAACTTTTGAAACACAGACTGATACAGCGTGTTGATTTATTGAATATAGATTTTTCAAAATAATTTTTTTTAATTGTTGCTATGCATATTAAGGGCTTCCTTGTGGCTCAGCTGGTAAAGAACCCACTTGCGATGCAGAAGACCCCGGTTCAGTTCCTGGGTTGGGAAGATCCTCTGGAGAAGGGAGAGTCTACCTACCCCAATATTCTTGGGCTTCACTGTGGGGCTGGTAAAGAATCTACCTGCAATGAGGGAGACCTGGGCTCAATCACTGGGTTGGGAAGATCCCCTGGAGAAGGGAAAGACTACCCACTCCAGTGTTCTGGCCTAGAGAATTCCATGGACTGTATAGTCCATGGGGTCACAAAGAGTTGGACATGACTGAGTGACTTTCACTTTCACAACCAGGACAGGCCTTCAATAAGACCCTGGCACCCTGCTGGCATGTTGGCACCCTGTTCTTAGATTTCCAGACTTCAGAAATTTTAGAAGTAAAATTTTAGTGTGTGTCAGTCACCAAGGATATGGTATTTTGATATAGCAGCCTGAGTTGGCTAAGAAAATACATAATAAATTCAATAATATTATTTTTAATATAAAATTTGGGAAAATAAACTGAGAGACATACAAAAGAAGAATTCAAAATAAATATTGTGGAAATATTATAACAATGATTTGAGACAAAAGGGGCTTATAGATGATAGAAATTAATCCAAAATGGTTAGTCATTCTTTAGCGATTTTTTATCTACTATGCATGATTGCTAGTTTTTTGTTTTCACTTGTGTATTTTCTTAAAAGTCTTTCAGTGTTTACTGAAAATTTAAAGTACCTGGGGATAACCTGCTTTTTTGAACAAGTATTCATTTTGTATTTTGGCATTTTATACCATCTATTTAAAGAGTAGGCCAGCTAAAAATATTTTTGTTTATTTCAGACATATCAATGATACTAAATTCTTAATTACTGAGTGCTAACATGTACCTAAATTCCTTTGATCAACATAAACATTGGTGATGGACAGAGAGGCCTGGCATGCTGCTGTTCATAGGGTCGCAAAGATTCGGACACGACTGAGTGACTGAACCGAACTGCTCCACAAATAAGGGTGCTCCAAAAAGGAAGGGTTCATACATACATCCACAAACACTTTATGTGCTCAGTCATGTCTGACTCTGCCACTCCATGGCAGGCTCCTCTGTCCATTGGATTATTTAGGCAAGAATACTACAGTGGGTTGCCAATTCCTCCTCCAAGGGATCTTCCCAAACCGTGAATCAAACCTAAGTCTCTTGCATTGGCGGGTGGATTCTTTTCCACTGAGACACCTGGGAAGCCCAATATACTTTATAAATCATGCATAATAACAATTAAAAAATTTTGGCTCAGTTGAATAGAACTACTAAAGAAGAAACTCAGAAAAGACATATACTCCAGATTTCTATGCAAATGTGTTTTATATAAACAATAAGAATGTTTGGTTCAACAAACACTTATCAACTACATTATGTGCTTAGAAGCTTATAGATGAAACAGATTTTATATCTTTTTCTTTTTTTGATAGAGCAAGTCTAATGGCTTGTTTCAATTTCAGGGAAAACAGAATTTAATATATAAGGACTACAGCAGAGAGCATGTGTACCTAATTCTATCTCATGGATAATTGAATGTATTTTAGAGGATTGAGGTCCTACATTTGTTTTAAAACAATGAGTAGAAATAACCAATTGCAAAAAAAATTAAACAACATAAAATCTGAAACCAGACTGTCTAGATTTATATTCCACTCCCAATTCACTAGGTAGGTAAAATAGAATAAATGTGCCTAAGTTCCTTTATGTATAAAATGAGATGTAATAGTACATCTCTGATAGACTTTTTGTTAGATTTAAATGCATTCATATATGCATGTTTCTTATAACGAGTCTTGTTTTAGAGGAAAAAAGTCTATAGAAGTGATTACTATTATTATTATCATTATTACTATTATTACTCTAGACATGACATGTACTAAACACAGTGCACATACACCCATAATAAACATTTAAGTGAAGTCAAGGAGACAAAAACAGTGAGGTATGTGTATGGAAACACAAGAAATTTGGTGAATGGGGCATGGAGTGGTAAATGGGTTAAGAAGAGGGAGTATAGGATCAAATCATAGAATGTCTTAAAAGTTATGCCTAAAGACTTCACTTTTGTAATAGGAATCATGGCAAGCTCTCAAGCTCCGACGCTGGCAGGTGTGTTTTTATGTACCGCTCCAGAAGGAGAAAATTGATTTTTGTGTAGCAGAAACAGGAGTACCTAGGGAATTACTGTGATGGTTCAGATGAGCAGTGAGAAGACTTAGATTGATACAATAGTCTTCAATATGAATAAAGTAAGGAGCAAGCACATTTTAGAAACAGAAACACAGGTGTTTGTGATTTGATGGGTGTAAAGAAGAGAATTAAAAATTCCTTTAAGCTTTTAGTAACACTGAAGCCAATCATGTTTAAAAAAAATAACACAAAGTGTACAAAATAAACAGATTCCGTTTAACACATGATGGATGGGTGGGCTTGAGATGCATGCCTGGCAAGAATGAGGATGTACAATACAAAATAATATCCTCTACTCTGGAGCTGTATTTGCTTTTAACCATCCATAGGGCTCTAGAGTTTTGTTTCATAGTTTCTTAAACTTGTAAGTGTAGAATATGGCCCGCTACACAAGAAATTACTCAGACGGTAGAAATTCAATTGTAATTTCTTTCAGTTATTGTTAATGTGGTTGGTCTCAAACTTTAGTTTATATTATGAAAACTCTTGGTTTTTAGTGAAAATAAACTGAAAATATGCAAGCACTGCTTCAGAATAAACATTTTTGTTAGATGTTTCAGTGAACTTTTAGGCAATCTGTGTTTACTCAATTTGAGGGCAGATGAAACACAGAAACAAAGAAATTATCTGAGCTTGCTCCTAGAAGAATTCTTTCTCCAACTGAAAATTCCTCTAACTCCCCATTGCAGTTTAGTAAAATAAACATCCACCTCTTCTCGTACTGAGCATTTTTTAATTTTTTCCACCAGTAATCAAAATGAAAATTTTAGATCTATGTTTTGGTTACTAATTACCTGCCACGATTTACATTATGTGACCATTTTATGATTCAAATTGAATTCAAGGAATGACTATAAAATGAATTGGGCCAGCTTTTCGTCAACAGCTCTTTGTATTTTTATTTTCTTTATGCTATTTTTTTTCTACTTTGTAGTCACATCTCACTTACAGAATTGGCAAGAGCTAAAAGCTCTGTACTGTGTTCTTTTGACCTTTTATTTATTAAATTGCTTTCGGTACAGATTAATTTACTTTGCAAATATTTATTGTTGTTTCACCTGACTTGAAAAGGGAGCTGTAGGCACTTTGATAAATGAATTGGGAGGTTGTTTGACTTCTCCATACCTCCTGGAATTACTTTTATCCCTTACTGAAATGATATCTTGCAGTTTTCTGCTAGTGTGTCCGCAGGGAAATCGTTGTTGATATTTCTATGAATTCTATTGCTTCAGCAATAGCTCTATTTCCTTTGCTCTCTGTTAGTGGAGATACATTGTTGTAAAAAAAAAAAAGTATCCCTCTGAAGCATTGGGTTTTTGTAAGTCAAGCCTTTTAGTTATGAATTACAGACAGCAATGAAGCAGGCTGTGTTGTCAATAGTCAGGAGAATGGGTCTTTTCTCTAATCAATGGGTATTGTCACTGGATAGTTCTTGGTACATTTTATTGTTCTAGCAACTTCCTTAGCTGTGTATGACTCTGACAGTTACCTGATCTTGTTTTACTGTAAAGATATTGGCCTTAGATACAAAGCTCGCTCTTTCATCATTATAAAAATAAAAGATTCAGTTCAGATTCAAGTTGAATTTGAAAAAAATATAATTGCAGTGGATTCCATGTGTAACTGTTAGGTCAGGTGAAACAATAACAGGTAAAATCTTCTATGGATTACCACAGTCAAGTTAAAAATGAAACTTCCAGTTGACTGGATAAAGTCATGAATTTTTCTCACAAATCCACCCAACCCCCTATTTGCCTTTAATGTCAAGGGAGGCTTTGTGCAACCACTGTCTGCTCCTTTCCATTAGAAATTCGATGACATTATTTTGTTCATTTATGCAACACTGGCTACTGTAACAAGTAGGACAATGACAAGTTTTGATTTATACCTAGGGTATTGCCAGACACAACAAAATACCAGTATACTACTAGATCCACCATGCTGAGGCTGATGGATTTTTTTTTTTTTGTCATTACAATTTTAATTTTCAGAATTTGGTTTTTAATTTAAGATCTTAAACTGGATAGATTACATGAGAGACATTAGTTAGATTTCCATGGATATAAAATGTCTTCATATTTGTTGGGTTGACTAGAAAGTTCTTTAAGGTTTTTCAGTAAGGTGTCATGGAAAGATCCAAATGAAATTTTTGACCAACCCATTACATAGTAGATCATTTCTTAGATGGGAATACCTACCTTCTGGGTATGGGAGCCCCTTGGAAAATCTACAACATGGTTCCAGAGCCTGTTGACAATCACATGCATTATACTTCCCTTTAGTTTCCTGATTATATCAAAACCATTCTTCCCAGGTAGTGCTAGTGCCAATACAGGAGATTTAAGAGACACAGGTTTGATCCCTGGGTTGGGAAGATCCCCCTGGAGGAGGGCATGGCAACCCACTCCAGTATTCTTGCCTGGAGAATCCCAATTGACAGAGGAGCCTGGAAGGCTGCAATCCATAGGGTTGCAAAGAGTTGGACTTGACTGAAGCGACATAGAATGCACATGTGTAAACAATGGGTACAATAAAATAAATAAACACTGGGGGGGGGGAGAACAGAAAATATTTGAAAAGTCCCTTAAAATTCTTCCATGATTGTACATCATCTTTATGTTTTATATTTCTATAAAATAATGGAAGGAAAGATAGTTCAAAATGAGTTTAAGTGTGATTGCACATGTTACAAATGGCTTAGAATCTTTTTTCCTGGGTAGATCATAGAAAAGGGCCAAACTCACCTCCTTTCTCTAACTCAACACCATTTCCCCTCAGCTGAAATGAACAGTAAACACTTCTACAATGGCTTGGTTCTAAGCTGTTGACAAAACCTCAAAGTGCCATCTAATTACCCGGCAAAACAGGTCAGCCCTTTGTGTCAGAGACTTTGAACTATTAAGGGAAACCACCTTCAATACAATGTGAAAATTGTTGTGGAAGAAACTATGAGTTCTTACACAATCCCTGTCTCCTCGTTTTACTGTGAGAGAACAGAAATTGTAGCTTGGCACATGGCAGCTGACTGGAAGATGCATTCTTCAGCCTTACCTACAACTTTAATGAGTAGTCACACTCAAGTGATGACTCATGGAATATAAGAAGTATGGATGAGTAGAAATTTCAGGTCATATTCCTAAAGGAACAGCTCCGCCATCCTTTCTCTTCTTCCTGCATTTTTCTTGTAAGAATACAAGTACGGCAACAAGAAACCTTGGACCTCGTAAATGAGGGCTGTGTCACAGAGATGGTAGAACCACAAAATTCAAGGGCCTGTGTCTATGACATCATGATGCTAATTCAGTATTCTTGGATAGATTACTCTAGCATTATTACTTTTGAGAAAAATCAACTTGCTTTTTATTTGAGCCACTTTTACTTTACTAGCATCATGTGTGTAAAATCTTAAATATTAGTGGAGTTTCTAATAAATGCACCCATCTTTTCAACAGAAACCACTACCACCATAGACAAGCCAACTTTATGTCTGAGATGCTGAGAAGACTATTCCAAATTTAAAATCCAGGTTAAGAAAACCCTACTACCTACTTAGTATTATAAGATCACCTTCTGAAGGTAAAAGGCCTTTTCAGGTTTCCAAGGTATAGCTGAATTCTGTACTATGAAGCATTTTTAGATGAATGTATTGCCATTACAGTCTATCAATGCCACATATAAGTTGATCCCAACAAATCAAGTACTTTTCTTCACTGCTCTGTATTTAGAACTTGTTATTGTGTCAGAGACATGACTTTGGTTTGATACAAAAATGTTTTTAAAAAGTTTGTGTGATCAAAAGTCTTTGATCAAGGAAGAGTTTCTTGTTGTTGTTTTCTCCTGCTTTAATCTTTTTTCTACCGCTTTAAAGTATGGTTCTAAGTTTCAACAGGGTTGAAAGAACTCTAAACAATATTCATTTCAAGTGTTTTTAAACTTTCTAAAAGTAATGCTATTATTCCGGTTTACTGGGCATGATTCTACTCCCCTGTGCTTGTTGTCAGTGAAAATCCTGTATAATGTACTTCATTGATTTCAATTTCATCTTCAGTTATTTGGACCTGTCAGCAATTTATAACCTGAAGTTTTCCTTCTTTTCTTAATCAACACCTCCCCAAAAACACACACACTTATTTTATCTCACTCTGCTTTGTCTAGAATGTATATGTGGACATACAGTTGCAAATGTTAATCCCTGGAGAGTAGGTACTGTATTTTGGCCTTATTTATTTTTTCCTGCACAGCTTCTGTAGTACTTGACAGAATAAATTCAAATAAACATTTGTCCCATTTAATTATAATTAGACTGGAAAGACTTTGCTAAAGAAATCACCAAACTCTTGTGATTGAATTAAAATTCAATCAATTCAAGTGATGTTCGAGGGAAGGAAATTCATTTTATGTATCAAATTTCACTCTTTCAGGCACAAACTAACAAAAGGTTGAGTTATTCATATATGAACATACCGTCAACTAGAATCATTTCCTGGTCTTAAAAAACATGAGTTTCTCAACTGCAGACAAATACTAAATGTGCTAGAGTGCACTCTAAAGTGAAAGTTATTTTATATAATTCTACTGTAATTACTTTGAGTTTCATTCCTGATTTACAAGTATTCATCATAAAAAATGCTTATTGTATATTACACACTCTGACGTAGAGTGAGGAGAATTGTCATGGCTTAATTTGTTGAAGAAAAATTAAATTGCTTTTTTGCACATCATTGTATAAACATAATATGATGGCATCATTATAGAATTTGTGATTTAAGGGTAAGCAATTAAATTCATAGTTTCAATCATATAATGAAATATTAGGACTTAGAAAGGCTTACTGATTGTCCATACTCCTAAATACCCATAAGATGAGAGCCAAGAGTTTTAAAAATAGCTATCATTTATTGAGCACATTGGAGAAGGTAATGGCAACCCAACCAAGTATTTTTGCCTGGAGAATTCCATGGACACACGAGCTTGGCAGGCTATATAGTCCATGGGGTTTCACAGAGTCGGACATGACCGAGCGACTATGACACACATTCACATTGAGCACATAATCTATTCCATCATATTAGATAAGTTCTAGAGAGATATATTATTGCTGAGCCATTATGCTATTAATTATTAAGAGAAGCCTCTGGAGCAAAATTGTTTAAGTCTTAATCCTGTCTCTTCTTTCTAGTAACAGTATGATAATTGGGCAAGTTCTTAACACTCTTTATATCTATTTGCCTCCTCTGTAAAATAAAGTATGTTTATATTTTACTCACTAAGTTGCTGTGGGGATTAAATAGGTGAATACATATGATACACTTAAGAGTTTTACACAGTGTCTTTCACATAATAAGCTTTAAATAATCATTAGCTATTTTTATTAAGTAGATCATATTTACTCTTCAGAACAACTGAATATATATACATATTTTACGTAAGGCTACTGAGACTCTGAAAGGGTAAAGTTACAAAGTGTGTATGTGCTTCAGTTGGAATTCAAATGTTGTTTTGACTCAAAAGCTTCTTTTTCATTCAACTGTATTAAGCCACGATAGTCTGTACTCTAAACAATTTTTACTGAAAGTATCTCTTGACCTGAATTATGTGGTTAATAGCTTTTGTTTTTATGGCAAACAGTTTAAATGCAATAGTTCAGTTCAGTTAAACATGTAATAAAATGTTTTGCTAGACACCTGAACATTTTAAATTGGAGAAGATAATCTTACGCATCAAATATTTTATTTTTCTTGATTGGAACAAAATATAACACAAAAGATTTTATTTTGTTTGTTTGTAATTACTCTGGGATTTTCTTCTGATATATGTTGCTATTGCTAATACAGAGAATTTTGTTTTACTCAGAACTAATACAGGGTTAACTGAAATGTTTTTTCTGGTAAAACTAATTAGCCTACAATTTCTGATTTCCCAACATTTGGTTCAGTAATTTTTATTATATCCACAAAACGTTGATGTTTTGAGAAACATTTATTGCCTCAATTATGTTGCAGCAAATTATATGTCCTTTTATTTTTTATTACTATTGTAGAAACGTGCATAAAACAAAATTTAAAAATCAATATATCGTGTGTATTAACAAAGAAATAAAGTATTTAAAAATATATCCCCCTTGTGAATCAGTGTGGTAAATATTATTAGGTTTGAGTGTGATTGTTAAATAAAGGATCTCATGACTTATTTAGTACAAAGAACAAATAATATATTGCTGCTTTAATTTGATTAAGTTGAAGACATTTCATGATGCTTCCTATGATTGTATTTGAATTTGAATCTACCTATATGTAAACACATGTATTATTTAAAGGTACCACCTCATAAATGAAGGCAAGCAGTTTACTGGCAAATCAAGAGTACAATATCCAGATTTTTTTTTTTTTTTTTAGTCAAAGAAAGTGTCAAACTGTCTCTGGGATTTTGCTACTCATAAAATGAGGAAGCAATAAAATGTTACTGCCTAAGACTTTTCTTTCATACCTGTAGAGAAAAATATGGTCATGCTAGAGTAATAGCATGTGACAAAGATGGAAAAAAAAAAAAGCAGTGTCTTCATTTCTCAAATTCATGTTATTTTAATTTTCAATTAAAAAGGTTAATGCAGCTTTTTTATTTAAACTTTTGTGGCCACCTTGAAACATATGTTTTTCTCCCTTCCAAATCATAATGTTGTTAGCAATGAGATCAGATAATAAATAATCATTTTAGAATCTTTAAAAAAGTATTTTTGAGCATCATTTGAGATCTGATTAATTAGAATTGTTAACATGATGAAAACTAAACATGTTGATTGTGTCATTGACCTATATTCTTGAAAATTTCATATGGATTGAGTACATCCTTATCACATTAACTAAAGTTTTACAAAGATCAGTATCACCTTAAGATTATGTGTTTTTCAAAAACATTAATACTTAAAAGTGCTTTTAAAGTTAAAAAATAAAAAATAAACTAATTAAAAAAATAGAAATAAAATAAAATAGCATACTCAAAAATAAAAGGTTAAAAATATATTGGGGAAATTTGTAGAATGATATGTTATCATAAAAGGCATCTTCAGGACAAAGTAGATTGGAAGATCATGTATTATCTTACTAAGTATAAATTACTCTGGTTTTTGGGGTCAATTATAAAATAATGCTAGTTTCTACTTCTGTTTCCTCAGTTAACCTCCTTCAGTTGCCCATTAGCTCAGTCTCATTGCTCTCTCTTGGAGTTCTCATGTGGTGGAAATAATAATGAATAATCAATAATGGTCCCCAGACCCTGGGCATTAGATTCCTAATCCTTGGAATGTCTAAATGTTACATTACATGAGCAAACAATCTTGGCAGATGTGGTTAAATCAAGGTATTCACGTACAGATATTTAGATAGAACCACAAGTGCACATTTAGGAGGAGGGAAGAGGGAGTTTTAACAGAAACAGAAGTCAATGTGTCCAAGGAGGCAGCCACAGCAGTGATTTGACCGCAAGCACCAAAGATGCCAATAGCACCAGAAGCTCCAAGGGGCAAGAAATGTACTGTATCTTAGAGCACCCAGAGAAAGGACAGTTCTGCTGACACCTTTTCATTCAGTGATCCTAATTTTAGACTGCTGCCACAAGAACTATGAGGAATAAAGTTCTGTTGCTTTAAACCACCCAGCAGTGGTAATTTGTAACAGCAGCCACAGGAAAAAAATAATATAAGTTCATTATCGTGTCTGTATTCCTTCACTTATGATTTTACTCGATATTTTCTTGGCCTAGTAAATTGTATTTCTTATGCAAGTATCATTCATCCTGGTTTCAACATCTGCCTTTAAACTTTTTCTGTTATACCAGCTCTCTCTCCTCTTCTCCTCCTCTCAATTTTTAACACTTTAGTCACAAAAATTAGTCTTTAGTTCATAATTTTATAATTGATTGTTCAACTGATTTTTAATAATTTTTATTAAATCTATTGCACTTGCCTTCAGCTTACAATATATCTATTATTTTTATAGAGTTCATGTTCTCTGCAATGTTGATCACTCATAAAGTAAGCAATATATTACATGTCATTCAAAGGCTTTCTAACTTTTACCTGTTTTTTTTTTCCATTCTCTTCTCTCCCTGTGTATTTTTTTTCTACCCATCATTGTGAATCTCTTTCTGATTATCCTCTAATCGTCTGTTTAAATGGCACTCTTGTTTTTCACTTTTGACTAAAAATCATTTTGTGGGTTTTAAATCTCTTGTTTGAATCCAAGTTTTCAATTCTGGCAAACTCTCCAGTGATGAAGAGGTTATGCATATTCAAGAGAATACAAATTTGAATGGGTACCCACTCTGTTTTGATTGCCAACATATAGCTGGCATTTAGGAGACTGCCTGAAGCTGTGGCCACATAACAATATCATTTGTAAGTAAACTACAGATGTTATTCCCAGTTGGTTCTTTTGAGTACAAAGACAGACATGGAGACAAAAGAATCTGTTTGAGCATGGCCTGCTACACGTGTTCTCACTGGTTAAACCACGAAGGAATCAGGTATACTGACTCATTCAATGCCTCAGTTTCTAAGATAAATAGATTGAAGAAATTAAATGTGGGTGTTTGTGAAGTATAATGATTCCAGATTAAGAAAACTAATGCTGTTCTAAGGGGAAAAACTACTAATTAATCAGATCCTTGAGACAGACAAATAGAGTCTTTTGAATAAATTTAACAGAGAGAAGAAAAAAGTTGACTTGACTGATTGACCTCATTTTGACAAGAGACAGATTTGGTCTTTGAATATTATAGAGTTAGCTTATCTGGCAGATTATCTCCGTGTCTTATTATTTAATACCATATAGATACAATCATAGACTGAGCGCACAAACATATGTGCACCTTCATATACATGCTTTACGCACATATAATGCACACATGACAAAACACATAGATTGTAAAGAAATGATCAAATAACCAACAGTATGAAACTTATTAATTTCCCCATTGGCAGGGGAAAAGAGTTTTTTCTTTCTCTTCCATAAAAGACCCCAGTGTTCAGTCTTGATGAAAGCATTTATTAGCAGAGTAAAACTGAAAAGAAGAAATGGCTGTAAAACTTGCAGTAGAGTCAAGGACAGCAAGGAGACAGAGGTTCTTGTTGTGGGGGGCACTTGGTGAAGCAAACAAACTTCTTGAGAGAAAGAGTCTCACTTCTTCAGACTTTACATTTAGCCTAGAGAAAATGGTGTGCCTGGCAACATCACGGTGAATGAAAAAAGTCAAAGATTTAGAGAGAAATATTTTTAAACACCGTAAGCGTGAATGATACATATACTGAAAAATAAATGTTTCTCTCCACAAACATTACTTTGATAGCTCCTTACAACAACTCTTCCACCTTATTTTTGTCAGGTTTTTAGATTTTTTTCATCTATTCTTCTCCATTTCTGAATCATTTACAATTTTCTGCTACAATAGCTTTATCTACAATGTTAAAAAGTAAAACACATTGACTGAAAATTTTATATGTAAGTGTACACTAGAACTATTGATTTAAAATTCATTATGCATCAACCAGAAAAGATCATTTAGCACAGCATGGTGTCCTGACTTCAGAAATAATTTTCCTCTGATTAGTCTATCTTTTTCCTATTTGTTTTTATCATTGCTGTGAATGCATATAAACTTGTTTATTTGGTTCAGAAGTTTGGCGGTTCCAGTTGTCAATAGCTGACCTGTCTCTTCCACTTTTGTAAATGAGCACCTTGGTCCCAAGCCTGCTCATTTCATCAACTATGCTTCATTGAACACACTGTTAAGTCTCACAGACCCTGGGTTCTTTCTTTCAGGAATAGGCTGCTTTTGCTGAGCAATATATATGTTATCTCTCTTATTTCAAACCCCTTGCTTCTGCACATCAAGGCCTAGAATTCATCTTATCAGAAGAGTTGACAAAGTGGAAAATGTATGGAAAATACAATTTTCATTTTTAAATGAAATGCATGAAGTTGGCCTGACTGGTCATGGAAATTTAAACTCTCTCTGTGTGTTATAGATATCCCCAAGGGAGGTACCTCCAGTAAAATTTGGCATTCATATATTTCCTAAATAGCAAGAAAACTTGGAGTTTTATGTGAAGTGTAGAAGGTTATGATAATGACATGACACCCACCCTTTTAAAATTAAGTCACCATTTCATTTTCACAGAGTTTTAAGTGGTTAACTGAATCCATGAAAAAGAAAGAGCTTCAAGTTGTCACTAATTTTCTTTTGTTTTTGTGAACCCAGGGTGTCACTGAAAATCATCCCTTTTTATGGGCATTTGATCACTTTTCTAGCTTTATTTAAAAACTTTATACATGAACAAAAAATGAGTCTGAGGCCTGTAAGATTAAGATATTCAAGTACTTCACCTTACTGTTTACTGGGACAAGATGTTCCTAAGTGTGTCTCATTTTCCTGTGAGAAACTCTGTTGTATAATTTGAGGGTACAGGTATACAGAAATATTGTAATTTCAGTTGCAGAACACCACAATAGAGCAAATTTCAAAATAAAGCAAGTCACATGAATTTTTTGGTTTCCTGAGGCATATAAAAGTTATGTTTCTACTTTGTACAGTCTATTAAATGTACAATAGCATTATGTCTTAAAAAAAAAACCCAACAATGTGCATTCCTTAATTAAAAATACTTTACGGCTAAAATATTCTTACCGCAATCTGAGCCCTCAGTAAATCATAGGATAACATCAAAGATCACTGACAATAGGTCATCATAACAAATATAACAATGGAAAAGTCTGAAATACCGAGAGTTACCAAAATTGGGAAACAGAGACACAAAAGGTAATAAATGCTGCTGGGAAAATGCCACCAATATACTTGCTCAACACAAGGTCACCACAAACTTTCACTTTATAGAATACATGACATCTATGAAGTACAATAAAACAAAGTAAGCTTGCACTATGTTTATAAACTTTAGACTAGATGTGCTTTGTTTACTCAGCAAAAATAAAATATTACATGTGTTACTGTTTTGTTTTAACTTGTCCACAACTCCTCCAACTTCCTCAGCAACACCACAACTCTATCCACTATAGGGGAGAGAGAGAGTAAGGAGAAGGAGGAGCTGTCAGGGGATTTCCCAGTAAAGGTCAGACTCTCATCATACTCCTGGAGAGAAACCTGAGAAGAGAATTTCACTACCTGGGAATTCAACCTAAATTTCCTTATCAGATATCTCTTTCTGAGTTTCAATTCTCAGATGCTTATCTATCTGGATAGTCTTCTCAACCACCCTCCAGGGTCACCTCTGTAAATGTCAGACTACATTCTATTAATAGGTTGCACTAAGTTTTTTTCTACATTCATTTGCAGTTATTTTTCTGTAGTTAGATATTTTTATTTTACCAATTGTTGGTTACTACCTAATTTTGTCTGTAATGATGAGGAGTTTTGTGTTCATGACCTCTCCACCATCTAGATATTAAAAATATATCATTCACATTAATAGGGGTGTTGCTGTTTGGTCACTAACTTTTGTCCTACTGTTTGAAACTCCATGAACTTCCAGGCTTCCCTATCACTTCACTATCTCTCAGAGTTGACTCAAACTCTTGTCTATTGAGTCAGTGATGCTCTCTAACCATTTTATCCTCTGTCGTCCCCTTCTCCTCCTGCCCTCAATCCTTCCCAGCATCAGGGTCTTTTCCAATGAATTGGCTCTTCACATAAGGTGGCCAAAGTGCTGGAACTTCAGCTTCAGCATCAGTCCTTCCAATAAAGATTCAGGGTTGATTTCCTTTAGGGTTGACTGGCTTGATCTCCTTGCTGTACAAGAGACTCTCAAGAGTCTTCTCTAGCACCACAATTCAAAGGCAAAAGGGTGTTACTTTGTTCTTATTCCTTTCATTGTTGTTTATCACTGTCGATAATAGTTGGAGAGAGAGAGTGGAAATAGATCTAAAAAAACTGATGTTTCCTTTAATGTGAGCTGGGGGGAAAAAACGAGTCAAGGTTTACTGAGAATTTAGGGTTTCATTCTTTCTGGTAGAAATCAAGTACCTGAGATGTGTGAGAGAGAAGGTAGGAGAGAGAAGGTGATATAGGTAAAGTTATACAATGTGTGTATTGTGGGGGAAGTTGGCAAATCAGCCCTAGTGAATGCTGAGTTTTCCAGCTTAGCAGAACATTGCTACATATATTTTGTAGAGTAATTTGGAGTTTTTATCATTAAATTATTTAAAATATATACATACCTCCAAGATTAGAAGGAATTGAAGTCTGAGACAGGTAAATTTGTGGCAATATTACTCAATGTGGAAAAAGTCATGCAGTAGAAGAAATAAATATGAAATAAACAAGCCTTTCCTAAGATAATACATAACACTAGTATCAGGCTTTCCTGGTGGCTCAGTGGTAAAGAATCTGCCTGCAATGCAGGAGATGCTGGTTACATTCTTGGGTCAGGAAGATGCCCTGGAGAAGGAATGGCAACCCACTCCAGTATTCTTGCCTGGGAAATCCCATGGACAGAGGAATCTGGTGAGCTACAGTCTATGAGGTCTCATGAGTTGGACATGACTTAGCGACTAAACTACCACCACCAAAGTTAGCCTTGGGTATTTTATTTTTTGAGAATTATGTAAGCCTAAACATTTCTTTCTCTTCATTGTAGTACAGAGAATTAATTATATATTTTCATCCTCTTTTCAAATTAATAATTTAGTTTTACTCATTTAATATTCATGCTTATGAAACTGTTTTTAAATGAACTTTTCATATTCTTATCAGGAAATACTAGCCTAGGAAACACTAGGCTCAGGTCTAAGCTGGACTAAATGGAATTTAATTTGGACGTAATATTTTTCACTTTCAGGGTATCATCTATCATTGGATGATATTGTTGAAGATTCCAAAAATTACTAAATTTAGTTTCTACTATTGAATGGCTGCAAAATACATTATTTGTAAATTATTTGACTATGTATCATATCTCTTGAGTGTGTGCACACACACAGAACCAAGCACATCTTCCATGCTCAGTAGCAACATGGACTAAGTTAGTAACAAAATTTACAAGCATTTACATTTAAAAATTCCAAATGAGACATCTATTAGTCCAAAGCATTTAAAATAATGTTCTTAAAAAAGTTCTTTTAGTATTAGAATGAAAAAAATCTCTACATAAAAATGTAAAGAAAAAAAAAAATGGAACTGAGATTTCCCAACTTTCTTCTAAAGAGATATAGGATGTTACCCTAAGGATGTAGAGTTATTGTTAATCCACTCCCAACTCTTAAAATGTGTCTTTTTATAAAAGCCTGAAGGAAGATTTTAGGAAATTCTTAATAATGATGCTGAAATTTTAATTCGACCTGACTCATAGGGGAGCAGGGATCAAGATGGCAAAGTGGGAGGACATGGAAATTACCTCTCCCTGTAAACACATCAAAAGTACATCTACCTGTGGAACAATTCTCACAGAAAACTAGCTGGAAACTGGCAGGCAAACTTCTACATAACCAAAGCTGTAAGAAATATTTCCAAGTGATGTGGTAGGTGAAGAAAGGCATAAGAACTCAGCCCCTAAGAAGGGTCTGAAAGGGAGAAAAAGTTTGTATGGGCAGACTCACCCTGAGAGTAAGTGGGTCAGGCCACACAGGGGGTGTCCCAATCCTGGCGTCCTACATGGAGGAGATAAGCCCCCTTGGCTGTTAGGAGAACCACTTGATAAGACCAGAAGTGCTGTAGAAGTTTATTCTGCTTTTGAGGAGTGCTTGTGCCCTGGATTGGCAACAATCAAAACAGGAAGAGCTTTTCAGGCATCTGCCACCTTCCCGCACTCTCTAATCCAAATGATGTGACTACCCTGGCCCTGCTCGCTCCACACCACAGCCTGGCATAAGGTTTGAACCAATCTGGCCCTGGGAAGAGAATCAGTCTGGCCATGCAGAGAAAGACCAGGGGGCCCGGGTTGTGACCCAGGTGGGGCGGCTGTGAGCATCGTCAGTGCTCACTGGGGTAGTACTACAGAAACATTTCCTTGCTTTATCTCCTAGCCCAGCAAGAGGGTTCCAGCACCACACTCTCCACTTTAATAACCCAGTGAAATTTTCCATGCTAAATGGAAGCTATCTATGATAAATGGACAAATTATAAGTGACAAGTATTTTAGATTCATACAAATTCTGGACATAATGTCATGATTGTAAGGAATAAGTTCTGAGAGCAATCTTTAATAAACATCTGCCTTACACATTATATTTATTCACATTTAAAACATTAAGAATTTTTTAATGAACCAAATTTTGCAATTTAGGGCATTCAAACTTCATCTTTGTTGTTTCATTTTATTTATTCTATCAATCCTAATCAAGCACTATTGCTTTGTGGTGGGAGGCAGAGGGTTATAGATGTTTTAAGTATGTTTGTTTGTGAAATCAACTATGTATCTGGGAAAAAAGTCTGTTCTTTAGTGCAGACTTCATGTGAATATAGAAATTAATAAATTTAAAATATTAATAGCATCTTTAGAATATATGAGTTCTATACCAAATAATAAGTCCCTGTCTTTTCCACTGTGTACTTTTATTACACACTTGATTATAAAATGATGAAGGGGTTAGGTGTGTGTTATTTTGTGTTATTATCAATGGTATGCTACTTCATGGATTCCAATTTAAAAAAAAATACAATCATTTTGTTGCCTTACTATGTATCTTTTAAGAAAAATCCACTTGGTAAATACATAATTAGATACTCTTCTATCAAACAGTAAGCAACTCTATCAATTAGCCTTTTAGCAACCTACTATATGATAAACACTGAAACAGGAAATGGTGGACAACGCTGCCACAATCTCTGCCTGTAAATTTTTAACTGGAGAACTCAGATTTAAAAACTAATTATTATAATTATTGAAAGTTACTCATGTGCTTCTGCTCTAAATGAATACGTACAGGATTTTATATAAACCTAAATTCAGGAAAACAAACTTACCTTTGGGGCATAAGAGTCAATGGAAAAGTATTCCTTAAGGAAATAATTTTTGAGGCTAGACCTGAATGATGAGAAAAGTTTATCAAGGTAAAGATAGAGAAGACTAGTATTGGGTTGGGTCAAAAAGTTTATTCAGGTTTTTCCGTTACAGCATATGAAAAAACTTGAACGGACATATTGTTCAGCAAATATTTCAGATATATGAACACTTCAGGTAAGAGAAAGCATGATGGGTTTTAGACACTGAAGTACGATATTTTAGGTGTTGTGAGAGGTCTAAAATTGGTTTGAGAACAGAATATAAAGGACCAGAAATAAGTAAGTTTGGAAATATAAGCAGAACTCAAATCATGCTTGAATTCCTAGACTCTATTAAGTATTTTTACTTAAATCAACACTGGCTCTCTGCTGAAGAGTATTAAACTGAGACATGGCATGAAGAGGTTCACATTTTAAGAAGTCCACATTGTATTGAGGTGAAGTGAGTAGCTACATGAAGACCAATTATAATATTACAGCTATAGCCTGATTTAATGTGGTATGGTCATAATGAACTTTCACAGAAATTCTTTAGTTGAGAAAATTCAATTTTTGCTCATTTCAAATTGAAGCAATATTTCTTCAAGAGCTAGTACACAGCTAAACAAATTTACTAGGTTCCTTGGAAGTTAGGTTAAGCCATATGACTGTGTGCCAGCCAAATATGTGTGGAAGTGATTGGCACCTATTCCAGCTTTGGCTCATAAAACCATCCCACCTGTGTTCTTCTGTGTTTCTCCACAGGAGATGTAGGAAACAAACTGTTGAATATGGCAGAGCTACAGCAAGCTGGATCATTGCCAGCTTTTTCACCTGCCCAGTATCGTCATCTGAGCAAACATATAACACATTTGGGGCCTAGTTATTACATCAGTTAGTTAATGCTAAGTAATATACAACCTAGGATTTAATTTAAAACACAAATTGATTTTGTACACAACTTTAAAACCAGTTAAAGGCAGTTGGTCATGTGTCATCCAATCTTTTTTACTTTAAGTTAATAACTATCATTATCTAAGCATTTTTATATTTTTACTCATAATAGTGACATGTCACTTCACCAATGCTATTTGCATATATTGTTCACAATATGCCCTTATGCTATTTTCCAAAAGGAAGCTTTTACTGTGGTAAAATGTACTATTTTAGTTTTCTCGGATTCCTATAACAAATGACTGCCAACTGGGTAGCTTATTGAAATTTATTTTCTCATAGTTCTGGAAGCTAGAAGTTTAAAATCAAGATGTCAGCAAGATTGGTTCCTTCTTGAGGTTTTGAAATAAATAAAAATTATAATGATTTTCTTCTACCTTCTTTCAATTACCAGTTATCTTTGACACTCCTTGGTTTACAGCTGTATTGCTCCAGTCTCTGAGTGACATTCTCTCTGACTCTATACCTCTGCCTTCACATGGCCTTTTATAAGGATATTGGTCATTCGATTTAGAAAAGACTTTAATACTGTATCTCATTTTAACTTGATTACATCTGTAAATAAAGATCCTATCACCAAATAATGTCAAATTCACAGGTGCCAGGGGCTGGGACTTCAACATCTTTGGAGGAATACAGACCAACTGATGACAGATACATACAACAAAATTCAGCCATCATAAAAATATAATTTTATTTTCCTTTTATTATAGAAATTATAGTATGTAAACACCATCATACTCATAATATAGAATATTTTCATCACCTCAACAGCTTCCTCCTGACACTTTGCAATTAATATAACACATATACTAGTACCTAGAAATTACTAATCTGCTTTCTCTCACTATGATTTTGTCTGTTCTTACTATACTTAGTTTCTATCACTCAGAACAATGCCATTAAGATTCATCTACACTGTCGTGTGTATCTGAAATGTGTGCTTTTTTGTTGCTGTGTAGGTTTCTGTTCCAATCCCAAAGAAAGGCAAAGCTAAAGAAAGTTCAAACTACCTCACAATTGTACTCTTTCACATGCTAGCAAAGTAGTACTCAAAATTCTCCAAGCCAGGCTTCAACAGTGCGTGAACCGAGAACTTCCAAATGTTCAAGCTGAATTTAGAAAAGGCAGAGGAACCAGAGATCAAATTGCCAATATGTGTTGGATCATAGAATAAGAAAGAGAATTCCAGAAAGACATCTACCTCTGCTTCATTGACTATGCTAAAACCTTTGACTGTGTGGATCACAACAAACTGTGGAAAATTTTTATAGCGATGGCAATACCAATCCACCTTACCTGTCTCCTGAGAAATCCGTATGCAGGTCAAAAAGAATCAGTTAGAACCAGACATGGAACAATGGACTGGTTCTAAATTTGGACAGGAGGTATGTCAAGGCTGTATATTGTCATCTTGCTTATTTAACTTATATACAGAGTACATCATGTGAAATGCCAGACTGGATGAAGCACAAGCTGGAGTCAAGATTGCTGAGAGAAATACCAACAACCTCAGATATACAGATGACACCACCCTTATGGTAAGAAGCAACGAGGAGCTAAAGAGCCTCTTTATGAAAGTGAAAGAGGAGAGTGAAAAAGTTGGCTTAAAACTCAACATTCAAAAAATGAAGATCATAGCATCTAGTCCCATCACTTTTTGGCAAATAAATGGAAAACAATGGAAACAGTGAGATACTTTATTTTCTTGGGCTCCAAAATCACCACAGATGGTGACTGCAGCCATGAAATTAAAAGACACTTGCTCCTTGCAAGAAAAGCTATGACCAAAATAGACAGCATATTAAAAAGCAGAGACATTACTTTACCAACAAAAGAGTGTCTATTCAAAGCTATGGTTTTTTCAGTAGTCATGTATGGATGTGAGAGTAAGACCATAAAACAGGCTGAGCACTGAAGAATTGATGCTTTTGAACTCTGATGTTGGAGAAGACTCTTGAGAGTCCCTTGGACTGCAAGGAGATTCAACCAGTCAATCTAGAGGAAATCAATCCTGAATATTCATTGGAAGGACGGATGCTGAAGCTGAAGCTTCAATACTTTGGACATCTGATGCAAAGAGCTGTCTCATTAGCAAAAGCCCTGATGGTGGGAAAGACTGAAGGCAGAAGGAGAAAGGGATGACAGAGCATGAGATTATTGGATGGTATCACTGACTCAATGGACATGAGTTTGAGCAAGCTCCATTAGATGGTGAAAGACAAGGAATCCTCGTGTGCTGCAGTCCATATTGTTGCAGAGTTGGACACGACTGAGTGACTGAACAACAATGAGGTTTCTCTTCTCCTTTGCTCATGCTTATTCCAATCACTATTTCAAACTTGTATGCCATTGGATTAATTTTTAACCCCACTGTTATTGTCATTCTATTTGTTATATATAACTCATCTAATTTACATAAAGTGTTCTAATAATATTATTGTATAAACATATAGTTCAACTATCCTTCTTTAAATCTGCATATCCTATCACTGAATATTCTATCACATTCCTGAGCATTCCCTCCTGTTATATGATCCAAATGATCATAAAAAATGAACTATATCCACAATTTATTATATTCCACATAGCATGTTTATGATATTAAACATATAATCAAACACCACTTCCTTCCTTCATTCATTTAAAGGCTTTTCCATTGAACTTTCCTAATTATTAAATCCTTCAACTTCAATATCAGTAATTTCTCTTCAATATGATGGTATTTTCCAGACACTCTCATTATTGAAATAATATCAAAGAAATCATAGAAGGAAGAGTAGGAAAGTTGAAGGAGACTTCAGATATTTTGATAATAAATTGACAGACTTCTATCATTATTGAAGTAGAGAAGAAATAAAGAAAAGAGAATGAAGATGAGAGTAAGTTTGTTTGACAAGATATAGATAATTAGATTAGAAAATAATTTGAGATTAAAAATTTGACACATAAAGAAAATCTGCTACTTCAGATCCTTTTAATCAACATTTTCTCATTTACTTCTCAGAATAAAACCATATAGTAGCTATTAATATCAGTCTTTCCCAGCATTAGAAAACACATTTCTCAGGAGTTGAATTACTTAACTCTACCCATAGGGTCATTTTGAGTAGGATAAACTTATTTGAAATAAACAGAACTAAACCAATGAGAATTTATCTTTCAGCAGTATCTTTTATCATTTTTCATTACAAAATGTAGCACAGAGAAAATACACAGAGAAAGTGTACAACCTAATGATCCAAAGGAAAAAGAATATTGCCACCTCCCTCAAAGATATTTCATTATCAATCTCATTTTCTACATCCTTCTGGCTCTCCCCCAGAGACATATATTATCTTAATATTGGGTAATAGCTTTCTTGCCCATCTCGGTACCACACTAAAAGCTATAGTTTTATTTGGCCAGTATTTTGGAGCTAATGTAAATGTAATCATCCAGCATGTACCATTTTCTATCTGGGTTCCTTTGCTCATCAAATATGTATAAACTGTTACTGTTTATAATTCCTTTGTTTTCATTGCTCTGCAGTATTCCATTGTATTTATTTACAACAATCTATCTAATTTACTCTTAGTGTGTATTTTCGTCGTTTTCTGGTCTATTTTAGCATTCCCATGACAGCTGTAAGAGTCTTGATACACATACTCATGAATATCAATTGGGTATATATGTAGAAATGGAATTGCTGTCTCATACAGTCTTTGCAGGTTCAATGTTAGCAACCTGCAAATGTTTGTCAATAATGACAAATAATTTTCAAAAGGAAATTTTAACAATTTGTATTCCTTCAAATAGTATATGGGTGCTCCCACTGCTCTGTATTTCCACCATCAGTTTGTCGGATTTTTACTTTTCCTTCTTTTTTCTTAATATTGGCCATTCAGCTGAGTATATATTGGCATTTCTATAATTACATAAGAATTTAGTAGCTTTCTGCATTTATAAGCTAATTAGAATAATTTAACCATAAACTGATTGTTTATGTCTCCCTTGCCATGCTTAGTCATGTCTGACTCTTTGTGACCCCATGGATTGTAGCCCATCAGACTCCTCTGTGCATGGGATTTTCCAGGCAAGAACACTGGAGTGGGTTTTCTTTCTCTTCTCCAGGGGATCTTTCCAACCCAGGGGTTGAACCCCATCTCCTGTGTCTCCTGCATTGGCAGACAGATTCCTTACCACTGAGCCACCCACTGAGCCACTTGGAAAGAAAAGTTTATTACATTTTTTTTTTTTTTTTTTTTGGCCACACCATATGGCATATGAGATCTCTGACCACGGATTGAACTTGAGTCCCTGTAGTGGAAGCACAGAGGCTTAACCACTGGACTGCCAAGGAATTATTTCTTAGACTTCTTAAAATTAGGTTCTTGATTTTTTATTACTTTAGTACTTTATATAAATTAGATACAAGACTTTTATAGGTTATATGAGTTGAAAATGCCTTCTGCAATTGAGCAAATTGCATTTCACTCTCTTAACTATGTATATAGATAACAATTCTATGAAGTGAACTTATTCCTATTTTAAATGATTAGTGATTTTCTTTACTATCCTTTTTATAAAACCCTGGGTTTATACTGATAATATACTTTTTAAGATTTTTGAATCTATATTCATGTATTATATTGCTTTAAAATTTTATTTTCTTATAATATCCTTATCTGGTTTTTGTATCAAGGTTATGTAAACCTCATAAAGTGAGTTGTGGAATGTTCTGACTTTTTTATTCCTTAGGAGTTGTTCATGTGGTTTAGTAGAATTTATCAATTTCAACATTTGTTAAAGTTTATGAGTGAAGCCACATAGATGTAGAAGTTTATTTGTGAAAAGATTTTAAAATTACAGACTCAGATTCTAAAATTGATGCATAGCTATTCAAATACCTCTTGTATCATTTTTTTTCTGGCATTTTCCTAGGAATGTATCCATTTTAACAAGTATTTAAAATATATTGGTAAATATTTGTTCATAACAATCATTTTTACTTCTAGCTCTTTCATTCTATTACTCCTATAACCCTGTTCTTTAACCTCATGTAACTACTTTTTTCCGTTGCTACATTGAACCATCTTTATATTCTTTTAGATTTGACCAGTTTTGCATCCCTGGATCTTGTATCCTCTTTGCTACTCTCAATAGAACTTATTCTCTCTAGTTTGGACTCCTACAGTACTGTTCTAACTTTTTTGTATTTTTGTTACCTTCAAATGCATCCTTCATGCTGCCACTGGAAAGGTAAAAGCAAAACATATATATATATATATATATATATATATATATATATATATACACACACACACACATATATAATCACAGTTTTGAAAAGGATAAGGTTTCCCAACTTTCTACATTATAAATTCTAGTAAATATTTCATGGGATATTTTTTCACTGCATTTTTACCAGTTTAATTTATATTCTTATTTCAGTACAGCCACACTAACCTTAACCAAAAATAGTTTACTGACTATTATCCTACCGACCAATCAGGTTAACATAAGGCTTTTTATGGCTTTATATATTGATATGGGTTTAAACTATATCATTTCATCAATTGCACCTTGTCATAAGTTTCTTGTAGGACCTGCTCCTAATTGTCCACTTAATTCTTTAGATTGTCTTCATATCCTTGATTCCTAGCTCAGTAACTCACATCACTAAAACCTTCAAGAAATATTTATTAATGTGATAATTGAATAGATGAACAAATAAAATATTCAATTTAATCAAAATCATTCTGATAATACAATGGCTCATGACAGGACAAGGAATTTTGCTTAGCACTGGTCATAACAGTGACCAGTGAATAACAGTGAAGGGATTAGAGTCAAGATGTTCCTGACTTCATTTTACTTTGTAATAGTCATTATTATCATGCAATAGTTTAAAGCTAGTGAGCATGCCACATCTATTAAAAGTTTCTTGAGAAAAAAAGGACAAATATTAAGTGATTATGGAAACTATAAGATTTCTAAATGTTTAAAGTTAGGTTTGAGAATGTCTTATTCATCCTGTTAGTCATTGAAACATATTATGTATTGGTGTCTCTCTTTCAGGCAGTTAACAGAGGAGCAGATATGTATAGAACAGATCAGTAATACTTCTGGAAAGTTAATGTCCATTAGACATTTGTTGCTACAGCTATGCATTGAATAAGCTAACCAAAGATTGTACATGCTATTAATATTTAATTATTATTGTTATTTTATTTTATAGGTGATATATGTGCATTTTCTTAGAATAACTATCTTGATGTAAAGCACTTGTGAATGAATTTCAAAGACTTTAGGGATTTTAATGTTTAGTAGTTGGATTATTTGCAAATTCTACTTATATCTCATTTTTTATCACTGCTTCTTAAATCTTACAGTCATTTATAAGTCCAAAATAGATTTTGTCTTTCTTCATGATATCCTCTACCTTGTTATCAAAGTGCATATCTCTTACTTCATTCTGTGCTTCAAAGAATTCAGTGCCTCTGCATCCCCTTCCAATTAAGATGCAAACTCCTGAGGATAACACACAAACTCGGTTATCTCTCAGTCCTTTTAAAGCTCTTCCAGGCTCATCACTTTCATATCCTCTCTGATCTATACCAGAGACACATTGGAGGCACCATATTCCAAGGACACTCATTGTTTCTTGCCTTCATGCGTTTGCACGTGCCTTTCTCTCTCCTTTGAAGGCTTTCCTTTTCCATTTTCTAACTCCAAGATATCCCTGAAAGGTTGAACTCCCAGTGGGATGAATACCTTTCCTAACCTACTGATTGGCATCAAATGTTCTTCCCAAGGCTTCCCATGGCAATACTGAATGCTACTTAGAGTATATAAATAATATCACAATGATCAGTATTCCTTTCAAAATTTTATTCAATTCTGTACTGCTGGAACCAAGCATAGCTTCAGGAAGTCCCAATCATTTTCTTAAATGAATAGGTGAATACATCAGATTTGTGAACATGCACTTACGCAGGGCCCTTACTGATCTGTAACTATTTTCTCTGCTCTTTCTCTTCTCACTTTTCTGATTATACCACAGTTATCATCCTGTGGATACATGTTTCATTCATGTGCCTGTTGTCCCTAGTAGATTCCTGCAGTTCTATGTCAGAGTGCTCCTTTGCATCTGTGAGCTTCCCTTCAGCTCTTAGTTTAAATTATGTCCCATATGCATTCTTCAAGGTTTATTGATTCTGCTCTCTAGAGAGTGTCCTATACTTCAAGTGAAGAATTTGAAAATATGGGGATCATTAAAACAAATTCCTGTGTTTTGGCCAAGTTCAGTCACAGTGTTGTAGTAGTTTGTGGATTTCAGCCTGGAAGCAAAGTTACATAATACAAGAAATTGAAAGCAAGCATCTAAACTACAGATTAATAAAATAATTTTCTGGGCCTTAATTTCAATCAGTTTATCTGCCACAGGAGAATAGCATTTAAAGTCAAAATTTAAAAACTCAAATACATATTAATGGAATTCATTATTGCAAAGCACAGAAGTTATAAATAAAAGCTATATTGCAGGTAAAACAAATCCAAAATATGAAGAGACACTTGGAATCTCCCCAATATTGCGGTATAATTTTATTTAGTTTTTTCATAAATGCTCCTGACTTTGTAAAAGGTATCAAATAAGTTCCAAAAAGTTCACATCTTATGTCTCAGAAACTTAGACAATTAATGTAAATATGCCTTCAAAATTTTTATCTCTGGCTCAGAACTTTATCTTGAGGATGAAATCCTTTTTATATGTATATATACATACATATATATATATATGTATATATATAATTGTCCCATACATATGCCCAAAACTGAATTTGTGTCAGCACTCTCTGCATACCTTTTCCCCTTGTCACTTTAATTATCTTAATTATTGGAAATTTCATCAACTGAGAATACCATGTATAAGCCACCTCCCTCTCTGCTACACATGTCACCCTTCTGTCATCAAATCGATGAATTCTACAGCAAATCTTTACTGTATCTCCAGCTTCACTTTAGGGATTTTTGTGCTGCTCTCATTTTTCCCTGGGTAATTAAAATACACTTCCATTTTCCTTGTTTTTCAGGTTTAACTCTTGGAAATCACATTTTCCCCTATGATTTCCTCAATCCATAACTAATCCTTCAATGATTCCTATTAGACTCTACTTCCAAATATATTCCTGTTTTGACCACATTTACTCATTGTTGTTGAAACTAGTCCTAATCATTCTTCTCTTTCATTAAGACTACTTCAAAAGCTTTCAAATTGGTCATCTTATATTTACTTGTGCCCAGTCACTTTTGTATACCACTCTAGAACATTGTTTTAAAAATAAAAAAATCAATTATAATTGCTATCTCTTGTAATGTTTAGTCTCCTGCCACATATGCTGAAACACTTGACAAAATATGTGTAAAAACTACTTTAAATATATAACTGAGACTTTAAGAAAGCTAAGTAAATATCCTAAAGTCAAAACATAAACAGCAAGCATGAAACTAGACAAGTAAGTTTGCATTGATATTCAGCTGCCCAGGGGCACTTATCAATCCTTGTAACCAAGAAACTTATAGCAAAAAGTCTAGAAGAAAAGAGACCACAATATTCTTGCCTTGAGAACCCCATGAACATTATGAACTCAAACGATTCCATCTTTTGTGAGAAGTTATAGAATAGAATAAAACATCATTTATCACGGCAAACAGCAAGGATACATCTGTGTTTCACCCAATGCTTCACATGGAAAACTAGTCACTCATGAAGATCATGAGCACAAACAGTTCTGGTTTGGGATATAAATTTATGGTACAATGTCATAAAAAATGCAAGCTCTGTAATTGCCAGAAGTGCTTAGAGTGCACATCAGAAAGAATGCAGATCACTACCAAGTGGGCATGCTTTCAAGGTGAGACTGGAAATTGTGTCTACCAGTAAAACATTACCTAACACACTGCTGTTTTAAAAAACCCACAACCATAGAAACAAAATAAAATAAAATATTAAAAGAAATAATGAACAGAAAGAACATCCAGCAGAAACATGCCCCCAAAACTCTGTAAAACTAATAGAATAGCTCTTATTTGATGAGTGTGCACTGTGTTATAGAGTTCTTCGCATATGCTAATATTTAACTATCAAAGAAGGTAAACAGACATTGGCATATTTTCATATGTTAGCATATGAAAAAAATGAAATAGACAAGTTTAGCATATTTCTCTTTTTCACATGTGAAATAAGGGCTTCCCTGGTGGCTCAGATGGTTAAGAATCCATCTGCAACGTGGGAGACCTGGGTTCAATCCCTGGGTTAGAAAGATCCCCTGGAAAAAGTCCTTACAGTGTTTTTGCCTGGAGAATCTCCACAGGCAGAGGAGCCTGGTGGGCTACAGTCCATGGGGTTGCAAACAGTCAGACATGACTGAGCAACTAAGCACAGCAAAGCATGTGATATAAAAGCTACATATTCAAATTCTGTCATTCTTGCTTTTAATCACCTTGCTATATTGCTTTCTGTTATGTAAAATCTTAAAGATTGGAGGGCTAGTGTCAGACTAGCTTCCTCATTCCTTTATGTGAAAAATTAAACACTTCCTGGAATATAAGGTTCCTAACACTCAACATCTATGAAACTTTAGGTTTCTTGGTTAAAAAATCCATTGTAGAGATATTTACTGTATGATATCCATTAATTTATGTTTTCTGAAATGAGAAGTTCAAAATTTGTAACAGTGACATGGCTTCCCTGGTGGCTCAGAAGCATAGAATCCACCTGCCAATGCAGGAGACTTAGGCTTAATCCCTGGGAAAGGAAGAGCCCCTAGAGAAGGAAATGGCATCCCATTCCAGTATTCTTGCCTGGAAAATCGCATGGACAGAGGAGCCTGGTGAGCTACAGTCCATGGAGTTAGACACAATTTAGTGACTAAACAACAACAGTAGTAACATATTACTTGAATATATATATATATATTTATAGTATATATATATATACTATAGTTCTGTACGATTAAGTTTGCTATGTGACTTTGTTGAGGTCATACATGTATTATCTACAAGCATTGGCAACTTTAAAATTTTAATCATTCTTTTATTTATATTGCATTTAAAATTAAAATTAATTAGTAATATAAAGTTATATATTAGTCTCAATTTTATCTAGGATTAAAAATTGGCGTAAGGTAAAGGAAAGTGAAGTCTGGTATGCTGCAGGCCATGGGGGTGCAAAGTCAGGCATGACTGAGCGACTGAACATCAAGAAAAAAATTGACATTGAATAAAATTAAATATTTTACATTATGAAAACATCTGTGAATCTCATGTGACTTTTCTTTTTGTTAGTATCTGACAATCTCCAAACACAAAGAACATAAAGTGTTAAAAAAAAATCTATTATTTAGTTCATAATGTTAGCAGGGTAAGTTATTTAATTCTTTACAAATATTTTAATGATATGCATGACTTACTTATTTCTTTTATACACATATTTACATACTCATAAGAAACTAGGATTATAAAATTAAAACACAAAAAATTATAATTTGAAGACAAAAATAAATTTATGGATATTATAGAAAAAAAAGTGCCCAATATATATGCCTTGAAGAATTGAGCAATATATTAAAAAAATGTCAATTGTTTGTAAAAATATTAAAATAGCAACAACACCACATTGTAACAAGGAGAGTAAAATTTTATATGTTGATCTCAGAAATATTTTATGGTCAACATTTACTGAGTCTTCAAAGGTTAGTCTTAAAAGAATTGTGCAATATGGATAATATAAGACTTTGGTTGTCTGAGGATATCTTTATCAGAAGAAGATCTTATGTTTGGGAAAAGTATAGGCATTTTAGGATATGATATATGATGAGAGAGGAAAAGACTTATAAATCATATCAATACAAAACTTGGGTATGTATTCCCATATGTGTTACTAACTTGGATTTATACCGCTTCTCTTGAGACTGTTGGTGGTATGTGGACCATCTATTGATCTCATGATTATGGGAGGAGGCCACTGGCTATGCTGCTTGGGGGATAGGGTCATTAACATAACAAAGAATACAGAACTGTCTTGCTCAGATGTCCCTATTGAGGAAAACAGAAGACGCTGGCTTTTAATTTTTTTTTTTCATTTTTAAAAAATAATTTATTTTATTTTTGGTGTGCTGGGGCTTCATTGCTGTGTATGCTTTTCTCTGATTGTGAAGAGTGGGACTACTTTTTGCAGTGCACAGGCTTCTTATTGTGATGTCTTCTTTTGTTTCGGAGCACAGGCTGTAGGGAGCTCAGGCTTCGGGGGTGGCAGCATGTGGGTTCAGTAATAGAGGCGCCCAGGCTCTAGAGCACAGGCTCAATAGATGTGCACACAGGTTTAGCTGTTCTGCAGCACGTGGGATCGTTCTCTATCAGGGATTGAACACGTGTTTTCTGCATATGGCCGGCAGATTCTTTACCATTGAGCCCCCAGGGAAGCTCTCTTTTAGCATTTTTATTTTTATTTTTTTATTATTATTATTATTTTTATTTGTTTTGCCATACATAGACATGAATCCACCATGGGTGTACACATTTTCCCCTTCTAGAACCCCCCTTCCACCTCCCTCCCCATCCCTTTTATTTTGATGTTCTGGATAGTAGTTTTGCATACAACTTCAGGTCCTGAGATAACTCACTTTGACACTTAAATTTTAAACTGCCTAGTCTCTGTTAATGAGCTTCATGACTATAAGCTTTGTGAAAAAAAATTCAGGAAGAGTAACTCATTCGGAATAAGTTCTAGTGATGCTTAAGATGACAATAAAACAATTTCTGAAAACTTTTCTATTTAATGTTTTAATTAATTCTTTATGAATTTTTATATTTATAGTATAGTATTATTTTATTGGCATTGAGTTGCATCTAGAATTCTTAATATTACATCAATAAATGAAGAAAATTGGAAGAATGCCTTACGTGTTTCTTGCTCATAATATATTAATAGTATATTTAAGAACATTTTGTAAAAATATATTCTCAAAATATTGTATGCTATATTTCATGAAAAAAGTACAAAGATAAATCTAGCTATATCACAAGGAATAATTTTTGGGGAATACTTTTAAAAATTCTATTTAAAAGTAGAAAAAGAATCCCAAAAGAATTTCCATTCAACAAATATATTTAAGAATTCAGATACATCCTTTCAATATTTTTTTCTTCATGTGCACAGATACATGTCTGAAAAAAAATCCATTTTTCTGTCCTTCTTGTAAGGTAGACTTTAACATAAGTTAGTATAAGTTACAAAGATGTATTAATTGTGAGGGTCTTGCTATGCTTGCATTTTATAATTTAAGTAGGAACCAGCTTGGGATTCTTCCAGCTTGTCTAAGTATTCAGGAAGTAACTAATATTCTGACCATTGCTACCAAGTAACATTCCCTTACTGTCTTTCTGCATTACACTGCTGAAGGCCTAATATACTCATTAAAGGAACATTTTGATATGTATTCAGATCTCATTGGAGATTTTATTTTTTAAATGAATAAATTCACACAGTTTTAGAAAGATAGTATTTTTAATTGCAAATATATATATGAAAATGCTTGCAACTATGTAAAAATGTCAATGTACCATTATAATGTGTCCGTGAATGTCAGTAGTGAAAATCTTATATTGATTTCTAAAATTTAACTTAAAACTTTTGATTCCTAGTACTTGATTAAGTACTAATATCAACATTTCATTAAATAAAAAGGGAGGATTAAGAATTTTTCAATACTGCTATTATGCCAATCCCTTCTACTGCCATAGACTACCTTGCATCAAGAACCTTGGATATACGAAATATAAAAAATGTTCTGTGAACAACTTTTAAAGTCTGAGCTTGATTTAATGTAGCAAACATTTCTTTCAAATTTGGGAATTTCCTGGACTATTAGCTCTATTATTTACTTAGATACAAATAATAGTTTAGAAACAGTATTAAGCAACAGTAACTGTTGAGAGGCAACAGACTTTTTGTAACCTGAGGAAATGGTCTTGCCTTCCAGGTCATATTTCCAATCACAATTGTTTTCCTTGAAAACTATTAATTTACCAGTTTGTTTCTTACCTGAAATGTTTATATCCTTAGGGTTATGTAGCATAAGGCATGCTAACTACACCTAAATCCACAAAAAGGAATGTTGTATCAATTGCTGTATTCATTTTTCTAGATTATGTTTGCATTAAAAGGTATACTATGGAGTGAAATAAATATAAATTATGCATGACATTAAAACAAAAACTACCACAGGGAAAACATATTAAAGAGAAATTCATAGCATGGAATGAATATATTAACAAAGAAAAAGGTTAAAATTAATATTCTAAGAGTCTACCTTAGGAAACTAGACAAAGAACAACAAATTGAATCCACAGTAAACAGAGAAAAAAGAAATAATTAGAGCAACAATCAATACATTTGAAAATGATGAATTGATAGAGAAAATCAACAAATGCAAAAGCTGATTCCTTGAATAGATCAATGACATCAGTAAGCCTCTAGCCAGGCTATCCAACCAAAGGCGAGGATACAAATTACTAATATCAGAAATGAAAGAGGGGACATTATTACAGAGCCTAGGGCTTCCCTGGTGGCTCAGACAGTAAAGAATCTGCCTGCAATGCAGGAGACCTGGGTTTGATCCCCGGGTAGAAAGATTCCTTGGAGAGGAGAATGGCTACCTATTCTAGTATTCTTGCCTAGAGAATTCCATGGGCAGAGGAGTCTGGCAGGCTACAGTCCATGGGGTCGCAAAGAGTCGGACAAGACTGAGTGACTAACACTTTCACTTTTCATATACATTCATATATATAATTTATGAATAAGTGATGGAATGAAGTAAACCAAGTCATACCTATAATACCTGTAGTCCACATTCTAATTTCTGTCCTGATAATTTCATTATCATAATGTTTTCCCCACAGCCTCTAATGGTAATAAATTAAGTTTTGCTAGAGCACCCTTGGTAAATTTCATATTACTGTGTAGCTGCTTTAGAAGGCTATTCAAATAGCTGTAGTCTGAAATTAGGGACTAGAGCCATCTTCTCCTTATCCACCCACACCATCAGAACGAACAAAAGGTTTAAAATGCAACTGGCTTCTTTTTTTTTTTTTTGCTTAATTATTGAATTTTCTGTGTGATATTACAAGGCCTGAAACAAGTATTTTCTCAATGTCTATAATATGATATTGATCCAATGAAATTCAGCTAATTTTTATCTAATTATGTTATATTTTAGGATGAAAATAAATACTCTTAGAATTTATGACAATGACCTTTTATAATCTGAAATCTGCTTTAACTCTAAAACTACATTTTTTCTTCTGGCCATGCTTCTTCTGTTCTGGTCCACTGTCTTTACGGTTTGGCTGTCTGAAATGGTCTTTAGCTTTTCCCTTTACTGGCTCCGTGAAACTAGATTATTGCAGGCTCTGAGAAGGGTCGTTTATATGATAGGTTATATGCTTACCTGCTTAAATTGCCCTTGAGACTTTTAGTTTCTTGAGGTCTTGACTATGTCTTGTCCTCTACAGTACTTATAGCCCTGACTCAACTGAGTGTCTCATTTTTGATGTTCAATAAGTACGTGATAAAAGAGTGAATAAATGACTTTTACTGGACCCTGAGGGGTGACTGATTTAACCTTGGTGTTGAAATTTCAGTGCTTAGCTTTGGGACATGTAGATATTTCCTTTACTTTTATTTCATTCAGTATTATAGTCATCAAAACTCTATTAGTCAGCAGTTATTTAGAATTATGATAATGTGAACATCTCGATATTATCTTACTCATTATCTATAAATTCTTTTCAGCATGATTTTAATAATACTTTTAATATTCTATATTAGCATAAAAATATGATAGGCACCACAGCATTAATCCAAATGTTTGATTAACTATAATACCACATTTCCTTGTCATTAAAGCTAACAGATAATTGATTATTCTTGTTGTAATGATAATAATATCCTATCTGGATGAGTCTATTTAAGTCTAATACTAAACTCTCATTCTGGATGATTCATATACATCAATGATTTCTTCTGCTGATTTAATATGTTTTAATGTACTATATTTTTCAAACTGCAAGACTATGATTTTTTGGATATATTTATGAAATGAAAATGATATCTGAAGAATCAGTAACCAATAATCATCTCCACTCTGCAAATTTTCCTTGGGAGTTTATCATGTACATAATAGAACTTGAGAGTTTTCTGTGAGATATTTACTACTATAGAGCCCTGAGGATGCATTTTAACAACAGCAAATATTTCCCTTTTGGGAGAAAGAATGTTCCAGTGATATAGTGTGTAATAAGGCATTGTGCTTCTAATCTTTGAGGTTTATGGGTAATAAGGAGATAAAAACAAATAAAATAACTGGAAGCAGTTTGCTCCATGCTAAATGCAATAAAGAAGTAATCTGAACCCTGGCTAGCATGGAGACAAGCAAGACTAGAGGACTTTCTAAGTTACAGACCATTCAGCCTTGACCACTGAATTAATAAGTAATCAGATACCAGCAGGTGGAAAGAGCCCATGATTAGTGCTTTGCTTCTTTCATTTCTTTAAGTAGTAGTTGGTTCCTCTTAGAGAATTGTGAGCTGAAACTAACCTGCAAAGTAATATACAAACTTGAGCCAACCTGCAGGCACAGCACTGCCATTATCAAAGCAAAGGGTGTAGATGGGTGGCAAAATTCTGCTCTAAAATGCATTGTCTAATTATAATTAATGTTCTAGCTCTGTGATTCATGTTATAATAATAGACAAAATATGAAACTCTAGTGCTTCAAGTGCTCCAGGACAAGTTGGCCTATTTTGAGAAGGTCAGGAAAATGTTATAGCTCCCAGTAATAGTAACACACCATTTCACCATTTTTAACAGTATATACTCAACTTTGCAGTTGAAGGAGCTTTTTAAAATTCAGAAAATGAAGACTTGTAAAGAGGCCATCATGATCTTATCAATGTATTTGTTCAAAAAGGAGCTTCAAGTTCTTTAAAATTTCTCCTTCTCTTTCTCTTCTTAGCTTCACCTTTTTCTGCCTCTTATGGTGATTACTTACAATCCCCAAATTAATCATTTTATTTAATTTTATTTAATTTCATAATCAGTTGCATTGTTCATAACATGAATTTGTCCATTTCAGCAGCTAAGGAAAGGCTGTTGGGAGGAAATTTTAGCTCTGTTTGTTGCAATTACCACTGAAGTATCTGGACAGTAAGACTGAACAAAGATTTTTCTTGCAAGATACTTGGTAAGGGGCCTTAATCCTAAACCTAAAATTTCCCAGTTCCTTTCTTTGCTTTAAAGTAATGCTAAAATTAAGGCCAAGTAGTGTAACCTTTACAATATTGATTTCCTTCAGAATAAACAAAACCAGTGTAGAAGGCTATGCAGTCAGATGTCAGCTGGAGGTTCTCCAAAGAGGCAAATAAACAAAACAGAGCTTGTGAGAGGCACCAGAGACCCTTCCAGAGAACTTTAGAGATGCTTAAAAACAACTCTAAGGAAGAGAGCTGTATAATATTTTATGATTAAATGATGCAAACACAAGTTAGGAACAGTGATGACTTGGTAAACTTCAAAAACATTAAAGTGAATAATATTTAAAGAGGGATGATTGTGACCTTTATTAAGTATTTTCCTCAAGTTTAGAAAATGAAAAATGTTAACTGGTTGTATTTAATTTGATTATTTAATTGATATACTTAAAGAGAAATTTGATATAGAAAACAAACTTATGGTTACCAAACTGGAAAGGAGGGGGAGGGATACGTTTGGAACTTGAGATTAACAGATACAGACTACTATATATAAAATAGATAAAGAAATGTGTATCTACTGTATAGCACACAGAACTTGATTCAATATTCTGTAATACGTATTTATTTGGAGTAATGCCTGTGTCTGCCACATTGCCTAGTATCACACCATTAGACCGAGGGATTTTAAAAAAAATCTATGTAAGTGAGAATATTATGTAAGTTTCCTATGTTATCCCATTACACTGTTTTCTGACTTTCCCATTCATATCTTTGGTTCCCTCTCCCTCTTTTTAAGAGTCTATACTAAGACAAAATTCCTGCTAAGTTCACCTGTATTGGAAAAATCTGATTTCTCCCCTCTCTTAATCAGGCACTTTCTGATACATAAGAAATCAAAATGAGCCCATCTTAAGGCTATTGTGTTAACCATGCACATGAAAGAGAAAAAAAAGTCTCATATTTTGCTTTACAAGATCCTGCTTTGAGCCATGACAATGACTATTGTGGCGTTTGAACTATCATTCTTTGTAAGGTCTCTTAGTTCCCCAAATTCTTCATGATTATGTTTAGTCCCAATAACATAATTCTAACTCACTTTAGTTCAAATCAAAGAGATAAGGCCTTATGTGTTATAGATATTATCAAAACAGTAATCACATGGTTGTCCTATAAGAAGTATAATCAGCATATTTTGCCTATTAAATTTCTAAATTATGAAATAAAATGGATGTATAATTTTTTTATCATTTATTGGTTATAAAAAGTACTATATATTGATATTAGAAAGTTTAACAAAATGACACAAGTTAGAAAATTAAAATTTTTCATCACTTCTCTGTTTAGAGATAACTACTATTTACCATCTGTGTTAATTTTCTAGGACTGCAAATATGAATTTTGGGAGGAATACAATAATCTTTGCTGCTGCTGCATCGTCCAAATCTCTACTTTCACTGTCATAGGATCCTCTCCTTTTCGATGTGTTGGTCTCTAAATTTCTCCTTTGAATAAGGACAGCAGTCACATTGGATTACAGATCTACTCTATTCCATTATGACCTCATCTTAACCAATTACATCCGCAGTTACTTTATGTCCAAATGAAGTCACATTCTGAGGTTGTGGGGGTTTAGCTAAGTTTCAAAAAATTCAGTTTTATGTCCAACTCTGTGCACATGTTGCTGCTGTTGCTAAGTTTCTTCAGTTGTGTCCAACTCTGTGCGACCCCATAGACAGAGGCCCATCAGGCTCCTCCATCCCTGGGATTCTCCAGGCAAGAACACTGGAGTGGGTTGCCATTTCCTTCTCCAACTCATGAAAGTGAAAAGTGAAAGTGAAGTTGCTCAGTCGTGTCTGAATCTTAGCCACTCCATGGACTACAGCCTACCAGGCTCCTCGGTCCATGGGATTTTCCAGGCAAGAGTACTGGAGTAGGTTGCCATTGCCTTCTCCGCCTAATGTCACATAGCCAAATACAAATCCAGGCTACCCGAATCTTGTCTATTTGTAGGGAATTCAAGGCATACATTCTGTTTTATAGCCTGAACCCTGAAAGATTTTCTGATGTTATATAGGCCATTTGTGATGTAAACATTGGGGACTCAGTATTGGATAGAAGATTGAAAGGAATTCACATTTAAAAAAAAAAATCACTCTATCCAGAACTATTCGACAAAAGTCACCAAAGAATTGTTCCCTATTTTCATGACCTATATTTTTAAGTTTGGATTTTCAGATACTAGATCCATGACTTATTAGTTGTGTCAGTTGTGAAAAAAATAAATCCTCTACCAATGAATGATATAATTGTTTTGCTTCAGTGTAACATTTCAAACAAATGTCTAGATTTTTATGGCAAAAATTTTAATATTCTATTATACTTACCATTTTCTATTTTTTCAATAACCAGGACCACTGGATGGAATTTCAAATGAAAGAAATTGTGCAAAAGAATAAATGTAATTGAATCTAAAATAATACTTAAGATATCCTACTAGTGGACTGTAGAGAAGAGGACACTGAAGCAAAAACGCAACTATTAAATGTTTCATTCAATCTCCACAACAAGACTTTGAGATTGGCACTATCGTTTTCATTTAATAAATGAGGAAAATTGGGCACAGAAAGCATAATTTCAAACTGTTCAATACGGAGCCAGGCCCAGGACAAAACATACACCTCCCTCACTTGAGAACCAGGGCTTTTATTCCTAATCACTTTGATATATTGTGTTTAATAAAATTCTTCTTTCATGCTTCAGTTTTATGAATTCTAGCTATCTTCCTCTTAAATGTAATAGCCATTATGCCTTGCCCTCTCTCAGGAAAATAACCACTCCAAAGTAACATCCCCTACTATTTAAGGGACTATTTATTCTTCATAATTTTTTTCATTTCGTTGATATAATATGATTCATATTTATTAAACCAGTTCAGTTCAGTTTCTCAGTCATGTCTGATTCTTTGTGACACTATGGACTGTAGCATGCCAGGCGTCACCATCTCCCGGAGATTACTCAAACTCATGTCTATCGAATCAGAAAAGCCATGCAACAATCTCATCCTATGTCGTCCTCATGCCTTCAATCTTTCCCAGCATCAAGGTCTTTTCTAGTGAGTCAGTTCTTCACATTGGGTGGCCAAAGTATTGGAGTTTCAGTTTCAACATCAGTCCTTCCAATGAATATTCACGACTGATTTCCTTTAGGATTGATTGATTTGATCTCTTTGCAGTACAAGGGACTCTCAAAAGTCTTCTCCAACACCACAGTTCAAAAGCATCAATTCTTTGGCGCTCAGCTTTCTTTATAGTCCAACTCTCACAGCCATACATGACTACTGGAAAAACTATAGCTTTGACTAGACAGACTATTGTTGGCAAAGTAATGGCTCTGCTTTTAATATGCTGTCTAGGTTGATCATAGCTTTTCTTCCATGGAACAAGTGTCTTTTAATTTCATGGCTATAGTCATCATCTGCAGTGATTTTGGAGCCCCCCAAAATAAAGTCAGCCACTGTTTCCGCTGTTTGCCCATCTATTTGCCATGAAGTGATGGGATAGGAAGCCATGATCTTAGTTTTCTGAATGTTGAGCTTTAAGCCAACTTTTTCACTTTCCTCTTTTACTTTCACCAGGAGGCTCTTTAGTTCTTCTTCCTTTCTGCCATAAAGGTGGTGTCATCTGCATATCTGCTATTATTATTGATATTTCTCCTGGCAATCTTGATTCCAGCTTATGCTTCAACCAGCCTGGCACTGCACATGATGTTCACGACCCAGATAATCACGATGGTGTGTGATCACTCACCTAGAGCCAGACTTCCTGGAATGTGAAGTGAAGTAGGCCTTAGGAAGCATCATTACCAACAAAGCTAGTAGAGGTGATGGAATTCCAGTTGAGCTCTTTCAAATCCTGAAAGATGATGCTGTGAAAGTGCTGCACTCAATATGCCAGCAAATTTGGAAAACTCAGCAGTGGCCACAGGACTGGAAAAGGTCAGTTTTCATTCCAATCCCAAAGAAAGGCAATGCCAAAGAATGCTCAAACTACTGAAAAATTACACTCATCTCACACACTAGTAAAGTAACGCTTAAGATTCTCCAAGCCAGGCTTCAGCAATACATGAACCGTTAACTTCCAGATGTTCAAGCAGGTGTTAGAAAAGTCAGAGGAATCAGAGATCAAATTGCTAACATACGATGGATCATTGAAAAAGCAAGAGAGTTCCAGAAAAACATCAAACTCTGCTTTATTGACTATGCCAAGCCTTTGACTGTGTGGATCACAATAAACTGTGGAAAATTCTGAAAGAGATGGGCATACCAGACCACCTGCCCTGCCTTTTGAGAAACCTGTATGCAGGTCAGGAAGCAACAGTTCGAACTGGACATGGAACAACAGACTGGTTCCAAATAGGAAAAGGAGTACGTCAAGGCTGTATTTTGTCACCCTGCTTATTTAACTTATATGCAGAGTACATCATGAGAAACGCTGGGCTGGAGGAAGCACAAGCTGGAATCAAGATTGCCGGGAGAAATATCAATAACCTCAGATATGCAGATGACACCACCCTTATGGCAGAAAGCAAAGAAGAACTAAAGAGCCTCTTGATGAAAGTGAAAGAAGAGAGTGAAAAAGTTGGCTTAAAGCTCAGCATTCAGAAAACTAACATCATGGCTTCCGGTCCCATCACTTCATGGCAGATAGATGGGGAAACAGTGGAAACAGTGGCTGACTTTATTTTTCTGGGCTCCAAAATCAACACAGATGGTGATTGTAGCCATGATATTAAAAGACGCTTACTCCTTTGAAGGAAAGTTATGACCAACCTAGACAGCATATTAAAAAGCAGAGACATTACTTTGCCAACAAAGGTCTGTCTTGTCAAGGCTATGGTTTTTCTAGTGGCCATCTATGGATTAGAGAGTTGGACTATAAAGAAAGCTGAGCCGAAGAATTGATGCTTTTGAATTGTGGTGTTGGAGAAGACTCTTGAGAGTCCCTTGGACTGCAAGGAGATCAACCAGTCCATCCTAACAGAGATCAGTCCTGGGTGTTCATTGGAAGGACTGATGTTGAAGTTGAAACTCCAATACTTTGGCCATCTGATGTGAACAGCTGACTCATTGGAAAAGACCCTGATGATGGGAAAGTTTTAGGGCAGGAGGAGAAGGTGACAACGTAGGATGAGATGGTTAGATGACATCATCAACTCGATGGACATGGGTTTGTATGGACTCTGGGAGTCTGTGATGGACAGGGAGGCCTGGAGTGCTGCGGTTCATGGTGTCGCAAAGAGTCAGACACGACTGAGTAACTGAACTGAACTGAACTCTGCATATAAGTTAAATAAGCAGGGTGACAATATACAGCCTTGATGTACTCCTTTTCCTATTTGGAACAAGTCTGTTGTTCCATATTCAGTTCTAACTGTTACATCTTGACCTACATACAGATTTCATAAGAGGCAGATCAGGTGGTCTGGTATTCCCATCTCTTGAAGAATTTTCCAGAGTTTGTTGTGATCCACACAGTCAAAGGCTTTGGCATAATCAATAAAGCAGAAATAGATGTTTTCTGGAACTTTCTTGCTTTTTCTATGATCCAACAAATGTTGGCAGCTTGATCTCTGGTTCCTCTGTCTTCACTAAATCCAGCTTGAACACCTGGCAGTTCACCGTTCATGTATTGTTGAAGCCTGCTCGCAGAGTTTTGAGCATTACTTTGCTACTGTGTGAGATGAGGTCAATTGTGCAGTAGTTTGAACATTCTTTGGCATTGCCTTTCTTTGGGATTACAATGAAAACTGACCTTTTCCAGTCCTGTGGCCACTGCTGAGTTTTCCAAATTTGCTGGCGTATTGAGTGCAGCACTTTCACAGCATCATCTTTTTAGATTTGAAAGAGCTCAACTGGAATTCCATCGCCTCCACTAGCTTTGTTAGTAGTCATGTTTCCTAAGGCCCACATGACTTCACATTCTATGATGTATGGCTCTAGGTGAGTGATCACACCATCGTGGTTATCTGGTTCATGAAGATATTTTCTGTATAGTTCTTCTGTGTATTCTTGCTACTTCTTCTTAATATCTTCTACTTCTCTTAAGCCCATAACATTTCTGTCCTTTATTGTGCCCATCTTTGCATGAAATATTCCCTTGATATCTCTTATTTTCTTGAAGAGATCTCTAGTCTTTCCCATTCTATTGGTTTCCTCTATTTCTTTGCACCGATCGGTGAGGAAGGCTTTCTTATCTCTCCTTGCTATTCCTTGGAACTCTGCATTAAAATGGGTATAGCTTTCCTTTTCTCCTTTGCCTTTAGTTTCTCTTCTTTTATCAGCTATTTGTAAAGCCTCCTCAGACAACTATTTTGCATTTCTTTTTCTTGGGGATGGTCTTGATCCCTGCCTCCTGTACAATGTCATGAACCTCCATCCACAGTTCTTCAAGCACTCTGTCTATCAGATCTAATCCCTTGATTTATTTGTCACTTCCACTGTATAATCATAAGGGATTTGATATAGGTCACACCTGAATGGTCTTGTGGTTTTCCCTACTTTCTTCAATTTAAGTCTGAATTTTGCAATAAGGAGTTCATGATCTGAACCTCAGTCAGCTCCTGGTCTTGTTTTTGCTAACTGCATAGAGATTCTCCATCTGTTGCTGCAAAGATGTATTTATTAAATACATAGAAATAAATGTAGATATATGTTATTTCTATGGTTAATTAAATATTGTAATAGTTATAATACTTATAAGAAACATCAAACCAATAGGATATTTCAAAATATACTAATCTTTGTGGATTTTTTTTCTAGACACATTAAAGCAAAATTAGAACTTAAAATGTGTATATAATTAAGCAAAATGTAGGAAAACAAATGAATTTTTGACTTACAGCAGAGCTATGAGCTAGGAAATGAAACAATTTCAGAAAAAGTGAAGACACCTTTTGACTCATAACAATTTCCCTCATTATCAGTTTCAGAATTTAATGAAGAGTGTCTTAGAATGCACTGCTCTTGGCAATATAAATTTTTGTTTTCTAATATCAAAATATGGACTTCCCTGGTCACTCAAATGGTAAAGTCTCTGCCTGAAATGCAGGAGACCGGGGTTCAATCCCTGAGTTGGGAAGATTCCCTGGAGAAGGAAATGGCAACCCACTCCAGTACAGTTGCCTGGAAAATCCCATGGACAGAAGAGCCTGGTAGGCTACAGTCCATGGTGTCACAGAGTCGAACACGACTGATAGACTTCACTTTCACTTTCAGTATCAAAATATAACTCAGTTGAATGTGTTGTCTAATTATTTTCCTATATGGAATAATTAAATTTGTTACAACATATGTAAAAGTCAAAAGTCACAAGCTCAAATAATCATAGATTAGGAAAATAAAAATCAAGCTGGCCACTTCTTGTATTTTTGTCGTTTTTGAGAGAGAAGTTTATAGCAGAATATTTCTGTATCATAAGAAAAACAGTAGGGAAGATGTGATGATGTAATGCAACTTACCATTAGCTTTGGTTATTAAAGCTTCAGTACTGTCTGGTAATGACTGTGGAAAATCAGAAAGTGTACAGCTACGGCTTTGTGTAAATAAGGCAGACACTAACCAGCTCTTATTGTTGATATTGGGTCTAGTGTAACCAGAGTGTCTGACATTTCAAGATAATCTGCAAAGCCATATTTTATATAGATACTTCCAATTTTTAAATGTTGGCTCCCAATAGTTATGTGCCAAACAAAATAAATCTACAGGCTAAATATGTCATTTAGATCACCAACACACAATTTCTGAAATATTGGCTTGGGTTTCAAACAGTCTGTCAGCTATTTTTCAGAATAGAGGAGGAAATTTTGAAGTGGCATCAGTCAAAATCCTATTTGTGACTTAGCTCTCAAAGCTAGTCATTTATTTGTTTAATCTTAGATGTAGGCTAAAGGGTACAAACTTGCAGTTAAAGATGAGTAAGTTCTAGGGAATCTAATAAACAACAATATGACTATAGTTAATAATCCTTATTACAGACTTAAAAGTTGCTAAGAAACTAGATTTTAAAAGTTCTCACCACAAAAAAGAAATGATAGTTATGAGACATGACAGAGGTGTCAGCTGATTCTATGTTGATAATCATATTGCAATATTTAAAGGTAGCAAACCAACATGTTGTACACCTTAATCTTACATGAATTTATATGTCTATTATACTGCAATTTTAAAAATTTAGATACTCTGCTATGATAGCTAAACCATCTTCAGCTTTGTCTGTTCTTCATAGAGAAGCAACAGTAATCTCATCTAGGTATAAGGCAGATATTGTCAATCTTCTGCCTAAAATCATGAATGACTTTCCGTTTATAGTAAAAGCCAAAAACTTGTAAGTTCCCAGATTATTTATTCCCATTAATTATGGAACCATGGATGAGACCTCATATGGCTTCCACCTCCCTTCTCTTAACTTTATTTCTAATTCACTGGCTTTCTCAAAGTTTCTCCAACATTCCAGGAATGTGCCTTCTTGAGTGAATTTACTATTTTCTTTGCCTGGATTTCTCTTTTCACTTACATTTGCTTGACCGTTCTCTTACTTTCCCAGAGTTTCATTCAAATGTCACTCTTAAAATAAGGTCTTTCCCAGCCCTTCTACCTTAAATTTCAACCCCCTATCCATGGTTCATTACAGTATTCTTATCTGTTGTTGTATTTACTTTTCCCCCCTCCACAATCTAATTTATACACCTACATCATGAGATTGTGGTGTTTACCCACATCCTGGCCCACTTAAAATTTTAATTATAATTTTGCAAAAACCTCACAAATTCTATTGAAATGGGACATTTTTCTATATCCTTAATAAAATTAAGAGCATAGCACTATATTCTGAATTAGAAAAAATATTTCAGGGGGTAGTATGAATCAATTCAAGGTTTTCTGGTGACTTTTTAAAGTGATAGAGATTAGTGAGCCAAAGATAACTGATATTTAAAGTAGGATGTTTCTTGAAAATATTTAGTATTTAGGAAGTCTTGGCAATTGATTAAAATACGTGGTGAGTTACTGAAATGTTTAATTTAATAAAAAAGCTAAGTTAAACGTTGCACTTAAGTGGCCAAGGGAATATTTTTATATCATGTAACTATGAATACATTATCAACAAGTATGTTTAAATATTACTTATTGAGTCATATTTATTGAGCAGCCAATGTGATACTGATATAGCATAAGACACATTATGTCATCCTTTTCTTTCAAAATCTGCTAATGTCTTTTTATAACACTTAGAATAAAACTAAAAGTTATTACAACTGCATGCTCAGTCACTTCTTTTAGATTGTTATTCAAACGTTACCTTTTATTTTATACTCCTAGCAATACTGTTTTAAGCTGTAGTATTTCCAACCTTCTATTCTCTTCATTATTTGATTTTACTAAATATTTACTTATTTCTTTATGTCTCTCCGCACTACAAATGTAAACTATACAACGACAGAGATCTTCATCCAAATTTATCTACTAATTTATCCTTTGTGCCTATAATACGACCAAATAAATCAAATAATACAGGTATAAATTCCTATAAGCTACACACAATACTCTAAGTAACTATGTGAACTAAACAGAAGTATAAAAAAACATAATTTTTAAATTGTCACTATTTTTCTCAATTTACAAGTATAATAATTTAAAATAAACATATTTAAAATTAAAATGTTCAGCAACTCACTAAAAGGATCCTATACCATGATCTGGGTAGAATTAATTCCAGGAATGTAAGAATGGTTCAACATCTCCAAATCAATAAATGTTTTATACTGCATTGACAAAATGAATAATAAAAATCAGAAGATCATTTCAATAGATGCAGAAAATGCATTTTGCAAAATTCAGTATCCATTTATTATATAAATTCTCAACAAAGTGGATGTAGAATGCACATACCTCAACAAAACAAAGGCCATATGTGACAAGCCCACCAGTAATATTGTACTCAATGGCAAAATCTGAAAGTTTTTCCTCTAATATCAGGAACAAGACAAAGATTCTCACTCTCACCATGTTTATTCAACATAGTATTGGAAATCCCAGCCAGAACAATTAGGCAAAAGTGAGAAATATAAGCATCCAAATTAGAAAGAAAAAAGTAAACTGTCACTATTTGCAGATGACATTATATATAAAGAGCTTAAAGACTCCATCAGAAAACTGTTAGAACTAATCAAAAAATTCATTAAAGTTGCAAGATACATAATCAATGTACAACAATCTGTTGCATTTCTATACAGTAGTAATAAATTCTCATAAATAGAAATTGAAATAATCTTATTTACAATTGCATTAAAAATAATAAGACACCTAGAAATAAATTTAACCAATGAGGTGAAAGAGCTATATATAGAAAACTAGAGAACATTAATGGAAGAAATTGAAAAAGACACAAACGGAAATATATTCCATGTTCATTGACTGGCAGAATCCATATTGTTAAAATGGCCACACTACTTAAGCAATATAAAGATCAAATATAATCAAAATTCCAATGATGTTTTTCACAGAAATAGAGCAAGTAGTACTAAATTCCATGGAACCATACAATACTTTGAATAGCCAAAGCAATCTAGAGAAATAAAAACAAAACTGAAAGCAGGATGCTCTCTAATTTAAAACTGTATCAAATTACCATAGTAGTTAAAGCAATGTAGTACTGGCATAAAAACAAATACATAGATCAATGGACTAGAATAAACAGCTTAGAAATAAACCCACACATAAATGGTGAACTAATTTGCAACAAAGAAGCCAAGAATATACAACGCAGAAAGGATAGTCTCTTAATAAAATAGTCTCTTAAAAAATGGTTGAATTTTTTCTTTAGCTTGAAAAAATTTTTATAAAAGGAAAGAAGACACTGAGTCATCAGAGAAAAACTGAGTCAGATCTTGTAGGACAGGGAAGGTGAATCAAACAGAAGATAAAGCATAAGCAAATGTACACAGGCTGTAATGCAAAGAATGTGTGAGGAAGGGCTAAGAGGCTCTATTTGACTGAGGCACAGGATAAACAAGAGAATAAGAGCTCAAAAGTTTGGACATGTATTTTACGGCAAGTCTGCATTGCCAGGATTGAAATGTTAGGTATTAGATAGATACAGGCTATGGCACTGAGAGGTGTTTTTGTTTTTTTCTTTTTAACATAATCATAGTCCTGAGAGTCTAACATAGGTCAGAGAGAACAGAGTGCTTTGTTTTGGGAGGCCAGGCAGGTCTTTAGCCTGGTAGGATTTGCACTGCACCCCTGAGATTCTCTATCTGATGATTTTGTTCTTTCCTAAAACATCCTAAACAAAGAAACAAAAAAAACCCTCAAACAAAAATACAACCAGAAATTTACTCCTGGAGATACTGGTATGCAGTTGGAGATAAGAAGAGATTTAATTTTTTCTAGATGTCTATCAATGGAAAGGTAACAGAGAAATCCCTAGAAGAATGTCTTGGGAAGCAGTAAATGTCTGACTAGACAATACACCTGCAAACATCAGTGGTTTCAGAACCTCTATCTTGGGCTCAGAGTGAATTTTGTTCTGGGCTGCCACTGTTTTTCCTTGAGGTTACTTGATCTGAAGGATTAAACTAGTGCCATTCCCCTCTTTTTTATTAAGCGCCCGTACGTCCAAGGAAGTGGAGCGCAGTTATGTAAGAGCTCAGGGGACAGAGGCAGCCTATGTTTTCACTGTGAGCAGCCTGTCTCTCAAAGAGGATCCAGCTGGCGATTTGTGCCTTGTGGTTCAGTTTGTTAGCAAAAAGCAACTTATAAATAAAGTGCTTCCTTAATGTCATAGGAGGACATTTCTAGAAGTAAAAAATATTTATAAACCCAATTTTCTCCCTTTGGTATATTTGACCAACACATAATGAACATGCCCCGCTACTGAAGATTATTCTATAGACGCTATACTTAGTGATAGGTTTGCTTGTGTTTAATCACTTAGTTGCGTCTGACTCTTTGTGACTCCGTGGACTGTAGCTTACCAGGCTCTTTTGTCCATGGGATTTCCCAGGCAAGAATATTAAAATGGGTTACCATTTCCTTCTTCAGGGAATCTTTCCCACACTGTCTGCACTACAGGTGGATTCTTTACCACTGAGCCACCAGGAAAGCCCAATGGTTGGTTTAGTTACAACAAATATTTAAAGAGATTTTTTTTTCCAGTTTATCTGCTGTATTAAAACTGTCATCTAAAAAAATAACTCTAATTCAAAAATAAGTAATTATAAAAAATAAAATTTTGACGTTTGAAAATAAACTTCAACTAATTCTTAGCATATATGACTTTGGAATATTGTAGAAGTAATTGAACAAAATGCATTTTTAACAACAGTCGACACTTTGACAAATATATGAGTTTCTGAATCATTAGAAATAATTCTCAACATAAATAAAAGTATCTATTATTGTTATACAAATGAAATTCAGTTACAAATCACAGTTCTGAATTGTCTAGGAATTTTGTAACATTGCAGCCAAAAGTCATTGACGAATACAGCTGTGCATCATATCAGTCAGGGAAAGTTGGTTGGTATTGTGGTTTCACAATATCCCAAATTCCCGGCTCCTAAATCTGTTTTTTTAATTTATTTTTAATTAATTACTTTTTAAAATTTGGGTGCACCACAGGTTGTGGGGTCTTAGTTGCCTTACCAGGGACGGAACCTGTGCCCTCTGTAATGGAAGCAAGAAGTTTTAAACACTGGACTGCCAGGGAATTCCCCAGTTGCTAAACGTGTTAAAAATTATTTTTATTTATGCTGTGTATCTAGAATGGGCCTGGAGGGGCAAAGAGCATCTTCTCATTGTAGTTCCTCTGGGTTGTGGAGTAAGAGGGGGTCCATTTCAATATATGCTTTCCAAATCAACTAGACAGAAGGAAGAGAGGGTGTGATTAATTTTTGCAGTTTCTGGGCAGAATAGATATCCTTGGCTCATTAAACATAGAAAGTAGCAGGGACATGCCTAACTTCAAAGGCAAGGGCAGCTTATGCTTTGATGGAGGAGGATAAGGAGGAGGAGGGTGGACATATGTGAATATGTATAAATTACACAAATGACCGTGCAAGGGTATTTAACGTGAGCAAAAGTTTGGTAGTAGATAAGCCAATGAAAATACAGTTGTGAAGCATATATTAAAGAAGATGGTTCAGCTTTCAAGAGATCATGGTTAAATTCCACTGATCAAATGCCCCAAGAAACACATTAGTATATAGCAATAATAATGAAGATGTTTAGTGGGCTTGCTGCAGCAAGGGAGACATACCTCAGGGCAAGCACGGGGCATCACATATGGGAGAATGCGAGTTAGAAGGGCTTGCTGGCTTTTAACAGAATTTGTACTTGGGCTGGAATTGATGACAGGTTTCTGAAGCAGTGGGGCAATTTCTTGATTGCACACCGTCAGGAGGAGAGTTAGCATGGCTGGGGAATCAGCAGTCAACCCTGTTAGCAGCGTGGCAGTGTTGTGGCCTAGAGTTCAGTTCAGCTCACAGAATAGTCTAGCTGGATCATTTCTTGTATTCTGTAAGCATTATTGGTGTATGGTTGAGAATGTGCTGCTCTGGCTGCCAGCAGAGCCGTTTCTGCTTTTTACAGATTTAATAGCTGGAAATTTATTATTTTTAATAAAACTCAGTCATCATTATAGCCAAAAAAAAGGGATTATTTTAATGCAACTCTAATTGGTGGCAGTGGACAGATGTGGTCTTGGATTCAGTGCCTTCATTGTTTCTTAGTTCACTTCTTAGCCTACTGATAAATAATGAAAAAATATATATTTGGACTAGATAATTGCAAGCTAGTAAAAATGCACAGACCTAAGAATCAAAGACAGTCATGGACCTAATACAAAGGAATTTTATCAATTCAGCAAGTGTATTAACTCTCTCTTCAGTTTGTTGCAAATCCTAGGGTTGCTAATTAATTCTATGATATGCACTTAGAATCCAATAAGTGTTACCATTAAAAAATGCATACATTTAAAGTTATCTCCAAATGCAAGCTATTGGTCTTTCATGCTTGCTCTACAGTTTCAGTGACTCAGCCCAGAAATTCTGATATTTAAGCTAAAAAGCTAGCATTATCAGTTATTATGTATTTAGCAATTCCAGGCCATGTCTGTCAATAATATCAATAAAAACCTTTATGTCAGAAGTGTGCTTTTTACCTTTTGACAATTTTCATCTATTTCCACCATTCTCTACCCCTACTTTTGGCAACTGTCAGTCTGTTCTGTTCTCAGTATCTATGAGTTTGTGGGATTTTTGTCCCTTTCATAAAGAGGGGAAAATTTCCAATTATAAAATAATTAAATTTTTCAGGTGTAATATACAGCATAATGATTATAGTTAATAATACCGTATTGTATATTTGAAAGCTGTTAAGAGGGTAGTCCTTAAAAGTTCTCATGACAAGAAAAAAATGCTTAACTACAAGGTAATTGATGTTAACTAAGCTCATTGTGGTCAATATTTCACAATTTATACTAATATCAAATTATTGTTTTTCACACTTTGGACTAATACAGTGTCACATGTAAGTTATATCTCAATACAACTGGAATTTTTTTTTTTTTTAAAAAGAAGTATGTTCTTTTGTGATCAAGATTTATAACATTTTTTTTGTATTCTCATTGGTACAAGCTACATTTCTCCATTTCTAAACCCATGTGAGTAGGCTAAAAATAAATACACACAAAAATCTACACATTCATAATGTCATTATGGAGAAGGAAAAAGTTATTTACAAGGAAAATTAGATAATAAGAGTAAAAGAATATTAATAATAAAATGTTTATAAAATTTGGCATTGGCTACTTATAGAAACTATCACATACAATAAGCAATACAATACAATATTATACAATATTTCTATATGAAATGAGATGCTTGCATTTTTTATCCAATAAAATAGGTTTAAAACTTATTTGAAATTACTTTATGTTAAAAAGTACATTTATAAACAACATGAAGTGTGTATGGTTTAATATGGATGAGAGTACTTTTAAAGAGAGATTTAAAGAAAGCTGATAGTTTCCCTCCCATGGACTAAAAACCCAAAGGACAGAGAATAAAAGCAGCTAACATTTGGGAGAAAGAGGGCCTAGGAAGGTTAATTTCAGAAGAACTTGTTTTAATTCAAAGTAGATTAGAGACAGGATATGCCACAGCATTGTGGTAGGCTGAAAAAACATTTCCCTACAGATATCAATCCTAAAGGAAATCAACCCTGAATATTCATTGGAAGGACTGATGCTGAAGCTGAAGCTCCAATACTCTGGCCACCTGATGCGAAAAGCTGACTCATTGGAAAAGACCCGGATGCTGGGAAAAACTGAGGATAGGAGAGAAAGATGCCAACAGAGGATGAGATGTTTGGATGGCATCATCGACTCAATGGACGTGAGCTTGAGCAAATTCTGTGGGGTGGTGAAGGACAGGAAAGCCTGGCGTGCTGCAGTCCCTGGGGTCACAAGGAGTCTAACATGACTGAGCAGCAACAGATATCAGGTCCTATTCCCTGGAACCTTAGTGAAAGTGAAGTCGCACAGTCGTGTCCGACTCTTTGCGACCCCATGAACTATAGCCTACCAGGCTCCTCCATCCATGGGATTTTCCAGGCAAGAGCACTGGAGTGGGCTGCCATTGCCTTCTCCTGGAACCTTAAAACATTACACAATAAATTAAAAGGTAATTGCAAATGTAATTAATAAGGATCTTGAGATATCCAGAATTATAAGGATGGATCCTAAATGTATTTACATGTATTTTAAGAGGGAAGTAAAGGGAGATTTTGCCCACGCATACACACACACACACACACACACACAGGAAAAGTGATGTGAAAATGGAGTAAACAGGATTTCAAGATGCTGGCCTTGAAGAGTTGGGAGTGATGTGGCTACAAAACAAGGAATTTCAGCAGCCACCAGAGGCAAGGAATAGATTCTTGCCTACATTCTCCAGAGGGAGCCCTGCTGACTCCTTGATATTAACCCAGATGTGACTTCAAACTTCTGGCCTCCAGAATTGTTAAAAAGAAGTAAAAAGTAAACTTCTGTTGTTTTATGCCTTCAGTTTATGTTAATTTGTACCAGTAACCACAGGAAACTAATATAAGCATCATATGAAAATAGGTTTTAGCATATTACAGATTCTCTGTTTTTTTAAATAGCATTTTTTTTAAACAAGAAATCTGCTACTTTGATCTTGCCTTCTCCAATACAAGCTGAGAACCTCACAGTAACATTGCTGGAGCAGGCAAAAACAAACCAGTGTGAATCTTTTGCAGAGATGAGGTTTTGACAGACAGGGTTTATTTTTTGTAAATTGATAATTTTATTAATTCTGAAAACTTTGGAATAATGATTTTTGGAAAACCTCATTAATTGTTTCCATTTTTTAAAAAGTAATTTTTTCCCCAAAAGGAGTTACTTTGAGTGATAGCTGTCCTCATAATTATTAAAAGCTAGTACTTCTGGAAAACAGGAAGCATAATTACAATATCCCATTCCTGAAAACAGCATAATTTACCAAAAAGAGATTAAAAGATCTTTATATATGCTAAAGTGCTAGGAAATGATCATAATCTCATACTACAAATTTAGAACAGTATATTCCATATAAACTACTGCTTAATCCCAATTAAAAGAGGATGCTTGATATCTGAGTTGACAAGGCTGCCATTTAATGATATGAGTAGCTAGAGGGACAAGCAGGTTTAAAGCATAATAAAAAATCTATTTTTTCATAGTAATTTTTTTAGGATAATTAGACCTCAAAACGGGCAATTTAATATACAACTGAGCAGTTCAGGCAAAATATAACCAGGATACTTTGGTACCTAGTTATGATTTGTCCTAGGACTAGGAATACACTACAGATAGAGAAAGGGATCTGATGGGAAAACTAGGTATTATGTCCAAATTTAATCATCTAAACAAAAGAAAGGGATACATGCAAATAAAATGCAGTAAACAGATATTATACAAAAATAAATAAATGAAGAAAAATTGGAAAATGAATTTAGTACAGATTTCCATTCATACTCTAAGCTATAAAAAATAGGAACTCTACTGAAAGAAGAAAAAGGTAAGATTGAGCCAGGTACACTAAGGCAATCAATTAAGGAGAAATAACTCAGTTAGATACCATTGGGTGGAAATGAAGCAGAAAGGGAAGAATCAGCAAAGTAGAAAGCCAAATCAGTTTCATGGAAGGCAAGTTCACGAAAATCATATATAATGTGAAAGAAAAGAGCAGAGGGGATGAGTTCATTTAAAGAACACAATAAGTAGAGGACAGACAAAGGAGATCTGAAACGGTGATATTCTAGTTTACACCCAAAGAAGAACAAAGGCAATGAAGGAGGAAATATTCAAATTCTTTAAAAAAAAAAAAAGGAAATGTTCAATGAAGTAAAGGAAATCTTGAATCATTAATGAAAATATTTGCATTCATTACATGGAAAAATGTAAAAAATTGACACAGTGCAACTTGGATTATTGATCCCAATTCCCCACTCCTCCTTCCATTCAAAATAGATTCTTTTCATATGACTTTGTAGTTCTTCCATTTGGAGGTGGAATTTACTTCCCTGCCCCACTGATGATGGACTTAACCATGAAACTTGCTTGACCACAGATATGTGAGGAAAGGCAGCATATAACCACTAAGCTTAGCCTTAAGAGACATTGCATGTTTCCTCCTGCTTCTTTTGAGCTTCTTACAACCCCATGAGAAGATCCTCTGTGCCCAAAGTGTCCATGTTTCTCACTGGTATATTCCAATCCTCAGTTCACTCAATGGTCCAGAGAAGATAACAAACATGCAGGCAGACATGGGCCCAAACTGCACCTTGGAGCCAATTCCAGCTAATCTCAGTCTGTATCAACCAGGCCCATGAGTAATCTACTAGCACAGAATCATGTATCAAGAATTGTTTTTAATCTGTGACTTTTTAAGTGATTTATTACATGGCATTTTTCTGGCAATAGTTAACATATGCATTGACCATCAAGAAAATATTCCATTGATCCAACTGAACGCAACCTTAAAGAAATAATATATTTGGGGGAAAAAATATGATAAACAAAAACCAAATACTTTGGGGACAATGAATACTCCTGGAAATAAGTCATTTATCTAACAAAAAATAATTACTAAGCAAACTGATCTCAGGCTTCTAAGTAACATTCAGTGACTTCAAAGTCTATTTATAAGACAACAGCCACAGAAAATTGTAAAATCATGCATCAGATCACTTCAGTTCAGTTCAGTCGCTCAGTCATGTCCCACTCTTTGCAACTCCATGGACTGCAGCACACCAGGCTTCCCTGTCCATCCTCAACTCCTGGAGTCTACTCAAACTCACGTCCATCACGTGTGTCCATGATGCCATACAACCATCTCAACCTCTGTCGTCCCCTTCTCCTCCAGATCACTTATCTTCCCCCGTTTAGAACACTGCAGTAATTTATATCATACTTACATTAAAATCCAAGCTACTTACATCTAAATGACCTGGCCCAAAGCTCAAGGACTTCCCTGGTGGCTCAGTTGGTAAATAATCTGTCTGTAATGCAGGAGTGTGTCTGCAATTCAGGAGACCTGGGTTTGATCCCTGGCTCAGAAAGATCCTCTGGAGAAGGAAATGGCAAGCCACTCCTGAGAAATCCTTGGACAGAGGAGTCTGGTGTGTTACAGTCAATAAGGTCGCAAGAGTCTTGGACATGACTTATCGACTAAACCACCACCAAAGTTCCAACCTCTTATGCTGTCTCTTCCATCATTAAATTCTCTACCAACATACTGGCCTCCATGTTATTCCTAGTAATGCGAGGATGTTTAAAGGTTCAGAATCTCCATTTGCTGTTTCCTCTGCTTAGGTACTTTCCTTCCTGATTTTAGATTTCTTGCTCCCAAATGCCTATCCTAACTGTGCTTCCAAAAACCACCTTAATATTCTCCACATAGTATACTGGATATTTCTGTATAACGTGTATTTATTTGTTTTATCGTTTATTACATTTCCAATGCAATAGAAGCTCTTTTAGGGTTAAGATTTTGACTGCTCATGCAGTGCTGTATACTCAGCACCTGAAAATGTGTTTGAAAGAAAAAAAGAGCCACTAGATTATTCATAAATATTTCAATAAATAAGCACTAGATGTCAAACAAATATCAAAATAGTTTTAATAAAAATAAAGTCCCCAACCTCTCTGTGGAAGCATATAGTCTATTTAATTTCCAAATAAAATCTACTTCATGTCACCCTCTAGAACAATTACTGAACAATTAATGGAAATAAAAACTATAAAAATCAGAACATAACAGTATCGAAGTAGTAATGGTAGCATTAAATCTAGCTATAAACACAAAATTGTATTAACTTGGTAATTATGGCTATCGAGTTGTGTTACAACTTGTGAAAAATTCACTGTCAATTGCAAAAGTTATTATGATTTATCTACAAAATGTCTGAAGCAAAAATCTCAGACATAAAAAATGCTTTGGGAATGGTGATAGAACAGGCATAAGTAATTTTTTGTTTAGTTTTTATAAAGAAGGTCACTATTCTTAGCTTGGTTTCTGAAGTCTATAAATCAAGAAATATAGATTAAGGATGGATATAAACATATAAATAAAATTATGCTAATTGAATGAAAAGCATTCTGTAATTTCCAGATTATCAAAAGAAAACAGAAGTTCAATAATAATACAGATCATAAAGTACATGCTAGAAAACAAAGGAAACTGCTAGTAAAACATAAAGAAAAACAGAAAATCAAATAAGATTACAAAATAAAACCAAAATTATATGCCAAGTCAATATATGTAAATGCAATAACTTCCCACTCAGAGTTATACAATTAAATCCAACTATATAGGGTTATAAAATTCAACTGTATATTGTGTACAGAGACATGCCTAAACTCAAGTGATTTGCAAGGCTTGACTGTAAAAGAATGGATGAAATCTAGAAAAAAATGCAAATAAAAAGAAAATAGTTGCCATGATGTTAATGTTAAAAGTAAATTAAATTCTATATACATAATAAATAGTAGCAAAATATATGAAACAAAAGTGCTAGTAACATAAGAAGGGCAAAAATGTGTTTGTCTCCTCTAATCGTTCAAGCAAAAACAGGTTACATGGAAGCTCTAAATAGACATCTCAAGCTAAATTCAGAACACAGCATACCAGGGGGGAAAGATGAAGGGAGGGAATGGGGAATAAATTGGGGATTAACATTTACACACTAGTATATATATATACTAGTGTGTAAATGTTATATATGTGTATATATGTATATGTATATGTGTGTGTGTATATATATATATAAGATATATATATATATATATATCTCTTATATATATATATATAAGAGATAACTAATGAGAACCTCTGTATAGCACAGGGAACTCTATTGAATACTGTGTAATGGCCTATATGGGAAAAGAATCTAAAAAAGAGTATATGTATGCATGTGTACAACTTATTCCTGCTATGTAACTCCTTCCCTAGTGGCTCAGATGGTAGAGAATCTGCCTCCCAATACAGGAGACACAGGAAAGATGAAGGGAGGGAATGGGGAATAAATTGGGGATTAACATTTACACACTAGTATATATATATACTAGTGTGTAAATGTTATATATGTGTATATATATATATGTATATGTGTGTGTGTGTATATATATATATAAGATATATATATATATATATATATATATCTCTTATATATATATATAAGAGATAACTAATGAGAACCTCTGTATAGCACAGGGAACTCTATTGAATACTGTGTAATGGCCTATATGGGAAAAGAATCTAAAAAAGAGTATATGTATGCATGTGTACAACTTATTCCTGCTATGTAACTCCTTCCCTAGTGGCTCAGATGGTAGAGAATCTGCCTCCCAATACAGGAGACACAGGTTTGATTCCTGGGTTGGGAAGATCCCCTGGAGAAAGAAATGGCAACCCATGCCAGTATTCTTGCCTGGAGAATTTCATGGACAGAGGAGCCTGGATGGCTAAAGTCCATAAGGTCACAATGAGTCAGAGATGACTGAGCTACCAGCAGTTTCATTTTCATAATTTGATTTCATAACTGATTCACTGTGCTATATAGTAGAAACTAATACAACTTTGTAAATCAATATACTCCAATAAAAATTTAAAAAAAAGAAGTCAGCAATTTACAGGCTCTAGTTTTTATTCAGTGATATACTTTGAAGGGTTTTTTTTTCTTGTTTGAACCTTGTATTGTAATGTTATTAATGTCATCATCATTTCTTCATAATTAAAAAAAATGTGGTTAAATGTAAAAATAATATAACACAGCAAAGACATAGAAAACCCCCCAAATCCAAGAACATTAGAAATAGTATAAACTTCATCACCAGCAATTAAACAAAAATGGGACTCAGAGTACATAGCATAAAGCAAAATCGTGACTGTGGCATCATTAGAAAATAGCTATAATGAGCCAAACACATTCTCGAAATTTGTGAACTATGGCCAAAGTTAGAGGAAAATTTATAGGCTTCAATATTTTCATTACTGAATAGGAAGAGTAAAAATAAAGTATTGAACATGAGATTTTAAAAAGAGAGCATAATTTAAAAAATGTGCAAATAGTGTTATCAAAAATGCAATTGTGGGGTGGAGGGGGGAGTTCGTTTGGTTGGATGAATACATTAATCTAAACAAACTGACTCTCAGACCTTTTCTAGCTACTTTTTAATAGAATATGTTATCATACAAGTGGTTTATAGTCAGGGTCCATCCAAATCAAAGAAATGCTCATCCTAATCTTATCCAAACTCTTAAAGATAGTATGAGATATAAGAAAAGCTTCCCAACTACTTTGAGAGGCCAGTCTATCTTCTAAACTAAAATCATGTTTAGAAAAAGAAAATTATGAATATAGCTTAAACTGTCTTAATTAGGTATCAGTATTTTGGCCAAACTTTATATTACACCCTTTCCAATTAACAAACTGTGAGAAATTAAGATTAAATATTAGTTTTCTTGAATTTTAAAACAATAAAACATTTTAAGTTCAAAATATTTTTCTTTCCCTTCATACTTAGAAGTCCAAAGACCAAAACCTTAGGTTTAAGTCTAAAACTATTCTCCCCAATTCCTTTTTTCTGTTGTTTCAAGTTTCTTCTCGAAGTTTATTTTTTTTCTGCAATTGCAGCCTATGCTATTTTGTCTGTTGATTGTTAAAGTTTCTATAAAGTCTCTGAATTGTATTTGCTCAACGTTAAATGTATAAATGTGTCCATACTTTTAAATTGCCAAGTGTACAATTTAGTGCACTTTTCAAATATGCACAGCCCTGTAACCGTTACTGCAATCATGATATATAACATTTTTATCACTTCCAAAATCTCCTTTGTAACACTTTTCGGTTAACTCCTGGACCCTGGCAATTGGTCAGCTGCTTTCTGTCATTAGACTTTCCAGAATTTTATATGAGTAAAATGATAAGGTATGTGGACTTTATGTCCATTTTATTTCCCTTTTAAGATGCATCCATGCTGTTTCTTGCTTTTAGTAATACATAACCACAAACTGTAAATAACCCAAACATCTACCAACTGGTCAATAGATAAACAAATTATCATACATTTACCCAGTGGAATCATTCATATTGTAAAGAGAATAAAAGATTAAGAAACAAGATCTTTAAAGCATTAGCCATATATTTGGGAAACAAAGTCACTCTAATGCTAAACACTCCAGGACTGAGTACACAGGATCACTATAGTCCAAGAGTGAATTTTATCTGTACTCAAGTGAAGGAGCAAGTACAGAAATGTACTGTTTGGCTTTAGTGAAAAAAGAAAAAACAAAAACAGAAATACTGGGCAGTCTGGAACACCAGACAACACTGCCAGTTGTCTGGAACCCATGATGGATTCATTAACATTCAATTAGGAAAAGTTCCAAAAAGAACTTAATTTTGTTACAACACATTTACCACATCTAGAAGCCAGCCATTCTATGAAATCTGCCTCCTAGAAAGATCCCCACATTTGTTTCGACCAGAGAATCATACTCACCATATTTTTAACCTGAAACTGCTATGTTGCTGAAACTTAGGCCACAGTAGGCAGAAATTAGAAGTGAGGTGAACTGGAATGGACCAAACTTCAGTTATGTGCTCCTCAAAATGCTGTTTTCCTCCATTTTCAATTCTACAAGTTGTTCAGGAATAATCCCTCTGGGCACAAGCAGTATCTGCATACCCACTTACCATAATTCTCTTACCTTAAACTACGCTGTAATATTTTCATAGAGTAATTCTCATTCTCGAGCTTGTGGACAAGTCTCTATATCCCTCCACAGAATCCTCCATGGCCCAGAACGCAGAATGGAATTTGATTCAGTGTACTTAGTCATGTCTACATAAGCCTAGCTCTAACAATTTAAAGCTGGAAATTCCCCTGTGCTCTATAGAACAAGCAAGCTCAGATGCCTTGCATTTTAACTGCAGTAGAAATTATTCTGCACATAGATGCTTAAAAAGACTGAAAATATCCATTTTCTTACAACCTAATCTTTGCTTCAGCCAAACAAACATTCCTAGGAAATACTGTACCTGTATTGCAAATTAGCAGCAGCTTGCAAACTTACACTACCTGAGCCTGCATACATGCCCTTGGAATTGTGACTAGTCTCTTGGCCACCTAGTGTTGGAGAGGTCACCCATCTACTGTTCTTATAATTGAATTATCTCTGAATCTGTGCCCACCTGCTTTGGTTTCTGTACCCTGTAGTACATATGAGATTCTCTTCCAGCCCCCAAAGTAGCCACTCATCCCTCTTTCCTTTTGCATTTGCTTTTACTCACATAAACTCATTTACCTTTACATGTTTGCATTCCCAACACATTCCCCAAGATTTGTGTACATTTTCCTACTTCTTTGCTTTTCTAAACATAGCCATTGAACCATGAACAAAGCTTCCATAAACAGGACTCGCCACCAAATTCAAAATATCATAAAGCCCAAGGCTTAAAACTTGTCAGGATGCCACTAGAAATCATTAAAATCAAAGCTCTTCTCAAGTCTTATAAGGTCCAAAGACACATAGCTAGATTCCACAAAAAGTCACTTCTATATATTTTGTGTTTTCTTACTCTACAAAGTCTCCAGCAAAAGATATTGGAGTCTCCAACAGGGCACCTCTTCCCTGTTGAGGTTCTAAAAATATTCAAAAATTTAAAAAGAATAGCTAATTAGGTAAAGAATAAAATTGACCACTATTTTTATAGCAATTGGATTAGAGAATGTGGTTAGTATGGAACACAAATGGGCCTTATAACTGAATTCGAGGAATTAAGGAATTACATCTATTGAATTACTCACAATATCAAGCCAAAGAATTGGTCTCCATATATGTAGTCTGGCCTAGTTTCATTTGTAATATGGAGAAGTAGAAGACAATCCATGATTTCTGTTAGTGCAAAGATCATAAGAGAAAGGACAGGCTGAGCTATGAATGCCCAGAATATTCTTCCCATAGAGTGAACTGGTTAATAGGAAATAAATGACAAAGATCTTAAGTTCTTGGAACTCTAAGCATGTGGAAGAAATTATCATGATTAGAGGTAATTCTTTCAAGTAGGTTTAAACAAGTTTACCTTGTAAAAACTTCTCTTGGAAACATAGATTTGTTCCATCTTAGCTGTATTAGCAAAAGTTCTGGGGAAATCAAAACATCAAAATTCTATATATTTTTGTTTTAAAAAGATCAAAATTAGGCTATTAGGTATTTTCAATTATAACCATATTTAAATTTAAAAAAATAATAAAGATCTCCTTTCCTTTTGGAATGAAAAAGCTGGAAGAAAAATCTCACTCAATAAATAAGAAATGGCTACAAAAAATATAAAGTTGGAGAGATACATGTCTCTGAGGAGACAGAAGGGACATCAGGGACTGATTTATATGTGGCAGAACATGAGAGGAAGACATGGCTGATAGTAAGCGAATAAGACTAGGCGGAACTAATGTTGTAAAGAACTGTGAGAAGAATGCGTGTGATCTGCAGTGACAGTATAGGAGCCCTTGTGAAAATGAACGTCACTCAGTTGTGCCTGACTCTTTGTGACCCCATGGACTACACAGTCCATGGAATTCTCCAGGCCAGAATACTGGAGTGGGTAGCTAGCTGTTCCCTTCTCCAGGGGATCTTCCCAACTCAGGGATTGAACCCAGGTCTCCTGCATTGCAGAAGAGATATCATTGGCATTTACCAGTTGAGATATCAAGGAAGCCCAAGAATACTGCAGTGGGTAGCCTATCCCTTCTCCAGCGGATCTTGCAGACTCAGGAATTGAACCCGGGTCTCCAGCTTTGCAGGTGGATTCTTTACCAGCTTTACCAGCTCTTTACCAGCTGAGCTACCAGGGAAGCCCTTAGGACCCCATGGAGCCCAGAAAAGAGGGAACTCACAGTCAGTTGCAGGTTCCTTGTCACAGATCTTCATTAGAAGCTACAAGAAAGACTAGAGTAGTGAATGGGCCAAAAGAGAATCTCTGTCCCTCACTGCCTGAAGGAAGGAATTTACTGCTTCTGCTGGAAAGGTTCTAAACTCTACCCTCTTCATGGAGTCACTTCTCATACTGAGCAAAAGCCTTCACCAGAGAGAAGAGCAACAGATTCTGCTGTTGCCAGATGCAAGTGAAATTTGATTGTGAGTTGAAGAAGGATGAAAGGAAACACCTTAAAAACTTAGGGGAGTATCAAGGAACATTCTAGAGCTCAGGGTCCTATATCAGTATGATTCAGTTCAGTTCAATTCAGTTGCTCAGTCGTGTCTGACTCTTTGAGATCCCATGAGCTGCAGCACGCCAGGCCTCCCTGTCCAACACCAACTCCTGGAGCCTACCCAAACTCATGTCCATTGAGTCAGTGATGCCATCCAACCATCTCATCCTCTGTCATCCCCTTCTCTTCTCGCTTTCAATCTTTCCCAGCATCAGGGTCTTTTCAAATGAGTCAGCTCTTTGCATCAGGTGGCCAAAGTATTGGAGTTTCAGCTTCAACATCAGACCTTCCAGTGAACACCCAGGACTGATCTCCTTGAAATCTCTTTTTTCTAGGGGAACACACTTTCTCCCACACAAAATCCACTACAGATTCAAAAATTGAGTCTCTTGGGGAAGACGGGAGGAAACACAGAAAATCCTACACGTGAGGCAAGGATACACTCTCCAAAACCATACTGGCAAACACTAAGTAACAAAAAGCAACAGGTTAACACTGAGGGAGGGGCAAGTTAATAGAGAAGATACCCTCTGTGGCACAAATTCATAGAAATGACTGAACATCACTGTTCTGGCTGTGCTCAGTTATGTCTTACTCTTTGCTGCCCCATGGACTGTAGCCCGCCAGGCTTCTCTTCATATTGACAACATGTACCTCTGACACAAATCACCAAGAAAGAGCATATCACCTTTGTGATATTCTTACCAAAAATGCATTAGCTCAAAATAAGCAAAAGAAACCTCAGACAAATCAAATTTAGGGATATTCTATAAAATAACTGACAAAGACACTTCAAATGTGCCAAGGTCATGAAAAACAAAGATAGAGAATCTGCCATAGATGGGAGGAGACCAAGGAGACATGACAACTAAATGCCAACTGAGACTATGGATTAGACCCTGGAGTTGTAAAAGATACATTTAAATATAGATAACATTTTATTTAATAGTATATTTCCAGTATCAGTTCCTCAGTTTTGATAATCATGCTGTGTGTGTGCGCACTCAGTCATATCCGATTCTTTGCAACCCCATTCACTGTAGCCTGCCAGGCTCCTCCGTCCATGGAATTTTCCAGGTAAGAATGCTGGAGTGGGTAGCCATTTCCTATGCAATGGTTATGTAAAATGTTAGCTTTAGGGGAAGATGGGTAAAGAATACACGAGATCTCTCCTGTAACTCCTCTGTAAATCTACTATTACTTCAAAATGTTAAAAAATAAAAATAAATTGCCAATATTGGGAATAAAATTGGTCCATTACTAAAGATTTTGCGGATATTAAAGGAAAACTAAGGGGAGATTAAAAAGCAACTTATGTCAATATGTTTGACAATGTGATGAATGTATAAATTATTTGAATTATAGAAAGCATCAACAGAAATTCAAGAATAATCCAAATTGTCTCAATTTAAATGAATTAAATTTATATTTAAAAACCTTCCCACAAAGAAAGTTCTAGGCCTAAATAATCTTGCTCATTAATTCTATATAGTATTTAAGAAACAATCCCTTTTTTACATTAGAGGAGGAAGTAGGAACACATGCCCAACTGATTTTTTTAAAGTAAGAATTATCCTGATTTCCAACCAAAGGAAGGAGTTATAATAAAACTGCAGAATAAATTTCATGGACATAAATGCAAAAATGTCCATAAAATGTTAGTAAATATAGATAGATATAAATATTTATGTATTTCTTCAACAAGGTTGTATTAAGGATATGCAGAGCAGTGCAAGGGAAAGCTGATACTATATGGTGATAAAGTGGAGTCTATTCTGTTAACTTAAGGTTGTTCAACATTTGAAAATCAATCAATGTAGCTCAAACCACAGACTGGAGATGAAAACAGTATTATAATCTCAACTGATGCATTTGACAAAATTCAACATCAACTTATCATTGAAAAAGTCTATAAGGGGGTAGGTATTAATGTGAATATTTTCAACCTGATAAACAGCATCCTTGAAGAATGTATAATTAGCCTGGCCTTTATGGTGAAACACTGACTATGTTCCCCTTAATATTAGGAGCAGGATAACAATGTCAGTCTTCATAAATATTGTACTGAAAGTTCTAGCCAGTGCAATAAGGTAAGAAAATTTGTGAGAGGAAAATTATTTTCCTTCACAATTGACAGGATTCTCTATGCAACATATTCTAAAGAATCTACAAAAAAATCTATTGTCAAGTAATAAGTTATATTATCAAGGATACTAGATACAAGATTAATGTACATAATTCAATTACTCTATAATAACAAAGAATAATTTAAAATTAGAATTTTTTAAATTACAGTAACATTGCAAAAAATATGAAACTCTAATCATACTTTTTACTGAGACCATAAAATATTTATATGGCAAATTAAGCAGGAACTAAATAAGTAGAGCAGTATCCTTTGTTCATGGATCAGATTGCTCGATATTGTAAAGATGTCAATTCTCCTCTAATTAACCCATAAATTAAATGCAAAAATATTCCATGATAAATGCAATTTTGATGCAATATCAGCAGCTTTTAAATCTGTAATCAATAATATTTTAGCAGAAATTGTCAATCTGAATCTAAACATTTTGTGAAAAAGTGAAGGACCTAGAATAGCAAAAACAGTTTTAAAACAGAAGAAAAGAGTTGAAGTGCATATAATTTAAGGATCTACAAAATTACAATAACGAAGGCAACATAATATTATTAAAAGGATAAATCCATAGATAAATGGAAGAGACTAGAGACAGGAACTAGATTTACTTGTATATTGTCAGTTGATTTTCAAACGTAATTCAATGGAAGTGTTGGAACAATTAGGTTAGCACTGGTAAAAAAAACACCAATTTTGATCTATATCTTGTTCCAAGCTCCACTGAGTATATACAAGGCACTGTATCAGGACCTTTGTCTACATAAGCAGTTTGAAGCAGCTCAGATCAGAACGTCAGCAACACTCTGGCAGATCATTCATAGCCATTAGTGTTCCAGGAAGAGAAAAAGGAAAAATATTCAAATGAAAAAAAACTGAAGAAAGAATGGTGGAAACTTTTTAGATCTGTTAACGTCTGAAGACGGTCTAGATTTGTTAAACTCCTAGGTCCACAGATATAAGGAGCTTAGTACAATCCAAATATATATATATATATAAATTCAAAGAAATAAATAACCAGAAAATAAGAATCAAATTTTCTAAAACCAAAGAAAAAGAAAAATCTTAAAACAGCCAGGAAGAAAAGATGCGTAATCTATAGGGTAGCAACAAATTGAACAACAGAGATTTGTTCATCAGAAGCCAAGAGTTTGGAAGGAAATAACGTTCTTCAAATGCTGAAAGAAAACGATGGGCAACCCATAATTATCTAGTGAAAATATTCTTTAGGAATGAAGGAGAAAGACACGGTCATATGAAGGAAAATTAAGAAAATATTTTGCTACCAGCAAAGGAAAAGGTATACCCACCTGAATGCAGAGCTCCAAAGAATAACAAAGAGAGATAAGAAAGCCTTCCTCACCGATCATTGCAAAGAAATAAAGGAAAACAACAGAATGGGATAGACCAGAGATCTCTTCAAGAAAATTAGAGATACAAAGGGAACATTTCATGCAAAGATGGTCACAATATAGGACAGAAGTGTATGGATCTAACAGAAGCAGAAGTGATTAAGAAGAGGTGACAAGCATACACAGAAGAACTGTACAAAAAAGATCTTCCTGACCCAGATAATCACGATAGTGTGGTCACTCACGCAGAGCCAGACATCCTGGAATGTGAAGTCAAGTAGACCTTAGGACGCATCACTACGAATAAAGCTAGTGGAGGTGATGGAATGTCAGTTGAGCTACTTCAAATCCTGAAAGTTGATGCTGTGAACGTGCTGCACTCATGATGTCAGCAAATTTGGAAAACTCAGCAGTGGCCACAGGACTGGAAAAGGTCAGTATTCATTCCAATCACAAGGAAAGGCAATGCCAAAGAATGCACAAGCTACTGCCATGATTGCACTCATCTCACATTCTAGCAAAGTAATCCTCAAAATTCTCCAAGCCAGGATTCAACAGTACATGAACTGTGATCTTCCAGATGTTTAAGCTGGATTTAGAAAAGGCAGAGGAACTAGAAATCAAATTGTCAACATCTGTTGGATCATTGAAAAAGCAAGAGAGCTCCAGAAAAACATCTACTTCTGCTTTGTTGACTATGTCAAAGCCTTTGACTACGTGGATCACAATACACAGTGGAAAATTCTTAAAGAGATGAGAGTAACAGACCAGCTTACCTGCTTCTTGAGAAATTTGTCTGCAGGTCAAGAAGCAATAGTTAGAACTGGACATGAACAACAGGCTGGTTCCAAATAGGGAAAGGAGTACGTCAAGGCTGTATGTTGTCACCTGCTTATTTAACTTATATGCAGAGTACATCATGAGAAACGCTGGGCTGGAGGAAAGCATGAGCTGGAATCAAGATTGCCGGGAGAAATATCAATAACCTCAGATATGCAGATGACATCACCCTTATGGCAGAAAGTGAAGAAGAACTAAAGAGACTCTTGATGAAAGTAAAAGAGGAGAGTGAAAAAGTAGGCTTAAAAGTCAACATTCAGAAAACTAAGATTATGGCATCTGGACCCATCACTTCATAGCAAAAAGGGAAACAATGGAATCAGTGACAGACTTTATTTGGGGGGGCTCCAAAATCACTACAGATGGTGACTGCAGGCATGAAATTAAAAGACTCTTACTTCTTGGAAAGAAAGCTATGACCAACTTAGACAGCATATTAAAAAGCAGAGACATTACTTTCTAACAAAGGTCCATCTAGTCAAGGCTATAGTTTTCCCATTAGTCATGCATGGATGTGAGAGTTGGACTATAAAGAAAGCTGAGCGCCAAAGAATTGATGCTTTTGAATTGTGGTGTTGGAGAAGACACTTGAGAGTCCCTTGGAATGCAAGGAGATCCAAGCAGTCCATTCTAAAGGAAATCAGTCCTGAATATTCACTGGAATAGTGATGTTGAAGCTGAAACTCCAATACTTTGGCCACCTGATGCGAAGAACTGACTCATTGGAAAAGACCCTAATGCTGGGAAAGATTGAAGGTGGGAAGAGAAGGGGATGACAGAGGCTGAGATGGTTGGATGGCATCACCGACTCGATGGACATGAGTTTGGGTAACATCCGGGAGTTGGTGATTGACAGAGAGGCCTGGCTTGCTGCAGTCCATGGGGTTGCAAAGAGTCGGACATGACTGCGCAACTGAACTGAACCGAACTTGCTACCAGAATCGCTTTAAAATAACTTCTAATGGAATTTCTTTAGTCAAAAGGAAGCATAAAAGGTGGAATATATAAATATTTACTAATGACAAAACTTGATTTAATGGCTCATTTTAATTAGATTGTATCAACTGTTGCTTGTTGAGCTATGAAACTTTAACTATTTGTTAATTTATTCTCCAGAGATTCTGGACTTTACCCAATCCTTTACCCAATCCATGAAATAAACAAACTTGTATTAAGCGTCTGGATATGTATAAATGCTGTTAGCTTTGTAAGCCACAGGATTAATTTCTACCTATCGTTCAGGTCACAAAAGAACAAATTTTCTCTGGTTAATTTCCTGAATTCTCCAAGGTATTAATAATAGTTTATATGTTTCTACATATGTTACTGAATTACTGCTACATGGCATTTCTCTTATTATATTACTTATCACTCTTTAAGTTACTGATTTATTATAAATTTTCTGAGGAAGGACTGTGACTGTCTTTCAACATTTTATTCTTTCATCTATCAGGCCACTGGCCCATAATAAACACAGAAAATATTCAAGTAATAAGTATGATATAATGGGTACTTTCTCACTATATTTTTATTTAAATACATAAATAAATTTAAGAAAGTATAAATGCTTTTTATCACATTAAATTGCAACTTTTTAATTTTGCTGTTCTGAATTCTCAAATCACCAATTTTAAGTGAAAAGCAGATAGAGTATCTATTGAGGATTTAATGCTGTTAGACTATCTCATTGAATTCTCACAACAATTTATGAAGTTGGCTCTATTACTTTTCTTACTTTTATAAGGGAGAAAATTGAGCCACAGAGAGGTTAACTCACTCTCCTAAGTCATAATTGGTAAGTGACTGGGCAGGGTTTGAATAAATGAAATTTTAAGAGGTAGTTCAATAATTCATTATTTTATAAGTCCTAGTTTTTATTGCATTTAAAAGATGAGATTGCTTCTAAAGAAAATCACTTCTAAGTTGACATTTTCACAATTGGTTATTTTTCACGTTGTCCATTTCTCCTAGGTAATATGTTGCATTATTATAGATAAGTCGAGAATAGTGGTCAGGTGTATGTGATGCTTCACCACATTTTTAAGTGTTAACAAAAATACACAATTATATGATGACATTCAAATGTACTTTTGGAAGTGTCAAGATTAGACTGCAAGTATGACCTTAAATAACCTTTACTATCAGCACACAGTCAAGCCATTGTATAAAGGTTGATTTTGAAAGAATCAAAGTGTATAAAAATAACATTTATTTCTCACTATGTATTACATACTTTTATGAGAAGTATATGTAATTAAATTAAACTTTTATCATCCCAATATGTAAGATAATGTGTTTCCCTGTTTAGTAGAGGAGAAACTGAGTACCAGAGAAACAACTTGTTCAACAACACAGGCAATTATTATTTGTGAAGACTGCATAAATTTGTATGTTTGGAATGCCTTACCAAATTCCCCAGAGCATACCCACAATGAGGTTTTATTTAAATATTACAGGTTGAGAGAGTGCAGGCAAGCACTGAGAATGTGTGAGACATTCAGGAAAAATCTCACCAACGTCCTTAATGCACACATGGACATGATATGTCTCTGCATTAAAAAACAGTTGTTTAGTGTGTATCCTGATTCCTGGCTTCAGAATAGCTCAGGACACAATTTCCCCAGAAATGGGGTCTTTTCATGCCCCTCTGATCAGCTAGTCAAGCCCGGCAGTCTAACCACAGAGGTCAGGTGAAAAACATCAACAAACAAACCAGCTCTGGGTGTCACTAAGGGAGTTTTGCATCCTATAAACAGCCCATTATAAATTCCATTGCCCTGATGTTAGCCAAAAGTCAACATCAGATATGCAGGCATCCCCAGAAGTAAGACTAGCATTTCTATGTCCAGTTGTAAATGAACATTATTCTCCACTGCACTGGAACCTGGATTTTAATCCCAGCATTCTGGTTCAAGAGACCATGCTATTAAAACTACATTACTGGGGTAACAGGAGAAATTTACTATTCCTTTTGGCCTAATGTTACTTATAAAAGGTGAAAAAGCCAGTCTTGGAGAGGTAAATTGATGTGCTAATATTAATATATCATTTCATCATAATGTTAATAACTGACATTTACAATATTATAAAGTAGATAATTTTAAAAGTATTCCCATTTTACAAGCAAGGAAACTGAGGCTTCGAGAAGGTATACAATGTTATATAGCTGTTCTTAAAAGATCTATACATCTATCCATCTATCCATCTCCACTATTGCCTTTGTGACAAGTTTAAAATCTAAAGCTAGGCTGTTTGGATTGTAGTCTGGGCTCAACCCCTAACTGTTTGTGTTTTGGACTACATTTCTTTACTGTTTTATGCATTAGTGACCCTATTTCTAAGCATGAATAATAATGGTACATATGTGCAATATTATCTTCATTGCAAGGATCAAATGAATTGATACACAGGTGACACGTAAAACTGTGTCAGGCATACAATTAATGCTATATCAACATTAACTATTATTACTTATTCAATATATGTTTATGGAGTGTTTATAGGACCTGTTCTAGACATAGGGGATATAGTCATGAATAAACCAGACAACAGTAATGCTTTCAAGGAGTTTACATTCTAGTAGGAGAAGACAGATAATGTCTAAACAAGTAAATATGTACCATATTAGATGAAGATTACTACCATCAAGAAAATTAAGCAGATAAATGTTTTAGAGGGCAATGAATGAGCCTGTTGCTTTATATATATATGTGTGTGTGTGTGTGTGTGTGTGTGTGTGTGTGATTGATTTATCATCTCCCTGGAGAAGGAAATGGCAACCCACTCCAGTATTCTTGCCTGGAAAATCCCATGGACAGAGGAGTCTGGCAGGCTACAGCCCATGGGGCAGCAAAAAGTCGGACACGACTGAGCGACTTCACTCACTCACTCATGTGATATGTGTGTGTGTGTGTGTGTATGTGTGTACCCATATGAGGCCAAACCTAATAGAAACTATGAGAAATGCAGTCATCTGGGAAAGAACATTAGTGGCAGAAAACAAACTGCAGGAGTGCTGAGGCAGGCCTGAGTTTAGATAGTACAATGGTACAAGGAACAGCAGAGGAGGACAGTGTGGCTGATACGGCGAGAGGGCGGGGGTGGGGGAGGGCAGATCATGTAGATTTTGTCCACCATGAGGACTTCAAGCTTTATTAAGAGCATTTAAGCAAGATTAATAACAAAATCTAAGTTATATTTTAAAACAGTCTGTTGGTTCCTGTGTGTAAAACAGGCAGTATATGTGAAAAGTGGCAAGGATGAGAGTGTACTCTTTGAGGAGGATGGACAATTGCTCAGATAAGAATACTAGATTGACATACAGGTAAGTAGTATAAAATTGAGTGTACAGAAATGGTCACACTCAGATTTAACCTGGGCCTGTTTAACTTCAAATCCCACAAGTCTAGGACCAGACACAGGATAAATAGCTTTATCTCCTAACTCCCAGGATTTCATGGTTACAGCTAAACCATATCTCTGCTTCTCCAACTGAGGAAGGACTCTGTTGATGCTAAACACTTTCCCCACAATGTGCTATAGCCTATTCGCTCTCCAGGGTCTCAAATCATTCTGTATTCTTCTTCTGGGAAAGCTCACTCCTATTCTCTTAATTATCATCTGTATATGGCTGCATTGCAAATCTATAACTCCGCCTGAAATTTAACATTCCCTAAGACTATTTACAATTTTCTATGGAAAACAACAACAACAACAAAACCTCAAACAAAACAAAACCACCTACTTCTTTGTCTTTTAGGCATGGCAAACTCAAAACCAAATTCAATATCTAACACTCTCTGCCTAACATAAGTCTGCTTATTATCCAACAAGCAAACCTAAAATTATGCTTCCCTTATTCTGGTTGCATTCTCAGTGAATGTTAACAATATTGCAAAAATAGATACCAAGGCACATTGATGACTAGAGATGAAAAGAAGTTTAAGTTATATATTAGCTTTAAATAATCAGTAATACCTGGCAGGATTAGAAAATGAGAAAGCACAACACAGTTTACATCTCATATCTCTTTAACACAAACATAATAATAGGAGTTCAGTGTAATTATTCCTTTATTATGCAAAGATTCATTTAAGTAAACTGAAATTACATTGATGGTATCTAAGCATGTGATTTTTATTCTAAATTTTTTTTTATTAATTTATTTATTTTAGTTGGGGGCTAATTACTTTACAATATTGTAGTGGTTTTTGCCATACATTGACATTGTTCTAAATTTGGAGTAAAATCCCACATAGCATGTTATATTACAATACAGGATAGTATTTTTAAAAATTTGTAATGTCATATATTTAATTATAGGATATCTGTTTGTTTGAGAGACAATAAAAATACCTTGGATCAGAATGGGTCTTAAGGTCTCTAACTTGGAGGTTACAATTAAAAATATCTCAAACAATGTAGGACTCTGCTCTAAAACAACCTTGACAGACTTCTAGACTCTGCATGACCATGTTCAGCAATGTAGTAATGAAGAACTCTTGTGGTGGCTAATGGATTTTAAAAACTCTAATTATTAGACAATTTTTTATTTCTTATTAAAAAGGAGTTATGGAATTACTTGAGCAGAGAAACATAATGAAATCTGAAGTACTTAGTATGCTGTTCAAATATTTTACATACTAAATCCAAATAGCTGGTCTACCTGCTTAATTTTTTTGTCTTTTAAATGAACCTAGCATCCCTTCAATTGGAGAAGGAAATGGCAACTCAATCCAATATTCTTGCCTGGAAAATCCCAGGGTTGAGGGAGCCTGGTGGGCCGCCGTCTATGGGGTCGCACCGAGTCGGACGTGACTGAAGTGACTTGGCAGCAGCAGCAGCAGCAGCATCCCTTCACAAGTGTAACCAGGGTAAATATCTCTAAGCTAATTTCACATTAGTTTTTCTGCTCTCTACCTGAATAAGAACAAGTTTTATCCTCACTATGTCTCAGTCTCTGTATCTGTAAATAAAAGATTGGTTATAACAAAGTCCATCTCTTAAGTACGTAGAGAGAATTAAATGAATTAATATACATAAAGTACCTAGGACAATGCTTAGAACAAGTGATCAATTTATGCTCGAAGTTATTATTGTCATTGTTATTTTTTATTAATATTATAATTTCTTACTTTCTCTTATTTCCTACTTTTAATTCTAATCCATTCCTTTGACTCTTGTTGGCCATATATTCCCATGGATAGGACTCATCTTCGGCATTTGTCATCTGATTTGATTTTTGGCATATCCCAGACTGGGACTCCTGGTTTTGTCCTTGAGCTTCACCTTCAAAGTCCAAGTCTCATTCCACCAGGAGCTGGCAGTTAAAGTGAGAGAAGAACGAACATTCCTGGAGTCAAAAATTCTCTAGGGCTTCCTACTGCTGCAGGTTCATATACAAAATCTGAGCTCACATTTCTAACGAGAGAATTTTTTCACTTCCAAAATTCACATCAGCTATCACTCTTTGGTACAGAATGCAAGCTGTGCATTTCTAACCTCCCACCTTCCGTCTTCATGGGCTATTATCTGCATGATTCTTGCTTGGTAAGCTTTGCGGTGTTCTTTGAGACTGTCTGTTGCTTTTGTTAAAATAACAAACAATGAAGACCTAAATTTTCAGGGCATTCTAAGAAATGCACATCTTTAATGTCTAGCAACAAAGCCAGTGCTTCCTTTCGTGACATCTTGATGCCTATTCTGCATGGACTATTAGCAGTCCAGGGGGGTAAGGTTCATCAAGAATTTTCTACCAATATCTTTTATCCCTTAGGGGCCACTGTTTTGATAAGCCTCAAATCTACTGATGTTTTCCACTGCTTTCTCCAAACCCAAGTAAAAGTAATTGAATATTCTGGATTTATTGCTGTATACCTCTTTTGGCATTAATGGATAAGTATGAATCTCCCCTTGCAAATGTTGTACACGGCCAATTAGGAGAGAGCTCAGAGAACTTCCTGTGCAACTCAGAAGTTTCTTTAGGTACTTATCACTTTAAATTTTATTCAAAATAGCCTTTGAATATATTTTAAGATATTTATTTTCAAGCATAGATAACTATGCTTCAGTTATCTTCTTTGTATTTATTTGTAATAAATAACAAGTACAACTCATACATCCATTCTTACCTGCTTTTCACAACTAAACCTATACATGAACCACCATTAGCACTTCAATCCTATTGCAGTCCTTGAGTCAGTCCTATATTCAAGGGTCCTATCCAGATATGACTTTAAAAATATATAAATATATTCTGCATATAACTTTAAAAAAATTGTGCCAAAGTCTATGCTGTTGCTTCTCAAACCATCCATAAAGAAAAGCCAGATTTTCTTCATCCATAAAGAAAAGCCATGGATTGATTATACTATAAGACACATACACAAGCAAAAAAACTAAGAAGTAGAAAATGAAATTTAAAAAAATATACACAAATTATAAACCCAAATTTTTACTGTTAAAGTTACATTTCAATAAATACAATCATAAAAATTAAAAATAAGCACATAGGCAATAAGAAAATGGTTTTATATTCACAACTGTTAGATCTTCTGCAATGCACCTGTGGTTGATTCATGTCAATGTACAGCAAAAACCATCACAATATTGCAAAGTAATTATTTTCCTATTAAAATAAATTAATTAAAAATGCCATAAGTGAAAATTAATTATCCATATTTAAGGTATATTTGCACATTTTGAACATTATACATATAAAGTGTTATGAATTTGCTTATTTGTTTGTCTTACCTAAGTTGGATTGATGGCAATGATACAGTATCTGACACTCTACAGTGAAAATTTCTGTTTTATTTTATCATCACTCATAGGAGAAACCAATCTAACTAAATATATAAATGAGAATAAATGAAAAAATCTAAAGCAATTTCAGCAACCTCAGGATATTCTTTTTAAACTTTTACTGTAAATGGAGCAAAAGTCAGGGTGATTTTTTTTTTTAATTTTCCATTATTTATCAATATCTAGAATCAACAATTTATCTTATAAATTATAGTTAAATTAAATAATAATTTGATGAAAAGAGTAAGTTATGGATTTTTATTACTTTATTTTTCTTCTGGATTAAGAAAATTGCCTAATGTTATATTCTTTTTACTAATTTGCTCTCTTCTCTCAAAATACCAGGTTACTTTTTTGTGTGTCATATAATATAACTTAATCATGGAAGTGATATTACATCATATTCAGAGGTTCTGCTTACATAAAATAACAAGGGTTATTCAATTGTTTTGGTCATTGGTGGTCATCCTAGAATTCTGCATTCTTTTTCCTCTCCAAAGCCAATACTTTAAATACATAGTTGGCAAGTAACATATACTTATAAAAGACATTTAAAAATAGACTATAAATAAATATTCCATTATCTTATGTAAGAATTAGCAAATTAATTTTGATGACAAGAAACAACAAAATTCTTTCCTAAGCCTTAGAATGATAACCGAAATACTGATGATCTCAACTCAGACTAGATGTTTCTAAACCAGTGGGCTTGATTTAATGGAGGGAGCTAATATTTGGCCTTAGCAACAGCAGTTTAGCTTAAGTACCAGATATAATATAACCTTTTATTTTAATGTAAGCAATTTTAGTTTTTCCTAATCCATGTTGGCATACATGCTTTGCTTATTACTTTCTAAATGGTATAAGTACCAGTTAAAATTTTTATATCTTAAAAAAAATGTAATCTATTTTAAAGAGATCTATGAAAACACATTTTGAGAATCACCTGGCAATACTGTTATAGATTCACATGTTTCTTAGAAAGATTTCACACTCTATGGTAAACTTCAACTTTTTAAATCATTTATCAGCATCTCTGTATTCATATACTGAATCCTGTCCCTGGGAATGAACTTTAATTTCCACCATCTGTGCCTTGGCCAGGAATGTTCATATTCCTTTAATGCATAAATACATTCCAGATATTTCTCCTTCTGTTAGTAAGAGCTGTGAAGCACAGAAAATAATGTTTTGAAGAGGAACCACGAGGGATCATTTATTGCTCCAGCACTTTGAAAAATCTATGAAATTCCTTTATGGCTTCTTCATTATATTTTCAATGGAACAATTAGCTTGAGTGGCTACAAACACTGAATTTTCATGACCACATTAGCCTTTGAGACCAAATTATTGAATGGATTATTCTCTATGCAAAATATAGTGGGATGTGGCAAGTTAGCGATTAAAAAGCATAAGTTGCCTCCAACCGGAAAACTAGTTGAGAGTTCATTTCCTAACAGTCTATCTGGCCACACTTTAAAACCCACTCAGTTCACATAATTCAGTTTTTTGTTCCAAGGATCCATTTTGCAAGTGTTGAGAGTAGTAACTCTGGCCTTAAAAAGAAAATATATATATATACATTAGCAAAGCTCTTACAATGAGCAGTAACATCTCAAATCCAAAAGTAGTCCCTTGAAAACTTTGGTCGCAATTTCTAAAGGTAATAAGACATTCTCAAGTCCAATTCATTCAAACACACACTATAATTACCTCAAAATTACAAAGAGCACAAATTTACCACCAACTGAAGTTATTCCCCATTGTTTGACAGAGGGAAAGTGTGATGAATATTATGGCTTTACTTTTCCTGGATCTTATCTGTTTCATATTAAAATTTTAGGATGTTCAGGTAATACATGGATGTTTTGATTCTAGATCAATGATTAGAATTTTCTATAAATAAAAATGTAGTAAACAGTTTAGATTTGGGGCCACCAAGTCTGCATGACAACAACTGGACTCTGCCCTTGTAGCCTGAGAGCAGCAGTGTACAATGCTTAAGTGAATGGCTGTTCCAATACAACTTTATTTACAAAAAAGCTGGCTAATGGAATTTTACCCTCAAGACCTACTTTGTTAAAGCTTGCTTAAATCAAAAGAATAGGACCCATGTCTCCCATTTTCTCAACCTAAAATTACTTTCCTGGTTGAAGAGGCAATCATATCAAGAAATAAATATATTGTTCGTTTTGGAAATACATTCTATATTCATTGCAGCAATTCTACCTCATTCAATGACCTTGTGGTTGTTAATTTTATGTATCAATTTGACAACTTCACTGTGCTTGGATATATGGTCAATCATTGGTCTCGATGTTGCTAAGGAGGTAAACTTTTTGAATGACATTAACATTCAAATCAATTTGAGTAAAGCAGATTATCCTCCATAAAGTAGGTGGGCTTCATCTAATTAGTTAAGTCATTATCTCTGAACATATTGTTGTGTCCATGTGTGCTCAGTTGTATCTGACCCTTTGGGATCCCATGGACTATAACCACGAGGCTCCTCTGTCCATGGGACTTTCTAGGCAAGAATACTGGAGTGGGTTGCCATTTCCTTCCTCAGGGGATTGGACTGATCAAGGGATCGAAGCCACATTTCCTGCACTGGCAGGTGTATTTCTTACCAACTGAGCCACCTGGGCTGGGCCCTGTTCCCAAGTGCAATTATAGAAGTTAGGTTAATATGTATCTTTATGAAACATGACTTTTCACTTAAATAACTATTCTCCTGCAATATAAAAGAAGCTGAATTAATTCCAACATTGGTTTAATTTTTCAACTAATTCATGGAATCAAAAACCTTTTGGAATTTCACTCTGGTTAAACATGAAACATTACGTGTCATTGGGATTATTAATATAAATTCAGTTGGAAAGCTCAAAATTCAGACAAATGATTTTTGTAATAACACAAGCACAAGTTTTGGTATAGAACATGATCTTGATAAACATATCACTTAGTAAATTAGAAAAATATGCAGTAAATATATTTGCAATTATTAGGAATATAAAATAAAAATTGCATCTAAACAAGTTGTGATATTAAAGTAAAAATTGTCAAAAGTTTAAAATGTTTTATCTGCCTATTATACTTGATACATAAAAATGTTGAGATAAAACATAAATATATGCATGCTAGAATATGCTTTCTCTCTGAAGCCTGCTATCAATAAGATTTTGAAAATATTTGTACCTTTGATGAACTACTTTATAAATTAACCTAACTGCTATTTTAACATTATATTTTTTTGTGCATATTCTAAGTTTTGGTTACAATTTGTTTCAGTTCAGTTAAGTCGCTCAGTCATGTCTGACTCTTTGCTACCCCATGAACCCCAGCACACCAGGACTCCCTGTCCATCACCAACTCCCAGAGTTTACCCAAACTCCTGTCCATTAAGTCGATGATGCCATCCAACCACTTCATCCTCTGTCGTGCCTTTCTCCTCCTGCCTTCAATCTTTCCCAGCATCAGGGATGGATGGGGCATGGAACAACAGACTGGTTCCAAATTGGGAAAGGAGTATGTCAAGGCTGTTTATTGTCACCCCACTTATTTAACTTATATGCCGAGTACATCATACAAAATGCCAGGCTGGATAAATCACAAGCTGGAATCAAGATTGCCAGGAGAAATATCAATAATCTCAGATATGCAGATGACACCACCCTTATGGCAGAAAGTGAGGAACTAAAGAGCCTCTCGATGAAAGTGAAAGAGGAGAGTGAAAAAGTTGATTTAAAACTCAGCATTCAAGAAACTAAGATCATGGCATCCGGTCCCATCACTTCATGGGAAATAGATGGGGAAACAATGGAAATAGTGACAGACTTTATTTTCTTGGGCTCCAAAATTCCTGCAGAATGGTGACTGCAGCCATGAAATTAAAAGACGCTTGCTCCCTGGAAGAAAAGCTATGACCAACCTAGACAGCATATTAAAAAGCAGAGACATTGCTTTCCCAACAAAAGTCCATCTAGTCAAAGCTATGCTTTTTCCAGTAGTCACACATGAATGTGAGAGTTGGACTATAAAGAAAGATGAGCGCTGAAGTATTGATGCTTTTGAACTGTGGTGATGGAGATGACTCTTAAAAGTCCCTTGGACTACAAGGGGATCCAACCAGTCAATCCTAAAGGAAATCAGTCCTGAATATTCACTGAAATGACTGATGCTGAAGCTGAAACTCCAATACTTTGGCCGCCTGATGCGAAGAACTGACTCATTGGAAAAGACACTGATGCTGGGAAAGGTTGAAGGCAGGAGGAAAAAGAGACAACAGATGATGAGATGGTTGGATAGCATCACCGACTTGATGGACGTGAGTTTGAGCATGCTCTGGAAGTTGGCGATAGACAGGTAAGCTGGTCTGCTGCAGTCCATGAGGTTGCAAAGAGTCAGATGTCTGAATGACTGAACTGACTGGTGATACTTTGATATTATAGCATCTAAATTTGGCAAAATTCAAAAGAATTATAGAAACAACTTAAGTGCGACACTTTTTCCAGCAAAAATATCCATGTATAATCTCTTTTGTTTAATTCTCTTTATATAGGTCAATCAACCAGAACTCCTACCTAAAATGCATGGCATAAAAAGGGGTTGAAGGATGTGCACTCTCTTTAGACTTTCATGTAAAAGGAAATAATGTTATTAACTATGTTTCATCTGAGATTGTTAAAAATTAATATTAACATATTGTGAAGTACAAAGCAAAGTAATTCCTATTTTCAAGTTTTGGGGTAAGATCTCATACAAATTCATTTTCTATCTAAATAATTCTATGTATCCATTTACTTATCATTAAAAATCATGCACAATGTGTTGTTTAGTTGCTAAATTGTGTCCAACTCTTTGAGACCCCAAGAACTGTAGCTCTCCAGGCTCCTCTGTCCATAGCATTTCCCAGGCAAGAATACTGATTGTTATTGTTCAGTCACTCAGTCATCTCTGACTCTTTGCTACCCCATGGACTGCAGCATGCCAGACTTCTCTGTTCTTCATCATCTCCCAGAGTTTACTCAAACTCATGTCCATTGAGTTGGTGATGCCATCCAACCAACTCATCCTCTGCCTACCCCTTCTCCTCCAGCCTTCGATCTTTTCCAGCATCAGGGTCTTTTCCATGAGTCAGTTCTTCTCATCAGGTGGTCAAAGTAATGGAGCTCTGGCATCAGCCCTTCAAATGAATATTGAGGATTGATTTCCTTTAGGATTGACTGGTTTGATCTACTTGTTGTCCAAGGGACTCTCAAGAGTCTTCTTCAACTCCACAGTTCAAAAGCATTAATTCTTCAGTGCTCAGCCTTCTTTATGGTCCAACTTTCACATCCATACATCACTACTGGAAAAACCATAGCTTTGACTAGATGAGCCTTTGTTGGCCAAGAATACTAGAGTGGTTGCCATTTCCTTCTCCATGGGATCTTCTTGGTCCAGGGATCAAACCTATGTCTCCTGCTTGGCACGTGGCTTCTTTACCACTGAACTGCCTGGGAAACCCACATGTAATAACAGATACTACCTATAATATAAATTCCATTCCCTATCTTAGGGTAAATGAGAGACTTACAAGAGAAGTGTCAATATATTCCATGTTCATGGTGTCCATATTTCTCTGCTTCAAGTTCACAGGAACAATCCCAACAGAACAGTCCATATACTCCTTAACAGATTCTTTAAAACTGAAAAAGCAGAATGTAGCAGAAAACAGTATAAAACCAGCTGCTTTCATGGTCCCAGACATCAAGCTTGCTTTGCTACTTAGTTATATTTTAGGCACTTAAGAGATTCATCATATTTCTGTAAGATGAATAATTGTGTTCAGACATAAAAATTACAGACTGAAGATTTTGAGTATCCTCTGTAGTCAGACACCTAGGCTTTGTGTAAACAAATGGAGTTAGAAAAAATTGTTGACAGTAACAAGACAATAAACTTCACCAAAAAAAAAGTTGACCATGAGTTAGGAATTTGCAAATCTCTGAGAACATTTAGCAGATTGTCAGCAACACAAACACATTAGAAAACCTGTGTCCCAAACAGATGGAGAAATATACCGTGTTCATGGATTGGAAGAATTAATATAGTGAAAATGAGTATACTACCCAAAGCAATCTATAGATTCAATGCAATCCCTATCAAGCTACCAATGATATTTTTCACAGAACTAGAACAAATCATTTCACAATTTGTATGGAAGTATAAGAAACCTCGAATAGCCAAAGCAATCTTGAGAAAGAAGAATGGAACTGGAGGAATCAACCTGCCTGACTTCAAGCTCTACTACAAAGCCACAGTCATTAAGACAGTGTGGTACTGGCACAAGGATAGAAATATAGATCAATGGAACAAAATAGAAAGCCCAGAGATAAACCCAACGCACCTATGGGCACCTTATCTTCAACAAAGGAGGCAAGAGTATACAATGGAGAAAAGACAATCTCTTTAACAAGTGGTGCTGGGAAAACTGGTCAACCACTTGTAAAAGAATGAAACTAGAACACTTCCTAACACCATACACAAAAATAAACTCAAAATGGATTAAAGATCTAAATGTAAGACCAGAAACTATAAAACTCCTAGAGGAAAACATAGGCAAAACACTCTCCGACATAAATCACAGCAGGATCCTCCATGACCCACCCCCTAGAATATTGGAAATAAAAGCAAAAATAAACAAATGGGACCTAATTAAAATTAAAAGCTTTTGCACAACAAAGGAAATTAGGAGCAAGGTGAAAAGACAGCCTTCAGAATGGGAGAAAATAATAGCAAACGAAAAGCAACAGACAAACAATTAATCTCCAAAAATATACAAGCAACTCCTGCAGCTGAATTCCAGAAAAATAAACGACCCAATCAAAAAAATGGGCCAAAGAACTAAACAGACATTTCTCCAAAGAAGACATACAGATGGCTAACAAACACATGAAAAGATGCTCAACATCACTCATTATTAGAGAAATGCAAATCAAAACCACAATGAGGTACCATTACACACCAGTCAGAATGGCTGCTATCCAAAAGTCTACAAGCAATAAATGCTGGAGAGGGTGTGGAGAAAAGGGAACCCTCTTACACTGTTGGTGGGAATGCAAACTAGTACAGCCACTATGGAGAACAATGTGGAGATTCCTTAAAAAACTGGGAATAGAACTGCCATATGACCCAGCAATCCCACTGCTAGGCATACACACCGAGGAAACCAGAAATGAAAGAGATGCGTGTACCCCAATGTTCATCGCAGCACTGTTTACAATAGCCAGGACATGGAAGCAACCTAGATGTCCATCGGCAGACGAATGGATAAGGAAGCTGTGGTACATATACACAATGGAATATTACTCAGCCATTAAAAAAAATACATTTGAATCGGTTCTATTGAGATGGATGAAACTGGAGCCCATTATACAGAGTGAAGTGAGCCAGAAAGAAAAGCACCAATACAGTATACTAATGCATGTATATGGAATTTGAAAGATGGTAATGGTAACCCTATATGTGAGACAGAATAAGAGACACAGATGCATAGAACAGTCCTGTGGACTCTGAGGGAGAAGGTGAGAGTGGGACGTTCTGGGACAATAACATTGAAACATGTATATTGTCATATGTGAAGCGGAACACCATTCCATGTTCTATGCATGGGACGGATGCTCAGGGATGGAGCGTTGGGATGACCCAGAGGGATGGGAAGGGGAGGGAGGTGGGAGGAGGGTTCGGGAAGGGGAGCACATGTGAACCCATGGCTGATTCATGTCAATGTATGGCAAAAACTACTACAATATTGTAAAGTAATTAGCCCCCAACTAAAATAAATTTAAAAAAATAAAATAAAATAAAATAAAAAGAAAACCTGTGTCCTTACTATGCCCCAGTGATATTAAATTAACTGTAAATCATTTATTGAAAATTATTAAGGGGATTGAATAATATAGTTAATTGATTTATTCTTTCATTTGTCCTATCTTCTTAAATTATGTCATTGAAACATATCTATTTGTAAGTTCATACTAATAGAAATATTAAAGTTGAAGTCAAAAACTCTTGATTATTCAAGCTAATATTTTTTAAAGAAGAGTCCCTTGATATTAGATTATAATTCCATTTTTTGTATTTGTACTGTCTTTTATCTTGTGTTGTAGGTGTCTTATCTGACAATGTAAATCAAGTTACTATTGCTTTAGTAAATAAGATTAGTTGGTTTGACTTACACTGCATTATAGAAGCAATGTCTATCTTATAATAATAGATGAGCTGTATATTAATCTTTATTTCTTCCTATTATTTATATGGTAATTGAGTCCTTTGAGTCTTTAAATTTATGAACAGCCATTTTTTGGTGATCAAAAAGGCAATAGTAAGAATATACTAACTGTATAACTGAACTCCGATTAGAAAATTTTAATTATACAGCAATGCAGAATTACCACCTGGGATAGAAAATACAGTTGTTATTAGTCTATATGTTTCTATGGAATGTATGAAATGAATAAAATGTAACACCAATGTTCCCTTTCCCTTATTGTATAGGTGGTGTTTATAATCTGGGAATTTGGTATAGGCATTTTACGTATCTTTTCTGAAATAAATCTTATGACAATGTAATAACTTGAGCAAAAACTAGCCTTATATTATAAATTGGGATTTTTTTTTAGAAAGCACAGTAATTTTCTCCAAATAATATGCAAGTAGCAAAGCTGGGATATGAAAGTAATAGTTCCATCATCTATGAATTTATAACAACTATGTTTCATTGTATTAATTTATCAAAAATGATCTGTTTATACATATATATTTTAATTGAAGTATAATTGCTTTACAATATTCTGCTACTTTTTGCTGTACACCGAAGTGAATCAACTACACATATACATATATCCCTTCTTTATTGGATTTCCTTCCCATTTTGGTCATCACAGAACATAAAACTATCCTTGGATTATGCTCAATAAGCTTTAACAATTACTACGAAGTATTCCATAGTAATTGTTATTCCAAGTATTCCAGTAATAACATATTCCATAGAAATATTATTCCAGTATTCCAAGGATCAAATTTCAGCAATAGATGTTCTCTAGAATTTAGTTAAAAACAACTTTTTTCCTCAGTGTGCTTCCTACCAGCTATCTTCTAATGTAATCTTTTAATGACAGATTACAACCATGAGAATATTTAATATTATAGGTGCAGGAAAGTTCCATTATCCTTTATACCAAGAGTTATAATGTTAATTAAATAGAAGGAAGAACAAGTTCATGTTTCTGGTTATCTTACAAGAAATGGATAAGCGAATACATTCTGACCCTGTTACATAAAAAAATAGAGATTACTTTGGAAAAAACAAGTCCAGAAGAACTTCCAAGATGGCAGAGGAATAAGACAGGAAGAGCACATCCCTCCCCACAAATACATCAGAAATCCATCTGCATATGGAACAGCTACTACAGAACACCTTTTGAAGACAAGCAGAAGACCAAAGACTTCCAAAAAGCCAAGCCAATCTCCTTAGAACAAGAGCATTTGGACCTTCTTCTGGGAGAAAAGAATTTCCCACAACATGCTGATGGCCATGTTTCATCACTTTATTCATAAGGTGGTTAAGAAAAATGACAGTGCTCAACATCAGGAATTCAGCCTTCACACTGCTGGGCTTTATCTTCTTATTCTGGAAGTAGAAGACAGGGTAAATCAATCAAGTTTTCCACCCACTGCTGTTTGACAAATATGTTCAGATTCTAAAGAAGAGTGGCCTCAAGAATCCAGCTTGGATGAGAAAAGAAAAAAGAGCAACAAAAGGACACTGAGGCCAACCCAAAGAAGAGAAGGAAGAGGGAAGCCCTGCAGGAAAGAGGTGATGAAGATGGATGAGGTTACTAAGAAGAGGATGGAGAGACAAGAGAGATGAAGAGATTTTTTCTTCTTCTTCTGAAGACTGTTGCCAAATTTTAAATGCCACCTCTCATGTTTGAAGAGCTTTTCAAGACTTCTTTCCAAGTTCTCTCTAAAAGAGAAGCCAGAGTGTATACATAATTGTGTAGAAAGTCTTTGTTGCATTAGCTAGTTTTGAACCAGTTCTGCATGAATTTCATTTTACACAAGCTGGAAATCTCCATGAAGCAAAATATATACCAGAACTGGCCTATCATGAGTTGTATTTGCTTTGCTCCCCTCTTCACAGAAAAGGAAACAAGATTCTCAGATGTGTTTTCCATCAAATGCTCTACATAATATTAATGAGACAAGTGGGCAAAGGCTGCCATCATAGATCCATTGCCATCATGCCTCCAGTTGTCAGCAGCAGAAACCTGGTCATCCAGCCTGTAAGTTCTGGATGAACTAAAAGAAACTATGTATCCAGTCCTTTGAATTCTGCTACAACACATCTGTGGCAAGGTGATCGATAAATCTGAATATCAAACCTATCACAATTGCACTCATCTCACACACTAGCAAAGTAATGCTCAAAATTTTCCAAGCAAGTCTTCAAAAGTATGTGAACTGAGAACTTCCAGATGTTCAATGGATTTAGAAAAGGCACAGAGACAGAGACAAGAAATCAAATCATCAACATCTACTGGATCATCGAAAAAGCAAGAGAGTTCCAGAAAAACATCTACCTCTGCTTTACTAACTAGGTGAAAGCCTTTGACTGTGTGGATCACAATAAACTGTGGAAAATCCTTCAAGAGATGGGAATGCCAGACCACCTGACTTGCCTCTTGAGAAATCTGTATGCAGGTCAAGAAGAAACTGTTTCAAATTGGGAAAGGAGTACCTCAAGGCTGTATATTGTCACCCTGCTTATTTAACATCTATGCAGAGAACCTCATGTGAAATGCCAGGCTGGATGAAGGACAAGTTGGAATCAAGGTTGCCAGGAGAAATATTAACAATCTCAGATATGCAGATGACACCACTCTTATGGCAGAAAGCAAAAAGGAACTAAAGAGCCTCTTGATGAAAGTGAGAGAGGAGAGTGAAAAAGCTGGTTTAAAACTCTACATTCAAAAAACTAAGATTATGGCATCCAGTCCCATCACTTCGTGGCAAATAGATGGGGAAACAATAGAAACAGTGATAGACTTTATTTTCTTGGGCTCCAAAATCACTGCAGATGGTGGCTGCAGTCATGAAATTAAAAGACGCTTGCTCCCTGGAAGAAAAGCTATGACCAACCTAGACAGCATATTAAAAAGCAGTGACATTACATTGCTGACAAAGGTCCATCTAGTCAAAGCTATGGTTTTTCCAGTAGTCATGTATGGGTGTGAGAGTTGGACCGTAAAGAAAGGGCCCGACTTTACAAATTAGCACCAAATGCCAAGGTCTCATACCAGGTTTCACTCTGGATGTGGTCTTGGCTCTTCTGGAACTACCTGAACAAGAGGAGGATGACCCGCTTCCCCTGGAGCATGAGTAGTTCCTGAAGCGTAAGTTCTTGGTTCAGGAAATCTTGCTTGCCTGCTGTATAGACCAGGACCCAGTGGTGCACAGCAAGGCTGTGTGCAATTTTGCACATGGCCTAGAGTCCTCTGCCATGTCCCTGTTGGACAGCATGCAGGCATTTCTGGATAACACTCCTGCAGTTTCAGGAGTAGAGAGCCACCAAAAGAGTGCCCAGAAAAATTCAGCAGAAGAGGATTTCATGATGATGCTGAGGAACAAGGTTAGTGATGAGAAGACCAACGTCAGGAAATCTGCAGTCCAGGTCTTAGTGAACATCTTGAAACACTGTGCCATCTTGTGTATCAGAGACAAGCTGCCTGTTCTGCATAATCAGTGTTTTGATATCACCATGTCTATCGGCAAGTAGGCTTTGCAATCTCTACTGAGCTGCTCATGGCCCGATCCTGGTGTGTCCATCTACAGAAGGCCTGGCTGGAGGGGGTTATCCTGGCTGTGATGGACAATGAGAGCTCCTGTCTATGCCCATCTCCAGCTCTTACACCAAGATGGGGACACTCTTCTTGGTGAGGTCCTCGTGCTGTAAGCACAGCTCTCCCAAGGTGATGATGGCTGGTCCTCTGATTACAGAGGGCATGACTCACGTGAACCTGAAAGAGGGGCTAGAAGGTGGGCATAGGCAGGAATGTCCTCAACAACATCGTCCTATGTGAACTCTGTGTCCACTACACAGCCCCAATGAACAAATACATCCCCAACATCCACACACATCTGAAGGACCTGAACCCTTTCTTTCAGAAGCAGACACTACTTTTGTTCACCCACCCCCTACCAGAGGACTTCGTGAAGTGAAAGTGCTGCCTGTTCCTCTGTATCATCAGCACACTAGTAGACCTGAACCCAGAGGTCACCAGCACCAGGGAGGTCTGTCTGGCCCCATTGCTCCTGAAGAGGAACCTAAACATATTTTTCCAGCACCTCATTGCGTGCATTTTCCACTTCAACAACATTGAGAGGCACAAAAGTTTCAATAGGTTCCCCCAGGTGGAGAGAGTTCAGTTCAGTTCAGTTGCTCAGTCGTGTCCGACTCTTTGCAACGCCGTGAATTGCAGCACGCCAGGCCTCTCTGTCCATCACCAACTCCCGGAGTCTACCCAAACCCATGTCCATCACGTCAGTGATGCCATCCAACCATCTCATCCTCTGTCGTCCCCTTCTCCTCTTGCCCCCAATTCTACCCAGCATTAGGGTCTTTTCCAATGAGTCAACCCTTTGCATGAGGTGGCCAAAGTATTGGAGTTTCAGCTTCAATATCAGTCCTTCCAATGAACACCCTGGATTGATCTCCTTTAGGATGGATTCATTGGATCTCCTTGCTGTCCAAGAGACTCTCAAGAGTCTTCTCCAACACCACAGTTCAAAAGCATCAATTCTGCAGTGCTCAGCTTTCTTCACCGTCCAATTCTCACATCCATACATGACCACTGGAAAAACCATAGCCTTAACTAGACGGACTTTTGTTGGCAAAGTAATGTCTCTGCTTTTAAATATGCTATCTAGGTTGGCCATAACCCTCCTGCCAAGGAGTAAGCGTCTTTTAATTTCGTGGCTGCAATCACCATCAGCAGTGATTTTGGAGCCCCCAAAAATAAAGTCCGACGCTGTTTCCACTGTTTTCCCATCTATTTCCCATGAAGTGATGGGACCAGATGCCATGATCTTAGTTTTCTGAACATTGAGCTTCAAGCCAACATTTTCACTCTCCTATTTCCCTGTCATCAAGAGGCTCTTTAGTTCTTCTTCACTTTCTGCCATAAGGGTGGTGTCATCTGCATATCTGAGGTTATTGATATTTCTCCCGGCAATCTTGATTCCAGCTTGTGTTTCCTCCGGCCCAGCGTTTCTCATGATGTACTCTGCATATAAGTTAAATAAGCAGGGTGACAAAATACAGCCTTGACGTACTCCTTTTCCTATTTGGAACCAGTCTGTTGTTCCATGTCCAGTTCGAACTGTTGCTTCCTGACCTGCATACAGGTTTCTCAAGAGACAGGTCAGATGGTCTGGTATTCCCATCTCTTTCAGAATTTTCCACAGTTTATTGTGATCCTCACAGTCAAAGGCTTTGGCATAGTCAATAAAGCAGAAATAGATGTTTTTCTGGGACTCTTTTGCTTTTTCAATGATCCAGCAGATATTGGCAATTTGATCTCTGGTTCCTCTGCCTTTTCTAAAACCAGCTTGAACACTGGAAGTTCACGGTTCACATATTGCTGAAGCCTGGCTTGGAGAATTTTGAGCATTACTTTACTGGCATGTGAGATGAGTGCAATTGTGCGGTAGTTTGAGCATTCTTTGGCATTGCCTTTCTTTGGGATTGGAACGAAAACTGACCTTTTCCAGTCCTGTGGCCACTGCTGAGTTTTCCAGATTTGCTGGCATATTGAGTGAAGCACTTTCACAGCATCATCTTTCAGAATTTGAAATAGCTCAACTGGAATTCCATCACCTCCACTAGCTTTGTTCATAGTGATGCTTTCTAAGGCCCACTTGACTTCACATTCCAGGATGTCTGGCTCTAGGTGAGTGTTCACACCATCGTGATTATCTGATCACGACCCAGATAATCACGATGGTGGAGAGAGAGAAGTGGCTATTCTCCCTGAAGGGGGATACGGACAAGGAAAAGTAGATGAAAATCTACAAGTTTCTCCTGGAACACTACTTCACTGATGAGCAGGGGTTCAACATCACTTCCAGAATCTTTAACTACATCCTGGCATACTTCGCTGATGGTGACCTCCTGTGGACACAGAAGACAGTAAACTCCTCTCAGACACGTTTGAAGGAGATCAGGCTGCAGGCATTGAGGGCTAAACCAGACAAGGACCAGCTTGTGGAGGAGGAAGATCTGGCCCAAGACAAAGTGTTCAGTATGAGGTGCCGAAGGAGCTTGTCTCAAGTTCAAAGGAGGAATTTCCTAGAAAATATTATTCCAATTATCATCTCCCTGAAGTCTGCCCTCGAGGAGAACAAGATCCCAGCTCTCTGGGAACTCATGCACTACCTCTGGCAGGCAATGTGGGATTACTGAGATGAAATCAAGGACTTTTTTACAGTTGACAAGCAGCTGACCACAAAACTTGAGTAGGACACTAGGTGCTACTAAGAGCAGCTGACTTAGGAGGAGGAGCTGGGGAGGCAGGCAGCCGCAGACAGGGTGACCTCAGGTGCCAAGGAGGCACAAGTCAGGTAGGTTGTTCCAAATTTGGAAACAGTGTCAGCTCCTGTTGGCTGAGAAAGACTCCATGGTCACTGCTGCAGACCATCTGTCCACATCCAGGCCTCATGCTACCCACATGACTGCATTTCTGTTCCTGGTGCCCCAAAAACAGGCTCATGTCAGTGAGCACCAACATCATACTGAATTCCTTCAAGAAGTTTGGTGAGTCATGCAGCTGGTCTTGTGGCTAGAGAGTAGAGCAATAGACCTTCAACATGTGTCCTGAGAGCCCGGGTAAGCTGGGCAATGCGAGTCCTTGAAGAACTTAGAGATGGAGTCCAGAGGAGCTATTGACCTCGAAAGGAAACAAGGAATCAGGACCCCTGAGTGGACCATACAGAATGTCATGTTCTGAGAAGAAATGAGCTATGTCTCTCACTGGGCCCATCTTTTTCCCCCAGAGGCCAGACCCTCCCAACCTGGTCCAGTAGGCGCACCCTGGGAAGTCAGAGGCAGACAAAACCTGGGAACAACATTCTGTGTCTGTCACTGCCTGACTGGCAGACCACGCAGCCATCCCAGACTTCCCAGTGGAATGTGACAGCCCCCAGGAGGTTGGACTGTGAGGCCTGCAAGAAAAAGGCAACTGACCACCTCTCCCTGGAAGCTTCCATCAGGAGCTCCAGGGCCGCCTATCTGTCCACCTGTGTGGCTGGTCAATACCTAGTTTGGAACTGTAAGATACTAGAGAAACGCCTTATGCAATGCAAATTTAAATATTTGAAAATATTTGGCTTATTCCATTAAGTTCTATTCTGATCCTAATCCTGAGCTTTCTTTTCCGTAAGTCCAGCTTCTGGTAGCTGTACATAGCTTCCTATATCTAATATCAAAATCCTATATATAATATATTTCTGCATCTATTGCATTGCAGGCAGATTCTTTATTCACTGACCCATCTGGAAAGCCCTAATATTTTTCTAATGTTATTTATATTTTGCAAACTTTTCAAAGCTTGTTCAAATAAATAAAGGTGGTTGTTGTTCAGTCACTAAGTTGTGTCCAACTCTTTGAAACTCCATGAACTACAGCACTCCAGGCTTCCCTGTCTTTCACTATTGTTAAACTCTAGAGTTTGCTCAGATACATGTCCATGGAATCAGTGATGCCATCCAATCATCTCATCTTCTACTGTCCAATGAGTGTGTTCTTCGCATCGGGTGGCCAAACTGTTGGAGCTTCAGCTTCAATTGAAGCTTCAGCATTAGTCCTTCCAATGAATATTCAAGGTCGATTTCTTTTAGGATTGACTGGTTTGATATCCCTGCTGTCCAAGGAACTCCCAAGAGTCTTCTCCAGCACCACAATTCACAATAATTAATTCTTTGAATCAATTAAGGTTAAGCATAAAAAAAGAAAAAGTCCAAAGTATACATGGCAGAAAACTGATTTTCAGCTTTATTTGAATGCACAAGCTTGATAGATTTCTATGGTTAAAATTCAACCCTGATTGATAAAATTTGATTATTCATCCTTATATTCTCTCTCCCTTCCCCATTCCGTCTTTGACTGATTAGATCATCCAAGAAGCCTAACAAATAGTCCAATAAATATTAATTCCTTTCAACTCCCACAACTCAGTATTTAGAAAAAATTATACACAATTCATTTCACTACTTATATAATATCTTTTTTTAATTTATTATTTTAAATACATTATTTTGCATTTGAATAATCATGTACCGCAAGTTATATTTCAAATCTTTCTTACTGATGCTATTTAGTTGTATGTTCATATCTTTATTTATTCAATCATTCACTATTCAGGCACTGAAATGTCTACAAAGAACAAGACACAGCTCATGACCTAGAGGACAAGTATAATGGGAAGGGTGCCTGGCAAATGGACAACTATGATACTGAGAAAAAAAGCTAGCCCAGTTCTGTGGAATTGCAGAGAAAAGAGAATCTAACTGTATAAGATGGATTACTACATAAAGGATTACTTAGGATTTAGCCCTCAAATAGGGTTTGTTTTAGATTAATATATATTTCCTAATCATCTATCTTTTCTGACATAACCAGACTTCAAATTGCCAGTTAAATGAATTGTTATTTCAGCTGTAACAAAATAATTCTGGGTTCTATCTTGAAAAATACCTTTTTCTTTTTTTTAACTTTATGGGAAGTGAACTAGAGGTATTTACCAAATCCTGTTTAAAAAGTCAAAAGCAGGGAGTATTAAAACAATGAAATTTTCATCTTCTCTTGCTTAGTTTTCAGACACTCTCTGCAGGAAGGCCTTGATCACATCTATGTAATAAAGACACTGAAAGTCTGAAGAGAGGAAGTGGATATTGTATGTTTATCTAGGAAATCACAACATTAACAAAAACAAATGAACAAACAAATAGTCTCATGGTGAGTAAAGAGCTTGATGTTGGTATGTTTTCTCCAACAGAATCCCACCTCTTATTTCACCACAAACATTTCTATAAAACATAGTAAAATTTAAAAAAAAAAGAGTTCAATTTCCATTTTGTGGCTGCAAAAGTCAGCTTACACAGCATATTGTTTCATGGCATCTGTTTACTCCTTCAGTTTTAGGAGTCATTAAAGAGACATAAGATGATTTTAAATCTTGGATATTAAAAGAAAACCTGAAAATATGCATAAAGTTTTAAAATTTCAATTTTCTTAAACAGATTTTATTCTTCTTGATCCATCAGTTGAGAGTCTTACATGATAAAAGATTATTTCCATTTCTTTAAAGAAAATAAAACAAATCCTCCCCTTGTTTGGGGAAGATGTTTTCCATGTTACTGATTTTTAATTTATTGTTAGACCCAGAAACTTATTATGGCATAATATAAATTGACATAAAAAATATGGTTTACACTAGCCAAATTTTTATTCAACATTTCAAAAAATATTTCTAATTTTTACAAGTCAATCACATATAATTTTCACCAGCTTCAATATTATTTCCAGATATATCTCTAACATTTTGTTTCACATAGAAAACTGATTTTTAAAGTTGACAGCTATTAAATCAAGGCTTAAAGCAATGAAGGTAGTCAGAACCCTTTATCCTAAAGACCTAACTTTAATTAATCAGGTCACCTATCACCTTGACAAGTGAAAAGGGCTTTCAGAGTAAAGACCCAGACTTTATAATTTTATAGAGTGATTATGAGCATGATTTTGATCTGGTGACATTTACATGGGCTAAGTTACAAGATAAAGATCATCTTTCTAAGACTGGCTAGAGTTAATTTATGGGTTTAAAAGATGATTAATCATGCTGTGACAGAAAACAAGAAAGAGAGAAAACGTTTCCTGGAACTCTTTTCTCCTATTCTCGAAGACAGGGTCAAAGGTATGATTTGCCCAGGTGCTATCCTGCACAAATCAATTCTATTCTGTTTCTATTCTCCCACCATCTGTTCCCTCCTTTGAGTTAACTACTCCTGTAGGGGAAGAAATGTTTTCAATGATGGTGAGATACACAACAAGGTCTTCTGAATGTGTCTCTACCCACTGTGAAAAGACATGGTAGGTAATCTTTTAAATTGTTTTATTTTTGGAGAGTGAAAACACAATAAAGTGGAATATGCTAATGAGACAAAATGCATAAACATTATTTTGTAAAAAAAAAAAAACATATTAAGAGGTTTTAGGGCAGTGAAATTACTCTTTGTGATATTATAATGATGGATATATACTATTATACATTTGTCCAACCCCCAAAAATACACAACACTAAGGGTAATCCTTAACATAAGCAATGGACTTTGATTGATAATATCAATATAAGGTCATCAACTGAAACAAAAGAATCACTCAGGCAGGGAATGTTGACCATGGAGGAGGCTATGCATGAGGTGGAACAAGGAATGGACAGGAAACCTCTGTACTTTCTGCTCAATGTTACTGTAAACCTAAAATTGCTCTAAAAGTAAAATATTAAGAGGTGCTTAATAAAAGGATTGTTTACTCTAATAATATATTCTACATGACTTAATACACTTAATGTCATTATTTTCAAAATATCAATGCACACCAAGCTTAATAAAGCAATATATTTATAAAGAATAAAATAAAATAAGACAAAATAAAATCAAAGCAAATACTAATTCTTTGTGGGTAAAATAAATAAATGTATAACTGTGTCAATAAAAATAGACCATTTGTATTAACATATAATTCACATCTGGATAAAACTTATTTGGTTTGGATGTTAACCTGTGATTTATAAATAAAGTATGTGAAACACATTGTAGAATGTTTAGTACATAGAGTATACAGTTCTTGAAGGTGCGTCATATTTATCCTTTGAATGAAATCCTGAACAAATTATAATGGTAAAAATTTATGTTTGTATTATTTTTAACATAGTGTTATTGCTATTGTCGTTCAGTTGCTAAGTTGTTTTCAACTCTTTGCAACCCCATTGACTGCAGCAGGAGAGGCTTCTCTTTCCTCCACTATATCCTGGAATTTGCTCAAACTCATGCACATTATATAAGCATTTAAACAAGGAGGTCATTAGGCTGAAGTGGCTCTAATTCCTTGGTAACCTACATTAGCAAACCAAAATCTAAGCCAGAGTCAACGCACTTGAATCCAAGAAAATGAAACAATGGCAATCAGTTGTAAATAGTCAAGGAGGCTCTACCAATAGGGGAGCAGCTTAAGCTATAGACAATCAAATAACTTTCCTTGCTTTGTTTTCATGTGTTTTCTATAAAAATCTCTCCCCAAGCTCCTGCCACTGGAGTAACCCTACCACTTTTTATTTAGAACTGCTGGACTGAAATATATGCACATTCAAATAAACTTTTGAAAAATTATAATGTGCCTCAGTTTACCTTTTAACAGCTCATACACTACTTATTCTGTACTTAAGAAAGAACAGCTGTTCTTCAAATGGTATGGAGTAAATCTGTGATTTGTTCTTGTTGTTTAGTTGCTAACTCATGTTGACACTCTTGCAATCCCATGGACTGTAGCCCACCAGGATCCTCAGTCCATGGGATTTCCAGGCAAGAATACTGGAGTAAGTTGCCATTTCTTTCTCCAGGGGATCTTCCCTACCCAGGAGCTGAACCTGCATCTCCTGCATTGGCAGGCAGATTCTTTACCTCTGACCCACCTGGGCATCTCAAATCTATTGTACACGTTTCAAATTCATCCTGGAGTTCTATAATAGTTGGGACATTGGTGGCATTTATTTTTTTCTAAACATAAGAAAAATGTTCAAGTAAACATAATATTGGTTAAATATACTTAGCTAGTAACCATACATATATACATTTAATTTCCATTTAGTAGATTAGAAATACCTACTACGTGAGTTAAGAGAGGCCACTGAGTCTTTTGTTCTATGTATGATAAAATTTTTCCTGTAAATACACAACTTCAGATCAATGCAATTGTTCAGTCGTGTCTGACCCTTTGCGACCCCATAGAGTGCAGCACAAGACTTCCTGTCCATCACCAACTCCCAGAGTTTACCCAAACTCATGTCCATTGAGTCGGTGATGCTAGCTATCCAATCATCTCATCCTCCATCATCCCCTTCTCCTCCCGTGTAAATCTTTCCCAGAATCAGGGTCTTTTCCAATGAGTCAGCTCTTGGCATCAGGTGGCCAAAGTATTGGAGTTTCAGCTTCAACATCAATCCTTCTAATGAACACCAAGGACTGATCTCCTTAGGATGGACTGGTTGGATATCCTTGCAGTCCAAGGGAATCTCAAGAGTCTTCTCCAACACCACAGTTCAAAAGTATCAATTTTTTGATGCTCAGCTTTCTTTATGTCTAACTCTCACATCCATACAGGACTACTGGAGAAACCATAGCCTTGCTAGGCGGGCCTTTGCTGGCAAAGTAATGTCTCTGCTTTTTAATATGCTTTCTAGGTTGGTCATAACTTTCCTTCCAAGGAGTAAGCATCTTTTATTTTCATGGTTGCAGTCACCATCTGCAGTGATTTTGGAGCCCCAAAAAGTAAAGTCTGCCACTGTTTCCCCATCTATTTGCTATGAAGTGATGGGACCAGATGCCATGATCTTAGTTTTCTGAATGTTGAGTTTTAACTTAACTTTTTCACTCTTCTGTTTCACTTTTATCAAGAGGCTCTTTAGTTCTTCTATACTTTCTGCTATAATGGTGGTGTCATCTGCATATCTGAAGTTACTGATATTTCTCCCAGAAATCTTGATTCTAGCTTGTGCTTCATCCAGCCCAGCATTTCTCATGATGTACTCTGCAAAGAATTTAAATAAGCAGGGTGACAATATACAGCCTTGAAGTACTCCTTTTCCTATTTGGAACCAGTCTGTTGTTCCACATCCAGTTCTAACAGTTGCTTCCTGACTTGCATACAGATTTATCAAGAGGCAGATCAGATGGTCTGGTATTCCCATCACTTTCAGAATTTTCCACAGTTTGTTGTGATCCACACAGTCAAAGGCTTTGGCATAGTCAATAAAGCAGAAATAGATGTTTTTCTGGAACTCTCTTGCTTTTTCGATGATCCAGTGGACGTTGGCAATTTGATCTCTGGTTCCTCTGCCTTTTCTAAAACCAGCTTGAACATCTGGAGAATTTCACAATTCACATAATGTTGAAGCCTGGCTTGGAAAATTTTAAGCATTACTTTGCTAGCATGTGAGAAGAGTGCAATAGTACTGTAGTTTGAACATTCTTTGGCATTGCCTTTCTTTGGGGTTGGAATGAAAATTGACCTTTTCCAGTCCTGTGGCCACTGCTGAGTTTTCCAAATTTGCTGACATATTGAGTGCAGCACTTTCACAGCATCATCTTTCAGAATTTGAAATAGCTCAACTGGAATTCCTTCACCTCCACTAGATTTTGATGCTTCCTAAGGCCCACTTGACTTCACATTCCAGGATGTCAGGCTCTAGGTGAGTGATCACACCATCGTGATTATCCGGGTCATGAAGATCTTTTTTGTACAGTTCTGTGTATTCTTGCCACCTCTCTTAATATTTTCTGCTTCTGTTAGGTCCATACAATTTCTGTCCTTTATTGTGTCCATCTTTGCATGAAATGCTTCCCTGGTATCTCTAACTTTCTTGAAGAGATCTCTAGTCTTTCCCATTCTATTATTTTCCTCTATTTATTTGCACTGATCACTGAGGAAGGCTTTCTTATCTCTTCTTGGTATTCTTTGGAACTCTGTATTCAAATGGGTATATATTTCCTTTTCTCCTTTGCTTTTTGCTTCTCTTCTATTCACAGCTATTTGTAAGGCCTCCTCAGATAGCCATTTTGCTCTTTTGCATTTCTTTTCCTTGGGGATGGTCTTGATCCCTGTCCCTTGTACAATGTCATGAATCTCCATCTATAGTTTATCATGCACTCTATCAGATCTAGCCCCTTAAATCTATTTCTCACTTCCACTGTATAATCATAAGGAATTTGATTTAGGTCATACCTGAATGGTCTAGTGGTTTTCCCTACTTTATTCAATTTAAGTCTGAATTTGTCAATAAGGAGTTCATGATCTGAGCCACAGTCAGCTCCTGGTCTTGTTTTTGCTGACTGTATAGAGCTTCTCCATCTTTGGCTGCAAAGAACATAATCAATCTAATTTCAGTGCTGACCATCTGGTGATGCCCATGTGTAGTCTTCTCTTGTGTTGTTGGAAGAGGATGTTTGCTATAATCAGTGCATTCTCTTGGCAAAACTCTATTAGCCTTTGCCCTGCTTCGTTCTGTACTCCAAGGCCAAATTTGCCTGTTACTCCAGGTGTTTCTTGACTTCCTACTTTTGTGTTCCAGTCCCCTGTAATGAAAAGGATATCTATTTCATGTGTTAGTTCTAAAAGTTCTTGTAGGTCTTCATAGAACCATTCAAGTTCAACTTTTTCAGCATTACTGGTCAGGGCATAGACTTGGATTATCATGCTATAAATACACAAGACACCACTCTTAATCTCACAAGAAGATCATTACAACCTAGTCATAACTACCTAAGAATATTCTCGAAAACAGAGCCATATTCTCCTTCATCTGGCCTCCCTAGCAAAAGTTCCCTAAACCTTTAGTACTTCTCTGTACCTGCCCACCACCTGATTGCTCTAACTATAACTTATCTGTCCCCAGAGGCCAAGGACTCCTCAGCAGATCTTTTAGCAGTGACATTTTTTCCTCACAACTTACATATCTCAACATTCACCAGGAGATATTGTCACTCCCTTAGTCTTTGTTGCTACAATACCCAGGAAGCCAGCATGGCCTGTCTCTTTATTTGGAATACTAGTCTTCAAAAGTAGTGACCTCAGGATTCTTTACCATCACATGATGCTTGGTGGTGGTGGTTTAGTCACTAAGTCATGTTGGACTCTTGCGATCCCATGGGTTGTAGCTTGCCTGGCTCTTCTGTCCTTGGAATTTCCCAGGCAAGAATACTGGAGTGGGTTGCCAGTTCCTTCTCTATGGGATCTTCCTGGACTGGGGATCAATCCCACATCTCCTGTATGGCAGATGTATTCTTTTCTGCTGAGCCACCAGGGAATCCCTGATATGATGGTTAGATAACTACAGTTTGCTTTCCTGTTTATAACAGGCTTTAGATTCCCTTCATTCTTCTGTCCTTACAGACTTTTGCTGATGTTAAATAGCTTCTGTGCTGTGCTTCTTATCTATGATTCTGCTCTCAGTTGAATCATTAGTTTCTTCAAGTTTACCTGGGTGATTTAAGTATCCCAATGATTTTGTGTATCTATGTCCTAGCTGTGGCTGTTATCTTAAAAATCCAGGGATTGGGTAGCCTAAATAAAATACAAATTTATTTACCACAGTTCTGACAGCTAGAGAGTCCTAGACCAAGATTCTGGCCAACTGGCTCTTGATGAGAGCTCTTTTTCTGGCTTGCACATGGCTGGCTTTTTGATGTACCCTTGAGAGAGAGCACAAGCTCTCTAGTCTCATTTTCTAAGAGCATTCATTCTGTCATGAGAACTCCACTTTCATGACTTCACATAAATTGAATTGCTTCCTTAAAATTCCATCTCCAATTGCCATCACATAAGGGCTTCATCTTTTGAATTTTGGAAAGGACCAAGACATTCAGTCCATCAGTTCAGTTCAGTTCAGTCACTCAGTCGTGTCTGACTCTTTGTGACCCCATGAATTGCAGCATGCCAGGCCTTCCTGTCCGTCACCAACTCCTGGAGTCTACTCAAACCCATGTCCATCGAGTCAGTGATGCCATCCAACCATCTCATCCTCTGTCGTCCCATTCTCCTCCTGCCCCCAATCCTACCCAGCATTAGGGTCTTTTCCAATGAGTCAACTCTTTGCATGAAGTGGCCAAAGTATTGGAGTTTCAGCTTCAACATCAGTCCTTCCAATGAACACCCAGGACTGATCTCCTTTAGGATGGATTGATTGGATCTCCTTGCAATCCAAGGAACTCTGTCTGAAGAGTCTTCTCCAACACCACAGTTCAAAAGTATCAATTCTGCAGCTCTCAGCTTTCTTCACCATCCAACTCTCACATCCATATATGACCACTGGAAAAACCATAGCCTTGACTAGATGGACTTTTGCTGGCAAAGTAATGTCTCTGCTTTTAAACATGCTGTCTAGGTAGGCCATAACCTTCCTTCCAAAGAGTAAGCGTCTTTTAATTTCATGGCTGCAATCACCATCAGCAGTGATTTTGGAGCCCCAAAAAGTAAAGTCTGACACTGTTTCCACTGTTTCCCCATCTATTTCCCGGGAAGCGATGGGACCAGATGCCATGATCTTAGTTTTCTGAACGTTGAGCTTTAAGCCAACATTTTCACTCTCCTCTTTCACTTTCATCAAGAGGCTCTTAGTTCTTCTTCACTTTCTGCCATAAGGGTGGTGTCATCTGCATATCTGAGGTAATTGATATTTCTCCCGGCAATCTTGATTCCAGCTTGTGTTTCTTCCAGCCCAGCGTTTCTCATGATGTACTCTGCATATAAGTTAAATAAGCAGGGTGACAATATACAGCCTTGACGTACTTCTTTTCCTATTTGGAACCAGTATGTTTTTCCATGTACAGTTCTAACTGTTGCTTCCTGTCCACAATCACTTATTAATCTATAACTCTACAAAGTTAATTTAAAGAGGCAGTCAACCACTTTATGTCTAGCAAATTCTAGCTTTAACCTATGCTCTCTAGAAGCACAAACCTGCTTATAATCTCTCTACTCAAAACCAGCTGTTTATCAGTTGTGTCCTTCATAATTTTGTTCCCGTCCTCCTGTAAATGCCATTCCTCATCACCTGACCTTCATATGGACAGTATCTACTTTGCTTTAAAACTCAGACTCCTCATACTGAAACACCTTTTGTTGCTGTTTATATCTTGTCTTCCAGACTAGGTAAAGCGAATCTACTACTGTGATCTGTCTCATATAAAGGTTTATATTTGCAGCGTCCAGCACTCAAACTCAATTGATGTTTAATAAAACAATGCATGAAAGCCCATGAGATGTTTCTCCCACTCCAGCTTGTGCTTCTTCCAGCCCAGTGTTTCTCATGATGTACTCTGCATATAAGTTAAATAAGCAGGGTGACAATATACAGACAATATACAGTTCCTATTTGGAACCAGTCTGTTGTTCCATGCCCAGTTCTAACTGTTGCTTGCTGACATGCATACAGGTTTCTCAAGAGGCAGGTCAGGAGGTCTGGTATTCCCAACACTTTCAGAATTTTCCACAGTTTATTGTGATCCACACAGTCAAAGGCTTTGGCATAGTCGATAAAGCAGAAACAGATGTTTTTCTGGAATTCTCTTGCTTTTTGGTGATCCAGCAGATGTTGGGCATTTGATCTCTGGTTCCTCTGCCTTTTCTAAAACCAGCTTGAACATCTGGAAGTTCACGGTTCACGTATTGCTGAAGTCTGGCTAGGAGAATTTTGAGCATTACTTTACTAGCTTGTGAGATGAGTACAATTGTGCAGTAGTTTTAGCATTGCCTTTCTTTGGGATTGGAATGAAAACTGACCTTTTCCAGTCCCATGGCCACTGCTGAGTTTTCCAAATTTGCTGGCATATTGAGTGCAGCACTTTCACAGCATCATCTTTCAGAATTTGAAATAGATCAACTGGAATTCCATCACTTCTACTAGCTTTGTTTGTAGTGATGCTTTCTAAGACCCTCTTGACTTCACATTCCAGGATGTATGGCTCTAGGTGAGTGATCACAGCATCATGATCATCTGGGTCATGAAGATCTTTTTTGTATGGTTCTTCTGTGTGTTCTTGCCACTTCTTCTTAACATCTTCTGCTTCTGTTAGCTCCATTCCATTTCTGTCCTTTATCGAGCCCATCTTTGCATGCAATGTTCCCTTGGTATCTCTAATTTTCTTGAAGAGATCTCTAGTATTTCCCATTCTGTTGTTTTCCCCTATTTCTTTGCACTGATCGCTGAGGAAGGCTTTCTTATCTCTCCTTGCTATTCTTTGGAACTCTGCATTCAAATTGGACTCTCTTTCCTTTTCTCCTTTGCTTTTCATTCTCTTCTTTTCACGGCTATTTGTAAGGCCTCCTCAGACAACCATTTTGCTTTTTTGCCTTTTTTTTTCACGGGGATGGTCTTGATCCATGTCTCCTATACAATGTCACAAACCTCCATCCATTGTTCGTCAGGCACTCTATCAGATCTACTCCCTTAAATCTATTTTTCATTTCCACTGTATAATCATAAGGGAGTTGATTTAGGTCATACCTGAATGGTCTAGTGGTTTTCCCTACTTTCTTCAATTTAAGTCTGAATTTGGCAATAAGGAATTCATGATCTGAGCCACGGTCTGCTCCCAATGTTTGTTATGACCAATGCATTCTCTTGGCAAAACTCTATTAGCATTTGCCCTGCTTCATTCTGTACCCCAAAGCCAAATTTGCCTGTTACACCAGGTGTTTCTTGACTTCCTACTATTGCAGTCTAGTCCCCTATAATGAAAGGGACATCTTTTTTGGGTGTTAGTTTTAAAAGGTCTTGTAGGTCTTCATAGACCCGTTCAACTTCAGCTTCTTCAGCGTTACTGTTTGGAGCATAGGCTTGGATTACCGTGATATTGAATGGATTGCCTTGGAAACGAACAGAGATCATTCTATCGTTTTTGAGATTGCATCCAAGTACTGCATTTTGGACTCTTTTGTTGACCATGATGGCTACTCCATTTCTTCGAAGGGATTTCTGCCCACAGTAGTAGATATACAATTTACTTTAACATATTTATATTTTAGAGTAGTGGTTAATAAGTATTTAGTAACTAATAATAGTAAAATAATAAAATATAGTAAAATATTTAGCAAAATAATTTACTAAAAAATATTTAGTAAAAGGTTTGACATTTTTTTCTGAAAATTTGAACACCACTACTCTAAAAGATGAGACATTTAATGAGGGTTTTAACAAGAATGTGAATTAATTTTAATCTACTTCTAATTGAGTAATAAGGATTTCAATCTAAATCTAGTAAACAGTCTATAAATCTCACTATTTTTAAAGTAAAATATGTTAATCATACATTCTGGAAATGGTTTTATTTATATCTAACACATAATTCCCATGCAATTAATATCTGACAGAATTGACTATAAACTGTTCAGTTCAGTTCAGTCGCTCAGTCGTGTCCAACTCTTTGCGACCCCATGAATCGCAGCATGCCAGGCCTCCCTGTCCAGCATCAACTCCCGGAGTTCATCCAAACTCATATCCATTGAGTCAGTGATGCCATCCAACCATCTCATCCTCCTTAGTTCCCTTCTCCTCCTGCTCTCAGTCTTTCCCAGCATCAGGGTCTTTTCCCTTGAGTCAACTTTTCACATGAGGTGGCCAAAGTATTGGACTTTCAGCTTCAACATCAGTCCTTCCAATGAACACCCAGGGCTGATCTCCTTTAGGATGGACTGGTTGGATCTCCTTGCAATCCAAGGGATGCTCAAGAGTCTTCTCCAACACCACAGTTCAAAAGCATCAATTCTTCGGCACTCAGCTTTCTTCACAGTCCAAATCTCACACCATGCATGACTACTGGAAAAACCATAGCCTTGACTAGACAGATCTTTGTTGGCAAAGTAATGTCTCTGCTTTTTAATATGCTCTCTAGGTTGGTCATAACTTTCCTTCCAAGGTCCTTTAATTTCATGGCTGCACTCATGATCTGCACTGATTTTGGAGCCCCCAAAAATAAAGTCAGTCACTGTTTCCACTGTTTCCCCATCTATTTGCCATGAAGTGATGGGACAGGATTTCATGATCTTAGTCTTCTGAATGTTGAGCTTTAAGCCAACTTTTTCACTCTTCTCTTTCACTTTCATCAAGTGGCTCTTTAGTTCTTCTTGGCTTTCTGCCATAAGGGTGGTGTCATATGCATATCTGAGGTTATTGCTAGTCCTCTGGCAATCTTGATTCCAGCTTGTGCTTCATCCAGCCCAGCATTTCTCATGATGTACTCTGCATATAAGTTAAATAAGCAGGGTGACAATATACAGCCTTGATGTACTCCTTTTCCTATTTGGAATCAGTCTGTTGTTCCATGTCCAGTCCTAACTGTTGCTTCCTGACCTGCATATAGATTTCTCAAGAGACAGGTCAGGTAGTCTTGTATTCCCTTCTCTTTCAGAATTTTCCACAGATTACTGTGATCCACACAGTCAAATGCTTTGACATAGTCAATAAAGCAGAAATAGATGTTTTTCTGGAACTATAATCTGTTATGTTGTGTAAAAGATGTCTGTTCCTTAGGCCATCGATGCAATGCTATTTACTTTAGTAAATACTGATTTCCAGATTATGTAACTTATTTTAAGCATCTTTAAATAGAAATTGTTTGAATGCACCTTTATGTTAACCTGGACTCCTGTTTATCTTTCCTGTGGATAGAATACAAAAAACAAAATGAAACATTTCCTTTTTATAATTGAAATGTGGTCAATATTATTTTCATAGGCAATCAATTCATCTCTGAATTATGTAAGAGAATCTATTTTATGTAACAAGCTGTAACTTATGTTTCCCTTGAACAATCCTAAAAGAAAAGATAAGGTTACATCCACGACCCCAAACTCTTTCTCTGGCTGTATCATCTCTCCTCCATGCTACCCACATGCCTATCAACTTCTAAACCTTCCAACTCATTCTGAGAGTCCCTGGAAATCTCTAACATGTCCCTTTATACATTCTTTCAGCATTGCTTAGTGTTTAAAAGCACAGACTTCGCTTTTGAATCTTAGGTAGGCACATATTATGTGCAACATTGAATAAGAGGGTTAAGGTCACAGGATTCAGTTAGTCAGTACGTAGAAGCCCTCGGAATGGGTGTGGCACATAGGAAGGCCCTGAGCATCTTTTCTATTTCATCACTGACAATAACTTTTGGCGTCAGAGACAGCTAATGCCATTGTCTGGCCACAGGTTCCAATTTTACTGCTATCACACTGTAGCTCAACAATTCCCAGAGGTATCTTTGTCAGGAAAGTTGCCGAGTCCTGATGCTGTGAGCACCGATGGATGCTCTGAGGACCTGCTTGCTCTTAGCACTGCTCCCAACCCAGCAGGGACCACTGGCTCTGAGGGTGCTAATGCTGTGGCAATCTCTCTGTCCTAGAGAGACCTGACTTAGTCAAAGAGCTCATCTTTGCTTGCTGTCTTACTGTACAGTGCCTTAGCTTTCTCCTGGAACAAACACAGTGGTTGACTGATTGACCTTTACCAAATCTTTATGTCCAGAAGACAGATTATGAACTAGCACTGGTGGCAGTATTAATATATTTTATACCTTTAAGATGGACCTCTAATTTCAATTGCCCACAGACTTATTGTTAATTATTACATTCCATCCTGATACATTTCTCTGCTTGATTCTTGAAGACAGTTTTTTTTAGACTTTAATCTCTTTCTTACATTGTAGGGTAAATTAATTTCCTGCAGGCTCTTTGATACTCCATCTATATAAACTCTCAAAATCCATCTCAGTATTTCCCAAAATGTTCAATAATTTAAGATTGGCGTGGTCTGGGTTTTATGTGGAAGTTTTACTACAAATATGTGATAAGAAAAAATTCCATCATTTATAAACACTTTATAAAGCCTGGAGAATACTGTAAATGCCCCTAATAGATAGTTTTCAATGAATGGATATATTAACTAATAATTTCATAAACATGCTTAAGAGATGTTCTTGCACAGTGTTATGTCAAAATTTTGGAGTTTCTTCATGCATTTTTATATAATATGCAAATTGAGCCTACTATCTAACTGAGCTACTTTGAGGTATATTAAAATATCTGTTAAGAATAAGATCCTCTGGAGAAAGGAATGGCAATCCACTCCAGTATTTTTGCCTGGAGAATCCCATGGACAGAGGAGCCTGGTGATCTTACATTCCATGGGACTACAATGAGTTGGACATGACTGAGTGACTAACACTACTACTAAGAATAAAGAATGCAATTTAAGAGACTGTTTGAAAGCTAACTGGTATTAAAAGTAAACATTTTATTATACAGTAGGAATTTAAGTTTCTGAAAACTATACCAACGAAGCCAAAGCCATTCAGGGCACAAAGAGAAATTTCTACAGTCAAAATTACTTTTCACTTTTCAAAACTATGACTGAAAATAAATGGTTGAATGTGCTGAAAACCAACTGCAAAGTTCTTCTGTCTGTTGTAGCAGGTGAACAAAGAGAGTTACAGAACTGCTGTTATGGTGACTGAAGCAGATGAGGGAAGATGGGAGTCACAACCAGGACACTTAAGCTCTGGGCAGAAGTCCATCTATGATCCAATTTTGATCATTCTGATCAGTGACTGTCCCACCATTAGTCTTCTTCAGAAGTCCTTAAAAAGGGCTCTGATTTCTTTCTCTTTACCTCTGTTAGGAACAGCCAAATTGCCTCAGTATCTAGACTTCCTTTCTTCCTTTTATAGGTAAATTTTGTATTTCTGGTGAGATATCTGACCATCCAGAGCTTAGCCTATATTTTTCCAGCCTTTCAAATAGCTGTTACCTACACATTCAATGATACAGCCAATGATATCAAGATAATACAGAATGTCAGGCTAACAATGAGAATAAGTGGTCTTGCTCTGTATTAAACTGTAGTAATACTTTCAAGAATTCAGGTCATAATAAAACCTGAGTGAGATATGGAGACATCTGGGCTACTGAAACCACGCTCCATGTCTTGACTTTTCATGTTAGGATGATTCTTGGCCCAGATTTAACATAGGAGATCCCTGAGTGATGTGTGTTACTCAAAAGGAAGCTATTTTGGTCATGGTAAATGAAACAGCTTTATTTTATACTCCAATAGTTGGGTAGTTTAAGTGACATTTTCAATGAAGCCCCTTCCCAAAGATTTCAAAATTCATAGATTCCAAACGTGCTTACCAAAAAAATCCTGAATATGTCAGGTATAACCTGCTAAAATGATTATGGAGGCAAGGACTCTCCAGCTAGCAAATGCCATCAGTGGGTTTGCTAAGGTATTACCATGATTACAATAAGATTTGACATGCTACTTAATTTTTGCTGATCAGATATTTAAGCCAACAATTCAGGTCTTACTTCCAGGATTCATTCACTAAAAATTTTCCAACAACTCAACTGCATTTTGCATTGACCAACATTGAGTCCAGATGTTGGTCAACCAAACAAGAGTTGGCACCTCTGTTACAAATTATTAACGCACCCTTATTGATAAAGCCAGTTTAATTTAAAGTCAGCTTCTCTCATGTAGCACTCTGTGAATTCATTTCTACACATGGTCTCAAGATTTACACTAACATAAATAAAATTTTGAGATTCTTTTGATATAAAAGCCTTTTCTTTTTGAATTTAAAAAAATGTGTACAATATCCTGTGAAAGCTAGGATCCGATCTAGTTTTAAATCTAGATGTAATTATAGAGGGATAAGAGGAATAGGGCATGAGGAGAATGGCAATGTGAATCGTGCAGGTGATGCTATTACATGTTTTTCACAGCATGACCTACTTCACTGAACTTGTAAGGAGGCAGCTTGTACCAGAAGAAGCTTATGAAGTTAGGGAGCCTGTGTTATAAAGATCTATTTAAATCCACCAAAATGTCTCAATTACAATAGTGGGATCTCTCTGTTTACCAATCGACATACTACTTTTCATTAAAAAAGACCAGATAAGGCTGCAGTTTAAACCATTCCTGTGCTAGTTAGTGGTTTTCAGTAGCCATACCTTGACTCATCAATGATGGGCTTTCATTAATAGTTGAGAGTTCTATATCTGCATTCATTCTCTCAGTTATTCATCCTTTAATGACAATAGTGTTTTTGCTATCTTCTACTCTAATCATGTCAGATAACCATCTCCAATCCCTATTTCCAGTACTGTCAGTTTTGTTGCCTGCATTCTCTTTTGGTAAGAATTGCTAAACACAAAGCCTAACAAGTTACAAATAGCAAAATTACTTCTACTTACCTTAACTAGAATTAGGTTTATCAATAGATTGAGCTCCAAGAATCAAAAGAATGGATATAGATAACCAAAAACAAAACAAAACAAAACAAAAAAACAAACAACCCCATCGGAAAATTGGGCAGGAGATCTAAATAGACACTTTTCTAAAAGTACAATAAGGTATCACCTTGCACCAGTCAAACTGGCCAAAGAATCTACAAATAATAAATGCTGGAGAGAATGCAAAGAAAAGGGAATCCTCCTACATTGTTGCTGGGAATGTAACTGGTACAGCCACTATGGAGAACAGTATGAAGATTCCTTAAAAACTAAAAATAGAACTACCATAGGACCCAGCAACCACACCTTTGGGCATACATCTGGAGAAAACTGCAATTCAAAAGTATGCATGCCCTCCAATGTTCATTGAAGCACTATTTACAACAGCCAGGACATAGAAGCACCCTAAATGTCTGTCAATAGAGAAATGGATAAAGAAATTGTACATAAAGAAGATTTGGTACATATACACAATGGAATATTAGACACAAAAATGAACAAAATAATGCTACTTGCAGTGACATGGATGTATCTAGAAACTGTCATACAAAATGAAGTAAGTCAGATGAAGGCAAATATATAATATCTGTCATTTGTAAGGCTTCCCTAGTGTTTCAGACCAGAAGGAATCTGCCTGCAATGTGAGAGACCCAGTTTTGATTCCTGGGTGGGGAAGATCCCCTGGAGAAGGAAATGGCAACCCACTCTAGTATTCTTGCCTGGAAAATCCATGGACAGAGGAGCTATAAAGAAAGCTGAGTGACCAAGAACTGATGATTTTGAGCTATGGTGTTGGAGAAGATTCTTGAAAGTCTTTTGCACTGCCAGGAGATCAAACCAGTCAATCCTAAAGGAAATAAGTCCTGAATATTCATTGGAAGAATTGATGCTAAAGATGAAGCTCTAATACTTCAGACACCTGATGCCAAGAACTGACTCATTGGAAAAGACCCTGATGTTGGGAAAGATTGAAGACAGGAGGAGAAGGGGACGTCAGAGGATGAGATGGTTGGATGGCATCACCGACTCGATGGACATGAGTTTGAGCAAGTTCTGGGAGTGGGTGATGACAGAAAAGCCTAGTGTGCTGAAGTATATGGGGTTGTAAAGAGTTGGACATGACTGAGCTACTGAACTGAACTGAACTCATATTTAAAATCTAGAAAAATGATACAGATGAACTTATTTGCAAAGCAAAAGTAGAGTCACAGATGTAAGAAAAAAAAGAGTGGTTACCAAGGTGGGCAGGGAGGGCTTCCCTGATGGCTCTGTTGATGAAGAATCCACCTGCAATGCAGGAGACCCCTGTTCAATTCCTGGGTTGGGAAGCTCTGCTGGAGAAAGGATAGGCTACCCACTCCAGTGTTCTCGGGCTTCCGTTGTGGCATAGCTGGTAGAGAAACCACTTGCAATGTAGGAGACCTGGGTTCAGTCCCTGGGTTGGGAAGATCCCCTGGAGAAGGGAATGGCTACCCACTCCAGTATTGTGGCCTGGAGAATTCTATAGACTGTATAGTTCATGGGGTCACAAAGAGTCAGACACGACTAAGCGACTTTCACTTTCACCAAGGGGTGAGATGAATTGGGAGATGGTGACGGATATATATATATATATATATATATATATATATATATATATATATTAGATAACTAATGGGAATCTATTGTATAGCACAGGGAACTCTACTTAATTCTCTATGGTGACTTATTGGGAAGGAAAACAAGAAAAAGAGTGGATATATGTATAAATGCTTCACTTTGCTATATAGAAGAAACCAGCAACATTGCAAAGCAACTGCACTCCAATTAAAAAATAATTTCAACAAGAGTTTAAGTTAGACTAAGAATACAGAGCAGCTGAAGAGAAGCAGAAATATGTAAAATATGTTTTGGAAAAAAACTGATTAGATATTATGTGGATTGGAAGTCAATAAAGAGAAAAATAAAGAAGTCAAGGATGACCTCTTGGATTTGACTTTTGCAACTGGGGAAGGGTGGTGCCCCTCTCCCAGGTGGTGCCAGTGGTACAGAACCCACCTGCCAATGCAAGAGACATACGAGACATGGATTCCATCCCTAGGTCAGGAAGATTTCCTGGAGGAGGGCATGGCAATCCAGTCCAATATTCTTGCCTGGAGAATCCCATGGATAAGGAGCCTGATGGGCTACATTCTGTAGGGTCACGTAGAGTCTGATACGCCTGAAGCAACTTAGCACACACATAAAATTGGGGAAGGGTGCTGCCCCTCTCCAAGATAATGAGCGTATCTAGATATGTTTTACATAAACATGTATAGAAATATGTTTATATAAGGAGAAGAAATTGAGATCTGTTTTTAAAGTGTTTAAATTTAAATACTTAATAGGTGTGAAGCAGCAGTTACGGTCGAATGTCTATTACGTTTGGGAATATGGCTAATGCTTTGGTGTAATGAGAGCAGTGCCAAGTGACATCACTGAATGCATCAGACCAAGGGAGAAAAATACATACTCCCTGACTTAGCTTAATAATTCACCTCAAGGGATGCTGAACATTACCCTGGAAGTATAAAGAATAGCTCCATGAATGATCTGAGGTATTTGAGTCAGGGAAATGGAAAAGAAGACATTCCACAAGAGTGATTCTAAAGCCACAGCAGGTTGAGTTTTGCAACTGTTATTTTGGATTATTTTTTCTTCTTTTAAGTTAGTTCAATTTCAAGCATGTTGTATGTTATCAGGCAAGATGGATACTTTAAGGGATTTAAGTGGAATGTGTATGTATGTCCCAATGTTGTAGTTAATCCTGAATATATATTAACTAGGAAAATGCAGTTATCCCATTTAATTCATTGCATTATATCTCTAAGAAGGATAAGCAGGGAGGCCAAGTTTATATTAAAACTAAAAAAACACATATAAAACTTTTATAAGTTAATATATATTTTCTAGAACTTCAAATTGTTTTATTTTGATCTTTCTAAAACTTCAAATTGTTTTGCTATAATGAACATTCATTACTTTTTTTTTATAAAAAATTAAGGAAAACATTTAAGATTTTTCACTTCTATAAGAATTTAAATTCCTGTTACTCTTTTGGAAATTGAGTTTGCCATGTAAATTTGCATTCAGCAATTTCCTTGTATGAGGTCTATATGCAAAGAAATTCAAACAATGATTTAGGTACAAAGATATTCATGACAACACTATGTACAAAAATCCCTGCTGCTGCTGCTAAGTTGCTTCAGTCGTGTCCGACTCTGTGTGACCCCATAGACAGCAGCCCACCAGGCTCTGCCGTCCCTGGGATTCTCCAGGCAAGAACACTGGAGTGGGTTGCCATTTCTTTCTCCAGTGCATGAAAGGGAAAAGTCAAAGTGAAGTCGCTCAGTCATGTCCGACTCTTAGCGACCCCATGGACTGTAGCCTACCAGGCTCCTCCGTCCATGGGATTCTCCAGGCAAGAGTACTGGAGTGGGGTGCCATTGCCTTCTTTGACAAAAATCCCTAACATATGGTAAATTTAAAGCAAGACGCATCTCAATAGTAGACAATAATGGAATAAGTCAAGCTTATTGGGCATCTTATGAGCAAAGGAAATGTTTATCATATGTTTGTTAATTGATTCACCAATATGCAAATTATATTTTTGACATAATCACAAAATAGTAATTAAGAACATGATATACTATGACAGCATATTAGCTAAAGTTATTCCTGAGCGTTGGAATAAAATATTGTATTTCTTCTATGTTATTTTTTATATTTTAGTATGTTTATTACATTTCTTACATTTTATTCTCAGTAAATTCCCAGTAATATATTTTAGCTCTGTAATTAGATAAAACCAACAAAATAAAAAACAACAACAAGCCTTTTGGGGAGAAATTTTGAGTTATGTTTTCAATATCTAGAATCCAAGACACTCGTGACCTTAGAAAAATAATAAATAACATGTCTCTTCTACCTAAAGTTTGAACTAAATGAGAAACACAACAAAAATAGGAACAGAACATGCGAGGTCAAAATACATTGTTACAGATAAAGCTAGCATCTGCAAGTTAGTTGATTTAATAGTGAACTTCAAAATTTGATGTCCTCCCTCCCCAGTCATGGGCTTCCCAGGTTACTCAGCTGGTAAAGAATCTGCAGGCAATGCAGGAGATCCCGGTTCAATTCCTGGGTTGGGAAGTTCTCTTGGAAAAGGGATAGGCTACCCATATTTGTATTGTTGGGCTTCCCTGGTGGCTCAGACAGTAAAGAAACAGCCTGTAATGTGGGAGACCTGGGTTCAATCCCTGGGTTGGGAAGATCAGTTGGAGGAGGGCATGGCAACCCACTCTAGTATTTTTGCCAGGAGAATCCCTATGGACAGAGCAGCCTGGCGGGTTACAGTCCAAGGGGTCACAAAGAGTCAGACATGACTGAGCAACTAAGTATAGAACAACAAAGCACTCCCCAGTCACAGGTAATGTTTGACCATTTCTAATACACCTGGTTTTGTGAAACTCATCACATGGAGTTGGAATAGAATGGCTGTTTCTGTGGGAGTTGGGCTCCTATGAGAAAAGCAAAGAAATAACAAGACTTCACGCATGTCAAGTTCTGCTCTTAAACTCAGTAGCCAAATAAGTCATTAATTTTTGGAAAAGGAATGAGTTGCGAGAGGTAGAGAGCAGAGACTAGTTAATGTTGCACTTTTGAAACTCACTCCACATAGAAAAAATACACCAAAAGTTAGAAAATATGCACATTAATAACATCAAATATAGGGATAAATTCATTGTTTAATAATTAAATTTACTTTTTTCTCTTTATGAATTTATACTTCTGTCAAGGGAGCTTGCAATTTTCTCAGTTCTGTCTCATCACAAAAATAATTTGAAGCGATGGATGGACCAGTGTTACAGCTCCATGTTACAGCTCACTTTTATTTGGCAAGTAAAGGAAAATACATCCTCGAGGTAAGGGCAGGCCAACCCAAAAGACAGGAAGAGAATCCCCCAGCTCAGTTTTGGCTCCTCTTTTTATATATTTCTTCTCCTCCCCCTGAGCCTGCCCTATGTAAAAGCTAGCCAGGAGGGCTGTTTGTTTTACCTGAAGTTCTCACTCTGGTCCTCAGACCTTCCTTTTTTCTATTTTCACAGACTTTTCCCCTTCTTTCTCTCTTAGTCACTGCCATTTTGGACTCCCTTTTCCTATTCTAACTACCTAACATTCCCCCTTCAAGAGACAGGAGGCCCAATTCTTTGGGAATAGGGGCATCGAGGTCTCTCTGGCTACTTCCTGCTGAACTGGGGTGTTGAGGGGCATTGAGCCTCCCCCTCTTGCTAGTCTCAAGCTTCAGAGTCCTTATAGCAATGTCCATCTAAGAGTGAGTAGTATTTTCCATGGCCGGGTGTAGTATTATATATACTTGTTGAATGGGCACTGCATGTTGTAGCTTGTTGACCTGGGCAGAGAAAAAACAGGTTAGACAATCAATAATACATTTTAACAATCATAAGCATCATCAATATGGTGATAACAAGGATTAGTAGGGGAATTAGGCAAGAGTGAAAGGGCAGAGAGACCTTGGGGGTAGGCAGGAGGATGGCACGGTTAAGAACCTCACAAAGGGTTATACTTAGGTGTGGATTTTCCATCAGCACTACTTGATATCTGAGGATTCTTTGAGCAGACATCCATAAATGGCCTCTCCCATTTAGGAGTTGTTTCACTTGGTGGCTGGTAAAAATAGTTAGTTTGCCCCCAAAAGAGAGTTTTAAAGCATCTTCTATCAGGATGTCAATAGTTGCAAGATTTTGATGGCAGGGAGAGATCTCTTCCCAATAAGGGAGTAGGACACCCAGGTACCACCAGAAACTGGTGGGAAAATATTTGTCCATCCCAGAAACAAAGAAATGCTCAGAGGAATCATTTGTAATTGTTTTTCCTGTAGCACCCCAAATGGTACAGGTTTGGGAGGAGAAGTCTCTGGAATAAGAGGTCAGGACAGCATAGGTAGCCCCTGTGTCAACCAAGAAATTCTTGGACCTACCCTGCCACATCCAGTTGTACCCTTGGCTCCAGCCCCATTACATTATGATTATCTGGGACAGGCAGGCTGGCTGGGCCACTTCAGTCCTGTTGAGCCATCCTGAGGGAAGGCTTGGTGCTTGATCTTGAGGCTCTTGTGTCCCAAGGGCAGAGTGCCACCCAATGTCTAAATTGATGGCATTTGTAGCAAGTTGTTTTAGGAGACTTGTCTCGGTTTGGACACTCTTTGGCCCAATATCCCGTCTGTCTACAGATTAGCCATTTGCCTAGTCCTTCAAGGACTCAGGGTTTGCCATAGGGCTTCCCTGGAGGGCAGTCAGCATCTGGGCATACCTTACATCTTTCCTTCTGTCTGTTTCCTGTGCCTTGGCCTCCCTCTCCTGTTCTCTGTTATAAAAGATATCGGTGGCTGTTTGGACCATCTCATCTAAAGAGGCAGCACAGCCCTGCTCCTATAGCTCTTGTAACTTTATCTTGATGTCTGATGCACACTGGGACAGGAATTTGTCCTTTAAAAATCACCAGTCCCTCATAAGAGCCTAAGTCCAGATTGGTAAACTTTTGGAGGGCTTCTTTTAGCGGGTTCACTGAGAGATGCTGTTGTTGCACATGTTGTAGGAAACATGGAAGATGAAGGCCTGAATATCTAGATGAATTGGATATTATACAGTATTTCTCTCCAAAAGGCCAGCTATTTTCTGGTTGTCCCTTCAGAAGACTGTAGAAGCAACCTTGTGGGCCAGAAAGGGACTCAGGAGAAGAGCATGAAACAGGAGGGAAGGGGGCAGGGCACAACTTTGTCATTGAAAGAATGACATAGCCCAAAGGCATAATGCAAACCAATTAAAATCAAATGGGTTCAAGAGGACAAGTCAAATTCAACTAAACCTTGATCCTCAATCTGCAAGTTAAATGACACACCCAGAGGCCCCAGGACATTTCTAAGGCACTCTCAAAAGACCAGGGAGTGGGTGGTTCCCAGACTGTTGAAATGATCCTTCCATTTATTAGCATATGAAACCACCCAGCTATGGAAAACTAACCACATCACATGCCATGGCCTCTGCACTCACCCTCTGTGATGTCCCACACCCTGCGGAGTATGCTTCTCTCTGAATTGGAACAAATCCACCTCTTATCTATGGCTGTGTCTCTCACTGAAATTTTGCAATGAGACATCAAGAGCCTGAGCTTCATTATGTCCTAAAACCAGGTACCAAGTGTTTTGGCCAGGCTCAAGTCCCAGGAGAGGGGAGCTGAAGGACAGGAGGAAAAAGCAGCAGGGAAAAAACATGCTGAGGAATCCCCTTCATAACCTGCCAGGAAATCTGCTAAATGCCTGACCTGTGCTCACAGTTTTCATTGGCCTGATCCTTGGCACAAAGAAAATTAAGGACAGAAGAACCCTCACCCACTTGGGCAACAACTACTAAGGCACAGCAGATGTAGAGCCTTCAGGATACCCTGGGGCACCCATTATTGCTCACCTGTTCGCGGGGGTTTCAAGGAATGAGAGATTATAAAGGAATTAAGATTTTGTTAGCCATATGTCCTTCCAGCCATAGGGGTGAGGACTTTCTACCTCAACCGGAGGTTTCCTGGAATCTGAGACTGAGCTGTGTGAGCTTTCTGCTGAGTTTGTTTTTGCTGTTCTGCTTTCCAGCATGCTGGGCTTCTTGTCACTTCCACTGAGCTGGGTTTCCTTCGTGTTCAGCTTCCACCGTGGGAGCTTTCACAGAGTTGGGCTTCTGCTGTGTTTGGCCTCCGCCTCACAGTGGCCAAGCTGAGGTTGTTTCAGCCAGTTTAAATCCAAGAAATGGCACCATATATGTTGGGGGAGTTTGTAATTTCCTCGGTTCTGTCTCATCACAACAAAAATTTGAAGCAGGGGACAGACCCATTGTTACAGCTCAGTTTTGTTTGGCAAGCAAAGGAAAATACATCCTCGTGGTGTGAAGGTGGGCCAACCCAAAAGACACAAAGAGAGCCAGAGGCTCAATTTTGACTCCTCTTTTTATATGTTTTTTCTCCTCCCCCTGAGCCTGCCCTAGGTAAATTGGGATGTTTGTTCCACCTGGGGTTCCCACTCTGGTCATCAGACCTTCCTTTGTTCCATTTTAGCGGGCTTTTCCTTTCTTTGTCTTTTAGCCACTACCATTTTGGCCTCTTTTATCCTACTCTAATTACCTAACACTTCAAAAAAATTTATACTTCATATAATTCTTCTTGAGTAATCAAACCAAATTTAGAAAAAAAATTTAGAATATTTATCAAAATCATTCTGAAACTGGTGATATAATAAAGTTTCTAAATATACCTATAATTTTGATATGTTCTAAAAGAGAAACATACTTTTTATGTTAAAGGTAAAACTATCCTTCCCCTAAATGAAAAATTAAAAATGATAGTTAATTACTTCTACTTTTTTACAGAAATTAAATGATGCTCTATGGTTCTAACATATGTCATTTAATATATGTTGGACATCCTTCTATTGAAGCATATAGAGAATGATTTATTTTTTATAAATGCAAAGCAGTCCATTAAACGAGTATGTTTTTATTTCTTTACTTAATTTTCCCTTGGTAAACAAATTGAGAGACATTAAAAATTCAGCAAATAAATATCTTTTTTCACTTATCAAATTATTTTCTAAACTCCTAATGTCAAAATGTCTAGGTAAATAAATGCAGAGCTAACATTCTAGAATTGATACACATAAAAATCTTAATTGAAAAACATTTCCATCAAGAGTAATTATTATTTTGTAAAGATTTCCAGGTCATTAAAATTATTGTGTACATAATTTTCAGTGCATTTGAATACAAAAAAATTAAAATTTGATTATTATGTTATTCTAGATTTCTTTAGCAAAACATGAGTATAATATTTAAAAACTCATGATTGTACAATATTTCAGGAGAAAATCAGTAAAACATAATGAATTTGTGTTTGTTACAAAATATAACTTTAATGTGTTTCCAATTAAGACATTTAATGAGTAAAAGAATAACTGACATGTTTTGTTTAGAAACATCTCTAACAATTTGTTCAACCAGAGCTTGAACAAAGAGAAACATTATCCTCCTTTACTATGTATTCCAAAAGCAGGATACATTCTTTAGGCATATTTAGAAGCTTCATTATGTCCCCATTTCTAACCTACAATGTTTTTGGAAATAGCTCATTCATTCATCCATCTATGAACAACATATAACTTCCGATGCTTCAATTACAGCGGTAAATACTAAGAACACATAGATATGTCAGACATGACCTCTACCCTCTAGGATTTAATAGAAACTGATTAATTCTGTTTTAAAAAAAAAAGAAAGAATGAAAGAAAGAAAGAAAAAGATAGGCATTGTAGAATCAGGCAACTTAAATAATACTTTCTACATACTTATATCACCACAGGATTTATTCCTTGAATGAATGTGTGAATTACACCATTCTCTGATTACTAACCTGAAGTATGCAAATAATGAAGTATTCAAGTGTGTCTTCAGAAACCCTCCATTTTTGTGTTTAAAGTTTAATATTTGTGGTATATATTTTACCCATCCGTCTCTCTGCTTCCATAGAAAAGCAATATTTTCATGACCATCAGATTAACTGTTCATCTATATGTAGAAATGTTAGTCTGTCATTGCCTTTTTCCTAATCAGGTTTCTATCATGCAAACACTGTCCACTACATGTTTGCTACATCATAGTCTTACTTTTAAATAAGGAATTAATGACCTACTGAGAGGGACTAAAAAAAAAAAAAAAAAAAAAAACTCATTCACTTGTATACGTGATGCCTATCGTATCTAAATGTATTTTGCCCACAATTTGCTATGAACTATTTTATGGTAGTGAACACACACTACTTTCAAATCATGCCCACTTGGACAGGTACACACTTCTCTATTTAAAATGGATAATTAATAAGGACATATTGTATAGCACAGGAAACTCTGATTAATGTTACATGCCTGGATTGGAGAGGCTTTGGGAGAGAATGGATACAAATCTATGAGAGCTGAGTCCCTTTGCTGTCCAACTGAAACTACCACATATATTAACTTCCTAATTTGTGCTCTTATAGAACTCAACTCCTGTCTTGTGGATTACATATATGTCTCTTTGTAAGACATGCACCATGAAAACAGAGACCAGCTCTCTGTTTCTACAGCTTTAATCCATAGCACTGTGCCTCCAATACAAAAAACAGAAAGTCTAAATAAAATGAAGCAAAATCAACAATAAACCTTCTCCACCAGAATACTAAAAAATATGCACAGTGATTTTCACTATTCCAACCAAATAAAAGTAAAAAGTATTTATTTATATATGGTGGGAAAGATGAGAATAAACTATATATATACACATATATATATATGTGTATATATATGCATGTATGTATGTATGTATGTATATATGCTGCTGCTAAGTCGCTTTAGTTGTGTCCAACTCTGTGCAACCCCATAGACGGCAGCCCACCAGGCTTCCCCATCCTTGGGATTCTCCAGGCAAGAATACTGGAGTGGGTTGCCATTTCCTCCTCGAATGCATGAAAGTGAAAAGTGAAAGTGAAGTTGCTTAGTCGTGTCCGACTCTTAGTGACCCCAGGGACTCCTCCGTCCATGGGATTTTCCAGGCAAGAGTATTGGAGTGGGTTGCCATTGCCTTTTCCGATATATTTATATATAGAATTTTGTAGGGATTGAAAAAGAATGAGATAAAGTTACAGAGATAAAGTGCTAAAAGGAATGGCAGGTTAAACAGGAGATATATTTGAACACTTGGGCTTCCCTGGTAGCTCACATGGTAAAGAATCTGTCTGCAGTCTGGGAGAACCGAGTCAGATCCCTGGGCTGGGAAGATCCTCCTGAGAAGGGCATGGCAACAAACTCCAGTATTCTTGCCTGGAGAATCCCCATGGAAAGAGGAGCCTGGCAGGCTACAGTGCATGGGGTCACAAAGACATGACTGAGCCACTAAACACAACACAGTGTACTCAAACAGTCAGCATGGCAGTGGCAGAGAATGGATGGAAATGGTAGGCAGATGTGCTGATTGACTGCTGTTCTTTAGGATAGATAAGCAATAATCCTGGATCGTACACAGATGCTCATGTTGGGCTCCTCAATTCAGGCAAAATAAAATTATACATCCTGAAGCTTCAGTTCAGTTCAGTTGCTCAGTCGTGTCTGACTCTTTGTGACCCCATGGACTGCAACAGGCCAGGCCTCCCGGTCCATCACCAACTCCTGGAGTTTACTCAAACACATGCCCATTGAGTTGGTGATGCCATCGAACCATCTCAGCTGCTGTCATCCCCTTCTCCTTCCACCCTCAAACTTTCCCAGCATCAAGGTCTTTTCCAGTGAGTCAGCTGTTCGCTTCAGGTGGCCAAAGTATTGGAGTTTCAGCTTCAACCTCAGTCCTTCCAATGAATATTCAGGAGTAATTTCCTTTAGGATGGACTGGTTGGATCTCCTTGTGGTCCAAGGGACTCTCAAGAGTCTTCTCCAACACCACAGTTCAAAAACATCAATTCTTCAGCACTCAGCTTTCTTCACAGTCCAACTCTTAACATCCATACATGACTCCCGGAAAAACCATAGCCTTGACTAGATGGACTTTTGTTGGCACAGTAATGCTTCTTCTTTTCAATAAACTGTTAAGGTTTGTCATAGGCATTCTTCCAAGGAGCAAGCATCTTCTAATTTCACAGCTGCAGTCATGATCTGCAGTGATTTTGGAGCCCAGAAAAAAAAAGTCAGCCACTGTTTCCACTGTTGCCCTATCTATTTGCCATGAAGTGATGAAACAAGATGCCATGATCTTAGTTTTCTGAATGTTGAGTTTTAAGTCAAAATTTCCACTCTTTTCTTTCACTTTCTTCAATAAGGGTGGAGTCATCTGCATATCTGAGGTTATTGATATTTCTCCTGGCAATCTTGATTCCAGCTTGGGCTTCCTCCAACCCAGCATTTCTCTTGATGTACTCGTCATATAAGTTAAATAAGCAGGATGATAATATACAGCATTGACATACTCCTTTTCCTATTTGGAACCAGTCTGCTCTTTCTTGTCCAGTTCTAACTGTTGCTTCCTTAACTGCATACAAATTTCTCAGGAGGCAGGTCAGGTGGTCTGGTATTCCCATCTCTTGAAGAATTTTCCACAGCTTGTTGTTATCACACAGTCAAAGGCTTTGGCATAGTCAGTAAAGCAGAAGTAGATGTTTTTCTGGAATTCTCTTGCTTTTTCAACAAGCCGATGGATGTTGGCAATTTGATTTCTGGTTCCTCTGCCTTTTCTAAAACAGCTTGAACATCTGGAAGTTCACTGTTCATGTATTGCTGAAGTCTGGCTTGGAGAATTTTGAGCATTCTTTACGGTTGTGTGAGATGAGTGCAATTGTGTGGTAGCTTGAAAATTCTTTGACATTGCCTTTGTTTGGGAATGGAATGAAAACACCTTTTCCAGTCCTGTGGCCACTGCTCAGTTTTCCAGTTTTCCAGCATATTGAGTGCAGCACTTTTACAGCATCATCTTTTAGGTTTGAAATAGCTCAATTGGAATTCCATCACCTCCACTAGCTTTGTTCATAGTGATGCTTCCTAAGGTCCACTTGGCTTAGCATTCCAGGATGTCTGGCTCTAGGTGAGTGATCACACCATCGTGATTATCTGGGTAGTGAAGATCTTTTTTGCATAGTTCTACTATGTGTTCTTGCCACCTCTTCTTAATATCTTCTGCTTCTGTTAGCTCCATTCCATTTCTGTTCTTTATTGTGCCCATCTTTGCATGAAATGTTCCCTTGGTATCTCTAATTTTCTTGAAGAGATCTCTAGTCTTTCCCATTCTATTGTTTTCCTCTATTTCTTTACATTGATCACTGAGCAAGGCTTTCTTATCTCTCCTTGCTATGGAGGCTATGGAACTCTGTATTCAAATGGGTATATGTTTCCTTTTCTCCCTTGCTTTTGGCTTCTCTTCTATTCACAGCTATTTGTAAGGCCTCCTCAGACAGCCATTTTGCTCTTTTGCATTTCTTTTCCTTGGGGATGGTCTTCATCCCTGTCTCCTGTACAATGTCACAAACTTCCATCCATAGTTCATCAGGAACTCTATCAGATCTAGTCCCTTAAATCTATTTCCCACTTCCACTGTATAATTGTAAGGAATTTGATTTAGGTCATACCCAACATTCGATGGATCATTGAAAAAGCAAGAGAGTACCAGAAAAACATCTATTTCTGCTTTATTGACTATGCCAAAGCCTTTGACTGTGTAGATCACAATAAAATGTGGAAAATTCTTCAAGAGATAGGAATACCAGACCACCTGACCTGGATCTTGAGAAACCTGTATGTAGGTCAGGAAGCAAGAGTTAGAACTGGACATGGAACAACAGACTGGTTCCAAATAGGAAAAGTAGTACATCAAGGCTGTATATTGTCAACCTACTTATTTAACTTATATGTAGAGTACATCATGAGAAACGCTGGGCTGGAGGAATTACAAGCTGGAATCAAGATTGCTGGGAGAAATATCAATAACCTCAGATATGCAGATGACACCACCCTTATGGCAGAAAGTGAAGAACTAAAGAGCCTCTTGATGAAAGTGAAAGAGGAGAGTGAAAAAGTTGGCTTAAAGCTCAACATTCAGAATACTAAGATCATGGCATTCGGTTCTATCACTTCATGGCAGATAGATGAGGAAATAGTGGAAACAGTGGCTGACTTTATTTTTCTGGGCTCCAAAATCACTGCAGATGGTGACTGCAGCCATGAAATTAAAAGACGCTTACTCCTTGGAAGGAAGGTTATGACCAACCTAGATAGCATGTTTAAAAGTAGAGACATTACTTTTCCAACAAAGGACTGTCTAGTCAAGGCTATGGTTTTTCCAGTGTTCATGTATGGATGTGAGAGTTAGACTATAAAGAAAGTTGAGCGCCGAAGAATTGATGCTTTTGTACTGTGGTGTTGGAGAAGACTCTTGAGAATCCCTTGGACTGCAAGGAGATCCAACTAGTCCATCCTAAAGGAGATCAGTCTTGGGTGTTCATTCGAAGGACTGATGTTGAAGCTGAAACTCCAATACTTTGGCTACCAGATGCGAACAGCTGAGTCATTGGAAAAGACCCTCATGCTGGGTAAGATTGAGGGCAGGAAGAGAAGGGAATGACAGAGGATGAGATGGCTGGATGGCATCACTGACTCAATGGACATGGGTTTGGGTAAACTCCGGGAGTTGGTGATGGACAGGGAGGCCTGGCGTGCTGCGGTTCATGGGGTCGCAAAGAGTTAGACACGACTGAGCGACTGAACTGAACTGAACTGAATGGTCTAGTGGTTTTCCCTACTTTCTTCAATTTAAGTACGGATTTGACAATAAGGAGTTCATGATCTGAGCCACAGTCAGCTCCTTGTCTTGTTTTTGCTGACTGTATAGAGCTTCTCCATCTTTGGCTGCAAAGAATATAACCAATCTGATTTCAGTATTGACCATCTGGTGATGTCCTTGTGTAGAGTCTTCTCTTACATTGTTGGAAGAGGGTGTTTGCTATGACCAGTGCGTTCTCTTTGCAACACTCTGTTAGCCTTTGCCCCACTTCATTTTGTACTCCAAGGCCAAATTAGCCTGTTACTCCAGGTGTTTCTTGACTTTCTACTTTTGCATTCCAGTCCCCTATAACGTAAAAGACACCTTTTTGGGGGGTTTTAGCTCTAGAAGGTCTTGTAGGTCTTCATAGAACTGTTCAACTTTGGCTAATTCATCCTAGAGCTACAAGTCACTTAACCTAGATTGTATCTTTAGTAAGTTGAATGTGTTAAAGTATTTTTGAACAATTATCAACTGTAATTTTTTTCTGTTATACATTCACAGCAATGACTATGACAAAGCCACCATGCAACTAAATCCTACCCTTTCATGAGTCTTGGAGAACATCCTCAGTAAACATTTTAAGTGGACTTGTTAATTTATACTATTGTAGAACTCAACTCCTGCCTTGTGAATTATATGTCTTTCTCTTTGTAAGACATGCTTCATGAAGAGACCAATTCTGTTTCTATAACTTTAATCCATGGCACTGTGCCTACACACAGCATGTTCTCTGTACCTGTTTAATTAGAGGCTGTTTGGTTAAGTGACAGAATGAATGATGGACTAAATAGTTTAAGTAAGAAAGATTTTACTTTTCATCACGATCTAACAAGGAGACAAGAAAGACCCATGTCCTCAGCACCGGTATGAAGAAAATCATTAAGCCGCAGGTGACCATGCCTTGGTTTTTCAAGTAGCAGCTTCTCCATTCCCTCAACAGGTAATGCCAGATACTCCACCACTGACAGCCCCAAGGAAGCCCACTTAAAGGGTAACTGTCACTTTAAAGGGGTCTCATTCACAGAGAGAGCAGGCTACCCATTCTATTTTCTATACATATATCACACAACTTCTGAACATAAACCAGAACATATAAAAAAATTGTATTGAATTGTATTGTCCTCTCTGCCACAGCCAGGGTTGTTGGGTAGTATAGATGCACATTAAAGAGTTACAGGAGTTTGTTTGAAAATAGAAAAAAAGAGAGATGCAAGGTAATGTAAGTAAAATCATAAAATGAATTTTATGTATCATTAATTCTGATAACTGATTTTATTGCTTTGGAAAATTATTATGGCAGTCTGCTACAAAATACTTAACCTAATTTAAATTTCAGAACACAGTTTTTGGCAAATCACTAGAAGCAATATTTTTGATCAATGAAGTGGATCTAATTTGGATTTCAGATGCACAGAGAGAGAAGTTTCCTAAGGTAAGCACTTTGTATTTCACAGCTGTGTTTTAAATGTTGTTTCAAGGAGCAAAATTAAATAATGGCTTTTAATTTATATACAGAAAACCCACAAAAGACCAAAGTCTAAACTATTTCCTTGTTGCAGATTTTAATTGATATTTTATACAGTCATTACGGTTCCTGGAAATATTTTATGACCACTGTGCCCAGTAGTTTTGCCAAGAACCATATGATGTTTAGAGATTCTGTTAGAAAACCTAGTTAATATTGCTTTAGGAATTAGGATATTTAAATTGCTATCACTTGGCTCTAACCAACAACCTAACTTTATAAGTTATTGGTTCTCAAAAGTTTAAAGCGGTAAAGACAGGACCACATTGTTTCCTAAAGTTTAATTTTTTCCAGTCAGTTCATAGCTTTTTGATGGCATCACCTTTTTCAAAAGGTTTGGCTACACCAAACATCAATGCTACAAATGTAAGTCTCATACAGTGGGAAAATAAAATCTCTGCTTTCCTATTTGCTCAACTACTAAGTGTTGCTACATGTGAGAAAGGCAATGTTCGTATCAGTCGGGTAACTACCCACTAGGAGCTGCAGACAGCATTCACAGAATCCTGGCTTTGTTTTTATTATTCCTAGAGCAATCACCCATGATACTAGCAGATAAATCTATCCACTGCATTTAACCTAAAACCTAGATGAGGTCAGTGGCTGTCAGTGTGGAATGAGAGCTAGTAGTGTATAAACTGGCCCTTCCTTTGGACATCTTTGAGGAATGCAAACATCTTTTCAAAAATGATGCCTGTATGATGATGGGAAGAAGAATTAATTAACTCTGCTTCTTGATAAGAGATCACAGGCTTTAAAATCTCTGGGCCAAATTCTGTTTTTACTTATGTATCTATTATCCTAATGAAGTCAAGATGTACATAAATGAAACCAGAAGGTAGCCCAAGTCATTCTAGATACCAGTATGTTTTAGCTTAGTCTTAAAATGGTTTTATATTTTGATGAAAAAGGCATGTCCAGAATACCAATTTTTAGGACCTGTGATTTACAACCTGTTTTTCTATTGACATAACTTTCTTTACTGTCTGAGCTACCCGGGGCCTCCCGGTAAAGAATTTGCCTGCAATGCAGGAAACATAGGTTTGATCCCTGAGTCCAGAAGATCCCCTGGAGAAGGGAATGGCAACCCACTCCAGTATTCTTGCCTGAAAAATTCCATGGACAGAGGAGCCTGACAGACTTTGGTCCATGGGTCACAAAGAGTTGGACAAGACTGAGTAACTATCACTTTCACTTTCTTTATGTGCTTCGCTGGTGGCTCACTGGTGAAGAATCTACCTACCATTGCAGGAGATGTGGGTTCAATCCCTGTGTCAGCAAGACCCTCCTGGAAAAGGAAATAGCATCCTACTCCAGTATTCTTGTCTGGGAAATCCCATGGACAGAGGAGCCTGGCGGGCTATAGTCCATGGGGTTGCAGAGTAGGAGAACACTTAGCAACTGAACAGGAACCTTTCTTTAGGATGTACAGAAGTAGGGGAGAAGACTTATCTCCCCTCAAGTGAATTTAACATGATTTGGTGCAAAAAGTAAGGTATTTTCAAAATGATATCAGGAACCAATTTGCTAGGTAGTCATCAAAGAGCAGGTCACCTGAGTCTCCTGGGAAGACTCATCCTTTAGGGGAAGTTATCCCCTAAGGAAATGAAATTTCTCATCCTCTGAGCTGAACACACTCTGATAACTGAATTGAAGAACTTTTGAATAGAACACGAGAGCTGCATTTTTCACAATACAAGTTCAAAATGTTCAATCTTTGTCATGTAGAGCAATTCCAGGAAATTCAGTATGCCATCATCAAGGGGGAAGTAAGATTATCAGGAAATCATATTAGACTATTGATGATTTAATCTTTTCTCTAACAGACCACTTTAGGAAAGGCACAAGTTTCAGGCAACAGCAGCAGCTAGAGAGGATGATACTCTGACAAATGCCTTATACCCTAGGTGATATTATTCAAAACACCATAATATCCTCAAAGTTTCAGAGGACATAGAAGAAATGCATTTGAGTTTCTTCAGAAGGTGGTGAAACAATATGGTTCATACAAAAGGATAGTTCATCCTTTTTTAAAGATAATGGATCAAAATACACAGAATAATTCCATAATAATGTATAAATACTGTATGTACTCATATGCATTAAAGGAAAATAACCAGAAGGAAATAGAGCAAAATACTGAATGTATGTCACAGGAAAATTAAGATTCTCTTCATTATCCTTATGTTTTATATACATTATAATAAAATTAAATTCTTAAATATTAGAATGGAATATAATTAAAGAATTGTATTTTAAATATGTGTTCAGTGAAACTATAGTACACGTAGGCATCTGATATATAGGTTAAAGAAGGCCCTAAATGTAACAAAGTGAAATTCCTTGTCATTTTAATTGGGAAGATCATTTTTATACTTGAGTGCACTTAAATGGAACATTCAGATCATTTCAGTATGTGCTTACCATTTGCCAGTCCTATCCTGGATAATAGGATACCAAGAGTTTTTTGAACTCTATTAATAATTCACAAATTATGTTAAAATAAAGCATGCTATTTAATCTTTACAGCTCTATAAACTTTTCAGTTCAGTTGCCTAGTCGTGTCCAATTCCTTATGACCCCATGGACTGCAGCACGTCAGGCTTCCCAGTCCATCACCAACTCCTGGAGCTTGCTCAAACTCATGTCCATCATGTCAGTGATGCCATCCAACCATCTCATCCTCTGTCATTCCCTTCTCCTCTCACCTTCAATCGTTCCCAGCATCAGGGTCTTTTCCAGTGAGTCAGTTCTTGGCATCAGGTGGCCAAAGTATTGGAGTTTCAGCTTCAACATCAGTCCTTCCAATGAATATTCAGGACTGATTTCCTTTAGGATGGACTGGTTAGATGTCCTTGCAGTCCAAGGGACTCTCAAGAGTCTTCTCCAACACCACAGTTCAAAAGCATCAATTCTTCAGCACTCAGCTTTCTCTATAGTCCAACTCTCACATTCATACATGACTACTGGTAAAACTATAGTTTTGACTAGATGGACCTTGTTGGCAAAGTAACATCTCTACTTTTTAATATGCTGTCTAGGTTGGTCATAGCTTTTCTACCAAGGAGCAAGCATCTTTTAATTTCATGGCTGCAGTCACCATCTGCAGTGACTTTGGAACTCCCAAAAATAAACTTTTGTTTTCAACAAATGTGCAGTTGAAAAAACAAAGAATTCAGTCACACAGTTATGAAGAGGGAGAGGCAGAGATTAAAACCACAGTTTCCCCTGCCATGCTTAATTTTCTTTCTACTTTATAATTGCTTCCCAATAATCAAAATAAAAGATTCAGTCTTTTTGATTCACTATAGCCTAAATGTATTATTCATGGAAAAGTTGAGATAAAGTGACTAACCTAATTCTTTGTAGGACAGCAATGACCAGGGAGAAATTGATTCCACAAAATGAGTATGCTTCCTGCACTGTATGAAGGTACCAGAGAAGGTGAAAAATGTTAACAGAACAGCGCATGACACATTTTATAGGCACAGAAAGAAGACCAGTGTGAATGATGTAAAGGGAAGGAGAGACAAAGAGGAGTGAGATGTACTTAGAGAAACAGGCAGAAGCACTCAGCATCAGAACTTGAAGATAACGTCAAGAACTTTAGTCTTCATCACACAATACTATAAATATCAATATGTTCAAGAATAGATGAAGTATAAGATTCTAATTAAAAAAATATGGCTATACTATGGAAAATTGTAAGAGATGTGTCAGAGAGGAAAGGCAGTGATTAGATTAGAAGCTTTTATAGTATATAAACTATATATAATGGTGCTGAATATGTGACTTATGATGATGGTTATGATTATTCCTTAATTAAACCAGGAAGGGGCAGCCTCTGAGTGATCACAGGATGATTATCATCTACGTCCATTTATTAGCCAACCAAAATGTTCACACAAGTCACTTAGGAAGAAACCCATTGGTCTCTATTATACAATTATCCTCAAAGCTGGGCCATATTAGTTAATGACTATCTACTATCACTATGGATTATAAAACAAAAGAAATATGATCCATTAACTCCAGAAATTCATATTTATTTTAATGGAAATATGTATTTTAACTATAGCATATGAGATATTTCTAAGAAAAAAAATGGGTTTTCAAATTAATTTCTGACTCATTGAATAATGTTTATTCATTTAAATAAGTATCACTAAGAACTATTTGATATTTGACCTCAGTCAGGTATGTGCCCAGTTGCTGATTCAACTGTTTTGCTAAAGGACCTGTGTGATTTTCTACTCAGCAGTAGGACATTTATAAAAATAAATGTTTTCTTACTATTTTGTGTATAGTCAAGAATAGGCTCTTGATCAAAATATTTGAAACAACTGAACTGATTAAACATATGTCAAAAGCCGAATTCCACTTTACCACTGAGGCTTACTTAAATTACTATATAGCCATGACTCAATATGCTAATCTTGTTAAGGACCTGGTAAATTGCTGCACCTGAGAATGCTTAATTTTAAGAACTTATTATCTACTATGCATTGAAAGCCTCTGAGGCAGACTTGAAAATGCCCCACTTAGCTGAGGAATCCATCTGCTGTCCCTCTAGATTCCCACCACACTCACTGCCAGGCAATGCCTGTATGCACTACTTGCAGCCAACGCGTGAACACTCCGAGGGTGCAAATGAAGACCAGTGCTTTGAGGATTCCCCTAGTGGTCCAGTGTTTCAGAATCTGCTTGCCAAGGCAGAGAACATGATCCCTGGTCCAGGAAGATTCCACCTGCCTTGGCACAACTAAGTTAGCACAGCACAACTAAGCCAGCACACCACATGCCACAGCCACTGAGCCCATGTGCTCTAGAGCCCATGCTCTGCAGCAAGAGAAGCCACTGCAAAGAGAAGCCCACATACTGCAACTAGAGAGTAGATGTCGCTCACAGCAACTGGAGAAAGCCAACAAACAGCCATGAAGATCCAGTGCAACTAATTAAAAAAAACAAAACAAAACAAAACATAGCTTTGTATTGCAGGACTTGTCTGATGGGTGACTTTGGCTCTAGGACTCCTAGCTCATCTTGACAAACTTTCTTGAATGTGTGCTGCAAATTCTGAGAATATTTATCTTCAAACATTCTACTTTTCCCGGTTATTTTTCAACATCTTTACAGTTATAGTCATAAGGGATTTGATTTAGGTCATACCTGAATGGTCTAGTGGTTTTCTCCACTTTCTTCAATTTCAGTCTGAATTTGGCAATAAGGAGTTCATGACCTGATCCACAGTCAGCTCCCGGTCTTGTTTTTGCTGACTGTATAGAGCTTCTCCATCTTTGGCTGCAAATAATATAATCAATCTGATTTCGATGTTGACCATCTGGTGATGTCCATGTGTAGAGTCTTCTCTTGTGTTTTTGGAAGAGGGTGTTTGCTATGACCAGTGCGTTCTCTTGGCAAAACTCTATTAGCCTTTGTCCTGCTTCATTCTGTACTCCAAGGCCAAATTTGCCTGTTATTCCAGGTGTTTAGGAGTTCATCTTTCAGTGTCCTATCTTTTTGCCTTTTCATACTGTTCATGGGGTTCTCAAGGCAGAACTAGACCATTCAGGTATGACCTAAATCAAATCCCTTATGACTATACAGTAGAAGTGAGAAATAGATTTAAAGGTCCAGATCTGATAGACAGAATACCTGATGAACTATGGATGGAGGTTCATGACATTGTACAGGAGACAGGAATCAAGACCATCCCCAAGAAAAAGAAATGCAAAAAAGCAAAATGGCTGCCTGAGGAGGCCGTACAAATAGCTGTGAAAAGATGGGAAGCGAAAAGCAAAGGAGAAAAGGAAAGATATACCCATTTGAATGCAGAGTTCCAAAGAATAGTAAGGAGAGATAAGAAAGCCTTCCTCAGCAATCAATGCAAAGAAATAGAGGAAAACAGTAGAATGGGAAAGACTATAGATCTTTTCAAGAAAAGTAGAGGTACCAAAGGAACATTTCATGCAAAGATGGGAAGTGGAGAAAGAGATGATCCACAGTGAATGGAGTATAAGCCCCTGAGTTGTCGTGGCAAGTGGTATAGAGAAATAAATAGAGGACTGAAAGTAATAGATATGTGAGATATTAATAGATTATCCTGTGAAGCCAGACTCACAGAAGATAATCTTTCACAGGTGATCCCAGAAGACAATCTGTTCATCAGGCCTACAAGAATCCACTTATTAATGGAGTACTGTCATCATTAAGAAGGTCAACGGTGACTATGCAAGCTAATCCTGAGGTTATGAGAATAGCAGAGAACGATGATTATATGGATGAAGATGAATATAGCTGTAAAATAAAAGAAACCAGGTGGCAAAATTGAGAGTTCTAAGTTGTCAAAAGCCAAAAGTCTGTGTTAGCTTAAATATCAGCCTAGTAGAGGTATATTCAAGGAAGGTTGACACATGGTAAGTTATGAAACTGGAAAATAGAACATGATGTCAGTGGGGACAAAAAAGATAGGCAGTCAACAACTGTGGTGCTTAACATCTATAACCAGAAAAATGTAAGAATAAAATATCAGGAGGATGAAGGCAGTTCTGTCAATGAAAAGACATGATCCCTTGTTCAGTACCTAGACCAGACCCAATTTTTATGTCAAAAACTCTGATTGAAGAAGTATCTGGGTCCTTAGAAGAAAAGTCCCTGCAACACAACTGCAAGTAAATACTATAATAATCCTTCTGTCTCCCCCAAAGGGACCTATGGTCATTTAACCAGGTGACTTTACAGTGGGAAAATGAGAATAGTCAGACACTAAGGGACAAAGAGTATAATACCTGAAGACCCACATCAAATTATCTTCCTATTGAAATGGCATATTAGCTAAATTTCTGCTCAAAGAGGAAAAAATCCAGTAGGTTTTGAGAGCCTATAATTTGTTAGTTGCTAAGTCACTAAGTGTCTGATGTCTGACTCTGTGATGGGATTTTCCAGGCAGGAATAATGGAGTAGGTTGCCCATGGACCATAGCCCACATAGCCCACAAGTCTCCTCTGCTCATGGGATTTTCCAGGCAGGAATAATGGAGTGGGTTGCCATTTCCTCCTCCAGGGGATCTTCCCCAACCAGGAACTGAACCTGAATCTTTTACATCTCCTGCATTGGCAGGCAGATTCTTTACCACTAGGGCTACCCCTGGTGGCTCAGATGGTAAAGAATCTGCCTGCAATGCAGGAGACCCAGGTTCCATCCCTGGGTTGGGAAGATCTCCTGGAGAAGGGAATGGCAATCCATTCCAATATTCTTGCCTGGGAAATGCATTGGACAGAAGAGGCTGGTGGGCTACAGGCCATGGGGTCACAAAGAGTTGGACACAACTGAGCGACTAAGACACAAACAACTCATTTAATAAAATTTCTTAATTTTTTTTTTTTACATTTACTGTATTATTAGATGCACAATTGGCAAGTACCTTGGCATGACATACAAAGCATGGTTTTAGGCCCAGTGCATCCAGGGACCCATATAATGGATATTCTTCCAGTCTTTAGTGAATAATTGAAATTGATACACTTGACAATGTAGTAACCACCACATTTTGTTCTTGGCCTATGGGGTAAAAGATATCATAGAAGGAAAGACCACAGAGAAATCTCTGAACCTGTACTCTGTCACACATTGACTGAGATAGCAAATCCAAAACAGTGAAGTATTCTGGAAAGAGAAAGAGATATGATGGAGCTTAACGCCATGATTCAAGATGTCAACGACACACAGTTACTAATACTTATCATACCTACATCTATTTTGCCCTTTAGTCTCTGTAGAAGTGAAAGGATCTGAAGAGTAAGTATAGGCTACTATAATGAGTAGTATACACCCACTATAAACAGCCAAAGGAGAGGGGAATGAACAAAATTGATTTACAGATAGTTTAGCTTGCTATGTGGGTGTAAAAAAAAAAAAGTAACCTTGAAAGATAATGGAGAATGTCAACTTTCCCAATAGGTGGAGCTGCAAGCATTGCATTGTTCATTTACTTTATGTAGCACAGCAAGTAGTCCAATATGGGGACATGATAGATAAACAGATGATATGAAAGTGAAAAGTGAAAGTCTCTCTGTTGTGTCTGACTCTCTGTGACCCCATGGACTATACAGTTCATGGAATTCTCCCCGCCAGAATACTGGAGTGAGTAGCCATTGCATTCTCCAGGGGATCTTCCCAACCCAGGGATCAAATCCAGGTCTCCCACACTGGAGGTGGATTCTTTATCAGCTGAGCCACCAGGGAAGCCCACAGATGATATAGATATAAATGAAGATATAGATATATATTCTTGGGTAATGGTAAATGGCATGGCCATCAGATCAGGGCCTGAAGGTAAAAATCATGTAATATTGACAATAAGGATATTTGGGACTGAAGCATGTGGATGGATATTAGGATTGGGCATAAAGAGTAAGCATTTTACCACACATTAATGGCTACCAAGAATCACTCAGAAAACAAGAGGCATTGAATAACAAAGTCAACAAACGACTTGACCAATAAATAGTAGTGAGCCACTGCTGGAGTCCAGCTCCAGCTGGTCCAGGGGTTCCCTCAGGATGGACGGCGTCGGCGAATGCGAATGAGAAGACACAGCGAGTCTCGGTGTTTCCAAGTGTCTTCTGACTTTATTGTTTTTTAAGACAGCTTTTATATCTTTAGTTGTATTTTTTAAAGAATATAGGCACAGCAGATTATGACAAAGAAAGAATTCATTAACAGCAAGTTTTAAAGCAAAACCTGTTTTTCTAAGGGTTGATCAGCCAAAACACTTTTGTATCAGGCACAGCAGATTATGACAAAGAATGCATTCGTCAACAGAAAGTCTTAAAATAAAACCTGTTTTTCTATAATCTGTCTTACGCCTTGAGCCCAACAAAAAGGAATGTGGTCCTATAAAGTCATGGTACAGAAAGCTGAAACAATGTAGTACAAAGGTCAGTTCTTAGCAAAAATCACTGGCTAAATTAACAATCTTCTTATTATTTGTATTAAGGCTAAACTTTTATTTCTGTAAGTTTTTAACTACTATACTTTCATTACGCAGGCTAAATACGTTAAGAGCAAAAACATAGTGAGTAAATATAGACTAAATGACAGTTTCATAAAGCAATATTTCTTATATTTCCTAACAAGCCTTTTTCCTACGAAGAGCTCCGTACCTATTGGGGCTTTTGTGTGTTAGGCTCGCAATGCTGTTTATTGTTAAAGGGCAGTCATTAGCTCCAAAAGCACAGGTACATTTATTAAATAAACCAATATGCCAGCAAGAAGAATTTAGATTAATATACTCCATATCCTAGACAATCCCATCAGGGTGCCACCGTTTTTTAGGGGCCTTGTCGAATGAGGTTTTAGATTGATCTATATTGGAAGAGAATCAGGAAAAGGCCTTTTACCTAAGTCATGGAAAATAAGAAGAGGTCTATTGTAGCACACATCAGAAAGATAGATGTCATCTTTAAGGTGAGCGCTGAGGCAGCCTTCCGAGAATCCCTGAGGCCTGAGAAGCCGTGCTCAATCAGTCCTGCCCCTCATGACACTGTCATGGGTGGGATCTCGGCAAGCCACCACTATTTTTTGGTCTGGACTGGCACAATGAGCACATGGGCAAAGTGGTCATGGTGGCATAAAATAAAGCTATTATAGCACACATTCCATATCTGAAGGGCCAGCAGTTCATATACAGAGGATGGATGACATTTCATATATTGAATGCCTTTCTCTTTCTTGCCTACAGATCCTTAACCAGCAACACTATTTGAGGTATTATGAGATGTCTGATCCACAAAGATGTAATGCACAGAACATAGCATCTGGTCAGATACTGCTTCATCTTGAGAAAGGTGAGTGCATCCATGACCATAGGGTCCTGGGGTCTACCAGTAGAATAAAATATTGTATCATCCAGAAAAGGTTGACTTTTTAGAAAACTGGACTTATACAGCTAAAGTGCCAACTCAGAGACAACTTTCTGAAAGAATGGGATGATATTTTTCAATATGCAGTGTGATGTATCAACTTAAAGACCATCCTATGGTGATATCCACAAGACAAACATGTGGGTCCACCAACCAATGAGTGGAACCAGAGGTGACTCCATTTACCAGCACTCAAAATGACCTACTGAAAAGTGTGTACTTCTTGCACTCACAATTTACAGAGTTGAAAGTCCTGGTCCCCAGAAAAATGTACTCTTGCCAGGGGACACATCAAGTGCTCCGGTGGACTACCCTCTATGGCTATAGCCTAAGGACTTTAGAGTACACGTGTTCAGGGACCAGCAAGTACGAAGAGTTAATCATCACAACAAAAGTAATGGACCTTGGTCACAATGAGAAAGTGTGAATGATTTTACACAATGGAAACAAGAAAAAATTAATATGCAATCCATATGATTCCCATGGGTGCCTCCTCATATTCCCTTACCCCACTGGAACTGTGAAAGGACATGTTCAGAAATACTGGCTTAAAAAATACATTTTTTGAGGAGACAATTTTGAGGTACTTCCCATTAGATTTGCTTCACTTTGTTTTCAGGAATCAAACTCTTTTTTTGTTGTTGTTATTGTTGTGTGTTTGTTTTGGATGCATCCTAGCGCTTGCGGGGTCTTAGTTTTCTGACCCCTCAGGGACCAGACTTAGGCCCTTGGCAGTAAGAGTGTAGAGTCCTAATCCCTGTGCCAAGGAATTCCCCCAAAAAAGGCATTTTCAACAGCTGAGACACTTTGGTAATGAGTCACAGTAGCATGTAAGCCACCAAGATCTACGAAGGAGATAGCTGAGGTTTTTTTCACATTCACTTTGGAGCCTTGCAGCCAACTTTAGCAGAGGGGAGTGTTTTTTACTACAGATCTTCTTCAAGACTTCTCCTTCAAAAAGAGAAGCTCATGGGAAACATGTAGAAGCAATTCCCTAAACTTGTGGAGTACCTATGATCTACATGATGCAAGGAGTGAGTAGTGGCAGTCATGAAAAATATGTAAATCAGACCTCTTGTCGATAGCATGCTTGACTGATGTCCAAGCTCCTGCCTCTCTGGATTCACCATCATGTTTGTGGTAAGACCACAGCTCTCATAGTCTTCTCCCACATACTGACTGAGTACTGTGGAGATGCAAATACAAGTCTATTCCTGCAAGTTATGGACTCTTCATGGGAAAACTTTGACTCCAGGACCACCATCAACCTGGCTGAATGTTTCCTAGAAATGCACTGTAATCTGAGATTCTTTCTATTCAATTCCTTTTTTTTCTTCTCTCTCTCTCCTGTATGTGTTAGACATTATCACAGTTTGCAGCCTCTTTCTATTATCTCACTCCTCTTTAACTTTCACCAATGTTGCCCTCCATACATTTTTTATAAGTCATATCCCACTTTGATGTTTGTATTTTGTAGATCTCAAATTAAAATAATCTGCAATGGGTTGGACACATAAGACATTCTCTGTCATGTTAACAGTAGTCATATAAAGTAAATGTTATCATCACCATCATGTCAATGAGAAAACTGGGGCTCTAGGAGCACATTTTTCTAGAGCAAAAGAGATGGAAGATTATAGAACAAAGTCTCTTTGAATCTAAGACCAATTCACTTTCCACTGTACCTAGAAGTGATTCTTGGCTTTTAGCCCTCAGTTCAATTATTACCAAGTCCTTTGGAATCCAATCACTATTTCACTGTAGTCATTTTCAGCTGAACTTAAGCTCCATGATCCCTTTTGCTCTCTGTCTTCCATCCACAATGGCTTTTTCCATTTTTATTAAATGTATAGTGTATCCTTCTAAGTGTCAAAGAAAATCTCTCTCCCACCTTCTTTCTCCAGTTAATTTCTCATCATACTCTAGATATCATCAAATATTTCTTCAGGAATATCTCTTCTGGCCTCCATTACACTACATTCAATATTGTATTATTATTTAAATAATTCCAACATTTCCCTCACTCATGTAGTCCATTAATGATAATCTCTGACTTCTTCATATCTTTGTTTTATCAACATTGTACGATATAGTTACCACAATAGATACTCATTAATCTATTATTGAAAGACTGAAGAAAGGACTAAATGAATACCTCACGCTTTTTAACAAGTGTTTTCAGGACATATGTTGTGTTTGTTTCAAAACCCATTCTAATTGTAAAGGATGATTAGAAATAGCTGACATACACCTTGCGCTTTGATCATCATACCTGCTAATAAATTTCAGTCATCCTGTAGTAACTACTAAAGACCAAGTTGAGAGACTGATAAATTAGCAAATGAGGTGGCTACAAATGGCAGCACTGTTAAATTTTCTTTACTACTGGAAATGATTTTGACAAGCATGACATCATCAATTTCTTCCTTTTTACTGTTTTTTTTTCTTTTAATAATATCACACAAATCCAATTGTAGAAAATAAGAAAGGTAAAATTTGTCAATTAGGATAAATAAAAGTACTGATATTCATTATTATTCAGTTTCCCTTTACTTCCATGTATAGGAAGGATTGAACTTTCTCAACCTTTTGATATGGATGTGGCCACTAAAGTTATGACCATGAAGTGAGACTGTAAGTGAGGACATTTCCAGTTCTCACTCCAAGTTCATATGGGCACCTAAAGCAGAAATCAATACTACAGAATATTTTTTCCAGGATCCATGAGGGCCTAGAGCTGAATTCTAAGCGATCTAGAAAGAGCAGGAAGAAACTTTTGTTATTTTAAGCCACTAATATTTGGAGGTTATTCTTCCACACATTAAAACATACTCAATCCAGACTCTTAAACTATGTTCACATGTATTCCTAGAGAAGTGTAGAAATTGTGCATAGGAGGGAGTATCAATCTAAAGGCATTCTTTTAAATTCTTAGTTAAATGCTTAGTTTCTCAGTCATGTCTGACTCTTTGCGACGCCATGGACCATAGCCAGCCAGGCTCCTCTGTCCATGGAGTTTCTCCAGGCAAGAATACTAGAGTGGGTTGCCATGCCCTCTTCTAGGGGATCTTTCTGCATTGCAGGAGGGTTCTTTACTGGCTGAGCCACCAGGGAAGCCCAGCTAGGTAAAATGGAGGGCAAACAACTATATGCATGCATGCTAAGCCTCTTCAGGCATGTTTGACTCTTTGCAACCCTATGGACTGTAGCCCTCCAGGCTTCTCTGTCCATGGAATTTTCCAGGAAAGAATACTGGAGTGGGTTGCCATGCCCTTCTCCAGGAGATCTTCCAGACCCAGATATGGAACTCATGTCTCTTATGTCTCCTGTATTAGTAGGCAGTTTCTTCAACTCTAACGCCACCTGGGAAGCCCAAACAACTCTACGGAGCAGTAAATGAGCATACTATCTTCACAGCTATTTAGGTCTTAGATGCCATGTTTTACAGCTACAAAAGTCAGTGACATTTAAGGTCATGAACTGTATTTGCAAAGAAAAAGAAAAAAAGTGAAGTCACTCAGTCGTGTCCGACTCTTTGCGACCCCATGGACTGTAAGCTACCCCGCTCCTTCATCCATGGGATTTTCCAGGCAAGAGGACTGGAGTGGGTTGCCATTTCCTTCTCCAGAGGATCTTTCCCATCCCGGGATCAAACCCAGGTCTCCTGCGTTGTAGGCAGATGCTTTACCATCTGAGCCACCAGGGAAGTCTTTTAATTTCATGGTTGCAAAGAGTTCTTAAATATTTACTATGTAATTGAGTCTTTTTTTTTTTTGTCCTTTTTAAGAGTGATTATTATGAAAATTGGGCTTCCCTTGTGGTTCAGCTGGTAAAACATCCACCTGCAATGCAGGAGACCTGGGTTTGATCCCTGGGTTGGGAAGATCCCTTGGAGAAGGGAAAGGCTACCCACTCTAGTATTCTGGCCTGGAGAATTCCAAGGACTTTGAAGTCCATGGGGTCGCAGAGTCGGAAATGACTGAGAGACTTCACTTTCACTTTTATTATGAAAATTAACTGGAAAGCAATTAATATAAAAATTCATAAATTACCAGAACAAATATGACCTCTGAAATTGAAAAAAAAAGTTATTAATATTTTATGTTTTCTGCAATAGTCCACTGTGATATGTCAGGAGCATGAAAATTGTTTGCGTATGTGTTTATTTTTATTCTACAACAACATAAATACGTAATAATATTTTCCAAATGGAAAAAAATATACTGTGCTCTATAAGCTATTTTGTTCCTTTGTAGTTTTAATGTTGATGCTTTCCACATAAAAGACTAAAGGTTATAAGAAAAATGGAATAAAATTTTAAACTATAACTGAAATACATATTTTCACACATATAGTGTTCCATAACATATGTATCAATATAATTAAAAACCTCAGCACCTTAATTTGTCTCCTAAACTTCCCTTTTGCTCAGAGAGCAGAAGTAAGAAAGTGTATTTCTCTCTTTCTCTTTTCTCTTTCACACCTTGTTTTGATGGATCAGGTGGCACAGGGAGTGCTGCCCTCCTGCAGGTGACAAGTGACTACTCTCACGAGGTTGAGTGTGGAAAGTTTAAAAAATATTGCTTCTTAAGGTTTGTTTAACTTCTATAAACAGCTCCTTGGGAAAGAAAAATTTTTTTTTGTAATTTTCTTGATTCTGAGAAAATAACACATTTTTTACTCATAAAGTTGCACAGCTAATAAAAATGTTTGAGTTAACTTCATAGTCACCTGGACGACATCCAGCTCATTAATAAATAACTGAACAAATCATACCTTATCGTATACATTCCTCATTTAAAAAAATTGTTTTAGCATTGTAGTCCTTATTTATTTTACCAAAATCCGATTTAAACTTCACCATGTAAAAATTTGTGTAAAAATAATTAAATAATAATAGAAGCATTTTCAAAATAGCATAAACAAAAAAGAACAACAACAAAAAATAACTCAAATGGTGACTGGATAAACATGATGTCATATTTCTATATAAGGAAATAGTATTCAGCAATGTGTGGATCACAGTAAACTGTGGAAAATTCTGAAAGAGATGGGAATACCAGACCACCTGACCTGCCTCTTGAGAAACCTGTATGCAGGTCAGGAAGCAACAGTTAGAACTGGACATGGAACAACAGACTGGTTCCAAATAGGAAAAGGAGTATGTAAAGGCTGTATATTGTCACCCTGCTTATTTAACTCATATGCAGAGTACATCATGAGAAACGCTGGGCTGGCGGAAGCACAAGCTGGAATCAAGACTGCCAGGAGAAATATCAATAACCTCAGATATGCAGGTGACACCACCCTTATGGCAGAAAGTGAAGAAGAACTAAAGAGCCCCCAGATGAAAGTGAAATAGGAGAGTGAAAAAGTTGGCTTAAAGCTCAACATTCAGAAAACTAAGATCATGGCATCTGGTCCCATCACTTCATGGGAAATAGATGGGGAAACAGTGGCTGACTTTATTTTTCTGGGCTCCAAAATCACTGCAGATGGTGATTGCGGCCATAAAATTAAAAGATACTTACTCCTTGGAAGGAAAGTTGTGACCAAACTAGATAGCATATTAAAAAGCAGAGACATTACTTTGCCAACAAAGATCTGTCCAGTCAAGGCTATGGTTTTTCCAGTGGTCATGTATGGATGTGAGAATTGAACTATAAAAAAAGCTGAGCGCAGAAGAATTAATGCTTTTGCACTGTGGTGTTGGAGAAGACTCTTGAGAGTCCCTTGGACTTCGAGGAGATCAAATCAGTCCATCCTAAAGGAGATCAGTCCTGGGTGTTCATTGGAAGGACTGATGTTGAAGCTGAAACTCCAATACGTTGGCCACCTGATGGGAAGAGCTGACCCACTGGAAAAGACCCTGATGCTGGGAAGGATTGGGGGCAGGAGGAGAAGGGGATGACAGAGGATGAGATGGTTGGATGGCATCACCAACTAAATGGACATGGGTTTGGGTGGACTCTGGGAGTTGGTGATGGACAGGGAGGCCTGGCGTGCTGTGGTTCATGAGGTCACAAAGAGTTGGACACGACTGAGCAACTGAACTGAACTGAACTTATTCTGCAATGAAAATAAATGGAATAGTCATATATACTGCTAATGGACAAAGGGCAAACATCTGAGATGTCAGGTCAAAAAAAAAATCAAACATGAAATAAATACAGTATACAATTAAATTTATGTGAAATGCATGGAAAAGACAAATCAAAAGACATAGATAGTGGCTGCCTAGCATGGGGAGGCAAGGCAGGATTAATTATAAACAGTATTGGGTTAATGGAGTGTTCTAAAACTGAATGCTTTTAGAATATTTTGTTTGTGTGTGCATGCTAAACTTATTAAAATTGTTGCTAAATTTACAAAAAATCATTTAATTGCACTTTTAAAATGGGTGAATTTTATGGTATATACTTTTTAAAGTTTATTTTTTAATTGAAGGATAATTGCTTTACAGAATTTTGTTGTTTTCTGTCAAACCTCAACATGAATCAGCCATAGGTATACATTAATCCCCTCCCTTTTGAACCTCCTTCCCATCTCCCTCCCCGTCCCACCCCTGTAGGTTGATACAGAGCCCCTGTTTGGGTTTCCTGAGACACACAGCAAATTTCCATTGGCTATCTATTTACATACAGTAATGTAAGTTTCCATGTTACTCTCTCCATACATCTTACCCTCTCCTCCCCTCTCCCCATGTCCATAATTCTATTCCCTATGTCTGATTCTCCATTGCTGCCCTGCAAATAAATTATTCAGTATCATTTTTCTAGATTCTGTATATATGTGTTAGTATACGATATTTATCTTTCTCTTTCTGACTTACTTCACTCTGTAAAATAGACTCTAGGTTCATCCACCTCATTAAAACTGACTCAAATGAATTCCTTTTTATGACTGAGTAATATTCCATTGTGTATATATACCATAATTTCTTGATCTATTCATTTGTCAATGGACATCTAGGATGCTTCCATGTTCTAGCTATTGTAAATAGTGCTGCAATGAACAGTGGGATACATGTGTCTTTTTCAATTTTGTTTTCCTCAGGGTATAAGCCTAAGAGTGGGATTTCTGGGTCATATGGTGATTTTATCCCTAGTTTTTAAAGGAATCTTCATACTGCTTTCCATGGTGACTGTATCAATTTACGTTGATTACACTGTTATACCACCAACAGTGCAGGAGCTTTCCCTTTTCTCCACGCCTCTCCAGCATTTATTGTTTGTAGACTTTTTGATGACAGCCATTCTGACTGGTGTGAGGTGATATCTCATTTTAGTTTTGATTTGCATTTCTCTAATAATGAGCGATGTTGAACATCTTTTCATGTGTTTGTTGGCCATCTGTATGTCTTCTTTGGAGAAATGTCTGTTTAGGTCTTTTTCCCACTTTTTGATTGGGCGGCATATAATTTTTATAGCAATAAAGTTGTTTTAAAAAATAATAATATTATTGAGGAAACTACATATGAAAGACTGTTAGACAAAAACAATAACTGAGACAATAGAGTCATATATATATATATACACATATATATATGGGAAAGTAAAAGATCAATGGTTGGCAGGGGTTAGGGGAAGGGAAGGGAGGCAGAACAATGAATTTTCAGGGCAGTTTTAAAACTACTGTGTATGATGAGGGTGGATTGCGTATTACGGAAAAACCTGACTGAAACTTTTGGTCAACCTAATATATATATGTATAACTAAATCACTGTAGAGTACAGAAGAAAAAAAATACAACATTGCAAATCAACTATACTTCAATAAAATAGATTCAAAAAATAAAAATAATTATAATGTTAATCATAGTTTTTCATATTAAAATTATAAATTTGAAATATATTAAAAGACAAAAAAAGACACATCAACTCCGAATAATCTACCTGTCTTTCTTGTAAAATTTCCAGCCTCTAATGGTATATACAATTTAGACTATGTTTCTCACCTTCTCAAAGTTTATTTAGTGATATAGCTATATCTATTCCTATATGTACACATTCACACACATATGTTGCAAAATGAATAAAACCTTTATATATAATTAAAAAAAGAGTTTCTGATCAAATATTAAAATTAATAATAAATCAATGATAAACCCAATTCTGCAGTTATATGAAACATGCACAGATGTATTTTTTTTGACATTTGAATGGGTAAAACTCTTCTAAAAAATAGTGTTGCAATATATTTCAAGCTTCTTAAAAATGTTCTCATCATTTGACACAATAATTTTATTCTTAGGTAATAATATTAAGAAAAGATAAAATATAGTATTATTTCAATGAGCACATTGTAAATAATAGCAATAATAAAATAAAATTGATGGTTAACAGTTAATTAGTTTTTTTTTTTGTCTCTCACACTATGGTTATCTCATTACGTATAAAAATTGAATTTCAAGCTATGATTCACTGATGAAATAATTTGATAGTATTATACTGGTTGAAATGTTACATCCCTTAAACCTAGGTATGAATATTAGGAGGAAATGCAGAACATGTTTATAATCTAATGATGTTATTTAACAACTAAAAACTTGCAATTGTCATACTATAAAAATTCCCCAGGTTATAGTCAAGAACTGGGAAAACATGAAAAATTAGAAATTTCAAATTTGCTGGGATATGGAAATTGTGGATATGTATGTATTTTTAAATTTCCTTTATTGGTAAAATTTTGTTCATATATTAAGTAGAACACTTGGCATCATAGTAGAGTATAAGAATATCATAAAATTTCATATTGTATTTACCATTTACCATAGATTTCTAAAATTTAGAAATCTATTCTTCATATCTACCACTGTGATTAATCTACTTTTACAGATAAAGAATTGGAAAGAAGAGGCATTTTAAATAACTTTCCCAAGATCACACAGCTAATGGCAGAGCCACTACCAATTAAATAATTTGGTCAATACATGTACAATGAACTCATTTTATGAAATTATCAAATATATCTAGACTTCAAATTATACTATAGTGAGTATCTAAAAGTAGAAGGTTTTTATTTTTAAATAACATATTAAAAAATTCTGTCAGTACTATTGTTAAGAAATAAGCTTTAAACTATTCTATGGTAACTATTTAATCTTATATTTGTAGAGACTCTCATAATAAAAGCTGATATTGATGGTAAATTCTCTGAGATTCGTAGAGTAGGAAACATCAATTTTTGACAAGTTAAAAAAAACAAGTAAACAACCATGAAGCTCAAGAAGGTTAAATACTTTTCATGGTCATATCTCTAGGAAGTAGGGAGGATGAAATCAGAACCTTTCCTATGACAATCTGCACTCTGGCCGCTCTGCTTTGCTGAGGTGTCTCCTAGATTTGCCTTTCACTCTGATGCTCCACTGGGTTTCCTTATCTGAGCAATATCGTGTTTAATTTCCCCAGAGAATTAAAGTTTCTGAATTCTGTTCTAGGAAGGTTTCAGGCAGGAGAAGAGCAGGAAGTTAAGAGCATAAGGAGCTTACTTTTATCTTTCATCACACCAAACTCCCTGTAATTCAGGAGTAAGAGATGGACAGAATTGTTAGTCTCAATCTCAAGGAGGAAATAAATTTGTTCCTTTCTCCTCAGCAATGTAGCTCATTAGAAGAACTTCATTTTTTTTTCCCCCAGAGAATAGACAAGATTCTTTCCTTTCTAGTCTTCTACTCTCCCATTGGTAACCACAATCTAGTGTTTGAAAACAGAAAATGAACTCTCATGTTGCCACGCTGCCTAGATGCCTTTGCCAATTGAAGTTCCTTTAAAGGACTTGACATTCTTGAAATCAGTGTCAGTTTCATGACATGACAATTTTACAAACTATATATGTTAATTCTAATTTAGACAATACATTTGATTACTTTCTAGCTACCCCTGTGGCTCAGACAGTAAAGAGTCTGCCTGCAATGTGGAAGATCCAGGTTCAGTCTCTGAGTTGGGAAGATCCCCTGGAGAAGGAAATGGCAACCCACCCCAGTATGCTTGCCTAGAGAATTCCATGGACAGAGGAGCCCGGTGGGTTATAATTCATGGGATCTCAGAAGTTGGACGTGACTGAGTGACTAACACATTCACATTCACGTTTTGAGCTATACCAAGCTTCTTTAGATTGCTATTATTTTGTAAGTAACTAACTAAATAGGTGTTTTAGGTGTTAATTTTAAAATATGCAATGAAAAGAATAATTGTTACTTTTTAGTTTTGAGGCTTATTCAATGTTTAGGGTATACTTTTAAAATAATATGTTTTAACCAAAAATTAGATATAGTATATTGGAAGAAATCCCAGCAAATAAAGATCCTGAAACCTAAGTTATTTAGACTTCTTGGTAAACCAACCTTTACTGATGTATAGTGAATGCTTTTCCAATAGACTTTATGTAAAATGTTTTTTGTGCATTATTTCATTTTTTTCTTCACAGTGACCATGTGAGATACATATTTTTATTAACCACAGTTGATGCATAAAGGCACAGAGGCAGAGAAAAATTAAGATACTCTTAGTAAACGGTGGTGGAGAAGGAAATGGTAACTCACTCCAGTATTCTTGCCTGGAAAATCCTGTGGACAGAGGAGTCTGGTGGGCTGCTGCCCATGGGGTCGCACAGGGTCAGACATGACTGAAGCAACTTAGCATGCATTGGAGAAGGAAATGGCAACCCACTCCAGTATTCTTGCCTGGAGAATCCCAGGGACGTAGGAGCCTGGTGGGCTGCCGTCTATGGGGTTGCACAGAGTCGGACACGACTGAAGCAACTTAGCAGTAGCAGTAAGTGGTGGAACTAGAATGGAACCTAGAAAAAGCATTTCCTAGATTCCTTAAAATATTAATTATTTTAAGTAATGATAAATAGAACAGATGCACCATTTTGCCCAATAGTTTATCAAAGGTTGTGAAAAGAACTCTAAGATCAGAAAAGTTAAGTGATTTACCCAAGCTTAGATAGCTTAGATAGCTAAGCTATTTGTCATAAAGTTAAAACTGAAATATTAAGTGAATGTGATTTTTATCTCAGTTACTTTTCCCCTCAATATGTCTACCAGGAGCAGATTTTAAAAGACAATGGCAAATCACCAGGACACTCAGCCATGTTGACCATTTCATTTTAAAATGATTTGCTTTCCAGCAATTCCAAACTTAGCCATTTTATTTTTCACTCAGCCTTTATATATATTTTTTGATATTTCCAGTCACAGACATCTAGGCCATAGAAAGTCATAATGTCAGGTTCCATTTGTTCTTCTGCCTATTTCAATTTTGTTTCTGCAGAGCTTTCAATTCTGCTTACTTTTATCCTAGCTTTGGAGTTGGTTAGTTGCTTCATTGTCTGTCTAATTTAGATACTGTCTCTCTTGTCCCACTGTTAATTCAGTGACATATCATTTGAAACTGATTTGTCAGTCTTACAAATTTTCATACAACATCATTCAGAGTTTGCTTATTTTTATAGAGACCCTATGCTATCTTTGATAGGAGAATATCTCACTGAGTTGTAGAAATATGTGATGTATATGACCAAGCATATAAACACAATCATTATTTCTATGGCTTACTTCAGTCCAGTCTTCCTATCCAAAACAAGTTTTATGTTATCAGGTAAATAGATGACAGTGAAGCATGTACCTGACTGTATTTGTCATTTATAACTAACTCCTTGAAAAACATTAAAACTGCAGTATTTATTTTATTGGAAAACAGAAAAAGTATTTCATATATTGTAAAAATTGATCCCATACATTTTCAAATGATCAGAGGAAAAAAAAATAAGCTATGATATATATTAAAATATAGAAAGCACATACTAGAAATTTTACTTCACCAATATGATATTGCCTGAAACACAGGAAATATCAACTACATCCCAAGAAACTGAGACTGTTGGTTTAACTGGTTAGTCCCCCCCCCCCCCCAAAAAAAACATATAGATGAAGAAGTAGCAGAAAGTACTATAATTTTGAAGGAAATATTTAAAATGTGATAATATTGAATGTATTACAGTTTTATGATATATAAGCTTTGAAAGTTACATTAGAATGCATGTATTATTGTTGGTTCAGACAGTAAAAATCTGCCTGCAGCGCAGGAGACCTGGGTTCAATTCTGGGTCAGGAAGATCCCCTAGAGAAGGGAGTGGCAATCCACTCCAGTATTCATGCCTGGAGAATTCCATGGACAGAGGTGCCTGGTGGGCTATAGTCCATGGACTTGCAAAGAGTGGGACACGACTGAGCAAAAAACACTTCCACTTTCACTTTTCATTATTGTCCAAAGTAAACGTTAAAAAGTTGGATCAGATCAGTAGTTAAAAAATCAGTTTCTTCATACTCAGCGAAGTAAGTCAGAAAGAGAAATATTATATGACATCCCTCGTACATGGAATCTAAAAATAAATGATACAAATAAACCTACTTACAAAATGAAAGTGACTCAAGGACTTAGAAAAAGAACTTATAGTTGCTGAGGGGAAGGAATAGTAAGGGACTTTGGGAAGGTCATGAACTCACTGCTATATTTAAAATGGACAACCAACAGAGATCTATCGTGTAGCACATGAAACTGCCCAGTGTCATGTACTAGCCTGGATGGGAGGGGGGGGGCTTGGAAGAGAATTAGTTCATTTCAGTTGTTCAGTCATGTCCGACTCTTTGCAACCCCATGAAACACAGCACGCCAGGCCTCCCTGTCCATCACCAACTCCCGGAGTTTAACCAAACTCATGTCCATTGAGTCGGTGATGCCATCCAACCATCTCATCCTCTCTTGTCTCCTTCTCCTGCCTTCAATCTTTCCTATCATCAGGGTCTTCACTAATGAGTCAGTTCTTTGCATCAGGTAGCCAAAGTATTGGAGTTTCAGCTTCAGTATAAGTCCTTCCAATGAATATTCAGAACTAATTTCCTTTCGGATTGACTGGTTGGATCTCCTTGCTGTCCAAGGGACTCTCAAGACTCTTCTCCAACACCACGGTTCAAAAGCATCAATTTTTCGGTGTGCAGCTTTCTTTATAGCCAACTCTCACATCCATACATGACTACTAGAAAAAGCATAGTTTTGACTAAACGGAATTTTGTCAGCAAAACGATGTCTCTGCATTTCAGTATGCTGTCTAGGTTAATCATAGCTTTTCTTCAAAGGAGCAAGCATTTTTTAATTTCATGGCTGCAGTCACCATCTGCAGTGATTTTGGAGCCCAGAAAAATAAAGTCTCTATCAGTTTCCTTTGTTTCTCCATTTATTTGCCATGAAGAGATGGGACCAGATGCCATGATCTTCATTTTTTGAATGTTGACTTTTAAGCCAGCTTTTTCACTCTCCTCTTTCACTTTCATCAAGAGGATCTTTAGTTCTTCTTCATTTTCTGCCATAAGGGTGGTGTCATTTGCATATCTGAGGTTATTGATATTTCTCCTGGCAATCTTGATTCCAGCTTGTGCTTCATCTAGCCTGGCATTTCTCATGATGTACTCTGCATATAAGTTAAAAGAGCAGGGTGACAGTATACAGCCTTGATACTCCTTTCTCGATTTGGAACCAGTTTATCATTCCATGTCCAGTTCTAGCTGTTGCTTCTTGACCTGCATACAGATTTCTCAGGGGACAGGTCAGGTGGTCTGGTATTCCCATCTCTTTCAGAATTTTCCACAGTTTACTGTGATCCACACAGTCAAAGGCCTTGACATAGTCAGTAAAGCAGAAATAGATGTTTTTCTGGAACTCTCGCTTTTTTGATGATCCAATAGATGTTGGCAATTTGATCTCTGGTTCCTCTGCCTTTTCTAAATCCAGCTTGAACATCTGGAAGTTCATGGTTCACGTATTGCTGAAGCCTGGCTTGGAGAATTTGAGCATTACTTTACTAGCGTGTGAGATGAGTGAAATTGTGCAGTAGTTTGAACATTCTTTGACATTGCCTTTCTTAGGAATTGGAATGAATACTGACCTTTTCCAGTCCTGTGGCCACTGCTGAGTTTTCCAAATTTGCTAGCATATTGAGTGCCTCACTTTCATGGCACTGTCTTTTAGGATTTGAAATAGCTCAACTGGAATTCCATCACTTCCGCTAGCTTTGTTCATAGTGATGTTTCCTAAGGCCCATTTGACTTTGCATTGCAGGATGTCTGGCTCTAGATGAGTGATCACACCATTGTGGTTATCTTGTTATCTGCAGGTGAATAGGTATATGTATATATACGGCTGAGCACCTTCACTGTTCACCTGAAACTACCACAACATTGTTGATCAGCTATACCCCAATATAAAATTGATTTTGCTGTTAAAAATAAAGAAAATAAAAATAAAAATTACGCTTTCTTTTATGTGAAATCCAAGAATATCTGATGTTCAAAGCAGATACACTGAACCTGTTCCATTCAAAACATGATTAGACATTTGAGAACCGTACTTACCTCTGTCACTGGCACTCTCCTCCATGGCCTCAGACAGGGTGTCTGAGACTCTATAGGTTCTATGAAGTATAGTAAGAAAATCCTGGCTTCAAATGTGTTTTCAAATTTATAGAATTGTAAAAGTCTTTTGACACGTTCTTGCCCTTTCAACTCCTATCTCCTCCACTTGTGGAAAAAGGTTCTCTGGTAAGACAAAGAAAATCAGTATACACTTTTTAGTGATGGGTCACTGACATACTGCTATGAATGGGAAACTGTTTTGCACTCGACATCCAGGCAGATTTTTCTGTGAAGCTTGTGTTAACTGTGGATGTAAAAATTCCTGACATGCATAACATCACAGTTATGAAAGCTTTCACCTATATTTACTTTTTTGAAAGGCAAGGGATTGAGAAAGCAAGAGGCCTTTACACTTGCTTGGTGTGGGAGTGGGCAATAATAACCAGAATTTCTTCTTCACAGTAAAACTTAAGTGCTATAGAAACCCTGAAAGCATGCAAGGATTCTCAGCAGTAACACAAATTCTAACATTCATGATCGCAATCAACACAGCAATGCCAATTAATCACAGAAACGTGATTCTGTTTTCTCATCTGGCATATTCAATGAGAAAATAATTGAAAGGAAAGCCAGAGAAATGAATCGTAGTGAATAATGTGTAAACATATTCAGATAGTGGCCCCAATTATAGTTATTTTGTTGAATACAGTATTGTTATTAAGTGATCTATATAAACTTTGACACTTGGCATAAGACAACTGATACATGGAAAACTTTCTTCTCAATCCTCATTAGTAGAGGTGATTGAAAGCAGTGCTCAGTTACCCGGTGAGAAAAGCAGTATAATAAATGTCTACGTTAACTCTTCTACTATCTGTAATTATATGGTCCTGAACATCTTGTCATCCAGCAGAACATTATGGTGACCCATTATATTAATGAATAATACCAACTGGACTTCAGCAGAAAGTGGCAAATTCAGTAGACTTCATAGAAAGACACAGGTAGGACAGGAGGTATAAGAAAAAAATTTACAGAAAAAAAAAGAGAGAACGGCCTGTAAAATTTTTGAAATTTATTGGTTTAGGATAGACTACTTTATCCTCTTTAAGGTACAAGATGAGTGGCTGCACCTCACATCTCCGGTCACTAAGAAAGAGGCACAGCCCTTGGAATTTTATTATACTCTTCTACATCGTTTATCTGGTGACTTCAGCAGTTGTCCAGTTTCAAGTGAGGCCCAATACAAAACAATTCTTAAGAATGTTCTGGCTGCAGGGAAGCTACTATCTTATTTGGGACTTAAGAATCAGGGCTTCCCTGGTGCCTCAGTGATAAAGAATCCACCTGCCAGTGCAAGAGACATGGGTTTGACTCCTTATCTGGGAAGATCCCACATGCCATGGAGCAACTAAGCCTGGGCACCACAACTATTGAGTCTGTGCTCTAGAGCCTGAGAGCCACAGCTACTGTAGCCCACACACCCTAGACTCCATGCTCTGCAACAAGAAAAGCCACTGCAATTAGAAGCCTGCACACCACAGCTAGAGAGTAGCCGCTGCTCGCCGCAACTAGAGAAAAGCCTGTGCTGCAATGAAGACCAGCACAGCCAAAAAATAAGTAAATAAAATTATGCAAAAAAAAAAGATTCAGTAGATTCACTCTTGCTAGCTGTATCCATGGTGAATGAAGATGGGCTGTGGAGTTAGGAATGCCACTGAATAGACCCCTGGGGTTTTGAAACAAGGTGATATCTTCCTCAGAAGAGAGTTCTTTTCTACAAAGAGCTATTGGTATCCATGTAGAGAATAAGCCCTTGATAATAATAAACTAATTGACTAGGTTTCCATGGCTAGCCATCATGAGCTATGTGTCATTTGATTCCCTAATGCATAATGTTAGGCAGTCATAGCAGCAATGTGTTGCATTATGGTAGTAGTACAAGCAGAAACTAGCATGATCAGGTGCACAAGACACAAAAAATCAGTTGTCTCATAAACATAAACTGCTCACATTCATAGTTCTCATATCACTAATGTCTTTTACACATACAGCTTCATGGCAAGATCCCAACAATCAACTGATGTAAAAAGAAAGGACATGACTCTTTATGAAGGGATTGATATGAAATGTGGAAATAAGCTGGACAAAAATATTTGCTACATTCCCTGTCTCTACATAAGTTCATCATGAAAGCAGAGCCAAAGGTAAATACTTCCAATCACCTGATCTGCTAGCAGAACATTTGTTCACATAACATGAAGGGAGAAGAAAGCTAATGATGCCATGATGCCAGGAAGATGAGGAATAACTTGGCTGGTTCATCTGAGGTCTGGCACTTCAGCAAGAATTATGGGAATGGACCTATGGAACTGGACATGTGTGGATATCTATGTTTCTCCTATAATGCTAATCAGAGATCATCTAATGCAGAAGAGGCTCTCAAACACCAAATGGGGAGGATGATTCAACCTGGGGTTATTGTCAGCTTCTCTATTCAACTTACTCTGTGGTGGGCATGGACCCATAAACAGATTGGAAATGGTGACAAAGATAGGGCCATGATTGTCATCAACGGCACAGGTTATCTCACCACAGCTCTTGCTATTTTCAATATGCTAGCAATAGAAACTGATGTTAAGCTCAACTTTATGACAACATTATATTTTGGAGAGACCAGCCAGGCACTAGTGGTAGTCAGTTAAAATTTCATACTTTTTACTTATGAAGAAATTTGATTTATTCTTAACAGAATCAACATGTGACCTGGATATTAGGATATATTATCTGTCCACAGAGATTTTACCAATGTCTTTTCTCAATGGTGTTCAGAATTCCTGATCACAGTGGTGTTCTACATATGACCTTGGTTTTACATATGAACCAAAAGACACATTTACAGCACAGGGGTGGGTTAATGGGCTCAAAACTATAGGATTGTATCATATAACAGATAACTTTTAATCTGGAAGCAGCTGGATTAACAGAGCAATGGAAGGTTTACTAAAGGCTGCTGCTGCTACTGCTAAGTCACTTCAGTCGTGTTGGACTCTGTGCGACCCCATAGATGGCAGCCCACCAGGATCCCCTCTCCCTGGGATTCTCCAGGCAAGAACACTGGAGTGGGTTGCCATTTCCTTCTCCAATGCATGAAAGTGAAAAGTGAAAGTGAAGTCGCTCAGTCTTGTCCGACTCTTAGCGTCCCCATGAACTGCAGCCCACCAGGCTCCTCCATCCATGGGATTTTCCAGGCAAGAGTACTGGAGTAGGGTGCCATTGCCTTCTCTGTTACTAAAGGTTAGCCTCAGCTGAATCTGCAGTTTGGACAGATCACTTTGAAAGGTTAGGATAATGTCAAAATGGACAATATAGCATAGTATCTCACTTATAATGAGAACTTACAGGCCTAAGAATCAAAGGATGAAATAGGATGGACTTATTATTATTACTCTTACTATTTACCTACTTGCAAAGTTTGCACTTCCCATCTCTGCAAACATATACTTTGTTAGATGATGAAGTCCATGTTACAGAGAGTTCAACGCTTCTATCAGAGTATACTATAATGCTTTCGCTGAACTGGTGGCTGACTGTATTTGCCACCTGCCCATTTTGGACTCCTCATGCTAACAGGCCAGGTGGCAGAAAATTAACTTCTCTATTGGCTGCTTTAATCAACCCTCATAACTATGAGAAGATGTGGTTGTGAATACATAATAGAGACAGGGAAGTATGCTTGCAACATATTATCTCATAGGATGTCTCTGCCCAGTGATAACTGTGAAAGGACAACTGAAGCAACATGCACAAGGCAAACACGTGCCCATGTATCTCATGATGAAGGTCTATGGATGTTGCAGGTGTTTGATGATGAATGTTGTATTATCCTAGGACCAGCTGCAGAAGCAGTGATTGTAGTGTGTTTGGTAAACCTCTCTAAGTTTTTACAGCAATTACAAGTGATCATATCTTGACTATTTAGACTGCCTCAGAGGTCAAACCAATGCTTAAGACAGAATTGCTTTACACCTATTGTAGCAGGAGCCACACCAGCTTCAGCACTCCGGTCAGATACCACAAGAAAACAAAGGTTATGGCTTTCCCAGATGTAAGCCACATCCTGATTGTGTGGTTGAGTAAATGCTCTGCTGGGTGATCTATGATTATTGAAAGGGAAAATCAAAAAGTAAGCATGTAAATTGGTTGCTTTTTCTTCCCCACATAGATTTTTCTGAGAAAATGTATTTACTTTATCTGAAGATATCCAGCAGGACTGAGTGACGAACTATCTTTTCTGTGACCATAAAGTCAGTTTTATAAGATACCAATTTATATTTTCTTTCTCCTTTCTCTTTCTCATGTTCTTTCTTTTCTGTTCAGGATCTTTTGAGATGGCCAACCATGAACTTCCATATGTTCAAGCTGGTTTTAGAAAAGGCAGAGGAACCAGAGATCAAATTGCCAACATCTGCTGGATCATTGAAAAAGCAAGAGAGTTCCAGAGAAACATCCATTTCTGCTTTATTGACTATGCAAAAGCCTTTGACTGTGTTGATCACAATAAACTGTGGAAAATTCTGAAAGAGATGGGCATATCAGACCACCTAACCTGCCTCTTGAGAAACCTGTATGCAGGTCAGGAAGCAACAGTTAGAACTGGACATGTAACAACAGACTGGTTCTAAATAGGAAAAGGAGCACGTCAAGGCTGTATATTGTCACACTGCTTATTTAACTTGTATGTAGAGTACATCATGAGAAATGCTGGGCTGGAAGAAGCACAGGCTGGCTTCAAGATTGCCAGAAGAAATATCAATAACCACAGATATGCAGATGGCACCACCCTCATGGCAGAAAGTGAAGAACTAAAGAGCCTCTTGATGAAAGTGAAAGAGGAGAGTGAAAAAGTTGGCTTAAAGCTCAACATTCAGAAAACAAAGGTCATGGCATCCAGTCCCATCACTTCATGGCAAATACATAGGGAAATAGTGGAAACAGTGGCAGACTTTATTTTGGGGGGCTCCAAAATCACTGCAGATGGTGATTGCAGCCATGAAATTAAAAGATGCTTACTCCTTGGAAGGAAAATTATGACCAATCTGGACAGCATATTGAAAAGCAAAGACATTACTTGCCAACAAAGATCCGTCTAGTCAAGGCTATGGTTTTTCCAGTGGTCATGTATGGATGTGAGAGTTGGACTATAAAGAAAGCTGAGCACCGAAGAATTGATGCTTTTGAACTGTGGTGTTGGAGAAGACTCTTGAGAGTCCCTTGGACTGCAAGGAGACCAAACCAGTCCATCCTAAAGGAAATAAGTCCTGGGTGTTCATTGGAAAGACTGATACTGAAGCTGAAACTCCAGTACTTTGGCCACCTGATGCGAAGAGCTGACTCATTGGAAAAGACCCTGATGCTGGGAAAGATTGAAGGCAGGAGGAGAAGGGGACGACAGAGGATGAGATGGTTGGATGGCATCATCGACTCGATGGACATGGGTTTGGGTGGACTCTGGGAGTTGGTGATGGACAGGGAGGCCTGGCGTGCTGTGGTTCATGGGATCGCAAAGAGTCGGACACAACTGAGTGACTGAACTGAACCGAACCGAACCTTAACTAGGGTTTCCCTCATAGCTCAGTTGGTAAAGAATCCACCTGTAGTGCAGCAGACCTCAGTTTGATTCCTGGGTTGGGAAGATCCTCTGGAAAAGGGATAGGCTACCCACTCCAGTATTCTTGGGCTTCTCTGGTGGCTCAGCTGGTAAAGAAACCACCTGCAATGTGGAAGACCTGGGTTCAATCCCTGAGTTGAGAAGATCCCCTGGAGAAGGGAAAGGTTACCCATTCCAGTATTCTGGCCTGGAGAATTCCATGAACTGTATAGTCCTTTGGGTCGCAAAGAGTCGGACACAACTGAGCAACTTTCACCTCCACTTTCAACCTTAACTAAGTGTAACATGTCAGCTTAGTCTCAGCATCTGTTTTCTAAGAACCCCAGGTTAAATGTGAGCCATAGTGAAAGAAAAAGTCCTCTTTTGACACATTTTACTTCCCAGGGTTAATGGCTGCTACAAAACTATGGTTCTTCTTTCTAACACTCTGTAGCTAATTTTGAATATCTTGCACAGAAGATTATCCTTCTCCTAAGTTGATTTTCTTTCAAAAATTCCTCTTTAATGTCTACAGTATGTTCTCTAACAAGTTACTCTGCTGCTGCTGCTGCTAAGTTGCTTTAGTCGTGTCTGACTCTGTGCGACCCCATAGATGGGAGCACATTAGGCTTCTCTGTCCCTGGGATTCTCCAAGCAAGAATACTGGAGTGGGTTGCCATTTCCTTCTCCAATGCATGCATGCATGCTAAGTCGCTTCAGTCGTGTCTGACTCTGTGCCACCCTGTGGACAGCAGCCCTCCAGGCTCCTCTGTCCACAGGATTCTCCAAGCAAGAATGCTGGAGTGGGTTGCCATTTCCTTCTCCCTATCTGTTATCAATACATGTACAGATCTCAAGTAAAGTTGTTGACCTGATCCAGTTCCTCCCAATTTTGCATCTAGGTCCAAATATATAAGAGACCTGTTTTATGATGTAGAACATGATTGTTAAGTATATACTTGTGTTTTTGCATGAGAAAAATTTTTGTTTAATATCTTGACGGTGTGTTGATGTGTGTGTACTCAGCCATGTCCAACTCTTTGCAACCCCATGGACTGTAGCCCACCAGGCTCCTCTGTCCACGGGATTTTCCAGGAAAGAATACTGGAGTGGAATGCCATTTCTTATTCCAGAGGATCTTCCCCACCCAAGGATAAAACCCCCATCTGCTGTATTGGTAGAAGCCAAATATCTTGATAGTTGATACTTTTTCAAAAGTTTAGCAAACACAGTCATGGACTAAACTAAGTGATTTCCCTGAAAAAAGTATGCACTTAAATCTTAATCACTTAATCACAATTAACCACTTAATCCTTGGTTCTTCTGAAAATATTAATAAAATTTTTCATCTCCAATTTGTAGTTTCATATTTATCATCCTAAAATTCACTTTAAGTTCTCTAAGAACAATGTGATGATAAGCAAAGGAAAATGACAAGACATTTGGAGGTTCTCTGCTATTGCTGAATCCATGACAGTGACATTCTTGTTTCTTCAGATCAGGTCACTATGGTAACCAACTGAAAAGGATTATATCACTGCCAGACTGCCTCGTTCTCTCTAAAAAGCTGGCACATGTTTATATTTCTTTATAAAAACATCTTTTAACATTTATATGAGATGAATACCTGGAGCCTTCTCTAACTCAAAACTGTCTGTTTGTAATCAAATTTTAATTAGCCTTGTCCTAGGACTCCAATATTCTGGGACATAAGACATGAATGTTCTTTCAAATGAAAGTACATATTTGTAAAAGTAATGAGCTCAACAAGTTTTCTAGCCAATACAATTACCATTTTGAAAATATACATATATGTGTGTGAATAATACATGTAACTAAGTATAAACATATATGTTTATTACATATTTAAATATACAAATCAGTGTATACATAAGCAAGTGTGTGTGCTAGTTTATGTGAGTGCATGTATGTGTAAGGAATGAGGGAGTAAATGTCAACACAGAGAATGTTAACATTCCAACAAATTACAGAGATTTTCTCATAGTATCCAATAATGTACCCTATGCATACCATACATAGACATAGACATACACAGATTTTGACTAGTTATATCTGTGTATAAGATTATCTGGTTGACGTTGATTGGTTATAAATTTGTAGGATGGGACATCTCCCTTTTATTGGTAATCTGAATAATGGGAGCTAACTCCTGGAACAAAGAAATATGAGACAGTGTCTTAACAGATATTGTATAATACAGACCCACTTCTATTTTTGTTGACTTCCTCATTTTATTTTTATATGTTTATATTAACTTGTGGACCAAGCAATCAATGGTTACAAGATGTCTGGAAAATAGTAGTCATTCAATATAAAGAAATTGAATTTCTAGACAAACAAAAACCTTATATTTTGTTTAATGTCTAACATAGTTTATAGCTAACATCACTGTTGTCTCTGCTTCCTATAGTTAGTGCTGAAAAGATTGTACTGTCTTATAGGAAGACCACAAATATATGTAACCAGTATCTTTTTAAATGTCTGTTTTTCATTTTTTCAAAACTGTTAAATCTGCTCCAAATAAAGACACAGCAGCTACCATATTTGGAAACTGTAGGTTTGGACATTAATTTAGTAAAAGTGTTACACCCTGGAGACTAGACACAAGGCATTAGAGAAATTACCAATAAAAGCAGAAAAGGAGATTAAAATGTTTGAATAAAACAAGTATGGCTCTAAGTTATATTTTCTACCTACTTCTTAAGTGACTAATGTATATTTCACTGCACTACCCCCACCCATGTGACTGTGGATTTTGTGAGTATATAAATCTAGTGATACTATTTAATTGATTAAATTAATCAATTTAATCAGCACCACTGTCCTTCAGTTCAGTTCAGTTCAGTTCAGTTCAGTCACTCAGTTGTCTCTGACTCTGCGACCCCATAAATTGTAGCATGCTAGCCTCCCCTGTCCATCACCAACTCCAGGACCTTACTCAAACTCATGTCCATAGAGTCAGTGATGCCATCCAACCAACTTATCCTCTGTCATCTCCTTCTTCTGCCTTCAATCTTTCCCAGCATCAGGGTCTTTTCCAATGTGTCAGTTCTTTGCATCAGGTGGCCGAAGTATTGGAGCTTCAGCTTCAGCATTAGTCCTTCCAATGAATATTTCACGACTGATTTCCTTTTTGATTGACTGGTTGGATCTCCTTGCAGTCGAAGGGACTCTCAAGAGTCTTCTCCAACACCACAGTTCAAAAGCATCAATTCTTTGGTGCTCAGCTTTCTTTATACTCCAACTCTAACATATATATATGACTACTGGAAAAATCATAGCTTTAACTAGATGGATCTTTGTCAGCAAAGTCAAGTCTCTGCTTTTTAATATGTTGTCTAGGTTGGTCATAGCTATTATTCCAAGGAGTGAGTATCTTTTAATTTCATGGCTATGATCTCTCTATCTAGCAGATCTAATCCCTTGAATCTATTTGTCACTTTGACTGTATAATTGTAAGGGATTTGATTTAGGTCATACCTGAATGGTCTAATGGTTTCCCCTACTTTCTTTAATTTCAGTGTGAATTTTGCAATAAGAAGTTCATGATCTGAGCCACAGTCGGCTCCTGGTCTTGTTTTTGCTGATTGTATAGAACTTCTCCATCTTTGGCTGGATAGAATATAATCAATCTGAGTGCGCTATTGACCATCTGGTGATGTCCATGTGTAGAGTCTTCTCTTGTGTTGTTGGAATAGGGTGTTTGCTATGACCAGTGCATTCTCCTGGCAAAACTCTGTTAGCCTTTGACCTGCTTCGTTTTGTTCCAAGGCCAAATTTGCCCATTATCTCTTAGTACCAAGAGATACTAAGGTATCTTTTGACTTACAATTACAAAATGATCACATTATGAAAATTTAAAATAATAAAATAACTATCATTTATTGATGATTTATTATGTACCCATAATTCCTCTAATTTTACTATTTAGCTGTATAGGGACTCATAAAATATCAAATCTTTTACATATACTCACTTAGCTAGTGAGTGGTAAAGTCAAGATCTAAACTTATAGGTTTCCAATTCCAAATGTCACATCTGCCATAATTCCATTTTAACCTAGCTGTTGCTATAAGATTTTTCTTTGCCCATAAAGAATCTTTTACCTGTGTGTACAAGATTTCTTAATGTTTGGTTACCATCATTCTGCTTCTAGAAGAAAAGGAAGGATAGCAATTGTGAGCTCAATTGCTCACGTGAGATGTGGGAAGATAATCAGACTTTTAAAAATGATTACTTAATGCTAAAAAAATAAAACTATTCATCATTAAACATTATTTGCCTGGGAACATATTGCTTTAAGTAAATATATCAAAGATAAAATTGTATGAGACTAGATCATAGGTATATTTTAGATTCTAGGTGAGCTAGAACAGCTGAGACAGCAATAGTCACCGCTTTCTCTAAATGGGTAATCCATGCTGATGGACCAATGAAGAGCAAGCTGCTCTGTTTACACTGGGGAGAAATGAGTGCAGTAGAGCCTCTGCTTTTGTAGATGGTGGAAGAAAGAAAATGTTATCAAAGGACTGAAATATATCTTGGCGCATCCTTTCCCTGATACGCTATTTTTTATCTGCACACATATTGACAAACCAAGGGTGTGATCCAAAATTCTTATATTTCAAGGGGAATCACTAATATACAGAGAGCTGTGAACCACTTTTACATGCACAGGTAATATCCAATGGCTTGAGTTGTAAACAGGCCAGGAGAAGTGAACAAGTATAGTTAGTAAACATTTGTTTTTGGTCTACTACATACAATTAACTTCCTTGATAGCTCATTTGGTAAGGAATCCACCTGCAATGCACAAGACCCCGGTTGATTTCTGGCCTGGGAAGATCCGCTGGAGAAGGGATAGGCTTCCCACTCCAATAATCTTGGGGCTTCTTTGTGGCTCAGCTTGTAAAGAAACCATGCACAATGCGGGAGACCTAAGTTCCATTCCTGGGTTGGGAAGATCCCCTGGAGAAGGAAATGACAACCCACTCCAGTATTCTTGCCTGGATAATTCCATGGATAGAGGAGCCTGGCAGGCTACAGTTCAAGGCGTCTCAGAGTCAGACATGACTAAGGGATTAACGCTATAATATATAAGGTATTTATCAAGTGGTGGTCTTGCTACTTTTATATTTCCTGTGTTGCTACTGTGTTCACAATCATAATTTTAATAGCTCCATACAATCAAAATTATATTTGTACAATTAACTTAATGAAAAATATTTAATTGCTACTGTTGTCTCCCTTTCTTAGCCACCACTAAATATTCGTTATTGGAAATTAGACAGGACGTTCATCCTTTTCCTTGTGTCAGGTGATATCCTCAGAGAGACTCAAAGAAGAAAGAATGTTGGCTGTGTGCTTACCATTTCAAGCGTTTAAAAGGTAGTGTGCCACAAAGCAAGAGGCATTTTGTCCCCTTGATGGCCACTTTTTTACATATAATTTTGGAAATATATACCCTATTCTATCATACTTTTCTTAGGCTTGACATAAAGGAGAATACAACACATTTTTTTTTTATGAAAAACTACAGTTAAAAATAAAATTTTGCCTTGATTTAGAAAGCTACAAAAAAAGTTCATTAGGACTGTCAACATCAATTTTTGGATTAATTATTTTTGCTTAGCTTTGTATTATCATAGTTTTAAAACTATGTCTTCAGTATTAAAACTACAGAAATTTCACAGACAGTAGTATTCAGATGGCAAACTGCAAATCCTATTTTTCAGGTATTTCTGACAAAACTATTTTTGATGCAATTTATGTTACTGTTTTAATTGTTGCCTATGCAAATGTGTGCCTTGATCATAATTGAAGTTACAGTCATTCAAGGCTTTATTTATTTTGTTGGTTGTATATGAAGCAGTATTTCAAATGATGTTTGATCACAAATATTAGTGCTCAGTATCAATATCCACACAGAATATAAATGGTTGATTTCATATATTTTTATATTTGCAATTTATTAACCCAGATTATTTTGAATCCAGTAAGAAGCTCAATTAGCAGTTTATATACCCCAAAGCAATTTTGCATAATTAAATGTTAACAGGCATGTAAAACCATTTATTTGTTTCTTAAAAATATATTTCAATGTTAAGCTATTTATTTACTATGTTTTCTAGCTTTATTGGGATATAATTGACTCTCTTAGAAATTGACATATAACATTGTTTCTTTCTAAGGTATATAGCATGATGATTTGATAGATGCAAGCATTGCAAAATGATTACAACAATAAGGTTAGTTAACATATTCCTTACCTCATGTAATTATTTTTTTTATGGTGAGCATATTTAAGGTTTACTCTCTTAACAATTTTGGAGTATATAAAACAGTATTGTTAACCTATAGTCACTGCTGAAAATCAGATGTCTAAAACCAACTTATTTTATAACTGGAAATTTGTCACCTTTGACTAACATCTGTCCATTTCCTCTATCCTCCAGCCCCTGAATACCACTATTCTACCCTATTTCTATGAGTTTGGCTTTTTTATAGATTCCACATATAAGTGAGGTCATGCAGTATTTGACTTTCTCTGTCTGACTTATTTCACTTAACCGAATTGTTTGGCTATGTTTATTTACATAATATGCTGTATTACTAAAAAAATAATTCAATGTAGTAGCAACTAAAATTAATCAGTTTTACATGAGTACTTTTCTTTGGTCAGAAGCAAGAGCAAGTTAAGTTACCAAAGGAGTACAGGACATTTTATATATTATTTTGCCTATAAAATTAGGTAACTATCATATCTAAATAATCTTTGTAAAATTAATAAATTGATTAAATCACAGAATCACTCACAAAATGTTGACTGATAGAAAAAATCATCATGTACTTTTGTTTTTACTTTCCAATTCAATTTTAGAGACTGTATGTGATATATAGCACCAATTATGGTGTCATATATATATAATTGAATCGATACACAGATATGTTTTATATTTATGAAAGAGTTTCCTGAATTACATTACTGAAACTAAATTCCTATATATAAAAAAGATTACAGCTTGCAGGTTTCTGCAACCCTTGTTTCTATGTGCAGTTGCATTCCGGGGATGATACTAGACAAGATATGGTAGGGGATGATGTTGGCCAGGACACCATGCTTGCAGTGCTTGGTGACATCTACCACAAATCAAGATTTGGAGATTACATGTCACTCTTGATACACTGAGACCTTATGGTAGTCAAAGTTCCATGAAATTTAAAAGAAGTCATCCATGTAATGACACTATCCTGGTGTTATTAATATTACACATTTTAGGATGAAATTTTCCACTCAAGCATTTTGAACTAGAATCCACCTGATGCCACTGTGACCTCTATCAGACATATCTGATGCAAAGTTAGGTATATGTTTCTAAGATTGTTCACTTATTTATTTTTCACCCAGGACGGGATAAGACGGTGAATCCTGCTTACACTTGCCAGGAAGCCTTCCTCCATCACAATTTTTCTAAGAGGTAGAGGATTTCAGATGGATGATATTAGTAAAATGAAACAAAGACCGTGAGTTCTTTAAAGTTGCAATATTGAAAAGAGCTTGTTCCAGATTTGATTAGAGGTCAGCAGGGTCTTGTCCTTAATGATCAACTGTGTGATTCTTAGTTATCATTTATCTGGAACAGCCAGGTAGTTCTGTCCTGTTTACTAGGGGTAATTATTAATAGTCTTGCTTCCACTCTTACATACTATACTGGATGATAAGTTATATAATCACACTACTTAGAAAACCTCTTGAAATTTCATCTCACTATTCCATGGCCTGATATAAAGGTCTCTAGTTACCTGCCTAAGGGAATTCTAGTCAATGCCCTCTCTTTCATGAGTACTTTGGAAATTTAAGGCAGTGTTTTAGATTTTAGGAACTTCTTGCATAGAAAGAAATTTAATCTTAATACCTCAGTCACTTGATAGAGTGGGAAAAAATCTTTGATCATTACAATGGAAAATAAACATTTACATTTCAGCTTTTATAATAGTAGCTGTTATAAATTTTGTCTTGCAAAATATTTTAATTTCCTAAACAAATATATAATTAATTATTTGTAACCTTGCTTATTATGCTGTGCTTTGTAAGAAGTCAAGTGGTTTTTAAAATTTCTAGTTTTGCACTATATATCTTAATTCTGGAAATAATACTTTCAAAAGTTGGTGCTCAATAAATATTTGTTAAATGAGAAGAAATAAGGGATACTTTGGCCCATCAGTTTCCAATAATGAGAAGGAAATGTGATAATATGTATAAGTTTTGGGGAATGTAATAGGCTCTAAATCACTTTAAGTCTTTCTCCTTCTAAAGCACTTACTGATAGTGTTCAGTATCTTTTATCTTAAAAAAAAAAAAACTACCAAAACTTTTTTGGTCTTTGTGATACAAATTTTGCTAAATTTAACTATTCCTTTTGTCAACTACAAATTGGCACTTGCCAAGGGCTTTTGCCATCTGCCTCTGAGGAAATTGAACCCTGTGCTGCTGCAGCTATTGACCTTCGACACACCCAGAAGGGAGCTAGGGAGGAGAATGAGGCACTTGGAGCTCCAGGGAAACTTGTGGAACAGGTCTTTAGATAGATATTTTCAGGAACTGATTGCATGATCCCAATCCTTGTTCTTGTTCAGTCACTAAGTTGTGTCCAACTCTTTGCCACCCTCATGGATTGCAGTGTGCCAGGCTTCTCTGTCTTTCACTATCTCCTGGAGTTTGCTCCTTACATCTCCTCCTATCTAGAAAAGCACTAAATCTTTTCATGGTGACATCAGCTCCTTGTGACTAGTAGAAAACCTTTTGTAAAACAGCTGCTTGATTGCCTTGAACTCACCCTTCACCAAAATCGTATACCTTGATCTTCCCCCACTACCTGTTTGAAGCAGTCTCTCAGAGCTATCTGAGGTGCTGTCTCCCAGGCTGCAGTTCTCATTTTGCCCTAAATAAAACTTAACTTGCAGCTTTCATGCTGTGCATCATTTTATTATATCATTCACTCTTATTATTTTACCTAAGTTGTTTAAACTTGGGTCTTCCCTGTAGCTCAAATGGTAAAGAATCTGCCTGCAGTGCAGGATACCTGGGTTCAATCCCTGGGATGGGAAGATACCCTGGAGAAGGAAATGGCAACCCACTCCAGTATTCTTCCCTGGGAAATCCCATGCAAGAGGAGCCTGGCAGGTTATAGTCTATGGGATTGTTAAGATTTGGACATGACTGAGTGACTAACACTACTAAGTTGTTTAAACTTTAAAAATGCTTAATTTGAGACCATTAAAATATAGAGACTCAAGCCGCATCGCCCCAAACTGAGTCCCCTTGTGTCTATGAATAACCTCTCCATCTGAAACTTTATTCCCTTTCCTGCCCTGTGTTCCCCACAGGAATGAGGTGACAAAAGGGAGGATTGAGACTGAAGAGGACCCTATGGGGTCCTCCTGGGTACAAAAACTCTTCTCTGTCCCCCCATTTCTTTTTTGTAGAAAAGGTTTTCATCTTCTAGGAGTTCCCTGACTTCCAAAGAGCAGATTCAAGCAGTTATTAATTAGAGGAGTGATGAAAGGCAGAAACAAAGGAAAAGCTGTTAAGCAAGATAGCTTAAACAATAATTCAGCGATAAAAAGAGTCCTAGTTCCTCCTCAAGGGATATGCATAACAATCTTTGAGTTATTCTGCAGAAACTAAGACCCATCCACCCCCAGGTAGAGGATGATGACTACATGCTGACCACAAGCATGTGACTCCAGACTGGTTGAAACCAAAAATTGATGATTAAGATTTCTGAAACATCATCCTGTTACTTCACTATCAACCAGTTAGAAAAAGTCCATAAGCTTCAACACTCACCCTAAATGTTGCTTCTAAAAACTCTTCCCTGAAAGTCATCAGGGAGTGCTGGTCTTTTAAGCATGAGCTTCCTGTTCTTTTTACTTGGTTTTTCTGCAATAAACACTGTATTTTCTTTCGCTAAAACTGGTGTCATTAGATTGGCTTTGCTTGCAGTAGGCAAGCAGGTCCAGTTCAGCTCAGTTCAGTCACTCAGCCATGTCCGACTCTTTGGGACCCCATGAATCGCAGCACGCCAGGCCTCCCTGTCCATCACCAACTCCCGGAGTTTACCGAAACCCATGTCCAACGAGTCAGTAATGCCATCCAACCATCTCATCCTCTGCCGTCCCCTTCTCCTGCCCTCAATCCTTCCAAGCATTAGGGTCTTTTCCAATGAGTCAACTCTTCGCATGAGGTGGCCAGAGTATTGGAAATTCAGCTTCAACATCAGTCCTTCCAATGAACACCTAGGACTGATCTCCTTGGAGTACAGAATGAAGCAGGGCAAAGGCTAGGAAGCTAAAGATTCCTTTTTTTTTTTAATGTAAGGAGGTCACACATGTGCAGAGTGTTCAGCAACTGATCGTAATCCAAATAATGTATATTCAGCCATTATAACATATATTTATAAAATACTTGCTTAAAGTATCTGTTTCTGTATCCTAGTCTGTTCCATAAATTGAATTCTACTTTTAGGTAGAACTGAACTTCTCAGTTCAGTTCAGCTGCTCAGTCGTGTCCGACTCTTTGTGACCCCATGAACCACAGCACGTTAGGCCTCCCTGTCCATCACCAACTCCTGGAGTCTACCCAAACTCATGTCCATTGAATCGGTGATGCCATCCAACCATCTCATCCTCTGTCGTCCCCTTATCTTACTGCCTTCAATCTTTCCCAGCATTAGGGTCTTTTCCAATGAGTCAGCTCTTCCCATCAGGTGGCCAAAGTATTGGAGTTTCAGCTTCAACATCAGTCCTTCCAATGAATATTCAGGAGTGATTTCCTTTAGGATGGACTGGTTGGATCTCCTTGTGATCCAAGGGACTCTCAAGAGTCTTCTCCAACACCACAGTTCAAAAACATCAATTCTTCAGCACTCAGCTTTCTTTATAGTCCAACTCTCACATCCATGCATGACTACTGGAAAAAATATAGCCTTGACTAGATGGACCTTTGATGACAAAGTAATGTCTCTGCCTTTTAATATGCTGTCTAGGTTGGTCATAACTTTCCTTCTAAGGAGTAAGTGTCTTTTAATTTCATGGCTGCAGTCACCATCTGCAGTGATTTTGGAGCCCCGAAAAATAAAGTCAGCCACTGTTTCCACTGTTTCCTCATCTATTTGCCATGAAGTTATGGGACTGGATCCCATGATCTTAGTTTTCTTAATGTTGAGCTTTCAGCCAACTTTTTCACTCTCCTGTTTCACTTTCATCAAGAGGCTCTTTAGTTCTTCTTCACTTTCTGCCATAAGGGTGGTGTCATCTGCATATCTGCGGTTATTGATATTTCTCCCAGCAATCTTGATTCCAGCTTGTGCTTATCCCAGCCCAGCGTTTCTCATGATGTACTCTGCATATAAGTTAAATAAGTAGAGTGACAATATACAGCCTTGATGTACTCCTTTTCCTATTTGGAATCAGTCTGTTGTTCCATGTCCAGTTCTGACTGTTGCTTCCTGACCTGCATACAAGTTTCTCAAGAGGCAGGTTAGGTGGTCTGGTATTCCCATCTCTTTCAGAATTTTCCACAGTTTATTGTGATCCACACAGTCAAAGGCTTTGGCATAGTCAATGAAGCAGAAATAGATTTTTTTCCCTGGAACTCTCTTGCTTTTTTGATGATCCAGTGGATGTTGGCAATTTGATCTCTTGTTCCTCTGCCTTTTCTAAAACCAGCTTAAACATCTGGAAGTTCACAGTTCACATATTGCTGAAGCCTGGCTTGGAGAATTTTGAGCATTACTTTACTAGCATGTGAGATGAGTGCAATTGTGCAGTAGCTTGAACAAACATTCTTTGGCATTGCCTTTTTTTGGGATTGGAATGAAAAGTGACCTTTTCCAGTCCTGTGGCCACTGCTGAGTTTTCCAATTACTAGATCATAAAATAGTTCTAGTTTAATTTTTTCGAGAATTTCCATGTTTTTTCTGTAATGACTGTATGAATCAGTTTCATCTAACTGCATACGAGTTCCTTTAAACCTCATCCTCATTACACTTATTATCTTTTGTGTTTTTTTAACAGACATTCTAAAAGGAGATATTAACACATTATTGTTTGTTTTGCACTTCCCTCATAATTAATGATGTTAAACACATTTTCATTTATCTGTTAGGTATTTGCCTTTCTTCTTTGGGGAAATTTGTATGTTTTTTTCATATACTTGTTGGCTACTTATATGTCTTTATTTTGAGAAATGTCTGTTTAAGTTATTTGACCATTTTTAAAAACTGGATTATTTGTTGTTTTGCTTATACATTTTAGATATTAAGTCCTTATTTGATGTATGGTTTGCAAATGTTTTCTCCTGTTCTATAGGGTTATTTCCATTGCTGTGTAGAAGCTTTTAGTGTGATTGTATGACCTAACATGGGATTCATCGTATGGAATGGTCCATGTGTTCTTGTGAAGTATGTGTATTTGTCTGTTGTTGATTGGTAAGTTCTATATGTCTTTTAAGTTCATTTGGTATATTGTTCAAGTCAGCTGTTTATTGAGTTTCCATCCGGATGTTTTATGTATTATTAAAAATGAGATATTAAAGTCTTCTAGTATTGTCATATTGCTATCAATTTCTCCTTTCAGAGCTGTTAATATTTGCTATATCTATGTATCTATCTATCTATCTTTCTCTTAGGTTCTCTGGTGTTGGGTGTGTATACATGCATAATGTTTTATATCTTCCTTATTTAATTGACCATTTTCTCATTATATTTTGTCTTTTTTGTCTCCTATGACAATTTTTGAGTTAAAGTCTACTTTGTCTAAGTATTGCTACCTTTGCTGTATTCTGGTTGCCATTTACATGGAATATCTTCCCCCATCCCTTTACTTTCAGCCTGTGCATGTCATTAAATCTAAGTTGAGTTTATCATAGGCAGCATATCTCTGGTTCTTGTTTTTGTTTATTTGTTTGCTTTTATCTATTCAACCACTCTAGACTTTTTCATTGGAAGGATTCATGAATTTACATTTAAAGTAATTATTTATAGATGAGGACTTATTATTAAGTTTTTCCATTTTGTTAATTGTTTTCTCTCTGTCCTTCTCTTCATATATTCCTTTAATATTTGATCCTTTTTTAATAGTGATCTACTTTGATCTTTTTCTCTATATCTTTTGTGTATCTATTACAGGGTTTTTCTTTGTGTTTAACTCAAGGCTTATATAAAATATCTTGTAGTCATAACCATGTTTTACCTAACATACTAAGTTCCAGCCATTTTTCCTTTATGTCTCAAAAGGTTTGTCTAGGATTGTCAGAATTTCCTGGGAACCTGATAGGAATACAGATTTTCAGTTAGAAAACAATATTTACTGAATCAAAATAGGGGGCTTGTGAGGTCTTGGAATTTATGTTCTAATAAGCCCTCCAAGGTGGTTACTATGCACACTGCAGTTTGAAACTTATTACACTTATCTCTAGTTATTCTAATTTAATATACAATGCAGCTTCACCTGGGTGACTTATTTATTTCACATTTGCTCTCTCTGCTCACAGTTTCTATCCCACTTATTTCCTCTTTTATTCTCCTCCCTACTCCTCTAGGTTAAAGCCTATTCATCTTTTAAGATGAAAATCTTGCTATACTTATTAGGGAGCTTTTCTGGTCTCTCCCAGGTATATTTTGGCACTTCTTACTTTTCAGACCTTTCCACCAATTGCTTAAGTGTCTCAGAAAACTACTAAACTTTATTGTGGCATTTGTTCATTTACCTTTCTTGAAAAGTCATTGCCTCATTCTTTGTTGTTCAGTCACTAAGTCGTGTCTGACTTTGAGACCCCATGGACTGCAACATGTCAGTCTTCCCCTGTCTTGCACTACCTCCCAGAGTTTGCTCAAACTCATTTCTGCTGGTTGTCCATAGAGTTGCCAAGAGTTGAACATGACTGACCATGTATTTAGGCAGTAAATCAAATTATTTTTTGTTTCTATTCAGTACTCCAATCGTCCAAAAAGAAATTGAACTGAAATATTAATATATTTTAGGTTATGAGATAATCTCTGAAGTGTTTCAATTTGTGGCATTATGGTAGAGTAGCTACAATTGGTTGATGTAGGTGCTCAGTCGTTCAGTAGCCCAGCAGGCTCCTCTGTGGACTGGACTATAGTCTGCCAACCTCCTCTGTGTATGGAATTTTTCAGGTAAGAATACTAGAGTGGGTTGCCATTTCCTGCTTCAGGGGATCGTCATGGCCCAGGGCTCAAACCCATGTCTCCTGCTTCTCTTGAATTGGCAGGCAGATTCTTTACCACTGTGCCACCTGGGACAATGGTAAGTGGAATTACAAATAAATATAGAACACAATTTTTAATAGACAGATATTTAAGGTTCACTCAAGTCTCCATGTGAGTCCACAAAGCGGCTCGTGCCCATCTGCTGTCCTCTTCTTTATTCAATCCTTATCAATGGATACAAGGAGGAGTTACTACTTCTATACAAGTCTTAGCACAAAGGCTTTAGATAATTAAAAATGATAGAATTGGAACAGACTGCTAAACATAAACAGAAGGATAAAAAGACATCTGGCATAACTAGCAGTGAATAAACCAGATTTAACTTCCCTGGATACAAAGCACACTGAAACATCATGAAAAACTGAAAAACTTCAATTGAAAGGTAATTCTGCTGATATATAACTTAGAATATTTTTCAATTGAATTTTTATTAATTGAGATATTTCCATAAAATAGGATATTTGGTGTTTAGATTTATTCGGCTCCTGCTGTTTATTTCTCAGTTGAAGGCATAATCCTTTGTTTGTGGCACTGAAATTGGCTTATGTAGAGACGATTATGATGTACATTCAGAGAATTGTGACTTCAGGTGAGAAATAAGCAGCAGGAACAGATGAACTCTTAGCAACAGAGAAACTATTTTCATGCAAATATCCCCACAGTGACAGAAAGATGAGAAAACAGAATTACAGAACACGGAAGGCTTATAAAAATATTATTTCATAATATTGAATCACTTTCTATATTTTTATGTAGAAGAATCAATCAGAAGGTTTTTTAGAAATATATTTGTAAGTTTATAAATATCATTAAACTAGTCCTCCAAGAGAAATTATATTCACTTGTTTCTATTACTAAATCAAATCCATCATGATCAGCAGGCATGCCTGTTCAGGTATTTTTGAAAGTCAGAACTATAGTACTTCTATAATTTAAGCATTTAGAATCCAGGAAGCTAATTCATTCAGTAAAATGAGAACTTGATATGTGGATTGATGATACGTGTTTGGGTTTGGCTGTTTTGTAAAACAATCTGTTTTTAAACAGGAAAAAGGATTGGAAGGCAAAGTCATCTGGACTAGATATAACTGCATATATACTATCCAAATGATAACAAATTAAGATAATCAAAAGTCTAAGCAAACTAACCCTCAATATTGTCCGGGAATTTCCTCTAATTCTTGCCATTTATCAATTCTTAAGTGAGGATATGATATGAAAGACAGGTTGCAGTAATACCCACCATATGCTATTTCTACACTATTTGGACAAACATCCAGAAAGTATGTGATTATGCTGCTGAAGAAAAAGCATAAAACTTCACAGTTTTCAGTCATGCAGTAATTTGTAACTTTTTCTTCATGAATGTAAGTTATTGATCTATATAATAAATAGGAGTTTCAATTTGATTAATAAAAGTGGAAAAATATTACTCACGCCTGCCCATACTCAATTTCTTTCAATTAAGACTAAATATTGACTATGCTAAAGCCTTTGACTGTGTGGATCACAGCAAAATGTGTAAAATTCTTAGAGATGGGAATATCAAACCACCTTACCTGCCTCCTGTGAACCCTGTATGCAGGTCAAGAAGCAACAGTTACTGAACATGGAACAACGGACGGGTTCAAAATTGGGAAAGGAGTTTGTCAAAGCTGTATATTGTCACCCTGCTTATTTAATTTATATGCAGAGTACATCATGAGAAATGCCAGGATGGAAGAAGCACAATCTGGAATCAAGACTTCAGGGAGAAATACCAATAAGCTCAGATATGCAGATGACACCACCCTTATGGCAGAAAGTAAAGAGGAACTAAAGAGCCTCTTGGTGAAGGTGAAAGAAGAGAGTGAAAGAGCTGGTTTAAAACTCAACATTCAAAAAACAAAGACCATGGCATCCAGTCTCATCAATTCAGTTCAGTTCAGTCGCTCAGTCGTGTCCGACTCTTTGCGACCCCATGAATTGCAGCACGCCAGGCCTCTCTGTCCATCACCAACTCCCGGAGTCTACCCAAACCCATGTCCATCGAGTTGGTGATGCCATCCAACCATCTCATCCTCCGTCGTCCCCTTCTCCTCCCGCCCCCAATCCTACCCAGCATTAGGGTCTTTTCCAATGAGTCAACCCTTCGCATGAGGTGGCCAAAGTATTGGAGTTTCAGCTTCAACATCAGTCCTTCCAATGAACACCCAGGATTGATCTCTTTTAGGATGGATTTATTGGATCTCCTTGCAGTCCAAGGGACTCTCAAGAGTCTTCTCCAACACCACAGTTCAAAAGCATCAATTCTTCGGCGCTCAGCTTTCTTCACCGTCCAACTCTCACAACCATACATGACCACTGGAAAAGCCATAGCCTTGACTAGACGGACTTTTGTTGGCAAAGTAATGTCTCTGCTTTTAAATATGCTATCTAGGTTGGCCATAACCTTCCTCCAGTCTCATCACTCCATGGCAAATAGATAGGGAAACAATGGAAACAATGACAGATTTTATCTTCTTCGGCTCCAAAAACACTGCAGATGGTGACTGCAGCCATGAAATTAAAAGACGTTTACCTCTTGGAAGAAAAGTTATGACCAGCCTAGCCAGCATATTAAAAAGCAGAGACATTACTATGCCTACAAAGGTCTGTATAGTCAAAGCTATGGTTTTTCCAGTAGTCATGTGTGGATGTAAGAGTTGGACCATAAAGAAGGCTGAGCGCTAAAGAATTGATGCTTTTGAACTGTGATGTTGGAGTAGACTCTTGAGAGTCCCTTGGACTGCCAGAAGATCCAACCAGTCCATCCTAAAGGAAATCAGTCCTGAATATTCATTAGAAGGACTGATTATGAAGCTGAAGGTCCAGTACTTTGGACACCTTACGTGAAGAGCCGAGTCATCAGAAAAGACCCTAATGCTGGGAAAGATTGAAGGCAGGAGGAGAAGGGGACAACACGGGATGAGATTGTTGTATGGCATCACTGACTCAATGGACATGAGTTTGAGTAAACTCCAGGAGATGGCAAAGAACAGGGAAGCCTGTTGTGTTTCAGTCCATGGGGTCAGAAAGAATCGAACATAACTGAGAGCCTGAACAACAACAAAGGCTAAATATAGGACTCAGGTGCTAAATATAGATCAAATGGCACAATGACAGAAAATGGTTAAGAGCTAGAATCTAGAGATACAGGTCTGAAGCAAAATCTGGGCTCTGCCACCAGATGAAGACAGTTTCATCACCAATCCCAACAGGTATTCTGTGCTCCCAGTAGGAGTGAAATGGGGAAGTCATCTCTCCCTCTTTGTTTCCCTCACTCTTATTCTCTCTGTTTATCTCTCTCTTCTTTATAGATAAACTCCTTTACCTGATGTAGATTTTTGCACCAGCACTAGCTTATCTTCTACATTTCTGATTGCTGTCCCTGTTGACTGCAAAAGATTCTCATATTTCTAAGGTGATAGATGTGCTACTATCAGTGGATGCTAGAAAAGGGGTTTACACTTTGTTCCTATGGATAATTTTGAGCATCATTTCAATAGCATCCTACACAGCATCCCTACATTTACTATATCAGAAAATTCCTGTCACCTAAAACATATTCCGTGTTTTTCATTTTGTCTTTATTAATCACTATAATTGCTTATCAAACTTTTAACTGTCCTTTCATTTTGTTTCAGTGCTTCAGTGTTCCTGGTTCTTTCCACTTTATGTCAGTTGGTAGTTCTGTAGATAACTGAATATCTATAGTTGATTAGAGGCTAGATCAGACTCTACATATTCAGTGGTGAACAACGGAGGCATAATGCCTGCCTTCACAGTACCTACAGGTCAGTGGGGAAAAGAGAAATTCAAACATGTAGCCATCATAAAATTTGTGAAGTGCCATTGAGCAAAAATGAGCAGATAAGAAAAGAGAGCAATGGAAATGCATTTGAGTAGTAAGGAAATCTCTCTCTGTGAAAGTGTTGAGTAGACACTGGAAGGAGTCAAACTGAGAGGGCAGATGTGAGTTTTTTCAGAAGAGTATCTCACAAAGAGAAAGCATATACAAAAATCCTAGGTAAGAAAGATCTTGACCTTTTTTGTCCCTTTGATTTTTGAATTTTATAAAATGAGGTCAGTATTTTTAGATTGTAATGGTCAAGAGCTATGTTGGAAAACATGAGGTTAAAAAGTAATGCAGGATCCAGATAGAATTAGACTTTGTAATCTATGCTATGAATGGAGCAATTGAAAGCCTTAGAAGTGGATTAGGGGAAGAAGGAATCAAGAGGAGTTTAACTGGCTTTAGATCAAGGGAAGGAATATTGGGAAGGTACTCTTTAAGGAGATTTCACTTACAATGGATTCAGTGTTCACCAGGGATTTCTTTAAGAAATAATCTTACATGGGTGCAATATTGCTTTATTATTATCATAATTGTGATGTCACTGTCACAACTGTATCTTAACTCTTAGGAAACATGATTTTGGTCCTGGAAATGCTTAGGAAACACTACAGAGATGCAATAAGACAGTTTATGTCCCATGACTACCAGATTCTCTTAACCCTCTTCAGGAAAACTTCATTTCCTTACATGATTTCAGCTTAGGGAGTATGCCTTAACCTTGTTATCTGTTACGGTGCTGTCCTTTGTTAAATCTTACCTGGGTTCAAACTTGAAAAAGAGAAGCTTATACATAAAATATCATAAATTTGGAAGAGATTACCAGAACATTTCTCACATTTATAAGTCAGTTTTCTTCTGAAAGGATTGAATATCAACTTGCAAACTCTATTTTATTTCCGTATGGTTTAAAAGTCATATAAATTCAAATAAATAGAATTGGTATTTTAGTAACTAGGAAATAAACTGACTGTGATAAAGAGATGCCAAAATATAGAGCAAAAATATACAGAAGTGGGTTTTTAAATTGTTTTTCTCCTCATATCAAAACTCACAGGGAACTATTCAAGGCTGGGTGTCAGCTCTGTTCTGTGAGTTTACACAGGGACTCAGGGTCCTTCTATGCTTCACCATCCCCTAAGGTGTTCTGTTCATCCATAGCATCACAGGTTTGTAGCGTCATATCCACATAGAGCCCTTAGAATAGGTGAAGAGCAGGGAAAACAAATACCAAACTATTTTAAAGACAAAAGTCATAAGTTGTATATACTAATGGTAGAACTACTTAGATGGTCATAGAAAGCTACAGGGCAGGTTTGGAGATGTAGTTTTAGCTGGGTAGTTATGAGCCCATCTAACACTCAGGTAGGAGGATGTGGTCCAGGTCACCAAAAGGAAGAAGGAACGAATGGATATTGAAAAAAACAAGTCTCTGATACCAGGAGTATTTTTAAAACACATAATCACTGTCATGTTCTATTTCATAACTGATGTTCAAAATATCACCTATTCTCCAATGTGGCAGATATAATCATTGTCTTTCATATAGATGTTATTCCTCTAACTGAAACATTCTTAATATTTTTCCTGAAGCTTCATTTATCAACTTTTCCAGAAAATTTTTCAAGAAGAAATTTATTCTTCTCTACTCATTCCTCCACACAACACAGAACCATACTGATGTTAGGTAGCTAATCAGATATAAGTGATACTCAACCTATCCTGAAAGGGGTTATCTTTCCCTCCCCTACCTGGACACTGGTAATCAGACCCTGGTAATCCTCCCTCTTCTAGTCAAGGCCTACCACCAAGTTTGCAGCCAACGAGATAAAACCACTAGCACAGGTACGCCAAGACCTAAAAGTGAGACAGGATTCATTATGCCATATTTGTAATAAATTAGCATTATGGGTTTTGCTCCCTGTGACTTCTTAGGGGTATGTGCCTCTGCGCTAGAAGAACAGTTATAAAACCTGAATCTGTCAATCAATTTGTCAGTCAAATGATGCAGGACCACAAGGAGGAACCACCACTCTAACAAAAAACCCAACCTTCATCCATTGTGGGGCTACTTCTGGTTTCTAGACAGCAGACTCTCATTCTTTCTCGAGAGCATACTTCCACTTTTGCTTAATAAAACTATTGCTACTTAAAATTGCTCTGTCTCTCAACTGAACTCTTTTCCTTGAATAGGTAATAACCAAGGAAACCACCATTTTACTGGTGACACGAACACAATTTAAAATTGTGCTCATTTATAGATTTTTATTCAACTAATATTTAATAGGCGCTTACTCTACACTACACACACACACACACACACACACACACACACATATTATAAATCATATGGTAGATTTCAAATACACACTGGTGTTCCAAATACACATGGTTTCTCTTTCCATGAAGCCTGTATAGATCAGTGGAGAAAATAGACATTCAAAATATTCAAATAAGGTAAAACTTGTTATAAGAAACTGAGGGAAGTAAATAGTGCTATGTGGCACACAATAGAAAGGTTTTCTCTAATAAAAGCCCTGTAGGGAGGATTTACTAAAGGACTTTCAGTTAAAGGGAGATCTGCTGAAGCAAGTCAGAGCTACATAAATGAGGGAGATAGATAAGAGTGTTTCTTCAAGAAGGAACAGCAGGCTCTAGGGCCCTACTGTGGGAGTATGCCTGACACTGGTGCGGAGAAACAGAGGAAGATGAGTGAGAGTAGGGAAGGGCAAGGATGTGAGATGAGCTCAAGAGCCAAGCAGGGAATTGTTAGCTTGAGCCTTGAGACCTTGTTAAGGGTTTCAATGTTTATCATTAGAGCATTGGATTGCTGTTGAGATGATTAAGTAGGAGAGAGAAGTAATCAGATTTCCACTTCAAAAGATTCTTTTGAGTACAGTGTAGAGAATGGTCTCTTGAAGATAAAACAGTCAGTGTGGAGATTTGTTCTTTACTAGAAACTCAGGTAAGAGTTGACTATTAGTGGATATATCATTCTCCAAGTACTATTTTACATTTCTGGAAGTTTTATCATATTTTTGAAGGAAAAGAACAGATTTGCTATATATTTTATAACAAACCAATTCTTAAAAGAACCTGAACCAATATAGCATGTAAAATGGTATTTCTCAGTCATTAAACATTTAAGATAATTTTCTAATGTCTTCATGAAGTAAGACATATAATAGATCTGAATTTGAAGGTTGGTATTTAACTAAACAAAGATTTTTTAAATCAATGACATTATTTAAATTGAAAACAAAGGAAGATTCAAATGGAAATTATGTATGACTACTTTGCATGTATAGATGAATATGAAAATTAAAAGAAATTTGAATGCTTTATTAATCTGACTGTATGTTAGAAGCCTCAGCTATGATTAAACTATATTTTTAGATATGGATAAAATAAAACAAAAGGGAAGCATTGAAGAATTTATCCAAAAACCACCCACCATATCTCATAAATTCAAATATATGTTTAGGCTTGACATAAAAAATGAAAGTCCCTTTGCTTAAATTTTATCTGATTTAACTTTTTAACCATATTTTTTGTTGGTGTTTTGTTTTCTACATGGATTGTTGAACATTTAAGTATTTTACTTCAGGATAAGTTTTCAAAGATGTAAGCTTTCTGATAACTGCTTAGCAAGGAACAAAGGAACATTTAGAGGTAGCAGTATTTAGGGAGGGAATCTAACCTCTCTTAGGGGGATAAGTGGGTCCAGTGAGAATTTGTTATGTCAAAAGGTTTAAGGGTGAATGAATGGGAGATTCAGAATGTGTTATTTTTCCTCAAGACACATTTTTCCCCTTAAAGTACACATTTCATGATTTCTTATATTTGATTCCAATAAAACAATTTTCTCTGAATGTAGTTGAAATTAATTAGGCCTCATCTAAAATGTTTAAAATGCTAATAAAAATAAATGAGGAAAGAACAGTAGGTTTAACAATCTGCCTTCAATAATGAATATTTGATCTATTTATTACAATCAAAATATAACTTTAGAACTGATTATAATCACTTTGACTTGGGTAGCTTGGTAGCAAATAGTTTTCATTAAGTATCAAGAGACAAACCAAAATGGTTATATCACACAGAGGTTCTAATTCAGCTTAGAATAATAAATAATGCTTTGTAAAATGAAGGGGGGGGGGAGGTCTGTTATTTCATGCATTCAATCAAAAGTATTGCTCATCCACTATATGCAGAACATTTTGCTTGTCAGCCAATTGAATGAAAATCCTAAGGCTTTCTGGAGAGGCAGACTTGGCTCTGAAAACGTGTGTGTGATGGTTAATTTTATGTGTGAACTTGGCTAGGCCATAGCACTTAACTATTTGGTCAAACACCACACCAGATGTAGCTATGAAGGTATTTTTTTTTAGAGGAGATTAACATTCACATTAGTTGCCTTTGGGTAAAGTAGATCATTCTCTATTGTGTGAATGGGCCTCATGCTATCAGTTGAATGCATCAAGAAAGGTCACCTAAGGAAAATGTAATTATGCTTCCTGATGACAGAGCATCCGCTGTTGCTTCAGTTTTGCACTTGCTAGCTTCACAACTATGTGAGCCAATTTCTTAAGTCTTTCTCACTCTATAAATAGATAGATAGATAGAGACAGATACATATATACCCATAATTTAAATATTATATTGGTTCTCTTTCTATGGAGAATCTTAACTAGAGGAAGAGTATTTATGCCATGTGGTCCATAATTTGTTTTCAACAGTGTGTGTTACTTATGATGACAGTCATGATGATGATGATGACAATGACTATGCTGAGATGAAATTAGAATAAAACAGCTCAAATAGCTGTTACTGTTATATTATTCGAAAATTTTGCTGCTAATGGCATTTTTTTATATATGTTTGTAACCAAGGAGGTTTATACTACTTCAAAAATTTCTTGATCAATTTAACACTGAAAGATTGTTTTGTTTTGATTTTGAAAAGATAACTGTGTAATTCATAAGTGTCTTTAAGTTGTCATCCATGGTACTGTGATAAACAAATCTCTAAATGACCTCAGTGATGGAGAAACTAAGTCCAGGGGTCTTGCCATGACTCATGGTGGAAATGGTAGAATAATGTTAGGAAATCTGTCCTAAAAGTGAAGGAGCATTCCCTTTATCCATTCACCCATCAATGGACATTTAGCTTGTCCATTTAGCTTGTCCATACATGCAATAGAATATGATTCAGCATTAAAAAAGAAGAAAATCTTGCTATATGGGACAATATGGATGAAGCTAGAGGACTTGAAGTGAAATAAGCCCATTACAGAGGAACACATACCACATGATTTGATTTATATGAAGAATCTAAAATAATCAAATGTTTAGAAACAGAGAGTAGACTAGTGGTTGCCAGGAATGAGGCAAAGGGAGAGATGGAGAATTGCTCCTTGATATGTATAGCATTTTAGTTACACAAATAAGTTCTAGAGATCTGCTGTATCACATAGTGCTTATAATTAACAATTTAGTATTGTACATTCAAAAATTTGTTGAGTAGGTCTTGTGTTAAATGTTCTTACAACAAAAACAAACAAACAAAAAAGGGAAAGAGGAAACTTTTGGAGGTGATAGAAATGTTTATCACCTTGATTTTACTGATAGTTTCATGGGAATAAGCATATCTCCAAACTCATCAAACTATATACATTAAATACATATAGCTTTTTTTTTTCCCCATAAGTCCATTATACCTCAATAAAGCTGTTATTTTTGATCCCAGGTCCGGGAAGCTTCCACATGCTATGCAGTAACTAAGCTTGTTCGTCACAACCACTTAACCCATGCTCTAGAGCTCATGAGTAGCAACAAGCTTGTATGCTACAGTTACTGAATGTTCAGCAACAAGAGAAGCCACCACAATGAAAAGTCCATCCACTGCAACAAAGGGTAGCCCACGTTCACAGGCAACTAGAGAATGTCTGTGTGAGGCAATGAAGATCCAGCATAACCAAAAATAAATAAATAAATAAAATTTAAAAAGTGAAGGAGAAAACAGCCTTCTTGAAAAATAGACTCATAGGCCAACATACAGTAAACCATGATGAAAGTGGAAAAGCTGAAAAGGGAGACCACATTCCACCAACATTAATGCAGTAAGAAAGCAAATTTGATGGTAGCCCAAGCAAATTAATACCCTATGCTACCTACTAGTAGCTTGACCTGAGAAAGTCACTCACTCCTGCCCTACTTACTCAACTTACTTCTCTTATCTACACATACAAAAAATAATAATAATACCAATCTTACAAAGCTGTTGTATCTATTAAACATAAAGATACATTTTGAGGAGCAATTCTCCAAAGTTAATTATAAATAGAAAGGCTTAATCTATATTGCTCACATCCATATTTTGAGAGATTAGAAATATGCCTGGAACTATAAGTCTCAATGTGATTTATTACTAATTAATGCAATCAAAGGTCAAGCATAGTGAATACCTCACGGTAGGTGATAAGGTTGTGGTGGCTGCTCTTTCTACACCTGCTAGTTCCAATGATCATGAATAAGGGTGGGGAGAGTAAAAATTTTTGTATAAGTCAGGTTACCCTGGGAACAGTTCTAGCTGGATTTATTTGTTAAATAACAAATCAGTAGTTAACATACTAAAGTGCTGTGCAGAAGAAAAAGAGATCAATGGGATGTAAAATAAATGGAAAGGACATTGTACAAAAGGAGAGGCTGCTTAAGATCTCAAGGGTGAACATCATTTGGAGAAAGGCAGCTATTTAGCACAACATTTTTATTGTTCACTGTAAGAGAAGCATCATAAATGCATTCTCTTCAAATTGGCAAACTATAGTAATTGCTAAACACCTTGTTAATTAATCTCACCTAAAACAACCTTCATTGACATTCTCATTCTTTAGCATAAGTGTCACCCATGAAATTGCCTTATGGGAAAATGACTGCTACTGGCATCAAGAATAAACAGTTCAAATTGGTTAAAACATTATTCTCAACCACTTTTAGGTATCTGTGAGAAACTGAAAGAGTCTTAGTGAATGTGTCAGATGCATGTGTCAAATGTACAGTAATTTTACTGATGTCCTGACAGGTTGTCATGCTTTCCATGTGTATATGTGTTAGCTCAGTCGTGTCCTGCTCTGCGACCCCATGAACTGTAGCCCACCGAGGCTCCCTGTCCATGGAATTCTCCAGGCAAGAATACGGGGAGTTGGTTGCCAATCCCTTCTCCAAGGGGTTGACCTAGGGATCAAACCCAGGTCTCCTAAATTGCAGACAAATTCTTTACCGTCTGAGCCACCGGGAGAGGTATTTGTGTTAACAATACGATGCCACTTCTTTGAACTACAGGCACAACAAATAGATTACCTGTGCTTCCAGTTGTTCAAGTTAGCTGTTTTTCATTCCCTCAAATGTCTTTAAAACTTGAAGCATTGGAACTTTGCCATTCTTACTGGTACATCTTTATAGGGAATATAGAGAAAGATAATTTATTTCTGTAAATGTAAAAAAAGGTCTAATTCCAAAATTTACTTATCATGTGAGTGATTATATGCAGTTTAAAAGAATCTTGTTTTAATCTGTTAATACCTGCATGTGCTCCTTTAGCTCCTCTCCTAATAGGACTGTTGACAGTATTAAGCTAAATCCTAACATGACTTTCTAGTTCTAATCTTTTAGAACCAAAAATCTTATGAGTCTCTTTCTGATTTTTTTTTCCAAATATGTTAGTATTAGCTAGGACAAAATGTAATATTACATCATCATTCACAAATAATGTCTGGTTTTTCTGAGGTACTATAAATGCTTTCCACCTGTTAGGTTTGCTCTTATGACTTGATTTGGCCAATGAAATGTGGCAGAAACTGTAAGTATTGGCATTGTTTTCCTCTGCCTTATCAGTTAGCAATTTTCCAGGACAAAAGTTCTTCCATTAGCCTAATTTCCAAAAACAGTCAATGCAAAAGATATCCACGGTCAACACATGGTAGTTATGCAGAAGTATGAGATATGAACATTTCTTCTTTTAAATCACTGAGATTTGGGATGAACTTTTCTTGTTGTATACCACTGAGATTTTGTAGTGCGCGTGGTACACTAGCATGACATATGAACCTAGGTTTTTCATCATAGTTTTACTCATTCATGTCATAAATATTTTGAATGCTACACCGAATCAAGTACTGAGGTTTTAATGGTAAGCAAAGGCAAATATTTTCTTGCAATTATGGGCCTCGGTTTGGAATGAGCCTGTGTCGTGATGCAATTTTGCTACTGCTTTCTCTCTCTTGTCTTTTAAAATATATGTTCAACATGCTCACTATCACAGCCTCAAATTTTAAAATAGCAGTATATGCACAATAAGGAGAACAGGAATTTGAAAAAAAATGGGAGAGCAGGAAAAGGAAAAAGAAGGAAGAGGAGGTAGTATTTTAGTCCACAAGAAAGTCCTCAGATGCATCTCTGTAAGGACTGATCAAAGCAGATGAAGTTGGAGCCCTGTTTATCTTCTTTTTGTCTTCCTCTCTATAGGAAGATTCAAATTATCCTTTGGGTATTTTATTTTATGTGGTACCTGAGGCTTAGCACTGAACTTCCTTATTCCTAAGTTTAGGATTAACAGTATTTGGTAACTGTTATGTGTGCTTTGTAGGTCGCTTCAGTCACGTCTGACTTTGCGACCCCACAGACAGTAGCCCACCAGGCCCCTCTGTCCATGGAATCCTCCTGGCAAGAATACTGGAGTGGATTCCATGCCCTCCTCCCAAGGATCTTCCCAACCCAGGGATTGAACCCACATCTCTTGTGTCTCGTGAATTGGCAGGCAGGTTCTTTACCACTAGTGCCACCTGGGAAGCCCTTGATAATTGTCAATAAGTCTAAAACAAATCTGCATAAGTACAGTTGTTCAGTTATGAAGCAAATTATTGTCTTGGAAATTTCTGAACTATTACAACAATAAATTTCATTGCAACTGCAAATACCTCGCTAATAGGTTGACTCTTACATTTATATAGATGATTAGTTGTTATATATAATCTATTATCTATTTTATCTGCACAGTGTTGTTTCTTAGTTGCTAAGTCATGGCCAACTCTCTGAGACTCCATGGACTGTAGCTTGCCAGGCTCCTCTTCCCATGGGATTTCCCAAACAAGAACACTGGAGCAGGTTGTCATTTTCTTTTCCAGGGGATCTTCCCAAACCAGAGATTGAACCCATGTCTCCTGCATTGGCAGGCAGATTCTTTACCACTGAGCCACCTGGAAAGCCCTAGCTATGCAATACCTCTATATATTATAAAGATATCAGTTGAGTTCAGTTGCTCAGTCATTTCCGACTCTGTGACCCCATGAACCGCAGCATGCCAGCCTCCCTGTCCATCACCAACTCCTGGAGTCTACCCAAACTCATGTTCACTGAGTCGGTGATGCCATCCAATCATCTCATCCTCTGTCGTCCCCTTATTCTCCTGCCTTCAATCTTTCCCAGCATCAAGGTCTTTTCCAATGAGTCAGCTCTTCGCATCATGTGGCCAAAGTATTAGAGTCTCAGTTTCAACATCAGTCCTTCCAATGAACAGCCAGGACTCATCTCCTTTAGGATGGACTGGTTGGATCTCCTTGCAGTCCAAGGGACTCTCAAGAGTCTTCTCCAACACCACAGTTCAATTCTTTGGTGCTCAGCTTTCTTTATAGTCCATCTCTCACATCCATACATGACTACTGGAAAAACCATAACCTTGACTAGATGGACCTTTGTTGACGAAGTAATGTCTCTGCTTTTTAATATGCTGTCTATGTTGCTCATAACTTTCCTTCCAAGGAGTAAGCGTCTTTTAATTTCACGGCCGCAGTCGCCATCTGCAGTGATTTTGGAGCCCCCAAAAATAAAGTCTGTCAGTGTTTCCACTTTTGCCCCATCTATTTGCCATGAAGGGATGGGACTGGATCCCATGATCTTAGTTTTCTGAATGTTGAGCTTTAAGCTAACTTTTCCACTCTCCTATTTCACTTTCATCAAGAGGCTCTTTAGTTCTTCACTTTCTGCCATAAGGGTGGTGTTATCTGCATATCTGAGGTTATTGATATTTCTCCCAGCAATCTTGATTCCAGCTTGTGTTTCTTCCAGCCCAGCGTTTCTCATGAGGTACTCTGCATATAAATTAAATAAGCAGGGTGACAATATACAGCCTTGACGTACTCCTTTTCCTATTTGGAACCAGTCTGTTTTTCCATGTCCAGTTCTAACAGTTGCTTCCTGACCTGCATACAGGTTTCTAAAGAGGCAGGTCAGGTGGTCTCTCAGAATTTTTCACAGTTTATTGTGATCTACACAGTCAAAGGCTTTGGCATAGTAAATAAAGCAGAAGTAGATGTTTTTCTGGAACTTTTTTGCTTTTTCAGTGATCCAGTGGATGTTGGCAATTTGATCTCTTGTTCCTCTGCCTTTTCTAAAACCAGCTTGAACATCTGGAAGTTCATGGTTCACGTATTGCTGAAGCCTGGCTTGGATAATTTTGAGCATTACTTTACTAACATGTGAGATGAGTGCAATTGTGTGGTAGTTTGAGCATTCTTTGGCATTGCCTTTCTTTGGGGTTGAAATGAATACTGACCTTTTCCAGTCCTATGGCCACTGCTGAGTTTTTCAAATTTGCTGACGTATTGAGCGCAGCACTTTCACAACATTATCTTTCAGTATTTGAAATAGCTCAACTAGAATTCCATCACCTCCACTAGCTGTGTTTGTAGTGATGCTTCCTAAGGCCCACTTGACTTAGCATTCCAGGATGTCTGGCTTTAGTTGAGTGTGAATGATCACACCACTGTGATTATTTGGGTTGTAAAGATCTTTTTTGTACAATTCTTCTGTGTATTCTTGCCACTTCTTCTTAATATCTTCTGCTTGTTAGGTCCATACCATTTCTGTCCTTTATTGAGCCCATCTTTGCATGAAATATTCCCTTGGTATCTCTAATTTTCTGGAAGAGATCTCTAGTCTTTCCCATTCTATTGCTTTCTTCTATTTCTTTGCATTTATCACTGAGAAAGACTTTCTTAACTCTTTCCTATAAAGATATACACATTATTATATTGTACTCATCTATTATATCTATGTATCTATATCTATCTATCTAAAGTATTAATAGTTATGGCCTAAAATGTTCAAACAGATTTATTTCCAATTTTGATTTTCCCAAGAATTTTGAAGTCCTGACAAATGCATAGTTCTGAGAAAGATAGTGTGTGGGCTAAATTTTTTCTGTATTTTTCCAACATAATGAGTAAGTGAAAATTAACCCTGCTTAGAAGCAGATCATTAGAACACAAACATTGTTTCTCACAGGTCGCAGTCAAAGCCATTATGTAGCTGCAACCATAACTAACTTCCTCCTTCTGAACAATGACTGCTTTTACTTTTTTACCAATGCCACCTTTCCTTTGACTTAATTATCCTTTCTCCTGGATAAAAATGATTAAAACATCAAATCAACACAACTGCCCACATTTTGACAGAATATAATCTAGATCTGGTCCCTACTTCTCTAATTTCTTCATAAAATTACAGGATGTCACCCAAACCCTAGAAGTCTTCTCAACTCCCTCTTGCTAAGGTGACCTCAATTTCCCCTGGAGTATGTTCTCTCTTGCTGCAGACAGATAAACAAACTGACTTTCCCTGAGTGCAAGAGTGTCACTTTTGGTCTTTGGTTGGTGGATCTGAACAATAATGATAGAAGGGCTCAAAGGAATATTTTACTTAGTGGTTAAACACACACACACACACAGATATGGTTCCCTAAATGTCAATAAATCTGTGCACCACAGGGAAAAGTATTTGTGTATTTTATGTAGGAAAGTGAATTTTTCAGAGAAAAAAGCATTTTAGTGCCATTCAGATTTCAAATGAATGAAAAATGTTCCTTTGTACATGTTTCAAAACCTCTGAAGAAAATCCATTCTCTTTTGGCTTCCTTACAGGATTGGTCATGTAAGGTGCTGAGCCATTTTTAAATGGTGCTCGGAATACAACTCAGTGGGCACAGAGAGTCCTGAGATGATCAATCTTATTGCATTTACTGCAAAACCCAGTATTTTAGTTGTTTATTCTTTCTTGTTATTTCAACCCCATGCTTCCCTGGCAGAAACAATGAACTGAATGGGACAGATTCTGAGAATTTTACTAGCAACAAATATATATCAGACATTATTCACCCAAAATATATATTCCAATGAAGAAATAAATAGGATTTATACATTTTCCCTGAGAAAGAATGAAAATGCTTCAGCGTTTAGTTTCCTAGTCAGAATTCTGTGAATGCTTTCTGCTATAGTCACAACTTGAGATTTGTTACTTTAAGGATATAAAGGAAGACCATAAAAAAGATTCATAACCTCAAATTACATTAACCGTACATTAAGGGAGATGCACAAATCCCAACAAATAATGAAATGTCAGGGTTAGAATCATCCCTTTTCAGGTTTAGTGCTCAATCTCCTATGATCTTGCATAAAATGCTATTGCTGTTCGCTTTACTATTAGGAAGTACAATTGATTTGCTTGCAATATTTATTAGTGCATTAGTCATGTACATTAGCACCAAACTGGAAACAAATAATGCTTTACTTCCCCAAGTCTGTGGCAAACCAATGGAAGTAAAAACATAGGTGCCAATATAAATAAAACTGTGACTCATGCTCCTGAAATATCCTTTCTTTGCCCAGATTTACCAGAAAAAGAGAGATAAACATACTTCAACCATTTCAATCTCTGAGAAGTTAGAACAGTTCACATTAGTCAGGCTATTTTTTGTTCTTTCAGCTTGCTGTCCTTTTGACAAATTATCCTTAAGAGGTCACAAAGATAAATCGAAACTGAAAGGAATCTTTTGCCTAATATTAATAAATAAGATAGACTAAAACTTGAGGTTATTATTTTGCCAAATATTTATCTCAGCTCAGATTGTCTTCCCAAATTTTGCATTAGACTTGGTTGTTTATTTTAAAGATGAGAGAAAAATATATCTTCAAGAAATAAAGTTAAGTTTGAAACCCTTGTTTCTCATGACAATTGACCCCATCATTGCCACCCCCACCAGAACCAACCCATCTGTGTCTAGATCTAATTTAAGCCAATTCCATGACTGCCTACTTCAATTTCTGTCTCTGGTCACTGGCATGTAGTTTTTGCGTATGTGTGTGTGTGTTTCGTTTTCGTTTTTTTTTTTTTTTTTCTGTAATAGAAACTAAAACATATTTCCCAAAGGACTTTGGATTCCCTGATGTCTTGGTTCTCATCATTCTGAGTTTTCTCCAATAGAAATCTTGTCATTTGCAACTGTAGCTTGTCTCCCGATCCTTCCTTGACTTCCCACACAGGTGAACCTCAGGAATGCCCACTCCCTTGCTCTCTTGGGGAGATCAGAACAGTATTAACACATGCCACTTATAAGAACAGTTCTAAACATTGTACTGAGGGCTTATGTATTTTATACTAAAATCATATCATTTACATTTTCACTTTGATTTAGCACTAGAGTCAAATCACACTACTTTTCAAATGGTCCTAATTCTAATATTACTATTTGAGAATTTATAATCCAAACTGAGCTATTCAATATAATGAACTGCCATCATTAATTGGGTACCTGATGTGTTTTAGTCCCTGATACATCTTTTAAATGGCCCCAAACCTTCATAAAGTAAGCATCATTATCCCAGGTAACATACTGTAATTCTTAACAATAGGCAGAACCATACCTCCTGTTGGACATGCTTTTTTGCAATATGACTTCTCCACTCCTCATCAAATTGTCTAGTCTATTCTCCACCACTTTGACTCTGGTGGGGCTCTGTGAGTTCTTTAATAAAGAACACAGCAGGAGTGGCACTGTACCATTTCTTGCTGTAGACATTCACTGGCCTGGCAGCTTCTACTTCCTGTCTCTCAGAAATCAGTCACCATGTAAGATGCTGTGACATCCCTAAGCAGACCACACTGTGAAAAGCTCAATTAAAAAGAAAGATTTAGAAGGATAAGATGCTACATAGAGAAAGAGAGGCCAAGAATATTGAGGTGGCAGCCATGGTTAGGGAGAAATCCATCAGAACTCAGTGGAGAGGCAGAGTGCAGGCCCCAGATTTTGTGAATCAGAGACCACAGTCTCCTTTGCTAGGACCAAATTCCTTTGTCTTAGAACTGTGAGCATATGAACATGGTTGTTTAACCTCTAAGCCTTGGGTGGCTCATTACACAGAGTTGGAGATCCAAAACATCAGTTTTGAAGAGGCAACAAAGGCTCAGATAAGATGAGAAATTTATCCAGGGCCACACAGATTTAAGGTGGCTGAGTCAGTATTTGAACCATATTCTCCTGAATATATATATCCTGTGATCTTAACAAATTATGTAATACAGGACCTCAAAATATATATTTATGAAGGTTGTTTTTCTAAGGAGACTCAAATTGTAAGTAGTACTATAGATATGTTGCTTAAGAGAATAATCTTAGTTTATGGGCTAAAAGTAAACAGATATGTGTTTATAAGTGTGTTTATAAGTAAACAGATGCCACTAATTACAAATTTATTTTATCTATTTATTGAAACAAGTTGACAGTCTATACTTGGAAGCACTTTGATTTTAAATATATATTTTAAACAAATAAAATTGCATAATTTTCTTTCTTTAAAAGAATACATTCAGTTAAATCATCACTAATTGCCTCTAAATTTTCAAAAGTATTTTTAGTGATATTCCAGATCAAATTTAGTTAAATTATGCTTTTCTATAAGTCATTTATTTATTGCTCAGCTTAGAAAGCACATCAAAAGACAGGTGTTAGCTTACATTTTCTGATTTTTAAGATCCAGGAAAACTAACAATAAGAACAAAATCTGTGAGAAACTGGAAGGCCTCAAACCCAAGGCTTTTCCTTTTACCTATATGTGCCTCCTTTACACAACATCTCCAGGGGTTAAAAACAAGACCTATGATCAAATTTGACAAATTTCAAGCGCCCCTCCTGCCACCACTACAATTACAACAAAAAAAACTCTCCTGACCAAGTTTTCATCAGTCTTGATGGAGGATTTGAGGAACACAAAACACACAACTTTGCTCCCAGAATACTTGTTCTTCAAAGTTTTCTTCATCTACCCAGGGTTTTCTCTGGATTTTTTGCTCATATAGAGTGAAGTTTTACAAAACTCTCTGGCTTCAACTTTTGTTTAGTTTCCCCTTCCTACCCATTTTTAACTTTTCCTCCATAAACAAACCAAAGTAATGATCCTTTTTTTTTTTTTTTTTTTAAAGCACTGGTCTTTTACCCCTTCATGGATCACAGCCTTGTCATGGTGAAGGGGCTTGTGTAACTCAGTGAAGCTATGAGTCATGCCATGCAGGGCCACCCAGGACATATGGGTCACAGTAAGAGTTCTGACAATATGTGATTTGCTGGGGGAGGAAATGGCAAACCACTCCAGTATGCTTGCTGTGAGAACCCCAGAATAGTACGAAAAGGCAAAACAATATGACACTGGAAGATGAATATCACCAGTCTGAAGGTGTCTAATATGTTACTGGGGAAGAGCAGAGGGCAATTACTAATCACTCCAGAAAGAATGAAGTGGTTGAGCCAAAGTGGAGACAATACTTAGCTGTGGATATGTTTGGTGGTGAAAGTAAAGCTTAATGCTGTGAAAAAAATATAGCATAGGAACTTGGAATGTTAGGTCCATAAATCTAAGTAAATTGACATGGTCAAGCAGGAGATGGCAGAATTGAACACCAACATCTCAGGAATCAGTGAACTAAAATGGAAGGAATAGGCAAATTTAATTCAAATAATTGCTGTATCTTGCTGTGGGCAAGAATCCATTAGAAGAAATGGAGTAGCCTTCAGAGTCAACAAAAGAGTTCAAAATGTGATACTTGGATGCAACTTCAAACACGAACAAAATAATTTTGGTTTGTTTCCAAGGCAATGACAACCAACTACAGTACTCTTGCCTGGAAAATCCCATGGATGAAGGAGCGTGGTAGGCTACAGTCCATGGGGTCACAAAGAGTCGGACATGACTGAGTGACTTCATTTTCACTTTCATTTTTCCAAGGCAAACAATTCAACATCACAGTAATCCAAATCCATGCCCTAACCAATAAAGCTGAAGAAACTGAAGTCAAAGTGTTCTATGAAGAATCCTAAGAACTCCTAGAACTAACACCAAAAAAGCTGTCCTTCTCATCACAGGGGACTAAAATGCAAAAGTTGGAAGTAAAGAGATACCCAGATTAATAGGCAAGTTTGGCTTTGCAGTACAAAATGAAGCAGGGCAAAGGCTAACAGAGTTTTGCCAAGAGAACACACTGGTCATAGCAAACACCCTCTTTCAACAACACAAGAGATTCTCTACACAGGGACATCACCAAATGGTCAAGACCAAAATCAGATTGATTATATTCTTTGCAGCCTAAAATGGAGAAGTTCTATACAGTCAGGAAAAACAAGAGCTGGAGCTGATTATGGCTCAGATCATGAACTCCTTATTGCAAGTGTGAGTAAGTGAAAGTCATTCAGTTGCGTCTGACTCTTTAAGACCCCATGGACTATAGAGTCCGTAGAATTTGCCAGGCCAGAATACTGGAGTGAGTAGCCTTTCCCTTCTCCAGGGGATCTTCCCAATCCAGCTATCAAACCTGGGTCTCCTGTATTGCTGGCCGATTCTTTATCAGCTGAGCTACAAGGGAAGCCCAAGAACTAGAGTTGGATAGCTTATCCCTTCTTCAGTGGATGTTCCTGCACTTACTGCAAAATTCAGGCTAAAAATTTAAGAAAGTAGGGGAAACCACTAGGCCATTCAGGTATGACCTAAATAAAATCCCTTATGATTTTACAGTGGAGGTGATGAATATATTCAAGGGATTAAATCTGGTAGACAGAACGCTTGAAGAACTATTCAAAAAATTGTATAGAAGATAGTGACCAAATGATGATACTGTTAAAATGCTGCACTCCATATGCCAGCAAATTTGGAAAACTCAGCAGTGGCCATAGGACTGGAAAAGGTCAGCTTTCATTCCAATCCCAAAGAAAGTCAACGACAAAAAATGTTCAAACTACCACACCATTGCACTCATCTCACACACTAGCAATGTAATGCTCAAAATTCTCCAAGCTAAGCTTCAATAGTACATGAACTGAAAACTTCCAGATGTTCAAACTTAGAAAAGGCAGAGGATTTTGAAAAGGTAGAGGAACCAGAGATCAAATTGTCAACATCCACTGGAGCATTGAAAAAGCAAGAGAGTTCCAGAGAAACGTCTACTTTTACTTCATTGATTATGCTAAAGCCTTTGACTGTGTGGATCACAAAAAACTGGGGAAAATTCTTCAAGAGATGGGAATACCAGACCACCTCACCTGCCTTCTGAGAAATCTGTATGCAAGTCAAGAAGCAACAGTTAGAACCAGACATGGAACAAGGTGGCAAGAATATACAGAAGGGCTATACAAAAATGTCTTAATGATAAGGATAACCATGATGGTGGGGTCACTCACCTAGAGCCTGACATCCTGGAGTGTGAAGTCAAGTGGTCCTTAGGAAGTATTACTACAAGCAAAGCTAGTGGATGTGGTGGAATTCCAGTTGAGCTATTTCAAACTTTAAAAGATGATGCTGTTAAAGTGCTGCATTTGACATGCCAGCAAATTTGGAAAACACAACATTGGCCATAGGACCGGGAAAAGTAAGTTGTCATTCAATCCCAAAGAAAGGTAATGCCAAAGAATGTTCAAACTACCGTACAACAGATTGTATTTTCTTGGCTCTAAAATCACTGAGGATGGTGACTACAGCCATGAAACAAACCTAGACAGCATATTAAAAAGCAGAGATATCATTTTGTTAACAAAGATCCAACTTGTCAAAGCTATGGTTTTCCCAGTAATCACGTGCGAATGTGAGAGTTGGACCATAAGGAAGCATGAATGACAAAAAATTGATGCTTTTGAATTGTGGTGGTGGAGAAGACTATTGAGAGTCCCATGGACAGCAAGGAGATCAAACTAGTCAATCCTAAAGAAAATCAACCCTGAGTATTCATTGGAAAGTCTAATGCTGAGGCTGAAACTCCAATACTTTGGCAACCTGAGGTAAAGAGCCAAAACACTGGAAAAGATCCTGATGCTGGGAAAGATTTAAGGCAAAAGGAAAAGGGGGTGGCAGAGGATGTGATGGTTAGATTGTATCACCCACTCAATGGACATGAATTTGAGCAAACTAGGTGATAGTGAAGGACAGAGGAGACTGGCATGCTGCAGTCTATAGATTTGCAGAGTCGGACACGACTTTGTGACTGAACGATAACACTAATCTTTTAAGTGTTTTTTCCTTTGTGTTTGGAGTTCCTGCTGCCACATATTCCGAAAGTCCATGTTTTCTGCTCTAATTCATCTTTAAAATGATTTTTCCTAATAAAATTTCCTTTTAATGGAATTTTGGTGCTATCAATGAAAAAAATAATATATTCACCACTTCTGTCTTGGTTCTGACCACTCTAGCTCTAAAATATTTTTGGAAGTTACTTAACACAGCTTTAGCTCTCATGAAATAAATATTGAAGAACAGCAAACTCAAAATCTTGCAAAGAAAATTAAGTGGAATAAGGAATATTAAGCCTAATGCAATGAAAGAAATTCATAAATTTCTTTCCTTCTTGTTAATCTCCTGCCACTTTTCCTCACGCCTTGCTCCTAGCTATTAAAATCAATCTAGAGTGCTTCTTCATCTTTGAAATAAATGTTACAAAATACTACCAAGATTCCTGTGATTTTTCAATAACTTTTCTTATCCTTATATTGTCTATTAGCTTTCTCTCTGTTCTATGGATATGTCTGGTTTCACACAAAGTGTAACCTATTTTCTAGATAAAAATATATAAAAGTAGGGAAATCTTGTTCATTCTATTTAATGCTGCATTCCTAAACCCATGGAAAAAGAATCATACCCTCAGAGAACCATTTTAGGTTACTATGTTAAATTGACCATCCACAGCAATCATGTTGATAGCATTCACAAAGACTATGGTATTTTATGCTTTTCACAAACAAAAATTATACTTTGAAAAGGTATAAGAAAATCTCTTTGATATAGTTAAAGCTAAAATGAAGCTGTCTTATCAGGCACAGGATATTTATTGGTTTGATTTTGGATTTTAGAAAAATTTGCACATACTATTGTAATTAACACAATTATAATCAAAATAATTGTCATGTTGTTCACTGTAAAGTTCACTGAAGTGATGGACATTTAAAGTCTTTATGTCTAGCTTTCTTTGTAGCTGTTACATCTATATTACAATTCCTTATTCTTAACAATTCATAAGTTAAAAAGCCATTTGAATCAAAGACGTAAAGTAAGAAATCAGAAAAATAAAAGACGTATTATCAATAATATTCCATGACTATTGTATGAATAGAAAATCTTTTCTGCTTGGAATCACAAAAGGTGTTCATATGCCTGTTAAATTCCCCTAAAATATCTGCCAGGGTGAGGACAAGGCCCTTTCTCATTGTCATTCCATACCTCTGCCATCAGTGGAGGGAGATTAAGGGCACAGAGATGTAGAAATAATAACAGTAGAAGAGATGTGGACTATGTTTCTCATTTAACTGGAAAAAATAATAATAGTATGACCTAGAGCTATGAAGAGTGTAAAAGTGGGTGGAAATGTTTATTTTAATATTTAGTATGGTAAATGCCTGGGGCTTCTCTGGTAGCTAAGCTGGTAAAGAATCCACCTGCAATGCAGGAGACCCAGCTTCAATTCCTGGATCAGAAAGATCCCCCAGAGAAGGGCTAGGCTATCCACTCTAGTGTTCTTGGACTTCTCTGGTGGCTCAGATAAGAATCTGCCTGCAACATAGGAGACCTAGGTTCGATCCCTGGGTTGGGAAGATGTTGGGTGATATAAAAATTTATAATACAGTGGGCCTTGGTGATTTCAAATAAGTTATCTTTAACCCTCTTTGCATATATGTGTGACTACCAAGACACTCAGTATTCCATATCTATGTTCTAGTTCTTAGTAGCCTAGCATGATGAAAGTCTTTGAAAGAGTTATATGGTCAAAGTCCATGACTGTAAATTTGGACAATTCAAGACATAGTTCAGGTGAAACCAAAATTCTCCTGAGGTAGAGTGTTTCCAAAGGTGGTTGGAAATAGAAAAATCGATTTCCAACTGATGAGTTTTTGCCAATGGATACACCCAAGGAATCATCATCCCAAATAAGGTATAAAACTTTTCATCTGCCAAGAAATTTCTTCATGTTTCCTTCCAATTATCTTTTTGAGTTACTACCTAACATCCTGTTTCACAGTGCACCAAAACTTTTCTAGATAAGAGAAATCACTTTGTTTTTTTTTTTAATGCCAGAATGTTGTGACTTTTAATCCAGTTCCCCAAATCTCCCTCATGTTCCCTTCCATTGACACCCCAGTCCACATTCACTTAGGGATACTCTGTACTGCTTTATCATTCTAAATCGGTGGTGCTTGTACTTAAAGAGGCAAATAGTGCAACAATGTGTAGCTTTCAGGAAATATCTCATTGTAAAATTCACTGCAGATGGTGATTGCAGCCATGAAATTAAAAGACATTTACTCCTTGAAAGGAAAGTTATGACCAACCTAGACAGCATATTAAAAAGCAGAGACATTACTTCGTCAACAAAGGTCTGTCTAGTCAAGGCTATGGTTTTTCCAGTGGTTATGTATGGATGTGAGAGTTGGACTGTGAAGAAAGCCGAACGCTGAAGGATTGATGCTTTTGAACTGTGGTGTTGGAGAAGACTCTTGAGAGTCCCTTGGACTGCGAGGAGATCCAACCAGTCCATCCTAAAGGAAATCAGTCCTGGGTGTTCATTGGAAGGACTGATCTTGAAACTGAAACTCCAACAATTTGGCCACCTGATGCGAAGAGCTGACTCATTTGAAAAGACCCCAATGCTGGGAAAGATTGAGGGCAGGAGGAGAAGGGGACAACAGAGGATGAGATGGTAGGATGGCATCACCGACTCAATAGACATGGGTTTCAGTAGACTCCGGGAGTTGGTGATGGACAGGGAAGCCTGGCATGTTGCAGTTCATGGGGTTGCAAACAGTCGGACATGACTAAGTGACTGAACTGAACTAAACTGAAGTTATAAATACACAATCTTCCAGTCCTTGCTCAGAAATCTGATTATTTGGATATATGAGTCAATATTTCTGGGCCTTGGAAAGCCATTACAATCTATTGATCAGAACAAGCATCATAGTAGTCAGATGGTAAATGAAATCTGACCCTCATTTAACTCTAAGTAAGGCCAAAACTACGGTAAAGAAAGCTATAGTAACATTCTATGAAATAGACATTTGAAATAAATACGGCAGTTCAGAGGCTGAGTAAAATAAGAGACTAGATCCACATGAGATATATTTCTAAAAGAGGAGATGATTATCATGTAAAAGCAATATGTATCTACTCATCATCTTCCTTCTATCAAATTATTCAGACATGTATTAACTATTTGCCAGTGAAAAGCTCAATCTTACAATTCAATTAATTCAGATTTGGGGAGAAAATTTTTGCAATGAAGGACACATTTGGAGGAAATTTCAGTACACCATTGAAATAGCATTACAAATAAAATTGATACAAAATGAATAAACACCTAAATATAGGTGTTATTTATTCAACAATTATACCTTGATTAACTAATTAAATATGTGGTTGTTTAATGCTCATCTCACATATGGTGACACACAAAAATATTTTGACATCTTGATTAAGCTATAATAGGTGATGTAGAAAGATATTGCTTATTTGGAATACTTCCTTTATCTCCTGTTCAGTTCAGTAGAGTCACTCAGTCAGTGCAACTCTTTGTGACCCCATGGACTGCAGCATGCCAGGGTTCCCTGTCCATCACCAACTCTCAGGCTTACTCAAGCTCGTGTTCATTGAGTCGGTGATGCCATCCAACCATCTCATCCTCTCTCATCCCCTTCTCCTCCTGCCTTCAATCCTTCCCAGCATTAGGGTCTTTTCCAGTGATTCAGTTCTTCTCATCAGGTAGCCAAAGTACTGGCGTTTCAGCTTCAGCATCCATCCTTCCAATGAGTATTCAGGACTGGTTTCCTTTAGGATTGACTGGTTTGATCTCCTTGCAATCCAAAGGACTCTCAAGAGGCTTCTCCAACACCACAGTTCAAAAGTATCAATTCTTCAGCACTCTGTTTTCTTTATAGTCCAAATCTCACATTCATACACGACTATTGGAAAAACCATAGATTTAACTAGATGGACCTTTGTTGGTAAAGTAATGTCTCTGCTTTTTAATGTGCTGTCTAGGTTGGTCATAGCTTTTCTTCCAAGGAGTAAGCATCTTTTAATTTTGTGGCTGCGGTCACCATATGCAGTGATTTTGGAGACCCCCAAAATAAAGTCTCTTACTGTCTCCATTTTTTCCCCCATCTATTTGCTATCAAGTGATGGGACTGGATGCCATGATCTTAGTTTTCTGAATGCTGAGTTTTAAGCCAATTTTTTCACTCTCCTCTTTCACGTTCATCAAAAGGCTCTTTAATTCTTCTCTTTCTGCCATAAGAGTGATGCCATCTGCATATCTGAGGTTATTGATACTTCTCCCAGCAATCTTGATTCTAGCTTGTGCTTCATCCAGCCTGGCATTTCGTATGATGTACTCTACATAAAAGTTAAATAATCAGGTGACAATATATAGCCTTGATGTGCTCCTAACCCGATTTGGAACCAGTCTGTTTTTCTATGTCCAGTTCTAACTGTTGCTTCCCAATCTGCATACAGATTTCTCAGGAGGCAGATCAGGTGGTCTGGTATTCCCATCTCTTGAAGAATTTTCCACAGTTTGTTGTGATCCACACAGTCAAAGGCTTTGGTATAGTCAATAAAGCAGAAATAGATGTTTTTTCTGGAACTCTCTTGCTTTTTCGAAAGCAAGAGATCCAACAGATCTCTTTTGATCCAACAAATGTTGGCAATTTGATCTCTGGTTCCTCTGCCTTTCCTAAATCCAGCTCAAATATCTGGAAGCTCACAGTTCACGTACTGTTGAAGCCTGGCTTGGAGAATTTTGAGCATTACTCAGCTAGCTCGTGAGATGAGTACAATTGTGCGGTAGTTTGAACATTATTTGGCATTGCCTTTCTTTGGGATTGGAATGAAAACTGACCTTTCCAGCCTGTGGCCACTGCTGAGCTTTCCAAATTTGCTGGCATATTGAGTGCAGCACTTTCACAACATCATCTTTTAGGATTTGAACTAGCTTTGTTCATAGAGATGCTTCCTGAGGCCCACTTGACTTCTCATTCGAGGATCTGGCTCTAGGTGAGTGGTCACACCATTGTCGTTATCTGGATTGTGAAAACCTTTTTTGTATAGCTCTTCTGTGTATTCTTACCACCTCTTCTTAATATCTTAATTATTTTCTACTTCTGTTGTCTCTTGTAGAAGAGCAATAACCTCACCAAACATTCTATCCGTTTCTTATTTTATAGTATATATCTATATCTATATCTATATCTATATACTATATATATATTATAGAATATATATTCTATATATATTCCAGGCCAATAATTAGGAGGGCCAAATAACTACTCTACCATTAAGCTGTGCATCTAAGTGACTTGTTTTGATTTTTACTAAACACTTGTTAACGTTAGTGCATGTAACACTCCAGTTCTCCTTTCCCCTGACTATGCAATTCTTCTATAGTATAAATGATCTATTATATATATGACTTATGTTATATGATGTACACATAACATATACTGGCTCAACTTTTCTTTATGGTCTTACAGTTGAGAGCACTTCTAAAAAAAAAAAAATCCTACATGAACATCTCTGTTACAGAATCTGTTTTCCAAAGGTGCTGACTAGGACCGTGAATCTCTCCGCTCATTGCACCCTTCTAGCCATCAAACACAGTCTCCAATGGCCTCAATCTTCTGAAGGTTCAATCTCTGAGACTCATCAATTGTTCTTTTTTTTTTTTTTGCCACAAACACTTTTTTTTTGCATAGCTGAGGCATTCTCAGCTTTCAGGACTGCTTCTTCTCAAAGAGATTTCCTGACCATCGTACACTTACTTAAAAATTCTAAAAAACATTACATTTTTTGGAAGAGTTTTGTAATGAATAACAAGCTGGTAATTTATACAAACATTTTTAACACAGCAGAATTATAATAAATAACATACATTAAAACAAAACAGACATACTTCCTAATCAAACATTAAAAATAATGTAAAGTGTTAGTTGCTCAGTGGCGTCTGACTCTTTGTGACCCCATGGACTGTAGCCTGCCAGGCTCCTCTGTCCATAGAATCCTCCAGTCAAGAATACTGGAGTGGGTCAAAATTCCCTTCTCCAGGGAGGGATATTCCTGACCCAGAGATCAAACCCGGGTCTCTTGCATTGCAGGTGGATTCTTCCCTGTCTGAGCCACCAGGGCAAGCTAATACTTCTCTTGTGGCTTAGTGGTAAAGTATCCACTTGCTAATGCAAGATATGCAGGTTCGATCCCTGGGTTGGAAAAATCCCCTGGTGAAGAAAATGGCAGCTCACTCCAGCATTCTTGCTTGGGAAACCCCATGGAATGAAGAGCCTGGCAGGCTACAGTCCGTGGGTAGTAAAGAGTCAGGCATAGCTTAGTGACTAACAACAACAACAATACTATTTCACAGGTACCGTATTATTTCTTTTCAGAGTGCATTTTTAAATATATTCACATTTGTTTCATATCATTGCTTGTAAAATTATTCAAGATTGAATTTTATGGTTACTAAATTTGGCATTATAGACATCATTCATTGAATTTTCTCTATTGGCAATAATAGTTTTAACTAATAGATATTCTCTGTTGTTGAAGTACTTAGAAATCTCTGAGCATATTCTGTGAAATTAAAGATATGCTTAATTCTAATATTTTAGTGTTTAAATGTGTAAATATTTCAGCCCACTAATTTATTTTCATAGATATTCACTTTTGGCCCCCATTCAAAATACCTGTTTTTAATAAGCATTCTTGTAAGACAAATCTCCTAATTTTTTTTCCTCTATGACTATACATATTTTGCCCAATTTAGATGCAACAAATAATAAACCTTTTTAGTTTCATTCAGTTCCACCACAGAGTGTAAATTTACCCATTTAGGAATATAAATTCCAGCAAAAATATTTTTACCAGAAATTGAGACGTTGCAAATTGCAATTCTGTAATTTTAAGTTAAATCTGGTATACTTCCTGAGCTCTCTATGCATTTGTTTAACTCCATTGCCTTTCACAGATACATTACAATGTCTGCCTGTTTGCGAGACTATCAATAATTCCATTTTTCTAAAAGCTTTGGAAGTTGAATTGTCCTTGAGCTACAATTACTGAATATGATCAAAGATTTCCAAACAAAGTTTAACCAATGTTCAGAGGATTCATTTACAAAAATTCAATACCATTGTTTTACACTTAGGTTGATTTATAAAATAGTTCTGCAAGTTGTGAGGAATCTATTTTATGAAATAATTCTTCAGTTGTTGTATCTCCTTAGTCTTCCTCAATCTGTTCCTTGCCTTTCATGATCCTTGAATTTTTGAAGAGGACTACTAAATTATTTGTGAAGTGTCTTTTGGTTTGGATTTGTCTCATGTTTTCTGATTAAAGTTCTGCACTTTCAACACAAATACAGCCAAAGAGACGGTACGTCCCTTCAGTGAAATGCATCAGATGGTCCAGGTCTATGAACTTGACATATTTATTACAGGTGATGATAACTTTGAAGATTTTTTAAAGTTGTTGTCTGCCTGGTTTTTCCATTTTTCCCATTGTAATATTGCTATATTTCTTTTGTAATTAAAAATGCCTCAGGAGATATGAATTAAAACTATGCAGACATCCTGTTGCCAAATTTTGCTTACTGATTTTATCATCTCTGGATGGTGCTTGGCTCCAATAATTATTAATCTGATATTTTGATTAATAGTGATTTTATATTTGCCTCATTACTTCTAGGTTTTTAATTTGAGTTCTTTTCTAATGGAAAGCTATCTTTTCTCTTCTTTATTTATTATTCAGTTATTATATAAGTATGAACTCACAGATATTTACTTTAATCTGTTGGTTATAATTTGATACTACCATTATTTTGTTTCTTAAATTATTCCAATCCCAAATAAAGGCAATGCCAAAGAATGCTCAAACTACCACACAATGGGACTCATCTCAAACGCTAGTAAAGTGATGCCCAAAATTCCCCAAGCCAGGCTTCAGCAATATGTGAACCGTGAACTTCCAGATGTTCAAGCTGGTTCTAGAAAAGGCAGAGGAACAAAGATCAAGTTGCCAACATCTGCTGGATCATCAAAAAAGTAAGAGAGTTCCAAAAAAACACCTTTTTATGCTTTATCAACTATGCCAAAGCCTTTGACTGTGTGGATCACAATAAACGGTGGAAAATTCTGAAAGAGATGGGAATACCAGACCACCTGACCTGCCTCTTGAGAAACCTGTATGCAGGTCAGGAAGCAACAGTTAGAACTGGACATGGAACAACAGAATGGTTCCAAATAGGAAAAAGAGTATGTCAAGGCTGTATATTGTCACTCTGCCTATTTAACTTATATGCAGAGTACATCATGAGACACGCTGGGCTGGAGGAAGCACAAGCTGGAATCAAGCTTGCTGGGAGAAACATAAACAACCTCAGATATGCAGATGACACCACCCTTAGGGCAGAAAGCGAAGAAGAACTAAAGAGCCTCCAGATGAAAGTGAAAGAGGAGAGTGAAAAAGTTGGCTTAAAGTTCAACATTCAGAAAACTAATATCAGGGGATCCGGTCCCATCATTTCATGGCAGAGAGATGGGGAAACAGTGGAAACAGTGGCTGACTTAAATTTTTGGGGGGCTCCAAAATCACTGCAGATGGTGATTGCAGCCATGAAATTAAAAGACGCTAACTCCTTGGAAGGAAAATTATGACCAACTTAGACAGCATATTAAAAAGTAGAGACATTACTTTGTCAACAAAGGTCTGTCTAGTCAAGGCTATGGTTTTTCCAGTGGTCATGTATGGATGTGACAGTTGGACTATGAAGAAATCTGAGCACCGAAGAATTGATGCTTTTGAACTGTGGTGTTGGAAAACACTCTTGAGAGTCCCTTGGACTGCAAGGAGATCCAACCAATCCATCCTAAAGGAGATCAGTCCTGGGTGTTCATTGGAAGGACTGATGTTGAAGCTGAAACTCCAATACGTTGGCCACCTGATGGGAAGAGCTTACTCATTTGAAAAGACCTTGATGCTGGGAAGGATTGATGGCAGGAGGAGAAGGTGACGACAGAGGATGGGATGGTTGGATGGCATCACCGACTCAGTGGACATGGTCTCGGGTAGACTCCGGCAGTTGCTGATGGACAGGGAGACCTGGTGTGTTGTGGTTCATGGGGTTGGACACAACTGAGCGACTGAACTTAACTGAACTGAAATTATTCCAGTTTGGCCATCAGGTTGTTTCTTCAGTTTAGCTTCATTTTTCTTTGGCATGATCTCATTCTTTTTGGAAGAATTCTGGGTTTCTGGCGCCACAAGATATTCTTACCTTTTGTATTTTCTCTAAAACATCTCTGGAATCATGTACTACTTTAAGTAGTCCTGTTTATTTTTAATTGGAAAATAGTATTTAGAAACCATGATTGGACAGGAGCTGTGTTCATTGCTACTGGAATATCACTGCTCTTAGGCCTTTTGAGTGGATTAAACATAGAAACGCATGCATGTGCATTTTTGTGTATATATACATGCACACAAAACTATACATGCACATATTCAGTCTAATTTCTATGTCTATAAATCTATATAATATCATCTCTATATATTTACATATTTAAAATATACATATGTATATATCTGTCAAGCTCTTTTAATTCAACACCACAGGAATTATGCTAGCCTCATTTTCATTTACTTATATTATAAATAACAAAGTGTTATAATACTTATAACACTTATGAATTCTTCTCCAACAATGAAAAACATTTCTCAATATATGTTTATAATACACAAATATAATTATCTGCAATACATTTATATATTTGTTCCTTCTTGTACACACTTAGAAATACTTTCAGAATAGCTATTGCATACCCTCTTCCAACAACACGAGATGACTATATACATGGACATCACCAGATGGTCAAGAGCAAAATCAGACTGATCATATTCTTTGCAACCAAATTGGAGAAGCTCTATGCAGTCAGCAAAAAGAAGACTTGGAGCTGACTATGGGTCAGATCATCAGCCCCTTATTGCAAAATTCAGGCTCAAATTGAAAAAGTAGGGAAAACCACTAGGCCATTCAAGTATGACCTAAATCAAATCCCTATGATAATATCCTGGAGGTGACAAATAAACTCAAGGGACTAGGTCTTGTAGACACAGTGCCTGATGAACTATTGACAAAGGTTTGTAACAATATTTGGAGGTGGTGACAAAAACCACCCCCAAGAAAAAGAAATGCAAGAAGGCAAACTGGTTGTCTGATGTGGCCTTACAAACAGCTGAGAAAAGAGAAGTGAAAGCAAAGAAGAAAGAGAAAGCTATACCCAACTGAATGCAGAGTTCCAAAGAATTGTAAGGAGAGATAAAAAATTCTTCTTAAGTAAATGATGCAAATAAATAGAAAAAATGACAGAATGGGAAAGACAAGAGATCTGTTAAAGAAAATTGGAGATACCAAGGGAAGGTTTCATTAAAAGATAGGCACAAAAAAGGGCAAAAGCGGCAAGAACCTAACAGAAGCAGAAGAGATGAAGAGGTGGCAAGAATACACAGAAGAACTGTACAACAAAGCTCTTAATGACCCAGATAATCACAATGATGTGGTAACTCACCTAGAGCTAGAGATCCTGGAGTGTGAAGTCCAGTGGGCCTTAAGAAGCATTTGCAAGAACAAAGCTAGTGAATGTGATGGGATTCCAGCTGAGCTATTACAAATCCTAAAAGATGATGCTGTTAAAGTGCTGCACTTAATATTCCAGCAAATTTAGAAAGCTCAGCAGTGCCCACAGGGCTGGAAAAAGTGAGTTTTGATTCCAATTCCAAAGAAAGGTAATGTTAAAGAAAGTTCAAATTACTGTACAACTGTGCTCATTTCACATGCTAGCAAGATTATGCTTAAATCCTTCAAGCTAGGCTTCATCAGTGTGTGAACCAAGAACTTGCAGATGTACAAGCTGGATGTAGACAAGGCAGAGGAACCAGAGATCAAATTGTCAATATCCATTGAATTGTAGAAAAAAGCAAGGGGATTTCAAAAAAAAAAATCTACCTTTGCTTCATTGACTACACTGAAGCCTTTGTGTATGGATCACGACAAACTGTGGAATATTCTTAAAGAGATGGAAGTACCAGACCACTTTACCTGCCTCCCGAGAAACCTGTTTACAGGACAAGAAGCAACAATTACAGCTGGACATGAGACGATAGACTGGTTCCAAATTGGGAAAGGAGTACGTCAAGTCTGTATATTGTCACCCTGCTTATTTAACTTCTATGCAGAGTACATCATACAAAATGCTGGGCTGGATAACTCACAAGTTGAAATCAAGATTGCTGGGAGAAATATCCACAACCTCATATATGCAGATGATACCACTTTAACGACAGAAAGTGAAGAGGAACTAAAGGGTCTCTTGATGAAGGTGAAAGAGGAGTGAAAAAACTGGTTTAAAACTGAGCATTAAAAAAACAAAGATCATGGCATCTGGTCCCATCACTTCATGGCAAATAGATGGGGAAAAAGTGGAGACAGTGTCTTACTTCATTTTCCTGGGCTCCAAAATCAATGGCAGATGGTGACTGCAGCCATGAAATAAAGAAGACACTTGCTTCTTGGAAGAAAATCTATGACAAATTTAGCCAGTGTGTTAAAAAGCAGAGACATCACTTTCCTGACAAATGTCTCTACAATCAAAGCTATGTTTTTCCATCATTCATGTATGGATGTGAGAAGGCAGAGGGCCAAAGAATTGATGCTTTTGAACTGTGATGCTGGAGAAGATTCTTGAGAGTCCCCTGGACAGCAAGGAGATCAAACCAGTGAATCCTAAAGGAACTCAACCCTGAATATTCATTGGAATGACTAGTGCTGAAACAGATGCTCCAATACTTTGGCCCCCTGATGCAAAGAGCCAACTCATTGGAAAAGACCCTGATGCTGGGAAAGATTGAAGACAGGAGGAGAAGGGGATGACAGGGGATGCGATGGTTGGATGGCATCACTGATTCAATGGAAATGAGTTTGAGCAAACTCAGGGACATAGTGAAGGACAGGGAAGCCTGGCATGGTGCAGTTCATGGGGTTGCAAAGAGTCAGACACAATTTAGCAAATGAACAACATCAACAATTCCATACCCTGCAGAAGACAAATTTACTAACTAGAGTATGGAATATACTCAAATGAATTGTACTGTATGTATATATTTAGGGAGATTACAAATTCTTAAACACATTTTGCTACCAAGAATTCCTATTAAGATATTGTATATTCTACTTCATAAAAAAACAGTAAAGAATGAACTGGCATGAAAGTAGACAGCTTGATGAATTTCTAGATTTTACCTTATCTTTAAGGTGCTATTTTAGAAAATATCTATTATCTATTCAATGACTCTCCTAAAAACACACAGAAGTCATCACTTGCGTGAGCTATAAATTTTAAATCTACCTTTAATATTAAATATTCTATAAGTGAAAAAAAATATATATATCCATCATATTGAATGTGCATACATTTAGTTTATACTTATTCTTTCAAAATTATATTTAAATTAATTCAAGTCATGAGAAAAGTCATAGTACTGGGTTATATTATTCCTAAATGAAGACAGTAAATAGCAAGTAGCAAATCACTATTGTTTCTGTTGGCTTATTATACTAACATTAGTCATGGTGAATTATTTTGATATTATCAATGGGGGTGTTAAGATATAATACTACCAATATGAAGAATGAATCATTTCTCCAGCAGTTCAGTGTCTTATAAATACTTCTATTATAACTTTTGAAATCATTATTCATGACATGAACATGCAACAAGAGGAGAGAAATTAGCATTTAATTCAATTGTCTAATAGAATATTGTGAATGTATTACATTCTCCGAATAATGAAGATGGATTGTTGAAAACAATGTCAGTCCTTCTTTTATCCTTCAGGTTTATCTTTCTTCCATAAAGTATTCAATAGTTTATTTTTAAAATCTATCTATTTTATATTTCATTCCAAATTTTCACAAGGTAGACATAGATAATACCTATTATATCTTTCAAATTATATTGTAATTGGTGTGTTGTTTCATATAAGAAATAAATCTCATAATGTTCCTAATATTAAATATTGAAAAATAATAATATATTTACTTGTTCCATATAAAGAATGTATGTTCCAAAATATAAGGATCAACATACTACATACACCTACGTATTGTAGTGTTAAAATACATCTTTCAATCTCTTTCTACATTTAAATTTTGAGTTTTATAAGCAAAGAAAATTATGCCCAAATACACATTCAGGAATGGGGCAATAGAAGAAACATTTGTTTTACTGTTTTCTTTTTTTTTAAAACAAGTTTGGAAATTAATTTATATATATTTTGATAGAGCTAGGAAATTATTCAGTGTTCTAAATGGATAATTTATCTTCCAAGAAAAAGAAAATACGTTTTTAGATAACCTTCTAATTCAGGATCTTATTTCAAAATAATAGAATGATCCTAATACTTCATCAGTAGTGGCTTGTGAGGCCTACTTAATTTACAAATATTGTGATGGAAACTCAAGATTATAGACTTGCCCCTTGAAACTGAAGAAGCTAATTTGTTTAGAATACTGTTTTGATGCTAGCAATTTCAATTATTTTTTGTTTATACACAAAATCAGTTACACAATTTGGACAACAGGGAGAGAGAGTTGATTTATCCACATCTCATGACTAATGCTGCAATGCTATAACAATGGTGATTTATACAGCATTTAAAGGGGACGACAGTGAGTAAGATGGTTGGATAGCATCACTGACTGGATGGACATGAGTTTGAGCAAGCTCTGGGAGTTGGTGATGGACAGAGAAGCCTGGTGTGCTGAAGTCCGTGGGTTCACAAAGAGTCGGACACAACTGAGCGACTGACCTGAACTCACTCCAAAATATAGTCCAGAAGTTAATAAGTGATTCTTCTCCAGTTGCTGACAAATATAGTGATAACATCACCAATCCGTTGTTTCACTTAATGAGAATACTGAAAAGTGCTAGATATATTTTTAATGATTAAATAGGTGCAAAATTACATAGTAAATAGTTTATGAAAATTGAGCTATGTTTAAAAAATATTATATTATCTTTTACTATTTACATTATGTGTGCGCTCAGTCACTCAGTCGTATCTGACTCTTTGTGACCCCGTGGACTGTAGCCTGCCAGGGTCTTCTGTCCATGGGACTTTTCAGTCAAGAATACTGGAGTGGGTTGCCATTTCCTCCTCCAGGGGATCTTCCTGACCCAGGGATTGAATCTGACCCAGGGATCGAACCCGTGTCTCTTGCATCTCCTATCATGGCAGGTGGATTCTTTACCACTAGTGCCACCTAGGAAGCCCTGTTCACATGATAGTGATATATAAATTGAATATGTATGATTGACATACAGATAAATATATCCAAAAGGACATTTTTCAGTATATGGACATTTTATTGTACATCAAGGAAAGAAATGCTAATATTTCTTTGCATCTCACAGATTTGAAACAATGATGAGTGAATTTCTATTTTTGTGACTGTCCAAAACTAGTTTAATAAAGGGAAAAACAAAACAAAACAAGAAAACTAGAATCAGAAGAACCACTAGACTGCCCTTAGAAACAATCTTTAGGAAACAACAGGGACATAATTGATAATAATAAGTACTGTTTATTTAACTCATATGTTATGCTAAACATACAAATTTTTTTATAAATGTTTCACTCATACTCCCAAGAATCCTTTAAAATAGATAATATTATTATTCTCCTGTTATAGATGTGAAAGCTGAGTAAAAATGAAATCAAGTAGTTTCCGTAGATCACACAACTAGCAAATAGTGGAGTTGAAGTTATGATCCTGATCTGTCAGATTCCAGGGCCAGAGAGTTTTTACACTATGCTGAGTGTATGAGACATTCTACCCAGCAGTTTCATCTTTATACCCTCTTTGTCAAAAATTTCATTTTCTTACATTTTCGATTTAAGATATGGTAAATAATTCTATTTTACTTTTTAGAAAATAAATTCGAATATATAAGAAAGCAGTGATTGAAAACCAGATAAAAGTAAAATGTATTTGGTTTGGTTAAATAGTGCCACTCAACTATAAGGTATTCTGAAGTTCCTAGCCTATGCAGGTCTAGAAGGAACTTTGGACAACACCACCCTTCAGAGAGCAGAGCATCCATTTCTGGAAGCAGTACTGCTTGTTGAGTGGTACAGAAAGGAAAGAATGAGACTTGTGCCATGGAATGAGGGTTGGACGTCCATTCAGTAACTCATTACAAATAAATTATAGCACAGTAAAATATTGTGAACATCTAGAACAAATGGAGTGCCTTAAAGTGTCATATTGCACTAAATATGTTACCATACCACAAACACCAAATTACTAGGAAGCTGATTTTAGAAAACATACATGAACCTCCAATTTATTTTATTAAAATAAATCCGTAGGTTTTATATTTTGGTGAATATTGGAGCATAGTTCATTTATAATGTTGTGTTAGTTTCTGCTGTACAGCAAAGTGAATCAGTTATACATATACATATATTCACTCTTTTTTATATTCTATTCCCATAAGGTGATTACAGAGTTTTAAGTAGAGTTCCCCTTGCCATACAGTAGGTTTTTATTATCTATTTTATACATAGTCAGTTCAGTTCAGTCGTTTAGTTGTGTCTGACTCTTTGCAACCACATGGAATGCAGCATGCCACTTGTGTGTATATATCAATCCCAATTTATTCTTTTCGTTCCCCCTTTGACCCTTAGTAATGATGTTTTTTCCTACATCTGTGACTCTATTCTCTGTTTTGTAAATAGGTTCATTTGTACCATTTATTTTAGATTCCACATATAAGTGATATGATATTTATCTTTCTCTGTCTTACTTCACAGAGTATGACAATCTCTAGGCCTATCCATGTCATTGCAAACAGCATTATTTTGTTATTTTTTTATGACAAAAATATTCCATTTTATATATACATATATATATATACATATATATATACACACACACACACACAGCATCTCCTTTATCCACTAAGGAAACTATAAACAAAACAAAAAGACAGCTCACAGAATAGGAGAAAATATTTGCAAATAGAGGGACTGACAAGGGGTTAAATCTCGAAATGTAAAAACAATCCATGCAGCTCAATATAAAAAAAGCCAATCAATCCTATCAAAAATGTGAAGATCTAAATAGACAATTCTCTAAAGAAGATACAGAGATGGCCAAGAGGCACATGAAAAGACACTCAACAACATTAATTATCAGTGAAATTCAACTCAAAACTACAATGAGGTGAAATGGCCATCAAAAAAAAAAATCTATAAACAATAAATTCTGGAGAGATTGTGAAGAAAAGGGGACCCTCCTACATTCTTGGAATGTAAATTAATATAGCTACTATGGAGAACAGTATGGAGGTTCCTTGAAAAACTAAAAATAGAGCTACCGTATGATCCCTCAATCCTACTCGCAGGCATTTTTCTATAGAAAACCTTAATTTAAAAAGATACATGCACTCTGAGTGATGGAGGAAAGTACAGTGTTATTGCAAAGCCAAGCAAGGAGAAAGGGCAGCTCATGCTCATAATATCTAAACTTCTCCAAGGTTTTCAGGGAAGGGTTTTCAAAGAGAAAGTGAGGGAGAGTATATGATCAGCTCATGCACAATTTTCTGATTAGTGGGTGGTGAGGTAAACAGGTGAGGTCACTGGAGTCAACATTATCAGTAATCAGACTCCAGCCAGTCTGAAAGTTCTGTGCTCGTGGTCATCACACAGTTAGCATCTTCCACCTGGTGTGCGTTTTAGTATCTACAAAACACCACCGGGATATGGCGCAGGATATTATTGATAGCATTTGAGGAGGAACTAAATGTCCTTGACTTTATTTTGTGACTAAATTATTTTTATTTTGTCGTGTTTGACTGTTTTCCTTTGTTTCTGAATTTTCTCATTTCTCTTATTAAATTTCTCTTTGGAAATCAGGGACATTTTAGGATACTAAAGCTTTTCTACCAATAAGAGGCAAGGCAAATAGTGAGGTGGGAGGGTCCATCCTTGGAAATGCCCCACAAGATTCTGCTCAGTTTCACTTCTACTCTATATTTTAGTGGCCACTGTACTTTAATTTCCCAAAAAGGAATTGGTTGGCCCAAATTTAAAAAGGACTTGTGAAAATGATATTAACAACTTTATATAAAATTTTGTATAATATTTATGTAGCAGATTCTTTTTGACCTACAACTATTGGTGTATAAGCCACTTCTTAAAATCTTAGTTTACTGTCATAATTTGTAAAGAAAAATAGCAAATAACTATTTAAATAACAGGTTTTCTTTTTCTTTTTCTTTCTTCCTCTCCTTTTCTTTTAATACACAGGTCTAATGAGGTCCAAAGGATATTACATATTGTCAAGCTCATCTAAAGCATGCAATCTTCATCTCTCCTTCATGCCACAGTGAGTTAAGTAGATAAACATGTCATAAGAAACTAAGATGGATGATAAACTTGTTGGCACCATCTTGAAGGCACAAGACGTCATCACCCTCTCCACAGGTATTTGGCAAAAATACTCAGCCCTCACATTGTCAAGCAGCACCTTGAAGAAATATCATGCACACTGTTGAAAGCAAGAGGAAGTCAAAGAAAATATGACTCATAGTTTACTTATTGCATACATAATATGGTCTTGACATGAACTTGAAAAGATTGAATAAAGTATGCACAATACTTAACACTTATTTACAGACATTAATTCAAGCAATTTGCTAATGGATTAGAAAATAATATTTTTCTTTATTTTGTAGATAAGGTCACAGAAGAAAAGGGGAGTTAAGTTAGTTGCCCTCGCTTTCATAAAGATCTAAGTCTAAATGTATTTTACTGTCTCTATTTGTCTATATGAAAGAATATTTAAAATATTAATATAAAATCAAAGATGAAAATATTTTTTATTTTTTACATGAAATCCAGATCATTTAGCAAGAAGACACAGTGTAGTTTAGACAATTGTTCTTTTTTTTTTATGGCAAAGCAAGCTATTCTTAGGGAAAACTAAATGTTAGAATAATTCTCATGTCATTTCAAAGACTAATTCTAGATCAGACTCTTCATTAAAAGATACAAAAAGAAACTGCCAAAATTAAAAACAAACAAACAAAAAGGTCTGCTAATATTTTCTGGAGATATACTTCACCATTTTTTCTTTTCCTGAGAATATTTACATAATTGAAAATGTTGACTGTAAATGAGACACATAACGGTAATGAAATGATAACTTGGAGAAACGTAAGCAAAGTTCCTTGAACAGGAATTCAAACAGGACTTCCATGATTGTCCATTGGTTAAGAATCCATCTGCCAAAGAAGGGGACATGGGGTCGATCTCTAGTCCAGGAAGATTCCACATGCTTCAGGCAACTAAGTCTCTTTACCACCCACTCCACAACTACTGAGCCCAAATGTCCTAGAGATCATATTCCTCAACAAAAGAAGTCACCACAATAAGAAGCCCACTCACCTCAACCAGAGAGTAGCCCTTGTTCAGCATAAACAGAGAGAAGTCTGCATGCAGCAATAAAGAGCCAGCAAGCCAAAAGTAAATAAATAAATAAATAACTTTTAAAAAGAAGTATTCAAACTAATTCTATTTTAGCAAGTTAGAGACTCTAATAGAGAGCTTGTCTTTCCTTCCTTTTTTCCTTCCTTCATTCTTTGCTTCCTTCATTCCACCCTTCTCTCATCCATCCACTCTATCTATCTATAGATTCATCCATGTATGTGTACAAAGTCACTTCAGTTGTGTCCGACTCTTTGTGACCCAATGGACTGTAGCCCTTCAGGCTCCCCATGTCCACAGGATTCTCCAGGCAAGAATGCTGGAGTGGGTTGCCATGACCTCCTTCAGGGGATCTTCCCAAACCAGGGACTGAGCCCTCATCTCTTGGGTCTCCTGCATTGACAGGCAGATTCTTTATGACTAGCATCACCTGGGAAGCCTATCCATCCATATATGCCTACCTAACAATTTTAGTGATCTGTTTTGTGTTACTCATCATTCTCACCTTTCCTCACATCATACACAGGTCAGTTCAGTTCAGTCAATCAGTCATGTCTGACTCTTTGCAACCCCATGGAGTGCAGAGCTCCTGGCTTCCCTGTCCATCACTAACTCCCAAAGCTTACTCAAACTCATGTCCATTGAGTCAGTGATACCACCTAACCATCTCAACCTCTGTCTGCCCCTTCTCTTCCACCTTCAATAGTTCCCATCAGGTCTTTTCAAATGAGTTAGTTCTTCGCATCAGGTGGCCAAAGTATTGGAGTTTCAGCTTCAGCATCAGTCCTTCCAATGCATATTCAGGACTGATTTCCTTTAGGATAGACTGGTTGAATCTCCTTGCAGTCCAAGGGACTCTCAAGAGTCTTCTCCAACACCACAGTTCAAAAGCATCAATTCTTTGGCATTCAGCTTTCTTTATAGTCCAACTCTAACATCCATTAATAACTACTGGAAAAACCATAGTTTGGACTAGACAGACCTTTGTTGGCAGAGTAATGTCTCTGTTTTTAAAGATGCTGTTGAGGTTGGTCATAACTTTTCTTCCAAGGAGCAAGCGTCTTTTAATTTCATGGCTGCAGTCACCATCCACAGTAATTTTGGAACCCCCAAAAATAAAGTCTATCACTCTTTCCATTGTTTCCCCATCTATTTGCCATGAAGTGATGGGACCATAATTGTAGTTTTCTGAATGCTGAGTTCTAAGCCAACTTTTTCACTCTCCTCTTTCACTTTCATCAAGAGGCTCTTTAGTTTCTCAGAAAGTGATCACACTTTCTGACATAAGGGTGGTGTCATCTGCTTATCTAAGGGTGTTGATATTTCTCTCAGCAATCTTAATTTTAGTTTGTGTTTCATCCAGTTCAGAATTTCTGAGGATGTACTCTGCATATAATTTAAATAAGCAGGGTGACAATATACAGCCTTGACATACTCTGTCCCCAATTTGGAGCCAGTCTGTTGTTCCATCTCCAGTTCTAACTGTTGCTTCCTGACCGCATACAGATTTCCAGGAGGCAGGTCAGATATTCTGGTATCCCCATCTCTTCAAGAATTTTCCACAGTTTCTTGTGGTCCACACAAAGGCTTTGGCACAGCCAATAAAGCAGAAGTAGGTGTTTTTCTGGAACTCGTTCCCTTTTTTGATGCTCCAGCAGATGTTGGCAATCTGATCTCTGGTTCCTCTGCCTTTTCTAAATCTAGCTTGAACATCTGGAAATTCACAGTTCACATACTGCTGAAGCCTGGCTTGGAGAATTTTCAGCATTACTAGCATGTGAGATGAGTGCAATTCTGCAGTAGTTTGAACATTCTTTTGCATTGCCTTTCTCTGGGATTACAATGAAAACTGATCTTTTCCAGTCCTGTGGCCACTGCTGAGTTTTCCAAATTTGCTGGCATATTGAGTGCAGCACATTCACAGCATCATATTTTAGGATTTGAAATAGCTCAACTGGAATTCAATCACCTCCACTAGCTTTGTTTGTAGTGATGTTTCCTAAGGCCCATTTGACTTTGCATGCCATATGTCTGGCTCTAGGTAAGTGATCACACCATCATGATTATCTGGGTCATGAAGATCTCTTTTGTATAGTTCTTCTGTGTATTCTTACCACCTCGTCTTAATATCCTCTGCTTCCGTTAGGTCCATACCATTTCTGTCCTTTATTGTGCCCATCGTTGCATGAAATGTTCCCTTGGTATTTCTAATTTTCTTGAAGAGATCTCTAGTCTTTCCCATTCTATTGTTTTCCTCTATTTCTGCCCGCTGATCACTGAGGAAAGCTTTCTTCTCTCTCCTTGTTATTCTTTTGAACTCTGCATTCAAATCGGTGTATCTTTCCTTTGCTCCTTTGCCTTTAGCTTCTCTTCTTTTCAAAGCTATTTGTAAGGCTTCCTCAGATGACCATTTTGCCTTTTTGCATTTCTTTTTCTTGGGAATGGTCTTGATTCCTGCCTCCTGTACAATTTCAGGAACCTCCATCCATAGTCTTCAGGAACTCTGTGTATCAGATCTAATCCCTTGAACCTATTTGTCACTTCTACTGTATAATCATAAGGAATTTGATTTAGGTCATACCTGAATGGTCTAGTGGTTTTCCCTACTTTCTTCTATTTAAGTCTGAATTTGGCAATAAGGATTTCATGATCTGAGCCATAGTCATCTCCCAGACTTGTTTCTGCTGACTGTATAGAACTTCTCCATCTTTGGCTGCAAAGAATATAATCAGTCTGATTTCTGTATTGACCATCTGTTGATGTCCATGTGTAGAGTCTTCTCTTGTGTTGTTGAAAGAGAGTGTTTGTTATGACCAGTGTATTCTCTTGGCAAAACTCTGTTAGCCTTTGATCTGCCTCATTTTGTACTGCAAAGCCAAATTTGCTTGTTACTCCAGGTGTTTCTTGACTTCCTACTTTTGCATTCCAGTCCCCTATAAAGAAAAGGACATCTTTTTTGGGTGTTAGTTCTAAAAAGTCTTGTTGAACCATTGAACTTCAACTTCTTCCCCATTATTGGTCTGAACATAGACTTGGATAATTGTGATATTGAATGGTTTGGCTTGGAAACAGACAGAGATCATTCTGTCGTTTTTGAATTTGCACCCGAGTATTGCATTTTGGACTCCTTTGTTGACTATGATGACTACTCCGTTTCTTCTAAGGATTCTTGCCCACAGTAGTAGATATAATGGTCATCTGAGTTAAATTCACCTATTCCAGTCCATTTTAGTTCTCTAATTCCTAAAATGTTGATGTTCAGCCATGCCATCTCCTGTTTGACCACTTCCAATTTGCCTTGATTCATGGACCTAACATTCTATGTTCCTATGCAGTATTGTTCTTTGCATCAGACTTTACTTCCATAACCAGTCACATCCACAACTGGGTGTTGTTTTTACTTTGGTCCATCTCTTCATTATTTCTGGAGTTATTTCTCCACTGCTATCCAGTACCATATTGGGCACTTACTGATCTGCGGAGTTCATCTTTCAGTGCCCTATCTTTTTGCCTTTTCATACTGTTCATGGGGCTCTCAAGACAAGAATACTGAAGTGGTTTGCCATTCCCTTCTCCAGTGGATCATGATTTGTCAGAACTCTCCATCATGTCCTGTCCGTTTTGGGTGGCCTACATGGCATGACTCATAGTTTCACTGAGTTAGACAAGGCTGTGGTCCATGTGATCAGATTGGTTAGTTTTCTCTGATTGTAGTTTTCATTCTGTCTGTCCTCTGATGGAGAAGGATAACAGGCTTATGGAAGTTTCCTAATGGGAGAGACTGAGGGGAAAACTGGGTCTTATGGGCAGGGCCGTGCTCACTGTAACTTTAATCAAATTTTATGTTGATGGGCAGGGTTGTGTTCCCTCCCTGACCTGAGGCCAAATTATGGTGGAGGTAATAAAGATAATGGTGACCTCCTCAAAAGGTCCCATGCAGGCACTGCTGTGCACTTCAGTGCCCCCAACCCACAGCAGGCCACTGTTGATCCAGGCCTTCATTGAAGACTCCTGGACTCTCACAGGCAAGTCTGGATCAGTCACTTGTGGGGTCACTGCTCCTTTCTCCTGGGTCCTGGTGCACACAAGGTTTTTTAAAAAAAACTCAGATGAAACTTTTTAGCCAACTCAATATATACCTATATTTATATTCTCATATATAGCACATAATAGCTCATAGCTCACCCATATACACATAAACATGAAGCAAACTCCTGTGAATTGCTTGCTTTTTCACTTTCTCTTCTGTGAACTCCTGTTAACTCACATTCTTTTCAACCTAGGAAATGCATATCAACTATCTTTCATTACTATCATTGAGATATAAATTTAACTTGTCAAATGTTTGTGTTTCAACCCTCCAAGTCAAATGCTGGTTTTCAAAGAGTAGACTGTGCCAAGAACACTATATTTATAACTTGGGGGAGTACTTTCCACATGGAAGAAATTAAATATTATTGATGAAGTGATCTTTCTTTTTTTTTTTTGTGAAGGATGAAACTACTCAAACTGATTGTTTTCACCCTATCTCCTACCCTTTACAATGATATCATGAAGAAAGGAAATATGAAATGAGTAACCACTAACAAAATATCTTTTAATAGGGTAAGTTGCTGAGGAAGTGGAGTAATCTGATCTTGCTCTGCATAGAATGTATCACAGAATCTGAGATGTACTTGAAACCTTGATGTGAAATTTACCTTTGAATTTCTATTATGCTAACCTTAGAAGAGTAGTTGACTCTCTTTATATTTCACATAAAAATTCTTCACCCTGGCAGCTTTGAAAATACAAACATAATTTTATTAAGACAAATGCTGCAGTCAAGTGCCATAAAAACAAACAAAAGTACTGGCCCAAACCCATTGCTTAGCAATCACATGTTTATAGTCTAGAGCAACTTGTGCTATTAGTTTATAATATTAATAATGCCTTTCAAGTTTTTAAACATTACAAGCAAACGTTTATGGCCATCAGTTGCAGAGCTTTGTAATTAATACTCATATGATTTTTCCCCACAACCGTATATAGGACTGGGAAGTGAGAACATCTGAATATATAAAATATTTGCAGCTGAAGAAACATATTACCAGGTTGTTTATTAAGAATGTGGTTGTTTCTAGTTTAGTGTCAGTTCAGTTTAGTTAAGTTCAGTCACTCAGTCGTGTCCTACTCTTAGAGACCCCAGGACTGCAGAACGCCAGGCCTCCTTGTCCATCGCCAACTACCAGAGTTTACTCAAACTCATGTCCATTGGGTCAGTGATGCCATCCAGCCGTCTCAACCTCTGTTGGCCCCTTCTCCTCTTGTCTTCAATCTTTCCCAGCATCAGGGTCTTTTCCAAGGATTAAGTTCTTCACGTCAGGTGGCCAAAGCATTGCAATTTCAGCTTCAGCATCAGTCCTTCCAATGAATATTCAGGACTGAATTCCTTTAGGATGGAATGGTTGGATCTCCTTGCAGTGCAAGAGACCCTCAAGAGGCTTCTCCCACACCACAGTTCAAAAGCATCAGTTCTTCGGCACTTAACTTTCTTTATAGTCCAACTATCACATCCATACATGACTACTGGAAAAACCATAGTTTTGACTAGATGGCAATTTGTTGGCAAAGTAATGTCTCTGTTTTTAAATATGCTGTCGAAGTTGGTCATAACTTTTCTTTCAAGGAGCAAGCATCCTTTAATTTCATGGCTGCAGTCACCATCCACAGTGATTTTGGAGCGCAGAAAAATAAAGTCTGTCACTCTTTCCATTGTTTCCTCACCTATTTGTCATGAAGTGATGGGACCAGATGCCATAATCTTAGTTTTCTGAATGTTGAGCCTCAAGCCAACTTTTTCACTCTCCTCTTTCACCTTCATCAAGGGCTCTTTACTTCCTCTTCATTTTCTGCCATAACGGTAGTGTCATCTGTATATCTAAGGTTATTGATATTTCTCCCAGCCATCTTGAATCCAGGCTTTGCTTCATCCAGCCCAGAGTTTCTCATAATGTACTCTACATATAAGTTAAATAAGCAAGGTGACAATAAACAGCCTTGATGTATTCCTTTCCCTATTTGGAACCAGTCTGTTGCTCCATCTTCAGTTCTAACTGTTGTTTCCCAACGTGCATACAGATTTCTCAAGAGAAAGGTCAGGTGGTCTGGTATTCCTATCTCTTGAAGAATTTTCCACAGTTTGTTGTGGTCCACACAGTCAAAGGTTTCGACATAGTCAAAAAAACAGAAGGAGACTTTTTTGGAACTCTCTTGCTTTCCCGATGATCCAACAGATCTTGGCAATATGGTCTCTGGTTCCTCTGCCTTTTCTAATTCTATCTTGAACATCTGGAAGTTCATGGTTCACATATTGCTGAAGCCTGTCTTGGAGAAGTTTGAACATTACTTTACTAACGTGTGAGATGAGTGCAATTGTGCAGTAGTTTGAACACTCTTTGGCATTGCCTTTCTTTGGGATTGGAATGAAAACTGATCTTTTCCAGTCCTGTGGCCACTGCTGAGTTTTCCAAATTTTCTGGCATGTTGAGTGCACCACTTTCACAGCATCATCTTTTACAATTTAAAATAGCTCAACTGGAATTCCATTACCTCCACTAGCTTTATTCGTAGTCATGTTCCTAAGGCCCACTTGACTTTGCATTACAGGATGTCTGGTTGTAATGAGCAATCACACCATCGTGATTATATGAGTCCTGAAGATCTTTTTTGTATAGTTCTTCTATGTATTCTTACCACCTCATCTTATTATCTTCTGCTTTCATTAGGCCCATACCATTTCTGTCTTTTATTGTGCCCATCTTTGTATGAAATATTCTGTTGGTATCTCTAATTTTCTTGAAGAGATCTCCAGACTTTTCCATTCTATTATTTTCATCTATTTCTTTGCATTGATCACTGAGGAAGGCTTTCTTATCTCTCCTTATTATTCTTTGGAACTCTGCATGCGAATAGGTGTATCTTTCCTTTTCTCCTTTGCCTTTTGTTTCTCTTGTATTGACAGCTATTTGCATGGCCTTTCAGACAACCATTTTGCCTTTCTGCATTTCTTTTTCTTGGGGATGGTCTTGATCCCTTCCTCCTGTACAATGTCATGAACCTCTGTCCATAGTTCTTCAGGCACTCTGTCTATCAGATCTAATCCCATGAATCTATTTGTCACTTCCACTGTATAATCATAAGGGTTTTGATTTAGATCATATCTGAATGGTCTAGTGGTTTTCCATACTTTCTTCAATTTAAGTCTGAATTTGGCAATAAGGAGTTCATGGTTTGTGCCACAGTCAGCTCCAAGTCTTGTTTTTGCTGACTGTATAGAGCTTTTCCATCTTTGGCTGCAAAAAAAATAATCAGTGTGATTTTGGTATTGACCGTCTGGTCAATCTGGTGATGTCCATGTGTAGAGTCTTCTCTTGTGTTGTTGGAAGAGGGTGTTTGCTATGACAAGTGCATTCTCTTGGCAAAATTCTGTTAGCCTTTCCCTGATTCATTCTGTTCTCCAAGGCCAAATTTGCCTGTTACTCCAGGTATTTCTTGACTTTCTACTTTTGCATTCCTGTCCCCTATAATTAAAAGGGCATGTTTTTGAGTGTTATATATACCCTACAATTATTATACACACTCTTATATAGGTTTGTAGCATCTATAAAAATTTCACTTTTCAAAACCAATTAATTTCATAGATCAGTGATTATAGTGTGTTGTGCCATGTGCTTAGTCAATCAGTCGTGTCCAACTCTTTGCAACCCCAGGGACTGTAGCATGCCAGACTCCACTGTCCATGGGGATTCTCCAGGCAAGAATCCTGGAATGGGTTTCCATGCCCACCTCTAGGTGATCTTCCCAACCCAGGGATTGAAGCTAGGTCTCCCACATTGCAGGTGGATTCTTTACCGTCTGAGCCACACAAGAATATAGTATGGTTGGCAACATAGGTAATTTGCAGTCAGAAGACATGTTTCAAGTCAGTTATGTCTTTTACTAATTCCATAACAAATTTTAGTGACCATAGTGATTTTGAATGTGAAAAAAAAAAAAAAAAACAAAAATAATAGCAATACCAATAGTAGTAGTAGCAGCAGTATTTACAATAAGTCTCTAAGTAATATTTATATACCACTTATTATACTTAGGATATCAACTTGAAGACTGATATAAAGATATATATGTATAGATATTATAAAAATGTTAGATAATAGAAAACACTTTTAAATACTAATATCTATAAATTATTTAGAAAATAATAAATATATTTAGTGGACACATTTTCTTCCAGGTACTGGTCCAAATGTTTCAAATACATCATTAATTTAACAATTCTTATTATATTCTCCATTTTACAAGTGAGAAATGGCTTCAATGACTTGTCCAAAGGAACAGGTCTTATAGATCTCATGCTCTTAAGCCTGATTCTAGAGCTTGCTGCTGCTAAGTCGCTTCAGTCGTGTCCGACTCTGTGCGACTCCATAGACGGCAGCCCACCAGGCTCTGCCGTCCCTGGGATTCTCCAGGCAAGAATACTGGAGTGGGTTGCCGTTTCCTTCTCCAGTGCATTAAAGGGAAAAGTGAAAATGAAGTCGCTCAGTCGTCCGACTCTTAGTGACCCCATGGACTGTAGCCTACCAGGCTCCTCCGTCCATGGGATTTTCCAGGCAAGAGTACTGGAGTGGGGTGCCATTGCCTTCTCCGATTCTAGAGCTTATACTTTGTTTTATGACACTTAAAAATGTAATTTGTCAATGACATGACAGTTATTCAGAAACATTCAAGATCATCAAAATACTGATACCAGGATTCAATGGAACTAGTAATATAAAATTTGCTATCCTCACAAAAGTGAGTATGTAAATCTAAAAAAAATCATTGAAAAATATAATGTGAAATATAATTTATCTCATAGATGTTGACCAACTTAATGTTGCATAGGGAGTGTCAGTGCTGTTAACCATCTTTAACAAAGATACAAGTATTTTATGTCATATTTCAACTTTTTTTTTTTCTTGGAGTAGTTAGATGCCGTAAGAATGAAGAATTTTGTGAAATACAATAAAAAGTACAAAAAATCAAATGCAAAATGTTTTGAGATCTAGAGAGATTTTTTGATATATTTTCACACTACTTTTAATAATTAATATGCCTATTAGTTTATTACATTGCTGAAAGCATGTTTTGTCCTTTTCTTTAAATGTCAATCATTTATTTAAAAGATATTTGTTTAAGTATTGTTAGTAAATATACTTTTCATTATTCAAATATTTTTTCATATCACTTTACCCTAACTTCATTATTTTAGACTACTTAATCTACCCAATGATTTACTATTATGATTAATAACAAAGAAAAATCTCTAAGCATTAAATATTCCTCTGCATTTTATATATACTGTATCCTTAGGATAGAGTCTTAGAAGCAGGCCTATTAACAAGTACACTTTGAAAAATAACTTTATTGAAGTATAAGTAATATTAAAAACAAATTATAAGTATACCCAGTTTGCTGACTTTTGAATCTCATGTTATAAAAACATCCTTCAAGATTTAGGACATTCCTGCAAATTGAAACATTTTCTTGAACCATTAGTCAACACCCCTTCCTTTGCAACGAAGCCACTACTCTACTCCATGTCACTGTGAATTATTTTTACCACTTTCAGACCTTTACATAAATGGAATCATACACTGTGTACCCTTTGCATACATCTCCTTTTGCACATCAAAATGATTTTAAATTGTATCCATTCATCTGTGTGTATCAATAGTCCTTTCACTTTCATTGCTGAATAATAATGTTGTATAAATATACTATCATTTGTTTATTAATCCACATTCAGTGGAAATTTGATTTTTCCTGAGTTTCTCATTATTATGAGTAAAGTTTCTCTATGTACCTAAATAAATTCTTTTTATGGATATGTGTTTTTAAATCCCTTTGGCAATAGGAGTGGAATTTTTGAGTCACATGTTAATTGTGTGTGTATTTAAATAAGCAAAAAAAACCTGCTAACTCTTTCTAAAATGGTTATAGCATTCTAAACAACACCTGCTTAACAGGAAGTTCCAATTGCTCCACGGTTTTGGCAACAATTAGTTACTAGTTATTTTAATTTTAGTTTTATTTTAGCATGTGTGTAGTGATGTTTAAATTTGTCTATTTGGATTTTTCATTGATAACATGATTTTGAATTATTTTTAAATTATAATTTTGAATAGCTTTTACATATATTTATTAACCATCTGTATAACATATCTTGAAATACTTAGCAATGAATTATCTCAGCATTAATTTTATCTGAAAATGCTCTTTTACTTCTGTTTAAAGATATAGATGTTATTTCTTTTTTGGTGTTTAAATGTGTTATTTCGCTGCTCCTGACTTTCTGTATTTCTCTTGAGAAATCTGTTGCATACTTATTTTGTTTACTTTTATGTACATGTAAAGATTTCTCATTATGACTTCTTTTCACTGAATTTATTATTTTATCCAGTGGTGTGTGCTTATCCTGTTTAAAGCTTGCTTAGTTTCTTGGAATTATGGGTTTATAATGAAGGAGGAAAGGAATAGACCGAGCTGACTCCATCTTAAAAAAAGAAGGAAACTCCATCTTACATTCCCATTAAACTTTGGACTATGTGCCTGGTAGCCATGGACAATACATACCTATGGCTGAACAGGCCTCCTGGACTGATAGACACCAGATTCCATACCAAGATTTCCCTTCACCAGAAAGAATGTATTAAATCCCTATGTGGTCAATCACCTTTGTCATATTTATGGAACCCATTGGTTTAGGTTACAATGTATAACCAGCTGACGCTTCTGATTATGAATCTTGGCTGTAACCTGATTGTATCTCCCTTTAACATTTTCCAGGTTCAGTTCAGCTCAGTTCAGTCTCTCAGGTGTGTCTGACTCTTTGCGACTCCATGGACTGCAGCACGTAAGGCCTCCCTGTCCATCAGCAACTCCCGGAGTTAACTCAAAATCATGTCCATTGAGTCAGTGATGCCATCCAACCATCTCATCCTCTGTCGTCCCCTTCTTCTCCCGCCTTCAATAATTCCCAGCATCAGAGTCTTTTCAAATGAGTTAATTCTTCGCATCAGGTAGGCAAAGTATTGGAGTTTCTGCTTCAGCATCAGTCCTTCCAATGAATATTTAGGACTGATGTCCTTTAGGATGGACTGGTTGGATCTCCTCACAGTCTAAGGGACTCTCAAGAGTCTTCTTCAACACCACAGTTTAAAAGCATCAATCCTTCAGTGCTCATCTTTCTTTACAGTCCAACTTTCACATCCATAAATGAGTACTGGAAAAACCATAGCTTAAACTAGACAGGCTTTTATTGGAAAGTAACGTCTTTGCTTTTTAATATGTTGTCTAGGTTGGTCATAACTTTTCTTCCAAGGAGCAAGCGTTTTTTAATTTCATGGCTGCAGTCACCATCTGCAATGATTTTAGAACTCAAAAAAATAAAGTCTGTCACTGTTTCCATTGTTTCCCCATCTATTTACCATGAAGTGATGGGATTAGATGCCATGATCTTAGTTATATGAATGTTGAGTTTTAAGCCAACATTTTCACTCTCCTCTTTCACTTTCATCAAGAGTATTTATAGTTCTTCTTTGTTATCTGCCATAAAGGTGGTGCCTTCTGCAAATCTGAGGTTATTGATACTTCTCCCAGCAATCTTGATTCCAGCTTGTGCTTCATCCAGCCCAGTGTTTCTCATGATATATTCTGCATATAAGTTAAACAGGCAGGGTGACAATATACAGCCTTGATGGACTCCTTTTCCTATTTGGAACCAGTCTGTTGTTCCATGTCCAGTTCTAACTGTTGCTTCCTGACCTGCATACAGATTTCTCAGGAGGCAGGTCAAGCGGTCTAATATTCCCATCTCTTGAAGAATTTTCCACGATTTGTTGTGATCCACATAGTCAAAGGCTTTGGCATAGTCAATAAAGTAGAAAAAGATGTTTTTCTGGAACTCTATCCCTTTTTCAGTGCTCCAACGGATGTTGGCAATTTGATCTCTGGTTCCTCTGCCTTTTCGAAATCCAGCTTGAACATCTGGAAGTTCATGGTTCACATACTGTTGAAGCCTTTCTTAGAGAATTTTGAGCATTACTTTGCTAGCTTGTGAGATGTGTGCAATTCTGCAGTAGTTTGAATATTCTTTGGCATTGCCTTTCTTTGGGATTGGAATGAAATCTGACCTTTTCCAGTCCTGTGGCCACTTCTGAGTTTTACAAATTTGCTGGCATATTGAATGTAGCAGTTTCACAGCATCATCTTTTAGGATTTGAAATAGCTCAACTGGAATTCCATCACTTCCACTAGCTTTGTTTGTAGTGATGCTTCCTAAGGCCCACTTGCCTTTGCCTTCCGGGATGTCTGGTTGTAAGGTGAGTGATCACACCATCGTGATTATCTGTGTCGTGAAGATCTTTTTTGTATGTTCTATGTATTCTTGCCACTTCTTAATATCTTCCGCTTTTGTTCGGTCCATACCATTTCTATCCTTTATTTTCCAGGCTAGTTTTAAGGAATTTGGGGATGTGGGCTTGAGCACATCCACTTAAGGTATATAAGGTTTTCACAAAAGTCGGTCGGGGTCCCTGGCTGAAGAGGAAACTCTGCCTCAGACTCTCCGGTGTAATAAACTGCACTCCACTATCCATGCTGTTCTTCTGAGTGTGTTTGTTTCCTGCGAGTTTGGCTATAACAATGATCTGCATCAAATTTTGAGAATAAAATTAGTCATTTAATTTTGCAAACCTGTCTCTTTCTCAGAGTTATATTAAAGAACTAGTTTAGCTCCTACAACTATTGAGCCCCTGCTCATTATTTTAGGTCATTTAAACTCTGTACTTCAACTTGTATAGTTGAACTTATAGCTCAACTTATATACTCTTTTATCATGATTACTAATTTTTTTCTTGAAGAGTGTAATATACTACAAAGATCATTAAATGAATTATTTTTGTTTTTGTTTTTTTTTCATTTCTAGAGGTTCTATTTGTTTCATGGCTTTAATTTGTCATTTTGTTTGCATTTAAATCCTTGAACATATTTATAATAATTTATAAGTATTTCCATTGATTCTTTTTGTTTTTTATCTGAATTGCACCCCTCTCCCGCAATATGGTTCAAATGTTCCTGCTTCTTCACCTACCTTGTTGTAGCCATGCGTTGCAGGAAACAAACTCACTCAGAAGGACAATGCAGATAGTGGAGTGCAGTTTATTACACTGGCGGCCCCAAGGCAGAGTCTCCTCTTAGCCAAGGACCCCGACCATTTGTATACCCTAAGGGTACGTGCCCAATCCCACCTCCCCAAATTCTCTGAAACTAGTCTGAACAAAGGAAAAGAAAGATACAGTCAAAGTTAACCCGTGATTCATATGCCTTAAGCTCATTTTTCGTATGCCTTAAGCCTAGATAGTTAACAGTGGAGAATTATCAATAGGCCTGTGGTCATATCCCCAATAAGCATAATAGAATTTATGATTCTGTTTTGTTACACAGATAATTAAGGTATTCTTTTAGGCAATGGAGAAACTACGTACAAGCTCTGGGGCTCTTCCATCCGGGGAGTATGGTTTTCCAGTTGGAATGTCGTTTCCATAGATACTGGGCATATAGTTCAAAGTCCACAGTCCAGCTTAAGATGGAGTCCTGCTTTCAAGACGGAGCCTGTTCTGTTTGTTACCTCCTTCAGTCTAATTTAATTTGCTTGGATGCTTCCCATTGTGATATTAAGTTGAATAGTGTGTAGACTTTATTGTATGTTTCTAACAACTGTTAAGCTTTGTTTTGGCTGGTAGTTAAGGTGTTTGTCAATAAGTTTGACCATTTCAGGGCATTTTTTATGCTTTTCAGAAGACTGGTCTAACAGGAGCCATCACTATAAGATTGGTTAAACCATTATATGGTAGCCTGACCATGTGTTTCCTACTGAATACCTTGGCTGTTTAAGAGTTTTCTTTAGTCTAGCTCCTCAGAATTCATATGCCAATTGGCCCTGCCTGAACTGTATGAAACACTAAGGTTACATTGTCTTGCAGTTATTTTTCCAATAACTGGTCTTTGCCTAGTCTTGTGGAAACTTTCAGTACGAAAGTTCAACTAAGCCAATGCATAAATACATCTCCATTTAGAGTTTAAAGACATCCAGACAGAAATGTTAGTGAATCCATAGTTGAAATTCAAAAAATAATTTTCTGTGTATCTTTCTCTTCTTAGTAATCTATCCTCCAAATTCCAGCTGTCTCATTTTCCTCAAACCCTCAGCAAGACAATCACGATTTGCTTATCATTCATGAGAGGCAAGAAATTATCCTCAGTTGGAAGGAAGTCTCACCTAGTATGTTTCCTTTTTTGCAGAAATCATTGTTGTGTATAACCTTTTATGTAATATCTAAAAACATAATTTCTATGTATACATTATTCAGGTTTTTAGTTGTTCTTTTGAGAAAGTATGTATGATACTAGATATTTTACCACAGGGAATAGAAGAAATATGAATGCTTTAAAAAGTTTTTTAAAATAATGTACACAATTTTGAAATGCAAATCATGGAAGAAAAATGTGCACATTTTTTGTAAATACATTTTGAATATCATTTAAAGATATATTTTTATACACAGTAACTTTGTTTATGTTTGCATTCCTAAATTATGCTGTACTGGGTGAACAGTATCCCCCCAAATTCACATTTAAGTAGTTGTTAATGTAAACTTATTTGGAAGTAGGGTCTTTGCAGATATAATAAAGTTAAAATGAGATCAGATCACTGAGTTAGTGTAGCCCGTAACTCCAACGTTTGTGGTTCTTATAAGATGGAAATTTGGATACTCAAGGGGAAGACATCCATGCTAAGGCAGAGGCAAAGTTTAGAATGATGTGGCTACAACCAAGGAATTGAAAGTATTGCCAGCAGCTTCCAGAAGCTACAAAAGAGATGTGAATAGAGTTTCCCTTGGAGCTACCAAAATGAACCAAAACTTGACTTCAAACTTCTGTCCTTCAGATTGTGAAATAATACGTTTCTGTTGGTTTAAGCTAGACAATCTGTAGTAATTTTTAGGAAGGTAGTGCATATGATATTGAATATAGTATGTAAAATATATATTATGTGCATCATCATTTTTATAAGATTTTAAAATAATTTATAATTTTTACATAAACTTTTAATTACTCTTAATTATATGCTTTCTTATGACATTTAATTATTTCAAAGTAATTCACTGTATGATTTTCTATTATCAATCATCTATTATTAGACATTGAGATAGTTTCCAATTCTTGTCTTATCTTAATAATGCCATATAAAACATGATAGAGAAATACTCCTGGTAATTTATAATTATTTCTTTAATTTTTAATTCCTAAAATATACTTAGTATGAATATTTTCAGATTCCTGAACAAATCTTTTCAAATTTCCAAAAAGTAAAAACATAAGAAAGTTTATATCAGAACATTTGAGCCAACACAAAGCACAATCCCTTATATTAAATTTTGCTTTTTAGATACCTGAATGATAAAACAAAAAGTCATTATTGCCTTGTTGTACATTTATTAGATTACTAATAAGGTTTAGTATTTTTATGTTTTATGCAATTTCTGTTTTTATATGTCTGGTTTATGTAGTTCTTTTACTGAAAATTTGTGTACTGGGCAATTATATTAATTTGAATTATAATAAATTTTTATTTATTTACTTTTTGGGGGTTGGAGATTCTTCTCCTTTAATCATAGGAGCTCAGAAGTGTAGCAATATTCCTTTTAAATTGCTATATTCTATATCATATTTGCAAATTTAACACAGTTTAAGACTCAAAAGTACGAGCAACTATTATAATCAACTACATTTTGCCTTAATTTTAATTCAATTTTTTTTAATTTTAAAAATGTTTTAATTGGAGGATAATTGCTTTGCAATGTGTTGGTTTCTGATGTACAACAACATAAATCAGCCATAACTATATATATATATATTTATATATATATACTTTATATATATATATTCCCTTCCTGTTGAGTTTCCCTTTCACTCCCCCCCCCCGATCCCACCCCTGTAGGTTGTGGCAGAGCACCACAACAGGTCAGGCTCCCTGTGCTATACAGTAGCTTCCCACTAGCTATCTATTTTACACGATAGTGTGTATATATATATATATATACGATATTGATATATATGTCAATGTTACTTTCTCAATTAGTCCGACCCTCTCCCTCCCCCACTGAATCTACAAGTCTATTCTCTACATCTGCATTTAATTTTTTGTTTAATTTTAGATTCCAATTCATAAGTTCAGAAAAACTGTTTAAAGCTCTATCTCAATCTTCAGAGATTTTTTTCATGTATGTCTTTGAGATGTTATGTCTTTCTCTGGGTAAACATGCATAAATTTACATATACACACATATGTAATTGACAGCATGTGTGTGTGCTCTATCGAGTCAGATTTTTGAGACCTCATAAACTGTAGCCTGCCAGGCTCCACTGTCCATGGAATTTTCCAGGCAAGAATACTAGAGTAGGTTGCTATTTCCTATGCCAGGGAATCTTTCCAAGCCAAGGGCTGAACCCACATCTCTTTCATCTCCTGCATTGGCAGGTGGATTCTTTACCACAGTGGCACCTGAGAAATTGAATTTGCTAGGTAAGAAAATGTAATTTGGTACATTGAAATCAGTGAAGTTGACTTAAGGTTCAGTATGATTTCTGGTGAGGTACATTTTGATTTGGATTACTTTGAAGTTGTAGGATTCAGGTATTTTTCATAGGTAAGGTTCCGTGTGTATATAAACTGATTAGAACAAATTTACTTTCAAATTTCCCTTTGGGGCTAAGTAAGCTCAACAGAAACGTGATCGTGATGCACTTATACTAATAGATAGTTAACAAATTAACTCTCCATAATATTTTAAAAATAATCCTCTGAGATATACACACTGCTAAATTTAAAATGGATAACCAACAAAGGCCTACTGTATAACAAAGGGAACTCAATATTATGTATTAATAACAATCTAAGTAGGAAAAAAATTTGAAAAAGAACAGATACTTGTATATGTATAACTAAAACACTTTGATGTACACCTGAAATGAACACAACATTGTTAATAACTATACTCCAATATAAAATAAAAAGTTAAAAAAATGGCATTCTCACATGAGATTGTGTACAGAAAGCTAATGCTAATTTAATATGTACAAAAATAAAAATCCTCATGTATGCCAAGTTTAATTTTTGCTCTGTGGAAACAAGTGCAAACTGCAAGCTTTGGGGTGCCTAAAACAACAAAGATTTGGTCTTCTAACAAAGTTTAGTAACTGATATACCAATTAATGTGTGTGTATATTAACTGTATTACATGTGTGTATACACATAGATATTCAGAAGATTAAAGTATCTTCTTTATAACTATTTTTAACTTGTAGAAATCAGTATCCTATATACAGATTGCCACTAGATTGTCACTGGTGCAACAGTCCTAAGACACTGCAGTTTCATGGCATTTGTTTTCAGTTTATATGTATCTCAGAGAAGCTCAATACATTTTATTCTGACCATTCTCATGTCACATTCATATCATAAAGTCTGAAAACAATTCTGAGAAAATGTGGCAGTTTCAAACTATGAATACTGAGTTTATTTATACAGAGTATAAATAAACAGAAAAAATCATAAATTTAGAGTTGCTTGGTAGTATCAAAATGTCTTTTCAGGTATCACCTAAACAATAGAAAATATTACTATACACATGAGTTGCCTTATTAAATTTACACTTTATTATGGATCTCATGTTTACATTCTCCAAGAAAGCTATTATATTTCAGAAAACAATGTTATGATTTATCAGCTTACATTCATAAGATTTAAAAATGAATATTAAATTGACAAAGCTAACTTACTTAAATTTGTTGCATCTACATTGTTTCTACAATTTAAAACATGGCCTTTTATAAAGTAGAAGAGAGCATGTCATGCCCACAATTTTAACTGAGATAGTTTTAAAAGACCATAAATAAAAACTATCTTAAATTTGTAAGACTAATAGCCTAAGTGGCAAAAATCTTCCAAGTTAGAAAATTTCATATTTTTTTTTCTCTTAGGTTTTTTGTTTATTTTATTAAAATATTAATTTATTACATTTATATGATTTATAGCATTGTATTAGTTTCAGGAATATAACATAGATGTAGTATTTTTACAGGCTACATTTCATTATAGGTTATTACAATATATTGCATAAATTCCATGTGTTATAGACTATATCCTTGTTTGCTAATCTATTTTATACATAGTAGTTTGTATCTGCTAATCCTATACTCTATTGTGAACATTGACATTTTAGGAATCAGTGAACTAAAATGGACCAGAATGGGTACATTTAATTCAGATGACCATTATATCTACAGCTGTGGGTAAGAATCCTTCAGAAAAAAATGGAGTAGCCCTCATAGTCAATAAGAGAGTCCAAAATACAGTACTTGGGTGCAATTTCGAAAACAACACAAAGATCTTTGTTCATTTCAAAGGCAAAGTGTTCAATGTCACAATAATCCAAGTCTATGCCCCAATCACTAATGCCAAAGAAGCTTAAGTTGAATGTTTCTATGAAGATCTACAAGACCTTTACAACTAACATGAAAAAAAAAATTATCCTTTTCATCATAGGGAACTGGAATGCAAATATAGGAAGGCAAGAGTTACCTGGAGTAACAGGTAAGTTTGGCCTTGGAGTACAAAATGAAGCAAGGCAAAAGCGAACAGAGTTTTGCCAAGAAAACACACTAGTCATAGCAAGCACCCTCTTTCAACAACACAAGAGATGACTCTAAACATGGATTTCAGCAGATGGTCAATATCAAAATCAATTTTATTATATTCTTTGTAGCTGAAGATGGAGAAGCTCTGTACTGTCAGCAAAAACAAGACCAGGAGCAAACCATGGCTCAGAGGAACCAGATATCAAATTGCCAATATCTGCTGGATCATAGAAAAAGCAAGAGAATTCCAGAAAAAAACATCTACTTCTGCTTCATTGACTAAGCCAAAACCTTTTACTCTGGATCACAACAAACTGTGGAAAATTCTAACAGAGATGGGACCACCCTACCTGCCTCTTGAGTGACCTGTATGCAGGTCAAGAAGCAACAGTTAGAAGAAGACATAGAACAACAGACTGGTTCCAAATTGGGAAAGGAGCACGTCAAGGCTGTATGTTGTCATCCGACTTATTTAAATTCTATGCAGAGTACATCATACGAAATGCTGGTCCAGATGAAGCACAAGCTGGAATCAAAGCTGCTTATAGAAGTATCAATAACCTGAGATATGCAATTGATACCACCCTTATGGCAGAAAATGAAGAGGAACTAAAGAGCCTCTTGATGAAACTGAAAGAGGAGAGTGAAAAAGCTGTTTAAAACTCAACGTTCAAAAAACAAAGATCATGGCATTTGGCCCCATCACTTCATGGCAAATAGATGGGAAAACAGTGCAAAGTTACAGTCTTTATTTCTTGGGCTCCAAAAACACTGCAGATGGTGACTATAGCCATGAAATTAAAAGGCTTCCAAGGCTTGATCCTTGGAAGAAAAGTTATGACCAAACTAAACAGTGTATTAAAAAGCAGACATCACAGTGTATGAAAACACTGACAAAGCTCCATCTAGTCAAAGCTATGGTTTTTCCAGTAGTCATGTATGGTTGTGAGGGTTGAACCATAAAGAAGACTGAGCCCCCAAAGAATTGATGCTTTTGAACTGTGGTGTTGGAGAAATCTCTTGAGAGTTCCTTGGACTGCAAGGAGATCAAACCAGTCAATCCTAAAGGAAATCAATCTTAAATATTCATTGAAAGGATTGATGCTGAAGCTGAAACACCAATACTTTGGCCACCTGATGCGAAGACCTGACTCGTTAGAAAAGACCCTGATGCTGGCAAAGATTGAAGGCAGGAGGTGAAAGGGATGACAGAGGACAAGATGGTTGGATGGCATCACCGACTAATGGGCACGAGTTTTAGCAAGTTCTGGGAAATGATGAAAGAGAGTGAAGCCTGGCATGCTGCAGTCTATAACATCGCAAAGAGTTAGACGTGACCGAGCTACTGAACAAAAACAAAGTGATGCTGTTTAACAGACATAGAGATGAAGCAGGATGAAAGATTACTAAATCATTTTTAAACACATTCTGTTTTAGTGTCAGCATGGCATTAGGATAATTTTTCATGATGCTTTGAAAAGTACAGGTTCATAGTCCAGAAAAATTTTTTAAAGTCACAATTTGTGTGAGGGTGGTAGTTATTGCTATATATCAATGGGCACATGAAAGACAGCAACCACAGTGGATATGGAATGAGAAGAAAAGTTATAATGAAGAAATTATTACAATCAAAGTTGAAAGACTTTTTGTTTCCATTTTACCATTTGTGTTTTATAATGGTGAGCATATTATTCAATGTCTGTCAGAGCTTCAGTCTACTTATTTGTAAATGCCTCAGTGGATTCTTCTTTATAGGGTTATTTTAGGAATCAAGTGAGGATAAAAAAAGTGAAACCACATTACACAATATAAAATATTTGTTAAAAGTAGTATGTGATGAGTATAGTTCATCAGATAACTAACGGTAATGGCAGCCATGAGCCAAAGAAGTATCCTTTTACTTTACTTTACTCTGAGTAAATTCATGAGTAAATTCCTCCTAATAGGAGGAAAAAAGTCAACTTAGCCATAAACTGTAAGAATTTAACTAGTAATCAGTATAGTATTTAAATATTTAGTTTACTTATTGAATTGTGTCCATCCAAAAAGGTTATATTGAAATCCTTACCCTCATAAGGTAACTCTATTTGCAAAAAGGGTAGTTGCAGTTTTATTAGTTATGATGAAGTCATATTAGAGCAGGATGGGCCTCTGACACAATGTGACTTGTGCTCTTGTGAGAAGCTGGCCATATGAAGACAAAAAGATATGGAGAGAATGTCCTGTGAAGACAGAGGATTGGAGTGATGCATCTATAAACTATAGGACACCAAAGGTTGCTAGCAAAACATCTGAAGCTAAGAAAAGCAAGGGGTGATTCTACTATAGGTTTCACAGAGAACCTGGCCCTGCTGACACCTTGATTTCAGCTTTTTAGCCTCCAGAAGTGTGAGAAAATAAACTTCTGATGATTTAATATATGCAATTTGTGATACCTTTATTGTGGCAGTCTTAGGAAACTAATACAATTTATGAGACTCTTTCTAGAACATAATGTTTTCATATTTGATCAACATAGTGTTACTCACAGGGAACAACTAACCCTATAAAATCACATAGTAAGTGGAAAAACAGAAATTAAAGTCATGTTTTATTATTGTAAGCTCAGTCCTTTTTGAACCAATAATATAAAATATCACAAAATGATGTAGGGTTCTTGTCTAAGAATCTACAGGCACCCAGTGGGCTACGCTCCATAGGGTCACAAAGAGTTGGACATGACTTAGTGGAACAATAACAACATGTACCTATACCAAAATTTGTATAGGCAGTTTCCTTTGAATTCAGAACTATGGTCTCAGAATTATTTTTAAAATGACTGGTTTGGCACTCTTGGATTTCCCGTGTCTTGGTCCTTGGTTTCAGGTCCACAGAACACACTCACAAAAATAAAAACACAGACAAAAGCAACTCATGGGTAAACAGGCTAATGCTTATCCTTCCTTCCTATTTACTGTCAAATACAAAAAAGATTAGGAAAAATACTGAAGTAAGGCTTAAAATCACCTTTCTAGCTTCTGTTGGTGCTTAAAACAATGACTGGCACAGAGGAAATTTTTAATGAACATCTGTTGAACGAATCAATGTTCTATCCTGTGACCCCTGCACCTATTCTTATACTGGCTTAGGAAAGCAAAATGAACTCTCTCTAAAAGCTTTGAAAATAGAGTAAATGCAATTCCAAAGTAAAGGAGCAAGCACAAGGATGAATATATGGCAAGTCTATGTATTTGTTTTTTTGGAATGGCACATTTTAAAAATGGAATATGAAATTGCTTCCACTATATATCAGTGGGTTCTAGTTATATGCATGAAAAGAAAATAAAATGAGTACTACAAGAGGAAATAGACCAACTTTTATGTAGGAGTTTATATTTTGCATTTTGTGTCTATAGCTGTTGTCGTATCTCTTTATAAACCAAGTCAGTTTTATCCACATTTTACCAGCATGCCATTTAACATACAATGCCATAGACACATGTCAGGAAGCATGCCTACTTTCCAAAGCTGCTGTTATACAAAACACAAAAAAAGGGCAGTACCTTCTCTGGGTCTTGGAGTTATAACCCAGCATAACCACTGTGTCTGGTTTTCACCAGTTAGGAAAACTTTTATATTAAGATTTCTAGCACATATTCAATATCTGGGATTAGAGCATTCTTGAGTGCTAAGTTAAAAGTAGTTATTTCAAGTAGATCTTCAATTAAGCATATTTACAAGAGGGGTAAATCAAAAGGACATTAGAAGAAAAGTTTCAGTTGCCCTTTTCTCTACTTCAGTAAGTTTGTTTTACTTCATGACCCTGGTATTACAAAAAATAACTGAACAGAACAGTGATTGTAAGACATTGTCAGGACATTTCCTATGTGCAGTGGCTAGACAGGAAATTTTCATTTCATACACCATTTGAGCCTAGCTGCAGTGATTTCACAAAAGTCAGCATGGTTTGAAAAGTTAATGATAAAGAAAAGCATTTGTTTTTGTTTTTTGAGAAAGCACTTGAGTGTTTAAAACTAGAACCTATGGAGGGTGGTTAGCCATGGGAAAGTGCAAAATTTATTTCACTTTATTTGTCAGTGCTTATATTTATATCACCTTTAGAAGAAAAAAGTACCATGGAAATATTAATATCAAAATGAAAATTGCATCAAGAATCATGGTAATAATCAAAATATGAAATATGAGTGAAATAAGTACACAATATGTAATAATACATATACTACTGATAAAAGCAAACCAAATCTTTCCCATTTATAGTCACTATAATAGTCATTTCTTTTCTTCACTTAAATACATGAAATTTGCTGTAAAGTTTATTTATTTATCTACTCATTCATCCCAAAGATATTTGTTAATATATTTTTAACAGTAGGGAATATTTGAACAATAAAAAGACAACTATAGCTCTGATTTGTAAAGTTACATCAGATAATGGGTAACACCATTGGAGATTGTTTCTATATCACCCTGAAGAAAAACTTTAGCTGTTAATTAGAAGGTTATAGAAATATGAGGTAAGAACCTAGTTTTGATATGCTAACCTTGACTTTGATAGTAAAACTGAAGATTGTGCACTGCTAATTTTATCTCCTGAGTGGATCTCCTAACAATAAACTGTATGTGCTTCTGCCTTGATCAGACCAAAACCACTCATCCTCTTGACTCTTGCTACAGCCTTCTGATGTGAAGAGTTGACTCACTGGAAAAGACCCTGATGCTGGGAAAGATGGAGGGCAGGAAGAGAAGGGGGTTACTGAGAATGAGATGGTTGGATGGCACCACTGATTCGATGAACATGAGTTTGAGCAAACTACAAGAGATAGTGAAGGACAGAGAAGCCTGGCATGTTGGAGTCCATGGGGTCACAAATAGTTGGACACAACTTAGTGACTGAACAATAATAACAGCCTTCTGACCCATGTCCCTGCCTCCACTTACTCTTTTCTCCTGACATTTCCAGCACTCCAAGATTTCAGAGGCACTGTGTATGTTAGTTGCTGAGTTGTGTCAGACTCTGTGAGCCCATGCACTGTAGCCCTCCAGGCTCCTCTGTCCATGAAACTCTCCAGGCAAGAATACTGGATTAGTTTGCCATTTCCTCCTCCATGGGATCTTGGAATGGGTAGCCATTTCCTTCTGCAGGGGAATCTTCCTGACCCGGGGTTCGAACCCATGTCTCCTGCATTGCAGGCATATTCGTTACTGTCTGAGCCACCAGGGAAGCCCTGGTAACAGTGAGCTAAAGAATTTATGTGTGGGTCCGTGCTAAGTCACTCTGTTGTGTCCGACTCTGAGGACTCCATGTACTGTAACCCTCCAGGCTCCTCTGTCCATGGAATTCTCCAGGCAAGAATACTGGAGTGGGTTGCTGTGCCCTCCTCCAGGATTCAGATGCATTACTCCTTAAAGAAAAATAAAGTGCCCTTTCCAACTGAGGACTTGTATTATTTCCACATTTCCTAGAGAATGACTTTGCACTTCCTTACTTGTTCTACGTTTTCATAGCCAAGCCATGGGGCTTTATCTTCTTACATTCTTACACTGTATACCCTACATTACACTCACCAAACCCTTTAGATTCTCTACATAAACCCATAAAAGTCCTCTTTACTCCATTCCTATACACATGATTTTTCTCCTCTTTAAAACTTTACCCCATTTTTTCTGGAAAGCTCCAGTACATTATTTAAGACCCAGTTCAGATGTAAGGTCCTCTGCAAAATGGTCTCAAATTCCTTAGTAGGGAAGCATTCCTTTCTCTGTTTAAAGTTTTTCATCTATTTCTAAAATATCCTTGATCACATCATGCTATATTTCACTTTATGTCAATTTTTTTTTCTCTTAGCGGTATTGTCCTATTTTTAGTTTGTGTCTACATACAGCAAGTAAGATGGAACTCAGAGTGCTCACTTTGGCAGAAAATGTTTTAAAATTGAAGAAATACAGAGCCGAAACCCCAAAAAGGGATTTCTTTATCTCACTAAATAACTTTGTTCTATATTCAATGAAATACCAAAATCCATTTTTATTTCATCTTTCATATTTTTCTATCAAAACATTGCATTAATAACATATATTGTTGAACATACATTTCATAGTTAACCTTTTGTCCTCCAATGTCAATTCAATTATATATACTAATAATTACACATATTTTATATAATATAGCATTGATGTTTCTGAATATGTAACTTTGTTTCTAACAGATGCATATTACTAAACTGGTTTTCCCACTAAACAACTTGAACAATTTGGCAATGACATTCCTTTTCTCCTTTCATGTGAAAGATCATTACAATTTTAATATTTACAGATTATCACCTCTAATATAGGAGAGAACAGAAACAGAAACATAAAGTAATAGGGAATTCTGATCTTCCAAGAAGAAATAAGATTGTTGTAAGCAATACTTTTAAAATAGAATAGGTCAAAAGGAACATTCCAACTTTTATCTCCCTAATAACATTTGCTTCAAAAATCTTTTCACTGTAAAATCATAAATTAAGTCATTTTCTGCCTATTATTTAAACTGCAAAAATATAAAATACAAAAGGGAAATGATTCCTCCACTCAGAAGTTACTGCCTTTTTGATATCTTTTAAAACACACAGTAAATAGTAGAGTTATTTGCAAATCCTATTTAAAAAATCTTTCAGTAATTCCTGACTATTTCTGGAAAAAGTTAGCATTTCACTGTGAACACAAAGATGAATAAAACAATAATTACTTATGGCACACTATGTGTTAGGCTTGATGAGAAGTGTGAAACCTAGAGTTCAATGGAAACTGATGAAGTGCCCTTACTCCTCATGTGAGGCTGGAGGTGAATGAGGGCAACAGATATGAATAAAAACAAGCCAGCAGTCACATAGATGTAAATCTCAGAAGGTTGAGTACAGTGAAGGAAATTGGCATGGATCTAAGACAGGTTTGGCATAAGCAAATCTAATTAGATTTGGTAACTAAGAGAAGGCCACACCAAAAGATGAGTTTCAAATCAAAAACCCAAAGAAGACATAAAGTGAAGGTAATATGTTTACTCCAGGAATTTTCAGATTTCAGGAAGAGTATTGAACTGAACTGAAGCCAAAAACTACACCTTGGTGAACAGACAAATTAGTATATGATTTTATATATTTTCTGTGTAACCTTTTTCTTGAATTCCTATAATATGAATATTGGACCTTCTAAAATATTTCTCTATGTCTCTTCTTCCTGTCTTATACTGTCTTCTCTTTCCACTCTTCTCTTTTCTTTCTCATTCTTTCTCTGTTCTATTTTTGTTATCTCCCCAATTTTTATGGATTATTTTTATTTAACCATTGCATTTATAATTGGTCAAAACATTTTTTAAATGTCCAATTTTAAGTTATGCTTTTTATGTTTATGTATGTAGTACCTTCAAATTTCTTTGAATTTAAGCGACTCAAAACTCTTTAGTCATTCTTCAGAATCAAGGCAGATTCTCTTATCTTTTGGTACATTTCTTTTCTCTGCTTCTTTTTAGGTATTTTTACCTTCTACTTTTTTTCCTGCAGATATATCTCCATTTGTTCAATATCATGTATAGTTCAAAACTTCATTCTTGACATGACAACTTCAGCCTTAAAACACACATCACTTTACAGGGCAAGCACTCATGGATAATAACTAATTTTATACTACTTGAGGAAGAAAATTTGATTGATCTACTTGAGATAATGTTTTTATCCAACTGACTGTGGGGAGTTAGTATCACATTGCACACTTGGCAGGATGTGTGGAAGGAGAATCTCAGATGAGGACCATCAGCAAATGGATTATGGAGGGTTCTTGAACAGTCACTGTACAAGTCACAAGTACAAAACTCATGAACTGTTGCTCAGTTATGTTGACAGAAGTTGTTCCTAACACAGCACACAGTAGGGTAGAAAATCAACATATATTATAGCATAAATTATTTCAGAAACTGCCATCAGGGAAATATCTTATTATGCTGGCACCAACAAAGTTTTCCTTAAAGGGCCAGATAGTAAAATTAAAGGTCTTGTGGATCATAAGGTGTCTATTGCAACTACACTTTGACTATATGAGGAAAGCAGCCACACGCAATAGGTAAGTGAATAGGCACGTCTTTGTTTTACTAAAATTCTATTTACAAAGATAAAAGGTTGGCCTGCTGGCCATAGTTGACTGATCATGTAGAACTGGGGTTTAGGGATACGTATTTTGGAGGATTTGTTAGAATTGTGTGGCTCTCTGTAGGCACATTTAAAGGGAGACATACCTAATGCAATATAAACAAACATATTTTGGCTGAGACAATTAAATATTTAATTAATTTATACACTGTCAAATTTTTTCTGAAATAGGCAATTTTTAGGACTAGTTACTGATTTTTTTGGCATCACTTTGCAGACAATTTTAGATTGTAATAGAAATAACTTTTTCCTTGTTCACCATCTAGTTGAAAATGCATTCTAAGTTTTTTAAAGCTATTTTTCAAAAAGATAATTATGTGCTGAAGCACTAAAATTGTGACAAGTGCTTGGGTGGGAAGTGTTCCTATATGGAGAAAGAGAAGTTGATAGTTGTTTTATTTTTGTTTTGGTTTAATTTTTAATTTTCAGGTATTTTTAACCGAGTTTGCCATGAAGCACAAAAATATTGATAAACATCATACTAATTGATGACAGTGCAACAAATTTATGGATCAATCTAGATCAAAAATTAAGGCAGTAGAAAATGGAATTATTTTGAAAATTATATCCACAGGAAGACAATACTAAGACTGGAAATGGTGAATTGCTACAACTCCCCCAAAATTAATTTTTGTCTTGCATGATCAATTGCTTTCCGTTCAGCTCAGTTCAGTCGCTCAGTCGTGTCCGACTCTTTGCGACCCCATGAATTGCAGCACGCCAGGCCTCCCTGTCCATCACCAACTCCCGGAGTTTACCCAAACCCATGTCCATTGAGTCAGTGGTGCCATCCAACCATCTCATCCTCTGTCGTCCCCTTCTCCTCCTGCCCCCAATCCTTCCCAGCATTAGGGTCTTTTCCAGTGAGTCAACTCTTCGCATGAGGTGGCCAAAGTATTGGAGTTTCAGCTTCAACATCAGTCCTTCCAATGAATGCCCAGGACTGATCTCCTTTAGGATGGATTGCTTGGATCTCCTTGCAGTCCAAGGGACTCTCAAGAGTCTTCTCCAACACCACAGTGCAAAAGCATCAATTCTTTGGCGCTCAGCTTTCTTCACCGTCCAACTCTCACATCTATACATGACCACTGGAAAAACCATAGCCTTGACTAGATGGACTTTTGTTGGCAAAGTAATGCTTTAGGTGTGTCCAACTCTTTGTGACCCTATGGACTGTAGCCCACCAGGCTTCTCTGTCCATGGGATTCTCCAGGCAATTATACTGGAGTGGACTGCCATGCCCACCTCCAGGGGATCTTTCCAACTCAGGGACTGAACCCACATCTCTTAAGTCTCCTGCAGCGCAGGCAGGATTTTTTTTTTTTTTTTTTTTACTGCTAGAGGCACGGAGATCCAAATTTGTCCTTAGACTTAGACACTTGCAATCTCCATTTTAACTGCTTATTAGTCTCAATCCAAAATGTTAATTCTACTACCACATGTCCTAAAAGCATCATTTCTACTTTGTTTTTAAGGACTTGAATATCCTGGGAAAATAAACGACTTGTTTCCGTTTCATTTTATGCTTAATGTTTTATCTGAGAGAGACATAGTGATGCAGTTAAATTCAATCATGGATCAAATATTCCTATCAGAAGTTCAAAGATTATATATTTGGATTTCAAATCTGAATGAAAACTTGTTTAAATGAAAGGGGAGTATTATTTTTATAATATATTCTGATTTAATTACATTTTATAATGTATTCCATTTTGCTCCATACAGATATTTTCATAGAGAATAAATACTCTTTAACTCATTGAGAATAAATATATTTCATATTTGCTCTACATGGTTATGATAATATGCTACAATTTTAGGAAGATAATTTGTTTTTGCAATTTCTGGTTTCACAGTTTTTCCATGTAAAAATCACAGTGTTTTAACTTCTACTTTTAAAAATACTATATGTGCTTAATATTTGGAGTGACTTACTTTTGCTTTATTTCAGCCATATGCAAATGTCATTAAACACAAGTGTCATTTTGCACTTGTCTCTTAAAAATTTGGTCCCATCTCTATGACTTCAGTAGGCTTTTAATAAGAATTAATAAACAACATGCAAGGAAACTTTCAGAAAAACATGAATTCGTGAGGATATGGCTGCCCTCTTGAAGGGTAAAATTATGCTGAGATTTAACAATGCAGTTAACATAAAGAGAAGTATTTATTTATGTAATAATTCAAAGGATAAAATTTTGTGTTGGAAGACACAGTCCAATATTGTCGATGATGATGAAAATAGTGATTTAAGTATTCAGTATGCGGGGCATGCATGATGACTCATTAGGCAGAGAAAATTATTACTGCCCATTAAAGAATTAGCTTTCACACAAATGGAAAAGTTGATTACTGCACCTCAGAGTGGCTGATTTCTAAAATTATATAATTAATGAATGTGTGAAATATTTAATATCACACATAAATATCTGTGAAGAAAAATTAATTGTTTCACACAATAAAAGTAATTCATTTTACATGCAGGATCAAATATTAAATCTGAAATCATAAAATAGTTTTTGATAGTATTTGTTCATGCCAATTTTGTAGCAAAGTTATTAACACTTCTATATTTTCAAAAATTATTTAAGTGGAAAATTTTGTAATATAGATGACACTGCTAATATAATTAAAACCAAACACTTCTGTGCATATTAACTGTATGATAAAAATGTTTTTGAGGTCCATAGGCTCAGAGAGTTTGGATTAGGTATCCTAAATTTATATTGTAGAATTATTTTACAAGAAAGATAATGAAACAAGCTGGTTAGATTTAGCTACCTTGTATTAGGTAGTAGCCAAAATTCTAAACATTTTATAAGATAAATTCAGTAAGCCACATATATTTTATCCATTGTGTATCATAGCATACAATATAAAGCAATACTTATCAGAATGCAAGAACTTCAGTCTTCAAAATTATAACAGACACATCTGAACTTAACGTAATAAGTTATTATGCAATACTTTCTTATATTTTATAGCAAAGTCCAAGATACAGATTTTGTCATAGCATTACTACTAGTACAAGTTCCATACTTTCAAAATGATGCTGAAATGTTGAAACTATTATCAGTTATCAAAGTTCAAATTTATGTTTTAAAAAATTAAAGTGAGAAGTCCATTCTTTAAAATACAAATAAAAATTCTCATCTCATAGAGGGGATTTTAATTAAATAGCTTGAAGTGTTGCTTAAGAATAAGTATAATAATCTATCCATCTATCTATAGATCCCCCCATATATACATGACATCTATTAAAATACATACAGCATATACATACTATATATATGAAATATATAAAATACATATGTAGCAGTATTGTATACTATATGTAGATATGTTAAAAATGTGTGTGTATATGTGTGTGTGTTTATATAATAATATTAGTAATAGTACTTATTATGATTATTGTAATTCTTTTCTTGCCATCACAATGTCAAAAGTTCTATCTGGCTAAGAGGTTCCTATGTCCCCATCAGATAATTTTGAGATAATTGGGTCTTTCCTGAGTCCTGTTCTCATTAGATCAGCCTGTGGACCCTAGCTGAGTAAGCTGCAAATCCTTCTGCAAACTGATGACTGAATGAATTTGTGCAGCTGATTCTATCCTATTATGTTACCTTGCAAATTTAACCACTTTCTACGCATTCATTAATTATGAGCAGTTATAGTATAAAACAATGGAGTCCATGGAAGCACTATAGATTATGATCATTGTTTACCCACTGTATAAAACAAAACAAACAAAAACCTAAAGAACTTTTCTAACAAGCTTAATGAAATATTAAATCATGGAAGAATTCTCAGCTAGAGCATGTTGGCAATACAAATGAATCTGAAACTCAAAATTCTGGCCAGAAAACTTTCGCTAACATTCTATTTGCTTTTCAATGGATAGAGCAAAGCTTAATGGGTCAGTGTTCTCACTAATATGTGATAATGGGGAGAGAGGGATCGAATGATCATCAGGAAGTGAGAGACATTCTCTATGCAAAACATTAGATACAGAATGCAGTCAAAATGATGTGTGAACTTACACTCAGTGAAAACAAGAAGAAATAACTTCCTTTCAAAAATTCTGGAAACTTGACTCTTCTTGGAAATCTTTTGTCTGTTTGTCATTCTTAAAGTCCATAGGGATTCTGCAGGCAGAAATACTGGAAAGGATTGCTATGCCCTCCTCCACTGGATCTTCCCAACCGAGGGATCAAACCCAAGTCTCCCGCATTGCAGGGAGATTCTTTACCATCTGAGCCTCCAGAAAAGTCCATATATATATACAAACACATACAAAGGATAATAAAAGGGAAGAGTTACTCCCTAGCTGAGTTAATTTTCTGAATGTAACATAGTGAAAAAACAATAATACATACACTGAATTTTTTATTCCTAAATAAAAAGTAAAGCTTTTTGATGTGAATATAAAAATTTCTTATTTGATGTGATAGCTCTTATTTGATGTGACTATAAAAATAGAATCCATCTTCCTTAAAAAGGTGATTGTCTATGACATAGACAAATGCTCAAAACTAACCATTGCATAAAATTGGTGGATAATAACTATTTATCTATCATGTAGACACTATTTTTCATAATTTGAAAGAGTGTACTAGAACAAAAAGAAAGAACAAAAGGTTCAAGACACAGTGATGTATATTTTGAACAGGTATTCCAGATTTATTTATTTTTTTAATTTATTTATTTTAGTTGGGGGCTAATTACTTTACAATATTGTAGTGGTTTTTGCCATACATTAACATGAATCAGCCATGGGTTTACATGTGTTCCCCATCCTGAACACGCCTCCCACCTCCCTGCCCATCCCATCCCTCTGGGTCATCCCATTGCCCCAGCCCTGAGCATTTGTCTCCAGATTTAAATGTTAGCAAAGATTACTTTTTTCTTTGGTAAATATGCTATTTTTAAAAACTGGCTGGTCATTATACTTTGAATGGTGTACTCACAGATCACATAGGCTTTCTCAGAGTGGATGGCTTTGGACTGACTTTTGAGAAGGAATTAGCATTCCCTTCTGTGAGTTTTAAGTAATCTGAATAATGCTTGGAATGATCAAAAGAATATAAATACAAACAAAGCTGACTACAGGGTAAGATGCTCATAGTTAAAGACTCAGTGGTGAAATTCCATACTTATTTCCATCAAACATCAAATTTACATAGGCAATATTCAAGAAGCAAATTATAGAGATCTTTATATATTATATACATAATTTCTTGACCAAAATTGACTCTATTAATTTTAACCTTTTATTTATCTTTCTTCTGTTCGTAAGATTATTATAGAACTGAAGTTCTATGTCATTCTGTATTAAAGTTTAAAATGAAGAAGAAAAGAAAAAGAAAGAAGGAGGAAAAGGGGGGGAAGAAAAAGGGAGAGACAACAAAGGAAAATGGAAAAGCAACGTTTCTTCATCACGATATATTACATTACTCTGAAAAGTGAAAGTGAAGTTGCTCAGTCATGTCCGACTCTTTGAAACCCTATGGACTGTAGCCCACCATTCTGCTCTGTCCACAGGATTTTTCCAGACAAGAATACTGAAGTGGGCTACCGTGCCCTTCTCCAGGGGATCTTCCCAACCCAGGGATCAAACCCAGATCTCTTGCATTGCAGGCAGACTCTTCACTCTCTTTGCCACCAGGGAATACTCTTATTTTACTTAATAAATTCTTTTGCTTGCTTGCTACATAATGCAATATCAATTTTTGGATAAACGCATCAAAGAAAATGTCCTAAGATGGCAATAGTTAAATGACACTATGTTGTGCACTTGACACGAACATAATATCGTATGTCCACTCTCATACTTCAATTTACCAAATAAGAATGGTACCAGGGAAATATGCCAGAGGTCCATATCAAACAGCCTCCTTTTAAGTACCCCTCAAGAGTGAGTTGCATATTCAACTTGAGGGAAAAACCCTAAATAATCCCAAAGAATTATTGTGCTTACTCTATAAATTTCTGTTTTAATACAATACTCAGCAGAATGTATTTTTTTCCCTGTGTTCACATATCACATTGACTGTAACATCTAATGAGGTGGGGGTAGGGTTTTCTTCAACTGCTAACTTTTCACAAAACTTTCTAATGATCAGGCAGAATAGCATTCTCCACTTATTTAAAACTTTTTAATGATCATTTTTTCCCCCAATGCTTAGCAAAGCAGATGTTTTTCCCTCAGACTGAGGTTTATGCCAAGTTTAAAATGTTAATGTTTTTGAGCCATGTGCTCAAGAATTAAGTATCTCCAATTTCCAAACTGGAAGATCTTGGCAGCTTTCACTCACTAAATAAACTCAGATAGAAAGAGACTTCTAACATAGAGGGAAGAAAAGGAATCCAGGCACTTCTCTTCATCAACTTTGTGACCTTCCTAAATGGCCAACAGTATTAAGGTTCCTTTTGATGATCTACAATTAGTGGAATATGATTTTAGTGGTTGGCCTACGCAGTTAGTTTTTAAATTAACAAAATTAGATTACTGAGCAGGATAAAAAGAATAGGATAATTATAAATAAGACTGTGCAACACCAAGATACTTGATATTATAAAAGCAAATAATGGTTTTAAATAAGTTCAAGGTTCTTAATTTTGATAAATTTGTGTAAACTGTAAGATGGCCTTTCAAATATTTAAAGATTACTATAAAATTCTATTCGTTCTATGGAATAAAATTCCCCAGGCTCTGTGAAAGTTATCTTACATTTGTTTTGTCTTCAAGTCTTTTTTTTAATAATTACATTTTAAAATAACTTTTTTGGCATGTATCTCTGTGAATTATAAATGTGTAGATTCATGTAACCAACTAAATAAGAATACATAACAGTTCCCTCACCCCCGAAAACCTCCTTTGCACTATACCTTTAAAATCATATTTTGCTATCTCTGCTGCTGCTGTTAAGTCGCTTCAGTCGTGTCCGACTCTGTATGACCCCATAGACGGCAGCCCACCAGGCTCCTCTGTCCCTGGGATCCTCCAGGCAAGAATACTGGAGTGGGTTGCCATTACCTTCGTTATCTCTGACACTAGACAAAGAAAGATAATTTTATCATTTTGAGAATACCATACGTGTGTTAGTTACTCAGTCATGTTCAACTCAGTGAATCCATGAACTGTAGCTTGCCAGGCTCCTCTATCCATGAAATTCTCCAGGCAAGAATACTGGAGTTGGTGGCCATTCCCTTCTCTAGGCCATCTTCCTGACCCAGAGATAGAACCTGGGTCTCCTGCTTTGCAGGCAGATTCTTTACCTTCTGAGCCACCAGGGAAGCCTGAGAATACCATATAATGTCATAGAATATGTAACTTTATATGACTGGCTTCTTTCATTCAGTATAATATCTTGAAGGTGAATTCAAGTTGCTACATTTATAAATAACTTATTCATTTTTGATGAATATATTCCACTGTATGGATTTACCAGAGGTTATCACTTGTTGAAAAACATCTGAGTTCTTTCTAGGTTTTGGTGATTGTGAGTAGATTTTCTATAAAGATCCAAGAGCAGGTTTTCCTGTTTGTATACATTTACATTTCTCTGGAGGAAATAACAGAAGTGGAAATATGTCACACGGTTAAGGAAAAAACAATAGCTACTGGGTAATCCCAGGGGCAGAATGAAAATGTCAGAAAAATAGCTGAGAAAAACTGGGAATAAAATTACATACATCAGAGGGTTCTAGTGAAGAATTAAAAACACTTGAGATGTCATAGCCCCTGACGTGGACAAGAAAATGGCAACCCACTCCAGTGTTCTTGCCTGGAGAATCCTCGGGACCGCGGAGCCTGGTGGGCTGCCGTCTATGGGGTCGCACAGAGTCAGACACGACTGAAGCGACTTAGCAGCAGCCCCTGACGTGATTCTCAAAAAATGTTTGTTTCCATTGACACATGACAAATGCAAAATACCACTGTTAACAAAAGCTCTTAAAATCATATTACCCAATTCTTCCTGGTCTAAAAAAATCAAAATGTCTCTAAATAAATTTTTAAAATATTGATACTACTGATACATTCAGTGGTCACTATGTGTATTTTTAACTTTTTGTTGTGTTTCAGGTAAATGAGGGCTTCTGGTGATCACTGTTCTTAGATTGTTTAGGGCAGTTTAGATACAAAATGTGAAACTCTATGTTATATAAATTTGATATTTATCAATGTGAATTTTGGCAAATAAATAATATTAGATATCTATTTTTGAAAGCAGTACAGCCATTTTTATTAGTAAAATTTATGTTTACAGATTTTTCCTGTTGCAGTTTAGTGGAGTTCTAACATTCTAATTTATATTTCACATCTTTCCTTCTGTCTCAACAAAGGCAAAGTGTTATCCTGGTACATTTTCTAACAATGTCCTTGCATATACAACAAGTCTGGAAAATCTTTGTGTGTGCTCATTTTACAAATGGAGAGATTTTCATTATATTACTCTTTTGAAATAAATGTTACCAGTGTTTTGAATGGTTGTGAGAAACTTGGCCCCAGGGCTGTTGAGGTCAACAATATCAATGAATGAAGTGTCTGGTTGGAAAGAGAAACCAATCCTGGCTCACTTTGCATCAGCACCCTTTGAGAAGGCTTTCTCACCACTAACATTTGCATGATAAATTTATGGACTCTGGCTCTACCAGCTTGATTGAACACATTGCATTTTGCTAAGAACAGCATGTCAACTAGCGCAGTCAGCATCCATATACATCTGGGAAAACTGCAACTGTTAGAATTGTGCCGTGGGACTGAAGACAAGAAAAGCTTTGTCAGCTGTCAGTTAGACATTTTGCTCACTATCTATTTCACAGGTGACGGATGAAAATGTTGCTAATATTCAATGTGGTGTTTCATATATTACTCTTTGGATTCTGACAGCTCCAGAGGTAAAGAGAGAGGTCAAGTAAAGGCACAGGAACAAGAGAAATAGCCAGCTTTAGTCCTAACACTTGAGGAGATGAGGAACAAAAGAAAATTACAAGCACAAAAAATGGGTCTGAGAAAGCAGCTGGAGGTTGGTTGGCAGAGAGTAATACCACAGGGCAATAATTCACTTTGGAAAATACTATTAGTTCCTCTCTCACCTGCAAAAAGCAGGCAAGATATTATGTAATAATGAATTTCTTGCATTATCTGAAATAGTTGCAAAACGTCAACCAGTTCTGAAGACTGCAGGGGTTTGTCTACATAGCATTCTGCTTAAGAGTTAATTTTATCATATTATCTGCATAATTTAAGCAGAATTTTAAAAAATGATTAAAATACCTATTTGACCTTTCAATTTAATTTTGCATGGTATAAACTGCATTGAAACTAGGTTTTTAAAATCTGAGATCAGTGGTCACAATGAATAGAAATAAGAATATAAATTTTGGATCTTCCCTCATAGCTCAGCAGGTAAAATATCTGCCTAAAAGACAGGTGACCCGGGTTCGATTCCTGGGTTGGGAAGATCCCCTAGAGAAGGAAATGGCAACACACTCCAGTATTCTTGCTTAGAAAATCCCATGGACAGAGGAGCCTGGCAGGCTACAGTCCATAGGGTGGCAAGAATTGGACATGACTTAGCAACTAAACCACCACCACCAAAACAAATTAAAGAAAAATAAAATGAGAACATCAGGCAAGCCTTTTTTTTTTTAATCTGTTCCTGAAAGGGATCAGTTATCTTGCTAGTAATAAACAGGGATATAGTCTTACTGCAGCATTGGATAAGTACTTTAAAATGGCTATATGAAGGTTTGATATGATACAACAAATTTTGTTCTTGGACATCTACAAGTAGCCTACAAAGCAAATTATTATACTTTACATCTTTAGCACCAGTCATGAGTCATACTACCTTTTAATGAAACAGGAATTGAGAATGGGAATAAGGTTCAGGAATGTGTGGAGACTGAGGTGTAGTAGGACTGAGAAATCATGATGCTCAGTGCTGATAATGGAATTTCAAGTTCAGGTGAAATTCAAGGTCGTAGCTGTGTCAGAAATTCTAGATGTTAAGTTTGGTTATAAATAAAATAAAAATTTTGAATCTAAGACATTGTTCTCTTAAACAGGCATCACAGATCACTTGCTCTGTATAACTCTTCATGTTGTAGAATGACAACAAGTTGACAAGTGTGTGTGTTTCCCCCATGTGCTCGTGAATGCTTTTGGAAAGGAATTTATCCTCTGATTCTTAGACCACCTTGCTTATGTTTTTATTCTCCTAGAATAAAGGTATCATTTAAACCTGCTGAAATATTGCCCACTGCAGATTCATTAAAAAAAAAAAGTTGTAAACTTAGAGGGGAAGTACCACGCCAAGATGTCAAAGTCAGCATTAGAATACACTCCCAAGTTCAGTCGCTTCAGTCGTGTCTGACTCTTTGCAACCCTATGGACTGTAGCCCACCAGGCTCCTCTGTCCATGGGATTCTCCAGGCAAGAATACTGGAGTGGGTTGCCATGCCCTCCTCCAGGGGATCTTCCCAACCCAGGGATCAAACTCGTATCTCTCATCTCTCCTTCTTTACCACTAGCATCACCTGGAAAGCATTAGAGTATAGTTCTATTGAAATCATGGTCAAAAAAGAGAAAAGGAAATTGTTAGAAAGCCAAGCCACTGAGGACATTAATGGAGTATAATCAAGAGTTGATACTTGAAGAAAAAAAAAAAGTAAAATGTACATAGTACTGAAGACAATGCAGAAAGAAAAGGAAGGCTTCTGGCCTGAGTATCCAATTATCAAACTGCAGGAGAAGAGCTGAGACATCCTTCAGACAGAATCCAAAGGTGAGTTCTGTGATACTTCTTGCCAAGACATGTATTTTTTACAGGCCCATCTGCCTATCCCAAGGTTTTGTCTTGCTATATGTTGAAGTAAATAGATCGCTGGTTTGGAGACTTGCATGTCATCCCTGCCTTCATAGGGAAAGCATGTTTGCATAATATTAGAGATCCTTTTCTACTGTTTTCATGAAGGAAGTGCCTAGTAACCAAAACATATTTTCCAAACTTGTAAAATAAAGTAATTATGAGGCATACAGATGAATTGTGTGCTTGAGGAAAGGAAATAACGGTAAATATTAAAGTTTTAAATATTTTTATTCCACTTCTCTCTTTCCATTCCTCATCTGCCACCCCCTTCTCTTTTTCTCCCTCTTTCTTTTAAATTTATAACTCAGTTTAACCTTCCTTAAAGGTATATGATCTCTCAGACTCACTACTTTTGGAGTGATTTTTTAGTAGTTCCTGTTCTGTTATGGGAGTAACCCTGCTTTTAAAGCCTTCCAGGAATGGGATGCAAAAAAGAAAGAAGTTGTTTCTAATTTAGTTAGAGTAGAGTAAGCCTTCAAGGCTCACATAAACTCCAACTCAGTATACTGGGGTAGCAAACCATATACAGAAGTTTGAAAGGAAAGCCCTAACTGGCATTAAGAACAGTTTCATGGAATACCTCTTGAGATATATAGTTAATCATTAAAATAGTAAGCACAATATATTTTTCTTAGCAGTAGGAATATTATTACCATTATTCCAGAGTATGTCAAGGCTGTGTATTGTCACCCTGCTTATTTGACTTATATGCAGAGTACATCATGCAAAATGCCGGGTTGGATGAAGCATAAGCTGGAATCAAGATTGCCAGGATAAATATCAATAATCTCAGATATGCCGATGACACCACCCTTATGGCAGAAAGCAAAGACGAACTAAAGAGCCTCTTGATGAAATGAAAAGAGGAGAGTGAAAGAGCTGGCTTAAAACTCAAAATTCCAAAAACTAAGATCAAGACATCCAGTCCCATCACTTCCTGGCAAATACATGGGGAAACAATGGAAACAGTGAGAGACTATTTTCTTGGGCTCCAAAATCACTGCAGATTTTATGACTGCAGCCATAAAATTAAAAGACACCTGCTCCTTGGAAGAAAAGTTATGATCAACCTAGACAGCAGATTGAAAATCAGAGACATTACTTTGCCAACAAAGGTCCATCTCGTCAAAGCTATGGTTTTTCCAGTAGTCATGCATGGATGTTGTAGTTGGACCGAAAGAAAGCTGAGGGAAGACAGAGAATGAGATGGTTGGATGGCATCACTGATTCGATGGACCGGAGTTTGAACAAGCTCCGGGAGTTGGTGATGGACAGGGAAGCCTGGCGTGCTGCACTCCATGGGGTTGCAAAGAGTTGGACATAACTGAACGATTGAACTGAAGTGAATAGATGTTAGCTATTGAGTCATACATATATTAATTAGCATGAAATTACAGGTAGCACCAATTGTTGGCAACAGGGTTAGAATCAGGCTCTAGCTTCCCAACTCCTCTCTCTTTTAACATCCATACTCCACTGCCCAACTGTCATTTAATAGTAAAAGTCTCACATTGTTCTCAAATTGTTTTAATAGGTTCTACGAATATGTTTTAATATGCTTAATATGTTTAATATGTTATCATTGTTTTAATATGTATTAACACTTTAAATCTTCACAGAACCTAGGAAACAGGGCCTATTATTCTTCCCATTTTGCAGATAAGCAAACTAAGATACTTATCCAATATGCAATAGATATGGATTATAAATGAAGAGAGTTTAGCTCCAGGGTCTTGATAACCTTAGTTTGTAGGAAGCTAGTAGTTAAGAGTGGAATTTAATTCCTGAGTAAATGAAAACATATCTAAGAGGTAATTGGCATGGAAAATCGAAATGAAGTCAAGCACTTCCTGTCTTTAAGGAGTCAGAGTCTAGTAAAAACAATTATAGAGAATATTTGGAAAGAGTGTTAGATGAGAAAAATCAGTCTTTAAAGTTATATACACACTCTACAAGGGACTTTTGAGCATATAATTTTGTTAGAATTTTGCAGCTTGGAAAATATCTTTGCCAACTTGTGCCCTTTAAAATTTAAAAATAAAGTATTGTGTTTCAAATATCTTTAATTCTACCCTAAAATTCTTTGGTTTAAGCAAACTAAAAAAAAAAAAACTTCTAAGTATTAGTAACTTTTGACACAAGTGCTTTGAGAATTGAAAACTGGATTATTACTGCTATTTAAAAGGAAGGTGAAGAAAAATGTGAATTTTTAAATTAATATTTAGAAAGTTTGTTACTTTTATACTTATTCTATGTCTTATTATTAATAGAGTTGAGCTTATATCTTAACTATTTACTGAAGAGTCAAATATCTTTCCTACTCTATTAAAATAATGGTTCCATATCTCTAAGGTTCATTGCTGATCTCCTCAAGGTTACCAATGCTTATAGTAGGTGATTTCATTTGTTAGAGTGCTATTTTTACTTAAAATTTTTCATATAAATATTTAAGTCTTCACAGTTCAAGAAATAATTTTGTCAGCTGACTATAACTTCACAAATCTAGTTTTAATCAACTCAAAAGATTTCCTTAAAATTAGATGCATATCTGAAATTATCTTTCCTTGTTAAAAATGAGTAAAATGAAAACGACTCCAGAATCACAAACAGACAATTTTCAATGAAACTTTCTATTGGAAGCTGTCGTTGACTTAACCTCAGTGTTATAGGGCTGAAAAGCACGGACGACTTAACCAGATTCATGCTACTGATGTATTAGCTCATATGTTGATAATCAGTTGGAACTTGTATATCTGATAAAGACCTCCTCACTGAGTGATACAAATTCCAGTGATTTCCAAAGTCATTACAGCTTCCTAGATGGCACTAGTGATAAAGGAATCCGCCTACCAGTGCAGGAGACATAAGAGACTAGGGTTCCATCCCTGGGTTGGGAAGATGCCCCTGGAGGAGAGCATGGCAACTCACTCCTGTATTCTTGCCTGGAGAATTCCATGGACAGAGGGGCCTGGCGGGCTACAGTCCATGGGGTGGCAAAGAGTTCAACACGACTGAAGTGACTTAGTACACAAGGCACACATTATTTGTTCCTCTGAGGACATTATTTAAGTGAAATAATGGGACTGCTGCATGTGGGACTCACTTCCTAAAGGACGTAGCTAAATTAATTACATGTATTTCTGATTATTAATGGGGTTTAATGGCAGTATATATTTATGCATTTACTCTCTTCTAATGTTTACACAATTTCCTTAGTAAACATAATGTTTCTGAGACCCAATGATAAAAAGCTAATAAACATTTAAGATCTTTGCTGTTCTAGGTGAGTTGGATATATTACGTCTAATCTCCAAACAATCAAGCTAGGTGAGAAACCTGAGAAGCAGAGAAGTAAAGTAGCCAAAGTCACTGGAGTTTTAACCCAACAGTCTGTGATTTTTAAGTCTGTACATGACATCTTATTGCTGCTCATAAAAGGAGATCTAATTTGCTCATCTCTGGTTCAACTGAAGTTATTAGAAAATAGATTAATTCTATAAAGCTGATTTTCAGAATTCATAAAAATGTGAGCATATTAAGATGGAGAGAATTTAAACAAACACATATTCACCTTTCAGGTTTAATTCAGTTCTGGGAAAAATGCAAATTTTATCAAATATATTTATGCTCCCACTTTAAAATAAAAAACTATAAAAAGGTATACTAAATATTATAATAAAGTTGCATGAGTCCTAAAATATATCTCTATATAAAGAGAAATTGATTGCTCAAACTAATATTAAAAGCTAAAAGGATATTGACATGTAGGTTGTTCTGATGATGGTATATTGAAGTATTAAGCTATATTCTAATAAGTTCTGAATATTAATAAAACATCTAATTTTTAGTCCTGCCTTTACCAAAAATTATGTGATTAGACAAATCATTTTATTTCCCTGGACCTCAAGTTCAGCACCTATAAAATGAAGCACTAGATTTGAAGCCCATTCTTATCTTGAAAATCTCTGATTTCATTAGAATGCTAGGGAGTGAATTTACTTAGAAAATGTATACACATTGATTTCTGATTCCTCTGCTTTTCCTAAACCCAGCTTGTACAGCTGGAAGTTCTCAGTTCACTCATTGCTGAAGCCTAGCTTGAAGAATTTTGAGCATTACCTTGCTAGCATGTTAAATGAGTGCAATTGTGAGGTAGTTCGAACATTCACTGGCATTACATGAAATACATACTGCATGAAGATTTTATATATAAAGTTTAAAATCTTATGCCAGTGAAACAAATTTCATCTAGCACCTTAATATTCCTAATTTTTTTTTTAATTCCAACACTTTATATGGAACACTAAACTTGAGAACTTTCTGAATTGAAAGGAAGATTTGCCTTTAGGATTCCTGTTTTTAGGCATTGTGAAAACTGTCTATTCAACCTCTTTTCCCCAGACCTATAGCATTGTTTTTTATGACTTTTACCACCAAGTTAAGTGATAAGACAGAAAAATGGCGGGGAGGGAGGGAGGGAAGAAGGAGGAAGTGGCAGGGGGGTGGGGAGAGGGAGAGAGAAGGGAAAAAGATACTAAGATACAGAGGAGAAGCAGAGAAAATATTTGTCTTCCCAAGTTTGCATAAGACATGTATATCTATAGATACATATGTTTTTCCACTAAATATTTGTCCTGTTACCTCAAGGCTGTAGTAAATTATTGATAGTCATAATTTTTAACCTTCATTATGTCAGTTAATTTGGTCTATATTCTGTCTTAAATATTGAAAGTCTGACTGCTTTGACCGATGGAATAGGCTAGAAGTTATGTTGTGCCAGTTTCTGGTTCCAGGTCTTCTGAGTGGCGTCTTTCATTTTCTGTCTCTAAGAGTACTTCGTTTTAGAACTCAGCCTCTATTACTATGAGCTCTCCATGTAGATTAGAGTAAGTTTCTATAGCTGAGTTTCCATATTGTCTTTCTCCTTCTTCCTCTGCTCCCCCTCCATCTCCTTTTCTCCTCCTGCTTCTACATTTAAATTGGCTGTATGTGATTGTTTTTCAGCTGTAATTGAATCTATATATATATGCCCCAGACCACTAGTGTCCATACACTTGAAGAGACTACCTTGCATATGGAAAGCCCTTGGGATTTGGAATCCTTTTGATCTGGGGCTTGATGTTGTCTTGTGTCATATATTATCTTTAAGCAGTTGTCAGTTCCTTAACATTTACCTAAATCAGTTTTATTTTTTTACATTAGCTAAAAATTTCATCAGTAATTTACAGTGAGGACTAGATAAATGAAATTTACTTGTTGATGGTAATATTCCTTGCAAAACTGAGGTGAAATTAAAGGAAAGAATCTATTTAAATGTACTAGTATCAGACAGTGAATAATGGTAACTTCTGTTACTCCTATTGTTTTTGTTAATAAAAATATTTTCTACATGTGAGTAATGGTTAAAAATGGGACAAGGTGACATCTTTCAAGATTTATTTTTATGGTGGTATTTCTTGTTTTAGAATGAATGGTAATATAAATTAGTGAATCAGACAATAAATAATTGAACATAAATAACAAGTAGAATGGTAAATCTATTTGGATCTGCAGTTCAGAAGACAGAATAACGGATATGAAATATTTATAAACCATAAGTTTAAATGATGTTCTACAAGGCAGAAAGGGCTTGGTAGACTTATTATCATATAATTTTATGAATATTCAGTACATTGGCAAGAGGTCCAAATATAAATTCTCATTTTAGAGTGGGCTTCCTAAGACTACTCCAAGCATAACGGTGTTACATGATTTCCCTGGAACAGATCATGAAATGGGCGATAGAAAGTAGAAGCTTCGTTGTGGAATACTCTTACAATATACTTCAATAAAGAAATGAGAAATGAGATTGAGAGGGAGAAGCTGACCAACACTATGATGACAATGGAGGATTCAGCTGACTCTATGAGAAGCTCTGGAGTTGGGATGGCGCTTCATCATTGTTCCAAATTGAGGCACAGAAGTTAGACATTTGTACCCCCTCCACATCACTCACTGGCCAGCAGCTGACTTCAGGCTGTGTTCTAGCAAGGACACCCTCTGAGCTCTGCAGTTCCCTATGGCTGAAGGAGGTTCCCAGTTGAGTGACACAGCTGTGAATGGTCTCAGCCCTCCTATTGCCATACAGTGGGATAATGGGTGCCCATGACGTCTCATAGAGTAAATGTGGACACTTTCACAATATCCACTACAATACCCTGGATCCAAACTAATTTTATGAGATTTATAAGGATTAGTAATTTCTTTCTAAAACACGTTTGCAAAAATTATAAAATAAATATATTTGATAACACTTAGGAAAATGCTTAAAATCAAAATTAGGAAACATAATCTGTTCTTTATACAATTACAACTGTATTTGAAGTGGCCAGAAATGTAATACAGATCTCTAAAAGATTTTTTTTTTCTCAAACAAGGGCCCCAGTGATGTACTACACTGTAATTAACACTGAAATTCTGGGAATTACTTTGTCATTTCCAGGCAGTATGGTTCCAAAGCTGGGAAGTGAACATTGTACATGAGATGATTGATTTCCCATGGATTCCAACGGGCTGAAGTTCCTTCATTATGCAAATTAATAAAATTCAAGCTATACAAAACATATATTAGTCATTGATGATTAATTCGTTCATATCTAGGTACTAAGAGTCTGGGCAACTTAAGCCACACAGATTTTTTAACCTTTTCCATTTAATATTTTGTATATACACATTATCCTTCATAGTTATAATTCTAGACTGGTAAAAAGTTTAAGGAAATTCTAAAACTATCATATAGTATGAAAATAATTCAGTATTTATGGATAATTTTTGATGTTTTGAATAATTAATTAGAAGGAACTCAAATGGAGATGATGTTATTCTATTTTTGGGGACAGCATAAAATAAACATTTAAAAAGTACTCATATAAAATGATAATTTTTCTATGTGTGTAAAATTAAAAAGCCAATAAGTAATAGGAGATTCTACTCTGTAAAAAGTGCTTATCAAACATTTACAGTTAATACCTGTGATGGTAAAGGGAAAGAAACATACTTCAGCAATATCTATATATCACAGTTCAAAGTGGCCACCAGCCAAGCATTACTTTGAAATGCTCTGCTGTGATGGTGTACCTGGGGGCCTCCCTTTCTCCTTCAGACTAAGTTTAATATAAAGCAAATCCCACCACAGCTGTCTTCAAACTCTCTAGTAACATGACCCTGAGGGAAGATGATCTTTGACGTTAACCCCCATCAAAATGACAGTTTCCCAAATTGAGAAGTCAATTCCCAGGAAAAACAGAAGAAAATGTGTTTGGAGGTGAATAGAATACTGAACTTTTAAATGTTCAATACTACTAACCTACTGAACAACATTTTAATTATTTTATGTAACAAATTCTTTTTTCAGGATAGCTGAAAATGACTATTAGCATAGTATAATGCTCTCATTCCCTTTATTTGCTTCAAGGAACTAGAGTTTTTCCTGTATGTTATTTGCACACATAAAACAATCATCCTCTTTGTGCTTAATACACCATGGACTGGAATATCTTTGAAGAGGCTATATCTTTATCTACCTCTTCCTATATCTATATTTTTATGTCAGTGTTTAAATACTAGCAGTTTATGAGATGTGATATTCATACTAAAACTTCAATACACCTGAAGTTTTGAGGGATTTGAGATCAGAAAACAGAACTATGTTAGATTTAGCTCAGAATATATGCTCATATAAGGTTGCCTGAATTATATTAAAAATGAGGACTGTAATAACAAGCAGTTTCCTAGGCTGTTATTTTATCCACTTGGCACATCCCAACTGCCACATAGCAGAAAGGTCTTAATAATCTAGTTTAGAAAAATAAAATAGAAGATTGAAGTGATTATTAAGATCATTTGATCTAAAATAAAACATTATTGTCTCAATCCTTTGGTATTTCAAATATAGTGTAATCAATGTTCCCCATGACTACTGCAGTTATTATTGTTGTTATTCATTTACTCCTCACTTTTATTTTCTGAATTTCTATATGTGTGTGTATATATATATATATATATATATATATATATATATATATATCAGTTCAGTTCAGTTCAGTCGCTCAGTCATGTCTGACTCCTTGTGACCCCATGGACCGCAGCATACCAGGCCTCCCTGTCCATCACCAACTCCCAGAGTCCACTCAAACTCATGTCCATTGAGTCGGTGATGCCATCCAACCATCTCATCCTCTGTCATCCCCTTCTCCTGTTTTCAATCTTTCCCACATCAGGGTCTTTTCAAATGAATCAGCTCTTCGCATCAGGTGGCCAAGGTATTGGAGTTTCAGCTTCAACATCAGTCCTTCCAGTGAACACTCAGGACTGATCTCCGTTAGGATGGACTGGTTGGATCACCTTGCAGTCCAAGGGACTCTCAAGAGTCTTCTCCAACACCACAGTTCAAAAGCATCAATTCTTCAGTGATCAGCTCTCTTTATAGTCCAACTTTCATATCCATACATGACCATTGGAAAAATCATAGCCTTGACTAGACAGACCTTTGTTGGCAAAGTAATGTCTCTGCTTTTTAATATGCTGTCTAGGTTGATCATAACTTTCCTTCCAAGGAGTAAGCATCTTTTAATATCATGGCTGCAATCACCATCTGCAGTGATTTTGGAGCCCAGAAAAAAATAAAGTCAGCCCCTATTTCCGCTGTTTCCCCATCTATTTGCCATGAAGTGATGGGACCAGATGCCATGATCTTAGTTTTCTGAATGTTGATCTTTAAGCCAACTTTTTCACTCTCCTCTTTCACTTTCATCAAGAGGCTCTTTAGTTCCTCTTTTCTTTCTGCTATAAGGGTGATGTCGTCTGCATATCTGAGGTTTTGATATTTCTCCCGGCAATCTTGATTCCAACTTGTTATTTATCCAGCCTGGCATTTCGCATGAGGTTCTCTGCATAGAAGTTAAATGAGCAGGGTGACAATATACAGCCTTGACGTACTCTTTTCCCTCTTTGGAACCAGTCTGTTGTTCCATGTCCAGTTCTGTATAAATCCAGCTAAATTATCTGAGTGCAAATTACGGATGTCACTTAGATAACCTAAAAGTAATTAACTGTGTGAAGAGAAAAGCTATAGTGTTTAATAAGTTAAGGCTAAATTTTAGATTCTTAAAAAGTAGCTTACAAATTTACAAAAACTGCAAAATAATTATTTTTTATATAATTACCACATACATTTATTTATATCAAAAGAAAATACTGAACATGACTAAAGTGACTGAGCACACACACATAAAGAAAATATAAATTTATTAGAGTAATCAACATATTCTAAAAACTTCGAAAGAAAATACTATGTTCCAATCTATCACAACTAAAATTTTAACTGTTTTTGTACATTATCTTTATTATTGAAACATTTCTAATACATATTCCTACATTCTATTCCACAGTAACACATAAAACAGTCTTGTCAGTTAAAAAGCAATGTAAATATGACACAAAGGACATAAGAGTAGGTTTATTTCTGTGTCTGATTTCTGTAAATGTGACAACTGTGAAGACAGTATTTTCCTGATAAACACAGACACTAAAAAGTTGACCTATGCTTTCTTTTACAGATGAAGACTGTTGTCCATACTATTCCTTTAAAATGGACTTTTACTTATCAAATTGGTTCATAAGTTGCTTGGTTTAAAAGAGGACTACAGCAACTCTGTGTCCAGGTGTCAAGGTAGAAAAACCCATCTGAGATCTAACGTGGCCTAACTCTTGTTTAAACAGTTGAAGGACAAGAGTCAGTCTCAGCCTGCATTCACACTGCTCTAAGGGAGTCAGGGAGCAGTGAGTTCACAAATCTCTCATCCTTACAATCACGTGGTGTGTTTGCAGTCACTCTCCTAATAGGAAAAAGGGATTGTAGTTTCCTTTCTACTCACGGAGTCAGGAGCAAAAGCCTCAGATCTACTCATAAGATGGAGCACACTGCCTGCTCTAGCTATACGCAGTTGAGTTCAAATCCTGCCTTTACAGTCTGTGATTTATTAGGAGCCAAGTAACCACTAGAATTTCTATGCTGGTAAAATAGCTTTACAGCAATGCCAGTCTTTACAGTTAACCCAAAGATGGGTTCACTGAAGAGCACTTGGCATTCTGCAAGGACTCAATAACTACTAACTGTGATCATAATCATCCCCCATTCTATAATAATCATTTATATTTATTAAATTAAATTGAATCTTGCTTTTCCAAAACACCAAAACAGTAACTGTTTTCTTTATATATACAGAGGGAACATCTTACAGCACATAAAGATGTATTTTTCTCTTCTCTTTCCTCAATACTAAATGTGGACACAAAAAAAGTGATTATTATATATTATATGGTAACATCTTAGTTTTTATTGGGCCAACATTACCAAAATTTTATTGGAATGAAAACAGGAAAGTTATTTTTTAAAGAATATTTACTTCAAATACTTACTTTTCCAATTGTCTTTCCATTCCCCTTAACTCTCAAAATTTACTTATTACTTATTGTCCAGTTCAAGTCCATATTTTATTATATTTCTGACTCAGTCTCTGTGGGCTTATTCTGTTATTTTTGCACCTATTTTCTGTATCAGACCTCTGTATATTTCATGTTGCATGTAAATTTAAATTGTTAGGGTTTATCTCTATGTGCCCATGCACAACAAATTTTCCCAGAAAATAAGAGACATATTCCACACTATTTTTAAATCACTAATTGTGGTACAGAGCAATGTGCACATAAGATATTCACTAAATTCTTACTAAATGAGTAAATTGCAGAGGAAACAAAAAAAAAGATTGATCACAAAATTACATCTGGAAGGAACAGCATGCCCGGAAAATCATCTAATGACTGCACACATAATTTTTGCTAGTATTATGATGAAGGAAACAAGTATATTACAAAAACATGAAACATAGCAGATGGTTGGTTTACACTTCATATCACTCACTTGATATCTTGGTGTGGAGAAATTATTTGATGGTATTTAATAGTACTTTTTCATTTTTTATTTGATCTTAAATGAATTTAATGGTGGGAATTATACAGAGTTATTTACGTATCTTCCTTATATATTACACGTGTGTGTATATTAGTCACTCAGTCATGTCCAACTCTCTGTGACCCCATGGACTGTAGCCCGCTACGCTCCTTTGTCCATGGAATTCTCCAGGTAAGAATACTGGAATGGGTAGCCATTCCCTTCTCCAGGGGACCTTCCAGACCCTGGGATTGAATCCAGTTTTCCCACATGGCAGGTAGATTCTTTACCATCTGAAAGATGGTAGGGCTACCAGGGAAGCCCTATGGCTCAGATAGTAAAGATGTAATACAAATATTTTTTTATTAAAAATATTCACATATATTAAATGTATAATGTTATAGCAAGAAAATGAAAGACTTGTTAGGACAAAACATAGAAATACAATTTACCAAAAATTCAATAAAAAACAAAAATGAAATGCAAATTTTCAAATCCTTTTTAGAATTATGTAGTCTAAAATCATCAAAACTGACTCCAGAAGAAATCAATACTGAAAGAGTAATGCTACAAATGAGCCAATTAAAATGATAAATTTTTCAAAGGCTTAGCTCTTTGTATGTACGTATGTTTACATACATATATGACAGATATGTGCATGTATTGGTTCACACACACACATACATCCCAGAATAATCTCACTTAAAAATATGAGTATAGAAAATCTAGTGACAAAAATGCAGCAGAAATTAAATTCAACAAAAAAATGTCAAGAAAGATTTTCACTGTCAGAAAAACATACATTATATCAAATGGTTCGATAGGCAATAATTATAAAGAAAATTGTGATTATGTTACTGAGGACACAAACACAAATGGTTAAATTTTTGGACATAATATAGTATTTGTATGCAACTGATACAAATATAATCAGATAATATAGATACATTGAAATATAATCAGATAATGATGCATTGATTTGAAAGACGAATTTAAGAAACTATAATAAAAATATTTAGTCTTACTTGTCTCTTCCACAACTTCATTTTTCTAATAAAGAATTAAATAGTTTGGTTTGTATTAACATTACTATCACATATTTATGTAAATATTATATGTTTAGTAAAAATAGAGAAGGATTCTAAGTTTGGCAGAACTATACTCTCTTCAAAAGTTTCTTTGCAATTCCTACTCTTACTCCGCCTAATCTTACAGGTAAACTTTAGAAATAGGTTATCTGGTTCTAAAGAATGTTTCAAAATGAACTGACTGATACTACTTTAAATTAACAGCATAGACTGGAAAGAATTGAGGTATTTAAATAGTTTCACCATACATTATAAGTAATTCTTTGGATTTTTGTCTCTTCTATATAAGCTAGTAAATATCAGTACATTATTCCCATAAATCTCTTGTTAGGTTTATCCCTAGGTGGATTTCCCAGGTGGTGCAGCACTAAAGAATCCCCCTACCAATGCAAGAGACTTGGGTTCAACCACTGGGTTGGGAAGATCTTCTGGAGTGGGAAATGGCAACCCTCTCTAGTATTCTTGCTTGGAAAATTCCATGCACAGAGGAGCATGATGGGCTAGAGTCTACGGAGTCACAAAGAGTCAGACAGGACTGAGCAGATAGGTAATATGTATCAGTTCAGTTCAGTTCAGTTCACTTGTTCAGTCATGTCTGACTCTTTGCAACCCCATGAATCGCAGCTATGCATATATTCCTAGTATGAAATAAATTTCTTATATAATTTTATTTTGATAATATATAAGAAACTTGTTATTTATTTTATGTGTATTTGTAAGTATGCATGTTCTATACTTTCTTCTAGTTCTTATTAAATAATTATTATAATTTCTGAAAGTGAAGAGAATCTTCATTTCACTTATTTTCACACTTTCATTTATTTTCCGGTTTTATTGCTCTTATTTAATTGCTAATTATCTCAGATTCTACATTCAAGAGCAGTTATGGTAATAGGTATCCTAAAATCTAGTTTCTGAATTCAAGGGTATCCTTCTACTGATAGTATTTTGTTATAAATGAGAAATATAGTATATTTATCAGAAATGTACTCTACCAAAACAAGGACTTTATTTCTATTCAATGGTTGTTAATAATTCTTATTGAAATTTATTTGAAATGAATATTTAATTTTATTATTTTTAAACTATGGAGATAATGATAGAGTTATTCTCACTTAAATATTTAGTATATTGAAATGCACTTACAGGTTCCTTAATGTTAAACCATCTTTGTCTTCTCGCAACAAATATTTTCATCATTGACTAATAGCTATATTTTCTTTTAAATGTTCATTTTGGCATAAGTTCAAATGTATGGAAAAAGACAAAATAGTATTAATAATTACTACAAACTATAAATTCCCTGTATTGCCTTTATTATTGTCTCTTTCCTTCAAATGAGTGTAGACATGTTGTCCCTTTATCCCTAAATACATATCAGTGTGTATTTCCTAACAGGCAGTCTCTCACACTTTTTTCAACATCCACAAATTAAAAAAAGAAGCACACAAAATTAAAAAATATTTTCAACAGGATAATAATGATACTAAAGTATATCAGAGCTTATGGAATGCAAACATCAGTGCTTAAGGAGAAATCTATAGTTTTGCATGCTTATATTAGAAAAAAAAGAGAGGTGCAAAATCTGTAATCTAGGCACTCACAAAAAGAGACTACAAAGACAGGAAATCTTTGTAGAAGACTAAAATGAGAATAAGAATGGCAACCCATAAGGTAAAAGTAGAAATTAAAGAAAGAGAAATCGAAACAATTACAATTTGTTTCTTGAACTTATTAGTATATATGCTTCATACATAGTACGACTGAAAATCACAAAAGAAAACAGAATACCGAGATCAGAATTTTGAATGGCATTTCTACAGACTTGCAGAATTGTACTGCTTATTTTCCAAAGAGCTGCTCTTTTTCTAGATTTTTTTTTAATTTCTATTAATGTCTGTGATCAGACATAATCTTATACACCTGGGTTGCTTCAATTCTCTACACAGTCTCTCATCCTCCAACAGATTAAATTAGGTTCTTTCATATGATGACCTTAGAGATTTAAACTTACTAAAAGAGTGAGCCTCAGTGTGCAACCATTTTTGCAGACTGCTTAAATCATTTTGCCTAATGTTGCATTGGCCAAAGCAAATCATGTGACTAAAGATCAATAGGACAGGTAAGGAAATAGACTCCACTTCTTGATGGGGGCCGTGAACCTTCAGATTACAGGAATATGGCTGAAAGGAGTGGCAATTTGTGACTTTTTCTTTCCCTACAATGAACTACGCAAAGATAATACTATAAGGATGTATTGCCATTTTTACATATTAATTCAGGAATAAAGTAAAATCATTCAATGTTGTCAAATATGTATTGTGAATTAAACTTCAGTATCTTTCAAATATCTTTATTACTCATCCGACTTTTTATTTTATAATTTTCTAATCTTTTATATACTGAGCTTTCTGGAAAAAAAAAAAGAGAAATGTTGTATTTGCCTTGATTTCTAAATAATATCTCAAAATCTTGGCATGGGGCAAGTACTCAAATGTTTATAGAAAGAATTAATTATCTCTCAAAAATTTAACCACAGAATTAACTTATGACCCAGAATAAATGAAGATATAATGAAATAAAAATAAATATATGATCCCGAAATTCAACTCCTAGGTATGTACCCAAAGAATTTGAAAGTAAGTATCCCAATTTTGCCTGGGCTACCATAACAAAATACCATGGACTGTATGGCTTAAGCAACAGAAATTTACTCACAGTTGGGAGGCTAGAAGTCAAGATCAAAGTGATTTCTTTTGAGTCCCCTCTCTTTGGTTTATAGAAGCCATGTTCTGTTTTCACATGGTCTTCCCTCTGTGTCCTAACATTCTCCTCTTAAAATAACACCAATCACAATGGATTAGGGCCCCACCATAATGATCTCACAAACTTTAACTACCTCATTAGAGGCCTTATGTCCAGACACTGTCATATTCTGAGGTATTGGGATTAAGGACTTCAATGTGAATTGTGAGGAAACACAATATAGTCCCTAACAGTAGAGATTCAAATATATATTCTTAAATCAATGTTTATTATAGTTTTATTCACAATAGGCAAAAAGGTGAAAATACTAAAATGTCCATCAAATTAATGAATAAACAAAATGTGGTATAAAACATGTATGTTTATAATTGTATCATTTAAAATATTTCAAAAATGGAAATGATATAAATAACCAGAAACAAAGGAATAATGAAACTATAGTACATCAAATCCAAAAAATACTATAGTCTTTAAGAAAGTAAATACAGTACAGTTCATCAATATGCATGTAGAGAATATAAAAATAAAAACTACATACAAAATATAAAGGAAAAAATCCAGTGCTGTTCTTTTTCATCTTACAATACTCTTAAAATTTTTACTGTTTTCTGTATTAGCTAATTAAATGTGCCCAAGCTGGTACACGGAGAAGGCAATGGCAACTCACTCCAGTACTCTTGCCTGGAAAATCCCATGGACAGAGGAGCCTGGTAGGCTGCAGTCCACGGGGTCGCTAAGAGTTGGACATGACTGAGCGACTTCACTTTCACTTTTCACTTTGATGCATTGGAGAAGGAAATGGCAACCCACTCCAGTGTTCTTGCCTGGAGAATCCCAGGGACGGGGGAGCCTGGTGGGCTGCCGTCTATGGGGTCGCACAGAGTCGGACACGACTGAAGCAACTTAGCAGCAGCAACAACAAGCTGGTACAATTGTAATTCACACTGTGTACTTCTGACATCAATGACTTAAATTTACTAGTCTGTAGATTGATTTTACTTTTATTTTGACCCATGGAAAACTCCCCAACTACAAAACTGGAAAGCAAAACAAAGCACATTAAAAAAGGACTGTATTGCAGTGAACTGATTATGTAATGGTAAGGTAAAGGATTTTAAGTTCTCAAGGAGTATTACCATATCATGTGACATATAGCTATCCAGTGTTATTGTCTCTAAGGAGAAATACAGGCGAGGATTTAAAAGGATCAAAAATCTCGAGATTCACTTTTTTTTTTTTTTTTTTGGCTAAGATTATTAAATTTTCAGTTTCACTGGATGAATAAATCCTAGCAAGTCATATGCAATGCAGCAAGATTTACCTTGTAAAGACTAAGTCAGAGTGAAAAGATACAGTACACTGAACAACCAGTGACTTGTTCAACATACGAGTTATTTGGAATAACTTTGCTGAAATACCTGAGATCTGTTAAGTCAAACTAAAGAAAGAGCAAACAGAGAAAGCTAGAAATAACAATGTCAACTTGTATAGAGTAAAACCAGTATTTACAAATCACATAAATACACAATTCTTTATAATGACAGAATTTACAGTAACAGCCAATATTAAAAGCAAACCTGGACTTTCTTTTTCCCCTTTATGCACATTATTTTACCACCATTTTAATTTTTTTATTTTAAAGTACAAGGTCTTTTGTTAAGGTACTGATTCAATTTGGAAGTTTAAAATATATATGTATATGTATATATATATATATATATATATATATATATATATCCAAACCAAAAATTCTCTATTTAAGTTTCACTGTCTAGACGTTTTAATCTACCTCTTTTTTTTTTCCCTTTTATTCTTCCAGTCCTTTTTCAGAAGATAAAGAATCACCCAGTTCTTGCAGCACCTTTCTGAGGTTAACATCATTTTATATTCACTAGACCAACAGGTGAAATGAGGCACAGATAGGTTAAATGGTGTCTGTGGTTTCAGGTATTCTACCAACAGAGTTATGGATAAAGATTGAAACTTGGTCCCTGGGTATCTTTTGCTCTGATCAACTTAGTAGATAAGCATTCTTAATTACGTTTTCATGATGACATGAGACAACACTTTTGCTACCCACATTAATATCATGATTTCTGACAGAATAATCACAGCCTATTTAATGTCATTGTGAGACATTATTAATAGCATTTCCATTTGTAACTTGTACACATAAATATAGCAAGGTTAATTTCACTAGTCTTGTACTTATCTAAAGGAAGATTGAACCAGTTTTTCAATCTTTCTGAGTTTCATAAAATCTCTAGGGTTTAAGTCCAATGACCTTTATTTGGTTACTTATTTTGAATTATGAAATGGGTCATGCTACTTTAACCAAATCAATGCCAGTGCTCTCAGTTCTACAGATAGAACCCTTGAACCATCCTCTCTAACTCACTTCTAAATATGAATGCTTCAGGCTCCAATCTTGCTACCTCTTCTCTATCCACACTCCCCATCTGCACTCTTTTATCTAACTCCATGACTTTAAAATGTTATTCTTAATTCCAAATTCATTTCAATTTCTACTTTTATCACCAAACTTATATACTAAAATTCTAATTATAATTACTAATTATTGCTTCAAAAGTAACATATATTAAATGGAACTCTTGACTTTCAAAGTTTCATCTTATATCAGGAGTCAGGCACTGTAGTTAATGATTACTTCAACAGAAACAGAATATAGCCATGACAATACTGAAGTGATTATTAGGCATTCAGTTCAGTAAACTACCTTAAAGTAAGAATAGAGATTGGACTAAGAAATCTGAAGGATGCTACTATTCCATGGGATTGTGTAAGCTTAACTGGGTACTATCAGGAGGAGACAGAGAAGAAAATTCTTTAGCAACACATGGTGTAAGATAGATCTTAATAGACTGACCCAATCAAACAGTTAAAGCAAATGGAAAAAAAGTAAAAAATAGTGTTTAGTAAGTTGCTAAAATTTTCTTCTTTTAAATGTCTTATTTTCTGAAAAGGGTAAAAATAATCTTATAGCTATATCTCCCAACTTCTGAATTTAACATATAATTTAGTTGTTAAAAAATAATAATCTTTTGTTAAAGGATTCCTCCCAGTTGTAAATAATGCTTGGATTTAACTTTCACAGCCAAATATCTGATAAGCGAAATTAAGCATCTTCATGATTGACTTTGTGCCATCATTTTAAAATATAGCTCACTTATAAGCTTTCATTTTTTTCTATATATTCCCTATCAGAGTGTGTGATCAGTCTACTGAAATAGCATCTCTAATGAGACACAATGCAAAATCTGGGGTTACATTATTTGAGAACTTAAATATCTGTAAAATATAACTGAAATAGTTAGCTCTCTCTGTGAACCCATTATTTCACTTTTTGAAGGATTCTCCACAACCCTCACCTGCTTCTTTGGCTTCCTTTTTAAACAAGATTCAATGTTTTCTGTGCAGTGTTTTTTAACAATGAAATTCTACTTGAACAAATACAGATATAAAGTATAGTTAGTTGTCCCTTGGGATATAGGAGGCATTGGTTCCAGAACCACCCCCTCCCCATAGATACCAAAATCCACACATGTTCAAGTCTCTACAAAATGGCATAGTATTGTATATAAACTAACAACATCTTTCCACATACTTTAAATCATCTCTGGATTACTTTTATAATCTAATACAATGCAAAGACTATGTAAATAGTTGCCTGTGTGCAGAAAATTCAAATTTTGTTTTGAGGAACTTTCTGAAATTGTTTTTTTCAAACATTTTTAATATGTGACTAGTTAACTCTATGGATCCAAAACCCTGTGAATAGAGAGAGCCCACTGTATTATGTGAAACTCTATAAAAAGTTCCTGGCAAATAGTAACAGAATGAAATAAATGAAACTAAAATCAGTATCTGTCCCTGCCTCATGAATGTGACATGTCCTTCAAAAGTAGGTTACACAGAGCCATGACTGAGCAGCCAGGTTTGGTGGAACTTTATCATGCCCTGTAAGTACATAGGGAAACATTTGCTGAAAAAGTTTGGCTAGTCTCAAGGCTGAAAAAAAATCATAGAAATCATCCTTGTTTGGATCTTCCTAATACTTGAAAAAACATAAAATGAAAGAAAAGAACAATGTCCCATTTGGTCAGAATCAATCTCAAATTTGTATATAAACTCCAAATAAGATAGACAAACTAAAATGGCACTGGAAATTATAATTCATTTTTCTTCATGTTGAGATTTTCCAAAGTGGCACTATCAATATTTTGGATTGGATAATTCTTTGTTGCAGGGCTGTTGTCCTATGCATTGTAAATGCTTACCAGTGTTCATGGTCTCAGTGACTCAATGCATGCTAGTAGCATATTCTCAGAACCAGTGGTAACAATCAAAACTGACTACAGATATTACTAAGTGTCATTTGAAGCAAAATGCCCTCCTTTGAGAATCACTGGTCTGTAATAAAGTCCATTACATGGATTTTTTTTTTTCTTTTTACAGCATAGTTCAAATGTAATCTAAGGATTGTGGCTAAAGATAAGCGATTGGGAGTTTTCTGGTTTCACCAAAAAAACTTTCTACAGGTCTACTACGCACTGAATGTTTGTGTCCCTTCCAAATTCCTTTGTCAAAGCCTTGATCCTCCCAATGGGATTTGGAGGTAGGGTCTTTGGGAAGGTTTAGATGATGTCATGTGGGTGAAACCTCCATAATGGAAGTAATGGAGCCCTTACAAGTGACACCTTGATCTTTAACTTCCCTATCTCCAGAATTGTGAGAAATAAATGTTTGTTGTTTAAACTATCCAGTCTATAGTATTTTGTTATAGCAGCCCAAACTGGGTAAGATATATTTTATTACTTAAAATGTACAAAAAAATGTCACAGCTATAGGCTTTATTTCAAAACGACACTACAGTTCATGACCAATGATGTAGATGGTAATATAGCGACATGTCAGTCAAGTTAATGATTTTGAAGTATTGATTAAACAGTCAATAAAATTTCTACATCTAAATCAGATATGCACTAATTAATACTGATGATAAAGTTGGTCCATAGTATTGACCATGCTTTTTCTACTCTATTGTAAAGCATATAAAGACACAATAAGAGATAGCAAAAAAATTTTTCTACCATGAAAGCATTAAAATTATAGGTCTTAAATGCATATATTACTAACATTTTCATGAATTTCTGTCTAACTAGAGATAGAAATGTTTCTGTAGCATGTAAATAAATACATCTCAAATCAACAACAAATATCTAATTTACTATGAAACAGTAAAATCATTATAATTACATTAAGGAGAATAAAATTGTATATATTCACACACTTTTCCTTCAGAAGTCTTAATAGTAAAATAAGATACATGAAACTGAAATAACAAAGATAGATAAAAAACAGTGGAAACTTAGAGCAAATAAAAAAAGACCAGAAAGTAATATTAGAAAGGAAGTAGTAAGTTTAGAGAGGAAGATGGTTACAACATAAATATATGAAAATCAATCTATTTTCTTTATATTAACATTAATCAACTTGAACACATAAAAAAATCCTACATTCATGAATAATGGCAAATATAATGTAAACTAAACAGAAATAAAGATAAAAGAAATATATTAGTCTTTAAGAAAATGAAAAAATAAAACTACTGTGAAGAAAAAATAACTGAAGAAGAAAAAATAATTTCAAAGCAAAGAAAGAGATTATCTTCATGGATAATGCAAGAATTATATTACAATAGTATCTAGTGCCTATTGGATGCCTGATACAAGGTACACTTAAAAATACTTCATCCAAAATGTCCCAGTATCATTCACAAGTATTCTATGAAGTTGTTACTATGGTGGAATCTAAGTTGGGATAATTAAACGTCTATAATCACCAGATAAAGGAACCAATCTATGAAATTAAGTGAAATCTGAACTCCTAGCCACTCCTTTATTGCTTTTCTATTAGATATTAGAAAATAAGTAGTTTCACTAATTCTGTCATAATAAGGTACATTTATTTTCACTTAATCTGAAAATGATTATAATGTGATGTAAAAGTAAATATTTATTAGTGTGTATAAGGTAGCATGAGCTGAACACTTCATTTATATATTTCAGCTTTTAAAAAATACTTTAGTTCTTATTTGATGTTATTTCAGCTATAATATATAGCCATACCATATAGGTGTTTCTGTCACTAATCCTTAAAAAATTGTATACTCTTTTGCCATTACAACTGTTTTTCCTAACTGAAAGATTAAAGGGAAAAATAGAAATGAAACAAAACTTGTGGCAAAAGATTGAACAATCTATAGTGATAGGTAAGACCAAAATCATCAGTTTATATTTATCCTTATACTTAATATGCTTCCTCCCACCACATGTTCATAATATATACTAGCAAATAGGGTATTTAAAATAGTAATTATTATTTGAGAAAACATGAGGAAAAAATTAGGAAATAAAATGTACTCTTCAAAGAATATTGATTTTCACTTTAATTTGAGGATTCCCTGAGATACAGGTGAAGTCTTTTTTGTTTTTTCCTAATACCTTAAAGTGGTTCTGAGAAACAGTCTGCTACATTTAAATATAACATTATTTGTGTCATTGTTGATACAATGGATTAAAAGAATATTCTTTTAGCTAGTTTGGAAGATATGTCTCTAAACTAAAATCGATGTTTCACATGATTAAAATAACAATATGGTAATACATCTGATTGAAAATCTAATCTTAACACTTCAAATTTTTGCAAAGTAAAGTTTCGTAAGTGGTGGCCTATCAATCAGGAATTTTAAAGTTTCAGTAATTTTTTTACTAAAATGATAATTAAAAAGCTAATCAAAATTATTTTAGAGCCCAGATGACAATAGGAATAGAACTTGCTTTCCTTTGTCACTTTTATTGTCTACAATTGGTATCAGTCCAGATCCCAGCAGAGTGCATGGTGATGAGCAATTCAAAGGAGCACTATTGCCATTCTGAACCCATTAAATACAAGATGAGAACAGGAAGACATAATAATATGACCCCTGGTATTTAAAGTGAGGTTTACTTCTTATAATTCAATCTAATGGCACTCTTCCTTGGATGGTCAGAGAAATTCTAGAATTCTTCCTCTAGGAGTTCACCGGCCTCTCAACAGGAAATAATAAGGGAACTTCAGCAATAGAAACAGGTAATGGGCTCTTTCTTGTGAGGTCAGTTCTTTCAATTATGGTCACTCAGTGATACTGTCATGAGAAAGCAATTGTTACTTTTTTCTCTCTGTATTGTTGTTTCCCATCAAACAGGAAAAACTTTTCAAATGGCATGGTAGAAATCATATCATGATATTTATCTACTGTAACTCCTAAGAAAATGTATTTGACTATATTTTTCATAAATCTCCAAGAAACAGCTTCAAGTTTGGTGTTAAATAAAAACTTCCCAAACTGAAGGGAAGAAACTGGAGACAGAGAGAGACAGAGAGAGACAAAAGAGAGACAGAGAGAAAGAAAGAGGTTTAATAAAAATATATATATAATTTTGAGAAAATAGATTTCCCTTCTTTCCATATGTTTGTATAAGGCCATTAGCAAAAAAAATATGTAATGGATTAACCAATAATGATTGATTCATGCTAAGCAACAGAAGTGAACAATTTAATTTAATTATGTTGGTAATTATGAAAATATATGCTGTTAAATTCATTAGAATTCATTATTCTTTGGAAGGACTGATGCTGAAGCTGAAACTCCAATACTTTGGCCACCTGATGCAAAAAAACGACTAACTGAAAAAGACCCTGATGCTGGGAAAGATTAGAGGTGGGAGAAGAAGGGGACAACAGAGGATGAGATGGTTGGATGGCATCACCAACGTGATGGACATGAGTTTGAGTAAGCTCCGGGAGTTTGTGATGGACAGGGAAGCCAGGCATGCTGCGGGACATGGGGTCACAAAGAGTCAGACACCACTGAGCAACTGAACTGAACTGATGCAGTTAAAATTTACTTTCAACTTGAGTGTGGAATAGCTCTGTAACTGACAATATTTTAGAGCTAGTTTTAATTCTAGAGATATTTGAATACAGCATTTGTTTCCTACATCTAAGGTTGCTTGAAGAACAAGCCAAATCCATGACAGATTTGGCTGTGATGAATCATTTTTATATGTAGATTCACAAGATTTGTAAAAGAAAGAGTACTAGAAATATTTCTGATTTTTTTTTAAAGTCTGACTAAGAGCAGACATATCAGGAAGTATCAAACAACAAATTTTGATTTATCCTGTTCTAAAGTAAACAAAGTTCATTTCTGTAACGAAATTACTATTATTCTTACTTTACCTATGTGGAGTGCAAAGCAGACCGAGATTAAGTAATTTCACCATGGCTGCACAACTAGTAGGGAATGGGTCTGATTTAAACAACATCCATCTGGTTCCAAACGCTATGCCCTGGCCATTACACTATGCTGTCCTACATTTTAAAGTAGGGTTTTGAGACCAGAGAAATCAAGTTAATTATCAAAGTAAGAAAGAGATTTATTTAGTGCAAATGTTAGCAATTCCAATCCCCCATTATGCATCCATATGTACCAATCATAGTCAATTATTACTATTTCGGTACTGTATATGCATCATATACATGCTGTCTCTCATCCAACATGTTTTTCATAATGATTTTGATGACAATGAAGAAATATTTTTAACAATAATTTAAGTTTATTTAGCACATTCTTTATGAGGTATGGAAAGCTGACAGAAAAACAGACATTGATCTTACTGCATGTACTTAGCAACTGTGAAAGCAGCTTACGTTTCTGAAAATAGCTGACAAGTTACCTGGGAGAACTTAGGTTCAAATCATACTTATATGTCAATTGAAACTGGAAATGTCACCAGAAAATGGTTTTTCTTTCACCTATTTGACAAAAGATGAGATTTGGTTTTACTTTATCAAATTTGTAAACTGCCAAATTAAACAATGTAATTTTGTTCTCCTAATGTAATTACACTCTTCCCTGCCCCTAATGTCTCTATGGTGCTTTTCCTCTCAGGGAATTGAAAGATGGGGGGTGGTGGGGAAAAGGAATGATAGCTAGTTTAAGAGAATTTTATTTTTAGTAACCATCACTTTTAGTTTAAATACTAGAGAAAACACCATTGATAAATGCATTGCACTCTGTGATTATTCCTATTTCCAAATGACAAATATGATTTTAAAAAAGAGATGATGGAGTAACATTTATAAAGTCTATACATCCCCCTGATTCTAATGCACCCACCCAAATGATTCCATAGGCTGAGCCCAAATCCTTCTCTTTTCAATTTCACCTGCCTGTCAATTGTCAGTTTAAAAGAGTCAGCAGTACACACACACACACACACACACACACACACACACACACACACACACACACACACATATATATATCTCCTATTCTTCCTATGAAAAATGATGGAAATTTTCACATGACAGTAACTGAAGATGTTCCACAGGGACTAATATTCAGTGTGCTAGTTGAAGCAAGAATGTCTGGATACAATTATTGAAGTCATTTCCCATTGCACTGCAGGTATCCTCTAAAGATGAGGGGTGAATTTATTTATTTATTGCTCTCCTCCAAAACTTCAGTTTGATGAATAAACCAGTTTGCATCCAAGTGAAGCTCTCTTGTACACTAAATTCAGCCTCTGCCTACTTCATTGTCTAAAAACAGAGAAGAAATTCTCTTTCCCCTTTCCTTAATCTGGACAGTAAGGTCTTTCATAGTGTAAGTCTTTCATTAGAAGCATATTCATTATTTGATATCATAAAAGAAATTTTAAAAAAATTCTTCATATATACTAATGTATTTGAATAGTATAATTAAAAATCAGAGATTCACCAGAAATCAAAGTTAATAGGAACAGGAGAAACTTGACAGATGGAGATTTTCAAAGTCATGGTCTGATGTCAGTAAGTTCAAGCTGTAGATTTGGGAGAGAAGAGTACAAACAAACATACCATGTTGTGATTCTGTTTCATTCCTTTAGGTAAACGAGGATTTCAAATATGCTAAGTGTCCTCATTGGGATTTCAAATCATCTTATGAATTTCAAAAAAGACTGAAAATGAAATATATGCCATAGTAACCGAATGGACTAACAACAAAAATAAGACAAAGATGTTTTAACCCAGGCTGTAACTTATGACACAAGTTAGAGTACAGAAACTAATTAAGTAATGGAACAGAATTAGCATTCATTTAAAACTATATATTATGTGTTATTCTTGATTAATTTACTTCAAATGTAATGAGGAAATAATTTACTTTCTCTCACTTCTTTCTGGATCGTTTTCTCCTAAAAATAGCTAAATATGCCTAGAATTCACAAAACATAAAACACAGTCAGATGTTTTTATTAAAAACTGATATAGATTACAACTGTCTCCAATTTAGTTTAGCATTTGACCCTGAGAGTAGCTTAATGGATTCTACTGTACAAGGATTCAGAGTTACAAAGCTCCAAAAAGGATGAAAAAATAAATTTTCTTTATTTAATCTCTATCAGTTGTGTAAGCTTTGAAGTAATCTCAAATCTTATTTCATCAATTTCTTATCATTTTTCTCTCCCCCTGCTGGTTACTTTTATTATTTCCACCATTACTTTTGCTGAGGTCATTTATTTTCCTAGTTTTTGGTTTTGTTAGAAGGTAGATCTGTATCAGTGTTAGGGGCTGGTATGGTGTCTAGGAGAGTGCCGACTGATTGTAAAACTATCTGGCTTCTAATCTGGTCTCTCAAACTGTTTTCAGAACTCTATCTAGTACACCTGCTTTATCCAAACATCTGACATCACTCATTAAACATAGTAACTGCTTAACAAATCTTTAAAAAGATGAAGGGAAAAAGAAAGCAGTTGGATCTTAGAAAGTAATTTAATTCCTTTCACAAATTCATTCTAATTGAGAATAAAAGAAATGACAAAAAATATATAGACAAGTTGAGAGATAACTGCTATATAGTTGTTAATAATCACTATTGCTTATAGTGTACCCACTGGGCGACAGGCACTGTTAGATGCTTTGCATCAGCAGTTCTCAAAGTGTTTGGTCTTGTGACTCTTTCACATTTATGAAAATTTTTGAGGACCCAAAAGAGTTTTTGTTGGGTAAACTATTTATATTTACCAAATTAAGTATTAAAGTTGAGAAAGTTTAAAAATAATTAGCTATTCCTTTCAAAATAACAATATTACACCTATCACATTAACATAAATAACAATTTTCCCCAAAAGTGAGAAAATGGTCTTGTTTTAACTTTCACAAATTTATGTCTACCTTAATATAAAAAAGTTTAGATTCTCATATATGCTTCTGGGGCTTCCCATGTGGTGCCAGTGGTAAAGAATCCACCTGCTAATTCAGGACATATAAGGGATGTGGGTTCAACCCCTGGATCAGGAAGATTCCCCTGGAGAAGGACATGGCAACCCACTCCAGTATTTCTTGCCTGGACATTTTCATGGACATTAGGAATGTGGTGGACTACAGTCCATGGGGTCTCAAAAAGTCGGACATGACTGAGCATGTACACATACACACACATAGACAAGTTAAGAGTAAATATAATATGTACCAAGAAAACAAATAAGGAATTAAGGCATACTTAATATGACAGGACATGTAAATAACATGCCCCATGGATTATTATATCTCTTCAAATGCCAGTAAGACCCTCAGACCGTTCAGGATTGAACTCCCAGTCTCTCTCATGGTACTCAAACATGGCCCTCTTCCCATTTTAGCCATCTGAGGAAATGGCTCTCTCATGCACACATTTAAGATAACTAGAAACTAAGGAGTCGTTATTGCCATCTCACTCACTTTCAACTAACATAGGCAGTCTCTCACAAAGCACTAATGATTTTGCTTTCTATTATCTCCAAATATTCATTTTCTTAAGTCTCCACCTTTACTACTACCTATACCACCATTTTAGAAATTCATCTACTTCAAAAAAAATGTTTTTTGAGTCCACTTTTGTCCTCTTCTAATACATCACCCTCATAGCAGCCAAGTATTTTCAAAAGTAAATTCAATGGTATCGGCTTCCTATCTTAGAACTTTCAGGGCTTTCTCATTCTTCCTCCTATAAAGAAGATGAAATCTCTTTATGGTGCCACTGTAAAGAATCATCATTCTACTCTCTGCTTCTATGGTATCTTAAATGGAATCATGTGGTTTTTATCCTTCTGTGACTCGCTAATAGTGGCCATCAGAAGGTGAGTCTCTTATACAGATGGCTAATAAACACATGAAAAGATGCTCAACATCACTCATTATTAGAGAAATACAAATCAAAACTACATGAGATATCATTACACACCAGTCAGAATGGCCATCATCAAAAAGTCTACAAACAATAAACGTTGGAGAGAGTGTAAAGAAAATGGAATCCTCTTGCATTGCTGACAGGAATGTAAATTGACACAGCCACTAAGGAAGAGAGTATGGAGATTCCTTAAAAAACTAGGAATAAAACCACCACATGACTCAACAATCTTACTACTATGCATATATCCTGAGGAAACCAAAACTGGAAAAGATGCATGTACCTCAATGTTCACTGCAGCTCTGTTTACAATAGCTAGGGCATGGAAGAAACCAAGATGTCCATTGACAGATGAATGGATAAAGAAGTTATGGTACATATACACAATAGAATATTACTCAGCCATAAAAAGGGAACATTAGAGTCAGTTCTAATGAGGTGGATGAATCTTGAGCCTATTATACAGAGTGAAGTAAGTCAGAAAGTGAAAAATAAATTTGTAACACATATATATGGAACCTAGAAAGATGATACTGATTAATTTTTTTTGCAGGACAACAATGGAGACATAGACAGAGAACAGACTTATAGAGGCGGTGGGGAGGAAGGAAAGGAGGGTGGGGTGTATGGAGAGAGTAACATGGAAACATACATTACCACATGTAAAATAGATAGCCAATGGGAATTTGCTCTAATATTCAGGGAACTCAAACTGGGGCTCTGTAACAACCTAGAAGGGTGGGATGGGGAGTGAGGTGGGAGGGAGGTTCAAGAGGGAGGGGACATATGTACACCTATGGTTGATTCATGTTGATGTTTGGGAGAAACCAACACAATACTGTAAATCAGTTCTTCTTCAATTAAAAGTAGATAAAAATAATATAAAATAATTAATATCAAAAAAAAAAAGAAGGTGAGTCTCTTAACAAAGCTCACTTCTGTAAATATTAAGCTCTTGGGCTTCTCAGGGAAAGATGTGTGTCCATCCTATTTGTTCAGCTCATTTGGTGCCCACACATATTCCAGAGCATTTCCACTTTAGAAGATAGGGTGACAGTGTTTGAAAATCTCTAGCCCAGAAGCTAGTAATGCCTCTTTTTAAAGTTGGCAATTAAAAAAGAAACAAATACTAAGTCATTTAGGAATTTAGAATAATTTTAAGGCTTATTTTTTTTTTGTTTTCAAGACGAGTAAAGGTCATGGTTGAATTTTATCTATATATACCTAAAAATGGTTACCTAACATAGTGTAATATCCAAGGTATAGATAGCCCTAAACTGAGATATATATGGTGATATATTAAAAAAAAAAAACAGAAGGACAAGAAAGCTGAAGGTAGCAATGTAATAGTCCATCAGGATGGAATGGGTATCATGATTAAAATTCTCAATGTCCCCATCCCACACTCTTACATGGACAAACAAAACACAATATAAATATGTTTATAATAGTTTTAACTTTAAAAAGTGTTAGAAGCATATGTAAGTCACTTGAGAAGAGGTAGTATAGCTAATCTTTGCTGATGCTCAAAAATTGTCAATGTTATGAACGAAAATATATTTGTTTCTGTACATGGATAGTGAATATACAGAAAACACTTTTTCTTCTTTGTTAAAGATGAAGAGCCTTATTTTAAAATAGTTATATGTAAATTTCATATCCCAGGGTGCTAAAATACTTATTGAAATGAAATACATAGATAATTTCATTTAGGAAACATTGTTTCTATTTTTATTCAGTTGGCTTATACATTGCAACTAGCCATTTTTCCTAGCTTTAGAAACCATAACTTGAAACTACTTAGGACCTTAGAAAATTTTCATTAGATAAGAACCAATCAACTTAGAGAATGTGAACTGTTATTCTAATTATTATTACTTAAGTGATTTATCATTTGTATTATATTTCAAATTTCCTAAGGATTAGATGTAGCATTGTACAGATTTTATTTAAATCAAACAATCATAGAAGTTCAACAGAAGGTTAGCCAAATCTAGCAATTTGCAATAAGAAACACAAAAAAGTCTCAGAAAAGTTAGAAAGTATGTACATTAAGTAAAAAGGAGCAATAATGAGAGCTTTAAGTCCTTCAGGAGAAGTTTAAAAGTTGTTAATAGAAAGAAGAGGAAAGAAAATGGTTTTCATATTAGAATATTGAGACAACTTTGGGAAATTTTCTATTCCTAAGGCAGTTTTCATAGAACATCAGATGGTACCCTTGACAAAGACTGACATCTAAAATGAGAAAGTTAGAGCAAGTAGTGTAATTCAAGCCCAATAAATCACCAGAAACATATGGTATATATCCAAGATTTCTGAAGGAAAAAAAGTGTGAACTAGCATAAATACAGAGGAAAATGATAGTGTGAAGCATAGCCTTAACAGTATCATCTGTTTTCATAGACTGGAATATTATTTATTATGTAGAAAATAAAGGGAAAATTTTTAAATGTTAAGTAAAAAATTATATTCTGCCTGTGTTAACCAGTAATATTGGATAATCTTGAATATTTCTGTACTACTCTTTATCTTTCCTGGATTTTGTTTTGCATCAAGCTTTTCTGGCATCTCTTTTTCTTATCTAGCCTATTCTTCCAACCATACATTGTGTTTGTGTTGTCCAGGATGAAAGCAGGTTTATTAGTGTGCTATCACATTGATCCTTTCTCAGAAAACTTTTTTTTGTTTTTGTTTTCCCCCCTGTGCTTGTCTTGTTGTCTTTTTTTGAGTGGTAGTAAATTAGGATATACTTGATTTCAAACAGAGCTGATATGGCTTCATTTGTTTTTCAACCATTAGCTCATTCCTGTTACATGGCTCTGGCATCCAGTTAGGATCCAAAGCATCCACTAATTTGTAGTTGGAGAAAGTGAAAATTCAAAGGACATTGTTTACTTTTTATTGACATATTAGATACATATAGAAAAGTGCACTAATCATAAATGTAGGAGCTCAGTAAAATTTTACACATGCATGCTATAGCCCATCAGGCTCCTCTGTCCATGCAATTCTCCAGGAAAGGATACTGGAGTAGGTTGCCATGCCCTCCTCCAGGGGATCTTCCAGACCCAGGGATTGAACCAGGTCTCCTGCATTGCGGCCAGACTCTTTACCATCTGTGCCACCAGGGAAGCCTTGATGTAACCTACAGCTAAATCATCATTAAGCATATTGCAGTCCTTTAAGAAGCTTCCTTTTACCCTTACCAATCAGTATTACCCCAAAGGTAGCCACTATTCTGAATTCTAATACCATCAGTTAGTATTGCCTGTTCTAAACTTCAAATTCATGAAATCATACCGAGTATTTTCTGGCTTCTTTTGCTCCAAATAATGTCTCTAAGGTTCATCAATGCTGTAGTATCTATCCATAAACTAATTTTATTTTTATTTCTAGATAAAATTTCATCTTATAATATACCGTATCTCATTTATCCACTATTTTATTAATAGAATTTTGAGCTAATTCTACTTCTGTCTCTTAACTGTGCAGTTGCAATAAATATTCTTGTACTCATGTGTTTTGCAGAACGCATGCACTGTTTTCACTTGATTCTAATCTTAAGAGTGAAACTGTTAGTCATAGAGTAAGCATGTAATCAAATGTAGTGTTGCACTTAACACTCAAATAAAAGTATATATGAGAGTCTGATGGCTTCACATATCATCAACACTTGGTATCATCAGTCTTTTCACTTTTAGCTATTGGATGAGTGGGTAAAGGATGCTCATTGTGATATTAATTCACATTTCACTGAGGACTAATGATGTCAACATAGTTTATTATGTTTATTGGCTATTTGAATATCCTCTTTTTCAAAGTATCTATTGATGTTTTTTTCATTAAAAAATCAGGTCTTTAATCTTTCTCTAATTCTAGGAGATATATATTCTGGACTTGAGTCCTTTGTTAATCTATCATCTATCTATCCATTTATTTATCTATACATAGATGTTATAAATTTTACTGAAGCTCAATGAGACTTATTTTGTGCTTCTAGAATACTGTTTTAAAAATCTTTTCCTACACCAAGATAATGTTGAAATTGTCCTATAATTTATCTAAATGCTTTATTGTTTTACATTTCACACTTAGATATATGATTCTTCTTGAAATATTTTTGATGTACAATATGAGGAAAAGAGTCAATGTTTAGGTTTTTCCAAAGGAAAGTCTGATGGTTCTTGAACTACTTATTGAAAATACCATTTTTTCTCACTGAGTTTCACTGGTATCTTTGTCCTAAGTCAAATTGAATTGAATTTTCTATAATATTTTATTATTCAATCACCTATCTTTGCCACTGAAAGGAATATAAATCCATAGCCCATAATCTTCTAATATTCCACTGGAGTTTCCAAAGATTACTCGGAAAATAAAGCACACATACACAGAATGGGAGAAAGAGGAAAGGGGAAAACTTACTTCTGTCATAAGAATGCATTTGCTAGATTGTATTAACCATACTGAAGAAATGTAAAAACGTGCCATCCATATTGCAGTCAGAATCATCTTTAAAAGCATGCATCACGTAACTATAGTTCTGATTGAACATCTATCTCCTGTGCTTCCTATTGTACTTTGCCCAACACGTTATCATACTGTGGTCTATGATAAACTTTCCAATCCTAACTCTAACCACTTTCCTATGGCTATCATGCTATATTCAGCTAGCTTGTTTTTCCTTAAACAAGGCAAGTTTTTCCCATTCACATTTCACATGGAATGCTGATGCCCAAGTTTGTGCTCTGCTGAATCAGTTTTTTTATTCTCGTTTCAAGTTACATTTCCAATTCACATTTTCCTATTTTATTTTATTAAAGTTGCCAACTCCTGACAGAATCTCTATGTATCCATTGCATCTGTACATATATTTTTTATTATTGTCTAGTTGTTTTTTATTCATTTATGCATTTGTATAAATTAGTTATATTTTAGTATTTTTGGTATATTTAGATGTTATAATAATATTTCTTATAGCTCATATTTATTGACAATTTATGTCTTTTTTCAGGCACAAGAAAATACAGTTGTAGACAATAACACAGTGAACACTATTAGACTGATCTTTTTCTATAAAAAAGTGTTTTTTTTAACTCTAGTAAACACTGAGAAATTAAAAAATAAGTCAAATATAGCTCAGGTTTAGGCTGACTATGTAGAAAACTTTGGACTCTTCTTACCTAGACACTAGCTACTTTTAAATAATAAAGAAAGATATTAATCCAGAATGATTAAATCTTATACAAATGGCAAAGAACTATATAATAGCTTAGGATTTTTATTTGTTTATTGTTTAAAGGATATGTGTTCATATGAGTGCCTGTGTCTATGAGCATATTTCCCTTTAGAATTTACATCCTTTGAACAGTTATAGGCTTACAAAAACTGTCAAATTATTTTCCTCCCCTCCAGGCCCATTCTGTTTATTTCTACCATGAAAGAAATCATAAGCTAATTTTTCAATAATTTTTAGATATCTCAATGAAGTTCATTTTAATTCTCAACATTAGACATGTTCAAATATTCCATCCCTTCTTAAAAATATGTGGTAAAAATCTTAAAGGCTCACTTAACAGAGAGAAGGCAATATGTATGATGAAAGTATTTATTAATAGGTTGAATAAGTTGAAACTTACCCTTATCTATTAAAATAGAATATTAGACCCTTTCTTTCCAGTCAATTACTGTTTTAACATTCTATGACTTTTATGCATTTAAAATGAAAAACAAGCTACTTACTGATATGCTTCATGAATAAGTTGAACTCTATCAATTAGCAGAAACAATCCTGGTGGCTTCAAATCTCCTTAGCAAGAAGGCTGACATTCCTCCAAAAGTGGCTGCTGCTCCTGCCTGGGATACAAATATGCAACAGTGAACAAATGTAGATGTTCCCTTGACTAAAGTTCCAGCAATGTGTTCCAGAGTCAGTGACAACAAAGACACCTTTTCAGCAGTGCTGACAATCCCTGAAAGTGACTGGAATGAGTCAGTTAGGTCCTTAGTGATTTCTGCTAGGGAAACTTAGGTGCCTCTGGCAAAAACAGAAGATATTATTGCCAGCCAGGAAGTGAGAAGATCTTACAAGACTGTGCAGGAGAAAACAGAGCAAGGTAAGCCATATCTTTCAGTGTGAAAAACTTGAGACTGATAACAAGGAAAATGAAGCATAAGTGACTTCTAAAATGTGTAAAAAGAAAATGTATACTCCATTCATGTCCCAAATGTATGAACTGCAAAAGAAATGGATATCATCAAGGAAATGTACTCTGGATGTGCTGAGAAAGAAATGCCTCCTAGGGCAAAGTACCACAGTAGACACAAGGGTTGGTATATTTTCCATCCACATTTTTTAATAACAAAGAGGTAAGCTATTTGAGTAATAGCATTTTAAAAATTAGGAAACTGTCTTTTAAATGGAATATTTGAATTTATCTTATCACATAATAGACATGCTATCAAGAAATTGTAAATTTGTATATGACATTTTAACTCAAGAATGTTGAATACTATATTTTTTTGTGTTTTTCTAGCAAGTGATTATTTCCTTGATGCTATAATAGAGAGTTTTTACAAGTAATGTTAGGAAATGCCTTGGTAACCCAAGTGGTATATAGATAACTCATCTCAATCTTTTCCTATATATTAAACAAAGTTTCTAATTATGTTGACTATGCCAAAGCCCTTGACTGTGTGGATCGCAATAAACTGTGGAAAATTCTGAAAGAGATGGGAATACCAGACCATCTGATCCGTCTCTTGAGAAACCTGTATGCAGGTCAGGAAGCAACAGTTAGAACTAGACATGGAACAACAGACTGGTTCCAAATAGGAAAAAGAGTATGTCAAGGCTGTATATTGTCACCCTGCTTATTTAACTTATATGCAGAGTACATCATGAGAAACGCTGGGCTGGAAGAAACACAAGCTGGAATCAAGACTGCTGGGAGAAATATCAATAACCTCAGATATGCAGATGACACCACCCTTATGGCAGAAAGTGAAGAAGAAGTAAAGGCCCTCTTGATGAAAGTGAAAGAGGAGAGTGAAAAAGTTGGCTTAAAGCTCAACATTCAGAAAACTAAGATCATGGCATCTAGTCCCATCACTTCATGGGAAATAGATGGGGAAACAGTGTCAGACTTTATTTTTTTGGGCTCCAAGATCACTGCTGATGGTGATTGCAGCCATGAAATTAAAAGACACTTACTCCTTGCAAAAGGTTATGACCAACCTAGATAGCATATTTAAAAGCAGAGACATTACTTTGCCAACAAAAGTCTGTCTAGTCAAGGCTATGGTTTTTCCAGTGGTCATGTATGAATGTGAGAGTTGGACTGTGAAGAAAGCTGAGCGCCGAAGAATTGATGCTTTTGAACTGTGGTACTGGAGAAGACTCTTGAGAGTCCCTTGGACTGCAAGGAGATCCAATCAATCCATCCTAAAAGAGATCAATCTTGGGTGTGCATTGGAAGGACTGATGTTGAAGCTGAAACTCCAATATTTTGGCCACCTCATGCGAAGAGTTGACTCATTGGAAAAGACCCTAATGCTTGGTAGGACTGGGGGCAGGAGGAGAAGGGGATGACAGAGGATGAGATGGTTGGATGGCATCACCGACTCGATGTACATGGGTTTGGGGGGACTCCGGGAGTTGGTGATGGACAGAGAGGCCTGGCGTGCTGCAATTCATGGGGTCGCAAAGAGTCGGACACGACTGAGCGACTGAACTAATGAACTAATGAACTAATTATGTTGATAAAGAAAAGGATTAAGGTAGCTCCAGGTCCCATTCAGACAGAAATCTCTAAATTAAGATTGTTCCACTAAAACCTAAAACCTTCTACTAAACTTTAGCAATTTCGTCAATGCCTCTTTTTGGAGGCGATATTGTTCCTTTTGGAGATTCTGCAGTTTAGGAAATAATTTAAATGTAAAGGAAGGAAGAGTATATTATTTGCAAAAGGTTGGCTATCACAAGTGACTCTGACATAGGGAATTCCTAGAGTGTTTAAATGTTTATCAAGAAATTTGTTTTTAAAATGTGATTGGTGGAGCTGACCCTGAAAATGAATAGTTCTAGAAAGTGAAAAGAATTATAAAAAATGTGTTATGATCTTGCTTAGGTTTTTTTTTTTCTTTTAATCTGCAACTGAAAAAATCAAATATTCTTAAGCTAAATATTTTGAAAATACTATATTGAAAGTTCTTCCTTTAAATGTGTCATTTATTCTGTCTAAATGTGTTATCTAAAGGGACATTTTCCCTTGTTATTAATGAAAGTCAGTATTATCTAGTAGAAAGAGTATTATTTGGGCTTATGTCCTTGAACTATATTAAGCAAAATAGATTATCTCTGATCACCCACTTCTTTGTCAACACACATGAAAGACTAATTCTGCACTTAGTTGAAACTCAATTTCTGTAGAGATTTGGTATTATGGAAGCCAAAAAGTAGACAATATTTTTTTTCTTTTACTTTTCTTCCTCTTGTATTTTCTAATGCAATAACTGCAGCAGTCTTTTAAAGGTAAGAAATGTTTGTCAAAACTATTAATACATCAAGAAACTTTTGGAAACTAGAAGAAAGATAAAATTAAATCCAAAATAAGCAGAAGAAACTAAGAATTAGAACAGAAATCAATGAAATTGGAAATAAGAAATCAACAGAGAAAATCAACAAAACCAAACCCTGATTCTGTCAATATGCCTCTAGCCACACTAACTGTGAAAGACTACCACAAAATTTTTTCTAGAAAATGTAGGATAAATCTTCATGGTTTTGGATTAGACAAAGGTTTCTTAGATATGACATCTGAAACACAAAGCTATGACAGAAAAAAACAGGTAAATTTTACTTTTCAAATTAAAAAAAATGTGTTTTAAAAGACATCATTAAAAGAGCAAAAGGCAATCCAAAGAATAGAAGAAAATATTTGTAAATCATATACCTGATAAGCAACTTGAACCAAGAACAGATAAGTCAAAAAACCTAGAACTCAATAAGTGAAAAGACAAATAAACCTGATTTAAAATTGGATTATGGATCTGAATAAACATTTCTCAATGGAAGATTTATAAATGACCAATAAGCGCATTAAAAGATGCCTTACTTCATTAGCCATCAGAGAAATGCAAATCATAACATTATGAAATATCACTTCATACCCATTATGAGGAGAATAATCAAAAAGTCAGAAAGCTACCATAATTTTTGATTAGAGTGTGGAGAAATTGGTACACTCATACTCTGCTGGAGAGAATGTAAAATGGCTACACCATTTTGGAAAACATTCTGGCAGTTTCTCAAAAAATTAAACATAGCTGTACTGTATGAGCCAGCAATTTCACTTCTAAGTTTATACCCAAAAGAAATAAAAATATATATCAACACAAAACATGTACATAAATGTTTATATTGCCATTATACATAATAGCCAACACTTGGAAACAACCCAAATTCCATGAAATGATGAATGGATAAACAGACTGTGGTATATCCATACAATGGGCTGTTATTCAGCCACAAAGAGAAATAAAATACTGATGCTTGTTGATATAGAGACCTTGAAAATATGCCAAGTAAAAAAAATTGATTACAAAAGACCACATATCATATGATTTCTTTTGTATGAAATGTACAGAACAAAGAAATCTATGGACACAAAAGGTAGATTAGAGGTTGTTTAGCAACGGGAGATTAATAGGTTAGAGGATAGTATATGAAGGGCAGAGTTTCTGTTTGATGTGGTAAAAACGGTCTAAATTTGACCATGGTAAAGGTTGCACAGACCTGTGAATATAGTAAAAATAATGAATTTTATATTTTAAAAGAATGAACTGTATGGTAAGTAAACTGTAACTCATAAAGCTATTTTTAAAGTAAAAAAAAAATGTCATTTTGAGCTGCTGTAACCAAAAGAAAAAGCAAAAGAAAATAAAGCCCTCCCCCCAACCACCACCACCACAAATATATAGTGCTACTTTTAACATGCTATTTTTTTCTCATCTGCAGGGTTAAATGCGCTTGTCTGCACTTATTAGTCCAGGCCATGAGAAGAGGGAAAGAAGATTAGAGCAAAGAGCTTAAAGAAGATGATCTGAAAATTTCACATATCACTTTTACTTAAAACCATTGGATCAAGCTGCCATGTCCAAAGCTAAATCTACAGAAGATTGGGAAATCTCAGTGTTCATGCACTCAACTAAAACATGGAGGTTCTGTTGTCAAAATAAAAGAAATAATGTCAAACAGAAAGACATAGAGACAGACTGAGCAGGAAGGAGAAAATATTGATACATTTGGTTGCTTCTATTATAATTTTAGTTTCATCTCATCTCTTAGGATGGAAATGAATTTTTCATTATAATTACAATAAAATATAAACTCTAACCATGGACCATAAGGCTTTATATTTTCTGATCTTCTTCATTTCTAATCTTATCTCTCACTGCTATCCTCTTTGCTAATTAGACCAACAAAAATTAACTTTCTTTCTAGTCCCTTCTATTTCTATACCAAGCCTGTTTTTAAGTTAGGATTTTTATATATTGTCATTATCTATTCTTTGAATTGGAAAACACTCTCTTTCACACTATCTCATGGTTGGGCCTTTCTCCCCATTCAGTTTTTAGCTATTTAGAGATATTTTCCATGGCCATCCAAAATAAATTACACCAATTGCTTCTGCTCTCTTTACTCTGCATTTTTCCTTCCAAGAGTAATAACTTCTAACTGTAATTACTGCTTGTAGAAGAGTCATATTTATTCCCTTGTTTAATAACTATAATTAGTCCCTTGAACATGTTCTTGTTTATATATTTATATAACTTAATATCAATATTTTTAAAAAGATAAAAATAGATTGTATTTTTCAATAGACCTGACATGACACATAATAGTAATCATTTCTAGAATGAGTGAATAAAAATAAAATTGGAAGTGATGATAGGAGTAGTTGTTGTTTAGTCTCTAAGTTGAATCCAATTCTTTTGTGACCCAATGAACTGTAGCCCACTAGGCTCCTCTATCCATGGAATTTTCCAGGCAACTATACTGAAGTGGGTTGACAATTCCTTCTCCAGGGGGTCTTCCCCATCAAGGTATCAAACCCGTATCTCCTGCACTGACAGATAGATTCCTTACCACTGAGTCCCCAGGGAAGCCCTCTAGGGTAGTTGTTGTTCAATTGCTATGTCATGCCCAATTCGTTGCAACCCCATGAACTGCAGCATGCCAAACTTCCTTGTCCTTCACTATCTCCCTCAGTTTGCTCAAATTCATGTCTTTTGAGCCAGTGATGCCATTCAACCATCTCATCCTCTACCCCCTGTCCTCTTTTCCTCAATCTTTCCTGGTATCAGGGTCTTTTCCAATGAGTCAGCTATTTGCATCATGTGATCAAAGTATTGGAGCTTCAGCATCAGTACTTCCATTGAATATTCAGGATTGATTTCCTTTAGGATTGACTGATTTGATCTCCTTGCTGTCCAAGGGACTCTCAAGAGTCTTCTCCAGCACAACAGTTCAAAAGCATCAATTCTTCAGTGCTCAGCTCAGCTTCAGCACTCAATTCTTTACGGTCAAACTCTCACATCCACACGACTACTGGAAAACCCATAACTGACTATACGGACCTTTGAGAGCAAATTGATGTCTCTAGTTTTTAACACAGTCTCTAGGTTTGTCATAGCTTTTCTTCCAAGGAGCAAACATCTTTTAATTTCATGGCTGCAGTCACAGTCTGCAGTTATTTTGGAGCCAAGAAAATAAAATCTGTCACCATTTCCACTTTTCCCCCATCTATTTGACATGAAGTGATGGGACCAGATGCCATGATCTCCTTTTTTTTAAAGTTGACTTTTAAGCCAGCTTTCTACTCTCCTCTTTCACTTTCATCAAGAGGCTTTTTAGTTCCTCTTTGCTTTCTGTCATTAAAGTAGTATCATCTGCATATCTGAGGTTGTTGATATTTCTCCCTGCAATCTTGATTCCAGTTTGTGCTTCATCCAACCTGGCATTTTGTATGATGTACTCTGCATAGAAGCCAAATAAGCAGGGTGACAAAATGAGTACTTGATGCACTCTTTTACCAATTTTGGACCAGTCCATTGTTCCATGTCCTATCCTAACTGTTGCTTCTTGTCCAGCATATAGTTTCTTAGGATTCAGGTAAAATGGTCTGGTATTCCCATTTCTTGAAGAATTTTCCAGTTTATTGTGATATAGTCACAGGCAAAGGCTTTAACATAGCCGATGAAGCAGATTTTTTTTTTTTAATTCCCTTGGTTTTTCTATGATCTATTGAATGTTGGCAACTTGATTTCTGGTTCCCCTGCCTTTTCTAAATGTATATTGTACATCTGAAAGTTCTCAGTTCACATACTGCTGAAGCCAAGCTTGAAGGGTTTTGAGCACAATCTTGCTAGCATGTGAAATGATTGCAATTGTACCGTAATTTGAATATTCTTTGATATTGCCTTTCTTTGGGATTGGAATGAAAACTGACTTTTTCCAGCCCTGTGGCCACTGCTGAGTTTTCCAAATTTGCTGGCATATTGAGTGCAATACTTTCACAGCATCATTTTTTAGGATTTGAAATAGCTCAGCTGGAATTCCATCACCTCCACTAGCTTTGTTTGTAGTGATGCTTCCTATGGCCTACTTGACTTCGTACTCCAGGAGGTCTGATTCTAGGTGAATGACTACACCTTCATGGTTTTCTGGGTCATTAAGACCTTTATTATAGTTCTGTGTATTCTTGTTATCTCTTCTTAATCTCTACTGCTTCTGTTAGGTCCTTACTGTGTCTGTCCTTTACTGTGTCCATCTTTGCATAAAATGTTCCCGTGGTGTCTCCAATTTTCTTGAAGAGATTGCTAGTCTTTCCCATTCTATTGTTTTCCTCTATTTCTTTGCATTGCTCCCTTAAGAAGCCTTTATCTCTCCTTGCTATTCTCTGGAACACTGCATTCAGTTGGGTATGTCTTTCCCTTTCTCTTTTGTCTTTCACTTCTCTTCTTTTCTCAGCATTTTTTAGGCGTTCTCAAAAAACCACTTTTATTCTTGCATTTATGTCCCTTGAGGATGAGTTTAATCACTGCCTCCAGTACACAGTGTTACAAACCTCTGTCCATAGTTCTTCAGGCACTCTGTCTACCAGATCTAATCCCTTTAGCCTATTCATCACCTCCACTGTATAATCATAAGAGATTTGACATAGGACATACCTGAATGGCTTAGCAGTTTTCCCTACTTTCTTCAATTTTAAGCCTGAATTTTGCACTAATAAGCTGATAATCTCAGCCACAGTCAGCTCCAAGTCTTGTTTTTTGCTAACTGTATAGAGTTTTTCCATTTTGCTTCAAAACGGTAGTACATGGAACCAAAAAAGAAAAAAATACAGGAAAGGAATACCTTTTCTAGTGTTGGAGTAGCAGAGGATTGGTTTCCTGGAAGAAATGTCCAGATGCCTACAGTAACATTTTAATGCGGCAGATGAAGGAAAGACTAAAGGAAAGACTGAAAGTCTTAAAAGTTTACTTTTCTTGTTAAATAAAAAGTATAGCCATTTAAGGATCTTAACAAATTGTACTGGGGTCATATTATGCACTACAAGAAGAGAATGATAAAAGTCAGACTAGGGAGGTTGTCAGGTCCAGTTTAAAACAGAATTATTTACACAGTGGTTTTCACTATGTAAAATAAATCCACCCATGTCACATGGCATATTCGTCGTTGTTCAGGTCATTAAAGTGTTTAAAATGTTTAAAAACTATCTCACAAATGTAAAAATTCACCTCATACAATTTTAACCTACAGATAGCATTGCATCATAGCATCCTGTGAGTTTATTATTGTCTTGTTTCATTAACTAATAGTCTCCTCCATGTATTCACAGCATAGAATCCTAGAAAATTCCATACCAAACTTTATGAGGGGAAAAGTTTTAGCATTTTATGTCCAAAGACAATCATTTAGGGTCTATGTATAAAATGCCCAATGTAATAGGTGAGAGAAAATGTCTATGAAAACATACATCAAAGAAACAGAATCCTTGTAATCTCAAACTTTCCATGGCAGACATTTAATTTGCTTTTTTCAACACTAGCTTAATCCTTTAATACCTATGTTTCTTTAACAATGCATAAAACTGTTCCAAAGCTGAGACTGAATGGTGTCTTTCTAAAGCTTCCTACAGAGAACTACTCCGAATAGCCCAGTAGTGATGCAGGGTTTCTTTCAGTTACTTGGAGCTGTAGGCTTGAATGTCAACAGGAGGAGCTCATCTTTTATCCTTCTGATGGGACAGCACCACAGACAGGCTTTGCACTGATCTTCTGAATGAGATGAAAGGGCTTCATCTCTATTCTGTATCCACATTTTAACTTGTATTAATGCTATGGTACATTATATTAGAGAGCATATTTTGAGACATACCAGGTTAGGAGGCTCCAAAATAAAAATGTACAACCACCTCATTGCTAAAACCTAAATTATTTAGCATCTTTATTGCACTATTTTTAATTGGAAAGAGGCTTAAACTTTTTAACTCCAAATACAACTTCTCATCACCTTTTCATTTAGGAGAAACACATCTTAGAGAGCTCCTCAGTCACTTCTGACATGATCCCATGGTATGGCCCCCAGAGTGTCAGAAACAGGATCCTCTGCTACTACTGCTTTAGCTTCCTTATCACCTGACATGTTCACCCAGAACAGATATCTATACTCCTATCCTCATGAGACTATTTACAGCAGTGTTTGTGTAGGTGTGAGACAGGTACTTCTCTTTAATCTCACCCAGTAGAGCCAAGATGCCACAGGAAATAATAATGAGATTGTAGTGTAAGTTCAGGAATAGCAAAAGGGAACTATCACACAGAAAGGATCTTAGAGCTACTTTACAGGCACCCAGAACTTGTAAGATTATCTCTCATGCTGGATACTCTCTTCGGTTTCAGGGTCATGAAATCCTTATCACAGACCTGGGTATGCTTCAGTATCTTTTACTTTCTAGGGTAGGCCAAACGGTCTCCAAATTCAAAGTTAGGAATATATTTTTCTTATCTTCAGTTTAAAGCTTCAGTTTTCTTGGTGCATTGCTGATAACTTTCCAGAGCAATTAAGAATAGGAAAGAGTATTTCCTAATCAAGAAAATCTGTTCTCCCACAATTAAGAAATATTCTCTTGATCTATGACTCCAGCTGAATATAGTCTAATATTAATTCTTCTAGCAAACTCTGAGTAATCCAGGTTTAAGTAAATCTTATGGAAGACATCAGAAGCCCATTTAACTGTGGCTGCATCAAGGGCAGTCCAATTTTTTTTTTCTTTCTTTTTACCTGCTCATTAAGAACTTCAAAAACCTTGGGAGTCTAGAATCATTTGATTATGCTTTGAACTAACAGACTTTTGATAGATTATTATATTTTATACTTAATACTAATCATAAAATATAATAACATGATCAAGAAAACCCTACTTTGCCAACAAAAAAAAAAGAAAACTCTCACAAAATCATATATATATATATAAAATATGACATAATTTGATTAACTCCAAGATTTTAATTAGAGAAGGCAATGGCACCCCACTCCAGTACTCTTGCCTGGAAAATCCCATGGATGGAGGAGCCTGGTAGGCTGCAGTCCATGGGGTCGCTAAGAGTCGGACACGACTGAGCGACTTCACTTTCACTTTTCCCTTTCATGCACTGGAGCAGGAAATGGCAACCCACTCCAGTATTCTTGCCTGGAGAATCCCAGGGATGGCGGAGCCTGGTGGGCTGCCGTCTATGGGGTCGCACAGAGTCGTACACAACTGAAGCGACTTAGCAGCAGCAGCAGAAGATTTTAATAATTCATTTGCCTTCACTAAGATTTTGAAAGCTATTTCCACTTGGAGATTGACCTTTAGGTTAAGGCCATTTCACATTCTATGATGGGGTGTTCAAGTAATATTATGAAAAATACTCTTTGTTCTGAATACTATGAAAATAGAAGGATCATTTCACTTTGGATGGCCATCTGAATAGATAAGAACTTGCAGAAAGCTGTATCAGTGTCCTCAAGGCTTTTTCTTTGTTCTCAATCTCTTTAAAAAGAATCCGCTAAAATGATAATTTATAAAGCATTTAAAATACCTAGAACAATCTTTCTCACATTAAAATTTTAGACTAGTACATTACTCAGAAAGAACAGCATCTTTCATTGTTTTCCTTTAAAACTTGCAAATGAAAGTTAGAGATACAATATCAGTATTCTCACTTAAAGGAGCAGTTTATAGATGTAGTACTTCACTTGAAAATTACAAAAGAAAGCCTAACACATAAGAGATAGAAAGAGAGAATGAAATAAATATATATAAAGAAGCAATTCCATTCGTTTTGGAGATAAAATATCAATATTAAGTAACAACAGTTAAATGATTCATCAAAAAGGCTCAAAAGTAAAAATTTATATTTTTCCAAAATTTCTTCAGATTTTCACACATGAACTAGAGAATATGCTCATATGATCATATAGATCAAGCAGCATTTCATTCTTTTAGGGATGGGAGACTTCTGATACAAAGGGTGTCATTATGAATTTTGGATTCTGGGATTCTGCTTAGATAGACTGACCACAAATTGCCACTGAAAATCAAGACCTTTTGATTGAGTGATTGGAGCACTATCCATAATTACACCAAGGCAAAACAAGAATACACTTGGTAGATCCTCTAGGTCTAACCTATACTGTTCCTGCAAACAAGTCAGCTATTTTCATTCTGTTTCTACTGTTTCTCATACCAGACAACATTTTAGCCTAATGTTCTCTGAAGTGAAAGTGAAAGTCTGAGTTGCACAGTCATGTCCACTCTTTGTGACCCCATGGACAGTAGCCCAGCAGGCTCCTCTGTCCATGGCATGTTCCAAGGTTTCCATTCCCTTCTCCAGGGGATCATCCTGACTCAGGGATCTAGCCTAGGTCTCCTGAATTGCAGGCAGATTCTTTACCAACTGAGCCACTAGGGATATTCTCTGAGTTATCTTAGTGACTCACATTTTCACAAGTGCCTACCCTTAAAATTAAATAATATCTCACATGAAATGCCTGCCACTCATAGTAAAGTTAATAGCTCTCCAACATCCACTCAGCAAACAATACAATTATTGCTGATTCTTCCTTATATTTTGGAGTTACCTATCTTATTTTCTGGAAAAGAAGAAGTCAAAGATTCCTTAGGCTTCATAGCACAAAATATATGGAGGACAAACTTTATTGAAAGCTCCATCTTTACAATAATAATATAAATATATCTTACAGTACTTATCAATTAAAAGATTCTTCACTGTTAATAAAAGTATTAGAGAAAATTTAAATAAGTAAAATACTATGGTATGAGCTTTCAATATATAAAGTTGAGTGATAGTCCAGTCAGAGGAAAAGTAAACAAAGGATATGATCCAGGGAAACTTGCTTAAGATGGGAGTTGACCTAGAATATAGCATAGGGAAAAGAGATAGGAAAAAGATGTTTCCATCTTAATGGAAACCACATTGCACAGAGAATGCAGTGGTTAGATTGTGCACATTCTTCAATGTCAGTACAGAAGTTAGAGTTTTATTCTGCAGGCAAAAAATGTGTCATAGCCTATTTCAGATAGAGTTGGAGAGCGACATGATCAGCTCTGAAACTTTGGAAGATTGTGCTGACAACATTGTATTGGCTGATTTTAGAAGAGAAAATTCTAGAGAAAGAGTTTCAGGGTCCTGTGGCTGATAGAGTGGAATAAAGCACTGTTGTGAAGGAGCTGCATCCAGAGGAGATAAAATAGAACAATGTGATAAAGTCTTCCCCTTAATTCAGAAAGTTCCCAATTACATGTTTCTGCCATTTATTTTTACTTACTGTGATGACAAAACATATTAAAGATCATGAAAGGAGTTATGCCAGTGAAAACTGATATAAAAAAGTGTGAAATAGAATTTACTTAGAGTTTATTGCTTAGTTATTAATAAATAAAAATGAGGAATCAGAGGCTTCTCAATAAAATGGATATAATTTAATAAAAATCAGCTTGGGCACCATAAAAAATAATATGTGTGTGTATGTAGAACTTAAATGTTATAAATTATGGTATTATTATAAACTGTTCCAGTGTCCATGTGATGTAGTTTGAAATGTCATTTCAAATGAAAATTTCTTGTCAGAAACCTCTGATGAAACTTTGCTTTAGGAATAATTTTTTAAAAGCATTTTGAAGAGTCCATTGCAATTCATTTTATTTTATTATAATTATGACACTCTTAATATGATGTTAAGCACATTTAAAAAGTTACAGTAGTACAAAAGTCTAGAATTAGATTTTAAACTAGGGCTGGTAATGGAATAAAAAACATGTGTAGGTGGATATGAAAACCCTAATAGAGGTAGAACAGTTAAAATGTCAAATGACTTGCTTACATTTAGGGAATTATCATGATGATGAGTTTCTGGTAGATGAAGGTTATATTTATTCAGTTATATATTGCATATAATGACCCTATATGTGTATGGTACCTGGAATGAAAAAGGCTCTACTCTTTAAAGGAGGAAAGATCAGATGAAATTGAGAAGAATCTAAAAGTTTTTGTAACATGCACAGAATGTACCAAATTTATACTGTCAACCTTCTAGCACCCACTAAAATGAAAAAGTAAATGCATATATACATAAATAGAAAGATAGTGTATGTAATAAAGTTATAAGGAAATAAACTTGAATTCCAAAACATTTACAACAACCACTAAAATAAATAAGTAAATGCAAACATACATAAATAGAAAGATAGTGTATCTAATAAAGTTGTAAAGGAGATAAAATTGAATTCTAAAAAACTCCTCAAATAGTCCACTCTCTGCTAATTATTATTCAGTTTTTGTCAGCAAGTCAAACATGCAGTTGTCTGGTTTTTTGTTGTCAAATTCTCAATATTAAGAGTTTGCTGATCATGAATGTTTCCTGATTATAACACTTGCTCATAGATCTGAACCTACCAGTAGTACTAGCAACTTTTCAGTGTGTGTGTGTGTGTGTGTGTGTGTGTGTGTGTGTGTGTGTGTGCACCTGCTCAGTTGCTCGGTTGTGTCCACCTCTTTGTGACTCCAGGAACTGTAGACTGCCAGGCTCCTTTGTCCATGGGATTTCCCAGGCAACAGTACTAGAGTGGCTTGCCATTTCCTTCTCCAGGGGATCTTCCCGACTGAGGCGTTCAACCCATGTCTCCTGCAGTGACAGGCAGATTCTTTACCACTGTGCCACCTGGGAAGCCCAAATTTTCAATGCCATAGGTAATTTTCTGATTGTAGAAAAGGCAATAATATGCTGGTGGCCCAATTCTGCAGTATTACTAAGTCAATCCTGATAACTGAATCTACTGTGTCTTTATTAAGAGTTCTTTGTGATTATTCTGGACTTTCTTATTTAATATACAACGGTTTCCTTGGTGGCTCAGATGGTAAAGAATCTTCCTAAAATGCAGGAGACCCAGATTTGATCCTTGGGTTGAGAAGAACCCCTGGAGGAGGAAATGACACTCCACTTCAGTATTCTTGCCCGGAGAAGTCCATGAACAGAGGAGCCTGGGAAGCTATAGTCCATAGGGTCACAAATAGTTGGATATGACTGAGTGACTAACACACACACACACACAAGCTACCCTAAAAATGAATAAAAAGTATTCCAATGGCTCAAACAAGATAGATCTTTCTCTCTCTCTGCCCCCTAACAGTCCAGAAATATGACAACAGTAGTATAGATTGTCCAGAAAAATCTGTTCTAAGTGGTCATCCAGAACCCCTATTTCCTTCTTTTCTGTTGCTCTGTTGCCCTCTAAGGTACTTGTCTCATCTGCGTGGTTAAAGTGGTTCATGAAGACTCCATCAGTATTCTAGCCCATAAGATTAGGAAAAGTAAAAGTGGAGATCAAATAACTGTCTTGTACAAAAGACATACAGAAGCTGCAATTCCCAATTATATTCAACACCTTTGATAATCACTTAATTATAAAGCCGTAACTGCTGAAAGCTAAATTAGGGAGTAATGTCACATGAGTATTGTGTGCTATGTCAAAACTTGAGGGATTTCTGTAACTACAACAAAGAATAGGAGACTAGGTATAAGGGGACAGTTGTAATCTCTGTCACCGTTAAGTTGGGATAAATTATTTTCTCAGTAGTGGAACATGAGCCGAATTGCCATAATTTCTACAATAGTGTACTCTGTAAGAATATAATCCATTTATTCCTTCCGTAAGTACATATTGGTGCCTTCCATATTCTGGCCCCTACTCACAGAATGCTTAGAGAATAGTGCTATAGGCATGCAAGTGGACAGTAAATACAATAAAATAATATAGCTAACATTTTGAACCCATGTTTGTAGGTCATGCCATTCAATTTTCATGTGCTTCTAATTTTGTAATCTTTGCAATTAATTACTCAAATAAATACTTATTATATTCATTTTAAGGTTAAGAAATCTGAGACAGAGGCAGCTTATATTACTTGTTTAAGAACACAGAGGTACCTAAATTAAAGAACCTGGATTTAAATTCACATACTCTTTCCAGATGAATGCAATTACCTATTATATCATATTGGCTTTCAGAATGTATTACAAAGCATGAAAGTACACAGATGAAGCAATTAAAGAATGCAGAAGATACATGTAGGAGGAAAAACTAAACCAAAGTGATGATTAGGTTTTTTTTTTTTGTGGCTATGATGTAAAGGTGGAGGGTATGGTACTTTCATACAATGCAACATTTCTTAGAGACAAAAAGAACAAATTACAGATACTTTTAAAAGCAGGTATGAATCTCAAAACCATAAAAGCGTACTATGATTCTAGATGTATGAAGAACTAAAAGGAATAATATAAACAGTGTATAAAACAAAATATCAGGCCAGCAGTAACCTCTAGGAATGGGGCTGACACACTGAGAAGGGGCAAAAGAGATGTTTCTAGGGATGATGGAAAAATTGTATATGTGAGAATAGATTGTTAAATTTAGTTATATTTTACAATTAAAATTTCACCTTTTCCTTAATGTTTATTTTATCTCTAATTAGTAGGTTTTATACTTTAATAGCCATGAGGATAAGACATTTTTTAATACTTACTATGTATTCTAGGCCTGGGCAGATGAAGAAATATATTAAGGTTAAAAATCATTAAGGTAGAAAATCATCAACAGTTGTTACCTCAGCAGATGCAGGCAATAGAGAAATGGGAGAAGATGGAAGAAAATCAAGAATAACTGCCTGATTTTTGGCTCAATCAAGTAGAAACTGTCTGTTTACAAGGTGCTATTTACAAGGATGAGCAAAGGGAGAAAGAGGTAGGGAAATGTATTTCAGAGCAGCATTGATGAGTATTGAATCTAAGAGAGTAGATGTGATCTCCCAGGTGTGGGGTAGAAATTAAGAAGACCAAGGGAATCTTTTGGAGTGCTATTTGTGAAAAAATATGCTACATAGAGAATCAGCTCAGAAAGAAATTGCAACCAGTCAAATGAGATGTTTTTTTTTCTTTTTGTATTATACTGCATCTATTCTCAAACTTAACCATGTCTCAGCAAAGCCTACCTAGAAGGGTTTTTAAAAGATAGATTTTCATAGATTATTGTATCCTACCTATAGTCTCTGACTCAGTACATCTAAGATAAGTGGAGTTAGCATTTGATTCTAAAATAATCTTATATTTTGCTGTTCCTGATAGTTTAGAGCCCAGGTTCAGAATAACTATCTTCTACAGAAGATATTATCAAGATGCTCCATTTTTGATGCATCAATATCATTATTAATTATCACAAGTATACAGAAAGAAGGGTTTGCCATAGTAAACTTGGAAGCATACATGAAATGAATTTTAAAAATTATAACACATATATATGTACATATGCATATAAATATATACATACATAATTATACATGCAATGACATGTATTATGTTGGAGGAGTAATCACTAGGCATTTCCATAATGATATGATATAACAATGTATGCTTGAATCATTTCACTCTATTTCAACCATTTAACATTCATAATGGCACCCCACTCCAGTACTCTTGCCTGGAAAATCCCATGGACGGAGGAGCCTAGTAGGCTACAGTCCATGCGGTCGCTAAGTCAGACCCGACTGAACGACTTCACTTTCACTTTTCCCTTTCATGCACTGGAGAAGGAAATGGCAACCCACTCCAGTATTCTTGCCTGGAGAATCCCAGGGATGGCAGAGCCTGGTGGGCTGCCATCTATGGGGTCGCACAGAGTCGGACACAACTGAAGCGACTTAGCAGCAGCAGCAGTAACTTAGAAAGCAAGGATATTGGAAATGAAGAGAGAGATACAATTGTTTTTCAAAGAACGGGTCATGGAATTACTACTACACAAGGATGTCTGTTAATTTTATCAAATAGGCTTCCCACATCCTGATTAGAATATTTCTCTTTTTTTCTTTGTATTACTTGTAATACAGAGATTACAATAGAAGTTTATCATTTTTGAATATTTTCCAAAAATTTTAGAAAAATTAGGAATAAAAATTAAGTGTAAATCTAGTTAAAGATTCATTGAAAAAAATGAGAACAAGAAACATGAAGAATCTAAGTAAATACTGATGAAAAGGAAAAATGACTCAAATAAATAGCGTAACAATAAAGCATAGACATTCCTTCCTAGAAAAAGTCATGCACGAGTATCTTTCACAAAGCTCATATGCAATGTTGATGTGTGGAACTTATGATTATGCATGCAATTATACATGCATATGCTGCTACTGCTAAGTCACTTCAGTCGTGTCCGACTCTGTGCGACCCCATAGACGGCAGCCCACCAGGCTCCGCTGTCCCTGGGATTCTCCAGGCAAGAATTTCGGAGTGGGTTGCCATTTCCTTCTTCAGTGCATGAAAGGGAGAAGTGAAAGTGAAGTCGCTCAGTAGTGTCTGACTCTTAGCGACCCCATGGACTGTAGCCTACCAGGCTCCTCCATCCATGGGATTTTCCAGGCAAGAGTACTGGAGTGGGCTGCCATTGCCTTCTCCATACATGCATATATATATATATATACACATACATACACATATATATACATTTATTATACATTTATACACATATATATACATTTATTATACATATATATGTACATTTATATATAAAGACCTTGATTCTTATTTCTTAGTACTAGTCAGAATTTAGGGGAAAACTTTAAAAAGGAAAAAAAATTAAGAAAAAATAAAGCAATGAGAGTCATAGGGATGGATATTCTAAAATAATTTAAATCATATACTTTAGTTTAGCCAGAAAAGCAGCAATAAAAAACAAAGCTATTAGGAAGCAAATAGGCTTTTTGGGGGATGTGGGGGGCAAGGATGTAGGTTTCATACAAATGAAAATGGAGAAGGCTATAATCAAAATAAATATTTTTTAGTTCATATATTCTAAAGTAGCAGAAACATGAATATAGCCTACATACTCTAAAGTAGACAGCATTTTACTTAAAGTTTAAATATAAAACATATGCTTGATAATATATAACAGAAGCCATATATTCCTTCTATATGGATTTATTAAATTATCAATGTACTAAATAAACTATATATTATATGGATGTCATCTTCATCTGCCAAATCATCTTTAAAAGAGTGTCCGTAAGTCCTTGATCAAGTGACTGCTACACTGATTCACTGATTTATTTAAAAATAAAAATTTAAAAGGTAAGGAAATAAAAATGTGTTTCCAGTAAACATATGTACTTCATTGTGCTTGTTAACAGCAAAGAAACTTATCTTTTTAAAGATATTATATAATTTCATACTTTTCTGATCAAATATTTATCTTATTTATAAATCTGTTTATTTTTAAAAAAATATTTGCTGAGAACCTATTATATGCATGCATGCTAAGGCTCTTCAGTCGTGTCCAACTCTGTGCGACCCTATGGACAGCAGCCCACCAGGCTCCGCCGTACACAGGATTCTCCAGGCAAGAATACTGGAGTGGGTTACCTATTATATACCAAGTATAATTAATTCTAGAAGAAAATGAATAAAGAATAAACAAACAACTAAACCTTTGTTTTTATAGAGCTTATAATCTGAGGTTGGGGAGACACATAAGCAAATAACTAAGTGAAACCCATAATGCATCAAATGATAAAAAGTAAAATTGAGAAAATAAAACTTGGGATGTGAAAATAAGAAACAATAAGAGAGTTAGGTGAGGTGGTTAGAGAACATCTGAAAAGATGAATTTTGACTGAAGTGGAGGGAGATGAAAGAGGAATCCATGTGAATATCTGGGGTATTGCATTCTAGATAGAGGTACAATTTCAAAACCTCTGAAGCAGAGGTATGCCTAGTAAGTTCATAAAACAGCAAGTAGGTCAGCACTGCTAAAGAAAAGTTCATGAAGGGAAAGAGTAGCAGAGAATGGAGTTAAAGAGTCAACAGCAGCAAGAATTTCAGAGTTCTGTAGGTTCTTGCAAGCGCATGCAGAGGAATCCGCTTGAAGATAAGGAGCAGTGATGTAACCTAACCTGTGTTCAGCAGGGCTGTTCTGAGTTCTGTGCTGTTTATCAGCTGAGGGACTAGGGTTGGAAGAATATAAGAATGAGAGCTACTGAAGTGGGTAATGCAATAATGCAGTCAAGATATTTTTGAAGGTGCACTTAAGATAGCAGCAATAGATGTAGGAAGAATTGTTCTGATTTTGGATATTATGAAAACAGAGCCAACATGATTGACTAACAGCTTGGATGTGAACAGTGAGAGAAATCACAAATCAATACGACACCAAAGTCATTTGATCAGAGCAGCTGTTCACAAGGTCATGAGGATATGATGTGGGCTACAGTGAAATATTTATTTGGTTTGGTCAATGAGTTAGATGTCATTAAAGTCTTGTTTCTAGAAGGAAAAACAGAGAAATTAGTAACTGGAGAGTTGGACATTTGAATTTGAGGTTATAGAGGTAATATGGTTACTGGAAATAAGATGTGTTCAGAAAATGTTAGAACTTTTTTTTTTTGCTAAAATTGGGAAGACTATATGAGGAAGAGGATAGAGGAGGAAGATCAGTTCTTTTCAGCATGCTAAATTTGAGCTGCCTATTACTAATGCAAGAGGAGATGTCCAATAGGCTGTAAAATATAGGGCTTGTTATCATGCATACAAATAAATAGGAAGAGAGGAGTCCTAAGAATAGATTATTGGAACAATGCTTTTATGACTAGGAGATGAGAAGAAGCCATCAATGAAAAGTGGAAAAGTGAAGTTAGTGAAACAAAAAAAGAAATAGAAAAGTATTTTGATCCAAAATTCAAATAATTCAGATCTTCCACTTAATGAACTGTCAAAAGCTATTAATGTACTGAGAAATATTAGAATGACAAATGGACCATTGTGTTCAGTGATGTAGTGGACAAGCGTGAGAAGAGTCTTGGAATGGCGGGGCTGGTAGCCAGAATTGATTGCATTCAAGAAAGAATGAAAGAACTAAAAAACAGGGGTTGTTAACATTTTCAGAGTGAAAAGAGTTAAAAGAGAACAGAAGCATGAAGTTAGGAAGTCTTGTCACTTGTTTTCAATTTGTTTTAAAATGGCAGATTTTAAGTTTTATGTACCTATGGGGAAATTGTTATACTGAAGAGAGAGGAAGGGGAAAGAGAAGTACTGGAGCAATATTTTTGATTAGATGAGAGGAAATAGTGCATAACTAGAGAGGTGACAGTATCTAGAAGCACAGTCATTCATGTTAATAAGAGAAGGGGAAAGCAAGAGAGAGAAAAGTTATAAAAAGTCATCTCAGGAGGCATCAGACTGAAAGGATTTGGAAAATATAATAGACTTCCTAGGCAACTCAAAAGATCCACTTAAGATTAATAGTCATGATTATAATGTGAAGCCATTAAGCATAAATTTGTTTGCCAGTCAACTATGTTTAGCTGCGCAAGTCCTGCTAGAAGTTTACATTTGTCTTTGAAGTTTTGCCAGCTGCATCTGACCATATACTTGATTTGATGGTGCTTTCAAGACTTTGATTAAAACGAGAAATCATAGGTCATCAAGAAAATGAGGATATGATGTATGTTATAATGAAATATTTGATTTGGCCAGTGAGCTATATATCATTACAGTCGTGCCACTAAAAGAAATAAGACAGAAACAAGTTAGGAACTGGAGATTTGGACGTTTGAATTTGAGGGGATGGAAGGGATATGCTTACTGGACATAAGATTCAGGGAAGTGCTATCCTATAAAGATTTATGTGATGATAAGACTGTTCAAATAATCACAGTAACCACTAGTAAATATGACTATTGAATCCTTGCTATGTGGCTAGCACAACTAAGGAACTATTGATAATTTATTTTAATTAACTTAAATGTAAATACCTACATATAGCTCTTGGCTAATTTATTGGACAGTTACTAGTCAACAGGATGAACAGAAGAATGAGTGGCTGAGGAAAGGTGGAATAATAGCACAAGCACTGTTGGAGAAAGGGAAAGTGATCTAGATACGAGGGGCGGGGGTGGACAAGGTGAAAATAGATGATTAGTCTTTACACTAATAGATAATGGATGATTTAGTCTGAGGATGTGTGGCTCAGATATGGGACATTTTAGAAAGGAAAGAGAATACTTGGGATTCCAGTACTTAGAGTGACGATGAGGTTCAGTAGAATAAGATGTGTGAGAAAGAAAATATCCATTCCCAGAGTGGTATACATCAGAAGTCATGATCTCAAAGGAGAGTCACATTTCTGTTGGAGTAATAAGGTGAAGGAAACCTTCAGGCAAGAGACTGAATATATATAAGATACTTTGCTGAAAATAAGCAGGTTAAAGGTGGCATGGTAGAATGATTCTTTAAATTTATAAGAAATGTGAGTTAGGTTAAAATATTAACAAGCAGTATTTTATTGGGATGAGAATATAGGGAATGAGGAATGACTTGGGGATTCCAGACATCTTATGAGAACTGCAATAATTAGGGGTAAAGAGCATAAAGAGATTAATCCTTACTGTTCCAGAACAGATAAAATTTTCTATACAGTCTTGGAAAGTTTAGTATACCATATTTTCATTCAACGAATACTAATTAACAAATGATCATGTGTGTGATATGAAAATCACCTAGAAATAATTGGACAGTGTATAAAACAGACATAGTTCCCACTTGTATTATCTGCAAAAAAATACCTCTTAGAGTAATAAATTCTAAAGATTTATTTTTTGGTCTGTAAGTGAATAATTTTTGTGTGGCGTATTCTTCTCAGACATGACTGACATGTCAATTGTCAGTCTTCACCTTTCAAAAAGAATTGGTAGATCCTTGAAACTCCAGTATTTTGGCCACTTGATGCGAAGAGCTGACTCATTGGAAAAGACCCTAATGCTGGGTAGGACTGGGGGCAGGAGGAGAAGCGGAAGACAGAGGATGAGATGGCTGGATGTCATCACTGACTCGATGGACGTGGGTTTGGGTGGACTCCAGGAGTTGGTGATGGACAGGGAGGCCTGGCGTGCTGCGATTCATGGGGTCGCAAAGAGTCGGACATGACTGAGCAACTGAACTAAACTGAACTGAACTCTCTTAAATCATCAGTCTTGATTTTATCCACTGAGATTGCAAATTATTTTAGTTGTCCTTTACAAGCCATTCTCTAGCTGTGCCATGATTTTTAAAACCCCTCTTGATATACAAAAGGGAAACATGGAGAGTAGCTATCAGGACTACTTGATACAGAAGAAGAGTGAGGACAAATATAATAAACGGAAATATTATTACATAGGTTAAAGTGCCATCATCAGAAAAACTTTATTCTAAATGCTAATCCATCAGTTTTACAAAATTATTAGAAAGTGTTTTCTGTTTTATTTTAAATCACAAAGTTTTGTTGTCCATTTTGAACACAGAAGTAAACTGGGCCTTCTTCCACAGAAAAACCACAGTGGTGATTAACATCCTGTGTTGGAAAGTAACTACAACATAGAGAGACTTTTAATACTTCCAAATCTAAATTTTCAACACCAGTAACTAATTGATAAATGCAACAGACTTTTCCTCCCATTATTTTCTTACTTCTCTCTCAACTTGAAGCCTTTGACCTTTCCTCTCTAAAACTATTTCTTTGGACTTTTACGACACCATTCTCTCTTGGCTTACTCACCACTTTTTCTCCGTATTTATCTCAATGCTTTCTCCTAAAACTTAGTGTTCACAGATTCTCTGTCTTTCTCCCTCTCATTTCCAAGTATTCATGTTCCCTCTCACTTCTCTATCAAGTTGATGACTCCAGAACAAATACTTATGATGTGACCTCTATCTTGAATTTCAAATCTGCCTTGAATGATCTAGCATGAGATCACCATTTCCAAACATGGACTCATTTTCCCCTTCCAAATATGTATGTTCTCCTATGTTTGTTGTTGTCTACAGTAGACATTATAGTCCTAGCCATTCTATCTTCAGACCAGAAACCTGGAGTCTTCAGATTTCTATTGTTACCCTTTCCAGATATTTTTTCTCCCTCTAGATATGTACCTTTATTACAGAGGATTTCCTCTTTCAACTTCCAGTGAATGATGTCTAGTAAGGCTTAAAAATGTCTGGCAAGTTGTGTTTAATGACTGAAACACTTAACATCAGTGTTTTATGTGACATTTTTTCATTCTACTCTAAGTTGTCAATGGTTTACAAAACATTCTCATTTCACAGGGTTTTTTTTCATTTTTTAAAATATATCTTTAAGACTACCTTTTTATTTTAGCTTTTAACCTTTATAATAAATGAAGCTTCCAATTATAGCATAATACTAAACTAAATTCACAGATGGAAAATTGTTTACCAAATGTATTATCTACTTTGGCCAATTCACCTAACTCCTACATAAATTTCTTTATTAAAGTGTAACCAGGTGACTGGAAGTTTTTTGACAAAAAGAAAAAAAGCAGAACTTAATAAGAAAGAAAAAATATTTGAAACATAATAATAAATTAATGATTATAGGCTATTCTCATGTTCTCAACATAATAGTTATCTTAAAAGGTAGGTGATGTTTCAAATATATATTTCAAACTTAGTTAAAGTTTGTCAAAATTTATACAATAAGTTTAGACAATAAATAATTCACTTCAGACAATAAACTTAAACAATAAGTCCTTATGCTAAATACCTATCCTTTCTCTCTTCTGAATGAAATGAAGGTTAATTAGTTTGTGTTAATCTTTGTATACTTAAAGTATACACTAAAAAATTTCAGCCTGATATCACTCTTTTGTCCCTATCCAGAAAATTAATTAAATAAAATTTGACCCCATCTCGATTTCCATAGCAAATTTAACCTCATGTGAGATAATATTGCACTAACTCCTCTCCTCTATTTATTGAATTTAAACCTTGTAGTTTTTAGGGAAAAAAACGTAATTTTCCTTGTTCCATTTTTTTCCCCTAGTAGAAACATGTGATTTTTATATGACACTAAACTATTAAAAAGGACAACCTCTGGGAAATTCACAATTTTTTTCTTTCCTCCACTTTGGATTGCCATGCAGAAGTGATTCTGGCTACATGTTTCAGCTTTACTAATGTAAAGTTTTGTTTGGGTGAGCTCTCTCTTAGGTCTAGTATAAGGTAAGGCATGAGAAACAGTAGTGGTAGCCAGCCCTTTTGGTCACAAAATAAAGCTTTATTCTTTTAAGGAGGTTATCAAAATGACAATTGACAGTTTATCATCATTTCTGTGTCCCCCATGTCTTGTTTAACATTTGGTTACAAACACAGAAAGAAGGAAACAATTTGCTGTTGTAGCGGTTCAGTTGCTAAGTCCTATCCAACTCTGCAACCCCATGGACTGTAGCCCACCAGGCTCCTTTGTCCATGGGGATTTGCAGATAAGAATACTGGAGTGGGTTGTCACTTTCTTCTCCAGGGGATCTTCCAGGACCAGGGATCAAATACACATATCCTGCATTGGTAAGCAGATTCTTCACCACTTAGCCACCAAGGAAGCCCAATACTTTGTATTGAATTTCTACAATTATTACAGTATCTTAGTGATATAATGGACTATTGAAAAGAAGAAAAAGAAAGAAAAGGAGAGCATTCTCCTTGGCTTTCGTCCAATGCCCAGGTGCCCATTAAAAATGATTCAAGATAGCTTTGATGATGACAATTTGCTTTCAAACAAATATCCTTTGTACAAGTTAGACAGTTATTTAAATAAACACAAAATGTAAGCTTTTCTTTACCCATTATTTTATACAGCATTTTTTTTTGCCATTTATATATCTAAGTAAATTGTGTTTTCCTTCTCTTTCTACAAGTTCAGATCTAACGTGAGTAAAATGGTTATAACGACAGTTGGCATTTCCAAAATATCTCTCCAAAATTTCTCCGTAAACAGTTACCATCTATGTTTCTATGAATAACTGTACGTTAAAAGGAAGAAGACATAATTGCACTGAAATATCAATATTTCATATACCACCAGTCTGTCTTATAAAACTTTTTTTAATAAATGCTTTTTCAAGGAAACTTTGTTATTGCATGACCCATGTAGTTCATCCAATATGATAATTATATTGACTATACAATAAAACTAAGCACTCTAGACAGAATAGAAAAGACTTATTGTTAAATTTATTATATTACCATTCATCATTCTTCTATCTTGGAAAGTACTCGATTACCTGCAGCCAAATAATAAAATGGTTAAGAGAAAGGATTTTGCAATTAGCCTGACAGCATAGCAATCCAATTTCTAAACATTTATAGCTATATGACATTGGTTGATCTGTTTAAACTCCTTAATTCTCATATATGTAATCTATAAATTGGAAAGGACATTACTTATGGAGTTATTGTTAACAAAAAAGCAACTAGACAATTAAGTTGAAGTCAGATACAAAATAAGTACTTAGCAAATCTTTGCTATTATTTTAAATATCAGGTTGGAGGATAAGGGATCACAAATTATTCATTTTTCCTGGATTACAAGTGATTCTACAGAAACTAATCTGGGATTTCCCTGGCAGTCCAGCCATCAAGACTCCATGCTTCCATAGCAGGAGGCCCAGGTTTGATCCCTGCTCAGGGAAATAAGGTCTCACATGCCACATGCTGTGAAAAAATAAATAAATAAGTAGTGCTAGAAACAAAAACAACAAAATTAGGTCACTTGTAAATTAACGTCCATACATTGTGTTGACAAACCACAAACTGAATTATCATTTAATGTTGCCACGCTAAGTCAAATAACAATCATTTGGCTTCTAGACAGGCAGACAGGTATACAGTTATACCAGGAAGTCAGTTCCTACTTATCCAACTATAGTAGAATTTTAAATTTCAAACTAGTTTCAAAAGTAATGTTCTAGTTAATGGAACAGTGATAGACATTTGTAATAGGAGAAAACTGAAATAGTATTTCAGGGTCCTAAAGACACTGAGGAACAAGAATGTCAGAAAAATTGGTGTAGATTAGTGGCAAAGATAACTTGATAGGAGTCACAAAATGATTGCTTCTGAGAAGTGCAAGTGAGGCTGCACTGCACAGAAAAAAAATCACAATAAAATTCATGTGACTGCTGTGCTAGAAATCATTCTGAACCTCTACTCATAAGGTTTTCATATACATAGAAATGTGGCAATGCATGTTTTGGAACACTTAAATAATTGAATTGAAATATATTTGGCTTTGTTTTTCAATTTTTTAAATTATATTTACATTAAAATTGTACATTTGTTGGATAATTCATACTTGATGTAAGTGCACTTTGCTCAAATAAAAAGAGATTTAGGTTTCCAGAGTAGGGTCCTAGACTAGGTAACTACTGCATATGTAACAATTTTATCGCATTTTTGAGATAGAGAGTTTGGTAGAGTTCACTGGAAGGAATTTTCTTTATTTAGATAAAATGGGAAAGTAGGAAGAATTGTTTCGATACACTACTACATCTACCTATAACAATCATTTTCATTACTCCATGTGGACAAGAAAATATTAAACTGATTATTGGAAATGTGATCATGTTTTTTGCATGTAATAATTTTAGTGGTTAAAAATTTTCCTCAAAATATTATCATAAATTATACCAAGTAGAGCAATGTGTCAGTTGGACTCTTTAGGGAAGAATCATGCAGCTAGGACCTTGAGTGATACAGACTGATACTGATCAAATGAATCAATTTTTAATTGCCATTTGCATAATTTGTAGATAGATAAACCATAAATAACAGATAAGAACAGAAATCCAGGCTGATAAGTTTGGAATCCATCTACATTTACTCTTGAATGAAGCTATATGACACTATAGGAATTAACTTAAAGTACCTGAACTTGGAAGAATTAGAGCTGAATTTCAATCTTATTTCTGTCAACTTCTAGCTTCATCTTTGAATGAACTGCTTTTTTTTTTCTTAATTGCTATTTTTAATGAAATAGTGATATGCATAATGGAAATGTTTGTTGAGAACTCTCTACTTGCCAGATTCTATTAAAAAGCACGTTTTTAGTATATGTGCTTATATAGTATACAGCACATATATGTGCTACAGTATATGTGCTTTTAGTACATAGCACATTTTTAGCACATATATTTTGTGTCCTCAAACTCCCACAGACTAAGGGAGAAATTCAGAAATTTCCATCCCTGGCCCATTAAAGGAATCAGAAAACTGAGCAGCAGACAAATTACACATTTAGACAGAAAGAAAACGGGAACTGAAATTAGACAAGTATTCAATGGAATATAAAATTTTTTCTTTCATGTCTGGATGGCCCATGGAAAAATACTGAGTTCTCAGAATTAATAAATTAAAAGCAATAAAATGAAAGAAGGAAGCACCATTACAAAACAGATTTTGCTCATTTATTTTTACTAGTTTTAATTATTTATGATAATACTTCATAATATAGCAATTATTGTTACATAGTACAATGTATAAAATTAATGACAGAATATAAGACTTCTAACTTACGCAAAGCTATAAGTCTTTTAAGAAAAGAGTGAAAGAGTTTAACTTCTTGAGAGAGAGAATTTGGGTCTTGGAGACTGATGAAGTTAAAGTAGTTGAGTTCAATAGTATTTTAACTAAAATATAACTTGCACTTATTAAGAATTTACTTAATTTTTTATGTAAAGAACTTAACATATATAAACATATAATATGAGAGCTAATTTACAGTAGATAAAAGAAAGCATCAGAAAACAGTATATAAGAAGTTACAAAGGAATTGTAAAGGCAAATAGATCCAAGAAAATTAAGATTATAAGATTAATTGTCTTTATATATTGCCCTTTATTTTCAGCTGGCTTAAGAGAATAAAAGCTAAAAATTTTACACAAATTTACTTGAAATGGAATATATATTTGTAGGTGGTGTAGTACATACAATGCCAAATATAACTTTTTTTTTTCCTCACTCGTTCCCATTAAACTGTATTATGAGTGGCATCAACTCTTATCTCTCTGCTGAAAATATCTTCATTATAAAATATTTATGAGATTGAATATGTAAAATCATCCAGTGAATGTGTGATACAGAAGATACAAGATAAGTAGGTTAGAAATGAAAGATAATTCCTGAATGGTGGGCAGATGATAAAGGTTAAGAAAAAATCACAAACACAATGTATCAAACTGTTGAATGTTGTAAGGGAAATAACAAAATGTATTGATAATATTAACTAGGAAAGAATGGCAGATAACTGTAATGTTAAAATGGTTTCATACTTTGGAGAAAGCTTTTCAGTACAATCTGAGCTAAAATAAAATGTTGCATTACCTCCTAGGCCATTCTTTTGGAGCTTCTAGGAAAATAATTAGGAAAATACTCTGGAGGGATGTTACCTGTAATATAAGTGATAGAGGAATGGTTCTGTGAAAATGGAGGAATGGTATTTATTGGAGATAATTTCACAAATTCACAGTGAATTGAAGTGTCCAGATGGCACAGTGCAACAGAATAAGAATTAGAGAAGTAGTGCAAGGAAAATATAGGCAAGAACAAATGCATATCTTATAAGAGGATGCTAAATAAAGGACTTCCATTTTAAAGTTGTAGCCTAAGATAACAGGAGTGGCATAGCCTAACACTGGAAATGTCTATCATGAATAGAAGAAATTTCAGATCATGTTATAAAGGCCCCTTGAATATAATAGTCATTAGTCTGATGAACTTGGGCATCATGTTTTCAGAAGAAGAAGCACCAGAGGCAGAGGAATTATGAATGATTGTCTTGTTAATGGGTGCTCAGAGCATTAAATGAAACAATAAGTAAATGCTTTATGAATCAGAATCAAAATGAGTGTTTTCCAGAAGGAAGGTTAGGTGGAAAGAGCAGAAGTTCTGTAGTCAGACAGTGAAGGCTATGGGTACTCAACTTCCACATACCATTAAAATACCTGCAATTTCAGGAAGGTTACTTAATATTTCTGTAGTTCAGTTATTTCATTCTAAAATGTGAAAAAAAATCCATTTGTTTCTGAGACAACAAATGAGCCAGCAATAACAAAACACAACAGGTTCTCTCTAAGTGTGAATCCTTTCACTTTGTGCCTTGGTCCTTTTTTATGTTTCTTGTGATACTGCCGTATGTCCCTTCTTCCTGAGAAAAATACCTCTTCGTCTTTTTCATTCTGTCAGTATGATCAACTCCTACTCTGTATCTTTTTTTAAATAACAGCCTTTGGAAAAAAAAAAAAACACTTAAATATTTTTTGAGGGTAGTTTTATTTTATTCTGCTTTATTTTTTATTGAATTAGAGTTGTTACAATATTAATTTGAGGTTAATTAATATCAATTTCATCACTGAATCATAACAGTGATTCAATACTTCTGCAGATTATACTTCTTTGAAATTTAATTAAAAAAAATAATGCCTGTGTTTCCCTGTGCTACACAAGTAGTTCAGCACATGTTGAGTGATCTGACAAATAGGGTATGCTTGAGAAAAAGTCATACTTAACAATGTTAAAACTATTGTCACTGGTTCTAATAAATATTTAAAATCATATCATAACCTAATTAATCATAACTTTTAAGGAAAGACAATCAAAAACTCATCAGTTTTGTGAGTAAGAATAAACATTTACTATTACTTAACCAGTTAAGTACCCATTTTAAACTCATCTTCAATAAAAATATATTTTTGTACTAAATCATGTATATATTATTGTAAGAAGTGGGAAAAATAGAATTTGCCTTGTAGAGACTAACTGAAATGAATAAAGCAGTTAATCTGGAAAACAATGAGTATCATAATTGAGTGGAAAAATGAGTATATAAGAATACATCTGGCAATATACTTTACATGTAGAAAATATTCCAGTTTCACAAAGGAATCACTTCACTAAGAGTTACATTTTATTTATTCAGTGGTATGCCAGAACCCTGATGACTGTAGATACTTAACTGCACTTGCCTAGTTACAAACAGCATGTGCAAATGACAAGACCCCTTTATTTGTTTTAGCTTATGTTAGCACAATGTTTGTAAATACTGTATGAGGACAAGTTGTGTTTAAGTGTAAGATTTAGGGTGTTTTTATGTGCCTCTTGAGGCTCTATCTTTGTCCAAACTGTAATGAAAGGGGGACAGTTTCAAATATCTATATTTTAAGCCCACAATTTCTCAGTGGTAAATTAAATTGACGAATGAAAGAAAATTGATGAATGAATGACTCTAAAATCTGTTTGAGGAACAAAGTTTTCTCAGCAAGAAGCAAGAAATGTAGAGAACTTTTATTTTATGAAAGTAGTCCCATTATATGAATATGGTCTTGCTGTTCCAACATTATGATAAAATGTTTCCCTTGGAATTTCCAGACAATTTTTGGAGTTATATTTTCAGTAGAAAACAGTAGATGTAATGTTACTGTTAGGCAAACATGCCATGTGTATTCCCCCATTTCATAACCTTTATTCTTGTTGGGCTTCAATCATGTTTCTAATTTGGAGCAAATAGAAAGCACATATGTCACTGTCTGGAAGGGACAGGATACAAACTGTGACATCTTTTCTACTCTTCTCAGTTACTGCTTATACAATGCATGTTGATACTGGACATTACAAAACAAAGATAGCCTTGGCTGTCTAAACTCCTGAATGGAGATCTCTGATTAGATCTTAACTCCTATTTTCTTCCAGAAGAAGTAATTCTTTATGTTTTAAGTCAATTTTTATTTTTATTTTTTTATCGTAGCATCTCAGTTTACCCTATATCTAGGGATAGCCCTATACCTAGGTGGATAGGAATAATGAAAGATGGGGTCATGTAACAAATAATTTGGGCTTCCCTGCAGGTTTAGACGGTAAAGAATCCACCTGCAATGCAGGAGACCTGGGTTCAATCCAGGGTTGGGAAGATCCCTGGAGAAGGGCATGGCAACCCATTCCAGTATTCTTGTCTGGAGAATTCCATGGACTGTATAGTCCATGGGTTCGCAAAGAGTCGAGCAAGACTGAGAGACTTTCACTTTCACTTTTCACCAATTAATTTGTGGAGCTGTTTCATGAATGTTTGTCATCGGAATTTAAATCCCATACTATTTTTTCTCTCTTCTTGAAGTGATCATAAAGTTAGTAGAAGATATGTGGCTATATTTGTCATCTTGGAGATACTAATGATTCAAGAAAGCTGAGATAACTGTTGAAAGTGGTTCCAGGGAATTTGGCAAGGGATAAAAAGGGAGGAATATTAAAGGACTTGGATTTTATTAAAAGAAACACATTTTTAATCCATACACAAATTAAAAGAAGGGATGGATGAAGATACATACATACATAGTATAAGGCCCAAAACTTCGAATGTTGCCTTGAAATCTTTGAGCCTCACCTTTGAGGACCCCCAAGACCTAATCAAGACCTAATGAGCCTCAAAGGACCCCCAAGACCTACTGAGTTCCCATATTCTTACAAGATGTAAGCCTGTCTCTCTTAGCACCTGCTAGTTCACTCTGATCCTGAGTGCAACGCCACTGTGGCTGTGTGTGCCGTGCTTCCTTAAGGCTATGGATGTATGTGACCAATAAACTGTAGTCAATCTCATCTGTCCAGTGTAGGGTGTTGTATATTTGGACATCTCCTACTACTTAGGGTAGGAAATTCCTCCTATACCAACATGGTGTGTCAGAACACACACACACACACACACACACACACACAGGCACACATTGGATTAAGCTCTTACAGAATTCAGCTAACATCTTTAACAAGTGAAAGGTATCAAACCTAGGAATTGAAAAGAAAAGATAAAAAACAAAAAGGAAGAGATATATGCTATAGGACATGTGACCAGATTTAAATAAAAATAAACAGAAAACAATGCCTAGCATCTTTTAGAAAGATGGGAAGATTACTGATTTCAGTAAGTATAAAATTATTTTGTAAAAAAAATTTCATGATATTCTCAGCAGCAGTCAAAAATAAGAGGAAAAATGAAATGTGAGATATATTCATAGTTGGCGAGTATTGAAATAGTTATAATAGAAGGACATTCAAGAATAAAAAAACTCTTAAACTTACATTTAGCACATGGCAACAAACATTCTGAACTATATCATCAATCAGGATCATAGATAACAAACAGAAAAATTTAAATACAGGGAGCTATTATCATTCACTAAGTAGTCTACAACCTGCCTTTGGTATTTAAAAAGATAAACACTACCTCACTATACATTTTGCATAGCTCTTTTAATGTAGTTCCAAACGTGTTTTTTTATATATATATATAATATCCAATGTGAGTTTTGTACCATGGCCTGTCTGTTAAATATAATTCCACATAGTAATAGAGTTGAGTATACTTACACAAGTAAGACTAATTAATACTGTTGTTGTAAAAGATATAAAGTTATGATAATGTCTATGACCAATAAATAATATAGAAAAGAAAAAATACTTATTTTTAAATGTGAGGAGTATATTTTAACGAATCATGACAGTTTTCATATGTATTGCTACAAGAGATTAAATCAATGCCATTCATTTGATCCAGCTGATTGTTTGAGATTCTCAATACAACTTTCTATCTGGGAAATATATTAAATTAATCCTTAAGTAATTTTTGTAGCTGCTATACTTGTTTAAGCATACTCAAGTCACTCTAAGGTTATAATTTACATATTCAACTCTTCTGTACTACCAACACAGAAATTATAAATAAGCAATATTTATTTATGAGCAATATTAAAAAGCAAGCTTATGTCATGTCTCTGATAATTAGTGAATTAATTCAACCTTTTGGTTTGTATGTATTTGTATGGTAATAAAAGAATGGTAAAGCTTAAAAAGTAAAATAAGTAGGAGGCATGTTTTAACCAGATGATGGATTGGCATGTTGCCACTGATGCCTCTGTAATATTCCTATATTCAAATATCTAAAATATATAACAATCTATCACTTCAGAATGGCAAGAATCATGTTGAATATAGAAGACTGTAGGAAGTAGAATTCCATTAGGATTTATCAATAGACGTACCATGGGAACTTATGGTAGTATATTGAGTACATAGACTGTCTAATAAATTTCTGGTATCCCTGTAATATTCTGGAATTACATGGTATAGTATACTAATGAAATGTTAGAACTATATTCATCTACATTTGAAAGAGTTCCAGTGTCTATAAGATGCTTGTGCACCATGCGCAAATGCTTCTATGGATAGGAAGGTATTATAATGTGTATTATGAGTTCTTGCAGGAGTTTCTAGAGTTATTTATAAACAGCCTACAATTCTTGTGATGTCATTTACTTAATGACCTTTGGTTAAAGTTTTTAAAAAGTTAAAATAAATGCTAATACAGGGAAGAATACTTACTCAAAGCCCCTTGGATCCACTTCTACGCAAGCTTCTATGAAAACCCACACACACTTCTCTTGGTGTCAACAAACCACGCCAACGCAATCCCGTGCATGATACCCTCACTAGATCCACCTCCCAGATGAAATGAAACTTAAGCTAGTTTTCCCTCTCTGCTCTCTCAAGCTGTTTTCACACCTCTTGAAATTTTGCTCTACTTTCTCCAGAGAGCCTCATTTTGTGAGCAATACGCTTTTCCACACTCTCTTGGTGCATGTGTGGTATCATCAGTCTTGACATTCAACCAACATTTTGGAAGTGGGGCTTATTCTGATTCTGTAGAATGACTACACAATGAATGAATGAATAATAATTGAAGAAATTTCACACTAAGAAAAAAGTATTATTAAAATACTAACCAATAAAATTACTTATGACTCTGCTCATTCTCTATTTTCAATAGTGTTTTTGTCACTTATTTCTCCAAGCCAAAGCCAAATATATCTGTTTATATATTTGCTTCTGTTTGGGATGTAGAAATTTCAAGAATATCATGCCCATCCAAAAAATAAGAAAAAAATGGATAGAGTCCCGCAAAGAACAGAGCAAAATGATCTATTGCTTCTGGGTGATGGGTAAAACCAAAAACATTTTTTTTGTTGAAGGAGAGCTAAGGAAATCTCTTGAACTCAGAATAGTGAATCAATAGAAAGAGATAGATAACCTACCTCTACAACTGGTAATTGTAATCATCAATTTTCCTGCATCATCAAAGAATCCTCTATGCATAATTTCTAATTATTGTTATTTATTGAGAGTTTTGTCAATATTTATAATACTATATAATAGTATATTTTTCTTTCTCAAGATTAATGTATCACTATATTTCAATAATGTCAATGCTAGTATGTATGTCCTTTAGATTTTATTCTTTTTAACCTCCTTAATCTATCAAGGATCAAAATAGGTGCATTTAAATATATTAGTAATATGTTTCTATTTTTCTTTGCATTAATGCCTAATTTTTTAATGAAATCTAATTATTTATATTGTGTTGCATAGATATCCGGAGAAGGCAATGGCACCCCACTCCAACGCTCTTGCCTGGAAAATCCCAAGGACGGAGGAGCCTGGTGGGCTACAGTCCATGCGGTCACTGAGTCGGACACGACTAAGCAACTTCACTTTCACTTTTCCCTTTCATGCACTGGAGAAGGAAATGGCAACCCACTCCAGTATCCTTGCCTGGAGAATCCCAGGGACGGGGGAGCCTGGTGGGCTGCCGTCTATGGGGTCGCACAGAGTCGGATACGACTGAAGCGACTTAGCAGCAGCAGCAGCAGCATAGATATCTAAGACTAGTTCACCTCATTGCAAATTCCTCCTCTGATATGTTATAAAGTGTCATTTTAAATATATTTGATATTTTTGCCTAATAAAATAATGACTTTTTTTGTTTTCTGGTTTTCACTTTTATATTTGCCTGCTATACTTTCCCCAACCATTATGTTTTCAATATTTTCTAAAGCATTACCTTAAGAAAGTCTTGTAATGAGAGAAGATTGACATTTTGCTTTGAGATACAGTATGAAACTTCTTTTCTTGAGTTTATGTTTAAGATTGAAGGTGGGAGGAGAAGGGGACAACAGAGGATGAGATGGTTGGATGGCATCACCTACTCAAAGGACATGAGTTTGAGTAAACTCTGGGAGTTGGTGATGGACAGGGAGGTCTGGCATGCTGCAGTTCATGGGGTTGCAAAGAGTTGGATACAACTGAAGAACTGAACTGATGTGTATGTTTACATTTATTCTGGTTGATTGTTTGGTTTACTGTTTGTTGTTCTAATTGTTGTTGTTTAGTCACTAAGTCATGTCTGACTCTTTTGCAACCCAGTGGACTATAGCCTGCCAGGTTCCTATCTCCATAAGATTTTCCAGGCAAGAATACTGAACCGGTATTGCCATTTCCTCTTCCAGGGGATCTTCCTAACCCAGCGATTGAACCTATGTCTCCTGCACTGGCAGGCAGATTTTTTATACTGAACCTCCAAGGAAGCCCTTGTTGTTCTAATAGTTAACTTCTAAAACCTAATTTTACATGTTACCTTTCAACCCTTTATATCTTTGGACAATATTCATCAACTCTTACACGAGCACAATTAGGATATTTCCTTTTTAATTTCCTTCCTATTTCTTTCCTCTGCAAAAATAAATATTTAGTTATAATGACTATCATTCTTTTACTTTTTTTGAGTTGATTTATACTATAGGGAAATTACCTTAATTTCTACTAATTTAATTGCAAAAACCATCATACTTATACTATCTCATGTTTTCATCTTTCTCCTCTAAATCCTTCATAGCTAATAGTTTATCCTCTAATTTAGGTATTATACTATTAACTTTTTACTATACAATGATATACTGTTCATACTGTTCATGGGGTTCTCAAGGCAAGAATACTGAAGTGGTTTGCCATGCCCTTCTCCAGGGGACCACATTCTGTCAGACCTCTCCACCATGACCCATCCATCTTGGGTGGCCCCACACGGCATGGCTTAGTTTCATTGAGATAGACAAGGCCGTGGTCCGTGTGATCAGATTTGCTAGTTTTCTGAAATTTTAGTTTCAGTGTGTCTGCCCTCTGATGCTCTCTCGCAACACTTACCGTCTTACTTGGGTTTCTCTTACCTTGGGCCTAGGGTAATTCCTCTCGTCGCCGCCGCCGCCACCGCCGCCGCCGCCCCCCGGCCCCCAGCCCCCGGGCCGGGCCGGCCGCCCCTGTCGGCCGCCGCCCCCAGCCCTAGCCCCCTGTCGACCCCCCCCCGCCCCGGACTAGACCTTGTCGGCCGCCGCCCCCCCGGTCCCCGGGCCCCCGCCTGGCCTAGGCCCTGTAGGCCGCCGCCACCAGCCCCCCGAACGGCCTAGCCCCTCCCGGCCGCCGCCCCCCGGCCCCCGGCCCGGCCTAGTTCCTCTCAGCCACGCTTCCGCGCCCAGCCGTCGCAGCCGCCTCGCTTCCACACCTAGCCGTCGCAGCCGCCTCGCTTCCGCGCCGAGCCGTCGCAGCCGCCTCGCTTCCGCTCCGAGCGGAGCCGTCGCAGCCGCCTCGCTTCCGCGCCGAGCCGTCGCAGCCGCCTCGCTTCCGCGCCGAGCGGAGCCGTCGCAGCCGCCTCGCTTCCGCGCCGAGCAAGAATACACAGAAGAACTGTACAAAAAAGATCTTCATGACCCAGATAATCACGATGGTGTAATCACTCACCTAGAGCCAGACATCCTGGAGTGTGAAGTCAAGTGGGCCTTAGAAAGCATCACTAGGAACAAAGCTAGTGGAGGTGATGGAATTCCAGTTGAGCCATTTCAAATCCTAAAAGATGATGCTGTGCAAGTGCTGCACTCAATATGCCAGCAAATCTGGAAAACTCAGCAGTGGCCACAGGACTGGAAAAGGTCAGTTTTCATTCCAATCCCAAAGAAAGACAATGCCAAAGAATGCTCAAACCACCGCACAATTGCACTCATCTCACACGCTAGTAAAGTAATGCTCAAAATTCTCCAAGCCAGGCTTCAGCAATACGTGAATCGTGAACTTCCAGATGTTCAAGCTGGTTTTAGAAAAGGCAGAGGAACCAGAGATCAAATTGCCAATATCCGCTGGATCATTGAAAAAGAGAGTTCCAGAAAAACATCTATTTCTGCTTTATTGACTATGCCAAAGCCTTTGACTGTGTGGACCACAATAAACTGTGGAAAATTCTGAAAGATATGGGAGTACCAGACCATCTGACCTGTCTCTTGAGAAACCTGTATGCAGGTCAGGAAGCAACAGTTAGAACTGGACATGGAACAACAGACTGGTTCCAAATAGGAAAAGGAGTACGTCAAGGCTGTGTATTGTCACCCTGCTTATTTAACTTGTATGCAGAGTACATCATGAGAAACGCTGGGCTGGAAGAAACACAAGCTGGAATCAAGATTGCCGGGAGAAATATCAATAACCTCAGATATGCAGATGACACCACCCTTATGGCAGAAAGTGAAGAAGAACTAAAGAGCCTCTTGATGAAGGTGAAAGAGGAGAGTGAAAAAGTTGGCTTAAAGCTCAACGTTCAGAAAACTAAGATCATGGCATCTGGTCCCATCGCTTCCTGGGAAATAGATGGGGAAACAGTGGAAACAGTGTCAGGCTTTAATTTTGGGGGCTCCAGAATCACTGCAGATGGTGACTGCAGCCATGAAATTAAAAGACGCTTACTCCTTGGAAGGAAGGTTATGACCAACCTAGATAGCATATTTAAAAGCAGAGACATTACTTTGCCAACAAAGGTCTGTCTAGTCAAGGCTATGGTTTTTCCAGTGGTCATGTTTGGATGTGAGAGTTGGACGGTGAAGAAGGCTGAGCACCGAAGAATTGATGCTTTTGAACTGTGGTGTTGGAGAAGACTCTTGAGAGTCCCTTGGACTGCAAGGAGATCCAACCAGTCCATCCTAAAAGAGATCAATCCTGGGTGTTCATTGGAAGGTCTGATATTGAAGCTGAAACTCCAATACTTTGGCCACCTCATGCGAAGTGTTGACTCATTGGAAAAGACCCTGATGCTGGGTAGGATTGGGGGCAGGAGGAGAAGGGGACGACAGAGGATGAGATGGTTGGATGGCATCACCGACTCGATGGACATGGGTTTGGGTAGACTCCGGGAGTTGGTGATGGACAGGGAGTCCTGGCGTGCTGCGATTCATGGGGTCGCAAAGAGTCGGACACGACTGAGCGACTGAACTGAACTGAACTAGTACAATGATATTATTGATATTTTCATTTCAGTTCAGTTCAGTTGCTCAGTCGTGTCCGACTCTTTGCGACCCCATGAATCGCAGCACTCCAGGCCTCCCTGTCCATCACCAACTTCCGGAGTTTACCCAAACTCATGTCCTTTGAGTCGATGATGCCATGCAGCCATCTCATCCTCAGTCGTCCCCTTCTCCTCCCTCCCTCAATCCTTCCCAGCATCAGGGTCTTTTCCAGTAGGTCACCTCTTCGCATGAGGTGGCCAAAGTATTGGAGTTTCAGCTTCAACATCAGTCCTTCCAATGAACATCCAGGATTGATCTCCTTTAGGATGGACTGGTTGGATCTCCTTGCAGTCCAAGGGACTCTGAAGAGTCTTCTCAAGCACCACAGTTCAAAAGCATCAATTCTGTGGTGCTCAGCTTTCTTCACCGTCCAACTCTCACATTCATACATGACTACTGGAAAAACCATAGCCTTGACTAGAGGGACCTTTGTTGGCAAAGTAATGTCTCTGCTTTTTAATATGCTATCTAGGTTGGTCATAACTTTCCTTCCAAGGAGTAAGCGTCTTTTAATTTCATGGCTGCAATCACCATCCGCAGTGATTCTGGAGCCCAGAAAAATAAGCCTGACACTGTTTCCACTGTTTCCCCATCCATTTCCCATGAAGTGATGGGACCAGATGCCATGATCTTAGTTTTCTGAATGTTGCACTTTAAGCCAACTTTTTCACTCTCCTCTTTCACCTTCATCAAGAGGCTTTTTAGTTCCTATTCACTCTCTGCCATAAGGGTGGTGTCATCCGCATATCTGAGGTTATTGATATTTCTTCCTGCAATCTTGATTCCAGCTTGTGCTTCTTCCAGCCCAGCGTTTCTCATTATGTACTGTGCATATAAGTTAAATAAGCAGGGTGACAATATATAGCCTTGATGTATTACTTTTCCTATTTGGAACCTGTCTGTTGTTCCATGTCCAGTTCTAAGTGTTGCTTCCTGATCTGCATACAGGTTTCTCAAGAGGCAGGTCAGGTGGTCTGGTATTCCTATCTCTTTCAGAATTTTCCACAGTTTATTGTGATCCACACAGTCAAAGGCTTTGGCATAGTCAATAAAGCAGAAATAGGTGTTTTTCTGGAACTCTCTTGCTTTTACGATGATCCAGCAGATGTTCTTACTCAATACTCTAAATTGATTTAAGGTGCTTCCAAACTCTTTGCCATTGTTCCTTTTAATAAATTAGTTGCTTAAAGTTTGAAATTTAGATATATTTCTAAGAACGTATGAGAACACTAAAACCTCAACTACTGCTTATCAAAAATTCATACCTATTACCTTTTAAATGCAAAATAGTTTGAATTATACACAGTTTGGGGGTCACTTTCTTTCCTTAAGGCTTCTGTGGTTTTTAAGGCATTGCTGTGAAAAAACCTAGGATTAGCCTAAATTCTTTTCATTATATCTTGGCTTCTTCATAATAATTTAAGGTATTTTTCATTATCTTTAAATTCCAAGAGTTTTTAAGACAATGTCTTTGTGACAATTATTTACTTTCAAATTTATATTCTCCTAAACTCTCATGTTTTCGATCTTTTCTGAAGCACTTTTAAGGACCCAGATAAATCCACTTCCTTTTGACTAACAAAAGAATGTTTTAATCATCAATCAGTTTTGCAAATACATTGGACTATAGCATCCAATGCTTGCCTGGTGGCTCAAAGGGTAATGAATCTGCCTGCAATTCAGGAGATTCAGGTTCAATCCATGGGTCAGGAAGAGCCCCTGGAGAATGAAATGGCAACCCATTCCAGTATTCTTGCCTGGAGAAATCTATGGACAGAGGCTGGCAGGCTGTAGTCTATGGGATCACAAACAGTTGGACACAACTGAGAGACTAACTTTCTTTTCATACTGCATCAAACATCATAATGATGCTAAAAACAAAGTTATTCTTTGGTCATTTTGTAATTTAAAAGGAAATCAATGTTTGTTTTTTTTTAAAATGACAAACGATTAGAAAGAATGAGCCATTTTTACTGCCTCTCCTGTAGGGTAACAGAGTAGTTGAAGAGAGAAAGTTTCTCTTCCTAGAAGCACTCCAGCTCCTAACTGAAGAAAGACTTTTGTACCACATAATGAATTAATTAATCTAAGCTGCTGCTGTTGCTGCTGCTGCTGCTAAGTCGCATCAGTCATGTCCGACTCTGTGCGACCCCATAGAGGGCAGCCCACCAGGCTCCGCTGCCCCTGGGATTCTCCAGGCAAGAATACTGGCGTGGGTTTCCATTTCCTTCTCCAATGCATGAAAGTGAAAAGGGAAGGTGAAGTCGCTCTGTCATGTCCGACTCTTCACTACCCCATGGATTGCAGCCCACCAGGCTCCTCCGTCCATGGGATTCTCCAGGCAAAAATACTGGAGTGGGTTGCCATTGCCTTCTCTGATTAATCTAAGCAATGATCATCAAAGGATTCTAAGAACACACACTCAAGAATCATACATTTCACATCTTCTGATGGAAATATATAGCACCTTCTAGGACCCTGACCGGCTACAATCATGGGCTTGCAATAGTAGGACACAACTTAGCAACTAAACCACCAAACCACAGCCATGAAGCAATTTTCCCAAAATTTTAAACTCAGTAGTCATTTTTCTGATTTAAGTGTCAATTTTTAAGAGATACATCACAAGAAAAGTATATGAAGCCATAGATAGGAAGCAAATCCAAATCATGAGGAACTTTACAAGGAAAATTATCTGGCTTTTCAACAAAAACAACGACAAAAACTGCAAGGGGAAAAAAGGGAAAGGAGTGCAAGGGACTAAAACAGACTCTGAGACAGAACTAATTCTAACATACAGAAAACAAGTAATAGAACAATTTGAGTAATTTGAATATTGGTGACATTAAGATACTGTTATTGCTGTTTGGGGATATGATTAACAATAGCGTTGAATCAAGTTTAAAAAGTAGAATCCTGGTCATTTATAAATACATAAAAGCTAATTTATTGATGAAATTATATAATTTTTTTGAAATCTGCTTCACAATACTATAAAGGGGCTTGGGCTGGTGGTAGAGGAAAAGGCATATTATTTATGAGTTTGCAAGTTTTGACGTTTTGTAAAGGGCACATGGACTTACTTTACTTTTTCCTTTTGTGCAAGTGTTTACAATTTTGTTTTAAAAAAAGCGAAAAGCATAATTCCTCATTAACAAACTTTCTGTTATTTTGAGAGTCAGACGGCACAACCAAGAAAAACGTGCTCTACATTTTCAAGAAACAGTTTTTGGATCCACATCTACAGCTGTGCCTATGTGTTGCAGAGTAGAATACGTAGTAATTATGTGCTGTAGAGTAGAACATGAAGTTAACTTAAATGAAATAAATGAGCAAAGTTGACACCTACTATTGCATATTAGATGATTTTTCTGTTATGGGTCAGTGCTTGTGTCCCTAATATTATTTGACATCTTACTGAAAAATTTTCAAGGGTAATTGATAAGGATAATCTAGATATGTTATAAACATCTACTTACAATACCTATATGTAAGAAAAGATAAAAGCATTATAATATTTTAGGAAAGGGAAGGATTTTAATAAGATATCATTCATGCTACTAATCCTCACAGATTGTACACTTTATTTTCTCAATTTGCATCAGATAACAATTATTTGCCTTTCTAGGATGACTTTCTGTGCAAAATAAGTGATTCAATAAACTTTTCTGATTACTTCTTATAGTTTATATTATGATTTTTGGATACATCTAAATTTGTCTTTTATTTATATAAAATATAATTTCATCCTTTGAAATATGCCTTCCATGCCTTGTAATAAATTTAAAAAAACAGTCTCTTAATTATGCAAGCATGACATGATATTGAAAGGACAAGATATTCTCAAAAGTCTTCTTTAGACAACATAAACAAAATGCCTGAAATAATAATAAATAAGTGCTGAATTATCCCGTTATGTAGCCAATAATTCTTCCAGAGCATATAATAATCTAAGAAAAAATTAACAAGTATTTCTTAATTCCTAGTGAACACTGTATTAATCTGATAATAAGTTCTTAGATAATCCACTGAAGTGTTTGTGGAGGTCATACTGATACTAAAATAATTTTATTGTGGCCTTCTTATGTAAGAACTCATTGTTATTACATGGCATTAAAAGACCTTCGTAGTGTTACATGATGATAAAATAACAGGTTAAATAATGATGAGAATTTGAATAGGAGATCAAAATACACAAAACAAATGCAAATTTTCAAGATGTATATTTTTGACACTATAATTATTTTAATCTTCAATACTCATGTTATTATTTTCAAATTAATGACCATTTACTTATGAGGGCTATGTGTGTGTATCTGTCTTGACAGTGGGAGAGGGTAAGCAAGAAAGAGAAAGAGGGGAAGAGTGGAAGTGAAAATAGATTGGTGAGTAATTTAGGAGCTCCCTTACATTTCAATATTAATCAGCTATTGCAAGTTATTATTTTAAGATACGCCATGGAATTCTGCTTTCAAGAGGAATCAAATGTCAAATGTTTTCGAGAGCTATTTTAATTATCTTGGTAGTTATTTCTTTACCACTTCTCTATGACTTCTACAGGCAAAAAGTGGTCTCCTTTTTTATCTATAGACAGAATCAATTCTTTAGAAGTTATCTCTGAGGCAAGCTTCAATAAACAGTTCTCAAAATAAATACTGAAGTTTGTCCAAACTAAATTTACATAAAGCTTTTGCAGCATCATGTTCTGTGTACTTTTAAAAAAAAAAATCACTGTTACATAATATTTTGAATGTGTATTTTAGAAATTTCATGCAAAAAATAAAAGTAGAAACTTTTATTTTCTTTGAGCATGCCTTTATGATTGGGTTTGATTTTTCAGTGATCACTCTTTGTCAGATTTAATTCAACACAGCACAGAACTGAAAGAGAATGCAACACAACAATGTAACTTCTCTACAGAGGACAAAAGTTTTCAACTGAGAGGGTAACATTCATTTATAAAAATACATATATGACTCAAGGAAGTACTGAGAATCCAATAATACAAGATGATATTACTTGTCTTGGTGAATCTAATTATTGTCTTACATTAATCTAACTAAATGGGTAACATTTTAGGTGACATTTAAGTTATTGTCTCTTGGACAGTAACTTAAGACAGAACCAATTGTCTTTAATCATCATGTACCTATTTTTCATTTTTATACATTTTTTTTCTGGTATTTTGAGAAAATAAAATTGCGAAGAGTAAAGAAAATATCTTCAGCAAACTGGAAATGGTGTGAACATAAGATGCATTTCCATTTTCCTTGCTTATGCCAGAAGCAGCAATGAGCAAAACCTTTGTGGGATAAATCACATGAGAAATCCCTGGTGCTGAGATGGTAACAGTTTTTCACTTCAGGTTGTCAGTGTGTTTGCTTTGGGGAATGCAGTAAAAAATCAAGTTACCTAAGCTCCCCAGTGTGTTGCACTGAAACCAGTGCATTTCCTTGAGCAAGAAGAATATTTGTTTTGATATCAGCCTTGTTGGGCTTCTTATTTAAGTGGGTAAATTCCAACTAGATACAAACTATCATCTTTATTATTCTGAATGCAAATGCTCCCCAGAATGTTGTAAAATAAATAGCTGTTATATGAAGATATTAAAACAGTAAACTAATGACACTCTTTTTAAAGCATCTACTTATATGTTTAAGCAAATTAATCAAAGTACAATAAAGTAAATAGGGTAGAAAAATGAACTATATGAAAAATAAGGAATAGGAAGAGAACTATAAGCAATATTGCTATATGATTAGAAACACAGTGATTGTGTATAAAGTACATAGAAATGGTCATTGAGATCTTTGATTAGCTTTTCCCAGTTGCTTGGGTGGTTGAGCAGAGAAATTTGACTACTGATTGGGTTATCCAATCTGGTTGCTGGGATGACCTAATAGCTAGACCAACCATTTACAGTCCAGTTATTTTGATTACCTCTGTGACTCAAATTGCCCATTTCATAAACTTACCCAGTGCTCAGATCACAATTTGTAAGTGACTGAGATGATCAGTCACACAGAAATAATCAGAGCTCTAAATTTTAGAACAAAATTGGTGAAAGAAATAAAGAAATGGGAAGAACCCCAATTCTAAAACTCTAAAAAGTAACATAAGGAAGTGTTCTCCTCATAATATAAATCTCTCAAGTGTTGTTCTTATTTAAAATTTGAAGAAAATTTTTGAAACTTCTTTTAGCTGACCAAAATCAGATTAATGAGAGAAGTGAGGAAAAATCAGTTTCTATAAGTGCATATCAATGACAAGCACTGTGTTATTTATGATAGTTGAATGGCATTATTTAACTGATTATAATTATACTAAAATTAGGCATTTGTTTAATTGAAACGTGCCCAAGGAAACATTTTGCAAATTTCTTACAAATCTGGTTACTGCTAAACTTCAATTGTCATGAAATATAAAATACCTTGCTAAATACTGTAGGTACCATCACTTCTCTTGCTCCCAACAGCTTAAGAATTTAAAATATTTTTTTTTCAAAACAGTATTGAGGGCAAGAAGGGTATTGTCCATAAAGACTGATCCTTATAAATTGTGCAGACACAAATCTACCTTGGATATGATTTTATCAGCATTTTAAAAGTTCAGTTAATGCTATGTCCTTGTATGTGTTCATACTTTAAATTTATAGATCTCCCCCCACTTCCACCTCCAGTCATGATTTTGGCAGCTTTTCTCACATAGCAACAAACCTCTAGATACCAGCGTTTTGCCAGATATACTAATATACATTCCTTAGTCTTTCAGTTAAATGTTTTCTCGAGAGGATTTTTACAAAATAATTTCACCTTAAACATAAAATATATCCATCTGGTAAGGCAATGTTAGAAGTGAAAAAAAATAGATCCTCTGTTGAGGATTATATAGGGTTTTTACATCATTTAGGTTTATGTGTTTAATGTTAAAAAGTAGATATTTTATTTGTGTTGCTTTTGTCCAAAAATCAACCAAGAAATTGAGGCACAGAAAATAAGAAATCTCGGGTTTTGTTAAAGAAAAAAAAAAAAGCACTCTCTGCCGTCTCACTGGAGTTTCTTCATCCATTTTTTGTGATCCAATGACAAGAGGATACTTGTGGTCTCGGACAAGCACAAAATTTACTTTCCCAATATTATTATCCTCTGCGGAGAACAGAAAACAACCTGCAGACCAAAGTCCTACAATGAGCAAGCCCTTGGGGACCCTGGGAGAGAGAAATTGAAGACTGGAAAGGACAGAGCAGGAGTGGCTGCACAGACTCTGGGTTATTGGTTTTCTTTTATGAAATGTTATTTGGAGCACACAGTTTGAGTTGTTTTGATGCAGGCGCAGTGGTAGGTACTTTACATATGTTAATGTAGTGGTCTCCATACATTCTCTTAAAGCTGCAGAGCAATTTTAAAAAAATAAACTTGAAAAGAAAACCTTTGATGGTAAAAGAGGTAGCAAAGCAGCTAGCTGTCCAAAGAATTAAGAACAGTTAGTAAATCAGTCTTCTCTTTCCTCAAGCCATCTAACAAGTATTTCTGGGTTTCCCCAGAGTTCCAAGGAAAATTCTGTTAAATCTATCTAAAACATATTCAAAATGTATTTAAACTGCTCATATGAAGAATATCATTGTCTCCCTTAGCATATATGTTAAAAAAAAGCCTTTCACTGCCTCCTTTTCTAATTCTTGACATTCTGAAATTCACTTTCCATAACTTTGGCAAGGGAATCCTTTAAAATATGAATTAGATATTATGATTTTTTCCACCTTGTTTCACTTATTAATATGTCCATGACTTATAGAATGAAGTATACCATATAATAAATGCTCAATAAATATTTGTTGATGTCAGTAACCCCCAAAGATGTCTTACAATACTAAATATAGAGTCACTATATGATACTGCAACATCACTCCTGGGCATATATCTGGAAAAAACTATAATTTGAAAAGATACATGCATGGCAATGTTCATCGCAGCACTATTTACAATAGCCAAGATGTGGAAGCAACTTAAATGTCCATTGATACATGAAAGGATAATGAAGCCCTGGTACATATATACAATGGAATATTTTCCAGTCATAAAAAAGAATGAAATAACACCATTTGTAGCAACATAGGTAGACCTAAAGATGATCATACTAAGTGAAGTAAGCCCCAAAGAGAAATACAAATATGATATGATGCCATTTATATGTGGAATCTAAAAATAAAGATACAATGGACTTACTTATAAAAACAGAAATATACCTACAGACCTAGAAAATTAACCTATGGCTATGAAAGGGGGAAGAGGAAAATTAGAAGTTGGGGTTAATATATACACACTACTCTATATAAAATAGGTAAACTAAAGGACTTCTTGTGTAGCACAGGGAACTCAATGTTTTGTAATACTTTATAAGGGAAAAGAATCTGAAAAAATGCCGTGCTGTACAGTGGAAAGTAACAAGACATTGTAAATCAACTATATTTCAACAAAATGAAATTTCAAAACATAATTTTTTTAAAATGTTGAATAAGAAGATATTGCTCTGCTGTGTCAAGTTATTTCAGTTGTGTCCAACTCTGTGCAACCCTATGAACTGTAGCTTGCCAGGCTCCTCTGCCCATGGGATTATCCAGGCAAGAATACTGGAGTGGGTTGCCATGCCCTCCTCCAGAAGATCTTCCCAACTCAGGGACTGAACCTCATCTTCTGCATTGCAGGCAGATTCTGAACCACTGGGGAAGCCCAAGAATATATTATTCAATATCAATACAAAAAATCTTGAATGGTTTTCTATCACATTTAGGCTAAAATATAATCTGCTATTACCCTCAAAGTGAAAGTGAAAGTCCCTCATCATGTCCGACTCTTTGCAACCCCATGGGCTAAACAGTCCATGGAATTCTCCAGACCAGAATTCTAGAATGGGTAGCCTTTCCCTTCTCCAGGGGATCTTCCCAACCCAGGGATTGAACCCAGGTCTCCCACATTGCAGGCAGATTCTTTACCAGCTGAGCCACAAGGGAAGTCCCATGGGTATATCATATGGTCTATTTCTATCTCTTCAGCCTTATTTTATATCATATCTAATTTTTCTCACTTTATTCATTCTAATATTAAGTTCTAAATATCATAGAACATTCCCTCTTCATAAAACATAATGTTCCTTTTTCATGAGACATTATGTCCCTCTTTTCCTACTCAACCATCCAGACTTTTGTATACCTGATTTCTTTACTACTTTGTTTCATACTAAAAATCACCTCCTCACAGAAATTTTTCCTTGCCATTCGAAATAAATTAGACCTCAAATAAATTCATACTATCCAATTTTTTTCCTTGATGGCACTTGTAATGCTTTTATTATATATATGGATAGATATAGATAGTTCAATAATGTAAACTCTAAAAGAGCAAAATATATATCCATCTTCCTTTTTATGCATACCCAGTTTCTCACAAATTTTCATATGTGTATATGCATATGTGTGAGGAGACATGCACATGTATGTACACACAAACACACTACATGTGATTTCATGGCATCATGATTTAGTTGAAAGTCAGGACTAAGTTGGCAGCACAGACTGTGAGAATGTGTAAATGTCTTCCTTTTTCTTTAGCTTCCCAAAATGTGAGTGAACAGAATGAGGTTTGTCTAGTTCATATGAACACTGTTGAAAATCAGTTAAATTATATCAAAGAAAACAATCTCATGATATACAAGGAAAGTGTCTTAGTTCTGGTTGCTGTAGCGAATTACCATAGACTGAATAGCTTAAAAAATAAGCATTCATTTCTCACATTCTGAGACTGTAAGAGATCAAGGTATCAAGATGATCAGGTTATAGGGAGGAACCTTTCCCAGGTTTTCTCATATGGTGAAGAAAGAAGGAGAGGAAGCAGGCTGTAGTGTCTTCTTTCATAAGGGCACTATTCCTACTCAAAAGGGCTTCACCCTCATCACCTAGCTACCTCTCAAATGCCTCACCTCCTAATACAATCACATGGTGGGGTGGTTAATATTCCAACATTTGAACTACACAAACACTTAGTTCATAACAGAAAGCATACTAAGATACCAACAACATCATGTCCCTTAGAGGACCGAAGTAGATAGCATTTTAGAGAACATAAATGTTACATTCTATCTTAGTAGGTCATGTTCTGAGAATCTGATCTCCATTTTGTTTGCATAATTGTAAGAACATGAATTTTTTAAACAAGAGAGATACAGTAGAACAGATACTAGAGATTATTTCTAGTTTTAACATTTTATCTTTATAAATGAGTAAAATATCTCAAAGAAGAAAGTGATTGGTGATGGGCCTCACAGGTAGAAACAGCTGTGTTGGCAACAGAATTCAGGTCCCTTGATGTCCCATCTGTTGCTTTTTGCCATAGTCTGCACGGGAATAGGATGAGTGAACAACATGGTTTCACAGCTCAGAGATCAAGAGCCACCCACTTTCTGACAATAGGCATCTTATTAATCCAGTACAATGAACATTAAGTAAAATAACAAGGTGGTGTCTAGAAATAGCATGACTTCTGAAAAAAATATTTTTAAAATATAACCTTAAAACTATTTGGGCAAATCACTATTCACTTCCATGACCACTTCTATATGACACAAACATTCTTAAGGTAGTAAATGATCCATTTTTAACTGTTAACCATGTAGCAAGACAAATTTAGCAGTATTTAGTGAGTTGATGATTTTGAACTGTGGTATTGGAGAAAACTGTTGAGAGTCCCTTGGACTGCAAGGAGATTGCAACCAGTCCATCCTAAAGGAGATGATCAGTCCTGAATAGTCACTGGAAGGACTGATGCTGAAGCTGAAACTCCAATCATTTGACCACCTGATGTGAAGAACTGACTCATTTGAAAAGACCCTGATGCTGGGAAAGATTGAAGGCAGGAGGAGAAGGGAATGACAAAGAATGAGATGGTTGGATGGCATCACCGACTCAATAGACATGAGTTTGAGTAAACTCAGGGAGTTGGTGATGGACAGGGAGGCCTGGCGTGCTGCAGTTCATGGGGTAGCAAAGTCGGACATGGCTGAGCAACTGAACTGAACTGAACTGAGTGGGTTTTATTGTTTAAACAAACACATTTCTTCGTATTTAAACAATACCTGTTTGTAGACCTCAATGCACCTCAACAGGAGAATTAAACTTTGTCCTATTCTGTCTAATGGAGTTTCCTTATCACTTCTACTCAAAATTATTTTGATAATTTAAGATTGGTATTAAATCACTATGGTTAAAACACTTTACTCTTAGTTCCTAGACCATCTTTACTATATTAAACAATTCAACACAGAAACTGTGGTGTAACAAAAACAGCATTAGAACCAAACAAGCAAATTAAAGTTGATTCTTTGTTGTTAATTTAACAGATAGAAAATAATCTCAAGTAACTTAATTAAACTTAAAAGCCTTTGAACAGTGAAGGAAATCATCAACAAAACAAAAAGACAATCTCCTGAATGGAAGATATTTACAACGTATATGCCTGATACGGAGTTAATATCAAAAACATAAATAAAGCTCATATAGGTCTTCCCTGGTGGTTCAATGGTGAAGAATTCACCTACCAACACAGAAGACACTAATTTGATTCCTGATCGGGGAAGATCTCACATGCTGCTGAGCAACTAAACCCATGCACCTCAAATATTGAGCCTCTGCTCTAGACCACATGAGTCACAACTAATGAGCCTATGTGCTGTAACTATTGAAGCCCATGTGCCCTAAGCCAATGCTCCACATCAAGAGAGGCCACTGCAATGAAAACCCACTCACTACAACTAGAGAGCAGCCCCCACTCCCACAACTACCCCCATACAACAACAAAGACCCAGCACCGCCAAAAATAAATAAATAAGTTTAAAAAATTAAGAGCTCATACAATGCAATAATCAAAAAGAATCACCCCAACTTAAAAATGGACAGAAGACCTGAATAGACATTTTTCCAAAGAAGATATACAGATGGCCAACAAGCATATGAAAATATTTTCAAAATCACTAATAAATAGAGAAATATAAATCAAAACCAAGAGTTATCATCTCACACCTGTCAGAATGGCATTCATCAAAAAATCAATCAATAATAAATGTTGGTGAGGGTGTGGAGAAAAGGGAGCCCTGTGGTGGGAATGTAAACTAGTGTAGACAAAATAGAAAACAGTACAGAAAGCCTTCAAAAAATTAAAAATATAATTACTATATGATCTAACAATTTCGTTTCGGTTATATATCCAAATTTGAAGAGGTATGTGAATCCCCATGTTCACAATTCAGTTCAGTCAGTTCAGTTCAGTTCAGTCGCACAGTTGTGTCCACCTCTTTGTGACCCCATGGACTGCAGCATTCCAGGCATCCCTGTCCATGGCCAACTCCCTGAGTTTACTCAAACTCATGTCCATAGAGTTGATCATGCCATCCAGTCATCTCATCCTCTGTCATCCCCTTCTCCTCCTGCATTCAGTCTTTCCCCGCATCAGGGTATTTTCCAATGAGTCAGTTCTTCACATCAGGTGGCCAAAGATTTGGAGTTTCAGCTTCAACATCAGTCCTTCCAATGAATATTTAGGACTGATTTCCTTTAGGATGGACTGGTTGGATCTCCTTGCAGTCCAAGGGACACTCATGAGTCTTCTCCAACACCACAGTTCAAAAGCATCAATTCTTTGGCTCTCAGCTTTATTTATTTTTCAACTCTCACATCTATACATGACTACTGGAAAAACCATAGCTTTGACTAGACAGACCTTTGTTGGCAAAGTAATGTCTCTGCTTTTAATATGCTGTCTAGGTTGGTCATAACTTTTCTTACAAGGAGCAAGTGTCTTTTAATTTCATTGCTGGGGTCACTATCTGCAGTGATTTTGGAGCCCCAAAAGAAAAGCCTGTCACTATTTCTACCATTTCCCCATCTATTTGCCATGAAATGATGGGACCAGATGCCATGATCTTCATTCTCTGAATGTTGAGCTTTAAGCCAACTTTTTCACTCTCTTCTGTCACTTTCATCAAGAGGCTCTATAGTTCTTCAGTTACTGCCAAGAGCATGGTGTCTTCTGCATATGTGAGGTTATTGATATTTCTCCCTGCAATCTTGATTCCAGTGTGTGCTTCATCCAGCCCAGAGTTTCTCATGATGTACTCTGCATATAAGTTAAATAAGCAGGTTGACAATATACAGCCTTGATGTACTCCTTTCCCTATTTGGAACCAGTGTTGTTCCATGTCTAGTTCTAACTGTTGCTTCCTGACATGCATACAGATTTCTCAAGAGACAGGTCAGGTGGTCTGGTATTCCCATCTCTTGAAGAATTTTCCATAGTTTGTTGTGGTCCACACAGTCAAAGGCTTTGGCATAGTCAATAAAATAGAAGTAGATGTTTTTCTGGAACTCTCTTGCTTTTTTGATGATCCAGTGGATATTGGTGATTTGATTTCTGGTTCCTCTGCCTTTTCTAAATCCAGTTTGAACATCTGAAAGTTCATGGTTCAGGAACTGTTGAAGCCTGGCTTGGAGAATTTTGAGCCTTACTTTACTAGCATGTGAGATGAGTGTAATTGTGTGGCAGTTTGAACATTCTTTGGCATTGCCTTTCTTTGGGATTGGAATGAAAACTGACCTTCTCCAGTCCTGTGGCCCCTGCTGAGTTTTCCAAATTTGCTGGCATATTGAGTGCAGCAGTTTCACAGCATCATATTTTAGGATTTGAAATAGTTCAACTGGAATTCCGTCACCTCCACTAACTTTGTTCATAGTGATACTTCCTAAGGCCCATTTGACTTCACATTCTAGGATATCTGGCTCTAGGTGAGTGATCACACCATCGTGATTATCTGGGTCATGAAGATCTTTCTTGTATAGTTCTTCTGTGTATTCTTGCCACCTCTTCTTAATATCTTCTGCTTTTTTTAGGTTCATACATTTTCTGTCCTTTATTGAGCCCATCTTTGAAAATAGTTTCCTTGGTATCTCTAATTTTCTTGAAGAGATCTCTAGACTTTCCCATTCTATTGTTTTCCTCTATTTCTTTGCATTGATCACTGAGGAAGGCTTTCTTATCTCTCCTTGCTCTTCTTTGGAAGTCTGCATTCAAATGGGTATATCTTTCCTTCTCTCCCTTGCTTTCTCTTCTATTCACAGCTATTTGCAAGGCCTCCTCAGACAGCCATTTTGCTTTTTTGCATTTCTTTTCCTTGGGGATGGTCTTAGTCCCTGCCTCCTGTACAATGTCATGAACCTCTGTCCATAGTTCTTCAGGCACTCTGTCTGTCAGATCTAATCCCTTGAATCTATTTGTCACTTCTACTGTATAATCATAAGGGATTTGATTTAGGTCATACCTGAATGGTCTAGTGGTTTTCCCTACTTTCTTCAATTTAAGTCTGAATTTGGCAATAAAGAGTTCATGGTCTGTGCCACAGTCAGCTCCTGGTCTTGTTTTTGCTGACTGTATAGAAATTCTCCACCTTTGGCTGCAAAGAATATAATCAATCTGATTTTGGTATTGACTATCTGGTGATGCCCATGTGTAGAGTCTTATCTTGTGTTGTTCGAAGAGGGTGTTTGCTACAATGATACAGAGTACACTTAGCTATTCCTAGTGGGTAGAGAAGAAAGGGAGGGAGAGAAGGACATGGGAAAGAAATTAAGAGGTATAAAGTACTAAGTATAAAATAAGTAAGATACAAGGATATTGTACACCTGAAACTAACATTGTAAATCAACAAGCTTCAATAGCAAAATTAAATGTTACTTACATTTTAAAATGTTTTGAAATAATTTCAACCTTACAAAAATTTGCAAGAATAGTGAAAAGTAATATGTTATATAAAAACACAATTATTATGTGATTATATTAAGCTATTTCTAGATTCCCCAATTCACTTTTTTACACACATAATTTTTCATATATATATAAACCATAAATCACAAATACATGTATATCTGTATGTGTGCGTGTTCATATCCACACATTTTTATACATTCATGTACCTTCCTGGGGGATTATTTGTCAGTAGAGTACATATAGTACAATGCCTTTTTATGCCATAATATTTCACGGCTGTTAAGAAAAGGATTATTGTATTACTCAGGGTTCTCCAGATGAACAGAACCAGTAGGAGACTTCTAGTATTAAAAAGCAGAGCCATTACTTTGCCAGTAAAGGTCTGTATAGTCAAAGCTATGTTTTTTCCAGTAGTCATGTATGGATGTGAGTTGGACCATAAAAAGGGCTGAGGGCTGAAGAATTGATGCTTTTGAGCTGCAGTGTTAGAGAATTTTCTTGAAAGTCCCTTGGACTGCAAGGAGATCAAACCAAACAATCATAAAGGAAATCAATCTTGAATATTCACTAGAAGGACTGATGTTGAAGCTAAATCTCCCATCCTTTGGCCACCTGATGCAGAGAGCCATGTCATTAGAAAAGACCCTGAAGTTTGGATAGATCGAAGCAGGAGGGAAAGCGGATGACAGAGGACGAGATGGTTGGATGTCATAACTGACTCAAGGGACCCGAGTTTGAGCAAGCTCTGGGAGATAATGAAGGACAGGGCAGCCTGGCATGCTGCAGTTCCTGAGGTCGCAAAGAGTTGGAGACGACTGAGTGAATAACAGTGACAAATAATAGACGGTATTTATTATAAGAAAGTGAGACACGGGATTGTGGAGGTGAGAATTCCCATAATCTGCCCTCTGAAAGCTGGAGACCCAGGAAAGCTGGTGGTATAATTCTGAGAATCACAGAACTGATGGTGAAAATCTCAGCAGAGAACAGATGAACATGTTCAAGCAGACACAGAAAATTCTCCCTTCCTCTGCATTTTTGTTTTATGCATGCCCTCAGAGAACTGGATGTTGCTTACCAAAATTGGTGAGAATAATCTGCTTTGTACAGTCCACCAAATAAAATGCTAATTTCTGCCAGAAACATCTTCCCAGATACACCCAGAAATCATGATCACCTCCCGTCCCAGTAAAGTTGATGTACAAGGTAATCATTAGAAATCTACTCCTTGTCAACTTTGCACTCATCCACATCTCTCTACAGCATACTTAATTCCAAATAAAGACAAAATAAGGTCATAATTCTGCCTAATATCATAACTCTCTCCTTGTTGTTGTTGTTCATTCACTAAGTTGTCTCTGACTCTTTGTGACCCCATGGACCACAGCATGCCAGGCTTCCCTGTGCTGCACTATTTCCCATATAAGAGCTTCAGCTTTAGTATCAGTCCTTCCATCTCTCCTGTCTACATCTGAAAACTAACTCTTTCTCTGGAAAATGAAATACATTTACCTTGATATAATGTAATTTAAACACTATGATGTAAAATTAATAAAACATAAGTTGTTGTTGCTGTTGTTCAGTCACTGAATTGTGTCTGACTCTGAAACCCCAGGGACTGGACTCCAGTTTCCTCTGTCCTCCACTGAGGACATAAACATGTAAAACATAAATGCTATTAAAATCAATACATCTTATGTTACACAACAGGATAACAAGAGAAAAGAAAGCAATTACATATATAAATAATACATGTATGTGTATATATATATAAATATATATACATATATATACAATATATATACAATATATATATATATATATACATATACATATACATATACATATATATATATATATATATATATATATATATATATATAAATGTGGAGAAGGCAATGGCACCCCACTCCTGTACTCTTGCCTAGAAAATCCCATGGATGGAGGAGCCTGATGGGCTGTAGTCCATGGGGTCGCGAGGAGTCGGACACGGCTAAGCGACTTCACTTTCAGTTTTCACTTTCATGCATTGGAGAAGGAAATGGCAACCCACTCCAGCGTTCTTGCCTGGAGAATCCCAGGGATGGGGGAGCCTGGTGGGCTGCCGTCTATGGGGTCGCACAGAGTCGGACACGACTTAGCAGCAGCATATATAAATGTATATAGATGCAATATGTACACACATAAAGATGTACTAGCAAGAACAAAATAGGGAGAAAATATTCTTGACAAGTATAGCCCTTGTCGCTGTAATTGGTCATGTAGTTGTAGCAAATATTTGTAACTACTTTCTTTCACCAACTATCTTGTATTCCTTTTGCCTTCAGCAAACACCTCAGTTTGCCGTGGTTCTTTTCCTGGTTGAGTAATCCAAGCGTTCATTCCTGAAGTGTCTTGGCAATTAGTAGTCCTGCCTGTATTGAGATGCTGTAGGTTTCCATGGGTATGGTGATGCTAAGAAATGTCCTAAGGGATCACCTACCTATATTCCAGACATACTCTTCCTTATCTCAATTGTGGAACAGTATTTTAGTTTCTTTGTGGTTGTCAAGAGCAAGCATTCTAACCTGCATAATTCCCCCCTTCACTGCCTGTTGATTATTTTGAGGGGTCCACAGTGGCCAGGTGGCAATCTTTACTTTCAGTTCAATAGAATTATTGTTGTGTCTCCTAGTAGAACTATTTCTTCCTTGGGAACAAATACCTCTAGGTCAGCAGAGAATAAGATCATGGCAACAGGAAACAAAAATGTTGCTTGTGGCTTACTAGGAATAATAGCAAATGATGCCACTTTCATTTCTACCCTTTGGCTCCTGGACACGTGAGTCCTGTCTATAGGAGAAACGGAACTATATATTGCATTCTGATTCTAAACATACACAGTCTTCTAAAGAACCTTGCCAAGCCCTGAAATGTATTGCTACCTAACAAGCACTGTAATTAAATCTTTAAAAGGCCGTTTCACTCTTCTACCAAACCAACTGCTTCAGAAGTTAAGCCAAATGGTAAGACCAGTAAATTCCATGAGCATGGGCCCATTGTTGCACTTCTTTTGCAGTAAAGCGAGTTCATTGATCAGAAGCAATGCCATGTGGAATACCATGATGGTGGATAAGACATTCTTTAAGACCACAAATGGTATTTTTGGGTAAAGTAGTTTTGTGCTGGTAAGGCAAATCCATATTCAGAGTAGGTCTTTACTCAGTAAGAACAAAATGATACCCTTTCCACAATGGAAGCTGTCCAGTGTAATCAACTTGCCAACAGGTAGATGACTGATCGCTTCAGGGAATGGTGCCACACTAGGGTGAGCATTGGTCTCTGCTGGCAGATTAGGCACTCAGCAGTAGTCATAACCAGGTCAGCCTTAGTGAGGGGAAATCTGTGTTGCTGAGCCCATGCATAACTTCTATCCTTGCCGCTATTGCCACTTTTGAGAGCCCACTAGGCAATCACAGGGGTAGCTAGGGAAAGAGGTTGGCTGGTATTCATAGAACAGGTTATCATAGTCTCTTGATTATTAAAATTCTCCTATGCTGAAGTCTCTCTTTGGTGAACATTCACAGACAAAAACATCTTCATGTTGTTTTGTCATCTGCATATTTTTTTTGATAAGGTGCCTGCTAAGTTGCTTCAGTCGTGTCTGACTCTGCAACCCTGTGGACTGTAGCCTGCCAAGCTCCTCTGACCATGGGATTCTCCAGGCAAGAATACTGGAGTGGGTTGCAATTTTCTCCTTCATTTGATGAGGTATCTATTGATATCTCTTGATCACTTTTAATTGGATTGTTTTCCTATTGTTGAAATGTTAACCTTTCTTATTTATTTTGGATAAAATTTCTTTAACATATAAGTTTTTGGAGATATCTTCTCCCAGTGGGAGGCTTGCTTGTGTTCCCTTAATAGTATTTTTCACATTGAAGTTGTTTTTAATTTTACCTCATCATTTTTTTTTCTCTTGTGAATCATGCTTTTGGTGTTATGTCTAAAACCTCATTGTAAAACCCAAAGTCACATAGATTTTTCTCCCGTAAAATTTTAATTTTGTTTTTTCACGTTTAAGTCTATATCCATTTTTTTGCACATGAATTTTCAACTGTTCTAGCATTTGTTGAAAAGTTATACTTTCACTTTTAGATTGTTTTTGTTTTCTTTTTTCCTTTGTCAAAGTCCAGTTGACTATATTTGTGTAGGTCCTTATGGGCTCTCTATTCTGTTTTATTAATCTGTGTGTGTTCATCAAACCTATACTTTTTTTTTTTAAACAGGGTGTGTGTGTGTGTGTGTGTGTGTGTGTGTGTGTGTGTTAGTTGTTTAGTTGCTTTGCGGCCCCTTGGGCTGTAGCCTGCAAGGTTCCTCTGTCCATGGAGTTCTCTAGGCAAGAATATTGGAGTTGCCATTCCCTTCTCCAGGGGATCTTCCTGACTCAGGATTTGAATCTCAGTCTCCTGCACTGCAAGAAGACTCTTTACCATCTGAGCCACCAGGGAAGCCCAGTAATTCTTGAAGTTGTAGAAGTGTAATGCCTCAATTTTTTTTCTTCTTCAGTATTTTGTTGGCTATTCTGGGTCTTTTGCTTTTCCATATAAATGCTATAATCAGTTTTCCATATCCATGAAATAGCTTGCTGAGATTTTTATAGTTATTGTGTTGAATCTATATGTTGTTTGCAATAATTCACATTTTAAAAATATTGGAGTCCTTTAGTTCATAAACGTGGAATATCTCCCTATGTGTTTAGATCTTCACTGACTTCTTTCATCAAAGTTTTATAGTTTTTCTTGTATATATTCTGTACATATTTTGCTAGATTAACTCCTAAGTTTTTACTTTTGGGGACTATCATAAATGATAATTGAAAACATTTCAAATTCCAATTTTTCCTTGCCAGTATGTAAGAAATAAGTTAATATATAAAATCATGGAATTTTATATATTAACTTTGTATTCCATGAACTTTTCATACTCATTTATTAGTTCTAAGAATTTTTTTGTTTGTTTCTTGATAAGTATTTGGGATATTTTACATAGACTGTAATGGCTCTAAATAAAAAGAGCTATATTTTTTTTTCTTCCCAATGTGTATGGCTTTCATTTCCTTTTCTAGTCTAACTATACTAATTGGGCCTTCCAGTACAATGTTGATAGGAGTACTAAGAGAGGATATCCTTGACTTGTCCTTGATCTTAGAGGAAAGCATTTGGTTTCTCACCATTAAGTGGGATGTTTTTACAGATATTTTACAGATGTGCTTTATCAAGTTGAAGAAGTTACCACCATTCCTAGTTTTCTGAGGTTTTTATGAATATCAGACATTGGATTTTGTTGATTTTTTTTCTAAATCAATTGTTGTATTCATGATTTTTCTTCTCCAGTTGGTTAATGTGGTAGAATACATGAATTGATTTTCAAATGTTTAACTAGACTTTCATACCTGGAATGAATCCCATTTTCTGGTGGTATATAATTACTTTTATACATTGTTGGAATTATTTCCTAATGTTTTCTTGAAAATTTTTGCATCTATTTTCATGAGAAATAATGGTCTTTAGATAGGCTTTCTTATAATGTCTTTATCTGTGTTTAGTATTAAGGTAATGCTGATCTCAAGCGTTCACAGGAAATTAAAAAGTGTACCTCTCACTTCTGTTTTCTGAAAAAGAGAGCTGACAACTAGTTTAATTTCTTTCCTAAAGTCTTGGCAGAATTCACCAGTGAATTATTCTGGGCCTTGCATTTCTTTTTGTGTGTGTATGGATATGTGTACACATTTTATTTGTAGGTCTTTGAATTTCTTGGATCTGTGGTCTTACATCTGTTAATCATTCATTACTTCACATATTTCTCTGTTTGTTCCATTTCTGGTATTCCCATTAGGTTTATGTTTCACTGTTTTCACTTGTCCCACTTTTTTGTTGTTGTTATTAAGAAATTTATTTGGATCTGAGATAACGTTTATATATTAGTCAACTAATTTTAATATTCGATGTTCCTTTTCCCATCAAACCTTGGAAGGTTTCTTGGTTTTCTTGAAAGAAAATGCATGATAAGCCATGCTGAAGGTTTTCTCCTTGTCTTTCATACTCCACAATTTGAATGTGATATAACTAGGTGTATGTGTATGCGCATGTGTGTGTGTGTGTGTGTGTGTGTGTGTGTGTGTGAGATGTATAGCCTTTATTATATTGATATATCTTACCTCTGTGCCCATTTTCTGGAGATTTTTTACCATAAACTGGTGTTGAGTTTTGTTAAAAGCTTTTCTGCATTGATCAAGAATACTATATGGTTTTTATTCTTCAATTTATTGATGTGGTATATCACACTAATTGATTTGTGGATATTGAAAAATCCTTGCATCCCTGGTATAAATCCTGCTTGATCATGGTGTATTATCTTTCTAATGTATTGGATTTGGACTGCTAATATTTTATCCATCTGGTCTAATGTATCATTTAATGCCTGTGTTTCCTTACTGATTTTCTGTCTAGATAATATGTCCACTGATGAAAGTGGGGTTTTAAAGTACTCCACTATTATTATGTTACCGCTGATTTCTCCCTTTATGGCTGTTAGTATTTGCCTTATATATTGAGGTGCTCCAATGTCAGGTGCGGAGAAGGCAATGGCACCCCACTCCAGTATTCTTGCCTGGAAAATCCCATGGACTGAGAAGCCTGGGAGGCTGCAGTCTATGGGGTCGCGAAGAGTCGGACACGACTGAGCGACTTCACTTTCACTTTTCACTTTCATGCATTGGAGAAGGAAATGGCAACCCACTCCAGTATTCTTGCCTAGAGAATCCCAGGGACAGCGGAGCCTGGTGGGCTGCCGTCTATGGGGTCGCACAGAGTCAGACACGACTGAAGTGACTTAGCATAGCATAGCATAGCAATGTCAGGTGCATAAATATTTATAATTGTTATATCTTCTTCTTGGATTGATCCCTTGATCATTATGCAGTGTCCTTCCTTGTCTTTGTCCTTCTCTTGTAATAGCCTTTATTTTAAAGTTTACTTTGTCTGATATGAGTATTGCTACTCCAGCTTTCTTTTGATTTCCACTTGAATGGAACACCTTTTTCTACCCCCTCACCCAGTTCTCCTACATTCTTGAATATTCTGTTGCCCCACCCCCACCCCCCCTTCTTGTTTTTTTTATCATTTCAGTTTGGGAAGTTTTTTATGGCAATATTTTCAAGCTCACTGCTTCTTTTCTGGGACAAATTCCATCTACTAATAAGTCTATCAAAGGCATTTTTCATTTTTATTACAGTGTTTTGGACTTCAAACACTTCTTTTTGATCTTTTCTTTGAATTTCCATCTCCCTTATTACATTATTTATCAGTTCTTGCATGCTGTCCACTTTTTCTACTAGAGCCCTTAAAATATTAATCATAATTACTTTATCTTTCCTTTTGGGTAATTCCAACATCTGTGTCATAACTGATTCTGATGTTGTTTTTTTCTCTTTTGACTCTGTTTTTTGCTTTTCCTTTCATTATGCCTCATCAGGTTTTTGAAGCTGACCCTGATGTAATAGGAACATAGGTGTGAGGCTTTATGCTAATATAGCTAGGGTTAATTTAACCATGTCTAATGTTTGTTGTGGGGCTTCCCTGGTTGCTCAGATGGTAAAGAGGCTGCCTGCAGTGCAGGAGGCTTGGGTTTAATCCCTGCATTGGGAAGATCCCCTAGAGAAGGGATTGGCAGCTCACACCAGGATTCTTGCCTAGAGAATCCCATGAACAGAGGAGCCTGGCAGGCTATAGTCCAAGGGGTCACAAAAAGATGGCATGACTGAGTGACCAGTTGTAGGAGCCAGAGGCTTCTCAAGTTCCTCAAGTGACTTTGTTTTGTCCCCTCTGTTGACTTTATGCTTACTCTTTATAGGAGTATGTAGTCCATTGTTATTTTACTAGATCCCTATTAATGTGGTGGTAAAATTTGTGGAAAGGGAAGCATACTGTAATTCTAAAGTGTTCTAAAAGCACTCATGATTCAAACTCAGGTGTTCAGTGGGCCTGTGTCACTAGGCTGTAACCATGACAAATGTCTCTTACCTTATCCCCCAGTCCCAACTTAGGGGAGATAGGTAGGATAGAGCTGTCTAGATTGAAGAAATGCCTTTCCTGAACATGGGACAGAGCTCTGGTAAAATTTTTTCCCTTAAAATGTTGGTCATTGTTATAAACAACACTTTATAATTATTGAACAATATTTATTTCTCCCCAAACCATCAGCACTGCCAAAGGCAGGAGGGTATCTGTTTTAGCTCTTAAACATGTGCTGTTTCCAAGGTTGTTCATGAAAATTCTTGAAAGCATGAGGGCCCACAAATACTGCAGCTCCAGCAGTTTCTCTCTTTCATTATTATATATACTCGGCCTTCAGCAATTCGTCAAAATTACCATTAAAGTGTTGCTACCAGCTTATCGTTCTATTAAATTCTGCTCCAAATAAACAAATTTTGGCTATAAGCTCTGGATTCAGCTGTCTCTCCATTTTTCCCAATGGTGGTTTTCCCTGGGTGGGTCCAAGAAAAGTTATTGACTTTCAATTTGTTCAAATTTTTCTTATTGTAAGAACAGATAAGATAATTCCTAGCTCTTTACATGGCATGTGTGTGTGTGCTTCATCGCTGAGTCATGTCCAACTCTTGCGACCCCATAGACTGTAGCTTGCCAGGCTCTCCTATTCATGGGATTCTCCAGGCAAGAATATTGGAATGGGTTGCCATTAACTTCTTTGTTACATGGTATAATTGTATTCAATTAACTTTTGATTTTTTCCTAATCTGCTAAAGGTTACTGTAGCATGCAATTTACAATATTTCTGTGTGGAAAACTATCAATTGCTAACATTTGTGGATCACTTACCATGTGTCAACGAAGTATGGCTCTAAGCGTTTGACACAAATTGATTTAGTCTTTGCAGCAACCTATAGGATACTGATGACTCATATTATCTCTGTATTACAAATATAAAGTTGTGACCAGAAAGATTGCTGCTGCTGCTGCTGCTGCTAAGTCGCTTCAGTCGTGTTCAACTCTGTGCGACCCCATAGACAGCAGCCCACCAGGCTCCCTGGGATTCTCCAGGCAAGAACACTGGAGTGGGTTGCAATTTCCTTCTCCAATGCATGAAAGTGAAAAGTGAAAGCGAAGTTGCTCAGTCGTCTCTGACTCCTAGCGACCCCGTGGACTGCAGCCTACCAGGCTCCTCTGTCCATGGGATTTTCCAGGCAAGAGTACTGGAGTGGGTTGCCATTGCCTTCTCCTACAAAGATTAAGTAACATCATATATTATAAGTTGTGTGCAATTGAGATTTAAACTTAGAAGACCATGTGAAATTAATTTGCTATAGAAATATATACTTGCTATTTGTGATGTTTAATTTTATGATATTTAATTTTGTTAAGTGCCAAGACATTTGAAAAAACATTCTGGGTCTCTGTAAGGGTGTTTCTAGGTGAGCTTAACATATCGAATCTGTAGAGTGAATAAAGCAGATTGATCTCCTGAGTACAAGTGGACCTCATCTATTTACTTTAAGAAATGAAAAGAACAAAAATGTTAAGACAGAGCTCTTGCTGCCTGATTGTTTAAGCTTTCATGAGCCTTTTCTAGACTTTGGACTTGAACAGAAACATGGGTTCCTCTTGGCAAGCCCATCAGCTTTTAGACTGGAACTTACATCAGTTTCTTATAATTGGTTTCTCTGTGTATTTTTGTCTTTCTCTCTCTCTCTATATATATATATATATATACACACATACACACTTATATAGACATACAGATTTATCTTCTATTGTAGCTTTTTCTCCAGAGAAATCTAATACACTATTCTTATCTAATCCATGATTATTTAATTCATCCACTCATTTAGTTATCTACTCATTTGTATGATAAGACTTAATTAGAACCCTATCTCAAAAACTTGAAAGGACATTTTGAATAGACTTAAGGAAAGTTGCTCTAAAATTGTCTCACATAATAACTGCAAGATTTTCTATTTTAAAGAGAAACTATAGTTAGGAATATAATGTATATTGATGCAAACTCCTCTTTGGGAGAGAGAAATTTGCTAATATACATAGGCAGACATACACAATCTCACACACAATTTTACCACCATAACTGTAATATATAAACTTACTGCTATTAGATTTGCTATAGATCTCACATAAATAAGACAAAATAATCTTGCCAGCAATTTAATTTTTAAAAAGGAATCAGAAATTAAAATTTATTTTTATGCATAACATTTACATCATGTGCATTAACTTTAATTGAATATAGCATGTGTGTTGTGTTGTTTGTGTAAGCTTTAAATTATTATATGACCCACACTAAGAAAGACATTAGATACAAAAAAGGAGCATATTTCCTGTCATCAAGAATTTTAGAGTTTAATGAGGTCCAAATGGAAATCATTGACAGAATTTTTATAAAAATGAAAACTCTCCAATGAATAGAATAAAGTTGTTATACAGCCTCATGCCTTTGGCTGCCAAACATAGTTGAATAAGATTTGAGCATGGGGACACACAAGAGAGTCTTGAGAGATGCAGCTGAACTGACAGATATGGCTCAGATCACAAAGTATTTTTTTTTTTGTGTGTAATATTTGACTTTTACTCTATAGAGCATAGAGAAATCCTTGATGGATTTTAAGCAAGGAAGTGAAATTATTAAATTTAATTAAAAAAAGACTCTGATATTTGTATAAAAAAGACTAGAAAATGTAGATTCTGCAATACATTCACATAAAAATCCAATGATATAAGCAATGGTTTAAATTAAGGTAATAACTATAGACAAGAAAAGGACATAGAGAAGGAATTTCGGGAACAAATGGTCAACTCTTTCACATATTACTAAAAGAATAAGGAGGATAGTAGTTATAAGTTTTATTTTGTTTCAGTAACAGAATTGTTGAAGATATTGGTAAGAACAATTTTATTAATGAAATAGGACCATCGATAATATTCACACTGAGAAGTTATAGAAGGAGAAAAAGTATAATCCATAAGTCTAGATTCCTTTTTCAAGAAGTATATCTGAAAAGAGGAACATTTTTGTGATATTGAGAGGGGATAAAGTGACAAATAATTATTCTTATGTTTGGAGAGGCTGGTGAAGGTTATTCATGGAGGGGAAGGCCTCAGGGATCAAGGAGAGGCTGGCAAAATAAGGAACAAATCTCTTCCACTGAGATGAGGGAAAATTGAGAACACCTTGTATGTACATTGAAGATTAATGGTCAATGTTTGGCAATTAAAGAATTTTATGCCCTACGTTCATTCTTTTTCTCTGAGGCACAAAGCAGTTTTATTTTTTAAATGGAAGTAGGAGGGAAGGCAGAGTTAACTTGGTGTTCTCTGAAAATAGAAATTCAGTACATTTAGTCACATACTTTTACTTAAAGCATAAACTCTATGAAGAAAGTGACTTGATTCTCTGTATCACTCATATTTGGCCTTATAAGCACAGTAAGGCATTGAGAAAGGTAGTTGATATATTTCCTCAATCTTTCCAATCATTTGGAATTTAAAAACAATACATCAATGTTGTCCATTCATATCACAACAGAAACTCCTTATATTCCAAGAAAAATATACATAAAATATAGAAAATTATAGAAACTGTGGTGGAAAGATCCTTAAGGAGTATCTAAGCCCACCAAATATCCTGACAACCCAACATCCACTTGATATGCAGAGAAAAATCTATTACAGTAAGATGTACTGCCAAGCATTAGGCTCAATTTTTCCTATTTAAAAATCAATAAAACATTCACATTGCAGGAAATGTGATAAATATATTTATGAAAGAATAAAACTTTTTCATATTAAAATAGCATAGGTTCTCTAAAATCTATAGCTATATTGATAAATAGATGAATCCATTGTAAATGTAAAATATTATCTGTTTAAGTCAATGGCTATAATTAATTTGCTAAGGTCATTTTAACTTATTTTGATAATTTTTGTCCTTTATGTTTCACCAGTAAAGCAAGAATGTCTTGTCCTCTATTGTAGCTCATATAGAAAAATGCTATTTCTATGTTCCCAAAAGCAAAGAGAGTGCAATAACAGAAGAACAGAAAAGGCGGAAAAAGAGCAAATACAGTATACACTGGCCTCTAATCAAAAGGGAATGAGAATAAGTAATTTTTACCACAGATACCTTTAAATTCCTTATCCTGTGCAAAGTCTTCCTAAAACTCTGAACTGTATGTGGACATATGTTTGTTTAATTTTATCAAGTACCAGAATATATATCCTGGTACAGTGCCTTGCTATAGCCGTTTATTTTGTGCATATTTCATTTTTTTAGACTAAAAGAAAGGCCAGAATTTACTTTTATTCCTTGCAAGATTTTAGTCATATCAATTATACTTATTGAACACTTTGTTGAGAGCTTCCAGGTGCAGCAATAATACCTATTTTTTGTTTTTGGGTTTCAAGCAAAGACATAGTAATATAAATAGTTTAGATTCATCATTATTATTCTGGGCTCTATGGGTCAGGGTTCCATCACAAACAAAACTATACTGTAAGAAGTGGCTCACAGAATTTTGGAGGCTAAGAAGCTTCACAGTCTGCTGTCTGTAAGCTAGAAGTTTAAGAAAGACAGGGATGTAATTTAATCTAAGTCCAAACACCAGAGAACCAGGGGAATCAACATGGGGCCAGAAGATGGGTGCAAAGAGAGCAAATTCTCCCTCCCTCTTTTTATTTTGTTCAGACCCACAACAGACTGGATGATGCCAATCCTCACTGATCTTTACTTGGTCTACAGATACAAACGCTAATCTCCTCTAGTAACACCTTCATGGATACACCCAGAAATAATATTTTACTAGACATCCAGGCATCCCTCATGCCAGCCAAGTTGACACAAAAAATTTACCATCACATCAGCCAATAGGAATGAACAAAAGTGGTTCTTTTTGTTCTATGCTGACAAACCTACCAACTTTAAGTATCCAAGGCTGATAGGAACCATTTTATCACAGTACTCTGAAATCTAATCACCCTTAAATCCATACACAAGCACATACTATACTGTAGTCCCTAGGCCAGATAGTTCATGTAAGATCTTTGCTTCTCATAAATTAGAACAATATAAGGGAGGAGTCTTGTCATCTCAACCTACAAAACAAAAATCCTAGACTTAAAGATATAAATACTAACTAACTTGACCAAGGTTACATCATTATTAAATGGCTGAGCTCAGGTTTATATTCATTTTTGCCCAACTGCAGAAATCTATGCTAAATTTATTACAAACATAATGAATATATGTGTTGCTTTGAATACAAGAGTTAATTTCAGCCCTGAAGAGAATTTTGTCATTAAACATAGTACTGACTCATATCCAGGAGATAAGATAGACTGACCATACATTAAGCATTAATGTTAATGTTTACATTAATACTCAAGTGAAGTATTATGCAAACAGTTTGTCACTATAAGAACTGTGAATCTTTACTATACCTTTACAAAGAGGAAGTATGTAGTCATCCCTTGCTAAACAGCTGTATCCTTTATGATAATGCAACTATGTGGCTTTCTGAAATTGATTTCACTGTAAGTATAGTAAACTTCTTGGATGTTTCCAAGCGTATTTTGAACCTCATCTGATTTCTCTTCACTTAACTGTGTCAGTGTCATGTATTGTATTCTATTATGACTGCATTTGTGAACTAAGTAAGAACATAATGGAGCAAATTGTATCACTGAGATCCTCTCATTTCAAGAATGGTAGCCAAATTGCAAAGGACTGGTTATTTCATAATCATGTGTTATAAGTTATTTTGCATCATTAATTTCTCTGTGTAGTCATCAAAAGGAGCTAAAAAGAATTATATTTTTAAAAGGTTGTGTCTTTATAATTTCATCTCGAGTTAAAAAGATTTCTGCTGCATCATTCGAATGCTTAAGAGGTGTGACTTCAATAAATGTTGCTATTTCTCAGATATGAAGCTATTTTGAATTCAACTGAATTCATGACTAGACAATAAGCCTTTCTCTTCTCTATACTAAGCCTCAGTGTTTTAAAAGAGCATTTTACTATTTAACATTTTATTTATTTAAAAAAATTCAAATTGTAGAAGGACCATGGATATTTTTACTGTGGACAACTCTGTATTTTTTTCAGACACCATTTCCAGTGGCTAAAAGAAAACAAAATAACCCTACAAACTGTTAGAAAATCTAACACTACGGCATTCGAGCACATATAAATCTCAGGCTACATTAGAAAAAACAAACAAACTGAACTCTAAATACTGACTTGTCCGTATCTAGGAAATCAGAAATCAATTCAATCAATATTTAATGGAAGGAGCTTCCATTCCATTTCATACTTTCAGATTTGTGGAGGTTTTTTCCAAAAGAAATTTATTTATAGATTTGTTAAAGATATAAAACATAGAGACACTTAGTCAATTTTCCTTTCTATTGTAATTTCCAGTAATATGAGGCAAAATGCTTTCAGTGATAAAGGAAATTTAGCTGTTCTGTTATTGAGTAGTCTTCTATGTCCATATAGCTGGACTTGGCATGCCCACAAAGGCACACTCAAACAGAAGTCTAAGAACTTCTGAGTTTAAAGAAATGAATAATAATTATATATTTTTGTGACTTTCAGCTAGCTCAGTGGTGTGACTGAAGCTAGCCATTACTATCAGTTATACTAAAACCTTTCCTTAAGTACTTCTAGTGTTATCACTAATATCACACATATATAAAATATTTTCATCTTCCCTTGTGGCTCAGCTGATAAAGAATCCACCTACAATGCTGGAGATCTGGGTTTGATTCCTGGATTGGGAATATTCCCTAGAGAAGGGAAAGAATAACCACTCCAGTATTCTGGCCTGGAGAATTCCATGGACCGTATAGTCCATGGGGTTGCAAAGAGTCAGACACAACTGAGAGACCTTCACGTCAAGTACTTTTAGTGTTATTATTAATATCACACATATATAAAATACTTTCATCTCCTTCTGCAGATTTAGATAAGATGCCAAACGGTGTCTTTCTGAGGAAAATATGATATCCCACATTATCTATCATTGATTTAAGTTTTTTTTCTTCAATCCTTGGTTTTCCCATATTTTGACTTCTCTTTTCTTTCCCATTCAGACTACCCTTTTCTTTCTTTAAGCTACTCTTTCATAAATGCACCATCACTTGTCTTGACAGGTTATTGCCTTGTCTTATCAAGCTTTCAGTATGTTATTCAACTCTGACTCCATTTCTAAGAAAACTCCTTTTGTCTCTAATACAATGTTACCCTATCATCATTTTAGTTATTTTACACTATTTTCTCTTTAGTCTCTTCCACATAATAGTTAATTCCAAAAACTAAAGCAGAAAAAGGTGATTGCAACGTTACAAGTGTTTACTAAGATTCCATAGTCTTCAGACCTTGCTAAGCTCTGTGGACAAAAACAGAGAAACATAGGTATGATTTTCTGATGTTGATCCATGCTACTATAAATAGTACTGATACCATAGTATTCAGTGTCCATCAGTCCCCTGTCACATAATTGCCACCTGCTATGTACAGTACTATACTAAATATTTTGAAGTGGTAATGTAAGTACATGGGTTTATAATGACAACACAGCAAAATGAAGCCAGATAACATCTAGTGAACAATCTAAGATACAAATACATCAGAAAATGATTAATAAGATATAGACCATGTCAATAACTTACTTTGTGCCTGAGACTTTAAAAATATCATCTCAATCCTCACAACATTCTAAGTTTACTACCATTACAATCCATGTTTACAGATGAAAAGAACCACACTGTAGATTATACACCTTTATGCATTATACTCCTGGAGACGAAAATGGCAACACACTCGAGTGTTTTTGCCTGGAGAATACCATGGACAGGGGAGTATGAAGGGCTACGGTTATTGGGGTCACAAAGAATTAGACATGACTGAGTAACTGAGCACATGCATTATGCAGGGCTTGAAACCAATCCATCTTTACCTTATGATAACATATATGTTCATAATCAATATATTTTTCCTGTTTCAAGATGCAGGGATCCAAAATATGCCAACTTGCCAATTAATGGAAATATTTCTGTGACATAATATGCTATACAATAATAAGATAGGTTTTAGATAGCACAAATGACAACTAGGGATATTTTACAATCACAACTTGCATTTCATTCCTATTTGATAGTCATTTAGCCTTTGCTTCAATACTCTCAATAGAAGAAAGCTCACTTCCTTGCATTGCTGATTATTTCATTATTGGTCATTCATGTCTGTTAATTTGTTCATTGATTCAACATTAATTTTGGAAGAACTTTTATGTGAATGGCAACCTGCCAAGCACTAAAGGGGACATAATGATACATTCAGACACAGATCTACATTCAAGGAGTTATAATTTATTACAGGTTTTTAATTTTTCCTATTTTTGAATAAAAATGTGCTTCCTAATTATTTTCAGATGGCAATCTTATAATGCTTTGAGAGCAAAGGAGAATGAGTTACTGTAGGCTTCTACATGGCAGCCCTCCAGATAAATGAAAAAAAGTAATCTCTCCTTAGTCTCACACTTCTATAAGCTAATCACTTTTTGAATCCATCAAATTAGCCCACTACCATCCATATTGGTATCATTTTTATGTAGTACAAATTTTAAAGATGTGGAATTTCAAACTAAAAATAGTATTCTAGATGTATGTTGATTGGAACTAACTATAAGGAGAACTATATTTTTCATAATTTTAATATTAAACTATTAATGTAACTTAATTATATATTCCTTTGTAACACATCACTCTCATATTTCATGTTAATCTTGTAAGTTCAGTTCAGTTCAGTATCTGACTCTTTGTGACCACAGGCACTCCAGCACTTCAGACTTCCCTGTCTATCACCAACTCCCAGCTTGCTCAAACTCATGTCCATCCAGTCGGTGATGCCATCCAACCATCTCATCCTCTGTCGTCCCCTTCTCCTGCCTTCAATCTTTCCTAGAATCAGGGTCTTTTCCAAGGATTCAGTTTTTCACATCAGGTGGCCAAAGGATCGGAGTTTCAGCTTCAGCATCAGTCCTTCCAATGAATATTCAGGACTGATTTCCTTTAGGATGGACTGGTTGGATCTCCTTGCAGTCCAAGGGACTCTCAGGAGTCTTCTCCAACATCACAGTTCAAAAGCATCAATTCTTTGGTGCTCAGCTTTCTTTATAGTCCAACTCTCACATCCATGCATGACTACTGGAAAAACCATAGATTTGACTAGATGGACTTTTGTCAGCAAAGTAATGTCTCTGCTTTTTAATATGCTCTCTAGGTGGGTCATAGCTTTTCTTCCAAGGAGCAAGCGTCTTTTAAATTCATGGCTTCAGTCACTATCTGCAGTGATTTTGGAATCCAAGAAAATAAAGTCTGTCACTATTTCCACTATTTCCCCATATCTTTGCCATGAAGTGATAGGACTGGATGCCATGATCTTTGAATGTTGAGCTTTAAGTCAGCTTTTTCATTCTCTTCTTTCACTCATCAAGAGGCTCTTCAGTTCCTCTTCACTTTCTGCCATCTCGGTGGTGTCATCTGCATATCTGAGGATATTGATATTTCTCCTGGCAATCTTGATTCCAGCTTATGCCAAATACAAACACAGGTTTTCTTCACCTGGATTATTGCTAACTGACCACCTGACAATTATGTAAAAGTGTAGAAACATATTTATAGTTTTATATTATCAATGGGCTTAAAATTTTGTGTGATATAATTATTAGCATATTTGTTGTTGTTCAGTTGCTAAGTCATGTCTGACTCTTTGCAACCACATGGACTGCAGCACACCAGGCTTTCCTGTCCTTTATGATCTAGAGTTTACTCAAACAACAAAGCATGGCCCATTGGAGAAGGGAATGGCAAACCACTTCAGTGTTCTTGCCTCAAGAATCCCATGAACAGTACAAAATTATTATATTAGATAATTCTGAGTATTTATTTAATATGACTCAGTGATTTTCAAACTTGTTTTGAACCTCATCAGTAACCTCATTTATATGAACATTTATACACATGAGTAAATGCAAAATAATTTAGAATTATCTGTTTCATTTTATAGTAATATTAGAGAAATGTGGAATTAAGAAATAATGAGAAGGAGTTGAAGTTTTCTGGTCTTGTTTTGTTTTTCTTCTAAGAAAATCTTGCAGTGAATGTTCTTTGCCATTTTTTATGGATAAATAAACTTGTTTGGGTAACTAAGGTAGTATTTTAATAAAACAAATGAAATACAAAACGGGTTAGAGAATCAAACTGATTCTCAAAAAATATATATCTTTTTACTTTTATGAGTCTCAAAGTATTATTTAATCAACATTTCTAGCTCAGGGTTAAAGTAATGTAAAACAGAAAAACTACACTTTTCCTTCTCCTAAGGCTCCACTACATTTTGTGATCAAGTTTCATGCACAAACAGATCCCCAATGTGTAAATATAAAAGGCTCATTTTTGTACATTTCTATTTACATTTTTTAGAAGTTTCAGTGTATTCATATTTTCTCTGTAATACCTCTGTGTTTCAATGTTCTCAAATTGAATTCTATGCATCAGTTTCAAAGCACTTCTGCAAAAATATGTGCACTAATAAAAGAATGTAAAAAAACAAGAAAAAAACCCAGCTTCACAGTTCTTTTTCTTATAGTATAGGAGATTCCCATACCATGTTTTATTGAACTCTCTCCCGAGATAGTTCTTCACTAAACTGTAGCAAAGTCTAACATATATAATTAATTTTAAATTATTTTATTCTTCAGCACATGGTGTTTACTTTGAAGTTCTGGAAGAGGATGCTGAAGGTGGAGAAGCAAGCCTTATGTCCTTCATCTAGTCTCTTCCTCAGCTAGAATATGGAGATTTAAATAAGGGAAAAGTTTAGAGTCAAGCAAAGAGCACCAACCTGAGCAAACACTTTTAAAAGGGTCGATCTCCATGGGAAGGTCCAGCCTAATTACTAACAGCTGCTGTTGTTGTTGTTGTTGTTGTTCAGTCACTCAGTTAGGTCTAACTCTTTGCAACCCCATGGACTCTCGTAGGTCATGCTTCCCTGTCCTTCACTGTCTCCCAGAGCTTGCTCAAACTCATGTCCACTGAGTCAGATATGACATCCAACTATCTCATCCTCTGTCGTCCCCTTCTCCTCCAGCCTTCAATCTTTCCCAGCATCAGGGTCTTTTCCAATGAGTCAGCTCTTCACATCAGGTGGACAATGTGTTGGAGTTTCAGCTCCAGCATCAGTCCCTCTAGTGAATATTCAAGATTGATTTCCCTTAGGATTGGCTGGTTTGACCTCCTTGAAGTCCAAGGGACTCTCAAAAGGCTTTTCCAACATCACAGTTTAAAAGCATCAGTTCTCCGGTGTTCAGCCTTCTTTATGGTCCAACTCTTACCTTCTTACGTGACTACTGGAAAAACCATAGGTTTGACTATATGGACCTTTGTTGCCAAAGTAATGTCTTTGCTTTTTAATACACTGTCAAGGTTTGTCATAGCATAATTTCCAAGAAGCAAGCGTCTTCAAATTTCACGTCTGCAGTCACCATCTGCAGTGATTTTGGAGCCAAGAAAAAAAAAATCTCTCACCGTTTCTATCGTTCCACGATCTATTTGCCATGAAATGATGGGACTGAATGCCATGATCTTCAGTTTTTGAATGTTGAATTTTAAGCTGGCTTTTTCACTCTCCTCTTTCACTTTCATCAAGAGGCTCTTTAGTTCCTCCTTGCTTTCTGCCAAAAGGATGGTGTCCTCTGCATATCTGAGGTTATTGATATTTCTCCCAGCAATCTTGATTCCAGCTTGTACTCCATGCAGCCCGGCATTTCACCTGATGTACTCTGCATATAAGTTAAATAAGCAGGGTGACAATATACCACCTTGACGTACTCTTTTACAATTTTGAACCACTCTATTGTTCCATGTCCGGTTTGAAATGTTGACTTTTGACCTGCATACAGATTTCTCAGGAGGCAAGTAAGGTCATCTGGTTTTCTCATGTCTTTAAGAATTTTCCACAGTTTGTTGTGATCCACACAGTCAAAGGCTTTAGGATATTCAATGAAGCAGAAGTAGATTTTTTTTTTAATTATCTTGCTTTTTCTATGATCCAATGGATGTTGGCAATTTGATCTCTGGTTCCTCTGCCTTTTCTAAATTCAGCTTGAACACTGGAAATGTTCGGTTCATATACTGTTTAAGCCTATTTGGAGAATTTTGAGCATTACTTCGCTAGCATGTGGAATGAATGCAACTGTCTGGTAGTTTGAACATTTTTGGCAGTGCCTTTCTTTGAGATTGGAATGAAAACTGACCTTTTCCAGTCCTGTGGCCACTGCTGAGTTTTCCAAATTTGCTGGCATATTGAGTGCAGCACTTTCACAGCATCATCTTTTAGGATTTGAAATAGCTCAGCTGGAACTCCATCACCTCCACTAGCTTTGTTCATAGTGATGCTTCCTAATGCCCATTTGACTTTGCACTACAAGATGTCTGGCACTGAGTGATCACACCATCATGGTTATCTGGGTCATTAAGATTTTTTTAATACAGTTCTGTGTATTTGTGCCACCTCTTCTTAATATCTTCTGCTTCTATTACATCCATACTGGTTTCTGTCCTTTATTGTACCCATCTTCACATGAATGTTCCCTTGGTATCTCTAATTTTCTTCAAGAGATCTCTAGTCATTCCCATTCTGTTGTTTTCTTCTATTTTTTTTGCACTGTTCACTTAGGAAGGCTTTCTTACTTACCTTGCTATCCTTTGGAATTCTGGATTCAAATGGGTGTACCTTTCCTTTTCTCCTTTTCTTTCACTTCTCTTATTTTCTCAGCTATTTGCAAGTTCCCCTCAGACAACTATTTTGCCTTTTTGCATTTCTTTTCCTTGGGGATGATTTTGATCACCACCTCCTATAAAATGTTATGAAATTCCATCCACAGTTCTTCAGGTACTCTATCAAATCTAACTTCTTGAATCTACTTGTCACTTCCACTGTATATTTGTAAAGGATTTGATTTAGGTCATACCTGAATGGCCTAGTGGTTTTCCTTATTTTCTTCAATTTATCTTGATTTTTAATTAGAGATAAATTTCTTGAGGGAAGAGCCCCTGAAGGAGGGCATGGCAAACCACTCGAGTATTCTTCTGTGGAGAATCCCATGGGCAGAGGAGCCTGGTGGGCTATAGTCCATGGGGTGGCAAAGAGTCTGACATCACTGAGCAACTAACACTGTCACTTTCTATTTTCATGTTTAATAAACATTTACATTTTATTCATATGTCAAACAGACATTTACATTTACAGAGGACCCTATGTTGCAAGCAATCTTCTAGGCATGAAGTAAACCCTACAAACAGAAAAAGATATGAACCTGGCCTTACACAGCTGCCAATCTATTGAAAGTAAATATAAGTAAAATAAGTATGTAATTATGTATTTTGCTAAGTGATTGAGGGGAAATGAAAGAGTGCTGAGTGATAATTATGGTGAGGGAAGTCTTCACTGAAGAGCTGATATTTAAGAAAACACATAAATGATTAATAAGAATTAACCACTTCAAGAGTAAAGCAAAACAATACTCTAGACACATAGAATAATGAGAATTAAATTCATGAAACAAGAAATGATTTTGGAACATTAGAGTAACTGAATTATTACTGCTATAATTTAAAACTAATTTATTGTTTATATATTTGAAATTATTGGAGCTATTTATTTGGAAAGTAAAAATGAGTTACAACACTAAATAATGATTTGGTTTCTTCCTATGTACATTTTTTTGCACACCTGGCTATCTAAACTTGCAACAATAATTTCACAGATGCAGTTATTAATTAGATTTAACAAGGCCAAAATAGAAGAATCTTCTTAAACCAGGCAGTAAGTTTGATAAAGCAATTCTTATATGTAACTCACTGTTTTCTGTCTTTTCCTGGGTCTCAGGCTTTGGAAGGAATGAAGTGACTTTATTTGGTTTATGTTCCCCACAAGAGTTTCTAGCCTCAAACCCCATCAGATTCTATGAAGTGTTTAACCAGAATTGTCTTAAGCAGTTGATTACCTAAGTTTCTTCTTTCAGAGATGGCAGTTTTCATCAGCAACTTTATTCACTTCTAGCAAATATGTTAGTTGTTCTCTGTGACTATTCCCGATGTCTCTTACTGGTTCTTTCTGTTACTCTTGACAGTTCCCAGCAGCTGTCAGTAGCATTGCTCCCTGGGGGTCGCAGATCTCAGAAGCTCTTACCAGAAGTTCTTCAGCAGCTCCTCCCGAGAGTCTCAACAGGGTCTCAGAAACAACCTCTAATGGTAACTATCTGCAGCATGATTCTTTAAAAACACACATCTGAAGGAGCTGCTTCAAATTGCTTTACACTTGCATTAGGGAAACAGCTCTCTGGGTCCCCAGCTGTTTCTCTTCTCATAGAGCTTTTAGGGAAATTTTTGCATTTTGAAAATCCTTGACATGTAAGATAGGATATGGCATATCTATAAACTACCTGCTGATCAGACATTCAGTAAATTTGCTAACCTTATTTATGAAGAGAGGGTATAGCTAGAAAGGCAGCCAGTTTACCAACTGAATCTGAAAAACAGACTGGGTGGGGCTAAATAATAAGTGGGAGAACAGTTCATGTTCTCTGACTTCTTATGTGATTCCACCGATAGATTCACAATCTGCTTAATTGCTTCAAGTTAAAATCAAGATTCATCAGTGTATACGAAACAGGCTGCATAAACCACTATGAAGCTGCCAATGGAAAACTGTTACACTTTCTCTTTTCTTTAAAAATAAACCCCTAAAGCCAGTTGCAGTTAATACTGGCAGAAACAAAGGGCAAACTGACTTTGCAGTTTGCCTTTTGTGAATTTTCAGTGCTAACCAGGCAAAACAGAATAAAATATAAAGTGATGGTAGGACATCTCTAGCATACACCAAGGGGCTCTATAGTTTCACTCATATGATTTCAATTTCTAGGGTCTGAGGGTTTTTCAGATAGAGTGATGATAAGCCAGACTTTCTCAGTGTCTAACTACCCAAAACATTCCTTTTAAGCAAGTTTGAAAGCTGCATTAACTCTTTCAGTGGAGTAATTTCCCCAACGGTACCCTGGTGACCTGAAAGGCAATGTAGCTTTCCTACATGTCTCACTTTCCTCAATTTCAAGGCACAAGTCCAATCAGCCTTTTAGCTGCTGGAAAATGTGCTTATGTGAAATTGTTCCAGATGTTTTTCAGTTTATTGCAGCTTTATGAAAGGTCTAAGATCTATAGGAACATATTTTCCAGCATAATTAGTAATCAAGAGTGGATAAGATACTCTTTAAATATCTGAACCCCAATTAATATTTTTGGAAGATTTCACATTAACATAAGCCTAAACTTCTTAACAGGTTGTGTGACCATTTGTCTAGTTTGCTGAAGACTGTCTTGACTTAAGTTCATTATGACAGCATTATCATTAATGGTACCCCTATTTACTCTTAAGATGTGTCCTTGTTTAGATGAAAATTTATATGACCACCATTATTGTGCCATAATAGCCCTGTGATGAATTGGCCTTGTCTAATGCTGCAGACACGCTTTGTATCACTCCCCCTTGTCTTTAGTAATCCAGCTTCACTGAGCTTCTTGTGATTGCCTGAATGTGAGTTGCTCTCTCAACTTTGTATTTTTACTCGTGGATGGATCACTGTGCATAAAACTCCCCTTATTACATGATTTTTTATTAGTTTTTCAAGGAGAAATTTTGCTGCCATGTCACCCTAAGCTTTTGTTTACTCCCCTGGTCAGCACCAACATCTCCGATAGGCTCTCCTTACACCTTGTCCATGGCCTTGCTCTTTCTCAGCACATATATCTGCTCTCTATGTCTGTTTACTGACCTGTCTCTCCAGGACATAACAAACTTTCAGAGGGCAGGGATATTTTGCATCATTGTACCCTAAGACCCTAAAAAGTGTTAGTTGCTCAGTCTTGTCTGACTCTGCAATCTCATAGAACATAACCCTCCAGGCTCCTCTGTCCATAGAATTCTCCAAGCAAGAATACTGGAATGGGTAGCCATTCCCTTCTCCAGGGGATCTTCCTGATCCAGGGAGCAAACCTGGGTCTCCCTATGGCATGCAAATATTTAAAGATTATCAAGTTTTATACATGAATAAGAAATGAAAGAAAAGAATGGACAATTGTTTAAGTTCATGACTATATTATGCCTTAATAGTAAAAAGAATAACCTGATTATTATCTAATTCTATCTAATCTCCTGAAAATAAATACTTTTCATCAGACTATAACAAATTCTGTTTGGTATCACTTTCAGGAACTCAACATAAAAACCTCTGGATTTGCATTATACATGGGTACTTTAAATAAAGGATTTTTTTCAAAACAAACTCCTTTATTGGAATCTTGATTGTGAGCTAATTTTAGAAATATTGACTAATATACACTACCTATTAGCCATATATATACATATATATATATATGTGTGTCTGTGTGTATATATATATACACCTTAAAATGAGGCATATCTTCAGAGATAAGTACATATTTAAATAGATGTCAAAGTATTTTTTATCAATAGACTCCATAACTCTGACCAGTCATCTATGTAGAAATAAAAATGATTTTGAGAGGATGTCCACGTGGCTAGCAGCATTGATAGTTTCAGCTATCAATTTCCCACAAGCCATCAACACCATCTGTCTATCCCCAGGAAAGCATAATGGACACACTCCCCCACCCAGAGTATTCGTCATTCCACCCATGCCTTCCTGTACACAGACATCCTGTACACAGACTTCGGCAAGCTGTTTTAACAATTGCTATATTTTTATAGTATCTCAGAATTGTCTGCCACCCTACATGTAGTCTCTTTCAGTATTTTTAGGAATGCAAGGCTTTAAAAATAGGAACAATTAAATATGAGCTATGGAAGCTTGTATGTGAAGTGCCAGGGGATGAATGGATCTGTCAATCTATCTGTTTATCTCTTTCTCTCTCCCTCTGAATAGATATAGATATATAGACATAGATAGGTATGTAGATATCTATATAGGTATCTCTTATACATATAGATTTATATGTATGATTTTTTAGATATTTACATCTATCATCTATCTACCAATTCCTATCCCCTGGATGATCACATCACACTTTCTTCATTCACTTATATATCCATATTATAGATCCATATAGTACAGTATACAAAGTTCCATAGCTAATTAACATTTAAATTCTTTAAGTCAGATATATTTGTTCCCATTTTATGAAGGAAAAATGAAAACTAGTAACAATAAGATATTTATTCAAAAGCAAGATTTTTAAAAAACAGGTAAATTGGGATTCAAACTTTATCTATCTGTATTCATGATTCTATCGTATTTTTTTCTACTACATGGTATTGTCTCTCCTATTTCTTATGTACAAATTACAATCTTCTAATGAAGAAATAGGACTTACCAGGTGGTTCAGTGGTAAAGAATCTGCCTGCCCAGCAGGAGACATGGGTCCAATCTCTGTTTTGGGAAGATCCCCTGGAGAAGGAAATGGCAACCCACTCCAGTATTCTTGCCTGGGAAATCCATGGACAGAGGAGCCAGGCAGACTACAATCCATGGTGCTGTGAAGAGTGAGACATGACTTAATGACTCGATTACAGCAGCAAATGAAGAAAAATCAAAAGCTCCAAACAAATTCTTATTCTTAGTTCTCTTATTCTTAATTCCATGGAATATTTATGAACTTATAAGAATAGAAACTACCCAACATTTAAAATCATGTATTTAAATATCTATTACTTACCCAAAAATATCAGGATCACTTGAAAAATTCCCTACAACCACTTTCTCTTTCATGTGATTCAAGACTCTGAACTAATTTCATCCTCAAACACTGAGACAACATATTTAGAAATTTCTGAAAACTTGATTAGATATTATTTGTTTACACAAAGTTACGATGCTTTAGTGAATCACAAGGACAAATTGAGGAAAATTGAACCATAATATACTAAAAACCTATAATGTACTAAAAATAATCAGATTCATTTTCTGTTCTAGGTAGAAGAATTCAATGATATTTGAGAGTGACCCACACTAAGTGAGAAGTTATCCTTAGCACAGTATTTAATTTTTATCCCTGTTTTCTCTTTGTTTCTCTTTTACTTTTTATTTATTGTGGAACAATCTTGAAATTAACAAAAAAGTTAACGTAGTTCAAATATTCTTTTTTCTGGACCATTTGAAAAAAGTTTCTGTCAGGAGGCTGTATCGTTCTCGATTTCTTCAGTATGTATTTCCTGTCTTTTCCTACATAACCACATGTCAACCATCAAAATAAGAAAACTGTCATCGATGCATTACTAGCATCTAATCCCAAGACCTTATTCAAGTCTCTCAAATTGTGCCAATAACATCCCTTAGAGCCAAGCTCAGACCCATGTGTTATATTTAGATGCATTTCAGCTCCATCAGTCTGGAACAGTTTTCACTTTTTCTGACTTTAATGGCCTCGACACTTTTTGAAGATTAGAGATGGGTTATTTTGTAGAATGTCCCTCCATTTGGTCTGTCTGATGTTTCTCCACATTTAGATTTTGTAGGTTATACATTTTTGGCAGGAAGGCAACTTTCATTTTATCCTATCAGGTGGCACTGCTTCAATTTTCCTATTACTAAAGATATCCCTTTAGGTCACTTAATTCAGTTTCTACCTGGAAGACTCCTGCTTCTTCACCCCTGCTGCTTACAAACTTCTGCTCCAATCTTCTCTCCTTCACAGATACTCTCTCCTCAGCACCCCTGCTCTGACCGCTCACATTTAGGTGACTCCGTGTGCTACTTCCCATCTCACCAGGGTTCAGACTCTCTTCACTGTGGGCTGTACTATTGTATGAATGCCCTTATTATACCTTTCAGTCTCTGACACCTGGAACCAACACCCTCTTACACCCTTTGCTCTTTTAACCCCTTCAGGTCCACCTCTAGCATTCCTGGTCGACTTGTCTCCCTGCACAGCTCTAATATCCTTCACAGAGGTCCTTTAAAATCTCTAATGAGTTCTGACATCTCACACCTGACTGGCCCCTATGTGAAAGCCCTACTCACTCTGCTTGGGCCCCATGATGCTCTATGGGCCTCACTCACTACCACTTTGACATTCTTCCCACTTCATTTGGATTCTGATGCCCTATTCTGAGCTCTCCAACCACTCTGATACTCTGCTTCACATAATCCAAACCAGCTGCCCCATTTGTATTTAAGTTCCAATCTCCTTCATGGATTACTTCCCTGTACTGCCACCCTCGATACCTCTCTCAAGATCATATACCCTGTGCCAGCCCTCCCACACTCCTACCCTATTGAACCCTGTCCTCATCCCACTCAGGATATGACTACTTCACTAGGCAGCCATGCTATGGTAATGTTCTTTTATGATGTTCAGGCTCTGAGTTGCCATCTGTGTGGAAGCCTTGCATACTCAACTTATGCCCTGGTACCACAAGCCAAGCTATGTTCTATTTCACAGTGTAGACACCTTGTCTGGACTCTGACATTTGGGTCTGGACCACCACTCCTCCCCATTCCCTAATATGCTAATATGCTTATTTTATGTGACTCCATCCAATGCTTTTGGATTGAATTGAAGGGAAGAGAAGGAAAGAGGAAGGAAAAGAAGAGAAAGAATAAAGGACTGAGCACTTCTAATTTATGCTGTATTTTATTCAAATCTGTAAGATACCATAAATCTTATTTTTAAATTACTCATGAATAAAGAAAATAAACAACTTTGATTTGAGTGAGCTATATATAGACTCAAAGGCATTATGATGATGTTCAACAATTTGTGTCAGAAAAATGTATTTATCGAATAATGCTTTACAAATTTACTGCTCCAAAGATGATTCAGATTCAAGCAAGGTTCTCTTGGATAAAGGCCAGTTTTCCTTTTAAATCTCTAGAAACCCTTACTTCAAATTTCTTAAGAAAACCACAAGTTGAACTTCCACTTCATAGTATTTAATCATATGATACTTACAAGAACTACTCTGATTTAAGAGCAAAGGGCAGTGATAAGCAGAATAAAATAAATAGTGATAAGCAAATAAAATAATTATCCTGAACATTTTAAATATCATCTCTTTCAAGAGCTACTGGATCAAATGTTAATTTAAAAAAAAAGTGTGCATTTAATCCACTTGCAGAAAGAATATTAAGGCCCATTAAGTGTCATTCTATAATGGAAATGAAAAGGTCATAACTAAATTGGAGAAAGGCTTTTATCCATTAATGTACAGACAGCAGCACCTGCTCCACCACTGCTATGAATCAGTATGAGAAGTTCCCATTAGCCTGGAATGCTAGCAGATTCCAATTCAACATGTTGAGACCTAGCCACAAATTTTTGTACTTCTCTACAGATATCCGGCAAATGCTCAGGAAAATAACTGAGATAGAATCTCTAAGAATTCTACTTGTAACGTCACAACTGCCTCCTCTCAGTTCTCCACTGATGAGGAGAGTCCCTTCTCCCCTTCCCTCCCTTCCCTGCTCTCAGCTCTTTCCTCCTCTTATTCTATAAAATCACACCAATATGCTTTCCTTAGAAACAAATTGCTCAGCTTATACATTGCTGGAAAACAAAACACTTATAAAAAGTGGCTGAAAGTAGCAACAATCTCAGGCTTCCTAAATATTCATCAACTGAAAAAAAATAGTGAGTTAAGCACTCAGTCGCATCCAACTCTTTGCAACTCCATGGACTCTAGTCCACCAGGCTCTTCTGTCCATGGAATTCTCCAGGCTAGAATACTGGAGTGGGTTGCCATTCCCTTCCTTCTCCAGGGGATCCTCCTGAGCCAGGGATCAAACTTGGGTCTCCTGCCCTGCAGGTAGATTCTTTACTGTCTGAGCCACCAGGGAAGCCCCTACTCTTCTTTGAATTCAAATGCATACTATTAAACTGTGTGCTCTCATTTTAATCCTCAAGATTCATTCTGAAGATAATCTAAAATTTTGCCACTATTACTATAGGCTCTCCTCCAAATTTGAAACTCATATTACAATGCCACACCACAATCATCATTGTCCTGCTATTCTCATTCTGTGATTCTCCCCTCCCTTTACTCCTGTGGTCTCTTGTTGATAATATTAAATCGACCCACTGCTCAAGCCAGAAGTTCTGCTACTCTCATTCACACAATCAGTCAGTCAACAAGTCCTCCAGAACTTAATATATTTCTAAAAATCTGCCTGTCCTTCTGCATTCTGGTCTGGCCAGGTCAATTGATTCCTTGTCATTTGGAAAACCTATCTGATCATCTCGTTTCTACTATCTTCCCTTAGAAATCTAATGCCACTCTAATTACCCTTCAACTATATATGTCAGTATCTTTACTACAGGAAGTTTTCAAGTACACCTGACGAAAAGTAAGTCTAAAAGACTTGGTATAATACTGATCCTCTGCTATCAATGACAGCCATTCCCAGTGACTATTCCATATCCTGCATATGCAACTAGCTTCATGTCTTTCCCCCAATCTCATACACCAATGACTACCAAAAGGACTTTTTTCCCTCTGTTAGAAATAACTATAATGCTTCTTTAGTACTTTTGTCATAATTTCCTTGCAGCATTTATCAATTGGCCTTGTATTAAATTTACTTCTTAATATGATGTTCTCCTCATTATAATTATTATGCCATATTTATAACCTTCTCCTCAAGCATCTAAAATGGTGAATTTGTCATCTCAGTATGTTGTATACAGTATGTTGTATCTCAGATGTTCAGTATACACTGAGTTAAAATGTGACTATGGGGTTTATGGCAAAAGTAACTACGCAATGGGATGTGAAATGAACTGACTTTTTGGTAAGCAGTAAAGGTCAAATAGATGTTCATATAAAGAGAAATAAATCTTTGCTCCTACTTTTAATATAGGTACAAAATAATATGAGATAGATTACAGATCTCAGTGTAAAAGCAACATAATAAGGCTTAAAAAAGAAAGCACAGGAGAAAATCTGCATAATCATAAAGCAGGAAAAAGTATTGTATCAGTTCAGTTCAGTTCAGTTCAGTCGCTCAGTCGTGTCCGACTCTTTGCGACCGCATGAATCGCAGCACGCCAGGCCTCCCTGTCCATCACCAACTCCCAGAGTTTACCCAAACTCATGTCCATCGAGTCGGTGATGCCATCCAGCCATCTCATCCTCTGTCGTCACCTTCTCCTCCTGCCCCCAATCCTTCCCAGCATCAGGGGCTTTTCCAATGAGTCAACTCTTTGCATGAGGTAGCCAAAGTATTGGAGTTTCAGCCTCAACATCAGTCCTTCCAATGAACATCCAGGACTGATCTACTTTAGGATGGACTGGTTGGATCTCCTTGCAGTTCAAGGGACTCTCAAGAGTCTTCTCAAGCACCACAGTTCAAAAGCATCAATTCTTCAGTGCTCAGCTTTCTTCACAGTCCCTCTCACATCCATACATGACCACTGGAGAAACCATAGCCTTGACTAGACAGACCTTTGTTGGCAAAGTAATGTCTCTGCTTTTTAATATGCTATCTAGGTTGGTCATAACTTTCCTTCCAAGGAGTAAGTGTCTTCTAATTTCATGGCTGCAAACACCATCTGCAGTGATTTTGGAGCCCAAAAAAATAAAGTCTGACACTGTTTCCACTGTTTCCCCATCTATTTCCCATGAAGTGATAGGACCAGATACCATGATCTTGGTTTTCTGAATGTTGAGCTTTAAGCCAACTTTTTCACTCTCCTCTTTCACTTTCATCAAGAGGCTCTTTAGTTCTTTTTCATTTTCTGCCATAAGGGTGGTGTCATCTGCATATCTGAGGTTATTGATATTTCTCCTGGCAATCTTGATTCCAGCTTGTGCTTCCTCCGGCCCAGTGTTTCTCATGATGTACTCTGCATATTAGTTAAATAAGCAGGATGACAATATACAGCCTTGATGTACTCCTTTTCCTATTTGGAACCAGTCTGTTGTTCCATGTCCAGTTCTAACTGTTGCTTCCTGACCTGCATACAGGTTTCTCAAGAGGCAGGTCAGGTGGTCTGGTATTCCCATCTCTTTCAGAATTTTCCACAGTTTATTGTGATCCACACAGTCAAAGGCTTTGGCATAGTCAATAAAGCAGAAACTGATGTTTTTCTGAAACTCTCTTGCTTTTTTGATGATCCAGCAGATGTTGGCAATTTGATCTCTGGTCCCTCTTCCTTTTCTAAAATGAGCTTGAACATCTGGAAGTTCATGTTTCACATATTGCTGAAGACTGGCTTATAGGATACAGTAAACACTACCCAGAAAGATTATAAAATTATAAATTGTGCTGTGAAAAGACACCATTAAGAAAGTGAAAAGGCAAGTGACAGACACAGAGATGATATCTTCAATCCTGTGTCTGGTTAATGATTTTATCTTGAATTATATAATGAATACTACAAATTCAGCTAGAAACAAAATACATAACACAATAGAAGAATAGGTAAAATACTTGAACAGGTATTTCACAAAACCATATATTTTAAGATGGGGTGATTAATAAGTTTTATTACTCATCCTGGAAATCCTACTTAAAAGAGTATGGCCCTAAATACCAAGTTCAGATAATGCAGAGTAAATAGCACTCATATCAGATGCTAAAAGCAATGTAAAATGGTCATACTTTTGGAGAAAAAAATGGTGATATTTTAAAAGCTTCACTGTATGTAAACACTACAACTTCCCAGGTGGCAATAGTGGTAAAGAACTCACCTGCCAATGCAGAAGACATAAGAGACATGGGTTCGATGACTGGGTTGGAAGATACCCTGGAGGAGTGTATGGCAACCTGTTCCAGTATTCTTGCCTTGAGAATCCCATGAACAGAGGAGCCTGGAGGTCTATCGTCCATAGAGTCACACAGAGTTGGACATGACTGAAGTGACTTAGCACCCACTAGCACAGCACAAACCCCATACCCCCGAAATTTCACTCCTAGGTATATACCTAACAAAAATGTCACCAAAATTCAGGTTTACAAATTCAGTAATTACGACATTACCAACCTGACACTATCCAAATATTCATCAGTGGTAGATGAGATAACATTATGGCACAGTCACACAGCTGCATGTAATACAGCAATGAAACTGAAAAACCACAGTTATATACGACAATAAGCTGGATCTTAAAAAAGAGTAAAGAAGCCAAAGAGAAATTGCGTGATCCAGTCTCTATAAAATTAAGAAACAAGGAAACTACTGTTTGAAAATATATCCAGAGGATGGTCACCTTTGGCAGAAGTTTGTGACTAGAAGATGGCATAGGAAATCTGGGAAGCCAGTGATATTCTGGGTGAGGTTTATTGTTAGGCAATTTGTTTTGTTATTTTCATTATTTTTTATCTAGGTACTGGTTACACAGATGTGTTCAACTTGCAGGAATTCATAGATCTGTACACTTACAATGTCTATATTTTTTAACATGTATGCTATACTGGAATAAAATTTTAAAACTTCTACATAGAAAAATATTTACCTATCTGGACATAATTACCTCAAATATAAAGATATGTCAGTCTACAAGCTGTCTTATAACTATAATTACAAACTTTAGCTATATGCTTGCATCAACGCTAGGGAAGCAGAAATCATGAGGAATCTCAGAGAACTAGGGTGCCATTCTAAATATTTTGGATGTATGATGACCCTAAGGCATGCTGCACCTTAGGGTCAGCATGGTTGTTTCTCTGGCCTGAAATTAACTGTATCTGTATCCCAGGCTAAAGAAAGAAATTATTTGGAATCTTCCTGTCATTGTCAGTGGCCCAAAGAATATATAATATTCTTCAGTTACTGTATGTGTTGTTTTTATGCTTAATTTTGTAAACATCTTAGATTCTCAAAAATACTCTTCATTGACTTTGAGTGTAGAATGCTGAGCAGTTGGCTATTTAATAATCAGGAAAAATTCTACATACTTTTCTTGGGAAAATAAACAAAAAACGATGTTCTTTGACCTATTTATTTTATACTTGGTTTTAAAGATGTATTGCCATTAAAGGCCATTCAATTTTTCCATCTACATATTGGTTAACTTCCTAATTTTATACTAAATTTATATAGCTGTAATGACACCTAAGTTGGTAAGAGGAAAATTGCGATGAGTTAGAGAAATATGACCCAGGTTTCTAGCTTCATACCGTTTATTGGTACATACAATAAAGCAGAAGAAAATGGGATTCAAAATGAACAAATTAAAGTAATTATCAGTAATAGTAAAATACTATTAATATATTTTCTTAAAATAAGAAACAAATTCAGTTTTGGTCACACTTTTAAATGGATTGACAGTATACAAAAAAGTCAAATTTCAGCAAAATATGCTGTATTGTAATCCTTGAATGTATTTTACTTAACCGACAGAATTTATTTTTTTATTTCTACTATCTGATCATCTTTCTTCTACTTTTTCTATTAGTTTTAAAACCTCTGAGAAGCAAATTTGATGTCCTTTATAAAAGAAAAAGCCAAATAATTTTAACCTTCTTTTATACTGAGATGTCAACTGGGTAATTGATACATTTATTTTACTATATAATCTGGATATATTTGTATAATTCAAAAGGTTGGGTTTTGAAGGAATAAATATGTAAGTTCAATTCATGCTAGCTGGTATAGAATCTCTGGATGCCTTAGACATCTGTGTGTGTGTGTGCGTGTGTTTGTGTGTATACACATATACTATATTGCATGCATTTATCCAAATACTTATATAATTACTAACATATATCTTTTAGAAAAGAAAAGAATCTTCCATTTATCATTCTTTTATGATGCAGCCTGGAGAATATTCCTTAGTGTATATCTAAAGCAGAAATGTAACAGGTAGATTCTGTATAAAAGAAGCATATAATCATTTTTATCATTAATCTTTTCAATTTCAGTCCCAAATTAACTGATATTATATTAATGTCAAGTGTGACTAACTTAGAATTCTGCTTATAAATTTTTTTCACGTTTCCTTCCAAACAAATTTCCTTCACTGCCTTTTCCAAATTTTACACTAGACTATAAGTGCAAATTTAATGAAACCACATTTCAGTAGAAACACAAGCTAATTAAGTGACTATGATGTGTGCATGCTTAGTAGGGGCGATGAGGAAGTAGCTTAATCTCTCTGAATAGGTGATATATTGTTAGTACTATGCTGAGCATTTAACATCACTTCACCTTATTTCATTCATCTGTAGAATTTAAATGAAGATACTTTGGGTGTATAAAAGAGCTTAAAATCAATACAAGGTAGCTACTATCATTAATAACGATAGACTTTAAGTATATCTTTTTTTAAGTTTACTCTTTATCAGAATACTTATGGAATACATCAGTCACTGAACACTAGTAATAAAAGAATGAAAATTTTAAAAATTCACATCCAGTAGGGGAATAAGACACATAAACCAAATGTTGCAATACAGTATATATAGAGCACCCTTTATATCACCTAGAGCCTGGAAATGTTTCTATAGGTAGCAGGGAGCATTAGAAAACATTAAATAATTGGATGAATGATCATTACACTTTTTTAAATAAGATACATTACAAAGAAAAAATCTATAGTTTATTGGTGGGGGAAACCATTTCACCATGTATATGTAGGTTAAATCATCAGCTGTTCACTTTAAATATCTTACAATTTTATTTGTCAAGTATACCTCAATAAAACTGAAAGAAATGCTAGATTAAATAATTGCTATTTTAATGGAAATTGTTGCATATGACTGACATTTTTGTTGAGAAACCAGAAGTCAAAATTAAGCAAAAAGAAGGATTAAGAAAATTATTATAGGATATTATGCAAGTTATCTCTCAGTTTCCTATAGCTGAAAATGATCAAAGGGGCTGGAGAAAGAGAAAATAATAAATACAATACTAAGACAGCTAATTTTTATCCAGATGAATACCTTTAATACCACTGGATTAACAGACTAAACTATGGATGGCATCATGGACTTAGTGTATAACTCTCTTGAATATTCTGCTGTGTTAAAATTTTAAATATAAAAATAAAAATACAAAGACTTGTAGACCATATGTTCCCCCTACTAAGAATTTTTTAAAAAGATAAAGCACTCCACTGATCTCAACAGAACAACTTTTGTCAACATGACAGCTGAAAAATAGTTTACTCTTGAGTAGTTCATCTTAACTTGGATTGAACTCTCTGTAAAATTATGACTTTGGGTCAAAACAATATTAGTCAATTGAAATGGATACATTTTCCTTCTTGTATGTAACAGAACAAATCAATATCTTCCCAGCTAGCTAGCTAGATAATATAAATGTAGGGATGATACATAGGAAGTATACTGAGGTATTTTATTTGCATATTCAGAAAGGACTATTTAAATAATTACTTGCTTTCAAAAACCAATTTCTTATTTAAAAATATGCATATATATATAAATTGGTGATGGATCCCTGGTAAGCTCAGCTGGTAAAGAATCTGCCTGCAATGCAGGAAACCCTTGTTCGATTCTTGGGTTGGGAAGATCCACTGGAGAAGGGATAAGCTACTCACTCCAGTATTCATGGCTTTCCCTGGTGGCTCAAATGGTAAAAAATCTGCCTGCAATGCAGCAGACCTGGGTTCAGTCCCTGGGTTGGGAAGACCATCTGGAGGAGGGTATGGCAACCCACTCCAGTACTCTTGCCTGGAGAATCTCCATGGAAAAAGGAGCCTCATGGGCTATAGTCCATAGAGTTACAGAAGTAGACATGACTGAGCGACTAAGCACACTGAAAAATGCTTGCAACACACTGGTAACTGCTAGTGTACGGAAGAATAAGCACTGACCAAAATCACCTACTATGTTGAAAACTGATGTGAAACAAATTATTTTCCTCACCTATCTATGAAATGAGATGAGAAAATGTTGAGAAAAATTATGGAAATATCAAAGTACCAGTTGTAAGAACTGGGACATGATACGTAAGAGACAGATTAAATGATATCTCTGAAAGGATTAGTTCTTTTAACAAAATCAAACCATTCAGTCAACTGCTTCCATATGTACATCTGAATAAGAAGTCAAAATCATTAGAATATTCAGGCTCTTATTATTTTGTGCTTGTTGGGTGCAAATTACATCTTTGCTAATTCAATTTGTACTTCACTAACAATAAATGTGAATTTGGGTATGAGTATGCATTATTTTATGTTTCTCAACTTGAACTTCTATGAGTTTATATACATATATATATATATATATATATATATATATATAATCATATATGTATATAATATGAACCACACATGGTATGGTTCTGAGAAATAGGATCAAAATTAAATTTTTGAGGTGGATCACTAACTGGCCACCTTTTACTGAGAACCTCATCTTTTTGGCAACTGGAGGGGGAATCACAGCTAGCATTTGTTAAAACTTCTCTTTGGGTGAAGACAGTGTAAAGGGGTGTACTGGTTAGAACAATAGATAGACAGAAGGGAAATGCTATCTGTATGGAAAATTAGCTAGATTGTTGCCAAGCAACACAAGTTTATAGAAAGATAATATGACAGGTAAAAGAATATTACTACTAATTCAAAGCAAATTGTGCAAGTACAAGGGCCTCCTTGACAACACACAAGGAAATCCCAATCTCCTACAAAGAGGAGATCTATACTCAGGATTGAAGCCTAAATGTAATACATCGTCAGAGAAGTTAAAACTCTCAATCCTGGCAGGTCTATGAGGTTAAGAGCAAGATCAAACAGAGAAGGAATGAAACCTCTAGACTTGGGCTGGAGATATCTGGGAAGATCCAAATGAGAATATTGAACGCACAGATACCCTAAGAATACTGACTTCTGAAGATATGACTCACTTCCTTCTTGAAAGATAGTAGAATTCCCCCTATAGTAGAGGATAACAAACCTCACTCCATATTGCATCTGTTTAGCTCCAAACTTTGTGCTCTGACATGCTAGCTCTACATCTTTGTAAAAGAATGTTGCCTACAGCCTGAAATATACATGATGGCCCATTCTCAAGGCTCTTCCTCCCAGGCTTGACCTTTAAAGGCATAACACTTTTCCTTCAAATAGAGATAAAAAGTTTCCTGCATAGAGAGACAGAAAGAACAGCAAATAACATTTGGAGGTTTATAGGAACATGGTGACCTGACTTTTGCCTTTTCACAAAGGGATCAGTGGAAATTCACTAAGGTAACCGTGCACTGAAGAAAGAGACAACACCCAAATCTTTCAGGAGTTATTAGTTACAGATATTAATTTGACATTGTTAACTAATTTATAGTGTCATTTGGATCTCCTTCTAGACTTATATGTCCCAAAGAAACATTTGAAAGTCTGAGAGTTGACATCAGGAACTCCTTCAAATTCAACCAAACAGTGGCCCCAACTGCAGCTGCTTTGTGAGAACTGGTATCACTTTGAAGACCAGTTTAACGAAAACTTTGATGCAAGTACATTGAAATTGATCTGGCAAATTCAATCTTTCATTATCCTATCAGGATGGAGGAATAGGAGCAATTCACGTTTAACTGTGATGGACACTAGAATGTATTTAAAGTCTTGGTCTAGGAAAATATTGTAAAGTATCCAAAGGGACCTGGGCTAATGGACTATTCACCAACCATCACATTGATTCATGAATCGGAACAGAGTACATGAATCTGTGAGTATGCTGGAAGCCATCATGAGGCACATATGTTTAAGGTGGTGGGAGATAAACAGAGGTACATCATATTAGTGAAGTTTTAGGGGTATGATAACTTTGGGCATGTTTGACATCGCCTCCAAAGTATAGAACAAATTAATACATCTCATCTCCTGTTTCTAAGATGGCAGCTTAGTAGTTACAATTATAGGGCCATACTGAGGTCTGGAGCATATTTCAAACTGGAGAAGGTTGTTCTAATTTATGTCTGGGTGAACTAGAAGGCCAGAAGCTTTGAGAGGGACACAGAGAATTAAAGAAGGTTTCTGTAGCAAGTCTGTGCTCCAGTGCAGGCAGGTCTGACTTTTAAGCCTTATTACCATTCGCACCTTATGGTACTAAAGCTAAACTTACCTGTGGTGGGAAAAAACTGCCCCAATAAGAGCATCTCAATTTTATGGGTATCTCTGAGTTTATAAAATCAAATGCATTGATTAAAATACTGAAATTTTACAACATTATATTTTGTCTAGTAGGGCTGTGCCAGTCATAGAAAGATGTATTACAAAGAATCTTTTGCAATACAGTAATAAATTTTCATTTTATTCCAATCATCTTTGATTTCTGAATGATTTTGTTTTATATATTTAGCCATTGTGTTATAGTGTAAGCAACTGTATAATTATGATTTACTTCTCTTTATGAATTGTGCTTTAGATTGTGGGCATGTCAAACAAGCAGAAATTTAACATTAAATAACAAACTGAATAAAAAAGACAATATATAAAGTTTATTATAGGAAAGCCGCAATTTTTAATTCAACATATTTCTCAAATCATTCTCTTTTTGGACTCAATAACAATTCTAAAGAAATGTAAATGCTACAGAATTTTTGAAAAAGCCTTTTTTTTCTGTGCTAATTAGCATTTTAATACTTCAACTTTATTTTGTTCATCTTTTCAACTTCAAGGCTCTGATATAGTTTAATTTTATAACCATGAAATATGCAGACATACATAATTATAAATTTATATTCCCAGATCATTTTAGAAAATTGGGACATAATTTTCCAGAAGGAACTTTCAAACAATTAAAGCATTAAAAAAATCATAATTTAATATTAACCAAAGGATGAAAGGTCTAAACATATGCATGATATGCAGAAATGTGCTGATTCATTTTCACTTAGCTTTGTTACAATTTTTCATGCCTTATATTTCTACATGAAGTAGAATCCTAGTAATTCACCATTTCATTTGTTGTTCCATTTCTCTCACACTTCTATATTTAATATAGTTATATGAGTTTGACTGTATTTACTTATTCACAGTGAAGTGAAATGTGATTAAATGACTACTGAAATAAAAATAGATTCTTACATGAATACCATTCATTTGTAAGTGTTGGAATTAACAAAGTTAATTTCACTTTTACTACAAGGGCATTAGGGAAGAGCCTACTTGTTATCATTAGCAAGTCATCTATTATACTCGCAATGAAATTGGATAATTAGTAAGTTAACATTGTGCTGGATGTAGCGAATGGAGTATTCCCTATGTACGCATAACATTGAGTTTTTCTGATTGTAAGGTAATGTGAGCTAACTGTGGAAGTGGAAGATATTGAAAATATATCAATTATAAAAATTAATTGAAATGCATGGATGATCTTAATAAATATTTCTAAATATTTTTGCAATATTTTTCTTTGTGTCTGCATGTATGTGTGTCTTGGTGTATATATTACTTTGCATGCTATCTTTGAAGCATTAGATCATGTACATCATTTCTTATCTTTAAACATTATTTGAAAATATATTAGGGCACTGAAAATACTCGACATGATACTACAGTGATGGCCATATTATTATTTGTACAAATATATGGAGTGTTCAACAGCATGAATGATCCCTAATGCAAACTGTGAGCTTTGGGGGGTTATGATGTGTCAATGCAGTCATCAGTTGTAACAAATGCACCACTCTGGTAGGGATGTTGACAATGAGGAGGTTATCCAGCTTGTGGGGGTGGTATATATGGGAAATCTCTGTATGTTTGCTCAATTTTGCTGTGAACCTCAAAAGTGTCTGAAAAATAAAGTCAGTAATAAAGTCAGTAATAACTGGCTTTATATAACTTTATAATAATATAAAGTTTATAATAACTTTAAAATAACATAACTTTATAATAATATCATAACATGTTATATTAATTTATGTTTAGAGCTTATTTAAACTGTTTTCAAAATTATATTTATTTCACCTACCCATTTCAATTTTTTTAGTGGTATTCCATATATATATTTTATAATCCTATACTTCAAAAAATAATTTTGTATGTGATAAACTTATACAAGTGGAGTAAATGAAACCAAAGATAAATCAGATACAAATGCTTTTAACCACATTATAGAAGCTTGCTACAAATATGCAAACATGTTGTAGAAAATAATACAATCATCTTATAAAAGATAGGTTCAGAAGTAAGCAAGCTTTGGGTCTATTACTATCAAGATTTCTTATCTGTTTTACTATATTATATGTTCTCTGCCTTCCTACCATACTGGCTTTGTTACCAGCCTAGCTTCTCTCATGGTTTTAAAAAAGCTGTTAGCAGCAAATGAGGCAATGTGCTTTCTTGTTTGTGCCCAAGAGAAGACAGATCCCAATTCATTTGGGCTAGGTCATATTTCCACTTCTAGACTAATAACATTTACCAGAAGGAAGACCTGGGGTTTGTTAATAACAATAGAAACATAAAAGAGGTAGAATTACAATCATAGATTTTGCACATACTTCTCCCTTAGCCTGGAGCATTCTTTTCCAAAGTGTCATGTTTTCCTCTCTTTGCATTATTCATGTATGAATTCAGTTGTCACCTATTAAAAAATGTACTTCTGAATTCCCTATCTAAAATTTCTTCTCTAGGTGTCCCATCACAACATACATTTCATGTTCCATTTATTTTCATAACGTTACTACTTAAATCCACATGGTGTATTATTGCATATACATCTTTTCCACTTCCTTCACTAGAATGAAAAAAACATGTTTATATACCCCCTACCAGAATCTAAGCAGCTTAAAACATCTCTGCCTTGTTTATTGCTGAATTTCTTGCATATTATATATGGAAGAAGTGCAAATAATATTTTTAGGAAAAAAGAGAAAAATGATAAAGGAAAGAGACAAGGAAGGGAAAAGGAGAAAGTGAGGGAGGGAGGAAAGAAGGAAAGAAAGAGAAGAAAAAGGAAGGTAAATATGTGAGTATATGTAGATGATAAATCCAAATAATTTTACTGCTTTCATTCTCCTCTAAGTGGCCATATTAGTACCTTAATAGCTATTTTTATGATTGATATTATGTGTTGAATAGACTGGATTAAGGGATGCATGGATTGCTTGTAAAATATTTCTGGGTATATTTAAGGTTTTCTGGAAGAGATTAGCATTTGAATCTATAGACTATATAAACCAGATCCCCCTTCACCAATCTGGGTGGGCATCAACCAATCCAGTGAGGGCCTAAATAGAACAAAAAGGCAGAGAAGTTTGAATTTTGTCTTTCTTATTCAGCTGGGACATCCATCTTTATCTGCTCTGAGACAGTGGAGTTCCTGGAGACATTTAATCTCTGAGACTTTGAACTCCAAGACTTATGCCAGTAGCTCCCATGGTTCTTAACCTCAGACTTGACCCAAATTATACTACTTGCTTTCTTGTTTCTCCAAGTTGTGGATGGCATATCATGGCTTATCTCACTCTTCATAATTGTTTGAGCCAAATTCCATAATAAATTTCCTCTTATATATGTTCTGTTTGTTCTGTTTCTCTGGAGAATACTAATACAGTTTTATTTTCCTGTATAACAACTTACTTCAAGATTTATCAACTGCAGGCAATAAACATTCATTATCTCAAACAGTTTTGGAAGGCCAGGAATCTGGAGTTAATCTAGTTGGGTGGTTCTTGCCCAGCTCCTTTCTGAGGTTGTAATCAACATCTGAAGGATTGACTAGGTTTTATGGAATTGCTTCATGCTCATTTATTTGGCTGCTGACAAAAGGACTCAATTCTTTGTCATGTGTAGTTACCATGGAACTATTTAAAATATGCCAAATGGATTCCCCTAGAAGTGTAATCCAAAGGATGAAAGAGGAAGCCATTAAGCCAGAAGCCAAAATAGTATCACATCTGTTATATTCTACTAGAATATAACACTCAAGCGAACCATAGGATAATGTGATAGAGAAGAACATAGGATATAAATAACAAGGAGTTGGATCAGTGACAACACCATGGAGGCTGATACTACAATTCACCTCCTTCTGTTCATTGATCCTTTTCATTCAACCCTTCCAAGTCCCACAATAGATTAATTCTATTATAAGATCTGGTCAATGTCCAAAATGTGGTCTACATCAGATCTAGTTGCAGATGTGGCTTCCTAGTTTCTCAAGTACTGTTCTTTGGGTACAGTTCCTCTCAATCTGTAGAACTATAAACTAAACAGACAACACATCATATAAACATACCACACACACACAAACACGTAATGATAAAATAGGCCTAGAATTCTCAGCAGAAATATTTCTATTCAAAAAGAGTGAAATGGTAGGCATACAGAAATCACTTGTACATTGCAGGTTTGAAATCTAGCTAAGCAAATGTTGAACATTCTTTAACTGGGACTCAATTCTATTTTTGTCCAGGAGATATTCTCCATAGCTTGTAGGTCAGCTCTTAGAGGTATGCTTCCTTTTTTTTCCACAATCAAAAATAACATGTGTGCATTTAAGTAGTTTTCTACCTGCTAGTAGAATTTGAGGTATGCAACAACCTCTTTTCTTTTAGTGTGATATGTGTACTTTCAGTCCATTCTGGAAAATTTTTTGCTGATAAATATAATGGGCTTCCCTGGTGACTCAGTGGTAAAGAATCCACCTGCAATGCAGGAGACACTGGTTCGAGCCATTGGTTGGGAAGATCCCCTAGAGAAGGAAATGGCAACCCACTCCAGTTTCCCTGCCTGGGAATTCCCATGGACAGAGGAGCCTGGCGGGCTACAGTCCATGGGGTCGCAAAGACACGGACATGACCTAGTGGCTAAACTCTTACTGATGTTCACTCTATTTGACAAACCCATTTTCACAAGTCTCTTTTTGGTCCTAATAGAGGTACAGTACCTTTAAGCATCTTAGTACCTCTATTGTTTAATTGATAGAACTATGAAACATACCCTTAACACTCTTAAAAGGGTGTAGCCTCAGTGCTCTGAGGAACCATCTGTCATCATTCTGAAGCTTTAACAAAGGATTTTAAAGGCACAGATAATGTGAGATTAAAGGAATTTAATTTTCTCAAAGTTTCATACTTTGTGAGTTCTATGGATAAGGGCAGGGGAAAGGAGATAGGGAGAGGTTTGAGTTTTTGAAAATGCTATCATCTGCAAATAGCTTAAAAACAATAATTTTTCAGGTACATTCTTAAACACTGTATAATTATGAGTATATATTGTAAATGGTCATAAACCACTCTTCGGTAAATTGGAATTTATTACATCAGAAACAGTCATATTTTTTGTTGTTTTCAAAAGAGCGTGGATTTTTTCCTATATTTGTATCTAAAATATCTCAAAGAATAACTGATTATACCTTGAGTATTGACAAGTAGATTAAAATAAGTCAATACCTTGTGGATAAACTTCAGAATTTTTTAAACAATTATTTATAACCTGTAATACAATGAACTGACCCATGCTTTCAAGATCTGATAATTATTAAGGAAATTAAATATGCTATAAGGAGACTAATGAAAATGGCAAGGATGGAACTATTGGGATGAAGTAAGCAGTATCAGCTTTGAATTGTCAGCACATCACATATCTTTTTGGAAGAATACTATAAATTAGCGGTTCATACAGTGACATCAATTAAAACCAGAGACTCTGAGGAAAATATCACTCCCTTCAAACTTTGCTGGTCCTGTCAGAATATCAGAGAAGGTGCAACAAAAAAGTCAGAAAGTCATGTTCCAAATATTTGTAAAAAAAAAAAAAAAAGCAAAACTATGAACAATGAAATTAAATATGGAATGTAGTAAACAAATTTCACTGATTTCAAATTATGAATTTTGCTTTACTTGTGTATTTCTTTTAACTTAACTGTACAAACATTTTTAATAGAAAAATCTGATCTGGTTATTTAGAGTTTTGAAAATAAGGTATATTTTAAAGTTAAAATCAGTATATTCCTCTTCCATATGACTTTTTAAATAATTTAGTTTCCATATTACCTTGCTGATTCAAAAATCTATAATTTATTTTGTATATTTATAACTATCATATGTTAATACATTAGGTAATTACATATCAATTTCAAAACTAACTTCTAAATTTATGCCAATTCTCTTTTTTCCTGAGTAATATTTACAAGATAGCTCAATTCCATCTTTATTAGGATAATCTGGGTTTATATAGTATGCAATTTCCTGAAGACAAAATTACATGTATGACTGTCTGTCTTCATACGCACACTTTACACTGGTAAGTCATATATTAGAGTAAAAGCAAGTAATATAACTTAAGTATTAGAAGTTTACCCTGTTACAGCAGTGAATATACATGACTGAGGACCAACTGTAATTTCTGTCACTCAGGAAATTATTATAAGACAGTAAATTAAATTCCTCTAGAGTATTCCATGGAGAAGGCAATGGCACCCCACTCCAGTACTCTTACCTGGAAAATCCCATGGAGGGAGGAGCCTGGTAGGCTGCAGTCCATGGGATCGCTTAAGAGTGGGACACGACTGAGCGACTTCACTTTCACTTTTCACTTTCATGCATTGGAGAAGGAAATGGCAACCCAATCTAGTATTCTTGCCTGGAGAATCCCAGGGACAGGGGAGCCTGTTGGGCTGCCGTCTACAGGGTCGAACAGAGTCGGACACGACTGAACCGACTTAGCAGCAGCAGCAGCAGAGTATTCCGTAGATAAAAGGCTGTTGATTATATAGCAACCTGTTGGCAATATTATTTAGGAACCAGTTTCAAAGTAAATGAAAAAAGTGAAGTTGAGAGGAGGTGATTGTTTTAATTAGCATGATATAGGGAGAAATGTGGTAAGAAAATAAAAGTTTAATGGAAGCTGTCCTCAGAATTGCTTAAATTCTTCAAAACTCTCTGTGCTATACACAAGTGTCCTAATTATGACTGGGTAAAAATCTTCATTTAATGGACTAGGGGACTTTTTTGGATGGTCCATGCAGTATGCCATATATTAAATGAATTCCCACTATTTGTTTCTGTTGTACTCACCACAAATATTTTCTCTACATATACTCTTGGCTTGCTAAGTATATACTTCCAGTTTGTTGTCAATTTTGTGGCCCATGGGAGTGGGAGTTTTTTCTAACTGTAGTATACATCAAGGCAAATTAACACAAACCAAGTGCATAAAAGATGGATGATGAATACAACTCTATAAGTTGGCCTCCTACTTTCATTAAAACACTAAGAAATAAAAGATCACTAAAATACTTTCTTCTGTCATTCAAAAATTCTATACTGTTAGAAATTATAATGTGATATCTAACACTCAATTTTATTTTTTTCTTCATATCTTATGAATTCTAGGCTATTATGAAAATGTAATTTGAGATAAAGAATATACATTATTTTGCTTAACTAAAAAGTGATCATGTAGTACTCTGACATGGAAAAAGCTATAAAAGTTAAGTCAGGTGCAAGGAAAAAAAATTGTTCTTTAAACAAATTTAGAAATTGAGAAACAATAAAGACTAATAAGATCATAAAAAAGTGTTTATATTCTGTCCATGATATTAATTCCAACTCAATTCATTCCAAATAATGAATGCATTTAGTTACTTCAGTCGCTCAGTCATGTCCGACTCTTTGAGACACCATGAATCGCAGCCAGGCCTCCCCGTCCATCACCAACTCCCGGAGTCTACCCAAACTCATGTCCATTGAGTCGGTTATGCTATCCAGTCATCACATCCTCTGTCGTCCCTTTCTCCTCCTGCCCCCAACCCTTCCCAGCATTAGGGTCTTTTCCAATGAGTCAACTCTTCACATGAGGTGGCCAAAGTATTGGAGTTTCAGCTTCAACATCAGTCCTTCCAATGAACACCCAGGATTGATGTCCTTTAGGATGGACTGGTTGGATCTCCTTGCAGTCCAAGGGACTCAAGAGTCTTCTCCAACACCACAGTTCAAAAGCATCAATTCTTTGGTGCTCACCTTTTTCACCATCCAACTCTCATATCCATACATGACTACTGGAGAAACCACAGCCTTGACTAGATGGACCTTTGGTGACAAAGTAGTCTTTGCTTTTTAATATGCTATCTAGGTTGGTCATAACTTTGCTTCCAAAGAGTAATTGTCTTTTAATTTCATGGCTGCAATCACCATCTGCAGTGATTTGGGGGCCCCAAAATATAAAGTCTGACACTTCCCACTAAGCAATTTAAAACTAAGAAATGGTTACATTTTGCCCACACTTTGAGATAAATTTATTTGCAGTTTAGGAAGATATTTTAAGAAATTATCAACTTTTCAAAATTGAGCAGTATAGCAGACACTACTTGGGACTTACTTAATATCCATTCTTCCCTGGTCCCCCTTTCTAAGTTTGCAGAAACTTTATGTTAACTCTGGTGTCAGTCACAGTTCAGCTTAGAAAAGATAAGATTTTCCCCAGCCTAAGGGAAGAAATCACAATTAGTCTAAGACAATCATTGCAGCAGTGTTTCCTTTGGAAAGGTTGTCTGACTTATCCTCTAACTATTTTCATGTAACGCTAAGTCTGCTGGAGAACAAGAGTTACTTGAGCTTCATCTGATCAAAATAACCATAAAGAAATATTAAATGTGCTTGCTCAGCTAGGCACATTATCTTCCACCTCTCAAGTTCAGTCTCTTGCTTCTTATTTCTTTCAATTGCAATTTATCTGGTTTCCCTGTACCTTCCTTATTCCAGTTAAATTCATCTTTACAGTTTTCAGAGTGAAATATTAAAAATGCAAACCTGACCACATTAATCTCCTTCTTAAATTCACTCAGTCACTACCCAATTATCTACAAGACCCAATCTTCATCTTTCAACAGTAAATCCTTCCATACCCTATCTCCTTTTCCCCAGAATGGTTAAAATATTCAGTTTTCATTATAAACATCAGTGTATGCGACTTCTCAGGACAATGTGAGTTTCTTGACTACAGCGGTAATTTATTTATTTTCCTATTACAGGGGTAATTTATTTATTTACACAGGACGGTACATATAAAAGAAACATTATAAATACTTGCCAAATAGTGGGACTAATAGGGTAGTTACAATTATTTAAAAGGAACTATTAACTTCAGTTATTAAGGTTTAAGTAGATCTCCAGTCAACAAGGAAAATAGATTTTAGGGACACATCATTTGTCACAGCATGCAGTATCATCCGTGTCTGTGGTATGGTACTTTAAAACCATTTCACAGTCAATTGTGGAGGCAATTTGAATATTATGCAACCTGATGCGAAACTCTGAGAGGAGATTTCTAGCTTCAGAAATTTTAACTCCCCTAGGGACATGAGATTCAGAAAGGAGATGGCTATATTGTATTATACTCTCCTAAACTCTCTTTGCTAATACAAATGCCTCACATATAAGCTTCTAAATACATTTTCAGTCAACATGTGTTGCATCTTTGAGCTATTTATACTGTACTTTATTCCATCTTGTGCACCTTAGCTGGAAATACATATCTTCAATTCCAAATAATTTATAGCATCTGTACTATTCTCTCTCTCATCTCACAAGAAAAAAATAATAATAATAATCTTCCAGTTCTAACAGCCATAGATTGAATAGACACCATTGAAAACAGAAGTGGCAAAATGCTGAAACATAGCCAGTCACTGTTTTCAGATGATATGGCTGAAGGAAAAAAGTAATCAACTATGCTAAGAAAATTTACTTATTAAATTACATTGACATATTCATCTTTTAGTGCCAGGTCATTCATTTTTCATGCACTAACTTTTCTTTCAAGATTGCCTTCTTTTCCTTCAGTAAAATTTAATGACATTTTACTTTAATTATAAGTGCAAATTTCAGTGACTTTTAACAAAGTAAATACACTAATGAAACTGCCACTCTGGTAACATATTTTAATGTTAACATCCTTCTAGAAGTTGCTTTTGTATATTCCATACAGAAATACTCTTTTGGCTTTTATCACCATGAATCAGTTCCCTAATTTTTGAACTCTAAGTAAATAGAATCCTACATTATGTCATATTTTATGGCTGATTTCAGTTGCATAACATTACCTTTTAAGATTTCTACAGATAACTGGAGGTAGCAATATTTTTTTCTTCTCATTTTTATATTAAACATTGTTCGACAACAACTTAATTTGTTTATTTATTTTACTATGAATGGCTATTTCAATTGTAGCCAGATTGAGGCTAATGTGTGTGTGCTCAGTCATGTCCAACTCTCTGCAACCCCATGGACTATAGCCTGCCAGGCTCCTCTGTCCATGAAATTCTCCAAGCAAGAATACTGGAACGGGTTGCTATATCCTTCTCCAAGTTAATGAGGCTAATGAGGATATCCCAAGTACAACATTCTAGAGCATGTGTGCTGGTACACAGATATACACATTTTATTTGTATATATTTAAAGTTCAAATATATATATATATATATATATATATATATATATATATATATATATATATGTATGTTTTAAGGTTCAAATTATTGGTCCACATAAAATTCATAAATCTACTTTTAACAGAAAAAAAGAGAAGCAGTTTTCCAAAGTGGTTTGTATTGATTTTAACTTAGACCTGAAATATGTAAATGTTCCATGAATTACATAGTATTGCCAAAAGTGGCAAAAATCTTTTTTAAATTATAGCCGTTCCTTAAAAATTACAACACAAAAATGATTTAATTTGCTTTTCCTTGGTAGAGCATAAGGTTAAACACAATACCACATGTTTATTGGCTATTTAAATATCATCTTTTGAAATATGAAGTGGCTATTCAACCTTTGCCAATTTTAATTAAGCTCCTTTTCTTTTTCATGTTAATACGTAGGGGGTTTCTTATATTTTCTGTATTTGAATCATTTGTCAGATATCTATTTTGGAAATTGTTTCTGTGACTTCTTTGACTTGTATTTTCACACTTAATGATGTGTTCTGATAAATGTGACTTTTTCTATAAGTATATTTTAGTTTATAGATTTTTAATGGTCAATATAGTTTTTTCTGTTTATAAAACCTTTTCCTTTTCAAGGACATAAAGGTATCCTCTTATGTTAAATTAGCAGCTTTTTTTCTCCTTCCCACTTTATGAATACTTTCTGTTTTATATATATGTATTTATCATATAGAGTGTATGACAGAGCTGCATAATTTGATAGCCACAGGCACTATGGTTTTTCAAATTAAAACTAAAGCTTAAAATTTAGTTTCTTTCTCTGTTACATTATTCACAAATCAAATTCTCAACAACCATATGTAGCTAATGGCTACCACAACCAGGAGATGTAGAACATTTTCATCACACAGAAATTTTTGGACTGTGCTAGTCTAGAGTCACTTTTATTCCCCCTTATATCTAGTTAATTGGCCCAACCATTTCTGTTCTTCTCAGATTTATGGACAAAGAAAATTTGTCATAAAACAACTGTCAATATATGTGTAAAGAAAAAAATGCTACTTCCCATTCCAGTTCTATAAGGATCACGCCATTAGCCACTGCAGTCATCAAAACAACTGAGAGTGCATCCTGAAGGAAGATCAGGATGGAGAACAACAGAAATATATCAGTGTCTATACAGTTAAGATACACATGTAAGAAAAAATTCTATGACTCTAGACTTCTTCATTTTTCCATATACAGAAAAGTACTAAAATCATTAACTTTAAGATGTCTATTCTTTGTGATGAGCAGTAATCTTTTATGCAGGACTACTCATTTCTCCCAGCAAAAAGACATCGGATATACCCTTCCCTCATCAGAGCATTTCCTCAGAGCTTTGTTGCAAACTGTCTCTTAGGTCATAGTCCTCAGTAAGATTTCCAAATAAAACTTAACTCATGATTTTTATGTTGTGGTTTTATTTTACTTCAGTCCACATATGTGTAGCTTTGTCTGTGTTCTCTATGCTTGCCACTGAATTATTGGCTGCTCTGGTAACTAAACCATATTTGATGTGTTCTGCATCTTTTTTTTTTTTTGCATTATTTCAATGAATTAGAAATCTAAGTCAGTGTTGAATAAAGATGTCAATAGTAAAAAGATTTTTCTTATTCCTGATCTTGAAAAAAAATTTATTGTTTTTTTACCAGTAAGCATTGTAACGAGTTGAAAAGCTCTACCTTTAATCCACAATCCTCACCTTCACATTGTGTCATAAGAATCCTTACATCCAACATCTGCATCATTAATGAAGGGAGATTTTCCCCTTGAAAACTACCAAGACTAACCATCTGGCAGGCTTGGAAAGGCCAGGAAATTAACACCTCAAATAAGCAGTCCTTAACTACTTACTGGATCATAATGGTATGTAACTATTCCAGTGGTATGTAAATATTCCTTTCCTTAGAAGCATGTGTTTTGAAGCATTTCCCAGAGTTTCCCCATTGAGTTAAGCTTCAATTACCTACTATGTAGCCAGCTCAAAACCTCTCTCTTTTTGCATTTCCTTCTCTATATCAATTTCCCTTATTCCTACTGGTGTACCCTACAGCACCTAAATAAACTATTTCTTATTTTCTCTTGGATCCTTATCTCTGCCTTTTCTTTGGAAGCAATGAAAACTAAGGAAAGTATGATTTTTTTCTCCTACTTTTTATCAGATTAAAGAATTTCCTATTTTTACTTGTTAAATTTTTTTTCTTTTCCATGAATGGGTATTAAATTTAAATAAGTATTTTTCTTCTTTACTCTGTGAATGTGGTAAATTATATTGGTTGGTTTTCAAATAAATAAGCAAATTTGCATTTTTGGAATAAGTAAAAGCTGTCTTTCACTTATTACTAAATAGATCATAAATTTGTTTGCTAATAATTTCTTTAGAATTTTTGCATCAATGTTTAAAAGAGATCCATCTGTAACTTTCCTTTCTTGCAATGTATATGCTATCATCCAAGAACTATTGTACCAAACAGAGTAAAAAAGGTAAGGGACACTTTGTTCAAGATTATTGCAAAAGGGGAAAGAGATTGAACTGATCTTCACTAAAATAAAAGGTATGAGTCTTTAATCACTGAGTGAACTAGTGGATAAGTACTGGAGGACACTAGGGAGAGGCTGGTCAATGGTGATTAGGCCACCTTGTCTGTTAATTAGTTGTTATTAACAAAGAGGAGACTTAAGAAATGCAAGTTCAATCCCTGGGTTAGGAAGATCCCCTGGAGAAGGGGATGGCAACCCACTCCATATATTTTTTCCTGGAGAATCCCATGGCCAGAGGACCCTGGTGGGCTACAGTTCATGGGGTCACAAAGAGTCGGACATGACTGAAGCTAAGACAATAAAGAGACCATACTACTAACACTTTTCTCCGTGATTCCATTTCAAAGAGATGCCCCTAGGTCCTTAGGAGAGAAATTCTTGGGCTGAAGACTGGCTAGAGGTTGGAGAAAATTAGCACCTCAAAGGTGAGGCAGGAGATAGGTGATCCCTAGGCTAAGCAGCTCTAGCTCATACCCTGTGGATAGATACTTCAATATAGCAGGCAAGAAAGCATAGCTAAGACCTAACCTAGGTAAAAGACCACATATTCCTCAAAGTCAAGGAGACCTTCCTGACTACCTATGCCCAGAAAGGCTCCTTGGAGGTCAAAATAGAGGGGGTATCACCTCATAGTAAGTAATGTCAATCTATATATAAGACCTCTTTGCTAGAATCCATCTTGGCTAAGAGATGCATGTACATACAAGGGAGGATCCTGACGTATACCAAATATGAATTCAGAACCTGGCAAAGCAAGATATTGACCAAAGGAAACCCAGAAGAAACACCCCCTATAAGTGATTCAAACTAACATGAGGATGTGATTCTCTCTGAGCCCACCTCTACGTCTATATACATGTACTCTTTTTCCTCCTGATAAACACCTAACTTATTTCACTATTTCTCGCTGTGGAAATTCATTTCTACACAGCTGATGGGCCAGGGCCTTGTCACTGGCCACTGTCTCTGGTGGTCTAGTGGCTAGGATTCAGCACTGTATCTGTCACGGCCTGACTTCAATCTCTGACCTGGAACCAAAACCCTGCTGTAAGTCACTGGAGATCAAAGGGATGGAGCAAAGATTGATAATTACAAGTTTTTTAAATTAAATTTTGTTAGAAAAGGAAGGTCCGAGCTAGAGACAAGAAGAATCTTATTTAATACCTAGTCAAAGTGAGAGGACAATGCAGATTTTGTTTGGAAGCCTCCCAGATTCTGCCCTGTGCATCTCTTATTTTGACTGACTCTCATTTGTATCCATTTTGCAGTAATAAAACTATAACCGTAATTCTTTCCTCAGTTTTGTGAGTCATTCTAGTCAATTTATCAAATCTGATAGCGTCATATCTGAGGGTAGTTTTTGTCTCTCAAACTTGCAAACTGTGACAGAAGTCTTAGATAGACTTGCTAATCTAGAGAACACTGTTGCTTAACACTGAGTTTGGCTAATTATAAATGTTCAGATTAATCAAGTACTTTTATTCCACCTACCTTTATTACTATATTCACGTTCATTCTTTTGCTTTTCCTTTTGATAGTCATACTAGACGTTCCATGAGGTCGCAAAGAGTTGGACATGACTGAGCAACTTTCACTTTCACTTTATAATGTGCATGACTGACACACTATCCTTTTATTTTAGGTCTGTTAACTATAAATGCTTGTAGTTTTTATCTGCAAGAATTACTTCATTTTTGCTTCACATTTGCAGGATATTATCAAAGTCTTTCCCAGGGGCTTAGTGATTAAGAATCTGCCTGCAATGCAGGAGCTGTAGGTTCAAGCCCTGGGTCAGGAAGATTCCCCCCAGAGAAGGGCATGACGACCCACTCCAGCAATCTTGCCTGGAGAATCCCATGGACAGAGGAGCCTGGGCAGGCTATAGTCCATAGTATCAGCAGAGAGTTGGAGACAACTGAAGAAACTTAGCATGCATACATGCATCAGAGTGTAAAAATCTAGGTTGATCTTATTTTCTTTCAGTATTTGAAACATAGATATACCCATTGTCATTTGAATTACTTTTATTTTCCTATTGAAAAATCAGTCGTATTGTGATTATTGCTTATTTGACTACAATGAGTTTTTATTTCTGGCTTCGGTTAAATGTTTCTCTTTGTCTTTCACAGTCACTGTTTTACTATGATATGTCTCAATATTATTTTGTTATAATTTTATTGCTTGAATTTGTTGTTCTTTTTTGAATCTGTAGGTTGAGATTTTTATCTTCTTTGAAATATTCTCAGTTGTCATATCTCCAAACACTGTTACTGATTCATTTTTCTACTGTTATCATTCTTGGACCCCCAAATATACAAACATTCAACTTTCCTCAAATTCTGATATAGTCCTTACGTTGTTTTTGATGTTTCCAATGCATTTAACCCTATTTTTTTCAATCCATTGCTTTTTTTTCCTGTTAAAAAGCAAAATCCACAGCCAATTAAAGAGATGGGTTTAGTCAGGTTCTGAGATAGAGAGACCATTCATTATTAAGAACCATTTCAAAGAAAATGAGGGAAAACTAGAGATTTAGAGACACATTTATAGAGTCATCCATGAGTCTTGTACTTGGCATGAAGAAGGATAGAGGTGGGCCTTAACTTTGTCCATGACGAAAGAAGAAATTGAGCTTTGAACTAGGAGATATGAAAATACAGTGTATTTTTCTCTTTTTCATAGTGAGATTTTCAACTCTCCCTGCTTTCTGAGAACATGGGGCATAAATAAAGTTCAACACTGTCATCTCTAGCTGTGCTTAATCTATTTGATAAGCTCACACATTCCGTTATTAATTTCACTGATTTTGTTTCAAAGTCCCAAAGCATCTATTTGCTTTTTTTAATAGATTCCACTTTTCTAGTAAAACACAAATTTTCACATATTTCCTTGAACATTTTAACCACAGTACTTTCAAAATATCTATAGTATAATGCCTCCCAAAGCTTTGTTATTTATTGCTACATTTCTTCCCCCCCCTCCCCAATAGTGTTCTTTCTTGGTGTAGTTGCTAATTTTTTATTGATTTTAGGAAAAGTTAAAAAGGCCTTTCAAGATATTGTCATTCCTAGATTAAATTCTGTATCCTCTGTCAGGCTGCTAGTGTAGAAATACCTTTTTCCCATTGGTGATGCCTACTTCAGGTAAACAGTCTTAGAAGACTCAGTATAACCTTGTTTTACTTCATTATTTTAAAATGTCCCAAGCAGGAGTTCATGGTTTTTAGTATGGCCCCTCTTCCTGGACCCCCTGATTTCCTATTTTTGTCTCTTCAAAATCACAAGTCTCCTTTAACTTTTTTTCCCTGTTTTTAATTTACTTTTTTCTATGGTTTTAATCTCTTGTCTTTCACAGATTCTCTATTCCTGTCTTCCTTGAGCCTCCTTCTTGAAAGAAACCCACTCCTGAAGTATTGGCTGCTTTTCCATTTTTATGGTTCCTTTACACCAAACCTGTTTCTAAGTTAATTTTTATGGTTTCTAGTTGTTCTTGGCAGAAGCAATGCCTATGACAAGCTACTCCATCATGGGTAGAACAGGAAATTTGCTTCCACTATATTTTTTTGCTACTTTTCTTAAATTGAAACAAAATAGCTTTAAAATAGTTCAGTGTTATGCTGACCTATGATTTGCTTTTATTGCAGTGGCAAGTAACTCTGTTTCTTGATGATTGTGCTGAAGTGTATTTGCTAAAATTTCAAGTTGCATTCACTCTTAAAAAATAAACTGCAGAACAATCGTAAAATTATTTTTTTTTTAAAGCAAACCAACTGGACTGAAAACAACAGCCAATGTCTTTTTATAGTGTATAGCTTCTTTCCTTGGGTTATTAATGCTTCCATCCATGAGTAGAACTATTATGTGCTTTGAATAATTAAAAAAAAGATCTGTTGCTTGTGAATTTTGGATTTGTTTGCCTGAAATATTGAATTAAATATTCAGTTAGTGAATGACATATGGCATTTCTTCACTGAAACATGGCCAATATGCCTTTTTCTTGGTGCACAGACCTTGTTTTCAACCAATTTTATAAGCTGTGCAGAATAAGTGAATTCAAGAATAGATCATTCAAGATTTATACATCACATACATTCAATGATTGTCTTCTGCCACAAAGTAAATCCAGAATCATGGCTAATAAATATGTATGAAGATGAAAACCTTTTCAGAATTCTAAATTTAGAAATCATATACTGGCTAACTGCTTCACTATAACTTTCTTTTGTCTTTGCTAGTTTGTCCTGTGCTGTGCTTAGTCACTCAGTCATGTCCAACATTTTGCAACCTCATGGACTGTAGCCCGCCAGGCACCTCTGTCCATGGGGATTCTCCAGGCATGAATACTGGAGTGGGTTGCTATGCCCTCCTCCAGGGGATCTTCACAAACCGAGGGATTGAACCTAGGTCTCCTGCATTGCAGGCAGGTTTTTTACCATCTGAGTCACCAGGGAAGCCCTTTGCTAGTTTGGTATTATCTAATTCACAACATTTCCCATGGGTCCTCACTAGATCCATTTTGTTTATTGCTATCAGTACAATTTGGCATATAAAATGCATACCACTGTGATATTAAACAAACTATTAACTAATAAAATTGCATTTATATCATATCCACATGTTCAGTGAATAAGATTTTGTGTTCTGTTACTATTCCTAGAGGGATTAGCATGGCATTTGATCATGTATCATTTGCATATTTCCCCATATAGAAGTACCTCAATAAAAAATAAAACATGTAGAAGAAAAATCAATGGAATAATATTAAATAGCATTTTGTGTAACCATGTTTAACCTGGTTAAGACTGATGATAAATAAAAATTTTTTTTTTCTGAATTTCTTGGTATAAGTATACTAGATAATCATGATAGGAAATGCAAGAGTGCAAGAATAATCCTGGAAAAGGATCAATGATGATATTTTAAGTTCCTTGAAGGTAAGGATACTGATCTACAGAACTTGGTCATATAGTTTCCATGTAACCCTATGATTTGTGCATACTAGAGCTCAAATATATGTTTTATATTTATGAAATATATTTCATGAGATTTCCTTAAAACTTAGCTGCAACTGAGAGGCAATAAAGATACATGGCTTTCTGGTACTCTTGATTAAAAGGAAATAATTTTGGTTACTTACTTGGTCTCTATTCTCCTCATTTACTCATGGGAACATTACTCCCAATGTGGTGACTTTGTATAGTGTCTATTTTGCTATACTACATTCCTCAACTTTCCCCTTCTCATAGGGTTGTTGGTAAAGTTACCCATATGGGAAATTTGAGTGATATTTGGAAGCCTGATGTGAATAGAAGAATTTTTTGTTTGTTTGTTGTTTTATTTTTTTTTATTTGTTTTGCCATACATTGACATGAATCCATCATGGGTGTACATGTTTTCCCTTTCCAGAACCCCCCTCCCACCTCCCCATCCCATCCCTCTGGGTCATCCTGGTGCACCAGCCCCAAGCACCCTGTATCATGCATTGAACCTGGACTGCCGATTCGTTTCACACATGATAATTTACATGCTTCAATGCTATTCTCCCATATCATCCTGCCCTCACCCTCTCCCTTAGAGTCCATAATACTGTTCTATTTATCTGTGTCTCTTTTGATGTCTCGCATACAGGGTTATCTTTACTGATTAACTAAATACCATATATATGTGTTAGTATACCGTATTGGTGTTTTTCTTCCTGGCTTACTTCACTCTGTATAATAGGCTCCAGTTTCATCCACCTCATTAGAACTGATTCAAATGTATTCTTTTTAATGGCTGAGTAATATTCCATTGTGTATATGTACCACAGCTTCTTTATCCATTCATCTGCTGATGGGCATCTAGGCTGCTTCCATGTCCTGGCTATTAAAACAGTGCTGCGATGAACATTGGGGTACACGTGTCTCTTTCAATTATGGTTTCCTCAGTGTGTATGCCCAGCAGTGGGATTGCTGGGTCGTATGGCAATTCTATTTCCAGTTTTTTGAGGAATCTCCACACTGTTCATAGTGGCTATACTAGTTTGCATTCCCACCAACAGTGTAAGAGAGTTCCCTTTTCTCCACACCCTCTCCAGCATTTATTGCTTATAGTCTTTTGGATAGCAGCCATTCTGATGGGCGTTGTTTGTTTGTTTTTAACATTCTAAAGGTTTAAGTAGAGCTAAGATTTTTTCAGCTTACTCAAATTTTGATCCAACTGCTCCTCTTGTTGGTATAGAGAAGCAGCCAGGCCCTTGGGTTTTGAGACTGTTGATAGATCTGTGCTTCAGCTTCTGAACGTATCAATCCACACACAAGTACATCTTTGTCATAAAGGGTGCACAGATTATATTAATTATATAGGTTACTCCCATCAATTTTGGAGGCAATGAATCACCAATGTGGGTTCTACTTTGCTCTTATTAATTCCATTTTGTCCTCATGATGTCTTAGTTGTCTCATAGGTTCCTATTTATTCTCATGGATTCCAGTTTTCCTTTAATCTTTCCAAATTTAAATCCACTGTTTCTTCTCATATCCTTGCCCTGATTTCAATTCCAATATCAGATGCAGAAGCAAAACTGCTTAACCAGCTGTGGTACTTATGAAAGGTCTAATATCTATAGCAAATCCTTACTATTATGACTCATTGTGGTTCTTGTTCTCTAATTAAAGCTTAAATTATATAAAATTTGGCACCACAAGTGATTCTAGGGGATCAGAACTTTAAGAAAAAATTTTTTGAATTGCTTTCACAGAACTACTTCTGTGGTCTAATTAGTTTTAAAGATGTTAATGACTCTGTTTCTAGTAGCAAGTGGATCAGTAGAAGTTCATGCTATAAAATGACAAAAGAGATATTTAAATTATCATCTAGAGATATCTGTAATCAGGTGCTATAGAAAGTAAGCTTTTGGATGACTATGTACTAATAGTTGCTGCCATAAAACATAGTAAAAATATGGAGTACTATGAGGTTGGTTGGTTATTTCTAAATATGCTAGTGACTTGGGAAAGAAAATGATGAGTTTAGTACTTTAAAGTCTTAAGTCTTGGTCAGGTAAGGGACAAGAATGCTTCTATGACTTCCTGGAATGAAACCCTTATATCGTCTACCCACGGAACTCAGATTTAAATATAAAACCTTATTCCACAAATGAATGACATATAATGCACATTTCATTTCTGATATCATGGTTGTCTTTGGATTAACTTAGAACATTGATCTAGAATAGGGACCCTCAAAATTGGTAAGAATCCTTAAGAGAATATTAAGATGAAGCTGGGATTAAAATCCTATACATAACCCTGAGATGCATTTACCATTATAAGCAGATATTCTTCCCTTAGGAAGAGGTTGGTCTCATTTTTCTTGAATAACCTGTAATGTCCTTTTCTGAAGCATCTGACTTACATGGAACTATTTATACTCCTTAATAACTACCCCCTTCATCTCTCATTGCTTCTGAACTCATAATCAGATTCAAATCCTAGGAGGCTGAAAAGGGTAATCTAAAAATGTGAGACATGAGAAAGTACAGTAAGCATCACAAAAAAGGTAAGATTCAAGCTTCAGGAGTTGGTGATGGTCAGGGAAGCCTGGTGTGCTGCAGCTCCTGGTGTTGTAAAGAGTCAGACACGACTGAATGACTGAACTAAACCAAATGCTAATTTGTTTTCAGCAGAAATTTTAAGAACACGTTAGGAGCATCTTATAACACTACTGGAACATAGTGGAACATATGAGTTGAATTATTTTTCATAAGTGCACTAGGCAGAGATTCTGGATTCAATGTATTATCAAGAAGTGAAGGGCAGAGAATTATTTTAGCATTGTGCTTAGGAGATTGAAATATAGATCCAAAGATAGCCTATACCAGCAGAGTTGAAATGCTAAAATTTTCTTGGTAAATTATAGGGGAATGCATCTAAAAGTTTAGGATGTTTTAAAGGCTAGAATGAATTTATCATATGAGGCTTACTCATAACACTCCAATTCCATATTAACCACATCCACTTAGTGCGAATGATGCTCCCTTCACCAAGACTGTAAGAAACACATATTGAGAGAAACTTCAGAATTCTTAGGAACACTTCAGTGTCTATGCCCTGTACGTAGAAGCTAGAGGAGTTGCAGGCTCTGCTCAGAGGATTGTGCAGAGCCAGGTGCTGCTGCAGTGCACACACATCACGGATGCTCTGCTGGCTCCCTTGTTGCCACAGAGGAGCAGTCACATGCTGGTGTGGCTATGTAAGCTATGTGACCCAGCTATGACTTCTGCAGTTCCTCCAGTTTCCACTGGATGATCTCATTCAATTTCTCCAAAACCTGAGCCAGGTATATATGTTACTCCATGGTGATGCATTTCCTGCCGATAGCTCATGTTATTGATATCTGAGTTCATCAGAGACAAGTGTGGTTTTCAGTTAGGATTTGAACACACCCTTGGGAGGTACATATTTTTCCCTGATCTCCCTCACTTTAAGTTTATCTTTTCTTTCCAATTGCCAGCTTGCTGACATCAGGCATCATATCAGCTGCAAAACCAACTATCTTACATAGAGCATGAAACTAGCTTCCACAACTTTGTAAGATCTAACTCCTATTAGAGCTGTTTTATTTTGCCTCACTCATAGGCTCTGATTCACTGATAAACTTTAACTGATACATCTGTCTGTAACACTGAAATACAGGGATTATACAACTGGTTCTCTTCAATACCATTATAACATTAAAATTTAGTATTATGTAGTTACTATGCTTAAAATAATTCAATGCCTTCCTTATCTGCAGCTCTGTGAATGTGGTCTACTAGCAAACTCCCTGTCTTCAAGTACGATAGGAAAACATGGCTGGGAAGAAACCAAAATGAGAAATATAATTGGGAGGAGTTGTGCTTATTAAAGAGCAATTAATAATAATAGAATAAATAATAATAAAAATAAATAATACAAATAATAATAAAAGTCTTGATCACTTTTAACTTTATAGGCAGTGACACTAAGGAGTCATCTTGAGAGATACTGTCCACATTATGGGTCAATAAATATGTCTGAGAAGTGTCATACTTGAAAGAGCAATTTCTTAAGGATAAAGATAACATTTCTATTCTGCAAAGTCCAATGAAAGAAGAGTCAGAGATATAACTAGGAGTATATTTGAATGTAGAATAATTGATTATTATGGCCCATCTTCTGCCCATGTTCATATCCCAAATGATATCAGGCTCTCAAGTTCTTACAACTGCTGGAACTGTGAGGGTGAAAGAGGAGACTGACAGAATGAGGACTGGAAGGCAAGGTTGGTTGGGGAAATTGCAGGAAACCTTTTATCAGGAAGCAAGGAAATGAAGTGTGGAACACTGCTTCTCAAGTATTCCCCTAGTCAATTCTCCTTAGGATATACTAATAAAATAAGTGCCAACTAATTGGAACTCCAATAATTTGTTTCTACCATTTAGAATTTCTAATTATTCACAGGACCAAAACTGTCCCTACTGTTATGAAAGCCTGACTAGGTAACTACCACTTGGTATTGCCAAAACACAACCAGGAAGAGGGTAGATTATTCCCCTACTCAGCTTTCAGCAAACCACCTTCATAGACTCATCCAGGTTAATTAATTATGCTCCAGTAATTTGACCCCATGTTTCTTAACTATATGTTTTACACTATGCCAATGTTTCTTTGCATTTGATTGATTTCTTCTCTTAAGCATAATAGCTGTAATACTAAGTAACCAAAGTGTTTGATCTATTAATACTTTCAGTTAATAGAAGAAAGAAAAAAATAGTAGATGCTGAAAGCTTTCTCTCGTCTTATTTCACTCCTCTCCCCAGAAGAAAAAAATAATGATATTTACATTCATAAAAGTGAAATTGGGCTTGATTCTAAGGTATCATCGTTTACTGAATAATAACAGCAATAAGTAGTTACTGAAACTTCTTCAGGTTTTCTGACCATAGACCTTAGCCGTGGAGGTAAGAGGGTTTATCATTAAGTAATGTTAAGCTTAAAAATCATCACATAAGACTGTGCATTTGAAATTATCAAACTGAGATAATTTCAATTTAAAAAGACTGTAAGATTATCTTTTCCTTTAGAGTTACCAGATAATCATGGACACTTACTGAGATCTTAGCTAAGAGCAGGGAAAAAAATAATTTCACTGAGTAAATAGTTTATAATATCCCCCAACCCATGCTTACTCAAAGCTGTGCTTAAATGTTAAATATAAACAAATCTATTTTTATTAAAAAATATGTACTAATATAATAAGTGTATATTTATATATCAATATGTATGATATAATATGTATCTAAATTTATATATATATTGTTTCTATAATAGCCATTGTAGCTATGTCTGGATATAGATAGAAAATATATGGGCTTTCCTGGTGGCTCAAATGGTAAAGAATCTGTCTGCAGTGTGGGAGACCTGGGTTCGATCCCTGGTTTGAGAAGATCCCCTGGAGGAGGGCATGGCAACACACTCCAATATTCTTGCCTGGAGTTTCCCCATGGACAGTGGAACATGGTGGGCTACAGTCCATGAGGTCGCAAAAAGTCAGACAGACTAAGCAACTAAGCACAGCAAAGATATAGATAGAAAATATATCTATATCTAGGTATATATCATGTTTTAATATATAATATAGATCTATATTCTGCATATATATATATACATCTCTACACATATTTATACCTGCATCTAGATATAGGCAGATCTATAATATAATCTATATATATGTTTGGGTATAATTACATAAACACATATTTGTAAATTAAAAATAGATTTGCTTTTAACCAGGACTTTGCATAAGTATGACTTGGGGATATGCTAAAATATTTACTCAGGGAAAACATTTTTTCTCTACTCTTGGTTAAAATCTCAGGAGCTGTCCAGGTTTATCTGGTTATTTTAAAGGAAAAGAAAGTCTTACAGCCATTTTAAGTTGAAAATACTACCTCATTTAAATTTCAAATGGGTAATCCATGTAATAGATATGTCATACCTATCTATATTATATATAATATCTATACATAAAATCTTTTAAATACAATATACTTGTAAGACTATTTATATCTAGATATATAGCAACATAGAGATATATTTTGCAGAGATATGTAGATAGATCTAGATATTTATATCAGTCTTGATATAGATGTACACACAAATAGGTCTAGATATATATATGCTCAGTTAAATGTTGGTAATAACTGGAATGAATGAAAATAAGTATTTAAAATATCCCTTGAAACTTTTTTCTAATGTATCTAAAATAGCATAGAGTTAAAAGCACAGATTCTAGAAATAGAGAGGCTGAGTTTGAACCCTAAATTTACAATATGAAATTTCTCCATGTCTCAGTTTACTTATCTCCATACTGGAGATTATAACAGTGACTGTTCCATAAGGTAGTTTTGAAGTCTTCAGAAGTTCATAATAATCTTAATAATTTAAGATCTTAATAATTTAAGATCTGAGAATAGTATTTAGCACATACATATTAAATTCTATATGCATAACTTATTTAACTTCAGTATTTTTCTTTCTCTGCAAAAATAGCATCAGTTCATGTTTTTTAAATTAGGGATATAGATTTAGCTCTGGAGAAGGTAACGGCAACGCACTCCAGCATTCTTGCCTGGAAAATCCCATGGACAGAGAGCCTGGCGGGCTATGGTTCGTGGTGTCGCAAAGAGTCAGACACGACTGAGTGAACAAGCATATGAATTTAGCTCTCAGAAGAATAAGGCAATGCAACATCCTTATTTGGTCTCATTTTCTCTCTATGTCTATTGCTAAATTGGCAAAAAAACACAAAACTTTAAAAAAAAATGTATGGTCTCTATGTAACACTCCATTGCTCAAAATTGGCTATGATAATTAATAAATCAACCAACTTCTTTTCAGCAGACATGATGTTGAATCCAAATGTCATTTTACAAAGGAATTTGATTTTCCCCACTGATTTATATAGATGAAGTTATTTTGACATTGCATAAATTACAAGTGAGACAATTATATAACTCAAAAAACTAGAGTTAAAACAAATTGCATCTGGATAAGAGAAAAACAACAGCTTGAAAGTTGTTTTACCCCTTGATGTATTTAACAATTAAAGGCTATTTTGCAAAGGAAAGATACAAATTTTTAGTTCCATTTTAAATGCCTTTTAATAAGATGGAAAAACAAGTGGAAAGATGTAGAAGAAATTTCTTTTTTACTCTTTTGTATCTTTGAAATTAATTACTGTTCTACCTGTTTTAATATTGGTTACCATTAGAAATAAATATGCTCCAAGAACAAAAATATGATAAGTTCAAAATACAGAGTGATAAGCACAGTTATTTTACACTTGCATATTTTTGTATATTGTTACAGCTCTTCCGGTATAGTCAAGTAACTGAAATCCTTAAAACCATATTACAAAGTTTGATGCTGTTTCTTATAAATTCATATACACATATAAATATATCTAATGAATCCATATTTTATTTATATAATTTAGCTATATCCTAAGAAAGAATGAAAAAAACTGAAATCTTTGATATACAAGAATATTAGGGACTTTTTTTCCAGAATAAAAATTAGAATCATGTTCTCATGTACGTGTGTATCTGTGTGTCTATTTTAGCTACATAATCCTATACATGTCAGTTAATATTTTGCTTACATTTCCTGTCCATAAAATAAAAACTATAGTACACTCTCTCATTTCAGAATAAATGCAATGGGAAATCATATTTATTTATTGGAAGGAGAGAATGTATAACAAACAATATATCCATCCATCTCCTCCAAAGAGAAAGGAGTAAGTTATCTTTTCCATTTGACGGGAAAAATTAGTGTTAAATTCTTCACCCTCCATATTGTTTTTCTTAGAAAATACGATTAATAGAATTTACTCATGTTTCTGAGGAAAAGACATTTTAAATGAGATTAAAATAGCACACCAAAATAGTACAAAAAATAGTACAAAAATTCTCACTGCTTAATTATGTAACACAAGGAGAACAGAAGTCAATTAAATTAAATCACAGTTTTTCTTTAAGATTAAATGAGTTCCTGACATTAATCTTTATTACCATGGCTGATGGTAAATTACCAACTCCAAGGACTCTTTTTATTGGACATAATTATTCAGATTTATCAGGTGTCTCTAAAGATGTTATCAAATAAATAACATACTCAACTTCAGTGTTGTAAATAATTGGGACAGGATGGTTTTCAACCAAGGTAGTTTAAAAAATAAATAAGCATGCAGAAATGTCTGACAAGGTAACATGTCCATAGAATCTATCAGCTTTCCTGAGGCACTGAAAAATTTCTATTGTCAGCATGATATTCTGTACCATGTCTATATCTGGACATAACATTTCTTTAAGAATGAATACTTTGAAATATATCTAGGGTATGCTTTCTTAAGAGTGGAATTAGAACTAACAGAATTGAAATGTTTTTGAAAGTAGATAGTCTTCAAGTGGACAACTCAATAAAAGGAGAACAGAAAAAGTGTATTATTTCCCCTTCTCTTGGTAAAAAAAAGGGATTTCAGCTTTTTGAAAAATTCATCTTTCGAATAAAGTTTATGGTTAAAAAGAGTTTTGCTAACAACTTGCCCTCCTGTAAAATGTGTCTCACACAGCATAAGAAGGAATGGACCTGACTTTTTCATACATCTACAGAAATATCACAGTTTTTAGAATAAAAATATGTACATGCAATATGAAAATTTGTTGCAAATGAAAACAAACTGACCTGAGAAAAGTTAATAGCTTGATTCAAATAATCAAATTAAAATAATTTTTAGAAGGTTAATTTTAAAGATTAGATGTTACAAAGTGCATTTTAAGAAAGTTCTATTGATCCTCTAATCAGCCATAATGTGTTGTTAACCTGCATGTTTGGTAGACAAATAACTATTCAAAGTTTCCGTCAGGACCCCTGTGAGATTCTGTTTTTTTCAGTAAACTGGACTTCATCACTAGGTTAGCCTTAATTTCTATGTCCTTTGAATTCCCTAAACATTATTTATCTCTTCCATTCACTTGTAAATTAATCATGGATAGCAGGATGGCATTTATTTAAATCATGTCATACTAATTAATTTTCTTGTGTGTTTTGTTTTACCTGTAAGGTATTAAACTTCCAGATGGCAATGAGTTTTATCTCATTTTTTCTATTAGGGTACCACGCCACATATTTTGTTGCTCTTAATATCTCTCTAGCTTGTCCTTGTACATGTACATAAGCATTTTACTGTTTTTCTTCAAAGAGTAGCATAATGTAAAATGTGTAATTAAGTACTACATCACTAATATCAATAAATAATAGTTTATCTTAATCTCAATTTTATTTGAAAAAATTCTGTCAAATGCATAATATGTATGAAAATTGTCAATGACCTCATTTATTAATTTTTTAAATTGCTGTGCAGCATGTGGGATCTTAGTTTCCTAGCCAGAGACAAATATGTGTCCCCTGCATTGGGAGCACAGAGTCCTAGTCATTGGACTACCAAGGAATTCCAAGTGCCTCATTTTAAAGAGGGCTTCCCAGGTGGCTCAGCTGATAAAGAACCAGTCTGCCAGTGCAGGAGATGTAAAAGATGCAGGTTCAATCTTTGATTCAGGAAGATCCCATGGAGAAAGATATGGCAACCTGCTCCAGTATTCTTGCCTGGATAATTGCATGAACAGGAGTCTGACAGGCTACACAGGCCGTGGTGTTGCAAATAGTCAGACATGACAGAGGGCATACACATTTTTAAAGATAAATTGCTGATGACATTTTTCTCTCTCTCTATTTATCATCTCCTCTGAAACCCTATACATTTGGGAAAAGCAGATCAGATGTCACCTCCTCCAGGAAGACTTTACTAGTCCTCACTCCTTTCCCTCGTGTTCTCAGATATATGCCCATAGTTGCTGCATATCTCACGGTTCAGTCAACTCAGTCATGTCTGACTGCAACACCATGGACTGCAGCATACCAGGCTTCCCTGTACTTCACCGTCTCCCAGAGCTTGCTCAAACTCATGTCCATTGAGTCGGTGATGCCATCCAACCATATCGTCCTCTGTTGTCCCTTTCTCTTTCTGCTTTCAATCTTTCCCAGCATCAGGGTCTTTTATAATGAGTTGGCTCTTTGCATCAGGTGGCCAAAGTATTGTAGCTTCAGCTTCATATCTCACAGCACAAGTCATTTTGTAATATACAACCTCTTCCTTGTGTTCCCACTAAGCTATCACTACTTTCAGGCAAGATTTCCACTTCATTTCATACCTGGTATGACACCCAATATCTGGAACATTAGGCACTAAGCTACCTCCAACTAAAATGTGATATGATGCAATTAATTTATTCATACAGGAGTCGAGCCATATATACCTATATATGGCACTATGACTGTAAAAATATCATCAAATGCACATTTTTGCGTTATAATCATTTTTATATATTTCTGAAGTGAGATGCCAGCAACAGTCCATTCTGAACTGATGGATACTTGAGGTCCTGTAAATAGAACTATAAATTATAAGACAAAGGGTTAAAACTGGGTTGAAACGCAACAATACTGCTGAGGATGCTGAAATACTGGAGAAAGGACTTATTTTGGGAGTAAATGCTTCCTTGTACAAGCTAGTGGAGTTAGTTAGTTAGTAGGTTCATGGGACCACAGGAACTGCTATACCAGTGAAGGCTTCTGCTGTGTGTATGTAGCTAGGTGGGGCAGTTAAGGGTTATCTAGAAAGTGGAAAAGTTTTGCTCTCTGCAGACAGACTGGCTCTACAGAGAGAAAAAGAGGAGGGAGGTAGGCTGAAAGGGACCACATTATTTTCCCCAAATTACCAATCTGGCATAATTTTCCAACTCCTCTGATGCAGAATGAGTGACACCATAGAGACTGACCATGCTTATTTAACTTTCTGCATATGGAAATAGACAGCAAGAGCAGGGAAGGAACACTGGAAGACTAGAACAAGTAAACACATGTATTTCTGTCAGATTCTTGTGTCAGGAACATTGCCATGAAAGTTCACCATCTTTTCTTTTTCTCTCAAGTGAGTGATCAGTGGTGATTGAAAACAGGAAAAGACAAAATAGCAAAATATGTAAGTTTAGACTTGATTCTAACAAATATCAGAAAGTGAGAAAACATAGTATAACCTAGACTCATGGACAGTGGCTATAATACAGTCAACACTTTTTGACATGGCTCCTACCAGTAACTATGACTGTTAAATTTAAAGACATTGAACATTTTCCAGATGTAATTCACAGTTTTTAAACCATAAATTCATTCTCAGTCAGCCTCTTCTTTCCTTATATTTTCCTGCTGTCTCGACTCTTTTCCACTTCCATAATTACCACATTCTGTCCTTTCATCTAGTCCAAAATCAGTTATATTTTGACCTTCAATATTCTCTTTGTAACTATATAACCCTACCAAGTCTCCTTCTTCTCTAAATACCTGTTTTATACTGAGGAAGGTGTGCCTATGCCTATGTAATACATTTGGACTAAGCTTCCTTAATAGTGTGTTTTTTCTTGCAGTTCAATAACATTATACTACTCTATTTTATGGAAAGCAGAAAATTTTATGAGTTCAATTTAGTTTGCATTACAAAGCAGTAACTGAAATCACGAATTTGGTTACAAATAAGCAATTTATGGCTTGAATGAACTCGTTTGGTGTTTATAGGCTACAGCGGGAAGTTCAGTTCAGTTCAGTTGCTCAATTGTGTCCGACTCTTTGCGACCCCATGAACTGCAGCACCCTAGGCCTCCCTGTCCATCACTAATTCCCTAAGTCCACCCAAACCCATGTCCATCAAGTCGGTGATGCCATCCAGCCATCTCATCCTCTGTCGTCCCCTCCTCCTCCTGAATCTTTCCCAGCATCAGGGTCTTTTCCAATGAGTCAGCTCTTCACATCAGGTGGCCAAAGCATTGGAGTTTCAGCTTCAACATCAGTCCTTCCAGTGAACACCCAGGACTGATCTTTAGGATGGATTGGTTGGATCTCCTTGCAGTCCAAGAGATTCTCAAGAGTCTTCTCCAACACCACAGTTCAAACGCATCAATTCTTCGGTGCTCAGCTTTCTCTATAGTCCAACTCTCACATCCATACATGACCACTGGAAAAACCATAGCCTTGACTAGAGGGACCTTTGTTGGCAAAGTCAGCAGGAAGACATGGTATTTAATATATTAAAAATAACATGCCTATAGTAAATTTAGGCACCTATATGATGAATAATATGAGAGTAGTCTTGTTGAAAGGGCCAAAATTTGTTTGCATCACATGAGAAAAATTACTATATAAGAAAAATAGTGGTTATATTATTGTGGCAATGTCCTGTCACACCCAGGTTGCTCCCTGAAATAAGTGCATATTTTACCTAATTGGTAGGAAGTCTAAAGTATATGATGATGGTGTGAGTAAACTCTATTTTGAGCTGTCTGTGAGGAAAATATTATGTAAATGAAGTATCTCAATATAATGTTCAAATAGAGATTAACTTCTTACTTGCTTTCTGAATATAGTAACTAGTCATGTTTTTGCTTTCTGATCATTATGAGATCTATGATTTTGGTGAACCATAGCATGATGTAAGTAGATGTATGAGTTTAAAAAGAAACAAATAATCCACCTCATTCATATTTTTTAACTTGAGATTTTTTTTTTCTAATTACAAGTAAGTAACAAATTTAGCCTCTAAGTATGAAGCTAAAATCTTTTTAGGGAAAATATTTGTTTCTCCACTAATTTAAAATATATTACACTGTTTTCTGAAGTCTTGCTTCTACAAACTTCTACTGCTGCAACATAAATTAAATAAAGTGGCTAAAGTGCTTCAGAATGTATCTTAAAAATTTTAGTAATTTAAATTTAGTGTAGGATTTTAAAAGCCTCAGCATTACTATTTTATAAATTATCAAAGAAAAAAGTGCAATGATCAAATGAAATTCTATAATTGAATCCCCATTAACTGGGTTGTTTAAAATGAAATTTAATAAATAATATGCTATTTTTATTGTTTAAATTAATTTTAATAGGGATTTAGCTGATATAATGGTGATCATAAGAACTGTCTAATATGTGGGTTTTTAATTTATTTGTTAGATGTGGTCACGTCATCAGATGTCTAATAACTCAGTATATGGTATTGATTTACAGATATGGATTGATTCAATTTCCCATTTTCACCAGTCTGAGTACTTAAATGATTTTTTTCCTGTGCTATAATGCTGAAGCAATGATTTGTGAATTTGAGGTATTAGTCAAATTATTTAATTGCAAGATAATAAAGCCTTTCTCATATTCCTGGAACATAATTTGTTTATCCATTCTGCCAAGTATTTATGGCTATTTATAATAGAACATTACCACTTTTTATTTAATCATGAGCATATGAAATCTAGAAATATGTTAGAATTAAACTCAACTGCCAGTTGTTAACTTGAATGGCTTTACTGTCCTCAAGCAGCAATAGACCTTCACAGAATATAGGCAATTCAGCTACCTACATTTGTCACCAATAAGTTTTGCTCAACACTCGTAGTTCACAAGACATTCCTCTTGCCAGAATATTAAACAAGATTCTCTCAAGTTAGTCCTTTCCCAATATAGCATCCATTACATTTAATGGGATAGCAGAATGGGGTAAATATAAGGAGAGACTGGATAAAACTAGTTTCCAGATGCTTTTCTTTTGTTTTTCAGTCTTAGGAGAGTCATTTTATCTCCATCAGCTTTCTTGGCATCTTGCAATTCTTAGCATTAGCAGATAAGAGCTCAAGGCTCTGACAGGTGGGTTCTTCTTGCTAGGTCAGAAGAATGTGAGAACAGAGAGGCAAGGAAAAAGATAAACAATATTGCAAGTAAAGTATAAGAGCACTTAACATGGGGAACGGGTGAGTTATTTGAGGAAAAGTAGTTTGAAGACCATAAAATAGAATGAACAGGAGTCAAAACATTGTATTTCTTGATCCCAGTTGCTTTTGTGAAACCCTAGAATATTAAATGAATTTGAGTAAAACCACCCTATAACTGCGGACTGTGGCTCAGATCACGAATTCCTTATTGCCAAATTCAGACTTAAATTGAAGAAAGTAGGGAAAACCACTAGACTATTCAGGTATGACTTAAATTAAGTCCCTTATGATTATACAGTGGAAGTGACAAATAGATTTAAGGGACTAGATCTGATAGACAGAGTGCCTGATGAACTATGAACAAAGGTTCATGACATATTACAGGAGACAGGGCTCAAGACCATCCCCATGGAAAAGAAAGGCAAAAAAGCAAAATGGCTGTCTCAGGAGGCCTTACAAATAGCTGGGAAAAGAAGACAAGCAAAAAGCAAAGGAGAAAAGGAAAGTTATTCCCATCTGAATGCAGAGTTCCAAAGAATAGCAAGGAGAGATAAGAAAGCCTTCCTCAGCGATCAGTGCAAAGAAATAGAAGAAAACAACAGAGTGGGAAAGACTAGAGATCTCTTCAAGAAAATTAGAGATACCAAGGGAACATTTCATGCAAAGATGGGCTCAATAAAGGGCAAAAATGGTATGGACCTAACAGAAGCAGAAGATATTAAGAAGAGGTGGCAAGAATACACAAAAGAACTGACAAAAAAGATCTTCACGACCCAGATAATCACGATGGTGTGATCACTCACCTAGAGCCAGACATCCTGAGTATGAAGTCAAGTGGGCCTTAGAAAGCATCACTACGAACAAAGCTAGTGGAGGTGATGGAATTCCAGTTGAGCTATTTCAAATCCTCAAAGATCATGCTGTGAAAGTGCTGCACTCAATATGCCAGCAAATTTGGAAAACTCAGCAGTGGCCACAGGACAGGAAAAGTCAGTTTTCATTCCAATCCCAAAGAAAGGCAATGCCAAAGAATGCTCAAACTACCACACAATTGCACTCACCTCACCTGCTAGTAAAGTAATGCTCAAAATTCTCCAAGCCAGGCTTCAGCAATACTTGAACCGTGAACTCCCAGATGTTCAAGCTGGTTTTAGAAAAGGCAGAGGAACCGGAGATCAAACTGCCAACATCCGCTGGATCATCGAAAAAGCAAGAGAGTTCCAGAAAAACATCTATTTCTGCTTTATTGACTATGCCAAAGCCTTTGACTGTGTGGATCACAATAAACTGTGGAAAATTCTGAAACAGATGGGAATACCATACCATCTGACCTGTCTCTTGAGAAACCTGTATGCAGGTCAGGAAGCAACAGTTAGAACTGGACATGGAACAACAGACTGGTTCCAAATAGGAAAAGGGGTATGTCAAGGCTGTATATTGTCACCCTGCTTATTTAACTTATATGCAGAGTACATCATGAGAAACGCTTGGCTGGAAGAAACACAAGCTGGAATCAAGATTGCTGGGAGAAATATCAATTACCTCAGATATGCAGATGACACCACCCTTATGGCAGAAAGCGAAGAAGAACTAAAGAGCCTCTTGATGAAGGTGAAAGAGGAGAGTGAAAAAGTTGGCTTAAAGCTCAACATTCAGAAAACTGAGATCATGGCATCTGGTCCCATCACTTCATGGCAAATAAATGGGGAAATGGTGGAAAGAGTGGCAGACTTGATTTTTTTGGGCTCCAGAATCACTGCTGATGGTGATTGCAGCCATGAAATTAAAAGACGCTTACTCCTTGGAAGGAAGGTTATGACCTACATAGATAGCATGTTTAAAAGCAGAGACATTACTTTGCCAACAAAGGTCCATGTAGTCAAGGCTGTGGTTTTCCCAGTAGTCATGTATGGTTGTGAGAGTTGGACGGTGAAGAAAACTGAATGCCGAAGAATTGATTCTTTTGAACTGTGGTGTTGGAGAAGACTGTTGAGAGTCTCTTGGACTGCAAAGAGATCCAACCAGTCCATCCTAAAGGAGATCAGTCCTGGGTGTTCACTGGAAGGACTGATGTTGAAGCTGAAACTCCAATACTTTGGCCACCTGATGCAAATAGTTGACTCAGTGGAAAAGACCCTAATGCTGGGAAGGATTGGGGGCAGGAGGAGAAGGGGACGACAGAGGATGAGATGGCTGGATGGCATCACCGACTCAATGGACATGGTTTGGGTAGACTCTGGGAGTTGGTGATGGACAGGGAGGCCTGGCATGCTGCGATTCATGGGGTCGCAAAGGGTCAGACACGACTGAGCGACTGAACTGAAGTGACTGACCCTGTAAAAAATTTCTTCAACTTCAAAAAACTCAAACAAAAATGTGAATCACCACTCTTTTTTAGTCAACTAGGGAATTAACTAGCAATAATATTTGATATAACTTCTCAAGGAACTATTGCTTACAATTATGTAAACAGAGATTAGAGATGGCAGAGTAGAAAGAAATGTGCTCATCTTCTCCTGCAAGAACACCAAAATTGAAACTAACAGTTGAACAACTTTTGACCAAAGGCTGCTGGAAGCCACTCCCTCGAAAAGAAAAAAAAAAAAAGTACCCCATGTCCAAGGACAAAGGAGAAGCCACAACAAGACTGTAGGAGGGGGGCAACCACAACCAAATTAAATTACACACCTACCAGGTGGGAGATCCACAAACTCGAGAACAGTAATAACAAATAATTTCTCACACTTTTGTGAAGGTTCTAGACCCTACACCAGGTTTCCCAGCCTGAGGATCTTGCAAAGAGACTGGGAATCCCCAGGGAATCTTATTTGAAGGCCAGTGGGATTTGACTACAGAACTTCCACAGGACAGGGGAAACAGAGACTCCACTCTTGGAGGACACAAACAAAATCTTGATCCAGGGGAAAGGAGCAGTAACCTTACAGAGACTGAGCCAGACTGCCTGTGAGTGTTTGAGGGTCTCCTGTGGAGACATGAATCAGTGTCCTGCCACAGGGACAGGGTCACTGGCAGAAGCAGTCCTGGGAGGCTTTTGTTAGAGTAAGTCCTCTTGGAGGTTGCCATTAGCCCTACCACAGAGCTTGTAGACTCCATGACTGGGGAGCCTGAGGACAAACAACTAACAGAGAGGGAGCACAGCTCCAACCATCAGCAGACAATTGTATTAAAGATTTACTGAGCACGGTCCTGCCCACTAGAGAAAGACCCAGTTTTCCCCACAGCCAGTCCCTCCCATTAGGAAGCCTGCACAAACCTCTTATCCTCATCCACCAGATAGCAGACAGAAGGAGCAAAAACTATAACCCCACAGACTCTAGAACAAAAACCACAATCACATAAAGCTAATGAAAATTAAAAGAAATAGGATTATGTCCCAGATGAAGGAACAGTTAATCCCTCAGAAAAACAACTAAATGAAGTAGAAATAGGCAACATTCTAGAAAAAGAATTCAGAATAATGATAGTGAAGATGATCCAGGATCTCAGAAAAAGAATGAAGGCAAAGACAGAAAATGCAAGAAATGTTTACCAAAGACCTGGAAGAACTAAAGAACAAACAAACAGAGATGAACAATACACTAGAAAGAATTAATAGCAGAATAATTGAGGCAGAAGAATGGATAAGTGATCTGGAAGACAGAATGTGACCTGGAAGACAAAATCACTGCCTCAAAACAGAACATAAGAAAAAGAATGAAAAGCAATGAGGAAAACCTGAGAGATCTCTGGGGCAATGTTAAACACATGAACATTCACATTATAGGGGTCACAGAAGGAAAAGAGATAGAGAAAGGGCTTGAGAAAGCATCTAAAGACATAATAGCTCAAAACTTCCCGAACATAGGAAAGGAAATAGTCAACCAAGTTGAGGAAGCACAGAGGCTCCTAAGCAGGGTAAACCCAAGAAGGGTTTTATATTTATTTATATTATATATTATATATTTATATATTAACAGATTAAAAAGGGGGAAAAAAGACAAATTAACATACAAAGGAAATCTGCTAAGGTTATCAGCTGGTTTCTCAACAGAACTCTAAAAGCCAGAGGGAATGGCACAAAATATTCCTAGTGATGAAGAGGTATAACCTACAACCAAGAGTATGTTACCCAGTAAGACTCTTGATCAGATTTAATGCAGAAAACAAAGATTACAGACAAGCAAGAGTTAAGATAATTCAGCAAAACTAAATCAGTTTTACAACAAATGCTAAAGAAACTTCTCTAGGCCGAAAATACAAGAAAAGGAAATGATCTACCAAATAAATAAATAAATTAAGTAAACCCAAAACATTGAATAAAAGGATAATAGGGTCATGCATATCAATAATTACCGTAAATGTAAGTGGATTAAATGCCCCAACCTAAAGACGTAGACTGGCTGAGTGTATACAAAAATCAAACCCGTACATGTGTTTCAACATGAGACCCACCTCGGACCTAGGGACACTTACAGACTGAAAGTAAGGGTATGGGAGAAATTTTCCAGGAGAATGGAATTCATAAGAAAGCTGGAGTAGCAGTACTCATATCAGGCAAAATAGACTTTAAAACAAAGACGGTTTTAAGAGACAAAGAAGTTCACTACATGATGATCAAGGATTCAATCCAATAAGAAAATATAACAATTACAAATATATATGCACCCAACATAGGAGAGCCTCAATGTGTAAGGCAAATACAAATATAAAGGGAGACATTGATAGCAACATCATAATAGTAGGGGACTTTAATACTCCACTCTCTATCAATGGACAGATCAGCTGGACCGAAAATTAATAAGGAAACACAGGCCTTAACTGACGCTTTAGATGAGCTGGACTTGATATGTATACATTTCACCCAAAAGTAACAGGCTACACATTCTTCTCAAAGGCCTATGGAACATTCTCCAGGATTGACGGCATGCTGGGCCACAAGGCGAGCTGTGGTAAATTTAAGAAACTTGAAATTGTATCAATATTTTTTTTTCTCTAATCACAATGCTATGCAAATAGAAATAAACTACAAGCAAAAACCCTAAAAAAATACAAACATGAGGAAGCTAAACAATATGCTACTCAACAACCATTGGATCACTGAAGAAATCAAAGAGGAAATTAAAAAAAAAAAAAACAATACCTAGAGACAGGTGAAAATGAAAGCACAAACATCCAAAACTTATGGAATGCAGCAAAGGCAGTTCTGAGAGGAAGGTTAGCTCTTTAGAGAAGAAGCAACATTTCTCTGCATATGTCTGTTCCTAGGGCTTAAACTCAGTGTCCTACAATATGTGGTCAGGGAAAATATTTTAATCTTAGAGATGACTGGTGATAATAAATACCGGACAGTCAACTACCAAATAGTCTGTGAATTATTCTCTGAAAATATCTAGTGAATATTATCTCTCCTTGAGGATAAGAAAATGAACCCTGGATTTAGATTATGTATATGGCATAATGACATATGACAGCCTGAGACTTTAAGCATAGTTCTTCTACTGATAAATTCTATAACTTTAGTTAAGTCAAGAAACTATTTAAATACAGCCAGTACTGAAGTATATAGATGATAATACTACATTTGCTTGCTAGCTTAAGAAAAATGAGAAGAAATGTATAATATCTGAACTTGTCAAAGGACAGTGTACTCAAAATTAATTCAAAACTACACTTATTTTATTTTCAAGATTAAGCATACTAGAATAAAAGTGTTTGCATAAGCTGTCAACATAATACTAAGTATTTTTAGTTCATTTTATAATACTTTAGATGTGAAATTATAATTCACATATATTTTATGAGTGCAAGCTTTCTGTGAAAAAAATCTCTGCTCAAAAATGCTGCCAATATTTTTAACAAGTTCACATTTTTTTATTTATTTTGATATAAGTCTTCAATATCAATTGCCATATCTGAAGATGGCATATCAAGTGAACAAGCAGAAGAGTAAATGGGAATGATTTAATGATGAGCTGTAGAATTTAATTGAGATAAATAGACACAGCTTAAAGGTTTCAATTCACTTCCTACTTGATTATATATGGGAAATAATAACTGGAAAAATAACAATTCTGCTTAATAATACACTTTCTAAAATTTAATGAATACTTATTGCATATAATGCATACTTCTTTGTCAGGGAAAGTTTAACAGGAGGATTCTTGTGTGCTGTTTTCTGTCTCGCATAAATCCTCTGCTCCTTATCAGCTCCTGACTGCAGGAGCGAGAGGAGCAGCAAGCTGCTCCCAGGACTGAGGAATACATGCGTTTCCTCCATTTAATTTTCCATACAGTGAAAGTGATTATTTACGACCCTCTTCCTTTTGATATGGACCATACGGTAAAAGTGATTATTTACAACCCTCTTTCTTTTGATATGGATTGTCTTCTAGCTTTATGACTTGTTTCCTTGGTAATTTGTAAGTCTGGTCTTTTGATCTTTATCTTTGCTGAAAAAGCTAACTTGCAAAACAGTATATATACTCACACTATGTTGAATAAAGCACATTTGTTCCATCAGAGCTTGGGTCCCCGTGTCTTTCTTTCTCTTTCTCTCTCTCTCTCTATGTATCTCTCTCCCTCAGGCTAATTCTCTGGAGCGTGGAAACCCACTGAGCTACTTTTTTGCCCGGGCTTTCAAGACCTCCTCGAAAGGGCACCCTGTGCCTTCGTGAGTGGTGCAAGCCCTGTGTCAAGGGCTTTACTGGTTCTCTGTGTAAACCAGGGAATATCAGCCTCTCTCTCTCTTTTACTTTCTTATCGTCGACTCTGGACCACCAGGTTCCGGTCCATTAAAGGACCCCAACACTTCTTAACATTTCAGGTTATCTAAAGATGAATAGAGCATCTTTAGCAAGCAGGGTAAGCCCAGGATTAGATAAATCAGACTGAAAAAGTAGAAATGAATCAGTACATTCTTATTCAGCAGATTATGTGAGAATCTTCCTTACCTCCACTTCTCCTTCCTCAATATTTGTTTAACTCCTTTCCAGAATTAAGTGTTTATAACATGGTCTACAATCTCAAAATTGACCTCGTTTTCTAAAATGGACATGTTCCTGGATCTTAAGTGTCTCTTCAATTTTTTCCATTCTACATTGCAGGATTCCCTCTGTCCTGCCTGATGGACATATCAGTAAAATGGCTAGATATGTGTGCTGATGAAACTGCAAAGTTATGTAACTTAACTGATAAAAGAAAGAATTTTATCTTCAAGTTTCTCATATCTAATAGAGGATCAAATAAATAAGCCTGCAGTAGAGCACGAAATAATTTCCAAGAGTTGTCAAAGTCTACCAGAGGACTTCCTTATAAGATATAGCCATGATATGCAAGGTTGAATACCTTCAGAAGTGAAAAAAAATATATATACCTAATAATTATAAATAAATGTAGGCAACATTTATGTAACAGTTAATATGCATTTAGCACTATGGTAAATTATTTACTGAGATTAATTTATGAGGGTGTAAATGTTCCAAGGTGGCTCAGTGATAAAGAATCTGCCTCCCAAGCAAAGACCCAGGTTCAATCCCTGGGTCAGGAAGATCTCCTGGAGAAGGGAATGCCTACCCAATCCAGTATTGTTGCCTGAGAAATCCCATTGACAGAGGAGCCTGGCAGATTACAGTCCATGAGGTTGCAAAGAGTTGGACAATAACTGGTGAATAAGTGGCAGCAGCAGCAGCAGGAAAAGACAACTGCATAGTTGGTAGGAGGCAGAGAAAGAACTTCAACTTGGACATCGTAACTTGTGAGAACATGCCCCTAGTTATGATATTACATTTGAATCATTAATAAGAATTCCAGTAAAACTATGATTTTCCTCCAAATTAATTATTTCTATGCCTAATATAAAAACATTTCAAGTAAAAATATTAGAAAATGCTTTATTTTTAATTTATTTTAAAAACTTTTGCTACTGTTTACCTGTTGCCTTCTTGTGGAACCCATAGCTAGTTTACCCACTGGATAACACAGCACTATGAGAGAAGTATATAAAGGTTGCTTGCTATATAGTGTTACTGAGAAGCTGTTTTTATCAAGAAAGTGATGGGTAAAAAGTCATGTAATACAGGCAGAAAAAAGAATATGTGCATAATAGAAATGCATTAAATAACAAAAACGGAAAGTGCAAATCATACAAGGGTTATAAAGTGAGAACAGCACAAAGATGAATAAAACACTGAATAAAGTAAGAATTCAACAAAAGACTTAAGAACAACATGGTCAGAAAGATCAATGTTAGAAAGATCTCTCTGACTAAAGAATATTTAACTAAGAATGTAAGATTGGTTTGGGTGTACAGAGCAAAATCGGAGGAATGAGGTTTGAACTAAAACAAAAGTAAAAAAAAATGAAAATAAATTTATGATATAGACTGAGGATAATGAATTACTGTTTTAAAGACTGCCTAAACTGTGAAGGTAAATTAGGAGAAGTCATGCAAGACTTTCAGCTTGATTCAGTGGATAGATTATAAAAAGGGGCATCCTCAATTGTGTCCAACACTTTGTGACCCCATGGCTGTAAAAGGTTACTCTGTCCATGTTATTTTCCAGGCAAGAATGGGTTGTCATTTTCTACTCTAGGGGATCTTCATGACCCAGGGATCCAATGTGCATTTCTTCTGTCTCCTGCATCAGAAGGCAGATTCCTTATTGCTGAGCCACAAGATTCTAAGCCATTAGGATATGAAGAAAAATAAAAGACTTGGGTTGGGAAGAAGAGTATGGATTCACTCTGTCAGCAAATATTTGCAAGCCTGAATTATTTCAGTCATTTGAGTATGATTCTAGATTTGTAATGATTTACGAAAGAGTATTGTTTTTAACTTCATGAAAAATAAACTTCATGAGATCATATACAAAAAAAGGTTAAAAATAGATACAATCACATTACATGATTAATGCAAAAATGGTAGAAACAGAGTTTAATGAGAAAGTGTAAAGCTGAGGGCAAGATAATTAAACCTATTGGTTAGCTAGTTCAGTCAATCAGCCATGTCTGACTCTTTGCCCCGCCATGGACTACAGTAAGCCAGGCCTACCTGTCCATCACCAACTTCTGGAGTTTACTCAAACTAATGTCCACTGAGTTGGTGATGCCATCCAACCATCTCATCCTCTGTCATCCCCTTCTCCTCCCACTTTCAATCTTTCCCAGCATCAGGGTCTTTTCAAATGAGTCAGTTCTTTGCATCAGGTGGCAAAGAATTGGATTGGAATTTCAGCTTCAACATCAGTCCTTCAAATGAACAACCAGGACTGATTTCCTTTGGATGGACTGGTTGGATCTCCTTGCAGTCCTATGGATTCTCAAGAGTCTTCTCCAACACCACAGTTCAAAAGCATCAATTCTTCGGTGCTCAGTTTTCTTTATAGTCCAACTCTCACATCCATACATGACTACTGGAAAAAAAAATAGCTTTGATTAGACAGACCTTTGTTGGCCAAGTAATGTCTCTACTCTTTAATACGATGCCTAGGTTGGTCATAATTTTTCTTTCAAGGTGCAAGCATTTTTTAATTTCATGGCTGCAGTCACCATCTGCAGTGATTTCTGAGCCCCCAAATATGAAGTCTGTCACTGTTTCTGCATCTATTTGCCTTGAAGTGACTGGACCAGATGTCTTGATCTTAGTTTTCTGAATATTGAGGTTTAAGCCAAAATTTTTACTCTCCTCTTTCACTTTCATCAAGACTTTCTAGAACTAACACCCAAAAAAGAAGTCCTTTTCATCATAGGGGACTGGAATGCAAAGTAGGAAGTCAAGAAATACCTGAAGTAACAGGCAAAATTGGCCTTGGAATACAAAATGAAGCAGGGCAAAGGCTAACAGAATTTTGACAAAAGAACACACTGGTCATACCAAACACCCTCTTCCAACAATACATGAGAAGACTCTACATATGAACATCACCAGATGGTCAATACTGAAATCAGATTGATTATCTTCTTTGCAGCCAAACCTGGAGAAGCTCTAGACAGTCAGCCAAAGTAAGACCAGAAACTGACTGTGGCTCAGATCATGAACTCCTTATTGCCAAATTCAGACTTAAATTGAAGTAGGGGAAACCACTAGACCATTCAGGTATGACCTAAATCAAATCTCTTACGATTATACAGTGGAGGTGACAAATAGATTCAAAGAATTAGAATTGATAGAGTGAATAAAGAACTATGGATGGAGGTTTGTGATATTGTACAGGAGGCAGTGATCAAAGCATCCCCAAGAAAAAGAAATGGAAAAAGGCAAAATGGTTGTCTGAGGAGGCCTTAAAAATAGCTGAGAAAAGAAGAGAAGTGAAAGGCAAAGGAAAAAAGGAAAGATATACGCATTTGAATACAGAGTTCCAAAGAATAGCAAGGAGAGATAAGAAAGCCTTCCTCAGTGATCAGTGCAAAGAAATAGAGGAAAACAATAGAATGGGAAAGACTAGAGATCTCTTCAAGAAAATTAGAGATACCAAGGAAACATTTCATGCAAAGATGGGCACAATAAAGACAGAAATTGTATGGACCTAAAAGAAGCAGATGATATTAAGAGGTGGTAAGAATACACAGAGTAACTATACCAAAAATATCCCTATGACCCAGATAATCGTGATGGTGTGATCACTCATCTAGAGCCAGACATCATGGAATGCAAGGTCAAGTGGGCCTTAGGAGCCATCACCATGAACAAAGCTAGTGGAGGTGATGGAATTCCAGTTGAGCTATTTCAAATCCTAACATATGATGCTGTGAAACTGCTGCACTCAACATGCCAGCAAATTTGGAAAACTCAGCAGTGGCCACAGGACAGGAAAAGGTCAGTTTTCATTCCAATCCCAAAGAAAGGCAATGTCAAATAATGCTCATACTACCACACAATTGAACTCATCTGACACACTAGCAAAGTAATGCTCAAAATTCTCCAAGTCAGGCTTCAACAGTACATGAACCAAGAACTTTCAGATGTTCAAGCTGAATATAGAAAAGGCAGAGGAACAAGAGATCAAATTGCCAATATGAGTTGGGTCATCAAAAAAGCAAGAGGGTTCCAGAAAAGCATCTCCTTCTGCTTTATTGGTTATGCAAAATCCTTTAACTGTGTGGATCACAATACACTGCAGAAAATTCTGAAAGAGATGGGAATACCAGACCACTTGACCTGCCTCCAGAGAAATCTGTACGCAGGTCAAGAAGCAACAGTTAGAACTGGACATGGAACAAAAGACTTGGTTCCAAATTGGGAAATGAGTATGTCAAGGCTGTATATTGTCACGCTGCTTATTTAACTTCTATGCAGAGTAGATCATGTGAAATGCCAGGCTAATGAAGCACAAGCTGGGATCAAGATTACTGGGAGAAATATCAATAACCTCAGATAAGTAGAAGACAACACCCTTATGGCAGAAAGTGAAGAAGAACTAAAGAGCCTCTTGATGAAAGTGAAAGAGGAGAGTGAAAAGTTGGCTTAAGCCTCAACGTTCATAAAACTAAGATCATGGCATCTGGTCCAGTCATTTGCTGGCAAATAGATGGGGAAACAATGGAAACATTGACAGGGTTTATTTTGGGGGGCTTCAAAATCACTGCAGATGGTGACTGCAGCCATGGAATTAAAATATGCTTGCTCCTTCAAAGGAAAGCTGTGATCAACCTTGACAGCATATTAAAACCAGAGACATTACTTTGCCAACAAAGGTCCATCTATTCAAAGCTATGATTTTTCCGAGTCATGTTTGGATGTGAGAATTGGACTATAAAGTAAGCTGAGCACTGATGAACTGATGCTTTTGAACTGTGGTGTTGGAGAAGATTCTTGAGAATTCCTTGGACTGCAAGGAGATCCAGCCAGTCTATCCTAAAGAAATCAGTCTTGAATATTCATTGGAAGGACTCACGCTGAAGTTGAAACTGCAATGCTTTGGCCACCTGATGCGAAGAATTGACTCACTAGAAAAGACCCTGATGCTGGGAAAGATTGAAGACAGCAGGAGAAGGGGGTGACAGAGGAAGAGATGGTTGGATGGCATCACTGACTTGATAGAGATGAGTTTGAGTATGCTCTGGAAGTTGGTGATGGAAGGGAAGCCTGGCATGTTGCAGTTCATGGCGTCACAGAGAGTCAGATAAGACTGAGTGACTGACCTGAACTGAATAGTAGTCAAATTTCTATTCAAGTATCATTGGTATGGTGTATCAAAAAATAATGTAATTCAGGTAGAAGAGGATTGACAATCACCTAGACATGGGTAAAGAGTGTATATATTTGGAGGAAGCTATCTGCATGTTTTTGTTGTATTTGTGATAGTTGCATCACAATATATTGGGCTTTTCATGTGGCTCAGATGGTAAAGAATCTGCCTGCAAAGCAGGAGACCTAGTTTCAATCATATTTTATAGAAGCATAGTTTTGGTATTGTCTTTATTTGGAAGTATAGTTTTAAAAGAGTTATAAATGCCAGGTTGACAAGAAGCAGACAGTACTGTCTTTGGTATATGTCAACGTTGTTACTGTTTATTCACTAAGCCATGTCTGACTTTTGGGATGGATTATAACCCTCAGACTTCCCTATCCATGGGATTTGCCAGGCAAGAATACTGCAGTGAGTTACCATTTCCTTCTTCAGGGGATCTTCCTCATCCAGATATCAAACTCATGTCTCCTGATTGGCAGGTGGATTGTTTAGCTCTGAGCCATCAGAGAAGCTATGCTAACTTTGGCAAATGTCAACAGTGGACAGAGTCTTATAAATTTTCTTCATCAGCTCTCACAATTGTGTCAGGCCTGATTCTTATACCATATCCATTATTTAATATCATTATTAGTGGCTCTACTTCTCTGATTGATCCCTATCTGGTAAAGTACTTCCCCCTTCTGGATTTTGAAAGAGTTTGTGTGAAATAGATATATTTTTTAATGATTGATATAATTTATCCATAATACGACCTATACTAGAATATTTTTATGTAAATTCTTCTTATTACAAATTCAATTTCTTTAACAAGCTTAAAGCTAGTCACATTTTATGTTCCTTTATGAAAATCATGTTTTTCAAAGAGCATTACATTTAATTTATGCTATATAATTTATTGGCATATAATTTTTCCTATTTCAACATTAGCTTTTCAATATCTGTAGACTATAAAAACGTATGTGCTGCTTCATCTGTGATGTTGGTAATGTGTTTCCTCTATTTTCCTTTTAATCAGGCTTGCAAGGAGTTTGCTATACATATTTTTTAAATTACCATCCTTACCCTTTGTTATTTTTCTCTGTTTTCTGTTGGTTTTCAGATTAATCCAAATTTCTGATTTTCATTGTCTTTCTGTATTTATTTTATGCTTAATTTTTGTATATTTTCCTAGTTTCTAAATAGAAACTTTGATCTTATATCTTTGTTAATTTTTAACATGATCATTAGAATGAAAACATTTGCTTCAATCATTATTTCAGCTGAGTGCTACAGTTATGAAATATTTTATTTTTGTCATTATTATTGACATCAAAATATTTTAGAATCTCCATTGTGCTTAAGTGATTATCCCAGGCAGTTCAGTTCAGTTCAGTGGCTCAGTGGTATCTGACTCTTTGTGCCCTATGGACTGCAGCATGCCACACTTTCCTGTCCATCACAAACTCCCAGAGCTTGTTCAAATCATGTCCTTCAAGTCAGTGATGCCTTCCAACCACCTCATGCTCTGTAGTCCCCTATTCCTCCTGCCTTCTATCTTTCCCAACATCAGGGTCTTTTCCAAAGAGTCAGTTCTTTGAATCAGGTGGCCAAAATATTGGAGCCTCAGCTTCAGCATCAGTCCTTCCAATGAATATTCAGGACTGATTTCCTTTACGATTGACAGGTTTGATCTCCTTGAAGTCCAAGAGACTCTCAAAAGTTTTCTCCAGCACCACAGTTCAAAAGCATCCATTCTTCGGCGCTCAGCTTCCTTTATGGTCCAACTCTCACAGCCATACATGACTACAGGAAAAACCATAACTTTGACTATACGGACCTTTTTGGGTAAAGTAATGCCTCTGCTTTTTAATACACTGTCTAGGTTTGTCATAGCTTTTCTTCCAAGGAGCAAGCGTCTTTTAATTTCATGGCTGCAGTCACCATCTGTGGTAATACTGAATCTTACCTCATAAGTATCCTTTTCTCAGGAATTTTTATCTGGTCTTGCCTGTTGTCCAAAGTCTGAAAACAGGGACTTGAATGGACTTTGTTCAAGATTAGAGCTGTTTATGGTGGGATGAATAGCTTAATACTAGCTATCCCATGATATGAGAAAGCAATAATCCTCTGATGTGTAGTTTTTCATCTTGAAAAATAAAATTTATTCATAAGACAATTTGAAAAGATAGAAGAGACACTTTTGACAAGTTGAAAGAATAAACAAGTAGAAACTTCTAGCAAATTACTTACAGATATATAGAGTATAAAACTTGTTTACTAATTTTGAAAGTAGCAAACATGGTATTTTTCCATACACAATTTTTTAAGAAATGCTGGGGAATGTTCCCTCTATTTCCAGTTTGTAGAGAGTTTCTAGTAGTGTTGATCATCATTTTAAAAAATGCTATCTAAAAAAGTTTGATGACATCTGAGAAAATTTGAATGTAGATTTGATATTGAACAACATGGCACTATTGTTGACAATATGGCACATTCTTAGGATTTGGTATGTTGGTAAATTTTTAGGTTCAGCATGAAGAAAACATTGAGTGAATAGTCATATTATTTCTAGACTTCTTTCTAAATGATTCAGATTTATGTTTATATATGTGTGTGTATGTGAGTGTATATATATATATATGTGTGTGTGGGGGTGGGTGTGGGTGTGGGTGTGGGTGTGTTTAAATCAACTCTGGAACAATGCTAATAATACATTTTTACTCAACATAGAGAATAAATGAGAACAGGTTGTCTTTACTTTGTATTGTTTTTAGTCTATTACAAAAATTTCTCAATAAAATATTGAGAAAAGGCATTATGAAAAGTAAACCTAAGACTTCAACATTATTTCAAATAATTCCTAATATATCCTGCTGCCTAGAATAGTGCTTGAAACACAGTAGGTGCTCAGTAAATATTTGTTGAACAAAATAATTACTGAGTTAATCTGCTGTAGCCCCTTTATATGTATTTAATTATGAAAATAAAATGCATTTTACCATTGAAAAATTAGATAATAGTAAAGCTAAGTTTTAGAATATAACTGTATTACTATACATATAAAGGAATAGGAAATGGCAGCCCCCTCAAATATTCTTGCCTGGAAAATCCCATGGACAGAGGAGCCTGGCAGGCTATAATCCATGGCATCACAAAGAGTCAGACATGACTGAGCAACTGAGCACACATACCTATAAAATTGTGGTTATTTTACTTAGTAAAAATTTTATTATTTTTATTATGATAACCATTATTGTGTTATCATGTCCTTTGGTCTCTATAAAAATCCTCTAATATGTAATATTTAGATACACTCTTTACATCTGAAGAGACAAAAGATAACTTGTCTTAATGCTGTGTAACTGTAATTTAGGAGCTTGCCTGGTGGGTCAGATGTTGAAGAATATGTCTGCAATGCAGGAGATCCAGATTTGATTCCTGGATCGGGATGATCCCCTGGAAAAGGGAATGATTATCCATTCCAATATTCTTGCCACATAACTAGTAAGTGGTAAATCTCAGACTCCATCCAAAACATTTTGACTCTGTTACTATTTTACTTTTTATCACATAATGCTGCTACTGTCTAATGTCTGTGTTTATTGTACTTTAAAACCAGGCAAATTTAGCCCACAAAGAATGCTTGACTTGAAACTTACAGGAAAAAAAAAAGTCATATTTATTCTTGACAGGGGAAATGTGTTTGAGCATTTAAGATGTGAACCATTATTTAGCTGTGGCTCCTATGCTGTAGAAGTCAATGTCAACAGAGTCTACAATTACTTTACCCATTTGCTTCATTTGACTGACAGTAATTGAGTTTGCTGAAGCTTAGAAATATTTTATCACCATAAGGGAGTCCTCTCATTTCACTGCTTAGAATCTCCTGCTGCTCTAGATGATGGAAGTGAAAGGGACATTTTTATTGTGGTTCTTTACATGTAATTTTTACTTTCAACCCACTGAGGTTTAATTTATGGAAATTAATAGCTTTTACCAGAACACTACTGTAAGTGGACAATCAGCAACATAAAGATTCATTTTAAATCAGAACTGAAAAATAATCTAATTCTCCTGAAATTCTTACATATATCTTCTATCACATAATGCAGATTAGAGAATTGAAACCATGAGAAAAAAACAAAAGAAACCATCTTAAAGACAAAAGGGTCTCCTCACACCAAGTGAGCATGACTTGTTGATTAGCCATGAGAGTATCAATGTATAATAGCGCAGACATTACTTTCTTCTTTTGTGGATGTTTTGCTGACTATTTTATTGCACAATAAATTCACTGTCCATTGGCACATTCATAATTAGATGGAAACTTCAAATACACATTTTTCATTAGTCACTTTTTGCTACTGGCATTTAGTACTCACTACTCATTTTTAGGGAAAGGAGTACGTCAAGGCTGTATATTGTCACCCTGCTTATTTAACTTATATGCAGAGTACATCATGAGAAATGCTGGGCTGGAAGAAACACAAGCTGGAATCAAGATTGCCGGGAGAAATATCAATAACCTCAGATATGCGGATGACACCACCCTTATGGCAGAAAGTGGAGAACTAAAGAGCCTCTTGATGAAGGTGAAAGAGGAGAGTGAAAAAGTTGGCTTAAAGCTCAACGTTCAGAAAACTAAGATCATGGCATCTGGTCCCATCACTTCATGGGAAATAGATGGGGAAACAGTGGAAACAGTGTCAGACTTTATTTTTGGGGGCTCCAGAATCACTGCTGATGGTGATTGCAGCCATGAAATTAAAAGACGCTTATTCCTTGGAAGGAAGGTTATGGCCAACCTAGATAGCATATTGAAAAGCAGAGACATGACTTTGTCAACAAAAGTCTGTCTAGTCAAGGCTATGATTTTTCCAGTGGTCATGTATGGATGTGAGAGTTGGACGGTGAAGAAAGCTGAGCGCCGAAGAATTGATGCTTTTGAACTGTGGTGTTGGAGAAGACTCTTGAGAGTCCCTTGGACTGCAAGGAGATACAACCAGTCCATCCTAAAAGAGATCAATCCTGGGTGTTCACTGGAAGGTCTGATGTTGAAGCTGAAACTCCAATACTTTGGCCACCTCATGCAAAGGGTTGACTCATTGGAAAAGACCCTAGTGCTGGGTAGGATTGGGGGCGGGAGGAGAAGGGGACGACAGAGGATGAGATGGTTGGATGGCATCACCGACTCTATGGACATGGGTTTGGGTAGACTCCGGGAGTTGGTGATGGACAGAGAGGCCTGGCGTGCTGAAATTCATGGGGTTGCAAAGAGTCGGACACAACTGAGCGACTGAACTGAACTGACTCATTTTTATACTCATTACTCTAAAAAGAGTAACACCTAAATAGTGTCTACTCAAGAGTTAAAAGGGTCAGACTCAATTACAAGCCTAAAGGAAGTTTAGATATAGTAGTTATAAGAATTACCTAAGGGAACTCTGTCAAATTGAAATATCAAGAAGACTGGAAGGATAAATACAAATTTAAATATGGGTACATATTTCTCTTGCCTTTTATAGTTTCCCAACATGTGTGTTGTAATATGTGGTATAAAATTAGATGATCAGGAAGAATCCCATTCTAATTAATTAGTGGTTGCTTAAATAAATTAAAGGGCTTCCTCAAAACAATGATCATACCATATCACTCCCACTTCCTAATGCATACCATGTTATGATGTAGAAAAATCTGTACGCATTTTCACATAACAAAATACAAATATAGTGTACAAGGTATGAAAGTTCCGTGTTTCAGATAATTATGTTGTTATTAACTGGCTCTGACTCCTAAATCAAATAGGGTCTTTGTTACTTAGTCTCATAAAATTTTGTCTTCATGAACTTATTAACATGTGATATGCATTAACTGTGGCTTCTCAGGTGGTGCTAATTGTAAAGAACCTGCCTGCAAATGCAGCAGACATAAGAGATGCAGGTTCAATCCCTGGGTCAGGATGATCCATTGGAGGTCGGAATGGCAACCCACTCCAGTATCCTTGCCTGGAGAATCCCATGGACAGAGGAGCCTGGAGTGCTACAGTCCATGAGGTCGCAAAGAGTCAGACATGACTGAAGTAACTTAGCACATCCGCATGCACGTATTAACCATTTATTATTTTTAATGTGCATTTATGTCTCCCTAGACCATAGCTCCTTGGGTTATGCACAGTTAAATCCTAATGTTTAGCACAGGACTAGCACAAAATGAGAACTTAATAAATGTTTGTTAGATGATGACTGAGTCAATAAATAAATAAAAATCTTATCTAATAAGAAAAAGAGAAAAAAATAATTTTGGGAACAATCACTAAAATCATGATCGCTTTTGTTTATGCTGTAAGTCTTCCCATTAATAACAAATAAAAATTTAATTTGTTTACTGATTATCTGCAGCTGACTTCGAGTTTCAATGGCTTCAGTGATAAGTAGCTGTGACAGAACCTGTCTAGCCCTCAAAACCTGAAATATTTATCATCTGGTCTTCATTCACAGTAAGAGTTTGCTGGCCTTTGCTAGCTGCATGTTGAGAGAATATTTAAAAGAAAGTAGCTCTAAATTTTGTGAAATTCTCCCAAGTATTTCCTAAGATCTGTAAATTATTAATTAATAGGTTTTTAGGAATAAACACTTCCAAAATAACATTCCCCTAGTCTGTATGTTAATTTATAAGGTAATATCATAAATCTCAGCAGTTTGTTAAAGAGTATGAATCATTTACAAGACACTACTACTCTATTGTTGACTTTATTCTTATTTTGAAATTTATCTTAAAAACAAGACTAAAAGCTGATAATTACATACATAAAAATGTTTATTACAATATCATTAATAAGTCATACACCCAGGTATGGTGTGCCTATAGCCAGAATGCTACTTATGATGCTTTTATTTAATCAACTATTGTAGAATTAAAAACATGAAAATTACATAACAAATAACTCATAACTAAAGAAAAGGAGACAAAATTGTATACAAACTATACATGATGAGGCACAAAAATGTAAAAAGTCAAAGGATAATGGGTAATTTTTTTTCCATTGGCATATAGTGTTTTGTGCTCATGTAGTTATTTTTTAACATGTTGAAATATATCACTTTTATATTAGTGTTTCTTTAAAAGGTCTTATGAAAAGAATGAAGTACAAAATAATGTTTATAGTTGAGTCTGAAGAATTACTTGTGTATGAATTATTGGAAGAGCTCAACCACAGTATATAAGAAAATCTTAGAATGTTAAGGTTGGAAATAAGGGTTGATTTCACTTATATTACAGAGGAAAAAAAGAAAGCATAAATATGGTTATGTGACTTGCCTGAAAGAGAATTACTTGTTAGTAGCTAAAATTGATCTACATCTGAAATTTGCTATGACTCTGTCAGGTGTCCTTATTACAAATATCATTTGCTATTGGTGTCATTTTAAGAAATACATGTAATAGAAAGAAAATATTTTACAATTTCTTAGTTATTCATTCTTATAGAAGTGAATATTTTGATTTCTAATTTTAATAAAAAAATTTGGATGTTTTTAGCTTTAGGCAAATCATAAAAAATAAGCACTGAAGTCTATTAATATAAGCAAAAATAATACCATATTACCCCTTTATTTCAGTTTCCATATATGCCTGTCAATTGTTTTGATTTTGGGAAAAACAACATTTAATACCTCTTCTCTTTATCTGTAAAACAGAAAATTATCTTTACTCTCAAAGAAGTGTTTTAAAGAATGCACCGTCATTGTCAAAAATTCATTATTTTGGTGTACTTAAACATTTAATTCTTTAAGACACTAATACAAAATAGATTAAGAGAAATAAAGAATTTTAGATGTTAAAATTGTAAATATTTTAAGCAATCATATTTACTTGTCATTTGGCAACACTATGCTGAATATATCAAATACAGGATGCTTTTAAATTTTAAAATAGCCCTATTTTTATGTCCTGTATGTGTATTTATTCATAATCATTAATTCCAAAATAGTTTAAGACAGTTCACAAGAATATATACACAAAAAGAATAATTGCAACATAATGGAGGAAGAGACGTTTAGGGAAAATAGAAGCCAGACATAAGATTAGAACAGAAAATATGGCTTAGAGTAATAGATGATAAATTTGAATCTAAGTTCACTAACTTCCAAGGCAAATATAGAAACAGATAAGTTACAAAATCTGTAATATTTATAAAAGCTAAATGAAAACAGTTAATGAAAAATGCAATCGTTCCTTGTATAGATACCAGATTGATTCTCTCATGCTTTTTCCTGTGAAAAATAAAGTGGAAATAATATCCTCAATAGGTATTGCTAATATAAATACAGGAAGTAGAATATAAATATCCAAAAGTTATTTCTTAATCTATGGGCCATGGTTTAACAAAAGATACCAAAGAAGTGAACCAGATTTTAATCTTTTTGACAATTTGTATTATCTACTGAGAGATTTTAGAATGTCCAGAATAACAGACATTTAATTCAGAAAACTTCTTTGTGTTTATCTCACTTGAAATTTATGTTATGAAAGTGACAGTAAATTTGAAGTTGTACTCCTGACAGACTCATAAAATTCACAATATATCAGTTCCTAATAAATGTTATCACCACATGTCTTAAAAGTGAAGTAGGTTGAAAAAGAATTTGGCATTCACTTATAAAATTGACCTGTTGAATGAGAACCTGTGACTTAAAAGCTCACAGTGCCTTTCTAAGAATTGAATAAATAAAATAGCCATAGGAAAGCCTAAGATTATCTCAAATAATTAATTCTTTGTAAAAGCAAAAAAAAAAAAAAAGGTTTCAGAAAGTAAAATAAATAGACAACAATAAATGCCCATCTTTACACAAAATTTGCATATGTAAATCACATTAAGAAAATGTCTTTTGGAAAAATAAAACTTTCTAATGATCCCCACAATGTTATCTGGTTAAAAATTCATGCCTGGTCACCATCTTGTCAGTCATCCAGCCTGGCATTTTACATGCTGTACTCTGTATATGGGGCTTCCTTTGCGCTCAATGATAAGGAATCTGTCTGCAACGCAGAAGACTTCCTGCAATGCAGTAGACATGGGTTCAACCCCTGGGCTGGGAAGATCTCTACAGAAGGAAATGGCAAGCCACTCCAGTATTCTTGCCTGGGAAATCCCATAGAGAGAGGAGCCTCGCTGTCTACAATCCACGGGGTCCTATGAGTTGGGCACAACTTAGCGACTAAACCACCACTCCTAACTCTATATATAAGTTAAATAAGCAGGGTAACAATATGCATCCATGTCATACTCCTTTCTCAATTTTGAATCAGTTGCTTGTTCCATGTAAGGTTCTAATTGTTGCTTCTTCACTCACATATAGTTTTCTCAGGAGATGATTAAAGTTCCATGTCCAGTTCTAACTGTTGCTTCTTGATCTGCATACAGATTTCTCAGGAAGCAGGTCAAATGGTCTGGTATTCCTATTTCTTGAAGAATATTCCATAGTTTGTTGTGATCAGCACAGTCAAAGGCTTTGGCATAACCAATAAAAGCAGAAGGAGATGTTTTTCTGGAACTCTTGCTTTTCTGATAATCCAGCTGATGTTGGCATTTGATCTCTGGTTCCTCTGCCTTTTCTAAATCTAGCTTGAACATCTGGAAGTTCATGGTTCATGTACTGTTGAAGTCTGGCTTGGAGAATTTTGAGCATTACTTTGCTAGCTTGTGAGATGATGCAATTGTGTGGTAGTTTGAGCATTCTTTGGCATTGCCTTTCTTTGGGATTGGGATGAAAACTGACCTTTTCCAGTTCTGTGGCCACTGCTGTTTGCCAAATTTGCTGGCATACTGAGTGCAGCACTTTCACAGCGTCATCTTTTAGGATTTAAAATAGCTCAACTGGAATTCCATCACCTCCACTAGCTTTGTGCTTAGTGATTCTTCCTAAGGCCCACTTGACTTTGCATTCCAGAATGTCTGGCTCTAGGTGAGTAATTGCACCATTGTAATTATCTGGGTCTTGAAGAATTTTTTTCTATAGTTCTGTGTATTCTTGCCACTTCTTAATATCTTCTGCTCCTGTTAGGTCCATATGATTTCTGTCCTTTATTGTGCCCATCTTTGCATGAAATGTTCCCTTGGTATATCTAATTTTCTTGAAGAGATCTCTAGTTTTTCCCATTCTATTGCTTTCCTGTATTTCTTTGCATTGACCACTGAGGAAGGCTTTCTTATCTCTCCCTGCTATTCTTTGGAACTCTGCATTCAAATGGATATATCTTTCCTTTTCTCCTTTGCTTTCACTTCTCTTCTTTCACAGCTATTTTTAAGGCCTCCTTAGACAACCATTTTGCCTTTTTGCATTTCTTTTTCTTGGGAATGTTCTTGATCACTGCCTTCTGTAAAATGTCAAAAACCTCTGTCCATAGTTCTTCAGGCATTCTGTCTATCAGATCTAATCCCTTGAATCTATTTGTCACTTCCACTGTATAATCCTAAGGGAATTGATTTTGGTCATACCTGAATGGTTTAGTCGTTTTCCCTACCTAAGGAATTCATGATCTGAGCCACAGTCAGCTCCTGGTCTTATTTTGGCTGACTGTATAGAACTTCTCCATCTTTGGCTGCAAAGAATATAATCAATCTGATTTCAGTATTGACCATTTGGTGATGTCCATGTGTAGTGTCTTCTTTTGTGTTGTTGGAAGTGGGTGTTTGCTATGACCAGTGCATTCTCTTGGCAAAACAGTGTTTGCATTTGCCCTGCTTCATTTTGTACTCCAAGGCCAAATTTGCCTGTCACTCCAGGTATCTCCTGACTTCCTACTTTTACATTCCAGTCCCCTATAGTGAAAAGGACCTTTTTTATTGGGGTGGGGGCGGTGTTGGTTCTAGAAGGTGTTGTACGTCTTCACAGAGCCAATCAACTTCAGCTACTTCAGCATACTGGTCGGGGTATAGACTTGGATTACTATGATATTAAAGATTTTCCTTGGAAATGACAGAAATCATTCTGTTGTTTTTAAGATTGCATGCAAGTACTGCATTTCGGACTCTTTTGTTGACTATAAGGGCTACTCCATTTCTTCTTTCTACTCTTGCCCTCAGTAGTAGATATAATGGTCATCTGAGTTAAAATCACCCATGCCAGTCCATTTTAGTTCCCTGATTCCTACAATGCCAATGTTCACTCTTGCCATCTCCTGTTTGATCGCTTCCAATTTGCCTTGATTCATGGATCTAATATTCCAGGTTCCTATGCAATATTGCTCTTTACAGCATTGGAATTTACCTCCATCACGTCACATCCACTGAGTGTTGTTTTTGCTTTGGCTCTGTCTCTTCATCTTTCTGGAGTTATTTCTCCTCTCTTCTCTAGTATCATATCGGGCACCTGCTGACCTAGGGAGTTCATCTTTCAGTGTCCTATCTTTTTGTCTTTTCATACTATTCATGGGGTTCTCAAGGCATGAATACTGAAGTGTTTGCCATTCCCTTTTCCAGTGGACCACGTTTTGTCAGTGATCATATTTAGGAGAAACAAAGTAATCTATAGTCAACCCTCCAAATCCACAGTTTCCATATCCACAAATTCAACTAACTGTGGATCAAAAATATTTTAAAAAGTTCCCAGAAAGTTTTAAAAAGCAAAACTTGATAGGGTGATGTAGCGGTGGGGAAAATCTGATGAAGGCAGTCAAAGGGTACAAACTTCCAGTTATAAGCTAAATAAGTACTAGGGATGAAATCTACAATGTGATAAGTATAGTTAATTAACCCTGCCGTATATTATATATGAGTCTTTATCAGAGCAACGCCTAAGGATTGTCATCACAAGAATAACTTTTTTTTCTCTTTGTTGAATATTGTACCTATAAGAAATTATTAATATTCTATAAACTTATTGTGATAATCACTTCATGAAGTAAATCAAATCATTAACACCCTTATGCCAGAAAGTGAACAGGAACTGAAGAGCCTTTGGATGAAAGTGAAAGAGGGAGTATGAAAATGCTGGCTTAAAACTCAACTTTCAAAAAACTAAGATCATGGCATCTGGTCCCATCACTTCATGGCAAATAGATGGAGAAATAGTGGTAACAGTGACAGACTTTATTTTCTTGGTCTCCAAAATCACTGCAGATCGTGACTGCAACCATGAAATTAAAAGACATTTGCTCCTTGGAAGAAAACTATGACCAACCTAGATAGCATATTAAAAAGCAGAGACATTACTTTGCTGACAAAGGTCCGTCTAGTCAAAGCTATTGTTCTTCCAGTAGTCATGTATGGATGTGAGAATTGGACTATAAAGAAAGCAGAGCATCAAAGAATTGATGCTTTTGAACTGTGATGTTGGCGAAGACTCCTGAGAGTCCCTGGCCTGCAAGGAGATCCAACCAGTCCATCCTAAAGGAAATCAGTCCTAAATATTCATTGGAAGGACTGATGCTGAAGTTGAAACTCCAGTACTTTGGCCACCTGATGAAAAGAACTGACTCACTGGAAAAGACCCTGATGCTGGAAACGATTGAAGGCAGGAGGAGAGGGGGGTCTCTCATCCAGAGGGTGAGATGGTTGATAGCATCACCAACTTGATGAATTTGAGTTTGAGCAAGCTCCAGGAGTTGGTGGTGGACAGGGAAGCCTGGCTTGCTGCAGTCCATGGGGTCACAAAGAGTCGGACACAACTGAGCAACTGAACTGAACGGAACGGAACTTAACCTTATATAATATATGTCAACTATATCTCACTATATTGGGGAAAAAAAGCAAAACTTGAATTTGCCGTGTACTGGCAACTGTTTACATAGTATTTACATAATATTTGCAATAATTTTCAGAATATGTACATTTTATTAGACATTATAAGTAATATATAAATGATTTGAAGCCTATGTGAGGATACGAGCAAGCTATATACAAATACTGTAGCATTTTAGATAAATGACTTCATTGTCCACAGATTTTGGTATCCCTGGAGTGGGTGGAGTGCTGTAACCAATCCCCCATGGATACAAAAGAACAACTGTAGCTAAAAAAAAAAAAAAAAAAAAAAAACTGTAGCTGACAGAAATCAAGCTAGTAAATGTTATGCTCTTGTAACCGTCTTCCTTAAATTCATGTGTCACCAAACAAGATTGTCTTTGTTTAATTAACACTGAAATCTAGGGATCATAAAGGAACTGAGTAATAGAAATAAGCCTTCATTTCAACAATGCATTACCAATATGACTAAAAAAATTTGGTGTTGACTGTTAAAAACAATAGCAGGAAAAAAGTAACAGCAATTTTTTTTAATAATAAACAATTCAAAAATAATAAAATAGGCCCTGGCAGCATCAGAATAAACTCTCAGATGTTTAAGTTATTACATCTTAAAACAGATGTCCAAGGAAATAATGAATCAATCAACACATGTTGTTTAATTTTATAAATTTCATTCACCAAAGATTCTTTTTTAAAAATACAACATAACACTCACAAAATGAAACACACTTTTTCTGGGCCTCAGTAATTATGTTACAGAGCAACTTTCCCTTCTTATTGCTGGATCTCTCAAAATTTCAAGAATTGTCTGGTTTGAAATTTCTCCAGTACTTAGGAGAAATATAAATTTTTCAAATTCAACATAGAAATAGTTTTATAAATTCCTTAATATAAGAAAGTAGGTTCAGAGCCTAAAAATCTTTTCTAGAAACTAATAAGTTTTTCCTTGATTTGAAAGCTAAATTATAAAATATGTATGAATGAAGATACATTTTAAAAGTTATTACTTAAATGCATTTTTTTAGATTTAAAAACATCATGTAGTAAAAGCTTCCTTTGACAGATTAAAATCACTGTGCACACCTATTCACAAGCTCCTTCATGTTAAAAATCAAAAAGAGTGACTCTGAATGAAATCTTAATGTGTGCTGAGTAGGTTCCATTACTGAGAACATAATTACTATATACAGTACCTTGCCCAGTTTATAATGCAAGAAAACTAAATGACAGGGCTGCAGTGAGAGGTGGTCACAGTTTTAATGACTGTATCCAAGAGGTTTCATAAATCTCTACTAAAATAAAAGACTAACTCCTAGAGAGAAGTGGCATTACAGTTGGGAAGAGCTGGCAGAACTGATTATAAATAAATTGAACCATAATATTCACTCTCATCCACTCTAAGTAATTTTTCTCTTAGTATTTAGAGAGATATCTATTATTTGGCCCTTAACTCAGAAAATGAAGGATATATAGAAATAGGATATAGAGATATACATACATTTATATAACTACATATGTACATATTCCCAATACATGCTTATGTATTAATTTTGTGATTTTTCCCTTTCTATAAACAGAATTATACTTGAATGACACTTGAAATGAGCTTGAACAATTACCATTTTTTTATTTAATATATGTTTTAGAATGATGATTGGCAGATGTATAATCTTTGCCACTGAAATGAATGCATATACACATTCAAATTCTAGGAAAAGATTTTATTTACGAATTTAGAGATGCAGATATTTGGTAATTAAGGTGCTGTAATTGCCTTTCAATTAATTCTCCATTTAATAACAGAAAAGATATCAAATTTTTGTTACAAACAGCACAGCAATCTCTTATGGATAATGTATTTTTATATTTCCAGAATGGACTTTTCTACCACAGTTCAAAGCAGGAAACAGAAACCACCACAGGCATTCTTAAACATGAGAAAATTTCATACAGGAAATTCTTTGCTTACAAAAGCATTGCCAAGACTGAAGCAACAGTTTCTAAGCTGAGTCTCCTGGAATAACTCCTGGCTGGACCTGTACAGAACTGACTTACTAAAAGAGCACTACCTCTGAGGTCACAGCTGTGAATATGCCAGAAACAAGGTTCTCCGACTTTGCCAACACAGCCCAACACTCAGGAGGCTGCAAAATGTGCTCGTACTGCTGCAGCCTGCTATACCAGGCCAAGGTGCTATACCCTTTGCTTGTCAACATCTAGGAAGCTGGAATTGGGACCCTTCAGAATCACTGTTGGCAATCATCATATCTCTTGAGCATTGTTTGACATTAGGACTCAAAACCACAGGAAGATGGTTTCTGATTAACTTGTCCCTTTCAGATCTTGCCATAATACATACTTGGTAACCAAATGGTGGAAGTTAATTTGCATCCAGGACCTTAGCTGAAAGGGATTCTGGGAAATGTAGGTTTTGTAGTAAATAAAGGTTTAGAGAAGACAATGAATTGGATGCCTAACGTGAGTTGCACATAACTGGCATAATCTCTACATGTGAATATGTTTCAAATATACTGTAACAGGCTATTATACTAATATTTCCTCCATGAAAATTTAAGATATATCTTAAATTTCAGAGCATTTTGTTCTGGCAAGAAAAACTATTCTGGTAGAAAAATAAAAATTTATTTTTCAAGTAAAGAAACTGAATAAATTTATCTAAGAGAAGTTAAAATAGAAGACTACACAAGAATATCCAAAAAGATTCTTTTATAGAGTTTGATAGAGATAAAATCAGTGTATTTTGAGATCATTGGCAACTGGTGATCATATGAAAATGAAAAGGCAAACTGAGACCACTCAGGATTAAAGATAATTTCCTAAATGTTCATCTACTCAACTGTAGAATATAGTGGACATATATGGAAGTAGAGGAGGGTACATTTTAACTAGATATTGACTATTTGATAGTAACGTTGTTGTTCATTCACTAAGTCCTGTCCAACTCTTTATGGATCCATGAACTGTAGTCTGCCAGACTCCTCTGTCCATGGGACTTCCCAGGCAAGAATACTGGAGTGAGTTGCCATTTCCTTCTCCAAGGGATCTTCCTGGATCAGGGATGGAACCCGTGTCTCCTGCATTGGCAGGCAGATTCATTACCACTGAGTCACAAGGGAAGCACATTAGACACCATTAATTAAGCTCAAAATACATGAACTTAATTTTTTTATTTTCAATATTATCTGTATTTTCTATCAGATTGCATACATTCATGCTCAGTCACTCACCCATGTCCGGTTCTTTGTGACTCCATGGATTGTAGCCCATCAGGCTCCTCTGTCCATGGAATTTTCCAGGCAAGAATACTAGAGTGGGTTGCCATTTCCTATTCTACGCATAATACCATACACTGAGCCTTTAAAAAATAAATTTTTCAGTGGAAATTATTTTATCTGCTATATTAGTTTTCTCTTGCCTCCGTTACAAATTATCAAAAACTTAGTGACTTCAGTCAGTTTAGTTCAGTCACTCAGTCATGACCGCATGGACTGCAGCACCCCATACTTCCCTGTCCTTTACTATCTCCCAGAGTTTTCACAAACTCATGTCAACTGAGTCAGTGATACTGTCCAACCATCTCATCCCCTGTCGTCCCCTTCTCCTCCTGCCTTCACTCTTTCCCAGCATCAGGGTATTTTCTAATGCATCAGCCCTTCGTAGGAGGTGGCCAAAGTATTGGAGCTTCAGCTTCAGCATCAGTCCTTCCAATGACTATTCAGGATTGATTTCCTTTAGGATTGACTGGTTGATCTCCTTGCTGTCCAAAGGGACTCTCAAGTGTTTTCTCCAACACCACAGTTCAAAAGCATTAATTCTTCTGCACTCAACTTTCTTTATGGTCCAAATAAACACAATACAAATCTACTGTCTTACAGTTTGATAGGCTAGAAGTCTGACACAGGTCTCATTGAGATAAAATGAAGGTGAAACCAGGCCTCCATTGCCTTCTCCCCAGAGGCTACCTACCTCTGCCTACCACATCTGCTAAGAGTAATAACAGCAAAAATGAAATCTCTTATGCAAAGAGAAGCTCTTCATTGTGATATCTAACTTAGTGTCATTTTATATATCTCATTACACGTTTGATAAAAGGGATATATTTTAATATATCCTTTGAAAATATCTGAAAGGCCATATCCCATTTTTAAAATAAAATATGTGCAGTTTATATCAATCCCCAGAGGCTCTAGAAGAGAATCTGTTTCCTGTGGCTTCCAACTTCTCAGGGTTTCCAAAGCTCTTCGGGCTACTTCCTCTTCTATCAAAGACAATAATCTTGCAGTTCTCTGTGACTTTGCTTTTCTCTAGTTACATGTTTGTCTATTCTGCCTTCCTCTTCCATTTTAATAACACTCATGATAATATTCAGAGAAGGCACTGGCAACCCACTCCAGTACTCTTGCCTGTAAAATCCCATGGATGGAGGAGCCTGGTAGGATGCAGTCCATGGGGTCGCTAAGAGTCGGGCACAACTGAGCGACTTGACTTTCACTTTTCACTTTCATGCATTGGAGAAGGAAATGGCAACCCACTCCAGTGTTCTTGCCTGGAGAATCCCAGGGATGGGGGAGCCTGGTGGGCTGCCATCTATGGGGTCGCACAGAGTCAGACACGACTGATGCAACTTAGCAGCAGCAGCAGCATGATAATATTGGTCCCACCTGGATAACCCAGGAGAATGTCCACTTTATAAAGTCCAGATCCATAATCATAGTTGCAAAGTTCCTTTTGCCAAGTAAAGAAGCATAATCATAGGTTCTGAAAATTAGGACATGGGCATTTGGGGGCACTCATTATCTGCCTACCACATCTGCTAAGAGTAATAACAGCAAAAATGAAATCTCTTATGCAAAGAGAAGCTCTTCATTGTGATATCTAACTTAGTGTCATTTTATATATCTCATTACACGTTTGATAAAAGGGATATATTTTAATATATCCTTTGAAAATATCTGAAAGGCCATATCCCATTTTTAAAATAAAATATGTGCAGTTTATATCAATCTAGTTGGAACATGCAAAAAGAAAATTCACTTCATAGTAATAACTCCATGTGAAAAATAATTTACCTTTAAATGATCTTATTAACAAAGATCAGTTTGCTTATATGCTATGAAAACTGTTTCAGGGAGCTTCTGAATGCCTAAACTGCTTTCTATCATTCAACTGAGATTAACCTAAGACTTGAATCTATTTACTCACTACCTCTAGTATAGAATATCACTGCTGTGAAATATTTAAAAATGTGCCTATTATCTGTGTCAGTGATATTCTGTCTACTTGAGGATACTGATTTAGAAGAAACTAATCTTCAGGTGATTTAAATTTGGAAGAGACTATAAGTTACAACATGCAGTTTAGAGGTTATAGTTTTAGGGGGTAAAGAAAGACTCTACTGTTGACAGAAACATAACATGGAAATGTGAAGGGAGAGATTAAACAGGGACAAGGAATAAGCCCTGCTTAGTATGTGTAAACTGATAAAATACAGATGTGTGACCCAAAAAAATCGAGTTAGGTATGGACAAAAAATATCCAAATGCAATGTGTAATTCTCAGAGGAGATGGAAGTATACGTGTTTAATTCACATTTCTGTCTAAACAGATTAAGACTAGCAGCACTGCTGTGAGTGGAGTTTCCACAGGCCTCACCAGTCTATGGGGTACCACTAACAGGGATAACACATTTCCCAGGGCATTTTCCCCACTGGTTAATTAGAACAGCAGCCTCCCTCCTGGCCCCTGCTCTTTCCATCTAAATATCTTGGATTTCCCTGACTGTCTCACATGGAGAACAAATCTAGACAAAGGCAACCTCTGCAACTTCTGTTGGGTATTGTTCAACTGCTATTACTCCTTGAGGTCAGGTCCACTGGAGAAAGACCTCCAAAGGCACTTCTTCCTTCTAGACATGATGATTATTTCACTAGACACCAATCCATTCACTGTATCCCAGACTCCACAATAAATGAATTTGCAATATCCACAAGATTTTTGGTAGAATAAAATGGGAGAATGTCTTACTACTTCTTCAAGTGTTGGAGTCTGTTTAAAACCTACCAAATCCTTATGCTCAGTTCGTGAAATATATAATTTTGTTGAAACACTTTTCTCTATTTGCTCACAGCCCTTCTTTTCCTTGGATTTAGAGGAGAGAGGTTCAAATGACTATTTTGTCAAATTCATATTATCTCTTCTCTCCTATAACCAGGGCTTTACTGTTTTGTTTTGTTTTTTTCCAGTGAATTCTTTCAGGATATCCTCAAACCTCCATGCAAGAAAAACATCTATTAGACTTCCCCTCTCGTTCATCATACAGGCACACACTTCTGAACACTAAGACACAACTTAAACTTAAGCTGAAATTTATATACATTAATAGCATGTATCACATTCAATATAAGAGCTATTGCAGGGCAATGCTGAATCTTTCAAAGAACATGGTTATATAAAAAATGTGTGAACATACTCTATGGATTTGAAACTGAGAATATAGTCATCAAATATCCAGTTGATCTAGCCAGTGCTGGGAAACTATTAATCCAAGCATGTAACGACCACAAGTCTCCCATTTCCAATTTGGGGAAGAGTAAGTATCTAGGATATGTTGGGCATATATGTGTCTGAATAATAAGGAAACGATTTCTAAACTTATTCTCACATTACCTAGACTTGAGACATGTCCCGTTTTGTGATCACACCTCATTCTGCAGAATCTATGGACAAATTCCCAGAATAGCTCTATACTGAAGGGATTTTCTGGAATTCACTTTATCTCTGTGAAGCATTTATGCATTGAAATCTCCTACCTGTAATATATCTAGCCTCTCTGCTGAATAAAATATTCTGTTCATGAAATTGGATACAATTTGTCTCTTATACATACATTTTAAAAGATTTAGATCTGACATCACCTCACTATTCTAGGAAGGAAATGTTTTGAAATAACTGAAAAGTTGATTAGCTGCTTAATCTTAATACTTGATATACTAAATTTGTATATAGCCTGTGGTTTAAAAAGTTAAGTCAGATATTGGGAAGGAATCAAACTTATCCTAAACATATTTGAATCTAACACTATATATAGTAGAGTAACTTAAAAGAAGTTGTTAATTGTGTTGCTTTCCCTTTAAAAATGTTATTTTTGGAGAGGAGATCAAGATAGTGGAGTAGGAGGATGCTGGACTTGCTTCCGCTCATAAACACATCAAAACTATTGATATAATAGTTATAATAGTATATAATATAACATATAGAGTGATTCATACTGGAATCAACCTCAGAATTAGCAGAGTTCTTCTTCTGTATCCAAATGAAGCTGTATCCAAATGAAGTCTGGTAGGAAGGGAAGAGAAGTGGTCTGGTTAGAACATGCATCCCTAGCAGGAGACACAGAAAATGGAGGGATACATAAAGGTTAGGAATCACCCTGGGTAATAAGAGGTTTGAGCTACATATGAAGCGCCTAAACCTCAGATCCAATGCTGGGAAGATGAGCTCTTTTAGCTGATTCAAAAACCATTGGGGCTTACTGGAGTGCCAAAAGAGACTGACAGTCTGCTCTAGAAGAGTCCATTAAGTTTTGATTACTTCCAGTTACAGTGTGGAGGCAGCAGATTGAAAATTATGTGGGGATCTGGTTGGCTTACTAGGACCACCCCAGCCTCCAGCTCTAGCCACTCTTACTCTGGCATGGCTCCCCACTAAGGAGGAGGCTGCCTTTTCCAATGTGAGTATGTATGCATTGAAGTAATAGAGCCAGCTTAGAATCAGCCCTGCCTCTGACCAGGTTGGAGGTAGCCATTGTCAGCTCTCATGTCCCTGCACACACTCCCAAGGAATGGAAGCTAGTTCTAGGGCAGACTCTGCCATCACCGAAGTGTACATCTATGTGCACACTATGGATGAAATGAGGCCAGCCTAGTGGTTTTGAACTAGTCCCTCTGGTCCTGACCCATCATGTAAACAGGGGGCACACATCAAGAGAAAATAAAACCAGCACAGAAGTGCAGCCCCAAGCCCTCAAGCTCTAAATACAGCTCAAACCAAGGCAGAGATTGCCATCATACCCAGGAGAGACAAATACACCAGGGCTCCTGCTCTAGCCTCTCAGACTCTGAACTAATGCCTAATAGGATTGTGATGGGTATTGAACATTGCAGAAGCCCTGGCTTGCACCTGATTCTGTCCCCTCCAAATCAAGTCCCACCCCCCACCAAGGCAGTGACTGTTAGCCTGTGTTCACTTCAGATCCAGGTTTCCCACCAAAGCCACTGTGCACACAGATTGCAGAAGGACACTCACACACAGGACATCACTTCAAGATCAGGAAAGATAAATATTTCCTCTAATTTTATAGGTACAGAAAAAATTAAACAGAATGAGACTATAGTGAAATAGGTTTCAAAAAAAGACTGAGAGAAAACCTTGATGAGATAGAGATCATTTACCTGATATATTTCAAAGCAATAGTAATAAAAATGCTAACTAAACTGAGGAAAAGAGTAGAGGAACACAGCAAGAATTTTAACAAAGAACTAAAAAATATAAGTGTGAAAAACACAATAATTGAAATGAAAAGTACACTGGTGGAAATTAACAGCAAATTAGATGACACACATACAAATGCATAAACAATCTAGAAGACAGAATAATGAGTCCCTCTATCAGAACAGCAAAAGATGAAAATGAGAACAGTTTAAAGGACCTCGAGGACAACGTCAGGTATACTAACACTTGCATTATCGGAATCCCAAAAAGAGAAAAGAGAAAGGGGTGTAAATATGTTTGATAAAACTATGACTGAAAGCTTCCTGAATCTGAAGAAGGAAACAGATATTCAGGCACGAAGCACAGACAGTACCATACCAGATGAACCCAAAGAGACACGCACCAAGACATATAATTAAAATGGCAAACATTAAAGATAAAAAGAGAGTTCTAAAGGCAGCAAGAGAAGAACAGTAATGCTATGACTGATTTTTCAGCAGAACTCCACAGCCCAGAAGAGAGTGGCACGATACATTTAAAGTGCTGAAAACCCTGGTCACCCTATCCATCAATTTTATCATTCAGAATTGAAGGGAAAATAAAGAACTTTTCGTATAAGCAAACATTGAAATACTTAAATACTGAATGCTAAAGAGACTTTATAAGAGTTGCTAAAGAGTCTTCTTTAAATAAAATATAAAAGGCTACAATAAAGAAATTATGCAAAGGGAAAGTTCCATTGGTATAGGAAAATACATAGTGAAATCTATGGATCAACTGGCTTTAAATAAGCTAGTGCAAAGGTTAAAAGAAAAAATATGAAATCAAATATAACTATAACAAACAGTTCAGGGATAAATATGAAGATGTAAAATATGACATCAAAAACACAAATATTGGGGGAAGGGAGTTAAAACATGTAGATCTTTTAGAATGTATTTGAACTTACGCCACTAACAATTTAAAATAAATAGATATATTTATAGGTCAACATATAAAAAGGGCTTCTCAGTTGGCACTACCTGGTAAAGAACCTGCTTGCCAATGCAGGAGACATAAGAGATGTGGGTTTGATCCCTGGATCAGGAAGATCTCCTGGAGAAGGGCATGGCACTCACTCCAGTATTCTTGCCTGGAGAATCCCATGGACAGAGGAGCCCCACAGGAGGGCTATAGTCCACAGAGTCACAAAGAATCAGACATGACTGAAGCGAATTAACACACACACACACACACACACACACACACACACACACACACCATATATAAACCCCATTGGAATAAGAAATCAAAAACCTATAACAGCTTCACAAACACTAGAGAGAAAGGAACACAAGCATACCGCTTAAGCAAATTATCATATCACAATGGAACAAACTAAACTAAGAAGAAAAGGAGAGAGAAGGGACTCACTTAAGAACTAAAGATGCACACAAACCGAAAGTGAAGGTATGGAAAAAGATATTCCATGCAAATACAAATTAAAAGAAAACTGGGGTAGAAATATTCATACCAGACAAAGTACACATTGAAATAAAATCTAAAATTAAATGCAAAGAGGGGAATTATATAATAATAAAGGAAACAAAACATGAAGAGATAATGTTCTTAAACATATACGTGCCTAATATAGGAGCACATAAATATATAAAGCAAATATAATAGACATAAATGGAAAAACTGACAGTAATACATAATAATATGGAACTTTAATGCCCCACTAATATCAATGGGTAGAAAACTAATAAGGAAATAGTAGTCTTATATGACACATTAAACCAAATGAACTTAATATATATCTAAAGGACTTTCACACTTTCACTTTTAAAGGACATTCCATCAAAAAACATCAGAATACACATTGTTTTCAAATGCACATGAAAGATCCTCTAGGATAAATTACATATTAGGTCACAAGCAAGTATCAATAAATTTAAGAGTATAGAAATTATATAAAGCATCTTTCTGGCCACATGATATGGTATTTGACATCAGCTAGAGGAAGAAATTTTGGGAAAAATGCAAACATATGAAGACTAAACAACATATTATTGAAAAAAAAATGGGTCAATGAAGAAATTAAAGAGGAAATCAGAAAATACTTTGGGAGAAATGAAAATAAAATCGCAACTTCCTCAAACCTATCAGATGCAGCAAAAGCAGTTCTACAAGGGAAATTTATACAAATACAGAGACACCTCAAGAAATAAGGCATATTTCAAGAAAAGAAGCTAACCTACCAACTTAAGGAATCAGAAAAACAAGCACAGAGAGAATCTAAAGTTATCAGAAAGAAGGGTATAATAAAGATTAGTGAGGAAATAAATTAGAGACCAAAAAAATAAAATGGAAAAGATCAATGAAATCTAGAGGTTTTTTTTTTCTAAAAAGATTAATAAAACTGACACACCTCTAGTCAGGTTCATTAAGAAAAAAAAGAGTACTCAAATGAAATAGCACATGAAAGAGGAAAAAAATTTTATTGACATAACATAGATACAAAAAATCATAAGGGAACACTACAGTAATATGCCAACAAATTTGATAAATTAAAAGAAATGGATAAATTCCTAAAAACATACATTCTTTCAAGATTAAATTAAGTAGAAATAGATAATCTGAAGAAAACAGTTACTAGCACTGAATCGGAGAAGGCAATGGCAACCTACTCCAGTACTTTTGCCTGGGGAATCCCAGGGACGGCAGAGCCTGGTAGGCTGCCGTCTATTGGGTCGCACAGAGTCGGACACAACTGATGCAACTTAGCAGCAGCGGCAGCAGCAGCACTGAATCAGTGATCAAAACACTCCCAATAAACAAAAATCTAGGACTGTATGACTTTATAGGAAACTTCTACCAAACATTAAAAGAGTTAATACTCATCATCTTAAACTGTTCCAAAATGCTGAAGAGGGAAGACTCCCTAATTCATTGTATAAGACCATCTTTACCATGATGACAAAATGCTACAATAACATTATAGGTCAATATCACTAATGAAAATAGGCTCAAAAATCCCCAAGAAATATTAGCAAGACAACTTCAGTAATATATAAAACTATTCCTAGACAATGATCAAGTGGGATTTTTTCCAGGGATGCAAGAATGGTTCAATATCTATCAATCAATAAATGTGACATAAAACAGTGACAAATGAAAAATCACATGATCAACTTAATAGATGAAGAAAAAGTATTTGACAAAATTCAACATCCATTTATGATAAAAATTCTCTTCCAAAGTTGATATGAACATGGAAGTGTTAGTCATTCAGTTGTGTCTGACTCTTTGTAATCCCATGGACTGTAGCACACCAGGCTTCTCTGTCCATGGGATTCTCCAGGCAAGAATACTGGAGTGGGTAGTCATTCCCTTCTCCAAAGGATCTTCCCAAGTTGGTGATGGAACCTGGGTCTCCCACATTGCAGGCAGATTCTATACCATCTGAATCACCAAACAGGTGATAAAGTTGGTGTAGAGGGTATATATCTCATATCATAAAGGCCATTTATAACAAACATGACAGCTAACATGAAACTCAGTCATGAAAACTGAAAGCTTTTCCTCTAAATGAGTAAAACTACAAGCCTGACCCACTCTGTCTATTCAATCCAGTGTCTATTCTTGCTGATCACTAGGTTCACTTGACTCATTTTCTACTTTCCATGTTACCACAATCAATGATATTGTTAAACTTTTAGCCACTACATACAAAGAACCCTTTTATTTAATTTCCAACAGTATTTTCTTCACTTTTCCTTAAGTCCTCACTGACAGTCTCCTCAAGGATTATCATAATTCACTTAATTATTTCTTTAGGACTAAGTTCTCAGGCCCACCAAGTTTTGGGCACTGCCCACTCTGGTCACCAAAGTCTATTTCAGGTTCTCTGACTGTGTAACACATTACCATATTACCCCAAATTTAGTAGTATTAAATAACTTCTTTTGGTCTATGTATGTGCTTTTATGTCTATGTATGTGCTTTTGTCTCAATATGTCTATGGATCAGGAATTAAAAAACAAACATTAAGAATGGTTATTTGGGTCATGATATACAAGCCTCAGAAAGAAGAACTGAAACCTAAGGGCCAACGAAACTGACCTGTAGTCTTATTTGCTCATGTATGGTAGACGCTGAATATAAGCTGGTCATCTCAGTTCCTCTTTAGTGGATTCTGTATGGACTAGGTTGGCTTCCTTATAGAATCATTAGGTTCCAAAAGTAAGATATCAGAAATAAACTGCATACAACATAGAAGCCACACTGCTTTTTCTGACCTATTTTCAAAGTCATACAATGTCATTTTCATTGCAATATATTCATCAAGGCAGTCTCAAAGTCTTGTTCATGTTCAAATGAAAGGAAAATAAATTCTACTACTTGCGGGGAGTGGGGATGTTTTGGACCAGAAATATATCAGTGGATGTTCTTTGGAAGTGACAGTCTGCCACAGGATGAGATAACATATTACAACAGTTAAAAACAATCTGTTATCATTCACAAATAGTTTGTGAACATAAACATTTTATTGGTTGCAATAAATTTGAACTAAAATAGAGATACAACTTGATTTTTTCTCTAAAACCATATCAGTTTCAGGTCTGCCAAACTAAATTTGTATTCTCAATGGGTGATGTTAAATAATCTTTGTTATGCTTTGACTCATAACTGTATAGAGTACAAAAGTGTATTTTTATACATGTGTGCTTAATAAGATGATATTATTATGATTATAAAATGATTCTTCAGCTAAAATACTTGACAACCATTGTTATATCAGAGAAATAATTGTATGTACAAAAGTTAAACTACCAGTTTGAGTCTTAATATACTTTGTGCTAACCACTGTCAAGAAAATGACTTGGCAGCAATGTTAAAGATCCAGGAAATTTAACATTCTAAGCCTATGTCAAAATAGACAAGAGAGTATGTTTCTATGCTTGGAAGGTATATTGTTAAACAATACTTTGTCATCATAACTTAAAATACATAAATTATTATGGCATTAGGGATAATGAGAAGGGACCAATATACAAAGAAACATCTCAGAAAGTTATCTTATGATTCTAAGATTCATCCCGAAGATAAATGTAGTGAACGAGAAAGAATCACATGTATTAGTGACAGGAGACTTTCTGGAATCATAGCTTCAGGAGTCCCCAATATTATATCACATAAAACATTAGAAAAATGTTGCCACCAGTGTAGGAGCACTGATTTCAAGAAGTACAAGTACAATCTCAATTTGCTCCCTCCCAACATATGGGGAAACAGTGAAAAGTTTACAGGTAATTGGAGTAAAAGTAATTTACTTTGATAGCAGATAATTATTAGAAGAACTAGCAAAATCTTTCACAGCAGGCTTCAATGGTACGTGAACCAAGAACTCCCAGACTTACAAGCTAGATTTAGAAATAAGAGGAACCAGAGATCAAATTGTTGGATCATAGAAAAATAAAGGGAATCCCAGAAAAATAGCTACTTCTGCTTCATTGATTATGCTAAAGCCTTTGACTGTGTGGATCACAACAAACTGTAGATAAATCTTAAAGAAATGAGAATACCAGACCATCTTACCTGCCTCCTGAGGAATCTGTACTCAGGTCAAGAGGTAAGAATTAGAATGGGACATGGAACAATGGACTGGTTCAAAATTGGGAAAAGAGTATGCCAAGGCTGTATATTGTCACCCTGCTTATTTAACTTATTTGCAGAGTACATCATGCAAAATGCCAGGCTGGATGAAGCACAAGCTGGAGTCAAGATTGTCGTGAGATATATCAATACTCTCAGATATGCAGATGATACCACCCTTATGGTAGAAAGCAAAGAGGAAGAGGAACTAAAGAACCTCTTGATGAAGGTGAAAGAGGAGAGTGAAAAACCTGGCTTAAAACTTCACATTCAACAAACTAAGATCATGGCATCTGGTCCCATCACTTCATGGCAAACAGATGGGGAAACAAGAAAAATAGTGCAAGACTTTATTTTCTTGGGCTCCAAAATCACACTACAGATGGTGACTGCAGCCATGAAATTAAAAGATGTTTGTTCCTTGGAAGAAAAGTCATGACCAACATAGACAGTTTATTAAAAAGCAGAAACATTACTTTGCTGACAAAGGTCCACATAGTCAATGCTATGGTTTTTCTAGTAGTCATATATGGACGTGAGAGTTGGACCACAAAGAAGGCCGAGTGCCAAAGAATTGATGCTTTTGAACTATGGTGCTGAAGACTCTTGAGAGTCCCTTGGACAGCAAGGATATCAAACCAGTCAATCCTAAAGGAAATCAACCCTGAATATTCATTGGAGAGACTTATGCTGAAGCTGAAGCTCCAATACTTTGGCCACCTGATGTGAAGAACTGACTTCTTGGAAAAGACCCTGATGCTGGGAAAGATTGAAGGTAGCAGGAGAAGGGGAAGACAGAGAATGAGATGTTTGGATTCAATAGAAATGACTTCGAGCAAACTTCCGGAGATAGTGAGGGACAGGGAAGACTGATGTATTGCAGTCCATGGTGTGGTAAAGGGTCAGACATGACTGAGCAACTGAGCAACAACAACAAAGGCATAAGAGAATAATCTTAGTAAGTCAGAATTTTAATATTCAAAATTTCTTCTAACTCAATATTGTTAACTTGGCCTTTGCATTTAACTATTTATAAAAAATGTTATTGAGCAACTAAGAAACATAAATGTAATCATTAAAATTAAGCTTCTCTATTAACTAATTTGTGCTTATATGAAACAATTTCTTGTCCCATATTCTAGGCAATCGACTTGGTACACAACTGTGAATAAACAGTAATGATCTATGCCTTGAAATGATTGGATTGGAAAGAACACTCAGTGAAATACAGAAAATATTTTAACATCCATTATCTGCACATAAGTAATTACTATATCAATTACAACAAACATATATCCATACTTACTATTGCATAATTCAAAGCATTTGACATTTTCCTCTTAAATAAAGTCTAATTTCATCATATGTTAAAATCCCACAAAATACATTTTCACTGTTATATTACCTAAATCTATTTCATTACATATTACCAAGAAATTTTTCATATCCCACAGAAGAGCAAAGTTAAAAGATATTTTTTCTACAGTAAGGTTTATCAAGCTGAAATTTATTCACATTTTGGACTTGATAATTCTCTGGGTGAATAGCTATTTTAAATATTGTATATAGCCTCTATCCATGAATGATATAACCTCCAAATTGTGACCACCAAAAATGATTCCAAATATTGATAAATTTCCCTGAGTGAAAAAGTCATGCCCAGTTGAGGATGACTGTCTATAGTAAAGGACATTAATGAAGAACGTGTGTTCCTTTCTGTGTTTACTCAAGTCAAACCTCGGTTTGATACTTAGGTCAGGAAGATCCCCTGGAGAAGGGAATGGCAACCCATTCCAGTATTCTTGCCTGGAGAATTCCATGGACAAAGGAGACTGGTGGGCTAGAGTTGGACTTGACTGAGTGATTATCACTTTCACTTTCATTAATATTCTATTTCTTCTAGGTCGTGTTACTTTCTGGTAATTCACTGAAATATTTATAATGTTTATAAATTGTTGTATGGGCTTTATATGTCAATCTAACAATTATATCTTCATTTCTTAAGGAAGCTATTTAAGCTGAAAGACAATGATGTCAGATGAATATTAGATCTACAGTCTCAAGAGAACACCAGATATGGTAAATATTGGGTAAATACAAAATCTAAATCATTTAAAAATTTTTATCTCTTAGCACTTTAAAATATATGATACGTAAAAAGAAAAATTTAACCATGTATTGTGGGTTTTTAACCTAAGTGGTTTCAACATGGATCTAATAACAATAGCACAAAGTTCAGGGGGGATAACACCATATTATTGCAAGGTTCTCAGACTCTAAGTGACTGGAAGTAGAATATGACAGTTAAGAATATTGACTGGAAGTTGAACATGGTAGTTAATTTGTTAATTATACATGTAGTGTAATTCTGAGCTTCTCTGGTGGCTCAATCATAAAGAATCTGTTTGCCAACGCAGGAGATGTGGGTTTGATCCCTGGATCACGAAGATCCCTTGGAGAAGGAAATGACAATTCACTCTGCTATTCTTTCCTGGGAAATTCCATGGACAGAGGAGCACGGTGGATTATAGTGCATGGAGTAGCGAAAGAGTCAAACACAACTTAGAGATTAAACAACAAGAAGTGTAATTCTTAAGCAACTAACAAAGAAAAGCAAAAGTAGTGTAGGAAAAATATATATATAAAAATTAAAAGAGGAGTAGAAAAATTAATTTCCAAAAATGCTGGAAATAAGGAACAGGAAGCAAAACCAATAAAACAAAAACAGTAAAATGATTAACATATTCAGTGTCAATAATTACATTAACTATAAATGGAATAAGTCAGTTAAAATGTAGTAATTTTCTGACTCAAAAAAATCCAAAACCAAATCCTAATAACTATCTCCTAATAGCATATTTTAATTACAGAAACACATACGAGTATAAAGTAAGGGAAGGGAAATAGAAATAATAGGTAAACATTAAAATTAAGAGGGTACTGTAGAGCACAGGGAACTTTACTTAATATTCTGTAATAATCTATATGAGAAAGAAATGAAAAAGAATGGATATGCGTGTGTGTGTGTGTGTGTGTGTGTGTGTGTGTGTGTGTGTGTGTGTAACAATAAAGGACAGAGATGGTATGGACCTAACAGAAGCAGAAGATATTAAGAAATGGTGGGAAGAATGTACAGAAGAACTATAAAAAAGATCTTCATGATCCAGATAACCATAATGGTGTGATCACTCACCTAGAGCCAGACATCCTGGAATGCAAAGTCAAGTAGGCCTTAGGAAGCATCACTATGAACAAAGCTAGTGGAGGTGATGGAATTCCAGTTGAGCTATCTCAAATCCTAAAAGATGATGCTGTTAAAGTGTTGCACTCAATATGCCAGCAAATTTGGAAAACTCAGCAGTGGCCACAGGACTGGAAAATGTCAGTTTTCGTTCCAATCCTAAAGAAGGGTAATGCCAAAAAATGCTCAAACTACCTCTCAATTGCACTCATCTCACACGCTAGCAAAGTAATGCTTAAAATTCTTCAAGTCAGGCTTCAGCAATACGTGAATCATGAAATTCCCGATGTTCAGGCTGGTTTTAGAAAAGGCAGAAGAACCAGAGATCAAATGGCCAACATCTGCTGGATCATCAAAAAATCAATAGAGTTCCAGAAAAAAACATCTATTTCTGCTTTTTTGACTATGCCAAAGCCTTTAACTGTGTGGATCACAATAAACTGTGGAAAATTCTGAAAGAGATGAGAATACCAGACCACCTGACCTTCCTCTCGAGAAACCTGTATGCAGGTCAGGAAGCAACAGTTATAACTGGACATGAAACAACAGACTGGTTCCAAATAGGAAAAGGAGTACGTCAAGGCTGTATATTGTTACCCTGTTTATTTAACTTATATGCAGAGTACATCATGAGAAACGCTGGGCTGGATGAAGCACAAGCTGGAATCAAGATTGCTGGGAGAAATGGCAATAACCTCAGATATGCAGATGACACCACCCTTATGGCAGAAAGTGAAGAAGAACTAAAGAGTCTCTTGATGAAAGTAAAAGAGGAGAGTGAAAAAGTAGGCTTAAAGCTCAACATTCAGAAAACTAAGATCATGGCATTCGGTCCCATCACTTCATGGCAAATAGATGGGGAAACAGTGGAAACAGTGGCTGGCTTTATTTTTCTGGTCTCCAAAATCACTGCAGATGGTGATTGCAGCCATGAAATTAAAAGACACTTACTGCTTGGAAAGAAAGTTATGACCAACCTAGACAGCATATTAAAAAGCAGAGACACTACTTTGTCAACAAAGGTCCGTCTAGTCAAGGCTGTGGTTTTTCCAGTAGTCATGTATGGATGTGAGAGTTGGACTATAAAGAAAGCTGAGTGTCAAATAATTGATTCTTTTGAACTGTGGTGTTGGAGAAGACTCTTGAGAGTCCCTTGGACTGCAAGGAGATCCAAAAAGTCCATCCTAAAGGAGATCAGTCCTGGGTGTTCATTGGAAAGAATGATGCTGAAACTGAAAATCCAATATTTTGGCCACCTGATGGGAAGAGCTGACTCATTTGAAAAGATACTGATGTTGGGAAAGATTGAAGACAGAAGGAGAAGGGGATGACAGAGGATGAGATGGTTGGATGGCATCACCGACTCAATAGACATGAGTTTGGGTAAACTCCAGGAGTTGGTAACAGACAGGGAGGCCTGGCGTGCTGCGGTTAATGGGGTTGCAAAGAGTCAGACATGACTGATCGACTAAACTGACTGACTGAGACACTTCATAGACTGTGAGAGACCTTCAAGTAGAGTACCCAGTTAGGGTCCTGAAATATGACTCCAGAAATAATAGATGCATATTAACTGACTAAATGTGGGGACAATTCATTATTCAGAGAAAGGAAATCATAGAGTTTTAACCATAAAGCAAATAAAGAGCTGTATTAGGATGCAGTTGACTATTTTAGGATAAAAAATCATTGACAGATTAATTAATATGTACACTGTTTGTTTTTTTGGTAGGAGAAATGACTTTTCAAAAACAGATTCCCTCTAGTCAGTCAGTTCTGTTGCTCAGTCATGTCTGACTCTTTGCAACCCCATGGACTGCAGCACACCAGGCTTCCCTGTCCATCACCAACTCCCGGAGCTTGCTCAAACTCATGTCCATCCTGCCAGTGATGCCATCCAACCATCTCATCCTCTGTCATCACCTCCTCCTCTTCCCTTCCATCCTTCCCAGAATGAGGGTCTTTTCAAATGAGTCAGTTCTTTGCATCAGATGGCCAAAGTATTGGAGATTCAGCTTCAGCATCAGTTCTTCCAGTGAATATTCAGGGTTTATTTCCTTTAGGATTGAATGGTTGGATCTCCTTGCAGTCCAGGGACTCTCAAGAGTCTTCTCCAACATCACAGTTCAAAAGCATCAATTCTTTGGTGCTCAGCTTTCTTTATAGTCCAACTCTCACATCCACACATGACTACCGGAAAAACCATAGCTTTGACTAGATAGACATTAGTTGGCAAAGTAATGTCTCAGCTTTTTAATATGCTGTCTAGGTTGGTCATAACTTTCTTTCCAAGCAGTAAGCGTCTTTTAGTTTCTTGGCTGCAGTCACCATCAGCAGTGACTTTGGAGCCCAAAAAATAAAGCCTGTAACTATTGCCATTGTTTTCCATTCTATTTGCCATGAAGTGATGGGACAGGATGCCATGATCTTAGGTTTTTGAATGTTGAGTTTTATGCCAAATTTTTCACTCTCCTCTTTCACTTTCATCAAGAGGCTCTTTAGTTCTTCTTCACTTTCTGCCATAAGGGTGGTGTCATCTGCATATCTGAGGTTATTTTTATTTCTCCAGGCAATTTTGGTTCCAGCTGGTGCTTCATCCAGCACAGAATTTCCCATGATATACTCTGCACATAAGTTAAATAAGCAGAGTGACAATATACAGCCTTGACGTACTCCTTTTCCAATTTTGAACCAGTCTGTTGTTCCATGCCTGGTACTAACTGTTGCTTCTTGACTTGCATACAGATTTCTCAGGAGGCAGGAAAGGTGATCTGGTATTCCCATCTCTTTCAGAATTTTCCACAGTTTATTGTGATCCACACAGTCAAAAGCTTCAGCATAATCAATACAGCAGAAGTAGATATTTTTCTGGAACTCTGTTGCTTTTTCAATGATATAATGGTTGTTGGCAATTTGATTCCTATGCCTTTTCTAAATCCAGCTTGAACCTCTGCAAGTTCATGGTTCACATACTGTTGAAGTATGGCTTGCAGAATTTTGAGCATTACTTTGCAAGCCTGTGAGCTGAGTGCAATTATGTGGTAGTTTGAATAATCTTTGGCATTGACTTTCTTTGGGATTCTAATGAAAACTGATCTTTTCCAGTCCTGTGGCCACTGCTAAATTTTCCAACTTTGCTGGCATATTGAGTGTGACACTTTAACAGCATCATCGTTTAGGATTTGAAATAGCTCAACTGCCATTCCATCACTATCATTAGCTTTGTTTGTAGCCATGCCTCCTAAGGCTCACTTGACTTTGCATTCCAGGATGTCTGGCTCTAGGTGAGTGATCATACCATCGTGATTATCTGAGTCATGAAGATCTTTTTTGTATAGTTCTTCTGTGTATTCTTGCCACATCTTCTTAATATCATCTGCTTCTGTTAGGTCCATAACATTTCTGTCTTTTTTGTGCCCATCTTTGCATGAAATGTTCCCTTGGTATCTCCAATTTTTTGAAGAGATCTATAGTCTCTCAAATTATATTGTTTTCCTCTATTTGTTTGTTTTTTTAATTCATTTATTTTTAAATTGAAGGATAATTGCCTTACAAAATTTTGTTGTTTTCTCTGAAACCTCAACATGAATCAGCCATAGGAATATGTATACCGCCTCCCTTTTGAAGCTCCCTCCCCTCTCCCTCCCCTTACCACCCCTCCAGGATGGTACAGTGCCCCTGTTTGAGTTTCCTGAGACATACAATTATTTTCCTTTATTCCTTTTTATTTTATAAATTAATTTATTTAATTGGAGGCTAATTACTTTATAGTGTTGTAGTAGGTTTTGCCATACATTCACATGAATCGGCCATGGGTGTACATGTGTCCCCCATCCTGAACCCCCTCCCACCTCCCCCCATCCCATCCCTCAGGCTTGTCCCAGTGCACCAACCCTGAGCGTCCCGTTTCATGCATCGAACCTGGACTGGCAATCTACTTCATGGATTGGAAGAATCAATATAGTGAAAATGAGTATACTACCCAAAGCAATCTATAGATTCAATGTAATCCCTATCAAGCTACCCAACAGTATTTTTCAGAGAACTAGAAAAAATAATTCCACAATAATTCCATCTATTTGTGTCATCTTTGATTTCTTTGATCAGTGTTTTATAGTTTTCCATATATAGGTCTTTCGTTTCTTTAGGTAGATTTATTCCTAAGTATTTTATTCTTTTTGTTGCAATGGTGAATGGAATTGCTTCCTTAATTTCTCTTTCTGTTTTCTCATTGTTAGTGTGTAGGAATGCAAGGAATTTCTCTGTGTTAATTTTGTATCCTGCAACTTTACTATATTCATTTGTTAGTTTTAGTAATTTTCAGGTGGTGTCTTTAGGGTTTTCTGTGTAGAGGATCATGTCATCTGCAAACAGTGAGAGTTTTCAGCAATCCCACTGCTGGTCATACACCGAGGAAACCAGAATTGAAAGAGACACGTGTACCCCAATGTTCATGGCAGCACTGTTTACAATAGCTAGGACATGGAAGCAACCTAGATGTCCATCGGCAGACAAATGGATAGGAAAGCTGTGGTACATATACACTATGGAATATTACTCAGCTACTAAAAGGAATTCATTTGAATCAGTTCTAATGAGGTGGATGAAACTGGAGCCTATTATACAGAGTGAAGTAAGTCAGAAAGAAAAACACCAATACAGTATATTAATGCATATATATGGAATTTAAGAAGATGGTAACAATAACCCTATACGTGAGACAGCAAAAGAGACACACATGTACAGAATAGACTTTTGGACTCTGTGAGAGAAGGCGAGGGTGGGATGATTTAAGAGAATAGCACTGAAACATGTATATTACCATATGTGAAACAGATTGCCAGTCTAGGTTCAATGCATGAGACAGGGAACTCAGGGTCGGTGCACTGGGACAAGCCTGAGGGATGGGATGGGGCTGGAGGGGGTTGGGAGGTGGGGGGAGGTTCAGGATGGGGGACACATGTACACCCATGGCTGATTCATGTAAATGTATGGCAAAACCCACTACAATATTTAAAGTAATAAGCCTCCAATTTAAATAAATAAATTAATTTTTAAAAAAATTCCCTGGGGGGAGGGAGATTAACTGCAAAATGACATTATATCTCAAATTGAAGACAGAAGGAAAAGAACTAATGTATGTAGCATAACATATACCAATGAAAAATAAAGATTCAGTACAAATAATTTTTAGTGTTTAAGATATATTGATTATTGCTTTACAAGGGAATCTCACAACTAAAAGTATTTACTAAAAAATAAATATTCTGGATATAGAGACATTGCAACTAATATTTTTAAGAGCATATCACTATCTATTCACTCCCTAATGGCTTTTGCCTTTAAGGTTTCAAAGAAGTAATACTATCCTTCAATTCAAGAGCAGTGAAAGTTTCAGCATCATCAATTTTATCAGAGTATAGTCTGACATTAAATGATTTTTCTTTTTTTTTTTTTGCTGTTATTTGTTTTGTTATTGAGCTGCAGGGTCAGCATATTTTCTTCTGAATTATCAAAATAGAGTACAGCTCCATTTATAGTGAATGAGCAATCAATAATGGCTCTTTTAACTGGTACGATACTTAAACGTTTTCACATCTTATATCTTCATCTGAGTGTATACACTTAAAAAGCCTTTATTGAAAATAGAAACAGATGAAATCACTCTCAAAAAGTAAAGAAAATTTATTAAGGCCATTCTCACTTTGTTTCTAAATTCCAATAGAGAGGTCCACCCTTAGACAATAGGCCTCTCACAACTACACACCTCTACTATATGGAAGTAGTTTTCAGTCTGTATCCTAGCTGTTCCAAAGACCCAATCCCCCAGGGTTCCTCCTGTAGAAAGAGTGTAAAGGAGGAACCAGTGAGATGACGTCGGAACACCCCATCATTTCTGATGTGAGCAGCACTGTTTTCATTCGTGTTAAACATTAGATTTCTAAGTACCTTTTCTTAAAATAAAGCATTCTCTGATTAAAAAGTTTGTAAAGGAGTTGCAAATCAATTCCACTATGGCCTATTTTTCAACTTTAAATGAAAGTATCTTTTATCTTATCATACAGTTACTTGATAGTTTTAAAAATTCTTTTAAAATTATGGGAAGTACAACACCTCACCTTTAGAATCAAACCCCATTCCTGCCAGAGACACTCAGAGGGCTCAAACAAACCTTCTTCCCACCATCCCCCAGAGACCCAACAGAGACTGAGACAAAACTGTGTCTGAGTGACTCCTGTGGAGGTAGGGGTCAGCAGTGGACTGCTGCAGGGGCAGGGGCTCTGGGAGCAGCAGACGTTGGTATGGTTGGGTGCAGCAGACTTCAGTATGGCATAAGTCCTCTTGGAGTATGTCGCCATTAACCCCACAACAGAGCTGCCAGAACTCACACAGAACTGGGAAATAGACTCCTGGAGGGCATAAATAGAGCCTTGTGTGCACTAGGACCCAGGAGAAAGTTGCAGTGACCCAACAAGAGACTGACCCAGACTTGCCTGGGAGTGTTCAGGAGTACCTAGCAGAGGCATGGGTCGGTGGTGGCCTTCTGCAGGGTTGGGGGCACTGAGTGTAGCAGTACATGCTTGGGACCTTTTAAAGGAGGTTGCCATTATCTTCATACCTCCATCATAGTTTGGCCCCAGGTAAATAACAGGGAGGGAACATAGCTCCATGTCAACAGAAAATTGGATTAAAGATTTACTGAGCATGGCCCTGCCCATAAGAAAAAGACTCAGTTTCCCCCTCAGTCGGTCTCTCCCATCAGGAAAATTCCATAAGTCTCTTATTCTTCCATATCAGAGAGCAGACAGACTAAAAAATACACTCACAGAAAACTAACCAATCTGATCACATGGACCACAGCCTTGTCTAACTCGATAAAATTATGAGCCATGTCTTGTAGGGTCACCCAAGATGGATGGATCATGGTGGAGAGTTCTGACAAACTATGGTTCACTGGAGAAGGGAATGGCAAACCACATCATTATTCTTGCCTTGAGAACCTCATGAACAGTATGAAAAGGCAAAAAGATAGGACACTGAAAGGTGAACTCCCAGGTCGGGAGATGCCCAATATGCTACTGGAGATCAGTGGAGAAATAATTCCAGGAAGAATGAAGAGACAGAATCAAAGCAAAAACAACACTCAGTTTTGGATGTGACTGGTGATAAAAGCAAATTCTGAAGCTGTAAAGAGCAATACTGCATAGGAACCTAGAATATTAGACCCATGAATCAAGGTAAATTGGAACTGGTCAAACAGGACATGGCAAGAGTGAATATTGACATTTTAGGAATCAGCAAACTAAATGGACTGGAATGCGTGAATTTAAATCAGACAATCATTATATCTAATACTGTGGGCAAGAATCCCTAAGAAGAAATGGAGTAGCCATCATAGTAAACAACAAGGGAGTAAAAAATGCAGTACTTGAATGAAATCTCAAAAATGACAGAATGATTTCTGATCGTTTCCAAGGCAAACCATTCAATAGCACCATAATCCAAGTCAATGCCCTGACCAGTAATGCTAAAGAAGCTGAAGTTGAATGGTATATGAAGATCTACAAGACCTCTGAGAACTAACACCCAAAAAAGATGTCCTTTTCATTATAGGGGACTGGAATGCACAAGAAACTGCTGGGGTAACAGGCATATTTGGCCTTGGAGTAAAGAATGAAGCAGGGCAAAGACTAATAGAATTTTGACAAGAGAACACACTGATCATAGCAAACTCCCTCTTCCACAACAAAAGAGAAGACTCTACACATGGACATCACCAAATGGTCAATACCAAAATCAGACTGATTATATTCTTTGCAGCCAAAGATGGAGAAGCTCTACATAGTCAGCAAAAACAAGACCGGGAGCTGACTGTGGCTCAGATCATGAACTCCTTATTGCCAAATTCAGACTTAAATTAAAGAAAGTAGGGAAACCACTAGACCACTCAGGTATGAACTAAATCATATCCCTTATGACTATACACTGGAAGTGACAAAAGGACTCAAGGGATTCTATCTGATAGACAGAGTGCCTGAAGAACTATGAGCAGAGGTTTATGACATTGTACAGGAGACAGGGATCAAGACCATCTCCAAGACAAAGAAACGCAAAAAAGCAAAATAGTTGTCTGAGGAGACCGTACAAATTGCTATGAAAAGAAGAGAAGCAAAAAGCAAAGGAGAAAAGGAAAGGTATACCCATTTGAATGCAGAGTTCCAAGGAATAGCAAGGAGAGAAAAGAAAAGAAGAAAGCCTTCCTCAGCGATCAATGCAAAGAAATAGAGGAAAACAATAGAATAAGAAAGACTAGAGTTCTCTTCAAGAAAATTAGAAATACCAAGGGAATATTTCATGTGAAGATGGGCACAATACAGGACAGAAACAGGAAGGACCTAACAGAAGCAGAAGATATTAAGAAGAGGTGGCAAGAATACAAAGAAGAACTGTACAAAAAAGATCATGACCCATATAACCACGATGGTGTGATCACTCACTGAGAGCCAGACATTCTGGAATGTGAAGTCAAGTGGGCCTTAGGAAGCATCACTATGAACAAAGCTAGTGGAGGTGATGGAATTCCAGTTGAGCTATTTCAAATCCTAGAAGATGATGCTGTGAAAGTGTTGTACTCAATATGCCAGCAAATTTGGAAAACTCAGCAGTGGCCACAGGACTGAAAAAGTTCAGTTTTCATTCCAATCCCAAAGAAAAGCAATGCCAAAGACTGTTCCAACCATTGCACAATTGCACTCATCTCAAACACCAGTAAAGTAATGCTTAAAATTCTCTAAGCCTTGTTTCAACAGTACATGAACTGTGAACTTCCAGATGTTCAAGTTGGTTTTAGAAAGGGCAGAGGAACCAGAGATCAAATTGCCAACATCTGCTGGATCATCGAGAAAGCAACAGAGTTCCAGAAAAAGTCTACTTCTGCTTTATTGACTCCGAAAAATGCTTTGACTGTGTGGACAACAAAAAACTCTGGAAAATTCTTCAAGAGATGGGACTACCAGACCACCTGACCTGCCTTTTGAGAAGTCTATATGTAGGTCAGGAAACAACAATTAGAACTGGACATGGAACAACAGACTGGTTATAAATTGGGAAATGAGTATGTCAAGGCTGTATATTGTCACCCTGGTTATTTAACTTATGTGCAGAGTACATCATGAGAAATGCTGGGCTGGATGAAGCACAAAGTGGATTCAAGATTGCCAGGAGAAATATTAATAACCTCAGATTCACAGATGACAACACCCTTATGGCAGAAAGTGAAGAAGAACTAAAGAGCCTCTTGATGAAAGTGAGAGAGAAGAGTGAAAAATTTGACTTAAAACTCAACATTAAAAAACATAGATTATGGCCTCTGGCCCTATCACTTCATGACAAATAGATTGGGAAGCAATGGAAAGAGTGAAGGACTTTACTTTTTTTTTAGCTACAGAATCACTGCAGATGGTGACTGCAGACATTATTTAAAAGACACTCCTTGGAAGAAAAGTTATGACCAACCTAGACAGCATATTAAAAAGCAGAGACATTACTTTGCCAACCAAAGTCCTTCTAATCAAAGCTGTGGTTTTTCCAGTAGTCATGTATGGATGTGAGATTTGGACTGTGAAGAAAGCTGAGTGCAGAAGAATTAATGATTTTGAACTTTGGTGTTGGAGAAGACTCTTGAGAGTCCCTTGGACTGCAAGGAGATCCAACCAGTCCATCCTAATGGAAATCATTCCTGAATATTCATTGGAAGGGCTGATGCTGAAGCAGAAACTCCAATACTTTGGCCACCTGATGCAAAGAGATGACTCATTTGAAAAGACCCTGATGCTCGCAAAGATTGAAAGCAGGATGAGAAAGGGATGACAGAGGGTGAGATCGTTGGATGGCATCACCGACTCAATGGACATGAGTTTGAGTAAACTCCAGAAGTTGGTGATGGACAGAGAGACCTGGCATGCTGCAGTCCGTGGAGTCACAAAGAGACGGATACGACTGAGCGACTGAACCGAACTGTAATGACATACCTTAGATATTGGCAAATTCAGTTTTGGTCCTTAGTTTTAAGGTATCTCTCTCTCTCTGTCTCTCTGTCTCTGTCTCTGTCTCTGTCTCTGTCTCTCTCTCTCTCTCTCTCTCTCACACACACACACACACACACACACACACACACAAAGGGCTTTGTAGGTGATGCTAGTGGTAAAGAATCTGTCTGACAATGCATTATATGCAAGAGATGCAGGTTCAATTCCTGGGTCTGAAAAATCCTCTGGAGTAGGAAATGACAATTGACTCCTGTATTCTTGCCTGGAAAATTCTATTGGCAGAGGAGCCTGGCTAGATACAATCCATGGGGCCCAAAGAGTTGGACATGACTTAACCACTTATCAGATACACATACACAAACACAAGCCATCTGAGAAAAGAAGTTTAATCATGGTGACCAAGTTTGCATCATCCTTGAGAAGGTCAAGGAATCTTCTAACTTCGGTTACAATTTCATCCCTCAAAAAGCCTACATGTGCACAGAACAACAAACTGATTCAAAATTGGAAAAGGAGTATGTCAAGGCTGTATATTGTCACCCTGCTTACTTAACTTATATGAAGAGTAGATCATGTGAAATGTGGGGCTGGATTAAGCACCAGCTGGAATCAAAATTGCCAGGAGAAATATCAACAGCCTCCGATATGCAGATGACAACACCCTTATGGCAGAAAGCAAAGAGGAACTAAAGAGGCTCTTGATAAAGGTGAAAGAGGAGAGTGAAAAAGTTAGCTTAAAACTCAACATTCAGAAAATGAAAATCATAGCATCCAGTCCCATCACTTCATGGTAAACAAATGGGAAAACAATGGAAACAGTGGCTTACTTCATTTTCTTGGGCTCCAAAATCACTGCTGAAGGTGACTTCTGCCATGAAGTTAATAGTCACTTGCTCCTTAGAAGCAAAGCTATGACTAATCTAGACAGGATATTAAAAAGCAGAGCCAGCAAAGGTCTGTGTATTCAATGCTATGTTTTTTTCAGTAGTCATGTATGGATGTGAGTGTTGGACCATAAAAAGGCTGACTGCTGAAGAACTGATGCTTTTGAACTGTGGTGTTGGAGAGGACTCTTGAGAATCTTTGGATTGCAAGGAAATTAAACCAATCAATTCTAAAGGAAATGAATCCTGAATACTCATTGGAAGGACTGATGCTAAACTTGAAGCTCCGATACTTTGGCCACCTTATGCTAAGAGCTGACCCCTTGGAAAAGAATCTGATGCTGGGAAAGATTGAAGGCAGGAAGAGAAGGGGATGACAGGATGAGACGGTTCGAAGGCCTCACTGATTCAATGGACAAAAGTTTGAGCAAGGTCTGGGTGGAGCCATCGTTAATGGGAAAGTGGAATCAGTCAACAAAGTTTCAAACAGACAATGCGTGCATGCTCAGTCACTTCAGTCGTGTCCGACTCTCTGCGACACTATGGACCATGGCCCGCCTGCTCCTCTGTCCACGGGATTCTCCAGGCAAGAATACTGGAGTGGGTTGCCATTTCCTTCTCCAGTGATAAAGTATGAAGTGAAGGAAGTGAAGTCACTCAGTCGTGTCCAACTCTTTGCGACCCCATGGACTGTAGCCTACCAGGCTCCTCCACCCATGGGATTTTCCAGGCAAGAATAGTGGAGTGAGTTTTCATTTCCTACTCCAGGTGATTTTCCTGACCTAGGAATCAAAGATGCATCTCTGGCATTGGTAGGGGGATTCTTTTACCAGTGAGTCACCTGGGAAGCACTAACAGCCATTGTAGACATACCAAATAAACAAGCAAAAAGTTTAACATTTAGGAGGCTATCTCTCAACTAGGGCTATATAAATGTACATCCAGATGTGTTTCTTCTCTCCCTGCTCTTTCGGTTTTGCTTTGTTAAGAATAGAGGATGTAAAACTAGGAATATAGAATATGTGGGAGGTAGACCACACTAAAACTACTTCATTTATGTTGTTATTATCTTCAAGATCAAATATTCTACAAAGTTTGAAATACTTTATCATCTTAGAGTTTAAGGTTTTAACCTCTTGAAATATAGGAAGACACACACACACACACACACATACCACAGAAAATAAATATATGGTTGATTATTATAATTCCTCAAAAGAGTTACTAAAACAGAGTTGAAAGTGTCAGTCACTCAGTCGTGTCCACTCTGTGACCCCATGGACCATAGCCCACCAGGCTCCTCTGTCCATGGAATTCTCCAGGCAAGAATACTGGGGTGGGTAGCCATTCCTTCTCCAGGGGATCTTCTCAACCCAGGGATCATTGCAGGCAGATTCTTCACTGTCTGAACCACCAGGGAAGCCCTAAAACAAGGCTACTTTTATAATTTGCTAAAGTACTTAATGTTGACTTTTATGTATTTAAAATATTACATTGAATTAACTTTACAGGAATGTTCATTTCAAATGTTTCTTTCAAATAGAACTTATAAGAAAGGAGTTATCCCATCCTTATAATCTCAGTAAGTAATGATATTAAGTTGAATATTCAGTCCTGCATATTCATTGGAAGGACTGATGCTGAAGCTGAAACTGCAATCCTTAGGCCACCTGATGCCAGGGTCATTGAAAAAGACCCTGATGCTGGGAAGGATTGGATGCAGGAGAAGGGGGCGACAGAGGATGAGATGGTTGGATGGCATCACCAACTTGATGGTCATGAGTTTGAGCAAGCTCCCTGAGTTGTGATGGACAGGGAAGCCTGGTGTGCTGGAGTCCATAGGATCGCTAAGAGTCGGGCACGGTTGAGGTACTGAATTTAACTGAATGACTTTAACATCTAATGTCTGGTCTTAAATTTCTTTATTCCTTTCTCTGCTCCTAACATTTCAGAGGCCTCTTGATTTGTCCATTAGAATGTATACAGATAGTCTCCAACTTATAGTGGTTTATGATTTTTTGACTTTATGATGGTGTGAAAGTGATACTCATTCAGTAAAAACTGTGCTTCACGTGTTAAACATTGATCTTTTCCCAGGCTAACAATACACAGTATGATATTCTCTCCCTATGACATTGGACAAAGGCAGTGAGCTGCAGCTCTGTGTCAGCCACATGATCACAGCATAAACAAAAGATACACTCATAGTCATTTTGTATACAGACATTCTGTTTTTCACTCTTAGTATATTATCCAATATACTACATGAGATATTCAACATTTTATTATAAAATTGGCTTTATTTTAGATGATTTTGCCTAATTGTAAGCTAATTTAAATGCTTCTGAGCATGTTCAAGGCTCAGCTATGATGTTCAGTAGGTTAGGTGTATTAAATGCACTTTCAACTTGATATTTTGAGCTTACAATGGGTTTATTGGGACTTAATCCAATTTTAAGTTGATGAAGATCTGTAAAGACAGAGAAGAAGACAAGAAAGAGAGAGAAAGAGATAGAGGGAAAGAGAGAGTAAAGAGAAAGAGGGAGATGAAGAGAAGGAGGGAGGGAAAGACATAGGGTGAACCCAAAGTAGGAAAGAAGAATGAATAAAGGGAGAGCAAATCTACTATTTTTGTAATGTGCGTATGAAAAAAATCTGGAATGTCGTTTTCCATTCAGAAACAGAAAATAGGAGTGAAAATTCAACAGATTTCATGAGTTAAACGCAAAAATATGCAAAATATTGGGGAAAAAACTCAGAATGACAAAGAGTTAGGCATATGTTGTGAGAGGAGACATTTCAGGTCAGCCCTAGAGATCACTATCTGATCATAAGCTGATTCAGTTGCACATTTAGAACATTAGATTCAAAAAATGGATAGTAAATGAGATTGCTCAAACAGGAGGAAAAAAAAAAACTTTATCACTCTAAGTAAAAAGGGAAAACCCTGAAAACAATGCTCTTTTACTTTTTTCCATTTCTTTTGCTTAAAAAATTGCAACTACTAACTGTATAGTTCAGAAGTCTTTGGGAACTAGGAAAAATTAGGTTAATAAACTTTGAAAACAATTATCAGTGGTGTAAACAGCCTATCTCAGGGGGGCCATTTAGGTAATTCCCTAATATTAAGAATTTTTTTTTTCTAACAGGTAATAGACAAAACTGTCAGAGCTCTAATAAGAAAGACCCTCCCGACTTTTCTAAATCATTTTTAATGGCATTCATTTATACTTTAAAAAATCTGATTATTATTACACAAATCATCACAAATCTGCTAATTAGTGATAGGATTTTAATGAAAACATAGTTCTGAATCCCAATCTCAAAACCATCATGGTTTTTCTGACATTTTAGGGTATATATCTTTGTCTTAGTCTCAGTCTAATTACTGTCAAACAAAAAAAAGCATCCTTTTAAATTTCCTGACATCTTAGGAGAGAGAGTAGGAAGGATTGGGTTGAGAGTTTGGGACTAGCAGATATAATTGCATGTAGAATGGATAAAGAACAAGGTCCTATTGTATAAATCAGGGAACTATATTCAATATCTTATAATAAACCATTATGAAAAAGAATACACACACACACACACACACACACACGACTGAATCACTTTGCTATACACCAGAAACAAATACAACTTTGTAAATCAAATTTACTTCTGTTAAAAAATAAAATTAAAACAATTCAAAATAAATAAATAAATTTCCTGACATCTTGAATCCATTTTGTTAAATCCTCTCACTGAATGAATTGAAAGTGAAAGTGTTAGTCACTCAGTTGTGTCTCACTCTTTGTGACCCCATGGACTATGTCCCCCTCATAAACTGAAACTGTAACACCCAGTAACTCAGAATGTAACTGTATTTGGAGACAAAGTCTCTAAAGAGGTGATTAAGTTCAAATGCAGTTTTTGTTTGTTTTAGGTGGATTCTAATCCAGTATGATTGGTATCTTCATAAAACGAAGCAGCTTGGGAACACACGCAGATACCAGTCACACTTGCAGAAGTGACTATCTGCAGGTCAAGGAAAAAGGTCTCATAAGAAACCATCTCTGCCAACTTCTTAATCTTTGACTTCCAGCCTTTAGAACTGTAAGAAAACAAATCTTTTTTGTATAAATCACCTAGTTGATGGTATTTTGCTATGGTAACCTGAGCAGGCTAATATAGATCCTGTTTTCTTTCCTAATAACTACTAAATATTGTAAAGATAAAAATATACAACTTTACCTCACTTTCACAGAAGGACTGATATAAACAGTTATAGGATAATTATTGTAAAAAATAAGGGATCCATAAATATTTAAGTAACATAACTAGTTATGTACTATTTTTTAAATGTTCAAATTTTTATGGATTATATAATTTTCAAATTAAGATAGTAGAGTCGATTAGAACATTGTTCAAAGATATTCCCTGCCCTCTTTGTGTGTGTGTGTGTGTGTGTGGTCAGTCATGTTCAACTCTTTGCTAACCCATGGAATGTGGCTCACAAGGATCTGCTGTCCATGGGATTTTCCAGGCAAGAATACTGAAGTGGGTTGCCACTTCCTTCTCCAGGGGATCTTCCTGACCCAGGGATCAAACCCACATCTCTTCCATCTCCTGCATTGGCAGGTAGTTTGTTTACCATTAGTACTATCACTGTCCTCCTTAGCTTCATAGAAGTGTAGTTCTCTGCTGCCTTATATTGGACTTGGCAGCATGTTTCCTTTAGTCAGTGCCACATTAACAAACATGATCAAAAAATATTTGAGCTCTATTTGTGTAGTGGAGCACTTGTGACTCTGTTTTGGTCATGGGAAAACTTCCCCTTTTCTTGGGCCATATAGTATATTCATGTGGAACAGACCTAAGACAAACTTATAGTGAAGAGCCAAGGCCAGCTGACCCTCAGCATAAAGCAAGGTTGCCAAGCTGAATCCAACCAAGATGAGCTGATGTACAGGTGAACTGCAGATGTGTGAGAGAGAACATATGACAGCTGTTTTAAATCATAACATTGAAGAGTTCCCTGTACTCTTACGGTAAAGAATATGCTTGCAATACAGGAGACCCGGGTTTGATCCCTGGGCTGGGAAGATCCTCTGGAGAAAGGAATGGCAACCCACTCCAGTATTCTTGCCTGGAGAATCCCATGGACAGAGGAGCCCGGTGGGCTATGATCCATGGTCTCAAAGAGTTGGACATGATTGAGCAACTAAGACACATATTGAGGAGCATAATGCTCCCTTGCAGCATTAGGGAGGCCAGTGTTCATAACAGAGTCATGGCTGTAATCAAGAAAAGAAAGAAGCTTGATTACAAAATAGGTAAAACTTCTCAGTAATTTACAACAGAGTATTTAGGAAATCAGTATTCCTGCTGAAAATTTAATTTAAAATATCATATTTTCAGTACCAAAAATGACAGAAGCTACTGCTAAAATCTACTATTTCTTGAGAATTTCTGTTCTGGGCACAGTGATAACCTTTGATCATTTCATCTCAATGAAAACCCCAAGGTTAAGTATAATGATCATCACATTTTACAGATATTAAGGATTATAAAGCTAATATGTTTTGGTGTTGGAATGTAAACTGTGACAATCTGCCTCCTATGTCTGGATTCTTAATTTTAAAGTATACTGAAATATCGTTGATTATATATTATTTGAAGGTTATTATATAAATTTAATTGCCACTCTAATAAATAAAAGGGTCTTCCCTGCTGTCTCAGATGGTAAAGAAACTGCCTGCAAAGTGGGAGACCCAGGTTTGACCCCTGTGTCAGAAAGATCCCCTGGACAAGGGAATGGCAACCTACTCCAGTATTCTTTCCTGGAAACTTCTATGGACAGAGGAGCCTGGCAGCTACTACCCTCCATGAGGTCACAAAGAGTTGAATATGACTGAGCAACTAACACTAATAGATAAAGGGTTTCCCAGGTGACTCTAGTGGTGAAGAATGAGCCTGCCAATGTAGAAGGCATAAGAGACATACAAGAGACATGGGTTTGATCCCTGGGTTGGGAAGATTCCCTGCAGGAGAGCCTAGCAAGCCACTCTAGTATTTTTGCCAGGAGAATCCCATAGGCAGAGCAGCCTGGCAGGCTATAGTCCATAGGGTTGCAAAGATCAGACAGGACTGAAGTGATTTAGCATGTACTAATAATGTTTTGTATATAAAGATATATTTTCCAACTATACAGGCTAAAGATTACTATTTATTATACATCCTATCATACATAGATAATCTTTTCTACTTAAAAATCTCTCATTTTATGCCTAAGTAGAAAAAATATTTATAAATACACTCTCAGATTCTTATCATTAAACATATTACTTGCCTCTCAGCATAATAGGAAACAGAACTAATGGAAATTGCCAGGATAAACAGCTGTACTAAAACTAATGAATTACCAGAGTTCTGCTTTAACACTAAAACTAAACTGATGAAAATTGAGTTAAAATCTTCTCTATAGCCTTCTCCATATCTCACAGGTGGTCTATTCAAGAGGTTTTTCTGGACAAAGAATGATGTAAACATTCCTGGTAGTGTGAATTATCAGAGCACTGAAGTTACCTTCAGAAAAACTGGGTGCTTAAAGAATTTTTATAACATTTGAGAAGGTCCTTATACTTGGGTCTAAAAGAATCCTTAATCCTCTCAGATCATTAGAAACCATTCTGGGAAGCCCTGAAATATGATAGTCCTTTTGGTTTCTAAAAATTCCCTCCAACAACCTATCCCTACTCGCCACCACCTCCAAATATCCAGGTCCAGGTTAACATAACACAGCTTCTAGAGCATTTGTGGGGTGAACCATGACATACAAGGAGACCTGAAAATATGAACAGGAGAAAGAAGTTCTCATACAGAATCCTAACGAAACAATAGCCGATTCCAAGGCAGACCTGAAGTCAAAAATTGAAGTTGGTGCTGAAAGCAGCCAAATCAAATTATTTATACCAACAGACCAAACTTTTACATTAAAAGTGAAAGGATTTTGTTTGTTTTTATTGATCAGGAGTGGACACTGGAATCTTAAATCAAATATTGGTTTGGTCTGAATATTAAGGCACCATTTTGTTGAAGGAGTTGAATAATGTTCATTTCACTCTATCATTTAACTTCCATTATACAAATTCATGTTATCTCTATGACACTCCTCAAAGGAATATATTTTTTACAGTTCTATTGTTCAACATGGGGCATTATGGCCTCTCAGTGGTGACTGAATTTTAGAAGTATTCAGACAAAGTGGATGGTTTGAGACTGTCTCCAAAACTCCTTACAAAACACTGTCTAGCAACTCTTTGAATAAAATTATTTCAGTCACGGCTGCTTGAGTTCTAGTTAGATACATTCCATATAAGTATCGAGTCCAGTCATTTGCCTTCATATTGATCAGTTGGCTGTTTTCCCAGATCATTTAGAACTCCTATACTATTAACTTTAAATGACTATTGATTTCAAACTCCTATAGACAAGATGGCTTTTCAATTCAGTGATTCTAAAGCAATACACATAGTAGGTATATAAGTAAGGAACTAAGGCTAAATATAATGTGCAACATTAAAAAAGATTCATTAATATTGAAATTGTTAAGTTTTATATTCGTATTTGATTTATTTGGAATAAACAGCAAATATTTTATATGTTAAGTGTACAGTTTATAATCACATTACGGAAAAATCTACCTTTTTACTTTCCCATTTGACTCTCTCGTGGTAATACTATATTGATAAACTACTCTACACTATAACATTTAGGATTATGTAAAAGAAAAAAAGAAACAATATGAATTATTTTTTTCACATGTAGAACAATGGAGACTACTTTATGCTTGGAATTTCTCCAAAACATACAGATTATCATTAGAAGTAGTACTGTTAGTCGCTCAGTTGTGTCCAACTTTTTGTGACCCCACAGACTATAGTTCACCAGGCTCTTCTGTCCATGGGATTCTCCAGCAAGAATATTGCAATGGGTTTCCATTCCCTTCTCCAGGGGATATTTCCAGCCCAGGAATCGAACCCAGGTCTCCTGCATGGCAGGCAGATTCTTTAGCATCTGAGCTACAGGGAATTCCTATCATTAGAAGTATCGATAGTTAAATCCTATCTCAAAGGTACATTTCCTGCTGATCATTTGGCATCCTCTCAAGTTGGCATAAACTGCCCCTGTGGATCTTGAGTCAACAACTATCACTGTGTGTCACAGAGTTCAACTGGCTGCCCTTCCCTTCTTTTCACAGGAACTCTAGCACACCCCTAGATATTCATAGGCTCTAATGGACATCTTTTTCTCTTTTCCATTCCTGGTCTCTGCGATTTTCTTTTTTTGATGTCTAAAAGGAACAGCATGGCCCCATCTTAAAAATTGAAATATTCACTGATCTATGGTTATTCCTGTAATATCACTAGGGTTGGTGAATAATTCAAATTAAATAGTTCCCTATATATTCCATTTTAAAGGAACTTCATTTACTTTCTTTCAATGGTTTCTTCCTGTGCTCTTCTCACCCTGCATTATTCATATGCAACCTCACAAATTGCTTTGAGTTCCAGCAGTACTAATATAAATCATAGGGCTATTTTCTCTGGAGGACTTCAGCCTTAAGCTCTACAACTTCTTTTAAAATGAAAACTGTGTTCAATTAAGGTGATTTGTTTGCTTCAAAAATTAACTATCTTATATTCCCATTTGCAAGGAGAGGGGACTAAGTTACATTGCAGACTGTCGAATAATTTTAGAAGTAATTTACTTTCACACTTTATCACTGCATCTGGCTTATCCTATGCATTTATTTATTTGTGGCTAGGTCATATTCCTCAAAATATAAATATAGTTCTCGAATATTTCTTTCCCAACTGTTTTGCATGTTAACTTTTGAATAGTTCCATTGTCAATGAGCTAAAAGAATGTGTTCTTATCTGCTTCACAGGTCCGTAACTGAATGAAAGAAACAAAAAAAGAGAGATGATACAAATGAGTGGTAACCAAGCAAACTGAGAGCTTAGATTCAAGATGGAGAACTGCTATAAAAGTAGCATTTAAAGGATGACATCACTGAAAATAACGAAGTGACAAATCTCACTCATCTCTCCCCAAATGCTACAAATGAGATGACAAGGCAACTAAGGGAATGAGAGAAAATATTTGCAAATCATGTCTCTGACAAGAGGTTAATATCCAAGATATATAAGGAACTTATACAACTCAACAGCCAAAACTAATTAACCTTATTAAAAGTGGGCGGAAGATCTGAATAGATATTTTTCCAAAGAAGACATACAGATGGCTGATAGATATGAAGAGATGCTCATCGTCATTAATCACCTGAGAAATGTAAACCAAAACCACAATGAGATATCACACACATAGGGGAAAAAAAAGCAGTGGGGGAAGGACAGAGTGGGATGAATGGAGGGAGTAGCATTGACAAATATAGATTATCATGTATAAAATGCATAGATAGGAGCTCAGCTTGGTATTCTGTGATAACATAAAGGCCTGGGTTAGAGGGAGACTCAAGACAAAGGAGATATATATATATACAGCGGATTCACATGGCTGTAGAACAGAAATTAACACAATATTGCAAAGCAATTATACTCCAATTAAAAAAAAAAAAACAACAGGCAAGACCTGACAAGTGTTAGCAAAGATGTAGAGGAAAGAAAAACTTATGCACTGTTGATAAACTGGTGAGGCCACTATGGAAAACAGTGTGGCATTTCCTCGAAAATCAAAAACCAGCAGCTGCACTTCCAGTGCAGATTTAGTATAACCAGAGAAAGCAGTGTGAACCTTATTCTCAAAAAACTAGTTGTGGGTCCCCCACATCTGGCATCTCCCTCAAAGACCAGTATACATAGCATTTGTTTTACCTGACTTGAGTCATTCCCAGGATTGGGATGACTTCCACCATGTTTTCTTTTATTTTCCAGAAGCATTTCAACTAATATTGGCTACAGCAGCCTTGAGCAGGGAATAACACTTGGAACAAGTTGGGGATACACTAGGGACATAATCTTAAACAACCAATGGATCAAAGAATAACTTATAAGGGAGATTAGAAAATACATTAATGCAAATAAAAATAAAAACATAACATACAAAAACTCTTGAGGTGCAGTGAAAGCAGAGTTCATTTGGAAATTTAGAACGATAAATGCTTATTTTAAAAAAAGAATCCAAATCAATAATTTAAATGTACACCTTAAGGAAATAGGAAAAAAAGCAAGATAAATCCAAAGCTTAAAAGGAATGGAGTTGGATGGCTACCTTATGCTGCACATTAGAATTTATTAAAAATAGAACAAAGGCATAAATGCAAGAACTAAAATCTGTAAAGTCCTTAAAGGAAAATGTAGAGATATATCTTCATGACCTAGAATTTAGCAAAATATTTTTAGACAAGACACCAAAGCAAACAACAAGAGGAAAAAACAGATGAACTGGGCTTCATAAAAAAGGAAAGCAAGTGTGTTTCAAATGACACTATTAAGAAAGTATGAAGACAAACAAGATATTAGCAAGTTACAAATCTGATAAAAATCTAATATCCAAAACATATATAAGGAACTCTTATAACAGCAAAACAAGCAAAACAGGCAAAACAGGCAAAAGACTTGAATAGATAGCACCCCAAAGATGTGCAAATTGAAAACAAGCCCATGAAAGATGTCCAACATCATTAGCCATTATGAAAATGCAATCAAAATCTCACTGAGATACCATTTCACACTAGCTAGGATGGCTATAATTTAAAAACAAAGCAAAAATGGAAAATAAATGTTCAGTTCAGTTCAGTCGCTCAGTCGTGTGCGACTCTTTGTGACCCCATGAACTGCAGCACGCCAGGCCTCTCTGTCCATCACCAACTCCCGGAGTCTACACAAACAAATGTCCATCGAGTCGGTGATGCCATCCAACCATCTCATCCTCTGTCGTCCCCTTCTCCTCCCGCCCCCTATCCTACCCAGCATTAGGGTTTTTTCCAATGAGTCAACTTCTCGCATGAGGTGGCCAAAGTATTGGAGTTTCAGCTTCAACATCAGTCCTTCCAATGAACACCCGGGATTGATCTCCTTTAGGATGGACAGATTGGATCTCCTTGCAGTCCAAGGGACTCTCAAGAGTCTTCTCCAACACCACAATTCAAAAGCATCAATTCTTCGGTGCTCAGCTTTTTTCACCGGCCAACTCTCACATCCATACATGACCACTGGAAAAACCATAGCCTTGACTAGACGGACTTTTGTTGGCAAAGTAATGTCTCAGCTTTTTAATATGCTATCTAGGTTGGCCATAACCTTCCTTCCAAGGAGTAAGCGTCTTTTAATTTCATGGCTGCAATCACCATCAGCAGTGATTCTGGAGCCCAAAAAAATCAAGTCTGACACTGTTTCCACTGTTTCCCCATCTATTTCCCATGAAGTGATGGGACCAGATGCCATGATCTTAGTTTTCTGACTGTTGAGCTTTAATCCAACTTTTTCACTCTCCTCTTTCACTTTCATCAAGAGGCTCTTTAGTTCTTCTTCACTTTCTGCCATAAGGGTGGTGTCATCCGCATATCTGAGGTTATTGATATTTCTCCTGGCAATCTTGATTCCAGCTTGTGTTTCTTCCAGCCCAGCGTTTCTCATGATGTACTCTGCATATAAGTTAAATAAGCAGGGTGACAATATACAGCCTTGACATACTCCTTTTCCTATTTGGAACCAGTCTGTTGTTCCATGTCCAGTTCTAACTGTTGCTTACTGACCTGCATACAGGTTTCTCAAGAGACAGGTAAGGTGGTCTGGTATTCCCATCTCTTTCAGAATTTTCCACAGTTTATTGTGATTCACACAGTCAAAGTCTTTGGCATAGTCAATAAAGCAGAAATAGATGTTTTTCTGGAACTCTCTTGTTTTTTTGATGATCCCAGAGGATGTTGGCAATTTGATCTCTGGTTCCTCTGCCTTTTCTAAAAGCAGCTTGAACATCTGGAAGTTCACGGTTCACGTATTGCTGAAGCCTGGCTTGGAGAATTTTGAGCATTACTTTACTATCATGTGAGATGAGTGCAATTGTGCGGTAGTTTGAGCATTCTTTGGCATTGCCTTTCTTTGGGATTGGAACGAAAACTGACCTTATCCAGTCCTGTGGCCACTGCTGAGTTTTCCAAATTTGCTGGCATATTGAGTGCAGCACTTTCACAGCATCACCTTTGAGGATTTGAAATAGCTCAACTGGAATTCCATCACCTCCACTAGCTTTGTTCGTAGTGATGCTTTCTAAGGCCCAGTTGACTTCACATTCCAGGATGTCTGGCTCTAGGTGAGTGATCACACCATCATGATTATCTGGGTCGTGAAGATCTTTTTTGTACAGTTCTTCTGTGTATTCTTGCCACCTCTTCTTAATATCTTCTGCTTCTGTTAGGTCCATAGCATTTCTGTCCTTTATCGAGCCTATCTTTGCATGAAATGTTCCTTTGGTATCTCCAATTTTCTTGAAGAGATCTCTAGTCTTTCCCAATCTGTTGTTTTCCTCTATTTCTTTGCGCTGATCACTGAGGAAGGCTTTCTTATCTCTCCTTGCTATTCTTTGGAACTCTGCATTCAGATGGGAATATCTTTCCTCTTCTCCTTTCCTTTTCACTTCTCTTCTCTTCCCAGCTATCTGTAAGGCCTCCTCAGACAGCCATTTTGCTTTTTTGCATTTCTTTTCCATGGGAATTTTCTTGATCCCTGTCTCCTGTACAATGTCACTAACCTCTGTCCATAGTTCATCAGGCACTCTGTCTATCAGGTCTAGTCCCTTAAATCTAATTGTCACTTCCACTGTATACTCATAAGGGATTTGATCTAGGTCATACCTGAATGGACTAGTGGTTTTCCCTACTTTCTTCAATTTAAGTCTGAATTTGGCAATAAGCAGTTCATGATCTGAGTCACAGTCTCCTCCGGTCTTGTTTTTGCTGACTGTATAGAGCTTCTTCATCTTTGGCTGCAAAGAATATAATCAATCTGATTTCGGTGTTGACCATCTGGTGATGTCCACGTGTAGAGTCTTCACTTGTGTTGCTGGAATAGGGTGTTTGCTATTACCAGTGTGTTCTCATGGCAAAACTCTATTAGTCTTTGTCCTGCTTCATTCTGTACTCCAAGGCCAAACTTGCCTGTTACACCAGGTGTTTCTTGACTTCCTACTTTTGCATTCCAGTCCCCTATAATGAAAAGGACATCTTTAGGGGGTGTTCGTTCTAGAAGGTCTTGTAGGTCTTCATAGAACCATTCAACTTCAGCTTCTTCGGCATTACTGGTCAGGGCATAGACTTGGATTACTGTGATATTGAATGGTTTGCCTTGGAAACGAACAGAAATCATTCTATCGTTTTTGAGATTGCATCCAAGCACTGCCTTTCGGACTCTTTTGTTGACTATGATGGCTACTCCATTTCTTTTAAGGGATTCCTGCACACAGTAGTAGATATAATGGTCATCTGAGTTAAATTCACCCATTCCAGTCCATCTTAGTTCGCTGATTCCTAGAATGCCGACGTTCACTCTTGCCATCTCCTATTTGACCACTTCCAATTTGCCTTGATTCATGGACCTAACATTCCAGGTTTCTATGCAATACTGCTCTTTAAAGCATCGGACTTTGCGTCTATCACCAGTCACATCCACAGTTGGGTATCGTTTTTGCTTTGGCTCCATCCCATCATTCTTTCTGGAGTTATTTCTCCACTGATCTCCATTAGCATATTGGGCACCTACTGACCTGGGGAGTTCACCTTTCAGTGTCCTATCTTTTTGCCTTTTCATACTGTTCATAGGGTTCTCAAGGCAAGGATACTGAAGTGGTTTGCCATGCCCTTCTCCAGTGGACCACATTCTGTCAGACCTCTCCACCATGACCCATCCGTCTTGGGTGGCCCCACACGGCATGGCTTGGTTTCACTGAGACAGACAAGGCTGTGGTCAGTGTGATCAGATTTGCTAGGTTTCTGTAATTTTAGTTTCAGTGTATCTGCCCTCTGATGCCCTCTCGCAACACTTACCGTCTTACTTGGGTTTCTCTTACCTTGGACGTGGTGTATTTCTTCACGGCTGCTCCAGCAACGTGCAGCCATTGCTCCTTACCTTGGACAACGGTATCTACTCACGACGGCCCCTCTTGACCTTGAATGTGGAGTAACTCCTCTCCTCCCTCCTGTGCCCACACAGCCCCTGCTCCTTGGGCCTTGGGTAATTCCTCTCGCCGCCGCCACTGGCCCCCGGCCTGGCCTAGCCCCTGTCGGCCGCCGCCCCCGGGCCCTGGCCCCGCCTAGCCCCTGTCGGCCGCCGCTGTCAGACGGCTCGGCGCAGAAGCGAGGCGGCTGCGACGGCTCGGCGCAGAAGCGAGGCGGCTGCGACGGCTCGGCGCAGAAGCGAGGCGGCTGCGACGGCTCGGCGCAGAAGCGAGGCCGAGAGGAGCTAGGCCGGGCCGGGGGCCGGGGGCCGGGGGCCGGGGGCGGCGGCCGACAGGAGCTAGGCCGGGCCGGGAGCCGGGGGCGGCGGCCGACAGGGGCTAGGTGGGGCCGGGGGCCGGGGGCCGGGGGTCGGGGCCCAGGGGCGGCGGCTGACAGGGCCTAGGCCGGGCCAGGGGCTGGGGGCCGGGGGCGGTGGCTGAGAAGAGCTAGGCCGGGGCCGGGAGCCGGGGGCGGCGGCCGACAGGGGCTAGGCGGGGCCGGGGGCCGGGGGCCAGGGGCGGCGGCCGAGAGGGGCTAGGCCGGGCCGGGGGCCCGGGGCGGCGGCCGGGAGGGGCTAGGCTGGGCCGGGGGCCGGGGGCGGTGGCCAACAGGGGCTAGGCGGGGCCGGGGGCCGGGGGCCAGGGGCGGCGGCCGACAGGGGCTAGGCCGGGCCGGGGACGGTGGCCGACAGAGGCTAGTCCCATCACTTGATGGCAAATATAAATGGAAAAAATTGAAGCAGTGAGAGATTTCATTTTCTAGGGCTACAAAATCAACTGCAGACAGTGATTGCAACCATGAAATTAAAAGACATTGCTCCTTTGAATGAAAGCTATGATAAACCTAGACAGCATATTCAAAATCGGAGGCATCACTTTGCCAACAAATATCTGTATAGTCAAATCTATGGTTTTTCCAGTAGTCATGTACGGATGTGAGGGTTGGTCCATTAAAGAGGCTGAGCCCCAGAGAACTTATTATTTCAAGAAAACTCTTGGCAGTCCCTTGGACAGCACGGAGATCAAACCAGTTAATCCTATAGGAAATCAACTCTGAATATTCATTGGAAGGATTGACACTGCAGCTCTAATATTTTGGCCACCTGTGTGAAGAGCTCACTGATTGGAGAAAATCCCTGATACAGAAAAAGTTTGAAGGCAAAAGGAGAAGGGAGCAGAGAGGATGAGATGGCTGGAGAGCATTACAGATTCAATTGACATGAATTACTGGGAAATTATGGAGGAGAGAGGATCCTGACATGCTTCAGTCCGTGGGGTGGCAGAGTCAGACAAGACAATTAACAACTGAACAACAATGATAAAAATATGTTATTTTTAACTGGATCCACTGCTTTAATCACTTTATAACACATATACAGGCTCTATAACCCAAATGGTAATTTTAGGAACAACTAATGAGTGCCTTAACTTCTTAATTAAATAAAACTAACTGAAATGACAGTTTGTTGTTATTTACTTGCTAAGTCACGTCCAACTCTTCTGTGATTTCATGGAGTATAGCTCACCAGGCTCCTCTGTCCATAAGATTTCCCAGGCAAAAATGCTGAAGTGAGTTGCCTTTTCCTTCTCCGTAGGATCTTCCCAACCCAGGGATTGAACTTGTGTCGTATATCAATTAATATTTTAGAAAAGAGAAATGATCACATACCTTGAAAGCACACTATTTTAGTATCTGATATTTGGTATTATTTACAAGTGTTAATATATTAATAGATAAAACTACTCAAAAACTGGGCTTCCCCAGTTGCTCAGTGGTAAAGAATCCACCTGTCAACTCAGAGGATGCAAGATATGGGGGTTCAACCTCTGGGTCAGGAAGATCCCCTGGAGGAGAAAATGGCAACCACTCCAGGATTCTTGCCAGGAAAATCCCATAGACAGATAAGCCTGGCGGGCTACAGTTCATGGAGCCACAAATAGTAGGACATGACTGAGCAACTATGCATCTACTTAAAATTTTTTAGATAGGAAAAAAATCTCTTTGTGTTTTCACTGGATGCATGTAATTATAAAACTTATTCTCGTTCACACAATAGAATAGAGTTTTACATTGTAACGCTTTCTCTCATCTCATTATCCAACTGTGAAAATATGTGTGTATTTGTCTTACTATATAATGTAGGATGGGGAAACATTGTTTAATATATAGTGATCAAATAGTAAACATTCTGTCTTTATTTAAACAAAAGAGTAAAGTTGCCAAGTCATTTCCCAAAGACAATCAGTCATTAAATTAGAAACAGCTGGGCAGATATATAATCATCATATGCCACTACTAGAAAAGCAAAAGACAAATGAGATTAGTTTAGAAAAGAGGTTGATCTAAAGCAGAAAGTGAATTCCAGGAAGGATAGTTTACTCTTAAAAGTAGATAGGACTGGGACCAAGTGCATTTGAAACTCTTCTTTTTTTTTTGTTTTTTTTGGAAACACAGCATGGTACATGGGATCTTACTTTCTAGACTAGAGATTGAACCCATGCTCCTTGCACTGGAAGTGCAGAGTCTTAACTACAGGAATGTCAAGGAAGTCCCTCAAGCTGCTTTCTTAAGAAAGAGATATCCTAGGCAATAAGGAAGTTGTTTCATTTCAACAAAGGAATTTGTATTACTTTGTTTCTAAGCAAAAGTGATAAAAGAAATTTTAAGGTTACACCACCTTTATGGCAGAAAATGAAGAAGAATTAAAGAGCCTCTTGATGAAAGTGAAAGAGGAGAGTGAAAAAGTTGGCTTAAAGTTCAACATTCAGAAAACTAAGATCATGGCATCTGGTCCCATCACTTAATGGCAAATAGATGGGGAAACAGTGGCTGACTTTATTTTTGGGGGCTCCAAAATCACTGCAGATGGTGATTGCAGTTATGAAATTAAAATACGCTTACTCCTTGGAAGGAAGTTATGACCAACCTAGATAGCATATTAAAAAGCAGAGACATTACTTTGTCAATGAATGTCCGTCTAGTCAAGGCTGTGGTTTTTCCAGTAGTCATGTATGGATGTGAAAGTTGGATGGTGAAGAAATCTGAATGCCAAAGAATTGATGCTTTTCAACTGTGGTGTTGGAGAAGACTCTTGAGAGTCCCTTGGACTGCAAGGAGATCCAACCAGTCCATCCTAAAGGCGATCGGTCCTGGGTGTTCATTGGAAGGACTGATATTGAAGCTGAAACTTCAATACTTTGGCCACCTGATGCGAAGAGCTGACTCTTTTGAAAAGACCCTGATGCTGGGAAAGATTGAGGGCAGGAGGAGAAGGGGACGACAGAGGATGGATGGTTGGATGGCATCACTGACTCAATGGACATGGGTTTGGGTACACTCTGGGAGTTGGTGATGGACAGGGAAGACTGGCATGCTGCGGTTCATGGGGTCACAAAGAGTCGGACATGACTGAAAGACTGAACGTAACTGAAGGTTACAGAGATATTAAATAAAGCTAAAAATATGTCGTGGTGGTTTAGTCGCTGAGCTGTGCAATCCTCATGGACTATAGCCCACCAGGCTCCTCTATCCATGGGATTTTCCAGGCAAGAATTCCTGAGTGGGTTGCCATTTCCTTCTCCAAAAAATATGTACTAAACTAAATTATATGCTAACAAAAATAACATATATTTAGTACATATAAGACTACACTTATTGTGGTTATTTGCCTTATTTTATATTAGGGAATTTATAACAATTAAAAGTGAATGTTATTATTTAATATATAGTAGATACAAGATTATATTTCCTTACATGATGCTAGTGAACTTAATGTAGTATATCCCTTGGGTGTTAGTTTTCCAAGCTCCAAGGTATTATTGTTTAAATTATATCATCTGTTACATCACACACTAACACTACTGTCAAATACCTCATAACACAATCTAGCTGGCAATGGATTTGTGTACAAAATCTTTGAGATGCACTTTAGGACCTCAGGGTTTCCCTGGTGGATCAAAGGGCAAAGAACCTGCCTACAATGCAGGAAACCCTGATTCAATTCCTGGATCAGTAAGATATCCTGGAAAGCTAATGGCTACCCACTTCAGTATTCTTGCCTGGAGAATTCCATGGACAGAGGAGCCTGGCTGCAGTCCATGGGACCACAGAGTCAGACACGACTGAGCAGCTAAAACTTTCAGTTTCTTTAGGACATTACTCTTTGAAAGGAACATCACATTGCCATCATTCTTTGATATTATTCTAACTCTGAACAATTGCAAATTTCTTCAAATTATATCCTTTGCTTCCTCAAATATTTACTGCATACTTAAGGATGTGCCCAGTACTATGTTCTGTCAGTGTTTCTTATTTTGCTTGAGCTGCAACTGTTCATGAAGAAAGACTAGTCATATCCAGTAGAAAATGTGGCAGCATTGTGAATATATTAAGGTGCATTCATTCAAGAAGATAACAGTAATAAGCTAACCATTTTGTTAAGTGCTTACTATGTGTCCACCATGACTATAAGTACTTAACATCTATTAACTTATTTCTTAAAATAGCTATATTAATTAACTGAAACAGAGAGTTTACATTCAGTTCAGTTCAGTTCAGTCGCTCAGTCGTGTCCGACGCTTTGCGACCCCGTGAATCGCAGCACACCAGGACTCCCTGTCCATCACCAACTCCCGGAGTCTACCCAAACCCATGTCTATCGAGTCAGTGATGCCATCCAGCCATCTCATCCTCTGTTGTCCCCTTCTCCTCCTTCCCCCAAACCTCCCCAGCATTAGGGTCTTTTCCAATGAGTCAATGCTTCGCATGAGGTAGACAAAGTATTGAAGTTTCAGCTTCAACATCAGTCCTTCCAATGAACACCCAGGACTGATCTTCTTTAGGATGGACTGGTTGGATTTCTTGCAGTCCAAGGGACTCTCAAGAGTCTTCTCCAACACCACAATTCAAAAGCATCAATTCTTCAGCGCTCAGCTTTCTTCAACATCCAACTCTCACATCCATACATGACTACTGGAAAAACCATAGCCTTGACTAGACAGACCTTTGTTGGCAAACTAATGTCTCTGCTTTTAAATATGTTATCTAGGTTGGTCGTAACTTTCCTTCGAAGGAAGTAAGCGTCTTTTGATTTCATGGCTGCACTCACGATCTGCAGTGATCTTGGAGCCCCAAAAGATAAAGTCTGACAACTGTTTCCACTGTTTCCCCATCTATTTCCCATAAAGTGATGGGACCAGATGCCATGATCTTAATTTTTGAATATTAAGCTTTAAGCCTACTTTTTCACTCTCCTCTTTCACTTTCATCAAGAGGCTCTTTAGTTCTTCTTCACTTTCTGCCATAAGGGTGGTGTCATCTGCCTATCTGAGGTTATTGATATTTCTCCCGGCAATCTTGGTTCCAGCTTGTGTTTCTTCCAGTCCAGCATTTCTTATGATATACACTGCATATAAGTTAATTAAGCAGTGTGACACTATACAGCCTTGACATACTCCGTTTCCCATTTGGAATCAGGCTGTTGTTCCATGTCCAATTCTAACTGTTGCTTCCTGACCTGCATACAGGTTTCTCAAAAGACAGGTCAGATGGTCTGGTATTCCCATCTCTTTCAGAATTTTCCACAGTTTATTGTGATTCACACAGTCAAAGGCATTGGCATAGTCAATAAAACAGAAATAGATGTTTTTCTGGAAATCTCCTGCTTTTTCGATGATCCAGTGGATGTTGGCAATTTGATCTCTGGTTCCTCTGCCTTTTCTAAAAGCAGCTTGAACATCTGGAAGTTCACGGTTCACGTATTGCTGAAGCCTGGCTTGGAGAATTTTGAGCATTACTTTAACTAGCATGTGAGATGAGTGAAATTGTGCGGTAGTTCGAGTATTCTTTGGCATTGTCTTTCTTTGGGCTTGGAATGAAAACTGACCTTTTCCACTCCTGTAGTCACTGCAGAGTTTTCCAGGTTTGCTGGCATATCGAGTGCAGCACTTTGACAGCATCATCTTTCAGGATTTGAAATAGCTCGACTGGAATTCCATCATCTCCACTAGCTTTGTTCATAGTGATGCTTTCTAAGGCCCACTTGACTTCACATTCCTAGATGTCTGGCTCTAGGTGAGTGATCACACCATTGTGATTGTCTGGGTCGTGAAGATCTTTTTTGTACAGTTCTTCTGTGTATTCTTCCACCTCTTCTTAATATCTTCTGCTTCTGTTAGATCCATACCATTTCTGTCCTTTATTGAGCCCATCTTTGCATGAAATGTTCCCTTGATATCTCTAATTTTCTTGAAGAGATCTCTAGTCTTTCCCATTCTGTTGTTTTCCTCTATTTCTTTGCATTGATCGCTGAGGAAGGCTTTCTTATCTCTCCTTGCTATTCTTTGGAGCTCTGCATTCAGATGGGAATATCTTTCCTTTTTTCCTTTGCTTTTTTACTTCTCTTCTTTTCGCAGCTATTTGTAAGGCCTCCTCAGACAACCATTTTGATTTTTTGCATTTCTTTTCCATAGGGATGGTCTTGATTCCTGTCTCCTGTACAATGTCACAAACCTCTGTCCATAGTTCATCAGGCACTCTGTCTATAAAATGTAGTCCCTGAAATATATTTGTCACTTCCACTGTATAATCATAAGTGACTTGATTTGGGTCATACCTGAATGGTCTAGTGGTTTCCCCTACTTTCTTCAATTTAAGTTTGAATTTGGCAATAAGGAGTTTATGATCTAACCCACAGTCCACTTCTGGTCTTGTTTTTGCTGACTGTATAGAGCTTCTCCATATTTGGCTGCAAAGAATATAATCAATCTGATTTCAGTGTTGACCATCTTGTAATGTCCATGTGTAGAGTCTTCTCTTGTGTTGTTGGAAGAGGGTGTTTGCTATGACCAGTGCGTTCTTTTGGCAAAACTCTATTAGCCTTTGCCCTGCTTCATTCTGTATTCCAAGGCCAAATTTTACTGTTATGCCAGGTGTTTCCTGACTTCCTACTTTTGCATTCCAGTCCCCTATAATGAAAAGGACATCTTTTTTGTGTGTTAGTTCTAAAAGGTCTTGTAGGTCTTCATAGAACCGTTCAACTTCAGCTTCTTTAGCATTACTGGTCAGGGCATAGACTTGGATTACCGTGTTTACATTACTTGTCCTCTAATCCAGAAAGTGACAGAACCGAGATTCAAAAGTTTTTCTTCAGACTTTGAGATCATAATCTATGCTATATTCTACTCATTCCTCAGAAATCAGTCAAAAGCCTTGGTGTACTATTTCAAAGTTAACACCAGTCCAAGGTGAACCCACACCAAAAAATAAGAACTTCCCAAAGCTTAATGTCAGAACCTTGAAGATTTAGTTCAGTACTAAAAATAAAATAGGGCAATCTGACTTACTATACAGAACCTTAAAAAAAAAAGCAATTAATAGGGGTAGAGTGAAGAATGTGACTTCTATCAAGTAAGTTAGCTATACTTCATTGTTTCTATCACATTTCCAAATTCAAAGAATAAAAAGGGAGCACAAAGAAAAATGCAAAGCCAAGTTTATTGACTCACCTCTAGTAAAGCAATACACTAAGTAGCCCATTGCCAGGGAAAGGTAAGATTTTTATCCTTAAGTGTTAGAAAGGGACACAGTAGTCAAGGTGGTAATGCTAATTAAGGATTGGAAACTAGCATTCAGACAGGACAAAATAGGTCCACAGATATGTATCCAGTTGATGAAAACAAATCCTATTGCTTATTGATCAGGGAAATGTCTCAAGACAGGTCCAATAATAGTTTGGGGTACTGAGTTAATTCATAGTTTGGTTCTTTAACAGCTTCAGTTGATTAGATCCAGGTGTAAAGAAAAGAAACATAGAATTAAGTCGTGTCCCATTCTTGCAATCCTATGGACTGTAGCCCACCACACTCCTCTGTCCATGCGATTCTCCAGGCAAGAATACTGGAGTGGGTTGCCATTTCCTTCTCCAGGGAATTTCCTGACCCAAGAAGTGAACCCAGGTCTCCTGCTTTGCAGGCAGATGCTTTACCGAATGAGCTACATGAAACACAATATTCAGTTTTATATCATGTATGCAAGTACTGTTATAATCATAAAATTTCCTTGCATACACTTTACAGAGTTAGAGAGAACTAACATAGGTTAAATTTCAGGTAAATGTCTTTCCTCACTACAATATTTTAAAGACAGATGGTCATTTATACAAGCAAATCATATCTGCTTTATGTTCTGAGGACCAGGACTACAGGTATTGCCTCAGATTATGTAACTGAATACTTACCTCTAATTCTATTATTTCAGTATTCATTCATTCTTTCATTCAATACTTGTAAAACATGGTGTTAAGAATTGGTAGAAATTACAATGCATGATCTGAGTTTTTCCTTTTAATTTCATTATTTCTGTCAATTTTTCTTTCATCTACCATTTAGAAAGTAGGGTATTAAGACCTAAAAGAAAATAGGCATATGATATACTACCCTGTCTTTAGGTAGCATATCATTTAGGAAGTGAGGCAGAGGAAAATTATCACTCAGAAAATATCATATTATAACATACATGGGATGAGGATAAAATGAAATATAGAGAAAGATTACTAAATGGAGGTTAGATGAGAAGGCAGAGGAAGCTTCCTAGAAGAGACATCAACTTAGTATTCTCTTCCATGAGGAGTTATATGAACATAGGGAAGAAAGGAGGATGTAAAAAGTTAAAACTCACTAAATAAGGGAAATAGTTTAGTATCTGTCCTATTATTCTTGGAGTTCATGAGGTTGTTTTTTTCTTTTAATTTGGTTTGTTTTTTAACAAACAAATTTTATCTAATGCATGCATAAATAGTAACAATTAGAAGTTCACAATTTTGGAGTCACTAACGAAATAATGTATCTGACAGTAACAGTTGCACAAATTATTAAGTGAAAGACTGTAAGAGTGCAACTGAAGTGAATATACTCAACATACTGGTTAAAGTGAACATCAATAAGAAAGAGACGACCAGACATTTTGTGTCCCACAATATGTTAAAAAAAAAAAAAGTACAAAGAATCACCTGTGGGAAATACTTAAAAAAATAATGGGCAACTTCTTTCAACTCAGCTCAGGGTCTTTGTATTTTATTGCCAGTTTATAAGGAATATAGGGACTCTGATGCCCAATATACATTTTAATCTCACTATACCACTTTTATACATGTGCTTGAAAAAATGGAGTTTCTTTTTGTACTTAACTTTCTGTACTTTGGTTTCATAACATGTAAAATGGGATAATAATTAGAAACTCAAATGCACCGTGTCTTCTAGGGTGGTCATGAAAAGGTCAATGAGATAACTCATGTACAGATCTCACCAAAACTGTTGTCCAAAAGTAAATCTTATAATCAATAATTATCTGCTATTGCTAATGCTTTTTTGATATTAAAAGTCAGCTAACCTTACAGAATTTAGACTCTAATTGGAGAAGGAAAAGTGTACTGGCAATTTTAATAGACTAGAAAAGCTGTTATGAGAATAATAAATAAATAAAAAAATATACAGTGTATTATTATTATCCATTCATTCTCTGAATTCCCACAGTTATGAGGTTGAAGAGATATGCTATGGCATGAAAATAATCACTCAAGAACTGACAGTTTATAAAATTATTCTCTAGTAAATTTTTTCCGTCTCTCCCTTGTTGGCCACTTATCCCTGCTCCTCTCCTTTATCAATAATTCTGTTTGCTAATGATAGTGTCCTGTAAACATTAGTCAATGAAATGAAAACATACTGCAAATTAATTAGAAAGTGCAAGTGTGCATCTTGTAAGAATCACATTTCAATATATCAATAAAATTTTGTTTGTCGACTATTCCTGTCACATACAAAGCCATTGCCAAATGGAGACCTTAAAAAGTTTAGCAACAAAATGAAAAAAATATTGATAAAAGTTATGTTCATTATTTTTATAAATGTTTTAGAAATCAAGATTTAAGGTAGACTTTTGGGGAAATGGATAAAAACATATTTTAGTAAAAATGACATTATTTATGATCTTTTTGTAAAACTCATGTGATAAAGAGTATAATTTCACTGTATTACAAAATATAAGAAAAATTCTATTCTAAAAAGTCACACTTTGAAAATATATTTGAGAATGAGAATATAGTGTCTGTATATGTTAAAACTTGTTAATATATAGTAGGAAACAAGCCAAGATTTTATTTTTTAGTTTCATTATAATTCTATTAGCTATGCCCCATCCCACTATACTACTGCCTCTATTTTCTATAAAATTTGTATTCCAATTTTAAATAGATTATTTTAAGTGTCTTTTTCCTGTCCTAATCATTCTTTGATAATAAGGAATTCTCGTGTGTGTCTACTCCAAAGACTATAGGAGCCACAGGATCACTTAAAAAGAAACTTGATTCAGATTTGTTTGTATTCAGAATATACACAGTTTCGCAGAGAACTCTTGAATGCTATACTAAGGATCTTAATTTTTATGAACCCACGCAGATTTTTAAGCATCAGTACCACATACATCTCATGGAATGGGCACTTATGTGAGACACTGTTTGCACCTGCCACTCAGTTCACCACCAGCCAATGCTGCAGTACACAGCTTCACACAGGTATACTAGATAGTATCTTGCTCAGTTTCACTATAACACTTGATTTCTATCTAAGTGTATTTCCAATGCCAGGCCTTTGGACACCTGAAAACCCGCTCAATACTCACTCATGCGCTCATAAGTTCTAAAGAGTAAACACTCCATGGTCTAGCACTGGATCAAAGAGAACAGGAACCAGGGGATAACTGCTTCCCTTTTCTCTTTCCAGCAGGCATTTCTGTGGCCCTCTGGCTGATGGGGGTCAGCTGGGTAACCCTCTTGTGTCTTGGCTTTTCTTCCTTTCCTTTTTCATTCTTTTTCCTTGAGATCATGTTGCCAAATTAGCTGAACAATACAATGGGGGGGATTTATAAGGAAGCTCTCCTCTAATCAAATTCTCACATACACCAAAAAAATGTGCAAAAAAATGAAGAGAGTTTTCAAAACCAAGAAATTTGAATTCATATCATAGATGATTTGAATAAGATCACCTTTGTTTTTGTGAGCAAATCATATTTGGGCATTTTATGTAAGACATTGTTATATTAAATTTCATCAAGAACGTTGGTAAAATTCTTTAACAATATTGTTATGAGTCATAATAGTATATTGTCTTATTCATATGGGTTTATTATACTGTTCTTTATTTATTTATTTTTGGTTTTAAAGGTTTATTGAAAGTGGACATTATTTATACCATGTTCATACAAAAAAACAAGCAGTGTTTCCCCAGCACCTGTGGCAGATGTTTAAGGGGAAAAATTGAGCTCATATAGCCTCAAAAATCATAAACATGCCAACATTTCCCAAAATAATACCTCTCTTTATGGCAAGTCCAGCCTCCCATTTCATGCTAGGGCTCTTATCATGATTTGAACTTTGATGAACTGCCTTTTAACCCACCTTTTGGCTATGAAACTGTCAGGACTTATGAGCTAAATACATTCCATCCTGGTCAGTGCCCCAGTGGACAGGCTCCAGAGAAAATCACAGTGTTGTCTTACAAAGCAATGGCTCAGAAAGAGGCCTGTGAGCCTCTGTACTGGTTCAGAACCCAAGTTTCTGGCTTCTGGGAGAAAACGTTACAAGGCAGAGCTGCAGGTGGCCCTGTCTGGGCAAATACCTTGCTTTCAGCAGAGGGTTCTCCAAGTATTAATACATTCCTAAGGATTCTCAAGACAACATGCAGATTCTTGACATCTTGGGTTTTGTAACATGTCAGTGCCTCTATTTTGGTTCCTGGAGTGAAATGATGATTTACCTGCTGAATTCTTCTTTGCTCTCTCTCTCTTTTTTTGTTGTTGATTTGTTTTTCTCTCTTTTTTTTTTCTGCATTTTAATTGGAGGCTAATTACTTTACAATATTGTGGTGAATTTTGCCATACATTCACATGAATCAGCCATGGGTGTACATGTGTTCCCCATTGTGACCCTCCCTCCCACTTCCCTCCCCATCCCATCTCTCAGGGTCATCCCAGTGCACGAGCCCTGAGAACCCTTCCTCATGCATCGAACCTGGACTGGCGATCTATTTCACCTATGTTAATATACATGTTTCAATGCTATTCTCTCAAATCATCCCACCCTCACCTTCTCCCATAGCGTCCAACAGTCTGTTCTTTACATCTGTGTCTCTTTTGCTGTCTCACATATAAGATCATCATTACGATCTTTCTAAATTCCATATATATGCGTTAATATACTGTATAGGTGTTTTTCTTTCTGACTTACTTTGCTGTGTATAATAGGCTCCAGTTTCATCCACCTCATTAGAACTGATTCAAATACATTCTTTTTTAGCTGAGTAATATTCCATTGTGTATATGTACCACAGGTTTCTTATCCATTCATCTGCCAATGGACATCTAGGTTGCTTCCATGTCCTAGCTATTGTAAACAATGCTGCCATGAACATTGGGGTACACGTGTCTCTTTGAATTCTAGTTTCCTCAGTGTGTATGCCCAGCAGTGGGATTGCTTGGTCGTCTGGCAGTTCTATTTCCAGCTTTTTAACGATTCTCCACACTGTTCTCCATAGTGGCTGTACTAGAATGCATTCCCAACAACAGCATAAGAAGGGTCTTTTTCTCTGCACCATCTGTAGACTTTTTGATAGCAGCCATTCTGACAGGCGTGAGATGGTATCTCGTTGTGGTTTTGATTTGCATTTCTCTGATAATAAGTGATGTCGAGCCTCTTTTCATGTGTTTGTTAGCCATTTTTATGTCTTCTATGGAGAAATGTCTGTTAAGTTCTTTGGCCCATTTTTTGAATGGGTCACTTATTTTTCTGGAAATGAGTGTATATTTTTGATATTAATTGTTTGTCAGTTGCTTCATTTGCTATTATTTTCTCCCATTCTGAAGGCTGTCTTTTCACCTTGCTTATAGTTTCCTTTGTTGTGCAAAAGCTTTTAAGTTTAATTAGGCCCCATTTGTTTAATTTTGCTTTTATTTCCATTACTCTAGGAGGTGGGTCATAGAGGATTCTGCTGTGATATATGTCAGAGAGTGTTTTGCCTATGTTTTCCTCTAGGAGTTTTATGGTTTCTGGTCTTACGTTTAGATCTTTGATCCATTTTGAGTTTATTTTTGTGTATGGTGTTAGAAAGTGTTCTTGCTTCATTCTTTTACAAGTGGTTGACCAGTTTTCCAAGCACCACTTGTTAAAGAGATTGTCTTTTCTCCGTTGTATATTCTTGCCCCCTTTGTCAAAGATAAGGTGTTCATAGGTGCGTTTTCTATCTCTGGGCTGTCTATGTTTTTTTCCATTGATTTATACTTCTGTCTTTGTGTCAATACCATGCTGTCTTGATGACTGTAGCTTTGTAGTACAGTCTGAAGTCAGGCAGGTTGATTCCTCCAGTTCCATTTTTCTTTCTCAAGATTGCTTTGGCTATTCAAGGTTTTTTTGTATTTTCACACAAATTGTGGAATTATTTGTTCTAGTTCTCTGAAAAATACCATTGGTAGCTTGATAGGGATTACATTGAATCTATAGATTGCTTTGGGTAGTATACTCATTTTCACTATATTGATTCTTCCGACTCATGAACGTGATATATTTCTCCATCTATTTGTGTCCTCTTTGATTTCTTTCATCAGTGTTTTATAGTTTTCTATATATAGGTCTTTTGTTTCTTTAGGTAGATTTATTCCTAAGTATTTTATTCTTTTCGTTGCAATGGTGAATGGAATTGTTTCGTTAATTTCTCTTTTTGTTTTCTCATAAGTAGTGTATACGAATGCAAGGGATTTCTGCATGTTAATTTTATATCCTGAAACTTTACTGTATTCATTAATTAGCTCTAGTAATTTTCTGGTGGAGCCTTCAGGGTTTTCTATGTAGAGGATCATGTCATCTGCAAACAGTGAGAGTTTTACTTCTTCTTTTCCAATCTGGATTCCTTTTATTTCCTTTTCTGCCCTGATTGCTGTGGCCAGAACTTCCAAAACTATGTTGAATAGTAGTGGTGAGAGTGGGCATCCTTGTCTTGTTCCTGACTTTAGGCAAGACGCTTTCAATTTTTCACCATTGAGGATAATGTTTGCTGTGTGTTTATCATATATAGCTTTTATTATGTTGAGTTTTGTTCCTTCTATGCTGCTTTCTGGAGGGTTTTTTCTTTTTTTTTTTATCATAAATGCATGTTGAATTTTGTCAAAGGCTTTCTCTGCATCTATTGAGATAATCATATGGTTTTTATCTTTTAATTTGTTAATGTGGTGTATCACATTGATTGATTTGGGAATATTGAAGAATCTTTGCATCCCTGGAATAAAGCCCACTTGGTCATCTTTTTAATATGTTGTTGGATTCTGTTTGCTAGAATTTTGTTAAGGATTTTTGCATCTATGTTCATCAGTGATATTGGCCTGTAGTTTTCTCTTTTTGTGGCATCTTTGTTTGGTTTTGGTATTAGGGTGATGGTCGCCACATAGAATGAATTTGGAAGTTTACCTTCCTCTGAAATTTTCTGGAAGAGTTTGAGTAGAATAGGTGTTAACTCTTCTCTAAATTTTTGGTAGAATTTAGCTGTGAAGCCATCTGGTCCTGGGCTTTTGTTTGTTGGAAGATTTCTGATTGTGGTTTCTATTTCCGTGCTTGTGATGAGTCTGTTAAGAATTTCTATTTCTTCCTGGTTCAGTTTTGGACAGTTATACTTTTCTAAGAATTTGTCCATTTCTTCCAAGTTGTCCATTTTATTGGCCTATAGTTGTTAATAGTAGTCTCTTATGATCCTTTGTATTTCTGTGTTGTTTGTTGTGATTTCTCCATTTTCATTTCTAATTTTGTTGATTTGATTCTTCTCCCTTTGTTTCTTGATGAATCTGGCTAATGGTTTGTTTATTTTATTTATCTTATCGAAGAACCAGCTTTTAGCTTTGTTGATTTTTGCTATGGTCTCTTTTGTTTCTTTTGCATTTATTTCTGCCCTAATTTTTGTGATTCTTTCCTTCTACTAACTCTGGGGTTCTTCATTTCTTCATTTTCTAGTTGCTTTAGGTGTAGAGTTAGGTTATTTATTTGATTTCTCTCCTGTTTCTTGAGGTAGGCTTGTATTGCTTTGAACCTTCCCCTTCATTTCAGTTCAGTCGTTCAGTCGTGTCCAACTCTTAGCACTGCTTTTATTGAATCCCATAGGTTTTTGGTTGTTGTGTTTTCATTTTCATTCATTTCTATGCATATTTTGACTTCTCTTTTGGCTTATTCTGTGATATGTTGGTTATTCAGAAGTGTCTTGTTTAGCCTCCATATGTTTGTATATTTCATAGTTTTTTTCCTGTAGTTGACAACTAATCTTACTGCATTGTGATCAGAAAAGATGTTTGAAATTATTTCAATTTTTTGAATTTACCAAGGCTAGATTTATGGTCCAGGATGTGATCTATCCTGGAGAAGGTTCCGTGTGCACTTGAGAAAAAGGTGAAATTCATTGTTTTAGGGTGAAATGTCCTATAGATATTTCTATATCATTTATCATTTAAATGGTTCATTGTATCATTTAAAGTTTGTGTTTCCTTGCTAATTATCTGTTTAGTTGATCTATCCATAGGTGTGAGTCGGGTATTAAAGTCTCCCACTATTATTGTGTTACTGTTAATTTCCCCTTTCATACTTGTTAGGATTTGCCTTACATATTGCAGTGCTCCTATGTTGGGTGCATACATATTTATAATTATTATATCTTCCTCTTGGATTGATCTTTTGATCATTATGTAGTGTCCTTCTTTGTCTCTTTTCAAAGCCTATTTTATATGATATGAGTATTGCTACTCCTGCTTTCTTTTCGTCTCCATTTGTATGAAGTATCTTTTTCCAGCCTTTCACTTTCAGTCTGTATGTGTCCCTAGGTTTGAAGTGGGTCTCTTGTTGACAGCATATATAGGGGTCTTGTTTTTGTATCCATTCAGCCAGTCTTTGTCTTTTGGTTGGGGCATTCAACCCATTTACATTTAAGGTAACTAAGGATAAGTATGATCCCATTGCTATTTACTTACCATTTACTTCTAGTTTGTAAACCTTTTCTGTGTTTTCTGTCTAGAGAAGATCCTTTAGCATTTGTTGGAGAGCTGGTTTGCTGGTGCTGAATTCTCTCAGCTTTTGCTTGTCTATAAAGCTTTTGATTTCTCCTTCATATTTGAATGAGATCCTTGCTGGGTACAGTAATCTGGGTTGTAGATTTTTCTCTTTCGTCACTTTAAATGTGTCCTGCCATTCACTTCTAGCTTGAAGAGTTTCTATTGAGAGATCAGCTGTTATCCTTATGGGGATCCCCTTGTGGGTTAATTGTTGTTTTTCCCTTGCTGCTTTTTAATATTTGTTCTTTGTGTTTGATCTTTGTTAACTTGATTAATATGTGTCTTGGGGTGTTTTGCCTTGGGTTTATCCTGTTTGGGACTCTCTGGGTTTCTTGGATTTGAGTGGCTATTTCCTTCCCCATTTTAGGGAAGTTTTCAACTATTATCTCCTCAAGTATTTTCTCATGGCCTTTCTTTTTGTCTTCTTCTGGGACTCCTATGATTCGAATGTTGGGGCGTTTGACATTGTCCCAGAAGTCTCTGAAATTGTCCTCATTTCTTTTAATTCTTTTTTCCTCTCTGCTTCATTTATTTCCATCATTCTATCTTCCATCTCACTTATCCTATCTTCTGCCTCAGTTATTCTACTGTTGGTTCCCTCCAGAGTGCTTTTGATCTCAGCTATCGCATTATTCATTATTGATTGACTCTTTTTTAATTCTTCTAGGTCCTTGTTAAACTTTTCGTGCATCTTCTCAATCCTTGCCTCCAGTCTATTTATCTGTAACTCCATTTTGTTTTCAAAATTTTGGATCATTTTTACTATCATTATTCTGAATTCTTTTTCAGTTAGACTCCCTATCTCATCTTTTGTTTGGTTTGGTGGGCTTTTATCATGTTCCTTTACCTGTTGAATATTTCTCATCTTGTCTAGGTTTCTGTGTTTGGGGTGGTCTTTCTTTATGCTGGAAGTTTGTGGTTCTTCTTTATTGTGAAGGTTCCTCCCTGTGGGTGGGGTTGGACGAGTGTCTTGTCAAGGTTTCCTGGTTAGGGAAGCTTGTGTCGGTGTTCTGGTGGGTGGAACTGGATCTCTTCTCTCTGGAGTGTAATGAAGTGTCCAGTAATGAGTTTTGAGGTGTCTATGGATTTGGTGTGACTTTTGGCCGCCTGTATTTTTGTACTTGGGGTTATGTTCCTGCTTTGTTGGAGAATTTGTGTGGTGTCTCTTGCTCTGAAACTTGTTGGCTCTTGGGTGGAGCTTGATTTCAGTGTAGGTATGGAGACTTTTGGACGAGCTTTTGTCGATTAATGGTCCCTGGAGTCTGGAGATTTCTGGTGATCTCAAGTTTTGGATTTAAGCCTCCTGCCTCTGGCTTTCAGTCTTATTCTTGTAGTAGCCTCAAGACTTCTCCATCCATACAGCACCAGTGACAAAACATCTAGGTTAAAAGATTCTCCACAATGAGGGACACCCAGAGAGGTTCACAGAGTTACATGAAGAAGAGAAGAGGGGGGAGGGAGATACAGGTGACCAGCCAGGAGGAGAAGAGAGGGAATCAAAAGAAGAGAGACAAATCTAGCCTGTGATCAGTTCCCTAAGTTTTCTCCACAGCCTGGAATACCCAAAGAGATTCGCAGATTTAAGTAGAGAAGAGAAGGGGAAGGGAAGAGATAGAGGTGACCTGGGGGAGAAAAAGGAGAGTCAAAAGGGGAGAGAGCAATCAAGCCAGTAATCACACTCCTAAGTAAAAATGGGTACTGAAGATTGGACTCTTAAAGATACAAAATTGATAACAATTACCAAAAAGCAAAGATTAAAAATCTAGAGTAGAGGTGAGACTCTCAAAAATACAATATTAAAAAAAAAATTGCAAACGTTGTATAAAAAATATGAAATTTGCTTTAAAAATAGGGTCTTTTTTTTTCAAGGTAATAGTAGGTTTTAAAAATGAAAATTAAAGAATTGATAAAAAACTTAAAAATAATAAAAAATAAATTTAAAATGATAATAGTAAAGTATATCTAGGAATTTCTCTGAAGCTGTTGAGGGCAGTGTGTGGTCAGTTCAGTTTCAGATAGTTCCTTGTTCCACCTTATACTTCTTCTCAAGGTCTATAGGTCCCTTCCAGTGAAGTCAGTGTTAACTACAGGGTTTTAATCTGTTGCACCTGTCACTTCCAGAGCTGTTCCCTCTCCTCAATTTGCAAGTCTCTTCAGTGTCTAACTTCCGCCCTGATACAAGGGGGGAAGGTGGTCGTTTATTTAGGCTCAGTTGTTCAATTGTGCTGTGGGGAGGGAGGAACACTGCAAACAAATATCACTGGTGGGTGTGGGGAGTGCTCACAGTGTCTGGGTCACATTGGATTTGCCCCTGCTCACGGCGTGTGCTTTACCGGTCTACACTGCTTAGGCTCCAGGTTGCTCTGCTGGGGAACTGTCTGGGGCGGGCCCTAGGTTGCATGCACTTCCCAGATCTATGCTGCTCAGGTTCAGGTTCTTGGATACTCCAAAAAGGCACAGACTCAGTTGGGCCTGTGTTTTGTGCCTGAGTTTTGTGCCCTTCCCAGGTCCAAGCAGCTCAGGCAACCAAGTGCTTGGCGAGCACACACTCCCCAGGTGTGGTGTGTCTTATCACCTCCCTGGTCCCAGCTGCTTGGTTTCCTGGGTGCGCAGCTGCATCTCAGGTGTGCCATGTGTCTTTTCTGGGGAGCTGATCTCTGGCTGCGACCCTCCTGACGGATGTCAACCGTCCAGGATCCCAGGAAGACTTGGTTAGCGACGGAGAGCCTGCTCACAGTTTGGTAGGCAATGTTGTTTCTGGGGCTAAGTTTCCCCTTTCCTTCCAGCTCTGGCTGGCACTCGCCTTCCTCCCTGACTCCCTGCCTCCAGCGGGGGGGTGGGCTCTTCCACAGCCTGCTAGCTTTCCTCTGGTATTTGCCCAGTCCTTTGTTCTGTGAGAGGCCCAGCAGTGTCTTAGGTTAGAGCTTTTCGTGGGAAAGTTCTCTCTCTCTTTCCTCTCTCTTTTTTTTTCCCTCTCTGGCTATCCCATAATTTGGGTTGCTATCTCACTTTAGCTCCCTTAGATTGCCCTCAAGGCATTCAGGCCCGGTCCTTACCCTAAGCAGTGCAGCCCGGGCCTCCTTTTTCAGCCCCTGCTTGTTGGCAGCAGATGTGAGCGTCTGGGCTCCTTCTCCTCTAGGAGTTGTAGTTAGACCTGTAATCTGTGGGTTTATTTATTTAATATTTCCTCCCGGTTATGTTGCCCTCTGAGATTCCAAAACTCCCCACAGACCCGCCAGTGAGAGGTTCTCCTGGTGTTTGGAAACTTCTCTTTTAAGACTCCCTCCCTGGGACAGGTCTTCATCTCTAACTCTTTTGTTTCTCTTTTTATTTTCTATACTTTTTCTTACCTACTTTCGAAGACAATGGACTGCCTTTTTAGGTGCCTGGTGTCCTCCGCTAGCATTCACAAGTTTTTATGTGGTATTTGCTCAGCGTGCAAATGATCTTTAGATTAATTTATGGGGGAGAAAGTGGTCTCCCCATCCTATTCCTCCACCACCTTAGGACCGCCCCCCACAGTTTTTGATATTATATTGTATTATACAGTGTATTATACAGGGCTTTTAGGTGGAATTTAGAAGTGTTTAATGAGAATAAAGGTGAACTGTGTGGTTATAACCATGAGAAAACCACAAACTAATAATTATAATTATAATCACCAGTGCAACCAACCTTCATCAGTGGCATGTTTGATTTCCATTTGTAATGCACTAGACAAGTATTTTAATTAATCCTGAAGCAATACAATGGAAAAACCACGCTTGATATTAGACAGCAGTTGTTCTGCAAGAAAATTATCATTACAAAAAGAGTTTTGAAATTGAACTATATAATTTTAATCTCTGTAACTGCTTGAGCATAATTTTTAAAGTATAAATACTACATTAAGATTCTAAACTTATTAAGCATGATTATTGAATATTTTGATAGCTCTGACTGGGGGAAAGTATTGAAGTATAGAAAGAGGAGCAAAATAAGTAAAGGTTTTGATCATGATATATTGTCTTTTTCTGAAAAAATTGTTTTTATCCAATATAAAGAAATGTGTCAAAGCTTTTATGGTAATCTGCATCTTCTTTTTAATGTGACATTTCATACTAGTACTAACAAACTAATTGCTATAATTCATTTTTGGTTTTATACCTTAAATCTTCATAGTTTGGATAGCTAGGAACATATATAATGTCTGCAAAAATAAATCTTGTTTTTAATTCAGAGTTTTTAATATTAAATAACCACCAGGCAACATCCCTACTTTGGAAAAATGTAAAGTTAAGCACTCAAATTTGTGTCACTTCTATATAATATTAACAAATGCTACTTAGTTAAAAATACAGCTCAACTGTTCTATCTAGTAATGTTCTAACAAGTCCCAAATTTGTTCTATATACTCAACTTGATCAATAATACCTAAAATACTATTATTCAGTGTTTTATATTTTATGAAGCTAATGTCTCAGGTTTCTTTCTATCATGAACTTTCAACAATCCCATAAAATAAAATATAAATCAGTTTTTAAATGTGAAGATGTATGAGGCAGGGTGCTCAGGGCTGTTGCATTGGGATGACCCTGAGGGATGGGATGGGGAGGGTCAGAATGGGGAACACATGTATACCCATGGGTGATTCATATGAATGTATGGCAAAAATCACCACAATACTGTAAAGTAATTAGCCTCCAATTAAAATAAAGAAAAAATTAAAAAAAATAAATGTGAAAACTAAAAATTCCTTAACACCTAGGGGAAAAAAATGAGTCTTATTCATCTTTCTATTTCCATATCTGGAAAAGTGCTTTGAACATACCAAATAACTTGGAATTTTTCTGACTATGTGAAGAATACTGTGATTGGGAGGAATCAGACTGTGTGACAGGGCTAAGTAAGCACCAACACTACATATTCAATGAAAAATATGCATACAACCTGCTATAAATATATTTTTCAAACCGAGTTGAAACTGACTTTAAATTTGTTCTTTATGTTTTTGAGATTGAAAGTGGGAAATTTTGTAAAATGCCATATTAGGCTTTTAGTTTCTTTCCAGTTTCTGAATTTCTGTCCAAGTGATTTGATCGAAGACATTCATGATGACACTGCAGCTTCTGATGTGTCACTCAAGGGTGTCTTCATGCAGAATAACCATTCTCTGGGTGTCTTCTGCCACTTGAGTAAAAACTGCCTTCTTGTATGTTGATTTTACTTAGGAATTTGAACTTTCTCAATAAGGTTAATCTAATAAGCTGATATATTCTAAAAGTAATTGCAATATTCTTCCCTACCCAGGAGCAGATGTTTTAACAGGTGCTTTCTAGAGGCAATAACTTAATCCAAGAAGAATTTCTGGTGGTGTTAATATTTAGGAGTCATGTTATAATAATGAGGGAATCTTCTGAAAAGAAACTGCCTAAGTAATACATCATGGTTGTCTTTAAAAATGAAAAGAATTCCAATAGAAGAAAATATATTTGTTTTAAATTGCTATAAAGATATAATTATTGGCTATATTTACATGGAAAAAGTATTAAAAGTTTTCTTTCAATTAGAACTTTCCACAAATGATGTAATTGCCTTACCTCGAATCTATCTCTTTAAATGTTACTTTGTTTATCAAGATCTTATTGGTGATATTCTTATACTATGAAGATGACTTTTCTAGGAAGTCATTAAACAATCTCTAACTACAGAATTGTTTGTTTAATTTTTCGGATGTATATATTGAATTTCCTATCATTTATATTTCATTTAATGTTCTGAAGAATTCTCAAACTCAACATAAACTGAAATATCTTCTCACTTCCATTTCTTTATAAAAACATTCTTTATTCTGATAAAGAACACTCTCACCTACCTCAATGATCAACCAAAATTCTAGAATAGGTTTTCAGCATAATAGGAATGTAAAGAGGTCAGCATTTGAGGGTGGACTACCTGAATTTGAAGATACACTGATTGGGTGACCTGGACAAGTTAGTGAAGCACTCTAAGTCTTTTTCCCCATTGTACAAAATTAGAATAATGGTGCTTTTAGAGATATTTTAAGTATTAAAGGAGATAACCCACATAAAGTACTTAGCATATATTATTACTATTTAAACAACTTATCATATCCATTGTTAGTCATATCTTTAATCATTTAAAATTTATGGGATGTTAAAAAAAGGATGATTCTGCCTTTCATTGTGCTTTCCTTAGCTATCTAGCCTCTGCCTAAAGTTTTATTTTGACTTCTTCTTTTGCTGGTCACCCCACATTTCTTTTATGACTCATCACACTAAATCACTTGTACTTACTTGAATGTGCTTTTTCACATCTGTGCAGTTTACATATGCGATTCCCTTTGTCTTGTATTCTCTTTGTCTTATTTCATCTTAAGAAAACCAAAACAAACAAACAACAATGACAACAAAAAACCCACCAACAAACAAACCCCGAAACCTTCCAAAAACGGTTCTCTTGTCTCTAAACTGGATGAGATCCTTTTTCTCTATGTTCTCATAACTTTGTGGGAAATATCTTATTTTGCTTATATTTATAGGATCCTGGTGTTATTTATAATGTGTTATCATAAACTGTAATGTGCTGTTAGTTGGCAGTTCCTCCATCCTACTGGGAAGAACATAACAGCAAAAACTGGATGCCCTAAGTGTCCATCACAGTGGCTGGTACTTCCTAAAATGAAAGAAAGTGAAAGTGGAAAAAAGTCGCTAAGTCTTGTCCGACTTTTTGTGACCCCATGGACTGTAGCCCACCAGGTTCTCCAATCCATGGGATTCTCCAGGCAAGAGTACTGGAGTGGGCTGCCATTTCCTTCTGCAGGGGATCTTCCCAACCCAGGGATCAAACCCGGGTCTTTCGCGTTGTAGGCAGACATTTTACAGTCTGAGCCACCAGGGAAGTCAATGGTGCAATAAATGTTTGTCAGAGAGATTATGTAATTATTCTCTTTAATTATTCAGCCCAGAATTACTGAGTTATAAAGAAAAATACTTCACTGATGGCCTGCTATCTGATATACACAAAACTGTTATTTTTCACTCTATTTTAACCTTTGATGTTTAGTTCACTAGTAATACAGTGATAAAACTGTTAAAAAAAAAAAAAAAGACTACAAAGACCAATCTTTTTCTCACCTCTTGTGAACATCTCAGGCTCTCTGCTGAACACCACTCCCAAAAGATGTGCCAGATATACTGATCCTGTTATCAATATCTCTGTCACAACTTCGTAACAGTACACTTCAGAAGCTGCAAATATCTTCAGAGTTTACATCTCTTATTAAATTTTCACAGGTGAGACTGCTAAGTGTCTTTAATATTCTTCAGTTGTTCGCATATATATATATATATATATATATATATATATATATATATATATATAGTGTGATCACTCAACTAGAGACAGACATCCTGTAATGTGAAGTCAAGTGGGCCTTAGGAAACAGCACTATGAACAAAGCTAGTGGAGGTGATGGAATTTTTTTTTTTTTACTTAGTTTATTTTCTATTTTTAAACTTTACAATATTGTATTTGTTTTGCCATACATCGACATGAATCCACCATGGGTATACATGTTTTCTCCTTCCAGAACCCCCCATCCACCTCCCTCCCCATCCCATCCCTTCGGGTCATCCCAGTGTACCAGCCCCAAGCACCCTGTAACTTGCATTGAACCTGGACTGGTGATTCGTTTCACATATGTTAATTTACCTGCTTCAGTGCCATTCTCCCATATCATCCCGCCCTCGCCCTGTCCCATAGAGTCCATAATACTGTTCTATTTATCTGTGTCTCTTTTGATGTCTCGCATACACGGTTATCTTTACCGATTCACTAAATACCATATATATGTGTTAGTATACTGTATTGGTGTTTTTCTTTCTGGCTTACTTCACTCTGTATAATAGGCTCCAGTTTCATCCACCTCATTAGAACTGATTCAAATGTATTCTTTTTAATTGCTGAGTAATATTCCATTGTGTATATGTACCACAGCTTCCTTATCCATTCATCTGCTGATGGGCATCTAGGCTGCCCATGTCCTGGCTATTATAAACAGTGCTCCGATGAAGTTTGGGGTACATGTGTCTCTTTCAATTTTGGTTTCCTCAGTGTGTATGCCCAGCAGTGGGATTACTGGGTCATATGGCAGTTCTATTTCCAGTTTTTTGAGGAATCTCCACACTGTTCTCCATAGTGACTGTACTAGTTTGCATTCCCACCAACAGTGTAAGAGGGTTTCCCTTTTCTCCACACCCTCTCCAGCATTTATTGCTTGTTGGATAGCAGCCATTCTGACGGGCGTGAAATGGTACCTCATTTTGGTTTTGATTTGCATTTCCCTGATAATGAGTGATGTTGAGCATCTTTTCATGTGTTTGTTAGCCAGAGGTGATGGAATTCCAGTTGAGCTGTTTCAAATTCTGAAAGATGATGTTGTGAAAGTGCTGCACTCAATATTTCACCAAATTTGGAACACTCAACAGTGGCCACAAGAATAGAAAAGGTCAGTTTTCATTCCAATCCGAGAGAAAGGCAATGCTAAGAAAGCTCAAACTACCATACAATTGCACTCATGTCAGACGCTAGTAAAGTTATGCTCAAAATTCTCCAAGCCAGGTTTCAACACGACATGAACCCTGAACTTCCAGATGTTCAAGCTGGATTTAGAAAAGGCAGAGAAACCAGAGATCAAATTGCCAACATCTTCTGGATCATTGAAAAAGCAAGAGAGTTCCAGAAAAACATCTATTTCTGCTTTATTGACTATGACAAAGCCTTTGACAGTGTGGATCACAATAAACTGTGGAAAATTCTGAATGAGATGGGAATACCAGACCACCTGATCTGCCTCTTGAGAAATCTGCATGCAGGTCAGGAAGCAACAGTTAGAACTGGACATGGAACAACAGACTAATTCCAAATAGGAGAAGGAGTATATCAAGACTGTATATTGTCACCCTGCTTATTTAACTTATATGCAGAGTACAACATGAGAAACACTGGGCTGGATGAAGCACAAGCTGGAATCAAGATTGCCGTGAGAAATATCAATAACCTCAGATATGTGGATGACACCACCCTTATGGCTGAAAGTGAAGAAGAGCTAAAGAGCCTCTTGATGAAAGTGAAAGAGGAGAGTGAAAAAGTTCACTTAAAGCTCAACATTCAGAAAACTCAGATCATTGCATCGGGTCCTATCGCTTCATGGCAAATAGATGGGGAATCAGTGGAAACAATGGCTCACTTCATTCTGGGGGGCTCAAAATCACTGCAGATGGTGACTGCAGCCATGAATTTAAAAGATGCTTACCCCTTGGGAGGAAAGTTATGACCAACCTAGACAGGATATTATAAACAGAAACATTACTTTGTCAACAAAGGTCTGTCTAGTCAAGGCTATGATTTTTCCAGTGGTCATGTATGGCTGTGAGAGTTGGACTATAAAGAAATCTGAGTCCTGAAGAATTGATGCTTTTGAACTGTGGTGTTGGAGAAGACTCTTGAGAGTCCCTTGGACTACAAAGAGATCCAACCAATCCATGCTAAAGATCAGCCCTGGGTGTTCATTGGAAGGACTAAAGTTGAAGCTAAATCTCCAATACTTTGGCCACCTGATGTGAAGAGCTGACTTATTTGTAAAGACCCTGGTGATGGGAAAGATTGAAGGCAGGAGAAGAAGGAGACGACAGATGATGAGATCGTTGGATGGCATCACTGACTCAGTGGACATGAGTTTGGTAAACTCCTGGAGTTGGTGATGGACAGGGAGGCCTGGCAGCTGCAGTTCATGGTGTCACAAAGTGTTGGACACAACTGAGTGACTGATCTGAACTGAATTGATACACTATATATAAACTTTCTAATTGTGATATAATGTCTAGTGGCCAATAGTTTATTGAATTTTTCTTGTGAGTAAAACCATATGCAGAAAAATATAATGTATTCTCTGATTTCCAAATCAAGAAATTTTAAACTTCACTCCATAAATATGTTCTAGGGGGTATATCCAACAGAAAAATTTAAATTGTAAATCTAATATAAAATCTGAACAACAGTTTAAGTTTTGACCTCAAAGACATACATATTCTCTGAATTTTCTTGAACAAAATTAAGATGAGAATCTGATCTATTAAAAACTAACAGTTAATGTATAACAGTATCTACATTTATTCAGAGATACAATGATTCGTGATTCATATTATTAAATTTTTAAAAAACTTCATTAAAATCTTTTTTTCTTTTAAAACTTTATTGTAGTTGATTTACAATGTTGTGTTAGTTACAGGTGTACAGAATAGTGATTGAATAATATATATACATATAACCATTCTTTTTTAGATTTTTTTTTTCCATGCGAATGTACAACCACTATCGACAACAGTATGGAGGTTCCCTAAGCAAACTAAAAATAGAACTACCACATGATATAGCAATCCCACTTTTTGGGCATATATCTGGCAAAAACCATGGTTCAAAAGGACACATGCACCCCAGTACTCATTGCAGCACTGTTCACAATAGCCAAGACATGGAAGCAAACCAAATGTCCATTGATAGATGAATGGATAAAAAATATGTGTTACATATATATAATGGTATTGTTATTCAGCCATAAAAAGAATGAAATAATGCCATTTGCAGCAGGATGGATGGATCTAGAGATTATGTACCACGTAAGCCAGACAAAGACAAATATCATATGATATCACTCATATGGTTCTAATTTAAAACAATGACATAAATGAACTAAAATTTAATCTTTAAACCTGTACATTTCTTTATACATTGGAATCAGTATGGTAAAGGCTTTAGTTATTTTAAAAATTGTTTTTTATAATTTCAGATTTTATTTTAATTATCATAAAAAAATAATTCTGCTTTTTTCAAATAATTTCTACATCATAGATTAGCAAATATAAGTTGAGCGACAGGATACTTAATTCTTAATATCAAATTTTTGAGCTCTTTCATTTCTAAGGAGATCCTGGGAGTGTCTGAATATCTTTCTAGCAGTGAAAATACTTCTGATTCAAAGAATAGGAAGGTTCTACAACAATGAATAGGTAGAATCTTTTTTATTGAATGTCTTCTATTTTGGTATAGAATATGAAAACTGGGCTATAAACATAATGGATTTAAACTAATGTAAGAATAAAAAAAAAATCCTTGAATTAAGAGATAATGTAATCTGTTTCAGATATTGTAAATTCATTTTAATTTTATTATTCCCAAGCAGAATACATTAGTGATGAGCTGTTTTTCTTTATATAAATCACAGAAATTGATCTTAGCTATACTTTCTCTCATAAAAACATAATTGTGCTAACATCAGCCTTGAAAAATTTAAAGTATAATCTTATTTGATTTTTAAAATATTTCCCTTTATATTTATATTTGCTCTAAATTTTAGCTTTTTATTTTTACTCTAAGTAAATTATTTACTCTAGATTTACTCTATTCAAATTTACCATTCCTTCCTTCAAAATAAAATGGTAGCTTAGTTCAGTTTATTCATTCATTCAACAGATAAGAACAGTAGTAACTACCATGCACTTGACACATTAGAAAAATCCTAAGGGTACTAAACCAGACATATTTCTGCTGTCACAGAGCTTAAATTTTAGTAAAAAGAAATATGTAATTATATCAAAACACACATATATAAGATAAGTAATTATTAAAACACACAAAAGTGAAAATCACTAAGTCTTGTCCAACTCTTTGTGACCCCATGGACTATATAGCCTACCAGGCTCCACTGTCCATGTAATTCTCCAGGCAAGAATACTGGGAGGGGTTGCCATTTCCTTCTCCAGCGGGATCTTCCTGATTCAGGGATTGAAACCAGTTCTCCCACATTGCGGGCAGACTCTTTACCACCAAATAAAACACTAATGTAAAAACTACTAACATAAAACTCCAACTCTTGAAAGAATTATAAAAAACATCTTTGATACAGTACAATGAAAGCTAGGGCATGTGATTTATTCAGAGAAAGTAGTCTTCCTCCAGGAAATTCAAGAGCTTAATTGATATCTGAATAATGATTAGAGAGAGTAACAAGTCATGGTGACAATTTCTATAAAGCAATATTAAAAATAAAAGGGAAACTGGTATAAAAAATAACAAATAATTAGATTAATTCTTTAGCAAATCAGTTCAGTTCAGTTGCTCAGTCGTGTCTGACTCTCTGAGACCTCAGGGACTGAAGCAAGTCAGGCTTCCCTGTCCATCACCAATTTTCCAAAATCCGCTCAAACTCATGTCCATCGAGTCGGTAATGCCATCTAAGCATTTCATCCTCAGTCATCCCCTTCTCCTCCTACCTTCACCCTTTCCCAGCATCAGGACTATTCCAATTAGTCAGTTCTTTGCATCAGGTGGCCAGTGTATTGGAGTTTCAGTTTCAGTATCAGTCCTTCCAATGAATATTCAGGATTGATTTCTTTTAGGATGAAAAGCATAAATTCTTTGACACTCTGCTTTCTTTAGAGTCCAACTCTCACATCCATACATGACTACTGGAAAAACCAAAGCTTTGACTGGATGGACCTTTGTCGGCAAAGTAATGTCTCTGCTGTTTAATATGCTGTATAAGTTGGTCATAACTTTTCTTCCAAGTAGCAAGCATATTTTAATTTCATGGTTGCAGTCACCATCTGCAGTGATTTTGGAGCCCCCCCCCCCAAAATAAAGTTTCTCACTGTTTCCATTGTTTCCCCATCTTATTTACCATGAAGTGATGGGACCAGATGCCATGACCTTAGTTTTCTGAATGTTGAGATTTAACCAACTTTTTCACTCTCCTCTTTCACTTTCATCAAGGGTCTCTTTAGTTCTTCGCTTTTTGCCATAAGGATGGTTGTCATCTGCATATCTGAGTTTGCTGATATTTCTTCTGACAATCTTGACTCTACCTTGTGCTTCGTCCATCCCTGCATTTTGCATGATGTATTCTGCATAGAAGTTAAACAAGCAGGGTGACAATATACAGCCTTGACGTACTCCTTTCCCAATTTTGAATCTGTCTGTTGCTCCATGTCCAGTTCTAACTGTTGCTTCTTGACCTGCATACAGATTCCTCAGGAGGCAGGTAAGGTGGTCTGGTATACTCATCTCCTGAAGAGTTTTCCAGAGTTTGTTGAGATCCACACAGTCAAAGGCTTTGGTGTCCATAAAGCAGAAGTAGGTGTTTTTTCTGGAACTCTGTTTTTCCAATGATCCAACGGATGTTGGCAATTTGAACTCTGGTTCCTCTGCCTTTTCTAAATCCAGTTGAACATCTGGAAGTTCATGGTTCACATACTGTTGAAGCCTTCCTTGGAGAATTTTGAGCATTATTTTGCTAGCATATGAGATGAGTACAATTTTGTCGTAGTTTGAACATTCTTTGGCATTGCCTTTCTTTGGGATTGGAATGATAAGTGATTTATTTTCTTCTTTAGCAAGTACTTTCAGAGTAACTACAAATTGGAAAAAATAATTAGAAAGGTAGAAAAATTATAAAAGGTAGAAATAAAATTCAACTATATAAAGTACATACATGTGTTCATTTTAATTAGACTATTGTCAAAATTATGAGTTCTAAGTACTCATGGATTTTTTTTTTAATTATTAAGTTCAATTTTGTGAGACTAAATTATTCTTTAACCATTTTCAAATATCTTATCCTTGAAAATTAGTTACCTATTTTCTTTTTGGCTGAAGTATAGATGTGACATATTGTAGCAGGTGACCATATTAATATTTAATTTTGTTCTCCAAGATTGATTACTGTGAAAAAATATTAGTAATTGTCCTCTTAATACAAGTTATTTCTCCACTTCTATCTTCCAGTATGTAAAATATTATTTGATTCTTTTATTATCTACTAATGTTTGTCATAAATAAAATACATTTGGCAAAAAGAGAATTAAGAGATTGGTATTTCCTGCCAAGATTCACTGAGAAAGAAAGTTTCACAGTTAATCCAGTCATACAGTCTATGTAGCTGAGTTAGAAATTTTATTTTTCTTAGTTCAGAAAGTAATTATGCTACTATGTGAAATATAAGAATTTTGATTAATTACATATAAACATTTAATTAAATTTGCATATGAACTGTTATTCCAATAGCTATTTTTCTCATCAAATTGTACAGTCTGTCTTCCCTATCTGCAGACACAGAGGGCCTACTGTACAAATTTTTATTTCACACTTAATGGCTGTGAAAAAAAGTAAAATATGCAGAGTCCTCTACAATTCTTTGAGAGTTCATAAATTATATCTGTATTTGCCAATGTTTTTAAATGGGAAGATAAGTTAGGTTTGGCTCACAACAAATATTTAGCACCAGAATGTTGATAGTGTGTCCCCCTAATTTCTGGAATTTAAATTAAGACCACAAAATCAAAGACCAGACTATATTTTCTGTTGTTTTTAGTTAGTCATTAAGTCGTGTCTGACTCTTTTGCAAGAGATGGACTACAGCCCACCAGGCTCCTCCGTCATGGAATGCTTCAGGCAAGAATACTGAAGTGGGTTGCCATTTCCTTCTCCAGGAGATCTTCCTGATGCAGGGATTGAATCCACATCTCCTGTATTTGTAGGCAGATTCTTTACCACTGAGGCACTTGGAAAGCCCATTTTCTGTAGAATACTTTATTAACCTGTTTATTAATACTTTCGTGATCTGTTGTCTCACTTAGTAAGGGTTCTTATTTTGCAAATTTTAATTCTGTTTGCAGTTTGTGTTACCCTCTTGCAGAGTGTTTAATCGATTATCAATGAAAACGACTTGTGTGCCACTATATTGGTTCATTGCTGCTCCTTTACACAGCTACTTAACACTGAGTCATATATTCTTATGCTACATAAGCTAAAGTCAGGCCAGGCTTTTCCCTTCCATGACATAACCAAATAAAGAAAAATAAGGAATCAATAACAAAAGTGTCTTCTACAAAAAACAAGGACCCACAAGTAAGTGATAATACCTTCAAGGAAAAAAAGAAAACAACTTCCTATTAGTTAACTGTATATTAGAAATTATCATTAATGACATTTACTGAAAATTATTATATGCTTAAAGCTACAAAAACTATAGAAAATGATTTTTCTATTGTCTTATTTGATTTTGGTTTCTAGAAAATTGTCATTCCCCTGATTTTCTATTTGCAAAGTTGATCTTTTTGAGATGTGGTATAAGACAAGAAGTCCTGAAATGCCTAACCATATCGAATCATCTCTCCGAGTACTTTTTTCTTCATCTGCTTTATCAAAAATGTATTTTTGAGAATCACATTGAATAATGTCTATGAAACTTCTGTCTAAAATGCCATTTGATCTTTATATGCTGTTAATCTCTGTTTAATTGCTAAATAAATTTGGAAAGTTTAACTTATTTTCAAGTACAAAGCCACCAAAGTACAATAAAAATTCTATCTGCCAAAATATATTAAAGTCTTTATAGTTGTTACTTAGAGAGGAAGTTTTCTGAGACTAGGATCTGTTAGCCTTCCTGCCCCTAACTTCTTCAATACAGCTTTGTTTTGTTTTTTCCTTCAGTGACACTCACGGAATGCCCCCCTCCCCCCCAGGCTGGTCAAAAAGAGATAGGCTTCCTGTTCATTCTTTTCTGAGCATGAAGGGAAACTATGAAGGATTAAATAGATAAAAGGTGGTTACCTTGCAGCATATTGAAGCTGATCTATATCTGAGTCATGCAAAGTGTTTTCTCACAAAAGGTAGATGTCAAGAAAAATGAAGTAGTCCCAGTGATTGATACATCAATCAATTCGGCATGTCTGACTTCTACATTTTAGTTTAGTGATTTGTATTATTCAGCCAAGGTGGGAGTAAGCCCCACCCTGACGCCAGTATGACTTCAAGGCCACTCGCACAGGGGCAGGCACACCATTATGACACCCCTAAGAAATCTTCGCCTTGGCAACTACGTAATCTTGACACAAAGAAGGAGGGAAAGGCTAAGGAGAGAAGATGCAGGCGGAAAGAAAGAGAGAGACACATTTTTTCTGCTTAAGATATGCTCCATCCACAGAGTACAAGCCTATTGTCTGAGGATGAGCCTGCCTCTATTGTGAATTCTAGACTTAACCAACCATACTTAAACTCTGTCCCCTGCATGTCCAAAGCCTTATTCTTCTAGAATCTTTTGTAAATCACTTCTTTGAATTCAGTCGAGTACTTTGAAGTCTGAGTCATTTTCTCTAGGCTATTCATGCAGCTCAAATGAATTAGACCATCTTTTAAATGAATTTTTTTAAAAAAGTAAAAGACCTAAAATAATTGAATTTTAAAAATGAAGAATGTGAAGTGGTACCCCTCACCTGGTCTGCCTTTCACTAACAACAATCTAAAATGAAAACAAAGTTTCCATATTTCTCTGGCTCAAAGTTTTTATTCATGTCATACAACTTGCCCTGAAAAATAGACAAGAAGTTGTACATGACAGAAATTTAGGATTCACCCCTAAATGATGTAGTAAAAACAATAATAGACTATAAGTTTGAAATTAGATTCTATATCATGCTATGATCTAGTTCCTCTATGTAAAAGCTGCAAAGTACAAAGTAGAAAACCAGGTTAGCCTTCATAATTTATTAGAACTATTGGCTTCCACCATGTCTAAACTGTTCAACTCTTTTCTCTTTAAAAAACCAGAACTAGTTAGCTAGGGCTTTCAAACTTCACTGAATCAGTGACACTATTTGGATTTAAATCGCTAACACTTTTCTATTTGGCTTTCTGTATGAGACAATCTTCTCTCGATAACAAACTTTGTGATCACTCTACTTTGTCCCCATGTTTCTTACACTCTGAGTCTTTGTGGTCTATTCTTTTCTGGTTTGGCAAAATGTGCCCACGTTGGTTAAAGATGAATCTTTAGTGAATTGTACCAAGTATAACAACTCCTAAAAATTCCTACTCAGAGACTCTCAAGTAAAAAGTTTTCTCTGAATTTCACCACTTTGATCCAAGTATTTTTCCCAAGATTAAATATCTATATCTGTATCCATATTAAATACAGAATATTTGCAGTATGTTTAGCTTTCTCTTGTCCGTGTGAACTATCTTAAAGATATCACATTAAGATGATGGTACAAACCAGTCTTTTCTAATTGATAAGGACTTGTTTTGAATTATAAATATTTCAAAGTTATCACTTTGTTTGACAGCTTAAACTGACTTACATTCTTCCTCAAATAAATCATATATTTGTAAAGCTTTCTCTGTAGTGTCAATGGTGCTAGTGCCTCTTTTAAAAATTACTCTTTAGTGTTTATGTATTTGTGAATTTTGTTAATTGAGAAGATATACTTTCTAGCTAGGGGCTGATTTATCTTTCTTGAACTGAGTAAACAGAGGAAGAATGGAGGGAGACTTGCTCACTTCACTGAATTTCTGTGAAATATTAGTGAAAAAAATGAAGCTTCTCAGGATTTTTATTCATGTAAAATAGAGAATAAGTTTTCAAGTATATATTTCTGTGGACATGTAGAAAAAATGGTAAGAGTTTAGGAGAATTTACAATTTGCCCCATATCATCGCTTTTCTAGGAAAAGAAGTGTATCTTTCACTTATTCTCAGCTTTCTGACATGTACATAAGGACAAAAATACTGTCTTATGGACACGGAGGCACCACTTACCACTAGATACTATCTTAGAACTTTTTTCTTTAATGTCTGCTATTTTGAAAATTCTCTTAGCAGCTAGAAAACGACAACCTCTTTCCAAGTCTAATGGACTTATTTTCCAATGCTTGGATTTAGATATCACTTTTGTTTGGTTGCGGTTTTGCTAAATAGGAGATTAGGTAGTTTGAACACTGTGAGTAATTGTTAGAAAAATAAATTAAGGCATTCAAAACTAAATATCAGGCTATGGATTTACTTTCTGATATTCTAAGAATCTCTAGGACCACATAATGATGTGAGTATAGGTTGATTTATTTTGACTTTTAAAAATGAGAATATAGTTTAAAATGTGTGTTTATATAATTTGTTAAAGTAAGAATGGGTTTGTGTCTTCAGAGATCAGTATTATCACTATAGAGATTTGATTATTTAATGTTATCTGAGGAACATGAGTGTTTTCTGAACAGGAATAGTTTTACTTGTCAAGAAGAAACAACAGAGTCTTGAAAAATGAAAGGCATGCCAGTTTATGCCACAGTGTTGTTACGGTAGGTCAAAGGGTCAAAGCCAACTAATAAAAGGAATCACTTTTAAGATTAATTCTACTTTGGAAGAAAAGACGTCACCTCAGAGATGACCATGGAGAAAGAAGTGAGACTCCTTACCAAAGACAGATCTCCACTGGGAGTGTTAAATGTCCTGCAATGACTTGACTTTCCTGGGCATATCTAAATAAAGAATTCATCAGATCGCAGTCCTGAAAGAACTCAGTTCCACTCATAGCACTGTTTTGATAATACCAGGCACTTTTAATATTCTAGTTTTATCTACTCAGGTACAACTTTCTAGTGATATATAAAACATAATTGACAGATTATAAACTATTTTTCATGGGCAGAGGAGCCTGGTGGGCCACAGTTCAGGGGGTTGCAAAATTGAGAGACTGAACACACACACACACCCCCCCACACACATTAGATTAAGAGAAGGCTGTTGCTGTTTGCCTGCACTGGCTTGGTAGGTGGGGGAAGTTACATTGTGCACAGTTTGAGGAGAAAGCATAGTTTTCAATGATTTATATAAATAAAATTCACTAATAATGATTTTAATGAAACTCATATGCAGCTGAATAACAGTAGCAGTGAAGTGAACTCAGCCTTTCCTAAGCTTTGTCAGCTCAATGAGGTGTTAACATTATGGTCAATGGGAGCACAGCCATAATAGACGCAGGCAAATTTTTTCTTTAATTCTGCTTTTTGAAATAGTAACATTCAGTGATGCACTTACATGTAAAGCCTTTCAATGTAAAATTTTAATTTAATGAAATCAGCACTTTTCTGCATTCACAGGATGTAATGTAATGGACCATTGGGATGAAGGTGAGAAGATAGTTCCAACATCAGATTTCAGTAACTAGAGTTTATGACTTTAATGTAAACCAAAGGCTCCTTTTCCTCCTTTGCATAATGCTTTTAAAATTAAACTTTTCATTTCAAATCCAACCCAAGATAATTTAGCTCCAAGGGATTTCAGAATTGTTGAAAACAATCTTCCTCCACTAAACTTTTGTTTTTTGCAACAGTATATCAGAAAGAAACATTAAATACTAGAAACAATCAACAAAAGTCTTATTCAGTATGAGAAGTGTAATAATCTCAGTTCTGTCACTCAGTCATGTCCGACTCTGTGACCCCATGGACTGCAGCACGCAGGCCTCCCTGTCCATCGGCAATTCCCAGAGTTTACTCAAACTCATGTCCATTGAGTTGGTGATGCCATGCAGCCATCTCATCCTCTTTCATCCCCTTCTCCTCCTGCCTTCAATCTTTCCCAGCATCAGGATCTTTCAATTGAGTCAGATCTTTGCATCAGGTGGCCATAGTATTGGAGTTTTAGCTTCAGCATCAGTTCTTCCAATGAATATTCAGGACTGACTTCCTTTAGGATGGACTGGTTGGATCTCCTTGCAGTGCAAGGGACTCTCAAGAGTCTTCTCCAACACCACAGTTCAAAAGCATCAATTCGCCTGCACTCATCTTTCTTTATAATCCAACTCTCAATCCATACATGACTGCTGGAAAAACCATAGCTTTGACTAGACGAAGCTTCGTTGGCTAAATGATGTCTTTGTTTATTAATATGTTGTATAGGTTGGTCATAGATTTTCTTCCAAGGAGCAAGCGTCTTTTAATTTCATGGTTACAGTCGCCATCTGTAGTGATTTTGGAGCCCCTCCAAAATAAAGTCTGTCACTGTTTCCACTGTTTCCCCATCTATTTGTCATGAAGTGATGGGACCGGATGCCATGATCTTAGTTTTCTGAATATTGAGATTTAAGCCAACTTTTTCACTCCCCTCTGTCACTTTCATTAAGAGGCTCTTTTGTTCTTCTTCACTTTCTTCCATAAGGGTGGTGTCATCTTCATATCTGAGGTTATTGATATTTCTCCCGGCAATCGATTCCAGTTTGTGCTTCAACCAGCCCAGCATTTTGCATGATGTACTCTGCATATAAGTTAAATAAACAGGGTGACAATATACAGCCTTGACATACTCCTTTCCCTATTTGGAACCAGTCTGTTGTTCCATGTCCAGTTCTAACTGTTGCTTCCTGACCTGCATACAAATTTCTCAGGAGGCAGTTTAGGTGGTCTGCTATTCCCATCTCTTTAAGAATTTTCCAGAGTATGTTGTGATCCACATAGTCAAAGGCTTTGACATAGTCAGTAAAGCAGAAATAGATGTTTTTCTGGAACTCTCTTGCTTTTCCAATGATCCAGTGGGTGTTGGCAATTTGATCTCTGGCTCCTCTGCCTTTTCTGAATCCAGCTTGAACATCTGGAAGTTCACAGTTCACGTACTGTTGAAGCCTGGCTTGGAGAATTTTGAGCATTACTTTACTAGTGTGTGAGATGAGTACAATTGTGCAGTAGTTTGAGCATTCTTTGGCATTGCCTTTCTTTGGGATTGTAATGAAAACTGACCTTTTCCAGTCCTGTGGCCACTGCTGAGTTTTCTATATTTGCTGGCATATTGAGTGCAGCACTTTCACAGCATCATCTTTTAGGATTTGCAATAGCTCAACTGGAATTCCATCACGTCCGGTAGCTTTGTTCGTAGTGATGCTTCTAAAGACTCACTTGACTTTGCATTCCAGGATGTCTGGATCTAGGTTGGTGATCACCCCATCATGATTATCTGGGTTGTAAAGATCTTTTTTGTATAGTTGTTCTGTGTATTCTTGCCACCACTTCTTAATATCTTCTGCTTCTGTTAGGTCCATAGCATTTCTGTCCTTTATCGTGCCCATCTTTGCATGAAATATTCCTTTGGTGTCTCTAATTTGTGTGTAATGATCAAAACCCCTACATTGTTGTTTAGTTGCTCAGTCGTGTCCAACTCTTTTGCCACCTCATGGACTGCAGCCACTGAGCACCTCTGTCCATGGGATTTCCCAGACAAGAATATTGGAGTGGGCTTCCATTTCCTTCTCCAGGGGATCTTCCTGACCTAGGGATCAAACTCATGCCTTCTGCATTGACAGGTGGGTTCTTTACTGCTGAGCCACCAGGGAAGTCCAGAAATACCTACATTGGGTAGCACTAATAAGTCAAATTTGCTTGCTAAAATTTTTATACTAATGAAGCTTGAGGTGAATATTCTAAAACTTTCAGATTCTGTAAAACTGGTCAAGTTTTTCACCCACAAATTCACACAAAATACTAATTTCCAGTTATCAAAATGCTTTTTAGCATTCTAGGTCAACATATATTCTAGGTCAACATAAGATTCTAGGTCATCATATCCAAAATCAAACTTACAATCTTTCTTCTCAACTTCCTCATTCTCATATATTTCCATTTTGAACAAGCCATTTATTTTACTTACTTACAATTATAGGAGACTCCTTAACTTCCCTCCCCTCACCTACCACATTTCATGGGCATTGAATTCTACACGATTTTACTATGTGAGTATTTCTCAATTTCACCCTTTTATAACTATCAACGGCTTAAAATCAGATTTTCATCATCTCCTACCTGAAACACAGTAAGCTCCACTCTTATTCTTATCCACAGACTTATAATCTATTATCCTATCACTAACAAAGCTTGAATCCAAGTAGAAACATGACTATGTTACTCCTGCTTGGTTTTTAATGTTATCAGCGGGATTGCTGCTTGAGGGCTTTTAGAATATCATAAGATATATCCTAGAATGTCATCTTTGCCTAATCTGCCTTTGCCACATACATACTGTCCACGTTTCAGTCTAGACCAAAACTCTGCAGTTCCTTTGGCTGTCTAATATATTTCCAGTTTTGTACATGCTGTTCTGCCTCCTGAAATACTCTTCTTTGCTCACCCATCTCCCAGTCATATTTTGCTCCCATCTGGAAAAAACCCACTCCTATTTTTTGTTCCATGTAAAACATCTTTTCTTTGAAAATATGCTTTATGCATTCAAGTTGATGACATAAAATGTGTCAATATTCTATTCTGAAAATACTGGCAAAATTGCACTCATCACATTTTATCCCAATGATTAACTTACATCACTGTCTTCATAACTTGACTGTGTGCCCTTGACAGCAAACAGCATTCCATAGTTATCTTTTTATCCCTAGCACTTCCCACAGTGTCTGACACACACTGTGACTCAATAAATATTTGTTGAATTTAATAAGCATAATGTGAATCAAAGACAATGTACTTATGTGAAGATTTACCACTTCTACAAAATTTTGTTAGACTGTGAATCATATCAGAAAAATACAAGCTTTGAGATGTCCATTAATACAATTAGCACTGCTGACTAGAAGAGGTTATATAAATTGTGAATAAATAGAGTATTAAGAAAGAGGTTGGAGTCTCATATAATATAATGAACCAAAAATGATGAGGAGAATCAGGTATTATTTTTCACTTTGAAGACAAATTCTTAGCCTCAGTAATCACTTTTGTTAAAGGTATAACAATGTTTACCTTCTTCATAAGAATTATGACTTGTTCACTGAGTCAATTTTTAAAAGTACTTTGAAGTGAACAGAGGTAATAAATTATGACTTAAACAAAAGTGATTTTGCCTTTATGTGGTGTTTAGCCTGATTCTGATGGTTAATTTCTTTGTATGTTCACTCATGGATTGGAAGGAACTTATGAATCATCAGAACTCACAAGAGCTGATGGTAACTGGCCAGAAAGATGAGACATTTTAATGAAAAATAATTTACACTGAAATAAAATTGCAAAGGTGGGAGGAATGGCACAACTTGCTTCTATGATGCTGCATATCTAATACAAATGGAAATCCCTTTAAAAAATATTTTTGGAAAAGATTTTCTTTCCTAACAACCTAGACACTCTATTCTAATTGAAAATGTAAGACATTCTAACTAAAAAAGTCTTCCACAAAAGAGTAAAATATTATTTTCATTTGAGGCATTCAATTTTCTTTTTATTTTACATATCTGTATGACATATATGTACATATGTATATATATTGCAAATACAGATATATACAAAAAAACATTTTTATCATGTAAGCATGTAGATTTTACTTATGTGTTTCTTGTCTGTATATGGGTGTATAAATCCCAGCATATAACTCTTATAATAGAGAAAAAATTAAACAGCCTTATGAGTGTTTTAAAAGTGAATTTAGTTCAGTATTATGTAAATGATTACATAAAACTTGAGTTTTCACAAATAGGTTACACAGTCTTCAAAATCACTCATTACAGAGATAAACTTTTTGTCTATATTATGTATAATATACATAAAGTCTTGTGCCCATATTAGAACATACATAAATCAAAGGAGTCAGTTATCAGCACTGTGGCTTACAACCTATGGAATGAAATATAAACAATGAGTTAAAAGTAAGCATATTAAATATTTTTAAATCATACCATGTATTGGGAATATTTTAAAAGTGAGAAATAGACAACAAAAGGCATAGGCAAATGTAGAAGATGCCCTTAGTAGTATAAGACAAGATTAGTGGAGAAGTACAAGTTAAGAAGCAGATTCAGAGAGAAATTGATTAATAAATGAAACCAAGTCACTGGAGTCTGAATCAATGGATAGCAACTTCTGAAGGAATAGCAACTTGATTGGATTGTAGGAACTGCTATTGTGACACCTAATCCTTTTACATAAAACAGCAATAAAAACTATTGTACTATAAGAGGCTTTCCTGAGAAGCTGCTGAAATAGTCTCCTGTGCTTCCTATGTTTCCAGTGGAAACTAAAAATATCTATTTGTGGGCAAGAAAGAGCACATCTATATCCTTTGGAAATTATAAAAATGCCATTTACATTGCTGCTAAGATGAGTGATAAATCCATAGTTTATTTAAGTGATATTTTTCAATATTGATCATAGCCCTTGAAGGTAACATTATGCCTTTATAAACAGTACAAAATTTCTTAAAGATATGAATAACTGATAAATGATATCAATTTTATTTGGCTATAACTGATGCAGGAAAATATAAACATGTTTTAATTTATAATTTGATATATTTTGTTAAATGTACATACTCGGGTTATACTATTATAACAATATAGAATATTCACATTACATTAATTATTTCTGCTCTAGAATCACACATAAAGAGAATTATACAATAATAAATCTGTTTGTGTCTGACTTCTTTCACTCAAAAAAATTTTTTGAGATACAGTTATAGTGTTTTGTTCAATACGAGTTTCTGCCTTTTTATTGCTGAGTAGTGTTCCATGGTACGAATATATATTTACTGTATGTTGAGGAGCATGGTGGGCTGCCGTCTATGGGGTCACACAGAGTTAGACATGACTGAAGCGACTTAGCAGCAGCAGCAGCATAGCCATTTATGAGTAGTCCTCTTATCCAGTCATCTGTGAAGGACATTAGATGCATTTCCAGTTTGGGACTATTATGGACAAGCTATTAGCATTGGCAGGAAAATGTGTTTATAAACATAATCTTTCATTTGCCTGGATACATACCTAGTACTGAAAACACTAGGTTGTTTAATGTATAAGAGCTTGCCAAACTGTTTTCCAAAATAGTTGTAACATTTCATGTTCTCACCAGCAATACATGGGTGTACCAGTTCCTCCGTTAGCTCTCAGCATTTAACTATGCCATTTGTCTCAATTTTACTATTCTGGTTAGAAGACATCCTTAAACTTTTAAATTTTGATATTTCTTTGAATTTTGATTAAGTAAAATTTAGCTATTTTTCCTTTTTTAATGCTTATTTCTACTTCCTGAATCAGAAATCCTTGTTTTTCATAAGGTCACAAAGATTTTCTTTTGCGTTTTTCTTTGAAAATCTTCTCATTTTATCTTTTACATTTAGACCTATGGTCCATTTGAGGTAATCATTGTATGGTATTAGGCAATATGAAATGCATTTTTTCTCATATAACCATCTAACGTGGTAGCATTTTTTATTATAAATACTGCAGTTAACTCTTGAATAACATTGGGTTTGAACTGTGTAGGTTCACTTATACATAGATTTTTTAAATCAAATACATAGTATAGTACTACATGGCCCACAGTTGAATTTATAGATGTAGAAACATGGATATGAAGGGTAAACAGCAAAATTACACATGGGTATTCCACAAGGTGAGGGTTGGTGTCCCTAACTCCAGAAGTTGTACAAGGATCAACTGTATTTTTTCCCCTATTCAATTTTCTTAGAACTCATATCAAAAATCATTTACTTGTTTCTGTGTAAGTTAAATTTTGGACTCTATTGTGTTCGCTTGCTATTCATGCCTATGAAATGATGCAATGAAGATGAGGGTGGATATATTTTCAATACAGGGATAGCATTTCTTTAGGATAAATACCCAGAAGCGGAATAGTTGGAAAAGATGATAGTTCTATTTTATTTATTTTTTGTGGAAATTCCACAAAAATAGTGGTTTTCAATAGTGGCTATATTAGTTTACATTCCCACGTTCACTTCTAAGCAAAGTCAGCAGCAAGAAATTATTCACAGTATTCTCCGTATCTGCAGGACATATAGGCTGACTCCTTGATATTACTAGTGTGACTTTTCCTCTTTTCTGCCATTAATTTAAATCAGACAGTTTGCAATGTAGTTTTGTAAGAGGATCAAAGCCTACAAAATTTTTTTTGAGTATTTCTCCCAAACATAATATATAGTTAGTAAAGTTAGATGTATAAGAACAGTCACATTTTTTATTGTATTTGTTTATTTATGGCTGCTCTGAGTCTTCTTTGCTACACAAGTCTTCTCTAGTTGCAGGTTTCAGGCTTCTATTGTATTGGTTTCTCTTGTTGCAGAGCACAGGATTTGGACATGCAGGCTTCAGTAACTGGAGTTCATGGGCTGTAAAGCCCTGGCTCAGTAGTCTTAGCACAAGGGCTTAGTTGTCCTGTGGCAAGTGGGATCTTCCCAGACCAGGGATCGAATTCATGTCCCTTGCATTGTTAGGAGGATTCTATACCACTGAGCCATGAGGGAAGACCCTAAGAGCTGTTACATTTAAAAAATATTTTAAAAATAGAGCTTAAATCTTTCAAAAATTCTGGGTGACAGGGAGTGGTCTAGCTAGAAATTCATTTTAATGTCATTAAAAAAAATCTGTCTTTGGGTTTAATATGTTTTATCTATTTTAATTCATATTCCGCTCTTATTTTTATTATTTATTTCCTTTTGCATACTTTTTGTTTGATTTGCTCTTTTTATTCTGCCTTTCTAAGGTTGAAGTTTAGATCACTAACTTTATATAATTCTTCTTTACAAATACAGGCATTTAGACATATGTAATTAATTTTAAAATTTATATTCATGAAGCACTGCTTTAGGGAAATCCAACAAATTTTGATAAATTGTTTACTCTATTCAATTAAATATTTTATAATTTTTATTTGTATTTCTCCTTTTGTCCATGGGCTATACATAAGTATTACTTAAGTAATTATTATTTTAATAGTTTAGGTTATTTAACTCTGCAGTAGTCTGAGAATATAAACTACTCAACTTTAATTCTTTGTAGTTTATTGAGATATTTGATGGCCTACATATATATAGTCTATATAGATTAATATTCCATGTGCACTCAAAGTCTGGCTGTTTAAGATAGGAGTTGTTACATTTTCAACTATAACGATGGATACACCTATGTCTCCTTTCAGTTTTATCAGTAATTAGTCTTAAAAGAGCAAAATATGCCATCCTAAAATATGCCAATTTGCCATTGATTAGCTAGAACTAAAGTTACTAAGAAACAGTCACAGAAAAATGACATTCTGATCCTCATTTATCCCCCTGAATGTAGGAAAAAAATCTCTCATGTGAAACAACTCTCCCCATATCAGGAAGGTAGAAGGCGTCCTCATAGTTAGAGATAGGGAATTCAAGGCTGAAAAGGTTGCCTAAACAAACCTGCTACTTTTTCACCAATTTACTACCCCAATTCCAAATCCCTTTGTTTTGTCAATTTCTCAAAAGTCTATTATTTCCTTGTATAAAAGGTATAAAACTGCCGGCTTTGGTTAGCTAGGGGAGTCTCATCTTTATGGGGTCCCGTTTGTACAAAATTGTATTTGTTTTTCTCTTCTTGTTCTGTCTTATGTCAATCTAACTATTAGACCAGCCAAAGAACCTGGGAGGGAAGAAGGATGATTTTCCATTCCTTCCATTTATGTTTTGAAACTCTGCATGTATATTTAAATATCTTTCATCTTACTGATGAACTATCATTTTTATAATCATGAATGTCCCTCTTTAGAAATATGGGTTGTCCCCAAAAAATACAATGTGTAATATTAATATAGCCCTTCCATTCTTCTTAGGATTATTTTTAACATCTTATACTTTAATCATCTTTTTACTTTTTACCTAGCTATGTATTTATATTCAATGCATGTTTCCTCTAGATAGCATGCTGTTAGGTTGTGCTTTTTATCCAATTTGACAATGTCTTTTATTTAGAGTATTTAGATCATTTAAATTTAATTATCTCTAAGCTTGGATTAAAGGTTACCATTTTGCTATATGTTTTCTATTTGTACTATCTAGTCTTCATTCTTTTCTTTTTTTCTGTTTTCTTTTCCTAACATCATGTGGATTAACTAAGCTATTTTATCATTCTATTTTAGGCTACTTATTATCCATATCTTTTTTATAATAATTTTTTTCTAAGAATCTGCAAGATGCATCTTTAACTTAAAATGCATTTTAACATTGCTATATCATGTATAAAGTTATATATTGCTGGCAGGTAAAGAATCTGTCTGCAATGCAGGAGACCTGGATTTGATCCCTGGGCCGGGAAGATTCCCCTGGAGAAGGAAATGGCAACTCACTCCAGTATTCTTGCCTGGAGAATTCCATGGACAGAGGAGCCTGGCGGGCTATAGTCCATGGAGTCACGAAGAGTCAGACACAACTGAGCAACTAACGCTAACACTTTCATCATGACACTTTAATTTTATCCTCTCCTATGTTGCCACTTGTATGTCAAATATCACATTGTTTTAACTTTTCTTTAAATAATCAGTTACCATTTGAAAATGGTAAGATGAGATGGTTGGACATTTGAAAATGGTAAGATGAGATGGTTGGACAACATCACTGACTGAATGGCATGAGTTTGAGCAAACCCTGGGAGATGATGAGGGACAGGGAAGCCTGGAGTGCTGCAGTCCATGGGATCGTGAAGAGTTGGACACGACATGGTAACTGAACAGCAACAACCATTTGAAAATAGTAAACATTATAAAATGTCTTATGAATCTTTCTCCATATATTTACCTTATTTAATAGTCTTTGTTCCTTTGTGCATGTTCAAATTTCCACTTGTATAATTTTCTATTCACCTGAATAGAATGTTTATTATTTCTTATAGGGCAAGTTGGCTGATGAATTGGATCAGCTTTTTTATCCTGATATATTTTTATCTTACTTCATTTTTTTAAATGATTATTTGGCTGGATAGAGAACTATAGTCAAACGTTGTTTTTTAGTTTAAATGCTAGTTCCAGTTCTTCAAAGTTACAGTTCTCTTTTATGTCTGATGATTTTTTTTAATGAGGAAATGTCTATGGAATTTCTTATCTTTTATCTCCAAGAACATAAATCTCTAAGTGTTTTAGGATTATTTCTAGCATTGGTTTCCACAATTCAAATATGGTGTGCCTTGGTAATTGTCCCATTTCTTCTTCAAAGAGCATCTTGGATTTGTAGTTTACTGATTGTATTAACCTTGCCAAACTCTAAGTCATTATTTAAGTTGTTTTTGTCACTATTGGATTGGCCAACGTTTGTTTGGGTTTTTGGTAATATGTTATGGACAGTATCTGCAACATGAAAAACCCAACAAACATTTTGGCCAAACCAGTACATTCCCTTTTTTTCCCCTCTCCTAGCTCTCAAACTATTCCATTTACTCTTGATTTTTCCCCCATGAGACTGAAGATCTTTCATTTTCTCATCTTTTAGATTTTTTTCCTTTGAGTCTCAATTTGGATATTTTCTATTGCGATATTTTGAAGTTCACAAATTTTATGCATGATTTAATTTTTATTTTATATACTGAAAGAACCCACCAGATCCCATGAAACATACTTGTATAAAGCTTTTATTTAAAGGCAAATGATATGGCACAGCAAAAGAGAAAACTAGAAAACACTGGAGAACTAGCAAAATCAACACCAGGGGTTGGGCCAGAGCAGTTTAGACCACCTCTAGCTTGAGGTGGTATCTTTGTCAATATCTAGGACAGGTATCTTGGCTTTGAGGGAACTCAAAAGAAAAATTTTCAGTAGGTACATTTAAGTCACTTGGGTCACCTAATTAAGCCACAGTTTTCTAGTTGGTTAGACTATATTAATCATGCTTCCCCCCACCCCATATCTTATGGTGTTTTGATATTTGGGATGGTGATGGGGTTAGCTAGTTGGGAAGAGACTGTCCTCCCCAAAGCTAGCTAATTTTCAACATACCAATTCCATTGTGAACATACCTTTCATATACAACACAGCCAACCCCAAGTTATACCTCCAGCCACCTGCTTTATCTCTCACACTCCATACCAGTATTTCCCCTACCCTAAATCATCCCAGAGAGTGGTATCAGAATACAAGAGATGACCACTGTAGCCTAGATTCCAAAGACATTATTCAGACTGTCCAATTCTAATCCATTTTCATGCCCTGTCTTATCTTTCCCATAGCAAACATAATAACAAAAGTCTTGGTCATAGTTTTCTTGTTCCTTTTGCCTCATAATCAAACTTGGCACTTCTTTGTGTGGATCTGCATGACATGGCATGCTCTTTCCTCTTGAGAACTATAAGTAATAAATTATTCTTTTTATGACATTGACCTCTCTGGGTTGCCACTCAGTCAAATTTAGAAATTAAAATTCCACAGGTACAATTGGGACATAGATCATTTGCAAACCATCAGTAAAGAAAGTGACCTCTGGGGTTGCCAGGAGAGTTTGAGTCCTTAAGCAGCATATAAATTCAATTGTCTTTACTTTGGACAAGAATTAATAACCAGATATCTACACAGGCCCAGAGATAAAGATAGAGTTTTTCCTACTCAGTTAATCAACAGTATCTTTACAATTCAAGCTCTAACTCTTGGTCAAGATTTTGGCCTTACAATTTGCTCATAATTATTTTTTTCTGGTAACTTTTGCACAATTTATAAAACATAAAAGGCAAAAGTATACGGATGAAAATAAGAATCATTTGTGTCAAATAAGATGCATATATTGCTTTAAAGAAATATTGCAGTTAAACATTTAAGTTTACCAGTACAGGGTTTTTAATAATCTTGTAGAAGCTTGGCAGTTCTTTTATTTTGATTTTTATTGTTACAAAAGGTATCAATGAATTAATTGACTATAATAATTAATTGATTTTTCAGTAAGTATAGTTATTCTATTGGCCAATAAGCTTCTGTTAAAAGAACTTCCTGTGTAGGTTTTATTCCAATTCTCTAATATATTTTATTATTAATAACAGTGTTGTAATTGTTTATCAAAATTAAATTTGCACATCAAAGAGTATTATCCCAAATAGCAATTAGAATATGAATTAGACTGAGAACATTACAAAATAAGTCAGAAGAGTTTGAGTGCCTTCTTTTAATCTATTTGAGTCTTCCCTACTTGAATCAACATCTTCAAGATTTCTCTGAATTTCTCATTTTATTACCACATCAGAAATAATCTTTGCAGTTTCAGATAATTTTCCCACTTGACCAGATTGTCCATGGAATTACATGTCCCATTTCATCAGATGATGATTTTTGAAAATATTGAATAACCAATGGGAATATTTTACACTGGGAAAAACCTATGATTAAATGGATCCCAGAAGATATTTCCTTTCCTTTCTGGTAATATACAGATGCTAAATATATTTACCTTAGAGAGAGTGCCCTAAATATTTTAACTCACTGTTTAAGATGTATTTCCTCTGTTAGTGACTAAGAAATGAATGTTAAAATTTCCACCTTCCACATGAATCTTTTCTATTGCTAGCTATACTGTTTTACTGAAGTGACTTAGCAGCAGCAGCAGCAGCATACTGTTTTACATAAGATAAAATATAGTGTTTTGCTGATGTTTTCCCAGTAAAATTTTAATTTTCAATGTTTTTCTGGAATCTAAGATATTTTTCATTTCATTTACATGAAAGATAAATTTCTTGAACCAATTTAATGGTTTCTAGAAAAACATAAACTTAATAAGCAATTATATTCATAGCACAGTTGGAGGATTTTACCTTCCTTAACAATGTTATTTAGGAACTCTTAGCTTGCTATAATGTATTTCCTCATTTTGTGATGAAGGAATAGAAATGTGTTTTTTAATAGCTCAATAAGTTCAATCTCTTATTCAATCAACATTTGTTAAGGGTATACTATGTAACAACTCTTCAGTAGACATGAATATTCAAAGATTAAAGATTTGGCTCTTTTCATTTAGCTCACAGAGTAATCTGAACACTTTCATATAAATTATTACCCCGATTCATTTTTCTTATACTTCAACAAATATAGAGATAATTGCTTGAAGAAAACTTATTTCTACCTTCAAGAAATAAAATTAAAGGAAACTTCTTATGAACTTGTTATAGTAAGAATTTCAAGAATAATATATACTACCTTATTTATAGCTATGATTTTATAAGCTTTTTTATTTTTAACCAAAATGCATTCACCTGTGTAGTCTTTCTACTTTATACAAGAGGTCTTTTTATTGGGTCTTTACTAATTAGGAAAATTTCCAACCTAGGCAATTGTGTAAAGATTATAACACAAGGCTAGAATATACAAATACTAACAATTTCAATATAAAAAAAATGTAGTTATCAGCAATATATTTCTAAATATTCTTCACAGTACCTCTCCATGGCATAAAATTTATAGAAAGCAATTATAATACTGAAATGGCTTTGACAACAAAATGTAAGGTATTAAAAGTCATAAACTACAAGGACATACCCTAGATTCCCACTGCTGTCACAAAAAGATTTCCTGAATTGAAAATAAATTGAAATAAATTAGTTCATCCAATTTGTCTAGGCAAGTCAAAAATGTTACTAGGTGGCCTTCTTAAAAGAATCAAAGATTCTTTAAATTTAGCTTATTAATGATTCAGTTCAGTTCAGTCGCACAGTCACGTTTGACTCTTTGTGACCCCATGTCCCGCAGCATGCATGGCTTCCCTGTCCATCGCAAACTCCCGGAGCTTACTCAAACTCATGTCCATCGAGTCAGTGATGTCATTCAACCATCTCATCCTCTGCCGTCCCCTTCTCCTCCCACCTTCAATCTTTCCCAGCATCAGAGTCTTTTTCAATGAGTCAGTTATCAGGTGGCCAGTGTATTAGAGTTGCAGTTTCAACATCAGTTCTTCCAATGAATATTCAGGACTGATATCCTTTAGGATTGACTGGTTGGATCTCCTTGCAGATTACCATACAGGTAATGATTCCATATGGATAATAGCTTTTAATGTTCAAATGTAGATAATCTAATAAAAATTAACTAACCCAATTCGTGAATGAAAAGGCATTTTGACAATTTGTATAAATTATATTTTAATAAAATGTTTTGTATATCAGCAATGCTTCTTCCCTCTTCATGAAGTATGCAAAGGGTATCAGGTGCTTGTTTTTATTAAATTTCAAAACTAGATTTCTGATTTCAGCTGTAATATGCAAAGAGCTCTAAAGTTATCAAAACTATCCTTCCAACAAGACAAGTTAAAATGAAATTCAACAACTTACTGGATTTCTCAAAAACCTATTATACAGAGTGAAGTGAGTCAGAAACAGAAAGATGAATACTGTATTCTAATGCATATATAAGGAATCTGGAAAAATGGTACTGAAGAGTTTATTTACAGGGCAACAGTGGAGAAACAGACATAGAGAATAGAATTATGGACATGGGGAGAGGGGAGGAGAAGGTGAGATGTATGGAAAGAGTAACATGGAAACTTACATTACCATATGTAAAATAGATAGCCAATGGGAATTTTCTGTATGGCTCAGGAAACTCAAACAGGGGCTATGTATAAACCTAGAAGGGTGGGATGGAGAGGGAGATGGGAGGGAGGTTCAAAAGGGAGGGGATATATGTACACCTATGGCTGATTCATGTTGAGGTTTGACAGAAAACAGCAAAATTCTGTAAAGCAATTATCCTTCAATAACAAATAAACAACATTTTTAAAAAAGCTATGATGATAGAACACAATGTTGTTATTGTTTAGTCTCTAGGTCATGTCCGACTCTTTGCAACCACAAGGACTGTACCCCACTGGGCTCCTCTGTCCATGCGATTTCCCAGGCAAGAATACTGGAGTGGGTAGCTGTTTCCTTCTACTGCAGATTTTCCCAACCCAGGGACTGAATCAGTGTCTCCTGCATTGCTAGGCAGATTCTTTACCACTGAGCCACTAGGGAAGCCCCATAGAACACAATAACCACCATACATTCTGAAAGGAGTACCCAGAGAATCACAGGAAAGATCTGCTTCCTTGACGCAGAAGCCTTATAGCCATAAACCAGGAAAAAAGATTTAAATTGTAATTTTAACAACTTGATTGAGTCTGAGTATGGACTATGGAGTGTGAGAATGAGAAACTTCTGGCAGATGCAGTCCCTGACACTTTCGTGGGTTTTATCACCCATGGACTCATTGGTTTTACTTTCATGGGTTTGACATTCAGTAACCTTACAAACTTAAATCGAAGAAAGTGTGGAAATCCACTAGGCCATTCAGGTATCAGATCTAATCCCTTATGATTATATAGTGCAGGTGACGAATACATTCAGTAAATAGGAACTTAAGTTACACATACAAATTTATGACAAAACATTTATATACAACCTAGTCTCCTGAAGTCATATAGAAAATGAAAATCAAGAGATGCAGACTTAGAGAAATGACTTGTCGACACAGGGTAGGAAGGAGAGGGTGGGACAAATTGGGAGAGTGGCATTGACATATATATACTACCATGTGTGAAATAGATAGCTAGTGGGAATATGCTGCATAACATAGTGATGTTATGGTGCTCTGGTGTTCTGTGATGACCTAGAGGAGTGAGATGCAGGGGCAGGGCTGGGAGGGAGGTTCCAGAGGGAGGGGATCTATGTATACCTAATGGCTGATTCATATTATTGTACTCTGCAGAAACCAGCACAACACTGTGAAGTAATTATCCTCCAATTAAAAGTAAATTTAAGAAAAAAAGAGAGAGACAGTGTTAGCTATCTATTGTCATTGCCTCTTAAAATGCTTCATCCTCCTTATCATCTAATTCCCATATCACTGATAATTATTTTCTTAGTCCATATTCTGTATATAAATCTGACTGTACCCCTAGGAGTCAAGGAAATAATCTTTGAGGGTTGGTAATCAAGTCATTCCATCTTGGGCCCATAAAGATGGGCTCAGCTATTGATGTGTACTTAATTTAGGGCAGTCAAGAAGGAAAGGTTCTATGTGAGTCATCAGATTCCCCCTTATGTTGTAAACTGGATGTGGTCATGAGTTAAATCAGGACTTTTGGGTAAAAAATGCAAAACTTGGGAAAAGATTCTTATGACCCATTTGAGTTTGAAAAAACCCACACCTGAAGCTTTATCCACCCCAGTATTATTTTATGAGACAGCAAATTATTTTTTATGCATATGATAGTTTGGATAAGGAATCACTTCCCTTGCAATAGAACAAGTCCCAACTAATGTATACACATTCGAAGAACGTACTCGGAGAAGGAAATGGCAATCCCCTCCAGGTATTCTTGCCTAGAGAATTCCATGACCAGAGGAGCTTGATGGACTACAGGCCATGGGATTGCAAAGAGTTGGACACGTCTGAGCAACTAACACAAAAGAAGGTGCTACCAAAGGATAAGTTTTCAATGGTCATGAAGACCAGGATTTGAGAAAAAACAAATTTAATTGTGAGCAAACAGGTGAAAATGCTTTCCAATCCATTAAAAATTTGCTGGACTTTGAACTTAAAATTTGTTTATTCAAGATCTATAGATGTATATTTGTTGGACTTGAAGTCACATATGTGGGATATTTTTGTAGAAAATGAATTTATGAAGTGGAAATTAATTTTATTTTTTTGTCTAAGGAAATTCTACACTATTGATGAAATGAGAATACCAGAAATAAAGAAAAAATAAATATCTGTTAATTATGTATTTTTATAAGTGGATTAAAAAAGAAGTTAACTTTTAGAATCAATTTTTCAGATTATTGTTACCTAATGTTATGTTTATTCTTAATTGATGAACAAATAACAGTATACATTTTAATTTTAAAAGTAAATAAGGTTTTCTACAGTATGCTTGACATTTATATAGCAAGTATTTCAGAGTTAAAAAGTAAAACCTGTACTTCTGAAATATGCTAAAGTCTTCTTCAAAATATGTTAAGGTCTACTTTATTCAATACTACAGAAGTATAATATTGGAGTAAAATATTTTACTTATGTAATAGTTAATTATTAAGGCATTGTATTTATATTAAGACCAAATCAGATTTGTCATTCTTAATTTACCACGAATTTTGCTATGGAAAGTTTTGATCTCACCAAAGTTGTTTCAATATGCAACAGAATTAGTTTAACAGCAACATAAAAAGATCGCTATAAGGTAGTAGCTTTAAAACAAATAATAATAACCCAATAAAATATAGATGTCTGTCTTCCTGACCATTTACTATAAGGAAGGTCTAAACTGTGTACTTTTTCCTACTGTGTAGTTCCCTTGAAATGAGGATAAATACTGTCTCTGTATGTATTTTAAAATAATCAGTATGATGACTTTTCTGCTCTGATACGATGGAGTAATTATTTAGACTGTGAATATACATGTGTGTATATATTATGAATATATAACTATGCAAATTTAGAAAAAATACAGTTATGAAGAAACCATATATTTTCATGTTATATTTGGTCAGCTAGTGAATTCAGAAAAGAGTCTCCTAATGATTATCCCCATAAGTTTACAAAACTTGGAAGAGGCATATAACCATAAACAAGCCAAGGGTTTTGCATAAAGTTAAAAAATCAGTAAATATTATCTTACTGTTTTATTTTAGTCTATTAAGGCCTAAATAGATGTATAAGGGTTGTGTGGTGTGCGTGCTTTTGTGTGAGAGCATGTGTAATTAAATTTAATATAATCAAAACTTAAATGTTTCTCCATGTAGATTCCCTAATATGAAAATTCAAACCTGTAAAATTTAGCTCAGTTATATGATTTTACATAATCAGATACTATTTTACTTCTTCATTCCTTCCTAATTACTATAGTTTTTAATATTTATATTAAGTGGGAATGTATCTATGGTAGCATATTTGGAGACAGCTTGAATTTAATTTTAAGACAATTGATCATCATAAGTTTAAGACTATTTTTCTGCCTTCACACAATAGCATTGATTAAAGAAAAGGAAACCAAGAGGCATAACTGATCTAAAAGCAAGAAGATCAATAAAGACCAATGGGCTAGCTTCTTTTAACAAAATGGGGTTTCATGCACAATGAGCCCATTAATTCATTTCCTATATAAAGCCTCTGGTCAACTACCTTTTGAAACTGATGAAACCATTATCATTTTTACATATATGGATGGAATACATGCAAACATAGTCTACCTACAAACTAATGTTTTAAATGCTATATATTTTCTATATATTTTTCTATTGTATGTTACACATATTAATATACATGAATATTTTAAGCACTTTCATAATTTCTTAATTCCTATCAACTTTCAATATTCCTGTGGATTTTCATATTTTTAATATTATCATTTAATAGTATTATTAAATATATATAAATCTGAAAGTTAACAGGTCAAGAAATACTAATATGTATGGATTATTTAAGACAAAAATAGTTTAGCACTCTGAATGAATCTGTATACTGATACCATGCGATACAATCAGCCTATGACAGACAAAATAATAGAACAGAAGTAATTCTTAAATGATTAAACAGTAATAACTTCACTTCCTGTTGGACAGGTAGGATAAAAATTTAAAGCACTGCCTAGGAAAATATGAGAGCTAATATATATCTTTATTCATCAGCTACTTCAAGAAGTCCATGGTATTTTTAACTATCCATTTATTCTCACAGTACCAAAAGAATGAAAAGTGGACAGAAATTGCAATCAACTCAGAAAATTCAGACCCAGAGTGCACAGGTTAAAAAAAAAAAAATTCACAATAAGGAAAGTAAAAACCTCTTGTAGTCTAATCTTTCCTTCCTCCACTCCATCACTCCTTCCTCTCTCTTCTTCCTTTCTATTTATTATTAAAATTATGCACTGAATTTACTTTCAACTAAGCCCTAGAAATAAAATAATAAACAAGAGTCATAACCCTACCCCTATGGAGAGTATATTCTTTTGGTACATAGAAATATCAACAGATAAGAATGCAGTCTTTAGTAAACACTATGACCAAGCTATTATAATGTAATAAAGAAACATATGTAGGCAGTTTAATTTATATTTTTCAGACTAGAGAACACTTAGTGAATGAAAACTAGATAAAAGAAGAGAACTGAATATGTTGGTAAATAGAGGAAACTATTCTAAGATCATGGCATCTGGTCCCATCACTTCATGGGAAATAGATGGGGAAACAGTGGAAACAGTGTCAGACTTTATTTTTTTGGGCTCCAGGATCACTGCTGATGGTGATTGCAGCCATGAAATTAAAAGACGCTTACTCCTTAGAAGGAAAGTTATGGCCAACCTGGATAGCATATTTAAAAGTAGAGACATTACTTTGCCAACAAAAGTCCGTCTAGTCAAGGCTATGGTTTTTCCAGTAGTCATGTATGGATGTGAGAGTTGGACGGTGAAGAAAGCTGAACAATGAAGAATTGATGCTTTTGAACTGTGGTGTTGGAGAAGACTCTTGAGAGTCCCTTGGACTGCAAGGAGATCCAATCAATCAATCCTGAAAGAGATCAATCCTGGGTGTTCATTGGAAGGTCTGATGTTGAAGCTGAAACTCCAATACTTTGGCCACCTCATGCGAAGGGTTGACTCATTGGAAAAGACCCTGATGCTCGGTAGGATTGGGGGCAGGAGGAGAAGGGGACGACAGAGGATGAGATGGTTGGATGGCATCACCGACTCGATGGACATGGGTTTGGGTAGACTGCTGGAGTTGGTGATAGACAGAGAGGCCTGGCGTGCTACAGTTCATGGGGTCGCAAAGAGTGGGACACGACTGAGCGACTGAACTGATTCCAGACACAGAAATGAGGCTTAACCTCAAGGGGTATGAACAGAGGCTTAATCTCAAGGAGTAGTTCTCTTAATATGCAACAGAGACTTTCAAATGTATATTATGATGCTAACAAGCTTCATTTAAAATTTTAGCCTAAACATTCCCCCATTGTATAAACTTGCCCCGCCAAACTTAATAACAGTGAAAGATACTAATTACACTAGTGATTCACATTAAGTTCTTAAAATATAGCTAGAATTATTCTCATTAATAATACCCAAGTTGTTGACTTAAGTTTGAACATCATCTCACTTTATAGATGCGTTTTATTAATATTTAATATTAATAAAAGCTTAACTGTATGTATTGTTTGTCCCTTACCTATTTATGAATACTGTTTATTTTTACCTTGGAAATAGCAAATCTTTGTAAAATATTTTACACATTTCTTCAGTTTTTTCCATTTTATCACTGAAATTACCCAAAATTCAGTGAACTCTGAAAGTAATTGCCTGAAGCATAAATGGAGAACTAGATTGAGAAAATTTCCAGAATAAAGAAATATAAAAGATAAGAGATATATAAAACATATATTTAGCATCAGTATATGAATAATAAGAGGGAAAATTAAAATAGGAAAGCTGAGCTATTTTATGAAAAGGGGCATAGATTTCAAAGATCTAAGGACACATAACTGAATTAAACTTAAATCACCCTCGGCTTGCCAAAAACAAATGAAACTAAGAAAACCTCCTGTCACAAAACATTGTAGTCTAATGCAAAAACATCAATAAAATAAAATTATGAGCATTTCCAGAAATGAATAATAGACCATGAAAAAAAATGGATCAGGTGACATTAAATTTCTCAATTGTACTCCTAGATAAAACACAATAGATTGTTGCTTTTAAAGTACTAGCCAATAAGAACTTTCAAATTAGATACAAATGTATGGGTATTCAACTGAATCAACAACAGATAAGATCTCAGAACCATACGTGCCAAAGCCCCTCTTAGAAAAAACAAAAGCTGTTTTGAATAAAGAATTTGAATATAAAAAGAAACAAACCCAAAAAATTCCATTAAAAAAAAAGAAAACAAACAGTATAAAGAAAGTTTGGTCAAATATTCTTGTAAATCTCTCTCTTAAAAAAAAAAAGGATGTTTGTTGTTAAAGACAAATTTACAAGAAAGCTCACGAAAAGACAAAAAATGCTCAGTATCGCTAATTAGCAGAAATGCAAATAAAACTAGAATTAGATATCACATTACATTACTCAGAATGGCCATTATCAAAAAGCCTACAAACAATAAATGCTAGAGAGGGATAGAGGAAAGAAAACCCTCCTATACTATTTGTAGGAATATAGCTTTTGAACTGTGGTGTTGGAGAAGACACTTGAGAGTCCCTTAGACTGCAAGGAGATCCAACTAGTCCACCCTAAAGGAGATCAGTCCTGGGTGTTCATTGGAAGGACTGATGTTGAAGCTGAAACTCCAATACTTTGGCCACCTGATGCAAAGAGCTGACTCATTTGAAAAGACTCTGATGCTGGGAAAGATAGAAAGCGGGAGGAGAAGGGGACAACAGAGGATGAATAGTTGAATGGCATCACTGACTCAAAGGACATGAATTTGCATAAACTCTGGGAGTTGGTGATGGACAGTGGCGCCTGGCGTCCTACAGTCCATGGGGTCGAAGAGTTGGACCTGAGTGAGAGAATGAACTGAACTGAACTGATAAATTGGTACAGCTACTATGGGAGAACAGTATGGAGGATCCTTAAGAAAATGAAAATGGAACCACTATATGACCCAGCAATCCCACTCCTGGGCATACACCTAGAGAAAACCATAATTCAGAAGGAAACATGCACCCCAGTTTTCCTTGCAGCACTATTTACATTAGCCAGGATATGGAAGCAACCTAAATGTCCATTAACATAGGAATGGTTAAAGATGCAATACATTATACAAAGGAATATTACTCAGCCATAAAAAGGAATGAAATAGTGCCATCACCAGAGACATGGATAGACCTAGAAACTGTCATACCAAATAAAGGATAAGTCAGGAAAACAAGTATCTTATAATATGTGGAATCTAGAAAAAAGGTACAGATGAACTTATCTGCAAAGCACAAATAGAGACAAGATGTAGAGAAGAAATTTGTGGATGTCAAAGGGACTATGCCGCCCATGGAATTCTTCAGGCCAGAATACTGGAGTGGGTAGCCATTCCCTTCTCTAGGGGATCTTCCCAACCCAGGGATCAAACCCAGGTCTCCCATAATGCAGGCAGATTCTTTACCAGCTGAGCTACCAGGGAAGCCCAAGGAGGGAAGAGAGACAGGATAAATTGGGAGATTGAGACTGACATATACAGACTACTAAAAATACAATAGATAACCATAAGAACCTACTATATAGCACAGGCAACTCTACTCAATACTATGTAATGATCCATATGGGAAAAGAATCTAAAGAGTGGATTTGTATAACTGATTCACTTTGCTGTACAGCAGAAACTAACACAATATTGTAAATCAAATATACTCCAATAAAAACTCATTAAAACTAAAACAAAAAACCCTAATAACAAAAATTTACAAAAGAGAAAACTAGAATTAAAACAGAAAGTATAGCCATAATCAAATAGAATTCTACACAATATGCACATGATGAGTTTTGGTTGGTAGAATATATATGGTTTAGGTATTGAAACGGAAGGGAGGAGTTTTACAGCATACAGAAATATATGTACATGTATTATGTATTTATACATATATATCATTAACTGTATGACCTTAAGTAAGCCAAAAGGGGATTCAAAAGAAGTGATGAATCTTCTTTAGCTGATGCTCAATGGTAGCACATATTTGCTCTGAGTGATGAAGCCAGACCTTTCATTTTTTTAATACTACCAAAATTTCAGTTATTTATTTATTTATTTATTTTGTGAGTGTAAAATCTAGTTTTTACATCTGGATAACTAATATATTTGATTAATACTGAATAGCCAAAAGAAACATAGTTGTGGGCCAAATCCAATAGTTTCAAGGTTCTACTTAGATTGCTTCTTCATTACATAGAACAAGAACTCAAAGGATATAGCCATAAAGCAATATTACTATTCCCTTTCCATACCTGCTCAAATTCATTTAGGAGGCTAGGACCTCCTCTAAACTTGAATAAAATCTGAGAATTGTGTCTTAACTTTCCCTGTCATTCTCTGAGAGTAAAAACACTATAGCCTTTTTAGTCCCTGCAAAAATAATCAACACAACGTGTTTTGTGTAAAGTTGAATATTTGTACTCTCCTCTCACTGTGGCTTGATTAACTAAACTGTTTATAAAATATCTACATGATATAATGTTTGAAAACTTTGCCACAATATTTTTCCTTCTTGTCTCCATAACCCTCCAAGATCATAGGTTCATCCTTGTAAACTGCTTTGGGCAATAGAAAAGTATGCTATGCAAATAGTGAGTAAAAAGTACACTATTTTGTACTTTGAGTTGTACATTGAGGTTTACCCTCTCCTGGCTGCTTTTGGTAACACTGTAACCATCTTCACCTGACTATCTCAGGAATAGTCTGCTGGATTATGAGAGATACATGGCCAAGTCATCTTGTTTCTCTTGGCTGACCTCAAGTCAACTGCCAACCATGTGAGACTGGCCAACCTAAGTGATCCAGTCCTAGCCAAGCTACCAAATGAATCCTAATATTAGCCAAGCCAGGTCACACAAGAAAAACCACCAGGCTTACATTTTAAGTCATGAGAAGTCAATGTTTACTGCTTCAGCCCACTAAGTTGTAGGATGGTTACATACCAAGAACCCTCTGATACACTCCAACATTAAGACTGTTCAGTTCAGTTCAGTTCAGACGCTCAGTTGTGTCCAACTCTTTGCGACCCCATGGACTGCAGCACACCAGGCCTCCCTGTCACTCACCAACTCCTGGAGTCTACCCAAACCCATGTCCATCGAGTCGGTGATGCCATCCAACCATCTCATTCTCTGTCGTCCCCTTCTTCTCCTGCCCCCAATCCTTCCCAGCGTTAGGGTCTTTTCCAGTGAGTCAACTCTTCGCATGAGGTGGCCAAAGTATTGGAGTTTCAGCTTCAACAGCAGTCCTTCCAATGAACAACCAGGACTGATCTCCTTTAGGATGGACTGGTTGGATCTCCCTGCAGTCCAAGGGACTCTCAAGAATCTTCTCCAACACCACAGTTCAAAAGCATCAATTCTTCAGTGTTCAGCTTTCTTCACCATCCAACTCTCACATCCATACATGACTACTGGAAAAATCGTAGCCTTGACTAGATGGACCTTTGTTGGAAGAGTAATGTCTCTGCTTTTCAATATGCTATCTAGGTTGGTCATAACCTTCCTTCCAAGGAGTAACCGTCTTTTAATTTCATGGCTGCAATCACCATCTGCAGTGATTTTGGAGCCCCCCAAAATAAAGTCTGACACTGTTTGCACTGTTTCCCCATCTATTTCCCATGAGGTTATGGGACCAGATGCCATGATCTTAGTTTTCTGAATGTTGAGCTTTAAGCCAACTTTTTCACTCTCCTCTTTCACTTTCATCAAGAGGCTCTTTAGTTCTTCTTCACTTTCTGCCATAATGGTGGTGTCATCTGCTTATCTGAGGTTATTGATATTTCTCCCAGCAATCTTGATTCCAGCTTGTGTTCAAGGGCAAATACAAGACGGCCAAAATTTCTTCCTCAGGCAGCTGTTGAAGGCTTATCCTTTTCCTCCTGCTTCCTTTAGTGGGCTCCCTGACAGTTTCCTCCTACTGTAACTCTTAACGATGTTAGACAGTATTTCTCTTTACAATGACTATTTAATACCTCGATCCCTACTGCCATTTGTAAAGTTTTCTGCATCTGAACGATCACGCATGCATGCGTGCTAAATTGCTTCAGTCGTGCCACACTCTGTGCGACCCTTTGCACCGTAGCCCAAAGTCTCCTCTGTCCATGGGATTCTCCAGGCAAGAATACTGGAGTGCATTGCCACGCCCTCCTCCAGGGGATCTTCCCAACCCAGAGATCCAATCTGCAACTTTTACATCTATCTGCATTGGCAGGTGGGTTCTTTACCGCTAGCGCCACCTGGGAAGCCCCTAAGAGATCATGTCCATATTTATTTTGCTGATTTATTTTGCTTCTGGCAAAGACTTCTTGACTAAGGTCCTTTAAAAACAATCTTCAGTCACTAGTCCAACCACAGATTCCAGGACTAGTCCCTGAAAATCAAGCACCTTTGAGTAAGTGTATGAAAGAAAAGTGAAAATAAAGTCGCTTAGTCGTGTCGGACTCTTTGCGACCCCATCGACTGTAGCCTACCAGACTTCTCCATCCATAGGATTTTCCAGGCAAGAGTACTAGAGTAGGTTGCCATTTCCTCCTCAGTGGATCTTCCCAACCCGGGTCCCTCTCATTGCAGGCAGACGCTTAACCCTCTGAGCCACCAGGGAAGCCACGTTGTGTATGGAGGTATGTAATTATTTCCCAAATATGATCAAAGTCGGGCAGCCTCAAGCTATAAAACTACAACCTACCTTGGAGACTCTTTCTTCACAGTAAACAGTTTAAAACCCATACAGTGTCCCCAAAATTACAAGTGATAAATACAACGTCTCTAAGTATTTTCTTCTTTTTAGAGCAAGGTAAGAGGAAAGAACTATTTCATTCAAGATGAGGGAATGGAACACGGTAGAAGCTCAAAATAAATCCTGCCTTGCTGTTACCATTACCCTTTCTATTTTCAACTATGTTATGCTCTGAATGTGATGTAACAGTTGTCAAATCAGATTTTAAATATGTTCTTTTCTCATCCTGCTTAGAAAACCTAGAACCTCAATTTATTACCATGTAGTCTTCAAACCTGAGAAAGAGAGATCTATATTTTAAAATTCAGTTATATCCTAAAAGTGTATACACTAATTGGTAAAACCCATATCTTTTAGTTTAACCATGTGTACCAATCATCTGCCTTAAATCCAAATAAATTATTGAAAAAAATAAGCAACAAGTACGTCATTGTCAGAGTCTAATGAATCGTTTATAAATACCATTTTAAGATTTCCCAGGTTTTGCTATAACCTTTCAGGAAAGTTTGACAAAATTAAATTCTCAAAACTACTATATTTACAAATTAATAAACAATTGATGTGTGAGATTATGAATTATAACCACAAATATAATATATTTGTAAGTTTTTTGCAGTCATTTGCAGTTGTCCTGAAAATGCAATTACCTTCTTGGAGGTTGTATTATCAGGGAGAAAGGACCTGACCATTAAGGCCACAAAGGCCCATGTTGCATTCTGGTTCTGTCAGTCATTAACTATGCCACAGTTAGACAAGTCACATTAAGGGATTATCATAAAGATTAATAATAACAAATAGATTATGTTACACAATTTTCCTCCACCTCTGTTATTAAAAATATGGGATGAGAATGATGCAGCTTCCCAGTTCAAACATAGAAGCAGACTTCTCTAAACCGTGCAAAGATCCCCACTGTAAGGAGTGCTGTGCTATATAGTCCTTCTGGGATGTAAAGTATACAGGACATGGATCCTTTCCAAACCCTTAAGATGGAGCCCCCAAGGCAAGCTGTCCTGTGTTTTGAAAAGAAAAAGCTTTGGCCTACCAATGGCTGAGGGAGTTGGACAAAGCTTTACCTATCTCAAGGACTCCATATCAAAGCCATAATCTTCATGCTACATCATCATGTACATCATCATGCTACAACAAACCTGCAAGAGCTGTACTTTAGAATAAACCATAAAGTGCCCAACAGGATTAAACAATTCACTGACTTCTTTGCCATCACACCACTAATCTCCATATTACAGAAAGTACCAAACACAGAAGGCATTCAGCACAGGGCATTTCTTAAACCACTATTTGGCAGATTACTCCAAGAAACATTTCTATTTAAAGTTAAAAAACTTGCAAATATAGTGTACATTTGTATTGATAAAGTAATGACTATGAAAGTTAGGATTTTAAGTAGACTGAACTAGGAACAATATGAATAAATTTTGTTTTGTGAGCTCTTTGATTCTAAGAGTCAGGTGAAAGTATAATCTTATTTAGCAGGTGGTTATGGCTATTAGTGTGGAAATAAGTTTCTGGAAAATGGATAGGTTTATAAATTGATAAATTTGTTTAACTCTTACTTACTTTAGGGTGTTCAGATGCTCTAGCAGTACATGACAAAATATATTTTAGATGGATAAATACATGAAACCTAATGCAATAAGCTGCATACACAAGAAATAATTAAATTAAACCAGAACAAGTGCTACAACAGATAAATCAATGCAAGTACAGCACTTAATTTGTGAGACAAATGGTTGTGGTCAACAGAGTCAAAAAGTGCAGAAAGCTACCATAGTAACAACAGGGAACAATTTCACTATCGTATATCGACATAAGGAGTAGACTAGACATAACAAAGGGTTTTAAAGAACTTCTGCCTAGAATGAAATTGGGCAGTTGAATATGCAGATGCAACCTCATCTGAATTTCAACTTATAAAACTATTAGCTGTACAAAGAATAGAATGAATTCCTCATACACTCCTAGGTTCATTGCTACATTCTAAGGAATAACTATTGAGAAATAAATAAGAAAAGCGCTGGATCATTTATAGTAATCTACATAGAAAACTTGTACTGATATTTCAGATTTTTAAATAACCTTGCATCATTATGTACAATTTCAATATTTATGGCAGATAATCTGTAATAAATCTTTGATATTAAAATACACATCACTTTTAAAATACTTCATTTGATAAATTACTGTGCTTGTTAGAACTGTGGCTATAAACATTAAAATACATTTTTAAGCCTCAACTTGACTTTTCCAACCACAATGGATAGCTTTTTCTAGAACTATGTTCATCAGTATTTCATGTAAGCAAATATTTTACCTAGTGAAGAGTTAATAAAGGAACCCTCCACTTTCATGTTTGTTTTAAGTTGTACTTTTTAGTATAAAATGCTATATCATATCACAATCCTAATGTACACTGACTAGCTTGCCACATAGAATTTTTAAAAACCACAATTTTCATTTTAGGCTGAGTAGCTTTAACATGAATGGAAAACTCCTGGGGCCACAGTCTTAGGGAACCCAACACTTCTGTAGATTTTAATCTTGAGAAACTGCATCAGGTTTTACACTAAAGAGATGAGAAAGATCACCTATGTCTCCAATGGGAGAGAGGAACAAAATCATTGTGAAATAGAACCAGAGGGCGTACATATGAAAAGTCCTGCTCTCCAAGGGTAAAAGCTTTATTAGAGCCTTATTCCACCTGGGTAAAAAGTTATCCTCCCCACCACTACTTCCAATGACTTAAAAGAGGCAAAGGAGATTTAAAAAGTCTTAAAATGGTCACATGCTAGGTCCCCTGAAATAATTGGTTTTAATTGTGATTATAGAACGCTTGCCCTCCTCTCCATCAAATCAACAAGGCTCTAGCATAATAATAGTGGTTCACAGCTGAAAGAACTTTTATGAAGCATAATTTTAGGGGGAAAAATGCACTTAGAAAAATCCAAAGTTAACAGGGGAGACAAATTTTAACTACCCTGCAGGAATTTGAAGCCTCTGGTATATATAACTATAGCAAACATTAAATGAAGGTCAAATGCTAGCCAGATATACTTAAAATTTTACACTAAAGCCAAGTTGCTATCATCCTATATATTATGCCCATCTTTCAACAAAATACTACAAGGCATGAAAAAGGACAAGCAAAATCAGTCTCAAGAGACCTAGCAAGCATCAGAATCAGATTCATGATGCAAATAGTTGAGTTTTCAGACATGAAATTTAAAATAAACTTGAACAAATACAATATTGTAAAGTTAAAAAAAATAATAAAAAATAAATAAAATAAACTTGACTAACATGTTGAGAGCTCTAATGGAAAAAGTAGACAACATACAAGAACATATGGGCTGAAGGGAGAAAGATGGAAATTCTAAGAATTTAAAGGAAATTTTAGGGGAAATAATATCAGAAACCAGAGAATGCTTTTGATGGGTTCATCAGTTGACTAGTCACTAATGAGAAAATAATCAGTGAACTTGAATATACACTGCTAGAAATTTACCAAACTAAAATGAAGTTCAAAGTGCTAAAAGAATGATAAAGAAGAAGAAGGTGAAGGAAAAGGAGGAAGAAAAAGAAAGAAATACAATGGAACATCTAAGAACTACTATTTACAGGGCAAATTTTAAATGTGTAATATGTGTAATTGGAATATCAGAAGGGAAGAGAGAAATGATAAGAAATATTTGTATTAATAATGGCCCAGAAATTTCCAAAATTAAGGACAGAAAACAAACCAGAGATCAGGAAGCTCAGAGAACATCAGGCAGGATGAATACCAAAAGGCACATCCAGGCATATCACATTGAAATTGACTACCAGAATATCAAAGACAAGTTTTTAAAAAAATGAAATAATTTTAGAAGAAAAAAAAATAATTATAGTGAACTTATCAGAAACCATGCAAACAAAATAAAGTAAAATTTTTAAGATTAAGGAAAAACTTCTAATTTTCACCTATATTTACTTGCAGATTCTTTACCATCTGAGCCAGCAGAGAAAGCCTATTAAACTCTAATCCTTGTTTAATTTTTTTTTTCATTGTTTAAGAGAAAACAGACATGGACTGAAAGCAGATATACAAACATGTGAAAGTAAATTTTCCTCTACTTATAGTTTTTTCTCTTTTTAATCTATCCATTATTAAATTTCCCTGCTTCCCTGGTGGCTCAGACAGTTAAGAGTCTGCCTGTAATGCAGAAGACCCAGGTTCAGTCTCTGAGTCAGGAGGATCCCCTGGAGAAGGAAATGGCAACCCACTCCTGTAATCTTGCCTGGAGAATTCCATGGACAGAGCAGCCTGGCGAAACCCAGTCCATGGGGTTGCAAAGAGTTGGGCACGACTGAGTGACTAACATTTTCATTTGATTTATTAAATTTATGTCTCTCCTTTCTGTTAAGCAGAAGTAAATTGGCCATATATTATACTCAAGGAACAAGAATCATAATACAGCCTTCAGTACATATTCTTTCAAAACTTCTTTGAAGAAAAGTCATCACAAAAAGGAAAAACAAACAAAAAATCCCCCCTCAAAAAACTAGCTTATTTTGCTTTGGATAAAAGAGCTATTCCAGATGTTAGCATCCTGTCCTCCCTCCAAAGAATTGTTGGTTTGAACTTAAGCAGTACATGGCATTGTAATCTTATTGCCATAGATATATTAAAGCTTCTGGCAGGTTACTGCTTTGTGTTAGGTCTGTAACTGGGGAAAGTGTTCTTGTCTGGGGAAGAAAATACCTGCCAGGAGCAGACAGGGGCTTAACAGGGTGTCAGCATTGTGAAAAAAGTCAACATTTATTCTGTGGTTCACTGCAAGACTAATGAAAATGAAAGGTGAGTCTAATAGAGTGATAGCCAAGGTCAAAGTAATGGAAGCAAAAGGAAGGCTTTGCCTTTCTGAAATAAATTAATTCCCTTGTGTAATTGGTACAGCTACCAGGGTGGCCCAAACAATAGTAATTTATTATCTAACAGTTATAGAGTCCAAGATCAAGGTGTCAGCAAGGTTTGTTCCTTCTTAAAGCTGTCAAAGAATCCATTCCTGGCCTTTCTCTTTGCCTTATCTTTTACATATATCTTCCTATTGTCTTCCCTCTATACTTTTCTCTATGTCCAAATTTCCCCTCCATAGGAACATTAGTCATATTGTATGATGGCTTACTCTAACAACCTCACTTTAGATTACTTACTTCTGTAAAAACTCTTCCTCTGAATAAGGTTAAAATTTGAGGTACCAGGGGATACATATTCAACATATGAATTAACTCAATTTGTAGGATTCTGAAATACTTACAGTTATTTTAACCAGAGTTTCCTCAGGCTAATAGTTTCAACTGGCCACTCTTAAGAAAGTATTCAGGTTATGTATGAGATTTAAGTAATTAGCCAGGAAAATTATAGTTAAAAATTTGTTAAATGTATGTGAAAAGAAAAATACTGAACAAAATGGTAACCCTATTTTGGTTAATGGAACATCTGAAAGCATTTATAATTTTGAAATTAAAAGCAAATCTTATGGGGCTGCCTATTTTATCTTTGGCACTAAATCTGCAATTCAGTCCACTCTCAATTAAGATAATAATTTTGCTATGGACTGGGCTGCAAGGCACATATACAGCTGTTAGGCTTGTTTTGAAACAATTACAAAAGGTAATGTAATTTCAACTGACCTCTGTGAATCATTAGCATCCTTTTGTTTAATTGTAATAAAGTACTCTCACTAACAGAAGCAGAAGATATTAAAAAGAGGTGGCAAGAATACACAGAAGAACTGTACAAAAAAGATCTTCGCGACCCAGATAATCACGATGGTGTGATCACTCACCTAGAGCCAGACATCGTGGAATGTGAAGTCAACTGGGCCTTAGAAAGCATCACTATGAACAAAGCTAGTGGAGGTGATGGAATTCCAGTTGAGCTATTTCAAATCCTGAAAGATGATGCTGTGAAAATGCTGCACTCAATATGCCAACAAATTTGGAAAACTCAGCAGTGGCCACAGGACTGGAAAAGGTCAGTTTTCATTTCAATCCCAAAGAAAGGCAATGCCAAAGAATGCTCAAACTACTGCACAATTGCACTCATCTCACATGCTAGTAAAGTAATGCTCAAAATTCTCCAAGCCAGGCTTCAGCAATACGTGAACCATGAAATTCGAGATGTTCAAGCTGGTTTTAGAAAAGGCAGAGGAACCAGAGATAAAATTGCCAATATCCGCTGGATCATTGAAAAAGCAAGAGAGTTCCAGAAAAACATCTACTTCTGCTTTATTAACTATGCCAAAGCCTTTGACTGTGTGGATCACAATAAACTGTGGAAAATTCTGAAAGAGATGGGAATACCAGACCACCTGACCTGTCTCTTGAGAAACCTGTATGCAGGTCAGGAAGCAATGGTTAGAACTGGACATGGAACAACAGACTGGTTCCAAATAGGGAAAGGAGTACGTCAAGGCTGTATATTGTCACCCTGCTTATTTAACTTATATGCAGAGTATATCATGAGAAATGCTGGGCTGGGAGAAGCACAAGCTGGAATCAAGATTGCCGGGAGAAATATCAATAACCTCAGATATGCAGATGACACCACCCTTATGGCAGAAAGTGAAGAAGAACTAAAGAGCCTCTTGATGAAAGTGAAAGAGGAGAGTGAAAAAGTTGGCTTAAAGCTCAACGTTCAGAAAATTAAGATCATGGCACCTGGTCCTATAACTTCATGGGAAATACGTGGGGAAACAGTGGCTGGCTTTATTCTTCTGGGCTCAAAAATCACTGCAGATGGTGATTGCAGCCATGAAATTAAAAGACACTTACTCCTTGGAAGGAAAGTTATGACCAATCTAGACAGCATATTAAAAAGCAGAGACATTACTTTGCCAACAAAGGTCCATCTAGTCAAGGCTACGGTTTTTCCAGTGGTCATGTATGGATGTGAGAGTTGGAACTAAAGAAAGCTGAGTGCCAAAGAATTGATGCTTTTGAACAGTGGTGTTGGAGAAGACTCTTGAGAGTCTCTTGGACTGCAAGGAGATCCAACCAGTCCATCCTAAAGGAGATCAGTCCTGGATGTTCATCGGAAGGACTGATGTTGAAGCTGAAACTCCAATACTTTGGAAACCTGATGTGAAGAGCTCACTCATTTGAAAAGACCTTGATGCTGGGAAGGATTGGGGGCAGGAGGAGAAGGGGACGACAGAGGATGAGATGGTTGGATGGCATCACTGACTCAATGGACATGGGTTTGGGTAGATTACAGGAGTTGGTGATGGACAGAGAGTCTTGGCATGCTGCAATTCATGGGGTCACAGAGTCACACACGACTGAGTGACTGAACTGAATTGACTCTCACTTTGGGGGAGATAACAAAAAAACTGGGTTTTTCCTTCCATCCTGAAACAACTAAAACATCATCTATGAAAAAAATGGAAAATGTTTCTTTTGAAGCCATATAGAATATCTTTCCCTTGATAAATGTGTCACATGAAAAGATATTCAACATCATTACTCATTAAGTTCAGCTCAGTTCAGTCGCTCAGTCGTGTCCAACTCTTTGCGACCCCATGAACCGCAGCACGCCAGGCCTCCCTGTCCATCACTAACTCCCGGAGTCCACCCAAACCCATGTCCATTGAGTCAGTGATGCCATCCAACCATCTCATCTTCTGTCATCCCCTTCTCCTCCCACCCCCAATCCTTCCCAGAATCAAGGTCTTTTCAAATGAGTGAGCTCTTCACATCAGGTTTCCAAAGTATTGGAGTTTCAGCTTCAACATCAGTCCTTCCGATGAACATCCAGGACTGATCTCCTTTAGGATGGACTGGTTGGATCTCCTTGCAGTCCAAGAGACTCTCAAGAGTCTTCTCCAACACCACTGTTCAAAAGCATCAATTCTTTGGCACTCAGCTTTCTTTAGTTCCAACTCTCACATCCATACATGACCACTGGAAAAACCGTAGCCTTGACTAGATGGACCTTTGTTGGCAAAGTAATGTCTCTGCTTTTTAATATGCTGTCTAGATTGGTCATAACTTTCCTTCCAAGGAGTAAGTGTCTTTTAATTTCATGGCTGCAATCACCATCTGCAGTGATTTTTGAGCCCAGAAGAATAAAGCCAGCCACTGTTTCCCCACGTATTTCCCATGAAGTTATAGGACCAGGTGCCATGATCTTAGTTTTCTGAACGTTGAGCTTTAAGCCAACTTTTTCACTCTCCTCTTTCACTGTCATCAAGAGGCTCTTTAGTTCTTCTTCACTTTCTGCCATAAGGGTGGTGTCATCTGCATATCTGAGGTTATTGATATTTCTCCCGGCAATCTTGATTCCAGCTTGTGCTTCCTCCAGCCCAGTGTTTCTCATTAGGGAAATAAAAAATCAAAACCATAATAAAATATCACTTCATATCCACTAGGGTTGCATAAATCAAAAAGACAGACAATAATAAGTTTTGATAAGGATATGGAAAAGTTAGAACCCTTAAGCCCTGCTGATGGAAATGTAAAATGCTGCTGCCACTTTGGAAAACAGTTTGGCAGTTCCTCAAATGTTAAACATAGACTTATCATATTTTCTAACAACTCTTCTTCTAGGTATCTACCTAGAAATGAAAACAGATGTCCAATAAAACTTGAACCAAATATTCATAGCAGCATTGTTTATAAACTCAAAATTAGAATACCCAAATCCATTCTACTGATGAAACAAAGAAAATTTTGTTTATCTCTAGAGTGAAATAATGAATACAAACAATGAATGAATTATTGATACATTTATAACAAAGATGAGCCTTGAAAACATTATGATAATGAAGTAAGTTAGTAAGCTATCACATGTTTTATGACTTCAGTTAAATGAAGTCCATAACAGGTCAATCTAATAAACAATGTAGGTTAGTAGTTTCCTAGGGAGGAGGATGGGGTTGGTAAACAACTGTACACATATGAATGTTTATTTTTAGAGAAAGAGAAAAAAGTTCTAAAGTTAGACTGTGTTGATAACTATTTGAGTTAAAAAAAATCATAAAACTCTGAATATATTTAAAATCATAGAACTCGATGTTTTGAATTGATATATTTTGTGATAATTATATCTCAATAAAGCTATCATAAAGAAGTGGAAAATTAAACTTATAGAAATCAGAAAAATAAATTTAAGCAATAATTATATTCTGGTTGTTCAAGTATATACAATAGTTTAGCAAGTTAAGTAGAGACATCAAAATTATAGAAAAATAAATACCCACAAGGAAGTCTAGAAAATAAAGTACGTCTAGCATCAAAAATACACTAGATGAAATTAACATTTGGATATTGCAGAATTTTTTTGTACATGAAGATTTAACAATAGAAATAAAATAAAAAGCAGAAAAATGTTTGGGGTAAAAATAGCATCATTGAACATCAAGCATCTAAAGATATGTGCATTGAAGTCAGTGAATTGTGGGAGTGATGAAAACTATTCAAATATAGGATATAATTTTCCTAATCTTTATGAAAAATATATATATACACACAGACATAAGAAGTTAAACAACCTCAGGCATAAGAAATATTTAGAAACTATGCCTAAGCATATCACAAATAAATTGCTTAAAATCAAATATAAAGATAATTTATAATATAATTTATAATTTAATATACCTATTACATCAGCTAAAATAAAACAATCAGCATTAAATGCTGACAACTATGCAGATAAAAATGGATATCTCATGGCACAGCTACTCTGGAAGATAATTTAGCAGCATCTTTAAAAATTAAACCTATATTTATCAGATAACTCAGCAATTGCACTCTTGGACATTTATTCCAGAGAAATAAAAACTTACATCAACACAAAACTCTCTACACAATTATCTATTATAGCTTTATATGTAATACCCCAAAACTGGAAACAATGATGTCCCTCAGTGAAGGAAAGGTTAAATCAATTGTTGTACGCCCATACAATAGAAAGTACATAGCAATAAACAGGATTGAATTATTGATACACACAAACTTAGATGGATCTAAAGGGCATTATGATAAGTGAGCAAAGTATCTCAGAAGGTTACCTACAGTATGATTCCACTTATATAATACTCTTAAAATGACAAAATTACATAAGTGGAGAGCAGATCTGTGACTGGCAAGGGTGAGCAATGGTGGGGGTAGAGGATGCGTGTGACCATAAAGAAGTATGGAGAGAAATCTTTGTGATGAAATAGTTCTATATATTGATCATGGTATGGTTGTATGAATTTACACATACGATAAAATAACATAGAATTACAAACACAGATTAGACCAATCTCAGATTCTTTTTGATGTTGTACTATACATAAGATGTAGCTTTCACCTACTTTCCTCGAATAGTTACACAAGACCTCTCTGCACTATCTTTGCAAAATCCTGTGCATATATAATTATTTTGAAATTAGGCAAAAACAACAAAAGAAATTTTTATTTCAGTGGGACATTTCTCCAAGTAGGCGCTGACTATTCTGCTTGGGTAGAGGCATCATATGGAGCCAATCTGAGTCCAGCCCACAGTAAGGAGCCAAGTCTAGTCCAGTTTCTAAATCAGTTGACCCACAGAAATGTAACAGAGAATAGTTGCTCTTTAAAGCCACAGAACTTTGAAGTGGTTTGTTCTGCAGCACTAGTGTGACAATAGCAAGACAATACATGCCCATTTGCCTCCTCTTTACAGCCCTAAAATAGGTGGATGTCTATCACTGTTGACTGTGGCAGAAACAGGTAGATGCTGTCCTCTAACATTTGTTCTAACCTTCTGTTACCCCAGAGTAATAATATTTCTGATTTTAATCTGGCCATATGGCTATCTGAATTAATACTACACTTCAACCTCTCTTGTAATTGAGTGTGGCTATGTGACTAAATTCTGACCAATGAGATGTAAGAGAAAGTGTCATATAACATTCCTGGGAACCTTCTCTAAGAAATAACTGACATTCACCCCTTTCCCCTTCTTTCTTGATTCTTCACCTTTCTCACATATTGGAATGAAGAAGTAATGGCTGAATTTCAAGCAACTCTGTTGAATATGAGGTGGAAACTACATTTTGAGAATGGCAAGGCAGCAAAGTAGAAGAAACTGATTTCCTGTTGATTATGGAGATATAATATCAGTCCAAGACTGCTTATTGGTGAACTCACTGTATCTGAGAGTGATATCAACTTTTACCTTATGTTTACGGCCAATCACAACTCAACTCAATTTTTATTGCATGGCTTCTTATCTGGGCTACTCTTTTTCTTGGGTTTATCCTGTCAAACCTACCATGGTATGCACCATATGCATTACAGCCATTAAATAATTATTTACTAACCACTTACTATGTGTTAGACAGTATGATGGTGCTGAGTGAATAGTAAGGAGCAAGACAGATATGCTACCTGCCTTCAAGGGTCTTGAAGAAAAAAAAAAAGAGAGAGAGAGAAAATTTTGAAAGCAATTAGAGCAAAGGAACACAGCCCATACAGAAAAGTAAAAAGAAATGACAGCAGAGTTACTGTTTTTTGTTTTTTTTAAAGCAAGCTGTAAGACAGTGGAGAAACACCATTAAAATACTTCCAAAAAAAAACACACTGTCAACCAAGTCTTTAGCCAGCAAAAAGAGAAAAAAAAATTCTTTCAAAAATAAAGGGCTTTAAAAATGTATGAAATGCCAAATATGCCAAACTAATTAGAAGTCAGTGTACATGCAGTACAAGAAAATTAAAGGAAGTCTTGAAGCAAAAAAGGAAAAAAACATACTAATGGAAACCTAGATGTACACAATGTAATAAGGAGTACTGAAATTGGTAGCTACGTAGATAAATATACTTTATTCTTTAAAATCTCTTCAAAATATAATTCTATAAGCAAAAACAACAAAGTATTCTGGGTTTTGTAACAGAGAGAGAAGTAAAATCTGTGACAAATAGCATAAAATCTGTGATGGGAGAAGGGAAACATACTGTCCTTAGAGTTTATGTGAGATAGCACAATATTAAAGATCAGTTCAGTTTAGTCTCTCAGTTGTGTCCAACTCTTTGCAACCCCATGAATTGCAGCACGCCAAGCCTCCCTGTCCATCACCAACTCCTGGAGTTTACCCAAACTCATGTTCATTGAGTCCGTGATGCCATCTAACCATCTCATCCTCTGTCATCCCCTTCTCCTCCTGCCCCCAATCCTTCCCAGCATCAGGGTCTTTACAAATGAGTCAGCTCTTCCCATCAGGTGGTCAAAGTATTGGAGTTTCAGCTTCAATATCACTCCTTCCAATGAACACCCAGGACTAATCTCCTTTAGGATGGACTGGTTGGATCTCCTTGCAGTCCTACGGACTCTCAAGAGTCTTCTCCAACACCACAGTTCAAAAGCATCAGTTCTTCAGTGCTCAGCTTTCTTTATAGTCCAACTCTCACAGCCATACATGACTACTGGAAAAATCATAGCCTTGACTAGATGGACCTTTGCTGGCAAAGTAATGCCTCTGCTTTATAATATCCTGACTAGGTTTGTCATAACTTTCCTTCCAAGGGATAGGCGTCTTTTAATTTCATGGCTGCATTCACCATCTGCAGTGATTTTGGAGCCCAGAAAAATAAAGCCAGCCACTGTTTCCACTGTTTCCCCATGTATTTGCCATGAAGTTATGGGTCTAGATGCCATGATCTTAATTTTCTGAACGTTGAGCTTTAAGCCAACTTTTTCACTCTCCTCTTTCACTTTCATCAAGAGGCTCTTTAGTTCTTCTTCAATTTCTGCCATACGGATAGTGTCATCTGCATATCTGAGGTTATTGATATTTCTCCTGGCAATCTTGATTCCAGCTTGTGCTTCCTCCAGCCCAGCATTTCTCATGATGTACTCTGCATATAAGTTAAATAAGCAGGGTGACAATATACAGCCTTGATGTACTCCTTTTCCTATTTGGAACCAGTCTGTTGTTCCATGACCAATATTAAAGATAGACGATGATAATTTTAAAAGGTTGCATTATAAACCTTAGGTCAACATAAAGAATTATAACCCTAAAGACATGTATCTAATAAGTAGAGACAAAATGGAACCATAGATAGTATTCAATTCATTCAAAAGATGGCAGAAGGAAGAAAATGGAACAAAAAAAATAGATGATACACATGAAAAACAACTAGCAAGGCAGTATACTTAAGCACAACTCTATCAATAATCACATTATATGCAACTAGTTCAACTTAACACACACATACATTGCCACAAACTAAGGGCAAAACCCAATTAAACGCTACTATAAGAAATCTACCTCAAATGTGACACAAGCAGATTAAATCCAAATGATGGCAAAAAATATACCAGGCTGAGAAAGATATAATGAATCAAAATAAAATTGGTTCAGTTCAGAGTTGTAGAGCGGCGCATAAATATGCCTTCCACCATTACAAGAAGGAAAAAGCTGAACAAAATTCAAGTTAACAACTCCCCTTTAACTCATCAGAAAACAGGAATTGCAAAATAAGTGACTCAAAATCTTTAGAAATATAGGCACTTGAAGTAAAAAACAATACTCCACCAACTGCTAGCTTGGGAAAAAATGCAGTAGAATGAAGAATCAGTTGGTAAGAACTTACAGTAATTACATTTTAAAGACTATCTAAAAGTCAAGTGTAGGAGAATAATCAAAGCATGAAACCGCTAGAATTGATACTGGGAAGCAAAGTCTTACCTTTTGGAGACATTTCCTCCACAAACCCTAAGGGGTGTTTGCAAAAGATTGGGGAAATATTTAAAGAGGCTTTTCTTGCTGTGGTAGAGGGGAAAACCAGCCACTGTGGATATTTGTGAAGGGTTTCCCTGTCTTTGCTTCAGATAAAAAAGACTTAATCTGCAGGTAAAAAACAATAAAAACTGCTTTTTTTGGCAGGGGTGGGGCTTAGATTGGAGGAAACCAAATGCAATTTAGAAAATAACAAAGAACAGCACTGTTACTAGGAAAAGACACAGGAATACATACTAGCCCAGTACTTCAGCTCCAAAAGCACGTGTAGAAAAAGTGATAAAGGACAGAATTGGTATGGACCTAACAGAAGCAGAAGATACTAAGAAGAGGTGGCAAGAATACACAAAAGAAATATACCAAAAAGATCTTCAAGACACAGATAACCTCTATGGTATAATCATTCACTTAGAGCCAGATATCCTGTTATGAGAAGACAAGTGGGCCTTGGGAAGCATTACTACAAACAAGGCTAGTAGAGGTAATGGAATGACAGTTGAACTATTTCAAATCCTAAAAGATGATGCTGTGAAACTGATGCAATCAATGTGCCAGCAAATTTGGAAAACTCAGTAGTGGCCACAGAAAAGGAAAAGGTCAGTTTTCATTCCAATCCCAAAGAAAGGCAATACTAAAGAATGTTCAAACTACCACACAGGTGTACTCATCTCACACACTAGCAAAGTAATGCTCAAAATTCTCTAAGCCAGACTTCAACAGTACATGAACTGTGAAGTTCCAGATGTTCAAGCTGGATTTAGAAAAGGAAGAGGAACCAGAGATCAAGTTGCCAACATCCACTGGATCATTGAAAAAAGAAAAGAGTTCCAGTAAAACATCTACTTCTGCTTTTTTGACTATGCCAAAGCCTTTGACTGTGTGGACCACATCAAACTCTGGAAAATTCTTCAAGAGATAGGAATACCAGACCACCTGACTTACCTCCTGAGAAATCTGTATGCAAGTCAAAAAGCAACAGTTAGAACTAGACATGGAACAGCAGACTGGTTCCAAATATGGAAAGGAGTACGTCAAGACCGTATATTATCACCCTGCTTATTTAACTTCTATGCAGAGTACATCATGCCAAATGCCAGGCTGGATGAAGCACAAGCTGGTGTCAAGATTGCTGGGAGAAATATCAGTAACCTCACATATGCAGATGACACCATCCTTACGGCAGAAAATGAAGAAGAACTAAAGAGCCTCTTGATGAAAGTGAAAGAGAACAGTGAAAAAGTTGACTTAAAACCCAACATTCAGAAAACTAAGATCATGGCATCTTGTCCCATCACTTCATGGCAAATAGATGGGGAAACAGTGAAAACAGCGACAGAAGTGTTTTGGAGAATGGCTCCAAAATCACTGCTGCTGGTGACTGCAGACATGAAATTAAAAGATGCTTGCTCCTTGGAAGAAAAGCTATGACCAACCTATACAGCATATTAAAAAGCAGAGACATTAATTTGCCAACAAAGTTCTGTCTAGTCAATGCTATGGTTTTTCCAGTAGTCATATATGGATGTGAGAATTGGACTATAAAGAAAGCTGAGCACTGAAGAATTGATGCTTTTGAACTGTGGTGTTGGGGAAGACTCTTGAGAGTCCCTTGGACTGCAAGGAGATCCAACCAGTCCATTCTAAAGGAAATCGGTCCTGAATATTCATTGGATGCACCTATGATGAAGCTGAAACTCTAATACTTTGGCCACCTGATGTGAAGAACTGACTCATTGGAAAAGACACTGATGCTGAGAAAGATTGAAGGTGGGTGGAGAAGGGGAGAACTGAGGATGAGATGACTGGATGACATCACTGACTCAACAGACATGAGTTTGAGCAAGCTCTGAGAGTTGGTGATGGACAGCACCCTGGTGTGCTGCAGTCCACGGGGTCACATAGAGTTGGACACAACGGAGTGACTGAGCTAAGGATAAGTGAAGTCTACAGCTATGGAGATACAGAGAACCAGTTCAGCCCAGGACCGAGGTTAACTCAGAACAAAGAACTCCCCCTTCTCACCTGCCACCAGGCTAACATGCACTGAGTAAAGGCAATGATGGAATACAGGTGGGAGAACTGCAAGAGCATGAGTCTCTCTAGCCCACAGCGCAGAAGGGAAATAAATACAGGGCCAAGAAAGGAGCAGATACCAAAGAAAATGACAAAACGATTCTGCAAATTAACTCACATCTCAAAGAAAGTTTGCCCAGAGGAATCTGATGGCTACAATGCAATGAGAATAACCACAGCAACAAGGGGCCTAGAACCCAGCTCAACTCCAAACTAGATTTTTAGAAGTCCACATATCCCAGGCCTGGCAGAAGGAAGGGCGTTCAAATTTACAAGCAAAACAAAACATTTCACTCATATCTACAGTCCTATATAATAGGCTTTTGATAAAACATCACGATATATTCAAAAAGGGTGAAGAAAAACAGATTCTGAAAAGACAAGAAGTAATCATCAGAACCAGACTCTGATATGAGACATGTTTTAAAAACAAGCTAGCAATTTTCCCCAATTAACATTTATAGAACATTCTAATCTACAAATTGAAATACACTGTGAAACCATGGAAAGGTGTTCAGCATCACAAATCATCAAGGAAATTATAACAAACTACCACTACATACTCTCCTGTATGATTAAATGAAACTGACTGATATCACCAAAATTGGTGGAATGTAGATTATCCATAACTCTCAAATTGTGGACTTACTGTGGATAAAATTCTGGAAATATTACATGTAACTAAACCTGGTGGCTCAGTAATAAAGGATGTGCCTACCAAGGCAGGAGACGCCAGTCTGATCCCTGTGCTGGGAAGATCCTCTAGAGAAGGACATGGCAGCCTGCTCCTGTGTTCTTGCCTGGGAAATCCCACGGAGAGAGGATCCTGGCAGGCTACCATCCTTGGGGTCACAAAAGAGTCAGATGTGACTTAGCCACTAAACAACAACAAAACATCATTTATTCAATAATCTTGAATTTGATTACTAGGTATTTAACCTCCAAAGAAAAGTATATGTACAGAAACTTATGATATACTACAATGTTGCAGTTTTACATATAATAATTAAAAAATGGGAAAGAGCTGAGTCCACCAAGAAGTGAATGTATTAAATGAATTGATGCTCTGTTTGTATGGACAAAGCAATGCTACTCACCAATAAAAAGAGATCATATGATTTGACTTAATTAATTTCAAGTTGTGAAACAGACACAAGTGGTCTAAAACATATGTGGTCTAAAAATTTCAGAACAATAGTTGCCTCTTGTGAGAGGCATGAATTGAGTGGAAAGGGCATGACCAAACTTTCTGGGATGATAGTGATATTCTGTATCTTGATTTGGTTTACAAGAGTGTATGAATTTGTCAAAACTCAGAAAGCATTCACCTAAATTTCTGAAATGCATTACACACAAATTGTGTGTAAATTTGACATCAGAAAAAAAAACCTGAATATAAAAATGAATTTTAATTAACATCTGCATGCTCAAATATTTAGAAATGCTCTGAAGTCTCTGACTTGTTTGAAAATCACCCAAATATAAGATGGATGGATGGATTGAATAGAGGATGCATAAGGGAATGAGACTTATGATGAAGCAAGAACATCAGGAGGTTTGTGGTATAATCCAGGGGAGTGTTCACTATACATTTTCAACCTTGGTACATGTTTTGGTGGTGTTAGTCGCTCAGTCATGTCCAATTCTTTGCTACCCCATGGACTGTAACCTGCCAGGCTCCTCTGTCCAGAGAATTCTCCAGGCAAGAATATTGGAGTGGGTTGCCATTTCCTACTCCAGTGGGTCTTCTCAACCCAGGGATTGAACCCAGGTCTCCCACATTGTTGGCAGATTCTTTACCATCTGAGCCACCAGGGGCTAACTCTGGTACACGTTTTAAGTTTTCATAACAAAAAATGGAAAATAAAACATATATAGAAGACAGTGACCACTGTCTCCAATCACTCAGGTTTCTAACTGAAATATGGCAAATTGGAAGGATAAATTTTTTTAAAGTTTATAATTCTATTACTTGATAATGGATATTCTAATAACCATAGGGAGGAAAAAATCTTTTCTTCTACCCTTGCTGGGGAGTCTGTAACAAAAGAGATCACCAAGAAAAGAAGTATACAGATTTACTTACTATGCTATGTAGGAGCTTTGCTGAGAAAATGAAGACTGGAAAAAGCTGTTAAACCTGAGTATTCTAACACTAGTTTTGATGAAGTGTGCAAAGTTGTGGAAAATGTGACGGAAGAAAAAGATATGAGCTAAGAATGATAAACTGGGGGAACTCAGCAAGATGTGTTCATTTCCATTTCTGCCTTTCTTAGTCTTCAGAAATAAGCACTCTCTTAGAATGGGGCAGGCACCTCTCACAGGAGGGTCTTAGGATCAACTTTAGGGAGATGGGGAAAATGCCAGAGTCCTTCCTGCACCTGCCATTTCTCAAATTTCTTCTTGAATATTAAAATATTCAATATGTCAAGGTGCTGTATTTTGGAGTATTATGTCCCAAACCCCGTCACACAAAAATAAAATTTAATTGTGACTAAACTAATCATAGAACATTTTACTATCTGAGAGAGTGAGCAGAAAAATGATAGATTCTGCCCCAAATATCATCCAAGGAACAGGGAGTAACTCGGCAGATGTAATAGGCCTAAAAGAACAGTTATAGGAGGAAAAAAGTTACTTTATCATTACATTCTCTTGTATTTTCCCTTTCAACATAACAGTTCCACATTGATTTTCCTGGCAGGTTTCAATGCCCAATTTTGATTACATATTAGAGTTACAGTATCTACAATCTATGCAAGCTTGTGATTTTTTTCACCAGTGGGACAAATTACTTGCAGTGGTTAAAAAGTAAAAATAAACAGTGCAGCCAAACTGCCTAGAATTTTATGCTGTCTCTAAGACAGGCTGGGACCTGGGACCTTTGCTGCAGAGATGCACCTGGACAACCATCTCCTCGAGCAACAAAATACAAAGAAACTGTATGGGACTAAAAACATCTGCATGCATATGCAGTTGGGGCAAGTTATGAATGACAAGATACAAAAAGACCAAAAACCCAACTGCCAATTCTGAGGGGCAAAAGCAGGGTACTGCGAATGATTCTTGCACACAGCACCCGCAAGGGATGAGCCAACCACCTAAGCTACCCTTTAAGCCCATCCCATTGATTGGTTCCTGCCCTCACCTCATTTAAGGTACCCGCTTATCCCCCTTCAAAGAACAAGCAAGGTCACCTGTCCCATGTTTTCCCTCCCTTGTGGTGCAATGTGAGTCCCAATAAAGCCTTGCCTGAATTTCTTGTCTGGCCTTTTATCAATTTCTATTGATTAAAGAGTCCAAGAAAGCTGGTAGGTAATAGCTCTACATTTATTGACTGCTGAACAAAATTACTTAACCTCACAGAGCAAGTATCCTCGTTTATAAAATGGCGATAATAATAGGGCTTTTTCATTCATAAATTGGCCCCGATACATGAGGACAAGGAGAAAGCAAAGGGAGAAGCAGAGCACTTCAGATTAGTAGGTGGTGGGTTTAATAAGCAAGGGAACTTACATAGAAGGCTTATCCTGGGCACCTGCAAGATGGGCAGATCTGGGCTGTCACATGCCAGAATCTCAAAAGTATATATAGAGACCTTAACTGGGTCTAGTCACATATTCAGTCCAGATGGCCTCAATAACTCATTACTCTCTCAAGGCTGCATCCTTGAAAATGGCTACAGCTGTGAGTATGGTGGGTGGACTGTACATTCCAAGGACAGGGAAGGGGGTGAAAGACTCCATTGTCTGGGCCCCGCTTGTGGGTTAACAGGCGGTCACATCCTCTTGAAGACCTCATCTAATGAGGTTATATTTGGAATTAAGTGAATTGATGCTAAACCGTCTATGGCAGTGGAACATAAATACTGGCAATTATAATTTTGAATTATTGTTTGTACTTTACATTATAGTTAAAAGATTCTCTTTTGCCTTTATATTATTTATTAACTTTGCCACTATTACCTAAGGCATAACCTAATCAGGAAAACTATTCCAGTGGACTTTTAAAAGTATACATTGAACACAGAAAAAATGAATAATGTTATAAAATAACTTCCTTGTTATTACAAGAAATTTGTTCTTTTCTTCTAAGGAGTTTGAAAATCTTTCATACATATTTTATCACATCAGATGATTGTGCATTTGGCACTAGATTTTAAGTACATACACACACACACACATAGCTGGCTCACGTTTCCTTATGTTTAAACTATTTTATATTTTTTATAATATACTATCATTGATTTAATATGCAGCATTTGCCACATTTATACAAATTCTTATTTAGCATGTGTGATATTGTAAGAGGAGAAGGGGATAACAGAGGATGAGATGGTTGGATGGCATTACTGACTCAATGGACATGAGTATGAGCAAACTCCAGGAGACAGTGAAGGAGAAGGAAGCCTGGCATGCTGCAGTCCATGGGGTCACAAAGAGCCGGACATGACTGAGCAACTGATCAATAACAATATTATGATGCAATAGATTGGCAAAAAGAAAACACTCCAGATTACACATTGTCAATTTAGCCAAGAATATAGAAATTTAATGTCCATGTGGTAGCCTTATAGAACAGGAGTTGATAAAACATACCTCATCACAACTTCTTTAGACCCAACCCCCAGATTCTCTACCAAAATGTATGCAATTCTCTATGATGTCATCACACAAGTCAGGGTCTTGTCTTGGTAATGAAGTTTTAATTTTTCAGGGAGTAATTAATTTCTGCCCCTCCCCTTCCCCTCACAACCCACGATATCATGCATGGATTTACATAGACAATCTCTTCCACCGCCTTCTGTTAAAGAGAATATTTGCAGACATTGAAATCTCCATTTGTTGGCTTTACCTGGATTCATCATGGTTGCCTTCCTATGAACAAGCAGGAAAGAAGAGCACATGCTCAACTTATCTTTCAGTGATTCATGACTCTTCGGCTTAATTCCTGCCTTCCCAGAAAGATCTCTTCTATCCGAGAGGTCTAGATGAAACCAAACAACATTGGAGCAAACACTGGTTAAAACAAATGATACAATCTATGTGCACTGAATGGTTTCTTTCCTTCATAGTAGTTGCAAGCATCTTAAACTCTTCTTAATTCGCTTAGCTTCTTAAGCTATATCCAGTTTCATGGAAGGAAGTAACTACATTGCTGTTACATATTTACCAGGTCACAATTTTCACTTTTATTTATCAGGTTTTGGTTCATTATTTTACATTGCTTTTGTTGTTTCTATCGTTTATGTTTCCTAAGTCCTTGCACATTGTTGCGGATTCTACATATTTTAATTTCCATGGCCAGAGAAGCAATGATGCCACAAAATCTGTTCCCAAGGGGTAATTTTTATATGAGTATCATTGCGTGTGTGCACTTCCAGGGGAAATAATGGAGGTATATTCAATTTTTTTCTTGGTTATCTCTCTTTTTGTGTCTTGACACAAACATTTTCAAAAGTGAAATACAGACCCCCTTAGTTAGAATGGCATGTTTCATTACATTTCTAAATAGTAGGAAACATTACTGTGATATAAGGGTAAGAGAACTGTGAACTCTTAATGTGGCCACTCAGCGATATATTTTTTACAATTTTTACTTTCTAAAAGTAGCAGCTATTATTAAGTAATCTGTTTTTCTAGTTCAGATATCAGATGTCAATTCAATGCAAAACATACCAGAAAAGAATTTTAAAATAGACAAAATAAATAGATGTGTACACTATACTTATTAATTGAGCTCAAATTGGGCAGGGTAGTGCCCTAAGGGAATTCAATTAAAACTCATGGTGTTTGATGAATTTAAAAAGTAGATATGATCATGAATGGTGTTTAATTTAGGTAGCTATTTCAAAAACTGGATTGTCTAGTAGTGTTTCAAGAAAAGACAAGACTATCACTGAGATGCAAACTAGATTATTCAAATAATTCTCCATCTCAAAAATAAAGTGGCTTTGGTTAAAACACAGGGTTCAGAAGACAGTCAATGGTATTTGGAACTTCCCCACATCACAAAAAATAGTTTAAATAGCAAGACTATAAGAAAAATTGAATGGACATATTCACTTTTATTCTGGTAATAGACATCACATCTTCAGGATGTTATACGAGTGAAAGTTCAATCCATTTTCAATGAGAAGTAATAAATATTAATTTGGCTAAACCTTGCACAGATGCTTGGAAGAACTCTCTGGCTGAGATGATGAAGAGATGTGAGACTTGGGTTCTAAATAAGATTGCAGATTCTCATTCCTTTAAGATAAAAATAAGATGTCTATCTTCTTGGTATTACTTTACTGCCAACCTAGGATTAAGGCAGGGAGATGAATGAAGTAGCCATTAAAGTTTCATTCCAGGCCTGTAACTCAATGAATTTCTTGAATTCACCATTTTCACTTTGTAACAGATTCAGCAATGCAGAAAAATTACCAGGCAACCCAATTTCTTAGGGTTGTAGCAATGTCACAGATAATTAAATAGAAACTGGGGTTTTGTCCTGGTTTCAATAAATTGGCCAGCTGGACCACTGGCAACATCTCCCCATGCAGTTACAGAGATCTAGCAGTGTGTTAATAAAAGCCTCGGGGAGGCCCTTCAAACTGTTGGCCATCTTCTACATAAGATGTAACTCCGGGTAATTTCAAAATGTCTATCTAGTACTCTTGTTTTCAAAAAAGACAGGACGTAAGAGAACATGGTGTATGTATGTCTACGTGTGTTAAGTGGTATAAACGAATTAAAATTTAATAAAAACATTGTGGAAAAATGGCTACCTTTTCTCCCCCTTGCCCTCCATATACAGCTTTGCTAATCCAACAATTCACCACCTGTTAATACTGAATACTCGAAGGAAAAACACATTTGCGATTTAATTAAAGCACAAGCTGGTAGGTTCTGTTTAGAAATTCTATAGTAAAGGCATCTTTTTGCCCCAAACCATTTTTCTAAACCAACTTTCTAATACCTGACATTTCTCACAATTTACTGCTAACGCTGGTAACATTGAAATTTGTCTAACAGAAATAATACGTTTAAAAACAATAAGAATAGAAATCAATGTATAATTAAATTCACTTAGATATTTAAGTATAATAATATCATTCAACATATTTGAATAATTAAATTAAGTGAAACTTTACTGTGGAGAAGAACATGAGGGGATAGAAATAGGTACATTAGCCTACATTTTGTTTATAAGCTAAGAAAAGCTTCTATTTCTGCTTATTTATTTAATAATCAAAATTGTCACAAAATTTAAATATTATTACATGTTCCACATTTATGGAAACAATAATAATAAAAATATTAAGTTCTAAGAGGGCTATTTTTTGCCCAACTTGTTATAGAGAAAGGAGATACAAATATAAGATGCTCTCTCCAGGGAACCAATTCTTGACTATAAATTTCAATGACAATTTTCCCACTTATCAGAACAATTTGAAAATTATTCACATGCATTTTTAGACTTTTATTTGTCATGATCAGACATCAAAACCCTTATGTGTTTTAAAATGATATGCTACAAACTTTCAAACTAAAGTTTTAGAATATTTCAATTACCCAAATTTTCTTTTAGCTTGATTCCCTTTTTCTTATCTATGTTTTAAATATCACCCACAAAAACAACCAGGTATAGAGACTTATATAAACAGTCACTGTGACATTTGTGGCAATTTTGCCTATAATTTAAAACAAACAAAAAAACCCTAAGAAATTTCTAAATCACAACACACTTTTGTAACATAATGTGGAATCTTAAGAAAAGTGACAATATTTGGGGGATATGTAGTCACGATAATTAACAAATTATTAATAATGTATCAATAAAGAGGTATATATACATACACACACACACATTTATATACATATACAAGAAAACAGGAAAATATTGCAGCCATGAAATTAAGAGACGTTTGCTCCTTGGAAGGAAAGCTATGACCAACCAGAATATTAATAAACAGAGACATTACTTTGCCAACAAAGGTCTGTCTAGTTAAGGCTATGGTTTTTCCAGTGGTCATGTATAGATGTGAGAATTGGACTATAAAGAAAGCTGAGTGCCGAAGAATTGATGTTTTTGAACTGTGGTGTTGGAGAAGACTCTTGAGAGTCCCTTGGACTGCGAGGAGATCCAACCAGTCCATCCTAAAGGAGATGATCAGTCCTGAGTGTTCATTGGAAAGGCTGATGTTGAAACTGAAATTCCAATACTTTGGCCACCTGATGCAAAGAGCTGACTCATATGAAAAGACCCTGATGTTGGGAAAGATTGAGGGCTGGAGGAGAAGGGGACGACAGAGGATGAGATGGTTGGATGGCATCACTGACTCAATGGACATGAGTTTGGGTAAACTCTGGGAGTTGGTGAGAGACCGGGAGGCCTGGTGTGCTGCAGTCCACAGGGTCGCAAAGAGTCGGACACAACTGAGTGATTGGACAGAAATGAACTGAATAAAGGCTATGTATTTATGGTGGGATTACATTTAATTCTATTTTCTTTTATATATTTTTCAGCCTCAAATTTTTTTAGTAAGCATATATTCCTTTTAAAATCATAACATAACTGTTACTTTCAAAGGTATTTCATGATAAAATAAGAGTTTATGTGCTTAAGTAGTAAAGATATTAATATATCTGCAGATGGAGGAAAAATAAATTAGTTTCATGACAATTTAATCTCTGCACATTCAACTGATATCCTTAAAAACAAAATTTTTTTCATAGCTATAACACACTTTTAAAAATTAAACTTCTACCACTAATTCTGCTCTCTATGCTTCCTAGATTTAGAAACTGAATATCACATGTAAATTTGGTCTTTATTTAATTTTTAATTTAACAGCATTCATGGTAAGTTTTTATTTGATCATTTGAATAATTTCAGTTAGATTTTTTTCAGTAATTTGCTTATTTTCACTTATTCTTACCTCCATCCCTCCTGAGAGAGGTCTAAACAAGGACAATCCAATGTGATTAGCACAACAGAAGCATCTATAAATTGTAGACACAACACAGAAGGAGAAATTAAATTATAAAAAAAAATGTGAAGTTATCCAAATGTATTCATAAGTAGTATCTGAGAGTAGAAGAATACATAGTTTTCCAAGACCGGATGTCAGAAAAACCCAGCTCTTTGGTGCTATCTTTGATTCCTTCTCATCTTTCATCCATCAGCCTCCCCATCAACAAGCCATCATATTTGCTTATTCAGCTTTCCAAATATGTTCTTCTGTTAACTAATGACATTGCTTCCCATCAGTCCTTTTCTGTCCTTGGCCTAAATAACAGTGACTGACTCCTAGCTGCTATCCTTGATATTAGCTTCTCTGTCCAATATTGCATCTCAATCCCATCCCACAAGAGTTAATTTCTTAAACAAGCATGTCACATGCTACTTAAAAAAAAAAACAAAAACACTACACTCTGTTATTCATGCAATAAACTCCAAAATGTTTATATGACTCCTAAACCCTATTCAAACATGGTCTCAAATAAATCTCCAACTTCTCTCTAGTAACAAACTCTGCCCCATCAACACATTAAACCCCATGTGTCTCCTGATTTCTCTCTTGAGTTTCGCTGTTTCTCTGACCTTGCTCATGCTTGATCAATTCAGTTCCGTTCAGCCACTCAGTCGTGTCCAACTCTTTGCAACCCCATGGACTGCAGCATGCCAGGCTTCCCTGTCCATCACCAACTCCCAGAGTCTGCTCAAACTCATGTTCATCCAGTCAGTGATGCCATCCCACCATCTCATCTTCTGTCCTCCCCTTCTCCCACCTTCAATCTTTTCCAGCATCAGGGTCTTTTCTAGTGAGTCAGTTATTCGCATCAGGTGGCCAAAGTATTGGAGTTTTGGCTTCAGCATCAGTCTTTTCAATGAATGTTCAGAACTGATTTCCTTAATGATTGACTGGTTGGATCTCCTTGCAGTCCATGGGACTTTCAAGAATCTTTTCCAACACTGCAGTCAAAAGCATGGTGGTGGTGGTTTAGTCACTCAGTCATGTCCGACTCTTTGTGACCCCATGGACTATAATCTGCAAGGCTCCTTTCTCCGTGAGATTTCCCAGGCAAAAACACTGGAGTGGGTTGTCATTTCCTTCTCCAGGGGATCTTCCCAAACCAGGGATCAAACTCAGGTCTTCTGCATTGGCAGGTGGATTCTTTACTCACTGAGCCACCAGGGAAGCTGCTCATGCTTAATCTCTGCCAATACGGCCCCATAGTTCCTTGCCCTCTTCTAAATTCCAGGTGAATTCCATCTCACCTGAGGTTCTTCAACACTAGCACTCCCTTCCCCATCTAATAGAAATTTTAATAATACTTCTTTAATCTGCATTCCATCATCTTTTACAAAACTTTCATTGTAATATTTAGTACACTTTATCTCAGTTATTACAAACTCACATTTTCTTTACTATGATATGAGCTCCTTCATGATGAGAATTATATTTCTTTGTATCCCCAACATCTAGTGTATAAAAAAGAAATGAATGTTCTGAAATTTAAAGCTTCCAAATAATTCCTTCATTGTGTTTCATATCTAATATCAAAACTATCTCATTAATATTTTATTTGGTAATACATTTCTTGCTATGCATTCTTTCTGTGTGACTCCACATTTTAAGTGCACACAACTTTAAAAAATATGTCAGGTTTTTCCCTGTACTATATTCTATTTCTTACCCAATATGATTTAACCTATCATTAGATAAATTAATTTCTGAATATCCTTGGATAAATTCCTTTTCTAATAGGATAAAACTAGAATGGAGTTTCTGTGTTATTTTAATAAGAATTTTTAAGACAGGCAGTGATGTGATTTTAAATACTTGTGCTGCAAATAATAAAATATATCTAATGGTTCCTTCTTTTTCAAACCTGGTATTTCCAACCCTTTCTAATACACAATAAAACAAAAGATAAATATACAATGTATGTAGGCATTACAAGTGAGAAAAAATGCTCCTGTGAGCTTTGAGAGTGCTTTTGAGGTACCTACTTTTATCAAGGGAATAATTTTAAAAGATGGAAGAGTTAAATACAATCATCTAGAGATGCTTGGTTTTAGTGTTTAAAAAATTGAACTTATACATTTTCTGAAAATGACTTTTTATCAACCTAAACTCATTTCATTTCCTTTTTTCAATACATCAATAAGATAAAAACTTATTTTTTTTCTCCACTCTAAAGCAATTATTTTTACCATGGATAACTGGAAGAAACATCAGATTCCTTGAAACTGAATTTTTTATGAGAGAAGAGTTTTCTAAGGAATAACATGTTTGAGTTTTCTTTTTTTTATTTGAAATTAAAAGTAAATAATAATTACTAAAAATTGGTATGAAAATTGCTGATGTATATTTTCATGATTTTTATTTCCACAGTATCATAAAAAGAGGTGTCCAACCTGCTATGTAGTTACTTGGATTGACTGGATAAGAAGATTTAAAACTAAATTTGAGAAATTAGGCAGTAGTGTCAACAAAAATCAAGCAGTATAACGTAAGAAAAATGTGGATTCTACTTTTGCAGCCAGTGGAATGTTTTTATTCTTAACAAAGATTGACAAAACAATTGATTTTTGTTTGTCATAAAAACACTTTAAAATTAAAAATAGAAGCATTGATATTTAAGTGATGTGTTTCTCATGCCAGCATCTTGAAGTCAAACAAGATAAAGGAAAAAAAATAAATTATTCCCTATTTTCCCTATTCCAATTAATATCACCCAAAATTTTGTTCCTATTGGTTTTTCCTTCTAGCTCAAAGTTTGGCAGGAGGAGTTATTGGTGTCTCTAAACCCGTCATCTTTTTCCCTATTATTTTGTGATTTTCTGGCTATTAAATTGATGGGCTATGTCCAATGCACACATGACTTTCCACTTTTGCTTGCAACTTGGCACCCACACAGGTTCCCAGGGACCCTGCATATGAAGGGAAGTGTATCTTCCTTAGCCAGTCCCAGTGGGATAACTCCAGGTTCCAGGGCCAAAACAGATGGGGAGAAGACTGCACTCAATGTTCTTATAGTCTGTTAAACAAAACAGTATTGTAGCAAAAACAAAGAAAACCAAACATCTCTTGAAACTTACAGTAGAAGTTACTGTGCCTATTCTTGATTATATTCCACTTCTCAGAAGCAGGCACTTCTCCTAAGCAAACAAGGCTTGACACTTGAGTGTCGTAGTATAAGTTTGAGGGAACAGCCCGTTAAAGGCTGTTAACAACATTAAGCCAGGCAATGTAGAGGGAGAATGGATATTCAAGAAACGGGAAATACCTGAACTTTAGTAGGGCTGAAGCTTAGTATGAAAAAAGGAAAAGGATGACAGAAGAAACTAGAGTAAATCAGGAACCAAATCTTGAAGAAGCTTGTAAGCCTTTTCATACCTCATGCTCAGGAACAGCTAACAGGTTGCTGCTGCTGCTGCTGCTGCTAAGTCGCTCAGTCGTGTCCGACTCTTCGCGACCCCATGGACTACAGCCCCACCAGGCTCCTCCATCCATGGGGTTTTCCAGGCAAGAGTATTGGAAAATGGCACTGGGGTGCCATTTAGCCTATTACAAAATACAAAGCTCATATTAAGTTAAAGAAAGGCCATTTTAGTTGCAGTGTTAAAAATGATTGATGGAAAAAGATGAGTTATCAGATTGTTGCTGTTATCTAGATGACAGTTAATGATGGCTTGATCTAAGGTAGAGTTTCTCAACCCAAGCACTATTGATATCCTGGACTGGATAATCCTTTGCTATGGAGGGTGTCTTGTGCATTGACAGATGTTTGGAAGTATCTATGGCTGTGCATGTGTGCTAAGTCACTTCAGTCATGTCCAACTCTGTGGGACCCTATGGACTGTAGCGAGCCAGGGTCCTCTGTCCATGGGATTCTCCAGACAAGAATGCTGGAGTGGGTTGCCATGCCCCTCTCCAAGTATCCACGGCTACTACTCACTAGATGCACTAGATGTCAATATCATTTCCACGCCAAGTTTTGACAACCAAAAATGTCTCCAGTCTCTGTTAAATGTCCTGTGGGGGCAAACACTTTCTTTCACTCCACTGTGTGCCCCGGCTCCTTCTCCCCTTGAAGAACACTGATCGAAGAGTGTGGCAAAGAGGTTACAGGAAAGAGGTGGACTAGAGTAGTAGTTAAAAGATTCTATCTGTGTCAACCATAAAGTGGTGATCTATTGGTTTCAGAGTTTGAGGGGGAAGGATAAGATATTCGACTTAGAATAAAAAGGTGTATTTTACTTTCTACTAGGAATAATATAGATTTTTTTAATATGAAAGTGAAGACATTGATTTACATGCTTGAAAAATAAATGGTGGGCATATATATATATATATATATATATATATATATATATATATATATATACATATTACACACCTATACATGAAATACAGTATTTCAATATGAAATTGAGGAGCATCTCAACTACAGACATGACAGTGGAAACAGAAGGAAGCCCAATGGTAAAGGTTTTGTTGGCCCTCTGGAGAAATGAGTTAGACTTTTGTCAAGGGTCACTGTAAGCTCTCTAGTTTGAACAGCTAGATGTATTATGTCAACATTGACTATTTTTAGAAAAGATAATAGAAACAGCAGATTTGGAAAATTATGAGTCAGAAAATATTAATTTTAGCTACACATTACTAACAATGTTCTGAAATACAATTAACTTCTTTTTTTGGAACGTATATATAATTTTAGGCACATGATATGGAAAATCAAGGACAAAATATACTTTAATATTTTATAGAGAATATGTGCACCATTTTTGATGTTATGGTACAATGCATTTATTTGCCCAATTAGGTTAAATGAAGATGAGTAACAAAAAAGATATGTGGACAGCTGGAGAGGAAAAAGTTCGCAGAGTTAGAGAAGAGTGAAAGCCTGTGATTATTCTTGATATGGTATGAGAAGAGCCTGTCCTTGTGCTCTCAAACAGGATGTTTCTGCTATTATAAAAGACTGTTCTATCGAGTCCTTATTAGGCACTTGATCTTCATGTTTCCTACTTCTAATGATAAATGCAGGATATTCTTTGTCAAAAACCTAAATTTTTGCCTGCTTATTCACTATTTTCACTATAAGCATAAAAAGGAAACTAAAGCTTAAAAAAAACCCTATTATTAGCCTAGCAAGAATTAAAATAGCATCTTTTATGGGACATAAGAAAATCTGAAGTTTTTTACATTTTCTTTAAGAGAAAGTAATGTTGGAAAAGATTATTTAACCTAAAGGATACGTTCATATTCAGTCTGAAATCCTCAAACAGTGATTTGAATAAAGTAAAGAATACTTCAAAATACAGTTTTCACTATTTAAACTTTTGGAAATTAAATTATAGCTTAAATTTTAGCAAGACTAGAGAATCTAGTGTTATACTAGATCTATTGTCACACTTCTAACAGAATTTTTAATATATTTTTCATCTATTTATGTTTAAGAAACAAATAAGTGTTCAATATAAAATAGTCAGAAAATAATTAACTGGTATTAACTATAGTTATCTCTTGGCATATAGGTTTTCATATCTATACTGATAGAAATATTTTCAAAACTGTGATTAACATGTTTCAGTAACTTTATTACTTCCTTATATTTATTGGTCAATTTCCAGTGAAGATATTTCATAATTCTGTTATGTTTTGAAAACAATTCAATAACTATTTTTGTTTTTTAAATTTGATGACTAGTGCTTTTAAAGCCTGGATTGTTTTTTTTCCAGTTCTTTGAAAACAAACTTTATAAATGTTTTTGTCTCTCTCTCCTTCTTTAAGAGATATTTGCCCTTCCATAGATTATAAAATGATTTTAAATTTTAAAGCAGCTTACATATTTAATTGGGCTTCCCAGGTGGCACTAGTGATTAAGAAACTGCCTGTAATGCAGAAGATATAAGAGATGCAGTTTGGATCCCTGAGTCTGGAAGATCCCCTGGAGGAGGGCATGGCAACACACTCCAGTATTCTTGTCTGGAGAATCCCATGGACAGAGGAGCCTGGTGGGCTGTGGGTTGCAAAGAGTCAAACACCACTGAAATGACTTAGCACAGCATGACACATTTTTAATTACTAGATATTTCAACACCGTTATATAGATTAATGCTATATTGGTATTTCTTCTTTAGTAAATGTCTTATACATATCTCTGTCCTTATTTCTATTGAGTGCTTTTTTTAATTGATTACTTTGGTTCCTTTTATGTTTACCATGTTGCTATTCACCACATATGACACTAATTTTTTTGTAGCTTAAGATTTATTTTTTATCAAGCCATTTAAGATTATTTTGCAGTCAAATCCATTATTGTATTTCCTTGCAACATATTTTGTGCTTTTGAAAGCCATCTTAAACTTAAAAGAAAAAATTCTTATATGTTGTAATATACTTACAATTTTATTTTTCACATTTAAGTCATTAACTCACTTTTGGTTTTAGCCTAACGAAAACTGGGTTCACATACCAGCTTTGCTCATTGTTAATTCAAAATGTGGGCAAGTTCAGTGATCTTTAAGTCTCCTTACTTTTAAAATAAGGTTGATAGTATCTAGCTCATTAGGTGCTTGCAGGAATTGAATTAGATAATTCATATAAGTGGCTTAATAGACTTCCTGCTGATAGTAAATAATAAGTGTTGATGAGGAAGTCTTATGGATTCATACTTAAAAAGAATGTATGTAGGTATAGATCATTTATATATATAGAGAGACTGAAACATCTATAATTTACCAAAGATTTACTTAGATATAGAAATTTAATTATTTGGATAACAAAGAGCTACTGTCACAACATAAATGAATATGGGCTTGAAATCAATTTCATTAAAATAATCTAGTTGCATTTGGAATAGAATATCGAATTAAGCAGTGCTCATGAATACTGGACATAGAGAATTGCTGTGCATGGGAGTTGCTTGGACTTTGAAGTTTTAATTCTTTGTTCTACTCTTTTTAATGGAATGATTCAATAAATAATGAAAAGTTAACAGTGATGGCAGATCAACAAGCAAAGATAAACACAAAAATGATTCAAGACAGAGTGTTCCTGTTCAATATCCTTCAAGAGTTTCAGATTTAGATTACTTCTAGGCATCCAGGCGTCTGACCTATCATCAGGAATATCTAAATTGCTTTCTTACAGGTGCTACAAAGCACTCTCTTAACTTTATCTACACATTTTAGATGGCACCTCATTGAATTTCTCCTAGCCAATTTACTTTCTGCAAAGCTCACATTTCTCTTACAATAGAGAAATTTCTTCAGCTTTACTCTCTTAAGTTTAGTCTAATAGCATGGAAGCTTTCCTTAAGTTTCACTGTCAGCAGAACAGCACAAATTTAAAATTTATGTGATCCATTTTTAACTAAATAGCAGAAGCAGGAAGTGTAATGCCAAGGGAAATATGGGTATTAATTTTCTCTATGACTTATACAATTACTTAAATGCACCCCCAAAGAAAACTAATATATTGATCAAGCCTAAAAATTAGCTTTAATTTACATAAAACTATAGCAAGAATTACTTGTATGCTGTAGAAAAATAGATTTCAGCGAAAATACCCTATAAGAATTTAGAATTCAGACTCATCTGGCACACAAGACATGAAAACTATGAAAGTACTATGAGACAAAAATGCCAACCCTATAAAAATTATTTCAATTAGAAAAATTAAATTTAATTGTTTTTAATATTGCTACTATTTAACACATTTTATGTAAGTATATAATATGTAGAGTTTTAAAACAGAAAAAGAGATAAAATAAATTTGCCAATAACACCAAGTCTCACTGAATCTCCTTCCAGACTTTCTCCACACACAAGCACACTCATACACACAAACACATACATTCATACACAAACACAATGTCGTTCCACATGTTCAATTTTGTTGTCTCCTTTTTTCATTTAATATTAAATTATTAAGAGAATTTGCTGGTGATTCAGTGGTTAGGACTCCTTGCTTCCACTACAGGGAGCATGAGTTCGATCCCTGATGGAAGAATTAAGATATCATATGCCACACAATGCAGTCCAAAAAAATAAAAAACATTAAATTATCAAGATATTTTCTTGTCATTTTCTAAATTCAACAAATATCTATTAAGCAACTACAACTTGATACAGCAGTATGTTAGTTCATTTGTAAGCAAAAAATTATAGAACAGTAATTGTTGTTCCATGGTCCATGAGATCACAAGAGTTGGACACTACTGAGCACACACACACACACACATTTTATTTTTAATAAATGTTAACATATTGATGGAAATAAATCACTTGTTAAATGTATCCTGAATCATTAATAATGATTTTTATTAAATTTTGTTATTATTAAATTTATACTGTTACCTATTAGTCAATTAATTTATTTGATATAAATATACAATTTACAAATAATTATTAAAGCTTCATAACTTAGATAAATAACCAATTATGGTCAAAATTATCAATAGTAAGAAATTAACTAGAGAACTTATATAATTAAGACAAATTTGTAACTGAAATATTATGCAATAAGAGGAATACTACTTTCCAGTTAATATATGTTGTGTTAATATCTTAATTGAATAGCTATTAATTGTATTAGTTTAATTTAATTGTTTGACCATCCCCTTATTTGCATTCAGCTCTGCCTAGTTCTACCCAGAAATCATCAAAACTATAGCAGGCTTCATCTCATCTGCACTCATGAAATCTGACACTGGAAATACAATTTACTATCTCTTGTAAGCACACTCAAGTGATCCATACCTCCTTTAGTTGACAAGAATTTCTGTCACAATACACACTTGAAATTGTTGAAATCTTTCTATGAAATCTTAGCTTTCTAGGAGAAGATCCAGTCCTTCTGTGATTTCATTTATCTCTCCAGCTTGTGGAATCTACATCATCTCAGGGGATCCTCAAATATTTGACCAAGTGCCATTTTTGCCACAGGTCTTTTGTTCCATGTAAAGTTATTCTATTTATTATGCGCCGTTTTTCAAAAATAATGTAATTATACTCTTAGGAAAGGTGTGGTACAATGCACAATGGAATACTACTCACCTATAAAAAAGAGAACACATTTGAGTCACTTCTATTGAGGTGGATGAAACTGGAGCCTATTATACAGAGTGAAGTAAATCAGAAAGAAAAACACCAGTACAGTATATTAATGTGTATATATGGAATTTTAAAAAGATGGTAACAATGATCCTATATGCAAGAGAGCAAAAGAGACAGATGTAAAGAACAGACTTTTGAACTCTGTGGGAGAAGGCGAGGGCGGGATGATTTGAGAGAATAGCACTGAAACATGTATATTACCACATATGAAATAGATGACTCCAAGTTTGATGCATGAAACAGGGCACTCAAAGCTGGTGCACTGGGACAACCCAGAGGGATGGGATGGGGAGGGAGGTGTGAGGGAGAGGGAGGTTTGGGATGGGGATACACATGTACACCCGTGGCTGATTCATGTCAATATATGGCAAAAACCACCACAATATCATAAAGTAATTAGCCTCCATTTAATATATATATATATGTGTATATATATATATATATATATGTGTATATATAAACTATATTCATGCTCAGGCTGTCTTATCTTGACTTTGTAAAAGTGATACAAATATAAAATATTAAACTAAAAAAAAATACAAAAATACACAAAATGCCTATGAGCAGAAGAGGATTAGGACAAAGATGGTTTTTTGACTTAATAACAAAAATTATTCTAGACAAATTTCTTAAGATTCTGTTAAAATGAATTCAGAGTACCTAAAAGGTGAGTTAAAATTGAGTAGCAAAGCAACTTAAACATATCCATTGCTTGAGAAGACTTGGTTTGCCTAAAAGAAATGGCCTTTAATTTTCTTTCAATAGCAGAATTATTTTAAGATCAGAATCTCTTACATATTCATATTTATTTTTATGGTCTTTTTCAGTAACTGTCACTCTATCAAGTGAAGTAGCTGGAAATAGTTTTATCTTTTCCTCCATATTTAGCATTAATTTCCATCCATGATTATATGTAATGCAAAGTTGTTCCAAGAGGATAGTGGAAGTTAAATTCAATTAATCTCACAAAAGCTCGGCAATAACCACTGACAATGTGGTTTCCTGGTGACACTAATTTGATAGGTGATATTACAGATCTGTGGCATAGACTACACTAACCAGCAATGATGTCTGCTTCCTGGTGTTCATGCTTTTGTCTGATCCTCTCTTTGTGAGTGTGGTTGGCTTCTATGACTTGTTCCTGACTCATACAATATGGCAATGGTGAAGGGATGGCTCTGCCATGTTCAGGTTCCATTTTATAGCAAAGGTGAAAAAGTGAAAAGTGTTACTCCTGTCAAGATGTTACATGAATCTGCACCTCAGTAAAGCTGTTCTTTCTCTCTGTTGGCCTTGAAGAAGCAAGCAGACACTTTGTAAATTGCCTGAGGTGAGGTTTCCATGGCAAAGCACCATGGGCTGTCTATAGGAGCTGAAGATTCAAGCTGTACATAAGGAAATGAATTCTGATAACAACCAGGTGGAGTTGGTAAGGGGACTTTTTCCCCTCTCAGCCTCCAGATGATGCTGTATCTTGACTGACACTTCCACTATGAGACCCTGAGCAGAGGACAGTTAATATGTGTCCAAAATTCTGACCCATGGAAATTTTGAGATAATAAATGTTTATAGTTTTAAGCCATTAAAAAATATTTTTAATTTTTTAAAAAACTGCTTCTAAGTGACTAAATAGAAATAAAATGTGAGTCATATATTTTAATTTAAAAACAGTAAAAAGAAAAAGGGAAAATTAATTTTAGTAATAAATCTTATTTATATACTACCTACATATATATATGCAGGTCAGGAAGCAACAGTTAGAACTGGACATGGAACAACAGACTGGTTCCAAATAGGAAAAGGAGTACGTCAAGGCTGTATATTGTCACCCTGCTTATTTAACTTATATGCAGAGTACATCATGAGAAACGCTGGGCTGGAAGAAACACAAGCTGGAATCAAGATTGCCAGGAGAAATATCAATAACCTCAGATATGTGGATGACACCACCCTTATGGCAGAAAGTGAAGAAGAACTAAAGAGCCTCTTGATGAAAGTGAAAGAGGAGAGTGAAAAAGTTGGCTTAAAGTTCAACATTCAGAAAACTAAGATCATGGCATCTGGTCCCATCACTTCATGGGAAATAGATGGGGAAACAGTGGAAACAGTGTCAGACTTTATATTTTTGGGCTCCAAAATCACTGCTGATGGTGATTGCAGCCATGAAATTAAAAGACGCTTACTCTTTGGAAAGATGGTTATGGCCAACCTAGATAGCATATTTAAAAGCAGAGACATTACTTTGCCAACGAAAGTCCGTCTAGTCAAGGCTATGGTTTTTCCAATGGTCATGTATGGATGTGAGAGTTGGATGGTGAAGAAAGGTGAGCGCCGCAAAATTGATGCTTTTGAACTGTGGTGTTGGAGAAGACTCTTGAGAGTCCCTTGGACTGCAAGGAGATCCAACCAGTCCATCCTAAAGGAGATCAGTCCTGGATGTTCATTGGAAGGGCTGATGTTGAAGCTGAAACTCCAATACTTTGGCCACCTCATGCGAAGAGTTGACTCATTGGAAAAGACCCTGATACTGGGAAAGATTGAGGGCAGGAGGAGAAGGGGAGGACAGAGGATGAGATGGCTGCATGGCATCACCGACTCGATGGACATGGGTTTAGGTAGACTTAGGGAGTTACTGATGGACAGGGAGGCCTGGCGTGCTGCGGTTCATGGGGTTGCAAAGGTTTGGACAGGACTGAGCGACTGAACTGAAATGTGACTTTACAATGAGAAAAATGTGTACATATGGCTTCCCTGGTGGTTCAGTTGGTAAAGAATCCACCTGCAATTTGGGAGACCTGGGTTCTATCCCTCTGTTGGAAATATCCCCTGGAGGAGGACATGGAAACCCACTCCAGTATTCTTGCCTGGAGAATCCCCTTAGACAGAGGAGCCTGGTGGGCTATGGTTCACTGGGTCACAAAGAGTCGGGCATGACTGAGCAACTAAGCACAACATATGATTTTATACAGAATCTAGAGCTTAGTTGATTATTTAGGTAATCAACCAGTTCAGATGTTAGATTTTTATCAGAAATATTTAATCTGTTTTTAAATTTTACAAAATTCACAGCTGAAAAAATAGGTTCACATAACCAAGTTGCTCCAAATATATCTAAATTTTTATACTATGTAAGTTTTTAAATTTAAATTGGCTATAATTATATAAAATTACAAATTCTACTCTTCACACACCAAAAATAGTTCTAATATTCAATAGTTCCATGCAGCTAGTGGTTGTGTGTGTGCCTGCTAAATTGCTTCAGTTGTGTCCAATTCTTTGTGGTCCTTTGAACTGTAGCACATCAGATTCCTCTGTCCGTGGGATTCTCTAGGCAAGAATACCAGAGTGGGTTGCTATGCCCTCCTCTAGGGGGTCTTCCCAACCCAGGGATCAAACCTGCATGTCTTATGTCTACCTGCATTGGTAGGTGGTTTCTTTACCACTAGAGCACCACCTGGGAAGAGCTACTGGCTGTCATATTAAATAAGGAAGGTTTAGAGCATGGAATTCATGACCTTGTTTTCTTGGACCATGATTTTATTTCATATCTAAATCAACTGTGTAAATTTCATGAAATATCATAATCATAAAGGACCCTTGTTTTCACTGCAGTTTACCAGGATTCCACTCATTCAGTTTATCCTGATTCAGGGGATTGTAGTTGAATCTACAGTAAGAGGCAGGTTGTCCACAAATTGTTCTTTGAGAAAGTAATGGTGATAGAAGTCAAAGGGGACTAGGTGGGGTAGGGAGTATAGTATGTCTTGTGTTAATATCTAGAATTCATATGGGTATCATATACCCCAAATCCTTCTCACAAAAGATAAAATTTTGGTCCTAATACCTTATTCCTGGAAAAAAAAAAAAAAGAAAGAAAGAAACAAATTCCAAAGCGGAGATCATGCCCATATCTAATGCAGAAAAATAACATTGCCCTTTAAGTCAACCCATCCTTATAGGAAATATATTAGCAGAGAAGGAAATATGAGCTTTACCTACTGTTTGGAGTGTCCACACAAACCAAGGAAGGCATTGTTAGAGCCCACACTCACAAGAAGGGAGATAATACAATCAATTTGCAAGCAGATGGACCCAGACTCTTCTGGAAGTTGCCTTGGGTATTATTTAAAACATACGGGATATGCAGTAACTGTATTAACTAAATCACTGTATTTCAAGGGCAATCTGGCATCCTTGGCAATATGCCCTCCAACTCAAGTGCTGCAGTAGCTGCTCTCCCAATGCATCCAATCTTCTGTGTCTACTAAAAAGTCAGTTGCTAGAAATTGTACCTGGTATCAGCTGGAGTTATCAACTTTCTGATTGCTAGGGAGTGTCAGAGCCTTGTGAGCCAAGATGTGGAAGATAGAATTGCCTGAAGTTCTTATAAATAAATCCAAATAACTTTCCATATATCCTGATCAGATAAGGGCTTATTGATGATCATCCACCCCTACTCTAGAATAGCCCAACTGTCAATGCAAAAGATTAATGGTCTGGGTTCAGGATGGATCAAACCACTGAGTTCAGCCACTGACTGCTGTGAGTCATTCCTATTTCCATCCAGATGGTGTCACTGTTGGGCTGAGTAGTAACTAGTCCATGTGGGTAGGTTGCACAATCTAGACCCACCTGTATACCAGGTATCAGCAGAAATGTTCCCTACTCCCTGTCCAGACACTGCAGAAGCCATCACAGGAATAGGGGTTGGGACATTTGTAGGACCTACATATTCTACAGGATCTAGTAGCATCTGCATTTCTGGAGACACACAAGTGGACAGGGTGCACCTTTGTTGCAATAGGCTGTCACTTAGTCAAAGTGGGAGTTTGAGCTATGGCAGAGCTATGGCAGAGAACATATTCATAATCCATCCTTTGATAGGAAGGGAAGTTCTTATCAGGACATGGTTTTTCTTGTCCGTATCAGGACATGGTGAGAGGCCTACCTGTAGGAACCCTGTGTGCATTTCTAGGAGCTGTTGTTCTGTGGAGGTATACTTCTTCTACCCCATAGGTTATAAAAAGGAGGTTTAGTGTATGGTTGTGTTTAATGATTATCCAGTCCTCTTTTACCAAATTTCATCCTGCCCAATTCTTCACTTGAGTTACTTTTTTTTTCCCCTCTTTGACATAAAGAGCAAATTTCACTGCTTTGAAATTTGGATAATCCTTTCTTATATCACTATTTTATAGGGAGTGAAGTGGGAGAAATAATGAGATGTTGAAATCAGAAGAATTATACTTTAAAATTCCAGAGGCTTAAAAGCTGGACAGTAAATTTGAAAGAATTTTGAAACTTACAGACTGTAAATTTCTGAAGCATTGGTCAGAATACTGTAAGCTGTCAACAGAGAGCTCTCTTTTGATTTATACTAAAGTCAGAAATTCTATTTCCTTCCCTAAACAAACAAACAAAATAAGTGAAAAATAGCAATTTTTCCCCCTTCAAGTAGTTCTTCCATTCTGACTAGTTCTTCAAATACCAGAAGAAGAGAACTGCACAAAATCAGAAAATATGCTAGATTTTCTAAACCAGTTAAATATAAGTGGAGTAGACAATGAAAAAGGAAACTTTTGCATATTTATTCATTTGTTTCTGCATCATGATGAATATTGAGAGAGAAAAGATTATATGTATAATATAACAAGGTATTTGACAAGGTATTTCTTCCAACTTGAACAGAAGAAATTTTCTGTGATAGTATGTAGAAGTTTATAACTTTTAAAAATTTTATAACTAAAGGCAAGTATTAATAGTATGAATATTTTAAAATATTTAGGAAATAAACTTTATTTGACAAATCATACTTTAATACTTATTTTAAACATAGAAGTTTTGTAAATTGCCAACATCCGCTAGATGATTGAAAAAGCAAGAGAGTTCCAGAAAAACATCTATTTCTGCTTTATTGACTATGCCAAAGCCTTTAACTGTGTGGATGACAATAAACTGAAAATTTTGAAAGAGATGAGAATACCAGACCACCTGACCTGCCTCTTGAGAAACCTGTATGCAGGTCAGGAAGCAGCAGTTACAACACGACATGGAACAACAGACTGGTTCCAAATAGGAAAAGGTATCCATCAAGGCTGTATATTGTTACCCTGCTTATTTAACTTATATGCAGAGTACATCATGAGAAACGCTGGGCTGGAGGAAGCACAAGCTGGAATCAAGATTTCCAGGAGAAATATCAATAACCTCAGATATGCAGATGACACCACCCTTATGGTAGAAAGTGAAGAACTAAACAGCATCTTGATAAAAGTGAAAGAGGAGAGTGAAAAATTTGGCCTAAAGCTCAACATTCAGAAAACTAAGATCATGGCATTGGGTCCCATCACTCCATGGGCAATAGATGGGGAAACAATGGAGACAGCGGCAGACTTTATTTTGGGGAGCACCAAAATCACTGCAGATGGTGACTGCAGCCACGGAATTAAAAGACACTGACTCCTTGGAAGAAAAGTTATGACCAACCTAGATGGCATATTAAAAAGCAGAGACATTACTTTGCCAACAAATGTCAGTCTAGTCAAGGCTATGGTTTTTCCAGTGGTCATTTATGGATGTGAGAGTTGGAGTGTAAAGAAAGCTGAGCGCCAAAGAATTGATGCTTTTGATCTGTGGTGTTGGAGAAGACTCTTGAGAGTCCCTTGGACTCCAAGGAGATCCAACCAGTCCATCCTAAAGGAAATCAGTCCTGGGTGTTCATTGGAAGGATTGATGTTGAAACTGAAATTCCAATACTTTGGCCACTTGATGGGAAGAGCTGACTCATTGGAAAAGACCCTGATGCTGGGAAAGATTGAGGGCAGGAGGAGAAGGGGACCACAGAGGATGAGATGGTTGGATGGCATCACTGACTCAATAGACAGGAGTTTGGGTAAACTCCGGGAGTTGGTGAGGTACAAGGAGGCCTGGCATGCTGCAGTCCATGGAGTCACAAAGAGTCGGACATGACTGAGTGACTGAACTGACCTGAACTGAAAGGTAGGTGAAAATTGACTTAAGTATTGTTTCAGAAATCTGGTATCATAATTCAGTAAACTCTAGAATGTATTTATTAACATATCATGTCTCATGATTCTTCTATATATATTAAAAATATTTATTGGATTTAAAACATAATTTAGGTACCTCCAAACTCACCCTGCTTTATATACCTTTTTTTCCTATGAAAAGCAAAATATGACTCATAAAATAATGAATAAATTTATAGTGAATTTCAACTGGGTCATGGAAGCAGGCTGAATGTGAATGGCTTGAGTATAGGAAGTAATGAATTCCTAAGGTAAATTTAATTTAAGCAATAGAAAATCAGCATAAGAGATAGCAGGTGTTAACAGGGGAAGTTTCAAGTTAAGTAATCAAAAATCTTTAAACACATGCACACGATAGACTGTGCTAAATATTAAGGATAAGTATGTTGGTGAAGAAACAATAATTGGTATGTTAAAAGTAACTTGAATCTTCAGTGAAACAAGGAGTTAGCTAATGCTATGTTAGTACCGGATGTTACTGGATACAGAGAAATGGCATTCCAGGGTTACGTGTCCAAGGAAGAATTCCAAGAAGGAACATTGAAAATGAAGCCTGAACGTCTATCAGGAAGCAAGCCTGGAGAACAGAAAGGGAGGTAAGAGCAGATTAATACATTGAAGGTAAAATTAAAAGATGAAGCAGAGCATGATACAGGCCAGAAGCAGTACCGAATGATAGGAATCTAGGACACACTCAAGAGGTAACTGAAAGAAGACTTTACAGGTACCTTTTCTTTTTTTCTTTTTATCTATTTAATTTTTTTAAATGAAGGATAATTGATTTACATAATTTTTATGTACAGGTATTTATTTTTAATGGGCTTTTAAAGTTAACTTAGGAAGTTTAGGATTTAGGGAGTTCCCTGGTGGCTTAGTGGTTAGGATTCCAGGCTTCACTGCCATGGCCTGAGTTTAAGCCCTGGTCAGGCAACTGAGATCCCACAAGCTGTGTGACCAAAAAGAAAAAAAATAAAAAGAGAAGCTTAGAGTTTATTCTGAGAGAAATGTGAGCTATCTATATTTTTAAACAGGAAATGACTTGCAATATTATAACTTTGACATAGTAAGTGATGAAGTATAAATTTTCAAAGAGTAAAACAAGATACATTGACAAAAATATAAAATAAATCGATATCAAACAAATTTTAACTTATTAATCAGTGAGGGTAACAGTAAGATACCATAACTGATTCTAGCAAATTTATTTTGGCATTCTTAACCATTTAGTTGGATGATAACCATAGTCCTGCCCTTGGACGAAATCAGAGAGTACTATTTCTTTTCCTACATTAGGATAATGCATGCCAAAATTCATTTGCTAATAGATGAAAACTGGTAATTAGTTCTTTGGCAAAAAGCATACATGTAAGATTAAGTTGGACACGACTAACACTTCACCTGATGGTCAAGAATTTTTTGCATGGCTATTTATTTCAAAAAGTTAATTTCATCCTTATTGAATTTATAAAATAGACTAGTCAAAACAAAGTCAGTCAAAAAGAGAAGATCAAACCCTCTAGAGTCAACTAGTCCCAGAGGTTCTGCAAAAACTGTCAGAAAGGGAGCTCAGTATTCTTTTTTGCACATATCCAAGTCTTGGATAATATTTCTGGGCATATTCAAGTAAAAAATGATGGTGGACTGAGTAAATGTGGTAAGAAAAATAAAATTAAGCAGATTGACTTGAGACTATCCAAAGGTATATTTAGCAAAATTGATAAGATGAGGGAATAAATATCTCTTCAAGAAGATTAGAGATAACAAGGGAATATTTCATGCAACAATGAGCATAATAAAGGACAGAAATGGTATGTAACTAACAGAAGCAGAAGATATTAAGAAGAGGTGGCAAGAATACATAGAAGAACTATACAAAAAGATCTTCATGACTCAGATAACCACGATGGTGTGAACACTCACCTAGAGCCAGACACCTTGCATGTGAAGTCAAGTGAGCCTTAGGAAACATCACTACGAACAAAGCTAGTGGAGGTGATGGAATGCCAGTGGAGCTATTTCAAATCCTAAAAGATGATGCTGTGAAAGTGCTGCGTTCAATATGCCAGCAAATTTGGAAAGCTCAGCAGTGGCCACAGGACTGGAAAAGGTCTGTTTTCATTCCAATCCCAAAGGAAGGCAATACCAAAGAATGTTCAAACTACTGAAGAGTTGTACTTATTTCACATGCTAGCAAAGTAATGCTCAAAAATTCTCCAAGCAAGGCTTCAGCAGAATGTGAACTGTGGACATCCAGATGTTCAAGCTGAATTTAGAAAAGGCAGAGGAACCAGAGATCAAATTGCTAATATCTGCTGGATCATTGAATAAACAAGAGAATGCCAGAAAAACATCTAAACATCTACTTTTGATTACTGATTATGACAAAGCCTTTGACTGTGTGGATCACAACAAACTGTGGAAAATTCTTCAAGAGATGGGAATACCAGACCACCTGACCTGACTCCTGGGAAATCTATATACAGGTCAAGAAGCAACAGTTATAGCTGGACATGGAACAATAGACTGGTTCTAAATAGGGAAAGGAGTATGCTAAGGCTGTATAGTCTCACCCATGAAGTTAAAAGATGCTTGCTCCTTGGAAGAAAAGCTATGACCAACCTAGACAGCATATTAAAAAGCAGAGACATTACTTTTCCAACAATGGTCCATCTAGTCAAAGCTATGGTTTTTCCAGTAGTCATGTATGGATGTGAGAGTTGGACTGTAAAGAAAGCTGAGTGCAGAAGAATTAACGCTTTTGAGCTAAACATGTTCCAGTTTAGATGGTCACTTGAAGTAGTACGAAAATCAAAAAAAGTTATGCCATGTCTGAAACTGACCCAACACTGTAAATCAATTGTACTTCAGTTTTAAAAATGATAAAAATAAAAGAAGTTATGCCAGTGGCAATTTGCCAAAACTCTCAATATGCACTCTTTGGTTCCTATGGCTGCAGATGGTAGAGAATAACTGAGAGGAAAATAGATTCATAAACAAGGAAATTTTGAGAACTGAAAATTCTCAAAAAGACATTGTATGACATAAATGCTAACATATTACTTGTTAATTTCTTTATTTTATATTTCTAGAAATGTCAATTACTTCTTAATTCAGTCTTCTATCTCCATTCTATCCCATTCTAATTTCATGTCAGCTTAACCATTAACAGAATTTTTCGTTTGGTTTCAAATATAACAAATCTGTTAACGACATTAAGGAGGTTATTCAATTGATAGATTTCCACATCAACTACAGTGAAGTTTGATATTTAGTCTTACTAATGGAGTTGCCAATAGGAAACTCCATCTTCATACATTAAATGTTGTGAATAAGGACTGACAACACTTGCCTTCATTCCTCATTATCATAGTTTTAAGATGCTTAGCTTACATTTTAAAAAGATGTAAATGCTTCTTGGAGGTGAGGTGGGTAAGAAACGCGAAGAATCCTCTTTGCAAGTCAACAATGTGAACGCCTTGCAAATTCCTAAGTGACACAAGCACAATTAGAAATAAATCAGGGGAGATAGTATTTTTATTACTCACAGCCCTCATACAGGCTTCCCTGGTGGCTCAGCAATAAAGAATCTCTCTGCAATGCGGGAGATGTGGGTTTGATCCCTGGGTCAGGAAGATCCCTTAGAGGAGGAAAGGCAACACACTCTAGTACTCCTGCCTAGAAAATTCCATGGACAGAGGTGCCTGGTGGGCTACAGTTCCTAGGGTCACAGAGTTGGACAGGACTGAGTGACTAACACAAACACACACTGCTTTCATAAGATCAACTTTGAAATATATTCAGCTTGAGACTCTAATGGAGAACAGTGATTCAAATTCTTAGGAGAATATAGAGGAGAGCTCTAATATTTATCTGGGGATTAAGAGATCTGCTTTATGAGGAAAAGTCTTCAAGAAATTAATTAAACTGGTTCCAAGAAAAAACATGATAAGCGCATTTAATGATTAACACAGAAGGAAAGAAAATTTAGGTAAAACATAAAGAAATATATAACTGAGAAATACATGTTCAGATTAAAGTTCAATATAAATATATTTGAGAAAAATAAAAATGAAAAACAATTCTCTTTTCTATCATACAAATTTGCAAAATTATTTTTCAGAATATTTTTCAACATTTTTAATTATGAGAATTACATATACTAAAACACTTTTAATTTTGTAATAATGAAGATGGTAAAATTATACAAAATAATACTAAGTATAAAATAAATATCACATATGATGTCAATATATATATGATCCTTTTGCTATTTATAGACGTTTTATAAAATTCTACACAACTTAGCATAATAATGAATCAATAGTTAACATTAACATGTGGATAAAGAAACAATGCAACAAAATGTAGTAAGTATTAAAGAGAAAATCCCAGGCCCCAAATGGCCCCACTTTTGCCCAGGATACCAAACCTAGACTTAATACCTAACTTAACTGCAATTTCCACTTTCCCTAGAAACTGTACTCTTGAATGACCAGTGTGGAGTCAGCACCAGTGAACTAGTCTGTCTCTATTGCTCAAAGAAAGGAGAGGCTATCTGAATGATAAAACCCATTCCATGACTTTCCACTCAAAAAATAAATAATAAATTTCTGGCTTAAAAATAACCCTATTGCTTCTTTTGCTCATCTCACTTTTTTTCCACCCTCCTGCTTATAATGGAGCTTCCCTTGTGGCTCAGTTGGTAAAGAATCCACCTGCAATGCGGGAGACCTGGGTTTAATCTCTGGGCTGGGAAGATCCCCTGGAGAAGCGAAAGGCTACCCACTTCAGTATTCTGGCCTGGAGAGTTCCATGAACTGTATAGTCCATGAGGTTGCAAGAGCTGGGCACGACTAAGTGACTTTCATTTTCACCTGCATATAATAAACTTTCATTTTTCACAACCTCTTGGAGCACCATTCCTGTTCCTAGAAAGGATGCTGATGGATTCATGAAAGGTTGAGTAAAGCCAGTTACGATCTTTAAATTTACTTAGTTGAAGTTTGTTTTTAACATAATATCAGGATATTTAAAAGTTAAACAATGTAAGTTTTCTGGAATCAAGTCTAATGCCAAACAATTCCAACAACAAAACACTGTAGGGGAAGAAAAATAATTTTTCTCTGCCTTTTAAGAATCTTGGTTGAGGTCTGCCTTATGATAAAGACAGCTTAACAAGGGAAAAACAGAAGTTTATATACACTTTCTCTATGCATGGGGGATACCCAGGAAAACTGATTCCTGAAACTGAGCAGCACCCCACAGGGCCTTTTCAGGTACAAAAGCCCCTCTATGTTCCCCGTTTATTGTTTGTAGGAAAAAAACAAACAGAAAAAAACTTTAGACTCCTAGGCCTTCCCTAAGTTCTAAATAGCAGGCACAGTTAGTCAATCAAGAAAAGTAATGATAATTTAAACAGTGTGGGCATGCCTGCTAAGTCACTTCAGACATGTCCAACTCTTTGCGAACCTATGGACTGTAGCCTGCCAGGCTCCTCTGTCTACCGGATTCTCCAGGCAAGATTATTGGAGTGGGTTCCCATGCCTTCCTTCAGGGGTTCTTCCTGACCCAGGGATTGAACCCATGTCTTTTATGTCTCCTGCATTGGCAGATGGGTTTTTTACTACTCGTGCTGCCTGGGAAATTTAGACAGTAGTTCCCTCATAAAACAGTACTAGTTCTTCCTGATATAACAATCTGATATGTACTTTTGACTTGTTCTGCAGTGATTAGTATGTCACTCAGATGAAGGATAGTGACTATGGGCTGACCATAAGCAGTAGACCCCAGAATGGTTGGAACGAGATGGTTGATTATTGAGATTCAGAAACACCACTCTGTTACCTCACCACTAACCAAACAGAAGAAAGTCCACAAGTTGATCAAATGCCCTGGAACACTCACCCTAATATTGTCTTTAAAAACCCTTCCCTAGAGCTGCTGTTGCTGCTGCTAAGTCGCTTTAGTCATGTCTGACTCTGTGCGACCCCATAGACGGCAGCCCACCAGGCTCCCCCATCCCTGGGATTCTCCAGGCAAGAACACTGGAGTGGGTTGCCATTTCCTTCTCCAATGCATGAAAATGAAAAGTGAAAGTGAAGTTGCACAGTCGTGTCTGACTCTTCGCGACCCCATGGGCTGTAGCCTACCAGGTTCCTCCATCCATGGGATTTTCCAGGCAAGAGTACTGGAGTGGGTTGCCATTGCCTTCTTTGGTTCCCTAGAGAGGGTGAATGAATTGAGAGAGTAGCCCATGTGTAAAATATATAGCTAATGGGAAATTGCTGAATAGTGCAGGGTGCTCAGCATGATGCTTTGTGACAACCTAGAAGGGTGGGATGGGGTGGGAGGGGGGAAGGAGATTCAAAACAGTGGCGGGGGGGATATATGTATATCTATGGCTGATTCATGATAATGTATGGCAGAAACCAACACAACATTGTAAATCAATTATCCTCAAATAAAGAAAAAAAAACTTTCTTAAAAGCCATTGGGTGTTTGGGTCTTTTGAACATGAGCTGCTCATTCTTCTTGTTTGGCACCCTATAATAAAAATGTACTTTCCTTTACCACAATTCATGGTCAGTAGACTGGCTTTGCTGTATGGTGGGCAAGTGAACCCAAGTTTGGTTAAGTAACACTCCTGAAATTGTCCAAGCTACCACTTTAAATAACATCTCCAGATAAAAAGAAAAGAAGATGTTGAAGTGTGTTTGTGTGTGTGTGTGTGTGTGTGTGTGTGTTTGGTGGGATTATGAAAAGTTTTTTATCAAATCACAGTAAACTAGGATATGGTTGTTATGCAGATTTAAATCTTTGCCCTTTTCACTGACAAGAATTTTTATCCTCTCTGCCTAGTTTTGCTGAAGGAAGGGGGTCATTTTCCAGGGCCTGAGAGTGGGCTCTTGTCTAACACACAGAAATGAATTATCTGAGGAGACACATGTGCTGAAAGTGCAAGAGACTTTGGGGTGCCAGGGTGGAGAACCAGAAAGTAAGGGAACCCAGGAAGACTGCTCTGGCACGTGGCTTGCAGTCTCAGTTTTTATGGTGATAGGATTAGTTTCTCTGTTGTCCTTGGCTGATCATTCTGACACAGGGTCCTTCCTGGTGGCACACGCCGACTCATGACAGCGAGAAAGATTCTGGGAGGTGGTAGGACCCTGTGGCATCTCCTTTTGATGTTTCCCAAACTCTCCCAGTTGGCAGTGGCTTATTATTTTCATGTTCCTTACCCGGACCTCCTGTTGTAAAATAAATCAGGCAAATGGTCAACATGGTGCCTGGCCAGGAAGGGCAGTTTCAGTCAATGTTTCCCTTAATACTATACCAAGGGAGACCCATTTACAAATAGAGATTTTCCTCTTAAATGTAAATGCTTCTTATAAAAGGGCAACTTCTGCTGGGTTTTTAGAATTTCTCCTGAGCTGTCTTTTAAATACAATTGTTATACCAAAGAGACATATTTTGCAGTAGTAAATTTTGCTCCTCTTCAACACATGCTTCATAATAGATCAGAACAACAAAATTATCTTCTTGATATGAAAACCATTAAGAAGAACTGTAGCTGTGTAGAAAAAAAATGCAAAAAGTTTATAAGTGATAGTGAATTTAATGCAAAAGTGAAAAATAATATTTAAAAAAGTTATTTTCTATGAAATGGGGTGACTTTGAAATAGGGGAGGAGGGGGCAGGGCACAATATTTAAAAGACTGAAATAGCCAAAGAACACAATGCAAACTGATTAGAAGCAAATGGGTCCAAGATGGTGGACAAGTGGACTTCCACTGGATGTATTGATGTGTTACACAATGAGCCTCACTATAGGCTCATTGTGTAACACATCAGCAAACTAAATGAAACAACCCCAGGCACCATGACAGTTGCAAGGCTGATTATAAAGGTCAAAAAATGGGCAGTGGCCCTTTTCCTGGAAATTCCCATCCCTTCGCCAAAATAGCTGGAATAACCTTCCCACTCATTAGCCTATGAAATTACCCACCCCTATTAAGGCAGACAACTCCATACTCTTTGAAGCTCTTGCCTTCTGTAATGGCTGACACTATCTCTGGAGTGTGTTTCTCCCTAAATAAATCCACTTCTTACTCTAAATTCTTTCTGCGATGAGACATCAAGAAGATGACCTTCAATAAGTCCTGAGATGAGGTGTGTTGTTGTTGTTGTTGTTGTTCAGTCACTCGGTCATGTCTGTTTGTGACCCCATGGACTGCAGTACACCAGGCTTCCCTGTCCTTCACTATCTCCCAGAGTTTGCTCAAACTCATTTCCTTTGAGTGGGTGATGCCATCCAACCATCTCATCCTCTGTCGCCCCCTTCTCTTCTCGCCTTCAATCTTTCCCAGTATCAGGATCTTTTCCAATGAGTCAGTTCTTGGCATAAGGTGGCCAAAGTATTGGAGATTCAGCTTCAGCATCAGTCCTTACAATGAATATTCAGGGTTGATTTCCTTTAAGATTGATTGGTTTGATATCCTTGCTATCCAAGGTACTCTCAACAATCTTTGTTCATAGTAAATCTTCCTATGGTCCACTTGATTTTACACTCCAGGATGTCTGGCTCTAGATGAACACACTATCATGGTTATCTGCATCATTAAGACCTTTTTTGTACAGTTCTTCTGTGTATTTTGCCACCTCTTCTTAATCTCTTCTGCTTCTGTTAGGTCCATAGCATTTCTGTCCTTTATTGTGCCCATCTTTGCATGAAATGTTCCCTTTGTATCTCTGAGTTTCTTGAAGAGGTCTCTAGTCTTTCCCATTCTATCGTTTTCCTCTATTTCTTTGCATTGTTCACTTAAGAAGGCTTTCTTGTCTCTCCTTGCTATTCTTCAGAAGTCTCCATTCAGATGGGTATAGCTTTCCTTTTCTCCTTTGCTTTCACTTCTCTTCTTTTCTCAGCCATTTTGTAAGGCCTCTTCAGATGACCATTTTGCCTTCTTACATTTCTTTTTCTTGGGGATGATTTTGATCACTGCCTGCTGTACAATGTTTTGAACCTCCATCCATAGTTCTTCAGGCACTCTATCAGATCTGGTCCCTTGAATCTATTGGTCACTTCCACTGTATAATCATAAGTGATTTTATTTAGGTCATCATACCTGAATGAACTAGTAGTTTTCCCTACTTTCTTCAACTGAAGTCTGAATTTCGCAGTAAGGAGACCAGGTGTGATCTCAGTTAAAAGACTGTGGGTGCAAGTCCCAATCTGAGTTACATGGTTTCATTTTTATACACATTAAACAAACATCTTATAGAATCAGGAATAGACCAAGATTTAAAAAAAAATACATAGAATTGTCAAAAATTCATTTCAATAATGATATACTACATTTTTGACAAATAAATTAGTATCAGAGTCATCAGAATTATAATACTCAAATTATAAACAGTTGAGGATAATCACAGACCTTAGAAAAGACAAAAACATGCAGAGTGTACTCTTGTGGAGGTCTTCAGTATCTCTCCATTAAAGAAGATAATAAGCCCTCATTAGTGTGTTGAGTAGAGACTTTTTTTTTTTTAATTTCTTTCCTGTGTATATTCTGTGTTTATTGCATGTGTTTTTACTTCCAACACTCATCACTAATCTTGGCCTGCTTTAAGACTTATCAGAGTACTATAAGTTTATTTCTATGAATGACTTTGTTTTCCATGATAATGCTCTTCATATTTACACCTGTTTATTGGATAATGAAAATGGTCAATTGATGTTCAAAAATGACATTCTTCATTTTTTGTATCCTGAGTTTTGATGTCTTTTTTTTCTTGGTGGATGCATTCTCTTTGTGAGAGCAGCTTGTTCTGCTGTTGCTTACAAGAAAAGGTAGTGTTTTCTTGATGGGAAGACCATTCTCTACTTAGAGAATAAACTGAGATGAAAACACCATTATACTACCTGGTACAGTGTATTTCTTTATATGCATTAAACAATGGGAATTACAGATTATCCTTTATATATCAGTAAAGTGAACATAGTAAATTCTCAATGAATGCTAATTGTTATTATTATTTTTATTAGTATTCTCCAGTAATATTTTCCTAGGAAAAATGTTGGGTGATGTATTTTATTTAGGGAATAAACTCTTCAATAGCAGATATAGTATATTTCTCTTTTTAAAAATGGTGTAAATAGTTCAGGGATCACACTCTTGTCATCATAGTGCACGTTTATTTCTTCTCTAGTCTTTTTTTTTTTTTTCCCCACTTCTGACACCACCCCTCCACAGGCAGGTACTCTAAAATATTTAATATATGTTCTTAACTTATATGTATCTTTGTAAAATAAGTAGTGACAATTTGCATGTTTGTATGTTTACACATAATACTAAGGTCTTGCATTATTTTTTCCTATTTTACACATTCAGCAATTTGAGCTCTCTGTTGCTGCATATCTATTGACGATTACTGTTACATTGTCTCCATCCCATGAATTCAGCACATTTTTTCTAACCATTCCTCTGCTAATGGATACCTAGTGATCTCCAGAAACACAAAATAACTTTTTAAATCAGTGATGCTCTTCTCTTAACAGAAATCTTTATTTGGATAAAATTCAACATAAATTTATTCGTATAAAGGTCTGTTCTTTTGGTAATACGTTTTTCTATTACTCTAGTATACAAATATTTTTCTTCTTCATTATTATTGTTAATTATTCTGAATCCTCCTTTATAAATGGTTTAAAATATAGGCCTGGGCTTATTCCCTTTCTCCATATAAATTTAGTTGTCCCAGCTCCATCTACTAACAATCTGGCATTTCCCCCTGTATAGCACCATGGTTATCATATATCAAGTACTCACATAGACATGGGATTGCCTCTCCACATTATTATTATTATTATTTTTGCATTGATCTGAGGTTTAACCATTTGAAGAAATGGATTGGTTTTATTTCTATAAATTTTTAATATAACACTATATAAAGGTAATTCTCTTTCTGTTATCTTCTTTTTCAAAGTCTAGTAGCTCTTACCTTGTATTATGCTATTTATATATGAGAGTGGTTATAGAATTCCTAAAATGTTCAAGCTGATATTTTTTTATTGAGGGGGGTTTAATTGTAAGGATAGTTGAAAAATAATTATCATTACAGAAGATGTCTCAATAAGTAATATTAAATAATGATCTAGTTAGTTCAAATATCTCATGTCCCTTAATACGATTAAATTTTATCCATAAAGATATTTTCCCTGCTTTTCAGGTTGATTACTATATACTTGTAATTTACCTTAAGAGTGAATAAAAATTCAACTTCTATTTCAGCAGTTTTGATATAGGAAAGTTTAACTTTCAATACTGAATGTGCAAGAATTTATTGACTTTCTCATCTTGCTTACAAGATTTTTGTTCCCCATTCTATTGTATTTTACTAAAGGAATAATTATAAAATCCATGTGTAATGAAATTTTATTCTTTTTTGTCATATTTACATATCTGATTCTTTTTTATTTAACATTGGTAGCAGCTTCCAATATTGAACTAAATGGTAGACACAATAAAGAGCATCTTTATGGTTCATTTATTCTTAAAGATAATACATCTAAAGATTTTCCATCAGGTATATAAGCATTTTTATTTTAATTATCTTGTCTAAGTATTCTTTTTAATTTTTATCCATAAATAGGGTTGAATTATGTAATTTTAAAAATCTTGTCAGTTATAAGACTTTCTTTATTAACATGATGTATAGCTTTGCTATATATTTTAACTTGTAACTCTTTTTACCTTTATTATGTAGGCAGCATTTGATTAGAATTAATTTTTAATAAAGTATTAGATTCAATTAAGTAATATTTTCTTCAGATATTTAAAATTTATGTTTCTATGTAAATTAGAACAACAATATTTTCCTATGATGGTGTTATTAATATCAAGAATATGTTAGACTCATAAGACTATTAGCCTTTTTCTCGTTTTATCTGATTGCTGGTATACTTTGTATAAAAGAGGAATTGCCAGTTCCTTTAAATAATTGGTAAAAACAAACAAACAAACAAAATAACACCTGTGAATTATTGAAGAAATATAGATTTTAGGATAGGACAGAATAAGTCCCTACTTGGTGTGAATACAAGTAGCCATATTTGAAATATGTTTGTCCATTCAGTCTGTTTCCTTTTTTTCTTTTTTTTTTAATACACTGTCTTGTGTTACATTTGAGATTTTTATTACATTTGAGAAGAGTTTATTGTTATTTTACTAGTGTCAGGAAATACTCTAATCACATTACAAACATTAAGTGACTTAATCCTCACAATAGTATGCACTGTTATTGTCAGAGAGGTTAATAAATTTGTTCAAGGTCACGCAGCTAATAAGAGGGCGACATAGCTAACCAGTTAATTTGGATTCAGACTGTGAATGGTCTTTGACTGTAGCCATTGCCCTAAAAGTTACCTCCTTATAAATAAAAGTTTAAAAACCTGTGAATGTTTATTCATTTAAAATCTTGGCCTCAGTATCTAATTTCATTTTTATTTATAGATTGCTTCTAAGTCATCTTCCAGAACTACTCACTTTTTCCACATCTATCATATCTACAACTTTCTTTACATTCTGCATCTGCATATAGGAGAACTACTCTGCAGATGAGGGAATAATTCTACACAAGCCTGGTTTAGTCATATGGGTGGGGAATTGTGTAGAACATAGGATAAAAGGAGTCAAATGCTCACAATATCCCATAAGCATGCTTAAACCAATCTGAATATGACTGGGCACACTGTCTGGTCCAGTCCAGGCTCCCCACTAGACTGTATGGACTTGACCTATATGTTTACCTTCCCTGAACTTCAGTTTTCTCACTTGTAAAGGGAGGTTAATAATATCACCTATCGCACAGAGCTTATGTTAGAATTAACCAGTGCAGCCAAAAAACTTAGAACAATAGCTAACTAGTATGCTCTGCTTGTGTTAGTTGCTCAGTTGTGTCTGACTCTTTGTGTCCCATGGACTGTAGCCCACCAGGCTCCTCTGTCCATGGAATTCTCCAGGCAAGAATATTAGAGTGGGTTGCCATTCACTTCTCCAGGGGATCTTCCCAACCCAGGGATAGAACCCAGGTCTCCTGCTTTGTAGGCATATTGTTTACCATCTGAGCCACCAGGGAAGCCTTATACACTGCTTAAGTATTTCTTATTTTCCATAAGACAAATATCATTTTGATACTACTGTAAAAGATATTTAAGTGAAAAACTTTTTCATCTAATTGGGTGTTGCTGTTGTCAGAGTTTGGTAAAATTGTGGTGTGTGTGTACGTGTGTGTGTGTGTGTGTGTGTGTGTGTGTATGCAATGCCATTCCCCATATCCAGTACCACCAGCTCTCATAGCACCAATAACATTGCATGTGTCAGGGAGTAAAAAAACAAATTTACCATTATGCTTGTCTATGTATTCAGATGTGATAATAGGACCATAACAAAGACTGAGTACAAAAGAATTTATGCTTTTGAATTGTGGTGTTAGAGAAGACTTTTGAGAATTCCTTGGACAGAGAGGAAATCAAACCAGTCAATCCTAAAAAAATCAATAACAACAACAACCCTGAATATTCATTGGAAGGTCTGATGCGACATCAGCTGACATCATGCTGTGTGATGCCACAAGAAACTCTGGAAAATTCTTAAAGAGATGGGAATACCAGACCACCTGACCTGCCCCCTGAGAAATCTGTATGCAGGTCAGGAAGCAGCAGTTAGAACTGGATATGGAACAACAGATTGGTTCTAAATAGGAAAAAGAGTACGTCAAGGCTGTATATTGTCATCCTTCTTATTTAACTTATATGCAGAATACATCATGAGGAACGCGGGACTGGATGAAGCACAAGCTGGAATCAAGATTGCCAGGAGAAATGTCAATAACCTTAGATACGCAGATGACATCACCTTTATGGCAGAAATTGAAGAAGAACTAAAGAGCCTCTTGACAAAAGTGAAAGAGGAGTGAAAAAGTTGGCTTAAAGCTCAACATTCAGAAAACTAAGATTATGGCACCTGGTCCTATCACTTCATTGCAAATAGATAGGGAAATGGTGGAAACAGTGTCAGACTTTACTTTGGGGGGCTCCAAAATCACTGTAGATGGTGACTGCAGCCATGAAATTAAAAGCTTCTTGTTCCTTGGAAGAAAAGTTATGACCAACATAGGCAGCATATTAAAAAGCAGATCCATTACTTTTCCAACAAAGGTCAATCTAGTCAAAGCCATAGTTTTTCCAGTAGTCATGTATGGATGTGAGAGTTGAACTGTAAAGAAAGCTGAGCACTGAAGAATTGATACTTTTGAGCTGTGGTGTTGGAGAAGACTCTTGAGAGTCCCTTGGACTGCAGGGAGATCCAATCAGTCCATCCTAAAGGAAATCGGTCCCGAATACTCAGTGGAAGGACTGATGCTGAAGCTGAAACTCCAGTACTTTCGCCACTTGATGAGAAGAACTGACTCATTTGAAAAGACCCTGATGCTGGGAAAGACTGAAGACAGGAGAAGGAGTTGACAGAGGATGAGATGGTTGGATGGCATCACCAACTCAATGGACATGAGTTTGAGTAAACTCCGGGAGTTGGTGATGGACAGGGAGGCCTGGTGTGCTGCAGTCCATGGGGTCGCAAAGAGTTGGACATGACTGAAGGACTGGACTGAACTGAACTGATGCTGAAGTTGAAGCTCCAAAACTTTGGCCACCTGATGGGAAGAGCCAAGTCATTGGAAAATATCCTGATACTGGGGAAGATTGAAGGCAGGAAGAGAAGGGAATGACAGAGGACAAGACGGGTGGATGGCATCACTGACTCAAAGGACATGAGTTTGAGCAAACTCCAGAGGGCAGTGAAGGACAGGGAAACCTGTCATGCTGCAGTCCATGGGGTCACAAGGAGCTGGACGTGACTGAGCAACTGAACAACAATATATTATTTATTTTATTCTCAGGTAAGTATTATTTTGTGTTTGCCTCCCTGAAAGTTTAAGAGAAAATGGAAACAATTATTTACTAAATCAAAGAAAACTGTAATTTATGAATTTGAGAATTCAGCTGACTTTTTTTCATGTTTTAGGATAGAAAAGTCCTCGGACAAAGGTATGATAACATGATAGAAATAGAACAAAGCTTCCATTTATTATTTAACTTCCTTCAAGTGTGAAACAGGTACAGGTTTCTTATTATTTGGAAATAAACCTCTGGAGCTGCACTTAAAAAAAACATTGGCTTGTCTTGTAATAAAAGTGAATATTCCTAATACAGTATTAAAAATTGGCAAGTCAGGACCTTGGATGATTCTTTGGAAGCATTTGGTAGTAGCAGGATATCTGCTTTACCCTGGTTGATCTTGCTCTATCCATTTCTTGTAGGGTTATAGAGTTCATGTCTCTGTCAGGAAGCATTAGCTTGAGGCAAGAGCCTAAGGGCAATTACCTAAGGGTAATTTAAGTATTTGATGCTACCCTGTAAGTAATAGGCTTCCATTAAAAAAAAAAACAGTTCTTTATCAGTACAATAAAAATGTATATGTTACAGATTAAGTTGTAGGGAGAATGGCTTATAAAAAGAACCATTGGGGAGGAGATTATGATTTATAATAGATTTATCACAAATGTTAAAATACATACATTTGTAAAGATTTAAAAAATCAATAAAAATATCTTTCAGAAAAAAATATTTTATTTCAGAATTATCAGTTATATACTTGGTAAAATTAGAGGCAGTTTCAATCATTGTTTGTATGAGATTCTTTCAGTTTTGTTTCCAAATCATTTTTGTCTAAAATGTTTAATATATGTGTCTATTTCTTCTTCTGACTTAATCAGTGTAAGCCTTGGTGATGATAATGCAATGCTTCTCTGCAAGTCTCATCCATTACATATTCCATAATCTAAGTCATTCTTTGATTCATTCACTCAGTAAATTACTAAGCAGCTATTATGTGCTAGACAGGTGCTGATTGCTGAGATTCAATGTCAATCAAAACAGATATATTTTCTGCCAAGAACATGAGGAGAGGAAGATATCAATCAAAAATATATGCAAAGAGGAATATATTTGTGAATAAAAAAATTATAAGAAACATGGGATTCAGAGAGCATAAAACAGGTATTCTCCCAATCTCATAAATCAAGTAAAACTTCTCTTAGGGATTAAAAGAATTCCTGAATTAAAAGGGAAAATATTAGTCACATTATTGATCACCATATCTAATATTGGTTGTATGATCTATTAAAAATCAAAAAATTATATTTCTGTAAGTACTTACCATCACTGATTATTTATTAACAGCCTACATTTATTCATCTAAAATATACTGATATAGTCAATCTCTCTCTTTTCACACACAGAATGTGTGTGTAGGTGTGTGTGTCTGTGTATATACACATATAGGTCAAATTAATGTTATATAACTATAAATCTTACTCTTGTTTGTTGTACTGGGTTTAGTCATCCATATGAATTAAAAGATCAAGATTGTAGATTTATCTATGTTTGAAAATACTAAGGATCACTTATTTTAATAATTAACTTGGGTAAATTAAAAGACTGGGTAGAAATTAGCAAATTTTCTTTTCTAATCAATATCAACAGTAAGTGCAAAATCAATTTTGACTACCCCCATGAACAACACAGAAACAAGTCACCGTATCTATTGGCTCTGGATAGAAAACAACATAGTATTAAAGATTAATGAATAAATAAATTAAGAGACTAACATTTCCACAATAACTCAAAATATTTAACTTGATTTTCAAAGCATATATAATATTCTGAATTATACTTTTTTCTTTTACCAAATTTACTATGTTCAGAAAAATATTTAGAATTCCTTCATAATTAAAAAAAATTGCAAATACCATGAGTTTTGCAACTAAAATTCTAGAAACATATACTATTTTGATAATAGAAATATTCATTTTGGCTAACTGCATAATCTTTAGAGACATCTCACATAAATATACTTAAGATAAGACCATAAAGCATTATTGTTATGCATATGATAGATTACTAAGTCCAGAACAATCATATAGATAAATGTATTTTTTTCTTACTGTTTTTTAAATCACATCCATAGTAGCTTGCTCAAAATTTGCATTTAATTCATATTAGGCATATTCCAGCAATATTAAAATCAGTTATCTATTTGAACTTTCTTATGTGTATCTCTAGAAATAAAAAATATATTGGCTTTCTCTATTTCAAAAATCACAATAATAACATTATTGTGTACTCATAAATTTTTAAGCATTCACTTATTTAAATTCTTAGGTTTAGTAATTTATTTAAACCTCAAAATAACCATATGAGATAGACATATTTTTATCCTAAATTTACAACAAATTGAAGAACAGAAGGTGCTATTAATTTAACTAAGGTCCCACAACTGATAATGGTGGAGTAGGTGTTTGTATTTAAGGGCATAAACCCAGAAATATCTTTACTTAGAAAAACCCCGAGTTTCTATATACATTTAATTTAATTGCAGTAATTATATTTCAATACCTTAGATGAGGAGTGAGTATCAGTTCAGTTCAGTTCAGTCATTCAGTCGTGTCTGACTCTTTGCGACCCCATGAACTGCAGCATGCCAGGCCTCCCTGTCCACCACCAACTTCCAGGGTCCACCCAAACCCATGCCCATTGAGTCGGTGATGCAATACAACCATCTCATCTTCTGTCATCCCCTTCTTCTCCTGCCCTCAGTCTTTCCCAGCATCAGGGTCTTTTCCAATGAGTCAGCTCTTTGCATCAGGTGGCCAAAGTATTGGATTTTCAGCTTCAACATCAGTCCTTCCAGTGAACACCCAGAACTGATCTGCCTTAGGATGGACTGATTGGATCTCCTTGCAGTTCAAGGGACTTTCAAGAGTCTTCTCTAACACCACAGCTCAAAAGCATCAATTCTCAGCTTTCTTTAGAGTCCAACTCTCACATCCATACATGACCACTGGAAAAACAATAGCCTTGACTAGACTGACCTTTGTTGGCAAAGTAATGTCTCTGCTTTTTAATATGCTGTCTAGGTTGATCATAACTTTCCTTCCAAGGAGTAAGCATCTTTTAATTTCGTAGCTGCGATCACCATCTGCAGTGATTTTGCAGCCCAGAAAAATAAAGTCAGCCACTGTTTCCACTCTTTCCCCATCTATTTGCCATGAAGTGATGGGACCATGAGGAAGGCAATGGCAACCCACTCCAGTACTCTTGCTTAGAAAATCCCATGGACGGAGGAGCCTGGTAGGCTGCAGTACATGGGGTCGCAAAGAGTCAGACACGACTGAAGTAACTTAGCAGCAGCAGCATATGGGATCAGATGCCATGATCTTAGTTTTCTGAATGTCGAGCTTTAAGCCAACTTTTTCACTCTCCTCTTTCACTTTCATCAAGAGGCCCTTTAGTTCTTCTTCACTTTCTACCATAAGGGTGGTGTCATCTGCATATCTGAGGTTATTGATATTTCTCCTGGAAATCTTGCTTCCAGCTTGTGCTTCCTCCAGCCCAGCATTTCTCATGATGAGGAGTGAGTATACACAACCCTTTATCGGCAAACACTAAATTAATATCATTAAGAAAAAAGGTAAAAATTATATAGGTTGTATTTATTGATTTGTATGTGTGTGTGTATTTAATTGTGTACGACTCTTTGAGACTCCATGGATTGTAGCTAACCAGGCTCTTCTGTCTTTGGAATTTTCCAGGCAAGAATACTGGTGCAGGTTGTTATTTCCTACTCCAGGGGATATTTCTGATCCCCTTGGAACAGAACCTGATTGAATCCCCGAACTGAACCTGTGTGTCTTGTATCTCCTGCATTGGCAGATGGATTCTTTACCACTGCCCCGCCTGAGAAGCCCACTGATATTTTTTACCAGGCTGTAATTGGAAACTCTGTATAAATCAAAAATTTTATTGTAATAGTACACCTAAGCTTTATAATGCTTCTTCTTCACAGTATACACCACATTTGTGACCATATAAATGATAAAAAAATATTATTTCTATTTTATGCTTTAAGTGTATATCCAAAGAAATTGACAGCTAGATGGAATGAGTTCAAATCTATCTGCCAAAGACAAGAAACATCCAAACTGTCCGTTTCTGTAGCGTGACTAAAGTTTGTGATTGGCAAACACAGCATTATAGATGCTAAAGCAGAAGTTTTTTTTTTCTTTTTTTAATTCGTTCATTTAGCTGGTTCAGTAAAAACAGTATATAAATAAGGAATATATTGTGTAAAAAATACCTTTAAGTTAAACAGTTGAATAAAATACTCATATGATTCAGACATAGATATCAACACTACACAAAAAGTTTTACAAATTGTTGTTCAGTCTCTAAGGCATGTCCAAATCTTTTCTACCCCATGGACTGCAGCAGGCTAGACCTCCCTGTCCATCACCAACACCCAGAGCCTGCTCAAACTCATGTTCATTGAGTCAGTGATATCATCCAACCATCTTGTCCTCTGCCGCCCTCTTCTCTTTTTGTCTTCAATCTTTCCCAGCACCAAGGTCTTTTCTAATGAGTCAACTCTTCACATCAGGTGGCCAAAGTATTGGAGCTTCAGCTTCAGCTTCAGCATCAGTCCTTCCAATGAATATTCAGGGTTGATTTCCTTTAGGATTGACTTTTTGATCTCCTTCCAGTCCAAGAGTCTTCCCTAGGACCACAATTCAAAAACATCAGTTCTTCAGCCCTCAACCTTCTTTATGGTTCAAATCTCACATCCGTATATGACTACTGGAAAAACCATAGTTTTGACTATACAGACATTTGTCGGCAAATTGATGTCTCTGCTTTTTAATATGCTGTCTAGATTTGTCATAGCTTTTCTTCCGAAGAGTTAGTGTCTTTTAATTTCATAGCTGTAGTCACCATCCACAGTGATTTTAGAGCCCAAGATAATAAATCTGTCAGTGTTTCCAATTTTTCCCCAGCTATTTGTCATGAAGAGATAGGACCGGATACCATAATCTTTGTTTTTGGAATGTTGAATTTTAAGCCAGCTTTTTCACTCTTCTCTTTAACCCTCATCAAGAGTATCTTTAGTTGCCCTTCAATTTCTTCCATTAGAGTGATGTCATTTGCATATCTGAGGTTGTTCATATTTCTTCTGGAAACCTTGATTCCAGCTTGTGATTCATCCAGCCCAGCATTTCACATGATGTACTCTGCATATAAGTTAAATAAACACAGTGACAATATACAACCTTGTCGTAATCCTTTCCCAATTTCAAGCCAGTCAGTAGTTCCATATGTGGTTCTAATTTTTGCTTCCTGACCTGCATACAGGTTTCTCAGGTTACAGGTAAAGTAGTCTAGTATTCTCATTCCTTTAATAATATTCACAGTTTGTTGTGATCCATACAGTCAAAGACTTCAGCTTAGTCAATGAAGCAGAACTAGATGTTTTTCTAGGATTCCCTTGCTTTGTCTATGATCCAATGAAAGCTGGCAATTTGATCTCTGGTTCTTCTTCCTTTTCTAAATCCAGCTTGTCCATCAGGAAGTTCTCGGTTCACATACTACTGAAGTCTAGCTTGAAAGATTTTGAGCATACACTTACTAGCATGTGAAATGAGCACAAATTGATATGAATACTAAATAATACAAAATTAGAAAGCAAAAATGGTGTGAAAAATATAAACAATACTGAAATATATCATTTTATTGTAAATTTAAGAATTTTCTTTAAAATGAAGATATCATTGAATTAACAGTAAAATTTTTAAATAATCTTATTTTAGTTGTGTTATAAATTTTACTTTATGTCAAATGTCAAGTAAGAAGATAATGTAAACATAAATGAAATCAATGCTGAAGCTGTAGCTCAATACTTTGGCCACCTGATATGAAGAACTGACTCATTGGAAAAGACCCTGATGCTGGGAAAGATTGAAGGCAGGAGGAGAAGGATACAACAGAGGGTGAGATTGTTGGCTGGCATCACTAAATCGAGGGACATGAGTTTGAGCAGGCTCCAGGAGTTGGTGATGGATAGGGAGGCCTGGTGTGCTGCAGTCCATGGGGTAGCAAAGAGTCAGACATGAGTGAGTGACTGAACTGAACAGAAAATGAAATCAAGAGATTAAAATAATGTTTATTGATCATGCTAATCAGCAGAGCAAATATGAAAGGGTATGTGAGGGATAATAAGATCTGTGATATATCATCTCTACTCTTAATAAGTTTTCTCAGGACTTATCTGGAATACTTCCATCTCCCCTTCCTGAAACTCTACTTTACAAGGTGAAATTTCATAAATATTTTAAGCTTCAAATGTCATACTGTCATTTTACTTATAAGACTTTCTCTGACACATTTTAAATCAAATTTCTTCTTCTCTTCTCTGTGTACTTGTAAGAAATAGACACTAGAGTGAGAACTAGAACTTAGTGTGACCCTCAATGAGTTCCACCTCCTAGTGTTTATAGTTTTGAGTAACCACCCCCCTCCTTGAGTATTGGGAGGACCCATGACTTGCTTTTGATCAACTAAATAAGGCAAAGATGATATGATGTCACTTTGTGATTACATTATGTCATTTAAGATAAATTCTTAGCAAGCTAGAGCTAGAGGATTTTCTTGTGTATGTGGTGAAATACACAGTCAGGTTGAAGAAGCCCACATGACAATAGGAAAAAAAAGAAAAAAAAATACAATCCTCGGTCAAGAAGCTACAAGGAAATGACTTCTGTTAACTACTTAGATGGATTTAGAAGTGGAATCTTTCCCAGTGGTGCCTCCAGATGAGAAAGCAGTGTGGCCAACACCCTGGGTGCAATTTTATGAGACTCTGAACAGCAGACCCATCTAAAACATGCCTGGAATCCTGACCCATAGAAATTTCAAGATAGTGAATGTGATTGGTTAAGAAATTATGTTCCTAGTAGATTGTTTTACAGCAATATCAAACAAATACCCTATCTAAATGGAGATAGGATACCCAAGGATATTGGAGTGGTTTGCCATTTCCTTGCCTGGAGAATCCCTTGGACCGAGAAGCCTGGTGGGCTGCACTCCATGGGGTTGCAAAGAGTCAGGCATGACTGAGCAACTAACAGACAGACCCTATCCAAAACACTTTCAATTTCTTCTTAAATATTTGCCTAACTACCTATAGTTGACACTAGACTATGAGCTACCTATAAATTTGTTAATTATTCTCTATATAGAAGATAAGTACAAAATGTTTAGCAGATTTATTTATTTTGTATCTGCCTTCTCTCTCTCTCTCTCCCACACACACAAGCTATTTCTTGCAGCAAAATACTATTCTATGTATGTTAATTGCATGAATAAATAAATGAAAAATGAATGAGTTATTTATTACTTCCATTTTAATGATTAGGAAACTGAAGCCTGCAAATGTTATATAGTTTGCAAATGGCAAAGCCAGGATATGAACTACAGCATCTGGCTATAAATCCTGTACTTCTTCTGCTACAAAACAGTATTTACGAACATATATTATGGGTTATTGTGTTGTAGATTAAGTGAAATAAAACAGATAAATTGCTTAAAGGACTCACTAATATATAGTAGGATCTTAATAAATTCCCAATAACTTTATAATGCTTAAGCTCCCAGAAAGCTAAAAACTCAGTTATAACAATCAGGTAATCTTATCTCTAGAGTAATTTTGTTTGTTCCTCCTTTAAACTGTGTTTGTGTTACCTTTAAGTATATATTTCAATAATCCTGCTTTATGTATTCTTTTTACTATCACAAATATTTTCAAATTGTTGAGGGAAATAATAGGGTCGAGAATATTTAGTAAATATGAAGTTTTACTCAATATTGCACATTTTGCAGAATATTTTATGTACCAGACATTTAGAAAATCAAAATGCTTGTAACTGATCAAGGCCATATAACAGTTCATTAAATTCTAATGTATACATGACAATCAAGAGGAACACTGGCTTTCTGCTTCCTTGGATGTTTCCATTCAGTAAAAACTGAATCTATTTTCTCTGGCCATACTTTTCTTTTCAAAATTTGTTATACTACCTAATCAGAGTGGCATGTCTGTAAAGGTAGAACACAAATGGAAGGCTGAGAATTTGCTTTCTTTTTTTAGTCATTAAAACCACAAAACACCTGAGACTTAATCATTTTTTTATAATGTGAGAGGCATCTTATTGAGTTACACAGAGAAATTTAAAATTTTCATACAATTTTCATATCTCAACATTTGTACATGTATTCTCCTGGATATTAGTTTACATGTGATATTTCCAGGTGTTTGTAAGTTGCTCAGTCGTATCCAACTCTCTGCAACTCCATGGACTGTAGCCTGCCAGGCTCCTCTGTCCTTGTGATTTTCAAGGCAATAAAACTGGAGTGAGTTGCCATTTCCTTCTCCAGGGAATTATCCTGACCCAGGGATCAAACTTGGGTCTCCTGCACTGCAGGCAGAGCCTTTACCATCTGAACCACCACTAAATTCCATTTACAACTCCAATTCTTCACTTCTAAAAGAGACTAAAATACAAATATATATATACATATTTCTGAGCCATGTTAGAAATTACAGCAATCAGAAAATACTGTGGAGTGCCTATTTCAAACATTATGCGTGTGTTTTTCACTAAGGAAGGGAGAATTCCTGGGCCATCTTGGCTTTCACCGAACCACTGTCATTCATTTATTTGCCTAAAACAAAGTACCTGGATATGTGTGTGAGTTTTTGTTTTTTTTAAGCAGTATGGTTTACCAGCTATCAGTTCAGTTACTCAGTCATATCCAACTCTTTGTGACCCCATGGACTGTAGCACACTAAGCTTCTCTGTCCTTCACCAACGCCCAGAGCTTGATCAAACTCATTACCAGTTATACTAATTAATTATTGCTTCATAACAAATTACTCCCAAACTTTAAAAAAGTATTTATTATTCTCATACACTGGTTGGGCACATCTGATGGTAAGTTTCAGGCTTGGCTGTTTGCACCTGGGTTTACTTTTGACCTGCTATCAACTGGAGGTTGGAGTGGAGGCTGTGACTCTAGGACAGTCAAATTCAAGTTGTAACTAGCTCTCTGGCTGTTAGGTGGAGAAGGCTATCCTGGGCCTGTTCACATAGCAATGGTGGAATCTGACAGAAAAGTAGAAGAGCATAAGTTCTCTGAGGTCAAATCTTGGAACTGGCACACCATTACTTTTTCTACATGTTATTGAACAAAGCGAATCCTAAGACCAGCCCATATTGAAAAGGTAAGTAGAATCTAATTCCTGATGAAACTATTGCAAAAGTAGCATTGCAAAGATATGGTCCTAGCAGGGAGTTAAGATTTGAGGTGATTTTTGCAAATAGCATACCACAACATTTTGCCAAGAATTTCACTGAATGTGCTAGCTTTGTTAGTTTTTGTTTGTTTGTTTTGTTTTAAGTTATTAGACTCAGTCTGTGCCAAAATGAACTTAACATCTTACCCTTATACACAGACTGTATGTTGGAGGAGGACAGAAACAGTACACAATCTATTCCCGATGACCACTGTTCCTCTCTTGTGGCTAGCCCCACTGTGCAAGTGTTCCTATTCAATCTGCTCCATTTCCCACTTCCTTGAGAATTCAGAGGCCATACAGTCCTTGTTGGCTACACAGGCTGTAAAAGCATGAACTTTGTATTAGGGAGACATAGTTGTGAAACCCAGCTACTGGCCCACTGAATGACACTACACAGGTAACTTATCCTCTCAGTGTCTGTTTCCTTATCTTGAAAAAAAAAATGACTTTAATAATGCATATCTCATAGGTCTCTTGTGAGGATTTAGAGATTGTGAATAATAGCTCAAGAGAGTGCTATTATACAGTAGGTGCTAAATACTTACTGATTCACTCTACCCCCACGGCTTTCTTGAAATAATTTCTTTTTTTTTTTTTTTTTACTATAGGAGGTCTTGTCTCAAAAATAAAGCTCTGAATTGTTCACAAAGGAATAAACTTACAATTTTAAGTGTAGAAATATTTAGGCTGAGTTAAGTAAAATAGTAAGCTTAAGTCTATATATATATTATTCTAAGGTTTATGATTTTCTTGAGGATATTTTCATGACATTTTTCTCATCAAATATATCCCCAAAGTGCATATTCCAAAGATGAATAATGAGAATAAAGAGGAAAGTGCTGTCATAGGTAGTATGCCTTCTTTGTGGATATAAAGTATATTAATAACTCAATCATAACAATATATACTGGGATGACATAATTAATCTTGGATATATTTGGGGGTCACCTTTAATAAGAGGATATTGAAGTTATTAATACAAATGAAAAGAAAAGACATAAAAAAGTGGCATTGATTCATAGGACAGCAGAATATATTACTTGGTGCAAGGTAATTATTTAAATGGTCTCCACTTAAACTGATGAGGTTAGAACCTCCTCAATTCCACAGGTATATCTCCTCAGCCAGGCTTTCCAAAACCTGGTAAGGGAGTGAAGAATTTATATTCCTTTCAGCAGAAATAATCCAGGTGAAACATTCAATCTCAGTAATGAGATTTAAAGTCTAATTTCATTCCATGTGGGGGTGAGAAAAAGCAGATTGTTTTAAAGTCACAGAGAAATGTTTGTAGGAGCCTTTTCAAATATATGTCTTCTCTCATTTAAATAAACAGCCCCACATCCTGACAACTATAAAGAGACCCCAAAGGGAATGTGACTGGTAAACATCGGATTCAGACAAGTTGTATGACAGGCTATACATTATTACATCTCAACTCCCCATAGCCTCATGAAATGATCCATAAATCCATGCCTATTCACTTCCTGTCAGAAATACTCTTTACAACACGTTGCCCAATCCAACCAGGTAGCTATAGTCCTAACTAACTCACTGACTCCTACATAAGGCTGCATTTAGACTATTTCCTAGGACTGGTTTCTGTTATCCTAAGAAGTCTTTGTAAGTTTTCTGTCTAAGGTAAACATCACTCTCTTTCATCTTCTCATTGCCATTGCTAACTCCATTCTTCCTTCCTGACTACGTGTCTCATTTCTGAAAACTCATCTTGCCTGGATATATAGTATTATTTATGGTTTGGTTTTATAAAATTTTGTAAAGCTTGTGCCCCATGGTCTTGCCATTTATTTTGTCACTTATATAACTGCTAGACTTAGAATCAGACATAGAACAATGGACTGGTTCAAAACTGGGAAAGAGGTACCACAAGGCTGTATATTGTCACCCTGATTATTTAACTTATATGCAGAGACATCAGGTATAATCCTGGGCTGAATGAATTACAAGCAGTCAAGATTACTGGGAGAAATATCAACAACCTCAGATATGCAGATGATAACACTCTAACTTCAGAAAGTGAAAAGGAACCAAAGAGTCTCTTGATAAGGGTGAAAGAGGAGAGTGAAAAAGCTGATTAAAACTCAACATTTGAAAAACAAAGATCATTGCATTTGGTCCCTTCACTTCCTGGCATATAAATTGGGAAAAGTGGAAACAGTGGCGGATTTTATTTTCTCAGCCTACAAAATCACTGTGTATCGTGACTGCATCCATGAAATTAAATGATGCTTGCTCCTTGGAAGAACAACTATGATGAACCTAGACAGCATAGTAAAAAGCAGAGACATCACTTTGCTGAAAAAGGTCCATATAGTCAAAGCTATGGTTTTTCCAGTAGTCATATATGGATATCAGTGTCAGACCATAAAGAAGGCTGAGAGCTGAAGAATTGATGCTTTTGAATTGTAGCCCTGGAGAAGACTCTTGAGAGTTCCTTGGACAGCAAGGAGATCAAACCTGTCAATCCTAAAGGAAATCAACCCTAAATATTCATTGAAAAGACTGATGCTTGAAGCTGAAGCTCCAATACTTTGGCCACCTGATGCAAAGAGCCAACTCACTGGAAAAGACCCTGATGCTGGGAAAGATGGAAGACAGGAGAAGAATGCTGCAACAGAGGATGAGATGGTTGGATGGCATCATTTCCTCAATGGAAATGAGTTTGAGCAAACTCCAGGAGATAGTGAAGGACAGGGAAGCCTGGCATGCTGCAGTTCATGGAGTTGCAGAGTCAGGAAGGACTTAGCGACTGAACAACAAAATAAGTGCTATATCTTGATTTCTCATCTAACTCTGCTGGATTTCTGGCTTCTAGGAAATGCCTGAGATCAAGGCTGTTCCAAGTCTTTCAATGCCTGGTTTGCCTGGACTTTTTCTGCCTCTCCAGTTTTACCAGATAAGGAGAGTCAAAGAGAACCCTTCTTCGTGGGCCTTGGTTTTGTTAATGACACAAAGAAGAATCTGAGGTCTTACTTGTGGCAAAAAGAGGATTACTGAAGAAAGAACAGGGGAAAAAAAAAACCTCAAAGGAAAGGTGGGCCAAGATGAGAGAGCTACTGGCCCTGGAATGATGAGGTATGGGGGTTTTTCAAGACAGGACATTCACATATTCATCCAGGTGAATGGGAAGTTCTCTTTAGTGAAAGTCACTCAGTTGTGTCTGACTCTTTGCAAATCCATGGACTAGACAGTCCAGGGAATTCTCCAGGCCAGAATAATGGAGTGGGTAGCCTTTCCATTCTCCAGGGGATTGTCCCAACCCAGGGATCGAACTCAGGTCTCCTGCATTGCAGGAAGATTCTTTACCAGCTGAGCCACAAGGGAAGCCCACAATTCTGATTGAGGGCTGCAAATTACATAAAAACAGACTCTACTGTGCATGTCTTTCTCATAATTCAGTCTGCAATTATCAGATGTATTACTGAAGCCTGGCTTGGAGAATTTTGAGCATTACTTTACTAGTGTGTGAGATGAGTGCAACTGAGTGGTAGTTCGAGCATTCTTTGGCATTGCCTTTCTTTGGGATTTGAATGAAAACTGACCTTTTCCAGTCCTGGAGCCACTGCTGAGTTTTCCAAATTTGCTGGCATATTGAGTGCAGCAATTTCACAGCATCATCTTTTAGGATTTGAAATAGCTCAACTGGAATTCCATCACCTCCACTAGCTTTGTTTGTAGTGATGCTTTCTAAGGCCCACTTGACTTCACATTCCAGGATGTCTGGCTCTAGGTGAGTGATCACACCATCGAAATATAATGGTCATCTGAGTTAAATTCATACATTCCAGTCCATTTTAGTTCGCTGACTCCTAGAATTTCGACGTTCATTGTTACCATCTCCTGTTTGACCACTTCCAATTTGCCTTCTATTTCTGCTTAATTGACTACGCCAAAGCCTTTGACTGTGTGGGTCACAATAAACTGTGGGAAATTCTGAAAGAGATGGGAATACCAGACCATCTGACCTGTCTCAAGAAACCTGTATGCAGGTCAGGAAGCAACAGTTAGAACTGGACGTGGAACAACAGACTGGTTCCAAATAGGAAAAGGAGTACGTCAAGGCAGTATATTGTCACCCTGCTTATTTAACTTATATGCAGAGTACATCATGAGAAATGCTGGGCAGAAAGAAACATAAGCTGGAATCAAGATTGCTGGGAGAAATATCAGTAACCTCAGATATGCGGATGACACCACCCTTATGGCAGAAAGTGAAGCAGAACTAAAGAGCCTTTTGATGAAAGTGAAAGAGGAGAGGGAAAAAGTTGGCTTAAAGCTCAACGTTCAGAAAACTAAGATCATGGCATCTGGTCCCATCACTTCATGGGAAATAGATGGGGAAACAGTGGAAACAGTGTCAGACTTTATATTTTTGGGCTCCAAAATCACTGCTGATGGTGATTGCAGCCATGAAATTAAAAGACGCTAACTCCTTGGAAGGAAGGTTATGGCCAACCTAGACAGCTTATTGAAAAGCAGAGACATTACTTTGCCAACAAAAGTCCGTCTAGTCAAGGCTATGGTTATTCCAATGGTCATGTATGGATGTGAGAGTTGGACGGTGAAGAAAGCTGAGAGCTGAAGAATTGATGCTTTTGAACTGTGGTGTTGGAGAAGACTCTTGAGAGTCCCTTGGACTGCAAGGAGATCCAACCAGTCCATCCTAAAGGAGATCAGTCCTGGGTGTTCCTTGGAAGGACTGATGTTGAAGTTGAAACTCCAATACTTTGGTCACCTCATGCGAAGAGGTGACTCATTGGAAAAAACCCTCATGCTGGGGAGGATTGGGGGCAGGAGGAGAAGGGGCCAACAGAGAATGAGATGGTTGGATGGCATCACTGACTCGATGGACATGTGTTTGGGTGAGTTTGGGTAAACTCCGGGAGTTGGTGATGGACAGAGAGGCCTGGCGTGCTGCCATTCTTGGGGTTGTAAAGAGTCGGACACGACTGAGCAACTAAACTAAACTAAACTAATTTTCAGATGTATGCATGTATAGAATATTTATAAATCCTTAATAGGCTGTCTAAGGTCACTTGAGGACACCTCTGTGCACCAAGGGTGCACGTGCTGGAGTTGGAGAAGCCTCTGTGGTTATTTTGTTGTAACATATATGTGAGCTCTCCTGGGCCATATTGGGGCATGTCTGGGGTGAGGTTTAGAGATCAGCTTGAATCTTTACAGCTGGGCCACCACTTGTTACTCAGGCCAAACTTCCTACTTAAAATCCAGCTAGTCTCTCCCTGTGATCAATACTCTCACCCATGTGCATTTTGACAAGTTGTATTCAATTCTTTGTTGATTGAAAGGGAGTGTGAGTTGCTTATTTAATTGCATAATGTGCATGTACTGTTTTGAGCCTTCTCAAATATTGGTGTCTGGTTTGTATATCCAAAGGTACAGTAAGCATTTATTTTATAAAAATAAAAAAAATCATTTTCATTTCAGCTCTCCATTTACATATAGAGGTCAATATTGTTTAATAAATGGGAGAGTAAGTCCCTTAGTGGGGTCTTTAAGGGTCACTCCAGAATGGCTGTTTAAATTACACTGGGAGTCTGCTTAGTCTGTTTAGTGAAAGTCATTCAGTTTTGTCTGATTCTTTGTGGCCCCATGCACTATACATACAGTCCATGGAATTCTCCAGTCCAGAATACTGGAGTGGGTAGTCTTTGCTTTCTCCAGGGGGTTGATCGAACCCAGGTCTCACACAGGGCAGGCAGATTCTTTACCATCTGAGCCACCAGGGGAGCCCAAGTATACTAGAGTAGGTAGCCTATCCCTTCTCCAGTGGATTTTCCTGACCAAGAGTCAAACCAGGGTCTCCTGCATTGCAGGGAGATTCGCTAGTAGAGGGATGTGATATTGAAGTATTTATTATCCTCAGAGATCATGGGGAGGAAGGTACAGCACACGCAGAAGGCCACACAAATTCACCAAAAGTCCAAAGTATGGTCATGGCAGGAAGGAAAACCGCAGAGCAAGGATTCAAGCAAATGGATGGATGGGATAGCTGTGGCATGTGAGAAGCTGCAGTGCGGCTAGGTCAAAATGGAAAGCCAAGGAATTAAATGGAAAATCGTCACAAGGCTTATTGCTCAAACATGTTGGAGACAAATAATAACCCAGAGACAGGCTATAACTAGGTAAAATTTCAAAACAAGCCAGGTGGGTGCTAGCACTCAAGGAGCTATTAAAGCAACAAATAATACCTTTACATTACAAATACATAAGTCATTTAGCTTTCTTTCCCTTCTCAACCCTGGTTATTGTCATAATTGTATTTTGAAAAACAATTCATTATTTTATTTTAGAATATATTTTTATTATAAACATGATAAACAACAAATTTAAAGATATATATTGAAGACAGAAATATTCTGAGCAAAAATCCTATTTTCTATACTGAAAATAGCATTGGTAACATTTTGCTATTTGGAAATGTCTCAGAAAATAATGAAGTTGTTACTGTCTCTTATGCTGGCATTAAACAAGTCAATTTAAAATATACAAACCCATAAAGAAGGTTCTACCAGGACTGCTGTCTCTCACTTTAAAGGCAAAGCTTAAAGACATAAACACTTTTTGGAGATTTAACTGTGTTATAATATCCATAGGAGACTGACAGTGACCCTTTCATTTCTCTAAGGAAATCAAAATGTTAACATGAATTTCCAGCTGTGCCTCACATATGATTTTTTCTCAATGACTTTTTATTTGCTGTTCCCTACACTTGAGTATCATTGTCCAAAACTGTCACATAGTTTGCTCCTTCACTTTCATTCACTGAGTTTTTATTTATTTATTTTTAATATCACCTCAAAGAAGCTTTTGTTGATCACTTTGTGGGTATAGCTTGTAAGATCCAATGGGGCAGAAAGTCTTACATGGACAAAAAGATACGAAACAAGCTTATCAGTAAACACATACACATACATACAACAGCATAGAATAATCCTTTTTGAGAGTTTAGCCTTGATACTTCACAATAACAGCAGCTATGCTAGTGGCCAACTTCCTGAATAGATAATTAGGATTACTAGCCAAAACCTCCCTGCACAGGTGGCTAGGCAATGATGTCAGCTACACCATAAGTCAGAGCTATTTAGGACCTTAAATAATTTTCAGGCCAATCAGAATGATTTCCTACTAAAAAGAGATTTGCAATGAGTAGAGAATGGTTAATATTTTAGTTAGGAAACTTAACAAAATTATCATCAACTTTTAAGTTGTTAATGGAAAAAAATCCAAAGAAATGGTCAAATATTGAATGATGGGACTAATTTTTAATGAGAGATATTCCTACAGCAAGTTGTACATCCCAACATTATATCTATACTTCATGACACAAAAGTTATATTCCTATTTTTGTAGGGCAGTTCCAAGAGCAAATCTTTAAAAACATTTTTGACAGTACACTTACCTTCTCTGAACATCATCCTAAGTTTTCATTTAGAAAATAATAGGTATTAATATAAGAAATGCTAATAATGAAGCATGCTTTAATAGAAAGCATTCTTAGAAGGTATTTGCAGGTTTTTCTAATTGCCTTCAGGTCATTGCATAAAACAGTAGGGAATCAAAAGTAAGAATTCTTCCTGAATTCTATGTTTGAAAAATTATCTAAATTGTATAGCTCAGCTTTTAGTACAAATATATATATATATATATTAATGTGTACTATTCCACTATTTGAATAGTACAGATAAGTATAACCATGACTAATCAAAAAATATTTAAAATAGTCATATACTTTAGAATTCAAATATGTCAGTTCTTCCTGAATCTCCTGCAGGAACCCATGGAATATGAATTTACTTATGAGGCCTGTGTTCTTAACACTGATCTTGAACTAACTGGAAAAATTCTATTGGAGAATAAGTATATTAAAACATTGTGACAAAATATAATTCCTTTGTTCTGGGTGAATTGTACATGTTATTTAACTGTAGGTTTAATAGTTTATTAGGCTGTAATTATGTAAATCTGAGACCTACAAGAGCTGATCTATAACAGCTCATGTAGAAGTAAGAAGTAACTGTGGTTGGTGACAGTAAATGGTCTGAATCATTCGTGGAATCAGAGGGAGGCCTTCATCGCTTTTCTGCTGACGTACTCAGAATTGGAGGTTCTCAGAAACTTGGCGATGAGGTGAAAAATGGAGACAGTTTTGTCATAGCTTAGTTTTTGAAAAAACTACTCCCTCAAAGTGTATGCATAACATGACTCTTTGTGAAATGATCTTATTTAAATCAACTGAGAACAGGTTATAACAATGTATAGCTTGCAGAACTATTATTTTCATTGAGATGGAATATTGGGTTTGTTTGGGAAAAATTGTCTTTGGTCAAATAAAGATAGAGAATAAGGTTAAACATAATTAATAGGTTCTTATATTGAAGGGCTTTTCAGAACTATAATTATGCTAGTGATAATCATGACAAGGCCACAAAATCCCATTTCACAAAGAATCACTGGCATCTAATGTTCTAAAAAACACAATTTGCAAAGCCCTTACTTGGGACAACAGTAGAATAATACTTCACCTCAAGTTAAGAGTAGACTCTAAAATAATGCTTAATTAAAACCTTTCAGAAAAGCAAAATGGTACAAAGATAAATGGACAAATGATAGAATTACAGAGATTTACATTTGACATGGGCCTTAAGAATATATATATATTCTTATATGTGTCAGCATACTGACAATCAGTACTCTGACTGTCAAAGGAGCAGAAATCTAGATTGTAGAAAGTAAGGCAAGATACAGAGTTGTGAGAAAGGAAGTCATTCATGCAGGAATTCATTAAGCTATTAAGCAAATCTTTACTTAGAACCTGGTATGTGTAATATGTTGCTTTTAGGTGCTATAAATACAGAGGGGACCTATAACACCTAAATTCACTTAAATCTAAACTTACCTACAAAACAAAAATAGAGTTACAAATGTAGAAAACAGACTTATAGTTACCAGGGCATAATGCGGTGGGGGAGGGGATCATAAGGGTGAGGAGGAATAAGTTGGGAGATTGAAATTGACATAGATACACTTCTATATGTAAAATTGAAGAAAGGCATGGCACCCCACTCCAGTATTCTTGCCTGGAGAATCCCATGGACAGAGGAGCCTGGCAGGCTACAGACCATAGGGTAGCAAGAATCTGACATGACTGAAGCAACTTAGCACGCATATATAAAATAAATAACTAATAAGGACCTACTGTATGGCACAGGAAACTCTCTACTCAATATTCTGAAATGGCCTATATGGGAAAACAATCTAAAAAAGAGTATGTATGTATGTATATGTATAACTAACACAACATTGTAAATCGACTATACTCCAGTATTTTTTTAAAAAAAATCTAAATAAAAATCATGATTGAACTACTAGTTATTTTTTTAAATGTTTCTTGGAATAAATATTTCTTTGATTCTTGTTTTATTCACTATTTGTCATGTTCTTTTAGTTATCAACATTAAATCATCTTAAAAATATAAAGGTGTGAATTTCTACTTTTCAGGATAGACATTATGGGAGAAATAGATATCCTGCTTTCTATTCTTTAGCAGTCTGTCAACATCTTGGCAGGGGTCATAGACTCAAGTACAAAAGAAGAAAGTGGAAATTGGGAAAGAAAGAAAAAATGAGGAGAATATCTGGAGTGTGTATATGTATATATATTCCTTTTAACATGTATATTCCTTTAAATATATAGTCCTTTTCATATATATTAATATACATACACAAACACACACACACATGCATATATATATGGGCTTCCCTGGTAGCTCAGCTGATAAAGAATCTACCTGCAATTCAAAAGACCCTGGTTTGATCCCTGGGTTGGGAAGATTCCCTAGAGCAGGGCATGGTAACCCCCTCCAGTATTCTTGCCTGGAGAATCCCCATGGACAGAGGAGCCTGGTGGGCTATATAGCCCATGGGGACTCAAAGAGTCGGACATGACTAAGCACAAGCAATATATGTGTGTGTGTATTTTTTTATATATTATATATATTGTATAATATATTCTTTTTGAATAAAGGAGAGCTACAAAATGAGGTTGATCCAGAACTGACGGTACGGGGGATATTTAAGAGCAAGAACCTAGCCTACCTCCAGGAGCACATGTTTCATCTGCAACAATTTCTAGGATGTGGCGACTCAAATAGGTTAATGATCATTTGTCAGAGTGGAAAGAACTTCTGTTTGTTATTAGATTAACTATACAAAAGGCCAAAAATTATCATAATTGTAAGTCTAGAACTCCTAAATCTAAGTGATGATTATATCATCACTAACTGTTTGCTAACTTTTCAATTATTTTCAGTCCCTTATGTATGTATGTGTATGTGTTAGTCGCTCGGTCATGTCCAACTCTGTGCAACTGCATGACCTATAGTCTGCCAGGTTCCTCTGTCCATGGAATTCTCCAGGCAAGAATACTGGAGCTCAATCCCCTGGTGGTTTATGAATTAGACATTACAGTGTCTATCCCTGACAGTACAAGACTAGTACTTGAAAATTATGTATTTTTTGTTTAATTTATCAAATGTCACCTGTCAGCAAAATATACATCCATAATCAGTTCAATAAAAAGTTAGTAAGGAGCTTTTGAGGAGGCTGAACCATATAGTTCCCTGCTTTCTCAAAATACCTGCACGTTAAAATCATAAAGAAATCAAAATTGTTCTTTAAAACCACTCACTCAAAGCACAAATATCCTAACAAAGCATAGGCAGAAATCAGTTTAGAATTCACTCATTGTTTTCACATAGACAGACTTCAATTTAAAAAGACAGTATCATTACATGCACAATCTTTCAGAAACCTGTAAAGATGCTTAAAGATAGTTACTTTTTTTGCAAAGGCTGGGCCTGTGTAGTGCCAGGGATTCAAAAAGTGTGAAAGTTCTAGTAAATGTATAGGACTTAGTATTATAATCTCACCTATGATGAGAAAAGAAACTATGGTCTAAAGATGTTTCCTACCCCCATTATATATAATTTGACCCTCTCCATTTTCCTTAGTTATCAAGTATACATATATAAATTTTAAATAAGACTTCAATACACTGAAAATTCAAGTCATGCATATAAGGCATGTATAGGCTGGCATTGACTTTTCTTTTGTCCGCCAACATACACTAATACTTGGTGATGATTAAAAAAAGTAAAATCATTGTATTTCACATATCCTCTACAAGTGTGGTCTTCCAATTGCTTCAGCTGCTCATCTATCCTAGTTTACTAAATCAATTTTAAATACTCACTTTTATTTTTTAAAAAATATAAAACATTGAAATTGCAAATCACTAACAAAAGAAGCCAAATAAATTATTTGCTTAGCAAAGATTTTTTTTTCCTCCTACAATCTGTTATTATTTTTTTCCCTAAAAGTGGGTTGTAGTAGGAAAAAATAATAAAAGAAAAGAATGTCATGCACAGTGATTCTAGCTTCTTTGTAGAGATATTCCAAATGACTATATCATTTATGTTTTAAAGATATTGTTAGTAGACTAATCAAACCAATTATATTTTGTCAGTTATGAGGTTCCCATGTTAACAGCTCCCCCTATCATCACATTTCCATAAGACAGGAGCCGCATTTAGACCCTGTGCTTGCATCATACAGTTGAATGTGTGCACGCTCAGTCTCTCAGTCATGTCCAACTCTGCAACTCGCTCAATTGTAGCCTGCCAGGTTCTTCTGTTCATGGAATTTACCAGGCAAGAATACTGGAGTGGGTTGCCATTTTGTATTCCAGGGTATCTTCCCTACCCAGAGATTGAACTCATGTCTCCTGCATTGGCAAGCTGATTCTTCACCACTGCACCACTTGGGAAGAACTTTAGACACATCAGCTGTATGTTATATCTCTACAGTTCCCTCCTTAGTAAGGTCAATCATGTGAACACAGCCTAATGCCACAGCATAGGCTGGAGGCATTCATTCCCTCACTCATTCATTTTATATTTACTGGAGCCTACTATGTGCCTTCTGTGCTGCTGCTAGGTCGCTTCAGTCGTGTCCGACTCTGTGCGACCCCATAGACAGCAGCCCACCAGGCTTCCCCGTCCCTGGGATTCTCCAGGCAAGAACACTGGAGTGAGTTGCCATTTCCTTCTCCAATGCATGAAAGTTGAAATTTTTCCAGACAACAGTACTGGAGTGGGGTGCCATTGCCTTCTCCAACTGTGCACCTTAGTACTGTGCTAAACATAGTTTGGAAATACATGGTGATGGTGAAATAGGATACTGAAATAAGTACTGGAGGAAAGAAGCTAAAAATGAAAACAGATAAACTCAAACCAACAGTACAAACATTAGTACAATTTCTGGTTTGTGTATATTTGAATAGAAACCAATGGTTCAATTTTTTAAGCTTGTTTGTTTAAACAGTTTTAAACTGTTTAAAGTAGGAAGTAGGAATGATACGATTTCAGTATCTAAGTGTTTAGCATTATACTTATTACATGCTTTTACTTTTAAACATTTAATGAAATGAATATTTTCCTAATTAGCACAGAGATCTAAATTATTTTAGGAAATATAGAACTCTATATACTCATTAATTATACCTTGTGATATCAGATGTTTTAAAAATCTTCCAACTATTTGCCTAACCAGAAAATTGTCTCTCAAATTTGAATTATTGTAAATTATTTGTATAATTTTAATTTTCAACTGCCATTATTTACCACTAATCTTGAGTGACTTCTATACAGGGCTCTTCCTCAAGCTGTTACTGTGTTGCTTCTTGTGCCGAAAGGTCAGACAGTCACACATATTTGAACTGTGTATAAAATAAAATAATCTGCAAGCAACATCCAGAAATTACCTTTTGTGAAAAAGAACAAATTATCCTATGCATTGACTGTGTGACATTCATATTTCTTAAGCAGAAACATCACTTTACTGGCAAAGGTCCCCACAGTCAAACCTATGTTTTTTTCCAGTAGTCATCCATGGACGGAGGAGCCTGGTAGGCTACAGTCCATGGGGTCGCTAAGAGTCGGACACGACTGAGCGGTTTTACTTTCACTTTTCCTTTTCACGTGCTGGAGAAGGAAATGGCAACCCACTCCAGTATTCTTGCCTGGAGAATCCCAGGGACGGAAGAGCCTGGTGGGCTGCCGTCTATGGGGTCGCACAGAGTCAGACACGACTGAAGCGACTTAGCAGCAGCAGCAGCATGTATGGATGTTAGAGTTGGACTATAAAGAAGGCTGAGTGCTGTAGAACTGATGATTTTGAACTGTGGTACTGCAGAAGACTCTTGAGTGTCCCTCGGACAACAAGGAGATCAAACCAGTCAATCCTAAAGGAAATCAACCCTGACTAGTTACTGGAAGGACTGGTGCTGGAACTGAAGCTCTATTATTTTGTCCACCTGATGTGAAGAACTGACCCACTGGAAAAGACCCAAATGCTGAAGTTAGGTAGTTAAAATAGGAAACAGTAGTCCAGAATGGCGGTGGCTAAAAGACAAGGAAGGGAAAAGCCTGAAAAAATAGAACAAAGGCAAGTCTGAGGACTGGAGTGAGGACCTCAAGGAGAACAAACAGCACTCCTGGCTAGCCCAATTTACATAGGGCAGGCCCAGGGGCAGGAAAAAAATATAAAAAGAGGAGCCAAAGGGCCGGGGGTCTCTCTTTCTCTGTCTCTTTCTCTCCCTCTCTCTCTCTCTCTCTCTCTCCTCTTTGCATCTTTTGGATTGGCATGCCCTCACACCTCGAAGAGGAGAAGGCAATGGCACCCCACTCCAGTACTCTTGCCTGGCAAATCCCATAAACAGAGGAGCCTGGTAGGCTGCAGTCCATGGGGTTGCTAAGAGTTGGACACGACTGAGCAACTTCACTTTCACTTTTCACTTTCATACACTGGAGAAGGAAATGGCAACCCACTCCAGTATTGTTGCATGGAGATCCCACGGATGGGGGAGCCTGGTGGGCTGCCATCTATGGGGTCGCACAGGGCCGGACATGACTGAAGCGACTTAGCAGCAATAGCATAACTCGAAGATGTATTTTCCTTTATTTCTAAATAAAACTGATCTGTCTGAGAGTTATACAACAATGTCTGTCTGAGAGCTGTGGCACACCGAGGGCTTTAACGTCGGTCGCTTCAAATTTTTGTTGTGATGAGACAGAACCGAGGAGACTATACTCCCCTGACACTGGGAAAGATTGAGGGCAAGAGGAGAAGGGGGCGACAGAAGATGAGATGGTTAGATGGCATCACTAACTCAGTGAACATGAGTTTGAGCAAACTCTGGGAGATAGTGAAGGACAGGGAAGGCTGGTGTGCTGCAGTCCATGGGCTCTCAAAGAGTTGGACATGACTTAGCGACTGAACAACAACCACCACCTACTTATACTTTCTTTGATCGGTGCTTAATTGCATTCATATAGTGTTATAGCCATGCGTTGCAGGAAACAAACTCACTCAGAAGGACAATGCAGATAGTGGAGTGCAGTTTATTACACTGGTGGGCCCAAGGCAGAGTCTCCTCAGCCAAGGACTCCAACCAGTTTTTGCAAAAAACCTTATATACCCTAAGTGTGCGTGGCCAAACTCACCTCCCCCAATTCCCTGAAACTAGTCTGAACAAAGGAAAAGAAAGATACAGTAAAAAGTTAACCCGTGATTCGTATGCCTTAAGCCTAGGTAGTTAACAGTGGACAAGTATCAATAGGCCTGAGGTCATACCCCAATAAGCATAATAGAATTTATGATTCTATTCAGTTACACAGATAATTAGGGTATTCTTTTAGGTGAAGGAGAGTTTAGGTACGAGACCTGGAGCCCTTCCTTCCGGGGACCTAGTTTTCCAGTTGGTATGTTGTTTCCATAGATCCTGGGCATATAGCTCAAAGTCCACAGTCTGGCCCAAGATGGAGTCCTGTTTTCAAGATGGAGCCTGTTCTGTCTGTTTCCTCCTTCAATAGGAGATGCACAGGTTCATACATTTCAAATAGGTGAGGTGCTGTAAGATCTTCTACAGAAATAAGGGTGTTGGTCATGTTTATTTATAAGTGAACATGATCATTGAAGAGTAGCTCTAAAGTGTTTAAATAAGAGAGTGATCTTAACAGTTGTGTGCCTGTATGTGTGTGCAAATATACAATCTGTGTTTTAAATGGTGGATTGAGTAAGAAAAATTATACACATAGTCAAGATATGTACCTGTGTGTAATTTAATAAAACTCTACTCTAAAAAAGATTTTTTAAATATACAAGGTGGACTCTCCAAAGTCCTTTGCATACCATTTATAGATACCAAGATCTTATCTCAAATAATCACTGCCATCTATCTCATTCCCCCAACATGCCTTCCTTCTACCTTATAACAAAGTCATACAATTCGACCTTTCCCTGCTGCCTGTTTCCTTTCATTTGCTGCCATTCTGCCCACATTTACATTGTTCTCATTATCAAATGCATTTCTGTCATTAACAGGTGTCATATTCATCAGTTAAAACCTTATCCATTCTTTAAGATACAGCTCCAATGTTAGCTTCCCAATGAATGTCTTTATTCATCATTAATATCACTCCCTTGTCTGTTACATAGCATTTTGTTTGTATTTTTAGTACCAGATGTAACACAACTTGCCCAATATTTTAAATGTGTATCCATGCCTGTTTCACTTGATGGGTAGTAGAAATTTTAAGGTCAATGACCATATGCTGTTTACTTCTATATACACAATACTGCCAAGCAGAGTGTCTTTCCAAAAGTAGATAATAAATATTTGTAGGATTTCATTGAAATGAGACTAACTGAATTAACTCAAGGTTGCTATACATTGTTTCTTTACTGTTCAGAATGCTTTGTTTTTGAATTGCAACATTTGTCTCCATTTTTGCTGTACTTGAAAGCTGATATTCTCTTAACTTAGTTCCATCTAAGTGAATTCAAGAGTGACATTTATTAATATTTGCATAGCTCAAAAGCAGTTCATGCTGTGCAAAACACTCTACAAATTGGAAGTGCTATTTAAAAATAAAAAGATATATAGTGTAGTAAAGTGCAGCAACTTGGCACAATCAATATATCTCTTGAATTTTTCAATACTAAAATTAAAAGAAAGAAGTACCTGTTATACGTCTACTGAAACAATGGAACACAACTGTATTTGCAAATGCTGACACTGTCTTGTTAAAAGAAAAATCTAAGAACAGTTGCTAGGGCTATTGTATGCATCCACAGTGTCTATGGAAACTGAGCCAGCAGGAAACTTCTAAGGAGGAATAAAAAGACACCTGGAAGAGTGCCCAGGGTCAGGAAGACAATGAATATATAACTTTTCAAAATTTATAAAGAGAAAAAGTAGAATAAAAAAATACACTATCTGTTGTCTTTGGATACGAGCAGTTTAATTCTGGTGGAAAATATGAAGAATAGAAAAGCAAAAACAACTTTATAACCTTGCTTCAATTTACTAAGACAACACTAAAGTCTGAGAAGTAATGTTGCTACTCCTTCCTAGACACTCATAAAGTTGACTCCTGCTTGTGTATTGTCTGTAAGCCATGGATGAATCTTCTCATGCTCTGAAACAGCATTTATATTTCAAAGAAAAGGGAACATAACTTATTCTCTTTTTGAAATTTGAACCCTGGCACATCTAACGATTTTGTACTTCATTAATTAGAACAGGGTGCCATATCCTTGACCAGACATCTAGTAGCTCACTTTGGCTCATATAAATGAATTTTTGTCTGAGAAAATAACTCATTTAGAGAAAAAATAGATTTAACCTTTGTCCTTTTTTAGCTAACAATTTCATATGTGCTGTTTCTGCAGAATTTCATCAGTCTCCAAATGATGATATGAATGCAATAAAACCTTTAAAATTAAAAAATCTGTTATTTGGTTTTTGTATAGTAAAAATTCTGAAATGATGTATTATTCATTGATTAATTTTGAAAAATGAGCATTTTTTTAAGTAGGAATAAATATTAGAAATAAATACCAGAAATCCAGAAAGTGCCAGAAATAAGTACCAAATAGCCAGTGTTAAGCATAGACACAATCTTTGCCTTCCTTGGATCTATACATTAACAAGGAAGATAGATCTTCATCAAACTACCAGTAACATATGTGTCCAAGATAGTTCCTTTTAAAATGATAAATTAATATGTATTTTTATTTTAAAGAGGCAAATGTAAGAATATGAATTTAGGAAATGTATACTTTGTGTTTTAAAAACAATAGTAACTACTTTTCCACTATGGAACAATTAGCAAATATTTTAAGATACCTTCCATACTGAGTTTATTTAGCTTTATAAGGTATTTGAAAATGAATTCTATTCTTGATCACAAAGGAATACTTACAGCTTTAGATTTTGAGTAGAAATAATTATTGTTTTCAATTTGTTGAGTGCTAAGTACTATATGTAGACAATATAGTACTTTTTTATCTTATTTCCTAAGCAAATTCTTTAGATTCAAGAAATATTTAAGAACAGAGATCTTTTATAAACATTCAGCCAACTGAAAAACTCAACTGACCAGAACATTGAGGGATAGTAAATAAGAGAGAGGAGGGAAAATGGTGCACAAGGTAGCCAAGATTGGAGAAAATAAGAATCAAAACCCCTAAAGGCCAGTTTGGGCCCTGCTGAAGTCCATTAGTTCAGGAAGAACTACTGGAGTTCAAACTGATCAATCATCTCCCACTCAACCACATGGGGTCAAATTCTGCCCTCAATTACACGCACCTAACTTTCATTGAAGTTGCAGGGAGCTAGACACACATTCAGGAGGGCAGGCGGTGGCCCTGCACACTGAGTGGGGAATAATTGATGGCTCTCTCCTTGCTGTGCTTGGCTCGGTGAGCACAGCTAGCAGCAGAGGCCTGCAGTCTAAGCAGACTGGGAGGGTGATATAAAAACCACACATCCTTGAGTGCTGGACCAGAGCTGCTGCAGCTGTTCTTCATTTCAAGACTGAAGAAGGCCCACTTCACTAAGCACTGAGATGTGTATAATTTCTCACAGATTCTTTTCCTTAGTTTACCCTGGTTTCTCATCCCATTCCCATTCTATTTTATTCTCCTTTAAGAAAGTGGTTCTTATCTTTCTATGCTCCCTTTCCCATCCTTATTTTCAGGCTTTTACAAATATTAAATGAGATAAAGTGCTTAGGACAATCTAGCACAAGATGAGTTCAATAACTGTTAGTTTAGTTGTGACAGTTATTTTCTATTAACATTATCATTGCTATTGTTAGTATTATTTTTCCTTGATTTATAGAAGATTTTTTTATATACGCCATAAAGGAAATCCTTTAATTTTGATAAAATTTTACTTAGAAAGTTTTATTTTTTGTGTATGTTTCTAAAACTGCTTATTTTATACCGAACTTATAGTCACATACTGAATTTATCTACAAAGTTGAATGATATTTCTGAGACATTATCCTTTAATGAGAAAAGTTATAGAAAAAAATCATTGAGCAACATTGAAAATATTCCCAAGAATGTAACCGGCAGAGCCATAATACTTAACCTAATAAAACTTGACCTTCTTGAAGGAAATAAACATTAATTGGTTTACTGTAAATAGTTTTAAAATGGAATGTGCAAAAATAGTACATTTTGATATCTGTACTTTTTATTATAAGACTAGTTAAGATACAGCATAATTTAGGTTAATTTTTAGATAGTATAAAGCTTGAAAATGTATGGCAAAAACTATTATGACTTTAAACAATATATAATATTTCAAATAATATATATAGATACATGTGCTAAGTATACTATGTTTAGTAAAATTATATATTTTAGCATTCTGACTGCTGGGTGGCTTATCCTGCTATACCAGCACACTCAGGAATATGAAAACTATAACATATGCATTTAATAATAAGCTAAAATATTTTAACAGAACATAATATAAAAATACTAAAATTATGAGCATGTATTATAAAAGCAGCTCTATAAATTCCTAAGTATGTCCATTACTCAAACGACAATTTGTTATATTGAATATATAGTTTTCTTTTCAGGTTCCATGTATAAAAACTCTGATGTTTATTAGCCTTTGATTGACTTTTCACAGTTTCTCAGAAGTCCACAGAGCATGTTGATTGAGGATTACCTAAGAACCTCAATGAAAACTCAACATTTTCACAAGGTCTTGAATGGCCACTATGAGCCCAGCACCAGTCTTGCTGCTCACAGATTCCTCAGAGTCTGCCCTTGCACACAACCCAGCCAGTCTTCAGGACAGGTGGAACAAACCCACTCTTGTTTATAATCTCCCAGCTTTTCTCAGTTCTACATAGTCCATGTTCCAATAATATATGAGTGGACCATTTTAACTAGAATCTCCTCTACTACATTTTTTTTCAAGAAGTAAAGAATCCTATTCTCTCTGTTTTTGCTGTTTTTCAATCACCCATTAACATCCATCTCTTTCCATGTGTGTGTACTACCAGATCTTGCTTTCTTTTTCCCTTAAAGGTATTTTACTGTCCAGTTAATTCAAATTCCTTCACTTATATCATTGCCCACAATGCTTAGAAAGGGGTTCTTTTTCAATGTCTGCTCTAGAAACTTTGTTGATGAACTTTAAACACCTATAGTCAATAACTACATTGAGAGGTAGTAAAATCAGTGATCAAAAGAATGGGTACTGGAGAAAGATTGCCTCATATCTTGGTGCTGCAATTCTCTAGTCGAATATTTAACTTCTATTCTTTCAAGTTTCTTATCTGTAAGTGAAGAAAATAACTTTCTCATGGTATTGTGAATAAATAAGCTCACATGCTAATAGTTTTAATCTGTTAGTTAATATTAACACTCTAAAGATGGTTAGAACAATACACAAAGTCAGTATTCAATAAAAGTAAATATAAATGGAGGATCATGTTTTTGTCAAAAACTTATTGAGAAAAAATTAAACTGAAATATCATATAGAAATAAAATATCTGATTAATATAGAATGGTCTTTTTTAAATGAGTGTTCTATAAAAACTAATTTTACAGGATGTTAACACTATGTGAAAAAGTGTGATGTTAACATTATATGAAAAAGTATTTTATCATTAGATAAACTGTAAAACTCAGGTTTAAAAAGGATGAAAATTTGAATGCAGAACTTCATAGACCTGCATGATGAATCTCTTGAAGAGATATAACTTATATAATATTTCTGAAACAAATTGTATTTTGAAACTCTTGCTATTGTGGAGCATCTTATAGCTAATGGTGATACTTGAGCTCTAAATAGCAATGAATATGGGCTATTTCCACAGTTTCAATATAAACTCAGTATCAACAACACCTGTAGCTGTGATTCCAAGCAATGAATAGTCCCATTATCAAAGACTATGGAAGAGAATCTGAAAGGAGGCCCTGCCTAAAAATCAAGCCCTAAAAACAGCTTGCGCTGTGTTTAGTCGCTCAGTCGTAACCGATTCTTTGCTACCCAATGGACCGTAGCCCACTAGGATCCTCTGTCCATGGGGGTCCTCCAGGCAAGAATACTGGAGTGGGTTGCCAAGCTCTTCCCCAGGGGGTCTTCCCAACCCAGGGATCGAACCCAGGTCACCCACATTGCGGGAAGATTCTTTACCATCTGAGCCACCAGGGAAGCCTCAAAGCAGCTTAGTTGTAAGGAAGTAGAGGCTGATGCTAGAATATACATTTAAAAAGTAAATCTGGACCAAGATAATCTTTGAATCCTTGATGAAAGTTTTGAGCTCAAAGAATATCAAAGATTAATATTTCTTATCTCTGGAAATTTATGGACAGTACAACTCCATTTAGGCATTACAGATAAATGAATATCTCTCTTAATACTGTTTTAAAATCAGAAGCAAGCAAGAAAAAAAAAAATCCAAGGAATGAAAATCCATTACCTCTTCCATGCCTTCATATTCTGATTTTGTTATAAAAAGCCAGTAGAACAAAGATAAATTTGTACCTGTGAATCTTTCAGCAGCAAATCTGAAATGGATTAATTAGAATTTGGAGTAGGGCTCATGACTTATTCATCTTTATATCCCTTCCATAATCCAGTGCACATAATAGAAGGTTAGTAATTTCTTGTTAAATGCATAAATTAAAACTGACCCAAGTATATTCATGGTGAAATTTATTTACTATCAATTATATTATACCCAGATTATAGGTAAAAAGGTGACTTTGCCTACAAAGAAAAATGGACAAAGACTGAATCCCTCTTTCCTAAACAGTAAGTCTGTTGCTAATGTAACCTTGAAGTTTCATACTTGATTTATTCACCTTCTTAGATTTACTCTTAGCTCTGTGGGGCTCTGACCCTTTTCTCCAGCCCTGTACCCAGATGAAGAACCTATTTTGAGACATCTCACAGCTCAAGAGTACAACTGCAAGGGAGCGTATAGCAATTCATGTATCTTGAGATTGTATCTGACCAATGAGAAACAGGAGATAGTACATACTTAAATTCCTTGTTCTTCCTCTTTGGAGATGTCCTATGTGAATAAGCACCTGGTTTTGTGTTTTCAGTGAAGCTTTGGAGGGGCTAGTGTAATGTACCACTTTGTATTTTTCCCCCTCCCCAGGTTCACGCTCTTTCTTCTCTAACTCTAATTTTCCTGGGATTCTACTCTTCAATGGAACTGTCAATTTACTTTTGCCTTGGGCTATTTTCTAGGTATCTTTGACTAAGATGATTTTCATCCTTAGTAGTTAGGGAAGGGGAAATGACAACTCAGTTCTGCAAAATCAGTGGAAATTTCAAACTAAAAGCCTCTCTTTCAAAATAAATTGGCATTAAACAATATACATTAACATTCCATCTGAACCTAAAGAATCAAATATAATGGGACCTGAAACTCACATAGATATGGAAGACCTCCTAAGCAGAAATGAAATTTTATAGAAGTGGATAATTCATTCCCGAGTGTTTAAGTCACATATAATGATTTTGAACTTAACTTTGAAGAATAGGAGTAATGAAATAATAAGTGAAGCTTTTCCCCTACAAAGTTTGGGGAGCATTTTCCCTAGCCATGATGTGTGTGTGTTAGTCGTCCAGTCATGTTCTATTTTTTGCAACCCCATGGACTATAGCCTTCCAGGCTCCTCTGTCCATGGAATTCTCTAGACACGAATACTGGAGTAGGTTGCCATGCCCTTCTCCAGGGGACCTTTCCAACCCAGGGATTGAACCCAGGTCTCCCACATTGCAGGCAGGTTTTTTTTTTTTTTTTTTTTTTTTTTTACCATTTGTGCTGCCCAGGAAACCCATGACTGAGGGAAATTTCTATTTTTCCTTCAAGTTCGATAGCAAAAGCTCACTTCAATCATGTTGTCTTTTGAGTTCAGCTCCACTTGAATTTAAGAGAAGTTCCTGAAACCTGATGAATAGAATTTTTAATCTGAGAAGAATATTCTGGACTTTGCTCCTAACTGTATTGTGCTACTTGTTAAGTTAGAAAAGTGATACCTGATAAGCAAAAAAAAAAAAAAATTCATAGACCTAAAGTCACTATGTAAAAAACAAGAAAAATATTAGGTCAGGAAGACTGTGTATAAATGAGTACTATCCCAGTAATATGATTTATTTATTCAAGGTAAACTAATATGATTGCCTTTCTGCTTCAAGACCAGCTTACACATTTATACAGGAATCTGTGTATGAAGCACCCCCCACCCTTGATTCAGTTCACATCTATTTCCCTCTTGAAATCCTTAATGCCTTTGGAAAAAAAGGAGCCCTGTACTATCATTTTCAGGTCGGCCTCACAAGTTATTCAGGCAGTCATGTACAACTTACAAACTTGATGGTGGATTCAGCTCCATTTTTTAGCATGCATTTAATTTCTAGAGTTTAGAAGGCAAAGCATATAAGGAAAGTAAATAATTTTAATAATTTTGAGATTTATATCAAAATAATCTGATACCTATCTCCATTTTGAATTTTGATTTCTCCCTGGCCTGGGTTCCCCACGAACAGGTCAGTGCCTAGAAGCTCAGGGATTTGATGCCCTGCCTCTTGGTATTTGGTTCCTGCTTTTGTTATGTCCCCAGGAGACTCATCATTTATGTTACCTTTTGCCCCCATACGTCTGGATCATGAACTCTTGTTCTATTTAGGATTTTTTAATTAAAAGAAACAGAGGTATGTTCCTTCTATGCCTGCTTCCTGGAAGGTTTTTATCATAAATGGATGTTGAATTTTGTCAAGCTCAATTCCAGAAAAATAAGTGACCCAATCAAAAAATGGGCCAAAGAACTAAACAGACATTTCTCCAAAGAAGATATACAGTTGGCTAACAAACACATGAAAAGATGCTTAACATCACTCATTATCAGAGAAATACAAATCAAAACCACAATGAGGTATCACCTCATGCCAGTCAGAGTAGTTGCTATCAAAAAGTCTACAAACAATAAATGCTGGAGAGGGTGTGGAGAAAAAGGAATCCTCTTACACTGTTGGTGGGAATGCAAACTAGTACAGCCACTATGGAGAACAGTGTGGATATTCCTTAAAAAACTGGAAATAGAACTGCCATACAACCCAGAAATCCCACTGCTGGGCATACACACCGAGGAAAACAGAATCAAAAGAGACACATGTACCCCAGTGTTCATCACAGCACTGTTTACAATAGCCAGGACACGGAAGCAACCCAGATGTCCATCAGCAGACGAATGGATAAGAAAGCTGTGGTACATATACACAATGGAATATTACTCAGCTATTAAAAAGAACACATTTCCATCGGTTCTAATGAGGTGGAGCCATTTATACAGAGGGAAGTAATTCAGAAAGAAAAACACCAATACAGTATATTAACGCATATATATGGAATTTAGAAAGATGGTAACAGTGACCCTATATGCGAGATAGTGAAAGAGACACAGATATAAAGAACAGACTTTTGGACTCTGTGGGAGAAGGCAAGGGTGGGATGATTTGAGAGAATAGCATTGAAACATGTATATTATTATATGTAAAATAGATCACCAGTCCAGGTTCGATGCATGAGATAGGGTGCTCAGGGCTGGTGCAATGGGATGACCCAGAGGGATGAGATGGGAAGGGAGGTGGGAGGGAGGTTCAGGATGGGGAACACATGTACATATATGGTTGATTCATGTGAATGTATGGCAAAAACCACCACAATATTGTAAAGTAGTTAGCCTCCAATTAAAATAAATTAATTAAAAAAAAGAAAGAAACAGAGGTTTTTCACATTGCCTCAAGACCAAAAAGAGATTAATTATAAGATACACAAGATTTCAATCTATATTTTCTAGAGATGGCCTGGTTTCTCTGTGAGTCTCCTTCTTGTGTCTCTAGCTATTTGAAGATGTGTGTTCTCTTTTTATGAAGTCCTTATGGGATGTCATGGATATTCTTATCTATTTTCAGTTATAGCATACCCTGAAAACTGTATGATTAATTTCGTATATCTTAATTTAGACATCAAAGAGGGAACTTGTTTGACCTATCCTTCCAAGACAGGCCATGTCAAGTTAATTTTCCATTCAATGGGTTGCCAGTCCATGAGTCCAGAACATGTTCCAGATAGCATAAAGCCTAATTAGTAAGTCCCAGGGAAAAATCATACAGTATACAACATGACTGCCTACTAAAAATTATGATTAAATTATGATTTCTGGCTGTGAGCATGGTAGTAAATGTATCTGAAACAAAAGTTAAAAGTTTTGACCCAGAATACAAGTACCAACCTCTTCATGGTAGTAGCTAGAATGCTAGTCTATGGTTTAATGGGATCATCCTTGGTAAAAATTTTGAGATGTGAAAATGTCATACTTTACCTTCCAATAGTCACTACAATTTTTCATGCTGAACACTCCATTGCTTGAATTTCCATCAATTATTTGCTTCTTGGATATCTTTGAAACAGCCATCTTCTCTCTCTGAGCTTATCTTTTTCTAAATATTGTTCAGTCATGATCTGACCATCTCCCTTGCTAATCAGCTTCCATATCCGATATATATATTTTTAAGTTATTCAACATGTTCATCTACAATTAAAAAAGCCTTTCAGAAGTACTTTCTCCAGGCAGTATGTAATGATTTGAGAATAAAATAACATGAAATTACTGCGTTTTGCATTGACTGCCGGTTATTTCACTTACACTCAAAGCATCCCAGCAACTTAGCTAACAAAGGAAAAATTGAGGTTTTTCTTTTATTTCTTTTTAAATATTTTAACTATTTTATTTTTCAAACTATTTTAATAAAATGTTATATTTTGAATTTTGGCCTTATTACTACTTATTTGTTACCTTGTATCATGAGGTATCAAATTTAAGTTCAAGGTATAAAAAAACTTTCTATCGTTGTTTAATCTTGTGATTTATCTACAAATGTCTACTATTTGTAGGTTGTGTGTCTTCTATCTTTTTCTGTTCTTTAGACATAAACACTAAATTAATTATGAATAACTTTAATTTAGCATCATTTACCTACAAAAGAATGTAAAAAAGTAATCATATTTAGATATCACTAATAAGTATTCTTTTCTGTTTTCTGGTATTGTGAAAAAATTTTCTGAGAAAAATTAAGTAAATTATTATTAATTAAAATAGTATGTATCCTAAAATATATGTGAATATCTTTTGAATATGAGAATCAAGAGTATATGTACAACGATTTTATAAAGGAAAAGAGCACACTTTTATAGAAAACATGATTAAGCATATACTTGCATAATATTTAGAAACTAGCTTATTAAGATAAAAATAAAATTACCAATAGCAAATTATTTCAGAAACAAGAGATAGATACAGAGTAGCTGGGGTGGGGGGTAGAAAAATTCAAGAAGCAATAAGCCAGTTTTCTGTGTCCAAATATTGTGTTATGTTTTTTGTCTGTTTTTGCCTCTTTTTAAGAAGAGGCATCTTGGCTCCTCTTCTCAATTTCTAGCATTTGGCCATTTAGATAAAGGCACAGATGCTCACTTGCTTAAGTAATTTTATTCAAATGATTTTTATTGCCTAAAAATGATCTCGCTGTTGGAGATTGCCTATGGTTTAGAGTATACAGCACAAGGCATTTAAATGATAAGGTAGCTGCTTCCAACTTGAATCTTGCCTGAAGAGAGTAAGAGGCAATGTCTAGCTTCATTACCTTTTAGGGGTTTACAATATTTATTAGTGTTGCTACTTTCTCTGTGTCCATAACAATTCTTCTGTCCCATTTAGTAGCTGTCTGTGGTAAAAATGCTACTGCATATCTGTGGTTTGATAGTATTTCTACTACTTATCATTCATAAGAGTATAAGAAGATCTTTGCCTACTCTCCTGAAATTTCACCCTATCAAATTATAGGATCTATGTATATATGTATTGGAATGTGTGTATTTTTGTTGCTGTTCAGTCGCTAAGTTGTGTCCGACTTTTTGCAACCCCATGGGCTGCAGCACTGCAGGCTCCTCTGTGTTCCACTATCTCCCAGAGTTTGTTCAAATTCATGTCCATTGAGCCTGTGATGTTATCTAACCATCTCATCCATTTGCCACTTCCTTTTTCTTTCTCTTTCAATCTTTCCCAACATCTGGGTCTTTCACAAATAGATGCATATATATGCACACTACTCTTTTCTGTTGACTTTAAGAGAAGTTTTAACAATTAGCAAGAATTTTATCCTTTTATACATAGGGGTTAATTAGGTATAATCAGTAAACAGTATTAAGCAATATTGAAATCACTGAATGAAACACTGAAATTAATTTAAGACTATATTTGCAAAAGCAGAGTAGTGGATTGGTAATCACCCAGCACTCGGAATAAGAACTGGGTTCTAGTCTCTACTCAATTATTTATAGCCTATCAGACTTGAGAAAGTCACTAAATTATCCAAGCTTTAATTTCCCTACTTATGAAATGGGATAAGAAAATATTTTTGAAACTAAAATCTTTGTTTTCTATGTTTCTATAGCAGGGGGTTCAGAATCTTGCAGAAGCTCATAAATATTTGCTTAATCAGACAGAATAAAGGAAATGATTTGTCATAAGATCTTTTAAGGACTGTTCTATCTCAAATAGTACTTCCCAGGTGGCACTAGTGTAAAGAACCCACTTGCCAAGGCAGGAGATATGAGATGTGAGATTGATCCCTGGGTCTGGGAGATACCCTGGAGAAGGGAATGGCAACCCACTCCAGTATTCTTGCCTAGAAAACTCCATGGGCAGAGGAGCCTGGTGGGCTATAGTCTATAAGGTCGCAAAGAGTTGGGCATACTTAACCCACACACACGCAGGCTTGCACACTGGCTCAAAGGACAGTAAATTATTCATGATATTATCTTTTCTTTTTTTGAAATCAAGTAGCAGAGAAGTTTAAACATATATGACAAAAGGAAGAATTTTTACAATTAATATTAGTCTTTTGGTGTAATGCCTTAGCCTCTTTCTAAGGACTAAGGCTTCTGGGTTCATTTTGAAGTAGTTTGTAATAAATAGAGACGTTCTTTTGGTATATCTAAGTCCATAAATTGTGGATATTTGAATAAAGTGAACCTATGGTAAAATACCTTGAGAAAAATAGATTATTTTATATAATAAATGCTACATTCTAATAGCATCACATACACTTTTTTTTTAATACACAAATTGAAGCTGCCTCCAATGGGTCAGAAGAGCCGAAATTCTACTATCATTCTCTTTGCATTTAGCCTTCTTTTTAGATTTCCTCAAAATGTGGAAATGTATGAAGTGCTGGAAAAGAAGTCAGTCATGCAGATACAAAAGGGGATCCTCTGAAGTCTCTTCAGTGGACTCCATTGGTCTTATCAAGGTTACATGATCTTACTGCTGAAGCTCAGAAAGAGTTCCCGGAGGGGTTGTATGGATCTGCTGAGTCTCTTTATGTATCTGACTCCTCAGAAAATCTCTGCTCACTGTTTTCCTCTCCTATTCATGTCTCTGTACTCTTTTAGTTCATTTAATCACACGTCTATATCTACAAGATACTAGTGGTCCTGAGAATGCTCTGCCCATGTGGTTTCTGTGTTAGTCAGTTACCCAAATCATTTTTACCTTCTCAGCCAGGAGACTGAACTCTAAACTTGGAACGACATTACTTCTCTTTTACCTTCCCAAATATATCCAAGATAACTTTCTTGCTACACGCTTGCTGTAATGCTAAGAAATTCAAACAGCAACAACAGAAGTTAAATCTTCAATAGGGCATCTTACTATAAATATTTTAAAAATTGAAAGAACAAATACAAACTTGCTGATATAAATATATTTATATGAAACAAGAAATAAATTAGTGTTCAGAAATATTTGGGGGAGTGTCTCTCATACATCCTGAAAATATTTCCCCCTCTAAATACTCCCTCATGGTATTTATATCACAGTACTTGTTTAATGTCCTCTTCTTTTGTAAATTAAAAAGACTTTGAGGACAGAGACCTCTGCTCTTTTTACTGGTATATATTCAGCAGCTTTCTTCCTCATGACTGGCACAAAACAGACCCCCCAAACATACTATATTTAATGGAAATGTAAAGACTTATCTGCTTAGAGTTTAATTCCACCTTCCTTTTTTTACATACCACATTTATTAAAATTATGTGGTTTTTCTGTCTGTGGAAATACTCCATCATACATGTTTCCAATTATATCTAGAATTTATTCTTTTTCACCTAAAACTTATCTCTTTCTTCTATTTTTTAACAATCTGCTCAAAACATGTTTCCTCTGTACACTTCAATGTTTCAGTCAACTTTCTTACTATACTAAGTCTATCAGCACTAAAAATTATTCTTGGTCTCTACTTCTGTTTATACACACATGCACACACATATGCACACATCAGAAGTAAGTTCTTGAATTCCCTCCTCCATGTAAGATGTGTAAGATCATCTAACTTAAATCACATTAAGAAGGAACATTTACCTAAATAATCAACTAAGCTCTAGATTCTGTATAAAATCATATGTTGTGCTTAGTTGCTCAGTCATGCCCGACTCTTTGTGACCCAGTGAACCATAGCCCACCAGGCTCCTCTGTCTAAGGGGATTCTCCAGGCAAGAATACTGGAGTGGGTTTCCATGTCCTCCTCCAGGGGATATTTCCAACAGAGGGATAGAACCCAGGTCTCCCATATTGCAGGTGGATTCTTTACCAACTGAACCACCATGGAAGCCATATGTACACATTTTTCTCATTGTAAAGTCACAATTCAGTTCAGTCGCTCAGTCCTGTCCAAACCTTTGCAACCCCATGAACCGCAGCACACCAGGCCTCCCTGTCCATCAGTAACTCCCTAAGTCTACCCAAACCCATGTCCATCGAGTCGGTGATGCCATCCAGCCATCTCATCCTCTGTCCTCCCCTTCTCCTCCTGCCCTCAATCTTTCCCAGTATCAGGGTCTTTTCCAATGAGTCAACTCTTCGCATGAGGTGGCCAAAGTATTGGAGTTTCAGCTTCAACATCAGCCCTTCCAATGAACATCCAGGACTGATCTCCTTTAGGATGGACTGGTTGGATCTCCTTGCAGTCCAAGGGTCTCTCAAGAGTCTTCTCCAACACCACAGTTCAAAAGCATCAATTCTGCGGCACTCAACTTTCTTTATAGTCCAACTCTTACATCCATACATGACCACTGGAAAAACCATAGCCTTGACTAGATGGACCTTTGTTGGCAAAGTAATGTCTCTGCTTTTAAATATGCTGTCTAGGTTGGTCATAACTTTCCTTCCAAGGAGTAAACGTCTTTTAATTTCATGGCTGCAGTCACCATCTGCAGTGATTTGGGGGCCCAGAACAATAAAGTCAGCCACTGTTTCCACTGTTTCCCCATCTATCTGCCATGAAGTGATGGGACCGGATGCCATGATCTTAGTTTTCTGAATGTTGAGCTTTAAGCAAACTTTTTCACTCTCCTCTTTCACTTTCATCAAGAGGCTCTTTAGTTCTTCTTCACTTTCTGCCATAAGGGTGGTGTCATCTGCATGTCTGAGGTTGTTGATATTTCTCTTGTATAGTCACAAGACTTTATTAATTTACTGTTATTAACCTCATCTCATTTACAGATGAGAACACAGAGGCTCAATGAGATTAACTTATGACCGAAGTCTCAGGGCTCTTGGCAGCTCAATATTTTTCTGGAAATATTTCTGATTCTAGAATCTATACTAATAAACCTGTACACCACTCAGCAGTTTGTCTTATGCTCCTACAATTTTTTGTTAAGTTGCGTATATATTTTAGAATAACATCTATATCAAGCAAAGCAACATAATTGTTTGTTGGAAGGTACACCTTCTTTCTTATTAGCCTGAAAGTACAGTCTAATAAGAGTATTTGCCTTGTGAAGTCATCTTTCTGAAGACATAATGAGCAAGAGGAGATTATAGATTTACTACCATTTCTGCAATTAATTCTTTAATTTTGGAGATGGACTAAGTCTTTTAAATTATTTCAGTCACAGATTCCATATTCCATAAATATCTAAAATGAAGATACTATGTTAGATTACCTCCCACTATCTCTTCAGCCTAAATATGTGTATTTTAACATGTTTTCATGAACCATTTCACACAGATAAAGTTGTTTAATTAAAATTCCATGGACTATAGTCAATAGGGTTGCAAAGAGTCAGACACAACTGAGCAACTTTCACTTCTCTTCACTTCACCCTCACCAAACTAATTCAAATTATTTTTAAACTCATCAGTTTAAAATATGCTTAAATATTAAGATTAAGGATTTGAAAAACAGCTTGGAGGTAAGGAATAATTAATGTTTACCAGTATCATTTTTATTAGAAATATAGTGTTTAGAAATGTTTCTGAAATTTTAGGAATTCAGGGTATTTTTCGATTTTTTTTCACCATAATATGAATTAAAGTTTAAGAACATATACTAAAACATACTATTTGTTAGAACTCATACCTATATCAGGGAAACTACCGTATATTGTTGGTGAAAATAATCAATAAACAATCTGAAATAGAAATTGGAAAGAGTTGTATTCAAGCCAAACCAAATTATAGCACAGGAGACATGGAATTAGGAAGTACTTGAATTGTATTTTGTCCAGTTGCAAAATGGGGGAGGCAAAAGCCACAAAGTTGCACAATTTATTGGGTAAGAGTTAGTACTGGAGCTGGCAAGGAGTAAAGTAAAAGTGAAAGTGTTAGCTCCTCAGTCATGTCCAAATCTTTGTGACCCCATGGACTTAGCCCAATAGGTTCCAATGTCCATGGAATTCTCCAGTCATGAAAACTGGAGTGGGTACCTATTCTCTTCCCCAGGGAAACTTCCTGAACGAGGGATTGAACCCAGGTCAGCAAAGAGTAGTTCAGTTCAGTTCAGTTCAGTCGCTCAGTCGTGTCCGACTCTTTGCGACCACATGAATTGCAGCACACCAGGCCTCCCTGTTCATCATCAACTCCCGGAGTCTACCCAAACCCATGTCCATCAAGTCGGTGATGCCATCCAACCATCTCATCCTCTGTCCTCCCCTTCTCCTCCTGCCCCCAATCCTACCCAGCATTAGGGTCTTTTCCAATGAGTCAACCCTTCGCATGAGGTGGCCAAAGTATTGGAGTTTCAACTTCAACATCAGACCTTCCAATGAACACCCAGGATTGATCTCTTTTAGGATGGATTGATTGGATCTCCTTGCAGTCCAAGGGACTCTCAAGAGTCTTCTCCAACACCACAGTTCAAAAGCATCAATTCTTCGGTGCTCAGCCTTCTTCACCGTCCAACTCTCACATCCATACATGACCACTGGAAAAACCATAGCCTTGACTAGACGGACTTTTGTTGGCAAAGTAATGTCTCTGCTTTTAAATATGCTATCTAGGTTGGCCATCATCTTCCTTCCAAGGAGTAAGCGTCTTTTAATTTCATGGCTGCAGTCACCATCAGCAGTGATTCTGGAGCCCAAAAAAATAAAGTCTGACACTGTTTCCACTGTTTCCCCATCTATTTCCCAGGAAGTGATGGGACCAGATGCCATGATCTTAGTTTTCTGAATGTTGAGCTTTAAGCCAAATTTTTCACTCTCCTCTTTCACCTTCATCAAGAGGCTCTTTAGTTCTTCTTCACTTTCTGCCATAAGGGTGGTGTCATCTGCATATCTGAGGTTATTGATATTTCTCCCCGCAATCTTGATTCCAGATTGTGTTTCTTCCAGCCCAGCGTTTCTCATGATGTACTGTGCATATAAGTTAAATAAGCAGGGTGACAATATGCAGCCTTGACGTACTCCTTTTCCTATTTGGAACCAGTCTGTTGTTCCATGTCCAGTTCTAACTGTTGCTTCCTGACCTGCATACAGGTTTCTCAAGAGGCAGGTCAGGTGGTCTGGTATTCCCATCTCTTTCAGAATTTTCCACAGTTTATTGTGATCCACACAGTCAAAGGCTTTGGCATAGTCAATAAAGCAGAAATAGATGTTTTTTCTGGAACTCTCTTGCTTTTTCGATGATCCAGCGGATATTGGCAATTTGATCTCTGGTTCCTCTGCCTTTTCTAAAACCAGCTTGAACATCTGGAAGTTCACGGTTCACGTATTGCTGAAGCCTGGCTTGGAGAATTTTGAGCATTATTTTACTAGCGTGTGAGATGAGTGCAATTGTGCGGTAGTTTGAGCATTCTTTGGCATTGCCTTTCTTTGGGATTGGAACGAAAACTGACCTTTTCCAGTCCTGTGGCCACTGCTGAGTTTTCCAAATTTGCTGGCATATCAAGTGCAGCACTTTCACAGCATCATCTTTCAGGATCTGAAATAGCTCAACTGGAATTCCATCACCTCCACTAGCTTTGTTCGTAGTGATGCTTTCTAAGGCCCACTTGACTTCACATTCCAGGATGTCTGGCTCTAGGTGAGTGATCACACCATCGTGATTATCTGGGTCGCAAAGATCTTTTTTGTACAGTTCTTCTGTGTATTCTTGCCACCTCTTCTTAATGTCTTCTGCTTCTGTTAGGTCCATACCATTTCTGTCCTTTATCGAGCCTATCTTTGCATGAAATGTTCCTTTGGTATCTCCAATTTTCTTGAAGAGATCTCTAGTCTTTCCCAATCTGTTTTTTCCTCTATTTCTTTGCACTGATCGCTGAGGAAGGCTTTCTTATCTCTCCTTGCTATTCTTTGGAACACTGCATTCAGATGGGAATATCTTTCCTTTTCTCCTTTGCGCTTCGCTTCTCTTCTCTTCCCAGCTATCTGTAAGGCCTCCTCAGACAGCCAGTTTGCTTTTTTGCATTTCTTTTCCATGGGGATTTTCTTGATCCCTGTCTTCTGTACAATGTCATGAACCTCTGTCCATAGTTAATCAGGCACTCTGTCTATCAGGTCTAGTCCCTTAAATCTATTTGTCACTTCCACTGTATACTCATAAGGGATTTGATCTAGGTCATACCTGAATGGACTAGTGGTTTTCCCTACTTTCTTCAATTTAAGTCTGAAGTTGGCAATAAGCAGTTCATGATCTGAGCCACAATCTGCTCCCGGTCTTGTTTTTGCTGACTGTATAGAGCTTCTCCATCTTTGGCTGCAAAGAATATAATCAATCTGATTTCGGTGTTGACCATCTGGTGATGTCCACGTGTAGAGTCTTCTCTTGTGTTGTTGGAATAGGGTGTTTGCTATTACCAGTGCATTCTCGTGGCAAAACTCTATTAGCCTTTGCCCTGCTTCATTCTGTACTCCAAGGCCAAACTTGCCTGTTACACCAGGTGTTTCTTGACTTCCTACTTTTGCATTCCAGTCCCCTATAATGAAAAGGACATCTCTTTGGGGTGTTAGTTCTAGAAGGTCTTGTAGGTCTTCATAGAACCGTTCAACTTCAGCTTCTTCGGCGTTACTGGTTGGGGCATAGACTTGGATTACCGTGATATTGAATGGTTTGCCTTGGAAACGAACAGAGATCATTCTATCGTTTTTGAGATTGCATTCAAGTACTGCATTTTGGACTCTTTTGTTGACCATGATGGCTACTCCATTTCTTCTAAGGGATTCTTGCCCACAGTAGTAGATATAATGGTCATCTGAGTTAAATTCACCCATTCCAGTCCGTCTTAGTTCGCTGATTCCTAGAATGTCAATGTTCACTCTTGCCATCTCCTGTTTGACCACTTCCAATTTGCCTTGATTCATGGATCTAACATTCCAGGTTCCTATGCAATATTGCTCTTTACAGCATCGGACTTTGCGTCTATCACCAGTCACATCCACAGTTGGGTATCGTTTTTGCTTTGGCTCCATCCCATCATTCTTTCTGGAGTTCTTTCTCCACTGATCTCCAGTAGCATATTGGGCACCTACTGACCTGGGGAGTTCATCTTTCAGTGTCCTATCTTCTTGCCTTTTCATACTGTTCATGGGGTTCTCAAGGCAAGAATACTGAAGTGGTTTGCCATGCCCTTCTCCAGTGGACTACATTCTGTCAGACCTCTCCATCATGACCCATCCGTCTTGGGTGGCCCCACAAGGCATGGCTTAGTTTCATTGAGATAGACAAGGCTGTGGTCTGTGTGATCAGATTAGCTAGTTTTCTATAATTTTAGTTTCAGTGTGTCTGCCCTCTGATGCCCTCTCGCAACACTTACCGTCTTACTTGGGTTTCTCTTACCTTGGACGAGGGGTATTTCTTCACGGCTGCTCCAGCCAAGTGCAGCCGTTGCTCCTTACCTTGGACAACGGGTTTCTACTCAAGACGGCTCCTCCTGACCTTGAATGTGGAGTAAGTCCTCTCGGCTCTCCTGTGCCCATGCAGCCCCTGCTCCTTGGGCCTTGGGTAATTCCTCTCGCGGACGGCCCGCCCCCCCCAGCCCCCGGCCCGGCCAGCCCCTGTCGGCCGCCGCCCCCCTAGCCCCTGTCGGCCGCTGCCCCCCCTGTCCCCGGCCCCCGGCCCCCGGCCCCGGCCCCCGGCCCGGCCTAGCCCCTCTCTGCCGCCGCCCCTGGCCCCCGGCCCCGCCTAGCCCCTGTCGGCCGCCGCCCCCCGCCCCGGCCCCCCCCCGCCCCCGGCCTAGCCCCTCTCGGCCGCCGCCCCCCGCCTCCCGCCCCCCCAGGCCCCTGGCCCCGCCTAGCCCCTGTCGGCCGCCGCCCCCAGCCCCGGCCCCAGGCCCGGCCTAGCCCCTCTGGTTCGCCGCCCCCGGCTCCCGGCCCCCGGCCCTGCCTAGCTCCTCTCGGCCACGCTCCTGCGCCGAGTCGTCGCAGCCGCCCCGCTCCTGCGCCGAGCCGTCGCAGCCGCCTCGCTCCTGCCCAGCAAAGAGTAAGGATGCTTATTAAGCAAGGATTGGTTAGGGTCCAAAATTGTTGCATAGTTACAGTGGTAAACCTTAGGATCATAAGTTTATAGCTGGCAGCTGCTAGATGTTGTTTTGAAAATGGTTGCTGATATCTCTGAGTTTGATATAGTTTAGAAAATTCAAGTTCTCATTGATACAAATATGTGTCTGAAATCATATCCAAAATGTCTACCTCGCTCCATTTTGGATGCCTGAACCACAATTTTACAACTTATCAGAACAAAGAACAAATATCAAACATGACAGGAGTGGATTCTTTCAAGGTTAAAAAAGAGACAGATTAGCACATACACAATGAATAAGCATGACCTTGGTGTCTGGGAAAGGAACCTCATCTTTGAAGGAGTATATATACGTATATAAAACCTTAAGAAAGTTATTATTATTAAAAATATTTAGTGATAAAAGCAAAAGAGCAATAAAACTACACCAAAACCTGGACACAATTTAAATGTATATTGTCAAATGAAAGAAGCCAGTCTGAAAAGGCAATATGCTGCTTATATAAAATATAGCAAAAAGCATAGCTATAGAAATAGTGAAAATATCAGTATTGGGGAGAATGAGGGAAAGGGGTTGAAAAAAATTGAAGAAAAGGAAACTTTGAGAATAAAACTATTCTATGTAATAATTTAGTTATGGGTTCATGATACTCCACATTTGTCAAAACTCAGAAATTTGTAGCACAAAGTGTAAATCTTGATGCATGCATTTTTTTTCAGGCGGACAGATGACTTTACCGATGAATTCTATCAAATATTTATAAGGAATCATGTTAATCTTTTTATACTCTTTTAAGAAATAGAATAGGATAGGATACATTCTAACCCATTTCAAAAGTGAGTATTACTACAATACCAAAAGTTGAGAGACATTACAAGAACAGAAACTACAGACCAATATCCCTTATTTATATAAAAGCAAAAATTCCCAACAAATCCAAATGAATTAGCAACACATATCCTGCAGCATACAAAAGAGTTTATACACCTTGGATAAGTAAGATTCACCCAAGGAATGCAAGGATGATTCAGTAAAAGAAAATGAATCGCTAAAATACACCATATTGATATTATAGATTCAAAAGAAAGAAACACGATTATCTCAATATACACTGATAAAAATTTTTGACAAAATCCAAACACTTTAATGATTAAAAAAAAACACTAAAAATATTGGAATAGAATTCTCTCAAAGCTAAATCACACTTGTACTTACTGGTGAAAAAATGAAAGCTTTCCCCTGAAGATCAGAAAGAAGACAAAGATGAGTACTGCTGCCATCTCTTTTTAACAGTGTATTGTAGGTTTTAACAAGGAGTTAAGCAAGAAAAAGAAAAAAAAAGGTACATGGACTATAAAGAATGAAGCAAAATTATCTCTATTTGCAGATGGCACGATCTTCCATACAGGAACTTCCCCAAGTTTCTTCCAAGGAGCAAGTGTCTTTTAATTTTGTGGCTGCGGTCACTGTCTGCAGTGATTTTGGAGCCCAAGAAAATAAAATCTGTACTACCTCCACTTTTTCCCCATCTTCTTGCATGAGTGATGGGACCAGATGCCATGGTTTTCACTTTTTTTGAATGTTGAATTTTAAGCCAGCTTTTTCACTCTCCCCTTTCACCCTCAACAAGAGGCTCTTTAGTTCTGCTTCACTTTATGACATTAGAGCAGTATTATTTGCATATCTGAGGTGTGTGTCTTTATTTTGATTGAATATGAATGAATTTTTGATATTCATCTTTAGTTTTTGAAAGTGTTAAATAAGTGTATACATTTTGGAAGAAAGTATTGTACTTTCTCTACCTTGTGCACTGTGTTTGTTGAATGTGCTAAATGAATGATCAGAGCATCATAAAATAATGTGTAACAGAAGTGTCTTAAACATTTTCTAGCTAAAAAATGTTAGTGCATATAATCAGAAATAGATATAATGCTGAGTCTAACAACTCAGGTATTTCAGTTCAGTTCAGTCCTTCAGTCGTGTCCAACTCTTTGTGACCCCATGGACTGCAGCATGCCAGGCTACTCTGCCCATCACCAACTCCCGCAGATTACTTAGACTCATGTCCATAGAGTCAGTGATGCCATCCAACCATCTCATCCTCTGTTGTCCCTGTTTCCTCCTGCCTTCAATCTTTCCCAGAATCAGGGTCTTTTCAAATGAGTCAGTTCTTCACATCAGGTGGCCAAAATATTGGAGTTTCAGCTTCAGCATCAGTCCTTCCAATGAATAGTCAAGAATATTTTCCTCTGGTATTTAGTTAATTATAATTAAAATAGTTCTTGATTTTCAATAACAATATAATTGCCATACTTCTTCAAGTGTGGTCTCATTTTTATCGTAGTTCATTCTCTGTGTCCACTTACACAGATTCTTATTTCCCTGAGAGTTCATGTTCTGGAAGGTTTACATCATGCTGAGGTGTTAGGTATGAATATCTGGTTCTTAATGCCACCCAGCTGTTACTAGAATGTAATTTCTGCAAAGGCAGATCATTCTGAGTGCTTCGATCACTGCTGCTATGCCTCACAATCTATACAAATATTTGGCACATAATAGAAGTTCAATAGATAATTATACAATTATTAATATCTATGCTAGCATCTCCCGAGATGACCATTGTTCTTATTGGTTCTTCATTACTGGAGTAAAAATTACTATTTTCAAGGTATCTACAGGCAAAGTTTTGGGATAGTCTCTGAATCTTTTTAGGTCTTATATGGCTACAGATATTACACTTTCTTTTCTGATTGCTGCATTCCTACCATCTCTCAAGGGCTTTTTATAGGAAATGAGAAATAGGTCTCTTTTATGCTTGAATATCAAAAGTTTATCTAGGCTTTGGCCAAAGAAAAGTGTACAGAGCACCTTTCTCTAACATTCAATACCACTTGCTTCATTCTATGTTGCTTCTGCTCAGGGAATCCTATTCTTCTCCAGGTTATATGGAAAGAGAATGTGAGGAGGGAGCTCCTTGTCAGGAATAAGAGCATCCTGTCTCTTAATTTTCTTTTTCCAAAAATTTTATATAATTTTTGTTCCTTTTTGGATACAGTCTTTTGAAAATTAAAGTTTCAACAGTAACTCATCTTTCAGATTCTTTTTTCTCTCAGGAAAATGAGTAATAATGAGGCAATGAGGAAGAATGCTTGACTATACACGTGGGAAAGGCAAAGACAGCAGAACTGCAAGTAAGAAATATTACATAAGTAAATTTTGATAAGTATAAGTAAATAATTATGTTTTTGAATACAGTGACATATATAGGTATGTCACAGCCAGAAGCAAAATGTTAGTGTAAAAATCTAAAACACTGATGTATAAAATCATGTCTAAATTCTGAAATCCTAAGCTATTTCAGTTAGCTCTGCAAGCTTATTAAATAAAATTTAATTGGAATATATAATAAAAAGAAGACAATTGAGGTACATTTTATCATGTAAATATCTACCCCTCATTCAGGAATTTCTTGTTGTCAGATGCTCAGTCGTGTTCGACTCTGCAACCCTTTGGACTCTGGCCCACTAGGGTCCTCTGTCCATGTAGCCTGCCAGGCTCTGTCCATGGGATTTCCCAGGCAAGAGTACTGGAACAGGTTGCCATTTCCTCCTCCAAGGGAATCCTCCCAACCTAGGGTTCAAACCTATGTGCCTTGCGTCTCTTACATTGCAGGGCAATTCTTTTCTACTAAGCAATTGGGGAAGCCCCATTCAGGAAATTAACTCCCTGTTAATTAATTGGGGGAAGAGTGTACAAATAAGGTTAGGATGTAGATTCCCTAGTGCTCTTCTACCAAGGGGAAGCCGGAAAGAATGTTTTTTATAGAGGGCCCTGTATTCCATAAGAAGGACTTTGAACTATGTCCTACATCAGATAGTAAATAAAAAGTCATCTTGCTTAGTCAACACTGACTTTCTTTTCATTAAAACTACCAACAAAAACGTCATTCTGCTTTCTATTTATCTTCAGTACTCCATTGCAACATCTGTCCTTTGCTCTATTCAAGCAATTTTAAAATGCCATCAAACTGGCCTTCTCCTACACTAGGAGTATTATTATTTTGGTAGTTTGATCACTTGTACCTTCTTATTCAAGAATAAACACTAGTAAGTTAATATATAGCCCTAAGTTCTATTTTACTATATCTTTGTCTTTCAAAGTTGTGTTCACTAAATTGAACTTTAAATCAGATAAATAATTCTGGGTTGTGTTTTTTGGCATCTTGTTTATCAATAAGGGTGATACTTTAACATACTTGAAATTGCATTTCCTTAATCGTACACCATATCTGGCTATACATTTGCATCCTATGTGGAACGGGTCTTATTTGCAAATAAAGTTAATAACCTACAAAATACAAGGAAAGTTTGGTATCTCTAAAGATGACTGACTAAAGGAAAGGATTAATTGAATTGCTTAAACAATATTTTAAATGATTGGCTAAAACATCAAATAATTATATATATATATATATATATATATATATATATATATATATATATAAAACCTCAGAGATGTATATTATAAAGATACTACTAGGTCCACAAAGCCTATTTATCTTAGTGTTATTTCTCTCTCAAAATTTTTAAAAAGAAAATATGTTAGCCTGATAAAGAATAGATGCAAAATTCAGTGCAAATTAGACACAAAAGCAGTTTAAGCAGTTTAATTAGACTGGCAAGTGTCTCATTTACTGACATCTAAATGTTATAGACCCCTCTTCATTTATTTATGCATTATTTGTAATTGTATATTCTTAGATTCATAGAGATAGCCTACTCTTTGAAAAAGCACAAGGACTCTGAAAATTTAATTGGTATAATTTCATATGCTTTCTGTATATATATATATATATATATACATGTATCAATACTTTTAATTTATCCTCAGGTCAACTAATATCTTGCTATATTATATATTCCAGGTGGGTGTATTAACAGTAAACTCCTGGAAGCCAGAGTATGGCCAGTTTAATCACTTCTGAAAGGACATTGTAATGCCCCCCAACCTCAGTAAGAATATTACAAAATGTCAAAACTGGGAGTAGGCATCACTTTTTTTCTAAGCAAATATTTTGAAAAGATGCCCTAGGGAAAAAAGCATTTGGATGTCAATTTAGAACAGGTGTACAAGACAACAGGGGAGCTCTGTCGGACAGAAGCCAATGCAGAGGCAGTAATGGACAGGGCTGCTATTATTGCACACAGTGCCCGTCAATTAAACTCCTCGAAGATATAAAATCACAGTACTAATATACACCACAGATTTCTTTGAAAAGCAGTCCCAGCATATGAGATGAAGTGCTTAATTACCAGGAGATTACCAATTAAAATTCTACTAGACTTTTAAAGTTGAAACTCTTTGAAACCAGACTACTATTTTAATAATTTACTTTCTCATCATTTTCCCCAATTCCTTAAAGATGTTTAAGAAACTGTAAGACATATGATGGTAGTATCAATCTTTATAATGTCACTCCTCAATTCTAGCCATCTTTTAAATTACTAACTTTCCTAATTTAATTATATAAATAGCAATTACCTATAAAATAGCAATTACTCTGATAAGCACCTGTAAATATGGAAATGCACTCATGAAACTTATAGGGACTGCTGTGCTGTGCTTAGTTGCTCAGTAATGTCCAACTCTTTGTCACCTCATGAATTGTAGCCTGCCAGGTTCCTCTGTCCATGGGCTTCTCCAGCAAGAATACTGGAGTGGGTTGCCATGCCCTCCTCCACTGGATCTTCGCAACCCAGGGACTGAACCCAGGTCATTTGCATTGCAGGTGGATTCTTTACCATCTGAGCCATCAGAGAAGCCCAAGAATACTGGAGTGGGTAGCCAATCCCTTCTCCAAGGGATCTTCCTGACCCAGGAATTGAACCAGGGTCTCCTGCACTGCAGGCAGATTCTTTACCAGCTGAGCTACCAGGGAAGCCCTGGTAGAGATTAAATACATTGAAATCAATGGTAGGCAACACTTAAAATTAGCTTTGGACTGAGACCTAAGGTTATAAACTTTCCATATATGATAGAATAATTTTCTCTACTTCACTTGCATTTCTTAGATGTAATGGTGAAGGATATGACTAATTAACGATTTGACTTTTATCCCAATGAAAGTTTACATGATTAGGCTTTGTAATATTTAATGTCTTTATTCTAAATAGACAGAAAATTAATTTGATGGTAAGATAAATGGCATGTAAATGAAGAAATGGTCAACCTTTCTTTTACTTCGTTCTGTCATATCAGAGCCAAGTATTTCCTTCAAACATTTTATATACATAAAGTGTGTGACCGATGAGTTATTGGTTCCATGAATGTAGAGAAAGGAAGGAAATGATATGCATCGGGGCAAATCTGAAAATCTGTGTGTTAGCAGTGATTCTCCAAAGGGCAATTTTGCCCCTCCCAGGGGAATATTTGACAATGTCTGGAGAGACACTTGTTTTGTCACAATTAGGAGTGTGGCGGAGTGGCTCTAGTTACTCATACCTAATGAGTGGAAAGCAGAGATACTGCTAAACCTTCTACATTGAGAAAGCCCCCTACAACAATAATCTGCCTGTGATGCTAATTGTACCATCATTTTGACACATAGAAACAAAAAAATAATCAAAGTCAAGCAAGCACCACCACAGAAGGAAGAGACAAGGATATGGTGAACAATGCTTGAGTATGTATTGGTTATATGTGAAGTGAAGTGAGAGTCACTCAGTCATGTCTGAGTCTTTGCAATCCCATGGGCTGTAGGACTGTAACCTGCCAGGCTCCTCTGTCCATGGAATTCTCCAGACCAGGATACTGGAGTAGGTAGCCATTCCCTTCTCCAGGGGATCTTCCCAACCCAGGGATGGAGCCCAAGTCTCCTGCATTGCAGGTGGATTCTTTACTATCTGAGCCACCGGGGAAGCCCATTGGTTATATAGTGCTGACATAAAAATATTAATATATATGAAATACATTAAAATCCATATTGTGAGTAGAAACCAGGAATAATCATTTTAGAGATAATTAGGTATATACTTGGAGTACTGTGTAGAATGAGTACATTTTTACTACCTCTCTTTAAAAAAAATATATTTGCTAGAATTCCAATTAAATTATTTCGAATATTTCTTCTCTTTATCTATAATTTATGTATTCCTAATAAGGGAAGCTTTACAGCAATCAGTAGTTTCTGTCAAAAATCTTGGCAGTAGTGCAGAGACAAATTTGTGAACTTCGACAGACCACTGAGAAGTCAGATCATTAATTCATCAATTAATGAAACTTTGTTCTACTGGCTATGACCTTTGGTTTGATGAGAAAATCCTAAAGTAAGAATTTGAACCCTGTAATCTTGAATTGGAAGCTCTAATACTGCTACTGCAGAAATACTGGTTTATATCTGGCTCTAGATAGGAATAATACTTTACTATAAGAAAAAAATGAATGTATCTCCATTAAATTATTTTCTGTGTGAAAGTATTTTATCAATCAAAAACTCCTTACATAAAAATGATTATTCCTTTGAATAATCTTATTGATATTCCTATTTTTATGCCGCAGTCTTCCCATAGTGATTCTCTCCATAGCTGTGGTTGTAACTTATACATCATAAATAGAATATTATAAAATTGGGAAACGATGAAAAAATAAATATTTGTGTTTTTTAACTTTGTGACAACAAAAATACAAGATGATTTAATTACAGTGTCTAACTTTTTTTTATTAAGTTGATTTGGTCTGAGACAGTAGCAAAAAGCATCTTTGTCTGTACAATAACAACAAAAAATCATTAGCAGGAATTACAGGTAACATGAAAATGTTAATACAACTTCTGCTGATTTTTTCCGCCTCTGGGTATGCAGATTCATTTTTGATCATGGTAGCTAATGCGAAAAGAATGTTTCCTAAAAAATGATTCTTTTTCTACCATGCTTCAGAATTATTTTATTATTGTTCCCTGGGAGGATTTACTGAGGGACAATCACTATCATGCCTATGCTTATTTTGCAAGGGGACCCTTGGCCCTCCTCCTCTGTCACCAGGGTGCCAACCTGGTAAGGATTCCAGGACAAGTTGAAGAGTCTTCAGAAATACCAAACCCTCTGACTGTGCTCTATGACAGGAAATAACGAGAGAGTTCTGAATATGGAATAATAAAAGAGGAGAATAAGGCACCCATACAATGGAACTGGCTTTTCTGACCAGAGGGCTATTACTTAAGAAGAGCTGACTGAGTTAAACCTATACTTGTGCGTGCAAGCTAAGTCACTTCAGTCATGTCTGACTCTTTGTAACCCTATGGACAGCTCCTTTGTCTGTGGTACTCTCCAGGGAAAAATACTGGAGTGGGTTGCCATGCCCTCTTCCAGGGGATCTTCCCGACCCAGGGATCAAACCTGCACCTCCTCCATCTCCTGCACTGGCAAGCCAGTTCTTTACCACTAGCACCACCTGGGAAGTTCAAACCAAAACCTATACTTAAATAGCATAACTGCTAGTTTCTGAGCTCAGATAATTATGTGTGTATAATATGTAATTGGTTTTCTGTAGTTGTTATTGTTCAAATTAAAAGACAAAGATAAGGAGAGATGAGGTTGTATAAGTGTCCACATGTCTTGCTTTTCATAACTTGGCGTTAATATTATACTACATCAAATTTTTAAATAGACTACATAGTTATATAAATGAATAAGTTAAGTTCAAAAGAATAAGTAAATAAGAACAAAATAGAGTGCTTTCTTTAGCAAAATGGTGCTGTGGGTATCATTTTATACCCTATGAGGATTTTTTCATGTATTAAAAAAAATCCAAGCATATATATTTCAGCAGTAATAATAATGTAAGAAACCATTGCACTTACATGCAGAAGGGTCATCAGTTTTCAGCCATAGTAGCTAATATATAAAATATGCTGGTATTTAGGGTAGATTATGTTAGTGTTCAGCAAATACCCTTCGCTTCTCTTCAAATACCACCACAAAAGTGGTACAGGGACCAACCCACTGATGTAAGCTTCCATGTGATTGGCTTTGGGCAAATGAATGCATCAGTGTGGCTTTTCTCACTGGAGGCTCAGAAAGGCATGATGGATTCCTTAAAAGCTTTATGCTCCTGCCACCTGCCTGGGAAAGAGTGTGCATGCCCTATGTGGCTGTTAGTCCCAGAGAGTGATGGAAGAAATTATGTCTATATCTCATCTACAGCTGAAAACAGAGTTGCCTCAGCCAAATCACACCCCTCTTTGAAATTTATAAAAAGCTAGTGTGAGCAAGAAGTAATTGTTTGTTGATATAAGCTGCTAAAATATTAAGGTTTATTTGTTTTACAACATTATTGCAGTAAAATATGAAAAATACAATCACACTATCATGTTTGCCACAGAAAGGGAGTATGCTTTAATTTCCCCTAAAATGGGTAATAGAATATTTTTCTAACTACCAAAATAAATAATGAGAATTCCAGATGGCAAATAATTTGTGTTGGGTTCTCTCTTTGGCTCAATTGATCACATTGAGGACATGATAAGGGCTTCAGAGTGAGAAAGACAGTTTTCAAACCCTGGCTCTTCTATTCAATACTTTGGTTAACTTTGAACAGGTTGCTTCCTCTATGAATTTTTGTTTCTTGATTTGCATAAAGTAAATAACACAAATCATAAATTTGAAAGCATCAAATAAAAGTAACATGTGAAAAAGACATAGCACATTTTATGGTAAAAGAGATCCATGTATCATAAGTATTGCCTCGAGGAGGGCATGGCAACCCAGTCCAGTATTCTTGCCTGGAGAATCCCATGGACAGGGGAGCCTGGAGGGCTACAGTCCATAGCGTCACAAAGAGTCGGACACAACTGAAGTGACTTAGCACAAGGTCAATAATTAGTAGTTATAGTTACTAATGAACTGTATCTCACAGTTTTTCAAAGAGGAAAAAGAGTTGTGGATAATATCAGGTCCTAAGATTCCTGATATGAATTTTAATTCCTTAATCTACATGTAATACCATTAAGAGCCTGTTGATTTTGGAAGTGAAGCATAAGCACATGGAAGACATGAAAAAAAGAAAGGAAGAAAGGGCCGTAAGAGGAATAGTGTATGTTACATGCAAGACTTTTTAAGCTACAAGTAGAAGCAAACAACTAAAATCAAACTAACTTTATTATAAGGAAATATATTACCTCACAAACATTGAAAATATGGTAAGCTTCACAATCTCTATGTCCATGAACAAATGAATAGATAAAGAGGATGTGGTACATATACACAATGGAATATTACCCAGCCATATAAAGGAACGAAATTGGGTGATATGTAGTGATGTGGAAGAACCTAAAGTCTGTTATCAACAGTGAAGTAAGTCAAAAATAGAAAAATAAATATCATGTTAACATATATATATGTGTGTGTGTGTGTGTGTGTGTGTATGGAATCTAGAAAAATGGTACTGATGAGCCGGTTTACAGGGCAGGAATAGAGATGCAGATGCAGTGAATGGACTTGTGAACACAGTTGGGTAAGGAGGGGGTGGAACAAATTGAGAGAGTAGCATTAACATATATACACTATCATGTGTAAAATAGCTAGCTGGTGGGAAATTGCTCTCTAGCACAGGGAGCTCAGTCCAGTGCTCTGTGATGACCTGGAGGGTTGGGATAGAGGGGAAGGAGGATCAAGAATGTGGTGATATATGTATTGATGTATTGTTGTTGTTGTTTAGCCACTTAGTTGTGTCCGACTCTTTTGTGACCCCATTGGCTCTAGCCTGCCAGGCTTCTCTATCCATGGGGTTCTCCAGGCAAGAATACTGGAGTGGGTTGCCATTTCATTCTCCAGATATATGTATACATATAGTTGATTCATGTTGTTGTACAGCAGAAGCTAATACAATATTGAAGACAAGGGTGTCCACTTTCACCACTATTATTCAACATAGTTCTGGAAGTCCTAGCTACAGCAATCAGAGAAGAAAAAGAAATAAAAGGAGTCCATATCAGAAAAGAAGTAAAGCTCTCACTGTTTGCATATGACATGATACTGTATATAGAAAACCCTAAAAATAGTATCAGAAAATTACTATAGCTAATCAGTGAATTTAGCAAAGTTTCAGGATGCAAAGTAGTACACAGAAATCGCTTGCATTTCTATATACTAACAGTGAAAAATCAGAAACAGCAATTAAGGAATCAATCACATTCACCATTGCAACAAAAAGAATTAAATATCTAGGAATAAATTTACCTTTGGAGACAAAAGAACTGTACACAGAAAATTATAAGACACTAATGAAAGAAATCAAAGATGACATAAACAGATGGAGGGATATTCCATGTTCCTGGGTATGAAGAATCAATATTGTGAAAATGATTATACCACCAAATGTAATCTACAGATTCAATGTAATCCCTATCAAATTACTAATGGTATTTTTCTCAGAACGACAAGGAAAAATTTCACAATTTATATGGACACAAAAAGACCCCAAATAGCCAAAGCAGTCTTGAGAAAGAAGAATGGAGCTGGAGGAATCAAACTTCCTGACTTCAGATTATACTACAAAGCTACAATCATCAAGACAGTATGGTATTGGCATAAAAACAGAAATATAGACCAAATGGAACAAGATAGAAAGCCTGGAAACCCATGCACTTATGGGTACATTATTTTTGACAAAGGAGGCAAGAATATACAATGGAGCAAAGACAGCCTCTTCAATAAATGATGCTGGGAAAACTGGACACGAACATGGAAAAGAATGAAATTAGAACACTTCCTAACGCCATACACAAAGATAAACTCAAAATGGATTAAAGACCTAAATGTAAGACCAGAAACTATAAAACTCAGAGGAAAACATAAGCAGAACACTTGATGACATAAACCAAAGCGAGATCCTCTATGACCCACTTCCTAGAGTAATGGAAATAAAAACAAAAGTAAACAAGTGGGACCTGATTAAAAGGTTTTGCACAGCAAAGGAAACTATAAGTAAGGTGAGAAAACAACCCTCTGGATGGGAGAAAATGATAGCAAATGAAACAACTGACAAAGGATTAATTTCCAAAATATAAAAGCAGCTCATACAACTCAATACCAGGAAAACAAACAACTCAATCAAAAAGTGGGAAAAAGACCTAAATAGACATTTCTCCAAAAAAGACATACAGATGGTTAACAAACACATGAAAAGATGCTCAGCATCGCTCATTAGTAGAGAAATGTAAATCAAAACCACAATGAGATAGCACCTCACTCTGGTCAGAATGGCATCATCAAAAAGTCTACAAGCAATAAATGCTGGAGAGCGTGTGGAGAAAAGGGAATGCTCTTGCACTGTTGGTGGGAATGTAAATTGATACAGCCACTATGGAAGACGGTATGGTGATTCCTTAAAAAACTAGGAATAAAAACACCATATGACCCAGCAATCCCACTCCTAGGCATATACCCTGAGGAAACCAGGTTTCAAAAAGGCACATGAATCCCATTGTTCATTGCAGCACTATTTACAATAGCTAGAATATGGAAACAACCTAGATGCCCATCAACAGATGAAAAGATAAAGAAGTGCAGTACATATACCCAACGGAATATTACTCAGCCATAAAAAGGTACTCATGTGAGTCAGTTCTGATGAGATGGATGAACCTAGAACCTATTATACAGAGTGAAATGAGTCAGAGAGAGAAATATAAATATTGTATTCTAATGCACATATACAGAATCTTGAAAAATGGTTCTGAAGAATTTATTTACAGGGCAGCAATGGAGAAATAGACATAAGGAATAGACATATGGACCTGAGGAGAGGGGAGGAGTGGGTGAGATGTATGGAAAGAGTCACATGGAAACTTACATTACCATATGTAAAATAGATAGCCCACAGTAATTTTCTGTATGTCTAAGGAAACTCAAACAGTGGCTCTGTATCAATCTAGAGGGGTGGCATGGGGAGGGAGATGGGAGGGAGGTTCAAAAGGGAGAAGATATTAAAAAAAAAAAAAAGAAACTTCGAAGTGTATAAGGTAGTATTATAAATTATAATCTCCATGATGTATATTAGATCCCCAAAACTTGTGTGTTTTATAACTTGAAGATTATACCCTTTGACAAACATCTCATTTCTCATACCTTTAAGCTCATGGCAACCCTCCATTCTACTTTCTGATTCTATTGAGTTTGTCCTTTTTTTTTTTTTTGTAGTGTTTGATTACATCTAAACACTAGCAAGATTGATGAGCTTACTTTAAAAATATTGGGCTCTCATGTGGAGCTGGTGGAGAGGCTCAGCTTCCTCTGATGAGTGAAGCGCTGCGATGGAAAGATAGTCACCTAACACAAACAAGGGCTCTGTTGGAAAAGAGGAAGGGAAGTACTGAGCAAACAACCACGTCTGTAAAAATGTTCTTTATCTGATCAACTGTTGCTCATATCATATAGGTTTTGTATGTATAACAGACATCATTTTTAACATATCACCTTAAGAAACAAAGATAAACTTTTGAAAATGGCATATGACATATTTTAACCTAGTTGACCATTAAACCCATAATTGATCTGGAGTGCAGCCACCACAAGCTAGTCCAAGAAAGAAAAAAAAAAAAGGCGCTTTTATGAAACACTCATCTAAGAATAGAAGTATGCATTTTTCCTGTATGTGGTCAATGCACATTATAGTACTTTCTTTAAGAACTCTGCAAGAAGGTAAAGTGCAGCTGTAAAAGTACATCCCAGTACAATGGTTCTCTATTAGTAATTTGCACTGGTTCTTGCATATAAAATAGTTGGCTTTTAGGTCACCTACAGATAAGAAATTTTGGGGTCTTCAGAAGAAAATATTGATCATTTTTACATTCTATTCTAGTATAACTCCTAACAAAGACACTTCCAAATTAATGTTCAACATTTTTATATATTCAAATACAACAAATGGAAAAATATTTTCTATCTTTAAAAATGGCACTTAACTCTTGAATCCACACATTTTGTACTTCATTTCAACAGCAGTTAAAAATAATGCCTTCAAATAGAAACCTTATTATTACTCAGTAACTTCTAACACATATAGAGTGAGACATTGAAATTTTTATTTCAATCTACAAAAGTATGAGATCTTATTAACAATTAAATAACTCCCATGTATATGATTAAAAATATAATAATAATCAATGCTTAGTCATGCAGTGGGAGTTTCCCTCATTTGTGTGTGTATGCATGTGTGCTCAGCCAAAACAAACTTTTTGTGATCCCATGAACTGTAGCCTGCCAGGCTTCTCTGTCAATCATACTACATTCTTTAAGTCTTTAATTGTGGCACTGGTATCTGATATTCCACTTGTGTTATGCTATTGCTTCTGATTTTCTGTCTTGACCAAAGTCTAGTTTCAAGAGTTTCTGCTTTCACTTTTCTACCATTATAAATCTTCCTGGACAACATAGATAACTAATTTCAGGGTTTTGAAAGCTGTTATGTATATTTTATTTCATTTTTATCACAAGGATTAAGTAGCCCCCACTGTGTGAGGAAGCTATGATGGCATTGTGTATCCCCTATGAGAGAACTGCTCCTATATATAGAGATTTTAGTATTGCAGAGTCTTTCCTTAGGAGTCCCAAACGCTCCTTCCAGCAGTGGGTTAGGTCTGAGAACTCACTCGGGCATGAAAACTATAGCCATCACCTTGGATCTCTGGAAGTCAGTAGCCCCAGGTACTACTGTGAGTTCAGTTCGGTCACTCAGTCGTGTCCGACTTTTTGTGACCCCATGTACTGCAGCACGCCAAGCCTCCCTGTCTATCACCAACTCCTGGAGTTTACTCAAATTCATGTCCATTGAGTCGATGATGCCATCCAACCATCTCATTCACTACTGTGAAGATTGTGGTAATTATGTCCATTTTGCCTCTGGAGGTGAGGAGATATCACCCTTATATACAGAAGTCAGACACCACTGACTTTCCATAATGACAGTGACCATGTCACTGAAACTTTTGTTTTCATTTAGTGAATGAAGATTTCTTTGGCAACTCTCAGGGAACACGTTAGAGTGGTACCATCTGCATATCTGAGGTTATTGATATTTCTTCCAGTAATCTTGATTTCAGCTTGTGATTCATCCAGCCTGGCATTTCATGAGATTTACTCTGCATGTAATTTAAATAAGCAGGCTGACAATATATAGCTTTGACATATTCCTTTCCTAATTTTGAACCAGTCGTTTTTCTAATGGCAGAAAGCAAAAAGCAAAAAGTAAAGAGCCCCTTGATTATGTTGAAACAGGAGAATGAAAAAGCTGGTTTAAAACTCAACATTCAAAAAACTAAGATTATGGCATTTAGTCCCATCACTATATGGCAAATAGAAGAGGATAAAGTGGAAATAGTGACACATTTTATTTTCTTGGGCTCCAAAATCACTGCAGACAGGGACTGCAGCCATGAAATTAAAACACGCTTGCTCCTTGGAAGGAAAGCTATGACAAATCTATCAGTCAGTTCAGTCACTCAGTCCTGTCCAACTTTTTGTGACGCCATGGACTGCAGCATGCCAGTCTTCCCTGTCCCTCACCAACTCCTGGATTGTACTCAAACTCATGTCCATAGCGTTGGTGATGCCATCCAACCATCCCATCTTCTGTTGTCCCCTTCTCCTCCCGCCTTCAATTTTCCCAGCATCAGGGTCTTCTCTAATGAGTTGGTTCTTCACATCATGTGGCCAAAGTACGGGAGTTTCAGCTTCAGCATCAGTCCTTTCAACGAATATTCAGGACTGATTTCCTTTAGGATGGACTGCTTGGATCTCCTTGCAGACCAAGGAACTCGCAAGAGTCTTCTCCAACACTGTAATTCAAAAGCATCAATTCTTCAGTAATATCTCTGCTATTTAATATGCTGGTCATAGCTTTTCTTAAAAAGCAGAGATGTCACTTTGCCGACAAAGGTCCCTATAATCAAAGCTATGTTTTTTTCCAGTAGTCATGTACTGATGTGAGAGTTGGACCATAAAGAAGGCAGAGATCCTAAGAATTGATGCTTTTGAAATTTGGTGCTCAAGGAGACTCTTTAGAGCTCTTGGACTGCAAGGAGATTAAACCAGTCAATTCTAAAGGAAATCAACCCTCAATATTCATTGGAAGGACTAGTGCTGAAAGAAATAGAAGTTCCAATATTTTGACCACCTGATGTAAAGAGCTGACTCACTGGAAATGACCCTGATATTGGGGAAGATTGAGGGCAGGAGGAGAAGGGGGCAGCAGAGGATTAGATAGTTGGATAACATCACTAACTCAATGGATATGAGTTTGAGCAAACTCCAGGAGATAGTGAAGGACAGGAAGCCTGGCATGCTGCAGTCCATGGGGAGACAAAGAGCCAGACAGGACTTAGCAACTGAACAACAGGAAACACAGATGCTGAACTCTCTAACCTGATAAGCAAATCCATTTAAGTGTGCCCACTGTTCTGAGTCTGTTGACTGCTTCTTCATTCTGTCAAGACAATTTTTCAAAACCTCATTTGCTGTAGGTCATCATTCTTTCTAAACTTCAAGTAGACATCACAGATTACATTAGGATTGTCTCCAAATATCTTCACCAGGAAACAAATCCTGACACACACATGAATTTCACCATATCAGGGAAGTTTCCCTTGTCTACCATAACACTTTCAGTCCCAGGTCAGCAGCCTCAAGATCCATTCCAGGATATTTTCTCAAAGTTCCTGCCATACATGCCTTAGGTCTTTCAGTTCTTTCCATGAATATATTTTCTACCAAAGCAGAAAGAGTACTTCTACAACTGGCTTTGTTTACTTCTCGCTGCTTTGTAGACCTAGAAGCCATGAGAAGAAATATGGTTATTCCTTAGGAAATCTCCTTCAGGTAAGAGTTTGCATAATCTGCAGGCTAGAGGAGACTATCTCTTCAAGCAAATAGAGAGCCACCTCTGAGAGGCCGATATATTGAGGAGATCTCAGCATTTAAAATCTTCAAGTGCATGCACCTAAATGTCCCCATCTCAGATCCTAAGACCCTGCTTTTTCCCTGATAATGCTCTGATTTTAGTCTTAAAGGCATACTGAAACTGTGATTAAGCAGTTTCTTGATACTGTCATAGTCCATATATTGGGTTTTGTTTTCTGGCCAATCTGAGCTCTACTTCTGTAAATAAAGGTCTTTTAGAATGTTGTCATTGAGGCTTCTGGCTTTCTCACCATGATGTCCAACTGAAGGATGAGTAACAGAAGCCTGACATTCCCTTCCTTCAGCACATTTATAGTGCCAACAGTATGCGACCAACCAACTCTTCAGATTTATCATTACTATTGCCACCTCATCTCTTAAATTCTAGAAACATTAAGTAAACCAGTGTATCTCCTATATGTATCATATCCCAAATCTCTACAGATGAGGGTCTCAGTAATTGTGCTGCTAAAATATGCCAGGGCAAGTACAGTATCATCACCTCACTTACCAGTAACTTAAATGTCTTTGCCATCTGGACAGCCCAGAATCCAACTCAAAATTCTATCCTGAAAATTTACTTTTAGGAGAACTTCTGGCACAAACTCTTTTCTTTTGATTTTCCATAGATTTGGAGCCAGAGATAATATCCAAGGGCAATCCAGCCAGGGAATGGAGATTAATGTATAAAAAGGAAAATAAACAATAATGTATCATTAAGCCCATTACTGCCATGGGCAACTGAAACTATATCCTACAGAAAACAGTTGGGAAAATGGTATAAAATTGCATTATTCCTCTTATTTGTCAAGGGACCTGGACTATTAACATTAATTTTCATTTTTCATATTTTGAAGACTGTTAGTTGTTAATTCCATGGTACTTCTGGTCTGCTTCATGTACAAGAAGAGAGACCTCCTTAAAAAAAGAAACCATCATCCACAAAGATACAAATATGCACAGTTAGAAATTACCTAGAGCACACTAAAATTGAAGGCCATAAGGTTGACAATAAGGGTGCTGACAATTTCTGTCTTTATCACATTTAACATTGACATATTTGACTGAGATGAAGAACGCTGAGGGATGAAGAACTGATGCTTTTGAATTGTGGTACTGAAGATGACTCTTGAGAGTCCCATGCAGATCAGGCTAGTCAATCCTAATGAAATTCAACCCTAAATATTCATTGGAAGGACTGATGCTGAAGCTGAAGTTCCAATACTTTGGCCATCTGTTGTGAAGAGCCGACTCATTGCAAAAGCCCTTGATGCTGGGAAAGATCAAAGGCAAAAGGAGAAGGAGGTGGCAGAGGATGAAATAGTTGGATGGCATCACCGACACAATGGACATGAATCTGAGCAAACTCTGCAAGATAGTGGAGGACAGAGGAGCCTGGCCTCATGAACAGCATGCTGCAGTTCATGGGGTTTCAGTGTCGGACATGACTTAGTGACTCAACAACATCATCAAAGAAATTTCTTCCTTTTCTAGATTTTTACTTCCTCTTTAATTTTTGTCTGAAAATCATTTTTGAGGTATTCTCATAATATTATTATTGATAAAGAAAATAGGCTATAATTTGCCCAGGGTGAATTCAAATCTGGTCAGTTATCCTCAAAACATCCTATCAATTTAGATATTGTTTCAACTCTTCATAAAAAATGAGATAAAATATATTTGGGCTTTTCCAGTGTCTCAGCAGCAAAGAATCTGCCTGCAATGCAGGAGACACAGGAGACATGGATTCAATCCCTGGTTTGGAAAGATCCCTTGGAGAAGGAAATGGCAACCTACTCCAGTATTCTTGCCTGGAGAATCCCATGGACAGAAGTGCCTGGTGGAACTACAGTCTATGGGGTCGCAAAGATTTGGATATGACATAGCCACTAAACCACCAGAAAAGTGTTTAATATTCAATAAAATCAAGTATAAATTCAGTCATTGAGAAATATGTATCATTAGTATTTTTTCGTATATATTTACCACATTTTCGTTGCAGTATTTTCCAGAGTTTTTGTGCTCAGAAAATTCTGCTCCAACCTGGATAAATCTTCATCTATATTTGTTGCTAATATTTTTTAAGTACAAAATTACTTTAATTTATGCTGTAAGTAGATGGCTTCCCCAGTGAAGAGGGCTTCCCTGGTGGCTCAGTGGTAAAGAATCCACCTGTAATGCAGGAGGCACAGGAGACTAGGGTTTGATCCCTGGGTCAGGAGGATCCCCTGTAGGAAGGAATGGCTACACACTCCAGTATTCTTGCCTGAAAAAATCCCACGGACAGAGGAGCCTGGCAGGGTACAGTCCATGGGGTCACAAAGAGTCAAGACATAAATGAAGATACTGAGCACAGCATGCTGTAAGTAATGTTCTAACTTGCTCTTTTTTTCAAGTTATCTATTCTTAATAATATTTTAAACTAAGAATTTCTTATAATTTTTCAATTATTAAAATCATTTTCAATTGAACCACTCATACTTCCAGGCTTCATCAAATCTTAATATACATGAATATTTTTCAAAATATGCAGTCTTATTCTTTTGCAATTATATAACTCTAACTGCAGTTTTAAAGAATTCCCTATAGTTCTAAGAGATTTAGCAACAGCCAACTTCAGGTTTCTTTCTCAGTTAATTAATTCCCACTTAATAGAAGAGACAATACTTTGGCACTGTTATTTGTATTTTGAACAGGCCTTGGGTTTGTCTCACTTCCCCCTTAATACCAAATCTTTCATTAGTCTCCTCTTTTTTCTACCTGTTTACCTGAAACAGTAGTCAAATTGCAGCAAAGCCTTTATCCAAGCTATGTTAACATGCATCTAAGCCTTTATTTATCTCTTGACTTTTTTTTTTTCTTCTTCCACATAAAATATTAGGCAAGGAAAATAAGGCAACTGACACTTCTTGGTCTAATTTGTGCTATTTCCCTTCCAAAGCCTATGACTATCCTTCCCTTTCCAGTAGTCTTATTTTCTTTTTTCTAATCTTCTTATCTTTCTTGTTTGCCTCTTCCCCTCCATATGAATGGCTTTACATTTTAAATCATACAGTTTTAATCTAACATATTCAATATTTAAATCTTTTTACTTTAAAATAAAAAACTTAGATCTAAAGTAACACATATAAATATATCACTGCATTGTTTTCTGAATTATTGATATTGTCAAATTAGTTTCAGGTTTCCATTTAGCCATTAGATGAGATAAAACTAGCATATTTAGTTAACAACTCCTTAAACTCTAATGGAAAAAACCCAATTCTAATGTTACTGGTTGGCACAGCATTTCTTTAGTGGCTGACAGCTACAAATAGTATTACTCTGTAAAACGTATTACTTTGAAATGTTTCTCAAGAAATTTTATGTTAATCTCATTATAATGGGACTACAGTCAAGCGATTGCAATGGTAGCGACTTTAACTGCTTTTATAGAAATTGTAGCTAGATTGGACTGAGTCCAAAATCTACTCCAAATAAAGCAGCTATCACCATTATGTTTTTGATAACCATAAATGCTAAACTATCTTCCATAAAAAGCTAACATAAAAATTATATAAGTTCTCCTTAGAAATTATGGATTTTTATAACTTCCAATTTTTGTTTTAGTATATTTTATGCAGAAATTTAATTTTCAGGTTGGAAAATGATGTTCAAAAATACCATATATAGAGTTTTTATACAGAGTTAATCTTCAGAGCTGTATACAACCTGTGTTTAATAAAGCCTCTATAATAGTTTTATCCCTGATAAAGCATAGATTGATCATGTAGATTAAAATGGGGATTATATAATTTCCATAAAACTTCCTTCTAATTTAAATATCAGTTTTACCTCTAAGTATCAATTTTACCTCTAGTAAATTGAACAGTTAGTTCTGAAAAATGTTTGATTAAAATATACTATAATAGGAATACATGAAGTCTAGCTTATATCTACGCATTCACTTCTTCAATTATTTAACCATTATGTACAGAGGATTTACTATGTGCTAAGTACTGTGTTAGCCACCAAGTTTACAGTGACACATGCTATATTGTTCATTGTTTAATATATTATAATTCAGATTGTCTGACAGGCAAACATATTGTGAAAGTGAAGTTGCTTAGTCATGTCTGACTCTTTGCGACCCCGTGGAGTGTAGCCTACCAGGCTCCTCCGTCCATGGGATTCTCCAGGCAAGAATACTGAGTGGGTTGCCATTTCCTTCTCCAGGGAATCTTCCCGACCCAAGGATCGAACCTGGGTCTCCCACACTGGAGGCAGACGCTTTAACCTCTGAGCCACCAGGGAAGTCCAACATATTACAATACTGATACTAATAAAAACAATAGATAATATTTACTGAGTGTATTCTACTTAGGAATTGTTCTGTTCTAAGTAGTATTCTTGCCTGGAAAATTCCATGGATAAAGGAGTCTGGTGGGCTATCGTTCATGGAGTCACAAAGAGTTGGACAAACACTTTGGGCACCTGCTGTGAAGACCAAACTCACTGGTAGAAACCCTGATGCTGGGAAAGATTGAAAGGAAAAAGAATTATAGGGAAGCAGAGTATGAGATGATTAGACAGCATCACCGCCTCAATGGACATGAATTTGAGCAAACTCCAGGAGACAGTGGAGGACAGAGAAGCCTGGCATGTTGCAGTCCATGAGGTCTCAGAGTTGGACACACATAGTGACTGAACAACAACAATCTTGACAGTAAGAGAAAGGTTAACATTTTTATTCCCATTACAGATAATAGATATTAAACTTAATGAGATCAAGTTATTTGCCCAATGTCACACAGCTACTGCAAGAAGAGCTAGGATTCAAATAATGCTCTCACTGATGACACTACTAAAACTTTTAACTATCTAATTTATGGAACCATTAAGATTCCACATGACCACTATAAAAACTCAACTTTTAAAAGAGTTCTAAGATTTAAAAATTATGAACAGTGTTTTCAATTAAATTCGAATAGATATAATTTCACTCATATAAAAATAGCAATGTTTCTTAAAAATGTGTTCTTAAGACTGCAAAGGTTCAGTCATCCTAGAAAACACAAAATATACCAGCGTCTTTGAGTTACTATTCTAAAAAGCAATATGCTAACATTTGTCAAGAGTCATGAAGAGTTTTTACATTTGTGACACGCTACAAGGTGACTTCTAGAAACAACTTTAAGAAAATAACTCAAAGGAATAGTCAAAAAGCATATGGGAAAAGATGTTTTAGCATTATTTTCAAAATAATGAAAATGGCCTAAATATCCAATAGTATTATATGAATTGTTATTAATTTTGGTTAATCTGTCCAGAAAATGGTATAATTTGAAATAATTAAAAATAATAATTATTAGAATAGATAAATATATCTAACATAACAATATCATGCAATAAATATATGTAATTAAAAATGAACTCTTAGAATTTCAGTTGTTTATAATTGATGAATATTTATAGGCAATTACTGGAAATGTAAATAAAAATAAAAACATTTCATTTGTTGGACCAGATGGATAATGAGTCAATTTTTCTCTCATTTTTGTTTCAAATAAATGAACATTTTCTTAATGTTATGTTTAAAAGCTTAACATTTTCAAAGATTTTTTTTCATCTAAAGGGCAGAAGAATGTCTTAATATACTTACTTAAAAGTATGATGGCTAATCCATATTTTTCAGCACAATAATTTCCAAAGAATTTTTGATTTAAGGATTCTTATTATAATATGCACAATTATATTTACCATATAATGATATGTAATTGAATTTCTAAAATAAAAATATCTTTGTAAGGGCTGCAGGTCAAATAAGATATATTTTTCTTTTTCTTTGCCAAATACTTGAAAAACTGAAATAATTTGACAATTTCTTCTCCCTGTTTATAAACAAAATAAATTCTGACTTCAGCCAAAAATATCAACATATGTAAGAGTTGACTGAATTCATCTTCTGTTCATAGTAAAACGGCTCCATAAATTTATGCGAACATGAACTGAAAAAAAATTAAGACAAAATTCAAGGTGATTGCCATTCCTATAGAAGGATATATTTGAAATGTTTCTAGGCAATGAATTTAGAAGTTTTGGCAACATAAAAAAGGAGAAAAAAAAATAGTGGGATAAAACACAAAGTTTCTCCAGTTTAGCAGAATGTTTTTTTGGCTAGAGTCAGTAAAAGTATAAGCTGCTCTCTGAACATGTTAGATTATTTTACATACATATATATACATACATATATATGATTATATAGTAATCAAAATTCCTATTAGTTTTAATATAACATTTCTTTGCAAGGCAAAACCTAAAAAAATAAAACTCCTTGAAAATAGCAGGAAATGTGAAAGACGAAGCAGTACGTTCTTACTCTAGCATAATCTCTAATTCCCCAAGATGTGAAGAAAGTTATGCTCACTTTTACTCACCCTTTGAGTCTCACCTAATAAGCTGGTATATTTTTTAATCTTGACCTATTTCTTTTTACTGGTGATATTTCTTGTTCCATTTTACATTCATGTATAACATTCCACTCCCAACTAAGTGGTGTGCAAAAACAACTATTTATTATGCTCACAGTTTGTGTGTGTCAGAAATTCAGAAAGGGTACAGCCAGGAACTACTTGCCTGTGGTCAACAGAGTCTGATGCCCTAGATAGGAAAACTCACATACTGAAAATAATGATGTCTGGTAGTCAAAATCATCTGAAGTATCATTCATTCACTTCTCTAGCAGGCAGGATTAGAAGTCTGGCTTCTCCACGTGGCTTTCAGATTGTTGTGGCCTTAATATAACTGCACTTCACATATGTCAGTTCAATCCTCCAAGCAAGAGCATTCCAGGAAGCAAAGTTGAGACAGTACAGTGAGGGAACAGAGACCATAGTTCTTGATAGGAAAAATTCCAAAGTCACATTTTAGAACACTGTGTGGAATGGGAGATATCGCTGTGACTAACTTTGAGAAAATAGAACCTGACATTCAGCTTTAGAATCCACTTGGATGTTTATAGCTCACTCTCTCTGTTTTGCTAACAGATTTGTATCTGTCAGATGTTCCCAAGTGGCTTAGTGGTAAGGAATCTGCCTGTCAATGCAGGAGACACAGAAGACACAGTTTCAATCCATGGGTTGGGAAGATCCACTGGAGGAGGAAATGGAAACCCACTTCAGTATCTTTGCTGGACAATCCTATTTGCAGAGGAGCCTAGCAGGCTACAGTCCACAGGGTCACAGAGAGTCAGACAAATACTCTGGCCAGCTGATGCAAAGAGCCAACTCATTGGAAAAGACCCTGATGCTGGGAGACTGAAGGTAAAAGGAGAAGGGGGTGGCAGAGGATGAGATACTTAGATAGCATCATCGATTCAACGGAATGAATTTGAGCAGACTGAGCATGCACAACCCATATTGCTCTAGCACTGTACTGGAAGTTGAGATTTAAAGATGAGCAGTATATATCCTCGTTCTTATGGATGAGTAAATAAGCAATTACAGTAATTACTAGTTGAAGATATATACAAATCAAGATAGTTGAATATACAGGAAGATGTTACATATGGGGAAGATGATTAGAAATCTTAAATGATTAATAGAAATGTGCAAAGGAATAAGAAGAAAGGGTTAGAGAATGCTTCACCCAGAAGAAGTACAAGTCAAAAGTTATGAAAATCTGACAATATGATCCAGTTGGGAGATGACAGCTAGTTCAGAATGGCAGGAGCTTAGAATATGAGAACATAATCACAGGAATTGAGACTGGAAGTCCATACCATAAAGCACTCTGGGTGCTACAATAAGAAAACTTGCCCTGAGACAGACTGAAATCATGAGATGGCTTGTGATCAGAGGAGTCGGATTTATAAGATCAACTGAATAACACAGTAGAGAATGTATTGAAGGGAGGCAAGAAAAGAAACAGAAAGACGAATTAGTACACTAGAAGTTATGAGAACTTCAATGACAATAGCACTAAGAATTACCAAAATTACCTAAATTGGACCAGTTCATATGGGAAGTAGAAATGTTAGAACAAAGTGGTTTATTGGACTTGGAAACTAAGGGAGAGTGTCTTTAATCTTTTGTGCCTTCAAAGCAAAATACCACAAACTATGTAGCTTTTAAACAACATTAAGTTATTTTTTAGTGTTCTGGAATCCAAGACGAGTGTTGACACAGCTAGGTGAGGGCTGTCTTCTGAGTCACAGACTTTTCACTGTATGGTGGAAGTGGCTAGGGATCTCTCTGGAGCCTCTTTTATAAATGTATCCAATTTGTGAGGATGCCACCCTCATGGCTAAAGTACCTCCCAAAGAGCCCATCTATGAATACTATCACCAGTAGGATTTTAACATGAATTATGAAGTGACACAAACATTCAGAATGTAGCAGACCAATGCTCATGAAGAGCATTTTGCGTTTTTGACTGAATACTAGGCCAATGCTGTTCCTTTCATGTGAAATGATGAACAGAGTAGATGGAAGGATTGGGGTCTTGTGACAAGCTTAGTCATTGGTGAATATGGTACAGGTGGCTTAAATGAAAATGCACAGTGAGGAGTTAGACTTATTTTAGGGATTAGTTCCTATCAGTTTATACATGACAGATTTAAAAGGTGGATGCAATGAAGTCCTCTGGGGAGAGTCAGCAGCTTGAGAATAGCACAAAACCAAAATCAGAATGTGAAGAAACAACAATAGTTGAGATAATGATTCAGTCAAGAAATCTGAAAAGGGGCAGAAAGTAAGAGGAAAACAGATGAATGTCAAGTAATGGTAATAGTGGTAATAATAATAATAGCAATAAAGGAATTTGAAAATCAATCAAAAGTAAGCTCTTACAAGAAAAAGACAAAAATGTTTATTCGTTGTGTATAATAGCAAGAATTAAACATGGAAGAAGCAGTTTCATTGGATGAATAAGCAATGATTTGAGATGTCAGTAGAAAGTGAGAGAGTGGAAAAAAAGAATAGAGATAATTTTATTTTTAATATGGACTATGAGGTGAGAAAGAGAACAATAATCTGGTTAGGAGATGGGGAAATATGAAGTAGTATAAATGTAAGTTCAAAAGGGCAAAAGTAAGTAGTTAAAAAAACCTATAGAGAGGTTACATAATCAACTAGCATTTTCTTTCATCATTCTCCTTTGCAGATCTGAAAGTTTCCTTAGCACTTGATCCAGACTGAAGTAAGGGGTCCTAGAACCATTGGTTAATTATGGGGATAATCTGGATTTTATTAATAACTTGCAGTCACCATCATTAAATAGGTATCCCCAAAGGCATTATCTAGTATCAAAATAAAAAAATAAGTCAGGGAAACAGTCAAATGCACTGTGTTAGAATAATTAGATAATTAAATAATTATTTAATTAAATAATTAGAATTCCAGAAATTATGGGGTTAGGAGGCAAAAAGATGAAATCCAGGTATAAGCCAATGGAATGTACCTTAGATAAAACGTCTGACAAAAACAGGAAGAAAAATATGTGAGGTAGAATTCAGAATGATTTCCAGAGCTAATTGGATATAGATAAACCTTATGTTTAGAAATATAACTGAAATATTTAGCCAGTTCTCAAGTCAAAAGTAGTAGCACTTGATTACTATGAACTGAATTCCCCCCAAACTGTTGTTAAACACCTAACTCCCAATATGACTATATTTGGAAATAGGGCTTTAAGGAGGTAATTACGTTCTTTGACTAGCATTAGTGTACTTATAAGAAAAGACACCAGAGAGTTCACTCTTGTGTTCTCGCTCTCTTTCACTGAGGAAAAGCCATGTGAGGACAAACAAGGTGACAATCTGCAAGCCAGGAAGAGAACCCTCACCAGAAGCTGAACCCTGCTGGAGCTTGATCTTGAAATCTCCAGCATCCAGAACTGTGAGAAAATAAATTTCTGTTGTTAATCACTGACTCCATGGACATTAGTTTGAACAACCTCCAGGAGATAGTGAAGGGCAGGAAAGCCAGGGAAGCTGCTGTTCATGGGATCACAGAGAATAGAAGATGACTGAGCAACTGAACAAAATTCTTCAAGACAGGCTTCAACAGTACATGAACTGTGAACTTCCAGATGTTTAAGCTGGATTTAGCAAAGACAGAGGAACCAGAGATCAAATTGCCAACATCCGCTGGATCATTGAAAAAGCAAGAGAGTTCCAGAAAAACATTTAGCTGTATTGACTATGCCAAAGCCTTTGACTGTGTGGATGAAAACAAACTGTGGAAAATTCTTAAAGAGAATACCAGACCACCTGACCTGCCTTCTGAGAAATCTGTATGCAGGTTAAGAAGCAACAGATAGAACTGGACATGGAAAAACAGACCGGATCCAAATTGGGAAAGGAGTACTTCAAGGCTGTATATTGTCACTCTGCTTATCTATCTTCTAACCAGAGTACATCATGTGAAATGCGGGGCTGGATGAAGCACAAGCTGGAATCAAGACTGCTGGGAGAAGCATCAATAACCTCAGATATGTAGACGACACCACCCTTATGGCAGAAAGTGAAGAAGAACTAAAGAGCCTCTTGATGAAAGTGAAAGAGGAGAATGAAAAAGTTGGCTTAATGCTCAACATTAAAAAAATGAAGATCATGGCATCTGGTCGCATCACTTCATGACAAATAGATGGGGAAAAAATGGAAACAGTGAGAGACTTTTTTTGGGCTCCAAAATCACTGCAGATGGTGATTGCAGCAATGAAATTAAAAGACACTTGCTCCTTGGAAGAAAAGCTATGACTAACCTAGACAGCATATTGAAAAGCAGAGACATTACTTTACCAACAAAGGTCCATCTGGTCAAAGCTACGGTTTTTCCAGTAGTCATGTACGAATGTGAGGTTTGGACTATAAAGAAATCTGAGCGCTGAAGAATTGATGCTTTTGAACTGTGGTGTTGGTGAAGACTCTTGAGAGTCCGTTGGACTGCAAGGATATCCAACCACTCTATCCTAAAGGAAATCAGTCCTGAATATTCATTGGAAGGACTGATGCTTAAGCTGAAACTCCAATCCTTTGGCCACCTTATGCGAAGAACTGACTCATTGGAGAAGACCCTGATGCTGGGAAAGATTAAAGGCAGGAGGAGAAGAGGACGACACAGGATGAGATGGTTGGATGGCATCAATGACTCGATGGACATGAGTTTGAATAGGCTCTGAGAGTTGGTGATGGACAGGGAAGCCCGGCGTGCTGCAGTCCATGGGATCACAGAGTCGGACACGACTGAGCAACTGAACTGAATTGAACAACTGAACAACAAAATGAAGTCAGACAACCTGTGACATTTTTGTTAAGGTGACTTGAGCAGATTGAGATTCTAATGGAGATTTACACTTGTATAGAAGTGTACCTTACAGAAAGCAGACCACTACACTGGAAATCAGGTGAATAGACTCTTAAAACTGCCACTCACTCTCATTGACAACTGTTAATTTGGCCTGCTTTTCAGTTTTATCATTGAAATGTTATTTTTATCATTATGTTGATATATGAATCATTATAATAAATTTACAGAATGTTATATTGGTTTGTTTTTTTGCTATGACCAGTGCGTTTTCTTGGCAGAACTCTATTAGCCTTTGCCCTGCTTCATTCTGTACTCCAAGGAAAAATTTGTCTGTTACTCCAGGTGTTTCTTGACTTCCTACTTTTGCATTCCAGTCCCCTATAATGAAAAGGACATCTTTTTTGGGTGTTAGTTCTAGAAGGTCTTGTAGGTCTTCATAGAATTGTTCAACTTCAGCTTCTTCGGCGTTACTGGTCAGGGTATAGGCTTGAATTACCATGATATTGAATGGTTTGCCTTGTAAACAAACAGAGATCATTCTGTCATTTTTGAGATTGCATCCAAGTACTGCATTTCGGACTCTTTTGTTGACTATGATGGCTACCTCATTTCTTCTAAGGGATTCCTGCACACAGTAGTAGATATAATTGTCATCCGGGTTAAATTCACCCATTCCAGTCCATCTTAGTTTACTGATTCCTAGAATGTCGATGTTCACTCTTGTCATCTCCTGTTTGACCACTTTCAATTTGCCCTGATTCATGGACCTAACATTCCAGGTTCCCATGCAGTATTGCTCTTTACAGCATTGAACCTTGCTTCTATCACCAGTCCCATTCACAACTGGGTGTTGTTTTTGCTTTAGCTCCATCCCTTCACTCTTTCTGTAGTTATTTCTCCACTGATCTCCAGTAGCATATTGGGCACCTACTGACCTGGGGAGTTCATCTTTCACTGTCCTATCTTTTTGCCTTTTCATGCTGTTCATGGGGTTCTCAAGGCAAGAATACTGACGTGGTTTGCCATTCCCTTCTCCAGGAAGCAACAGTTCGAACTGGACATGGAACAACAGACTGGTTCCAAATAGGAAAAGGAGTACGTCAAGGCTGTATATTGTCTCCCTGCTTATTTAACTTATATGCAGAGTACATCATGAGAAACACTGGGCTGGAGGAAGCACAAGCGGGAATCAAGATTGCTGGGAGAAATATCAATAACCTCAGATATGCAGAAGACACCACCCTTATGGGAGAAAGTGAAGAAGAACTAAAGAGTCTCTTGATGAAAGTGAAAGAGGAGAGTGAAAAAGTTGGCTTAAAGCTCAACATTCAGAAAACTAAGATCACAGCATCCGGTCCCATCACTTCATGGCAGATAGATGGGGAAACAGTGGAAACAGTGGCTGACTTTATTTTTCTGGGCTCCAAGATCACTGCAGATGGTGATTGCAGACATGAAATTAAAAGATCTTTACTCCTTGGAAGGAAAGTTATGACCAACCTAGACAGCATATTAAAAAGCAGAGACATTACTTTGCCAACAAAGGTCCATCTAGTCAAGGCTATGGTTTTTCCAGTGGTCATGTATGGATGTGAGAGTTGGACTATAAAGAAAGCTGAGTGCCCAAGAATTGATGCTTTTGAACTGTGGTGTTGGAGAAGACTCTTGAGAGTCCCATGGACTGCAAGGAGATCCAGCCAGTCCATCCTAAAGCAGATCAGTCCTGGGTGTTTATTGGAAGGACTGATGAAGCTGAAACTCCAATACTTTGGCCAACTGATGGGAAGAACTGACTCATTGGAAAAGACCATGATGCTGGGAAAGATTGAGGGCAGGAGGAGAAGGGGACGACAGAGAATGAGATGGCTTGATGGCATCACCGACTCATTGGACATGGGTTTGATTTGACTCAGGGAATCTGTGATGGACTGGGAGGCCTGGCGTGCTGAGGTTCATGGGGTCACAAAGAGTTGGACATGACTGAGCGACTAAACTGACTAATATTGGTTTGTTAGAGTAAGACATGTGCTCAGTCCCTCAGTTGCGGCTGACTCTTTGCAACCCCATGGACCATAGCACGCCAGGCTTCTCTGTCCATGGAACTTTCCAGGCAAGAATACTGGAGTGGGTTGCCATTTCCTTCTCCAATGAGACCATGCAACCATCCTAAATATAAAGAAGTTCCCCTGGAATAAGGGAAGGGAACACAACATCCTCTGTTTTGAATCCTATTCTGCTGTCACTCACCAATCTCACCCTGTTTCCTCATCTGCATTTTAATACTGAAAATAGTAGCAGTTTGTAGAGTTGCTGTGAGGACTTGGAGTAACGTCTGGTGCACACCTTCCATGTGGTAGGGATTAAATAAACTGTAATTGCTGCAATAAAAACATGTGTACAGATTCTCTGTAAGACATAGACCTTTCTTTATAGTATCTGTGAAGAAATTTAAGAATGCAAAAACATTAAGGCAGATGCAATCATTAATTCCTGATAACCTGCCAACTGGCACTTCCCAGGTGGCTCCAGTAGTAAAGAAGCTGCTTGCCAACGCAGGAGATATGAGACCTGGGTTTGGTCCCTGGGTTGGGAAGATCCCTTGGAGAAGGGAATGGTAATCTACTCCAGTATTCTTGCCTGGAGAATCCCTTGGACAGAAGAGCATGGTGGACTACAGCTTATAGGAATGCAAAATGTCAGATACAACTGAAGAGACTTAGCACACACTTGATTACCAGTAGATTCTGGAGCCAACACTATCTTTCAAATAATTGACCATATTTTTGAAAAGGTATTCTACCAATTCATCACAAATAAAGCATACGAAAGGTTTAGGATATTGGAAAATGTTTATAGACCAATTCAATCAATATAGAAATACATGATAGTCATAATAGTGTCAATAATTAATACAGACATTAAAATAGTTTTCAAGTTTGGCAGTAATGTTTATTTTTCATCTTAAGGACTTCCCCTGATGTTTGTAAACATTTAAAAATATAACATATTGTTCATTTTTTTCAGGTTTTCTTTCATTTCCTCCAGCAATCTCTTATAATTTCTTTTTCTAAACCACATTTTGTAAAATGTATTTAGTTTTATTTTTTAAATGCTATCACAGATTATGCTGGAATAGTAATAACACCTCTATAACAACTAGTCATCAAAAATTTGGGCTTCTCAAGGGGTGCCAGTGGTAAAGAACCCATCTGCCAATGCAGGAGACATAAGAGATATAGGTTCCACCCTTGGGTTGGGAAGATCCCCTGGAGAAGGGAAGGGCAACTCACTCCAGTATTCTTGCCTGTAAAATTCCATGGACAGAGGAGCCTGGCGAGCTACAGTCCATGAGGTTGCAGACAAGTGGGACATGACTGAAGCAAATTAGCACACACCAAAATGTTAGTCCAGGTAGAATGAGGGTGAACAAAACCAAGAAACTGCTGAGATCTGAGTGCATAGTATAATGGAGTTGTTTCATTTTTTTTTAAATTGGTATAATTACCTTCTTAAAGAACTTTTACTAAAATTCATTGTGAGATTAACTAATTTAGCATCAGTCTCTCTGTTTTTTGCAGAATAGAGGAGTATCAGGCTTCCCAGGCACTCTAGGTTTTGGAAAGAGCAGCAGCCTATGAAGCAGCATTAGTGGTGTGAGTAAGATAAAAAACTTCACATGAAAGCTGGAAGTAATTTTTCTGCCAAATGAATCCACCCTTTAATAAGCAGTAGAATTAATTAACTGCATTTCCTCTACTCAAAGTCATAATTATTTGAAAAAAAGAAACTATCAGTGATATAAAAGGTATTTAGAGAGGTGAAGGGAAGGTAGATGCGATAGTGAGGACTCCACTAGGTAAAATAAATATTTTACAAGAAAACATTTCTTCTAATGGATGAAATACAGACATTTAAGGAAACTAATCTGATAGTAGAAACAGCCACTGAATCAGGTTTGAGGAGGTAGAAAAGGAAACCTCTCTAGAAGGGGATAGCTCAAGGATGGGAGATAATGTATTAATGTTCTCTTTTCAAAAATTACTCTTCATTTTTGCCTTTGCTATTTCATTTTTCCTCCAGTTGGAAATACTAAAGTAATACTTTTTTACACAAAAAATATAGAAACTTTCCAAATCATTTGCATGACAGTATCTTACAGAAGTAAATCTTTAAACTTTATTTTAATTGGGAAATAAATTATTAATATGTTGTGCTCATGAGTCTGATTGGAGGATAGAAAATGTGACTCTGCTCTGAAAAATAGGACTACAAATAGTATGATTCAAGCTGTAAAAGTTTTACTTAATGGTATGTACAGTCTGAAGTTTGGTTGGCTGGTGAAGAGATGGCTGACATCATCTGCAATTTCTTAGACACCTTCACATACAAAAGTTCAGAGAGCTTATTGAGAAACCCACAGGAAAATGATGTCCTTAGGGGAAATCTGGTTTTGATATACAGAAACACAGATGGCACAGAAGTCATTTTGTTAAAAGATCTGCAATATGGAAGGACAGTGAGTCCTCAGAATTTAAATTATCATGGAAGTAGAAAGATTCTGGACCATTGTTCTGCCACTTCCTTCTTGTCAGGTGATAGGTGGGAAAATGATTATGGGTTTAGATATGAAAATTTGTTAGTCTCTTGGGGACAGGATTGGAATTTTTAAGGAAAAAGACTGTGTAATTAAAATAAAAGACTGTGATATTGGGAACTTAGGTCCCACATAAGAATACAATATTTTTATCAGAGGAAAGAACTAGAGATGGCAGTGAGGTGGTTCATTGCTTTCTCCTCATCTTCAGAGATCTTTGAGAATAGGACATGATTCAGTCTTAAGGGTCCAAGTGAGGTAAAGAAAGGATTAACTATACATGAGGGCTATAACTGCGAGCAAAATTCTTAGGTATCCATTTGGGCACTGGGTTACATCCTTGGTGGTACTGGAATCATCTTTCAAACAGGGGTGAGTCATAATTTTTGGCTCCATGCTAAATATATTTGTGACCAGGGAAGCCCGTGCATAAATGTATGAGAGAAGTTGGTACAGACCCATCACAAGCATGGAAATCAAAATTGTAATCAGAAATCTTCCAGCAAACAAAAGCCCAGAACCAGATGGTTTCATAGCTGAATTCTACCAAAAATTTAGAGAAGAGCTAACACCTATCTTACTCAAACTCTTCCAGAAAATTGCATAAGGTAAACTTCCAAACTCATTCTATGAGGCCACCATCACCCTAATTCCAAAACCAAAGATTCCACAAAAAAAAGAAAACTACAGGCCAATATCACTGATGAACATAGATGCAAAAATCCTTAATAAAATTCTAGCAAACAGAATCCAACAACATATTAAAAAGATCATACATCATGACCAAGTGGGCTTTATCCCAGGAATGCAAGGATTCTTTAATATCTGCAAATCAATCAATGTAATACGCCACATTAAAAAAATGAAAGATAAAAACCATATGATTATCTCAATAGATGCAGAAAAAGCCTTTGACAACATTCAATATCCATTTATGATAAATACCCTCCAGAAAGCAGGAATAGCAGGAACACACTTCAACATAATAAAAGCAATATATGACAAACCCACAGCAAACATTATCCTCAATAGTGAAAAATTGAAACCATTTCCCTTAATGTCAGGGACAAGGCAAGTGTACCCAGTCTCACCACCACTATTCAACATAGTTTTGGAAATTTTGGCCACAGCAATCAGAGCAGAAAAAGAAATAAAAGGAATATAGATAGGAAAAGAAGAAATAAAACTCTCATTTTTTGCAGATGACATGATCCTCTACATAGAAAACCCTAAAGATTCTACCAGAAAATTACTAGAGCTAATCAATGAATATAGTAAAGTTGCAGGATATAAAATTAACACACAGAAATCCCTTGCATTCCTATACAATAACAATGAGAAAACAGAAAGAGAAATTAAGGAAACGATACCATTCACCATTGCAACGAAAAGAATAGAATACTTAGGAATATATCTACCTAAAGAAACAAAAGACTTATACATAGAAAACTATAAAACACTGATGAAAGAAATCAAAGAGGACACAAACAGATGGAGAAATATACCGTATTCATGGATTGAAAGAATTAATATAGTGAAAATGAGTATACTATCCAAAGCAACCTATAGATTCAATGCAATTCCTATCAAGCTATCAATGGTATTTTTCACAGAACTAGAACAAATAATTTCACAATTTGTATGGAAATATGAAAAAACCTCTAATCGCCAAAGCAATCTTGAGAAAGAAGAATGGAACTGGAGGAATCAACCTGCCTGACTTCAGGCTCTACTACAAAGCCATAGTCATCAAGACAGTATGGTACTGGCACAAAGACAGAAATACAGATCAATGGAACAAAATAGAAAGCCCAGAGATAAATCCACGCACCTATGGACACCTTATCTTTGACAAAGGAGGCAAGAATATACAATGGAGAAAAGACAATCTCTTTTACAAGTGGTGCTGGGAAAACTGGTCAACCACTTGTAAAAGAATGAAACTAGAACACTTTCTAACACCATACACAAAAATAAACTCAAAATGGATTAAAGATCTAAACGTAAGACCAGAAACTATAAAACTCCTAGAGGAAAACATAGGCAAAACACTCTCTGACATAAATCACAGCAGGATCCTCTATGATCCACCTCCCAGAATGTTGGAAATAAAAGCAAAAATAAACAAATGGGACCTAATTAAAATTAAAAGCTTTTGCACAGCAAAGGAAACTATAAGCAAGGTGAAAAGACAGCCTTCAGAATGGGAGAAAATAATAGCAAACAAAGCAATGGACAAAGAATTAATCTCAAAAATATACAAGCAACTCCTGCAGCTGAATTCCAGAAAAATAAATGACCCAATCAACAAACAGGCCAAAGAACTAAACAGACATTTCTCCAAAGAAGACATACAGATGGCTAACAGACACATGAAAAGATGCTCAACATCACTCATTATCAGAGAAATGCAAATCAAAATCACAATGAGGTAGTACCATTTCACGCCCGTCAGAATGGCTGCTACCCAAAAGTCTACAAGCAATAAATGCTGGAGAGGGTGTGGAGAAAAGGGAACCCTCTTACACTGTTGGTGGGAATGCAAACTAGTACAGCCACTATGGAGAACAGTGTGGAGATTCCTTAAAAAACTGGGAATAGAACTGCCATATGACCCAGCAATCCCACTGCTGGGCATACACACTGAGGAAACCAGAATTGAAAGAGACACGTGTACCCCAATGTTCATCGCAGCACTGTTTATAATCGCCAGGACATGGAAGCAGCCTAGATGTCCATCAGCAGATGAATGGATAAGGAAGCTGTGGTACATATACACAATGGAATATTACTCAGCCATTAAAAAGAATACATTTGAATCAGTTCTAATGAGGTGGATGAAACTGGAGCCCATTATACAGAGTGGAGTAAGCCAGAAAGAAAAACACCAATACAGTATACTAATGCATATGTATGGAATTTGAAAGATGGTAATGATAACCCTATATGCAAGACAGAAAAAGAGACACAGATGCATAGAACAGTCTTATGGACTCTGTGGGAGTAGGTGAGGGTGGGACGATCTGAGAGAATAGCGTTCAAACGTGTATATTATCAAATGTGAAACAGAACGCCATTCAAGATTTGATGTATGAGACAAATGCTCAGGGCTGGGACAATGGGATGACCCAGAGGGATGGGATGGGGAGGGAGGTGGGAGGGGTGTTCAGGATGGGGAATACATGTAAACCCATGGCTGATTCATGTCAATGTATGGCAAAAACCACTGCAATATTGTAAAGCAATTAGCCTCCAACTAAAATAAATCAATTAATTAAAAAAAGAAGAGTTTTATAAAAAATAAAAGAAGTTGGTTTAGTTTTATCACTAGGCAAATGGCCTTGGGAAGAGAAAATATCAGGTGATAAAGTAACTTGCACAATTAAATTGAACATTGAAGACAATAGTACTCTTCCTGTACCCCAATCTGCTGACAAGGCAATTATTATATCTAATTTTGAAGATTATTTAACAATATTTGAAAATATTAATGATGAGAAAATAAGTAGAAATAAGAGTAACAATATTCTTAATACATTACCTAGATTTTGTTTAAAGAAAAAGGGATAGAGGAAAATGTTTACAATTATGATAATATATAACTTTGGAAAAATACACTGACCTGGATTTGCATAACTGTTATTTTAGATATAACTCAAAAATGTCTGAAAAACATATTATTCATTCTAACATAAGTATTTAAATTTTAAAATATCTCCAACAATACCTTTTTTTCCAGAACTTGTAAATAAGTGAATCCCTATTATTGTAAAGATCAAACTGAAGTATTTTAAATTGCAGTGGCTCACAGAGCAAAATAGCAAAATATATAAAAACTGACAAATGCAAAATAACACTTTCAACACTGCCCTCTAAAGAGAGAAAGGCCAGTGTTTCTGAAATAAATTTCTAAATTTAAAACATATTTTCTGTATTCAGAGTTTTGCATGTGTTTAGAATAAAAGAAAAATCTCCAGAGAACAAAACATGAAGTAAAATATGGGCATTTGAGCAATTATCAGAGGAGACAAAAGTCCTTGAACTTAAGAACATTTTCTCAAAAGTAATTTCTCAGCTGTTAGATATCAAAAGAGTCCAGGCTTATTCCTTGTAAAGCAAGACTTCAGAATCCTCCTTTAAAAACTATTCCAATATGGAAATAGTTCTTTATATTTTATAGCTTTAGGAAGTCTTTCATCTAAGGATCTCCAAAAGGAAATGAAGTGCAATGACTGAATTTTTGAATATTAATGACCTGAAGAAAAATGGAAACAATTAAAAAGAAACCGAAGTCTACAATAAAGAAAGCTAATTTTTCATGTTATATATAAGACTGTCTGGATAGTTACAGAAAAGTGATAGCTGATATCTGTTATTTTCTTTCTGAGTTTCTTTCTAATCAGTATCATTATGCCACATGGACCAAGTGGAGATGTCTCAGAAGGAAACATGCTTTACCAGTAGGAAGCTGTCCCTTTTATACCTATCAGAACACATGTAGTCACAAAATGTTTCAATATTAAAACATATAACAACTGCATTCAAGATTGTTTACAACCCAAGGCCTCAAATAGAAAAAAAAATATTAGACCTTAAAATATTGCACCATTCTTTACAGTCAAGGCCACCATTAAGGAGTAACATAGTGCCCTGTGAGATATGATTTACAGGTCTCTAAAAGTCCCATCTGCTTCAAAATGAGAGCCATATATTTAAAACAGTTTCTTAGATGGCCATCTTTATCTAACCCCCTTTTGTCAAAAAGGGCCTCTACTACTTTCTACAAAGAGTCTTAGTGAAAACTGCAAAGCAAGCAGCACTTTTAGGCATATTAATACAAGGCAGCCCTCTCAACTGTCTGGCCCAGATCAAAAGAGAGCAAAGGGTTTGACAAGCATGGGAAGTACTAGATTTTACCTCTTTATTCTCTTCTGGGCCAGATGCCTTTGTACTGTGCAAATATACAGCAGTACCATAGCACCCTGCTGCCTTACGGTTAAGAAGTCATTGTCAAAAAAGCCATCTTAAAATGCAAATTACATTACCTAGGAAGAGATAACACATATGTCTGAAGTTATATTAAGGGTTTATATAGAAGCAATGTCCCTTTAAACTTTAATTTCATTCCTAAAATGTTATTTACTAGAATATATTATTGCTTATGCCTCCATTCCCACAGAAGGGAAATACAGTGGCTAAAGTTCCCTAGAAGGAAAGCATGGAAAGAATCCTTTTGGGGCCTCAGTGATCCCTGTTCAAGAACCGAGGTAAATAATTAAATATGGGGAAATAATTGCACATATGTATATCAACCCTCCTGAGCTTTCTCTCTAAATCTTTCAGAAGCATGTGTCCTCAGGATACACACATTTTCTTCCTCTTGCTCCTCTAAGTTCTCTGTTCCTCTGAGGATGCCTCTCTCACTGGGTGGAATAATGTAGTACAATAGAGCAAAGGGTGAGGGTGATTTATATTAGGAAATATCTTACTGCATATCTATGCCATATTTTCCAATTATTTATCATTATAAGCTTGGCCGCTGTCTTATTTCTTACTTGATATAGAAGTTTTGAAGTAAATAGAAGGTATTATACATTCCCCAGTCTCCCTCCAGTACTATTTCTTGACAGTAAACACCAAGATTGCTTTTCTCTGATAATAATTTTTTTCATTTTTCAATTGTTTTGGATTTTAGAAAATATTTGGATATTAGTAATATCACAGTGTTGTTACTTTGTAGTTATATTTTCGATATTAAGTTGTGGAAAATTACTAAGGATTATTACTCTAAAACAAGTATAAAATTACTTGCACAACATCTTGTAGGCAGAATCAGAAGAATTCAAACCTATAGCTTTCATTATAATTAAATACAAAAGAAGAAAGATTAGAGTATCAAATGGGAAAATACAAAATATAAAAACACTAGGGAAAAAGAGATGATCCCCAATGTCCTCTCCATTTTAGAAACTTACCAAGAAATTACTGTTCAGTGGCTTCTAAGTATACAGTCTATGCTGGAAAACCAATTTTTTTTGAAAGGAAGAGTTTTTAATACAATCGAAATGGAATGTCCAGTAATATTAGAATCTCCAGATGCTATCCATTTGCAAAGTAAAACCATAAGCAGTGACGTAAAGTCAGAGAATCTCTATCACAGAAAGTCATGGTGTAGATTTATGCCCTGTCAAAATAAAATGAAAATAAAATGGATTGAAAAACAGTCTGTGGAAACCACCTGACTTTAATGATGAGAAAGAAATTCATTGGATGAATTATAAAGCCCTGCATGCTTATTGATAATTTATTTAATTTAAAAGTCTGACAATCTAAATATGGCCATAAATTACAAAGGGGAAACTAAATAAAGACTTTGTAGACAAATGAAAGAAAATGTATTTGTCCCATCTGAAAAAAGTTATTCACATATTAAGTCCTCTTACGAAGAGAATGAGAAGTATTTCTACATTTCAGACAAATCAAGAAATATAGGAAGATTAACTCAAAATCAAGCTTGAAGGGAATGCATGACATAAATAAACACTTAGCTATTTTCATATAGTAAGAGTCTGTGATTCTCCCTGAGTTCCAGACTAATAACACCTAACCTGAACTCAGGGTGAGATTTTCTGGTCTGATATCAGTCACCACTATTGCAATAAATTCTCAACATAATACCTCTAAAGAATTTTCTAAAACAAATTCTTTATTTTCTATCCCACTGTTTAAAAATGTAATGTGTTTGCATATATTAATGTATACAATCAACTGTATAACTATAATTTACAATTATTTAACTATATTATAGCTAATATAGTTATACAAATACTTCTCTACAACGTGGAAAACTCATTAACTAGTCATGTACTATTTTATGAGAATTGAGGAGGAAAGAATAAATTAAATTCATGAAAACTAGTAAGGATTTTTAAAAATGAAAATAACATAAGAATATTTGCAATATAAAAAGAGAAGTGAGGCTTTGTGTTCAAAAGAGTTTTAATTATTTCAACTCAGACAATGTAAGAAAATATTTAGAATAAAAAATTCAGAGTAAAAATTCCAATAAAAGCTAATTGACATGACTATGTGCCATTACATGAGAGAATTTCAAAAGAAAAAGGTCTTAATTCAAAGTTTTATATACAAATGATACATTTATTTGGGCTTTATAAATATAAAATAACATAATGTGTCTTACTTTGAGTAAGTTCTCAATGAAACTCCGATACTTTGGCCACCTGATGCTAAGAGCTGACTCATTGGAAAAGACCCTGATGCTGGGTAGGATTGAGGGCAGGAGGAGAAGGGGACGACAGAGGATGAGATGGTTGGATGGCATCACCGACTCAATGGACATGGGTTTGGGTAGACTCCGGGAGTTGGTGATGGACAGGGAGGCCTGGCGTGCTGCGGTTCAGGGGTCTCAAAAAGTCAGACACGACTGAGTGACTGAACTGAAGTGAACTGAAATGAAGGGAAATTACAAATTAAAAGGAATTATAAAACTTATTCCCTTCCCAAATGCTAGAAGAAATTTCTAAAATCCAAATAGCTTTTAATTATATTTACCAAATGGTATTTTAGGCATGTCTCAGTGACAAATTTAAACAGAAGTTTATCTTCCATGATTCGCATCACTAGCAGTAGGCATTTTAGAGGAAGTAATATCTGGACATACCCAGAACAGTAACTTAATCTTCTGATACTTTCCTATTTATTAAACTTTAATTTAGCATTTTACAACATCTTGATTATATAGTTCAATGAAATTGAACATTAAAATAAAATGATTATCTTATAATAGAGCATGCATGTGTTTTAAAATCACCCTCTCATGATATATTATAAAAGTCCTACATATTGCATTGTAAAGTGTTATATTTAAAATAATTTATTATGAATTCACCCTTTTGAAATATATTGAAAGATAACATGGACATAAAGTGCATCCTTATTTAAACTACAACTGGATGTAGAAGTTAAATATTTGTGAATGGAGTTCTAAATCTCCAGGCTAAGTTAAACTATTCATTTGATAACTATATTCTTCTGCCCTTTTAAAAAATATAGTTGGTGCTGTCACAAAGAAAATTTTAGCTAAGAGACAATGCACTGAAAAGCACAGAAACATTCCAAAAGAAGTGAATACATCTAGAAAAATCATGCTTGAAACATTTTCATTTATTTTAAGTTTTTTAATGAAAGCATGGAAACGCATCCCCCCTAAGGCTTTATTTAAATGGCATAGCCTGGATCATTCAATTCTCATAAGGTCTATTTCTTGAATGGCTTTTACATGTAAGCAGAACAACCTTCTGCAATTGACTTCAAATATGTTTCTGTATGCCTCATAGGAACAAAGATGAGGAAAAAAATTGCAACAGCCTGTGAATGCTGGATTTAGGTATTTAAAGTTATTTCAAGGAATGTGCCTACAAAGTACAGCATGAATTGATAAGTTGGCAACTATCTAGTTAACATAATCAAAATTAAAGTTAAAATTTAGGCTATAAGATCAACTCAGAAGCTTGTGTGTGATGACTGCCATGCTGTTTCTTGACCTTGTGATATAGATCAGATCACAGACCAAGGCATTTAAAATTATATTTCTCATGGGTTCTGCTTTCAGGAAGATGGAGCAGATTTACTTTTCCTTATTTCTCTCAACTAAGTAAACTTTAAAACCTCAGCATTAAGTATAAAACAAACATAGATTTTCAAAGGTAGAGAAAAAAAAGGCAGACTGGATAGGAAACTCAACACCCGAAAAATGATGCGGCAGTACATTCCCTCAGGTTTCCATTTGTTTTTTTCCCACATCTCAGATATAGACCTGAAGATGTTCACCCCCAGAAACACTAATAGGCACTGACAATAAAAGCCCCAGAAAAGCCTTCCCTCTCTAGACAAAAGAATGGAAGTGGTTAGCCTAGAAGGACAGAAAAAGTTTTAGATAATAACTGCTTTCCCATAGCCAAATACTACAATTTCTTTTTTCATGTTATCAAAGGTGAAGTGGGAATCTAAGCTTAAAACCCTTTGGATTATAACAAGGCACCTTTGAAAGCTAATTTTATAGATAATATATCATGAACTGGGACATGGAATGCTTAGATACTTAGTTCAGCACTTTCTGGGTGTGTCTGGTCTGTGAGGGTGTTTTGGATGATGTTAACATTTGCCTTGGTAGACTGTGTAAAGCAGATTGCCCTCCGCAGTGTGACTGGGCATCATACTGTCAGTTGAAAACATGCATAGAACAAATAGGTTGACTGCCACCTGAGTAAGAGGGAACATCTTCTGACTGAATTTGAACAGGTGCATCAGTTTTCTCATGCCTTCAGACTTAAACAACATAGGCTTGTTCTGAGTCACAAGTCTGACTGCAGCTGGACAGGAACTATACCATTAACTCTTGATCCTCACATTCTCAGGCTCAGATTGGGAACTGCACCACTGGATCTCCTGGTTCTCCAGATTGCTGACTATAAATCTTTAAACATTTCAGTCTCCACAATTATATTAACCAACACCTTATAATAGATCTCTTTATATATATAGATATTTCTCGAGGACATATACATATTATATAAACAGACATATATACATGTACATATACATACATACATATATATATGTATATATATGTATGTATACATATATATATATGTATGTATGTATATGTATATGTATATAATGGGCTTCCCTGGTGTCTCAGATGGTAAAGAAATCACCTGCAGTGTGAGAGACCTGGTTTTGATTCCTGGGTCAGGAAGATCTTCTGGAGAAAGGAATGGCTATCTTCTCCAGTATTTTTACCTGGAGAATTCCATGCACAGAGGAGCCTGGAGGGCTACTACACAGAGTTGGACAGACTGAGCAACTAACACACACAGATATATACATACCTACATACATATATATACAGACATATCCTACTGGTTATTCTTCTCTGAAGAATCCTGACTAATGTAGCACCCCAAGCCCTCCTTTCTGTTCCAGGGTGGTTGCAGAAAAGGTCACTGAGGGAGCCAGGACTTTCATCCCCACAAGGCAGTAAGCAGCCCCTTTCTTTTGGTGTCAGTGGAGATGACAAGGAAAGCCTGGACCCCACTACTACTTGGTAATAGCAGGCTTCACCTTCTGCTCTCCTCTGAGGTAGTGTCAGAGAAGGGTCTCGTGGAAAGTCAGGACTTCCACTACCACTCAGTAATAAGGCCACCAGCCCACTGTGGTGTCAGTGACAACTACATGGGGGTCAGTGAGGAGGTCTTCCCATCCACCCTAGCCAGAGAGATAGTACTGTAGGCCTAGTGAGAGCCAGAACTCCCACACAGTAGTAATGAGAAGCCTTCTCTTTGGGTGACAGTGGATCTTGATAGAGGAACCTAGACTTCTACATCTCTCTGGCAGTAATGAGGCAGTGCTCTCTCCCTCTTGTGTCAGAGTATTGTCAAAGTAAAACAAAGGTGTAAGTAAGAGCTCTAGCCTCATAACATGGTATTTAAAGTGTCCAAGTTTCAACAAAAAATCACTTGTCTTATCATGAACCAGCAAGATCTAAAACTGAATGAAAGAAACAGTGAATAGATATCAACACCAAGATGACAAGATTGCTAGAATTAACTGATAAAGATTTTAAAGCACTTGACATTTAAAAAAGCTTCAAAGAGCAATTTTAAACACACTTGAGACAAAGGAAATACAGAACATCTTAAATTTTTTTAAAAAAGATTCACAAATATATAAAAAATATAAAGAATGGAGTGGAATGTTAGAACAGAAAAGTATAATAATTGAGATTAAAAACACTCAGTTCATGACTCAAGAGCATAATAAAGGAAGCAGAAGTAAATAGCAATGAAATTGGATAAAGATTGATAAAAATTATACTGTCTTGTGAATGGAAAGAAAATAGACTGAAAAATAAATGAACATAGCCTCTAGAACTTGTGGAACTGTAATAAAATATCAAAACTTCATGTTATTAGAGTCTTGGAAGAGGAGAAAGAAGGTGAGGCTGACAAAGTACTTAAAAATTAATAACTGAAACATTCACAAATTTGACAAGTGACATTAACCTATAGATGCAAGAAGCAGAGTGAAGACCACATGATAACTAGAAGAAATCTAAATCAAGACAGTATCATGGCCATAGTCAAATTTCTGAAAACTAAAGACTCAGGAAAAAATCTTGAAAGAATCAAGAGAAAAAGAAAAAGAGAATCACCTTACCTATATGAAGAAAACGTTTCAAACGAAAATGGATTTCTTATCAGAAACCATGAAAGCCAACAGGAAGTGGTATATCATGTTTGCTGTGCAAAAGAGAAAGAACTACTAACAAGTATCCAATATTTAGCATAAAGATTCTTCAAGAATAAGATGAAAATCAAAGATTTTCAGGTGAACTAAAACTAAGAGAATATGTTGCCAACAGACCTGCCCTAATAGAATGACTATAGGAAGTTCTCTAAACAGAAAAGAAACAAAGAAGAAACTTGGGAATATCAAGAAGTAAGGAAGAATACACTAAGCAAAAATATGGGTAAATGCAGCAGACGTTCATTCTATTGAATCTTCTAAATTATGTCTAATGGTTGAAGCAAAAATTATGACATTGCTTTCATTTTAAATGTATGTTAAAAAAAATTAAATCACATGTATAATAAACAGAATTTAAGGAGACATAAAAGAAGGTAAGTGTTCTACACCTGACTTGAACTGGAAAAATAATGATCCCACTACACAGTGATAAGTTATCTTTATACAATATAGTAGTTGGAGAAACAACTAGGCAAGTTATATTGATAGATACACTATATCTTTATATCAAGTTATATTGATATAAAGATATAGTGGAATCACTACAGATAAATCAAAATAGAATTCTAAAAAGTGTTCCAGTACTCTACAGAAAGGCAGGAAAAAATAAAAAGATAATCAAAAAATCAGAGAACAAACAAAATGGCAGACATAATCTCTAACATATCAAGAATTATATTACTTGTAATATGTATGTGTGCTGACTCTTTGTGACCCTATGGACTGTAGCCCACCAGGCTCCTCTGTCCGTGGAATTCTCCAGGCAAGTATACTGGAGTGGGTTTCCATGCCCTCCTCCAGGGGCTCTTTCTGACCCAGGGATCTAACCTGCATCTCTTATGTCTCCTGCATTGGCAGGCGGGTTCTTTACCACTAGCTCCACCTGGGAATCTCAAATACATCATTTAATTAGATTAAATGAACTGTTAATAAATATGCCTTTTAAATACAGAGATTGGCAGTGTAGATTTAAAAATATGACCCCACCATAAGCTGTCTGTAAAAAACTTACTTCAAATGTAATAATATTATTAGCATATTGAAGGTCAAAAGATAGAGAACAACTTACTATTAACCATGAATTAAAATAAAGCAAGAATGGCTATACTATCACAAACAGTAGATTACAATGAAAAAAAATTATCAGAGAGAGTGAAATAGTATATAAACATAAAACTATAAATCCACAGGGAAGATACAGCAATCTTACACTTGTATACATAAAACAACAGCACTGAAAACATGTAAGCAAAGATTAATCAAAAACTCTTTAACAGCCTTTTCTCAACAATTGATAAACTGGGAAATATCAAGGAAATAGATCTTAAAGCAATATCAATCAACATAATTGACATTTATAGAACACTCCACTTAACAAGAGCAAACACACAAACTTTGCCAGTGTCTACGAAAAATATACTGAAAGGGACAATAGCATGAGTCATAAAATTTCAAACAAAAATCAAACAGAAGATGCTTTCTGACCACTTTGTAATCAAACTAGAAATCAACCACATTATTACTAACAGGAACATATCCAAACACTCTGAAATTAAATATCACATATGGATTATATATAATTCAGCACACGTGGATTATAAATAATTCATTGGTCAGAGAGGAAGTATCAAGATAAATTTTAGAAATACACAGAATTGAATTAAAATGAAAATAGTACAAATTAAAATTTGTGAGATACAATTAATCAGTACTGAGAGAGAAATTAGAATACTAAACACATACATTAGAAAATAGGAAAAATAAAAGTCAATAACATAAGGTAACTCCTTGAGAAATTAGCATAAGGTGAGTAAAATAAGTCCAAAACAAACAGAAGGAAGAAAATAAGAACATTACAATTAATGGTGAATAAATAAATTGTCTCCCCTAAAATCAGGAAGAAGGCAAGGATGTTATCTCTACTCTTTCTCAATATGGTGCTGGAAGTTCTAGCCAGAGCAATAAATCAAGATAGGAAAATAAAAGATATAGACATTGGAAAAAAGGAGTAAAACTGATATGTAGGCTACTTAGGCCATTTCAAATAATACACACAAACACACACACAAAAAATTTCCTGGAACTAAGTCACTTCAGCAAGGTCACAGGGTAAAAGGTAAACATACAAAAATATATTGTAGTTTTATATACCAGAAATGAAGATGTGGACACTGAAATTAGAAATATTTGCAATTTTTAAAAATTAAATATGAATGGTTAAGTAAACTATGGCACAACTATGTGCTGTGTGCTTAGTCGCTCAGTCGTGTCTGACTCTTTGCAACCCCACCTTTGTCCATGGGGATTCTCCAGGCAAGAATACTGGAGAGGGTAGCCGTTTCCTTCTCCAGAGGATCTTCCCAACCCAGGAATCCAACTGGGGTCTCCTGTATTGCAGGTGGAGTCTTTAATAGCTGTTAATAAGAGGGATAAACTAAACCTGGATGAATCTCCAGAGAATTTGCTAAATGAAAAATCCCAGGTTACACAATGCAAAATTTATGTAGCATCCTTGAAATGACAAAATTGTAGAAATAAGGAGATTAGTGTTTTCAAGAGGTTATGGAAGGAGAAGTGGGTGTGGTTATAAAAAGGCAAGATTAGGGATTCTTGTGGTGATGGAAATGTGTTGCATAGTCTTACAATTCACTTTAACTTCACTTCACCTCATTTTAAAAATTTCTTAAAGAGTGACGTCAACAAGATGGTCAAATAACATGTACCTAGTTTATATACTCCATCTAAGAATGTCTGCGGATAGCATCTATCCCCAGACAATGTACTCGTCTGGGTGCTGCAGGGTCCCAGAAGGAGTTTACAAAACCCTGATGTAGCACAAAAACAAGGAAAATCATTTTGAGAAGACATGCCTACATGTAGACTGCTAACTCATCCAGATCCCAACTATAAACCCAGAAACAGCTCCATACTCTATGAAAACTCAGCTATACAACCTGGTAAAGCAATTATCATCCAATTAAAAATAAATTTTAAAAACCAGAGAAAACTCAGCTACAGCTCCATTAGCCTTTGGTTCTGTCATAAGCACCATATTTTAAGGGACCTGGGAAGAGTCTCACCAACTCATGCACTGGGAAATCAGATGTACAGACCTCAGTCCCACCGGTGGGTTCTGAAATGGCCCTTGAGCTTTGACTTTAGTCTTGATAATGATGCATCTTTTTATATGACACCAAAGCAACAAATCAAAAATAAACAGGTGAGACAACATCAAACTAAAAAGCTTCTGCACAAAAAATAAAGAAATAATCAACAACATGAAGAGAAAACAAGGAAACCTACAGATGGGAAAATTTTTCTTGCAAAACATCTTTCTGATAAAGGTCAATGCCTGAAATATATAAGAAACTCACAAAACTCAGTAACAACCAAAAATTCCAATTAACAAAGAGCAGAGGATCTGAATAGACATTTTTCCCAAGAAGACATACAAATAACCAAAAGTACATGAAAAGGTGCTTAACATAACTAATCATCAGGTAAATATAAATTAAAATCAAAATTAGATATCACTTTACACCTGTTAGAACAGCTACTATCAAAAAGCCAATAAATACTGAAGGATCTAGAGAGGAGGAAACATTTGTGTACTGCTGGTGATAATCTAATTAATACAGTCACTCTGCAAAGAAATATGGAAATTCTTAAAAATTTAAAAATAGAACTACCATATGATTCAGCAATCCCACTTCTGGGTAAATATTTAAAGGAAATGAAATCACTATCATGAAAAGATATCTTTACCCCATATTCACTGCAGCCTTGGTCACAATATCTAAGATATAACAATATAAGTATCTCTTTACAGATGAATGGATAAAGAAGATGTGCAGTATAAATATATATATTTTTTCAGCCTGAGAAATTATGAAAATTTTCTACTTATGATAACTCAGATGGACCTTGAGGGCATTATGCTAAGTGAAACAAGCCAAATAAAGAAAAATACTGTATAATCTCACTTATATGTGGAATCTAAAATAGCTTAAGTCATGGGAAACAGAAAAGAATGGTTTTTGACAGAGGTTGAGGTTGGGGAGATGGGGAGATGGGGAGATGTTATCAAAGGGTAAACTTTCTGTTATAAGATGAATAAGTTCTGAGGATCTAATGTACAGCATGGTGACTACAGTTAATAATACTTTATTTTATACATAAAAGTTCCTAAGAAATTAGATTTTAAATATTCTCACTATATACATGGGCAGTAATTATGTAAGGTGATGGAAATAATAACTAACCTTAGTGTGGGAATTGTTTCACTATATATATATATATATATACACACACACATATATATATGCATCAAGTCACATATATACTTTATAATTACATAACACAATATCTCAGTAATTCTGGAAAAAATAAAAATAAAAGATTCTCCTTTTACTACATTGATAAACAAAAATTAATATTTTGCTGCAGGATTATTTTAATAAAGAAATAAAGAGGCAGGCTTTAGCAAATTGAAGATTGTAATCAAGTGCTGATGATTTTTCTTACAAAAATAACATAGTTTTGAAGAACAGCAATACACATGTCATCACATATATTTTCTCTTAAATCAAACAGTTTTTAAATGTATTTTTATATACTCTGACCACTAAGCTTATATTGATAACATGGTAACTAAATTGGGAAGAAATTTTAATTAATATTGTACCATATTTCTTATTTTTGGAATGGGTCTTAACTGAAATAATTTGTTTAGAAAAAGTTTAATGGGGGAGATACATGAGAAGATAACGGAAATTTTTGCTCAGGAAAATTATAGTATTATTAAGTAATTTACTATGTATCACAGGATCCTGATTCCTTACAATCTAAATTTAAAATAGATATTGCACACAATGCTAAAGGCAGTATAGAATATATTAAAGACTAATTATAGTATAGAATCCAGGCTTCCCAGGTGGTGCTAGTGGTAAAGAACCCACCTGCCAATGAACAATTCTGTGTATATAAATTCGATCTCCTATGTACCAAACATGCAAATCATTTCATTGACAAAGGAAAGTTCTTTTAGAAATTTGAAAATAAAATCTAGAGTAGTTAGAGTAATGAAAATAAAAGGTATAACATTATTTGTGTTTTCAGTAGATATACGCAGTTAGTATCTGTTACTGTAATTAACTAAGGCATTCATAAGGAAAGTGAGCTAAAATTAACTACATAGGAACAGAATTGCAGAATTGTATAATCCAATTATGAAGAACAAAATAACAATTTTTCCAATATCATATAACTAATTAAAGTAGGTGACACTTAACACACATGGGTATTATATTGGGCAAACCTTTTTGCCCTTTCCATATTATGTGAAGCTCAAATAAAGGCCACTTACTAAGCTTTAGAAATGAGACACACTGAAAATAGGACAAGAATTCACAAAATAGAAACCACTGACCAAAGAGACTTTCTTTTCATGTCTCTCTTTTATTCCCACATTTATTTTCATTTATTTTAAAGCATCTCTACTTGTTTTTTGTCCTTTTACCTGGCTACTTGAATCATCAAGGAGGATTAATGTGACTTTGAACCACCATGAACTTCTTTTACCTTTTTCTCAGCACCCTTCCTACCTACGCAGGCTGAAGATTCTTTGAAGTCAATGGGCAGCCCACATCAGAGGTGATTAGTAGGGTTCAGAGCAAACAAAAATAGCTTCCTGACAAAGGCTCATACCTTTCCACAAATATCTCCAGCCTGGAGTGTCACAACTCTTTTCTAGAAAGCCAAGCTACTTACCTGTTCAACTAAGCTCACTTTTAGTCCCTGTGCCTTAGATCCTAGTAAGGCTGTTTGTTTGACTGTTTGGGACAAATCTCTCTTTGGGTCACATACTAAACCATGAGCTTTTCCTCTCAGGATCTCTCCCATAGTATGAGACTATCTCTGTGTGTCACCCTTGATAGAATACTGTAAAAGGACCTGAAAAATGATGACAGAGTAAAAGGGAAAAGGTAGCTGCTGACAAGCACAAAAATGATGAGACAAACACATTTTGAGATGGTTGCTGAACCCTGACAGTTGACTGAAAGCTAATCAGGCAAAGCACCATGGCCAATGCCAAAGAGAATTCTGGCAGGGAGAGGCGCACCCTCTAGTAATTATGGGAAATTGAGTAGCAGTGTTGTAATTGAAAGAGGACCAGTTGTTTTCTGAACCTGCCTCTGCTGATCACCTCTGGGCAAGACAGTCTACTTCTCAGAGCCTATTTCTTAATAAAAATGATTCCAGGGAGGAAAATTTCTGTTTTCTTCCAGAATCTGATGATTTAAAAAAAAAAAAAAAAGACATCGCAAAATGTACTCATCCAAATGTTTTCATCATTATCACTGGTGCTGGAGATTGGTTGGGTTTTGAGGAACATGAAGTAAAAGTAATCCACAAAGGACCATTACAAATAAAGAGAAAACAGGATACAAGACAAAAATAAATCAAGTGCCGCTTTTTCAGAAATGTCACTAACATGAAAATGAGAACTGTTAAGTCGAGTAGCTGTAGCTAGTATTATATCATGTGCAAGAAGATACTGATTTGGGACAGAATGTCTTCTTGCACCTCACATATCATCCTGTCATCTGTAGCTACTTCTAATTTCAAACTCAGTAAAGATATTAAAAGAAAAAAAAAAAACTCGCTGCCAAACTTTTCATACTGTTTTGATACTATTCTTTTGGGGGCAAAACAGGCATGATTCTTGATATTTTTCTTATCAGCCTTTTAGCTATTTACAGGTTTAATTATTTATGATGCAAATTTTATGATTAATAAATTCTTCAATACCTTACATGCATTTGGGTGACACAGAAGGCAAAAATAGCATATTAAAAGCATAGAGCTGGAAATGTTGGTAACAGTTGTTGGCTTATATATGAATAAACAGAAACCTCAGCAGACATAACTTTTCATAAATACAAGACAGAAATGATAGTGGAAAGAAGATCTGCTTTCTCCAGAAGCTAAGTGGTAAAAGAAAATTAAGTTTATTTTGATATGAATAAACTGATTTATTCAGGGTAAGACAAATTGTAAAGATATTCTATTTCATAAATGTTAATCTAAACAAAATTCATAAATACGAGCCAAATCTCTAGAAAATAAAAGTATAGAAAAAGATCATTTAATTTGGGGGGATAAAAGCAGGCAAGGAAGAAAAATTCATCACTCTAAACATGGTAAATCTTTACATAACCAAATTAACACAGCAGTTTTAAGGAATACAAGTGTTTTGATAATGAGCATGACATGAAGAATAAGTCTCAAATGAGAAATTACTTTTTGTGGAAAAATGTTTCTCCAGTAAAATAATTGGTTTCTAAGTCAATACATTTTTAAACAGTAATTAATGAGAACTACTGACAGTGGAGTTAGGAGAAAATGATATTCCTGGGTTAACTGAGAAAAATCAGTTCACACTCTCTGCTTATAGGCTGAATTGTTAGCTGCTTAAAGAAAAAAATGATGGAAAGAAGAGAAAGTATATCTTTCTCAGAATGATATCATCATTACATTGCCCTATCTAAACGGAAAGTAGAGTCAGGATATAAGCATATTTCATCTCTGTATTAATTAAATGAGTTATATAATAATAGAAGGATTAATTCAGTATCAGAATAGATTGCTGATTTCTAGTAGATTTTAGGTATAAAGGCAAATTAGAATTACTTCCAAAATTTATTTCTAAAATGTTTTCATATATTTTTTCACTGTTATAAACTGAGAGTTATATTTGGAGATCCTGATAATTTAAGTAACTCATCTGTTTCACTAGATTACCAATATACACCATATCAATAAATTCCTAAAATAAATTTGGAGTTTAAAGGAGAAAGATGTTTCAACACACATTATGTCCATTATCTTGAAAACATAAATGCTTTAAAATATAAAAACGCTTACAATTTATTGATTTATTAAATCCCTGCCTTCTGTGAATCAAAGGTAAATATATAGAACCTGAATGAGTAACAAATCAATAGCTAATTAAACAAATTTTAAATAATTGATTGCTTTGCCCACAAGTCAATCAAAAGATCTTTGTGATAAGAATTTTTAACATTTGTCAGAAAAATAAGAAAATAGAAAGCAATAAATAAGCTGTTCTCTTTAGGCCATAATATAATTACATTGTATCTTTTCCATTCACAAGCTATGTAGCCGGCAATTTCCTAGGTACCTTTTTAAATGTATCCTCAAATTTTATCTCCATTGTGTAAGTGAGGAAACTAACACACAAATAAGTCTGTTGAAAAGAAAGATATTAATTCTCATATGAATTATAAATTAGTATGCTCTATTAGATCTACAACACCTATATTTCTTTATCTTGAGGGTTTAAACAATCTTCTTTTTCAATAGGAATCCAATTGCACAGGTAAGAAATTTGGATGGAATCAGGAAATTACCAATATGTATAGTTTAAACAGGAGACTCTGAGCGTAGAATTAGAAATAACGGGAGTTTTTCATTTAAAGAAAAAAAATCTATCATGGCTAGGGGACTTCCTTGGTGGTCCAGTGGTTAAGATTCCATACTCCCAGTGCAGGGGCCTGGGTTCGATCCCAAAGAAGTAGAACCCACATGCCATACATGAATAAAAGCCCACATGTTAAAAATTACAACAACTAAGACCCAGTGCAGCCGAATAAATTTTTAAGAATCCATCATGGCTAACCTTCTTTTTACTCATGAAGAGGGACAAAATCAGTTACAAGCAGACAGAAGGAATAAAGAGGAAGAGAGGGAGAGAAAGAGGGAAGGAAATAGGCAGGAAAGGGCACAAATGAAGGAGGGAAGGAAGAAATGAAGAAGAGGAAGTAGGAAGGAAAAGAGGGAGGAAGGGATTATTATTCTATTGGACTTCTTTCAGTAAATTTTGTTTTAAATACTGAACCTGTATTTGAGTCTGATAGCCTCGTATTTCAGTGACAATGACCACTGTGACATATTTTATAAATAAGAAAAAATCATAAATATGAAGATAATAGGAAAGACCAACATTAAACTTTAGCATTATGTTGGATAAATAATTATAGAAACATGTGATAACTATAAGGGAGATTTAGAGAAGCAAGGTACACTAATACTAGAAAATGTTTCCAAATGATGGGCACTCTGAAGCCCAACAAAGAGCTTCTTTGATGTGGAAGATAATCTTCAAGGAAGATTATCACTAAATCTTAAACAAACAGAGGTGCAAAGCCATCATGTAGGTATTGTCTGGCCCGGAGGGGTGTCATTCCTAATTCTTGCAACAGTATTCATGGACTAGCAGCTGCTATGTGTGACAAACCTTTGAGCTACTTGATGGGTCTGTCAGTGGACTAAGGGCAGAGAGAGTCATCTAGAGAATAGCAATTTCATGACTCAGCCTGGGATAATCAACAACTAAAGTGCTGACAAAATGTCAGACCAATGTTCTGTCTCTTTTGCTGTCAAAACCCTCTGAGACCCTGAATAACTAAGTTTTCTCCCAAGAGAAAGTAAAAATGGTCACTTTAATAATACAGAGCACTATGATCTGATGAGATTTACCTTCTGCAAAAACAAAGCAATACCCTGCCTTGTTCTGTGCAGAATGTTTCTTCCTAAGCTTTTCCAAAGGTGTACTCCTGCTATGTATCTGGATTGCTTCTCCAAGAAAGGATAATCCTCTTTATACAGTTTTGAGGCTGTATCCTTCAGCACACACACAAATTCACATCCTGTCAGTATCTGCCTCATCTGTCAGTTTGTTTATGCATCTAGCTGTAATGTAATACAAAGCTGGATCATGAAATAGTCTATATTTTAATATGGATGAGAGAAAAACAAATGTCTTTGTGTGACTGGTAGCCAAACAGCCTGATAGAAAAGTTTTTAGCTAAGATTTGATAAGAGGAGAAGCACTCAGTGATATTTAAACAAATATATTACAAGAATTAGACCATGTGTGTTTGTTGGAGACAGTTTAGTAGTCAAGTGGCTATTGCCTCTGCATCTAGTTTTAGGACTGAATTCAGGTCTACAGTTTACAAAGGAAATATTCATTATGGGGATAGCAAGACTAACTGCCAGCTGTATCTATCACTTACTACCTCCAACCTTTGTGATAAGGGCCACCTGTAGGACAGCTTATAGCGCTTCACTGTGGATCTTCACACGCCCTGGTCCAGGATCCAAATTTGAAGAAGATCCAGTGGGAGCAGAACAGACAGCAGGTCTGACTACTGTCCCTAGACAACTACTGAGCCCACATATGAGTGTCAATATGTGGAAGCAGGAATAGGACCTGGCGTTGAACCAAGCTTCAGAGCATTAAAAGATAAGACCACTTTTCCTACAAAGATTTTCCTATGGTCAATCAAACTTGACACCATGCAGTGAAGAAAATCCATGAAACATGGCTCCAGCTAAGCTAAATTGACACAGATAAAAGAACCAATATAGGTTTTATTGCAGAAAATAAAATGAGAAAAGTAACATAAATCTTTATATAAATAAACTGGGAAGGCATACAAAAGGCATCCAAAGGATGTTCACAGGCTGTCTCAGGTTGTGGGGAAGTCTTCTTAGACTGAACCATCTGCCCAATCTAGAAGAAGTCAGCTGATGCTCACAATTGGAAATAAGCCAGAAGAAAAAAGAAAAAAAAAAACTTAGTAAAAATTATGTATGATCAAATAGTCCCTTCATACTTTCAGAAATAGAGGATATAGATACAGAGATACATACAATTTTGAATAAGCTATTCTTTTTATAGGTGAAGATATGTCAATATCATCAGCCATGATAGTTCAGAGTCTCTAAGCTGAAATTAACAGTAGGCATGATTGAATTAGCAAACCCTGGGTGGCTCAGTTGGTAAGAAATCTGCCTGCAATGGAGGAAGCCCTGAGATCAATCCCTGGGTCAGGAAAATCCCCTGGACAAGGAAATGGCAACTCACTCCAGTATTCCTGCCTGGAGAATTCCATGGTCGGATGAGCCTGGTGTACTACAGTCTAAGGAGTCGCAAAGAATTGGACACAACCGAGCTGCTAACATTTACTCACATGATTGAACTGGAGTCCTGAGAGCCCAACCAGCTTTTTACCCTCTTTATGAAATAAAGTGTTTCTTATTACTGATCAAAAGTCTGTGTTTTCTTTACATTTAAGGGCTTGTATTTTCTTTTATCTTTAATTTACGAAAAACCAAGGGAAAATCTTGTATTATGATGAGATTAATCAATCCATTTGTCTTTCAAGGATATACATATTTTTACTTTGGGGACTCCAGATTAAAATTTGTCATTATTAATCCCATGAATTTGTAAGTATATATGCTTATTAATTGTATAATTCCTTGCTTTCAGTTTAGAGGATCATGTGCTATATTGTGAAATATCTCATTTTAACTCAGTGTTTATAGTAGACATGAATTACTGTAAGAATACTGATTTAAATTTCTATGTGCTTCAGTTCAGTTCAGTTCAGTCGCTCAGTCATGTCCGACTCGTTGCGAACCCATGAATCACAGCACGCCAGGCCTCCCTGTTCATCACCAACTCCCGGAGTCTACCCAAACCCATGTCCATCGAGTTGGTGATGCCATCCAGCCATCTCATCCTCTGTCGTCCCCTTCTCCTCCCGCCCCCAATCCTATCTAGCATTAGGGTCTTTTCCAATGAGTCAACTCTTCGCATGCGGTGGCCAAAGTATTGGAGTTTCAGCTTCAACATCAGTCCTTCCAATGAACACCCAGGACTGATCTCCTTTAGGATGGACTGGTTGGATCTTCTTGCAGTCCAGGGGACTCTCAAGAGTCTTCTCCAACACCACAGTTCAAAAGCATCAATTCTTCAGCTCTCAGCTTTCTTCACAGTCCAACTGTCACATCCATACATGATCACTGGAAAAACCATAGCCTTGACTAGATTGAACTTTGTTGGCAGAGTAATGTCTCTGCTTTTAAATATGCTGTCTAGGTTGGTCATAACTTTCCTTCCAAGGAGTAAGCGTCTTTTAATTTCATGGCTGCAATCACCATCAGCAGTGATTTTGGAGCCCAGAAAAATAAAGTCTGACACTGTTTCCACTGTTTCCCCAACTATTTCCCATGAAGTGATGGGACCAGATGCCATGATCTTAGTTTTTTGAACACTGAGCTTCAAGCCAACTTTTTTACTTTCCTTTTTCACTTTCATCAAGAGGCTCTTTAGTTCTTCTTCACTTTCTGCCAGAAGGGTGGTGTCATCTGCATATCTGAGGTTATTGATATTTCTCCTGGCAATCTTGATTCCAGCTTGTGCTTCTTCCAGCCCAGCGTTTCTCATGATGTCCTCTGCATATAAGTTAAATAAGCAGGGTGACAATATACAGCCTTGACGTACTCCTTTTCCTATTTGGAACCACTTTGTTGTTCCATGTCCAGTTCTAACTGTTGCTTCCTGACCTGCATACAGGTTTCTCAAGAGACAGGTCAGATGGTCTGGTATTCCCATCTCTTTCAGAATTTTCCACAGTTTATTGTGATTCACACAGTCAAAGGCTTTGGCATAGTCAATAAAGCAGAAATAGATGTTTTTCTGGAACTCTCTTGCTTTTTCGATGATCCAGCGGATGTTGGCAATGCGACGGACCGTGCAGAAACATGGCCGAGAGGAGCTACCCCACAGCCGAGGTCGGGGGCGGCAGCCGAGAGGAGTTACCCCACGTCCAAGGAGGGGCAGCTACGCGGGCCCAGGAGGGCCTAGAGTAGCTACTCCACATTCAAGGTCAGGAGGAACGGCCCTGAGGAAATACCCCTTGTCCAAGGTAAGGTGCAGTGGCTGTGCTTTGCTGGAGCAGCCATGAAGAGATATCCCATGTCCAAGATAAGAGAAACCCAAGTAAGATGGTAGGTGTTGTGAGAGGGCATCAGAGGGCAGACACACTGAAACTATAATCACAGAAAACTAGCCAATCTAATCACATGGCCCACAGCCTTGTCTATGTTTTTAGGGCCATATTAAATGTTTCTTTGAATAATACAATGAACTGGCTATTAATCAATCAAGTGTAGAGATGGATAAATAACTTTGCAAGATATAAATACTTCTTTTATCTAAGTGGCATTCTCTATTCAAAACTGATTCTTAGGAATTTAACATAGGGTGTCCTCCAGGAGATTCAATATGATGTTATAATTTATTCTCTAACATGTTACTCCTAGGGCATACATGCACGAGTGATTGTAGGAGTGAGAACAGAAGAGAGAAACTACTGAGGTTAAAAAGTAAAAAGAGGAATCCTGAATACCAAGATAAGGAAATAAATTAATTAAGGAATGAAAAACACTGAAAAGAGAGATAAGAAAGGAGGAAAAATTAGCAATCATTTGGGGACTAGTCATTGAGGAATTGGAGAAAGCAATGGCAACCCACTCCAGTACTCTTGCTTGGAAAATCCCATTGACAGAGGAGCCTGGTGGGCTGCAGTCCATGGGGTCGCTAGGAGTCGGACATGACTGAGTGACTTCTCTTTCACATTTCACTTTCATGCATTGGAGAAGGAAATGGCAACCCACTCCAGTGTTCTTGCCTGGAGAATCCCAGGGACGGGGGAGCCTGGTGGGCTGCCATCTATGGGGTCGCACAGAGTTGGACACGACTGAAGCGACTTAGCAGCAGCAGCAGCAGCAGCAGTATTGAGAAATAGTGTTAAATTGTTTCCTCGATTTCTGTCTTTCTCTGTTTCCCTCTGTCTCTCTAATACACATACACATGGACATGAACAACATTAAAAAAAAGAGAGAAACAACTATTGATCAGTGTGATAAGATCTATAAATACAACCAAGAATAGGACACAGAAAACTTTCAGTATAATTGAGGAAGCGTGTATAGCCATTTACCTCTATCCTGCCAGAATTAGTTTCCACTCAATGCCTAACAATTATCTATTGTCATAGTTAAACTTGTATATTTTCTCTTTGAAACTTTCCCTAAACCTATTGAATTAGTCACCCCCATTTTGTGTGGTCTAAGTTATTATTTGCAATAATTCTATCTTTGTGATAATTAGTTTTAATAGCTCTGACAGATACTCTATTAATAAAAATATTATAATAGATTCAATAGTTTGATATGGTTGAATCTGAGACTGTGAAAGAATGTATGAACAGTTGTACCTTGATAGTGAGCTGTGTAGACATTTGGAACTCAAACTTCAATTATGGGCCTCTAGCTCAGAAGATAAACTTTGTTTAATTTTCATAGTATATCTTCAAAACAAATGTCTTTTCACCTTGCTTATAGTTAGACAGTGGGAACCCACAGAAAATAATTATCTTTAACAAAAATTCTTAGAAATAATGAGTAGAAGAAGATTGACCCCAAGTGTTTATAATGCTAATACCAATTTCTCACTTAATTGCAATCATCTGTATTAACTACTATATTCTCTGTCACTTGCACCCAGCAGAGGTGGGTTCATATAACACTCTTACTAACAGTGGCTCATGTAAAAATTCTGTAAGTATTCCGTATGAATATATATCCAAAATTAATATGCATTAGTGTGGTGATTTCAGTTGTCTCTGGTCCTGATTATTCAGTTCAATAACTTTACCATTGTTGCAAAATTTGAATTCACTCTGGATGCACCATTTTCTTATTCTATATTGATATTGTACTAAAAAATAAAAATAAATATCAATAACAGCACAGGGTTCACTTACTGCCTTGCTTTGGTAGGTAGATGATAAAAGTCTGGCTAATAAAAGTTAAATAACTTATCATTTCTACATAAAGATTAATTATGCATAAGTTAATGTATATTTATGGGATATTTTCTTAATTAATTGTTGATAGGTTTTATGACTTTAATAGACTCAAAGTTTTAGTATGTCTATGGGTCAATAAAGATTTCATATATATTAGATGCAATGTTCGCTGCATGCATGTTCAGTTACTCAGTAGTGTCCAGCTCTTTGAGATCCCATAGACTGTAGCCTGTCAGGCTCCCCTGTCCTTGGAATTTTCCAGGCAAGAAAACTGGAGTGAGTTGCCATTTCCTATCCCAGGGAATCTTCCACCAAGGGATCGAATCCTGCATCTCTTCTGTCTTCTGCATTGGCAGGCGGATTTTTACCAATGTGCCAACTGAGAAGCCCTACAATGCTCATATAAGGCTATTAAAGCAACTACCTAATTACCCAACCTACTAAGCAGCAGAAGCAAGTCTTTTGTTTAACTGGAGCTTTAAGAATCCTAAAGGAGGAGATTTGGATATTAACTTTGACTAAAGTCAGAAGGGAAAGCCTGTTCACAGTGTTCCCTGTCTTGTTTAAGAAAATGAAAGAAAAAGAAATGGAAAGGAAAGGAACAGAAAGGAAGAAGCAGGAATATCTTATTATAGTATTCTTTACAGAGAAAGAATGAGTGGCTGATAGAACACTACAGTTCAGTTCAGTTCATTTCAGTCCCTCAGTTGTGTCTGACTCTTTGTGACCCCATGGACTGCAGCACACCAGGCTTCCCTGTCCACCATCAACTCCCAGAGCCTTCTCAAACTCATCTACATCGAGTCAGTGATGCAAATTATTTTCATACATGTTGTTGTTTACACGCTAAATCATGCCCAACTTTTTTGCACCCCCATGGACTGTAGCCCACCAGGCTAGTCTGTCCATGGGATTTCTCAGGCAAGAATGCTGGAGTGGGTTGCCATTTTCTACTCCAGGGGATCTTCCCAAACCAGGGATCAAACCCATGTCTCCTGCATTGGCAGGGAGATTTTTTACCACTGAACCACCAGGGAAGCCCCTTTGTACATATTAGGTTTAATTTAAGGTTTGGCAATATGCTCGTCTAATGACAGGAGCCCTATTGCACAGCTCTTTCCAAATTTCTTTGATTAAATTAATAGCCAGGTACACAAACTTGAGATCTCCAGTAAAGGAGTTCAAGACTATGCATTTTCACAAACACACAAGGTAATCATTCATTTTTGAGGAACACAGAAAAACTGGATTTCAGAATAGAAAAATATAATTTAGATTATGAGCTCTCCTATTAAGTATCTATTTGACTTCTCACATAAACATTTTTTAAATTAACCTTAGCAGAATTTTAATGTGCCCATTATATTTAGAGAGGATTTTTTGCCTGGTGATACGGTTGAGTATTTCATTTTGTAAAGTAATAGGTTCAAAAGAGATATGTTCCAATGTCTTTTCCCGTTTTAAAATGTTGATATCATAAAATTGCTACCATTTTTTTTGCTTGTTTATTTGTCTTCATTATTTTCAAGAGATTTGTGGGAGCATAGCTTAATTAGAAAATACTGAGATGAAAGGGATACATTAGCAGAAATTTAAGTACACTGAGGTTATCTCACTAGTTTTCTGATACACACAATTTCAGACACTCTATTAACCTAATCAAATGAAATACAGCTATGATTACATGAGTCACACTCAGAGTGAGATTTTGTTTTAGCAGAATGACATAGCAGTATCAATGAAATTAAAATACATTCATTTGACTTCGCCAAGTTAGTTGTGAGGCAACCTGGATAAAGGAAATAAACCCTGAATATTCATTGGAAGGACTGTCGCTAAAGCTGAAGCTCCAATACTTTGGCCACCTGATGTGAAGGGCCAACTCATTGGAAAAGACCCTGATCCTGGGAAAGATTGAAGGCAAAAGGAGAAGGGGACTGCAGAGGATGAGATGATTAGATATCATCACCAGCTCAATGGACATGAATTTGAGTTAACTCTGGGAGATAGTAGGGCTTTCCAGGTCGCTCAGTTGTAAAGAATCCACCTTCCAATGTGGAGCCACAGAAGATGCAAGTTTGATCCCTGGGTCAGGAAGATGCCATGGACAGAGGAGCCTGGCTGGCTATAGTACATCGAGTTGCAAAGAGTCAGACATGACTTAGTGACTGAAAAACAACAGCAAACAATGAAACTAATTGATATGGTAAATTCATACTAATCACCTTATAAAATATATAAAACATATAGCTAAACTTTGAATCTAAGAAAATATTTACACTAACTCCAATATATAATTTTACTAATATATTTCCTGAAAGTGTACTGAAACATACTGTAAACTATGTAATTTAGTTGCTAGAATGTATTCTCTAATTCGGTTAAGAAACAAGTTTGTGTATCAACGTTATGGGGAGAATTTCAAATGAAATAGAAATGATGAAAAGGAAGATATTACACACTAAGCTTATTAGTCACAGAAGATCTAATGATTAATGTGATAATCAAATTTATGATATTATTGAACTGGAAAGCTCTGAAATGATAATACTTTGGACCTTGAATTGAGTAAGTTATTTAACAACTATTAACTATTATGCAATAAAGATGAAAGAATCCTGTATGATAACAGCATGATAATACCAAGGAACGTATTTATTGTTCAAGAAAGTGAATAGTTTTAGTTTTGGCACCCCAAAAAGTCCTATACAACACATTTATAATATCAAGAAAGTAATTTATTGTTCAAGAAAGTAAATAGGTTCAGTCTTGGCACTTCAAAAAGGTCCTATACAATACATTTCAGTACAGTTTAGCTGCTCAGTCATGACTAACTCTTTGTGACCCCATGGACTGCAGCACATCAGGCTGCCCTGTCCATTGCCAATTCCCGGTGCTTGCTCAAATTCATGTCCATCGATTCAGTGATGCCATCCAACCATCTCATTCTCTGTCGTCCCCTTCTCATCCTGCTTTCAATCTTTCCCAGCATCAGGGTCTTTTCCAAGGAGTCAGCTCTTCACATCAGGTGAGCAAAGTATTGGAGTTTCAGATTCAGTATCAGTCCTTCTAATGAATATTCAGGACTGATTTCCTTTAGGACTGACTGGTTTGATCTTCTTGCTGTCCAAAGGACTCTCAAGAGTCTTCTCCAACACCATAGTTCAAAACCATCAGTTCTCCAGCACTCATTTTTTTTTTATAGTCCAACTCTCACATTTGTACATGACTACTGGAAAAAGCATAGCTTTGACTAGATGGACCTTTGTTGACAAAGTAATGTTTCTGCTTTTTAATATGCTGTCTAGGTTGGTCATAGCTTCTCTTCCAAGATGCAAATGTCTTTTATGGCTACAGTCACCATCTGCAGTGATTTTTGAGCCCCCCCAAAATAAAATCTGTCACTGTTTCCCAATCTATTTGCCATGAAGTGACAGGACCAGATGCCATGATCTTCGTTTTTTGAATGTTGTTTTAAGCCAGCTTTTTCACTCTCCTCTTTCACTTTCATCAAGAGGCTCTTTAGTTCTTTGTTTCTGCCATAAGGGTGGTGATATCTGCATATCTGAGGTTGTTGATATTTCTCCTGGCAATCTTGATTCCAGCTTGTGCTTCATCCAGCCCAGCATTTAGCATGATGTACTCTGCATAGAAGTTACATAAGCAGGGTGACAATATACAACCTTGACAATTTTGAACCGGTCTATTTTTCCATGTCCAGTTCTGTTGCTTCTTGACCTGAGTTTAGATTTCTCAGGAGGCAAATAAGGTGGTCTGGTATTCCCATTTCTTGAAAAAATTTCCACAGTTAGTTATGATCTACACAGTCAAAGGCTTTGGCGTAATCAATAAAACAGTAGATGTTTTTGTGAAATTCTCTTGCTTTTTCGATGATTCAAAGGATATTGGCAATTTGATCTCTGGTTCCTCTGTCTTTTCTAAATCCAGCTTGAACATCTGGAAGTTCATGGTTAACATATTGTTGAAGCCTGGTTTGGAGAATTTTGATCATTACTCTGCTAGCAGGTGAGATGAGTGCAATTGTGTGGTAGTCTGAACATTCTTTGGCATTGCCTTTCTTTGGGAGTGGAATGAAAGCTGACCTTTTCCAGTTCTATGACAATTGCTGAGTTTTCCAATACATATGTAGTAGATTCAAAAGAGATACATTTTAATGTCTTTTCTAGTTTTAAAATGTGTGTGTATATATATGTATATGCACACTTATATATATAAATACACATTTTTGCACAAATATACATATATGTGTGTACTTTAACAAAAGAAAATTTATGTTTATAGGCTATTTCAAGTTTTTGTGTAATGAAATTAAAAATTATGCATATTTTAAAATTTTGGTAGATATATTTTTCCAATTAGTATCGCACCCTAGCATGGTGGTAAAGAATGGCTCAGCAATATATGACATTGCCAACATTCTCTTTAGCAATGGAAGGCATTCCCTTTGTCAGTTGATATGCTATGTAAATTTGTATTCTTTTTTGATACTTGTATCTTTACTGATATTAAGATTAGCAGCTATTAACTTTCATGGTGATTTTTCTATTCATATTCATTTCTGATTTTTCTCACCATACTTCTCTTCTTTGTTTTAAAAATCAGAAGTATTACTTCATAAATCTTGAAAATATTTAATAGTCATTTGCATTTTGATGCTGCATATTTTACCATACTTTAAATTTTTTTTCATATTGCTAATGTGTGCATCTTTCTTTTATTAACATAGGTTTTCTTTTTGGCTTGGAAAATCTATATTTCAAGTTTTCTCAAGCATTTTTCTAGTATTTTCTCTAATTTTCATTTTGTCATTTAATTTTTGTAAGTTAACTCTATGATATGTTGGGTTTAAATTATCTATTTAAAGCAGTGAAATGAAAAATTAGAAAATGTGTTTTTCCTGTCAGATGTACAATCAATTAAGATGAAATTATTCATAAATAAACCTCCTTTCCCCACAGAATTGAAATGCAAACATTTCTATACTAAACTTTATAGACTATGTATTCTATTATAGGGATCTAATTCACTATTCCTGTGAAAATATCATGTTATAATTACAGCAGTTTCATAAAAAATTCAATATCTTGTAAACTTTGTCCTTCATAATTCTTTTTTATTCCTCATGTTTTCTTATTTAATAGAACTGTAGCCTTATTTATTAGTATTAGAATCTAAGAAACCATCCTCAGGGATTATCAATGGAATTTCATTATACATTATTTTTGGAGGATTGTTTCTTTCTTGAAAGCAAATCTTCTCATTAAGAACATAATGTAACCTTTCATTTTTTTTCTTACAGTTTCAATGTCCTTAAAAAATTGTTATTTCCCTCATATTATTATAAATCCTGCACATTCCTTATTATATCTATTCTATGGTTCTTATAATTTTGACCACTATTTTAATATATATTTACATATGTGTGCTTATTTCTATCTGTATATGGTTCTTTCTTGAGTTAGAGAAAAACTTTTATCTTTTTACCAACTATGTTAAACTTTTTCTATTATTTCAGTGTTTAACTGGAGACTCATTATAATCCTATCATTTTCAAAAAATACATCATCTTGGCATTTCTTTCCAAAATTTTCCCTGACCATGACCAATACAAAGAAAAAACATTCCTCTTTTAGTCCTTAATTTAAGAGAAAGTTCTTCAGTATTTCTCCATGTTGTCTGATGTTTTCTATCATGCCTTGAAAATTAACTCTATTGAGTTTGGGTAAACTCCGGGAGTTGGTGATGGACAGGGAGGCCTGCCGTGCTGCCATTCATGGGGTCGCAGAGTCAGACATGACTGAGCGACTGAACTGAACTGTTTAACTAGCTTCTATTTCACTTAGAATTTTACTACGAATGACTGATTTTTCATGGCTTGGTTTCCTAGAATCTATTGTTAAATTATTTGTTTTCCTTCTTTATTTTTTACCCTTGCAATGAATTTTCTGTATTTAAAGCTGACTGATCATATTATGCAGTTTTTATGAATTGCTGATTTAATATATAATTATGCATGTTCTATCTATATTTACAAGTGACTATAAACTTGGATTATATTTGGTCGAATATTAAGTTTGTACTAAGTTCCAATTTTTTATAATCTAAAATATAGACAAAATTTTAATTGACAAATAGAATTCAGCTATTAAAACACTGATGCCCCATATCTTTCTTTTAAAGGTGGGGTTTTAATTGCCTTTGTGATCTCTTCATTAGTATTTGCCAGTTCAATTTTTTTTTAACTTCTCTTGTGTAAAATTGTTAGCTTATACTTTGCTGGAAAATAATCAATTTTCTCAAGATTTTATCAAGTACTATGACTGTATTGCATGTTATATTCTTTCATGATTTTAGTGTTTTTCATTTCTAGGTTTATCTTTTTCTATTTATGAGTTTAAGCTAAGATGCTTTAGTCAACAAGTAAAACAATAAAATAAATCTGGATAATCAAATGATCTCTATAAATAATGAGATATATTAATTAAAATTGAATCATTCCTTATTAATAACTATGTACTTAGTTATGAAAAAATGTATAGATGTAATATGATAAAACAGTGGAAGGTGAAGTTCTGTAGCCAAAGATGGAGTAGAGTTAAATATTCTCTTCCCTTAGGTGGTTAAAACCCATGCTGATAATTTAGTTAACTGCATAGATTTCTAAGGGAATTATGTTCTCCCTTACATTTCAAAAAGGGCATTGAAAACTAAGTTCAAGCTGATGTATTGCAAGATAATCAAGTTACAATATCCAGTTTCTCTTAAGCATTTAGGCTTCAAATAATTTAGAGAACAATTTGATGACTCTTGTGTTATACAAAGTTAGGAACTTCCCTGGGAAGTCCTGTCTGCATTCTTCTCAGGCCCTGCATCACTGCAGCCCTTTAAAATTTTGCCCATGGCCAAGGGTACTATAGCCAGGACACCCAATCTGACATCTCTGCTTTGATAAGAGAGTCAGCCAATCCACACGCATTGTAACAACTGACATCTGATTGTGTTCCTCCCATTTATACCTATTATCTGAATGCATTTCTATTCATTCATCTTTTCACTTGTCTTAGTTCTTAAATTCAGTTCTGCTTTTCAATTTTGCCTGATCCTTCTTCTTATCAATAATAAACAGAGCCATATTTCTTTAGTCTCAAATTATGCTCTCAGCCATATGATTTATTTACCAACAGCTTTTCCATCAGAATGAAATGTTTTGAATGCTTTCACTTTGCTGCTTCATTCCCCTCCAACATGAAATCTTAATTTAGAATTACTTTGCTTTCTGGTTTATCTCTGAGTATATTGCCAAAATATAAAATGCCTCAGTTCCTGGTTATTATATATTTTTTCTAACATATTTTATCATCTATCTCAATAATCATTACTTACTTATTTTTACCTACAGTTACAATATTACCATCAGAATTTAAGCATAGATAGTGTAAGCCTTTTAGGTAGCCATGGTTTGCCTAGTGTATCTTTTATATCTTTTGATATATATACTGATTCAATTGATATTTGGTTAGAGTACATAGAAGTGAATATTTTCTGGGTTTTCATATGTCTAAATATGTAGCACTTTGATAGTGACAGTGAAGAGATACACTGGCTGGATAGAGGATTCTGGATCACTGTCATATTCTCTCGGTCTATAAGTGTTCTTATAATATCCTTAGCTTCTGGTATAACAGATAACATAAATGTAAGTAGGTTTTAATTGGGTCTGAAGGTTGGATAAATATCCATTTATCCTAAAAATGTAGAAATATTACTGTTGGATCTTAGAATAAATCTTTAAAATTAATACTCTAAGAGTTATTTTTAAAGATTTTCTTCAATTTAGAGAAATTCTCTAAATTGTAACCATCTCTGAAATATTTGTTATTTTTTATTTGCATATGAGATTTCCTTTATCTGTTCCTTAAGCCTGTTATTTTCCCTCATGAATTTAATTTCCATACATATTACAGATAGAAAGAAATTGAAAGTCTCTCAGTCATGTCCGACTCTTTGCGACCCCATAGACTATACAGTCCACGGAATTCTCCAGGCCAGAATACTGGAGTGGGTAGTCATTCCCTTCTCCAGGGGATCTTCCCAACCCAGGGATCAAACCAGCTGAGCCACCAGGGAAGCCCAATACAAGTATATAGAGTTCAAGAAAGTGTATTTGTTATGGCATGATATATAAATTTACATAAAACATTACCAAATATTTACAAGGCAGCTTATTTCAAGTTAACTGTCATCTACCTAAAGGATGCCAGCAAATAGTTTAAAATAAAATGGATCATAGCAGTAGTGACTCACATATTAGAAATTTTACTTTAGTACCTGGTTTCTCAACCCAGGTATTACTTGTGTTTTAGGCTGAATAATGCTCTTGTGAGAGGGACTGTGTAGAGTGTTAAGCACTAACCCTATCCTCTACAAAATATATGCTAGTAGCACCCACTCCACAGCTTTGACAACCAAAAATGTCTTCAGACATTGCCAGTAGTCCCCTTGGGAGAAAAATTGCTGTTAGTTAAGAACTCTTGCTCTGGTGTTCTTCTTCAGGGACAACATCCTTGATACTAACAAGAAATAAGCACCATATTTAAATATTTAATTGGTAAAATGGCAATTTAAATCTTTAAAGAATCCAGTTGTTAACCTGTCAATGCCAGTTCTTATCTCAGACAGGTTTAATGATCATCCCTTAGTGGAAATATCATTTCTAAATGATTTTATTCATGGTCTCTACAGGATCTTTCACAAGGCTCTCTGTCTCAAGCTGTATCAGTCATGTCTTCTGTTTAGTTTCTTGAAATAATATCTGCAATTCATCATGTGAATAATGTGTGAATAAAGCATTCACCTTAGAGCTGGTATTTCCTCCAGCTGGAATTGAGGTGTCTAGCTTCCCATAGCCATCTGGGCTTCCAACAATAGTCTGGCACACCAGGCAGACACGTTGTCCTATAGAAGGCTGACTCTTTAGCTGTTTGATAAGTTACTGGGTCTGAGAGAAGAGCATCTATCTACTAAAACGGAGGCAAGAGAAAACAAAGAGTAGGGTGTATGCTCCAGTCTTTTCCTATTGAATCTCTGACATTCATGCTTTTCTCTGCTAAACATTAACTTGCATCATTTACTCAGCTCCCTAAGCCTGGCAAGAAGCCATTTCAGTTTGTTCACTCTTGGCAAAGACACTTTCATATCAAAGAAAGGCATTAGTAGATTAGTCACACTTTTAGCACAAATATGTGGACTTTGTGCTACCAGAGCTTTGCATGCATTAATTCAGATAGTGCATAGAATAGTACTTGTCACTCAATAAGGCATATGAGTGAAGCCACTCCAACATTAAATCTTTGACCTTCTTAGTTCTCTGTTAATTTCTAGGCTTTTATAATAACTTAGCCATTCATCAATGTTGTGCAGTATAACCACATTCACTTTTCTGAGTTATTGGAGTGGCCAAACATATAGATAAATAACTTTCTAACTCAGGATGGTGGCTCTTTCCTGTTTGACATATGACAGCACTCTAGAAGTCAAACCTACCCTTGAAGGACAATTTTGTTTATTGCTTTATATGTGATACCCAAGCTTGCCCCTTAGTGTTTACCTATATTCATTTAAGGAAAAGTAGGCTGATGTTGTAACAGGGATTATTTTAGTCAATTCCCAGATGAAATATTTAAAATAAAAATAATATCTATAAAATCCTAATATTCCACCAATTCTCCTCTTTCAGTGAGAGAAGTTAATGCTTCTCCCTATATCTCAACTTATTTTGCTATAGCCCAAGTATTACAGGCTTTCTTGGGCAATAAATTCACTTCAAAATCTTTCTATCTAATGCTAGGCATAGCAGGTTTCAAGCTGTGAGATCCAGTTGTCACATCCTTGAAACAAGTTCTAGGTCTAAAGCAAGAAAAAGCAAGCACATATAATTTATTTCTGGAAAATGAAATACAACATTTTCGAATGGTAAAAAAAAAAAAAAAGAAAAGTAAGTTTCTTGTCAACTATAACCAGTTAGTGCCCAAAGTAATTTATGTACATTTACAATTAGCTCTGTGTTTTATATATATATACACACACACACACACACACACACACATATATATATATATATATATATATATATATATATATATATATATATGTATATATATACATATATACATATATATATATATACACACACACACACACACACACACACACATATATATATATATATATATATATATATATATACGATTATTTGGGCTTCCCAGGCTTGTGTTAGTGGAAAAGAACCCACCTGACAATGCAGGAGACATAAAAGACATGGGTTTGATCCTTCTGTGGAGAAGATCCTCTGGAGGAGGGCATGGCAACCCACTCCAGTATTCTTGCTTGGAGAATTCCATGGACAGAGAAGCCTGATGGGTTACAGTCCACGGGGTTTCCAGGAGTCACAAAGAGACTGAAATGACTTAGGTAACACACACACACATGATTATTTTATAATACTGTAACTTTAAGAGGACTTTAAAAATTATTTGACAGGAATTTAGAATTAAAAACTGTTGGTAGTTGGAATTGGTTTCATTCATGCCCAGTTAATGTCATCAGTCCTCCTGATGCAGCTAAATAATTTCAATTGCTCTTGGATCAACCTTTTCAGTTCTGGGTCCATTACTTATTAGGTATATTATTTTGGTGAAATTCTTTATTTTCTGTAAAGTTTAGTTTCCTCATTGTGTTAGTGTTCTCCAGGGGCTTCCCAGGTGAAGCTAGTAGTAAAGAACCTGCTGCCAATGTAGGAGATTTAAGAGATGCGAGTTCCATCCCTGGGTTGGGAAGATCCCTTGGAGGAGGGCATGGCACTCCCACTCTGGTATTCTTGCCTGGAGAATCCTATGGACAGAGGATCCTGGTGGGCTGCAGTCCATGGGGGTTGCAAAGAGTGGGACGTGATTGAAGCGACTTAGCAGCAGCAGCAGCAGCATTATCTTTAATAGCAAGTAAAAATTATGTTTGCTAATCTAGCTTTTATTATACTGTATGTTTCAACTGGGAAATCATAATCTTGCACATTGTTGACACAATATTTTCCATTTCATTATTTTCTTTGGCTGCATATCCTGCATTGGAAGGAAACAAAAGGAGGGGAGAGTTAAATGGCAATACAAATGTGTAACAGCCTGGATAATATGCTAAGATCTATATTAATGATAGTGATGGCAGAGAAAGAGCAGGAGCAGATAGGCAGTCAGAGCCCGAGTTCCATTGTTATGGTTTTAGCAGGCTGTGTCCATGGAATTTTCCAAGCAAGAATACTGCATAGGGTTGTCATTTCCTCCTCCAGGGGATCTTCTCGACCCAGTGATGGAACCCATGTTTGTTGTCCTGACCCAGGAAGAGAACTCACTTGTCTCTTGCATCTCTTGTATTGGCAGACAGATTCTTTACCACTAGTGCCACCTTGGACGCCCATGGTAACAACACATAAGTTCACTAACAAGCTGCAAGATGCAAAGAATACCTTGAATTAGAATCCGCATATCTGAGGTTATTGATATTTCTCCCGGCAATCTTGATTCCAGCTTGTATTTCTTCCAGCCCAGCATTTCTCATGATGTACTCTGCATATAAGTTAAATAAGCAGGGTGACAATATACAGCCTTGACGTACTCCTTTTCCTATTTGGAACCAGTCTGTTGTTCCATGTCCAGTTGTAACTGTTGCTTCCTGACCTGCATACAGGTTTCTCAAGAGACAGATCAGACTTTATTTTTTTGGGCTCCAGAATCACTGCTGATGGTGATTGCAGCCATGAAGTTAAAAGACGCTTACTCCTTGGAAGGAAGGTTATGGCCAACCTAGACAGCATATTTAAAAGCAGAGACAATACTTTGCTAACAAAAGTCCATCTAGTCAAGGCTATGGTTTTTCCAGTGGTCATGTATGGATGTGACAGTTGGACGGTGAAGAAAGCTGAGCGCCGAAGAATTGATGCTTTTGAACTGTGGTGTTGGAGAAGTCTCTTGAGAGTCCCTTGGACTGCAAGGAGATCCAATCAATCCATCCTAAAAGAAATCAATCCTGGGTGTTCATTGGAGGGTCTGATGTTGAAGCTGAAACTCCAATACTTTGGCCACCTCATGCGAAGGGTTGATTCATCGGAAAAGACCCTAATGCTGGGTAGGATTGGGGGCGGGAGGAGAAGGGGACGACAGAGGATGAGATGGTTGGATGGCATCACCAACTCAATGGACATGAGTTTGGATAAACTCTTGGAGTTGGTTATGTACAGGGAGGCCTGGCGTGCTGCCTTCCATGGTGTTGCAAAGAGTCAGACATGACTGAGTGACTGAACTGAACTGAACTGAACCTTAAGGTGTGAGCAATCTCTTGTACCCATCATATTGAGGTTAAATGTCTCTTCTAAAAATGTAACTCATGTTTCAAAAAGAGTTAGAACAGAAAACAGCTGAATGTTGAGGAGATGAGAAAAATGCCATTCTTTCCAATACATTTTGAACTTGAAACCTCCAAACATCAAAAACCTATGGGTAGCAGTTCTACTTTTGTTCAAGATGGAGTAACAAGGATCAGATTTACCTTCCTGCTTAAACATCAAAAAATAAAATATGAAACAATGTGTTAAAATCACTAGACTTTACATATATTTAGTGACCCCTGAGAAATGAGAAACAAGTAAGATGAGCTCTGTGAATGTTAAAACTTATGGTCCAGAGAACATGAAACCAGCCAAACTCCAATCTATTCCCTGAGACAGAGCTGAGATTTCAGAAGGACCAAAATAATTATTATCACAAGAAAGACTACAGATAAGAGGAGAGAGCACAGAAAAAATTCCAGAAATTTGGAATTTCTCCTTTGAGTATTTACACTGTAATGTAGATTAGATCTTCCCTGGTGACTCAGCTGGAAAGATCAAACCTGCCAATGCAGGAGACACAGGTTTGATCCCTCAGTCAGGAAGATCCCCTGGAGAAGGAAATGGTAACCCTGTCCAGTATTCTTGCTTGGAAAATCCCATGGACAGAGGAGCATGGTGGGCTACAGTCCATGGGGTCACAAAAAAGTTTGATACAATTTAATGACTACACCACAACCACCACCAAGTGTGTAATAGCATTATGTGTAAAATAAGCAATGTATGTGCCATAATTAGAAAGTACTTTACTCCTAAAAATGCTAACCATCATCTGAGCCTGCAGCGAGCTGTAATCTTTTTGGAAAAATAATGTCAAAGTCACTTATCACAGGTCCTCATAACAAATACAATAACAATAAAAGTTTGCGATATTGTGAGAATTACCAAAATGTTGTTGGAAAAATGGTGCCAATAGCCTTGCTTGATGCAGAGTCACCACAAACCTTCAATTTGAAAAACCCATATCTGTGAAGTACAATAAAATGAAGCACAATAGGCCAAGGATGCCTGTATCCATAATTATTTTATATATTTTTATAGACATGTTTTCTATGCTGCTGCTGCTACTGCTGCTAAGTCGCTTCAGTTGTGTCCGACTCTGTGCGACCCCACAGACGACAGCCCACGGCTCTGCCGTCCCTGGAATTCTCCAGGCAAGAATACTGGAGTGGGTTGCCATTTCCTTCTCCAGTGTATGAAAGTGAAAAGTGAAAGTGAAGTCGCTCAGTCATGTCCGACTCTTAGCGACCCCATGGACTGCAGCCCACCAGGCTCCTCTGTCCATGGGATTCTCCAGGCAAGAGTACTGGAGTGGGGTGCCATTGCCTTCTCCATGTTTTATATATATATGTATAAATACATATAATTTCTCTTGTGTATATGGCATAAATATATGTACATATATGTGTCCCTCTGAAGAGACCCCTAAAATAACAAAACAGTAATACTAGAAGATCCACTGTAGGATGGCATGAAAACCTGCTTCAGTATTGTTGCCTGGAGAATCCCAAGACAGTAGAGCCTGGCAGGCTACAGTCCATGGGGTCGCAAAGAGTCAGACATGACTGAAGTGACTTTGTACCCATGCAATAAGTCAAAAAAGGAAATAAAATACAATAAAAAAATAAGTAATTCAAGCAATAGAGTAAAACAGGAACAAAAATAGATTGGAAAAGTAGGAACAAGATGTAGATAGTACCATTAAAATTAATCACACAAGTAATAACAATTAAGTAAAATGCAAATGGTCTAAGCACACCAATTATAAGGGGGAGATTTTCAGACTGGACAATAAACTAAAACCCAATTCTATGCTGCCTAAATAAAGCACATTTTAGATATTAACCCCTTATCAGATATGTAATTGCAAATATTTCTTCCATTTTATAGGATTTTTAACTCTGTAGATGGTTTCTTGTTATATAGACTCTTACAGTCTGATGTAATTTAAGTTGTCCATCTTTGCTATTATTGCTTGTGTTTTTTGTTATAATATTTAAGATATCATTACTAACATCAATGTCATAAAGCTTTACTCCCAAATTTTCTCATGAAATTTCATAGTTTCATATTTATCCTTGCCCATTGTGTATCCTTGAAACCTTTGTCAAAGATTAGTTGAACATATACGCATGAGTTTATGTCTTGTGTTCTTAGTCTGTTTCCTTGCTCTACATGTCTGTTTTTATGCCAGTATCATAATGTCTTAATTACTATGGGTTTGTAATATATTTTGTATTCAGGAAGTGTAATGTTTCTATCTTTGTTCTTCTTTCTCAAGATTGAATTGACTATTCATATTTTTTTGTGTGGTCCCATATGCATTTTGGGATTGTTCTTGCTATTTATATAAGAAAAACATTGGATACAGAAATATCTGCAAATCACATGAAAAGTTAATATAAAAAAATATACAAGGAGATCAACAATTCAACAGTAAAAAATATAAATGATCTAATTAAAAATGGGTAAGGAATGTGAATAAACATTTCTCCAAGGAAGATATAACAAGTGGCCAATAGGTATTGATAAATATTGGTATTAATCAGGGAAATGAAAATTTAAACCATAAAGAGTTAACACCTCACACCTGTTAGGATGGCCATTATCCAAAGAACAAAAGATATTAAGTTAATGGAAAGAATGTGGAGAAATTGGAACTCTTGAATACTATTGCTGAGAATATAAATAGAAAACAGTATGATAATTTCTCAAAAGATGAAAAATAGAATTAGCTTATGATATATACAAAATATATTATACTTCATGGCAAATAGATGGGAAACAGTGGAAACAGTGACAGACTTTATTTTCTTGGGATCCAAAATCACTGCAGATGGTGACTGCAGCCATGAAATTAGACACTTGTTCCCTGGAAGAAAAGCTATGACCGACCTAGACAGCATATTAAAAAGCAGAGACATTACTTTGCCAAAAAAGGTCCATCTAGTCAAAGCTATGTTTTTTTTTTCCAGTAGTCACATATGGATGTGAGAGATGGACTATAAAGAAAGCTGAGTGCCGAAGAACTGATGGTTTTGAACTGTGCTGTTGGAGAAGACTCTTGAGAGTCCCTTGGACTGCAAGGAGATCCAACCAGTCCATCCTAAAGGAAATCAGTCCTGAATATTCATTGGAAGGACCGATGCTGAAGCTGAAACTCCAATACTTTGGCCCCCTGATGCAAAGAACTGACTCATTGGAAAAGACCCTAATGCTGGGAAAGATTGAAGGCCGGAGGAGAGGGGGACGACAGAGGATGAGATGATTGGATGTCATCACTGACTCAATGGACATGAGTTTGAGTAAACTCCGGGAGTTGGTGATGGACAGGGAGGCCTGACATGCTGCAGTCCATGGGGTCACAGAGTCAGACAAGACTGAACAACTGAACTGAACTGAACTGAACTTATGATTCAGCAATTCTACTCTGAGTACATATTCGAAAGAATTGACATCATGATTCAAAGTGATAGCTGCATGATCGTTGCAACATTATCCATAAGGGCCAAGATGTGGAAAACAACTAAATTTTCATCAATGAATGATGGAAAAAAAAATGTGGTATATACAAAGAATGGAATATTTTTATCTCGTCTTTGTTGTTGTTCAGTCACTCAGTTGTGTCCAATTCTTTGCAACCCCATGGAGCAGGCAAGGCTCCCTGTCCTTCACTATGTCTGGTTGCTGCTAAATCGCTTCAGTCGTGTCTGACTCTGTGCGACCCCATAGACGGCAGCCCACCAGGCTCCCCTGTCCCTGGGATTCTCCAGGCAAGAACATTATGTCTGGAGTTTGCTTAAATTCATGTATATTGCGTCAATGATGCCATCCAACCATCTTATCCTCTGTTGTCCCCTTCTCTTCCTGCCTTCAATCTTTCCCAGCATCAGGATCTTTTCCAGTGAGTCTACTCTTCTCATCAAATGGCCAAAGTATTGGAGCTTTAACTTCATCATCAGTCCGTTCAATTAATATTCAACGTTGATTTCCTTTAAGATTGACTGGTTAGATCTCCTTACCTTCCAAGGGACTCTCAAGAGCCTTCTGCGGCACCACAGTTCAAAAGCATTAATTCTTTAGCACTGAGCCTTCTTTATGGTCCAACTCTCACATCCGTACATGACTACTGGAAAAACCAGAGCTTTGACTCTATGGATCTTTGTCAGCAAAGTGATGTCTCTACTTTTGAATACTCTGTATAAATTTCTCATAGCTTTTCTTCCAAGGGCAAGCGTCTTTTAATTTCATGGCTGCAGTCACTATCACAGAAAGTTTTGAGCCCAGGAAAATAAAATCTGTCACTGTTTCCATTTTTCCCCCATCTATTTGCTATGAAGGGATGGAACTGGATCCTATGATCTTAGTATCTGAATGTTGAGTTTTAAACCAGCTTTTTCACAATCCTATTTCACCTTCATCAAGAGGCTCTTCAGTTCGTCTTTGGTGTCTGCCATTAGTGTGGTATCATCTGCATATCTGAGGTTATTGATATTTCTCCCAGCAATCTTGATTCCATCTTGAGCTTCATCCAGCCCAGCATTTCACATGATGTACTCATATAAGTTAAATAAGCAGGATGACAATATACAACTTTGACAAACTCCTTTACCAATTTGGAACCGGTCTGCTGCTTCATGTCCAGTTCTAATTGTTGCTTCTTGACCTGCATACAGTTTTCTCAAGTGGTCTGAAAAAAAGAAGGAAATCTTGCCATATGGGACAACATGGATGAGCCTGGAAGACATTATATTAAATGTAAAAATCCAGTCACAGATGGACAAATATTACATGATTCCATTTATACTTGTTGTTCAGTCACTCAATTGTGTCCTACTGTTTGTGACCCAATGGACTGCAGTACACCAGGCTTTTCTATCCTTCACCATCCCCTGGAGCTTGCTTGAACTCATGTCTATTAGGTCAGTGATGCCATCCAACCATCTTGTCCTCTGTTGTCCCCTTCTCTTCCTGCCTTCGATTTTCCCAGCATCAGGCTCCTTTCTAATGAGTCGACTCTTTGCATCAGGTGGCCAAAGTATTCGAGCTTCAGTTTCACCATGAGTCCTTACAATGAATATTCAGGATTGGTTTTCTTTAAAATTTACTGGTTTAATCTCCTTGCAGTCCAAGGGACTCTCGAGAGTCTTTTCCAACACCACAGTTCAAAAACATCAATTCTTCGGCACTCAGCCTTCTTTATGGTCCAACTCTCACATCCATACATGACTACTTGAAAAACCATAATTTTGACTATGTGGACCTTTGTCAGCAAAGTAATGTCTCTGCTTTTTAATATGCTGTCTAGGTTTGTCATAACTTTTCTTCCAAGGAGCAAGTGCCCTTTAATTTCTTGGCTCCAGTCACCAACTGCAGTGATTTTGGATCCCAAGAAAATAAAGTCTGTCACTGTTTCCATTGTTTCTCCTTCTATTTGCCACGAAGTGGTATAAGTTATATAAAATAGTTAAACTCATAGGAATAGAGAGTAGAATGGTGGTTTTCAAGGGCTAAGGGATGAAAGAATGAGAATTGGTATTCACTTATGCAGATGAGTAAGAACTAAAGTATTATGCTGCTGCTGCTACTGCTAAGTCGCTTCAGTCATGTCCGACTCTGTGCGACCCCATAGACAGCAGCCTGCCAGGCTCTTCTGTCCCTGGGATTCTCCAGGCAAGAGCACTGGTGTGGGTTGCCATTTCCTTCTCCAATGAATGAAAGTGAAAAGTGAAAGTGAAGTTCAGTCATGTAGGACTCTTAGCGACCCCATGGACTGCAGCTTACCAGGCTCCTCCATTCATGGGATTTCCCAGGCAAGAGTACTAGAGTGGGTTGCCATTGCCTTCTCCGATGCAGTATTATACCTATAGGTAAAAATACTGTATTGTGCACTTAAAAAATGTTAAGATTGTTGATCTGTTTTAAGTACTCTTACAACAATTAAAATAAAATAAATGAAATATCCTCTAAATATAAAGACTCAAATAGATTAAATAGAGAAAGTACAATACCACTGGTCAAAGAAAGCAGCAGTGGCTATATTAATGTAAGACAAATTTGATTTCAAACAAAAGAATGTTGTCAAGTTTAAAGAAGACTCCTTCATAGTAATAACTGTGTCAATTTTTCAAGAGTAAAATAAATCTTAAGTGTTTGTGCATCTAATAGCAGAGCTTCAAAATATAGAAAGTAAAAACTGATATAACTGCAAGAATAAATATATAAATCAAAATGTATAAGCAGATATTTCAATACCCACCTCTCAATTATTGATGAAACAAGAGATAGAAAACAAATAAGGTTAGAACACTATCCAACACTATCAAACATGACTCAATTGACATTTAAACAACACTGTATCCTACAGTGGAATACACATGGCTTGTCAAACACACATGCAATATTTATTAAGTTCGACTGTACTTTGGGTCATAAAATACATCTCAATATATTTTAGAAAATTTAATCTCAATATGATATATTCCCTGACAACAATGGAGTTAAGTCAGTTGTTAATCTCAGGAAGATATATTTTAAAAACCTCCAAATATTTTGAAAAAAGGTAAAACACTTAAAATAATTTACTATTTAAGAAGAAATTAAAGGATAATTGGAAAATATTTTGAATTGAATGAAAATGAGAACACAACATATTCAAATACACAAAATGCTGTTAAAAAGCAGTATACAGGAAGAAACTGATGATACTGAAATATGTTAGAACTGCATTAGAAAATAATAAAGGCATTCATAATAAAGGCCTCACTTTCCTCTTTAAAAAACTAAAAAAAGAGCAAATTAAATGAAAAATAAATAAAAGAAAGGAAACCATAAAGAATCAATATCAATTAAACACAGACAGGACAAAAAGTAGATAAAAACAATGAAACCAAATGCTTATTCATAAAGAAGATAAATAAATTGAAAAATTTCTAGTCAGACTGATCAGGTAATAAAGGAAAATACACAAATTGTAAATTTCTGCTCCTTGGAAGAAAAGCTATAACAAACCTAGACAGGCTATTTAAAAGCAGAGACATCACTTTGCCAACAAAGGTCCGTATAGTCAAAGCTATGGTTTTTCTAGTAGTCATGTACAGATGTGAGAGTTGCACCATAAAGAAGGCTCAATGCCAAAGAAGTGATGCTTTCAAACTGTGGTGCTCAAGAATATTCTTGAGAGTCCCTTGGACAGCAAGGGGATCAAAGCAGTCAATCCCAAAGGAAATCAATGACAACTATTCATTGGAAGGACTGATGCTGAAACTGAAACTCCAATAATTTGGCCACCTGATGGGAACATTCGACTCACTGGAAAAGCCTCTCTTCCTAGGAAAGATTGAGGGCAGGGTGAGAAGGGTGAGACAGAGGATAAGATGGTTGAATGGCATCACTGACTCAATAGTCATGAGGATTGAGCAAACTCAGGGAAATAGTGAAGGACAGGGAAACATGGCCTACTGCAGTCTATGAATTCACAAAGAGTCAGATACGGCTTAGTGACTGAGCAACAACAAAGTTTAAGAAATTCTGTTCACCAAGAGGCATCATAAAGACAGTTAAAGTAAGGAGAAAAAAGTCATGGAATAAGTTAATTAGTGCTTCATGTCATCACTAGCATGATAGTAGTTTGCACTAGAAGTGCAATAGCTTCTTATGGGCAAATGGTTGAACTGGTTCTGAGGATTGTAAAATATGCAGCCTCAGGACCATGGTGAACATCAATGTTTCATTATGGGTAACAAAAGAAAGGAATGAGGAGAAAGGAAAATGTTCAGTTAGATGCAATAATCTCATTAATATTTTCTTCTTTTGTGTTCTTGCTTGAGAGAATTTATGCTAAAGAATTGAACCTCCATGTGCTGTCCAGAACTAAAGAAGTATTACTATCATGTGTTTGCCAGATGTTAGCCCATGCAGAGATTTATGATATAATTTTTTTCTCCCAGTTTTTTAAATTAAAAATACTCAATGCAAAGAATAATTTCCTTCATTACAAATAATATAATCTATAATTAACAATGAAGATGATTATTAATTCAAGGATTAAATAGGTATTGAGGATTAAAATTATCATGAATACATCTCAAATACTAGCTTAATCACATTGATAAGATTGACATATTTTGTACAATTAGATCAGAAGAAGTCTTATTTAGCTGATCCATAAGGATTTTTATCATTAAGATGTAGCACCACATTAGGTTATCTATTCTTTCTCATACAGTTTAATATCATAATTGTGTATTTACTCTTTCTCATGTCAGTTTAATATAATTGTGATATTTACAGTTGCAGTAATGAAAATAAAAATATTTCATGCAAACCAACAGCAGGGTAAGGGTATGAGTTTCATATGTTATCTTGCCAATATTTATAGAGATTTTTTCTCCATAAACCTTGAGCTTAGATGATAAGTTTTCTAACTCTGTGAACTGACTATATATCTAGAAACCATATTATAAAACTTCAAGGCACTTCTTTCATCTGACTAATATATGTTGTTAGGTTTCCCCATTGACCTAATTATCCCTTTCCTTTGAATCACAACAGGTCTTGTGAAGCAATATGAGATAATGGCCAAAAGTTCCTGACCCTTCTCATGAAACTAATCAGTGAACCCCTTCCTCTCAATAGCCATCTTAAATCTTTGATGAGGCTTCTAAATTCAATCATGTCTAGTTAGCAGCTTCTGTATTACTTCTTCTAATGTTTTTTAAAGAAATCATTATTGCTATTCTTATTTGTGTACATATCAACTTCTTTACACACTGGAAAAAAAATAAAAATACAATCCCAGAATTTTTTTTCTACTAGAGGAAAAGAACCTTCAGAGGAAACAAAGACTCTGGCACTTTTCAAACCAGGAATATTTGAAGATACATTTAGAGAATATCTATCATTTTGACAGCTTTTTCAGACTTTGAACCGAAAGAACCTGTTATCTCAGGGCACAATAAAAATTACTAATTGAACTACTGTGAGGAAGAGTGACAGAGATAAAAAGAGTGACTGAAAAATAATAAAAACAAGAGAAAACAATAATAAACAAAGAAGAGGGCAGAATGGAGGAAGAGAGAATGCTTAAAGGAGCAACATAGGAAAGAAGGAAAGAAAACATAGCAAACCTTAAGTCCAAAAGCAAGGAGCACATAGGATGTCCATCCACACAAAAACACAAGTCCAAGAGAATTAACTATACCTTTTTTTAGCTTGATAACTAGAGTCAGATGAAATATTCTTACAAAGCATATTTTACCACTTTTATAGGTACTTAATCTGGAGTGAATTGAAGAAATGTGTTATACAAAATCAGAAAACATCAAGAGACAAAATTGGAGATGATCATGCTTATACAATTTCAATATAATATAAGCTGTATCATTTAGTGTCCCTGGCAGAAGACAGAAACCACTCACTCTAAGGAAAAAATAATAATTTAGTATTATCAGTAGTTGCTCACAAATTTGTTGAAAATGCTAAAGGAGACTGTTCAAGGCTGGGGCTCCAGGGACATCCCAAGAAGAACCTGAAATCAGCTATTTTGGTAGCTAGGCTGCTCTAGGTTGGGCCATAATGCATTTTCTACTTCCAGAGAAGCCTTGAATAGCAGAAAACTGAAATAATACAAAAAGCTGAAACTCAAGGAGTAAGTAATAAGATTGAGATCATTGCTTCTTTCAGAAAGCTGAAGAATGAACACTGGGCACCCATGTAGGAGAACAATGAATTTCCTAAAGAGCAGGGGTAGCCAGAGATGAAGGAAGAGGGCCTTCTTGTACTCTGTCTTTCAAATTGTATGTGAGCACACTTAATTGGTGAGCACTAATTCATATGTAAAATTCTAGCTGTAAGGGAGCTTAAATTACAGTTTTCAGCAATTCAAAACCTCCAAATAAAAGATATATAGAGATAGAGATAATCACTTATATACTCGCATGAAGAGATATACAGATAGGAGATAAAAATATGGTATCTATCGATCTCTCTAGAGAGAACTGAATTTTACTTACATCAGTATAAAATAAATATGCCAGGAGTTGTCTACAAATGGTACTCGAAATATGGATAATTTTTTGGAAAAATGATAATTTCCTTTTTAATACTGATATTTAGACCATACAGGAAGTAAAATGAGATGACAAATATGGATGGTACATAATAACATGTAATTTCTTTTCTAGAAACCTTAATTTGAGAATTCCTTGATGACATTATGGGGTTCAGAAAATATCTCAGTTTTTGGTAATTTAAATACAATACCTGCAATCCTTTACATAAATATGAGTGATTTTCAAATTTGGTGATTTTGATACTTAAATAATATGTCTCAAATCTCATATGAAGCATGCTAAGTAAAGTGAATGAAGTGAAATTATTGAATGAACGCTGCATCTTCCCCGCACTTGCTTAAATTTACCACTACGAGAATACATGGCTTTTTAATAGGAAATGCTTTTCATGGGGGCTTCCCAGGTGGTGCTAGTGATAAAGAATCCACCTGCCAATGCAGGAGGTGTGGGTTCGATTCCCGGGTTGGGAAGATCTCCGGGAGTAGGAAATGGCACTCCTCTCTAGTAGTCTTGCCTGGAAAATTCCTTGGGCAGAGGAGCCTGGTGAGCTACTTCCTTGGGGCCACAAAGAGTTGAACACAACTTAGTGACTGAGCATACACGCACAGTTTTCATATATGTCTGTTTGCATAGAGAATTCAGTAGCGAAACAAAATGAATTAGTAGTTCTCAGTGGACAATAAGACATAGGTTATCAATAGATTTGCCATTCTCACTTCTATTTCTTTCTTTAAAAAATAAAATATAAATCAACATTTCCTTAATTTTAAACTCTATGTACTGAAGTAATTCCTTGAAAAAACTAGATAATATAGTTAATTTCTGATTTATATTTTAACTTATCTTACTTCTCTCCTTATGCTCACTTTTAATTCATCCTAAAACATTATTTTTATTTTTTTTTCACATCTGTGTACATCTTTGTACTATCTTCAGTGGTTTCCCATTAGTCCCTCCACTTCTTTAGTCCAGTTTCTTTTGACTAAAAAATTTAGTCCAAATTCTTTAGTTTATCATTCTGGGTCAACCTTGTCACCACGATTCTATCATCTTTTCATTGCCCTAGGCACTGTATAGTTCATGCGTTAAAATGAATTTGTAAAGTTCATTGTGTTATATTGACACCAGTCATTTCCAATTTTTTCTCCATATATTTTCACTGACACACATTTTCTCATATAGTTCCTTTTAAAATATCTTTTCTTCCCCACCTCCCCACTGTTTACTCCTGCTTAATCCTTTACATGTGTGCTCAGTCACTAAGTCATGTCCAACTCTGTGTGACCCCATGCACTGTAGCCCACCAGCCTCTACTGTCCATGAGATTTTCCAGGCAAGAACACTGGAGTGGGTTGCCATTTCCTCCTCCAGGGAATCTTCCCTGACCCAGGGATCAAACCTACATCTCTTATATCTCCTGCACTAACAGGAGAGTTCTCTACCACTTAAGCTACCTGGGAAATCTGTTCACAAATCAGCTCAAATTTACCTCTTTTAGATTTCTTTTCCCATCATCCTCATCAGGAGTGATTTATTTTTCCTCTGAAGTTTCAAAAACGTATTTCAATGTTTCTTACAGCATGTGACAATCTCTCTTCTTTAATAATTATTTTGTATCCCCTGCTACACTACAAGCTGAGGAAGGAGAGAGTCTCTATGCTTGTGTTCATATAGTACTAGCATGATGACATAGGCTGAGTAGGCACAAAGTTATTGTTGATTGAATACACATTCATGAATCATTCTAGAGATACTATTTTCTATTTATTAAAACCTGAAAACGCCTTAATATTCAGTCTTATTTCTATCTTTTTTTTACCTCTCATATTCTACAAAGGGTAGCTTGAAGCATTTTTGCAATTTTCTAGCTAAGAAATAATTCATTTAGTCTTTTCTTATTACTTCACATAATTTACTTTATAGAATTCTGAGCTTTTCTTACAAATCAGAGTTTAAAGTTTTCAGATTCATGGAGAAAATTTTATTGGGGATTATTTAACAAAATTGATGCACAAGAAGTTTTTAAAATACCATTAAATACACTACACAATTGTACATTTGTACTAATTCATTTTATAAGCTTTTTCTTAGAAATATTTAAAGGTATTTTCCCCTTTAACAACACATAGGGCCACGAACAGATGATCATTATTCTTACCAGTGTGACCCAAATAGCTTCCTCACCTACCTTACACCCAGCTACCGCCATTATAACTGATTATAACATACTGCAAATGTGAGACTAATCCTTCTATCAAATCTTTTAATAAATGTCCATTTTCATAAAAATAAACTCCAAATACATTCTGAAATACAAGACCTTTCATGATCTCAGTCTTACTTTATGTTAACCTGGCTTCAATTTTCAACACTCCCTCTTTAATTCTATTTGAACAGTTCAAAAATACATATCTCTTGGGAGAGTTAATTAACACATTAACTTGTGATAGATTAAAAAAAAAAATTCCCTCTTTTCTGCTGAGACAAAGCATAATAAAAAATTGAAATGCAAACCCAATGTTCAATTATTTTATAAATACATATTAAAGACATGATAATTAAAGCATGAGTGAGACTTTAGGATTGAAATTTTTAAGAAACCAGGTCTCTAACCAGGACAAAGGATTTGGACTTAGCGATCAGGTAACAAGTCTAATGCATCCAGAGGTATTGTCCTGTGAAGACTCGGTGTCTGTTTATTTCTCAGTTCTAGAAATGGTCTTATTGCTTAGTTTATTTCTTTGTTTCATATTACTTTACTGTGTTGTTGACAGTGTGTTAGTGATATTTAGAGGAATGAAAAGATTTGCCAATGACAGTAAAAACAGCCTATTCAGCCTTTGCTAAGGTCAGAATGAAGATGAAAAGGACCTTGGTTCCAGAGCTCAAGGTGAGGGTAGCATATACGGAGACTCAAAACAGACCCAAATGTAGCTGTTAAGAGCAAGGTAAGGAACATCACAGCATGGACTGAGTTTGGAGTGAAAGTTAAAAAAAAAAAAAAGAAGAGAGGAAACAAAAAGAAACTTGTCAGATACATTACAGGCAGGTGACACTCAAAGTGGAGTGTAAGTCAATCAAGAGTTCTTCCTGAGAAAAAAAAAAAAATCCCCCTCTGAAAACACAAACCAAGTTCTCTTCCTGCATTCCTGACTTCACACAAAATTACCTGAAAAAAATTTTCAGGCATGACTAAGCTCTCCAAGTATTCAAGATATCTACAGTAGGTCAGTTTGAAATAATTGTTTACAAAACTTCTTCTAATTAACTTAGAAATTACTGATTAAAAATAATAACATAAAAATCATGAATAGAATGCCCACTGTTCAGAAAAGTTAATTCTTACTCTCCTGTTTTCCTGACCATATGAACAAACCCTAAGCTATGGGACAAGGTTGGGCATTCAGGAAAAGTAATAATTCCATTTGCGGACTTCTAAGGTATGTTGTTTATAGTTTACAAGTTCATATAATTGCATAGGTGAATTTCATAGTCAGTAGAATGATGAGGGAAGCAGATGGCATAATCATTTATTTAAAAAAAAAATCAGCCACCTTCTTTTATATAGGATAGCTCTTACTTCATTCTTTAGGATTTGCATTTTAAATGATTGAGGATCCAGTAGGACAGCAGGAAACCTCATTAACAAAGATATATCTTCAGGCCTCTACCTGAAGGGAAAGTGATGATTTTTCCACCTCATAGCCCTCAGTTTAAAATACCTGCTGATTTGTTTTATCTCTGCATACTTCAAAGTATTTCAGCCACATTAACGCAGCTTTTAACTATAGAAACTAACATAACACAAAATCAAGCTTTTAGCTATATCTTAAAATAAACAGACCAGAACATTTTTCACTTATGAAGCTTCTACTTTCTATGATATTGTGTAATATATTGGTAGTTAACCAAGGGCTTCTCTTTATCCTAAGTACCAGGGGATAAACAAACCTCTGTGATTTTACAGTTCATTATGAAAACTAACAGCCGATTTGTTTTAAACAGATGTGGTGTCTCTAGCTGCTGCTTTGAAGTAAAAAGCTGAGAGTAATAGGGGTGGTAGAGATCATACATTCTCACTGTATGTATAGTAAAGGTGGTATAATAATTAAGGTTTAATCAGAGCATTCTCCTGCTGCTTTCCCAGTCACAGTTGAGGTAATAATAGCATTATAGGTTATATAGCAACTTGCAACAAATTTAGGCAACTACATCATAAGAAGCAATATTGATGTATAAAAGAATTAAGTAAACTTAGCCAATGAAGCATAACATCTCATTCATATTAACCTCCAGCAGGGCCCTTGCTGTCCCAGGCATTGATCCAATCATTTGCTTGCCTAAGTGTTTTCCACCTTCTGTGTAATTGCTTACCTCTTTTCTGAAACACTCACTGTCTTCTTTAGAAATGTTTTGTAATCTCTCTTTTATGTGAGTATCCTAAGAAAAAGAAATGGTGGGCTATTGGCTGCAAAAGACAGTACAGAAGCAGGTAAAGTTGTATACTAGAAAAACATCCAGAAAAAAAATGTGGGAGATTTTTTCACGTGTCTCAGATCTGGAAGTGTTAATTGAAGCACAGCAATCCTACTGACTTTATCAGAACATAAGCCCTTTCGGTGTTAGGTTAAAGGAGAATGCTGGTGTGTGTGTGTGTGTGTGTGTGTGTGTGTGTGTGTGTGTGTGTGTGTGTGTGTGTGTGTGTGTTGAAGAGCGTGTGGTTTTCTTTTGCTGGTTTACTTTTTCATCCCAATGTTGATTATATACAAATCAATGTTGTTCAACTCTACTTCCATGATAAACAGTAGATATTTTAATAACATTTTATAAGCAACAGTGAGCATTTAAGTCTATGAAAATAATAGTCATTCTAAGAATGGAGGAGAAATTTTTGGCCTAGGTGAATTTGGAAATATCGGAGCAGAGGATTTCAGTGACCACTATAGATTCCAGTGAGAAGGAGAGGCTTCCTATCCTGACCTCTGTAAAAACACAAAGAATTATTAACATGTCTCTCACTGACTTACCATGTTAGGTGATAAATAATCAAATCTTCCATGCAAGTGGCTAAGAGAATTAAGTCAAGGTTTACTGACAGACACATTGATATCCAAGGACAAGGCAGTTATAAAGAAACACAAAAGCAAGTGCTCAAACATTTTTCCTTGGTATGTAAGTTTCCTCAAATTCATCTGGGGACAGGAGCACCTCTAAATGCTGGAGAAGACAAAATTGAGTCAAGTCTATTCTATTAAAGTATCAGAAGTAATCAGCTGTAGATGACTTATCTATCAATCTATTTAAGGTTATAAAAAACCAGACATTTATTTCTTTCATTTCTAGAAGTTAGAAGACTGAGATCACAGTGCCAGCATGGTTGGGGGAAGGCTCTCTTCCAGACTGCATACATCTTGTTTCCTCACCTGGTAAAAAGGGACTGCCATAGTTTGTTTTGTTTTTTTAATATATTTTGTTCCAAAATGAAAATAATTAGCTATTCAAGTAGGTCACCATGCTGAATAAAATGTAATTATTTAAATTTTTAAAGTTGATCAAAATTTGAAATAAAAATTGATTATCTTTAATAACAGCATTGGATATTTGGAAGAAAACATTCATTCTAGAGGAAAATTATAAGTATTAAGCTTTTCAAAAATTATGAAAATCAATTTCACAACATAAACAGTTAGGAAAGCCTTTCCATAATCTGCTCTGTCACCAGTTTATCTCAGGGCTTTTTATAGGAAAACATCAGAATGAACAGAGATTGTCTGGCTATATTTTGAATACTCTCTCTTAATAAGGGAAAATATCAGTACAAGACAATTTGCTTTTTGTCATTTGTAAAAGATTTGATATCTTGAAATTTCTCATCATAATGATCAAAAATCAGTTTCTCAGATTAAAATGTAGATGAACAGATTACAGGTAAATTCCATTCTAGTCAAAATTTGTATATGCTTTGATCAATGGGTTCAGTTAAAAATATTTCTCTCTCTCACTTTCCCCATCTCTCTCAAGATCTATTTACAGAACAGACACAGTGAAAACCACCGGTCTCCTATTAATCACTTAAATAATTTCATGTCCTTAAAATTTTTATCATAGTTGTTTCATCCTCTAGATCTTTCATCTTCAGATATGAATGCTTGTTAGAGTCTAAGGGTGCATGATCTTTAAAGGATTTTTTTTTGTAACTTTAAATTTACTTTGTCTTGGGGTACACCCGATTAACAATGTTGTAGTTGTTTCAGGTGAACAGAGAAGGGACTCAGCCACACATATACATGTATTTAGTCTCCCCCAAACCCCTCTCCCATCCAGGCTGGCACATAACACTGAGAAGAGTATTTTTTAAGTAATAAAATACACAAACACTAGATTTAAGTTTGCTTTAAAGTTGTAACTTGAAAAGTCTTTAGGCAATTAAAAAATGAGACATGTACCTAAATTAATGAGAACTGAGAAAACTGCTTAAGTAATTTTAAAACAATATTGCCAGACTAACCTTGATATACAAAAGTATTTTCCTTAAACCAGAGCTTCACATTTTTTCCACTGCTTTCAACAAATTTATCCTACATTTCCTTCTTTTTTTCTTCTTCTTCACTCATGAAATAGAGAATTTGATAGGGAAACAACAGGGAGTAGAATACTTCTAATACAGGAAAAATATTAATTGCTTGAAAATGCGAAGTGAGGGAAGAAATCAATTGTGAGTAAACAGTGCAGAATAAAACCTCTTGACCTTGTCAGATGCTTTATGGGAGAGACCCTTCAATCAGAAATGTGCTGATGTTAAATTATCACAGGATTTGATCTATCCTCTAATAATTGAAAACTCCCTCTCTTGGAAGAGAACCAAGAGTTTCTTGATGAGGGTAAAAGAGAAGAGAGAAAAAGGTGGCTTAAAACTCAGCATTCAAAAAACTAAGATTATGGAATTCGGGTTCATTACCACATGGCAAATAGATGGGGAAAATGGGGAAACAGTGACAGACTTTATTTTCTTGGACTCCAAAATCACTGCGGATTGTGACTGCAGCCATGAATTTAAAAGAGGTTTGCTCCTTGGAAGAAAAGCTCTGACAAACCTAGACAGCATATGAAAAAGCAAAAATCACTTTGCCAACAAGATACATACAGTCAAAGCTATGATTTTTCAAGTAGTCATGCATGGATGTGAGAATTGGACCATAAAGAAGTCTGAGTACCAAAGAATTGATGCTTTCAAATTTGGTCCTGGAGAAGACTCTTGAGAGTCCTTTGGACAGCAAGGTGATCAAACCAGTCAATCCTAAAGGAAATCAACTCCAAATATTCATTGGAAGAATTGATGCTGAAGCGCCAACATTTTGGTCACCTGATGTGAAGAGCTTACTGACCCTGATGCTGGGAAAGATTGAGGGCAGGAGGAGAAGGGGGTGACAGAATGGCATGGGAGAATGGCATCACCAACTTGAAGGACATGAGTTTGAGCAAACTCTGGGAGATAGTAAAGGACAGGTAATCCTGGCGTCCTGCAGTCCTTGGGGTCGCTGGGAGTCAGACATGACTTAGCAACTGAACAACAACAAATATGACACAAGTTAACTTATCTATGGAACAGAAACAGACTCACAGACACACAGATATAGAGAACCAACTTGTGGTTGCCAAGAGGGGATGAGAAAAGGATGCACTGGAGTTTGGGATTAGTAGAACCAAACTATTATATATAGGATGAATAAACAATTTCCCACTGTATAGCACAGGGAACTAAATTAATTATCTTGTGATAAACCATAATGAACAAATAATGTAAATAAATAAATAATAAATATATATATATATACACATATGAATCATTTTTCTGTACAGCAGGAATTAACACAACACAGTAAATTAATTATACTTAAATAAGACACATTTTAGAAAGTAGTAATATTCAGAACGATCCTTTGGGCCCATCAAAAGAAACCTTTAATTGCTGTGGGAAGCTTCTTCCAAAACTAAGAGTGGCAGCAACAGCATATAGACACTCAGGAAATTTTTGCTCTTTTCTTCAAAATTTATGTGTTCTATTTGATGCAATAATGTCTCCTGATATCTTCCCTGGTAAATTCTATATACTTTCTGCATCTCAAACTACTCACATAAACACCTGCAATTTTAGTTGTGTGTATACCTTCAGACAACCTGATACTTTCTTAGCTGATATTGTGTTAGAATGCCAAATTCTGAGGGAAGAAAGGACAATTTTGGGGTAGAGATAGAACGGGACTTGAATTATGTATTTTTGGAATAATTTCACAAACCTCCCATATGATACTTTCTGAAACTCTTGAGAAACTTATAAAATAGGGATAATAATTACTTCACAGAACTATTGAGATGATTAAATACAGATATACATTGTCTGGAATATAATATTAGCTACATAAATTTGTTCATTTATTCTCCTTAAATTTGCTATTCTTCTTATTGGACTAATTAAACCTTTTTGTTTAAATTTAGGTTTAATTTTTTTGTGTGTGTATTCAGTCAACCACCACCTGGAGTGAGTTGAATATTCCATTGAACTGGAGTAAAAATACCTCTTTTACTAACTAGATCCATAAAATACTCTAAATCCCTTCAAGGCTTTGCAACTGAGTATACTCATTTGGAAAATAAGCATATTGAACCTGATGACCCCTGGTATCCTTTCTTGTTTCAAAAAGAATGATTCTTTTATAAAATGAAATGGGAAGTAATAGCATATTATGTACCAAAAAATGGAGGAGTGGGAAAGGCAAATATTCAAAATAGTGTAAAAGAACTTCCATAGTCTAGAAGTATGCATGGAAATAACTCAATGTCTGAATGATGAACCAACACATATAATCACTGGAATAAATAGGTTTTTTTCAAAGGCAGCATTCCATAAAGGATTCCCCTAACCTTGTTTTCATACTACAAACAGAATTCTTAATCTAATATTTGGAAAAGTTTATGATTGCCAAATAAAATATACTGTTTAGATAAATTTGAAGTTTAGATAAATAATGTTTTTAAGTATAATATGTTTCATGCAATATTTGGGACATACTTACTAAAAAAGTTTTTATCCAAAATTCAGATTTAAGTGTGCATCCTATATTCTTACTTCTAAATATAGCAAAACTAAACGAGTTTATCAAATATGTTGTCTATATTCAATAATACATTGATGGTTTCTTTAACCTATGTTTAATTAAGAAAGATTAAACCTGGCCTTCTTGATGAGAGTGAAAGAGGAGCGTGACAAAGCTGGCTTGAAACTCAACATTAAACAACTAAGATCATGCCTTCCAGTCCCGTCACTTAATGACAAAGAGAAGGGAAAAACAGAAGCAATGATAGATATCATTTTCTTGGGCTTCAACATTACTGCAGATGCTGACTGCAGCCATGAAATTAAAAGACACTTGCTCCTTGGAATAAAAGCTATGACAAACTGAGACAGCGTATTAAAAAGCAGAGATATCACTTTGCCAACAAAGGTCCATCTAGTTAAAGCTATGGTTTTTCAAGTAGTCATGTAGAGATGTGAGAGTTGGACCATAAAGAAGACTGAGAGCCAAAGAATTGATGCTTTCAAATTGTGGGGCTAGAGAATACTCTTGAGAGCCCCTTGGACTGCAAGGAGATCAAACCAATCAATCCTAAAGGAAATCAACCCTGAATATTCATTGGTAGGACTGATGCTGAAGCTGAAGCTCCAATACTTTGGCTATCTGATGCGAAGAGCTGACTCATTGGAAAAGACCCTGACACTGGGAAATATTGAAGGCAAAAGGACAAGGAGGTGGCAGAGGATGAGATGGTTGGATGGCATCACTCACTCGATGGACATGAATTTAAACAAACTCCAGGAGATAGAAAAGGACAGAGGAAGCTGGTGAACTGCAGTCCATAAAGTGACAGAGTTGGACATGACTTAGTGACTGAACAATGATAACAAAAACTTGGCCCAGATAATGTATTTGTTATTTATTAAAATTGATTTTTTTTATTGAAGTGTCTTTCCCTTCTCCAGGGGATCTATCCTCCCAACCCAGGGATCAAACCCAGGCCTCCCACATTGCAGGTGGATTCTTTACCAGTTTAACCACAAGGGAAGCCCAAGAATACTGGAGTGGGTAGCCTATCCCTTCTCCAGTAGATTTCCCGACCCAGGAATCGAAATGGGGTCTCCTGCATTTCAGGAAAATTCTTTACCAACTGAGCTATCAAGGAAGTCCCAGGCATTGGGCAGTCAATCTTTAACAAATAAAATGCATATCCTAATGAACTTCATAGAGATATGCACCACAGAGAGAGGAAATCAAGTGTTGCGTTAAGTATTGGGCAGTCAATCTTTACAAATAAAATGCATTCCCTAATGAACTTCATACAGATATGTTACATAGAGATAAATATCAAATATAAAAAGTGATTTTTAGTGGATCTTGATATGCCTTCAGTTACTTCACCAAGAAATTAGTGATAACTATATAATGATAACTATAACCTCCATGGATATGATAAAAGTGATTGAAACTCTCCAGTGGGTTTTATAATTATTAAATATATTCTAAATCAATACAACACATTACAAATGCCTATGGCTGATAGTTAATTTTTAATGTGTTATATTGATTTAAATGGTGAATCACTATACTGACCACCTGCAATATATAATATTGTGTAGCAACTATACTTCAATAAAAATAAAAATTAAAAAGAATATTAAGTAAGAAAAAGCAGAACTTCTTAAATCTCTGGGAATTTTAGACACAGGTTCATTTAACAATTATGGTAATAGCACTGTCCCAATTTGGGTCCACTTCTGTGTCCCCCAGTATATTCTGTTTCAACCATACTCCAGGATGTTTGCTTGTCTCATGACCTTTATCATTGACCACAGGTTGTTTCCAATCTTTAGTTACTGACTCTGTGAACAATTACATTGTACTTAAAATAACAACAACAACAAAAAAGCAAAAAAACCTGCAAAACTTGTCTCTGCCACTGCAGCACTTTCTGTTTTGTATGTCTGTGGAGGAATCCTTCTCTCTGGGTAACTATCAACAACACTGTCAACACTGTGCTATGAGTTATGGGAAAGGGCTGACAAAGCCTTTGGCAGAAACAGTCACTTCTTCCTCGGAAGGCATTCTGGAAACGTAGTTACATTTCCTGTGAAATACTTAACTCTCATCATTCCTCTCTCCAATACTGTCTCCCCACTGCCTTCTGACAAAACGTGGTCCACTGGAGAAGGGAATGGAAAACTATGTCAGTATTTTTGCCTTGAGAACCCCAAGAACAGCATGAAAAGGCAAAAAGATATGACACTGAAGGATGAACCCCCCAGGTCCTTAAGTGCCCAATATGCTACTGGAGAAGAGTGGAGAAATAATTCCAGAAAGAATGAAGAGATGGAGGTAAAGTGAAACCAATGCCCAGTTGTGGATGTGACTGGTGAAGAAAGTAAAGTTTGATGCTGTGAAGAACAATATTGCATAAGAACCTGGAATGTTAGGTCCATGAATCAAGGCAAATTGGAAGTGGTCAAACAGGTGATAGCAAGGGTGAACATCAACATTTTAGGAATCAGTGAAATAAAATGGTCTGGAATGGGTGAATTTAATTCAGATGGCCATTATATCTTCTACTGTGGGCAAGAAACCCATAGAAGAAATGGAGTAAACTTCATAGTCAACAAAAGATTCCAAAATGCAGTACTTGGGTGCAATCTCAAAAATAACAGAATGATCTATGTTCATTTCCAAGACAAACCATTCAATATCACAGTGATCCAAGTCTATGGCCCAATCACTAACACCAAAAAAGCTAAAGTTGAACAACTCTATAATGACCTTCAAGACATTCTAGAACTAACACCTAAAAAAGATGTCCTTTTCATCATAGGAGACTGGAATGCAAAAGTAGGGAATCAAGAGATACATGTAGTAATGGGCAAATTTGGCCTTGGAATACAAAAAGAAGCAGGGCAAGGGCTAATAGAATTTTACCAAGAGAACACACTGGTCAAAGCAAACACCATCTTTCAAGAACAAAAGAAATGACTCTACATATGGTCATTACCATATGGTCAGTACCAAAATCAGATTGATTATATTCTTTGCAGCCAAAGATGGAGAAGTTCTATACAGTCAGCAGAAACAAGCTGACTGTGGCTCAGAGCATGAACTCCTTATTGCCAAATTCAGACTTAAATTGAAGAAAGTAGGGAAAACAAATAAACCATTCAGGTGCGACCTAAATCAAATCCCTTATGATTATATAGTGGAAGTGACAAATAGGTTCAAGGGATTAGATCTGATAGACAGAGTGCCTGAAGAACTATGAATGGAGGTTAATGACATTGTAGAGGAGGCAGTGATCAAGACCATTCCCAGGAAAAAGAAATGTAAAAAGACAAAATGGTTGTCTGAGGAGGACTTACAAGTAGCTGAGAAAAGAAGAGAAGAGAAAAGCTAAGGAGAAAAGGAAAGACAGACTCATTTGAATGCAGAGTACCAAAGAATAGCAAGGAGAGATAAGAAAGTCTTCCTCAGTGATCAGCACAAAGAAAAAGAGGAAAACAATAGAATGAGAAAGACTAGAGATCTCTTCCAGAAAATTATAAATACCAAGGGAATATCTCATGCAAAGATGGGCTCAATAAAGGACAGAAATAGTAGGGAGCTAACAGAAGCACACGATATTAAGAAGAGGTGGCAAGAATATACAGAACTATATAAAAAATATCTTCATGACCCAGATAACCATGATGATGTGGTCACTCACCTAGAGCCAGACATCCTAGAGTGTGAAGTCAAGTGGGTCTTGGGAAGCATTACTATGAACATAGCTATTGGAGGCGATGGAATTCCAGTTGATCTGTTCCAAATCCTAAAAAATGATGCTGTGAAAGTGCTACATTCAAAATGCCAGCAAATTTGGAAAACTCAGCAGGGGCCACAGGACTGGAAAAAGGTCAGTTTTAATTCCAATCCCCAAGAAGGCAATGCCAAAGAAAGTTCAAAGTACCGTACAATTGTGCTCATTTCACATGCTAGCAAAGTAACGCTCAAAATTCTCCAGGCTAGGCTTCAACAGTACATGAACCATGAACTTCCAGATGTTCAAGCTGGATTAAGAAAAGGCAGGGGGATCAGAGATCAAATTGTTAACATCCATTGGATCACAGAAAAAGCAAAAGAGTTCCAGAAAAAACATCTACTTCTCTTTTATTGACTACACTAAAGTCTTTGACTGTGTGGATAAGGAAAAACTGTGGAAAATTCTTAAAGAGATGGGACTACCAGATCACCTTGTTTGCCTCTTGAGAAATCTGTGTTCAGGTCAAGAAGCAACAGTCAGAACCGGACATGGAACATGGAAATCAGTCCTGAATATTCGTTGGAAGGACTGATGTTGAAGCTGAAGCTCCAACAGTTTAGCCACCTGATGGGAAGAACTGACACATTGGAAAAGACCCTGATGCTGTGAAAGATTGAATACAGGAGGAGAAGGGGAGGACAGAGGATGAGATGGTTGGATGGCATCACTGACCTGATGGACATGAGTCTGAGCAAGCTCTGGGAGTTGGTGATGGACAGGGACACCTGGCATGCTGCAGTCCATGGGTTTCAAAGCATCAGACATGACTGAGTGACTGAATTGTTCTGAACTGGACCCTCCTCCCCCAAAAGGTGACACAAGATATTTAATAGCTTTATGTCTAAAATTCTGTGAGTTCAGTGACAGTAACTTAAACCATACCTATCATCAAACATTTCCAAATAAATTTTAAAATGTTCCTCTGCTTCCTACCTTGACTGTGGCCATTAATTAAATAATTAATACTATTAATATTAATTCACATTAAAAATTCCAAAATTTAAAAACTAGAATATACATGATTATATATTTAAAGGAAAAAAAAACTATCATTTATCCATTTCAAACTACTTGAAAAATGTAGCAATAATTAAGAACCAAATTTAATAATTTTTTTATGCTTAAATCCTGAGCTAGTATGGTAAAAATGGAAAATGAAATTAGCTTGGAAGGAAGAAACCAAAACCCTGACTCTAAATAACTGTAAGTCATTTAGAGATTTTTTGATCTTTCTTGGCTTAGGTTTCTCCATCTATTAAGTAGAAGGTAGGAGTGGCAGGAAGAGAAGGGGAACAGCTTATTATATATTCTCTAGATTTTTCATCTAGGCCTAAATTCTGTGTTATATTCAGTAATAAAGGTCCAAACCTATAAAAGGAAAACTCACTTCTTGGAAATGTGTACGTGTGTGTGTGTGTAATCTGTCTCCAATACAATTTAAATATAATTCAAGTGAATTTATTAGCTAACTACAGAAGGTTAAGTGCATCTAACATATGAGTCTAGGTATATATAATGTACTTTTCTCATTATTAACAGAATATAAAGTATTCCCATTTTATTATTCAGGTATCTGAAAGCCCATACATTTTTCCTCTCTCTTAGTAATGTTCTATTATGATTTTCAAAGCACAGACATGACAATAGTACTCCAAAGAATATTTCAGCAGCCTCCTTCAAAGAGGAGTTCAAAAACTGTTTTAGCTTCAACCCACCCACTGCCACTGAAACACCCACAAACGACTTTAAGATTTTGTCACATTATTAACCTTATAAGTTCTGCAAGATGCTATTTCTGTAGTGATATTTATACAGACCACAGTTTCCTTAAGTATTCTTGGTTTAACAACAATTAAAACACTGGAGATAGTAGAAAGGAGTCTATCACCCTGGAGCCCTCCGATCCTCATGTCAATCAGTGGCTCACTTCACACATTTTGGTTATTTGGTTCCACTTCTTATCTGACCACCCTTAGTTAACCACTTGCTGCAGTGGTATAAACTGATCTCTGTCTTTACCTGCTGTATGTTCCAAGTGTTTTAATATATCACACTTCCTCTCCTTCCCAAGTACCCTTCTTCAACATCCCAAATGATCAATCATTTCTGATATAGGTAAGAAATGTGTCAACACTCTTTTTAAAGAGTTACATTTTCATTGCACTCACTGTGGTCAGAAGAATTCCTCAATATCCAGCATTGAAATTGCCTGCTTCAAAAGCCTCCACTCCTCTATCCACACATCTGGGGAAATAGAGATAATTGCTGCACGTATGCTGATCTTGTCCTTAGAGCTTTCCACACATCAAGGGCAAGGCCACTTTTTCCTCATTAGTGCAGCAAGCACCTGTTCACAGATTGTGATTTTAAAGGTTGTGGGAAGATCTTACTGCTTCTCCAACAATATTTTCCCATGCTTGTAATTCCTTTAATTAGGAAAAAGCCTTTCATATGAGAAAACATAAATGACTGATATGAGATCATTTCCTAAGAAAAGGATTCAAAATTTGAGAGGAACCAGAAAACACAAGGACACTCAGCAACATGAACCTGAGGAAAGGAAGGATATAAATGAGATATTTCATAAAAAGGGAATCTTAATTGGGAAGTGGAAATTGAGAAAAAGACTTGATCATCCATTTCTATATTTTGCTTTGTACAATCCCACGTTTTGCTTTATGTCTGACCATTGACTCCACTGCTGAAAAGTACTATTTAAAAATAATTTAAAGAAAGTGTCAAAATCACCATGAATGCTTATTGAAAAATTATAGATATTTGACTGTATATGGAAACAATTTCCACCAGAGATGAACTACAATGCTTTTCAGTTTCTTTTAAATGTCTAGAAGATATGAACTATCCAGACAATTTACATGTGTGTTTGCAAGTGACTACTGATGAGCATTATGCCAAAGGTCCTCAAATTGAAAAAATTTGTCAAATTCCATATCAAATTTCCCATTGCGTTAAGCTTTCATTTAGTATGAATATATATCAAATCATCAGATTTTACCAAAATATATTTGACTAAAAATAATTCCATCATATAATAAAAAGGAATGTAATATGTAAATATATAATTAAGGCATATTTCAACCTAGCAGCAATTAACTAAATGTTACTACATACTGGTTGAGGCAAATAAATGTTCAGAATTATATCAACAGCATTTCAGTTATGATATATCTTTCAATAGAGACAGAGCCAAAGTAACTACTGGAAGGTGATGAATTGTAAAAGTAGATTAAATAGTTGGAAAGACACTGGATGACTTTGAACATCTAGTATTTAGGGCAGTTAGATATTTACCAAATGGACAACAGAAAGAACAGTGACTGTCAGATAAGAGATGATATAAATTTGGAAGGTATTTCATTTGAAAACAAATATTTTATCAAGAAAGGTTGTATAAAAGCATGATCATGGATAAATTTTCTTTTCATGACACTAGACAAATAGCCAAATTCTTTATAGGGTTCTAAAAACTTGTAAGTAACAGTCTTCCTAGGTAGGACCAGAAATCCTAGGGTATTACATGTGAGATTTTACTGTTTCTCAAAAAGTGTGTTATATATCCATAACATATATACCTGACAATATTGAAATTAATTTTATATTGCAATGGTTATTTCAGCTATTAATGTGAAAAAACATTTTAGACATTGTCTAAAGTAGCATTTTGCTCTGTGTGTTACTAGGATAAAGCAATAATATTTCAATATCTTTTTACTATTCAAAACATCTTACATATGTTAAATTAAGCATCAAATGATTTAGGAACCAAGACCATCCCCAAGAAAAGGAAATGCAAAAAAAGCAAAATGGCTGTCTGAGGAGGCCTTAGCTGCAAAAATAAGGGAAGAGAAAAGCAGAGGAGAAAAGGAAAGATATACCCATTTGAATGCAGAGATCCAAAGAATATCGAGGAGAGATAAGAAAGACTTCCTCAATGATCAATGGAAAGAAATAGACGAAAACAATAGAATGGGACAGACTAGAGATTTCTTCAAGAAAATTAGAGATACCAAGGAAACATTTCATGCAAAGATGGGCTCAATAAAAGACAGAAATAGTAGGGACCTAACAGAAGCAGAAGATATTAAGAAGAGGTGGCAAGAATACTCAGAAGAACTGTACAAAAAAGATCTTCACGACCCAGATATTCACAATGGTGTGATCACTCACCTAGAGCCAGACATCCTGGAATGTGAAGTCAAGTGGGCCTTAGAAAGCATCACTACGAACAAAGCTAGTGGAGGTGATGGAATTCCAGTTGAGCTATTTCAAATCCTCAAAGGTGATGCTGTGAAAGTGCTGCACTCGATATGCCAGCAAATTTGGAAAACTCAGCAGTGGCCACAGGACTGGAAAAGGTCAGTTTTCATTCCAACCCCAAAGAAAGGCAATGCCAAATAATGCTCAAACTACTGAACAATTGCACTCATCTCACATGCTAGTAAAGTAATGCTCGAAATTCTCCAAGCCAGGCTTCAGCAATCCGTGAATATGAACTTCCAGATGTTCAAGCTGGTTTTAGAAAAGGCAGAGGAACCAGAGATCAAATTGCCAATATCCACTGGATCATCGAAGAAGCAAGAGAGTTCCAGAAAAACATCTATTTCTGCTTTATTGACTATGCCAAAGCCTTTGACTGTGTGGATCACAATAAACTGTGGAAAATCCTGAAAGAGATGGGAATACCAGACCATCTGACCTGTCTCTTGAGAAACCTGTATGCAGGTCAGGAAGCAACAGTTAGAACTGGACATGGAACAACAGACTGGTTCCAAATAGGAAATGGAGTACGTCAAGGCTGTATATTGTCAACCTGCTTATTTAAGTTATATGCAGAGTACATCATGAGAAACTCTGGGCTGGAAGAAACACAAGGTGGAATCAAGATTTCCAGGAGAAATATCAATAACCTCAAATATGCAGATGACACCACCCTTATGGCAGAAAGTGAAGAAGAACTAAAGAGCCTCTTGATGAAAGTGAAAAAGGAGAGTGAAAAAGTTGGCTTAAAGCTCAAAGTTCAGAAAACTAAGATCATGGCATCTGGTCCCATCGCTTCCTGGGAAATAGATGGGGAAACAGTGGAAACAGTGTCAGACTTTATTTTTTTGGGCTCCATAGTCACTGCTGATGGTGATTGCAGCCATGAAATTAAAAGACGCTTACTCCTTGGAAGGAAAGTTATGGCCAACCTAGATAGCATATTAAAAAGCAGAGACATTACTTTGCCAACAAAGGTCCGTCTAGTCAAGGCTATGGTTTTTCCAGTGGTCATGTATGGATGTGAGAGTTGGACGGTGAAGAAAGCTGAGTGCCGCAGAATTGATGCTTTTGAACTGTGGTGTTGGAGAAGACTCTTCAGAGTCCCTTGGACTGCAAGGAGATCCAATCAATCCATCCTAAAAGAGATCAGTCCTGGGTGTTCATTGGAAGGACTGATATTGAAGCTGAAACCAGCTCATGCGAAGAGTTGACTCATTGGAAAAGACCCTAATGCTGGGTAGGATTGGGGGCAGGAGGAGAAGCAGACGACAGAGGGTGAGATGGTTGGATGGCCTCACCCACTTGATGGACATGGGTTTGGGTGGACTCCGGGAGTTGGTGATGGACAGAGAGGCCTGGCGTGCTGCAATTCATGGGGTCGCAAAGAGTTGGACACGACTGAGCGACTGAACTGAACTGAACTGAATGACTCCAACACCCTAGACTACCAGAGAACTAACCTTAGGTAGTATCAAATAGTGAGAACTCACACAAAGGAAATGACTTAAATACAAGACCTGGCATCATCCAACAACCAGTAGCACCCTGTGCAGTATGCCTCATCTAAACAACAGAGAAAACAAAAATACAAACCCAATCATCAGCTGACAGGAGTACCACCTCACTCAGTCTTGCCCATCAGAGGAAAAGCAAACTAATAAAAACTCAGCACAAATCGCACACTATACGAAGTTCACACAAACCACTGGACCAACTTTAGGAGGGAAGAAACCAAAAGGAAGAGAGAATTGAGCCTTCTTCAAGGAAAGAATTCAATTTTCCTTGAAGCCTGGGAAAAGGAGACCTGAAACACAGTAACTTAAAAAAAAAAATGAAAAGGCAGAGAAATACTATACAAATGAAGGAACAAACTAGAAACACAGACGTCCAAATAAATGAAGTGGAAATCACAAAATTACCTGAAATAGAATTCAGAATAATTTCAGATGATCAAAAACCTTGAAAACAAAATGGAGAAAATGCAAGAATCAATTAACGTAGCCCTGGGGTCACGAAGAGTCGGACACGACTGAGGGACTTCACTTTCACTTTTCAGTTTCGTGCATTGGAGAAGGAAATGGCAACCCACTCCAGTATTCTTGCTTGGAGAATCCCAGGGACGGGGGAGCCTCGTGGGCTGCCGTCTATGGGGTCGCACAGAGTTGGACACAACTGAAGAGACTTAGCAGCAGCAGCAGAAGAAGAAGAATTAAAGAATAAGCATACAGAGACAAAACAATTACTGAAATTAAAAATACTCTAGAAGGAATCAATAGCAGAGTATCTGAAGCAGAAGAACAAATCAGTGAGCTAGAAGATAAAATGGTGGAAATAAACTCTGAAGAGCAGAATAAAGTAAAAAGAATGAAAAGAGCTGTGGACAGTCTCAGAGACCTCTGGGACCATATCAAAAGCACCAACATTCAAATTATAGGGGTCCCTGAAGAAGAAGAGAAAAAGAAAAGACATGAGAAAATTTTTAAAGAGATTATAGTTGAAAATTTCCCCAACATGGTAAAGGAAACAGCCAATCAAGTCCAAGAGGCACAAAGATTCCCATACAGAATAAACCCAATGAGAAACACAGCAAGACATAATGATCAAACTAACAAAGACTAAACACAAAGAAAGAATATTAAAAGCAGCAAGGGAGAAGCAACAAGTAACATACAAGGGAAACCCCATATGCTTAACAGCTGATTTTTCAGGAGTAACTCTGCAGGCCAGAAGGGAATGGCAGGATATATTTAAAGTACTGAAAGGGAAAAATCCACAACCAAGATTACTGTACCCAGCAAGGATCTCATTCAAAGTTGATGGAGAAATAAAAAAAGATTTTCAGACAAGCAAAATTAAGAGAATTCAGTAAAATCAAACCATCTTTACAACAAATATTAAATGGACTTATATAGTCAAGAAATACAAGAGGAGAAAAAAGATCTACAGAATCAACCCCAAACAATTAGAAAATGGCAATAGGAATATATATATATATACATTGATAATTACTTTAAATGCAAATGGATTAAATGCTCCAACCAAAAGACACAGACTGGCTGAATGGATGCAAAAACAAGACCCATATATATGCTGTCTACAAGAAACCCACTTCAGACCTCAAGACACATATAGACTGAAGTGAGAGGATGGAAACATATTCCATGCAAATGGGAAGCAAAATAAAACTGTAGTAGCAATCCCCACATCATACAAAATAGACCTTAAAGTAAAGATGATTACAAGAGATAAGGCAGGATACTGCATAATGATCAAGGGATCATTAAATTTTAATATAGTAAATCTTCCTTAAATTATCCTAAGTTGATTGTTATCCAACTCTACTGGGCACTCTGAGTCAATTCCCCAAAACACATAAACTATTTAGAGGACCGTTCCTCAATACCTTATAAAATTTCCATTTCTGCACCAAAATACCAAAGAAGGAAAATATTTCCAGTAGTTTAGAAAGCCTCAAATCCAATCATAAAAGATTCCTGGTGAAGGGAAGGAAAACAGTCAATATCCAGTAATTAGAATGATGATATATCAAAAGTTATCATAATAAATACATATTTAATGTAAAATAACATTTCAATAAAATACCCACATAAATGTATAGCAAGTTACAGTGGGACTTTATAAACTATATGTGCTTGTTAGTTTGGATATGATTTTTTTTAAGGGAATAAAATGAATTATATTAGGCAATGAATGTCTTTGTGATAGAAAGTTCAGAAATGATGAAAATTTGCTAATCTGCCTTCTCATAACAACAACTTATCTTTAATTAAATTTAAAATATTAATGATATATATCACGTTCAAGGCTTAGTAGTAAATCTTTACTGAGCATATTGAGATGCTAAATTTTATTGTAGCAAAAATATATCACTTTATATGTTGTTGTTGTTCAGTCACAAAGTCATGTCTGACTGTGACTCCATCGACTACAGCATGCCAGGCTTCCTTGTCCATCACTATTGAGTCGGCGATGCCATCCAACCATGTAACCAACCATGGCATTACTATATATAAATGTATCTTTATTTAAATACATAGAGCTCAAAACAAATTCATTGAACTTGAATCAATATTTTGCATATGATGTAACTTAAAATAATTAAGATAATTTATCTCTATCATGGCAGAACTTTGACAAGAACTCTAGTTTTCTAACTCCCAATTCTGTTCTATTAACAGATCTCCTCTTATGACAGTACCATTCTGAATGTGTACACATTTAACATATTCACAATTAAGAAAAACACTTCTATTGTGTTTTTCCCTTTTACTGATGTATTTTTTCTTATTGTGTTCCACTCTAAGAAGAAATAGTAACAAGTTAGTTGGCCAACTGGCTACTGTTAAACTCTAACAATCATATTTAGCTGGCTTTTAGATGGGCTGTTGCTAGAAATATATGTACAACCATGACTATCCTTATAAAACCCTTTGGCAATTTTTACAAATACAACTTCAGTTTACTAAACTACTTCCAGGGAAGTAAATAAAAGATAGACACATGTATTTCCCTTGCTATTTGCTAGGACAACCAGACAACCTCTCTAATATGGCATCTGACACACTTCTTCCACTATATTAATTCTGCCTTTTCAACATAATTTCTCACCCTACACTACCCCTCAAAAAGCCCTCAGAAATATACTTCAGCATGTAAGAGTTTCATTTTTCCATCTTTACTCATCCTCTTTCTTCAGAAATATTAGTTTGTCAACATTATTTTGGTTAAAATAAAAATTTCCTTCAAGCTCAATACAAATATTTCTTTCATGTAAGTGTACTTTCTGATCACCTTAATCAAGAGTAATTTCTTCCTTTTATTTGTTTTTATTGTTTCTCTGTTGTAATAATCACATGCATTTTTTGTATTTCTATGTATACAGTTAATTGGTTGATATCTGACCTAATTTACACACACTATCGAAAATGTGAAGATCATTAAGATGAAAGAACTGTGCACTCAAGTGAAGATGGAAAATAAAAATGAAAATATAAATTGGGAAACAAAAGTGGTAGAACTTGAATGTCAAGATAAGTGACATGTCCTCACTTTAGTAAACACTAGAGTGATGAAAACCAAATTTATCTTTATTTTTGAATCAGAAAAATATTTTTAAGCTAAAAATTAGGAAAACAGACCATTTCATACAATGAACCATTTTGGATCCCACATGTTGTTTTTGATCATGGTTGGCCCATAGTGACTCAAATTGCAATGCTGAATTTAATATATAGACACATGTACTGTTTATAAAGCAGTTCACTAGACAGGACTACTGAATCAAAAATAATGACATTTCATGAATATGAACATTTGCTATTTAGCAATTTAATTGCTATATTTTTCTAACAATAAGAGCACATTTCCAACTATGCCTAAAATGATCTTGAGATTCTGATATGAATAGTTTCTCATTCCCTCTGCCAGGATCTATTGTAGTCATCACTTCTTTTCACTGGAATAAAATGTTTTTAGACTATTCATCAAAAATACCATAACATCACATTAATCATACTTGGCAAAACCTAAAACACAAGTCACTTATAAGCATTGATTTTTCCAAACATCTCTATGAACTAGTATAATGTTTTGCAGGTTTTGCAGATTGTATTTGAGTTCTAGTCTTTGACACTCAACATGTGTATCTGGATCACTGCACCCAATATTGCATCACAAATATTTGAGCATAACTTAGTAGCTATATCCCAGATATAGCTCACTGACATTTTCTATAATGTAAAAGGGCGACATCTGCTTTCCTTCTTATTCATTTTCATAAGAACATCCTACTTCTATTTTTCATAAACCATCAATACATATTCTAAAATAAGATACATCCTTCAGATGTAAACCCAAGAGTTCAGAGACTGAAAAATCTGCTTCCACACCTGTATCTTTTGGCAGAAAGATGCTTCATTTGGGTAGAAAAAAAGATAGAGTGGGTGCCAGGAACAGTCATATAGTCTGCTTTGGCAGCATTTGTACGCCACCGTATTTTTATTTTTAATCTCTAGGGATAATTCACAGAGAAAAAAAATCATTTAATGTGTTGCTGAAATATGTATTATGTTGACAGCCAAACTGAAAACTCACTGTTTTTTTTAAATGTTTAAAAAGATACACCTACTTTAATATGTTATGGCATGTTAAACTATGAAGATGGAAACATATACTACAAATTCATATTAAATTATTTTTCACATTATTGTCATCTATAATAAGTACGAGATTCCCAAATACTATCTGCAGTGATTATTGAGGTGTGTGGAATAGATTCAGGTTAAGGAGAAAAATATAATTGAATGTATTTGAAGAGGTTTCAGACTCTCATTTATGTTTATATACATTTTCAGTTAGTGTTTCTGGTTATAAAACTTAGATGTAAAGGAAAGGGATGTACTAAAAAATCTATTGCTCCTTCTTCCCTCTTTTCCTCTTTCCTTCCTACTCCTTCCTTTCCTTTGTTTCAAACTTTATTGAGTACTTTGCATATAGCAGAAGCATACTCAGTTCAGAAGTTTCAAGATAAAATAAGACTAACGATTGAATACAGGAAACTGATACTATTAAGGCAGGCCTAAAAAGGGTGTGATAAAGTTGAGTTAAGGTGATTATGTTCATCCAGTTTATAACACTTACTCTGCTTGGGCCACTGGAGTCTCCACATTAAGTAGTACTCGAGGTTCCCCAATGTCATGACTTTCTTTATATAAGTATGGGTGCATTTGGTGATAATTTAATCTTTCCCCATGGATTTTTTTTAACCTTTTGTCTCATATAACCCATAGGATTTACACATTAAGGGTTTCTTTTTTATAACTTAAATGCATATCAGTCAAAGCTCTGCCTTTTTGTCAAGATTTTGAGGACTGTCACCTCCATCACAAACTTCTGCAGGGATTTTAGTGGTCAGTGGAACACCAGGAATCAAGAACAAAGTAGTAAGTTGACTGAATAAGATCTCCAAGGAACAGCATTTCTCAATTATTATCATATGTTATATATGACTAATAGCTACTGCTTTCCCTCTTTCTTCAGATAACTCCTTCCCAACACTCAACCACAGCTGGTATTCTTCACATGCATGGAGTGAGCTGTTATGTTGATGGAAAAATATTGATAAAAAGGTTTCCAAGGGGAATAAAGATTTAAAACAGTTGTGATTTGACAGATTCAATACATAGTATCCCTCTTAAGTTCTGAACTAAGTCAAAAAGATGAAGGCATCAGCTGAAAGAGGACATGGCTGATTCATCCCTGACAGTGCTGTTGCAGGGCACACCTCAGTGTGAGAGCTCCATGTACCAGTCCATTGAAACAGCTCATCAGAAGAAGTGTTGCACTTTTCAGAGAAGGTACATCCACCCAGGTCACCAATTCACCCTGAGTCAGGATAAATGGGAGAGATTATAAATAGGGATCTCTTTCATACAAACTGCAATTTTCTTCATCCACTTAATAAATGCAGACCAATGGCTGACATTTATGAACAAATTAACTTACTCTACCTTAAACTGGAGGAGTAACAGGAGAGGGCCAAAGGCAAAAGTAAGTACCTTCCTATGTAAAATAGAGAAATTTGAATTACTTGAATAAATCCCCCTGTCGAAACTAGATATATTTCTCTCAAAAAGCACCATATACATAATGCCATGTAGTTTATGATATCATGTTGTGATCTCCAAGAACCAGCAAATTCTTCTAAATTTCCTTGAGCTAGCTTGATTTCAGCCTTCATTTTATTTTTGCAGAAGTTCCTGGGGACATGATTACTGAGGAAGTAACCAAAATATTTAAAATATATTATAGTACAGTAATATGCAGTATCATCATGTTATATATTATAGGAGGTGAAGAAAAGAACAATTTTCTGCCAGCTAGTATGCCTTGCATTTTGAAATACCATAAATAAACAAATATTAAAGATACTAAAGTGCTCTATTTTTATCATTTTAACTCAAGAGGTCAGTGTACTAATTAGCCACTTAAAAGAGTTTTTCCTACCAAAGGCCTAGGGCTTTCCTCAAAAATCAGATCAACATTAACCCTACCGCTTGACAGGGAAAAAAAAGGAAGAGAATAATATACAGAAAAGTTCGATTATTTCAGACTCCTAAAGAGAAGAGTCTGAAATCACAGAAACCTCAAAAAAAAAAAAGTGTCTCTAGAAGATAATATTTTAGGCTTAAGAAAGACAGTATAATGTTTTCTAAATTGTTGGGTACCAGGAGAAGAACCAAGAATCTTATGTAAGTTATCCCTTTTTACTAACAAAATAGTAATGGTAAAATAAGGACCATGATATACAAAGCATATCTAATGAACTCTTTCTGTAAGTTAACTATTTAAGCTCATATTCAAATGCATACACATTTTTTTCTCAAATTTATATTGAAGCTCCACTACAAATCCAGGAAATATAAATTAGTTGAGGTAGAAAAATTTGACTGTGCGGGGCTCCTTGGTTGTTATAGACTGAGTTGTGTCCCCCTGAAATTTATAAGCTGAGGGCCTAACCCCTTGAGGTGCTCTTCAGGACTGACTGTGTTTGGAGACAGGTGCTTCAAAGGGGTGATTGAGATAAAAGGAGGTGATTAGGGTGAGCCCTAATCCAATCTGACTGATATTCTTACAAGATGATGATGTCAGAACACAAGAGGAAAGACAATATGAGGACACTTTTTCCACTCCCTTCGCTCATTTTCATCGAGAGGTTCTTTAGTTCCTCTTCACTTTCTGCCATAAGGGTGATGTCATCTGCATATCTGAGGTTATTGATATTTCTCCAGCAATCCTGATTCCAGCTTGTGCTTCATCCACCCCAGCATTTTGCATGATGTACTCTGCACAGAAATTAAATAAACTGGGTGACAATATACAGCCTTGACAAACACCTTTCCCAATTTGCAACCAGTTCATTGTTTCTTGTCTGGTTCAAAATGTTGCTTCTTGACCTGCATACAGGTTTCTCAGAAGGCAAGTGAGGTGGTCTGTTATTCCCATCTCTTTAAGAATTTTCCACAGTTTGTTGTGATCCACACAGTCAAGGGCTCTAGTGTAGCCAATGAAGCAGAAGGAAAATTGTAACTAATTTTAGTTCTTGACTATGACTTAGAGATGGAACAGGAAAACCAATAAATTAATCTTAAAGATTTTTATTAAAATTAAATTCTCCCTTAAAGATTAGTATTAATACTTATTAAAATAATTACTTTTGTTAAAATAATAGAAGCATCAAAAAGCTTAACTAATGATCTCACATTTGAAATTACTCCATGAAGCAGTTATTACCCCATTTTCTTTAGCTCACTGTATTTTAATACGTACATTTAATATTGAAGTAATATATTCACATTTCTCGACTTTACTATGTTTTTACTGTAGCTTCTTCTCTGGTGGCTCAGATGGTAAAGAGTCTGCCTGCAGTGCAGGAAACCCAGATTCAATCCCTGGGTTGGGAAGATCCCCTGGAGAAAGAAATGGCAACCAACCCACTCCAGTATTCTTGCCTGGAAAAGCCCATGGATGGAGGAGCCTCCCAGGCTACAATCCATGGAGGTGCAAAAAGTCGGACATGACTGAGTGACTTCACTTCTTCACTGTAGTTTCTATATGTCATGTTTGTCTATGTTTAACATTTCATTTAACTCTTTCCTATGATATTCAAATTTTATTAACACAAACCTAACCCTGTGGTATTAAGCAAAACACTGTGACTTCAAGCCTGCTCCCTACTCATTCCAAGACTGACTATGGCATATTCTCTGCTGCAACCCAACCTATTATGGAATCTGAGAGCAGAAACAAAATCATACCTATTGAATATACTTAAATTGTTAAAGTGCATGCAGTTAAATATAAACTAGCATTGCATACATATAATCTCATAATCTTTTAAATTGAAATAGAAATAACTGTGCTCGCTTCAGCAGCACATATACTAAAATTGGAATGAAATAGAATAACTAATTTTTTATAATACAGGATATCAGAAAGAATGAGGAATTAAATCCATGCTCCCATTACAAGGACAATGCTTTTGGAACAATTTCTTTTAGGTCAATATTGCTTAATATAATCATACTACATTGACAATCTTATACATTGTTTTATTTCAACAATTTTTTCACTGAGGTATGATATTTTTTTCATATACTGCATTTGAGTATGTTCAAGTGTTTTCATTAAAATTCAAATTTTTGGCTAAGTTTATAGCAAAAACACAGTTCAGGATGTTGGAAGAGTAATCAACAAGTATCTATGAACATACATTTATTCTGATTCAACAAGCTTTTTGAGCCTTCAAATCAATTAAGCGATTAAGTTAATTTAGCATTCAGCATCTATATTAGTTCACAAAGAGGAAAAAGAGCAGGGAGGAGTGTATGGTACACACTGTCATTAGAGAGACGTATCAGGTCAATCTCTCTCTAGGCCTTTGGAGAACTCTTCCTTTTCAGCTGGTGTCTAGTGGCCTCAGTTCATCCATACCCTCAGCCTGATCTGCCCAAGGAGTTGCTTATTTCCTAATATTTTCCACTCCAGCCCGTGAAAATTCCAACCATATTCTGACAAGATGCAGAGACCAATGTGGCAGTTAACTGATTCAAAGGTATAGAGAGCTTTTTATACTACTATAGCCCTGAGTGTCATAGACACATCTTACATTCTAGTTGTTCAAGATTACTTCATTTCTACCAGTGCATTTACCTATAGCATAATAATATAATACATAGTCATATAATAAGAGTATGTTTTAAAAAATAAGTCATTTGTTTATAAACTGTGTTGTATCTGTTTACAACATTAGGGCAGCTTATATCTGAAGCATACAGCAGGGCATTATTTTTGAGTGAATTAAACCAACAAGAAGGTGAATAGTTTACTTAAGAATGCTTATTCTTCTGTACAATGAATCATAGCAAACAATTCAAGATAAGACATCTTTTGCATAATTTATAACTTACAGTCCATCCATAGTATTATATAACATCATTTTTATTGTACTTTAAACACACATTAACTAGTGAATAAAGCTATTGGTATGAATTTTTTTAAGAAATGAGACATTGAAAATACTGATGAAATTTTTAATATGGCATTTAACTAATTTAATGTAACTAGTTTTAAAATATCTTTGATTCTAACAAACATTTGATTTTCATTTGCATTTTTAGAGCTGAATTAGAATTTAGTGGTATTTTTCCTATATGAATATGTTCCTAAGTATTTGAAAGGAACTTTAGAAATGGGTTTATAGGCATTTCATCTTCTTTTTTACCTGTATACTATATCTACATTTGAAAACACAGTGTAAGCCAATATTTGAATAAACTAATACAGACACATGCAATTGAACCAAATATTTTAAATAATAGCAAAACTGATTAAGTGAATTGACTTTTATCACAGGATATGGAAAAGGAAGAAATACTGTAAAAAATGAGAAACTATGAAATTTATGAGTCTGAAACAACCTAGCTTCTCAAATTTATTTTTTAAAATCTATCACTAATATGTTATGTGAAAGTCACTCAGTTGTGTCCAACACTTTGCGACCCCATGGACTCTACAGTCATGGAATTCTCCAGGCCAGAATACTGGAGTGGGTAGCCTTTTCCTTCTCCACAGGATCTTCCCAACCCAGGGATAGAACCCAGGTCTCCCACACTGCACGTGGATTCTTTACCAGCTGAGCCACAAGGGAAGCCCAAGAATACTGGAGTGGGTAGCCTATGGCTTCTCCAGGGGATCTTCCTGACCCAGGAATCTAACCAGGATCTCCTGCATTGCAGGTGGATTCTTTACCAACTGAGCTATCAGGGAAGCCTGGTTCAAAATTGGGAAAGGAGTATGTCAAGACTGTATATTATCACCTTGCTTATTTAACTTATATGCAGAGTACATGATGCAAAATGTCGAGCTGGATGAAGCACGAGTTGGAATCAAGATTGCCCAGAGAAATATCAATAACTTCAGATACACAGATGACACTACACTTACGGCAGAAAGTGAAGAAGAACTAAAGAGCTTTTTGATGAAGGTGAAAGAGGACAGTGAAAAAGCTGGCTTAAAACTCAGTATTCAAAAAACGAAGATCATGGCGTCCGGTCCTATCACTTCACGGCAAATAGATGGGGAAACAATGGAAACAGTGACTGATTTTATTTTCCTTGGCTCCAAAATCACTGTGGATGGTGACTGGAGCCATGAAGTTAAGATGCTTGCTCCTTGGAAGAAATGCTATGACCAAAGTAGACAGCATATTAAAAAGCAGAGACATTACTTTGCTGATAAAGGTCCGTCTAGTCAAAGCTAGGGTTTTTTCATTAGTCATGTATGGATGTGAGAGTTGGGCTATAAAGAAAGCTGAGCACTGAAGAATTGATGCTTTTGAACTGTGGTGTTGGAGAAAACTCTTGAGAGTCCCTTGGACTGAAAGGAGATCAAACCAGTCAATCCTAAAGGAGGTCAGTCCTGGGTGTTCACTGGTAGGACTGATGTTGAAGCAGAAACTCCAATACTTTGGCTGCCTGATGTGAAGAACTGACTCATTGGAAAAGACCCTGATGCTGGGAAAGATTGAAGGCAGGAGGAGAAGGGTCGACAGAGGATGAGATTGTTGGATGGTATCACTGACTTGATGCATATGAGTTTGAGCAAGCTCCGGGAGTTGGTGATGGACAGCAAAGCCTGGTGTGCTGCAGTCCATGGGGTCACAAAAAGTTGGAGACGACTGAGTGACTGAACTGAACTGAATATGTTCTAGCCCAGAAAATAAAGATAGTGCTTAAAACCATTAAATGTATACTTTTCATATCTTAAAATACTTTAATCTTTCCCTCTGGTGGGTAGGTTTCTTAGGATCTTAACTAAAATATCCTCATGAGATCTGAATAGAAAAGGAATCTTTAAAGTGAGGTTTCTTGCTCTGACTACAATAAACTATTAAAAGGGAAACATGTTGAGTTTTCATTCATTTGTTCTTTTTTTAAATTTAAAAATATATATTGAGTAATTATTATTTGTTCAACACCACTCTAGAAAACATAAATTTAAATATAAGAGGATGCTGCAAAGATTTTAATTGTTTCGTAAAACTTTATCAAGCAGAAGCTATAAAGAATGAATTAAAAAATTTTAAAAAAATTTGTCTTAAAATTTCTAAGATTTAAATTTAATATTGTTTGTGTGCTCAGTCACTCAGTTGTATCCACCAGACTCCTCTGTCCATGGAATTTTCCAGTCAAGAATACTGGAGCAGGTTGCCATTTCCTATTCCAGGGGATCTTCCTGACCCAGGGATCAAACCTGAATCTTTTGCGTTTCCTGCATTGGCAGGTGGAATTTTTTATCATTGCACCACCACAAAAATGTATATTAAGAGCACATGATTTCTTTCTGGAGGCCCATGAAATGTTTGACTCCTGGATTCCTCCCCCCAAAATCATCCGATTGAATAGACTGTAATTCTTAGGTCCCCTTTAATAAAACCATGTTCAGAAGCAGATTAGAGAAAAGAGATCAAATTAAACCTATTGCTGTCCTGAGCCAGAGGCCTCTCTCTACCATAAAACTAAGAAGTAGATGCAAAAGCAGTTTCAAGGCCAGAGCTGAATCACGTGCTGTGCCCTGTAATAGTGTGCAGAACACCCTGCATGAACTACCAGCAATGAAAATGTCAGTAGAATGGATGACTCCCAAAGGAAAAGAGATTCTGTACCAGAAGTGGTGAGGTACAGGCTAACATAGCAGATGTCCACTGTTCAGGCATTTAGTAAGTAATTAAAAGAGGGTTGTGTGTTATTAAATTGCATTTAAGCATTCATCACCAAGGGAATTTAATATAAGGCTTGTCAAAGTCTTCCTGATGTGTAAAATAATCAGGAAACTGTCAGATAAAGAGAAGAGAATGGGAGTAATTAAAAAGAGATATTTTAGACAGAATAAATAGCAAATGAGATAAATAAATTTGAAATGCTATAAACAGAATATCTGATAAGCCAAGAAAAGTTCAGAATGGCTGCAATCTAAGGAAAAGGAAGAGAGAGAGATGAGCAGAATTGGGGAGGGGGGCAGAGGTAGAGAGGGAAAACAAAACAGACTATAGGCCAGAGTAGGAATTTTAAACTTGATCTTAAAAGTGATAGGAAACCACTTAAAGCTGGGATTAACATGATTTGAGCCATGTTTTAAAAATTATAGTTTTGCTGTTGCATGTAGAATAGAAGAGGGTAGAATAAGACTTGTGGAACAGGAACCATTTAGTAGGCTGACATAGTATGTTAGGAAGTAAATGATGATGAATTGGGATATGATGATAAAGTAAAAGAGAGAGAAGTGAGAAAGTTCAAAGCTACTTAGTGGCCAGAAAGAGAACTTGGGCAGAAGAAGAAAAGGGAAAACTAATTCATTCATCTGGGCTTGCCTGGTGCCTGACGGTAAAGAATCCACCTGCAATGCCAGAGACCTCGGTTCAATCCCTGGGTTGGGAAGATCCTCTGGAGGAGGGCGTGGCAAGCCACTCCAGTATTCTTGCCTGGAGAATCCCCAGGGACGGAGGAGCCTGGTGGGCTATAGTCCATGAGGTCACCAAGAGTCATACGTGACTGAGTAACTAAGCACAATTCATTCATCTAACAATTATTGAACTACTTGCAATTACTGACTTTTGAAATATACGAGTGAATAAAATAAACAAAAATCCTTGACACCATCAATTACACAATTTAATGTAAAGAGAATTCTCAGTGTTCAAGCTACAAGCCCTTGAATTCAAATTAACATTAGCTGAACATATAGACAAATGGGTGTGGGAAGAGGGCCCTAGGATTGGGGGTTGTGGGTGGAGTAGAGTGTTGGGTTGCCCTGAGTGTGGGGAGGATGTGGAGGGGCTGGCGATTGTGTGGGCATTGGAGCCGAGACGGCGCTGTTGTGGTGAATGGGTGGTAGGTTGAGAGTGTGGTGGGTTTGTTGGACGGAGGTGGCTGGCTTGAGGGTGGGGGCGAGGAGTGAGCGGCCGTGATATCTAAATCCATCACGGGTTTGATTCACCATCATTCAAAGTCCCTTGTTCCTCAAATAAACTGGAAGATTGTAATAAAATGATGCAGCTCTCTAAGAAAAATCTTCCAGTTATTTTACATGTGGACAGTAGACTAAAGGATTCTTACTGAGAATAGAATCTTGGCCAGCCATATGGACCTGGCTACCTCAGAACTCAGAATTAAAAGATGCTTACTCCTTGGAAGGAAGGTTATGGCCAACCTAGATAGCATATTTAAAAGCAGAGACATTACTTTGCCAACAAAAGTCTGTCTAGTCAAGGCTATGGTTCTTCCAGTGGTCATGTATGGATGTGAGAGTTGGACGGTGAAGAAAGCTGAGCACCAAAGAACTGATGCTTTTGAACTGTGGTGTTGGAGAAGACTCTTGAGAGTCCCTTGGACTGCAAGGAGATCCAATCAATCCAACCTAAAGGAGATCAATCCTGGGTGTTCATTGGAAAGACTGATTTGAAGCTGAAACTCCAATACTTTGGCCACCTCATGCGAAGAGCTGACTCATTGGAAAAGACCCTAATGCTGGGTAGGATTGAGGGCAGGAGGAGAAGGGGACAACAGAGGATGAGATGGTTGGATGGCATCACTGACTCGATGGACATGGGTTTGGGTAGACTCCAGGAGTTGGTGATGGACAGAGAGGCCTGGCGTGCTGCAATTCATGGGGTTGCAGAGAGTCGGACACGACTGAGCAACTGAACTGAACTGAACTGACTGACCTCAGAACTCATACCTCCTCAAAGATGGGAATCTGTGCTTATCTTTGTCCAGAAAGACCACTGTAATTCACTCTTCCTTTACTGTATTCCAAATGGAAACTTTGCCATTCTCCTGCACCATTGTGTTTTGGATGTGTGAGAGTTTATAAAATTTATAATTTCTCCACAGATTACTGGACTGTGGTGAGCTCCATCTGGCCCGTATAAAAGAAATGCTAATCATACTGGATGTGGAACTGGGCAGACTATTATTATCTTCCTCTGGGGACAGAATAAGTGAATTTTCAATTACATATAGGAGAGTTGCATTATGTTTAAAGCGAATATTTTTTAAATGAAGTATATAGGAAGAAAAGTTCTGGGCCCACAACAAAGTGGTACAATATAGCTGGTCTATTGTGTTTTTAACTATAGAGTGTTTCTACTCCTGATTACAAATGCTCCCTCCAGTTGATGCCAACTCCATGTTCCAGAATGTGACAATGGTCTGAATCTGGGTATTCAGAGCACTTTCTTCCTAGGCCATACTGACTGGTCCATGGATGATCATAAAAAGAAAAACATAGAAACATAATTAGAAGAGGAAACAGGAGATTCCTGACCACATTGTTTGAACTCACAGAAATAATAATGGCAAATATCTCTAATGCTGTTCAAAAATATAAAGGCTATATCTTTCTTGATTACTGATTATTCTGTATATGGATTATTCACATGCAATGGGAAAGTATCTGAAAGATAACATGAAGAAAACTATCTGTTTAATTGGATCACATCAAACTCAATTGAATATTTTAAATTGTTTCTAGGTTATGAAAGTATAATTCTCAGATAAAAGGAGAAAGGAACAAATTATATCACACAATGAAATATGTGATAAGTAACTTTAAATTATTGATCTTCCTCCCATTGGCAGTCCCCTTAAATCTTACATCTTGTTCCTTTTTCATGCTCTCAGATCAAATTTGTAGTGAGAATATAAGGGGACTAGGTTCTATTTGCCAAGACTATCCCCTTTCTTTATGATATTTAGAAGACATTTTTATCAACCAGAGTTCTTTCATGGTAGATGTTTTAATCTTACCCTTACTCTTAGTGAGATATGTTGCATTGGTTCTTCTTCAATTGTAGGAGAAAGGCTTTTTTTGTCAGACATTTGAGAAAGGGACAATAAATAAAAAGTAGAAGTTATGGGTAAGAACATGAGTTGAGTTTCAGATGTATTGGGATGGCATACTATTATGATAACTAGGTATATATATATAGTAAATTCAGTCTGCAGACTGAAGAAATTTTTGAGTTGGAAAAATACACTTCATGGTTATCATCTTATAGATGCTAAGTAATTGTAGACAAAGAAGTAGATGAGCCTGTTCAAGGAGTATAGCTACATTAGGAAGTGAAGAATGAAGACAAAGACCAGCTAATATTTAAATGGTACAAAAAACCCAAAGAGATAAATGTAAGTGAAGACAATAAGAAAATATTTTATGAACTGGGATTAATGTAATCTGAATATGGGTCAAGTAAGAATCATTAATTTGTTTGTTCAGCATACATTTTATTAAACCACTATTATGTGCCAAGAATTATTCTAAGTGTTGAAGAAACAGAATTGAATGAAACAGAAACTACAGCTTAAATTTGTCCATTCCTCTGTCTTCCACATACCACTACCGCAAGGGAGACTAGAGAAAGGGGCCTGATAAACTATCAAGAAGAGGTTTTAATTCATGTAAATAATATCTATCTCTAGTTCAGCATGGTTTAATACTGATCAAGAAGAGCATTGCTTTGCCACATTGGTCAGAGATAATGAAATAAAATTCATATTTAAAGACAAGATAAAAAAATGTGAATCAAATATTTTCTCTGCTTTTTGGGTCCCCTTCCCCTCACTCAAGTATGCATTATGTATGTGCATTATGCATTAATCAGATCTCCCCAATGGTAGAAATATCTTCTCAACCATAAAGATAAATTTTTCTTTTTCAAGAACCAGCCCTGTAACTCCTTATAAGATAACATTACTTACTCATGACCTTATTAATATAACTAGTTTTATTGTGTGTACTCTGCATATTTTATAGATTATTGTTTCTTGCATTACCAAATGTGTGACTGAGATTATGATCAAATGTTTGACTGAGATTCTTATAAAAATGATGACTACATGACTTGAAATGATAGACCAAATGAATAGTTCTATAAGTAAAATGATTGTAATAGTGTAACTCTAGATATAGAAAGAAACAACAGGAGGGAATCATTTCATGGACCATGACAGGGTGGTAAGACAGGCAGTCCAGAGGTTTTGGAATATTGCTAAACATGATCTCCTGTTCGTGGTTCACAGCCTTGTCATCGTGAAGGAACTTACTTAACTCAGTGAAGATATGAGCCATGCCATGCAGGGACACCCAAGACCGATGGATCATAGTGAAGAGTTCTGACAAAACATGGTCCACTGGAAGAGTGAGTGGCAAACCACTACAGTATTCTTGAGGTGAGAAAGCCATGAATAGTATGAAAAAGCAAAAAGATGACACCAGTAGATGAGCCCCACCAGGTTGGAAGGTGTCCAGTATGCTACTGGGGAGGAGTGGAGGGCCATTGCTAATAACTCCAGAAAGAATGAAGCAGTGGGCCAAAGTGGAAACGATGTCCATTAGTTCACTGATTCCTAAGGTGTTAATATTCATTCTTGTCATCTCCTACTTGACCAATTTACCTTGATTCATGGACCTAACATTTAAGATTCTTATGCAATATTGTTTTTTACAGCTCTGGACTTTACTTTCACTCTCAGATACATTCAGTTGTGGATATGTCTGGTGGTGAAAGTAAAGTCCAATGCTTTAATAAAACAATATTGCTTAGGGACCTGGAATGTTAGGTCCATGAATCAAGATAAAATGGATATGGTGAAGCAGGAAATGGCAAGAGTGAATATCGACATCTTAGGAATCAGTGAACTAAAATGGAAAGGAATGGGACAGGATTCCCATTCATCAATAAACTAAAATGGACAGGATCCATCTGTCTCATCTGAATGAATTTAATTCAGATGATCATTAGATCTACTACTGTGTGCAAGAATCATTTAGAAGAAATAGAATAGCCCTCATAGACAACAAAAGAGTCTGAAATGCAGTACTTGGGTGCAATCTCAAAAATGACAAAAATATTTTGGTTCGTTTCCAAGCCAAACCATTCAACTTCACAATAACCCAGATCTATGCCCCAACCACTGCTTTCAAAAAAGCAGAAGTTGACTGGTTCTATGAAGACCTACAGACCTTCTAGAATTAACATCAACAAGTACATATTTTTCATCATAGGGGATTGGAATGCAAAAGTAGATTAAGAGATACTTGGAATAACAGGCAAGTTTGGCTTTGGAAGAGAAAATGAAGCAAGAAAAGGCTAACTGAGTTTTCCGAGAGAACATGCTGGTCATAGCAAGCACCTTTTTTTCAAATACCCAAGAGACAATTGTACACACGGATATCACCAGATGGTCAATACTGAAATCATATTGATTATATTCTTTGCAGCTGAAAATGGAGAAGCTCTATACAGTCAGCAAAAACAAGACCGGGAGCTGACTGTGGCTCAGATCATGAACTCCTTATTGCCAAATTCAGACTTAAATGAAGAAAGTAGGGGAAACCACTAGGTCATTCAGGTATGACCTAAATCAAATCCCTTATGAATACACGGTGGATGTGACTAATACATTCAAGAGATTAGATCTGGTAGATACAGTGCCTGAAGAACTTTGGACAGATATTCATAATATTGTACAGGAGCCAGTGACCAAAACCAACCCAAAGGAAAAAAAAATGCAAGAAGTCAAAGTGGTTGTCTGTGGAAGCTTTACGAATAGATGAGAAAAGAAGATAAGCAAAGGGCAAGGGGGAAAGGGAAAGATATACCCAACTGATTGCAGAGTTTCATTGAATAGCAAGGACAATGCAAAGAAATAGAGAAAAGCAATAGAATGGGAAAAATAAAGATATCTTCAAGAAAATTGGAGATATCAAGGGAACATTTCATGCAAAGATAGGCATGATAAAGGACAGAAATGTTAAGGATGTATCAGAAGCAGAAGAGATTATGAAGAGGTGAAAGAATACACAGAAGAACTATACAAAAAAAGTCTTAATGACCTGGGTGACCATGATGGTGTGGTCACTCACCTAGAGCTAGGCATCCTGGAATGCGAAGTCTAGTTGGCCTTTAGGAAGCATTACTATGAACAAAGCTAGTGGAGGTGATGGAATCCCAACAGAGTGATTTCAAATCCTATAAGATGATGCTGTTAAAGTGCTGTACTCAATATGTCAGCAAATTTGGAAAACTCTGTAGTGGCCACAGGATTGGAAAAGGTCAGTTTTTATTCCAATCCTGAAGAAGGGCAATTCCAAAGAATGTACAAACTACTATACAATTGTGCTCATTTTACATGCTAGCAAGATAATGCTCAAAACCTTTCAAGCTAGGTTTTAGCAGTACACGAACCAAGAACTTCCAGATGTATAAAGTAGGTTTAGAAAAGGCAGAAGAGCAAGAGATCAAACTGCCAAACCATTTGTTGGATCATAGAGAAAACAATGAAATTCCAAAAATACATCTACTTCTGCTTCATTGACTCCATAAAGCCTTTGACTGTGTGGATCACAACAAACTGTGGAAAATTCTTAAAGAGATGGGAATACCAGACTACCTTACCTATCTCCTGAGAAACCTGTATATGAGTTAAGAAGCAACTGTTATAACTGGAGATGGAACAACAGATTGGTTCAAAATTAGGAAAGGAACATGAGAAAACCGTATAGTGTTCACCCTGCTTATTTAACATCTACGCAGAGTACATCAAGCAAAATGCCAGTCTGGATGAATCACAAGCTGGAATCAAGACTGTCGGGGGAAATATCAACAACCTCAGACATGCATATGATATCACTCTAATGGCAGAAAATGAAGAGGAACTAAAACCCTCTTTAAGGTGTACTTAGTCATGTCTAACTCTTTGTGATCCCATGGACTGTAGCCCACCAGGCTCCTTTGTCCATGTGATTTCCCAGGGAAGAATACTAGAATTAGATTGATATTTCCTCCTCCATGGGATTTTCCCAATCTAAGGATCCAACCTGTGTCTCCTGTTTCTTGCATTGGCAGGCAGATTCATTATCACCAACACCACCTCTTGATGAGGGTCAAAGAGGAGAGTGAAAAGGCTGGTACTCAACACTCAAAAGATGAAGATTATAGCATTCAGTCCCATTAATTTATGGCAAATAGAAGGGGAAAAAGTGGAAGCAGTGACAGACTTTATTTTCTTGGGCTCCAAAAAATCACTGTGGACAATCACTGCATCCATGAAGACAGAGAAGCCTGGTGTGCTGCAGTCTATGGGGTCGCAAAGAGTCAGACCCAACTTAGTGACTGAACAACAACAACAAAACAGGACCTAGTCCAGCGATAGCACATCCAGCGGTTTATCAATGACATCCTTGTCTAACCTAGGGATGAGCATTGCTAACACTGTGGGACAAATTGGTCATGAAATGCCTTCCAAACCTTCTTTGAAATTAAAACCAAAAGGAAGAGAATTGTGAAATAAAGTATGTTGCCCATTATCTAATACTAGAAGAAACAAGTCAGTAACCACACAGTCACTAACCTATAATACACCCTGAAAGGCGTTCAGGGTGAAGATCAGAATGAGGCATTTTTACCTCTGTGAAAACTGACTCAGATAGTATATTTTAAAGAGAAAATTTTATGAACACCCAGTTCTTGGGTTTTCCCAAGAATTTACTTAGGTTTACTTTATTGAATTACTTATAAAAGCACGAACTCCATTAACTAAGATACCTATTCCTCATAAATAGTGATAACCTTCTACCAAGTTGTGTGCTTGATTGTATATTCCTTATCACCAAAATCACATATACACAAGCATCCCCCTGCTTTCTTCTTTGGAACAGGTCTCAGAGATATCTGAAAGATTGTTTCCTGGGTTATAACTCTTAGGTTGTCATGGGTAAAATTTTCTATTTCTTTCTTACACTGACTAAGAATTATTTTTTTCTTTGATACATGTAAGATAAAAGGTTAACTGAGAAGGCCCATTGGTTTGAAATATCTTTAAAGACCTCAAAAGAGGTAGGTGCCATCAGTACTGTAGGAGGCACACTGGCAAAGGAGCAGTGTGACTACTCTGGGTTCTGATGGCAAGGGGCTCATGGGATAAACAATACTTATCATTATCATTACCCTCGCTGACTTCAAACACTATAGGTAAGAATGGCATCACGTTCAGAGCACCCACAGGTGAGAGCTGACATGTGGGCTCATACCAATTGAAGCTCAAGAATTGACATTGGTCATGGGTAACCCAGAGCCCTGAACTCAACCTGTGTCCTATGTAAGGGAGAACCATCAAGAATTAGTGTGTTGGCACTATTCTGACCATCCAATAACATACTACAGTGGGGAAAGAAATATCGTGCTGACCAGCAGGTTCAGTCTTTTCACCAGGCTGTCCTCCTGGCAACAGGGCCCCAAGAAAACTCTGTGGGCAAATCACACAGCACCCAGCACACCTAGTCAACCCCATACTTAAAATAGAAAGTTAGAAAAGTCCCCCAAAGGAAAAACAGGGAGCGTGTCCCATGAGATTCACAGTGGGAGTTCAGTATACATCATCACACAGTACTGCCACAAAACTTAAAACAGTTTTGATTAACAAGTGGCCTGGGTCTGTGGCACTCTGCCTAGATGGCACTGCTGGCTCAGGCTGCTCCTAGCCACCAAAGTGCAACTAGGAAAAATTTAGAAAAGTACTTCAAAGCACAAGAAACTCTGAGACATCAACCTGAGCAAAGGACCCTACTTTCCAGGTCTGAAGGGCATTTTGTTTTTTTTTTGTTTTTTTTTTGAAATGCACTTTTTAAATCATCTGTTGTTGATGGTCACTAAGTCATGTCTGACTGCTTGCAACCCCATGGACGGCAGTACACCAGCCTTCCCTGTCCTTCACTATCTCCCAGAGTTTGCTCAAATTCATGTCCATAGAATCAATGACGCTATCTAACCATCCCATCCTCTGCTGTCCTCTTCTCCTTTTGACTTCAATCTTTTCTGGTATTGGGGTCTTTTCCAATAAGTCAGCTCTTTGCAGCAGGTGGCCAAAGTATTAGAGTTTCAGCATTAACATCATTAAATAATCTATTAGCCCTCAAATCCTTGCCTCAATCAAATTCAACTTAAAAGACAGTCTAAGATAAAGAGAGATTAAGGGATGAACTTTGGAGTGGGCTGGTCAGAGAAGGCAGTGGAAGAAGAGCAGATGATATCAAGCAGTCAACTGAATACCAAGAAGGTAACAGCCACAAGGTTATCAGGAGCAGAGAATTCCAGACAGAGGGAATAGAAAGTGCAAAGGCCTGGGCCAGGAGTATTCAGTCACCAAGTCGTGACCCCATAGACTGCAGCATGCCAGGCCTCCCTATCCCCTACCATCTTCTGGAGTTTGCCCAAGTTCACATCCATTGCATCAGTGATACCATCCAACAATCTCATCCTTTGTCACTCTCTTCTCCTTCTTCAATCTTTCCCAGCATCAGGGACTTTCCAATGAGTCGGCTGTTCACATCAGGTGGCCAAAGTACTGCTGCTTCAGCTTCAGCAACAGTCCTTCCAGTGAACATTCAGGACTGATTTCCCTAAAGATTGACTGGTTTGATCTCCTTGCTGTTCAAGGGATTCTCAAGAGTCTTCTCTAGCACCACAGTTCAAAAGCATCAATTCTTTCACACTCGGCTTTCTTTGTGGTCCAACTCTCACATTCATACATGAATGCTGGAAAGATCATAGCCTTGACTATATGGACCTTTGTCGGCAAAGTGTCTTTGCTTTTTAACATACTGTCTAGTTTACCATAGCTTTCCTGCCAAGAAGTAACCGTCTTCTAATTTCCTGGCTGCAGTCAGCATCTGCAGTGATCTTAGAGTCCAAGAAGAGGAAATCTGTCACTGCTTCTATGTTTTCTTCTTTTATTTTCCATGAAGTGATGGGACTAGATGCCATGATCTTAGTTTTTTTTTCTTTTTTCTTTTATTTAGTTTTAAGCTGGCTCTTTCGCTCTCCTCTTTCATCTTCATCAAAAGGTTCTTCAGTTCCTCTTTGCTTTCTGCCATTAGAGTGGTGTCATCCATATATCTGAGGTTGTTGTTATTTGTCTCAGCAGTCTTGATTCCAGCTTGTAACTCATCCAGCTCAGCATTTCTCATGATGTGCTCTGTGTGTAAGTTAAATAAACAGGGTGACAATAAACAGTTTTGTTGTACTCCTTTCTCAATCCTGAACCAGTTAGTTGTTGCATACAAGGTTCTAACTGTTGCTTCTTGACCAGCATACAGGTTTCTCAGAAGACAGATAAGATGACCTAGTATCCTCATCTTTTTAAGAGTTTTCCACAGTTTGTTATGATTCATGCAGTCAAAGGCTTTAGCATAGTCAATGAAACAGAGGTAGATGTTTTTCTGGAATTCCTTTGATTTCTCTTTCTCTAAGACAGGTATGTTCATCTAAAATTAACAAAGCAAATAAGGCAACAACAGAAATGATGGCTTGTACTGACTGAAATTGGTACAAATCCCAGTTCCACCACAGGAGCTAGAGAAATAGACATATTATTTCATTTTTTAAGCTTCAGTTTGTTCTCCAGGAAAATGAAAACAATTCTTCCCTTATGATACTATTGTGGGGACGCTAAGTTCTTAAATTATTTCTGGCACAAAATAAATGCTCAAAAATAATATTAATAACTTTTAATAATTAAAGCACTCTACTGTAATTTGTGATAATGAAATAAAGTAAATGTTGTTTCTACTTTAATATTCTCCCTCATTCTAATGGAAAATACAAAATATGTCCAATGAAAAAAATTATATAGTAATTAGTTTCTATGTAGAAAACTGAATACCTAAATGCTAAGAAGATTGTATGTTAAATAACATAAGATTATAACAATGATTGTCAACTCCTGGTTAAAAAAAACAATTCATCAAAACACTGAATGCTTGAATAAATTCCCAGTTATTTACTGAAATACTGTAATTGTGTATTTAAAGAAATTTAATCATCATGCTTATTCAGTACTAAATTGCTTAAAGATAAACTCATATGTATTCTGGTAAATCAATTGCTAATCATCTGACTTGTAAAGGACATATGTTGACTAGATAACTTCTTAGTCAGTTCAGGCTGTTTTAACATATTATCACAGACTGGGTGCCTTAAACAATAAACATTTATTTCTCATAGTTCTGGACAATGAGCAGTCCAAGTTCAAGGTGTTGGTAGACCTCGTGTCTGGTGAGGAACTGCTTCCTGGCTTGTGGATTGATGTCTTCTAGTTGCACCCTCACTTGACTGACAGCAGAGAGAGACAGACTTTCTCATAAAATTTATAAGGGTGCAAATCTCATTCATGAGGGTAGAGACCTTACGACTTCATCTAATCCTAATTACCTCCTGAAAGTCCCACTTCCTAATACTATCACATTGGAGAGTATGAATTCAATATATGAATTTTAGGTGGATAAATACGCATTCCATAACAATAACCAAGTTCATGGGATATTAAAATAAATATAAAAGGTAAAAATATGCTTGTTTTGAAATGACACAATGTTATTTTTTAATAAATGCTCTGATACTTGTTGAGATAGTGACAAGTAGTAAACAGTTTCTTTGAGATTGTTTGTAATAATAAATGAATGTTGATGTTTTATTGTTGGGTAAATACAGCTTAGATGCAATAAATATGCTTCATCTGAAATACCAGTGACTAAGATACAGAATAAACAAAGCAAAAAAGAATAGAGGAGAATATATTCATATGAATAATAAGGCTAAAAACAGCCTAGTAAAATTAAAGGCCAGAGGAAATAGAGAACCGAAAGTGCTACAATACCATTATATTTAGTTATTGGGGAAGAGAAGCAAAAACTACTTATATTCATTTGGTGAGGCCAAATGATAAAGAAAATATTTTACTTATTGTAAGTTTCATACTAAAAATGGTTTAGATAGTGGGTACACCATTTAAGCATCCCTATCAACTAAATTACCATGAAAATAAACTCTCAACAGATAAAACTTAGTTCCTACAACAACAAGATGATCTATCTCTTGGTTCTCTTCCCAATTCTCTGGAAGCTTATTGTTTTCACAAATACTTATTGTGAACTCTACCCTGTGCCTGACCTAGTCCAGACATGGGAGAGCCCTTATATAGTTAGGTGAAAAAATAAGCAATAAAGTAATACCACACATAAAATAATACTATTTCTTCTCAGTCATATTTACTAGATACTTATTTATATGTAAATATCTATATTTCCTGAGGCTCACTCTATCTCCCAGCCAGATATTTTCAACTATTCCTCAAATATCAAATATGCATAGACCTTTGAGTGTCAAAAACATGTGTCATGTACTCAACCTCCTCTTTGAGCCACAGCTCCAATTTTCCAAATACTCCATCTGATATGACTAAAAGAGAACATTATCTGTGCTGATCGCTGGCTCGCTTTACCTCAGACACACTCAAAAGAAAAGCTTTTTCTATGTTTCTTTCATTTTTCATATGCTGTTGCTAACAAAATCTGATTTTGTATCAGAATTGCTTATTCATCCATTCATTCATTTATCAAAACTTTTTTAACCACTTATTTTACGTCAGGCTCCAGGAACAAAGAAAGATTTTTTTTAAAAAAAAACATAGTTTTAAAAAGAAGTTAAGTATTTAGTGCAAAAGATGATCCATTGTAATATAGTATGAAAAATAATATAATGCAAAATCATATATCAGCACAAAGGAGGAGCCATTCTGACTGAGTGGAGTAGTCTAGAAAGAATTCCAACAAAAAAAAAGTTTAATGTAGCAGTGACAAGAACAAATAAGGGCTGTTTAAATGTTAAAGCAAGTTAAAAAGGGAATTTCAGCAAAGAATTATGTGGTGCATTGGCACTGATTTTGTGAGAGAACATGGCACATTCTAAGATGTTCAGATGTTTTATTATGATTCAAGTCAATAGATGAAAGTATCAGGGGAAAGATAAGAAGGAATAGTCAAGTAAGAACTAGTTAGTGCTTGAATGTCCTGAAGGCTATCAAGTAGTTATTTGATTGGTGTAAACAAGATATTTGGATCAAATACGTGCATTTTGGAAAATGACCCTGACAGTATTGTGGTGAAATTCACCCAGAGAGCATGACTACAAGCTTGGATGAAACATAACTTGTTAAAAACAAACTAAGGCTTGTAAGCTTAGCTGGCTCTCCCAATGTCACTAATTTAGGGTTGTGTTCTAGGTTTCTCAGACTCTAAATCTTATGCTCTCATTAACCTTGCTCTAAGTTTCCCAATAAATAAATGTCATAGCATAGTATTCTGGCTTAATCTTGTACTTTGGCAATTTTTTCACTCTACTTTGCCTCCAATTTTTCCATATTAACCTGTCACTTAGTATTTACTTAGGGTTGCCTCACCTGTCTATTGAAGCAAAAAGGAGTTCCAGCAAAAATGGTTTTGACAGTGATTGAGTAAATGTTCTTTGGTGATCTTGTTTTTGTCTCTAGCATTAGGTATGGCTCATCGGTGGTATTAATGGAGAAGTTTAAAATAACTGAAATGATATATGAACTCAAAGTCCCCAACAAACTACACCTGAGGTAAGAGAACAAAATACCAATGTGTTTATTACTCTATGAGTACAGAGACTAAACCTCAGGAAATAAATGGAATCTGCATTGTTATTAATGGAGTTATGAAGCTCATGCATATTAATGGAGTAGACATTGCATTAACAGTAAGCAAGGCACTTGTTATAGTGATCTCATAGCATTTATCTTAAATGTTGTAATAACTTTCTGTCCAACTTCAGTGCTTCTATTATTCCCCATTTCACTACATTGTACACATTATCGCAAGATCAGTCTTCTTGAAGCAAAGCTGACTTCTGATTCTTTTTATGCATTTTTCAGCAATATATGTTGATCACTTATAACACATAAGGCAATATTTAGATACTATAATATATACAGATATTGTCCTGGTATCATGAATTTCAAAACATTTAATAGTTTCCTAATACCTGGAACAGCATTTTAGGATGAAACTATGTTATCAGGACTTGGGGTAGAAAACATACAATGGTCAAGCAATATGAAAATATTGGATTCAGTAAATTTTAAATGCATGTTATGCCTTTAGGTATTTAATGATGAATGTTGCATTTATTTAATAATATGTTCCAGATTTTTTGTTCAAAATTTTGTGCGTGCATAAGTGTGTGGATGTGGAGTAGCTTTGGTGGTGATGGGAGAGGTAACATTCTGCAGAAATGTGTCTTTATTTTGTATCTCACACAACTTCATAAATATTCTACAAATAGCGTTGCAGAAAGAAATTTCTTCTGATGCTGGTGAAGGATAAAATAATATATTGATTAGCGCAAAGTACTGAAAAACTTATATCTCAGAATTTTTAAATGACATTGTGCAGATTCTGACAGACTAACTGAAAAATACCTTCAGGAGATAATGAATATTCTATTTCTCATTCTAGGATTCATATTGCTCAAAAATTAACTCTAAAGCCCCAGTGTTTGACACCTACAACATAAACAAAAAAAATCAATATGACATTTTGAAAATTCAAACTTATTATTTAGTGCCCTAAATAAGAGCTATTTAGTTTATTCACTGATATGCAGGTCCTATTCAGCACTAACAGATGAATATCAATATATTAAAACCCACAAAGTAGCAGTTCAAAGACAAGATTCTACTTTTGAAGGAAAAAGAATAATAAAGAATAGAGAATGGTGACACAGTGAAACTATCTAAAACTTTACTTTCAAAGTAAGTTCTTTAGAGAAAGGATATTTGCTGTAGGTACAAATCATGTTTTGTTAACAACCTGGGACAATAAGGACTGAAATCACATTCTTAAATACAGCATCCAAATTTTCATTATCCCCTCAAAGAGGGTTTTGTTTAGTTGTTATTAATGTTCAACTTAAGAGCAGACTGCAATGAAAATTCTATTGAGGTGGACAGAGACCTCCTGCAACTATTTGCTACTGATAAAAACAAATTGATCACACACTTCGCAAACTGCATATACTCAAAAGAAGCATTGCTCAATATAAGACAAATGAGGAAAATAAGCTAGACCATTACATCAAATTCAATAAAAGCAAACTTTTGATGAGTTAAAAAAAAACTATGAAACATTCAAATATGTCTTAAACAACACTGCTTATTAGAAAAACACTCAAATTCTACAGATAATTTTGAGAGACATGAATAAATTTAATAAAGCAAAATGTCTTGAATCTATTTGAATACACGAAAGTGTATCTTCACTCACTTGAGAAATGTAGACAGTACACTACTTAGTATAATGTCAGGGTATATTATGTAAACCAGCACAGTCACAGAGAAAGAGATTAACTCAATAACAAAATGAGTTCCTATCACATTAAAACTTACACTTCTTGGATAAAGGCTTGCTGTATTTTCACATACCCAATTTCTATCCATAAAGCCAAAATCATCATCAAAAAAAAGAACTATATTTATTGGTGGACATGTGGCTTTGAAGTTAAAAAATGTAATGATAATGATCAAAATAACAACAACAATAATGATGGCAAAACACAGGGCAGAATGGCAAAACCCAATACTCGTTTCAAATGGAAAAATGCCCTGCAGGTGTCATTACTGACAAAAATCATATATTTAAACTTCCTTATAAGCATCATAATGCCATTTATAGTACAAAGCATAAACATGAGTACATACAAATTGGAGAGTTAACCTTTCTTGGCTCAAGGGAGCCCCCATGGCTCTGGCCCCATTCCCATAAATATGATCATAGTGCAATGTAATTACTGAATTCCTGAATGGGCAAACATACATAGAAGCAAACGTGTGTGTGGTGTGTTGGGTGGTTTGTTACTTGGTGGTACTGGGGGGGGTGTGTGTTGCTTCCCTGTGGGGGTTAGGCAGGGACTGAACTGCATCTCTTATGTCTCCCACATTGGCCGGGGAGTTCTTTACCACTAGTGCCATGTGGGAAGTTCTGTTCTCTTAATGCACATTTTATTAATACACATGTTTTACTAATACACATGTTCAAAAATAATGGTTAGTATGGACACTTCCCTGATATCCATATTACTATTTTTTTGGATTTTTCAAAGAACACGCATCTCTTCCTTTTATTTAGCAGTTTTCTCACCACTATTATCCAGTCTGTTAGATCAATATACGAAAAGAATTTGGACAAAAGTAATTTTTCTAAACAATTTTTCAAAAAATTTGGAAAGCAACTTAGCGTTCTACATTGATTGTTCACAAGGAAAACACGTGCAGTGTTATCCTAAGAACGCCTAGAAAGCTGGCTCAGTGACTGCTGAAGTCCTGTCTCCAGTAAGTACAGTGGCAGAGCATATGTCACCTACCTACCCTTTCGAGTCCCGCCCCAACAAGGGTCCTCCTTTCCAAGGTTCTTTGAGCTCGGCTCTGAAGCAAAAAACAAGACTTAGTTCGGTTTTTGGAGCAGAAAATGAACAGGTGCGAGTTGATACTGGCGACCACGCTCTCCTGACAGGCGAGGGGTTGGGGCGGTGGGGGGAGGCGTGCAGGGCGGAGTTCTCACGGAGCTGGCACAGGTCGCAGTTCAGGGGATTCCAGGTCGCAGTGCAGGCGCAGCGCGTCTGCGCTTGGATCGCCACCATCTTGAATCCCAGCGTCCTTCAGGGGCTTCAGCACATGGCGGGACGTGAAGTGTCTGCGCAGCTGTTTTACAGGAGGGACTCGGCTCTGATGGGCTCGTGCCAAACCTCTACACGCGGCACCCTGTGAGCGAGTGACACACGACTGAGCACAAGAGGTTAGACCTTAGATCTAGACCTCATCTAGATTCCATCTTATTTTTTTCCTGAGGTCTCCAGTGAGCTGTGCTGGTGACATATGTGCAAATAGCGATGCTGTGAGAAAATTCAGATTTTGTGAGAAAAGCAAAGGTGACGGGAAAGTTAACAGAGCAAACATAAAATGGTCTCGTACTATGCATGACTTCATAGTTCCATAAGCGACCTGATTCATAAAATTCAATAAGCAAATATATATTGAGCACCTAGTCACCACTCTGTGTTTTGGGAGTTCAAATCCATTGTTTTGATTTGATATTTTAATTAAATTTCTATAAGTGTGATAAATACCACAAAGGATAAAAAAATATTCATACAAATTTTCTGTACCCGCAGCTCACAGAGATCATGTTTTTTAGAAGCTATTAATATATGTATAGTAAATCAACTTATTGAGGAGAGACGTTTCAATATTCACTTACATAACAAATCTCCAGTCCCAGGTGTTATAGTTTCTGCTAAAAGCCCTCAGTCAGTAATGTGTTAAGAAAAAGAGTTGAAGGGTAAAATAAGTTTAAAATATTACTTTCATTTCTCAGGGCTTTTAATGTGCATACTTACATTTTTTATTTGTAGGAAACGGAAGTGGGCAGTATTTTCATATCCTGTTTGCTCATAGAACTGTTTTCTCTCAGAGTAGCAGTGAACTTAGTTGTTCTAGTGTTCTGGGGGAAAAAAAAAAAAAAGGCAGGGAGGAAAAGCAGTAATAGGTTAAGGGAAAGGCCTCAAAGGTTAAAGAAAAACTCACTTTTCAATGAAACCTATGCATAATAAGTAGTAGTAATTTTAGTAATTCCCCCTTTCTTTCTTTTCTTGCTTCTTCAACACAAATGATCTTGTGCTGCTTTTTCTGTTTTATGTTAAGCATAGTCAAGTTTTATTTTTTATATATTTTTAATTGACTCATTGATTTTCTTTACTTGTTAATGTAAATGTGGAGTGGGAAGAGTATCTCTTTTCTAGCCATATTTCAAGTTTTCAGTCTGTTTAGACTAAAGTATAAAATATACTCAGGGCAAAAACGTCTGTTATAACTCTCCCTTATTTTTCTGAGCTCTTTTGTTTCACTAAGATTTGGACCAGGTAATTCTTTACTAAGTTCATCAGCATTTTGATGTTTCCATAAAGTTTTCATTTTCTTTTTTTTAAATAAACATTCCATTTGTTTTCAATGGAGAAAGTTTTTTGGATACACTGGCTTTCCATAACTATACCTCAGATACCATTATGTACATTACATTTAAAAACTTTTAATAATACAGGAAGGAATTTACTTATACTTAGGTTATGAATATTAGTGAAAAATATTAATTCAAATGTTCAGAAGTGGTATTGTAATAGAGGAGAGATCAGGTTCAACTTCACATACAAATAAGGACGAGTGAGGATTTATGCCAAAAAGTTGGGTGAGAAGGTCTGTGGATGGAAAATTACTTAGAGGAGATACTAAGAAGAAGAACTCTGGTTAAAACAACTTAAAAGGACTATTGCTGAAGACAGGCCAGGGTGATCATACATCAAGGATGGAGGACCCAATTACTTCCATTCTCATCCTTGTTCACCCAGCTGGAGCCATAGTAATATAGGAGAGCAAAATTTGCCACCCTAAATTATCTCTTTGGTTGGCAGATTATTTCAAGCTAAAAACAATCAAGACTTAAAAAGAAAAAAGAAAAAAAAGTACCTTCTCCCTAACTGCCTAAATTTTTTTTTTTTTTTGATAAATGGCCTCTTGCTAGAAAAAAGCTATCAACAGAAATATCTATAAAGAATATAGGGTAGGGGAATCTCTGGCCTAGAAACCGCTCTATATCCCATTGTCTCTGCATGGCCCAGCAAATGATTTCACCAAATATTTGCTTTACCATCTTCGTGTGAATTGCCTTACTCCCCTTTCATGTCCTAAACCACCATTCCCAACATCCTCTTTTGTCTTTACTTGAAGATAGTATTTAAGGTGAGGGTTTCTGCTATTTTGTTGAGTTACTCAGTTTTCCTGGATCTTTCCCATCTATACCTGGTATTAAACTTTTATCTAATTTTCCCCAGATTAGTACCAAATCTAATCTGGCTAATGCCAATTTAATTCTTAAATCAGTCAGAAGAACCTAGAAAGATAGAGGAAAATGTCTTCCCTGACAAAAATTTGTTGGCTGTAATTTGCAGACATCAACCTGCTCCTCAGGAACCCAGTTCAGTTCCTGGGTTGGGAAGATCCCCTGGAGAAGGGAAAGGCTACCCACTCCAGTATTCTGGCCTAGAGAATTTCACAGACTGTGTAGTCCATGGGGTCACAAAGAGTCGGACATGACTGAGTCACTTTCACTTTTCAACTTCAGATACTTTCTTGAGTCCCCCTCTCTCTTAATTTTGGTTGCTGCTCAGCTGTCACCAGAGCAAAAAAAGTCTTATCAACCATTCTCAATTTAAGTAGCATCTTGCCGTCTAAATTTCTAACTGCATACACTGTTTATTCTTTAACATTGCATATATAATTCCTAGAAGTTTATATATTTTTGTTATTTGCTTTCAACCATTTTACTGTCTTCTGGAATGTAAGCTCCAGGACTGCAGAGATTTGCTGATTTTATTAAAAACTATCCTCAGCACCTAGAAGAGGTCATAAAGATAGCAGGTATTTAATGGGTATTTTCTGCCTAAATATAATCTCCTTCTGATTGGTGAGAAAATTGTGATTCACAGACTTTACATAACTTATCTAAAGCTTCATAGCATGTAAGATAAAAATCTGCTACGTCTTTCAAAAATTATGTCTTTAAACATTTAGTAACATACACTTGTAAATTACTGATAATAATGTAACATTTGTTAAAAACAATATGGATGTTAACAGTTTTCATGTTATTTAAAATACAGAAATTATAAGGTAAAAAATCTTACAATTGATAAAGAATAAAGGTGGGGGAATCAGATATAAGAATTCAGAAATATTACAAATGCTACAATATCAAAGTGCTAGTATTGACTAAAAGATATCTAATTTTAATTTGTAATGATTTTACAAGATGAACTATTATATACAGTTTCTCCATCATCAGACCTGTGCTAAAAAGAATAAAAATTGCAGTACTCATAGATTATCTGACCCATATATAAAACTAAGTGGTACAATTCAAAGCAGCAACTGTCAGATAAAGGGTAGAGATTTCATTCTTCATCCTCTGATCTATGAATTTCCATAACTTTATCTTGTGAAAACTTTCATGTGTCTTACATTTTCATGTGTTTTTTAAGTTGTACACTTCTTTCTAATGGTGGAGGTTAGACAAGAAAGCACTTAGAAATAAATCATGCAACTTTAAAGAAAGAAAAATGCAGATGCATCGCAAAAATAGCTATTTATAAAGCTTTTGGGTGAATATGTGAAATTAGAGATAAAATAGCAGGTAGAATGATTACATGATAAATTGGAGTATTCTGTTTTGAAAGGAAGGCAAATACTAAGCAACAAAGACAATTCTGAGACTACATAATTAAACTCTCTCATGAAAGAAAAAAAAAATTCTTCCTCTTACCCATAGTTTGAGGCTGTCTTTAGCATAAAAGATATGGTTGTAATTAGAGTGATGTACAGCACAAGTACCAAATTATGATTATTAGTGGATAAGAGATTCACATGTAGTATTTTTGTGTTGTTAAAAATGAAAATTACATGAGCTGTCTTTGATAGAACATAATAGAATATTCTTGCTATGATGATACATTTTCTTTTTAAATGGCATTAACTGAAAAAGCTGTAGAAGTATCTTACCTTTAGCAACTCCATTAACCACTGTCAGTTAGGATCTTAAGAAATTTATGGGAACTTAAAATACAAGTGATAAAACTGTTAGAAATCACTGCAACATAACTTCTTCAAGTAAAATGTGAAACAAAAGATTTAAATTCAGGAGTATGTATATCAGTGAAATAACTAATCAACCTAATTATACAAATTACAAGCCTGATAATTCACTTGTTAGGATGCTTATTATAATAAATCTTGAAGTAAGCTGCTATCTATATTTCATTAAATTTTGGAGAAAAAAATCCTTCTTGATAAGAAAGCAGTTAATTTCTTAAAATACATTAAATCTTTGTCAAGTGACTTATGTTTAGTACATGAAAGTAAGAAACTCATCAGACTTAACTTTGAAATATTCATATGTAGATTTACTGCAGCAAATATGTAGCCTCAGGAGGACTTCTGATATACCACAAACTTCTCTGCTACTTCCCCTTGATGTGTATACTTGGAGAATTTGAACTAACATTATTAATAATTAAAGAAAAAAATATTAGAAGAATAAATATGTGGTGTATTCCATGCTTGTGTGGAAGCACAACTATATACAAATACTTTGGTGTGTGCACACACACCCACATTGTGATGAAGCAAAATATCAATCTTCCTAATATCACTGTGTTCTTCAGTAATATTATTTAATTCTTTAACTAACGCTTTGCAAAGGTAGGATCTAGAACTATGTAAGAAACTGGAAAACAAGATAAGTGTACAATAATGGCATAGTAAAGTCTTAAAAAAGCTATGTAGAGAAATTGAGAGTTCAGTTTCTATGAAGATGCAAACAACATTTCACTTATAGCTAAGAAACATCTGAAACAGTAGGGAAAGAATGCATGCTCCTTCAAAACTGGCTGGCAAAGCCATCAGTTTGAGGAAGACACTGATAACATAAAAAATATGAACAAAGCTTGGGTAATGTGAAACAATTGATAAAATTCTTAATATGGACTCTATCAAATTATAGCAAACAAAGTAAAAAGATGAGTGAAATGATTTGTATAGAAGTCTAAGAATATTAGTATACCTGAAAATTTAAAACTTTTAAAAAATTTCCTAGGATTGCCATAACAAAATGCCAAAAACTAGGTGGCTTAAATTAATAGAAATATATTTTCTCACAGTTCCATAGGCTAGAATTTCTAAATCAAGATTTTGGTAAGGCCAGGCTCCTTTTGAAGCCTGGAAGGGAGAACCTTTCATTGCCTTTTCCTAGTTTCTGGTGGTGGCCATTAGTACAGTCTCTGACTCTGCCTTCACCTGATGTTTTCCTTGTGTCTTCACATCATCTCCTTACTGTGTATGTCTATTTCTGTGTGCACGTTTTTTCTTTTTAAAGTTCAGTGGTCATGTTGGTTTAGGGACCAATCTAATGGCTTCATTTTAAAAGGATTACTTCTGTAAAGACACTATTTCCATAACAAGATCACCTTTTGAGGTAGTTGAGGTTAGTACTTGGCCACGTCAGGGATGGTAAGGGTGGTAAGGAGACATAATCCAATCCATAACAGCTTTATTCCCAATATATTGCATAAGAAACATAAGCACTGGGCCAGTTCTAAAATTTTGGGAGGCAGCTTTATAAAATTTTGGGAGGCAGCTGAAGAAATGAACTTCAGTTGAGAATAATTCTGCTCACTAATCAGAGTGCAGAGTATCCTCTGGTACATCACTACATTACAAAGTCTCTTCATCTATAAACAATAGTACCCCCCATAAAATTTGTGAGGATTACCATAATGCTGACCATGAGAATCCAATCTTTAAAATGCCCTGCTAATCAGTATCAGAGATGTAGCCAGTGAACATATATACATACATAAACTGAACAGCAAAGTCAACCAGCCTTTATAGATGAAATCTAAGACCTAGACCTTATGAGTGGTGTTCTAATCAAGGGACCAAATTAACCTTCTATCTTGCTCATGAAAAAATCCTTCCGGATGCACATAAGCAAGGTTCTTTATCTCGTCATTTCAAAACCTGATTTAATGATAAATAATTGTTTAGTACTCTCCAAATTAAAGCTATTTTAGATGCATTAAAGCATGTTTAGTTTCTTTCAGGAGATGCTGAATAAGTCAGTTCAATTCAGTTGATCAGTCGTGTCTGACTCTTTGCCACCCCATGGACTGTAGCACACCAGGATTCCCTGTCCATCACCAGTTCCCGGAGCCTACTCAAACTCATGTCCACCTCATTGGTGATGCCATCCAATCATCTCATCCTCTGTCATCCCCTTCTCCTCCCGCCTTCAATCTTTCCCAGCATCAGGGTCTTTTCAGTCAGTTCTTCACATCAGGTGGCCAAAGTATTGGAGCTTCAGCTTCAGCATCAGTCCTTCCAATGAATATTAAGGACTGATTTTCTTTAAGATTGACTGGTTTGATCTCCTTGGTGTCCAAGTGACTCTCAAGAGTCTTCTCCAACACCACACTTCAAAAGCATTAATTCTTTGGTGCCCAGGTTTCTTTAGAGTCCAACTCTCACTTCCATATATGACTACTGGGAAAAATCATAGCTTCATAGCTTTAATTAGATGGACTTTTGTTGGTAAAGTAATGTCTCTACTTTTTAATATCCTGTCTAGTTTGGTCATAGATTTTCTTCCAAGGAATAAGCTTATACACCTTTAAAAGTTCAGAGTAGAGCAACTATTATCAACTTTTTCTAAGAAATTTAAAAGCAATGATTATTAGTGCATTAATTAATTCTAAAGTACTTCTAATAAGATAATATCACTCCCTGCTATAAGTATTTTACATTATTTTAGATTAAAAACGAAATCTCAACATGCTTCTTTTTGAATTCTGTTATCTATATCATTAGATAGAAAATAGAGATTTGAATTCTGTTATCTATATCATTAGATTATGCTTACAAGAGTGAAGATTCTCTCCCAAAGATTTTCAGATAAAAAATTCCTTTTTTTCCCTTGCAAACTGTTATTATAAACTTTCTTATTCCTGGAGTCTAATATAATGCAACTCCCAATTTAAAAGAGGTAGTATAAATGTGCCCAACCTAATGCTTATAAAACCACTGGAATTGCTTTTTTTATTTTGCGTTGACTCTTTTTTTAAAGGAAACTTTTCATTTTATGATAACATAATTTACAGAAAATTTGGAAAGATAATGCAGCAACCCCTAGAGAACCTACACCATTTCCTGTAATGTTAATATCTCACATTAGTGTGATATATTTGTTACACTTATTAACCAATATTGATACATTATTATTAAATAAGTTCTGTGCTTTCTTTAGATTGCCTCTATTTTTAACTGATGTCTTTTTTCTGTTTTAGGATCTCATTCAGAATATGACATTTCACTTGGATGTCAAGTCTCCTTTGTCGTCATGTCTCCATAGGTAGGTGTACATTGCAACAGTTTCTCAGGTTTCACTGGCTTGAATATCTTGACAGTCTTGAGGTTATAGGTATTTTATGTCCCTTAATGTTCTTCTCAAGGTTAGACTGGGCTTGTTGATTTTGAGAAGATAGGCACAACAGAACTAAGATGCCTTTCCCACCCCATCAAGTACATACTGTCAACAGGACTTATCAGTGATGATGTTAACCTTGATCACCTGGCTGAAGCAGTGTTTGTCAAGTTTTTCTAAGGTGAAATTGCTATACCCCCATATTCATATGGTCCTCTTGGAAAGAAGTCACTAAGTACTACCCACACATAAGGAGTGAATAATTTCTTACTATATCATTTTTGTTCTGCCTGAAGAACTTTTAGCATTTTTTGTAAAATTGATGTGCTGGAAATGAATTACCTAAGCTTTTTATGATCCATGATTGTCTTTATTTGTTCTTCACTTTTGAAGAATTTATTTTACTGAATACAGAATTCTAGGTTGGTATTTTTTTTTCTTTCAATACATTGAAGATACCACTCTCCTCTCCTCTTACTTTCATAGAAATGAAAATTCTGCTATAGCTTTTATCCTTGCTTCTCCATGGGTAAAGTGTTTCTCTCTATCCTCCTTTGGCTTTCTTCAAGAATTTTCTGTTCTTTGATTTTATGCAGTGTGAATATGATATCCTAGGAATGTTGTTTTTTTTTTTTTTTGTATTTTTCCTGTTTGATGTTCTCAGCTTCTTGAATCTGTGGTTTGATGTCTGTCACTAATTTTGGAAAGTTCTCTGTCATCATTATTTCAAATATTTATTCCACTTTGTTCTGTCTTTCTTTTTCTTGTATTTCATGTGTGTATGTGCTTTGCTTAGTAGCTCAGTCATGTCCATTTCTTTGTGAGTGTGTATAGGCTACATTAAAAAAAATTTATCCTATAGTTCTTAGATGATCTCTTCTGGTGTTTTTCTCTGAATTGTATTTTGCAAAGTTTTCATTAACCTGCAGTTGAGTCCATATATTCATTCCCAGTCTGTGTGGAGTTTACTGATGAACCCATCAAACGCTTTCTCTGTTACACCATTTTTTATTTCTAGAATTTTCTTTGATTTTTTTTCCTTAGAGCTTTTATCTCTCTGCTTACATTATCCACCTATTAGAACACTTTACATATTTTTCATAATTATTTTTATAATGTCTGTCTGATAATTCCATCTGTGTCACATCTGGGTCCAATTCTGATGCTTTCTTAATTTCTTCAGTAAGTATTATTTCTTGCTTTTGGTGATATCTTGATATCTTATAATATTTTGTTGAAAGCTGATCATGTTGTATCCAGTATTCAGTTATTGTATGTTAATCTAGCTACATATGCTGTGATATAGTTACCAAAGTTTTCAAATTTCTCTAGTGTCATTTTTTGTAAAGATTTTTCTCTTGGCTTGGGAGCTTCCCTATGTACTACTCACCAAAAAGAGTCTGTGTATCGAAGTATGGAAGCTCTATCAAGTGTAATACTATCATTATACTGAAGTTTGTTAATGGAGTGGCAGAGTGTTGTGGAGGAAATGTTATATAATCTTCTAAGTCTTACTCTTCTGGTGTGCCTGTGTCTTTGGACTGTGGTCTTCACAAGTATTTTTGTACGTCCTGAGAACCAAAGAATTGATGCTTTTGAGCTGTGGTGTTGAAGACTCTTAAAAGTCCCTTGGACAGCAAGGAGATCCAACCAGTCCATCCTAAAGGAAATCAGTCCTGAATATTCATTGGAAGAACTGATGCTGAAGCTGAAACTCCAATACTTCAGCCACCTTATGCCAAGAACTGACTCATTTGAAAAGACCCTGATGCTGGGAAAGATTGAAGGTGGGAGGAGAAGGGGACAACAGAGAATGCGATGGTTGGGTGGCATCACCGACCCAATGGATATGAGTTTGAGTAAACTCCGGGAGTTGGTGATGGACAGGGAGGCCTGGCATGCTGCATTCCATAGGGTCACAAAGAGTTGGACATGACTGAGTGACTGACCTGAACTGGTGATATAATATTTTTCTCCTTGTCCCCTACTCCCTTCCCTGGCTGCAACTTTCCTTATTTATTTAGAATTCCTGTACACACACACACCCCCTTTGGTTATATTGTTTTCTTTTCCCCTTCTGTGAAGAAGTCTAAAGGGACAAGCGATGAGAAGCAATTCCTTTTCCTAAGATCAGATAAAGTTCAAGAATTGCACTCTGTCAAAACCCTTCTTAAAGAGTAAGCTTTACTTAAGAGAAGAGTAAAAGGAAAAATCTCTCTTAGATTTCCGTTATGAGTTTCCTGGAGGTAAAGTCCATAGAAACATCTTTCCACAGTGCTGCACGCTTTTTACTCTCATGTTAGTCAACATTCAGCACTGCGCATTGTTCAAAATTACTGAGTTTATGGCTTCTATGGCTTTTGTTCCAAGGAAGCAGACCTTAGTTGTGAATATCTAGATTCATCCATATCTCCAAAATTCAGGGTGAAAGTCTTCCCTGTAATTTTAGTTCTTTGATTATTCTAAGAAAACTCGTTGATTCTCAGTTTGTCTGACATTCTTTTATTGTAAAGATAAGTGATTATTTCCAAGCTCTCTGCATACCACAAGTGAAACTGGATGCCCCCTAAAATTAACTAGAGACTTATCATTATTGAAGTGGCTGTGGAAAAAATTTTGGTGTTGAAGGACAGGTACTCGTTAAAAATATGTAATATCTTATTTTCAGTTCTCATTCATGTCTGACTCTTAATATATTATTTTAACAACAGACAAAATGATCTTCCTAATAGGATTGCATGAGAATAGGGAGAATTGTAAGACAAAGCCTAGTAAAAGTTTAGCATAATTTTTCAGTTTTTTCTCCCTTGATTTAAAAGGCAGAAGCAGGTATCACAGTTTATTGAAACAATCATGTGAGCAACATCAAAAGTTTAATGTAACCAGTAGACCAGAAGAGTATACTGCTTTCAGCATTCAGCTCAGGTTATGATAAAAAAGTTCAACTCTATGTACATTTTATTATTAAAGCTGATTTATGGTATAAAATATAATGATCACTATTTTCTTCGATATTACAGTTCATGAATTATATAGTTTTTGTATATCCATATGGAATGACTAGTAGAACCAGGAATGAAATATTTTCTGAAAATTAAAATATTTAATAGAGACTTCAGTCCAGGCTCATCCTATTGATGTTAAAAAAATACTTTGTAATACTTATTTTCTTTAAATAATATGCACAAAGTTTTCACAGTAGTTTCATTCAAAATAGTACTATCAATAGCAGTATGAATTAATTGTGATATACTCAATAATGAACAGTATACAGCAATGAAAGTTGCTGGACAATTGAAAGTTTTCATGTAGGGCTCCCTAAGTGGTGCCAGTGGTAAAGAACCCACCTGCTAATGCAGGAGATATAAGAGACGTGGGTTCGATCCCTGGGTGGGGAAGATTCCCTGGAGAAAGGCGTGGCAAGCCACTCCAGTGTTCTTGCCTGGAAAATCCCATGGACAGAGGAGCCTGGCAGGCTGTAGTCCATGGGGTTGCACAGAGTTGGACATGACTGAAGTGACTTAGCACACTAGCACACATACAGCAATGAGGAAAACAAACTGCCACAATATACAATAATATTGATGATCTTACAAATGCAATATTGAAAGAACAAGAAGTACAAACTACACATTCTGTTTGTATAATGTGTTCAATAAGTAACCTGTGTTTTAGAAATTAGGAGAGTGGTTACAATTGAGGGCATAGTGGCTGGAAGGGGAATAAAGGGGAACTTCTAAGATTCTGAGGTGGTGTCCACTTAGCTCTGAACATGTCCACTCACTGAACCTTTATGAAGTTACACAGTTATGATTTGTGCCCTTTTCTATAAGTATGCTATGCTTTGATGAAAAGTAGAATGTATGATTAAACCCCCTAAAAATATTGCTTGATGAATTAATTGTATAATTCAGAGTAGGTGATTGTCTCTATTTTATTTCCTCTACATGAAAACTTTCAATTGTCCACCTTTATTCCTGGAATTCAAATAGTTTCATGAGACATTCAAGAAATTGCAGAGTTGCAATTTATTTCACTTTTTTAGTGTCATTTTCTGTTTCATTTTTTCACATAATCTTTGCTCCAGTCTCCCCAAATCACTTGTGACTCTTGAATATTTTTTCAGATTAAGAATATTTAAATTCCATACTCTTTAAATCATACCTCAAGGGCTACTCTTGTATTGATCCCTCCAACTCATCTTGTGTATTGCTTTTGTCAAGTACCAGTAGGAAGTAAGTAACTTGGGCCATACATACATACATACATTTAGCCTGTGCATCTCTATTCTACACATTAGATTGCATCCTTGCATGTGTGTGTGTTAAGTCACTTCAGTCATGTCCAACTTTTTGTGACTCTATGGACAGTAGCCCACCAGGCTCCTCTGCCCATGTTATTCTCCAGGCAAGAATACTTGAGTAGGTTGCCATGTCCTCCTCCAGGGGATCTTTCCAACCCAGGGATGGAACTCACGTCTCTTATGTCTCCTGTATTGGAAAGCAGGTTCTTTACTACTCGCACCACCTGGGAAGCCCCAAATTGCATCCTTACTGTTATTCACATTAAAAATATGGCTCTTGTAATAATTATGAGAGTTTACCAGCCTTCTTGGCCAACTTAGCCTTCAATATTTTGCTCTCTGTGAAAACTAAGGCCATACTTGTAGAAGTTTTTTGGTTGCAAGGGAAAGAAAATGACGTTAATTATAACAAAGTTGTTTTTGTTGAGTGAATACTAAATAATAACAAGAATTGTTAAGCCTCAAGAACCAAGGGTTCCTTAAGAGAGAAGAAATAAAGAAAGAAAGAGATGACAGCAGATATACAGCAAGATTCACACTACAGAAGCAGTGCACTAAATAACCTTCAAATTTTTTAAGGTTACAACAGTAAATGTGGGTTAAGCTTCAGGTTTCCTATGAAGACAAAAACTTTCTGGGAAATGAGAATCAGTCCATGAACTTAGATGCTTATTGTTTCAATATCCAGATCTTCCATTACTGAATACATTTATGTATTGAGTATAAAGGACTATTTATTTTCCACATATGGTCTCTTATAGGAAAGACAGTATTTTGTTCTCTATATAAAGCAAATTCCATTTTCACATTGCAGTGAAATTATTGCATTGTAATTTGCATTGGTTAACATGAATTGTGTCAAAAAGGTTTATATTTTTAATTTATAGTATTGAATATTAATAAACATATTGGATTTACACAGAGAGTTACTAAATATCAACATGTTAATTAGTAAAAGAAATATTTCTAGAATTTTGCAATGCAGAAATATGCAAGGCATAAACACACAATGGATGTTAGTGTAACTTTAGAAATTATTTCACTCTAAATTTCCTTCTTTGATCCCATTAGGGTTTTCCTTTTAACCAAATCTTCTAATACTTCCAATTAAAGCAGTAAAAACAGTCTCAGAAATGTTTCCCGACCTGTTTTATTAATTAGTTTTCCACTTCAAACCAAAGTTATTTGCTACAAAGTGTTACAATTGCATGTTTAAGGTCAAAAGCAAATCAAAGGCGTATCTTTTTGTTTCTTCAGAATGTGATGGTCTGAAGTATTTGACTGAATCTGGGTTGTTTATAGAGTTTGTAGAGTTTATATCTTATGATCCACCTCAAATACATTGGCACAGTATAGCTACTGTTTATCACCAAACCATATATTTTCCTGATGTTAAAACACATTTTCATTCTACACTAGGAAAATACATTTTAAACAGGTAAATTCTCTCTACAGTGAACTTAAATGTATATAAAGTACATGAGTAATACATTTAGAGATTACAAGTAATTATAAAACAATGGGAGATATAAAATAGTTGATATACTTAGAGTACTAAAATACTGGAATAAGATGCAATATCTTTTTTACTCTTGATAATTGTGAAGTAATATTGATAAAGAAGAAAATGTAATTTCTCAGTAAATCCATATCAGAATCAATACATCCTCTAAAATTACTTTCACTTAATTTCTTTTTAAGCTACATACAAGTAAACATTTAGCAAATTTTTATTGAGTGCATAAATTATGGCAGACCCTAAATTAAGACATGGGAAAGCAAAGTTTAGTAAGGCACACAATAGATGATTTCATAATTCTTTAGAGACATAATTCATAGTCACAAAAGAAATGTCAACCAAGAAATGTTTTCAAAAATGAAAACTTTCCTTATACTAAAATGTCTATCAGAAAAACACATGTCATCACGAATGAAGACATTGGAAAAAATAGCTTGTAGCATTATGATATTTTAAACAAGCTTTTTTGCTTATCTATGCACACACTTTATTATTTATTTCATCCATTCAACCACAGATATTTATTGAGTACTTATATCATCAGCGTCTGGTAGGGTAATGGCACATAGTTGTGTCCAAGACACACATACACAGTGTCTGTTTTCATAGAGCTTAGATTCTAGTGGAGCACTTAGGCATGGATATGTTGGGAAAATGCGTAATTTCCTCAGGTCAGTCTCACCTAAACAAAAATTTGAAAGGGCAGATCAGTGTTACAGCTGGGTTACAGCTCAGAATTTTATTTGGTAAACTATGGTTAGTACAACCCTGAGGCTTGATTACAGAGTGGCTTCCACCCATTTTGGCTCCCTCTTCCTAACTTTCTGTCTCCTTGTCTCCCCTACCTTGGCCTATGCAAATTAGGGCACAACTGCATTCATTTCAGGTGCTAGCAAAGTAATGCTCAAAGTTCTCCAAGTGAGGCTTCAACGGTACATGAACCAAGAACTTTCAGATACTCAAGCTGGATTTAGAAAAAGCAGAGGAACCGGAGATCAAATTGCCAACCATTGGATCATAGAAAATGCAAGAGAATTCCAGAAAAATATCTACTTCTGCTTCATTGATTATGCTAAAGCCTTTGACTCTGTGGATCACAACAAACTGTGGAAAGAGGTGGGAATACCAGACCACCTTACCTGCCTCCTGTAAAACTTGTATGCAGGTCAGGAAGCAACAGTTAGAACACGACATAGAACAATGGACTGGTTCAAAATTGGGAAAGGAGGACGTCAAAGCTGTATATTGTCACTCTGCTTATTTAACTTGCAGAGTACATCATGCGAGATGCCAGGCTGGATGAAACATAAGCTAGAATCAGGATTGTGGGGAGAAACATCAACAATCTCAAATATGCAGATGAAACCACCCTATGGCTGAAAGCAAACAGGAACTAAAGAGCTTCTTGATGAAGGTGAAAGAGGAGAGTGAAAAAGCTGGCTTAAAACTCAATATTCAAAAAACGAAAATCATGGCATCCGGTCCCATCACTTCATGGCAAATAGATGGGGAAACAATGGAAACAGTGACAGACTTTATTTTCTTGGGCTCCAAAATCACTGCGGACAGTGACTGCAGCCATGAAATTAAAAGACAGTTGCTCCTCGGAAGAAAAGCTATGACCAACCTGGACAGCATATTAAAAAGCAGAAACGTTGCTTTGCTGATGAAGGTCCGTCTAGTCAAAGCTCTGGTTTTTCCAGCAGTCATGTATGGATGTGAGAGTTGGACCATAAAGAAGACTGAGAGCCTTCTTTAAAAAAATTGATGTTTTCAAACTGTGGTGTTGGAGAAGACTCTTAAGAATCCCTTGACTGCAAGATCCAACCAGTCAATCCTAAAGGAAATCAACCCTGAATATTCATTGGAATGACTGATACTGAAGCTGATACTCTGGTACTTTGGCCACCTGATGAGAAGAACTGACTCATTAGAAAAGACCCTGATGCTGGGAAAGATTGAAAGTGGGAGGAGGTGATGACAGAGGATGAGATGGTAGGATGGCATCACTGACTCAATGGACATGAGTTTGAGCAACCTCAAGGAAATGGTGAAGGACAAGGAAGCCTGGCATGCTGCAGTCCATGGGGGTCACAAAGAGTTGGACAGGACTCAGCGACTGAATGACAACAACCTATTTTTGGGCAGCAAGTGGACATGTTTGTTTCTTCTTCCTCTTTTTTCACCTGAGGTTCCCACTCAGGTCCTCGGATTTTTCCTTTGTTCCCTTTTCTTGGGCTTTTCCCCTTTCTTTGTCTGTCTTTTAGCTACTGCCATTTTAGACTTCTTTTTCTACTATAGCTGCCTAACAAATACATAATCATAAGTGCAATGATTTATGCTAAAGAAAAGAAATGATAATGTATTTAGGTCTCCAGTATCCAAAAAGATAGTTTGCCAGTGTGACTTTTTATATAGTGAAATGAAGGGTGATAGGGATTATTAAGTAGGGTCAATAATTCTGTTTTTTGGAAAGCATTTTCTCTGGTTTACAGAGGAAGATTCTCTGAAAGAAATCCTTACTGTTTCTGAGTCCTTAGCACTTAAAAGCAGGCATTTACTTCTTATGATTCTAGATAATTGAGTATGGAAATATGTCCTTTGACTACACATTCCTTGTTAAGAAAGGATTCTTTTGAAAAGTCATATTAATCATTCAGACCTAAACATTTACTTACTCAGTTTTCTTGATTTAACTCCAGATTTTATGAGGTTATAGAAATACACTCTAGACTCATCTGTTTATTCTTTCCTGTAATTTTTAAAATGTGGGGCATGGAGAAAGAAATAGATTATATATCTCAAAAGGATAATTTATTTGGTTTGATTTTTAACTGAGGATACTGGGTATTACTTTTGTTTTCTGAAAACATTCTGTAGTTTCCTGGAATTAGAAGCAAAGGAAATAAAGGAGTAAGCCATTAGCTGAGATAGGATACTATGCAGTGTAGCAGTTCAATTTGTCTCAGAATAGAAAAGCATCAATTGGCAGTTTAATTAATGTCATGATAATTCATTCTGTCTCCTTTTATTTCTCTTGCTGCTGGAATCAGAATGTTTGAGCTTGACTATACAATTTTGTCTAATACATAGCACAAAATGCTATGCTGCTTTATAATCAGAGGTCTAACTTGGACTCGGAGTTTAAAGAAGTCTCCTGAGAGTGCTAAATATGAGACTACACAGGATAAATAGACATTTGTATTTGTAGTAGTGATAAGGGTGAGAGGGGAGTTGGAGGGAAGCGGTGGAAAATCCTGAAGCACGTGAACTCATTTTTTTCCAGTTCTATTGAGATGTTATTGGCATATAACATATATAAGTTTAATATGTACAACATGGTGATTGATACAGTATATATTATAAAATACTTAGCACAAAAGGTTTAGTTAATATCTCCATCCTCCTCATATGTTACATTTTTATCTTTTGTTTCCAGTGTTAACATTAATATCCATCCTTTTAACAGCTTTCAAGTATATAATACAGTACTGTTAATTGTGATTATCATGCTATATATTAGATCCCTAGAACTTATTCATCTTACAACTGAAAGTTTATACTCTTTGACCAACAGCTCTCTATTTTCCCACCTTCCAGCCTCTGGTATTCACCATTCTGCTATTTCTATGAATTTGGCATTTTTCAGATTCCACATATAAGTGAAAATATACAGTGTTTGACTTTTTCTGTCTAACATAGTCATTTAACATAATGATGACCTCACGGTCATCTATGTCATCATTGGAAAAGGCAAGATTTCCTTCTTTTTTTTTTATTGCCAAATAATATTCCATTGTGTATGTGTGTGCATACATTTACTTTATCCAAATCTTGACATGAGGTCACAGATATAATCATAGGGGAGATAACTTAATACTTAGTATTTGACATTAAACATATTGAATTTTTCTATATTTGTAATAAATGAAGATATCAAATCACTGTCCTCTGCACCAAAAACTAACATAGTATTGTAGGTCAATTATACTTTAAAAAAATAAACAAAAAAATTCAGAGAAAAAGGGATTATATTACCAGAGGCAAGGGTTGACAGTAGGGGGAATTGGATGAACGTAGTCAAAGGTACAACTTCCAGTTATTAGATCAGTAAGTATTAGGAATGAAACAAAGCATTACTAATACAGTTAACACCTCTACATGTTATATGTGAAAGTTGTTAGAAGAGTAAATCCTAAGAGTTCCCTTCACAAGGGAAAATTTTTTTCTTTTATTTTGTATCTTTATGGAATAATGGAAGTTCACTAAAGTTTTTGTGGTAATCATTTCATATGGTATGTAAGTAAGATCACTATGCTTAAATTTATACAGTGCTATATGTCAATTATACCTCAATAAACTAGAGGGAAGAAAAGAACACTGAACTGTGCTTAGAGCAATGAGGAGTCATTACAGGGTTTTAAACAAAAAAAAACTGAAGTAAATGTTGAAAAATGGAAGACAGAAAAATCATGTTATGAGAGAAGATTGACTTTTGGACTCCTAATTCTCATGGTTTGTCAAGCTGACTCTGCAGAAGAGATGATTGCTAAAAGTTCCTTTCAAATTCTGTGTGATAGCACATCAGAGAGATTGCACTCATGTTTTTTGGTCCTCTGCCTTTCACTGAGTCTGTTGTGGAGAAGGGGAATGTGGTTAATTGTTCCTCTTCTTGCTTTTCTCTATACAGATGGGGATAGTACAGTATTGCTGGGGCCAAGACAATGTTCAATCAACACACTGTCTTATTTCAAAAAAAAAACTCTATCCTACAGTTCCAGTCTCTTCATTCAACTAGTCTTATTTCAAATGCAACTTTGAGTAAGATTTAACAGAGTACAAATTTATTATCATAATTTCTACAAAATATTAAAGATGAATAATCACAAATTTTCTAACCCCTTGAATCTGTTTTTCACTTCCATTGCATATTCATAAGGGATTTGATTTAAGTCATACCTAGCTGGCTTAGTGATTCAAGGGATTAGATCTAGTAAACATTGTGCCTGAAGAACTATGGACAGAGGTTTGTGATATTGTACAGGAGGCCATGAACAAAAACTCCCAAAGAAAAAGAAAAGCAAGAAGGCAGAGTAGCTACCTGAGGAGCCCTTACGAATAGTTGAAGAAAGAAGAGAAGTGAAAAGCAAGAGAGAAAGGGAAAGGTACATCCAACTAAACACAGAGTTCCAAAGAGTAGGAAAGAGAGATGAGAAAGCCTTCTTCAATGAACAATGCATGAAAATAGAGGAAAACAAGAGAAGGGGAAGTACTGGAGATCTCTTTAGGAAAATTGGAAATATCAAGGAAACATTTCACCCAAAGATAGGCACAATAAAGGACATAAATGGTAGAGACCTAGTAGAAGCTGAAGAGATCAAGAAGAGATGGAAATAATACATGGAAAAACTGTACAAAAAAGGATCCTAATGAACTGGATAACCATGATGGTGTGGTCACTCACCCAGAGCCAGACATTCTGGACTGTGAAGTCAGTGAGGCCCTAGGAAGCACTGCTGTCAATAAAGCTAGTGGATGCAATGGAATTCCAATAGAACTATTCAAACCTAAAGGATGATTCTATCAAAATGTTGCACTCAGTTTGTCAGCAAATCTGGAAGACCCAACGTGGCCATAGGACTAGATTTGGAAAATTCTCATCCAAATATCAAAGAATGATAGTACTAATGAATGTTCATACCATGGGACAATTGCATGCATCTTCCATGCTAGTAAGGTCATGCTTAAAATCTTGCATGCTAGGCTTCAGCATTATGTGAACTGAGAACTTCCAGATCTCCAAGCTGGGTTTAGAAAAGGAAGAGGAACCAGAGGTCAAATTGCCAACATTTACTGAATCATAGAGAAAGCAATGGAATGCCAAAAAACATTTTACCTCTGTTTCATTGACTACCCTAAAGCCTTTGACTGTGTGGATCATAACAAACAGTGGAAAGCTCTTAAAGAGATGGGGATACCAGACCATCTTACCTGTCTCCTGAGAAACATGTATGCAGGTCAAGAAGCAACAGTTAGACCCCTGTATGGAACAACTGATTGGTTCAATGTTGAGAAAGGAGTATGACAGGGATGTCTGTTGTCACCCTGTTTATTTCATCTATATGCTGAGCGCATGATGAGAAATGCCAGGCTGGATGAGTTACAAACTGGAATCAAGATAGACAGGAGAAACATCAACAACATCAGATATGCAGATGATACCTGTCTAATGGCATAAAGCGACGAGAAACTAAAGAACCTCTTGATGAGGGTGAAGGAGGAGAGTGAAAAAGCCAGCTTAAAACTAATATCATGACATCTGGTCTCATTACTTCATGGCAAATAGAAAGGGAAAAGTTGGAAGTCATGACAGATTTCCTCTTTCTGTACTCTAAAATCACTGCAGATAGTGACTGCAGCCATGACATCAGAACACAATTGCTTTTTGGCAAGAAAGCCATCGCAAACCTAGACAGTGTGTTGAAAAGCAGAGACATTACTGATAGCTTATGGTGAATGATGTCAGATTTGTGATCTCTGAAGATTGAGCTTTGGGACCAGGGACCAGGATTGATCACTCAGAGTTTTGTGTGGCAGAAGTTTTATTACAGTGAAAAAGGACAGAAAAAGCTTCTGACATAAAAATCAGAAGGGGGATTGAGAGTGCCCCCTTCCCTAGTCTTATCAAGGTCTTATATACTTTTACCAGACCCACTCCTACAACATGCACCTTAAATTAACAAGATTAGATCTAACAATAGAAAGGTTTTACCAGACCCACCTACACAAGATACAGATCTCTGAAGATAACAAGATTAGTCAGGAGAAACATGTCCTGGAGCAAGATAAATTGTTGTTATATAATCATTAGTACAGAGCTTAAGGAAGAACATATCCTTAATCAGGATGAGTTGTTTTGTTGTGTAATTGTTAGTTCTGGACTTAAAGAAAGTTAGTGTTAAAGGTTGTTGTCATAACAACTCAGAGGTTAAGAAAAAACATCTTATATAACTAAAACAGAGCAATGTAGAAAAAAATGTTTGTCCCTTTCTCCTTCTCAAGAGCCCTGGACTCCTTATCAACCTACCTAGGAATTAACTCTCTCATTACTTTGCTGACAAAGGTGTGTATAGTCAAGACTATGGTCTTCCCAGTGGTCACATAGGGTTGTGAGATCTGAACTGTCAAGAAGGCAGAGCACCAAAGAACTGATGCCTTTGAACTGTGGTGGTGAAGACTCCTGAGAGTCCCTTGGACAGCAAAGAGATTGAACCAGTCAATCTTAAAGGAAAATAACCCTGAATACTCATAGGAAGGACTGATGCTGAAGTTGAATCAGCTCCAGTATTTGGTCTCCTGATGCCAACAGCCCACTCTCTGGAAAAGTCCTTGATTCTAGGAAAGATTGAGGGCAGAAGAAGAGGGTGTCAGAGGATGAGATGGCTGGATGGCATTGCTGATGCAATGGACATGAACTTGGGCAAACTTCAGGAGATGGTGAGGGACAGGGAGGCCTGGCATGCTGCAGTCCATGGTGTTGCAAAGAGCAGGATATGACTGGGGGAATGAACAGCAACAATCACAAACTTTTTTCCCAGATGAAAACCTAGATAAAAATAAAGACTCAAAAAACTAGTTTTTTAAAGAGAAATCTATATTTGGTATACTACATAACAGTTTAAAATTTAAAATTTAATTTTTTTCATATCTTGGAAGAAAAAGAATTTGGATACTTAAACATTCTAAAATGCATATACATTGTGACACATTAATATAGATTCCTATATCATAAACTTACATATAAATACATGCATATTTGAATTATATTTTCCTTTGCTTGATGGCCAAAACCAATGTTTACTTTTAGATTAATATGAGTAGTTATTTGGTTTTTTAATTAATATTTTTATGTTATTTTTTGTTTCTTAATTTTTATAATGTTGTTTTGTTTTTTGTCATACAGCAGTACAAAGGAGCCATAATTATACATATACCCCGTAGCTCCCAAGCTCCCCAGGTCCCATTTTTCTTAAACTCACATCAACTATTTTTAGTCATTAATCAGTATTCTTCTTTGTTTCTTCTGTTTGGACTTTTGGGGAAAATTAAGTCCTTTTTCTCTGTTTTTAGCCACTTAATTTATTATGTGGTTTTTCCGAATGGTTTTTCCGAGTCTTACAAAATTCAAGATGAACAAGCCTGATATCTGTTTGCTTACAAACTATAATAAAATCAAAAGAGAAATAAAACCAAAATCACAAATGTTACAATTCTTATGTAAATTATTTTATGACGATGTATTGTTTAATCCCTAAACTCTGTTTATATTACATTCATATTAACATTTACACGTGGGTTTAGCATAGATCTAATCAAAAGGTAAACTTTCTCCTTTTTGTTATTAACAAATCAAGTTAAGGTTTTTCTTGACAAAAAAATAATTCTGTAATATCTATATTCTCTCTATCCACACTAGTGGTGTGTCTCCTTTGATTTGTCTTTTCAAGTATGATCTATAGACACATTCTAATAACACTGTCATCAGCTCCCTTAGAAATCGCAAAAGAAAATCCAATGAATAATCACACCAACAAAATGATTATTAATACTACATAATTATATATTATTTAATTCTCTGGGTGTTCATTGGAAGGTCTGATGTTGAAGCTGAAACTCCAATACTTTGGCCACCTCATGCGAAGGGTTGACTCATTGGAAAAGACCCTAATGCTGGGTAGGATTGGGGGCGGGAGGAAAAGGGGACGACAGAGGATGAGATGGTTGGATGGCATCACTGACTCGATGGACATGGGTTTGGGTAGACTCCGGGAGTTGGTGATGGACAGAGAGGCCTGGCGTGCTGCAATTCATGGGGTCGCAAAGAGTCGGACACGACTGAGTGACTGAACTGAACTGAACTGAATTCTCTCCGTCTTCCTCATATGGGTAGGATTGAATGTCTGGGTTCCTTGGCAGTGGTAGGGACCTGTGATTAACTATCTCAACTAAGCATCTAATTGCAGAGTAAAGCCCTCCAAAATTTATTTCCTATAGCCATGATGACTAACAGTATTCTAGCATATCTACTCAACCAGGCTGGATGCTGCAGTGAGGACATTACAGAAAAAAAGGAACAATCCAGTCAATCCTTCACAAGAAATACACCTTTTTGAATTTAAGGAAGTGAAGTTGTGATTTTGTTACTAGAACATAATTGATCTATATTAATACATATAATATGGAGTAGGAAATGGTAACTCACTCCAATATTCTTGCCTAGCTAATTCCATGGAGCAATGACACCTGGCAGGATACAGTCCATGAAGTTGCAAAGAGCTGGACATGACTGAGCACACTTGTGCACACACATACACACACACATACACACAATACATATAAGCAGTGATTTTTTTTTACTATCAATAAATAATTTTGAAAATTTTTCCTTTAGGTTACAAAAAGATAAATATAACCTGAATTCCTTCAATACAAAAGTTAGTGTCCAGAATGGCAATAAAACTTGTTTTTCTGCCTCTTTATGCACTGTATTATACAGTAGACACAGTTATTTTCCCCCATGCCAACTTTTTACAGATGCAAGTCTAAAGATAAAAACATGAATTTCAACTCTTTATATCCTTTATTTCTGTGTATGTGCTGATACCTGACACCAGAATCTCAGAGTCCCAGGTCACCCTTATCTCTCCCATCCTAATGTCTTGTCATACTCTCTTCCCTCTCTCCATCTCCCACTCACCCCTAACTCATGAAAACATGACACTCTCCCCTTCACTTCCCAGTCCATAATCAGTAAATTTCTCTGTTTTCAAGCACTTTCTGAGCCTCTTCATCATCGTCTTGCTCTAAATTCAGGCAATGTTTGAAATGCTCCTGCTGCAGCCCACTAAGACAATGACTCTTCTTTCCTTCAGTTTCTTTACGGCACTGTGTTTAAGTTAGAATAATCTCCACTTTGGGGGTTCCCAGGTGGCTCAGTGGGTAAAGAATCTGCCTGAAATGCAGGAGACACAGGAGACATCAGTTCAATTTCTGGGTCAGGAAAATCCCCTGGAGGAGGGCATGGCAATCCACTCAAGTATTCTTGCTTGGGAAATCCCAGGGACAGAGGAACCTGGCAGGCTACGGTCCATAGGGTTGCAGACATGATTGAAGCGACTGAACATGCACATACAATCTCCTTCTTTATCTTCCTTGGCTCTAGCAAATGGTTTTCCTTTCTCCCTTCCTTAAAAGAAATACTTGAATCATGCTACTCATATTCTTCTTTCAAATAATTTCAACTTTCACTCTGACTAAACTACTTATTTCCATGGAGATAATCCTATATCTTGTCATCACCAATTATTGTCACATGTTGATCATCTTGATAGTCTCTCTTTCTGATTATCCAGGTTAATGTTATGGTCAGTTCTTATAATCACTTTGTCTCATATACCTCAACAATTTAGCCCCTCTCTCACATGGCCTTATATGCCTGAAAAATCCATAACCTGGTTAAATTACTTGCCTACTTTGAGCCCGGACTTAATACAGGTAAATCTAGCAGAAGAAAAAGAGCAGTCACAGTAATTGGTCTCCCTTTAAAAATCATGACCAGTAACTTCAAGGATGCTTAAAACTATTTAGGGGCCACATTATACATCTTTAGCCTCACTTCCCCATTTCCCTAAAGCATTATTTTACACTTCACTGGTCTTTCAAAAACGAACAACATGGATGGATCTGGAGGATATTATGCTTAGTGAAATAAGTCAGACAGAGAAAGACAAATACTGCATGCAGCCACTTATATGTGAAATCTAAAAAGTAAAACAAACAAATAAATATCACAAAGCAGAAATAGACTCACAGATATAGAGAACAAATTTGTGGTTACCAGTTGGGAGAGGGAAGCTGGGGTGGGGGGCAAAATAGGAGTAAGGAGTTAAGAAGTACAAACTACTAAGTATAAAATAAAGAACCTCCAAGGACATATTTGATAGAACAGGGTACATAGCCAATATCTTATCATAGCTATAAATGGGAGTTTAATCTATAAAAGTATTAAATCACTATACTGTAAATCTGAAGCTAATATACTATTGTAAATCAAACATACGTCAATAAAAAATATTAAAATATGCTGTAACCCTCTCCACCCCAAAAAACAAACATGTTTTGATTTCTTATTCTTAGTTAATAACCTTTTTCTTACTGCACAGGGCAAACTGTGATAATTCTAAAAACCTTAAAAGATTCCTCACACCACATGTGGACACCTATTAGCATCTGTGCCCATATACTCTACCTTTCTAATAAAATGGAATTATTAATATTCATTTACTAAGTCAATTTCTTATGTTTTCATTACATAACACCCTTTTCACCTACTCACTCCTCAGTTCACAACTCTGTACAGGGCAATCAGTTCAGTTCATTTGCTCAGTCGTGTCCGACTCTTTGCGACCCCATGAGTCACAGCATGCCAGGCCTCCCTGTCCATCACTAACTCCCGGAGTTTACCCAAACTCATGTCCATCGAGTCGGTGATGCCATCCATCCATCTCATCCTCTTCATCCTCTGTTGTCTCCTTCTCCTCCTGCCCCAAATCCTTCCCCAAATCAGGATCTTTTTGAATGTGTCAACACTTCGCGTGAGGTGGCCAAAGTATTGGAGTTTCAGCTTCAACATCAGTCCTTCCAGTGAACACCCAGGACTGATCTCCTTTAGGATGGACTAATTGGATCTCCTTGCAGTCCAAGGGACTCTCAAGAATCTTCTCCAACACTACAGTTCAAAAGCATCAATTCTTTGGCTGTTAGCTTTCTTCATAGTCCAACTCTCACATCCATACATGACCACTGGAAAAACTATAGTCGTGACTAGACGGACCTTTGTTGGCAAAGTAATGTCTCTGCTTTTTAACATGCTGTCTAGGTAGGCCATAACTTTCCTTCCAAGGAGTAAGCGTCTTTTAATTTCATGGCTGCAATCACCATCTGCAGTGATTTTGGAGCCCCCCAAAATAAAGTCAGCCACTGTTTCCACACATCTATTTCCCATGATGTTATGGGACCAGATGCCATGATCTTAGTTTTCTGAATGATGAGCTTTAAGCCAACTTTTTCACTCTCCTCTCTCAGTTTCATCAAGAGACTCTTTAGTTCTTCACTTTCTGCCATAAGGGTGGTATCTTCTGCATATCTGAGGTTATTGATATTTCTCCCGGCAATTTCAATTCCAGGTTGTGCTTCATGCAGCCCAGCATTTCTCATGATGTACTCTGCATACAAGTTAAGTAAGCAGGGTGACAATATACAGCCTTGACGTACTCCTTTTCCTGTTTGGAACCAGTCTGTTGTTCCACCAGTTCTAACTGTTGCTTCCTGACCATACAGGTTTCTCAAGAGGCAGATCAGGTGGTCCAATATTCCCATCTGTTTCAGAATTTTCCACAGTTTATTGTGATTCACACAGTCAAAGGCTTTGGCATAGTCAATAAAGCAGAAATAGATGTTTTTCTGGAACTGTCTTGCTTTTTCGATGATCCAGAGGATGTTGGCAATTTGATCTCGGGTTCCTTTGCCTTTTCTAAAACCAGCTTGAACATCTGGAGTTCACGGCTCTGGAAGTTCAGGTATTGCTGAAGCCTGGCTGAAGAATTTTGAGCATTACTTTACTAGCATGTGAGATGAGTGCAATTGTGCGGTAGTTTGAGCATTCTTTGGCATTGCTTTTCTTTGGGATTGGGATGAAAACTGACCTTTTCCAGTCCTGTGGCCACTGCTGCGTTTTCCATATTTGCTGGCATATCGAGTGCTGCACTTTCACAGCATCATCTTTCAGGATTTGAAATAGCTCAACTGGAATTCCATCACCTCCACTAGCTTTGTTTGTAGTGATGCTTCCTAAGGCCCACTTGACTTCCCATTCCAGGATGTCTTGACTCTAGGTGAGTGTGAGTGATCACACCATCGTGATTATCTGGGTCATGAAGATCTTTTTTGTACAGTTCTTCTATGTGTTCTTGCCACCTCTTCTTAATATCCTGCTTCTGTTAGGTCCATACCATTTCTGTCCTTTTTCGCACCCATCTTTGCATGAAATGTTCCCTTGGTATCTCCAATTTTCTTGAAGAGATCTCTGGTCTTTCCCATTCTATTGTTTTCCTCTATTTCTTTGCATTGATCGCTGAGGAAGGCTTTCTTATCTCTCCTTGCTATTCTGTGGAATTCTGCATTCAAATGGGAATATCTTTCCTTTTCTCCTTTGCTTTTCGCTTTTCTTCTTTTCACAGCTATTTGTAGGCCTCCTCAGCAGCCATTTTGCTTTTTTGCATTTCTTTTCCATGGGGATGGTCTTGATCTCTGTCTCCTATACAATGTCATGAACCTCATAACCATCAGCATATAAACATCCTCCTATTTCTCAATTTACAAAAAAAAGAATAAAAACAAAAGAAAATAAAACAATCAACAAAAATACTGATAAAATATTCTGTTCAGTGTCAATTTATCTGCTTTTTCTTTTTTCAGAAAATACCCAACAATTTCTATCTTTGGATTTTGAACCTAAACAGGGTTTTTGTCCCTATTGTGCAACTGTTAATCTTATCAGGTTCATCAGTGACCTCCAAATTGTGAATCCAGTATCTGATTTTCACCTTCAATTTTTTTTGGCCTATTAAATAGCATTTTGACAGCTGATAATACTTTTTCTTTTATATACTTTGTTTTCCAACTATGACACACTCCTGGGGCTTTCCCTGGTAGCTCAGCTGGTAAGACTCCTCCTGTACTGCAGGAGGCCTGGGTTTGATCCCTGAGTTGGGAAGATCTTCTGGAGAAGGAAAAGACTGCCCTCTCCAGTATTCTGGCCTGGAAAATTTCATGGACTATATTATCTATGGGATCGCAAGAGTCAGACATGACCGAGTGATTTTCACTTCACTTCACACACTCCTGGCCCCCAGAGTTTGATTTGAAATTATGTTTCCCATTTATCAGAAAAAAAGTTGCAACATTATTTAAATTGCCTTACTGACAACTAAGCAATTCATGGAAAAGTATTACTTCAGACCATTATAATGAAAGCTAGCCTCATGTGCATGTATATAACCACCCTGTTAAATGAGACTTCAAACTGCTTAAAGTTTTTCTTATATGTCCACACACAATTTCTACTCACTTTCTATATTTCTATATCTCCTATTTTTTCCAACCCATCACAATTTGGTTTTTAACCTTTATACTCCTAGTGACAAAACCAATAGTTAATTCAGCAAACAGACAGAAATGGAAGTCTTCAGATATATAGTTTGAATGATAGCCACATTATAGAGCAGACCACTAAAATATCAATGGAAAAATCAGGGAATACAGTAAAATGAGAGATAAGAGATGTGCATGAGTATTCACATATTGCCTTTAGGTTTACCTGTAGAAAAGAAAAGGCATCAGTTTAAGTGGATGGCAATAAAAAGTAAATAGAAAGGAAGATTAAAGTAACAGTTTAAAGAAACAGAACTATATGGATATTAAGCATATAGTGAGTGATTTTATGATACCCTCTGGGTACTATTAAAACACCACAAGTAATCTGATTACTTGTCCCATCTGGGTTCCACAAAGATTAAGGTTTGTTGCTGTGTACCTAACTGCATGCCCTCAAAATAATTGGTGTTGTCTTAATATTTTTTCCTTATTAGCTTTCTTCATCACTGTCAAAAATAATACAGAAGGAGTACCCAAAGTGCTAAACTAAATATGGCAAGGGAGTCTCATCTATTATTTTTGTTTATCTCACTTAGTCTCTTTTCTTAGAAGTTTCTCAGATGGAAGAACGTTTTTATTTCATCTTGTCTCATCTAGTGCCTTTGGTTTAGACATTTTGCCAGTATGAACCATACCCTAGTCTACATTCCAGTCAGTACACATGTGGTTATGTGAGTATTGTATGCACCACTTATTGCAAATAAAATACATATCCAAGTTTTTTAAATCAATAAATAAAACCTTTACATTGCCTTTGTGTGCTACTGTACCCTCTTTAAAATTTGTCTCTGTTTTAGACATTTCTTAGCAGTGCCAATTTAAAAAGCAATTGTCAACATATATTTTAATGAATTTTTAATACTTTCACATAAATTGATAAGTAAATTTATTTTTTGAAGTCAGTTTATTCAATAGGAAATAAGGAAGTGTAGTCATTCACAAATAATTAATTATTTCAAATTTACATATTATAATGTAAACTAAGTACGTGGTCCTTTGGTAACATTTCCCTTTCTCTCTCCCTGTCTTTTTTCTATCTTTCTTCTTTCTCTCGTTCCTTTTTTTTTTTTTTTTTTTAAGATACTGAAGTAATTAATCAAATCAAGAAAATCTTGGTTTATTATATCATCATATCTTTCATGGTGACTTGAAAGTTAATATTTAGGTTCTCCTATGTCAGGAACGCCAGTAAATCCAACAATAGGACCCCTTAATACAAACAATTTTCAAAACCAACTTCCTGGGAATTGTTTAAATATGTCCATAACCAATCTAGCTATTAGTTATAAAGAAGTATGGATATATAGTGTTAGTTGCTTAGTCATGCCCGACTCTTTGAGACTCCATGGACCATAACTCTCCAGGCTCCTCTGTCCATGGGATTCTCTGTAGTGGGTTGCTATTTCCTACTCCTAGGGATCTTCCTGATCCCGGGATCGAACCTGTTTCTCCTGCATTGGCAGCTGAATTGTTTACCACTAGCGCCACCTGGAAAGCCCCAATCTTATTCTAAATGCTCATTCTCCCATTTGGAATACATTTAGGTCTACTTCTAGGTTTAATATCCATGGATTTGATTATCTTCAATTGTAGTTTGAAAAATTTCCTAGTTTTAATAATTATCTTCATGTTTTCTTTGATACTAATTTCAATTCATTCTCCTCAAGCTACTTAATTGTCATTATTCTCTTTGTTAAGGTATTGAAATCATATTTAAATCAGCTTTTCTTAATTCCAAAATTAAAATTAAAAAACCTCTATGGAAACAGAGGAAAGAAGTACTATCTAACAATAATAAAACACAAGTGAGGCAGAAAACATACAGACAGAATATTGAGGGAATGCAAATACATATAAAGCAGATGAAGCTAGATTAAATTGAAGCATTCTAAAATTTACAAGACCTCATCTTTTTACCAATCACACATTTTTGTATGTATTTATTTATTTTTATGTGTTGTTTTTAAGTGTTGAGAAAGTTGGGAATGCTGAGTGGTGAGAGGGAACATATGTATACTTATGGCTGACTCACATTGAAATCAGCAAATATCTGTTAACTGGTCAACAGAGTACTAGAGCAGGATTTATTGAGGAAATTAGAAAATAAAGTATATACTCTGTTATGAGACAATGTCAAAAATTTTCAAAGAGAACAGAAAGCAAGAGTCACATGCATACCATCTTCACAATGATTTAACACAACCCAAGTCCTATGAGAAGCCTTATATGCTAGAATATGAGACATTCCCTGTTCCCAGTGGTCTGCAGTCTCTTTAGGTAAAATGAATATCAATTCTATTTGGCAACATGTTCCTGGTGGTCTTTGGTGGCTGGTGGGGATTGACATAACCAAAATGGTTTCCTAATTAATTAATTGATGTAGTATTTTTATAATGTTAACTCTGCAGCAACGTTAATTCAAGTGAATATACTGAGATGCAAATATCACTGAAAATCAAAGTACAGTTCAATTGTATTACAGTTATGTAACTCTGGAGTACACCAAAACAGCCTCATGTTTATTATTAAGTATTTTCTTATAGACTGCCAATGGAAATGATGCAGTTAATTTTTATGTGCATAAAACAGGACAACATGGCAGAGTCAGATATCTGATTTTGGAGATGAGAGAAAGATAAATTTGTAATGATCAATGAAATGTTATTGAGCACTGGATATTATTCACAACTTTAAAAATTAATTTAGGCATATAATCTGTTGGTGGACATTAATTTGGTGACAGTGAATAGGAAAAAGAGACTGAGTGAATATCCAGAAAAACATCTACTTCTGTTTCATTGATTATGCGAAAGCCTTTGGCTATGTGGATCCCAACAAACTGGAAAACTCTTAAAGAGATGGGAATACCAGACCACTTTACCTGTCTCCTGAGAAACCTGTATGTCGGTCAAGAAGCAACAGTTGGAACTGGCCATGGAACAACAGACTGGTTCACAATAGAGAAAGGAGTATGACAAGGGTGTTTATTGTCACCCTGCTTATTTAACTTCTATGCAGAACACATTATGCAGAATGCCAGACTGGATGAATCACAAAGTGGAATCAAGATTTCTGGGAGAAATGTCAACAGCCTCAGATATGCAGATGATACCAGCCTAATGGCAGAAAATGAAGAGGAACTAAAGAGCTTCTTTATGAGGGTGAAAGAAGAGAATGACAAAACTGGTTTGAAACAGCATTCAAAATATGAAGATAATGGCATTCAGTCCATCACTTCATGGCAACTAGAAAGGGGGAATAGTGGAAGCAGTGACAGATTTTATTTTCTTAGGCTCCAAAACCACTGTGAACAGTGACAGAAGCCATGAAATTAAAAGACACTTGATTCTTGGAAGGAAAGCTATGACAAACCTAGACAGCATATTAAAAAGCAGAGGCATCATTTTGTTGACAAAGTCCATATAGTCAAAATTATTCCAGTAGTAATACATGGGTGTGAGAATTGGTCCATTAAAAAAAGGCTGAGTGCTGAAGAATTGATGCTTTCAAATTGTGATGCTAGAGAAGACCGTTAAGAGTCTTGGACTGCAACGAGAACAAAGCAGTCAATCCTGAAGGAAATTAGTCCTGAATATTCACTGGAAGGACAGTTGCTGAAGCTGAAACTCCAATAATTTGATCCCCTGACGCATAGAGCCGACTCATTGGAAAAGACCTTGATGCTGGGAAAGACTGAAGGCAAAAGAAGGAAGGGATGGGAGAGGATAAGATGATTAGATAGCATCACCAACTCAATGGATGTGAATTTGAGCTAACTGCAGGAGATAGTGTGGGATGGAGGAGTCTGGTGTGCTGTAGTTCATGGGGTCACAAACAATCAGACATGACTTAAGGACTGAACAACAACAAAATATCAGAAGAATGTCATAAAAGTGAAAAAGAAAGAAAATATATTAATATATATTTTCAATAGTCATCATATATCCTTTCTCAATACATTATTTTAGTTATTTCTGTATAGTATAATAATTGTATGTTTTCTGTAGACTTTCAGTTCTTTCAGACACTATTCTTTTTTTTTTTTTAAATTGCGTTTGTTTGTAATTCCTGTTTCAGTTATTCCAGAAAGCAGGTAGTCAATAAAATTTTACTGAATATTGAATTTACTTCCTTTCAGAAGCAAGAGCTTGCTTTCTTTTTATTCTTCTATTGTCCTTGATGGATGAGAGCATTTGTGATTTAAATTCAATATAAATTATTTGGAGTCAAGTTTGTGATCATGCTCAATCCTTTCACATTTGATAAGCTTTTCAGGAATAAATATGTACACATTTTAGTAGCATTTTTAGAAATCTTATCATATCCTTTTCTAATTAAGCATTTGAATTTGGTATTGAGTAAAGGATAACACTTATAATTGAATAATAAGGTACAAAATGCAATTTAAAAAGCCACTATAATCAATTTTTCTGTAATATATTACAGCTACCAGTGAAGTAGATTGAAAATGATAGTAGATTTAATTTAACCACATTGTAGCCAGATTCTTTACCAGCTGAGCCACCAGGGAAGCCCAAGAATACTGGAGTGGGTAGCCTATTCATTCTCCAGCAGATCTTCCTGACCCAGGAATTGAACTGGGGTCTCCTGCTTTGCAGGTGGGTTCTTTACCAGTTGAGCTATCAGGGAAACCCAGATTAAATATTCCATGGTAATTATTCTGCTATTGAGATTTTTTTGTCACAGTTGAATTGTGTTGGCTTATCACATAACTATGTAAGATATTTCATAATCTACATAATATCTAATATCTGCATTACAACAAATAAAGCAGCATAATTATTTGCTTATTAGGACTATCCACTGCAAATATTCAGTAACAAAAATAGTCCTGAAACATTGACAAGATTTTTATTTTGTGTTCAGACATTTTTATCTTCTCTCACAGACATAGAATTAGAAGTGATAGGGAAAATGAAAAAAGAAAAGTATAAGAAAGACAGACTTCACATAATCATCTGTTTGGTTTCACTAATTATTAGTTTCCTAATTATATTTTAAAAAATATTTAGTTGATTAAATAGGTATACATTTCCATAAAAATGGGGAAACATTCAAGAATATATTGTGACTTGTTAGAAAGCAATACAGTGTTATTGCAAAGAATTTATAGTCTTCATCTCAGGATAGCAGAAACTTAACTGATAAAATTTTTCGTGTGCAGTATAAGTAGTAAAATATCAACTTTTGTATAGGAATATTGTACTAACATAAAGCAAAATTAAGGTCTTTTAATGTCCACTAGCCTTTTCCATTGGTTTTTTTCTAAAAAGGCAATACTCTAAACATTAAATGATTATTTGCCTTTGATATTTTGAAATTATTTATCATCAATATTGTCCATTTATTTCCAAATCATTCTGTACCTGTATCCATCTTGTTCTGTGCCTGAGAAGGCTGGATTTTATGGACTGAATCAACAGGCTCTATTGTCCTGGACTTTCCACTGATTCAGAACTGTAGCAAAGGAAATTAGTGGATAGGGCGACAATGAGGTTGAAGTATGTATTCTCCTGGCTTCATTTTTGTCTGGCTGCAGATTGGCTGTGGCTGTCTCTGAACACAAGGCCCAGTTCTTGTCTGGTGGCCCTACTAGTCTGCAATACTCTCTTCAGGTTCTGGTAACCTCTCCGTTCTCTCAACCCCTTGAGGGCTAGAGCTGATGACACTCCTTTTCTTGTTGAGTCTAGTCTGAAGGCTTCACCTTTCCTTGTTTTCCTTCACCATGACCATGTATTTGCAACTAGTCATTTTACTCAATCATCTTTAACTATTTCATGTCAGTACACCATCTGGTTTATGGCAGAATTTGGATGATTACATTTTTATTAAATTGTACTATAGTAATTTTGTGTTGGACAGTATTATGAATCAAATATCCAACATCATCAGAAAGGTAATTATGTTGGATTTTTAATATATGGACATATTAAACACATTAAAATTTTAACCTATCTTTAGTAAGTACTAATGGAGAAGGCGATGTCACCCCACTCCAGTACTCTTGCCTGGAAAATCCCAGGGACCGAGGAGCCTGGTAGGCTGCAGTCCATGGGGTCGCTAAGAGTCGGATATGACTCAGCGAGTTCACTTTCACTTTTCATTTTCCTGCATTGGAGAAGGAAATGGCAACCCACTCCAGTGTCCTTGCCTGGAGAATCCCAGGCACAGTGGAGCCGGGTAGGCTGCCGTCTATGGGGTCTCACAGAGTCGGACACGACTGAAGCGACTTAGCAGCAGCAGCAAGTACTAAATACACGTTTGTCTACTAAGAGTATAGTCACCTAATAGGGTCATTATAACTGAAAGATTTTATTAATACTGATAGTTATAATTTAATATACAAATGGCATGGATCAAAAAACACTTTGCAAAACTGTTCTCTAGATTGGCTTACCATTTGTATTACTATAAATACCATATGAAGGTACCTATTATTCAAGTGGTAATTGTATAAATTAATAGTTCTCTTTAAATTTAGTCAATCGAAAATAAGTAGCATATTATTATTTTAATAAGCATTTTGATTGCCAGTGAGTTTAAGTAAATTTACATTTACTTTCTTTTGCTTATTGGCAAAGTGAATTCTTCTTTAGTAAAATGCTTTTCATGTTTTACCCCTTTACATTGGAATGATTAAGCTTCTAAAGGTCTTTGATGTTCAAGTTTCAATTACAGGCAAATTTTGGATGGTGATGTTATACCATTGGAATAGGACAGGCAGGGAGAGGAGATATTTCTGAGTATAGGTGATGATTTTCTTTTGGAGAAATGAGAAGTTTGTTGTGATTAAATGACATTCAAATAGATGTAGGTAGTTGATTATAAAGTCTACTCAAGCTTGATAAAGTGATTTTTACTTAAAATAGATTTTAGATATATCAGAATATATATAATTGACATCATCTGAATGAGTAATATGTAAACTAATAAGAAATAAGACTATTCTAAGCTATACCAATTTTATGGAGTGAGTTTGTTAAAAAGTTCACATAGACATAGTAAAGGTAGAGAGGGAAGAGGGCAATTAGAGGCATGTAATATGGAAACCAAGGAAAGTGAGAGAATTCTATATTATCACATACTGGGAAAGGTCTAATAAAATGAAAACAAAATGATGCATTGTTTTAATTAATAAAAATAGCTTATGACTGACTTTGTTGAGTGACATTTCAGTGTTATGATAGAACTAGCAACGTTAGGTTAAAGAGAGTGAAATTAACTGGAGTTGAATAACTGGAGATGTGAGTTGTGAAAACAATTCATGCAAGGGGTTTTATTATGAAAGAAAATAGAGACAGCTTTGGTTTTAGGAAGATATGGAACTGTACTAGTTTGACTTAGTTCTAAAATTAAACACTGAATAGAATCGAGCATATTTGAATCTAATGGGAATAAGATAGTTGGGTCAGAAAACTAAGAAACAAGAGAAAAGGGGTAACTGATAGATTTATGTACCAAAGAGTGTAGAAAGGGAGAAGAACCAAAGCATAAACTGAAAACTAAAGAGAAAAACCAGCACTTTGTAATAAGAGAAACCTGGAAATCATAGATGAAGTTGCAATTATATGTGTTAGTGCATTGGCGTTAAAGTATTATTACTTTTATGGCATATAGATTATCTGCAAAAAGAAAACTGATTTTTTTTCTGCTTGATTGGAAAATATGGTGGGTGGTAGGATTAAAGATTTGAGTGTCATAGAAAAGTTTAAAATAACTGCCAGAGACAAGCACAAGCAAACTTTGGAGAAGCACATATCTGGTAAATGGGCATGAGTGTTTTCACTGTGGGAGTGAGAATGTTCTAAAACTGATTTATGGTGATTATTAACCACTTGGTAAGTTACTAGAAATCACTATATTGCACACTTGAGGTGATTATATTTATATTATAATGTATTATAATATGTAAAATGTGCCTCAGTAAACATGTCTTAAAAAATAGTTGCTGAGGCTTTCAAGATGCTAAGTAAGAAATGTATGAAAAGCATAAGAGAATGAGAATCATTCACATTCTGTTTTCAAAGCTAAGTACAAAATAGAGGTCTATTTATTTCACATTTCATCTTGAAGATGTTAGAAAACATCTTCAGTTATTACAAATGTTAATCACTCAGTAGTGTCTGACTCTTTGTGACTCCATGGACTGTAGCCCTCCAGGCTCCTCTGCCCATTTAATTTTCCAGGCAAGAATGGTTGAGTTTAAAAGGGAATGGTAGCCTTTCCCTTCTCCAGGGGATATTCCTGACCCAGGGATTGAACTCCGGTCTCCTGCATTGTGGCAGATTCTTTACTGTATGAGCCAACAGGGAAGCCCCACAGTTATTGCAAGGGAGGTTGTTTAAACAACGTTATAGTATTTAGTTATTATCAGTATTTAAAATCAATATATAAAAGGGTGAAAGTTAAAGAATTGTAGAGAAGAATTCGTATCAATATACAAAAGGGTGAAACTTACAAAATCTTAGAGAAAAGCTTTTAAGATTATCTGAAGATCTTAATATATATCTTCAGGAGTGTGTAACAATGAGGGTTGTTGTTTGATTCATTCATCACTCATGAGAATAGCAGCCTGATTTGCTACTCTGGTGGTGGAGAAGGAAGAGTCTACATCAGAATCCATCTGCATTCCCAGAACTTGCTGGGGGTAAAAGAAGCATATGTATTTCCTGCACATCAGATTTGAGCCAAGTGGAAGTAATGAAGTCATTCTGGGGCCACCTTGAAAGTACTCTGCATTTGAAGACTTTCTGAATGAGCAATGAGATTTCCACAGGGTGTGTGGTAGACCACCCAAAATCAGAGGCTGAAATTAAACCAGAAGAGGTGAGCCAGAGGAAATTTTACCCATATTAGGGAAAGGCAAGTGAGAAAAATCCAGGGAGAGGATAGTGGATCAGTAAAAATATTAAGCTTTATTGAAGTGAAGTGAAGGTCACTCAGTCATGTCTGACTCTTTGTGACCCAATGGACTATACAGTCCATGGAATTCTCCAGGCCAGAATACTGGAGTGGGTAGCCATTCCCTTCTCCAGGGGATCTTCCCACCCAGGGATTGAACCCAGGTCTCCTGCATTGCAGGCATATCTTTACCAGCTGAGCCACAAGGGAAGCCCTAGAGCTTTATTAACATCCTCCAGATCAATATAGGACTAATGTCATATGATATTAACAGGAAAATGAGATCTTTCTTTCCTATTACACCTTTTCTGTCTCTTTTTTGAGCTGAAACTACTACAAATCACAACTAGAAATCTACAAAGAGAATAAAGAAAGTCAGTGAAATGGAGAAGAGCCCAAATTTATCGTATTTCTAATTGCACCCTTGATCTAGAAATAAGCCAGAAATGAAGGAGGGGGGAATTTAAAATGAATATCAGAGATTTCATCATTTTATGGTCCTGAATTATCATTTACTGAAATTAAACTGTTGTTTGTAACTACAGTTAACAAAGTTTTTTTTTTTATTGTCTGTGATTAAAAAAAAAATATTCAACCTAGAGAATAGTAAGTACAAAGAATATTAATGGAGAAGCAAAATGTCAACTTTTGATTTCTCTGTGTCAAGTTCCAGTTTTTTGACATTGGTTAAAAAGAGATAGACTGCCTGGCATTATGAAAGACATTTGAAATTAGAGATCATAAAATTATGGTTATTTATAGTCAGTCTGAGCATGTGTTTTTTTTTAAGTAGGCAGTGAGAGAATATTGTAGTTAAAAGTGTAGACCATGGAACCAGGCTGCCTTCTTTTCACTCTTGATTAAAGCACTTAGTGGCCATATGATTTTGGTCAAATTACTGAAGTTCTTTTTATCTCCAGTTATTCATTTTCTAAGTAATGGATTAATGGTAGTGCTAACTTTAGGTGATTTTGAGGATTATAAAATTGGTATATATTAGTACTTAAAATAGCAAATGGTACAGGATATGCATTCTATTAATGTTACGTATCATTGTTATAAATGTTCCTCAGCAGCTCTCAATTGCTGATGAATAGGAAAGGAATATGATAATGTATAAAATTAGATAGAATATGGATGTGATGCAATGAAATGATTATTGGTGAGTTTGGAAACTACAGATGTGTTAAAGAGCTACAGAAGCTATGCTGAATAAATAGAATGTAAGAGCACAAGTGGCCTGATAGCAACTTAGAAGATGATGACTTCCTTGTGAAGCAAATGAAAAGATAATTAAGTAATCACATATTATGGGATATATTAAGTAAAATACGGAGGGTTATGGGACCTAATATGTAAAGGAGATTTCAAAACTATAGAAGGCTGAACTAATGGAGAGTATCTGAAAGTGAGGAGAAGAAATCTCTTGGTGGGCAATCAGAGATAGGATATTAGACATAGAACAGTTGCTTATGTTGAGAAAGCTCTGGGGGTGACAGTGGGAACTGTGTTTAGAGTAAAAGCAGAGAAAAAGACAAAGGAAAATAAATAGAAAAGGAAAGTTAGCATTTGAGTATTGGGCTATTTGTGTATGGCTTTAAAGCTCACTCAGAGTTAACAGTTGTAGGAGAAATTAAAACTTTAAAAATGTTGGTAAGTAACTAGGACTCTAATGAGTACAAGTGGAGAGGAGAAATGGTGTTTGACATATGTGGAGTTCATTAGTTATATTTTATTAACTATATTGTACAATTCTGATCATAATGCTTGCCATACACAATTTGCTGCATAAGTGTGACTGTAATAAAGGTATGTGCCTTAGAGGAGCTAAGATTTTCTTGTTGAAAAAACAATGGTCTGGAGGACACAATGTGGGATAAGGAGCAGTTTCCATCTGAAAAAGGTGCAGGTAAAAATAGTACAATTGAAGGAAAGCCAGGCATTATTGAAGACAGAGAGGTACAAAGAATGATACATAATATGTTGAGGCATATGCAAAGCTTATTTCACCATAGAATGGTATATCACAGAATGATTTCAGGTGGAGAACACAGGGCGCCTGATCATGTTTGTTCATTACACTGATAGTGCCATGCTGATATGTCTTTTGGCAGAAAAGTAATAATTTCTCCCCAAAGTATGGTAAGATTTGTGCTTACACATAAGGTAAAAGCTTTATTCACCCACTCAGTTGAAAGCAAGACATAATTCTAGGCACTTTTTTAACATCAGTTCAGATGTTCAGTTATGTCCGACTCTTTGGAACCCCATGGACTGCAGCACGCCAGACTTTCCTGTCCATCGCCAACTCCTGGAGCTTGCTCAAACTCATGTCCATTGAATTGGTGATACCATCCAACCATCTCATCCTCTGTCGTCCCCTTCTCTTCCTGCCTTCAATCTTTCCCACATCAGGGTCTTTTCCAATGAGTCAATTCTTTGCATCAGGTGGCCAAAACACTGGAACTTCAGCTTCAGCGTGAATGAATATTTACAGCATGAATGAATATTTACATCATGAATGAATATTCAGGACTGATTTCATTTAGGATTAACTGGTTCCATCTCCTTGCAGTCCAAGTTTAAGGGACTCTCAAGAGTCTTCTCCAACACCGCAGTTCAAAAGCATCAATTCTTTGGCACTCAGCTTTCTTTGTGGTTCAACTCTCACATCCATACATGACTACTGGAAAAACCATAGCTTTGACTAGATGGATGTTTGTTGGCAAAGTAATGTCTCTGCTTTTTAATATGCTGTCTGGGTTGGTCATAGCTTTTCTTCCAAGGTGCAACCATCTTTTAATTTCATGGCTGCAGTCACCATCTGCAGTGATTCTGAAGCCCAGGAATATAGTCTATCACTGTTTCCATTGTTTCTCCATCTATTTGCCATTAAATGATGGGACCAGATGCTATGATTTTCGTATTTTGAATGTTGAGTTTTTAGCCAGCTTTTCACTATCCTCTTTCACTTTCATCAAGAAGCTCTTTAGTTCCTCTTTGCTTTCTGCCATAAGCATGGTGTCATCTGCACATCTGAAGTTATTGATTTTCTCCCAGCAATCTTGATTCCCACTTGTGCTTCATCCAGTCCAGAATTTTGCATGATGTACTCTGCATATAAGTTAAATAAGCAGGATGACAATACACAGCCTTCACGTACTCCTTTCCAAATTTTAAACCAGACCTTTTTCCATGTCTGATTCTTATTGTTGCTTCTTTACCTGCATACAGATTTCTCAGGAGGCAGGTAAAGTGATCTGGTATTGCCATCTCTTGAAGAATTTTCCACAGTTAGTTGTGATCCACAGAGTCAAAGGTTTTAGCGTAGTCAATGAAGCAGAACTAGATGTTTTTCTGGAATTCTTTTGCTCTTTCTATAATCCAACGGATGTTGGCAATTTTATCTTTGGTCCCTCTGCCTTTTTTAAGTCCAGCTTGAACATCTGGAAGTTCTTGTTTTATGTACTGTTGAAGCTTAGGTTGGAGAATTTTGAGCATTACTTTGCTAGCGTGTGAGATGAGCACAATTGTGTGGTAGTTTGAACATTCTTTGGCAATTGCTTTTGTTTGGGATTGAAGTGAAAACTGACCTTTTTAACATAACTGACAAAAAAAAGACAATGTTGGATGAAAGGCAACAGATAATAAAGAGAAAACCTAATGAATAAGTTATTAGAGAAAGTTATAAGTGTCATGGTATTTTTAAAAAATTGTGCAAGTTAAAAAAGTTTCAAGAGATTTGACAGGGTTACAGAGTAACATGTTAGATACTGAGAGAGAGAGAGATATTTGAGCAAATTCTTGAAGAAATGGAGAATGTATCCATGAGTACACATAGGAGAACATTCCTGTTAGAGAACAGGACCAGTACAGAACCCTAAGGATACTCTTTATCACATTTACTCATGTCAGTAATGATGGTAGTTTGAAAATTTTAGTGATATATTTGAGGTTATAAGTGTTAGGAATCATGTATTTTGATAAATTAAAAAAGATAAAGCTCATGAATGGATAAAAGTATGCCACAACCTAAGGGGCATGATTATTTTAGTTTTCTGTGCCTGATATTCAAATGTTACAAAGCTCTGTCTTTAGTTTTTCAGGCACTCTTTCTACCAGGTCTAATCTCTTGAATCTGTCCATCACCTCCACTATACAATTGTAAGGGATTTTATTTAGGTCATACCTCAATGGCCTAGTGGTTTTCCCTACTTTCTTAAATTCAAGCCTGAATTTTTCAATAAGGAGCTCATGATCTGAGCCACAGTCAGCTCCAGGTCTTGTTTTTGCTGGCTGTATAGAGCTTCTACATCTTCGGCCACAAAGAACATAATCAATCTGATTTCGGTTTTGACCATTGGGTGATGCCCGTGTGTAGAGTCAGCTCTTGATTTTTTGGAAAACTGTGTTTTCTATGACCGTTGTATTAGCCTTTCCCCTGCTTCATTTTGTATTCCAAAGCTAAACTTACCTGTTACTCCAGGTATCTCTTGACTTCCTTCCTTTGCATGTCAACCCCCTGTGATGAAAAGGACATCTTTTTTTTTGGTGTTAGTCCCAGAAAGTCTTGTAGGTCTTCCTAGAACCAATCAACTTCAGCTTATTCAGCATCAGTAGTCAGGGTATCGGCTGGGATTGCTGTGATGTTGAAGGTTTGCCTTGGAAACAAATCGAGATTTTTCTATCACTTTTGAGATTGCACCCAAGTACTACATTTTGGACTCTTGTTGACTTCAAGGGCTACTCCATTTCTTCTAAGGGATTCTTGTCCACAGTAGTAGATATAATGATTATGTGAATTAGATTCACTTATAACCATCCATTTTAGTTCACTGATTCCTAAGATGTCAGTGTTCACTCTTGCCATCTCCTGCTTGATCTTGTCCAATTTACCTTGATTCATGGACCTGACATTCCAGATTCCTATGCAATATTGTTCTTTACAGCATCAAACTTTACTTTCACCACCAGACATATTCACAGCTGAATGTCATTTCTGCTTTGGTCTAACCTCTACTTTATTTCTGTAGCTATTAGTAATTGTGCTCTGCTCTTCCCCAGTAGCATATTGGATACCTTCTGACCTGTGGAGGGCTCATCTTCCAGTGTCATATCTATTTGCCTTTTCATACTGTTCATGGGGTTCTTATGGCAAGAATTCTGGAGTGGTTTGCCATTCCTTCCTCCAGTGGACCACATTTTGTCAGAACTCTTCACTATGACCCGTCCATCTTAAGTGGCCCTGAATGGCATGACTCATAGCTTCACTGAGTTATGCAAGCCCCTTTGCCATGATAAGGCTGTGATCCATAAAGGGGATCCTTGAAGGACATTCAATTAAATGCCTAAAAGTGAACAGATATCAAAGAAAAAAATGTCTGCAAACTTATAGATGTAATTATTTGTGTATCTAGATAACTAATTTACAGGTAGGAAAAACTGCATTTCCAATTTTTCCTCCTTTGGTTATAAAAGCTTCCAAAATCAAAGGAGCATTATAGGATTTACATAGAGATGGAAGAGATGAATAAGAAGTTATAATCAAGTAGTAAATTTTTCATTCTCCCACTTGCCTAAAATTCACGGTGACTTAATTTCACTTTTATAAAAGAAGCTTTCAATGGGTACAGCAATATTTCTTTAAAGTAATTTGAACTTTATAAAATTTATTTAATTATATGATGTAGAAATACAATGAGGCCTATAACAAGTGGGAGTAGAGCATTTATAAGACATTAGAAACAATATTAGACAGGGAAACTAGCAGAGGGGTATATGCCTATTTTCAGTCAATTTATATTCAAAAGTAAGACCACAGAACGCTTTTATACGGATACAATAGGAATCGAAAATTAGCGAGCCATGCCACTAAAGCATAGGTCAACATATTTGATTATTAACTGCTGCTATACTTTTTGTCAGCATGAATTCTAAGTTTTGTAACCTCCTTGCTGCTGCTGCTAAGTCACGTCAGTCGTGTCCGACTCTGTGCGACCCCATAGACGGCAGCCCACCAGGCTCCTCCATCCCTGGGATTATCCAGGCAAGAATACTGGAGTGGGTTGCCATTTCCTTCTCCGGTGCATGAAAGGGAAAAGTGAAAGTGAAGTCGCTCAGTCGTGTCCAACTCTTTGCGACCCCATGGGCTGCAGCCTACCAGGCTCCTCCGTCCATGGGGTTTCCGAGGCAAGAGTACTGGAGTGGGGTGCCATTGCCTTCTCCGTGTAACCTCCTTATTTTTGCTTATATCTGGACTTTTTTTTTTTTTAATAATATGAGACTAGTTCAATTAACTGTCCCACTGTAAGTAAAGGGTTATAGCTTGGGATAAAAACATTTTATTTCTTATTTTTATTATTGAATAACTAGTGAAGCAAACTACTTATATACTAAGAAATGCAATTTCTAATTACATCTAAAGATCAGTGGTAGTAGAAAATGGATGAACAGCATTTTCCAGTTTTACTCAGAGAATCAGTTACTGAAAGACTTAATGGAAAGGAAAGGTGAGAATTAGAATAAATTTTATATGATTTTAACCTGATAAACTCTTAATGAAAAGTGTATTTTTTAAAAAAATAAATGGCTAGTTAAGCAATTAACCACAAAAGATGAATAATAATGTCCTATTAAAAGATAAAATAAGATTAACTAGTGTTTTCTACGGGGAAGAAATTTATTCCAAGAAGAAGGAAGTCATTAATCAAAATTTTGAGTTAGACTGACAGTTTTTAAAACATTCTACTGTTATTAAGCCAGGACATAAAATAAATAGAATCATAGCTTAATTCAGGTGGTAGGAAGTTTAAGAGCTATTAATGATTATAGTGGTGCCATTTTTTTTTTTTTCCTGAGGAATGAGGAGTGGTCCACCATGAAATTTTCTGAAATCTGGTTAACTTGAACTTACTGCTCGACATGTTTGACATTAAAGAGATTTATTCTAGTGGGCAACCTTGCTGATGTGAACAGAGAAAACAAGAAGTGGCTAAAATTTGGTAGTTTATCTTCAGAGGAAATTAGGCCAATGGGGCCAAGATATGTGTTCAGAAAGAAATAGATTAAAATTATAATACATGATAGAGTGTGTCTCAGATTGTTCATTTCACATGGTTAGAGTTTTACATGGGGAATGTGCCCACATATTCTTGGAGAGTCTAAATTCAACATTAACAATATGAAAACACCCAACTATCGTCAGGTCTAGTTCTCATGGATCTCCTGGCTAGGATAGGATAAATTTTGAAGATAAGTGCTTGTTTTTTTTGTTTGTTTTTTTTTCTGATGAGAATAGTTGAGTCTAAGACAGACAGGATTAATCAGGTTCCAGTAGCTCACAACATTCAAGGAGATGCTTCCCCCTGGGATGAGCTCACAGTAGCCTTACTAACCTATTGCTAGTATTCCCAGTGAGAAATACACAAGAGCTGAGCCTTCAAGAGATTCAATATTAATAATGTACTATTTGAAAGGAAAAAGAACAATCTAGAGGGAAAAAAGTTGATCTGGAAGTTTTAATTTCTTTACAGTCTTTTTATGCTTCAAAGTAGATAGCCATGGATTTTTTGGGGGGTTTTAATAAAATATGTAGCAAAAAATTATAAAATGCACTATACCATGAAATGATAGGTAATTTCTAAGTAAATCTAAGCAAAAAATCAGGTGATAAAAATGAAAAATAAATTAATTTTTATATGAAATATACTTCAATAATGATGTTCAAAATAGTTACATATGTCTCTTCGTGCTGTAACTTCCTCAATTTGGTAGGTTTTTTCGACTAGGCTTCCCTGGTGGCTCATATGGTAAAGAATTTACTGCAATGCAGGTGACCCAGAGTTCGATCCCTGGGTCCAGGTGATCTATCTGCTGAAGAAAGGAATTGCTACCCACTCCAGTATTCTTGCCTGGAGAATTCCAAGGACAGAGGACACTGGCAGGCTACAGTCCATGGGGTTGCAAAGAGTTGGACACAACTGAGAGACTAACACACTTCTTCAGTGTGTGGGAGACTATACTAAGAGATCTGATTTTGTTATTTTTGTAATTAATGGTATATAAAAATTCCAATTATGAAAAGTAGATGATAAAATCATCCCCAAAGAGCTCTTTTGAAACACATATTTCAAAGAACAATTTCTAGTATGCTAAAGATCATTTTTGAACACAGAGAAAAAGTAGTCCAAGGTAAGTTTGGTAGCTATAAGAAGGTATTTCAAAGGCTAAAATTGATTAATATTAGACATACCTAGTTTTCACTTAATATCTCTTTGGAGTTAAATACAGGTTATTCCAATGTTTGCACACTGTATTTGGATTGCAAATATAGTTAATAGGGAAAAAATAACAGAATCAATATGTAGTTGTGTTAAAGGTTATGGAGGTTTGTGTTATAAGTAGGGGGATTGATACAATAGGCATATTCTTTGTGGATGTGTGGTAAAAAAAAAAAAAAACACTGAGGTAAAGGGCAGCTGCATTCAGCTTTTCTCTAAGGAGTTAAGGCAACGTAAATTTAATTAATTTTCAAATACTTTGCATTATTAATCATTTTATAAATTCGTGGTGTTTGCTTCTTACTTCTTGAGAGATTTACATTTTCAAAAGTTCCATTCCAAGCTTGTTTATTCATCAGTCTTCTTTCAAGTATTTCAAATGTTATTTTTGTTCTTTTAAAAATGACCTTACATTTCATTGAACCTTTTAGACTTATTCATTTCTCTGCCTGTGTGCTAAGTTGCTTCAGTCGTGTCCTACTCTTTTGAGACCCCATGGCCAGGCTCCTCTGTTCATGGGATTTCCCATGCACAGAGGGGTACCATTTCCTTCTCCAGGGGATCTTCCAGACATAGGGATCAAACCTGTGTCTCATGCATTGGCAGGCAGATTCTATACCACTGAGCCACCAGAAAAGCCTGCTGCTTGGTTATCAAATGCTATAAATTCTATCCAAACCCTTAAAACTAATCAGTATCAAATCAGCTGTTCCTAATAATCATAGACCCATGTTATCAGAATTTCCTCCCAAATCCCACGTGTAATCTTTCTCTGAGTTAAGTCTGTCTGTACATAGCGATCATATTTAACTTGGAGATAAATTCACAATTAGAATTACTATTAGTCAAATGATAATTTAAAGCTATATTTCTCTTGCATTTTACTGCTTCAATTTTAAATGCTTATTTTAAAATTTTGAGTCCCATTTGCCTGCTTTGATCTCTTGAGGCAGACTGTCTTGGGGAGGAACTTAGAAATCTATGTTTTCTACCATTTCTTCAGGTGATTCTCTTGCATGATGATCTTTGAGGACTAAGATTAATGTTCAAACCCTTGCTCATTGGAATCACCAGGGGGGCTTGTTAGAAAGACCATGATGCCATTTGGAAAATTCTGACTCAGGAAATCTTGAGATAACTCTGTGAATATATATATATATATATATATATATATATATATGAAACCCAGATTTTTCCATTGTAGTGTATTAGAAGCTTGATTTTTGGGATTCCATAGTCTTCAGGATCATTTTGAAGGTAAATGTTTAATTTCTTAACCTAGGGATCTCAGATGCTATGGATGTCAATGCTATGCTCAAAAAATGACAGTTATTCAATGTTGTCTAGTATTAGAGCTTTTTTGTAGGATTCATAAATCTTTGTAATGTTTCCATTTCAAAGCAAAGCAGTCTTACCTACTATCGATCCTACATATATTCCTTCTGTTCTGGTAAAACTGAATTTCTTCCCTTTGGTTTTCTTCAAAAAGATGGTTTAAGCTATTCTATTAGGTGAAATTTGTAACCAATCTGTTGTAACCCCCAAATTTGGTTCTGATTAAAATTGTACTAAATGTACTCATTAATTTTGGCAGAAGTTAAGTCTTCAAATTGTTGAATCATTTCATGCACAAATTTACTGTATTCCTGAATTATTTTTTGACACTTTGTATTACTATTTTTCTGTTTTTGTCATAAAGATCTTGCACATTTCTTATATTTATGTCTAGAAATAAAAATTATATCTCAGTGAAAGAGTTCTTTCATTATCACATTTTTCAACTGATTAATTCAGAACTAGGAGGTCATTTTCCCTACATATTTACCATAAAACTACCATACAGATATCTTTTAATACTTGTAATAGTGGTCTCTTTTTTTAGTATATGCATTTCTTTTCTTCTCTTCTTCACATTATATTAGCTAAAATCTTCAGAATGATGTTGAGTGAAAATGTTGATGGTGGACCTCAACTAACATGTCTTTGTGTTTAGTGGCAAAAATAATAGCAGCAATAACTGAAACTTAATAATGCTACAGTATGCCGAGATGTTGCAAACAGTTTACATGTATGACGTCTTTAAATTCGCCTAAGAATACCAAGAAGGAACTGAGGCACAAAATGTTAACCGATGTGCCCAAAATACTAAACGTAGAAAGTGAGTAGTTAGTCTATTTGTGCTGGAAATTTTAGTATTTTCTCCATGCCCTTAAATTAAATTTTTTTCCCAAAGGACATATCTGAATAGAAAACATTTTTTTATTGATCTTAAATCACTGCAGATGGTGACTGCAGCCATGAAATTAAAAGACGCTTACTCCTTGGCAGGAAAGTTATGACCAACCTAGACAGCATATTAAAAAGAAGAGACATTACTTTGCCAACAAAGGTCTGTCTACTCAAGGCTATGATTTTTCCAGTAGTCATGTATGGATATGAGAGTTGGACTGTGAAGAAAACTGAGTGCTGAAGAATGATGCTTTTGAACTGTGGTGTTGGAGAAGACTCTTGAGAGTCCCTTGGACTGCAAGGAGATCCAACCAGTCCATCCTAAAAAGGCAAGTGTGGAGTGGTTTCTTTCATTCTAAATTAGTTTACTCTTTACCAAGTACAAATACTTTTGCAGTTTAAAAAAATTGGCTAATTAAAGAGAAAGCCTGTTTATAGAATTCATGTATTAGGAAGAGTATACAAACCTAGAGTGTGCTTTTTTTCCTAATATTTCATCATCAGGTGTGGAGGATTTTTTAATCTAAATTTTTATCATATTGTCTTATTTTGAAAGAAATATATATGTATTATAAAATGTTAGTAAAGTATAAATTACATATAAAACCTTTAAATTTTAAGTAGAATGGATTATTGAATTAAATTAGAGTGAAAAGGGTATGAGAAATGGAAAGGGAAAATGAAATATATAGTTCTCTGTAATTTTACAAAAGGGAGTTTTTTTTGTAAATCTGACTCAACAGTAAAATAAATCAGGAGAGGAAAAAAAAAAAACAAACATCAAAAGTTATTTTATCTCATTAGAAAGCACAAAAATCTTTTGGAATTCTTCAGGATTGGCTAAGTGTCAGATCACGATACATAAGAAAAATAAGCCTGTACCTTTCAGCTTCACAAATGTGGTGGATTTTTTTAGAGGTAAAACATTTCTAAGTGGTTGATTTCATTTTGGCACTTGCTCAGAAATATTTGCCTAACTTGCCTGATGATGAGAATCATTGGGGTATTTGTTAACTATAGCTTTGCAGATTCCCTCTTACCTATGATTTATGGGGTCATGGGTATTTCCCTGGGGTTTAAATTTTAATTACCCATGTGATTTTGATAATTGAGAAACTTTGGGAAACATTGTTTAAAGAAGGTTTTGAAATCAGCTATATGAGACAACAAATGCAGTTGAAACAATGGAAAGAAAACTGACTATATTCAAACCTTCTTCCCAAAATGGATTCAAGGTCACATAAAACCAGCTCTAAGTGAAATGGGGTTTTATCCTTTTGGTAGACAGTGAGCTTAAATCTACCTTTCCTATTCTAAAGGATTTAAAGACTAAAATATAGGAATGTTGATCTTTAATTTCTAGAATTTTACCTCATTTTTAATACTCAATTTCAAATGTTCTTGTAATTATGAAAGTTGCAGTGAAAACAAATACGAAAATGAGATTTTAAAATCATTTATTATCTGATATAAAGCACCATTTCTTAATTACCCCTCTGTAATATGTTAGTGTTAAGAGAACAGTGAATTCATAGTCTTCCTAACCATTTTGTAAAAAAGATATTTTCATAGTTTGATTAAACTTTGAATACCTGACTGATAAAAATATATTCAACAAGGAATTCAACCTATTTCCAACCTTTAAGGGAAACTACGTTAAAGCCATTCTGGTTGACAAATATTTAATCCCAGAAATATTACATAATCTTTCAATAACCCATGCTAAAATTGCAACTTTATCTGCCAGAAAAATTCATTACTTTTATGCAAACTGAAGTTCTTATCACGATTTCCATATGATTCTTTTCTAAAATTCCCGTAGAACAGCCTCAGGCTATTGGCTGTATCTCTTCTCAGTTCCATAGTGTGATAGGCAGGATTTTCTTTCCCATGATGTTGCACCTGCATATGTTATGTTTCATGGCAAAAGTAATTTGTAGATAGCATTAATAGTGCTAATAAGCTGACCTTAAAATTGAAGACTCATGTTGCCCTTTTGATTTGGGCCCCAGTGTCACTTGATAAATTTGTGGTGCTTTAAGCAGCTAAATTTGTGATTTTCTTATGGCTTCCCCGATGGTTCAGTAGGTAAAGAATCAACATACAACGTAGGAGACTAAGGTTCGATCCCTGGATTGGAAAGATTCCCTGGAGTAGGAAATGGCAAACCACTCTAGTATTCTTGCCAGAAAAAAATCACATGGACAGTGGAGCATGGTGAGCTACAGTACAATGGGTCGCAAAGAATCAGATACAACTGAGTGACTAAGTAAACAAGCAGCCAAATTTGTGATATTCATATGGCATCAACAGAAAACTAGTTGGTAATGTACCTAGTAGAGTGTAACCAACAAATGGTTCAATTCAGTCTCTCAGCCATGTCTGACTCTTTGCAACCTTTCCAGCATCAGGGTCTTTCTTCCAATTAATCCATGGAGGTATTCCCATCCCTTTCAGAATTTTCTAGTTAGTTGTGATTTACACAGTCAAAGGCTTTCACATAGTCAATGAAGCAGAAGTAGATGTTTTTCTGGAATTCTCTTGCGCTTACTATATCCAACCCATGTTGGCAACTTGATCTCTGGTTTCACTGCCTTTTCTAAATCCAGCTTGTACATCTGAAAGTTGTTGTTTCATGTAGTGTTGGAGGATTTGAAGCATAGATTTTTATGTATTTACATGGATTACATGGGTCCTTCTGTTGTGGTAGGCTGACTACACGGGTATTCTGGTGGTATGGTCTCACTGTGTAATATTTGGTAATGTATCATAAGAAATTAGTCCACTTTATTTAAGTTACAAATCTGTAGTCAAGGGTTTGCTTACTGTATTCTTTTACTTACTTTATAATGTCCATAGGTTGGTAGTGTTGTTTACATGTAATACTGATAATCAGTGTATGTTCTTCTTTTTCTTGTTTGACCTAACTAGAAGTTTATAAATTTCATCACTCAAACACTCAGCTTTTGAGTTCACTGATTTAAATTTTCTTTTCTCTATGTTCTTATTTTCAATATAATTTATCTCTTCTCTAATTTCATTCTTTGCAATGAGTGCCTTTGATGTAGATAACTCTCATTTCCCTAGGTCTCTAAGAATAGGTTATAGACTTTTGTATTTGTTTCTTATATATGAATATAGTGCTATGATTTTCCTGTACATGCTATTTTTCCTGTATCTAATAAATATTGTATGTTCATTATTGTATAATTTAATTACAAATATTTCTCAATTTCTTTGAGACTTCATTTGTTGTTCATCTTATATAGAAATGTATTGTTTAATCTCTAAATATTGGGAGATTTAACTTCTGGTTTAATCCCACTGTAGTCTGATAACATACTTTATGTTTGTGTATATTCTTTTAAGTTTGTATTCTTTTAAATTTGTTAAGATATGACTAATGGCACAAAATGTTGTCCATCCTGGTGATTCTCCCCTGTGAGTTTAAAAATAATATGTATTCTGCTGTTGTTGGAAATACCATTCTATAATGTCAACTAGATTGTGTTGATTTCTAATCTTATTAAGTCAAGTGTATGCTTAATGACTTTCTGCTGACTTGATATGTCAATTACTGAAAGAGGTGTGTAGAAGTCTTGAGTGGAGTATGTTTGTCGACCTCTTTTTCAGTTCTGTCGGTTTTTGTTTCATTTATTTTGATGCTCTTCTCCTGGGTAAATACTCGACTTAGTATTGTCTTGTTGGCTATTGACTTTAATAATTATGTAATACCCTCTATTCTCTGATAATTTTTATTTATAAGTTTTATTTTTGGAATGCTTTGTTTAAAATTAGAATAGTGAATTCCAATTTATTTGATTCATTTAGAGTGTTGTTTTTTTCCCCAGCCTATTGCTTAGAACCAATGTGAATCCGATTGCTTATATTTATGAGTAACCTATAGATGGTATATATAAGTAGAGGGAGAATAAAGAAAGCTACTAATTTTAGACTGAATCCTGATCCTCAAAAGACATCTGGTTAGAAATGTGGGTGAGATTGGACCTTGGTGGTAAATGTGCACATCATCTCAGAATTTTTAAACTGATTCATCAAAGAGATACATTGGAATTTCCCAGACAAATAACCTAGGTGCTGACAGCAGACTTCCTTTTTTATGTAACACTGAGGTATGGAAAGAAACTTGGACTCAGTGATAACAAATGATATTGACCTTAGTGGACTAGTACTCATTGTCTCCCTGCATGTGTGCTAAGTCACTTCAGTCATGTCCGACTCTTTGCAACCCTATGGACTGTAGCCTGCCAGGCTCCTCTGCCCATGGGATTTTCTAGGCAAGAATACTGGAGTGGGCTGCCATGCCCACATCCAGGGAATCTTCCCAACCCAGGGATTGAACCCACATATCTTAGGTCTCCTGTACTGGCAGGTGGTTCTTTACTAGTCTAAGATGAAAAAAGGGTGCTGTCTGACACAGTGCTTTTTAGTTAAGGTTGAAGGACTTTGTTTTCATAATTCTCTTACATTATTCTCTATCTGAGACATTCAGTTTTTAAAACATGATTAAGTTATAATTGACAAAAGATTGTGTAAAATTTTAAGTTGTTCAGTTCAGTTCAGTCGCTCAGTCGTGTTCGACTCTTTGCAACCCATGGACCACAGAACGCCTGGCCTCTCTGTCCATCAACAACTCCCGGAGTCTACTCAAACTCATCTCCATGAGTTCGTGACGCCATGCAACCATCTCATCCACTGCTGTGCCCTGCTCCTCCTGCCCTCAATCTTTCCCAGCATCAGTGTCTTTTCAAATGAGTCAGCTCTTCGCATCAGGTGGTCAAAGTATTGCAGTTTCAGCTTCAACATCAGTCCTTCCAATGACTATTCAGGACTGATTTCCTTTAGGATGGACTGGTTGGATTTTCTTGCAGTCCAAGGGACTCTCACGAGTCTTCTCCAACACCACAGTTCAAAAGCATCAATTCTTCAGTGCTCTGCTTTCTTTAAAGTCCAACTCTCACATCTGTACATGACTACTGGAAAAACCATAGCTTTGACTAGATGGAACTTTGTTGGCAAAGTAATGTCCCTGCTTTTTAATATGCTGTCTAGGTTGGTCATAGCTTCTCTTCCAAGGAACAAGCATCTTTTAATTTTCATGGCTGCAGTAACCACCTGCAGTTATTTTGCTGCTGTTGCTAAGTCGCTTCAGTTGTGTCCAACTCTGTGCGACCCCATAGATGGCAACCCACCAGGCTCCACCGTCCCTGGGATTATCCAGGCAAGAATATTGGAGTGGGTTGCCATTTCCTTCTCCAGTGCATGAAAGTGAAAGGTGAAAGTGAAGTAGCTCAGTCGTGTCCAACTCTTTGCGACCTCATGGACTGTAGCAGTGATTTTGGAGCCCCCCCCAAATAAAATCTGTCACTGTTTCCATTGTTTCCCCATCCATTTGCCATCAAGTGATGGGACCAGATGCCATGATCTTAGTTTTCTGAATGTTGAGCTTTAAGCCAGCTTTTTCGCTCTCCTCTTTCACTTTCATCAAGAGGTTCTTTAGTTCTTCTCTTTCTGCCATATGGGTGATGTCATCTGGATATCTGAGGTTATTGATATTTCTCCCTGAAATCTTTATTCCAGCTTGTGTTTCTTCCAGCCCAGAGTTTCTGATGATGTACTCTGCATATAAGTTAAATAAGCAGGATGACAATGTACAGCCTTGACACACTCCTTTCCTGATTATCCTGATTTAGAACCAGTCTGTTGTTCCACATCCAGTTCTAACTGTTGCTTCCTGACCTGCATACAGATATCTCAGGAGGCAGGTCAGGTGGTCTGGTGTTCCCATCACTTTAAGTATTTTCCATAGTTTGTTGTGATCCACACAGTCAAAGGCTTTGTTGTATTCAATAAAGCAGAAGTAGATGTTTATCTGGAACTCTTGCTTTTTTGATGATCCAGGGTTGTTGGCAATTTGATCACTGGTCCCTCTGCCTTTTCTAAATCCAGGTTGAACATCTGGCAGTTCAGAGCAACTGTATTTGCTCATTCTCAAATATGGCTCAAAGTTTGTCATCAGAGATGTATAGACTATGCTTTGTCTTCATTTTAATTTTGATCGCTTGATGAAAGTCTTTCTCAAGTTAGTAACTTATCATGTGCATTTTTCATAATCCAGTTTTGTAATGCCTAGAATTTTTTTTTTTTACCTCATCTATGTGTGATTGTAACATTCAGTTAATTTCAAAGTAGAGTTCTTGGTGTCCTAAAATAAAGTCTGCGCTTCTATGATAATCCATTCTATTTCTTTTACATTCATTGCTTAATCTGTAAAACTTAATTTTTAGTTAATAAATCTTTTCCAATTTGCACTATATTATTACCTACTATCTCTAACAGTCTTCCCTTGTGGCTCAACTGGTAAAGAATCCTCCTTCAATGCCAGAGACCTGGGTTCGACTCCTGGATTAGGAAGATCCCCTGGAGAAGGAAAAGGCTACCCACTCCAGTATTCTGGCCTGGAGATTTCCATGGACTATATAGTCCATGGGGTTGTAAAGAGTAGGACACAACTGAGTGACTTTCACTTTGTTTTACTTTCTCTCTAACAGTAACCGCCTGTGTGTGTTCTTAGTTGCTCAGTCATGGCTGACTCTTTGCAACCCCGTGGACTGTAGCCAAGTAAGCTCCTCTGTCCATGGGGATTCTCCAGGCAAGAATACTGGAGTGGATTGTCATGCCCTCCACCAGGGAATCTTCCCAACCCACGGATCAAACCCGTGTCTCCCACATTGCAGGCAGATTTTCTACCATCTGAGCCACCAGGGAAGTCCAAGAATCCTGGAGTGGGTAACCCATCCCTTCTCCAGGGGAGCTTCCCAATCCAGGAATCGAACCAGTGTCTCCTGCACTGCAGGCAGATTCTTTACCAGCTGAGCTTTTATATTTGCCAAAAGTTGAAGTCTCTGAATAAATTAAGAGGTGGGGTGGTACATTACTGGCAGAGGAAAAATTCTGTGGTCACCAGAAAAAGCAATACCACATGAGAGGGTATTTAGGAGCATTTATTTAAATTATTTTTATCTTTCAGTCTCTCTTTTTTGAGGGGCGAGGGTTGGTTTCCTTTTCTCTCTTTTTTTGAAATTTCTCTTAAGATCGTGCATGTGTCCTCAATTGTATTTTTATTTCTTGTTACATCATTTTATGCATTTTGCATAAATTTCATGAATATTTTGTTAATAGGCTGATTCCAGATGCTATATATTGTGTTTTCTATAATGATTATACATTTTATGAAAGAGTTAAAGAAACTATTAGCTAAATGAAATTTCCTAACAAGTTTTAAAAATGGAAATTCACCTGGTAAATATGTAATTAATGTAGAGGCTATAATGGAAAGGGAAAAAAAGCAACAGGAAAACAACTTGGTAAAAATTATGGTAGCTGTTTGAAAAGAAATATTGTAAGGATGATGAATTTTAGCAAACAGGATCTTAGGATACATATATGAGACAAAATTTAAGATGTTGCTGATGTGATAATTTGCTCATTAATTGCAAGAAGAAAGATGAAGAGCCAAGGGTAGTATCACTATCTGTAAACTGGATATCTGGGTAAATGACGATATTATTAGGCAAGGGAACAATAAGAAATGAATAACATGTTTGGATGGTAGAGAATAAATTTAATGATTTTTATTTGGGACATCAGCAGAGAGCTGGTCCAAATCTGAGGATGGACATGTGGTAGGTTAAGTGGTACTAGAAGAATAGTGTACTGAGCAAGAGCGCAACGACAGTGAAAGAAGAGAGATGAGAAATTTAGAAAAGTGACATTGAACACAAAAAGAGTCAACTAAGTTAACAAAATTTGAAACCACTGACTTTAAACGCTTTATGCTGCTGCTAAGTAGCTTCAGACGTGTCCGACTCTGTGCGACCCCATAGACGGCAGCCCACCAGGCTCCCCTGTCCCTGGGATTCTCTAGGCAAGATCACTGAAGTGGGTTGCCATTTCCTTCTCCAATGCATGAAAGTGAAAAGTGAAAGTGAAGTCGCTCAGTCGTGTCCGACTCTTCGCAACCCCATGGCCTGCAGCCTACCAGGCTCCTCCGTCCATGGGATTTTCCAGGCAAGAGCACTGGAGTGGGTTGCCATTGCCTTCTCCGTTAAATGCTTTATAAACTCACATAAAAAAACTAAAAAAAAAAACCTACGAATGATCACAAATACATCATACTGTTTTTTTTTTTCACTCTTTATAACATTTATTATCCTGGGGTAATAATAATACCTACTGTACTATTGTAAAATATACCTTTGATATCTGTAGTTGATACGTCTGGTATCTTTGATATCAATTTTGTAAAATACTACTATTTACCTCTTATTTATCTGTATTCAGTTTGTTCCAGAAATGAATAGAGATTAGTTATCATCATCTATTGGAGGAAGAAATGGCAACCCACTCCAGTATTCTTGCCTGAAGAATCCCAAGGGCAGAGGAGCCTGGCAGACCCCACTAGTCCATGGAGTCATAAAGAGTTGGACAAGACTGAGTGATTAAGCACAACATATTATCATCTATACTTTTATGACTTTTTTCATGAAACTTGTCCTTTAAGCTAAGAGCAAAACCTCTTATATTTTGCTTCAGCCATCTCAAAGCTGAAAGCTGTATTTTTTCTTCAGACAGTTAAAGAAAAGATGATGATTACATTATAGAAAGATAAAGCCATATTGGGATGCAGAAGCTGGGACGTCAGGTAGACTCAATAGCTAGTTAAGTGACTTTTTTCACACTAACCTGAAATTGAATTTGCTACAAATTCCTTCCTCAGTTGATGTGTATTTACTGTATTTCATTAACCTTGTAGTAGATCAAAGCACAACATTGTAGAAGCTGCCAATGTTAAACCCATGAAAACCAAGATTCAGCTGTATTTGGTTCAAAATATGATCCTAAAGCCCAATGAGAATGACAGATATCTGGCTTACAGATCACTTATCCTTAAACTGTCAAATCGTAAGTTTGAGAATAAGTTAAAAGTTATGAGTTCACCAATACTGACATGAGTTTGAATGAGAAAACGAAAGCAGATTAAGGAAGTTGTAATTAATTCAAAGAATATCAATACAGTGTCTACTTTGGGTACTGTTAGACACTAAAGACAATTGAACAAGGTTTAGGAAAAGATTCAAAAATGTGACCAGGGGATTAAAAAGAATGAGAGAATTACCATGATAAGTACAGTGTTATGAGAGTCCACCAAAGAAATATCTAGCCAGAATGTAAGTTAGTGGGGAGAAGTGGTAGGCAAGAAAGAGCTGTTCCCACCCAATTATATATAAATGAGATTTGAGTAGTGCAGTCATGGAAATGAGTAGAAGCAAAATCTCTGCCCCAAACAAAGAAAACAGCATGTGGAAAATTCTGGATGTTAGAAAAGATAGTAGATTAAAGAAATGAAAACATTTAGTGTGTAATAACAAGCTCACTTGTTGCGAGCTGTGTGACAAAGTTGGAGAAGTAATCTGGAGCCCCATGCTGAGGAGGCTGGACTATCTGATGGCAAAAAATGGACCCAGAATATTAAGTGGCTTGAAGAGATTCAGGATTTAGTATGCTTATTCTGGTTATGGTGTCAGATTCATATGATAATAGAAAAAAATTTAAGATATTTTTTCCTCCAAAAATTAAGTAGATCAGTGGTAAATTATATCCTAGAATATTTTGACATATAGAATGGAAGGAGCATTGTAGTGGAAATATTAACATGTATATTAAGTCTGATTTCTGCCATTTACTAATGGTGTGGGTTTGAATATGTTCTTCAATATCGCTTTAAATGTAAATCTATAAATTGAAATGCAAAAATTTTAATAATGCCCACTCACAAAGTGGTTTTAAGCAACAGGACCTTGAAAGAGCTTGTGAAAATCAATAACAAAATATTGGTTATTTTCAGAAATGTGGCTATGAATATAATATTTTAAATGCCTATCAAGAAACATGAGCTCTGTATTAGGTTTCAAAAACTATAAATCTAAACTGAAAGAAGAAAGTATTTTCATATTTATAAGTGAAAACCCTTTGAAATAAGTTAAGGCTAGGTCATATGGTAGCTTTTAGTTTTTTAAGGAACCTCTCTAATGTTTTCCATAGTGGCTATACCAGTTTACATTCCCACCAACAGTGTAGGAGGGATCCTTTTTCTCCACACCCTCTCCAGAATTTGTTTGTGGACTTTTTGATGATGGCCGTTCTGACTGATCTAAACTGATACCTCATTGTAATTTTGATTTGCATTTCTCTAGTAATTAGTGGAGAAGGCAATGGCACCCCACTCCAGTCCTCTTGCCTGGGAAATCCCACGGACGGAGGAGCCTGGTAGGCTGCAGTCCATGGGGTCGCTAGGAGTCAAACACGACTGAGTGATTTCACTTTCACTTTTCACTTTCATGCCTTTGAGAAGGAAACGGCAACCCACTCCAGTACTCTTGCCTGGAGAATCCCAGGGACGGGGAGCCTGGTGGGCGGCCGTCTCTGGGGTTGCACAGAGTCGGACATGACTGAAGCGACTTAGCAGCAGCAGTAATTAGTGATGTTGAGCATCTTTCCATGTGCTTTGTCAATCCTATATATCTTCTTTGGAGAAATGTCTATTTAGGTCTTCCGCACTTTTTTTTTTTTTTTGAACTACATGAGCTGTTTGTAAATTTTGGAGATTAAGCCCTTGTCAGTTGTTTCATTTGCAAATATTTTCTCCCATTCTGAGCACTGTCTTTTTCAGTTTGTTTATAGTTTCCTTAGCTGTGCAAACACTTTTAAATTTAATTAAATCCCATTAGTTTAATTTTGTTTTTATTTTCATTATTCTAAGACGTGATCGAAAAAGATCTTGCTGCCATTTATGTCAAAGCGTGTTCTGCATATGTTCTCTCCTAAGAGTCTTATAGAATCTGACCTTACACATAAGTCTTTAATCCATTTTGAGTTTAGTTTTGTGTGGTGTTACGGAGTGTTCTAATTTCATTACTTTGCATGTAGCTGTCTAAGTTTTCTAGCACCACTCATTGAAGAGACTGCCTTTTCCCTATTATATAGTCTTACCTCCTTTGTCATAGATTAGGTGTCCACAGATATGTGTGTTTATCTCTGTCTGAACTTTATCTCCTGTTTCATTGATCTATATTTCTGTTTTTGTGCTAGTACCATATTGTTTTGATGACCCAGCAATCCCATTCTTATGCATATATCCAAGAGGAAACCACAACTTGAAAGGATGTGTGCACCTTAATGATCATTGTAGTGCTATTTACAATAGCCAAAACATGGAAGCAACTTAAATGCCCATCAACAGAGGAATGGATAAAGAAGATGTGGTACATATATACAATGGAATATTACTCACCATAGAAAAGAATGAAAGAAAATGAAATAATACCATTTGCAGTGACATAGATGGGCCTAGAGATTATCATATAGAGTGAAGTAATTCAGAAAGAGAAAGATGAATATTGTATAACTCCCCTTATATGTAGATTCTAAAAAATGGTACAAATGAACCCATTTACAAAACAGAAATAGTTACAGATGTAGACAGTAAATGTACCAAGAGGTTACCAAGAGGGGAATGGGTGGTAGGTTGAATTGGTAGGTTGGGATTGACATATATACACTATGTACTACAGTGTATTGACTATATTGACATATATACACTATATATAAAAGAGACTAATGAACTTTTTTTTTAGCTAATGAAAACATCCTGTATAGCACAGGATACTCTATTCAATGCTCTGTGGTGACGTAAATGGAAAGAAATCTAAAAAAGAATATATACATGTATGAATACACACACATACACACACATATATATATATAACTGATTCACTTTGCTGTACAGCAGATATTAACACAGCATTGTAAAACAAATATATTCTAATAAATAATAAATATACTTCAATAATTAAATATACACCAATTAATTAACTAATTAAAGCTATATAAATGAATTTATAAATCATAATCACATATAGGTTAGAACACAACTATTATATAAACTATAACTATTGAAATTTTTTAATTTATTAATGATTTTGGACAGCTTATTAAAACTAGGAAGCTTATTAAAACTAGGAAGATTATTAAAACTATAAAGTAGCTTATTAAAACTATAAAACTTCAATTATAGTTTAGATGTAGCTGTTATATCAACCATTTGCTTATAATGGCATTTATATAACAATATAGAATTATGAGATTTGTACTATAGGCATATGGTTGAAATCACCATGACAATTAAATGCATTTTTTAGTTTTTAAAATTAATTTTATTTTATCATAGGTACTTGGTAGGACCTTTTAAACTATTTTTAGAGTAATCCAAAAAATGAATAAAGTATTACATTCATTGTCACTTATTGAATAAGCAAATAGAAGTAACTATATATTTTAATTCAGATGTAAACATGGTTTTTGATAAGATACAATGCAGAACAGAAGAATAAGATGACAGTAAACAATACTGAAAATTAGGGAATAGGATAATATTTGAGGTAAAGAGTGGATTGTAAAATAAACTGAGTCCTATTTAGATAAATTGAGCTTGAAATGTTTTAAAGGAATATTTGGGATTAATGAGAAAATATTTAACAAGCTTTTAGAAATTTACATCTGAGTTCAGGAATGGGCCAAAGGCTAGAGGCATAAATTTTGGCATCAGCTACCTATACATAATATCTGAAGTCTTGAGATTAAAAGAACTTGCAAATGAAGGGATGCCCACATTCAAAAGTTGGGAGGAGGTAAGTAGAGGACATATGTTAAGGTTGAAAAGGTATATCTGATAATTAACAGAACCAATAGAAACCAATCTCATAGAAATGAAAAGAAAAGATTTCAGGAAAGATGAAATTTCTCTTAGTGTGAAAAGTAGATTGAAAATGAAAATTTTAAAAATGACCATGAAATTTCAACAAATGAATTTTTTTAAAGAGGGAATTTTAGAAAATGAGCCCAAAAGGAAACTAACAAATGTACTGAAAGACTAAGTAAATTTTGTTATGAGCAGAGCAAAACTGACAGAGAAAGAAATGACCTTTCATTTCACAACGAGAGAAAAATCCAGAAGTTGAGTGCTATCTTCCAGAAATCATTGAGGGAAGAAAAGAGGAATCAACATAAATTTAGATGAAAGCATTGACCAAGAATAAGAAATGGCATGATATAAGGTGGTCAGTGTGTATTTTTGTAGATCTACTGTGAGCATTCCAGTTCAGCTATTTCAAATCCTCAAAGATGATGCTGTGAAAGTGCTGCACTCGATATGCCAGCAATCTGGAAAACTCAGCAGTGGCTGCAGGACTGTAAAAGGTCAGTTTTCATTCCAATCCCAAAGAAAGGCAATGCCAAAGAATGCTCAAACTACCACACAATTGCACTCATGTTACACGCTAGTAAAATATTGCTCAAAATTCTCCAAGCCAGGCTTCAGCAATACGTGAACTGTGAACTTCCAGATGTTCAAGCTGGATTTAGAAAAGGCAGAGGAACCAGAGATCAAATTGCCAACATCCGCTGGATCATCAAAAAAGCAAGAGAGTTCCAAAAAAACATCTATTTTTGCTTTATTGATTATGCCAAAGCCTTTGACTGTGTGGATCACAATAAGCTGTGGAAAATTCTGAAAGAGATGGGACTACCAGACCATTTGACCTGTCTCGTGAGAAACCTGTATGCAGGTCAGAAAGCAACAGTTAGAACTGGACATGGAACAACAGACTGGTTCCAGATAGGAAAAGGAGTACATCAAGGCTGTATATTGTCACCCTGCTTATTTAACTTATATGCAGAGGACATTATGAGAAATGCTGGGCTGGAAGAAACACAAGCTGGAATCAAGATTGCTGGAAGAAATATCAATAACCTCAGATATGCAGATGACACCACCCTTATGGCAGAAAGTGGAGAAGAACTAAAGAGCCCCTTGAGGAAAGTGAAAGAGGAGAGTGAAAAAGTTGGCTTAAAGCTCAACATTCAGAAAACTAAGATCCTGTTATATGGTCCCATCACTTCATGGGAAATAGATGGGGAAACAGTGGAAACAGTGTCAGACTATTTTTTGGGGCTCCAAAATCACTGCTGATGGTGATTGCAGCCATGAAATTAGAAGACGCTTACTCCTTGGAAGGAAGGTTATGACCAACCTAGATAGCATATTTAAAAGCAGAGACATTATTTTGCCAACAAAGGTCTGTCTAGTCAAGGCTATGGTTCTTCCAGTGGTCATGTATGGATGTGAGAGTTGGACGGTGAAGAAAGCTGAGCACCAAAGAATTGATGCTTTTGAACTGTGGTGTTGGAGAAGACTCTTGAGAGTCCCTTGGACTGCAAGGAGATCCAACCAGTGCATCCTAAAGGAGATCAATCCTTGGTGTTCATTGGAAGGACTGATGTTGAAGCTGAAACTCCAATACTTTGGCCACCTCATGCGAAGAGTTGACTCATTGGAAAAGACCCTAATGCTGGGAAGGATTGAGGGCAGGAGGAGAAGGGGACGACAGAGGATGAGATGGTTGGATGGCATCACCGACTCGATGGACATGGGTTTGGGTGGACTCCAGGAGTTGATGATGGACAAGGAGGCCTGGCGTACTGCGATTCATGGGGTCCCAAAGAGTCAGACATGACTGAGTGACTGAACTGAACTGAAGTGAACTGAGAGCACACCATAAAATTACACTCTTCCCCTAGTGAAAATATTCCCTAATTTTTTGAAGATTATTGTCTTTAGTAAGCATATACTAAATGTTAGGTATTCTATTATAGATAATATTCTGGAAGCATTATATATATTATTTCAGTTAATCATCACAAAACTCACTGGGAGATAGCTTTAATGTAATTCTTATTTCATGGTTGAAGAAACTGAAGCTTAAGCTTCAGTTCAGTTCAGTCACTCAGTCATGTCCGACTCGTTGCGATCCCATGAACTGCAGCATGCCAGGCCTCCCTGTCCATCATCAACTCCCAGAGTTCATCCAAACCCATGTCCATTGAGTCAGTGATGCCATCAAACTATCTCATCCTCTGTCGTCCCCTTCTCCTCCTGTCCTCAACCTTTCCCAGCATCACGGTTTTTTCAAATGAGTCAGTTCTTTGCATCAGTGGCCAAAGTATTGGAGTGTCAGCTTCAGCATCAGTCCTTCCAATGAAAACTCAGGACTGATCTCCTTTAGGATAGACACGTTGGATCTCCTTGCAGTCCAAGGGATTCTCAAGAGTCTTCTCCAACACCATAGTTCAAAAGCATCAATTCTTCAGCGTTCAGCTTTCTTTATAGTCCAACTCTCAAATCCTACATGACCACTGGAAAAACCATAGCCTTGAGTAAATGGACCTTTGTCGACAAAGTAATGTCTATGCTTTTTAATGTGGTGTCTAGGTTGGTCATAACTTTCCTTCCAAGGAGTAAGCATCTTTTAATTTCATGGCGGCAATCACCATCTGCAGTGATTTTGGATCCCCTAAAAAATAAAGTCAGCCACTGTTTCCACTGTTTCCCATCTATTTACTATGAAGTGATGGGACCAGATGCCATGATCTTAGTTTTCTGAATGTTGAGCGTTAAACCAACTTTTTCACTCTCCTCTTTCACTTTCATCAAGAGGCTCTTTAGTTCTTCTCCACTTTCTGCCATAAGGCTAGTGTTATCTGCCTATCTGAGGTTATTGATATTTCTCCCAGCAGTCTTGATTCCAGCTTGTGCTTCCTCCAGCCCAGCGTTTCTCATGGTGTACTCTGCATACAAGTTAAATGAGCAGGGTGACTATATACAGCCTTGACGCACTCCTTTTCCTATTTGGAACTAGTCTGTTGTTCCACGTCCAGTTCTAACTGTTGCTTCCTGACCTGCATACAGGATTCTCAAGAGGGAGGTCAGGTGGTCTTATATTATCATCTCTTTCAGAACTTTCCACAGTTCACGTGTTGCTGAAACCTGGCTTGGAGAATTTTGAGCATTACTTTACTAGTGTGTGAGATGAGTGCAGTTGTGCAGTAGTTTTAGCATTCTTCGGCTTTGCCTTTCTTTGGGATTGGAATGAAAACTGACCTATTCCAGTCCTGTGGCCACTGCTGAGTTTTCCAAATTTTCTGCCTCTACACAAAGACCCTCAATGCTAGCAGGTAATTCTGGCCCTGTCTCTTATGTGGTCACCATTTTTTTTCTGTTGGTCCTGGTGTGCATGAGACCCTGTGTGTGCCCTTCAAAAGTAGAGTTTCTGTTTCCCCTAGTCCTATGAAATTCCTGAGGTCAAACCCCACTGTCCTTCAAAGCCAGATTCTGTGGGTGCACCTCCTCCCATTGCCACGCCCCAGACGGGGCAGCCTGATGTAGTGCTCAGAATGTTGACCCCTGTGGAAGAACTACTGTGGTGTAATTATTTTTCCAGTTTGTGAGTTGCCCACTGGTGTATATGGGATTTGATTTTATCATGATTGAGCCCTTCCTACTATTTCATTGTGATTTCTTCTCTGCCTTTGAACGTAAAGTATCTTTTTCAGTAGGTTCCAGTGTTTCTTGGCCAATGGTTGTTCAGCACTTAGTTGTGATTTTGATGTTTCTGTAAGAAAACCATGTTGTTCTACTTTGTCATCTTATCTCTTCCTTGCTTTTTATTCTTTATACCTTACTTCTGATTACATTTAATTCATTATAATAGAATTATTTTTTGATCCTCTACTAGTAACAGGCACTGTTTTTATTTTTTTTGCTTATAAACAACAGAAATTTATTTCTCACAGTTCTGAAGTCCTGTTTTCAAGTGCCAGTGATACACTATTAAGAAGGTAGGCAGGATCTGTGTGCTTCTGGAGTCTCCATTCTCTGAAAATGATAACCCAATGAGCACAGGAGACAGAGAGAAAGAGAAGAGCCAAGTCAGAGGAAATGCTACTGAGCTTTAAAAAATAGTCACAGAAATTTGGAGTATTTTAGTCTAATCCTTATTTTGTAAATGGAAGAAAAAAATGGAGTGGCTTGAACTTACCCTCGCAACAAGCACCTAGCCTGGGAACACAGCTCTGTTGCTCCAAGTTTGCTTTTGTTTAACTTCTCTTTGAACTTATAAATGGTTTCTAAACTTTGAGTGTTATTCAAAGATCCCACTGTTTAACAGAAAGTGAGAAAAACTTTATATGAATAATAATGCTGTAATAAATACAGCCTGTAATTCTCTCTAATATTTCACTTTGCTGTTAGCATCTACCCATTTTATTGCTTATTCTGATACTGTTTTTCTCTGGTGTTTTTAAAGTTTGGGTATATGATTTACCTAGATCAGCAATAACATTGAGAAGCTTAGATTTCAGTTTTTCAGAAGACAGGAGTCTTATAGAGTAATGAACTTAGTGATATTATTTCATTTAGATCCAAATTTTAAAAGACAAATAATACACTTTGAATATTTGAAAGAAATGACCTATAGATTCAACATTGTGTTCTGTTCCTGTTACTAACTGAGAAATTTTAAATGATTAATTTAATCATTCAATTGCCTTATCTCTATAAGAAGAATGATAAAATAATAATAATAATAGTAATTAACACAATACTAATATTTGCTATACATACTTTTGCAGATTTTGGTGTAAGAAAATAAGAATTGCATATTAAAAACTTTATGGAATCAAAAATATATTTAAATGATAAGACAAAAGAATGAAAGATAGTCACAAGGGGCAGAAAATGTAAAGCATTAAATAAGATGTTTTCTGTTCAAAAGACATGGTAGCTATGAGTTCACAATTTTGTCTTAATGTCAAAGGCAAAGAAAAATCACAGATTTTTAGAAATCAAAGAATCTCCAATTATTTTGTCAGCTTCCTTCTTTTAAAATCCAAAGGGCTTTGAGAAATAAGGCCACCAGCCAAGGTGTCACGAAATTAGAATTAAAACTATGGTATTCTGATTGTCTGTGTCTGTGTATAATATATATAAAATTTCCAATGCTCCCTATTGTGTCACAGAGACAAACAACTAGCACATCTAGTCTCAGTGTGTAGAAGAAAAACAGATAAATGATCATTGCTTACATCAATTCAGTCTTAAATTCAAATGATTGACGTGTTCAGAAATCTACAGTAGGCAATATACTGGCAATGTCGGATAAAAGACACATCACCCAGTACTCACTAAAAATTTTTGAGGATTGTGGATTCCCTTAATGCAGCATCTAATGATGTGGATCCTTGGTCAAAGTTACAATAACCCAAAACACTACAATTCCACTCTGTGATTATCAGTATCTACCTCCCTAGTGCCCTCAGCAGCTTAAGAAACATCGGTGGCACTTTGCCAGATTTGACAGCTTCCTCTCATCTGACACAAAACAAAGAAAAATGTGTTTCCCAGATGTATTAACAGCAACAGCTGGTCCCATCAATTCAGGAAAAAAGATAATCCTCTAAAAAGCAAATGCATAATATGTTCTCCAAGGCTGGTACATATCTAGCATTTCAATATGACACAAGTTTCAGCTCTCTTCTGATTTGGCTTTAGTCTCTGATTTAAAGGTTGCCAGCTGCAACAAGAGTGTTTGGAGGAGTCAACCTGAGACTACAGATAAGTCATTCTAGGATGAATGTTTGCTCTTGCTGAACATCAGGATCCTACAAGCCAATTCAAAATGAGAGAAAATGTCATTATGCTTAAAGAAGTTCAATTATAGATTCAAATGCATCTGCTATTCGTCACTTTTAATCATTGTCATTGTCTGATAAGAGAACCAAAGAAAGAAAGCTCAGTGTAGTGCTGATGGGTCTGTCTCCAAAAACATTCAATTTGTTAACTCTTTTTCAGATAGAGAAAAAAAAAATAGATCAAGTTGTAGTCTGTGTGCCTTTTAATGACTCAGTCTTGCTGAAAACTATATTTTACACAATGCCAAACAAAAGAAATGCTCCTCTTTTAATTTTTTTTAATATCTTGTTTTTCCTTTGCTAAAGGAATTCGTAAATCCACAAATTGATCACATATGAGTTTCAGGTTTAAAGTACAACATAAGTGTTATAATGTAAAGTTGATACAAAATAAGTTAGTGATCTGAGAATCTCTCAGGTCAAATGACCCATTATTGACCCATTTTTATCTTGAAGAGCTGGTAAAGAGACCAAAAGTAATAGGTAAATCAGATAGTTTTCATGGAAAAGTTTCCCACAAATACTTTCAAACTGTTCTATTATATTAAATTATTTCTTTTGTAAACAATGCATCCTCCTGGATTGGAGAAGATTTAATATTTTAATATATCTTACTCTAGTTTCTGTCTTCTTTATATCTACCTGGGATCATGCTCACAACAGAAATGAGAATTTTAACTGAGGTAGAGGAAAAAGAAAAGTTTAGTTTGTATAATATCTGAAACTATAGAAAATCATTCACTGAATAACTATTGAAACATATGTTAAAACAATCACTGAAACAAAAATGTTAAACGTTTTCATTTCCCATTTTAATTAGGTCATACATCATTGATTAAGAACATGAAGTTTGTGCAAAACTTCTTGGTTAAAATATGTTTAAATCAGCTTGATTATTTATTTAGCTAAATCCTAACAAAAATAAAATTTCTCAGAATATTTGCCACCTTAGCAAACCATCAGATTCAACATGTACACCAGGTCATTCATACACCCATGCTGAGAGCTTACACAATAAAAAGAGGGTGATTATTGTGAAAGACAGGTTTAGAAAACAAATTTTTTACTGTGGTTTTTTTCAGATTTTTGCAAAACGGATATATAAACCTCTTTGTAAAATAGAGTATTGTATGATCCTGACCAAACATTAAATCATAGTTAAAATCATCATTCTGGAATAGAAATTACAAGTAAGATAAAATAACTAAATTACTTGCTTGAAGCAATAATGACCAGCATAATAATTGTGAACAGTTTGAATTGATTTCAGTTATTCGTATGAAATCTAGGAAAAGACAAAGATCTTATAGTTCTTTTACAGTATATTTTCACAATATTAATAGAGGCTGATTATTTAGTACATATTACATTTAAGGCACTGTTCTGGATCTTTTCTATTTATAGATAGAGAATAGAATAAAATGTTTATTGGATCACTGTGATATAGCTAGTAAATTCCATAACTGGGATTCAAATGACTTAAATCTTAATCTCCCCAAAGCTCATTTGTCCAGAGATCATGTTTGAGTATAATTCATAAAGAATTTTTTCTGGATATTTCACAGAGCATTATTTTGACCATAAAGGTAATGTTGATACCAAAAATATTTCATTCTTTCATTCACAATTTGTCCCCCTAGACTGAGTATTAAATACAATGGTAAAATCAAAACACATGAAACTTGTCCACATGGACCTTTTCTTGTTTTATTTGGCTTTTGCTTTTTAGTAAAAGAAACAGATTTCAACCAAATATTTAAATAGATATACAATTATAATTGGTGTAAGGGATATAAAGGAAAAGAGCAGCTTAATTTGAGGGTGGTTAGCAAAAGAAACTTGACTCAAGATTAAGAACTCAGGAAAAGTCACACTGAAGAAGTGATATTTAACCAAATACTGACTGCAAGAGCAGGGAAGTCCAAGGGAAGAGTGAGTCAGAGGAGTTTAGAGAGAGGATAACAGTGGTTGTTAAGCCCTTGAGTTTGAAAGAAGTGGGTTATGAACCAAAGTAAAACAACAACAAAACAAGCAAACAAAAATACTATTTAGATCATCTTGATGGAGGACAGTTTATCATGTGATTAGATTAAAGGGATTGGGCAGGAGCACAGGGTCATTATTACTGTAGGTGAGAGACTTAAATATAAAAAACAATATATAAACTATAAACAAAATTTAACAAAGTCAAAGAGTTACAGTCTTAGTCACTGGGAGTAGAATTAAGAATTGAGACTTTTCTTTTATGTCTGTATGAGTTCAGAAAGCTATACCTTGAGATAACTATCTTCTTTCTTAAAAAGTTCTATTTTAGAACAGATCAATTACATAGGAATGTCGACTAAAGCTCATACACATTTCACTGTGAAGACCAAAAATATCTCAGATATAAATCATCACAAACCTTTTGATATTTGGCAATAAGTCCTAGGAGAAGATTTTTGAAATACTATTTTTCTTACAAATGCTAGAAAAGTCTAATTAAATGAATATATTTTTATTTGTTATAATCTTTAACAACGTAGCATATATTTTTTAAATTTGTAATGGGAATCACAATTTGTCACAACATGACTCTTTTAGTTTTACATCTTTTAGCAATCTCACTTATAATACATTCATAGCCTGATTCTCCTTGAGCCCTCATGAATCTTGATTTTACAGCATAATCACAAATGCAGTAGACATGGTTCTCATTTAAATTATGTGAAATTGATGTTGTGATGCATTCAAATGCCACAAAAAAAAAAAAAATGTACCTGGTCATGGCAGGGGTGTCAAAGGCAGTGAGGACTGAGGCCCTTAAGAGAGAATGCTCTAGACTTTATACCTTTTCACAAACTTCAGAATCCTTTCCAAAAAGAATTCTGATACTGTCAGGGTATTTCTAACACTGAATTTTGTTACATTAGGAAGGCTGCATTACCTATTGTAAGTTCACATAACCCACTGAAAGTTCAGATGTTTTAAAGTAATCTATTGTTGCTAGAGATCAAGAGTTTGTTTTACATGAAAGTAGCATTTAACTACCTTCTTTTGGGTCTCAGAAAAACCTATTTGCTTCTAATTAATTCCCCAATGACATTAATATATCTATCATTTCACAAGATAGAGAATCAAACTGTGTAAATGTGAACAGCTTTCCAGAGATTAACAATGTGTGTAGTTAATTCATGGGGAAAAAAATGTCTGTCAAGATCGTCTTTTGAAGCTGCTTAGAATGCTGCAGAAGAACTGGATTCTACACTGCTGTTTCTATTCTGCTATCAGAAAGTGACAATTAGTTAGAAATGCTATTCACTTAGAAATACCAAAGCTTGTCCTTTTAAGATTAAGGCCAAAAATACACTCTGAAGTGATTTCTTCAAGTCTGTGGCCAATTGTATTATGTCTGGGTGCTAATGAATTAATAATTTGTTTTACTGATGTTTAGCCTTGCGTGCATGCTCAGTCGTGTCCAACTCCTGTGACCCTATGGACTGAAGCCTGCCAGGCTCCTCTGTCCATGGGATTCTCCAGACAAGAATACTAGAGTGGGTTGCCATTTCCTTCTCAAGGGATCTTCCTGGCCCAGGAATCTAACGCACATCTCTTACATCTCCTGCATTGGCAGGTGGATTCTTTACACTGAGCCACCTGAGAAGCCTTGATTATTTAGCTTTAGTTGGGTATGTTTTCAGTTCTGCTTGTAAGCATAGTAATCCATCCAAGATTGCTTTTTCTACTGAATTGTAGTTGGTGTAAAATATGTTACAGGTGTACAGTATAATAATTCATAATTTTAAAGGTTATACTCCATTTATACTTATAAAATATTGGCTATATTCCCTGTATTGTACAGTATATCCTTGTAGCTCATTTTTTATTTACTGTTAATTGTAGGATAATTACTTTTCAATATTGAGTTGGCTTTTGCCATACAACATGAATCAGCCATACATATACATATGTTCCCTCCATCTTGAAACTCATCTCCTCTCCAAACCCCATCCCACCCCTGTAGGTTGTCACAGAGCTTCAGATTGAGCTCCCTGTGTTAAACAGCAACTTCCCTTTAGCTATCTCTTTTACATAGGATAAAGTATGTGTTTCAATCCTACTTTCTCAATTGGTCCCACCCTCTCCTTCCCGCCATGTTCCAAGTCTCTTCTTTATGTCTGTGTCTCTATTCCTGCCCTGCAAATAGGTTCATCAGTACCATCTTCTAGATTGCATAATGTATTTTATGCATAGTAGCTTGTATCCCTTAATCCCCTAACTTTATATTGCCCCTCCCCACCACTGGTAACAGTAGTTTGTACTCCGTATCTGTGAGTCTACTTCTTATTTGTTACATTCACTAGTTTGTTGTAGTTTTTAAATTCCACAAACAGATTATATCATATAGCATATATCTTTCTTGGTCTGACTTATTTCACGTAGCACAGTATTTCTTTGATCACCTTCACAATCATTACTTTGAACTCAAATAGATTGTCTATCTCCTCTTCATTTAATTCTTCTGGGGTTTAATCTTATTCTTTCATCTGGAACCTTACCTCTGCTGTCTCATTTTGCCTAAGTTGCTGTTTGTTTTTTTTAATGTATCTGATTGATTATGTTTCTAAGCCTTGGAGAGGTGGCTTTCTGGAGGAGACATCCTATGCATACCAGCAGTGCACTCCCCTTGTTACTGAGCTGTATCATCTAGAGGTTTTTCCTATGAAAGCCATATGGGTCCTTCTGTTGTAGCAGGCTGTCTGTGTAAGTGTCTGGTTGTCTTGTCTGTCCCCTAGTCCAGTTGGTTGCCAGGCCCTGCCTCATGCAGAGGCTGCCAGGTGCTTGTTGGTGGGACTTAGTCATGAGTGACTGATTGCAGAACCTCTGGTGTCCCTGAAGCTAGTGTTGGCTCACTGTGAGTGGAATCAGGGTCCAGAAGGCTCTCGGTCTGTTGCCTGCTCACTGGTGGGGAAGCCAGGTCATGAGGTTAGTGACAGACTATTGGCAGGCAGAGCTGGTCCTGGAGTCTGATTGTGGGACCCAGGTTCTTCAGAGCTGGTGTCAGATTGCTGGTGGTGAGGGATCCAGTTTGCGACACAGTTGGGTATGTGGTCCAAGGTATTCTATGCTTGTGTTGGACTGCTCGTAGACAGAGCCATGATCCAGCTGGTCCAAGGGTAGGATCTGGCCCACTGTGGGCAGATGGGTCTGTAGGCTGCAGGATTGTGACTTTCTTATGTCTGGTGTCTGCCCCCTGGAAGGTGAGACTGGCACAGAGGCTAGCACATGCTTCCTGGAGGGCAGGGCCAGTGCCTGCTCACTGGTGGATGGAGCTAGGTCTTGGTCCTTTAGCAGGCAGGACCGTGTACAGAGGCAGGTATGGGTCCAGTATGTCTTTAGGTATAATGTCTGCTGATGGGTAGTGCTGTGTTTCCACCTAGTTAGTTGACTATTTTGTTTTTATACTGATCTGTGTTGTTGTAGTTGAGTCACTAAGCCATGTCTGACTCTGCAACCTCATGAATTGTAGCACTCTAAGTGCTGCAAACATGAATTTGCCCCAGTTCATGTCCATTGACGGAGAAGGCAATGGCACCCCACTCCAGTACTCTTGCCTGGAAAATCCCATGGACGGTGGAGCCTGGTGGGCTGCCGTCTATGGGGTCACGCAGAGTCGGACATGACTGAAGTGACAGCAGCAGCAGCAGCAGCATGTCCATTGAATCAGTGATACTATCCAACCATCTCATTCTCTGCCACCCTCTTTTTTTGGTTCAATCTTTCCCAGCATCAGTCTTTTCCAGTGAGTCGGCTGTTTGCATGAGGTAGCCAAAGTATTGGAGCTTCAGCATCAGTCCTTGCAATGAATATTCAGGGTTGATTTCCTTTAAGATTGACTGGTTTTATCTTCTTGCTGTCCAAAGGACTCTCAAGAGTCTTCTCCATTACCACAATTCAAAAGCATCAATTCTGCATTACTCAGCCTTCTTTTTGGCCCAACTCTCAGAACTGTACATGATTACTCGAAAAACCATAGCTTTGACTAAACTGGTATGTCATAGCTTTTGTTCCAGGGAGCAAGCATCTTTTAATTTCATTGCTGTAGTCACCATCTTCAGTGATTCTGGAGCCCAAGAAAATAAAATCTGTCACTGCTTCCACATTCTCCCCTTCTATTTGCTATGAAGTGAAGGGACAAGATGCCATGATCTTGTGAAAAGTGAAAGTGTTAGTTGCTCAGTCATATCCGACTCTTTGTGACCCTATGGCTGTAACCTGCCAGGCTCCTCTGTCCATGGAATTCTCCAGGCAAGAATATTAGAGTGGGTAGTGGTCATGTATGGATGTGAGAGTTGGACCGTGAAGAAAGCTGAGCGCCGAAGAATTGATGCTTTTGAAATGTGGTGTTGGAGAAGACTCTTGAGAGTCCCTTGGACTGCAAGGAGATCCAATCAATCCATCCTGAAAGAGATCAATCCTGGGTGTTCATTGGAAGGTCTGATGTTGAGGCTGAAACTCCAGTACTTTGGCCACCTCATGCGAGGGGTTGACTCATTGGAAAAGACCCTGATGCTGGGTAGGATTGGGGGTGGGAGGAAGAGGGGATGACAGAGGATGAGATGGTTGGATGGCATCACTAACTCAATGGACATGGGTTTGGGTAGACTCCGGGAGTTGGTGATGGACAGGGAGGCCTGGCGTGCTGCAATTCATGGGGTCGCAAAGAGGCAGACACGACTGAGCGACTGAACTGAACTGAACTGAGCCGTTCGCTTCTCCAGGGTATCTTGCCGACCCAGGGCTCAAACTCGGGTCACCAACATTGCAGGCAGAGTCTGTACCATCTGAGCCACCAGGGAAGCCCATGATCATGATCTTAGTTTTTTCTTTTTTTTTTTTTTAAACATTGAGTTTTAACCCAGCATTTTTTTTTGACCTTTTACAAATAGAGGATTTTAGATTTACTTGTAAAGAAAGGTTAAGTGGTTGTTTAGTTAGCTATTACACACAGTATTTGTTAAGTTAATACAAGATGGACTTTAGAAAACATTTTCTAAAATAATGTATTTTGATAGCACTTATTATATTGGAGTATTGAAATCACACTTAGAGTGCAGAGAAATATTGCTTCCTTCATCTACAGTAAGAGTACTTCAACATGATACTGTGTGTACTAGATGCTCATACCCAGAAAATACTTCAAAAGATATTTTTATGCTATTATACTGAAATACAGGTTTGAGTGACACAAGGTATTTTTTAAGTAATGACTTCAATAGAATTTTGGTAAACAGTTTTTTATGCCAAATTATTTTCATGCCACATTATAAGGATTAGCATTTTGTGAATGGTTTGAAATAGATTTTGCCCATTGTCTTCTTGTGCCTTTAACTTTATATTTATGCTTTTGTTTGTATATGGTAAGACTACTGCTCTCACACTCAATATTGAACTGCAGTTAACTATAAACACCAGGAGGTAGGGCATGGCATTGTACTACTTTCAATTAAAAGAGGGGGATGAGAGTGCTGTTTACATTCCCTTAGCTCCCCAATGCACTCAATTAATCATTTTAGATATTCCACTTGGAGCCTAACTAATTCTTTATGATTTTGACAGCTTGAAACAAATACATTTAATAAAATGCACATCATCCAAGATACGTGTTAATAATTATGTTTTATATTTAGAAATAAATAAGATACTGGAGGTTAATTTACTGATGAGGGGGGGAAATTTCACTTAAAGAATCCTAAATAAGAGGTCATGTTACCTCAAGGCAAGAATTCAGTTAAAGTGGTAGTGCCCTCATATTTTTTGTAAAGCAAAACAAATACAATTAATTTTTTTAAGACTCAAATTCAGTGGTTGCTTTCAGGAATTTCTAGAGTTAGAGCTCCAAGAATAACTCAATCAGTGGCAAAAAGCGAGAAGCAGAAACAATAACAAACAAAACACAAGCCATCATGAATGACAGAATAAAAAGTCAAGACTAAGATGAACAAAGATTTCAGATATTGAAATTATTAAGCATAGTGTTAAAATATGTTTAAGGCAATAAGTAGAAATTAAAACTGAGTAAAAGGCAAGGGTTTAAGAATTGGTAGGCATATATGAACACAATGTAAATGTGTATAAACATCCTACAAATTAAACAGAGCAATTTTATATAAATAGTATTAACAGTGAACTATGAGAAGCTGAAGGGAATTTGTATTCCAAAAAGTTGATGTAAATAAATTCTCAAAAAATAACAGAAACAAAGGGGCTAAAACTACGAAAATATTTTGTAAAGACATAGAGAGCAGAGAGAATATGTAATATACATCCAGTTGGGGTTTCTGAAGGAAAAGACAAAGAAAATGAAAGAGAATATTCAAGAAAATAGTTGAGAATTTTTCATAAATTATTCAGTATGCCACTGATTCCAGTATGCTGCTGAATTCTCTCAAAAATATAAAGAGAGATACACACCTAGACACAACAAAATAAAATATAGAACACCTAAGACAAAAAGAAAATTCTAAAAGCAGCCAGAAAAAAAAAAAAAAGATGATTAACTTCAGTGGAATTGATATTAAAGTGACTGCTGAATTTTCCAATGGAAATAATGGATGCCAGAATACCATGGAGTAATATCTTAAACACACTAAGAGGAAAAAAAATATCAACATCAGATGCTACATGAAGTTAAAATACCTTTCAAAAGTTAGAACCAAATAATATTTTAAAGCAAACATTTAAAAATTAACGTTTACTGAGAAAATAAAAATTTAAAGGATATACATAAAGATAAGGGCAATTATCCTAAACAAAAAGTCTGAAATTCATTAAAGTATACTTTGTAACAAAAATTATAGATGTGAGGATTAATACAGCTCCTGTTTTTTTTTTAAATAATGTTGCCATTCTGTGTAACTGAAAACAATGAAAGATAAAACATAATGAATGGAAAAGATCATGAATTTTTTAAATTTTTGTTGAGCTTCAAGTGCCTTTGAGAGATCGTGCCAAAATGCCAAGTACAGAGTTATATCTGTGGATTGAAACCTCATGAGAGATCCCTAGGATGGAGATAAACTGTGTGATTAATATGCTTATAAGTGGTCATTGGGAATAATGTGCATGGATGAGATCACCCAATAAGATGATGAAGAGGATATAGTCTAGGACTTGGCATTGAGGAACACCAACATTTAATAAAGAATCTTGCTTGTGAATTGAACATTTGAATTTGGTTTTTAAAGTGATTTTTACTTCTTAGATTTAGGTCATATTAATGTATTTCTCTATCCAAATGTTAATCTCAATTTCTTCTCTTCAATGTAATATTGAGCCAAACAATGCTCTAGAGTCCATAAAGCACTTAAAATTAGATGCAAGTATAAACTATTACATTATTGAAAATCATTAGTCAATTCAGTGAGTCTTAATTGTATTAATAAAACACATTGAAGAACTGATCCATGTTTCATTTATCACTTCTCCCAAGGAATGTTGCCAAGCCCACATTACATGATCCTATCAAATTAACACCCCTGTAATTTCTGAATTCCAATCCCAGGGAGGAAACAGTAGTTCTTCAGCACTGAGAAAACATTATGTAACCTTGACTACCCAGGTTCAGAGTGTGTCAGCTACTAGATGATCTAACTGAAACTCTACACAAGACATCAAATTTGTAAACTATATAGATATAAATTTTATTTTTTTCTTGATGAGAAATGGAATATTCTTACCATTGTTTTCAAACCCAAGATCTTTAGTGTCACTATTCAAATGTATCCTATTTGTTTCCTAGTTGGCTCCCTCATTTAATTATACTTACATTTCATTATGGGCTTCCGAGGTGGCACAAATGGTACAGAACCTGCCTGCCAATGCAGGAGACATAAGCAGATGTGGGTTCGATCCCTGGGCCAGGAAGAGCCACTGGAGGAGGGCACAGCAACCCACTCCAGTATTCTTGCCTGGAGAATCCCATGGACACAGAGGAGTCTGGTGGGCTACAGTCCATAGGGTTACAAAGAGTTGGACACAACTGAAATGATTTAGCATGAAAACACCTTTTGTTACTTTCTGTGCAAAAGTTCCCTTCCACACCAGCTAACATGAAAGTTTTCCTCTTGATATATTTTGAATAATTGTTCCTCAACTTTATAAATCTTTGCTCTAGACTTGAATCAGCTCTACCACTCCACCAACCATCTTCTCCTTCAAACTTTAAAATACCTATTTAAAAATCCCTGATTGGTGCACTAATTTTATTACTGAACTTTAGTCATCTTAGTGACTAAAGGTAGTCATCTCAATGAGCTCAATGTCTCTTTCAGAACTTAAGTACATGATTTCTTCTATAGGCACTTAACACATTTTCTGTCCTATATTTTAACATCTATTTACCCTATATTGCCCTCTTCTGTATAAATTTTAGTTACTCTTAATATTTTTCATAAGACCTAATAAAATGCCATTCACAAATCAGGAAACAGTGAAACATTCATTATTATCTTTTCTGGTTGATCATTGAATAGTAGCTTGTTTTTCTATCTAATCTATTCACTTTGGGAAACAGCCGATTTCTAAAATTTGATAGCACTTTATGTATACTTCTTTTAGCTGTCCAGTGGGGGAAAGGATCATGGTGGAGAGTTGTGACAAAACTTGATCCACTGGAGAAGGGAATGGAAAACCACTTCAGTATTCTTCCCTTGAGAACCCCATGAACAGTATGAAAAGGCAAAAAGATAGGACACTGAAAGATGAACTCCCCAGGTTGGTAGGTACCCTATATGCTACTGGAGATCAGAGGAGAAATAATGAAGAGAATAAATGAAGAGATGGACCCAAAGCAAAAACAATACCCAATTGTGGATGTGATTGGTGATAGCAGCAAAGTCCTATGCTATAAAGAGCAGTATGGATAGGAACCTGGAATATTACGTCCATGAATCAAGGCAAATTGGAAGTGGTCAACAGGTGATGGCAAGAGTGAACATCAACATTTCAGGAATCAGTGAACTAAAATGGACAGGAATGGGTGAATTTAACTCAGATGACCATTATATCTACTTCTGTGGGAAAGAATCCCTTAGAAAAAAAATGGAGCAGCAACAAAAGAGTCCGAAATGCAGTATTTGGATGCAATCTCAAAATCGACAGAATGATTTATGAACACTTCCAAGGCAAAGCATTCAATACCATGGTAATCCAAGTCAATGCCCCAACCAGTAATGCAGAAGAAGCTGAAGTTGAATGATTCTATGAAGACCTACAAACCTTCAAGAACTAACACTCAAAAAGATGTCGTTTTCAGTATAGGAGACTGGAATACAAAAGTAGGAAGTGAAGAAACACCTGAAGTAACAGGCAAACTTGGCTTGGAATACAGAATGAAGCAGGGCAAAGGCTAATAGCGTTTTGCCAAGAGAATGTACTGGTCATAGCAAACACCCTCTTCCAACAACACAAGAGAAGACTCTACACGTGAACATCACCAGATGGTCAATACCGAAATCAGATTGATTATATTCTTTGCAGCTAAAGATGGAAAAGCTCTATACAGTCAGCAAAAACAAGACCAGGAGCTGACTGTGGCTCAGATCATGAACTCTTTATTGCCAAATTTAGACTTAAATTGGAGAAGGCAATGACACCCCACTCCAATACTCTTGCCTGGAAAATCCCATGGATGGAGGAGCCTGGTAGGCTGCCGTCTATGGGGTTGCACAGAGTCGGACATGACTAAAGTGACTTGGCAGCAGCAGACTTAGATTGAAAAAGTAGAGAAAACCACTAGACCATTCAGGTATGACCTAAATCAAAACCCTTACGATTATTCATTGGAAGTGACAAGTAGATTCAACGGGATAGATCTGATAGACAGAGTGCCTGAAGGACTATGGACAGAGGTTCGGGACATTGTACAGGAGAAAGGGATCAAGACCATCCCCAAGAAAAAGAAATGCAAAAAGGGACAATGGTTATCTGAGGAGGCCTTACAAATAGCTGTGAAAAGAAGAAAAGCCAAAAGCAAAGGAGAAAAGGAAAGATATACCTATTTGAATGCAGAGTTCCAAATAATAGCAAAAGGAGATAAGAAAGCCTTCCTCAGTGATCAATGCAAAGAAATAGAGGAAAACAATAGAATGGGAAAGACTAGAGATCTCTTCAAGAAAATTAGAGATGCCAAGGGAACATTTCATGCAAAGATGGGCACAATAAAGGACAGAAATGGTATGAACCTAACAGAAGCAGAAGATATTAAGAAGAGGTGGCAAGAATACACAGAAGAACTGTACAAAAAAGATCTTCATGACCCAGATAACCACAATGATGCGATCATTCACCTAGATCCAGGCATCTTGGAATGAAAAGTCAAATGGGCTTTAGAAAGAATCACAATGAACAAAGCTAATGGAGGTGATGAAATTCCAGTTGATCTCTTTCAAATCCTAAGATGATGCTGTGAAAGTTTTGCACACAATATGCTAGCAAATTTGGAAAACTCAAGAGTGGCCACAGGATTGGAAAAGGTCAGTTTTCATTCCAATCCCAAAGACAGGCAAATTACCACACAATTGCACCCATCTAACACCCTAATAAAGTAATGCTCAAAATTCTCCAAGCCAGGCTTCAACAATACATGAACCATGAACTTCCAGATGTTCAAGCTGCTTTTAGAAAGGCAGAGGAACCAGAGATCAAATTGCCAACATCTTTTGGATCAACAACAATGCAAGAGAGTCCCAGAAAAACAGCTACTTCTTCTTTGTTGACTACGCCAAAGCCTTTGACTGTGTGGATCACAAAAAGCTGTGGACAATTCCAAAAGTGATGGGAATACCAGACCACTTGCCTGCCTCCTGAGAAATCTGTATGCAGGTCAAGAAGCAACAGTTAAAACTGGACATGAAACAACTGACTGGTTCCAAATAGGGAAAGGAGTACATCAAGGCTGTATATTGTCCTCCTGCTTATTTAACTTATATGCAGAGTACCTCATGAGAAATGCTGGACTGATGAAGCACAAGCTGGAATCAAGATTGCTGGGAGAAATATCAATAACCTCAGATATGCAGATGACACCACCCTTATGGCAGAAAGTGAAGAAGAACTAAAGATCCTCTTGATAAAAGTGAAAGAGGAGAGTGAAAATGATGGCTTAAAGTTCAACATTCAGAAAACTAAGATCATGGCATCTGGTCCCATCGCTTCATGGCAAATATATGGGGAAACAGTGGAAACAGTGACAAACTTTATTTTGAGAGGCTTCAAAATCACTGCAGATGGTAAGTGCAGCCATGAAATTAAAAGACACTTGCTCCTTGAAAGAAAAGTTATGACCAACCTAGACAGCATATTAAAAAGCAGATACATTGCTTTGCCAACAAATTCCGTCTAGTCAAAACTATGGTTTTTCCATTATTCATGTATGGACGTGAGAGTTGGATTATAAAGAAAGCTGAGAGCCAAAGAATTGATGCTTTTGAACTGTGGTGTTGGAGAAGACTCTTGAGAGTCCCTTGGACAGCAAGGAGATCCAACTAGCCCATCTTAAAGAAAATCAGTCCTGAATATTCATTGAAAGGACTGATGCTGAAGCTGAAACTCTGATACTTTGGCCGCCTGATGTGAAGAACCGACTCTTTGCAAAAGACCCTGATGCTGGGAAAGATTGAAGGCAGGAGGAGCCGGGGACGACAGAGGAAGAGATAGTTGGATAGCATCACCTACCCAATGGATATGCATTTGAGTAAACTCTGGTATTTGGTGAAGGACAGGGAGGCCTGGCATGCTGCACTCCATGGGGGTCACAAAGTGTTGGACATGAGTGACCAACTGAACTGAACTGAACTGAACTTCCCCACACACACAAATTTTTCCTCTGTGTTTAATAGTCAGTTATTTTCTGAACTCCAGCCCACTTCTTTACGTGATCGTTTCCTTGTCTTCTGAAACAGATCAATTTTTTCTTATTCTGTGCCCTCCTTACTAACCTTTCAGTTTTGGTACCTGTCACATTCTAATTTTGATAAACTAATGTTAATTATGGGATTATTTCTTTATTGTATATCTCACCCACATAATAACAAGCTTTCTGAAGCAGGCACCATTTGTATTTTTGGTCTAACATTGTACCCTATTACTGTCTCACAATGCAGCATACAGTAGATAGTCAGTGTATGCTGTGAGAAGTTGCTTCAGTCAATTCCGATTCTTTGAGACTCTGTGGTCCATAACCTGCCAGGCCCCTCTATCCATTGATTCTCCAGGCATGAATACTGGGTTGGGTTGTCATTTCCTCCTCCAGGGGATCTTCTCGACCCAGGGATCAAAGCTCCATCTCTTATGTCTCCTGGATTGGCAAGTGGATTCTTTACCAGTAGTGCCACCTGGGAAGTCCCAGATAGTCAATGAAAAGAAAGTGAAAGTGAAGTCCCTCAATCTTGTGCAACTCTGTGACCCTATAGACTGTGGCCTGCAAGGCTGCTCCATCCATGTGATTTTCTAGGTAAAATACTGCAGTAGGTTGTCATTTCCTTCTCCAGGGGATCTTCTTGACCTGGTGATCGAACCTGGGTCTCCCACACTGCAGGCAGGCTCTTTACTGAGATACCAGGGATGAAAGAAAGCATACAACATTTCTAGCTTTAGTGTGTGCCCAATTATTTTAAATGTTTATGTCATCATCTAACAAGTTTATAACTACACTAGCTTACTGCAGTAAATGTTCCTAATACTTAGAATTATAATAAATATACAACAATCACAATGTCAGATTGCTGCTGCTACTGCTGCTAAGTCGCTTCAGTCGTGTCCGACTCTGCGCGACCCCATAGACGGCAGCCCACCAGGCTCCGCCGTCCCTGGGATTCTCCAGGCAAGAATACTGGAGTGGGTTGCCATTTCCTTTTCCAGTGCATGAAAGTGAAAAGTCAAAGTAAAGTCGCTCAGTCGTGTCCGACTCTTAGCAACCCCATGGACTGCAGCCTACCAGGCCCCTCCATCCATGGGATTTTCCAGACAAGAGTACTGGAGTGGGGTGCCATTGCCTTCTCCCAATGTCAGATTAGGTTCATGAAAATCCAAAGTATCTCAGAGTGTTTCAGAATTGTCCCTAGTACAATTAATATTTCAATTGGATAGTAACTTATAGCTTCCCTAACTTCTATCTCATCTTAAGACCAACCAGAGAAACTTCCAACTTAGGACCAACCAGTGAAATCAAATATGTACCACTAACCAATCACACAGGATGCCCATTTCTAGTGGGCCTACCTCTAGCTTCCTCATGCCAATAGCCTCCAATCAATGTGTAGCTGGAATCTTCCTCTTTTTCACTGTCAAGTATTCCCACTCCTCTGCCTTTGAGTCTCAACAAAACACAAATGATGGTGACTGATTTCCTCACTATATCAAGCTCTGAATAAATAGCTTTTGCTTGTTCTCATTTGGTTGGTGGTGGTTTAGTCACTATGTTGTGTCTAGCTCTTGCGACCCCATGGACTGTAGCCCACCAGCCTCCTCTATCCATGGGATTTCTCAGGCAAAGATACTGGAGTGGGTTGCCATTACCTTCTCCAGGGGGGTCTTCCTGACCCAAGGATTGAAACCCGGTCTCCTGCATTGCAGGCGGATTCCTTACCAGCTGAGCCACCAGAGAAGCCTCTCATTTGGTTGGTCTTCATTTATTTTGAAACAACAAAGTCCTGACTAATCTCTGCCTACTATCTAGATATTTTCGATTGGTTTTACTCTATAACTAGAGTTATGTTCCAAAACTCAAAACTTGTATTGCTACTGATCTGCATATTTTTCAATGGGTCCCCATTGCCTTGGGAACTGAATAAAGTGCCTCAGCTGATCACACAAGTCCACAATCTCAAATCTTACCATTTCCCCAAGTAAAACATCTTGCTGATCTCATAATACACTGAATTCTTTCATTTCTCCAATTGTTTGAACAATCTGGTTTCATTTTCTTTAATGAGTTTGTCTGCTTTATCCACCTGTTTAACTTTTTTTTTCCTTTGAGACTGGGTTTAGCTTTTTCCTTAAAGAATTTATGTTACCAAGTTTTATTTGACTTTTTCTCATTTATTCTCCAATAATATCCTGAGGTTATTTCTACTTCACATTATTAAGATCAAACTTTTTTTTATATATTCTTTTGTCTATATCCTGTTGGTATAAAAATACTTAGCAGTTTTGTATTTTCATTTCTCCCACCACTTAGAAACTGAATGAGGCACCTACCATAGGGTGTGAGATCTGGCTTCCTGACTTAAGAAAGGTTAGCACCTGAACATTAAAAGTGAATTGGAAATTTTCCACCATAGGGAAACACTGACCATTGAAAAAGAAGTCTAGATAGATTTTGGTAAGTGGATTTTCCCTTTTCCCTATCTCCAATTGCTTATGTCACACTCAAGAGATAAGTCATATATTGCAGAATGGATGTATTTGCTGAATAGCTAGCTGCATCTTTTCACATTTATTGGTGAATTTGATAAAGTATCACCAGCATTACTCCCCATCCTTTCCTATTTTACCTTCCATTTCCTTCATTCTTGTTACCCTTTGATTGTACTTACTAAATCAAAAACTAGCAATAATCTTTGCCTCAGGTTTTGTTTTCTTGGGATCAAGGTCTAAAATAGGATGGATATAAATGTTAGCCTGCAAGAAGAGCTTTTAATTTAAATGAGCGAAAAATATCGTGTAACCAATAGTAACAGAAATCTCGTCTTTGTCAGCATGAAGCTTTTATCCTCTTTATATTTTTACATATAAAGACAAAATCCCAAGAATTTTTGCATATACTTGTTATTCAGGTATATATAAGCTGTGTGTACTTGTATATACAGGTTATGTGCTAAGAAAGTGAAGAATCTCAGTAGTTTTCTGCTAAGAAAAGTAAAGCTAGTAATGTATTTACATTAAGAAACCAATTTTAGAGGGCTTTTTTATTCCAGATACATTTGGAATGGGTTCAATGGATGGAAAACCTAGTGATCCCTGATCCTGGGAGCCATGCTAGCATTCCAGACAGGGTCTCAGAACGTGAGCTACGTGCACAGCTCATTTCCTGCTTGCTCCTTTCTGTGTTAGTCCTTGAAAACCTCTGACTTAAAGGCTTTGAGGAAAAGCATGAACAAAAGTTATAATCAAGTACAGAAAAGCAGACATTTGCTGCAATTGATGCCTGACAAAGCCGTAAACCGTTCATGAACACTGAGACATATGCTTGCCACAGTAGGAGTAAATAGGCGTGCTAGCGCAGAGCCCATGAAACCAGGGATCCTGTGGAGTCTTTTGTAAGCTCTCTATATAAAGGGAGCTGTTTGCTGTGTCCAAATATGTACACTGGTTGCTTTTATTTTTTTTTTAATATAAAACCCATCATCTCTACAAGAGTGGCTGTTTATCAATATTGGCACTCTGGAGACACCTTAATCTACTTGAAAATAACATTGAATTTGATGTCAAGAAATGCTTCAAAAGAGTATTTCTGTACACAGAGAAAGGTTTCAGTGCAGCAATACTAACTTCACAGGACAGGAAGAAAGATTTTCACTGAAATGTTGGCATAGGTCTGTGTGTGGCTGGCTGAGCTCTCCCTGTTATCAGTGTGAGTGTATCAGGACAAGTAAAGAAACAAAAGTTCATTGCTAGATGGTAACATGGACTTCAAAATGAGCAATAAACTTGTAACTCCTAAACACATCAATCCATAGGTTTCTCATCAGTTTTTCAAAATGGAAAAATACTCTAAGAAAAGTGACCCATTTATACAAAATTAAGAATGGATACTCTAGTGCAGTATTTAAATGTATACTAGTAGTATGCTTTTCAGTTCAGTTCAGTTCAGTTCAGTTGCTCAGTCGTGTCCGACTCTTTGTGACCCCATGAATCGCAGAACTCCAGGCATCCCTGTCCATCACCAACTCCTGGAGTCCACCCAAACCCATCTCCATAGAGTCGGTGATGCCATCCAACCATCTCATCCTCTGTCGTCCCCTTCTCCTCCTGCCCCTAATCCTTCCCAGCATTAGGGTCTTTTCCAGTGAGTCAACTCTTCGCATGAGGTGGCCAGAGTATTGGAGTTTCAGCTTCAACATCAGTCCTTCCAATGAACACCTAGGACTGATCTCCTTTAGGATGCACAGGTTGGATCTCCTTGCAGTCCAAGGGACTCTCAAGAGTCTTCTCCAACACCACAGTTCAAAAGCATCAATTCTTCAGCGCTCAGCTTTCTTCATCATCCAACTCTCACATGCATATATGACCACTGGAAAAACCATAGCCTTGACTAGACAGACTTTTGTTGGCAAAGTAATGTCTCTGCTTTTAAATATGCTATCGAGGTTGGTCACAACCTTCCTTCCAAGGTGTAAGTGTCTTCTAATTTCATGGCTGCTATCACCAGCAGCAGTGATTTTGGGGCCCAAAAAAATAAAGTCTGACACTGTTTCCACTGTTTCCCCATCTATTTCCCATGAAGTGATGGGACTGGATGCCATGATCTTAGTTTTCTGAACGTTGAGCTTTAAGCCAACTTTTTCACTCTCCTCTTTCACCTTCATCAAGAGGCTCTTTAGTTCTTCTTCGCTTTCTGCCATAAGGGTGGTGTCATCTGCCTATCTGAGGTTATTGATATTTCTCCCGGCAATCTTGGTTCCAGCTTGTGTTTCTTCCAGCCCAGCGTTTCTCATGATGTACTCTGCATATAAGTTAAATAAGCAGGGTGACAATATACAGCCTTGACGTACTCCTTTTCCTATTTGGAACCAGTCTGTTGTTCCATGTTCAGTTCTAACTATTGCTTCCTAACCTGCATACAGGTTTCTCAAGAGACAGGTCAGATGGTCTGGTATTCCCATCTCTTTCAGAATTTTCTACAGTTTATTGTGATCCACACAGTCAAAGGCTTTGGCATAGTCAATAAAGCAGAAATAGATGTTTTCCTGGAACTCTCTTGCTTTTTCGATGATCCAGCGGATGTTGGCAATTTGATCTCTGGTTCCTCTGCCTTTTCTAAAACCAGCTAGTGAACATCTGGAAGTTCATAAAAAGCCAGCTTGAACATCTGGAAGTTCATGGTTCACGTATTGCTGAAGCCTGACTTGGAGAATTTTGAGCATTACTTTACTAGCATGTGAGATGAGTGCAATTGTGCAGTAGTTTGAGCATTCTTTGGCTTTTCCTTTCTTTGGGATTGGAATGAAAACTGACCTTTTTCCAGTCCTGTGGCCACTGCTGAGTTTTCCAGATTTGCTGGCATATTGAGTGCAGCACTTTCACAGCATCATCTTTGAGGATTTGAAATAGCTCAACGGGAATTCCATCACCTCCACTAGCTTTGTTCGTAATGATGCTTTCTAAGGCCCACTTGACTTCACATTCCAGGATGTCTGGCTCTAGGTGAGTGATCACACCATCGTGATTATCTGGGTCGTGAAGATCTTTTTTGTATAGTTCTTCTGTGTATTCTTGCCACCTCTTCTTAATATCTTCTGCTTCTGTTAGGTCCATACCATTTCTGTCCTTTATCGAGCTCATCTTTGTATGAAATATTCCCTTGGTATGTCTAATTGAATATCTGTATACCCATTTTGAAAAAGACTGTTTGGTTAGTCTATCCTTGGACACAGAATGTTGATGCAAAGCTCATGGTTACTTCTCGAACACAGGTGTTGACAGTGAATTGGGAGATTTGAAAAATTTGTTCCTCTAAGTCAAGTAACATAATATAGGTACTCTCATCTGAACAACAAAAACAAACAAACAAACAAAAAACCTCCAAAAATTAAAAGTCTATGCTAACAAAATAAAATAAAAAGAAACAAACAAATCACCTGCAATTTCATGAAAGTAGTATGAGGCTTGAATTTTTGAAGAATGGAATGAAGTGTAGTTGATAAAACATACTGTCTAAACTTGAGGCTTTCCTTGTAACTCAGTTGGTAAAGAATCCGCCTGCAATGCAGGAGACCCAGGTTTGATTCCTGGGTCAGGAAGATCTCCTGGAGAAGGAAATTACAACTCATTCCAGTATTCTTGCCTAGAGAATCCCGTGAACAGAGGAGCCTGGCAGGCTACAGTCCATGGGGTTGCAAGAGTCGGACATGACTTAGCAACTAAACCACCACCACTATCTAAATTTATTAACTTCCAGATGTTCTTCAAGTTTTGCTTTATATTAAATATTTTAAAATAAATAACACAGCATATAAGATCCATCATAATTATACTCCAGATTATGTTCCCACATTCATCCCTCTCATTCAGGTACTGAATTCTTTGGTCAAATCACTGATCTCCAGATCGTACAGCATTTTATTTATCTTTGCCATTGTTTATGCTTAGTTCACGTGATAGTCCCTTTTCTGTTCTTCTTCCCTCATCTGTTCTTTCTCCTTTTTCATCCCACCACTCCTACTCATTTTTAAAGGTGATACTTTCTATATAACTTCCTGAGATCATCCCACTCCCTTCTTTCTGTCAGGCAGAGACAATTTTTCCTGCATATATATCCCATTTAAATTTTAATTGTGCCTTTATTGCCCTTATCATCCTGTATTGTTGTTATTTGCTGTTACCTTTTGTTTCCTGAGCTCTTTGTAGAGGGAAAAAATAAATCTTGGTTATATATGTATATTCTGTTCCTACTTATTATAGCACATGGTTACAGTGCAATAAATATTGTAGGATTGATGAAAATTAATTTTTGTTGCATGTCGCTTTAATGTATAGATTCTAATAGTACAATTAGCTCATGTTTCAAAATAGTTTCTTGTAAATGATCTGTCTGTGTATGTCTGAGAAGACTTCTAATTTTCACAATAATGATGGCTTAATTGAACATACAATTCTAGGGTTATAATTTTCCTTCAAAATTTTGGATATAACAACATCTTTTTTGGATAACCAGATGAAATTATAGGGAAACATTCATCTTGCTGCTTTTAGCCAATATTCTTTCTTTTTCAAATTGTCACTTTTTGGCCCAAATGCTTTGTTCTTGTCATTCACTTGGCCACATTTTGCTCTGATGTGCCTCTCTGTCCATTGATTCATTGGTGATTTCTGTGATTTTCTCATTAAATCATTCTAGTCATGTTCTACAACCATTTTTGTTGTTGTTTCACTCAGTCGTGTCAGACTCTGCGACCCCATGGACTGCAGCACACCAGGCTTCCCCGTCCTTCACTCTCTCCCAGAGTTTGCTCAAACTCATGTCCATTGAGTTGGTGATGCAGTCCAACCATCTCATCCTCTGTTGCTCACCTCTCCTCCCATCCTCAATCTTTCCCAGTATCAGGGTTTTTCCAATGAATCAGCTCTTCTCATCATAGTCTTCTTTAAACAAATTACCAAGTTTTATTTCTACTTGTTAAAAATGTAATAAAGTCCCTGTAGAAGTAATGTGATTTTTGAGGGCTCAGGACTACATGTAACTTCACTTTCTAAATAACAAAATTCAATGTTAAGCATACAATTGCCCCTCAAAACAAAATTCTCCAATAAATCAAATGATTGAACAATAGTCTGCAAGTCACTCAACTTTGCTATTACCATTTTTATTAAAATAGATTTAGTACTGGATGCAAAAATTTTCTAATTTTTCACACCATGCATTCCTTTAATAAATCACACTGCTGCTGCTGCTGCTGCTGCTGCTAAGTTGGTTCAGTCATGTCCGACTCTGTGTGACCCCATAGATGGCAGCCCACCAGGCTCCCCTGTCCCTAGGATTCTTCAGGCAAGAGCGCTGGAGTGGGTTGCCATTTCCTTCTCCAGTGCATGAAAGGGAAAAGTGAAAGTGAAGTCGCTCAGTCATGTTCAACTCTTAGCGACCGCATGGACTGCAGCCTACCAGGCCCCTCCGTTCATGGGATTTTCCAGGCAAGAGTACTGGAGTGGGGTGCCATTGACTTCTCCAAATAAATCACACTAGGTTATTCTGAATAATTGTGTATTGTTGAATTTATGCAGAAATACATTGGGTCACCAACAAACTTTTTTTTTTAATTGAATGATATATTGATCAAAATCCTTGTCTGATTTCTCAGTTTGAAAAGATTTAATTTATTGGTGCTCTGCTAGCCTGAGAGAGTACTTTTCCCCATGCTCATTACCTACCTCCTGGCATCCTGAACAGGTAAAACAAATTTTGCAATGGGAAAATGGCTTTTATAATGGTAATATGAAAAACAGGCCTGAGCATATTTTAATTTCAAATGTACTACATAACTGTATGATAAGGAAATTAATCTCATTTTTCTTATTGTAAAATAAAACCCTTCTTCATAGGATTGTTGTTAGAATTTAATGTGAATATATAAGTAAAAAATTTGACATGGTGGTCAACCCTAAACATGACTTTATCTAGAAGAAAGTAAAATGTTTATAATTATTTTCTGTATAAGCCACTCTTAATTGGAGAATTAGATAAGAATAGTTAATGAAAAAATTGCTTTTTTTTTTAATGGTATATTTTAGAGGACATTCTTATTGAAGTATAACATTGTTTTACAATATTTTGTGTTGGCTTCTGCTGTACAACAAAGTAAGCCAACTATATGTACACATACATTCCCTCCCTCTTGGACCTCCCTCTCACCCCACCTCTGCCTTCCCATTTTACCCATTTAAGTCACCACAGAGCACCGAGCTGAGCTCCTTGTGCTATACAGCAGCTTCCCACTAGCTATCTATTTTACACAGGGTAGAATATATATGTCAACCCTAGTTTCCCAATTCATCCCACCCTCCTCTTCTCCCCCTGTGTCCACAGGTCCATTCTTTACTTCTTCATCACTATTCCTGCCCTGCAAATAGGTTCATTAGTACATTTTCTAGAGATTTCAGAGAAAACAAGTAATTTTATCTCCACTTGAGCCTTTTAGGGCAGACTTAAGATGTATTATTAGAACCATAGTTTTTTCAGGAGAGTTCAGAAAAGAATGCTGAATAACTGTATAACTGTAAACTTGGTGAAATCTAATTGTATTTCTGTTTTGCTAAATAAACTATTTGCCTCCCCCTTCCTTTGCTGTCCTCCTCCATACTTAGGGGCGTTGCCAGTGATTTGACAATTTGTTCGTAATAGGGAGAATAATGTATAATCAAAACTTGATTTCATGCCTGATTTGATTACAGGGTACTGATTAAACCAATGCTAGCAAATTCTATTTAATTCAGTGATTAGGAGGGGGGTAATTTCCCACACATCTTTGAGAGACCAATCACTGTAGGTAAAACTCCCTATCCTTTATGTTGGGGAGGCCTGAATTAAGCTTTAAATAATGTATTCAGTCTTTCAAATGTAAATTTATCAACAGGCTTTTAGGTTTTCCTGAGAAACTAGGATTTTAGGTCCCTCAGCAAATGAAAGCAAAGCTGTCTCCTTGTCTCTTGGGTTTAATGACATTTATTACTTCAGAGCTTTGACAAGTCCCATTATTACATTTCACTCTTTTGAAAATTGGCTGTATGCTAAGCCTATACCTGACATAGCATTAGATATCTTGCCCAGTAGGTTTACAAGTTAATTCATTAAACCAAATCATTTTCATTAGAACACTGGTTTCATGTGTTACTACTAGCACTAAAATAAATCATTTTATCCTGTCCATTATGGTAAGTGTTCCATCTGATACATTTATTAAGTTAAAGTGTTCTCTCAAATTCTCATGTTCAATTATTCTTGTCACCACTCACTATGCTGATGGCTCTCTCAGGAAGCATTATCTATAAATTCCAACTTTGTTTCTTGGTATTGATGTTCCTCCACAGTTTGGTCACAGCTTCCTTTTCCAACTTCTTCCCCTACTATTCCATACCTAAATCTTCCTCAGAAAGCAGACGGCCCTACTTATGTATGAAACTCTGCTAGGAACACCTCAGCTGCCTGATACTTCTTCCTTTATAGAGAAAGCTTCGCCTCTTCTTAGGTAAATCCTATGCTTTCTCTGTGGTCAGATCCAACCCCACACCTTTCATGAAGAGTTACCCTTCTACTTCTCATCTGTACCTCTCCTTTGCAAAGAAATTTAAATGTTTCACAGGGAAATAGCATTGTAATAGTTCCCCCAGGATGCTGGAAGAATAGGTTATACTTAGATTAAAAATTGAAACCACAAAATATGGGTAAATGTGTTTGGATAACTTGCTGTTCACTGGCTCAGTTGTGTTTGACTCTTTTCTACTGAGTCAGCTCTTTGCATCAGGTGGCCAAAATATTGGCACTTCAGCTTCAGCATCAGTCCTTCCAATGAATATTCAGGTTGATTTCCTTTAGGATTGACTGGTTTGATCCCCTTGGTGTCCAGAGAACTCTCAAGAGTCTCCTTCAAAACCAGAATTCAAAAGCATCAATTCTTCGGCACTCAGCCTTCTTTATGGTCCAACTCTCACATCCATACATGACTACTTCAAAAACCATAGTTTTGACTATATGGACCTTTGTTGGCAAAGCACAGTGATATAAAATAAATGATTCACATACTTAAATGATTTTCATGTATATCAATATAATTCTAATAATACTTATTAATATATTTGCAATATTCTTGGAACCAAGGATTTCAAAACTCAGTCCTGGATCTTAGATGCTAATAATACTAAGAAAAACAGATATGGCATTATATAGCTATAAAATAGTGTGCACTCCTAAACTCACTTAGCTCACATACAATTGTGATGAATTCTTAGTGTGTGAATTTTGCTAGGCTACAGTCCCTAGTTATTCAATCGAATACTAATCTAGGTGTTGCTCTGAAGGTATTTCCATAGATGTGATTATAATCAGTTGACTTAAATAAAAGAGGTTATTGCAGATAATCTGAATGTGCCTGATTTAATCACTTGAAATGCCTTAAATCAGAGCTGAGGTTTCCCTGATAAAGAAGACATTCCCCTGTAGAAAGTAGTTTCAGTCATGGCCAGCAGTGTTCCAGACTGCCTTTCCTGACAGTCTGCCACATAGATTTTGGACTTGCACAGCCAAGCTCTAATATCCTGCATGGTGGTGTCCTGCAATTGATCTCTTAATTTATATCTCCTGTGGTCTGTTTCTGTGGCTGAATCTTGACTCAGCTGTGTACACTCAGTGTGTGTGTGTTTGTGTATGTGTGTTTACATTTGTATATAAATATGTAATATGTAGGTTTATATGCACAACATTCAAATCTGTTAGAATAGTTTGACACATTTTTATGCTTAGAGCAAAAGAGTGGTCAGCAGTTAGCCATGTGAAGAAGGTGGGGGCTGGACAGAGTGTTACCAGCACAGAAACCAGTCTTACAAAGGCCTGGAGATCAGAATGAGCAGGGTGCTAACTTGAAACATATGATGAATATGGAGCCAAGATTGCAAACTGCAGATGGGCAAGAGACTAGACTGGTATTGTCCAGGTCCCAGGGAATTTAGCCTTGCAGAAAAATTTGTAATAAATTAAAACCTTGATCTATACCTTCTGGTGTATGTGACCTTGGGCAAGTCCCTTTAGCTTCATAGAATCAGAACCCCCTATTAATTTTGCCTTGAATAATGACTTTCCTAACACTACTTTTGGGCTTCCCTGGTGGCTCAGTGGTAAAGAATCCACCTGCCAATGCAGATGTGAGTGCGATCCCTGGGTCAGGAATATCCCCTGGAGAAGGAAATTCCATGGACAGAGGAGCCTGGAGGGCTCCAGTCCATGGGATTGCAAAAGAGTTGTACACAACTTAGCAACTAAATGACAACACTATTTCTAAAATACATAAAGAAGTGATTTGTTGTCTAAAGTTAAACATATAGTAGGTACAGCCAGAAGAGTTGTTTGGTAGAAGAGTATCCAGGGCTCTGTAGTAAAAGAGAGCAGCACCTGAGACTTACTATTTAAGAACACAAAAGATAACTTAAACCCATGCTCACCACCATGTGCTGGCATCTGAGAATGCTGCAAAGGCAACAACCAGGATAGAAAAGTACACTTTTCAAGTTCCTGAAACCTTCAGTCCAAGGGGGCACTATTATTGCCTAGAGTTCTGAGTTTCCTTTATGTAATTCTAGGCAGAAGAATTATGTTTTCTCTTGATAAAGAGGGATAGTTTATGACTACAGGAATATTTCCTTAGCATTTTTAATTGAAATGTAACTACATATACCATTATTTTCAAGTGTACAATATAATGATTCAATATTTGTATATATTGAAAATGATTATCACCACAATAAGTCTAGTTAACATCCATCACTATACAAGTTTTCTTTCATTGATGTGAGCTACTCCATGAGGCGCTTTCAAATATACAGTACAGTAATACTACTAACTAGGGTCACCATACTCTATATTTTCAACCCTGTGACTTACTTATTTTATAACTGGAAGCTTGCATATTTTGAGCCCTTTCACCCATTTTGCCCAACCGACCAATCTGTTCTTTGTATATATGAGCTTGTTTTCCTTTTACCTCCAGATGCCACTTGTAAGTGGGATCACATGGTATCTGCATTTGTCTGTCTGGCATAATATCATCAAGGTCCATCCATCTTGTTGCAAATTGCAAGATTTCCTTCTTTTTATGGATAACAGTCCATTGTGTATATAGCAGTTTTCTATATCTGTTACTCTGTTAATGAACACTAGGAACATTTTCATGTCTCTACTATGATAAATAATGCTGTGCTGAACATGGTGATACAGGTATCTTTTAGAGTTTGTATTTTCATTTTCTTAAGATAAATACACAGAACTGGAATTGCTGGATAATAGGGTAGTTCAATTTTTTTTTTTTTTTTTTTTTGGAAACTGCGTACAGTTTTACATAGTGGCTACCCAAATTTAGACTTCCACCAACAGTTCACAAGAGTTCCCTATTCTCTGCATCCTCACCAACACTTGTTATTTCTTATCTTTTTGATAACAGCTATTCTAATAGGCATGAAGTGATATCTCATTGTGGTTTCAATGTGCATTTCCCTTGCCATTAGTGATGTTGAGTATATAACTCTCAGCCGACTACATGCCTTCTTTGGGAAAAACACATCGTTCAGGTTCTTGTCCATTTTCTGTTTTGTTTTTATTTTTTGTTGAAGTATAGTTCATTTACAATGTACTAATTACTGCTGTTCAGCAAAGCAATTCAATTATATATTTGTCAGGGGACGTTCAACTTTAAGGGATCCAATATGTTGCATTTTCCTTTGTGTGCCATTTGTCAAGGACTCTCTGTTCCTTATCAGTTCCTGGAATACAGGAACCGAGTAGAGCTGCATGCAGTTCTCAGGACTGAGATCATGGGAAAGGGCACCTGCTTGGATTCCTTTCAGTGACTCCCTTCAGTGACTCTCTTCAGCGACCTTGTGTTTATTAGAATACCCATTTTGTTGCAACTGGTGGAATTTCATTCTTTGTAATGGCTGAGTAATCATTTTACTGAAGATATATAAGCATGCATTTCTGCTATTAAAATACCCTTGCTCCACTAGAGACTTGGGTCCCCCATGTCCTTCTTTCTGTCTTCATTCTCTTTGGAGTGTGGAAGCCTGCCAAGCTCACTCTCTTGACCGGGCTTTCAAGACCTCCTTGAGAGGACGCCCTGTGCCTTCGTGAGCGGTACAAGTCCTGTGCATGGGCTTTATTAGTTTTCCACGTAACCCGAGAGATACTGCTCTCTCTCTCTTTTTCTTTCTTTCTTTTCATCGACTCCGGTCCACCAGGCCCTGGTCTGTAAAGAAGACCAACATATATGGTTTTTATTCAGCCACAAAGTCATCTCCGACTCTTTGTAACCTTATGGACTGCCCCACACCAGGTTCCTCTGTTCTCCACTATCTCCCTGAGTTTGCTCAAATTCATATCCATTGAATCGGTAATGCTGTGTAACCATCTCATTGTCTGCGATCCCCTCCTTTTGCCTTTAATCTTTCCCAGCATCAGGGTCTTTTTGAGTGAGTCAACTCTTTGCATCAGGTGGCCAAAGTACTGGAGCTTCAGCTTCAGCATCAGTCGTTCCAATGAATAATCAGATTTGATTTCCTTTAGGATTGACTGGTTTGATCTTCTTGCAGTCCAAGGAACTTTCAAGAGTCTTCTCCAGCACCACAAATTGAAAGCATCAATTCTTCCGTGCTCAGCTTTCTTTGTGGTCCAGGTCTCACATCTGTGCATGACTATGGAAAAACCATAGCTTGGACTATCTGCACCTTTGCCAGCAAAGTGATGTCTCTGCTCTTTAATACGCTGTCTAGGTTTGCCATAGCTTTCCTTCCAAGGAGCAAGTGTCTTTTAATTTCATGGCTGCAGTTACTGCCCACAGTGATTTTTGTAAGCCTTCTTTTCCATGACGGTTTATCATAGGATGTTGAACATAGTTCTCTGTGCCATACAGTAGGACCTTGCTGCTTATCAACTCCATATATAAAAGCCTACATCTGCTAACCCCAATCTCCAACTCCATCCCTCCCCTAATTCACTTCCTCTTGACAACCATGAGCCTCTTCTCTATCTCTGTGATTCTGTTTTGGTTTCATAGATACGTTCATTTGTGTCACATTTTAGTTTCCATATGTAAGTGGTATCATGTGGTATAGTTGTCTTTTTCTCTCTGACTTACTTTACTTAGTATAATCTCTAGTTGCATCCGTGTTGCTGCAAATCCCATTATTTGGTTCTTTTTATGGCTGAATGATATTCTATTGTATATTTGTATGACAGATGTCTTTTTTAAAATTTCATTTTATTTTTAATTGTAGGATAATTGCAGCAGGATATTGTGATGGTTTCCACTATACATCAACATGAATCAGCCATAGTTATACATAGGCCCCCACAACCACCCCTGCATCTCCCTCCCATCCCACTCCTCTAGGTCATCACAGAACACCAGCTTTGGGTTCCCTGCATCATAGAGCAAATTCCCACCAGCTATCCACTTTACATATGTTAATGTACATGTTTCAAGATTACTCTCTCAAGTCATCCCACCCCTTCCCTCCTGAACCATGACCATAAATCTGTTCTTTATGTCTGTGCTGCCCTGCAAATAGGATCATCAGTAACATCTTTCTGGATTCCATATATACACATTCATATATGATATTTGTCTTTCTCTTAGTGACTTACTCCACTGTGTATAACAGGCTCTAGGTTCATCTACCTCATTAGAACTGATTCAAATACATTCCTTTTTATAGCTGAATATTCCATTGTGTATAGTATCACAATTTCTTTATCCATTCTTCTGTCTATGGAAATCTAGGTTGCTTCCATGTCCTAGTAATTGAGAATAGTGCTGCAGTGAACATTGGGGAACATATGTCTTTTTCACTTATGGTTTCCTGAGGGTTTATGCCCAGTAGTGGGATTGCTGGGTACAACATCTTTATCCATTCATCTGTTGATGAACTTTAAGTTGTTTCCATGTCTTGGTTATTATGAATAGTGTGCTGTGGACATAGGGGTACATACATCTCTTTGAATTATAGTTTTGTCCAGATATACACTCAAGAATGGAATTGCTGGATCATATTGTAACTCAGTTTCTAGTTTTCTGAGGAACCTCCAAACTGTTTTACACAGTGGCTGCACCAACTTACATTCCCATTGACAGTATAGGAGGGTTCCTTTTTTTTCCACATCCTCTTCAGCATTTCTTATGTGTAGACTTTTTAATGATGGCTATTCTGACCAGTGTGAAGTGGTACCTCTTGTCATTTTGATTTGCATTTCTCTAATAATTAGCTCTGTTGAGCATCTTTTCATGTGTCTCTAGACTATTTGTAGGTCTTCTTTGAAGTAATGTTTATTTAGTCTCCTGCCCATTGTTGGATAGGGTTGTTTGGTTTTTATTGTTGTTGTTGAGTTGTATGAACTGTTTGTATATTTTGGAAATTAAGTCCTGTTGGTTGCATTATTTGTAAATATTTTTTCCCATTCTGTAGGTTGTGTTTTCATTTTGTTTATGGTTTCCTTTGCTGTGCAAAAGTTTGTAAGTTTAATTAGGTCCTATTTTTTTGTTTGTTTGTTTTTATTTCTATTGCATTAGGAGATTGACGGAGAAGGCAATGGCACCCCACTCCAGTACTCTTGCCTGGGAAACCCCATGGACGGAGGAGCTTGGTAGGCTGCAGCCCATGGGGTCGCAAAGAATCAGACACGACTGAGCGACTTCACTTTCACATTTCACTTTCATGCACTGGAGGAGGAAATGGCAACCCACTCCAGTATTCTTGCCTGGAGAATCCCAGGGATGGAGAAGCCTGGTGGGCTGCTGTCTATGGGGTCGCACAGAGTCAGACACGACTGAAGCGACTTAGCAGCAGCAGCAGTAGCAGGAGATTGACGTAAGAAAAATTGATACGATTTATGTCAGAGAATGTTTTGCCTATGATTTCTTCTAGGAGTCTTATGGTGTCATGTCTTATATTTAAGTCATTTTGAGTTTGTTTTTATGTATGGTGAGAGTGTGTATTCTAGCTTCATTGATTTTCATGTGACTGTCCAACTTTCCTGTCTTCCCCAATGGCTTAGCTGTGAAGAATCCGCCTGCAATGAAGGAGATGCAGGAGATACAGCTTTGATCCTTGGGTTGGGAAGATCCTCTGTAGGACTGCATGGCAACCCACTCCAGTATTCTTGCCTGGAGAATCCCATGGGCAGAGAAGCTGGGCAGGCTACAGTCCATAGGGTCATACAGAATCAGACATTACCTAAGTGACTTAGCACGCATGCACGTTCAACCTTCCAAGACCACTTGCTGAAAAGATTATCTTTTTCTCATTGTATATTCTTGTTTCCTTTGTTGAAGATTGACTCTAGATGTTAAGGTTTATTTCTGGGCTCTCTATTCTGTTCCATTGATCTGTATGCCTTCTTTTTGCCGTTGTTGTTTTCTCTGTGTGTGTGTGTGTGTGTGTGTGTGTGTGTGCGCTGATACCACACTGTTTGTATTTTTGTCTGAAGTCTTTGTATTTTTGTATTATTGTCTGAAGTCTGGGAGGGTTATGCTTGCTGCTTTGTTCTTTTTCTTCAGGATTGCTTTGGTAATTCTGGGACTTTAATGTTTCCCTATGATATTTAGGATTATTTGTTCTAGTTCTATGAAAAATGTTATGGGTAATTTGGTAGGGGTCTCAATAAAGCTGTAGATTGCTTTGGATAGTATGGCCATTTTAACAATATTGATTCTTCCAATCCAAGAACAGAGGATATCTTTCCATTTCCTTGAACCATTTTCAGTTTCCTTTATTCATGTTCTATAGTTCTCACTCTATAAGTCTTTCACCTCCATGGTCAGGATTATTCCTAAGTGTTTTATTTTGCAGAGTGTGATTTTAAAAGGTATTTTTTTTTTTACATTCCCTTTCTGATACTTAATTGTTAGTGTAAAGAAATGCAACTTATTTCTAAATGTTAATCTTATATCCTGTTGCCTTTCTGAATTCATTGATCAGTTCTAGTAGTTTCTGTATGGAGTCTTTAGAGTTTTCTACATATGATATTATATCATCTGCATATAGTGATAGTTTTATCTCTTCCCTCCCAATTTGGATTCATTTGTTTTCATTGTCTAATTGCTGTGTCTAGAACTTCCAATAGTATATTGAATAGAGAGGTGAGAGCGTCTTGTCTTGTTCCATCCTTGCCTTGTTCCAGATTTTAACAAGAAGGCTTTTTGACTGTCTTTAATTGGATTTTTTTTTTTTTGCTATTGAGTTCTATAATTTTCTTAACATATTTGGATATTAACCATTTATAAGATATAATTTGTGAATATTTTTCTCCCATTCAGTAGGTTGCCTTTTCATTTTATTGCTAATTTCTTGCATTGTGCAGAGAGTGACATTTTTAAGAGCAGTGTCAAGAACAATAATAGTTACACTGGGACAGGAGTAAACCGTGACTATTCAAGACAGAATGGATAAAGCTAATTATCCTATGTTAAAAAGACAAAACACTCATGAGATCAAGAAAAGATTTAATTATACTAAGATGAAGCAAATATCTAAGTGTGTATTTGCCTATGAACACGTATGCATATATGTCCATTTTTAGTCAGTCTCTCAAAAGGTTCATGACCCTAAAAGATTAAGAATTACTGAATTTTCTTCTCTTGTCCATTGCAAATGCTTTTATCATATTATCTATGTTAGATACAATTTCTATCATGATCCTCATTTTTTTATGTTCTCATTATGTGCTCTAAAGATTTAATGTGCCTCTTTGTTCTCTAATCCTAAGACAGTCATTCATTCACTGCCAAACATTTAATCAGTGTGTGTGCTTAGTCAGTAAGTCATGTCTGACTTTTTGTGACCCCATGGACTCTATGTAGCCTGCCAGGCTCCTCTGTCCTTGGAATTTCCAGGCAGGAGTATTGGAGTGGGTTGCCATTTCCTCCTTCAGAGAATCTTCCCAACCCAGGGATTGAATTCGTATCCCCTGCATTGGCAGGCAGATTCCTTAACACTGAGTCACCTGGGAAGCCATTTAATTAGCACTTACATTGAAACAGAAGCTTTTCTATACGCTGGGATATGAAGATGAATAAGATTTGAGTTACTGAAGAAATCCCTAGCCAGTGAGAAAGTAAACAAAGAAACAAACAAAGTTGTAGTATTTCTCATAATCCTCTGATGTTCCACAGACTTTTAATCAAATTAATAAAATCACTGGAAATAGAACATGTTCTCAGTTTGGATTCTCTGAATGAACAGTACAATTGATCACATGGTCTTAAGCTTCCTAACCTCAATAGTGACTTACTTTTTGATCTTTGTAAGTGTACTACTCAGTTTCTGCTTTCTGTGTCCTGGTTTGAACTGACTGACATTGTCCAAAGCTTCCTAACCTCAATAGTGACTTACTTTTTGATCTTTGTAAGTGTACTACTCAGTTTCTGCTTTCTGTGTCCTGGTTTGAACTGACTGACATTGTCCACAGAGAAGGATTTCCACATTGAGTTACGACATTTATACACAAGGCTCTTCTGCTATTGGTCTGCTCTCAGGGTATTTAAGGACTTCCCTGTAGCTCAAATGATAAAGAATCTGCCTGCAATGCAGGAGACCAGGGTTTGATCCCTGGATCTGGAAGATCCTCTGGAGAAGGAAATGGCAAGCCACTCCAGTATTCTTGCCTGGAGAATCCCATGGACAGAGGAGCTTGTAGGACTACAGTCCGTGGGGTTGCAAAGAGTTGGACATGACTGAGAGAGTAACACACACAGCGTATTTAGTAGATTCTGGTAGGGGAGGTTGTATTCTTTTGTCTCTGGATTTTCTTAGAGAAAATCTTCAGGGATACCACAACCTTCTATCTACTCATTACCATTTCCAGAATTGAGAAACATTTCTCTATGCTCACTTCAGTTTCCCAGTTTAATCACTCATGAAATTGTCGGAATTGTTTATCCAAAGTGACCTTTCAGCAAGTTTTAAGTTCTTAAATTCACCCCAAATTTCAGCAATATTGTCAACAAATATAGTGCATATATCTGGACTATAATTTGCAAACAACTTTTTCTGATCTAAAATCAGATCCTAGACTTCTGCCCTTGATTTTTGCTTGTTCATTTGAATCACGCAATAATCCTGTGATTTAAGGAAGAAATGTAGTTCTACTAAATAAAGACACAGGATTCTACTTTATAAAATCGCCCGTGTTTTATATATTATGCCTAGTTGTTATATCAAAGTGTCTTCATTTTAAGCCAGTAATCTACCAATTTTATGATTCTGCATTGTTCATAATACTGCAACTTTACCATTACTGTGGTATATCTGAATAGTAGAAAAGTGTATCTTTGGCTTGTCTTTTCAGGTTTTTAAATAATTCTAAAAATGTGGTCCTTGAAACAGAGGATAAATCAACTTTTTAATGACTGTATCATGAAATTTAAAGAATACATGTAACCTAAAATATCAAATTTCACAAGGCAGCAACTATTAACAGCATTGGACTGTTCTGTGATTTATACTGCCAAGCCTAAGGCAGCATTCCTCATGATTTTTAAGGGAATTGAAGTAAAATACAATGAGAAACACAATGTTAAATGTACATATCATTTCCCATGAAGACAATTTGGGGTTAGAAATATTTTGGTGAACGTCAAACAATTCAATTTGATATCTATCATGCTATGAAAATCAATTCATATTTTAGAATTATCATTTTAAAATTCCTTAAGGAAATGAAGGGTCCAAATCAATTTTGTGGTTATCAGCTACATCACTGTAAACTTTGGATAAATGCATTGTTGACATAATGTAATCCATTGTACATGAAATTTATAGCTAGTCAAAACAATAAGGCTTCTTTAAGGCAACAGTGCTTTGAATATTTTAAATAAGTTGGTTCTGCTAGCTAACATAGGTTACTGTAATTAATTAGAGTAGTGAAGTTCATCCAAGGTATCATAATTTTTTATAATGTCATTCCTGAGAGATTAAGAATTGCACACATTTTTGATAGACTCATATAAAGGAAAATAGATTACATTTTCATAGCAAAGTGTTTTAGAAAATTTATTACTTAATAAAATATCTATTCCTTTGCTGTTTTTATCTTTTCTTTCTAATACAGTAAAGTATTTTTTCAGCAAGAACACTATAGAAAACTCTTGAAAGAAATCTTCAACAGGAATCTGAGCTTTCTTCTGAAGGCTAGGGTTTATAGAGGGAAAATACGTGCTTGAAAAGCAAACAAAAACACAACAAAACCACAGCAAAATCTCTTTAAACCAAAGACAAAATAAAAATATATATGATATATGTCTTTCATTTTCCAAAGTTCTTAAAATGATTTTTTAGTGCTTTTCCATAATTTATAAACTGTCCTTCCTTTATGAAAATAAAACATTCTTACACTGTTTTGCATGTTAGTCTTTATCTTCCTTACTGGTTCCTCTTTTTTTTCTTTTTTTTTTTCCTCACTACAGAAGACTATATTTTGCAAGGACAAAGGCCACACCATCACTTCTTTAAATTTTGTTTTCTGACACTTAGCAGGGCCATTTTACAACTTTGAATATTGACTTCTATCTCCTATTTCAAACAAACTTTTAAATTATATGATTCCTAATAAGTCTTTAGAGGATGATATCAGACTCATTTGTCTATGATGTCTTGCCTCTCACACTTAGATGGTGCTTAGAAAATGTGGAAAGAATTGGATTCCATTCTTTTCCTACTAGTTATAATGAAAACTCATTTTCCATGTTCTTTTATCTCTTTTCAGAATCTGATGTTTGACTTTTTCCAATCTTTTTTTTGGGGTCCTGCTTTTACACACATTCAGTTCAGTTCAGTCGCTCAGTCATGTCCGACTCTTTGCGACCCCATGAACCACAGCACAGCAGGCCTCCCTGTTCGTCACCAACTCCCGGAGTTTGCCCAAAACTCATGTCCACTGAGTTCGTAATGCCATCCAACCATCTCATCCTCTGTCGTCCCCATCTCATCCTGCCCTCAATCTTTTCCAGCATCAGGGTCTTTTCAAATGAGTCAGCTCTTTGCATCAGGTGACCAAACTATCAGAGCTTCAGCATTAACATCAGGCCTTCCAGTGAACACCCAGGACTGATCTCCTTTAGGATGGACTGGATGGATCTCCTTGCAAGGGACTCTCAAGAGTCTTCTCCAACAGCACAGTTCAAAAGCATCAATTCTTCGGTGCTCAGCCTTCTTTATAGTCCAACTCTCACATCCATACATGACTACTGGAAAAACCATAGCCTTGACTAGATGGACCTTTATTGGCAAAGTAATGTCTCTGCTTTTTAATATGCTTTCTAGGTTGTTCATAACTTTCCTTCCAAGGAATAAACATCTTTTAATTTCATGGCTGCAATCACCATCTGCAGTGATTTTGGAGCCCCCAAAAATAAAGTCAGCTGCTCTTTCCACTGTTTCCCCATCTATTTGCCATGAAGTGATGGGACCGGATGCCATGATCTTAGTTTTCTGAGTGTTGATCTTTAAACCAAATTTTTCACTCTCCTCTTTCACTTTCATCAAGAAGCTCTTTAGTTCTTCTTCCCTTTCTGCCATAGGGTGGTGTCATCTGCATATCTGAGGTTATTAATATTTTTCCCGGTAATCTTGATTCCAGCTTGTGCTTCCTCCAGCCCAGCATTTCTCATGATGTACTCTGCATATAAGTTAAATAAGCAGGATGACAATGTACAGCCTTGACATACTTCTTTTCCTATTTGGAACCAGTCTCTTGTCCCATGTCCAGTTCTAACTATTGCTTCTTGACCTGCATACAGGTTTCTCAAGAGGCAGGTCAGGTGGTCTGGTATTCCCATCTCTTTCAGAATTTTCCATAGTTTATTGTGATCCACACAAAGGCTTTGGCATGGTCAATAAAGCAGAAATAGATGTTTTCCTGGAACTCTCTTGCTTTTTCAATGATCCATTGGATGTTGGCAATTTGATCTCTGGTTCTTCTGCCTTTCCTAAAACCAGCTTGAACACCTGGAAGTTCATGGTTCATGTATTGTTGAAGCCTGGCTGGGAGAATTTTGAGTATTACTTTACTAGCATGTGAGATGAGTGCAGTTGTGTAGTAGTTTGAGCATTCTTTGGCATTGCCTTTCTTTGGGATTGGAATGAAAACTGACCTTTTCCAGTCCTGTGGTCACTGCTGAGTTTTCCAAATTTGCTGACATATTGGGTGCAGCACTTTCACAGCATCATCTTTTAGGATTTGAAAGAGCTCAACTGGAATTCCATCACCGCCACTAGCTTTGTTCGTAGTGATGCTTCCTAAGGCCCATTTGACTTCACATTCCAGAATTATTCTAAATGACTACCAAGAAATAAAAAAAAATTATAACTTTCAAGATTGTTTTATTGAAAAAACTTTTTCATTGGTTGCTTAATTAGCCCTCTTGGTTTCCCATGTAGAGAAATATGGACATGAGTTTGTGTAAGCTCTGGGAGTTGATGATGGACAGGGAAGCCAGGTGAGCTGCAATCCATGGGGTTGTAAAGAGTTGAACACAACTGAGTGACTGAAATGAACTGAACTGATCCTGCTTGAGAACAGCTTCTCCTTCTTGAAAACCTTCTGACTAATCTTTTTTTTTTTTTTAATATGCCTGTTTAATTATTTATTTATTTTTAAATTGGTTTATTTATCTGTGTTTTTAACTTTACAATATTGTATTTGTTTTGCCATATATTGACATGAATCCACCATGGGTGTACATGTGTTCCCCTTCCAGAACCCCCCTCCCACCTCCCTCGCTATCCCATCCCTGCTTGTTATCTTAAAATGTATATTATGGGAGTGAGTCTGGTAAGATCTTTCTGTTGTTAGTTCTAATCCCATTATGTTAAGATAAGATATATTGTGGGAGTTGATCTAGTAATTGATAAGATTAGTGAGTGGGGGCACTCTCCATCCCTCTTCTGATGTCTATGTCAGAAGCTTTCTCTGTCCTTTTTTCTTATTATTAAAACCCTGCTACACAAAAGCTCTTGAGTGACCAAGTCTGGTCCCTGGTCCCAAAGCTAAATCTTCTTTTGAGATCACAAATCTGACATTATTCACTGTAAGTTATCAGCGTGTGTGCTAGTCACTTAGTCGTGTCTGACTCTATGTGACCTTATGAACTGTAGCCCACTAGCCCCCTCTGTCCATGGAATTCTTCTGACAAGAATACTGGAGTGGGTTACCATTCCCTACCTGAAGGGATCTTCCCAACCCAGGGACTGAGCCCAGGTTTCCTGCATTGCAGGGCAACTCTTTACTATCTGAGCCACCAGGGAAACCCGGTTTTATCATATATGGGTATTAATACTCATCAGCTAATAGATATTAAATACTGCTACTTTTTATCTGGAAAAAAATGTAAACTCTTGTGTGTTTTAAAGAAAATTTTATATTCATTCAGCATTCCTCTATTTTTAATTGTGTAGAAAACTATTTTATAATGGACTAAAAATAAATTCTAACAGCTGCATTAGTGCTTTTATCTTTTTCCCTATGACATGGATCTTAAAGTAGACTGAAGTAGGTTGGCTTTCACTATGAAGACTCTTTAAGTGAAATAGGCTAAGCAGGACAACCAGAGATGCCTCAAAACATGAGGCTGTTGTGAAATGTGTATATGAAATCGATACTTTGATTCATCAAAGTTTTCTCATTTTGGTTTAAAAATTTCCATGATTGTATAAGAAATACGGAAAAGTTTCTTCAACAATAAAGCAAGGAACAAGCTGACCAAACTCAAAAATAACTTGGAAGATAGCAAGAAGGAAAAAAACTAAATCATCGTTTGATCAAGAGAAATGTAACCCTGTAGATAGGGATCTAAACTGAGGTTGATTGAAAAGATGTTTTGGAAAATGTATCGATCTCTGTTTAGGCATTAAAATATCCAAATAAGACCTATACGGAAATCACTCAAAAATCAATTAAAATACATCAAAATGTGAAGGAAGTGATATGTTGCCCTTTATCTTAGAAAAACTCAGATTGGAATATGGTAGACATTAAAATAGTTAGATCACATTTTATCAGCAATACCAGATACCCAAAAAATAGTTGCATAAAGTTAATATAAATGGTAATATTGTTAAATTGTTTCATTACACATAAATAGTTCTACCTAAGATAAGTGTCATATATTTAAAAACAGTATATCTCTATTTTTGTACAGAAGAAAGCTAACAATAATATTGCCCAGTGATGTTGTCCCACACTACTACAATTTTTTTGTTTTCCTGGACAGTGTGTATAAATTATGTTATCAATAAAAATAGGTGACTTTTCTTCCCAGAACATAATCAATCTAATTATCTTCTATAACATATCCATAACAGCCTGTGTAGAAATTAAAATAATGATTTACCCTATGCATGTTAAGACATAAGAATGTAATGACCGACTGTCAGATCAATGAGCACAGATTTAAGTATTCAATATTTAGATTCCAAACAGCCTTGGTTAGGATTCTCAAATTCATACTTCAAAAGACTATTTAAAATAACTCTATCAGCACAATATGGGGCAACATTGTAACCAGATTTATCAATCAGTTAAACTGTCCATTGCTCCTCCAGGAGGGCAATTCTTGCCAAGAATCAAAACAAATCTTCTATAGTGTTTTCAGTTTCTTCAGTGTAAGGCAACTCCCAACAGGATGAGAGCTACATATCAAATGTGGCAGCTACAAGGAATAGCACATATTGAGTTCAATGTATTAGAAGCATGGCAATTACACTTTTATAGTTTCTTCTTTAGTCTGTTCTCTTCAGTTTTCTTTGACATTCCCTTTGATGACAAGCTTTAGGAAAGCATTAACAGCAGATCATATACCCTATTTTATCTGTGGGAAGAAGTGAGAATGGAGAATGGCACTAATGAGCAGAAAGGAAGTGCTGACATAGTTAACATCTGGACAGGGCTGGTAGTCTTTTCAGAAATAGGGATATGATTGTTGTGCTGTGCTCACTTGTGTCCAGCTTTTTGTGATTCCATGGGCTGTAGCCTGCCAAGCTCCTCTGTCCATGGAATTTACTGGGGTAGGTTGCCATTTCCTATCCAGGGGATTTTCCCAACCCAGGTCCTGAACCCACCTCTCTTGCATCTCTGCATTGGGGGGTGGAGTCTTTATGACTAGACCACCTAGGAAGCCTTAGAGGTGTGATTGGTGTACATTGAAAGCTTCACATCTCAAGAACACCTTCCTGGCAGCATGGTAGACTTTTAGATAAGTTGAAGAGTGAGCATAATTTAGAATCTATATTAGGGAGATTCTATAGGGAGAACCAAGAATTAATAAAAACAAAAGCAGGGTATGGAGAAAGGGGAAGCAGATGAAGTACTGAAAGGGATAAAAAATTGGAATAGTTGGTCATTTTTAAGACTGATCTATTTCCTGATTATTAACACAATCTCCTGAGACTCGGGGAGTGATAACTCTGCTTGTCTTTTTGTAAATAAGATTCATTATTGAGTCTCATAGAAAAATGATAAGTGAAGATAATAGGTCAAGGCTTGAAAAAAATGCTTATATATTGTTGTAATGGAAAGAAGAAATGGGAACGGGCCTTAGCTCTGGTTCATCAGTTTACTAGTGCATGAGCTTAGAATATACAGTTAGCTCCAGACCTCTCAAGTCTTCAAATATAAAATAAAAATCTCCCATGATTTTAAATTCTACATTTATAGAAGAAACTCATTGAGATTATTTAATAGTAATGATAATTCATATTTATTAACATATTTTTTGCCAGGCACTATGCTAACATTTGCATACACTATCTCACTTAATCTTCACAACAACCTAACAGTATTATGGATACAATAAATTATTTTCACTTTATACACAAAGAAATAGATGAATCAAATAACTTGACCAATATCATGTATCTTTCAAGGGATAGTGCTGATATTTAAAATTTGTCTTAGTCCAAAGCCCAGAATATTAACCATTTATATACTCTGGTTGTCTTCCTCCTCAAATTTTTCTTCAAAAAACAATACTCTTGCCAGTCAAATTATCCATCATATTGTATGCATGAAATCTAGATGGCTTTAACTACATTTTGGAGATTTGGCTTTCATAAAAGCTATCTCTGAAGGAAATATATTTGTATTATTTATATATTATATGATGGAATTATGTTTCCAAGGATGTGAGGATACTTAGAAGTGACTGCTGCTTTCCATATAGTTATACCTAAGTGGGAAAGGAAGAAAAGCTAAGATGGACAGAGAAAAATTAGATCTTAATGGTATTGTATGTGTACCTACATCAAGCTGTATCTGAGGACAGGTCTTCCACTAGTTACCGCTATTGCATAATCCAGATCATTTGGATGTCCTACAACTCACAGCAGAAATGTTCATGGCTGACATTTTCCCTCAGTTATAAGCAGTAGATGTATAATAACTTCAAACTGGAAACAGCACAAGTTCTCATAAATAGAAAAGTGGATGAATAAATTATAGCTTATCCATATGATGAAACTGACATATACAATAACACCAAATACTTTGTTACATGGAAGAAGCCAAACATAAAAGATAAAATACTATAAGAATCCCTTGATATAAAAAAATGAAAGTGATGGCTCCTTAAATTGGGAGGGGAATCAATTTGAAAAGAACACAAAACAATGTTTTGGACTAATGGAAATGTTTTTATATTGTTTTGGATGGTAGTTTTATGAGAATATTCAATTCTCAAAACTCATCAAATTACTTAAGATATATGAATCTTATTGATTATTAATCATACTTTAATTTCAAAAGATGATATTCTCCTGTTTATATCAGTAACATCTGTATCTGCTATCCAATATAGTGGCTATTAGCTACATTTTCTATATAATTTGAAATTAACAATTCATTTCCTTAGTTGCACTAGCCATATCTCAAGTGCTCAATAAGTACCTACAGCTAGTGGCTACAGTATTGGTCAGTGAAGATATAAAACATCCTAATCATTGAGGAATGTTCTACTGACCAGTTTTAATCTTGTAGAATGCCATGGCCATTACCTGCTGATGAGTTGATTCCACTGAATCAATTGATTCCACTGAATCTTCTGACTACTGTGTTCTTTCTTTCCTTTTTTTTTTATTGACAAAGTTTCTCATTATATTTACAAGTTTATTTTCCTTCATTTTATTCTTAGCTTAATTCAATATGATTTACTGTCTTCAGAAAATATAATCACAAGGGATTGTAGTGAACAATTAATCATAAAATCCTGCCAGCCCTTGTTAAACTTATTCTATTGGCAAAGTTAGCATCACTTAATACTAACTGCTTACTTTATTAGTAATTTGTAATTCACACCACCTGCATTTTTTTTCTCTCTCTCCTGTTTCTCTAGCTTTGTTAATTCTTCTTCCTACTTATCCCTATCCAGACTTTTTAGAATTCACCAATATTTAGTGTTACTCAAAATAATTTTTCTAAACAAGAAACACAATTTTAAATGGAAACATTACCCAGAATAATAGCTAAAATAGACCCTCCAGAATTTCTCTGTATACAGTGGTGAGGTACCCAAGAGATCATAGCCTACATCCCCACCTCAAACCATGGCCTTGACTTTAAGTCAGGATAACTCTTCTACGCTCAGTCTCAACAAGCGCAGGCTGTAGTGATTGCTTACTCTCTTATCCAAATTGGTACTTGAGTTTTACTTACAGTCTTTAGCTGGACATTTTTCCTACGTTTATTAACCAGTGTTGTCTGAAACAGGCCATTTCCTAAAGCAACTTTATAATCTTCTTTTGCTAAATGGATCCCCATATGGCTTCCCTATTTTTCTCTCTCCTTAATAACTTATTCCTATCTATCAGTATAATCTTATGTACCCTCTTCTTTGATGTCTTCCTTGAGTACTTTGATCAGCCTTATACTTTTCAGTCTCTCAACAATAACAGAACTAGTTTGGGGACCATACATAACTATCAAATCATATCATGTCTTGATATGCAATTAAATGTTATTGTGTAATTATTAAAAAAACAGTGTATCCAAATGAGCAACTACCTGAATGATAATACATACCAAAAATGTTAGCTGTCATCATTATTATGCACGTATCTTGTCTTGAAACCTAGACAATAAAGCCCTTATTAATAGAAAAATATATCCAATAATTTTAGTGTACACTGTCAGTGCCTGAAAGTGTTTTATATACATATTATTATCTGTACATCACATATTTATTAAAGGTGATACTGTTTTGCATATATCAGTAATTGGTAAACTTCGAAGATTTTAATTACAGCATATGTAAATGATTTAAATGCATTTAGAAACAACAGAGTATAATCCACTGATAGATGAAAGAGGAATGTAAAGAAAATCAGCCCTGAATTTAACATCAATGCCTGTTGCTTATTTGATAGTTAACTCCCATGTAAACAATATTTAAAAGAAAACATAAGATTCATTGTCAAATACTTCCAGGAAACAAAGAGCTAGAACACAGTAATACAAGTTGCATCTCATCCTACAAAGCCAACTGCTCCAAGCAGCTTTCTCTCTCCTCTTGGGCAGATGGTACTCATTACGATTACTCTCAAATGACAGAGTGGTTTGCAGCAGGCTTGTATTTACAGTTATGACTCTCACATAAGGAGGTTTACTAAGGTTCTAAAGTTAATTATCTCTGTCCACATCTCAATATTTTTTGTCCTTCTAGCCCACAAGCCTGGAGAAGGGAAAGGCTACCCCCTCCAGTATCCCGGCCAGGAGAATTCCTGGACTGTATAGTCCATGGATCACAAAGAGTCAGACACAACTATCTTGGCAACAATGAAGAGAGGACAGCCTAGGAAAAAGATAGAGGAAAACTGAGAATATAGATAAGGCTCTTAGACTGTGCAATTTTTTTTTATATCAGATTTTTTAAAAAAATCTTAAAAGCATTGCTGTGGTTACAAAAACTCATGGGGCATAAGACAACTAAAGATACAGGAGACCTGAATATTTCTATCTAAGAGATGAAGATGTAAAATACTGGTTTCAAACCTATGCTATGTCTTATTCTGACACAGCCACAGCTGAAAGGAGGTTTGAGGTGATGTATATCCATTGATGGCTCCTTAAGCACAGAAAGATGGAGTTCAGTTAGAGAACATTTAAATGATGGTGTATCTGACTGAGGAATCCTTTTATTTTTTTCACTTAAAAAATGAACATGAATATATCAAGATATATTGTTATTGTAAAATCCTGAGAGTGTGAGGACAGGGGAAATAAGTGCATATTGACTTAAGTTTTACAAATGGAAGCAGCATTCCTGAGCATAGTTAAGCTAGTAAGCCAATCACCATCTATCTCCATACAGAGCAAAATTCAATCAAAGGCAAAAATATATTAAAAAGTAAGTTGCTACATGTCATTGATTTTTAATAGTTGCCTATAAATAACATTTCGAAAATCAAGATGCAGTAGACATATCCTCTGGCAACCTCACAAAAAGAAAATTTCCAAACAAGCCATTTATATTAATAAAAGTGTATAACTTGGCACAATATTCCTGTCTCTTCATGCCTTTACCAAACTGTGTTACTAAACTTCATTGCTAATCTTCTAAAATAAGTGTCTTTATACATAATTTTAGTTGTCTTCATTAGTTAGAAGAGAAAAAAAATTAAAATAAATTAATGAACATGTTCTGTTTTGAAGTGGCTTTATATTAGCAAACACACTCTTCCAACAACACAAGACAAGACTCTACACACGGACATAACCAGATAGTCAATACTGAAATCAGATTGATTATATTCTTTGCAGCCAAAGATGGAGAAGCTCTATACAGTCAGCAAAAACAAGACCGGGAACTGATTGTGGCTCAGATCATGAACTCCTTATTGCCAAATTCAGACTTAAATTGAAGAACGTAGGAAAAACCACTAGACTGTTCAGGTATGACCTAAATCAAATCCCTTATGATTATACAGTGGCAGTGACAAATAGATTCAAGGGATTAGATCTGATAGACAGAGTGCCTGAAGAACTATGGACAGAGGTTCGTGACAATGTACAGGAGGTGGGATCAAGACCATCTCCAAGAAAAAGAAGTGCAAAAAGGCAAAATGGTTGTCTGAGGAGGCCTTACAAAAAGCTATGAAAAGAAGACAAGAGAAAGGCAAAGGAGAAAAGGAAAGATATACCCATGTGAATGCAGAGTTCCAAAGAATAGCAAGGAGAGAAAGAAAGCCTTCCTCAGTAATCAATGCAAAGAAATAGAGGAAGACAATAGAATTGGAAAGACTAGAGATCTCTTCAAGAAAATTAGAGATACCAAGGGAACTTTTCATGCAAAGATGGGCAAAATAAAGACAGATATGGTGTGGACCTAACAGAAGCAGAAGATATTAAGAAGAGGTGGCAAGAATACAGAACTAAACAAACAAGATCTTCACGACGGAGATAATCGCAATGGTGTGATCACTCACCTAGAGCTAGACATCCTGGAATGCAAAGTCAAGTGGGTCTTAGGAAGCATCACTACAGACAAAACTAGTGGAGGTGATGGAATTCCAGTTGAGCAATTTCAAATCCTCAAAGATGATGCTGTGAAAGTGCTGCACTCAATATGCCAGCAAGTTTGGAAAACTTAACAGTGGCCAAAGGACTGGAAAAGGTCAGTTTTCATTGCACTCCCAAACAAAGGCAATGCCAAAGAATGCTCAAACTACCACGCAGTTGAACTCATCTCACATGCTAGCAAAGTGATGCTCAAAATACTTTAAGCCAGGCTTCAACAATACATGAACCATGAACTTCCAGATGTTCAAGCTGGTTTTAGAAAAGGCAGAGGAACCAGAGATCAAATTGCCATCATCTGCTGGATCATCGCAAAAGCAAGAGAGTTCCAGAAGAACATATATTTCTGCTTTATTGACTATGCCAAAGCCTTTGACTATGTGGATCACAACAAATGTGGACAATTCTGGAAAAAAATGGGAATACCAGACCACCTGACCTGCCTCCTGAGAAATCTGTATGCAGGTCAATAAGCAACAGTTAGAACTGCACATGGAACAACAGACTGGTTCCACATGGAAAGGAGTATGTCAAGGTTATATATTGTCACCCAGCTTATTTAACTTCTATGCAGATTACATCATGAGAAATGCTGGACTAGATGAGGCACAAACTGGAATCAAGATTTCCGGGAGACATATCAATAACCTCAGATATGCAGATGACACCACCCTTATGGCAGAAAGCGAAGAAAACTAAAGAGCCTCTTGATGAAAGTGAAAGAGGAGAGAGAAAATGTTGGCTTAAAACTCAATATTCAGAAAACTAAGATCATGGCATCTGGTCCCATCGCTTCATGGAAAATAGATTGGGAAACAGTGGAAACAGTGACAGACTTTATTTTGGGGGGTTCCAAAATCATTGCACATAGTGACTGCAGCCATGAAATTAAAAGACTCTTGCTCCTTGGAAGAAGAGTCATGACCAACCTAGATAACATATTAAAAAGCATGGTCATTACTTTGCCAACAAATGTCCATCTAGTCAAAGCTATGGTTTCTTCTTTATTCATGTATGGATGTGTGAGTTGGACTATAAGGAAAGCTGAGCACTGAAGAATTGATACTTTTGAATTGTGGTGTTGGAGAAGACTCTTGAGAGTCCCTTGAACTGTAAGGAGATCCAACCAGTCCATCCTAAAGGAAATTAGTCCTGAATATTCATTGGAAGGACTGATGCTGAAGCTGAAACTTAATCCTTTGGCCACCTGATGTGAAGAACTTACTCATTTGAAAAGACCCTGATGCTGGGAAAGATTGAAGGCAGGAGGAAAAGGGAACAACAGAGGAAGAGATGGTTGAATGGCATCACCGACTCAATGGACATGAGTTTGACTAAACTCCAGGGGTTGGTGAAGGACAGGGAAGCCTGGTTTGCTGCAGTCAATTGGGTCACAAAGAGTTGGACACTACTGAGCAACTGAACTGAAATGACAGTGTTCTTTATTATATCCAGCCAGTAATACCCTCCTTTATTTTTGTCTCCTGTTATATTTTGATATCACCGAGGAACATCCTGTTTATGGATACATGGGTAATTCTTGGTACTGTTGCCTGAACACTTAGATACTATTTTCTTTCTTAATTTTGATGTATATATTTTTCCATTAAGAAAGTAAGAATGTGAAAATGCAAAAGCAGGTATTTTTCCAATCACTTGTTCACTGCTGCTCACTCTCTTATTTAAATACCAAGGATGCAGGTGACAGATTCCACTAGTCAAGCAAAATTTTAAAATATGTAAATCAAAGCAACTTTCTTTACAGAAAGAAAATGACAGTAAACAGAATACAGTATTATACATTTTGTCCTAACATTCATCAATATGTTAACTCTAAAGGATGTTAGCAATATACAGAACTGAAAATCTTTCTCGCAGAACAAAAATTTATCTCCTCAATATAAAATAATTCTTAGTAATTTTCTTAAGACTCTTACCTACCAGTGTTTTAGCTTAGTCTATAGAGTCTTTGGTATTGCTGTAGTATTTCTTAGTTATAAGGATAGGGGAAACGTTTAGGAATTTAATAAGCTACGAAAGAAGCACAAGCATTCCAATGAAGTTATATTTTTGGAAAAACAAATTTCAAAAAAAATAGTTTTGGTCAGGAGAATGCCGTATTTGGAGCTTTGATAAAATTAGGCAGATTAAGCTTCAGTAAGCAACAGAAAGTGTTTTCTACAAAATTATTTCTAAAACTTAAAACAGTGAATTAAATGAAAGTGTGAACTGAAAAGCTCTAAGATAAATAATAGATAAAATCTTGACTACTGAAATAGTTATCAAAAAAGTAATGTGTAAGATGCAATCTAAATTTAAAGCCAAGAAGTTCCTAAAGTGATATTCTATTTAACTTGGGAGATTGTCATACACCACTAATTTTTATATTAATCTTCCTCAAACAGGGGATTGGTATTGTTTTACACTTAACGACACCATACATTAGCATTTGGATTCAGCAGTTCAGCATTAATTTGGCCTCAGAATCTGAAGAGTAATATTTTTAATCTTGTTCTATAATTTAAAATGCTATGTGCAATAGTCATAAAGACTCTATAATTAAAGATTAACCAAATACATCAAATTGTAATTATATAGTTTAATCCACTTCCAAAATATGCACAATTTCATAGTAAGTGCTTACAAGCACTTAAAGAGAAGCAAAGACAACTCCTACTGCTTTGTAAAATATTAACTTCTGTACATTTTTACACACAAATAAATGAAATAGGAAACTAACTATTGAATTACAAGATTGCTAATTTCATAAGTTCAGTTCATTTCAGTTGTTCAGTCATGTCCAACTCTTTGCAACCCCATGGACTGCAGCACACCAGGCCATCCTGTCCATCACCAACTCCCAGAGTTTACTCAAGCTTATGTCCATTGACTCGGTGATGCCATCCAACCATCGCATCCTCTGTTGTCTCCTCCTCCCACCTTCAGTCTTTTCCAGCATCAGGGTCTTTTCAAATGAGTCAGTTCTTCACATCAGGTGGCCAAAGGATTAAGTTTCAGCTTCAGCATCAGTCCTTCCAATGAATATTCAGGACTGATTTCCTTTAGGATGGACTGGTTGGACCTCCTTGCTGTCCGAGGGACTCTCAAGAGTCTTCTCCAATAACACAGTTGAAAAGCATCAATTCTTTGGCACTCAGCTTTCTTTATAGTCCAACTCTCACATCCACACATGACTACTAGAAAACCATAGTTTTGACTGGATGGACCTTCGTTGGCAAAGTAATGTCTCTGCTTTTTAATATTCTGTCTGGGTTGGTCATAAAATGTCTTCCAAGGAGCAAGCATCTTTTAATTTCATGGTTGCAGTCATCATCTGCAGTGATTTTGGAGCACCAAAAATAAAGTCTGTCATTGTGTCCCCATCTATTTGCCATGAAGTGATGGGACCTGATGCTGTGATCTTAGTTTCTGGATGTTGAGTTTTAAGCCAACTTTTTCACTCTCCAATTTCATAAGTTAACTTGATGTAAAAGTCACACTGTATCATTATATGAGATTTGTTGAGAAATCACAAAAGTTTGTGGTTAAATATTTTGGATATTTAACAAACATTTATAGGCCATAATTATTTAATTAAATAATCTATTTAAATATGACATTTAAAATGATTTATTGAAACAGTTACTGAAACTTTTATTTTCCTAGAAAGTAAGAGTCTTAGACTAGTGGTTTCCTAAGATTTCTTCCTATTCAAACAGTTTAGTCCATGACTCTACCTGTCAGTTGGTTCTCAAGCTAGAGGAAACATAGGTAAATTTTATGCAGATGAAACCTTCAAGGTAGCCAGGTGGAGAAGTTTGGGTCTACCAGCGGTTTACTGTCAGAGCCACGTACTTCAGTCTCATTCTGACTTTAGTTTGAAAAATTTCTGAAACACTAGATTGCTTTTAGTATAATTATGTCGTATTTAACTCCTGTACACCCATGGTGGATTCATGTCAATGTATGGCAAAACAAATACAATATTGTAAACTTAAAAAATAGGTAAATAAACTAATTTAAAATTAAAAAGAAAAAAAAAGAAAGTGAGGGGGGAAAAAAAGCCATGTGATTCTGAGAAGGTAAGTTATATAGTTTAGAGAACATAAGCTGTGTATCTTCCAGGAAAATAGGAGTATTCCCCTAAGGGGTAAAGCTATACAATTCCCAATTTAAGAAGTACCCCCCTCCCCCCAAAAAAGGGGCAAATTACCATTTCCTCTGAGCATACTTTATATTCTATATTTACTCCTTGGAATAAGGATGGGGAAACTGCAAAGTTAGCACCTATAGCACTTGCATGTTTAGACACCTCACTTCTACCCCTATACCACCTTGGACAATTTTGCACTGTCTTCATGGAACCTTCTGAAAAGTGTTTTTTTTTTTTTTTTTTTATCATTTTGGCTAAGGTTCTTGACAGAATAGAGGTAAAAGCAGACTGGTGGGGTTTAGTGAATTTTTTGCTCCAGGAATGTAATTTGACTGATGTTTGCAGACCAGAAACAGGAGTAGATGTAAATTGATAGAAGTGTAAACTGGGACCTTATACCTATTCTATTTAATTCAGCTTGTGCACAACACTAACGTGGGCTTTCTTCTCATTTTGAAAGTGAGAAAAGTTGAAATTCAGAGATGTTAAGCAACTTGCTGAAGTTTATAGAGCTAGGAACTGCAGTTCTTACACTGAAACTCTCAAATACTTGGTACCCAAAACTTCTTCCCTTTCTACCATACCATGACAAATGAAGAAACAGCCCAAGAATGTTGGGTTTTTAGCAGAACAGAATATCAGAAAGTCGTAAACTTTACATGCTGGCCATATGAGAAAGTTATATAATTTTTAATATCTGGGGACCAGTTAATATTAAAATGCTATGGTTATCCCGGACGAGCCCAGGCTTTTGGGCTTCCCTGATAGCTCAGTTGGTAAAGAATCTGCCTTCAATGCAGGGGACCCCAGTTCGACTCCTAGGTCAGGAAGATCCACTGGAGAAGGGATAGGCTACTCACTCCAGTATTCTTGGGCTTCCCTTGTGGCTCAGCTGGTAAAGAATCCACCTGCAATGCGGGAGACCTGGGTTCAATCCCTGGGTTGGGAAGATTCCCTGGAGAAGGGAAAGGCTACCCACTCTAGTATTCGGTCCTGGAGAATTCCATGGATTGTATTGTCCATAGAGTCACAAAGAGTCAGACATGACTGAGCAACTTTCATTACTATTAAATCCTCATTAATTAAAGTCAATATTTATAAATTTATATCTACAAGCAGTTCATGCAAATCCCTGAAGTTAAGCATATGTAAAGAGAAATATTTGTGCAGATAATTGTACCACATATATATATTTTAGGAAAAACAGGTGATATGCAACTTTTAATTTATCAATGGGATTAATTATATTAGTTTCCATTTTAAAATTATGAAATGCTCAGGAAAGAATACATATAGTATTTAAAAGAGACAAAATCAGCTCTTGGTTGTATTTCTTCTCAGCAATTTTATTCCATACACTTATACATTTATGAAGCTCTTCAGCCAGGCAGTAGCAGAATGGTTAAGAATATAGTTACTTAAATCAGAATCCTTGAGTTTAATTTCTGACTGTGCTTTGAAAACTGTTTGACTTCTTGCAATACACTGATTTTTTTCCCATGGCTTTATTTTCTTGTTATTGAAATGGTACCTAACACATAGATAGATTAGATTAAACAGTTCAGTTAATTTATAGTAAGTAAATTATTATATATGCCTTGTGCATAGTAATTTTTCAGTAAATGTCAGTGAGATATTATTGTTATAGCCACACAAAATGCAATGTATATTTTTTAAAAGGTTATATATTATTGTACATTTGAACTTTTATTCTGTACTCTTTATTAAACTAAAGTTAAAGATTATATAAAATTAAAACATATATTCTTAAAGCCCTCAATTTTCATAGCATTATTATAATATGTCAGGAAATGTTTTAATTATTTTAATTCACCTTTAAAAGCTCATCTGAGGTTATCAATGTCTGAAGTTGTAAAAATCTGATACCATCTTCAAGAAAGGAGTAGGCTTACTTTGAAAACTAAACAGAAGGTTAAAGAAATTAAGATAAGATGACCTACTGATAAACAAGTGTTATGTAAACATTTTTTAAAATATAGGAAATAAATTGCCACATATATATAAAGTAACAAGCTGCTTATTAAAATGAGTATGGCTTTAGTTTTAAAAGAAAGTGTATTCAGAGTTGAGAACCACCACAGTAGATTCTTTTAGATACAATAAAAAAATGGTACACATTTTCCTGCCAACTTACTGCATTAACATTTTTATCTCATCATAAATGTCAAGTTTAAATATTATGATATTTTAAACAAATGCTCAAAAATGTGACTATTTTTATATTTTAAAGTATTCCTTTGGTTACTACAGGCTTTAGCATCGAAATTGCTCCTGATATAAGGATCCCTGAAAATTCTTAAAATTGTTAAACCACACCCACAGGAAAAGTTATAAACTCCTAGAAAATGTTTTCTCAACCTTACACTAATGGCTTTTGGGGCTGAATAATCCATCTTGGTGCATTGTGGGATGTTTACCAGCAGCCTTGATCTCTAATCATTAGATATATACATATCACTCTTTATCTATTTTTTAAATTTATTTATCTTTAATTGAAGGATAATTACTTCACAGTATTGCTTTGGTTTCTACCAAACATCAACATGAATCAGCCATAGGTTTACCCATGTCCCCTCTCACCTGAACATCTCTTCCACCTCCCTCCCCATCCCATCCCTCTAGGTTGTTACCAAGCCCGGGTTTGAATTCCCTGAGTCAGACAGCAAATTCCCATTGGCTATCTATTTTACATATGGTAATGTATGTTTTCATGTTACTCTCTCCATACCTCCCACCCTCTCCTTCTTCCCCACCCCAGCCATGTCCATAAGTCTGTTCTCAATGTCTGTGTCTCCATTGCTGATCTGCAAATAGGTTCATCAATACCATCTTTTTAGATCCCATATATATGTGTTAGTATATGATAATTGTTTTCCTTTTTCTGATTTATTTCATTCTGTATAATAGGCTCTAGGTTCACCCACCTCATTAGGACAGACTCAAATGTATTCCCTTTTACAGCTGAGTAATACTCCATTTTATATATGTACCACAAATTCTTTATCCATTCATCTGTTGATGGACGTCTAGGTTGCTTCCATGTTCTAGCTATTGTAAATGGAGCTGCACTGAACATTGGGTTACATGTGTGTTTTTCAATTTTGGTTTCCTATATGCCTGGTAGTGGGATTTCTGGGTCATATGGTGGTTTTATTCCTAGTTTTTAAAGGAATCGCCCATACTATTCTCCATAGTAGCTGTGTCAATTTGCATTCCCACCAACAGTATAGCATCCTTTAGTTTTGATGATGAAAATATATTCAGACATTGTTAAGTGTCTCTGGTTGAGAATCACTGCTCTAGCATCACTCTTGTCCTTGATAGGGCCTGAGTAGAAAATCCTCATTGACTCTGGTAGATTAAACACCTATGCTTTCCTCCATTCCCTCATAAAGCCTCATTAAATTGACATAAAAGGTATAATAAGTTACAAAATAACAAAGGACAAATATAAAGGGTTGAAAACCTTGTTATGAAGGCTGGGGTTAGAATAAACTCCAGAAAAATGGAGTTTATTCTGAAGAGTTTGAACTCTGGAAACTCTAAAGAACATCATGAAGAACGGAGGGCAGGAGTCCAAGATTCATCAGAGGAGGAAGATAAAGTGCAAGACTGGTTACTTGACTGTACCTAGTCACCCAGTACACAAAATCCTGAGAATGTCAGTATATATGAGTTTAGATCCCATAGGAAACAGATTATAGAATTAGTCTCTGGGGAAAATAAAGCTAAAAGAAATAATGCACAAATACAAAAGAGCATCCATTAGTTAAATTGACCAGTTGATGAGACTAACCTTAGACAAACGCACTTTATTCCTAAACGTTAACGGAAAGCCAAAGAGGATCATTCATCTAACAAAAATTCTAAATATAAGAAGAAAGAAGAGAAGAAAAAAAATGCAAAGAACAGATTAATTTTTTATAAAAGCTAATATTTCATGGTATTTTATGGGAAACTGAAATTATTAAAGCAAGCCCATAAAAATAGAACATACATTACAAAACATCTGTTAAAAAATAGAAACATGATATGATAATCAAATGAATATGAAAAAATAAAGCTGAAGAACAGCACAAAAAAGAATAAATATATAAACAGAGGGAAATAGGAAAGGAATTAGAGACTGAGAAGATCATTTAGGAAGTCCAGAATCCAAAGAATAATCTCAAAAAGAAAGAACATGTGAAATAGTTCAAATATAAACTAACAAAAGTTAATTCAAGGAAATATCTCTGAATTAAGGGGATTACCCTAAGTGTTATGGGCTGAATTATGTCCCCTCAAACATATGCTGAAGTCTTAACCCACTGTACCTTAGAATGTAATTGTATTTGAAGACAGAGATTTTCAAGGAGTGATTAATTTAAAATGAGATCCTTAGCATGGCCCCTAATCCAGTCTGACTGGTTTCCTTATACGAGGAAATTTGAATATACCAGAAGATACTTAGGGACACACTTGATCAGAGGAAAGGCCATGTAAGAATACAGCTAAAAGGCAGCCATCTGAGTCAAGGAGAAAGACCTAGAAAGAAATTAAACTTTTTGGCACCTTGATCTTGGACTTCTAGCCTCCAGAACCATAAGAAAATATATTTCTGTTGTTTCAGCCACTGAGTCTGTGGTATCTTGTTACAACCACTCTAGCAAACTAATATACCAGGAGATGAAGAAAAATGCTTATTGAGACACATCATAATGAAGTTTCAAAACACAAAATTTAATAAAGAATCAGAAAAGTTTCCAGAGAAATAAATCTCTCAAAAGAGAAGCATCTGAACTGTGTTATACTTCATAAAAGCAATGCTGGAAACCAGAAGCAGCTGAGTAATACCTTGAAAATTCTAAAGGGAATTAATTTCCAAACTAGAATTTTATATCCAGCCATCCTATCAATCAAGAATGGAAGAAGATGTTAGTAATGCAAGGTCTAAAAGTATTTACCTCTCATCCATTTCTTCTCAAGAGCACATTGATAGATACATCCCACTAAAGTAGAAGAGGTAATCGAGTAAGAAGGCATGAACTGGCAGCACCAGAAATTTAAGCCAGGCAGAAAGTGAAGGGAATCCTGGAGGTGAAAATGAAGTGCTCAGAAAAAATCTAAGGCTAATTATAGTGAGGCCATAAGGTTCCAAAAGAAGAGTGAAACTAAAATGAAAATGAAACTTTTAGAAAAAAAAACAAAACATGTTTTGAACATAAGAGTGAACTCATAATAAAAATACAGAAAGCTAAAGGAACAAAAATGTAAGTGATCTTAACTTGTGCAAAAATAAGTATAAAGGATCTTTAATATTATAACACTAAAAGGTTCAATTGTGAACAATCATTGCATAGAGATAATTATGTATACTTGGGATGATAACTTTATATACTCATTGGCTGTATTGGGAGGGCAGGGAAAAGACAAATACATATGAAGTGAAATACTGCACTGATATAGAAGCTATATCCTCATCTCCTTTATAAGGAAGGTAAATAAAAGATAATATGCAAAATTAAAATTACAAACTCACAGAACATTGTGTAAACATACTTAGAAATAAGGAAGTGATAACTAGAAGAAGTATTCAAAAGAGCTGCCTCCATGAAGCAAGAATCAGAAATAAAGAGGAGTAAGGCAGGCACTGGTTTTTGTTGCTCTTATAAACCCATGAAACTTCCTGAATTTTAAAACTTTGTGCATTGGATAACTTGACCAAAAATTTTTTTTGAAGACATAAATGACCCTAAGTCAAGCCAAGTATACTGATAATCCTGATTTGATACAAACATATTCAGAATATTTTTAAGCATTTCTGCTTTCTGCTAGGACAAGCCCCAAGCAGACTCTGGCCCAGTCCTTCTTGACTTAGACTTCACCAGCAGAATCACTGTTGGGTTTCCAATAGTCTTTTGCCCTGTATCCCCTTTTAATATCCTTGGATCCTTTTTCAGGTAAAATGATTCTTGCAGATTCTTCTTGTAATTGGAAATTGGCCCAGATTCTTTATGTCTTGTTTCCAGATAGGAACCCAGAAATTCACTGGTTAGACAGACATTCACTTATTAGAACTGGTGTCTTTGAATTAGAACAGGGAACATATCTCTTTATCATTCTTCTGAATAAAACTCTTAAAATGGCCCTTTGTGTGTGCTTAGTTTCTCAGTCATTTCTGACTCTTTGAGACCCCATGAACTGTAGCCCGCCAGGCTTCTCTGTTCATGGGATTCTCCAGGCAAGAATAGTAGAGTGGGTTGCCATGCCTTCCTCTAGGGGATCTTTCCAATCCAGGGATCAAACCCAGGTCTCCCGCATTGTACATGGATTCTTTACCATCTGAGATACCAGGAAAGTGCAAGAATACTGGAGTGGGTAGCCTGTTCCTTCTCCAGGGGAACTTACTGACCCAGGAATCAGACTGGGGTCTTCTGCATTGCAGGAGGATTCTTTACCAGCTGAGCTACTAACAGCAAATGAACAGTCTGAGTAACTAGGTCCTTGTCTTATTGCTCCTTGTCTGCACTCTTGTTACATAAACCACTCTCACAGTGGTTTACTGTTGGTGCTGGGAATAAAGCCTTGCTCTTGAACTCTGTTGCTAGTTGTAGTTCCCTCCCCTACATTCTTCCCTCCTTTTCTTCTTTCCTTCCTTTCATCCAATTATTCATGATTCATACAACACACAGTGGCAACTTATCTGTTGTAGCCCTCACTAATGATGTTACTCTTTAAAGAGGATTTGCAAAATCTCAGCTTCTTAAGCCCTGCCTGGACATCAGGTTGCTATCTCTTCACTGATATCGCTCCCTGGACTGAGTACTGTCTCCTCCTCTCACCATTATTTAGAATGTTTCTCCATAAAACACTGATTAAAGTTATGCTAAATTTAGGAAGCATCACTAAGAACAAAGCTAGTGGAGGTGATGGAATTCCAGTTGAGCTATTTCAAACCCTGAAAGATGATTCTGTGAAAGTGCTGCACTCAATATGTCAGCAAATTTGGAAAACTAAGCAGTGGCCACAGAACTGGAAAAAAGGTCAGGTTTCATCCCAATCCCAAAGAAAGGCAATGCCAAAGAATGCTCAAAATTCCACACAATTGCACTCATCTCGCACGCTAGTAAAGTAATGCTCAAAATTCTCCAAGCAATATGTGAACCATGAACTTCCAGATTTTCAACCTGGTTTTAGAAAAGGCAGAAGAACCAGAGATCAAATTGCCAACATCTGCTGGATCATCAAAAAACAAAAGAGTTCCAGAAAAACATCTATTTCTGCTTTATTGACTATGCCAAAGCCTTTGACTCTGTGGATCACAATAAACTGTGGAAAATTCTGAAAGAGATGGGAATACCAGACCATCTGACCTGGTATTCTCATCTTGTGAGAAACCTGTATGCAAGTCAGGAAGCAATAGTTAGAACTGGACATGGAACAACAGACTAGTTCCAGATAGGAAAAGGAGCACGTCAAGGCTGTATATTGTCACCCTGCTTATTTAACTTATATGCAGAATACATCATGAGAAACGCTGGGCTGGAGGAAGCACGAGCTGGAATCAAGATTGCCGGGAGAAATATCAATAACCTCAGATATGCAGGTGACACCACCATTATGGCAAAAAGTGAAGAAGAGCTAAAGAGCCTCTTGATGAAAGTGAAAGAAGAGAGTGAAAAAGTTGGCTTAAAGCTCAACATTCAGAAAACTAAGTCTTGGCATCTGGTCCGATCACTTCATGGGAAATAGATGGGGAAATAGTGGAAACAGTGGCTGACTTTTTTGGGGGGGGCTCCAAAATCACTGCAGATGGTGATTTCAGCCATGAATTTAAAAGACACTTATTCCTTGGAAGGAAAGTTATGACCAAACTAGACAGCATATTAAAAAGCATAGACATTGCTTTGCCAACAAACGTCCGTCTAGTCAAGGCTATGGTTTTTCCAGTAGTCATGGATAGATGTGAGAGTTGGACTATAAAGAAAGCCAAGTGCTGAGGAATTGATGCTTTTGAACTGTGGTGTTGGAGAAGACTCCTGAGAGTCCCTTGGATTGCAAGATCAATCCAGTCCATCCTAAAAGAGATCAGTCCTGGGTGTTCTTTGGAAGGACTAATGTTGAAGCTGAAACTCCAATACTTTGGACACCTGATGCGAAGAGCTGACTCATTTGAAAAGACCCTGATGCTGGGAAAGATTGAGGGCAGGAGGAGAAGGGGATGGCAGAGGATGAGATGGTTGGATGGCATCACTGACTCAATGGACATGGGTTTGGGTATACTCTAGCAGTTGTTGATGGACAGGGAGGCCTGGCGTGCTGCAGTTCATGGGGTCGCAAAGAGTCAAACACGACTGAGCAACTGAATTGACTGAATTTAAGATAACCTCCTCAAAATGAGTGTCATATAAACATGCCTGCCTGAAGACAGAACAGTTTCAGAAAATTGTCTTGAAGTTTATTCCAGCTTCAAAAATCTTTGTCCTTAAATGTTATTGGTCTTCTCAGATGCAGCTTACTCTAAAAGTGTACTATGCTAAAAAGTAATACAGAAGCAAAGAAATGTCTAAAGCATCAGAAAATAACAATTGACAGGATAAATATTTTAGAAAAACATTTTCAACTGTTATTCTTTGGTCACTACTGAGTAACTAACATTCAGGGGTAGACAGAAAACTTTTTGGCAATTGAGCTCTTGAATAAAGAAAGCTGATGGATTTCTCAGTGGGGAAATAAGAGACACATCCTTGGCTCCTTTTTAGATCTTGTAAATACATTAATGAATCTTGTTCTCTGGTTTTTATGAATATAAAACTCTTGTTGGCTTGTGTGCCCTTCAGTGTTCCTAGACTGCAGTTGGAACTTTGCCTGAGAAAGGACACAGAATGGTATGCCATGTTGTAGGTCTCTAGGGCTGAGGCCCTGAATTGTACACCGATACTCTATCTATATTCCACTGTGATAAACATTTGTCATTACAGGATCACTTCTTTCCTTTTGTCCCTCAAACATATTTTCATAAATTATAAATATATGTAAAATATGCTATATGTGCTATTTTTCAGTATTTTTCAACCTTTACTGGAACATTCCTACTAAAAGACAAATGCTTGCTTTCTAGAGAAGTCATTTCTAAAACAGCAAAAAGAACAAAGACATTTTGACTTGTGAAAGACAGAGGTTTCCCCACAAGTGCTATTAGAGGTTGTAAAAGCTAAAACTCAATTTCACTGCTTTCCTGATGGCCATATATTCAAGTCCTGGCCAGTGAAACAGCTCTTCTGCTTCTGCCTCTCCGTCTATGCCTGAACTTTTCTGCATTATGCATGGAATTACAGCAACCATACTGAAGATGGTAGAATAGGAAGAAAGCAGGCTGGTTCCTTGATGGCATCCTGAGCAGGTAGAGATAGCCTAATTTTTTCTGGAAACTTGTCTTTTTCATAACTGCTGTAGACTGAATATTTGTATCCACCCCCCCACCCGCCACAAATTCATCTGTTGAAACCTAATCCCCAGTGTGATGGTATTTGGACATGGAGACTTTGGGGAGGTGACTAGGTCATAATGACAGTGCCCTCATGAATAGTATCCTTATAAAAATAAGAGATTCCAGAGAGTTCCTTATGCATGTCATAAGAGGACATAATGTAAAGATGGCTATGAACCAGGAAGCAGGTCCTTACCAGACACAAAATCTGCCAGCGTCTAGATCTGACTTCCCACCCTCCTGAGCTCTGAGAAATAAATTTCAGTTTATAAGCCACACTGTCTATGGTATTCTGGTACAGTATCCTGAAGGGACTAAAGCAATAGCTACAGAAGACTGTCCATACACATGCAAACATGGCCTGTAAATAGAAATTGATGGAAAATCATGGATTACAAAGGCCAAACCCTTCATTCAAGTTCTGTAGTCTGAAAGAACATGGCAGGTTTTTAGAAAAATGATGTAATATTTACAGGTCTGTAACATGAGTTTACCAAACTGTACAGTGTACCCTTGAGTGTAAATCTGAAGGGAAATTATTTCATACTGGACAAAAGGCTTGTCCTGCTCTCCTATTCTGTTTTCTAACACAATATGCAAATTTAACATTTCAGAATAATTTCAGGAAAATGGAATATTTTTATAGAACTGTTTCAGAAAAGATCAAAATTGTGTATGTGTATTCCCAATGTTAGCACAAAAATGAAATCCTATGAAATACATTAGTGTATATACCTGGAGTATAAGTGACAGATGTCTGTCTCTTTGTAGAAATTTAGGTTATGGAGTCTGTTCATCACATAGGCTGATGTTCATTCTACTGCTAACCAGGCAGCAGAGATACCCTGAGTTAAGTTATTTAAGCAGATGTCAGTTGGAGAGAATAACATTGAACAGGGTTTGCCTGCTCTGCCTGTATTATTTCCTGCTGGGAATCACTTCTCATTAGTAGTTGCTTAAAGAGCAGAGGTTTAGAGTAAAATAAATTGATAAGCAGGGGGGAAATGAAACACCGGGTGGAAAAATCTTAACTGCTAATATACCTCAAGCAGATTTTTTGCATTTAAGAATGTCATTGTATATATGAAATACTAAGCAACTACTTATGAGTGTACACAGGCACACATGCACACACACATACAGAGATAGCAAGTGAAATAAGAATGACTAAGGAGAGGATTCTGTTTTTCTGGCCTTTTGTAAGTCAAGCCAGGAACATGTGAATTAATATTGACACAGAGTACAAGCACTTGTACTATTGTGGGCTGAAGTTCCAATGGGCACTAATGAGCTTGCCTTCTAGCATTTCCTCATTAGACTGCAGTTCTTTTCTTCCATTTTCTGAACCCTTTTCCATTGCAAACTCCAGGTTCAATTAATATTAAAATATTCAGAAATAACTATTTTCAGAAAAAGTCAGCAAACTGCATCTTCTTTAGTGTTTTCAATAATACATTGCAAAGTGACATTCCTTCACAAATAATTGATTTACCCACTAAAATGCCACATTCTCAAACTAGCTATGTAATCTTAAGAAATCTGCCGCAAAGACATTGCAAACAAGAGGAAGCTTTCCCCAAAACTGTCCTAGTTACTGTCCAAGAGATATACTTTCTGAGCCAATGCAAAAGGAAGCTTGAGTTAAATAAGACTTTCTCATCCAGCCTGGAAAACAGTAAGTCATGACAGTTTCAATTATGGGTAGTGAAAACAACACACACACAGCACCAACAGGATTGAACACACCATAGAATTGAAAACAGGTTTGCACATACATTGTACCCTGTGACATATTATTATTCTAATAATTGTTTTGCCAGATAGCTACAAAATAGATTCCTCATGGTGTTTTAATACTTTTCAAGCTAAAAAAATAATGATTTGTGACAATTAGTCAGATTTCAAGCTGCAGGAGATAACAAGAGATTTCACTGTTACTAGGAAATGGAACCCCTTTTCTCACTGGCCAGGCAGTTCTTTTTAAACCTCTTCAGCAGTGTCAGTGGAAGTCACCATTAAAGGTATCTAAACATCAATTAATCTGCAGAACTTCTTTTATATCCTAGTTACTAATATTCAGAGTTTCAAGTCATCTTAACCAAATTATGGACTATTTACAATTTTCCCAAGGATTTTTAGACTTGTTAAAGGGGAGGAGTTTGTACCATTTAGACAGGTTTAAATCTTAAGAACCACTTTACAGATAAAAAATTAAAAGGTAGTTTTTTAGCATACCAGGATTAACTGAAGCCTAGATCCACTTTGGTGGGTGTGAGGGTGGTAGAGGGTGGTTTACCAAGTCGAGAAAATGCAAAGCCAAGAAGACAAGCAGGTGAATGATTGGCCAAAGGGAATCCTTCAGATTTGCTTTTAAGATTGGATTTCCAACCTCTGACCACAGCAATTCCAAAAGAGAACTTGAATATTTACACCAAGTTTTGTTCTACTTTATGTTTTTGCTTCTTGTATAGGAAAAAAATAGAGACAGGAAAATAACAATCTTGAGAAATCTGTATGCAGGTCAGGAAGCAACAGTTAGATGTGAACATGGAACAACAGACTGGATCCAAATAGGAAAAGGAGTATGTCAAGGCTATATATTGTCACCCTGCTTATTTAACTTACATGCAGAGTACATCATGAAAAACGCTGGGCTGGAGGAAGCACAAGCTGAAATCAAGATTGCTGGGAGAAATATCAATAACCTCAGATACACAGATGACACCACACTTATGGCAGAAAGTGAAGAGGAACTAAAACGCCTCTTGATGAAAGTGAAAGAGGAGAGTAAAAAAGTTGGCTTAAAGCTCAAAATTCAGAAAACTAAGATCATGGCATCTGGTCCCATCACTTCACAGGAAATAGATGGGGAAACAGTGGAAACAGTGTCAGACTTCATTTTTGGGGACTCCAAAATCACTGCTGATGGTGATTGCAGCCATGAAATTAAAAGACACTTACTCCTTGGAAGGAAAGTTATGACCAACCTAGACAACATATTAAAAAGCAGAAACATTACTTTGTCAACAAGGATCCATCTAGTCAAGGCTATGTTTTTTCCAGTAGTCATGTATGGATGTAAGAGTTGGACTGTGAAGAAAGCTGAATGCCGGAGAATTGATGCTTCTGAACTGTGTTGTTGAAGAAGACTCTTGAGAGTCCCTTGGACTGCAAGGAGATCCAACCAGTCCATCCTAAAGGAGATCAGTCCTGGGTGTTCATTGGAAGGTCTGATGTTGAAGCGGAAACTCCAGTGCTTTGGCCATCTCATGCGAAGATCTGACTCATTGGAAAAGACCCTGATGCTGGGAAGGATTAGGGGCAGGAGGAGAAGGGGACAACAGAGGATGAGATGACTGGATGCCATTGCTGACTAGATGGACATGAGTTTGGGTAGACTCCGGGAGTTGGTGATGTACAGGGAGACCTGGCGTGCTGCGGTTCATGGGGTCGCAAAGAGCCGGACATGACTGAGCAACTAAATTAAGAGGAAGACTAAGATAGTTACGAATATTAGTTGGTTATAAGTGGTAGCTTAAATTGTAGAAATATAAAGGAAGCAAAAAAGATGTGATGGGAAGAGAACAGAGTTTGGAAAACTACTGAGCCCATAAATAGAAAGGATGGGCAATATTAGAGGACTTCATGAAAGAAATAGGGATGGTGGGTGGCCTGCAAAGAGGAAGTCTTAAGAAATATATATTAATAGCCTGACAGCGAATGAAGAATTCTTCTTTCCAGACCTCAGCTTTACAAATTCTGGGAAATGTTTCATACAACCTTTTCTAATTGTATGACTACGAAGATAGGGACAACACTTTCTCAGTATGTGTAAGTAATGAACTAGTTATTCCTCTGGTGATCTCTCTTTCAACTAAGGGTAGCCAGTTTCAGACATAGTCCTATTGCTCACTGTTGTTCAGTTGCTAAGTTGTGTCTGACTCTGTGACACCATAGACTGCAGCATGCCAAGCTTCCCTGTCTTTCACTATCTCCCAGAGTTTGCTCACTCATGCCCTTTGCGGAGAAGGCAATGGCAACCCACTCCAGTACTCTTGCCTGGAAAATCCCATGGACAGAGGAGCCTGGTAGGCCACATTCCATGGGGTTGCGAAGAGTCGGAGACGACTGAGTGACTTCACTTTCACTTTTCATTTTCATGCATTGGAGAAGGAAATGGCAACACACTCCAGTGTTCTTGCCTGGTGAATCCCAGGGACAGCAGAGCCTGGTGGGCTGCCGTCTATCGGGTCACACAGAGTCAGACACGACTGAAACAACTTAGCAGCAGCACCAGCATGTCCTTTGAGTCAGTGATGCCATCCAACCAGCTCATCCTGTGTCACCCCCTTCTCCTCTAGCCTTCCATCTTTCCCAGCATCAAGGTCTTTTCCAGTGAGTTAGCTCTTTGCACCAGGTAGCAAAAGTATTTGTAGCTTCAGCTTGAGCATCAGTCTTTCTAATGAATGTTGAGGATTGATTTCCTATAGGATTGACCGGTTTGATCTTTCTGTCCCAGGGACTCTCAAGAGTTTTCTCCAGCACCACAATTCAAAAGCATCAATTCTTCAGCACTCAACTCGCACATACTGTTGGAAAAACCATAACTGTGACTATACACATCTTTGTTGGCAAAGTATGCTCTGCTTTTTAGTACACTGTCTAGATTTATCATAGCTTTCTTCCAAGGAGCAAGCGTCCATTAATGTTTTGGCTTCATATTCCTATAGAAGGCTGCATATTCTACTGGTTGTATTTACTGAACACTTGAAAATTTCTTATGGCTGCCCAAGAATTAAAGTTATCATTTTGGTGGAGGCAAACTAAATTCTGGCTTTTTTATAAAAGACACACCACAGTTCTAAGTGCACATGAAATGTGTGGCAATGAAAATGCTGTTAGTTATCCTACATTCTTTCCACATGGGGCATACAACAGCTGGGATACACAGGTTGAATTGCCTTCAACATGGCCTCTCAGATAGCTTGCTGGACTTAGTGTTCCCAACTCTGGATGAATGAGTTCAATCCTTGACTTTGGAAGGACTATGTCTTAGTTCATTCATGCTGCTATAATGAAATACCACAGACTGGGTAGCTTATAAATAACAGAAATTTATTTCTCACAGTTTTGGAGTCTAGAAATCTGAGATCAGGTGTCAGTAGGGTCAAATGATGGCCCTCTTCAAGGTTATAGACTTATTGTATCCTCAGATGGCAGAAGGGGCCAGGGAGCTCTGTACAGTCTCTTTCCTAAGAGGTTTAAGCCTCTGTCATTCCACTCACTAGGGCTGTCCCATCATCACCTAGTAACACCCTACTCCTAATTCCATAACATTGGGCAATAAGATTTCATTACATGAATTTCATGGGGAATAAGCATTCAGATGATAGCAGACTGCTTGAGAAAAGTCAGTTTGACTGGTTGTATTTCTACACCACTAACAAGTGTTGTATCAAGGGTTCAGTTTTGATGAGAGCACATTAGCAGGCTCTTGTAGACTGTTTTATATCCCTGCAAATTCCTATGTTGAAGCTCCAAGTTCCAACACAGTGGTAATTAGAGTGAGATGAAGTGCCTCACAATGGGATTAGTGACCTTTTAAAAAGAGCCACCAAAGTATTTTCTCTCTCTCTTCTCTCTGCCATGTGAAAACACAGTAAGAAAATAGTCATCTGAAGCTTAGAAGAGAGCTCTCATCAGAAACCAACCATTCAGGCTAATAACAATTTTTTTTTAAAACATATGGATGGGAAATAATATTTGTAGGGGAAATAATAAATCCAAACTTTAAGGCTTTATTTAAGGATGTCTTTCTTTTACAAAGACTCCACATGGAAGAAGCACTTAAGATACTTACACTGTCAAGAGGTCACTGGGTTATCTGGCTCCAATGGTAAAAATTGTGCCACATCTTGATGGAATACTTCCCCTACAGCCAGAGGGTTTGAATTCTTCTCAAAAGGTACTGTAGGCATCTTAGTTCACACAAAGAACCAAGGAGAATGCCCAAGTGGAGTACAAACTGTCTCCAGTTTCTAAGAATTAAACAAAGTCATGGGCTTCCTTTTTGGCCCAGGGCACCTGAAAAGACAATAGCCTTTCTTTGACTGATGCAGAGATTGAGTGTTGTGAATCTGCTCATAAAGCCCCAAGGACCTTTACTTGGTGAGCAGGTCCGTGACTTTTATTATAGATATTTCTGTTTTTAAATTACTCAAATTAAGGACTCAATATTAAAATAACAATATTTCCAATAAAATGCATAGTCATATAAATATTGAGAATTAGTTTTAAAAATAGCATAGTGTAGTTCCAGAAAAGGCAACTATATTTACTTCTGGTTTAAAGTGTGCAATATAAAGGCTATTTACTATTTCATAGAGGGGTATTCCTTCTAATTAAATAAGTTAGCCCGTTTTCAACCTAGCTCTCTCTGGATTCCCATCTCAGAATCTTGCTTAGATGAAACAGCCTCACTGTTAAAAAGCAAAAAATATAAAAAGGCGGGGGGGGGGGCGGTAAGGTGGGATTGGAGGAAGAAAATGGGAAAGATCACATACAAGGGGAACTTCAAAAGGCAGTTGAGGAAAAGGGAGTGAAAAACAGATTATAAAGACCCAAACAAGGGATAAGAAAGAAAACAGAAGAGGGAGCTTGAGCAAGGAAGAAGCCAAGTGTCATATGCCTGCAAAGAAATGCATCTTCCAAAGTCCTTAGTGGTGAAAAGAAATGTGTTAGGTAAAACATCTAAAGGAGCAAATGGAAAGACATACTTTAAGGGGGAAGAAAGTAACAGGCTCATTAAAAATAGAAGTAAAACCTATTAGGAGACAGAGAAAGTAGGCAATTAAACCAAACAATTGAAAGATAAATCTGACTCAAAGGAAGTAAATTAATGGAAACCAATTTAAAAAAAAAAATTAAAATGACTTCTGTATTTCAAACCAACCCCAAACCATGTGTAACCAATACACACACACACACACACACACACACACACACACACACACACACACATGCCTACACTCTCATTCTACAATTAGCCAAAACATGATTTCAGAAGTTACTGCAAAATGATTTGAAATTTTATTATGAATTCCAGGCAGTCAGAGGTTCATGTAAAATGTTTAAATGATAGAGGAGAAACATGTGTTTTCTAGCTAGAACCAACTATTTTGATATGTGTAGTAAATCTAGTAAGTAAGATCAAATCTCTTATTTAATATCATCAAAATGGTCATTTTAAGGTCCTAAAGTAATAATGCTACATACCCAGACAAAAAGGAATATGTTTCTGCACATTTTGTAAGGTATTGGCCAGCTATATTCATTTACTTTGGGTCTATAAATGCTAAATTCATCTGACTTGGCAGTGAGGGCTACACTGGCTTTAATTTACTCCATAAGACACTTCCCAACTTTGTGAAGTTTGCCATGTGTTTATGCACATAAAAACCCTTGCATGGACTGAAAATGTCTCTTAAATGAATATAGGACTTACTGAGAGGTTTATGGACATTGTATTAAATTACACACTACATTTTTAAAATATTAATCCAGGTTCTTTAGATGCTCAATGTTATAAGGGCTATGACACTTCACATGCTGAGTACTGCAACTGGAAATATACAGTGTCTTTTTTTTTTGCCCCCATTATACTTTGAATATTTACTATGTTCCTGACATTAAACACTCTACCTTTCAAAGGCTAATGATTTTTATCTGTTTTACTAGTTTACTCTCAAAATTTAGATTTACATGTTGAAAAAGTAGGTAATAATCCTTAGAACTAAAATAAAATCCAGAATCTTCCCTTTCTTAACATGTGTCTTTCATTCAAAATTCAATAGTAAATATTTGAGCAGCTTCTATGTTTTATATACTGTTAGGTATAAAGAATATGAGGTTGAACAAGGGACACATACTTCATTCACAAAGATTTCAGTATAGTTGGACATAGCATAATTAATAACACCACATTTCATGAGTACATAAATTAAAGGAAGTGTAAGGTTCAATGCAAGTTCATGTCAGGGACATCTAAGTTAGATTTGAAAAGTCAAAAAAGTTTCCCCAAAATTAGTGACCTCAAAGTTGAAACATTCAAAGTGGACATACATTAATTAGCCAGATGAAGAATATAAGGTGAGATTGGTTGCATAGACATTTCTTGGGAGTGCAAGGAAACTGATAATAATTCATTATGATTGCATCACAGATGGCAAGTGATGAGAGAGGAATCTGGAAAGACAAGCAAATTCCAGATTTCAAAGAGTCTAGTAAAGTATTTTTAGGACTTTGAACCAAAGAGCAACAGGTGTCTCTCAATCAAACAGGTCTGATTTGATGGGTTTTCGACTTATGCTATCTCACGTGAGGATGTGGGCTTAAAATGGATCCTTGCTTGTTTTAAAGCTCTGGTATTTGCACCTTGAAAGTCTTAATTATTTTTAACAAGATTCCCTGCATTTTTTTTTCATTTTTTACTCTTTTCCACAAATTATACAGCTCATCCTACAATTGGAATTATAAATGCTGCATGTAATGAAAAGCCAAATATGTGAATAAATAAGATTAAGTTCTGTTTCTCTCAGATGAAAAAGGTTGAAAGTAAGCAGGCTAGGACTGGTGTGACTATTCCATAACCATCAAGGACTCCTGTTACCTTTCTGTAGCCCCATCTAAAATCCTTAGGATATTATATGGCTTCTAACCTCACAGCCTCAAGTCCAAAATAACTGGTTAAGTTCCAATATCATAGCCATCTTACAAGCACAAGAAGGAAGAATGGCAAAAGTGCACACCTCCTTTCTGAGCCTATGTTCTTTAAGGAGCCTTCCTGAATACATTTGTGGTTCTGCATTTAAGGAAGAAGGAAATGAATATTATGTAGCCAATTAAGGAACTCTTATACAGAAAGCCATAGAATGCATTCAGAAGGGGAGTACCAATGTCAGATTTGCATTTTATAAAGAGTATGCTGGCAGAAGTGTAGAGGAAGTTGAAATCAGAGACAAAAATGCTAGGTCGATAATGTAATCTTGCCGGGAGTTGATGGTGGACCCAAAGAAAGTTAGCAGAAAGGGTAGAAAGAAGTGACAAGTTCACCAACCAGCTAGGACTAGAATGCGCAAGATTTAGTGACTGAAAGTGTGGAGCAAAGAGAAGGAAGAAACTGAGTTAAAGCTCAGGTTCTTTTGGGGGTAGTTCTTAGTGCTATTCAAAGAAACAGAGAACAAAACAGGTTAGGGGAGCAGGTCAATTTTAAAGAAGTATGGTAAAAGTAAGTTGCCAATATTTAAGATTTGGCTGTATCTGTGGGCCTGGAGCCCAGGACAAAATAGAAGCTAGAGACAGATTTAAGGCATCAGTATAGGAATGGTACTGAAATGGGAGTGGTTAGTTTTGTTCCCTCAGGGAGATCTAGCCTAAAAAAGAAGATGTAGCCTAAAGAAGGAAAATACAACAGATACAGTCATAATTTCACGTAAAGTACTTGATACGTCTTATAAGAAAAAAAAGTATAAATTTTAATTGACCTGAAAGGAAAGACCCTGAAGAAGGCAATGGCAACCCACTCCAGTGTTCTTGCCTGGAGAATCCCAGGGACGGTGGAACCTGGTGGGCTGCTATCTATGGGGTCGCACAGAATCGGACACGACTGAAGTGACTTAGCAGCAGCAGCAGTAGCAGCAGCAAAAGACCCTGTCATGCCCATAGTTGAAAAAGGAATTCAGTCACAGTGAATAAAGATCTTTAATCCAGTGCCATCATTGTACAGAGGGGGAAATCAAGTGCCATGCAGAGTCCACCTGCATGTCATTTCCTCTATCTGGAAGGCCACTGCTTCAACTCCTGAATAACTCATATTATCATCATACTTCAAAAACTAATTTATATGTGGCAGATGATGTGCAAGCCACATGGACTACTGTGGAGAGCAAGACAGACAAAGTCCTGCCTTTATGGACTTCACAGGAGAAAACTGTTTTTGAAAAAGTCATTATCACTGTGTCAAGTGACTAAAGGGGAAGGGCATGGTCTTCTCTAATCCCTGTGAAGAGATAGAGGTAATGCCTCTTCCCTTGAGTTACCTCTCTGCCATGTCCCATTATAATAATAACATTGGGCTATATGCATTTTTTTTTCAGCAAACACTTCATTTATTTAAATTAAAAAAAAAAAACACCTTTTACAATAATGTGTTGGTTTATGCTATGCATGCATGTGTGCTAAGTTGCTTCAGTTGTCTCCATCTCTGTGCAACTCTATGGACTGGAGCCTGCCAGTATCCTCTGTCCATGGGATTCTCCAAGCAAGAATACTGGAGTGGATTGCCATGCCCTCCTTTATGTTTTCTGCTGTACAACAACACAAATCAGTCATAAATATACATACATCTCCTCCCTTTCTAGCCTCCCTCCCCTCCCTACTATCCCATCGCTCCAGGTCATGACAGATTCCCAGACTGGGCTCCCTGTGCTACATATCTTACACCTGATACTGTATATATGTTGATGCTACTTTCTCCATTCATCCCTCTCTCTCTCTCCTCCATTGTGTCCACAAGTCCATTCTCTACATTTGTGTCTCCATTCCTTCCCTGCAAATATGTTCATCTATATCGTTTTCTAGATTCCATATATATGCATTAATATGTGATATTTTTTCTCTTTCTGACTTACTTCACTCTGTGTAACAGGCTCTAGTTTCGTTCGCCCTGAAAAGGACTGATTCAAATTTGTCTGTTTTTATGACTGAGTAATATTCCATTGTATATATGTACCACATCTTCTTTATTCATTGATCTGTGGTCGATGGACATCTAGGTTGCTTCCATGTCCTAGCTATTGTATATAGTGCTGCTGTGAACATTAGGAAAACAAACAGCCCAATCAAAAATTGATCATTTCTCCAAAAAGCACAAATAGCCAATAAACACATAAAAAGATGCTCAACATCACTAATTATTAGAGAAATGCAAATCAGAACCACAGTGAGGTATCACCTCACACCAGTAATAATGTCCATCATCAAAAAATCTACAAACAATAAATGCTGGAGAGGATGTGGAGAAAAGTGAACCCTCCTACACTGTTGGTGATACAGCCATTGTGGAAAACACTATGGAGATTTTTTAAGAAACTAGGAATATATCTACCATATGACCCAGCAATCCCACTGTTGGCTATATACCCAGAGAAAACCATAATCAAAAAAGACACGTGTACACTGATAATCACAGTAGCATTGTATGCATCTTTATTTGCATGTTTTTATATTTTGTGTGCACATCCAGATTGAGGCTCCCAGCGCATAAATCATAGTATTATGTCTCCTATGCTCAAAATATCTCACTCATAGTCAAAGCCAAAAATAACCTATTGCACCTGTCCCTTGTTTACCACTCTGACTTCTACTTCTCTCTCCTTTGTTCAAACTAATCTGTTTACGCTGGCCTCTTGCATTAAACACATACCAAGAGCCTAGCTTAATCTACCTTAAGCTCTTTGAACCTCTAACCTCTCTCTGCTTAGAACATTCTTTCTTCAGATACCTGATTAATTTATGCCCTCACTTCCTTCAGATCTTTTCAAAGTCTTAACTTTAACATAGACTTCCTGACTATCCTATCTAATACTGTGCACTCTCTTTCTCTCCACATTCTAAAACCCTTTAATCTATTTTATGTAACAGACTGCACACATTACTTATTGTTGTTGTTGATTCTCACTTGCCTGCCTCTCTACCCACTGAAAAATGAGTCTTACAGGGAAGGAAAATATGCCGCTTCAGTCATCGTTGTATCTCAGCACCTAGATCAATGGCCAGCACCTAATAATTAGGCACTCAATAAATATGTATTGTATGACAGGTGGTTTTCCAAATACACTGAAAGTTGCTTGAGAATAGATACCATATTTACTTGTCTTTGCGTCCAGAGCATCCGCCCCAGATCCTAGTATATATGAGCCTTTCAAAATAATAATTGAGGAATCAATGAATGATGATAGCTTTAACCCAGAGTAGTTTTACCATATGTGTATAGATAGTTGGAATATATGAACACTTCATTTGACATTTTATAAAATGTCACTACTCAGAATGAAAAAATGTCAGGGTTCTCATTTGTATATCATCAAAAGATGAGAAAATAAATTTCCTTAAGGATATGATGACATTGCTTCAATTAAGACAGTCTGAGTATTGAAAAGGGATAGCAACTAAATCTATAAAAGATTAAAATGTAAACAAAAGTGTATTATAGTACCAGTGCTATACATTAGATCCTCAGAATTTATTCATCTGTAGCTGGAAGTTTGTACCCTTTGACCAATATCTCATCATCTCTGCCACCCACCAGGCCCTGGCAATGATAGTTTAGTCTCTATTTCTATGAGTTTGGCTTTTTTTAGTTCTCACATACATAAGTGAGATTTTCAGTATTAATCTGTCTCCATCTGACTTATTTCATTTAGCATAATGTCTTACAAATAAGAGGATATTCTTCTAACTCATGGCTGAATAATATTCCATCATGTATATTTATGTGTGTATAAAATCCCCATTCATCTGTAGGCAAACATACAGGTGTTTTTTTTTTTTTCTCCATATCTTGTCTATTGTGAATAATGCTGCAACAAACATGGGAGTGCTCTTCAAGATCCTGATTTCATTTCCTTTGGATATATACCCAGAGTGGGACTGCTGGATATATGATAGTTCTGTTTTTAATTTTTGAGGAGCCCCATACTGATTTCCATTGTCAAAACACCAATTACGTTCCCACCAACAGTGCACAAGGGTTCCCTTTTCTCCACATCTTCACCAGCACTTGCTAACTATTGTCTTTTTGTTAAAAGTCATTCTGACAGGTATGAAGTGATAGATCATTGTGGTTTTGATTTGCATTTTCCTAATGATGAATAATGTTGAGAATCTTTTCATGTACCTACTGGCCATTTGTAGGTCTTCTTTGGAAAATGGCTATTCAGGCCCTTTTCCAAAATTCTAATCAGAATGTCTCTTTTTTTGTTGTTAACAATACTGTATGATATACAGTTGTCTCTCAGTACCTGCAGAGGGACTGGTTTTAGGACCTTCTGGGGATAACAAAATCTGTGGATGCTCAGGTCTCTTACGGTCAGCCCTCAGTATCCATGTGTTCCACATTTGTGGATTTAAGCAACTGTGGATAGAAAATATTTCATCTGCAGTTGGTTGAATCCACTGATATAGAACCCTCAGATAAAGAGAGCTAACTATACTTGAAAGTTATTTACATATCTTATATATTAGTTATATCTCAGTGAAGTTGAAAAAAAAGTCTCTTGTATCAGGCAATAGAACTATTGTATAAGAATGAAGGGTTGATTAAATGTCTCTATATAAATACTAACTGAATACAACAAAAGATGTAAATGGATCAGCAGAATTAAAAATTGGGCTTAGAAAATCTTATAGTTGGCAATTTAAAATATCTACTTTTCTAACTATAGAAATAAATAAAACCTGGAAATTTTGAAGTATTTTGAAGAACAAATTTTGATTTATATAGAAGATAGTTCAGTTCAGTTGTTCAGTCAAGTCCGACTCTGTGACCTCATGGACTGCAGCACGCCGAACCTCCCAGTCCATCACCAACTCCCAGAGTTTATTCAAACTCATGTCCATTGAAGTGGTGATGGCATCAAACTATCTCATCCTCTGTGGTCCCCTCCTCCTCCCCTTTTAATCTTTCCCAGCATCAGGGTCTTTTCTAATGAGTCAGTTGTTCGCATCAGGTGGCCAAAGGATTGGATTTCAGCTTCAGCATCAGTCCTTCCAATGAACACCCAGGACTGATCTCCTTTAGGATGGACTGGTTGGATCTCCTTGCAGTCCAAGGGACTCTCAAGAGTCTTCTCCAACACCACAGTTCAAAAGCATCAATTCTTCAGTGCTCAGCTTTCTTTTATATGGAAAGGATTTGTTTGTTAGAGGACTAAGCATGGGAAAGCACTTAATATTCTATTCAGAGTCTATAAAATAATGGATTATAGTCACTATATAAAAGAAAGTTTTTGAATATAAATTAGTAAGGGTAAGATTTAAACAATGGCATTTACATGAATCAGCCATGGGTTCACATGTGCTCCCCCTCCCGAACCCTCCTCCCACCTCCCTTCCCTTCCCATCCCTCTGTGTCATGTCAATGTATGGCAAAAACTACTACAATATTGTAAAGTAATTAGCCCCCAACTAAAATAAATAAATTAAAATAAAATAAAATAAAATAAAATAAAATAAACAAAAAAGAAAAAGAAAAAAGAAAACATCAAAAAAAAATAAAAATAAAAAAATAAAAATAAACAATGGCATTTCATTTGCTTTATTAACTAATGAAAGGTATAGCTTTTTCCATTGGGCAAAAAGCCAGCAAACAACCCCCTGCAGAACATAAAACAACAACAACCATAAAAAACAGAAGATAAGTTAAAGATGTTTTTAAAGAGAAAGGTAAAAAGTAATGAGGATGAGAGAAAGCCACATATTTGTAGGAAATCCCAGTAAATGGTAGACCTTCCTTAATTTGTAAAGAATAAAGAATAGTTGTCAATTTATAATACAAAAATGAGTAAACTTGAGAAACTATAAAATTGTATAAGTTATTTATAGAATAATTTCAGGTAAAAGTAAAATAAATGATGAAGAAGGTCAGGAACTATACCTATTACCAGGATATAATTGCAGAGAAGCCAAAGCTCAGGGAGCGAGCAGTGTTTTCAAGGAACAAGTGTTTCTGGGTCCGATAAGACTCAAGAACTGTATAAGTAAAGCCTTTTTCTTTTAGTTATATTGGTAACAGAAGAAAAAGATGAAAAGAGAGACCAAGATGGCGGAGGGGTAGGTGGACGTGGAGTACATCACTCTCCACGGATACATCAGGACTACATATTCAGAAAGAGAAGTGCATGCAGAACACCAGCGGAGAGTGGACAGGAGGACCTGACCAGTAGAAAAGAATATATAAAACCGTGCAAAACTCGGTACGGCAAAGGAACTAGGGGGAAAAACAGGAGCATTAGTTGGATCTGCCCTCAGAGTGTGGGAGAACTGAAGCAGGGGTTTGATCCCCAGAGCGGGCAATTGTCTGAGTCAGAAGAGAAACATTTAAGGCTGAGAGTGAAACAGCTCCTCTGTGGCAGCCTAAATGGAATGAGAATCAGACAGTCCTTGCCACAGCCATACATGCCCTGGACAGGAACGCTGGTCCCGTGGACGGCACAGCAGCTGGGAGCTGGAGTTTAGGGATTGTGGAGCAATCCCAGGGCGAGGGTTACTGTTGCCTGTGGAGAGACGGATTGAGGGGATGTGAGGGAGGAGATTGTGGTGGGAAATTCTGGTGGAGGAAAGTCAGGCAGCCATGGAAGCAAAGTGATACTGCTGAGTCATGTGTAGGGGGTGGAGCCATCACCATAGCCTCTCTCTCATCACCTGCCAGGATCAGCAGCTGAACAATAGAGAGGCTGGCCCAGAGAGTGCCTGATGCACAGAACTACAAAGTAGAATCCACCCAGGGTGCTCCTTTAAGTGCCTGATGTGCCAAACAATAGAGAAGGACCCCAGGCAAGGGATCCCTCTGAGAGCCTAAACAGGCAGAGCTGCAGAGAAAGACTGGCCAAAGAGGCCTTCTGATTGCGAGCTACAAGAGGGTCGAAAAAAACTCTGATAGGGCCATAACTCCTGCAGTGGAGACAGTCCCTTGGTGCTGCTAGGATCCCCACAAGCCAAGCAGCTGTGCCACCTTCACACTCAACTCTCACTGGGGCAGAGCTGTCACGGGTAAAAAAGTCTTGCATCTATGCATGCAGGTTCACTTTGGTCATGTCCAAATCTTTGTGGCCCTGTAGACTGTGGCGTGCCAGGCTTCTCTATCAAGGGGTTCTCCAGACAAGAATACTGGAGTGCATTGGCCAGTACTGGTCGCCATACCCCTCTAGAGCACTATATTTCTTGCTCCCCTAGCCACCAACTCCCCTGAGTACCTGGTGTTGCCAGAACCCCTGCTACCCAAACAGCTGCACCACCCCCACACCTGGCCCTCACAGGGACAAACCCACATCCTCCAGGGCAGCCTTAGGAGCAAACCCCAGTGAACGACCCAAGTGTAGAGGTTGAAATAAAACCACAATTGAAACCCAGGGATAGTGCAGCTAAGGAATAAGACCCAAAACTTTCCCACCCACTGTACAAGCTGCAGATTATATCCACATGATCAACTAGTTAGACTCTGTTTCTATGCAATATATAAAAGGCCAGTGAGAGCTCCCACAAAAGAAATCGTACTAGTTCTGATAGCTGTGGACATTGGAGGCAGGAACACAGGAGTAGGACCAGATGAGAATCTGAGCTGTCCCCACAGCATGTCCAAAGATAAGCACAGTGTTGGAGGGCATCCTAGGGAGGTAAGGTAACTGTGTTCCCAGTGAGGGAAAGGACTCTTACAGCACTGACTCAAGAAAAACATTTATTATTCTTATGTTTTGACTTGTAATGTAGAGCCGCCTCATTGGAAAAGACTCTGATGCTGGTAAAGACTGAAGCCTGGAGGAGAAGGGGATGATAGAGGGTGAGATGGTTGGATGGCATCACTGACTCAATGGACATGAATTTGCGCAAGTTCTGGGACATGGTGAAGGACAGGGACACCTGGCATGCTGCAGTTCATGGGGTCTCAAAGAGTCGGACATGACTGAGTGAACAACAACAATTTTTTCAAATTATTTTTCAATTTAGGTTATTATAGATACTGAGCAGAGTTGCTGTACTGCAGAGTACTTTTAAATACAGCAGTGTGTATGTGAAAACCCGAAGTCCTAATCTATCCATTCCTCCCACACTTCATGCCTGGTAATCATAACTTTGTACTTTAAATCTGTAAGCTGCTTTCTTTTTTAAAAATAAGTTCATTTGTATCACTTTTTTAGATTCCACATATAAGCAATATTATATGATATTTGCCTTTCTTTATCAGACTTCTTTTAATATAATCTCCACATCCATCCATATTGCAGCAAATGGCATTATTTCCTTCTTTTTACTGACTGAGTAATGTTTCATCGTAAGTATGTATCACATCATCTTTATTCATCCCTTGATGAACATTTGGGTTGCTTCCATATCATTGCTATTGTAAACAGCACTGCAATAAACACTGCAGTGTATCTGTCCTTTCAGATCATGTTTTTCTCCAGATATATGCCGAGAACTGGTATTGTTAGATCATAGGGTAGCTCTATTTTTAGTTGTTTAGGGGATCTCCATACTGTTATCCACAGTGACTATACAAATTTATGTTCCCACCAACAGAATAGAAGGGTTCCCTTTTCTCCGTATCTTCTTCAGCATTTATTGTTTGTACAATTTTTGATGATGGCTATTCTGACTCATGTAAGATGATATCTCACAGCTAAGTTTTGATTTGCACTTCTTAATAATTTGCAATATTGAGGATATTTTCATATGATATCATCTTTGGAGAAATGTCTGTTTAGGTCTTCTGCCTGTGTTTTTTTTTTTTTTTTTTTTTTTTGCTATTGTTAGTATATTGAGCCATATGAGCTGTTTGTATATTTACAAATATTTTCTTCTATTCTGTGGGTTGTCTTTTGATTTTGTTTATGGTTTCCTTTGCTGTGAAAAACTTTTATTTTATTTGATTTTCATTACTCTAGGAGACAGGTTGAAAAACATATTGCTGGAATTTATCTCAAAGAGTGTTCTGCCTATGTTTTCCTCTAAGAGTTTTATAGTATCTGGTCTTACATTGAGGTCTTTAATTCTTTTTGAGTTTAGTTTTGTGTGTAGTGTTAAAGAACATTCTAATTTCATTGTCATATGTGTCCAGTTTTCCCATCACCATCTGTTGAAGAGACTGTCTAATCTCTATTGTGTAGTCTTGCCTCCTTTGTTGTAGATTAATTGATCATATTGTGCGTTTATTTCTGGGCTTGCTATCCTGTTCCATTGAACTCTCTGGTTTTGTTCCATTACCATACTGTTCTGATGACTTTAGCTTTGTAGTATAGTCTGAATTCAGAGAACATGAATAGTCCAGCTCCATTTTTCTTTCTCAAGATTGCATTGGCTATTTGGGGTTGTTTGTATTTCCATACAAATTATAGACTTTTTTTGTTCTAATCCTGTGAAAAAAAATGTCATTGATGATTTGATAGTGATTGCATTGAATCTATAGATTGCCTTGAGAAGTATAGACATTATGACAATATTGATTGCTCCAATCCAAGAACATGGTATATCTTTCCCTTTGTGTCATCTTTGATTTCTTTCATCTTAGTTTTCAGAGAACATATATATATTTTTTCTTCTTAGGTAGTTTTATTCCCGGAGAAGGCAATGGCACCCCACTCCAGTACTCGTGCCTGGAAAATCCCATAGATGAAGGAGCCTGGTGGGCTGCAGTCCATGGCGTCGCTAAAAGTTGGAAACGACTGAGCGACTTCACTTTCATTCATTGGAGAAGGAAATGGCAACCCACTCCAGTGTTCTTGCCTGGAGAATCCCAGGGACAGCAGAGCCTGGTGGGCTGCCATCTATGGGGTTGCACAGAGTCGGACACGACTGAAGCGACTTAGCAGCAGCAGTTTTATTCCTATGTATTTTTTTCCTTTGATGTGCTGGTAAATGAGATTGTTTCTTTAATTTTTCTTTCTGTGTTTTGTTAGTGTATAGAAATGAAACAAATTTCTGTATATTACTTTAGTATCCTGCAACTTTACCTAATTCATTGATAAACTGTAGTAGTTTTATGGTAGGTAGCTACTTTAGGATTTTTTTTTTTTTTATGTATAGTGTCTACAAACAGTGACAATTTTACTTCTTTTTCAAGTTGGAGTCCTTTTATTTTTCTTCTCTGATTCCTGTGGGATAGAACTTCCAAAGCCATGTTGAATAAAAGTGACTAGAGTGTACATCTTGTCTCATTCCTGTTCTTAGAGGAGATACTTACAGCTTTTTACCTTGAGTATAATGTTAGCTGTAGGTTTGTCATATTTGGCCTTTATTATGTTGAGATATATTCCTCCTATGCCCACTCTCTGGAATTTTTTATCATAAATTTATATTTATATGAACTTTATCATAAGCTTTTTAATGCATCTATTGAGATGATTATATGATTTTTATTCTTCAGTTTGATGATGTGGTGTGTCACACTGACTGATTTGTGGATGTTGAAAAATCTTTTCATCCATATAGTTGCTTGTCATAGTCTCTTATGATCTTTGTATTTCTGTGGTGTCCACTATAATCTCTCTCTCTTTTTTTTAATTTATTGATTTGAGTCCTCTCTTTTTTCTTGATCAGTTTGGCTAAAGATTTATCCACTTTGTTTATCTTTTCAAAGAGCCAGTTTTTAGTTTCATTGATCTTTTCTGCTGTTTTCTTCATCTATATTTCATTGATTTTTCCTCTGATCTTTATGATTTCTTTCCTTTCCTAACTTTGAGTTTTGTTTCTTCTTCTTTTTCTAGTTGCTTTAGGTGTAATGTTAAACTCTTAGAGATTTTTTCTTGTTTCTAGAGGTAAGATTGTATTCCTATAAATTTCTCTCTTAGAACTGTTTTTGCTGCATCCTATATGTTTTGGATCTTTGTGTTTTCAGAATCATTTGTCTCTAGGTATTTTCCTATTTCCTCTGATTTCTCCAGTGATCTACTTGTTGTTTAGTAGCATATTGTTTAGTCTCCCTGTTTGTGTGTGTGTGTGTGTGTGTGTTTTTCCCACAATTTTTTCATGTAATTGATTTCTAATTTCATGGCATTGTTGGAAAAGATTATTGATATGATTTTTGTTCTCTCAAATTTACCAAGGTTCACTTTGTGACTCAGTGTGTGGTTAATCCTAGGGAATATTCCTTGTGCACTTGAAAAGAATGTGCGTTCTGCAGCTTTTGGATGGAATAATCATTTATTCTAACATGTTATTTAAGGCCTGTGTTTCCTTATTGATTTTCCATTGATGAAATAGGGTGTTAAAGTCCTCCACCATTATTGCATTACTGTCAGTTTCTCCTTTTATGGTTGTTAGTATTTGCTTTATATATTGAGGTGTTACTATATTGGGTGCATATATATTTACATTGTTATATGTTCTTCTTGGATTGATTCCTTGATCATTATCTAGTGTCCATTGTCGCTTATAACCTTCTTTATTTTAAAGTCTATTTTGTCTGATATGGGAATTGCAACTCCAGGTTTCTTTTGATTTCCATGCACATGGCATACCTTTTTCCATCCCCTCACTTTCAGTTGGTATGTGTCCCTAGATCTGAAGTGGGTTTCTTGTAAACAGCATATATATGGTCCTTGTTTTTGATTCCATTCAGCCAGTCTATATCTTTTGGTTGAAGCATTTAATCTGTTTATATTTAAGGTAATTATTAATATGTATGTTCTTATTGCCATTTTGTTAATTTTTTAAATTTTTTTTGTAGGTCTTTTTTTTCTTCCTTCCTCTTTCCTTCTCTTCCCTTGTGATTTGATGACTAACTTTAGTGTTGTGTTTGGATTCCTTTATCTTCTGTCTGTATCTATTACAGATTTTTGATTTGTAGTTATCATAAGATTTTGATGTAGCATTGTGTATATAATCAAGACTATTTTGCATTGCTTACCTTCACTTCAAGTGTGTTTCCAGTATCCTGTGTTTGTACTCCCCTCTTCTTACAGTTGATGGTATTTGTAATTGCCTCAAAGTTGCCTTATTTACAATTGCCTCGTATTAGTGTGTGGATGATTTCCTACCTTTTCTGGTGAGCTTATCATATGTAATTGTTTTGTTTCTAGTTGTGGTATCTTTATCTGCCTCTTCAATACATGTTTCCTGAATCTGTGGTTGCTCCACAGCTTTGTCCCTTATCACCTTAGATTTCACTTTCCAAAAGAGTACTGACTTTATCCTCCTTCCTAGTTTCAGAAAATATTACATTAAGTATCATAGCAGAGACTGTGCAGCATGTTTTACCAATATATATTTAATTTCTATCTTCATGGTCACAAACGAAGACTAGTTTTACCAGCTTTGTTGCTTGTTATTGGGTTGATGCTATATGATGGAGTTTTGGCAAGTGACATACAGACTTCTCCTAGTATCTGGAAATACAACTTTCCTATGAAACCTCTTGTGAGTTGAAATAGTGTAAAGTAAAGAAACAATTACCTTAGGACACATCTTGATAGCAGATGCACAAAATAAGTTGAGATTAAGTGCAGGTGCTCACAGGCATTTTATAGTCATAGCAGCTTGATGCTGAGATGCTGAATGTAGTTTCTGAGAAAGGAGGTTGGTGGTGCCACTCTGCTTCATGTGTGCACTTCCTCTTTAATGGCTAGTTGCAAAAAAAATGCTGAGTGGTACTTTCACTTTTTTCTTAAAAGTTAAAATCCTCTTTAGATTCCTTCTGTTTAGCAAAAACAGATACTTTTGTATCTATCTTTTATAAAAGCTAAGTGTCAGGAAGCAAATTTTCAAAAAGCAAGGGATATCTGAATTGGTAGGACAGACACGACTGAGCAACTTCACTTTCACTGTTCACTTTCATGCATTGGAGACGGAAATGGCAACCCACTCCAATGTTCTTGCCTAGAGAATCCCAGGGACGGGGGAGCCTGGTGGGCTGCCATCTATGGGGTTGCGCAGAGTCGGACACGACTAAAGTGACTTAGCAGCAGCAGCAGTGTATTTGGAAGCTTGGTTCTAAAATATTCTATATACATCTTCTCCACCATTTCTGTGGTTATACCAGAAAGCAAGTATTCATGAAGGTTACATGATAGCATGGAAGGCATGTTGTGTTACCATATGAGGACAGATTCCAAGGGATGCCATTACAGCTGCACTAGACACGAAATGAACAACAAATCTATGTGGACTTCATTTGTAGAGATTTCAGTTCATTTGTTACTGCAATTGTGACTCATAAAAATATGAACAGTGACTACTGAAAACACCATAGCCTTGACTATATGGATTTTGTTGGCAAAGTGACGTCTTTGCTTTTTAACACACTATCCAGGTTTGTCATAGCTTTCCTGCTAATAAGCAGTTGTCTTCTAGTTTCATGGCTGCAGTCACTACTGCAGTGATTTTAGAGCCCAAGAAAAGGAAATCTGTCACTGCTTCCACCTTTTCCCCTTCTATTTGCCATGAAGTGATGGGGTCGGATGCCATGATCTTGGTTTTTTTTAATATTGAATTTTAAGCTGGCTTTGTCACTCTCTTCCTTCACCCTCATCAAGAGGCTCTTTAGTTCCCCTTTGCTTTCTGCCATTAGAGTGGTAGCATCCCCATTTCTGAGGCTGTTGATATTTCTCCCGGCAGTCTTGATTCTAGCTTGTAACTCATCCAGACCGCCATTTTGCATGATGTGTTCTTCATATAAGTTAATAAACAGGGTGACAATAAACAGCCTTGCCTAAGTGTTTCCAGGATGGGAACCTCAGCACTTTTTTTTTTCCCCTTTAGAGTTTGTCTGCCAAGAGATACTATTTTTTTTTATCATTTTTATTTTTGATTTACTTTTAATTGAAGGATAATTACTTTACAAAATTTGTATTGGTTTCTGCCCTACAACAACATGAATCAGCAGTAAGTATGTGTCTGTGTGTATATATATTCTCTCCATCTTGAAACTCTGTCCCATTCCCACCCCTATGCCACTGCTCTAGGTCATCACAGAGCACCTGGCTGAGCTCGCTGTGTTACATAGCAGTTTTCCACTAGCTATCTACTTACACATAGTAGTGTATGTACCAATGCTATTCTCTCCATTTGTCGCACCATCTCCTTCCCACCCTGTGTTCACAAGTCTATTCTCTATGTTCTCTATGTCTATGTTAAAACCTTTTGTTTTTTTAAAAAATAAAAACCTATTCTGTGATGAACAAGGTGAAATGTTTGTACTTAATACTTCTACCAGATTATCCAAATTCTGTCTTTGGAAACAAAAGGAAATAATTATATTCTTTACTTTGCAAAACACACTAAAATATTTTCAAGACAGCTATTATTCCCCAAATATTTCTTCAATATATTGCCCAAATATTTTCTCCTACAAATTAAACAAACATACATTCAGGAAAGCATAGTTTTCATTATTCATTATATATATGGAATTAATGTCCGGTATATTATCATTGAACATTTTCAACATCACCTCTAAATGATAGTGGTATTAAGGTTGCCTGTGATATGATAATTGTATAATGATAGCTAGATAATTTTCTTGAAGATTTCTAGGTTTTAGGTATTACTTTTGTATTTGTTATGTATTTTGTAATTGTTATGGATTTTGTATTTGTTATCTCACTTTTTGCCTAGAGTGTTGTATTATAGACTGTTTTGTCCCCTCAAAATTCAGAGGTTGAAGTCTTAACAACCAATGACTGTATTTCAATACAAAACTTTAAAAAGATAATTAAGGTTAAATGGCTTAAAAAAATATGTTATCCATGTGGTAACATATAAGCACAAGGATGTAAATACAAGTTTGGTATAAAAGTAGGGAAGAACTACTATGGTATTACGAAGCTTAGAAAAGGCAAGAAAAGCACCCATTTTGAATAGCAAGCAATTCAGAATATGCTAGTAAGAGGGGAATAAATAGTGGACAGGGAAGAACTGACAAGCCAGCTTATGACAGGCAAGTTTCTATTTCTTAATAGGTATATAACACTCTAGTTCACCAATATCCTGTGATACAAAGCAGGCTCTGGGTTGATCATTGTTGATGTAAAAGCTTATTAAAGTCCTCTGGTAAACAAGAGCCATCTATTCTATGTTATTACTCTTTAACAACACAAAGAATTAACAGAAATATTGAAACTGAATTTTTTCTTTAAATATAAGATTCTTAGGCAAGGTTCACATTTCCAGTAATCTCTAAAGGTAGATTTACAATTTAGAAATTTGTTTTCCCTAGAGAAAATTTCCTCAGTCATATATATCTTTAATATTTGAATTTGTTTTCTCATAAGGTACCCCTATGTCCATATTAATTTATATTTCCTATGTTCATTCATTATTTATGCAATTACTTTTAAAAATTTGCTCGATAGTATTGTTATAGTTTCCATTGCTTCCAAAGTTTATTTGTCACCGTTCTCCCATTGCTAACGCAGAAAAAATATCAATTAATTTGTCTTCAAAATATCAAGAATATGTAAGCTCAAATAGCATATTCTAAGCTATGTTCTAAAGGAAGTGGAAAAAATGTTAAACAAAATAGGTCTTTGTCCTTGGATGTAATTTTGAAAGGACTTCATGCAATTTTATAAAGAACCATTATGAATAAGCAGTTATTATGAATTTACACATGGCCTTGACTGGAGACACCAAAGGGTCATACATTCATGGATTCAGCCAGCCCAATTAGAAACTATGTTCAGTTTCTTTTAGATATCACAGCTGGATGCAAAGCACTAATAAGGAAATCTATTATTTCAAGATGTGCACTGCAATCATAATTTTATTGTTTTGCATTCCGTCTGTAGTATAGGCAACCACTAGAATGTTTGGTGAATAAACGTGAGCTGTAACAGAAAATGGAGGCACAGGCACAGTTCAAGAGAAAATCTAGAGGCTAGTTCTCATTTCTGGATTTAGTTGTCTTTTCTATATACACTATTTCAAACTGTGCCACTGCCAACTCAAGTCAGATCTATTGACCCTGTAAATATAATTACATATTGTATCATCAAATTAACAAAGTAAATTAACTTTTAACAGGTGGCATTATTCATTATACCTTGGAAAAAAATAAAAATCTTAACTAAAATGAATGTCTCCTTCCACACTGACTTCTTGTTAAATGGGCACTTTTGACCCAGATGAGCCTTTATTTGCAAAGGAATTCTGAAATTGCTGCATACTATGAATAATTGTCTAAAATAAAATGAGAAAATATTATATAATTAACTCCATATGGCTTTTTCTTTGAGTCATTTGATATAGGCCAAATTCTCACACTTTCTTCAATTAAGTATCTTGAAATAAAGTCTACTTAAAGAACTTATAAATATAACCTTGCAAATTTTATAAAAGAATGTATAGAAATGAGTAGTTAAGAACATTCTGTGAATAGTTAATACTCATTTTTCAGTTGATAATGTAGAAAGTCAAAAATAGGGAGTTTCAAAAGGGAGGGGATATATGCATACCTATGGCTGATTCATGATGATGTTTGACAGAAAACAGCAACATGCTGTAAAGCAATTATCCTTCAATGAAAAATAAATTAATTTTAAAAAGAGTTAATAATATTTCAAATGCCAGAAAAATGAAAAAAAAAATAAGTCTTCCATAATATTTAGAATTTTTGATGGGACACAAGGCAAATTTTCCGTTTTAATATTATCTTATATTTTAAAGGAATTTAAGTTAATTTATTAAAATGATCTAAAACTTAGATGACACATTTTAAATACACTTAAGACTAGAAATGAGATGTGTTTGGTTTAATTCTACTTCTGCTACCAAACGTACGTGTACAATAATACTATTGATGATTTATTATCAGTTATTATAATTTTAGAAGATGAGTCGATAAGAAATCTTTATCATAGACCATTAATTATTGAAATCATACTAGACTTTCTAAGCAGTTTTAATTAACATATTTTAAACTTTTTCAAAAGAGATGAGTAGGGGCAAGTTGTGTGAATTTCCTTCCAGACATATTTTTCTGTCAATATATAATAAAAATGTCTTTAAATTATTTCTGACCAGAAAGTTAAATAAACATATAAGTTTAATACATAATTTATTCTAGTGATGTCAAAACTTCTTAGTCACAATCTATAAGAATTACATTTTATATCTTGAATGAGTATTCACACATACACACACAATCATGGATGTAAACTATACTGAAAAAAATGTCATGCCTGAGGCATCTTCTTCAGCATTACTTGTTGGGGCATAGACTTGGATTACTGTGATATTGAATGGTTTTCCTTGGAAATGAACAGAGATCATTCTGTTGTTTTTGAGACTGAATCCAAGTACTGCATTTTGGACTCTTTTGTTGACTATGATGACTACTCCATCTCTTCTAAAGGGATTCTTGTCCACAGTAGTAGATATAATAGTCATCTGAGTTAAATTTCACCCATTTCAGTCCATTTTAGTTCACTGATTCCTAAAATGTCAATGTTTACTCTTGCCATCTCCTGTTTGATCACTTCCAATTTGCCTTGATTCATGGACCTAACATTCCAGGTTCCTATGCAATATTGCTCTTTACAACATCGGACTTTACTTCCATCACCAGTCACATCCACAACTGGGTGTTGTTTTTGCTTTGGCTGCATCCCTTCATTCTTTCTGGAGTTATTTCTCCACTGATCTCCAGTAGTATATTGGGCACTTACCGACCTGGGGAGTTCATCTTTCAGTGTCAAAGCTATAGTTTTTCCAGTAGTCATGTATGGATGTGGGAGTTGGACTCTAAAGAAAGCTGAGTGCCAAAGAATTGATGCTTTTGAACTGTGGTGCTGGAGAAGACTCTTTAAGAGTCCCTTGGACTGCAAGGAGATCCAACCAGTCCATGCCAAAGGAAATCAGCCCTGACTATTCATTGGAAGGACTGATGCTGAAGCTAAAACTCCAATACTTTGGCCATCTGATGTGAACAAGTGACTCATTGGAAAAGACCCTGTTGCTGGGAACGATTGAAGGCGGGAGGTGAAGGGGTTGACAGAGGATGAGATGGTTGGATGGCATCATCAACTTGATGGACATGAGTTTGAGTAAGCTCCAGGAGTTGGTTGATGGACCGGGAAGCCTGGCGTGCTGCAGTCCATAGGGTCACAAAGAGTCAGACACAACTGAGCAACTGAACTTAACTGAAGCATTCTCATATTTCTTTTAATTCTTTTGCTATTTTTCAGTTTTATTTTGATATAATTGATATATAGCAGGATACAAGTTTTAAGATGTACAGTAAAATGGCTTATGATTTTCTAGTAATTTTATGGTTCCAGGACTCATATTTAAGTTTTTAATCCATTTCAAATTAGCTTTTATGAGTAGTATAAGGGTCTAGTTTAATTCTTTTAAATATGAATATTAAATTTTCCCTGCACCATTTATTGAAGAGACTGTCTTTTCTACAATGAATATTATTGCCTCTTTTATAATGTATTAGTTAGCTGTATATGCATGGTTTCATTTCTGGGTGCTTCATTTAGTTCCATTGGTCTATGTATCTGATTTTTCCTGGTACCATACAGTTTTGCTTACTGTAGCACTATACTATAGCTTGGTATCAGGATGTATCATGGTTCCTGCTTTGTTCTTTTTTCTCAGGATTGCTTTGGGTATTCAGGATCTTTTGTGGGCCCCTGTCAATTTCAGGAATTATTTTTCCTACTTCTATAAAAAATACTTTTAGAATCTTAATGGGAGTTGCTTTGATTCTATAAAGGCTTTGACTATTCTGGAGATTTTAGCAATATTTTTCCAACCCATGGGTAGCTTTCCGTTTTTTGTGTCTATTTGATTTCTTTTATTAATGCTTTGTAATTTCCAGTGTAGAGAGTGTTCATCTCCTTGGTTTAATTTATTCCTAAGTATTTTATACTTTTTGATACTATCGTAAATGGGAATTATTTGATTTCTTTCTTTTTCAGATAATTCATTGTCAGTGTGTAGTAAAGCTACTGGGTTTTTGTATGTTATTTTGCATCCTGTAAATTTACAGAATTTAAGTCTATTTAGCATTTTTTTGATTCTTTAGAATTTTCTATGTATAAAATCATATCATCTGCAAATAGAGACCATTTTATTTGTTCTTTTTAAATTTTAATACCTTTTATTTCTTTCTGTTACTAATTGCTCTGGCTAGGACCTCCATACTATGTTGAGTAGTGGTGATAAAAGTATCTTGTTCCTGATCTTAAATGAAAATCTTTCAATATTTCACTCTTGAGTATGATATTAGCTGTGCATTTGTCATATATGGCCTTTATTTTGTTGAGGTACATTTCTTCTATATCTAAATTGTTAAGTGCTTTTACCATGAACATAATTCTTTTACTTTATGCAATTCTTGGATATTCATCATCTTGTTTTCTATATTATAAGCCAGCAGATAAGTTTCAAGTTTATGTTTTTCAACTAACTTTAATTTTTCCTTATTACCTTAGCTCCATTCATAGGCAATAGCTCTAAATGAGTCATCATAACTGATCTATAAAGAAAATAGTAGGCTTCCATTTTTCTGTCCAGAATGTAATGAGCTTAGAAGGCACCACTCAATTTCAAGAAGAACTAAAATTTTGAAAACAAAACAAAAACTTAAAAATCAACACTTTTTGGATCCATCTGAGAAGCTCTGTCATAGGTTAAGCCACTGTCACCCAAACTGGAGAGAAAAACAGGTAGATACATTGAATCCAAACCTACCAGAAAAGAAATACACAAGCATAAACATCTGGGATAACCAATGCCAAAATAGGAACACCTGAATTGTAACTAACAAATTGCTGGAGGCTCAATGTGGACAATTCTAAAAGTTAAAACTTCCAGGGATAACAGGTATCAGGGAGTACCTCCACACTCTTCTGAGATTTTCCTCTAGGATCTCTCCCAAGTTCTTTTGGTGAAGATTGGGGCGGGGGGGGGTGGGAATCCTCTTCTGCTTCCAGAAGTAGATGAGGAAAAGTAACTATTTTGAAATGCACCATGGCATGCCATTCTTCTAACAAGACCTTCCCTCAAGAGAAACTATTTTGCCATAACCTATTGGAGTTTTATCAAAGCCTAGCTGAACATGAGAAAAAGAATTACCAAATTCCAGTCTCCTCTAAGCAATCCAGTCCTACACATGATGGGGTTGGAGGAGAAAGGGGCAAGTCAGGGAACAGAGAGTACTTGCAAAGTTCACATCTCCATGGTAGAAACTCACTGAAAGACTAAAGTCTGAGCATAGGAATATATGGTGATTCCTTTTCCCCCACACCTGAGCACTGTAACTAAAAGTCTATTTACTGATTTCCTTTTACTGAGTGCATCATGTCTGGCTTTCAACAAAAAATTACAAAGCACACTAACAGGCAAAAATCAAAGATTAAAGAGACAGTGAAAACATTAGAACCAAACTCAGATATAACAAGTATTTAAAAATTATCAGACTAAAAATTTAAAACAACTATTATTAATGTGCTAAACGTGTTCTTTCCATTTTTTTTCTAATGGGAAAAAATAACCAACATACAAGAACAAATGGGTAACATAAGCAGAAAGATGGAAATTCTAAGAATCAAATAGGGATGCTAGAGATTAAAGAGAAAAGAATACCACAAGGTTTTATCTAATATGGTAGTCTTAGAAATCATTAAAACAGTGTTTTTTGTAAAGTAAGCTAAAACAGTATTTCAAGGATACCTCGATAAGCTATGTTTAAGGACAAAGTACCATAGATACTAATTAAATAATTTAAATAAGTGTCAAATTACCAGGTTCTGTGAGCTATGATTGAAACATGCTTGAAAATTATGGAAACAGTAATAATTTATGAAGTTGAATTAGCTAATGCAATAACAAATATTGATCAGTTTCAAAGCAATTGTAAAGTATGTCATAATTTTTCATTTATATATTTATCCTTTCAAGATTAGAGATCATATTTCCAGAGTGAATGCTAATGTGTCAGAATATATCAGTCTTTCATGTGCAGAATTTACAACTTAAGGAAAATATAAGGTTTTGTAGATAAAATAGAAGGAACAGAACCATGAGAAAAGCATGAAAAACATGAAACAAAAAATATGTAAACGTTTGATCACAATTGTTTGAGTAAAAAATTTTACTTCATAGAACAGAATGTGAGGCATGAAATAAACTCATCTCTAAAACAATAATGATGAAGTTTCTGCCCAGTGTCATTATAAGGATTCCTGGTTTAATCTAAGTTAATCTTCACCATCACATTATGAGTAACGGCTAATGGGGTGCCTACTCTAATTCATTTTATTTTACAAATGAATAAACAGAGGTTTAGAGAGTTGATATCCTATCTAAGATCATAGATTAAGTAAGTGGAAGAACTGGGTATAAATTGAAGTCATTTGACTCAATAGCCTGTAGTGCTTACTGGCTCTATTAATTAGTGCCTGAAATCATTGCAGTACACCTACATGATAGCTGAACTCCCTCAGCTTGTTAGTCTTCCTCTGAAACTATACAATATAAGGAAGTTTTAGGCACCTCTGTAGGCACCTAAACTGTAGATTATCTGGCCATTGTTGGGTTAGTGTTATTCCTGAACTGTTCTCCTTACCCTGCTGCTCCTTCTCTGATCCATCATCTACAACACCACAGGAATAACTTAAATGATAATGTTACTGCTGTCTATAAATCTTCAGTGATTCCCATTGATCTTGAGAATAAACAACCCAGAATCAATTTGCTCTAATGAAAATAATCATAATGCTTTGTAAGAGTACATGGCTGTAGCATTGCAACAGTATTCTGTCTTCGTGGAAATAATTGATTATTTCATAAGCTTAAATTGGAGGAAGTCTACTGAAGTGGAATACAGATTGATACATGATTTTTCACTACAGAATCTTCCACATTAATTTGCACTTAATGTTGAATTTCTTATATGTGTTCCCAATATTAATTCATGGATCAATGATGAATAAATTAGTGAATGAATTCAAATACAGCATATTTTAAATTTTTAAAAATTATATTATTGTTCAGATTATATGTGATACAACAATATGTACATTTAAATCTTAATATTGTGAGATGAAAATATAATCATTAACCAGTCTCTTCAAAAAGTATAAAATTGTAGAGAGTCTTCTTTAAACATTACCATGGAAGGAGCAAATAACTTAATACAAAAGAGTAATTACTTTTTATTGAAACATATATAGATTGAAATTTAAATGTATATAGAAGTTCCCCTTTTGGACCCCTTTTGGAGAGATTCTTATGTAAAAGCAAACATTTTTGAATATTGGTTTGTTTACTGTTTAAAAGTTCAGATTGTTATAATGATTAAATGTAGCGGGAAAAACACTTAAAATCTTAGAGTAAAAATTGTTAAACCTAAACCTCTCTATCACTCAGTTGGCAAGCTGAGCTGAGAAACCTACAGTCCCATTCAAATGAATGTCGCTTTATTTCCCAAAGCAAAGAAGTAAAGTCAAAGAAGTAAGAATGAAGAAAAATTTTAAAAGAGCATAGAGTTCTGGGACTTCCCTTGTAGTCCAGTGGTTAAGACCCTGTGCTTCCAGTGCAGGTTCGATCCCTTGTTGAGGAACTAAGATGCCACATGCTGTCCAGTGCAGCCAAAAAAGGAAAAAAGGAGAGAGTTCTTAGACAACAAAAGCCAAAATGCTCCAAGCTTATGTACTTTGTCTGTAGGAAGTCAAACTCAATTGTGTCAGAGAGCCATAAGAAGAGGGCAAGAGAAAGTAAAAGAAACAGACATTGGATTCATTCATTCATAAATACATTTGAAATTAACTTTTAAAAAACATATATGCCCTAGCTAAAGACTGTGCCTATCAAAGGACAGTGGTACAGTGTGTGTTTGTGTGTTATAGGACAGAGAGAAATGAAAGTAATGTGCTCTCAATAATGAACTATATATTCCATCATCTTCCTGAAATAATAGAATATTTTGAATACTTATGGAGGAAAACAGTATTGAAATGAACATTTACTTGTCATAAATTTAAACTGACATACTGATTTGTCATATGTTGAAATGATGACAAATTAGGAGTATATTAATGAAAAATAGTAAATAATATGCCATATAATGATCACCAAGACATTTAGTTTACTCAAATTCTCCTGAAGCAATGTGTTATATAGCATTTAAAAAAATTGTTGCTATGCAAGTTAATAAAATTTTGTTTAATGCAGTCCTACCCATTCTTCTATCATTCTTTAAATATGAACATCTCATCCTGATTTATATCAACTCAGTTCCCCTACAATCACTGTGACCAAAAAAAATAAATAAATAATAAGTTGCCTATTCTACATCTATTTCCCCTTTTCCTTCCATATAGATGCTGATTTAGTTGGGGTGGGAAAAAACGCGCCATGTTCTAAGCAATCAGTTAATTGGTTTAAACTAACTGTACTAATCTCATCCCTATTTGAAATTTCAGGAGTAGTTAATTGAAAAATTCTAGACAGTGAACATAAAGGACTTAGGAAAAATATTTAATCTCTTAACACGAATGGAGAGATGAAGGGCAAGTATTTTGCTCTATCCACTTTTGTCAAGATGCAATGCTTGGAGTGTCACCAAGAACAAGGTTAAAATATAGAAGCCCTTAGCCTCCTGTCAATATGTTGAGTTTCTGAACTAACCCTCTATAATGCTTCTTACATCTCACTGATAAGTGAAATCTGTGTTATTTAAGTTACTTTCTAAGTGATCTGTTACCTGAAGCTGAAAACATAATAATTGATATTACTTCAGTGTTCTTTAAAAACCAGATGAATGGAAAAAAAATTAACAACAAATTAAAAATTTTATAAATATATTATTTGAGATTTATGTTTCATTCAATATATCATATGAGCTGAAAATAGTACATTTCATATTATTGTTCTATTATGCTCTTTTTTACCCCCATAGAAACAAGTTTTATTCTGCTGTATTGTAAACATCATAAGATCAGATAGTGGATGCTGCACTTCACTGACCAAATGATTGCTCACAGACTGAGACATTCATTCTTTCAGCCTCTGGGAAAGCAAAAGAGTATCAGCTAATAGCTAAGAATTTCCTTGAACAAGAGAGCCCCCTCTTCCAAGGATATGCCCTGTCTTGAGGTCAGTCTGCATCTGAATACTGGATACAAAACATCACTGAAAGATGATCCCAACTTCAGTGCTTCCAATGGGATTGGTTGAATTCTCTGTTGCTTTTGTATTGAAGTTCAAATTTTGTCTTATTTCAGTCTTGCCACCCTCACTCTTTCATAGGTGTTGTTTCTAAGAGCAGACTGGGATAATATACCTATTTGCAGATTCTGATATCTGGGAAATCTGACCTACAACATTCGATACCAGAGTCACTATAGGAAGCAGATACTAAATTGGCTTTTGGAAGCTTGATATCCACTCAGTCACCTCACTGGTAAAAGGAATGCTGACAGTCCTTGCTTGGCATGCAGTCTTGGTGAAATTTTTGAAGTTCTCATTGATGATAAACTGGGATTGATATACCAAAGTAAATAAATGCACTGGCAGATAGAATATCTCAGGTGTGCCTGCAGTTTGAGGGGAAAAAAGTACTTATAAGTACTATGGAAACTGAGGATACATTTTGGAGGTATATACACACATTTTGGAGGAAAATAAAAGGTAATCACTAATCAACTCAAGGTAAAATGTGAGGGCAGCATGGTCCCCATGGGAGCTTATTAAAGAGACTATTGTCCCTCACAACCAGAGAAAAGAAAATTTAAGATATTGCCTAAAATTTTCTTATAAGGATAGTTTAGCTAATAGATTGAAATCAAGATCTTGGTTACAAATTAGTGAGACTCATATTTGGAGTAGGAGCATTAGGATTGTCATACTCAAAATTTTTAAAACCCTAAGTTCTTCTGAACCCTTTACAATTACAGAAGTGAACCACTTCTTTCAGTTAAACTAGTGTTCTCTCCTTCCTTGAAGATTTCAGAGTCCCCTGCCTTAACTGACAATATGTCACTCTGCTTCAGGCTCTATCCTCTTCTTTCATCCAAGCCACTTGACCAATAACTAGAATTAAGTAGCAATGTAGTTTGGTCAGGAAAATGCAAGTCTGCTAGGAAAGAAGTGATTACAATGTAATAGATCTGTAGTACCTGTACCAGTGGAGTAAAGACAACATGCTCGATCAAGGAGGGTGTTAAACAAAGTTGGATAAATGATAATTTATCAATATGGGAGTACTCTCCCACAATATTTAATTTAACACCCTGAGGAGGCACCATCTAATTGTACTAATCTAAAGCTAGGATGGCTCTTGGAAGCAGCAGTGATTGATAACCTACCCTATGTAAAGCAGAAATGATAGAACCTCTCAAGGGCTCTGAGAAGCTGACACTCCAGAACAGATACACAGATACACAGCACAGAGCTACAAAACCACAATTTAACAACAGTAAGAGAATTTAAAAGCCACTCCATTTACTACAGAAATAAGGGATGCTCTAGGGAGAATATACTAAGACCATCAGAGATTCTAAACAAAGATGAGGAAACTCTAGTATGAGCAGTAGAATACAGAAAATATAAGTATCAGTTGTATTCCTAAGACCAATACAGTGGGTGGTTTGTCCCATTAACTTTTCTCCTGCTAGTTTCCCCAGTAATAGGAACTAATCAGAATCCCAGAGGATCTGTCCAAATATGGGATCAGTTGATTATATGAAGCAAATGGGTCTTTATAGTGAAAAGGGTGAATTACAGTAGCTGATATGGTGTTCCTTCCAGATAACACTTAGGACTGAGGTGTTCATTTAAAAAAAAGAAAAACTCCCCTCAACCAAAGGGAATTGCCACATCTGAAGTTCTCTTCTCTTCCCAGGGTCATTCTTCATCCGTGTCTGGTCAATACAAGGATGTGAAATCTTGATCACTTTGCCTAAAACAAAGACATCTCAGATTCAGAGCTTCCTGAATAGCATTACAACGTCCTCTCATCCAGTCTCTTGTCCTTCACTTTGTAATAGGAGGTGATGCTGAGGATACTCCCTAATCACTACAAGCTTGCAGATTTGCATCTCAGAATCTGTTTCCCAGGAAAAACTACTTAAGATAGAGATTATTAATTTTTACTTTCAGAATTCTTAGAATACTTTTGGACATACCGTCATATAATTTTGCTGAGGAAACTCTAAATATCAAAATTGGAATGCACAAATCCTTTCAAAGTTACTTATTCAAACCATATTTAAGGAAGTCCAGATAATATTTTCTCTGACATGGAAAATAGCCAACATCTCTAATAATTATCAGAGAACAAACATTTGAGTATATATTACAGTCAAAATTATATGCCAGACATCTTTATCTATACTTAAGGATTGACCCCTTTCTGAAAAGAAGTATGATATATACTGTGTCAAGTATGCTACCCAGAATGGCTTGTCTTATGAAAAATAAGATAGAAAAGGGAAGGGCGAATGAGATGTTGCTAGGTACACTAGATTAATAAGGACAAAGAAGGGACACACTTACAGCTAAGACTAAATTTAGCAGACACAGGGAGTTATAAGGCCTGAATTTTACTTCCCTTGCCTCTGTCAAGGAGCAGACTCTTCAGCCTAGAAAAAGTAGGGTAAATATATAATCTGAACAGAAGCCAAAGATGATTGAGGGGATAGTAAAAGAAACTTATATGTTCTTTAGTGAATTCAATCTCTAGCCACAGAAACAATCTTACCAGGTCACTGTGAAGAGTTGTAGTGAGACTGTAAAGGCATCGGTAGTATTTTTGAGTAATCATGGCTAGCTAGAAAATGTGAAAGAAAAGATATGGTGGATGATATTTCGAGTTTTGAAAGGGCAAAAATAATAGAAAAATTTACAGACCAGTGAACCTGGATCTAGACAAAACTTCAAATGGATTATTTAAAGAAGAGCCTGTAAGTATTTGGAAAGGGAAGTAGCCATGGCTAGATACTAGAATGCTAGACTCACATCAATTCCTATGTTGATTCAGACATTAAAATGACAGATCAAGTCATTTTATTCCCATACACAGAATAGTTCAGAATTTCAACAAGACATTAACAGAGTCCCATAGGAATTATACTTACAAGATAAAATCCATGAGCTAGATGATGGTGAAGTTTGAAGTTTTATATAAAAAAAACACACTCAGGTCAATTGGGAAGAAATTCCAGAGCACTATGGTTCAAGCTTCATCCACTGCAAAAATTTAAGACATACTTTTTATGTACTTACCACAATGATATACATAGCCCCATATTACTTTTAAGCATAGTAACAAATTTAGAAAATGACAGAAATTGAAAATCTAAGACTTCTATACATTATCAAGATTATATTAACTCAACAAATGAGGTTATACATAATAAGCTACATATTTAAGTGGCAACACGTTATGGTGAGAACACTAGCTTCCTGCTACTATTTGTGTGAAAGAGACTGAGGTTTCAATTGATGACAAGAAATAATGACTAAATCACTAGGAAGAAGCTTTCCAAAAGGAACAGGTCTGTCACAGGTCTGTCACATTAATCGTAGGATTATTATACAAGTCAACACAAAGATAACCCCAACTGTTGGCTTTGTGAATCTGGAATTCTGTGCATGGTCCTAATTGCCATTAGTTAAGAGAAAAAGAAAGATCACCAACATTAAACATATACCAAGTACTATTTTAAAGTCACCAGAGCAGCCAATGCTATTTCATTTAATTTTTATAATAATTAGTTGAGGTAGTTAAAATTATTCCAGTTTTACAGCTGAAGAAATAAAATCTCAAATTGTTTAATAAACTTAGTCAAGCAAACAAAGCTGTAAGTAGAGGCAGTAAGGGCTTCCCAGGTGGCGCTAGTGGTAAGAAAAAAACCCACAAGACAATCCAGGGGACAGAAGAGACTCAGGTTTGATCCTGAGTCAGGAAGGTCCCCTGGAGGAGAAAATGGCAACCCGCTCCAGTATTCCTGCTTGGAGAATCCCATGGACAGAGGAGCCTGGCAGGCTACAGTCCATGGGGGCGCAAAGAGTCAGATACCACTGAAGTGACAGCATGCACGCACACAAGGGAATAAGATTTAACCAAAATTTGTCAAACTCTGAAACTTTCTTAGAGTTCCTAATGTAAAACTCTAATGTTCTTAATAAAGAAACACAAGCCCATGGAAGATGGGATTTCTATTACCTGTAGTAACTGACCTCTTAGCACTTCTCTTGGGCTTCCCCAGTGGTTCAGTGGTAAAGAATCCACCTGCAAAGCAGGAAATACCAGTTCGATGTCTGGGACGTAAAGATCCCCTAGAGGAGGGCATGGCAACCCACTCCAGTATTCTTGCCTGGAGAACTCTATGGACAGCCTGCTGGGCTACAGTCCATTGAGTTAGTTGCAAAGAGTCAGACACGACTGTAATGACTGAGCACACATGGACAGCACTTCTCTTCCTTACTATGATTGTGACTATTTTAAGAGTCATAATTCTCCTGGTCTTAGTTAGGATATTTCTTCTTCTTCTGCACAGCTTTCTTCTCTCGCACACACCTTCTCTCTCTCCATCCCCGCCCCCCCCTGCCAACACATGAGTGTGAATAAATGCTAAAATATTATTTATAGCAAATAAACTATAAGACAAATGCATATGTCCTCACTTGTTTCCAATTTACTCATTCATATCTAGAAATTAATGAGTATCATCATCTTATCACAGGATTTCTTAAGTAAGTTTATTCTATTAATATATATTTTCAATATCAAACAAATTGAAACACATTGATAAACTGCTATAAATTCCTTCACATTGTTTAATTGCAAATGTTTTTACCAAGTGATGTATTGGGTATTCTTTCCATAAATTTTATGTCTACATACACGTGTACAAGTTATTTTACAGTTGTTTTAAATTGCAATTCTTGAGTTTTATTAAGATCACTGTAGTTCAAAGTCCAAGTGAAAGTGATGAATGGGAATATTACAAGTCCTAATGCCTAATCTTCAGGACAGACCTTTAGGTGTAAGAACTATTTAAGCATCAGGCTAGTAATGACCAAGATAAGCAGATTGATTTTGAGTCTAGTGGCATTAAAAAACATATAATGTCTGTAACAGAAGACATTTGTTTTTGACAAGAGGTCTCTTAAATTATAAGACTACAGGCTTCAAGAATGTTACTGCATTTATGTTTGATCTCAGTCCACAATACACTCCTTCAATCCTTTGAGGTTGTTCATTTAGGCCTTGGAATACAAAGGCTACCACTCCTTCAATTCTGGCCTACTATCTAGATGTTAAAGAATCCACCTGCAATGTGGGAGACCTGGGTTTGATCCCTGAGTTGGGAAGATCCCCTGGAGGAGGGAATGGCAACCCACTCCAGTATTCTTGCCTGGAGAATCCCCATGGATAGAAGGGTCGCAAAGAGCTGGACATGACTGAGCGACTAAGCACACATCTAGTTTTAGGCTGCCTGACTTACACTGTTCCACCATGCCATTTACTGTCCTCCCCTTTGCATTTAAATAGATATTCCTTCACTGAAGACCTTGAGGCATTTTTATAGTAGCATGTGTTGCCTGGCTGGCTCAAGAGTAATAGTTTTCAAATTTTGTATATTTAAATTCTGCTCCTTGTTAATAATAGCTTACAAAATGTTCATGTATTTAACCATGTTTAGAGAACATTCTTTTGCTTTGATATGGTAGAGAATCTGATTCACTATTGAACTGGAATATATTAAGTAGTACAACATTTAAATGTTATATGAATAACTGTGTTCCAGGTTTTGAGAATAATGATTTGGTGGCTTGTAGCAACCAGTGGGCTTATGATATTTTATAGCTTGTAAGTTCTCACAGAAGCAGTGGCTTCATAAACCAGAAAATAACTCAGCTATCAAAATCCTAATCCTCAAGGGATTCATATTTGAAATGGAAAATTTGTGTTATTCACTGGAGAAAAGAATTGTTAAATGCCTAACCATAGCACGAAAATGGAATAATTTTTCCAGATTTTAAGCATGTACTGCCTTTGTTGCTGTGGCCTATGATTTTTTATTTATTAATGATTTATATTTATGAACTAAAGTAAGTTAGCTATAATCTGTTAAATATGAACTTAAGTATTTTGTCTTCAATTTGTGAGATGACGTTCACGAAGCATCTCGTATTGGTTTACTTTCAAAGAAAAAGACAAAAAATACTATGAAAACTTGTGGTGTTTGTTGAAAATAGATTATGATCAGTTTTTAGTTATTAAATATTTCTCACATTTTGGTGTGAATTGCTTTGCTGGGTATACATAGTAATGTTGACTTATTAAAACTTGTGTTATACTTAAATTGCTCAGTTAACTATAGCCTCTGTACAATATTTATGTATTTAGAAGTGCTTTGCCACCACATAGGAACCATATGTGGTATTTGCTGCCTTGCATTACTGAAGTATGTTAACAGCTCTTGCCAACAGAGCACAGAAACCAATACAAATGATAATTTAGCCTGAGTTGTTTGAAAAGTGAAAATTATTACAGTGTATTAACAATGAGTGTACAAATTTAGAATTATGTCTAACATTCTTCATATATATGGTTGCCACTTGCTGTTGATTTGGGCTTCCCTTTTGGTAAAGAATTCACCTGGAATGCAGAAGACCCTGGTTTGATTCCCGGGTCAGGAAGATCCCCTGGAGAAGGGATAGGCTATCCATTCTAGTATTTTTAGAATTTCCTTGTGGCTCAGCTGGTAAAGAATCCACGTGCAATGTGGGAGACCTGGGTTCGATCCCTGGGTTAGGAAGAACCCCTGGAGAAGAGAAAGCACTCCAGTATTTTGGCCTAGAGAATTCCATGGACTATAGTGAAAGTCACTACAGTCTACGACTGTAGACTGAAAGTCACTCAGTCGTATCTGACTCATTGTGAATGTCTAGTCCATGGGGTCGCAAAGAGTCTGACATGACTGAGCGAATTTCACTTTCACTTACTATTGATTAATGATACAAAAACTCAAAATTAATTCAAGTATCAGTGACATGCCTCATCTATGCTGAGCCCTTGGTTCTAACAGAACCCCTGTGATGTAGATATTTTTATTATCCATTTTATACATTAAAAGAATGAAATTAAGAATTTAAGGAACTTTCCCATTTTCAGCCCGTAAACAAATTAAGGAGTCAAGATGAAACACAAGGCTGTTGACTTTAGCAGTCCTATTCTTGAATACCCCCTCATTTTATTCTAAAAGAGCCTTTCTCTCTAAGTATTCCTATATTTAATCAAATATATTTTAACAGTACAAAGTGTGTGTGTGTGTGTGTGTGTGTGTGTGTGTATGTATAACATGGCTACAGTAACAAAAAAGCCTAACAAAGAATTATTTAAGTTCTGTGCAAAATCAGGTGATAAATAAGGCTCCTCTGTGCAGTGGGTAGCCATTCCCTACTCCACGAGACCTTCCTGACCTAGGGATTGAACCCAGGTATCCCACATTGCAGGCAGTTTCTTCACTGTCTGAGCCATCAGGGAAGCCCACCTAGTGAGATGACTACTGTCATATTACACATATATGTACCTTAGACTTCTAATTTAATGGCAGGTACTATATTGCATAAGTTTTTACACATTTCATTGGTAGAGAACAAAAGTTTTATTAATTTTGTTGACATATAAAGCAGTGATCAGCAAACTAGGGCTTATTGTCCAAATTCTGCTACTTTTTTCTGTAAATAAAGTATGCTCATTCCTTTATGTATTGTCTATGGCTTCTTTTACTCTATGACTGTAGAGTTAAGTAATTGCCTTAAGATCGTGTGGCTATACCAATGCCTTAATCAAAAATGGGAAAGTGATTTTTGATGGACTTGGAAAATGTTGTGAAATAATAGTTTTTAGGAAGATTCACAGAGAACACATTTTGTTTTTGTATAAATGAAAATATTCCCATGTGTTTAATAATATATAAGTATCCCATGTGTTTCATTGACTTAATTTGTCTGACTAGCACTCATAGGCATTATAATTTATCAATCACTGTGTCTACATGTGATCTAACTCAGAGTGTTCTTGAACTCTTTTGCATGTTTTTACCTTTTTCAGTATATCTTTTCCTGACTTCATTTTGTTCTTGCTTATTTGTGTTATGCATTTGTTCTTTTACAGAGGGATATAAATGTAGATATAATTATATATATGGATATATAGATACACATATGACAATAGTAATGAATATGGATATATACATACACATCTTTCCAGTTAACTCTTCTCTTAGTGTGTAAGACACTGGAGATACTTTTCAAGACAATGAGTTACATATAGTTAATCTCAAGTATCTCCCCTCCATTTTGGAAGATCATTCCTTCCTCAGGCATGAAGTCTTCCAAAGGAGTTTTGCTTCTTTTAGAGGTTTTATTAGTTTTCTAGGACTGATACGATAAATTAAAGCAAAATTGGTGGCTTAAAACAACAGATATCCATACCATCTCTGCTCCTTTCAGTCCATGCTGGAAGTATTTCTACTGGTATAAAATTCTCAAACCCTCTTTGCCCCCTGTGAATTTTAAGGAGATCCATGCCATTAGACACCACAATTCTCCACAGATACTTTCTGGATAACTCCAACTTTATTCCTGGCTTTTAATAAGATTGTTGTTGGATACATAAGTCACATGCCTAATCACATGCCTAACTGTTACCTTAGTAAATAGTTGTTCAACTACACTCTTGGCTCTACTCCCAGAGCATGCCGTCTGGATGCGCTAAGATTCCAAATCATCAAGTGCTGGTTCCTTTTCAACAGTTAATTCCTCAATTTATTTCTTTTCTCTCACAATATACTACAAGCAGGAAGGAAAAATCAGGTTGTACTTTCTAAACCTGGCTTAGAAATCTCCTCAGCTAAGCATCCAAGTTAGCTGCATACAAGTTTTATCTTTCTGAATTCAACAGTAGAAAACAAACTAGCCTTGTTTTATGCCACTTATGATAAAGGTAGCTTTTCTTCCAATTTCCAATAGCATGTTTCTCTTTCCCATCTGATACCTCACCAGAAAAGCCATTCATGTTTCTGGCAACATTCTATTTATAATAATATATGTATACTCTAAGGTGGTAGAAACTTTTATACAGTTCTGTTTATTTCTTTGAGGACTCACCAGAATCACCTTTAATATGTATGTATCTCTACCAACAGTCTCTTCAAGGTGGTTTAGATTTTACTATCATGTGCTTCCAAACACTTCCATTTTCTTTTTTTTTTTATGTATATAATTTTATATTGTTTTTTTTTTAATTTATTTTAGTTGGGGGCTAATTACTTTACAATATTGTAGTAATACATTGACATGAATCAGCCATGGGTTCACATGTGCTCCCCCTCCCGAACCCTGTACCTCCCACTACCAACCCAACCATAGTCCATCCTTCAATCCAACCCACATGTCATAAAACACCCTGGAATGGTTCAATAGAACCGATTCAAATGTGTTTTTTTTAATGGCTGAGTAATATTCCATTGTGTATATGTACCACAGCTTCCTTATCCATTCGTCTGCCAATGGACATCTAGGTTGCTTCCATGTCCTGGCTATTGTAAACAGTGCTGCGATGAACATTGGGGTACACGCATCTCTTTCAATTCTGGTTTCCTCGGTGTGTATGCCTAGCAGTGGGATTGCTGGGTCATATGGCAGTTCTATTCCCAGTTTTTTAAGGAATCTCCACACTGTTCTCCATAGTGGCTGTACTAGTTTGCATTCCCACCAACAGCAAACACTTCCATTTTCTATTCATTATCTTCAAGAGAATATATTCTTTGTGCAAATGAAAAATATCTCCATGTGTTTAATGAAGATATTTGCACATATGAGTATTTGATACAGTAACATTCAACTTCGTAGCACTAAAGTCTAACTTTGCTTCCTAAGACAAATAGGCAGCTTAAAAAAAAGAAAATCTTTGTGTCACAGTTCTGGAATCTAGAAGTTCAAATCGAGTTGTCAGCAAGACCATGTTCCCTCTGAGTCTTGGTGGGCAGGTGGGGGAGGAGTGAATTCTAATTTTGCTTCTCCCAGCTTCAGTTAATTATCAGAGATCTTTGGTGTTCCCATCTTTGTCTCCATTTTTCTTAACTGCTTTTTCTTGAAGTATTACAGGTATTATACCTGAAACATTGCAAATTAACTATGCTTCATATGTATATATATGTATATATCTATTGTTTTCCATTATAGGTCATTACAAGATATTGAATATCTATACAGTGGTACCTTGTTGTTTATCCATCTTATATGTAATAGTTTGCATCTACTAATCCCAAACACCCAATCCATCCCTCCCCCACAGCCCCTTGGCAACCACAAGATTGTTCTTTATGTCTGTGTGTCTGTTTCATAGATAAGTTCATTTGTGTCCTATTTTAGATTCCACATCCGAGTAATATATATGATGTCTCTTTCTGACATACTTAGCATAAAAATCTCTCGGTTCATCCATGTTGCTGCAAATGGCATTATTTCATTCTTTTCTGTGGTTGAGTAATATTCCATTATGTCTCTCTCTGTGTCTGTGTATGTGTGGGTACGTGTGTGTGTATGTGATATATACACCCCACATCTTTATCCATGACCCTGTTGATGAACATTTAGGTTTTTTCCATGTTTTGGCTATTGTAAATAGTGCTCCTATAAATACCGGGGTGCATGTAGCTTTGCAAATTAAGGTCTCCTTCAGGTATGCTCAGGAGTGGGATTATTGGGTCGTATGATAAGTCAACTTTTTATTTTTTAAGGAACCTCTCCATTGTATTTTCCATAGTGGCTCTACTAATTTACATTCCCACCAACAGTGTAGGAGGGTTCCTTTTCCTCCACATCTTCTCTAGAATTTATTATTTGTAGACTTTTTAATGATGGCCATTCTGACTGGTGTGACATGACACCTCATTGTGGTTTTGATTTACATGTCTTTAGTAATTGTCAATGTTGAACATCTTTCCATGTACCTGTTGCCCATCTGTATCTCTTCTTTAAAGAAATATCTATTTAGGTTTCCTGCCCTTTTTTGATTAGTTTTTTTCCTAGATGTTGAGCTGTATGAGATATTTGTATATTTTGGAAATGATTTGCTTGTTAGTTGCATCATTTTCAAATATTTTCTCCCAGTTCATAGGTCGTGTTTTCATTTTGCTTACGGTTTCTTTACTATACAAAAGCTTTTCCATTTAGTTAGGTCACATTTGTTTATTTTGTTTTTCATCACCCTAGGAGATGGATCTAAAAAAATATTGCTGTGATTTATGGCAAAGAGTCTCCTGCCTCAGTTTCCTCTAGGTGTTGCATGGTATCTGGCCTTGAGTTTACATTTTTAATCCATTTTGAGTTAATTTTTGTATAAAGTGTTAGAAAATATTCTAATTATATATATTTTTTTACCTCTAGCTGTCCAGTTTTCCTAGCACCACTTATTGAAGAGACTGCCTTTTCGATGTTGTATATTCTTGCCTCCTTTGTTGTGGATTAATCAAGCATAAGTCCCTAGGTTTCTTCATGAACTTTCTATCCTGTTCCATTGATCTATGTGTCTGTTTTTGTGCTAGTACTGTAATGTTTTGTTTACTGTAGTTTTGTAGTATGGTCTGAGATCAGAGAGCATGATTTGTCCGGCTCCATTCTTCCTCCTCAAGATTATTTTGGCTATTTGGGGGTCTTTGGAGTTCCCATGCAAATTTAAAAAATTTTTGCTCCAGGTCTGTGAAAAATGCCATTGCACTGAATCTGTAGATTGCCTTGAGTCGTATGGTCATTTTAACAATGTTAATTCTTCCAGTCCAAGAACACAGTATATCCTTCTATCTGTTTGTGTCATCTTCAATTTCTTTCATCATCATCATACAGTTTTGAGTACAGGTCTTTTGCCTCCTTAAGTAGGTTTACTCCTAGATTTTTTTTTTATGATGGTTAATGAGATTGTTTCCTAAATCTCTAATCCTGATATCTGTTTCTTTGTCTCAATTTTACACGACCTTGTGTGTTTGTGTTTCTGTGTCCAAATTTCCTTCCTCTTACAAGTACATGACTTACATTGGATATGGGGCTTATCCTAGTCTTAACTTGACAATCTTTGTCAAGCCCCCATTTCCACAAAAGGTCACATTCAGAAATTCCAAGTGAACTTAAAGTTTGCAGGGACATGGTTCAATTCAGTAAAGAGGTTAATAAAACTGTGTTGAGAAACTTATGGAAATTCCTTTTGGACTAGCTAACTCTAAAATTTTAACTTTCCCAAAACAAAGAACACAATACATCCCAATCTCTCTTCTTTTCTTAAGACATTTTATTGCAGAAGTAGATTGGCTTCAAGGATTGGTGCCCCTTGCCAAAGGTCTTTGTGTAAATATCAGGTTTTGTTATGGGTCTATATGACATCAAATCTCCTTCCTTTTAGGGTGATTGTGTTGGCACCCAGACATGAGCTGCCTTCATCAGTCACAAATCAAACTCCTATACCAACTGGACTGAACATTCACTAAAGAGAGACTTCCTGAAGGGAAAAGAATTGACACATGATATGCCAGACAGCTTGCCAATACTGTCTTTCTATTTCTGTACGTGATTTTATGCTATTCCTTTATAATGTGTGACTGGTCACCCAGAGATTACACTTTCCTTTCAGTATATTCTACCCCAAAGAAAATCAAAGACTGTCACACTACATACATTGTGAAACTTAAGCCTACCAATGTAACAGAAACTTAATGAAAACAGAAAGAACCATTTATAGTTAATAGGATACCATTCATCCATTTAGTTATTTATTCATTTTTTAATAATTGCACACCTACTACATGCCAGATATCTTTGCATATGAGGAGGTTACAATCAGATTTCATTGTTCTTAAAATGTAGTGTTAGTAAAATAACAAATTTTATTTTATAGGATTTTTGATGATTTTCAGTTCAGTTCAGTCGCTCAGTCATGTCTGACTTCATGCGACCCCATGAATCACAGCACACCAGGCCTCCCTGTCCATCACCAACTACCGGAGTACACCCAAACTCATGTCCATTGAGTCAGTGATGCCATCAAGCCATTTCATCCTCTGTCGTCCCCTTTTTCTCCTGCCCCTAATCCTTCCCAGCATCAGGGTCTTTTCCAATGAGTCAGCTCTTCGCAGCAGGTGGCCAAACTATTGGAGTTTCAGCTTCAACATCAGTCCTTCCAATGAACACCCAGGACTGATCTCCTTTAGGATGGACTGGTTGGATCTCTTTGCAGTCCAAGGGACTCTCAAGAGTCTTCTCCAATACCGCAGTTCAAAAGCATCAATTCTTTGGTGCTCAGCTTTCTTCACCGTCCAACTCTCACATCCATACATGACTACTGGAAAAACCATAGCCTTGACTAGACAGACCTTTATTGGTAATGTCTCTGCTTTTTAATATGCTGTCTATGTTGGTCATAACTTTCCTTCCAAGAAGTAAGCGTCTTTTAATTTCATGGCTGCAATCACCATCAGCAGTGATTTTGGAGTCCAGAAAATTAAAGTCAGCTACTGTTTCCACTGTTTCCCCATCTATTTCCCATGAAGTGATGGGACCAGATACCATGATCTTAGTTTTCTGAATGTTGAACTTTAAGCCAACTTTTTCACTCTCCTCTTTCACTTTCATCAAGAGGCTTTTTAGTTCTTTACTTTCTGCCATAAGGGTGGTGTCATCTGCCTATCTGAGGTTATTGATATTTCTCCTGGCAATCTTGACTCCATCTTGTGCTTCATCCAGCCCAGCGTTTCTCATGATGTACTCTGCATATAAGTTAAATAAGCAGGGTGACAATATACAGCCTTGACATACTCCTTTCCCTATTTGGAACCAGTCTGTTCCATGTCCAGTTCTAACTGTAGCTTCCTGACCTGCATATAGGTTTCTCAGGAGGCAGGTCAGGTGGTCTGGTATTCCCATCTCTTTCAGAATTTTCCACAGTTTATTGTGATCAAAAGCTTTGGCACAGTCAATAAAGCAGAAATAGATGTTTTTCTGGAACTCTCTTGCTTTTTGGATGATCCAGCTGATGTTGGCAATTTAATGGTTTTAGTCTTGTACATAAAACTAGCATAGTGCTTGATTTGTTTACCTTGAATAAATAATTTGTGGAGACACAAATTTGTGCAGAGGTGTTTCTCTGGAATGTTAGCACAGATAGACTTCTAGCAGTATATATTTTCAATGGAAAAATGCAGGAAATCCTTTATTGAATAAAAAATAATCCACATTTGCCATAGAAATGTTAAGTATAATTTCAAACTTCAGAAGGGTCTAAAATATTGCTTATTTTAATGAAAATTTTCACCAAGAATAGATAAATTATCATCTTGCATCTGGAAACATAGAATTGTCTTCCAAGTAACTTCAACTATGTGCTAATTCATTCATTTTCTTTTGCTTGTTATGCTATTATGGTGATTTTGTGTCTTATGCCATGCTAATTTGTTCCTCTACTTTAAAAAATCAAAATAAATTAAACTGATGAACAAACACACAATTTGCTAATTAGTATCATAACAATTATCATAATAAGGCAAGGAAAATGAAAGAGAAGTTACATATAACCTTAATTTATTATCAGTGTGAAGAAAGCGTAACTGGCACTAATCCCCTGCAAGAAAATCCTCCATAGAGAAGTCTGAATCTGTCAGATCTTTGTTCCCGCTTCATTAACACCCATTAAGATCTGTGCTTAAACAATACTGCTGACTTTCAGTATAGTTACGGAAAAAGAATCCTTACAAAGTAAAAAAGAGAAAAGGATGACTCCAAATGTAAAGGACATCAATTAAAAAATTTCACTTTACTTAATTTCAGTGACTGACTTTTTATATAATCCAATTATAAATCTAAAAAATTCAGGTTTCTTTGGTGACTCAAATTGCCACCTTTAAAGTGCGGTCAGTCAGTTACACATCCATGCACAAATCCTGAGAGCCACATCATTTTTGTTCACACACTTCTGAACAAATAACAGTAAATTTCTTCCATTTCAGTACACAAAATGCTGCTTCTTTTCTCTTTTTGTCTATGATAATATAGGTTATATAGCAAGGAAAAAATGCAGAGTAGAGGATACAAAATATGGATCCTAATTCCAAATAGGTGATTAACTTCTTCAGTTGAATGGAGTATGAAAAATAATTCCAGATTTTCTTTTTCTTTCTTATTTTTGTAAAAAGCAAGGGAAATCAATGGCAATTGACTCCTAAGAATAAAATTAATCTGTATTATTTTAATTTAGCTTGTTACTAATTTGCAATAATGTCCTCCATTTATATTTGTATTACAAGATTTCATCATTCAAAAATGTATAACCAACAGTTTTAAAAATATGTTGTTCAGTTCAGTCCCTCAGTCATGCCTGACACTTTGCAACTCCATGTACTGCAGCACGCCAGGCTTCTCAGACCATCACCAACTCCAGGGGCTTGCTCAAACTCATGTCCATCAAGTCAGTGATGCTATCAACCATCTCATCCTCTGTCGTCCCCTTCTCCTCCTGCCTTCAATCTTTCCCAGCATCAGGGTCTTTTCAAATGAGTCAGTTCTTCAGGTGGCCAAAGCATTGGAGCTTCAGCTTCAGTATCAGTCCTTCCAATGAATATTCAGGATGGATTTCCTTTAGGATTGACTGATTTGATCTCCTGGCAGTCCAAAGGACTCTCAAGAGTCTTCTCCAACACAACAGTCCAAAAGCATCAATTCTTCGAAGCTCAGCTTTCTTTATGGTCCAACTCTCACGTCCGTACATAACTACTGGAAAAACCACAGCTTTGACCAGATGGACATTTCTCGGCAAAGTAATGTCTCTGCTTTTTACTAAGCTGTCTATGTTTGTCGTAGCTTTTCTTCCAAGAAGCAAGTGTCTTTTAATTTCATGGCTGCAGTCACCATCTGCAGTGATTTCAGAGCCCAAGAAAATCAAGTCTGTCACTGTTTCCATTGTTTCCCCATCTACTTGCCATGAAGTGATGGATGGTCTTGGTTTTTTAAATGTTGAGTTTCAAGCCAGCTCTTTTAATCTCCTCTTTCACTTTCATCAAGAGGCTCTTCAGTTCCTTTTCACTTTCTTCTGTAAGGATGGTGTCATCTGCATATCTGAGGTTATTGATATTTCTCCTAGTAATCTTGATTCCAGCTTGTGTTTCATGATGTAATCTGCATATAAGTTAAATAAGCAGGGTGACAATATAAACCATGACCTTCTCCTTTCCCACTCTGGAACCAGTCCATTGTTCTATGTCTGGTTCTAAATGTTGCTTCTTTACCTGCATACAGATTTCTCAGGAGGCAGGTTAGGTGGTGTGGTATTCCCATCTCTTAAAGAATTGTCCAGTTTGTTGTGATCCACACAGTCAAAGTCAAAGGTGTTGTCAGTGAAGCAGAAGTAGATTTTTTTCTGGAATTCTTTTGCTTTTTTTTACACTCCAGTGGATGTTGGCAATTTGATCTCTAATTCCTCTGCCTTTTCTAAATCCAGCTTGAATATCTGGAAGTTCTCAGTTATGTATTGTTGAAACCTAGCTTGGAGAATTTTGAGCATTTCTTTGCTAGTGTGTGAGATGAGTCCAACTGTGTGGCAGTTTGAGCATTCTTTGGCATTGCCTTTCTTTGGGATGGGATTGGAATGAAAACTGATCTTTTCCAGTCCTGTGGCCACTGCTGAGTTTTCCAAATTTGCTGACATATTGAGTGCATCACTTTCACAACATCATTTTAGGATTTGAAATAGGCCAAGTGGAATTCCATCACCTCCACTAACTTTGTTCACAGTGATGCTTCCTAAGGTCCACTTTACTTCGCATTCCAGGATGTCTGGCTTTAGGTGAGTGGTCACACGATCGTGGTATCTGGGTCATGAAGCTCTTGTTTGTACAGTCTCTGTGTATTCTTGCCAGTCCCTCTTAATATCTTCCGCTTCTGTTAGATACATACCTTTTTTGTCTTCTATTGTGCTCATCTTTACATGACATATCCCCTTGGTGTCTCTAATTTTCTTGAAGTATTATTATATTTTAAATAGGCATTCATTCAAAAACGTTTTTGTTTTTCATGAAAACCTCTCCAATTTATCTCTTCATGACTAACCTAAGGTTTTCAAATTTTTTATTTATTTGAAAAATTATTTTACTAAGACTGCTTAATATCAATATCATGACAGAATAGATAAATGAAGATAGAACAAGAAATGTTTTCATATTAAATGATGTGATTCTCCTTAACATTCGTATTTTCTTATTCCTCTATTTTTGTATGAAATAGCTTACAAATATACAGATAATTATATGTAATCCTTATCACAGTTTTATTTTTTTATAAGGCTCATGTGTATCCTTTAAAAAATTAATTCCTATTTCATTATGGTATTTGGTTTTCCATAATTTCTACTTACTTTTTTATCATATTTAACTTTTACTTCTGGAATGGAAAATTCACTTTTTATATTTGCCTAATGTTCAACAAAATTACTAAACTTTTAATTATAAAGTTTTTCTGTAGTTTTATATAAAAATGGATAATCATATAATGTGGTAATATTAATTTTTCTTATTTTCCTATCCTTTTGTTTTTCATATCTTACTGAGTTGGGTAAACCCTCCAGGAAAATATTGAATAAATATTCAAAAATATAAATATTAATCAACGCTATTGGCTGTCTTTGTCTATTTCTTGATTTTACATGTAATGATTTTTACACCTTCTCATTGAATATGTTTCCTATAAATATTGGACTGACATGGTTCATAAGGTTATAGAAGTTCTCTACTTGTCCTAATATGCTATTTTTCTCATGAATGGATGTTGAAATTTATCATAGGATTATTTTCTATACCTATTTATTTCCCACCTTTTTAATGTCAATGTAGTATATTATAATATAATCATTGTTTTTAATAATCTTAAAACATATTGGTATTCTGGGCAAGTCAAATTTAGCTAGGATATAATTTCACTTTAAACTACTGATACAATCTAATTGCTATTATTTTATTTAAGAGTTTTGTGTTAATGTATATGAACTTGCATGCCGTCTTCTTAGTTTCCTTATCTGGTATGGTGGGCAGCTTTTAACGTGGTCTCTCTCCTGTGAATCCCTGCCTCCTTGTATTCACACATTTGTGTAACCCTTCTCTCTCTGGACAGAGTATTGCAGAATGAGATGGGATGTCACTTTCAATATCAGGTTCTAAAAATACTGTGACTTCTGTCTTGGTTATTCTCACTCATACTTCTCTCTCAGATACCTATCTCTGGGAGAAGCAAATTACTATGCGGTGAGCAGCCCTATGAACAGAACCAGGCGGCAAGCAATAATGTCTTACTCCAGTGACTGGCGTGTACTCAAAGCCTGCCAAGAGCTACAGGAGTGAACCTGGAAGTGGAGCGTTTTCCCGGTAAGTCCTGAGGTGACTGCAGCTTAGACAGACATCCTGAGCCAGAACCTTCCAGATAAGCAACTATGAGGTTCTAGAACACAAAAATAGATAACAAATGCTTATTATTTCAATCACTAAAATTTGGGGAAATTTTTCATTTAATTCTGGAGTTAAAGTTTTACTAGCAATAAATAATTTGAATTCCCTCTTTTTCTACTCCCTCTACAGTTTTTACTCTCTTTATGACTTTGGAAAATATTAGAACTGTTTCTTGATTATCTGATAGAGTACAATACACATTCTAAATGCTCTTAGACTTGAGTTTTCTTTGTTGGAAAATTTTAAATTATTGATTTAATTTTTATTAATTACAGAAATTATTTGGATTTTAAGTCAGTTTAGAAAGTTTACATTTTCCTAGGAAATATACAATTTATTTTTAATGTTTAATGTCTACTGATATTGAAGTTATATCATTTATATTCTAATGCTGCTATTTATGTCAGTTATTTTTCTTGGTTCAGCTTAAAGATATATCAACTTTATTAGTCTTTTCAAAGAATTATATTTTCCGAGTTTTTAAACTCTTACTTTATCTTGTTTTTCTATTTCATTTATTTACGTATGTTTTCTTCCTACTTACTCTGTGGCATATTGATGTTCATTTTCAAAATGCTTAAAGCATTTGCTTGGTTTTATTATTTGCTTAGTTTTTCTCCTTATTGAATGTATGCACCTTAGACTGTAAATTTCCTTACAAGTACTGCTTTACCAGCATCTCACAAGTTTGATAGGTAGTATTTTCATTATAGTATTTTAATTTCCATTTTTATTCCATTTGGACTCGGATTTTATTTAGCAATATATGACATGTAGATTTATAAACGTTTAGCTTTTAATCTTTTTGTACATTTTTTGATTTATAACAACTGCATTTTGGCAAAACTTTGATCTGTATAAAGTCTATATTTTGGGATATGTTGGCTCACATTTTAATACATGATTTATTCTCAATTTCATAACTGACTTGCACATCCTTAAAGAAAATGTGTTTTCAATAATAGTTGGCTGACCATTCTATATGTCAATTAGATCACAGATGTAATTTTTTCCATCTTATACATCTTTAGTAAATATATTGCTGTTTGAAAAATTACTGGAATATTATAAAAGTATTCCAGCATGCTGATGGTATACCTTCCTATTCCCTAATTCTCTGTTCAGTCATATCTCATTTGCCATTTAACCCTGGTATTGCATATTTAATTTCAGATATATTTCATTTCTAAAATTTCTAATTTCCTTTTCAGATATTTTGGTTTATTTTTAATATGTTATTTCTACATTTATTGTTTAAAATTTAACTCCTTACCTTTAAAGTTAGAAAAGATTTTTTTTTCAATTTTATAATATATAACATTTTTATTTGAAGTTTTTATTATTCTGGCCCTTTTGTTGAAAGTTTTTTTCCTGAAAATTTGCTGATTTTCCTGACTCCAGCTCAAGGTGCCTTGCCATTTTTGTGTTATGTGATTGTGTTAATTTTAGTTAAATAGTTATCCTCAATTTTCTTTTGTATTCCCTCAGAGAGATACTAGAAGACCTGGGTTGGGCCTGTTTTATATGGACTTGTTTTCCTATGATCCTGAGGGATTTTCCAAAAAGGACCCATTAGAGTTGATAGTGGTCTTTTCATGTTGTTGTTGTCGTTGCCCCTGGAAGTGAGAGAAAGAAATACAAATAGTGGGCGATTACATTCCAAACCCAAGTGAGGATAAGCAGTGCCTGATCAGTCTCTCAGGTGAGTCCATGTCCAACTTTTTGGGACCCTATGGTATAGCCTGCCAGGCTCTTCTGTCCATGGGATTTTCCAGGCAAGAACTTTGGAGTGGGTTTATTTCCCCTCCATCAGGGAATCTTCCTGATCCAGGAATTGAACCAGTGTCTCTTGCATTGGCAGGCAGAATCTTTACCACTAAGTTAGTTGAGAAGCCTGAGGATAAGCTCAGTTCAGTTCAGTTCAGTCACTCAGTAGTGTCCCACTCTTTGCGACCCCATGAACCGCAGCACACCAGGCCTCCCTGTCCATCACCAACTACTGGAGTCTGCCCTAACCCATGTCAGTTGAGTCGGTGATGCCATGCAACCATCTCATCTTCTGTCGTCCCCTTCTTTTCCTGCCCCCAATCTTTCCCAGCAGCAGGGTCTTTTCCAGTGAGGCAGCTCTTCCCATCAGGTGGCCAAAGTATTGGACATCAGTCCTTCAACATCAGTCCTTCCAATGAACACCCAGGACTGATCCCATTTAGGATGGACTGGTTGGCTGTCTTTGCAGTCCAAGGGACTCTCAAGAGTCTTCTCCAGAACCACAGTTCAAAAGCATCAATTCTCTGGTGCTCAGCTTTCTTTATAGTCCAACTCTCACATCCATACATGACTACTGGAAAAACCATAGCCTTGACTAGACGGACTTTTGTTGGCAAAGTAATGTCTCTGCTTTTTAATATGCTGTCTAGGTTGGTCATAACTTTCCTTCCAAGGAGTAAGCGTCTTTTGATTTCATGGCTGCAATAACCATCTGCACTGATTTTGGAGCCCAGAAAATTTAAGTCAGCCACTATTTCCCCATCTATTTGCCATGAAGTGATGGGACTGGACACCATGATCTTAATATTCTGAATGTTGAGCTTTGAGCCAACTTTTTCATTCTCCTCTTTCACTTTCATCAAGAGGCTGTTTAGTTCTTCTTCACTTTTTGCCATAAGGGTGGTGTCATCTGCATATCTGAGATTATTGATGTTTCTCCTGGCAATCTTGATTCCAACTTGTGCTTCCTCCTGCCCAGTATTTCTCATTATGTACTCTACAATATTGTAAAGTAATTAGCCCCCAACTAAAATAAATAAATAAATTAAAAATAAATAAAAACAAAAAAGAAGTTAAATAAGTAGGGTGACAATGTACAGCCTTGACATACTCCTTTTCCTATTTGGAACCAGTCTGTTTTCCATGCCAGTTCTAACTGTTGCTTCCTGACCTGCGTACAGATTTCTCAAGAGGCAGGTCAGGTGGTATGGTATTCCCATCTTTTTCAGAATTTTCCACAGTTTATTATGATCCATACAGTCAAAGGCTTTGCCATAGTTAGTAAAGCAGAAATAGATGTTTTTCTGGAACTCTCTTGCTTTTTGATGACCCACCAGATGTTGGCAATTTGATCTCTGCGTCCTCTGCCTTTTGTAAAACCAACTTGAATATCTGGAAGTTCACTGTTCACGTATTGCTGAAGCTTGGCTTGGAGAATTTTGAGCATTACTTTACTAGCATGTGAGATGAGTGCAATTGTGCAGTAGTTTGAGCATTCTTTGGCATTGCCTTTCTTTGGGATTGGAATGAAAACTGACCTTTTCCAGTCCTGTGGCCGCTGCTGAGTTTTCCAAATTTGCTGGCATATTGAGGGCAGCACTTTCCCTGCATGATCTTTCAGGATTTAAAATAGCTCAACTGGAATTCCATCAACTCCACTTGCTTTGTTCATAGTGATGCTTCCTAAGGCCCGCTTGACTTCACATTCCAGGATGTCTGGCTCTAGGTGAGTGATCACATCATCGTGATTATATGGGTCGTGAAGATCTTTTTGTACAGTTCTTCTGTGTATTCTTGCCACCTCTTCTTAATATCTTCTGCTTCTGTTAGGTCCCTACCATTTCTGTCCTTTATTGAGCCCATCTTTGCAAAAAATATTCCCTTGGTATCTCTATTTTTCTTGAAGAGATCTCTAGTCTTTCCCATTCTGTTGTTTTCCTCTATTTCTTTGCATTGATTGTTGAGGAAGTATTTCTTATCTATCCTTGCTATTGTTTGGAACTCTGCATTCAAATGGGTATATCTTTCCTTTTCTCCTTTGCTTTTCACTTCCCTTCTTTTCAAAACTATTTGTAAGGCCTCCTCAGCCAGCCATTTTGCTTTTTTGCTTTTCTTTTCCATGGGGATGATCTTGATCCTTGTCTCCTGTACAATATCACGAACCTCTGTCCATAGTTCATCAGGCACTCTGTCTATCAGATCTAGTCCCTTAAATCTATTTCTCACTTCCACTGTATAGTTATAAGAGATTTGATTTAGGTCAGACCTGAATGGTCTAGTGGTTCTCCACTTTCTTCAATTTCAGTCTGAATTTGGCAATAAGGAGTTCACGATCTGAGCCACAGTCAGCTCCCGGTCTTGTTTTTGCTGACTGTATAGAGCTTCTCCATCTTTGGCTACAAAGAATATAATCAATCTGACTTCGGTGTTGACCATCTAGTGATGTCCATATGTAGACAAACTTTTAAAAATTTCCACAAGAGTTTTGTTGTTAATGTTATTGCAATTGCTGTTTCTGTTATTTCCAATTTCACCTTTTACCTCCATCTAAAGTTTAGTACAAAAGGGAAGGGGACCCAGCCTATCTGCTTATATTAGGTAAGTTTTCTTCTGACTTATTTTTTCTTTTCCCCTCAGACTGTGGCATTTGCAGAATCATGACTTTATTTGTGTGTGGAAGAGAGGGAGACTTTAATTTAGCTTGTCATCCCGAGGGTGAGGATAGTTTAACCACAACCACATCCAAAAAACCTTACTGTTTGACAACTGTTAAGCTACTTGATTCTAAAGATGCACTCCAAATGTTGGGCTTCATCACCATGTTATCTAGAATTAATTCCTACAGTTAGTTCTTATCTTATAAGTGATCACCTCTTTTTGGTTTCATAACTAATTAATTAAAAATGTTGGTTCTAATATTTAATATATTTTATAACTAAACAGTGACTATCTAGAAGTTATATTTCTGGAAAATGAATTCCCTTCCCTTGTTATCTCTTATAAAGTTTTACTTAAAATTTGTGGTCCAGCTATGTCTTTTTAAACCTACCTAAAATCTCTCAACTCTTCTTTGTTCCCAAGACACTTAGCACATCCCTAAATTTTAGTAACTAGTAACCAAGTGTGGGAAATAAATATATCATCAAAGAAAACTTAATAAGAGAGAAGTATATCTAGTCCCTGAAAATGCCATATGACCCAGTTGAGGCTACAATTCATTTGTTTAGATACTAATGACAAAATGAAAAACAAGACATAATTGGGGTAGTCAATGATGAAGACCCAATATTAAACTTTTATGAAGTTTATTATTAATCAAATATATCCAAAAGAGTTTGTGAATCTGGTATAAATATAAGTTCAAAATGTTATCTATAGTTCAAATTGTTTTTAAAGTGTAAATTTTGAGGGGCTATATTTTAACATTTGACTAGTGTTAGGATTTCAAAAAGAATTCAGCAAGTTAGAAATACACTGAATAGCAAATCCCTCATCTTAGTCCTAAGAAGAAAAGGAATTTTTATCTAACATTATACTCAAAATTTTGCAGAGAATATTTTATAAACTAAAATTAAGTTGTCTTACTTAAATGTGAGATAGTTGGAGAATACTAATTACCAAATCCAAATTATCAAAATTTTCCTTTTGGTCCAAGTGTAATTTCAAAAACATACAAGAATCTAAGAGGAAATATCTATTAAATAATCATCAATGGAGTGTTTAATCTCATTAGTCCAAAAGGAAACATAAATTCTGAGCTGAATATCTGTCAGCTTAAATTTAAATCTGAAGGTATATTTGAGAAATGTATATACCAAATATTTTAAAGGAAAATAATACTTTTGTTAAGAATTAATTGAAAATAAAACAAAGGCTATTATACTTATTACATAGTTTGCTAAATATTTATTTTAAAAACATGTTATGTATGTACTATTCTCTTTTAGCTACACTATCTTTTTTCTTTACAAATCACTCTGTATTCAACTAACAATCTATGCCTGGCTTTATCTTCAAAGTCAAGCCCATGATATTAATATTTTATATTTACCTGCTTATTTATCTTGCCAATTTTGAACTAAGTGAAGACATGAACATTATTTGTATAGTTTACTGCCTTGTGTTTGGACCTGGCCCAAAGCCTAACATATAAAATAGTTTGCATCAAAGGTATTAAACTAAAGTCATTTTATGTAGGTTAGGCAGGTGTAGAAATAAAAAGCAACCAGATTAGTACAGGCAAATGTTATTTATTCAGAGCTTGCTCTAGCAAGGGAGTCAAGCACTATTACTTTCATTTTCTCAGAACCTCAAAGGCAGGCAGAGGAAGAGGAATGGGAAAGCTTTATAGTAGAAAAGAGGGAAAGCTCCAAGTATGCCCTGACTGGAGGATGTTGGCATGGAGAAGCTGTAGGCAGGCTACTAGAAGGGTGTATACTGTGTATCTGGATAGGCCTGCATATTTAGTTTTCTCGATTAGAATTAAAATGGAAACAGGACAAATATTAGGAAAGCAATTAACTACTAATTGGGTCCTGTTCACTTGGAGTTAATTGTTATAGGAGTTATTGTTTGTCTATATAGATGATTTTGAAGAGACAGTGGTCTGACTGCCTATAAGTTTGACTTACAGATAGTAAGATGGCTTCCTGGACTGGTTACTGTAGATAGAGTTGGTTTTTACGTAAAGAGGTTCACAGCTATTGTCCTGATACATAATACTTTACCAAAATAAGCTTATTAAAAACCTTATATCTATAAATGAGTAGAGATGCATAAAAATAAAGCATGAAATCCCTCAGTGATCCTATTTGATCTAACCAGCTACAATAGACAAAGCAATTTCAAAATTCTATTTTGGACCTTTACAAGATCATGAATCTTCCAAAACATCTAAAACTAGACTAGAATAGATAAGTTTCAGATATAAAAATGGGAACAGTAACTATAACTGAAAGGAAAGAAAGATACTGAACTGGAGTTCACCTGTGCTAGCTCAAGGATTAAAACCTAGAATAAACCTTGATGTGGAATACACCAGTTTGTTATGAATCACTGGTAAGTGGTTCAGATGACTTTATGAGACTCTGGGACAACAGGAAAAGCTGCCTTAGCATAGTTCTTTGTGATCACCAAACCTTAGAGGGTAACTTGAAACCAGTGAGCCAGAAAATCTTTTTTCATAAAAATCTACATTTGATTTGTATGTCACAGATAGTTTAAAAAATTAATATATAAATTGTATTAAAATAAAAATATCCTAGCTAAGAAGAATTGAGTTTAATAACCATGGCCACATAAGTCTTAAACCCTTCCCCCATCAATATTGCAGTATTAACAATTTTTGGCAAAAGACAATAAAAATGAGTAAATTTCATCTCCATAGGAAAACAAAATTAGCAAATTTTACATGGTATTTCACCCAATTTTCAGAGAAAAAAATTTTTTAAACTTTTCCTTGATTTTAGTTTATATTCATATAATATATATGGAATTTAAATCACAAGAGGCAGTAATAATAATCTCATCAGAAAACCCCAAATGCATTTGGCTAACCATAAATAAAACAGGAAAATGTGTTTCAGTGCACTCTCCTTATTTTGATTTATTTTCTTTCCCTTGAGATGTACCTCTTCAGTTCATACTAACTCAAGTCTTCTGAGAATGTCCCAGCATAGGCTTATTTTTCAGAACTCTATTCTGTGCAGCTCTAAATCATACATACTTTTCCTAAGACTCTGCCTTATGAAAATATATAAACTGTCCAACTCACTGTTTCAGACTATGCTTATTTTGTTAATATTATTCAAGTTGAGGAAGGGAACATTTTTAGGGACAAATGTAAATCAAGATGCCAGCTTCATAGTAAGAATAAACAAAATTCCTGCTGTCCTGGAATCTGAAAAAGTCACTTGAACTACTTATCACTGATTCATAATAAGCCAATGTATTCCATGTCAAAGTTTATCTGTATGTTTTTAAAGTACACTTGTAATGAGTATAATATTTATCAACTTTATATAATGTGCCAGTTACTTTATTTGGTACCTTGAAAAATTATCTCAGTTATTGTTTGTATCTGGAGGAATAGTAATCTCCATTTAGCAGATGATAAAACTGAGAGTCTAAAGGTTAATTGCTTTGTTAAAGATTGCACAGGCAGTAAGCAGTAAAACGTTACTCAGTCCAGTTCTTTTCTGATCTTCTGATTCCAAAGTCAACATTCTTTATGCCTTCCCTACTGGCTTTTGCTATAACCCAGAGGAGTGAAATAACTAATGAAGCTCAAACATGGCCTGGATGGAAAATATATTAAGAATAGAACTATACTTCCTCCTATCTTCCCATAAATGTCATTGCCTTCTAGATATGGTTGAAATTCTAAACACTCAAATATGTCAACATCCTCTTTTACTTGTTTGGAAACTGAACCTAGGAAGTTATGAGTCTTTTTCAAGTTCCAAAAGCTATACACACAGATGCAAATCTAGGATTCTGTTCTGACACACTTTGCTCTGGAAGCCACAAGGCCATAATGAAATTGTACCTGTGGTAGGATGATTCTCATTTCAGGAAAAAGTGTGCCTGTGTCAATGTAAAGGATCATTTTTTAATATAATGTCCTCTAAATTAACATAAGTGTGATGGATTGTTAGATCCAGGGATAATTCATGTGCCTTGAACTATATTTTCTTCAGTGCTTGCTTATACAGTATATTTAATAATAACCATTTACATGCTTAAATATTCACAACCTGAAGAATTCCTGGAGAAGAACCAGAAGGATGCCTGAAAACTTGAATGCAGTGATCAAAAGCATTTTCCTTCACTCTTTACTAAATAAATGTGCTGATGTAAGCAACTTTACATAATAAAAAAGGAGAGTATCCTTATGATAAACAAAAGATGAGGCAGCAAGCTTTCAGCTTAGAATTAATCAAAAGGTCCCTTAATATTCAATAAAATCTGTCCCTCTTTTGTTATATTTAGTATTTTAATAAGAAATTAATGATCAAAATTAAATTATTTTAAGGTTGGTTAAGCAGAGGCACTTAATAAGAGTGAATTTTGCTCTTGGTAGAAGGATAATAAATGCAAAATTATATATCTATCATAGCACAGTTTCAAAACGTGATTGAAATTTTCATGATTATAGATCTCAATGTCCTCCCCATAGAGAATCATTAAAAAGTATATCATTATTATTTTCTATAGTATCCTAAATCTACTATGTCTTCATGATGCCAAAGAGCTTTGGAATGTGAAAAGTTTAGTAGACTCTTTAGTTTCTGTATTCCAAGCAAATTGGTATCAATTACATTTCTTTCGTTTGACCAAATTGAACAGTGATACCGTACTTTAACATAAAAATAAGATATTTATACTCTTTGCAAATAAAATTCCATGCAATATGTATAAATAAATGTATATCCTATAAATATCTATTTCCTGATTTTTTTCCCTAGCATAATACTTCTGAATATATTTACTAATGCCCACAGTATATGATATGTGCTTAGTCACTCAGTCATGTCTGACTCTTTGCAATCTTATGGACTGTAGCCTGCCAGGCTCCTTGTCCATGTGATTTTTCAGGCAAGAATACTGGAGTGGGTTGCCATTTTCTCCTTCAGTATATGACATGAAGTCACTATAAAATAATAAATTATCATTTTGTGATCACTGAGTGTAAATTGCATTTAATCAGAGCTATTTGTAGCAGTTAGGGATGCATTTACCTACAAATAACAAACACACACACACATAACTTCATTTAAAAAAAAATTAATAGGGTCTTTCACCCATCATTGGATGGCATCACAGACTCAATGGACATGAGTTTGGGTAAACTCTGGGAGTTGGTGATGGACAGGGAGGCCTGGTGTGTTGCAGTTCATGGAGTCAAAAAGAGTCGAGCACGACTGAGTGACTGAACTGAACTGAAGAGGAAAGCAGTGTTCAGTTCAGTTCAGTCAACCAGTCGTGTCTGACTCTTTGCGACCCCATGGACTGCAGCACACCAGGCTTTCTTGTCCATCACCAACTCCCAGAGCTTTCTCAGACTCATGTCTATCAAGTCAGTGATGCCATCTAACCATCTCATCCTCTGTCATTCCCTTCTCCTCCTGCCTTCAATCTTTCCCAGCATCAGGGTCTTCTCCAATGAGTCATCTGTTCACATCAGATGACAAAAATACTGGAGTTTCAGCTTCAGCATCAGTCTTTCCAGTGAATATTCAGGGTTGATGTCCCTTAAGACTGATTGATTTGAACTCCTTGTGTCCAAGGGACTTTCAGGAGTCTTCTCCAGCACCACAGTTCTAAGGCATCAGTTCCTTGGTGTTCTGCCTTCTTTATGGTCCAGTTCTCACAACCATACATGACAACTGAGAAGACCATAGCCTTGACTATATGGAACTTTGTAGGCAGAGTCATGTCTCTGCTTTTCAGCACACTGTCTAGGTTTGTCATCACTTTCCTTTCAAGAAGCAATCGTCTTCTGATTTTCATGGCTGCAGTCACCCTCTGCAGCAATTTTCGAGCCCAAGAAAAGGAAGTCTATCACTATGTCCACCTTTCCCCTTCTATTTGCCATGCAATAATGGGGCTGGATGCCATGATCTTAGTTTTTTTAATATTTAGTCTTAAGCCGGCTCTTTCACTTTCCTCCTTCACCCTCATCAAGAGGCTCTTTAGTTCCTCTTTGCTTTCTGCCACTAGAGTGGTATCATCTGCATATCTGAGGCTGTTGATGTTTCTCCCGCCTGTCTTGATTCCAGCTTGTCACTCATCAAGCCCAGCATTTCTCATGATGTTCTCAACATAGATTAAACAAACATAGATTAAATAAACAGGGTGACAGCAAACAACCCTGTTGTACTTCTTTCTCAATATCGAACCAGTCAGTTGTTCCATGAAAGTGAATGTGAAAGTCGCTCAGTTGTGTCTGACTCTTTGCAACACAGAATACTGGAGTGGGTAGCTGTTCCCTTCTCCAGCAGATCTTCCCAACCCAGGAATCGAACCTGGGTCTCCTGCATTTCAGGCAGATTCTTTACCAGCTGAGCCACCAGGGAATCCTGATACAAGGCTCTAATTGTTGCTTCTTGACTCGCATACAGGATCCTCAGGAGACAGGTAAGATGGTCTGGTATTTACATGTCTCTAAGAGCTTTCCACAGTTTGTCATGATCCACACAGTCAAAGGATTTAGCCTAGTCAATGAAACAGACATAGATGTTTTTCTGAAATTCCCTTGCGTTCTCTATAATCCAGCGAATGTTGGCAGTTTGATCTCTAGTTCCTCTTCCTTTTCTAAACCCAGCTTGAACATCTGGAAGTTCTTGGTTTACATAATGCTGAAGCCTAGCATGCAAGATTTTAAGCATTACCTTACTAACATGGGAGATGAGTGCAATTGCCTGATGGTTAGCACATCCTTTGGTACTACCCGTCTTGGGGATTAGGATGAGGATTGATCTTTTCCAGTCATGCAGCCACTGCTGGGTCTTCCAGACTTGCTGACATAATGAATGCAAAACCTTTGTGGCATCCTCCTTTAGGGATTTGAATAGTTCTGCTGGAATTTCATCGCATCCACTAGCTTTATTAACAGCAGTGCTTCTTAAGGCCCGCTTGACTTTGCATTCCAGAATATCTGGCTCTGGATGACTAATCACACCAATGTAGTAATCCAGTTCATTAAGATCTTTTTTATACAGTTCTTCCATGTATTCTTTCCATCTTTTTCTGATCTCTTTAGCGTCTACTAGGTCTCTACCGTTTTTATCCTTTATTGTGCCCATCTTTGGGTGGAATGCTCCCTTGATGTTTACAATTTTCCTGAAGAGATCCCTAGTCTGGTATATATTTGCCCTTATGTATAATATTTAGGCTTCAAGGTCCCTTCAAGGTAGGTTTCTTGTATGCAACATACAGATGGATTTTCTGTGTCTCTTTGAGAATAAATGAGTTAAATCTATTTACATTTAATCATATGATATGTTTTGTTCCAACTGCCATTTTATTGTTATATCTATTTTCTACATATGTGTATTATATTACTTTTTATATGCTTTAACTCCTCAGTTTTCTTTTTAATCCCTTTTGATGTGAAGATTGATTTTATTATTGTTATGTTATTTATTTTTTTTTATTTCAGGTACTCTGATTTTATGTATTATAGATTTGCCTTTACCTGAACTATGTATGAATGTCCATTTTTACTGATCTTTATACTTTTTTCTATTTCATCATCATGCTTTTTTTTTAGTTTTCAAGTATGTATCTCCTCAATGCATTCATTAAATCCTAAGTGAGTATAGTCTTCCTTTGGTGACTTGTAGTTTAGTTGTCATTTTCAAGATGTTGTAGTATTTTTATTCAATATTTTTCCTGACCCAAAGGAAAGATTTTTCATATCTTTCTATTTTTATACATTTATATCCTTGAATCAGGTTTTGAATTTCTGATTTATGGCATTCTTTAAATTTGAAAATTATTGTTTAGTGTATTTTATTCAGGTTACAATATTGTGATGCACTTTATGTCTTTGTGATTGTTGGAAGAATATTTACACTTTGAAACATTTTTTTATTTTAGTTTTACAGGTTTTTTTTCCTGAAGTGTTGTATAAATGTCTCTTTTTTTTCATTTCCTGTTTATTTCCTAAGTTTATTTGTTCTCTAGACCAGCTAAAACAGTTGTGCATTGTCATAGAGAAAAGTATGGGGGTCTAACTAGATTTCTAGTTCAAGACTGCTCTCTTGCATTGGCACACGAAAATGTAGTTTATTTTATTTATGGTGGAGAATATACTGAACAATAGCCCACAAAATGTGTCCATATCAGAATTCCCAGAATCTGTGTTACCTTATATGGCAAAAGAGAATTTGTGGTTAAATTCTCTAAATTAAAGAGAGTGTCTTGAGATAGGTAGATTATCCTGGGTTATAAGAGTGGACCCAATGTAATTATTAGTACAATGATTACTAAAAGAGTGACAGAGGAGGAATCACAGACAGAAAGAAATGTGATGATGAAAGCAAATTTTTGTTTGATGAGCTTTAAACATGGAGGAAGGGGCCCGAAGCCTAGGCTATAGGCAGCCACTAGAAGCTTAAAAAAGCAGAAACATATTCTCCCCCAAAAACCTCCAGAAGAAATCAGTCTTACGATATCTTGGAATAACACCTTGACTTCAGTTTGGTGAAACTTATTTCAGATTTCTGGCTTCCAGAACTGTAAAATAAAAGATTCTTATTGGTGTAAGCCACCAAATTATGGTAATTTGTTACAGCACCAATACAGTGAGAAATCTGTAAAGAGTGTGACTTACAGATTTTTAATTTGCATGTGTTTCACCAGTATAACTAATTAATTTTCCTGCTTGCTTCTTTTTCTTTCCCTCCAAATCTCCAAGGGGTCCTTTCTCCTTTTAAGTAAGCCCCTTATTCTACAGAAGTGGTGCCTTCCTGGTACTGTTCCATTGACCCACAACCTTTCAACTTTCTTCCTTTTGATTTCTCAAGGGCTATTATTCTGATATATCAGACATTAGATTTCTTCTCAATGTTTACCACTCAGAATGTGAAATGTCTTTCTGAGAGCAAGTGTACCCAGGATCCATCACACCTATGTGTGGAGTTGTTTTCTGGTAGATTCAGGTATTTATTTTTCAACTGTACAGGTAGTTTGAAGTTCACAGAGTTCTCCATCTCATAGTTATGTTGAATATGAGTTATTGTATTCTTGTTGGAAGTGGGTAGAGAGATTTTAATTTGTGTCATTATCATTATTCTGTAATAAACCAGAAGTCTAGGCAGTCTCTACTGATTCTTTGATATGAATGACCAGGATTTTGCTGACTTCAACACTTTGTATCATTAAATGAAGATTTCACATATATATGTCAATATTTTTCTACTGGTTACCTTTATAACTGTAAATGATATTGTTGAGCCTCCATCAACATACAAAAAGTTCTTTTTGGCTTAACACTTTGTCAGATAATGTTATCTGCCTATATACTCTCAGCTCTGCATCTAATTTCACTTTTACATTGTCATGTTGATAATCATTTCCCTTTTGTTCTCAAATAACATATCTTAGGTTTGCTCTTAAATTTAGTTTCCAGTAATTTATATCATTATGATTTTGTGAATCTTACTCAGTATCAAGTTGTGAGTTAGAATTATATGTCTTTCTATTAGAAAAATAGAAGCCTGCCCCTCTGAAAGAACATTGTACCTGGGATCAAAGTCAATTGGAAACTTTTGTTATTCTAAGAAATGCCATATTTTAGAAAATTAGTAATTCTTATTCATAGTTTTTCTAAATCCTTTGTTTTTCCTGTTATCATATTCTCATCTTTCCTCCAGCTCTTAGATACTATTTTCCTCTGTGCCATGCATTGTTCTTATTGCTTTGTTTATAATAATATTTATGGGCTTCCCTGGTGGCTCAGTGGTAAAGAATCCACCTGCAGGAGACACAGGTTTGATCCCTGGGTTGGGAAGATACCCTGTAGAAGAAAATGGCAATCCACTCCAGTATTCTTGCCTGAGAAATCCCATGGACAGAAGAACCCGGTGGGCTACAGTCCATAGGGTCGCCAAAAGAGTTGGCAAATAAACAACAAAAGTTACTTTCGTTTTTAAAAAATTTATTATCCCAGTTGCACAGATAAAGAAATTGAGGCACAGAGTTATTGATTAATGTAACATAGGCTACAGAGTTGATGATCTTAAGTGAAGCCTCCTATCCTAACTCTAAATTACATAATCACATATATTTTCTTTTAAGTATTCCTTTACTTGTTCACTGAACCCCTCCCCACAGAGACCCCTCTTAGTGCTCCTGATGTTCCAATTTTTAATGCTTTACATATGGGCTGGCTGATATTGTCATCCTATAATTCCCTTGTCCTCCTTATAATACTCTTCAGGATTAGATCCAGAGCTAATTATTGAACATTACTTCACCAGCAAAGGTCCATCTAGTCAAAACTATGGTTTTTCCGGTAGTCATGAGTGGATGTGAGAGTTGAACTACAGAGAAAGCTGAGTGCCGAAGAATTGTTGCTTTTAAACTGTGGTGTTGGAGAAGACTCTTGAGAGTCCCTTGGACTGCAAAGAGATTGAACCAGTCCATCCTATAGGAAATCAATCTTGAATGTTCATTGGAAGGACTGATGCTGCAGCTGAAACTGCAATAGTTTGGCCACCTGATGCAAAGAACTGACTCACTAGAAAAAACCCTGATGCTGGGAGAGATTGAAGGTGGGAGGAGAAGGGGCCGGCAGAGGACAAGATGGTTGGATGGCATCACTGACTCGATAAACATGAGTTTGAGTATGCTCCGGGAGTTGGTGATGGACTGGGAAGCTTGACGTGCTGCAGTCCATGGGGCTGCAAAGAGTCGGACATGACTGAGTGACTGAGCTGAACTGAATTATTGAACAAGTGCTACAGCATACCTGCTGGTAGCCAAACTGATTGGTCTACACTTGAATTCTGCAAAGTGCATCTCATTTGTTTCCTAGTTTTCCTGGGATATATTCCAAAAAAGTTCCTAAGAAAGGGTACACGTCAGGGGAAAGTACCAAAACCACAATGTTTTGAGAATATCTTTATGATAGCCTAGCAAATAATTGATAGATTATTCAGGTATGGATTGTATGTAAACATTACAGTTCCAGTCCAGTCACTCAGTCGTGTCCGACTCTTTGCAACCCCATGAACCGCAGCACGCCAAGCCTCTCTGTCCATCACCAGCTCCCAGATTCTGCCCAAACCCATATCCATTGAGTCAGTGATGCCATCCAACCATCTCATCCTCTGTTTTCCCCTTCTTTTCCTGCCCCCAATCCTTCCCAGCATCAGAGTCTTTTCCAATGACTCAGCTCTTCGCATGAGGTGGCCAAAGTATTGGAGTTTCAGCTTCAACATCAGTCCTTCCAATGAACACCCAGGGCTGACCTCCTTTAGGATGGACTGGTTGGATCTCCTTGCAGTCCAAGGACACTCTCCAGGACTCTCAAGAGTCTTCTCCAACACCACAGTTCAGAAGCATCAATTCTTCGGCTCTCAGCTTTCTTTATAGTCCAACTCTCACATCCATAATGACTACTGGAAACACCATAGCCTTGACTAGATGAACCTTTGTTGACAAAGCAGTGTCTCTGCTCTTTAAAATGCTGTCTAGGTTGGTCATAGCTTTCCTTCCAAGGAGTAAGTGTCTTTTGATTTCATGGCTGCAATCACCATCTGCATTGATTTTGGAACCCCCCAAAATAAAGGCAACCACTGTTCCCACTGTTTCCCCATCTATTTCCCATGAAGTGATGGGACCAGATGCCATGATCTTAGTTTTCTGAATGTTGAGCTTTAAGCCAACTTTTCACTCTCCTCTTACACTTTTATCAAGAGGCTCTTTAGTTCTTCTTCACTTTCTGCCATGAGGGTGGTGTCATCTGCATCTGAGATTATTTATGTTTCTCCTGGCAATCTTGATTCCAGCTGGTGCTTTTTCCAGGTCAGCGTTTTTCATGATGTACTCTGCGTGTAAGTTAAATAAGCAGGGTGACAAAATACAGCCTTGACATACTCCTTTTCCTATTTGGAACCAGTCTGTAGATGTAATGGCTAATTAAAATTTGATCCATCCATATGATGAAATATTACTAAATAATCAACAAAAGTATTCTTAAAACTTTTAAGATAAAGAAACATGCTAATACATTGTATATAAAAGAGCTGTATTAAAACATATATGAAGTGCATTCTCTGGTTCCGCTGCCTTTTCTAAAACCAGCTTGAACATCTGGAAGTTCACAGTTCACATATTGCTAAAGCCTGATGTGGAGAATTTTGAGCATTACTTTACTAGTGTGTGAGATGAGTGCAATTGTGCAGTAGTTTGAGCATTCTTTGGCATTGCCTTTCTTTGTGATTGGAATGAACACTGACCTTTTCCAGTCCTGTGGCCACTGCTGAGTTTTCCAAATTTCCTGACATATTGAGTGAAGCACTTTCACAGTGTCATCTTTTAGGATTTGAAATAGCTCAACTGGAATTCCACCACCTCCACTAGCTTTGTTCGTAGTGATGCTTCCTAAGGCCCACTTGACTTCACATTCCAGGATGTCTGGCTATAGGTGAGTGTGAGTGATCATACCATCTTTAATGTCTGAGTCATGAAGGTCCTTTTTGTACAGTTCTTCTGTGTATTCTTGCCACCTCATCTCAATATCTTCTGCTTCTGTTAGGTCTATACCATTTCTGTCCTTTATTGAGCCTGTTCCCTTGGTATCTCTAATTTTCTTGAAGAGATCTCTAGGGTTTCCCATTCTATTGTTTTCCTCTGTTTCTTTGCAATGATCACTGAAGAAGGCTTTCTTATCTCTCCTTGCTATTCTTTGGAACCCTGCATTCAAATGGGTATATCTTTCCTTTTCTCCCTTGTTTTTCTCTTCTCTTCTTTTCACAGTTATTTGTAAGGCCTCCTCAGACACCCATTTTGCTTTTTTGCATTTCTTTTTCTTGGGGATGGCCTTGATCCCCGTCTCCTGTACAATGTCATGAACCTCCGTCCATAGTTCATCATGCACTCTGTCTATCAGATCTAATCCCTTAAATATATTTCTCACTTCCACTGTATAGTCATAAGGGATTTGATTTAGGTCAGACATGAATGGTCTAGGGGTTTTCCCACTTTCTTCAATTTAAGTCTGAATTTGGCAATAAGGAGTTCATGATCTGAGCCACAGTCAGCTCTTGGTCTTGTTTTTGCTGAACGTATAGAGCTTCTCCATCTTTGGTTTCAAAGAATATAATCAGTCTGATTTTGGTGTTGACCATCTGGTGAGGTCCACGTGTAGAGTCTTCTCTTCTGTTGTTGGAAGAGGGTGTTTTCTATGACCAGTGGCGTTCTCTTGGCAGAACTCTATTAGCCTTTGCCCTGCTTCATTCTGTACTCCAAGGACAAATTTGCCTCTTACTCCAGGTATTTCTTGACTTCCTACTTTTGCATTCCAGTCCCCTATAATGAAAAGGACATCTTTTTGCGGTGTTAGTTCTAGAAGGTCTTGTAGGTCTTCATAGAACCATTCAGTTTTAGCTTCTTCAGCATTAGTGGTTGGGGCATAGACTTGGATTACTGTGATATTTAATAGTTTGCCTTGGAAATGAACAGAGATCATTCTGTCGTTTTTGAGATTGCATCCAAGTACTGCATTTTGGACTCTTTTGTTGACTATGATGGCTACTCCATTTCTTCTAAGGGATTCCTGCCCACAGTAGTAGATATAATGGTCATCTGAGTTAAATTCACCCATTCCTGTCCATCTTAGTTCTCTGATTCCTAGAATGTCGATGTTCACTCTTGTCATCTCCTGTTTGACCACTTCCAATTTGCCTTGTTTCATGGACTTAACATTCCAGATTCCTATGCAATACTGCTCTTTATAGCATCGAACCTTGCTTCTATCACCAGTCCCATCCACAACTGCGTGTTGTTTTTGCTTTGACTCCATCCCTTCATTCTTTCTGGAGTTATTTCTCCATTGATCTCCAGTAGCATATTGGGCACGTACCGACCTGGGGAGTTTATCTTTCAGTGTCCTATCTTTTTGCCTTTTCATACTGTTCATGGGATACTCAAGGCAAGAATACTGAAGTGGTTTGCCATTCCATTCTCCAGTGGACCACATTCTAATTTTTCCTTAGGATTTTTAAAAATATTTCTACAGTGCCAAAGAAATCAGTTTTATGTTGTATTTCATCTAAATCTGCTAAAACTAGCATTTGTTTTCTTAATTATCCCAATAGGATATAAACTAGACACAAGAGACTGATATTTTCCAATAATAGAAAAGTCTAAACTCTTTTTTTATAGTCCCAAGTAAGATTAACATAGTTCATTAACTTATTTTCCTGCTATAGTCTGTAGGTTAAATGAACAATAAAATGTTTTGCGATTTAAATAAGACCCTTTTGCACTTGTCTAATATATTAATAGCAGCCTGTTTTTACCATGCTCCTGAGGTTATAGATCTTAAGTATGTGTATCTTATCAGCATAATGGTATTTTATTTTCAAGGCCAATCAAATACCTTTAAGACTATTAAGGTGAGATCAAAGAATTCAGCCAATAATCTGGTGATGTCCCTGTGTAGAGTTGTCTCATCTAAATCTGCTAAAACTAGCAGACTTTGCACTGCATTTTCGACTCTTTTATTAACTTTAAGGGCTACTCCATTTCTTCCATGGAATTCTTGCTCACAGTAGTAGATATAATGGCCATCAGAATTAAATGTACCCATCCCCGTCCATTTTAGTTCACTGATTCCTAAAATGTTGATGTTTGCTCTTGCCATATCCTGTTTGGCCAATTCCAATTTACCTTGATTCATAAGCGTAACATTCCAGGTTCCTACGCAATATTGTTCTTTACAGCATCAGACTTTACTTTCACCACCAGACACATCCACAACTGGGTGCTGTTTCAGCTTTGGCTCAGCCTCTACATTCCTTTTAGAGCTATTTCTCCACTCTTCTCCAGTAGCATATTGTCACCTACCAACCTTGAGAGTTCATCTTTCAGTGTCATAACTTTTTGCCTTTTCATACTGTTCATGGAGTTCTCAAGGCAAGAATGCTGAAGTAGTTTGCTATGATGCCCTTCTCCAGTGGACCATGTTTTGTCAGAACTGTCCACCATGACCCACCCATCTTGGGTGGCCCTACGTGGCATGGCTTATAGTTTCATTAAGTACACAAAACTGTGGGAAGAAATATACTAGTCTATTTTTTTGTCAGTTTCCAGAAAACTTGTTTAATTTCATTTAGCTTAATTTTATTTGTTTTAATTCTCTGAAATCTTTCAGAATCTCTTCTTAATTATTGGTATTATGAAGTTTCCTACTGATATAATTAAATACATATAAACTTTGTTATGGTCAGTACTTAGAGTTTTAAAAATTGAATATATGCAGTCAACTTTGAGAAACCCTCTTCTCTAGTTATCATCCCCCTGCTTGCTAGAAAAACTGTTTTTTTGTTTGTTTGTTTTTTCGTTTTGTTCTGATAATGGCCTTGCTTGATTGACCCACCATGTCCTTTATCTTCTCCCATCATCTAATTCTCTGTTTTGCTTTTATATTCTCTGTTTGGGATACTGCTAACACATATTTTCCTTATTTTCATTTTTCACATTGACTATTGTCTTTTAAATGTGGAAAAGCTGTTTTCTCCTTAACTTTATCTATTTTTTATATAGCAGTCATATTTATAAAAATAATTATTTTTTACTTTGTCTGAATATGTTAATTTAACTCTTGAAAGTATAATTTTGTTTTCAATTACTTGAACATTTTATTCTAGAGTTACTTATATTTTTCTAATTATCTCCATTGTCATTTATATTAGTTATTGTTTTTATATGCCAGGGAATCATTTTCCATTATGAAAGACTAGCCTATTGTTGGGTATATGAGAATCATTTTCTTTTTAATGTTAAATTAACTTTTTTTGGAGTACAGTTGCTTTACATTGTTTTGTTACTTTCTACTGTACAGCAAAGTGAACCTGTTATACACATGCATGTATCCCCTCTTTCCTAAATTTCCTTCCCATTTAAGCCACAAAAGAGCACTGAGTAGAGTTCCCTCTGCTATACAGTAGGATTTCATAGTTATCTATTTTATACATAGTAGTGTATATATGTCAGTCCCAATCTCTCAATTCATCCCGCCACTCCTCCATTCCCCACTGGTTTCGATAAGTTTCTTCTCTACATCTGTATCTCTGTTTTGAGAATAAGTTCATATGTAACATTTTCTAGATTTCATATGAGTGATATTATGTGAAATATTTGCTTTTTCTCATTCTGACTGACTTCTGTCTGTATAACAGTCTCTAGGTTCATCCATGTCTCTGCAGATGGCACATCTTCATTCCTTTTTTTGGCTGAGTGACACCCGTTATGTTTCCCAAGTGATGCAGTGTTAAAGAACCTGCCTGCTAATGCAGGAGATGCAAAAGATGCAGGAAAATTCCAAGGACAGTGGAGCCTGGTGGGCTATAGTCTATGAGGTTGCAAGGAGTTATACACAACTGAGCAATTGAGCATGCATGCACAATATTAATTGTATGTATGTACTATAGCTTCTCTATTCATTCCTCTGTTGATGGACATTTAGGTTGCTCACATGCCCTGACTGTTGTAAATAATGCTGCAATGAAAATTATGGTTCATATCTTTTTGAATTACGGCTTTCTCTGGGTATATGCCCAGAAATGGGATTGGTAGACCATATGTTTCCTCTATTTTTAGATTTTCAAGGATGGTCCATACTGTCCTCCATAGTGGCTGTACCAATTTACATTTCCACCAACAGTGTAGGAGGCTTCCCTTTTCTCCATATACTCTCTAGCATTTATTATTTGCATATTTTCAATGATGGCATTCTAACTGGTGTGAGGTGACACCTCATTGTAGTTCTGATTTGCATTTCTCTATTAATGAGTGATGTTGAGCATGTTTTCATCTGTTTGTTGGTCACCTGCACGAATTCTTTGGAGAAATGTCCATTTCAGTTTTCTACCCATTTTTTCATTGCTTTTTTTTTAGTTGAGCTACATGAACTGCTTGTATATTTTGGAAGTTAATTCCTTGTCAGCTGCTTCATTTGTAATTATTTTCCCATACTGAAGGTTATCTTTTTGTTTTGTTTGTGGTTTCCTTTGTTGTGAAAAAGCTTTGGAGTTTAATCAGGTCCCATTTATTTATTTTTTGTTTTTATTTTCATAACTCTAGGAGGGAGGTCAGAAAGATCTTGCTTCGATTTATGCCAGAGAGTGTTCTGCCTAGGTTTTCCTCTTAAGAGCTTTGTAGTATCAATCCTTACCTTTAGGTCTTTAATCCACTTTTAGTTTATCTTTATGTACGGTGATAGGGAGTGATCTAATTTCATTCTTTTCCATGTAGCTGTCCAGTTTTCCCAGCACCGTTTGTTGAAGAGACTGTCTTTTCTCTATTGTATATTCTTGTCTGTTTTGTCATAGATTAGGTGACCATAGCTCTGGAGAAGGGAATGACTAAAAGGTGCTTGGGTTTATCTCCCGGCTTTCTATCCTATTCCACTGATCTATATTTCTGTATTTGTGCCAGTACTATACCATCTTGATTACTGTAGCTTTGTGGGCTAGTCTAAAGTCAGAAAGTCTGATTCCTCCAGCTATATTTTTCTTTCTCAAGATTGCTTTGGCTACTCAATTCTTTTGTGTTTCAATATAAATTGTAAAATTCTGGTCTAATTCTGTGAAAACTGCTCTTGGTAATTAGATAGGGATTGCATTGAATCTGTAGATTCATTTGGGTAGTATACTCATTTTACAATATTGATTCTTCCCCTCCAAGTATATAGTATATTTCTTCATCTGTTTTCATTATGTTTAATTCTTTCATCAGTATCTTATAGTTTTCTGAGTATGGATGTTTTGCCTCCCTAGACAGGTTTATTCCTAGGTATTTTCTTTTTATTGAGATGGTAAATGTAATTGTTTCCTTAATTTCTCTTTCTGATCTTTAATTGTTAGTGTATAGGAATGCAAGTGGCTTTTGTGTATTAATTTTGTATTCTGCAACTTTACCAAATTCACTGGTAAACTTCCAACTTTACCAAATTTATTGATGAATTCTAGTAGTTTTCTGATGGCATCCTTATTATTTTTATATATAATATCATGCCATCTGCAAACAGTAGAAGTTTTACTTCTTCTTTTCCAATTTGCATACCTTTTATCTTTTTTTTTTCCTATGATTTCTGTGGCTAGAACTTCCAAAAGTATATTGAATTATTGTGGTGAGAGCAGACACCTTTGTCTTGTTCCCGATCTTAAAGCAAATGCTTTCAGCTTTTCACCATTAAGAATAATGTTTTCTGTGGGTTTTTCATATATGGCCTTTATTATGTTGAGATATATTCCATCTATGCCCACTTTCTGGAGAGTTTTTATCATAAATGGGTATTAAATTTTGTCAAAAGCTTTTCCTGCATCTATTAGTATCATATGATTTTTATTCTTTAATTTGTTAACCTGTGTATCAGACTGATTCATTTGCATTATTTTTAAGATTCCTTGCATCCTTGAGATAAATTCCATTTGATCACAATGTACAGTCCTCTTCATGCATTACTGAATTCTGTTTGCTAGTATTTTGTTGAGAATTTTTTCATCTGTGTTCATCAGTGACATTGACCTGTAATTTTCTCTCTTTTTTGTGGTATTGTTTTCTGTTTTTTTTTTTTTTAATCAGGGTAATGGTGCCCTTGGAGCATAAGCTTGGGAGTGTTTCTTGCTCTACAATTTTTTGAACAAGTTTGAGAATGGTAGATGTTAGCTCTTCTCAAAGTGTTTTATAGAATTTGCCTATGAAGCTATCTGGCCCTGGACTTGTGTTTGTTGGAAGAGTTTTAAATCCGTTTCAATTAGGCATGATTTGTTTGTTCATATTTTATATTTCTTCATGATTCAATATTGGGAGCTTGTATCTTTCTAGGCATATGTCCACTTCTTTCAGGTTGTTCATTTTATTGGCATATAGTTGCTCGTAATAGTCTCTTGTGAGCCTTTGTATTTCTGCAGTGTCAGTTTTAACTTCTCTTTTTTCATTTCCAATTTTATCAATTTGAGTTCTCTCCCTTTTTCCTTCCTTTATGAGTTAATACAGATTTATTGATTTTATCTTCTCAAATAACTAGCTTTTAGTTTCATTTATCTTTGCTACTGTTTTCTTCCTATTTCATTTGTTTCTGCTCTGGTCTTTATGATTCCTTTCCTTTTACTAAATTTGGGTTTTGTTTGTTGGTCTTTCTTTAGTTGCTTTGGGTGCAAAGTTAGGTTGTTTATTTGAGCTTTTTCCTATTTCTTGAGGTAAGATTGATATAAACTTCCTTCTTAGAACTGCTTTTGCTGCATCCCACAGGTTTTGGGTCATTATGTTTTTGTTGTGATTGTTTCTAGGTTTGTATTTTTTTTAAATTCCTCCTTGATTGCCTTTGAGATTATTGGTTATTTAGTATCATGTTATTTAGCCTCCATGTGTTTGTATTTTATACAGTTTTTCCTGCTACTGATTTCTAATATCATAATGTTTTGGTTGGAAAACTTGCTTGATATGATTTAATTTTCTTAGATTTACTAAGGCTTAATTTGTGACCCAAGATGTGATCTATCCTGGAGAATGTTCTATGTGCACTTGAGAACACAGTGTAATCTGCTACTTTCAGATAGAATGTCCTGTGAATATCAATTAAGTCTGTCTGATCTATTGTGTCACTTAAGGCTTATGTTTCCTTAATTTTCTGTCTGGATGATAAGTCCATTGGTATAAGTAGAGTGTTAAAATCCCCCACAATTATTGTGTTACTGTCAATTTCCCCTTTAATGACTATTAGTATTTTCCTATGTATTGTGGTGTTTGTTTGGTGCATAAATTGTTATATCTTCTTCTTTGATTGATCCTTTGATCATTGTATAGTATCCTTCCTTGACTTTTATAAGTCTTTATTTTAAAGTCTATTTTGTTAATATGAGTATCACTACTCCAGATTTCTTTTGATTTTCATTTGCATGAAATATAATTTTCCATCCCCTCACTTTCAGTTTGTAATAATCCATAGGTCTGAAATGGGTCTCTTTTAAACAGCTTATATGGGTCTTATTTTTGTGTCCGTTCAGCCAAGCTGTGTATTTTGGTCAGAGCATTTAATCAACTTACATTTAATGCAATTATTGATATGTACATTACTACTGCCATTTTCTTAACTGTTTTGGTTTGATTTTGTAAGTCTTTCTTTTTCTTCTTCTTCCCTTCCTCTTTTGTTCTCTTCTCTTGTGTTTCTTGCCTAGAGAAGTTCCATCAGCAGTTCTTGTTAAGCTGCTTTAGTGGTGCTGGATTCTCCTAACTTGCTTATCTGTAAAATTTTTTATTTGTCTGTTGACTCTGATCTCCAGTAGCATATTGGCTGGGGAGTTCATCACCGAAGAATAACAAGGAGAGATAAGAAAGCCATCCTCAGTGATCGATGCAAAGAAATAGAGGAAAACTATAGAATGGGAAAGACTAGAAATCTCTTCAAGAAAATTAGAGATACCAAGGAAACATTTCATGAAAAGATGGGCACAATAAAAGACAAATAAAGGGATTAACAGAAGCAGAAGATATTAAGAAGAGGTGGCAAGAATACACAGAACTATACAAAAAAGATCTTAATGACCCAGATAACCACAATGGGGTGACCACTCTCCTAGAGCCAGACATCTTGAAATGTGAAGGGCCTTAGGAAGCATCACTACGAACAAAGCTAGTGGAGGTGATGAAATCCAAATTGAGCTATTTCAAAGTGCTATATTCAATATACCAACAAATCTGGAAAACTCAGCAGTGGCCAAATGACTGGAAAATGTCAGTTTTCATTCCAAACCCAAAGAAAGGCAATGCCAAAGAATGCACAAACTACTGCACAATTGCACTCATCTCACACACTAGCAAAGTAATGCTCAAAATTCTCCAAGCCAGGCATCAACAGTATGTGAACCATGAACTTCCAAATGTTCAAGCTGGATTAAGAAATGGCAGAGAAACCAGAGATCAAATTTCCAACATCCGTTGGATCATCAAAAAAGCACTAGAGTTCCAGAAAAGCATCTATTTCTGCTTTATTGACTATTCCAAAAACTTTGACTGTGTGGATCACAGTAAACTATGAAAAATTCTGAAAGAGATGGGAATACCAGGCCACCTGACCTGCCTCCTGAAAAATCTGTATGCAGGTCAAGAAGCAACAGTTAGAACTGGACATGGAAAAACAGACTGGTTCCAAATAGGAAAAGGGGTACATCAAGACTGTATATTGTCACCCTGCTTACTTAACTTTTATTCAGAATACATCATGCGAAATGCCGAGCTGGATGAAACACAAGCTGGAATCAGGATTGCCAGGAGAAAAACCAATAACCTCAGATATGCAGATGACACCACCCTTATGGCATAAAGAGAAGAAGAACTAAAGAGTCTCTTGATGAAAGTGAAAGAACAGAGTGAAGAAGTTGGCTTAAAGATCAACATTCAGAAAACTATGATCATGGCATCCGGTTCCGTCACTTCATGGCAAATACATAGGAAATAGTGAGAGACTTTATTTTTTTGAGCTCCAAAATCACTGAACATGGTGACTGCAGCCATGCAATTAAAAGACTCTTGGTCCTTGAAAGACAAGCTATGACCAACCTAGACAGCATATTAAAAAGCAGAGACATTACTTTGCCAACAAACATCTGTCTAATCAGGGCTATGTTTTTTCCAGTAGTCATGTATGGATGTGAGAGTTGGCCTATTGATGCTTTTGAACTGTGGTGTTGGAGAAGACTCTTGAGGGTCCCTTGGACTGCAAAGAGTTCCAGCCAGTCAATCCTAAAGGAAATCATTCCTGAATATTCATTTGAAGGACTGATGCTGAAGCTGAAACTCCAATACTTTGGCCACCTGATGCGAAGAACTGACTAGTTGAAAAGGACCCTTATGGTGGGAAAGATTGAAGGTGGGAGGAGAAGTGGGAGAAGGAGAAGGGACAGAGGATATGATGGTTGGATGGCATCATTGACTCGATGGACATGAATTTCATTAAGCTCTGGAAGTTGGTAATGGACAGGGAAGCCTGGCGTGCTGTAGTCCATGGGGCTGCAAAGAGTCAGACATGACTGAGTGACTGAACTGACTGTTGGCTCTGAGCTAGAGCTTTGCTGGATAAACTATTCTTGGTTGTATCTTTCTCTCTTTTATAATTTTGAATACATCTTGCCACTCCCTTCTGGCCTTCAGAGTTTCTGCTGAAAAATCATCTGATAACCAAATGAGATTTCCCTTGTATGTTACTTGTTGCTTTTTCCTTGTTGATTTTAATATTTCTTCTTTGTATTTATTTTTTATTAATTTGACTAATATGTGTCTTGTAGTTTTCCTCCTTTGTGGGACTCTGTGCTTCCTAGACTTGGGTGACTATTTCCTTTCCCATGTTAGGGAAGGAATCACTTTCTTTAGTGCTATCTACCTGATTGGAGTGTAGTGTGAGCAGACAAACCGTGCCAATTCAAAGGTATTATTTTAGAATAGGCTCCCTATCAATTAGAAATTCTCATACCTCCAAACTCACACCAGTTTTTCTTTGTTATTTTGTGTGTGTGTGTGTGTGTTTTAATCTCTCAGTCCCTTAAAAATGTTTATTCTTCTACAGATCCTCTTTTTAATCATGTTTTGCATATTCTTTATTCTGGAACACCAAATATATACGTTAACAGCTTTACCTTTATCAAATTTGCTGTAATATTTTGACAAATGTCATTCTTTTCTGCTTGCTTCCCACTTCTGTGCTTCACAGACATAAGATAATCTTAGGCGTTCCAATGACACACCTTTTCCTCCTCCTCCAACACCCACTTGCAACCATGTCTGTTCCGCCTTACCCTCCATCATTCCATAAATTCTTCTTCCCAGAGAATTGTTAAAATATCTCATCCTTTATTCAATAGCCCACCGAATTCTCCTTCACTTTGCAGAAATTAAATCATATTCATATTTTTAAACTTTTTATTTTAGTAGAATTAGAGGAAAACCCGAAGCTAAGCAAACATGCCCAGTTTGCCATCTTGATGTTAAACATGCCTTTTGATGCATGATACAGGGTGCTCGGGGCTGGTGCACCGGGATGACCCGGAGGGATGGGATGGGGAGACAGGTGGGGGGGGCAGTTCTGGAAGGGGAACACATGTACACCCATGGTGGATTCATGTCAATGTATGGCAAAACAAATACAATATTGTAAAGTTAAAAAATAGATAAATAAACTAATTTAAAAAAATAAAAAAATAAAATAAAAGGAGGCATTTTGAGAGCCATTTTTTTCATATGAAATTTTAATACTGTGAAATTCACTCTTTTTCTGAATCTGTGCCAGTCAAAGGGTTTTAGAAAACCGAAGCGGTCTTTGGAAAAGGAAAAAAAGAAATGAAAGTATGTTACTAGGGGTTAATGATTAATCTTATAGAACCTCAAAAAGAAGCAAAATTTTAAAAATAAGTATTTTGAGAAGCAATTAACCTATATGCAATGAGGAGAAATATTCAAATTCCTTTCTCAATAAAAAGCTTTATTTGGCCTTAGCTCTGATCATGATCCTGCCATTCCAGAGATCACATAACAAAAGTCTACCTTGAATGAATACTGCCCTTTACACAACCCAGCTCCTTTCTATATAGCTGGCAGTGTCAAGATTCAGATTCCTTATCTCTCCTAAGGTTGCATTGCAAGATTCTAAGTGGTAAATGCTGACTTTAGGCACTATCCCAAATCACCATTCTCCTCTAGGCCACAAAATATATATGTATTGTTAAAAAGGCAAACAGCTTCAAAATGAATCTCTTGCTTCCAAAATATCTCCTAGAAATTCTGAGGCATACCTTGAGAAATACAGATGATACGCTCCCCTATCATTAACATTATTTGTCCCTGTATCTTCTAAGCCCCTACCCCCTGCCCCGGACAACCTTATTATACCCAGGATGAAAGTATTCACATCATTAAGTCCTAAAGTTTTATATTTTTTTAATAGATATACAGAGTTATGTTTAGTGCACCAGAATTTTTAAAAGGAGGAATTGTCAGTCAGGGTGTTATTAAAATAAATATAAATGGTTAGCTGTTTCGATGTGTTTTTCAAAGGGGAATTCCTGTTAGAATGTGCCATTAAAACTTCTTTACTGTAAGACAGAAATAATAGCCTTTTTCTTTTGCCTTAAGACCTGAAAGTGATAAACCACCTAATTCTTAAGTGTAAAGGGTTTCTCCATTTATATTGAGTATAAGATTTTAATAATGTTATTGTTTAAGTGCTTGTCTACAGTGAAAATGTGAAGGAAAATTACTCTGGCAAAATTTTCTGAGGGTATTCATTAGTTTTCTTGTAGTTTATTTCTCTATCTATGTGTGTAAAATACTTGAATATTGTTGATAAATTTATAGAAAGACAATGTTCTTATTTTAAGTATGATGGAATAGAATTCTTTTTCATTATAAAAATATGTATGCAGATTATTTTAATGTTTAAACTATTAGAATATTGCAAGATGCATACATTAAAACCAAATGTTATACACAGTATCTTTCCTGGAATACTTGTGCTTTTCCTGAATGATACTTCATTATAAAAGCTATCCAATTCAAAGTGAAAAAAAAATGTTTAAATTATCACTGAAATATAAGCGCTCTGTCAGATATGCATTACATAATAAAAGCACAGTATTGCATCTTAAAACAAAGAAGCAAAAATTAAACCCAGGAATCATTCACATATTTTAGCAGTAACTACTGTGTATACATTTACCAAAATATTTAAATACAACATCCATATTACAGCATTTTTTCCACAAATAGATGGTTCTTTGAATAGAACATTCTGGCAAATGGACCACTTAATTTTTCAAAATATCATACATATAGATTATAAATTTCCAAACATCACATTTCCTATGTAAAAAACTGGCTTCAACTTTGAAAATTTTGTCCTACAATCTCCTCAAGTGGGTGCTCCCCTTGAGCAAGTTATTTTTTTATTGTGAGATAAAATACGTTAATCTAGAAAATTATTCTAGTACTTTGTTCTAGACTGAGTCAAAACCTGTTAAAGAGTATATTTACCTAAAGAATTTCAAGTATGCTCTAACATTCTTTTCCTTAAGTAGAAAAACTTGTGCTTCATGTGTGGAATAATCATTTGGCCTAGCGATGACATTTTTATTGAGATACAGTTGACATAAAGTTGTATCAGTTTCAGATGTATAACCTTTTGACTTGTTTTTTTATATATTGCAGAAATGATTACCACAATATGACTAGTTAACATCCATCTCCACACATAGTTTCTTTTTTTTCTTGTGAGAACTTTTAAGATTGCTCTCTTAGCAACTTTAAAATGTATAATACAATATTGTTAACTGTAGTCACTATACTGTACATTACATCCCCATGAATAATTTACTGTATAAAAAAGAGTTTGTACCTTTGGTCGTTCTTCATCCACTTAGTCTACCACCTACCATATTCCTCTGGAAACCACCAATCTGTATTATCTGTGAGTTTGGAGTTTGTTTACTGGTTTGTTTCTTATTAGCTTTTACATATAAATGAGATCATACACTGTTTCTCTTCAACTTATTTCACCTACCATAATGCCTTCAAGGTCCACGCATGTTGTCATAAATGGCAAGATTTCTTTTTTTGTGACTGTATAATATTCCATTGTGGGGTGTGTGTGTGTGTGTGTGTGTGGGTTGTGTATCCTGTCTTATTTATGCATTCATTAATTGATAAACACTTAAGCTATTTCCATGTCTTGAGTACTATAAATAATGGTGCAGTAAACATCCAGTATTTTTGCCTGGATAATCCCAGGGACAGAGGAGCCTGGTGGGCTGCCATCTCTGGGGTCGCACAGAGTCGGACACGACTGAAGTGACTTAGCAGCAGCAAACATGGGGGTTCATATAACTTTTCAAGTTTCTGTTTTTGTTTCCCTTGGGTAACTGCCCAGTTTTTTGAAGAATCTGCATTCTGTTTTCTATGATGGCTGCCCCAAGTTTCTTTCCCACCAACAGTGCAAAAAAGGTTTTCTTTTCTCCATATACCTTCCAAAACTTCTCTGTTGTCCTTTTTAATAGTAGCCATTCTAATAAGTGTGAGGTAATATCTCACTGTGATTCTGATTTTCATTTCCCTGATAATTAGTGACACTGTGCATCTTCTCATGTATCCATAAGCCTAGCCATCTGTATTTCTTCTTTGGAAAAATGTCTATTCAAAACCTCTGCCCAATTTTAATCAAATTGTTTTATTTTGCTATTGAGTTGTATGAGTTTGTATATTTGGGTATTAACTTATCAAATATATGATTTGCAAATATTTTCTTCCGTTCATTGATTGTATTTTTATTTTGTTAATGGTTTTCTTTGCCCTGCAGAAGCTAATTAGTTTAATATTGTTACAATTGTTTGTTTTGGCTTTGTTGCCTTTGCTTTTGGTATCAAATCCAAAAACAAATCACCAAACCTAAGACAAGTAGCTTAACATTCATCTTTTCCTCTAGAAGTTTTAAGATTTCAGGTCTTACATTCGGTTCTTCAGTTCATTTGAGTTAATTTTTGTGTATGGTATAAGAGAGTAGTCCAGTTTGTTTTATAAGTGGCTGTCCAGTTTTCTTAACATCATTAATTGAAGAGATTGCCTTTTCACCACTGTATATTCTTGGTTCTTTTGTCATTAATTGATTGACCATACATATGTGGTCTTTTACTTTCTCCTGAGCTCTCTATTCTCTTCTATTGACCTATCTATGTTTTATGCTAATACCATACTGTTTGATTACTGTACTTCGTAGTGGAGTTTGAGATCAAGAAGCGTGATGCATTCAGGTTTGTTATCTCTTTTTTTCTTTTTCCACGTGGAGTTTATATCTCATGGGTGAAGGGTAAGTTAGAGAGGTGCAGTTTTAGCCAAGAATTAGAATTTTCTAGAATGAGGCCATTATTTTCCAAATATGACACTACTTCCCAGTCATGTGGTTTTAATGGTCAAGGACAAGGAACTCTGGCATGCTGCAGTCCATGGGTTGCTAAGAGTCAGACACATATGAGCAACTGAACAACAATAATGCTATTTAACTTCACTTTACCTTACATTCTTAATCTATAAGTGAAGATGATAATAATAGTATTTATTTCATAATAAAGCAGATATGAGAATAACTGAATTAGTATTTATAAAGTACTTAGTAGTGTGTCTGACACATACAACATACTAAAAAAACATTTGTAATTTCAGAGTCCTATATAGACATCAGTTCAGTTCAGTCACTCAGTTGTGTCCGACTCTTTGCAACCCCGTGAATCGCAGCACACCAGGCCTCCCTGTCCATCACCTACTCCCGGAGTTTACCCAAACCCATGTCCATCGAGTCGGTGATGCCATCCAGCCATCTCTGCCGGGAGCCAGCTCATGAGATCCCCACTCATGACAGGGTCATGAGAAAAAGGGCTGATTGAGCAAGGCTTCTCAGGCCTCAGGGAATCTCGGAAGGCTGCCTCAGCTCTCACCTTAAGGATGATGTCTGTCTTTCTGACGCTTGCTATAATAAACCTCTTCTTATTTTCTATGACTTAGGCAAAAGGCCTTTCCTGATTCCCTTCTAAAATAAAGCATTCTAAAACCTCAAATCAACAAGGCCCCTGAACGGTAGCACCCTAAATAAAATTATCTGGGATATAAAGTATGCTGATCTAAATTCCTTTTGCTAACATATTGGTTTGTTTAATAAATGTACATGTGCCTTTGGAGCTAATGTGCATAACTTCTCCCTAGTAATAAAACAGCATTGAGAGCCTCCGCACAGAAAGCCCCTATGGGCACAAAACCCTTCGCAGGAAAAAAGGCTTGTTAGGAAATGCAAAAAATATTGCTTGTAAAATTGTTACTTAAATCTATAGTTACTCACTATGTTTTTACTCTTAACGTATTTAGCCTATATAATGAAAGCATAATAGTTAGGGATTGATATAAATAGAAGTTTAGCTTTAATGCAAAATAATAAGACACTTGTTGATTTAACTGATGATTCTTACTTAGAGCTGAACTTCAGCTTGCTGTTCTATGACTTTACGGAACCATATTCTTTTCTGTTAAGCTCAAGGCATAGAGTAAATTACCAAAAACAGGTTTTACCTTAAAACTTCCTGTTGAGGAATTCTTCCCTGATGTGCTCAATACAAAAGTGTTCTAATTGATCAACCTTTATCAGTGGAAAGTCACAAGGAGTTAGCAGGCCGCCAGGCCAGAAGATGATGTAATCAAAATGAGGCTTTTTGTAACTAAAGACATGCAAACGGCTTCGATGAGGGTCAAAGCTGCTAGCCCATTGAGCTAACTTGATAGGCCCATTAAGATGTACCCATTAAGCTTAGTTGGTATGTGCCTTAAGCTAAGTTGGTATGTCCCTTAAGCTGAATTGGTATGATTCTATGCTTCACATTTGTTTCTGTATACCACTAAAAATATAAAAGCTGCTGGAGAAAACAATAAAGAAGAAGACACTTGGAAAACGCTAAGACTCGCTGTGTCTTCTCATTCGTATCACCAACACCGTCCATCCTTAGGGAACCCTGACCAGCTGGAGCAGGACTCCGGCACATCTCATCCTCTGTCGTCCCCTTCTCCTCCTGCCCACAATCCTTCCCAGCATTAGGGTCTTTTCTAATGAGTCAGCTCTTCGCATGAGGTGGCCAAAGAATTGGAGTTTCAGCTTCAACATCAGTCCTTCCAATGAACACCCAGGACTGATCTCCTTTAGGATGGACTGGTTGGATCTCCATGCAGTCCAAGGGACTCTCAAGAGTCTTCTCCAACACCACAGTTCAAAAGCATCAATTCTTCGGCACTCAGCTTTCTTCATAGTCCAACTCTCACATCCATACATGACCACTGGAAAAACCATAGCCTTGACTAGACGGACCTTTGTTGGCAAAGTAATGTCTCTGCTTTTCAATATGCTATCTAGATTGGTCATAACCTTCCTTCCAAGGAGTAAGCGTCTTTTAATTTCATATATAGACATAAGGAATCCTAAAAAGTCAGAAAACCATATTATTTACAATTAAAAAAAAAAACTTCATAGAAGCCAACTGTGTGGTATCACATTCTACAGAGCATTCACATATATTACCTCAATGAATCCATTCCACCATTTATTATTGATCCCATTTAGTAAAAAGTAAAGAGGTCTTTCCAAGATTATTCAACCAATGCATGTCACCTATGAATAACAGCAGCAGAGGAGTGCGGTTTTTTGTAACTTTTATTAATCTTATTTTTTAAGTTCTAATTATATTCATGGCTGATTGTCTTTTTAAATATCTATTTTGTTCAATTTTGAAAGTTACTTTCCATTTTCAGCTATTAGAAAATATTGGCTAGAGTCCTCACGATGTACAATGCATCACTGAGCTTCTCTTGTACACAAGAGTTTGTACCTTCCATTCCCCCATCCTTATATTGCCCCTCTCCACTCCTGGTAACCACTAGTTTCTTCTCTTTGTCTATGAGTCTGCTTCTTTTTTGTTATATTTATTAGTTTGCTGTGTCTTTTAGATTCCACATATAAGTCATATCATATAGTATTAATCTTTCTGTCTGACATTTCACTTAGCATAATGTCATTCAAGTCAGTCTGTGTTGCTCAAATGACAGTTTCGTTCTTTTCTATGACCCAGTAGTATCCCATTGTATATGCATAGCGCATCTTCTTTATCCATTCATCCATTGATGGACACTTAGATTGTTTCCATGTCTTAGAAACTGCAGATAATGCTGCTATGAACATTGGGTGCATTTAGCTTTTTTAATTAGTTGGACTTTTTCAGATATAAACCCAGGACTAGAATTGCTGGATCATATGGTAGTTCTACATTTAGCTTTTTAGAAACCTCTATACTGTTTTCCATAGTGGTTGCACCAATTTACACCTCATCAGAAGTATGTAAGGGCACCCTTTCGTCCACATTCTCACCAACATTTGTTATTTGTAGCCCTTTTTGATGGTAGCCATTCTTACCTGTATGAGGTGACTTCTCATTGTGGTTTTGATTTGCATATCCCTGATGATTAGCAATGTTGAGCATTTCTTCCGTGCCTATTGGCCATCTGCATTTTCTCACTGGAAAAATGCCTGTTCAGCTCTTCTGCTATTTTTAATTAATTATCTGGAGGTTGAGTTGTATGAGTTCACATATTTTAGATATTAATTTCTTATCAGTCACTGTGTTTGCAAATATTTCTCCTATTTAGTAGTTTGTCTTTTCATTTTGTTATGGTTTCCTTTGCTGTGCAAAAGCTTTTAAGTTCAATTAGGTCCCATTTTTTTATTTTTGCTTTTATTTCCTTTACCTTAGGAGACATACCCAAAACAAATATTACTATTATTTATGTCAAAGACTGTTCTGCCTATATTTTCTTTTATGAGTTTTACAATAGCAGGTCTTACATTTAGGTCTTTAATCCATTTTGAGTTTCTTTTCATATATAGTATTAGAGAATGTTCTCATTTTTTCCAGTTTTCTAAGTACCACTTATTGAACAAGACATCTTTTTGCCACTGCATATTTTTGCCTCCTTTCTCATGAATGAATTGACCATAAGTAGCTGGGCTTATTTCTGGATTTTCTATACTGTTCCATTGATCTATGTGTTTATTTTTGTTTCAGTTGTTGTTGTTACTTAGTCGCTAAGTCATACCCAATTCTTTTGGGACCCCATGGGATGTAACCCACCAGGCTCCTCTGCCCATGAGATTTCCCAGGCAAGAATACAGGAGTGGGTTACCGTTTCCTTCTCCACGGGGTCTTTCTGACCTAGAGATTGAACCTGTGTCTTCCACAGTGGCAGGAAGATTCTTTCCCACTGAACCACCAGTACCACCATACTACTAAAACTCATCAATGAATATGGTACAGTTGCAGAATACAAAATTAATATATAGAGATCTGTTGTATTTCTGTACACTAACAATGGAATATCAGACAGGGAAATTAAGAAAACAATCCCATCAAAAATAAGAAAATACTAGGAAAAAAAAATGACTGAGGAGGCAGAGGCCTATACTCTGAAAACTGTAAGATGCTGATGAAAGAAGTTTCAGATGACACAAACAGATGAAAAGATATACCATGTTCTTGGATTGTTAAGAATCAATATTGTTAAAATGAGCATACTGTTCAAGGCAGTCTACAGATTAAATGCAGTCCCTATCAAAATAGCAATAGCATTTTTCACAGAACCAGAACAAAAAAATTTAGATTTGTATGGAAACACAGAAAACCCTGGATAGGCAAGGCAATTTGAGAAAGAATAGAATTGGAGAAATACTGATTCTTGCCTTCAGACTATAACATACAGTTACAGTATTCAAAATGTTATGGTACTGTTCTCTTTCTTAAGATTGCTTTGGATATTCAGATTGTTTCATAATTCAATACAAATTTTAGAGTTATCTGTTTTATTTTTTAAAAACACGACTGGACTTCTAGTAAGGATTGGGTTGAATCTGTATATTGCTCTATGGTCAGTTTAACAATATTAATTCTTCCAACCATGATCATGGAATATCTTTCCCTTCTTTTGTGACTTATTCAATTTTTCTTCAATCTCTTATAGTTTAGGGTACAGATCTTTTTTACCTCCTTTGTTAAAAGTATTCCTAGGATTTTTTTTTTGATGGAAATGTCAATGGGAAATTTTTCATAATTTTTTCTAATAGTTCATTGTTGGTGTATAGAAAAAAGTAATATATAGAAATTTATATTGTATCCTGCAGCAAGAGATGTAAGAATTGCAGGTTCAATCCCTGGGTTAAGAAGATTCCATGGAGGGAGGGCACAGCAGCCCACTCTTCTTGCTTGCTGCTGCTGCTGCTGCTAAGTCGCTTCAGTCGTGTCCAACTCTGTGCGACCCCATAGACGGCAGCCTATAGTGTCACAAAGAGTCAGATACAACTGAAGTGACTTAGCACAGCACAATTTTACTGAATTTGGTTATTCATTCTAATAGTGTTTTGGTCAAATTCTTAGGGATTTCTCTATAGTATTATATTATCTGCAAATGGTGATGGTTTTAGCTCTTTCTTTCCAATTGGTTCTCTTTATTTCTTTCTCTTTCCTAGTTTCTCTGGCTAGAACTTCTCAAACTATGTTAAGTGGCAAGAGTGGCTATTCTTGTCTTGTTCCTTATGTTAGAGAAATGCTTTCAGATTATCACCATTGACTATGATGTTAGCTATAGGTTTGCTATATTTGGCCTTTTGTTATGTTGAGACATATTCCCTCTAAAACCACTTCCTTGAGAGTATTTATTATAAATAGATATTAAGGTTTGTTAAATGCTTTTTTGCTATATTTATTTAGATGATCATATCAATTTTGTCCTTATTTTATTAATCTGATATGTCACATTGATTTGTGTATATTATTCCATTTTTCAATCCTGGAATAAATGTCATTTGATCATGGTATATGTGACTTTATTGTATTGTTGACTTTGTTTTACTATGTTTTTTTTAGTATTTTTGCATCTAAGTTCATAAGGGATAGTGATCTGTAATTTTATTTTCTTCTAATGCTTTCTCATAAAATGTGTTTGGAAGTGGTCCTTCCTATGCTATATTTTGAAAGAATTTGAGAATTGTTTTTAATTCTCTTTGAATGTTTGGTAAAATTCACCAGTGAAGTTGTCTGGTCCTGGTCTTTTGTATTTTAGGTGATTTTTAATTACTGATACAATTTCCATACTACTAATCAGTTTATTCAGATTTTCCACGTTAAGATTTGATCTTGGCAGGTTTTATATTTCTAGGAATTTATTTCCTCTAAGTTGTCCAATTTTTTGGCATACATTTATACTATTCTTTTATGGTCTTTTCTATTTGTATGATATTGGTGGAAAGTCTCCTCTTTCATTTCTGATCTTATTTGAGTCCCCTCTATTATTTTCTCAGTATTTTTATCTAAAGGTTTGTTGGTTTGGTTTATCTTTTCAAAAACTAGTACATGCTTTCTGATATTTTCTACTGTGTTTCAGTCTCTTTTTTGTGTTTATTTCCACTCTGGCTTTTCTTATTTTCTTTCTTCTACTAACTTTGGACTTTGTATCTTCCTCTTTTTCCAGTTCATTGAAGTATGGTGCATAGCACAGTTTGGAGTATGATGTGTTTCCATTTTTAAGGTATTTTTTAAATTTCTCTTTTGATTTCTTCTTTGAAACACTGGGTGGTTAGTATCATGTTGTTTAATCTCTACATACTTGTTAATTTGCTATTTTTTTCCCTGTATTGATTTCTAGCTTCAGCTTCATACCATTGTGGTAGGAAAGATACTTGATATAATTTCAGTCTTCTTAAATTTATTAAGACTTGTTTTGTGGCCTGATTATACATTCTTTTGCTTTTGGATGGACCATATAAACCTGTTAAGTCTGTCTGTCCTAATATGTCACTTAAGGCCAATGTTTCCTTAATTATTTTCTGTCTGGATGATCTATCCATTGATAAAAAGTGAGTTATGAAATTTCCCTTCTGTTGCTAGATTGCTCTCTTTTTCTCTCTTTAGGTCTATAACATTTTCCTTATATATTTAGGTGTTCCTATGTTGAGTGCAGAAATTGAAAGTGAAGGCACTCAGTCGTGTCTGACTCTTTGTGACCCCATGGACCATAGCCCACCAGGCTCCTCTGGCCATGGGGTTTTCCAGGAAAGAATACTGGAGTGGGTTGCCATTTCCTTCTCCAGGAGATCTTCCCAACCCAGGGATCAAACCCTGGTCTCCCACATTGTAGGCAGATGCTTTACCATCTGAGCTACCAGAGAAGCCCAATAGAGTTGAGTGCAGAAGCATTTACACATGTTATATCCTCTTATAGGGTTGACTCCTATATAATTATGTAATGACCTTCTTTGCCTCCTACTACAGTCTTTGTCTTGAGGTCATTTTATTTCATATAAGTATCACTACCCCAGGTTTTTTTTGTTTCCATTTGTATGGAATATAATTTTACATCCTATAACTTTCAGCCTGTGTATATCTTTAGGTTTGAAGTGCATGTCTTGTAGGCAGCATACAAATGGGTCATGTTTTTGTTGTTTTTATCCACAAGCCACTCTAAGTCTCTTGACTGAAGAATATAGTCCAATTACATTTAAAGTAATTATTGATGGGTATTACCTTATTGCTATTTTGTTAATTATTTCCTGGCTATTTTATAATTCCTTTGTTCCTTTATTCTTCTTCTGTTCTTTCCCTTTGTGATTTGATGATTTTCTATTCTGTTAAGTTTAGATTTGTTTTTTCTTTTATATATCTAATATAAGGTTTTGTTTTGTGATTACAAAGAAGTTTACATAAAACTAGATAATAGTATTTCAAATTAATCATGCTTTAAGGTTAAACACATTCTAAAGCTCGACATTTTTGCCCCTCAAGTTTTATGTTTTGATGTCACAATTTGCATCTCTTTATCTTGTGTATCCATTAACAAATTATTGTAGTTACTCATACTATATTTGTTAACTTTCATAATAGCTTTATAATTGATTAACTCACCAACTTTACATTATATTATCCTGATATTTACTAAATACTTAACCTCTTTAGTGAGATTTATGGTTTTATTGGTTTTATATGTTTTCCTGTTACTAATTAGTACCTTTTCATTTTAGCTTAAAGAAATCCCCTTAACATTTCTCTAAAGGCAGGTCTGCAGTGATGAATTCCTTTATCTCTTATTTCTCTAGAAAACTCATTATCTCTTCAATTCTGAAAAATAGCTTTGCCATGTAGAGCATTTTTGGTTTGCAGGTGCTTTTTTTTTTTCTTCCAACCGTTTGAGTACATTGTTCCACTCCCTTTTGGTCTATAATGTTTCTGCTGAAAAATCTACTGATAATCCTTTGGAAGTTCCTTTGTATATAACAAGTTTGGTTTTTTTTTTAATAAATTTATTTATTTTAGTTGGGGGCTAATTACTTTACAATATTGCAGTGATTTTTGCCATACATTGACATGAATCAGCCATGGGTTTACATGTGTTCCCCATCCTGAACCCTCCTCCCACCTCCCTCCCCATCCCATACCTCTGGGTCATACCATTGCCCCAGCCCTGAGCATTTGTCTCATGCATCGAACATGGAATGGTGTTCTGTTTCACGTATGATAATATACATGTTTCAATGATATTCTCTCAGAACGTCCCACCCTCACCTTCTCCCTCAGAGTCCATAAGATTGTTCTATGCATCTGTGTCTCTTATTCTGTCTCTCATATAGGGTTATCGTTACCATCTTTCAAATTCCATATATATGCATTAGTATACTGTATTGGTGTTTTTCTTTCTGGCTTACTTCACTCTGTATAATGGGCTCCAGTTTCATCCATCTCAATAGAACTGATTCAAATGTATTATTTTTAATGGCTGAGTAATATTCTATTGTGTATATGTACCACAGCTTCCTTATCCATTCGTCTGCTGATGGACATCTAGGTTGCTTCCATGTCCTAGCTATTGTAAACAGTGCTGCGATGAACATTGGGGTACACACGTCTCTTTCAATTCTGGTTTCCTTGGTGTGTATGCCCAGCAGTGGGATTGCTGGGTCGTATGGCAGTTCTATTCCCAGTTTTTTTAAGGAATCTCCACACTTTTCTCCATAGTGGCTGTACTAGCTTGCATTCCCACCAATGGCAGATCACAAGTTTGGTTTTTCCTGTCTTGCTGCTTTCAGGATTCTCTCCTTGTCCTTAACATGCAACATCTAATTATAATGTGTTTTGGTGTCAGTCTGTTTGAATTCATCATGTTTGGAACTCTCTAGTCATCTTGGAGTTGGATGTCAGTTTTTTTCCCAAGTTAGGGAAGTTTTCGGCCATAATTTCATCAATTAAGTTTTCTATCTCATTCTTTTGCTTCTTGGACTCTTATAATGTGAATGTTGATCGACTTGATGTTGTTCCACAAATCCCTTAAGCTCTACTCACTTTTTTTCATTATGTTTCCCCTGCTGTACTTGTGTGAGTTCCACTGCCTTTTCTCAAGTTCACAGTTGCTTTCTTCACTTCATCTAGTTTTCTCTTGAATTTCTAAATTATATTTTTCATTTCAGTTATTGTACGAATATTTTTCAGTTCTGTGACTTCTCGTTGGTACTTTCTTGTATTTTCTTTTTATTGAAATTCTCGCTTAGTTTATCCATTCTTCTGAGTTGAGTGAACATTTATATGACCATTATTTTGAATCTCTTTATTGGGTAAGCCATTTATATCTACTGCATTAAGCTGCTTTCCACCACCCCCCCACACCCCAAGGTTTTATTTTGCTCTTTTCTTGGGAACGTACACCCTGCTGTTTCATTTTCCTTAACTCTTTGTGTTGGTGTCTATGCATTAGACAAAATAGACACCTCTCTTGGTCTTGAAGGTGTAGCCTCATGTAGGGGATATGTCTTTTATTATTCAACCATAGTCTAACTCTTAGTTGTCTCCCAGACCTTGGTGATTTTCTAAGCAGCCTTTACTTTTAGTGGCTCCCAATAGTTCAGGATGTGTTAAAACCTGTCAGTGTCCCAAAGGAGAGGATCTTTGTCATCACCTAGAATCAGGCTGGTTGGAAGCCAAACCCTGAGGTAGCAAATATACCTTCTTCAGAGGAAGACTTGGAAATGAGCACTTCTGTCTGCTCCCTCTGCACTGATCCTAGGGTTGATATCTAGTTCATAACTCTTTCCTTTTTTGGCTGCAGTCCAATTTAACTACTGATCACAAACTTTGCTGACCACCAGAGTCAGGCAATCAAGTGGTATCCCATAGGTAGTAGCCACAAAACCAGGGTACCAGACAAGAGCAACAAGAGCAGTATCAGACATGTACATAAATTCCCCAGGAGATACTGGCAATCTGGAGTGCAGCAGAGGAAGGAGATGAAGATAGAATCCACCCTTTCATGTCTCTGGAGAGGATTACAGTGAGCCCTTAGTTGTGTGTTTAGTTAAAAGCCTGCTCTTTAGGCCACTGCTATGAAGATAAGCTAGTAGCCCTCTTTCACAGAAAGTCTGGACTCCTCAGTCTGTTGTCTCTCTTCTGTGTCTTGAGAGTAGTAGCTATTTAAGAAATCTTTCTCCATTTGTTTTAGTCCTGTGGAACCTGTAAGCATATAGCCATTCTAACCACCAGAACAATGTGATCTAGAGGTGTCCCCTGGGTGGCAGTCATACTCGGGTGCCAGACAAAAATACAAGCTGCTTTCTGGGGTAGGAGACACAGAATGAGAGGGGAAAATAAGGCACCCACTGGAAGACTATTTCAGTAGGCTTTTATATGTGTTTTAAATGAGATGCCTACCCCTCAGGCAAATCCTTTTAGATAAACAAGGCTTTTTATTCTAAAATCTGGGCACCTCACAATGGGCTGCCTCTGTGCTGGACCCTAGGGTGGGTGAGTCTGTATGTGAGTCAGTTAATAACTGTTTCTCAATTTGTTGCAGACTCAGCCTCTCCTATCTGCTTTGATGTCCAATAAATAATTCACAAATGTATTTTCCTATACCAGCCATATTGCCTAGTTAGCTGTACTATATTATTTTAATCTACTAATAAAACAACCTTATTGTTTTCTCTAGGAAAATGATTAACTGATGGTAGTGAGGAATAAGGGATATCATACATCCATCTCAAAATTAATAATGCTCCTCAGGAAAATGCAACAATGAGCACATACACAAAATTTCACACATTTTCTGGGATTCATACATACTGATCTCTAGGGATGTGTTTGAAAAATGTTATCAGGCATTGCAATATTTACCTGAGAGTGAGGGAAGAGAATAAAGACCATAATAGCAATATGAATGTCCCAGATGCAGTAAATAAACATTTTTAAGTAAATAATAGGTGACAATAGGCCTTGCTGTCCTCAGATAATTTAATGACATACTGCAGGCCTTCTGGAGGTGCAAAATAAGAATTATCTTCCCTGAATTACCAAGAATATATAGCCTCTCTGGAAATTTACATTTTCTTTAATCATTTATTAAATTATTTCAATTTGAAAAGATTTGTACAAGTTGATGTAAAATAGCTTCAGTGTACTTCCATTTATCAAAGCTAAATAATGTAGTCAATCTCATTTTAACCTGACTTTTGACAAGTGAAAAGACTCATGAAAATTGACTTACAGTGAAGATCAGAATGTGAACTGTGAAAAAGAACATAAAGAAGGCATGAAGACAGTTGCAAATTGAACAAAATATTTGTCAGTGTTGACAGTACAAAGCTATTCTTGTGGCTAACATTTTGACCCTGGGAAATTAAGTTATAATCTATTAACATTTTATGAATTAGATAGATGATGATCTTGATAGGAAATCTGATAGAAGCCTAGTTTCACAAAACAATTACAATTCACGATAGTCATGTTTAAAAACAGTGGCTTCTACTACAGGAAACAGCTCAAAATGCATGAAAAATATTCTGTGAGAGTGCTAAGTTAAGAATCGTTTTCAAGAAATAAAGGACTGATTAAGTGTGTGTACCACATGGCCCTAATATTTCCCTATTGCCATGAAATATAATAATCTTTGCAGCTCTCTGTGAAATGAATAAAGATTATTTCCCACAAGGAGAAATTCATATAAGAAAAATGTACAATCTTAACTCTTTTTCTGTGCTTGACGTTTTGCTGTAAGTTTATTCTGTGCTGTATTTTTAAGAAACAAAAATATGTTAGCTAACATAAATACCATAGCATTTTCTCCTGAAGAGTAAAGTGTGGACAAATGTCTCCTTGAGTAGAACTCCCTGTATTACACCCACTTTCAATTATTTGTCTATATTGGGGCAATTTAAAAATATTCTGTTTGGCTAAACTTATTGTACATCATAAGTACATAAGAAAACAAGAAACAATGTGCATAAAAGTGTTTTGGAAACTTTAAAATATTCTACAGTGTTTTTTTAAATTAGAAACAGTAACTGGAGATGACTTCTCTCACTCTCCCACATATTACCATCTGTTTTAAGAAATATTTTCATGCCCTCTTTCCTGGCTTGAATTGAGAAACAAATTTTGGCATTTTATAATGTTTCCAGTGAGAATTCTTATAATGTTATCCCATTATGGATAGACAAAATCATGACATATCATCTGATACTTCTTAGTTACTGTTCAAAATATTCACAAATTCTTCTTTTTATTGACAGCTTAAATAAAGATGGCAAGTTAAAGAGAGTAGTATATTTTAAAAACTCCATTCACTAAGAATCTTAATTAGAAAAGATAATGGAAAATGTGAATATCTGATAAGTATTTAATGACTTTGTGGGTATAGATAACATAATTATTAAAGATGATTTGTTATATAGAAAAAAGAACAAATTCATGATGAAGTGCCAATATTACATTCTTAGATTTTCTATTAGTAACATATATGAGGTTTTTTTTATTTATATAGTAATAGTATTACCTTCATGTTCGTTTTGAAGAATTTTTTTTTTTAAGAAAGAAATTTTCCACTGTAAATTCTGTCTCTAGGCTTCAGCTTTTGTAGCGCTATTTAAGTGATGAAAATTAGAAAGGAGGAAATTTTTCTTATAGATGTTAGTATATCTCAGAGTTCCCAGGAAAGCACTGAGCCGTTTATCAGTCAACATTATCTAAACCAGTAGGATATAGATATACAGATATATATATATATACATAAACTGTCATTAAAGAGAGAGAGAGAAAGAGATTTGTTTTAAGGAATTGCCTCACAATTGTGGAAACTGTTAAATTTAAAATCTGTAGGTCAGGCTAACAGGCTGGAAATTCCACTAAGAATTGATGCTGAAGTCTTAAATCCAAAATCTATAGAATAAACCAGGAGACTAGAAACTCAGTCAAGCTTTTATTGTTACAGTCTTGAGAAAGAATTCCTTCTTCTCCAGGATGCCTCAAATTTTCTCTTACTGCTTTTAACTAATTGAATGAGGCCCACTCACATTATCAAGAGTAATTTGCTTTACTTAAAAAAAGTGATTATAAATGTTAATCACATTTACAAAATACTTTCACAGAAACATCTAGACTAGTGTTTAACAAAATAGCAGGGTACCATAACCTAGCCAAGGTTACACATAAAACTAGCAATCACAAGTTACCCAGTAAGTATTTGACTTTTACTTTGCAATTTTAACTAAGAGGTAATTGAAAGATATTATTTATGGACCAAAGAAGGCATGAAAGTTATATATAAAATTTATCCAAAAATTTGAATGATGTTGACTAGTCATAACTGAAATACTTCTAACAGGTATTAAGACATCCTTGATGATTAGTGTCAAAAATTATTTGAAATCAGTGAATTTGGAAAAGATATGAACAGGCATCCACTGCTAAAGGAAATTCTTCTACCTTCTTATTCAGCTTCCCGTGATAGCTTAAGTAAAAATAGATGTTCAAGTAACCGTATTATGCAGAGAAAAGAAATTTTACCTAGCTGCAGTGATGAGTTAACATTTTTTCTTTGTTTTATTAAGATACAGTTGAAATACAGTATTATATATTTAATGTATATAGCCCAGTGATTTAACTTACATACATCATGAAATGATAACCACAATAATTAGAGTGAACAACTATCATCTCAGATAGATAAAAAGAAATAATTTTCCTTTGTAATGAGACCTCTTAGAATTTTCTCTTAACAATTTTCATATATATTATATAGCAATGTTAACTTCATCCATCAGGTTGCACATCACATCTCTAGTACTTACTAATCTTACAACTAGAAGTTTGTGTCTTTTGACCACCTTGAGCCAACCCTTACTCCTCCACCCTCTATTTCGTTCTGTTTTAAAGTTTTATTTCACATTGGAGTATAGTAGATTAACAATGTTATGTTAGTTTCAGGTGTATAGCAAAGTGATTCAGTTATAGGTATATATGTATCTATTCTTTTTCAAGTTCTTTTCCCATTTAAGTTATTATAGAGTGTTAAGCAGAGTTCCCTCTGCTATACAGTAAATCCGTGTTGGTTACCTATTTTATTAATAAACAGCAGTGTGTACTTGTCAATCTCAATCTTTCTGGCCCTTTAATCTTTCACTACCCCCTCACTGTTTCTCCCTGGTAATCATCAATTTGTTCTGTGAGTCTGTTTATGTTTTGTAAATAAGTCAATTTGTGTCATTTTTATTGTTAGATTACACTTTTAAGTGATATCATATATTTGTCCTTCTCTGCCTGACTTACTTGACTTAGTGTGATAATATTCAGGCCCATCTGTGTTGCTGCAAATGGCATCATTTCATTCATTTTTATGCCTGAGTCATATTACATTGTATATATATAACGCATCTTTATCCATTTACCCATTGATGAACATTTAGGTTGCTTCCATACCTTGGCTATTGTAAACAGTACTGCAATAAACACTGGAGTGCATGTATACTTTTAAATCATGTTTTTCTCTGGATATATGCCCAGAAGTGGGATTGCTGGATCACACAGTAGATCTATTTTAGTTTTTAAGAAACCTTGATACTGTTCTCCATAGTGGCTATGCCAATTTATATTCCCACCAACAGTATAGGAGGATTCTCTTTTCTCCACACTCTCTCCAGAATTTAAGGTTTATAGACATTTTGATTATGGCCATTCTGAAACTGAAGTGAAGCGATATCTTATTATATTTTTGACTTGCATTTCTCTAATAATTAGCAAAGTTGAGCATCTTTTCATGTGCCTCGTAGTCATCTGTATGTCTTCCCTTCTGGAGAAATATCTACTTAGTTCTTCTGTCCATGTTTCAATTGGTTTGTTTTTTGATATTGAGCTTCATATGCTATAAATTTTGGATATTACAATCTTGTTGTTTACATCTTTTGCAAATATTTTCTCACATTCTGTGGGTTGTCTTTTCATTTGTTTTATGGTTTCCTTTGCTGTTTAAAAACTTTTGAGTTAAATTGCATCCCATTTTTTTTTATTCCATGTACTCTAGGAGACAGATCTAAAAAGATCTTGCCATTTATGTCACTGATGAACATAGATGCAAAAATCCTTAACAAAATTCTAGCAAACAGAATCCAACAACATATTATAAAGATCATACATCATGACCAAGTGGGCTTTATCCCAAGGATGCAAGGATTCTTCAATATCTGCAAATCAATCAACATAATACACCACATTAACAAATTGAAAGATAAAAACCATATGATTATCTCAATAGATGCAGAGAAAACCTTTGACAAAATTCAACATCCATTTATGATAAAAGTCCTCCAGAAAGCAGGAATAGAATGAACATACCTCAACATAATAAAAGCTATATATGACAAATCCACAGCAAACGTTATCCTCAGTGGTGAAAAATTGAAAGCATTTCCCTTAAAGTCAGAACAAGACAAAGGTGCCCACTCTCACCACTGCTGTTCAACATAGTGTTGGAAGTTTTGGCCACAGCAATCAGAGCAGAAAAAGAAATAAAAGGAATCCAGATTGGAAAAGAAGAAGTAAAACTCTCACTGTTTGCAGATTACATGATCCTCTACATAGAAAACCCTAAAGACACCACCAGAAAATTACTAGAGCTAATCATTGTATATAGTAAAGTTGCAGGATATAAAATTAACATACAGAAATTCCTTGCATTCCTATATACTAACAATGAGAAAACAGAAAGAGAAATTAATGAAACAATTCCATTCACCATTGCAATGAAATGAATAAAATAGTTAGGAATATATCTACCTAAAGAAACAAAAGACCTATATGTAGAAAACTATAAAACACTGATGAAGGAAATCAGAGAGGACACAAATAGATGGAGAAATATACCATGTTCATGGATTGGAAGAATCAATATAGTGAAAATGAGTGTATTACCCAAAGCAATCTATAGATTCATTGCACTCCCTATCAAGCTACCAACGATACTTTCACAGAACTAGAACAAATCATTTCACAATTTGTATGGAAATATAAGAAACCTCGAATAGGCAAAGCAATCTTGAGAAAGAAGAATGGAACTGGAGGAATCAACCTGCCTGACTTCAGGCTCTACTACAAAGCCGCAGTCATCAAGACAGTATGGAACTGGCACAAAGACAGAAATATAGATCAATGGAACAAAGTTGAAAGCCCAGAGATAAATCCACGCACCTATGGACACCTTATCTTTGACAAAGGAGGCAAGAATATACAATGGAGAAAAGACAATCTCTTTAACAAGTGGTGCTGGGTAAACTGGTCAACCACTTGTAAAAGAACGAAACTAGAACACTTTCTAATACCATACACAAAAATAAACTCAAAATGGATTAAAGATCTAAATATAAGACCAGAAACTATAAAACTCCTAGAGGAAAACATAGGCAAAACACAGCATAAATCACAGCATGATCCTCTATGACCCACCTCCCAGAGTATTGGATATAAAAGCAAAAATAAACAAATGAGACCGAATTAAACTTAAAAGCTTTTGCACAACGAAGGAAACTATAAGCAAGGTGAAAAGACAGCCTTCAGAATGGGAGAAAACAATAGCAAACAAAGCAATGGACAAAGAATTAATCTCAAAAATATACAAGCATCTCCTGCAGCTCAATTCCAGAAAAATAAATGACCCAATCAAAAAATGGGCCAAAGAACTAAACAGACATTTCTCCAAAGAAGGCATACAGATAGCTAACGAACACATGAAAAGATGCTCAACATCACTCATTATCAGAGAAATGCAAATCAAAACCACAAAGAGATACCATTTCACGCCAGTCAGAATGGCTGCTATCCAAAAGTCTACAAGCAATAATTGCTGGAGAAGGTGTGGAGAAAAGGAACCCTCTTACACTGTTGGTGGGAATGCAAACTAGTACAGCCACTATGGAGAACAGTGTGGAGATTCCTTAAAAAACTGGAAATGGAACTGCTATATGACTCAACAATCCCACTCCTGGGCATACACGCTGAGTAAACCAGAATTGAAAGAGACACGTGTACCCCAGTGTTCATGGCAGCACAGTTTACAATAGCTAGGACATGGAAGCAACCTAGATGTCCATCAACAGACGAATGGATAAGGTAGCTGTGGTACATATACACAATGGAATATTACTTAGCCATTAAAAAGAATACATTTGAATCAGTTCTAATGAGGTGGATGAAACTGGAGCCTATTATACAGAGTGAAGTAAGCCAGAAAGAAAAACACCAGTGCAGTATACTAATGCATATATATGGAATTTAGAAAGGTGGTAACGACAACCCTATATGCGAGACAGCAAAAGAGATGCAGATGTATTGAAGTCTTTTGGACTCTGTGGGAGAAGGCTAGGGTGGAATGATTTGAGAGAATAGCATTGAAATATGTATATTATCATATGTGAAACAGATTGCCAGTCCAGGTTCGATGCATTAGACAGGGTGCTCGGGTCTGGTGCACTGGGATGACCCAGAGGTATGGGATGGGGAGGAAGGTGGAAGGGGGGCTCAGGATGGGGAACAGATATACACCCATGGCTGATTCATGTCAATGTATGACAAAACCACTACAATATTGTAAAGTAATTAGCCTCCAATTAAAATAAATAAATTAAAAAAAAAGGGTTTTCTGCCTATGTTTTCCTCTAAGAGTTTGCTAGTATCCAATCTTGCATTTAAGTCTTTAATTCATTTTGAGTTTATTTTCATGTATGGTATTAAAGAATGTTTTAGTTTCTTTCTTTTTTTTCTTTTTTTTAACATGTATCTGTCCTGTATTGCCAGCACAATTTACTAAAGATATTGTCTTTTGTCCGTTGTATGCTCTTGCCTCCTTTGTTATAGATTAAGTAGGCACATGTATTTGTTTCTGGGCTTTCTATCCTGTTCCATAGATCTTTATTTAATTTGTAGTATACTCTTGAATTCAGGGAAACTTATGCCTGAAATGGAATTCTCTCCTTAATTTCTCTTTCTGATACCTTGTTGTTAGTATTTAGAAGTGCAGCCTGGAATGGGATTCTCTCCTTAATTTCTGTTTCTAATAGTTTACTGTTAGTATTTAGAAATGCAATTAATTTCTGTATGATAATTTTGTATCCTGCAACTTTACTGAATTTATTGTTGTTGCGTTCTAAGTTTTATGTGTGTGTGTGTTATTTACTCAGTCGTGTCTTACTGTTTGTGACACTATGGACCACCAGACTCCTCTGTCCATGGGATTTCCCAGGCAAGGATATGGGGTGGGTTGCCATTTCCTTCTCCAGAGGATCTTCCAGACACAGGGATCTAACCCACATCTCATGCAGTGCAGGCAGATTCTTAACCGTCTGAGCCATGAGGGAAGCCCTCTAAGTTTTATGGTTATGTTTTTAGGATTTTCTATTCATAATATCATATCGTCTGCAAACAGTAATAGTTTTCTCTCTTTAGAATTTGAATTCCTTTTATTTCTTTTTGTTTGCTGTGTCTAGTACTTACATTATATAAAAATTATATAATGTGTTACATTATATAAAAGTGGTGAGAATGAACATCATATCATTTTCCTGATCTTAGCAGAAATGCTTTCAGGTTTTTACTGATGAAAATAATATTAGCTATCGGCCAACCTCCAGGAGTTGGTGATGGACAGGGAAGCCTGGCATGCTGGAGTCCATGGAGCCACAAAGACTTGGACATGACTGAGGAACTGAACTGAACTGGCATATATAGCCTTTATTATGCTAATGTATGTTTAATTTATACCTAAATTCTGGAGAGTTTTTATCATAAATGGATGTTGTTTTGCCAAAAGCTTTTCCTTTATCTAATGAGATGATTGATTTTTAGTCTTCAATTTGTTAATGTAGTGTATCACATTGAGTAACTTGCTGATATTGAACCATCCTTGTATCCCTGGGAGAAATTCCACTTGATCATGGTATGTGATCCTATTAATGTATTCTTGAATATGATTTGCTAATATGTTATTGAGGAATTTTGCTCCTTCATCACTGATATTGGCATATAATTTATATATTTATTTATTTATTTTGTGATATCTCTGTCTGGTTTTGGTATCAGAGTGATGCTGACCTCCTAGAATGTGTTGGGAAGCATTCCTCCCTCTGAAATTTTTTGCAATAGTTTGAGAAGGGTAAGTGATAACTCTTCAAGTGTTGGTAGAATTTACCCATGAAGTCATCTGTTTCTAGACTTTTGTTTATTGATGGTTTATTACTGATTCAAGTTGATTACTGGTAATTGGTCTGAATATACTTTCTATTTCTTCCTGATTCAGTTTTGGGAGATTGTACTTTTTTTAAGAATTTTTCCATTCCTTGTAGGCTGTCCATTTTATTAGTATATAATTGTTAATAATAGTCTCATAATCCTTTGTATTTCTGTGGTCTCAGCTGTAACTTCTTTTTTATTTCTGATTTTGACATTTCTCTTGTCATTTTTATCTTTTCAAAAAATTAGATTTTCATTTTATGATTGTTTCTACTGTTTTAGTCTCTATTTCATTTTCTGCTCTAATCTTTATGATGGATCTCTTTATTAATTTTGTGTTTTACATGTTTCCTCCCCACCCCCAGTTCCTTTAGGTGTAAGGCTAGCTTGTTTATTTTAGATTTTTCTTATTTCCCTATCTGGCTTGTGTCTCTATATACTTCTGCCATGCCACAGATGAGAGAAACTCATCCTGCATGTGAAAGATTTTTGGATTGTTGTGTTTTTGTTTTTCTTTTTCTTTTTTCTCTACATGTTTTCTGACTTCCTCTTTGATTTCTTCAGTAATCCATTAGTTGTTAGTATCATATTGTTTAGTCTCTATATGTGTTTTGAGCTCTTTGCAGTTTTTCTTGTAGTTGATTTCTAGTGTTATGGCATTGTGTTTAGAAAAGATCCTTGATATAATTTTAGTTTTCTTAAATTTACTAAGATTATGTACTATCATATTCAGGCTATCTTAGCTTGAGTTGATATTACAAATTATCATAGACATAGTGGCTTAAACAACATTTATTACTCAGAGTTCTGGAGCTTGAAAAGTTCAAAATCAATATTCGAACTGATTCAGTGTCTGGTAAGGATCCTTTTTCTTGTTTGCAGAAGTATGCATCTTGTGGTATCCTTGTGTGACTGACAATGAGAGAGTGTGCCACCTTTTTGTGTTAAGTACATTAATTACCTTATAGGGCTACACCGTCTTGACTTCATCTAAACCTAATAAACTCCCAAAAGCCCCACTTCTAAATGTCATCACACTGGGGACTAAGGGTTCCTTGTAGACCAAATAAATCTTGCTTCTATATGACAAAGGAAATGGCAACCCACTCCAGTATTCTTGCCTGGAAAATCCCACGGACGGAGGAGCCTGGTGGGCTACAGTCCACGGGGTCACAAAGAGTTGGACACGACTGAGCGACTTCACTTCACTTCACTATATGACAAATGTCATTTACCAGCTTGATGACTTCATGATTTGTCTATTTTCCTTTCAATCTTGTTTTGTTATGAAAGGGGTAGATGTGTATTCCAGTCTTTCCTGGAAGGTAGTATGTTGGAGAATTTTGCTTCTATTCAATATACCTTTCTCTTTAGGAGGGGCTTCTGTGGTAGCCTCAGTCAGTAAAGAATCTGCCTGCAATACAGGAGACCGAGGTTCAACCTCTGGGTCCAGAAGAACCCCTGGGGAAGGGAATGGCTACCCACTCCAGTATTCTTGCCTTGAGAATTCCATGGACAGAGAGCCTGGTGGGCTATAGTCCATAGAGTTGGGAAGAGTCTGACATGACTGAGCAACTAACACTAACACTTTTCACTTTAGGAACAATAAAATTGATGAAAATTTAACCAAGGAACTGAGCAAGAAAAATAGAAAGTGCTTCTCATGTGGAATGTAATATCCTATCACCATCTTTGCTCAAGCTTCATTATCTTTTTATTCATCTCTCCTTTATAACTGTATTTCACCTTCCAATAGGGATAATGAAGATAAGATGTAAAATATAAGAAAATATTCAGTCTTCAGTTGAAGATTCAGAAATCTTTGTGAGATTTAGATTTGTTATTTACAGCATGCCAAAATCTGACAAATTTAACTAATAGCTTAAAGCTTTTTATAGTATTTCTATTTCCACTAATTTTCATACTGCCTGTTTATTTATTAACATTTACAAAGATCATTTGAATAGTTAACTCTTGCTTTTTCCAAACTGTTGAAAATTTTAAGCATGACAATGTAGCAACAAATCTCTGGTACCCCATTAGACTTTGCTTCTAATTAGATTCACTGTGGCTGTTGGCAGATTTCAGGAGCTTTTCAGAACTAAATGACTTTTCATATGCAGACCAATACAGTCTTATGTTTTAGGGATATTTCAGAAATGATAAGTGCATAAAACAATCCTTTGAAAAATCATAGAAAATAAGGTCAACGGTTCCCACTTATTTGCATATAGCAAATTTTTCTAATTACTATTATTGTATCTACTTTTTTTCAGCTAACAATTTCTCAAGCTCTTTATTTCCCACTTATCTACAGTTTAATAAGAAAATTGACAAATAGCATAATAGTACTGTTCCATTTTTACATCATCATTAATGTCCCTACTTTATGGAGTATTTCTCTGTTAGAATATTTCCCCTGAGTATAATACCTTTGTAAATGCTCTTTATTATAATCTTAAAAGCCATTTATGAACAATACAGTCATTCTATATTTGGATTTCTATTTCACTATTCTTTCTTAAACTCTAGGTAACTTTATATTATGTTTCTTTTCATCTATTTGCTCCATTTTCAGAATATATATTCCAATTTCTAGCAGCTTTTTGATAAATCACTTTTTAGAAGTTAAATTTTAATTTAATCTACTCAAAATATATTATCTTTTATAATTTTCTAGATTTTAATGCTTATCTTTTCTTTGTTACACATTATAAATGCCTTAATTCCCTTAACTTTCTCTAATTGAAGTCAAATATTAGTTCCTCTGATACTTAAAAGTGATGTTCTACTGTGTTAAAACAGTAATTTCTGGTACAAAGCCTATTTTAAAATTTGCCATCAGACTTCTATAATTATAAATTTAACAGCCTATTTGGTATAGTAGATTTAGATCCATTTTTTATCCAAATACCTAATAATATAAAGTATTATATACAGCTGAAGAGCAGTCAGTACAAAATATTTTCAGAAACATTTGTGTTTCTCATGCCATTGTCAAAATTAAATAACAGGTAATAACCACATATGTTTCTACATATGTCATTCATTTATTCAGCAACAATTTATGCCCGACCTTGGTCTGTATTTAGGAGACAAATGAGACACAGATAGAACCTCTTAATCTTCCTATGAATTGGAGAAAGACAAAATAATTTAGATATCATGTATATGCTTTAGTGAAAGTAAAGCAGAGTGAAAGATAAGGAGTGACTGGGGAACTTCTGCGGTGAAGTATTTAGGGAGGGCTTTTTGGAAGAAGAGACATTTGAGGTGAGATTTGAATTATAAATAGAAGAAAGTCTTAAGGAGAGCTACCCAGACTGAGGAAGAGCTAGGATTAAGAGCTATCATAGCAAATAGCTTGTCATGTTTTGCTATCAGAAACAAGGCTATGAGTTTGAAGCTTAGAGACTGAAGGTAAATAAGGTACCACATACCTGCCCTAGTTCTACTATATGAAGCAATACATAACCTATTCTGAGGGCAATTTAAAGAATCTTGCCATCTCTTGTTGAGAATTTCTTTGTTCTATCCCTCAAGAGTGTATATGAGTATGTGAAATGATAAGTAAAATGGAAAAACTCATAAGTTTGAAAAATAAAGGCATTTTAATGGGAGGTTCCTTAGGCCAAATGAACCTAAAATCAAAGCATGTTCTTACACAACAGCAGCAGATGCTTTAGTAGAGAAACAAGTTCCCAAGATCAAGTAAAAAGCAGCATATAAATGAAAGGTGGCTAGGAGAACAGACTGAGAAAAATCAGTTCCAATATTGTGAAAAGCTGCTTTGAAAAGTGAACTTTTTCTTGACAACTAAGATTCCCTTAAGAGAAATAAGAGTGGGAAAATCCTTAAACTGAAAGCAACTGAAACTCTTACAAATAGTAGCAAATTTAAGTGGCCTGAAATCATACCAAATGCTTTTTCTGACCATAGTGGTATAAAACTATCCATCAACAAAAGAGGAAACTGGAAAATTTACAACATATGGAAATTAAATAACTCACCTCTGAACAATCAATGGGTTAAGGAAGAAATCAAAAGGGAAGTTAAAAAAATATATCAAAACAAGTGAAAATGGAAACAAAACATGCCAAAAAGCAGCTCTGAGAGGGAAGCTTATAGTAATAAGTGCAAATATCAAGAAAATACATGTCAAATAAACAAGCTAACTTTATACCTTAAGAAACTATAAAAAGAAAAGCAAACTAAGCCCAAGTTAGCCAAAGGAAGAGAAAAACGACAAATCAGAGTGGAAATAAAGATAAGGAAAAGAATAAAAAAAAATCAAAAGATCAGCAAAGCTAAGAGTTATGAATACACTGACAAGCCTTTAGCTAGACTAACTTAGAAAGTCAAATAAAATAAAAAATGAAAAACTCCTTTGTAGCTGACACCATAAAACTATATAGAATCATAAGAGATTACTATGTACAACTATGTGCTAACAATTGAAATAACTAAAAGAAATGGATAAATTCCTAGAAACATACATCTGCTAATCTTGAATCACAAATAAATAGAAAATCTGATCAAATCAATAACTAATTAGGAGATTAAATCATTGATCAAAAACCTCTCAACATGGAAGACTCCAAGACAAAATTGCTACACTGGTGAATTCTATCAGATATTTAAAGAAGAATTCATTCCAATCCTTATCAAAGTCCTCTCTCACCACTTTTATTCAATAGTTTTGGATGCCATAGCTTCGGCTGTCAGAGTAAAAGGAGATAAAAGTAATATAAATTGGAAAAGAAGAAGTAAAACTGTCACTATTTGCAAATGACATGATACCATATAGAAAATCCTAAAATGCTACCAGAGAACTACTGGAGCTTATCAATGAATTTGGTAAACTTTCAGGAAGCAAAATCAATATATAGGAATCTGCCACATTTTTATATACTAACAGTGAAAGAGAAGAAAGAGAAATTGAAAAATAATCCATTTACCATTGCATTAAAAACAAAATGTCTAGGAATAATCCTACCTAAGGAGACAAGAGACCTGTACTCAGAAAACTATAAGACAGTGATTAAAGGAATTGAAGATGATCCAAACAGTTGGAAAGATATACCATGTTCTTGGATTGGAAAAATCAATATTGTGAAAATGTTTATACAACCCCAAGCAATGTAAAGATTCAGTGCAATCCATATCAAATTACCAATGGCATTTTTCACAGCTCATGAGGCTCAATATCAAATAAACAAGCAATCCAATCAACAAATGGGCAGAAGAACTGAATATTTTTCTAAAAAAGACATACATATGGTCAATAGGCACAAGAAAAGATGCTCAGCATCACTAATTTTTAGAGAAATGCAAGTCAGAACTACAGTGAGATATCACCTCACATTAGTCAGGATGAAAGAAAGTGAAAGTGAAGTCACTCAGTCACATCCGACTCTTTGCAACCTCATGGACTGTAGTCCACCAGGCTCCTCCATCCATGGAATTTTCCAGGCAAGAGTACTGAAGTGGGTTCCCATTTCCTTCTCCATTAGTCAGGATGGCCTTCATCAAAAAGTCTAAAAACAATAAATGCTTGAGAGGGTGTGAAGAAAAGAGAACCCTCCTATACTGTTGGTGGGAAATTAAATTTGTATAGCCACTATGGAGAGCAGGATGGAGGTTCCTTAAAAAAAAAAAAAAAAACTAAAAGTAGAGCTATTATGTGATCTCGCAACCCCACTCCTGGGCATATATCCAGATTAAAACGTGATTCAAAAAAATACATACACCCAGTGTTCACTGCAGCACTGTTTACAGTAGCCAGGACACAGACACAACCTAAATGTCTATCAACATTTGTGCTTTCCTTTGCTGTACAAAAGCTTTTGAGTTTAGTTGTTCCCATTTGTTTATATGGATAACCATCCAGTAGAATATTTCCAGTTGAGAACAGTTCCACCGATGCCTTGATTGTAGCCTTGAGAGACTCAGAACAGAAAACTCAGCTAACTTGTGACTGGACTGCTGACCCACAGAAACTATGAGAATGTGGTTTGTTTTAAGCCACTAAATAAGTGTGGCATGTTTTAAGCCACTAAATTTGTGATTCACTTTTACCCAGTAAAGGATATCTAATACAGGACTTATGTTCAGCATTTTCAGCTCTGTGGTTTATTTGGACATGAATTCTTTGCAATTTTCAAACATAGTTTATTTTGATGTTCCCCATTAACTCTGCTAATCAATCAGAACTGCTTTAAGAAATAGTGATGATGCAGTATAGAATCTTGCCCATGTAATATCACCATAATCCAATAAGTATAAAAATAAGTATAAAAGTGTAAAAACAATATAACAAAATGCTGCTAATCTTAAAATCATATATTCTAAAATCTACCTATATTTGAGTCTTGGGTCCACTAATACCTTACCTTCTCTGGGGCTGTTTCCTCATTTGTAAAGTGGAGAGTATGACAGTAATAATATTCAGGTGGGTATTTTTATGGGTTAAATTAGATCATATGTTAAATACAAATCCTTAATGAATATTAAGTTTATTATTAATGTTGATAATATCACTATTGTTTCTCAGTCCTTAAGTTGTGTGCAACTATATTACCCCATGGACGCCAGTCTTCCCTGTCGTCACTATCTCCCAGAGTTTTCTCAGACTCATGTCCATTGAGTTGATTAGGCCATCCAACCATATCATCCTCTGTCTCTCCCTTCTCTTCCTGCTCTCAATAGTTCCCAGCATCAGGCTCTTTTCCAATGAGTCAGCTCTTCACATCAGGTAGCCAAAGTATTGGAGCTTCAGCATCAGTCCTTCCAATATTCAAGATTGATTTCCTTTAGGATTGACTGATGTGATCTCCTTGAAGTCCAAGGGACTCTTAAGAGTCTTCTCCAACACCACAGTTCAAAAGCGTCAATTCTTCAGCACTCAGCTGTCTTTATGGTCCAGCTCTCACATTGATACATGACTCCTGGAAAAACCAAAAAGCTTTGACTATATGGACCTTTGTTGACAAAGTGATGTCTTTGCTTTTTAATTCCCTATCTAGGTTGGCCATAGATTTCCTTCCAAAGGAGCAAACATCTTTTAATTTCATGGCTTCAGTCATCATCTGCAGTGATTTTGAAACTCAAGAAAAAATCCGTCACTGCTTCCACTTTTCCCCCTTCTATTTGCCATGAAGTGATGGAACTGGATGCGATGATCTTAGTTTTTTTAATGCTGAATTTTAAGCCAGTTTTTTCACTCTTGTTCTTTCACCCTTATCAAGAGGCTCTTTAGATCCTCTTTGCTTTCTGCCATTAGAGTGGTATCATCTGTATATATGAGGTTAGTAATTTAGTAATAGTGTATGTTATACATATCCATATTCCTTTCTTAAATAGAATGAAAGAATATAAATGATCTTTTTACAAAGACTATCTTAAATTTTACAAATCACCTAATATCAAATTTTGAAAATTATAGCACCAGTAATGTAGTTTTTGGAGAATAATTATGTCCTTTTTGATTATTGTAACTTTTATTACATTACTCATTTGTTGCCTAGAATAGCTAAAAACAAACTAACCAAAACTAAAGATCAGAAGTTTTAAGTAATAAAAGGATTTTTTGTGAGTAGATATAAAACACAAGTCTTTCTTTTCTTAGATATGTTGCCAACTAATGGCTTTATAAATCATTGCTATATTTCTTATTAAAATTTTGGCAGATTGGATGAAAAGACAGACTCCACTATACTTTTTTTTTATATCAGCATTTCTTAGAATTTTTTCTAAAATGTTAGCAAGTGGGTTTTTTATTGTTTAAATTCAGCACTGAAAAAAAAAATTCAGCACTGCAAAAAAAAAAAAAAACTTCTGTATTATTTCTAGAAAGACTGAATAAATCTGCAAAGATAAGCTGATTTTGCTACCAAATTTCAAGTTTCAAGTGTAAAGAATATGTTTGAGTCCACTTTTCAATCTGATCTTCTCAATGTTACCATGGAAAATTTAGTGGAATCGGATTGATGTATTTTCTCCTCAAAAGTATGGTGCAGTGGAAAAAATTAATGTAGCCTAATTGCAGTGTCTGAGTCAGTGACACATGCTTTCATCTCTATCTGGTGATTAGAGATGTATCAAAACTTCTCCAAGGATATTTCCTCCTTAAATCAGGAATAAAAAATTCTTTGTATTTTATGAGGGGTTTTGTTTTTGCTTTGTTTTTTTTTTTTTTTTTTCGTAAGAAATGGATATAAAGTTTCCAACACACAGACAATTGAAAAAAATAGAAGCTGGTATCATGAAATATAAATACCAATAATTAGGAAAATGAGATATCAATCCATGACTTTAAGTTCTCATGAACACTATTTAAAACAAAACCAAATTAAGAGATTTGTAATTTAATATGGGAAGGAGTTGGGGCGTCCTTATAGATCATTTTAACCCCAATTAGAGAATAAACATTGGAAACACTAAAAACACCAGAAAAAAAAATAAGAGAAAACCAAGAGATAATATTCAGTGATACTATTCCATTTTTTTTGCCCATTTCTAGTACCTTTTCATTATTGATTTCTTGTTCTGTAATTACACAATCAAAAACGTTAACCTTCTACTTACTTGTACTACATAGTAGCTTGCTAATAAAGAAAACGTCACATCTTGTTACCCAAAAGACGTCTTAAGGTAAAAGGTGGCCACATCTTCATTAGCTCCACTGAGATGACAGATACCAGTGCTGAAGTAGGTGGTTATCTATTGGGAGCAAGAATTTCAAAACTACAGTTGACACTTGAAAAATGAGGGATTTAGAGGCACCAATCCTTTGTGCAGTCAAAAGACCTCTGCATAATTTAGTTATCCCTCTGTACCAACGGTTTCTTCATATCCAAAGCTCTACATCAGTGAATTTAACCCACTTTGGATAAACAAAAATTGGCATATAAGTGGACCCTACAGTTCAAACCCTCATTGTTCAAGAGAATTGTTTTTATGTCTGACATCAATGACCTAAATAGTTCTGATGAAAACCACCTCACTCATGTGGTGAAATTGTGACAAAGTATGTAATAATATGTGATACAGTCATTCATATTCAAGTATTTTTCACATCAAAGGAAAGGACCTTAAATTAAATTATGTAACTATTTAGGTTGAATAAAGAATTTACTCCTTATAAGAGCAGTCAAATGTTAGAATGACATATATCTTTTCTTGGCTGTCTTATAAAATAGATTATGATTAAAGTGGTGGAAATTAAGCCTTAACAAACAGTCATCCAAAATTCTACCTACCTATGACATAATAGATGTTCAATATGTGTTTGTTAAAAGTAAGCATTGTATGTCATTTGTGATCATTTTAGTTATTCAGATTAAAAATAGTAATTAAAATTAGCTTCAGAAAAACATTAATTTGCTATTTTCTTATTCTTCCCATTATAACGAATATAAAATTATTAAAATAGGACTAGCTTAACAAGAACTTATATTTTGTTTGTTGAACACTGACGGCTGTCACTTGTAAACAGAAATGGTACTAAAATGGGATAACACATGCTCAAAACAAAAAACTAGATATTGCCAAATCTAGATGTTCCTTTTACTATGCAGTAAGATTTGCAGCAGTGGCTTAAGTTTTTAGTGTATTTTGTATTTAACAATGCTTCTGTAGCTATAAGGCTCAGTTACTTTTTTCAAATAAAGTATACACATATCATGGGAAACTTTAATTCCTTGTATATACTTTAGTCCTTATTTGCTGAGAGCTATTCATGACATAATAGTAAAGAATCCGCATCCTAGTGCAGGGGACGCAGGAGACACGGGTTCCATCCCTAGGTCAGGAAGATCCCTGAAGTAGAAAATGACAACCCACTTCACTATTCTTGCTTAGAAAATTCCATGGACTGAGGAGCCTGGCAGGCTACAACCCATTGTGTTGCAATGAGTTAGACACAACTGAATGACTGAGCATGCACATTCAGGATCAAGTATAATTGAATCTGAGCTCATCACAAATTAAAAACATTGCATTTTAGTATTCCAGCTTTAACTTAAATATTCCTTCATCAAGCTATACTTTTTCATATTCACTTGATTTTGTGAAGTTTTTAACTCAAATATAATCAATTATTTAACTTCTGTGATCTCCGTATAGACACCTTGGGGCTTTCCTTGTGGTTCAGCTGGTAAAGAATCTGCCTGCAATTTGGGGGAGCTGGGTTTGATCCCTGGGTTTGGAAGATCCCCTGGAGAAGGGAAAGGCTACCCACTCCAATATTCTGGCCTGAAGAACTCCATGGACTGTATAGTCCATGGGGTTGCAAACAGTTGGACACGACTAAGTGACTTCACTTTCATTTCACTTTCATAGACACCTTGAGTCTCTTATAATCAGTATAAGGTTTTATAAAGATTATTTCCATAATCAGAAAGGGTTATAAAGGTAGAATTAATTGCTTTATTACATTCAGCAAGAACTCACTTTTTTCTAATAAGAAAAATACTCCATTTTTTTGCTGCATGTCAAACACAAGTTAATTGTATTGCTAATAATAACAATTTACCAAATATTATACACTAATATACTATGGCATATACATTGCGCTAGGCACTTTCAGGAACATTAACTAGAATTTTATACCCACTGACTGTACCTTTCCAAATTTGAAAGGTGACAAACACATTTTGAAAACAAATGATAGAATTGCACAACAGTTGATCCACACTAATAAAAATATTAAAGGGGTTCTTCTGGCATATAGAAAATTATTCTATATGAAATGACAAAGGAGGGAGAGAGGAAGAGCAACGTGATTCAATCTAATGTGAGAGTAAGTGGGTGGATAAATCTATTTGCTAATTAAATAATAGTGCCTGGGATTTAAAAGGATTTTAGAATTAAAGTACATAGGTATAATAACAGGAAAAAGGCAAGAAGGTGGATAATTAGAGTCAAATGTATTCCTATACCCCTTGAATTTAATGAGCATAAGTTCCACTGGAGATTCTTGTAAAACCACAGGATCTGATTCAGTGGTCTAGGGTGTGGCTTGAGAATTCTGCATTATTTCTAGCCATGTACCCAGGAGATGCCAATATTGCTGGTCTGCAGACCACACTTTGCAGAGCAAGAGTCTAATGTACTAGCACGATCTGGAATGTGTTAATATACTATTACATACAATAGTTAGAATTAGTTTTCAATGCATACTGTAATCTATATAGTAATCTCAAAATAATAGTTATATAATATGTAAATAGCAAGGTATTAAAGAGGAAAATATATTAACATAAATCCTAAGGAGTCCCAAAAATGTCAGGAAGGAAAGTATACGAGCGGCACCAATTGATAAGAAATATGATTGTAGGTTTAAATCCAAACACCTACAAAAGGACAAAGAATACCATTAAATGACAAACATTTTCACACTGGATTTATAAACAATACTCAGTTTTATTCTTCTTTTGAGAGATACTCCTGATTGTCAGGATACAAATGAGCCAACAGTAAGTAGAGGGAAAAGGTATAAAAAACTAATTGAAAGTTCACTTTAAAAAAAGACTTACTACTAGAAATAATAGAAAGGAATTGCTTTTTAATGATCCACCAGGCAAGTAAAAAAATTCTATCAGACAAATAAAAACTATCTAATTTTGTAAGCATCTAATATCATAACTTCAAAATATAAAAATTAAGCGAATAAAAAGATATTTAAAAGTACAGCAAATATAAAGGGTTAACTTATCTTTTCCAATAACTGAGAAGAGACATAAATGTAAATGGTTTGAAAAGGTGTAGCCATACTGACCTAAGCATATGAAATGTGGCACTGAAATTCAGAATGCACATTGATTTTTAGGGTTCTTAGAACATTTATGGAGAAGGCAATGGCAACCCATTCCAGTACTCTTGCCTGGAAAATCCCATGGAAGGAGGAGCCTGGTAGGCTGCAGGCCATGGGGTCACTAAGAGTCGGACACGACTCAGCGACTTCACTTTCGCTTTTCACTTTCGTGCATTGGAGAAGGAAATGGCAACCCACTCCAGTGTTCTTGCCTGGAGATCCCAGGGACGGCGGAGCCTGGTGGGCTGCCGTCTATGGGGTCGCACAGAGTCGGACACGACTGAAGCAACTTAGCAGCAGCAGCAACAGAACATTTATATACATTGGCAGTTTGTATGTTCAAATAGTAAGTGCTGGCAAATTGCAAAATCATGTATTGCAATCTGAAATTGACAATAAAACAAGATAACTAAAAAACCACCAATATTGTGAAAATAGCAATACTGTTCACAATCATGCTCACAGAAGAACTCACAGTGAAATTTTTAAAAGTTATTGCAATAATCAAAATTTGTAGGATTTAGCTGAATCTGTGATTTAAAAGACATCTATACCTTTAAAAATATGTTAGAAAGATAAGACTAGAAGATAAGGAAGTAAGAAGAATCTAATAGAAGTCATGCCAAAAGTTAATGTATTGAAACAACAGAATTTTAAAGTCACTGAATTAGAAGTGGTCAAAAAAATAAATAAATAAAATTTAAAAAAAAATAAAAAAATAAAAAAAAAACAATACAAAGAAGTGGTCAAACAGGAGATGGCAAGAGTGAATGTCGACATTTTAGGAATCAGTGAATGAAAACGGACTGGAATGGGTGAATTTAATTCAGATGACCATTGTATCTACTACTGTGGGCGAGAATCCCTGAGAAGAAATGGAGTAGCCATTATAGTCAACAGAAGAGTCCGAAATGCAGTGCTTGGATGCAATCTCAAAAACGACAGAATGATTTCTGTTCATTTCCAAGGCAAAACATTCAATATCAGAGTAATCCAAGTCTATGCCATGACCAGTAATGCTGAAGAAGCTGAAGTTGAATGGTTCTATGAAAGCCTACGAGACCTTCTAGAACTAACACCCCCCAAAAAATGTCCTTTTCATCATAGGGGACTGGAATGCAAAAGTAGGAAGTCAAGAAACACCTGGAGTAACAGGCAAATTGGCCTTGGAATACAGAATGAAGCAGGGCAAAGGCTCAAGAAGTTTTGCCAAGAGAACGTACTGGTCATAGCAAACACCCTCTTCCAACAACACAAAAGAAGACTATACACATTGACATCAAAGGATGGTCAATACCAAAATCAGATTGATTATATTCTTTGCTGCCAAAGATGGAAAAGCTCTATACAGTCAGCAAAAACAAGACCAGGAGCTGACTGTGGCTCAGATCATGAATTCCTTATTGCCAAATTCAGATTGAAATTGAAGAAAGTGGGGAAAACCACTAGACCATTTAGGTCTGACCTAAATCAAATCCCTTAAGATTATACACTGGAAGTGAGAAATATATTTTAGGGACTAGATCTGATAGACGAGTGCCTGATGAACTATGGATGGAGGTTCGTTACATGGTACAGGAGACAGGAATAAAGACCATCCCCAAGAAAAAGAAATGAAAAAAAGCAAACTGGCTCTCTGGGGAGCCCCTACAACTAACTGTGAAAAGAAGAGAAGTGAAAACCAAAGGAGAAAAGGAAAGATATCCTGATTTGAATGCAGAGTTCCAAAGAATAGCAAGGAGAGATAATAAAGCCTTCCTCAGTGATCAGTGCAAAGAAAAAGAAGAAAAAAATAAAAGAATGGGAAGGACTAGAGACGTCTTCAGAAAAATTAGAGATGCCAAGGGAACATTTCATGCAAAGATGGGCTCATAAACAACAGAAATGGTAGGGACCTAACAGAAGCAGAAGATATTAAGAAAAGGTGGCAAGAATTACAGAACTGTATAAAAAAGATCTTCACAACCCAGATATCACGATGGTGTGATCTCTCACCTAGAGCCAGACATCCTGGAATGTGAAGTCAAGTGGGCCTTAGGGAGCATCACTACAAACAAAGCTACTGGAGATGACAGAATTCCAGTTGAGTTATTTCAATTCCTAAAAGATGATGCTGTGAAAGTGCTGCACTCGATGTGCCAGCAAATTTGGAAAACTCAGTAGTGCCCACAGGACTGAAAAGGGTCAGTTTTCATTCCAATTCCAAAGAAAGGCAATGCCAAAGAATGCACAAACTACCGCACAATTGCACTCATCTCACACGCTAGTAAAGTAATACTCAAAATTCGCCATGCCAGGCTTCAGCAATACATGAACTGTGAACCTCCAGATGTTCAAGCTGGTTTTAGAAAAGGCAGAGGAACCAGAGATCAAATTGCCAACATCTGCTGAATCATAGAAAAAGCAAGAGAGTTCCAGAAAAACATCTATTTCTGCGTTACTGACTGTGCCAAAGCCTGTGACTGTGTGGATCACAATAAACTGTGGAAAATTCGGGAAGAGATGGGAATACCAGACCACCTGACCTCCCTCTTGAGAAATCTGTTTGCAGAGCATGAAACAAGAGTTAAAACTGGACATGGAACAACAGACTTTCAACATGTACTTATCAAGACTAGGAATTTCTCAGAATATTATTCTTATACATGTTAAACCAGTTGCTTTCAAATTTTAAGATTTTGTGCTATTCCTAATATTCAGTTTCAAAATTCATTTGATCACTTATTTTAATAGAATACTATTTTAAATTATTAACTACTTCCTTTTGTTTGCTGCTGCTTTATGTATAGTTTTGAAATAGAACATCTATTGCTATTGAATTTTTTAAAATTGTCTAAATATTTTACATTTTTAATTTAAATTGCAAACAATTTTGCATGCTGTGTTTTAAGCTTCTATTTATATAAAGTATTATCTTAATTAAAGTGCTATGAATCTATACTAATGAGTTCTTCTAATAAACTGGCAGACAAGGTCTTCATACACCATATAAATATGTATGGTTTTTGCTATTCAAAATGATAATACAGCAGGTGTCACGTCTTCATTTAAAAGCTAGCTGAAAAACTCTTTCAACATATTCTTTTGATAGACTCTATTATTTTAGTTATAAATTCAAACTTGGTATTCCTTTTCAAGTTTTCATTCTAATTGATAATGGCCTTCTAAATGCCATTGTTCTGCCACTGTGAAGGCAATCATGATCGAGGGGTGGCCCTGATGAATTAATTGCAAGGGATGCAGGGAGTTCATGATTTCCTTCCATTGGGGATATTTTTTCCAACTCAGATTTAAGGTCTCCTTTTTATCTGAATGACTTCTTTATAAAAGTATTGAAATAATCTTGTAAACAAGAGGTCAACACATTATGGCCTGTGGACTGTATTCTGGCCCATTGCCTGATTTGTCAGTAAAGGTTTTTTTTAAAAAATACAAGCACACCCATTCATTTATGTATTTTCAAAGTTTTCCTTTATGCTTTAATGGCAGTGTTGAGTAGCTGCAACAGAGACACTATGGCTGGTAAAGCTGAAAATGTTTACTGCCTGGCCTTTGAAGAGAGAAGTTTGCCAACCCATATTCTAGATGAAAGATATATTGTAAGTATTAAAATTATATCATTTTAGAAATTAAATGAGTGGCCTTGTGTTGTAATAGTAATACTCAAATGGCATTTGCTATGTGGTAGTATATTCTGAATAATTTTGCCATGTTACCTCATTAAATCATCACAATAGTTTTATGATACATAGTAAGTGGCAGAACTGGAATCCAAACAGCAACATAAAAGCTGAATTTGATGTCTTTGCTCTTAACTAGCCCTCTATGCTAACTTCTGTACATGATAAGTTTCTCATCATTGGAGATGTTCAACCTGCTTAATGAAAACTTGCCAGAAATTGTCATAAAAGTTGTTGTTGTTCAATTGCTAAGTTGCATCTGACTCTTTGCAACCCCATGGACTACAGTACACCAGGCTTCCCTGTCCTTCATTATCACCCAGAGTTTTCTCAAACTTATCTCCACTGAGTCAGTGATGCCATCCAACAATTTTATCCTCTGGTACCCTCTTCTACTCCTGCCCTCAGTTTTTATCAGCATCAAGGACTTTTCCAATAGTCATCTCTTCAAATCACGTGGCCAACTTCAGCATCTGTCCTTCTAAGAAATATTCAGGGTTTATTTCCTTTAGGATTGACTGGTTTCATCTCTTTGTATTCCATGGGACTCTCAATAGTCTTCTCCAACGCCACAATTTAAAAGCATCAGTTCTTTAGTGCTCAGCCTTCTTTATGGTCCAACTCTCACACCCGTACATGACTAATGGAAAAACCATTGCTTTGACTAGATGTACCTTTGTCAGCAAAGTGATGTCTCTGCTTCTTAATATGCTGCCTAGGTTTGTCCTAGCTTTCCTTCCAAGGAGCAAATATCTTTTAATTTCATGGCTGCAATCACCATCTGCAGTGATTTTGGAGCCCTGGAAAATAAAACCTGCCACTGTTTCTATTTTTTTCCCCATCTGTTTGCCATGAAGTGATAGGAACTGATGCCATGATCTTGCTTTTTTTTCAAATGTTGAGTTTTAAGCCAATTTTTTCACCCATCTCTTTCACCTTCATCAAGAGGCTCCTTAGTTCCTCTTTGCTTTCTGCCATTGGGGTAGTATCATCTGCATATCTGAAGTTATTGATATTTCTCCTGGCAATCTTGATTCCAGTTTATCAGTCATCCAGCCAGGCATGTCATAAAGGAGGAGACTTTTAAAGTCAGTTTCCACAGTAAAATCCCATGAATTTATCATATCCAGATAAACAGAAAATAATGCAAAAAGAAAAAAAATTAACTTTTTTTAATATCAGGAATATCCACTGTTTGATAGTTTTATGACACAACAAAATTCAGTTATTTCTATAATTAGAAGACAAGCTAAGCATCCAAAAAAATCAAATATTTGAGTTTTTAGCCGTATGAAAATAAAAGAAGTAAAAATGGTCCCATTGAAGAGGTGGAGCATGCAAAGCACTTTTCTACAATTCCCCTGGTCTCTCACTCGTTAAAATCTATTAATATGTTGTCTAGAATTTTTCAATTTTATAGAAAGTCATTTTCCCATTAAATATTAATGTATAAAGTCATTAAACAACAAAATCCAACTCACTGACACATGACACTGTTAGGTAAAAACATATGTATTTTATTAATGTTCAAGATAATTTATGGTTCAGACACAATTAAGAAGTACCTATATCTAGGAAGAAAATATGCCCTGTTTTCCCACTCAGATGAATAACAGAATCTCATGAAACAACCACCCACTCCTGTTACCATATTCCCTGAGCACTGTCAGAGGAGACAGCTTAGAATTCTGTATCCTACCAATATTAATCCTCTCTCAAAGGAGATCAAGACTAATAAGATAAATGTATTCCCTCTTTCTTGGTCTCCCAACATTCTCTTAATTTCTGTCCTCACCCTCCTGTTACATTTCTTGTTCTTGCATGAAGATCTGACTCTCTCCCTGATCCCTTAGAAAATTAGACCTGAGACTATAGGGTTAGGCAGCAGATTCTGAAGTGTGTGCCCATTAGTGGCTCACCTTTCTTTACTTACCTTCACCTTCCCCATTAAAAACACATATAATAATATAAACCTTGTAGGATTTGGAAAAGATAAATGCAAAGGATATATAAAATCTAGAAAAACTGATCAGTCTGAAATTGAATACTCAATCTTTCTTTTCTAAAACTCAGTCATAGGTGCACTCTAAGTCATGGTTATCTGTATTATTCTATTCTTTCTCACTTAATGTATGGTTTAAATTTTCAATAATAAGAGTATCATTCAGGACAAATTGTTATGGAAATTAGAATGCTGAAAAAAGTTACATGCAAAATCACTTTATATCTAAGAAAAATGATATTTAGATTCTAATGGAGGAGATAAACTAAGTTCATAAGACACTTTTTTTCAGCAGATTTTGGGTGAGACTAAAATTCTCACCTGTATGAATATTTACCTCAAATTTATATGTGCATGAAATTATTTTACATTTCATCCAACAATACTGTATGATTTTCCCAAATATTTTGTGTAATAGTTACTGTAAGTCATGAAGCGTAGCTGTGGAATTACGGAGAAAAAAACAACATCAGACAAACTCAACCCTATGGCAAAAGCAATGGCTGAATCATTTTAAAGGAATGTATACTTCAGTAGAGGCTGGAATTTTAATTAATTTATTTATTCTTAATTGGAGGATAATTGCCTTACAATTGTGTTGGCTGGAATTTTAAACCTGGCAAAATATACAAAAGAAGCTAATCTGACTTCTTCCACAGCTTTGGCTCCCAGTCATAATTTTGTCTTTTTTTTTGACATATCTATCTTCAAAATATTACAGGAGAGGGTAAACTGTTACATTATGATTTTTTCAAATTTTCAAAAAAGAATTTTATCAAGTTTGCTTCACCTTCTATCTATAGGCAAGATTCAACTATTCTGAATTAGACAGTATTTCAGCTTTACCATCTGCATTTGATGCTACATAAGTCACTAAGGATTAATGTGAATGGTAGGTGTGCCTTATTGTTTACATTATTTTCCTTTTATTTTTCACCAAAATAACATTAATATGATACTGGAATAATCCAAAAGCACCTTTGGTTTGAAATAACTCAAAACTAATATACAAAGTAACCCTTTACTGCAATGTAGACTTAGCTGGCAGAGTGGCAATCACAGTGTCCTATTTTTAAAAAGGGAGTCAAAGACTGGTTGGTGTCATAGATTTTACACAGTTCGTTGTTTCAGTTATGTTTATTCAGTTTACTTTCAAAAATAAAAGTGTATAAAGATGAACTTATATCACTAAATCATTGATTTCTAAAAAACTCTCATGGAAAAGAATTAGTTCTTACAAATGTAAGTTTAGGCAATTTAAATGAAATCTTTTGAGAAACTTGTATGATGTGCTCTGCTTTGAAATTCATTGCCATACAGGGCATAAGAAAATGATATCTCTGCCTGGTTATATGGGATTTCATAGAAGCAAAAGATTATTTTAAATCATTGTTAATTCAATCATATGCAGTATTTACTAATGGTTATTATTACTGACATTTCATACAGATTAATTCAGACGTCACAGCATTGTCAGAAATCTATCAGTTCTCTCATTACAGTGAGTTACATTCATTTCTATGGTACATCAATTAAAGCATTAGACTAATCCATAAATTAAAGTATGAAATTATTTTATAAAAAATGTTCAGAATTAGCTGTTCAGCATTGCTTTAAAAATTATAAACATAGTTACAGATTACAGTTCTTGGCTCCTTTTTGGGTTATTTTGATCCTCAACCCTCACTTTTTAAGGGGTATTTTACTTGTAAGTCTAAAACAAAGTATACAAAATGATACAATAATAGTACTATGAAAGCAAAAAAATTGGTACATAATTTATAGTTTGAAGACTTCTTTTCTTTTTGTAATAACAGAAGCCTCCTGGCTATTTAGAGGACCATATGAGTAAGTAATATCATGATATCAAAGAACTTGATGAATGAATGAGATATTTTAGTAAGACATATCTAGTAGCTGGCCCAATATATTTAAAGAAAACCTTACTCCTTTGGTTTCCTGGTTACCATTACTTGGTGGGAGATTACAAAAATCTGCTTCCAGAGGCTCAGGACAGTACTATTCCATATGAAGAGGGAAATATATCAGCAACTTCACTCTCAAAAATCTTGAAGGACCTACAATTTATTGACATTTCTAGTCCTGGCATTTCAAGGGCAATGGCTATTATTAACAGGTTCTCTATAATTCTCATCACTGTAACCCCATGGGCTATTATTCCAACAATTCAGGTTTTAATGTGCCCAGAAAAAGCAAGCTGTGTCTGAAATCTAAACACTCCCCACTCTGCTTCCTCAATAGTCTAACCCAATACTTCTCAATATGAGTTTCAAAACACATGCATCAGAATTATGTTTAGTCAGTAAAAACACAGCTCCCTAGGGAGTTGGGTTGCAGAGAAGATAGGAACTCTCTGGTATTTTCATAAGTTTTCCATAAATCTCAGATTTTCTAAAATTAAAAGCAAATATTTTATAAATGCAGCTCCATAAGTTCCAAAATTTATCTGTCAAATCATAGTTCTTGAAGTGGCATGAAGGAAAATGCATTTAAATAAACACCTCACCTGATTCTTACACACACTAGAGTTTTCATACTTCTAAGGATAAGCTTATATTTTTTAGGATCTCTTTGGTGTTGCCTAGTTGGCTGACTAATACACTTTCAATGTGAATCTGTGGCATGGATATTATTACTCTTTGTCCATGACTGTTGTCATTGGATGTATCTATTGTGGTTTATATCTTCCTAGGCATAGAAGTTAGGCCTTCACCTGAAGGCGTGCCAACTTCCAAATGATCTCTTGGCATTAGTAACTGGCATAAATACCAGACTTCCCTCACCAGGTCCAATATTATTCCAGCAAGGTTAGAGCCTCCCTTACAAATTTTATTTTGCTTAGATCATAAAAGGCTGCCCACTGCCACAGTCCTCAGTTAGCATGGAGGCAAGAAAGAGAATGAGAGGTTCTGTTTTGAAAAAAAAAAAAAAAAGTCTTGCTATCACAGACTTATAAAAAATAAAATAAAAAAAATGGGTATAGTAAAATGGGAGTGTTTAATATGTTTCTTATGATTTTCAAGAAACAGAACATTAATTATTATATATTACTTATACTACATTTATTAATTTCCTTATTCAAAATGTTTCCCATTAGGAGTAGAAGAGGTAAATTTGTCATTGAATGCAGATGACATGATACTTTATATAGAAAAACTTAAAGATTTCACACAATTATTAGAACTAATAAATTTAGCAAAGTAGTAAGATATAGGAGAAGGCAATGGCACCCCGCTCCAGTACTATTGCCTGGAAAATCCCATGGACGGAGGAGCCTGGTAGGCTGCGTCTATGGGGTTGCACAGAGTCGGACACGACTGAAGTGACTTAGCAGCAGCAGCAAGATATAAGATTAATATACAGAAATCTGCTGCAATTTCTTACACTAACAATGAAACATCAGAGAAATTTAAAAAAAAACAAATCCTGTTTAAAATAACATTCAAAAAAAAAAAACCTAGAAAAAAAGCCTAAATAAATGAAAGACATGTATGTTAAGAACAATAAAACAATGATAAAAGAAACTGATGATGATTCAAAGAATGAAAAGATATACCATATTCTTTGGTTGGAAGAATTATTGTTAAAATCGCCATACTACTCCAAACAATCTACAGATTAAATGTGCTTCCTTTCAAATTACTCATGACATATTTCACAGACCTAGAACAAATAATCCTCAAATTTGTAACCATAAAATACCCAGAATTTCCAGAGCAATCCTGAAGGAAATGAACAAAGCTGCAGGCATAACCTTCCTAGACTTTAAATAATACTGCAAAGTTACAGTAGTCAAAAGAGTGTGGCATTGGCACAAAAACAGACATATACCTCAATGGAACTGAATAGAGAGTCCAGAAATAAGTCCACACACCTCTGGTTAATTAATCTTTGACAAAGGAGACAAGAATATACAATGAAAAAAATACAGTATCTTCAGCAAGTGATGGTGGGAAAGCTGACAGCTCCATTAAACCAAATAAATTAAGGCACTCCTTCATATTGTACACAAAAATAAACTCAGTGTCTTGAAGACCTTAATATAAGACATGATACCATAAAACTCCTAGAAAAGAACATAGACAAACATTCTCTGACATAAATTAAAGCAATACTTTCTTAGATAAGTCTCCCAAGGCAACAGAAATAGAAGCAAAAATAAACAAATTTAATTAGACTTTAAAACTTTTGCACAGCAAAGGAAACCATCAACAGCAGGAAAAGACAGCCTACAGAATGGGAGAAAATATTTGTAAATGATGAAACCAACAAGGGCTTAATTTCCAAAATATATAAACAGCTAATACAACTTAATATATATATAAAAAGAAAAAGTGGGTAGAAGAGCTAAATAGACATTCCTCCAAATAAAACATACAAATAGGCTACAGGCACATGAATAGATGCTCAACATTATTATTAAAGGAATGCAAATAAAAGCCATAGTGCGATATCACTTCACATTGGTCAGAATGGCTATCATCAAAAAGCCTGAAAATAATATATGCTGGAAAGTGTGTACAGAAAAGGAAGCCCTACCACACTATTGGGTGCAAATGAAAGTCACTCAGTCGTGTCCAACTCTTTGTGACCCCCATGGACTATACAGTCTATGGAATTCTCCAGGCCAGAATACTGGAGTGGGTAGCCTTTCCCTTCTCCAGAGGATCTTCCCAACTCAAGGGCCAAACCCAGATCTTCCACATTGCAGGCGATCCTTTACCAGCTGAGCCCTAAGGGAAGCCCAAGAATACGGGAACGGGTATCCTATCCCTTCTCCAGCTGATCTTCCTGACCCAGGAATTGAACCAGGGTCTCCTGCATTGCAGGCAAATTCTTTACCAACTGAGCTATCAGGGAAGCCCTGTTTGGTAGGAATGTAAATTGGTGCAACCATTATGGAAAACAGTATGAAAGTTCCTTAAAAAATAAAAATAGAGCTACCATATGATCCAGCAATCACACTCCTGGGCATTTGCAGCAACATAGGTTGACCCAGAGATTATTATACTAAGTGAGGTAATTTGGACGAACACAAATATCATACAATATCACTTATATGTGGATCTAAAAAATGTTACATATGAATTTATTTACAGAACACAAATAGAATCACAGACATACAAAACAAACTTATGGTTTCCAAAGCAGAAAGGGCAGAGGAGAGAAAAATTAGTAGGAGTTTGAGATTGGCAGATACAGTATATACAACTTTACCATACATAAAATAGATCAGCAACAAGTATTTACTGCATAAGACAGAACAATATTCAGTCTTATAATAATCTATAATAAAGGATAACCTGAGAAAAATTGTGTGTGTGTGTATATATATATATATATTTATAAATATCTGAACCACTTTGTTCTACTTGAAACTAGCACAATATTATAAATCAACAATACTTCAATTGAAAAAAAAGAGAAAAATAATTCTCATTAAGTAGTCACTAACAAAATGTAAGTTACTAGTTACTTAACTGTAATAATCTAATATAATATAAATATATTAAAATTTCTGTAATCGTCCATCAGTATTTGTAGAATCATCAAAAATTGTTCATGTTTGCTTTGTATGAAACATTCCTCCTATGAAATCTGAAAATTACTTTGAGAAAATAACCAGATCACTTTGGACTCTTTTTGTTAATGATCTTTACTACTCTTTTCACTCAAAGGAGCCCATAAATAAAATTAATATTATTTTAAGGCACAAATTGTGACACCTAACCCACTTTACCTTCCCATTTTCCCTCTTAGGGAAATCCATACTGTTCAATTTAAATGCAACATTTAAGTCTCCTGGTCCCCAAATGATTGCAAAGAGTTATGTTTCTAACAGACTTCTTAAATTACTTGATATCAATCTCACTTTATTTTCATAATTTAAATTAATGAAGAGAAAATGTCTATGTGTGTCTAACTAGAGAAGAAGCTGAAATATTAAAACAACCTGCTGAAAACTGATTTCACATCACCCAGGGCTGGGGAGCCAGGGTCAGGCATCCTGGCCCCCTGTGCTGCTCTTGTTCAGTGGGGACCACGCCAGAAACAGCTAGTCATTGTGGAGAATTGTTTAAAAATGAATGTGCTGAAGATTTTCTGATTCACATTCATTATCCACTGACCTGTTCTCAATGGATTTCACAAAGAGAAGCAAAACTAATTACCTCAGGCCAGGCTGTCTGGAAAATAATAGCACAGTGATTTAGAGAAAAGCATTCATGCTGTACAGCCCTTCTGGAATAGTGTATATTTTTAAATTAAATATCACACTTTTTTTATGACAAAACTTTTGCATTTGAACTAATGCACCATCATTTCCTTTTTTAAAAAAGCTGTACTAAACAACTGAGACCTTTGTGAGCTAAATATCAATAACATTAGTTTGTTTCATGTTAAGTCATTTTAATATACTTAAAAAAAAGAGGCACATAAAATATAGAGATCATATGTGTAGAAGGAGAGTTTTAGAAATGAGGAAAGAATAACATGATAAACTATTTGGGAAGTCTAGATTAAATTATCTATTAATACTAGTTATTATGTGTTTTAATTTACCACAAAAAACTTTGTTGTTTCTTACTAAAACATACCTAATGGTGAAGAGAATGATTTCTAATGAAGCCTGTCTTGTTACAGGGGATTGCTGATCATACAAATATGCAGGGAGATTCTGCAAATCTCTTTAATATATTAGGTAGTGGAGACAACCTAGAAATCTATTGCTTTGTTTTAGCGCAAACCATCAGTCGGTTATTACAAATATAACACGAGGTGTCCATGCATTCTGGAAACACAGAGTTCACAAGGCCTTTGAGAAAAATAGCTAATATAAAAGGGGACAGAAAATGTAAAACAATTATATTCTTGTGACCACAAAAGTGAGGCAAATCAAGAACACAGTGGGAGTTTAACCAAATGCTGGATAGCTCGGCTCCCAGAAGCCGTCATTATAGAGTCCTCTCTCTTGCACTGATAAAGAATAATCATATCCAAATTGGTATAAAAGAATTAGAAATGGAGCTTAATTTAGTGTTCAAGTTGGCTCCATTTTGGATGAAGTCTGGAAGGATTTGGAAAAAAAATTATTGTATTCTAAACCTCAGGTCAAGAGGATAATAGATCGAGTTATACACAAAATATTAATGTAAATTCTCACAGTGGAAGAATTGGGTTAGATTCATGCAAGTTAATTTTCCTCCTGAGCACTCTGAAGTCATTTTAAGTAGCAAAAGACACAATTGACTTTACATGGTTTCACCGCAGAAACTCACTTGGCTTCCTTACGGAGTGAAAGGGGAACCTGCTGCTTTCAGTCTTCTCTCTTTTTTCACACTGGAGATGACCATGGGATTGGAACTGAAAATTAACTGCTCAAAACTGTTTTTATTTCTTTTTTCTCCTTTATCTTAATCTATCCTATTACTTGTAGAGAAAAGCAAATAGAAACTTCTCATTTAACTTAATGAAGAAAAAATATAGCAGTACTGTTTTAAATATTTGTAGACTGACAGTTCCCATAAATGTCAAGAATCACAGGAGAAACAAGCTTATTTCTTTGAGCCTAAAAAGAATGAAATTATTAGTATTTTCTGGAACATGTAAGTATATGTATAATCTTTGGTTACTCACAATAGACACAAACAGAGTGTCCTGCTTCCTTTAATGGTGAGACCAAATATTTATGTACATATTTAGATGCAGTATATTACAGAAACTTCTCCAAAGGCTAAGCCATTGGAAAGTGGAGAAAACCATTAGAACATCCAGGTATGAGCTAAATCAAATCCCTTGTGACTATACAGTGGACGTGAGAAATAGATTTAAGGGACTAGATCTGATAGAATGCCTGATGAACTATGGACAGAGATTTGTGACATTGTACAGAAGACAGGAATCAAGACCATCCTCAAGAAAAAGAAATGCAAAAAATATAAATGGCTGTCTGAGGAGGCCACACAAATAGCTGTGAAAAGAAGGGAAGTGAAAAGCAAAGGAGAAAAGGAAAGATATAACCATTTGAATGCAGAGTTCCAACGAGTAGCAAGTAGAGCTAAGAAAGCCTTCCTCAGTGATCAGTGCAAAGAAATAGAGGAAAACAATAGAACTGAAAAGACTAGAGATCTCTTCAAGAAAATTAGAGATACCAAGGGAACATTTTATGCAAAGATGGGCTCAATAAAGGACAGAAATGGTATGGACCTAACAGAAGCAAAAGATATTAAGAAGAGGTGGCAAGAATACACAGAAGACATGTACAAAAAATATCTTCACAACCCAGATAATCACGATGGTGTGATCACTCACCTAGAGCCAGACATCCCGGATGTGAAGTCAAGTGGGCCTTAGGGAGCATCAATATGAACAAAGCTAGTGGAGGTGATGGAATTCCAGTTGAGCTATTTCAATTCCTAAAAGATGATGCTGTGACAGTGCTGCAGTCAATATTCCAGGAAATTTGGAAAACTAAGCAGTGGCCAGAGGACTGGAAATCAGTTTTTATTCCAATCCCAAAGAAAGGCAATGCCAAAGAATGCTCAAACTACCGCACAATTGCACTCATCTCACACCCTAGTAATGTAATGCTCAAAATTCTCCAAGACAGGCTTCAGCAATACATGAAACGTGAACTTCCATATGTTCAAGCTAGGTTTATAAAAGGAAGAGGAACCAGAGATCAAATTGCCAACATCCGCTGGATCATCAAAAAAGCAAGAGAGCTCCAGAAAAACATCTATTTCTGCCTTATTGGCTATGCCAAAGCCTGTGACTGTGTGGATCACAATAAACTGTGGAAAATGCGGAAAGAGATGGGAATGCCAGACCACCTGACCTGCCTCTTGAGAAATCTGTATGCAGGTCAGGAAGCAACAGTTAGAACTGGACATGGAACAACAGACTGGTTCCAAATAAGTAAAGGAGTACGTCAAGGCTGTATATTGTCGCCCTGCTTATTTAACTTATACGTAGAGTACATCATGAGAAACACTGGGCTGGAGGAAGCACAAGCTGGAATCAAGATTGCTGGGAGAAATATCAATAAGCTCAGATATGCAGATGACACCACCCTTATGGCAGAAAGCGAAGAAGAACTAAGGAGCCTCTTGATGAAAGTGAAAGAGGAGAGTGAAAAAGTTGGCTTAAAGCTCAACATTCAGAAAACTAAGATCATGGCATCCGGTCCCATCATTTCATGGCAAATAGATGGTGAAGCAGTGGAAACAGTGGCTGACTTTATTTTTCTGGACTCCAAAATCACTACAGATGGTGATTGCAGTCATGAAATTAAAAGACGCTTACTCCTTGGAAGGAAAGTTATGACCAACCTAGATAGCATATTCAAAAGCAGAGACATTATTTTGCCTTCAGTGGTCCGTCTAGTCAAGTCTATGGTTTTTCCAGTATTCGTGTATGGATGTGAGAGTTGGACTGTGAAGAAAGCTGAGCGCCAAAGAATTGATGCTTTTGAACTGTGGTGTTGGAGAAGACTCTTGAGAGTCCCTTGGACTGCAAGGAGATCCAACCAGTCCATCCTAAAGGATATCAGTCCTGGGTGTTCATTGGAAGGACTGATGTTGAAGCTGAAACTTCAATACTTTGGCCACCTCATGCGAAGTGTTGACTCATTGGAAAAGACCCTGATGCTGGGAAAGATTGAGGGCAGGAGGAGAAGGGGACGACAGAGGATGAGATTTTTGGATGGCATCACTGACTCAACGGATGTGGGTTTTTGTGGACTCTGGGAAAGTTGGTGATGGACAGGGATACCTGGTGTGCTGTGGTTCATGGGGTCGCAAAGAGTCAGACACGACTGAGTGACTGAACTGAACTGAACTGAATGGCTAAGCAGTAAAGGATCTGCCTAAGATGCAGATCAATGCAGGTTCAGTCCCTGCATCAGAAAAATCCCCTGGAGGAGGAAATGGCAACCCACTTCTGTATTCTTGCCTGGAAAATCCCATGGACAGGGGAGACTGGATCACAAAAGAGTCGGACATGATTGAGTGACTGAGCATAGCACATATTACATATATTACACTACGATGTGTATTTTATTTTTATAACATACATTTGATTGGTTGTATAGACAACATAGAAGGCATAATGATAATTGTCCAAAATAATACAGTTTTACTAGTGTTGAATTTACAGGTATATTAACTTTTTCTGTCAAGTTGATTATCATCATGGGTTCTTTGTTTCTTTCTAACTTTTATCATAAAAGTGTCTTTGTCTTTCAACAAACTATTACCCAAAACACTCTGCAGGTCTTTTCTTCATGCCCTAGCACAGAACCCACTACCTACAGTATTTCTACTACCTGATAACCTTGTGCTTAAGTCTGTATTGCTAAATTTATTGCACCACCTTTTAAGCAGACATTTGCCCTCAATACACTCTTTATTTGAATGCCAGATAGTTGAATGTTAAAATCAATATTAGAGTAAGCCAACTAATACCATCACAGAATGGGACTTAAGGAAAAAAAAAACACTCTGAATATGTTTCCAAAAAGGTAATTATCATTGTACTTTCACTATTAAAATTGTTAAAAGCCAATTCTAAAAGTTTGAAGATTTAGTTAGAGAAGGACAGTTTCTCCACTCACTTCCAAATGAGGTCAGTGGGTGTGTAAATGTTTGAAGATAATTCTGCCAACATAGTCTACTGTTGATGGTACCATTGCCACTAAGTTTGAAAGTTTTTTTTTTTATCATCAAAGTAACAATTTATCAGCTTTCAAATTCCTGTAATTTCATCTAATCAATCCTCAAATTACAGATGTCTGTACTGCTTGAAGAGATTCTCTATATTTTTGGAAGAGTTATGTCTTCACGTATTATTTTATCAGGAATATTTTTGCTTAGGTGCTATTTTAAATTCACTTGTGGAAAAAAAAATTCCCCCAATCTTGGATCTAGATATATAGTCATGGAAAAATTTGGTTTCAATATGACAAATCTCCAAATGTCTACCTGCATCTCAACTTTTATTTCATACACACCAATTTCAGCATGTTCTTTGAAGAAAAATATTGGGAGACTCCTTAGAGCAGGCACAATGTAAGAAATATTTTTGCTCTCAAGTCACAACTATTTGATTTTTCTTACCCAGTTCTAATGAAACATGTTCTCTATAAGCAATCTCTCTTGAAAGCTGGCTTTATTATTGGCAGAGTGCAATGTTAAATCTTTAATTCAATCTTTTTTTAAAAAAATGTAATAGCTTCTATTCCATCTTGCTTGAACGTCTGATATCTGACAAAGCAGTTCCATCAGCTCTTTTATGTCATGTATTAATAGATACTTTTGAATTAGGTAGAGTGACAACATTGACTCACTATTTTCCTGCCTAAGGGCAGTAATTCTGTTACATTTTTCGTGTTATAATTACTTTTCTAATATATAACTGAAAGATGTGAAAAATATTCATCATCTGATTATTTACATGTCATTCCCAGCTTTGCTGCATTTGTTTCATTGTCAATCACAATTATATGACATCTGTTTTACTGATTTTCCATTCCATAAATAGTCCATCAATCAGATCCACTCTGTTGTCAGCTATGTGAGACCAAGAAGCTTCTCAACAAGTAAAGCAGAAGAATAATTAAATTCTTTATTAACTTAGCATAGAAAAAAATTAAATATATATGGTTGTACCTTTACATATAAGTAGGTGATTATAAAAACTCAATTCAGTAATATTGCTAACATCTTTTTTAATATGCATAGCAGAATATAAATCAAGAACTACTGTTTCAGCCGCATGTCTTATACTAGAATTCAGTTACTTAAAATTTACAGGCTGGTTTAAACTTAAAGTTCTTTGATCTTCATCCACAGTAAATGCTTGCTATTCTATTGCAGTCATTTCAATAAGACTGCTCAAAATTTTTGCCTCTTTAGGCTTAAAATCATCAGCAGATCTATTCCTAAATCATTTGTGAAAACTCTTTCAAAGTTCAATAAATGAAAACAAAATACATTTTTTAGTTCACCATTTACTCTAATTTTTAAAATTCTCTTCTTACCCATTATTTTAATGTCATAATTAAAGATAACTTATCACAGATATTTAGGGAATCTTTCTAATGAAATTTTATAGTGGCATTCTTCTCTTAAATCAGTTTCTCAACTTGTACAGAATTCCCAAAAAGGAATAATAAAGTCAAACCAGATTTCCATGCTTCAACTGAAGTGACTTAGCAGCAGCAGCAGCAGAAATATGTTTATACGAATACTTTCTCTAGCAGACTGTGAGACTCATAAGAAAAGTGACTGCGTTTTATTTCTCTCAGTGTCAAGAGTAAAGCATGACAGATACTAGGCACTCAGTGAACACTTGTAGATTAAAAAATATATATATATATGTTTAAAATAATGCACCAATATGTAATAGAAGAGACTTGCATTTAGAAAAATACATCTTCTATTTGCTCTTACTGTGATGCTGGGCAATTTAATTAACATCTCTGAACACACATTTGCTCATCTGCAGAATATTCCTTGAAACTCCCTGAGTTATTTAAATATAAGTGTATTTCAAAACACCAGCACAATGCTTGCCGTCTAATGGGTGCTCAGTATGGTGACTAATAGAAAGGAAAGAAAAAAGAAATGGGAGTTAGTATAGCCATTGATTAAAGAACTATTTGTTTCATAATATATGACCACATATGTTGTTTAGTTGCTAAGTCATGTCTGACTCTTTTGCAATCCAATGGACTGTAGCTTGCCAGACTCTTCTGTCCATGGTGTCTTCCAGGCAAGAATACTGGAGTGGGTTGCCATTTCTTTCTCCAGTAAGTACGTATACAGTTGGCGAAAATTTGTTTAGAGTTTTACATAACATAGTATGATAAACCCCGAACAATCTTTCTGGTCAACCCAATATTTAACATTCCAATTTACTGAACTGAATTTATTGAAATGAAAAAAAAATAGTAATCTTCCATTAAAATAATTAATTATTAAAAATTACGGAATAGATTAGGAATATTACAAACATCAGATATTTTCTGAGAAGTCTCTTGAAGTTTGTCCAATTAACTTTAGTAAAAAAAAATGACCAAATTTTATACGTCCAATGTCTATGGATGCTTTAGCATTTGGGTCATATTTCTACCAAACTGGGGTTCCCTTGTAGCTCAGCTGGTAAAAAATTCACCTCCAATGTGGAGACCTGGGTTCGATCCCTTGGTTGAGAAGACTCCCTGGAGAAGGAAAAGGCTACCCACTCCAGTATTCTGGCCTGGAGAATTCCATGGACTGTATAGTCCATAGGATTGCAAAGAGGCGGACATGACTGACCGACTTTCACTTTCTACGAAACTATAAAGAAATCCCATAGATCGTTATATTATCTCCTCACAATCTCTTTTATTTCTAATAATTAGTAGGACTATTTCTTGGCTTACAACAACAAACACAAAGGAATCTCTCCATTTTGATTTCTGCAGACTTCCAGATTCATATGAAAAATGATTTCAATTATTCACATTCTTCATGCTTTCCAATTCCCTTAAGTATTGCATAGTATATTAACCAGAATAATGTTAAAATATTAATATTCTCATCTGTCATTTCAATTTCTCAGTCTTGGTCGCTGCTACCAATCACTCTTTGTATGAATGCTTTTTAGTTTTACTACAAAGAGGTGCATATGCCCTCAGGTTAATGAGAACCTGCTATATCAAGTGTCCAGTAAGCATTTCCTTATTGATATTTTGATGACTTATTTTCCCACTGAATATATATATATGTAGTCCATAGACATATATGTGTGTATACATACAAGTTATTTTAGTGGAATTATGAAGTTATAAAACAGGAATTCATTCAAAATATTGATAGTTTTCAATCAATTCTTATTAATAATTAAAGAATATTGTATAGCTGTTCTATATAATATTACATATATTATAATCTATATAGTATTATAATTGGCTGTTCCTACTGCCTGATATTTAACTCCATGATTTAAACAATGCACTGCTGTTGCTTAATTTTAAAACTTCATATGCTTCCTTTATGATGGGTGATGATTTAACTCTCTTACAAATATATTCCCCTCAGTCTTCCTCTCAACCTTCATCAAATGTATATATGTATACAAATCAAGAACAAATGTATACATTCGTCAAATGTATGTATGTGTACATTGTCACTCTGGTTGTGTTAACTTCTATGCAGAGTACATCTTGTGAAATACCAGGCTGGATGAAGCACAAACTGGAATCAAGGTTGCCAGGAGAAATATCAGTAATCTCAGATATGCAGATAACACCACCCTAATTGCAGAAAGTGAAGAGGAGCTAAAGAGCCTTTTGATGAAGGTGAAAGAGGAGCGTGAAAAAGTTGGCTTAAACTCAACATTCAGAAAACTAAGATCACATATCTGGTCCCATCACTTAACTACAAATAGATGGGGAAACAATGGAAACAGTGACAGACTTTTTCTTGGGCTGCAAAATCACTGCCGATGGTGACTACAGCCTGGAAATTAAAAGACGCTTGCTCTCAGAAGAAAAGTTATGACAAACCTAGACAGTGTATTAAAAAGCAGAGACATCACTTTTCTGACAAAGGTCTGTATAGTCAAAACAGTGTTTTTTTCCAGTAATCATGTATGGATGTGAGTGTTGGACCATAAAGAAGGCTGAGTACTGAAGAACTGATGCTTTGGAACTGTGGTGTTGTGAGAGAAATAATAGCAAATGAAACAACTGACAAAGAATTAATCTGCAAAATATATAAGCAGCTCCTTCAGCTCAATACCAGAAAAACAAACAATGCAATCAAAAAGTGGGCAAAAGAAGTAAACAGACATTTCTCCAAAGAAAACATACAGATGGCTAATAAACATCTGAAAAGATACTCAACATCACTCATTACTAGAGAAATGCAAATCAAAACCACGATGAGGTATCATCTCACGTTGGTCAGAATGACAGCATCAGAAAGTCTGCAGACAATAAATGCTGGAGAGAGTGTGGAGAAGAGGGAAGCCTCTTACACTGTTGGTGGGAATGCAAGCTGGTACAGCTACTATGTAGAACAGTGTGGAGATTTCTTAGCAAACAGGGAATAGAACTGCCCTAGGACCCAACAATACCAGTGTTGGGCATTCACACCGAGGAAACCAGAATTGAAAGAGACACATATACCCCAATGTTCAGTGCAGTACTGTTTGCAATAGCTAGGACATGGAAGCAACCTGGGTGTCTATTGGCAGATGAATGGATAAGGAAGCTGTGGTACATATAACATGGAATATTTCTCAGCTATAAGAAGAAGCCATTTGAGTCCGTGCTAATGAGGTGGATGAAACTGGAGCCTATTATACAGAGTGAAATAAGTCAGAAAGAGAAACACAAATACTGCATATTAATGCATATATATAGAATTTAGAAAGAAGTAAGGATGATCCTATAGCAAGGCAGCAAAAGAGGCACAGATGTAAAGAACAGATTTTGGACTCTGTGGGAGAAGGTGACGGTGGGATGATTTGCGAGAATGGCATTGAAACATGTATATTACCATATATAAAATAGACAACCAGTGCAAGTTTGATATATGAAGCAGGGCACTGAAAGCCAGTGCTCTGGGACAACTCAGAGGGATGGAGTGGGGAGTGAGGTGGGGGGAGGGGTGGTTCGGGATGGTAGGACACACGTGCACCCATGGCTGATTCATGTCAATGAATAGCAAAAACCATCACAATATTGTAAAGTAATTATACCCCAATTAAAATAAAGTAAGCAATTTTTTTAAGGGAAAAAATACATGAAAAGTAACTGTGGTGCTGGAGAAGACTCCTGAGAGTCCCTTGGACAGCAAGGAGATCAAACCAGTCAATCCTAAAGGAAATCAACCCTGAATATTCACTGCAAGCACTATTGCTGAAGGTGAGCCTCCAATATTTTGGCCAACTGATGTGAAGAGCCAACTCATTGGAAAAGACCCTGACGCTGAGAAAGATTGAGGGCATGAGGAGAAGTGGGCAACAGAGGATGAGAAGGTTGGATGACATCATCAAGTCAATGGATAGGAGTTTGAGCAAACTCCAGGAGATGGTGAAGGACAGGGAAGCCTGGCGTGCTGCAGTCCATGGGGTCACAAAGAGTTGGACAGGATTGAGTGACTGAACAAGAACAAATGTTTCTAAAAATATAGGGCAAAGTATTTTAAATTGTGAGTTGATATTTACATTTTTTGACTATGGAAATAGTGACTGATATTTTAGTTATGGAATATTTTTCACAGAATACTGAATATGTTCATCTCTATATTTCTAGTTTCCAGATATAGCAGCTGAGAATTATCAGTAACAGGTTCGTGATCACTTGCATGAATCATTTTTTTCTTAATTCCTAAAAATATTAGACCTTCTCTTAGGCCTTGTCTCCTACAATTTGTAATGTATCACTGATTTTCTATAACATCACCTCCTAGAACTCAAAATTTGAATCTTTTTTTTTAATTGAATCTTTAATATCTTAAATCAGTCATTTAATTTTTCTATCTTTTCCTGAATTTATTTCTATTTTTTCTAATGCATTTTAATTCTCTTTTCTGAAACTTTCTTGCATCTTTAAAGTGAAAGTCACTCAGTCATGTCCAACTCTTTTGTGATCTCATGCACTGTAGCCTGCCAGGCTCCTCTGTCCATGGAATTCTCCAGGCAAGACACAGGAGCAGGTAGCCAGTCCCTTCTCCAGGTGATCTTCCAAACCCAGGGATCAAATCCAAGTCTCTTGCATTGCAGGCAGGTTCTTACTGTTTAAGCTACAAGGGAAGCCAGTTAACTAATAAATGCTTAATTCTCTATTACTATTTTTTTTCAAATTGCTCTTTCCTGTTGTGATTCCATTTTATAACGTCTTGTAATAATTGGAAACTATCTAACTCTGCATCTCTTCACATGGATCATTTCCTTCCGATTTTTAAGTTATTTTCTGCTCTACTGTCTCTTTTTCCTCTTGTTTCTTTTGTGTTTGCTTTTTTAATTAATTTTTTAATTGAAGGATAATTGTTTTACAGAATTTTGTTGTTTTCTGTCAAACCTTGAAATGAATCAGCCATGTGTATGCATTATGTATATATATATATATCCTCTTCCTCCTGAACCCCCCTCCCATCTCCTTCCCCATCCCACCCTTCCAGAGTGAGAGAGCCCCTGTTTGAGGTTCATGAGCCATACAGCAAATTCCCATTGGCCATCTATTTTACACAGGATAATATAAGTTTCCATGTTACTCTTTCCATGCATCTCACCCTCTCCTCCCCTCTCCCCATGTCCATAAGTCTATTCTCTATGTCTGTTTCTCCATTGCTACCCTATGAATAAATTTTTCAGCACAATTATTCTAGATTCCATATATATACATTAGAATATGATATTTATCTTTCTCTTTCTGACTTACTTCACTCTGTATAATAGGTTTTAGGTTCATCCACCTCATTAGAACTGACTCAAAGGCATTCCTTTTTATGGCTGAGTAATATTCCATTGTGTGTATGTATCACAACTTCTTTATCCATTAATCCGTCGATGGACATCTAAGTTGCTTCCATGTTCTAGCTATTGTAAATAGTGCTGCAATGAACAAAGGGATACATGTGTCTTTTTAAATTTTGGTTTCCTCAGGGTATATGCCTAGGAGTGGGATTGCTGGGTCATATGGTGGTTTTACTCCTAGTTTTTTAAGGAATCTCCATACCGTCTTCCATAGTGGCTGTATCAATTTACATTCCCACCAACAGTGCAAGAGCATTCCCTTTTCTCCACACCCTCTCCAGCGTTTATTGCTTATAGACTTTTTGATGAAGGCCATTCTGACTGGTGTGAGGTGATATCTCGTTGTAGTTTTGATTTGCATTCCTCTGATAATGAGCAATGTTGAGCATCTTTCCATGTGCTTGTTAGCCAACTATATGTCTTCTTTGAAGAAATGTCTGTTTAGGTCTTTTCCCACATTTTGATTGGGTTGTTTGTTTTTCTGGTATTGAGATGTATGAGCTGCTTGTATATTTTGGAAGTTAATGCTTTGTCAGTTGTTTCATTTGCTATTATTTTCTCCAACTCTGAGGGTTTTCTTTTCACCTTGCTTATAGTCTCCTTTGCTGTGCAAAAGCTTTTCATTTTAATCAAGTCCCACTTGTTTACTTTTTTTTTCCCATTAATCTAGGAGATGGGTCCTAGAAGATCTTGCTTTGATTTATGTCGAGTGCTCTGCCTATGTTTTCCTCTAAGAGTTTTATAGTTTCTGGTCTTACATTTAGGTCTTTAATCCATTTTGAGTTTATCTTTGTGTATGGTGTTAGAATGTGTTCTAATTTCATTCTTTTACATGTTGGTGTCCAGTTTTCCCAGCACCATTTATTGAAGAGGCTGTCTTTGCCCCATTGTATATTCTTGCCTCCTTTGTCCAAACTAAGGTACCCATAGGTGCATGGGTTTATTTCTGCACTTTCTATCTTGTTCCGTTGGTCTATATTTCTGTTTTTATGCCAGTACCATGCTGTCTTATGACTGTAGCTTTGCAGTTTAATCTGAAGTCAGGAATATTGATTCCACCAGCTCCATTCTTCTTTCTCAAGACTGCTTTGGCTACTCGGGGTCTTTTGTGTTTCCATATGAGTTGTGAAATTTTTTGTTCTAGTTCTGTGAAAAATGTCTTTAGTAATTTGATAGGGATCACATTGAATCTGTACCTTTGGCAGTATAGTCATTTTCACAATGTTGATTCTTCCTACCCATGAACATGGAATATCTCTCTATCTGTTTATGTCATCTTTGATTTCTTTCATTAGTGTCTTATAATTTTCCATGTACACTTCTTTTGTCTCCTTAGGTAAGTTTATTCCTAGATATTTAATCTTTTTGTTGCAATAGTGAATGGGATTGATTCCTTAATTTCTTTTTCTGATTTTTCATTCTTCGTATATAGAAATGCAAGTGATTTCTCTGTATTGATTATGTATCCTGCAATTTTGCTAAATTCACTGATTAGTTCCACAATTTCCTGATACTATCTTTAGGATTTTCTATGTACAGTATCATGTCATCTGCAAACAATGAGAGCCTTACTTCTTCTTTTCCACTCTGGATTCCTTTTATTTCTTTTCTTTCTTTGATTGCTGTAGCTAGAACTTCCAGAACTATGTTGAATAATAGTGGTGAAAGTGGACACCCTTGTCTTATTCCTGATCTTAGTGGGAATGCTTTCAGTTTTTCACCATTGAGAATCATGTTTGCTGTAGGCTTGTCATATATGGCCTTTACTATGTTGATGTAGGTTCCTTCTATGCCCATTTTTCGAAGAGTTTTAATCATAAATGGGTGCTGAAATTTGTCAAAGGCTTTTCCTGCATCTATTGAGATTTATCATATGTTTTTTATCTTCAGTTTGTTAATATGGTGTATCACATTGATAGTTTGCATATATTGAAGAATACTTGCATCCCTGGAATAAACCCAACTTGATCATGGTATATGGACTTTTTGGTATGTTCCTGAATTCTTTTTGCTAAAATTTTGGTGTGGATTTTTGCATCTATGTTCATCAAGGATATTGGCCTGTAGTTTTCTTTTTTTGTGTTGTCTTTGTCTGGGTTTGGTATCCAGGTGATGGTGGCCTCGCAGGATGAGTTTGGAAGTGTTCCTTCCTCTGCAGTTTTTTGGAAGAGTTTTAGAAGGATAGGCATTAACTCTTCTGTAAATGTTTCAGAATTCTCCTGTGAAGCCATCTGGTCTTGGGTTTTTGTTTTGGGGGAGATTTTTTATCACAGCTTCAACTTCAGTGCTTGTAATTGGATTGTTCATAATTTGTATTTTTTCATGTTTCAGTCTTGGAAGATTGAAATTTTCTAAGAATCTGTCCCTTGTTTCCAAGTTATCCATTTTATTGCCATATAGCTATTCATAATAGTCTCTTATAATCTTTTGTATTTCTGCATTGTCTGTTGTAACCTCTCCTTTTTCATTTCTAATTTTGTTGATTTGATTCTTCTCTTTTTTTCTTGATCATTCTGGCTAAAGGTTTGTCAATTTTGTCTATCACCTCAAAGAACCAGTTTTTAGTTTTATTAATCTTTACTATTGTTTCTTTCATTTCTTTTTCATTTATTTCTGCTTGGATATTTATGATTTCTTTCCTTCTACTAATTTTGGGCTTTGTTGTTGTTCTTCTTCTTATTATTCCAGTTGTTTCAGGTGAAAAGTTGGGTCATCTATTCAATGTTTTTCTTGTTTCTTGAGGTTAGGATTGTATTGCTATAAACTTCCCTCTTAGAACTGCTTTGGCTGCATCCCATAGGTTTTGAGTTGCCATGTTTTCATTGTCATTTTTTCTAGAAATGTTTTTATTTCCCTTTTGATTTCTTCTTTTACCTGTTGGTTATTTAGAAACGTGTTGTTTAATCTCCATGTGCTTGTGTTTCTTACAGTTTTTTTCCTTGTAATTGATATCTAGTCTCATAGTGTTTTTGTCAGAGAAGATGATTGATAAGATTTCAATTTTCTTAAATTACTGAGGTTTGATTTGTGACCCAAGATGTCATCTCTCCTGGAGAATGTTCCATGTACACTTGAGAAGAAGATGTATTCTTCTGCATTTGAATGGAATGTTCTGATGATATCAATGAGATCCATCTCATCTACTGTATCATTTAAAACTTGTGTTTCCTTATTAATTTTCTGTTTTTATGATCTGTTCATTGGTGAGTGGGGTGTTACAGTCTCCTACTATTATTGTGCTACTGTCAATTTCTCCTTTTATGCCTGTTAGTGTTTATCTTATGTATTGAAGTGCTCCTATGTTGGATGCATAGATATTTACAATTGTTGTCTTCCTCTTGGATTGATCCTTTGATCATTATGTAATGTCCTTATCTCTTCCTTATCTCTTGTAATCTTCTTTTTTTAAGGTCTATTTTGTCTGATATGAGGATTGCTACTCCAGCTTTCTTTTGCTTCCCATTTACGTGGAATATATTTTTCCATCCTCTAACTTTCAGTCTATATGTGTCTTTAGGTCTGAAGAGGGTTTCTTTTAGACAGCATATATATGGGTCTTGTTTTTGCATACATTCAGCAAGTCTGTGTCTTTTGTCTTTTATTTACATTTAAAGTAAATATTGATATATATGTTTCTATTGCCATTTTCTTAATTGTTTGGGGTTGATTTTGTAGATCATTTTTCTTCTTTTGTATTTCTTGACTATATAAGTTTGTTTAACATTTGTTGTAATGCTGGTTTGGTGGTACCGAATTCTCTTGACTTTTGCTAGTCTGAAAAGCTTTTTATTTCTCCATCAATTTGAATGAGATCCTTGCCAGGAACAGTAATCTAGCTTGTAGATTTTCCCCTTTCAGTACTTCAAATATATCCGGCCATTCCCTTCTGGCCTGCAGAGTTTCTGCTTAAAGATCAGCTGTTAAACGTGTGGGGTTTCCCTTATATGTTCCTTGTTGCTTTTCCCTTGCTGCTTTTAATATTCATTCTTCGTGTTTAGTCTTTGTTAGTTTGATTAGAATGTGTCTTGGTGTCTTTCTCCTTGGATTCAACCTGCATGGGATTCTTTGTGCCTCTTCAAGTTAATTGACTATTTCTTTTTCCATGTTGGGGACATTTGCAACTATTAATTTCTTTAAAAATTTTCTCATGACCTTTCTTTTTCTCTTCTTCTTCTGGGACCCATATAATTCTAATGTTGGTATATTTGATATTGTCCCAGAGATCTCTGAGACTATCCTCAGTTCTTTGCATTCTTTTTACTGTATTCTTCTCTTTGGAGGTTATTCCCACCATTTTATCTTCCAGCTCACTGATTTGTTCTTCAGCTTCATATATTCTGCTATTGATTCCTTACAGAGTATTGTTAATTTCAGTAATTGTGTTGTTTGTCACTGTATGTTGACTCTTTAATCCTTCTAGGTGTGTTAAATGATTCTTTCATTTTCTCCATTTTTTTTTCAAGGTTTTTGATCATCTTTACTATCATTATTCTGAATTCTTTCATCAGGTAATTTGCCTGTTTCCTCTTCATTCACTTGGACTTCTGTGTTTATAACTTGTTCCTTCATTTGTGTAGTATTTCTCTTCATTTTTATGATTTTTTTAACTTATTGTATTTGAGGTCTCCTTTCCCAGGCTTCAGGGTTGAATTCTGTCTTCCTTTTGGTTTCTGCCCTCCTAAGGTTGGTCCAGTGGTTTGTGTGAGGTTTGTATAGGGTGAGATTTGTGCTGAGTTTTTTTGTTTGTTTGTTAGTTTGTTTGCTTTTCCTCACGAGCAAGGCTAAGTGAGATGGTAACCCTGTCTGCTTATGATTGGGTTTGTATTTTTATTTTGTTTATTGGTTACATCAGGTGTCCTGCACAGGGTGCTACTGGTGGTTGGATGATGCTGGGTCTTATATTCATATGGTTTCCTTTGTGTGAATTCTCACTATTTGATACTCCCTAGGGTTAGTTGTCTGGTATTCTAGAGTCTTGGAATCAGTGCTCCCACTCCAAAGGCTCAGGACTTGATCTCTGGTAGGAATGAAGATTCCATAAGTGGTTTTTTTTATGGCACTGCTGCTGCTGCTGCTAAGTCTAACAGAGCTTAAAACAAATATCCAAAAGCAAGAAACCAAAGATGAACTTCAGACAAATTGCAGTTACAAAATCAGGCAAATAATAATTAAAATAGTTGAATATACACATATACATCCATAAGCGAAGTCAGAACAGTCCAACTTAAATAAAGTACAGTAGATTGATCTCGCAAACAGAGGAAATCAAAAATCATACTTACCAGTTAAAAACAAAACTAACTGAAGCACAGACTGGAAACCAAAACTAAAGCAAGGTGCTAAGTGGGGAATAAAGCAATGGGAACAAAACTAGCAAACATGTTGAGAGGAAAGGAAAGTAAAAAAAGAAAGAAAGAATAGATATGCAAAGTTAAATAGAGGTAGATGAAGAAGATTTATATACATTAACAATTAACTTCAAGGGAAAAAGAACAGTAGGAAAGGCAAACAAAGGAATAAATGTAGAAAAAAATAGAATAGGTTTATAAAAATTAAAATTATAATAAAGAGAATAGAAAAAAACAAAAAACAAAGAAAAAAGAAAACTCCACAGAACTGCAAAAACCCAATGTAGAGGAAGAGGTTTATAACAACTGTGAAAAGTGTGACTGAATATACACATATACATATACACCTATAATCAAAATCAAAACACTCCAAGAAAAATAAAGAACAATATATTGACCCAGTGAACAAAAGAAACCAAAAATTATATCTACCAGCTGAGAATAAAACTAAAACACAAAATGGAAAACAAGACGAAAGCAAGGTGCCAAGTGTGGCATAAGGCAATGAAGACAAAACTAACAAATATGTTGAGAGGAAAGGAAAGAAAGAATAGGAATGCAAAGTTAAATAGAGGTAGGTAAAGTAGATTTATATACATTAAAGATTAACTGTAAGGGGAAAAGAACAGTAGGAAAAGGAAACAAAGGAATAAATGTAGACAAAATAATCATAGGTTTAAAAAATTAAAAATCAGGAAAAAGAAAAAAAAAAAAAGGAAAAACTCCAAAGCACTGCAAAAGCCCAACATAGAGGCAGAGGTTTATAACAACAATAAAAAATGTGACTGAGTGGAAAAAAAAGGTGAAAAGCTTAATTAGATTTCATACTGCCAATAAAATTGACAACTACAATAGAGGTTGGAAAAATAGGAAAAGAAAAAAAAATCCAAAGGAATCTACAGAACAAGTCAAAACAGGAATAATAAATGTTTTTCTTGAGTCACTGCTGTCAGAGTCCTTTCCTTCGCCGGGAGTCACAGTCCACCTCACCCCCCTAGGATGCCTTCCAAGGCTGTGTTGATTTCTAGACCTGTCGTGGGGGCAGCTCAGATTCTAATACGGTCCTGCTCCTGTGTGTTCTTGCCTCTAATGTCCACAGCTATCAGAACAAGTGCGTTTTTTGTTGTTGTTGTTGTGGTTGTTTGTTTGTTTGGTGGGAGCTCTCAATGGCTTTTTATATATTCCATAGCCACAGATTCTGCCTAGTTGATCGTGTGGATTTAATTTGCAGCTTGTAAAGCTGGTGGGAAGGTTTTGGGTCTTCTTCCTTAGGCGGACTGTCCCTGGGTTTCAATTGTGGTTTTATTTCCACCTCTGCTTGTGGGTTTTCCACTGGGGTTTGCTCCTGAGACTGCACTGGAGGACTTTAGTTTGCCCCTGTGAGGGCCAGGTGTGGAGGTGGTGCAGCTGCTTGGGTCGCAGGGGTTCTGGCAGCACCAGGTTCTCAGGGGAGTTGGCAGCTATGGCAGCAGGAAATATAGTGCTCTAGAAGGGTATGGCAACCAGTATTGACCAATACACTCCAGTATTCTTGCCTGGAGAAACCCCCTGATAGAGAAGCCTGGCACGCCACAGTCTACAGGGCCGCAAAGAGTTGGATATGACCGAAGTGACCCTTTGTGCATAGACACAAGACTTTTTTTTTTGCCTGTGACAGCTCTGCTCCAGTGAGAGTAGAGCATGAAGGTGGCGCAGCTGCTTGGCTTAAGGGGACCCTGGCGGCACAAAGTGTGCAATTATATGGACTGCCTGCACTGCAGGAGTTATGGCCCTATCAGTCTTTTTTCGACCCTCTTGTAGCTTGCAATAAGAAGGCCTCTTTGGCCAGTCTTTATCCATAGCCCCACCCCTTCAGGCATTTAGAGGGCTCCCTCACCTGGGGTCCTTCTCTGTTGTTCATTGCATCAGGCACATAGAAGGGCCCCCCTGACTGGGGTCCTTCTGTGTATCGGCACATCAATCACTTAAAAGAGCACCCTGGATGGGATCCTACTTTGTAGTTCAGTGCTTCTGGCACTCTCTGGGCCAGCCTCTCTATTGTTCAGCTGCTGATGCTGGCGTGTGGGGAGAGAGAAAGGCTATAGTGATAGCTCCACCCACTATGTGTGACTCAGCAGTATCACCTTGGTTCCATGGCTGCCTGGATTTCCTCCACCAGCATTTTCCACCACAATCTCCTCCCTCACATGCCTTCAATCCACCTCTCCCCAGTCAACAACAGCCCTCACCCTGGGATTGCTCCACAATCCCTAAATTCCACTTCTCAGCTTCCAGGGGACCTGTGTGCCTGTGCAGAGTATGTATGGCTGTGACAAGGACTATCTGATTCTCATTTCATTTAAGCTGCCACAGATCAACTGTTTCACTATCAGCCTTAAATGTTTCTTCTCTGAGTCAGACATTTGCCCCAATGTGGGGAACAGACCCCTGCTTCAGTTCCCCCACCCACCAAGGAAAGGTCCAATCTTACTAACACTCCTGTTTTTCCCTCAGTTCCTTCATCCTATGGAGTTTTGCGTGGTTCTATATATTCTTTTCTGCTTGTCATGTACTCCTGTCTGCTCTCAGCCGGTGTTCTGCATGCCCTTCTGTTTCTGAAGGTGTATTCCTGATGTATCCGTGGAGAGAGATGTACTCCACGTCCACCTACTCCTCTGCCACATCTAAATCTCCCTGTGTGTTTGTTTTCAAATAAATCATATCTTGGAATGCATTAAAAATTCTTACAGATCAGTAAGAGAAATACCAATTTAAAAAATGGATTAAATAGTTGAACAAGAACTTCATAAAAGAGTCTATCTAAATAGCTGATATTCAGTGAAAGTGAAAGTCATTCAGTTGTGTCCAACTCTTTGTGACCCCATGGAATTACCTAGGCCAGAACACTAGATTGGGTAGCCTTTCCCTTCTCCAGGGAATTTTCCCAATCCAGGGATCAAACCCAGGTCTCCTGCATTGCAGGCGGATTCTTTACCAGCTGAGCCACAAATTAAGTCCAAGAATACTAGAGTGGGTAGTCTATCCCTTCTCCAGGCGATCTTCCTGACCTAGGAATTGAACCAGGGTCTCCTGCATTGCAGGCGGATTCTTTACCAATTGAGCTATTAGTGTCATCTATCATGAGGAAAATGGAAAATAAAACTTCAATGTGATACTCCTATGCATCATTGTGTGCAAGTTGCTTCAGAAATGTCTGACTCTTTGCAACCCCATGAACTATATAGCTCTGCAGGCTCCTCTGACAGTGGGATTCTCCAGGCATGAATACTGCAGTGGCTTGCCATGCCCTCCTCTAGGGGATCTTCCTGGCCCAGAGATTGAACCCATGTTTCTCGTATCTCCTGCACGGGCTGGTGTTATTTACCACTAGTGCCACCTGGGAAGGTGATACTCCTATACATACCTCCAAATGACTAAAATTAAAGGTTGATAAAAACAAGAGTTAACAAGAATGTGTAACGATGCAAAGTTGCAATAGAATACATCTTAATTTCAGGCAGCCATGTCACTCTTAACTAAAGCTTACTAGATCCTTTTTAAAAACTATAATCTTTTATTCTTTTGTCTATTTTATGTTGCAGGGATGATTATGGTCAAGGTTCTACTGCTATTACATATCTGTCATTTATCTTCTGTATTTTTATGTATTTTTACTTTATATATTTTATGTCATTCAGTACACTGGATACTATATCTTCAGTATGTACTATTCCATTTATTACTGTAAGATAACCCTTTTTTTATTGCATATTTCTTACCTTCTCAAACACTGGATCAGATGCTAATGTTGACCCTATTGCTTTGGGCATGGGTATTTTCCTTCTAATTGACATTGTACAAATTTCTGTTTTCATTTATCTTATGTGTTTCTCATTTTAACCTGAATAGTCTTTTCTTTCAACTCCTTTAAGTACTCAATTCACTATCAGTTTAAACATCCATTTACTTGCCTTCCCACAAACACAGAAACAAAAACAACACTGCTCTTAAGTCAGAGTTAAGACTTCAGAAAGATGTTTATACATCATCTCTTAAGTAGAGATCACAATTCCTGTCTTTTTCTTTTTTTCCTTGTACTTAAAATTCTATTCTTTTAATCTAAACCATTCAAGATAGGCAATTGTAACTGAACAAACTCTGGTTTATAATTCAGAATTATTCAAAATACTGATTTCAGCCTTGTTTCACCAGTATTAGTCACAGGCCAGAAGTGTGATGCCAACATAACCAAAGTGAGACTGTTATCAGGATAACTCAGGAAAAGTGATGTCAGCATTATAGAGCTTTAATTCACTCTTATTTTCTCTCTCCCCTAATTTTTTTTTTTTTTAGCAATTAAGGGCATTCATAGATGAACAAAACACCTTACAGCAAGAGACTAAGGAATCTTGCCTATCTGTGAATCAAAAAAATAAATACAACTTCAGTAGAGACTTCATATCCAAAAAATTCAGTGAACTTACCCTATCCCCATTCACCATGATCAGAAAAATACCCAGAGAGAGCAAACTTGAGCAGAGAGTCACAGATGGGAGACAAAATGTGCAGCATGCCTGAGGGGAGATTCCAGCATATTACTGAAACAGGAGAGTTTGGATGTAGAGGCAGAGGAGGAACTTACCAGAGTTGACCCTGACCTTAAGGTGATATGTCAAAGGGCTTAAATGTTTGGCAGTGGTGGTGCTGACCTTTCCCACAAGAGAGGTGGAAAGCAGAGACCTTTCCCAGAGAGGAAATGAAAAGTCAAAGTGATGAGTCACCCTGCCTATTCCAGTTGCACATGTTGTGGCTGGAGAAATCTGTTTCTCCCCAGGACCACTCTGATTTCTGATGAACAACTTCTGTCACTAGGGATAGGATTAGGAGGTAGAAAAAGAAGGAGGCAGAGAAGAATATCAAAGGGCACTAAAAAATCTTGTTTCCTACTGTCTACTTCAGGACTTAACAGGAAGTCAACTCACAGATCTCTAGTGTTAGTTGCTCAGTCATGTCCAACTCTTTGCAACTCCATGGACTGTAGCCCACCAGGCTCCTCTGTCCATGAAATTCTCCAGGCAAGAATACTGGAGTGGGTTGCCATGCCCTTCTACAGTCACAGACCTCTAGGAGTACCCCATTAGAGGATCTCCCCACTGGATTGCTGAGCACCCCTAAACCTTGATTGCTAAACCCACAACTTCCTTCACTATGCTGGAAATGAAAGCTCTATTACAGCCAAAGCTAAAACTTCATATTTGTTAGAATGGCTATCATCAAGAAGACAGGATATAACAAGTGTTGGTGAGGATGTGAAGAGAAGGGAACTTTGTACACTGTTGCTGGGATGGAAATTTTTTCAATACTATAAAAAAGCAATATAGAGGTCTCTCAAAATATCTTTAAAAATAACTATCATATGATCCAGCAATTCCACTTCTGGGTATTTATCCAAGGGAAACAAAACATTAATGCAAAAGTTACAAGCACGCCTATATTCACTGTATATAAACTAAGTAAAGGCCCACACTCTATTCTTAGATATTCTGATTCAGTTGTCCTAAAATCATGTCTGACAGTCAGTAATTTTTGTTTCAATTTCCTCAGGTAATTCTGATGTGCAGCCTGATCTGAGAATCATTGACTAGCTCCTGCTCTGCCTTTATTTCTCTGGAGGTGAGTGGTATCCCTGTTAAGAAAAAAGGTTCATTTAGAAAGGAAAAAAGTTAGATTTAGAAAAATCATTTTATACAAGATATTGAACAAGTAATTTAAGCTTTCTTGTTCTCATATTTTATCTATAAAACCTGGAATATAATGAATGCCTACCTCACATTACTGTTTGAAAGAATACATGTGGTAATGTATAAAAGGTGGGGTTTTTGTTACAATAGCTACACACTAACCGTATTTTATTCATTAATTCATCTGTTTTTATATTAATTCAATAAGCCTTTAGTATGGGCCAGATGTTGGTGATTAATTAGAAAACAAAAATAAATGTAAATGCTTTCCTAGAGCCTAGATTCTGAGGGTAGAAAAACAGTAAGTAAATAGATGGATAGATAACTTAATGCCAAGTTACACTGTGACATGAAAAACAAATAATGGAAATAAAAATTAAGAGGACATACTGTTTTAACTTGGATAATGAAAGAACTCTTGAAAAGGTAATATTTGTGGTAGTTCAGGTGATAAAAAATTTGCCTGCAATCCAGCAGACCTGGGTTCAATCCCTGGGTTTGGAAGACCCCCTGGAGAAGGAAATGGCAACCCATTCCAGTATTCTTATGGAGAATTCCATGGACAGAGGAGCCTGGTGGGCTACAGTCCGTGGGGTAGCAAGGAGTTGGACACAACTGAGTGACTTCCACTCACTCATTTGTATGAAGACCTCAATGAAATGATGAAATATTCACCACTGGAATATCCAAAGAGAATATTCCATTCAGAGATAACAATGAAAAATACCTGAGGTGAGTGTTATTGCTGTTTTTTGTTTGGCTGGTTTTTGGCTTTGGTTTTGCTTTATTTGTCTGTTTAGAGATTACTAGTTAGCCAGATGCCTAACAATGTAATCTTATAGGTACCAGGCAGACTACTTGTAATTTTAAGTTTGGAAAGAAATCATTTTAGATCTTTAAAAAGTAGAATGATATAAACCAACTTTATTTTAAAGGATCCCAGAAAGTGGTGTATTTTTTTTGGATAAATACTTTTGTATTCAAGACTGAATACTTAGCATCTAGGTAGGTAGGAGTAATGTGCATTGGCTGTTCATTTGACTAGAGGGATATTGGTGTAGGTGTTGAGAAATGGTAATTTCAAAGGTATGTTTTGAAATCATAATTAATTTGTTTTGTTGATAGATAAGAGGTAGGCTTGAAAAAAGTGTGACAAATTCAGGATAACTCCCAAGTTTATACCAAGGAGTGGATTTTATTCACATACTTTCTCTTTTAACTTTAAAATAGCCCTTCAAATTCAGTGACATTATGTTATTTTACAAATTAGGAAAGAGATTTTAGGGAATTTTAGTTTCTGTGCATCACACAAAGCTTAAATTGTGATAGCTTGGTTGATAAAGAATTTGCCTGCAATGCAAAAGACCCCAGTTCAATTCCTGGGTGGGGAAGATCCCCTGGAGAAGGGATAGTCTACCCATTCCAGTATTCTTGAGCTTCCCTTGTGGGTCAGCTGGTAAAGAATCTGCCTGCAATGCAGGAGACCTGGGTTCGATCCCTGGGTTGGGAAGATCTCCTGGAGAAGAGAAAGGCTACCCACTCCAGTGTTCTGGCCTGGAGAATTCCATGGACTATATAGTCCGTGGGGTCACAAAGAGTCAGACACAACTGAGAGACTTTCACTTTCACTATTGTTTTAATTTTACTCTTCATTCTTTGTTTTGTAAGGAGCTATACAATTGTTACTGTATTTTACGAGCTTTCCCATTTACTTGGTTGATACAATTTTCAATCTGAATTTATTTTCAGTGACATAATGAGATGACAGTAAGAAGTTCAAATACAGATGAGTTTATCAATAGAAATTTAGATTTAAGAAGTATAACATATGGGCAGAAAATGACAGCACTTTGTTGTTTCTGGAGTATAGGGAAGAATGAGGGATATGTGGGTTCAGACTTCTGGGAGAAATTTGTTCACCACATTGAGCAACGTGGACTTGACTTTTGAACCAGTTATTCCTTCACAAGCAAAATCTTAAATGGTGGATTTTTTTGTCTAAAGCTTTGAAATTATGAACCTTGATAGACTGTGGGAAATCACAACAAAAGAGCTAATTCTTTAAAGGTAAGTATATATTCTATACCAAAAAATCACTTCAGAATTGACAAAAAAGTATCATAACTATTGCAATATTGTCATTCCCTGCCTGATTTAATGATTTTTATTCCTTGTGTTGAAATAATAACTAGTTGAAAAATAACCTCTAGATTCTTAAGTATTTCAGTTTCAATAATTAATTACTGTGGATTAATACATAAATGAATAATATATTAATACGTAAATGGTTAAAACATAATTGATAATAGTTAAAAGCGTACCAGGTTCATCTATTTATATTTAATTAGAACAATATGATTTTACTTTCCAGGAATCTGTCAAAATTCTGGATGTGGTTTTACCACCATGGTAACTGGCAACCATGCCTGCTAATATAAATCACAAAGTTATAGCTAGTTGCCTGAAGAAAATATTCCTGTCTGTCTTCTGTCTGCCTCTGTATCTCCATGACTTTAAATTGTTCTGACAAGCGGTGCATAATTTCTCTGGATTGAATGCCTCTTCCATAATGCAATCACAGTAAAGAACCTAAAAATAGTTGACAACAATGACCAAATTTCTACACATTCCATTCTAAGATTGTTGCTAAGCTTCAGCACAACCAGTTTTCTAGAGTATAAAGAAATATTTTAACATTCTCATGGTATTAATAATACAACGTACCATTCTCTCTTTTAAGTACAGGAAAAAAAAAAACAGGTGGCTTTAATAGTAACCCCAATTTCAAGCTATGTGTTACACTTTATGAAAATACTTAAGTATTGTTTGCTTTGATTTGATTGTCTGTCATCCACACTTAGAAAATGGAATTACAAAATAAAAGGCATTATATATCATTAAAAACTTGGTTTCAGGAATACTTATTAACATGAAAAAGTCAAATATCTAAACAAGAGTGAATTAAACAATTGGTAATTATTCTGCTGTAGTTGAAATTTTTCCTCAGCTGACACCTATATCCCTAGTGTTTTAGAACTGCACTACTAAGACGCAGCCACTGTAATTCTAATAGAGTTTGAGTCCTTGGTCTGTGTTCTGATACAAAGAAACGTAGGCATTATTTTCATACTTGTTGCCAGTGAGAGAGGTACTGCGATACAATGTGTCTCTCCGTACTCAATTAACACCTCACTCCATTAAAGTTGTATTCACTTTTAAAGGACAAGAAGAATGTGAGATAGGAGTTGTCAAAATGAAAAAATGATACAGGAAGCCAGAATAGGCCCATTTTAGGGAGCAGGGTGAAACTGTTCCCATCAAAATCTCCCTTCGCAGTGAATCCTGAACCTACATTCGTGACAGCATCTTTTGACATTAAAGGCTTTACCATATATTAATTTACAGATATTCTTAGAAATGATATGATATGATATGAGTCATTGCATAGTGGGTACAGACTTTTCCATTCATTTCACCTCAGTCACTCAGTCGTGTCCGACGCTTTATGACCCCATGAATCGCAGCACGCCAGGCCTCCGTTTGTCAGCAACACTTGGAGTTTACCCAAACTCATATCCACTCATGATGTACTCTGCATAGAAGTTAAATAAGCAGGGTGACAATATACAGCCTTGACGTACTCCTTTTCCTATTTGGAACTCTCCATTGCAGTTTAACTGTTGCTTCCTGACCTGCATACAGGTTTCTCAAGAGACAGGTCAGGTGATCCAGTATGTGTTGGCAATTTGATCTCTGGTTCCTCTGCCTTTTCTAAAACCAGCTTGACCATCTGGAAGTTCACGGTTCATGTTTTGCTGAAGCCTGGCTTGGAGGATTTTAAGCATTACATTACTAGGGTGTGAGATGAGTGCAATTGTGTGGTAGTTTGAGCATTCTTTGACATTGCCTTTCTTTGTGATTGGAATGAAAACTGACCTTTTCCAGTCCTGTGGCCACTGCTGAGTTTTCCAAATTTACTCTCATATTGAGTGCAGCACTTTCATAGCATCATCTTTTAGGATTTGAAATAGCTCAACTGGAATTCCACCACCTCCACTAGCTTTGTTCATGGTGATGCTTCCTCAGGCCCACTTGACTTCACATTCCAGGATGTCTGGCTCTAGGTGAGTGTGAGTGATCACACCATCATGATTATCTGGGTTGTGAAGATCTTTTTTGTACAGTTCTTCTGTGTATTCTTGCCACCTCTTCTTAATTTCTTCTGCTTCTGGGCATTAATGACAGGTTTTATTTTCTGATGCTTTGATATCTGGAGGCCTTACTGAAATTCCCAGTGCTAGCCAATTTCTAGAGATCGGAATGGACTAGCTTGCAAATGTGCATTTCACATGCAAGTAAATCCATTCAAAGCCTATACCCTAAACACTCTCCTTTGTCCAGATCTCAGGCCACTTTCTTTCTATACGAATTACCCCAGAGCCAGGTAAAAACATCTAGACATAACCCATATATCCCAGAGCCTACTAAAATTATTCAAACTTGCCAATCCTGAACTTGCCCACCCTGCCTTGCCTTTCTTGTGAAAGTTACGATAAAGACTCTTCCAACCTCTTCTTCCTTCTTGTTCTGCCTCCTGCCTGACTCAGGTGTTCTTCCACGTGGCCCTGGGTGGCATGGCAAAGCCCTTGCCTTGGAAGCTGTGAGAAACAAACTATCCCTTCAATGGCAATTGTACTCAGATTTGTTGGCCTGAGTGTACCTGAATAATAAAATCCACCTTTTAAAAGAATAATATCTGATGTGAAAGTTGGCAGTGGATTGCTGAATGAGAGGAAAAAAGGCAGCTCACAATTTCTTTTTTCATAGACTTTCTTTGAGTTCAAACAACTGATTGGTTTTCTGATGAATACTCAAGCTTTGCATGTATATAGTCCTTAATGAGCACTAATGCCCTAACCTTGTGTGAGGAAAGCATTCTGAAGTCAATTTATGGTAGATGGAAAATTACATTCAAAGCATCTGGAGCACTTTTAATTTTCTTATCCTCAGAAAATAATAATAATCAGGCTTGCCCATATAACTAGTTATACATTTCTTCAAAAAAATTGAATAGTCTCATTCTTCAAAATACCCAACCTATAGGAGCACCCAAATAATTAAATCCTCTCCTGCAAAATGAAGGATTGAAAGTGAAGACATCTAACTAGAGATAGATGCACAAGAAAAACATTACATAAGACTACCAAGAATGAAAAATAGAAAACATAAAGCTAGCTGGTGTCTAATACCAGTATTCTTGAAATATTTTTGATGGCCTCTCCCCTCAGTAAAAAGTTTTGAGTGCATCCCCCAATATCAAAACTTATTTCAAAGTATAAATGTGTGTACTGACAAGAGTAGTGAAGTACAATTTACTTCCTAATTTCTAGACTCATGGAAAGAATTCTTATTTTCTTTTTATAACTCAATGTATTATTTATGATAGTCTCTTTAATACACATATTTCTTGGAGAACTTTAGGTAACATATAGATTACTATCTAGTCCAGATTATTGAAACAGCTTGCTGTCTTTGTTTCTTCTTTTCTGGCCACACTCTGCCCCTACTAACATTCTTCACACAGCAACCACAGTGATATTTTAAAAGATTAGTCAATTTGTGTCTGCTTTAGATTCCTCCAAATCTTCCAACTGTCAGAGTTTGAGTTTCCCAGATGAAGACTGTGAGATGAGGTTTGGTATGCAAGTGATTTTATAAGGAAATGTTCCCAGGGAACTGGTAAGAAGCTGTTCCCAGGGGAAACTGGGGGAGAAGAACAGAGAAAGGAAGAAATCCAGGCAGGGTTCTATCATAGGCAAAGTCCCAGAGAGGGTCATTTCAGCCTGATTCCAGAGAAGAACTCTCGAGAGAAAATTAGCCCTCAGTGTTTTCTCAACCAGAGACTGCACCCATGAATTTAATGAGTGGTAGGGGTCACAGACATAAATTTTCAGATGGTTTTCTGCAGTGTGGACAAAGCAGGCCACTGCCACTTGCAGACATTCGTCCCTAAAAAGAAAAAAAGAAAAAAGTCACAGGCACTAGTTCTTGGGAAAAAAAAGCACACTGAAGCTGAAATATGCACAAAAATGGTCATACAGATCCCAGGGAATTTGGGCACCAGTATCATTCATTACACAATCTCACTTAGAAAAGAAGAGTGAGGGACAGGGAAGTCTGGCCTGCTACAGTCCATGGGGTCACAAAGAGTCGGACATGACTGAGCAACTGAACAACAACATTGTTCATTACATAATTTCACTTTACATACATTTCACTTTACATTAAATAAAAATTTCACTTTACATTATATAAAAATCACTGCTGATGGTGATTGAAGCCATGAAATTAAAAGACGCTTACTCCTTGGAAGGAAAGTTTTGGCCAACCTAGATAGCATATTTAAAAGCAGAGACATTACTTTGCCAACAAAAGTCCGTCTAGTCAAGGCTGTGGTTTTTCCAGTGGTCATGTATGGATGTGAGAGTTGGATGGTGAAGAAAGCTGAGCGCCGAAGAATTGATGCTTTTGAACTGTGGTGTTGGACAAGACTCTTGAGAGTCCCTTGGACTGCAAGGAGATCCAGTCAATCCATCCTAAAAGAGATCAATCCTGGGTGTTCATTGGAAGGACTGATGTTGAAGCTGAAACTCCAATACTTTGGCCACCTCATGCGAAGGGTTGACTCATTGGAAAAGACCCTAATGCTGAGTAGGATTGGGGACAGGAGGAGAAGGGGACGACAGAGGATGAGATGGTTGGATGGCATCACCAACTCGATGGACATGGGTTTGGGTGGACTCCGGGAGTTGGTGATGGACAGAGAGGCCTGGCGTGCTGCAATTCATGGGGTCGGAAAGAGTCGGACACGACTGAGTGATTGAACTGAACTGAACTTCTGTATCTTCATCCTGTAACTCTCCCACACCCCGACCCAATTAGTTTCCTATACCCAAACGAATCCACGTACATTCTCTTGCCTTAGCCAACCAAGTTTGATCCATGTGGCTTTATTCCCTCTGCCTGAACTTGCTGACCTCCTTGTCGTGTGACTCCTCTGTATGATTCTAATTTAAGTTAAAATGGTTTCTTTTATCAGAGTCCTTCAAAGATGTTTCTGTGCTCCTCGGACTCTTGGCTATAGGAATTTATTCTTTACAGCACTGATCGCAGTCTGAAGGCATCCTTTTGTTTTAGTCTCTATCACCTTCGTTACAACGTAAACTTCATGTCCATCTTATTCATCCTTTTATTCCCACCACACAAAATGTTGTCTAACATGTGCTAGTTTATCAATAGTTATTGTTTAAAATAAATAAAAGTTCATACATGACCTGCTTGTATCTTGTTGTCTACTTCATCTTATCGTCCTAGAATTCCTATCCTCTATTAATAGGGCTGTTCTTAGGAAATGGAAAGCATCTCATCAGGAATAATTTGGAGAAGGAATTTACTCAGCATAAAATGAAGCAGCTATATAAACTATTAGAGTGCATTGCCATGTTGTTCAAACTGCCTGTTTGTGAATCTCAATTAATGCATTTTTTATTGATTTCACTGAGGTCCCTTGCCTTGGACCTCACAGCTTAGAAAAATAAACAAATCTGTTTGTATAAACTGTGTTCTAGAAGGCAGCAATATACCTGAACACAACAGGAACAGAATACAATCTGAGATTTTTGATGTATAAAATGGCATATGTGGGTGTCAAAATTTAACTCACAATACTTCACATATACTAAGGGAAATATGCCTAATTTAGTTTGCCTATAACCAACGACCATTACTCCTCAAGTCTCCACTGTTGAGTTAGAGAAAACTTTCAATTTGGAAACTTTTGGTTTAAAACTTAATCCGATTCAATAATTTAAAGAGTCTATTTAATAATTTAAATAATTTAAATCCAAGTCCATGATTAAAGACTCCATTTAGATGACTATCAGTATTACTAGAAAAATTGCTCAGTCGTTCAAATATCTCAGGCATCTATCTCTTATCCTGAATCCTCTCTAGGGTTGGATACAAATGTATAAAGGAAGAATGTGCCTTCTGTACATGTCTGGCCAGAGGAAAGTTTCAGGGGCTGTCACTGTGATGTCTGTCCCCAGGACTATGTCCCTAGTCTGTCCCTTGGCTACTTTCAAATGGGCAAGGTATGTGGCTGTTTTGACTCAAAGTCTTGCTTTTCTCTCCCTTTATGTTTGGTTTGAATTCTAAGATACTCTTATTACAGGTAGAAAATACAAAGGTATAAAAATAATTTTATAGAATATGAATAGCTCAAAATTTGTATATGGAAATGGATAAGTAATTTTATTAAAATAATTATGTGTTCTTATGTGTATGACAAGTCAAAATTATTTACATTACTATATATAATCTCTTGCATTTGGTCACAAATTCTAACATTTTATAAATAAATGAGTCTCAATAAAAAATCATTTTAAAAATTAAAAGCTAAGACTTTTTTTTCTTCCCAAGTTCAAAACTCTTTTCACATTATAAAATCCCATTCTCTTCTGCCACAGATTATAATCATATGAAACTCAAAACTCCAAAGATTTCTAAGAACCTGGTTATTCGTAACTAACAGGTAATTTCTATTCAGCCTATGTAGCATTTAGTTTGGACCTAGTGATGGAGACTGTGATATTATTACAGCCATTGAAATGTTTTCAGAGAATGTATTAACACTGGAGAATATTTAGTCAATAATATTATGAGGAAAACATAGAATAACATCTAAATGAAAACCTGAATGAAAAATATGTCAAAAATTTAATGGTGGACTTTCTTGGTGATCCAGGAACTAAGAATCTGCCTGTCAATTCAGAGAACACAAGTTCGATCCCTGGTCCGGGAAGATTCCACATGCTGTGGGGCAACTAAGCCTGTGGGCCACAACTAATGAGCCCGTGCTCTAGAGCCTGGGAGCCTCAACTACTGAGCCCAGGAGCTGCAACTACTGAAGCCCATCTCCCTAGAGTCCATGCTCTGCAATGAGAATCCACTTGTTGCAACTGAAGAGTAACCTCCACTTGCTGCAACTAAAGAAATCTTACACACAGCAATGAAATCCCAGTGCAGCCAAAAAAGTAAAATTAAATGAATTAAAAAAAAAAACACTTATTTCTAAACAATATTATTTAACAGTGTTTCCCTTTGCAAGAATGTGGGAAGACTAGGCTGGTTAGTTTTGTGTTCTGATTCTCAATATTTCTGTTGATTTTCAATTAAAAGAAAATCTCACTTTTATAATTGAGAAAATTAAGATATAAATGGAAATGTATGGTTAAACTATGTCTTATATATTTGTGACTTTGTCAAGGAAATTGTATTAAGCATATACCTTTGTTCAGTAACCTGTATTGTGTTGCTTTGTGTAAACCCTTTTCTCCCAGCAGGTGAAGTTGAGTTTCCATATCCCTAAATTCTACCAACATGTTTTCAAAGTTAACTTACTCTGTTTTAGCCCTTTATTCTTCCATAAAAACTTAAAATAATTTCCTTAAATCTCTCAAATAAATACAACCAGAATTTCAGAATGACATATTCACAAATTAATTTTTGTAATTAATTTTGATTAATTTATAGTAATGTCACTTCTCATTATTTAAACCTTTAGGCTTTTAGGTTGATTTTTAATATTTTTCAATATCAGTTAGATATTCTTAGCAAATTCTAATTATTTTTATGAATGCTTATATTAGTGGTGTCTTTATTATAATCTCTTATTTGTTACTGCATTGTATGGAAATACAATCAGTTTTTGTGAATAATCTTGTATGTGGTGACCATGAACTGTGTTATTTCTAACTGATTAAATTAGACCATCAGATTGTAAACATTTTCCACAGTAAATCCATTTTTTGTAATTTGAAATAAAGTATAAAAAAGTGTGAGTTAATATATTTGAAAATGTTACCATATTCTACATATACTTGAATTCTGTCAGCATTTTTCCTTATCACTGTAACTGATGAAATTGTCAACCATAGGACTGAAGAAAAATCTAATTAACCAACAGTTATAAACTATGATCCTCCCTGTCATTAATCTCTAGCAAGGCAATCTTTCTAGGCCATTTTCGGAAGGACTTTGAGACATTTAATATTATGGGGTACTACCCCCAACTCTGTGCTCCACATTTCATTCATTCTGACAAAATGCCATTAGACTTAGTCCTAAGTATTAGAAAAAAATGTATCTATTGCTGTCGTAAAGTTTCTTTTTACATAATAGCATTTTCCTTTAGAAAAACTCTCCTAGGCTCTCATCACCTATTCATGCATTTTTCCCCAGCAAATACTTGACTTTTCTGATTATGGGGCTTTAGAAGAATGAGATAGACCTATGATACTTACTTTCTCCATATGTGGGATCTGCCTGGAAGCAGAAGTCCTACCCTCTCTTCTTGGTCTCCAGCTGATCACAAAATTTAATTTTATGATTAAATATAGCTCTCATCTATATATTTAATTTTATGATTAAATATATAGCTAAATATAGCTATCATGGATTTAGTTTTCCAGTAATATAATGTAACTTCATTCACAAATGGCAGATTGTTCCTAATAAACACAGTATTAAAGAAAGAGACTATGAAAATATCCTATCTACTTGTATTAAAGCAGATAAACAACTCAATGAAATGACTAGAAATCTAAAGGCTGAAGAGGTTCTTACAAAACCTGTGCTTGGAACTTATGCCTCTAAGAGTAATGCTTGTTCAGAGAATCAAGGTGAAACTGGGGTGAATCAGAAAAACATGATTCAATTCTCTCATCATATAAAAGATAGCAAAAGAGTTAAAATAAAAGAAATGCCATTTATTCTGGTGTAAAGAAAAAGATGCCTCCTGCTATTCCAGTTCTACAAGATCAAGTGATTAGTCACTGCAGTTGTCCACAAACAGCTGAGGGGAATAAGGATGGAGAGAAACAGGAAGCATTCTGTGCCTTGTTTATACTGGCCCCTAGACAGTCGCAATATGTATCTGAGGAAAAATTTTATGACCCCAGAGTCTTGCCTCTTCCCATAAAGAGAAAAACCACTAAATCATTACTTGAGATGTCTCTTTTTTCTGATTGTCAGTGACTTTTTTTATGCTTGTTTACTGCATGTTTTTTGCAGTAAAAAAGTTCATATGTATCTTGGCTGCTCCCTTACCTCTTCAGAGTATTTCACCCGAGCTACCACAGAGGCTGTCACCTAGGCTATAGTCTCAGTAAGTCTTCGAAATAAAACTTAGCTTACCACTTCTAGGTTGAGTTTTTTTTTTTTTTCAGCCAATATGGAAAGAGAGAAATTTCCTTATGGGGGGAAAGTTGAACCTTAGAAACATGTTAAACAGAAACTGGAAAATGATCTACAAGATCAAGATAAAGAGATACAAAGGTGAAAATGAGGTCGATTTGAATGTAACTGCTCTTAGAGACTATCTGGAAAGATTATGTTTCTCTAGTTGTTTTCTATAAAATAGTATTACTCTGGCCCAAGAATGTCAAGATCACAGAATGCAGACTAAAATGACTTCCCAAGCAAGATTCAGGGTCTAGAGAAATATTGAGGACAGTCCCTTATACCTGCAGATGAAGTGTCTAACATAGGAGGAACTAGAAACCTAAGGATGGCTACAGCATGTCCAGTGGCTGTTGAAAACTTGAGCAAATTTTAGAGAAGACCAGAAAGATCATTGTAAAATACTGATTCAAAAGTGAACTTTACTAGAGGGTGGAGTACAGGGTTACTTGTGCCCTGGACGCACATGACTGAAAATCTATTAAATAAGGATTCCAATAAAAGATGGAGAAAACTTGAAGCATGGCCACAACTTTTCCATAAGGCAAAAGTGAGTAAATTAAAAGAAACTGTGTTGTGCTTTGGGTAGACACAGTGCCACGTACCGGCATAAAGCCCTAGGATGGAAACACAGGTTGAATGCCTCCTTTTGCAGTTCCTCATCTAAAAAGTAAACTCAACACTCTGAAACTAACCACACTGAAAGTAAGTAAGTCATAGGGAAGAACTATAGTAAATACATTGTAAGATTGAAGTAGATGTTTGGGTGATGGGAAAATAGTTCCTAGGTAGGATTGTCTGACTCAGAATGAAGCAGAGGGAAAATACTGTTTTGAACTAGATATACCTGGCAGGCCTGTATTTCTCATGAAGGGAGACCCACAAGGAAAAATATCTAGAATAACATGTTAAAAACAATAATAACCTATCATACAAAATCATAGAAATTGTAAAACAAAAGTAGGCACTCAACTTCAACAAACAATATCCTTTCATGTGTTTAAAATGAGGAAAAGGGTGAACCCAGGAAGCACATTAAAATGTTAAGAAGGATCATCTGATCATTTCTAAAGTAGTAGGATAGTGGTTCTTAACACTGCACATTCTCATGCACCTAGGGTGCTTTAAAAAAAATAATTAGGGCTCCTGTCATAGCTCAGATCTATTGAATTAAGAACTCTGGGAAGGAGGGAGTTTTTGTTTTGTTTGTTTATTTTAAGAACTCCCATAGTGCGTTCCAAGTACAGTCAGAGTTCAGAGGAACCACACTAGAGGCAGATTCTGCTGCTGCACAAAGATATGGAGTGGAGTGCCATGCATAAAACTGAGAAAACACAATGTCTTAAGACAGTCATGGTAAAGCTGATGTGTACTGTTGGGCCCCTACTGGAACCCCTCTAGAAGTATTAAGAGTTCCTTCAACTCAGGAATCTTCAGGGAGTAATTCCACAGCAGGAGCATTTATGGGGACTGGGAGCCAAGCCTCCCTGGGACACAAGCTTCACAGAATAGGCAATTCCAGAGCAAGAGAAGATTACATTCACCATTGAGTAGGACAAGAAATGCCTGATCAAGGGACTGAAAATGTCATGTCTCTACACAGAGCTCATACTCAGTATTATACAGGAAAAACAAACATATGGAGATTAGGGGGAAATAAAAATTAGGTGGTTCCTAATTTTTATTACCATCTAATAAAAGTTAGACGGTAAAGAGTCTGCCTGCAATGTCGCAGACCCAGATTCGATCTCTGGGTTGGAAAGATCCCCTGAAGGAGGACATCACAACCCACTCTTAGTATTTTTGCCTCTAGTATATTTTGTCCTCACGGACAGAGGAACCTGGCATGCTAAAGGCCATAGAATTGCAAAGAGTTGGACACAACTGAAGCGACTTAGCATGCACGCACAAAAATCAGGCATCTTGAACTATTCTGCATTTAGGACCTGGGGCTAACTATATTGCAAATTCTATTATCAAAGGTCAGAAATGTTTCACATAACACTCTCTGCGAGAGAATCAAATAGAAGTTATTTTATACATTTAAAAACTAACCACAGATTCCTGAACTGGGAAACAAAACAAAAACAAGACCATTACAAGCTCTTGTTTTTCTTAATGTTGATGCCACCACTTCTCAAGTCTGTGTCTATTGCTTGTGAAATAAACCATTGGGACATTTTTCTTCTCACTCAGATGGCCTTCCTTAGCCCTTTCCTGCTTCTCACTTTTTAAGAATACCCATTCCAAAAGCTCAAAATGCTAGCAGCCAGGATTCCATCCATCCCTCATGAACCCAATCATCTTACCTCTCCACCAACAAACCACTTTACCCATCAGGAAGTCAACAAATTCAGGTTATCTTACATTTGTCTTTCTTCTCCAAGCTTTAATTTTCTTTTCTTATTTCAAAATGCAGCCCTATGAATTGTGAGATATAGAATCTAAAAATTCATTTATATAAATGCTGAGTCATGCTGTTGTGAGGTTAATGAAATGAATAGGATAAACCCGTGGAGCTAGTTGGTCAGAAACATTAGAGTCTGGGAGATCCAACTTCCTCCAAGTCCCGCCTGCAGTCTGGTGCCACCTGGTGGCAGTTGTCCAAAGTAGCTGAAATAGTAAAGAGGGATCTCTCTGGGTCCGGGATAGAAGCAGTGATGCCAGGAGTCTGCCTAGGAATGCACTCATTTTGTTGTCCCACCGTTGAGCAATTGGACCAGAAGAATAATGAGGATATGAGGACATACCTTCTCACGATACAGCTGCCTGCTATTTCCCTCCTTGGCCTTGTCTTCCCTTCAGAATGAAAAGACTTTATCCCTATTCAAGAATGTGGTTTGGGGATAGAATAAGAACTAATCACTAATGTCATTATTTCCAACTTGGATAAACTTGGATTAACTCAGGGCAGACTACCACAGGGTTTTTCTATATTATTTTTCTAGCTCATGCCTAGTTTTAGCTTCCTTTTTTTAAAGATATTTGTCATGCTTTTCCTAGACAATTACAGCAGCTTCTCAGTTTGTTTTCCTGCATCTTTAAGATTTAGCTCAAATAGAATTTTTTCCTAAATGCTTCCCATTCTCCTTCCCCTGGCTTTCATGCCCTTCCTCTGTGCCTCTTTAGCATCCTGCATAAATATTTATATAAAGCATATCAACCTTTCATAATACATTGCTTACTCATCGGTCCTTTTGATGTGAGCTGCTTTAGGGCGATGTCCTATAATCGTTTTATTCCCATCATTGACCATAGTGCCTAGAAAATTGCAGATGATTATCTAAGTGTAACTATGTATCCCCCCATTTTAAACATTCATAACACTACAGATCATTTATTCATTGGCACTCTTCTACTTTACAGAACGTTTTACTCATAGCAGCAGAATCACAGCTTACTTGAGCTGAAAGAGTCTTTGTCTACAACTTAAGTATTTACTTTGTTGATCTAACATAAAAACTAAACATTGACTCCAGGATATTAATTTTACTGTCCACATAAAGTCATCTTACCTTTTATCTTTCTTTTTTCTCCTCTTTCTTCATTAACATCAGTAAGCTATTAATCAACAATTTTTTGTGCACCTACCTTGAGCAAGACATACTTCTGGGAAATGTGGAGGTTATAAAAATACTGTAAGAGCTTATGCTTATCCACTTGGACATAAAACATAGTTACAGAAATGATGTTGAGAATAATGAGGATAAAACACAGTATCATCTTGTAAAAAGCAGACTATATACCAGTTAGTATACTGATTGTTTTATAACAAACTGAAAAAGCAAATAAACATTTCCTACCCCTTGGATGTTCACACGAGGAAGGCTTAATGATACCAAAACCTGCCCAGATATATAGAATGAATAAATGTAGAGAGAGCACCTCAACCTCGACTCTTTAGATCAATGACTTATGTTCTAAACTATGACATTATTCACATATTAAAAAAGGCAACATAGGCAGGATAGAAAATTTTGATGCTGAAGATGAAAAAGATTACCTTTCAGTGGACTTTTCAGGAAAAGTTCTGCAAAGGATTTGAACTGGATCTTAGAATCTGTGAAAGGAAAGGAATGGCAAGGTGAATTAAGGAAATATGTTTGGAAAAGAGGTAACTAAATATCAAGTTTCATACTAGACAATTCTATAGAATTCTCTTTCTTTGGTTTTTAATAAATAAAGCTCTCATATTCTCCCTCTCAATATGGTATTCACATTAATTTATTGTCCCAAGAGAGATTTTGAGTTCATAGAAATTCTTCTAACTAACTTTTGTCCTGGAGCCTTTGGGGAAAAAATGATAATGCAGAAAATAATTATTCTAGATTAGGTCTCCAGTCTGTAATCATGAGGCAGGACAATGTAAGTATAGAGATCAAAAAAGTATACATTGGTTCTAGGCATTTTTACTACTCACTGGCAAATGGTATACAAAATTGCCAATATTTCTGCACATCTTTTTAGTTTTAAGATCATATAATTTAAAAATTAATGTATTTTTATATTTCACTTGGGAACATAATAGTAACTTTTTATGAGCTTTAATATAATGGCTAGAGAAGTTTTCTTGCTGTCTCATTAATATGCTAGAAGACCACAGAAATCAAAAAAATGAGCAAAATGTCAGAAGCCTATGTTAATTTTAAGCTAACTAGAGTAGTAGTAAAAGAATGAGCATTACAAATATTAGAGTCATCATGTTTTGATACATCAGTAAAATAGTTGGTCGTTGATAAAATGTTTTATTGGGTAGAGGTATTAAAGGGACTAGATACGCTCCCTTTAAAAAATACTCTAAGACAGCCAATATTTCATTATTGAATTTTGTTGGAGTAGCTCAGTTGGTAAAGATTCCACTTGCAATGCAGGAGACCCCGGTTCGATTCCTGGGTCAGAAGATCCACTGGAGAAGGGATAGGCTACCCACTCCAGTGTTCTTGGACTTCCCTTGTGGCTCAGCTGGTAAAGAATCCACCTGCAATGCGGGAGACCTGGGTTTGATCCCTGGGTTGGGAAGATCCCCTGGAGACAGGGCTACCCACTCCAGTATTCTGGCCTGGAGAATTCCATGGACTATATAGCCCATGGAGTCACAAAGAGTCAGACCCGACTGAGTGACTTTCACTTTCAGGGAAATATTTTTAAAATACCATCTCCACTTAGTAGCAATGACAGAAAAACTATTCAGTAAGAAAATATAGTTTTTATATTCTGATATGATCCATTTTGTCAATGTTAATTGCTATTTGCCAGACTGAGTTTTACTCTGCACAAGCAAGGTGCCCATGACCTTTGAGCAAAAGGAGCAAATCTTTTTCTGCTTCCTTTGTAGTTTATATGCCCAAAACCTTCTAGCAGTCTGCAACTGTTTGGCTGGATCAAGTGTACTGTTTCATGGTCCATGAATCATTTTTTGAAATCAGGTAAGAAATATGAAACTTCTCTGAAACTGAATGGTAATTGGGAACTCTATGGTATTGTCATTACTATTATTTCCTTACTATTATCTTCTTATTATATATACATATAAATCTTCCCTCAAGACATCCAACAATCATCCTTTCTCAAAAAAAAAAAAAAAAACAACAGATGGAGCTAAAAATTCTCTTGTTCAAATCTCAGTTTTGTCTGTTTTACTGAGAAACTTTTGTGTCCATAATAAGCACATCCTGACATTTGCTTTTGTGTCTCTCTCACACGTAAAGGCCAAGTTAAGGGTGAAAATAATGGCAGATCAAAGTTTCATACCAATGAAAGTTTTAAATTACCATTTTCCTGGATTTTCATTTCTCTAAATACATTTTATAAAATATATTTGCCAGAACAAATTTCTCAGGACATTAACAGATAACATACAACATTCAGTTCTGTGGTTTAAAAATGTACTTACATTACCATATGTAAAATAGATAGCCAACAGGAATTCGCTGTATGGCTCCAGAAATTCAAACAGCGGCTCTGTATCACCCTAGAGGGGTGGGATGGGGAGGGAGATGGGAGGGAGGCTCAAAAGGAAGGGGATATATGTATACCTATGGCTGATTCCTGTGAGGTTTTTACAGAAAACAACAAAATTCTGTAAAGCAATTATCCTTCAATAAAATAATAAATTAAAAATGTATTAGATTCAAGTAGTTATATAAGCATAGTAATAATAGTTCTGATAACTAGAATTCATTCATAGTTCCTAGAAAAAAGTTAGCCTGTAAATAGCTTTAGAATATTTTCTCAGTCTTTACATTTTACAGGTGAGGAATCAGAATTTAGAGACTTTTTTTTTAATTAGTTTATTTTCTATTTTTTAACTTTACAATATTGTATTTGTTTTGCCATACATTGACATGAATCTACCATGGGTGTACATGATTTCCCCTTCCAGAACCCCCCTTCCACCTCCATCCCCATCCCATCCCTCCAGGTCATCCCGGTGCACCAGCCCCGAGCACTCTGTATCATGCATTGAACTTGGACTGGCGATTCATTTCACATATGATAATTTACATGCTTCCATGCCATTCTCCCATATCATCCCCGCCCTCACCCTCTCCCATAGAGTCCATAATACTGTTCTATTTATCTGTGTCTATTTTGATGTCTCGCATACAGGGTTATCTTTACCGATTGACTAAATACCATATATATATGTTAGTATACTCTATTGGTGTTTTGCTTTCTGGCTTCCTTCACTCTGTATAATAGGCTTCAGTTTCATCCACCTTCCATTAGAACTGATTCGAATGTATTCTTTTTAATGGCTGAGTAATATACCATTGTGTATATGTACCACAGCTTCCTTATCCATTCATCAGCTGATGGGCATCTAGGCTGCTTCCATGTCCTGGCTATTATAAACAGTGACTTTTAATAAATGTTTGAAAGTCACATAATTAGTAGTAGAACCAAGACTTAAATAAAGATTTTTCTACTCATTTTAAAATTTATTTTATATTAAAAGATAGTTCTTATTCTTTACTCCAAACAGTCTCAGAGTCATTACTATATTAACATGTTAATGTTTTATATGCTGTATTATTCAGGGTTTTAAAGAAAAGAAAAACCAATGTGTGTGTGTGTGTGTATAAACCTCTCTCATATATATGTATATATAATATTATATATATATAACTATATACATAACTCATGTATAAATATCATATATACACACTAACACACACACACACACACACATTTATACAAATATCCCAGATAGATGGGCTGATTTATTAAAAGGATTTGGCTCACATGATTATGGAGGCTGAGATCCAAGATCTTCAGTTGGAACTGACAAGCTGGAGACACAGGAGAGCTGATGGTATGTGTGTGAAAGTCAGTCAGTCATGTCTGACTCTTAGGGACCCCATGGACTGCAGCAAGCCAGGCTCCTCTGTCCATGGAATTCTCCGGGCAAGAATATTAGAGTGGGTTGCCATTCTCTTCTCCAGGGGATCTTCCCAACCCCTGGATCGAACCTAGGTCTCCCACATTGCAGGCAGATTCTTTACCATGTGAGCCACAAGGGAAGCTTAAGAATGCTGACTGTATCAGTTCAGTTCAGTCACTCAGTCATGTCTTACTCTTTGCCACCCCATGGACTGCAGCATACCAGGCTTTCCTGTCCATCACCAACTCCCAGAGTTTACTCAAATTCATGTCCATTGAGTTGGTGATGCCATCCAACCATCTCATCCTCTGTTGGCCCCTTCTCCTCCCACTGACTGGATAGTTCTAATTGATTCCAAAGGCCTGAGAACCATAAAAGCCAATGGTGCAATTTCTAGCTCCCAAACCAACAGGCTTAAAGCCCCAAAGAGACACTTTTTCAGATTGATTCTGAAGGCAGGGAAAAGACCAGTATCCAAGCTCATCAGTTCCTTTTGCTTAGGCTTTTTGTTCTGTTCAGTTCAACTGATTGTATGAGGCCCCCTCACATCAGGGAGGAAAATCTGCTTTCTTTAGTTTACTGATTCAAGTGTTAATCTCATGCAGAAACACCCTCACAGAACACACCCAGAACACTGTTTGATCAAATATCTGAGCATCTCATGGCCCAGTTACACTGATCTAAAAAATTAACCATCATACATGCTAAAATGTAAACCTTGGAACTGAAATAAGCCAGGGAAATGAATATTTTCTAAACATTTTTATAAAAAATTCCAATCCTTTGAAAAGTAAATCTCGGAAACAATGTGCCATCGAATATCATTGAGATTTGTTAGCCAAGACTTTAGAAACTTACTGAATTATGTCACAGTCTTTGCATAATCTTTGAAAAGTTTTGTTCTTTCATTGATTTTTGAATCAATGAACCCTGAGAAAGCAACAACTTTAATAGAACCTACTGGAAAGGAGAGGATTTTTCTGGTAGATTGCTGTAATAATAATCTCAAATTTGTATATACCTCTCTGTACTAATGATCTTGAATCCCTCACATACTGACACTAGATTTGGCCTTGTCATTTTCTTTGAACAATGAAGCAGCAGCAATGAAACTTAAGCAAAGATTTGAAATGTGATTGATTATTAAGGTTTTTCTTTTCTGACTTTGAAAACTTGCTAGAAGAGAAGGCCATGGCTAAATTTTCCCCAACACTTCAGGTGACAGACAGCCAACCTTCAGAGCTGTTGACATCGAACTGATAAGAAGTTGACTGCAGATACTTGAGTAAGCCTGACCTGATCATCAGAATAACCACCCAGCTAAATTCAGTCCAAACTGCTGAACTGTAGAAGCAACCATGTTGTTTTAAGCTAATCAGTCTTGGAGGAGGGAGGGGAGACATTTTACTAAGAGTCTTGAAATTAAAAGACCTAGTTTTACCTGATCAAGTTTGGGCAGTGTGACTCAGCCCATGAAAACCTTAGCTTCCTCCTCTTTAAAGTTAGGACAGTAATAAAATATATTAAATAATTTTGCTTTCATAGTTAAATAATGTATGATGAATTCTGGAGCTATTTTATAAAATATAAACACTATATATATACAAGTTATTGCTATTTTTATATGAAATTTTATCAGTTATTTTTATTAATCATAATGCTAGCTATGATTGGTATTATTTTTATGATGTTATTTGATGCCTGATCAATCTAGTGTTCAACAGCTATAAAGATTATTTGATCTTTTGGCCAGCTCTATATGGAGCTGATTCCAAGGCTAAGGCAGAAAAAGGGTTCAGAATGGATATATGACCAGAATTTTGTGTGCCTTGTTCAATGAGCCCCCTATGTTGATCACATGGATTTTGCTGGACATCTTCAGAAAGCCCAGGACATGTAGAAATCCTTGCACAAAAGTCTCACATCAGGCCTTGTTAGGCCCTCTATTATGTAGGAGAAAAATGGGGCCAATCTGACCCATCTCAGGCAACCCATAATCAAGAGCTTCCATCCATATGTTTCTTGATTTATCTCTGCTTCAGTTTCTTCTTCTAATACAGCAAGAAATTAATAGTAACTACTGCATAGTATCACAGTGACAAATAAATTAATTAATGCTTATTATTAAGTGATCTAAACCATACCAGTAACATTGTAAGTACTTAATAATTACAAGTATTTGTTACAAGTTACAAGTATTCAAGAAGTAGATAGTTGTCAGTACTCTTGCTATTACTGTGAAATAATAGTACTATTATACTCATCTCACACACTAGTAAAGTAATGCTCAAATTCTCCAAGCCAGGCTTCAGCAATATGTGAACCATGAAATTCCAGATGTTCAAGCTGGTTTTAGAAAACGCAGAGGAACCAGAGATCAAATTGCCAACATCCGATGGATCATCGAAAAAGTAAGAGTTCCAGAAAAACATCTATTTCTGCTTTATTGACTATGCCAAAGCCTTTGACTGTGTGGATTACAATAAACTGTGGAAAATCCTGAAAGAGATAGGAATATCAGACCACCTGACTTGCCTCTTGAGAAACCTGTATACAGGTCAGGAAGCAACAGTTAGAACTGGACATGGAACAACAAACTGGTTCCAAATAGGAAAAGGAGTACGTCAAGGCTATATTGTCACTGTGCTTATTTAACTTATATGCAGAGTACATCATGAGAAACACTGGGCTGGAGGAAGCACAAACTGGAATCAGGATTGCTGGAAGAAATATCAATAACCTCAGATATGCAGATGACACCACCCTTATGGCAGAAAGTGAAGAATAACTAAAGAACCTCTTGATGAAAGTGAAAGAGAAGAGTGAAAAAGTTGACTTAAAGCTCAACATTCAGAAAACTAAGATCATGGCATCCGATCCCATCACTTCATGGCAAATAGATAGGGAAACAGTTAAAACAGTGGCTGACTTTATTTTTCTGGGCTCCAAAATCACTGCAGATGGTGACTGCAGCCATGAAATTAAAAGATGCTTACTCCTTGGAAGGAAAGTCATGACCAACCTAGATAGCATATTAAAAAGCAGAGACATTACTTTGTCCACAAAAGTTCATCTAGTCAAGTCTATGGTTTTTCCAGTAGTCATGTATGGATGTGAGTGTTGGACTATGAAGAAAACTGAGCACAGAAGAATTGATTCTTTTGAACTGTGGTGATGGAGAAGACTCTTGAGAGTCCCTTGGGCTGCAAGGAGATCCAACCAGTCCATCCTAAAGGAGATCAGTCCTGGGTGTTCATTGGAAGGACTGATGTTGAAGCTGAAACTCCAATACTTTGGCCACCTGATCCGAAGAGCTGACTCATTTAAAAAGACCCTGGTGTTGGGAAAGACTGAAGGCAGGAGGAGAAGGGGACGACAGAGGATGAGATGGTTGGATGGCATCACCGACTCAATGGACATGAGTTTGGGTAAACTCTGGGAGTTGGTGATGGACAGGAAGGCCTGGTGTGCTGTGGTTCATGGGGTTGCAAAGAGTCGGACACAACTGAGCGACTGAACTGAACTGTTACTATTTTGTTTCATTGTTGCTCTTTGGACTTTTCAGTCTACAACTGTTTTTTTTTATTATTTTTCTTATTTTATTATTTTTTTTAGTACACATAAGCAATCATAAATGAGCAAATATTCCAAACTGATCATCCTGACAACTTTTATCAGCAGTTACATCATATTCAAATGTTGAAACATAATCTTAAAATAATAATTTTAGGAGACAGGAACATTAAGATGATTAAATCAGGAGGGTAGAACCCTCATAAATGAATGAGACTAGCAACCTTGTAAAAGAGACCCTAGAGAGCACCTTGCCCCTTCCACCATAGAGGACACAGTGAGAAGTTGTACTCTGCAACTTGAAAGAGGGCATTCACCAGAACCTGACCATGCTGATACCCTGAGTTTGAACTTCCAGCCCTCAGATCTATGAGAAATAAACTTCCGTTCTTTATAAGCCACTAGGTCTGTGGTATTTTGTTACAACAGCACGGATGAACTAAGATATTATGCACGTTATCATTAGATAAATTAAGTCAATACATTTTTGTGTAAGTTATTGTAATTATAGGAATAAACATGGGACTTCATTAATTCTAAAATCTTGAACATGCTTCCATCAGGGCTAATGTTAGCAAAATATCAAAAAAATTTTACATTGTGCTTTTTTTCACCTTTTGTATTTGATTTTATTGCTATGTAACAAATTACCACAAACATATAGGTACAAAAGTACATATATTAATTATCCATGGCTCAAAAAGCTGGGTATGATCTAGTTAGGACCTCTGCCCAAGGTGTCACCAGGCTGAAATCAAGATGTTGGTAATCATTTTGTTTTCCTTTATGATTCAAATTTCTCTTCTGATCTTACTGGTTGTTGGCAGATTTTAGTTCTCAAAAACTACAGTTCTGAAATCCCCCTTTTCCTTCTGGATATTAACAAAAGGTCACCCTCAGTTTTGGAGACCACCTTCAGTTTCATGCCATGAAATCGCCTCAATAGATAGTTCAAATGTGGATTTTGCTTCTTGAAGGTCAGCGAGAAAAATTTCTCCTGCTTCAAATCTTTTTAGCCCCCTTTTTTAATGGCCCACATGTTTAAACTGGGTGAACCAGAATCATCTCTCTTTTGATTACCTCAAAGTCACTGATTAGGAATTCTAATTACATCTTTAAAATCTCTGCCATATAATGTAACAATCACAGGAGTGATATGTCACAAGTACTTTTCAAAAGGAGGAGATGTTATACAAGGTGTGTACACCAAGTTCGTGAGAATCTTGGGGGTTAATTTAGTATTCTACTTATTACATCTGTAATATGGATATTTTGAAATTTTAAATTGGATGTTTATGATAGCTGCTAAACAGCAAACTCTAAAATGTTCGAAAAGAAAACTTTAGCTTTTAAAATGAACTCAGAAGTTGCTACCTACAATGATCATGTACAATGCTAACTGATGATAGCAATTAAAGATTATTTGCTCCAAGTAAATGTATAAAATTATTAGCATTGTGTTGAACTGTCTAAATAGCTACAGATGTTTATTCTGAGAGTCAGAAATGATGCTTTTGAACTGTGGTGCTGGTGAAGACTCTTGAGAGTCTCTTGACAGCAAAATCAAACCAGTCAATCCTAAAGAAAATCAAACCTGAATATTTATTGGAAGGACTGATGCTGAAGCTCTGATACTTTGGCCACATGATGTGAACAGCTAACTCATTGGAAAAGACCCTAATGCTAGGAAAGGTGGAAGACAAAAGGAGAAGAGGGCAGCAGAGGATGAGATGGCTGGAAGGCATCATCAACTCAATGGACATGAGTTTGAGCAAACTCCAGGAAATAGTGGAGGACAGGGAAGCCTGGTGTGCTGCAGTCCATGAGGTTGCAGAAAGTCAAACATGACAATGACTGAGCAACAGCAAAGGTAAACATTTTGCCACTTAAATCTTTAAAAGAAAACTATGAGACTGCAGATTTTAGGTATGGCATGCAAATAGATTTTAAGTTGTCACTTCCAACCTTAAAATAAGAAAAATCTGAATAAATGAAAGATCAATAATTTTTAACTTATCAGAGAATGGAGGTTTCAGGACAAATTATCATCCCAAAAGTTGGACAAGAAAATATAGAGTCACGGTGCCTAGATCAGTTTAGCTAGAACAGAGCTGCTAGAGCCACGAATAGGTAGGAACACATACATGATGAAGAGAGTAAGAAATTTCTGGAAGCTGCAGTCTTAGGGGACTATCCCCAGTTTCATAGATTTTACCCTGTGTAAAAGGGTAAAATCTGTACTAGGTTCTGTACTAGGATCTCATAGTGAAGAATCAAGCAAGCTCTTATTGTGGTTCTGGCAGGAGGAGGAAAAGGGTGCTTGGGAAATATGCTGAGATAATTTTCTATGACAAATATTTACTTTCCAGAGGAAAGACTTTGCCAGAGTCTTATTCCAGCTGTGGGCTTCCCAAGTGGTACTAGTGGTAAAGAACTCACCTGACACAAGGCAGGAGACGTAAGAAACAGGGGTTTGATCTCTGGGTCCAGAGGATCACCTGGAGGAGGGCATAGCAACCCACTCCAGTATTCTTGCCTGGAGAATTCCATGAACAGAGGAGCCCAGTGGGTTATAGTCCATATAGGATTGCAAAGAGTTGGACATGACTGAAGTGACTTAGCACACATACATGCATCCCAGTTACAGGAGAGAATTCCTCTCATTCCCCAAAGCTTTCCTTTCTCAACTAAGGTGGGGCTGATGATATATACTGGAAAACACTTGTGAGAGCACCAGCCTAGAGACACAGGCCCAAGAAAGGACTGTAGTTTAATCAGAAGGTGACAGAACATTTCCCTCCTCACCTCCATGCCACCATACCAACAAGGTTATATCATATTAAAAGGAAATTACCACTGATCAATGTAGCCCCTTTCTGAAGAGGAATACTTAGGAAAGTTTAAAGTCAAGAGCAGAAACAAAAACAAGATACATTAGGTTTGGGCAAAACTAAGTGAGGTTTCAGACCATGAATTGTAAATCATTATAAGTAGGCTCAAACATAACTTTATTAATCAAAACAGAAGCCATTATAATAAACACATTTTTGCCAAGGAGAAGTAAGTTTGTTTATTACTGTAGCATTAAAGTCATGCTTCAGGATTTGACGAACTCTTGGAAAGTATTTTCTGCCTCCTGCTGGTTGAGGAAGCGTTTTCTCTGCAAAAGTCATCAAGATGCTTGAAGAAGTGGTAGTCATCTGGTGAGAGGCCAGGTGAATATGGTGGATAAGGCAAAATTTCATAGCCCAATTTGTTCAACTTTTGAAGCATTCATTGTGCAATGTGTGGTCAGGCATTGTCCTGCAGAAGAATTGGGCCCTTTCTATTGACCAATGCCAGCTGCAGGTGTTGCAGTTTTTGGTGCATCTCATTGATTTGCTGAGCATACTTCTCAGACATAATGGTTTCACCAGTATTCAGAAAGCTATAGTGGATCAAACCAGCAGCAGACCAAACAGTGATCATCACATTTTTTTTTTCCTTTAGTGCAAGTTTGACATTGGGAAATATTATTGTACTGGCAAAGCAGAGACATTACTTTACCAAAAAGGTCATATAGGCAAAGCTATGATTTTTTCAGTAGTCATGTATGGATGTGAGAATTGGACCATAAAGAAAGCTGAGTGCTGGAGAATTAATGCTTTTGAACTGTGGTGTTGGATAAGACGGTTTAGAGTCTCTTGGACTGCAAGGAGATCAAACTAGTTAATCCTAAAGGAAACCAATCCTGAATGTCCATTGGAAGGACTGATGCTAAAGCTGAAACTCCAGTACTATGGCCACCTGATGTGAGAAGCTGACTCATTAGAAAAGACCCTGAAGCTGGGAAAGATTGAGGCAGGAGGAGAAGGGAACAACAGAGGACAAGATGGTTGTATGGCATCACCGATTCGATGGACATGAGTTTGAGCAAGCTCCGGGATTTGGTGATGGACAGGGAAGCCTGGAGTACTGAAGTCCACGGGGTCATAAAGAATTCGGACATGACTTAATGACTGAACTGAACTGAACTTGGCATTGGGAAGGACTTGGGAACTTCTTCTCGGTCCAGCCACCAAGCTGATTATCACCAGTTGTATAAAATTCACTTTTCATTGCATATCACAATTCCAATCAATAAATGGTTCATTGTTGTTGCATATAATAAGAGAAGACAACACTTTAAACCTACGATTTTTTGGATTTCCAGTCAGCTCATGAGGCACCCACTTGAACTTTTTCACCTTTTCAGTTTGCTTCAAATGCTATATGATCACAGAATGGTTGATGTTGAGTTATTTGGCAACTTCTGGTGTAGTTGTAAGAGGATCAGTTTTGATGATTGCTCTCAATTGGTCATTGTCGATTTCTAATGGCCAGCCACTGTGCTCCTCATCTTCAAGTCTCTTGTCTCCTTTGCAAAACTTCTTGACCCACCACTGCACTGTATGTTCGTTAGCAGTTCCTGGGCCAAATGCCTTCTTGAAGTTGTGAGTTATCTCTGCTGCTTTACAACCCATTTTGAGCTCAAATAAAAAAAAAATCGCTCAAATTTGCTTTATGTTTAACATCATTTCTATATTCTAAAATAAATATAAAATAAATAGCAGGTAATAAACCATTGGCAAAAAACATAAAGCAAGAAATCCACATTAAAATGATGCATAACTCATTATTCAACAATGAAATATCACAATTATTTTTACATCAACCTAATATGAAGCCTGTGGTACCTATCCTTGGAGGAAACATTAAACACAGACAGTTCTAGCCAGATTAACATAAAAATACATCCTCTAGGCCTAGTCACGTCAATTTTAATCACTTAATACAACATGTGTCACTTTCAGCAAACAGCTACATTCACCAAGACAGACAAACACTCTGGACCATAAAAAGACAACTAAATACATATTATAAAACAAAAATTATACAAGGTATGTTGTCAGATCATAATGGGATTAAATTAGAAATCAATAATAAAATGATACTTGGAACATATCTGAATACTTGCACATCAAATAATAAATAAATAAACCTGAATCAAAGAAGTAGTCTCAAGGAAAATTCAGAAGATATTTTAAACTAAATTACAAGAAAAATACAACCTATCAAAATTTGTGGAATGCAACAGAGACAGTGCTTGGAGGAAAAATATAGCTTTAAATGCATGTATTAGAAAATAAGAAAGACCTAAATCAGTAACCTAAGATTCCATCTTATAAAACTGGAAAATAGAGCACAATTTAGCTTAAAGTAAGTTGAGAAAAAAAAGAAAAATATTGGCAGAAATCAGTGAAATTGAAAACCAAAGAAAAAACTAAAAGCTAATTATTTGACAAATATATTGATAAATCTGTTGCCTGGCTAACCAGAGAAAGAGAGAGAAGAGAAAGAAATTTCAGTATCAGAAATGAAACATGTAACTGTACAACAGAGTATTATTCAGCAATAAAATGAAATGAGCTCTCAAGATTCTAAAACACATAGATGACATGTAAATACATATTGTTGTTATTCAGTCGCTCAGTCGTGTCCGACTCTTTGCAACCCCATGGACTGCAGCACTCCAGGCTTCCCTATCCTTCACGGCTTTCCCGGAGCTTGCTCAAACTCATGTCCATTGAGCCAGTAATGCCATCCAACTATCTTGTCCTCTGTCATTCCCTTCTCCTCTTGCCTCAATCTTTCCCAGCATCAGGGTCTTTTCTAATGAGTCAGCTTCTCGCATCAGGTGGCCAAAGTATTGGAGCTTCAGTTTCAGCATCAGTCCTTCCAATGAATATTTAGGATTGATTTCCTTTAGGATTGACTTGTTTGATCTCCTTGCAGGCCAAGGGACTTTCAAAGTTCTTCTCCAATACCACAGTTGTTCTTCAGTGCTTCGGCGGTCAGCTTTCTTTATGGTGCAACTCTCACACCCATACATGACTACTGGAAAAACCATAACTTGACTAGACAGATCTTTGTTGGCATAGTTATGTCTCTGCTTTTTAATATGCTGTCTAGGTTTGTCATGGGCTTCCCTGGTGGCTCAGAGGGTAAAGCATCTGCCTGCAATGCCGGACACCCGGGTTCAATCCTTGGGTTGGGAAGATCCCCGGAGAAGGAAATGTCAACCCATTCCAGTACTCTTGCCTGGAAGATCTCATGGATGGAAAAGCCTGGTAAACTACTGACGATGGGGTCACAAAGAGTTGGACACGACTGAGTGACTTCACTTTCACTTCAGTAGATTTGTCATAGTTTTTCTTCCAAGGAGCAAGTGTCTTTTAATTTCGTGGATGCAGTCACCATCTTACTAAGCAGAAAAAGTCTATCTGAAAAGTTTACATATTCAATTATGCAACTGTATTAATTCTCTAAACACCAAAACTATAGAGATGCAAACAGATGAGTGGTTGGCATTGTTTGAATAGATGCTACTTCCTCTCAGAGAATAAAATATGAAAAGGTAGAGGCGAAAGAGTAATGAGAAATATTACAAGCACTACCATAGCCAGGTGATCAAGGTTAACACCAACAGTGATGTCACCGTGATAGTATGTATGCTTGATATGTGATGAAAATAGCATTTTACCTCTGTGGTCTTCCTGCCCAAAAACACATAACCCAGAACAATCAAGAGCTAACTATCAGACAAATTTCAGTTGATTCTACAAAATATCTAAATTCATATTTCTCATAAGTGTAAAGGCCATCCAAAACAAGGAAAGTCTGACAAAAAATGTCACAGTCAATAGGAGCCTCATGAGAAATGACTACTAAAAGTAATGTGATATCCTGAATGGGGCAATGGGACCAAAAAATAAAAAATAAAAACAAAGAAAAGGTGAAAGTAAAGGAAGAAGATAAAAGAGACAGAGACAGAAGGAAGACAAACAGTAAGTAGAAACTAAAGAACTCTGAGTAAATTATGGGCTTTAGTAAATAATAATATATGGACACTGATTCATTAATTGTAATGAATGTATCATGTTAATGTAGAATGTTAAATATAGGGCAAACTGAGTGAGGGGAATATTGGAATATTCTATACTTATCTTTGCAATGTTCTATATACCCCAAAACTATTTTAAAATTAAAATTAATGTTAAAATATTATTTAAACAGTCTATTATGGACTGATTGTATTCCTTCCCCGCCCCTACAAATTCATATGTTGATGCCTCTAACTCCCAATATGATTATTTTTGAAATTAGGGTCTTTACACAAGTAATTAAAGTTGAAAGAATTCACAAGAGCTGGTATCCTTATAAGTAAGAGTCACCAGAGATCTCCCTCCATCCTCCTTTCCCTCTCTTTCCCACCACCTCCCCCCACTCTCATATTAATAGATAAACTATTTGAGATACAACTAAAATAAAAATAGAATGCCTTGTCTATCATTGGGGAACTGCTTTTGAACAATGAACAAGATTAACATTTAAAGAAAAACAATTAGGCTTAGGCAATGACTGGAAATGTAACTCATCCACATCTAATATTTTCTGTGTTTTTAGCATTTCATAGTACTAAAGGATTTTACTTGAAATATTGTTTCATTTAAATGGGATATGTTTTTATTTTTAAACATGTAGTGATGGCTGAGGTTAGTCATTAACATTTGTAATCTACTTAATTTGGAAGTCAAATTATTATACCACTTGTGACTTATAACTATTTCTTCAAAGTAGGAAACAGTTCTATGTGCGTATACCTTTGGATAATGCCCCTCCTCCTCTTAGTATTTTGGACTAAATAAATGTAGTCTTAAAATAGAATGTAAAGTGTATACAACTTCCACCGGTACATTTTACTCACATTTCTCATTTATGAGAATTTAAACCCTAACTAGACCAACAGCCAGAACTGTATATTTAAACTAGACTAATATGCCACAGTTTTGCTGGGTACAAATTCAAACAATAATGCTTGGAGTTATGATGTCTGTCCTAATTCTCATTTAACATTAAATACATGCCTTCATTTTTTACTTAATTCAAAAGAATCATTGAAGTAATTTTCCATTTTATTTTAAATAGAATTCACAAGGATTTCCACCCACTCCAACATCAACATTTGGAGGGCTTGAAAATTGGAGTTTTAATTATAGCTCTTCTCAAAGAATAATGAAATTACATAAAAAGTTTATTTGACTATAAACAACAGAAAGCTATTAACTCATTGGACTCTGCTCACTAAAGATATGATTCTTAATAACCTTTGTTAAATATCAGAGCATACTTTTATTAACTATGAAAGCTAATAATTGATGCTTGGAGCACTAAATTTATTCATTAAAAATGTATAGTTCTGAAAAGTACATGACAGTTCACCATTTTACGTCTTAGGTGATGCTTTCCTTATTTAGAATATAAGTTCTTTGGTGGCAGTGATCTTTGTTTTATTCACTAATATATCCCCAGCAATAAAAAAAGTACTGACAAAACAGGCAATCAGTAAATATTTGTTGAATGAATGAATTCAACCACCATGATTTTCGCAAAAAGTATGAAATTGAATAGTAACATTTTTTTTATTGAAAATTTTACCAAGAAAGACGTATAAATGAACACTAGCTACATGAAAAGACGCTTAACATCACTAATCATTAGGGAAATGAAAATCTAAACCACAGTGAGCTATCAACACAAACATGTTAGAATTGCTATTATTGAAAAGATAAGAAATAGCAAGTGCTGGCATGGATGTGGAGAAAAGGAAACACTTGGGAAATATATATTAGTGCAGCCACTGTGGAAAACAATCTGGCAGTTTTTCAAGCAATTAAAAATAGAACTATAATATGACACAGTAATTCCACTTCCAGGTATTTATCTCAAGAAAACAAAACCACAAACTTGAAAAGATATTTACATCCACATGTTCACAGTAGTATTATTTACAAGAGTCAAGACATGAAAATAACCTAAGTGTCCACCAATGGATAAATGGATAAAGAAAACATGGTGTATATAAGATGGAATATTATTCAACCAAAGAAAGGAAGTACATCCTGACATTTATTACAGCATGGATGGACCCTGAGAGCATTATGCTAAGTGAAGTGAGACAGAGAAAAGACAAATACTGTATGATCTCACATATATGTGGAACTTAAAAAAAAATAGTTTCAGAAACAGAGCAGATTAGCAGTTACAAGAGGCAGGGGGTAGGAGGTAGGTAAAACGGGTGAAGGTGGTGTAATTTGTTTTTTTCTTTTTTTTTTTCCTTAAATACTTCTGTGGAACTTATAACCCTAGTAGAACCTGTGTGAATTGTCTCTTGACAAGGTTTGAAGAAGAAATTCTCTAATGCAAATACAGATGCACATTGCTATGTGGCTAATAAAATATCAACAAAATTATAGGCTGAACCAAAGACAAAACTAAACTCAGATCAGAGTATATTTCATAGTCTTATTATAGTTTTTGATAATCACTAATAGACTGAGAACGAGTGTTCTGAGAATACAAAATCAAAGGCAGACAAACAGTACAGTGAGAAATCTAGAAATTCTTACCATATGAATACTTAGTTGTATTTAAATTGCTGAAGGATTGTCCTGAAGAAGTGAATATGACCTACTCTTTGTTACTCCAGAGGTTATAATTTATTTTGGAGGCAGTTTTGAAATCAATATGAGGAATATTTAACAGCTATTGCAGTGGATTTATAGAGTGAGTACTGACAAATTAGGGAGACTCCTGGTACTGGATATATTCAAGAAAAGTTTGACAAGAATGTTTGACAGTCAGAGACTTGGATAAATATTCATGAAGACCATTTGTAGTCCTAAAAGTCCCCAAGACTGTGTTTCTTTACAGATATTTACAACAACTATCTATTTTGTTACTCTAGAATCAGAAAAAAAGTACAAATTTGGTATGCAATATCTTTAGTTGGAATAGTGATTCTGCACACTAATTTTGAGAAATTGGATTATTGTATCTGAAAGTGTTAATGCATTCTTCAGAGAATAGTCAGGATTCAATAAGATCTATAAATTCTAAAATGTGATATATAATAAACCACATATTGAAAACTCATATGCAATTTTAATTTATTTTCTAAATATTAATTTAGTAGGGCTACTGTTAACCAGGAAAAAACAAAACCTGTTTTCAAGACATACAGAACTGCACTAGCAAGATACAGCCCTCGTAGATCCAACAGATTGTCTGTTATGTGTCCCTCATGATATAGTCATTGTAATACATACTTCATAGGATACAGAAGTTCAGATCATGCCATAACTTGCTAAGAACTACACAACTATCTAAATAGTTGCCTTTTATTGATTATCCAGGAGATAGAACAGGTTTGAGGTAAGTGTATTGTTTAATTGTTTTCTATTCACATAGATAACCTCTAGAGCTCCATTTGTTTCCCATCATGAAGCCTTACTCTAAATGTTTCTTCCCCTTTAGAAAACCTCCTTGTCTTCAATTTGTGTGTAATTGTCATATTCCATCACAGTGTTAATCTCAACAGTATTCTCCTTCCAACTCTGTCTTTATTCAGTATAAGAGGCAGGAAAGAAAACACAGCTTCTTTTAGTTCAACACATCAGAGGAAGCTAGAAATTCAATTTCCTGATTCCCAGTTCAGTTTTCTCTCTATTACAAACTTACTACCACTGAGTGAACTTTAGCTACCATGTCTACAGAAAGTTCTGACATTCATAGTCGCAAATCAACATCTGTACGGTCTTCTTCAAATTCAGAAGGTACAGACAAAAGGGAATAAGGGGAAAACAAAGCAGCTGTGAGCAATGTATTTGGGTGGGGATTTGATTTATAAAGTTTCTGCTCAGTTTACACTTGAACTCTACAAACCCAGTTTTCATAGTATTGTCCCTTAAAGTGTCTAAGGTATTTGACTCAGAAAAAACAAAAAAACAGAGGACTTCTGATTAGGAATAAGTAAATAGGAATAGTAATAAATAAAGGCAATGCCTAGGTAAAAGGTTATAATTGTATACTCGCATACACAAACTATACATAAAAATATCCAGACATCATATATAATCAAGACAATACCTTGGAGGCACATCATTAAAAAATTAGAAACCAAGCCTCCACTCATAAACTTTTCCCACTGATAGCAAAATTAGAAATATTAAATCAAACATCATCAAATATTACTGTACTATAAGGATGTTGCACTGAATTATACTGAAGTTGAACAGAATGCTGAACAGTATCCAATATTACTTGCATTACTCACATAAACATTACAAAATGAAATGACACACTAAGAATAGAGAGAGGCATTTTTATAAAAGGAAATTCTTTTAAGTGATAGTTGGTGCCATCATTACTTTCTGTTTGTTTGTTGACTACAGTGTGAATTGAAAGCAGGGGTTTAGCAGAGAAACATGGAAATTACCGGTAATAGCAAGTTCTAAATTCTCTCTCCCATCACAACATCAATCACTACAAAGAATGGTCAATAATAAATATCAGCATAGGACAATTCTTTGTAACACTCATTTTTAAAATCTGTATTTTAAAAATGCAGAAGTATGAAAATTATAGGAGCAATGCTCTATCATAATATTTTTCCTAACTTTTATATTATATGTTAGCTTGAAAATTAAAAAAGCCTTCTCAAAAAAAGATATGTTAACATGGTATTTTTTTAATTTACAAAATACTAAGTTTAAAACATTTTAACGCTTGAGTAAATCATCTACAAGTTAATCATTTGTTTAAGTGAAATTCCTATATCCTGGTCACATTTAAAATATTTGTCATATTGATAAAAGATGATGTGGTTTCTGGAATATCAAATCACTGTGTAAGAAAATTATCATCAAATTCATTATTGATGTCTCTCAAGAGTCCCAGTAAAATAAATCAAATGAGAGCACAGCAAATAAAAAATAGCAACAACAAAATCCTCTTGTACAATACTATACGGCCAATAAAATGAGTAACTTGTTTTCAGGTCAAGAGGGAAAGAAATATGAAAAAGGAGAGAATGAAATACATCAAATAAGTACCAATCATGAATCACATTTTGACTTCACTCCTACATTTCTGATGTTATAATTTGCCATATTTTACTAATCTAAATTATATATGTAAAATCTGAACTATAAATTATCCTAAATTTAGTAGGTTTCATGGGCAACTACTCTTTCATAATATTAAATTATGTATATTCTTTTTATAAATAGTGTTGTCAAAATTCAAGTTGAACAAAATAAGGGTCAACATAAGAAATATTCAAACACAGATCTCCCATACATCATTAGTAATTTGTCAAAGGCTTGATGGGAAAGAACATCATGGTTGATCTCCTGTGTTGACTCACTCCCTATTCTGCAGACACTCACAACCTAAAAACTACATTTCCTACACTACTTTGAAACTAAAATTTTGGAGATAGAATTGATTTCACTGAATAACTGCATTCCTGTCAGATTTCAAAGACAGAAATCAAGCAGAAGCTCTCTTTCAGGCATTCATTCTGACTGCAAGCAGTATCATAGCAACATCAGTGCAGTGAGATAATTTTAGTGGCCATACTCCATATCTAGTGGACAAACCTTCATAGGAAGCAGAAGAAATTGTACACAAAGTAGCGGCAGTTTCCCGATCTCTGGGTTGCAGGCATGGGAGTGTTCTTAAAACCAGGTGGCTCCTCCACCCAGCCCTTCCAATCATGCTCTAAGTAATTAATTACCTGTATAAAAATCCTAGTAATTGAAATATCTAAGGGGCCATATTTTCCCTCTATACTTACTGATAGGAAAGAAAAATATGCTGAATATTAACAAAGAAACCTAAATACATACATCTATATAAAAGTATATACATAAAGATATTATAGAAGATATAAATAAAGGGAGATACACATCATGTTTCAGGAGAAGTATAAAATGTTTTCTTAATTAACATGTAGTGTTAAATAAATCCCAATCAAAGTACTAGGGGAATTTTTATGACACTTTTAAAACAGGTTTATAAAGTTTACCTGTAAACATAAGTAGTTAAGAATAGATATAAAGTATTCCAAAAAGTGATATAGTACTAGATATTAAGATGCATCAAGATATTAATATGGTAGAGAAAAATCTGTAAATAGATGCAAGAGCCAGAATCAATGTCAGAAAAAAAATGTTGCTATATCTAAGTAATTATACAATAAAGAAATCATCAAAATCAATAAGGAAAACAAAAGATAAGCAATGAATTATTGGGTAGAAAATAAAAACAAAAGGGCTTCACTGGTGCTTTATACCAAATTCAAATTTAGTTCCAGGTTGATTAACAAACTAAACTTAGATATCGATATCATGTATACTAACGAAGTTCTATTTAAACATTATCTAAATGGCATTGTTTTTGCCATAAAGTTTGTTTTGCTATCTAATAGCTGGCACCCCACTCCAGTACTCTTGCCTGGAAAATACCATGGATGGAGGGGCTTGGTGGGCTGCAGTCCAGGGGGTCGCTAAGAGTCGGACACGACTGAGCAACTTCACTTTCACTTTTCACTTTCATGCACTGGAGAAGGAAATGGCAACCCACTCCAGTGTTCTTGCCTGGAGAATCCCAGGGACGGGGGAGCCTGGTGGGCTGCCGTCTATGGGGTCGCACAGAGTCGGACACGACTGAAGCGACTTAGCAGCAGCAGCAGCTGCAATAGTTATTCTAATAGAATTCTGCCTGTATTTTATTTCATAACAGATTTTGTAAATTGTTTTACAAACAAATGAAATGTGTAACTTAAAAAATACAATTAAAGTAATAAAAGAAAAAAATGGGCATGGGCTATTTTGAACAAAAATCACTGTAATAAATCACAAAGAAAAATAGTTTGTCACATGCAAACGTAAGATTGTTTTGTTTTGTTTTGTTTGGCCTACAACCTCTTTTATCAGAATGGAGAGAAAAAAAATTGAGAGAAATATTGGCAGTGAACATGAGAGAGAAAGGTTAATTTAATTACGCAAAGAATACAAAGTGGAAAAGAAAGCATGTCAATGGAAAAATGAGGAAAGAACTTCAAAAGACAATTTACTTATGTAGTAATAAACTAAGATGAATTTAAGAACAGAAATAAGCTCCTGGAAATTTTCATTATTAAATAATTATGGATAAAAAAATAGATGGTATAATAAAGAACATTGTAGTGTTGTTTACAATGATGAAAATTAAGAAGGATCTAAATTTCCATACTATGGGAACTGTATGCTGTCTGTAAGATAGAATGATGGGGAGGGGGTTAAAATCCCATTCTCTTATAATAAAAAAGAGAAAATGCGCAAAATGTAGGAGTACGGGATGGAAATAAGAACTTACTACTTTAATTAAGAAATCAGTCATTTAAAAATATTAAATAAATACCTATTTATTTAAATATACTTCCTGAAAATAAAAATACCAGAGTATCAGTTGATTGCAGCATTAGAAGTGATTTTTGTTTAAACTTTTCTCTACTTTCTGTAATAGCATATATTAATTGGATAATCCAACAAAGTAAATAATACTTGGAAAAAAGTGACAGATTTAACCTGTACTAATTTAAGAAGGAAATGTATTGGCTTGTCAAACAGAATTTTCCTGCCAGTGTAACTTCTAAAGCAGGCTTGATTCTGGGACACAATTTCAAAACAACTTAATTCCATAATTTCTCAGCTCTACCTCATCTGCATTAGCTCCATTCTCAGGCTGACTCTTGCATCTATTTAACCAGAATTTTTGTCTATTTTGTTCATTTCTGTTCCTAAAATGCCTGTGCTAGGCATATCATAAGTGTATAATAGTTTCTTGAGTAAGTAAATAAGCTAATTAAAGAGAAATGGCTGTAGTATAACCAGCTTCCCATTTTCCTAGCTTCATTCAGCAGAGAAGAGTTGATTGATCTGTAGCAGTATCCCTAGTCCAAAGCTCATGAATTCCCTTAGTCCATCTCTGAACCAAGCAATGTGATTCTCTGTCCAGACACAGTTCAGTTGAGTTCAGTTCAGTCACTTAGTCATGTCCAACTCTTTGTGACCCCATGGACTCCAGCATGACAGGACTCACTGTCCTTCATCAACTCCCAGAGTTTACCCAAACTCATGTCCATTGAGTTGGCGATGCCATCCAACCATCTCATCCTCTGTTGTCCCCTTCACCTCCCGCCTTCAATCTTTCCCACAATCAGGGTCTTTTCAAATGAGTCAGTTCTTCGCATCAGGTGGCCAAAGTATTGGAGTTTCACCTTCAATACCAGTCCTTCCAAAGAACACCGAGGACTAATCTCCTATAGGACGGACTGGTTGGATCTCCTTGCAGTCCAAGGGAAAATCAAGAGTCTTCAACACCACAGTTCAAAAGCATCAATTCTTTGGCGCTCAGCTTTCTTTAGAGTCCAACTCTCACATCTATACATGACTACTGGAAAAAACATAGCCTTGACTAGATGGACCTTTGTTGGCAAAGTAATGTCTCTGCTTTTTAATATGCTATCTAAGTTGGTCAAAACTTTCCTTCCAAGCAGCAAGTATCTTTTAATTTCATGACTGAAGTCACCATCTGCAGTGATTTTGGAGGCCAAAAACATAAAGTCTGCCACTGTATTCACTGTTTCCCCATCTATTTCCCATCAAGTGATGGGACCAGATGCCATGATCTTAGTTTTCTGAATGTTGAGCTTTAAGCCAACTTTTTCATTCTCCTCTTTCACATTCATCAAGAGGTTCTTTAGTTCATCTTCACTTTCTGCCATAAGGGTTGTATCATCTGCATATCTGAGCTTATTGGTATTTCTCCTAGAAATCTTGATTCCAGCTTGTGCTTCATCCAGTCCAGAATTTCTCGTGATGTATTCTGCCTAGAAGTTAAATAAGCAGGGTGACAATATACAGGCTTGATGTACTCCTTTTCCTATTTGGAACCAGACTGTTGTTGCATTTTCAGTTCTAACTGTTGCTTCCTGGCTAGTATACAGATTTTGCAAAAGGCAGGTCAGGTGGTCTGGTATTCCCATCTCTTTCAGAATTTTCCATAGTTTATTGTGATCCACGCAGTCAATGGTTTTGACATAGTCAATAAAGCAGAAATAGATGTTTTTCTGAAACTCTCTTGCTTTTGCCATGATCTAGCAGATATTGGCAATTTGGTCTCTGGTTCCTCTGCCTTTTCTAAAACCAGCATGGACATCTGGAAGTTCACAGTTCACGTATTGTTGAAGCATGGCTTGGAGAATTTTGAGCATTACTTTACTAGCGTGTGAGATGAGTGCAATTGTGCAGTAGTTTGAACATTCTTTGGCAGTGCCTTTCTTAGGGATTGGAATGAAAATTGACCTTTTCCAATCCTGTGGCTACTGCTGAGTTTTCCAAATTTGCTGGCATATTGAGTGCAACACTTTCACAGCATCATCTTTCAGGATTTGAAATAGCTCAACTGGAATTCCATCACCTCTACTTGCTTTGTTAATAGTGGTGCTTCCTAAGGCCCACTTGACTTCATATTCCAGGATATCTGGCTCTAGGTGAGTAATCACACCATCATGATTATCTGGATTGTGAAGATCTTTTTTGTACAGTTCTTCCGTGTATACTTGCCACCTCTTCTTAATATCTTCTGCTTCTGTTAGGTCCATACAATTTCTGCCCTTTATTGAATTCATCTTTGCATGAAATGTTCCCTTGGTATCTCTTATTTTCTTGAAGAGATCTCTAGTCTTTCCCATTCTATTGCTTTCCTCTATTTCTTTGGACTGATCACTGAGGAAGGCTTTCTTATCTCTCCTTGATATTCTTTGGAACTCTGAATTCAAATGGGTATATCTTTCCTTCTCTCCTTTGCTTTTTGCTTCTCTCTTTTCACAGCTATTTGTAAGGCCTCCTCAGACAGCCAGTTTGCTTTTTTGCATTTCTTTCCCACAGGGATGGTCTTGATCCCTGTCCCCTGTACAATGTCTTGAACCTCCATCCATAGTTCATCAGGCACTCTGTCTATCAGATCTAGTCCCTTAAATCTATTTCTCACTTCCCCTATATCATCGTAAGGGAATTGTTTTAGGTCATACCTGAATGGTCTAGTGGTTTTCTCCACTTTCTTCAATTTAAGTCTGAATTTGGCAGTAAGGAGTTCATGATCTGAGCCACAGTCAGCTCCTGGTCTTGTTTTTGCTCACTGTATAGACCTTCTCCATCTTTGGCTGCAAAGAATATAATCAATCTGATTTCAGTGTTGGCCATCTTGTGATGTCCATGCGTGGCGTCTTCTCTTGTGTTGCTGGAAGAGAGTGTTTGCTATGACCAGTGCATTCTCTTGGCAAAATTCTATTAGCCTTTGCCCTGCTTCATTCTGTACTCCAAGACCAAATTTGCCTGTTACTCCAGGTGTTTCCTGACTTCCTACTTTTGCATTCCATTCCCCTATAATGAAAAGGACATCTTTTTTGGGTGTTAGTTCTAGAAGGTCTTGTAGGTCTTCATAGAACTGTTCAACTTCAGCTTCTTCAGCATTACTGGTTGGGGCATAGAGTTGGATTACTGTGATATTGAATGGTTTGCCTTGGAAATGAACAGAGATAATTCTGTCATTTTTGAGATTGCATTCAAGCACTGCATTTCAGATTCTTTTGTTGACTATGATGGCTACTCCATTTCTTCTAAGGGATTCTTGCCCACAGTAGTAGATGTAGGGCAAACTCATAAGATAAAAACCTACCTCAATCAGGGATGCAAGAATGGGTAGTACCCTAGATAAGAACTCAAGTATCACTATCAAAAGAATGCAGTACAGTTGTTAGGAATTCAAAAGATGACAGTCACTGCTGTATAACTATGTAATAAAAACATCCATGCTAAGCCCATTTTTAATATTTAAGTCATACCTATGAAGCAATAAATATACTTCTCTCAATAAAAGGAAGACTGAAGAAACATCCCATACAATATTTGGGGTTAATGCTTTGCAAAATGCTTTGGGTTTGGTTGTTTGAGCCAAGAAACTCCATGTTTGCAGTTGTCTGCTTGAAGTGAAATCAATAAATGCTTTTCTTGGTAGTGGGGATCACAGAGGATGGAGTCTAAGTCTGAAGCACATGAAAAAGTGATGACCTATTAAGACATATTGGATACCTTTTATTAAAAAGTAAAAACAAACTATAAGAATGGATGACTCCACTCACTAAAGGCCTTTCCATTATACTTTTGCCTTCAGTATTCTTCAATGAATTGGAAAAATGTTTTTTGAATGGCTTTCAAGGCACAAATACATTGATTCACTGAGAGGCTTGGCTATCAATACAGCGTCTCCAGGATGTCTGGCACACCAGTCACCTCCAGGCAGTGTTTTAAATGAAGAGTGGATAAACTGCCTTTATGTTTATTGTAGACTTTCATCTATTGATTAAGAATTATAGTAAATAATGAAATATGAAAAATAACTTATTGCCTGGTATTTTCATACAATATGTTGATGATGAAAATCAATATGATACTATAAATCATTCCATAAAGTCCTTTTAAAAGTGCTTTGTAAATATTTTACAAGGAGACCCTAACAATTTTCTTGAGGTTTCCTCAAATAAACCATTTTTCCATTCTACATATACGGAAATTGAAATATAAAAGTTACTATTTCAACTTTGTGTCCTGGGGTCTATCAGCTATTTGAAATAGCTACACTGTAGTCATTCAGGGGACCCCTAATGAGAATTCAGTCTTCTAAAGGCAGTATGGCATACATACTTTGGATTCAAACCCTTGCTTTTCCACATACTAGCTATGTGACCCAGGTACATTTTTTATATTTCCTCTGTTTCAGTCTCTTCAACTCTAAGAGATATGAAAGCACTTACATTTATAAGGTTTTATAAATAAGTTAGGACTTCCTAGGTGGCACTAGTGGTAAAGAAACTGCCTGCCAATCCAGGTAGATGCCTGAGACAAGGGTTCAATCCCTGTGTCAGGAAGATACCCTGGAGGAGGGCCTGGCAACCCACTCCTCTTCTTGCCTGCAGAATCTCCATGGACAGAGGGGCCTGGCGGGCCATCATCCATAGGGTTGCAAAGAGACATGACTGAAGTGACTTTGCATGCATGCATGCATAAATAAGTTAACACATGTAAGTCACTTAGGAAAAACTGGTGCGATAAATGCTCTATAAATACTGACTGTATATTATATGGAAGGAGTTATAACCACCAAACTTGACAGAGATTAGTAGGTGAATACACAAATTATGTGGATTAGAAATGTATGAGACTCATTTTCTGTTAACTGTTGCCATATGGCTAAGCTACAGCTAAGGGACTATAAGTGAGTTGTGCCAGTTCTATAAAAACTTCCTCACATCCCATGCCCACTGCCCCTCTGGATGGCTGGAATATCAATGCCAATGTTAGCTTTGAAAAGTACTTTGGTAAAAATTTCAGAATTTCTGATAGCTTGGATTCCTGAATGTGTACAAGAGAACTGTCCAGTTAACCTGCCCACTGGCCCAGGACTTTTCCATGGGCATGAAATAAGCTTCTATTGAGTAGAAGCATTACTTTGGAGGATTTTTTTTTTTTACTATTATATATCCTATGCTTTTCTAATTAATATAAATAGCAAGAAATAAAAGATCAATAATACACATCATTTTGTTAAAGGAAATTTTAAGCTTATGAGAAGCAGAAACAGACAGAAATTAAAAGCTTAATGTTGTGAGACATTTCCAAAAGAAAAATATCTTGAATTATCAGAACTCAAAGGGTTTCCAGGAAGTCAAAAGATAATTCACTCTTAGGAAATCTTTGAATATTTCTTTCAGTTGTGCCTTTTGAACAATGTCTTCAAGGAAGGATGGAATTATAGCACATATATATAGCCTCTCAGGCACAAGAAATGGAATGAACAAAGAGGCAAACAGAGAGTATTGACTATTTTAGGAGATTAGCAAATATCAAATTAGCCTGGAGTAAAAGATTGAGTTACCAGGAATGGAAAGGTAGGCTAGCACCAGATTTTGGGGGGGAAAAAAAAAAAGATTCTATATGTAAATATTCAGGATTGACTTGATATGGAATGGGGAACATCTGAAGGTATGAGAGCATAAGACAGTGATGTGGGGATAATTAAGGAAGATGTGATCCATTTTGTTTTTCATATTCTGTAATTCAGCAATGTTAAACTACTTAAAATATTCCCAGCTTTTACTGTTTCACATCCCTGTGTCTGAGCTTATGTTGTTGTTTAGTTGCTAAATTGTATCTGACTCTTTTGAAACCCCATGGACTGTGACCCATCAGGCTCCTCTGTCCATGGGATTTTCTAGGCGAGGATACTGGAGTAAGATGTCATTTTCTCCTCCAGAATATCTTCCTGACCCAGGGATTGAACCCCACGTCTCCTGCATTGGCTGGCAGATTCCTTACCACTGAGCTACCTGGGAACCACAATACAGTACCACCTAGCTTAGATATCATCTCTAGAAAATCCATCTAACTTTCTTGAAGTTAAATATTTCATTTTTCAGCAACTGCACTATGTATATGAGTCTGGCACACAGTAGGTGTCCAATAACTGTGTTTAATGAATCTACTTCCACAATAGAGTGCCTCACACTTTCTTATAACACAATGAACTCATGGAATACTCTTATTGTATCTCATGTAGCATTATATCACTAGCATTTAACACATTTTTGGATTCATAACATACCCTTAATAACGCTTTTTGAAGTAAACTGATATGTGCTGTGGATTAACATATAGAGAAATAGAAGCAGGAAAACTCTTTATAAATGCACCAAGTTTTCACCTTTAAATAAGCACCACAATGTTTCTTTCAAGTTCATTGTTCACATTATTAAATCAACAAAAAAGCAGCACATTACTGAATTAGTAGCAAATACAATATTAATGAGTTTGGGATGCCACAGTCCATTTTTAAAATCATGATGTCCTTTGGATTGATGTTTTTAAATGGTTGTGAGACTAGAGTCAATGCAAGCTTAGTGGTATTACAAAGAGACAGGCTGACATACCAAAAGCTCAACTGTGTAGATAATCATACTACAAATCTAAGTCAGATACAATTTTAAATATAACCTTAATAAAACCTAAAATATGACAAAGTGTGGTAATATTGTATTTTTTTAAGATTTATGAAACAGACTTAGAAAAAATTCTCTGAGGAATGCAACTTACTTGATCAACGCTCTCTGACCATTAAAATCTTAATTACTGATGTCAGCTTCGTCTCCTTGTTTCTTTGTAAAAATATTTAAATTTTTGTTAGTGTTTTTACTTGATGAGTTGAAATTAATAGAGTCATTATAAGACATTATCTAAATAATAAATTGTAACGTTAGTGTATTGGTAGGACCTCCCAGATGGCTCAGTGGCAAAGAATCGACTTGTCAAGCAGGAGACACCTGCCATGCAGGAGATGCAGGTTCAATCCCTGTGTCGAGAAAATCCCCTGGAAAAGGAAATGGAAACTCGCTCCAGTATCTTGCCTGGGAGAGTCCATGAAAATAAGAGATTGGCAGGCCACAGAGTCTCAATGAGTCACACAGTATAATGGTATATATAAAGACATCAAAATATATGTGATATAAAATTGATTGGGTTCTTAGGTATAAAACACACATTCATGAACCATTAGGGAATTGTTAAATTTTTATCTTGTATTTCGCCTAACTTGGAATAATCTTATCTTTACAATAGAACTGACATGCTAATTTCAGAGATAGCTCAATCTATTACAGAATACCTAGCCCTTAAAATACAAATTTCATCAGGTGTGCTTATATGGTTCTACCATTTTATTTATATTACTGCTAATCCTTCAGGGACTAACTTAAATACCATAGTTGTATCTGATTGCCTGGGAATGACTTCCTTGCTGAGATGAAAGAGAAGTTATAGATTTTTCTAAGATTCTGATTAGAGTAAAACACCTTCCACAGAGAATCATAGATGTTTCTTCCATTCTTAAAGGTTATGCCATCTGTGATTATATCCTATGTTAAACTATTAAGTATTTCCACTAGTTACAATAAATGAAACTAAAGAAATATGCTCACTTATTGTCACATTATTTTTTTTTTCTTTTTGGTTTACATCTTCTGGTTTTATATCCTCTTAGCATAGTTTAAATGAAGCAGGGCAAAGGTTAACAGTTATGTCAAGAGAATATGCTGGTCATACCAAACACTTTCTTTCAACAATACAAGAGACAATTCTACATATGGACATCATCAGATGCTCAATACAGAAATAAGATTATGTTCTTTGCAGCCAAAGATGGGTAAGCTCTATATAGTCAGTAAAAACAAGGCATGTAACTGACTGTGGCTCAGATCATGAAGGCCTTTTTAAGTGAACAATGTAGAGAAATAGAGGAAAACAACAGAAAGTGAAAGACTAGAGATATCTTCAAGAAAAATGGAGATACCAAGGGAATGTTTCATGCAAAGATGAGCAAAATAAAGGTCAGAAATGGCAAGGACCTAATAGAAGCAGAGAGATTAAGAAGGGGTGGTAAGAATACACAGAAGAACTATACAAAGAAAGGTCTTAATGACCAAGATAACCACAATGGTGTGGTTACTCACCTAGAGCCAGAATTCCTGGAGGATGCGGTCAAGTGGGCCTTAGGCAACATTACTGCAAGCAAAGCTAGTGGAGGTGATGGGATTCCACTGAGCTATTTAAAACCCTAAAAGATGATGCTGTTAAAGTGCTATACTCAATTTCAAAAACTTAGCAGTGGCCACAGGACTGGAAAATGTCAGTTTTCATTTCAATCCCAAAGAAGGGAAATGCCAAAGAATGTTCAAAGAACCATACAATTGTGCTCATTTCACAGGCATGCAAGGAAAGGCTCAAAATCCTTCAAGCTAACCTTCACCAGTAAGAAAACCAAGAACTTCCGGATGTACAAGCTGGATTTGAAAAGGTGGGAGAACCAGAGATGAAATTGCCAACATTTGTTGGATCATAGAACACGCAAGAGAATTCCAAAAAAAATCTACTTCTGCTTCATTGACTATGCTAAAGCCTTTGACTGTGTGGATCACAACAAACTTGAAAGTTCTAAAAGAGATGGGAATACCAGACCACTGTACCTGCCTCCTGAGAAACCTGTATGCAGGTCAAGAAGCAACAGTTAGAAGCAGACATGGAAAAAAAGGACTGGTTCTAAATTGGGAAAGGAGTACATCAAGGCTGTATATTGTCACTCTGCTTATGTAACTTATATGCAGAGAACATCATGCAAAATGCTGGGCTGAATGAAGCATAAGCTGGAATCAAGATAGCCAGGAGAAATATCAACAACCTCAGAAATGCAGATGACACCACCCTTATGGCAGAAAGTGAAGAGGAACTAAAGAGCCTCTTGATAAAGGTGAAAGAAGAGAGTGAAAAAGCTTGCTTAAATCTTAACACTCAAAAAATGAGGATCATAGCATCTGGTCCCATTATTTCATGGCAAATAGATGGGTAAACAAGGAAAACAGTGACAGACTGTATTTTCGTGGGCTCTTGGGGATGGTGACTGTGTCCACGAAATAAAAGTCTCATGCTTGTTGGAAGAAAAGTTATGACAAACCTAGACAGCCTATTAAGAAGCAGAGACATTACTTCGCCAACAAAGGTCCACCTAGTCAAAGCTTTGGTTTTTCCAGTAGTCATATATGGATTGAGAGTTGTACCATAAGGAAGGCTGAGCACTGAGGAATTGATGCTTTTGAACTGTGGTGTTGGGGAAGACTCTTCAGAGTCCCTTGGACTGCAAGGAGGTAAAACCAGTCAATCCTAAAGGAAATCAGTCCTTGATTTCCAAATATTCATTGGAAGGACTGATGCTGAAGCTGAAGCTCCAATACTTTGGCCACCTGTTGCAAAGACCTGACTGACTGGAAAAGACCCTGATACTGGGAAAGGTTGAAGGCAAGAGGAAAGGGGACAGCAGAGGATAAGATGGTTGGATGGCTTCAGCGACTCAATAGACCTGAGTCCACTGAGGGAAGCCTGGCATGCTACTGCCCATAGGGCCACAAAGAATCAGATAGGTAAGTGACTGAACAACAATACTTCATATGCCCCACTTTGACTTTCTTAATCTCTTCCGCTTCTGTTAGGTCCATACTTTCTCTGATTTTTATCATGCCCATCCTTGCATGAAATATTCCCCTGATATCTCCAATTTTCTTGAAGAGATTGCTAGTTTTCCATTCTATTGTTTTTCTTTATTTCTTTGCACCGTTCATTTAATAAGGCATTGTTATTTCTCCTTGCTGTTCTCTGGAACTCTGCATTCAGTTGGGTAAATATATCTTTCTCTTTCTCCTTGCCTTTCGAATCTCTTCTATTTGCAGATTTTTCTAAAGCCTCCTCAAACAACCAATTTGTCTTCTTTCATTTCTTTTTCTTTGGGATGATTTTGGTCACTGCCTCCTGTACAATGTTACAAACCTCTGACCATAGTTCTTCAGACACTCTATCAAATCTAATCCTTTGAATCTATCCATCACCTCCACTTATAACCATCATGATTTAGGTCATAAATGAATGGCCTAGTAGTTTTCTCAACTTTCAATTTAAGCCTCAATTTTGCAATAAGGAGCTCATGATCTGAGCCAGCTCCAGGTCTTGTTTTTGCTAACTACACAGAACTCCCCCAAATTCAGTTGCAAAGAATATAATTAATCTAATTTTGGTATTGACTGGTGTTAATTTGAGAAGGTCTTGTAAGTCTTCATGGAATGGGTCAATTTGAGCTTCTTTGTCATTAGTGTCTGGGGCACAGACTTAGATTACTGGATGTTGAATGGTTTGCCTTGAAAAGAACCAAGATCATTCCATTGTTTTTGAGATTGCACTCAAGTACTGCATTTTGGACTCTTCTGTTGACTGTGAGGGCTACTCCATTTCTTCTAATGGATTCTTGCCCACAATAGTAAATGTAATGGTCATTTAAATCAAATTCACCCATTTCCATCCATTTTGGTTCACTGATACCTAAGATTCAATGTTCACTCTTGCCATCTCCTTCCTGACCATATCCAAGTTACCTTGATTCATGAACATTCCAGGTTCCTATGCAATATCATTCTTTACAACGTCAAACTTTACTTTCACCACCAGTTACATCCACAACTGAGTGTTGTCTTTGCTTTGGTCTACTCACTTCATTCTTTGTGGTGCTATTAATATTAGTAAGTGCCCTCCACTCTTTCCCAGTAGCATACTGGTTACCTTCCAAACTGAGAGACTCATCTTCCAGTGTCATATCTTTTTGCCTTTTCATATTATTCATTGGGTTCTCATGGAAAGAATACTGGAGCAGTTTGCTTTTCCCTCCTCTAGTGAACCATGCTGTATCAGAATTCTTCACATGAACTGTCCATCTTGGGTGGCCCTGCATAGCATGGCTCATAGCTTCATTGAGTTTTGCAAGCCCCTCTGCCATGACAAGGCTGCGATCCATGAAGGGGATATATTAGTTACAACTAAGTAAACTGTTTTAAAGAATATATATGGGCAAAAAGTATTTACTTTTGGAATATACAGTGATTTGTTTTTAGTGTGAGATTTTAGTAGAATGAATCAATAGTTTTAATTAGAAACTATTTTATAATATAGTTACTAAAATGACATACAGCTATTTAAAGCATTGAGTAAAAACCACTACAAATCTAAAATTTGGGTCTTTAATATTCCCTAGGAAGCTTTCTTTCAAGTATCTCTCCTATTCATTATCCTTAGTAGATATCTGTAAGTTTTCACCTGTCTTTTCAAAGTGCCTGATTATTTATTTATCAGGTTCAGTTTACTTTACTCAGTAAGTCAAGGACAACAACCAAGCCCTCTTTTAACTTCCTTCCAGGCTAAGAACAAAGCTATAGAATCCAAAAATTCCCTTTTTCCTTCTCATTCAATGAGAGAATAATCATCAGTTGTGTTTTCTGTGTCATCATGACTCACCTTTTTGGAGTCTGGTCAATCATCAACTCTGTACTGAAACAAATCTCCTTGGAGGTTTAGAAGTACCTCAAACCCAGAATATCCCAAACTGGATTTGGTCATTAAACCTCATGAGCCAATTTTCTCCATCTCTTTTCTATCCTAATGAATGAGACCACCATCTATGCAGTTACCCAAGCTTGAACCTGAAGTCATCCTTGAATACTAACACTTCATAATTTGCCACTTTTAATTTAAAACATTTTATTTTGTTTAATCCACTCTCCCTAAAAATGCCCTACCTTATTTAACATCATCCTTATTCTCATGTTTGAAGAGCTGCAGCAAACTCTTATCTGAATATCCTACCTCTAAACCTGAGATATGGGGGGAGGGGAAAGAACAATCATAATTAAAAGCCCACTCTCTAGCCAGTGGTATATTGGAGATGGCTCTCACTGGTTCATGAGAACCAACTGCTAAATATTCAGGGATATTTTTAAGGCAATTGTCAAACCACAGGTAGCTTGAAATTGGCCGTGGTGCAAGTATTTGCATCATAGAAATTAATAAATACTTTAGCTAAATTATTAGCACACAACAGGTCTTCACTCTGAAGCAAGACTAGTACTTCTAAAGTGTAATGCTGATGATGTCATTCTCAGGCTTAAAATAAGCTAGTGGCCCTGCCTCTTTCTGTTTAAAATGGTGGTTGCAGTGGAATAAGACGACTTATCAACCTCCACACCTTTATTGTTTTCCTACTTAGCAAACCCTGTCCCTGTGAGCAGACTTATCACCCTGTGATGGCTCCTGCATCTCACTGTTTTACTTATACATGTATTTGTATGTATATAATATATCCCTCTTTTTCAGTGGCCTTTTGTCCCATATGTTGGGTAATGTTATCATATGACTCTGGTCTGAGACATCCTTTCTAATCTGAGCTATTTTCTCTCCTCCCATCCCATCTCCCCCTTCTTTCCAGCATTTCTGGGACCCCAGCTACTCTAGCATGAGTTTAAAAAAATCTGACATAATTTTTCTACTTTAGTTCAGTCATCAGGGACAAAAGAGGCAAAGAAGCACTAGGTCATCACTTGTTATCAGGAACCAGAGGATAAAAATACACCTCACATTCTGGGAAAATGTAGGTTTTACTGCACTCTTATATAACAATAAGATAAACTTGACTATCTTGAGTGCTTGGATGTGGTGGGGGGTTGGGGGGAGACCGGCAAAAATCACAAGATCAAATAGCTCCTGCAGTAAAATGCATCTCATTGTCCCTCCTCAATATCACCACTAAAATTAAAGATGATCAAATTATGAAAAGTTACTGAAAAGGATTAAAAAAAAAAAAAAGCCTAAGAAGCATAACCTAAATGATTAAGAAAGAAAAGAACTTTCCACCATAACATTACCTCCTGTCAATGTGCTGAGTAGAGATATAATGATAGAAGTTAAGAATTCTTATCAGTGGTCTACCATTTCATCATCAGTGACTGTGAGACATTCATGTCAGCAGATGACCTGACCATCACCTTCTAGCACTTATCCATAAGTATTAGAATCTTTAATTCAATGACAAAGGCTCCCTGACTTTAACCCATTCTTGTCATATACCTGGTGACATCAACAAGAAGAATAGCAAGAACAGACCAAGTCCGGCCAGCTTACCAGTTCCTGTGCACAAGCTAAACTGAAATTCTCAAAGAGTTTATACCCTGAGGTCAAATTACTTTTGACCACATGTTTGATGTCCAGACCATAAAGATAAATGTGACAATGTGTGATGTCCCTGTCTTTTAAGTAATCACAGTTGGATAATAGGCATGTCCTAGTAAGGCATTAAACCATGGTCTATGGTTATTTCTGAATAAGACAAAACTATAAATTCCATGTGGGCAAAAACTTTGTATTTTTGGTCAATGCTATGTCTCCTACACATAGGATAATGCTTGGTATATTTTAGGGGCTCAATAAATATTTGTTGAGCTAATAAATACATGTCAGTATGAACATGCTGTTAGTGGGATGCAGAGGAGAGAGTTGATAATTACATTTCAGAAGGACCAGGCACTACTCTAAACCCCATGATACAGAGTAAATCACTAATTCTGCCTTCAGGGCACCAGCCATTGAGATGAGGCTCTAAAATTTGGGTTAAGATCTTGTTTTGTTTTCCTCTCAATATGCAACATAGAACTCAAGTGTCTATGCTCTGGCAAATGTTTTAAATAAAAAGAAATCTCTAACTGTATCTAATGTCCTTTGTTTGAAATAGGAAGAGATAGTTCAGATATTCTGGAATATACTTATAATTAAAAGAAATGCATCCTGGTTATTGGAAGTGCCCAGGCATCAGGCCTCTGTATATCTCTAAGCCTTCAATCAGGCCCCTGGAGCTGGTGAAACTCAGCATACCTCACTTCAGAAAGGCAGAAAGTGGCATCACTCTGGTTTTGATCCATGACTCAGGTAACATAGACATAATTGGGGAACTCCATATTTAAAAGGTCATAATGTCTATTATAATTTTCCAACAAAATAATTTAGGTCAAGAGTGATGTAGAGATAAGATACAGTTGGATAAAATCTCATGGGGACCTCATGTAGCCTATAGAAAGACCTAACATACAATGAAGCAAAAAGGCCACACTCCCCTTCTTGGCAATAACCCATCCTCTGGCTGGGACTGTGACCTTGATTTGGGGATGATGAGGATTTTGAATGCTGGCTCTCATGTTCTTTCAGTCCTCTGTACTTGAGGTTTCATATTCAAGCCATCTGAACTTAAAAGATTGAACATCAACTCATAGCTCTCTTTAAAATTAGTCAAATGCTAAATGTTCCCTGATGTTGGCTTATGCATTAAATGAAGACCAATAATATGTATCATTTATTAAGCTTATCTTAGTATTCATGTCACTAGGTCTGGTCAACAGCAAAGGTCAATTACTAGAAATTGATCAAGTCATCTGCTGAAATCCATGTCTCAAGTGGCTTGTAAGACCCAGTAAGCCTTTAAGCTTCTCATCTGAGTCACTATAATTAATAACTTAATTTTCTGGAAATAGTTCTCTAAATTATATCAACATTTTACAATTGCAAAGACTGTAAAGCAGGAAGATTGGCTGTAAATGAGAAAAAGTGAATTTAAAAGAAGAAAAATCAGAAATAATTAGTAAAAGAATAGGCAAAATATACGATGAATTTTGAATGTGCATAATGAATTGTGGCACTGGAGAAGACTCTTGAGAGTCCCTTTGACAGCAAACAGATCAAACCAGTCAATCCCAAAGGGAATCTGATGCTGAAGCTCCCATACATTGGCCACATGATGTGAAGAGATGACTCACTGGAAAAGACCCTGAGGTTGGGAAAGATAGAGGACAAGAGGAAAAGGGGGCAACAGACAATGAGATGGTTGGATGGCATCATTGATTCAATGGACATGAGTCTGCGCAAACTCCAGGAGATAAGAGAAGGACAGGGAAGCATGGCATGCTGCAGCTCATGGGTTCGCAAAGAGTTGGACATGACTTAGTGACTGAACAACAATGATGATTCATGAATTAATACAAATGATGCTTACATGTGCCAAAAACAGTGTTAAAAATGAGTTATCTTTTGCAATGATGATGGAAGCATAAAGAGAAGTAGGATACTGGGTATTTTAAAAGAAATGGCTGAATGATTGTAATAGTGAAACTTGGATTCTAAGCAGGTCATGAGGCAAAATGAACACAAAATGGAGCCGGTGGATAATGAAAACATGAAGGCATTAAAAGATGAGAGGTCATAACTTGGCTGAAGAATCATTGTAAGTAGATAGTAGCTGTTAGCATTTATCAAATGTTGGATAAAATTAAAATATCAATTTCAGAGTTCTTGTGTATTGCCAAGCTCAAAACAGCACTGAATTGTAATCAGTGGAGACTACAAAACTGAAAGTGTTGATATTGGAAATTTGACCTAGGAAGTGATTTCCCAGGAATGTGTAGAAACTTCATCCTATACAATGAAAACTGAAATATTAGAACCACGAGCATGCCTACTCATAAAATATTGAGTTTAGGTATTCATTGAGAAATTAACAGAAGAATAAAACACTTTAACAAATATTTTGGTTCCCTCCATACTCCTTCTGCATGAGGAAAGTACTTGCATTTTAATGTTTTCTGAGTTTAAGGAAAAAACTTTCCTCTAAAGCAGTCGCTTCACTGACATTCTAGGTCAAAAGATAAAATACTCAAAATACACACAAACAGAAACGACATTTTGGAAGAGTTGTGTTCTTAATTTTTATTTGAACTTCTCTAACTTGTTTTCAGAAAATTAATAAAATTGTATTTTAAGTATAAATAGAAAAAATCAAACCCTATAACTAAATATATTGATTTTCAAATATTCATTTTATACATACTGTCCAGTTGGCCAGTATGCTTTTGGCCAAATTGTTTTTAGCCAAATCACCTGGCACTAGAAGGCAGGCAATTGCAAGCATTGGGAAATACACCAAGACTGGGTAAGTGTAAGATGCCAAGGAAGCTCATAACCCAATCTGCCTGGGAGGTACAATGGGTCAAAGGAGAAGTCCCAGAGTAAGAAATACATGAGGTGGAAACCAGGGGAACAAATAGGAGTAAGCAAAGTAAAAGTGGCAAAGAAGAAATAAGAGGAAACCACACGTGCAAAACTCTAGAATGACAGGAAGGAACCCTCCTTTGACTGGAACCGAGAGGACAAGAAATCGTCAGCACACACCATAATACCTCATATGCTGTGAAAGTGAAAGTGTTAGTCACTCAGTTGTGTCCTACTTTTTGTGACCCCGTGGACTGTAGTCCATTGGGCTCCTCTGTCCATGGGATTCTCCAGGAAAGAATACTGGAGTGGGTTGCCATTTCCTTCTCTACGGGATCTTCCCAACCCAGAGATCAAACCACAGTCTCCTGCATTGCTGGCAGATTCTTTACCGTCTGAGCCACCAGGGAAGAAAACTCTACACATACTAGGCACATCATAAATATTTGTGCATAAGCTATTTTATTTTGCTTATATATATGTTGTATAATGAGCATGTATCAGTTTAGCATTAAAAAATGCAAACATTAAAAGAAAACAGTAGAAATCAGTTTTTTAATAAATCCTATGGTACCACAAATTAACAGTTTTTGCAAGATAGATGAATGGGGATGTACATTTTTACCTAGACAGTTCAAGCATATTTTTCACTTGCAACAATTTCTAATTGTACCTCTAAACACTGTACCTCATTGCCCAGCAGACTGCAAACAGTTTCAGGAAAGGTGTCTGGTTCACCACTGTCTCGCCACACCTGGCTCAGTAACTATGGCACACTATAAACATGTGATAATCTGGAATGAATAGCCTCTCTTTTCAATAATTGTGCACTTAGTTTAGAAGTTTCTGTTGATCACAAATCTCTACATTCAATACTTCTTGAATATTTTTCACTTGAATGTCTCACAAACAGCTCAAAGTTTCAAAGCATGTCCTTTTTCCATGTTCCTTGTATTAAGAAATGGCACTACCACAATTGATGTCATTAACTTTTGATTACCCTAGATATCCCCCTTCTCAATTACTGACTCCATTTATTAATTACAAAGACCTATAGGTTTTCCTTTTCTAAGTGCCTTGAAATCATTTCAAATTGCTATTTCTCTACCATTCTCGAGGCTCTTAATTAACTGGATATAGTCATATCCTTTTCTAATTCCACTAACTTTCATCTCATTGTTACTACAGTGATCTTTCTAGAATGAAATTTGATTAAGTTTACCCTTTTTAAAATCCTTAATTTCACTGGGATACCTTTTAGGACAAATTTTAGACTCTGAGGTCCCTTCTAATAATATTTTAGATTAAGAATACCCAGTTTTATAAAGAATTTATAGACCCCAAGAGAATGTATAAATACTCCCAAAATTCTGCTATAAAATATGAACTGTCTATGTGGGTATCATGAGTTATTTACTAAAAGTAAATTGTAGAGTAATTTCTTCCATGATTTTAACATTATCATCAGATTTACTCCCTACTACAACTATTCATAAAATCCATCAATTTTTCATTTATCTTTTTGCTCACTCTTTTTTCCCAGTGCTGATTTTGATATTCCTAGATATACAGATGTTTTAGCCTAGGTAACATGAAACCTCAGCATTTTATGTAGCACTCACTATAAATCACAGAACTGTGAAGGGATTAATAAAAATCCCTTACATATTTTTCCCAAAATTCTTCTCTCTTTTCTTTCACTAATTTCCAAAATGTTTCCCTGCCTCATTAAGTATTTAAGCTGCAGGGAACAGTCAGTATTCTTGCTTTGTTTGTTCTACATTATACCTGCCCGTGTTTCTTAAATGCAAACTCCCTGGGGCAGCAACCTGTTGGTTGTCTAGGATTGGTCCACCATGTACATTTTCTGCCTTAAACAGTAAATAATAATAACCATCTGGTAGCTGTAATGTAAAAGAACAGCATGAACAGAGCTACAAAGCAAATTGTGATTCTGAATGTCACAATCATTTTGGGCACTCTGATTTGCATCAAAGTGGTAGAAATTCCAATTTCCCTTTTCCTCTTCATCTAAAATAGTCAGCACATCTATTTAATTCTATGTGCTATGATATATATATGTTTTTCCCACTACATGCTAAAATTCTATATAGTTCATTCACAGTTAATTTAGGTATTTCATTGCTGCTGGTGTATTTTCTGACAAACTCTGGTTTCTTTGTATCAATTTCCATGTATTATTTTTAAGTGATGAGGCTCCAATTTGGTCAGACAAGCAGTTAACTTCATTCAACTACTGTGCCTTTCCTTCCTATGATACCACATCATAGTTGTTTCCTTCTTATGCAATCAAAATTTACAACTGAGCATCTCATTTTCAACTGATGCAAAGGCCCTAATGTTTATCTAACTTTATTCATAACATTATTTTATTCCTGTGCTTTCTTTTACACAATATAGAGTAAAATAGGGGGAAGTTCCATAAGAATGTCTATAAGTACAAACAAGTGCCCTGTATAATAAAGCTATATTCAGATCCCAGTTGATTACCCTTAGAAATAAAATATTGTTGTATGTTATAAAGAATTGCATAATTAATTCTGCAGAATGAGTGTCCTATTGTGTAAAACCATATGTTGGTAGACTGCAAGAAAAAAAAAAAGGCCACAAATTCCTCTATGCATCCATCTTTGTATTGTGACTTTTCTTTCAAGTAGTGAACTCTATTTCTCTACCTGTTGCATCAGCATTTGGTCATATGGTTTACTTTAACTAATTAGATATTAGCTAGCAGGATGTAAGCAGAGTCTTTAAAACTGTTTTTACACTGCGGCTTGTTCCATCTTGCTCTTGGGAATGTTTTAATCACCCTGTGAAAAAGCGCAGGTTAGCCTACTGAATCATAAAGAACCACGTGAAACAGAAACAACCCATACCAGTTTAAGCTCCCTAGACTGCCAGCTGCCAAAATGAAAAACAGACTATCCCATACACTTCAGCCTTAGTCAAGTCACCACAGAGGTCAGCTATGCTAAACCAGAGCAGTGGGATTGCCTAAAAGCTGACCCAGAGGATTGTGAACAGACAAAATGATGGCTGTTTTCTGTTTGGGACTAGTCTGAAATGCCACAATAGATAACTGATAGAACAGATAACTGCTTGCTTTCTGTGTGATGGACAAGCAGAAAAGACAACGGTGCTATGTACAGCTGCAAACCAACAAGTTATATCTCGTTTCTTCCCACCAAGAACTAATTATTCTTTAACTTCCTTTATTCTCCTCTATGTCTTGTTTTGTATTTTTTTCATCTCAACCACCAAAAAAAATATCTATCCAAAATCTCAAACCACCTTAGAAAGATCAAAGAAACAAAGAGAAGTTCAGAAACCAGAAAAAAAAAAAAAGTTAAGTACATATTTTTAAGTGAGATCATTTTCATTGATCTACTGCTAAATCTGATCGTAACACCTGCATGTATTTCTAGAACATCAGAAAGCAAATGTGCTTAGTAGAATCCTATCAATTTTAAACAATAGCCATTATAAAAACTAGCTAACTCAGAAAGTTATAATAGAACTCAACAATGTAAAAATTACATTTAACAGAGCTTTGTGATTTAAAACCATTTTAGATTTTGGTAGTAGAAAAGTTTTGGAAAATGATGACTCCATAATTAACTTAGAAAAATAATCATATCATTGTTCACTTGATTGTTTTCTTCTGGCAGGTAATGTTCCATAGACCTCTAAGTCTTAGATCTAGTTCATAAATAATATAAATTATTATACAGCATGATGTGAATAATACACATAACACCTACTGGTATTTTTTTATTGTAATTGCTTATGGTCACAAGCACCAAGATCATCTTTAAAAAATGTCAAGAAATTGTCTGAAGTCTGACAGTAAATCTCTCAGAGAAAAGAATCAAAATCACATCCTATGTGGTTCATTTTTGTAACTGAAACATTATAGACTAGTTTCACTGAGCACAGACACAAAAATTCTTAGCAAGACACTAGCAAATAGAATCCAACAATGCATTACAGGATCACACACAATGATTAAGTGGGATTTATCCCAGGATGCAAGGATCCTTCAATGTATACAAATCAATGTGATATATCATAATAAAAACTGAAGAATAAACACCATACAATCATCTCAACAGATGCAGCAAAAGCTTTTGACAAAATTTAACACCCATTTGTGATCAAAAAAAAAAGCTCTTCAGATAGTGGGCATAGAGGGAGCCTACCTCAACATGCTGCTACTGCTGCTGCTAAGTCGCTTCAGTCGTGTCCGACTCTGTGCGACCCCATAGACGGCAGCCCACCAGGCTCCCCTGTCCCTGAGATTCTCCAGGCAAGAACACTGGAGTGGGTTGCCATTTCCTTCTCCAATGCCTGAAAGTGAAAAGTGAAAGTGAAGTCGCTCAATCGTGTCCGACTCTTAGCGACCCCATGGACTGTAGCCTACCAGGGTCCTTCGTCCATGGGATTTTCCAGGCAAGAGTACTGGAGTGGGGTGCCATTGCCTTCTCCACTACCTCAACATAATAAAGGTCATATATGACAAACCCACAGCAAGCATTATTTTTAATGGTGAAAAACTGAAAGCATTTCCTCTAAGACCAGGAACAAGACAAAGCTGTCCACTCTCGCCACTATTATTCAATTCTAAGCCATTTAATGGAGAGGGAAATGGCAACCCCCTCCAGTATTCTTGCCTGGAAAATTCCATTAACAGAGGAGTCTGGAGGGCTACCCATGGGGTCACAAAGAGTTGGACATGACTGAGCATGCACACATAAGCCATTCCAATGTAATCTACAATACTCTTTAGTTGCAAGAAATATTTTCAGTGTTTTTTTTTTGACTTGGAAAAAATTATTCACCTGTACCAATAGACTGCATGCTTCCCCAGTATCTCAGTTCAGTTCAGTCACTCTGTCATGTCCGACTCTGCGATCCCATGAACTGCAGCATGCCAGGCCTCCCTGTCCATCACCAACAAGAATACACCTGCAATGCAGGAGACCTGGGTTCAATCCCTGGGTAGGGAAGATCCCTTGGAGAAGGAAATAGCAACCCACTCCAATGTTCTTGCCTGGGAAATCCCACAGTCAGAGGAGCCTGAAGGGCTATAGCCCATGGGGCACAAAAGAGTTGGATAAGACTTAATGACTAAACAACAACCACCATCAGTAGACTGCATTGCTCAAATAAGCTTTGTTTCTCCTCTAAGTGAATAAACGCCAGACAATAAATATCTAGGTAACAGTATATTTACATCTCTATCCAATAGGGTTTTATTTTTTTTTCTTTTTCATTCTTTTGTTTGTAGTAGGTTCTGGACCAGTCTGCCTTTAGCCAGATGATAGTATTAAGAAACAGAACAGAGATCTAGATAACATTGTCAAAGCAAGAATGGTAGAATGACCTTACCAGTAATAGCGGAGACCTTTAATTATGATATGGATCTGTCTCCAGACTAATTTCTTTTTTAAGCTTGCTCTCATGGTCTGATTTAACATGATAGATTCCTTACTGTGGTTCAAAATTTGAAAAGGAGTACAACAAGGCTGTATATTGTCACCTGCTTCTATGTAACAATTTCTATGCAGGGTACATCATGTGAAATGTCAGGCTAAATGAATGACAAGCTGGAATCAAGATTACTGGGAGAAATATCAACAATCTCAGGTATGTAGATGATACCATTCTAATGGCAGAAAATCAAAAGGACCTAAAAAGCCTCCTGATGAGAGTGAAAGAAAAGAGTGAAAAAGCTGGCTTAAAACTCAGTGCTTAAAAAACTAATATCATGGCATTTTGTCCCATCACTTCATAGCAAATAAAATGGAGGAAAGTGGAAACAGTGAGAGAAAACAAAGAAATTTTATTTTATTTTCTTGGGCTCCAAAATCACTACAGGCAGTGACTGCAGGGATGAAATTAAAAGATTCTGGCCCCGTGGAAGGAAAGCTAACAAACCTAGACAGCATATTAAGAAGAAAAGACATCACTTTGGAAAGAAATGTCCATATAGTCAAAGTTATAGTTTTTCCAGTAGTCATGTATAGATGTGAGAGGTGGACCATAAAGAAGGCTGAGAGTTGAAGAACTGATGCTTTCGAATCGTGGTGCTGGAGAAGACACTTGAGAGCCTGCTGGACAACAGGGAGATCAAACCAGTCAATCCGAAGGGAAATCAACCCTGAATGTTCATTGGAAGGACTGATGCTGAAGCTCCAATACTTTGGCTAGCCGATGTGAAGCCTGATGTAAAGACTGTGATGCTGGGAAAAATTGAGGGCAAGAGGGAAAAAAAAGGGGCAGCAGAGAATGAAATGGTTATATAGCATAATCAACTCAATGGACATGAGTTTGAGCAAACTCTGGGAGATAGTGAAGGAGAGTGAAGCCTGGTGTGCTGCAGTCCATGGGGTCTCAAAGAGTTGGGCACAACTTAGTGACTGACAAATAGGAGTCACACTGACCACTGAACTTGGAGTGTGCACTCAGATTTTATAGGGCAGGCAGCAGAACTGGCCCACACTTTGATGCTGATCTCTTTTACTCTTTGCTTGCTAAATGATTAATTAAAATGAAAGAGAACATCAACCAAGTATAAATGGTCATCTTAATGTGTCCTCTAACCTGGACCCCCCTCCTCACCTAGCAAAAGGTATCTTCACATTCTACCTTAGGGCTACTTCACAACTTCAATTAGTTGAGCTTTGTGCTTTCTAGCAACTGTTTCCATGGCATAACTATAATCACGGTGAGCATATTTATAACATTGTTTAGCCCTAAAACACACCCAAATGTAGTATTATAGTTTTTTAAATCCTCTCTTCTCAAAATAATAATTTACAAACTTTACATATACTATTTTCTGTGTCTATGGAAATTAACTAGGACTCTAATATAATGTATTATTTATATCGCTCCTAGTATTTAAGCTCTCTGGTGATTTAAAGTATTGTGATTTATGAAATTATCTTTTCCCAATATCATATGACAAATAGGTCATTACAATCCTTCTCCTAAACTAATTAAGTGGTGAAAAATGAAGCAAGATAGCAAAACTTAAGACCTGAAATCTGTGAGAACCAGACAGGGAGGGGAATACTGAAGCTTTTGCTCTACAGTATACTGTCTGCTAGACATTTAGTTGAATATTTTTTTTTTGTATTAACAACTTAAAGATTGTGAAGGTTATATGCAAAATAAGCACAAATAAAAACTATAATTGCCAGTGGTGATTTTTTCTTTGTCATTTATCAGCAAATGCCTAAGATATACTAAAAATTTTGTGCATGAACAAGACAGTACAAAACTAAATCAGGGACATAGGATAAACTACTTACTGCAACTAAGCTCTGGATTTAGCTCCTATTTTTCCTGGCAAACAAGGCAATAATGAAAATACAATAAATACAGATTTCATTGCTACACAAGTAGGAACATCAAAGTGCATTTTGACAACAAGCACATTCTTCACACCAAAATCTAGGCAGCACCCATACTGTGCTTCCCAGAGTAAGGTTATCATAATCATCAGTGTCTTCAGATTTGATTTTATAAAATATATAGATTCATTCTTCAAAAGGCCATGTCTTATAATAAGCCTCAGAAAATAAAGTCCAGGATGTGAAACTAAATGATAATATAAAAAGGCCTTTGTATAAACAACTAAAATAATATAACCCAGGTATTTTAATTATTGTGCTCTAAATTTATCAAAGGAATGCATTTCAATAAACTACTCACTAAAGAGGATGGCATATCTGACCTGCTCTTTAGACTCTTTTTCAGATACCAGATGTTGGCACAGAGATTTTGGCAAGTGCTAGATTACATGAGATTCAAATTTCTATAGAATTTTACCCTGTAAAATGGTTACAAGAGCAAAGTCTTATACTTTTACAGATACTTATATTTTATAAAACCCTTTTTATATCATCTCATCTAAAAAAACTTGGATTATGGAAATTTTTACTTTCCATTTTACAGATAAGAAAACTGAGGACTTGGACTTCCCTGATGATTCAGTGGTTAAACATTCACCTGCCCATACAGAGAACATGGGTTTGATCCCTGATCCAAGAAGATCCCACATGCCTTGGGGCAACTAATTCAGAGCACCACAACTACTGAATCTGCGTGCCCTTGAGCCCAAGCTCCGCAGCAAGAGAAGCAATTGCAGTGAGAAGCCTGTTCACCCCAACGAGACTATCCCCTGTGCTCTATAATCAGAGAAAACCAACGCACAAACAGGAAGACCCAGCACAGCCAAAAAGAAAAATTAATTTTTAAACAAGTAAACTTAGACCTTTAGAGAAAAGGGGGTTGTCTAGATTAGTTTATTTATCCAACTGGTATTAAGTATCTATTCAATACCTTTTCTTCTCCCCCCAACCATTCTAGGTACTGTGTGTGTAGTGGAGATACACTGATAAGTGAGAGCAAGACAGAAGTTGTCTCTAAGCCAGGCCCACTACAAAAATCAATCCTTCCTCAGCCAGGTTATCTGACTTCCACTGCAAGGCTCAGCACAACTTTTATCTCTAGGCCAAGACAAACCTCTACAGAGAGATCGAAGACACCAAAGAACATGTTCTGAAAATTTGTCTCTAATATTTTAAGAGATGGGTAGCCTATCACTTCTCCAGGGGATCTTCCCAACTCAGGAATTGAACTGGGGTCTCCTGCATTGCAGGTGGATTCTTTACCAACTGAGCTATCAGAGAAGCCCAAAATTTTATCCAAGAACAAGTAATTTTTTTTTTTTTGGTAAAGGCTAGTCCCATTTTTCACCTAATTTCTTCACATCATTGTGAATGTAAACAGCAAAATCTCTAGGTACATTCTTACAGTCAACTCTTCAGTCAGCCATTAACCAACTTTCCAAAGTATGAGAATATTACTGAACATACCCAAGATTCAGTGTCCTCAGTGGTAAAAAGTAGGCATTAACAGTATCTATCTCAAAGGATTTTCAAGATCATCAGATGTAATATTTTATTTAAACAGTTAAAATATTAGGCACACAGTAAATGCTCATTAAAACCAAGCACTTGTTATTACACTAATCCTTGCCAGTCTCACAGCCCAGGGCTCAAGTCAGCCCGCTGAGTTAAGGCCAGAGTCTCAGGTCACCCTATTGGCCATGTTCTTCCCCCATCGCGACCTTCCTAGCCCAGGCGCCTTCTTTAAGAGGACTCTTTAGAGGTTGTCTTCAGCTGAGCCCTCTACCAGGTGCCTCTGCTGAGTCCACCCAATGCGTGAGGAGGAAACGTCAAGACATTTGTCCCCACTCTGAGTCAGTGCTTTTCCACTGTTAGTTTCTCTCTCTTTCTTTTTTCAAACTACAGCGACATACAATGTCAGGAGACTTCTGTCAGAGCTCCACTGGGAGTAAGGCGTCCCCACAAGGGTGCTGATCTATCTCATCTCGAATTGGTGCATTTCATGGGGGAAAAGACGGAGAAGGCAATGGCACCCCACTCCACTACTCTTGCCTGGAAAATCCCAAGAACGGAGGAGCCTGATAGGCTTCAGTCCATGGGGGTCGCTAAGAGTCAGACACGACTGAGCAACTTCACTTTCACTTTTCACTTTCAGGCATTGGAGAAGGAAATGGAAACTCACTCCAGTGTTCTTGCCTGGAGAATCCCAGGGACGGGGGAGCTTGGTGGGCTGCCGTCTCTGGGGTCGCACAGAGTCGGACACGGCTGACGCGACTTAGCAGCAGCAGCAGCAGCAGCAGCAGCATGGGGAAAAATGAAAACACTGAGAGTAGCGTTTTCACCTCTTTAGCCTCTTGCTTATATCACAGTACGTGATTAAAAGTGTGACCGCTACTCTGATTTTGGCTTGTTGAACTCCGGCAGCTCAGGCTCGGCCCAGCTCTTGGCAAGCTCCCACACTTAGAGCAGGTCTGGACTTCTGTCTATTGCTATATTCCCCAGAACTATATTCTTTCTACATTATTCAAGTTCTTTATACTTACTACTGTTTCTGTGGCCTCTTCTCCATTCTCTTATGTAAATCTGAATTCAGGTCCCAGGATGGTATGGTTTGTTCCTCTGCAGACAATAGGGCCCTCAGCAGTGCGACTTTGCCATCACCATACGTCCTAGAAATAGGAAGTGCTCTCAACTCCAGTATTTCTCATCTATTTAAAAACATGTCCTTTAGATACCATAAAATTCCCTTTGTGTTTTGGAAACAGAGGAACCAAATTACATGAACCTATTATTAGAAAGTTTTTAATTTGTTTTTCCTCCAACGAATCTCTCACATAGTTTTTATGTTGAATTTTGTATTTGCTTTGAAATCAGATGATCTCAGCTCCTCCATTTCCTAGCTCTAACCTCGAGTTTTCATTTTTAATGTAAAAATGGTCATTAATACCCCCACAGGGTTGTTAGTAAGTAAAATCAGATAGCATATGTAATGTATCCAGGAATGCCCTTACCCTATGTTATACATGCAACAAAGATTAACAAAATTTTTTTACTTAAGTTGAGAGTAAAAAAATGCATAAAAGAGATGATTAGAATTTTTATCTGGAGAAGAAAGGAGTGCTATTAATTTAAAATAACTTGTTGATCTGTTAATTTTTAATGGCACTCAACCCTAAAGTGTCCAGCACAGTGAATAATAAATACACTCTCAAATGGCATTTTTTAAAATTGAAGTGTATTTGACATATATGAAATATATGAAAATAACATTGACATATATGAAAATAGCATGTTATTTTCAGGTGCACAATGTAGTGATCCAATATTTGTATATAATATGAAATTATCAACTATAGTAAGTCTAGTTAACGTCTATCACCACACATAATTATAATTTTTTCCTTGTGATGAGAAATTTTAAGATCTACTCTGTTATGAACTTCTAAAAGTAGAAGCAGTATTATTAACTACTTACTACGGTACTTTGAATTACATTTTAGATTATTTTGCTTATTTAGGTGTTGAAGAATAATTCCTCCCCCCAAAACTGTTAGCAGAGTTGACATGAAAATTTTTTCATAATGCTAATAAAATGACAGCATTTTAAGTCCACACTTTAACATTTTAATTCCACATAACTACATTTTAAGCCCACATTTATTTCTTAATAATAAAGCATGTCACCAACGGACAGAAGGATCTAGACCCTTTTCTATATACTATGACATGGAGAAATCATTTTGATTAATTTCCAGATGTAAGTTGAAAGAAAGAATCAAGAATCACCCAGTTCTGTACCATGCTAAATTAACACACAATCAAAAAGGCCTGTTTCCCACTCTGAATCTTGACAGTGTTAAGTTGGTGGATTTGAAGTATAATTGCATCCTTGGCCAAAACTATCAAGCTTGACCAAAAAATATCTAATATATGGAATTAATGAAATAACTAACTATTTAAAATAATTTTATCATCTTTTTTATTGAAATAAAAAGCAGAGTATAGTGGCCATCCTTAGTAGAATCTCATCTAAAAATTTAATTGAAACTGAAAACAATATAATCAACTCATTAATAAAAGTAACTTGCTAAGAATAGTAATACTTTAATGGATATACATTTAAATGTTTCTAAAATTTAATGCAATGTATCAGGTATTATCTTTTGGTAAGTTTATTTATCTGATTTGCAATGTTTATGAAGGCTAGGGTAATAAGTAATATTTACAAATAGTTTAAATTTTACAAATATCTGAAACTGAAACTGGGAAAAAAAAATAAACATTAAAAGTATTGGGTTTATTTTATTGGAAGGTTCTGGGTATCAAAAATCTCAAGAACAAAAATTTTTATAAAGAATAGATGAGCTTAAACAATGCAATGTGTTTAGAACAGTGAAATATCTGGAAATATTCAAAAGAACAAATGAAAGCCAGGGGATAACAACCATGGTATCTCCTCTGCGTTGATTTCTACACTTTCTACCACCAGACACTGGATACCACCCCGGCAATGCAGCACATCCGCAACTGGAACACATAGCTTTTCCTTCCACGGCCATAATGAATGCCCTACTCTCCCTGTCCCCAATACCACATGCTGAATGTTGATGGTAAATCACAAATTCATTTCTTAACTGGCATAAAGCTCAAAATATCTTGCTCAGGTCCTATGCTTGCATGTAGATTCTATGCAACCAAGGTCTATAGAATAGAAAATTCCCAAAATACAAGAAGGGAGTTCATATACTGGGCAGACCAAAAGAAGGAAGGGGAAGAAAGAGAAGAAGAGGAAGAAGGAGGGGGCGCAGGGAGGATGAGAAGGAATTAGTAGCAGTAAAAGAAGAGGAAGAGGAAAGGGAAGAAGGGAAAGAAGATGAGGAAGAGGAGGATGAAGAAGAGGAAGGGGAGGGAGGAAGAAGGGGATGGGGAGGGAGAATGGAGGAAGAAAAAGAGACAAATGTTGTCTATAACTTCTTAATACCAAAAAGACATCATTGCCACATATTAACAGCAGGCATTTAGGAGTGAAGATGATAACTTACTCATCTTTTACACGACCAAACAATGTAATTTTGTGGACCAGCCTGTAATTACAAATTTCCTTTATAACTCATTTCTGAGTTCTGCATGTCGATAATCTTAAACAGATTAGATTTCATTTTTCTTATTTTTTTTCCCTTTAACATCTAACTTTACTCAGTCTCCCCATGTTTGTGACCTCTATTTAGAAAGAGCTTACATAGTGAGTCAAAATAGAGAACTTCTGTCATGCAACAACAATTTCAATGCATCAGGTACAATCGTTGGGTGATATTAAATATATTATTTGTGCCTGGAAGATTGTTTGCTCGCTTCAAAGTGTTCAGTCCAGCTGATCTTATTTGCACATAAATAGGGCTTAACAATTCTTTCATTCTCTTTTTTTCAGTATCTTCTCCCAATATATGAAACTTATAGGGAGTATCTTGCATTCATAGAACAAATGCAGAAAATCTGATTCTACAAGAGGTGAGTTTGATTTATTTACAAACATAATAGTACTTAAATATACAAATAAGTGCTCTAAAAGTTGTCTCCTTTGAAGTCTATATGTTATTTTAATGATACCTATTTATGTTCAGTCATATCTAGAACTTTCAGACACCACCTTGTCAATCAGTTGAGAGCCTACAAAATTATTCTCTTTTCTCTAAACAAATTTTTTTACTAAACATATAAAATACTAGCAATGATAATATAATGCTTAATTATATAATTTATTAGACTTTGCTGTGTATAACTTTTGTGTTTAAAAAAATTCCAATCCATATTATAAAAATAATTTTTTCCCCTAAAAAGGATTTTTTAAAACAGTATTGGCTTTGGAAATAATTCCTAAGTATAAATTTTGCTGTGTGACTTTTTGAAACCAGTATCATTAGATTGTACCAAAATTCAAGGTTATAGTATTCATAATATATAAATGAATCTCTTTTCATTAAAACACATAATCTGAAACCAATTTAAGGGCATGTTACATCCTATGGAATCCTTTCTTTTGATTGTAGTTTCTAGTTATTTGACAATACATACTTACCAACAAAAGAAATGTAAAATACATGGCAAGAAAGAATCAGAAAGAAAATGGAGTAAATAAGTGATACAGTCCCACCATTACATAGGCTGCTATATAACCCAAGAACCTTCATGCCTCCTAGCTAGATTTCTCTGAGACAGCATCTTGAAAACTAATTCCATTTCCTTAGAACTCTCTAAAAGCTTCAATTAAATTGTGTACATACACAGAAACTGAACCAAAGGTCACCTACCCAAGCAAAAGGGGAAAACACATAATTGTAAAACATTCAATAAATGTGTTTTAAACAACTGCTGAATGTGCCAGGTTAACCTCCAAATTACACAGTAGAGTAGGGAGCTAGCCTAGAAAGCTGGCACATATTTGTTCTTTCTACTTCAACCTCACTCTTTCTAATAGAGACTTTGATGTTTCTTAATCATTAAGAAATTCCCATTATTATTTAACGTACTTTCTTAAATTCCAATGAATCATGTCCATTATCTTCATATAGATAAGCACATTAATGAATATGTTATAATTATAATTGGCTTTGGACTCATACCAAAAAAAAGTTTCAGGAATTAAATGAATCTTTCCAAACCTGATATCCCTATTGTACTTCAGTTCAGTTCAGTTCAGTTCAGTCACTCAGTCATGTCCGACTATTTGTGACCCCATGAGCTGCAGCATGCCAAGCCTCCCTGTCCATCACTAACTCCCGGAGTCCACCCAAACCCATGTCCATTGAGTCGGTGGTGCCATCCAGCCATCTCATTCGTTGTCGTGCCCTTCTCCTCCTGCCCTCAATCTTCCCCAGCATCAGGGTCTTTTCAAATAAGTCAGCTCTTCACATCAGGTGGCCAAAGTATTGGAGTTTCAGCTTCAGCATCAGTCATTCCAATGAACACCCAGGACTGATCTCCTTTAGGATGAACTGGCTGGACCTCCCTGCAGTCCAAGGGACTCTCAAGAGCTTTCTCCAACACCACAGTTCAAAAGCATCAATTCTTTGGTGCCCAGCTTTCTTTATAGTCCAACTCTCACATCCATATATGACCACTGGAAAAACCATAACCTTGACAAGACGGACATTTGTTGATAAAGTAATATCTCTGCTTTTCAATATGCTGTCTAGGTTGATCATAACTTTCCTGCCAAGGAGCAAGCATTTTTTAATTTCATGGCTGCAGTCACCATCTGCAGTGATTTTGGAGCCCAGAAAAATAAAGTCAGCCACTGTTTCCACTGTTTCCCCATCTATTTTCTATGACGTGATGGGACTGGATGCCATGATCTTAGTTTTTTGAATGTTGAGCTTTAAGCCAAAGTTTTCACTCTCCTCTTTCACTTTCATCAAGAGGCTCTTTAGTTCTTCTTCACTTTCTGCCGTAAGGGTGGTGTCATCTGCATATCTGAGGTTATTGATATTTCTCCCGGCAATCTTGATTCCAGCTTGTGCTTCCTCCAGCCCAGCGTTTCTCATGGTGTACTCTGCATATAAGTTAAATAAGCAGTGTAACAATATACAGCCTTGGCGTACTCCTTTTCCTATTTGGAACCAGTCTGTTGTTCCATGTCCAGTTCTAACTGTTGCTTCCTGACCTGCATACAGGTTTCTCAAGAGGCAGATCAGGTGGTCTGGTGTTTCTATTGCTTGAAGAATTTTCCACAGTTTATTGTGATCCACACAGTCAAAGGCTTTGGCATAGTCAATAAAGCAGAAATAGATGTTTTTCTGGAACTCTCTTGCCTTTTGATGATCCAGTGGATGTTAGCAATTTGATCTCTGGTTCCTCTGCCTTTTCTAAAACCAGCTTGAACATCTGGAAGTTCACAGTTCACGTATTGCTGAAGCCTGGCTTGGAGAATTTTGAGCATTACTTTACTAGCGTGTGAGATGAGTGCAATTGTGTGGTAGTTCGAGCATTCTTTGGCATTGCCTTTCTTTGGGATTGGAATGAAAACTGACCTTTTCCAGTCCTGTGGCCACTGCTGAGTTTTCCAAATTTGCTGGCATACTGAGTGCAGCAATTGTGCTTAGGTCACTGAAATATGTACCATTCCATAATCAAACAAAATCCCATTTCAACAAATTCAAGAAGGAAGAAAAATAAGTGGATAGGTAGAAAAAAATGACTTTTTATGGTAATTGTTTCTGAAATATTTGGAAAAACAAAATGCTGTCACTTTCTCCAGCTTTACTTGCAATATTTCTGTAGGTAAATCTATTTTCTCTACTTTATTTTTTGAAGTACTTTTTTGTAAGGCTATGACAATAGAGACAAATAAAGTATAACTACAGTGCATCATATTGCAGGACTACTGTTTTATCATCTCACAAGTGTGACAATAGAAATAGAGCTGATATTTATTTTAGAAAGTTAATTCATTTTTCAAGATGCATAAGGATAGGCAGTTTTACAAGCAAATATTGAACATTTATTGTGCAATGACTGGATAAAAAGAGGGAAAATGTTGAGGAGGGGTGCAAGCAACTTATTAAAAGTAAATCAAAGCCTAAAATATGTAAAAAAGAAAGGTCACATTGTTATAAGATGGTATGTTCAATTTAGAATATGTTCCCTAAAGATTTCTGAAGGCCTGGAGACTCCTATACTTAAAGAATAAGGAATCATACAAAATAATGATCTGGCATGAACTACTTGTACCCTCTTACGAAATTAATCTGGAGAAGGTAAGAAGCCAGTGAGAACTTGGACTTAAACCAGGAATTAAAAATGACAGCAACAGAAAACCCATAGTAACAACAGAAATGTGAAGCCCCTGGGGAGACAGACAATTTCTTGAGCTAGAGTGTACTAGATGCAGGAACAATGAGGATCAGTGAGCCAACATAGGTGCAAGGAGAGTCACAAGGGTTTACATTCTGTTCTTGCCTGTCCCTCAGTCTAGAGTCTAGAAAATATTCCTGGGCCCTTCACCAGAGCAATCCAGATATAAGCATGAAAGAGTATCTCCACAAGAGAGTAACTCCATGGGAGAACTGTCAGACAAGCAAAAGCCTTGCTCCCTACTGAGGAAGTTGAAGAAAACAGAAGAGGATTGACCAGAAAAACAAGAGAATTCACTCCTACCCTATGTCCCATTCAAATTTCAGTATGACTGAATTACAGCCTGGAGACAGTGGTGTTCACAAAGCTGCTTCTCTTTAAGGGTTTATAATGACAACCTCAGCCAAGACGATTCTTGGCATGTTATGGCTGTGGAGTCATTCACTCAAGCACTCAGTGCTAACTTCTTCCTAGGTTCCACCAGCCAGACACAGACTAATGCCTGTTTTTAGCCCTTTTCACACACAATCCAGATGGTGCAGCTGATACTCCTCCCTAGAGGAGCATGAAGTCACACCTGAGGTATATGACTACCGTAAGTATAAAATAGCTTACTGGAAAACAAATCATTCACAGCAAGTTACTGAAATTGATGTAAAATAATTTTAAATAATAATGACATAAATTTATTCTTAGGAGATAAGAAATGATATAATCAAAACTAAATCAGAAAGAAAATATAATAATCAAAAGGAAGAAAAAATAGGCGAAACAAATTACATAATGTATGCAATGTATTAGATGAGTAAGCAAGATGTAGCCTGATGAACAAAGTAGTGAGCTAGAAGATAAGATGAAAGACAAATTTAGCTGAAAGTGATAGAGGTATAGAGACATACGGAAGGAGATACATATGCCAATATCAGATCATATCATTTCCAAAAGATAAAAAGCATAAGTGACAGATAAAAGATGTACCCAAATTTAAATGTTCTATACATTAACAAAAAGATAGATAAGGTGAAATGGAAAAACAGCAAAGACAAAAGAAAATTCTATAAATGTACCACAAGAGATCACCTACTAAAGTACAAGGATCAAAGAATTTCAGGTCAGTGGATACAGGAAGACAGAATATTTTGAACATATTAAAAGAAAAGCTATTGAGCCAACAATTTGAAATTATATTTTAAATTGATGATATAGTAACAACAACAATCCCTGACATGAAAGACCATATGCCATACAGAGGTCTGAATTAGCAGTGCTTTTAAAACAAAGATTCAAATAATAAAAAAATCAAAAAAATATTTTAACGGGTGTTTGAGTCTCAGTCAACATGTTTATAAAGTTTATAAAGTTATTCTTTTCTCTTCACCGTACGTGTGAGCATGCTGTCACTTCAGATACATCTTATTCTTTGCGACCCCATGTACTATAGCCTGCCAGGCTCCTCTGTCCATAGGATTCTCCAGGCAAGAATACAGGAGTGGGTTACCATGCCTTCTTCCAGGGGCTCTTCCCAACCCAGGAACCAAACCCAGGTCTCCTGCATTGTGGGCAGATTCTTTACCGCTGAGCCACCAGGGAAGCCTACTCACTCCACCATACTAACTCTAAAATTAATAGGAAAAATATTGATTTTTGATGTGTGCTCTTAAAAGTATGGTAAAGCAGCAAAAACTAGAACAGCAGCTTTAAGCTGTTAGTTGGGCTTTCCAGGTTGTGTTAGTGGTAAAGAACTCACCTGCCAATGCAGGAGACGTAGAAACACATGTTCTATCCCTGGGTCATGAAGATCCCCTGGAGGAGGGCATGGCAATTTACTCCAGTATTCTTGCTTGGAAAATCCCATGGACAGAGGAGTCTGGTGGGCTACAGTTCATAGAGTCACAAAGAGTTGGACATGACTGAAGTGACTTAGCACGCAGCACAGGATTTAGATAATTATTTAAAACTCAATTTACTTAAATTACATAATTTCATTATATATTAATCAGAACATCTTTCATTATATTTAGAAGACTATAACCTTATGATCATTGTGTAAAGCAATATGTATTTGAGAATGAATGTGAGATACCTGAAATAACGAGGAGCAGCTAACTTTCCAATTGAGCTGACTATAGCATTTATGTCAGGGCTTCCCTGGTGGCTCAGACAGTAAAGAATCTGTCTGCAATGCAGGAGACCCAGGTTTAATTCCTTGGTCGGGAAGATCCCCTGGAGAAGGAAATGGCAACCCACTCCATTATTCTTGCCTGGAGAATTCTATGGATAGAGGAGCCTGGTGGGCTCTCGTCCATGGGGTCACAAAGAGTTGAACACGACTGAGCAACTTTCACTCACTCACTCATAGCATTTTGTCACCTCTCATCATGTGCAAAACATTGTGGTGGTACTTAATGTGAGTGAGGGGAAACGATGGTTATAATAGCATAGAGATAAAAAGGATAAAAGGATAAACAGTCATTTTAACTATCTCCCAGTCCTCATAAGTAAATTGGATTTGTACACTGTCAGAATAAATCTAAATACAACCACTTCTCACAACTCCATTGGCACCAAACTCTTCCCTTATCACTTCTATAGCAGTGCTGTTCTAACTCTTTTCCCTACATATACACTTTTCTTCTTTCTATATAATTTCCCAGAGTGATCACTTTAAAAATATGGAGAGATGGCAACATTCTCCTCACAGCCTACTACTGTGCCTACTACTCAGTCCTACTCAGTGGCTTCCCATACATTGAAATAAGCAGATTTCATGTGTACAGCACAGTTCTAAGTGCTGACATGCACTGACCGACTTTTCTGAAACATACCTCTGCTCCTCATGGATAAATTAAAGAGTAGAGAAATGAAGTATCTTACGCTAAGTCACCTAACCAGTAGGTAGCAGTCAACTGTGGAGTTCATAAACTTTGTCTCTGCTTCAACTCTGTTTAAACTACCTGATTGATAAATGCATGCTTCTCCATCATCTTTTTTTTTTTGACCTCTTAATATTACACTCCCACCCTTAGCTAGTAACATAGATACTTCAGATAAAGATCATACTGCCCAACCTCTCTTGGGGCTAGTTGTTGGTCATGTGCCTAAGTTATAGCCAAAAAGATGTAAGAAGAATTCTTCTGAGGAACCTAAATGAGAACTTCCTCACCAGATGTCTACAGGGTGCCTTTGACTTGTTTTTTTTTCCTTCCTGATTGTTGGGATACAGGCATGATGACAAGTGTTTGAATGGACATCTTGGACCTTGCAGAAAAGGCCTAAACTTTAAGGAGCAAGCAGAATGTTAGAAAGGGCTTGGGTCCCTCATCCTAACAGGTTATCCCTGGTATCCTACCTCCAGAATCTTCTTACCTGGGGAGAAAATATAACTTTATCTTGTATACACACTCTTATTCATGTGCTTTTGTCACATAACGCCTAGCTAATCCTACCTTAAAAAACTTCAAGCAAAAATGTTAAGTATTTTAATTAGATATAAGAGGAGTTATAGCCATTTATATTAGATATGAGTTATATGTGTCATGTGTAGTTATAAATAGCACATATGTACTATTCAAAGGCAGGAAATGGATGAATATTTAGAATGCATACAGTCATCATTATCACATTTCTGAACCAATAAGATAAATACACAGGTTTTATTATAATATATAGGATATTAAGGGAAAGCAAAATGTTTGTAATAGGTTTCCAATTTCTGCGATTGACTATCAAGTCTAACAATAATAAATATATAATAAGGATTTATTTCGTGCTGGATATTGTTACATATATCATAGGGATTGACTTATTTGATATTTATGATAACCCTAAGAGGCAGGTACTAATTTTATCTCCATTTGAAAGATAGGAAATTGAGGTGCACAGAAGTAAGTAGCTAACAAAAAAATCAAAGTATTTGTAAGCATTGGAAGCTGGAGTTGAACTCCAACCAGCTGACAGCCTGTACATACATATTTGATGCCTCTGTGAGAGACTGCATAATTCTGTTTTATCATGATTACTTATTTAGTGTTGGTTTTCCCTTAGTTTGTGATACTCTCTGGACCAAGAAACAAGCCATATGCAGCAGTAATTTTAAAGCCAGTAAAGTGCTTGGCATTCAAGAGTCACATTGATGGATTATTAATTGAACTGGGCATCCCAATTCTCACTTTCTTAAATACAACCAAAGGAATAGAGTCAAGCCATCTCTATTCCCAATATTAAAGATTTAAATTTTCACCACTTATGCTCTCTTTTTTTTTTTTTAGGCTGAAGTACATCTATTCCTTAGCATCAGTGAAATGAACTAACAAGTAATTCACATAGTACCCTGTCTGATCAAAAAATTATCCTGAAATTTCCATTTAAGAATGTAAATCTGTACATATTAAGGTTGAAAGTCTGATGTCAATTAAGACATGCAACTTGATTGCAAGATAATGTAAAGGACAAATTTCCTGTAAATAAAATCCTCCAATAACCCTTCTATGACGCTTGCTGCTTTTAAAATGTTAGAGCAGCACGATAAAAGATCAGACATTTCGACTGGGTTTTGTGGTATCACATTGGCTTTCTTCCCCTTCTGAATCCAATTTTTGTTTTGTTTCATACACCCAAGGTCTGAAAACGCTACGATTTTTGTTCATTGTTGCCCATTTGTCAGTTTTATACCCACTTCCACACATATAACCACAGAGTCACACAGCTAGAATTTTGGAGATGCCAATAAATTGCACAGTCCCTTCCTAGTAAATAAGAGGCCACATACCACTCTCTCCTCCCTTCTCTGCCTTTGTTTGCAGAGTTGCATATGCGGAAGCACAGATGACTGGTCTCTGCTGTCAAAAGTCAAATGCTTTCAGCAGTTGCCCTGGCTCAATTCCTACCTCCCAGCAGACATATGGATATTTCCCCAGCCCTCCATCACAAGTTGGACCTGCATTCTGCATATAGAGCCAACAGATTCCAGACACAAATTCCAGAAACTGGGGAAGGAGAGACTCATGGTACTGAATAAAACCAAAATAAATTCCCAGTAAGATATTCGAACCATTACCAGGGTTCACCTGACCCCTTCCAGATATAAACATCACTAACAAGTGCCAGAAGCTGGGGGAAACACTAACAGAACAGAATAAAGAAACTTCTCACAACCCATTCAGAAAACCCCAGTAAAATCCTCATGACTCTCACTTGCCAAAACATGAGCATGATGAATGAATGTGATGGATTATACACATTTATATGAGCAAACTTTCCAAATGTGAGCACTAAAGAAAAAAAAGAAAGGAAAGATGGTTCACATGGCATGATTTCCATGGTTTTTTTTTTTCCTTTCTATACTGAAATGAGTTGTTTCAAGATGGAAACAACTTGGATCCCCAGAAAAAAGACATTTGATTTCAGGCCTGGACTCTTTTCTTTTTTTTGATTTGGACATTGGGTTTACACTGTCAATCCCCACTAACATCATTAGTTACACACAAACTTCAAATTCCCCAGTGGGACCCTTTTCCAAAATTTTCTGTACAGGCCCATACCTAATGTGTGCACTCATGTGTGTGTATCCTCAATCGTGCCCAACTCTTCTGTGACCCCATGGACTGCGGCCTGCCAGGCTTCTCTGTCTGTAGAACTCGTTTAGGCAGGAATACTGGAATGGGTTACCATTTCCTTCTCTAGGGAATCTTCCCGACGCAGTGATCAAACCCAGGTCTCTTGTGTCTCCTGCGTTAGTAGGCAGGTTCTTTACCACTGCACCACCTGGGAAGCCCCACCTAATCTGTAGTAGCAGGAATGCATTTAATGCCAGCTCTTTCCCAGGTTCCATAATTTTCACCAAATGCTGAAAGATCAAAGCCATTAAGTACAGAGGAAGGGAGTCCAGGCCACCTCTGGAAAAAGCAAAACCAAAGGAAGGGATCTCTTACTAAGTACCTAAATGTGCCAGCACCATCCAACATTCCAAATGTATTTTAACCTCTGAGCCACTTCCTAATATGTCATATGGCTTTGCAGTCTCGGGTTTTATGGTGATGGTATTTGTTTCTGAGTTGTCTTTAGCCAATCATTCTGACTCAGAGTCCTTCCTGGTAGTGCAGGCCTTGTTCAGCCAAGATGGATGCCAGGGAGAAGGATTCTGGGAGGTGGGCAGACATGTGGTGTCTCCTTTTGACCTTTCCCAAAGTCTGCTGGTTGGTGGAGGCTTATTAGTTCCGTGTTCCCTACCAGGACCTCCTGTCGTAAAACAGCTCATGCAAGTGGTTGCTATGGTGCCTGGCCAGGGTGGGCAGTTTCAATCAGTGTGCTTCCCCCAACAGTAGAACCCAATATAGTTGTCAGTCCACTTTTCCTGGATGGACTTTAGGAATGAAGAAGCAAATATATGGTTTACCTGGATGAAAGTGGTGTCCTTGGCTCGCATCATTAAGGCTAACCATGTCCCTTACAATGTTAGGAAAAATAGTGCAAGATTGGTATTCATATTTCAATTCACTGCGATTTACTATTTTGTTAACAATTGCTTTATCACACTTGGCACTCTCTTCTTAGATGCCCATTTCAATATTTAAATATAAATGGGAAACTACTCTGAGCAATCTGAAGGAACATTTAATCAGAATGCAATGTGGTGCATGTCTGCTGTTTCTTTTTTACTGAAAATCTTCAAAAATGATTTAGATCACTGAATTCAGAGCTCTGATTCAAATTATAATTGGAATGAGGAAATGGATAAGCATTCTCAGTAGGTGGTGGGGAAGGGGAAGGGTATAACTAGAGATGTATCAGAATCAAGTATTGCTTTTAAAAAAGAAAACAGTTTTTCATGGCTTTTAGCATATTAAATACTTAGTAGAGACCTGCTGTGTCCACGTCATTAGAAAAGTTAATGGTTTCAGGGTCCGTTTGAGCAAGAGTGAGAGCAAGGAGATGAAATTGCTCTGCCCAGGAACGTAAGAGTACTGTGATAATTTGCAGTTTGGTGGCCTAGTGAAACAGCAAAGGGCATCAGGCAGAGAAAAGGCCTCAGGAGTTGGTGATAAGCTGAGTTCTAATGAAGAATACAGCCAGCAAGAAATTCCTTAGAATGTGAAAGAGATGATCAAATTTAGGACAGTGGTTTCTATTTGAATTTGAGTTTTGTTCTTCCTTGGGCTCTAAATACCCTTTGCTATATCTTTAGTAAGTGTCCATTATCAGCAATAACCTTGCATCAGAGGTGATTTAGGAAAATGAAGGGCTGGGTCTGACATGATGGTAGTTGCAGGAGCTTAGAGTGATGATAAGAATGAGCTTAATTCATGAAGCCAGGTGCAGTGACTTTTAGAAGAGGATTGCAAGCCTCCTGAAAGTGATGTGACCCTAGAAAGTCAGACAGAGAAAGACGAAAAAAAAAAAAGAAAAGAAAGAGAGGGAAGGAGGGAGGGAAGGAGGGAGAAAATAGGAGCGAGTGCTTATTCTCTTAAGGAATTGAAATTATTTTAATAAAGGGGCTACAAAGGATGATGTCCACCCTCCCACCTCACCCCTTCCCCCATGAATAACAACAGAAAGAGCCAGAGCGGATGACTCTCACAGTAGTCACTGCATCAAAACACAGACCAGGATCTCAAACTAGAGATATGATAATAATGTTATCATCTTCTCTCAAATAAAAACAAAGATCTCAATCCAATGGTTTTATTCAAAACAGTGGAAAAAGTATTGCATTAGGCCTTTAACTGTTTACCTTTGTCTGCCTATAACACATAGAAGTATCATGTACATGAAGGAAAGGAAACAAATTTTAAACAGAGTTGACAGTTTTAAAGTCTGGCTGTGCATCACCTTTCATATAGTGACCAGGATGCCCATGAGCACTTGCATAAATTAAGTAATGAGAGTACATTTTTGAGTTGAAAGTGAAATGTTTTTGGTATGTTATAAAAGAAATGGTCATATAAACCAAACAGTTTTTATCTAGAAGACAAAAGAAGGGAGACAGACACAATGTTATGTTATATGTATGTTTACAAAAATAAAATATAGATGAAAACCTAGCTTTAAATAATTAAAGTTAGTTAAAAAAAAAAAGAATTTTTCAAAAATAGGAGAGAAAGAGTTTATTATCTGCAGATGCCCATTTTTCAAGACTCACACAGAAATAATTATAATAAACAAAACTATCATGCCATAACAAAATACACTTGTATTGGACTTCCCTGGTGGCTCAGCTGGTAAAGAATCCACCTGCAATTTGGGAGACCTGGGTTCGATCCCTGGGTTGAGAAGATACCCTGGAGAAGGGAATGGCTACCCACTCCAGTATCCTGGCCTGGAGAATTCTATGGATTGTATGTCCATGGGGTCGCAAAGAGTTGGACATGACTGAGCGACTTTCACTTCCACTTCACTTTCACATATTTGTATTAGAAATGCATGTCTTACAGTTACTTCACCTGTACCCCACATGGATGGTGTCTTAGGCTTTTTGGTTTACTCTAACAAAAATACCACTGACTGGTGAGTTTAACAACAGATGCTTATTTCTCACAGTTCTGGAGACTGGAAAGTCCAAGTTCAAGGCACTGGAAGATATACTTCCTGGTTCACAGACAGCTTTCTGCTGCTCTGTCCTTATATGGCAGAAGGAGTGAGAGAGCTCTCTGGGGTCTCTTTTTATAAAGGCTCTAACCCCATTCATGAATGATCCCCTTTCATGACCTACTTAATCACTGCCAAAATGCCCACCTCTTAATACCATCACACTGGGAGGTCAGGATTTCAACATATGAATTTTGAGAAGATACAAATGTTCAGTACATAGCAGTTGGTATCACATAAATAGACATGATGTTGTTGGTCAGTTTTTAGTGGAGGACTGTACAGTTGAATCAGAGGGTGTGACTGTTCATTGCATGGAAATAAAACTGATTGTCTATAATTTAACAAGGAACTAGGCTCTTTCTAACTCAGTGAAACATATGCCCTATAGTGGATATAACTTTTCTTGGAGTTTTATGTTATTTAAAAATGAAAAATTGTTTCCAGTCCTGTGTCCTGGCCCTTCTTTGCTCTAGTGACTGAGTGTTCCTAAAGACTCCATCTCTGAATCTCTGACAAAGTGTTGAGTACTCCTTCCATCAGAAAGATACATATATCTATCTTTTCTGGGCTTCAAATATCCAGCAGTTTTGAACTCATCCTGGAAAAAAATTAGTGTATCTTCTCAGTATATAAGACATATCTCTCACCTCTCTCTACACACTGTAATTTGGAAATGAATAACTATAACTTCATAATTACTTAAATTATAATATTTTACAAATCTATAACCACAAATGCTAATAACCTTATTTCTGTCTCTATTATATTTAGGACTGTGTACATACAACCACTTTGAAGAAAAGTTTGGTAGTTTCTATCAGATTAAATGTATAACATAGCAATTCAAATTCTAGATATTTTTGCAAGACAAAGAAATATATGTATAGCTCCCTTTCTGAAAGACTTGTTAAGATAATCACAGTAGCTTTACCCAGAATTGCCCAAAACTATGAACAACCTAATGCCTGTGTGGTACATTCATACAATGTAATACTACTTAACAATAAAAATAATCAATACATACATACACACTCAATGTAATAAATCTCACAGATATTACAGAACCAAAAAAAAATCATACCCAAATAGTGAAAGTGTGAAAGAGAAAGTCTCTCAGTCATGTCAGACTCTTTGTGACCTCATGGACTATACAGGCCGTGATATTCTCCAGGCCAGAATACTGGAGAGGGTAGCCAGTTCCCTTCTCCAAGGGATCTTCCCAACCTAGGGATCAAACCCCAGCCTCCTGCATTGCTGGTGGCTTCTTTACCAGCTGAGCCACCCGAGAAGCTCAAGAATACTGGAGTGGGTAGCCTATCCCTTCTCCAGGGGATCTTCCCGACCCAGGAATAGAACTGGGGTCTCCTGCCTTGCAGGTGGATTCTTTACCAGCTGAGCTACCAGGGAAGCCCCACCCAAATGAATACATACTCAATTTATGTATGTGAATATATGTGGATTTCTTGAACATGAAAAATAACTTATGGTGAAGCAATTTAAAATACTTGTCACAAGGAACTGATTGCATTTGGAGAGGTAAGAGAACTTTCTTTCCAGATAACACATTCTATTGCTTGCCTACCCTTTCTTCTTCTTAATAAAATCTTTCAGTTTTAATTAATTTTTTCATCCATCCATTCATTCATTCATAGTTATCTATCTCATCCTTATTTCCAGAGAGGGATCTTGATGACTGTAATTGTTGAAATGGCAGCTCAAGTGGACCTAACACACTTAAAAAGAGGGAATTACAATCCATGTTTATGTTAGAGCCTTCTCTGTTGCTCTTCCACTGGACATGAACAAATGAACGTTACCTTAGGTATTTATATCAGCTCTTTTAAGAATATGATGGTAACCAGTATCAAAGCAAAGTCAACAGTTAGAATGATGGTACATTGATGTAGAAGGAGCTTGGATTTTGGTCACAGTCTAGCCATCAACCAACTCTGGTGACTACCTTTCCCTGTATTTCTTCATATTGAACTTTATACACTTTGCCAATGTGCAGCAGACTCTGTGAGATAATCTGCTGCAGAAAGTCAAAACATGCTAAATGGAATGGCTCCATTCTTCATTGGGATTCCTGTAAACATTATTCCAATAAAATCATACTGGTACCTGGGTTTTCCTATTTTATGCTGCCCCAAACAAGATTTTATTGATTATAAGAAACATGTGTGCTGGCTTCTTATCTCCATCATAGCCAAAAATTTGACCATAGCTTAAAAGGGTCAAAGTCATCTGGTCATCTCTGACTTTTGATTCTCTGACTCGCCCTTGGCCAATGCACACCCACTACACTGACGTTTTTGACACTACTCTGAAAGAACTTTCTCACTTGCTTGCTCAAAATCTTCACATTTGCTATTCTTTCTGCCTAAAATGTCTTCATTTGCAGAGCTACGTGGTTTACCTTTTCATTTCCTTCAAGTCTCTGTGCAAACGTTAAACTCTTGGTCAAAAATGTCTTGATCTCATGCAACAAACAGAGGTAGCCCTCCACCAAATATAGGTTTCTTCTTCTTGATGTAGAGCTATTGTTGGCAAGTGGCTGCCTCAACAGGGACTACATTTTCCAAGTAACCCTGCATCAAATGGGACCATGTGATTATATAATAGTGAAATCAGCAAAGGGGGAGTAAAGTCCATCACATCTATGCTGAACTCATAAACTCTCCTGTTAGATCTCTACACTTACTCTGCCTACCAACCATCTAGATGTTGATGTTTCAGGCAATATCCGGAGCCACGCTTTGAAAATAGAGGAGGCCTCCTTAACCTGAGTAGAGAAGGACTTCAAAGAGCAGACTATCCCACTGCCGCCACCGCCATTTATACCTAAATAGGAACAAGAAATTTCAATTTGTATAAGCCATGGATGTTTATCTGTTACAATAGCTGTTGTATATGTCAAGTACTACATTGTCTCATGTAAATAGAAAGCCTGTGGTCTCCATCTATTACCCTTAATTTGTCCGCTGTCTGTTTCCCCAGTAGATCATAAACTGAATGTGCTGAATAACCTGTTTTGCTTTTGTTTGCTGTTGTTTCACCATTACTTGAAGCGTGCACTGGCATCTGTCCCACCGTTCACAATCTGCTCTATCACAGTCTAATCATGGCACCTCTTTACCTCTGGTTACTTGAAGGAATCCTTTCTTTTTCACATGTTTCTCAAAACCCTGCTTCCTATCCATCAACAAATCTTTTGGTTCTACCTTCAAAACATATCCAGAATGTCACCACTTTTTACTATTTCCACTGTTTCAGCATCACCTTCTAGGGGATTACTGCAAGAGCTTCCTATGCTCTTTATTTTATTGCTATGCCCCACTTCATTCTATTCTTAACAAAGTAATTTAAGATATTCAGTTAAAACACAAGTTCGATCATACTACCACTCTGTTTAAAACCACATCATCTCAGAGTAACAATTCATGTTTACTATGATCTCCCAAGTCCAGGACTGAAACCTACTTTTTCCTTCTTCATTTCTTAATATTCTCCCCTCAATCACTCCTGTAGTTATAGTGGCTCTACTGTAATCCTGGATTGAATTTGTTAGGCTCTCAAAGGAGGGCCTTTTTACTTACTATCCTCTCTTCCTCAAAACTTATTTGTTAGACCACTGCAAGGCTTTCTCTCTCATATTTTTGGAGTCTTAACTTAGATGTTACCTGTCAATGAGGTCTGCTCTGACCACCCAATATTTTCTAAGCCCCTTCCTCATTTATTTTTTCCATGATATTTATCACTCACATAAATATTACATATTTTAGTTTAACATTTCATCTTCTATATCTCTGAGCTAGAATTTTAGTTCTTCAAAACCAGTGATTTTTACATGTTTGTGTGTGTCATATCCCTATGTTGAGGTAAGTGTTTGCTATAAAGTAGATGCTCCACAAACACCACCAAATAAAATAACTATAAAATGTAGGAAGAAATATAAAGCAGCTATATATGGAATGGCAGGAAGTGACATCTTATATAGGGATGTCAGAAAAGGCCTCTCTAATATGCGCAGATACTTGAATCAAGTAATGGACAAAACCATTCAGAGATCTACAGGATGAGAGATCCAGGGAGAGAGAATGGAAATACAAAAGCAATGTGGCAGGTGTGTGCTTGGTGTTTTCTAGGAATAGCAAAGAGAAAAGTGTGCTTACAGTTTCAGAGAGAGAAAGAAGTAGGAGACATAGTCAAAGGTTTGCCAGGTGAGATTAATCTTCTAGGACATGATAAGAAATTTGGATTCTAATTCTAAGAATTAACTATTTAGTTTCAGGATCTGTGGTAGAAGATAAGAATATGATAGTGACCAAAATTTCTCAGGCCTGATCTATTGACAATCTAATGAGAAAAATATATGTCAATGAACCAAATCACATACATACATGTAAATTATGACTATGTTATAAATTACTCATAGTAAATTTCATTTACCTAAAATAGAGATGCTCAGAGTAGTAGAGGTTACCCTAGATCTTCTAATTAATTGTCTTAAAAAGAATTAATTAGTTTTCTGTTGTTCTAGTTTCTTTCTAAGTATTTCAGGAAAATATTTCCACAGTGAGAGAGTGTGAAACAAAATACTGAAATTACATCTAGAAATGAAAAAGAAAGCCCTAAATGAAAGCTTTTATCATAGCATGCCATATATGTGAAAAAATGCTTTTGCTTTTTTTCACTTACATGAAATCCTCTTTCCTTCCACTCTCTCCCCATGACCCAATTTTCCCTTTATTTCTCTTCTTTTCTTGTCATTGTTCTTTGTAACGCAGAAACATCCTGGAATCTATCCCTTTTAACTTTCAAAGGACAATATGCCTTAGGCCATTATTCTCCAAAAAATGTTAGGAAAGAATGATCCATTGATTTAAAGAAAACACTATAGTTATATTTTATATAAAAATAAGAACAACATGTTAGTTTACTAATAATATTAAAATAATGAATGAAAACAGTACACTATGTAAGTGGAAAACAGATACTCATATATTAGAGATGATTGTCTTTAAAAACAATAGCAACAAATGAACAGAAACTGATATGCATGTATCCAAAGAATGAGAAGAGCACTCCTGTACCTATAGGCACAAACAGAACACTCTGTCTTTGCTTTTTTCTGCTATTTGGAACCCTCTCTCTACGTTAGAATCTGAACTTTTGTTCCTGACTTCAAACTGATTACTTTTAATTATCATTAAACATATATTCACAAAATTATAATAATCCACCTGCTATCACATTGAACTTTTCAAACAAGCCCCAAACCTAGATACCTTTATCCCTTTCTTACAAGTAGGGAAACTACAGCTCAGAGTGTTTAAATCAATCTGTAGCCATAATAGGGAAAAGTTGTGTCTGTTTGGTTAATTGTTCAGTCCTCAGTCTTCAAAGTGTATTTCAATCAATATTTGTTGACTAAGTGGTCATGCTTAGATCTAAATCCAGTCTTCTAAACATCAAAATTACATTACCTTTTGCAATACATGCTGAGAGATTTTGGTTTTATTTTTATAAAAATAGGGGAATATCTCAGATAAATTTGAAGCAGACTGGGAATGGTATTTGGTCATTTTATGGCTAGATGTGGCATTTGAGTAATGAATTTTATCACAAATTGCTGGGCAGTCAGAAAGCATTAATAATGACGCTTATGAAGATAATATATAGTAACTATTTATTATAGATAATATATATTTTATATCTGTATATATAGAGTCATTTTATTCCTTCTCACATTCTTTAGCTATAAGTATCATTTAGTAAATTCTTTAGGATCCAACACTTTAAATGGCTGTACCAGGATTTATGACCTGTGCTGTCTGACTTTGAAACCTTTCTGCTAAATATTTAAGAGAGGCCTTTCCTGGTCTAGATGAGATATGATGAGGCTAAGAACTAAAGTAACAGAAATGTGTATGGAAAGGAAAGAATCTATTACATAGATAAATTGGTGACAGCATTGCCTAATTTTGAAGAATAAATAGATATAGAAATAAAATATAAATATCAAAGATGAACTTAATGTTTTTAACCATTAAATGTAGCATCATTGGCAGAGATCATAAGAAAAGAAGGATTAAGAGGATGGAGATGAGGTGAATAATGATTTAAAATGTTTCTCAGAACATTCATTCCTGATGAAGTAGACTGTAAATCACATTTTGCTGTTGGTGTTCAGTCACTAAGTCACTCTGAGACCCCAAGAACTGCAGCACACCAGGCTTCTCTGTTCTTCACTATCTCAGTTTCCTCAGACTCATGTCCATTGAGTCAGTGATGCCATCCAACCATCTCATCCTCTGCCACCGTCTTCTCTTGCCCTCTATCTTTCCCAGCATCAGGGACTTTTCCAATGAGTGAGCTCTTGCATCAAGTGGTCAAAGTGTTGGAACTTCACCTTCAGTATCAGTCCTTCCAATGAATATTCAGGACTGGTTTCCTTTAGGAGGCAGGTAATGTGGTCTGGTATTCCCATCTCATTAAGAATATTCCACAGTTTGTTGTGATCCACACAGTAAAGGCTTTAGCATAGTCAATGAAGCAGAAGTAGATGTTTTGTAAATTACATTAGGGAAGTTGGAGAGAAAAGGTAAAGTTGAAGAAATGGAAAAGAACAGCTTGGAATATATAAATAGGTTATATAAAGATGAAAGATATATAAAGTATAAAATTGCTATTGCTCAGATAAATTACTTGTGCTTATATGAAGAGGAAAACATAAATCTTTTCTCTGAAAAACTGTTTATAAATGTACTACTTTACAAGTAGTACTGTGGAAAATTCTTAAAGAGATGGGAATGTCAGACCACCTTACCTGCCTCCTGAGAAACCTGTGCGCAGGTCAAGAAGCAACAGTTAGAACCAGAAATGGAACAATGGATTGGTTCAAAATTGGGAAAGGAGTATATTTCAAGACTTTATATTGTCACCCTGATTATTTAAAATATATGTAGAGTACATCATGTGAAATGCTGGGCTGGATGAAGCACAAGCTGGAATCAAGATCACTGGGAGAAATGTCAATAACCTCAGATATGCAGATGACACCACACCACCCTTATGGCAGAGAGCAAAGAGGAACTAAAGAGCCTCTTGATGAAGGAGAAAGAGGAGACTGAAAAAGCTGGCTTAAAACCCAACATTAAAAAAAAACTAAGATCATTAAATCTGGTCCCATCACTTCATGGCAAATAGATGGGGAAACAGTGGAAACAGTGACAGACTTTATTTTTTTGGGCTCCAAAATCACTGCAGATGGTGACTCTAGCCAGGAAATTAAAGGACACTTGCTCCTTGGAAGAAAGTGTTGACAAACCTAAACAGCACATAAAAAAGCAGGGACATGACTTTTCTGACAAATGTCCATATCTTCAAAGATATGGTTTTTTCAGTAGTCATGTATGTGTGTGAGTTGGACCATAAAGAATGCTGAGAGCTGAAAAATTGATGCTTTGGAACTGTGGTGTTGGAGAAGACTCTTGAGAGTCCCTTGGACTGCAAGGAGACCAAACCAGTCAATCCTAAAGAAAATCAGTCCTGAATATTCATTGGAAGGACTGATTCTGAAGCTCCAATACTTTGGCCGCCTGATGCAAAGAGCCAACTCATTAGAAAATACCTTGATGCTAGGAAAGACTGAAGGCGGGAGGAGAAGGGGGTGGCAGAGGATGAGATCATTGGATGATATCACCCACTCAACGGCCATGAGCTTGAGCAGACTCAGGGAGATGGCAAAGGACAGGCAAGTGCTGTGTGCTGCTGTCCATGGGGTCACAAAGAGTCAGACACGGCTGAGTGACTGAACAACAACAACCTTACAAGCAGCATGGATGGAGTAAATGAACAGTATCATTTTTGTAGTTGATATGATACTTATTTGGGAGAAATATCTATATCCAATATTTTTTTCAAGAAACATCTTGTGGACAAAGCTTTACATTTTTGTCTCTTCCAACAAGCAGTGACTTCTGGCCTTACTTTCCTACACAACAGAGATAAAATGATTAGGCTTAAATGTTTGAGATTTACAAAGTTGATTCATTGCTCAGCTAGAGTGGTAGGTCATATCTCCCCTCAGCCATAGGGAGCAAGATTGCACACCAAATGTTGATTCCATACAAACTGGTATCAATGTGCCTTTCTTAGTCAAATACAACATACATACATTCTGGCTCTTGAACTCGCTTGCCCAGGTCCATCTGCCATGATGGCAGTATGCCCATTCATAAAATGCTCTGCCAGGTTTAGCTGGACAAAGGTACAGCCAAAGAGAGGTCAGAAAGGGAATTTGCTTCATCTGCAAATGAACATGCTAAGATAAGAAAATATGCCTAAGCATGAAAGACATCAATCTGAACTGAGAACATTGAAAACATTTCACATCATTTGATCAGCATCATCAATGAAAAGATTTGAAGATTCAGTTTGTTGCCCATGTTAATCATAGGTCTCTTTCATTAAAACTGCAGAAAATAACTGCTGACTCTTCAGCAAACTGTCTAGATTTTAAGAGCAGGAAGTCATTGTAAAGGTAAATTTATATAATAAATGTTAGTATATAAAATTAGTAGTGTTGTAGAAGAATAACAGAACATTCAATAATCACAGTCTTCTTGATAATGGCTAGATTACCATGTTCAAAGTCATCATTTTATATTCTATATTACTTGGCTTGCTATTTACAATTACATTAGTTCCTCAACTTAATTTTCTGTTACATGAGAATTCCACCACCATAATATGTCATACAATTTCTAATGAAAGTATGACATTCACCTGAATTATGTTTTTCCAGAGAATCTAGTCATCTGAGAGATCACCACCATGCCCTTTGAGGAAAAGAAAGAGATTTTTATGGTGTTTGGATACAACAATTACATAAGTAGTTAGTTATCAGAAATAAATAATCACTGATGGTTTTTCTAGGTCACCCAAATTGCATTCCTTTCATAGATTTATCCGGAGATGGAAATGGCAACCCACTCCAGTATTCTTGCCTGGAGAATCCCAGGGACAGATGAGTCTGGTGGGCTGCCGTCTATGGGGTCACAGAGAGTCAGACATCACTGAAGCGACTTAGCAGCAGCAGCAGCATTGGTTTATCATCCATCAATATCAGACAGATAATGGCTTTTACTTATTTAACCACTCTTTTATTTAACTATCTATTATATTACTAATGAATGTAAAATTCACCATACTTTCTTAGGGCACCAAACACATTTTTCACCTTGGGAACTACAGATATGTACCACCACATGCTTGCTAGTTGGCTTCCTTTCATAAATCTCTTTTGATCTAGCTAGTTTTTTATTTTTTTAATCTTATTGCTTCATCTCACTGATTTTCTTCTTAGCACTAATTATTATTTTAGCATATATTTATTTGTCTATTTACTTGTTATTTATGTCTCTCCTGATAGATTTTTACTTCTCACACTTAGAATTACCTGTTTTAATTCACCAGTTTATGTGCAGTGTCTAACCCAGTATCTTAGGCTCAATAATTATGTTGAATGGATATATATATATATATATGAATGAAGATTATCTTATATTAATAAACTTTAATGAGAAAGAAAGGGACCCTTTTTTCAATGTTTGAGATGGCTGTATTACTTTAGGATTCTTAGTTGTAGACAACAGAGTCCACTCTCAGCAGAAAAAAAAAAAAAAAAAGCAGAAGAGCCTTTATTACAACCTAGCATTAACTCACAGAATTGATGAAAGTTCAGGGAACTAAACTTGATGGTAAACAGTCAAAATGACCCAATCAGAAGATGTATCCAACATGACTACCCAAAGTGTGGCTGATTTTACCACCTGCTGTTTAACAGTACATATATTCAAACATCAGAATCCTCTTAACAGATGTTGTAGAAATCAAAGGACTCCCAGACTATGCTCATGAAAAGAAACAGCTAGCCTTTGCCTCCAGTGTTTATTTTTGCCTTCCAACTCCTGTATATATATGTGTGAGTCTATTTGGTGGAAGAAAGTCTCATTGGATCTCGAATCTAAGAAATGTAGCTTTGATGTTTTAGTCTCTGTTTTTGGTTGCACCACTTGACTTGTAGGAATTAGTTCCTCAACCAGGGATCAAACCCCAAGGCACAGAATCCTAACCACTGCACCACCAGGGAATTCCCTAGCATCTGGTTTAAAAGAAAGTGGGCCACAGGAGGCATACCTGGGGTCGAATGTGCCAGTCTACAATATTGTCCACAATCTCTGTGGCTGAAGAGAATGTAATGCAATCAAACAATAGGAAAAAACCAACATAGCTGAAACACAATGAGGGTGAGTATGCACTCTATACATATCTTCTCTCTTGATTCTCACCACAATTTGCTAACTCAGGCAATCAACTCTTTATATCCATCTATTTGGCTCCAGAACTAAGTACCTAAAATTCACCTGTATATCTTTCACTGTTATTACCAAATATTGAACAGCACAATCATTTAACGATTACTTCCTGAGGGACTAACACTTTCACTTTTCCATATTATGTATAAAATACCAGCGGATGTCTCAAGATTTTAATAACTTTAAAAAATTCCCATAATGTTAGAACTCATTTTCCAGTAACTTAGTTGTCTTTTATTTTAGGACTTAAATTTTAAAACTCCCATTATTCCCCATTTGTAAAGCGAGAGTAGCCCCAGGTGATTCCAGAAAATGAGCTGTCAATGTTAGTCCATCTTGTGGGAAACAGTCCAAAATATCCTATTGGTCTACTTAAACTCAGTCATGCATAATTTACTGGATAATCACTAGTGTCCTAATCAATATCTCCATCCATCTATTCACTAATCCAGTTCAAAAACTGTGTGACTTAACATGCACCAGACTCAGGACTAGCCCTTGGCAGGTTTGAAATCTGTCTGTGATGTCTCCTCCTTACCAGCTATCCTTTCTGAAACTCAGACTGTTGTTCTTATAAAATTTAAAGCAAAAAGAAAAGGACTTTACATTTTTTTCACTTATTTTCTCTCTTTGTAAGGAAACTGAAGCTTTAAAGAGTAAAGGACTGACCTAAGACCTTTAAATAAAACAATGACAAGGTCAAAGCTAACAACATTCTTCTAAGTTATGCTGTTACATATTCCATGAAACTGCCCATGTTTTTCTCTAAAATATTTTTAGGACTGTCTGTGAAAGCTAGTCAGCATTATCACACAGGTCACTAGTTTAAAAAAAGAGAAAAGAAGAAGAAAATCCCTTCCAGTATGTGATGGAAAAAGTACCTGGTGAAATAACGAAGGTTCTATCCATCCCTTTTAATTTCAGCCAAACAAATACACATTTGCCTTAAAGCAGACTTGAATGCAGAAAAAAATCACTGGGTTTTTAGTCTAGCCATGGTAATAACTAGATGTTATCTTAGGCAAGTAATTTCATCTCTCTGGCCCTTAAAAATAAATAAGAAATTGGAATTCATGGCCTCTAAATTCCCTTCTAGCTTAAGAAATTCATGAAGAAGCAGCAGTGCTACTATATTCACAAAAAGAATGACTCAGGCCAACATTGGCAAATTCACATTTTCTATATGACAACCATCTGTCCCAGTTTGACCAGGACAATGTTAGTTTACACCTGTGATCCCCAAGTAATTAAACACTTTCATTCTCAAAATTATTCTATTTTGAAAGAAGAACTGTAAAAATAACCTTATATATGTAGAAGAGGTCAGTGCTGGGTCATGTTGAGATATTTATATATCATATTGAGCACAGATAATGGTAATAACAATTTCTACACTTACAAGAGCAAACATGACATCTTTAGACACTTTTTCTACATTATGGCATTCCAGGAATGCAGTGTTATTGCTAAGAGTATGATCTCTTGAGTCAGACTGCTGGATTCTAACTTAGCTTTGCCATTCACTTGCTATGGGGTTAACAACAAATCTTAGTTCCTCATCTAGAGAGAGAATCTTGTTATAAGGTTTCAGTTCGGTTCATTTCAGTCACTCAGTTGTGTCCGACTCTGTGACCCCATGCATTGCAGAACGCCAGGCCTCCCTGTCCATCGCCAACTCCCAGTGTTTACTCAAACTCATCTCCATTGAGCAGGTGATGCCATCCAACCATCTTATCCTCTATTGTCCCCTTCTCCTCCTGCCCCCAATTATTCCCAGCATCAGGGTCTTTTCCAATGAAGTCAGTTTCTTTACAGGCTTGACATATTCCTTTTCCTATTTGGAACCAGTCTGTTGTTCCATGTCCAGTTCTAACTGTCGCTTCCTGACCTGCATACAGATTTCTCAAGAGGCAGGTCAGGTGGTCTGGTATTCCCATCTCTTGAGGAATTTTCCAGAGTTTGTTGTGGTTCACACAGTCAAAGGCTTTGGCTTGGTCAATAACACAAAAGTAGATGTTTTTCTGGAAATCTTTTGCTTTTTTGATGATCCAACAGATGTTGGCAATTTGATCTCTGGTTCCTCTGTCTTTTCTAAATCCAGCTTAAACATTTGGAAGTTCACTGTTCATGTACTATTGAAGACTGGCTTGGAGAATTTTGAACATAAGGTTTAAATGAGTAAATTCAGAGCAAGTGCTAAAATTGTTACTTTTCAGTTGCTAAGTCGTATCCGACTCTTTGTGACCCCATGGACTGTAGCACTTCAGGCTTCCCTGTTCACCATTTCCCAGAGTTTGCTCAAACTGTGTGCATTGAGTTCATGATGCCATCCAATCATCTCATCCTCTGTTGTCCTCTCTCCTCCTGCTTAATACAGTACCCGGTAAATAAGACTTCAGAGTGTACATTAAGTACATTCCTAAAGAAGTATTGATATATGGGCTCTATCACGTTAGATCTATTTTTAACAGATTCTTACTGAAGTTTCTGAGAAGTTTAAAAATCTTGCCAAAAATGTGTTGCATTTTCTTTGATTCAGTTCTCTAACCTGTTCAGCTCTTTCTCATCACGGGGCTTAAAGATCAGATTTCACCCCCATTGTCTCAATCACTCTTCTATTTTAAGGATTTTTGATCAATGAAAATAATACTATGATGAATTATAATTTATCTTTGTTATTCAATTTAGGCTAGATTATGAAAACAAAGTCAGTATTAATATTATGTTCATATAATTCAAGAATCATTCAAGGAAAGACTAAAATGAACTAAGGCAATTATATTGGAGAAAAGCAATATTTAATGGCTAAAAATAAGTAATATGTGAGATGGTCATGTTTCTATTTTTGACCAAAGTTACTTTTTTTCTTTTATTTTTTAGTAGGCAGTCTATAACCTAGTTTCATAGTCTCTCAGGGACTGAGGTTCTTTAAATAAAGATTAAATTACATACCACAGCTGATTCCAGTATTACAAAAAATGATTATTTCTAGGTTTTCTCTAATTCTTCTCATCATGTTCAGTTTAGATCTTAGCATCTTGAAAGCTGTACATTTTATATTTAAGCAGGTAATTGAATAAAATTGTGACCAATAACTAATTAAATCTTTGAAATCACCTCTCTCCTTCCTGTTCTCGCACGAATCATACACTGGAAGAAACATCATCTGCAGAACTGGGAAGATTAGCAGAGGAGAGACTGTTTAGTCATTTTTCACATTAACAGTCAGACCAGTTGAAATCACTCCCCAGACTTGATTTGGCCTGAAGCCAGATGGTTGATACTGTTAATAGAGAAAACATCTGTTTACCCTAATGTGTTAGTTTACTGTGCTTGGAGGCCATCAATATGAGCTGCTGTGTGCACAGGTATTATGAAAGGAATGAATAATCTTTTTTTTCATTTGAAAGTCAACAGTAGATAGAGGATTCTTGTTTCATAGTCCCCATATCAAGTCCTGCTCAGACCCTGAAGATCAAGAATTATAGACAAACCAGGGACCACACAGTGCACTCATTAACTCTAAATACCTATTTCCCTTCCTTTAGTTCTGAGTGAAATCAGAAGACTATATTCTTGAGCAATTGGCTAAAATGATGCAATTAAAAAGAAAACATACACTGCATGTAGCTAATTAGCAAATTCAACAATATCACCTATGATTGAATTCTGTGATTTGCTCTGAAACTGCCTCACAACATCAGCCTGGAATTGTTTTGCATCTCAAAGAGAAATACCTGTTTTACATGTTTTATAGATGCCTTATCAAAGTCACTAATGGCACTAAGAAGCCATCACTGCAAATAGTTGAAGCCTTGCAAACTGTATAAATGTGGGGGAAAGATACAGAAGTGGGGTATCACCTCAGAAACTTGGAAATGACACATTCAGAGAAGTTCTTATGAAAGTCATAATGTGACCAAGCTCCTGTACTATCTTGGGTAATTATGCAAACCTTCATAAATTATTATTGGTTATTGAAGTACAAGGAAAACAAGTTTTAGTTTATATAGAGAAGGTCATTACTTAAACGTAGACCTTCTCATTGCTTTGTGGGATAGGCTAATGAAAAATGTACTTGCTCACCGCAGCAAGAATCAGGGCATGAACTAAAACCATTAAAGTTTTATAGAGCTTCTCCACAGATACCACATGCTTTCTATGCCTTACTCTTTGCAGTGCAGTTGGTAGGAAAAAGCTAAGTGCAGTAGCTTCATTTCAAAAGGATTGCTCAAACCTCAGTTGTTTTGCTTTGGAGCCAAAGCAGAGTCTTTTTGATCATTTCACTGGCTCAGGTTTGGTGGGAGGTAAAGCCGTGTTTCATACAGTGTTGCAAGTATGAAGTATAAATCAGGTTTTACAAATATGCCCATTTGGTGTACTCAATTGACTGTAAAATAATTATTCTCTGCTGTGTAATTGTGGTGCTGTGGAAGAAAGCAGGACTTCTAAACATTTAATGGAAAATAATTATGTGACCTGAATTAGAACTGTATTTTCTCCCACTATGTTCTGTAGTGCAACAAAATCATTTTGTAACGATTTCATGTTAAATCTACAGTGTGCAAGCCTGCCTAGGTATTAGTTGTTGCTGTCTGTGCTTGTGTGTGTTTTCATAATTTTTTCTGATTGTCTACTTGTCCTTCTGCACCACCATTTGAGAACCAGGGCGTAAACACAACACATTTCAGTGAAAGGATCGGGAATTTCTTTTTCTCTAGCAACATTTTACTGACCAACTAAAGGCTGAGATTCAAGGTTTGGGAGGAGGGTGGAAATATTCATTAACTAAAATTTTCTTGTTTTATCTTTCTGTTCTTTTCAAGCTTTTGATGAAAACTTGGTAGTTTATGTTTCAAAGACTACTCCTTATCTAGGAAGCTTTGGACATATTAATAATGTAAACATTTTAAATACACTTTGAAAGGTATGTTCAGTCATATAGCAGGATCCATTTCCCAGCCATGGTATAATCAAACAGAAATGTTCAAGTTCTGTGCCCATTTTTCCTCCAGATATTTCTGTTAACCTAAGAAGAAAAAAATTACATTAGAGAATGAGTTTAGAGCTTTCATTTGTAATATGTTCAGTTCTGCACTCTACTCAGTTTATAAAATCAGTAAGTGCTCATTGTGTGAAACTCATGACAGATTTAATACAATCCTATTGTTGACATTTCCATTTATCAAGTGTACATTTTAATATGATAATATTTTCCCACATCTAATCACCAGGGTTCTGACCATTTCCCAGTCAGTATGTGGCCATGTTTCTTGGTACCCTGAGTAATGGATTGAATGTGAACCACAGTGTAGTATGTCCTAGATTATAAATGCTATTATATGGCTGTATTAAAGTTTCTTTAGAAGCATTATATCATTCCCTAGACTTCATACCTAAAAATGTTAGCTTTTTATATTTTTCTTATGAATCTAGAAAATTAGGAAAATATTAACTGTGAGCTCTTGAGTCCATCTATGTTAATTTCCTTTTTAAAATGTAGAATTTGCTCTGGCTTGAGTTCATCAACATTATCATGTCGTCTCTATTACAATAGTCATAACCAATCTAATATATGAATCTCAGGGCTTTGACTTTTAATTACTCCTTATACGAAAAACCTATTTCATCATCTTTTCTTTATTCATCTTAAAATTTTCAGTAGCTGAAGAACTTTGGAATGTCTAGGGTAAAGCCATTATTCTTAAGTCTAGGTTTCTTCAAAGACCATCACAATCTATAGATGGTACTTTGAAGTTTATCTTTTTTTTTTTTTTTTTAACTTGTCCTATGAGTCCCCAGGGGGCAAGCATTTAATATTTCTTTATTCTGGAGCCAAAATGACTTTTTGCTCCAGTGCTGGCCTCAATTATGGTGCTAGAAAATTATCCTGTCTTAATTAAGGGAATCACAGTTCTGTCTTGGAGCACTGAGCATTCCATTTCAAGGGGTGGGGTGATTAAATTTACATCTTCAGATAAATATAAAATATTCTGTTTTTACATGTGTCCTGGCCAGATTTTTGGAATAAGGTTATTTCCACCTACTTCATATGTAAATAGCATATTACATATCTGGAAACTTTCTAATTATAAAGTCTAAGACTACAGATTCAAAAAAGAATAAAGTCAATAAACCAGTTATAATGACAGTACTCAATTTATTTAAAATCATTGAATTGAAAGCGATGTTTTTCTGGAAAAAGAGGATAATGCTAGAGTACCTCTCATGAAAGCTATTAGAATAATTTGGTGATACTGTGAAATTGTTTCTCATTTAGATGTCATTTATTAATTTACAAAAATTACCTAGTATTAAATGGTTGATTGACCAATTTTCCCCCATATATTATTTTCTTAGGTGAATATTTTTCTTTAGATACATCTTTATTTTTATGAATTTGCTGTCTTAATTCTCTATTAAATTTCTGTGAAGTGTTCTCATACTCAGTACTTCTGTTAGAGCAGAAATAGAGCCTTCTGTGAAGATGAAGATGTCTTATAACTTACACTGCCCAGTACAGTAACCACTAACTGACATGTTTATTATCAAGCACTTATAATGTGGCTAGTGCAACTAGGAAACTAATATTTAACTTTACTTAATTTCAATTATTTAGCTTTGATTTAAATTGAAATGGTCACATGTAGCTAGTACTAAGTTGGACAGTACAGTTAAAAGACATTCATACAAATTCTTAGCAACTTATTCAGCCATGATTCATTAGACAAAATTTTTTTGTGTGTTTAACCATATTTATGCAAGAAGATATTTTGCAGCGGTTAAGTTTATTTATTCCATTTTGTACCACCCTAAACATAATAATTATTGACAGTTTGAATTCTCTTCTATGCCTTATCATACCCCTTTAGGAACTGAGCAAATCAGCAGAATTATTAATACCAGATCAGAATACTTGTGGCATAACATTTTAAATCAGAAATCCAGATGTTTTATTAAGCTAGGGTGAACTTTATTAACACAAGGATAGATTTACATGTGGCAAAATTTAAAGTACATATGTTTAACATAAAGTATGTCTAAAAGAGAGTTAAAACATGTCATGATATACAAAGTCAATTCTTAACTTTCCTCCATCATCCTTAAACACAAGATCCCACCACAGGGCCTTTGCACTGGCTATTTGCTACACTCTTCCTCCAAAGAGCCATAGGCCTCACTACCTTATCTCCTCCAAGTGGACACCAATATCACCTTCTCAGTGTGATCAACTCTACCCTATTCAATAGCATAACTCACTTTCCCCTCAACACTCCAAAATTTCCATACCTTGCTCTGTTTTTCTCCACATCACTTATTACTTTCTGACATATTATATAATTTATTCACTTCTTTTATTTCTTTGTATCCTAAATTAATGTGCAATTCGTAATAGCAAGTAATTTGGATCTTTTTTGTTTCTAATGTGTTACCAACTCTAGGACATAACTTGGCAGTTGGTAGTCCTCAGTAAGTTTTAGATACCATTGAAAAGACTTAATGGGTTGTCTAATTCACAGACTGGAAATGGTGAACTTTTTCTATTAAGTGCTAAATAGTATGTATTTTAAGTTTTATAGGCCACATATGGTTTCTGTTACATTCTTTAAAAATGTTAACATTTCTTGACTGGCAGACAGTATAAAAACAGACTGCAGGCCAGACTTGGTCCACAGGCCACGGTTTACTTATCCTTTGTTCAACTGAATGGAAAGATGTAACAGACAATATTCACACGATGGCTAGCCCTAGAATTGTTTCTATTCTATATTATGAAAAGTTTTGATTTGGTGTGTTGTGTCCAACTTTAAACTAAAGAAAAATTAACGTGATGAATTGAGTCAGAACGGCCGAAAAGTGGCTTTGGCAACCTAAGGCCTTTGCATTCCCCAGTCTACCAAAACTGTTATTGTGGTATCTTATAAAACGTGAATACTGAAGTGATGTTTGGTTCTTAGTTTTTACATAGATTGTGAGCCCCATCTAAGAAACCAATAAAACTCATATACTATCTCCTCATCAAAAATGTGCATATGCACATGATTCTGCACAGATTTTTAGGGTTTTTGAAATCCCTGAGGCCTGTGAATAAGAACCTTATCCTTTCTTTGTAGATTGACTGTCTCTCTCCCTTGCATTTGTTTTGTGCATCTAATAGAATTCAAACACTGGCTTTAAGTGGGCTTTTGCTTCTTACTAACTGTTAAATGTTGAACTGAAGACTGGCAAAGGAATTTAGTCAAACACAGCGCCTAGTAATTCAGTAAATACTTAAAAGCATACTTTGCTTGAAGTATCACTTCAGCAGATAATTCCTCCAATAATCAGGATTTCATCATAATGAGAAAACAAGTTTCTGTTGCTTTTGTTTTTACTGATCAAGACTATTCCATCCTCACACTCCTGCAGGTTGATAAGCTCCTCTTTCTTTTGACTGTTGAAAGTCTTAGTATAATCAATAACAAGAGCATGGTAAGTACCAATAGTCTCATTTCTTCACCGGTATTACCAAGATTTCTAGGAATTGAATGTTTGTCCATCTTCCTAACATGAATCATTACCAATATCATAAGAGCATATTCTATAAATGAGGTATAGCCATTTACTGGTCTCTGAGAGTTTTCAGTGTCAAGTTTTGGCCTAGTGTCTTGGATATCATCTAGAACAGCAATTCTCAACTATAGCTAAGGTATTGATATGCCACACTGGTGAGAGAAAGGCATGTTAAATGATTTGTTGCTGATAATATCTAAAACATTGCTTTTCCCAAATATTTTATTTTGCAAAAAATGTTTAAATTTGGTTGTATTTATTCCTAAAATAGTAGTTTACTGTCATGTAGTTGAACATTTCTGACCAGTGAACTCAAATGAGGGACTGAGAGTCCTTTGGCTTAAACCCACGCAAGCATATTGGCTGTAAGAACATCATTTTTCATATGTGTTTCTGCAGAAAATAATAAATGGTGAGGATAAATGATATAGCAAATTATCTCTCTTTATTGAAAATATATACTTAGCATCCTTATTAAGGAAAAATGTTGCACATAGTCATTAATATTAGTGGGCAGCCTGTTTAATAATTCCCAGACACATTAACTGCTTAGGTTCTAATATAAGCTGAAAATTATTCTGTTGCCTAGCTAAATGCAATCTACTTACTGAGGCTCTTTAGGAGGAAATGAAAATAAAGTTACAGCAAAGCACACCCAGGATTAACAATGTCAAGGTCAAATTCACACATATTGCTTAGAAATGATAGAAATTACAAGAAGAAAAACTGTGACAGAATTAGGATAATGACAACATTTGAAATAGAAATAGGTTGTTGCCAAAAAGAATAAATAAATAAGTGATTTACCTATGTGATGATTCACAAATCCCGTTGCCCTTCAATAAGACATCTCCTAGTTTTGTCTTGTCACATTTGTAGATAAAGAAAAGGCAAAATGTATCCCTCTAGCCAAATATTAGATAATATAAACAGATCAGAGTTTGAGATGCATAGCAGTAATAGGAGGCTCAATAAATTATGGATAGAGGGTATTCTGAACAAGCTATCTCCTCTGTCTCCCAAATATAATAAATTTTTTAAGATCAGAGTGCATATCACATGAAGTTAATAAAGTAGAAAATGACACTATTTACCTTCATCAAATAATATGTCAAAAAATTTATAGCTCAGCTCCTTGAAAATCTGTCTTATTTAGCCTGGTGCTTTGTGTAACATACTAATAGCCAAAAGCAAATGGAGAACATAAAGCATGTTAGGCCAAGAAAAGTTTTTAAAAACCCTTTTACTTTATTTGCAGATTCCTCATGAAATATCACTTTATTTTTTTTTCTGTGGTGTCATCTATAATGTTACAAATATTAACACGTAATATCAAGTAGTTGGAGGTGGCAGAGTTGCATGATGAGTAACTAGCTTAACCACCCAAAGAAGGATAATTGGCAAGATGACCTCATGAAAAAGAGTTGTTCTTATCCCAGGTCTGTCTACAGATTACTGCATGCCCCCAAGTCACCAGGCTAAAGGTCATATTTCAAAGAATGCCAGTTTATCTGTGCATAAAAGGGAAGGATTTGTCATTCCAGATCATACTGATGATCCATTTAGTCTAACATCCTTCCTGAGGCAGTGGTCAGTTTTTTAAAATGCAGGGAGAGAAATCTTTCTAACCTTATTTTTACCATTATCAGAAAGGAATGGATTCCATCTAAACTCTTTTGGGAAAGATGAATTCATTGTTCTTGCCGTGAATTAAGAGCAAGTTTTTTTTTTTACCTGGCATTACTAATGACAGCAGCAATAACAAAAAATAAGCACAAAAATGAACCAACTCCGTCTCTTTTAGTATTATATTAAGTGATGTAATTATATAAAGATGAACAAATATAAGAAACTCCCATAGGTGACAAAAATTTTAAATCATTCTTTAGAATTCATCGGGCATTTTTAAACTGCAGTATTTTTGCTCTTGTTAGTTAATCCTCAGATGATGACTGCAGCCATGAAATTAAAACACACCTGCTCCTTGGAAGAAAAGCCATGACAAACCTAGCCAGTATATTAAAAAGCAGAGACGTTACTTTGCCAACAAAGGTCCACCTAGTCAAAGCTATAGTTTTTCCAGTAGTCATGTATGGATGTGAGAGTTGGACCATAAAGAAAGCTGAACACTGAAGAATTGATGCTTTTGAACTGTGGGGTTGGAGAAGACTATTGAGAGTCCCTTGGACTGCAAGGAGATCAAACCAGTCAATCCTAAAGGAAATGTCCTGAATATTCATTGGAAGGACTGATGCTGAATCTGAAACTCCAATACTTTGGCTACCCGAAGAGAACTGACTCATTTGAAAGACCCTGATGATGGGAAAGATTGAGGGCAGGAGGAGAAGGGGACGACAGAGGATGAGATGGTTGGATGACATCACCAACTTGGTGGACAGGAGTTCGAGTCAGGTCTGGGAGTTGTGATGGACAGGGAATCCTGGCATGCTGCAGTCCATGGGGTCACAAAGAGTCAGACACGACTGAGTGACTGAACTAAACTGAGTTAATCCTTGTTACCTGTTCATATGATAAATGCTTTTCAATATCAGTTTTATAAATTCAAACATGGAGATTAAAAGAGACAGAAAAATCTTTACAGGTAAATAAAAATCTGGAAGGTTTATTTGTGCTATGTCACAAAATTTCAAGATTCTATTAGTAGTCATATATGATTAAATGCCCACTAATTTGCATTGTATGCTTTGGCTGAAAATTGCTTGAGGTGATCATCCACTGCTACCTGAGCTCTTTTCACTCTTTCGGCCAAGTTGAATTTTAAAAGTTGTTTGTTTTTTTTAATTTGCAACTGCATCTAATCCCTAATATTAATGTCATTGCTTAGTGTCATATAGAAATAAATGGCAGTCCACTCCAGTATTCTTTCCAGGAAAATTCCATGGACAGTGAAGCCTGGTGGGTTATGGTCCATGGGATCGCAAAGAGTGGGACACAACTTAGAAACTAAATAGCAGAAGTAAAACACTTCTAAATACACTGCTTTTGTATATTTTAGCTGCATATGTTTGAGATGTAATCAGGAAGTTCCTATAAGATTCATTTTAATGTGTACCTTTTTAATATGATGAAACATTTCATCTGAAATATGAAATGATTGCAATAGACAGCTGGGCAAATAGATCATCTATACCTACCATTCATGTAAAGAAATAAAGGGTCACATCACAAGATATTTAAAAGCTTCTAAATATTTTTGGGCTTCCGAGTTTGCCATACTGGTTAAAGAAACTGCCTGCCAATGGACTGCAGCAAACTAGGCTCCCCTGCCCTTTACCAACTCCTAGAGTTTGCTCAAATTCATATCCATTTAGTCGATGCTGCCATCGAACCAACTCATCCTCTGCCGACTTCTTCTCCTTTTGCTTCAATCTTTCACAGTATCAAGGTCTTTTATAGGGTTTTTTGACTTTTCAAATCAGGTGGTCAAAATACTGGAGCTTCAGCTTCAGCATCAGTCCTTCCAATGAATATTCAGGGTTTTTCCACTTTAGGGTTGATTGGTTTGATCTCCTTGTGGTCCAAGGGACTCTCAAGAGTCTTCTCCAGTACCGCAATTCAAAAGCATTGATTCTTCAGGGCTCAGTCTTCCTTATGGTCCAACTTTCACATCCATACATGACTACTGGAGTTATGTTGCAGCCCGAGAATCACAGGAACCTAAACCTGTATTTCCTTTGGAATGATGATTCAGTAATTGCTAGTTCTGTATCTGCAGAAACTTTAACCTTGCTTATGTGTGTTTCAGTTTAAAGGCAACTTATTTAATATATTTTTGATTTATTAACATTGCATTAATAGCAGAGCACTATAACTCCCTCCTAAATAAAGCTTATTATGTTTTGTCCCTATTGCAAAATTCAGATTTAAATTGAAGAAAGTAGGGAAAACCACTAGGCCACTCAGTTATGAGCTAAATCAAATCTCTTACGCATATACAGTGAAAGTGACAAATAGAGTCAGTGGATTCAATCTGACAAAGTGCCTGAAGGATTATGGACGGAAGTTCATAACATATACTTGTTACAGAGGCAGTTATCAAAATCATCCTCAAGAAAAAGAAATGCAAAAAGGCAAAATGATTATCTGAGGAAGCCTTATAAATAGCTGAGAAAAAAGCAGTTAAAGGCAAAGGAGAAAAGGAAAGATACACCTATCTGAATGCAGAGTTCCAAAAAATAGCAAGGAGAGATAAGAAATCCTTCCTGAGTGACTAATGCAAAGAAATAGAGGAAAACAGTAGAATGGGAAAGACTAACGATCTCTTCAACAAAATTAGAGATACCAAGGGAACATTTCGTGCAAAGATGGGCACAACAAAGGACAGAAACAATGTAGACCTAACAGAAGCAGACGATATTAAGAAGAGGTGGCAAGAATACACAGAAAAGTGTTAGTCACTCAATCGGGTTCCTCTGTCCATGGAATGCCCCACGCAAGAATACACAGAAGAACAATACAAAAAAGATCTTAATGGTCCAGATAACCACAATGGTGTGATCATTCACCTAGAACCAAATATCCTGGGGTGTGAAGTCAAGTAGGCCTTAGGAAGCATCATTACAAACAAAGCTAGTGGATAGTGGAGGTGATGGAATTCCAGCTGAGCTATTTCAAATTCTAAAAGATTTGAAATAGTACATCATGTGAAACGACAGGCTGAATGAAGCACAAGCTGGAATCAAGATTGCCGGGAGAAATATCAATAACCTCAGATATGCAGATGACACTGCCCTTATGACAGAAAGTGAAGAACTAAAGAGCCTCTTGAGGAAAGTGAAAGAGGTGAGTGAAAAATCTGGCTTAAAACTAAACATTCAAAAAAGGAAGATCATGGCATCTGGTCCATTCACTTCATGGCAAATAGATGGGGAAACAATGGAAACAGCGCAGACTTAATTTTCTTGTGCTGCAAAATCACTTCAGACAGTGACTGCAGTCATGAAATTAAAAGACGCTTGTTCCTTGGAAGAAAAGCTCTGACAAACCTAGATAGTATGTTAAAAAACAGAGACGTTGCATTGCCAAAAATGGTCTGTCTAGTCAAAGCTATGGTTTTTCCCAGTAGTCATTGGTTGTGAGGGTCCAACCATAAATAAGGCTGAGTGCCAAAGAATTGACGCTTTGGAACTGTAGTATTGGAGAAGACTCTTGAGAGTCCCTTGGACTGCAAGGATGGCAAACCAGTCAATCATAAAGGAACTCAATCCTGAATTTTCATTGAAAGGACTGATGCTGAAGCTGAAGCTCCAATAATTTGGCCACCTGATATGAAGAGCTGACTCATTGGAAAGGATCCTGATGCTGGGAAAGATTGAGGGCAGGAGGAGAAGGGGATAGTAGAGGACAAGATAGTTGGATGGCATCACCGACTTGATGGACATAAGTTTGAGCAACCTCCAGGAAATGGTGAAGAACAGGGAAGCCTGGCATGGGGTGGTAAAGAATTGGACAGGACTGAATGCCTGAACAGCAACACATGCATTTTCTGTTAAGGCCCTGCATAGTTTTCTCTCATTTAGGAGAAATAGGGAGCACTTCAATACTACACTTGGAAATTATTTAAACAGCAAAATCTTCAATAAAATTTACAAAAATGTAGAAAGCATGGCACTAAATAGACTAAAAAAAGATATTTGTTTGTAGTATTAGAGCTGAAACCAAAAGACTGAAGTCTCCTTCTTTGACATCAGGTGAGAATGTTTGCATGGGGTGCCTCAGTTTTTTCTCTTTCTAATATGTGGATGTCCCTGAATGACAACGAAAGAATCATGAATACTGATTTCAGGGTTACAACGAAATTCTAGTGATTATTCAGACCCACAGATGCAGACTCCACAAATTAGGATGAACCGTATCTTCTTTTAAAATCAAGTTCACCAAGTGAAGTAGATTTTCTGGGTACAAAAAGCAATAAACTCAAAGGTCAATAATTATTGCTCCATATCATGCAAACTTTTGTTACTATATCAGATATCTGAAGTCAGTCGAATATCAGGTTCTTTTATATTTGTTTCTTTCTTGTTTATCTGTTTGTTTACTGATGGGATTTTGTAGAAATTTTTTCTTAGTTTATCTGAAAGAACTATTTTCTCTAAAAAATAAACACATGACATTAGTAAATGTCTAGTATAGTTGTTTTTAATTGTCAATCTTGCCTGCCAACCAAGAACTAAAAAGACAGTCCTTTGCTTAGTCCTTTTATGTTTTGGCTACTTTGTAGGTTTTCTTCTCTTGTATCTCTGATTACAGTCTGTCTCTCACGTGTTTCATTCTTCCTTTCTTCAAAGTACACAAATAGCAAATTGTGTTAATCACTCAGCGCCTGACTCTTTGCGACCCCGTGAACTGCCGCCCGCCAGGCTCCGCTGTCCATGGGATTTCCCAGGCAAGGATACTGGAGTGCTTCGCCATTTCTTTCTCCAAAATAACAAATTATGTATCTAAATTCCATGGGTTTTTTTTTTCCTTTTCTTTTAAAACTTCTTTTTCTGTTCCTTCTTCAAGTAGAATTCTATTTTTTCCTTGTTTAATTTCTTCACCTTTTAGAACTGTTTATTTCAGTACTCCCTATGAATGTCACTTTCCAATTCACAAAATATCTTTTATACTTTTAAGACAATTCACCATAGATCCTGAAATTATTTTTCTAATATCAGTTTATGAGTCAAAATATTCCTGAGAATAAATAGTATAATTATTTTTATTTTTTTCCTTTGTCTCAATGAAAGGCTTGTTTAGATTATTCATTTATTTTTCTTTGTTCATTTTCCTAAGTTAAGGTCAAGGTTGTTTATTGTTGTTAAATATCATGGGCTCCATCGGCAATTGTGTAAGTTACATTTTAATACCTACTACCTATCTTAGGTCAGTGCTATAAGACTGAATGTTTGTGTTCCCTTCTAAATTCATATGTTGAAAATCAGCTCCCAGTGTGATATTATTAGGATGTGGGGTTTTTGGAATGTGATTAGGTCGTAGGGTAGGGCCCTCATAAATGGGAATAGTGCCTTATTAGAGAATCCAGAATGCTCCCCTCTATGTGAAGTTTTAGCAAAAGGATGGCCTTGTATGAAAAAGGAAGTGACCTCTCACCAGGTGTTGAGTCTGCCAGTGTGTTGATCTTATGCTTCCCCAACTGCAGAACCATGATAAATAAACTGCTATTTAATTTACCAAGTCTATGGTCCTTGTGTTACAGTAATCCAAACAGACAAGGACAGTAGGCACTCAAGTTTCCAATGGGCACCTCCCACTCAATGTATCTCATCCAAATTCATCTCTCCTTTTGCTTCTAGTATTACCCAAGACAGGAATTTGGGAGTTTCTAGAAATCTCACTCATTTACAACAAATTAATTTTATCTGTAACCTACCATTATTGATATATGATTTTTTATTACAAATCTTTCTTTCATTTATCTAAATTTCCACCATTCACTCCACTTTCACTGTTTCTCACCTAAATTCTTGCTGAGATATCTTAGTTGCTTACTAATTTCCCAGGAATTTCTATTTACTCTGTGTGTGTGTGTGTGTCTGTGTATGTGTGTGTGTGCTCAGTTGTGTCTGACTCTCTGTGACCCCATGGTACTGTTCCTAAATCTTCAGATGTTTAGAAACAGCTCAAGAGCTAATGAAGGCACACAAATGTCATACCAAAGACTTTTAGACTCTCTTGCTTGAAAAGAAAATTGGCCAGCACCTCACTTGTATTTCTGTCTCTGTGCTATCCCCTCCCCCAACTTTCTTTTAGATTGCAATATAATGAACTGTGGAAGTTATTGTTTTTATTTGCAGTTTGTCAATTGAGAATACAATAGAATCCACTGGGGCAGAACCATTTATTCCAGAACTGATTTATCACTATCCTTTCTTTCATATGCCATGTGTCAGAGTGTATGGTAAATTTGTTCCTTTTTTTTTTTAAATGTTTGTCATCACAATTACTATATGGTTTTCTTGAAGACAAAGGATTTTCAATTTTATTTATGTGGTCTAACTGATCAATAAATACATAAAATAATGAATTAATGGTAAAGAAAATGACAGAGGCAATTTCCTGAGTACTATATCCTTTTTTACCTGCTCCTTCACACCAACATATTAACGAAAAGCAAAAATCAACTTTCAAGGATAACTAATATATGATTTTTCTTCGTATAAAACTCCTACAGTTTTAATGTTCATATAGTTATAATTTGCCTGATCTAGTCACATATTAAACCAGAGAGGTAAATTTAACAGTTTAAAGGAGAGAAATTTTTATTAGCTTGGTTGTTAACATACCAATTATTTCTAATAACCTTTATACTAATTAATAAAACTTTGTTCTTTCAAGAATTTGGTTTAGTCCATTAGGTCTAAATTTCTATTTACCTCTTTTCCCATTGTTTCAAGTTGTTTTAAACCCCGGGTGTCTCTTTATAAATTAAAACTTTATAATGGACCACTAGGTTTAAATTCTTTCTCAGTTAGCATTCTCTTGGCTCTGGAAGTTGACTTAAATTAGTACAAATCCACAGTGTTCTCAGACATGGCAAATGATTAGGGACAAGACCCAACTGTTATCTCAGAAAAGACAAAGAATGTAACTGCAAAGGGAGAGATTTAAGTAAAATGGCTGAAAGAACTATCTGTGAGAGTTATATGACAGGATAGATTTTGTGAGCAATTGACGCTATAGAGTTAAAATTCTGAAGATATTTTGAACCTTGGAAGTTGACAGAATTATAAAAATACAGCTTAAAAATAGGCTCAAGTTGTATTCACCCTATGAATCCCTTCCCTGAAGACTTCCGTCTCCCTGAAAGTCAAAAACTTCTGCTGCTTCCATTTTCTCACCTTTTCAAAGGTATTTTCAACTTTTTTCCAGTTCAATTCCTATATATTAATATCAACCTGATTGTCATCACCACTGATTTCTTCCTACTCTCATATTTCTTAAAGTATCTGCTACATCTGGCATTTTTATCATCTTATCCTTTATGAACTCTCTTTTCCTAAATGTTTATGACATCAAATTTTGCCCTTTTTGATTCTCTCTCTCTCTCTTTTTTTTTTTTTTTTGGATTCCTGGTGTACTGATACTTATCACTTCCACTGATTGGTTTTCCTTGCCATGCAGGTAAATATTTATATTCACTCATATATATCTTCATTGCCTTTCCTTTCTTCTTTATAAATTTACTTACTATGAAATCTCATCTACCTCTACACATGCAAGTATCATAGCTATGCTTAAGAATCTTCTTTCGTTAAACACATAGTCGTATTTTGACTGTCTATGGGTCTTAGCCTAATGACTCACAGACATCTCCAACTCAATAAATCCAAAGTGAATTTTCTATCTTTTCTTTTGAGAAGTATTATTAAAATGTTGTGGTGATTAAGAGCTTGGTTCTAGAACTACACTCTACCCAAGCTGTCCCACCATCTACTAACTTATTATCATCTTGATTAATCTTTTAACTTTCTGGGCCTCAGTTACTATATCTGCAAAGGGGAGAAAGAATAGCACTAACTTCATAAAGTAGGTGTGACATTTTAATAGGTTAACACATATAAGTTGCTTTTCACCATACATGTTAGGTGCTGATAAAAAATAACCATTTGCAATTTTATTGTTCTTATTGTAAACTTCCCTCTCAGTGAAGACCATCAGTATCTGCACATTTGCCCAAGCTGAGACCTTGAAATAGTTATACCAACTTCATCACTGCCCAGATACCAACTTTCTTGCCAAATACTTTCTCTTCTGCTTTGAAAGATTTCTTGCTGATGCCTTCCCCTCTCCATCCTTTTGTTGATGCCATAATTCCATCACTTACTGCCAGAGTATTTTTTAAAAATGTTTGAATCATGCTCTCTGTCTATATTCTCTCTTCTTCCATGAGTGTGATAGTTTTCAAAACAGAGCTAAATCAGTTACTTCTTTCAAAATTAGTGTATTCTGGTTGACTTCAGTATAAATTCCAAATTTCATAGCATGGTACCAAGGTCGCAATCCAATCTTTTCCTAGCATTGTATTCCTATGTCCCAATCCTGTTTACTTAGACCATGTCTGTGCCTGAAAACTTTGTATAAAGTGCCCTGTCTACTTGGGAGAGGTCTATTCATTTTTAAGTCCTTGTCCTAAATACATCTCCTCTCTGTATAACTCCCTAAATCTCTTGATGACCTGCCTTCACTCCCTTAGAAAAGTTGATAGTTTCTCTGCATTTTTCACTCTATTAAAAGTTTCTCCACATTTCATCATCATTACTTGGAGTTCTATTTAGTCTACTTTTACACATTGACATTCTTAAATGACAGAAATAATGCCTTCTCCTACATATTTGATTACCAAGTAGATTGTTTGGTACTATAATAATTGCTAAGTCACTTCAGTTGTGTCCAGCTCTTTACGACTCTGTGGATGGTAGTCCCAGACTCCTCAATCCATGGGACTCTCCAGGTAAGAATACTGGAGTGGGTTGTCACGCCCTTCTCTGGGGGATCTTCCTGACCCAAGGATTGAACCTGAGTCTCCTGTGTCTCCTGCATTGCAGGTGGATTCTTTACCACTAGTGCCACCATAATTGGAGATGGTTAATGATAACAAATAGTCTTAAATTTAAATAATGGCTTAAAAATAATAGACATTTGTTTCTTGCTCACATGAATTTCTACTTCAGCAGGGAGGCTCTGCTTCACGAACTGATTTATGGACGTGGATGGAAGAAGAGGTTGGAATCTTCAAAGGCAATAAAGATTGGTCATGGAAGAAACATCCAACTGACAGAAAGGGAAGACTGTGCATATGCTTCTATAGAAAGATTTATTTTGTTGAAATCCCAAATCACTTCTGTTCATACCATATTGGTCAGAATTTGGCCACATGACCACCCCTAACTGTAAAGGACACTGAGAAGTTCAATATGTCAGGAAGAGAACAATGATTCTGGTGTGTAGCTGAGAGAATGTATTTATTGCTCCACACCCTCGCACCACACCCACTATGCACACAAACATACAAAAAGTGAACTGGATGGTAAATTAGTCTTTACAATCATAATATCTTTGGAGCTTTTTAAAATGCAAATACCTGAAGCACTATCATAAACCTTAAACCAAACATCCAGCTATAGAATTTTATAGTTACACAGATGATTCTGCTCATAAGAATGATAACTCTTCTACAGGTACTGAGTAACTAGACTACTGAACAGACCTAATAACATACAGAAATGGGAATAGCCCTTAGAGCACAGACTAACTCAGAAGATTTTTTAAAATAGGTTTAATTTGAAATAGAACACAATAGTTCATCTATCTCACTAAAAATTCAATAAAATAAATGTTAGATGCAATAGCTCAGAAACTCTACATTGTTTTGCACGTTTTCTTAAATTTTCTCCAGTAACAAATACATCTACATATGATCAACTGAAGCATAAACACTGAGGCAACATTTTTCCTCCTCTAAGAGAGCCTCCAACAATAATTAGTACTTACTTGGGAATTAATAAATATCAAAGGACCAAGTGTTATCATTTGCCCTTTGCTTTACAATAGGTTTGAGTACAAGACTACATATAAATTAGTGAGTTTCTTGAGGAAAAGGACAAGTGGTTTTACTTAACTGATAATAATATCTTTTAGGTCACATTATTTATGTGCAAATCAGGTTTCATATTGTTTCAACTTTAATCTTGTGTTCCTCATTCACTTCAGGGACACCTAATCAGTTTATAACTTGTAATCAATTTAGCCTTTTATTACCCAATGCAAAATATTTACTCGCAAGTGGCAATAATTAGCAAAGTCATACAGAAGACACACTGCACTATATTACTGTGTATGATGAGTTCTCTAGACTTTTGTCAGTTCACTGGAATAAATATCAAATCTAGATAGGCATGAACCCACCTAAATGCAATGGTTTTAAAATAATAACTAACTAAGCACTGAAGAATTGATGTTTTTGAACTGTGGTGTTGGAGAAGACTCTTGAAAGTCCTTTGGACTGCAAGGAGATCCAATCAGTCCATCCTGAAGGAAATCAGTCCTGAATATTGATTGGAAGGACTGATAATGAAGCTGAAACTCCAATACTTTGGCTATCTGATGCGAAAAACTGACTCATTTGAAAAGACTCCGATGTTGGGAAAGATTGAAGGCAAGAGGAGAAGGGGATGACAAAGGATGAGATGGTTGGATGGCATCACCGACTCAATGGACATGAGTTTGAGTAAACTCTGGAAGTTAACAATGGACAGGGAGGCCTGGCATGCTGCAGTCCATGGGGTTGCAAAATTTGGACATGACTGAGTGACTGAACTGAACTGAACTGAAGCATAGGATAAGTCTAGATGAGCAATTCAAATAACCTTATTCACTATACTGAAAACCATGAGTCAGTAACTGGCTTATTTGCAAGAACAAAAATGAGGTTTCCAATTTTCAAAATTATTACCTTATTTCTTATCTTTAAGAGCTATTTCAAATTTTTCAATAACATTTCTTGACATGGGAATGTTTTACTCAGATCTATACTGCTTTTGGATTGGTTCTGAACTTACATAAAGATAGGGTATGTCAGATCCCTTGTGAAAACACTATTAAGATACACTTGTTTCATAGAGATGTGGTATTGATTTGTCATTGAAGCTTGAAGGCTTACATAGCAGTGGATTTCTACTTTTTGTCTAGATGGTGCCAAAGCTATAGCCATGGAAGTACTTTCTGTAAAAGGCTAGATGTTAAAAATAATGAAAAGGCTAAAGGAAACTGTAAAACAATTACTGTAATAGAAGGAAAGAGATTCATATTTATTGTACATCTGTGTACCAGGCTTTAGGATAGTATTTTGTTTTGTTTTTTTTAAACTGTTGCAGTTATAATGAAATGAGCCAAAAATTATATCTAGGGAGACCAAATAACAGTTTGTTAAGACAAGAGAAAGTTGAAGGATTTTGGTTGGTTTCTTCATTTCAGAATCTAGTCTTCAACTTTGCATTTCCAGAAATTCAATTGTTGCACCAAAAAATTGGATAAATTCACAGAAATTACTTGTGAGAAACAAGTGCAAATGTCAACTAAATGAGTAATAGAATACAACATTATTTTTTCCAGTGGCTACTGATGCATGAGTACTGTAACAAAGCAATCAGGGGATTATTACCCAAAATATTATATGGTATGTTATATGCAATTATTCTTTCATACATTATTGTTATATCTAATAAAAACTGCCATTGTCTACTAAAATTGATCTCATATATATAGATATAGGTTTAGAAAAATACATGGTCATCCAGAAATTTTGTTTTTAGCTATGTACTCAACAAAAGTCTATGTATATGATTGGTAGCAACAAGAAAATGTATAGGAATATTCAGAGCAACACTACATGAAAAGTCAATAATAAAAACAATCCAAATGTCCATCAATACCAGAATTAATAAATAAATGATGTTATGTTCATACAAAGGAATAACAAACAGCAACCAGATGAATGAACAATTTACTATATGAAACACCATGGAAAAATTCATAAATGTACAGTTAACCAAATAATTAAAATACAAGGTAAGACACTCTATGAATCCATTATAAATGTTTAATCACAGGCAAAATTCATGAATGGCTTTGCAGAGATAGAGATTGCTTTGCAGACATCAGAGGTATTCTGGGGAGCTAATACTATTTAAATATCTGACTGAGATTCTGATTATACAGTAAAAGAAAAATGTTAGTCACTCAGTCGTGTCCTACTCTTTTTGACCCCATGGACAGGCTGGACAGGCTGGACATGCTCCTCTGTCCATAGAATTCTCCAGGCAAGAATACTGGAATGGGTTGCCATTTCCTATTCCATGGGATCTTCCTGACTGAGGGACTGAACCCAAATCTCCTCTGTTGCAGGCAGATTCTTTACCATCTGAGCCACCAGGGAAGTCCAGAATATACAGCCACGTATACAATAAAACATACAGTGAAATGTTTTCACTTTTGTGAAAACTTGAATTAGACACTTATGATTTATGGACTTCTATGTATACATCAATAATATACTTGAAAATATTAATAACTTGGGAGTATATGGAAGTAGGAATAAATAGAGATGAAGCAAGATTGGCCTTGAGTTGATAACTATTGAAGATGGATGATGAATCCATGGCAGCTCATCACATCATGTTTTCTTCTATATATGTTTGAAGTTTGCATAATAAAAATCTAATTTCTAGAAGAATCATAGTAGTGTTCATCAATTTGTATTACACATTTATCCAAGCTGTTTATAATATCAAAAGCACAATTCACAAAATACTGATAAATTGGATTTTATAAATTTAAAAACTTCTGCTCTTCGAACTACTCTGTTAAGTGAATGAAAAGACAGACACCGTGAGAAGAGAATGTTCACCTAACACATATTTGGTAGAGTACTTTTATTCTGTATGTATAAATAATTCTCAAAATTCATTAAGATTATAAGTAATCCAACTTAAGATATGGGCAGAAGATTTGAACAGACATTTCAGCAAAGACAACATAGGGATGTCAAATAAGCTCATGAAAAGGTGGTCAACACAATGAGACACTAAGAGAATGCAAATTAAAATGACAATGGCATGTCACTAATAATCTACTTCAATAGCCAATATTAAATACATTGACCATAACCAAATTTTCATGAGGATAAGGACAATTTTTTGTTGATGAAAATTTAAAATATTACTACTCCTTTCAAAAACATTTTGGAATTATGTTAAAAAGTTAAATTATACCTTCCTTTTAACTCAATATTTTCCTAGACATTAAATGGAGAAAAATAAAAGCATATAAAGACTTGTAACTAAATCTTCATAATGACTATTTGTAACAGTCAAAACTGAAAACAGCACAAATATGCATCCACCAACAGGCAAAAGGATAAAAACATTTTGGTAAATCTATGCAATGGAATATCACTCTACTATAAAAATATCAAAGTACTTATATATGCAACATGGATCATCTAAAAATAATTGTGATGGATTTTAAAAAGCCAGGTAAAAATGCATAAATTAAATAAATGCAAATTTCATATTTATGCAAAATTATAGGAAATGTAAATTAATATATAGTGTAAAAAAAGAGTAAGGATTGGGGAAGGGGTGGAGAACAGAAGAGATGGATTACAAGTGAGAAAGAAAAAAAGTAACAAGTGAGCAAGGAAAAACTTTGGGGAGTGTTGAATATTTTCACTTTATTCATTGTAATGATGGTTTCATGGGTGTATATATATGTCAACATGTTTCAAGGTGTACACTCTAAATTCTGCAAATTAATATATTATCTTTCTAGTATGAATTTAATCAATATACATCTCAGTTTACAATAAAATAACCCTGAAAAATTTAGTGATTCTATTCAGGCTATAGTGTAGGCTGATTACCTGTCCCCACTTCTCAAAAATATATGCATCCTCAATGCCTAAAATATTTAAATCTATTTTTATAGATTAACGTGAAAAAGTGTGAAACTAAATTCTCCTTATATCAATGGCTGAATCATTCTATGGTGCTTTCCCCCATATCAATATATATTTTTTTCTTTAAAGAATGGCTGCAAACTGAAGAGTCTACAACTTCACTAGAGTTAGAATCTTACCACGTGCTCCAGCCACCATAAAATTATTTTTATATAATCACTTTTGTTTCCTCTGATAAATCTTACATATGGATCATGCGTAATTTTAGTCTCAGAATGAAACATTATCTTCAAGTTTTGAGGAATAGTGCATTATGTTTTCCTTCTGCACTATAAAAATATCTGTAATTTAAACTTCACACACTCTCAAGTAGTTATTATAACCAACTTTTGCTGATGAGGAACTCAGTTTCAAAGAGTTAAAATTATTTTCCAAAAATTACACATGTGTTAAGTTGCTAAGCAAGGACACAAACCCATATCTGATGCTTTGTCCTATTATCCCACTTTCCAACAAATGAATGTTTATGGCATTTGTAAGTCCATGGGGTTGCAAAGAGTCGGACACAACTGAGCAACTGAACTGAATTGAAGATACTAGAATATTTCAATTAATTTTCTCCTTCATATAATTTTCTCTCAGAATAAAAATTCTTTTTAAATGACCCAAATCTAAGAGCACTTATGTAATGATTCTTAATACATAATAGTGAAAAATTCAGGCATTTACAATGATGGTATAAAAGGAAAAAAAATTCAGCTGCCAACAATATACATGAGCTTAGGAAAGTCATTTCAACCCCCTAGAATTCTATTTCTTCATTTTGTAAAATTTTGAAATAATTCTTAACCTGTTGACCACTGTCAAGTTTCAAGGTAATGTGTACACATGTAGCATCAAAGTGCTCAGTGAATGGCTGCTCCAAAAAACAGGATTGCTGAGTAAAGATTACTCCAAAGGGCAGTCATTAGATACTGCTACCACTTTGAAACAATTGTTTATATTTCTGAAGACACATTTCTGAAAATGCATTACAAAAATGCTTGAAGAGGATTAAAAAAAAAAAAAAACGAAGCTCTGTGTGTGTGTATAAAATATCTATTTTTTATAGTAAATCACAAATAAGTTTTTAAAAGATACAGTTGGAGATTTAGAAGACACACAGATATGAATCAACATATTCCACTTACTCTGCTGTATGTATTTACTAGGAAGAAGGTAAGAAAGCTAGGATAGATGATGATCATGTTTCCATAACTTCTCTACCAGCCCTGACTGCCTTGTGTGACTTTGGGTAATTTACAGCCACATTTCTACCTATTATAATACAAGACAATAGAAATTTTCTAAGTTATAGTAAAACACAGAAATCCTCTCCTTACTCTATTACTTTTCCTCATTAAAGAATATAAAATTAGCACAACATCAACTATTACTTCTATTTCATAAAATTACCACTCTATAGGATAATAAGTTAATGTATGCCAACACAATTCACCACCCCTACTATTGTAGAAATATAGTGAATCACATTCACTGGCTTTTTCGGGTTAGCTCTTATGGGATTAACGCTATGGTGGGAAATTCTGAGTTTTGTTCTTAATTTTGCAGTGCACAAGTTTAAATTATCAATTAAGCCAAAACAGACAAATCCAAGGGATTTGATATACTCTATAATATTTAAATTCTGTAATGATTCTCTTTTCTGCAGCATCTATTTATCTCTATGGGAGCATTGTCAGTCTGAACACAAACAACCTTGAATAAAACTCAGACTCTTCTAGACCCTGAGTCCTCTTATAATCATTATCCCATTTCCCTCCCCATTGGTGCTAGCATCGTTTCTCTGTGTCTATACGATTTAGCCATTCAGCAATATTTAATACTGCTGGCCATTTTTTTTTCTCTCTCCAGACATCCAGGATATCTTTTCCTAGTTTTCTTCCTTCTTTATGGGCTACTCCTTAATCTCCTATGTCAACTTCAGTTCTACTAGTTATCAATGTTCATGAATATTATCTAGAACTCATTCTTTTCTCTGAATCTTCATTGACAATCTCATTTATCTAATAGCTTTAAATACAATGATATGCCTTTGACTTCTAAACTCACACATTTAGATTTGAGGTTTTAGCTGAATTGCAGACTCATATGCCTATATTTGTTTGATATATCCTTTTAGGATTCTAACAGAAATCCAAAATTAATGTTTTTAAGGAAGAACCATTTTCACCCTCCTCCAGCCCCACTCTCTAACAATTCTGATGAACTTAATGTTCTGATGAACTTAATTTAATTATGATGAACTTAACCTCATTACATTTGCAATTCTCACTGAAACCATTATCTTTCATCCAGATTATTGCAAGAAACTTCTAATCTTTCTGCTTCTACTCTTGTGATCTTCCAATCTGTTCACAACAGAGCAAACAGAAAGACATTTTTCAAAATATAAATCAAATTGTTCTGTTCCTCTGATTAAATCTGGGCTTTCCTGGTGGCTCAGATGGTAAAGAATGGTAAAGAATCTGCCTGAAATTGAGGAGATCTGGTTCGATCCCTGGGTCAGGAAGTTCTCCTGGAGAAAGGAATGGCAACCCACTCCAGTGTTCTTGCCTGGAGAATTCCATGAATAGAGGAGCCTAGTGGGCTACAGTCCATGAGGTCACAAGGAGTCAGGCATGATTGAGTGGCTTTCACTTTCAATTTCTGATTAAATCAACCAACATCTTCCCTTTAAACTTAGAATATGGTATATGTACATACAACAGCAGTCAGTATCTATCCCCTGCTGGTTTCTGACCACATCTGCTACTACTCTGTGCCTTTCAGAATACTCTAAGTATGACCGGCCTTCTTTCTGTTCATGGAATATATCAATATCACTCAAATATTAGGATATTATCCTAGTATATTTGAATAGGTGATTCCTTAAAACTCAGGAATCAGCTGAAAAATTATCTCCTGAGTGTGACCTGTACTATCTGCATCTTCCTGTTTTATATTCAACATATAATACTAATCATTTCATTATATATTCATTTATTTGCTTATTGTCAACTTTCCCTGTCAATTAAAATTTCTAAACAGAACCTTGTCTATCTTACTTAATTTTTATACTTAATACCTAAAATAGTATTTGTCTCAGAGGAAACTATATATGTTGAAGGAAAGAAGTGCAAGTATATATAGATGTATCTATTCACAATATGCATGAAAATGGTATCAGATATTTGAGCAGGCTTGAATAGTCTCCAGTAAATTATCAAAATGGCAACTTGGCTTAGGCTAAGAGGAGATTTATATAACTTGGTAAAAATCAGAAATCAATAATTTTTAGTACTTGTGAACAGCATAGAAGAGATGATTTTTTTTGTCTTTAGAACCTGTATATATTTTCTAAAGAATGTCTTTCCCACACCAAAGCAATTCTAGCATGCGGCACAGTGGTAAAGAATCTGCCTGCCAATGCAGGAGATGCAAGAGTCACAGGTTTGATACCTGGATCAAGAACATCCCCTGGAGTAGAAAATGGCAATGCCCTCCAGTATTGTTGCCAGCAAAATTCCATGGACAGAGGAGCCTGGTGGGGTACAGTCTATGGAATGGCAAAGAGTCATACATGACTGAGCAAATGAGCACACACGCACAGGCAATAGATGCTAAAGAAAAGCAGTGTCTAAGGGTCAATAATTGTTGGCTTGTTAACAGTTGTGCTAGTTGGCATATAAGTATTACTCTGTAATTAAGTCTCTGTCTCTAACTTAACCCGAACAGGAAGAACTGGATAAGACAAGTCAGGACAACCATTTCTATACAATTTCACTGGCAAGCTCAGTTTTGGGGAGTTCCAGGCACAGGCCTGATAGTTCCATTCTTCCAGAGGTCATTCTATTGATATATGGACACAACACAAATCTTGAGATTTGGGACTGGGCCACATTTCCTAGGTCAAGAGTCAATTTTCCTATTATTTTTGAAAAATCTAAAATTGCCTGTAATAATTTACACCATTGTTGGCATATCTTTAAGGATTACTATTATAACAGGACACAATTTCCTTAAGAATTTTCTAAAGAATTACCGCAGTATTGGAAACAATATGTGATCAACCTTGAGTATCTCTAATAAGCACAAACAGACCCCTTCCCTGCTATGTAATTCAGAGCTTCACTTGGCAAGGAGAAGGTTAGTATTTAGTGACCTGAATCTCCCAAGTACTTTCTTGAGTGGCAGTCATCAAACAAGACACGGATATCTCTCTTTTCATTTCACAAAAAAATTCTCTTTCCTTATTCTTTTCCTCACCAGTACAAAGAAACTGCTAATGACACAGTTCTTTAACAAGCCTAACCTCATTTATCACTATATGTGGTCTAATTTGATTTCTTTAATTATTCTCCATTTTGTTAATTGTGATTATCCAGAGTAGCACAATTTATCATATCTCTCTACCTCTTACAAGACTCTTTTACAGTTCTTGTTCTTTCATGAATTCTTATTAACATTTTCAATTGCAGCTGCTTTAAAGGACCTTCCATACTTCCCTCTTCTTCTCAAAGGGTAGCAGTATTTATCTTCAATGTTTCCAATTATTTTTTCTAATTTTTTCTATTCCATGTCGCCTTTGTAAGTGTATTTTCTTAATGTAGGCTTTTCTACGAAGGAAACTTAAATCTGTCATTGACTTTCTGTTAAGACAGTAATGGCATGAATGTCACCTTAGGAAAGTAAAAGCAGATAACTTGAATGTTTTATTTAATAATCAATAAAATGCACTAGACTCAATTCAATGAGTTAGATTTAAAAATATTCCACAAATAAATAAATAACACCTAAGTTCTGCAAAACAAACATGGATTTTCATGCAAAGTTTCTAACTTGTGATAACTTGACTTTCACCTATGTCTATATTCAAGAAGCATGTATTGTTTATCCACAGATTTACAATGCTATTTTAAGTGATGATAAAAACTAAAGACAGCTTCCCAGGTGGTGATAGTGGTAAAGAACACTCCTGCCAATGCAGGCAGACTTAAGAGATGTGGGTTCAATCCCTGGGTCAGGAAGATTTCCTGGAGGAGGGCATGGCAACCCACTCTAGTATTCTTGACTGGAGAATCTCAAGGAAAGAGGAGCCTGGCAGGCTGTAGTCCATCTAGTTGTGCAGAGTTGGACACAACTGAACTGACTGAGCACGGAAACAAAAGATGAATTCCTATATTAAATATGTAGCACCTTATAGATGTGTAAGATATGTATGGTAATACAGGAAGATGCAATATGCTTTAAGAAGCCAGCAGAAGTTTCTTCTAACTAGGAAAATCCTGGAAGACTTTTAGGAAGAAATGACATTTGATTTGGAACTTGAATAAGATTTGGAATATTTGATATAATTACTAAAGCTTGTATCCCAATAAAACACAGAAGCAAAAAAAAAAAATATGGGATGTATTTTGAGAAAATAAATATAGTAAGGAGAGAGGAAAAAGTCCATTTGGAATAAGATCAAACTTAAGCATAATTTGGGCTTTGATCACAGGGAACCTGAAGTTAAAATATTGCCCTATTAGGCAATAGGTAAGCATTCAACAATTTAAGTTTGAGAGGAATATGGCTGCCTGTATAATGGGAAAACACATCTTATAATGAAAGGCAAACCAGTTATAAGCCTACTAAAATGGCAGGAGGTAAAAGAGAAGCAAGGTTGATTTAATGTTAAATTTAGAGATAAAATTAATATGTTGGTAGCTAATTAGATTAGAATAAAGCTGAAACCAAAGCAAGTCCAATATTCTGTAGCCAGGTCACTAAAAATAATAAAAACAATACCTAACACTTTCTGAGAGGTTGCTAAATTATAAGTGCCCCGAATGTATTCACGTGTTTATTCCTGAGACCATTTGTATGAAGCTGAGGAACCAGTGTGCCATTAACAGAAATTAGAGAATTTAATGACTGAGTAGATTTGGAGTGAAGGATAATGAGTTCTGTTTCAGTTTTGTGGTTTTAGACACAGTTTTAGTCAAGCTAGGGTAAGCAAGGCTGCAAAAAGTTATTTCCCATATTTCAGAAATCAAATCCAATGCAGGTTTATTCTTGACACTGATTAAATGTCCCTCAAAGACTGTCTGGGGACTTTTTCTAAACAGTACCAGGATGGTAAAGGTTCTGCCCTCTTTTATCTTACATCTGAAACAGAGGACCTCTGAACGATCCACACAAGGAGAAAATAGGAATGGAGGGTGTATGCACTTTTTAGCGCATCAGCCCAGACAGCATAGGCATCCTTCTTCTCAAAGTTTTTTGTACAAAATGTATCACATGGTTTTAACACATTACTTGCAAGGGAAGCTAGGATATGTAGGTGAGCACATGGCTTTCCAGGTGCTGCTTGTGGTAAAGAACCTGCCTGCCAATGCAGGAAGACCTAAGAGGTGTGAGTTTGATCGTTGGGTTAAGAAGATTCCCTGGAGGAGGGCATGGCAACCCACTCCAGTATTCTTGCCTGGAGAATTCCATGGGCAGAGGAGCCTGGTGGGCTACAGTCCATGGCGTCACAAACAGTTGGGACACAACTGAGTAACTAACACTTTCACTTTCACACATGGACTACTTGGTGGACACTACCATCTCTGCTACAGGCACCATCTGTTCCTTTAGAAGACATTGTATTTTAATAGAAATGGAGTCCCAAACTAAGTATAGAGTTCCAAACTAATTTTTCCACCTTCGTGCTAAATTAATTATAGGTTTTAGATTTTACTATTTTATTAATTGTGCTTTTGTCTTCTAGCATGTGGTTGCATTTGCTGAAAATCCCTTTCTTGTCTACATAGTTAGTCCCTATTAATTATTCAAAATATATTTCAATATATTCAGGAAATGGTGCTGTGGTGCTTGGCTATCTGTATCAAAGGGAAAACATTCATCTCAAAAAAATAGATACTGAATAAACTAAAGAGTAAACATTAATTTAAATATCTATTAAACATTAAAAGAAAATCTAAGTCAAGATTTTAAGTATGCCATGGACTTCCCTCGTGGCTTAGTAGGTAAAGAATTGACCTGCAATGCAGGAGACCTGGGTTTGATCCCCTAGGTTGAGAAGATCCCCTAGAGAAAGGAACAACTACCCACTCCAGTACTCTGTCCTGTTGAATTTGATGGGCTGAGGAGCCTGGCAGTCTACAGTCCATGGGGTCACAAAGAATTGGACATGACTGAACGACTTACAAAAAAATAAATAAATAAATATACGTATAGGAAGAGTCACAGAAAAGATCAATTTGATTGAAGATCAAAGATATAACTATATAACTACAAAATTTCTAGATATAAAATACATTGAAAACTAAAAAAAAATAAGCAAAAAACATTTGCAAGAAGTAAATCTTAAAAATATTTTACATCCCCAAAATAAAAATTACAAAAAACAAGTCAATTCACAAAATAAATGTCAATAATCATTGTCAGGATACATTTAACAGGAGGCTTCCTGTGTGCTGTTTCCAGTCTTGCATGAATTCTATGTTCCTTAACAGCACCTGAATACAGGTGCCAGAGAGCTGGCAAGCTGGCTTTCGGGGATAATAGAAATTCATGTATCTCATTCGTATGGAAATTCCATACGGTGAACAGCAGCCATTTGCAAGTCTCCTCCTTTCTGATATGTAAAGTTACTTTTACAACCCCCTCTCCAGAGAATAATTCTAGCCTCCGGCTTTCTAGATGACTTGTTAAACTTTTGATCCCTATCTCTGCTAAAAAGGGCTATCTGGTAAGAGAGTATATATATATGCCCACAATATGGTGAATAAATGCCTTTGTTCCACCAGAGCACTGGTCACAGTGTCTTTCCTCATTTTCTCTCTCCCTCTCTCTCCCTCGCTCTCGCTCTCACTCTCCCTCTCGCTCTCTCCCTCTCTCCGTTTCAGACTGCTTCCACGGAGCACAGGTGTCCATCGTGTCTACTTATTTGCCCGGGCTTTCAAGACCTCTTCGAGAGGGCGCCCTGAGCCTATGTAGACGGTGCTAGCTCTTTGTCCTAAAGTTATATTGGCATACTGTGTAAACCAGGGAATATCAGCCTCTTTTCTTCCTTCTTTTCTTTTCGGTTGACTCTGTACCCCCAAGTTCCGGTCCATTAAAGGACCACAACAAACCATGAGAAACTTTTAAAATTAGAAATGATTAATTACTAAAGAAATTTTTAGATGTTTGTAGCAATGAGGTTTACTTCTACTTTTCTAATATTGGCACCCAGAATTCTAAACACAAGTAATGAAAATGTTGTCATATTTGTCAGTATCATTAATAGAGACCATTTCTGGAAAGTATTTTCTAAGTTTTTTAATTCATTTCATAAATATTTGCATATGTACTCTGCACTTGATGTTGTTTTAAGCATTTGAGATATGGCAATTAAAAATGCTACTACTAATAATAATAAAAGAAAAAATCCTTCCTTTATGAAACTTACACTATTGTTGATAGCTTTGTTTCCTTTCAGAAGCAGATTCTGAAAAATATATTGATATTTGAGTGCAAATAATTTGTATCTTCTTTGACTTAGAAGATATGGTAGTGGGTAATTGAATTAGAAATAGAAAAATAATCAATCAATGATGAATTTTTATGTTATTTATCATGATGAGAGACTGTCAATCTTGTACAGAATGTCTGGCCCAGAGTGCAAAATATAGGCTTGAGAATTACCCACAGGAGGATTGAGAGAGCTCACCTATTTATGAACTAACTCATGTGATTTGGTGGAGAGCTGGTTTGGAGGTGCTGGTTTCTCCACACATTCAGTCTCCCACACATAGACTTCTACAGATCCAGAGGAAAGTCTTAAAGTCCAGAGTTTCAGAAACTAGCCCTCAAGTAGGAGTAGGAATACAATAAAAGGTCTACTAGGTATAGGTAGGATACTGACAGATATGCTATACTCAGAAAAACAATAAAGAACAAACATTATGAAATATAAGTTACAAGTATGCTAGAAGATGGCCCATGTTATTGGCGAAAAGAAATAGAAAGGTGAGAGATACTGGTATTTCTGGGCAGACAAATGCCAGTTTCCAGTATCTAAGTAAGGAGATCAGGGAAGATCCCTTTGAGAGATCTTCAAAGACTTGATCTGCAAATCCTGAAGAAGGATAGAGAATCAACCAAACAGACATCTGTGTGGGATTATTATAGACAGAAAGAACATTTGAGCAAAAGAACCATTGGATTTTGTCTGGAAAGTCTGAGGAACAACAATGAGGCTAATGTAATAGAAATAATGGCAACAGTGGGAGGAAAAGTAATGAGTTGGTTAGAGAAAGATGGTATGTGAATTGTGTAGAAACTTAGAGGCCTTGCAAGGGTTTTTGTTTTTTTTTTTTTTTTTTTTTTTTTTACTGTAATTGAAATGGGAATGAACATCAAGGTTTTGAACAGAGGGAGATATAAAATGTTTTCTCTTACAAAGATATTATTCTAGCATTTTCATTTCTGGTCATGAGAAAGTAACTGGTATCAAACTTACCCTACAGGAATAAGCAAAACAATAGACAAAACAGCTGAGGTAGCTTTTTTCATACTTTAGAAAAGAGGCAGCTCAGGGCCCTGATTCTTGAGAGAAAAGAAACTTACAAGTTCACATAAAAACAGTTATGAATAGAGTTAATGAACAACAAGCATAACCTCTACAGTGAAAACACTGCTAGGAGAAAATAAAGGACATCTAAATGTGTGCTGGGCTCAGTCAGTTCAGTCATATCCAACTCTTTGTGACCCTATAAACTGTAGCCTGCCAGAATCTTACAAACCTAACCAAGCAGGATAAAAAATAAACTTCTTGGGGATTTCATATGACCTTAGAGTAGGCAAAATTTCCTTTAAGATGATACTGAAAATTACAACCACAAAATAAATTTGGCTTTATAAAAATTAAGCACTCAAATTTCTGTTTAAGTATAAAGTGGCACTATTTGGAAAGCTAGGTATTTAATCACCTTTACTATACCCTAATAATGTTACTCGTAATTATTTACGCACGGGACATGAAGACATCCATACACAGATAGAGTTGTGAAAAAATGTTGATAGCTGTTCATAATCGTCACCAACTGGAAACTACCAAATGTCCAACAAGTGAATGAAAAATATAAGGAATATGTATATATAAAATATAAGCAGTTTACAAAATGAGCGATTGATTCCATCAACAGAAGAATCTGTAAAGCATCAGGTTGCTGCTGCTGCTTCTGCTAAGTCGCTTCAGCTGTGTCTCACTCTGTGCGATCCCATAGACGGCAGCCCATCAGGCTCCCCAGTCCCTGGGATTCTCCAGGCAAGAACACTGGAGTGGGTTGCCATTTCCTTCTCCAATGCATGAAACTGAAAAGTGAACGTGAAGTTGTTCAGTCGCATCCAACTCTTAGCGACCCCATGGACTGCAGCCTACCAAGCTCCTCTGTCCATGGGATTTTCCAGGCAACTGGAGTGGGATGCCATTGCCTTCTCCGAAAGTGTTAGGTTTAGTACATAAAAGAAATGAAATGTCATTGTGATGGACCAATAAATGCGATAAGAAGGAATTAACTATCATTGTAATTGAATAATATACGTGATAAGAAGTCAGAAATGTCTGTAGCCTAAATTCCCCCAATTACAGATCTGCATGAGAGGCAGAAGATAGCTATGGAGTTTTTCATGAATAATCAGATCAAATTATTCAGAGTACAGTTTTTCTCATCTCTGCACTCATGGTGTCATAGAAAGTACTGAACTACCTAAGAAAACTGTAGAGTTATATGTAGTTAGTTGCTTTTCCCAGTATGACAATCCTTGCCAGGCTCCTGTGGTGTCTAAAACTAACTCTGTCTCTTGAATGTCTTTTAGGGGATAATCCAAGGGACAGCTGTATTGTTCTGCTGTTTTAAGTGCAAACACCGAGGGTAATAGAAAGGCGGGAAAGGCTGGGTGGAGGAGCCCCAAGAAGAATCAAAAGTAAGTGTTGATTTTGAAATTTTGGGACTTCCTTGCTGAGGTGTATGGTGCTATGCAACTCTTTTCACCACAATTCATATACTCAGGTTGGCTCTTATTATTCTTTAGGGTAGGAAAAAAAAAAGGAATATGTAAGCTTCTTGGCTCATGAGCCTGTGATTCTTTGGCATAGTTCTTATCACAAAATTGAATTCCAGATGGATAATGTGACATTTTTATAAAAAGAAATGAATATTGAAGTGGGAAATAAAAATCCTAGTGAAGTCTTATTTATTATGCTTCTACCTTTCATACACTGTAACCATGCTTAAAAGGGGCAACTCCATTAGAAACTCAAACTTCCTTTATACTCATTGTCTTCCACTTGTTCAACCAATGACCTCAATTGGGTAAAGTCATAGTTAATGCAAATGAGCCTAAATTTGAAGCAGCAAAACCTAAAAAAACAGGATCTTGGACCTTCTCTAAGGGTCTAAACCAAACATTTTCCTCATTAAACTCAAGAATTCTCCTAATTTTCCCAGTTTCGGTAACTATAGATAGGATTCAGAAGGTAAATGGAGATCACTTCAGGAATATTCCATGGCTATACCACTAAGCTCAGAAGTCTCTGAGGATTTCAATTATTTTTAATTACACTAACTTTGGTCTATTCACCATTTCTTATATCTTTCCATTAAAAACTTTTATTATGCAAAGCTTCCAGAGGAGGCCCACATAATCTGGAAAATTTAGGCAAATATGACTCAGCTTTCTAAAACTTTAAATTTTTAAAGGAAAAAAGCTCATATAAAGAAAAAAAGCTCTATAAAATCTGGGAAAGTGTGTTAAGTGGGTGTCTCTACAAGTAGTTAGATGGAAACACAAACTGTGAACACAACAGGATTTGCTTTTGATTTCCATGTAGTTTTGGTTTTTGCTATTTTTAGGCACACAGGTACACATACAGGTGTTACATCATGGAGCAGCTGAACCAGAAGGGGTCAGGGTTTACTGGAGTGTATCAGTAAGGATCATAACTCCATAAAGAGAACATGGAAATCCTGAGGGCTTATGACTGCCAGTGGCTTTGCTGTCATTGTGGAAGTTTCCAGAGACAAGCTGTTCACCTTCTGATGCTTCTCTCTTCCCCTTGTTCATTATATCCTGGGAATGCAAGGCCACTGTCATGGGTGAACACGATTCATGGGGATTTAATGTTTATCTGTTGATATTTACATTTTGGCTGCTGTATATTATTGCCAAAAGCACGGATTTCTATGATTTTGTATTCTGATGTTCAAAAATGACCAGAACCAGAAAAGCAAAAAAAGTGAGCAAAAAAGCCTAGTGGGCCATAAAAAGCAATTTTGACTCTATGGTTAGGTGCTGCAAAAGTTCATCAAGATCATCCTCTTTTCTTGAAACAGAACTTAATCTAAAAACACATTTCTCAGACTTCCCTGGCAGCTCAGTGGTTAAGAATCAGTCTTCCAATGCAGGAGATGGTTGGGGAACTAAGATCCCGCATGCAGCAGGGGCTGTGTGTGCCTTTGAGGCTGTGCCTCAGCTAGAGATCCCACATGCTCTAGAGCCCATGTGCCACAACTAGAAAGAGGCCTGTGCACTGCAATGAAAGATCAAGAGTGCCACAATAAAGATCCCACACACTGCAACTAAGACCTGACATAGCCAAAAATAAATAAATAAAAATAAAAACATTTCTCATCTAATACATGAATCTAAGAACTCTTAACAGTCGGAAATACTGTCTACCACCTCTTGTCAATCTCAAACCTCTACCTCAGGAACTCTAATTTTCTGCCTGTCCTTCTCCTGCCTGTCTCTCCCACAGTGAACATGTGATTTAAGTGCTCAGCATTCTCATTCTTTCTATATTTCTCCCCCTCTTACACACATACGCATAATTCTGTTCAAATACCTTACAATATTTTCTCTTGAATATTAGTATTATAATATCAGTAGCTCCAATAACATTGTTCTAAAAAAGCACATTCAAGAATATACATGTGAACATACCTCAATAATCTATTTTCACAATAAAAATACAGCAATCCCCAGTCTTTGCTTGTGCAACACCAAACTCCCAATGACATTGTTCTGGTTTTCCTCAAAAGGTGGCAGCAAACACAGTGTTATCATTACTCCTATTAGCTGCTTCACATTGTGCTAGGTTGGCATACTACACAAGGGTGGGGATGAGGAATAGTGCCTGATCTTGGCCAGTGTGGATCCCATTACAGAGGATTAGGTTGACACTAATGGGGTTGATTCTGCAGCCTGTTCATCCTTTGTCTGCCAATAGTCAGAGGAGCAGCCAGAGAACAGAACAGCTGAGTGTTCATGCCAAAATGACTCCAATAACCAAGGCTTACTGCTATCAGGGCCTCTCCAGAATGGAAGCAGAACAGAGCTTGGACAAGGGGATGCAGCAGTAGGGTTTTCACAGTCACCTGGCAGGATGTAGGCAGGACTGTCAGGTGTCATGCTCTGTTGTCAATGCTTCTTGTTTAGGAAGGGTTGATTCCCACCCAAGTATGCCCCTCATACTCTAAATGCTGATTTGGGGAAAAGTCTTGGATTATTACAAATTCAATAGATAATGTCTTCTACTATGCTTGGGATGATTTTTTCTGATATTTGGTATGCCATAGATAAGATTGCACTCAAATTTTTTTTTCTTGGCACAAAATCTGGCAAAGGGGTAGAATTTGCACGCCAAATGGAAAGTTTCTGTATATTTCCACACGAGCCTTCTTTGGTACCAGTTGGTGCAGCCGCAGCTGATATACACAGCAGAGACCAGGAGCCAATTACCAGAAGCAGGAAAGAGGGGAAATTATGTCCAAAAGCAGCTCCTAAATGTTTAGTCCCCTGAATTCTCAGAATGGCATATAAGCATTTGACAGACCATAATCTTTGATTTATTTTTTCTAAGAGAAAAGAAGAAGCTTCTTTTTTTCTTTCTCAAAATCAGTAGTAATGCCTTGATTGGACAACTGGCATTTTAGGTTTAGGTCCTTAGATGCCACTATATTGTTGTCCCACCTGCCCAACCTTGACAATAGCATTAAAACTGCTATACTATCATGTGAGTATTTCTTCAAATGATAACAAAATGTCAACAAACTTAGAGACTAACATTTTAAATGTTTTTAAAGGTGTTTATTATGTGCCATATATTTTACAAAGTACTTCAAATTCATTACTTTTGTATTTAATTTTGGATCTACACATTGTTTCAGTCATTTCCTGGAAACTCCTATAGATTTCTTTTTTTTTTCTTTCTAAGTTGCTATAGATTTCTGAGACACCCTCTCATTTCTTGGTGTCAGTCATCAGGACAAAACACTTTTTTTCCCCTATGATGTAGAGGGTATTATTCCAGGATAACTGAATAAGAATATGAGACAAAGTCTCTGACTTCCAAAGACTAGCATTTCAAATAAGAATTCATGGTAAACTCATGGGGTTCAAAATGGTATAAATATCTATATGCACTTCAGTAGGGAGAGATGTTAAATATGACTGTATCTGTAATTCTTTCTTTTGAAGTAAGAAAAAGTGACACCATCAACAAACTATCAACAATGTGTCTAACCCTTTCTTATACAATTTAAATTCCTTTTTTCATAGACATGCTTCTAAATAGTTTTTTTTATTAACATTGCAATTTCTATTTTTCAAAATATTTTAGATGGATTGATTCTATCAAACCCACATTCATGTCAACAGGCCAAAAATATATACTTTATTGTTTTTGAAGAAAAATCAAATATAAATTAAAAATAGGCTAAATAGACATTCAGAAATAGAAATATCTAAATAGATATTTCTCCAATAAATGCACATGAAAAGATACTGTACATCACTACATATCAGAGAAATACATACCAAAACTACAATGAGGTATCTCCTTCCACTGGTCATCATCAAAAAGTCTACAAACAATAGATGTTGGAGAGGGTGTACAGAAAGAGGAACCTTCCTACACTGTTGGTGGGAACGTAAATCAATACAGCCATTGTTGGTTTTCTCCAGTAGTCATGTATGGATGTGAGAGTTGGACTATGAAGAAAGCTGAAAAAAAGAAAGAAAAGTGAAATCACTCAGTCGTATCCGACTCTTTGTGACCCCATGGACTGTAGCCTACCAGACTCCTCCGTCCATGGGATTTTCCAGGCAATAGTACTGCAGTGGGGTGCCATTTCCTTCTCCAGGGGGTCTTCCCGAACCGAGGATCGAACCAGGGTCTCCCACATTGTAGACAGACACTTTACCGTCTGAGACACCAGGGAAGTTTCCTCAAAGAAAGCTGAGTGGCAAAGAATTGATGCTTTTGAACTGTGGTGTTGGAGAAGACTCTTCAGAGTCCCTTGGACTGCAAGGAGATCCAAACCGTCCATCCTAAGGCAGATCAGTCCTGGGTGTTCATTGGAAGGACTGATGTTGAAGCTGAAACGCCAATACTTTGGCCACCTGATGCGAAGAGCTGACTCATTGGTAAAGACCCTGATGATGGGAAAGATTGAGGGCAGGAGGAGAAGGGGACGACAGAGGTGAGATTGTTGGATGGCATCACCGACTCAATGGACATGTGTTTGGGTGGACTCCAGCAGTTGGTGATGGAAAAGGAGGCCTGGTGTGCTGCGATTCATGGGGTCACAAGGAGTCGGACACAACTGAGCAACTGAACTGAACTGAACTGATCTGAAACTTAACTGACCCCACACTGCCCACACCAGCCCCAGAGAAATTCCTAGATATATTTTTACTATTATCACTTAATTTAAAACAAAATTAAGTTCTTTATTACTCCTTTAATTTTCACTTTTGTAACCTACTATTACCTTGCAAAAAATACCCTATTTTTAAAGCAAATGTCATATAAAATTTTTGTGATTGATTTTGTTTTGTATTTTTAATATTGGATTTTTGAGAGTCTAACCCTTACTCTAGATTTTTAATCTTTGCTTTTTGGTATTTGTTCTCAATTTTTTACCTTTAAGAATCTAATCTTCAATATCCATTTTCACTTAGGGGTGTGATTACTGGCTTGATTGCTCTCTCCCTCTTTGACTCTCCCTTTTCTCTCCCAGGTCACCTTATCTCCTCCCTCTCCCATCTCTTCTCTACTTAACTCTGTGAATCTCTCTGGGTGTTCTGGGCTGTGGAGAACACATAGGGAACTGATTGCTGGCTTGATTGGTCTCTCCCCTTTTGACTCTTCCCCTTCTCCTTCTGGTCACTGTTATCTTCCTCCTCCCTCTTCTCTTGTCTACGTAACTCTGTGACTCTCTATGGGTGTTCCAGACTGCAGAGCATACATACGCAATTGATTACTGGCTAAATTGCTCTCACCCCTTTTGACACTCCCTCTTCTCCTCCTGGTCACCTCTGTCTCCCTCCTCCCACTTCTCTTCTCCATGTAACTCTGTAAACCTCTCTGGATGTCCCTCACTGTGGATAATTGTCTCACCTAGAAATTTTATCATCTGTACTGTATGGATGGAGAAGTCTTGAAGCTACTGTAACAATAAGATTGAAAGCCAGAGTCAGGAGGCTTAACTCCAAAACTTGAGAACATCACAGAATTCCTGATTCCAGGGAACATTAATAGACAAGAGCTCATCCAAAGCCTACATACCTACATTGAAACCAAGCTCCACCCAAGAGCCAAGAAGTTCCAGAGCAAAACATACCACACTAATTCTCCAGCAAACCAGGAACACAGCCCTGAGCATTAGAAGATAGGCTGCTCAGAGACATATCAAACCCATAGACAACCCAAAACTCACTACTGGTCACGTTACTGCACTCCAGAGAGAAGAAATCCAGCTCCACCCACCAGAACACAGATGCAAGCTCCCCTAACCAGGAAACCATGACAAGACACTAGTCCAACCCCACCCACAGAGAGCAAGCTCCACAATAAAGAGGAACCACAAACTTCCAGCCCACAGAAAGGGCACCCCAAACACAGCAATCTAAACAAAATGAAAATGCAGAGAAATATTCAGCAGGTAAAGGAACATGATAAATGCCCATCAAACCAAACAAAAGAGGAGATAGGGAGTCTACCCAAAAAATAAATTCAGAATAATGATGGTAAAGATGATCCAAAGTCTTGAAAACAAAATGGAGTTACAGATAAATAGATCAGAGACAAGGTTGAGAAGATGCAAGAAATGTTTAACAAGGAACTAGAAGAAATAAAGAAGAGTCAATTAATAATTAATAATTCAATAACTGAGATCAAAAGCACTCTGGAGGGAACCAACAGTAGAATAACTGAGGCAGAAGATAGGATAAGTGAGGTGGAAGCTAGCATGTTGAAAATAAATGAAGCAGAGGGAAAAAAGAAAAAAGAATATTAAAAAAAATGAGAACAACCTCAGAGACTTCTGGGACAATGTTAAATGCACCAACATTTGAATCATAGGTGTCCCAAAAGAAGAAGACAAAAAGAAAGGGCATGAGAATATACTTGAGGAGATAATAGTTGAAAATTTCCTTAAAATGAGGAAGGAAATAGCCACCCAAGTCCAGGAAACCCAGAGAGTCCCAAACAGGATAAACCCAAGGCAGAACACCCCAAGACACATATTAATCAAAACAATGAAGATCAAACACAAAGAGCAAATATTAAAAGCAGCAAAGGAAAAGCAACAAATAACATACAACGGGATCCCCATAAGGATACAGCTGATCTTTCAATAGAAACTCTTCAGGCCAGAAGGGAATGGCAGGACATCCTTAAAGTGATGAAAGCAAAGAACCTACAACCCAGATTACTATACCCAGCAAGGATCTGATTCAAATATGTAGGAGAAATCAAAAGCTTCACAGACAAGCAAAAGCTGAGGGAAATCAACACCACCAAACCAGCTCTTCAACAAATGTTAAAGGATCTTCTCTAGACAGGAGACAGGAAAGATTTATAAACTCAAACACAAAACAGCTAAGTAAATGGCAATGGGATCATACTTATCAGTAATTACCTTAAATGTAAATGGGTTGAATGCCCCAAGCAAAAGAGAAAGACTGGCTGAATGGCTACAAAAACAAGACCCCTATATATGCTGTCTACAAGAGATACACCTCAAACCAAGGGACACCTACAGACTGAAATTGAAGGGCTGGAAAAAAGATACATCATGCAAATAGAGACCAAAAGAAAGCAGGAGTAGCAATACTCATATTAGATAAAATAGACTTTGAAATAAAAGTCATGAAAAGATACAAAGAAGGACAACACTACTTAATGAATAAAGGATCAATCCAAGCAGAAGATAAAACAATTATATATGCACCCAACATGGGAGCACCTCAATACATAAGGCAAATGCTAACAAGTATGAAAGGGGACATTAACAGTAACACAATAATAGTGGGAGACTTTAATAACCCACTCACACCTATGGATAGATCAGCTAAACAGAAAATTAGTTAGGAAACACAAACTTTTAATGATACAATGGACCAGTTAAACCGGATTGATATCTATAGGAAATTTCACCCCAAAACAGTGGATTTCACCTTTTTCTGAAGTGCACACAGAACCTTCTCCAGGATAGGTCACATCTTGGGCCATAAATCTAGCCTTAGTAAATTCAAAAAAGTTGAAATCATCTTTTCTGATCACAATGCAGTAGGATTAGATGTCAATTACAGGAAAAAAAAACTATTAAAAGTACAAACATATGGAGGCTAAATAATACACTTCTGAATAACCGGTAAATCATGGAAGAAATCAAAAAGAAAATGAAAATACGCATAGAAACAAATGAAAATGCAAACATGACAACCCCAAACTTACGGGATTCAGTAAAAGCAGTGCTAAGGCTATGGTTCATAGCATTACAAGCTTTCCTCAAGAAACAAGAGAAAAATCAAAAAATCAAATAAATAGCTTGACTTTACACCTAAAGCAACTAGAAAAAGAAGAAATGAAGAACCCCAGGGTTAGTAGAAAGAAAGAAATCATAAAAATTAGGGCAGAAATAAATGAAAACAACAAAGACTTAGCAAAAATCAACAAAACTAAAAGCTGGTTCTTTGAGAAGATAATAAAAGAGACAAACCATTAGCCAGACTCATCAAGAAAAAAAGGGAGAAGAATCAAACCAACAAAACTAAAAATGAAAATGGAGAAATCACAGTAGACAATACAGAAATACAAAGGATCATAAGAGACTACTATCAGCAACTATGTGATAATAAAATGGAAAATTTGGAAGAAATGGATAAATTTTTAGAAAAGCATAACCTTCCAAAACTGAACCAGGAAGAAATAGGAAATCTTAACAGACCCATCACAAGCATGGAAATCAAAACTGTAATCAAAAATCTTCCAACAAACAGAATCCCAGGACCAGATGGCTTCACAGGTGAATTCTACCAAAATTTAGAGAAGAGCTAACACCTATCCTATTCAAACTCTTCCAGAAAATTGCAGAGGAAGGTAAATTCCTAAACTCATTCTATGAGGCCACCATCACCTTAATACCAAAACCAGACAAAGACAACACAAAAAAAGAAAACTACAGGCTAATATCACTGATGAACATAGATGCAAAAATCTTCAACAAAATTCTAGCAAACAGAATCCAATAATATATTAAAAGATCATACATCATGTCCAAGTGGGCTTTAACCCAGGGATGAAAGGATTCTTCAATATTCACAAATCAATCAATGTGATACACTACATTAACAAATTGAAAGATAAAAGACATATTATTCTCTCAATAGATGCAGAGAAAGCCTTTGACAAAATTCCACATCCATTTACGATAAAAACTCTGCCAGAGAGGCGGGGCTAAGATGGCGGAGGAATAGGACGGAGAGATCACTCTCTCCCCCACAAATTTATCAAAAGAACATCTGAAAGCTGAGCAAAGTTCACAAGACTACTTCTGAACGCTGGCAGAGGACGTCAGACATTCATCAAGTCAGCGCATTATCTTCAGAAGGAGGTAGGAGAAATTATAAAAGATAAAAAGAGAGACAAAAGGGTTAGGGACGGAGACCCGTCCCGGGGAGGGAGTCGTAAAAGAGGAGAAATTTCTAAGCACCAGGAAACCTTCTCACCGGCGGGTTTGGGGAAAGATTTCGAATCTCGGAGGGCAACATAACCGGGAGAATCAATAAATAAAACCCACTGATTACGTGCCTAAAGGCAACTTCCAGTAAAGAACCCCAGACGCCCGCATCCACCACCAGCAAGTGGGGGCTGAACGGAGAGGAGCGGGCGGCACTGCTTATGCTTAGGGTAAGGACCGGGCCGCTAACGTGAGATAGTAACCTAAACTGTGGGACAGCCAGAGAGAGAGAACTACCCCGCAAAAAGCCCAAAGCTAAGGCACTGCCGGCCCGCTCACAGAACAAAGGACTGAGCGATACAGGGGAAGAGCTAGCCGGCTGTGGACCGCCCCATCCCCCGTCGGACACAGCGGGCAGGCGGGACCAGCCAGAGCTGGAAAGGGGCGAACTCGGCTCCAGAGAGGGCACCCCCTACCAAACTGCAAACAGGCTCCCAGTTTCTAAGCAAAGACTGCCTGAGATCCCGGAGGGTCTACAGCCGCCGGGAGGGTCGCAGCCAGAGACCAGCTCCCCAGAACCGACACAAAGCACACCGGAGCCGGAGCCGGAGCCGGGCGCGCCCGTAAACCGTAAACCGAGGCGGGGACCAGGGAGGTGATAAGCCGCACCGCCCAAACAGGGGAGTGAGTGCTCGCCAAACTCTCGGCTGCCTGAGCTGCTCCGACCGGGAACGGCGCAAACCGCGAACCCAACCGAGTCTGCGCCTCAGTGGAGTACCTGGGAAGCGCGCCCGTAAACTGAGGCGGGGACCAGGGAGGTGATAAGCCGCATCGCCCCAACAGGGGAGTGTGCGCTCGCCAAACTCCTGGCTGCCTGAGCTGCTCCGACCGGAAACGGCGCAAACCGCCGGCCCAACCGAGTCTGCGCCTTTGTGGAGTACCCGGGAACCTGAACCCGAGCAGTTTAAACCTGGGAAGTGCGCGCATATCAGGGCCCACCCCCCGGCACAGTAACCTGAAGCCTGCGCAGGGTAGACGGGGAAAGCACACACGCCGTGAGCGGGGGTGAACCCAGTGTGGCTGAGACACTGTGAGCTCTCCACACACACGCCAGTGATATTGGTTGCAGTGGTCCTCTCTCCCCACAGCAGGACTGAGCAAGTGATTCTAAAGAGACCACCTCCGCCCCTTTGTGGCAGGGCGGAAATTAGACACTGAAGAGACCTCCAAACAAAAGCCAAATAAACAGAGGGAAGCGCGTTGGAAGGGACAGGCCAACAGATTAAAATCCCTGTAGTTAACACTGACTGCATTGAAAGGGGCCTATAGATCTTGAAAAGTATAAGCAGGAACAAGGATTTATCTGAAACTGAAGAGACCCCACACGGCTCACAACTGCTCCAGAGAAAGTCCGGGATATATATTTTTACTATTATCATTTATTTTATTTTTTTTTTTTTTTTTTTCTTTCTTTTTTCTTTACGACCTCTATTACACCTTTAATTTTCATTTTCATAACCCACTACTACCTTGAAAAAAAAAAAACCCTATTTTTAAAACAAACTGCGTACATATATCTTATGCTTTTTGCGTTTTCTTTTTTTTTATTTTATTTTATTATTTTTTTTTTACTGTTTTTTCCTGTTTTTTCTTTTTTTTACTGTTATACTGTTTTACTGTCTTTTTTTCTTTTTATACTGTTTTCTTTTTTCTTTTTTTTATATTGTATGATTTATAAGAGTCAAACCTCTACTCCAGATTTTTAATTTTTGTTTTACATATTTGATATCAATTTTGTGCATTTAAGAATACAATCTTTAGTACCCATTTTTACTCAGGAGTGTGATTACTGGCTTGATTACTCTCTCCCTCTATTGACGCTCTTTCTTCTCCCCCAGGGAACCTCTATCTCCCACCCTCCTCCTTCTCTTCTCAACCCAATTCTGTGAATCTCTGAGGGTGTTCTGGGTACCGGAGAACACTTCGGGAACAGAATACTGCCCAGATCTCTCTCTCCCCCCCTTGATTCCTCCCTTTCTACTCATCCTCACCTCTATTGCCTTCCTCCCCCCTCTCTATGTATCTCTGTGAACCTCTCTGAGGGCTCCAGACTGTGGAGAGCACAGAGGGAAGTGCTTACTGGCTAGACTGCTCTCCCCACGTTTGAGTCCCCCTCCTCTCCTCCTGGTCACCTCAACCTCCCTCCCCTTCACCTCTCCATGTAACTCAGTGAACCTCTCTGGGTATCCCTCACTGTGGAGAATCTTTTCACCATTAACCTAAAAGTTTTATTATTGATGCTGTATGGATGGAGTAGTCTTGAGGCTACTGCAAGAATAAGACTGAAAGCCAGAGGAAACATTAATTAATAAGAGATCTTCCAAAAGCCTCCACATATACACTGAAACCAAGCTCCACCCAAGAGCCAATAAGTTCCAGAGCAAGACATACCACGCAAACTCTCTCCAGCAACGCAGGAACATAGCCCTGAGCATCAATATACAGGCTGCCCAGAGGCACACCAAATCCATAGACATCTCAAAACTCAATACTGGACACTCCATTGCACTCTAAAGAGAAGAAATCCAGCTCCACCCACCAGAACACCGACACAAGCTCCTCCAACCAGGAAACCTTGACAAGCCACCCATCCAACCCCACCCACAGTGAGGAACCTCCACAATAAAGAGGAACTTCAAACTACCAGAATACAGAAAGGCCACGCCTAACACAGCAATCTAAACAAGATGAAAAGGCAGAGAAATACTCAACAAGTAAAGGAAAATGAGAAATGCCCACCAAACCAAACAAAAGAGGAGGAGATAGGGAATCTATCTGAAAAAGAATTTAGAATAATGATAGTAAAAATGATCCAAAATATTGAAAATAAAATGGAGTTACAGATAAATAGCCTGGAGACAAGGATTGAGAAGATGCAAGAAATGTTTACCAAGGACCTAGAAGAAATAAAAAGGAGTCAATATATTTTGAATAATGAAATAAAGGAGATAAAAGACACGCTGGAGGGAACCAACAGTAGAATAACAGAGGCAGAAGATAGGATAAGTGAGGTAGAAGATAGAATGGTGGAAATAAACGAAGCAGAGAGGAAAAAAGAAAAAAGAATCAAAAGAAATGAGGAAAACCTCAGGGACCTCTGGGACAATATGAAACGCCCCAACATTCGAATCATAGGAGTCCCAGAAGAAGAAGATAAAAGGAAAGGCCATGAAAAGATACTCGAGGAGATAATAGTTGAAAATTTCCCTAAAATGAGGAAGGAAATAGTCACAGAAGTCCAAGAAACCCAGAGAGTCCCAAACAGGATAAACCCAAGGCGAAACACCCCAAGACACATATTAATCAAATTAACAAAGATCAAACACAAAGAACAAATATTAAAAGCAGCAAGGGAAAAACAACAAATAACACACAAGGGGATCCCCATAAGGATAACAGCTGATCTTTCAATAGAAACTCTTCAGGCTAGAAGGGAATGGCAGGACATACTTAAAGTAATGAAAGAGAAAAATCTACAACCCAGATTACTGTACCCGGCAAGGATCTCATTCAGATATGAAGGAGAATTCAAAAGCTTTACAGACAAGCAAGAACTGAGGGAATTCAGCACCACCAAACCAGCTCTCCAACAAATGCTAAAGGATCTTCTCTAAACAGGAAACACAGAAAGGATGTTTAAAAACACGAACTTAAAACAACAAAGTAAATGGCAACGGGACCATACTTATCAATAATTACCTTAAATGTAAATGGGTTGAATGCCCCAACCAAAAGACAAAGAGTGGCTGAGTGGATACAAAAACAAGACCCCTACATATGCTGTCTACAAGAGACCCACCTCAAAACTAGGGACACATACAGACTGAAAGTGAAGGGATGGAAAAACATATTTCATGCAAATGGAGACCAAAAGAAAGCAGGAGTCGCAATACTCATTTCAGATAAAATAGACTTTAAAATAAAGGCTGTGAAAAAGGGACAAAGAAGGACACTACATAATGATCAAAGGGTCAATCCAAGAAGAAGATGTAACAATTATAAATATATATGCACCCAACATAGGAGCACCACAATATATAAGGCAAATACTAACAAGTATGAAAGGGGAAATTAACAATAACACAATAATAGTGGGAGACTTTAATACTCCACTCACACCTATGGATAGATCAACAAAACAGAAAATTAACAAGGAAACACAAACTTTAAATGATACTATAGACAAATTAGATTTAATCGATATTTTCAGGACTTTCCACCCCCAAAACAAGCAATTTCACCTTTTTCTCAAGTGCACACGGAACTTTCTCCAGGATAGATCACATCCTGGGCCATAAATCTAGCCTTGGTAAATTCCAAAAAATTGAAATCATCCCAGCCATCTTCTCTGACCACAATGCAGTAAGATTAGACCTCAATTACAGGAAAAAAACTATTAAAAATTCCAACATATGGAGGCTAAACAACACGCTTCTGAATAACCAACAAATCACAGAAGAAATCAAAAAAGAAATCAAAATATGCATAGAAACGAATGAAAATGAAAACACAACAACCCAAAACCTATGGGACACTGTAAAAGCAATGCTAAGGGGAAGGTTCATAGCAATACAGGCGTACCTCAAGAAACAAGAAAAAAATCAAATAAATAAACTAACTCTACACCTAAAGCAACTAGAGAAGGAAGAAATGAAGAACCCCAGGGTTAGTAGAAGGAAAGAAATCTTAAAAATTAGGGCAGAAATAAATGCAAAAGAAACAAAAGAGACCATAGCAAAAATCAACAAAACTAAAAGCTGGTTTTTCGAGAAGATAAACAAAATTGACAAGCCATTAGCCAGACTCATCAAGAAACAAAGGGAGAAGAATCAGATCAACAAAATTAGAAATGAAAATGGAGAGAGATCACAACAGACTACACAGAAATACAAAGGATCATAAGAGACTACTACCAACAGCTATATGCCAATAAAATGGACAACTTGGAAGAAATGGACAAATTCTTAGAAAAGTATAACTTTCCAAAACTGAACCAGGAAGAAATAGAAGATCTTAACAGACCCATCACAAGCACGGAAATCGAAACTGTAATCAGAAATCTTCCAGCAAACAAAAGCCCAGGACCAGACGGCTTCACAGTGGAATTCTACCAAAAATTTTAGAGAAGAGCTAACACCTATCCTACTCAAACTCTTCCAGAGAATTGCAGAAGATGGTAAACTTCCCAAACTCATTCTATGAGGCCACCATCACCCTAATTCCAAAACCAGACAAAGATGTCACAAAAAAAGAAAACTACAGGCCAATATCACTGATGAACATAGATGCAAAAATCCTTAATAAAATTCTAGCAAACAGAATCCAACATCATATTAAAAAGATCATACATCATGACCAAGTGGGCTTTATCCCAGGAATGCAAGGTTTCTTTAACATCCGCAAATCAATCAATGTAATTCACCACATTAACAAATTGAAAGATAAGAACAATATGATTATCTCAATAGATGCAGAAAAAGCCTTTGACAAAATTCAACATCCATTTATGATAAAAACTCTCCAGAAAGCAGGAATAGAAGGAACATACCTCAACATAATAAAAGCTATATATGACAAACCCACAGCAAACATTATCCTCAATGGTGAAAAACTGAAAGCATTTCCCCTAAAGTCAGGAACAAGGCAAGGATGCCCACTTTCACCACTACTATTCAACATAGTTTTGGAAGTTTTGGCCACAGCAATCAGAGCGGAAAAAGAAATAAAAGGAATACAGATAGGAAAAGAAGAAGTAAAACTCTCACTGTTTGCAGATGACATGATCCTCTACATAGAAAACCCTAAAGATTCTACCAGAAAACTACTAGAGCTAATCAATGAATATAGTAAAGTTGCAGGATACAAAATTAACACACAGAAATCCCTTGCATTCCTATACACCAATAATGAGAAAACAGAAAGAGAAATTAAGGAAACAATACCATTCACCATTGCAACAAAAAGAATAAAATACTTAGGAATATTTCTACCTAAAGAAACAAAAGACTTATATATAGAAAACTATAAAACACTGATGAAAGAAATCAAAGAGGACACAAACAGATGGAGAAATATACCGTGTTCATGGATTGGAAGAATTAATATAGTGAAAATGAGTATACTACCCAAAGCAATCTATAGATTCAATGCAATCCCTATCAAGCTACCAATGGTATTTTTCACAGAACTAGAACAAATCATTTCACAATTTGTATGGAAGTATAAGAAACCTCGAATAGCCAAAGCAATCTTGAGAAAGAAGAATGGAACTGGAGGAATCAACCTGCCTGACTTCAAGCTCTACTACAAAGCCACAGTCATCAAGACAGTGTGGTACTGGCACAAGGATAGAAATATAGATCAATGGAACAAAATAGAAAGCCCAGAGATAAACCCACGCACCTATGGGCACCTTATCTTCGACAAAGGAGGCAAGAGTATACAATGGAGAAAAGACAATCTCTTTAACAAGTGGTGCTGGGAAAACTGGTCAACCACTTGTAAAAGAATGAAACTAGAACACTTCCTAACACCATACACAAAAATAAACTCAAAATGGATTAAAGATCTAAATGTAAGACCAGAAACTATAAAACTCCTAGAGGAAAACATAGGCAAAACACTCTCCGACATAAATCACAGCAGGATCCTCCATGACCCACCCCCCAGAATATTGGAAATAAAAGCAAAAATAAACAAATGGGACCTAATTAAAATTAAAAGCTTTTGCACAACAAAGGAAACTATGAGCAAGGTGAAAAGACAGCCTTCAGAATGGGAGAAAATAATAGCAAACGAAGCAACAGACAAACAATTAATCTCAAAAATATACAACCAACTCCTGCAGCTGAATTCCAGAAAAATAAACGACCCAATCAAAAAATGGGCCAAAGAACTAAACAGACATTTCTCCAAAGAAGACATACAGATGGCTAACAAACACATGAAAAGATGCTCAACATCACTCATTATTAGAGAAATGCAAATCAAAACCACAATGAGGTACCATTACACACCAGTCAGAATGGCCGCTATCCAAAAGTCTACAAGCAATAAATGCTGGAGAGGGTGTGGAGAAAAGGGAACCCTCTTACACTGTTGGTGGGAATGCAAACTAGTACAGCCACTATGGAGAACAGTGTGGAGATTCCTTAAAAAACTGGGAATAGTACTGCCATATGACCCAGCAATCCCACTGCTAGGCACATACACCGAGGAAACCAGAATTGAAAGAGATGCATGTATCCCAATGTTCATCGCAGCACTGTTTACAATAGCCAGGACATGGAAGCAACCTAGATGTCCATCGGCAGACGAATGGATAAGGAAGCTGTGGTACATATACACAATGGAATATTACTCAGCCATTAAAAAGAATACATTTGAATCGGTTCTATTGAGATGGATGAAACTGGAGCCCATTATACAGAGTGAAGTGAGCCAGAAAGAAAAGCACCAATACAGTATACTAATGCATGTATATGGAATTTGAAAGATGGTAATGGTAACCCTATATGTGAGACAGAATAAGAGACACAGATGCATAGAACAGTCCTGTGGACTCTGAGGGAGAAGGTGAGGGTGGGACGTTCTGGGACAATAACATTGAAACATGTATATTGTCATATGTGAAGCAGAAAACCATTCCATGTTCTATGCATGGGACGGATGCTCAGGGATGGAGCATTGGGATGACACAGAGGGATGGGACGGGGAGGGAGGTGGGAGGAGGGTTTGGGAGGGGGAGCACATGTGAATCCATGGCTGATTCATGTCGATGTATGGCAAAAACTACTACAATATTGTAAAGTAATTAGCCCCCAACTAAAATAAAGAAAAAAAAAAAAACACACATTCAAAAAAAAAAAAAAAAAAACTCTGCCAGAAAGCAGACATAGAAAGAACATACCTCAACATAATAAAAGCCATATGCGATAAACCCACAGCAAAAATTATCCTCAATGGTGAAAAATTGAAAACATTTCCCCTAAAGTCAGGAACAAGAAAAGGGTGCCCTCTCTCACCACAACTATTCTACATAGTTTTGGAAGTTTTAGCCACAGCAATCACAGAAGAAAAAGAAATAAAAGGAATCCAGATTGGAAAAGAAGAAGTAAAACTCTCACTATTTGCAGCTGACATGATCCTCTACATAGAAAACCCTAAAGATTCCACCAGAAAATTACTAGAGCTCATCAGTGAATATAGTAAACTTGCAGGATATAAAATTAATACACAGAAATCCCTTGCATTCCTATACACTAACAATGAGAAAACAGAAAGAGAAATTAAGGAAACAATCCAATTCACCATTGTGACGAAAAGAACAAAATACTTATGAATAAATTTACCTAAAGAAACAAAAGACCTATATGTAGAAAGCTATACAACACTGATGAAAGAAATTAAAAATGACAGAAATAAATGGAGAAATATACCATGTTCATGGATCAGAAGAATCAATATAATGAAAATGAGTATACTACCCGAAGCAATCTATAGATTCAGTGCAGTCCCTATCAAGCTACCCATGGTATTTTTCACAGAACTAGAACAAATAATTTCACAATTTATATGGAAATACAAAAAACCTCGAATAGCCAAAGCAATCTTGAGAAAGAAGAATGGAACTAGAGGAATCAACCTGCCTGACTTCAGACTATACTACAAAGCTACAGTCATCAAGATAGTATGGTACTGGCACAAAGATAGAAATACAGATCAATGGAACAAAATAGAAAGCCCAGAGATAAATCCATGCACCTATGGACACCTTATCTTTGACAAAGGAAGCAGAAATATACAATGGAGAAAAGACAATCTCTTTAACAAGTGGTGCTGGGAAAACTGGTCAACCATCTGTAAAAGATTGAAACTAGAACACTTTCTAAAACCATACACAAAAGTAAACTCAAAATGGATTAAAGATCTAAATGTAAGACCAGAAATTATAAAAATCCTAGAGGAAAACATAGGCAAAACACTCTCTGACATAAATCACAGCAGGATCCTCTATGACCCACCTCCCAGAGTAATGGAAATAAAAGCAAATGGAACCTAATTAAACTCAAAAGCTTTTGCACAAGGAAGGAAACTATAAGCAAGGTGAAAAGACAGCTTTCAGAGTGGGAGAAAATAATAGCAGACAAGGCAACTGACAATTAATCTCAAAAATATACAAACAGCTCATGCTGCTCAATACTAGAAAAACAAACAACCCAATCAGAAAATGGGCCAAAGAACTAAACAGGCATTTCTCCAAAGAAGACATACAGTTGGCTAACAAACACATGAAAAAATGCTCAATATCACTCATTATCAGAGAAATGCAAATCAAAACTACAATGAGGTACCATCTCACCCTGGTCAGAATGGTTACTATCAAAAAGTCTACTAACAATAAATGCTTGAGAGGGTGTGGAGAAAAGGGAACCCTCTTACAGTTTGGAATGTAAACTAGTACAGCTACTATAGAGAACATTGTGGAGTTTCCTTGAAAAACTGAAAATAGAACTGCCATACAACCCAGCAATCCCATTGCTGGGCATACACACTGAGGAAACCAGAATTGAAAGAGAAACATTGTACCCCAGTGTTCATCGCAGCACTGTTTACAATAGCTGGAACATGGAAGCAACCTAGATGTCCATCATCAGACAAATGCATAAGAAAACTGTGGTACATGTACACAATGAAATATTACTCAGCTATTAAAAAGAACACACTTGAATCAGTTCTATTGAGGTGGATGAAACTGGACCCTATTATACAGAATGAAGTAAGTCAGAAAGAAAAACATCAATACAGTATATTAATGCATATATATGGAATTTAGAAAGATGGTAATGACAACCCTATATCTGAGACAGCAAAAGAGACATAGATATAAAAAACAGACTTTGGGGCTCTGTGGGAGAAGGTGAGGGTGGGATGGATGGCCTTTCATTCCCCATTCTCTCCAAGGCACTCTTAATCAATTGTATCTTCAGACAATATAAGGGGAAATCAAGAGAGAAGGAAAAAAGTGGGGGAAAAAGGAGGTTTTATAATTTGGTATAGTTTAGATAGGAAAGAAGCAAGAGAGAACCTAATTATCCTTCTTTAGAATTAGTCTCACTGTTCCTAACATGTGAATTTAAAAACACAACCAGCAAGTGTCATTAATTAATCTTGGGAATTATATCCATTAGGTATCATATTTCCTGTAACTTGAAAACTACCTAACCAGTGAGCCACTTTCTACTACTCATAATTATAAAAAGTACATGCGTTCATACTCAGAGGCTTCACTATAAATAAATATAGAACCATCCTTAAATTAGCACTGGGAGGTGTGTCATGGAGGATCCTGCTGTGATTTATGTCGGACAGTGTTTTGCCTATGTTTTCCTCTAGGAGTTTTATAGTTTCTGGTCTTACGTTTAGATCTTTAATCCATTTTGAGTTTATTTTTGTGTATGGTGTTAGAAAGTGTTCTAGTTTCATTCTTTTACAAGTGGTTGACCAGTTTTCCCAGCACCACTTGTTAAAGAGATTGTCTTTTCTCCATTGTATATTCTTGCCTCCTTTGTCGAAGATAAGGTGTCCATAGGTGCGTGGATTTATCTCTGGGCTTTCTATTTTGTTCCATTGATCTATATTTCTGTCTTTGTGCCAGTACCATACTGTCTTGACGACTGTGGCTTTGTAGTAGAGCCTGAAGTCAGGCAGGTTGATTCCTCCAGTTCCATTCTTCTTTCTCAAGATTGCTTTGGCTATTCGAGGTTTCTTATATTTCCGTACAAATTGTGAAATGATTTGTTCTAGTTCTGTGAAAGATACCGTTGGTAGCTTGATAGGGATTGCATTGAATCTATAGATTGCTTTGGGTAATATACTAATTTTCACTATATTAATTCTTCCAATCCATGAACACGGTATATTTATCCATCTGTTTGTGTCCTCTTTGATTTCTTTCATCAGCGTTTTATAGTTTTCTATATATAAGTCTTTTTTTTCTTTATGTAGATGTATTCCTAAGTATTTTATTCTTTTCGTTGCAATGGTGAATGGTATTGTTTCCTTAATTTCTCTTTCTGTTTTCTCATTGCTGGTGTATAGGAATGCAAGGGATTTCTGTGTGTTAATTTTATATCCTGCAAGTTTACTATATTCACTGATTAGCTCTAGTAATTTTCTGGTAGATTCTTTAGGGTTTTCTATGTAGAGGATCATGTCATCTGCAAACAGTGAGAGTTTTACTTCTTCTTTTCCTATCTGGATTCCTTTTATTTCTTTTTCTGCTCTGATTGCTGTGGCCAAAACTTCCAAAACTATGGCAAAAACCACTACAATATTGTAAAGTAATTAGCCCCCAACTAAAATAGATAAATTTATTTTAAAAAAATAAATAAAATTACAACTCAGCAAGAGCAAAAAAAAAAAAAAAAAAAAAACCAGAAAAAAAAAATTAGCACTGCTTCTCTGTCACATATCAGATGTATGACAATTTTTCAAATGAGACATGTTTTATCTGTTGAAGAGAGAATGATGAAAACTCCATATATATTGGTTGAGAAAGAGAACACAATATTCTTTTCATTATATCAAAATTGTTGAGAGATTATCATTCATGGGCATGCAGATATTATACACAATAAATTTCTGAATAATAGTTCAACTCCACAATTCTATAATACTTAATATTTCTCACCAATTATTATATAGATCCCCCCAAATTCTGGATTCCCCCCAGGGTTGTGAAAACACTGTCATTGTTCTCTTAATGTAATGTTACAGTTCAGTTCAGTTGCTCAGTCATGTCTGACTCTTTGCGACCCCATTGAGTACAACACACCAGGCTTCCGTGTCCATCACCAACTCCCAGAGCTTATTCAGACTCAAGTCCATTGAGTCGGTGATGCCATCCAACCGTTTAATCCTCTGTTGTCCCCTTCTCCCACCTTCGATCTTTCCCAGCATCAAGATCTTTTCAAATGAGTCAGTTCTTTGCATCAGGTGGCCAAAGTATTGGAGTTTCATCTTCAGCATCAGTCCTTCCAATGAATATTCAGGACTGATTTCCTTTAGGATGGACTGGTTGGATCTCCTTGAAGTCCAAGGGACTCTTAAGAGTCTTCTCCAACACCACAGTTCAAAAGCATCAGTGCTCAGCTTTCTTTATAGTCCAACTCTCACATCCATACATGACTACTGGAAAAACCATTGCTCTGACTAGATGGACCTTTGTTGGCAAAGTAATGTCTCTGCTTTTTAATATGCTGTCTACTTTGTAGTGTTACATGGTGCTCAATATCTAAAACCCTCACAGAGGGCAGAAGAATTTGCTGATTGTATTTCAAAACTAATTTTTTGTGCTAAGTCACTTCAGTCACGTATGACTCTTTGTGATCCTATGGGCTGTAGCCCACCAGGCTCCTCCAGGCAAGAATACTGGAATGGGTTGCCATTTCCTCCTCCAGGGGATCTTCTCTACTCAGGGATCGAACTTGCGACTCTTATGTCTCCTGCATTGGCAGGTGGGTTCTTGACCACTAGCACCACCTGGGAAGTCCCAAAGCTAATTTTACCAACTCACAAATAAAATAAAGCAGAATTACTGGTAAATGAGAGAACTGAAAATCAAGTTTCTTTTAACTCAGCCTCCAACTCTTGAAATTTTTTCAAAAAAAAATTATTTAAGTAAAACATTTAATGGAAGTGAAATATTGATTTATTTTCACTTTTTGAATGAACTCAATAGTGACTCGGAGAAGGCAATGGCACCCTACTCCAGTACTCTTGCCTGGAAAATCCCATGGACGGAGGGGCCTGGTAGGCTGCAGTCCATGGGGTCGCAAAGAGTTGGACATGACTGAAGCAACTTAGCACCAGCAGTAGCAGCAGCAATAGTGACTACTGAAGTTATTTCCTGTGTACAATATTATGGAAGACACAAAGAAGTAGAAGAAACATCTTGCTCCTCAAAATTTGAAATCTGGCTGAGAATCAAAACATTGGAATATGAGTGGATCAGTAAAAACAAAACAAATAATGGACACCATAAAAAAATACACATATCTGAGAAAGGGTGGTTAGAGCAAGTTAAAATTCAAGATACGAGAATTTGGGAGAGTGGCAAATATAAGATTTATTCATTAGTATAACCTACTTTGTTAAATACATTTTGATATATTGTAGTTTTTTTGCTAATCCTGGAAAAAACCAAGATGAAAAGAATACAATTCCAATTTTCTACATGTGAACTAATTCTTCAACGATTTTTTGTGTGTGCTATATTTGAATGTGAACCAGAGGTTAGAGAAGCTCAGAAAATTTTATAAAACCTAGTTAAGTCAGGAGATGGCAGAGAATGTATCATTCAAAAAGTGACGTTTGAGTCACTGTAAATGACAAATAAGAAAGCATCTTAAGCAGAAGAAACCACAGGTCAGTGAGCAGGCATAAAATATTGGTTATTTCCTGTGGTTATCTCCTAGGAGAAATGTTCATAAATATCACAAATACTGCAAAGATAAACAAGAACTGGATCAGGGATCCCTTGCATGTGACATTCAGTTCAGTTCAGTCACTCAGTCATGTCCAACTCTTTGCGACCCCATGAATCGCAGTATGCCAGGCCTCCACGTCCATCACCAACTCCCGGAGTCTACCCAAACCCATGTCCATCGAATCGGTGATGCCATCCACCCATCTCACCCATCTCATCCTCTGTCGTCCCCTTCTCCTCCTGTCCCCAATCCTTCCCAGCATTAGGGTTTTTCCAATGAGTCAACTCTTCGTATGAGGTGGCCAAAGTATTGGAGTTTCAGATTCAACATTAGCCCTTCCAATGAACACCCAGGACTGATCTCCTTTAGGAAGGACTGGTTGGATCTTCGTGCAGTCCAAGGGACTCTCAAGTCTTCTCCAACACCACAATTCAAAAGCATCAATTCTGCGGCGCTCAGCTTTCTTCACCGTCTAACTCTCACATCCATACATGACTACTGGAAAAACCATAGTCTTGACTAGACGGACCTTTGTTGGCAAAGCAATATCTCTGCTTTTAAATATGCTATCTAGTTTGGTCATAACTTTCCTTCCAAGGAGTAAGTGTCTTTTAATTTCATGGCTGCAATCACCATCAGCAGTGATTTTGGAGCCCAAAAAAATAGAGTCTGACACTGTTTCCACTGTTTCCCATGAAGTGATGGGACCAGATGCTGTGATCTTAGTTTTCTGAATGTTGAGCTTTAAGGCAACTTTTTCACTCTCCTCTTTCACTTTCATCAAGAAGCTGTTTAGTTCTTCTTCACTTTCTGCCATAAGGGTGGTGTCATCTGCATATCTGAGGTTATTGATATTTCTCCTGGCAATCTTGATTCCAGCTCTTGTTTTTTCCAGTCCAACGTTTCTCATGATGTACCCTGCATATAAGTTAAATAAGCAGGGTGGCAATATACAGCCTTGACATACTCCTTTTCCTATTTGGAACCAGTGTGTTGTTCCACGTCCAGTTCTAATTATTGCTTCCTGACCTGCATATAGGTTTGTCAAGAGAAAGGTCAGATGACGGTCTGGTGTTCCCATCTCTTTCAGAATTTTCCACAATTTATTGTGATCCACACAGTCAAAGGCTTTGGCATAGTCAACAAAGCAGAAATAGATGTTTTTCTGGAACTCTCTTGCTTTTTCGATGATCCATCAGATGTTGGCAATTTGATCTCTGGTTCCTCTGCCTTTTCTAAAACCAGCCTGAACATCTGGAATTTCACGGTTCATGTATTGCTGAAGCCTAGCTTGGAGAATTTTGAGCTTTACTTTACTAGCATACATGTGATATTAAGAATTTTAAAATGTGTCACATGAGGTTTGTGAAATTGTGGAAGAACTTTGAGACTGGATTGGTAGGATTTAAAATTTAAAAGATGCAGCTGGTGGCAACTGTAGAAAACAGACTAGATGAGATAAAGAAGGAAAAAGAGTTAGGAGCCGTGTTAGACACCTCTGAGGAAACACTTCAGATCCTCTCAGGCTCAGCTGTCTCTGCAAGGCTCCATCTGACCTCAGATAGCTGCAGGCTGACAGCAGTTTCCTACATGGCCTACTCTGATCATATGCTTTGTACTGCTAGTCCTGACGCTTCCCTATTGACCTTTGTGGTCCCACTTGGTAACCACATGTGTGCAACACCAAAGTGTAAGGCTGTAAAAGCCCCACAATAAATTTTTGACTAATGTGAGATGAGAACAAGTTAATGTATTCTTCTAATTTTAGTTTATTAGTTATTTAGTATTATTCTGATTTTAGAATCTATTGTAGTTCTTCTAATAATTCTAATTTCCTTAACCATGCTCTTTCCTATAAATGCAGGTCAAAAGACTTCTCTGGAGAAGGCGATGGCACCCCACTCCAGTACTCTTGCCTGGAAAATCCCATGGACGGAGGAGCCTGGTAGGCTGCAGTACATTGGGTTGTGAAGAGTCGGACATGACAGAAGCGACTTAGCAGCAGCAGCAGCAGCAAAGGTCTTCCGTGGATGTTTTCTTGAGGACTAGCAGTGACATTTAGTGGCAGCCAGCTAGATACTGTGTCCACTGATCTGTTCTCTTTCCTTCTCTTACTCATACCCCATGTATTCCATAAAATAATATTGACTAGGTAATTTATTTTAACTGTAGCAGTGAAAGAAGGAAGAGAATGGATTTAAGAGGTATTAAGAAGATAGACTAAACATGGCTATGTGGCTGATTGGTGGTGAGTAGTGGATAGCAAACTAGAACAGCCTCTAAGACAGTAGTCTGGATGATATTTTGGAGAGTAGTGCCATAGAACAAATTAACAAATACAGAAAAAGAGACAGGTTTCAGAATGCAGAATATATTCAATTTTAGACAAGACACAATTTATCAATGAGAAGGAACAATAAAAAGGCCATTGGAAATATGATTATAAAGCTCAGAAAAAAAAAAAAAAGTTTAGTCTAGTAGCTACAATTTGGAAGTCATCAGCTTTAAAGTAGCCAGGTAAAATCATAGAGAAGAAGATCAAGGATAATATTCTTGTGTGTTCTATAAGTAAGGTACATAGAAGAAAAAAGGTAAGGAAAAGTCTTACAAACAGTTGTAAATGTGGAAGGAAGAGAGGAGAAATAATAAAAGGCTTGGAGCCAAGGAAGGAAGCCACTTCAAGAAGAGAGGGATTAACTGTTAAATGTGGCAAAGAGATTAGATAAGTAATAGAGTGAAAATTATGAACTGATTTGACAGTTAAGTCATTGTTGACTTAACATGAGCATTTTCAGGAGTAGAATAGGGTGGGAAAAAGAAATATATAGAATAAAATAACTGAAAAAAATGAAGTGAAGCAAGAAAACTGTAGAAACACACAGGTAAATATGTATGTAGGGCTTCCCCGGTGGCGCAGTGGTAAAGAATCTGCCTGCCAGTGTAGGAGATATGGGTTCAATCCCTGGGTCAGGAAGATCCCCTGAAGAAGGAAATGACAACCCACTGCAGTATTCCTGCCTGGGAAATCCCATGGGCAGAGGAGCCTAGCAGGCTACAGTCCAAGCTGTCACAGAAGAGTCAAACACAATTTAGAGACCAAACAACAACAAATATTTATGTAACAGGCATTTCTCAGTTTGTCCCGACTTGTTCCATCAGGATTTTCTCCACCAGTAACTTGCAGACACTTTCAATGAAAGAAATCTGGCTGGCAAATCCTCACTAAAACATAACATGGACTTAAGCCTTTCATTGTTCTCCTGGAGATTCACTACTGCTATTATTGGCAATTCTCTCACCTTCTGTTTTCCACTGACAAGATTCCTTGTTTTAATTCTTCTACTGAAATGGTAGAATCAGGAAGACTTATCCATTGTTTCAGTTTGAAGAAGTACACCATATTTCCATTGAAATAATTAGCCATGGCATTTATGTATCCACTCATTCATGTGAAATATTTTCACAGAACACTGGGAAACAGTCTCTAGAGCAGGGCTGCACTGAGATAAGCAGAGCCATTTTCTCACAACTGCGCTGGAAACACATATCCAGGATATGCATGATTCTCCAGGAATAAACAAATATCCACCACTTACCTACTCCACCTCCACCCCTCAACCGCCTGAAAACAAACAAACAGCATATCTCTCTTTTCTCTTCTCTCCTTTTCCACTACATATATTGTTTTTCACAGTTCTAAGTCAAGCATTCCTGTCCCATTTGGAGGTTTAGTAACTAAGTAAGACAGAAGACTGCAAAGCAATGAGAATCTTACATTAACATATTCAATCTTTAATGAAGTTTATTCTTTACTAAGCAAGGAGTATAGTTCTTATTGAATAAGAGGGATTTCAAGTATTTTAACATGATTCAGAACAATTAGAATGTATCTTTATGTAAAGTGGAATTAAGAAAAGGTGATTAATGACTGCAAAGTTACTGTTTGAATAACGATTATGCGGGGATTTATTTTGTCACTGAACACATCAGATTGATTTGGGACATCGTTATGAATCTAAAAAGTTATAAGAATATTAAAGAATTCCTGTGCACTTTCCTTTTCCAGTAAAAGCAAATCCTGAACATACCAGTATGTTAGAAACTATGTGTAGGGCATGCAGGATCAAGTTTACTAATAATTTGTGATGAGTAAAATAATATTGCTAGATTATTCCAGTAAAAATAAAATAAGTTGGCACTAATGTATGCGAATATATTCAAACATGTTCTGAGACTCTGGCAGAAATGAGAAATAAAACCCAAAGTACAGATAAAATAACAAGAGAGGGATACAGGAGAAGAATGATAAAGAGGTCTGACCTGCTCAGAAATGGAGAAGAAAACTAAATTCTAATAGCTCTAAATCATACTAAAATACTAGAAATGTGTCTGATTCAATAAGAAATACAGTTCTTGCTTCATAAAGAATAAGCATAGCTCATATCTGACATGCAGATAAGGTAAGCTTTGTTCACCAAACTAAGACTGAAAAATGTTGATTAGCTCTTAAAAATTGCCAGTTTTGAGGAGCTACTTCTGGAAGGGTTAAGTAAGGCCCTTCTAAGATATCCCTTGTGAGTATAATTGCAAATGATATTAAATGAAATACTAGCAAACCTAATCCCAGCAACATAAAAAAGATTATACACCATGCCCATGTAGGATTTATGACAGGAATGTAAGATTTGTTTAACATACAAAATGAACCACTTAATACCCCATATGACTAAACCAAAAAATACATGTTCATCTAAACAGATACAGGAAAAAAAAAATTGACAAAACTCAACTCTTTCACAACTAAACACTAAACAAACTAAGAATACAGTGTAACTCCTCAGTCTGATTGTTAAAGGAGAACCAAAGAAAAATTCACAGCTAATATTATATTTTATGTAGAAAGACTGCAACACTTCTCTTTATAATCAAAAAACATAATTATGTCCGTTCTTACCACTTCTATTCAGCATTGAATTGGAGGTTCCAGCAAGGGAAATTGGGAAAGAATAAAAAGTAAAAGACACTATATAGGAAAGGAAGAAGTAGCTTATCTCTATCCAGAGATGGCATGATCTTATATAAAGAAAATTACAAATCTACATTCCAGTTCAGTTCAGTTCAGTTAAGTTGCTCAGTTGTGTCCAACTCTTTGCGACCCCATGAACCGCAGCACTCCAGGACCCACTGTCCACCACCAACTCCCGGAGTCCACACAAATCCATTTCCAGCGATTGGTGATGCCATCTAACCATCTCATCCTAAGTCATCCCCTTCTCCTCCTGCCCTCAAACATTCACAGCATCAGGGCCTTTTCAAATGAGTCAGCTCTTCGCATCAGGTGGCCAAAGAATTGGAGTTTCAGCTTCAACATCAGTCCTTCCAGTGAACACCCAGGACTGATGTCCTTTAGGATGGACTGGTTGAATCGCCTTGCAGTCCAAGGGACTCTCAAGAGTCTTCTCCAAGGCCAGAGTTCAAAAGCGTCAATCCTTCTGCGCTCAGCTTTCTGATAGTCCAGCTCTCACATCCATACATGATCACTGGAAAAAACATAGCCTTGACTAGATGGATCTTTGTTGACAAAGTAATGTCTCTGCTTTTTAATATGCTGTCTAGGTTGGTCATAACTTTCCTGCCAAGGAGCAAGCCTCTTTTAATTTCATGGCTGCAATCACCATCTGCAGTGATTTTGGAGACCAGAAAAATAAAGTCAGCCACCATTTCCACTGTTTCCCCATCTATTTGCCATGAAGTGATAGGACCAGATGCCATGATCTTAGTTTTCTGAATGTTGGGCTTTAAGCCAACTTTTCCCACTCTCCTCTTTCATTTTCATCAAGAGGCTCTTTAGTTCTTCGCTTTCTGCCATAAGGGTGGTGTCATCTGAATATATGAGGTTATCGATATTTCTCCTGGCAATCTTGATTTCGGCTTGTGCTTCCTCCAGCCCAGTGTTTCTCATGATGTACTGTGCATAGAAGTTAAATAAGGAGGGTGACAATATACAGCCTTGACGTACTCCTTTTCCTATTTGGACCAGTCTATTGGTCCATGTCCAGTTCTAACTGTTGCTTCCTGACCTGCATACAGGTTTCTCAAGAGGCAGGTCAGATGGTCTGGTATGCCCATCTCTTTCAGCATTTTCCACAGTTTATTGTGATCCACACAGTCAAAGGCTTTGGCATAGTCGATAAAGCAGAAATAGATGTTTTTCTGGAACTCTCCTGCTTTTTTGATGATCCAGCAGATATTGGAAGTTTGATCACTGGTTCCTCTGCCTTTTCTAAAATCAGCTTGAACATCTGGAAGCTTATGATTCACATATTGCTGAAGCCTGACTTGGAGAATTTTGAGCATTACTTTACTAGCATGTGAGATGAGTGCAATTGTGCGGTAGTTTGAGCATTCTTTGGCATTACCTTTCTTTGGGATTGGAATGAAAACTGGCCTTTTCCAGTCCTGTGGCCACTGCTGAGTTCTCCAGATTTGCTGGCATATTGAGTGCAGTACTTTCACAGTGTCATCTTTCAGGATTTGAAATAGCTCAACTGGAATGCTATCACCTCCACTAGCTTTGTTCGTAGTGATGCTTTCTAAGGCCCACTTGACTTCACATTCCAGGATGTCTGGCTCTTGGTGAGAGATCACACCATTGTGATTGTCTGGGTTGTGAAGATGGTTTTTGTACAGTTCTTCTGTGTATTCTTGCCACCTCTTCATATCTTCTGCTTTATTGAGCCCATCTTTGCATGAAATGTTCCCTTGGTATCTCTAATTTTCTTGAAGAGATCTCTAGTTTTTCCCATTCTATTGTTTTCCTCTATTTCTTTGCAATGATCACTGGGGAAGGCTTTCTTATCTCTCCTTGCTATTCTTTGGAACCCTGCATTCAAATGGGTATATCTTTCCATTTCTCCTTTGCTTTTCACTTCTCTTCTTTTCACAGCTATTTGTAAGGCCTCCTCAGACAGCCAGTTTGCTTTTTTGCATTTCTTTTTCTTGGGGATAGTCTTGATTCCTGTCTCCTGTATAGTGTCATGAACCTCCATCAATAGTTCATCAGGCACTCTGTCTATCAGATCTAGTCCCCTAAATCTATTTCTCACTTCCACTGTGTAGTCATAAGGGATTTGATTTAGGTCATACCTGAATGGTCTAGTTGTTTTCTCCTGTTTCTTCAATATCAGTCTGAATTTGGCGTTAAGGAGTTCATGATCTGAGCCACAGTCAGCTCCTGGTCTTGTTTTTGTTGACTGTATAGAGCTTTTCCATCTTTGGCTGCAAAGAATATAATCAGTCTGATTTTGGTGTTGACCATTGGTGATGTCCATGTGTAGAGTCTTCTCTTGTTTTGTGGAAGAGTGTTTGCTCTGACCAGTGAATCCTCTTGGCAAAACTCTATTAGCCTTTGCCCTGCTTCATTCTGTACTCCAAGGCCAAATTTGCCTGTCACTCTAGGTGTTTCTTGACTTCCTACTTTTGCATTCTAGTCCCCTATAATGAACAGGACATCATTTTTAGGTGTTAGTTCTAGAAGGTCTTGTAGGTCTTCATAGAACTGTTCAACTTCAGCTTCTTCAGCGTTACTGGTCGGGACATAGACTTGGATTATTCTGATATTGAATGGTTTGCCTTGGAAACGAACAGAGATCATTCTGTCATTTTGAGATTGCATCCAAGTACTGCATTTTGGACTCTTTGTTGACTATGATGGCCACTCCATTTTTTCTAAGGGATTCCTGCCCACAGTAGTAGTTATAATGGTCATCTAAGTTAAATTCACCCATTCTAGTCCATCTTAGTTCACTGATTCCTAGAATGTCGATGTTCATTCTTGTCATCTCCTGTTTGACCACTTCCAATTTGCCTTGATTCATGGACCTTACATTCCAGGTTCCTATGCAATATTGCTCTTTACAGCATCGAACCTTGCTTCTATCACCAGTCCCATTCACAACTGGGTGTTGTGTTTGGTTTGGTTCCATCCATCTACATTTAAATACTGTTAAAACTAATCAAAAAGCCCAGAAAGCTTACAAGATACTTGATCAAAATACAAAGATAACTTTGGGTTTTTTTGTGTCTTTCTATCTATTTTTATACACTAGCAATGAACAATCTGAAAGTGAAATGAAGAAGTTAATTCTTTTTATAATAGCATAAAAAGAATTACAAATAAGTAATAATTCAACAATAGAAAGTAAGACTTATACACTGAAAAACTACAAAACATCATTGAAAGATGATAAATAAGACCTAAATAAATAGCAAAAATACCCCATCTACATGGATGAGAGGATCAAATATTGAAGCTTGTATGGTGGTTTGTTCCCTTAAAACTTCTATGTGGAAGCCCTAATCCTCAGTGGAATGCAATCTTATTTGGAAATAAGGTCATTGCAGATGTAATTAGTTTAAGTAAGGTTAGGTTATATTGGAGGAGCATGGGTTCCTAATCCAATAAAACCTGATTTCCTTATGAAAAGAATGCCATGTGAAGAGAAAGAGATGTGTATGGAAGTCATGCAAAGGTACAGGAAGAATGCCATCTACATGGAACCTGAAGGGTGCCAGCAAACCACCAAAAGTTAGGAGAGAGGCATGGAACAGATTTTAATTCATAGCCTTCAGAAGGAACCAGTTCTGCTGATGCCTTGTTCTCAGGATTCTAGCTTCCAAAACTGTGAGAAAATAAATTGCTGGTGTTTAATAAATTTCTGTCAGTTTGTGATACTTTGAACAGCAGTCTCAATAAATTAATAGATTTGGCAATACTCTCAAAATTTATCTGCTGATTCAGTTGTATTGGAATTCAATACAATTACAAGAAGTATTTCAGGTGACTTTTTTGCAGAAATTGACAAACTGATCTAAAAAAGTTCATGGAGTAATTTGTGAGACTCAATATATCCAAAAGAAAAAAAAAGAGTAACAAACTTGTTCCCAATTTCAGAACAAAAAAAGTCACAATAATTAAGTACAACATGGATTAGAATAAGAATAAACATACATACAGATGAAACAGGCTGAGCATCCAAAATAAATCCTTATATTATTGATCAACTGATTTTAACAAGGGTGCTGCTATAATTGGGCTTCCCAGGTGGCCGCTATAATGAAAAGGAGAAAGACCAGTCTTTTCAACAAATAGTGTCATGGCAACTGGGTATCCATCTGTAAAAGAATGAAGGTGAATCCCTTCCTCCTATCTTATACAAAAGTGACTCAAAACAGATCATGAAACTAAACATAAAAGTTAAAACTATAAAACTATTAGATGAAAACATAAGAAATGTAAACCTTCATTATCTTGGATTAGGTAATGCTTTCTTAGCTTTGATACCAGAAATATAAGCAGCAAAAGATAAAATAGATAAATAAGATGGCATTAAGTTGTTTCACTTTTGTGTTTCCTTTTTATATTGCCTTCTCATATGCACAAATCTTTTGGATTATTTTTAGACATAAGCAAAAAAATTATTATTCACAAAAAGTTTACTTATTCATTATTCCATCATAATTATTTTTTATAACATCACCTTCTAAGTTTATGCCTATCTGTATAAGTAAGATTATAGTACACATAAATTATTATATATTTAGTATCATAGCAATTGCAATGAAGTGAACCAAGAAATTAAAATGAGATATATTTTATCTCATTTTATCTCAGTATAATGGAGATAAACTATACCTCAATATATTTTATCTCAGTGTATTGGAGAACGTATTTGCAATCAGATATCTGATAAAAGACTTGTATCTGTAATATATGAAGAACCACTGCAACTCAACAATATAGGTATAACACACTTGGACATAAATCCTAGCAAGATCTTTTTCAATCCACCTCCTGGAATAATGAAAATAAAAACAAAAATAAAAAAAAGTAAACCTAATTAAACTTAAAAACTTTGCACAGCAAAGGAAATCATAAACAATATGAAAAGTCCACACTCAGAATGGGCGAAAACATTTTCAAGGAAGCAACTAACATGAGATTAATCTCCAAAATACACAAACAATTCATGCAGCTCAATATAAATAAATAAATAAATAAATAAATGGCAGAAGACCTAAATAGACACAATAAGATAAAGAAGATTGTTGGCTAATAAATTGAAAGCTCCCATCAAACATACCAGGACAACACCTGGAGTCAGTAAGCTAAGTGACTCGGAGGCCATTGGGTTAGCCATTTATCACAGAATTGGTGGTGCTAGATCAGGATACCTGAGGTAATGCCGAGTCACTTAAATTTCCAAATAGGAGCTCTGTTGGAGGCTCTCAAATAATCCCCAATGCACTTGAGGGACTTTCAGCACAGGGGATATATGTGCATTCAGGTCCTTGTTGTGAGAGCATATGCAGAATAAGGGTGGATATATAGCAAGCTATTGATCAAAGGAGACTCTTGCAATACAAATAAGAATGCACAGTGTTAGTGAGGCACTGATAGGTGAAAACTATCTTTTTGTTGGTGCTTTAAGCTAATGGTAATTAAGGGTCCATAGTTGAGTCTAGGCATTGACAAATCTAAATTTCTAGGAACAAACTCAGTGGTGTTAATGTTCTGAGTGGCCTGCCTTTCATTGTTCTCCTGGAGGATTCCACTACTGCTATTATTGGCAAAATTCTCTTCACCTTCTGTTTTCCACTGTACAAGATTCCCGTGTTTGTTTAATTCTTTCTACTGAAATGGTTGGAATCAGGAAAAGACTTATCCATTGTTTCAGTTCTGAAGATAGTTAACCATATTTCCATTGAAATAATTAAGCCATGGTCATTTATTGTATCCACTCAATTCATGTGAATATTTTTCACAGAAACACTGGGAAACAGTCTCTAGAGCAGGGCTGCACTGATATACAAGCAGAGCCACATTTTCTCACAACTGCGCTGGAAACACAATAATCCCAGGATTATGCATCATGATTCTCCAGGAATAAACCAAATATCCACACACTTACCTACTCCACCTCCACCCCCTCAAACCGCACCTGGGGGAAAACAAACAAACGCAAACAGCATATCTCTGGGTCTGTTTCTGGTCTTTCTCTCCTTTTCCACTACATATATTGTACTTTTCATCACAGTCTCTAAGTCAAGCATTCCTGTCACCATTTGGAGGTTTAGTAACTAAGTTACGACAGAAGACTGCAGAAGTACAGCAATGAGAATCTTACAATTAACATATTCAATCTTTAATGAAGTTTATTCTTTTTACTAAGCAAAGGAGTATAGTTCTTATTGAATAAGAGGGATTTCAAGTATTTTAACATGATTCAGAACAATTAGAATGTATCTTTTATGTAAAGTGGAATTAAGAAAAGGTGAATTAATGACTGCAAAGTTACTGTTTGAATAACGATTATGCGGGGGATTTATTTTGTCACTGAAAACACATCAGATTGATTTGGGACATCGTTATGAATCTAAAAAGTTATAAGAATATTAAAGAATTCCTGTGCACTTTCCTTTTCCAGTAAAAAAGCAAATCTCTGAACATAACCAGTATGTTAGAAAGAAACTATGTGTAGGGCATGCAGGATCAAGTTTACTAATAATTTTGATGATGAGTAAAAATAATATTGCTAGATTATTCCAGTAAAAATAAAATAAGTTGGCACTAATGTATGCGAATATATTCAAACATGTTCTGAGGGACTCTGGCAGAAATGAGAAAATAAAAACCCAAGTACAGATAAAATAAACAAAGAGAGGGATACAGGAGAAGAATGATAAAGAGGGTCTGACCTGCTCAGAAATCCGGAAGAGTAAAAAGAAAACTAAATTCTAATAGCTCTAAATCATACTAAAATACTAGAAATGTGTCCTGATTCAATAAGAAATTACAGTTCTTGCTTCATAAAGAATAAGCATAGCTCATATCTGACATGCAGATAAGGTAAGCTTTGTTCACCAAACTAAGACTGAAAAATGTTGATTTAGCTCTTAAAAATTGCCAGCTTTTTTGAGGAGCTACTTCTGGAAGGGTTAAGTAAGGCCCTTCTAAGATATCCCTTGTGAGTATAATTGCAAATGATATTAAATGAAATACTAGCAAAACCTAATCCCAGCAACATAAAAAAGATTATACATCCATGCCCATGTAGGATTTTATGACAGGAATGTAAGATTTGTTTAACATACAAAATGAAACCACTTAATACCCCATATGACTAAACCAAAAAAATACATGTTCATCTAAACAGATACAGGAAAAAAAAAATTGACAAAACTCAACTCTTTCACAACTAAACACTAAACAAACTAAGAATACAGTGTAACTCCTCAGTCTGATTGTTAAAGGAGAACCAAAGAAAAATTCACAGCTAATATTATATTTTATGTAGAAAGACTGCAACACTTCTCTTTATAATCAAAAAACATAATTATGTCCGTTCTTACCACTTCTATTCAGCATTGAATTGGAGGTTCCAGCAAGGGAAATTGGGAAAGAATAAAAAGTAAAAGACACTATATAGGAAAGGAAGAAGTAGCTTATCTCTATCCAGAGATGGCATGATCTTATATAAAAGAAAATTACAAAAAATCTACATTCCAGTTCAGTTCAGTTCAGTTTAAGTTGCTCAGTTGTGTCCAACTCTTTGCGACCCCATGAACCGCAGCACTCCAGGAGGACCCACTGTCCACCACCAACTCCCGGAGTCCACACAAATCCATTTCCAGCGATTGGTGATGCCATCTAACCATCTCATCCTAAGTCATCCCCTTCTCCTCCTGCCCTCAAACATTCACACAGCATCAGGGCCTTTTCAAATGAGTCAGCTCTTCGCATCAGGTGGCAAAAGAATTGGAGTTTCAGCTTCAACATCAGTCCTTCCAGTGAACACCCAGGACTGATGTCCTTTAGGATGGACTGGTTGAATCGCCTTGCAGTCCAAGGGACTCTCAAGAGTCTTCTCCAAGGCCAGAGTTCAAAAGCGTCAATCCTTCTGCGCTCAGCTTTCTGATAGTCCAGCTCTCACATCCATACATGATCACTGGAAAAAACATAGCCTTGACTAGATGGATCTTTGTTGACAAAGTAATGTCTCTGCTTTTTTAATATGCTGTCTAGGTTGGTCATAACTTTCCTGCCAAGGAGCAAGCCTCTTTTAATTTCATGGCTGCAATCACCATCTGCAGTGATTTTGGAGACCAGAAAAATAAAGTCAGCCACCATTTCCACTGTTTCCCCCATCTATTTGCCATGAAGTGATAGGACCAGATGCCATGATCTTAGTTTTCTGAATGTTGGGCTTTAAGCCAACTTTTTCCCACTCTCCTCTTTCATTTTCATCAAGAGGCTCTTTAGTTCTTCGCTTTCTGCCATAAGGGTGGTGTGTCATCTGAATATATGAGGTTATCGATATTTCTCCTGGCAATCTTGATTTCGGCTTGTGCTTCCTCCAGCCCAGTGTTTTCTCATGATGTACTGTGCATAGAAGTTAAATAAAGGAGGGTGACAATATACAGCCTTGACGTACTCCTTTTCCTATTTGGACCAGTCTATTGGTCCATGTCCAGTTCTAACTGTTGCTTCCTGACCTGCATACAGGTTTCTCAAGAGGCAGGTCAGATGGTCTGGTATGCCCATCTCTTTCAGCATTTTCCACAGTTTATTGTGATCCACACAGTCAAAGGCTTTGGCATAGTCGATAAAGCAGAAATAGATGTTTTTCTGGAAAATCTCCTGCTTTTTTGATGATCCAGCAGATATTGGAAGTTTGATCACTGGTTCCTCTGCCTTTTCTAAAATCAGCTTTGAACATCTGGAAGCTTATGATTCACATATTGCTGAAGCCTGACTTGGAGAATTTTTTGAGCATTACTTTACTAGCATGTGAGATGAGTGCAATTGTGCGGTAGTTTGAGCATTCTTTGGCATTACCTTTCTTTGGGATTGGAATGAAAACTGGCCTTTTCCAGTCCTGTGGCCACTGCTGAGTTCTCCAGATTTGCTGGCATATTGAGTGTGCAGTACTTTTCACAGTGTCATCTTTCAGGATTTGAAATAGCTCAACTGGAAATGCTATCACCTCCACTAGCTTTGTTCGTAGTGATGCTTTCTAAGGCCCACTTGACTTCACATTCCAGGATGTCTGGCTCTTGGTGAGAGATCACACCATTGTGATTGTCTGGGTTGTGAAGATGGTTTTTGTACAGTTCTTCTGTGTATTCTTGCCACCTCTCTTCATATCTTCTGCTTTATTGAGCCCATCTTTGCATGAAATGTTCCCTTGGTATCTCTAATTTTTCTTGAAGAGATCTCTAGTTTTTCCCATTCTATTGTTTTCCTCTATTTTCTTTGCAATGATCACTGGGGAAGGCTTTCTTATCTCTCCTTGCTATTCTTTGGAACCCTGCATTCAAATGGGTATATCTTTCCATTTCTCCTTTGCTTTTCACTTCTCTTCTTTTTCACAGCTATTTGTAAGGCCTCCTCAGACAGCCAGTTTGCTTTTTTGCATTTCTTTTTCTTGGGGATAGTCTTGATTCCTGTCTCCTGTATAGTGTCATGAACCTCCATCAATAGTTCATCAGGCACTCTGTCTATCAGATCTAGTCCCCTAAATCTATTTCTCACTTCCACTGTGTAGTCATAAGGGATTTGATTTAGGTCATACCTGAATGGTCTAGTTGTTTTCTCCTGTTTCTTCAATATCAGTCTGAAATTTGGCGTTAAGGAGTTCATGATCTGAGCCACAGTCAGCTCCTGGTCTTGTTTTTGTTGACTGTATAGAGCTTTTCCATCTTTGGCTGCAAAGAATATAATCAGTCTGATTTTGGTGTTGACCATTGGTGATGTCCATGTGTAGAGTCTTCTCTTGTTTTGTGGAAGAGTGTTTGCTCTGACCAGTGAATCCTCTTGGCAAAACTCTATTAGCCTTTGCCCTGCTTCATTCTGTACTCCAAGGCCAAATTTGCCTGTCACTCTAGGTGTTTCTTGACTTCCTACTTTTGCATTCTAGTCCCCTATAATGAACAGGACATCATTTTTTAGGTGTTAGTTCTAGAAGGTCTTGTAGGTCTTCATAGAACTGTTCAACTTCAGCTTCTTCAGCGTTACTGGTCGGGACATAGACTTGGATTATTCTGATATTGAATGGTTTGCCTTGAGAAACGAACAGAGATCATTCTGTCATTTTTGAGATTGCATCCAAGTACTGCATTTTGGACTCTCTTTGTTGACTATGATGGCCACTCCATTTTTTCTAAGGGATTCCTGCCCACAGTAGTAGTTATATAATGGTCATCTAAGTTAAATTCACCCATTCTAGTCCATCTTAGTTCACTGATTCCTAGAATGTCGATGTTCATTCTTGTCATCTCCTGTTTGACCACTTCCAATTTGCCTTGATTCATGGACCTTACATTCCAGGTTCCTATGCAATATTGCTCTTTACAGCATCGAACCTTGCTTCTATCACCAGTCCCATTCACAACTGGGTGTTGTGTTTTGGTTTGGTTCCATCCATCTACATTTAAATACTGTTAAAACTAATCAAAAAGCCCAGAAAGCTTACAAGATACTTGATCAAAATACAAAGATAACTTTGGGTTTTTTTTGTGTCTTTCTATCTATTTTTATACACTAGCAATGAACAATCTGAAAGTGAAATGAAGAAGTTAATTCTTTTTATAATAGCATAAAAAGAATTACAAAATAAGTAATAATTCAACAATAGAAAGTAAGACTTTATACACTGAAAAACTACAAAACATCATTGAAAGATGATAAATAAGGGACCTAAATAAATAGCAAAAATACCCCCATCTACATGGATGAGAGGATCAAAAATATTGAAGCTTGTATGGTGGTTTGTTCCCTTAAAAACTTCTATGTGGAAGCCCTAATCCTCAGTGGAATGCAATCTTATTTGGAAATAAGGTCATTGCAGATGTAATTAGTTTAAGTAAGGTTAGGTTATATTGGAGGAGCATGGGTTCCTAATCCAATAAAACCTGATTTCCTTATGAAAAGAATGCCATGTGAAGAGAAAGAGATGTGTATGGAAGTCATGCAAAGGTACAGGAAGAATGCCATCTACATGGAACCTGAAGGGTGCCAGCAAACCACCAAAAGTTAGGAGGAGAGAGGCATGGAACAGATTTTAATTCATAGCCTTCAGAAGGAACCAGTTCTGCTGATGCCTTGTTCTCAGGATTCTAGCTTCCAAAAACTGTGAGAGAAAATATAAATTGCTGGTGTTTAATAAATTTCTGTCACAGTTTGTGATACTTTGAACAGCAGTCTCAATTAAATTAATAGATTTGGCAATTACTCTCAAAATTTATCTGCTGATTCAGTTGTATTGGAATTCAATACAATTACAAGAAGTATTTCAGGTGACTTTTTTGCAGAAATTGACAAACTGATCTAAAAAAGTCTTCATGGAGTAATTTGTGAGACTCAATATATCCAAAAGAAAAAAAAAAAGAGTAACAAACTTGTTCCCAATTTCAGAACAAAAAAAGTCACAATAATTAAGTACAACATGGATTAGAATAAGAATAAACATACATACAGATGAAACAGGCTGAGCATCCAAAATAAATCCTTATATTATTGATCAACTGATTTTAACAAGGGTGCTGCTATAATTGGGCTTCCAGGTGGCCGCTATAATGAAAAGGAGAAAGACCAGTCTTTTCAACAAATAGTGTCATGGCAACTGGGTATCCATCTGTAAAAGAATGAAGGTGAATCCCTTCCTCCTATCTTATACAAAAGTGACTCAAAACAGATCATGAAACTAAACATAAAAGTTAAAACTATATAAAACTATTAGATGAAAACATAAAGAAATGTAAACCTTCATTATCTTGGATTAGGTAATGCTTTCTTAGCTTTGATACCAGAAATATAAGCAGCAAAAGATAAAATAGATAAATAAGATGGCATTAAGTTGTTTCACTTTTGTGTTTCCTTTTTATATTGCCTTCTCATATGCACAAATCTTTTTGGATTATTTTTAGACATAAGCAAAAAAATATTATTCACAAAAAGTTTACTTATTCTTTATTCCATCATAATTATTTTTTTATAACATCACCTTCTAAGTTTATGCCTATCTGTATAAGTAAGATTATAGTACACATAAATTATTATTATATATTTAGTATCATAGCAATTGCAATGAAGTGAACCAAGAAATTAAAAATGAGATATATTTTATCTCATTTTATCTCAGTATAATGGAGATAAACTATACCTCAATATATTTTATCTCAGTGTATTGGAGAAACGTATTTGCAATCAGATATCTGATAAAAGACTTGTATCTGTAATATATGAAGAACCACTGCAACTCAACAATATAGGTATTATAACACACTTGGACATAAATCCTAGCAAGATCTTTTTCAATCCACCTCCTGGAATAATGAAAATAAAAACAAAAATAAAAAAAAGTAAACCTAATTAAACTTAAAAACTTTGCACAGCAAAGGAAATCATAAACAATATGAAAAGTCCACACTCAGAATGGGCGAAAACATTTTCAAGGAAGCAACTAACATGAGATTAATCTCCAAAATACACAAACAATTCATGCAGCTCAATATAAATAAATAAATAAATAAATAAATGGCAGAAGACCTAAATAGACATTTCTCAAAAGAAGACATACAGATAAACAACAAACACATGAAACGTTGCTCAACATCTAATTAGTAGAGAAATGTAAATCAAAACTACAATGAAGTTTCACCTCACACCAGTCTGAATGGCCATCATCAAAAAATCTACAAACAATAAAAGCTAAAGAGGGTGTGAAGAGAGGATAATTTTTCTACAGTGTTGGTGGAATATAGATGGGTACAGCCACTATGTGGAACAGTATGCAAGTTCCTTAAAAATCTGAAAATAAAGCTATCATATAATCCAGCAATCCCACTCCTGGGAATACATCCAGATAACACCATGATTTAAAAAGATATATGCACCCTAATGGTCATTGCAGCCCTATTTACAACAGCCAGGACATGGAAGCAACCTAGATGTCCATCAACAGAGGAATGGATAAAGAAGATGTGTTCCATATATATAATGGAATATTATCAGCCATAATGAGGAATGAAATCATTCCATTTACAATCACAGGGATAGACGTAGAGATTGTCATACTGAGTGAAAGTAAGACAGAGAAAGACAAATATCTTATGATATCACTTATACGTGGAACCTAAAAAATAGGGTACAAATAAACTTATCTACAAAGCAGAGTTACAGATGTAGAAAACAAACTTATGGTTACCAGGGAGCAAAGCAGGAGAGGAATAAATTGGAAGACTGAGATTGAAGTATACACACTACTATACATAGTAACTAATAAGGACCTACTTTATAGCATGGGGAACTCTACTTAATACTCTGTAATAGCTTACCTAAGAAAATCTAAAAAAAAGAGTGAATATATGCATATGCATTACTGGTTGACTTTGTTGTACACTTGAAACTAACACAACATTGTAAATCAACAATGCATGCAAAGTCACTTCAGTCTTATTTGACTCTTTGTGACCCCATGGACCATAGCCTGCCAGGCTCCTCTGTCCATAGGATTCTCTAAGCAAGAATACTGGAATGGGTTGCCATTTCCTTCTCCAATACCCTAATATAAATTTAAAAAAAAAATTAAAAATTGACACTGAATTTGACATTTCTCTAAAGACATACTATAAATGGCCAATAAGCATATAAAAGAGTAACATCATTAGCCATAAGAAAAATTCATTATGTGACTATGGTCAAAAAGACAGATGATAGCAAGCATTGGCAAGGAAGTGGAAAAACTAGAATTCTCAGACATTGCTTATGGGAATGTAAAATACTATAGATGTTTTGGAAAACAGTTGGCCACTGTCTCTACCATATGACCTAGAAATTCCACTTCAAACTATATACTCAAACATTGAAAATACCTGCTCCAACAAAAGTTTAGACATGAATGTTCATAGCATCATCATTCATTACTGCTAAAAAAGTGAAAACAATATAAGTGTCTGTCAATTAATGAAGAGATAAAACAAAACATACAATGAAATATTATTCAGATTAAAAGGAATTAAGTTCTGATATATGCTACAATATGGATGCTCCTTGAAGACACTTTGCTAAATGAACGAAACCGAACACAAGGACCACATACTGTATGATTTCCTTTATACGAAAAGCCCAAAATAGGGAAATCCATAGGGACAGAAATAGATTAGTGGTTGTCAGGAGCTGGGAATGTCTGCTCATGTGTAAGTGGTTTTTTGGGGGGTGATAGATATGTTTTGGAGTTAGATGGTGATGATTGTACAACTTTAACAATATTCCACTCTGTACACTTTAAAAATAATACAAGTGAATTGTACACTTTAAAATAAACAATAATGCTAGAAAATAAACTATTAAGATTTCCAGCATTGTGTATAACATAGACTCTTGAAATCAGAATTTTTAAAGATAGGCTGAGTTTTGAATATTTTCAAATAAAAACTAATGGATACAAGTAGCCCATTTCCTCATAGACAAATGTATGAGACTCCTTATTACATAATTACTTTGAGATATCTCCTTCGTTTATCATGATTATTTTTTATCTTAGGGGAAAACTATAAATCCTAAAAAATGTTTAATTACTCATCATCCCACAATTATAACATAATTATTTCCATTTTAAATACCTTTTAATCTTTATTCTTTCCCTTATAAATGCAATTATGTTATACATTTAAATATTTTAATCATCATACAATTACATTGTGCTGAAATTAACAAATAAAATATCTATTACTAACAAGTTAATATTTCAATAATGAGATAATCCAAAAATTAGAATCTTGGTACACATAGACTTTCTTGTCATAGACTTTTTCCTTAAGATTATCTTCCAGAAGTGATTTTTGAGCCAAAGTCCTTAATACTTGCATGGCACACAACTTTCCTAATAAGATACTAATCTAAATGTCATTGCTATTTATGTAAAATTTTTGACACTCTTCACAAGCATATTTGCATGGCAATCAATTATTTTTGTTAGATTAGTGTTATCATAATACACTGTTTAACGGTCAAAATCATGTTGTTTGTTTTGGTGTTGTTGCTTAAACAGATGTCAAGTTAGGCCCTCCTAGAGAGTTGTTCCAGATGATACTATGAAACTACAATAGTAGGCTAATAAAACTAGCAGTATTCCAGAATAATCTGTAATACTATCTGTTTTGGAAATCATCAGAGCTGAGCTTGCCAACATTCATACTACATTCATAAAACCTTCACAGTATAGTCCTGAGTAAAATTATGAAAACTATAAGAATTGACATCTCTCATAATGACCCCTTCCCACTTAATGGCCCTGTTTCCTGCCACTCTATTTTTGATTTTCACTCTTCTTTACATTGCATAAAAATTGATACATATCTTTATAACAAGGAAAACATTTCAAGGATATATAAATTTTAAAATTGCTTATCCATCCCCCTCAATATTCATACCAGTCAAATCCCAACTCTATGACAACAAATATTAACACTCTAGAATGCATCTTTAATTCTTTTCCTCGATTTTTATGTAATCATATACAGAAATGTTTAACATCCATTTTTCTCTATGACTGCTAGGACTCTCAAAATTATACGATAAGCTTCCCACTAAAATATGTCCTCCATTTATTTTCATTCACATGAATGATTAACACTTATGATATTAATCTTCCAATAATAATTTATTGCCAATAGGCCAAAAATTTGTAAATTAGAAATCAAATTGTGATAGCAGAACTGCAAGCATACATCAGTGTATAAAAGAGGATTGTGGATAATTGGAGTAGGGGAAGGAAAGGAGGTGACCTTCCAAAACCTCAGAAATATCTTTGAGTTCTTACCCTTTCTTAAATTATAAAATATATATGTAGTAGTCTTTGAGCAATTCTTATTCACCAAGCGTACATTACCTGGTAGGTTTCTGTTCACAGACAGATGTTACCATAACCTCACAGTCACATACATACATAAATATGTACCTGGTTATTCTTTCATCCATTTGAAGAATATATTAGTTCTTTCATGTTATGGAAGAGCAATACATGTTCATCAGTGAAAAGTGTCATTATGATTTATGATCTGACTTTTTATATGAGAATAAAATAGGGGGACTATGGTGTTTCCAGTAGTCATGTATGGATGTGAGAGTTGGACTATAAAGAAAGCTGAGTGCTGAAGAATTGATGCTTTTGAACTGTGGTGTTGGAGAAGACTCTTGAGAGTCCCTTGGACTGCAAGGAGATCCAACCAGTCCATCCTAAAGGAAATCAACCCTGAATATTCATTGGAAGGACTGATGCTGAAGCTGAAACTCCAATACTTTGGCCACCTGATGCAAATAACTGACTCATTGGAAAAGACCCTGATGCTGGAAAAGATTGAAGGCAGGAGGAGAAGGGGATGACAGAGGATGAGATGGTTGGGTGGCATCACTGACTCAATGGACATGAGTTTGAGTAAACTCCAGGAGTTGGTGATGCACATGGAGCCCTGGCGTGCTGCACTTTATGTGGTTGCAAAGAGTCAGACACGACTGAGTGAACTGAACTGAACATGCAATGTATTCAACAATAAAGATGATTATGAAATAATAAAAAATAATGAGGAAAGAATGAGGTAATACAATAGCAATGTGTAGGTAGCGCCTCTCACTCTGCCCCAGGTGATATGTGGGAGAATAGAATGCAAAGAACATCTAAGCTCTCCTTTTTTCTGTGTCTTTGAAGTTCACACCTGCTAATTACACCACTATATCTTTAACTGTATAGCTTAGTTGAAGAAATTATTTATCGGAATTACAGAAAATTTGACCACTGACTACACTACACAGAGAACATCAACAGTTTTCCTGTTTAAAAAAAGAAATGAAAACTCTAAAATACTCTTCAAAAAATTGCATGGTTCTGAAACAGCAATGAAGACAGTTTAAAATGAAATCTTACCATGGGAACATTGTTTAGAGATTTTCAAGATAGATAATATTAGAAGAGAGATGTCTATCATTTCATGCATTCCTCTAGGACTATTTTTACTTACATTTCCCTGGAAATGGCAATGAAACCATTTCATGAAATAATAAACTAATTTATTGTGCCACCATGAAATCAGTGTAAATCTCTGACATTAAAGGTAGCTGAGTTCACTTTGGTTATACATGTTTACATTCTATGTATGGAAGTAATATTTCAACACTGGAAACCTATGATTTCATTTTGTGTATTATTTTCTAAAAATATTGTTGAGTGTTTCAACTTTGCTTCCATTTTCTCATCTTTCTTGCTTAACACAAACCTGCTTTGTTTCCAAGAGCCTAGTGCCAATCACAATCAAAGAGGAAAGCTGAAGATAAAGAAGGGGAAACAGTACTAAAACCCAGTTTTGATGGGTGAATTAAGATCCAAGACATTAATAGTGTTCATGGTAGGAGTGGCTGTGGATTTTAGAAGTAATTTGGAAAGTAAGGTAGAATAAGGTAATGGTTACCAGGTCTATGACAAAAGAGACAAAGGATGGGTTTTATTATCTGGCAGCTGACAGCCCTGAGATGAAACTTCAAGGTTAACACAGCTATAAAACTGGATTTCTCTGTTATATTAGAGCACTATTTGTGAATGTCCAAAGCTTACTTGACCTAATATTTTACAGTCATTAGCATATTAAAAATGATTTATTATGTCATCTTTGGAAAATGGGGCACAAAATATGTGGTAGAGATAAAGGTTAGGGCCAGAACATAAATCATACTTAAGATGAGAAATCTAAAATATGGTACCTGATAAGTCCTGGGGCAGCATGAGGAAATTGATAATTCAAAGGACAAAATGTGTACCTGATTACAGTTATCTTTGCCTGCGTAAAAATACACATTTTCCTCAATAAATTGTCATTAATATTTTTAGAACTGAAAATGGGCCATAATGAAAGATTTAGCAGATTATAAAAACAGCTTAGGAAAATAATACTTTAATAAAACATTAACAAATTTTCAAATATGCTTTTTAACAAAGATTAAGTGCCAGACTTAAATATGTCCTCAAAATTTCAATAGACAATATTCAAAGGTTTTAAATGCTATTGCAAATTGTTCTCCAAACAGAACAAAAATATGCACAAAATCTTGTATAATCCTACTTGAAATTAATGGGTTCATGATTTGCAAAAAGTATATAATTTAACTAGAAGATACATGTCCACAGCCTTCATGTATAAAAATATATACACTATGTTATACAGCAACTTCCCATTAGCTATCTATTGTTTATAGTAATGTATATGTTTTGATATTACTCTCAATTTGTCCCACCCTCTCCTTGCCCCACTGTGTCCAAAGTCTGTTCTCTATGTCTGCTTCTCTATTCCTGCCCTGCTAATATATTCATCAGTACCGTTTCTAAATTCCATACATATGCATTAACATAAGAAATTTGTTTTTTCTCTTTCTGATTTACTTCACTCTGTATAACAGGCTCTAGGTTCACCTCACTAGAACCAATTCAAGGGAGCCCAGCCTGGCGTTCTGTGACAAGCTAGAGGGACAGAATGGGGTGGGAGGTGAGGGGAAGGTTCAAGAGGGAGGGGAGATGTGTACACACATTGTTGTATGGCAGAAGCCAACACAATATTGTAAAGCAACCATCTTCCAATTAAAAAAAAACTAAAAAAAAAAAAGCATACATTAGCATTATGTTTCACAGGAAAAGAAAAAAATATATTTCTTAGTGAAATAGATGTAATTGCCTAAATTTTAATTTACTCTGATCCATGGGGGGGAAATGAACACCCAGGGGCCAATGAAGAATTACAACAATTAGAAATGTGAAAGCTTTGACACGGTTATTAGATTCTAGACATTAACGAATGGACTGCTATGATGACAAATATGATTTGTTTAGTCTATGAAGCACAATTATATGAGCCAATTTTTGAAAATTGTAAAATATTTCTAGTTTTGATTAGTTAAAAAGGTTAGTCTGTATATTTGAATTTAAATTTACTTAGGTCTAAATGTTATTTACAGAAATTAAGTTGTATAACTTTTCAGAAAAATCAAACAATAATTTCTGCTTATTAAACTAAAAAAATGTTTTGGCATATCAAAGTACCATCCTGCCATTCAGATTCTGATCACACTAAAATAACGTAAAATGCTTAAAAATAGTGCCTTCTTTCCTAAGGGTAAAAAGGCTCTTTGACATTGCCTGAGGCTATTTGCATTAAAAGCTGCCTCTTCACGATTGGTGCTAAGTAAACCATGACTTAACCCTTGCTCTTCTCTCATTATTACAAACAGAAAAGCTTGATGTCAAGCTAAGTAAAGCATAATCTAATCCTTGTTCACGCTTGTGTTTGCATGCTCAGTTTTGTCCGACTCTTCATGACCCCATGAATTATTACGATTAAAGATGCCTAAAGTAGTGAGCTACCAGGCTTCCCTGGTATCTCAGAGGTTAAAGCATCTGCCTACAATGCCAGAGACCCGGGTTCAATCCTTGCGTGGGATCCCTGGGTTGGGAAGATCCCCTGGAGAAGGAAATGGCAACCCACTCCAGTATTCTAGCCTGGAGAATCTCACGGATGGAGGAGCCTGGTAGGCTACAGTCCACGGGGTCGCAAAGAGTCGGACACGACTGAGCGACTTCACTTTCACTTTAAGGTGATGAGAAGGGCTCTGAAAGGAAGCATGAGAGAAACGCCTGGGTGCAGGTCATTGATTTCCGCTAGTTTGCAGTAATGCTTTGGTCTCATCACCTTATCTTTGACTCTAATTGCTTCCACCTCTACACCGAGGGAATTGAATAACAGAATGTATCACCGATTTTCCAACTGAAGTGATAAAGTAATAATTAATGTAAAATTACTGTTCTAGACTATTTGATTTAATAATCTACTGTACACTGATGCTTTAATAAATCAGTCAAGACATTTGGCAATAAATGCAATGTAATATAAGGCTTATGCTTAAACTTTCAGAGTTGTTTGATATATATTTTTTGTTTGATATATTTTAAAGAACATATTTAATTGTCAGCTCTTGTTAGTACTACATAACTAAGCCTTCTAAAAATATCTAAGATAAAATTTAGAAACCAGCAGTGTGTGAGTTAAATCTCTTCAAGCAGTTGATGTTTAGCTCTGTGTTCACATAAAATAAAAAATAAACCTTTTAAATTAGGAAACTTATGATTTAAAAATAAGGATTCTAACTTCTTTAGAAAAAAAATGGAAGGTTTGGAAAAACCGGTCCACTCATTAACACAGAAAAACAATTGGCAGATGAAGGCAGCTGCGGCCCTTTGATAGAGCAGTTCTCACCTCAGTTCCCACTGAGCCTCAATTTCTTGTTTACATTGTAGGCTTTGGGTTTTTAGATCATAATCTATTTCAAAGATTCATCAAGTGATCAATCTGAGTTGAGAGAATAAAAGGATACTTGGTCATCAGGGATACTGATGTCCTTCAGGAACTCTAGCAGAAGACGTGAAATCAGCAACCTTAACTATTACCTTTTTCTATTTGTCACTAAGAAACATATCATCCTAGTAACATGCAAACAAAATTTTTTCCTCTAAATATGTGCAGACAAAAGGCATTTTTAAAATTGTTATATAGAATATATAGTCCCTGAGCTGTGCATAGTTTTGAATTGTAGCAGTAAAAAATTAGCTATGTGAACAAGAACCAAAAAACAGACCGTGCACTATATTTCCTGCTCATATGTTGTCTCAGCTGTTTTGCACTTTACAGTTTCAGCTGAAGAATGTCCATTTATCACGTAATGCTAATCAGTTATCATTCTACTCTACATTTTGTACAAAACATTGCTGGGAAGTCTGTTCTGGATTTGATGGATAGCCAGAATGGGACAGCACATAACCAAAAAAGACATAAATACTCACAGATGTCTGGTCATAGAGATGAGCTAAAATCAAAGAAAATTAGAGCTGGATAAGACAGACGTGATCATAGAGCACATCAGGGAAGCATAAACTTGTTTTTTCTTCACCTTTTTCATCCAAATGGACTTTTTTCTCATTAAAATAAATATTCGAACCGGAAAGCCTTTCATTTGTTTCCTTAAACTAGTAGGTTTTTTTTTTCTCCTCAAATGTAAACCCCACATCAAGAAGACAAAAAGCAGAAATCCTGTTTATTACCAAAGACAGCCAAAAAGCCATCCAAATCCAAATGAGAGCGTATGGTGCAAATTCCCCCTTTTTATCCTCCAGCATCCCCATCTCATCCCCTCATCTCACTGTCTGTATGGTTTTAGAAATCTGTATATTTTTTTAAATTCAGGAGTCACCTAGCAAAAGTCATTTTTCTGTGCCAAAATAATTGACTAGCTGAGAACAACACAATAAGTTTACTGTCTTCTCATTCCGTCGATGATTTTGTATTCTTGCCAAGCAGTAGCTGATTATTGTGAATGTCTCTCACATGTTAATTTTATTGTTGAATATTATTCTTTCAATGCATTGTTATCTGTGCACCAGCCTTTCATCTGTTCATACTGTTGGTATTCTTTTAAGAATGCCAACCAAACATTGCTCTCATAGCCACTCATGAAAATTATTCCATATGAACTAGACTCAACCTGAGCATTATGAATTTAACATTTCTGCCTATAAAAATAGTTACTGTTGTTTTCTCTCATATCATTTCAACTAATGGAAATTTAAAATTAGAGAATGGTAGATGTTTTCTTCTTGAAAATTGCCCTTTCACTTTGTGATACAACAAAATGTATTTTATGTGGATATTCTATCATATAGCTAATGTTCAATGCACTCATAAGTATGAATTCAGCTCTCTCAAAGTTGCATTGTTTTCCAAATTTCTTGATAGATTTAAATCATGATAATATTTAAACATATAAAAGATACTTTTAACTATTAGATATTTGCCTAACACGTCAAGATTTCAAGTCAAGTGGTGACATCAATTTCAGAAAGAGATTTGAAGATTAGGAAAGCATTGCAGATTTTAACTCTTCACACTAGATTTTTAAAGGGCAATCTGGTCACTTCAGTAAACTTGTAAAGACCAAGGTAAGAGTTATAATAGGGAAGGCTCAAAGTAATCATCTGCTTCAAACTCATATCTTCTGAAGATATTTTTCAACACAAATTTTTGAATATATATTTCTTTACAGTTTATTTTGATTGGAATTGCTAGAAGGAAATTTACTTGACTTATACATTATTATGCTTTCTTTCCAAGAAAGAAAAATATCACATTATTAAGCAGAAAAAGTGCCATTTCTCAAAACTAACAGTCCATTCTTTACATACATGACCACTAGTTCTATTTCATTCTTTAACAGGATTGTACAATTCTTGCCAATAATTTTAATTTATTTAGCAAAGAAAGAACCTCTTCTTCCAGCTCAAATATTTTAAAAGGTAAAGAGAAAATTGTGAATTATAAAATGTTGTTAGCATATTTTACTTGGTGGGTAGCAAATGAGAAATGTAGAAAATAAAAATGATCATATAAAAATGAAAAATAAGCAAAAAAATATGAATTTGAGACATATCTTTTCAAAATTTAAAACAACCATCTGATGATTTATATATAAATTTAAGACAGAATTACTTAGTTTATTAATTTATTCCATTTAAAAATTTTATTTATTCAATACATAATTACTGAGTAATTTCTATGTATGACACCCCACTAACATGTGAAAACATGTTATTAGAATCAGACTTCTAGAGTCAAGGTCAATTAATTTCAGCTTGATTAGAGGGCAGAGAAGATATGCCTTATTACTCCCTATTTGACAAAAATCTAGATTTGGAGAAACTGATAATACAATTTAATTCACTAGCACTGGGTATGTCAAAAATGAATGCTAACAACACAATTTACCATTCAAAGAGCACTGCAATTTATCAAAAAATGGAAGGAAACATGAATAACTTCAGTGTTTCATAATAATGCTTTTTATGTTTTGGCAAACATCTTAAATGTATTGATTTATCATTAATTTCATAAATGGTTATGGAACATCTACCATGTGACATAATTCTGAGCTAGCTGTGGTGAATAAGCATAAAGATCCAACAAACTAGAGAAGAAGACAGACAGGAGAGCAGGCAATTTCAATATAAGGAGATGAATCAAGGGAGAAATCTCAGAGAAGATGGAGAGGACGGACCATGCTTAGGGATTTCAGATTTTATCCTTCAGATAACAGGAAGACACTAAGGGTAAATAAGCTGGGAAGTAACTTAATATGTTTCCTTTTTAAAAAGATCATTCTCATTGAAAGTTTGAAAAAAAGGGAAAATATAATAGAAAAACAAAATACTAGAAGTAAAAAAGACCAGTTGGAGGATATTTTCAGGAAATAAGACAAAACAGAATAGTGTCTGGAACAAAAATCATGATCATAAAGATGGAGAGAAGTAATTTGACGTGAGATAAAACAAAAGAGTTAGAAAAGACTTACTAAAGTGATTGATTTGATATTTAGCTTTGTGAAAAGAATATTATAGATGACATTGAGACCTGTATGATAATTCAGATTCACTATATGCAAAAATCATTCAGCTACATGAACACTCATCACATATATTTATTATTTCTACACTTAAAATTAGCTTATTAATTTGATATATAGATTATTCCCCCCAAAAATTCAAACATTGATTTATTCTTCATTCATGCATTCATTCAGTTATTAATCTGTCAGATATTTACTGAGATTCATCTGAATAAACACAGTTCCATACAGTATCAAGGTAAATGCGGCATAACTAGTTAAAAAAAGATAGAAGAATAGAAGAAAAAAAACATGTAAATGTGATAATAGGGACCCAGCATGTACAGTGAATTTAGAAAGGTAGAAGATAAGAACTGAAAATGCAAAGGAAATGTGATGCAAGTAGGAGCTGATTGAGAGACCATGCTGAGACCTATATTCAACATATTACTTATAATTAATCTAAGAAAAACTGACAAACTTCCAAGAATTTTAAGCAGACAAGAAAAAGGTAGTGTCATTACCACATTTGTGTTTTGAAAAGGTTATTCCGGCTACAATGTGAAAAAATGGATAGCCAGTTGTTAAGAAAATAAATAGGAGAGTGCTTCTAGGGGATATATTTAATGGTATTAAGCAGCAGAATAGTCAAGTGAAGAATATGGAGAATAGATAAATGTATTTAGAAGACATAGCTACAAAGTTTAGCAAAAAAAATATAAAAGGGAGGGAGGAAAGGGGGTTTATCAAGATTCTGGCTTGTATTGTTGCATGGACAGAACTATCATTTACTAAGATAGACAACTTTGGAAGGTGACAGTTTCATTTGGGGAAAGATCATAGTTTTGTTACTTTAATACCTACAAGAAGAAAGATCTCATAGGTGGCTGTATATACAGTGTGATACAAATAGATCAATAAGCTTGACCTCAGAAAGGTGAGCACTTCTATTTTCTCTGTGAAGTGTAATATAACATCAGGAATGGAGCAGGAAATAAAGGAAATTGGAGTTAGTGAAGAAAATAAAAGTTTTAAATAATTGAATGAACAAATTGGTCAAGGAAATAATAATATGTTAAGGTTGGCAAGCAATGTGGAGATAAGTACCATGCATTTATAGTGGAACTTATTTCCACTAGAATTTCTCTTTCAGTGTTGGGTCACAGACAAGACATAATTAGGTTCATCCATGATTTTTTGGAAAGAAAAACAAAAGTGAAACAAAGATGTTTGGTATCTTGGTAAGATTACAACCAAAATTATTAATCATTGACTTTAATTTGGATAAAAAGAAAACAAAGGAAGAAGAAGCCTTAAATATTGGGGAAAATTAGTTATAACTGTTTTCTTATGGTGCTGAGGAAAAATTAAAATGGCAGTTGTAGAACTAGAAAGGTGGAAGAGAGCAAAATGACATTTAAGTGAGAGATTATGGAGACAGAGCAGTTATGGGTGATGATAGAGGCCAAAATGTTACTGTGGAAGAGAAAAACTTAGGAAATCAAAAAACTGCATGAAACAGATTATTGAGGATGGTACATTCATGTGGACTTGAAATGATTCAAGATGAAGGCAAGGCTTGTATAAATACGGTGCTTACATGAAAAACATGATAAGAGAAAGAATTAGAAGCTTGATTTTCAAAGATGCAAGACCAAGTAGGAGGCTGTCATGGGCTGAATTGCTACCCTCTCCTCAAACATATATGTTGAAGTTCTAACCTCTAGTACATCAGAACATAACTCTATTTGGAGAGGAGTTATTTTAAGAGGCAGTTAAGATTGAATGAGGGGATTAGGGTGCTCTTACAAGAAGAGAAGATTAGGTCACAGATGTTCACAGAGAGAAGACGATATCTAGATTACAGGGAGAAGATAGCCACCTATGCATCAAAGAAAGGCCTCAGAAGAAACAACCCTGCTGACACCTCCATCTGGGACTTTTAGCCTCCAGAACAGTGAGAACATAACTTTCTGTTTTTAAGCCACTCAGTCTGTGGTACTTTGTTGTGGCAGAAAATTGACATAGGGGAACTAGGGGAAGAATGGAAGCAGCAATAAGGAACTACCAAACCCTATTCTTGGCCCTGAGGTTCATGGACTATGGTTAAAAAAAAGAAGAAGACATTCACTGAAAAGTGCTATATAGGAAATTAGTCCTCAAAGTTTCAGTTATAATGAGGAGATAGAATAGAACTCAGTAAAACACATGCGGATATAGAGAGTAATATGGATACTTTTCTATTTCCAATAATTCAAACTCAATTTTAAACAAGAGAGCAATCAAAGGATATCAAACTCTCTAGCAGCTGAGGTCAGGATGTATGCCAGTGGCATTAACTTTTCTAAGAGGCACTCCTAAATACAAACTAAATAGTTTAATTAAGTGCACCATTTAGATCAATCCAGATTTAGATAGCCAATTTAGATAGCACCCAGTCTGGTATAGAACAGAGAGAAAACCAATAATCTGTCTTTCACATTTCTTCTATTTTCATACTAAAATATGCTCTTTTTCAAAAGGATATTTATTATACATTCTTAATAAGATTAATGGAAGGGGACCTGATGGCAGAAACACTACTGACCTGTGGAAAGTCGGAAATTTCCTTAGGTGAGAGTTCAAGATCCTAGAGGCCTAACTAGACAGATAAGAAAAGGAAAAAATGATATACCCAATTACAAATCCTTTTAAAGATGAGTATAGAAAAGTGAAGATATCCAAATTATTTTCTTAGAGAAAGTGCCCAGAACTCATTGCTTTAAAAGGATAATAAGATTTACCAAAGTAAGCTGAATTGACATCCCAAGAAGACAAGATGAAGAAATTTTTGAGGCTCTCTGAACCCATAGAAAAGAGTTAGTAATTGGAGCAACTGGGGAACTTACTTTTCACGAATAGATTGACTTCTTTGGAGGTGAACATATTTGAAAGAGGGAAAACTAGAAAATCATGAATGAATATTTTTGAAAGCATTTAGTAATTTCAAAGAGACAGAGTTTATTGTACATGGCGAATCAGTTCTGCCCTGTGTGAAGGTCCAGGGAAGGTGAAGAGAAGAAAGAGCAGTGGCCAAATCCATCCAAAAGAAGCCAGATGAAACGATTTGTCCAAAACTATTACAAAAGTGTGCCTCCTGTGTGAAAATGTCACAATCAGGAAAAAGATAAGGAGAAAGTCTCTTGTTTACTTTGTTTGTTTGTTTAACATAACAGATGCTTTGGAGACACCTACTATTCATTGGTTTTTAAAGAAACCAAGGCAAAATATAGAAAATATGTTTGGAAAATAAATGTTTAAACCTGAAACAAAGAAAAAGGAAACATTTTAATTCTACCAGGAATATGGTATTTTTTCCTATGAAAAACATAAAAGAAGCATGTACAATTATAAAGTAGATTGGATATGTTTAAGTTTAAACATTTGAGAGGATTGGGGTATATCAGGGAAAAGTGGAAGATTTGGGAAATGGGACCTTTGCTTTAGAAGTAAAGGAAGTAAAGAGCTTTCCTGGTGCCTTTAAAATAGCTAATAAAAGATATCATGGGTTGGAAAATTAAAACTCTGAAGGGAAGCACATATTTCCAAAGTAGCAAAAAATACATGTTATTTTTCATTCCCTGAGTCACTGAACCTATAAGTTTCAGTTCAGTTCAGTCACTCAGTTGTGTTCGACTCTTTGAGACCCAATGAATCGCAGCACACCAGGCCTCCCTGTCCATTACCAACTCCCAGAGTCTACCCAAAACCATGTCCATCGAGTCGATGATGCCATCCAGCCATCTCTTCCTCTGTTATCCCCTTCTCCTACTGCCCTCAATATTTCCCAGCTTCAGGGTCTTTTCAAATGAGTCAGCTCTTCACATCAGGTGGCCAAAATATTGGAGTTTCAGCTTCAACATCAGTCCTTCTGATGAACACCCAGGACTGATCCCCTTTAGGATGGACTGGTTGGATCTCCTTTCAGTCCAAGGGACTCTCAAGAGTCTTCTCCAACACCACAGTTCAAAAGCATCAATTCTTCAGCGCTCAGCTTTCTTCACCATCCAACTCTCACATCCATACATGACCACTGGAAAAACCATAGCCTTGACTAGACGGACTTTTGTTGGCAAAGTAATGTCTCTGCTTTTAAATATGCTATCTAGGTTGGTCATAACCTTCCTTCCAAGGAGTAAGCATCTTTTGATTTCATTGGTGCAGTCACCATCTGCAGTGATTTTGGAGCCCAGAAAAATAAAGTCTGACACTGTTTCCACTGTTTCCCCATCTATCTGCCATGAAGTGATAGGACCAGATGCCATGATCTTATTTTTCTGAATGTTGAGCTTTAAGCCAAATTTTTCACTCTCCTCTTTCACTTTCATCAAGAGGCTCTTTAGTTCTTATTCACTTTCTGCCATAAGGGTGGCGTCTTCTGCATATCTGAGGTTATTGATATTTCTCCCAATGATCCATCGGATATTGACAATTTGATCTCTGGTTCCTCTGCCTTTTCTAAAACCAGCTTGAACATCTGGTAGTTCACGGTTCACATATTGCTGAAGCCTGGCTTGGACCTATAAGTTTAGAAATGTCCATAACAGCACCTTAAATTCAGGACTCTGTTGAGAATGGTCCTCTAGTTAGCAGTGAGAATACCAGAAGGAAGCCTCCTTAGAAGGTAGCAGCAGTAGGCTCTACAGCACAAGGCAAAAAGATGGGGGGTTCCATTTGTGTTGAAAAGTACAAATACAAGCATTTGTTTGGGCTTGTGTGGAATCATAATAGTTTGCCTCACTTGAAGAGCTAGCTGCAACAAAGGCAACGTATCCTACTCATATGTGTAGAAGATACTAGAAAGTAAGACAAGCTTTGTAGTGTGGAGCTGATGCAGAACTTTTTATTTTTATTAAATCATGGGAATTTTGAAACGGAAAAACAGGAAAAGTCTAGGGCTAGAATAATTCCCCTTTGGAGTGGAACAATGCCCAGGCTAAAACTACTAATGTGTGTGTGTGAATGCCCAGTCTCTCAGTCATGTCTCACTCTTGCAACTCCATGGACTGTAACCCACCAGGGTCCTCTGTCCTTGGAATTTCCCAGGGAAGAATACTGGAGTGGGTTGCCATTCCTAGTCCAGGGGATCTCCTCAACCCAGAAATCAAGCCCACATCTCAGGAATCTCCTGCACTGACAGGTGGATTCTTTACCACTGTGCCACCAGGGGAGCCTCTAACATTAGCATATAATTAAGAGTTGTATTGCTGAAAAGGCTAATATATATGGATGAATTCAGGATTTAACGTCCTTGAAATTGAATTTCTCCAATCAAGAAGGGAATTACATTTTGTATTATAATTTCACTCTGAAAATGTATAGGGAGGAATGATTTGTCTTGTAAGTGGCCCCTCCTACACAGTATTATTGGATTCATTTTTCAGGGCTCTCAAATCTTCTGGTGGAAGAGCAAGTTGTTTTTTTTAAGTTGAAATATTTAATCAAATGGGTTAAAATTTCAGCTTAATGTACAAAGTTTCTTTGAATTGTCTTTAATTACTGTTCTATTTAAATCAATTTCAAAAACTAAACTTCTGAGAACAACAGAACTACTCATTTTGGTGTGTGTGTGTGGGTGTGAGTGTGTGTGTGCATGGGTATCAACCAGAAGCCCAAGGTGGACCCAAGCCTGTCTTCCTAGACTAAATGTAGGTTCCACAAGCTGGATTACCATAGTCTCTCTAGGTATCTTAATGAGCTAAGAGAGGATAGGCACAGAGCATCAGGAAAGAATACTTTCCCCTTCTGGTACCCTAGCAGAGCAATCTAGCATTGTGAATGAAAACATAGCTATCATCCTAATTTCACAAGTTATCAACATTTAACCTTGAATAAGTTATTTAGCCTCTGCTTAGATTTTTTTCATCTTCACACTAGGATTAATAAATATATACCTCAAACATTTATAAGGATTAAACCAAGGTACCAAGTATGTTATAATAACTCAGTCAATTTGGAGTATGATTAAATTTATTAACTCATGTCAACTTATACCAAATTCTTCATCTGTTCCACCCTAACAGTCTCCTTTGGACAAAAAAGTATAGCAAAATGGTGAAGTACATTGGCTTTGGAACCAGACTGCCTATGTTTAATCACAACTTTTAATATGATTTGGAAGCAGATATCCTCATTGGACCTCAGTTTTCTCCTATGTACTTACCTTGCAGGAATGTTTTGATGATTAAAAGAGCTGTCATACGTGAGATATTTAGAAAAGTACATGTATACAGCATCTGTGTTTTAGTGTGCATGAAGTAAACTGTGTAAGCATTACTTTCGTTGGTATTATGATGAGAACTTGGGCACTCTAGGTTTCATTTTACCACTCTGCCTCAAGCAAAGCCCTGCTTCAGCTTTCCTCTTGAATGTTGTGCTCATATGGCCCGGCTGTAATGGAAATACGCCTACTTCCTAAGGCAGCTCTGACTCAGTCTCTCTCTCTTTGATTTCTATAGCACAAATGTGAGAGTTGCACTATAAAGAAGGCTGAGCACCAAAGAACTGATGCTTTTGAATTGTGGTGCTAGAGAAGGCTCTTGAGAGTCCCTTGCACTGCAAGGGGATCAAATCTGTCAATTCTAAAGGAAATTAATCCTGAAAGTTCATTGGAAGGACTGATGCTGAGGCTGAAGCTCCGATAATTTGGCCATTTGATGCAAAAAGCGGACTCATTGAAAAAGACTCTGATGCTGGAAAAGATAGAAGGCAGGAGGAAAAGGGAACGGCAGAGAATGACATAGTTAGGTGGCATCACTGACTCAATGGACATAAATTGGAGCAAACTCCAGGAGACAGTGAAGGACAGGGAAGCATGGCATGCTACAGTACATGAGGTCTCAAAGAGTTGGATGCAATTTAGCAACTGAAAAATGACAAGAGATGGGGCAGAGTAGGAGATCCATTTTGGCCCTCAGGCCTATGCCAAGGCTATGATTTAGAATTTGCCCTAGTAAACTGTATTAGAAGATTAAGAAATTACACAAGTATTGAATAATTGACTCTAAATAAGTAATTTAATTAACTAAGCAGCTTCTGTAGGAATCTCATGAAGTATAAAGAGAGATACTTGGCAAGATTCATGATTCAGCCAATTTGGATTAAGAATGATAGCAATACAATAACATTAAAATTTCATTCTTTAACACCAGTCTTTGATATGAAGCATATTTTTCAATGAGGTATGCAAATGACACCACCTTTATAGCAGAAAGCAAACAAGAACTAAAGAGCCTCTTGAGGAAAGTGAAAGAAGAGAGTGAAAAAGTGGACTTAAAACTCAGCATTCAAAAACTGAAGATCATGGCATCTGGTTCCATCACTTCATGACAAATAGATGGGGAAACAGTGGAAACAGTGACAGACTTTATTTTGGGGGGCTCCAAAATCACTGCAGATGGTGAATGCAGCCATGAAATTAAAAGATGATTGCTCCTTGGAAGAAAAGCTATGACAAACCTAGACAGCATATGAAAAAGCAGAGACATTACTTTGCCACCAAAGTCTGTCTAGTCAAAGCTTTGGTTTTTCCAGTAGTCATGTGTGGATGTGAGAGTTGGACTATAAAAAGCTGAGCACTGAAGAACTGAAGCTTTTGAACTGTGGTGCTGGAAAAGACTCTTGAGAGCCCCTTGGACTGCCAAGAGATACAACCAGTCAATCCTAATGGAAATCAGCCAGCCCTGAATATTCTTTGGAAGGACTGATGCTATAGCTGAAGTGCCAATACTCTGGCCAACTGATGTGAAGAACTGTCTCATTTGAAAAGACTCTGATCCTGGGAAAGATTGAAGGCAGGAGGAGAAGGTCTATGGGGTCGCAAAGAGTCAGACATGACTGAGCGACTAAACTGAACTGGTATTTTTCAATATTTGTAAAATCCTGAGATATTATAGAAAAAATTGAACAAAATAAAATATGAAGTTTAAAACTATTAATAAAACAAATTCCAGTCCTCATTATCTAAAAAGAAACAGAATATTATAAGTATCCTAAATAACAATGTTTTGTTAATTTCCTTCCTTGAATAAAATAATAAAACTTTCTCATCATAAAATATTCTCTCCATTTTTTTAAAATGAAATCACAATAATCAATGTTAATGTATTCCTAAGTAATATAGTTCAATCAGATATACCATTATTCATTTTTATATCATTATTTGATTTGTAACATTGAAATATCAATTTTTGACATTCTGGATTTCTTGAATGTAGGTTTAGTATACATTTTAGTAGATTTAGTATACTCTGATAACAAGATTTGGAGAAGGAAATGGCAACTCACTCCATTGTTCTTGCCTGGAAAATCTCATGGACAGAGGTGCCTTGTGGGCTACAGTCCATAGGTTGGCAAAGAGTTGGGCACAACTGAAAAGGTCTTTGTCCAAAAGACCACTGAAAAAATTTTTACACATAGAATTGTACATAGGGAAATTTTCTGTAGGGAAAATTGATCATAAGTAAGAAAATAGGTTTATTTTTTAATGAAGTCTAGTTGATTTACAATATTGTATTAGTTTTAGCTGTATAGAAAAGTGTACAAAAATACATATGCATTTATCTATATTCATTTTTTGTTCTTTTCCATTATAATTTACAAAATAAGCATTTTATATTTCCTTGAATCAGTAATTCAAATTTGGGTGTTTAAATATATATTCAGAGAAGTGTGCAAAGATATGTATGCTGATTTTAATAGTTTTGTTGCTTTTGCTGCTGTTTATGACAATGTGAAAATAGTCTAAATACCTATTAATAGAAGACTGGGTAATTAAAGTAACTGTCTTTATATCCCAAAATGCTACATAGTAGTTAAAAGGAATTTAGGAGAATTATGTGTATTAAAATGGTTCAAAATAATTGAAACGATTACCAAGAACATATATAGTATGATTTCATTCATTTTTTTTTCAGGTGTAAAACTTTTAAGGGTAGACATTAAATTGTTAACATTTGTTACCACTCAGAGCTGAAAAGCTATGAAGACTTCCCCTTTATAAATTTTTATGTTTTAACATCATACAATTAAGAGTATATATGCACACATTTTCTATCAACAAAGAGGAAACCAATGAGGAAAGAAAGGTCCCCTGAAGATTATTTTCTCCAGTCTTCTGATATTCACTGCCATTCTAACATGGATTATGTAAAATAACTAGTCAATATTTAAACTACTTTTATAATCTCATGAAGATGAAGGGATGTATGCAAAAGAAGTCCATTTATAAAAGGGCAGGAAAAGAATACAGGATAGTGCTTAGTGAAGAAGAAAGAAATGAAAGAGAGACGTATAGTGGGGTTAAGAGAAATTTGTACAATAATTTGTTTATCCTCCAATTTTTGCAGGTAGCAAGACTTACTATTCAAAATTCGTTGTTGTGGTAGTCACACAGTCATGTCCAACTCTGCAACCCAATGGTCTGTACGTGGAATTCTCTAGGCAAGAATACTGGAGTGGGTTGCCGTTCCCTTCTCTAGGGGATCTTCTCTACCCAGGGATTGAACTGCATTACAGGCAGATTCTTTACAGTCTAAGCCACCAGGGAAGCCCAAATTTGGGGTGTCTTAAAACATTTAAAGTAATCTCTAATGAGCCAAAATTAAGAGAATCACATCAAAAGAATAAGCTGACATGGCTCTCCTGTGTATTTTCCTACACCAGTGTTAAAATTAAGTGAGTTGATATCTTGCTTTTGAAACTGTTAATAGAATAAAGTATCCAATTCCTGGCATTTCTTCTGATATCCAGAGTTCGCACAAGCCATTTCTGCAAGCAGTTTCAACAATAAAACAACATCAAGCAATGTAATTGCTGTTTGAAAAAGCCAAAAGATAAAATTAAGAAAAGAATCTCTCACACAAAAGCAAATAGAGGGGAAAAACACAACTTCTACCCACCACCAACCTCTCTCATGATTCATTCATGTATCCCTTCCCTGTTGTTATCCTACCACTGGAAGTTCTATATCTGAAATTCAAAGCAACCCTAAATAAATGATATACAGGCAACTAAATGCTAGTTTTCACTTCCCATGACTTCCACATTTTATGCATTTTCCATTTTAACAAATGGCTTTCATTTGTACTAAATGACTAAAATTGAGTTTTCCTTGTTAATCACTTGAGGTGTGTGTGTGCTTAATGTATTGCACAGAGTAGAACTGAGTATGCAAGAAAAAATATTCTGGTGATCATAAGGCCTTTAAAAGCCACTGCCTCTAAAATAAATGGTTAACACTTTCTCCTGTATGGTGAATAAACTTTGACTGGTATTAATAGAGCTTATAAATATCTACTCATGAACTGGTTCTTAAATCTGCTTTCCCATTCCAAACCGTACAAATATGCAAAGGGTTTCTTATTTGGAAAAATGGAGTACATTACTGAGTAACTGTTGAGCTGCCTATGATGTAGCCAAAAAATACAAATAGTTCCACTTACTGAGGCCTCTCCTGAGGATTTTAAAGACCACAATTTGCTGCTTCTAATTCTGGATTTCTGGAATAAAAATAAGACATCTTTGGAATGAAGGAGGCTTACAATCTATCCACAAAGCTAGTGCCAGAAAATGAAGTCTATTTAATTTCATTTAACATTCAGAGTGGCATTTTTTTATGAGAAATGTAGTCATACTGAAATTACATGGCAATGTTTTGTTGAGTTTGAATCCTATAGGAAGAGCTCATTCCACTGTACATTCACCTAATTGAATATTTTCCACTGACAGTCAAACCAAGATTGTATTATTTGGCCAACAGCCAGACGTTAACTTTAGAAATGTTTTAAGTGTCCTGTTCAGAGTACTCCAAGACTGCAGTTAATTTGTGAAGCCAAGACTGACAGACAGAGGCTCAGGAAATCCATTATTGAATCCTAGTGATTTGTAATATTTTTAACTCTATTCTCAAGACTTGAATTACGTGACTCTATACAAAGCTATTTGCTGTGTCAGATGTTTATCATTAGAAGTACATTCCAATAAAGTATACTCCTAAACTATAAAAACATACATATGTACATACACCACACATCCATACCCATATACACATGAGTGATAGAGCATTACATGTGGTGATATTGAAATATGTATATGTTTATATATATTATGTAATTCATCATATTTTTCTCAAATATACATTACACATTCACATACATATACAACACTGTACATGCAAAGATAATTCTGGAAAGACACATTAAAAACTGTTATGTAGATAATATCCTGGAAAGTATGACTGGAGAGTTGTGTATTTATGAAAGAAATCTTCATTTTTCACCATATGCTTCTTTGAATTATTAATTTTATTTTGAGCATTATTTACAATTTCATAATTTTTAAAACTACAAATATTTGTGTACACAGGACTAAAGAAAAGTTATTAATCTTGATTTCAGATAAATATGTAATTAATTTTCTATATAAATCAAGAAAGATTAATTCGTAAGAAAAATTTTTGTCTTATTTACAGATCTAAATCTTGTGGGAAAAATTCAGTCTTTGTCTTATGTTGTATGTACTCACTTAACACAGGTTTAACTTTTATATTAAACTTGTTTTCATGTTTATAGGATATTTAACCCAGAGAGCACAGACTCACACATATTTATATATACTGATGACAGCATCTCCTTGTTGCAGCTAATTTAGCCATATTTTCTAACAGTGGAGCGGTTACTCTTGATTAACACTGGCCTTGTGGGTGACTCACAAGTGAATTAACACAAACCAATAGTGTCTCTAAGATAAAACACTTTCAAGTAATCTGAAGCCTTTAATATAAGACTTTTGCACAAGAGGGGAATAAATATTGTCATAATTGGGCTACAAATGGCAAATTCAGGATATCTCAAGGTATTTAATAAAATACCTTCATGTGTAGATAGAAGTCAAATGGTTGTGCCTCAGTTTCACTCAATATGCTCTTTGCTTCAAGAGATTAGTGAGGGACACAAAAATAATTTCCCCTCAGATAATCTATGTAGAGTGTCCAAACTGCAGTAATACAAAATTGGAGAGTGATATCTCATGAAGATAAGAAACCAGGCTTCACAAGCATCCTTCATAGAAAGATTACATTCCATCAAAACAAAACCTAGAAATTTACTCCTTTGGAAGAGTTCAGAATCTTGATGTTAGTCTAGCAACTGACTCTGTGATTAGGACATTGTTTCCAACTAACAACACTCAGATCTATGTACTTTTTTTCCCAGAGAATTCCAATATATCCTTCCTTCCTCTTTCACAGTTACCCTTCTTATTAACATGCATTGGTTTAGCATATTTGTTATAATTGATTAAGCAATGCAGATACATTATTATTAGCTAAAATCTATAGTTCACATTAGGATTCATTCTTAGTGTTGTATTTCTATGGGTTTTGACAAAAACATGTCATTTATCCACCATTACAGTATCATACAAAAGAGTTTACTGCCCTAAAAATTAGCTGTGCTTCATATATTCACTCCTCCCTTTCTCCCTCCTTCTTCTAAATCTCTGACAAGCATTGTTCTTTTCACGATCTCTATAGTTTTCCCTTTCCAGAATGTCAGATAATTGAAATCTTACAGTATATAGTCTTTCAGACTGGCTTCTTTCCCTTAAATATATATTTAAGCTTCTTCTGTGTTTTTTCATGGCTTGATAACTTGATATCTTTTAATCTCTGGATAACATTCTCTTACGTAGCTGTACCACATTTTGTTTATCTGTTCAGCTTTAGAAGGACTTCATGGTTGCTTGCAGATAGAAGCACTTTTAAATAAAGTTATCTTTCTGACATCCCTTCTCTGAGGTTTAATTGCCGTTTCAAATAGGTAGGTGACAATTGCATTATTCGTGCTTCCTGCCTTTTGTTGGGAAACTGAGTTATAGATGATCTAGCTTTAGTCTCTCCCACTCAAGAGTGCTTGTATTTCCTCATCCTTTCTGCTTTTCTAGTACCTCTTGTATGAAACATCAGCTAGATATACTTGAATCTCTGCTTGCTCCACAGGTCACACCCCTGCATCCTGACACTACAATCTATGCTTAAAATGGGAGTCAGTCTGCTCTCAAAAGTATTCCTGGAAAGAAACATGAGAACTCCTAACCTTACCTTTGGCTTTGTGAGTTTAGATGCATTTATCTATGCTCACTGAAACCACAAAGATAAAGCTTACATTTGGAGAATTTCAATCAACTGTGTAGAGTTTGGAAACCCTCCCAAAAATAAAAATTGCTGGGAGGGGAAATAGGAAAAAAAAAAAAAAGAAAACCAGTATAAACTAAATATCTTCATAGATCTTAAATAAAAGGAGTTTGGGGCTTACAGCCCTTGAAAGAAAGTGGGCTTGATGATATTATTCGTCATTTAATATTAGTATTGACAGTCACATAGTTTAGCATAAGACAAATTATTTAACACATGAGATTTCTGTTGAAGTTATAGACCATCATGGTCTATAACTTCAACAGAAATCTCTGCTCGCTCCACAGGTCAAACATAGATTGTTTGACCTGAATGTACCATTCAAACATAGATTGACCTGAATGTATCATTCAAACACAGATTGTATTGTCAGAATGCAGGGGAGTGACCTGTGGAGCAAGCAGAGATTTCTGTTGAAGTTATAGACCATTCATGCATTCTAACACTACAATCTATGTTTGAATGAGAGATGAACTATATAAAGGCTGAGCACCAAATAATTCATGTCTTTGAACTATGGTGTTAGAGAAGACTCTTCAGAGAGCCTTGGACAGCAAGGCAATCAAACCAGTCAATCCTAAAGGAAATCAACTCTGAATATTCATTGGAAGGACTGATGTTGAACCTGAAGCCCCAATATTTTGGCCACCTGATGCAAATAGCCGATTCACTGGAAAAGAACCTGTTGCTGGGAAAGATTGAAGGCAGGAGGAGAAGGGAACGACGGATGATGAAATGGTTGAACAGCATCACCAACTCAATGGACATGATTTTGAGCAAATTCCAGGAGATAGTGAAGGAAAGGGAAGCCTGGCACGTTGCAGTCCATGGAGTGGCAAAGAGTCAGATATGAATGAGCAACTGAACAATAACAACATTGTTCTCAATGTTTACCTTGTAAATTAATTTATTAAGTTATTCTGTAGTAGTTTTCAATAAGTAGTGTAATTTTATGTATTAATGGTAATGTTTTGATATCTTAAAATTAGCACACTATTATAACTTAAGTTTTTGTGTATTTCGAACCTCTATGTTGAAATGTATTACATCTTGAGGTCAGAGAATTCACTCAATAAGTATTGATGACACTTATTTTTTAGGTCCTACATTTGAAATATGTGAAACAAGTAATTGTGGCCTATATTTATGAATCAAAAATTTCTAAATATCAGGCAATCAGAAAATTAGTAATCAGTTCATATCTTACTTTCTTACAATATGACTCAGTAATAAGTAAATACATAAAAAACTTACAAAATTGAAGAAAGGGGTATAGTAGGCAGAATATGCAGTGGCCCTCCCCACCAACCTGGTGTGCTGCAGTCCATGGGGTCACAGAGTCAGACACGACTGAGCCACTGAATAGCAACAACCCCTCCCCCACCAAAGATGTCAAAAAGTGCTAATTCCTTGAACCTATGAACATGTTACCTTGTATGTCAAGAGCGACTTTACAGAAATGATTAAATTTGGGTCCTTGTGAAAAAGAGAGCATTATCGATTATTCAAGTAGGTCCAAAGTAGTCACAAGAGTTCTTATAACTGGGAGGTCAGAGGATTAGATTTTTTAGAAAAGGAGGTGTGAGATGAATCAGAGGTCAGAGTGATGTTGTCATGAGCCAAGGAATATAAGTGTTTTAGGAGCTGGGAAAGGTAAGGAATGTATTTTCCTTTGAAGCTTCCAGGAGAACTTAGCTCTGTAGCTATCTTAAGTTTAGCCCCATAAGACTTATTTCAGATTCTGACTGCCAAACTGTAAGATAATATTTTAATATTTGTACTTCATTTTGTACTATTTCGATTAATCACAGTTTTCAGAAAAGTGTGGGGTTTTTGTTTGTTTGTTTTGTTTTACAAATTGAAAGTTTGTGGCAACTGTTCATTGAGCAAATTTATCAGCACAATTTCTCCAACAGCATTTGCTCATTTCAATCTGTGTGTCATGTTGCAGTAATTCTTACAATATTTCAAACCCTCCACCGGAAGAAAGATTGAAAGCACTGAAGGCTCAAATGATGGTTAGCATTATTTAACAACTAAGTATTTTTTATTTTATTTTTTTAAAATTAGGTTTCCCTGGTGGCTCAGTGATAAAGAATTTGCCTGCCAATGCAGAAAACATAGATTCAGTTCCCAGGTGGGAAAGATCCTCTTGGAGAAGGAAATGGCAACCCACTCCAGTATTCTTGCCTGAGAAATCCCATAGACAGAGGAGCCTGGCGGGTTATAGTCCATGGGGTCACAAAAGAGTCAGACATGGCTTAGTGACAAAATAACTTTTAATTAAGGTATATATATATTGTTTTTTTAGACTTAATACTATTGCACATTCAATAGACTACAGTACAATGTAAATATAATTTCCAAATGCACTAGGAAATCAACAAATTCCTGCAACATACTTTATTGCAATATTCTGGAACTGGACCTGCGATATCTCTAAGGTATGCTTGTGTGATATTTTAAGTCACTAAACTTATGGTGATTTGTTACAGTAGCAACTGGAAACTAATACCAAAAAAAAAAAAATCAGCCAATTATTTGCTTGTTTCTTCTCAAAGCTATTGTATGCTCTATTCTATCTTCAGTTCTTTTTCCTCCAGCTTCTAGGGAATGTAGCTAAATGAAGAGTGGATGGGTGACTGGAGGATGGGAGGCAGGGAGAATCTCAAGTACTGTCTTCTTTGATCCAGAACTCCTTCTGAGATGTGCCCTTGTATGATACCAGCTTCTGCTTGATAGATCTCCCCTATTTATTTAAACCAGAAGTAATTGCTCATACATTCCACAGATATTAATATTTTGAGATATTTAAAGACATTTTTGGATTTCTTTTAGTACTAGTTTACTAGCACTCTTATAATTATATGTTGAAAAAATGCAAATTGTAAAATCCTGTACATTTTTGTTCAAAATATTCTCTGAAATGTGTCCCAGGCCCCTGCAATATGCTACCTACATCAGATCTTTCAATATTCCAAACTTGGATTCTTGTGCTACCTAATGTTGGATTTTGATAACTTGTTACTTTTTCTCAACTTACGTTTTTAGTGTGAAACTTCCAACAACTGGCCTTCCTGGTTGGATCTGAGCTTTCATAACACAGCTATCCCATCCCATCTCCTCCCTCTTTAATGCCACCTTTTAACAGACTCAACACTTTCAGGCTTCCAGTCCAATGAATATTATCTCCACCTTTCATTCTGAGTGCTTCATCAAGGCAATTAGTATTAAAAGCTATGACACATGCAGTTTTTTGAAAGATATATTTTATATCATATATGCTGTTAATGAGAGTATAGAGCAACACACCCTTTGACATTAGAAAATTAAGATAAAGTAATGAAATATTTACTGATACTTTCAGAGACAATTTTAAAGTAGAAATTTAATAGACATTTTAATAGAAATAATTAAAAACAACAAAATTAAGAAGGCAGTAAGTCTACCGATGTCAGAGTTGTTCAAGTTCTACCTTTTCTAAGACAGCTTTCTTGACCTGCTTCTTTATAATAATTTAAAAAAAAATTCCTTAGAGTTAATAATTTTTGAGTGAAGTTTAATTTTATTTTTTTCATAAATCCTTAAAAATGGATTTTTTCACCTACCATATGAAATAAGGTATACAAAAAAACAGGCAATATTATTTTATTTTTCTACTCACAAATGACTATTGCCTTCCCAAATACAACTTACAATTCTAGAATATCTTCCTAATATGGAAGAATGCATTACTCAGAGACTACATACATCATCAATGCCCTGTCTACTTCTTCTCAAAGTGAACTGGAATTTCACAGTAATAAACATTCATGATTTTTTTTCCTGAATAAGCTTATATGAATGTATTACTTGCAGGCAAAAAGAAAAGTAGCAGTAAGCTGTATTGAATTTGAGTACAATTTGAAAAAAACACTCAAACAAACAGTAGTGCACAATTTGCATAGGGCTTTTGGAAAAGCAGCAAGATGTCCAAGTATGATTAAGATTGGTCCCTAAATCCAAAATTACATCAACTCCAGGAGTTATGGCTACTTTCATCAGAAAGGTGAAAGTTGCCTGCTCAGTCAGATTACTTTCAGCAATATGCCAGAGCTTGTTGGCCATATGTTTCAAGTTGTAAGATGTCCTGTTAGAGTTATGGATGCAGTTTTGCAGTCAGGAAAATGACAGATTTCTCTTCCTTGAAGACATTAACTTTATTCCACTTTGTTCTAACACTGTGTGCAGGCAATGAGAATGATATAGTAGTCCCCTGTTTTCTCAATGAGTATAATTCAAGATGAACCTATTGCTATGTTCTCACATGGCTTCTGTCTGACCTTTAAATTTCAGCTTACTCTCAGCCTTGTCTTCTATCAGTGTTGTCTCACTTATGCTCTTCTGTGATTCACTTCTTACTCATTTAATAATAATTAAATGTTATTTATTCAGTAATAAGCATTGTTTATTATTACTGCAGCTGAAGAAAAGTATTAATCTTTTCATCTAGTCATTCAAAACTTACTGCACAAGCAACTATTAAGTGTAAACTTAAATAGAAAATAAAGAAATACAAGTAGTGACCATTGTTATATGGAACATTTCACACTGATAATTAAATTTAAAAATTATACAGATATTTTAACACCATAACTTGTTTTTATATATGAATCTTAATAAAACATTTTCTTTCAAAATCCCCTAAATGCTGGAATTTTTTGTTTAATCCAAATGTACCTGATCCTTTAGCTTACATTTTAGATCTTTCTAACAATTCTTCCTCAAACAGATGCACACTTACTGCTTGACCCCAGGATCAACCCTGCGCCTTAGCCTTTCTATTTTACTTAAGCATCTTTTCTTGCACTTTCCTGAAAATTTTGCTTCTTTAGTGCATATCAATTAACACATAAATTTTTGTTGATTTTTACATTTAATACAAAGTTGCACTCCTTTTCCCCTCCATTTTAATGAGGTATAATTGACAAATAAAATTGTATACTTAATGTATACAACTTGATTTTTTGAGATATATATATGTACACACATATGTATACATATATATATATATTATATTTCCTTTTCTTAAATCATTTCATTATATCTGGAGATATTTGTTTCACTCATTTAAAATCATGAATGGCTGAAGAGCACAACAATGCATTGATTTTCTCCTCAGAGTTTTGTGTTTTAGCAAACAGTTAATTAATGGTGTATAATTATGATGAAAAACTGCTTTTGGAAAGAATATTGAGTCATTATGGAGTTTCATTTATTCAGCAAACACTGAGCACCTGCCCTTCGTCAGGTATATTAGAGGCATGGTACATGTGGTAGAGAAAACACCCTGCCCTCACAGAGCTTATACTAACACTTGAAGAATACAGACAATGATCAATGAATCACACAGAATCATGATGCAAGGAGAGTTCAGATAGTAATAGATGCTTGAAGAATAAAAAATAAGATATTATGATAAAAAGTGAATGAGACTGGATGACGACATTGGTCTGAGGATGAAGGGAGGCCTCCCTGAGAAGATTACATCTAAGCTTAAGCTTAAAGAAGATGCCAGCTATGCAGAGCTTTTGCAGATTAGCATCCTGGCAGCAGAAAAGCTAACATAAATAACCTAACGCACTCTGCTCAAACTTGAAAAAGAATAGATACGTGTATATATATATATATATAAAACCGAATCACTTTGCTGTACGCTTGAAACAGACACATTGTTAATCAACTATACTCCCATATGAAATTACTAAAAAGAACCTAAGATAGAATTAACAATGGTTTTGAAACAGCAACCAGATACAAAATCAATATACAAAAATCAATTATGTTTCTAGAAACTAATGGTGAGTGAGTGAGTAAAAATTGTTCAGTTGTGTCCAGCTCTCTGCAACCTGACCCCATGGACTGTAGCCCACCAGGCACTTCTGTCCATGGAATTCTTCAGGCAAGAATACTGGAGTGGGTAGTCATTCCTTTCTCCAGGGATTTTTCCCCACCTGGGGATTGAACTCAGGTATCCTGTACTGTAAGTGGATTTTTTACCATTTGAGCCACCAGAGAAGTTAATAACAAACTATCCAAAAGAGAAATTAAGAAAACAATCCCATTTATAATTACCCCAAAAAGAATAAAAACCTAGAAATAAATTTAACCAAGGGGGTGAAAGACCTGTAAACTGAAAACTGAAAGGTATTAAAAAAGAAATTGAAGAGCACACAAATAAATGGAAATGCATCCCATGTTTATCAATTGGATACTTAATATTTAAATGCCTATACTACTCAAATCAATATATATATGTGTATATATATATATATATATATATATATATATATATATATATTCAATGAAATTTCTATCAAAATCCCAATGGGATTTTCCAAAGAAATAGAAAAAACAAAACCAATTCTAAAATTTGTATAGAACCACAAAAGACTTCAAATAAAGCAACCTTGAGAAAGAAGAACAAAGCTGGAAACATTATGCTCCTTGATTTCAAAATATATTACAGAGCTACAGTAATCAAACAGTAAGTTATATGCATAAAAATAGATGCCTAGATCAACAGCACACAATAGAGAGCCCAGAAATAAACTCACACATATATGGTTAATTAATGTATGACAAAGGAGCAGGCTATACAGTGGGAAAAGAGTAATTTCCTCAAGAAATGGTGTTTGGAAAACTGGACAGCCATATGCAAAATAATGAAACTGGACCACTATCTTATATTATAAAAAAAATTAATTCTAAATGGGTTGAGATTTGATCATAAGACTTGAAACCATAACACTCTTAGAAGAAAACATAATTAATATTAGTCTTGATATTTTATGAAATAAAATACTGATTACATGAAAAGCAAAGGAGCAGAATCAAAAATAAATAAATGGGATTACATCAAGCTAAAAAGCTTCTGAACAAAAAAGAAAACTAGTAGTTCAAGACGAACTACTGAATGGGAGAAAATATTTGCAAATCATACATCTGATAAGGGGTTAATATCCAGAATATATAAATAACTTATTCTACTCAATACCAAGGGTCTTCCCTAGTGGCTCAGTTGGTAAAGAATCTGCCTGCAATGCAGGAGACTCAGGTTCAATACCTGAGTCAGGAATATCCCCTGGAGAAGGGAACGGAAACTCATGCCAGTATTATTGCCTGGAGAATTCCATGTACAGAGGAGCCAGGTGGGATACTGTCCATTGGATCTCAAAGAGTCGGACACGATGGACATGACTGAACAACTAACATCACACTCAATACCAAAAAACAAATAGTTGACTAAAATATGGGCAGGGGATCTAAATATAACTTTTTCCAAAGAGAAATACAGCTGGTTAACAGGTACATTCAAAAGGTGCTTAACATTGCTAATCATCAAGGAAGTGAAAATCAAAACCACAGTGAGATATAGCATTACACCTGGTAGACTGGTTATTATAAAAAAAAAATGTTGGCAAAGATGTAGAGAAAAGGGAACCCTTTTGCACTGTTAGTAGGAAAATAAATTGGTATAGCTACTATGGAAAACAATTTGGCAGTTCTCAAAAAATTAAAAATAGAACTACCATATTATCTAGCAATACCACTTCTGCATATTTATCTGAAGAAAATGAAAACATTCTCTCAAAAAGATATTTAAACAATGGAATATTATTCAACCATAAAAAGATGGAAAATTTGCCATTTTTGACAACCTGGATAAACCTTGAGGGTATTATGCTAAGTAAAATAATTCAGAAGGAGAAGGACAAATAATGCATAATCTCACTTGTATGTGGAATTTTTTAAATAAAAATTGGTGACATGATTTGGTTGGTTTTTTTAAAAAGATCATCTGCAGAGTGAAAAATATGCTAGCAAGGTTGAAACAACAACGTCAGTGAGGAGGTCATTGTAGTAATCAAAATGTTCTACAATACAGATTGAAGAAAACGGAGGAGGGCAAATTATATTTCACAGCAGCACTTTCCCAAACTGTTTAAACCTTCAGTACTTGACTATAGTACTCTCCACCTTGGAAGGGGTTCATACTACTAATTTCTCCAAATCCCAAATGAATTTTTTTTGTTAGTTTATATATATATACTGCTGTTGTTTTCAGTAAAACAAAGAGTGGAGTTCTTGTATATATTACTTGCATGCATTTAAATCTGAAATATCCTGCTTTCCTTTGATGCAAGTATCTTTCCTTTTCTATTGCGCTACATAGAATCAGTTAAATGACAGCAAATCATAGTTAAAGTGCAATTGGAAAGAGATATCCTACTCGTTCTCTGCCTCCAAGTGTGGAGCTCCTACCGTATCTATCCATATTTTTAGAGCTATGGTCAAGACTATATTTTGTCTATTTTTACGTATTCGTTCATGTATTTTATAGACAAACTGTCAGAGTCCTGACTCTGCCTGTTAAGCTGATGTATTTACTATTTATTAAGGGGTCTTTTATATAGGAATTAGTTTCTTGGAAATTTGTGCTCTTGAAAAGAAATGGGTTTGTACACAAGATGAGGAAAACAGTTTTTTGTTTTTTGATCCAGTACTCAAGCTGTAGATTGGTTTAATGTGGTAACATCATTATGCCTTCAACACAGCAAATTATTAATTTATGGTTTTGAGAAAAAGAAAGTGATTTGTTCATATATAAACATATATAATGCCATGCATTAACCTGAAATTCTTTAATTATTTTTCCCTCAATTAACAATGTAAGTTTCCTATGAGGTTAGTTTTTTCTTTACGTTTATTTTCTTAAGACAGATTAGATAATCATGAATTCAATCTTGAAACTAGTATGAAGTTTTCAACTTCTATTTAAATCTTCCAATCTCTTCTGACAAGAGTGGGGAAGGAGGCAAGATTTGTATAATGCATTAAAGACACGATTCAACCCCCCAAAATTTACAGTGATGACTAAAACAGGGTAAGTTTCACATTCTTGTTAGAGGAGTGAAACTGAGTAGAGTGGTATATTTGGGAACCGGGACCAAACTAAGAGGAAGGGCCTTTGTAGTAAAGGAAAATGTGACTGGATTTCGTTACACAGCTATAATGAGGGCCAGGAGTCTAGCTGGAGGTCAGTTCTATGGAGGAGTAATAAGTTATAGTGCAAAATTTCCATGGTCTCCTCCCTACAACCACAATAAAGAATTCATTGCAGTTAAAATTCAAGCAAGAAGGAAGGATATTCAGCCATCTCTGAGACCCATCATCACCCTATTTTACCTGACAAATACTCAGAACTCAAATCCTCCCATCCAGCCCACCTAGAACACTGATACATGGAGAGAAGAAATAGTCCCCATTCTTAAGTTCAGTAGTCACAGGCAGATCTGAAGGAAAGACAGACAGCAGTAACTACACAGAGCTACTTTCTATTTTGGTATGCATGTCAAGTTCAGAGCTGACATCTATCTACCTTTGTCTCTGCCTTGATTTTTAATAAGAAAACACAACAAAGAGATCTGTTCATTCACCATGGTTAGTATTGTATGATAACTTTTGAAAGAAAATTATAAGAAAAAAGATAAGTTACTGGGAATAGAATAGTTTCATTGATATGCTCTATTAGGAAAGAAATTTGAAAATCTGGTTGTGATTTGGTTCTGCTTCTAATTCATATTCCTGAAGTAAGGAAGGGAGAAACACATGCTTCAACAAATTTTCTTTTCCTCTGTTTGGTGTTGGTGGGAAAGGACCATTATAAACTACTGCAAATTAGTTGCTTCCACAGTGGTGACTAAAGTTGGTCATGTTTTATGGCAAAAAATAATGATCATAAGTTCATAAAACTATAAAACCAATACTTACTCGTGGAAAAATGCGGTAGCATATAATGTCAAGCAAACATTCTCTTTCTTTCCTATTCCCCTCATAGAACTCTAGTCATATAACCCAAATAGTAGTCATTAATAACATTGTGAAGTGTTTGTCAAAATTTGCTATGCACATACAACATATATAATGATATTGTTTCCACTTAAAGATTGAAATTTAAAGCAATATTGAACTTGCTTTTTGAAAATAACATTTAAAAACATAAATGCTTCTACACTTCTATTATCTATTAAACTAAATTAGCAAATAAAAGGATGCATTTATTTATGGCTCTATCAAAAATCAATGTTAGATAGTCACAAATTTAACTGAAACACAGTCTTTTCAGTATTTCAGACTGTCCATGAGGCTTTTTAGTTAGTAATTAAGTTGAGGGAAAAGAAATTTCAATTTTTGGCTCAGAAAATATCAAAGAAGAAAACATAAAAATCTAACTCCTCACCCAAACTAAAGTGCATATATTGGTAAATGTGGAAATAAGTATCAAGGAATTTTTAAGAGGAATACTATTTTTACTGGAGCTGAAAAACAGTTAAATAGAGATACTGGCTAAATGAAATGAAGTGAAAGTGAAGTCACTCAGTCATGTCCGACTCTTTGTGACCCCATGGATAGTAGCCTACCAGGCTTCTCCATCCATGGGATTGTCCAGCCAAGAGTACTTGCCTGGAAAATGACGTGAGGAAAAGCTAATGACTCCATTGGTTAGATTCTCTTAGTCCATAAGTTACTCTCCAGAAATTTAAGTGTTTTGACAGGAGCATAAAGCCAGCATCCTGCAGCTGGAACATAGTCCCAGGAGCAAAATTTACACACAGAAGTTTTGGCTTACCATCAAGAAAACTTTTATCCAAATAAATAAAAAGAAAAAATATATAGTGCTGGAAAGGACAATAGAATTCCCAAAAGAGATAGAGTATATTCCTCTATATTGAGACATTCCATACCTTACTAAAGAATTTAACTTCCTTGCTTTTAAGAAACACCAGTGTTGGTAATTCTCCAATATCTCTGTGTTATTTCAGCTATAATTCAGTCAATTCATCTTCTGTTGTTAACGAAAGAGAACTGAACACAACCTCACATTTCGTTTAGTCTAAGCCCACTATTAGCATATGTCAGTCTGTGATGTTCCCTGGAGAACTATTTTTCCACTTTGCCATAATGCACCTAAAACTTTTAGCCATAGCTTTGTAAAAGCGTCAGCATTATTTGCATATACTGTACACAGCTGGAGGACATTACGGTTTTGATCACTGCCCTAGTATCCGGTGACATGGCAGGAAGCTGGAAAGAGAGTATAAAATGAGAGATCTCATCCCTGCCTGAGACTATTTACTTTGTGGTGAGGAAGAGGTAAAAGCCATTTTGCAATGTTTGCTGCAGCCTCACAAGAAATAGGCTTGAAATAAAAGAGCTGAAGAGCTTTCATTATGAATGATATCTGGATCTCTTGGTCCCAAAACAAAAATTCTACACAAAGCTCTTAAAGAGCAGCCAAACAAACCCCAGTAGTAAAAAGACACAGTGGGATAAATGTACGCTCTGCTAAAGGAAATACATTCAAAAACAGAGCTGTAAGTGGGATAGAGCTGAGGAGAAAACATAAAGTATTCACGGGTTGATTTCAGGGAATTCAAAGAAATAAACTTTTATGTGAAGTTGTAAATGAGCCATATGAAGGACCAGGGAAATGGAGAAAATGATCAAAGACCAAAGGGGGAAAAAAGTACATAGGATATTAACCTTGCAGAAACAGCCTGTTTGATTTAAAGAACACATGAAAACGATCCAGAAAGTAAAGGCAGAAAATAAAATGGTGAATACAAAGGGCCCTGAGATAGAGGATAAAAGGTTTTACAGATAAGTAAAGCGGCAATAAGCTTACAAGAGTCACTGTTGCCTCTTGAGTGACCAAAAGGCAACTGGGTTGTGGAACAAACAGACAGGATGTGGTGTGTCATCCTCTTTTCTTACATTAGAAAGTAGAAGGAAGTGTGCTGAAAACAGACTCCTTTCTTCCAAAGGTGGAGACACTGAAAAAAAGTGAAAATTAAGAGTAGCTCAAAAATATGTTTAAAAAGAATTCTTAAGCCAGCTAAAACTAGAAATTTGAAGAGAACACTAATAATGGAAGAAGAAATAAACATTTACATGTACTAGCTAATACAGGAAAATAAAATGTGTAGTTAAAGTACATTTTTATATAGGTTAATGATTCTTTTCTTGCTGGTAAAAATAGTATTTAGGTACAGTATGAGATGGTTTGTTATTTAAACAAAATTTCCTTTCTATTTAAAAGAAATGCAAATGAAAAACAATTGATGATGTTATGTGTCAGCCTGGATGGGAGGGGGATTTGAGGGAAAGTGGATTCACGTACATGTATGCTGAGTCCCTTCACTGTTCACCTGAAAGTATCATAACATTGCTAATTGGCTATACCTGTATACAAAGTGGTTTTGGTGTTAAAAAAAAGAGAAGGGAAGAAAAAGAATTGATGAAAACATGTAGTATAGATACATCATTTTTTGGTTTCCTCATAATATAATTTTACTTCAAGTTTAATACAACTCTAACTTCTTGCACCTATAGCAATGGTACAATCTTGTAACAATGTTGGAAAACTAAATTGCCAATGTAAATCTTGCAGAGATATCACACAGTCATGCTTATGAAATGTCTTTAACTGCTTGCTGAACATTATCACTATTATACCAAATTGTTCAGAAAAATTTCTTTGAAATATCTGAATATTTTCTGCTCCTTAAAGTTTCTCTTTAAATTCACTACAAATAAAAGAAATGATTGTCAATACTATACATCAGCATGGTAAGGTACGTAAAAACATATTTACTCTTATTCACTGTGTTTCATTTCTGTCAAATGCACCCAGATGACCAGAAAGCTGTTAGGTGGTTAAATCTGAATAGCACTAGCAAAAGTCAGATTACGTAGGTTATATGCATGCTCTCTAGTCCATATCTCCAGATCCCATATCTCTCCATATGGCACCACATTTTCCTTCTCATTTTAGAGGAACTGTCTACATTAAATCCAGCATGGTACACAACTCTTACTCAATCCAGGTCATTGAACCCAGACAAGTAAGGTTGTTTCTATGATTCTTTATTTACCAGAAGCCAGAAAATAAAAAAGAAATTTAGATGTTTTAAAGTTCTCACCACTATTTCAGATCAAAAATAATGACATACTATATATGATTACAGGGCTTCCCTGGTAGCTCAGATGGTAAAGCATCTGTGTGTAATGCAGGAGACCTGGGTTCAATCCCTGGGTTGGGGAGATCCCAAGAGAAGGAAATGGCAACCTTTTCTTAATGATTGTCATACAAATTGAAGAAAGATTACATGATCTTCTGCCATTTTAAGTGTGTGATACCAGTAGTATTTTCTTCACAATAGCATGAGAATACTGCAGATACATATCAGAGTTAACAGAAAACTTGGGAAAATAACTTCAAGGTATTCTTCAGAGAATCACCTCAAATATCTGTAGAACATTATCTGAAGGAGTGGCTTTACACTCTTTACTGGCTTTAACGGTAAATTTCACAAGTATTAGGAAAAATGCTTTCCATTTGCAGCATAAACATAGTGGAAATACACATATCAGGTCATCAGTCTTTTCATCTCTCAGCCATGAAGAATTTCACTACCCGTCAGAATGTTAAACTTGAAGAGAAAACCTCTGTTGATCACTCATTTTTCATTTTCTATCAGCAAATAATCTATTAAAATAATATGATTTAAGCAATCTACACAGCAGCAGTGTTGATTTTAAACTGATTCAACTTTATAATGCATACATTATTATTAAAGAAAATATTCCAGAATGGGTATGCTAATATAATGCAATACTCTGTTTATATAATTAACAGTATAAACAATTTACCCTGCAATGTCTTGTCATGCAGCTAGTACTGAGTTGGCCAAAAAGCTTGTTGATGCTTTGCTGTAAGATGTTATGGAAAATCCTGAACAAACTTTGTGATCAACCCAATAGATTGTGAAGAAATAATCATTCTCTGTAATGGACAATAAGGATCTGATTTCTGCAAAATGTATCCTTAATTACTGTGACCAAATGACACATACCACCAATTCTTTAGTAACCTTTATTTGTCTATTAGCTTACCATTGGGAATATAAATAGTTGAGAAAGCTATATCTCTTGCAGGGAATGGTGCCATTCAGATATCTCTGGTTTTACTTTGCCTTTTAATCAACAAGTTTAACTCTAGCTTGAAAATCATATATCAGAAATAAATTGGGTTGTAGGATACCCGGATGGAGTGATCACTCACCTAGAGCCACACATCTTGGAATGTGAAGTCAAGGGGGCCTTAGGAAGAATCACTACGAACAAAGCTAGTGGAGGTGATGGAATGCCAGTTGAGCTATTTCAAATCCTGAAAGAAGATGCTGTGAAAGTGCTGCACTAAATATGCCAGCAAATATGGAAAACTCAGAAGTGGCCACAGGACTGGAAAAGGTCAGTTTTCATTCCAATCCCAAAGAAAGGCAATGCCAAAGAATGCTCAAACTACCACACAATTGCACTCATCTCACACGCTAGTAAAGTAATGCTCAAAATTCTCCAAGCCAGGCTTCAGCAATATGGGAACTCTGAAATTCCAGATGTTCAAGCTGATTTTAGAAAAGGTAGAGGAACCAGAGATCAAATTGCCAACATCTGCTGGATCATTGAAAAAGCAAGAGAGTTCCAGAAAAATATCTACTTTTGCTTTATTGACTAGGCCAAAGCCTTTGACTGTGTGGATCGCAATAAACTGTGGAAATTTTGAAGGAGATGGGCATATCAGACCACCTGACCTGCCTCTTGAGAAACCTGTATGCAGGTCAGGAAGCAACAGTTAGAAATGGACATGGAACAGACTGGTTCCAAATAGGAAAAGGAGTACGTCAAGGCTGTATATTGTCACCCTGCTTATTTAACTTCTATGCAGAGTACATCATGAGAGATACTGGGCTGGAGGAAGCACAAGCCAAAATCAAGATTGCCAGGAGAAATATCAATAACCTCAGATATGCAGATGAGAACATCTTTAGGGCAGAAAGTGAAGAAGAACTAAAGACCTCTTGATGAAAGTGAAAGAGGAGAGTGAAAAAGTTGGCTTAAAGCTCAACGTTCAGAAAAGTAAGATTATGGCATCTGGTCCCATCACTTCATGGGAAATAGATGGGGAAACAGTGGAAACAGTGTCAGAGTTTATTTCTTTGGGCTTCAAAATCACTGCAGATGGTGATTGCAGCCATGAAATTAAAAGATGTTTACTCCTTGGATGTAAAGTTATAACCAACTTAGACAGCATATTAAAAAGCAGAGACATTAATTTGCCAACAAATTTCTGTCTAGTCAAGGCTATGGTTTTTCCAGTAGTCATGTATGGTTGTGAGAGCTGGACTATAAAGAAAGCTGAGCACAGAAGAATTGATGCTTTTGAACTGTGGTGTTGGAGAAGACTCTTGAGAGTCCCTTGGACTGCAAGGAGGTCCAACCAGTCCATCCTAAAGGAGAACAGTTCTGGGTGTTCATTGGAAGGACTGATGTTGATGCTGAAACTCCAATACTTTTGCCACCTGATGCGAAGAGCTGACTCATTTGGAAAACCCTAATGCTGGGTAAGATTGAGGATAGGAGGAGAAGGGGATGACAGAGGATGAGATGGCTGGATGGCATCACCGACTCAATGGACATGGGTTTGGGTGGACTCGGGAGTCGGTGATGGACAGGGAGTCCTGGCGTGCTGAAGTTCATGGGGTCACAAAGAGTCGGACACGGCTGAGCGACTGAACTGAACTGAGGATATCCTATTCTCGTGTTTTTTCTACTTAAAATCAATTTAATAAGATGTGATGTAAGTCTACCTTGTCAAATTACTTAACACTCAGAGAAATTAATAAAAAGCAGAAATTTCTACTAAAACTAGATTCTTAGCCATAAGCAAAATGTTTAATATCATAGTGAAGTGGAAAACACAATCGTGTCTCTTATTGTGTCACTGAAAATTAATCATAACAGAAATAATGCTATTAGCCAAGGAAAAGAGGCAATGAGTCAGTCAATCAGTTCAGTCGCACAGTTGTGTCCAGCTCTTTGCGACCCGATGGATTGCAGTACACCAGGCTTCTCTGCCCATCACCAGCTCCCTGAGTTTACCCAAACTCGTACCACTGAGTCGGTGATGCCATCCAACCATCTCATCCTCTATTGTACCCTTCTCTACCTGCCTTCAATCTTTCCCAGCATCAGGATCTTCTCAAATGAGTCAGCTCTTTGCATCAGGTAGCCAAAGTATTGGAGATTCAGCTTCAACGTCAGTCCTTCCAATGAACACAGGACTGATCTCTTTCACGATGGACTGGTTGGATCTCTTTGCAGTCCAAGGGACTCTCAAGAGTCTTCTCCAACACCACAGTTCAAAAGCATCAATTCTTCGGCACTCAGCTTTCTTTATGCTCCTGCCAAGGAGCAAGCGTCTTTTAATTTCATGGCTGCAATCACCATCTGCAGTGATTTTGGAGCCCCCCAAAATAAACTCTGACACTATTTCCACTGTTTGTCCATCTATCTGCCATGAAGTGATGGGACTGGATGCCATGATGTTAGTTTTCTGAATGTTGAGCTTTAAGCCAACTTTTTCACTTTCCTCTCTCACTTTCATCAAGAAGTTCTGTAGTTCTTCTTCCCTTTCTACAATAAGGGTGGTGTCATCGGCATATCTGAGGTTATTGATATTTATCCCAGAAATCTTAATTCTAGCTTTTATTTCTTCCAGCCCAGTGTTTCCCATGATGTACTCTGCATATAAGTTAAATAAGCAGGATGACAATATATAGCCTTGATATACTTACTCCTTTTCCTATTTGGAACCAGCCTGTTGTTCCATGTCCATTTCTAACTGTTGCTTCCTGACCTGCATACAGGTTTCTTAAGAGGTGGGTCAGGTGGTCTGGTATTCCCATCTCCTTCAGAATTTTCCAGTTTTGTGATCCACACAGTCAAAGTCTTTGGCATAGTCAATGAAGCAGAAATAGATGTTTTTCTAGAACTCTCTTGCTTTTTCGATGATCCAGCAGATGTTGGCAATTTGATCTCTGGTTGCTCTGCATTTTCTAAATCCAGCTTGAACATCTGGAAGTTCATGGTTCACGTATTGTTGAAGCCTGGCTTGGAGAATTTTGAGCATTACGTTACTAGCATGTGAGATGAGTACAGTTGTGTGGTAGTTTGAGCATTCTTTGCCATTACCTTTTTTAGGGATTGGAATGAAAACTGACCTTTTCCAGTCCTGTGGCCACTGCTGAGTTTTCCAAATTTGCTGGCACTCTGAGTGCAGCACTTTCATGGCATTATCTTTTAGGATTTGAAATAGCTCAACTGGAATTCACTCACCTCCACTAGCTTTGTTCGTAGTGATGCTTCCTAAGGCCCACTTGACTTCACATTCCAGGATGTCTGGCTCTAGGTGAGTGATTACATCATCGTGATTATCTGGGTCATGAAGATATTTTTTGTACAGTTCTTCTGTGTATTCTTGAAACCTCCTCTTAATATCTTCTGCTTCTGTTAGGGCCATACAATTTCTGCCTTTCATTGAGCCCATCATTGCATGAAATTTTCCCTTGCTATCTCTAATTTTCTTGAAGAGATCTCTAGTCTTTCCCACTCTGTTGTTTTCCTCTATTTCTTTGCATTGATCACTGAAGAAGGCTTTCTTATCTCTCCTTGCTATTCCTTGGAACTCTGCATTCAGATGGGTATTTCTTTCCTTTTCTCCTTTCCTTTTCACCTCTGCTTTTCACAGCTTTTTGTAACGCCTCCTCAGATGCCCATTGTGCTTTTTTGCATTTCTTTTTCTTGGGGATGTTCTTGATCTCCGCCTCCTGTACAGTGTCATGAACCTCCGTCCATATTTCATCAAGCACTCTATCAGATCTAGTCCATTAAATCTATTTCTCACTTCCACTGTATAATCGTAATGGATTTGATTCAGGTCATACATGAATGGTCTATTGTTTTTTCCTACTTTCTTCAATTTAAGTCTGAACCTGGCATAAGGAGTTCATGATCTGAGCCACAGGCAGCTCCTGGCCTTGTTTTTGCTGAATGTATAGAGCTTCTTCATCTTTGGCTGCAAAGAATATAATCAATCTGATTTTGGTATTGACCATCTGATGATGCCCATGTGTAGAGTGTTCTCTTGTTTTGTTGCAAGAGGGTGCTTGCTATGACCAATGTGTTCTCTTGGTAAAACTCTATTAACCTTTGCCCTGTTTCATTCTGTCCTCCAGGTCCAAATTTGCCTGTTACTCCAGGTGTTTATTGGCTTCCTTCTTTTGCATTCCAGTCCCCTATAATGAAAGGTCACCTTTTTGGGGGTGTTAGTTCTAAAAAGATCTTATAGGTCTTCATAGAACCATTCAACTTCAGCTTCTTCAGCCTTACTGGTTGGGGCATAGAAATTACCTTATTTTTGCAACAAATTTTTTCTCTTCCACTAGTATTTGTATTAAACTTAGTTTGTAAAGTCACATTTTTAAACTAAATACACTACCAATTTTACATCACTCCTACCTTTGGATTGATTCACCCTCAACTAGCAAGACAAGAATGTTACCATAATAATTTTTTAAAGCCCAGGCATCTTTTCAGTGTGAGGCAAATCTATGGTTCAAAATATAGAATCTGCTCAACTGATGGGCTCCATGTGGAATGATTCATGTTCATCAACTATTCTGTGAAGAGTTCAAATAATCATGGACTGAACAGAAGCATGCATTTTAATTCTATAAGAAAATTGTAAGAAATTCCTGTGCTATTTCTAAAATTATAATTGGTTTTGAATGGGAACACCCTTCATTGCCTTTGACACTCTATGCACTAAATTCAGTATTTTGTGTACCATGCTGATATATAAAATTGATGAGTATAAAATTGAAAAGACAGATCTGCCCTTAATACCAGAGGTGTAATTATCTGGAAATCTATGGTTAGAAACATAGATAACATTAAGATAAAGGTAGAAACATACCTAGACAGTTCAGAAAATAAATACTGAATAAATAAATAGCATACACTATTTGTTTCAAGCTAAATCCACAGAAAATGTAAGATGGCACTAATTTTTTTCCAAGGCTTTGTGGTTATAAGTATTCATTTAACTCAAGTCCAACTTTCAAATGCCAAACACAGAGAGTGACATTGTTTCCAGATGTAGCTTTTAGCAGATCATGTCTTTAGTAATTAAGTGCAGTCAGATCTGAAAAGACTAGTAATTGAAGCAGCATAGATTACAATTTATTGCTGAACAATTCCAGACACAAGGAAGAAAGTAGAATTAAAGAGCTTCAAACATCAGACTCTCTGTTCTTAGATGCTGCTTTTATGCCTTAAAGTAACGACGTCATTTTGTTTAATACACACACATACACATGTGTGTGTGTGCACGTACAGCTTATACAATAAATAAATGAACAACCAAATTAGTAGAATTGAAGAGATGGGGAAATTTCTGTAAATATATCATCCCCTCTAAGGTATCCATTGTTTTAGTGTTACTTTGTTTTGTTGTACATGGATATGATATTATTTAGTGCAGCAACTGCACTTACGGTGAAAACTCATTAGATGTCCACTTTACCCTTCCCTACTTAGTTCAGAGGACAGACAGTTTGACTCCAAACCTGAACATCAGCTCTTAGCTCTTGGCTCTGATGTGCTCAAAATAGTTTATGTGCATGTATAAACTGAGCCATCAGAAACAGGACCTCAATCCATTAAAATGTCAGAAGGTAAAGTTCACAGTGAGTCAATAGCTAAATTTCCAAGCCCACAGTCTAGATCACTGTCAGAGTCTCACGATTATTTAGGTGAGTTGATTTACTAATATGGCAGCCAATAAGATTTATGTTCTTGAAGTCTGATTTATAGATTGAATGCATTGTGTCCTACAAACTGTAAATAATATTTACTTACATAGAAACAAAATTTCAAAAAGGTGGCTTTTAAATATAAAAAAAAAACCAAACAAAAGTTTTCAAATGTATTGTTCTGTTACAAGGTAGATGTCAGAACCATAGGCAAGATTGTTATACCACAATCTCTCTAAAAGGACTAGAACGATGAAAATACATTTTTCTATTCTTTATAACTGCCATTTCTCACTTTAATGCTTTTTAAAAACACAACTGACAAGCACAGAAGAAAAAAATCATAGTATTTTTTCACGGTATCAGGCTCTTGGGACTTCCCTGGTGGACCAGTGGTTACAACTCCGACCTTCTACTGCAGGGAGCATTAGTTCTATTGTTAGATTTTTGCTTTGTTAATTAAGGAAATGTCAGTCAAAAAATAAACTATTTTGATACACTTTTAGTCAGATTCCATTCTATTTGAACAGATTTTTTCATCTTTGATCAATTAACAGATATTTCATAGATATTATTTTAGTATTTTACTTCTTTGACATGTTGGGCCCATGTGAATAAGAAGAGAGCCAGAACTTGTCTCAGAGTTTTAACATGTAAGAGGTCAAGAAACAAAAGACGAACTCTGACAACTCACTCTAATCTATATGTTGCCTGGATACTATTTATTTTTGAGCGCCTATCTGGCTTCCATTAAGGGGAATCAAATAATAACATCTTAATAAGCAAAACTGAGGTTCACTAAGCCCTTTGCCAATGGGATACCATTGGTTACTTTGAATATTTAATACATATTATTCTGAATCATAAACTTAAAATTGGTTGGAAAGTCAATAGTTTAGTTTCTAAATGTTTAATAATTATCAGTGCACTTCTGAAAAGAGGAGTCTTTTTACTGAGTAATAAATGACTATATTTATTGCCAATATTGATTCATCCTTTAAAAAAATATATATATATGCTCTCCACTTACAACCAAGAAAACTGAAGCACAAAATTTTGTACACAGATTTGAGCATGAAGTCATATATGTGGTGAGAAATATACTTAATTTTACAGTAATATATTAAATCACCATTTTAAATATATTTCATTTTAAATAAAATCAAGTTAAATCTCAAAGAGTCGGACATGACTGAGCAACTGAACTGAAAATCAAGTTTGAACATAAGCTATCTTACATATAAAATATACAACTAAGAAGTTACTGAAGATCACTAAGGGCAATCACATGAATTTTTAAAAGATAAATATTTTTTCTACCTTGATATTTTTATATTTAGAAAGCTATTACCAGAATCATCTTTAGAATAAACAAAGAATAATAAATTTGGCCTAAAATACATTAATTTGCTTTACTATTGAATCATGCCACAAAAGCTTGTTAGTATCTTTTAAATTGAATCACACATATTATAATTAATTGGTTGATACTTATTATAGATAAATTCATAAAACTGAGGCTGAAATAAATTATGTTTTCAGACAATTAAAAGTTAACTTCTAGGCTTCCATGATGTTGGGTGAACTGTTATAATGAGATGGTTGTTCTCCATCTTTCTAAAGTGCAGCAGAAGATAACCAGAATGCATTTTCAAGGGTTCTTATTTACTTTCCCCTTGAAATGAAGCTGGCAAATGGTAGTCAGTCCTTGGCTATTGTTAAGTTTATGTAAAAAAGTTGACGAATGAATGAAAAAGTAATTTTTGCTCTTAAAAAGAACGTATAGAGAACTGTGTTTCACTTTGGAAGGTTTTTGATGTCATTACTAATTCACTTTTATTGCAGTCTAAATTCTCAGAAAGTCTACTGAAATATTCCAATCAAATATGTCGTAATGACTGTATTTCACACAAGAATATTTATGTTATTCCTTCTGGTGAGTGAAAGTTATTGTTTGACTCTTATTCCCAAAACTTCACCATACTTTAGATCTGATAAAAAGGTGACTATTGAGGATATTAAGATAAGACATCTATTACTGAAACTGATTGCGATAGACTTGATAGAAAAGCCTCTTTGACACACATCTTCAGTACATGACAATGTCAAAATAATTTTCCAAGGCAGATTAGATCTTGCCATGAGCACCAACATAAAACACATAATGCCTTAAAACATTATAACAGCAAACTGTATATTGTTTTTCATTTCATGCTCCTTAAACACTGGACCCATTTTCTGAGTCAATCTTCTTTATTCCTCAATATGCCTTTGGCAGATAGTTTTCTTTCATGCTATTTATAAGGTGAATTCCCTTATCTTTAAGATACTTCATTTTTCCTTTGGCTTCCCTCAAATTTTTTTAATAAGAAAAAAAGTTGAATCAAACATATTTGAATTTGTATAATATGTCTTAAATATCTTGGTCATAAATAGATACTTAAGATAATGTATGAGTATATTTTAATCTATAAATGCATTAATAGGGTACATACTTAGGCATTATATGCCTTGTTAATGTATTTATATGATATAAATATTTATGTGTACATTTTGCCTAACATCTTTCTTATCACACTCACTGGCAAAGTTTGCTTTAAATTTCTTATGCAAAATCCATTTTCTTACTTTATAATCATCAAAGTAAGCATTAATTATGTATGCTATGTAACTAATTCTAATCCCACCAATGCCTGTTGTTCCAGAGTAGTACTTTGAGAATTTTGGCTAATAGTGAGAGGTCCGAAGGAAAATGCTGGATGCTGCAGGATGAAAGAGAAATTTGGAATGATTGGCACTCAAAGCCAAGATGGGACCTAGAGATTTACCCAGAGTAGGTGCTCAATAAGTTTATTATTATTCATTACTACCACCCACATTTATGTTTTCAAATATTGTGACATTTACAATGCATGTTTCTGCAAAAATCATTATTTGTTATTATATATATTTATTGAAAAATTTCTGAAACACCAAGGCAGATAATCTGCCTAGATTGTCTTGGTTTCCTCTGTCAGGGTCAATTTCATAGCCAAAGACATAACTCCTTATCACTTGATTAGTTACCAATTACATGTAACTGAAAAATCAAATAAATTAATTTAATTGAGAACACTAACACACAGAGAAATAGGGATTTCATCCCAGGTTACATTTAAAAAAACAAACAACAACAAGAAAAAAGGCAGAAAGTGATTCCAGTAGTGCCAACACCAAACCTTTCTCTCCACTAGATACATTTCTAAGATGAGTTAATTCTCTGTGGCGGAGGACAAAAAGTGGTGGGGAAGGAGATGTAGAGCTGGAGCTCAGTGCCTAGCATCTGAAAATATACATATCTCTCATGTCAAAACTCGAGCAATGCAAAAGTCTTTGCTACCAGCTAACAGGTTCAAAGCAGGATGGTCTTTGTGCTATTGTGTTATTTCCTCCTGAAAAAAGGGCACCTTATCAAGAAAATAATTACTTGCTTAGGGATTTGCTTTTAACTGATCAATCAACTCCCAGACTGGTTGACCATGAATCTGTCTCTAACTGTAAGGCAGTCTTTAGATCCCCTAAAGTAGGAAATGGCAACCCACTTCAATATCCTTGCCTGGAAAATCCCACGGACAGAGGATGGGCAGGCTACAGTCCATAGGGTTGGATATGACTGAGTGAGCACAGACTCTTTGACTCTTCACTAGACTGCATAGATGCAACTGTATTTACATATCCACTGTTGTCCTTACTGCCTCCTCTTATTGCCCATCCTGGGATTGTTAGATTGATTAGAAAGTTGACACACTAAAGAGCTATTCTTTCCATCAGTTTTTGAAGACACAGCTGCCACTGGAGCATTAGAGAATATACTATTCAATAATGTGGCTGTGCTATTCTCATTGTAACTTCTCATCTACAGAAAATAAAGTTATTTACTCGTTTTTCTTGGTCAAAGTACATCTTTAACTCAATTGTTGAAACATTAAATTGATATTTTAAGGGTCAAAATATAGTTCAACTTAATATATTTATCTAAAGCCTACTGATTTGATACTGAGTCCCTTCATATGTATCATACTATAATGATTAGGCCTGCCTGTTTTCCAAGTCCAGTTCTCTGCCTATCCAGTGTGACTCTGAGCAAATTACTTAACAGATATTCACAGTATCATTTTATTCACTTTTTAAAAATTTTGTTTGTTCATTTATTTATGGCTGTACTGGGTCTTCGTTGCTCCACAGGCTTTTTCTAGTTGCAGCAAGCAGGGGCTGCTCTCTGGTTGTGGTGTGAGGACGTCTCTTGCAATGGCTTCTTTTGTTGTAGAGCACCACCTCTAGGATGAGTGGGTTTCAGTAGTCATGGCACATGGGCTCAGTAGTTGGGGCTCTCAGACTCTAGAGCACAGACTCAATAGTTGTGGAGCACAGGCTTAGTTGCTCTGAGGTATGTAGGATCTTCCCAGAAGAAGAATGAAACCTGAGTCTCCTTCATTGGCAGGCAGATTCTTTACCAAGAGCCACAAGAGAAGCCCCTCTTTACTTTTAAAGTGAGAATATTAATGGTCCTTACTTCATAGAATTATTTTAGATATCAAATGAGTTAATATTGGTAAAGCAATTAGAACAGTGCCTGGACTAAAAGTATTTGTTAGATTTTTAAAAGAAACTGCCTGCAATGCAGGAGACCTGGGTTCAATCCCTGGGTTGGGAAGATCCCCTGGAGAAGGGAAAGGCTACCCACTCCAGTGGAGGAGAGGTACTAACTCCATTTTATAGATATAGTAATTAACAAATTGACCAAAAATTAATCCATTCATTCATCAGATCTATATTGAAACTTTACATTCTGGATACTATAGCTACTGAAAGGATTTTACAGAATAGTGGAGTAGTCAGGATTTTTAATTAATTTTATGAAAAATGATAAAGAAGCACAGAAAAAAGTAGTCTGAATGGCAATTCAGAAAAGTGTTTTTAAATGACAAGCACTGAAATTCACGATCTCTGTATTATTACAATCACCAGTATATCTGCCTATTTATATTTAACACAATCTAAATGGTTATTAAAACAATGCAGACATTTGAGAAAAATTGAGCCTCCTGGAAAAGGCCATTTTTGTAAACTACCTCTTACCTGAGGACAGAATCAATGATTGGGAGAAATAACATGAATTCAATCAAATTGTGGTGCTACAGTTTTAGTTTTCTATCTATTCTATTTTCTGAAAAGAAAGTAATGAATTTAAGATGTGCTATAAAGCAAAAGATAAGAGTGCTAAACTACTAGCCAAGCAGCAGTATATGACATTACTTAAAAGCAGGGATTCTAAAGTTTGACTCCCTGGGTTCAAGACACAGTTTTGACACTCATGCTCCATGACTTTGGACAAGTAACTTTACTTCAGTGCGTACTGTTTCTTTAACTGTTAAATGATGTTAAGAAGAAGATTGTTCTTTTTCTTTGGTTGCAAACAGTACAATGCATGATATAAAAGATATGTTTCATAAATTATAACTAACAAATATAGGTTTGTTACTAAAAAACAGCCTCTGAAGTAAGATTGTCTGGATTTGAATCCTGGCTCCAGCAACTGCAGGATGTGAAAAGTTTACAAGTATTACTTAGTCACTCTATAACAATCAAGAAGGATATTTTTGAAATCTACATATTTTAAAGCATATTGTTGTCGGGATAGAGTAAAAAGCTGTATTTAATTTACCTTAAAAAAAACCACACTGTTCCAATTCATCAGACTATAAAAATAATCCCATATTTAGTAGCTTAAAACAAAAATAGACAAGCTTCTACAAGTCCTTGTAGGACTGGAAGTATTGCTAGGATCATCTCTTGGAAATTATAATTTACCACTGTCTGCTTTCTGGTCATAATAATTCATTACCCTCTCATGTGGAAAATACAATCTCCCCTTCCCCAAGATCCCCCAAAGTCTTATCCCATTATGGAATTTGTTTCAGGATTGAAGTCCTGGATCTTCTAGCTCAGTTTCAATTATACATGAAGCTCCTCAGGTAACATTTATCTAGTATAACTTCTAGAGTATAGTCCTGTTGATTTGAAGTCCTGTTGATCTGAAACTAAAGTGACAAGCTATCTGACCCAGACAACCCCAAGATACCATGGTTAGACATGCCATAGATTCTTTAGTTTAGAAAGAAAAATCTAAGACACTAAGAAATCACAGGTCCACAGAAATTCTAAATCCCAGTTTGAGACAGTTTGACAGGAATGATTCTCCATAGCTATTGGTTTTGCCCTCTTGGCTTTTGGGCTTTCCTGGTAGCTCAGATGCTAAAGCATCTGCCTGAAAGAGACCTGGGGTTCAATCCCTGGGTAGGGAAGACATGGCAAGCCGCTCCAGTATTCTTGTCTGGAGAATTCCAAGGATAGAGAAGACTGGTGGCCTACAGTACATGGGGCCGCAAACAGTCGGACACTACTGAGCGACTAACACGGGTTTTTGGTAATCTCCTCTAAATTATTCTCCATTTGGCACAAAAAAAAATTGTTGGCATTTGCAGATGAATAATTCTTTCAGCTTGCTTTCTACCTACAGAAGTTTGAGGACCCAAAGGTCTCTTTTCATTTGACATTACTTCTGCATCTTTTAGTTCAAACTGGCAGTGCTTTCACTAACATTATTTTCTTGAAGAATCTATGGATTTCTTATAAATCTTATCATAGTTTAATCCATTAGATAAAATCTACATTCATAAATCTTGAAATAAGGCTTCCTGTATACGGGCTTTCAAAGATGATATTTTACGACAATGTCCCTTATGATCTTAGGAGCTTTATTTCTTAACAAAGAAATACTTTAAATCCTTTTGAACTTTTAACAAGGGGATATACAGTTACATCCATGTTTTTAAGACAATACACTGATACAATCTTTGCCTAAAAGCCATTTCTTTAACTTAGTATTGCTTCCCTCTGGAGAAGTTGGGAATGGGGAAAAATTTTTTTTTCAAACTCAACAAATACTTGCTCATTTGTATTTACTAGTTCCTTCTCAGCCTATGGGCTTCCCTGATATCTCAGTTGATAAAGAATCCACCTCCAATGCAGGAGACACTTGTTAGATTACTGAGTCGGGAAGATCTGCTGGAGAACGGATAGGTTATCCACTTCAGTATTCTTGGGCTTCCCTTGTGGCTCAGCTGGTAAAGAATCCGCCTGCAATGTGGGAGACCTGGGTTCAATCCCTGGGTGGGAAGATCCCCTGGAGAAGGGAAAGGCTACCCACTCCAGTATTCTGTCCTGGAGAATTCCATGGACTGTATAGTCTATGGGGTTGCAAAGAGTCGGACATGACTGAGCGACTTTCACTTTCTCAGCCTCTAGTTTTCATCTTGAATTTTATAATAAGGTGTGAGAAAAAGCCAGGAAGCACTATTATCACTCTACCTGAAATCTCCTTAGGTAGGTCATCAGTTCAAGAGTTATATTTTCTATGTTACTACAAGCAATTATTATGAAACTTTCCACCACTGTACAAGTTTTCTCTAGTCTCTAGCTTCCAATAATATGTTCCTTTCCTTTAAGGCATTATCAACAGCCAACTCACATGTCATCAGGATTTTATCTTTTGTTCTTCTGGCTTTTGCCTGCCCCATAGTGCTAGATTCACATGACTAAGTCTTACATACTTCTAGTTAAAAATAGATAATAGATATTTCTTTCTTTCTATCTATCTATCTATCTATTTCTGTATCTCCTGCAGTGGCAGGCAGATTCTTTACCACTGAGCCACCAGGGAAGCCCCCACGATAGATATATAGATAGATAGATATGAATATCAACAGATATATATTCTGGTCATCTATTGCTACTCAATTAACTATGATTTATTTTCTGTATTTTCAGAACTGTCCCTCCCAGCATTAGTCAGTTCCTACAGATACAAAACAACTCACCCTTAAGTGTGCCTTTCAAATGAAAATATAGCAATCTAGAGCTATGACAAAACTAGACAGCATATTAAAAAGTAGATGCATCACTTTGCTGACAAAGGCCTTTATAGTCAAACTATGGTTTTTACAGCAGTCATGTGCGAATGTGAGAGTTGGACCATAAAGAAGGCTAAGCGATGAAGAGTTGAATTGTGATCCCGGAGAAGACTCTTGAGGTCTCTTGGAAAGCAAGAAGATCAAACCAGTCTATCCTAAAGGAAATCAACCCTGAATAGTCTTTGGAAAGGCTGATGCTGATGCTGAAGTTCCAATACTTTGATCACCTGACACAAACAGCCATCTCATTGGAAAAGGCCCTGCTTCTGGGAAAGATTGAGGGCAGAGAAGGAGACAACAGAGGATAAGATGGTTGGATCTTGTGATGGTTGAAAGGCATCACCGACTCAATGGACACGAGTTTGAGCAAACTCAGGGAGATAGTGAAGGACAGGGAACCCTGGCATACTTAAGTCCATGGGGTCGCAAAGAGTTGGACACTACTTAGTGACTGAACAAGAGCCTATACAACTAAGAACAGCACCTCTGCCATAGAGTCCACCACAGTTATTCACACTAGTCAATCTCAAATCCACTTACTCTGTCCATTCCTTCCTGTGGAAACAAAATAAAATCTCTTGCCCACACTTCCCCTTACACTTTATGCTTGTGAGATCCTGGTGCTTCCCCATGTGGCCTTCTGTGGCACGGCAGACCGCCTTCTCTTGGGAACTGTTCATATGAATATTTTTGATGGCAGTCCTCTTTTCCTCTTTTGGCTTTGCCATACCTAAATACTAATAAAATTTGCATTTAAGAAAAACAGTTACATAACAAATTATGCCAAATAGTAGTAACTTAAAATAACAAATTAACTTGCCTCACCAAACTGAATTTGGCAAGATGCATAGTTTAGCTTATAAATTAGTAGAAGTGGCAGTTTTGGAAGAACATGTGGGGTCAGAATAGTGAGGAAGACATTTCTGAGAAATAAAATTACCCACATAGGTCACAATTTGAGAAGAAAGCTGAAGTCAAGTGCATCTTTCATCTCCCTATACTGGTGATTCTTCAAAATAAGCCAAGTAAAATGTTTGAAGTTTGCTATAAATCAATAATATCTCTAAAAATCAGATATCTGAAATATTGTTAAAGTTTGAGTTAAAATTAATTAATTTGGCTCATGAGACATTCCTCTTGCAACTACTTAAAATACTCAGTGCTTCAATTCTGTTTTAGTATATGACTTTCCTCCTATACAAATATGTTAGATCATTTGTATAGATTGGGAGAACTGTCCCTTTTTAATCTATACCTATATGATGAGCTACATTTATAAAATATTTTTACTTAATCCTTCTCTTTGCCAAATTATTGTTGCACTTTATTTTTCTACTAAAAATTCACAAATACCAATTTATTATCCAACATGCTCAAAAATGGGATTCAATAAAATGGAATCTTCCTGGTAATTAAAGTGTTCATCTTGAGTGCAATCCTTTAATTCATTCCAAAGGTGAAAGTAAACAGTGTGCAAACAGTGGCTTTCCTTACAATTTGGTACCTAGGCTAATACAGATCATCTTTTTTCTTAATTCTGAATTTATCTTTCCATAGTTTGAGATTTACAGATGTCTGATTTCAAAAGCAGGGTTTGATGCTACATATTTTAAATTACATTTAGTTTTCCTGGTGAGGTTGGGAATTTTATTCCATCTCGTGAAATAACCAAACATTTCCTGGGGGTGTTGCAACAGTAATCAATTAGCCATTCAGAGAATTACTGTTCTAATAAAAATTTAATTAGTTTCTGTCTCTTCCTATCTTAAGTGGTTGTTAGTGTTATCATCAGTATCATCTAGTAGATTCTGAGATTTTTATTTTTTCATATGTTCAAGAAGAAACATCTGGGGTAAAGCAATGCTCTGATTAGGCAAAAGTTACATGTTTTTTTCTTTGGGAATTCTCCATTTATAAATTGCTTACTTTTGATAATGAATGTTACAAATATATGTTTAATCACAAATTTAGCTAAATAATTAGTAGAAAATGAAATGTTTAACCACAAATTTAGCTAATTAATTAGTAGAAAGTGAAATAAAATTTAAAAGAATGCTTTTTTTGTTATTATTTATACACTCAGCATTGCAAATATAGCAATACAATGCATAATTGCTGAATTCTTGATTTGGGTGAAAAAACACACAAAAAATCTTAAAATCATTATAAGAACTCTGATTTAATGCTATCTACACACAATTTCTTTAATATGATAAAGATGGTCATTGTTAACCTGTTATTGGAATTTACTGGTGGTTATATGAAGGGTTGAATTGCTATGTTTTGAAGTATATCCTGAAGAAGGAAAAAAAAACTGTAAATCATAAAAATTATCTATTTAATTTGTAAAAGAATAATAATGTAAGTGGAACTCTGAATACTGAACTCTGACCTGTGGAGAATAAACTGAAGCAGAACAAATGGTATACTATAAGCTACATTCAAGAGTTTAGCACTAGGTGAGTTCCATAGAAGATAATGATAGCTGTGCAACAGTGTTAACTAATCATGTCAACAGAAGAACATGGGTTCCTTTTAACAGGATCACTTTTGTTTCAGGCAATTCAAGACAAAGCAATTGATAATTCAGCATGTATTCAGGCATTCTGTTGAGTCAAGGATTTACATTTTTATTTCAGATGTGGTCACATGTAGCTAATATATTTTAAAAGAAAAAAATCTCATCTCTGGGTACTTGGTTTTAAAAATAATGGTTTTCTGATCATTTAGATTCTAGAATGTTCATTAATCTGCATTTTGAAACACAAAATAAACATAATTAATGATTAATGATAATAATTATAAAATTTTCTGTGACTTTTCTTGAAGCCCTTCTTATAATTGGCTTTCTTGAAACAGCACTTCCATATTATTGAATCAGTGGAAACAAGGGCTGTCCTCATTCTGCTGCCTTTCTGTTTCTACACTGACTCTCTCTTAGGTCATGAATTTTCATATCCTCAAATGGAGAATGTGTGCATGCATGCTAAGTTGTTTCAGTCATGTGTGACTTTGCATCCTTGTGGACTGTAGCCCACCAGTTTTCTCTGTCCATGGAATCCTCCAGGTAAGAATAGTGAAGTGGGTTGTCATGCCCTCCTCCCGTAAATGGAAAATATCCTTCCTCTATGTTGACATCAATGAGAAAGAGAACATTCAGGGAGGTACGAATAAACCGCGTTCAATCAGATATTATTGCCTTGCAAGCAACCTACTGAGAAAATCCAAAAATATTAAATTTTTGCAAAAGAGTCACAAAATCTAACCAGCTTACTAAATCTCACAATTATGCTAAAACACTCTTCAGACCCCAAATTATTATCAATCTAGAATTTAAGTCACTTTATATTATAGACTCATAGAAAAATAATGTGAAGGGTAAAGGAGAAATTATTTCCTAAAATATTTAAAAGGAGTCTATAAAAACTTAAAGCATAGATATAAAGTTGAGAATATTCAACTCAATTGAAATCAAAATACAAGCCTACAGATGCAAGAACTGATAAGAAACCAAAATATTACACAAGAGACTGGATGTTTTTGAAAATAAGTGCAATGGAATATATTCTACTGGAATGAAACCAATTTATTCCAGGAGATAATCTAAGGAAATGATGATTGAGAGCTATGTCTCTACCAGATTAGCAACAAGCACAAACTTATTTAAACCAATTATTCCAGATGTCCACCAGTGGGCACAAAGCTGCAAAATCATATGGTATGACCTTCAGTTCAGTTCAGTTCAGTCGCTCAGTCGTGTCCGACTCTTTGCGACCCGATGAATTGCAGCACGCCAGGCCTCTCTGTCCATCACCAACTCCTGGAGTCTACCCAAACCCATGTCCATTGAGTCAGTGATGCCATCCAACCATCTCATCCTCTGTCATCCCTTTCTCCTCCTGCCCCCAATCCTACCCAGCATTAGGGTCTTTTCCAATGAGTCAACTCTTCACATGAGGTGGCCAAAGTATTGGAGTTTCAGCTTCAACATCAGTCCTTCCAATGAATACCCAGGATTGATCTCCTTTAGGATGGATTGATTGGATCTCCTTGCAGTCCAAGGGACTCTCAAGAGTCTTCTCCAACACCACAGTTTAAAACATCAGTTCTGTGGCATTCAGCATTCTTCACCGACGAACTCTCACATCCATACATGACCACTGGAAAAACCATAGCATTGACTAGACAGACCTTTGCTGGCAAAGTAATGTCTCTGCTTTTAAATATGCTATCTAGGTTGGCCATAACCTTCCTTCCAAGGAGTAAGCGTCTTTTAATTTCATGGCCGCAATCATCATCAGCAGTGATTTTGGAGCCCTCCCCAAAAAAGTCAGACACTGTTTCCACTGTTTCCCCATCTATTTCCCGTGAAATGATGGGACCAGATGCCATGATCTTGGTTTTCTGAACATTGAGCTTTAAGCCAACTTTTTCACTCTCCTCTTTCACTTTCATCAAGAGGTTCTTTAGTTCTTCTTCACTTTCTGCCATAAGGGTGGTGTCATCCGCCTATCTGAGGTTATTGATATTTCTCCCGGCAATCATGATTCCAGCTTGTGCTTCTTCCAGCCCAGTATTTTTCATGATGTACTCTGCATATAAGTTAAATAAGCAGGATGACAATATACAGCCTTGACGTACTCCTTTTCCTATTTGGAACCAGTCTGTTGTTCCATGTCCAGTTCTAACTGTTGCTTCCTGACCTGCATACAGGTTTCTCAAGAGACAGGTCAGATGGTCTGGTATTCCCATCTCTTTCAGAATTTTCCACAGTTTATTGTGATCCACACAGTCAAAGGCTTTGGCATAGTCAATAAAGCAGAAATAGATGTTTTTCTGGAATTCTCTTGCTTTTTTGATGATCCAGCGGATATTGGCAATTTGATCTCTGGTTCCTCTGCCTTTTCTAAAACCAGCTTGAACATCTGGAAGTTCATGGTTCACGTATTGCTGAAGCCTGGCTTGGAGAATTTTGAGCATTACTTTACTAGCATGTGAGATGAGTGCAATTGTGCAGGAGTTTGAGCATTCTTTGGCATTGCCCTTCTTTGAGATTGGAACGAAAACTGACCTTTTCCAGTCCTGTGGTCACTGCTGAGTTTTCCAAATTTGCTGGCATATCGAGTGCAGCACTTTCACAGCATCACCTTTGAGGATTTGAAATAGCTCAACTGGAATTCCATCACCTCCACTAGCTTTGCTTGTAGTGATGCTTTCTAAGGCCCACTTGACTTCACATTTCAGGATGTCTGGCTCTAGGTGAGTGATCACACCATCGTGATTATCTGGTATGACCTTAGTGCCAAAGAAAAACTTAAAAAGCACCATAAACAGAAAAAAAGGGCAATTGATCTTAATGTCATACAACAGATGGTAGTAAATGTAGAAATAAATATTTTGTACACCTTGTGCCAAAGTTGGTGAGGAAATGAGGCAATAAACATTCTCATTTGTAGAAGAGTATATTGCAGTCATGTCAAATCTATAACATTCTGCAGTACTTTCAAAATGGAGTAAAACACTGAGAATTGAATCTTTATTTTAAACCAGACCATACTTTTTAATTGAGCAAAATTATTTACAGTGAATCACATTATGCCTATGGTCAACATATATAGAGTTTGATGCTGCTCATAAAACCATATCTAAGTTTAACAAGTAATACAATGAGAGGAAGAATGTACAGAATTTACTCTATTCATAGGATAAATGATATAGTTTTTGACTTAACATTGTACTTCTTTACTTCATAATTTTCATGATTTATTCAGAACCCACTGTATACAGAGTTGAGTGCCAAGATTTATGTTTTTCTTGCTGTTCACTGCAGATAAGCAATGAAATAAAATAGGTACAGATGGTGTAAGATTACAGTGGACCAGTTTAACCCCATTTTGCAATATGAATTGACAGCAACATATAATTTATTCTCAGTGACCCAGATACAGAGTGTCCATATAATCAGTTAATAATGTCCACTAGTACTTTGGCATTCAAGATACTACCTTCCAATCATCTGTTGGCATGTATTCAGAGAAGGTAAACTAATGGTGAATAAAAAATATATGTATAGAACAACTTGAAAAACAAACAATCCATACCAGAAGAAAACACGAAAGCCTTTGATTTATTTATTGTTTTGACTATGTGCCACTGCTTTCCAGTGTGTTTTCTTATTAGTGTGCAATAACAAACACAATATATGAAATGATTCCTGAAGGTCATACACACTGCACATACTATCCTTATGCTCATAACAGTTTCTTTCTAGAAGAGTACACTAAAGCGTATCGAAGTTACCTAAATTGAGAAAAGTCATGCAACCAATGAGCCACCAGACAGAAATTTAAAATTATCCACATATATTATTAATCTAAGGAAAACCTAAGGAACCCTCTGTGTACCTAACTCTGAAATAATTATGAGTAAGACCTGTTGTGTTCATTTTATCCACAGCATTATGTTGTTGGAAATCATTAAGACATCCAGTGGGGATTATTAAATCTCCCCAAATATTTTACCAGATATCAATATCAGTGATTTGTTAGGATACCAATGGTTTTAAAATAGAGTTTTGTCCTTGAAGGCTTAATTAGGCCAGATGGTTGATTCAAATGGACTGAATTTCTAAGCTGAAAAACAACCAATACTTTTATTTTCAAAAGTGTCTGTCAGACAAAATAAACTAACCGTGATTCCCAGGAAATTATAGACCATAAGGCGTCTGCCTGCAATGTGGAAGACCTGGGTTCGATCCCTGGGTCGGGAAGATCCCCTGGAGAAGGAAATGGCAACCCACTCCAGTATTCTTGCTTGGAGAATCTCATGGACAGAGGAGCCTGGTAGGCTACAGTCCAGGGGTTGCAAAGAGTCGGACACGACTGAGCAACTTCACTTTTCTTTTTCCTTTAGGAATACTATAAGTATAAATAAATGAGGAATGAGGAATTTGATGCTGTAATACTTTGCTTTTTCAATATGCCTATTTCATATTTTGAAATCTTAAGAGTTTTGCATATTTGCAAAATAAAATGCTTTATATTTCTAGACAAGTAGTATAATATATAGGAGAAGGCAATGGAAACCCACTTCAGTATTCTTGCCTGGAGAATCCCAGGGACGGGGGAGCCTGGTGGGCTGCCGTCTCTGGGGTCGCACAGAGTCAGACATGACTGAAGCGACTTAGCAGCAGCAGCACAGCAGTATAATATACATATAATATGGGCTTATATATTACAGTAGGGAGTGGTGGCCATCTACATCCAGCCAAAATACTATTAAAAATATGTTTAATCATAATTCTTAACCTAGAGCACTAGTAATATTATAAAAATATATATATTCATATACAAACAAATATTACATATTCTATAGGCATTAATCTCATTTTATAGATACATATTCAATAACCTAATCATGAATTAATCCACTCATTCATCAAATTTATATTGAAATTTTACATTCTAAATACCACAGTTTCTGAGAACCCATTCAGAAAGATGATTATGCCTTACATGAAGCTACCATGATTAATTTAAGTATCTAAGTATTTCATGAGAACTTTACTGAATATCATTTTGAATTTAAGATTTATGCTTCCACCATATACATCATACTTGGCATAATGCTATGAACATCATAAGTCCCCCAGTATGTCTGATAATTCATTTAAACAAGTCAGGTAGGTTTATCTCCCCCTTGATCCTTATATCATCAAAACAAAATTTGGAATGACAGGTTAATTACAGTTCAAGCAGCCAGGATTTCTCAGCTCTTGTCTCATCGTAGCAAGGATTCGAAACAACTGACTCAGCTATGGCTCAAGCAGACAAAACTTTTATTAAACAGACAGCAGATAGTACACTCCCAAGATGTGTGAGCAGGCCAATCCCAAAGGAGTGGCCCCAATCCCTCTTGGCTTCCCTTTTTATACTTCTTGTCTCTTCTTGGTTCTGCCTGTGCAAAATAGGGCTTGTACCCACCACTAATCAGAAAATGGAATGCAAACCAGCATATGCTCAAGGCCAAGGAGCATATGCTTCTCCTTGGCCTTGAGGGAAGGGAGTATGTCTGGACACATGCAAAATAGGGCTGTTAAATTCATCGGAGAAGGCAATGGCACCCCACTCCAGTACTCTTGCCTGGAAAATCCCATGGACGGAGGAGCCTAGTAGGTTGCAGTCCATGGGGTCGCTAAGAGTCAGACACGACTGAGCGACTTCACTTTCACTTTTCACTTTCCTGCATTGGAGAAGGAAATGGCAACCCACCCCAGTGTTCTTGCCTGGAGAATCCCAGGGACGGGGGAGCGTGGTGGACTGCCGTCTCTGGGGTCGCACAGAGTTGGACATGACTGAAGCGACTTAGCAGCAGCAGCAGCAAATTCATCTAGGAGGGCATAGATTGAGAGTTTTGATTCACAGCTACAAGTCACATAACAACAGACTCTATTGTGCATGTCTTTCCCATAATTCAATCTATTATAATCAGATGTACGAATGTATATAATATTTATGAACCCAAATGGGCTCCTGACTGCCTAAGGTTACTTTAGGACACAGCTGTGCATCAAGGGTGCAGGTGTCAGAGTTGGAGAAGCCTCTGTGGTTAGTTTGTATGTATTGTGTGCCTAGGATGCATGCACAGGTGTTGGAAAAGTCTCTATAGTTACTTTTGTAGCAAATCTGTGATCTCTCCTGGACATGTCTGGGGTAAGTTTTAGAGATCAGCTTGCTTCCTTTTCATCTAGGCCGTCCCTTTGTTCATGCCTAACTTCCTACCTAACAAACATTTAATTGGTCTTCTACTATGGTGTTATGTTGAGAATGAATGTCAAGGTTCCACAGATTCCTGTGATTTACTAAAATAGGGTGATGATGTTACCATATACTTTAAAATATTCATATAATCTATTCAATGATTTCAATGTCAATGACATCATTATAGCATTGAGAAGGATGTATCAGAAAATAGTTAATAGAAAAATTTGAATGCTAAGGAAAAAGAGAATATGAAACATTAGTCTTATCCCACTAGATGCTATTTTACTAATTGTCATATCTTGTAAAGAAGTCAGTTCAGAATAAGCAATATAAGGTTAGGAGGATGTGATCTCCCTGTCGATAGCTCTAACTGGTAATTGAAGCTTGCTTCATTCTGGACCATCTGTAGACTCCATGTGGTCCTAGAACATAGAAAACAGAATCAGACCCTTAAGCATGGGTTAATCAATGCTACTCCATGGTCTGTCATAATTTAGTGCAGTTACAAATGTGATCAAGGAGCACCGATATTAAAATTACTCTTTCAAATAAAATCCAAAGCCAACATTATAGAGTGATACTTTGGAATTGTCTGTGCAATTTCCAGCATGCTAATGTCTAGTCTCTAGGTTATTAGAATATTTTTTCTGATGTGTTACTTTTGTGTTTTTGTAAAGTAGTATTTCTTTCTGTCTCCTTCCCCTTTACTCTTCTGTTTTCCACCAGCGTGGATGCTAGTCAGTGCAATCCTTTGTCTATTTTATTAGTTTTTTCCCCCAAATGCTGATACCAAAATCAGCTGTATAACAAAGGAAAATAGAGAAGGTGTCTGGGAAGTTTGGTTCTTAATCCCTTTGTAGGGAAAACTCTCATCTACATCTTCAATCTTTCTTATAAGAATAATTAACTCTCTGCTAAAATCCAGCACTTGTAACTCCTCATGTATCCCCAGAATGGAACAGCTCGTAACTATTGAATTTTACTTGGGAAATTGTGAGAAACAACTGCTCCCACTTGAGCTATTCGGAGATGGCTACAATTATCAGTCAGCTTATTGGACTCCAGAAGTTGCAATAATAAGAGCACATTCCACCACTCGGAGAATGAAAGTATCACGGAGATTGTTTTGCTCCCTGTCCTTTTGAGTCCCTTTGGGATTTTTGGTCAAACACCCATTCCTGCCTAAAACATTCCTCCCACAGACCAATCACCTGGATAATTGCATTTTCATTCTGAAAGATGTAAGGGGGGAAAACAACCAAAAATAACACAGAGTGACTCACAGTCATTAAAAGAAATATTTCTGATTTGGTCTTGTATTCACCACACACACTTCTAAAAGCTTTTGAATATTGAGTCAAACTTCATTAAGCAACCCTGTTGTTACTTTATTGTCACTGGTAGTGTGTATGTCTGTGTGTGTTGTTGTTGTGCATACCTTTTATCAAGGCACTGAATATGATAAATTTCAATAGATACACCAAAAGGCAGAAAATGAAACTTCTTTACACTTTAAATACTGGCTTGATAACTATGAAGAGAGAATTTCTCTCTCCTGCCCCCAAAAGGCATAAACAACAACAGATCTGATGAAAGGAAAGAACATAAGACACCCGCTCATACACTGAATTCTTTTCTAGCAAGATCTTCTTAGGGAATTTTTTGGGTCCAGGTGCAAGCTATTACCTTGTTTGTGACAACAAAACATGTGATCTTAGCCTGAGTGTTTACAAATGAGCACAGGTGGCATTACAAAATAGGCTTTGGAATAGATATTAGAAAGTAGAGAAACAGTAGTCTGTCAAAGAGATTTGCTTCAAAATTGTTTTACTTACTATTGCAATGTTTTGGCATTCAAAGGCCAAATTTTCTGCCTTAAAATATCTTTATTGTCAACATTATTGATACATATTATAATTTATCTTACAATTATAAAAGTGGTCACCAAAGCCACCATCAATTGTTTTCACTATATTTACACAGATCAAAAAAGTGTTGCCATGTAATGACAAATCTGAAATTCAGGCAGACTTGAATGATTAGCCCTTTTTCAAGGTTATTAATTTTGAATGGAGCTTTGCTTTTCCAGAAATTACTTGGGGATATCAACACAACAGATGAAATAAATATCAGAAAAATGATTTTAAAATGGAGATCAATCAGTGGCCCAAATCCCTAGATACTTCTTTTTCTTTCTTATTTTTCATTCATTGAAGAACATTATAAGTGTCACATATAACAAACTGCCTAGGACTATCACTGGCAAATCATTGTTACACTACAGATATTAGCTCTTTGAATTCATGTCATTTTGTCCCAGATGGATATTTTTCACATATATCCAACTTTAGCTTTTCTTAAAAATGAAATTTTCTTCCTTGAAAAAATTAGGTGGGTTAAAAAAAGAAAAGGATGATCTTTGTGTTTTTAGCTCTGAAAGACAGTTATCTAGAATAGACTGTATATTGTCCAATTTTAACCTATAAATTTTCTTAAATCTCCATAGCACATTAAAAAAAAATTTTGTTAATGTTACAGTTGCTAATGAAAATAGTTTGGGAGTAAAAGTTTGCTAAAACACTTTACTCTTGAGTGTCTAAAATAACAAATTATATTACTAAAGATTTGTCATGTCTAGTAGTTATCTAAACTATTTATAAAATAAATGACAATGTAAGTTAGCTCTGGACTCAAAAACTTTGTTTTAAATTGTAAGTAATCTCTAGCTAAGATAATTATTTTTGAAGATACCTCATTATTCGGAAACCACCATGCAACCTTTCAAGGTTCCTTATCTTAAAAAAAGTTACATTTGAAAAACTTTTCAAAAAATTACATTTTTCTTCAAGTATAAAAATTTAATATCCCCAGAACTCTTGTTTATCAAATTCTAAATAAGAATAATGCATAGTGCTTTGTAGTAAAGCTCAAATATAAATTTCTAAATCTTGTTAGATCAATTAGTTACTTTATTTGGGTTTGGCATCTTAAATAATTTTTGAAAGATTTATAGTATTGATTTGTTTACATTTTTATTTGATATTGGAGTATAGATGATTTATAATGTTGTGTTACTTTTGGTTAACAGCAAAGTGATTTTGTTTTATATGTATATATATATTCATATATCTATTCTTTTTCAGATTCTTTTCACATAGAGCTTATTATAGAGTATTGGGTAGAGTTCCCTGTGCTACATAGTAGGTCTTTGTTAATTATGCATTTTATATATATTAGTGTGCTTATGTTAATTCCAACCTCATAGTTCCCACCAACACACACACTTTTCCCTTTGGTAACTATAAATTTCCTTTCTAAGTTTGATCATCTATTTCTGTTTTGTAAATAAGTTCATTTGTATCAGTTTTAAAATTCTACTTATAAGTTACATTATATAATATTTGTCTTCCTCTCTCTGACTTACTTTACCTAGTATGATAATCTCCAGATCTATCTATGTTGCTGCAAATGGCAATATTTCATTATTTTATATGGCTGAGTAATATTCCACTATATATGTACCACAACTTCTTTATTCACTCATCTGTAGATGGACATTTAGGTTGCTCACATATTCTGATTATTTTAAATAGTGCTACAATGAAGATTGGGGCTCATGTATCTTTTCAAAGTATGGTTTTCTTCAGATATATTGTATAATTGTTTTGTTTTAAAATGTACTAGAAAGGGCTATGCACTTTTTCACTATTTCTACAGTCTCCTTTTTTCATGAAAATATCTTTCAAATTCTTGATATTTCTCCAATTGGTAAGAAAATAAACCTAGAAGGGGATGTAGTTTGGTGATTCATTTTGTCTTGCCTTTTTGCTGGATCCTGAACTGGCCTACACCTCCTGCCTCTCTCTCTCAGACTTAGCTTTTCTTTATTATTATTATTTTTTTTATTTTAACACCAAAAACATTTTGTTTTGGGATATAGCCTATTAACAATGTTGTGATAGTTTCAGGTGAACAGTGCAGAAACTCGGCCATACAGATACATGTATCCATTCTCCCCCAAATCACCCTCTCATCCAGACTGGCACATAACATTGAACAAAATTCTATGTGCTTTACCATAGGTTTGTGTTGTTCATCCACTTTAAATATGGCAGCATGCACATGACCTTCCCAAAGTCCCTAATTATCCCTTCCCCTCTGCCACCATGAGTTCATTTTCTGTCTCTTTCTGTTTTGTAAGTTCATTTGTATCATTTCTTTTTTAGATTCCATGTATAAGGGGTGTCATATGATATTTCTCCTTCTCAGTCTGACTTACTTCACTCAGTATGACACTCTCTGTGTTCATCCGTGTTGTTGAAAATGACCTTATCTCTTAAAAAAAACTAAAAATAGAGCTACCATATGACTTTGCAATACCATTTCTGGACATATATCCAGAGAAAAACTTGGCTCAAAAAGATACATGCTCCCCAATGTTCATAGCAGCACTGTTTACAATAGTCAAGACATGGAAACAAACTAAATGTCCATTGACAGAGGAATGGGTAAAGAAGATGGGGTATATATATATACATTGGCTTTCCTTTCATTTGAAAACTTCAGACATAGAGCATTGAGCAGCTCCTGCCCTATGCAGGGGCGAGTTTCCCCCTGGGAAGGGTAGCAAGGACTACATACTGGAAGAAAAGCCTGTCCTCAGTACTGTGGTCACCGCAGGTTTCAACAATAGAAAAAGCTTTCTGTATAATGACATTTTACTTATCTCTTTCTCTCTCCTCAGTTCTTCCCAGCCTTTAACTAATAAAGAATTGAGAAATAGAGAAAATTATTTTCAAAGTCTTATTTAGGATTTTGGCATGCTTGGCCTGGGTGGGGCTGGAGAGCACTTGATGCTTTCTCCAGAATGAAGAGTCCCATTTGTATATCAGTGCTGAAAATAAAACAAAATGAAAGTCTAGATCAGAGTTTTGTGGACTATTTTTAAAAAGTCATTAATATAAGAAACTTATATTAGTAGTATTTAAACATTCTCACCTGTAAAGAATAAAACGGAAGATAAATATTCTTGCAAACAATAGCCGAGTTTTAAGACTCATTTTCATTTTAACTTCAATTTGTTTTGCCAATGTATTAATGTTTAGAGGTTCCATTACACTAATGTTATTTATTAATTTTTTTCACTTCCATACACAGTTAATTGAAGAGCTTTTTCGGGCACCCATGTCTGTAAAAAAATATTTTTAAATAAAGTTTCTTTTGTTGTAGCAAAAGAAAAAAAAAAAACCTCAAAGTCATTCAAAATTTTGAAAATGTGCTCAATAAGCCAAGATAGTAATGTATGTTTGCAAATATTGGTGATTTTAAGACATAATATGAAGTATGTAACTCACAATATCCATAAAAATTGAACACAAGTCAGAAGGTAAGAAGTCTTACTAAATTTTAGATTGCTAGGCTAGAGTAAGTCTTTTATGAAAACTATATTGCTTTGTTGTTTAGTCACTAAGTCGTATCTGACTCTTTTGTGACTTCAGGGACTGTAGCCCACAAGTCTCTTCTGTCCATGGGATTTCCCAGGCAAGAGCACTGGAGTGGGTTGCCATTTCCTTCTCCAGGGGATTTTCCTGACCCAGAGATCAAACATACATCTCCTGCATTGGCAGGCAAGTTCTTTACCACTGAGCCCCTATATCCTTCAGATATTTAGGAAGCTCAAATACTTCACAGCTGCCAATTTTATATCTTCTCTGACAAACTAATGTTATGATAATATTGATGAATTTAATCTGTATTAAAATTACTGACTGATTGTGAAAATTTATTATGTGACTTGAATTTAACACATTACAGAGCATCTATCTTCAGTAGTTTGCCTTACTATTTAAAATTTCATTTTCTCAGAAACATAAAGATTTCTTCCAATATACAGAGTGTTTGAAAATGGAAATAAATGTTTTGTAAATGAACTGCAGAAAAAGAATTTTCAATATCTCATTCAGTAAGGTAAATAAGAACAATAATAATTTGACATATGATTATAATCACTGCAGATGGTGACTGCAGCCATGAAATTAAAAGACACTTACTCCTCGGAAGGAAAGTTATGACCAACCTAGACAGCATGTTAAAGAGCAGAGACATTACTTTGCCAACAAAGGTCCGTCTAAGGCATCTTTTGTGTGTAAGATCTCTTTGAGACTTGTGCTTGCACAGGTTTCCCAGAGAGGATCTTGTGTGTAAGATCTCTTGAGACTTGTGCTTGGAACTGAACACATATAGCTTCTACCAGTTCTCTCAACCCAAGGCAAGTTACAAAGTCAGCTCAGATTCAAGAAGTGGAGAAAAAGATTCTAATATATGATAGGAAGTTACAAAGTCATATTGCAAGGGATGTGGATAAAACTACAGGAAATTTTGTGACTCACTTTTTCTACAAATTATAAATTACAATGATAGATTGCATATATTAAACATCCCATAAAGACTTGCTGAATGGATGAGGGAATAAATGCATCAATAAGTGAATGATTGAATAACGAAGAAAAGTAATACAACTCTCCTCAGTAAGGTGACATCTTCATTAACTGGGCACGGTCCAGGTTATAGATGTTGATAATATTTTGTAGTCATTATTTATATAGATAGACTGTTTTGACTAAATTGAGTATTCACTTCCTTTTTCTAATTATTTTTATTTAAATGCAATTTTTTGAGTTTCTGTTTCCTGAAATGACAATAATATTCAATTATTACTAAATCATTTTTCAATTTCCCTTTTGAATAAAATTTTTACCTTCTCCTGTTTTGTAATAATTGACCTCATAGAATTATTTCTGGCCTTTAAATATCCCCTCCCAGTCTAATTGTATCAAACTTAAAACTTATAAGGGCATTAAAATCATTGTTTAAATGGTTTTAAATTGTTCAAAACCATTGTATAAATAAATATTAATTGCTATTAAGTGTAAGAAGTCTTACACTAAAAAACCTTACTTCATGCAAACTTTCACTATATTTTCAACATCTATTCTTCCCTCTACCTCAAAATAAGAATTATCTCAATATGTCTTTTTTTATCCAAATTGCATATCTTCATTTCTGCTGGTGTATTTTTATAAAGTGAAGAGCACTCTGATAATGAGCTTCAAAAAACCTGGAAATCATTCCAATTAAAATCTGCCCACATGTAATATATCACAAATAAAAGGCACAGATCTGTGAGGGCAGAAAAAATGCAAAGATAATTCAATATGAAAGTAATTTTCATATAAGCCTCTGTAATTTTGCTATATGTGACAATGTAGACCTCAAAAGTATGATGGTAAATACTTTTTCAAATGCAAATGTGAAAGGTATTAGCTTAGAATGCATGCAGAATATGAGTTTGATTTAGGCTGGCATTCTGCTTTGGAAGGTCCACATGTTAAATTAGTTTCAATCTATAATTGCACCTGCAGTTAGCATAGCAGTTCAAAAAGACCAATGCTAGGTTACTGTTTAAGCACAGAAAGATGCAGGGTTTTACGGTCCCTTAGCTTGCTTCACTGTGTGACACTATTAAAATTTCCACAGAGCACAACATTATATACTGAGTTCAATAAAAAAAAAAAAATGGTAATGCCCCTTGGAAGAAGTTAGCTCATTTTCTTTTTATTGGTTGTAGTGAGTGTGGTGCCAAGCTGCTGGTTTCCTCTTCATTGCTTTAAAGAGAAAAGCTCATCTAAGTCAAAAAATAAATTAAAATTAAACTATATCTACTAAATTCATTGCCTTTTGTATACAGAAAATGTTAGGGTTTTGTGGTAAAATAATCTTCTATTTGTTCATTTTATTTTAATGGTGCCTCACAGCTGTCTTCCATGCCTTAGAGATGGAAGGGAAACACAATTTGAAATCAGAATAAAAATTTTCCACGATAGAGACACAGAGGTAGAGATGAAATGGATACCAAGGGGGAAGGGCAGAGGAGAGATGAACTGGGAGATTAGGATTGACATATATATACTATTATGTATAAAATAGATAAGTATTGAAAATCTACTGTGTGTATAGCACAGGGAACTCTACTCAGTGCTCTGTGGTGACCTAAATGGGAAGGAAATTCAAAAAAGAGGGGATGTATATATAGGTATATCTGATTCACTTTGCTGTACAGTAGAGACTAACATAACATTGTAAAGCAAGTATACTCTAATAAAACTTAATAAAAACCCAGTTTTCTGTGAATGAATCTATTTGAATTTAACTCAAATTAGAAGTAACATGAACATTTATAATAGCTTTCGAGAGATATTATACTACATATATGCAGTCTATTAAAAGCATCCAGAAGTCCTTTCTGGGTACACATAGGCAATAACGTGTGTGTTGTGCAAACACACTCATGCATGTTAGGGCACACATATATGGTACTGCCTGCAAATACAAATTAGAGTATATATACAGTGTATACTCATTATCCTGTTTTCTTTTGCTATGGATATAGACTCAAGACTCTTCTCACTAACTTAAGCTATAATATATTCCACTTACAATACACATGCAAATAAATATTTTTGATTGATGACTCCATGAGGCAAGTTGGTGAATCTACATAAGTGAAGAAAAATAGTTGCACAGTTAAATGAAATTATCTGACAATACCCACATAACTCAACCATGTGCAATCATCGTATATATGATTGCTATTTTTTCAAAGACCTTGAAAAAGTAAAGAGTTAATAGTCTTTCTTACATATGAGGATTTTTATACTCAGAAATATGATTTCTCAGAGCACCCAAGAATAGAGAATCAAAATTTCCTTTCTTTGTCAACTAAACTCTTCATTTAGCCCTCACTGCAGTAACAAATTGAAAGGTTGACATATCAATGCCATGTATGTTTTGCTTTAGGCGAGGCTCAGAATGACTTCACAACAATATTACTTAACATAAATGCAAACTATCAGTTTATTGTAACAAGCAAAAGTATTTTTAAGGCACAATATGTACTATTTTAGTACTTATGAGCTTCCCTGGTGGCTCAGACAATAAAGAATCTGCCTGCAATGCAGGAGACCCATGTTCAGTCCCTAAGTGAAGAAGATCCCCTGGAGAAGGAAAGGCAACCCACTCCAGTATAAGTTATGATATTTTATTTGTTCCCATCTTTATTGAGTAAAATTCACCTATATTTTAAATACTGGTTTTCTCAAGGAGAAAATGTTTCTCCAAAACATTTTGGAAACACAAGATTTTCAATTTTGAAATGAACTATAGAGATTATCTCCTTGAATTTTCCATTCATTCTAGGATTTCCTTTTATATATCCCTAAATGTCTGCTTTTAAAAATAAGCTGGGAATTGGAGTTAATTGTTTCTTTAGGAAGATCATGATAATTTTTTGCAAAATCTTATATTGAGTTAAACTATCTCACTTTAACCCTAACACACCATTGACAGTTCTATCCTATAAAACCAGGATTCTTTACCCCCTTTCTACATGAACTTCTCTCCAAATAGTTACTAGTAATTGTACTAACAAGAACAATAATAATAACAATAGCTAAAATATATTGAGTGCTTATATTCCAAGAACAAATCTATATGATTTGCACATACCTTCAAATGCTAGCAACAATCTTTCAGAGTAAACATAATTACTAATGCTGGTTTACAGATATGGGGAAATAGGGAAAATATATTGAACTAATTTACCAAAGGTTAAGTTACTTGCTCAATGACACTGAATCAAATCCAAGGATCCTGGTTATACAACTCTTAAAGCTAACTGTTGTGCTGTAATAATACAGCTCTCATATTATCTTCAAATCTTTATTTCTCAAACAAGTGTGTCTCATTCAGCTACTTTTCATATATCAAGAATTGGACTGTCTTCAGTGTGCTTTGCTTCTTCCTATGTGTAAACATCATCTTTTCAGAATTGAATACAATAGGTCAGATGTGGTGTAACTGGGACCTATCCTTGAGGATTGATTTTTCTCACTTCATCTAAGGACCACACTAGTATTAATTTAGTTGAAGGTGGAATAAACTTAGGCATACAATATTAGCAATATTGTTTCTTTAAAAGAGCTGAAGAACAACACAGAAATTCAAAATTTATTCACATGAAATTCTGTAAATCTAATCTCCCTAAATCTTTATAGTTATTAGACCCATAAAAAGCTATACATTCATACATATTAAATTTTATCCCTTTCAATTCAACCTATCAAGAGTCTTCTGAACTCTGTTCTTTCATCCTGCATATTAGCTGTCTTTTTTGCACTGAATGGTTTATATTATTATCATTATCAAACAATTTCTGTTCATTAATATTTCATTCTTGAACTAAAACAATGTTTTCGGTCTAATGGTTAGCCTAAGGTTACCAAAACATCTTATATTTTATTCTCACAAAAGCAGTGAGGCAAAACTTATTAAAACTTAAAACAGTTTTGAAAACTCATTTTCCTCTCAACATTCACTTTCCATTAAAGTTGCAAAGGAATTGCTTACTTGGTAAGGACTCTTTTCCTTTTTGACTTATTTATAGGATTTTTCAAGAGTAATTCATGAGAAATTATTGAGAATTAGTATATTCCATTTTCCAAAAAATAGTAACAAGGAAGAAATGAGTTTTTATTTGATATGAATGTGGGGCACAGTAATTTTTCATGTGATTTATAGGTCTGAAAATAAGAGAAAATATAAGTTTCAAATTAATATACATCAAAGCAACCTTTTCTCTAGTAGAAACTAGACTTGTGTAAACCCTCTAATAATATAATTAAGAATCCGACAATGCCTCTGTGTGCAATTCACAGTTCCAAATGTCTACAGCTCTGATTCTGACCTTTCAAAACTCCATTAAGCTATGTAAATACAGTACAAAGAAATGTGTACTGTGCATAAACAGTATTCTGAAGCCAGCCAGACAAGGACACATTGCTTTGCTGTTGTCACCAGTGCTTGTTAGAGCTCTGTTGAGGCATTAATACATCCTTGCTATTGATTTGTATATGACAGATCTACCATGAGACTCATTTTGTGGTCTTTCTGTTCAATATGTGGTTTAAGGGTGACCCCTACTTATAAGTATTATTCTGATATAGTAGACAGATTGTGATGGTTAAATTATTTGTCTATTTAACTAAGCTAAGGGATGCCCAGATAGGTGGTAAAACATTACTTCTGGGTGTGTTTTTGATGGTTTTGTTGAAAGATACCAGCATTTGATTCAGTAAAGTGAGTAGAGATCTGCCCTCACAAATCTGTGTAGGCATTATCCAATCCAATGAGGGCCTAAATACAGTAAATAAGTGAAGAAAGGGCAAATCTTTCTCTTTTTGAACTGGGACATACATAATTTCCTGCCCTCATACATCAGAGCTCTTGGTTCTCGAGCCTTCTAACCTAGAATCTATGCCAGCTGCCCCTTGGTTCTCAGACCTTTGGAGTCAGTCTGAATTCCACCACCAGGTTTCATAGTTCTCCACCTTGTAGAGGGCAGCTTGTGAAACTCAAGGCCTCCATTGCTGTAGGAGACAATTCCTATAACAAATCTCTTATATATTCTCTTGGTTCTATTTCTATAGAGAACTCTGACCAATAAGGAAATATTATGAAGACCTATAGCAATTTAATGAAGATAATAACAGTGAAATGTCTTGAAAAGTGCAAGAAGAGAAAAAGTCCAGGACTCACATGAAATATAAAATTCTAATAAAACAGTTTTTAGGTAGCTTGCTATGGATATATTTTTAAATTACACAATTAATTTTCACTATAAAAAAGAAAGTATAAATCACCTCAATTTCACCAACCATTATAAATTTCCATTAACATTTTTGTATTTACCTTGCAAAGTATCAACTGTGTTTGAAATGTATGTATGCATATATGCTTGCTGCTGCTGCTAAGTCGCCTCAGTCGTGTCCGACTCTGTGCGACCCCATAGGCGGCAGCCCACTAGGCTCCCCCGTCCCTGGGATTCTCCAGGCAAGAACACTGGAGCGGGTTGCCATTTCCTTCTCCAAAGCATGAAAGGGAAAAGTGAAAGTGAAGTCGTTCAATCATGTCCGACTCTTAGTGACCCCATGGACTGCAGCCTACCAGGCTCCTCCGTCCATGGGATTTTCCAGGCAAGAGTACTGGAGTGGGTTGCCAGTGCCTTCTCCAGCATATATGATTACAATCGTATAAATACATATGCAGAATAAAAAATGAATTAAGCACTAAATGTTTAGGACTTTTCTATTAATAACATACTGAGAATATTTTATGTCAAAAATATATTTCTAAAATATCATTTTAATGAATAAGAAAGCTGAGTGCTGAAGAATTGATGTTTTTGAACTGTAGTGTTGGAGAAAACTCTTGAGATTCCCCTGGATTGCAAGGAGATTCAATCAGTCAATCCTGAAGAAAATCAGTCCTGAATATTCACTGGAAGGACTGATGCTGAAGCTTAAGCTCCAATACTTTGGCCACCTAATGTGAAGAACTGACTCATTGTAAAAGACCCCGATGCTGGGAAAGATTGATGGTAGGAGGATAAAGGGATAACAGAGGATGAAATGGTTGGGTGGCATCACTGACTCAGTGGACATGAGTTTGAGCAAGTTCCAGGTGATGGACAGGGAGGCCTGGTGTGCTAGAGTCCATGGGGTCGCAAACAGTAGGACACGACAGAGTGACTAAACTGAACTGAAAATATCATTTTGATGAATGATCAATATTTCATTTTGTGTGAAATCCAAATAAAATTCTTCTTGCCATAACCTTGGGGCTTACCATGATAATGAATTCAAAAGAAGCAAAATAGGATTTGTCGAAGGCTTGGAAAAGTGTGTAGAGAAGATATTGCTTATCCAATTGTATTAGTTTTTCAACTCTATGTAATGAATTACCATGTATTTGACAAATTAAAACACCAGTAATTTGTTATCTCATAGTTCAAAGAGGCAGGACTTTAAATTAGTTGGATTCTTTGCTCAGGGTTGTAAAAGCTGAAATCAGTCAGCCCATATTAGATTAGTAGGTCTTAATAGGTTTCTACAGGACATTCCATCCAAAAACAGCAGAGTACACATTTTTTCAAATGCATATGGAAAGATTTCCAGGTTAAATTCCATGCTAAATACCACAAAATAAGTCTCAACAATTTTCAGTAGAAATTATATAAAGCATTCTTTTCTGACCACAGCAGTATGAAACTACAAATCAATTACAGGAAAAAAAATGTTAAAAACACAAACACGTGGTGACTGAACAACATGCTACTGAAAAAAAAAAAAACAAAGAGTCAATGAAAAATTCAAAGAGGAAATCAGAAAATACTTCAATATATACGATAATGGAAAGACAGCTTTTCAAAATCGATGGGATGCAGCAGAAGAACATCAAAGAGGGAAGTTTATAGCCATATAGACTTACCTCAAGAAACAAGAAAAATCTCAAATAAGTAACCTGACCTACCATCTAAATGAATTAGAAAAAGAAGAAAAAGCAAAGATGAAAGTTAGCAGAAGGTAGAAGATAGTAAAGATAAAAGAGGAAGTAGAGACAAAACATAGAAAAGTTCAATGAAATGAAGAGCTGTTTTTTTTTTGAAAAAAATAAACAAAATTGATAAACCTTTAGCCAGGATAATTAGAGAAAAAAGAGAGAAAACCCAAGTAAACAAAGCAAGAAATAAAAGAGAGAAGAAACAACAAATACTTCAGAAATACAAAAAAATAGAAAATACTATGCACAGTTTAAATGCCAACAAATTGGACAACCTAGAAGAAATGGAAAAATATCTAGAAACATGTACCTTCCCCAGACTGAGTCAGGAAGAAATAGACAATCTAGAGCTGGAATAAAACTATTGTTTACTTACCCATACTACTCAAAGCAATCTACATATTAAGTATAATCTCTATCAAAATACAGCAATATTTTCATAGTACTAGCAAGCATAATCCTTACATTTATAATGGAACCACAAAAGACCCCATATTGCCAAAGCAATCTTGAGAAAAAAATAACAAAGTTGGAGCATTACACTCCCTGACTTCAGACTATACCACAAAGCTACAGTAATCAAAACAGTAACACAAAAAACAGACACATAGATCAATAGAATAGAAATAGAGAGCCCAGAAATAAACACACACAATTATGGTTAATTAGTCTAAAAACAAGCTCTTCAATAAGTGGTGCCAGGAAACTGAACAGATACATGTAGAAGAAAAGAAATTAGAATATTCTGTAACATCATACAGAAAAATAAGCTCAAAATGGATTAAAGACCTAAATGTAAGTCCTTAAACCATAAAACTCATAGAAGAGATAGTAGTCAGAATCTGCTTTGACATACATTAGAGCAATCATAGCAATATTTTTTTGAATGTCTTCTAAGGCTAAAGAAGTGCAAAAATAAACAAAAGGGAGCTAATTAAATTTTAAAATGCTTGTACAACAAAGGAAGTGATTGACAAAATGAAGAGAACTATTGAACGGAGAAAATATTTGCAAATGATATGACCAATAAGGGATTAATATCCAAAATATGTAAATAGATCATAAAACTCAATATCAAATAACCCAGTTAAAAAATGGACAGAATAACTGAATAGACATTTTTGCAAAGATACACAGATGGTTAACAGGCACATGAAAAAATGCTCAGCATCAGTAATTATCAGAGAAATGCAAACAAAAACTGCAGTTAGATATCACTTCACACTGGTGAGAATGGCTACCATCAAAGAGTCTACAAATAACAAATGTTGATGAGGAAGTGGTAAAAAGAGAACCCTAGTACACCACTAGGTAGAATGTAAATTGATACAGCCACTAATGAAAACAGTATGGAGGTTCCTCAAAAAAGTGAAAATAGAGCTACCATATGACTCAACAGTTCTACTCCTGGGTATATACCTGAAGATAATTAAAAGCTAATTTGAAAAGATACAGCATGCACCCCAGAGTTCATCACATTATTTACAATAACCAAGATATGGAAGCAACCTAAGTAGACATCAAAAGATGAATAGATAAAGATTATGTGGTAAATTTATACAATGCAATATTGCATTATTGAAATTATAAATTCATAAAAAAAAGAGAAAGAATGAAATTCTGCCATTTCCAAAAATGTGGATGGACTTAGGAGGTATTAGGCTTAGCGAAATAAATCATACAGACAAAGAAAAATACTCTATGAAACACGTATTCCAAAAATACATGTGGAGCCTAAAATATAAAATGAATATATACAAATAAACAGAAACAGACTCACAGATACAGGATCATATTATCTTTCTTAATATATCATGCACATGTCCAGTTATGAATGCTCTTAAATGGAGGAGGGCTTATGGCCCACAATTAAATTATAATTTGTATTTCCTTTTTTCACTTAGTAGGTTTTTATTTATTTATTTACCTTTTCTTCCCCAATATAAATGTAAAGATCTGTATAATACAAAACATGACTTATCTAATCTTGATGTTTTATATTTACTAGGACTGTCTTTGTGACATGTGTAGAAATGAGCTTCTAAAGTATCAAATAGATATTTGGAAAGGAAATGGAATTTAGATTTTACAATAAAAAATGAGTCTATAAAATTGCTTTCTGTTGAGTTGCTTACACAACTCAAATCTGCTACATATATATATCATAGTATTATGACCACTGTGATATATTAAAATAAAATTTCTTCCATCTGGCCAAATACTTTCAGGAGGCTTCATTTCATTTGCTTGTCTTTTGCTCCTTTCCCACTTACTATTCTACTCAGTCTTTTATGCTTAGTTGACAGTACTTGAATGATTTTTAGGTGTGTGATTTCTGTTTTATCTTTTTAGGGCTTGATCATTTGTAAAAAACCCTCTTTTCCCTGTTTGGCTTCTCCCAGCGGTACACTCTCCTCCTAGGGAACCACCAGTAACATTGACCCACTACAAATATTGAACTTAGTCAATAACAGATGACTAATTGCTTACTTTTATTCAAGAGTACCATCTCCCTAGTCATACACTATGTAAACAATTCTCTAAAGAAAAAAACAGTATTTATTTTTTGCAGTTTTTCTCAGTGACATGCCTAGGTATACTCATGCTAGTAAGACTGCCAGTTTATTTCAACAGTTAAGAAATCTGAAAATAACCATAAAGTCTAAAAGAATTTCACATTCTCACAGATATTTCAGTGGGAACAAGTCACTGCACATACTGTAGTATACATCAGAGAATTCTTGATAATTTTTGCTACTCTCAAGTTCAGTTAATTATATGCCTATAGATAAAATGGGGTCTTAAAAGGCAGTGACTTTTTAATCATCTGTATACTAGGAATTAATTGATAAATTTTGAATGAAGTACAAAGCATAAAATGGTGTCGCTATTTGTATTGAAAAAATGAAGCCTCAAAGCAGACTATTAGAGAGTCAAAAATAAACTCAAGTACATGTATGCATACTCAGTCACTAAGTTGTGTCCAGTTTTGTGACTCAATGGGCTGTAACCCTCAAGGCTTCCCTGTTCAAGGTATTTTCCAGGCAAGAATGCTGCAGCGGGTTGCCATTTTTTCCTCCAGGGGATCTTCCTGACCCAGGGATCAAACCCATGTCTCCTATGCCTCCGGCATTGGCAGGTGGATTCTTTACCATTTAATCACCTGGGAAGTCCCAAACTCAGTTAAATTTTCCAACAAATTAAAAATAAGATAAAAAACACATGAGACCAGTGATTTCTAAGGTTAAATATATTTATGCTTTATGTGGAAATTTCTTAAAGAGATGGGAATACCAAACCACCTTACCTGACTCCTGAGAAACCTCTACAAAAGTCAAAAAGCAACAGTTAGAACTGGACATGGAACAGCACACTGGTTTAAAATTGAGAAAGGAGTATGTTAAGGCTATATATTTTCACCATGTTTATTTAACTTATATGCAGAGTACATCATGCCAACAGCTAGGGGGAATGAATCACAAACTGGAATTAAGATTGCTGGGAGAAATACCAATAACCTCTGATATGCAAATGAAACTGCCCTATTGGCAGAAAACAAAGAACTAAAGAGCTTCTTGATGAAGCTGAAAGAGAAGAGTGAAAAAGCTACTTTAAAACTCTTCATTCAAAATACTAAGACCATGGCATCTGATTCCATCACTTCAAAGAAAATAGATGGGGAAAAAATGGAAACAGTGACAGACTTTATTTTCCTGGGCTCCAAAATCACTGCAGATGGTGACTGCAGCTATGAAATTAAAAGATGTTTGCTCTTTGGAAGAAAAGCTATGGCAAACTGGACAGTGTATTAAAAAGCAGAGACATTACTTTGCCAACAGTGGTCCAACTAGTCAAAGTTATGGTTTTTCCAATAGTCATGTATGGATGTGAGAGTTGGACCATAAAGAAGTCTGAGCACCAAAGAATTGGTGCTTTTGAACTGTGGTTCTAGAGAAGACTCTTGGGAGTCCCTTGGATAGTAAGGCCTTTCCAGGTGACTCAGACAATAGAGAATCTGCCTGCAATTCAGGAGACCTGCATTTGATCCCTGGGTCAGGAAGATCCCCTGGAGAAGGGAATGGCAACTCAACCCAGTATTCTTGCCTTGAGAATTCCATAGACAGAGGAGCCTGGTGTGTTATAGTCCACGGGGTCACAAAGAGTTGGACACATCTAAGCAACTAACACTTTCACTTTCACTTGGACAGCAAGGAAATTAAACCAGTTAATCCTAAAGGAAATCAACCCTGAATATTCATTGGAAGTGAAGTGAATGTTGCTCAGTCATGACTGACTCTTTGCAACTCTATGGACTATGCAGTCTATGGAATTCTCCAGGCCAGAATACTGGAGTGGATAGCCATTCACGTCTCCAGGGGATCGTCCCAATCCAGAGATCAAACCCAGGTCTCCTGTATTGCAGGTGGATTCTTTAACAGCTGAGTCACCAAGAAAGCCCATTGGAAGGACTGATGCTAAAGCTGAAGCTCCAATACTTTGGCCACCTGATGCGAAGAGCTGGCTCATTGGAAAAGACCATGATGCTGGGAAAGATTGAGGGCAGGAGGACAGGGAATAACAGAGGATGAGATGGTTGGATGGCATCATTGACTCAATGGATATGGATTTGTGCAAATTCTGGGAGATAGTGAAGTACCGAGAAGCCTGGTGTACTGGAGTCCACGGAGCCTCAAACAGCTGGACATGACTGAGAGACTAAAGGACAACAATCTTTATGCTAACTACCCAGAAGCAGACCTAGATTTGTGAATCTATGAGCAAGTGATTTATAAGTAAATGCTCTTGGAGGAACCATTAAAACTGTAGGGAAAACAGGAGAAGAAAGAGTAGGCAGGCCATCTAAACCCAAGTCTGAGCCCATCTGAGTCAAGCCCAATTCAGAATAGTAGCTTCATCCTGACTTCATGAAGATATTTTGGAGTATAAATTGTGTTTAAAAATTGTCAGGAGCCCAGGTAAGGAAGCTGAGGCTTGTGAACACCAGCCCCCATCCATCATTTCTTAAGGAGCATCATACATTTGGGCAAAGTTGTCTTCAAAATGTTAAGGCAGTCCTTCTTACTTAAATGCCTCAAGTATTGAAAGTAAAAAAAAAAAAAAAGGTATCATTCACATACAAACATATGAAAAAGGAATGGTAGGAGATTTGGATGAGGCACATAAAATAATTTATATTTTCATTCCAACATGTAAATATGCCAATTATAATACTTTATACGACTAAAATTAGGTGGATAGAATATTTAAAATGTTGTTAAAAATAAATACTTTTCCAGTAGCTATTTGCCATATTTGGAATATATACACACAGTTTTATTCTCGTCTCTTTCTTGTGGACCACAAAACTTATATATCTACTAGAGATTTCAAAAGGAAGTATATCAGAATATGATCAAGCTGTCTGAAAAACACAAATCAGTAATGGTCTCATTAAAAGTAATTAAATCATGGAGTTGTTCATTGTGGTCTAGAGTGAAGAAATCTCAAAACTAAATGATTTTTAGCTAGAAATTCAAGTTTCCAGCTAAAGCATAGCAAGACAATAGCAAAAGTATTAGACTCAATATTGGCCAGAGTATTATAACATTTACCTACCTATGTTTAAGTTTTTTAAATTAATTTATTTTTTATTGCATAGTAAATGCTTTACAGAATTTTGCTGTTTTCTGTCAAATCTCAACATGAATCAGCCATAGGTATACATATCTCCCCTCCCTTTTGAAACTCCCTCCAGCTCCCTCCCCATCCCACCCCTCTAGGTTGATACAGAGCCCCTGTTTGAGTTTCCTGAACCATACAGCAAATTCCCATTGGCTATCTATTTTACAAATGGTAATGTAAGTTTCCATGCTACTCTTTCCATACATCTCACCTTCTCCTCCACTCTCACCATGTCCATAAGTCTGTTTTCTATGTCTGTTTCTCCATTGTTGCCCTGAAAATAAATGCTTCAGTACCATTTTTCTAGATTCGGTATATATGTGTTATTTATCTTTCTGACCCACTTCACTCTGTATAATAGGTTCTAGGTTCATCCACCTCATTAGAACTGACTCAAATGTGTTCCTTTTTATGGCTAAATAATATTCTATTGTGTACATATACCACAAATTCTTTATTCATTCATCTGTCGATGGACATCTAGGTTGCTTCCATGTTCTAGCTATTGTAAACTGTGCTACAATGAACAATGGGATACATGTGTCTCTTTCAATTTTGGTTTCCTCAGGGTATATGCCTAACAGTGGAATTGCTGGGTCATATGGTGGTTTTATTCCTAGTTTTTTAAGGAATCTCCATATCATCTTCCATAGTGACTAAATCAATTTACATTCCCACCAACAGTGCAAGAGCGTTCCCTTTCCTCTACACCCTTTCCAGCATTTATTGTTTGTAGACTTTTTGATGATGGCCATTCTGACTGGTGTAAGGTAATATCTCATTGTAGTTTGATTTGCCTTTCTTTTGATGTTGAGCATCTTTTCATGTGTTAGCTATCCATATGTCTTCTTTGGAGAAATGTCTGTTTAGGTCTTTTTCCCACTTTTTGATTGGGTTGCTTGTTTTTCTGGCAGTGACTTGTATGAGATGCTTATATATTTTGGAAATTAATTCTTTGTCAGTTGTTTCATTTGCTATTGTTTCCTCCCATTCTGAGGGTTGTCTTTTCACCTTGCTTATAGTTTCATTTGCTGTGCAAAAGCTTTTCAGTTTAATCAGGTCCCACTTGTCTACTTTTGTTTTTATTTCTGTTACTCTAGGAGGTGGGTCATAGAGGATCTTGCTTTGATTTAAGTCATGGAGTGTCCTGCCTATGTTTTCCTCTAAGAGTTTTATAGTTTCTGGTCTTACATTTAGATCTTTTATCCATTTTGAGTTTATCTTTGTGTATGGTGTTAGGAAGTGTTCTAATTCCATTCTTTTACATGTAGCTGTCCAGTTTTCCCAGCACCATTAATTGAAGAGGCTGTCTTTGCCCCATTGTATATTCTTGCTTCCTTTGTCAAGAATAAGTTACCCTTAGGTGCATAGGTTTATTTCTGGGTATTCTATCTTGTTCCATTGGTCTATATTTTTGTTTTTGTGCCAGTGCCATACTGTCTTGATGAATGTAGCTTTGTAGTATAACCTGAAGCCAGGAAACTTGATTTCTCCAGCTCCATTCTTCTTTCTCAAGACTGTTTTGGCTATTCAGGGTCTTTTGTGTTTCCATAAGAAATGTGAAATTTTTTGTTCTGGTTCTGTGAAAAAATGCCATTGGAAATTTGATAGGGATTGCATTAAATCTGTAGATTGCATTTGGTAGTATAATCATTTTCACAATATTGATTCTTCCTACCCAGGAACATAGAATATCTCTCCATCTGTTTATGTCATCTTTGACTTCTTTCATTAGTGTCTTATAATTGTCTGTTACAGTACTTTCATCTCCTTAAGTAAGTTTATTCCTCCATATTTAATTCTTTTGTTGCAGTGGTAAATGGGATTGACCCTTAATTGTTCTTTCTGATTTTTTATTGTTAGTATATAGAAATGCAAGTGATTTCTGTGTACTGATTTTGTATCCTGAAACTTTGCTAAATTCACTGATTAGCTCTAGTAATTTTCTGGTACTATCTTTAGGGTTTTCTATGTTTTCTATGTTATCTATGTTTTCTATGTTATCATGTCACCTGCAAACAGTGAGAGCTTTACTTCCTCTTTTCCAATCTGGATTTTTTTTTTTTTTTCTTCTCTGATTGCTGTAACTAGGACTTCCAGAACTATGTTGAATAATAGTGGTGAAAGCGGACACCCCTGTCTTGTTCCTGATCTTAGGGGGAATGCTTTCAGTTTTTCACCATTGAGAATAATGTTTGCTGTAGGTTTATCATCTATGGCCTTTGCTATGTTGAGGTAGGTTCCTTCTATGCCCATTTTTTGAAGAGTTTTAAGTATAAATGGGTGCTGAATTTTGTCAAATGTTTTTTTCTGCATCTATTGAGATGATCATATGGTTTTTATCTTTCAATTTGTTAATATAGTGTATCACATTGATTGATTTCTGTATATTGAAGAATCCTTGCATCCCTGGAATAAACGCAACTTGATCATGGTGTATGAGTTTTTTGATGTGTTGCTGAATTGTTCACTAAAATTTTGTTGAGGATTTTTGCATCTATGTTCATCAGTGATATTGGCCTGTAGTTTTCTTTTCTCGTGTTGTCTTTGGTTTCAGTATCAGGGTGATGGTGGCATCATAGAATGAATTTGGAAGTGTTCCTTCCTCTGCAATTTTTTGAAAGAGCTTTAAAAGGATAGCATTAGCTCTTCTCTAAATGTTTGATAGAATTCTCCTGTCATGCTATCCGGTCCTGGGCTTTTGTTTTTTTGAGAGATTTTTGATCACAGCTTCGATTTCAGTGCTTGTAATTGGGTTGTTCATAATTTCTATTTCTTCTTGATTCAGTCTTGGAGGATGGAACTTTTCTAAGTATCTTTCCATTTCTTTCAGGTTATCTATTTTATTGCCATACAGTTGTTCATAATAGTCTCTTAACAATCCTTCATATTTCTGCATTGTCTGTTGTAACCTCTCCTTTTTCATTTCTAATTTTGTTGATTTGATTCTTCTTTCTTATTTTCTGGATGAGTCTAGCTAAGAGTTTGTCATTTTTTTTTTTATCTTCTCAAAGAACCAGCTTTAATTTTATTAATCCTTACTACTGTTTCTTTCATTTCTTTTTCATTTATTTGTATTCGTATCTTTATAATTTCTTTCTGTCTACTAATTTCGGTGTTTTTTTTTCTTCTTCTTCTTTTTCCAGTTGCTTTAGGTGTAAAATTAGGTTGTCTATTCTGTGTTTTTCTTGTTTCTTGAGGTAGGGTTGTATTGCTATAAACTTCCCTCTTAGAACTGCTTTTGCTGCATTCCATAGGTTTTGAGTTGTCGTGTTTTCATTGTCATTTGTTTCTAGAATTTTTTTGATTTCCCTTTTGATTTCTTCAGTAACCTGTTGGTTATTTAGAAACGTGTTGTTTAATCTCCATGTGTTTGTGTTTCTTACAGTTTTTTTTTCGTAATTGATATCTATTCTCATAGCATTGTGGTCAGAGAATATGCTTGATACAATTTCAATTTTCTTAAATTTACTGAGATTTGATTTGTGACCCAAGATTTGTCTATCCTGGAGAATGTTCCATCTTCACTTGAGAAGAATGTGTATTCTTCTGCATTTGGATGGAATGTCCTGAAGATATCAATGAGATCCAACTCATCTAATGTATCATTTAAAACTTGTGTTTCCTTATTAATTTTCTGTTTTGATGATCTGTTCATTGGTTAGCGGGGTGTTAAAGTCTCCTACTATTATTGTGCTACTGCCAATTTCTCCTTCTATGCCTGTTAGTGTTTATCTTATGTATTGAAGTGCTCCTATGTTGAGTGCATAGATATTTACAATTGTTGTCTTCCTCTTGGATTGATCCCTTGATCATTATGTAATGTCCTTATCTCTTCCTTATCTCTTGTAATCCTCTTTATTTTAAGGTGTATTTTGTCTGATATAAGGAGTGTTACTCCAGCTTTCTTTTGCTTCCCATTTGCATGCAAAATACTTTTCCATCCTCTCACTTTGGGTCTATATGTCTTAAGGTCTGAAGTGGGTTTCTTGTAGACAGCATATATATGGGTCTTGTTTTTGTATCCATTCAGCCAGTCTGTGTCTTTAGGTTGGAGCACTTAATCCATTTACATTTAAAGTTATTATTGACATTTATGTTCCTATTGCCATTTTTTAATTGTTTGGGGTTGATTTTGTAAATCTTTTTTCTTTTGTTGTATCTCTTGACTATATAAGTTCATTTAACATGTGTTGTAAAGCTGTTTTGGTGGTACTGAATTCTCTTAACTTTTGCTTGTCTGAGAAGCTTTTTATTTCTCCATCAATTTTAAATGAGATCCTTGCTGGATACAGTAATCTAGGTTGTAGATTTTTCCCTTTCAGTACTTTAAGTATATCTTGCCATTCTCTTCTGTCCTGCAGAGTTTCTGCTGAAAGGTCAGCTGTTAAGTGTATGGGGTTTCCCTTGTATGTTACTTGTTGCTTCTCCCTTGCTGCTTTTAATATTCTTTCTTTGTGTTTAGTCTTTGTCAGTTTGATTAGTATGTATCTTGACGTGTTTCTCCTTGGGTTTATCCTGTATGGGACTCTGTGCGTCTTGGTCTTGATTAACTATTTTCTTTTCCGCTTTTGGGAAATTTTCAACTATAATCTCTTCAAAGATTTTCTCGTATAATTTCTTTTTCTCTTCTTCTTCTGGGACCCCTATAACTTGAATGTTGGTGCATTTGGTATGGTCCCAGAGATCTCTGAGACCGTCCTCAGCTCTTTCCATTCTTTTTACTTTATTCTGCTCTTCAGAAGTTATTTCCACCATTTTGTCTTCCAGCTCACTGATTCGTTCTTCTGCTTCAGATATTCTGCTATTAATTCCTTCTAGAGCATTTTTAATTTCAGTAATTGCATTGTTTGTCTCTGTATGCTTATTCTTTAATTCTTCTAGATCTTTGTTATTTGATTCTTGCATTTTCTCCATTTTGTTTTCAATGTTTTTGATCATCTTTACTATCATTATTGTGAATTCTTTTTCAGATAATTTTCCTATTTCCTCTTCATTTATTTGGACTTGTGTTTCTAGTTTTTCCCTTCATTTGTGCAGTATTTCTGTGCCTTTTCATTTTTTTTTAAGTTATTGTGTTTGAGGTCTCCTTTTCCCAGGCTTCAGGGAAAGTTGAATTATTTCCTTGAAGAAGTTTGAATTTTTTCTTCCTTTTGGTTTCTGCCCTCCTACGGTTGGTCCAGTGGTTTGTGTGAGAGTTGTATAGGGTGAGATCTGTGCTTTTTCGTTTGCTTGTCTGTTTTTCTTCTGATAAGCAAGGCTGAGTGAGGTGGTAATCCTGCCTGCTGGTGATTGGGTTTTTATTTTTTTGTTGTTTGATGTTTAAATGAGGCATCCTGCACAGGTGCTACTGGAGGTTGGGTGATGCCAGGTCTTGTATTCAAGTGGCTTCTTTTGTGTGAGTTCTCACTATTTGATACTCTGTAGAGTTAGTTATCTGGTAGTCTAGGGTCTTAGAGTCAGTGCTCCCACTCCAAAGGCTCAGGGTTTGATCTCTGGTCAGGAACAAAGATTCTACAAGTGGTTTGTTATGGTATTAAGGGAGAATAAAACAAATATCTAAAAACAAGAAACCAAAGTTGAACCCCAGACAGATGGCAGTTACAAAATCAGGCAAATAATAATTAAAATAATGGAATATACACATATACATATACACCCATGAGCAAAGTGAAAACAGTCCAGCAAAAATAAAGTATAGTAGGTTGACCCAGCAAACAAATAAATCAAAAATTATATTTACCAGTTAAGAACAAAACTAACTGAAGCACAAACTGGAAAACAAAACTAAAGCCAGGTGCCAAGTGGGGAATAAAGCAGTGAAAACAAAACTAACAAATATGTTGAGAGGAAAGGAAAGAAAAAAAAGAATAGATATGCAAAGTTTAACAGAGGTAGATGAAGAACATTTATATATATTAAAGATTAACTGCAAGGGAAAAGAACAGTAGGAAAGGCAAACAAAAGAATAAATGTAGAAAAAATATAATAGGCTTAAAATTTTTAAAATTAAAATTATAAAAAAGAGAAAAAAAAAGAAACAGAAGAAGAAAGAAAAAAGGTAAAAGAAAAAAAAAAGGAAAACTCCACAGAACTGCAAAAGCTCAATATCGAGGCAGAGGTTTATAACCACAATAGAAAGTGTGACTGAATACACACACATATATATATACACCCATAAGCAAAATTGAAACAGTCCAATAAAAATTAAGTACAGTGGATTGACCCGGTGATCAAAGGAAACCAAAAATTAAATCTACCAGAACAAAACTAATTAAGCAACAAACTGGAAAACAAAACTAAAACAAGATGCCAATTGAGGAATAAAGCAATGAAAATAAAACTAAAAATGTGTTGAGAGGCAAGGAGAGAAAGAAAAGAGGAAAGAATAGATATGCAAATTTAAATAGAGGTAGATAAAGAAGATTTATATACGTCAAAGGTTAACTGTAAGGGGAAAAGAACAGCAGGAAAAGCAAAAAGGGAATAAGTGTAGAAAAAATAATAATAGACTTAAAAATTAAAATTAAAAAAAGAGAAAAGAAAAAAAATGAAAAGAGGAAAAACTCCACAGAACTGCAAAAGCTCAATGTAGAGGCAGAGGTTTATGACAAAATTGGATTTCTTAGTGCCAACAAAATTGACAACTACAACGGGGCGGGGGGATTGGGGGGGAATTCAAAACAATCTACAGAACAAGTCAAAAAAATAATAATAATTTTTTTTGTCTTGAGTCACTGCTGTCAGAGTCCTTTCCTAACCTGGGAATCACAGTCCACCTTACCTCCCTAGGATGCCCTCCAACACTGTACTGATCTCTGGACCTGCTGTGGGGGCTGCTCAGATTCTAGTATGGTCCCACTCCTGTGTGTTCTTGCCTCCAATGTGCACAGCTATCAGAGTTAGTGCATTTTCTTTTTGTGGGAGCTCTCAATGGCCTTTTATGTATTCCATAGACACAGAGTCTGCTTAGTTAATCATGTGGATTTAATCTGCAGCTTGTACAGCTGGTGGGAAGCTTTTGGATCTTCTTCCTTAGCCACATTGCCCCTCGGTTTCAATTGTGGTTTTATTTCCAGCTCTACATGTGGGTCGTCCACTGAGGTTTAGCTCCTGAGGCTGCCCTGGAGGGCTTTGGTTTGCCCCTGTGAGGGGTGGTGTGGAAGTGGTACAGCTACTTGGGTCACAGGGGTTCTGGCAGCACCAGGTACTCTGGAGGATTGGCAGCTAGGGCAGCAGGAAATATAGTGCTCTAGAAGGGTATGGCAACCAGTATTGGCCAATACACTCCAGTATTCTTGCCTGGAGAACCCCTTTTCTGACAAAGAAGCCTGGCAGGCCACAGTCCACAGGGTCACAAAGAGTCAGACAGGACCGAAGTGACCCTGCAAGCATAAACACAAGACTTTTTTCTTTTTTTGCCTGTGGCAGCTCTGCCCCAGTGAAAATTGAGTGTGAAGGTGGTTCAGCTGCTTGGCTTGCAGGGACCCTGGCGGCACCAAGTGTACAGCGACACAGACTGCCTCCATGGCTGGAGTTATGGCCCTATCAGAGTCTTTTTTCGAGCTTCCTATAGCTGGCAGTCAGAAGGCCTCTTTGGCCAGTCGTTCTCTGTAGCTCCACCAGTTCAGGCACTTAGAGGGATCCCTTGCCTGGGGTCCTTCTCTGTTGTTTGGTGCCTTAGGCACATAGAGCTCCCCCCCTCCCCCCCGGCTGGGGTCCTACTCTGTAGTTTGGCACATCAGGCACTGAAAGGAGCACCCTAAGTAGGTCCTACTCTGTAGTTCAGTGCGCCAGGTGTTTGATGGGCCAGACTCTCTATTGTTCAGCTACCGATGCTGGCCTGTGGATAGAGAGAGGCTATGGTGATGGCTCCACCACCGATGCGTGACTCAGCAGTATCGCCTTGCTTCCATGGCTGCCTGGCTTTCCTCCACAGGCATTTCCCACCACAATCCCCTCCCTCACATCCCCTCGATCCGTCTCTCCAAAGTCAACAGCAGCCCTTGCCCTGGGATTGCTCCACAATCCTTAAAGTCCAGCTCCCAGCAGCTGCCCCTTCCAGAAGACCTGCATTCCTGCCCAGCATATATATGGCTGCGGCAAGTACTGTCTGATTCTCATTCCATTTAGGCTGCCACAATCAGCTGTTTCACTCTCAGCCTTAAATGTTTCTCCTCTGACTTAGACAATTGCCCCGCTGTGGGCATTGGACCCCTGCTTCAGTTCCCCCACCCGCTGAAGCCTACTAACGCTCCTGTTTTTCCCCCTAGTGCCTTCATCCTACCAAGTTTTGCGTGGTTCTATATATTTTTTCCCACTGGTCAGGTACTTCTGTCCACTCTCAGCTGGTGTTCTGCATGCATTTCTATATCTGAAGGTGTATTCCTGATGTATCCATGGAGAGAGATGTACTCCACGTCCAACAACTACTCCTCTGTCATCTTGTTCTCCTATGTTTAAGTTTTAAAATTAGCATGAGTCATGTTATTAGTAACAACAGGAGACTCATATCAGGCTGCCCCAGACACCTTCCTGGTAACTAATGTTACACTCTCAGTCCTACATGGACCAAAGGAACATAGACAAACTCAGGTCCATTTGACATGTAAAACAAAGTTGAAAAGGATGGGAGTTTGTGAAGGCATATTCATATTTAGAAGGAGCTTGGAAATGACTGATTTACCTTAGTTGTAGGGAAAGAAAGTTCTAGCTTAGTAATTAAAATAAATATTTGGGGATTATTTTTCCTTTTATTTCCTCCTCCCCCACAATTACCCAGATTCTCTATCCAGTCACTCTGGTCATTCTGTGTTATTTGCTTTAGGAAATTGCTGTAATTGTGAAAATCCGAGAGTAATTATATCTCTTTCTCTCTTTCAAGTTTGCAGTGTTTCAGCTTTAAGAAATCATAAACACACTTGACTGAGAAAAAGAAAGTTGATCATTAATAAAATATGAATAAATTAATAAAGAACAGAATTCAATTGCTTTTAAATATAAAATGTGATTCATAAAAGTGGAGTGCATAATTGAAAAGAGGGCCAGGAATTTGATACCATATTTTGTTGGTGTGAGTTCTGAAGTTCCTAACCACAGTGAATTTTAAACAAAAATGACTCAAGGTTTTCTATTTGCCAAAATGACTACCTTGTTCAAACTCATATATTAACACACACACACTCACATAACATGCATATTTACACTTTATACCCAACAATTAGAGAATACCTATTATTGTCTAGTCTACATGAAACATGACCACAGATTGGCCATAAATACATTCTTGACTATTTTCAAAGACTTGTCATAGAGATCACACTCATGAATAAGGCTAATGTGATGGTTAATTTCATATGTCAATCTGACTGGGCCACAGGGTACTCAGATATTTGGTCAAACATTATTCTGGGTGTGTCTGAGAGAATGTTTCTGGAATAGACTATCATTTGAATGGGTAGATTGTCTTCCCTAGTCTATTTAGGCTTCATCAAATAGAACAAAAGCCTAAACAGAACAAAAAGGCTGAGGCTTTCCTAGTAAAGGTGGAATCCTTCTGTCTGTCTGCCTCCAAGCTGGGACATGAATTTTTCCTGCCTTCCAACTCAAATGAGACATCAGCTTCTTTGAGTTTTCTGTCTGCTGACTCACCCTGAAGATTTTGGAACTTGTCAGCCTCCACAATCCCATGAGCTATATATACATCTTATTGGTTCTATTTATATGGAGGATCCTGGCTAATACAATTAGATATTAATAACAATAAAATATGTATATTGTTAATCCTCATATATTTATAAAATATTTACAAAAATTCATGACTAAATAATTCTTGAGTCAAATAATAAATTACAGTGGAAACTAACACGCTCAAACTCAATAATTCAGACAATACTGTATGTCAAAACTTGTGAAATACCTGCAAGGAATTCCTCTCTTCTCCTGGCCATCGAAATCCATCATGATGCAAAAGCAGCAATTTTGGTTTCCATTTTAATGGATGTATTTGACACACTTTAAAATAACTCCTCAATAACTGAATATTTATTTCTTATTTCCATTGCTCGCTTTGGAAAGGACACTACACTTTTACCGGTGCTTCCATACTACCTTTTCTCTCCTGAATTGCAGCACCTATGCTACACATAATTTGTGTACTTTACGTGTCTCTTTCTTACTAGAACATGAGCACAATGGACCTGGAGTTAGGATTATAAATTATTCAACTTCTTTATCATGGTACACAGCACACAGTAGGAATTTTTTTAAACCTTACTGAAAGTGTGAAAACTATTTTGAAATTCTAAAAACAGACTCACTGACATAGAAAAGAAACTTAGAATTACCAAAGGGGAAAGCAGTGGGAGAAGGATAAACTAGGAGGATTGGGATTAATATGAACACACTACTATATATAAAATAGATGACCAAAAAGGACCTACTGTATAGCACATGGAACTATACTCAACATTATGTAATAACCTATAAAGAAAAGAATTGATGTGCTATAACCTGAAACTAACACAACATTGTAAATCAAGTATACCCCAACAAAAATATTTGTATAAATATAATAAAATTAAAACATTTTCAGTTGTTTGGGAGACGTGGGAGAGGTATGAACTTATGGGATATAATTAATTTAGTACCAATTTAAGGACTTACTTGGTTATATTTCAAAAGAAAATGGTTGAACATTAATGAACTGATACGTATACAAGTTAAGATGTTAGAGAAAAAAAGATTAAGTGTAAATAAAGCAGAGAGAGGATGATATTAAAGTAAAGATTAAGAACAGAAACTAAAGTTCTAGAAGCAAATATAAAATAAAGTAAAAAAGTTTCATACTGAAAGGAATAATATCATAGACAAAACTCTGTAAATCTGATGAAGAAAATAGGAGAGAAGTAACCAAAAAAAGACACAAGAGAAACAGAAGAGAACATAGAGCAGCAGGGAACACAAAGATAATAAAATAAGATTAACAATTCCAGCAAATTTAGAAAACTCAGCTGTGGCCACAGGAATGGAAAAGGTCAGGTTTTATTCCAATCCCAGAGAAAGGCAATGCTGAAGAATGCTCAAACTGCCTTACAATTGCACTCATCTCACATGCTAGCAAGATAATACCCAAAATTCCTCATGGAGGTTTCAGTAGTATGTGAACTGAGAGCTTTCAGATGTACAAGCTGGATTTAGAAAGGACAGAAGAACCAGATTTCAAATTGACAACATCCGTTGGATCATAAGAAAAGCAAGAGAATTCCAGAAATCATTTACTTCTGCTTCATTGACTATGGAAAGCCTTTGACTGTGTGGATCACAGCAAACTGTGGAAAATTCTTAGAGATATGGGAATAACAGATCACCTGACCTGCCTCCTGAGATATCTGTATGCAGAACAAGGAGCAACAGTTAGAACCAGACATGGAACAATGGACTGGTTCCAAATTGAGAAAGGAGTACATCAAGACTGTATATTGTCATTGTATTTATTTATTTAACTTATATGCAGAGTATATCATGCAAAATGCCAGGTGGGGTGAAGCACAAGCTGGAATCAAGATTGGTGTGAGAAATATCAACAACCTCAGATACACAGATGAAACCACCCTAATGCCAGAAAGTGAAGAGGAACTAAAGAACCTCTTGATGAAGGTGAAAGACAAGAGTGAAAAAATTGGCTTAAAACTCAACATTCAAAAAACAAAGATCATGGCATCTGTTCATATCTCTTCATGGCAAATAGATGGGGAAACAATGGAAACAGTGACAGACTTTATTTTCTTGGGCTCCAAAATCACTGTGGATGGGGATTCAGCCATGAAATTAAAAGACACTTGCTCCTTGGAAGAAAAGCTATGACAAAACTAGATAGAGTATTCAAAAGTAGAGATGTTACTTTGTCGACAAAGTTTTGTATAGTCAAAGCTATGGTTTGTCCAGTAGTCATGTACAGATGTGAGAGCTGGACAATAAAAAAAGGCTGAGTGCCAAAGAACTGATGCCTTCAAACTGTGGTGCTAGAGAGGACTCTTGAGAGTCCCTTGGCCTGCAAGGAGATCCAACCAGTTAATCTTAAAGGAAATCAACCCTGAATATTCATTCAAAGGACTGATGCTGAAGCTCCAATAATTTGGCCACCTGATGCAAAGAACTGACCAATTGGAAAAGACCCCAATTCTGGGCAAGTTTGAAGGCAGAAGGGGATGACAGAGGATGAGATGGTTGGATGGCATCATCAGCTCAATAGATGTGAGTTTGAGCAAACTCCAGGAAATAGTGAAGGACAGGGAAGCCTGGTATGCTGCAGTTCATGGGGTTGCAAACAGTTGGACATGACTAAGCGACTTCATAACAACACTATTCTGATAATTCATTTGAATGCTGCTGCTGCTGCTAAATCGCTTCAGTCGTGTCCGACTCTGTGCGACCCCAGAGACAGGCCGCCCACCAGGCTCCCCCGCCCCTGGGATTCTCCAGGCAAGAGTACTGGAGTGGGTTGCCATTTCCTTCTCCAAGGCATGAAAGTGAAAAGTGAAAGTGAAGTCGTTCAGTCGCGTCCGACTCCTAGCGACCCCATGGACTGCAGCCTACCAGGCTCCTCCATCCATGGGATTTTCCAGGCAAGAGGACTGGAGTGGGGTGCCATTGCCTTCTCCGAATTCATTTGAATAGTTACATGCAATAAGCAGGGTCTTATCAAATTGAAACAACAAGTATGACTTAATACTGTGTAGTCTTCCAGTAATTACAGAAGCAATAGTTAAGTATACTCACACACTACACACAAACATATCCTTCAGGGTTTCCCTGAAATTAGTCTCAAGGATGAAATTAACCATCAAGGATTTGGATAAACACAGTTTATTTAAGAGGTGATCCTGAGGAACATGCAAGATGACGGGAGAAATGTAAGGCAGAGAAAGAAGAATGCCTAATAAAAGCTAAATTGAGTTTCAATACCGCAGAAGACTAACAAGATGCACATACATGGCATCCTAACTCCCCAAGAGAGAAGGAAGCAGAATATTTGTCCACTGATTACCATCTCTTAAAGATTAAAGGATACTGTTGCAGCATCACGACCCCGGTACTTCTAGACTCGGCAAGCTTGAGAGCGGCAAGAACAAGGGGAATGGAGAAAAGATGGGGGGAGGGGATTAAGGGAAGGGTGGCAACCTTATAGAGCACTGCACATCCGGTAATGACTTGGCTTTTATTCTATATTAAATGTAAAACCATTAGAGGGTTGTGAAACTATCTGGCTGTGCTATTGAGGAGGAGCAAAAGTACCAGCAATAAACTGCTAGGAAGTTATTAAAGTAATCCCCAAAAGAAATAAAGACATCTCAGACTAGGTTAATACTGGGCAATTAGTGAGATGAGGTCAGATTCTTGATATTTTGCTTACGGTGAAGACTTTTTCTATTCTGAATTATATTCAAAGTCCTTAAAATTATTTAAGACAATAAAATAATAAAGATATGGAATTGGAAAGTAAATAAAAGTCATCTCATATGATGACTTAACTATCATGCCTTCATGGAAAGCTCAAAACTCTAGAATTTAAATATTAGAAATAACCATAGAGTTTGGCAAGGTAGATAGCTAGGAGATTGATATTTTAAAAATCAATTGCATTTCAATAATGTTAGCAACACAAATGACACATAATGATTTTAAGATGGGCTTTCTTTGTGGCTCAGATGGTAAAGTGTCTGCCTGCAATGCAGGAGATCCAGGTTGACCCCTGGGTTGGAAAGATTACCTGGAGAAGAGAATGGCTACCCACTTCAGTATTTTTGCCTGGAGGATGCTATGGACAGAGCAGACTACAGTCCTTGAGGCTGCAAAGAGTTGTATAAAATACACCTTATATATTAGCAGCTGAAGAGATACCTAGGAATATATCCAATAGAAGATGTGTAAGACCTGTACAAATAATCCTTAACATATATTGACAAAGACATACATAGAGATAAAATTTGCAATCATGGACAGAATATTTAACTAGGATAAATATGTAAATTTACACCAAGTGAATCTCAAAGTCAAATCAAATTTAGCAGAAATTTGAAATACAGGTCATACAATTTTTGTGTAAATATAAAGCAGCAAGAATAATTGGGCCAAAGAACAATAACATGAAGTAACTTCTTCTAGATATCAAAATCCATTACAAATTTATGGTATTTTGGCATGTGACATTTGTGCCAAGAGATAAAAGTTTAAGCAGTTTAACAGTTTAGAGAGACTGGAACTGGGATATATGAAGAACATAGCATACTGGATTATGGGGAAGAGGTGAGGGAGAAGGAGGAGAAGGAGAGACAGTAATAAATGATGTCAACACAATTGGTGAATCCATTTTGGGAAAAAACTATTCCTGCTTCATACTCACATAGAATCAATATCAGGTGGATTAAAGAACAAAATGTGGAAAATAAAACATGGATCTTTATGAATAAAACTATCAAATAATACCTTTCTTATTTGGAGTAAGGGAACCATGTTTTATATATGACTCACCCAAATAAAATCTATAAATTTGATTACTTAAATTATTTCAGTTCACAAAAAGCATAAAGTGAAAAAATAAGCCACAAAGAGGGAGAAGATACTTGTAATACATGTAGCTGACAAAGATTTGGTAGCCAGAAGAAAGAATGCTCACATATCGTAAGAAAAAAGATAAATAGTTCCCTTTTTAAATGTATTTATTTTTAATTGGAGGATAATTGGTTTTCAATATTATGTTGGTTTCTCCCATGTATCAACATGAATCAACCATAGGTATATATATATTCCCTCCTTTTGAACCTTCCCCTTACGTCCCATCCAATCCCACCCCTCTAGGTTGTCACAAAAAAATAGGTCCCCTTTTATATTCACTTGCTTGACAAAGTTTTAGACGGCTGCAGGTGGAGAGATGAGGATCAATGGAAATACACATTACTCAGTGTAACATGACATTTTCTGGAAAAAGGAAACATTCATATATACCACTACCTAACAACTTGATCTCAAGGAACATTCTAGGAAACTCATTCACATGTATACTAGGACATATGTAAAAGAAGGATTGTAGTTATAAAAAGTAAATGTCCAGAAATAAGAGTACAAATTAAAATTAGAATATTTTAATATATGTGGCATATTATAGAGCAATGAAAATAAATAAGCTACAGCTACATTCAACACATGGATGAATCATTAAAGCATACTGTGGGGTTTGAAACTAAATTTTAGAAAACTAAAATAAGGTGCAAGTATGGTAAATTTCTGTGAAGTTAAAAACTAAGCAAAACAAAACAGTACTTCACTCAAGGTCTACTGATTTAAATGTTTATTAGATCCCAAAACTACCTTCACAGAAACGTGTAGAATGAAATATCTATGTTCCACGGCTGAGTCAAGTTGACACAAAATTGATTACCACAATTAGCATTCCCAATATTGCTTTGTATATAATATTATCACATATTATATGAAAAAATGCAAATAATAGGGAAAATGTGTTGGTGATTAAGCTGAGGGAATCAGTTATGGTTGAATAGAAAATGGAAAGGATGAAAGGGGCTGCTACTGCTTGAAGAACTTTTAATGAGTTGTGCGTCTCTTTGAGCTACAAAAAAATATGTTATACGGAATATTAAACTTAACTTATAAATTTTAAATGTCCAATATTTCCAACCAGCCACTTAAAGTGAGTTACTGTGTGCAATTTACTTAAACTCTCAGTGCTTCTGCTTCCCATGGCTAAAAGGAGAAAAATAATAGCACTTATCTTTAGATTATTTTCACAATCATATAAGGTAACATGTTTATGTAAAGGCTGAAGAACAGTGAATAGATAGTGAATGTAAAATGTCAATGTATATGATAAAGGCAAAATGTTACCATTAACATTAGTAAGATCAGTATTTATATTTGCAATCATATTCATATTATTAATGTTTTGTTGCTATTAAACAGAAGTATGAAGATGATATACTTTCTTCATAAATGCAAATATAAACTTTCAAATAAAGGAGAAGAGACAAGGCTATGTTTGACTTTCTTCTCAACCTGGTAGAATCATTCCTACCAGAAAGCATCTTTGTGTCCAGTTCATTTCAGTTCAGTCGCTCAGTCGTGTCTGACTCTTTGCGACCCCATGGACTGCAACATGCCAGGCTTTCCTGTCCATCACCAACTCCCAGAGCTTGCTCAAATTTATGTCCATCGAGTCAGTGATACCTGTCTCTGCTTTTTAATATGCTATCTAAGTTTGTCATAACTTTTCTTCCAAGGAGAAAGTGTCTTTTAATTTCTTGGCTGTGGTCACCATCTTCAGTGATTTTGGAGCCCAAGAAAATAAAGTCTGTTACTGTTTCCAATGTTTCCCCATGTATCTGTCATGAAGATATATGACCAGATGCCATGACTTTTGTTTTTTGAATGCTGAGTTTTAAGTCAGCTTTTTCACTCTCATCAAGAGGCTCTTCCGTTCTTTATGGCATTCTACCATAAGGCTAGAGTCATCTGCATATCTGAGGTTGTTGATATTTCTCCCACCAATCTTGATTCCAGCTTGTGCTTCATCTAGCCCAGCCTTTCACATGAAGTACTCTGCATATAATTAAATAAGTAGGGTAACAATATACAGCCTTGACCTACTCCTTTCCAAATTTGGAACCAGCCCACTGTCCCATGTCCAGTTCTAACTGTTGCTTCTTGACCTGCATACTGATTTCTCAGGAGGCAGGTCAGGTGGTCTGATATTCCCATCTCATTCAGAATTTTCCACAGTTTGTTGTGATCCACACAGTCAAAGGCTTTGACATCGTCAATAAAACAGAAGTAGATGTTTTTCTGGAACTCTCTTGCTTTTCCTTTGAGCAGTGGTTGCTGGCAGTTTGATCTCTGGTTCCTCTGCCTTTTCTAAATACAGCTTGAACATCTGAAAGTTCTCAGTTCTCCTACTGTTGAAGATTCACTTGGAGAATTTTGAGCATTACTTTGCTAGCCTGTGAAATGAGTGCCACTGTGTGGTAGTTGGAGCATTGGCATTGCCTTTCTTTGGGATTGGAATGAAAACTGACATTTTCCAGTCCTGTGGCCACTGCTGAGTTTTCCAAATTTGCTGGCATATTGAGAGCAGCACTCTGTGTCCAACAGGTGCTAAAGGACAAGAGAAAGGCCATCTTAACATGTTTTATGCTTGTCTGCTGTCTGGCTAAATATATCAAGAAGTTATAGCTGGTATGCAGGTGGTCTCTTCCCACCATTCAGTACCCCAGCAAACAGAAATTACATATGTAAACCATTTTTAACATATTTGATATATTCCCTCATTTTATAAAAGAAAAGAAGTTTTTAAAACTATGGCAGAGTACCCTAAGGGTATATCTCTGTATTTCATAAAAATCTGGGATTCTCTGTTTAGAGATAATTTTTAAGCTTTTATTTGCAAATATGTATTTATATACCATTGCAGATGAAGAACTCACCTCGATGTCCTCAGTTCTTGGAAAGGATATTGATCATTTACAGTAAAATAATCTCCAAACATATAATATACTATGCCAAATCACAACTTCTTCAGAAGAATCACCAGCCTCAGAAAAAGTAGCCCTTGTTCATTGTATGAGCAGTAATAGTTCCCTCTTTCCTAAAACATTGGTATAAAATTCCTACCTGCTGCATGATGAGTAATTCAGTCATTTTCTATATTAATAAATGGTGCTGCTTGTGTGATCCTCTTTTGCTTTCAGAAATTGTTTTGAAACCCCCAAAAGGGTCCCTTCAGTGGCCCACTTGATATTTTCCCCCTATAATTACACTGAGAATAATTAAGTTGTTGAGAGACGATTCATAATGAAACAACAAAACACGAAACAATTAAGAAGAATATTCTATGTTCATTTTATATCCCTTCATTAGTATTTAAAGGTCAGAAAAACATTTGTAATTTGGGGAAAAAAGAATAAAACATAAATGCTAATTTCCTCTTGGCTTCACTTGGAAAATAATATCAACATGGTTCTGAAATGTAAACCCAAAAGCAATTAAAAAGAAGCAACAATCTTTAGGATTAATGTGTGACATATTATTCTTTGTAGTTTTCAAAATATCAAAATTGACAGAGTAGTCATAATGTTAAGTTAAACCTACCATTGTGCTAGTTTTTAATGCTTAGTCTTAAGTCATCAAACTTCAAGTATTATTTAGAACTGAGGTATCTGGAACTTTTACATGGCTAGTAAGATTTGCATTCTATACACTAACCCTTTATTGCTTTACTCAGGTAAGGCTGTACAATCTAGGATTATCTAGTTAATCAGAAGATTTAAAAGTTCTATTCACGGTGGAAGTTCTTGGCTAGGTCAGGAAAACAATAATTCCATTACCAATTTTGAAGTTCATCCCTTGATACTATTGGTTTATTATCCTTCATAAGAATCAAAATCTGCAATCTCTTCACTTGGGGGAGATTTATTAAAGATCCATTTTGATTAATGCAGCTAGATATTAAATGCTGTCAGTTTAAAATGGCCTATTCCACACAGTAAGTGATTCTATTCCCACATGAATACATATTCCTATACATAAGAGTAAAATTCTAGACAAATTTAGTAACATCACTTTTATATTCTACTGTGGGAAAAAAAATAAACATTCCAAAGATTAACACAATTATGATAAATTTTATTAACTCACAATCCCTTGCAATTTTCAATAATTTAGAAGAGTTTTAAGCTGAAGTTTACCTAAGTTTATCTATCCAATCCTTTTCAGATTCTATAAAGATATGTATGGACAAAGTACCTAGGAATTTATTTTAAATAAGCAAGTCAAAGACATATTTTCAAGAGCTTTTCAACAATTGACATAAAGAAATATATTGACTATAATTTCAGTTCAGTCATTCAGTTGTGTCAGACTCTTTGCGACCCCATGGACTGCAGCATGCCAGACCTTCCTGTCCATCACCAACTCCCGGGCTTGATTCAAACTCATGTCCGTTGAGTCAGTGGTACCATCAAACCATGTCATCCTCTATCGTCCCTTTCTCCTCCTGCCTTCAATCTTTCCTAGCATCAGGATCTTTTCAAATGAGTCAGTTCTTCACATAAGGTGGCCAAAGTATTAGAGGTTCAGCATCAATCCTTCCAAAAATATTCAGGACGGATTTCCTTTAGGATGGACTTATTGGATCTATTTGCAGTCCAAGAGACTCTCAAGAGTCTCTCCAATGCCACTGTTTAAAAGCATCAATTCTTCTGCACTCAACTTTCTTTACAGTCCAACTCTCACATCCATACACAACTGCTGGAAAAACCATAGCATTTACTAGATGGACATTTGTTGGCAAAGTAATGTCTCTGCTTTTTAGTAAGCTGTCTAGGTTGGTCATAACTTTTCTTCCAAAGAGCAAGCATCTTTTAATTTCATGGCTGCAGTCACCATCTGCAATGATTTTGGAGTGCCCCCAAAATAAAATCTGTCCCTGTTTCCATTGTTTCCCCATCTATTTGCCATGAAGTGATGGAACCAGATGCCATGATCTTAGTTTTCTGAATGTTGAGTTTTAAGCCAATTTTTTTCACTTTCCTCAAGAGGCTCTTAGTACTTCTTTGTTTTCTGCCATAAGAGTGGTGTCATCTGCATATTGAGGTTATTGATATTCTCCTGGCAATCATGATTCCAGCATAGTATTTCCCTATGTATTCATAAAACAAAGTTCCCCACTGGTTTGTACTCAGAAAAAGATTTAAGCTAATCAATTTCTTCTTTCACTTTTGTTTGGAGAATTTTATGAATCCAAACTTAACACAGAAGAACTATACAAAAAAATCTTCATGACCCAGATAACCACAATGGTGTGATCACTCAGTTAGAACCAGACACCCTAGAATGCAAAGTCAAGTGGGCCTTAGGAAACACCACTATGAAAAAAGCTAGTGGAGGTGATGGAATTCCAGCTGAGCTATTTCAAATCCTAAAAGTTGATGCTGTGAAAGTGCTGCACTCAATATGGCAGCAAATTTGGAAAACCCAGCAATGGCCACAGGACTGGAAAAGGTCAGTTTTCATTCCAATCCCAAAGAAAGGCAATGCCAAAGAACACTCAAACTACCGCACAATTGCACTCATCTCACACACTAACAAAGTAATGCTTAAAAGTCTCTATGCCAGGCTTCCACAGTATGTGAACTGTGAACTTTCAGATGTTCAAGCTGGATTTAGAAAAGGCAGAGGAACCAGAGATCAAATTGCCAACATCTGTGGATCATCAAAAAAGCAAGAGATTTCCAGAAAAGCATCTACTTCTGCTTTATTGACTATGCCAAAGATTTGACAGTGTGAATCACAACAATCTGTGGAAAATTCTGAAAGAGATGGGTATACCAGACCATCTGACCTTCCTCCTGGGAAATCTGTACGCAGGTCAAGGGGCAAAAGTTAGAACTGGACATGGAACAACAGACTGGTTCCATATCAGGAAAGGAGTACATCAAGGCTGTATTTTGTCACCCTCCTTATTTAACTTCTATGCAGATTATATCATGAGAAATGTTAGACTAGAGGAAACACAAGCTGGAATCAAGATTTCTGGGATAAATATCAATAACCTCAGGTATGCAGACGACACCACACTTATGGAAGAAAGCAAAGATGAACTAAAGAGCTGCTTGATGAAAGTGAGAGAAGAAAGTGAAAAAATTGGCTTAAAATTCAACATTCAGAAAACTAAGATCATGGCATCTGGTCCCATCACTTCTTGGCAAATAGGTGGGAAAACAATGGAAATAGTAAGAGACTTTATTTTGAGGGGGCTCCAAAATCACTGCAGATGGTGACTGCAGCCATGAAATTAAAAGATGCTTGCTCCTTGGAAGAAAAATTATGACCAACCTAGACAGCATATTAAAAAGCAGAGACATTATTTTGTCACCAAAGGTCCATCTAGTCAAAGCTATAATTTTTCCAGTAGTCTTGTATGGATGTGACAGTTGGACCATGAAGAAAGCTGAGCACAGAAGAATTCATGCTTTTGAACTGTGGTGTTGCGGAAGGCTCTTGAGAGTCCGTTAGACAGAAAAGAGATCCAGAAAGTCCATCCTAAAGGAGATCAGTCCTGAATATTTTTGGAAGGACTGATGCTGAAGTTGAAACTCCAATACTTTGGCCACCTGATGCGAAGGTATGATTCATTTGAAAAAACCCGGATGCTGCTAAAGATTGAAGGCGGGAGGAGCAGAGGATGAGATGGTTGGATGGCATCACCAACTCAAGGAACATGAGTTTGAGTAAGCTCCGGGAGTTGGTGATGGACAGGGAAGCCTGGTGTCCTGCAGTCCATGGAGTCGCAAAGAGTTGGACACAACTGAGCGACTGAACTGAACTGAAAATTAACACACTGTATTTTCTTTGCATGGGTGCAAAGTCATCTATTCAGTCCTGTCTGATTCTTTACATAATAGACTTCCATAATGGACTGTAGCCCATTAGCCCCCTCTGTCCTTGGTATTTGTCAGGTAAGAATACTGAAGTAGGTTCCCCCACCCTGCTCCAGGGAATATTCCTGACCCAGGGATCAAATGTGTATCTCTTACACATTCTTTTCCACTACTGCCAATATTATCTAATTTAATTTTTAATTTATTAAAATGACTTTTATTGCAAACAGTCATTTTTGGAGAAATGTTTTTATCAAAACAGTATTAATAAATAACACTTCATCTTCCTACTAGAATAGTTCAGAGTAGAAACTAATTTTCTTCCTTTAAGGACACTTGTGAGTTCTATTTACTACTACTAGCCTGATATTGACAATGACTAATGCCTTCTACTTCCTGGACTCCTCATATTTCATGTCATGATGTCTTCTAGAAATGAAATTGTAAGCTTAATAAGTTCTGAATACAAAGAACTTACATCAAACTTCAACTAGCCATGTCCATTGCCAATGGTTCTTCATGATAAGTCTGTCTGATGGTTAGTTTTATGTCATCTTGGGTAGACCACGATACCCAGATATTTTTTGTAGATGTTTCGGTAAAGGTATTTTGGGGAAGGGATTAACATTTTAAACTGTAGACCTTGGGTAAAGCAAACTGTCATCCATAATTTGAATGAACATTATCCAATTAGTTGAAAGCCTCAATGAAAACCCTGAGCTACCTTGAGAGAGAGGGAATTCTGCCAGTAGGCTGCCTACAGATTCAAACTGCAACTTTTCCTTGAGTTTTCCACCTGTGGGCCTACCCTGAAGATTTTGGATTTGTCAGCTTCCATGATCACTTGAGACAATTCCTTAAAATCCCTCTATTTTTTCTCTGTCATTTATATGTATTTTACATATATATGCAGATATGTAAAAGTATGTGTATATATTGACATATGTATATAGATATGCATATCTTCCTCAAATTATGATGGGATTATATCCAAATAAACACATCAAAAATTGAAAATATCTTAAGTTGAAAATGCATTATTTCATCTAATTTACTGGACATCATAGCTTAGCCCAGACTACCTTAAACATGTTCAGAACACTTAAATTAACCTATAGCTGGGCAAGATTATCTAACACAAATCCTATTTTATGATAAAGTGCTAAATATCTCACATAATTTATTACCCTCAAGGGGACATGACTGATTGGGAGTTGTGGCTCCCTGCTACTGCCGAGCATCTTGAAAGAATGCCGTACTGCACACTGTGAGCTCAGGTGAATGTGAAGTTTCAAAGTATGGTTTCTATTGAATATATATCACTTTCACACCACCATAGACAAAAAAAAAAAATGTTAACATAAACTATTCTAAGTTGAGGACCATCTAGATAAACATACATTCTATTGGTTCTTTTCTTCTGAAAAGTCCTAATAAAATCTATAAATACAGAGTAAGAAGAAAGATGTTTGAAGAAAGTCATTTTTCTATCCTCAGATATAACTGTTTCAGTGAAAAGAAGTTATTTCATTATTTTAAAATATCCTTCTTTTAAGCAATTAATTGTACTGGTGTTAACAATTAGTCTAATCAGCATATGTAAAGTTGGAGGGTTCCCAGATGGCTCAGTTAGTAAAGAATCCACCTACAACGCAGGAGACACAAGAGATGTGAGTTCAATGCCTGGGTCTGGAAGATTCCCTGGAGTAGGAAATGGCAACCTATTCCAGTATTCTTGTCCAGAAAATTTAATGGACAGAGAAGCCTGCAGGAGTCCATGGAGTTGCAAAGAGTCAGACACGACTGAGCAACTGACCATGCATGTTCAGTTTTCCTTTCACTATGTTTTCTATATGATCAATGAATACCCATAGTTCTGTCCTAAAATAAATTGAATTTATTCATATTTCACAAAACCACAATGTGAAAAACAGAGGATTTCAAGCGCTTGATAATAATAAAATATTTGAAAAAAAAAATACCCAACAGTAGTTCAGTTCAGTTCAGTTCAGTTCAGTCACTCAGTCCTGTCCGATTCTTTGTGACCCCATGGACTGCAGCATTCCAGGCCTCCCTGTCCATCACCAACCCCTGGAGTTTACTCATACTCATGTCCATTGAGACAGTGATGCCATCCAACCATATCATCCTCTGTTGTCCCCTGCACCTACTGCCCTCAATCTTTCCCAGCATCAAGGTCTTTTCAAATGAGTCAGCTCTTCCCATCAAGTGGCCAAAATATTGGAGTTTCAGTATTTCAGGTTCAGCTGAGTTTCAACATCATTCCTTCCAATGAACACCCAGGACTGATCTCATTTAGAATGGACTGGTTGGATCTCCTTGCAGTCCAAGGGACTCTAAAGAATCGCATCCAACAACACAGATCAAAAGCATAATTTTTTCAGTGCTCAGCGTTCTTTATAGTCCAACTCTCACATCCATACATGACCACTGGAAAAACCATAGCCTTGACTAGACAGACCTTTGTTGGCAAAGTAATGTCTCTGCTTTTTAATATGATGTCTAAGTTGGTCATAACTTTCCTTCCAAGGAGTAAGCATTTTTAATTTCATGGCTGCAATCACCATTTGCAGTGATTTTGGAGACCAAAAAAAAATAGTCAGCCACTGTTTCCACTGTTTCCTCATCTATTTGCCTGGAAGTGATGGGACTGGATGCCATGATCTTAGTTTCCTGAATGTTGAGCTTTAAGCCAACTTTTTCACTCTCTTCTTTCAATTTCATCAAGAGGCTCTTTAGCTCTTCTTCACTTTCTGCCATAACAGTAGTGTCATCTGCATATCTGAGATTATTGATATTTCTCCCAAAAATCTTGATTCCAGCTTCTGCTTTATCCAGCCCAGCGTTTCTCATAATATACTCTATATATAAATTACACAAGCAGGGTGACAATATACAGCCTTGACATACTCCTTTTCCTATTCGGAACCAGTCTGTAGATGCAATGGCTAATTAAAATTTGATCTATCCATATTATGAAATATTACTAAATAATCAACAAAAGTATTTATAAAACTTTTAAGATAAAGAAACATGCTAATAAATTGTATATAAAAGAGCTGTACTAAAACATATATGAAATGCATTCTCTGGTTCCTCTGCCTTTTCTAAAACCAGCTTGAACATCTGGAAGTTCACGGTTCACGTATTGCTAAAGTCTGGCTTGGAGAATTTTGAGCATTACTTTGCTAGCGAGTGAGATGAGTGCAAGTGTGCAGTAGTTCAAACATTCTTTGGCATTGCCTTTCTTTGGGATTGGAATGAAAACTGACCTTTTCCAGTCCTGTGGCAGCTGCTGAGTTTTCCAAATTTCCTGACATATTGAATGAAGCACATTCACAGCATCATCTTTTAGGATTTGAAATCGCTCAACTGGAATTCCATCACCTACACTAGCATTGTTCAGAGTGATGTTTCCTAAGGCCCACTTGACTTCACATTCTAAGATGTCTGGCTCTAGGTGAGTGTGAGTGATCACACCACTGTGATTATCTGAGTCTTGAAGATCTTTTTTGTACAGTTCTTCTGTGTATTCTTGTAACCTCCTCTTAATATCTTCTGCTTCTGTTAGGTCCATACCATTTCTGTCCTTTATCGAGTGCATCTTTGCATGAAATATTTCCTTGGTATCTCAAATTTCCTGGAAGAGATCTCTAGTCTTTCCCATTCTATCGTTTTCCTCTATTTCTTTGCATTGATTGCTGAGGAAGGCTTTCTTATCTCTCCTTGCTGTTCTTGGGAACTCTACATTCAGATGGGTTTATCTTTCCTTTTCGCCTTTGCTTTTCACTTCTCTTCCTTTCACAGCTATTTGTAAGGCCTCCTCAGACAGCCATTTTGCTGTTTTTGTATTTCTTTTTCTTGGGGATGGTCTTGATTCCTGTCTCCTATACAATGTCACGAACCTCCATGCATAGTTCATCAGGCACTCTGTCTCTCAGATTAGTCCCTTAAATCTATTTCTCACTTCTACTGTATAGTCATAAGAGATTTGATTTAGATCATACCTGAATGGTCTAGGGGTTTTCCCACTTTCTTCAATTTAAGTCTGAATTTGGCAATAAGGAGTTCATGATCTGAGCCGCAGTCAGCTCCTGGTCTTGTTTTTGCTGAATGTATAGAGCTTCTCCATCTTTGGCTGCAAAGAATATAATCAATCTGATTTCAGTATTAACCATCTGGTGATGTCCATGTGTAGAGTCTTCTCTTGTGTTGTTGGAAGAGGGTGTTTGCTATGACCAGTGTGTTCTCTTGGCAACACTCTATTAGCCTTTGCCCTGCTTCATTCTGTACTCCAAGGCCAAATTTGCCTGTTACTGGTCGGGGCATAGACTTGGATAACCGTGATATTGAATGGTTTGCCTTGGAAATGAACAGAGATCATTCTGTCATTTTTGAGATGGCATCCAAGTACTGCATTTCAGACTCATTTGTTAACTATGATGCCTACTCCATTTCTTCTAAGGGATTCCTGCCCACAGTAGTAGATATAATGGTCGAGTTAAATTCACCCATTCTGGTCCATGTTAGTTCGCTGATTCCTCGAATGTTGACATTCACTCTTGCCATCTCCTGTTTGACCACTTCCAATTTGCCTTGATTCATGGACCTAACATTCCAGGTTCCTATGCAATATTGCTCTTTACAGCATTGGACCTTGCTTCTATCACCAGTCTCATCCATAACTGGGTGTTGTCTTTGCTTTGGCTCCATCCCTTCATTCTTTCTGGAGTTATTTCTCCACTGATCTCCAGTGCATATTGGGCACTTACTTCCCTGGGGAGTTCACCTTTCAGTGTCCTATCCCTTTGCCTTTTCATACTGTTCATGGGGTTCTCAAGTCAAGAATACTGAAGTGGTTTGCCATGCCCTTTTCCAGTGGACCACATCCTGTCAGACCTCTCCACCATGACCCATCCGTCTTGGGTGGCCCCACACGGCATGGCTTAGTTTCATGGAGTTAGACAAGGCCGTGGTCCATGTGATCAGATTGGCTAGTTGTCTGTGACTGTGATTTCAGTCTGTCTGCCCTCTGATGCCCTCTCTCAGCACCTACCATCTTGGGTTTCTCTTACCTTGTATGTGGGATATTCCTTCACAGCTACTCCAGCAAAGTGCAGGCACTGCTCCTTAACTTTGACATGGGGTATCTCTTCTCGGCTGCCACCCCTGACCTTGGACATGGGATATCTCCTCTCTTCCACTGTCCCTGACCTTGGAAGTGGGGTAGCTCCTCTAGGCAGCTGCCCCTGACCTTGGACATGGAACAACAGACTGGTTCCAAATAGGAAAATGAGTACATCAAGATTGTATATTGTCACCCTGCTTATTTAACTTATATGCAGAGTACATCATAAGAAATGCTGGGCTGAAGGAAGCACAACCTGGAATCAAGATTGCCAGGAGAAATATCAATAACCTCAAATATGCAGATGACACCATCCTTATGGCAGAAAGTGGAGAAGAACTAAAGCGCCTCTTGAAGAAAGTGAAAGAGGAGAGTGAAAAAGTTGGCTTAAAGCTCAACATTCAGAAAACTAAGATCATGGCATCTGGTCCCATCACTTCATGTCAAATAGAAGGGGAAACAGTGGAAATAGTGGCAGACTTTATTTTGGGGAGCTCCAAAATCAGCGCAGATGGTGATTGCAGCCATGAAATTAAAAGATGCTTGCTGCTTGGAAGAAAACTATGACCAACCTAGAGATCATATTAAAAAGCAGAGACATTACTTTGCCAACAAAGTTCCATCTAGTCAAGGGTATGGTTTTTCCAGTAGTTATGTATGGATGTAAGAGTTGGACTCTAAAGAAAGCTGAGTGCTGAAGAATTGATGCTTTTGAGCTGTGGTGTTGGAGAAAACTCTTGAGAGTCCCTTGGACTGCAAGGAGATCCAACCAGTCCATTGTAAATGAGATCAGTCCTGGGTGTTCATTGGAAGGACTGATGTTGAAGGTGAAATTCCAATACTTTGGCCACCTGATGCGAAGAGTTGACTCATTTGAAAAGACCCTGATGCTGGGAAAGATTGAGGGTAGGAGGAGAAGGGAACGACAGAGGATGAGATGGTTGGATGGCATCACTGACTCAATAGACATGGGTTTGGGTAGACTCTGGCAGTTGGTGATGGACAGAGAGGCCTGGTGTGCTGTGATTCATGGGGTCGTAAAAAGTCGGACATGACTAAGCGACTGAACTGAACTGAAGTGCATTCTTAATTGCCTAAAATTTATAGGAAATATATATGTGAATTAAGACATAAAGGATGTCAAATGTAAATAAAGTTTATTTCTATTAATGGAAGATGGGAATATAGTGATTATTTTTCTCTTCTCTTATATTTTCTATTTTTCTACAATAGGCTTCTGTTGTTTTAATTATTAGGAGGGAAAATTATAGACTTTGAGCAAACAAGTAATATGATTTTCTCAATGAATTCTTCACTGACATCACTTGAAATCTGTTTCCATAGCACATTTTGTATGGACCATATACGATCATTTTACCTATTGTGCTGCAGTCATCTATATATACATCTTATTTCCCTTGCTTTCTGTAAGCTTTATAATGTATGACATTGTGTCCAATTTGCTTGCCCACTCTCCAAATATAATAGTTTGTAATATTCAATAAACATTTGTTCTTGATAGGTAACACATAATATTTACAGATATTTATTAAGCTGGCAGTTAATAATTATTAACTGAGCATCATTGTTATCAACAGCATTATTTATTTTCCTAACCAATAGTACCTTTCTTCCTAAGACCTGCTATGATATGAAAAAGCTACACAATAAGTAGTGTTAGGAGGAATCCTTAAATAATTGTCCTCTCCCCACTCTCTACCTTTATGATTTCCCATCCTCATCCACAAGACAAGAACTAGAAATTTTATGAGATTATGTCTATGATTATGATAGATTATATGACAAAAACGATTGTGCAGATTTAATTATGCTCGTTAGTTAGTTGATTTTTAGTTAATCCAAAAGGAGATTATCCCAGTGAGTCAATTGAATCTAATCTCATGAATCCTTTAAAATCAGAAAGTTTTCTTTAACTGGTAGCAGAGAGGAAACCAGAAAGATTCAATGCATGAGAAAGACTTGATTTGCATTGTTCATTGGAAGATGGATGGGATCACATGAGAAAGAATACAAGTGGCTTCAAGGAGAAGAGAGTAGTCCCCACATGAGAGTCAGGAGGAAAACTGGGAGATCAAACTACAGTCCACAAGGAACTGTATTCTGCCAATCCTAAATGATCTGTAATTGGATTCCTCCCCAGAAACTCCAGATAAGAGCCCGGGTCTGCTGACACTTTGATGTCTACTTTGGAAAACTAAGCAAAGAACTCAGTTGAGCTTGCCCAGGCTTTTGACCTACAGAGCCTTGAGCTAATAAATTTCTGTTGTTTTTAAGATGCTGAATTTGTGATAACTCATTCTATAGCAATAGAATCCTAATATACTAATAAACTTTCCTTTTTTAATGCAAAGGTTCCAATTATTAAGATGTTTGTCTTATATTATGAGTAATACTTTGCTGTGGTTATCAGATCCAAATGAGTATAGAACATCATACATGGAAGATTCTAAAATATTCTCAAACTGTTCTCAGAGGTACATAGAAAACATAAACCCTTTGTTCTATAAACCTGGCCTAATCTTCTATTACAGCCCACCTAACATAAAAGCAAACTTACTCCTGCCAAATAACAGTATTTGTCTCTTCTGATTTTTATAGTTCTGGTTTTAAACTTCAAAGCCCAAATCCCCCATAGAATAGTTTTTAAGGAATTTGAGGGGTTTTTGCTGTTGTTGTTGTTTTGTTTTGTTGTTTGTTTTGCCCTGCTCACACTTTTTAGAAAGATGCTTCATTTTTATATGCTTGCCTCTTGCTCTTTTCTTCCTCACAGTGGAGTGTTGGTATACTAGGAGGCTAACAGTGTTCTCACGACATCAGAGGGAAAGAGTACTGGCATGCCTTGTTTCCTTTGGCTCCTGTGGTCTCTGAGGAGGTTTCTTATCTGTCTGGCTGCTGCCCTTCTGCCAGAATCCCCTGCTGTAATTCACAGTGGAACTGGCAAAGCTCTGATTTACATGGCCTCACCTCAGCCCTTGCTGGTTCTACGAATTTCCTTGAATCTCTTCTAGATCTTCCAGAGCCTGGACTAGTCAATGTACTCCTAGTTTCTAACCACTTAGTGGTGTCATATCACCTCAGAAGTCCCCATTGGGAGTAGAGTTACAAAAGAATACTGAGGTGGGGATTCGATCCACATCTCACAGATACTATAAGCAATTTGAGAAAGCTTAAAACACATCTCTTCTTCAGGCTAACAATGTTGAATTCCAAAGTTCAGTTTTTCAGGAACTTCTGAGAGGCAGTCTCTTTCCAGAGTCCAGAAATGAATCTAGGCAAGTGTTCCTAGCCTCAGCAATTCCTGCAACTTACATATCTCCTTGTATTCGAGAGAAAGTCTGAAAATGGGAGAATGGAACCCAGATTCTTCACTTCATCATTCAATTGCTTTTTTCTACCTTTATCTCTCAAAATTCTTTGGGACTAAAAAGAGTAGGCTCTGAGCTATCTATCTATTGCTTTTACATCATATCTTCTTCACATGGGTACCAAGCCACAGAATTATCCATGAAGGTAGTGGGCATGCCTTCTATACTTAGGGAAAATTTTCCATAGTCTGTTCCATTGATGTCTTGGACCTATATGTTAAAAAATAGCCACTCTGAGTTCTTCTTTCACATCTATTTTTTGTGGAAAGTCCTTTCCTGGTTTTCAGAAATTAAATGTTAATTCTATCTTAAACCTTGCTTACTTGCTATAAAATTTCTAATCCCATCAACCCTACCTCTGAAACTAACAGAACCTTCAGTTTAGCTAAGTAGAAATCCTTATAAACAAAAAGTTAAAAGAGGAAATCATAATAACATAATCAAAATTCACCACAGATATAGGAAATCACCATAAGATTGAAGAAAGAAGTTTTAATACAGACAAATGTCCTAATTTTTTCATCTTTGATTGACATTAACCAGTTTATAAATTTAGAGAAATAAGAGTTAACCTTATTTTGCTGTGTCACTGGAGGAAAATAAATGCTGTATTACTTAATTACCACACTAAATACTATAACAAGACATTTAACTTTCTTGTGGCATTGAGAAGTTTACTCATATGATTGGTTCAGACTATATCACTGCAATGCATATATTATATATCTTAGAAAGTCTACCTTCTTTAATTTAAAGCAAAGGTAATATTTCCATATATCTGGAAGACTTTAAGACATTCAAGACCACAACTGCAGACAGAAACAGTTAGAGCAGATCATATGGGGCACTTCTCTGCTAATACAGTCTTGGTTTGCAACTAAATCCTAGCTTTGGGTTTAATTTAAATGCTTATACACTAAAACATGTTGTTTTTGAAGACTTTTCTTATATATGTAGTGTTTATTCAGCTTTCCTGACAGAAAATGTAAGAAAGAAAATTTTCTCTACATTTCCAAGGCTTTAAGTGTAGCAGTAAAATAGAAGTTCAGCATATTCCTAATTTATTTTTAATTCTTTCCTGTTATTTATTATGTAGGACACTGGACACTCCCTAGAGAGCTAGAATTCTGCACCACAGTGTATTCAACACTGCCATTTATTCATTTAAGTCTATATTTCTGAAGTTGTTGTGTCTAATATTATTACCAGGAAGTTCTCACAGTCTTGGAGAGTTTGCTAAATAGAAATTACACTGTGTGAGTTGCAGCTTCAGAGAATCCTTTCTATGGAGAAATGTCAGTAACAACTTAATTTCCTCCTGCTGTGCCAGTATCTCTTATCAAAAAATGTTCCCAATAATCACATCACATTTTAGAATGCTGCCTTTGGTGTCTACTGAGGTGCTAAGTGACAGAAAGAGCAAAGGGAATTGGAAAAAAAAAATAATTGTATGATAAGGAGAGCTCAGTGACTACTAGCTGTGTATAAAAATGGGAAGTGTGCAGATTAACCGATCTGATGTCATCCTTATTAGTCTCATTTATTAAAGCTATAACAAACTGTTTACCCTGCTGGTTGCCCCTTGTAAGAGTGACTCTGATCTCATGAATGTCAGCACTTGCCCTCCAGGTTTACTCAGCTTTCAGCATAGATACCTTTCTTGTCCAGCTCTTCAAAGCAAAGAAAAGAAGAAAGAGGAAGGGAAAAAGGCATCCAGTGGGAGATTACAACATCCTCCACAGGGACTCCCTTCCGAGATCTGCTGACTATAAGAGCATGTTAAGAAGAAGCTCAGTGTGTCATAATCCATTCTGAGTGTGACCAGAACCTTCTGTGCAAGGTGAGCCAAATGTCACTCTGATATCAATAGAGTAGAAAAGGAAGTCATAGCTTGCATCTCTGTCTAATAGTTAACTAAATATCACCTATAATTTCTAATTGTCAAAAGCCAAATTCTTTCTTTTCTAACAATTTCTTCATTTTGCCAGGTGGATAATAGCGAGGTAAAAGCTTCACCTAAAATACTTGGGAAATTATAATTTTGTTGTTTCAATCCATGTAAAAGAACAAGCGTCAGCCCCCAGAACATGGGACTAGACTGCGAAGCAGTGTTTCAGGTGATCTTTAATCTAGAAAAATCTCTTGAAAACTCGAGCAGTTGAATAGCTACCTTAAGGCCTAATTGATGTAACCTAATGCTTATGCTATTCAGTGTGGTTATTCTGTGTCTAATTCATCTAAGCCCATTTTTTGAGAGTGCCTATTTTATTACTGAAGTATTTTAATAGCCTCATATTGTGTCTAACTTCTTCCTCTTCTTTGTCCTATCTATTCATCACCCAAACCTCCACTCTGACACCACCTTTTCCTCTTTAAAATATATTTGTGATCATGTATTTCCCTATTGGACCTTTTATGGATCTTCATTTCATACAAGATAAACTCCAAACAACTTACTGTTCAAATATATATACAATCTGTTTGAACTATCTTTTCAGGTTCATTTACTCCTTCACTATCACCCTCATTTGCAAACCCCACTCACACAATGCTCATAATCTTATACTGTTTCAAAGACTCTAGCTTCTTTCAGTTACTTCACATACTCTTGTACAAAAAGATACCTTCCACCTCTTTACCTTTGCACATATTTTATATACTTAAAATGTCAGATACTTTTAAGTTATTACTGAAAGTACAAATGTTATTACATCCCTCCTGATCACCTAATGTGGAATTGTTCCTGTCACTTCAATGTTCATTTAGAAATTAATTCTTTGTCTACAGACCACTCTACACATAGATTCTTAGCTCCTTAAATCTAGGGGTGTATCTTATTCCAATGTTTTTTTTCAAATACGAATTATAGAGATTTTTCAAATGTCAATTGAATAAAAGCATAAAAGAATCTAGTAAACTAATATCTGATATTCTTCCCTATGGCTCTATCTGTCATGAAGTATTAGTGCTATTAACTCATTAGTTCTAAACCAATGATATCTTCCATTAATACCTGCAAATGATTGCTGAGTATATTTCTATAATTCCATGGAAATAATTATAATCATACCATCCGTGGTAAGCAGACACTGAAGTTTTACTAAAATCTTATCATTTGATGGTAAATGGATTAGGCTGAGGTAACATAATACTATTAACAACATTCTAGACTTATTTTGTGTCATCATCATATGGTTTTATCTGATTTACACAAATCTTGAGGCATTATTAAGAACACCCACATGAAAAAATGAACACATATTTTATGGTTTCATATCCAGTTCTTTACAAGTACAAACTTGGTCCCTTCAATAATGAGCTTTTACAATCTCTGGTAAATTGAAGAAAAACACTTTTTTTCTCCTAGAATTGTATAGCTAACTATTTTCAGCTGATTTTCATTTGCAAGCATGGAGTTTATTCTTTTATTATTTTATATTCAACAAAGGCCAGGCAGATGGTAATATTGCTTTGTTTGTTAAATAATTGGTATATTGTTTAAAAAGAATTTTCTTGAATTAATTTCTAAATTATTTCATAGTTATAACTAAGGATAAGGCACACCTTCTTTGCCACATTCATCTAAGAAATAGGTACCCTTTAATATTATTCACTGAATATTTGAGTATCTAGAAGTGGTCAGGAGGTTTTTCTGAAGGTATCTTAGAAAGCAAAATTATTGATTTAAAATTCTTGAAATACTTACAGAATGATAAAAGATTTAAATTTTAGGAAAGACAATCCATATTAAAGCAATTAAACATGGATTTTTGAAAGGCATTCTACAACCTCCCTGTATCAACCAAAAACTAAAATAAGTTACATTAAACTGTAGTCAACAAAATCATGGTTCTATATGCTATTTTATTTCAGTAGCATATATCATGAGATTTTACAAATTAAACTTCTTTTTGTTACTTCTTAAGTAGGCCATGTTTAAATGATTATTCATCTCCAGTCAACAAATTGCTTCTTGTAGGATCACTGTATTTTAGCTTTATCAACCCTTGAAAGTGTTGTTATAATTTAAGGGAAAACATTTAAAGATAAGAGTTTCTAAAATAAATATATAGACTGGTTATTTAAATGAAAGAAATCTAAAATCATTATAAAGAGTTTAAGAAGGAATTTGTTAGCAAATCAACATCTTTTTAAATTGTCTTCAAAAATTATATAAATGTTATGAAGAGAGTTCGAAATTAGAATCAAGATTCCCTTTCAAACTTCTTTGAAATAACACTGCAAGTTGGAACAAAGCTAGCTTGAAATGATACTATAGTTGGACCTAAACTACCAAAAAGTTATTATCACCGTCAAGAAACATTTATTAAACACTTAGGAGTACAGGAAATTTCCCTTTATCTCATTAAAACTCTTTAAAAAGAAGTAATCTACTTTTAGGGCCATGTACCAAAATATTCTATTAATATAGCAAATGCAAGTAAATTAAATAAAAAAGCAATGTTACCTTTGAAAAATATGATAAATAACCACTTTTTTTTTTTTTTTTTTTTTATTTTAGTTGGGGGCTAATTACTTTACAATATTGTAGTAGTTTTTGATAAAGAGATGAATCAGCCAACACACGTTTAAATCCAAGCAAGAAATGCCCATTAGAACATGGAATGGTGTCCAAAGAACAAAGATCAGTAGTACAGAGTTTCAAACTTGAACAAAATAGGTATTAAGCATTTCAAAATGTGATTAGGTATTATCTATGCAGTTGTGAGACTGGGTGTGTTTAACCATGAAATACACTATTCCCTCATTCACACAAAAAATAATATGACCTTATAATCTGCATGAAAAAGAGTATTTTTCTCTCAATAATTTTAGTAGTTTGGGCAGATCCGCAATAACCTTTAGTCACAACAAATCAAGTGGCAGAATTGATTGACCTGGTTATTGTATTTCAACACTTTTTACAGTACAATGTATCCCTTAGCTAGCTCATTTAAATTATATAGCTATATACTATAGACTGGAAAAATTCTTATGTCTCTGGTACATAAAATTTTCTTTATTATTTCCTTTACAACTGATTTAAAGAAAAACATTTTGCCAACAATTTTAAGTTTATTTGGTATTGTACTCAATAGGCAATCCATTTTACAGATGAGTAAAATGAGGGACATGTATATGGAGTTACTTAAACAGATAAACTTACCCAAAACATCCAAAACTTGAAAAGGAACAGAGAAATCATTAGGACTTAAGGTCGACTTAAGGTCAGCATAACAAATGGAAAAAATAGGCAGCCATATGCATAATATGATGTATTAATGTTACAAAACTAGACAGCATATTAAAAAGCAGAGACATTACTTTGCCAACAAAGGTCCATCTAGTCAAAGCTATGGTTATTCCAGTGGTTGTGTAAGGATGTGAGTGTTGAATCATAAAGAAAGCTGAGTGCTGAAGAATATGCTTCTGAACTGTGGTTGGAGAAGACATCTTAAGAGTCCCTTGGACTGCAAGAGATCAAATCAGTCAATCCCAAAGGAAATCAGTTCTAAATATTCACTGGAAGGACTGATGCTGAAGCTGAAGCTCCACTACTTTGGCCACCTGATGCAAAGAACTGACTCATTGGAAAAGACCTTGATTCTGGGAAAGATTGAAGTCAAGAAGAGAAGGGGATATTGAAGGATGAGATGGTTGGATGGCATTTCTGACTCAATGGACATGAGTTTGAGCAAGCTCTGGGAATTGGTGATAGACAGGGAGGCCTGGCATGCTGCAGTCCGTGGCGTCGCAAAGAGTCGGACACAACTGAGTGATTGAACTGAAGTGAATCATTTGTATTTTCAAGAACAATTCAATACAACTAACAGATAAGAAATAGTTTGATGACATGGCAGGGAGGGTTGTAAGGGAGAAGAATAAGTGAGGGTACTGAGCTTCTTCCTTGTTGTGGAATAAAGGTAGAAGACATAGTAAGAATCAGCTGGGACTATTTCAAAGTTGTTTTAGCCTTGTCTTCTAGAGCCACACTATAGCTAATAATCATTTGCAATACTTTGTGATTATTTTTCTATATACCTATCTTTATTGATCATAAAAATATTTTGACATTTCTCACTTTTTCCACTTCATGTATACATCATTATTGCCAACACTTCTCTGGTCCTTTCCTTGATACTTTAACTGTTAAAATATTTGCTTTATTACATTTTCTTTCAAGGTGACCTTCCTTTATACCGTTCTTTTTTCTGCAGCTGAGACCATGTTGAGTTAACTTTGTCCTGAGCAGGGAGCATCTTCACATTTGATTACATAATATTTCAGGGTCTGGGTTTTCACACTCATAGGAGTCAGCCACCCACATTTTAAATAGGTTCTTAAACTCTATTTCTGACTTATTTCTGAAACATTTTTAAAACACCAACAAATGACTACTCATATAGATCCCATGTCTAAATTTTCATATATTTATACGTTATACCATAGGATTATGTACTGATATTGTTGCCGTTGTTTAGTCACTAAGCCGTGTGTACCTCTTTGCGACCCCATGGTCTGCAGTCCACCAACTCCTCTGTCCATGGGATTCTCCAGCCAAGAATACTGGAGTGGTTTGACATTTGCTTCTCCAGTATAGTGATATAGTGTGTGCTATGTTTTCATAGAATAAAGCTATATATTTATAATTATATTTTTAAATAGATATATTTTATTATATGTCATATATAATACAATAAAAATATTGTTCTGAGTTAATTGTGTGTTCTCAGTAACGTAGTCGTGTACAAGTCTTTGTGACCCCATGAACTGTAGCCTGCCAGGCTCCTCTGTCCATGGGCTTTTCCTGACAAGGACATTGGAGTGGGTTGCCAATCTTCCTGACCCAGGAGTCAGACCTGCATCTCTGGCATATCCTGCATTGGCAGGCAGATTCTTTACCACTAAGCCACCTGTGGTGGTAGTAGTTTAGTCACTAAGTTATATCTGACTTTTGCAACCCCATGGACTATAGCCTGCCAGGCTCCTCTGTCCATGGGATTTCTCAGGCAAGAATATTGGACTGTGTTGCCATTTCCTTCTCCAGGGTATCTTCCCGACCCAGACAGGAATCAAACCTGGATTGCCTGTATTGTAGGCAGTCTCCTGCCATGCAAGCAGTCTCCTGCATTGCAGACAGATTCTTTACCAACTGGGACACCAGAGAAGCCCAAAGTCCTTAATTTGACAAATATTTCTCTAAATGATTAGAAGGCTGCTATGAAGTTTATCATATCTTATTTGAACACATAAATTATTTCTTTCCCATCAAGTATGTTCGTGACTTTTTTGAGCAAACTATAGAGTTGACCTTTGTGTCTATAGAATTTAATCTCAAATCCTTTCAATTTTAAAATGTTTGTAGTAACAACAGCTTCAGACACAACAGCAAAATTTCAAATTCAAATTATCCATAACTAAAAAGTGAATTACGTATATTTTGTTACCAAAATTTCTTTTTTATGTTCATTTCCCTACATAAGAAATATTATAAATCAAAGTGTAAAAAGAGAATAATGAAAAATAGTCATATCTCATCATGTGAAATTCTGAGAAATATTTATTAAAACATTAAAATGAAATTCAGTTTTCAAATATAGCTGTATAGAATCAGGACTTGCATATTTCAACTAAACTCTCCCAAGTCTAATAAGTAAAAGCAAACCTCTACTGCATTTGAAAGAATATTAAATAGGGACTAATTTTGCAGGCATATTTTTAATAAATAAATGCATATATTCCAACTTACTAAAAGGTTTTTAAAAAGCAGAGCTAGGAAATTATATTCAAACATTTTGAATTGCTAATATGCAATACAAGCTGAAACAGCCTGAAGCAAATGTGAGTATTACATATAAACTGATAGTATTCTTAACCTATCCCTGGAGATTTCCATAAAAAACAGATAACATACTTCAGGACAAATATTGGGAAAAAATGGGAAATTATCCTCTTTATGATTCTTAAATGTTAAAATCCTTTTGCTTGAATTATACTTTTTAAAATCAAAAGAATTACATTGTATAGAGCATAGAATTCTCTGTGATATAATGTTTTTCATCCAAAATTCTGGAGTAAACCTGACAATATCTGCCTGATCTCATGATCAAAACATTTTATTATTGCCTACTGTCAGCTCCTTAGATGGGAGTGCCCTAAAATTTTAGAGGTAAACAAACATAAGACTGAAATAAAGATCAATTTTAATCCAAGCCAAGTAATGACACGTAATATCATCATGAAAATGAGTTTTCATGTCCTTACCAATTCTTACAAGGCAGACAGTTTTCAGTGTTTCACAAAAATACATCTAATTTAAAACTTATAATAATCATATGAAGTATGTACTATTTTTATTATCCCTAATTTGCAGATGAGGGAACTGGGACACAAAGATCTTAAGTTGGCCAAAAACCATACAATTAGTGACTAATGGACTATAGGTTTGACCTAGGCAATATGGATCTAGAGACCATGAGCCTAGCCACTACACAATGCATTTTCTCATCAAGAAAACCTTGTAGACAGACATCTCCAGTTTGCAAATGAGGATAAAAATCAGCCACAGATACTTTATTACATTTCATACAATTCACATAGCACTTTCTCTTTTTCTCTTAAGACACTTATTTCATACTATCTACCATTATAGATAATTTTTACATATCTCTTTTAAGTATATACCACGACCCTAAGTTCCCCAACAGAAAAATTAGGCCTGATGTTTTGTATCCTTCAAAATTCCTGGTAAAATCTTACATATTCTTTAAACATTTATTTAGTATTTTTGAATGATTGAATATAAATCTGTCTCTTTCATTAAGAAATAAGAGAAAAATATAGTGAACACAATGTATTATAAAACTGGATTGAGTTTTGATTCTCCTCTGCAGAAAAAAATAAAGTAAAAATGATATCAACCCTCCCATTGAACCTGCATCTATTTTATGAAAACTGAGCAAAATTTAATATAAACTTTGAACCTTTGGTGATCTTATGTTTAATTTTTATAATTACAATAATTTACAACACACATTATTTAAAATTCAGTATATTTTTATTTCCCTTCATGGATCACAGTCTTATGGCAAAGGGACTTACATACTCAATGAAGCTAAGAGCCATGCTGTGCAGGGCCCCCCAAGAAGGACAGGTCATAGTGAAGGGTTCTAATAAATGTGATCCACTAAAGGAGGAAATGACAACCCACTCCAGTATTCATGCCTGGAAAATTCCATGGACAGAGGACCCTGGTAGGCTACAGTTAATAGGGTTGTAAAGAGTCAGACATGACGGAGCACATACAGGCTAAGCATCAGTAAGACAAATTGTAAATATATTACCAGCCAAATATGATACAATTTCTTAGTTGTATTCTACAATTTCTCAGTTGTATTCTACAATTCTCCCTCTACTCAGTTTATCTGGGTAAGGTCAGACATATCAAGAATTTCAATGAGCTCACTTGAACTTATGATGCTTAAATATATCAGCAAATTTGGAAAACCCAGCATGGGCCACAGGACTGGAAAAGGTCAGCTCTCATTCCAATCCCAACGAAGGACAATGCCAAAGAATGTTTAAACTACTGTACTATTGTGCTCATTTCACATGCTAGCAAGGTCATGCTCAAAATCCTTCAAGCAAAGCTTCAACTGTACATAAACTGAGAACTTCCAGATGTACAGCTGGATTTAAAAAATGCAGAGGACCAGAGATCCAACTGCCCACATCCTTTGGATCATAGAAAAACCAAGAAGATTCCAGAAAAACATCGACTTCTTCTTCATTGACTACACTAAATCCTTTGACTGTGTGCATTACAACAAACAGTGAAAAATTATTAAAGAGATGGGTGTGCCAGAACATCTTACCTGTCTCCAGAAACCTGTATGCAGGTCAAAGAGCAACAGTTAGAACTGGACATGGAACAACTGACTGGTTCAAAATTCATAAAGGAGTATGTCAAGATTGTATATTGTCACCCTGGTTGTTTAACTTTTATGTACAGTACATCATGTCAAATGCCACACTGGATGATCACAACCTGGAATCAAGATTGCTGGGAGAAATATCAACAGCCTCAGATATGCAGATGATATTATCCTAATGGCAGAAAGCAAAAAGGAACTAAAGAGCCTCTTGATGAAGGTGAAAGAGGAGAGTGAAAAAGCTGATTTAAAACTCAACATTCAAAAAACTAAGATCATGGCATGCAGTCCATTACATCATGGCAAATAGATGGGGAAAAAATGGAAACAGTGAAAGACTTTCTTTTCTTAGGCTCCAAAATCACTGCAGATGAAAGTGACTGCAGCCACAAAATTAAAAGATGCTTGCTCCTTGGAAGTGAAGCTATGACAAACCTAGACAGCATATTAATGAGCAGAGACATTACTTTGCCAACAAGGTCCTTATAGTAAAAGTTATGGTTTTACCAGTAGACATGTACTGGTGTAAGATTTGGACCATAAAAAAAGCCTGAGTGCTGAAGAACTGATGCTTTCAAACTGGTGCTGGAGAACACTCTAGAGAGTCCCTAGGGCTGCAAGGAGATCAAACCAGTCAATCCTAAAGAAAATCAATCCTGTGTATTCATTGGAAGGACTGATGCTGAAGCTGAACCTCCAGTATCTTGGCTACCTGATGTGAAGAACTGACTCATTGGAAAAGACCCTGATGCTGGGAAAGATTGAAGACAAAAGGAGAAGGAGGTGGCAGAGGATGAGCTGATTAGATAGCCTCTCCAACTCAGTGGACGTGAATTTGAGCAAATACCAGGATAGTAGAGGATAGAGGAGCTGGTGTGCTGCATTCCATGGGGCTGCAAGGAGTCAGACATGACTTAGCTACTCAACAACAAGAATGACAAATATATAGCTTAGTCACTAACTTCTAGTTTTTAATTTAACTGGTAAAAAAAGTTTTAGAAACCATAGAATGTATACAACAATTACATTTTTTGCATTCTGGCATACAAAGATAGAAAAACAACCAAGACCCAAAGCAGAGAATGACCCAGATAATAGAAGTGAGAAAATCAATATCAGGCATATTGATGATATGGTGGTAAGCTTTTCTAACTTGAAAGGTACTTATGGACGCAATAGAAGGTAATAATGAAGGAGTAGTAGATAGGCATTTAACTTAATTTGAATGATAGTTGAAGCTATAGATAAGAGTTCAATTATGAAAGAAAAATGGATAAAAGAAGGAAAGAGAATAAAGAATGAGGCCACACCTTGAAAAGTAACTATGTTTCATTGACAGAGGAATATATATGTAATGTAAGAAAGATTTGGGAAAAGAACTTACGGGCATATTAGCATAGCTCATTTTAAAGTTAACAAGTGAAAGACAAATTTTGAAAATTAGGAATGATTAACAGTTTCAGATATTTTTGACAAAATAATGAGAAAGCAGTGAAAAGAAGTCTTCAATTTTGGTGACTAAACAGTTCTTACTGACCATAGAATGGCTTCGTTTGAATTTGGCAAGCTAATCATGGTGTCAAAGAATGAAAGTTGTATGAGTAGTGAGAATATATATATATGTTTGTATATGTATATGTATATATATATATATATATATATATATATGTACAGTCTACTTTTTAAAGAAATACAGGAATTGAGCTGTCAACCAGAAGTTTACAAAAATGTGGTCTGAGTACTGATAACAATTGATAGAACCCTTAGCAGAAGGAAAATGATTTTCAAAGAAAAAAAGAAAGGAGGGAGGAAGAAAGGGACATTCTTGAAGTATAAGTCATTATAGATTTTATAATATCTCCATTATCCTATGGTATATTTGATTCTAAAATATCTTCATAAATAGCATCTTGCAACACATAACACTTTTTTTTCTAAACACCTTTCCTGACCTTCAAAATACTGTAATTCTCACAATAACCAATTGAGTAAAAAGGATGATTACCTTATCTTTTCAAATGAAGAAATATGTTTCCTGAGAAACATGGAATTCTAACATCAGTGCTCTCTTCACTAAAATCAACAGTGTTCAGCAAAGGTAACCTTCAGATTTTATAACCAAGACTTAACTTTAAAGACCCTGATACCCCAAATATGCAAAAATTTAGGTACACTTTCACCTCCAGTCTCAAGACTATGAAGTATTTCAATAGCAGTCATTAGGCACTCACTTCTCATTCCTTTTTATTCCTTATTCTGTCTCATAAAACCATTAGCTAGCTGATGCGGCAATCTTTATTTTAAAATAGAAAGAAGTAAAAAGAATGAGTTTTTTGTGTAAGTTCACAAAACAGCTCACTGACAGAATTGGCAATAGAATTTGACAGACTATAGAAATGATCCCTGAAAGTATAAGATTTTTCAAGCAATTGGATCAAAAGTTCTTTTTTCCTCCCCTAATCAGGCAAAAATTGAATCAGATTTTCTTTCATTCTGTCATTTAATTAAATGCACCCTGTTCTGAATTTGACTTTGATGTCCATGACACTATATAAGCTGTTAGATGAGTTAGTGACATACTTCAAAGTAAGTGTGAGAGAAGCATGTAAATACAATAGGTCTAAGGAAATAAAAGATAATTATAGCTTAGGTATCAAGCATAATTTCAAAATATAAACAATGTGGGTTCAGGTTGTCTGGCTCCTTATCGCTATCTGAGGGGAAAATAACGACTCTGTGTAAACATTCAGTACCTACAAATTTGTAGTAACAAAATACTGCTAAGAAATATCTATCAATCATGAAATTAACTTCATGGGGAAAAATGTATATTGTACCAAAAACAGAGGAAGCACAAAATATATAATATTACATTTACAGGGTACATAAAATCTTACTGGATCAGTGATAAATATTTGTGCTTCAGCAATTTGACTATTTTCCAGACTACCTTACTTGAGAATGTTTACAAAATATATAGACAACTTACTAAACAGTATTAAAACACAACAATTCTAAATCTCATAGCATGAAACGTGTGTGAAGCAGTCAACCTGAAAAATATTTAATTACTGGAATAATTTTCCATTCAAAAATTATCTTCCCTGAATAAAGTTCTCTTCTCATAGAGACAACATTTATGAGGCACATGAAGACTGGAAGGTTCTTGTTCAGAAAAGAATGTTGCACAAATCAAAACCACAATGAGGTACCATTACACACCAGTCAGAATGGCTGCTATCCAAAAGTCTACAAGCAATAAATGCTGGAGACAGTGTGGAGAAAAGGGAACCCTCTTACACTGTTGGTGGGAATGCAAACTAGTACAGCCACTATGGAGAACAGTGTGGAGATTCCTTAAAAAACTGGGAATACAACTGCCATATGACCCAGCAATCCCACTGCTAGGCATACACCCCGAGGAAACCAGAATTGAAAGAGATGCGTGTACCCCAATGTTCATCGCAGCACTGTTTACAATAGCCAGGACATGGAAGCAACCTAGATGTCCATTGGCAGACAAATGGATAAGGAAGCTGTGGTACATATACACAATGGAATATTACTCAGCCATTAAAAAAATACATTTGAATCGGTTCTATTGAGATGGATGAAACTGGAGCCCATTATACAGAGTGAAGTGAGCCAGAAAGAAAAGCACCAATACAGTGTACTAATGCATGTATATGGAATTTGAAAGATGATAATGGTAACCCTATATGTGAGACAGAACAAGAGACACAGATGCATAGAACAGTCCTGTGGACTCTGAGGGAGAAGGTGAGGGTGGGACGTTCTGGGACAATAACATTGAAACATGTATATTGTCATATGTGAAGCGGAACACCATTCCATGTTCTATGCATGGGACGGATGCTCAGGGATGGAGCATTGGGATGGCCTGGAGGGATGGGATGGGGAGGGAGGTGGGAGGAGGGTTCGGGAGGGGGAGCACATGTGAACCCATGGCTGATTCATGTCACTGTATGGCAAGAACTACTACAATATTGTAAAGTAATTAGCCCCCAACTAAAATAAATAAAAAAATATATAAAAAAAGAAAAGAAAAGAATGTTGCACCAAAAAAAAGTGCTTCTCTTTTGACAGTAATCACATTTTAAAATACATTGATGTACACATTAAATATTAAAGAGCAAGTTTTATTATTTATGACAATCAGATATCTGCATTTAATTCTTCGGATTCCTGAAGATTTAAATATTTTTTGTTATTCTTAATTCTTATCGCTTCTGCCAATCAGATTCTACTCTGGGGCTCCTAGTTCACAAGAATGTCAAGGAGCTATTTAACTTTCCATTTAATACTCGTGTGGTTAGTTTATAATGAGGAGGATGTGCTTGTTATTTTACAAATGAATTATTCATTACTAAAGACAACACAATCCGTGAATACAAGCAAGTAGTATTAAGCAGGGAATACTTATGGTCATAAAGCCATCATATTTAAAATCTAAAGACAGAAGACAGGAAAATACAAATTTTAAAAATGCAGTTATTTGAAGAGTACAAAAAAAAAACCCTATATATCTTGAATTTCTTCTTAAACTTCATATATAAGTCTTGACATCTCACAAATCTCATATTTAAAAGGATTTAAATTCTTACTATACCAATACAGCTTTGTGGTCCTTCCATTAACTATCAGTTCATCTCACCTCAACCTTCAAAACTGAATTTGGCTTTCTCATTTCTAATTCAGATTTAACAGACCACAAAATTAAGATCTGTATTCTTTCCAAAGCAGATTCTTTATGTCTAAGAAGGCAGAACAATAGCGTGAAGTATACCAGTACCTGGCTACTTGAATATACTTATTCAAATCAAATAATATTATTAGATCAAAAAGTAGCTAAAGAATTTAGAACACTGATCTAAGTACTTTGGCCCATTGTTGTTGTTATTTGGAGCCAGATTGATGATGATGACTATGATGACGACGGTTACAGTCCTAAAGAAGTAAGCCATGAAAGCACTATATATATCTTTTCTCACATAAGACCTCTGTGTATGATGTAGGTATTGTTTATGCATGTCTTCCATTGAGAAAATCATGGCTCCAAGAAAATATGTAATTTGTTTATTATAACACTATCAGTGTGAGATTGATTCAGAACTTAAACTAAGATCGATTTAACCCAAAGCTTTATTTTTATTTTGCTGACCTATTTTTGAGGGGATGGACTTAAAAATCAAGCACCTTACATTAAGCACATTACATTAAGCACACTACAATCAAGCACATTACATCTATCTTTGTTCTCTTTAAAAATTCCACAAAAATTACCAAAAAAAAAGGGGGTGTGGGGGGAAGCATAAACTCTAGAAGACAAAGGAGAGGGGTAAAAATTTAGAAAATGAAAAGCGGATGAAGGGTAGTTGCCATGAAAGCTAGGAAAATGTAAGTTCCTGTTAGAAAGTCCAGAAAATATTAAGGTCAAATTATGGGGCAGGGTTTTTTTAATAAAGATAATTGAAAAAAAATCTTTAAAATGTTTAAAACTTAAAATATGTTACCCTAAATCCCTTTCCGCAAGTTGAGACTTTGTCTCAACCTAGAAGAGGACTCTAGTATTAGAGAGATTGAAACTGAAAAAAAAAAAAAAAAAAACTAGTTTAGGATACTTTGGCACAGTTTAGAGTGGGATAAAAATACTCCCCCCCAACTCCTAAAAAAAAGAGATGGAAAATTCACATCTGAAATGGTGAAATCCCTCTCTGAGCCACCTAGCCCGCAGCCCTCAGATGTGACCTAGGAAGCTGAGATCACACCAAGACCACCAAACCTGTACCCACCATGCCCTGGACAAGAGCTAGAATTTTTCTCTCTGTAATAATTGACCAGGAATTTTTCTCTCAGTAATAACTGGACAGGAAAAAGTCTTTCAGAGACTGCAATTTGGTTTCTTAGGAAAACAGTAGTCTTTGTTCAATCACACTATGGCTTTTTATATGGCTATTTAATCTTTTTGTCTTTCTGTGTTATTTATTTTAAGACTCCATCCCTCTGATGATAGCTGTTTCATATGATACATCTTTTCAATCCTTTTATTTTCAGTCTGTTTGTATCTTTAAATCTAAAATGTGTCAGACAGCACACTGTTGAGTCCTGAATTATTTAAAATTCAGCTTAATATCTGACTTGATTTATTTAATTAATTCATATTTAAAGTTATGAATATAATTAGATTTACATCTGTCATTTTACATTTGCTTTCTATATACTTCACATCATTTTTTCCTCTTATGCTTCGTTCTCTTGTACTAAGTTGATACATTTTAATACCTTTCATAATTTTCAATTACATTTAAAAATGATTTTTCAGCAATTGCTCTAGATCTTATTATATATTTATACTAAATTGACTCTAGTGAAACAAACACTTTACTCCTATATGGCTGCATCCTCCCCCAATTTTGTGCTGTTTTTATCATTTATATTACATTTTTATATGTTTCAAACCCTCAAATCCACTGTTAGATTTATTAAATTTTATAATCTTAGATTTTTCAAAAGTAAGAGGAAACATTTTTTTTATAGAGTTTATTATATTAATCTTAGCTATCACTTTTTATTCTCTTCATTTTTTTCACTGTGGATTCAAGCTACCATCTGGTATCATTTCCTTACTCAAAGCTTTATTCCCACCCACCTCCTTTGTGCTGTTTTTGTCAAATACGTTACAGTTCTATATGTTAAAACCTCAACAATATAATTATGTACATGTTTTATGCAAGTACTTCTTTATTTGCAAGTATTCTTTTAATTAGTTAAAAAAGGAAGAAGAATAAAGAATATATGCAATTACACTGTCATGTATAGTTACCAGCATAACTACCGTTACTAACACTTTACTAACACTTACTGTGTACGAATTTGAATTACTGTCTGGTGTCACTCGCTTTCAGCCTGACGTACTTTCTTTAGAATTTTTGTAGAGTAGAACTGCTAGCAACAAATGCTCTGTTTTTGCTTATCTAAGAATACCTTTATTTCATCTTAATTTTTGGAAGATGGTTTTCCTGAACATAATTTTCTAGGTTGACAATTTTGTCTTATTTTGTTTATTTTTAATTTTTCTTACTTTCATCACTTTGAATATGTTGCATATGCTGTCCCATTGCCTTCTGGCCTCCATTCTTTCAGAAGATAATATCTGAAAGAGAATATCTGATTTTATAATGTGAAAAAATAGAGATATGAGAGAAAAATCTGTCTTCAATAGGTTTTGAACAGTGATAGGCAATGATAAATAATGATCAGAGGAGAATAAAGGGATTTCATTTCTTAGAAATGAAAATTGTAATAGAAAAAATATTTTAAAGTTTGAAGAGTATAGTTAAGGAAATCTTCCAGTAGGTATGACAAAAGGAAAAACAGATATTAAATGAGAAAGAAGTGTCAAAATTAGAAGCATAATTCAGAAGATCCAACATGTAAATATTACAATATCTAGAAAGAAAAAATGTTAAGGAAAGAAGTTTAGGGAGGAAAAAGGACATTTCTGTGAATAAAGAAAAATATTCCAAATTAAAAGGACCCATCACCTAATTAAATAAGCGAAAATATATTCTCAGTAAGTCATATTACTGTATAAATATGGCACTACACAGAATATCCTAACTGATTCCAGTACTAAAATAAAAATGATGTCACATGAAATATCTGATATTAGAATTGTATCAAACATATAAGTGGAGAAACTGGAGATACAGAACAATGGATAATTCTCCAATATTCTTGAGGAAAAATATTTGTGATATAAAACCTTATATTTCCCTGAAATATCAGTCATTTAAAGAAGAGGATAAAAACACTTTAGACATGCAAATATCTAATACATTGTATCTCCCATGCATCATATATTAAGAACATACTAGGGCGTGTACTTCATCAGAATGTGGGGGTAAACAAACAAAGGAAGATATTTTATCTAGGAATCAGGAAATTCAGCACTAGAGAAAAGGGATTTTCAAAATAAAGGCAAATGAAGTCTCAAGAGTATCTATCTTCTAGCCTAGAGAGGAGTCTTATATATTGTAGGTAAAAACCTATAGGGGAGATGTCTCCAAGGAAAGTTAGATAAACTAATGTTGATAAATGTATCAATCGAAGAATTACAGATTTTCCAGAAATGTCACAGTGTATTAATAACCGGTAAGTAGAAGATTTTGTACATATCATCCGGAAAAGTTAACCATGGTGGGGGTGTTCTGAGTGGCCGCAGGTCATTTAACTGAAAGGTGATACAATCACCTTAACTGTGTGGCCAAACTGAAAATGAATACGACCACAGAGCGCTTTTCTTAAAGAAAAATTTCCTTGTGTCCTACGAATGGAGCTCCACCTCTCATGCTTAGAGTTGAAGCAATTCATCGTCAGCTTTTACGAGCACAATGCCATGCTCCTCCATGCTGAGACAAGATAATACAAATAATGGTCCATGAAATACGCTGATGGAAGGAATGCCCCCTTCCTTTCTTTCTAAGTTTTATATTAGATTATACCATTCCTCTGTTTAAATTCCTGAATGTCTTCCCTTAATTTTCAGAAACGATTTCCAAATCTTTTTTTGTATTCAAAAATCTCTGAGATTTTACCTTTATTTTTTAAAGTAACTTTTTATTGGAATATGTTGTGTTAGTTTCTACTGTACAGCAAAATGAATCAGCCACATATACACATATATCCCTTCCCTTTTGGATTTCCTTCACATTCAGCTCACCACAGTGCATGAAGTAGAGCTCCCTGTTACCTTTATTTTTAAAGGTTCACTTTACTCTTGACTCATTACCCTCTACCTTCCCAACTTTGGTCACACAGTGAGCTATGCAAGCCATTTCATATCCCTACACCTTTGCATATGCCATTCATTCTTCTGGGAAACATCATCGCCAACTCTGCTTCTCTGTCTACATAATCCTCACTCTTCCTTCAAGTTTCTGCAGATAATTCACTCAGTATAGATACTTTTCTGACTATTCAGACTCAAACAGCTCCTCCTGCTCCTCTAATATTATAAACTTTTCTAGCTCAATAAATATTAAAATCCAGTTTCCCAAATTCTAAGCCTGGATACTCAAAATTATTCCTTCCTCTCCTCTATGCCCCACATGAACTCAAGGACTAAATTCCATCAATTCTGCTGACAATACCTTTTCAGATAGATTATCTCAACTGCCTGTCTGTATAGTCAGACCATTCAAGGTGGCTAGTCTTTCTGTACATTCCCTGCATGACCTGTGCCTGCTTCATCTATACCCTATTCACATGACCGACATTCCTAAGTATTTTCTACAGGCCCAAGCTAATGATTGTTCTTATCAAAAGGGCAGTGAGGGGGCAGGCTTCTCTGCTGGTTTCCCTGGTAACTAATGAGCCCACCTGATATCAGTTCCCTTATAGCTATAATCTCCCCTTTCCCTACCAGGAGCAAAGACTGCCACAGTGACCTACCCACCATCCACAGCACACACATTGGGGTGTCACTCTAGGACCCTGCTTCAGATGTGTAAATTTCCACATCCACTTATCCATAGATATTTCTGAGACCTACTTCATTCTTTCTTTGATCTTAAAGCTATGCAAATACAGACCCTGTAGACCTGTGAGGTGCAACCCAATACTGTCTTAATTCCAATTTAGAACAGTATCATTTCTCCTCTAAAATATTACAAGCATCTTATATCTTTATTTCTCATGTTGCTTTTTGTTCCACTCTATCACATAAACTGGACTTAGAGCACTAAAAAGCATGTATATTTATTGTTATCCCAGTTCAGAGAGAAATTTCAAACTGACTACATCTAGTCCTATATTGGACATGAAGCAAGGATTTCCTTTCATTTTGCCACCACCACCAAATTGTCTAAATCTCTGCTTCCTATCCTAGTGAAGTGAAAGTCGCTTAGTCGTGTCTGAATCTTTGCGGCCCCATGGACTATACAGTCCGTGGAATTCTCCAGGCCAGAATACTGGAGTGAGCAGCCTTTCCCTTCTCCAGGGGATCTTACCAACCTAAAGATCAAACCCAGGTCTCCCGCATTGCAGGCGAATTCTTTACCAGCTGAGCCACCAGGGAAGCCCTCCTATCCTAGTAGAGGACTCAAATAAAGTTTTAAGGGCCTTTCGTTTGGGGTTTCTTTACAAGTAAAGGGACGATGGAGTTGAAGGAAAGCAAAAGTTGTGAGGCAAATGTCATTTTGACTTGATGGCCAGTGAACTGACCACAGTAAGTTTTACTGTTTTCTGGACAGCTACAAGAAGGAGATTGGGCACTGGGTCAACTTTGAAGTAGCTCCCTAGTATTTTATACTCTTCCTACTCAAAGTGGTGTTCATGGACCACTAGTAATTTCATCTCTTAATATCTTGGAAGAAAAGCATAGTCTTGGGCATCAACACAATCCTACAAAATTAAAATATGCCTTCTAACAAAATTTCAAATGATACAATATTTCAGATGATACATTCAAGTTTGAGTAGCTACTCTCTAAAGAAAAGCTTTCTACTAATCCACCATGCCCTGCCCCAGCCCCCTTTCAGGATTAAATGCTATTTCTTTTTTTTCAATTGTCATGGCTTCTTCCTCCTTTTCCAGTCTGAGTCTTATCTAGTTTCTAAAAGTGGAAAAACTTGCTCTGCTAGCATGCATCTAAATCTTTCTGTCTGGAACTTTGGCCAGAAGCTTCTTAAGTACTAGTCTCTGTTTGTGCTTCCAGAATCTGTGAGTCATACTCCCCAGAGTGATCTGGCAATGGAAAAGGCCCTCCAGGAGGAAGTGGAAGAATTCTGAGTACGCAGGGGCAGAGAAACTCACATAAAACAACCTTTTAAATTTTGAAATTAATTCTGACAATTGAATATATTAAAACAGAAATGTAAGCATGCTTGTCTACTCTATCAAATATCTTCTGTTGCAACTTGATGCTCTCAAGAGAGTATATTGTCTTTATTTTGGCTTCCAAGTTTATGTTGGATATTTATTATCCTGTGGCCCACTTACTCTTCTTCTGATTTTTCTCAGAGCAGTTATACCTCTTACACTCTCAGTCTCTATGCTTCAGATAAAGCTGGTTCCATCTTTAGGTCAAGGGGTGGGCATGAAATCTACACATACAATCTGAACATGAGGAGTGTGACTACATAGTGACATGTCCATGCCCCAGGTCAACTCAGAGACACTCACAAGACTTTAAGAAAGGAGGTTGGACCAAATGGTAAATATTTTAGGCTTTGAGGGTCCAGTCACATACTGTCTCAATTACATATTTATCTTTGTTTTATGTCTTTGTTTATAACCTATTAACAGTACAAAAGGCATTTTTAGCTTGCTGGCAGTCTTAGTTCATGCTGCTATAATAGAATATAACAGACTGAGTGGCTTACAAACTACAGACATATATTTCTCACAGTTCTGGAGGCTACAAGATCGGAGTCCAAATGTGGTCAGCTTCTGGTAAAGACCTTCTTGCAGGTTGCAAGTGATTGTTTTCTTGCTATCTTCTCATGTGGGTGAGGAGAAAAGAGAGTTTTCTAGGGTCTTTTTTTTTGAGAACTAATTCCATTCATTAGTGCTCCAATCTCATGACCTAATCACCTCCAGAAAGCCACATCTTCTGGTACCATCGCATTGGGGATTACGATTTCAAAATGTGAATTTTAGGGGGATACAAACATTCAGTATGTAATACTAGCCTACAGTAACAGGCTCTGGAACTGATCTGGCCCTCAGGCCATACTTTACCTACCCCTGGCAAGTGACTAAGACAAAGGAATTGTCTTTTCTGCCGTGTTAGAAACTGTGCGCTATCTTTTCACCAAGAGAAAAATGGTTGGAGAAAAAGAGCAAAAGGACAGAGACAAAATCCTGAGAACACTGTTTGAGCACCATCAGCTCTACTCCTGGACTTTTCAGTTGCAGGAACTAAAAAGTCTTTGTTTTTACTCAAGTTCCTCTGGACTAGCTTTTCTGTCACTTACATTAGCAAGAGTCCTAACATAAAGATCCTTCTCGATCATGTCCCCATTTAGATTACCAGCACCATCTTTTATAATAACCCAACCTCACATTCTGTGCTCCAGTCATTCATTTTCTTTCCCTAAGTTACAGAATCCTCTCCTTCATCTCCCAGTGACATTCCCTCCCAACCATACCAACTTGACTGTAACTACTCCTGGAGGATTCAAGTCAGAAGTCACTTTCTCTGAGAAGCCTTTGCGGAGCCCTGTCTTACATCTAACATCATGCAGTCTGTAGAGACGATTCACATAGTATTTTCCACACAGTTTAGATTGTATGTGTGTGTGTGTGTGTGTGTTTAAATACTCATATCAATGAGTATTTAAAGATACTTTTTCATATCAATATCATAATAGAGACTAATGTTATATTACGCTTACTATATATGTATAGTGTCTATTTTAAGTCATTAAGTAATTTAATTTTCAGAAAAATCCTATGAGGAATGTAAATTTTTCCATTTTATAAACAAGAAAACTCAGAGCTTCAATAATTTACTCTATTTGTGTTCAGGTAAATACTTGCTGGAAAAGCTGGACTTTATTGAACTGATACCAAAGTATCCAGTCCCTTATTTTACCAAAATTACTTCCCATTGGTCCTGGTACAGAGACGAGAACTAAGCGTGTATGTCCTTGTGAACACAGCATCTTGAGCATATTTCTATAACAGCACTTTTTAAACTGTTTAATAAATAAAATGCACTTTTATTTTTCTTCCAGACTTCTAGCTCTTTAATAATAGGTAGTCATATGAGTCTTTTAATCCTTAGTCTTTTAACCTAGTTCTTAAAAATTAGTAGGTATTCAATAAATATACTGTCAAAAGTTCTGTTGTAGTGGTGACTGTCCAATCAGAAGTATTTAGCTATACTCACACTGAAAAACTTTATCAATGATAAACAATGATGTTCAAAATAAAACATTTTTTTAATCAATGAGACACATTTAGTAAATATAACACATTTCTTTTTTACTGCAATTCTAAAACATTTTCTTTAGTTTGAAATTTAGATGCTAGAGTGAAAACACAGCTATTTCAAGTGCTCATCAACCATAAGGTTACATGTGTCATACTTTTTTTTATAAAAATCACTCTTAATGCTTACGGAATGCTGAGGTGCCCAAATCAAGGATCCAGCAGACAACGCCCACCCAGTGATACTCATACAATTTGTTAAATGTCACTTGTGACTACGACGCACAACTTCAAAATGAAATATTAGCAAGCCACATTTAGTAGTGTAGTGAAAGAATAAGCAATGATTATCTGTTACACTTTTTCCCATTGCAGGGTAAAGAAGACATGATAAGGATACCTCAAAGGTTACAGATTAATTTTAAAAGTAAACAAGAATATGAGAATACAGCGGGAACTGCTTCACAGCCAGGCTTCCAAAAACCTGGGACACCCTCTAGGATACCATTGAAATTCAAGCCAGGTGTTATTTGAAAGTGAGTTCACATAGATGATCAAGGATGATAGACGATCAAGAACAAGGATGACAGATGATCAAGAACACGCCTGAGCTCTTACTATGTTGTCATCCTCTGGGAGCAAGAATCCACTACACTTTCCTCCACTGCTCTTTCACTTATTTAACTCAGCTCACCTCTGACCATGCTTCTACTCTTGCTATGACCTTGACTCTATCTTCCATCTTATGGTTTCCATTTATCATGGCATCTGTTGTCCATAACTCCTAATAAGCTAAAAGGGAAGACTGGGATATATGACATGTTTCATGCTCCTAGATGATAGAAATATATTGTGAAGACATCAATTCCTATCAGATTTATTAATAAATACAATATACTCACAATGAAAACACAAGTAGTTTTTCTTTTAAAAGATATGTGTGCTTGTGTGTCTGTGCTTGTGTGTGTCCTAAAGTGTATCTGAAAGAGTAAAGTGAGAAGAATAACAAAAAGTAGGGCTTTATACTTTCTAGAAGTACACTTTAATATTAATAGTGAAAAAATTAACATATTATAGATAAGATATCACACCTAAATAAAGAGATGATGCTGAGAAACAAATACTGTTGCTTAGTTTAGATATTAGGGAAAAGTTCCAAATGGATACTCATCTCACCTCACACAGCAAAATAAATCCCAGTTAAATTAAGTTGGCAAATGTAAAAATCTTTATAAACCCAGATATTCATCTCCAATAGAATTAAATAACTATAAATTAGGAAATGGCACCCCTCTCTAGTATTCTTGCATGGAAAATTCCATGGATAGAGGAGCCAAGAGTTGGACATGATTGAGCACACATGCACACACACACACACAACTAGGTGGTGATGTGTGCGGCAGGCATGTGCAGTACTCTGTGTGTGCACAAAACAAACAAAAAATAAATGGCATATTTTACTAATCAAACTAGTTAAGTGTTAGGAATAATAGTTCTTATTGCTGGAATAGGTGATGGGGACAGATACAATCCTCTGCTCACGTGAAAGTGTAATTATAAACAAAAATTTTGTTTATAAACAATTATAAACAAACATTGCAGCTCAAGCAGTAAAGCACCTAGTTGCAATGCAGGAGACCTAGGTTCAGTCCCTGGGTCAGGAAGATCCCCTGGAGAAGGAAATGGCAACCCACTCCAGTATTCTTGCCTGGAGAATCCAGAGGATTCTCCAGAGGAGCCTGGCAGGCCACAGTCCATGGGGTCACACAGAATTGGACACAACTAAGAGCACATGCACAAAAGGCCACATAATTTAAAATAGATTTAAAAAAAATTTTTAATTCAAAAATTCAAATAAAAGTGTTTATTTTCCTTATAAAATACAATGCTTTTATTAGGCTAAAAGTTATCAATAATAATGTTGTTGTTCCAACTCTTCACGATCCATGGACTACAGCATGCCAGGCCTCTCTGTTCCTCACCATCTCCTGAAGTTTGCCCAAGTTCATGTCCAATGGATTGCATTGGTGATGCCATCCAGCCATCTCATCCTCTGACACCCTCTTCTCCTTCTGGCCTCAATCTTTCCCATCATCAGGGACTCATTTCCAATGAGTCAGCTGTTCACATCAGATGACCAAAATATTGGAGTTTCAGCTTCAGTCTCAGTCCTTCCAATGAGTATTCAGAGTTAATGTCCCTTAACATCGCCTGGTTTGATTTCTTTGCTGTTCAAGGGACTCCCAGGAGTATTCTCCAGCACCACAATTCAAAGGCATCTATTAATAATAATAGATTCCCCTAAATATTTACCTCCTAAAACTTAATATATTAAATCACTAACTATTAAAATATTGTCCTGTTAGAGAATGATATTCCAGATAGCTTTTTGTAATAAATTGAGCTTATAGTGATTGCAGCCATGAAATTAAAAGACACTTGCTTCTTGGAAGGAAAGTTATGACCAACCTAGACAGCATATTAAAAAGCAGAGACATTACTTTGTCAACAAAGGTCTGTCTAGTCAAGGCTATGGTTTTTCCACTGGTCATGTATGAATGTGAGAGTTGGAATATAAAGAGGGCTGAGCGCAGAAGAATTGATGCTTTTGAACTGTGGTGTTGGAAAAGACTCCTGAGAGTCGCTTGGACTGCAAGGAGATCCAACCAGTGCATCCTAAGGGAAATCGATCCGGGTGTTCATTGGAAAGACTGATGTTATAGCTGAAACTCCAGTATTTTGGCCACCTGATGCAAAGAGCTGACTTATTTGAAAAGACCCTGATATTGGGAATGATTGAAGGCAGGAAGAGAAGGGAACGACAGAGGATGAGATGGTTAGACGGCATCACTGACTCAATGGACATGGGTTTGGGTGGACTCCTGGAGTTGGTGATGGACAGGGTGGCCTGGGGTGCTGCGGTTCATGGGGTCGCAAAGAGTTGGACACGACTGAGCGACTGAACTGAACTGAACTGAGCTTATAGTTACAACATTTAGTAGTTTGAGGACATTATACATGGTGCTTCTGCTTTCTGGGCTCTATTTCCTAGTCAGAAAGTAACAGGGGGAAAAAAAAGGCCTAACATTATGGTCATTTTGAAGATTATATAAGCTGATAATAGTAGATGTTCAGTTAATGTTATGTCTTCCTACACTCTGTTCCTGATTTTTTTCCTATATTGTATCTAATAAAAAAGTGCATGTGCACCTGTGTTTTCAAGTTGAATTATACTACATGTACATGACATCATATAAATCTGGATATCCAATTTTGCTTAGGAGACAATTGAAATAAAGAAATATGATGACTTATCCATGGTGACACTAACACTAAGCAGAACATCTGTGATGAGGATTCAGATCTCCAAGCTCTCTACATATTACGGAGGAGTACACATGAAATATCAATGTTGAAACTAAGTAGCCCATAAATACCTGAATGCCTAAAGGCTGCCTTCCCACGATTTGACAATTACGTTCTTGTTTCTGGTATCTTGGAAGCATCTTGACTTGGATGTGCCCCAACTTATTGTCTTGGTTCCTTTTGTTTTTAATAGGGATTCAAATACTGGCAATAATAAGCCTTGCTGGAATTTGAAATGCAAGCGTAGACTTTTCTTTGCCCTCTTGATTGGATACCTTTATAAGGAGGAGACTGATGATAATGAAGAATTTATGCACAAAAGATCTCATTTTACTGTTTTTAAACCATTGGGTGAATCAATCCCTATCAACTAAGAGTTAGAGATTCAATAACCTTAGGAAGGAATTTACTGAATATTTTTTAAAGGTCTTTTATGACCATAAAGGTTATTGTAGCATCATCATCTTTGTATCTGCCTACTCACCTTTGGAAAACAGAGATATGAAACCAGAATAGATTGTGCTTCATTCTACATGATTATTCCAAGCTGTGTGGGAGAACTGTGTGTGTTCTTTCTTGCATATCTTTGTGAAAATATATATAGTGATCCCGCTGGCCCGAGGAGTGGTGGGTGTTGTGCCATGTGGAGTTAGTAGAGTGTTGGTGGGAAGAAAAGCTGTAGGAGGCTGGTGTGATGTGTTGGGAACATGCATCAGTTTATGAGTTAAAGATGAGTCAAGTGTATTCCTAACAGTCAGCAACATCTTTTGCTCAAGTGTGGCAAAATTTATTCTCTGTATACCTTGAATTAAATTTCAGCCTACCCATTAAAAACCCCAAAGACTCACTTTCAATATTACCTTCACGGTTAAATATAAACCAAAGGTAGCCATGGTAGCACAGGAGGGACCAATTTTCAAAGATATGGAAACACTGCATTTCTATCACTACCAAGAAATAAAAGCAAACTTCCTAATTTACCTTCAATTTAGAATCAGTGCTGGGTTTTAACATGCTGTGCACAAAAGAACTTCAGTTTAGGAAAATAAAGTGTATAGGATTAACTCAGAATTTAGTATAGAATTATGTTCATTTTAAATATCTATAAATTTTTCTTAAAAACTCTGTCATGTGATGTCAAGAGTAATTGAAAGTATCCTTTTAATTATTCATTACTACTAATCATGTTGTGCTTAGAATTTGTTAATCTGTATGTTGCGCATTAATTGAGAGCCTATTAATTGTTGCTAGGTTTACAAAATTATTAACATATCCTTCTGGCCCTGTAGCCTCTCTAAACTAAATCCACTGTTATTTTTTTTTATTACAGCCAATAGATATCTCTATGTCTATAGATATCTCTATACCGATTCACCCAAAATACTGAAATTCTAGTTTACCATCTATTTCAACAACTAAACTGCAAATTTTTGAAATGAGGATGATGTTGTATTTTTGTTTGCATGCTAATTTTTATAGGTCTAATATAACATGTTTTACAAAGCAGTCACTCAATAAATATTGATAAAAGGTCATAAAAATAAACATGGAACAACTGAGATATGTATCAAATACCATACATATATAGAGAAAAGGGGAAAAGAAGGCAAGAAATCATCTACATCAGAGAAACTTGAGTCCTGATGAATGAATAAGTTTATAATATAGGTCTTACTCATTTGTCTTCCTGAAGCACTATAACATTAATTCCTGCATTAGTCCTTAACACATCTTACTCCTATAGATAGAAAGAAAGTATCTGGTAGTCAGCCTTACTGGCTCCCCCACAGAGATGGCTTCCTGGAAAGCAGTGTGTGGCATCAAGTCAACAGTGAAGAAAAACATAAAAAGAGACCAAACTCATTTTTCAGCCATTAGTCACATCAAAGAGATGTTTCATAATAAAATAAAATGAAACAAAGTAAGAAACTTTCTATACCTTCATTCATTTGGCAAAATATATTATAGACCTACTGTGTACCAGGCACTATTCAAGATTGGGGTGTGGGGAGAGAGTTTTTTCCAAGCAATCTTTCATTTCTTTCTGAGGACAGAGACTGTGGGCTCGGAACGGCATAATTTATTCAAGACACTAAAGAGGATGCATTTCTCCAGTTTTTAATAGAAGCAAATTATTTCAAAACAAAGAGAAAATTTAAAGAGAGAAAGTGTAGGTATTATAAATGTTTTTCCCTTGCTATAATTGCTTAACTTGACTTAAGAGATGGCAGGTGGAGATCAACAGATCCTGTTTAACTTATTAAGATCGATGGTCTTAAAAGTCTACAAATAATAAATGTTGAAGAGAGTATGGATAAAAAGGAAAAGGAATCCTCCTACACTGTTAGTGGGAACGTATTTGTGCAGTCACTATGGAAAACGGTATGAAGTTTCTTCAAAAAAAAAGACGAACAAAAAAGCATGATACAGAACTACAATATGATCCAGCAATCCCATTCCTGGATATGTATCAGGAAAAGATGAAAACTTTAGTTCTAAATCATATGTGTACCTCAATGTTCATAGCAGCCCTATTTACAGTAGCCAAGATATGGAAACAGCCCCAGTGCTCATCAATAGACAATTGGCTTAAGGGGATGTGATATAGATACATTTGTAGATCTACAATGAAATATTACTCAGCCATTAAAAGAATGAAATATGGCATTTGCAGCAACATAGATGGAAACAGATTTTATTTTACTTAGTGAAGTAAGTCAGAAAAGACAAATACTCTATGATATCACTTACATGTAGCATCTAAAAAAATAATACAAATGAATCCATATACAAAACAGAAACAGACCCACAGACACAGAAAACAAATTTATAATTACCAAAGGGGAGAGGAACAGGGGGAGGGACAAATAAGGAATATGGGATTAACAGGTATAAACTACTATATATAAAACAGATAAGCAACAAGGATTACTGCATGGCACAAGGAATTATATACAATAACTTGTAGTAACCCATGATGGAATATAATCAGAAAAAAATAATAAGTAAATCACAATGCTATATACCTTAAACTTAACACAACATTGTAAACCAACTACACTCCAATCTAACAACAACAACAACAAAAAACAGATCAATCGTCTACTCTGCTCTTCCTAAAAGACAAATAATAACTTAGAAGTATCAGAGTATCACAGCACTCATAAGAAATAATTACCCAAAGTTCTTCCAATACCACTTTTGTTTACAAGGACTCCTCAAACTGACAATTCAATGAACAGACACTATAAGAAAAATCCCGAAAGGACATGCACAAGAATTGTCTATATATTCTGGTGTCCTCTCAAGCTGTTTGGGTACAAAATTGGAATAAGGGCATTTTGAAACTTTCATGTAGTCAATCCTTGTATAAGTCTAAGTTCTTTACCAGTCATGTTAAACTCCATCTTATGCCTGGAACTGATACAACATTTCCAGGTAATTTTTATAAAAGTTATGCCTAGAAAGCTGTTTTGGATCACCTTTTGACACCTTAGCAAGTCTCTCCCTTTTATGCTCTTCCAAGTATCACAGGGGCTGAAAGCCTGGGAACTACACTTCCCAGAACCTCTGGGTTAATTCCCACCAATCAGAGACATTCATAGGAGACCCGGACCCTAGAAGGAAAGCAAAATAGTCTTCACAGAAATGAGATTCTGCAGAAGCCTCCTGTGAGTCACTCAACTCGTTCTGAAGCTGTGATCATCACCAAGTAGTTTACGGCATTTTTTAAAACTTCTGAAATAATCCAAAGGCAATGATGGTTTCTTTTTTTTTTATTCATTGATTAAGAAAGATTTCTTGAATATTTTCTATAAGCCAAGTCCTGGCAAGGCGCTGTTGATACAGAATCGAATAGACATTTCCCTGCCCCAAAGGAGCTTATTATAATTTTTACAACTATCTGACTACGACAAAAGACTCAAATCTACCGAGACTGATTTTCTCTCATTTACAGATAAGGAGAAGAGGCAGAGCTGGTTTTGCTTTCACTGAATACTGAATACAGCAATTTGATCCTGTAAAGTTGCCAAGGCAATGCCAACTGTCTGTGACGGCATATGGGGGTAGACAGACACTCACATACACAGACACAGTGATTTTGTAAGACTCCTTTATAAGATACCAAACTAAAAATAAGTTTTCACAGAGACTATATTTTATCACATTAAAATAGCCTAATTTGTCAGCCTGTGGAAAATAGATGCTGAACCACTTCTGGCAGTTTGAAATGTGATCTAAATATATTGGAAGATGCAATTTTTGTTGGTTTCATGCACTTGAATCTCCTCCCCGAATAGTATTAAAGGTAGCATAAAGAACAGAGTAAGAATGTTTATCACACTTTTCATCCCTATATGAACACCCATTTCCTTGTATCAGATGGTCACCCATTTCCTTATATCAGATGGAAGGCTATAATGAGGAAATGGTGAATAGATCATTTAACCCAAGTAGCTTCCTATATGTAATTTAAGTCACAATTTTAAAAATAAAGTGTTTATAATCCTGAAACACTTTGGGCCATATACAGGATGTCAATTTTACACTAAATTCAAATAGGAGACACAGAGTGTTTTATGAGATAGCACTAAGCTTTCGATGCTTTTTACTGAAATCAATGAAGAAGCCAAAAGGAAAAAGAATAATTTGACTTTAATTTTGTATTTAGTCTGCACATTTCTGTTAACAAAAAAAAAACTTTTTCTTCTACCCTTATGACACTACTTAGTTAAGCATGAATATTATATAAGGAATAGTTAATTAGGTTAAGAAAGAGATTAACAATAATGTATTCAGGAACATTTGATGATAAAGAAAACCAGGGCTCAAAATAATCTTGGCCGATACAAGCCATTGACCTTTTCAGAATATAAAATTTCTGTCTATTAATGGCTCTATGGATTCTTCACACCCTTGTTCTGGCAAAAAACCTGCATTTTCCTTCTTCACCTTGTTGAGAAAGAACAAAATCATCACATTTTTAATTAAAAGGAAAAGATACACTAGAATACTTAAATATATCAAGGTGAAAACAAGTCATTAGTAACAATTTGGAGACAATATCCAAAGCAAATAATAAAGTTCAACTTTAAGTTTTCTTAAAAGAAAACCTAACGTTTTTGTATAGGAGGGATGTTTGGGGAAGAATTGATACGTGTATTGCTAAGTCTCTTTGCTGTCTACCAAAAACTACCATAACATTATTGTTAATTGGCTATACTCCAATACAAAATAAAAAGTTTAAAAAAAGAAATGTTTTTGCAAAGCAATATTACTAGTGTATGATTATAGTGTAAACACAACCACCAAAGGCAGGACTAGAAGAACAAGTGAAGCCAATGTCATGACTCTGGGAAAGCTCAGAGTAAAGCTACCATTGCCAGTGCCACTAGGTCAGTGCTTGAGATATTCAAAGTAACATCACCATACTGACAAAGAATGCATCTGTCTTAAACTTGACCCTCAAATGGAAATACTATTGTGTCTGAAATAGTGAATGAATGAGTGAGTAAGTACACAAATGAATACATACAGTCCTACTGATCAACCCAAGAACACACAAGATACAGAAAATTACAACCAGTGCAAATGCAGAATAGCATTTTCCAATTAAAAACAGAATATATTATATTATACTCTCAAGTTAAATATATTTAACCCTCAAGTTAAATATAATCATAGACTTTGCAGGAAATATCTCAGGAAATGCATGTCCACAGAAAACTTTTTATAAAGACTCAGTGCTTAAAACAAAAAATATTATCAGAGACAAAAAATACTATGAAATCTGAGAAAAAGGATCCTGAAATAATAACATAGCCAGTTTACAAAGCACCCTCCACACTGCTGATCCCTATTTCCCATTCTCTGTTTTCATCAAATGCCCAGAGATTATTTTTTCCAAAATACATATTTATTATCTTGGCAGGTATAATTTAAAAACTTGCAGATGATTTCTCAGTAACCTCATTACCAAAAAGCCCTTAGTTAGGAAAAACTTCAAGTTCATATCACAATCAACAAACTATCTTTATTGTTGAATATTTGTATGCTTAAGCTAATGTATCATAAAATGCATAATATTCTCATTTCAGAGAGAAGATTAAATCATATTTTTCTAATCTCACATCATTTCTAACTGCTTAAGCTAAACAGCTATTCCAAGTTTTTTTAAAGTAATTTCTAGGATAGTAAAACCTACCTGACGATTTCAGTTAAAATTCTCACACTTAAAATGGTAAAATATAAGGGAAGCATCATCTCTTAGAGAATTGTCATAATTATTTTATTTCTATCTAGGTTATATATGTTACTACAGAAAAAAAATTTTCCTCTGGACTTACAACGTAATTCTACTCTTAGATAAAATTCCATGTATTTATATTTAATTTGTGTAGACAACATAGTAATTCCAATATAGTTTAGGCTGCTAATTGAGAGAGATAAAAAATAAAGATAAGAAACAAAAATAAGGGAGATACTTGTTTCTTCTTTAAGTAAAGCCTGAGTGCAAGCATTTCACTCTGGCACAGAAGCTCTGCAGTGTCGGTTGTCCAGTTTTCTGTCGTATTTTCCCAAATTTGCAAAAGTGGTGAGCCTTCTACTGTATAGTCAAGATGGCTCACCACCATGGAGAGAAAAGGGGAAATGGCATGATATTCCCACCATTTAACAGAACAACCTGGGGCTTACTTGGTGGTTCAGTGGTAAACAATCTGCCTGCCAATGCAGGAGACACAGATTTGACCCCTGATCTGTGAAGATCACACAAACTGTGGAGTAACTAAGCCCATGTGCCACAACAATTGGGCCTGTGCACCAGAGCCTGGGAGTCAAAACTACTGAGCCTGTGTGCCACAACTACTGAAGCCCATGGGCCCTAGAGCCTGTGCACCACAAGAGAAGCCACTGCAATGAGAAGCCCATGCACCACAAAGAGTAGCCCCTGCTTGCCACAACTACAGAAAAGCTGAAGCAGCCACAAAGACCCAGTACAGCCAAAAGTAAAAATAAATAAATAATATTATAAAAAATAAAAGCACGACCTGGAAGGTGAAACCTAATTTTCTACTTATATTTAATAGAAGTTGGTCACATGATCGTGCATAGCTACAAAGAGAACAGAGAACCACAGTCTTTATTGTGAAAAGTCATGGCCCAGCCCAAACTCAAGGTTTATATTCTATAAACGAGTAGATAAAAAGAGATATTGAGAGAAGTCTTTGTTCTGGTCCCACCCCAGAACAAATGTTGACTCAAGGAAGTGATTTTACATAGTAATTTCAGGAAGCGCAAATAAGGAGATGAGAAAAGTGAGAAGAAAACCCCAAAATAAGTAAGTACCAGTAAGCAGGTTAATTTCATGGGACTTGGGGTTCTAGTCTTCTGGGTGTACTTGGACATACGACATGAAACATGCATCAGCACCATCCCAGCTGACAAAGGGTGGCTAAAGCCTTTATTGAAGACCCCTATTTTCACTGGATGAGGGTTACCTCTAACCATATTCATTAACTGTTATTTCTTGGTTGCTCATGTGTTGCAGAGAAAGTTTGCACCAGGCTAGAGGAAGCTCCCGGACAAGGAGGAAAAGACTTACAGCCACTTGAGGCAGGAAGCCAGAAGCACACTGGAAATTTCTCTGCTAATGTAGTTAATCTCAGGTGTGTCACTGGGATAAGGATCTCTAACAATGTCCACAACATGCAAAAACTAGCATTCTTTGTATTTCATTAAAGTAACTTTTTTAACTTAGAAAAATATGTCTCTTATCACTTAATAACAAGCCTAAAATTATAATATCAAAAGAAGATCTTCTGAAAAATTTACATTTCATATGTCTTCATGTGTAAAAACAAATCTCAAAAAAATGTCAAAACACTATAATTTTTAGGACACATTTTTAGGATTACTTTGAGTGTCTTTTATATGTGTGCCACAATAATGTTCTGTTCTGGAAAATTCAACTGTGTCTGACGACCACCTTTTCAGACCCAAAATTACATGCACAAATAGTTTTAAAAATATAAGGATTGTTGTTTAAGAGTAAATATGCAATACCATGTTTCTATGACTCCCTGCACCCTGAACAACATATTAATACCATGTTGTATCTCTCATCATTATAAAACACTTTAGGACAAGGCATGTGTCTTACTACTTTTCCAATCCTCATAGAGACAAATCCATGCACTATTCAAAATGGATATTCAGTTAAGGCTTCCTAACTGAAAACAAGCTTCCATTTTAAGCTTCACTCAAAAGAATAATGGATAAAAAGATATAAATAAAATAGTAGATAAAATGTAAATCTCATCTCAGCAAAGAGAAGTCACTGACAGGGAATAATAAATAACAATAATAGCAACACAGGAACAAAAATACTATTAGATTATTATATCAATAACACAAGCATAGAGAAAAAGTAATATTAAAAAATAAGATGTCTCCTGCTGAGTTTTATCACTCAAATCCAATCTAAAATTTGGTCTTGGCTGGGATTTGGTTTACATATAGACATTATATTCCTGGCCACTACTTGAGAACAGGATGCAAGTTATTATCATCATGCAAAAATCAAAGATGTGTGGAGTAGTATTTAGCTCAGAATAAATTAGTTAGTGCCAAAATTTACGTATTCTTTACAGAATGTAATAATACACCAAATCAGGATCTTACCACCCTCTCTCTGAAAAATACTTTCCATGAAGAATTGAATCAGAAGTAGGTGAACTTGAGCTCTATTCAAATGTCATTAGTTAAAAGACAAAATGATCTAGTCAGAGAAGTAACAAGAAAATCATGAACCTGAAACAATAGCATATTCACACTAATATACCTGTAAATATCTTTTTACCTTTTTCTTATTTCTAAATTTGGCTATTTTAAACACTATGTTATGACTTACACTCACATTTGATTAAGAAATAATCTGTATCTTATTCACAATATGACTCTGGGCTAGAAGTTAGTGAAATATATAGACTTGGCCCATGGTAGAAGGAAAATAATTCTGACAAATAAATATAAAAATGTATATATGGAAATGGGTCTCAGCCAAAACGCTACATTGGAATCACTAAGAAACTTTTCAAAAGTAACTAATGCATAGGCCCTATCCCCAAGCAAAAAAATCAGAATCCCTGAGATTGGTTGGCATAAATTATTTTTTTCAAAGACTTTCCAGATTATTTCAATTTTGCAGCCAAGGTTGATACCGATGAAATCAGAAAGAAAAAAAAAACTGTTAAAGTAACATCATATCTCATTACAATTACCTGGTAAAAGCATAAGGATACTCTTCTGTGACACAAGAATATAAAAGATGGCAATTTAGCACATAGAACCTCCTATGAAAAGGTAAAACATGGAATGAAATCATGTAATAATAGTGGTTTAAAGAGTAGATCTTCAATTTGTTGATCATTTTCCTGAAGTTATCTGTTATCATCCAGACTGAATTATAAAAACTAACCTGACTGGAGAGTTCTTATCATACAAGAGGAGCTGTGCCATCAAACTAGACAAGGTAATAGTGCTTAATAAGCAGTTTTCAGAAATAATGAAATAAATTTAATTACAGCATACTCCTTCCTCTTCCTTTTTTTCATGAATAATCAAGGTATTTACTTAAATAATCTGAAAATGAAAGATTAAAGATATAGGCAAAACTTTAATTAATCTATGTCTTATATATGTTTTCTTATTTCAAACAAGTAATTATATGAGTATGAAATACTAAAACTTGCATATAGTCATTGTTTTTCATTTTTAAAGTATTTGTGTTAAATATTCATATAACTTTACTAAAATATGCAAGTCTTTTACATATTTTGCAATTAATCCTAATTCCTCATCCTATATACAGCAATAAATTATCTGAGAACTAAGAGGTATCTTCAGGGTAATTTTTTAATTTGAAGAAAAAGTCAAGGATCAAAATAACTTTGTCAAGACCACTTGGAATAGGAGTTCTCAGCAAGGTGTCTCAACACACTGTCATTAGCAGTCTTAAACCATATTGCAAGTAATGTGTTATTAACAACAGAAAAAAGTTTGCTGTTTTCAGTTTTCTAGAGCAAAATTTAAAGTTTGTGTCTATACGCATATTTCTCTCTTACCTCAATACACTATTTTGATTTAGTACAACAAGTATTAGATTTGTGATGATGCTGCTGAAAATTGTGTGAGAATGTATCAGATAAGTAATTTTCATTTACTGTGTGCATTTTGACAAAACAAAATGCAGAAAATCTCTGATAGAATTTGTTATAGATTCAAGATCAGAAACTGAAGTTTCTGATTGTCTAATTCAATAATTTTTCTACTTTACCGGTAACAAACAACATGTTGTAGTGCAACTTACACTTGTAACACAGTGCTAAAATGGAAGCTCCAACTGAGACTCTAAAACCAGTGTCACATAACCAAAGTGAGATGTCACACCAAAAACTAATCTCAAAATAAGTGGTGAAGAACCAATTGGGTAACTCAAACCCTTCACTGACATTGAGAATATAAGAGGGTTTTAAAAGTTACATAGCATTGAAACATATATATTATCATATGTGAAACAGATCACCAGTCCAGGTTCAATGCATGAGACAGGGTGCTCAGGGCTGGTGCACTGGGATGACCCAGAGGGATCAGATGGGGAGGCAGGTGGGAGGAGGGTTCAGGATGGGGAATACATGTACACCCATGGCTGATTCATGGCAGTGTATGGCAAAACCACTACAATATTGTGAAGTAATTAGCCTTCAATTAAAATAAATAAAATTAAAAAAAAAAAACAGTACATGAACAATACTCCACCACTGAACATAGCCAGGTAAAGCATATTTCCCAAAATCTTTGCTTTTCTTATATTTTAGAATAAAAATAAACATTAAAAAAATTTTAAAAGAGTTATACAGAAAGGAAAAGGATTTTTAAACTAGATTTTTGAAAAGAACTGAGTCAAAAAAGACCTGGGAGCTGCCCTCTAACATAGATTCTGTTCATCAACCCATTGCCTATTTACAACCTGCTGATCAAGCACCTTGAACAATCTGTGAGTAGAGCTCTTCCCACCTAACCCAAAGAAAGCTTTGATGCTCCAGTTAGGTTGAGGGTCTGATGGAAAGCTCTTGACCCTTCACCAAGGTAAGCTGAATTGGATCAGTGGAAAATTTCCCTGTGAGCAAAGACAGCAGTGCAGCAGCACAACAATAAATTCCTATCAAATCCCTCCTGATGATTGTATTGTTAATCAGATAATAAAGACTGTTTTATTGACTATTCACTTCAGCTTCTTCTAATATGTAGTTTTTATATTCATGTCATCTAGGATATTAATGATTAATTTGAGCAGGGCAGGGCTGAGGGCACAGTTCTATGGCATGATGTTAAATACATTAAAAGTTGGCCTTAATATATTAATCACATCCTCTAAGGAAAGCTTTCAACTCCCATACATCCCTGATTCTAAGACCTACATTTTTTCTCACGTTAATATGTCTAAACTCATAATAGTGTCTCATAATTATTGTCTGCAGAGCAGTGATCAATGGTGTAGCTTCATTGTCAGCCCTTGCACTAAGAACAAAATAAGCAACATGAAAGCTTACTGAATGGATGGTAGCTATTTGGTAGAAAGTTCTGAAAACAATAGTGGAATACTATTTCATTACTACACACTCAAATCTCTTGAGATCACAGAAGGCAATATTATGTGGGGAAACACAGTCTTTGATGACACAGATTCAGAAGAGTCTAAAAGTAAAGACATTTTAGAAATCACTGAAGAATTTATTTCATTTACATGTTTGTTTTTATATATACATAAGCATGACATGTAAAAAAATCCATGTCAAAAATTAGACTAAAATAGCTTTTTAATAAATACAATGCAACATTTCTAGAGAATAAAAAACACTGTGCTATAATAATTGAAAATGTGTTTGTCTTCTTTCTTTGTGTTATAGAAGGGGGAATATATATTTTAGATTCACAATTGTTTTGTAAAATAAAATAATATGTATTAATATTATATTATGCTATATTGGAATAATATAATTATAATACATGAAGTACAATTATATCCATATAATCATAATATTAATACATACTGATTAATATTAATACATACTTAATTATTAATATTAATACATACATGTGTATTAATATTAATACATACTAAATTTAATTACATTAATATAATCAGTCATTTAAAATAATTGATTTTCTATTATACTATTAATCACATTTTATGTTTTATATATTAAACATTATAATACAAAATATGTATTAATAAAAGCTAACTTTACATTTCAACAAACTAGCAAAGAAAGAACAAGCCAAGAAATGAAAAGATTAGAGCACAAGTAAACAATATAGAGGATACAAAAACAATAGGAAAAAAATCAATGAAATTGAGTTTTTTTTAATATCAGAAAATGTAATAAAACTTTAGCTGGACCAAGAAAAAGGATAGAAAGTTCAGATAAATAAAACTAGAAACTAAAGAGCATACATTATAACTTATGTTTTAGAAATGAAAAGAATTATGAGAATACTATAAGAGTTATATTCCAATAACTTAGAAAACCAGGAAGAAATGGAAAATTCCTAGAAACATATTGCTTACCCAGAATGAATCATGAATAAATAAGAAACATGAATAGACCAATAACAGGTAGGAAGATTGAATCAGTAATTAAAAACTTCCAAAGAAAAGTCCAGGACCTGATTGCTTCACTGGAGAGTTGTAGCAAACATTTAAAAAAGAATTAGCTACAATCTTTTGAAATTCTTCTCAGAAAATTGAAGAGGAGGGAACATTTCCTAATTAATTTTTTCAAAGCTAGCTTTACCCTAATACTAAATCCAGATGAAGACCCTACATGAAAAGAAAATTATAGGCCAATATCCCTGATGAATATAGATGTGAGAATCCTCAACAAAATATTAGCAATCTGAATTCAAAAGCACATTAAAAAGATCATATACAATGATCAAGTCAGTTTTATCCCTAAGATGCAAGGATGTTTCAGTATATGAAACACAATAACTGTGATATAGCACATTAACAGAATGAAGAATAAAAATTTTATGATTATCCCAAAAGATGGGAAAAAAATTATTGATGAAATTCAACATCTTTTCATGAAAAACAACCTCAACACACTAGGAATAGTAGATTCAGTTCAGTTCAGTCACTCGTGTCCGACTCTTTGCGACCCCATGAATTGCAGCATGCCAGGCCTCTCTGTCCATCACCAACTCCCAGAGTCTACCCAAACCCATGTCCATCGAGTCAGTGATATCATCTAACCATCTCATCCTCTGTTGTCCCCTTCTCCTCCTGCCCCAAATCCTACCCAGCATTAGGGTCTTTTCCAATGAGTCAACTCTTCGCATGAGGTGGCCAAAGTATTGGAGTTTCAGCTTCAACATCAGTCCTCCCAATGAACACTCAGGACTGATCTGCTTTAGGATGGACTGGTAGGATCTCCTTGCAGTCCAAGGGACTCTCAAGAGTCTTCTCCAACACCACAGTTCAAAAGCATCAATTCTGCGGTGCTCAGCTTTCTTCACTGTCCAACTCTCACATCCATACATGACTACTGGAAAAACCATAGCCTTGACTAGACGGACCTTTGTTGGCAAAGTAATGTCTCTGCTTTTAAATATGCTATCTAGATTGGCCATAACCTTCCTTCCAAGGAGTAAGCGTCTTTTAATTTCATGGCTGCAATCACCATCAGCAGTGATTTTGGAGTCCCTCAAAATCAAGTCTGACACTGTTTCCACTGTTTCCCCATATATTTCCCATGAAGTGATGGGACCAGATGCCATTATCTTTGTTTTCTGAACATTGAGCTTTAAGCCAACTTTTTCACTCTCCTCATTCACTTTCATCAAAGGCTCTTCAGTTCTTCTTCACCTTCTGCCATAAGGCTGGTGTCATCTGCATATCTGAGGTTATTGATATTTCTCCTGGCAATCTTGATTCCAGCTTGTGTTTCTTCCAATCCAGCGTTTTTCATGATGTACTCTGCATATTCAACATAATAAATGCCATTTATGACAAGGCACAGCTAACAGCATGTACAACAGTAAAAAGCTAAAAGATTTTACTCTAAGATTCAGAATAAGATAAGGAGGCCAACTCTTAAAATTTCTATTCAACATAGTACTGAAATTGCTAGATATAGCAATTAGGTAAAAATAAATAAATAAATAAATGAAAGGCATCTGAATTTGAAAAGAAGAAGTAAAATTATTTGTTTCCAGAACACGTGGTCTTACATGTAGAAAACTCTAACGTTTCACAAAAAAGTGTTAGAACTAATAGTTATATTCAGCAAGGTGTCATAAAACAAAATTAACGTACAAAACTCAGTTGTATTGCCATATCAAAAAAGGAAATTGAGAAAACAATCACATTCACAGTAGTATCAAAATAATGAAACCCCTATTTATAAACTTAAACAAGGAAACAAAAGACATATACACAAAAACTACAAAACATTGCTGAAAGGAATTAAAGAAGTACACATCCTGTGTTCATGGACTGGAAGACTTGATACTATTTACATGTGCAAACTATCCAAGTCAGTCAGTTCGGTCGCTCAGTCATGTCCGACTGCAACCTCATGAAATGTAGCATGCCAGGCTTCTCTGTCCATCACCAACTCCCGGAGTTTACTCAAACTCATGTCCATTGAGTTGGTGATGCCATCCAACCATCTCATCCTCTGTCATCCCCTTCTCCTCATGCCTTCAATCTTTCCCAGCATCAGGGTCTTTTCAAATGAGTCAGTTCTTTGCATCAGGAGGCCAAAGTGTTGGAGTTTCAGCTTCAGCAACAGTCCTTCTAATGAATATTCAGGATTGATTTCCTTTAGTATTAGCTAGTTGGATTTCCTTGCAGTCAAAGGGACTCTCAAGAGTCTTCTCCAACACCGCAGTTCAAAAGTGCCAATTCTTCTGTGCTCAGCTTTCTTTATACTCCAACTCTCACATCAATAATGACCAATGGAAAAACAATATCTTTGACTAGATGGACCTTTGCTGGTAAAGTAATGTCTCTGCTTTTTAATATGCTGTCTAGGTTGGTCATAGCTTTTCTTCCAAGGAGTAAGTGTCTTTTAATTTCATGGCTGTAGTCACCATCTGCAGTGATTTTGGAGCCCCAAAGAATAAAGTCTGTCACTGTTTCCATTGTTGCCCCATCTATTTGCCATGAAGTGATGGGACCGGATGCCATGATCTTAGTTTTCTGAATGTTGACTTTTAAGCCAACTTTTTCACTCTCCTCTTTCACCTTCATCAAGAGGCTCTTTAGTTCCTCTTCACTTTCTGGCATAAGGGTGGTGTCATCTGCATATCTGAGGTTGTTGATATTTCTCCTAGCAATCTTGATTCCAGCTTGTGCTTCATCCAGCCTGGCATTTCTCATGATACTCTGCATAAAAGTTAAATAAGCAGGGTGACAATATACAGCCTTGACGAACTCCTGTCCTGATTTGGAACCAGTCTGTTGTTCCATGTCCAGTTCTAACTGATGCTTCCTGACCTGCATACAGATTCCTCAGGAGGCAGATGAGGTGGTCTGGTATTCCCATCTCTTCAAGAATTTTCCACAGTGTGTTGCGATCCACACAGTCAAAGGCAAACTACCCAAAGTGATCTACCAAATCAATACAGTGTTAACCATTTTTCAATGGCATTTTTCACAAAAATAGAAAAATATCATTGTAAAATTCATGTGTAATCAAAGGACACTGTAGAGCTAGAACAATCTTAGAAAAGTTGAGGTATATCACAGTCCCTGATTTTTAAACATAATGTAAAGCTAAAGGAATCAAAACAGTATGATACAAACAGACATAAACCATCGAAACAGAAGAGAAAATTCAGTAATAAATTCATATATATATTGTCAAATAATCTTTGAGAAGTGTGACAAAATAATACAATGGGCAAATGATTAAACACATGGTGTTGGAAAACTGGATATCCATGTGCAAAAGAGTAACAACGGCCACTTATAGCATACACAAAAATCAATGCAAAATTGATTTACAACTTAAACATTGACCTGAAACTGTAAAATTCCTTGAGAAAAACAGAGGAAAAGGATTAAAACATTGGTTTTGGCAATGATTTCTTGGATTGGACACCAAGAGCACAGATAACAAAAGGAAAATTAGACAAGTGGAATTACAGTAAACTAAAAAAATTCTGCACAGCAAAGGAAACAAGCAACAGAATGAAAGGCAACCTAAGACTAGGAGAAAATACTTCAAATTTTATATCTTACAAATACTTAATATTCAAAATATATAATGAACTACCACTCAATTGTAAAAAAAAAAAAAAAAAAAACCTAATTAAAAATGGGCAAAGAACTTAGACAGTTCTCCAAAGAAGATATACAAATGGCTAACAGGTACACAAAAAGATACCCAAATCCAAATAATAATGGATATGTAAATCAAAACAATAATCAGATGTCACCACATACCTGTTAGTATAGCTATAATAAAAATAAATAAATAAAATCACTGTTGGGAAGGACATAGAGACTGTCCAATACTTGTGCAATGTTGGTGGAAACATAAAATGATGCCACCATTATGGAAAGCAGTATGCCACTTACTCAAAAATTAAAAATAGAACTACTATATGATTTAGTAATCCCCCTTCTGTGCATTTATTCCAAAAGAAGTGAAAATGGAATTGCATAATATATTTACATTTACTTTTTATTGCAGGATTCGAAATAACCAAGAAGTGGAAACAATCTAAATGCTCATAAATGGATGAATAGATAAAGAAAATGTGAGATACACACACACGCACACAAAGACATACACAATAAAATTATTTAACTTTAAAAAAAAAGGAGGTTCAGTTCAGTTGCCCAGTCATGTCCGACTCTTTGCCACCCCGTGGACTGCAGTACACCAGGCCTCCGTGTCCATCACCAACTCCCGGAGCTTACTCAAACTCATGTCCATTGAGTCAGTGATGCCATCCAACCATAGCATCCTCTGTCGTCCCTTTCTCCTGCCTTCAATCTTTCACAGCACCAGGGTCTTTTCAAAAAAAGGAGGAAATTCTGTCAAATGCCACAAGTATGAAGTAAGAGCAAAATAAGGCAGTAACAAATGGACAAATGCTGCATAATTCCACTTAAATGAAATATCTACAGTACGCAAATTCCTAGAAACAGAAAGTAGAATGGGCCTTACGAGAAGCTGGGTGTATGGACATGGGGACTTGCTATTAAATAAGTGTAGAATTTCAGTCAAGCAAGATGAAAAATTTCTAGAAATCTGCTGTAAACAATGTGAATATAGTTAACAACTTTGTACTGCACAACAAAAATTTGTTAAGAGGGTAATTTTCATTTTATGTGTTTTTCTCTAGAATAATAAATAAATTGTCTTACCTAAATATCCCCATGTGTAAAATAGGCTAAATGTATACATATCATAAATTTACTATGAGGGTAAATTTGTTAATATACATAGAATTCACAGAAAAGTGCCTAGAATGTTGTCATTTACTGTTCTCAATTTTTATATAAATTCATAAATAATAAAATATATTGTTTTAATATAAACAGACATTAATTATGAATAATAAATATTCATAATTGATTGATAATTATGAAGTGTAAAAAGATGTCAATATTAAACCAACAGTAAAACTTCCCAGGTTGGGAGTTGTTTGAAAGTTGCATGTTGGTATCTTGGTAGCCCACTATTCTTTTGTCATTGTTAATCTTTGTTCATAGCAACTGGTAAAAGCCCTATTACTATTATTTACTATTTCTTTACACACTAACATTCAGTTAAATTTGTTTTCTCATACTTAACATCATTTGCTTCAATGACACCCAATAATGATACTGACTATACTAATACCATGCAACTGTATAGCATTAGCTGAGATTATACATAAATGCTAAAACATGAGAAGGAAAGTTGAACACTAGTACTGAATTTCCCCTATCACCTGTGTGATTTCAGACAGATTACCTAACCTTGTCTGGGCTCAGTTCTCTCTCTGTGAGGATAAGGATGGAAAACTGAGGTGCCTTCCAGGATTGGTGCTTTTTCTTAAGTAAGCTGAATACAATTCCGCCTTCTTGCTTCTCCCCTGAGCACATTCCCATATACCATCACATTCAACAATGCACTGAAATATATTTTCACTCAAGTTTCTGAAGATGAGTGAAGGGAATACATTGCATGGCACAGTGCAATATGCTTTAGAATTTTTCTTCCCTGTTTTCTATTCCCAAACATTCACAATGGCTTGCTCAGAAAATCTCTCTTGATCCTATATTTGATATCCAAAAATGTTTACTTCCAAAACTCCCTCAGTGTTTCAGCATTGGCTTGTATTGTTATATGCTCTTACTGTACCCCTCCATACTAAGCTGTATATTATGTAGATCAATTTAGCCTTTGTAGATTTCAATCAATTATTTTTGCCCATTATTCCAATTAGACTCACAGAGCAAAGGAGTTATAAGTTAATTTTTTTTTCCTTTTATCGGTATGAAATTTTCAAATGTGGCCAAAAACTCTATGTGTCCCAGTTCTGACCCAACCATGCATAACACTGAACATAATCCCAAGAAAAGAGACTTGAAAAGAGACTCATAACCTTGGCAGTACCAACAGTAGGTTTACTGCCAGACACAAGATGTGGAATTAAAATGGATGACACAATGCTCTTCCTCTTAGACAAAAATCCTGGTTGTTGATAGAGTGCACTGAAGGCCCAGATCTTGGCTAAGAAATGCAAAATAAATAAGTTGGAGATACACTTTCTTCTATCTCCAAGAGAGGCTTCAATTGTGTTTGGGGCTCAAAATAAGATCAGTCTTCTTAATCAAATTACTTTTAGAAATAAATTGTAAAATTTGTTACCTAATTCACATTTTTTAAATTACCAATACTTTTAAAAACAATCTTGTCATTCTGATTTCTTTTATATTTTATCTATAAGTGTACTTATCAGAAAATAAATTGCTTAGCAATTGTTACTTGTACCTCGAGATACAGTCTCTAAATGAGAAATTCCAGTGATGTGGAAATATTTAACTGCCTAGAATCTTTCAATCATGTTTAACAAGACAACAAAGTGAAATGACACACAGATCTACCTAAAGTATATGCTAAACCAATTTACATTTCCACCAACAGTATAGGAGTGTTTACTTTTCTCCACAGCCTATCCAGCACTTATTGTTTATAGATTTTTGGTGATGGCCTTTCTAACCCATATGAGGTGATATCTCATTGCAGTTCTGATTTGCATTTCTCCGATAATTAGTGATGTTAAGCATCTTTTCATGGGCTTTTTAGCCATGCATGTACTTCTTTGGAGAAATATCTATTTAGATCTTTTGCCCATTTTTCAGTTGGGTTTTTTGCTTTATTGATATTGAGTTGTATGAGCTGTTTGTGTATTTCGGAGATTAATCCCTTATGGGTTGCTTCATTTGCAAAAAAATTCTCCTATTATGTTGGTTGTCTTTTCATTTTGTTTGTTTCCTTTGCTATGCAAAAGCTTTTAAGTTGAATTAGGTCCCTTTTGTTTATTTTTGCTTTTATTTTCATTACTCTAAGAAGTGGATCAAAAAAGATCTTGCTTCAATTTATGTCAGTGTTCTGCCTATACTTTCCTCTAATAGTTTTTTAGTATTCCATCTTACATTTAGGTTTTTAATCAATTTTGAGTTTTATTTTGTGAATGGTGTTATGAAGAGTTCTAATTTCATTCTTTCAAGATCAAACCAATCAATCATAAAGAAAATCAACCGTGCATATTCATTGGAAGGACTGATGCTGAACCCGAAGCTCCAGTACTTTGGCCGCCTGATGCAAAGAGCTGACTCCTTGGAAAAGACCTTTATACGTGGAAAGATTGAAGGCAAAAGAAGAGGATGAGATGGTTAGATAGCATCACCAACTCAATGGACATGAGCAAACTCTGAGAGACAGAGAAGGATGAGGAAGCCTGGAGTACTATAGTCCATGGGGTCTCAAGGAGGCAGACACAACTCAGTGACTGAACAGCAACAACATGTGGTTTTCCCAGAACCATTTATTGAAGAGACTGTATAGAGAATAGTGTTTGGAGAACAGTATGGAGGTTCCTTTAAAAGCAAAACACAGAGCTACCAGATTGACATTTCTAGGCATTATTGATATTAGCTACAGTTGAATCTTCAAACTTACTGCAATTATTTCTCAATCTTCATGAATCCAAAAAGCTACAACATAGTTTCAATCAAATCAACTATGCAAGAGGTTGTCCTTTAGCAAACTAAGGTATTGAATACTATTGTCTGTCCTGTGCTTACAGTTACAGAATTCCAAAACGACACATACCTTATTCCTTCAGTGTAGGATGCCAAACAGAAACACATACTCTCTTTCACACACACACAATCTAAGTCTCTATCAGTTTATTGTACTTTGTTAGAGGTATGTCTCTTCTACACATAGGTCTTCTTATTTATGAGAGTTCTTAGTAGAAGTATTAAACCAAAAGGTAAATGGCACAAATCTGTCCCAGCATGCTAGTTCTGATGCTTAATATTCCCATACTCCATTTAAGTGAAATCACTCTACTCACAGCTCCTAATGAGAGAGTTGCCCTAGATGGGCAGGACTTGTACAACTTGTCTTAGCTCCATCTTGGCCAAATCACTGGCCAACAAATAATTAAAGTTCAACAATAATCTATGGGAACTCCAGCAACACATGATGTTGCCTGCTATATCAAGGTAAGCCAGAAGATATTCTCTGGCATGCCAGCTTGGAAAGAACTAAGCAATTGATGGAGAGACATAAAGCTGAACAATTACACACAAATGATCAAGAAGATATAATTAGGGCTTAAAAGGAAAGGAACTCAAGTCAGGGAATGAGCAATCATGGAGCGTCAAATTCATGAGGACACAGAAGCTACGAGGTGCAGAAACACCGAGTGAAGCAAAGGGAATAAAAACTGTCAAAAGAAAAAGGAGAAAAGAAATAGGAAAATAAATGAGTTAATGATCAGAAGAAAGATAGAAACTAGCTAGCTAATGACTAGACAGAAGATAGAAGCCCTTTTCTATTTAAATCACTGCAGCAATATCTTACCTATAGCCCTGTGTTACACTCACCCACTGGGATTAGAAACATGACTTTTAAATCATGTATCCTATCACTTGACACGCTAGTGTAAAATCATCCCAGAACATCCCATTGCATCAAAAATAAAATCTTTGTTTTCCCTTTTCAAAAAAGTGTTATTGAAGTATAGTTGATTTACAATGTGTATTAATTTCAGGTATACAGCAAAGTGAATCAGTTACTCATATACATATATCCACTCTTTTTTTAGGTTCTTTTCCTATATAGGTCATTACAGAGTATTGAGCAGAGTTCCTGATGCTAAAAATAGAAAAAGCAACAATAAAGGGCCCGCATGAGCTACCCACTTCTGACTGCTACAGCCCATCATTGTGGATCAGTCTTACCTCCTGCTCATACTGCACCTCTACCAAGAATGGTTTTTCTCCAGTCTTTCCTTCAGTTAAAACTCTAATCAAAAGTCAGCTCTTCTGAGAGAACTCCCCTGACCACCCACTCTAAGGCACCTGTCACCTGTTATCAAACCCTTCTGCTAGTCATTAATCCATTGCTGGCTTTATTTTCTTTTTAAGCACTTGTCAGTAACTGCAATTCTCTAGTTTGTTTACTGGTTAAGGTCTGTTATCTTTCTCCTCCAGAAGAATGTGGACAGAGACCTTGTCTGCATTCCCAGCGCTTACAATGTGTTTGTTGCTACTGTTTAGTCACTCAGTCGTGTCCGACTCTTTTGCGACCGCATGCACTGCAGCCCTTCAGGCTCCTCTGTCCATGGGATTTCCCAGGCAAGAATACTGGAATGAGTTGCCATGTTCTTCTCCAGGGGATCTTCCCAACCCAGGGACTGGACCCTCATCTTGCAAGGAGAAAAGAAGGAGGGGGGTAGGGGAGAAAGGGAGAGAAGAAGTGTGAAAGGAAGGAGGAAGAAGCTCTTTCTGAGGAAATCCTCAGTGTTACTCTGGAGTCTTTTTTATTTTAGATCCTGCTTTTCCTCCAGGAGTCCTTAGATTTTCTCGAGTTCTACAGTTTCTGCTCTGTCTGTGACCTGAAAGTGCACATTTTCCTCATTGTCTGATGCTTATAGAGCTTTATACTAAACTCTTACTTATATAAAGTAGCTTGCATAAATTGTAGTTCCTTCCTAATAAAAGAGGAAAAATCCTCGTAGGCATAGCAGTAATGGCAGAGAAGAACCTGAGCATTTAAAGATAAAAAGGCTCTTATTTCTCCACTAATCAAAAAGAAGAATTCAGTTCAGTTCAGTCTCTCAGTCATGTCCGACTCTTTGCGACCCCATGAACTGCAGCACGCCAGGCCTCCCTGTCCATCACCAACTCCCGGAGTCTACCCAAATCCATGTCCATCGAGTCGGTGATGCCATCCAACCATCTCATCCTCTGTCGTCCCCTTCTCCTCCTGCCCCCAATCCTACCCAGCATTAGGGTCTTTTCCAATGAGTCAACTCTTCGCATGAGGTGGCCAAAGTATTGGAGTTTCAGCTTCAACATCAGTCCTTCCAATGAACACTCAGGATTGATGTCTTTTAGGATGGATTGATTGGTTCTCCTTGCAGTCCAAGGGACTCTCAAGAGTCTTCTCCAACACCACAGTTCAAAAGCATCAATTCTTTGGTGCTCAGCTTTCTTCACCGTCCAACTCTCACATCCATACATGACCACTGGAAAAACCATAGCCTTGACTAGACAGACCTTTGTTGGCACAGTAATGTCTCTGCTTTTAAATATGCTATCTAGGTTGGCCATAACTTTCCTTCCAAGGAGTAAGCTTCTTTTAATTTCATGGCTGTAATCACCATCTGCAGTGATTCTGGAGCCCAAAAAAATCAAGTCTGACACTGTTTCCACTGTTTCCCCATCTATTTCCCATGAAGTGATGGGACCAGATGCCATGATCTTAGTTTTCTGAACGTTGAGATTTAAGCCAACTTTTTCACTCTCCTCCTTCACCTTCATCAAGAGGCTCTTTAGTTCTTCTTCACTTTCTGCCATAAGGGTGGTGTCATCCACATATCTGAGGTTATTGATATTTCTCCCGGCAAGTTCAAGGAATTATATTTGCTTTTAGTTTCTATTGTCCTGTCACTTAATAATTTCATCGACCTAAGTTTTTCCTAATATAAAAATATGTTCATCTTGAAATTTTTAGAAACTATAGAAAATCACAAATAAAAAGTAAGATCCTACCATAATCTTATCACCTAGTGAAGAGTATTGATAATAGTTTTTGCGTGCATTCTAAATAAAAGTGACATCATAACCTAAATAGTTACATATAATCTGATCTTTCATTCATTAATATACCAATAATATTTCCATGTGTTTATTCTTCTACACTCTTATTTATATGTCTGCAATTTATTTCACACAACACATAATTTTATATAGTTTACCATTACACTTTACATTTAAATTATTTGGAATTTTCACAAGTTTAAGTAATGTTGAGATGAACTTTCATAAAATTAAATTTTTGTACAAGTTCACAATGTTTCCCTAGAATAAACTCAAGGAGTTATTTCGCCCTGTATTATTTTGGCTTCTGAGTCACAATCGTACAACTATAAAATACTAAAAATTCAACAAAATTAAAATGAATTATATTTATTGCTTGAAAAACTAGAGTGGGAAAGAATATTTGTAGACATCATAAAACAGCTTTTTTTCCCTATAATATTGTAGAACAGTGCAGATATAAGGCCAGGTTAGAAAAATACTGCCTCAAAAAAAATTCTGCACATAGGAAATGTTAGCAGGAACTTAATGAGCATTTTAAATTCTTAGGCTTTTCTTTAAAACCTACAGCAAAACAGGTAAGATAAAGTTAAGTTGCCAATCAGATGACCTATTGGCAAAATTCTTGTTTACCATCATAAATGCTTTTCGGATTCATCCATCAACATATATTAAAAAACAGTTTCTTTAAAAATTCTGAACCTTTTCATTGACTTAAGATCAGTGCCTATATCTCTTTAATTTAATGCAGACAAGCCAGGGGAAAGGAAGAGGAGACTAGGTGAGGGGGTGGGGGGAGCTGTTTTTTCCACACATTTTTCAAAGAAGCCTTAGGTTTGAAATCCTCTGGAAGAACTGCTTCATGAGCTGAGGAGAACAGGCCCTTCTTAATCAGAGATGACACAAAATCAAGATTTTTCAGGACAATACCTGCAGTAAAGGATAAGTATTCTGACAATGTCAGTGTCTGCAAACATCTCCTAATGCCACCAGGTAACAAATAATCACCATCAGCAGTATCCAATGCTTATTCAGCTAGTCATGGACCTAAATGACCCTTACTCAGATTTCTGCTACAAGATTTATACAGAGGTAAAGAAGCTGAAATTCAGCTAAAAGGGAAAGTTACTTCAAAAGAAAGAATCAAAATAGGATATGTGATCACCAGTAATCAATGGTGTATAAGCTGCCAAATAGTCTGCAGCAATCTTCTGTTTCAGATCTTGCTATGGGCTATGAAAAGCATTCTTTAAACAGGTAGATACTGCATGTATGTATAAAGGAGGTGGTGTAATGAACCCAGCACCACAGCTGATATTGACTATCTCTTCCTAATTCTGCTTCTTTAGTGACGTCATTTGGTAGGCAGAAGTTGGCCATGTGGGAATGTTTTCATGCAGATTTTTTTTCCCCAAAAATGCCAGTTGTTAATTTACCAGCATACTCCTAGAAACCCAACTGTGCTTTTGTGAATTATATATTCATATATTTAGACTCTCCTGGTGGATAAAGTATAAACCTAAATAATATGTCACAGGCTATGTGGGCAATGATATTAATATTAGGCCCAGAAAGCAAATTTTCAATACAGACCCTTCAATGAAAGCCAAAAAACAACTTGATTTTTGCTAGGCCACATTGCCTGCTGGAGTGAATATTTCTCTAATTTTACTGAGATGTCTTTTACAAAGAATAAAACATACAACTCCTAATACACCTCCATGAATTTTAACACATGTGTAACTGTGGGATCGCAAGAGTTGGTTTTGACTTAATGACTAAGCAACAACAACCCATGTGACTTAACAACAAAATCAAGACATAGAACAGTCCCTTCACCTCTGAATGTTCCCTGTTTCCTTTCCAGTCCATAATAGAAAAACCCTTCTACTCCCTGCCCACACAACCATAGTTCTGATTTCTAGCATTATAGATTGGCTTTATTCTTTCTAGAACATCATCTAAATGGAATCATTTAGTAAACATACTTCTGTGTTTGACTTCTTTCACTCAAAAGAATATTTTGCGATTCATCCTTGTCTTTTTCAGTAGTTCTTTCTTATGCTTTCACCTCTGCCCTTATTGACAGTCACTGACTCATCTGCCTCATGTCACTGTATTTTCAACTTTCCTAGAATTTTCTAAATGGTATCATACAGTATAGAATTTCTTGTGTCTGGAGTTTTTCATTAAAAAAATGATTTTGAGAAAATACTATCCGTCTTTATTCAATTGAATACATTTGCCCAAAATTAATAAAATATAAATGTGTGGATCTCTCCACTGATTTATGGTATGCTTACACCAACACCAAACAGCCTAGATGACAACCATTTTAGAATCTTAAAATTTCCACCAACTCTTGTTTTCTTTCAAAAGTTACTTTGCAAATTCTAGACCATTTGCATTTTGATATGAATTTTAGCATCTACATGTCAATTTCTGTAGGAAATTTTGCTTTAGTTTTGAATAGAATACATTTAAGCATAGATCAATCTTCAGAAAATTGATGTATTAATAATACTGAGCCTTCCAATTCATGAGCATGGGATATATCTCTGTTTCGTTAGGTTTTCCTTAATTTTGCTCAACAATACTTTGTATTTTTAGTGTACAAGTACTTCTTGCAGTCTATAAAATATTTCAAAGAAAAAAAATTCCAGGATACATATTTAGGATTGTTTTCTTAATTAATTGATTTTCATTTCATACTGAAATTTCCTTCCTTATCCTTGGTAAAATTTCTTGTGCTGATCTACTTTGTCCAGTTTTAATATGAACAATCCAGATTCTTTATATATATATATATATATATGTATATATATATATATATATATATATACATATATATATATATCTTTTTTGTATCTTTTACTTTAATTCAATCTATTCTTTTCCATTCAATATGTGCCTTTGAATGGAAAGTGAGTTTCTTATAGGTTCAGTTCAGTTCAGACACTCTGTCATGTCCGACTCTTTGCGACCCCATGAATCGCAGCATGCCAGGCCTCCCTGTCCATAACCAACTCTCAGAGTTTACCCAAACCCATGTCCATCGAGTTAGTGATGCCATCCAACCATCTCATCCTCTGTCGTCCCCTTTTCCTCCTGCCCCCAATCCTATCTAGCATCAGGGTCTTTTCCAATGAGTCAATTCCTTGCATGAGGTGGCCAAAGTATTGGAGTTTCAGCTTCAACATCAGTCCTTCCAATGAACACCCAGGACTGATCTCCTTTAGGATGGACCGGTTGGATCTCCTTGCAGTCCAAGGGACTCTCAAGAGTCTTCTCCAACACCACAGCTCACAAGCATCAATTCTTCGGTGCTCAGCTTTCTTTATACTCCAACTCTCACATCCATACATGACCACTGGAAAAACCATAGCCTTGACTAGACGGACCTTTGTTGGCAAAGTAATGTCTCTGCTTTTAAATATGCTATCTAGGTTGGTCACAAACTTCCTTCCAAGGAGTAAGCGTCTTTTAATTTCATGGCTGCAATCACCATCTGCAGTGATTCTGGAGCCCCAAAAAATCAAGTCTGACACTGTTTCCACTGTTTCCCCATCTATTTCCCTTGAAGTGATGGGACCAGATGCTATGATCTTAGTTTTCTGAACTTTGAGCTTTAAGCTAACTTTTTCGCTCTCCTCTTTCACTTTCGTCAAGAGGCTCTTTAGTTCTTCACTTTCTGCCATAAGGGTGGTGTCATCTGCATATCTGAGGTTATTTATATTTCTCCCTGCAATCTTGATTCCAGCTTGTGTTTCTTCCAGCCCAGCGTTTCTCATGATATACTCTGCATATAAGTTAAATAAGCAGGGTGACACTATACAGCCTTGATGTACTCCTTTTCCTATTTGGAACCAGTCTGTTGTTCCATGTCCAATTCTAACTGTGGCTTCCTGATCTGCATACAGGTTTCTCAAGAGACAGGTCAGATGGTCTGGTATTCCCATCTCTTTCAGAATTTTCCACAGTTTATTGTGATCCACACAGTCAAAGGCTTTGGCATAGTCAGTAAAGCAGAAATAGATGTTTCTCTGGAACTCTCTTGCTTTTTCAATGATCCAGCAGATGTTGGCAATTTGATCTCTGGTTCCTCTGCCTTTTCTAAAACCAGCTTGAACATCTGGAAGTTCACGGTTCACGTATTGCTGAAGCCTGGCTTGGAGAATTTTGAGCATTACTTTACTAGCATGTGAGATGAGTGCAATTGTGCAGTAGTTTGAGCATTCTTTGGCATTGCCTTTCTTCGGGATTGGAATGAAAACTGACTTTTTCATAGGTATCAACTGGATTTTGCTTTTTGTAGGCAAGCTTACAATTTCTGCCTCCTAATTGGATGCATAGGTCTATACATAAAATGTAATTAGTGTTATGAGTAGACTGCAATTTACCATTCTGATATTTATTTTATAGTCATTACATTTAAATTTTGTTCTCTATTCTTCGTGTTCTGCCTTTCTTTGTATTGAGAGCCTAAGTTTCATTTAATCTCCACTACTCGATGATGTTAATGTTAAAGAACTCACCTGCCAAAGTAGATGATGTAAAGGATGCAAGTTTGATCCCTGGATGGGGAAGATCTCCCGGAGGAGGGGGCAGAAACCCACTCCAGTATTCTTGCCTGGAGAATCCCATGGACAGAGGAACCTGGGGGGCTATAATCCATAGTGTTGCAAAGAATCGTGCATGACTGAAGCGACTTAACACACATGTAGGCACACATACATATATTTGCAATTGCAATGTATATTTTATACAACTGCACATATATATTTCATACTATAATTACAATACATAATTTTTATTCATTTATAATATAAATAAACATTTGTATTTATTCACAATAAATAAAATGTATTATACTCTGCCTTTAAATAATACCATACTTCTTGAGGCACACAGTGTAAGAAGCTTACGTTTTATTTCCATTTTCCTCTCTATGCTTTGGCTCATATTTTCATACATTTTATGTATAATCCCACAACACTCTGTTATTTTTGCTTTAAATAGGCAAAAAAACTCCTTTAAAGAGTCTAACATTATATGAAAATGTATTTACATTCTTCTAAATATTTACTTTTCCACTACAGTTTGTCCTTTTATTTACATTCAATTTTCCTTTCTGACATTTTTCTTTTCAGATTGATAAAAGTTCTTTAACATTCTTTGGAATGTGTTTCTAATTCTCAGATTTCATTTATCTGAAATTTCTTTATTTTGCCTTCACTTTTGAAAGATGTGTAAAGTTCTAGTTACATGTAGTTGTATATTCTTAATTCCTCTGGCTGCTTTCAAGTGTTTCTCTATATCTCTGGTTTTCAGCTGTCTGAATGTGACATTTCTGTATGTATCACTTTTTGTATTTATCTTACTTGAGTTTGGCTGAGCTTCTTGAATATCTGTGTTGTTATTCTTCAAATACATAAAATGTTCAACCAATTAAAAATTATTTTCTGCCCCATTTCTCTTTCCCCACTGGGATTCCAACTACATAGACACTTGACCACTTGCTGTTAGCCCACAGGCTTCACAGGCACAGTTATCTTTCAATATGTTTTTTTCTCCGTGTGTTTAAATTTACATAATTCAATACAATTTACACATTTACATGTTTTCATATATACATGTGTATCTAATTTATGTAAATACTATATATAATGTATTATATAACAATATAATTTTATTAGCCAGTGTTCAAATTTATTGATTCTTTCTTTTGCAATGTTCAATCTGTTCTAAATTCTATATAATAAATTTTTGTTTCAGATGTTATAGTTTTTCATTTCTAAAATTTCTACATGTTTTTCTTTTATAGTTTGTATATCCCTGCTAATGTCCTGCATTTACTTACCCATTTCTATCTCTTTGTATATTATTTGAAATATTTGTAATAATTGTTTTAAAGTCCTTGTCAACTAATTGCTTCACCTGGGTTGTATTTTAGTCTTTTACTGACAGTTTTTTCTCTTGATTATGGTAAAATTTAACCAACTTTTTTTCAGGCCAAGTGAGAGCATACTGTATGTTTTGGAGATGCATTGTAGAAAATTTGGATTGTGTTAACTTCTTCTAATCATATTGGCTTTTATTCTGACAGGCAGTTAAATTACTAGCTTATTAGCCTGATTTTATTGAAGCTTAGTTTTCATATTTGTTAAGGTGATTCTATTTTGATTTTTTTTCCTTTATCCTAGGGCATAGCTCTCATCCTGGGCTTACTTCTACTTAAGGGTACATGTCAATGTTTCACCCACAGTAAACTGCCTACTGGCTATAGCACTGTAAGAACAAAAAGAAAAGGATAAGGACCCATAAAAGGAGACTTTCATCCTATAGTGTCCTACTAGAACCCTTTACTGATGGCTTCTAACATTATGTAAGTTGGTGAAGAAAAAAATGTAAGGTTCAGTTACAGTATCATAATTCATGGCAAAGAATAACGGATTTTGATAACTGGCACAGATGGTGTAATACCTTCTTAATTGTCACAAAATAGAAAGGAAAGAAGTCACAGTAAGTTCATTTTCAATCTCCAGTCCCTTGGTATATCCAAACTTCAATCTGCGTCTCTTCTTCCTGGTAACACTATTTCTGTTTTTTTTTCTTTTCTGTAATATTTTCTAGGTACTAATATATCATCCCAAATTGGGAAGTGCATTTTTTCAGCTATTGCAACATCTGGGTCATATGTGGTTTTGTGAGAACATATTCAGAATTCAGTGGAACACCTAAGTTTCCACTGAGACTCTCTTATTTGGCAAGTCTTGAACTTTAAACTCTTCTCACCAGCATTTCAGCAACACCTTCCTGGAAAGTTTCACCAGCACCGTGGTGCACAGTATCCTAGTGGGTCTTGCTGACACCCCAATGAAAAGCCTACTGGATAGTCCCATCACCAGCATAGCAAGTTGCTTCTAGTACATTTTCCCAGAATCAAAATGGACAGTTACCTAGAGGATTTTGCTGTGATTCCAATAAGTGATTTCTCCTCAGCAGCCATGGCCTGTGACAGCTCAGCAAACCTCTTACATTCAGTGTTTCACACCCACATACCTCTTGTGAAGATTGAATCTTAGTCCTGTTGTGAGCATTATTTCTTTCAGGTTTGTTCCTTCCTTAAGTACACTCCCTCAACCCTGCATACGCTTTTGCAGGATTCTCTAGGGTTCTCTTTATCCGTTCTTAGTAGTTAGTCCCCTTTTACAATTTATTAATGCTGTTCAAATTGCTGGTTTGTTTTCTGTCTCCTTAATGGACCCTGACATCTTTAAACAATCTCAATGCAACATGAATTACAATGCTTAAAAGAAACTTTTCAAATGGTATACAGTTCAATTCAACTCAATTGAGGGTTCCACAATCTACATTTGGTTCCTGGAATATCTACTAATGGAACAATAGCAAGAAATGTAGATTTAGTTAGAGTGAAGTTAAGGAAACATTGGAAATTCATCCTTAAACAAACACACTACTTCAAAAACAGAGTCTAGGAACTATAGCACAGATGTCAATAAGTGATGCTCCTTTAATGACAAAACATTTCATCTGGAAAATGTAACTGAAAATAACATGAGGCCATTTAAGAATGGATGATATAAAACTCTGAATTTGTACCCTCTGCGTGGACTTTCTATTTGGTTACTGTTTTTTTTTTTTTTAACCTGTGAACATGAGTTCAAATACACCTTTCAAAGCCCCATGCTCAAAGTGCCTGTGTTTACCTCACATTCCCTCTTCCAAAACAATTCATTTTTCCCTCAGTCTTCAGTCTCACTGCTGCCCTTTCTTCATACTGGTTTCTAGTGGTTGTTTTTCATTGTCACAAGTGGAGACCAGGAGCCTGGAAAACTGTTAAATACTGGATTTTGTTTTACTTGCTAGGTACTTGAAGCAAACGATTCCTTTTTCACTGCTGGGAGGTGCTGAAACTTGGGAGACTGGCTGCTATTTGCTCTTCTTGAAGCTTATTGACTGTCAGTTTCTCTGGGAACTGCCTGCTGTGGCTAGGGAATGTGAAATGGCTTCTGTAGTTCCTACTGAGAAAGTATTCATTTTCTTAGTGATAAAGTGTTTCCCTCTGAAATATCATTGAAAGATCATTGCTACTGGTTACTGCTCTTCTTGGGAAAGGGAGATTTCCTTTTAGCAGCTTATTAACTGAACTAGATAAATGAGCTTATTTTATCATTAGAGGACTCCATAGGATTTGCAAATGCTTATTTATCCAAAGTGATACAACTTGTCAAGTTAACAAATATTCTGACTGATGAGCATATAAAATTATTTCATTCAACTCAATAGGTTGCAAGAAGTATCTAATATATGTTTAGAATCAAGTTAAAGCAGAAGTAGTCATAATAATTAAAAAAAAAATTAAGGCCCCAGAGTCAAACTTCTGATATTTGAAGCTAATATTTCTATCATATATGTAATTTAGGCGGCCTTTCAAGACCCCAAACTCTTAATCTGTAAACAGAGATGATATTTCCTGCCTCTTGGAATGAGTATGTAAGAAATTTCATGTAGAGTTATTTATAATTGTTGTTGTTGTTCAATTGCTAAGTCATGTCTAATTCTTTGCAACCCCATGGACTTCAGCATGCCAGGCTTCCCTGTCCTTCACTATCTCTCAAAGTTTGCTCAGATTCATGTCCATTGAGCTGGTGATGCTATCTAAACATCTCATATGTTTTTAAATATTAGAAAACTATATAAAAATTTTCATATCCTCAAGAAACTTGTATAAAACAAAAAATAAACAATAAAATACAGCATATAATAAATTATCATGCCCTTTAAAATAAATTTTATAAATAATAGCACTACTACCCCTAAACCTATATATATGTGTGTGTGTGTATGTATTTGTGTGTATGTGTATGTATGTGTATATATATATATATTCATGTACGTGTTAATCTATTAGTCATTCACTCGTGTCCAACTCTTTTTGACCCACGAACTATAGCCCAAGTGGTTCCTCTGTCCATGGAACTCTCCGGATAAGAATACTGGGGTGGGCAGCCCTTCCCTTCTCCAGGGATCTTCCTGATTCAGGGACTGATTTTGGATCTCTTGCATTTCAGGCAGATTCTTTACTGTGTAACCCACTAGGGAAGCCCATATGTATGTGTGTACACACACACACACACACACACATAAAACTCTGAAAGTTATTAGTGCTGGCCCCCTAATATTTTTCCCTCCTCATGAGTATATAGTAGGATTGCTCTTCCTTCCCTCCTGGAAGTTAAATATGGCCATGTTTCACCCTCTGTAAGCAAAGTGGTGTGAATCACTTCCAGGCAGAAACTTAAAGAGCCAACTTACAGTTTTACATGCACTTTTTCTATCTGTCTTGACAGCAGTGTTTTGGAAAGCAGTGGTTCCTGTGTTAACTAAGCCACATTAGGGGATGTTTGGTAAGGTCTGGAGACATTTTTTAGTTGGCATGACTGTGGAGGGTGTTACCTGCATCTAGTGAGTAGAAGCCACTTCTTCAATAAATATTTTACAGTGCACTGGAAACCCCTACCCTTCCCACTCTAAAACAACGAAAAATTTGGCAGTCCAAACTGTTAGTAGTACCACCATTAAGAAATCCTAGCTTGGAGTAAGGAAAATTTAGATGGTGGTTCCTTATTGTACAGAAATGGACAAGAAGCATAAGCAAGAAATAATCCTTAGCTATATCGGACCACTAAAAGTTTCAAATTGTGTGTTATCACAACACAGCCTAACTTTTCCTAGTTGACACATTTAATTTGCAATTTGAGTGAAAATTAGAACACAATGGGCTTCCTCAGTTGATATTTAAATAGTTTCTCTGATATTTCTGGACTTAATATCCATGAATATATGACTGCTGGGATTAAAATTAAGGTTGAAATTTGTTTAAAATGGAAAATAAATTGATCAATTCAGATTTCAAGATAGTTTAGCTAGTTTTCAGAGTGAAATGATTGCTCATGAGAAGCATCTGTCTTTAATGCTTAATGTTCTTGCTCTAAGAAACACAACCATCCACTCAAAATGCTTGGGAGAAAAATAGATTATGAAATTTGCTTTAAAAATAAAACTGCAGGTTGCAATTGTGCTCAAAAAAAATAAACTTTACATCACTTTTAGTTAAATATTTTAATATTTCCTACTATTCTTTTCATGAAATAATTTAACACTTCTATTGAAGCAATCGCAAAAAAACTATTTTGATTTATACTTTTAGGGAATAAAAGAGAAAATAATAAAAAAAGTTATAAAGAGGAGGTTTTTTTTTATAAGCAACAGTTCTTTTGATGAAAAATACTACTTGTGATATCAGATGTAAAACATGCAATTTTAATGTTTTCAAAGTCACATATTTTCTCTCAAGACATTCATTTAATTTTTCATTTACTACTCTCCATAGTTAGTATATTCACTTAATTTAAATAATTAAAATGTATGAAAAGAAAAACAGTGAAAAGTTTCCCTCCCAGTTTGGCCATTACCTGTGACCCCATAGGTGCGTGGCCTAGAACCACTCATGAATGACACCACCTGGAGTTGGACATGCTGTCATACTATATCCAATCTCATCGTGCTAACCTCATTCACAGTAACCCTTTTATTAGTTTCATATGGTTATGCATATATTTATTCCCTTATATATTTGTTATATATAATAAATGCCATTGCATCCATATACATATGGAAACAAATGCTGATTAACTTTTTCCTCACTTTTTACTATTTTTTTATACTAAGCACATCCATAGGCTAGAAAATAATCTCCATGTCCATCCACAATAAAAAGTTCTCAAAAAAAAATCACATTGTTCCACATGCCTTAGATAAATAAGCTACTACCTAAAGGCTCCCATTTTCAAATCTGCCATTCCTAGCAACGTCCCTTAATTGAGTTTATTTCCACAACTTATCCTATTGACATAGTTGCCACACCTTCACGTACTTCATATTCCCTCTATTACACACCTGACGATCTAATGCCTAACAATGTGTCAATGACTGATAAACGCTTTGAGTGTTACCCCTCAAAGAGAAATATACACTGTGACTTTATTTTAATTCTCACCAATACATTATGTGAGGTTAAGTTTTAAAATGTCTAAACTTTCATTTAAAAGAGACTTGAAAAATCCTGTTTTGGTTGATATCAGAATCATAGTATTTAAATTTCCCCTTCTAGCTATGGGCTTCCCTGGTGGCTCAGAAGTAAAGAATCCACCTGCAATGCAGAAAACTCAGGTTTGATCCCTGGGTCAGGAAGATCCCCCGGAAAAGGGAATGGCTACCCTCTTCAGTATTCTTCCCTGGAGAATTCCATGGACATAGTCCATGGGGTTGCAAAGAGCTGGACATGACTGAGCAGCTAACACTTCTAGCTGTCAATGGAAATGACCTTCAAAATATGGAAACAGAGGAAAATAAGCATTTCCATTAATCTTGGAAATGAAAATTTACCATCCATATACTAAAATGTCAAGGTATTTCTGAATTATGTAATGTAGATAGGCTCAGATTAAGAGCCATAGAGAGCCAACTGATTATCTATACTTTTGTAAAAGAGTTGTGCACACAGGAAATACATAAATAAGGCCCTAAGACTACAACAGATGAAAAGCTTCTGCATAGCAAAAGAAACAATCAGCAAAATGAAAAACAGAAGGAGAAAATATGTGCTAACCATATATCTGAGAGGATTTAATATCAAATATATAAGGAAATCATATAACTCAATAGCAAAAAAACCCAAAATAATTAAATTATGGGCAAATGACGTAGAGATTTTTTCGAATAAGACATACATGAAAAGGTGTTCAACATCACTAATCACCAGGGAAATACAAACCAAAACTACAATGAGATATAACCTCACACTTGTTAAAATGGCTATTATCCGAAAGACAAGAGATAAGAAGTATTGGTAAGAATGTGGAGAAAAGGAAATCCTTGTGCACTGTTAATGGATACAAATTGGTGCAGCAACTATAGAAAACGGCATGGCAATTCCTCAAAAATTAAAAGTAGAACTGCTGTATGATCCAGCAATTCCATTTCTAGGTGTATATCCAAAGGAAATAAAATCACTATCTTGAAGAGACATCTGTATTCCTACATTAATTGCTATATTATTCACAATAGCAGAGACATGAATCAATCTAAGTGTCCATCAATGAATAAATGGATAGTAAAAATGTGACATGTATATATAAAGATTATTTTCATATATATATATATATATATATATATATATATATATATATATATACACACACATAAATATACATACACAGGCATATCATTTGGTCATGAAAAAAATCCTGCCACTTGCAACAACATGGTTGGACTTTGAGGGCATTATGTTAAGTGAAATAAGTCAGAAGGAGTGAGACAAGTACAGCATATTCTCAGCTGTATGTGGAATCTAATAAAACCAAACTCAGAAACAGGAAATAGAATAGTGATTGCCCAGAGCTGAGGGTGGGGGAAATAGGGAAGAATTATTCACAGGGAACAAACTGCAGCTATAAGATGAGTAAGTTCTGGGTGTCTAATGGAGAGCATAGTGACTATAATTAGCAATACTTTATTATATACTTCAAAATTGATAGGAGAGTAATTCTTAAATGTTAAGATCACTAGAAAAGGTAATTATATATGGGTATAGAAATGTCAACCAACCTTATTATGGTAATCATTTCATAATATGTACATATATCAAATCATCCCATTGCATACTTTAAATTTACTAGTGTCATATGTCAATAATATCTAAATAAATCTGGGAAAAAAGGCCCTGACAAAAGGCAATAGCATTTGATTTGCCATCAAAATAAAAAATAGGCTATCATTTCACTGAAACCAATGAAATGATATATAGTATGAGGAGTAAGAAAAATTCCAAACTAAAGCATAATTTTTAAACTCTTTCTATGTAGTAGATTTCCTACAAGAAATTATGTTGTCAGAAAATAATTATTTTTCACCTTTGAAAGATTTAAATATACTGTAAAAAATTGTGTTTGAAAAATATATTTCAATTTCTTCCTTAATAATGATTTTTTTGTTTATTCAACAGACATACACACTCTATCCCCCATATTGCATATCTCAGTACAGAGAAAATATGATCTCATGAAGTCAATGAGACTTTTTTCTCCAGGTAATTTGAATTTTGAGCAGAATCATGCGGAGCATGAACATAGTTGGAGCTAAGACATTTGATGACAGTTTCTGATGATAAATTTCTAGAATTTTTTTAATGCTTAATGGTTTAGTTTCCCTTCTATTTCCCAAATTAAACCATGAACCTTCCAATGAGTACCTTTTTTGCTCATTGGATTTATGGTTTCTGTTCCTAAAACAACAAATAAATTTCATTTCATTTTTATATCACCAAAATCAAAACATATCCTTGATATTAGAGCAAGAAGTCAAGAAAACGCAGTATGAGATCTGTAAAAAATTCAACATGAGCAACATGAGATCAAAATTTAAAATATGATGTACACAATGAAAAACAAATCTATAACTGAAGAAAATCTATTTTGGAAAAAGGAAAAGCATTAGAATTCTTTCACATTTCTGAAGGTGACAAAGGAATAAAAATTAAATAATTGTTATAGAGAGAATGCTTGTGTTTTCCCCACCCCCAATTTGTATGTTAAAGTCCTAACACCTATTAGGGCTAAATTTGGAGACGGGGCTTCTAAGAAAGTAAGTAATGTTAAATAGGGTCATAAGAGTGGAGTCCTAGTCCTTTAGCATTGTATCCTTATAAGAAGAGAAATAAGAGAACATTTTTTATCTCTTTCCCTGCACTCATGCACCAAGGAAAGGCCATGTGCATATTCAGGAGGCTGTCATCTGCAAGCCGAGAAGAGAGTCCTAACCTTCTGGGACCAAATTTGTTAGAACCTTGATCTTACACTAGCCTCCAGAACTGTGAGAATAATAAATCTCTGCTGTTTAAGTCACGCAGCCTGTGGCATTTTGTTATGTAAGCCTGGACAGACTGATAAACATGATGAAAGAAATAAAAACTAGATCCAGGAAATTTAATCTACACGGGAAAAATAAAGAGCTTAAAGAATCCATGATAACATAGAGCAAATGAATCCAAATTAATAACTAAAGAAATATTACAAACGTTCTTAAGCTGAAAATGAACATTAGCTTGGATATTCAAAGGGTTCACTAAGTAACAAAAAATAAGTATATACATATATAAAAATAAATATCTTAAAGAATAAAGAACATCTCTACAAATATCAAGAGATAAAACTTAAATATAAAAATATAAAAAAAATAAAACTGCCTTCAAGTATCTACCGTACAATAATAAATGACAATATTAAAACTAAACACCTCAACATATTAATAGATTGACACAATCAAGATTTATTTCTCACTCACATCACAATTCACCTTGGTCTGAGGAAGAGCCCACCCTCTCTGCTGCATGCAATCATTCAGTGACACGAGTCCTTCCATGCTTAGCCCAAAAGAGACATATCACTCCCTCCCAAGCTGTGAACAAGAACGAGTGATATGGCCAGACCTCAAGGTAGGGGACTGGAAAATGCTTTTTGGCTGCATGCTCAGGTAAAGGAAACACATTTGAGAAACATCTAACCGGCATTATCTAATAGAACTTTCTGTAATAATGGAAATGTCCTACTGTACTGGCTAATATGGTAGGCATAAACCAAATATGGAAGTGGTAAAGAATCTGTCTGCCAGTGCAGGAGACAGCAGGAGACGTGGGTTCAATCCCTGGGTCAGGAAGATCCCCTGGAGTAGGAAATGGCAACCTGCTCCAGTATACATGCCTAGAAAATTCCATAGACAGAGGAGCCTGGCAAGCTACAGTAGACGGGGTTGCAAAGAGTCAGACACCACTGAGAACACAGACACACAGGCATATATGTTATTTAGCCCTAGAAATGCGGCTAGAGTGACAGAGAAAATGAATATTTGATTTTATTTATTAGTTTTAATTAATTTAAATGTAAATAAACACATGTGAGTGGTGGTTTTCATACTGGAGAATGTAGACCACATGCACAGGACAATAGACTATGTGTTCAAAGATGTTCATTAGGCACTATTGGTCTTAGTACAAATTTGGAGACATGACAAATAACAACTATTTAGGAAGTTGTGATATGATCCCTTCAGCAAATAGTTAAATATTATCTGCTGAATATCAGTTCTGGGCCTGTGGAGGCTAGAAATTTAGATTTGGTAGGAAATATCAGAGTATCAGAAAATATTGTCTTTTCTAAAACTTAATGAGGTACTGCAAAAAGCAGTATCCTTTGGTCTAAGGCATCCATTTTCTCTGGCTCAAACCAGAAACATCAGCATCACCTGGGAACACTGGAAAAGGAAATTCTCCAGACCCACTGGGGACCTATTGTGGGGGTGGGGCACAGCAATCTGTGTTCAATCAGCCATCCGGGTAATACTGCCACATGCTAAATTTTGAGAATCACTGATCTAAAGCAAAAGTTCTCAACACTAGTTGCTCGTTACAATTATCAAGGGAACTTTTAAAAAACAGGGTTGCCATGGCTCCATCCTCAGAGATTTTTATTTGTTATGCAGTAGAACCAAGGATTTGAAAAAGCTCTCTAGGTGATTCAAATGTACAAACAGAATTGAGAATCAAAACTGAGGTGACCCAGACTGAAAGCAGTAAAGGAAATAGAACACAGTATTAGCACAAATGACTTTTTCTGCCTGTGGTCCACAACACAAAACTGCTGAAGGTCCATCATAACTTTGGATAAATATAATAGCACAATTTGATTTTCTGTACCATTTTATGTGAGCAAAGATGAGCAACTAGGAATGCAAATAGGAGCAAGGACTGGGCTCCTGGTGGTGACAGGAGGCTGGTAAGTTTGAAGCCCCAGTCCAGCCAGCTACACAAGCCTCCTGACAAAGCCTCTGAGAAGCATCCTGGGAAGTGTCTCCCTGTGCCTCCCCTCACAGTCCAGTGCTGCTCACTGCTCTGAGGAGGAACCCAGGGCCTGAGCAGGACACAGTGTCATGGCAGTGGTCACAGGCACAAACTTAGGCGCCAAACTGTCTCCAGTTCTGCTACTGCCTCTCATTAGCTGTGCAACTTGGAAAAATAGAGGAACTCTTTTATGCCTCACTTTTCTTCTCTAAAATGAAGATAATGCTATTGTACCTTCCGCACAGGGCTGCTCAGAAGAAAGAAAGAATAAATGAATGTATTGTTCAGACACTTAAAATAGCACTTGACACATATTGTTAGACTTAGAAATAAGATTAAAAACAAAGCTCATGTCAGCTTGTTGCTAAGAAACAAAAAAATAGTTCAGTATTAAATGATTATTAGTTAGACAATGGTTACTAGCTATAAAAATAATTGTACATATATTATATTTGATGTGTAATCATATACATTTTTAACATATTACAGGTTTTAATATATATGTGGGCATATGTATAGTTTCTAGACACCATTCTAAAAAATATCAATGAACGGAAGAGAAAGTGTAAGAAACACCACATTCTGGCATGACAGAAAATGCACAACTAATATATCAGATAAATATAAGCACCATGGTAAATAAAACAACATAAGAAACAGGAAATGATATTTGAGAAGTTACTTGAAAGAGATTAAGAAAGTCGTGTTTATACCTGGGGTCAGAAAAATAGGACCTGAGGGAACAGCAATACAAAAGCCCTGGGAAATTACAATTTTAAGTGTTCAACAAACAGCAAAAAAAAAAAAAGGTATCATGGTATCATTAGAACGAACTGACTGAAGTACAGGTATTACATAATGAGGCTTCAGAGATGGTCATGGCCGAGACATACAAAGCCTTGCAAGGTATGCCCAAGATTTCAAATTTTATTTTTAAACAATGAGAAGATAGAATTGTTTGAGCAGGCAAGTTTTCTTGATCTACGTACTGTACAGCTTCAAAGTCAAATCTACTCTAGGTGCCATGTAGTGAACTCATAATACTAGGTCAGGACTAGAAGTGGCAGCAAGTTACAAAGCTATTGCACAATGAAGTTTGCCAACCAGGAAAAAGATTATACTGGCTTGAACCAAGATGATGAACCAAGATGATGGTATAGAAGTGCTGACAATTAGATCTGAATAAACGTGGATTTGTGGATATGATTTATGAGCATGTTTGGCCTGAAAAAATAGATGAATCATAGGGCCAGATTCTAAGACAGTGAGAAGACCCAACCATTTGGCCTTGTTAAATGTGAATTTAATGGAGGCTCCAAGGAGAATTTGGAAATGCAAGTCTGACGCTCAAGGGAAACGTGGGAGCTAAAGACATTAACTAGGCTTCACAAGTGTATATAAATCCATGAAAATACATGAGGTCTCCTAGTAAGTGAGTGTAGATGGAGGGAAAAAAATTTAATTGTTTGGCATCCAACTAATTATTTAAGTGAAGTATTTGCCACCCAGGCCTGACTGTTAGAAATCTCTGACTGAAGCAATTCCTGAAGCAATTCATGATTTCCTAAACTTATGGAAATAGGAAAATAACTTTCAAGGTGTTAATTTCCAGAGATGAAAATCCTCCCAGTATCCCTTGGAAAAGTGATCATGGAGGACATTGGACCAGGAAGGCTCCATCTACCCACACTTATAGGAAGTATGGCTGCTCCTTTATAGAACTCACTCTTCAGCCAAAGGGAAAACAATTTAGAGGCCATTATCTCATAGACTAAAGCCTGTATCCTGGAACTCGGATCGTTGCATGTTGCTTTCCATTTTCCCTGTTTCTTAAAGGGAGGTGTTTGTTTTATCTTCTTGTTTTTATTTTAAAACACGTATGTGGAGGTGGCGTTATTTATATTTTAACCCATAAATGGACAGAATATGAAATGGTATATCCAGACCTGATTGAAGGAACTGAACATAAACCAGAGGGTCTGAATGCAGTAACTGAGTAAGATTTCAGGTAGTGTTCTGATGGAAAAGAATAAATTTGTTTTCAATTACACATGAACTAATTGCCTCATTTTATCATGGACAATGTTGAAAGCTTAGGTATTGGTAAATGGGTGCAGACATGTCCATCAAAGACAAAATTTTTATTTTTGACTTTTTAAGAATTTCTCTTTCCTCCCCTTGGCCAGCCTTTCCTTTTGGCAACAATAGCTTGAATCACCGTCCACAGTGATTTTGGAGCCCAATAAATATCTGTCACTGATTCCACTTTTTCCCTTTCTATTTGCCTGAAGTGATAGGACTAGATGCCATGATCTTAGTTCTTTTTTTTTTTATCTTAGTTCTCTTAGTGTTGAGGTTTAAGCCAGCTTTTTCACTCTCTTTCACCCTCATCAAGAGTCTCTTTAGTTCCTCTTCACTTTCTGCCATTAGAGTAGTATCATCTGCAAATCTGAGGTTGTTGATGTTTCCCCCAGCAATCTTGATTCCAGCTTGTGATTAGTTAAAGCTATGGTTTTCAGTAGTCATATATGGATATGAGAGTTGAACCATAAAAAAGGCTGTGTGTGCTAAGTTGTTTCAGTTGTGTCCAATTCTTTGTAACCATTTGGACTATAGTACATGAGGCTCTTCTGTCTGTGAGGATTCTCCAGGTAAGAATACTAGAGTGGGTTGCCATGTCCTCCTCCAGGGGATCTTCCCAAACCAGGAATTGAACCTGCATCTCCTGCATTGGCAGCGGATTCTTTACCACTAGTGCCACATAAAGAAGGCTGAGCACCAAAGAATTGATGCTTTTGAACTATGATGTTAGAGAATTCTTGAGAGTCCCTTGGACAGCAAGGAGATTCAACCAGTCAATCCTACAGGAAGTCAATCCTGAATATCCATTGGAAGGACTGATGCTGAAGCTCCGATAGTTTCGCCACTGATGCGAAGAGCCAACTCATTGGAAAAGACCCTAATTCTGGGAAGAATTGAAGGCAAGAGGAGAAGGGGGTGACAGAGGATGAAATGGTTGGATAGCATCACTGACTTAATGAACATGAGTTTGAGCAAATTCAGGGAGGCAGTGATGGGCAGGGAAGTCTGGCCCACTGCAATACATGGAGCCGCAAAGAGTCGGGCATGACTTAGCGACTAAACAACTACACCTTCAATTCAAAGAGATTCAATAACACATCATCCAGGTTTAAAAGGTAGGAATACAATACAGGTGTAGAGTCTTGCTGTCAGTTCCCTTGTCCACAGTGATTGGTCCGAGGCTGTTATATGATCTAATATAGTCTAAACAAATTCCTGCCCTGATTTTTTTGTTTAAAGAAAAAGTAATGATCCTTCCACTTCAGGTTGTAGAGTTTGAAGGACGTGAATTGGTGGCTATTAGGAGCAATTGTCTCCACCTTATATGTGAAAAAGCTGTCTGGTATAAAGGAAAATGAAGCCAAGCCCATATGAGATGAAGCTGGAAAGAGTCCCAACAGTGTCGGACCTCTGATTTTGGAGTCTGACCCCCCAGATCTATTCTCAGTCCTGAAGTTCTCTCTTTGGCTCTTTGACCTTCAGTTTTAACACCTGATCTCAAGGACTGAAGAGGTGAGACAGAGAGACAGGATGACACCTTGATTTGGAATATAAAGACCTTGATTTTATACTAAATCATATTTTCCAACCAGCTGTCCCTGTGCCAGTGGGTTACATGAGGTAAAACAATGTACTACCAAAATTACTTATTGGTCATTTAAGTTTAAAAAACAGTTAAACAAAGTTTAAATAAACAAGTTTTTTTCCCCTGCAACATTTCTCAAAGTTTCTGATTGCATTGTAATTCTTTGCTGTGGTGTGGAGTAACCACAGTACCATCTATTCAAAGAAAACCATATCATTTATTAATATCTTCTCCACCAAACACAGTTTGGGAAATACTGGACTAGCCTTATGTTGTAGATAGAGAAAATTGTCCTCCTTAGGAATCTTATTCTTATCTTATTTGTTCTGATTTAAAGTCTTAGAAAAAAAGAAGAATGGCCAGAAGGAAAATACCATTTTTCCCCTGTGCAAAAACAGTCCCAGATAAGGATGTGAGCCAGTTCAGCCTAGATGCCCAACACCCAGACTGTTAAATGGAATCACAGAAGAGCAAAGCCCTAAGCCAAACAAATAAATCTTTAGTGATGGAGCCCCAGTGATTTTGACAGGCAAATCTGGGAGTATTTATGAATAAAAGAAATTTTCTAGTTTCAAAAATGACTGATATGGCTACATTCAGCCATCTATGTGTCCTAATTGATACACATCAACTCTCTGATAAGTAGAAGTTTATTCAAGCTGTTTTAGGTGTTAAGGATCTCTTGATTGCTAGACAGTTATGAAATGACAGTGATTTTTTTGAGAATTGTGATATCTTAACTTCTAGATTAATCCTGAAATATAAAGGAATCATTTTAAGTTCAAAGATAAGCTGAAAAGAGATTAAATCCTCTGCTCTCAACTATAAGGTTTAGTATTAGCCTGAAAGTATGAAGATAGGCTAACAGCCTTGAAAATCCTTGTAATCATTCTTCTTGTAAGATAAAATGCACTGGTATTTTGCTAGTTATTGATATTCAGGCCATTTCTTTATTTTACTTCCGCTCTGCCCAGTTTTTTGAAGTGACAGATTTTGAGAAAGGGAGAAAAAAAATGAGATATACACTTAGAACTTATAACTGAAGAAACTAAATTTTCTCTAAGATTCCAACCAACAAAACCCATACAAAAGAAATGCTAGTAACTCTGGTGGAAATAAACCTAGAAATTATATGTTTGTATATGACTGATATGTATAGGAACACACACACACACACACAAAGAAACTAAGTCAGTTTCACCTTGGAATATCTCAGGGAAGTTGGGCTGTAATGTCCAAGTTCAAAAAGTAGAAATCAAACAAGATATTTAGAAAAAATATATATAATTAAGAGAAAGGTAATAGCAGAAGACAGGAAAATAATGACAAATAAAGCCTCAAGTTTATAGTGTCTTAAAGTACTATGCAGGTAAATCACAAAATTGGATGAGTATCACTCATCAGGGTTTACCATAGCCCAGAAAAATATACTTCAAATTTGTGTACTCTATTAGAACAGAGTCCATACATAACAAATCATCTTTGGATTATCACAATGACTTCTCACATTAAATGAGAGATGGAGTAATTTGAATAGAAGATAAAAAGCAATTTAGTGACTGGTAATCCCTGTTTCCTATAGTAATGTAGTGTATTTCCCAGTCCACTCTAGTCCAGGGTATAAAATGGTGACATATTACTAGTAAATTTCACTTATTCTTATTCTGACCTACAGTGTATCCAATTCTTGACAGAATCTTTTCTTTTTATACTGAGAATGCCTCAACAACTTTCTTTACATGTTCGTGAGCAATTCCACTCATACCATGTGAAACCATCATTTGCATGTTATTTGCTTGGATTTGCATATGCCTGGAGTCCTATCTAGGGACAATAACTCCCTCTCTGCAGAAAGGCAGAAAACACTTCACCACTCTCTTAGTTTGTGCTTCATAGAAGCAGAGACTGAGTTGTGGATTCTTCTTTGGGTGATATTTTAAGAAAGTGCTTTTATAAGAAGCAAGATGAGTGAAGCAGGAAAGAGCTGGAGGAAAAGCTAAGCAAGGCTGTGTCTCAGCTAGAGACTAGGTTTTTTCCAATTCTATGCTGAAGTTCTGAAGTTTAAATGGCACCATTGATGTAGCCCAAACCTAAAGCAAGAAGCTGTCCTTTTAAACACCCACAGTCATTGGACAAGGTCTACTTACAAGAGATCGGAGTCAGGGAGGAGAAAGGCAGAGCTATGGGTTGTTATTTGCCAACATTTAGAATAACAGGAAGAAGGGTGTATGAGATAGCAAAGGAATTCAAGTGAGGCACCAATAACACCCTTTCCTTACATAGCATTGTTGACATTTTGAGCGCATGCGCCCACTTCTGCTGTATCACCACTCCCGCTAGGTATTGTCTAATCTGTGAAACCTCCATCTCTTCCTCAGGATCTGCCTCACACAAACACTGCTGACTTCTCACTAGATACCATAACTTTTTAAGGAATAACTGATTCTTCTGACAAATACTTCAATTCCCCACTGCCAGTAGTATTGATATATGGGAGACCTAGAGAACCCAAAGCTCTATCATCTTTGGCTACACAGAAGAAAATGTCTCTTCCCTTTCTATGTCACGTTTTCATGGAGAAGAATTTAACATGGCCATGATCTTCAATGTTTTGCATTATTTACTCAGAGTTCTCTTGACTTAGGACTTTAGACATGAGTTCACACAAGGCAGGATGGAGGTTAATTTATAGACACTGTTCTTCTCAATCATTCCTCCTATTTGAGAACCAAGGTTGATTTTTCTTCTCTCTTAGGAGTCGTTCTTTCCTAGAAGGCTTCATTGTCTCTTATACAAATATATTTCTGGAAGCCCTACTTGCCCAGTCTATCTGTCTGATATTTCCAGATATATCTGAATCCAAAAAAGAAATAGACTTAAACCAAAAGAGGATGCACAATAATTTGGTAGATAGCTATATATACTTCAATATTTCTAAGTCTAATAGATTTGCCTGCCTCACCAAGTCTAATCAGAGATCCAGTGAAGGCTGAGTTTACACTCTGAACCTTCATGAATCCTCCAAGGTGTATCCATTCCATGAGGTCCTCCTGGAGACTACAATCAAGGTTTCCCCTCAAGGTATTGCAAGTATTTCTCTTGCAGTATTGTCTTTTTTTCCCTAAAACAAATATGTTTCTTACTCTCTTTTTTTTCCTCTTCCCATTCTATTCATATGAACTACATTTTTTCATTTTTATTTGACTTTATAATGGATGCAGATTATAAACAGCAGCAATGATTCAGAAGCTGCTGAAAACAAAATATAAAGGTTGTAAAACACATGCTGCATATGTTGTAAACATTTGTTTCATAATTTTGTCTGTAAAGATCTGAAGTGCTTGAATCATGCTTAAGTTTGATAGGATTCAATAGTTTCAAAATTAGTTTTTGTGTTGTGCTGTCAAATGTTAGATCCCATTGCCTTAACTTTTACATATTTAATTTAATAAAGATTAAAGCAATAATATAAATCAAGTAATAAATACAAATACTCCCTGTAAAACAGGAATAATTTTTTTTTAGATGGTCCTAGGGTATAAGACTTCCTGTAATTTGTTTTCAAATGCACAAAGAGTACACTTTGGTAGGCAACAAAAGAAACATATTTTTTCCTATTAAATCTTTGGTTTTTAACCTCATGACATACAGTATTCTTGTGACTGAAAAATTATTAAGTCTATAAAAAAGAAAGAAAACAAGCTTAAATAATTTGGACTCACATTTCATCTCTCGATAATTCATTTAAAAAGATGAGAATGGGGAACCCTCTTACACTGTTGGTGGGAATGCAAACTAGTACAGCCACTATGGAGAACAGTGTGGAGATTCCTTAAAAAACTGGGAATACAACTGCCATATGACCCAGCAATCCCACTGCTAGGCATATACACAGAGGAAACCAGAATTGAAAGAGACACGTGTACCCCAATGTTCATCGCAGCACTGTTTACAATAGCCAGGACATGGAAGCAACCTAGATGTCCATCGGCAGACGAATGGATAAGGAAGCTGTGGTACATATACACAATGGAATATTACTCAGCCATTAAAAAAATACATTTGAATCGGTTCTATTGAGATGGATGAAACGAGCCCATTATACAGAGTGAAGTGAGCCAGAAAGAAAAGCACCAATACAGTATACTAATGCATGTATATGGAATTTGAAAGATGGTAATGGCAACCCTATATGTGAGACAGAATAAGAGACACAGATGCATAGAACAGTCCTGTGGACTCTGAGGGAGAAGGTGAGGGTGGGACGTTCTGGGACAATAACATTGAAACATGTATACTGTCATATGTGAAGTGGAACACCATTCCATGTTCTGTGCATGGGACGGATGCTCAGGGATGGAGCGTTGGGATGACCCAGAGGGATGGGATGGGGAGGGAGGTGGGAGGAGGGCTCGGGAGGGGGAGCACATGTGAACCCATGGCTGATTCATGTCAATATATGGCAAAAACTACTACAATATTGTAAAGTAATTAGCCCCCAACTAAAATAAAAAAAAAAAGATGAGAATGTATTTTTCTATAGAAGTTTGTCATGAGTATTCCTGTCTGCAAATAGATGGGAGGATTCAGGCTATTTTAGCATTTGTTTGTAGTCAAGAAACCTGAGTTCTATTTACAACTCTGATTGACATTATCAGCTATAATCAAACATTTCACTGATTCTTCCTGGAGTTTCTATACCAGTACTATCAAATAATAATTTGTGAGCTTAATTAAAAGGATGACAGAATGTTCTTGAAGTACTCTAGCAATGAAGAATGTATCAGCATTTCCAGAGACTGTTCAGCAGCATTGTGGTACCAAGCTTATACTGCATAGTCAGACTGCCAAGTTTAAATGACAGCAACACCTATACAACTTTGAGTGAGTTATTCATCATTTTTTGGCCACAGTTTTTTCACTTGTAAAATAGGGATATTAATAGCAGTCATCATATAGATTGGTTCTGAGGATGCAAGCTATCAATATCTTTAAAGTTCTCAGAAAAGTAGCTGACACATAGTAAATGGAATGTTGGTTTAACAAATATTATTCAGGTAACTATCACAAAATTTAATATTGCTTAATTTGTATGCATGTTAGGGAAGGAGTCTAAGATAATAAGGAAACAAATCACAATCACTTAAAATTGTACATAAAATGACATTCAGCAAAAGCAGAAACAAAACAATAAATTATTTTTGTCATCTGTTAAGCCACAAGTATAGTTTTTCGATCTTTACAGTGGAAAAAAATGGTGAACACAAAGATTGTGACTTACCTTAGATTTTTAAACAGATTAGCTAAAATGATGAAAACCAAATCAATACACCTGATTTTCAGATTAACATCATTTAACTTTAAAAACACCATAGGATTCTCACAACTTCTTCAATAATTTCAAAACAGATAACAGAAAAATTCAGAATTTTAGAGATGGAAAAGTCTGAAATTTCTTTGGCAGCATTGTGTAGAGTTTAAGATTAACTTTCCTGTCCCCCTAGTACCTAGGTATATCAATATGACTTAATCGTGACAATTAAAATCTAAGCATCAGTGCTGTATGAGACCTCTAAAATGCCTGCTTAAGGACTCTTTATCGTCATTTCCTATTTCTAGGAAATAGGGAGCTCCAACAGCCAACTTTGTCAATGAGGCAATCTTAGGAATGGAGGCCATGTGCTGAGGCTGGCAGAACTGAACATTAGACTGAGACTGGGGCCCTAATGGCTGTAGAAACACTAAGTCAGCCTTGAAAATCACCTACCTTCTGTCTTTAATTTTGAGAGAGAAATGAAACTGGACATTATTTAAGTCAGTGTTACTTTTATCCTTTCTTTTATATGCAACTAAAGATGAACTTCCTAGGTTGGTAGGCGCCCAATTTGCCACTGGAAATCAGTGGAGAAATAATTTCAGAAAGAATGAAGGGATGGAGCCAAAGCAAAAACAATACCCAGTTGTGGATGGGACTGGTGATAGAAGCAAGGTCCAATGCTGTAAAGAGCAATATTGCATAGGAACCTGGAATGTTAGGTCCATGAATCAAGGCAAATTGGAAGTGGTCAAACAGGAGATGGCAAGAGTGAACGTCAATATTCTAGGAATCAGCAAACTAAGATGGACTGGAATGGCTTAATTTAACTCAGATGACCATTGTATCTACTACTGTGGGCAAGAATCCCTTAGAAGAAATTGAATAGCCATCATAGTCAACAAAAGAGTCCGAAATGCAGTATTTGGATGCCATCCCAACAAACGACAGCATGATCTCTGTTCATTTCCAAGGCAAACTATTCAATATTACAGTTATCCAAGTCTATGCCCCGACCAGTAACACTGAAGAAGCTGAAGTTGTATGGTTCTATGAAGACCTACAAGACCTTCTAGAACTAAAACCCCCAAAAGATGTCGTTTTCATTTATAGGGGATTGGAATGCAAAAATAGGAAGTCAAGAAACACCTGGAGTAACAGGCAAATTTGGCCTTGGAGTACAGAACGAAGCAGGGCAAAGGCTAATAGAGTTTTGCCAAGAGAATGCACTGGTCATAGCAAACACCGTCTTCCAACAACACAAGAGAAGACTCTACACATGGACATCACCAGATGGTCAATACCAAAATCAGATTGATTATATTCTTTGCAGCCAAAGATGGAGAAGCTCTATACATTCAATAAAAACAAGACCAGGAGCTGACTGTGGCTCAGATCATGAACCCCTTATTGCCAAATTCAGACTGAAATTGAAGAAAGTGGGGAAAACCACTAGACGATTCACATACGACCTAAATCAAATCCCTTATGACTATACAGTGGAAGTGAAAAACAGATTTAAGGGACTAGATCTGATAGCCAGAGTGCCTGATGAACTATGAATGGAGGTTTGTGACATTGTACAGGAGACAGGAATCAAGACCATCCCCAAGAAAAAGAAAGGCAAAAAAGCAAAATGGCTGTCTGAGGAGGCCTTACAAATAGCTGTGAAAAGAAGAGAAGTGAAAAGCAAAGGAGAAAAGGAAAAATATACCCATTTGAATGTAGAGTTCCCAAGAATAGTAAGGAGAGATAAGAAAGCCTTCCTCAGCGATCAATGCAAAGAAATAGAGGAAAACAATAGAATGGGAAAGACTGGAGATCTCTTCCAGAAAATTACAAATACCAAGGGAATATTTCATGCAAAGATAGGCTCAATAAAGGATAGAAATGGTATGGACCTAATAGAAGCAGGAGATATTAAGAAGAGGTTGCAAGAATACACAGAAGAACTGTACAAAAAAGATCTTCACGACCTAGATAATCATGATGGTGTGATCACTCACACTCACCTAGAGCCAGACATCCTGGAATGTGAAGTCAAGTGGGCCGTAGGAAGCATCACTATGAACAATGCTAGTGTAGGTGATGGAATTCCAGTTGAGCGATTTCAAATCCTAAAAGATGATGCTGTGAGATCCAACCAGTGCATCCTAAAGGAAATCAGTCCTGGGTGTTCATTGGAAGGACTGATGTTGAAGCTGAAACGCCAATACTTTGCCCACCTCATGCAAAGAGTTGACTCATTGGAAAAGACCCTGATGATGGGAAAGATTGAAGGCAGGAGGAGAAGGGGATGACAGAGGATGAGATGGTTGGATTGCATCACAGATTCAATGGACATGAATATGGGTAAACTCTGGGAGTTGGTGATGGACAGGGAGGCCTGGTGTGCTGTGGTTCATGGGGTCACAAAGAGTTGGACACAACTGAGCAACTGAACTGAACTGAAATCTAATGTTAAATGAAGCCTGTGTGTTAGTCGCTCAACCGTGTCCAACTCTTTGTGACCCCATGAACTTTAACTCCCAAGGCTCCTCGATCCATGGAATTCTCCAGGCAAGAATACTGGAGTGGGTAGCCATTCTCATCTCCAGGGGATATTCTCAACCCAGGAATCGAACCTGGGTCTTTTGCATTGCAGCCAGATTCTTTACCACCTGAGCCCTGAGAGAAGCCCTAAATGAAGCTTACTCCCACAGAAAGGACATCAACTGCTTCGCCTCTTTACTCAGTTTATTGTGGAAAGATCTGAGACTCATGTTACATGGAAGGTATAGACAAAGGAAAATGAAATAAAGCAGGCATTATCCCATTACTTTGATATGAAAAAAAAAAAGTACCTTGGTAAAAAGAAGTACTCTACTGATTAGTTCAAGTTCCCAAATTCTCCACGTTGGAATTTAGGACAATATATTAGAAAACTTTTGGTTTTATTCACTTTCTTTCTGGGAATGGGTGGCAGAATTTGATAGATCTGGCTTCTAATCCATAAGGTCATTTAACATCCTTGATGCCACTTTTGTTCTTAATAACTCACCAGGACTCCTTACCTGAAGCTGATCAGAGCTCTGGCACCTGATGATCAGGGAGTATCTCTAAAGATGTTCACCTACTAAAGACACTGCAGCCCCTTTAGTCATGATGATTGATCAAAAATACTCCTTGAAAATGCCAATCTGTTATGCATTATCAGAAAAACTACTTTTAAGTATATATTAGAGTGAAGCTTTAAATAATTCAGTTGACCAAAAAGTTTGAGGGTATTTGTCTGACTAAACGGTCTTATGTAATTATTATCATGCAAAATAATTTGCCACCAAGTGTACTAGCTGAGTTACCAGAGAAGGCGAAGACTTGTGGAATGTATATGACTTCAACCCCATGGACCATACAGTCCACGGAATTCTCCAGGCCAGAATACTGGAGTAGGTAGCCTTTCCCTTCTCCAGGGGATCTTCCCAACCTTGGGAATGAACCCAGGTCTCCCATATTGCAGGCAGATTCTTTATCAGCTGAGCCCCAAGTGAAACACAGTGCAACTGGTTAGCATTTTTGGCTGTTAACTGAAAGGTTGGTGGTTCGTGCCCACCCAGGGATGTGTATCACTCTTTCTTAGGCTTCCTTTGTGGCTCAGCTGGTAAAGAATCCAGCAATGTGGGAGACCTGGGTTAGATCCTTGGGTTGGGAAGATCCCCTGGAGAAGGGAAAGGGTACCTACTCCAGTATTCTGACCTGGAGAATTCCATGGACTGTATAGCCTATGGGGTCACAAAGAGTCGGACATGGTTGAGTGGCTTTCACTTCACTTCAAGTGTACTAGTAATGGACAGAATCTCAAAGAGCCAGTGATTATAACAAGGAGTAGTTGCTTATTCAGTAACCAGAACTTTACTTATTTTCTCCACTAAACAAGATTCACCTAGAGTATGTGTTCTAGATAGTTAATTTCCAAAATGTGTATGGGAATGATAGGTCTGGTAGGTAGTTAATATAGGAAAAAAGAGTCCAAAATGGTGGTGGCTTAAAGATAAGGAAGGGGAAAGCCTGGGAAAATAGAACAAAGGAAGGTCTGAGGACTGGAGTGAAGACCTCAGGTAAAACAAACAACACTCCTGGCTAGCCCAATTTAGATAGGGCAGGCCCAGGAGGAGGAGAAAAAACATAAAAAGAGGAGCCAAAGGACTGGGGGATCTCTCTTCTCTTTGCGTCTTTTGGGTCAGCATGCCCTCACGCCTCGAGGATGTAGTTTCCTTTCTTTTCTAAATAAAAGTGAACTGTAACATGGAGCTGTAACACTGGTCCATAGCTTCAAATTTTTGTTGTGATGAGACAGAACTGAGGAAATTACACACTCCCCTGACAGGTCTAATAAAAATGAATAATATTATTAGGTAAGAAAATCGAACAGATATAGCTTGCCCATTCTCTAAAAACGTTGATTTGAAATATTGCCAATACTGATGCATTTGCTGTACAGTTGGTCTATTCCTTATCAGAAATAGTATTTCTTACAGTTTTTGTGGTGACCCAAAGATGAAAGAGCAGATAAAACCAAGGAGGGTCTTGGAATGCAGGAATGGAAAAACCAGACCCTTATCATCCTTCCCTCCCCCAAGTTGTAACTATTAATGGATTTCAGGTCCTCCTGAGCCGTATAACCTGTCTCCCCTCCTACCCCATAGGGAGAAGATATTTGCCTTACTCTTCGCCCAACCAGTATATGTGCCTCATCCAATCAGCAAATGACCCACAAGACCCCTATCCTGCTCCTTGTACCCTGGGTATAAAAGTGGACTAAGGACACCTGCTCAATGTCAGGTCTCCCTTGAGTTGACCCACTCTTCTAACAGCGTCTCCCACTTTAATAAACTTTATTTCGTTCTCATTCTGTCGCATATCTGGAAATTCTTTTCTAACCCATGCCTGGACCATGACAGTTTTATTTAGCAATAATTAACACTATGAGATTCAGAAAATCTATCAATGTGTGGATCTTCTGTCAAACAAAAGGCTGTTTTATTTTTGCTTTCTTTTCCTAGAGAAAGAAGTGATGGAAGCTGGAGACGTAATGTTACTTCAGAGAAAGTAATTAACCACTCAATGTTCATAACCCAGTTGGTTATATAAGTACTCAGTAGGCTTAAAGTGATATAGAAATAATCCAGCTAAGAAATAATCTGTAAAACGGTGGGTCAAACTTTAGGAGAAACTCAAATTCTAATACAAATGACCAGGAAATAGTCTCAAGGGAGGATAACTTAACTCATTTGCATGTCTAAAGCTGAAAGAAGGTGTTACCTCTAGGGAGGTACCTCATAGGGAGATGGTTTGTAAAGCAAACCTTTCTGAAAAAGGCCAGTCTAAAGAAACAAAAGTTGGCATATTTATGCAAAATTTCACAAGAAAAAAAGAAACTAAATTTGATTAGAGAAAAGAGTTTATTCTAGTCAATAAAGTGCATGCTCAAAAAAAAAAGTTTTCATCTTATTTTATTTAAAACTCAAAGTCCAAAGAAATAGCAAGTTAATATTACTAAAAGAAAAAGGTGGGTGGGAGAAAGGCAGCCTTTAATTTAATCTAAAAGAACACACTACTACTTGGAATCATCATGGCTGAGATAACCATCCACATTAAAAGAAACCAAGGGCAAAAAATGACTAAATATATTTAAAAAAAGAGAAGTTTAACAGGCTGAGAATAAGTATCTAACCACTAAAACCAGTAACTGAAGGTAGAATGTACTATATTTTTGAAACAATTTTATCAGAATCTGTCTTTACCAAATCCCATTTCTACATCTTTACCAAATCCCATTTCTACATCTGGCCTGAATGGGGAGGGAAGGAGAGATGTAATTGAAAGGATTATGAATGGAGTGTCTTATACATAAGAACAGCTTCTCACCCTCAAGCATATTGGGTCTGTTAGGTAGTTAAAATAGGAAAAAGGAGTCCAGAATGGCAGTGGCTAAAAGACAAAAAGGGAAAAGTCCACAAAAATGGAACAAAGGAAGGCCCAGGACTGGAGTGAGGACCTCAGGTGAAACAAACAGCCCTCCTGGCTAGCCCAATTTACATAGCGCAGGCTCGGGGGAGGAGAAAAAATGTATAAAATGAGGAGCCAAAATTGAGCCTCTGTCCTTTCTTCTCTTCAGGTCTTTTGAGTCAGCCTGCCCTCATGCCTGGAGGATGTATTTCTCTTTGCTTGCCAAATAAAACTGAGCTATAACACTGGGTCCATCCATTGCTTCAAATTTTTGCTATGGCGAAACAGAACTGAGGAAATTACAAACGCCCCTGACAAGTCCAAATTCATGTGTTAGAGTGTTAGAATCTGAGAAACAGAGAGAGAATCCATTCCAAATAAACTCTGGGGAATTATTGAGGATAACAGTTCATAGCAAGGGTGGAATTTTCCTCATGCTTATTATGTAAATATATCACTGTTACTTTAGCAGCTTCTCAAGTATTCTGGTAGTGAGATGATGTGTAAGTATTGTAATCTTCAGATCTCATTATAAATATCTTAATTGTCATATTAATTGATTGATTAATGTTTAATTATGAGTTTAGGTAGCATAGGATCCACACTAATTGAAAGTCACTGGTGGGTGGAGTCTCACTCTATCTTCTTCTAGCTATGGTAAGAAGAATAGTAGCTGGAACATGTGAATATGTAACTTTACACAGCAAAAGGGACTTCACAGATATGAGTATCCTGAATTAAGCAGGTGGACCCAATCAAATTGCATATGGTGGTGGTTTAGTCACTAAGTCGTGTCCGACTCTTGTGACCCCATGCCAAGCTCCTCTGTCCATGGAATTCTCCAGGCAAGAACACTGGAGTGGGTTGCCATTTCCTTCTCCAGGGGATCTTCTCAACCCAGGGATTGAACCCAGGTCTCCTGCATTGGAGGCAGATTCTTTACCAACTGAGCTATGAGGGAATTTCACTCATGCAATCAAATTGCATGAGTCCTTAAAAATGGAGAACATTTCTGGACTCAGCAAGATGAGACAGAAGAAAGAAGAGATATTCAAAGAGAGGGACTCAGTCTATCATAGGTGCTTTGAAGATGGAGGAGCCAAAGAATGCAGGAGGACTCTAGAAGCTGAAAATGTCCCTCAGGTGACAACCAGCAAGAAAACTGGGACTCTCAGCCCTACAATCACAAGGAGTTACATTCTGTCAACAACTGGAATGAGAAGGGAATATTTCCCTCAAGATCTTCCAGTAAGGAAGCCAAGCCTGCCAACACATTGATTTTAGCCTAGAGAGACCCCTGTCAGGTTTCTGAGCTACAAAACTGTATGGAAATAAATTTGTGATGCTTTAAACCTCTAAGTGTGTTTTAATTTGCTATGATAGCAATAGGAAAATAATACACCAGCATCTAACTTTTTGTCTGACATATCAGGGGCATACAGCATTTAAATAAATATGAATCATTCTTTCATTAAAAATATAAGAAAATCTACTCAAGTCCCTATATCTCCTAAACTTAACCAACATTTACTAAATAGAGGTGTTATTCAGAATACTAGAGCCAACAAATATTTCATAGTGATGAGGAGGGTTATAAAATATATCAACAGAGAGAATATATCCCATTTGATGATTCACAGTTTACACTAGCATAGTGAAGACTCAAAAAAATCCTAGAAAAGTAAAATATTCAGTTTTGCATTTCTCAAACTTATTTGACCTTACAAACTTTTTTCTCCCATTTTACTTTTTTCTTTTTAATATCCTCTAGAATAAAATAAGGAACTATCATATTAAGCAAAATATTGTCATATGCCTAGTTTGGGTCTTGTTTATACTACAGGAGAATCAATAAAACTTCTTAGCAGAAAGAATAACAAAGTGATCAACAAATTTAGCCATTAGGACCAAAAAGGACAATATGGCTACAAATAATGCCAAAGGGATAAGGTTCTAACAGAGTAGACTGTAACATGATGGGGGTCCATTTGTTCTTTTAAGAATAGTAACCCACAAACTCGTTTATCTTTAACCTGCTTTGGGAGACAATTTTCGGTTTTTTTATATATGTGCAGAAATATAATATCAGTAACTTAAACATTGACAAGAATCTAAGTCTTTGATTTCATGATAATCTTTTGTTATCACAGTGTCTAATTTTAAAAGGTGGACAAATTTATACCATTCCAAAAATGACAGTACTTAAACAAAAGCAAAAGAAAATATTTTTTATATTTTTCCATCTCTTCTCATTTCCATCTCTTCTAAGATGCCTAAGGATTTCTATAAGAAAAGAAGAGTTAAATGAAGCAGATTCAAAACTTCAAACTATTCTTAGCTCATTTCAACTCTAACATTCATTTAATAATGGGATTTAACTTAAGCTAAATGAAACAGTAAATCAATCTGCCCCATCCATTAGACTATTACATGTTATTTTTATTTATCAAATAATTTGAAGCTTAATGACTCAAACTGGAAATTATAAAAATAAAATTTAGTTTGTCATATGATGTGTTTTTGTAGTAGCCTAGCTTTCCTCTAAAGATTAATACAGTGAAAAAACAAAACTTCCAACTATGATTTCTTTCTGCCATTGAACTCACTGGGATTCATTCTACAATTTTAGATTACAAAGCAGAAAAGACTTTTACTGTTCTTAAACTCAAAATTCAAACAGTATATTATAAACATTCTATCAAAAATTAGTGATAAAATTTTATTGATGTCATTGTTACCAAAATTCCAGCATTTTAATGTTATAATAAAAGCATTAAAAAACACAATTTCAAGTCAAAGACATTGTATATACTTTATATTCCAACTGAAATGTGATGATATAAAAAGTTTTGACTGGTAGGTTGAAATTTTTCATCCATGATTGTTTCAGTTTCACCTTAGTGTACAATTTCAGTCCCTCTTCCAATCACATCATTTAAAATCTTGTCTTTACATATGAAATATATGAATTGTGACACAACTAATCCATTGCTTCAGCCAGCCTAACAGCTGATATTCAGCCACTGTTTGTCTGATGTAACCTACATCAATCATGAAAATGGCTAAAATGGAGGTCTTACTAGGGCCTGGTGTCATGATCAGCAGCCGCTGGAAAACATGGCTGACTGTGGACTTGAATGATCTAAGTACCTACACCTCCAGTCATGTGTTAGCTAAAATTAATTAAATTGTGGTTAGGAGTAGATTTGGGTGATCTTGGAGGAATAGTTACTTTAAACACTTCAAAATATATTCCATTTCCTAAAAGATGAGAGTGAACTCATGGAAATAATTCTTTTTATAGATAAGAGAATTATTAGTCTAACAATCACCTTTACGTCTTGTCTCTTAGACCATCTTAGTGGAATAGGGCTGGAAACAAAGACTTGCTAGCTGTTGATGCTGCCATGGCATCCCAGGTCTTGATCATGAACGCCATGAGAGGAAATAATGATTTCCTAATCATGATATTTAACAGACCCATGCCCTCAAGTCAGTCTTCTGGCATTGATAGATTCTTTAGCTGTCCTTGAAGGTCAACAGCAAATCATATGGCACTAGTCTCTGTGTTTTCCCCCAATAAATTGATTCCAAACTCCTACTGCATGTTTGCTATCTTGTCATTCATCTTGTTTACCTGATTTGCCCTAGCATTCTAAGTATGATGAGCCTGTCTCTATTTCTTGCAAGCCCAAATTGCAGTTCTTAGATACTATTTTACATAGTTCAAAGAGAATAAAAATTCCAGGCATTTTTTATGAAAACACAGCTCTTGCCAAGAAAACAAATACTGGCAACAGAGGAGAAAGAGCTTAATATTTTACTGGCAAAGTTTAATTTTAAGAACCTGAAATTTCTCTGGAGAAATGTTTAATATTTAGGGTCTTTCACAAGAGAATAGTATTTATCCTTTTACAAACTAAGAGGCCAAGAGATATAATCAAAAGAACCCTGGATTAGAAGTCAATAGACATAGATTGCATGGCTCTGAAAACAAATCAACTGTGTAACCTGAAGCAAGTCAGTTTATTCTTTCTGAAACTGTTGGAAAGAGACTTTGTAAGAGAAAGAGCAAGAATTGATTCAGCAAATGAGGAATATCTAAGTCAAATATATTCTGTGGTTTGAAACTTTGAGCTAGTAGAGAGTATGTATTAAAACTGGTCTATACGGTCAAGGGGGGCACCCAGTATTTGCACTTTAAAAGATTTGCCAATTTATGAATATAATGAAAACTGTATACCCAGTGCTGGATGAGATAGTGGATGAGGACTATAATAACCTTCCCCTGACGTATAGTGTATACTAAGAAACTTCATAGAGAACAATTATTTTAGGGGTAAATATAACTAGTACATTTTGCAAAGCATAATGCCAAAGACAGCAAATAGTCACTACCTCTTCATTTATTACCTAACCAGATTTCAGAAAACATTTAGATGCAAAGAACTTTTAAAATGTGTTCATTCAAAATGTAGTAACACATTAAGCTTACTTGCCATTTTGTTTTTCTAAAGACCTTAAAGGTGCTTTTCAAGTTTCCATTCATCCATTACAAAGCTTTTATTTTCAATAAAGGAAGAAAGATGTCCAGATATAAAATAGCTGTGATCATAAAAGATACTAAGTACTGCACAAAGTCAGACTTTTAAGAAGAAAATTCCCTGGAATACCAGTCTTAGTTTGATGATTTTGTTACTGGTTTGTATTGCTTTCTCACCTGCTCTTTGGTTGATTTTTTTTTTCTTTTGAGGAGAAGACTTTTCATCTCATTTATTTTCCAAATCTATTACTTGGAGTTCTCACAAGTTAATGTTTTTTTTTTAAGTTTCATAATTAATAATACCAAATGCTAAGTTGTTTTTAAATTAAGAAAGTTTTATTTTTTATTATTTTCTGATGAATATTGTCATAAACCACTGTCTTCAGAGAAGTATGTTAGGACACCCTGTTTTATTGACGCTCTGATTTCCTCACTAACTCTTTTGTTTTTTTTAAACCAAGAATGTAGGAGGTAGAATGCAGACAGTGGAAGTGGTGACACCTCTGTGGAGTGAGAAGGAATGATGCCAGGTGTATGTGATATGTACGTGTGTGCTTGCAAATCTTTGCAGCTGCTAGCTGCCATCTCCTTTCTTCCTCGGCTTTGCTTTATCCAAATCCCATCTCCCTACCCATCCTGGCAAGGTCACAGTTGCTTCACAAACTGAAAAACACTGGGAAACGCTGGTATACAGAAACACTAGTGTGGAAGAAAATGACACACACCAAGCACACCTTGTCTTGTCTCAACAAGATGGTGGCAGCATAAATTGGTTCTGTGAATATTAAAAGATCACTTCTATCAGTGTTCCAGAATAGTGCTTTCTCTCTGCATGGTGTTAGCATATTATTTTATGACAATACTAATGGCCGTACTCCTTTGCTGTAGTTAAATGTTAGAAGTTCTAGATCTTTTTACCAAATTACACAGTATTCCACAAAATTGCAAAACAGTGCAAAATATATTTTCATGTTGATTAAACTGAAATCTCTGATTTCAGAGATTAAACTGATCTCTCTAGTGTCTTGTATTAGTTAACATTTTGTCTCCATTCAAGAGCGATGGTTTTACATTGTTTTATCTTTAATAGAAAGGATATCTTATCCTAGGAAGACAGCTAAGAGATGAATCATACAGTCTTTTATTTTGAAATATATGACAATCATCCTAAATTCTTAATTCTGTAGAAATAACTAGCAGAGTTCTCAGAAACGTATTTGTATCTTTAGAAAGGGATAAATAAGCAAACACAATTTTAAAAAAATATAGAGTGGGTTCAGAACACAATAATTTGTTAAACTGAGAGCCTCTTTTCCCTATTTATTTTTTTTTGGTAAATTCATAGGTTCATTATAAGAAATACTAAGAACACTTGTCTATATGAAGAACTGTATTAGATGCTAAAAGTAAGAAATAGACTTTACTTTCAAAAGCTTACTGTCTCCTACACAGGAAGACAATAATACAGAAAACTATTACATAAGATAGAATATGGAAGTAGATACTAAAAATATTTTTAAGTGGTAGAAATGGTGAAGTGATTCCACTTGAGTAGAATCATTAGAAACTAACTGAAATGGTTTTGGAAATGTTGCATAACTATGGTATCTGCGGATAAGTGAGAGACATCATTCCAAACAGAGAACTGAATGAGCCAAATCTCTGAGGCAATAAGGGTTGGATACACACACTTACTCTTTTGTGGGACAGACGCTGGGTTTAGCACTGGCAGTACAACAATGAATATTAAGGAGGTTGACATAATGGAGTGCACAGTCTGGTAACAATCTGGAAAGAACAAGAAGAGAAACTTTGCCACTAATACCAGTACCAACCAATGGAGTGACAAAGTAAAGGATATTGAAACCTGGAGAAAGGATGTAGTTCGGTGAAATGCTGGTATGTGTGTATGTGTGTGTGTGCACGTGTGCACACATATATGAAAGCATATGAGTGTGTGTGTACACAGTTTAAGCATGAAGCATGTGAGAGACATAATCATAGTTGTGATTTAGGAAGATTAATTTGGTAGAAATAAATTATATGGAGCTAGTAGAGCAGAAGTCATGTGGCCAGGGAAGAGTTTACTTTTGCATAGCAAATGCACTTTTTTTTTAAGTAAAGTCTTACATTTTATCTCTCTGTCCCCTTAAATCTTCATTTTTGTTTAGGTTTTTGTTTTTTTAATGGGAGATGGATGAAGGTAGGCAGGGTCTCTTGCCCTTTCCACATTCACCACCTGCTTAGGTTTCTCTTATCATATACGTTACATGCTCTGTCTGCTGCTTCTCACTGCTTATTCCTGCATGCATTGTTTTTTTTTTTTTTTCTGTAATCTCCTTTGTCCCTGATGCCAATCCTAAGTACTCAAAAGCTGGTTGAATATATTACTGCCTACTTTCAAACTCTGATCTTTAAGTTCTTATATGGATATATGTTTCATTCAGGTTGGCAGTTCGATTTATTATAAGCAGAGCTTATACTGACAGAATCATATATTCAGGTCTTTTCATTTTAAGAAATATAAAAGAAAATAAATTCTGGAGCCCTGGATAAAAAGGCTGTTCAATTACTGGGTGGGATAGGACCAGATATATTAGTATGGAGGAAAGGGTCAGGAATCATAGTAGATAAGATGACAATGGTTCACCAGTGTGGGACTACAGTTGAAAAAGGGAACATGATAGTGTGATACATGAGTAGGATCATAAAATGTACAAACCATAAGGTACTCAGCATTAATCAGTCCCTACAGATCTGGGCTTAGGAGTATGATGACACACCAAAAGGAGTGTGATGACAGGGCTTGCCTAAGGCACAATAGCAAGGTAAGTGAATTCTGCTTCAGCAGCTGCTGACCAGCCTTTTCCACACCCTGCTTATCTCCACTGACATGCATGCTGCCAGGCAGTTAGCACTCAGTGCTTCCACATGTGGCCCACCACCCTGGCCCTGTCCCACATTCTAATACCATCCAACTCTCTGGCTCCCTTTCTTTTGTACTTACATTTTGAGATCAGGATCCAAGAGCTCTGATAAACTATTTTGGAGAAAGAAAGTAGTTGTGTTTCAAAGAACAATCCGAAACAATAAGACTTAAACCAGTGTGATGACTTTGTAATTGTGCAACATCAGACTGTATGGCAGGTAGTATACAGATAAGTTAGAATGGAGAGACATCGTAAGGAAGATTTTATACACTGTTGTTTTTTATAAAAAAAAACCCTAAACCAAAGCCACATTATGCATGCAGCTATCCACCATAATATATATATATCTGACATAAAATATTTTAGAATGACTTTAGGTAATTAAAAGGACAAAATAATAAAATTTCATTTAACTCCAAAACATATTGCTCTGCACTTTTTGTCAAATTTCAATTTATTTCTGACAATTTTTTCAAGTTAATAAAAATCATTTTAACTCAGATTGTCCTCTGGAGGTACTGTGTGTGTGAGTGCTAAGTCGCTTCAGTCGTGTCCTACTCTGTGCGACACTATGGACTGTAGCCCCCACACTCCTCTGTCCATGGGGATTCTCCAGGCAAGAATACTGGAGTGGGTTGCCATGCCCTCCTTCACAGGATTTTCCTGACCCAGGAATCCAACCCACCTCTCATGTCTCTTGCATTGGCAGGCGGGTTCTTTACCACTAATGCTAACTCGGAAGTTCCTGTAGGTACGGTACTAGCTCATAATTCTAAATTAAGTTGTCATGAGCAAACTATACACGTATTATAAACACACACACACATGCACATATATATATACATAATCATAAACATATAACTGTTCTTATAAGTATACGTATTTATATATTCTCCAGTTTGAAATTCAGGTCATTCATTAAATATTTTAAAACATTAAACCTAATTAGAAAGTGCTTGGTATTACTCATGTTTTCTACGTTGAAAACTAGTATTATATATATTGAAACTGAAAGCTAAACCTCCTGAATCATTTCTCTACATCTCAGAATACATAAAAGTCTTCAGAACTATATTTTGGAAGTTTTGATCAATAGGATGATTCCCAACACATCAAAAGAAAAGAACTGAGGAATAAGTTCTTCTAAATCTATGATTGCTAACAGGGGTTTCCGTTTAAAGAAAATCATCACAAACAGTACGCTTTCATTGTTTTCTTACTAGAGTCTAAATCTGCCCTGCAAATATGCATGGTTATTCATTCAACATTGTTTTTCTACATGCCAGTATAAACAAGACAAATAAAGTCTTTGCTTTCATAGAATTTAAATTCTGCTGAAGAAAGACAATGAATAAACAAAACAGCAACTATAGATGAGGATGTGTGCTTAAAGAAAATAAAATACAGTGACAGGACCGTAAGTGGAAGGCACGATGACACTTGAGATAGGAGGGCAGTGAAGGACATTTGAAAAGCTGATCTTTGAATTGAGACCTGATTGTAAAGGATCTGGCCACACAAAGATATGAAGGAAGGAAGGGCATTCCAGGCACAAGGAAAAGCAAACTTCAAGGTCCTGAAGTAGGAAGAACAAACACATATCATCGGGAAAATAGAACAATGACTGATGTAGCAGCAGAATAGTGACCCAGGTAGTAGAGAGAAACGAGGAAGGGCCAAATGCCGTAGTGATTTTTATGCCTTGGTAAGAAGTCAATTATGATTCTGAGTCAAAGCAGAAGTTAGTGGAGAATGTTAAAGTGGAAAGTAAAATTATCTTTTTTTTTTCTTTTTTCTTTTTAAACATGCTTCCATTTGCAGTGTGGAGAGATAGAGAGCAGGAGGACAGGAATGTAGAACAAGGGCCGGTGGGGAGGCCTGCCATTCTCAGGGTAGTAGTAAATGAGATAGAGAAACATGAAAAATTCATACTATATTTTAATGGTAGAGCAAGTTGAATTTGTTTTATATTGGGATTGTGGTGGGGGACTTATAAGGAAGAATCAAATCCCAGTCAAGCAGTAGAACTTATATATTTCTTTAAAAAAGTTTTAAAAAATAAAAACTAGATGCACATTAAAGCCACTTGTTAAATTAACCCTACTGGGCACAAAATCTCCTTTCACTTATAATACAATAAAATTCAACTCAAAAATATTTGTTAAGAAACTACTATGCATAAAGCACTTTGATAAGTCTTACAGATAATACAAAAGACACCATTCCTGTTCTCAGTAACTACTAAAAATAGAAGACATATAATTAACTAGAGAACCAATTTTTAGATAATGCTTTCAAATCAAGTAAAACATTTACCGAATGCCTACGATGAGCACAGCACTGCTAAGAATGAAAGGAGGTTACACACTGATGAACAAAACGTGCCACTGGCAGCATGTAATTTAAATCTAAATGAAAAACATAATTTCTCCTGGAATTAGCTACCAGAGATTATAAAATATATATCTATCCTTTCCATCTTCAATAAGTTTGGAATCATCATTATATCACTTTTAAAATTCATCTCTACACTTAGTAGTGACATCTAGTAGTCATATTCCTTTCCCCTTTTACATCATGGCTCAGCAAAGTGTGCTGAAGGGACTATAGCAATCAGCAGGTTGTGTTTTTCTTATAGGCATACTTTGCTCGGCTCATGCTGTTTTAGGTAAAGAAGTTGCACTGCTAAATTAAAAGGCTATATACTCACAGCCAGTGAGTGCTGATGACCTATATGATAGGAAAGAGAGTAATTTGCTATGCCATCTGAACTCTGAGAGCACAGAGTAAAGTCACACATGGGGCATGGTCCTGTGCTTTTCTGTGCATTCATGTGCTAGGATTTCCCAGTCCACATAATTAGTCACTTCATAATAAAACAATTAATAAGAAAGGATTTTAGTGTCTTGTATGTTGCTAATGGTGTGTTGCCACTTGCATAAGAATACTTGAAATGTATCTTTGGAATATACAAGTGTTTCAAGCCAGCATCCAACATTTTCCAGGCAGGGTGGGAGAATAGTAACAGAGGGTCTGTGTTTTTCAGAATGACTCAGATTACCTCATCTGCTACTTATAATTGTAGGTGTTAAATAGCAATAGTCTGTTTCCATTTTGAAGGGAAGTTTGGTATTATGTCAAAGCCAATGGTATGTTTATATTCATGATATCTATGGCAAAATTTGGTAGAAATGCTTAAGGGGTGGAAATTTTACATATGGAAGCAATTGGAGGGGGGCAAAACACAGACATATATATGAGATCTCTTCTCGGGGAATCTGAGTACAGGTGACTTCTCCGAGTTCAGATGAGTACCTAGAGGCTGGATCTGGCCCTCAGAGTGATAAAAATAACATGTTCTCACATTTATGATGATAGACACCTGTTATTTAGACAATTTCTACCCACAGCAAAAAAGTAAAAAGCAAAAATCCTCATTGCTAGCACTTGCCTCCTCACAGCTGCTTCCTTTCCATACTAATCACAGCAAAGCAGACACTCATCTCAAAATTGACCAGAGAATGTAAATGGAAATAAAAATCTTCACTAACACATCTGAATATGATAACTGTCTGGTGAGAGTATTGAAGTAAAGGGAATATTTAAAAAGAAACTGAACTGAAAAAAGAACCAGAAAGAGATAAAGAAAAACTTTAACATTTTCCAGTTGGTAAGTCTGTCTTCAGATTAAGGTGTCCTATATGTGTATGAATATAAAGATATCTGAGCAAATATGGATGTCTATCTTTTTCAAGATACTACTTTATCCACTTATTTAGAAATGCTGTCCCAGTGGCTCAGCAGTAAAGCTTCCACCTGCAATGGAGACACAGGAGACTCAGGTTCAATCCCTGGGTCAGGAAGATCCCCTGGAGAAGGAAATGAAAACCCACTTCAGTATTCTTTCCTGGGAAATCCCATGGGTAGCAGAAACTGGTGGGTTGCAGTCCAAGGTAGGTCACAAAGAGTCAGCTGTGACAGCACACAAATGCATCTTGAGAAGAAATTATTTGTTCATGTTAGATTGGATTGGGCTTCACAAAAATGATGACATTTTTCTTGAGTGTTAAAGAACCAAAATCTTTGTGTAGGAGAAAGATGAAAGATGGTAATGCTGATCTAACAGCTCTTTCCATTCTGTGAACAATTAAAATTGATCCTATTTTGGTGAATGCCTCCACCATGCCTGGGAAAGCTGCCTTTTAAATTCAAGTTTGGTCCTTTCTGTCAATAGAGCTGATCCAAATCTGACAGCCTTGGCTGATTCTTCCAGCTGCACATGCTTCTGAGTTATAGAGGTATGACTTGTGGTTTAGGATTGTGCAACTCAGAATTCCATCTGTATTTTTTTCCTCCCCTTTCCTGAAATTATCCCAACTGAACTTAAAACTAAACAGGTACTCAGAAAGTCTGCCATATTTCACTTTTTACATACATCTCATCCAGCATATGGAAATCTCAAACATTAAAAATTGTCTGTGTCCTAGGACCAAATTGTTGTGTTCATTGATCTTGTCCTGTTACTTGATATCCTCCAAAGTATAAATAATTTGATGTTACAGAAACACAGATGGTGATAGAAAATGACTAGCTTTTGTGTACTATGGGTTTACAGGATATTTTTCAAAATCACTTGTGAACTAGATAATGTTATACAAATACTAGAGAGTTTTTGGAGTATCATTATCATGCAATTAGCCTTCCAAGGATACACTGACCTTGATTCAATTTTCTCTCTCGTTTTCAGTGATGGCATCATTAGACAATACACATATCTCTACATGGTGTTCATATGACTCACACCTAAACCCTGCCAGCCATGGTTGCTGCAGCTTCTAAGTACATCTGACTCACAGAGAACTAACTTACTAAGGTTGTATTTGATATGAACATAGGTGCTATCTTAACCGGACTACTCTCTAACATCAGCAAAGGGAAAAAGAGCTTTCTGTCAGATCTGATCACAAGCTCACAGAACGTCAAGGGGACCATCTGGCTGACAGGTCCTAACATGCAGCTGCACAAATTTTCTAAAAATTATGAGAGAAATTGGACATTTTCTATAAGATAATACCACACATAGATACAAAAATAAATTTCTTTGATTTTAATTGAAAGAAAGTGAAAGAGTTAGCGTTAGTCACTCAGTGGTGTCCTACTCTTTGCAACCCCATGCACTGTAGCTCACCGGGTTCCTCTGTCCATGGAATTCTCCAGGCAAGAATACTAAAGTGGGTAGCCACTTCAGTGGCTGGAAAGGGATCTTTCCAACCCGGGGATTAAAGTTGGATTCTTTACCATCGTCTGAGCCACCAGGGAAGCACTTGATTTTAATTAGGATTATATAAATGTAACTAAGGAAACAATACTAAATTAACTGTGCATTTTCATAATCAATTATTAATACAATTTTTGATACAAATTAAGTTACTATTTTTTTTAATCTCTGATTTATCTCCTGTCTTGCCCTCCATCTAATCCATTCTCCATGCTACTAACATTATACCACTTCTAACAAGTAAAATCTAATCCAGAGCTTCCTTATTTATCTCTTAAAGATTCTGATTTGCCTAAGGGACAAAGCCCCAAATCCTTATCAGAACATAGAAGACATTCAATGGCCAAGCCCCAGTCTACCTCTCCAGCTACAGTTCTCATCTAACTTCTCATTTCCTTCTACCCACTCATCCACCCACACTCCTCAACCTCAAAATATGCAAAGCTACATGACTTGCAGTTCCTCAAAAATGCCAGGATTATTCATGCTGCCTGGCCTTTGCATTCACTGCTTCTTCTGCCAGGAGCACTCTTTCCATCTTTGTTTGCCTAGCAAACAAACATCTACTCATCTTTCAAAATTCAACTCAAGCGTTAACTTTTTCTGTAAAGAGTTTCTCCCTCCTGGACATCTGCCCCAGTAGAATGACCACTCTCCTATTTATGGTATGTATATATCATAGTACATTTAGCATAAGGCACACACACTCATGTACAGTTCTGCTCTTGTGTGCTCACTCCCTTCCCTACCTCCCTTTTCTCCACTGCCTGGGTTGTTCTGAGGTCAGGAGATATACCATAATTATCTTTGGCTCCTTAGTACTAGTACTCTGCCATTGACCAGTTGCAGAAGGAAAGAAAACAGCAGAGAGAGAAGGAAGCAAAGCCAGAAAGTTCTCTCAACTCAAAAATATATTTCACATCTACCAATATCTGAGCATCTCAGTTGCTACTACACTCATCCAAATCACCCTCCCCTGGACTTCTGCAACAGCCTGTTTCTCTGATCTTTTTTGCTTTTAATTTTGCCTTGTTTGGTCCATCCTCCATACAGCTGCCAGAGTAATCTTTCTGAAAAGCACATCTGAGCATATTACTTTTCTGATAAAATCTTCCAAGGCTTCACATTGACGAGAGCAACAAAAAAAAGATCTTCACACGCTGCCTTACATCTTCTATTTCATCTTTTTAAAATATATTTTTAAGGCTTATTTATTTTAATTTTATTTTTGGCTGTGCTGGGTCTTTGCTGCTGTGAAGACTTTTCTCTAGTTGATGTGCACAAGCTTCTCACTGTGGTGGCTCCTGGTTACCAAGCACAAGCTCTAGGGCACTCGGGCTTCAGTAGTTGTGACATGTGGTCTCCGTAGTTGTAGCTCCCAGGCTCTAGAGCAGAGACTCAGCAGTTGTGGTGCATGGGCTTAGTTGCCCCATGGCATGTGGGATCTTCCCAGATCAGGTGTCCAACTTGTGTTTCCTGCATTTGCAGGTGGACTCTTTATCATTAAGGCACCAGGGAGCCCCCTTCAACCTCATCTTGCACTGAGATTGAATGCACTCTCCTAATTCAGTATCTCTAGCCACATGATTCTTACACCTTTTTCATAAGACAACAGTTTTCCTGTCTCAGGACTTTTGCACTTGATGTGTCAAGAATATTCTTCCTCAGATCTTCGCATGACTGTTGCCTCCACATCATTCAGAGACAAGTTCAAATATAACTATAAGAAGTCCTTCCTGACCACCCTGGTGTAGCCTCAGTATAGCCTCAATCCCATTCCAAATAATACAACTGTCTAAGTGGAATTTATCACTATCTAAGATATTTTATTTGTTCACTTGTTCATTCTCCGTGTCCCTCAGTAATAGAATGAAAAAGAGATCTGTCTTCTTCAACACTCTATTCCCAGGATTCAGAACAAATCACAGTGCATACTGCATGCATTAGGCACCTGATACATATTTGCTGAAAGGAGAGGAGAAAAATCCTACTTCATTTACTCTAATTTTCCTAGATGACTTTTTCACAAATTCTCTCTCCTCAAACTTACACTTTCCCTCACAAATTGTTAGTGTCTCCATTTGCTCCCACCTTTATGATCTACCCTTCTCTGCTCCTCTGCCCTCCGGAAATTGACCCCTGTAAATGCATCACCTAGGGCCCTACTGATGGCCTCTCAGAATTTAAAGTGGGAGTCTTTGGAAGGATATCAAAGGGCAGAAGAAAGAGGCCCATGCTTCCTGCCAGCTGTGGACTGTGGTCTTGCCAGTCTCTGTATCCTTCTAAATGTACAGCTTCAGAAGGGCAGCTCCTCCTCTTACCACTGTTTCCTTCCCTTTCTCACTTAGGCCTAGGAGCAAAAAAGCTTTCTTCTGGTGTTAGTCTCCATGTGATTAATGTTTCCAACTCATTAGTAAGACTCTTGAAACAACTGAGTTTTGACTCTGTTTTCTGAGGTGGTCTGATTAATACATTTATCCTAAGCTAGTGCTTTGTACTTTACTAAGAAAATTGGGACATTCAATTGAGAATTCCCAATACCTGGTCCACCATATATATCTACCTTTCCAGCATGTTTCAGTATTCTCTGCCATTCTGCCTGAGACTCCAGGGTTGCCTAATATTATAGCCACAATCAACACGTGGCCTTTGAGCATGTGAATGTGGCCAATATCACTGAGAAACAAAATGTTGAATTTTATTTAAATTTGTGCATGCATGCTAAATCCTTTCAGTCATGTCTGACTCTTTCAGACTATATGGACTGTAGTCCACTAGGCTCCTCTGTCCATGGGATTCTCCAGGCAAGAATACTGAGGTGGGTTGCCATGCCATCCTCCAGGGGATCTTCCCCACCCAGGGATTGTACCCATATCTCTTATGCCTCTTGCATTGGCAGGCAGGTTCTTTACCACTAACACCACCTTAGAATTAAAGCCGAATGCTCAATTCAGTTGTAGGCAAATATTAAATATGTCTGGAATACTTGCTTTAAGTTCAGTTCAGTTCAGTTGCTCAGTCGTGTTCGATTCTTTGCGACCCCAGAACTACAGCATGCTAGGCCTCCCTGTCTATCACCAATTCCCAGAGTTTACCCAAACTCATGTCCATTGAGTCAGTGATGCCATCCAACCATCTCATCCTCTGTTGAACCCTCTCTTCCCACCTTCAAACTTTCTCAGCACCAGGGTCTTATCAAATGTGTCAGTACTTCACATCAGGTGGCCAAAGTATTGGAGTTTCAGCTTTAGCATCAGTCCTTCCAATGAACACACAGGACTGATCTTCTTTAGGATGGACTAGTTGGATCTCCTCGAAGACCAAGGGACTCTCAAGAGTCTTCTCCAACATGACAGTTCAAAAGCATCAATTCTTCTGCTCTCAGCTTTCTTTATAGTACAACTCTCACATCCATGACTACTGGAAAAACCATAGCTTTGACTAGACGGACCTTGGTTAGCAAAGTAATGTCTCTGCTTTTTAATATGCTATCTAGGTTGCTCAGACAGACCTTGGTTTGTGAAGTAATGTCTCTGCTTTTTAATATGCTGTCTAGGTTGCTCATAACTTTTCTTCCAAGGAGCAAGCATCTTTTAATTTCATGTCTGCAGTCACCATCTGCAGTGATTTTGGAGCTCAAAAAAATAAAGTCTGTCACTGTTTCCCCATCTATTTTCCATGAAGGGATGGGACCAGATCCCATGATCTTAGTTTTCTAAGTGTTGAGTTTTAAGCCAACTTTTTCACTCCCCTCTTTCACTTTCATCAAGAAGCCCTTTAGTTCTTCAATTTCTGCCATAAGGGTGGTGTCATCTGCATATATGTATGTAAACCCATATTTTGATCAGTTCATTTTTTAAAGTCTAAATACCAATTAAGTATTTCTGATGAAAATTTAGTGATTAATTAAGATGCTCTATAGATATAAAATACATTATTTTATCGGAATCTGAAGATCTAGGGTAAAATAAAAATTCTAAATGTAAAATTGCTTTTTAATAATTGCTATTATTGATACATGTTGAAGTGATAATATTTTGAATATACTGGACAAACAAATATATTATAAAGGTAATTCATCTGTTAATTTTAATTTTTAAATGAATTTACTGGAAAAAAGTAAATTACATCTATGGCTCATATTCTCTATTGCACAGCATAGCTCCAAATCCATTCCCTGGGCCCCTAATTTAAGTCAATGTGTCATTTGTATACTAGCTCACATTCCTCTCACCCACCTAAACACACCACTTGAGCAGTTCTCACCTTGTTCTCCAAAATAATCAACTTCTTCTTTCAATTGTATCCTTTCTATCCACACACAAACATGCTATTATTTTTCCCCTTCAGAAAAAGCATCATCTTCACTCACTCTCAACCACTGTTCTATTACTACCCTTGACATCAAAATTCCCTGAAAGCGTTGTTAATATTGATGTTCTCAAATTCTAATCTTTCCATTCTCTCTTAAACCTCTGAAACTGCTCTTACAAAGACAACGCTGCTAAGACAGTGTTGCTGCTGCTGCTGCTAAGTCGCTTCAGTCGTGTCCGACTCTGTAGACCCCATAGATGGCAGCCCACCAGGCTCCCACGTCCCTGGGATTCACCAGACAAGAACACTGGAGTGGGTTGCCATTTCCTTCCCCAATGCATGAAAGTGAAAAGTGAACGTGAAGTCACTCAGTCGTGTCCGACTCCTAGCATCCCCATGGACTGAAGCCTACCAGGCTCCTCTGTCCATGGGATTTTCCAGGAATGAACACTGGAGTGGGTTGCCATTTCCTTCTCCAATGCATGAAAGTGAAAAGTGAAAGTGAAGTTGCTCAGTTGTGTCCGACCCTTAGCGACCCCATGGACTGCAGCCTACCAGGCTCCTCCGTCCATGGGATTTTCCAGGCAAGAATACTGGAGTGGGGTGCCATTGCATTCTCCAAAGACAGTGTTACATGGGCCATTTGTCTTCTACATTGTTCACCAGCTAAGTCCTGATATTAGCTGATGTAACAAATAAATTAGAAAAAAATCATTAGCCTCCTCTTTCTTGAAATTTCTTGAGCTTCCCTGGTGGTTCAGCTGGTAGAGAATATGCATGCACCCAGACCTGGGTTTAATCCTTTCCTTGGGAAGATCCCATGAAGAAGGAAACAGCTATCCACTCCAGTATTCTGGCCTTGAGAATTCCATGGACTATATAGTCCATGGGGTCGCAAACAGCTGGACACCACTGAGCAACTTTCACTTCTTGCTATACTTTTTTTTTTCTAGTTTCCAAGACATCATACTCTAAGTTTTCCTCTGGTAACACTACTTTCTCCTCCTTTATTTTTTTTATTATTCTTTCTTCTTTTCTCAACCTCTTAATATTGTCATGCTCCAAGATTCAGTCCTTGGTCTTCTTTTTCTCTCTACCTTCATTCCTTCTGTGATTTACATCAAATCTTGTGGTTTTATCAATACACTGCCAATGATTCTGAAATTTACATCTCCAGACCAGAGATAAGTCAGATTCCCAACTCATATTTCTCACTACCTACTTGACATCTTAAACTTAACTTGTCCAAAACTGAAATCCAGTCTTTCTGATCTGTATCTTTGGGTTGCCTGGGCCAAAAATTTCAGAATCATCTTTGATTTTTCTCTCTATTACACAATAGCACATCAACCAATAAATCCTGCTTGCTCTAGCTCCAAAATATAGAGACTGTGACTAGTTCTCACCACCTCCACTGTCACATGCTGGCCCAAGTCCCTGTCATGTCCTATATGGATTATTGCAAAAGCTTCCTAATTGTTCTCCTTGCTTCTCCTTTGCCTCCAACAGTCTATTTTCCACACAATAGCCAAGAGTAAGCATGGCAACCAGGAAATCAGATCTTGTCTTTGCTCAGGAAAATTAAGTGATTCACCATTTCATCTGGAATAAATTCAGACTCTTAACAACGTCCAACAAACCCCTACACAAAATGGCAAAGACAATGCTATGACCACATTTCCTATTACTCTTCAGTTTTCTCACTTCATTTCAGATGCACCAACCTCCAAGTTTTTTCTAGAGAAATCAGCCATGCTCCTATCTTAGGCCTTTGAAATGGCTATTCCCTCAGCCTGGAACAATTTCCCCGTAGATTTCTATGTCCTTCTTCCTTCATGTCTTCCAAGTCTTTGCTCAGAATTCACCTTTCCTATGAAGCCTAAGCTGACTTCCTATTTTAAATTGTGACGTTCACCCCAAATACTATCTCCCTTACCCTATTTTTTGTTGTTATCTCCTGACACTCATTGCCTCCTTACAGAAGTTTTACTTATTTTTATGTCTGTCTGTTTGTTTTTTATTTCCTACTCCACTAGTAAGTACACTCTACAAGGACAGAGGTAGTTGTCTACTTCTGCCTAAAATAGTGCCTAACACACAGGAGATGTTCACAAGATATTTGTAGAATGATATGATAGTTCAACTACTTTATTCAGTCTTAATTATTCAATTCTTAATCACTATGTTTTCCAAGCAATCAAGAGCCTAAGTTCCAGTTTAAGAAAAAGTATGATCCAGACTCATCCTACTTAGCTTCAGATGTGCTCAGAGATACTGATACTCAGAGATCATGGTATGCAGATGGTGCTTTCTAAGTGTAAGAGAAAACAGATGATTTGCTGAGGAGCTACAGCCTATCATGAACCCTGACCAGTCTGCAACTGCAGCTCTTCGTGAAGCCTAATTCTTTCACTCTGCAGCTGGTGACTGCAGCTATGAAATCAAAAGATGCTTGCTCCCTGGAAGAAAATCTATGACAACCCTAGCCAGCATATTAAAAAGCAGAGACATCACTTTAACAACAAAAGTCTATCTCGTCAAACCTATGGTTTTTCCAGTGGTCATGTACAGATGTGAGAGTTATACTATAAAGAAAGCTGAGCGCCAAAGAATTGATTCTTTTGAGCTGTGGTGCTGGACAAGACTCCTGAGAGTCACTTGGACAGCAAGATCAAACCAGTGAATCCTAAAGGAAATCAATCCTGAATATTCATTGGAAGAACTGATGCTGAAGCTGAAGCTCCGATACTTTGTCCACCTAATGTGAAGAACTGACTCATTAGAAAAGACTCTGATGCTGGGAAAGATTGAAGGCAGGAAGAGAAGTAGACAACAGAGAATGAGATGGTTGCATGGCATCATTGATTGAATGGACATGAATTTGAGCAAATTCCAGGAGATAGTGAAGGACAGGGAAGCCTGGCATACTGCAGTCCATGGGGTTGCAAAGAGTCAGACAGGATTTAGCAACTGAACAACCACCACCTAATCAGTATTCATAGAAGTACCAGTATGGGAAACAGTGCACAAAGTTTTAATTTATTGTACAAAATATACCAGAGTGCCAGCTTCATCAACAAGAATATCCCCCCAAAAAGTTTCTGCTATTTCTCCACAGTAGAGCTGTATTTCATACAATACAATTGTTATATTGGAAAGTGCAGTATTTCCTCATGGTTGGGAAAGCAGATTTTAATAGGTTTTCTGTAAAGCTATTATTATTGACTGCATAATGGTTATTTGTTTTTATAGTTAAGGTTTTAAGGTATTATTTAAATACATGCTAAAGTTCTGCTTAAACTAGTCAATAATATTGAGTATATAAGATACTCATTCTCTATTATTTCCAACTTCATATATGTGATAGGCAAAACGTTGCCCCACTCCCACCAAAATACCTCCCCATTCTCATCCCCAGAACACGTGAAATGTTATCTAACTTGGCAAAAGAGACTTTGTAAAGGTGAACAAAATTAAGGACCTTCAGATGGGAGATCATCCAAGATATCCAGGTGAGCCCAATAAAATCACATGCATCCTTAAATGCTGAGAACTTTTCCCAGCTCTAGTCAGAGAGTGGGGAAGGCAACGGCAACCCACTCCAGTACTCTTGCCTGGAAAACCCCATGGACAGAGGAGCCTGGTAGGCTGCAGTCCATGGGGTCACGAAGAGTCGGACACGACTAAGTGACTTCACTTTCACTTTTCACTTTCATGCATTGGAGAAGGAAATGACAGCCCACTCCGGTGTTCTTGCCTGGAGAATCCCAGGGAAGACAGAGCCTGGTGGGCTGCCGTCTATGGGGTCGCACAGAGTCAGACACGACTGAAGCAACTTAGCAGCAGCAGCAGTAGCAGCAGCAGCAGTTGGAGAGGGAAATGAGACTAGGGTAAAAGGCTGACAGCTGAGATGTAGAATTCAGAGGTCTGACATGGGTCTCCTTGTATTATGGGGTTGACAGGTCTATTGTCTTTTCTGGAGGCTCTAGGGGAGAATCTATTTTCGTTGCCTTTTCCAGCTTCTGGAGGCCACACACAGTTCTTGGACTGGTGGTTCCCTTTCACCATCTTCAAAGCCAGCATTAATGGGTAAAGTCCTTTCTACATCTCAGCCATCTGACCCTCTTGCCATAGTCTCATCTCTCTCTCTGACTGGAGCTGGGAAAAGTTTTCAGCATTTAAGGATGCATGTAATTTTATTGGGCTCACCTGGATATCTTGAATGATCTCCCATCTGAAAGTCCTTAATTTTATTCACCTCTGCAAAGTCCCTTGCCAAGTTAGATAGCATTTCACATGTTCAGGGATGAGAATGGGGACAAACTTTGGTGGGGGTGGGCAATGTTTTGCCTATCAGATATATGAAATTGAAAACAGTAGAATGACTTTACCCATTAATGCTGGCTTTGAAGATGGTGAAAGGGAACCACCAGTCAAGAAATGTGACCTCTAGAAGCTGGAAAAGGCAACAAAATAGATTCTCCCTTAGAGCCTCCAGAAAAGACATTAGCTCTGCCATCCTCAGAGTACAGGGAGACCCATTTCAGACCTCTGAACTATAGGACTGTAGGATAATATATCTGTACTGTTTTAAGCCATAAAATATGTAGTGAGTTGTTATGGCAGTGATTACAATATTATATTCATTTAGAAATATTTTCTCACTAACTAAAATCCAGATATCACCTAGGACCTCCCTGCCTCTTAAAATCAAGATCACAAATGCAAGTTCCCAGTCCATTGACTATAAGAACAATTTTCCCTCAAATCTGAATGGATATGCAAGACTAGGAGTGATTCCAACTATCATTGCCCGCTGTGTGTTTGTCAAAATAATTCAGTGTAAAAACCATTCCATCATTTTTTTAATATATTTCCTTTTATACAGCATAGATAAGCCCAAGTGAAATTTAATTGTTGTCCACTACTTCCACCAAATTATTTGTGTACATAAGATCATACTGAAGACAGGAAATTTATGCAACAGAAAAACAAACCACACAAAAGCAAATGTTTTTCAAATATTTTCTTTTGTCTTTTCTTCAATTGAAATTTCAGAATATAGTCCTGCTTTTCTTCTCTTAAATCATACTGTGAGTAGTCTGAGGCATTTTCTCCTACTGAATTTTATAAGCTTTGAGTTTTGGCTCTCTTCTCCCTACCAAGTGACTTATCAAGGATTTCCTCCAAACCAAACATTTCTTCCCTTAAGGGCTGTAACTAAGATAGTTTATTTGTCATGCTTCCACATAAACTTTGACTACTTAACACACCTCCTTCTATAATCTGTGTTAGAAAATATTCTCCCTTCCCAACTCTTACACACACATAATAAGACCAAAATTTTATGGCCATAGCACAAACTAGATAACTATTAAAATCTAATGGCACCATGACCACATTTCTCGTGGAACAGTGAAAAAGAAATGTCTAACTCTAAACACTTTATTAAATTGATTTCCTACTGAAATGTTATCTATACTAATCCCCAATATAAAGGGATACAGCACTTGATTTATAAAGCAACTCATTACTGATTTACAGGAAAAAAGAGGGAATTTTATTGACTATTAACTATGTATGTCACAAGCCAGCACAACACAACTATTTTCTCATTTATTTTTCAATAAATCCATAAGGTGAGTACTAATAGTCCCATAATACAGATGAAGAATGTAAGTCATAAAAAGGTTAAGTAATTTTCCTAGAGGCCAAAAAATTGATGAAGCCAAGCTTCATGTTCTAGGATGCTTGGCTCAGAGATAATCCTACCCTATGGATAAAAATATTATACAATCAAATTACAGAATAGCAAACCAAAGTTCCAAGAATTCAAACAACTTCCCTAGAGTCCCACAACTAATGGCCCATGGGCTAGTTTCCCAAGCTCACTCACATAGCACACCAAAGTTCATGTACTTTCCAATGTTCCTATAGTCAGCAAGGGCTAAGCAACTTGCAAGGCCAAGAAGACAAAACTTTGACTGAAAAATAACCACATTAACTCACTTTTTTCCTCTTCAGTTTTGATGCAAAGATATCCATTACATATAAGATATTATATATAAATAATATACATAATTAAATATTACATATAAAAATATTTTAGAGAGGCATAATTTTATGGAAAGAGTAAAAACCTTTTAGTGAAAAAGACTTGATTTCGTATTTAACACTTACATACACTATTTCCAGAAGAATGCATAAGAGAATAAAAAAAGCTTTGACTTTAAAAAATGCAAGAGTAGCTGAGACATTGAGATAAAATAAGACATTTTTCACTGAATGCATTTTATGGTTGAAGAATTTTCTGTCATACATTAGTGCATCATTTACTGAAAAAAAAGTTAAATTTTAAAGATACATTTAATGTAAAGTACCTAGCATTGTTAATAGCATAGAGTAGGCACTTAATAAGTGGACTTATTTTTTTCTTTAAGAAAAAATTTTTTTCTGTCAAATTTATTTCTACTTTCTGTTTAAGAGTCTGTAGAAGAGAAGCTTAAGACCACTCAGTGGTTGTTCCTACCATTCAGTGGCTCAAGGAGCAGAGATGGGGGCCAGTCCTCAAAGGTGGGATGAGGCCCAGTCTTCAGTAGGGAACTGCTAAGTGGGCACATGTGGCGCTCAGTAATCACCAGAAGACACAGATCCAGGAATCTGAGTCAGTTGTAGTGAGGTGAATGAACCTAGAGCCTGTTATACAAAATGAAGTAAGTCAGAAAGAGAAAAACAAATAGCATATATTAATGCATACGTATGGAATCTATAAAAATGGTACTGACGAACCTCTCTGCAGGGAAGGAATGGAGACGCAGACATAGAGAACAGACTTGTGGACACATCAGGGGAAGGAGAGTGTGGAACAAAATTGAGAAAGTAGCACTGACATAAAAACACTACCATGTGTAAAATTGATAGCTAGCGGGAAAATGCTGTGTAACAGAGGGACCCCAGCCTGGTGCTCTGTGATGAACTAGAGGGGTGGAATGGGGGGTGGGAGGGTGCGGGGGGCTAGGAGGGAGGTTCAGGAAGGAGGGGATATATAGTTATGATTGATTCTGATTTGAGTTGTTATACAGCAGAAACCAACACATCATTGTAAAGAAATTATCCTCCAATTAAAAAAAAAATTAAATATTTATAACGGCTGTCTGGATCTGATCAGTGAAGTTTCCAGAGTGAAGTGGCAGCGTAGGAGTGCTCCAGTGGCAGCAAAAAAACCTTAAGTACAGCTCTCTGGCCAGTATTCCTAGAGGACAGGACACTGACATCAGCCAGGTTTGTAACAACAATGGCACAAGCTTCTCCTGGTTTCTCTTCAGATTTATTTTGTATTGATAGATGCCATTACTGTTCCTTTTTGTGGATATACTGTTCCATTTGCAAGTCAAGGTAGGTGCCACCTAAGTATGTTCCTGATGCCAGGGCATCCTCCTTCATTTGCAGAACACCAAGGGTTCTGGTGACTCAATGGACATGAGTTTGCCCAAGCTTCGGGAGTTGGTGATGGACAGGGAAGCCTGGCACGCTGCAGTCCATGGGGTCACAAAGAGTCAGACACAACTGAGCAACTGAACAACAACAACTGCCTTCTTTACGGTTCAGCTCTCACAACCACATATGACCACTGGGAAGACCATAGCCTTGACTGAACTGAACTGAAGTGTTCTGGACGTTGTAAAAGTTTCCCTTTAATTTGTAATGAAAAGCCCCTCTTTTTATTTAAAAATGGGAAATCTGTCCATATCAACAGGATAAAGATTCCTGAGAAAGAATTGCTTTTGAGCCAAATAGTGCCCTCACTCCACAGAAACTGCTGCTTAATAGAAGTGTGGTCTTCAATAGTTGTCCTCCCTTATTAAAAAAAAAAAAAGCAATTTCTCAGGAATAGAGTATAAAATGTAAAAAATACACTGAATCTTTATATCAGAAGCCATACAAGCTTGACATGTCTTACAAGTACTAGCTTACAAAACTCATAAAACAAGAAATGTTTTAATTGAACACTAATTTAGAACTTCAAGTTTTAAGATATATTAATATATTTAGTCTATAAAATTTTGCAGCTCCTATAAAAACACCAACCAAAATAAAACTCAACAAATAAAGATGCAGGTTTACTATATTCAATTATCACTAGATTTTTCACATGTACAGAATGAAAAATTGCGATAATTGTTAGGATATTCATGTGAGGCATTTGCTGAGTTGTTTAGTTCTTAGAACAGATTTTCTACAATCTGGTAGGAAAAAGTGGTGAAGGTAAAAAAGTTGGGCAATAGGGTATCATTTGGTTCATTAAAAAGAAAAAACAAACAATAAAGAAAAAAACACTGTTTGCACTTACTTGAGTTGGAGGTACTTGCAAAGAGCAAAGAGAAAGAGTATGCTTCTTTGAAAAAAATATCAAAGACACTACATGTCGATAAACTCTTTGAAAAAATAGAATATTGAACACTTTAATATCATTTATTGGTCATATACCATGTGGCCAATCACTCTAATTATGAAAATAACCAGTCCATGCTGATTCATAAAGCAACAGCCTTTTCAAAGACTAAGCAGCACCCAGTGCTTTTCCTTATTCAACAAATGTTTATTGAATGAGTTCTAAGTGTCAAGTATCATGCTAAGTGCTATAAGTAATAGAACATACTTGAAACTAGTGTGGCAGAGAAGACATGTAAAATAATTATAATAAAAGTCAATATTTGGCTGGCAAGAGGGCCTTGTGGGTTGCTGTTTGTGATCAGGTCTTCTCTAGACCAGGTTCTTCTTCCCATATACAGAAGATCCTCAAAAGTACTGAGAAGTAAGAGTCAGAGAAGAGAATAAAAATGCAACAAGAGGTGTTAGAGGTAATAAAAAAAAAAAAGGGAAAAAAAGGCAGTATTTGAAAAGTATCTAATAAGTATAACAGATATTCTTCAACAGATGCTCAAAAGAAGGACATAGCTAGATGAAAAGAGAAAGCTTAATGAAGGACAAGGTATGAATGCATAGCATCAGTCCCACCCTTACCTTTATCAGCTATTCCTTATTGTGATATAATGAAGAAATTAAGCTTCAGAGTATGATCTGACAAGGTCTGACTGATGGTTCTGTTACCACTACCTGGGAAACTGTGGGTAAATTTCTTATCCTCATTGTTCAATTCAGTTCAGTCGCTCAGTCGTGTCCGACTCTTTGTGACCTACGGAATGCAGTATGCCAGGCTTCCCTGTCCATCACCAACTCCTGGGAGCCTACTCAAACTCATGTCCATTGCATCAGTGATGCCATCCAACCATCTACTCCTCTGTCATCCCATTCTCCTCCTGCCTTCAATCTTTCCCAGCATCAGGGTCTTTTCCAACGAGTTGGTTCTTCGCACCAGGTGGCCAAAGTATTGGAGTTTCAGCTTGAGCATCAGTCCTTCATTATAGGGCCTGGAATGCAAAAGTAGGAAGTCAAGAAACACCTGGAGTAACAGGCAAATTTGTCCTTGGAATACAAAACGAAGCAGGTCAAAAGCTAACAGAGTCTTGCCAAGAGAATGCACTGGTCATAGCAAACACCCTCTTCCAACAACACAGGAGAAGACTCTACACTTGGACATCACGGATGGTCAATACCAAAATCAGATTGATTGTATTATTTGCAGCCAAAGATGGAGAAGCTCTATACAGTCAGCAAAAACAAGACCAGGGGCTGACTGTGGCTCAGATCATGAACTCCTTATTGCCAAATTCAGATTTAAATTGAAGAAAGTAGAGGAAACCACTAAACCATTCAGTTATGCTGCTGCTGCTGCTGCTGCTAAATCACTTCAGTTGTGTCTGACTCTGCACGACCCCATAGACGGCTGCCCACCAGGCTTCCCCATCCCTGGGATTCCCCAGGCAAGAACACTGGAATGGGTTGCCATTTCCTTCTCCAATGCATGAAACTGAAAAGTGAAAGTGAAGTCACTCAGTTGTGTCCAACTCAGCGACCCCATGGACTGCAGCGTACCAGGCTCCTCCATCCATGAGATTTTCCAGGCAAGAGTACTGGAGTGGGTTGCCATTGCCTTCTCTGATTCAGGTATGACCTAAATCAAATCCCTTATGATTATATAGTAGAAGTGACAAATAGATTCAAGGGATTATATCTGATATAGCACCTGAAGAACTATGGATGGAAGTTCGTGGCATTGTGCAGGAGGCAGTGATCAAGACCATCTCCACAAAAAAGAAATGCAAAAAAGCAAATGTTTGTCTGACAAGGCCTTACAAATAGCTGAGAAAAGAACAAAAGCTAAAGGCAAAGGAGAAAAGGAAAGATATACCCATTTGAGTTCAGAGTTCCAAAGAATAGCAAGGAGAGACAAGAAAGCCTTCCTCAGCGATCAATGCAAAGAAATAGAGGAAAAAATTAGAATGGGAAAGATTAGAGATCTCTTCAAGAAAATTAGAGACACCAAGGGAATATTTCATGCAAAGATGAGCACAATAAAGGACAGAAATCATATGGACCTAACAGAAGCAGAAGATATTAAGAAGAGGTGTCAAGAATACACAGAAGAACTATATCCTAATTGTACCTACCTCCATATTTGTAAAGCATGTATGTGCTCAGTTGATAAGTTGTATCGGACTCTTTGCAACCCTGTGGACTGTAGCCCACCAGGTTCCTCTGTCCATGGGATTTTCCAGGTTAGAATACTGGAGTGGGTTGCCATTTCCTCCTCCAGGAGATCTTCCTGGCCCAGGGACTGAATCTGACTCTCTTGTGCCTCCTGCGTTGGCAGGTAGATTCTTTACTTCTGGAGTAAACAATATCCACATGTCTTTTAAAATCTTCTTTTAGGGGCTCAACCATTATTAATTGATCATTATTAGCCCTTAGCAGTCTTATTTCATCCCACTCCTGATCACTAGAAGCAGCACTGCATCAAGCACCCCTTAATTACCACTTTACTATTATTAAATCCAGCTGAAGCCTTTTGACTATTATCTTAATCTCTCTGCTGTCTTGGACTCCCTTGATTAATCACTCCTTGAAACTTTCCTCTCAGTCTTAACAACATACACTTGAAGCTACTTTCCTCTATAGGTGCATTTTTCAAGCTACAGGTCAAAACTCACTAGAGGATACCATTAATGAATCACCACCACAAATTAGATTTTTTTTTTCATAAAATAGAATTGACTTGAAAACATCAGATGCATCATATTAATTATAATAAGCATTGCTTGGTGGCATATTTGCTTCAGGGGTGTGTGTGTGCATGTGCATACACAAATGTGTATGTATAAATGGGCTACGGCAAATTTATTCATATAACTGGCCAAAATATAAAATGTATTTCTCATTGCAAGTCATGGTGAAAATTATGCAAGCCATGGTTCTAGAGCCATTCCTTCTCAGTTTAATTTGTTAGTCCGTATTCTTTTACCAGGGGCTTCCCAGGTGGCTCAGTGGTAAAGAATCTGCCTGCCAGTGTAGGAAATGCAGGAGATGAGATTTACATCCTTGGGTCAGGAAGATCCCCTGGAGTAGGAAAAAGCAACCCAATCCAGTGTTTTTGCCTGGAAAATCTCTTGAGCAGTGAACCCTGGCAGGCTACAGTCCATGGGGTCACAAAGAGTCAGACTGAGAGACTGAGCGTGCACACATGCATTTTTATATCAGCCTCTTTGATACTGATTTTCTTCTACATTTATCAGTTCAGTTCAGTCATTCGGTCGTGTCTGACTCTTTGCGACCTCATGGACTGCAGCATCCCAGGCCTTCTTGTCCATCAACAACTCCCGGAGTTTACTCAAATTCGTGTCCATTGAGTCGGTGATGCCACCCAACCATCTCATCCTCTGTCATCCCCTTCTCCTGCCTTCAGTCTTTCCCAGCATCAAGGTGTTTTCAGATGAGTCAGTTCTTCAGTCAGGTGGCCAAAGTATTGGAGTTTCAGCTTCAGCATCAGTCCTTCCAATGAACATTCAGGACTGATTTCCTTTAGGATGGACTGGTTGGATCTCCTTGCAGTCCGAGGGACTCTAAGGAATTGCCTCCAACACCACAGTTCAAAAGCATCAGTTCTTCAGCGCTCAGCTTTCTTTATAGTCCAGCTCTCACATCCATACATGACCACTGGAAAAACCATAGCCTTGACTAGACAGATCTTTGTTGGCAAAGTAATGTCTCTGCTTTTTAATATGCTGTCTAGGTTGCTCATAACTTTCCTTCCAAGGAGCAAGCATCTTTTAATTTTGTGTCTGCAGTCACCATCTGCAGTGATTTTGGAGTTCAAAAAAAATAAATTCTGTCACTGTTTCCACTGATTCCCCATCTATTTGTCATGGAGTAATGGGACCACATGCCATAATTTAGTTTTCTGAATGTTGAGCTTTAAGCCAACTTTTCACTCTCCTCTTTCACTTTCATCAAGAGGCTCTTTAGTTCTTCTTCATTTTCTGCCATAAGGGTGGCATCATCTGCATATCTGAGGTTGTTGATATTTCTCCCAGCAATCCTGATTCCAGCTTGTGCTTCATCCAGCACAGCGTTTCTCCTGATGTACTCTGCATATAAGTTAAATAAGGGTGACAATATAGCCTTGATGTACTCCTTTCCCTATTTGGAACCAGTCTGTTGTCCTCTGTCCAGTTCTAACTGTTTCTTCCTGACCTGCACACAAATGTCTCAAGAGGCAGGTCAGGTGGTCTGGTATTCCCATCTCTTGAAAAATTTTCCACAGTTTGTTATGATCCATACAGTCAAAGGCTTTGGCATAGTCAGTAAAGCAGAAGTAGATGTTTTTCTGGAACTCTCTTGCTTTTTCAATCTTCTATTTATAACCCTTAATTATCTCTTTTCCAGTCCTCCTGAACTTCACAGCCAACTTTTCAATATTATTATTTTCTAATAAATACCTAAGCTCATTATAAATTATTGATCCTTTTAATCAAGTGACATGAAGAAAGTGATATGTTCCCTTGCTTAAGTGACAACAGTGTGATAGGTTTGAAGAAGAGAGACAGGTGGTGGGAGATCAGTTGGAAATATATTGCTGTGATCTGGGTTAGAGTGATTAGAGAAAAAAATGTAAGTTAAAAGTCACTATGAGGAAATAATGTTCAATAGCAATTCAGAAATTAAGAAAGCAATTTCTTAATACAGACTGATATTAAAGTGACACATGACCAATTTTTACCAAGTGTAGAATAATAAGAAGTTTCAATTACTTCTCCAAAATTGTCAGTCTGAAAATGAAAGCAATATGAATACTAATAATCACCAGTGATAGTAATATTATCTTTATTGCCTTTTAGCTTGGCCACTAACACATACTATACCTGAGCAGTTAAAAGGATAAAGTCTGTCTAGAACTAAGCTCAGCCCATAACTCAATCCCATAGAAATTTTGGTTTAATAAGCAGTATGCATCTATATCTAGGTTCAACCTCACACCGAAAAGTGAAGTCTCTCAGTCATGTCTGACTCTTTGCTACCCCATGGACTGTAGCCTACCAGGCTGCTCTGTCCATGGGATTTTCCAGGCAAGAGTACTGGAGTGGGTTGCCATTCCCTTCTCCAGGGGATCTTCCCAACCCAGGGGTCGAACCCGTGTCTCCCCCACATTGCAGGCAGACACTTTACCACAGAAAAAAGAAATATATATTCAGCAAAACTAACTTCTCTAGTGTTTACTGAAACTTTATACCTATACTTGTGTCATAAATATACAAACAAATAGTTCATAATTTTTAAATCTCTCCAACAGGTCTTAAATATTCAAGAGAAATTTAAACTATTATTTGGATTTTTCAAGTTCTAGATTTATGTGTAAAGATTTTTTTTCCCAGTGGGACCCCCTTTACTTCACACAAAAGTGTTTCTTGCTCTTTTACAGAAATGATTTAACTTTCAAATTATGTGTCAACAAAGAAATCTGTGATACTGTTATGTCAGATAATTAATTCCTCCTTTTCTCTTCCTCTTCAACTTCATTTTATTAAATGCCCTCTAACTCAACTTTAACAGGGTGATGACAGTATAATTAGATCAAGATCTCAGCAAAGAAGAATCATAATGGACTGAAGACTGTTATGGGTTACTGTTTGTTTTGCATTCACTATCCAGTGAGTCCATATATATAAAATGACTATCTAAAAAGACAATGGTGCTTATAAATTCATGTTTCTACCATCCTATCAATAAAAGACCCAATGAGATAATACTGATTAATGCACAGTAACATTCAAACAGAATGGACTTGAAATCAGAAGACCCATTTTTAGGGGATTCCCTCGCATTTCAGTGGTTAGTACTTGGTGCTTTCACTGTTGGGATGTGGGTTTGATCCCTGGTCAGGGAATTAGGATCCTATAAGTTGTGTAGCCCAGGCAAACCATTTTTAAAAGGCCCTTTTCTAGGACTGATTTATTTACTAGTGATCTGGCCTTGGAGAAGTAACATAAATTCCTTGAGGCTCAATATTTTCATTTATAAATAAAATTAATGTGTTTTACAATCTAGAAGACCCTGACACATAAAGCACATAAATAATATTCCTTTAGAATTTATGCTGAATATTCTGTGAAACAAACCTAAAGAAAAGAAGACAAACCAGAAGCTGAACCACCAGTTACACAAAAGAAAGGAAGAAAAAGAAGGTCTAGTTCAGAGAAGTTTATCTGAAAATGGCTCCTTGCAATAATTTCAAGGGGAATAAAGTGCACACATAGCTTGAAGTATCTGTGTGCTTAGTCCCTCAGTCATGTCTGACTCTTTGCAACCCCATGAACTGTTGCCCTCCAGGCTCCTCTGTCCATGGGATTCTCCAGGCAAGAGTACTGGAGTGTGTTGCAATGCCCTTCTCCAGGGGATCTTCCCAACCCAGGGATCGAACCCAGGTCTCCCACATTGCGGGTAGATTCTTTACCGTCTGAGCCACCTAGGAAGCCCAAGAATACTGGAGTGAGAAGCCTCACCTTCTCAAGGGAATCTTCGTGACCCAGGAATCAAACCATGGGTTTCCTGTATTGTATTTTCCCAGCTAAGCTATGAAGTATACAAGGTCAACAAATAAAACAGGGTTTTTAAAAAAGGAAGGAAAAAGAAGAATGAAGTCCACACAAATTCTTACATTGTAATAATGGAAACCTGCATGCAAAAGTGCATCGCAAGCACATAAGGATATAGCTGGGTTCACAAATAAGGGATCTTACCATAACATTGTTTCAATATGAATATGTAAGACTCTGTGAGCTTAATGGGAGCTATTTAATAAAGACATGAGACCGTCAGCCAAAGAGTAGGTAGACAGAAAATAGGAATGTTGTTGCTATGTTAATATACAGGAAAAATGGCATTACAGTAATGCTAATAGAACATTATTTTAAGCCATACAAATTGTCTTCATGGCTTGCTTTCTTATACTCCAGGTATATATGAAACTAAAGCCTGTTATACAGGGTGAAGTCAGAAAGAAAATCAAGTATCCTATGGAAGTAAAAGTGTTAGTCGCTCAGTCATGTGTGACTCTTTGCTACCCTTTGAACTTTAGCCTGCCAAGCTCCTCTCTCCATGTAATTGTCCAGGCAAGAATACCGGAGTGGGAAGCCATTCCCTTCTTCAGGGGATCTCCCCAATCCATGGATCAAACGCTGGTCTCTGGCATTGCAGGCAGATTCTTTACCATCTGAGCCACCAAGGAAGCCTGAAATATTGTATATTAATTCATATATATGTAATCTAGAAAAATGGTATTGATGAACCTATTAGCAGGGAAGGAATGGAGATGCAGCTATAGAGAATGGAGTTGTGGACACAGTGGGGAAAAGAGAGAGTGGGACAAATGGAGAAAGTAGAATCAACATATTTACACTACCATGTGTAAAATAGATGGCTGGTGAGAAGTTGCTATATAACACAGGGAGCCCAGTCAGGTGCTCTGTGATGCTCTTGAGGGGTGGGATGGGAGGAGCGAAGGGAGTCTTAAGAGGGAGTTGATATCTGTTTAATTATGGTTTTCCTTGGTGGCTCTGATGGTTAAGAATCCATCTGCAATGCAGGAGACCCAGGTTTGATTTCTGGGCTGGGAAGATCTCCTGGAGAAGGGAAGGGCTACTCACTCCAGTATTCTTGCCTGGGAAATTTCATGAACAGAAAAGCCTGGCAGGCTGCAGTCCATGGGATCACAAAGAGTCAGACATGATTGCATGACTTTCACATGGCTGATTTGCATTACTGGACAGCAGAAACCAACACAATCTTGTAAAACAATTTTCCTTAAATCAAAAACTAAACAAATACAATAAATAATTAACATAAAAATTAAGTATTATTTTGATTTTGTAATTTAGAAAGTTAAATAATGAAAAAAAAAAAACAAATTGGGACCATTTCTGACTTCTGAGCCCAAAACACTGAAACTTTAAGTTAGCTGGACCCCCTTGTACTATCAAATTGTTGGTCTCTAAAGGAGTGTATCTTTGTGATTGCGGTCATCTCTCTAGATCCTTCTTACTTTAATCCTCTTTTCCCCAATTCTTCTGCCTGCTTTATTTTACTTATATTATTTCTACTGGCTGAAACTTTGGCATTTGGTCTCTACATCTTGAACTTTGGCTTATCTTCAAGGATTTCAACAAAGATTCTCACTCCATTCTTTCCCACCTCTCAAGGCTCACTCAGATACATTAAATCATCCTTGTTATGAATATCTGTGTTCTCCCCATAATTCATATATTTAAACCCTAATGTCCAGTATGGTTGTATTTGGAATAAGGAAGTAGTTATAGTTAAATGAGGTCATAATAGTTGGGTCTTGATCCAGTAGGTTTAGTGTCCTTTTCAGAAGAGTCAGAAGAGAGCTCACACATGCTCTGCCTCTCTACCCATGCTCAGGAAAGGACAAAGTAAACATCAGCCAGCCAGGAAGAGAGCCCTCACCAGAACTGACCCTGCCAGACCTTGATCTGGGACTCCTATCCTCCAGAATTATGAGAAAACCGGTGATTAAACCATCCAGTCTGTGGTATTTTGTTATGGCAGCCTGAGCCAACTAGGTCCAAGATTTGAAACCCCAAACATAGACTCCTTACTCCTATCACACCACAATTTCCCCAATATGCCTCTCTTAAGCAGAAGTTGGGGGGAGTGTATGCATAAACCAATTGAAACTCATGAATTAGAAGCCATCAAATTGCATCTATTTTCTCTATTGTAGCATGCCAGATTCAGTGGGGAAAGCAATGCAAAGATTGACAGTTAAAAAGTGAGAGTTTGCCTTCTTTTAACATTGCAGTAACATTCTAAAGGAAATCAATCCTGACTATTCATCAGAAGGACTGATGCTGAAACTGAAGCTCCAATACTTTGGCCACCTAATACGAAGAGCTGACTCTTAGAAAAGACCCTGATGCTGGAAAAGATTGAACGCAAGAGGAGAAGGAGATGACAGAGGACGAGATGATTGGATGGCATCAGTGACTCAATGGACATGAATTTGAGCAAACTCCAGGAGTTGGTGAAGGACAGGGAAGCCTGGAGTGCTGCCAGTTCACGGGGTCACAAAGAGTTGGACACGACTGAGCAACTGAACAACAACAACATTGCAATAAGTGATGGTTACCTTTGTAGACATATTTTCAAAGTCAAAAATTAAGTGGATTTTAATAGTTTTCTAATTCTTGCATTTATAAGCATTGTCAGAGGTGCTATTTTACAAAGTAGATAATTGTCGTTCACCTTCAGAAATTCTGATTCAGTATACCTGGGGTGTGATGTAGGAATTTACATTTCAAGCATCCAAGTAATTCTGACAATATAGCCCAAGACCATATTTGGTTAAGCATTAGTCTGAATATTCTAGCTATTGGCTCTGTGTTTGTATCAATATTACTACATATTATAATATTCAGTTACACGATTTTTTACCATTTCTCAAAAATGTATTTCATTTTATGACTCTTTCATAATATATTATTTGTGTAGGTCTCTAAACATTTATGTTTCCCTTCAGAGAAACAGAAAATGATATTTTAATTGAGTTGTGAACTTGGATGAAGCCCTACTAGAACTCGTAGAAAAAAGTATTCCTCTTTTATTTTCCTCCTTATTAGTTTATAGTCACTGATTACTCATTTATTCCTACATTTTATGATTGAACTAATTTGATCCCATAATCTGAGGCATTCATAAAGACAGAGAGATTAGGCAGAAAAAAAGATGAAAAGATGACCAAATGTGATTTTTTTTTTCCTCTGATGAAATTTAAACTACAGCTACTGAAGTTAACTGTAAACTGCGAGTGCTAAAGGAAAAACCCACTAGAAATTAATTTTACTGATAAGGAATAGACGAATAAGAAACACTGTGCTCCCTTAACATTTTTAAAGCAATTAAAAAGTAGTCCATTAAAGACTACAGGTGATTTGTAACGTAAGTTGGACACTGTTGTCATTGAGGTCAGTCAAGATAGATTTTCATTCAATTATCTACGCATCTTACCTCCCCAAGGATACTTGAAGGAGTCATCTAGACCAAAATCCTCAGTGATTTTTTAACTTGAAGTTCATTAGCTCAACGGCAGATTGATGTATTGCACTTAAAATACACTGAAATGTCATCTTTTTAAATATCTACTAACACAGTCTTACACTATGGAGTTAAATTCATTCAATTTAGCTTTCGTTCTTTGGAGAGATTACTTTCTTTTATCATATTCAAGCTGCAAGGCTGCCAGAAAAGGTGTTAATCATGTCATTTGCTTCCATTAATGAAAGCTTTGTTTTTATTCAGTGTATTGCTCCTTCTGCAGAGCCCTCCACTATGTAACTACTTCCTAAGAGCAACATATATGCATTAGGAGGCGTATTAAACAATCAATATGTATTGAATATCTACCATGTACCTGAAAGAAGACCTGTGCCCTTTACAAGGAATTTATTGTCTTATTGGAAAAATATGATTTGCATACTTGAAATGTTTAAATGGCCATGAAATTGTTAAAATATAAGGTTCAAAGAATTACATGCTATACAAGTTCAATGATAGGAAGGAAGTTAGGGGATTTAAACTGGGTTCAAAGGAATGAGCAAGGTTTTGGAAAAAGAAGAGAAAAATGAAAGCCACAGCAAATGGCAGAAAATGGTATGAGCACAGAACAGGGCTCAGAAGCTAAAAAAGTGTGGCTAGTGTGATGTTGGGGGTTGGGTGAGCCAGCCTGTTTAGACTGGAAATTTCACATTAGGAAACAGTAGGAGATAAAATAGATTGACTACAACAAGAATAACATTTACTAGACTGTCCCACTGTAAAACAAACAGAAGATCAAACACTATCTCTGATCTTTAAAGTTTACACTCTTAGGAAAAAATAATATTCTAAGACAAGTATTTCACCCTTGCTTCTTTCAGTTATTCACGTACAGACTTTCTTCTGCACTTAAATCTGATTCATTTTCCATCATCAATTGATTTGGATACCAGAGAAGAATTTAAATTCAACTTTATTTAAGCCTGAAAGTGCAAGTTTTAGTCACTCATTTGTGTCCGAGTCTTTGTGACCCCATGGACTATAGCCCACCAGGGTCCTCTGTCCATGGAATTCTCCAGGCAAGAATATTGGAGTGAATTGCCATTCCCTTCTCCAGGGGATCTTCCTTACCCAGGGATCGAACCCAGGTCTCCCACATTGCAGGCAAATTCTTTATTGTCTGAGCCAGGAGGGAAGCTTTGTTTAAGCCTATCTCCTCTTTTTTCTTTATCTCTTAGGAAGTAATGGATTTAACTCAATATAATTAATTGATGACTGGACATTATTATAAACCAGACATTTGTTAGGGCCCAGATTCTACATTGTTTTAAATATAGAATAATTCTCTGTGAGAATTATAAATTATGAACTATAACAAAGATGAACTTGAGAATATCTTACTCATACCTGAAATGAATTTACCAGGCAAAAATTATAATATAAGTTTGGATTTCACCATCAATTCCTTTTTGCCTAGGACACTGAAAAAAATCTCTTCCCTTCAATTTTTTTTCACAGTCATCTTTTTTAAAGTAAAGGCTGATTTATTATTGTTTGCTTCTCTGCTTTTCTGTTTTTATTTTCCTTGGTGCCATGGAGGGGATTTGCTTAGAACTTTGAAAGTGATTCATAGTTTAGTTCCTCAAGAAATTGGGGCTTTGTGACCTCCCTAAGAATCCCAGTTACCCCCATCCCCACTCTCCTTCACACTCTCTCTTGTATTGTTCTCATTATGTGTGTGTAAGCGTTTGGTAAAAGTTTTGGTTGCCAATTTAAACTATTTATTGTCTTCTCTGCTTCAGCTGCTGCTGGATTTCTGAGCTTAATCTGCCAATAACTTCCATGTAACACATGCTCATGGCAGTTTTCATTGCGGCTGCCAGTTGCTGAACTCTTTGTACACATTTGCAATTCATTGTGTTACCCCCTCAGTGCTGTTTCTGGCATCTGCCCTAACTGCTGGATTTTCAGGACCAGAAAGATTCAGCAATTCTCTTTACAAACTCTCTACCCAGTGGGAGGTGCTATTATTCTACTTTATTTGGAGAAATTGGCTGTGCCCCCAGGGAGTCAAACAAACTCCCTCTCTTTTACACTTCCTCATTTTCTTACTCCAACCAAAGTCAAAAAATGTATTCCACCCATGAATACTTTTTTTTTTGTTTGTTTATTTTATTTTAAACTCTAGACTTTCCACTAAATGTGGACATAAAATCCAACTTCACAGAATTAAGAGCTAGCTGGTAGCTCATAATGCTTGAGCACCCAAGTACCAAATTGTTTCCTAATTATTCACATGATTTATTTCAATTAATTTCTACAAAAAACTTAGAAAATGGGTACTATTAAGTAAGCTAAAGTCTACAAAGTTAAAGAAAGTTCCCAAGTTAACAAAACCTTACATTTAATATGGGTAGGTATAAGCAGTAAAGTGGAGATGAAAATGGCAACCTACTTCAGTATCCTTGCGGGGAGAATCCCATGCACAGAGGAGCCTGGTGGGCTATAGTCCATGGGGTTGCAAAGAGTCAGACACAACTGAGCATAGGTAGTAAAGAAATTAGCAGATGCCAATTTCTTTGCTTCTACAGTATATTGCATCTCAGACCACCAATGACACTCAGAAAGGGACCAGTTTGCAGTGAGACTGTAACTTACTGCCCATAACTATTATTTTTTCCAAAAGACAGGCAGTGTTATGAGAGCCTAGGATAAGAAGAAAATAATGCAATTTCCCTTATGCATATGCATTAATAAGACTTGATATAAATAGAACCAAGTTATCATTACAAATAAAACCAAGCCTAGCTCAAACATAATAGAAATTCATTACTCATTCAAGTAACAGTCTAGGAGGAAGAATAGGTCAGCAGAGTTATTCTCCTTTATGCTATTGTTCAGGCACCCAGACTGACATGTCTGGGTCAATTTATAACATATGGTGTCCCTAACTCACCTTTGATTATCACTATTCTAATCCGAAGTGTTCAAACTACCACACAATTGCATTCATTTCACATGCTAGCAAGGTCATCTTCAAATTCTTCCAAGCTAGGCTTCAACAGTATGTGAACCAAGAACTTTCAGACATATAAGCTGGATTTTAAAAAGGCAGAGGAACCTAAATCAAATCCCTTACAATTATACAGTGGAAGTGACAAATAGATTCAAGGGATTAGGTCTGATAGACAGAGTGTCTGAAGAACTATGGACAGAGGTTCATGACATTGTATCAGAGACAGGGATCAAGACCATCCCCAAGAAAAAGAAATGCAAAAAGGCAAAATGGTTGTCTGAGGAAGCCTTACAAAAGCTGCTGCAAGAAAATAGGAGAGCCAAAGGCAAAGGAGAAAAGGGAAAGATATACCCATTTGAATGTTCCAAAGAATAGCAAGGAGAGATAAGGAAGCCTTCCTCAGAGAAATGCAAAGAAATAGAGGAAAACACTAAAATGGGAAAGCTAAGATCTATTCAAGAAAATTAGAGCTACCTAGGGAACATTTCATGCAAAGATGGGCACAAAAGGGAAAGAGAAAGATATACCCATATTGGAGAAGAAGTTCCAAGAAAAATAGCAAGCACTAGATAAGAAAGCCTTCCTCAGTGATCCAATGCCAAATTTCACTCTAGCAATGTAATGCTTGAAACTCCAAGCCAGGCTTCAACAGTTCATGAAACATGAAATTCCAGATGTTCAAGCCAGTTCTTTCAAGAACTAAAGAGCCTCTTGGTGAAGTTGAAAGAGGAGAGTGAAAAAGCTGGCTAAAAACTCAACATTCAGAAAACTAAGATCATGGCATCCAGTCCCATCACTTCATGCCATGTAGACGGGGAGACAGTAGAAACCGTGACAGATTTTATTTTCTTGTCTTCCAAATTTACTGTGGATGGTGACTGCTGCCATGAAATTAAAAAAAAAAAAAAAACTTGCTCCTTGGAATAAAAGCTATGAAAAACCTAGACAGCCTGTTAAAAATCAGAGACATTGCTTTGGTCACCTGATTCACAGAGCCAACTCATTTAGTAAAGACACAGATGCTGGGAATGATAGAGGGCAGGAGGATAAGAGAACAAGATGGTTGGATGGAATGAGATGGTTGGATGACATCACTGACTCAATGGACAAGAGTTTGAGATGGTGAAAGACAGGGATGCCTGGCATGCTGCAGTCCATAGGGTTGCAAAAATTTGAACACGACTGAACAACGACAAGAAGCCCAAGGTCAGAGAAAACATGAGGGAGCATGTCAGGGAGTTTTTATAATTAAACTCAGAAGTGGCATATATTACCTTTACTTATACAGGAGAACAGTGGATCCATTGGAAGAACAGTCTCATTACTCCATCTAAATGCAAGGGAAGTTGGGAAACATGGCATAGCTGGCTAGACACATGTCCAACCCTACAATTACAATGAAAGATAGGAGGAGAAGTTTCTGAGAGACAAATGACCATCTCCACCCCAGTCTACCTTTCTAGCCATCAAATATTGCCGGTAGATAAAGTAGACTCATTCCCTCCCCAGAGAGACAATTCAAAGTCTTACCCATTTGCTGCAACCAGTCCCAAGTCAGTATCTCTGGAATGTGAAATTTCTCCTCCAAGGCTGGATGTTTCATTTTAATTTGTATTTAGTGGTATAGATGGAGAAGGAAATGGCAGCCCACTCCAGTGTTCTTGCCTGGAGAATTCCAGGGACGGCGGAGCCTGGTGGGCTGCCGTCTGTGGGGCCACACAGAGTCAGACAGGACTGATGCAACTTAGCAGCAGCAGTGGTATAGAGGCTAATACCAAAGATTATCTGCCCTCACCTAAGTCAATATATGTTGATGCAGCAGGGTAACCACAATATAAATACCAGTTAAAATGCAGGAGAATGTGTAGAGAAATAGAAATTCTCTTTTATTACTGGTATGAATGTAAAGAAATTCAGTCAACTTTGGAAGACAGTTTGGCAGTTTCTTACAAAAGTAAACATATTCTTAACATATGATCCAGCAACCATGCTGCTTGGTATACACCCAAATGAGTTGAAAACTTATGAAAACCTACAAGTGGATAATTCATAATTGCCAAAACCTGGAAGCAACAAAGATGTCCTTCAAGAGGTAAATGGCTAAACAAACCGTGGTATATCCATACAATAGAATATTATCCAGTGATTTTAAAAAAAGGAACTATCAAAACATGATAGACATGGATAAACCTAAAATGCACATTGAAGAAAGAAGCTGAACGATAAAGTCTACATACTGTATGACTATAACTATACGCCATTCTGAAAAAGACAAAACTATGATGACAGTAAAAAAAATTAGTGGCAGGGGTGGCAGTGGTTGTAAGGCTTGAGGAGTAAGGGTGAGATAAACAGGTGCAGCAGGGAGAATTTTTATGGCAATGAAACTCTTTTGTATGATATAAAAGTGGTAGACATGCGTCATTTTATTTACATTCCTCAAAACCCATATGACATACAACACAAAGAGTGAGCCCCAATGTAAACCATGGAGTTCAATTTATAATGTATCTATATTGATTCATTGATAGTAACAAATGTACCATAATGATAGACAATGTTAACAGCAGGGAAAACCAGCAGATGAACAGTGAGGGAGTACATAGGAATTCTCTATATGTTCCAGTCACTTTTCCTGTAACCTAATACTGCTTAAAAAAGAAAAAAAAAATGTATGGTTGAGGGAAATGGCGAAGTCATGGTTCACTGAAACAATGTACTCCCCCTAGGGAAGCACTGGATAAGACCTTGCCTGGTATGGAAAGGATCCCCACGTTAACTGTGATTCTGCCCTCTGGGGGAAGCTCCCTTTTCCATGATACTCAGAGGCTCCTGAATTTGCCTTCCAGGAGCTTCCTCCTCCTCTGCCATCTTCCATAGCACATCTACAATGAGAATAGAGTGTGAACCCTCTGAACAGGTCAGAGAGTCAACGGCTTTCTCAAGTTTCTCTGATAGTGCAATTCTCTCAAAAACTAAATAGGTTTTCGATCTATTTATTTCCTGTCCCTTCCAAGTAGCAGTGGCAACAGCCACCAAATTCCTTAGATGTAAATTTTTTATTTGTTTTTAACAGTGTGCGTGTGTATGCGTGTGCCTGTGTGTCTACAGGTGTGAACTTAATGATAGCTACCTTGAGAACATCTACAACAGTTGGGTGGGAAGATATCACTCTGTATCTGGTTTTTGCTACAAGGCTAAGTACCTTAATTCAACTTAGACATCTTATTGGGCCTTTGCATTTGAAATCTTTTTAAGTCTTATTTCTTGTTTGAGTTTCAGAAGCAGTTAACTTTTCCATGAGGCTCTTCACCTGTGAATTCTCTCCCCTTCAATCTCTGAGCATAAACCAGTCAATTCTTGTAATACCTTATTTGAAGCAATGAATAGCAGCCAATATATATAAATATTCCAGCTCTTTCCAACCACTATACCTAAAACTATATGAGCATGTGGTTTGTATTCCAAGTTATAGTTGGAGATAGTTTTTTTTTTTTTAATAAATGTCAATGTTTTGCCATGATATCATGTATTTCTGCAACTTTTCAGGCTGTGACACCATGGCCCAAATTGAATTGGTTACAACAGGGAAATTGATTGAAACAAACACCAATAATTCAGTGCTTTATATATATATACACACACACACACACACACACACACACACATACGTACTTATATGTCTTTCTCACATAAAAGAAAGGGTAGAAGTTTCAGGGCAACCCTGGCTTTTCTCCATGTAGCCATTCAAGGGTTACAAGTTCATGGAATAGTGACTGATGGTTCTGCCACACCACAGAAAATGATCCCAACTCACCTCCAAGTCTAGACACCCAAAGAGTTATTTAGTCAGAGCAAAAAAATAATTCCTCTTCCACCTCACTTAAAAGCTTACTTTTTAATTTTCTGTGCCAGAATCTTCCTCTATTCAAGATCACTGTGTGTGGGAAGGTTAATTCAAGAAAAACTCCATTTCGGGAATAGGCAAACATGGCCGAACATAGCAGTACATGTGACTGTCTCCATCTGAATTAGTTACGCGCAGGATCAACAGCTGTTTCCATGCGGCACTTGCTGCCTTCTGTGCTTTGTATGTGGTCCTTCTGCAAGAGGCAAGGATCAGCCTTGGAGTTCACTCAATGGTCTTCTGCCCAAAGTATCCACATCTCCAGAAAGTACAAAAATTTACTAGCAATGTGCAATCTCACTTCAGACAAAGGAATGAAGTATTTATTTCTTTAAAAAAATAGTTATAATCTTATAGACATATTCATCACCAATATTAAGCTGCTGACTAGATGTGTGTTCAGTTGGTACGGCCTTGTCTGACTGTTTGCAACTCTATGAACTGCAGCCCACCAGGCTCCTCTGTCTATGGAGTTATCCCTGCAAGAATTCTATAGAGGGTTGTCTTTTCTTCCTCCAAAGGGTCTTGCTGACCCAGGAATCAAACTCGTGTCTCCTGTATCTCCTTCATTGCAGGCAGATTCTTTACTGCTGAGCCACTGGGGAACACCGCTGACTAGATATGAGATTCCCTTTTAAAAAGTTTACTTGTATTACTTTATCTTCCCAAATATTATTGTCCCCACTTTACTGAGGAAGAAAACTGAGATTGGGAAAGGTTCACTAACTTGCAGAAGCAGAAGCAAAATCATACATTAGCAAACAGTTTACTTAGCCTCACAGTCCAAAATGTTTTCATTCGGATGAACAATTACATCACATTTTCTCTCCCAGAACAATGCATAATTCATAAGTGATTCTTGCATTACATTTGTGCAATTAAAGGCCCAATCAGGAGGCTGTCCCTAAGTGAAGGAACAATCAGCTCCTGAGGAGTTTTCAAGTCTTTACCCATTAAAGAAACTACCTGTAGCTTTTATGTGACAGTTTTTTACAGCTTCTACCTATCAAGATTTCAGAACACACTGTTAGAAAATCTTGCAAATGTAAAAGCAGACTTGCTCAGGAACAATCTTAGCCTCATCCCACTTAAGATTTGAGTTATCTAAAGCTACTTGTTCTAATTCCACACTTACCAAGCAACCTTCTGATTAGGAATTGGTTTCCCATGTGGTGCTGTAACAGAAAGAATGTGCTGATCAAAAGGATTTTAGAGTATTTATGGTTTCTGTGACAATACTTTCTTATGGCAAAGTGGCTATAATTTAATAAGTGACTTAGATTATAAGAGGACTTCCCTGGTGGCTCAGATGATAAAGTGTCTACCTACAATGCGGGAAACCCAGGTTCCATCCCTGGATCAGAAAGAAACCATGGAGAAGGAAATGACAACCCACTCCAGTACTCTTGCCTGAAAAATCCCATAGATGGAGGAGCCTGGTAGGCTACAGTCCATGGGGTTGCAAAGAGTCGGACATGACTGAGCGACTTCACTTCACTTTAGATTATAATGTGACTTCCCATGCTATTTACCAAGAAAAGAAACTGCAATTATCGTGCAAACTCAGGGATTCTCAAATATGCAATAATAAAATTTGTCATTAAAAATTAACATGTTGATATTCTGGGACCTAGGAAAAGGACTGAACACAGAAATCAGAAACCTCACTGGCCACTTTGGCTCAGACAATAGGCCAATAGTAAAAGATAAAAAGACTGAAAATTAAATTGTGTGAAATTCAAATCTGAAACAGATTGAGGAACTATAGGATTTTAAGGATGATGTTTAGAAATTGATTCACTTAAGCTGAGAGTACATTTGATAATTTTGCACCACAAAATGAAACTTTTATAAAATAATCCATAAGAAATTAATTTAAGATTTCTTACATGATATTATTTGGACTCGGGCATTAAGAATAAAGAAATTGAATTCAGCTGAAATCACTGCAGGGCGAGAAACTTAAGAAGCAAAGGCTAATATAAGATTTCATGTTTGAGAGCTGTGGGAAATGGGAGTGCTTCCAAAAGTGATGAAAAAGTCAAAATGGAAATAAATAGATTTGGTTTTCTGAAGTTATATCTCACTCTTTTCTGATTTTGATTCTGATAGATGTCTGTCTTTTGAACACCTGTCTGAGTCCAGTGCTATACTAGGTGCTGGATAAAATGTAACAGAGAAATGAAAATGGTTCCAGTCGATATGAAGCTTTAAATGCTATTGAATACACAAAATAAATATGCATAAATTTTAAAACAAGACTGCAAAAATGAAAAAAAATGATATAAATTGCAAGTTCATTATATATTTAGAATAGAGAGACACAAAACAAACTAGAATTAGAGAAAATTCTTGAAGGAGACAGCATTGGATATCATTACTTCATGGATGTTTTTAGGCATCAGCATCATGAGACACAAAAAAATAGCTAAGTCATGTAGAAATTGCAGAAGAAACTTCGGAATAATTATAGCCTATTCTCCTTCCTTGCTCCAAAAATAACATATATGTAACTCCTCACAAAATCATTGTGAATTGAAAAGTTCTGTGACTACGAAGTGACTGGAGACTTTGTTAGACATGCTCTGGTGACCCTTAATGATCAAAAGTTTGAGGATAGTTATACTAGCTTCCAAATTTACTAAAGTACACACACACACACACTTTCAGAAAATCAGATGAAAACTCCAGCCATCTCTGGAGTTGCATTTCTTTTGCTCACTACCTGCAGCTACTGTGGAGGTAACTTTGAGTTAGAAGAATGTGCCATGAAAATATCAACTAGATTCAGATGCTATTCATACTAGAGTATTCCTTTTTAATTATCATCTTGTTACATTTGGGGTTACAGAAAATCCTCAGCTTACAACAGTTCCATGACCCAAGTCTGATGATCTTCTGGAATTAATTACATTCAAAGCATTTGATTAAGACTGATTTATCTAACATATTAGAAATATTCTTCTTTAAGGATAAAGAAGAATGAAAATGATGGGTTGTTATTGTTGTTGTTCAGTCACTAAATCCTGTCCCATTCTTTGTGACACCATGGACTGCAGCATACCAGGTTCCTCTGTCCTCCACTATCTTTGGGAGTTCACTCAAATTCATGCCCATTGAGTTGGTGATACTGTTTAACTATCTCATCCTCTGCTGCCTCTTTCCCCTTTTTCCTTCAATCTTTCCCACCATCAGCGTCTTTCCTACTAGTTGGCTCTTCACATCAGGTGGCCAAAGTATTGGAGCTTCAGCTTCAGCATCAGTTCTTCCAATGAATATTCAGGACTGATTTTCTTTAGGATTGACTGTTTTGATCTCCTTGAAGTCCGGGGGACTCTCAAGAGTCTTCTCCAGCACCACAACTCAAAAGCATCAATTCTTTGGCACACAGCCTTCTTTATTATCCAGTTCTCACATCTATACACGACTACTGGAAAAAAACATAGCTTTGATGAAGTGGACATTTGTTGGCAAAACAGTGTCTCTGCTTTTTAATACAGTGTCTAGATTTGTCAGAGCTTTCCTTCCAAGGAGAAATATCTTTTAAATTCATGGCTGCAGATACTGTTCAAGGTGATTTGGGAGCCCCCAAATTAAAATTTGCCACTTTTTCCTTTCCCCACTATCTATTTGCCATGAAGTGATGGGACTGGATGTCATGATCTTAGTTTGTTGAATGTTGAGTTTCAAGTCACCTTTTCCTCTCCTTTTTCACCTTCATCAAGAGGCTCTTTATGTCCTCTTTGCTTTCCGCCATTAGAGTGGTATCATTTGCATATCTGAGGTTGTTCGTATTTTTCCCGGCAATCTTGATTCCAGCTTGTGATTTGTCCAGCCTGGCATTTGGCATGATGTACGCTGCATATAGGTCTTCCCAGGTGACTCAGTGATAAAGAATCCACCTGCAGTACAGGAGACAGAAGTTCTATCCCTGGGTCGGGAATATACCCTGGAGAAAATGGCAACACATTTTTGTATTTTTGCCTGGAAAATCCCATGGACAGCGGAGCCTGGTGGGCTACAGTCTATCAGGTTGCAAGAGTTGGACAGAGCAACTAAACAGCAACATCTCTCCATGTAAGTTAAATAAGCAGGATGATAATATCCAACCTTGTCATACTCCTTTCCCGATATTGAGCCAATCAGTTGTTGCACGTTAGGTTCTGACTGTTACTTCTTGACTCACATACAGGTTTCTCAGGAGACAGGTAAAGTGGTCTGGTCCTCACATCTCTAAGAATTTTTCCACAGTTTATTGTGATCCTCCCAGTCAAAGGTTTTGCTTAGTCAATGAAACAGAAGTAGATGTTTTCTGGAAAGTGATGGGTACTTGGGTCAAAATGACAATATCTTAGAATTTTACTACATTTGTTGATAAAAGTTTTAATGTCTGTAATGAACTTCAACAGCATATAAGGTAGTAAATAAGAGTAAAAAGTCATAAAATAGAGTGATTTACAACACATTAGAAATCACATAAAACTTCCATTTTATTTAGTTAAAAAGAAAGATATTTTATCATCAAGAAAATTGGATCAAGGGTAGATAAAAATTTGAATAATCTAAACACCTTAAAGTCCTGCCCCAAAATGTTAATATTCTGACTAGAAATGAAACTAAGATTAAAACACGAAGCCAAACACAACTTGAACGTTCTTGGAGAAAAGTAAAATGCCTTTTTAAATTTGAATTTGCACACTAAGGCACTCAATCATATACAATATTGGAAAATCAAAGTTATCAAGCAAGAAAAAAGCTTTCCATTTAGAAATAATACTTTAGAATGTAACAGACTTTAAAAGAACACTTTAAATGTTGTTAGGCCATTTTTGTGTCCTGTCTCATTAGTTGTTATATTGTAAGACTCTTTTCCAAAGAAATACAAATATTTTATTCACAATTTATTTTTCCTCTAGTAGAAGAAAAGCAGAGGGCAGAAAACTCATATTGTCCTACATTTTTTTACAGAAACACACCATCACCCCTATTCTCTAATACCTCTTTCCAATAGGAAGGTCTAGCAAGTAAGTTGATATTCTTATTAATCTAAAGGCATTTCTGCATGGTGGATTCTTGCAGTGAAACTGAGTTAGATGCAGGAAGCCCTGAGTGGTGGAAGGAATTATCGGGGCACTTGTAAAACTTAAGTAATCTATCTGTTGTGCTTTGGTACATTTTTGGTCATTATCTATAACAAGATCACACATTTCTATATGTTAATGATAAATCTGATACAAGTCTAAGAGAGAATATCTTTACTAAATAAAAATGCAACATCTTCAGCATTGGTTAGCCTGAGCTTCTGTATATAAGCCAAATGTAAAATGTTTGCATGAGAGAAACAAAGAAATAATATTCTATTAGAGATGTGAGAACTCAATTCAGAGTCAGAAACCATTCTAGTGCTAGTCCAAGCTCAGCTGCTCACTATTTAAAACACTTACACCTTGAAACTCAGATGTCTAACTCCCAAAATGAAAGATTCTTATACAATTATGAATTTATATGATAATATTATAATAGATTTTGTTGGCTCTTTTTTATATTAAAAATTAATTAGAAAAACAGTACTCTTGCCTGGAAACTCCCATGGACAGAGGAGCCTGGTAGGCTGTAGTCCATCGGGTCGCGAAGAGTCGGACACGACTAAGCGACTTCACTTTCACTTTTCACTTTTCACTTTCATGCATTGGAGAAGGAAATGGCAACCCACTCCAGTGTTCTTGCCTGGAGAATCCTAGGGACGGGGAAGCCTGGTGGGCTGATGTCTATGGGGTAACACAGAGTCGGACATGACTGAAGCGACTTAGCAGCAGCAGCAGCAGCAGCATACCTAAAAAGAGAATCTATTATTATTAGAAAACTGTATAAAGGTATGTTTGTAGTTATATGTATTTGAGGATAAAAGTAAATTTCCCTTGAGAATATAATAAATAAATCTTTAAGCATAGGACATGGTTTTATTCTGGTTTTGTTTTTATTTTATTATAAACATTTAGTATAAGTTCAGCTTTTCTGACAATGGACCAATTAGTTACATCTTTCTGTTGCAAGAGTCACAAATATAGCTTTGTGGTCCAGAGTGAACTAGTGAAAGTCGCTCAGTCATGTCCAACTCTTTGCCACTCCATGGACTATACAATTCTCCAGGCCAGAATACTGGAGTGGGTAGCCTTTGCCTTCCCCAGGGGATCTTCCCAACCTGGATTGAACCCAGGCCTCTTGCATTGCAGGCAGATTCTTTACCACCAGAGCCACAGGGAAGCCTGAGAATACTGACGTAGGTAGCCTATCCCTTTTCCAGCGGATCTTCCTGAGTCAGGAATGGAACTGGGGTCTCCTGCATTGCAGGTGAATTCTTTACCAACTGAGCTATCAGGGAAGCCCTACTATACTATGTATAGTATGTGGCCCATACTACTCAGTTATTCTCGGTTATTTACATTTCCTTTTTTATAAATAAATATACATCAGAAAATATCTTTCAAAAATGCTGATATACCAAATGGTAGATGCTGTGTCCTACAAATCCAACAAGAAAATTTACTCAATCATATAAATATTGGCAAAATTATGTGTTTTACATAAGGGAGAAAAATAGTCATTTTATAATGTGAGGAAAACAGAGCTATATGTCATTCATTTTGACAGTGCAGCATGATTAGTCCTTTGTGAAATCTACACTGGTTTAGGACTGATTATCCCTTTTCTTCTTTCAGCAAACAGTTTGGTCCAGTCGACCAGCACAGAGCTTCTTATCAAGCCACTGTTAAAATAAGTTACTTTATACGTACTGGTCAGGAAGCAACAGTTAAAACTAGACATGGAAAAATAGACTGGTTCCAAATAGGAAAAGGAGTATGTCAAGGCTGTATATTGTCACCCTGCTTATTTAACTTATATGCAGAGTACATCATGAGAAACACTGGCTTGAGGAAGCACACGCTGGAATCAAGATTGCCAGGGGAAATATCAATAACCTCAGATATGCAGATGACACCACCCTTATGGCAGAAAGTGAAGAAGAACTAAAGAGCCTCTTGATGAAAGTGAAAGAGGAGAGTGACAAAGTTGGCTTAAAGCTCAACATTCAGAAAACTAAGATCATGGCATTCGGTCCCATCACTTCATGGCAGATAGATGGACAAACAGTGGAAACAGCGGCTGACTTTATTTTTCTGGGCTCCAAAATCACTGCAGATGGTGACTGCAGCCATGAAATTAAAAGATGCTTACTCCTTGGAAGGAAAGTTATGACCAACCAAGGCAGCATATTAAAAAGCAGAGACATTACTTTGCCAACAAAGGTCCATCTAGTCAAGGCTATGGTTTTTCCAGTGGTCATGTATGGATGTGAGAGTTGGACTATAAAGAAAGCTGAGCGCCAAAGAATTGATGTTTGTGAACTGTGGCATTGGAGAAGACTCTTGAGAGTCCCTTGGACTGCAAGAAGATCGACTGATGTTGAAGCTGAAGCTCCAATGCTTTGGCCACCTGATGCAAAGAGCTGAGTCATTTGAAAAGACCCTGATGCTGGGAAAGACTGAGGGCAGGAGGAGAAGGGGATGACAGACAATGAGATGGTTGGATGACATCGTCGACTCGATGGACATGGGTTTGGGTGGACTCCGGGAGTTGGTGATGGACAGGGAGGCCTGGCGTGCTGCAGTTCATGGGGTCGCAAAGAGTAGGACATGACTGAGTGACTGAACTGGACTGAACTGAAGGCTTCCCTGGTGGCTCAGTGGTAAAGAATCTGCCTACTAAGGCAAGAGACCTGGGTTTGAAACCTGGATCAGGAAGATCCCCTGGAGAAGGAAATGGCAACCCACTCCAGTATTCTTGCCTGGGAAATCCCATGGACAGAGGAGCCTGGTGGGCTACTATCCATGGGGTAGCAAAAGAGTCAGACAGGATTTAGTGACTAAAAAACAATAATATATCTACTATAACATTCAACCTCCAAGATAGCCCCCCAAGATCATCACTTCCTAGTGTTTCTGGCCTTGTATAATTCCCATCACATTAAATAGAGCTGATATATGTATCTAATGGAGCATTAAGGATATGACAGAGTGAATTCTGAGACTAAGTAATAAAAGACAGTGGTTTCTGTCTTACACTCTCTCTTGGACTGCTTTCTGCGTGAGAAGTTAGCTATTACATATAGATGATATATTGATGCACTCATACCAATGAAAGGTCCAAATGGACAAAAGTAAAGCATCCTGCCAACAGCCAATGAAGAAGTAAGACCTTCTCCAGAGAGGAGTGATGTTGAATAAATTATCTTGGAAGAGATTCCTCCAATCCTTGTCAAGTCTTCAAATGAATACAATCCTAGCCTACCTCTTAATTGCAAACTTCTAAGAGCTCCATCATCAGAACCACCCAACTAAACTGCACCTAGATTCCTGACCCTCTGAATTCTAAAATAATAAATGTTTATAGTTTTAATTAGCTAATTTAGGAAGTGATTCCTTATACAATAATAGATGACTAACAACGGAGAAGGCAATGGCACCCCACTCCAGTACTCTTACCTGGAAAATCCCATGGACGGAGGAGCCTGGTAGGCTACAGTCCATGGAGTCGCTAAGAGTCAGACACGACTGAGCGACTTCACTTTCACTTTTCCCTTTCACGCACTGGAGAAGGAAATGGCAACCCACTCCAGTGTTCTTGCCTGGAGAATCCTAGGGATGGTGGAGCCTGGTGGGCTGCCATCTGTAGGGTCGCACAGAGTCGGAGACAACTGAAGTGACTTAGCAGCAGCAGCAGTACTATTAAAAACTGATTTTTTATTGTTTAAAAAGTTTTTTGTCAACACCAATTCATCATACCCTCACATAAACACATGCATTCACATGTGCTTCTACATATGCATATGGAAAGCATATCCTAAAAGTTATTTTTTAGAGAATTCCTTGGCAGTCCAGTGGCTAAGACTTCACCTTCCAATGCAGGGGGTGTGGGTCCAATCCCTGGTCAGGCAGCTAAGATCACACATGACTCGTGGACAAAAACTCAAAGCATAAAACAGAAGTAATAGTGCAACAAATTCAATAAAGACTTTAAAATAGTCCATATGAAAAAAAAAATCTTTATGATAAAAACTCTTCAGAAATTAGCATAGAAAGAACCTACCTTAACATATTAAAGACCATATACAACAAACCCACAGCAAACACTATTCTCAATGGTGAAACCTGAAAGAATTTCCTCTAAGATTAGGAACAGGATAAGGGTGCCCACTCTCACCATTATCATTCAATATAGTTTTGGAAGTCCTAGCCACAGCAATCAGAGAAGAAAAAGAAATAAAAAGAATTCAGATTAGAAAAGAAGTAAAACTCTCACTATGTGCTGATGATTTGATACTACACACAGAAAACCCTAAAACTGCCACCAAAAAATACTGGAGCTAATCAATGAATTTAGTAAAGTCGCAGGATATAAAATTAATACACAGAAATCCTTTGCATCCCTATACACTAACAATGAAATTTCAAAAAGAGAAATTAAGGAAACAATCTCATTCACCACTTGAACAACAAAAATAAATAAAATACCTAGGAATAAACCTACCTAAGTGACAAAAGAACTATATGCAGAAAACTATAAGACACTAATTAAAAAAATCAAAGGCAGCAAAAATGGATGGAGAAAAATACTGAATCAATATTGTCAAAATGACTATATTACCTAAAGCAATCAACAAATTCAATTATATACCTGTTAAACTATCAATGGCATTTTTCATAAAACTAGAACAAAAAAAAGTTCACAATTTTATGGAAACATAAAAGACCCCAAACAGCCAAAGCAATCTTGAGAAAGAAAAATGGTTCTGAAGGTATCAACTTCCCTGACTTCAGACTATTCTACAAAGCTACAGTCATCAATACAGTATGGTACAGGTACAAAAACAGAAATCTAGATGAATGGAACCAGATAGGAAGTCTAAAGATAAACCCATGTACTCATGAGCACATTATCTTTGACAAAGGAAGCAAGAATACACAATGGAGAAAAGACAGCTTCTTCAATAAGTGGTGCTGGAAAAACTGAGCAGCTATGTGTAAAAAAAATGAAATTAGAACACTTCCTAACACCATACAAAAAATAAACTCAAAATGGATTAAACACCTAAATTTAAGGCCGGAAACTACAGAGCTCTTAGAGGAAAACAGAGGTAGTACACTCTTTGACGTAAATCACAACAATATTCTCTGTGACCTATCTTCTAGATTAATGGAAATAAAAACAAAAATAAACAAATGGGACCTGATGAACCTTAAAAGGTTTTGCACAACAAAGGAAACAATAAACAAGATGAAAAGAAAACCCACATAATGGGAGAAAATGACAAATGAAGCAACTGACAAAATATCTCCAAAATATATAAGCAACTCATACAGCTCAATATCAGAAAAACAACCCAATCAAAAAATGGGCAGAAGACCTAAACAGACATTTCTCTAAAAAAAGACATACAGATTGCCAACAAACACATGAAAGGATGCTCAACATTACTCATTATTAAACAAATGCAAATCAAAACTAAATGAGGTATTACCTCATACCAGTCAGAATGAACATGATCAAAAAATCTGCTAAAAATAAACACTGGAGAGGATGCGGGGAAAAGGGAGCCCTCCTGCACTGTTGGTGGAAATGTAAACTGATATAGCCATTATGAAAGACAGTATGGAGACTCCTTTAAATACTAGGAATAAATCTATCATATAACCCAGCAATCTCACTATTGGGCATATATCCTGAGAAAAACCACAATTCTAAAAAACACATGTATCCCAATGTTCATTATAGCAATAGTTACAATAGACAGGACATGGAAGCAACCTAGATGTCCATCAACAGATGAACGGCTAAAGATGTGGTACACATATACAATGGAATATTATGCAGCCATAAAATGGAACAGGTTTGAGTCAGCTTTATTCAAGTGGATGAACCTAGAGTCTGTTATACAAAGTGAAGGAAGTCAGAAAGAGAAAAACAAGTATCGTATATAAACACATGCATAAGGAATCTAGAAAAAAATGTACTGATGAACCTAGTAGAGAATGGACTTGTGGACTAGGGGAAGTTGAAGGCAGGATGAACTGAGAAAGTAGTATTGACATATATATATAATATCACGTGTAAAATAGACAGTGGGAAGTTGTTATATAACATAGAGAGCCCAGCCTGGCAATCTGTGATGACCTAAAGGGGGTGGGATGGAGGGAGGAGAGGGAGGCTCAATGATGATATATATATATATATATATATACATATATATGTATATGTATATGTATATATATATATATATGTGTGTGTGTATGATTATGATATATATATGATTATGATATATATATAATCATATATATATATAGTTATGACTGATTTGTGTTGTTGTATAGCAGAAACCAACATAACATTGTAAAACAGTTTCCTACCAATTAAAAAATAAAAATCTTTTAAAATTAAATAAAAAGTATTTTTTACTCTACATGCACTCAGAATATGTTCACCTTCTCTAAATATTTCCCTCATAGTTACTTTCCATGTGGCGCTAGTGGTAAAGAACCCACCTGCCAATGCAGGAGATGTAAGAGACACAGTTCAATCCCTTCCTGGGTCAGGAAGATCCCCTGGAGAAAGGCATGGCAACCTATTTTGGTATTCTTGCCTGGTGAATCCCATGGACAGAGTCTGGCAGGCTACAGTCCGTAGGTTTTCACAGAGTCAGACACAACTGAAGTGACCTAGCACAGTTACTTTCATTACACATTAAAAATTACTGTGATTTTAAAATATTTTAAAATTATTGTACCTAAATGTCAGGAATTAATGTTAGTTTTTAAATATTTGTATATTTAAAATAAATTTAATAGTTAGCAGTTACTTACTAAGAATAAGCCCAACTCTATTACATCAGTATGTCATTAAAAAAAAAAACCACATTTTCACTCTCTTAGACAGTTGGTGTTCCCATGACTCAAACAGTTTATGTTACCAACAAGACTTATTTTGACATACATAAAGGTAGTCTCAGGAACCACAGAATAGTTTGCACCTAACACTAAATATGTAAGTAAGTTTGCCATCAACACACAATGCTTGGCTAAGGTCTTTACCATAATACACAAGAAATTCATTAGTGTTGACTATTGCCGCTTCAGCTAGTTTGCCTGCTTACCCCAGCGAATTTTGAAGTGGAATATCTTGAAGATATTCCCATATTTAACACCACAGGAAACCACTTTTGCACTCCCAATTTGTTGTGATTTTTTTTCAAGTAGGGGCACTACAGTTTGGAAAAGCATGCAAGGGTTGTTTGTTTCCTACACACTGGCCATCTTGCTGTGAGAAAAGAGAAGCTCCCATCACAAGCTTCTGCAGAAATGGCTCTGATTGGCACTCTGCTGACTTGCTGATGTTAAGCACAGCCAGCAGAAGCCTGATTGTAATTATTCTTGTTCCTGCTCTCTGTGTATACATCAGGTGCAGCGGAGCTCTCAGGGATGTGCTGTTTAGTATCAAAACCCAACAGAGTTGGAGAGTTACCCTCACTCATTCACTGGTAGGCAAGGAAACACATTTAACATGGCTAAGTTGTTTGCAAGCCAAGTCAAACATAGCAGGGCTCATGATTGGCGCCTAGCCAAGTGCTCATAGTGGGTGGTCAATGCACATTTGTCTAATTTAATTGAATCATCACAGAGAGCTGTAAACTAAACTAGAGCTTTAAAAAGTTTCCATTATAGGCGCCAGCTTTTAACACTAAAATATGGTGGCAGATTCATATTCTCAGAATGTGATTGCCAAGGCCTTTCTGGAAACTTCCTATGGTGTAGGCTAGAACTTGTATATGTGACCAGAGTCACATCCACAATGGAAGCGTCTGCTATAATTTTCTAGCCCTCCTAGACAGGTAATGAATTATCTAGTATCCTTTTAAAGAATCATTCTCTTTTTCAAATATCCAGAGCTATTTTCTATTTCTTACAGCTGAAAACACAAGGGTCCTGTATATATTTCAGAATTTGAAGCTTTTAGGCAACTGAAATAGAGAAAATACAAACTTACAGAATCAACATAGAACTTCCAAACACATTATAACATTAAGATATGCCATTTCAACATAATATGATTTGGAAATTACATCATAACACTAAAAAAAAAAAGACAAATATAATTTTTTAATTTAAAAGTCCCTTAGATTTGTTTTATTCAGCTTCATGGGAAATATAACCATTTTTCACAGTAAAAACAATGCTCCACAAGCAGTTGGAAATCACTGCTGTAGAACATTCTGCTGAATGTATATTTCCAACCACCCTTTGCACCATGCCTCATAAACTACCATTTTATGTTATCTTTTGTACCCTCCATTTGTCTCCTTTCTTTCCTATGTCATGACATTGAAATGGATTTAAATAATTTATCAGTCTGCAGGATAAACTAGGTTGGAAAAAGTGTCTTAAAAAGATGTAAAACCGAAAATTGATCTGTAGAGGAAACACAATCTCTATCAAAACCCCAAATGGCTTTTTTTTGCATAAATTGACAAGCTAAATCTAAAATTTATAAGGAAATGCAAGGCACCCAGAACAACCCCCAAAATTAAAAAAAAAATAAAGTTGGAGAATTTCTATTTCCTGATTTCAAAACTTAGTAGAAATCTACAGTAAACAATACCTTGTGACGTTAACATAAGCATATGCATATAGATAAATAAAATAAAATTGACAATTCAGAAATAAACTCAAACCTTATGGTCAGTTGGTTATTTACAAGGGAATTCAATGAGAAAAAAAACAGTTTTTTCAATAAATAGTGCTGAGATAATTTTTGCATAGATACATTCAAAAGAATGAAGTTGTGGGCTCCTTTGGTGGCTCAGTGGTAAAGAATCTGCCTGCCAATGCAGGAGACAGGGGTTCAATCCCTGGACACGGAGGATTCCACATGCTGCAGAACAACTAAGCCCTTGTTCCACAACTACTGAGCCTGTGCTCTGGAGTGCAGGAGCCCACACACCCTAGAACTGTGCTCAGCTGTGATAGAAACCATCACAAGGAGAAGCCTCACACCACTGCAAATGGAGACTAGCCCCTGCTTACCCCAAAATAAATAATTTTTTAAGAAGAATGAAGTTGGACACATATCCCAGAGCATATACAAAAATTAACTCAAAATGGGTGAAATATCTAACTGTAAGAGCTTAAGTTATAAAACTCTTAGAAAAAAATATAGATGTAAAACTTTGAAACTGGATTAGGCAATGGTATTCTAAGGCATCACACTAAACTACAGAAAAAAACAGATAAACTGGGTTTCAAAATTTAAAACTTCTGAATTTAAAAAGATATTACAAAAGGTGAAAAAATAACACAGAGAATGGGAGAAAACTTTTGCAAATTATATATATGATAATGGTCTATTATCCAGAACATCTAAAAGCTACTATAATTCAATAATAAAAGGTCCAATGACCAATTTAAAAATTGCACAAAGGAACTGAACAAGCATTTCTTCAAAGAAGACATGCAGATGGCCAATATAAATATGAAAAAGAGACTCAGTCATTTGGGAATTAAAAATCAAAACTAAAGTGAGATACCACTTCACACCCACTAGAATAACTATAATCAAAATGACAGAAAATAAAAATGTTAGTGGAATGTGGAAAAATTGGGATCTACATACACTGCTAGTGAGAATGTAAAATGATGTGGTCACTTTGAAAAACAGTTGGCCAGTGGCACAAAAGACCCATTCTGGAAAAGGCTAAACTTTAAGGAGTAGAAAACAAATCAGTGATACCAGAGGTTTAGAGTTGAGGGAGCAGTTTCCTGACAAGGGTCCACAGAAGAAAATTTTATGGTGATGAAATTTTCCTATTTTCCGCATAAGACTAGGGTATTAGATACATGACTATGCATATGTCAAGACACACAGAATTATACACAGTAAAGACTGAACTTTCCTGTGTGCAAATTAAAAAAAAGAGAGAGAAAACAACCAGCAATCAAGAGATTTCAGGATGGATTGTAGATTGTGATCAAAAAAATGTCATCACATTACAAATATATTACATAACTTCACTGAAGGGGTAAAAAAAAAAAAAAAAACTGACCTAAATAACCTGAAAACAGTGTTTTGACTGGTTGCTATTGGCTCAAGACAAAATAAATTATATACAACCACTATTGTCTTGTTGGAAAATTTGTCTTTAATAGAGATATGATTAGCAATTCTGAATGCATTTTATATATACTGTATATATATGATATGTATATATATGTATAATTAAATAAATTATAATTAAATGTATAATTAAATAAACTGCACCTAGTTTCTCACTTCCAGAGCATGTACTTACAAATAAGCAAAGCAAAATGTCTACAGTAAACCCCATGGTGCTGGGGTTAGATTCAGAAATATATATGTGAACTTATTTTTATTTTAATGTATATACAGATAGATAGGTTCAATGATACAGATTTGTGCATACATGGATTGGTGGTCATACATGTATTTGCTAGTTTTGTCAGTTAAGGATATAAAAGGTGACATCCAGGAGTAATATAGCACACCCCACAACCAGGCCATGATTTCTAAATACCTGACTCCAAAAAGATTTCAGGGCTTTCCTGGTGGCTCAGTGGTAAAGAATCCACCTGCAATGCAAAAGACCCAGGTTTGATCCCTGGGTAAGAAAGATCCCCTGGAGGAGGAAATGGCAACCACTCCAGTATTCTTGCCTGGAAAATTCCATGGACAGAGGAGCCTGACAGGTTACAGTCCATAAGGTCACAAAGAGTCAGACATTACTGAATGACTAACATGAAAAGATTTTACTTGAAGAAATGATTTATTCTAACACTATAACTAAGGAAACACAAGATGAACCTGGTGCATCATACACTATGATAGAGAAAATAAGGACTTAAGAAAGGCAGAGTACATAATGGCCCTTGTCAGAGAGAAAGAGACAAAAAAAGCTCCCAATGGCCAAGACTGGAACAATTTTTACAATACAATACAATGCGATACAATAAAATACAATTCAGTTCACTTCAGTTCAGTCGCTCAGTCGTGTCCGATTCTAATAAACATAATTACAATACAATAAATACCATACTGAATTATATACCCAAAGAATAATAAATATTCATTAATTCATACAGAGGATAAGGTGGTTAGATGGCATCACCGACTCGAAGGACATGAGTTTGAGCAAGCTCTGGGAGTTGGTGATGAACAGGGAAGCCTGGCGTGCTGCAGCCCAGGGGGTCACAAAGAGTGAGAGACTGAACAGAACTGAATCCATGATAATATAAATGATTGATTAAAAAACAAATGGGGAGCTGGAAAAAATCTCATTATAGAAGAGTTCAATGAAGAATTGAGGGAGCTCAAATATTACATTAGTAGTTGCTGTGAGCAAAGTTCACTGATGTATGCTAAAACTAGTAAAACCGTTAAGAGAAATAGAATGCTTGCAAATCTTCAAAGTATCTCCCCCAGAGAAAATAATTGCAGTGATTTTTACCATGTGTCCACAAATTTGTTGCTATTCTTACCTCCAGATTGCGAAGTTTAACTCCTCTCCCCTTGTGTCTAAATTGGATTTGGTGACTTGCATTTAACAAGGGAAATACAGTAATCATACAATAGAGAAATTTGACAGATACTACCTTAAGTATTTATCAGTTTTCTAAGATTATAGTAACAAACTACCACAAAGTGATGTTAAACAACAGAAACATATTTTTCTGACAGTGTGGGAAGCTAACAATCTGAGATCAAGTTTTCGGTAGGGCCATGCTTCCTCCTGATGTTCTAGAAAAGAATAAATTCTTTCCTCTTCTTTCTTCCAATGATTACTGCCGATGCTTGGCATTCCTTGGCTTCAGTCCAGTATCTGCCTTTGTCTCTCTATTGCCTTCTTCCCTGCTTGTCTGTGTTATATTTCCAAATTTCCCTCTTAAGCGCACAACAGTCATTGGATTTAGGGTCCAATCTAATCTAGCATGATGTCATCTAAACTTGATTACATCTGCACAGACCTTATTTACAAAAAAGGTCACATTTTCATGTTCCAGGTGGACATGAAATCTGTGAGACAGTCTTTAACCCGGTACAAATGATCAGGTCAATACCAACGCAAAAGTCACATTGATACCATCTCCCCACTGATTTTACAAGAGCTGATTAAATGTGTTTGTAAACAATTCTATCATCTTTGGGTTGGAACCCGTTAATCATCTTTTCCATGTGCGTTATGATTTTCTTGATTCTTTCTGTGCTGAGTAATTTCGGATTTTTACTCTAGACATTTTGAACACTATGCCATGAGGCTTTGTATCTTTTTCAAGTACTATGTCGATGTCTTTGTTTTAGCAGGATATCAATACCAGTGGGTATAGGTTTCAAGACCTGACCAACATTCCATAGCTTGTTCTATTTTTAATGGCTTTGCCGTGCTTTTTAGTCACAACCTGTGTATTTGTCACTTATTGGTTTGATCTGTCTGGGACTTGATTGGGAATCACTCTCATGGTTCATCACTCAAAGTTGTTTGTATGCTATTTAGAACTTCCCAGGTGGTACTAGTGGTAAAGAACCTGCCTGCCAATGCAGGAGACACAAGAGACGTGGGTTTGATCCCCTGAAGGAGAGCATGGCAATCCCCTCCAGTATTTTTGCCTGGAAAATTTCATGGACAGAGAAGCCTGGCTGACTACACTCCATGGGATCCCAAAGAGTCAGACATGACTGAGCACAATAGCACACATGCTATTTAGAATCACATCTATGCATATACATCTGAGGGGTGATCCCAAGAGTTTATATCAAATTTATATGGGGTAGTTTTTCAAGCTGCTTCCTCTATATGATTCCCTAGGTAATTTTCAATTCATCAAGGCTCCCCTTCAGTCTTCCATCCAGAAAGCAGAGGCTCTGTTGACCTCACTGTGCCACACACTTCCTGGCATGGAATAGCATAGGATATGCTATGCTGTGGTTAGTTGCTCAGTTGTGTCCAACTCTTTGTGACCCCAGGGACTGTAGCTCGCCAGGCTCCTCTGTATATGAGGACTCTCCAGGCAAGAATCCTGGAGTGCATTGCCATGCCCTCTTCCAGAGGATCTTCCCAACCCAGGGATCGAACCCAGGTCTTCTGCATTGCAGGTGGATTCTTTACCAACTGAGCCACCAGGGAAGCCCAAGTATACTGGAGTGGATAGCCTATCCCTTCTCCAGGTGATCTTCTTGACCCAGGAATCTAACTGGGGTCTCCTGCATGGCAGGCAGATTCTTTACCAGTGGAGCTACCAGGGAAGCCCCTAGGGTAGGATGGAGAGAGACAAGTGACAAGGCTTTATTCCACCCCCGTGAGAGCACAGTTCCTCTGATTAGAGAGGAAGTTTCTCCTCCATCTTAACTTTAGGCACTAGGGGGCCCATGCTATCACCACTATTGCTAGCAGATCTCTTTCCTAGTCATCAGTCATGAAATGGAGAACTTCACTTGGAGCTTTCTCTGTCTTTGTTAATGTCCACTTGTGAGTTTCAGACTGCCTTGAGTCCAGGCTAGGAAATAAGGGGGGGTGCAGGGAATGATAAACTCACTAACAGTCCAATGGCACTAAAATTTTGGGGCTTCTTTTGCTTCTATTTAATTTTTAGAGTCCTCAGATCACTGCTTTATACATTTTATCTAAGTTTTAGAGCTCATTTAGTAGAAAAGACAGGGTGAAATATGCTTATTCCTTTTACCCGGAACAAAAATCACCAAAAAGGAGATGAACTGGAAATAAATAACAAAAAGATATTAGGAAAACCTCCATATATTTGGAAGTTAAAAATATATTCTAAATAAACAGCATATATCAGGAATATTAGAATTTATTTTAGACTATTGAAAATAAAACCACAACATCAAAATCTGATGAAAAAATCTGAAACAGTACTTAGAGTAAAAACTATGCCATTGGAGATTCATACAAGAACAGAAGATAAAAAAATCTGTAAACCAAGCTTTAAAGGGTAGCAGAATGTACCTCTCCAAAATATGTCAACTTTGGCATATTGATTATTTTTAACTGTAAACACGTCATTTCAGTTCAGTCACTCAGTCATGTCTGACTCTTTGCAATCCCAATGGACTGCAAAATGCCAGGCTTCCCTGTCCATCACCAACTCCCGGAGCTTGCTCAAACTCGTGTCCATCGAGTCAATGATGCCATTTGACCATCTCATCCTCTGTCATCCCCTTCACTTCCTACATTCAATCTTTCCCCGCATCAGGGTCTTTTCTAATAGGTCAGCTCTTCACATCAGGTGGCCACAGTATTAGAACTTCAGCTTCAGCATCAGTTCTTCTAATGAATATTCAGGACTGATTTCCTTTAGGGTGGATTGATTTGATCTCCTTGCAGGCCAAAGGTCTCTCAAGAGTCTTCTCCAACATCACATTTCAAAAGCATCAATTCTTCAGTGCTCAGTTTTCTTTAGAGTCCAACTCTCACATCCATACATAACTACTTCAAAAACCATAGCCTTGACTAAATGGACCTTTCTCGGCAATGCAATGTCTCTGCTTTTTAATATGCTGTCTATGTTGGTCATAGCTTTCCTTCCAAGGAGCAAGTATCTTTTAATTTCATGGCTGCAGCCACCATCTGCAGTGATTTGGGAGCTAAAAAATATAAAGTCTCTCACTGTTTCCATTGTTTCTCCATCTATTTGTATGAAGTGGTGGGACTGGACGCCATGATCTTTGTTTTTTGAATGTTGAGTTTTAAGCCAGCTTTTTCATTCTCCTCTTTCAACTTCATCAAGAGGCTCTTTAGTTCTTCTTTGCTTTCTACCAAAAAGGTGGTGTCATCTGCATATCTGAGGTTATTGATATTTCTCCCGGAAATCTTGATTCCAGCTTGTGTTTCATCCAGCCTGGCATTTCTCATGATGTACTCTGCATAAAAGTTAAATTAGCAGGGTGAAAATATACAGCCTCAACGTACTCCTTTTCCAATTTGGAACCAGCCTGTTGTCCCATGTCCAGTTCTAACAGTTGCTACTTGATGTGCAAACAGGTTTCTCAGATGGCAAGTAAGGTGGTCCGGATGTTCCCATCTCTTTAAGAATTTTCCACAGTTTGTTGATCCACACAGTCAACGGATTTGGCATAGTCAATAAAGCAGAAGTAGATGTTTTTCTGGAATTCTCTTACTTTTTCGATGATCCCACGGATGTTGGCAATTTGATCTCTGGTTTGTCTGTCTTTTCTAAATCCAGCTTGAACATCTGGAAGTTCTTGGTTCATGTAGTGTTGAAGCCTAGCTTGGAGGATCTTGAGAATTACTTTGCTAGAGTTTGAGATAGGTGCAACTGTGCGGTCAATGAACATTCTTTGGCATTGCCTTTCTTTGGGATTGAAATGAAAACTGAACTTTTCCAGTCCTGTGGCCACTGCTGAGTTTTCCAAATTTGATGGTATATTGAGTGCAACACGTTCACAGCATCATCTTTTAGAATTTGAAATAACTCAACTGGAATCTCATCACCTCCACTAACTTTGTTCGTCATGATGCCTCCTAAGGCCCACTTGACTTCAGACTCCAGGTTGTCTGGCTCTAGGGGAGTGATCAGACCATCATGGTTATCTGAGTCTTTAAGATCTTTTCTGTATAAGCCTGAAATGTTCCCTTGGTATCTCTAATTTTCTTGAAGAGATCTCTAATCTTTCCCATCCTATTGTTTCCTCATTTATTTTCACTGATCACTGAGGAAGGCTTTCTTATCTCTTCTTGCTATTCTCCAGAACTCTGCTTTCAGATGGATATATCTTTTCTTTTCTCCTTTGCCTTTAGCTTTTCTTCTTGTCTCAGCTATTTGGAAGACCTCCTCAGGCAACCATTTTGGCTTTTTACATTTCTTTTTTGGGGGATGATTTTGATCATGGCCTCCTATACAATGTTATGAATCTCTGTCCATAGTTCTTCTGGCACTCTGTCTATCAGATCTAATCCCTTGAATTTTTTTGTCACTTTCACTGTATAATCATAAGAATTTTATTTACATCATATGTTAATGGTCTAGTGGTTTTCCCTACTTTCTTCAACCGAAGTCTGAATTTTGCAATAAAGAGTTCATGATCTGAGTCACAGTCTGCTCCAGTCTTGTTTTTGCTAACCATATAGTGCTTCTCCATCTTTGGCTGCAAAGAATATAATCAATCTGATTTCGGTATTGACCATCTGGTGATGTCCATGTGTAGAGTCACTTGAAATATAGCACTTGAAATATAGCAAATTGAGGGAGAAGCTTTTTCTGAACTTTCCTTATATACTTAATGACAGACCTTCTAAAAGTGACTCAGTTGTCATAAATCTCCTCCCCAGGAGTTTCATCACCAGGGAAAATAGATATTATCATAGAAGATGAGACTAGAAATTGACACCACACCAGAAAAACTGTCCCAGAATATCACACTTCCAATGTCTTCTTCTAAGGGCCCATTCATGTTTCCAAAAAATCATCTATTCTCCCCTAGGAACCCTACAAGTCCCTACCCTTTCCCTACTGAGATGGTACTTAAGGCTGAATTCTAAGCTACTTCTTTGAGTTAGATTCATTTTTCCCTACGTTTCTCACATGAGGTACACATGTTAAAATGCATTTTCTCTTTTTTTGCTCATCTGTCTTTTATTACAGGGATCGTAGCTAACACTCAGAAATTGAAAAGTAAATGTATTAATCACTCAGTCATATCCAACTCTTTGTGCCCTCATGGACTGTAGCCCACCAGGCTCCTTTGTCCATAGAATTCTCCAGCAAGAATACTGGAATGGATAGCCATTCCCTTCTCCAGGGGATATTCCTGACCCAGGGATCGAACCTTGGTCTCCCGCGTTGTCAGCAGATTGTTTACTGTCTGAGCCACCAGGAAAGCTCAAGACTCAGATGGGTAGAAGAAAAATTGTTTTTTCTCCTCAACAGTTTCTGCCTTCAGAAATTGGGTAAATGAGAAATATATAAGCCCAAAGCAAGGGGAAGGAAGGAGATAATAAAGGGAAAAGAAAAAAATCAATACAATTTAAAACAGAAAATAAAAAATAAAGAAAATTAAGGAAACCCAATGTTGTTCTTTGAAAAAATACATAAGTCAACCTACTTGTTGCTTGGATCAAGATGATGATAGAGTAGACATGGTGAGAAGTAGTCAGATTCTGGATATATTTTGACGGTAGAGCCTAGAGGCTGTTTTACCTACTAGCAGAAGGCTGTGAGGAAAAGAATCAAAGATTCCTTCAAGGGCTTGGGCCTAAGCAACTAGATAAAACATTTGCCATGTAAAAGAAGGACTAAAGAATGAGCACTTTTCAAAGGTTGGGATTTGGTTTTTTCTACACCTAACAGAGGAACCCATTATATATTAGTCAAATTTAAACCCATGTAAGATTATTCATATCTCATGTTAAACAATATTTGGGGAGATTGAAGTTCCCATATTTATGTTCTGCTTCTGGCACACGTTTTTCATCCTCAACGTCACCTATTGATGTCCAGATGAGACCTAACCCAGCAAACACAGGCAAACTCGAGTTAGAATAAAAAAGTTAAGTTCTCACGAAAGGAGCCTTTTCAACTGTCAGCTCTCTTTAAGTAGCTACACAAGAAGTCCCATGCAATGGTTTCATGTGTTTTGCAGTAGTTATAATTTGTTGCATAACCACCCCATTACAAAGAAAACTAAATAATGCATTATCTTATACCGGGCATTGATTTTTCCTACTAAAATTAGAGGTCCAGGGGTCACAGTGTAAGACTTTTGTGTGATGAAGAGGAGATGGAGATTAAGAGATATACAGAGCTATATGGAAATGAAATTTGGCAATGAGAAAATCTTAGAAATTTTGGTTTAATGTGATACAGGACACAATGGCATAGAAGCAGCATGAGAAATGCTAGCCATTTGTAGTATGTGAAATAGAAGAAGGTGATATAAAGGCAGCTTTCTAGAGACCTGGTCTATTCAAGAACTCAGTTAGATGGACATTAGTATTCTAAAAGAGAAAATTCAGGTGCTACTGAACAGGATAGAAACAAGAGGAAAAAACGATGGAAAAAATGAAAGACTAAATATTGTCAATGCTATTGATAGATTGCTGCAAATCCAATTTCAATTATTGAACAGTTACTCTACACAGTCCCCAGTACAAATGGAATGGCGTCACATTTTTATCACTAATTATCAGTAATTATCAATTATTGGTAATATTGGTAATTATGAAATATATTTTACCAAGTAATTTAGCAAAAGAAAAATCAGTACATTTACTTTCTTTTTTTTTTTAATTTTTTTTTAATTTTTTTTAAGAAATTTATTTATTTTAGTTGGGGGCTAATTACTTTACAATATTGTAGTAGTTTTTGCCTTTAGATGACTTTAAATCTGAAGATTTATTTTTAGCCATCAATTTAAGAGGGAAAAATCATTTTAGGTCATTCAACTTAAATGAAATAATATTTATATGTTAATAATTATAAAGCAATGACAATAGTCTGTGAAGGCTATGCTTTTATTACTATAGATAACAAGTAAGATGAACAGATGTTATGTGTGTGAGTGGTGCTTTGTGGGCTCAATATATTTTTGTTTAGTATATGAGACAGAAAGGAATTAACATTTTATATTTGTATCATTATAAAATTACCTCTTTGAAGGCTAGCTCATTTCATCATCCATACTAGTGATGAGGAAATGTCTAAGAGGAAATCCATACGGAAGTATTTAGAAGAATATAGGAGATAACAGGGCAATCCTTTTCATGATTAGTTCCTACTATTATTTAAATCTACCCATAAAATAGTTGTTAAAAAATCCCTTTTTTTTTTTTCTTTTTTTGGACTCTTAGCCCATAAGAAAGAAACCCAAAATATTTTTCTTGGGACTACATAACTTGACCCAACATTATAGAAATACCTAAGTTTTAATTAATAGCTTCCTTTACCTTCTATTAAAACTAAGTTGCTAGAGAAATTGCTTAATGTAGGTTTGAAAAAGATTGCAAATATCAACAATTGATTCAGTAACTACTAGAATAGTTTTTTGACTTAAATCTAGACTATTTTACAGGTTCTAAATGAATCTAAGATTACAACAGTTTTATAACAGGGACTTTAAAAGATAATACTTTCACATTCCACATTGATAGTATCACCGATTCAATGGATGTGAATTTGAGCAAATTCCAGGGTGCAGTGAAGGAGAGGAAGCCTGGCGTGCTGCAGTCCATGGGGTTGCAAAGAGTCAGACACAACTTAGCAACTCAATAACAACAACCACATTCTCATGGCCTAAAAACTGTCTGGAAGAACTCTCCAACAAAAGTATTTCATCCCATAGTTATATACCACTTTTTATAAATGAAGAACTGAAACTTCATAATATAAACAAAAGGGAAACGTGTAATAAAACTTGAGTAATGTATTAAAAGGGAAACTGCCCTTTAAAGATAATGGATCTATTCTCTACTCCATGCATGAATGCAACTCTCATTAATGTTAATGGAACTTATGCATAAGCATCAAGAAAATATACCTGGTATAATGGATTTCCAGAATGGGTAATGGCTTCTAATGTATCCCTGGCATAGCTGTGTCTTTATGCAGCCAAATAAGAGTATTCTAAAATTTGGGGATAGAGATAAGCATTTAAGGGAAGAATTTTAAAGTAGTAAGAAACTCTGAGAATACAATAATATCTTTGCATTTTTCTTCTCTATTAAAAAACCCCTTCCAGTCACTGGTAATTTCTCTCCTACAATTGTGTGGATTTTAAGAGTCTAGTTTCAAAGCAATGATGTCACCTAATCAATTAATTGATCTCCAGTAGCATATTGGGCACCTACTGACCTCGGGAGTTCATCTTTCAGTGTCCTATCTTTTTGCCTTTTCATACTGTTCATAGGGTTCTCAAGGCAAGAATATGAAGTGGCTTGCCATTCCCTTCTCCAGTGGACCAAGATTGCTGGGAGAAATATCAACAACCTCAGATATGCAGATGACATCACTCTTATGGCAGAAAGTGAAGAAGAACTAAAGAGTTTCTTGAGGAAAGTGAAAGAGGAGAGTGAAAAAGTTGGCTTAAAACTCAACATTCAGAAAACTAAGATCATGGCATCTGGTCCCATCACTTCATGGCAGATAGATGGGGAAATAGTGGAAACACTGGCCGACTTTATTTGGGGGACTCCAAAATCACTGCAGATGCTGACTGCAGCCAGGAAATAAAAAGACACTTGCTCCTTGGAAGAAAAGTTACGACAAACCTAGACAGCATATTAAAAAGCAGAGACATTACTTTGCCAACAAAGGTTAGTCTAGTCAAGGCTATGGTTTTTCCAGTAGTCATGTAGGGATGTGAGAGTTGGACTATAAAGAAAACCGAGCAGTGAAGAATTGACACTTTTAAACTGTGGTGTTGGAGAAGACTCCTGAGAGTCCCTTGGACAGCAAGGAGAATCAACCAGTCCATCCTAAAGGAAATCAGTCCTGAATATTTATTGGAAGGACTGATGTAGAAGCTGAAACTCCAATAGTTCGCACACTTGATGCAAAGAACTGACTCATTGGAAAAGACCCTGATGCTGGGATAGATTGAAAGAAGAAGAAGGGGATGACAGAGGATGAAATGGTTGTATGGCATCACCGACTCGATGGACATGAGTTTGAGCAAGCTCTGGGAGTTGGTAATGGACAGGGAAGCCTGGCATGCTGCAGTCCATGGGGTCAAAAAGAGTCAGACATGACTGAGCAACTGAACTGAACCGAACTGAATCAATTAACTAAGGTAATTTATAACCACAATGCCTGACACAAAGTTAATGCTCATAAAAGTTTAGTTGCTTTCCTGATCTTACTTGGATATTACATATAAAAATTCTCACAATAGTAGCTATCAGTAATCCAGAAATCTTATTTCTCTAAATTCAAAGTGTCCTGATTCTAGATTATCTGTTGATGTTTGGTAGCTTAGTTAGCTGCCCAAACCATTTTTTCTTTTTACTGTGGAATTTTAAAAAATCCAATTGTCACAACATTCAAGCAAATAGAAAATTTTATTAAGCAAATTATAATTTACCTAATTCCCTTGTGGCTCAGCTGGTAAGGAATTCGCCTGCAATGCAGGAGAGCTGGGTTCAGTCCCTGGGTTGGGAGATCTCCTGGAGAAAGGAAAGGCTACCCACTTCAGTATTCTGGCCTGGAGAATTCCATGGACTGTTTAGACCATGGAGTGGCAAAGAGTTGGACACAACTAAATAACTTTCACTTCATTTTCAATTTATTTATTGAACAGTCAAGTTAGATACTAGTATGATGATCAAAATGTAAAAACCAGCGCAGTTTTGTTAACCCTTAACCTAAATATCTTCCACAATTTCTGGCAGAGACATTATGTCATCTGAATATAGTACTTTTGTTCAGAAACTCTTCAGAACAGCCTCTCTGTACAACTAATCTACATTCAATCATATGACAGAGAATAGCTAACTGTTTTGAAATAAACTATTTCATGGTTCTTGGTCTTGTTTTTGTTTACGCAACTAATTACTCAGTTTATCTAAGGAGGAGTTCTTATCTGTTTCACACTTATATATTAGTTTTTTCTCAACGTTGCTCTGCAATTTTTTCCTATTCAAATCCTTGGGAGCTTCCCAATCACAAATCTTGCTTCTTCTTCAATAATGGAGACTCTACAGGTCTGCCCCTCTCTTCCTCACTCCCTCCCTTTTGCCTTTTGCTTTCCTTTCTGTCAACCCTACATAGAGTGTAAGCATTTATCCTCCCTTTCTCCCATCTAAAACAGTGGCACAATTCTATTGCAGTTTTGAAGAATAGTGAGTAGAGACAAAACTGACTTAAAACTCATGTAAACATTGTTATATTTTCCTTGATAGTCACTTGTATAAGTATACTATGGAAATGTTTTGAGAAAGATTGAAGCCATGCCTTTTGAGATCTACAATTTGAGAAAGAAGGAAAAATGGGAATTCTGGCCAAGAGTCTGGAAATAGGATAGATCAAACAAGTTGTAAAGGGAACTGACAAGAATAGAACTAGTGTGATCAGAAATTTCTTGTATGCCTGACATTTTAAGCATTAAGCAGTACTGTTATACATTTACTGATGATATTGCCATGTAGTATCATCCAGAGAGACTGAAGCTCAGAGGGATTTAGAAAATATCCCAAAGACACACACAAGATGGTAAGTGTGTGTGTGTGCGTGTGTGTGCGTGTGTGTGTGTGTGCGTGTGTGTGTAATTTGACTCCAAAGCTCCTGAACTTTCCACAGCTAGGAAAGATTGCCTCATTAATAAAATGGAATTTTATTGGTTACATTTTCTGTCCCCTGAGTAGGTCATCCAAGTCATCAAACTAGAAAGTTTTTGGTCTCCTACCAAACTGCCAACTATTCATACCCTACACCACATAATCTGTACACTAGAAAATAACATCTTCCAATTTTCAAAAGTCTCTAGTGGGCAAATTATTTCATGTTTCTTAATAAATGTACACCATTCTTAATCCCACATATAATATCTTTTCAAGGGCATGTTCCTCCATTATAATTCAGAAGAACATATTTGTCCACAATTTTCTCATGTAAAATGAGGATAACCTGCCCTTCATTTCATACAATTGTTGAAGGACAAAATTTATGCAAACTAATCATGTTTGTTGATGAGAGATATTTTGTAACTTTTTTTTTCTAAGACCTAAAATAATTCTTTGTGCATAATTCTAAGTAAATGTTGAATGGGTGACCTTTGACCTCTTAGTTCCACATATAGCTCCACAGAAGAAATACCATGTAAACCATTACCTATTGTATTACAAATTAAAAGAATCCACTTGTAGTATCCTAAATACTTTAGGACAGGTAACTACTCTACCATTCTCATTACATCTGTTAATTTTTAATTTAAAGAGGCAAAGTGGCATTAATAGAAAAAGCATGGGAAATCCTAAAAAAAACATTTGCTCAAGTCCTCTAAAATACTTATTATATAGTTTATAATCTTTACTAAAAGTTAAATAATTTGTTTGTCCTTTAGTATCCACAGCTACAAAATTGGAACTGAATACTTACCCCTGCTGCTGCCAAGTCGCCTCAGTCGTGTCCGACCCTGTGCGACCCCATAGACGGCAGCCCACCAGGCTCCGCCGTCCCTGGGATTCTCCAGGCAAGAACACCGGAGTGGGTTGCCATTGCCTTTTCCCAATGCGTGCAACCCCACTGATTTGTTAACATGAAAAGACAATGTACCTGTTCCATATTATGCAGAAAATAAATTATTGTTACTATTGTTGTGATAGTAATTATCATCACTATCAACAGTATTCAAATCAATACAATGAGGCTAGAAAGAATTACTTCATAATCTAGCATTTATATGCACATTTTACTAAAATGTGTTTTTTAGGTTGTGAACAATACTGCTAATTGATGGTCATTGAGTTAATTGGGGTACACAAAGCACTAATTGCAGAGAACAAAAAAGATTCCCTAACATGAATGTCTCACAATTTAGAGCGCATTTGCAATACCATCTATTATAGGGTATGGGTTCTATCAGCACAGCACTATACTGTATTTCCCTGCAAAATCTAAATTTGTATACCCAAATAATTAAACTGTGGTCCTGGAAACTTAAAATAACCAAAACATATCCCTTTCTTTATTTCTCTTTCTTAATTTCCAGAAATTTAGAGTTTGTTTAGTATTCCAAGCAAATAAAATAATTTGATGATTTTCTCCACTTATTTTGTTGTTTTCTTCTTTCATCCCATTCCCCAAACTCTATCATTGAGTTCCTTTGCTTGTCTCAAAAACTCATTTACTCTATAATATAAAATAGAAAGACTAGATTAAAATTACAGTATTATTTGTGGAAAGAAAAAGGGTGTTATTTAACATTTAGTTTAAATCAAAGTACCAGATCATCTAATGTGCATACTCAGTCACTCAGTCGTGTCTGACTCTTTGCAACCCCATGGATTATAGCCTGCCAGACTCCTCTGTCCAGGGAACTTCCCAGACAAGAATACTGGATGGGTTAAATCATCTAATTAGCACATTAAAATTTGGTCACCAAAAATCTGACCGATTTATGAATGGCCTCTTTGCCAAATTTTCATAGCTGCCTTTTTACAAACATCCTAAATATTGTCTCAACACTTAGAGAAACATATAACTGCCAGATTCAAAACAGAAGCACAAAATGCACAGAAAATCAGCTGTCTAAATCTGAAAACCATACATTGTGATTTTATCCCGAATTTCTTATCAATTTAAAACACTTAATAATAGAGAAAAAGACCGAGAATACTAACTTGTGGAAAGACCTACCACAACCATATCAAAGTTACTTATACCCCTTTTCCAACATTTTCTCCTTGTTAGAGCTATACATATGTCTCCTAAAAATAAGAACACCTGCTATATCTGCTTAGGAGTTGGAAGAAAAATACTCATCTTTCCATTTTGACCCATATATACCAATGTATTATACCTTTATGTTTACTTGCCAAAAATGTTCCAGTCAACATCTTGGCCATATGCCTCCAATCTTTGCTTAGTGTAATGGATTCTGAATATACCTTATAGAATTGCCATCTGGTCTATTCTAAACTCACCTTACACTATACCATGTTTCTTTTTGGGTCTGAATAGTAAATCCTTATATTTGATGGATTAAAGCAATGCTTTTTTATTAAAAACACATACTGAGAAAAAAAAACTTAAGAATGTATAAAGACTGACTCTGTAAATTGGAACATATGAAGCTTAAGGCACAAAAGAGAATGGAGTTCCATTAAAGTAAGTATAATTTAAAAGTCAAATTTAAATATATGCAGAAAGCATATGAAATTGTGTGTATTTTAGCCACCAGGAGCAGACAATATTATTTGCCTCAAAATTTTTAAGTTCTTTAATGAAATAATATAATGTTTAAAATATGGGGAAAACCACTATAAAAACTGAGTAGTGTTGCTATGACAACAGAAAACCATTCAACTAGTCTTAGACTAAGAAAAGTGAAAATAGATTCTTGCTTCATGAGAAATAATATTAAATAGAAATATGCAATATTCTAGTTATGCTTTTGACTTAATAAATATTCCAGCAATATTTAAAAGCACATTTTTTATAGAAACATATATACAAAGTCTTTGGAAATAATGTTTTTAAAATTAAGAGAACATGAATCTAAATATGAAGAAACATATGATGTCTCTTGGGATAAAGATGGCACATCAATTTATTTCATTTTTTGCTTCATTTAACATATATTTATTAGGCTTCTACTATGCTCCAGCACTGTGATAGGTACTGTGGAAAAAAATGATGAGCAAATAACACAATCCTCATTATCTTGGAGAGAAAATGAAGTAGGAAAAAAAGATATTAATCATTTAATCATAACCATAAGATCTCTGAATATACTGTTCCTCCTGGTAGAAAGGGGATAGGACAGAATTCCTGATACAGAGAGAATGTATGCTGAATGCTAAAAACTGTAAAAAAAAAAAAATCCAGTATAGGCCCAATCATACAGGCTTTTGCAAACAAGTTAAGACTTCGATATTTAGTCTAAAGGCAATAGAAAATTATTGAAACGAAATGAAATGTTCAATGAAATGATATTTTTATTTCAGAGAAAATTAAATTTCAGACTGTATTACTCACTTTTGTTGTAGAAACTAATATCAAAAGCTTGTAAGACAACAAAAGGTTTGTATATGAATAGCGCCTGTCAGTTGTAGCTCAGTTCTGGTTGTCAGGATACACTTTTACTCCCCAATTTTTTTAATTTTCAGGTCAGGCTGAAAGATTAGCTCCTATCTGGCACACCTCTTCTCATAGCACATCAAAAACATCTCTCAGCAGTGCATAATATTCTAAAAGCCTCCATTTCAAAGTGAAAAGATCTCTTTTGCTCCAATTTCCTTGTCTCTCGTAGTCACATAGCCAAGACTGACCAAGTGATCAGAAAGTATTTAAACTAATGAGAGGGTTGGCAAGCCACCTGGCAAGGAGATAGAAAGGGAAATATGTAATTCTTCATTAGAGACAGGAGAGAAGAGTTAGGAAAAGTAAAATAATCTACAAGTGTTTAAATATACTTTTGTGACTAGTGAATAAAAGTATAAGATCATACAGCAAGGTCAGAGCATTCTTAAAATCACCTTGCTTGTTACTTAGGTATGAGAAAACAAGTTGGTCGATGTATCATGAATGAAACATTTAGAGGAGGTATTCAAGGATGACTAATCCAGTAATAATTTGAAAGCATATGCAACTTCATAAAATATGTATCCCCCGATAGAAAAGAAAACAAAATTAAAAGTCGTCTCTGCTAATAGGTTTCAAGACCTGCATTTGTAACCCATATGTACCTATTGTTTTATCTACAGAAAACAATTTAATCTCAAAGATTTCATAACCAGAACTTTAGGGCTTATCTTTAGTTATTTGTGCCCAAGCAAATCAAAAGTATACACAACACTATTTCATGTAAATAAGCATTAAAACTTAGCCAACAACTTCTTATAAAAAATGTAGTTAATTCTTGAATATAGTGAGAGTAATGGTTTGGCACTTAAAATATGAATCATATTTTATTTGAGAATTCATAGTTTAACTTCATCAGATATAACAAAAATCTGTGTACTAAGGTAATATTTTATTCATTTTGTACTTTTGAATGAGAGAATTTCTAAACCAACAAACACTTATCCCTCACCACTAGAAAATTTGCCTAGTGATGTGACCTCCTGGGAGTTTCACCAGTCTGTCTAGAAATTTAAATACCTCCTGTCTGATCAAAGTGTTCCCAAGCAGAGTATTTTTAAAAGTATCTTATTCATACTAGCAAATACTATTTTTTTAAGTATTATTCCATGAAAGGTTATTTTTGTTAAATACTATGCCATTTTAAAAATGACCCATTTGTAGTATATTAGCTTTATATTGCTATATGACAAATTACTCAAATTTAGCTATTTACAACCGCACTAATGTATCATACAAATTTCCCTGGGTCAAGAATGTAAGTACAACTTAGACAGCTCCCATGCTCAGAATCTCGCCAGACCAAAATCAAGGTGTTAGCCAGAACTGCAATCTCATTTTAGTCTCAGGTTGTCTTCCACACTTACTGGTTGTTGGCAGAATTCAGTCCCTATTGCTGTAGAGAAGGAAGTCTCCCTTTTCTTGCTAGCTGTAAAACGGAATCCTCTCAACTCTTAGAGGCTACCCTCAGGACCCTGCCAAAGGTCCCAATCCAATAGGCAGTTCACGATGTGGTGGCTGGCTTCCTCAAGGACAGCAGGAAAATCTGCTGCTTAACTCTCTGACTTCTTTTAAGGACTCAAATTATTACATAAGGCTCACATAGTAAAATATCTCTTTTGATTAGTTCAAAGTCAACTGATGGGGGATCTTATTCATATCTACAACATCTGTTCTACCATGTAAGGTCACACAATCATAGCAGTGACTCACCATCATATTCACAGGTCCAAACCACCCAGACCCAAGGGAGGGAACGGCATCTTCAAGGCCATCTGAGGATTCTGTCTATGACACAGGGTTATTTATTTATTTATTTATTTCCAAATGGCCCTGCTGACTCAACAATCTAAAATGTATAAATATAAATTCAACTCCACACAATCAATTATAAGTGCTTGTTGACAAGCAATATGCCTGGAAAATCCTTCAGGGGAAAAAAATGTTTGCAATATATACCATATTGAGAAATCTTCTCTAAAAAACTGTTCATTTAAACATACTTTTAAACTTAAAATAATTTTATTATAAACAGTGAGTGAACCAGAGAGGTCCAAAAGGAAACTAAGGTGAGTTTTTTAATCACTCTACTCCCTCACATTCCTCCAACTCAATCTTTTCCTTTTTCTTATTCCCTTTCCTCTGTGGATGATCCTGCATGGAAAATCTCTGCTCGGAACCTCAAAAGATATGGAATTAGTAAAAACCATCATCCTGCTATAATCCAAGCTCCTGAAAAGAGTGATCTAGATTTCCAGTAAACAAGCAAACAAATCAATGAGAAAGACTGTGTGTGAGAGAGAGAAAGACAGAATATTGGCTGGCAACCCTGATCTTACCCCCGACCAATATAAATCCTAAAGTTTGTGTTTCAAATTGAACGCTCAGACCTGAAGACACATGTTCCCCTAAAATCCTCTGTGCAAACCTAACAGCTTTATTCACTGGAAACAACACAAAAGTGCTTCAACAAGTGTTTGATAAACAAAACTTGTACCTGCACACAACAGAACATGACTCAGCAACACGAAGGACAAGCTGTCAACTCATGTAACAGCAAGGATAAACCTTAATGAATTTTTCTAAATGAAACAGACCAGAACCAAAAGAGTTCATTCTGTAAGATTCTACGTATATGACATTCTGGCAAAACTATTGCATCAGTGGTTTCAAGGAGACAAGGGTAGAAGGAATATTAACTGAGGGGGCTACGCAGGGAAAATTAAGATACCATTGAACACAAGTCTCCTGGAAAATGGCAGATCAAGATGACAAAGTATTAATAGATGATTTTCCCATTGGAAAAAAATTTGAATGCTTAGCAAATCCCAAAATTTACATTTATTTGTCTTAGTTTTAAATTCTTAAGGCAGCCTTATATATTAAAAAATGTGTGTATGTATCTGAAACTATTTTTTTCTTTCATTAAGAGTTTGTAACAAACTGAATATCTGAGGGTGAAAACTGATAAATATTAAATGATGAAGGAAATCATTACCTTTAATATAAGTAGAAAAGTTCTAAGGCTAATAAGGGATAAAAACCTAGACTATTGAGTTGCCACTTATTACTGAAAAATCATCTAATTTCAGCATAAGTCACAGCATAAATATTTAATTGTTTATCAAAAATATTCAAGGGAGAGATGAGCTTTTAGGTATATTCTGCAGGTAGGCATAAGGAAGTGCTAAAGTATCCAATTCAATTAGAACTTGAAAACTGCCCACTTTGAGATTTGCTGCCGGTTTGAATTGATTGACATTCACTGTTTTATATTTCTGTGATTTTTTTATTGTTTATAAGTTTCTTTCACTTTTAATATACTTTATTTTTATTCTGTTATAAAATACATGATTCAGATTCGAAAATATGAAGATACAAGCTATAGTTATAGTTTTACCACAATAAAGAGACGAACCTAGATATATAAGAAGAAAGATTAAAACCTGACTTTAAATTGTAAGAAATTTCTGTCCTTCACACTTGCAAAATTATGAAAAATGGATGGCAAAATATACTGAATTCTCATTGTAACACTTTAATACTAAGAGAAATTCAGCAGAAAGAAGCTTATCTGTCATTTTACCTGAGATATTTGGAAGGTGAAAATAGAGAAAGGATCTAGGTGATCGCTTGCTCTGATCCCTTTAGGATTGTATTATAGAAAGATTTCACAGTATCCCTTCTTTCATCAATAAAATGATTAGATATTTAAATATTCAGAAATGTATTAATAATACTGAAAATATTCTATCAATTTTTCCTACAAACAATTTAAATATCATTCTAACAGTTAAGATAAGAGCAAATAATTAAGACTGTACTAAAAATCAGATAATCTTTTAAAACTTTTTTCCTTTGTAAATTTACTTGAGTAAAATTGACCTTTTTTGGTGTTCATTAAAGAAATTGTAACATATCCTTGTAACCACCACAACAAGCAGGGTCCAGCATAGGTTATCAACCCCCCAAAAAATTGCTTAAGTCTACCCCTTATAGTTACAGCATGCTCCAACCCCTGACAAGTACTGATTTGTTCTCTTTACTATAGCCTTGCCTTTTCTAGAATGTCACATAAATGAAAAATGCAGTATATGACCTTTACGTGTGGATGTTATATGTGGGTAGATACAAACAAGAGTAATTAAAAAAAAACTTAATAAAATAATGTAGAGCTCATTAAAATAACTATGGAAACATGCCCCCAGACTTGAAACTGAAGATAAAATCAGTTTTATAATATATAAGGTCAGAACAAAAGACTAGAAATGGTGCCTTCTTTCAAAAGACTAAAGTGTACAGCTGTCCCCAAATTCACCTCTCACAAGTATTTATCTTTTAGATATGTTCTACAACTTGACAATTCTTATAAACTGCCTATTCCCATTTCCCCCTTTGGAATATGGGGCCACACAATATCCACCTGTTAGGGTCAATTAATTTGTGAAAGAGCTCCAACAGCTTTGAGCAAAAGCTCTTTTCCTTTTATTAAGGAATAGAGAACTGCCATATGTTAATTGCTAATCCATTTCTCACCTAGAATAGTGAGGCAACTCAAAGGCATTATTTACACAGCTTATTAAATTACTGCTTTTAAAAAATATAATGAATATTTCTATAACAATAATGATAAGCTTTCCCACAAGAATTTAACTTTTATTTGTGAATTTATTTTCTCTAGTCCAATTTTAGGAGGAAAACATTATTGATAGAGAGGAAAAGTTCTTTCAAATGATTTATGATTCATCTTTATAAATGAACTGAAGATTATGGGTATAATAATTTATAATAAAGAACAACTCCATAAATATTAGTTTATGATAGAAAATGCATAACTTTATATCAATTAGGAGATTGTCTTGTTAACTAGACCTTTCAGATAACATAGTGATTGGATAGATAACACTAAATAAAGTTGCTACAACTTACTAGGGCTGGCATATCTAGAAAGTGATAAAGAAGGTCCCATTTCTTACTTGAATTTATGGTACTTTATTTGTTGTATAGTTTGAATGATCACTGTGAATGTCTAACTACAAGAAAGATTAAGAAGAAAACTTCCAGACTGATGGAGCTAAGAATTCTTATCCATTACACAGGTTTGTTAAGGAAAAAAAAAAAAATCAGGGTTGGAGAAAATGAATCAGTATCTCAATTTATGATAACTATTATTTGTCATTTTCTCTTTCCAAATATAATAATATAGAATTTCAAACTCTATCAGCCATGTAGCCATCACAGTATTTGCAAACTGGTGAGAATATACAGTTCCACATATACTTCACTACCCTGGAAGCTTGCAAAACATTAAACAATGAAATTTGCTCTCATAAATAATAGAATAGCAAAGCTTTGTCTTGAAATACTATGCTTCGATCTTTGCAGGATAGAGAGCTATCACACAAGATGATAAAGGCTAAAATCTCACCCACAATCTGTGAGTCATTGGGATATGTCTATTTTCCAAATAAATCTCAAAATAATATATTTTTTTTGTTCATGTGCAATACAATCTCAAGCTACAGCTGATTCATTTCTCCACTAAAAGCGATTAGTTCATGTATTTTCCTCTATTGGTTATTCCTTTCCATAAGCAACTTAAAAAGTCATTAGCCTTGATTACAACAATAAATGTATACTGAGCCTCAACTATGTGTCAAGGGCTTTATTAGTCACATTTTTATAAGAAAAGAGTTATTCTAAAGGAAATCCATTTAGTTTCCCTACTTCCAATCCTCTGAAGACTACATCTATTCAGGCTTTTGGAGCATTCATTCCCATGAAACATTCTATACCTGCTTAGTTGACGAATTCAGTGCTTCTATAAATATGATGAATAGAAGACTCAGCCTTGCATCTGGGGAGCAGCTGAGGATTAGCAATCTGGATGGGCATTCCAGGAGAGGTCAGGAGTAAGGACTCTGGCTATGGGTTTTCAGAAAGGGAACACTGAATTTGGAATGGGAATATACCAAAGGAGGGCTTAGAGAGGAAAGAAGAATCTGGAGAGGAAAGAAGAATCCATTCCATGCAAAAGCAAGAAGCAGCATGTATCTAGTGTCTGCACTCAACTTCACATTGTCTTTGGCCCCATGGAAAAAATAGTCCCTTTTTACTTACCTCAGGTAATTAGTGTTTCTTTATTCACCCACTAAGAATATTTGTTCTTTTTTAAAAATTTATTTATTTTTAATTGGAGAATACTTTCTTTACAATATTGTGTTGGTTTCTGCCATAGATCAACATGAATCAGCCATAGGTATGCCCCTCCCTCTTAACTTCTCTCTCACCTTCCACCCCATCTCATCACTCTAGGTTATCACACAGCACTGGTTTGATCTCCCGGCCTCATACAGCAAATTCCCTTTGGTGTCTATTTTACATACGGTAATTTATATTGTGTATGTTTCCAGGCTACTCTCTCAATTTATCCCACCCTCTCCTTGCCCCACTGTGTCCATAGTTTGTTCTCGAGAAAGATTGTACTGATGAACTGATTTGCAAGTCAGCAAAAGAAAACTTGTTTTGAAAAGGGTATAGCTTCCTTCACTTTAAGGTGTAAAACACAAATCTTCAAATTCTACCCCATTTGTCATGAACTGGAGAGTAGAGACTCAGGTCAAAAGTAAGACAATATATTTGTCATATTCTTCCCAGGTGGTGCTAGTGGTAAAGAATCTGCCTGCCAATGCAGGAGACATAAGAGACAAGGGTACAATCCCTGGGTCAGGAAGATTCCCTGGAGGAGGGCGTAGCAACCTACTCCAGTACTCTTGCCTGGAGAATCCCCATGGACAGAGAAGCCTGGCAGGCTATAGTCCATAGGGTCACAAACAGTCTGACATGACTGGAGCAACTAGGCACAGCACATTTGTTCTGTAAATAGCACCTACTGATCCTACCACCTGAAGGTATGCCTTTGCCCTCCCTTTAACCTAACTTTGGTTAGGCAGTTCTCCTTTTGCAGATTTGAAATTACGGAATGAGGATAAAAGCAAGAGTCAAGAAAAAAACAGAAAAGAGAGAAATCTCAGATGTTTAATTATTTAATTATATTAATTAATTAACATAAATTACCTCTGGTTATTTCAGTTTTACACCTGACTTATTTTGGGGTTTTGGCCCTGATAAACTGACTTTGCACGTAGACCCAGAAAGCTCAGAACAAATCACTGATGACAGCTAGGCAGTTATTCAGAAATTGCATCCGTCTCTAAACTCATACTTTGGCCTGTCTAATCTCGCTTTGCTCTTGGTTCAAAATTTGTGATTCCTTACAGTAACTTCACACTTGCCTTAAAACTTCTCTTGGCTTGCTCTGGTTTGCTGCTAATAGACTCTAGCATTTTGAACACTAGTTTTTAGTGTCATCTGTGGGCAACAAAGTGTTAACTCAGTGGACCTAATTTTCCCAAACTCTGCACATTCCTGTTTTCCTGACAGGCTCTTGGCTGGCTCATATAAAATAATCTCAGAATCCATACCCCCATGCCCCCCCACCAAAAGAAAAACAAATGGCGATTTTGGTAAAATAAGTGTGATGGGCAGACCAAAGTGAACATCCATGTATTTAAGTAGAACTGAAGGCTTTTAAAATCAAATCTATGCCTAGATTTTGTGTTGTCTCCCACTACTCCTTGCGCCCCACTCAACTTTGTATCTGTCTTTAGTTATAAAAGCTTACACACTATTGTACTATTATATGCGTCCATGCCTCTGTGTCTCTGGTCATGCTATTGTCTGTGTTTGGAAGATCTTTCCCCTCTTCTCTATTTTTTTGAAATTTTATTTATCCTTCAAAGCTCAGTTCAAATATAACATCTTTGGTAACACTTGTTATTTGTTGTTGTTGTTCAGTCACTCAGTCATATCTTTGCAACTACAGGGACTGTAGCACACCAGGCATCCCTGTCCTTCACTATCTCTTGGAGTTTACTCAAACTCATGTCCATTGAATCAGTGATGCCTTCCAACCATCTCATCCTCTGTCGCCCCCTTCTCCTCCTGCCGTCAATCTTTTCCTAGCATCAGGGTCTTTTCCAGTGAGTCGGCTATTTGCATCAGGTGGCCAAAGGATTAGAGCTTCAGCTTCAGCATCAGTACTTTCAGAGCATATTCAGTTTTGATTTCCTTTAGGATTGACTGGGTTGATCTTTTTGCTGTCCAAGAGACTCTCAAGAGTCTTCTCCAGCACCACAATTCAAAAGCATCAATTCTTCAGCACTCAGCCTTCTTTATGGTCCAACTCTCACATCCATACAGGACTACTGGAAAAACCATAATTTTGACTGTACATACCTTTGTTGGTAGAGTAATGTCTCTGCTTTTGAACGCACTGTCTAGTTTTGTCATAACTTTTCTTCCAAAGAGCAAGCATCTTTTAATTTCATGGCTGCAGTCACTGTCCACCGTGATTTTGGCGCCAAAGAGTCTGTCACTGTTTCCATTTTACCAGTTAGAATCAATTGTTTACTCAGTGCTAATGTAGGCATTCAGGTTACACTTTATTGGGAAATCACAGTCTTAGAGTATGTTGTGTATATCTTCAGCCATCAGGAGATCAAAGAACAGGAAAAAAAGTGTCTTAATTATTTTATATCCTCTAATTTGTGGTGATACCCATAATCAACTAGGTTTGTTGCCCCCCTGCCCCTATAAAAATTTTTTCCTCTGCTTTCCATTCCCACCTCTTAAATTATAATCAAAGTAAAAAGCATAACTGTTATGGAAAAAGTGTCAAGACAAGTCTTCTAACCACACCTTTTCACCAGATTGCAACCAATAAACAACCCATATGAATATTCTGGAATCACTTCTAATCCTAATGCTTTGATCCTAATAAACAGTAAGTATATGAATTGAACTCGATTAAAGTAAAAAAGCTACCCAGTCTCTCTTAAAATATTCTCACTAGCCCACAACTAATCATCTTACTAGTTAGATGACAACTTGTTGAAAATTAAGGTTTTTATATAACAAATGTTTAAACAAGATTGTAGGATGAGGGTATAAAAGTGGATTTAATATGGAAACATTATATAAGATACAGAAATTATTTTACATGTGCATCTAAATATCAGAAAGAATTAATCATTTCTCATGAATAAATGGATTATATATCATACACAAAGAAATTACAAAGGTCAATTTTTTTAAAAATAGCACATTCAAAATCAATATAATTAGTTCTGTGACCATACCTACTGCTGTCTTTTTACAGTACTATGACTACTGGATCACAACCAAGTTTGTCAGCTGAATTCCAGATGCAGAATTGAATTCTCTCATAACTATATGAGAGGGAGAAGAGGACTGCCTCATTTTGAAGCCTTAAGTTGAGACCATAGTGTCATCTGAAATATGATAAAGTTTGTAAATGAGCTCATTTTATTTGGAAATCACTTAGAAAAAACAATATGAAACCAGTGATAATGTATTTTCCGATACATTTCAGATTTAAGCCACAATTAGAAAGGGTTGCTGTAATGCTATATAAAATAATATTCCTGCCTATGTCAGATAGTCCATTTAGCTGTCAAAAATAATCACACTAGACCTATATATATATATATATATATATATATATATATATATATATATATATCATCCAGTTACAGATTCTCATAGTATAAGTATTCCATAAGAAGGAAAGAGATTATCACATCATAATTTTAAATTTAATGATTTAAATCACCTTTTTCCTTTTTGGCCTTTACTTGCATATGATTTTTCTAAAAACTGTAATTTAGCCTATGGAATAGTAAGAAACAACAGTTTGCAGTAAATGTACAGTTGGGATATTTTAGTTAGTTTTTTTTTTTTATAACTTCTAGGTTCATTCCTAGAATGGAAGACATTTTTTCATGTTATATATTTGTTCATTGTTTTTTATCTTCAGGTTTTTTTTTTTAAGTTAAACAATAATAATATTTGACATTTAGGCATGTAGATGCAAAACATGGTATTTAAGGCCTTCAATGTATGTGTCTACCTTACCTTATTAGCTAAACTCTCTTCTACCTTTGTACCATAACAGGATGATATAGTTCTATTGACCTTTTCAGATTGCTAAATTTTCCAATATCAATGTCTTTCACTTACTGATATCACATATTAGTCACAGAACCAAAGCCTGTTTGTACTGTAATGAAAATCAGCATAGAATAGTTTAGACTTGTAAACATTTGGGTTCAAATACCTGTCCAATCCTGTAGTACTTATGCAACCATGGCAAGTTACTCAAATCCTTGTGCCTCATTTACTTCATGTATGCTTTAATGATAATAATAGTAGTTAACTCACAGAATTTTTTGAACATAAAATTAGTTAATATTTGAAAAGCTCTAGACAAATTGTAAGTGCTCAATAATCGTTAATTGGTATTTTAGCCCTAGCATTGTCACTAAAATAATGTGGAACATCAGGCAAGTCATTTACCTTGTCAAGTGAAGATAATACACATTCCTTAATTAGTTATTAAGCTTGCTGTAAGTGCAAAGTTTAAAACTTTTAGTAATTTATGCATTAAATTAAAAGGATTTTTGCAAAAAGAGTGATCTTAAAGTAAATGGAGTAGAGTTAAGGATGTACCAAAAGTATGGGAAGAGAAAAAAGAGAGAATAAAGCAAAATATTGACTTTTCAATATTGAGCTAGGAATTCTCCAAACACTGAACAGAATGTGTCACACATACAGACCAAAACTAATGATGTTTATAAGACTCAGAAACCTGAAAAATATTATAAACTTGTAATAGGGCAATTGTTTTATAAAATGCATTATGGTAAGTACTCAATAAATACTTGATATTATAAATACATATCTTCAGAACAATCTTACCATGTGTGGATAGTTTTATTTCCAATTTACTAATTGGAGACCAAAAGTTAAGAAGACTTAACTAAATTACCCAAGATCCACAACACAACTAAAATAATGCAGTATTGAGATGCAAATTGAAGTCTTTTACAGATAAAGCCTGCATTCCTTCAATAAACTACCTCTCAGTTCCAGGAAATCACATCATGTAAGTCTGTCTGAAGCAATGGTGGAAAACTAGGCTGAAACGGCTGACACACTTCACCAAACGCTTTTAAAAAATTATACTTCTTTTCCATTAAAAAGAAGTAGAACATATGGTTCAGGTGGCCAGACAAATAAGTGGTAATTGTTTCATCAATATCCTAAAGGAAGAAGTTGAATAATTAATTGAAACTAGAAAAACATTAACAATTCAAGAGTGAGAAGAATTGACATTATCTACTGTAGGTTTGTATAAAGTCAACTATGTTTTATATTGTACTATATTGGATATGTAGAATTCTATAGGGAATTTCTTCACCGTCCAACTCTCACATCCATACATGACCACTGGAAAAACGATAGCCTTGACTAGACGGACCTTTGTTGGCAAAGTAATGTCTCTGCTTTTAAATATGCTATCTAGGTTGGTCATAACCTTCCTTCCAAGGAGTAAGTGTCTTTTAATTTCATGGCTGCAGTCACCATCAGCAGTGATTTTGGAGCCCAAAAAAATAAAGTCTGACACTGTTCACACTGTTTCCCCATCTATTTCCCATGAACTGATGGGACCAGATGCCATGATCTTAGTTTTCTGAATGTTGAGCTTTAAGCCAACTTTTTCCACTCTCCTCTTTCACTTTCATCAAGAGGCTCTTTAGTTCTTCTTTGCTTTCTGCCATAAGGGTGGTGTCATCTGCATATCTGAGGTTATTGATATTTCTCCCAGCAATCTTGATTCCAGCTTGTGTTTCTTCCAGCCCAGCATTTCTCATGATGTAATCTGCATGTAAGTTAAATAAGCAGGGTGACAGTATATAGCCTTGAGGTACTCCTTTTCCTATTTGGAACCAGTCTGTTGTTCCATGTCCAGTTCTAACTGTTGCTTCCTGACCTGGACGGTGAAGAAAGCTGAGCGACCAATAATTGATGCTTTTGAAGTGTGGTGTTGGAGAAGATTCTTGAGAGTCCCTTGGACTGCAAGGAGATCCAACCAGTCCATCCTAAAGGAGATCAGTCCTGGGTGTTCATTGGAAGGACTGATGTGGAAGCTGAAACTCCAATACTTTGGCCACCTCATGCAAAGAGTTGACTCATTGGAAAAGACCCTAATGCTGGGAAGGATTGGGGGCAGGAGGAGAAGGGGACGACAGAGGATGAGATGGTTGGATGGCATTACTGACTCGATGGACATGGGTTTGGGTAAACTTCGGGAGTTGGTGATGGACAGGGAGGCCTGGAGTGCTGCGAATCATGGGGTCGCAAAGAGTCAGAGGCAACTGAGAGACAGAACTGAACTGAACTGAAAGGGAATTTCAAGGATTGTTTTGCCACTTGTTTTAACTTTTCACATAGGCTTTAGAAACTAACATTGCACTTCACATACACTTGTGAGAAGCAAATTTAATCTATTCTCCTTATATGACACTTTTTTATTTTTATTTTTTTCATTTGTCTTGTGCCCCGCTACCTCCACATGTGGGCTCTCAGTTTCCCGAACAGGGATTGAACCAGGGCCCCCAGAAATGGAAGCATAGAGTTGTAACCAGTGGACCACTAGGGAAGTCCTTAACATCCTTCTTATATTCCCTACATTAATGAAGGTAGTCGAATGACTGCAATCCACAAATGTCAAGATTTCAGTAGCTTACCACAGTAGAGTTTTGTTTCTCATTCAGAACTCCCTCAAAGGAGTTTCCCTAATCAGAGTGTAGCTCTCTTTCAAGCATGATTCAGGGAGCTAGGACTCTTTCATACTGTGAATGTGATCTCTCATCTTCCTCAATTAGTTTCTAAGATTTAGGGACCATTTCAACAGACAGAATAGCAGGTGAAAAATTACACACGGGAGGTCTTATAAGCCTGACCTGGAAGTCTGCAGACTTTATATCATTTCTACTGAACACTCATTGTATATTATATACATTGTAATGTATATATTAATACAATATACATTTCTTTGGCTACAACTCAGTCTATGGTTATGCAACTGAGGTCACACATCAGTTAGATCCATTAAACTATATCTTGCTTAATAAATAATAAATTGTAACTTACCTTCATTGATCAAACTCGCTTTGTTTTCGCAAAAACTGGACATACTCCAAGCCTCAAGTAGCCTAAACAATAATATGTACACCCAAGTTGTTTTTCAGGAACTCAGGATCAGTTGTGTCCACCTTGAGCTCCACTCATTTAAGACTGATTTGGATGACTGACCCTTCAACTGGTCATACACAAGTGTCTGGTCAGTGTCCTTTTGATGTCAGAGGGTCAAAAATTCCGCCCTTATAACACGTCTGCTGCTGCTGCTGCTGCTAAGTCGCTTCAGTCGTGTCCGACTCTGTGCGACCCCATAGACAGCAGCCCACCAGGCTCCCCCATCCCTGGGATTCTCCGGGCAAGAACACTGGAGTGGGATGCCATTTCCATCTCCATATAACACGTCTATGTCATCATTTTCTGAACATGTGTCCTGAGAAGAAGGCTGTGACTTAGTTATACCTGCACAGGACAAAGATTACATCACGTTTTTCTTATTTCTAATCACCTTTCCTTACATTCCTCATACCTCATACCACCTGCTTCTTTATCTCATAAATATCCAGCCCCTTACCTTCAGTGAGGCAGACTTGAGACTTTTCTCCTGTTTTCTTGCTTGGCTGCCTTGTGAATAAACCCTTTCTCTGCTACAAGCCTCGGTATCTAGGTATTTGGCTTGCTACACAATAGACAAACAAACCTAATTCGGCAACAGTTACACCTATCTGCAGGGGAGGATGAGAAAGACAGCCTCACTCGATGCATGGGAAGAAGACTTGGTGACATACCAGCAAGTTTGAGACATAGTCTCCCTACCTTAAAACGATGTCTCATTTTACAGTTCCACATATCCAGATACATCAAGGACTGTTTTAGATGCAACCTTCTTAAGTTTCCTGAGTTCTTACAGCATAGGTGTGTTTTTTGCCATAGGTGAGCCCTTAAACAAGTTTATAGGGTTTTGTTTTGTTTTCATTTTACATTGCTCTTAAGGAGCTTACTCTAAAGGCAAAACAGATAAAGAGTGGGATTCAAGGGACTTCGCTGGTGGTCCAGTGGTTAAGACTCTGCACTTCCACTGCAGGGGCCACGGATTCAATCCCTGGTCAGAGAATTAAAATCCCACAAGCCATTGCTGCTGCTAAGTCACCTCAGTCGTGTCCGACTCTGTGCGACCCCATAGACGGCAGCCCACCAGGCTCCTCCATCCATGGGATTTTCCATTAGGTGTGACCAAAAAAAAAAAAAGAGTTTGATTCGAGAGAAAACATCACAAGTTCAAATGCCATCATGTTTACATATTAACTTCATAAACTTGGGAAGATGCTTTAACTCTCTGACTCATTTTCACATCCATAAAATAATACTCAAAGTATGGTTGAAAGGTACAATTGGTATAATATATGTAAAGCTCTTAGAAGAGTGCCTGGCACTCCTCAATAAATTTTATCAATTATTTTAAATCTGCCGCTTATTATACATTTGCTTATCTCATTACTTTTATGAAACCAAAACCTCCTGAGGACCATGATCATGTATTTCCTTTAAGATCCTTTGCATTCTTAGGCAATGCTCACCTTATGCATTCTTAGGCAATGGTACCGCAGACAATGATAAGTCATTCATTCATGTCCGACTCTTTGCAACCCTTTGAACTATAGCCCACCAGGCTCCTCAGTTCATGGGATTTTTCAGCCAAGAATACTGGAGCATGTTGCCATTCCCTTCTCCAGAGGATCTTCCAACCCAGGGATTGAACCCTCATCTCATGTGTCTCCTGCATTGCAGGTGGATTCTTTACCCTCTGAGCCATTGGGGAAGAACCTTAGGAATATCAGGCAGTCAAATATTTGTTGGATAAAGCAAAGGATTTCTTTCTTAATTTTTCATAAATATTCTATATGCACTGCCATTATATGTGGTTGAAAAGATAATACATTGGAACAAAATACATAGTGGTGCTTCATATTCAGTTGCAAAATACTAAAATATATTCATAATTTTCCCCATTACTTCACACAGTTTAGTACATAAACGCCCACTTAAATGTATAGGATGATATTTATGATTGAATTTTACCCTAAGTGCCCTTTATATTAATGTAAACTCTTGAACAGTGACCAAAATCATTACAGCTTGATGTCTTTTCCGTGGCCTGAATGAGATGAATTGGTCTCAGTCCAATTCCTAGTGGACAAGTGTCTAAATCAAAAAACACCACCACAATTAGCATTAATTTAGTTAATAGTTTTAACCATTGAGGTCAAGGATAAAATGCATAATAAAATTTGAACTAACCTTGTAATGCAAGTTGTAACTCCTTCCAAAATAGAGATTGCATAAGTGATATCTGATAACTAGTTAATTTGCAGAATAAAAGGAAGAAAGGAACACCAATGAGACTGACTAAGAATTTATGTAATTTTATGAAACCAAATTTTCTATAATAGTCATTCCTTTCCAAAAACTAGCCATAAAAATTTGCTTCATGAAAAAATAAATGTCTAACAAAACTAACAATTTTCAACCTACTATTAATTTTGCAAATAAAGCTGAGAATTTAAATACAAATATATTTATCTCATTCCCAAAACACCATGTAGATAGAAGACTCACTGGTGAATTTCTAAAAGTGAGGGGAAAACCCTAGATTCTTTACAGACAGGTAGAAAAAACTTAATCTCTGGATCCAAAGAACTTCATCAAAGGACTTCAGAATACAAATGCTAAAAGTCTTTCTAGCAGCAAAAAGGTAAAACCTGAATATTTATCCCTTTATAAGATGATGTAATTCTCTTTACTATGAATCCAAACATCTTATTTTTACACATGAGATAATTTAGGTTCTGATAAATTTAGTTGATGTACCTAAAGTTACAAAGTATCTCCACTTTTCATGTCATGCTTAGTATCTACCTTAAAAGATTATACATTATTAAAAATTCTTCTGTGTATGAATGTGTGTGTTTAACATTGCTCAAAGCACTGAGAAAAACACTAAAGGACAAAATAGGTAAAACTCCCTGCCTTCATGAAATTTACATTCTAGTGATGAGAAAAAGAAAATAAGAAATGCATGTAATAATGCAATAGCATAAGGTCAGGGGGATTAGTTTGCATGATGACATGTCAGTTTGCTAGAGCTGCCATAGCAATGTACAGCAGAATGGGTGGCCTAATCAACAGAAGTTCATTTTCTCACAGTTTCGGAGACTGGAAGTCCAAGATAAAAGTGGTAGCAGGGTTGGTTTCTTATGAGGGTCATGAGAGAAGGATCTATTCCAGACCTCTCTCCTTAGCTGGTAGATAGCTGTCTACTCCCTGCATCTTCACATCATGTTCTATCTGTGCCTGCATCAGTGTTGCCATTTTCCTTTCTTACTAGGATACCAGCCATACTAGATTACAGCTCACCCCTGATGCCCTCATTTTAACTTCTTTACCTCTTTAATGATCCTGTCTCTAAGTACAGTCACACTCTGAGGTCCTGGGGCTTGGGACTTCAACACGTAAATTTCAATGTGTTCACAATCCAGCCCAAAACAAGAGGAAGATTGATATTGGAATTTTAAATGGGGTGATCTAGTCTGGTTTCAATGAAAAGATGTTATTTGGGCAAAGGCATGAAGGAGATAATTTACAAAACAAGTTATAACCTTGTTTGTAACAGATCTTTGTAACAAAAGCCAAATTTCCAATTAATAAAAACAAATTAAACTTAACTAACATTAAGAACAAAGGGGTAACTCATAGGACCCAAGGTAAGACCCTAGCTTGGCTTCAGGAAGGCCCTAAAATCAAAATCCAGAAAACCTCCAAGATACTAGGCAGTGCTTTGTCTCTCCATGGCTTGTCTCTGCTTCTCTCTGAATGTCCACTTCCTTCTCTTCCTACAGACCTCCCCCTCTCTGCTTATCAGGCCTGGGGTTGACAAAGCCTCTCCTGGTTTGCAGTTAATACATATCCCATTTTCAACTGGTTGGAAATACTTACTAGCCACTCCTGAATGCTAATTCCAAATTCCCTGGAGAGAAAGACCTGCTGGTCCAGGTAAGACAAAAATCTAGGATCACATTGAATAAAAATAGCTGTCTTTCTCTGTGAAAGGGCAAAATCCTTCTCTGTGGGAGAATGATGGGACTTTGTGAGTTAAGTAAATTACTCCAAAATAGTTTTTAACAGACAGTAAAAGTTTCCTCTTCAGCTATTAGATAACACATTTTTTTTACAAACTATTTTAGTCCTTTTTCCATGCTTACACTTTCCTCATCAAAATTTACAAATATTCTTGAAATTACTCTGAGCATTTCTTCTTTGGCATGGAAGGGTAGAAAGAGTACAAAGGAGAGGGAGTCATAAAAATTAGGTGAAATCTTACATTTCACAGTACATAGCCTCAGACTTTATACTTCTCAACTGGAAAAAGCATGTAACAAAGCACTTATCACACCATATGTAGTTGCTTATTTATTCAAATCCCTACCAACTTCAAGACGTTCAAGCTGGTTTTAGAAAAGGCAGAGGAACCAGAGATCAAATTGCCAACATCTGGTAGATCATTGAAAAAGCAAGAGAGTTCCAGGAAAACACCTATTTCTGCTTTATTGACTATGCCAAAGCCTTTGACTGTGTGGATCACAATAAACTGTGGAAAATTCTGGAAGAGATGGGAATACCAGACCATCTGACCTGTCTCTTGAGAAACCTGTATGCAGGTCAGGAAGCAACAGTTAGAACTGGACATGGAACAACAGACTGGTTCCAAATAGGAAAAGGAGTACGTCAAGGCTGTATATTGTCACCCTGCTTATTTAACTTATATGCAGAGTACATCATGAGAAATGCTGGGCTGGAAGAAACACAAGCTGGAATCAAGATTGCTGGAAGAAATATCAATAACCTCAGATATGTGGATGACACCACCCTTATGGCAGAAAGCGAACAAGAACTAAGGAGTCTCTTGATGAAAGTGAAAGAGGAGAGTGAAAAAGTTGGCTTAAAGCTCAACATTCAGAAAACTAAGATCATGGTATCTTATCCCATCACCTCATGGGAAATAGATGGGGAAACAGTGCAAACAGTGTCAGACTTTATTTTTTTGGGCTCCAAAATCACTGCTGATGGTGATTGCAGCCATGAAATTAAAAGACGCTTACTCCTTGGAAGGAAGGTTATGACCAACCTAAGTAGCATATTTAAAAGCAGAGACATTACTCTGCCAACAAAGGCCTATCTAGTCAAGGCTATGGTTTTTCCAGTAGTCATGTCTGGATGTGAGATTTGGACGGTGAAGAAAGCTGAGCACCGAAGAACTGATGCTTTTGAACTGTGGTGTTGGAGAAGATTCTTGAGAATCCCTTGGACTGCAAGAAGATCCAACCAGTCCATCCTAAAGGAGATCAGTCCTGGGTGTTCATTGGAAGGACTGATGTTGAAGCTGAAACTCTAATACTTTGGCCACCTCATGCGAAGAGTTGACTCATTGGAAAAGACCCTGATGCTGGGAAGGTTTGGGGGCAGGAGGAGAAGGGGACGACAGAGGATGAGATGGCTGGATGGCATCACCGACTCGATGGACATGGGTTTGGGTAGACTCCGGGAATTGGTGACGGACAGGGAGACCTGGCGTGCTGCGATTCATGGGGTCGCAAAGAGTCAGACACGACTGAGCGACTGAACTGAACTGAACTACCCACTTATGCAAAATTCATTTTTTAGAAAAAGTTTACTACTTTCTCAGCCAAGCACTCTGATAAAACAGGGTATCCAAAGGAAGAATGGGAGTGAGGAGGGGTTCTGACCCATTGTCTGTACTTACAAATTACTATAGACTGATGTTTGCACCTCCCCATTCATATGTTGAAACCCTAAATCCCTAGCGATGGTATTAGATGGTGGGGATCTTTGAGAGTTGAACTCTTATGAGTGGGATTTGTGCCCTCATAAAAGAAGCTATGGAACCTCCATCACCCCTTCCATCACATGTCACTTCAGATTAAAGTGAAAAGAGAGTTATCAACAAGAAGTGGGCTCTCATCAGACACCAGATCTCTCAGCACCATAATCTTGGACTTCCAGCTTCTAGAACAGTGAGAAATAACTATTTCCTTTTATAAGCCACCCAGTTATGGTATTTTTGTTATAGCAGCAGACTAAGGCAGAAATTATTATTTGCAATTTAAAATTCCAATCTCCTTTATGAAAAGCTTTACTTATCCTAGTAAAGTTTGAAACAAGGTCCTCCTATGAAAGTGAAGCTGAGAAAATGGAGTTAGAAACTATAAGTTTCTAGAGGACAGAAACTGAATCTTGCTACCTCCAATATTCAGGATTTGATTGGCAACCAATATACTAGAGTTGGTTACCATTTCCTCCTCAAGGGGATCTTCCCAACCTAGGGATTAAACCCATATCTCCTGCGTCTCCTGCATTGCAGATGGATTCTTTAAAACTGAGCAACCAGAGAAGCTCCTTCACATGTTTTAAAAAGAACTAAAATTCTGTAGAACATGTGCCCCATTCTCATATCTTGCATCTCTAAGCAACTCTCAAGTGGGAAATTTTCTGGTGAGATGGACTTCAAGACAGACTACTGAGGAATAAACCAACATGAAGACAGAACTACGAGATAAGTATGAAGTAAAAGAATTCCATTTGTCACATTGTCTTTGTATCACAGAATCTTTTAAATTTCAAAAGATGTTTAATCTCCTTTAAGCTCTATATAGATTACCCAAAAATTCACATAGAATGATGGTTTTGTTTTACTTTACTTCTAATTTCAGCCTCTAAACTCAACATTCATATCTCCCAAATGTAAGCAATCCATGAATAGCTACACAATTTAGGGTTATTAATTAGAATAAAGTTGGCAGTTTGACTGCAGAGTTCAGCCTGTTTTCTTGTGATTCTTTAATGCGGTTGACTGCCTGCAAACATTTAAATGATTCCCCTGCCACTTGTCTATGTATTTAAGCAAATAGACTATTACAAGAACAAAGACCTACTTGGTTTTTCTAATTTGACAGACAATAAAAGAAGGCTTTTGCAGCTTTGTTTTATTTCTAAACTCATTTAGCACCAAGAGCATATCCACTTCGACTTTTTTTGGAACTGGTTCATTATGAAAATGGTCTAATAAGGAGTAGTTGGACCTAGAGTTTTTATCCAGCATTAAATGAGCCCAAGCTTGTTTCCCCTTTTTTTTGTTTTATAATTATATTCTCTTTCAACCCATTTTGTGGTATCCTTCTAAACATACTCTCTTTTGTACTATTTCCTTTGATTGTGAATACTTCATTATATGTAGCAATTTCTATTATAGGTGTACAATATAAATTCATCTACTGATCTCTAGCTGTCTATTTTTCTTAAATAACCCATTGACAATTTATAATATAGGTGCTTACTCAAAATCTTATTACTGCATATTAGAGAAATACAAGTAAATGAGCCATTAAATAAATCAGAATAGAAAATATAAACGTTTTGTAACTCTGAGGTTGAGCTATGCCCAAGCCAAAGGCTTGCATGCAGATGTTTTTTGGGAATATGACTCCAAGAAGCAGATGGTTAGGGGAGGGCAAGGACAGGGAAACATGGAAGGAGGGAAAGTAATGTAAGATTGTAGAATATTAAAAACTAATCATCAGTACACAGCTTTTCTACTTCTCTGTAGATGGGATATTTTTTGTGTTGTCCTACAGTTGTTTTGAATGTGCTTCCAAGTGCTATTTGTCAATTTTCAGAAATATTGATAGTTGATTTTCAAATCATTGTTAATTTGAAATTGGTGGTATTTATACCACAGAAATAAGCAAACGTCCCATCAGAACATGTATGTTTTTCCATAGGAACACCATTCATGGATACTTTTATCAGTTCTATCAAGTCCACATATTACATTTTGTCAATAAGTTTTATTGACTCACAGCCACACCCATTAATTTATGTATTACTTTTGACTGCTTTTGCACTAAAGTCAGATTTGAGTAGCTAAGACCCAGATCATATGGCCTACAAACCCTGAAATATTTACTATAAGACTCATTACAGAAAAATGTTGGTCAATTGCTGTGTTGAACTATGCTGAGTGAATTTTCTGCCTTGGTAAAACAGAGCCCTGCTGCAAGGTTATTACATTTACCACTTTGCCTTTGTTTATTGAGATGATAAGGAGTCTGTTCTCACATTTCCCCCAGTAGATTTCATGTTTATCTGTCCCAGTCCTAGTGCTTTGCTCCCTATATGTAGGTACATTTCTTGATGCCCTAAATACATCTGGCAGCTACAGAAACATTTTAAACAGCAGCAGATTTTAACTCCTTAAACCCTGGTATAACATCACCCTAGAAAAACAGTGCAACAAAATTCTCCTTTTTGTGAACTTTAACTCTTCTTCCTTTAGCACTATATATGTGAATCCATCCTTTGTGCTCAGTTCAGTTCAGTTCAGTCGCTCAGTCGTGTCCAGCTCTTTGCGACCCCATGGACCGCAGCATGCCAGGCCTTCCTGTCCACCACCAACTCCCAGAGTTTACTCAAACTCAGGTCCATTGAGTTGGTGATGCCATCCAACCTTCTCACCCTCCATCATCCCCTTCTTCTCCTGCCTTCAATCTTTCCCAGCATCAGGGTCTTTTCCAATTAGTCAGCTCTTTGCATCAGGTGGCCAAAGCATTGGAGTTTCAGCTTCAGCATCAGTCTTTCCAATGAACATTCAGGACTGATTTCCTTTAGGATGTACTGGTTGAATCTCCTTGCAGTCCAAGGGACTCTCAAGAGTCTTTTCCAACACCACAGTTCAAAAGCAACAATTCTTCAGTGCTCAGCTTTCTTTATACTTCAACTCTCACATCCATACATGACTATTGCCTTGACTAGACAGACCTTTGTTGGCAAAGTAAGGTCTCTGCTTTTTAATTCGTGTTTAGAATCAAACCCCATTCCAACCAGAGACACTCAGACAGCTCAAAAAAAACCTGTGCGACCCAGAGACCCCACAGAGACTTAGACAGAACTATGTTTGAGCATCTCTTGTGGATGTACAAGTCAGCAGTGGACTGCCACAGGGGCAGGGGCTCTGGGTGCAGCAGACATGGGTATGGCATAAGCCCTCTTGGAGGAGGTTGCGATTAACTTCACCATAGAGCTGCCAGAACTTACATAGGACTGGAAAATAGATTCTTGGAGGGCACAAACAGAACCTTGTGCCCACCAGGATCCAGGAGAAAGGAGCAGTGACCCCAAAAGAGACTGACCCAGACTTGCCAAGGAGTGGTCAGGAGTTTCCAGTGGAGGTGTGGGTCGGTGGTGGCCTGCTGCAGGGTTGGGGTCACTGAGTGTGGCAGTACAGGCATGGGGCCTTTTGAAGGAGATTGCCATTATCTCCATTATTCAAACATAGTTTGGCCCCAGGTAAGTAACAGGGTGGAGAAGGCAATGGCACCCCACTCCATTACTCTTGCCTGGAAAATCCCATGGATAGAGGAGCCTGGTAGGCCACAGTCCATGGGGTCGCAAAGAGTCAGACATGACAGAACGACTTCACTTTCACTTTTCCCTTTCATGCACTGGAGAAGGAAATGGCAACCCACTCCAGTATTCTTGCCTGGAGAATCCCAGGGACGGTGGAGCCTGGTGGGCTGCCGTCTATGGGGTCACACAGAGTCGGACACGACTGAAGCTACTTAGCAGCAGCAGCAAGTAACAGGGAGGGAACAAACCTCTACCCATCAACAGAAAATTAGATTAAAGATTTACTGAGCATGGCCCAAAGAAGGTACACAGAAAAACTGTACAAAAAGATCTTCACAACCCAGATGATCATGATGGTGTGATCACTCATCTAGAGCCAGACATCATGGAATGTGTACTCAAGTGGGCCTTAGGAAGTGTAACTACAAACAAAGCTAGTGGAGGTGATGGATTTCAATTTAGCTATTTCAAATCCTAAAAGATGATGCTATGAAAGTGTTGCACTCAATATGCCAGCAAATTTGGAAAACTCAGCAGTGGCCACAGGACTGGAAAAGGTCAGTCTGCACTCCAATCCCTAATAAAGGCAATGCCAAAGAGTGCTCAAACTACCACACAATTACACTCATCTCACATGTAAGTAAAGTAATGCTCAAGATTCTCCAAGCCAGGCTTCAACAATTCGTGAACCGTCAACTACTAGATGTTCAAGATGGTTTTAGAAAAGGCAGAGGAACCAGAGATCAAATTGCCAACATATGCTGGATCATTGAAAAAGCAAGAGAGTTCCAGAAAAACATCTACTTCTGCTTTATTGACTATGCCAAAGCCTTTGACTGTGTGGATCACAATAAACTGTGGAAAATTCTGAAAGAGATGGGAATACCAGACCACCTGACGTACCTCTTGATAAATCTGTATGCAGGTCAGGAAGCGACAGTTAGAACTGGACATGGAACAACACACTAATTCTAAATAGGAAAAGGAGTACATCAAGGTTGTATATTGTAACCCTGCTTATTTAACTTACATGCAGAGTTCATCATGAGAAACGCTGAGCTGGATAAAGCACAAGCTGGAATCAAGATTGCTGGCAGAAATACCAACAACCTCAGATATGCAAATGACACCACCTTATGGCAGAAAGTGAAGAACAACTAAAGAGCCTCTTGATGAAAGTGAAAGAGGAGAGTGAAAAAGTTGGCTTAAAGCTCAACATTCAGAAAACTAAGATCATGGAATCAGGTCCCATATGGCAAATAGATTGGGAAACAGTGGAAACAATGACAGACTTTTTATTTTTTTGAACTCCAAAATCACTGCAGATGGTGACAGCAGACATGAAATTAAAAGACACTTGCTCCTTGGTAGGAAAGTTATGACCAATCTAGACAGCTTATTAAAAGGCAGAGACATTACTTTGCCAACAATGGTTCATCTAGTCAAGGCTATGGTTTTTTCAGTAGTCATGTATGGATGTGAGAGTTGGAGTATAAAGAAAGCTGAGTGCCGAAGAATTGTTGCTTTTGAACTGTGGTGTTGGAGACTCTTGAGAGTCCCTTGGACTGCAAGGAGATCCAACCAGTCCATCCTAAAGGAGATCAGTCCTGGGTGTTCATCGGAAGGACTGATGTTGAAGCTGAAACTCCAATACTATGGCCACCTTATGTGAAGAGCTGACTCAGTTGAAAAGACCCTGATGCTGGGAAAGATTGAAGTTGGGAAGAGAAGGGTTTGACAGAGGATGAGATGGTTGGATGGAATCACCGATTCAATGGACATGAGTTTGGGTAAACTCCAGGAGTTGGCGATGGACAGGGAGGCCTGGCATGCTGCAGTCCATGGGGTTGGAAAGAGTTGGACATGACTGAGCGACAAAACAACTGAACCAAGCATGGCCTCACCCATCAGAACAAGACCCAATTTCCTCCTCAGTCAGTCTCTCCCATCAGGAAGCTTCCATAAGCCTCTTATCCTTCTCCATCTGAGGGCAGACAGACTGAAAACCACAATCACAGAAAACTAACTAATCTGATCACATAGACCACAGCCTTGTCTAACTCAGTGAAACTATGAGCCATGCCATGTAGGGTCACCCAAGACGGACGGGTCATGGGAGAGTTCTGACAAAATGCGGTCCACTGGAGAAGGGAATGGAAAACCACTTCAGTATTCTTGCCTTGAGAACCCAATGAACAGAATGAAAAGTATTATTTGTATAGCTACTGGCTTAACTGACGTCTCCATCTTGGCCCTCAATTTTGCAGGACCAAGGTCCCCATTGAGTGCTTCCCAGGTGGCTCAGTGGTAAAGAATCCTCATGCCAATACAGGAGATGCCAGAGACATGGGTTCAAACTTTAAGTCAGGAAGATTCCCTGGAGTAGGAAATGGCAACCCACTCCAGTAGTCTTGTCTGGAAGAGTCCTTGGACAGAGGAGCCTGGTAAGCTACAGTCCATGGAGTCTCAAAGAGTCTGACAAGACTGAGTGTCCACACACATACACATAATGTCCCTATTATTCCATCCAGTGACTTCAGTTTGTCTCTGATCACAGAGAGCCATGGAGAAACTTTGATGTTCATAGAGTGATCTTAAGACTCTGGTTCTTTGCTTGTTTACTAGGTCTTTGTTGGACTCCATTTTCTCCTCTCCTGTTTCTTACTCCCATTATCCAACCTCTAAAATAAAATGTGCTTAACTCATACATAACTAAAGCAATATACACAGCTTCTCCTTGATTCTTGGGCTTTCACTATATTTCACTATTCTCATGGAATTTTTGAATGCTATTTAATTTAATATTTATGTAACTATAATTATTTTTAAAGCACAGTATCTCTTTTCCATATTTGACTATTTCACTTATTAACTGTTAATCCAATTACTAACCATAATATTAATAGCTGATCAGAATGTAGTAAAATTTAAAAACATGGAAAAACCTTTTTAAAGAATTGGATGCCAAATATAATTCTTACTATTTTTTCAAATATATTTTGAAACTATCTTAATCTAAAATGCACCATAAATACCAAAACTAAAAACATATCATGTTTTAACTTCCTTTTCTAAGATTCTAAATATCAGACAAGTGCCACATTTTTATAATTACCAAGAAAAGGAAAAGGGTTGAGTTAGTTCACCTGCTTTCATCATCAAAACACATTTTAGATGTTCTATTTATCAAGAATCTTGCAATGAATGAAATTCAGCTAAAACTAAATTAAGCAAAATGCAAATAGACTCAGAGGTGAAAGTTGGATATATTTGGCTAGCTCCATGAGTTCCTCTCTATTTCTCTCTGTCTCTCTAGGGCTTCCCCAATAGCTCAGTTGGTAAAGAATCTGCCTGCAATGCAGGGGACCCCCGTTTGATTTCTGGGTTGGGAAGATCCGCTGGAGAAGGGATAAGCTAGCTACCCACCCCAGTATTCTTGGGCTTCCCTGGTGGCTCAGCTGGTAAAGAATCTGCCTGCAATGTGGGAGACCTGGGTTCCATCTCTGAGTTGGGAAGATCCCCTGGAGAAGGGAAAGGCTACCCACTCCAGTATTCTGGCCTGGAGAATTCCATGGACTGTAGAGTCCATGGGGTCGCAAAGAGTTGGACACGACTGAGCGACTTTCACTTTCACTTTTCTGTCTCTCTCTCACTTCATCTCTTGATTTTACTTCACCCTCTGCTGGCTTTATTCTGAGGCTGATTGTCTACATATAACAAAGCAATGTCCTATAACGGCTTTAGCTCACATATTACCAGATAGACACCAAGAGAAAAACAGCCTATTTACCAGTAGCTCAAGAAAATGTGTCCTGGGGATTTTGATAGTCCCTACCAGTAGGAACACATTTATCTTTTCCTAACTCAATTAGTGTGTTTGGGGAAAGTGATATACTGTGATTGACCAAGGATGGATCACATGCTCTCACTGTGGTATTTGAAGGATAGCCGCTTAAAAGCCTCAAATAATAATGAGTTCTTAAAAAAAAATTAAACAGTGGAGGGAGATAAAAGAGGGTCATTGTATCTACCATTGTCTTTTCTATGGAAGATAAATAGTTGCTTGTTCTTAAAGTGAAAATTCACACTATGACAAAAGTGTATACTGACATGAAATATAAATAAAAATTGAATACTATTGCTCTTCTCTGAAAGGGTTTGCTCCACCTCAGATGAAAGAATAATGAATAAATGGATGAAAGAATGAATGAATGAGTCATGAAACTTGGACTTACCTTCTCTGTCCAGGGTAATTCCCACATTCAAGAACTTCAAGTTCAAACCAACTATTTTTCAATTCTTAAAGAAGTATTATCAACCAGGGGTTGAAGTCATCACCTGTCCAGTATGTATTTGCATTCTTGAAACAGGCCCAAACCCAGAAAAGCTAACAGAGACAATTTAAGCCTGGGGAAATGGTCAAGTTTCAACAGCAAAGTTCTAGTTCTCAAGAACATGAATATTAAAGTCTTTCTTCACATATCTCTTTTAAGACAAGGAAGTTATAATCTAATGGCTCTCTTGAAACTAGATTTTGTAAATGGTCTCATTTTTCAATGACCTAAAATTCCAGTCACTACAGACATTAAACAATAAAATTCAGATTATTTAACCATCACCAAAGAGCTTTCAATAGCTTATTCATTTGTGCAATTTTTGCCATGTTGCTTTGAAGACACTTCTGTTTTTGAAATACTTTCCATTCTTTCTCCCAATGCTTAGTTCCTTATCTTTCCTGTCCGTTCCTTATCCTCTCCAAATTCCATACTAAACACTCCAGATTGACTGAATCTATTTGCTTGGTAAACATAGCATTTGATTTTACCATTTATTTTATCAATTTGTAATAATGAGTGTGTGTGTGTGTGTGTGTGTGTGTGTGCATTTTCTCTATGAGATGGTAAATATATTGAGAACATAGTGCTATTAATAATTATATCTCTAGTTCCAAGTCTAGTGGAATACTAGTAATTATCCAATACAATAGTTAATTTCCAATTTTTCAAATGGAAGTACCTGTCTGTGGTGTTTGGGAAAAATAAAATCTAATTTTGAAAGAATAGGAAGCCTTCATATGGATTCTGATTTCAATTTCTTGGCACTTTTAAGAGTCCTAGAGATTACTTGCTATGATTTCAAATTCAAAACATAAGACTTGTTTCCTTAATGTGTGTAGTGAGCCATATTTTTTCTCTCTTTTTTCTGTTTAAAAGAAAGGAAAATAGTATATTTTGTGGATAAAGCCACAAATGAAGGAAGTATAGAGACTGAGCTCTTCCTCCTCCACCCATGGGATTTTTCAGGCAAGAGTACTGGAGTGGGTTGCCATTGCCTTCTCCAAAGAGACTGAGACAGATGCTTAAATGGTCACGTGCAAATATGTTACATTTGATGGATGTTTACATATTTTCACTTTGGAATCAGTTTGATCCTGTATGAAGCAAGAAGGAAAGATACTGTTATCTTTACTTAACAAATCAGTAACTGGAAAATTAAAAAGTTAAGGAACTAGGGCAAGTTCATGAATCAAGTTAATACAGGAGTTCAGCATGTAAAATGGAGTAGGATTATAATTACAGTAACATGTTTCTATCTCCTTTACTTATTATTACATTACATTTAACAAGAAAATCACTCCTTTTAGCATATTTTTTTTTTCATTTTGAAACAGAGATTAAATAGTACTCACCTTATAAAGTCCTGGCAAGGAGAAGGAAAGAATGCATGGAAAGCACTGCTCAATAGGAAGTAGTGTTTTGCAGCCTCTTCAGCAGCTTTCTCTGACTTTATCCTGCCAACCCACCTCATTTAAGAAAATGTTTGCTTAGAAAAGACAGAGCAAAGTGGAAAATAACCGTATGTTGAATGTGCTGAGATATAAGGAGAAAAAGAGACATAAGAGACACAGGTTCCATCCCTGGTTTGGGAAGATCCCGTGGAGGAGGGCATGGCAACCCACTCCAGTATTCTTGCCAGGAGAATCCCCGTGGACAGAGGCCCTTGGTGGGCTACTGTCTGTAGGGTCGAGAAGAGTCAGACACGACTGAAGCAAATTAGCATAAGGAGAAAAGCAGTAAAAAAACAAAAAAACTCTAGTCTGACATTCATTCTGCAGACCAACAAGAAGTGTTACTGGTTGAAAATGGATTGAATGTCATGGGAGAAATGGCTTATGGCTGAAGATGGTGAAGAAGCCTTAGTGTACCAGCGGCAGGAAGAGAATGTATAACTACCAAATATCAGTTCCCCATGATATACTTGAAGAAAGGATAATTGAATATTAGCTAAGACCTATCCTAGCCAACGGGTTTCCCAGATTGCACTAGTTTAGGTAAAGAACCTGCCTGCCAATGCAAGAGACATAAGAGACATGGGTTCCATCCCTGGGTTGAGAAGATCCCCTGTAGGAGGGCAAGGCAACCCAATCCCCTTGCCTGGAGAATTCCATGGACAAAGGAGCCTGGTGGGCTATAATCCATAGAGTCGCAGAAAGTCAGACACAACTGAAGTAACTTAGCACACACACATACTAGCCAATGCAAGAAAATTTTGCAGCCTTATAGCAGTTTTCTACATTGAAGTGCTAGTTTCAAGGACTAAGACACTGAAGTATAAATTTAAGGGAAAATGTGCTGTTGTTATTGGTGCACTTTTTCATATGCAAGTTAATTGGTATTTACTGACTTCTAATATTTGAAACCAAAAAGTTACTGCAGACATTTATATTAGGTGTGAGAGGAAACTGTGCGTAAACTAGGTACTGTAAGGTCTGGGTTAGCAATTCAGCCAATTTGTAAGAGTCCTTCAGAGCGATGTGTTACAACTTTCTGTTTCATTTAATATTCAGTGAATACTAACTTTAGATTCATTCTAGTTCTCATGAATAAATTCTTCCATTTTAGTAATACAGATACAGATAATACAGATAGTTTATTCACATGATGTTCTCGCTCTACCTGGAAAAAAGTTAATATAATAAAAGAATGATCCTCTTAATACTTGCATTTTGATAGTGATTTACCTTAAAAAAGAGTGTATACCTCTGAAATGACAGGTAAAAGGTAGTTCCTTAGAATGGGCTCTAAATTCAAAGAGTTCTTTGGGAAGAAAATATAATTGAAGAACAAAAACTGATATCGCTGATATCTTTTATTCTAATTATTACTATTGTTACATGAAAAACTGCTAGCATAGGTCCAGAAACCAAAAGAGATATATTCGGGTAGCTTATCTAAGATTTTGAAATAATCCTGAGATAAAAATCAGAACTGCTAGGTTTTAAAATAATAACACAATCAAGTCTCTCTGAATTAGGAACTCAAAGAACTATTATGAAGATGACAATATGATGAAATCAAGGGCTCAAAGTTAAGAAAAATACCTATTTAGAAATGGATATACTAGCCATAGATCCAAACAAATGGGACCCTGCAAATGGATTCACTACACTGAGGAAATAGAAAATATTCCGTTAAGAAGTGTTGAATTAGAATATAGATTTTGCCCACCCACTGACATGCATATCCACACATCTCCATATTCAGTTTCTTAAGAAATTGGTGTCTTTATTAGAAGAAAAGTTCCAAGTTCACCTTGCATGGATAAGTGAGTAGTTTCTTTCCATTTCTCCACAGTCAATACAAGATCTTTGAAAGGCGTGGTACTAATAAGGGACTTCAAATTTAAAAAAATGAACTATCTATGTATATTATTTGTCAACAGAACTTGGAAAACAGGCAAGAAATAATATTACACAAAGTGAATAAAATTTTGAGCCATAACTAGAATATACTCCAGACACTGAATAGAAATTTAAAAGATTACAGGGGGAAAAGAGCCACTGTTTTTAATTAGTCTTCTAGCCAGTGTTGCATTGTGACTTAAAGCTATAAAAAATAGCATATATATAAAAAGGACTAATTCAGTGCCCTAGAACAGTATAGGCAAACAATATCTCAGAGGCCAAATCCAGCCTGCTACATGTTTGATGTGGGTTGTTTTTGTTTATTTTTTAACCATTAATGGGAATAGGTATTATTTTTAAGTGGTTATAAAAACAATATCAAGAGAAGAATTATACTTGGTGACATGTGAAAATTATTTAAAATTTAAATTTCAGAGTCCCAGATTTTACTGTGACACAGTCACACCCATTCATTTACATATTGTCTATGGCTGCTTTCACATTGCAAGATCAGAGTGGAAATGTTGGGGCAGAGACCATATAACGGCCGTACTACCTAAAGTTCAGGATAAAATGTAAGTTTTCAGGATAACTAAATCCATTCTGTTTTGAGCATATTATACTTGAGTTGACTATAGGACTTTGACCTAGAAATAACTGGCAAGCAGTTAAAATCCTAGTTTCTGGAACACAGGAGGAGCTTCAGTCAATTATTCATTCTGTCAATAAATATTAAGTACAACATGTTAGGCACTGGTGGAAAAGAAAGTATAAAAATTAATTAATATGATCCCACTCTTTAGAGGCTTCCAATCTAATGGTAGAGCTAAACTTGTAAACACACAACTAGAAATCAATGTGAAATGTGTCCTCCTCAAAAAAAGGAATTACATACACAAAGTCATAGAAGGAAAATGGGAGACATACAGCTCCACCTAGGAAGAAGAAGGGAAAGTTGGCTTCAAGGCAGGGCTATTTCTAGGAAAGTTGAACCATGTCATCTGACTCTTTTTGACTAGAACTCCTCCTTATGGGGCTTTCCAGGTGGCTCAGGGATAAAGAATCTGCCTGCCAATGCAGGAGCCACAGGAGAAGTGAGTTTGATCCCTGAATCGGGAAGTTCCCCTGGCGGAGGAAATGGTGATCCACTCCAGTATTCTTGCTGAGATCCCATGGATGGAGGAGCCTGGCGAGCTACAATCCATGGGGTCACAAAGATTCAGTCATGGCTGAGAGACCGACTCTTTATGGACCTGGGTTTCATCTCACTAAGAACTTGCACAGTGGTACCACTCCAAGGTAATGCATTTAAAATATCTCTATACCCATCCTTATGGCTGTACCTGTGACTTGAAATGCAAAGTTTTCTCATAAGACTAATAAAGTCGGTAATAGGATATTAAAGATACATAGTATTTCCAATATAGGGGCTTTTTCCCCCCTTGAACTCAAAACTTGTACATATTACTGTCTGTTATCTTTACTTGATTGCAAACTTACAATATTCAGAACAAATGTGCTGATAAACCTTCTAACTTCTCACTCTATAACCATTTGCTTCTCTCTCAAGATTCCTCATCTCAGTAAATAGCACCTTTGTTCTTCTGGTTGCTTAGTCAAAAAATTTAAAGCTGTTTCTCTCACATTCTCATATCTGAATGGTCTCTCTGATTCTGCCCTGCCTCTCAGGACAGCATTTAGGGTGATTTGAAAAAACAAACAAACAAACAAACAAAAAAACACCTGATCTAGCTATTCTTCAGTTTGGGCTTTCCAACCTTCTCTGAGAAAAAGGGAAAATCTTCAGTATAATCACTAGGGGCCTAAACAACATTTCTGATTTCCTATCTTGAATCACTCCAGGCACTCACAGTTCCCTGTTATTTCTCAGATAAAACAGGGATATTCCCATCTCGGGGCCTTTGCTATTTCCTCTGAATCAAACATCCCTTCCCAGTCATCCCTAGGCTTGTTGTCTCCCCTCAATCAAGACTTAATTTTCTTATTTTCAGCAGACAAAACCTACTGTGATCATGTCATCTGAAAGTTTAGCCTCATTCCTCGTATACACACACACGCAATACGCTTCCTCTGCTTTGTTGTCATTCCACTATTTAATACTTTCCACTGGAACGTAACTTCCATGAGGTCAGAGAATCGTTCATTTTTTTTTCACTATTATATCCCCTGTACCTAAAACAGTGCCAGAAACATAAGGGGTGACCAGTGAATAAGTCAAATTAATACTTTAAAGCTAATGAATTATAATCCTTGTTGTTGTTCAGTCTCTCAGTCATGTCTGACTCTTTGTGACCCCATGGACTGCAGGGTTCCCAGTCCTTCACTATCTCCCCGAGTTTGCTCAAACTCATGTCCATTGAGTCGATGATGCCATTCAATCACCTCATCCTCTGTCACCACCTTCTCCTCCTGCCATCAATAATCCTTGAATAATTGCTAAATGTAATACTTTAATAGGAAGGCAGCGATAGAGAGAGGGAGGAAAGAAAGATAGTAAGGAATAAAATTAGAAAAGAAGGGAGAGATGAAGGGAGATGAAGATAGAAGGAAGGAAGAAAATTAAGAAAGAAGGGAGCAATGAAGGGAAGGAAGGCGAGAGGGAAGGTGGGGTGGGATAAGGGAAAGAGGAAGAGGGAAAAAGGAGAACAAAGAGAAGGAAAATAGGCCATGCATTTTCCAAGACAGTTTACCAGGTCTCCATGCAAGATACTTGCCCATAGTAGGAGAGGCTCACTTCTAGATCTCCTTGCTACAGCTGAAACTGAATGGAGAACCAAATTATCAGAGATAATCAGAATGCATATATGACAAAGAACGAATCCAAGAAGCAAATTCTGCTTTGTATCAGTTAGTTCCCCTGTTAATACTGGACTTTTCCCAGTTACCAAAGTAGAAGTAATCACTCAATTTTTAAATTTTACTTAACCTTGTTCTGTGTATAAGCCTCTGATAGTACTGCTGCAAGCTGGAATAACTGATTTCATATTTTAATTGCTTCCACCTGATTGTGAAATAAAGAAGGTTATGGTAGCATTTCATTTCTCTTTGCTCCCCAATCTAGATACTACCTATCATATAATAAGTCTTCAGTAAACTTTGGCTGAATTTAATTGTGCAGACAATAAAGAAATATAAAGAGCAAACTTAGAATTACAAGCTTTTTCAAATTTAACTTTAAGAGACACCTCCTCCCCCTTCTCCCCTCTCCTGTCCTTCAGTATGGTCAGATTTGAAAGAGTGATAAAATGAACATTCATACACACACACAGAGACACACACAGACACACACACACACACACACACACATACACACATTTATTTTTTCCCATGTAGCCATGCCCCTAAAGTTCTCAGTCTTCTAGGTCACCCTTCAACCTATCTTTAAGTTTAAATGTTATTTACCTAGAGCAGATACCTTGCTGACTATGAGAAACCCAGTGCCTTCCCCCAGTGCTTTGGTATTTACAGTTCATTTCCTCTGGCCGGGTGACCCAGATGGGTGGATGGAGGAAGGTGGGAAGGGTGTCCCAGGGGAAGGGGATGTATGTGTACATAAGGTTGATTCACTTCATTGTACAGCAGTGCGTGCTAAGTTGCTTCGGTCGTGTGCGATTCTTTGAGACCCTAAGGACTTTAGCCCGCTAGGCTCCTCTGTCCATGGGATTCTCCAGGCAAGAAATCTGGAGTGTGTTGCCATGCTCTTCTCCAGGGGATCTTCCTGATACAGGGATCGAGTCCATTTCTCTTATGTCTCCTGCATTGGCAGGCAGGTTCTTTACCACTAGCTTAAATCCCAAAGAAAAAAAAAAGTTATGGGTTTATTTGACTCACTTCCACTACAAAATGCTTATACCAACTTCTCCTTCTGTCTTATAAATTATCACTCATCTGAGATCTTTGAATTGAATGTTGTATTTAAAAATAGCATAATAAAAATTAAAATTAACTCTTAAGTCGGAAAGATTTCCCCTTACTCCATGTCCCTATTGTTTGCCCTTTCCCTTCGCCTAGATTTGCCACCTTGGTCTTAAGGCTCACCACTTAAACTAGAGACCTCGTCTAAATTCTCTCTTTATTAACTCCCTGAATGCCATATCTGGTCTGAGTCCTCAGACAACGTAATAATTATCTATACAGAAATATTCCTACTTAATTCTGGGTCAGAAAAATCCCCTGGAGAAGGAAATGGCAACCCACTCCAGTATTCTAGCCTGAGAAATCTCATGGACAGAGGAGCTTGGCAGGCTACAGTCCATAGGGTTACAAAGAGTCAGACACAACTTAGAGACTAAACAACAAATACCAACAATAGAAAAATAAAAGTATATGTTTGGTATTTATCTAACACTGCATGACTATAAATACTCTTAAAAATGTTAGCTTCTCGAAACAAGGAAGAGTCCACCAACAAAAACATGTATTCTATCCTTAGAAATATTATAGATCAGACTCAAAACAAGGTATTAAATAGATCAATGTAAACAAATTAAAATTATGGTTGTATAAAGTGAGAGTTGAGGACTTTACAACTTGGTGCCAAGGAAAGTGGAACCACATGTATAAATATCCTCACACATTCAGAAACTTATTCCGGGTCCTGGAATTATTGTAATGAGATACCAAAAACAATTTTTGATACTAAACTTTTCTGAGTACTTATAAGGGTATAAATCTGATTGCCCAATGAATGAATGGTGATGATTTTAATTCTGAACTGAAGTTGCTTTCTTAAAATTTCTATTTACTGAGATGTTCCATTAAATAATAATTGCTTCAGGTTACATTTTGAGAACTGTATGGTCATATCTTTTAGCCAGTTGCTTTGCTTAAATATGCTTGAATCTTCACAGCCCTTCAAGGTGGGAATTTTCCTTTTTTTTTTCTTCAAGTGAGCACAGATAAGAAAATAGATTTAATGGCTTTATAGCTCATGCTCTCAGTCCACTGTACTACACTTGCTCCAAAGAGAATGAATAAAATAAGCCATTTATTTCTCTGCTCCTTGTGATATTGAAGAATCCCATGAAGTTCAGAATAAGACAAAGGATGGTCTGAAGATAATCCTTGTAGTACAAACACATATTAATTATGACAATGAGACATTTTTATTACTCATCAATATTTCTCTTATCTTTAAAATTGTGCTTATAGGCAACTGAATGCTTAAATTTTCTTCTAACCACACTCTGTCATCTGAATGATCGTTTGCCTATTCTTTAAAAACACATTTACCAATATGTTTTTACATTAGCAGAACACATTATATATACTTTTTACTTGAATAAATTTAAAACATGATCTGTATTCATGAGAATAGTTCTTATTTCATTCTTACTAAAAGCAAAGAAAGTCTCATTATTTCTGCAAAGATTTTTGTAGGGGTGGATGGGGTGAGGGAAAGGGATGGGATAATTTGACAATTTTTACATTACAAGCATTATTCACAGAGCAAAGGTTAGGAACCTCTGTAAAACGAAATTCATAATGAAATCTTTTTTGGATTCAAAGCTAAGAAAATATTGTCTTAAGACTGCATTATCTAAAATACTTAACACACTAGTACACACAGGTGCTACTTAATAAAAACTATTTTAATACCATGGTTTGTAATGAAGTCAAATAAGACTTATGCCTTAAGATTTACAAAGCCTCTTTAAAAAATGTTTGTGGTGTGTAAAGTGTTGCTTTTAAAGTGTGTTCAAGTTGTAACAGTATTAAATAATTAATTTATTGTGTTATTTTAATTGCCCAGCTGCCTGTAGGCATTTGGCGTATATTCCTATGAATAGTTAATGTGGTACAAAAAATCAGATACTTGTATATAATATACCTAATTCAACTAAGCTGGAAGAAGAATTTAATTTTTTCCAATTTCTTCTCAAATCAATCATATTTGTTTTAAAATGAAATAATATGTCAACTTGGTTGGGCAAACTACTTAAAAAATTTAACAAGCTCAAAGGATTCTAAATTTCACTTAATACATTTTTAAGGCTTTAGCAATCAGAAATCAAAAATTCATTGCCAGGAGAAATATCTTTATGGCAGAAAGCCATAAGGAACTGAAAAGCCTCTTGAGGAGAGTGAAAAAGGTGGCTTAAAATTCAACATTCAAAAAACTAAGATCATGACATCCAGTCCCATGGCAAATAGATGGGGAAACAATGGAAACAGTGATAGACTTTATTTCTTTGGGCTCCAATATCACTGCAGATGGTGACTGCAGCCATGAAATTAGAAGACACTTGCTCCTTGGAAGAAAAGCTATGACCAACCCAGACAGCATATTAAAAAGCAGAGACATTACTTTACCAACAAAAGTCTGTCTAGTTCAAGCTATGCTTTTTCCAGTAGTCATGTATGGATGGGAGATTTGAACTATAAAGAAAGGTGAGCACCAAAGAATTGAACTGTGGTGTTGGAGAAGACTCTTGAGAGTCCCTTGGACTGCAAAGAGATCCAACCAGTCCACCCTAAAGGAAATCAGTCCTGAATATTCATTGGAAGGACTGATGCTAAAGCTGAAACTCCAATACTTTGGCCACCTGATGAGAAGAACGGACTCATTAGAAAAGACCCTGATGCTGGGAAGATTGAAGGTGGGAGGAGAAGGGGACAAATGAGATGATTGGATGGTATCTCTGATGTGATGGACATGAGTTTGAGTAGGCTCAGGGAGTTGGTGATGGACAGGGAGGCCTGGGGTGCTGTAGTCCATGGGGGTCTCAAAGAGTCAGACACAATTGAGGCACTGAACTGAACTGAAGTAGTGTATTATGACTGCAGACTTTTGCACATTTCCTAAAAGTATATTAATTATCCTATTGTCTGAGTTTTTCAGAGAATTCATTTATCCTGGTAATTAACCATCTTTTTTTTTAACATAATTGTGTATATTCTAAATACAATTAGAAATATTTTTATTAAAAGAAGCTTTGATTTAGTTTGTCAAAATTGAAAACTTTTCAAAATCTCAGTCTCAAAATGCCAACATCATGTTATGCATATATATTCATGACTATAAGTACTCATTTTTAAAATATCATAAATCTCTATATAAATAAATTATTTAAAACCCAGCGTAACCATATCCAATGAAACCAGGACTCTGATGTGACAAGTTATACAATGTAAACTGTCAAGAGATGTCTTCGTGAAATCACTTGTAAACTATTAAATCATTGCTCAGTATTATCATTGCAATTAGGCATTTGGAATTCTAAGAATTTACAAACTTAATAGCAATGTCTGCTTTCAAGTGGAATGGAACAGCTTACAACAGATCAGTTCTTCACCTAGAACAGAAAAGCTGGATAAATGGAAAATTCAAAGAGATGCTTAGATGGTGATTATTAGAAGAGTTAAAATTCCAGAGAAGAAAACTTTAAAAAGCTAAGTTTACTTTTACAGCCATTTTTACCCTGGAGCATTTGCCAATTATGAGAGTGGGAGGGACTTTGAATAGGGTAGAGAGCACTTCTGTGATTAGGTTATGTTGACTAAGGAAAACATTGCCCTTGAAGGGCTAGGTCATTCCTGGTGAGAGATTCCAAATGTGACTTGTACTGAAGGAGTTTCTCCTTTGCTGTGTTTGAAAATGGAAGGGGGCACATGGTAGGGCACAGCAGGCAGTGTCTAAGGGCTGAGAGTGGAAGGGGGCACATGGTAGGGCACAGCAGGCAGTGTCTAAGGGTTGAGAGTAACCCCTGGCCAACACACAGCAAAAAGATGGGGATCTCAGTCCTACAACTCCAAGGAACTGGATTTTCCCAACAGCCTGAGTGAGCTTGAAACCTGATCCTTCCTTAGTCAACTCTTCACATGAGCACACAAACTACTTGTCTCGATGTCAGCCAGGAAAACTGTAAGCAGAGAACTCAGTCATGCCATGCCCAGACATCTGTCCTACAGAAATATAACCTGATAATGGGGTGCTGTTTTAAGATGCTAATTTTGTGGTAGTTTGTTATGCAGAAACTGTAAGCAAAGTAGAAGGCTGAGAATCTTCTATTTATACTGGTGAAGAACCATTGCAAAGAGAAACCAAAAAAGCTTTTGGTGGAGATTCCCAGGAGCCTCAAATTTGTGACCACTTTCTGTGTGAGACAGGAAACTGAAATCTTAAGTGGAAAGCTTCTGAAATGCAGATCCAATTTTTCAGGAGGTATGTTAAGACGACTAAAGTCCAAGAAAACTCACTAGATTCTCAGTTGAAAATCCCAGAGGGACGGGTGGATCACAAACAGACTGAACCTTACCAGGGCTACAACCAGCCTCCACTCAATAAAATCCCTGATGGATTAAAGGGCCACTCTCTTCAACTAGCGCAAAGGGTAAACTTCAGGAAAGATAACATCATCTACAATATCCAGCATTCACTCAAACATAGCTAGTCATGCCAAAAGTCAGGACCATGTAGTTGAAAACAACAGAAAACAATAGACAATAAAAACAAATCCACCAGTGATCCAGATGTTAGTTATTTGATAAAAAATCTTAACATAAGTTATTGATATGTTCTAGAAAGCACGAAAACCATGACAAAAAAGGTAAAGTGAATTTCACCAGATAATAGAACTATGAAAAAAATAAATCATATAGAAGTTTTGAACTGAAAAAAAATGCAATACCTAAAATAAAGCGTTAATAAAGCTTCATAGGTGGTCTTCTATTACCTGCAAGGAAATTCATGTCAGAGTTCTATGAAATTAAAAAAAATATTCATTACTCAGCTAGGCTTATGTTGTTTTTAATTTAAAAGTATAACATGTGATGTTTTATAAAATAACACTTAAGAACCAATATCTAAATTCGTAACAGCAAAAGGATCAACAGTGGCTGTTGTTTAGATGATTCATGTTCAGCTATATACTTGAAAAGAATTTAAATATTTGTTCTTCACATATAGAAAATAAAATATCAGTTAACTGAGGGATTATCCAACCTTTAATAAGCAAGTTACTGAAATTCTGGAGGCACAAGAATTGAAATATTGGCAAAGCTTAGGAAGTCCCATAAGTCTAAAGCTAAACTTCTTTGAGGACTTCAGGTTGAGAAAGAAAAAAAAGATCAAAAGTTTTTTTGAAAGATACTCCTAATTACTGCTTTTTACATTCATAAAGTATTGTCATAAGCATTCTGTTATGAAATGTCTCTAATTTAATTTCCCTCAGAAATGTGAGAAACTAAAAAGAAATTAGCCTAAAGATTAGTCATACTTCTTAATTCCTAGTAATAATCAGTCATAAGGGAACTCAGAAAATGCTTAACAATAAATAAGCAATTCCATGGGTGTCACAGTCTATTTGATCTGAGGAAACACATATTTAATTTACCAAGATATTGATCCCATTTAAATATAAATTTATTTTGTTTTGTCCTTAAATATAACATTGAAGATATTTATTGAACATGTGCACTAGCTAAAATGTTTTACATAAAGGATTCAAAAACAACCATACGTTAAACTTTTTTTTCATTTATATTTCAGAAAATTTTACTATTTCAAAATGATGTTAACTTTCTCTTGAGAGATTGATTTTTATGAGAAAAATCTTCTTGTTACAGGATTACTAAAATAGTACACTAATAATGAATATTAACTATTATTATTGCAGATATAAAATTATTAATGGCCACATAAAAAGAAAAAACTATTAATCAAAATTCTCGATTCTGGTTAAAAGAAATTTATTAACACTTAAAAATTAATAATAATTAATTAGAGGACCATAATTTTGTTTTCCTCATAAAACAAAATATTTTGTGACCATAGTTAACTATATGACACAGAATTTTTAAATATACTTTGCATAAAATGGTAAAATATACTTTACATAAACATCAGAATAATCAAGTTGAAATCAAGGATAAAATCATTTTGGAAATCATAATAACAAATTTAAACTTCTAATATGTCAGTTTATAGTAAATTATTATGAAATAGTTAGATACCAGATTTATTCATATATATAAATTAAAAGCCTTTTACACTTAAAAAAACAATATTCTCTTATTCTATACCCATTACTGAGTATTACAGACAAGTCTCCTAAAATGGGATAAAATGAACTCTTCTTTTTCTAGTAGTCATTAAAATGAAACCAACCTGTAAAGTATTTCACATCTGAGTTTAGACAACATTACATTTTCTGAATTTTGGATTTTTTCTATACTTCAACTTTCGTATTTATTTCAAGCTTAGTCAGTATAAAATTTCACATTCTATGTGAATGGTTTTTATTTCTGGTCTAGGTCTTAAACTGCACTGCAGGTGTATGCTAAAAATGACTTAGCAAAGCAAATAATATTGAGCCTCCCTGCTTCCCAGTTTTTAATTGCTAGATTAAAGAATGACTAATAAACACTAAATAAATAAGAAAAGATCCAAGAAATATATTACACATATTTATCATGATTAAATACAGTTTATGGCTTATGCTTATGTAACTCATATCTGAGATGCCTCAGGCTTGCAGTCTACTTTATTCTACAGTAGGCAAGGCAAAGAAAGAAATGACATTTTGGTTGGCCTAATCCCCTATTTAACTCTTAGTAAAAAATATTTCCTTAGATTTAACTTTATAAGGATAAAAGAGAATGAACTTTGAAATAGACAAATCTTTGCTCCAATTCTATTCCTTTCCCTTGTTTGCTTTTAGAAATTTAACAGATTTCTTAATTTATTTTAACCTGAGTTTCTTAATCCGTGAAGTGATATGCACTGTAGATGTCCTTGCCTGTATAAGAATTGTCAGGGGACGCCTCTACCCCCTCTACCCCCGCCTTGGAAAGTTAAGTTTGAAGAGGGGGGAAGAGAGAGAAACATGGCCATGAAGAGGAGGATCCACCTGGAGCTGAGGAACCAGACCCCGGCAGCTGTTCGAGAACTTGTCCTGGACAATTGCAAATCAAATGATGGGAAAATTGAGGGCTTAACAGCTGAATTTGTGAACTTAGAGTTCCTCAGTTTAATAAATGTAGGCTTGATTTAAGTTTCAAATCTTCCCAAACTACCTAAATTGAAAAAGCTTGAGCTCAGTGACAACAGAATCTGTGAAGGTCTGGATATGTTAGCAGAAAAACTTCCAAATCTTACACATCTAAACTTAAGTGGAAATAAACTGAAACATATCAGCACCCTGGAACCTTTGAAAAAGTTGGAATGTCTGAAGAGCCTGAATCTGTTTAACTGTGAGGTTACTAACCTGAATGACTACCGAGAGAGTGTCTTCAAGCTTCTGCCCCAGCTGACCTACCTGGATGGCTATAACTGAGAGGATCATGAAGCCCCAGATTCAGATGCCCAGGTGGATGGTGTGGATGAAGAAGAGGATGATGAAGAAGGAGACGATGAGGATAAGGAGGATGATGAAGATGGTGAGGAAGAATAGTTTGATGATGAAGAGGATGACGATGAAGACGAAGATGTAGAAGGGGAGGAGGATGAAGATGAAGTCAGTGGAGGGAAGAAGAATTTGGACATGATGGAGAAGTTGATGAAGATGATGAGGATGAGGATGAAGATGAAGATGAGGATGAAGAAGAGGAAGAAAGCGGGAAAGGTGAAAAGAGGAAGAGAGAAACAGATGACGAAGGAGAAGATGATTAATAAGACCGCAATAACCTGCAAAAAAAGAACTGTTCAGTATTGGTTGGACTGCTGACATGGATTTGTTAGCTTTTTTTTTTTTTAAAGAAAAAAAAAAAAAAAGGTAACTGTGATACAAACCCCAGGACACCCACCCAAAGAGCCAAAGAATAGTTCCTGTGACATTCCACCTTCCTCCATTTAGTCCCTCTTGGAAATCTACCACCAAGCTTGGGGACTTCACCCCAACAAAATTGTAAGCATTGTTAGGTTTTTGTGTAAGACTTGCTGTAGCGTGGATAGCTGTGATTGGTGAGTCAACTGTCCGTGGCTACCAGTTATACCAAGATTGTAACAGCATTTTTACTTTCTGTACAACAAAGAAGCTTTGTAAATAAAATCTTCATATTTTGAAAAAAAAAAAAAAAGAATTGTCAGGAAGGCTTTAATTTCTCCCTCTACCTTTCTTGAGTCTGTGCTAATAATAAAATTGATAACAGGCAGATTAACAGAAGGAAAAGAAACAAATTTTAACTCATGCCCACAGAGGTCCCATAGAAATGGGACCTAAGAAGTGACCAAAGCAGACAGCTTTTATACATTTTAGACAAACAATGAATTTGTGAGTAATTGACAGGGTAAAGAAACTTGGGTTTTTGGGTACTCAATTAGTGAAGAATATCCATACAGAGTTTGGGCTTCAGGCAGTAATTAAAGAAGTAACAAGGTTTGTTTACACAGACTTTTCAGCTCTGGATTCCCATTCTCTGGTGATAAGGGTGTCCTACCTCCAAAGGCAGGGAGGGCATCTTTCTCATGAGAGATTTATTTCATGCTTTCAAGAGGACAGGGGAGGATCAGAGTTTCCTTCTTGCGTCTGCAGCTTCTCAAGCAACTTCAATTCAAAATAATGAATGTGGCATTGTGGCTCATGTTGGGGTGACCTGCATTGAACCCCAACAGAATATGAATATGTATTTAAAACTCTTAGCCCTTGGTGGACATTAGTAGATAGTAGATATTCTCGAATGCCATGACCCTCTACTGGCCAGTATTCTATCCAGTGGTTCAAAAGAGTTAATTAACAGAAAACAATGTTAACTAAATCTGAGGTATGTGTAAAATGACTAAAACTAAAATTCATGATTGAAATCAGATCCCACAATGAACGTTTTTCATCTAGCTAATACACAAGTATTGTGATGAATTTCTCAACAATTGCTTTCCTAGTGAGCCTTGCCAGGTATTGTCTTGAATGTGACTTCTGAGGCACTCAAGACACTTTTGCTTGGAGCACATTTCATTCTTTGATGAAGGAAATCTCTCTAGCTATTTGTATTATTGCTAGATCCTTTTCTTTGCTCTTTCTAAAGCAATTCTTGCTCAGGAAAACTAGAAAGTATGATGCATGTGTAAGTATATTTCTCCTTCCCAGTCTCCTCCATCACAAACATCAGTTCTACCTTCCTTTTTCAAGGGAAATTCTTATTTTCCTCGATGCTATTTCAGTGTATGCTTTGAGATATAAGTGACTTTATCTCTCTCTTATTCTTTATATCCTGTTTGAAGCTCATTTTCCAGAATGAGCATCCACACAAAAGAACTACAGAATTTCTAGGGAATATCATAAATGTGCTAATTGAAATTATGGAAGTTTTTTTGTGTTATTGCAAAATCTGACTCACTGACATTCAGTTAAAAGGTCAATCCCACCATTAAAGTTTCTCTCATCAACTCAACCTTCCCCAGAACTCCAATTGCAATTTATAACTCTTCAGTTCTTATCATTCTTGGGCTTATATTACAGTTTTGTAGCTGCATGGCTTCTTGTTTTTTAAGCATATGGGAACAGCATGAGGAATAAGAAAGAGCATGGACTTTGGATATTACACAAACTCTCAGGTTGAAATTCCAGCCTCACAATAACTGGCTGTGTGGCCTTAAAAGTTACTTTTATCTTGACTCAATTGCTTACTTACTGTTTGATATTTAATCTCTCTGTATCCCAATCATCTATAAAATGTGGATAACAATAGTATTTAGGTAATATGCAACTACTGTGATGACTAAATCAGATATTTCATGTTAAGTGTTTAGTACAGTTACTCGTACATGGTAAGTGCATTAAAATATTAACTTTTATAATAGTAAAAAATAATTATATTGTAAAATTATCATTTTTATCAAACTCTCTAAATTTTAATTTGCATAATATGTGTAATCATACTTTCATTCCAGGGATGTTGTATGAGTTAAATATGACATTTTATGAAAAGAATACCTAGAATATTTTCTGACAACTAATGTGTGTTTTTGTAAATTAATCTATCTTCTATTCAAAATCTCATTTTCTTCACAAACTTACTCAGTTTTGAAACTCTCAAATATTTTTGTACATAATTGAATCCAATAAATGTTCACTGAATTAATTAAATCATAGAGTCAAATAGAATTGAAATAAACAGCATCCTACCAAATAAATTTTTGTTTGTAAGGCTAGATCTCATCAGCATTTCTGATTCTGAGAATTTGCAGATTCTGACAAATAGTACTAAAATTTGCTATTCACTTGTAAATAAATATTCCCTTCTTTCTCCAGACATCTGGAGAAATCTGTCTCATTCTTATATCTTAAGAAAGTAATTTGTTGAAATCAGAGAATTTAAATGGAAAATATTCTATATATTTTACACCAAAATTGAGAAATACCTAAAAGAAAAGTAAAAAGTTTGTTTCACTATCAAGTGAAGAAACTTTAACTCATTTAAAAAACAATTGTTAAATGCATACTATGTTTACTTCAGGGATAGACATACCAGGCCACAAGAACATTAAAGAAAAAATCATTCTATATTTTTAATAGGTAACACTATTTTAAGTGGACTTGGCATGCAAATAAATGAATATAATATGAAAAATGTGATGATTTGCATGGCAACATGAAACAAAATATGTCTTGAACTCTGAAAATGAGTATTTCTAGCTGAAAACATGGCAAAAGACTGAAACAATGTAGTATCTGAGTAAAGTCTTACAGTATAAATGTGTTGATGAATCAAGATGGAGAAAAGAGTACAATCAGACTTTAATAGAGTGAAGATAGTCTTTGTTGGTTCAATTATGTCCTGAAAAAGATAGGTTCAAGCCTTAACCTATGGTCCCTAAAAATGTGACCTTATTTGGAAATAGGATTTTTGCATATGTAATCAAGTTGAAGTCACACTGGATTAGAATGGACCCTATATCCAGTGGTTGCTTACCTTATAAAGAGACAAAGATTTGGAGAGACCCGAGAAGATCCCCTGGAGGAGGGCATGGAAACCCACTCCAGTATTCTTGCCTGGAGAATCCCATGGACAGAGGAGCCTGGCGGGCTGCAGTCCATAGTGTCACAAAGAGTCTAACACGACTGAAGCAACTTAGAGCACACACACACACTAGCACACACATACATACAATCAAGTTAAGTTGGAGTCCTACTGCATTAGTTCAGTTCAGTTCAGTCGCTCAGTCGTGTCTGACTCTTTGCGACCCCGTGAGCCGCAGCACGCCAGGCCTCCCAGTCCATCATCAACTCCCTGAGTCCACCCAAACCATGTCCATCAAGTCGGTGATGCCATCCAGTCATCTCATCCTCTGTTATCCCCTTCTCCTCCTGCCCTCAATCTTCCCTAGCATCAGGGTCTTTTCAAATAAGTCAGCTCTTCACATCAGGTGGCCAAAGGATTGGTGTTTCAGCCTCAACATCAGTCCTACTGGATTAGGATGGGCCCTAAATCCAATGGTTGGTCTTCTCTAAGGAGACGAAGATTAGGAGACACCCAGACACAAAGAGGAAAGGAAGCCATATGACTATGGAGGCAGAGATTTTAGCGATGCCCTTACAAGTCAAGGAACACCAAGGATTGCCTGCCTTCACCAAAAGCAAAGAAGAAGCAAGTAAAGACTTCCCTAGAGCCTTCAGAAGGAGCCTGAATCTACCAAGAGTTTGATTTCAATCCTCAGAACTGTAAGACAAATATCTGTTGTTTAAGCCACCAAGCTGTGGTAATTTGTTATGGAAATCCTAAGAAACTAATACAATGGTCAAAAAAGATGTTTTCCACAGTTTACCTCTTCTGTTGTAGTGGGCTTTCATAAAAACAATTTGAGATTTAATCCTAATTAAAATCTTGTCTGTGTCATTTTTATTAGATGTGTAGCTTTGGGTAAATTAATTACTTTCTCCTAGCATCAGCTTCACTACAAAAAGAATATAAATATTACCTACAAGTTCTTCAGACTTTTTTGTGGATCAATTGAGATAAAGTATATATGTCATCTGATACATAGCTGATATTCAGTCAACATTGACAGTGATAATGTTATAGTGATCACCCGGTTTCATTCCTGGGGAGGGGAGATCTGCTGGAGAAAAGATAGGCAAATCACTCCAGTATTCTTGGGTTTCCCTTGTGGCTCAGCTGGTAAAGAATCCGCCTGTAATGCGAGAGACCTGAGTTTGATCCCTAGGTTGGGGAGATCCCCTGGAGAAGGGGAAGGCTACTCACCCCAGTCTCTGGCCTAGAGAATTCCATGGGTTATATAATCCATGGGGGTCTCAAAGAGTCGGACACCACTGAGTAACTTTCACTTTCATTGTTGATTGCAGTTACCAAGAGCACTGGTGTTGGCATGATAATAAAATAGATAACCTCATACTTTAAATTATACCTCACTTAAATTTACTAAAGATTTTGAAGATCTAAGATGTACCTGAGACTTTTAAAATCTTGAAAAGTCAAGATTTTATTTGAAAATAGATAAAGGAGTTACTAGATACACAATTTTTTCCTCTTATTTGCATAATTACAATAGATACACCTGACTCTTAAGCACCATGTTTGATTGACATTGGTTGTAGTCAGATGATATGATGAAATAAACAAATGTTACAAAATGTTATTTTGTAAGTGGATCAACAATATGTTGTCATTATGTTTAACAGCATTATATACAGTTTTAAATATGGACATATTTCTTGGTACTATGTATAATTGCATAATTTGCGGAATCACATAGTCCCAGCTTTGCTCTTTTCTGATAAATAGAAGATAAACAGTGTCATATGCTTTGATGATGCTTCTCAAAATGAGATTTAGAAGGTGTGTGTAGCACTGTGCCAGGTGATACTTAATAAATTCACTAGTAAACAGTGCATACCTTCCTACAGGTTAAATTTTAGGGAGACTAAAAAGGGGATTAAATGTGCAATATCAAAGCAAGCACACCAATGAACAATAGTTAACAGTGCTGATTCTAAAGCCAAATAGCCCAGGTTCATTTTCTTGGGTCAATCATTATCTTTGTGAACTTGGGGTAAGTTTCTCAATCTCTGTGTGAGAGAGGTTAAGAGGTCATTTTAAGCCTTGGGAGGCACCCTTGCAATGTTTTCATAGACTCACATCTTTTTATAAATGTGCAAAAATAACACATTTATCCATAATCACTTAAGACAGCTGTCTCTCTCCATTTTGATTCCCACTGCATCAGCTTCCTTTCATGTCGAACGAGATGAAGTGGCCCTGGGCATTCTGAATCAGCTGCGGGTAAGCTGAACTGGGGAGTAATTGAGTTTAGGTTCAGTAGAGTAATTTGCATACATAGTTAAGGTACTACTGACTGTCTTGGTGAAGGAATGCATTCCAGGACTACTCCTAGCATACTGTGCTGATGTGCCCAGTCATAATATGAAAGTATAGGACCAGAGGATAAACTCATCCTTTAGCAAGTTGACCTTATCCTGTAGCACTGGCAGTGGAAGCATGTGGGTAGTTGAGAAGAAACAAGGTTTGAAATGTATACAGCCAGAAATTAGTTTCTAGAAAATTCATCCAAGTCTTGCAACTTATATATGAAATAAAGTTGATAAAGATTTTCCCAAATTTGAAAACAGTCCAAAAAATTTATATGGTATTATACATAATGAATCGTGATGCTGAAAGAAGTTTTTCTAATGTCAGTATTAGTTTTAAATAATAGTAACCAATCAGTTATGCTAGAAAGAAGACTAAATTATCTTTCTATTCCCCCTATAGAAAATATTTTATGATTCTTGCCACAAAAAGGCAAGGACAGGTATGAAAACAAAAGAAAAAGAAAAGATAGTCTAGAGATATGTTATGCATTTAATTACTAAAGATGGTTTATTATTTTTTTAATTTTATGATCCTGGTGATATTTGCTATCCCTTCTAAATAAAAGATCACTTACATACTTATAATAATTTTATATACATAATTTTATATTCATTTACTTAATGAGCCAACAAAATTTTATAAGTTTTAGAATCTACAAAATCTGGACAGGGTTTATATTAAGTATTAAAAACAATCAAAGAGCCATTAAAATATGTGATATATATATATATATATATATACACATATATGTATGTATATGTATACATATATGTATGTATAATTATAAATAATATATATGAATGTTTTAAATGCCCAATTTTAAAATGTAACCTTGAGAGTCCGAAGAAATTTACAGCTCACAGAGGTTAAACTACCATCATCATGTATAAGTCTGAGATGTATTGTTTCATTGAAACCATTCAGCAAAGATATATTGAGCTTCCATTAAGTGTTGACTGGAATACAAATTGAACACATCACTGTCTCCCTCTTCAAGGCACAGAGTATCTAGAGGGACAGAGAGTTGCTATAAGACAAATGAATGAGAATAATAGGAAGGAAGGAAGGAAAGAAAAGGCAGGAAAAGAAGAAAGAGAGGAGGGAGGACAGAAGTAGAAAGAAAGTGTGGTGACATTTTTACCTCATTTTCTTTACTTGAGACCTTGGATTTTGTGATACCTCTTGTCATTTTCTGAGTGTTAGTCATCCTTATGTCATCCCCAAGAGAAATTAATCAAGAATACTAAGCAACAGACATTATGTAGTCTCAAGTAATTAGCGCAATATTTCTAGATTTTACCAAGTCAAAAGAGTACTTCAGGAATGATATATAACAAGCAAAAAATTGGGTGAGAAGAAAACAGTCAAATGAAAAAAATGGACACAGATGTTTTTCCAATTTATGTAACTGATGTTATCCTTGAAACTCAAAATTTGGTTTTCATAAAATCACTGAGAACAATTTCTCAACATAATATAGAAAATCCCTTTGCAAAATGAATATTCCTTTCAATTATTTTTTTAAAAAAGTTAAAAATATAGCCAAGTGAAAAAAATAGGAAATCACCCTGAAGACGTGGAAGCAAACATAACAAATTAACGAATCAATGGAAAATCTTTGGTGAATTAACACAAAGAAGTAAAAAGAACAGCACAGGAATCAAATGTAACATATTACTGGGTATCTCATCAAGTTAAATAAAAGCTTTAACATATGTTACTTTCACATTTTCATGAGAGTCTTAATTTTATATTCTTAAAACCTGTCCAACAAGATGCCCAATGGTTTCCCATGACAGAGCTTGGTAAGATGTGTTGCCAGATGATTGCATCTAATAGATGGTTTAAGCTCAGACATATACTTTTTGAACTCCCAGAGATGAATCACAATCACCAAGAATTTTACTTTTCTATTTCTCTAGCTCTTGTTCTTGGCTAATTTTGTGTTTTGTTTAGTTTTTGGTATGCACAGGGTAGAAAAATCATTGCCCTTTGATGGCAGCAATGATCGATAATTTGGTTTTATGGTTTTATTATTTAGTGATTTCTGAAAATAGATTAATAAATTATAGAGATTCATTTCATCTTGAGTAAGAGCTGAAAGAGAATGCGGTATGTTTTCTTTTGTTTGTTTACTTTGAGCTCAAATAATTTCAGAATGTCATGTCCACCAGTAATGATAACAATTTTTTGTATATGGATTTCTTAGCCATTGTGTTTTTGATTACATGTGATTAAACTGTAGATTTTATCTTATAAGATTATTGTATGTCTGCATGTCTATGTGTGTGCATTTCGTGAAAACCTTTTTTTTGTTGTTATATTAGTGTGAAATATTTTTTAATTTCCAGAAAGTATTAATAATTAGACTGTAAGTTACTTGTTCAGTTCAGTTCAGTCACTCAGTCCGACTCTTTGCGACCCCATGAGCCACAGCACGCCGGACCTCCCTGTCCATTGCCAAATCCCTGAGTCCACCCAAACCCATGTCCATCGAGTCAGTGATGCCATCCAGCCATCTCATCCTCTGTCATCCCCTTCTCCTCCTGTCTTCAATCTTTCCCAGCATCAGGGTCTTTTCCAATAAGTCAGTTCTTCGCATCAGGTGGCCAAAGTATTGGAGTTTCAGCTTCAACATCAATCCTTCCAACGAACACCCAGGACTAATCTCCTTTAGGATGGACTGGTTGGATCTCCTTGCAGTCCAAGGGACTCTCAAGAGTCTTCTCCAACACCACAGTTCAAAAGCATCAATTCTTCGGCGCTCAGCTTTCTTTATAGTCCAACTCTCTCATCTATTCATGACCACTGGAAACACTATAGCCTTGACTAGATGGAGCTTTGTTGGCAAAGTAATGTCTCTGCTTTTTAATACGCTGTCTAGGAACCCTGTTCTAATTGGTTTATGGAGATAAATAAGTGAATATGTAAAGTAAATATTTTTAAAATTGCTAGAGAATAAGAAAATTTAACTTCTAATATTTTAAATATGCTAGACATTTAAAAAGTATTCTTATAGAGACTAACTCAGAAATATTTTAAGAATCCAGGTTCATATACTTAAAGTGAAGTTGCTCAGTCATGTCCAGTATACTTAAATAATACAAATTTCATAAATTTAAGGTCAGTATCTGGTAAACAAGAACATTTTATAATTTTGGTTTAATAAAAAAAAAGTATGCCGTTTCTCTGCATCAGTTCAGTTCAGACGATCAGTCATGTATGACTCTTTGCGACCACATCGACTGCAGTACTCCAGGCCTCCCTGTCCATCACCAACTCCTGGAGTTTACTCAAACTCATGCCCATTGAGTTGGTGATGCCATCCAACCATCTCATCTGCTGAAACCTCTTCCCACCTTCAATCTTTCCCAGCATTAGGGTCTTTTCAAATTAGTCAGTTCTTCACATCAGGTGGCCAAACTATTGGAGTTTCAGCTTCAACATCAATCCTTCCAATGAACACTCAGGACTTATATCCTTTAGGATGGACTGGTTGGATCTCCTTGCAGTCCAAAGGACTCTCAAGAGTCTTCTCCAACACCATACTTCAAAAGAATCAATTTTTTGGTGCCCAGCTTTCTTTATAGTCCAAATCTCACATCCATACATGACTACTGGAAACACCATAGCCTTGACTAGATGGAATTTTGTTGGCAAAGTACTGTCTCTGCTTTTTAATATGCTGTCTATGTTGGTCATAACTTTTCTTAAAAGAAGCAAGTGTCTTTTAATTTCATGGCTGCAATAACCATCTGCAGTGATTTTGGAGCCCCCGTTGATTTTGGAGTCTGCCACTGTTTCTGCATCTATTTGCCATGAAGTGATGGGACTGGATGCCATGATCATAGTTTTCTGAATGTTGAGCACTAAGCCAACTTTTTCACTCTCTTCTTTCACTTTCATCAAGAGGGTCTTTAGCTCTTTAATTTCTGCCATAAGAGTGGTGTCATCTTCATATCTGAGGTTATTGATATTTCTCCCAGAAAATTTGATTCTAGCTTGTGCTTTATCCAGCCCAACGTTTCTCGTGATGTGCTCTACATACAAGTTAAATAAGCAGGGTGACAATATACAGCCTCGATGTACTCCTTTTCCTATTTGGAACCAGTCTGTTGTTCCATGTCCAGTTCTAACTGTTGCATGACTGAGTTCTCTGCTTACAGTTTTCCTGGCTGACATTGAGACAAGTAGGTTGTGTGCTCATGTGAAGAGTTGACTAAGGAAGGATCAGGTTTCAAGTTCACTCAGGCTGTTGGGAAAATCCAGTTCCTTGGAGTTGTAGGACTGAGATCCCCATCTTTTTGCTGTGTGTTGGCCAGGGGTTACTCTCAACCCTTAGACACTGCCTGCTGTGCCCTACCATGTGATCCACACAGTCAAAGGCTTTGGCATAGTCAATAAAGAAGAAATAGATGTTTTTCTGGAACTCTCTTGCTTTCTCGATGATCCATTGGATGCTGGCAATTTGATCTTTGGTTCCTGTCTTTTCTAAAACCAGCTTGGACATCTGGAAGTTCATGGTTCACATATTGCTGAAGTCTGGCTTGGAGAATTTTGAGCATTACTTTACTAGCATGTGAGATGAGTGTAATTGCACGGTAGTCTGAGCATTTTATGGCTTTGCCTTTCTTTGGGATTGGAATGAAACTTGACCTTTACCAGTCCTGCGGCCACTGCTGAGTTTTCCAAATTTGCTGGCATGTTGAGTGCACCACTTTCACAGCATCATCTGTTAGGATTTGAAGTAGCTCAACTGGAATTCCATCACCTCCTCTAGCTTTGTTCATAGTGATGCTTCCTAAGGCCCACTTGACATCTCATTCCAGGATGTCTGGCTCTAGGTGAGTGATCACACCATCATGATAATCTGGGTCATGAAGATCTTTTTTGTAAAGTTCTTCTGTGTATTCTTGCCACCTCTTCGTAATATCTTCTGCTTCCCTTAGGTCTCTACCACTTCTGTCCTTTATTGAGCCCATCTTTGCATGAAGTGTTCCCTTGGTATCTCTAATTTTCTTGAAGAGATCTCTAGTCTATACCTTTCTATTGCTTTCCTCTATTTCTTTGCACTTACAGTTGAGGAACTTCCCTAGTGGCTCAGGTGGTATAGCATCTGCCTACAATGAGAGAGATCCAGGTTAAATCCCTGGGTTGGGAAGATCCTCTGGAGAAGGCAATGGCATCCCACTCCAGTACTCTTGCCTGGAAAATCCCATGGACGTAGGAGCATGGTAGGCTACAGACCATGGGGTCACAAAGAGTCAGACAAAATGAGTGACTTCACTTTCACTTCACCATTGAGGAAGGCTTTCTTATCTCTCCTTGCTATTGGTGGGAATTCTGCGTTCAAATGGGAATATCTTTCCTTTTCTCCTTTGTTTTACTTTTCTCTTCTTTTCACAGCTATTCGTAAGGCCTCATCAGACAATCTGGAGAAGGAAATGGCAACCCACTCCAGTACTCTTGCCTGGAAAATCCTATGGACAGAGGAGCCTGGTAGGCTGCAGTCCATGGGGTCGCTAAGGGTCGGACACGACTGAGCGACTTCACTTTCACTTTTCACTTTCATGCGTTGGAGAAGGAAATGGCAATCCACTCCAGTGTTCTTGCCTGGAGAATCCCAGGGACGGGGGAGCCTGGTGGGCTGCCGTCTATGGGGTCGCACAGAGTCGGACACGACTGAAGTGACTTAGCAGCATCAGACAATCATTTGCCTTTTTACATTTCTTTTCCTTGGGGATGGTCTTGATCCCTATCTCCTCTACTATGTCTCCTCTACTACTATCCATAGTTCATCAGGCACTCTGTTTATCAGATCTAGTCCCTTAAATCTATTTCCCACTTCCACTGTATATCATAAGGGATTTGATTTAGGTCATACCTGAATGGTATATTTTTCAATTTTTTTTCTATTTTACATATAATACAAGCATATATTTTATTCTACCTGGGTTTGCTTCAAATTTTAAAATTTTACTGATCAAATAAATTGATTATACACCTATATAATGTTTTCAATTATTAAAATATAAATTTGTATTCAACTAAATTGAATAGTTGATAAAATAGACTTTAAAACAAAGGCAGTGAAAAGAGACAAAGATGGACACTACATAATGATTAAAGGATCAATCCAAGAAGAAGATATAACAATTATAAATATATATGCACCCAACTTAGGGACACCACAATATGTAAGGCAAATGCTAACAAGTATGAAAGGGGAAATTAATAATAACATAATAATATTGGGAGACTTTAGTACCCCACTCACATCTATGGACAGATCAGCCAAACAGAAAATTAACAAGGTAACACAAACTTTAAATGATACCATAGATCAGTTAGACCTAATTGATATCTATAGGATGTTTCACCCAAAACAATGAATTTCACCTTTTTCTCAAGTGCACATGGAACCTTCTCCAGAATAGATCACATCCTGGGCCATAAATCTAGTCTTGGTAAATTAAAAAATATTGAAACCATTCCAAGCATCTTTTCTGACCACAATGCAGTAAGATTAGATGTCAATTACAGGAGAAAAACAATTAAAAACTCGAACATATGGAGGCTGAACAACACACTGCTGAATGACCAACAAATCACAGAAGATATCAAAATATGCATAGAAATGAACAAAAATGTAAAGACAACAAAACAAAACCTATGGGACACTGTAAAAGCAGTGCTAAGGGGAAGATTCATAGCAATACAGGCTCACCGTAAGAAACAAGGAAAAATTCAAATTAATAACCTAACTCTACATCTAAAGCAACTACAAAAGGAAGAAATGAAGAACCCCAGGGTTAGTAGAAGGAAAGAAATCTTAAAAATTCGGGCAGAAATAAATGCAAAGAAACAAAAGAGACCATAGCAAAAATCAACAAAGCCAAAGCTGGTTCTTTGAGAAGATAAATAAAATTGACAAGCCATTAGCCAGACTCATAAAGAAACAAAGGGAGAAGAATCAAATCAACAAAATTAGAAAGAAAACGGAGAGGTCACAACAGACAACACAGAAATACAAAGGATCATAAGAGACTATTATCAGCAACTATATGCAAATAAAATGGACAACTTGGAAGAAATGGATAAATTCTTAGACAAGTACGACTTACCAAAACTGAACCAGGAAGAAATAGAAAATCTCAATAGACCCATCACAAGCAAAGAAATTGAAACTGTAATCAGAAATCTTCCAGCAAACAAAAGCCCAGGACCAGATGGCTTCACAGCTGAATTCTACCAAAAATTTAGAAAAGAGCTGACACCTATCCTACTCAAACTCTTCCAGAAAATTGCAGAGGAAGGTAAACTTCCAAACTCATTCTATGAGGCCACCATCACCCTAATACAAAACCTGACAAAGATGCTACAAAAAAAGAAAACTACAGGCCAATATCACTGATGAACATAGATGCAAAAATCCTTAACAAAATCCTAGCAAACAGAATCCAACAACATATTAAAAAGATCATACATCATGACCAAGTGGGCTTTATCCCAGGGATTCAAGGATTCTTCAATATCCACAAATCAATCAATGTAATACACCACATAAACAAATTGAAAAATAAAAAGCATATGATTATTTCAATAGATGCAGAGAAAGCCTTTGACAAAATCCAACATCCATTTATGATAAAAACCCTCCCAAAAGCAGGAACAGAAGGAACATACCTCAACATAATAAAAGCTATACATGACAAACCCATGGCAAACATTATCCTAAATGGGGAAAAACTGAAAGCATTTCCCCTAAAATCAGGAGCAAGACAAGGGCGCCCAGTCTCATCACTACCATTCAACATAGTTTTGGAAGTTTTGGCCACAGCAATCAGAGTGAAAAAAGAAATAAAAGGAATTCACATTGGAAAAAGAAGAAGTAAAACTTTCACTGTTTGCAGATGACATGATCCTCTACATAGAAAACCCTAAAGACTCTACCAGAAAATTACTAGAGCTAATCAATGAATATAGTAAAGATGCAGGATATAAAATTAACACAGAGAAATCCCTTGCATTCCTATACACCAACAACGAGAAAACAGAAAGAGAAATTAAGAAAACAACTCCATTCACGATCACAATGAAAAGAATAAAATACTTAGGAGTACATCTACCTAAAGAAACAAAAGACCTCTATATAGAAAACTATAAAACACTGGTGAAAGAAATCAAAGAGGACACATATAGATTGAGAAATATACCTTGTTCATGGATCGGAAGAATCAATATAGTGAAAATGAGTATACTACTCAAAGCAATCTATAGATTCAATGCAATCCCTATCAAGCTTACAACGGTATTCTTCAGAGAACTAGAACAAATAATTTCACAATTTGTATGGAAATACAAAAAACCTCGAATAGCCAAAGCAATCTTTAGAAAGAAGAATGGAACAGGAGGAATCAACCTGCCTGACCTCAGGCTCCACTACAAATCCACAGTCATCAAGACAGTATGGTACTGGCACAAGGACAGAAATATAGATCAATGGAACCAAATAGAAAGCCCAGAGATAAATCCACGCACCTATGGACACCTTATCTTTGAGAAAGGAGGCAAGAATATACAATGGAGAAAAGACAGTCTCTTTAACAAGTGGTGCTGGGAAAACTGGTCAACCACTTGTAAAAGAATGAAACTAGAACACTTCCTAACACCATACACAAAAATAAACTCAAAATAGATTAAAGATCTAAACATAAGACCAGAAACTATAAAACTCCTAGAGGAAAACATAGGCAAAACACTCTCCGAAATAAACCACAGCAGGATCCTCTATGACCCACCTCCCAGAATATTGGAAATAAAAGCAAAAATAAACAAATGGGACCTCATTAAACTTAAAAGCTTTTACATAACAAAGGAAACTATAAGCAAGGTGAAAAGACAGCCCTCGGAATGGGAGAAAATAATAGCAAACGAAGCAACTGACAAACAATTAATCTCAAAAGTATTCAAGCAACTCCTGCAGCTCAATTCCAGGAAAATAAACGACCCAATCAAAAAGTGGGCCAAAGAACTAAACAGACATTTCTGCAAAGAAGACATACAGATGGCTAACAAACACATGAAAAGATGCTCAACATCACTCATTATCAGAGAAATGCAAATCAAAACCACAATGAGGTACCATTTCACGCCCGTCAGAATGGTGGCTATCCAAAAGACTACAAGCAATAAATGCTGGAGAGGGTGTGGAGAAAAGGGAACCCTCTTACACTGTTGGTGGGAATGCAAACTAGTACAGCCACTATGGAGAACAGTGTGGAGATTCCTCAAAAAACTGGAACTAGAACTGCCATATGACCCAGCAATCCCACTGCTGGGCATACAAACTGAGGAAACCAGACTTGAAAGAGACACATGTACACCAATGTTCACCACAGCACTGTTTATAATAGCCAGGACATGGAAGCCGCCTAGATGCCCATCAGCAGATGAATGGATAAGGAAGCTGTGGTTCGGTTCAGTTCAGTCGCTCAGTCGTGTCCGACTCTTTGCGACCCCATGAATTGCAGCACGCCAGGCCTCCCTGTCCATCACCAACTCCTGGAGTTTACCCAAACCCATGTCCATCGAGTCAGTGATGCCATCCAACCATCTCATCCTCTGTCGTCCCCTTCTCCTCCTTCCCCCAATTCTTCCCAGAATTAGGTTCTTTTCCAACGAGTCAACTCTTTGCATGAGGTGGCCAAAGTATTGGAGTTTCAGCTTCAACATTATTCCTTCCAATGAACACCCAGGACTGATCTCCTTTAGGATGGAGTGGTTGGATCTTCTTGCAGTCCAAGGGACTCTCAAGAGTCTTCTCCAACACCACAGTTCAAAAGCATCAATTCTTCGGCACTCAGCTTTCTTCACCGTCCAACTCTCACATCCATACATGACCACTGGAAAAACCATAGCCTTGACTAGACAGACTTTTGTTGGCAAAGTAATGTCTCTGCTTTTAAATATGCTATCTAGGTTGGCCATAACCTTCCTTCCAAAGAGTAAACGTCTTTTAATTTCATGGCTGCCATCACCATCTGCAGTGATTTTGGAGCCCCCCAAAATAAAGTCTGCCACTGTTTCCACTGTTTCCCCATCTATTTCCCATGAAGTGATGGGACCAGATGCCATGATCTTAGTTTTCTGAATGTTGAGCTTTAAGCCAACTTTTTCACTCTCCTCTGTCACTTTCATCAAGAGGCTCTTTAGTTCTTCTTCACTTTCTGCCATAAAGGTGGTGTCATCTGCATATCTGTGGTTATTGATATTTCTCCCGGCAATCTTGATTCCAGCTTGTGTTTCTTCCAGCCTAGTGTTTCTCATGATGTACTCTGCACAATGGAATATTACTCAGCCATTAAAAAAAAATACATTCAAATCAGTTCTAATGAGGTGGATGAAACTGGAGCCTATTGTACAGAGTGAAGTAAGCCAGAAAGAAAAACACCAATACAGTATACTAACACATATATATGGTACTTAGTTAATCAATAAAGATAACCCTGTATGCAAGACATCAAAAGAGACACAAATAAGTAGAACAATATATGGACTCTATGGGAGAGGGCAAGGGTGGGATGATATGGGAGAATGGCATGGAAGCATGTAAATTATCATATGTGAAGTGGATCGCCAGTCCAGGTTCGATGCATGATACAGGGTCCTCGGGGCTGGTGCACCAGGATGGCCCGGAGGGATGGGATGTAGGGGTGGAGGGGGGGTTCTGGAGGGGGAAAACATGTACACCCATGGTGGATTCATGTCAATGTATGGCAAAACAAATACAATATTGTAAAGTTAAAAAATAGAAAATAAACTAATTTTTTTAAAAAAAGAAAAAAATGTATAATTAATGACTACTTGAGACAAAATAGTGAGAATTCAAACTTTTTTTTTTTGCTTTTGCTTTTTAAGGAAAAATAGTCATTTGTTCCAAAGCAGGAGTCCTCATACTTCCTTGTCTTTGGATACCTTTCCCATTTTTAGGAATTATTGAGGACCTCTAAGAGCTTGCATTCATGTGAGTTATTATACATATCAGTATTTACCATATTAGAAATTGAGATGATTTTTTATTTCTTTGAAGAGAGTAGTGATGAATTCACATGTATGACTAGATACATACGTATGAATTTATCACTGTATGGTTAATTCATGAATACATCACAATGTATTCATCATTACTCTCTTCAAAGAAATAAACATTGTGTGTTGACAGCCATATCTTAGTATAATTATGAAATTAGCTTTTACATAGTAGAGCTATCCTAAAATAATTGTATCAGTTTTACAATATGAAAAAGCATAATAAAGAATGAAATTTGGAAGGCAAATTGCATTTTCTTGCATTATACTACCTGAATCTAAAAATAAACTAAGTAATATATTAATATTTTACCAGTTAATTTAATCCTGAGTTGCTTGCTTCCTTGGTTTACTGATTAATACCTTCATCTACAATATAAAAGGTAACTACCTTCTGTATAATCTGCCTTATTGTCGGTCAGTCACTAAATCATGTCCGACACTCTGTGACCCCATGAACTATAACACACCAGGCTTCCCTGTCCTTCACTATCTCTCAGAGTTCGCTTAAACTATGTCCTTTGAGTCAATGATGCCATCCAACCATCTCATCCTCTTTTTCCCTCTTCTCCTCTTGCTCTCAGTCTTTCACAACGTCAAGGTCTTCTCCAACGAGTCAGCTCTTGGCATCAGGTGGCCAAAGTATTGGAGCTTCAGCTTCAGTATCAGTCCTTCCAATGAATATTCAGGGTTAATTTCCTTTAGGATTGACTTGTTTGATCTCCTTACTGTCCAAGGGACTCTCAAGAGTCTTCTCCAGCACCACAATTTGAAAGCATCAATTCTTAGGCACTCAGCCTTCTCTATGGTCCAACTCTCTCATCTGTACATGATTACTGGGAAAACCATAGCCTACATTGTAAAATTCTGTGTTTTCACCAAAATGGTTTTCTGTGTGTTATGTTAATTTTTATTAGGCCTTGAATACTTTAGAGGAAAGAAGAACAAAAACAAAAGTTATCACTTACCAAAGAATTAAGGTTCTTTTAATCTTGGTATCATATATTGCTTTAAAATGTTTTATTGTCACTTTAATTAAATGGTTAACCAAGTACTGTTTCTCAGATATCCCTGATCCTTTTAAACCAGTGTCCAAATCTCTCCTAAAAACTTGTTAAAATTTTCCTTTCAAAAATCAGATCTTAGAAGCAGAAAAATAAGATAAAATTTTCAGAGTATTTTAAAATCTGAAACTAGCAGACTATATCAGAGAGTCCCTGGAAAATCACAAAGATTTGTTCATTCACTTCAAAAAGAGATTAAAAAAAGTATCTAATTAGATGTGTTTGACGAGTTGTATAGGCAGACTTGTCAAATCAGAAGAGACACTCAGCCTTCCTTAGGTTAAACTGATATTGGTAAAATGTTATTAATATAAATATTCCAGAAATTTCAGAGTTTATGGGAAGTCTTTGTGTATTTGTTACTGCCCTTTCTTTCAATAACATGTTTCAACCTCAGGGAAAACATTGATCCAAACTCTTATGAAATTTGTTTTCAAGTTTTCCTGAATTTTTCAATCTTCTGGTAGTGCTTTATATAATATTAGTCAATATCTATATAATGTTTTCAGTCATAGTTTCAGTTATTACTTAAAATATTTATTCACCACCTCCTTACTTCTGTAATTTCAAACTACCACCTTCAAGGCCAGTGAGACATATTAGACTAACGTATGTGTAAGCTTTACTCCAGAGTTTACTTGACATTTTTGGTAAACTTTTGATTTGTAGGTCTCAGGATCATCAAATGTTATATCTCAAGATTTTTTTCATCTTAGAAGAAAAACTCCATCCATTATTTAATAGTAAGAACAGTCATTGACTTCTTTAACGAAAATATATCAGTCTCTTTCAACAAAATACAGTCTCAAAAGTTTATGGAAAAGCACTGGTCTAGGTACCTTACACTATTGACATTTCAATGAATAGAGTTTTAGATATATGTTTCAGACCTGACATTGTTTAGACCACTATTAGATTCTGCCAGTGGACTACATCAGGATTTCCAGAACTCTTTTTAGTCGAGAAGCAGATGGCCTCATCAAAATGCTAACCCAATATCAAATAGAACAAGAATTAATTATATAGGGCCGAATAAGCTGGTGAGGGGAATTTTAACCTAGCTTTTTAAGGGAAGGATATGTTATTAATATATCTGTAATATTTTATTTCCTGAATATATAAGAATGTGTTTTCTCTTTGTTAAGCTATCTGAAACCCAGAACAACTGAGTAAACTCTGCTTTTGTAAATTGAGATGAACTATTTTAGATGATATCTCTCACTAATCATCAAATGCAGAAACTTACTACTTCTATTTACTTTTATGCCAATATAGTTATTTGCAGAGGATTGATAAAAATGTCTTCCTTTTTACCAGAATATAATAGAACAAAATGATTGTGAAACCATGGCCTTATCTCAAGTGTGTCATATTTGAGAACAATGCTCATTTAATCAGATATGACAAGCTGCTTTTGAAAAATAAAAGCTGGCTTTCTTATGGAGACAATGACTACAAAACTCTTCCAGAAAACTTCCTGACACCTGGTTTGCAGAGCTCAGCCTTACAGGTAGTAAAGAAGGTTACTTCCTGTTAAGTCAAGAACTTTATAAAATTTGGGGCACTATGAGAAGAGAGAAAATGACACAAGTTTAGAGTTACTGCAAATGAATGTGGTGGAAGCAGCATCTTGGACTTTATTTCCTTACCTTGGACCACTAGATAATAAGAGCTTTTATAAGTCAAATCTGATATTACTTAATGTAATTTTCTAAGTAGATGTTAGCCTTGTGGTGTTTGCAATTGTTAACTATTATATGGCTCTTGATTTGCAAAAAGTCTAAGAAGGTGTCCATGGTAAATTAATACTCTTACTGTACCTGTGTAAATAATCAACCAACCTAGTGAGACCAGACTTGTTTTGTAATCAAGAAAATCTTTTTTTGAGATTATCATGATTACAAGGGAAGGGGAACCTGTCAGGGAGTGTTGTGAAAGACTTTGAAAGGTATCAAAAAGATTACTAGGTATCTTCAGTGGAAAATTATGTATTGTTTAGAGCACACCATTTCAGGTTTTCTGATGCTAAGGAGTTTGCATTTATCATTGTCAGTGGCCTAGTTTATAACTTTATAAGTTGTAGAAAATCAATGTGAATAATTCTTGCCCATGAAAGTGTAAATTAACAGTGTTTGGTGGAATTAAATTGATTATTGCTCTGTGGATATTGACTAATTTTGCCAGTTTTGCATCTATTAAGCAAATTTAGAAAACAAAGATTATGGCATCCTGTCCCATCACTTCATGGCAGATAGGTGGGGAAACAGTGGCTGACTTTATTTTTCTGGGCTCCAAAATCACTGTAGATGGTGACTGCAGCCATGAAATTAAAAGATGCTTACTCCTTGGCAGGAAAGTTATGACCAACCTAAACAGCATATTAAAAAGCAGAGACATTACTTTGCCAACAAAGGTCCGTCTAGTCAAGGCTATGGTTTTTCCAGTGGTCATGTATGGATGTGAGAGTTGGACTATAAAGAAAGCTGAGCGCCAAAGAATTGATGCTTTTGAACTGTGATGTTGGAGAAGACTCCTGAGAGTCCCTTGGACTGCAAGGAGATTCAACCAGTCCATCCTAAAGGAGATCAGTCCTGGGTGTTCATTGGAAGGACTGATGTTGAAGCTGAAACTCCAATACTTTGGCCACCTGATGCGAAGACCTGACTCATTGGAAAAGACCCGATGCTGGGAAAGATTGAGGGCAGGAGGAGAAGGGGACGACAGAGGATGAGATGGCTGGATGGCATCACCAACTCAATGGACATGGGTTTGGGTGGACTCAGGGAGTTGGTGATGGACAGGGACGCCTGGCGTGCTGCAGTTCATGGGGTTGCAAAGAGTTGGACACGACTGAGCGACTGAACTGAACTGAAGAAAATTTATTTGAATATTCACCCTGGATCTACATAAGATGGCTGCCCTTTGGATATTCCTGCAAACTGGTTGTAACATTTTACAGGTTCCCTCATTACTTAATGGATTATGTAGAATTTTTGGCATGTGTTCTTTTAAAATATAAGAAGTTATAGTAAGTAGAATACTTTAATAAGTAGCAAGAAAAAAAGTGGGCCCCCACAGGTTCAAGATTAACCATATTTAATAGATTTAAAAGGTAAAAGTGTATAATTAAGGCTTAATTTTGATTTCACAAATGCCACGAAGAGAGAAAAAGCTTAGATATTAGTTTTATGTCAGCACATTTTGTATCTTTATTTTCTACAACACTGGTTTGCTCATCTCTCAGAAATGGTTTATATGAGCACAGTTCAGTCCCATCACTTCATTGATTTAAATTGGTTAAAAGGCACAATGGTTGCATTTCTGAAAGAATGCAAAAGTTCTGTCATCTAAAAAATGGTATCTCTGAAATGAGAGAAACCAAGATGTATATATTGAGTGGTGCACTCCTGAAGATAGATTTCTAAACATTGACAATTTTTATCAGCCCACAAAATTTCATATCTTTGCTCTTATCAGTGTTATGACAATAAGGTACCCAGTGTAGAGATCATCAATTATCTTAAGGAAACTTATGATAACACATCATTTATCAAAGTAATATAAGAAATACTCATTTTTCAGAAATCTGATAAATATTTTATGCAAAAGAATTCAGTATCAATTAAAATTGGAAGATTCTCAATGAAAATTAGAATATTAGAAGTTCTGTGTACTCTTACCATTAAAAATAGTAACTGTGAAGCTTTAATTAAAGTTTTCCAAACCTATGTGAGCCTCTCATCCCATAGATACCCATTAAGAGTATGTGGAATAATATTCCTCATAAAAACAGTTCAGGGTATGCTGTACTGTCATGAACCATATATTAGATTGTTAAAAAATTCTTGATAAATTGTATAAAAATAAGGCACTTTTAATGAGAGCAACTAAAAGTGCTTATAATAGAAAGTATAAATATAAATAAGAATAACTAGAAATATAAATTACATATGATCTTATCAAGTAAAGGTAAACACTTTTTAAAACTTTTGTGTCATTTCTGTATGCATTAGTAAGTTCACTTTTATTAAAAAAAAGGAATACTACTACTTTCTTTTCTATAACCTCCAATTTTTATTACACATAAACATATTTCTAGGCTGTTAAATGCCTTAAAACACAATTTTAATGGCTTCAAAGTATTCTATTTATGAATATACCAGAATATTCTAGACAAGCCTTTTCAATGGGCATTTTAAATTGGTTTGCTTTTCACTATCATAAATTCCACACAGAATTCTTATGACTCTTCAGGATAAATTTCTAATCCAAACATAGTAGATCAAAAAGTATGCAAAATTCTAATGTTCTTTTCTGTATAAGTATTTGGCCTCCCACCTCCATCGGGTTCTCCAACCGGCAGACCTGTGTTATGTTTGTATTTTACTATCAGTTCTCTTGCTACTTTTTGAAGATGTTTAAAATCATGACTAATCTCTTCAAACCTTCAGCGATGCTCATTTTCAGCCAGTTGAATTCACATCCTTCTTTTGAAAGAAAATAGAACACATGCTTCCTCACCTAAAATAATTTTACATACTTACTTGCGTCACTGTCTATCCTTTTCACTTTTTCTCAGATTAAAATGTAAATCTTTGTCCTGCATCTTGGATTGCACTCTCCTGTTTCTCAGAAGACCTTCATATTCTCTATTCTGCCTATCTCCCCATGTTTACTGATTCTTTCACAACACAGACCCCAAGAAAACAAATAAACAAAAAACCTCAACACCACAGTCCACTCCAGCTACTACTTTAAACTTTTTCTCCCTCCACAGTCAAAATTTTTTAGAATGTTGTTTCTACTCAGAGTTTAAATTTCCTTACATTTAAGGCTCATCACACAAATCTGACCCATCTCCATCTCCTGCTCTGCTTTTGCCAAAGGTACGTTTTTACTAATAATTTTAGTAAAACTTTTCATTTGGTCCTTATTTTATTTGCTTTCCCTGCAATATTTAGCATTCTTGATTACTCCAGCTTTGAAATATTCACTTTCCCATGTTTTACAAAAGCATACTCTTCCATTTTTCCTCCTACCTTTCTGACTCCCTGATTACTCTGATTTGACAGCTTCTTTTATTGTATACATGCTTTAAAGTAAGTTATTTCTCAAGTACTGCACCAGGCTCTTTTTTCTTATCTTTATTACTTTTTGTTTTGCTGCTTCTCTCCATAAAACATACTCTCTCGAGGAAATATCATCTATATACATGGTTTGATTATCATCAGTCTCATGTTTCTCCTGTCCTATAGTACTAAGTAATTTCCATGTACCAGCTGTATCCTCACCCAAGTTATTGATAATCAAGTTATTTCAATGTTAGTTTTTTCATTTGTAGAATGGGAATAAGAATTGTTTATCTGCTTTGGGTCACATTGGATAACATCAGTGAGATAATTTAAACATTTTACTACAGTACCTGGCAAATAACAAGTGCTTAATAAGGACGCTTTATTCCTAATCTGTAGTGTATGTGTAGCGTATTCAAAACAATTTTGGACAAAAATGTTATAATACTCAAGTAATTACTGGGAAGAAAATCCTTGGTGAATAACAAAATTAAGGTCAAAATAACACATTGGTATGTACATGAAAGTATAGTTAAGATGACACTAGCTGCAACAACAGATGAACCTGAATTTTTCAATGACTTAACACAATAGAATTTTATTTTTCATTCACTTAAAATAAATAGGTGGAGCAGAAGCTTTGCCCCAGACTGATATGGATTTGGTATGCATAGAGTCTGCCATCTAGCATATTGCAGATAATATTTTTGCCACATATTTTGGCACTGCCTATCTTAAATCTTTCCAGCCCCTGACACAAATTTTCTTGTCATCCACTGCCTTCTTACTAAGCCGTGATATATCTTTTAGGGTTTTGTTTTTTAGAAGTCCTACTCACTTCTACTGGCAATTTGTGTATTAGTTGCAGTAATACAAACTGCCTAAGAGATAATTGCCAAAATCTCAGTGGCTTACTACAGTGATCATGTAACACTGAAAATTAATATCATTTGTATAGTAACTTCTTTCATTTCTTGATGACCTGTAAGTCAGGAAACATATATTAATTCTAACATTGTAAGCAATTGGTAATCAGTAGTACGACTTGGGCTTCCCTGGTGGCTCAGACAGTAAAGAATCTGCCTGCAATGAGGGAGACCTGGGTTCAATCCCAAGGTGGATAAGATCCCCTGGAGAAGGGAATGGTTACCCACTCTATATTCTTGCTTAGAGAACCCACGGACAGAAGAGCCTGGCAGGCTACAGTCCATGGGGTTGCAAAGAGCTGGACATGACTAAGCAACTAAGCATGCATGCACACAGTATGATGCAGGTGAAGTTATTTACCTTTGTCACTTCTCAAACTTGTATATCTGCAAATTAAGTGGCAATAATGAAATAAATGCTGAGATACCTTCAACTATAACTTGGTCGATTTAAAATCATATCAGGATAGCCTTACCAGATCAAGTGTTCATGGTTGTGGGTTTGTTTGTTTTTTCTTTCATCATTTTGACTGTAGCATCTACTATCATCTGGCTTGCAAAGTTTCTCCTAAAAAATCAGCTGTTGTTTTATGAGCTTTCCCTTGTACATAACTAGCATATTTTCTCTTGCTGCTTTTAAGATTCTCTTTTTGCATTTAATTTTGCTATTTTAGATTATAATATGTCTTGGTGTGAACCTCTTTGGGTTCATCTTGTTTCAGACTCTCTATGCTTCCTGAATCTGGGTATCTGTTTCCTTTTCCAGATTCTGCAATTTTTCAGCTTCTGTTTCTTTCTCTGCCCCTTTCTTTATCTCCCTTCACCTTCTAGGATCTTTATAATACAATGTTAGTGTGTTGATATTGTCTCAGAGGCCTCTCAAACTCTGCTCATTCAAAAAATTTCTTTTGTTCAGCTTGAGTGATTTCTACTGCTCTGTCTTCCTGTTCACTGATCTGTTCCTCTGTGTCGTTAATCTACTTGATTTTATCTAGCATATTTTTGTTTCAGTTATTGAATTATTCAGCTCTATGTAGCTCTTCTTCATGTTTTCTCTTTGTTAAACTTATCACTGTGTTCACCGTTCTTCTCCCAAGTTTGTTGAACATACTTCATTTGGAACATATTCCTCTATTTCCTCATTTTGCCTAATTGCTTGCATTTCTATGTATCAGATAGGTTGGTTATGTTCCACCTCTTGAAGAAATGGCCTTATGTAGGATATGTTCTATGGGACCCAGCAGCACACTCCTCTCTGGTCACTAGAGCTAGATGTTCTTGGAGTGTCCCTTATTTGGGCTTGGTAGGCTCTTCTCCTTTGGCAGGTTGACCACTATGGGTATGATGGTAAGCAGAAATGGCCTCCAACCCAGTTGGTTGCCAGGTCCACCTTGTGCAGTGGCTGGCAGCCCACTTGTGGGCAAGTAAGCACTAATAGGCTACAGGGAGAACTCCAAAATGGTCCTCTTGCTGGAACAAGCTCCCCAAAATAGTTGCTGCCAACACCTGTGTTCCCAAGGGGAGTCCCGGTGGCTTTCTCCCTTTCCAAGGGACTCTCCAAGATCAGCATATAGATCTGACCTAGGTTCCTTTCAAATTCCTGCCTCTGTGCTGAGACTTGGAGCGTGTGAGATTTTGTAGCTGCCCTTTAAGAGCAGAGTCTCTTGTTTTCTACAGCCCTCTGTCTTTCCTATATGTTAATGTCTCTGGCCTTCAAAGCTAGATGTTCTGTGGGCTCCTCTTGTTGGTGCCCGGAATGCAGACCCTTGCTCTTTGGAGAGAACCTCTGAAATTGTAATTATCCTTACTTTTTGGGTCACCTACTTGGAAGTGTAGGTGTTATCTATACTGCATTGTTCACCCCTCCCATCTACCTTGTGTGGTTCCTTCTTTACATCTTTAGTTGTAAAAATTCTTTTCTTCTAGTCTTCAAGTCATTCTCATAGTTGGTCTGTAAATAGCTGTAACATTGGTGTGCTTATAGGAGGAAGTGAGTTCAGGCTTTTTCTATTTCATCATCTCAGTCACATCTAGTAAAATTCATTTCATCATATAAAACTTATAAAATACAGATAGGTAAGAAAGGAAAAGAAAATTGCTTGGAATCACATCACCTAGAGATCTATCATTAACGTTTTGATTTATATGTTTCAAACAGCTATTTTATAATCACTTAGGTACTTTGTATTTAAACAATTTATGGATAATAGCATGTATATATATGTTATGTGCTTAGTCACTCAGTTGTGTCCGACTCTGCGACCCCATGGACTGTAGCCTGCCAGGCTCTTCTGTCCATGGCAATTCTCTAGGTTAGAATACTGGTGGGTTGCCATGTCCTTTTCCAGGGCATCTTCCCAATCCAGGGATTGAACCCAGGTTTCTTGCATTGCAAGCAAAGTCTTTACTGTCTGAGCCACCAGGGAAGCCCAAGAATACTGAAGTGGGTAGCCTATCCCTTCTCCAGGGGATTTTCCTGACCTAGGAATTGAACCAGGGTTTCCCGCATTTGCAGGCAGATTCTTTAACAGCTGAGCTACTAGGGAAGGCCCTATATATACATATATATGTGTATGTGTGTGTGTTTGTGTGTGTGTATGTGTGTGTGTGTATGTGCATGCACATTAAGTTGCATCAGTCGTGTCTGACTTTTTCGACCCTATGGATCATAGCCTGCCAGGCTCCACTGTCCATGGGATTCTCCAGGCAAGAATACTGGAGTGGGTTGCTATGCCCTCCTCCAGGGGATCTTCCGAACCCACATCTCCCGAGGCTCCCGCATTGCAGGCAGATTCTTTAGCACTGAGCCACAGGGGAAGACCCGTGTGTGTGTGTGTATGTGTGTGTGTGTGTGTGTGTATATCTACATATATATTCTATATATGTACAGAAAGTTTTCTAGTGTTTCTATGTGTTAAGCATTTGTCTAAGCACTTCATTTCATATTTATTAACTTCTTTAATACTCACAAGGACTTTCTATTAATACCCCTGTGTATAGAAGAGTGAGCTGAGGCCCAGTATATCTACATTCACATTGTTTTCTCCCTGAGCAAACTGATTTTAAAAAATAGTATATAACAACAAGGATTGGTAAAAGGGAATATAGAGGGGACATTCACTCTGGGAACCCTCAATATAGAGGGTCCTCAAAAATCAAAAATAGTATTATGCTAAGTGAAATAAGTCAGAGAAAGACGAATAGTGCATGATCTCATGTATAATGTGGACTCTAAAAATAGAAACAAACAAAACAGAAACAGATTCATAAACACAGAGAACAAACTGGCTGTTGCTAGAGGGCAGGAAGATGAGGGATTAGAAAATAGAGGTGAATGGGACTAAGAGGTGAAGACTTCCAGTTATTAAATAAACATATCATAGAGAAGTAACACACAGCATAAAGAACATGGTCAAAAATATTGTAATACTGTAATAACTGAACGATGACAGATGGTTACTAGACTTATTGTGGTACATATTTCATAATGTATTTATTTAAATGTCCAATCAGTACATTGTGCACCTGAAAAATAACATAGCAGTGTGCATCAACTATACTTCAATTTAAAAAGTTTGGGAAAATTTTCTTTTTGAGTTACTGGTTTGAAAATTTTAAACACACCATTAAAAATATCTTACTTGTTTACATTTTAACAAAAGCCTTCTAGTGACACACTTTGTCACTTTCATAGGTTTCAATAAATGAAAGAATAGTAGAAAGCCTGGCAAATCCTTAATCACTACTTTTAAAAAACACACACATTTCTTTCATTTCTGTATAATGCAAGTCCAGAGGTCAGCATTTCTCAAAAGATACTCTGAAATCCAGCTGCTGGAGGAGAGGACAGACCTATGTTAGCATGCCATGTGGTGGAATCAGTATTAAAGGAGCTATTCTGAGGTATCTACCACTCCTTCCTCCAACACCTTAGGTTACATCTCCTTACACTTGATGAGATCTGGAAAACACTTGGGTAAAATGTCCTTATTATATTCAGAGATAACAGAGGAGCCAGAAGGTGATTTAAAACTCAGAACTTAGCATATTAGGAACTGTGATATCCTTCTCAACTGTGAGACTCAAGAATCAGTGGAATGTCAAATCAAGCAGCATTTTATAAAACTGTGACACCTCTGCATTGAGTGAAAGTTGCCAAATACGCTTACTATATTACATTCTCTATCTTGAGAGAAAACATTAAAAATATATATGCAACATTTGGTGATTATATCTTTGCCAGTTTGATGTAAGAAAATGTTCAGTTTTTATTACCTGTATTTTAAATAAAGAAAAAGCATAGAATATATTGAATTAATCTCTCCAATATACTATAGTAATGACATAAAATATTACTATAATATACTATGTATTGTGCACATAACTATCCTGCTGTTGCTTAGTTATTCAGTTGTGTCCAACTGTCTGTGGCCCCATGGATTGTAGCCTGCCAGGCTCCTTTGTCCATGGAATTTTCCAGGCGAGAATACTGGAGCCAGCTGCCATCTCCGACCCCAGATCTTCCTGATTCAGGGAATTAACCCGCATCTCTTCCATATCCTGCATTGGCATGAGTATTCTTTACCACTAGTGCCACCTGGGAAGCCTGTATACAACTATACATAGCTACAGCTTGACCACTATGATTGTCTTTTTAAATTTAATCTTCATAAAATAGAAACTTTTCTGTGTTTCACACAATGTATCCCCTAAGAATGGCTTTGTGTCAGGCATATATATGTATTCATTCATTTAGTAAATACAGATGACTAAATAGTATTAACAAGGAAACAAGTTACAAAGACTAATGTATTCAGGTTCACATAGCTAGCCTACATTGATTAGAATTCAAGATTAAACCTAAAGTAGTCCATCATCACCACCAAGTAAGAAGAAAAAGGTTACAGTGACAGCTAGAACTCTAGAACTCACACAAACCCCTAGGTCTACCCTAGAAGTGAATGTGAACGTATTAGTTGCTCAGTTGTATCAGACTGTTTGCAATCCCCTGCCAAGCTCCTCTGTCCATGAGATTCTCCAGGCAAGAATACTGGAGTGGGTTGCCATTGCCTTCTCCAGGGGATCTTCCCGACCCAGGGATAAAACCCAGTTCTCCTACTTTGCAGACAGATACTTTACTGTCTGAGCCACCTGGAAACCCTAGAAGAGAGCCACTAGAAAATATTTTCAGTCACAGAATTTGAATCGTTGTCAAGACCCATATCTCCACCTGCTTATATTATGGGTATTTTTGTTTCCAAAATATGTGACTCCATAAAGAATAAACTTTATGCCTTATTCATATACATTACTATGGAGCTAGCTGACACAAGAGACCCAGTAAAGTTCTAATGAATTGAATTGGAGATGAACAATATGTCAGTGGCACAACTGATTTATAGAAATGAATACCCTTTTTATAGGACAATGACAATACATTAGACACATGTATGTTCAGGCATGCAGATTGACCTACTATCAATACAGGATCAAACTCCAAACCAAAGGGTTATAAACTGATATTTCTTTCTGAGCTTTATAGAAATACAATAATTATAGAAATAAAATAATTTTTAGAACAAAACTGGATTTTCCATCAATGAAAGGAATACTTCCTATGAGTTGAGGCTGGCAGTGATGGGCCTGAATCTCAAACTAGACATAGATGCACTTGTAAAAAGCACTTGAAAGGCCAATAGTACAGGAAAAGTCAACCAACTAAAATATGGGGCAGGTAACAGGAACCGTGGTTAGCATTGATGTAAATACACACCAGCACCTCCTATTGGAATTTCTTACACCATTAATATGCATGTATGTGTATATATACATGTGTGCACATACAGGTATGCTTATATACATACACATAGCAACAGATAGATGGACAGAGAGGCTCACATTCAGAATTGAGTCTATCAGGCCTAAGGTAATAAGACCACCTATGTAGATCTGGCCTTTAGAAGGGATCTAATCTGGGAAGAAGAGAGATTATAGAAAAAGTTTATCAAAATAAATGCTCCATTCACAGAGGAAATGAAATATGAAGACATGTAGTAAAGAATAAAAGAGTAAAGCAGCTGTCCCAGCTACTCCAAGTTGGATTCAGAGCAAAAGCTTGTTCAGTAAATCAAGGCAGAAATCATTAACTTAAATGGAAGAAAATTAGGCAGAACCAAACCTGAAACATTGAAAAAAAAAGTTAAAATTTCTCACGTCTCCTTTCTCTTTAAGTCTCTTTCTCATCTTTTTCTTTCTTATCTTCAATAGGAAAGTAGGTATGGTACAAATTAAGGTCACAAATGACAAAACTGTAACATCATTTAAATAATTACAAGAGACAAGTAATGATGGGAACAGTAATCATCTCAGACAACGAAGTCTAGGGAAATTCTTACTATTGTGCACAAAACCAAATGCTTATCTTTCAGGCATTCAAAGCAAACGGGGAACACAATAGGATACATAGCTTTCAATAGCTAATAAGTAGAAAACCGAATTATCAGGAAAGAGATATGCCCCTAGCTCTGAAATCTGAGAAGAAACATTGCATGGATCTACACTGAAACTTTTCAAAACCACACAGACAGTATTGCAATAAGGTCTTTAAGGAGGAGAAAAAAAAAAAAGATATAAAGAAACTTTGGATGAAATGAAATGAAAACATAGAAATAAGATAGAAAAAAATCAGCAATGCAAGTGACGATGAGACATTTAAGACTAAAGGATAGAGGCTGAAATAAATAATTACAAAAGGTAAAGAAGCACCAAGAAGATAAAAGTGGTAGAATCATTTTCACAATTGAACTGGACATGAAAAAAATACAGATTTTAAAATGATACAAAACCCAGTGGCCAATATCTGTCATTGTAAATGTCTCCATTTTCCCTAGGAATGTATTCCTCATTTTCATATAGGTCTCTCTGGCAAAAAATCATTGTTTCAGAATTATTATTTTAATGCAGTGGCTACTAAGTTAAAATTTCAACTATTTTATAAAAATTCATTATGTTATCTTTCAACATCTTGCTTTAAAAGATTGTTCCACTCTGAAATGTTATGTCATTTTGTAGAGTTGATCTTTTGCTAATCGGAACATGTAAGTGAAGGAACATAGGTTTTAGAATTAGATAGGTTTAGGTTTGAATTAAGCCCTTCAACTTATTGGCTGTTTGACTTTGAGCAAGCTCGCCAGCCTTTGGCCCTCTAAATTTACAATATGAAGTAAATAACTCCTATACCTCTGAGTTGTTTTTATTGTTAAATGAGATAATGTAAATAATATTCCTGGTAAGTTTCAAGGCAACTATTAGATAAATAATACTGCTACTCTGATAGGTTTCAGACTCCATATCTTAAATAGGTAAATGAAATACACTTGTGGCAGGTAGTAAAAAAGTAACTTTCAAAGAATTTTCTAAATATTTATACAATAAAAACAGCCTTAAGAAAATAACCTTATAGTTTTTAAATTGTTTCACATTCAATGGTTCAATCACTGAATATCTAGTCAACATGAAAGGGATCTTTCTGGATAATATATGTATTAAAATAAATTTTAACTAATTCCCCAAGAGTCTAATGGAGGACAGACATTTTTAACTAAATATTGAATGTTAGCCAAGTTTTGAGGAAGACACATGAGGCTATGGAAAGTAGAACAAATGGGAAATTTTAGAGTAGTTCCAGAAAGAGTCAGGAAATAATCGTGAATGCTCCTGATCAGCTGTACATTTAAATATTATGCATATTAATAAATGTATGCAGCACTGTAATGATTTTTGCTTCCCCAGAAATAACATTCCTCTCAAAAGGATTTCAGTGACTGTATCCTAAGAAATTCATAAGTACTAGGAATCCTTCAGTACAAAATCAGCAATATTTATACCCCTGCAAGTTTAACTTCAGTTTTCCCAAATCAAATTGGAGGTCTGATCTCTCCTTTTCTAATAAATACAAATCACATTTAGTCATTTTTTTATCCTTGCTCCACCACCTGAGACCCACCAGTTTCATAGAGCTTTTTTTTTTTTTATTTTCATTAAAATAAATCTCTGTAATACAGCAACCTCGCTATAGTTTAGTTCTATAAAATTATTTAAGTTTTTTTTTCATGATTTATTTTGTTATTTAGAAGATATTTCAAGATTATGGTTTATCTCTAGGTACCAGCAAATTTTTCCTTATAATTATTCAAGGAAGTTTCTCTAATTTCAAAATATATCTGTTGTGATATTTGTAATAACTTATTGACAGAGTATATAACTTGCCAGTGCACCAAGGTGGGTTACAGAAAAGTAATTCCTTCAGCTCACTTACCATAGCTTCCCAAGGTTCCCAAGAGTTATATAAGGCTAGAGTCCTGCGGTTAGTTCAAAGGCTGGTTGGCCTATTGTAGAATTATTCTTGAAGTTTTAAGTGCTGAAGTGGAAGTAACAGTACATTCTAGGTTAAGCCACACAAACCAATTTCACTAAGGGAATGGAAAACTAATTCTAATGGAAAATCAAGGTGATATTTTTAGCCATTCATATGTTCAGCAAATATTTATTGAAATTGCTATATGCAGTTCCTGTTTTACTTGTGGAGAAATATCAATGAGTAAAACAGAAAAAGTTCTCACCCTCCAAGAGCTTACATTCTGATGGGGAGACAGTTATAAACCAGGGCCAACTTATCCATTTGTATAGAGCCTAAGGCCCATGGTACTTAGGGCCCATAAATATGTTTGAATTTTAATTTATTTTAAAACTAAGAGAAAAATGTGAATGTTATAATAGTGCACCCATCCTGCATTGTATTTTTCTTTATACCAACGCAGCTATAAAATATAATTTAAAATATTTTTTTTGAAGAAGGGGACCATTAAAGCAAAAGTGCCTTGAGACCACAAAAGTCATATAGTAAACCAGTCATAAACACATATGAACAACTAAATTATGTGGTATATTAGAAAGTGAGAAGTTCTGTGGAAGAAAAAAAAAAGGAAGTGTGACAAGAGTCTGGGATAAAACTGTTTGCAATTTTAAACAGAGGTTAGAGAAAGCATCCCCGAGAAGCGACATTTATGCACAGACCGGAAGGAAGCAGTGCAGACCTCTGCAGGTGAAGAGTGCTCTAGGTGCAAGGATGAGCAGATGCAAAGCCCTGAAATAGGAATGTGCTTGGAAAGTGGATAAGCAGCAAGGAGGCTATTACTGCTGTAGCAAAGTGATATCTGGGGAAAGGAGCTAAAGTTCAGACTTTAGAGGTGTTGGGAGTCAGACTGTATAGTGCTTAGAAGGCCACTTCAGACCTCTCTGAGTGATAAAGGAACAACTGGAGGATTTAAGGCAAGGCCACTGTTAGTTGTTAAATTTAGTATCCTAAAAAGTTATGCTGATGTCCTAACCCCAGGTACCTGTGAATTAGATATTTGGAAACAGGGTCTTTGTAGATATAATCAAGTTAAGACGAGGTCACCAGATTGAGTCCTAATTCAACATGACCATTGTCCTTATAAGAAAAGGAAAATACTATGGAAAGATAGAGACACACAGGGAGAATGTCGTGTGATGACAGAGGCTAAATTTGGAGTGGTGCAGCTGCCAACTGGGGAAGGCCAACAATTGATGGCCACCATCAGAAGCTAGGAAGAGGAAAGGCAGAATCCTATCCAGAGCCTCAGCGGGAGCATAGCTCTGCTGACATCCTGACTTCTAGCTTCTAGTAGAACTGCTAGACAGTGAACTTCTGTTGTTTTAAGTTACCCAGCTTACAGTACTTTTTTACAGTAGCTCTAGGAAACTAATTCAGTCACTTTGCTCTCACAGCATGTATCTGACTAAGTGTCAAGAAAAAACTATAGCAAGGGCAAGGGCAGGAACTAGGAGACTATCTTAGGTCAAGTGTCCTGGGAAGCAGATTCCAAATCGGAGACTGGCAGACAGAAGGTTTATGCTCAGAAACAATACCGGGTGGGAATGGAGGTGGGGGGGTGGTGATGAGGGACTCAGAACTAGGCAGGGGGAAGAGTGGAGCTTGCAAAACACCCAGGCAATTCAGTGGGTCTCATTGAATGTGAGATGGTCCTTCAGAGTCAACTTGAAGGAGGTGAGCCTACTATAAGTATCACTGTGAAGGACAGGTATTGAATCAGTTTCCTGGGGAGGGAACATCGTCTTGAGTTAGAGGTCTCCCTTCCGTAGAGAGAAGGAAATACTTGAGGAACTTCTCTGTGAGCAGCCCACATGCTTCAGGCTGTGGAAACGAATACTTTGGTCCTGGGGAGAAGGAATATGCAAGGTGCTTTATATCATCTCCAGAAGAGGATACTGCATTTATAGAAGAGAGATTCAAACAGCATGGGAAAACGGGAATTGGAGTATAGCCCATGGAATTCTCTGTGTGCAAATGGTGTGGTTGCCTATGTGTATGTGTGTGTGTGTGTATCTTAGCAAGGATCTTCCATTTGCACAAGACTGTAAATTTATAATATATGTAATTTGATGGCCACATTAACCTTGTAGTGCAGGTAGGAATGATTTTTAAAATACTAATTTCTCCAATAAGGAAAACAGAGCCTAGAAATATCAACTAATTGCCCAATACTTGGTGAATTAATGGTAAAGGCAAGACTGAATATATGGTCTTCTGAATCCATGTCCTGAGTTGTTTGTTCCAAGTCATATGGCTTAAATATCACTTCATATATGTGATAGTGATTGTACTACACCATTCTGCATATTCTTTTACACTTTGTTATACTGCAGTACTCCAAGAAAGTATGTGGAAAGAACTGCATAATTGTTTATCAAATTCACATCAGTTTCTTCCTGGATCCAAAGCTAGACCACATTTGCCAACTTCTTTTACAGTTAGTGTAGCCATATGACTGAGTTCTCATGAATGGAATCTGAGCAGTGATAAAGATCATTATTGTTGTTGTGATATTATGCACTATAGCCCATCAGGCTCCTGTGTCCATGAGATTTTCCAGACAAGAATAGTGGAGCTGGTGGCCATTTCCTTCTCCAGGGTATCTTCCTGGCATATGGATCAAACCCTTGTCTCCTGCATTAGCAGGCGGATTCTTTATGACTGAGCCACCAAGGCAGCCCGCCATTAACATTCATGTGTGTGTGTATGTGTGTGTGTGTGTGTGTGTGTGTGTGTGCATGCTCAGTCACGTACAGACTGTAGCCTGCCAGCCTCCTCTGTCCATGGAATTGTCCCGGCAAGAATATTGGAGTGGGTTGCCATTTCCTCCTCCAGGGGATCTTCCCAACACAGGGATAGAAATCCCATCTCCTATGTCTCCTGCATTGCAGGAGAATTTTTACTGCTGAATCACCAGGGAAGACTGCAATAAGAATCCTGCAAGCCCATAAATAAAATGCTAAGGAATCATTCCTCTCTGTTCCCCAGGGTCTTTCTTGTGCAAAGCCATGCGTTAAAGATGGACGAGTATCCACTAGCCTGGATCTCTGAATGTTTGAAAGGAATAAAGATACCCATACACTAGCTTCTGTTTCAGTTTAGATTCCCAATCCAGTGATTTTTTTTTTTTTTACAATTAGAGAACTGGAAACACAATATGTTTACCTTAGTGTAAGATACATAGTATAGTTTGGGGGTTTTACTTCATGACATTTCACATAAGCCTAACTAATGTATCTTATTAAAATATAATGCTAAATAACTTAAGAATATACCAAGCTGTTTATATATGTATATTTAATTTTTTCACCATTTTGTGAGAAAATCATTATTTTATTTTTCTAGTTGTTAAATCCCTGAGATGAAAGAATTAACTAATAACTAAGCAAACAAAAAACACTTGAGATTTAAAACATTGAAAACACACAAGAGAAGGTGGGAAATTTACTCAGTATTCATATTTTAAAAACTGTATAGAAGAACTCTGAATAGCCTGGATTAAGTTACGTGGCCATCTATAACAAAACACTGGGTAGAGCTGGTTACAATATGTGATCTGGCCTGGATCATCTGCCTTCCCTATGAGGCCTGGGTACCACAATGCACAGATCATTACCAATACATAAGTGCAGAGGAAAAGGACACCCAAGGAATAGGCATGCAATTTTCAAAAGCAGGAAGAGGGAAATGAGCAGACAAAAATCCATTGATGACTATGACTAAGTTACGCTGGCTTCATCAAAAAGGAGAATGTACTGTAACATCTCAAGGGCTGTTTTCCAAAAAACTAAGTACAGCAGTGTAGCTGGATCTTACAAAAGAAATAGAACTCAGGTCCAGACAGCCATTAAAAACTCTCTCTGCATTTCATGCAGGTTCTTCTCTTTGCATATGTTTTATGACTCTGCAGATGATCACTTTCTTCACTTTTGCTGGGTGCCTAAAGGCAAGTTGAAATGATGATAGAATAGTCCAGGTCTCCCATCAAACACAAACCATCTCTGATTCTTGAATTAAAATGGCAGGGAAATGAGGGTCACACCACAGTTTGGTAGCCTACCTGGCCTATTCAAAGAAACAATGACTCTCTCAAGGCCAATCCCAATTTCCCTGGAAACAAGACTTGTTTATCCTGCTAATCAAGCAACTTACCTCCTCCCCTTCCTGATTCAAAGAACTGTAAGCAAGGAGCAGTGTTCTCATTGGAAAAACTCACTTTCAGGATCTCTACGAATGTTGCCAAAGGTGTAATAAGATAAATATGTCTAAACGCTGAATGTTCATCCCTGAGAAAGATATTATACTCTCTGAATCTTAGTATCATTATTATTAAAGTAGAAATAATACCTATGTCACTAGTTTCTTGGGAGGATTAGGCCTCTCCCATAGAAGGTGAGGATGAAATGGTTGGATGGCATCACCGACTCAATGGACATGAGTCTGAGTAAGCTCCAGGTGTTGGTGATAGACAGGGAAGCCTGGCATGCTGCAGTCCATGGGGTGGCAAAGAGTCAGACACAACTGAGTGACTGAACTGAACTGATAGAAGGTGAGGGTCATTACTTTAAAAGAGTTTAAGTGCAAAAATAATCCACATAAAAATTAGTCATGCTTTATTTTGAACAACAAAACATATTTTTTTTTCCTGGCTTGATAGCTAATTAGATGATTTCCAAGTTCTTTTCCAGTTCTTTAATCCAAACGATTTTTTCCAGTGGACTCCAAACCATTATCCAAAAAATTAGTGCTTTCCAAGCAAGAGATTCACTAATATCTCAAGGATATTCCAAAGCATGTCATAGCGTAAAATTATTTCAGAAGGATTCAATTTGTTTTAAGCAACAGCAGCCTCCCCTTGTCAAGGTGACTAACTTGAATTGTATAGCTTTAATTTAGATGTATAACTTTTATTAATATATAAACTTAATAGAGTGATATATTAATATTAATCAGACATAACAGATAAATATCATGTATGTTATAACATATATCATATAACATTTGCCTTGAATTTTTTCATCACCAAACATTTATTAAATATCTAATATGGTCCTGAGAACTGTATTTTTAAGTAGGCAATAACTATTATTTTTCCTACCACTCTTCATTTTGCTTTTATAAGAAAAGAGGTGAGGTGTATGATTGAAGCAAATATCACAAATGAGAAAATTATCTAACTGGGAGTTAGATAACAATAAAAATAATATGACCAACATTCCAAGAGGAACAATGCAGTATGCGTTCTATGAGCTAAGCTTACAGGAAAATCCAGCAGACAGTATTATAGGGAACCTAATTTCCTAGATATCACCATAATACAGACTGTATGTTAGACTATAACAACATGTCCATACAGCATTTTCCCTTTGTGTACATCTTTATTACGTGTTTAAATACAGATGCCAAATAAAAAATAATTTATTAAGGCTAGCAGTATTTTTAAAATCTGATTGCTTTCTTCAAGAATATATTGCACTAAATCAGTCTTAGATGTATAGCGGAAAATGTGACCATGTACCCCTGATCATCCACTATCGGCGGTGTTGAGACCCTTTGCATAATATAGTCTGAAAACTCCTAATGAAGGATTCTGATCAGCAAAATTTGGGTCAGCTGCCCTTGCCTGGATCAAACATAGCCAAGGGACAGGGCCAAACAGTATGGCCAAAGCCTCCTCATACTTATGTTTAGGAACCACTCTGAGAGAAGGGGGAGTAATTATGAGTCAGTCTTCTCCTATTGATGTCTAAAAAGAATAAGGTTGAGGAGCAGAGCCCAACAGGGTGCAATATTTTACAAAGAAACAAAAAGTCTTTCCCTTTTGCTCCAGGCCGTGACAATCATTATTAAATACCTGGTTGACCATGATATTTTAATTTGCAATGCATAAGCACGTTTGAATTTACAAAAGGGAGATCTTAAGAAAACAGTTTTGGGTTTTGGAATATTTTCATATTTCTAGAGTCTAGAATCTAGATACTGTGTTGTGGTACTTTAACAGCAACCATGTTTGCAAGAGTGCTGAATACTTCTCCAAGGGCCAGTGTTCTATTCGTAACATTTATAGTAAGTAGTTTAAAGCATTTGGTGTTGAACCTAATTTAAAGTTATGAAAGGTAATTTAATTGTGGGATCTAAGACAAAGTAGCTGGGAAAGTTACAAAAAAAGAAAAAGCTTGTTGTTTCTTTCACAGTCATGCAGAACTGGCACGCATGTAAGCAAGCGTTAGGGAAATTATGAAAAGGAGTTCTAGAGAGACTCTCCACAGAGAAGAAAAAAGTCAGGATATAAAAAGAATGTTAAACAATTAGGAGAAGCTGTTTATAAAAATATCTATATCTAGATTTATTTTATCTAGATCTATTGATAAATTTCCAGGTTATTTAGAATGTATAATACGCAGAATCTCTTTTGGACCGAAAAAGAGTAAGGCTAAATTGCTTTGAATCAAGGCAAGAATAGATGATACCAAATCAGTAGGGATATATAACCTATCTTTTAAAATGGGTCCTTTGGTGTACATCCCAAGAAATAAAGAACATCACTGGATACTTCTAAAAATTAAACTATCCCTTAGTCAGTCAAATATGTTCTGATAATATATATAATCTTCACTTGAGTCATTATTCTAGTGAACCCCAAATCCCTTAGACTTCTAATCATACCTTGGCATACTAGGAATCTGAGTACTAACCTCTGGTACATACTTTGCTTGCAGGTATGATTAACCCTGCAGTGTATCTAGGCCCAGTATCATTTAAGATGATAACTGTCTGCTGATAATTGATTAGGTATTAGAAAATATTTTTTCTAACAATAAAAGCTTAGTAATTTATAATCTTGTGAAAGTTTACATTTGGTTGAAATAGAAGGTCATTTCATGTGAAGGTGGCATTGTCTAGTGTATGCAGTAGGGACCATACCTAAAAACCTCAAATATTTGAAGCTCAGCCCAGGGTAGTGCACAACGTCAAGTCATAGGGTAAGGAAGAGTTGAATCATTAATGAATCCTGATTTTCACTTGCATGCATGCCTGCCTGGAATAGTCAACGTTTCTCATTATACTTGTAGCTAGGTGTTACCAGCTCACCATTTCTGAAAATGAAATGAAAGGGCAAATGGTGTGTGCAACTTTAGGAAATGTATCTGGGTGTGAGTATGCCTTTCTTTTCTTCCTTTTCTTCTCTGCCCCTGCAGTGTAGGCATGATTGTGAGAACTGGAATCAGGAATAACTACCCTGTGTGGCTGAGCAAGAAGATAAGGAAGGTGTCTGTTACAGGTTGGAATGCCATAACAGCCCAGGATCACTAAACACTACACTTTAACCTGAAAAAATAAATAAACTTTTATCTTGTTTATTGTTGATTTGTGTTTCTGTTGCTTGCAGCCAAAGTGAATCCTAACTAATATAGAATAAATTATTAAAAAAAAAAAAACTTTGTTAACTTTAACTAAATTTCTCCCGACTAATTGAATAACTATCAACTCTAATCAGGTAACAAGGCATTTACTGAGTATGCAAAAACAAGATATCTTACATACTTACTTCCTTTATACAACAATTACGACTGAGAGGTGTGCCACTGTGCAAAAGCCTTGTCCATATCTCTGTTTATTTCTGCAGAAATGACATCTGTGAATAGAAATCATGGATTAGTAACGTATATATTCTATAAGGCAGTTGACATAATATCAGCTTTCTTTCCAGAAAAATTGTGTCAGTATATATCACTAGCATAGAGACAGGCCTGTCTCAGTTCACTGTTGTTAGAATTTAGTAGTAGGAAACTGCTATTTTTCAGCTAATTTCATGAGTGAAACAAGATGGATCTGGTAATTGTATACATTTTTATGTATTGGATTTATATTGACAGAACATATTTCCTTTTTTTTTACTGGCCATTTGTATTTATTTTGTGAACATGTTGTGCATGTCCTTTTCCTAAATTTCATGTGCTGGAGATTTTAGTGTATTTGTTATTTGAAAAGTCTTCTGGTCAGGAAATTTTTAAAATTATTAAAGTATTTTAATTGTGATTACCTTATTTGATTGGCTATTCAGCTTTTAAAAAATTTTGGGGGAGGGGTTCTTTTCAATTATATAAATATTGATTTATTTTTCAATTTTAATGTAGTAAAAGTCAACAGTGGGCTCTTTATTGAAAACCACTCTTGCACACAGAGATACCATGTTTAATAGCTTCTTTGCTCAAACATCATCTGCCCTGAGAAGAAGGTGTTAAATAGAGTTATGTAGCAAAGAGGGCACAGCATTTTATTTTATTGTATTTTTGTGGAAGGTTCACCTTAGAAAAATATTGGCAAGAGTCATGGATTTCCTGGCAAGGGAGTATTGACACTTTGTATCTTAAATCAAATAGAGAAGACTATGCCCATCAGATTAAAAATGATTTGGAAGCATGAGGTTTGAACCTAAAACAGGTAGTTGCTGTAAAAATTGTTACCTTGACATTTGATTAAGTTGTATAAACCTGTAACCTATTCTTTTCTTTCCAGTGCTTCTCATTAACCATCAGCTATTTTTATTAACACATTTTTTCCCCTTTTTGGTTCTTTCTTCCTCATTATTCTGTTTGTAATTTTGTTTGTTTGAGTCAACTCCTCTGTGGTGAATACTTTTAATTATTTATTTAACTTACAATGCTTATTTTTCACTTATTATATCTCACATGTTGATAAATATACTAATTATATTTAAAAATTTATTTTTCTCACATATCCTACCAGACCTGCCATATTGTGATGTCTGATTATAAAAATTGGTCTATGGTGCTGTTTATTTATATTTCTGCTGCTACCACTAACACCATTTAATATCTATACAGCACCTTTCATTCTATATTCTGTTTTTATTACTTTTCTACATATCTACATTTGGGATATGAATCGAGTACTTTCCATTTTTCCTCCTTTACAAATAAGAGCCTCTTGTCACAATTGGTTAGAGTCTACTCTTTCCAAAATCATTTAAGTAACAAGTGACTCCAGATGTCAGTTTATGGTTTCTTTAAGTACTCTGGGGAATTCATGGATGCCCCATATTAAGCAAATTCAAGTAGCCTAACTTGAGCCTGTGAATATTCTGTTGGTCAGAATTCAGCAATATCATTCAACCTCTTTCCCATTTTTTTCCAAAATAAAAAGAATTAAAATGTGCAAAATAATGTGGGTATAGATTAACCTTACACAGATGATTGAAATTTGTAATTTAAATTCCAGGAAGATACTCTAATGTGAAGAGGCATAGAGACAAGCAACTAATACCTTTAAAAGAATAAGAAAAAAACAGAATGAGATGAGTGTAGAGATACAGTCAAAGTGCTATGGGAATATAATAGAAGGGGTGATTATTTTGAATGGGTAGCAGTTGGTACTGGAATTGAGTTTTGAAGACTGAATGAGATTTTGATAGTCACTTGTATTGAGTTTGGTCTGTTAATTCGAATGCGGTTTTATGTTCTTCAGATGTTGACTCTACCTCCCTAATAAGTGAGAGGGCATTAGATCATTCTGAATATATTATAGACACTCAAATGTAATTTGGATATAATGTGCTTGTTGGATGCATATAATAAATCTTAGTTTCTCTTATAACTGCAACTCGAATGTACTGATATAGACAATAACACCTTAGCCATTTCAAATTATGAAATTTTAGAGCAGGAAAAGACCTTAGAAATTACCTACTTAACCCTCTCATTTACAAAGAAGGCAGAAAGGGGCTCAGTAATTGAACAAGGTCACTCAGTTAACTTGAACAGACTTTTCCTCCATCAAAAGGCACTGCTTTGGAAGCGGCACCTTTCCATATCCATTATGGTAATTTTTACTGAAGTGAAATAAAATCATTGAATCCCCACATCGGATTATCAGAAGACACTTTAACGGCTACAATGAACTTGCACGCTGTGGTAAGTTTGAAGGAACACACAATGGACCAAAGGCAGAAAACGCACTGGGACTGGATACCTGCATAATGAAAATAGGGAATAATTTGCACCTGTAAAAAGAGACGCTCGCAGTAGTTTCAATCTGATGTCACTTATTCACCTGGGGTGGAATGAAGGAGGAAGAGAAGAGAGAGAGGGAGGGGGGAAAGAAAGAAAGAGGGGAGAGGGAAGCTCGAAGGGGATGGGGGGGGGTGGTGAGAGAGAGAAGGAGAGGGAGAGGGAGGGAGAAAGCTTGTCTCAAAGCCGCGAGGAGAGGTACCCTTTGTTTGACAAACCCTGAAAGGAAAGCCTCTTGTAGCAGCTCTCTCGTTCCCACCTCCAAGCGTTTGTCGAGCTGCTAGGTGGAGCCCGCGCGGCAGCCGCTGCCCCGCTGCCCTTTTCCCGGACTGCTCGTGGCTTCAGCTCCCGCGGCTGCCGCCTGTGACTCGCCCCCTCCCCTTTCTTTCTTCTCTTTTTTGCCTCCGTCCTCTTTCTCCGGGTGTGCGCGCGCGCGGGTTGCACGGCTGGCTTTGGCAGGAGCTCGCTCGTGTGTGCGCGTGTGTGAGTGTGCGTGTCTGGAGAGCTCCAGAGCCTTGCTCGCTCCCGGGGAGTCGAAGAAGAGAACGAACCGAAGAGGCGGCGGCGGCGGCGGCAGCGCGGAGCCCGGGGCCGCGCGATGAAGCTCCCACATGCCCGCAGCTGTCCGGCCCGGCCGACGAGCTAATCAGCCACCCCCCGGGCTCGGGGCTCCGCGGCCCCCGGGACGCAGCCCTAGGCGGCCGGGTTCCCGCTCCGCCCGCAAGCCCCCCGCTGTGCACCTGGGAAGGAGTTTTTGTGGGGCCCTCGCTCCCGCTCTCGGCGCAGGTTTCCGGCGCGAGGGAAGACCCTCGGCGGCGAGAGAACCTCGAGAGAAGAAGGAGGAGGGTTTGGCGGAGAAGGAGCCACCCCTGGCCCTCGCGGCTCCCCCTACCTTTTCCATCGCTCCCGCTCTCCGGCGGAAAGGGGAGGACGAGGAAGAAGAAGAAAAAGAAAGGGGGTGGGGTGGGAGAACTGGATATAAAGATCGACTAGGGGGATGGTGGCAGATTTTTGGTCTCTTCAGCAGCGTGTTTTCTTAAGCGGCAGCAGCAGCAAGAGGAAAAGCAGCCCCAGCTATGACTGCCGCATGTTAATAGCTGCCGCTGGGGTCTCTCGGCTGCTGCTGGAGCCAGAGCCTGACTCCGAAGTTGTGCAACTGTGGACTGGGAGAGACATTTGAACCCTCCACTCTCTTTGCTCCGTTTTACCCCCTTGGTGTGTGTGAAGCGAGGAAACGTAAAGGAAGACAAGCATTTGGCTTCCCCCCCCCCCCCCCCCCGTCCCTTTTCTTCATGGCTGTGTAGCAGAAGAAAAGGGGGAAGGAGACTTTTCGTTGTTTCCTTGGCCGGGGTCTCCACCCTCCCGCTGCCTTCTCTGCGCTCTGGTTATAATTCCTGGACGCGTGTGCTGGGGGTGTCTTCGCTGGGGCCGCTCGGTCTTTTGCCCCGGGCTCCATGGCTGGATTGTGGAAACTGCACCAGGCTGCAGGTTGTTGAGCAACTGATGGGACGAGCTCAGGGACCGGCGGTTACGAAAGGTAATTTATTCTTCTCACTCTTCTAATAGTGGTGGCCCCGGCCGGCGCAGGCGTCTGCGTCCGCGGGGCAGGCGACCGAGGGGGCGCAGGATTCACGCACACTCAGCCTCCCACTTGCACACTCGCCCGCACACACACTCATCCAGTCGTGATGTGGGGCGGGAAGGGAACCTCACGGCTGGTGGGCGCTGGGGGTTGGCACGGGTTCGAGGTTTTTCCAGCCAGTGGGCGGTTTGGCGGCTGAGAAGAATGAAGGGGAGAGTGGCCGGGGAGCATTCGCAGTCCAGCACTCTGGGGGATAGGAACGGTTTCCACCCTGGGAATTTTCCCTCCTGTCTCACCCCAGTGTCATTCCCCTGGTGGGAGCCGAAAGCAGACCAGGGGGCGCCTTCTCTCTGCCGGCCCGGAACCTGTGCCGCTTGAGGCGGGAGAGGGCTGGAGGACCGACAGGGACCGGGTGAGGAGCTCGGCTCAGGGGTGATGGGGACTGAGGGGCCCCTCTCAAGACACCTGCCTGAAGCATCCATGGGGTCGCCTTTGCCCAGTTCGTGCCCCGGAGTCGCGGAGCCTCACCACCTCCCCATACCCCGCCCGCTGTGTCCCCTTCACGGGCAGTTTGGTTTAGACCTGCTCGCTCGGGCTTTGTTAGGCGGTTTTGGTTGGAGAAAGCGGCTACTTTCGTGGGTGGCCGGGAGCGGCGTGGTATTGGGAGTGGGTACTGGGCGGGGGGTGGGGGGGTGGTGTTGCAATAATCAGGCCGGCCGGGGCGCCGGGGCAGGGTGGTCAGAGCATTGGTGGCCGCGGTCGGCTAGGTTACAGGTAGGAACGCAGGCGCCCCGTATTTTCTCACCAGTGAAGGGAAAGCTCCGGGCTGCGGCGGAGCTTCAGTGTCACCGCACCTCGGCCGATGGTCCCGCGTGGGAGCTCAGGGAGCCAGGCCGCCTGGCAGTGTAGGTGGGTGGGTGTGTATGTGTGTGTTTTGGGGGCGGGGGCGGGGGAGAACCTCGGCTACCGGGGTTAATCGGCAGCGGGATCGGCGTGTTCAGGTCTACGTGTGCGCGCGTTAGTGCGCTCCGGGGATGGCCCGGAGATATTTGCCGGGATGACAGAGCTGATGCTACTTGAGCTGAGCTTGCTTATCGAAATCGCCTGGGATCCGCTTAACTGGAAAATCTGGTTTGAGGAGGCCGCGGGGGAGGTAGGGGTTCTGAGGAAACCCTACTGTGTCCCCCGTCCCCTAGTGAGCACCTCTAAGAGATGCGTGCAGCGCGTGAGAATCTCTGGTGCAGCGCGCGATGCACCCCAAATTGGCCTTGGTGAGGACCAAGCGATAGAGTAGTCCTCTTTCGGTCAGGTTGAAATAACCAAGTCAAGCCAGCCTAACCCTTGGTCCTCGGAATTCTCTGGCCACTCTCTGATAGAAATGTGCGCTGCATAATTTATGGCCAGAGATATCACAGCAATTGGGCGAACTCGAGGCGAGTGAGCCACCTCTGGGTGTCTCCTCCCTGTGCCTGTGTGTGATCCTGCCTGCGGTAGTTAAAGCACGTTGTAAACAACGGTGTAAGCAGCCCTGCCAGTCTCCTTCGGAGCCTGACCTGGTGATGTCTGTTGTGTTTACTTTCTTGGGTGGATTACTCATTAGGAAGTATAAGCCTTCTTGCACCTCTGATTTTGCATCCTTTCAGCCAGCTGCTGGGGAGATGAGGAGATGCATAGACTCTGGCAGGAAGGAAAATTTGCCTTCTGTGTTTTGCTCTGAAGTAAATAGGCAGTCTGCTAATTTAGTGTCATATGGGCTATCAACACTAGTTAAAGGATGTCACTGTAGAATCTACAGAGAAATAGTTCTTCTGTAACTTTTCATTTGTAGAATGTACTTTATTTCTCTGAGATTAAACAGAATTTAGCTAGATTTCCCTGGAATATTTTTCAGTCTGTAATGGTACTAAATGACCTAGAGTTCCAGCGTCCAATATGTCTATATGTGGATTATAGATAGAATTGTCAGTTCTTTTATAGTGTCACCAAAAGAGATTCCCAGATATTTGTCCAGGAGTTAGAATATTTGCAGTGAAATATCTCACCTTTGTTTCACCCAATCTTTTCTGTTGTTGTTGTTGACCAAAGGTTAAAAATGTACAAAGATAGTTTTAAAAAGTTGGAAAGCTAATCACTTTTCAGTTTCAATAATCAGAGACATGAAATTCCTTAGTTGTAGATTAGCCCTGACTGCTTTCATGTTTGTTGCCCATGGTTTTGTTGAAAGAAAGTATAGCACTGTAAATGTAAAAGGGTACTTTGATTCTGGGTACCATCATTTCCACATTTCTTCCAATTTTAAGATCCTGGCTTCTTGAAAAAGCTTAGGTTTCCCCTCACTCCCCTCACCAAAAAAGGAATACTGAATCATTGATGCCTGATTTTGATTAAGTTATATTTGTATCGGATAGGGCTAGTGGAAAACTTAGGAAATTGTGATTTCATCCATGCAATTCTAGCTTCTTACATTTCTTTCCTTGCTAGAGGGTATGTGTTAAAGCCTTTGCCCTTGCAAGTATTTCTGAAGATTAAAGAGTACTTGTCCTCTTATTTTAGAAGATCTAATCACAGTGATTCCCAGTCCTGTGTTAGAAGATTTGATCAGATCTGTTCTTTGTTTGCTAGCAGCATGTGTTTCCTAGCAGTCATACATTCCACAGGTCCTGATGTCATTAGAACTGTGTCTGTCAGGGTATTGTGCTGTCTTGAGCTGAAGGTGAATGTGTCACAAGTGCCTGAATGCCATTCCCTAGCACTTCTTCATAACTAAATATTCAGTAACCTGCTCTGTTGGTGTGCATGGTTGATGAGACTCTTTCCGTGAACTCCGGGTAGGAGGAATGATTACTATGAAGGTTTATGTGAACTATTTAAAAATTTTAGATAGATATGTTAGGTTGCTCCAGGCATCCCTGGCCTAAAGAGCGATAAGCCAGCATGTGATTTGCTTGATGGGTAAATGCTTTTGATGTCTCATTTTAAGTTGCTTGGTGTGATTATCCTTCAGATTGGGAGCCCTCCATGAAAATATGAATGGAAGGTCTTTTAGAAATGAGTTTCTTAATGATGATCTTCTTGCATTTTGGAGATTTTAAACATTCCTTTAAAACATTCCTTTGCACAGGGAATAATAGTGAGTATGAGACTTACTGGCTCCCGCTACTGTGCCTGGCATTGTTTCTAGTAATTAGGAAAGACAAATTTTTTATGGACTGGTTTTCCTTTTGATTTCTTGCTGAACTCTTAGGGAAGTTAATCCTAAATAGAAGATTAAAAAAAAAAAAAGTTAACAAATCAAAAGAATTGAAGTCAGTCAAATAATATAATGCTAAACTGAAATTTTTTCAAATTTCATTTGGACAACTTTAACTGTTGGATGGAACTCTCTTTGAAAAGAGCTGCCAAGTAGGAGTGATAGTTACTGTTAGAAGTGGGGCATTTTTTGCCCAGAAATCAGCAAGGAAAACTGCTTGTGTATTTAACAACAAAATAATTTTAAGAAATGCTATGCAGCTTTAATTTAGCATGATGTGAATGGCTAGAGCATTTGAAATTAGAGGGAGAATATCTTTCCTTAAGTTTTGCAAATGACTGTTTTCCCTTTGATTTCTTAGATTTGCATTGCATTCAAAATATGCTCTTGTTCACATAGGGAGGAACCCTAAAGACAGAGGCTGTATTGTAATTTAGTATTTGTTTGCCTTCAAGCACATGTTTGCACTTTGATCACTATTGCATTTATGTCTTTTTCTTTTATGCAAATGAATTTCCTACTAGAATATCCTATTTTATAATAAAATATAAACGAAAACTTTAAAATATGAGTAAGGGCTTCCTGACATACTTCCTTTCTTATCTTTGAGTGTGTGTCGTTAGGGAGTTGCTGATCAGTGGGAGAAAAACCCAGATTTTTCATTGATGATGATTTTGATATTGATGTTTACTGGCCAGTGTGAAAGAGTAGTACAAGCGTGCCTGTGAATAGCATTTATGAGCCCAAAGATGTGCATACTTTCCCCCAAATTCTTTCATGTCAGTACCCTGGACTGAGTGTCTATGTGGCCCACTGAAATTAACTTTTCTACTACATAAAGTAACCAGGTGTAATTTTTTTCTTAGAATTGTTAAATGTGCCCATGCACTCACAAATACAAAATATATATAAAAGACTTAGCTGTTGTACTCTGAGTTCATTGAAATTCTCCATCTGTTTTTAGAGAGTGGGTGAAAGGAGGAGTCCTTTCTGTATTTGATCATAACAGATTCTATGTGTGTTAGTCACTCAGTCGTGTCTGACCCTTTGCAACTCCACAGACTGTACCCCGCCAGGCTCCTCTGTCCATGGGATTCTCCAGGCAAGAATACTGGAGTGGCTTGCCATCCCCTTCTCCAGAGGATCTTCCCCGATCGTCTCCTGCATTTCAGGCAGATTCTTTACCGTTTGAGCTACAGGGAAATCCTAACAGATTCTATCGCTCTTAATAATTTATGTCTTACTAATGTCTTGTTGACACTTAAAACAAGAGTTTAGTTAAATATTAACGAATTTCTTCAGGAGTGATTACATATAGACATTAGAAGTTGTTAGCATTTGGTCCATATTCAAGAACTTAAATGGAATACTGTTGGTGGTAATCATAGTTATTGTCAACATTATCTCTGGGATGGAGATTTGAGTCATCCAACTGAATATTTCTATCTGGTAAACTTCTGTGTCAGTTATATTGTAGAGCAGACAACCTTCTCTTTTCAAACTTTATTCTGGAGAAATCTTTGGGTTTTTGGGACCCTTTCAGGGGTACTATAAGAAGAAAACATTTTCCCAATAATGCTAAGATTTTTTTTTTAAACCTTTCAATCTCATACTTTAATAAGTTTATGGTAGAGTTTTCCAGAAGGTATACAATATGTGATGGCATCATTACTTTGATGGCATATGGCATTCTGGTGTAGTCTTGTGTTATAAAATTTTATGAGCTTAACTATTAGTATTTAGATATTGATGGTTGTAACCAATATAATCAACAGTTGCTTTAGGTTACCAATTTTAAGTGTGTAAAAGAGTCCTGGAACCAGAGAATTTGAGAACCACTGAAGTTGACTTTTCAAGATCTGCCTCCTTGTATTCAAAAGGTCACCTCACTGGACCATATAAAGAGACATCTAGGATGAGAAAACAAATTGTTCAAGTTTTAAAAACACACAAGCCAGACGGGTATTTTATTAATTATTTGACATTTTCACTTTTCCCTTCCCAATGTAGAGAGCTTCTTTCTAGTTTCTTTGGTCACCAGTTAGTTGAATGAAAACTTTAAGGCTGCGGGTCTCCAGTATGAAGTGCTGATAGTAGCAAAGGAGCTACTGGGAAAATTTAAAATCTAGGCCCCAATTCTTGATATTCTGCTGTCTGGAAAGGCAGAACAGCTTGGTGGTGATGAGAAGGAACTCTGTGGTGTGTTTGCCAAGGTTTGATAAATTATTTGATTTTTGCCAAGATATTGGATCTCTCTCTCTATGCTTCAATTTCCTGGTATGTTTTGGTGGGTATAACAATTGTACCTAATTCATAGGTTTTTCCCATTCATAAAATTTAATGGGAAAATATATGCAAAGTGTTTGAAGCAGTTGCAGGCACATCATAATAGGATTGTAAGTACTTGCTACTGTCATTATTATTATTTTCTAGGTCTCATTTAAGGGGCCCAGGAAAATTTAATCAATTCCCCATGTGACTGTGTGACTGAAATTTGCAATTATGTGTTATCTCTTTGCTTTATAGCATACCTTAAAATGCGAGGAAATTTGAAAATTTCACATGAAAGATAATCTTGGCTTTATTTTACCCTTGCACTCGAAAACTTATGAAGAGTTACTGGATTTTTTTTTTTTTTTTTTTCTGTATAGTAAGAATGAATCAAACACCTTTTTAGTCTGGGCAAAGTTTGAAGTTTGGTAGAGGATGAATGCCCAATTAAATTGAGATTTCAAAGACCCTAATTGAATATTTATGTGTCTTGGGAATTATTAGGGAGGAAATCACTTTTCTGAAGTGATATCAAGATGATTCACTACATTCTTAGCCAGTTAATCAGTATCTAAACATCACAACAGGGCCTTTTCAGTGAAAAACATCCTTGGGGTAATTATACACTGCAGTTCTGTTTGTGAGTGGTCATATGCTTGACGAGTAACAGAAACTCCACATAGAGATTACTTTTAATAGATGCTGAAGTTTAAAGATGACCTATAATACTTCTGAATGGCACTTTGACATCTATTGGAAAAGCTTATCTCTCTCTCTCTTTAGTCGCTAAGTCATGTCTGACTCTTGAGACCCCATGGACTATAGCCTGCCACGCTCCTCTGTCCATGGGATTCTCCAGGCAAGAATACTGGAGTGGGTTGCCATTTCATTCTCCAGGGGATCTTCCTGACCCAGGAATTGAACCCAGGTCTCCTGCATTGCAGGCAGATTCTTTACCAACTGAGCTATGAGGGAAGCTCTAACCTTATAGAGATTTTTATAAATTTCATACATATATTTGAGCATATTTCATGGCTAGTTTAATTTCTGACTTAGGGTGAACACTATGAAATGAGTACTGTAGCACTGATCTTCTCTAGCGCTTTGGTGAAACCTGACTTTTTGCTGGAGAAACTATGCTATACTCCTTAGATGGGCATACCTGGACAATGTTCCTGATTATGAACTGCTTAGAAATGGCCTTTGGGAAGAGAGACACTTGAATACAGTCTCAGATCTACAACTTTATAACTATATCATCTCTCTGTTGAAATAAAGGTAATAAAATCTGCATTGCTGGTTTGGGGTGAGAAATAGGAAGTGAGCAGAAAAGGACCTGATAGAGTGAGCATTTAATAAATGGTAACTATTATTATTAGAGTAATATTAGAAATGCCCTTCACTACTGGTATTAAGAAAACTTAGCTAAATCACATACCATTTTTTTATTGAAGAGTTCTCGATGAGCTATGAAAATCAATAGCATTTTCTTGAGAAGTTGAGAAAGGTTTCACATGTATTTTTGTCTTTTCCGTGATCCTTCCCTCTCTCTTGTTTTAACCTTTTAGTAAGTACCTATTTCTGAGCTCTTCCTTGTAATCTTAAAATGTTGTATGTACTTTGCTACTAATTCTGCCCCTCTCCATCATAATCCTGACAGGAAAATAGTTTTGACAGCCACAAAGTGCTGTGTCTGAAGATTGACTTTAAATCAGGTATAAAATGAAAGTAGCAATTTAACTTAAGACATTTTAAATTAAACTCCTGATCATCTTTTCACATGGCGTCAGCAGCTCTTTAAGCTTTAACTGCATCAGAATATTCTACATGTTGTAACTAAATCATCATAAACTTAGAAGATTTAAGGATTTCTCATATTTTTGAAGGATTTATAATCTTAAAGTTTAGTCCTCATAAGATTGCTATAAATGCAGATGAACCCTTAAAATTCAGATCCCCAAATTGTTTTAAAGACTAGAAGTATGGAACGGGTCATAAATAAGTCCATGTTTTAGAATGAACATGTGTATTTCAGTGACAGTTGCCATTAAGAGAAGCTATTAAAATGTGTGACTCATATCTAATCATTCAGAATTTATGTTAAAATGGAAAGAGTACAACGTGGTTGGTGGTAAAAATGAATGAAATAATAAACTGCACATTGGACGGCTGACTTGCTAAATTGTACCAGACTTAAGTGTTTTCAAGTATGACTCAAGAAAATGAAAGCCAAGTAGAAACGACACCCCCTTCTGTTAGATCAGCTTGTGTTGGTGTTTATGCATCCCGCAGAGGCAAAGTGTGTTACTATTCAAGACAGCCCCAGTGGCTCCACAGTAGCCTGAGCCTGTGAGAATAGGGGAGAGACTTAAGCCCAGTTTTTGATGTTCTGCATGGGTGGGTAACCTGAATACTAAAGTGCATTCCATTGACAGCTGACCCTCTAAGAGGGTTTTCAACAGTCTCTTGTTTTGTTTTGGTCCCCCCCCCCCCCGCCATTTTCCTTTCCTCAGAGTTCTTCCAAATACTTTTGGATAAGAGGAACTGGTCCTGACGGATGGTTCTCTTTTTGTATGAGATTTTATTTCTGGCCAGAGTGGAAGGGCTCAACTGGTTTACATTTCTGTCTCTTGTTTTTTTCATATATTCAGTGTTCTTGATTTGTCAGTGGCTGATGGTTGTTGTTTGAACCTTGACTCAGAATACTGATCATGACTTCAAGGAGTGGACAAAGAGTCTATTGAGAAATAGGTTTGTATTAGCATGAGGCATGTGTATATCTATAGACTTCTTTCTGCTGGCTTTAACTGTTCAGTTGAATTTGTCTGTTGAGTTTTAATCATAATGTTGATAGTAGTTGACTTTGGAAGAAGAGCTTAGGAAATCCATTTTCTTTTAAAATAACATACCATCATGATTTGAATTTTAGACATATTCAATTAAATTTCACTTTACTTTTCAATAAATTTTATGTGTGACAGTTAAATATATTATTTTGCAGTCATTCTAAAATGCAGCATAGTTTATAACATCTCAGTTGATGCTATATGATATATCATATCATATGATAATACCTTAGTTATTATGATTACATATGATGATAACCATCATATGATATATCATATGATAACATCACCTTATGATAACATCTCAGTTGTCAAATGGACTTAAATTCAGCTTAAATGATTTAGTAGAATGGGTGTGATCATTCTTTTTCTTTTAATTGCAGACACGTCCCACTAGCTTTAGGCCATAAATGATTTGGGGGAGATTTTTGTGTTTCTCACCTAAAAAATCTGGGGGAAGGATAGAGGTTTACCTAGGCATCATAAAAAATTAGCACCTTGACTACCCCTAGGATTCTGTTCCAGTTTCATGATCCTGTGCAGACTGCCTCTTTTCCTTCTCTCTGGCTTCACTCTGGATTCTTAACCTTTCACCACAATCTTAATTAGGTATTCAGCTTTAGATCAATCTATTATCACCAGCTTATGAAGTCAGTAAGAGCGCTGCAGTTCCTCTGTGGACGGACTAATATCTAGAAGAAAGAAAGGCTCAATTAAGAGAGGGATATTGTCGACAGAAAAAGGTAGAGGGACTGATGAAACCTGAATGTCCACTGCAGTGATCCTTTGTTAACTCATATCAGGCATTAGGATAATTGGTTAGAAAAGCCATTTAAAAGGGATGTATTCTTTTCTTTTCAGTAGCCAAAGTGATCATGGAAAACGGTTTCCTTTTACTTGACTCAGAAAACAAAACAACAGCATGCAGATCAAGGGAATTCAAAATTTCAGATTCAAGAACATCTGTGAAACTGTCTAATGTGTCAAGGCTGTCCATGTCTGAAAAGCCATCAAATATCTGCAGATATCATTTACATAATCAGTGTATCCCATTCCATCATTTGATGGCAGAGTTTCCATCCCACAGGGCCGAACAGGGGACACTGGAGACAGATTTCTTGGTACACAGAGTGCTAACTTTTTGCTACTCTTCCTTCACAGTGCTGATCTTACTGGTTAGATCATTTAGGCATTGAGTCCATCCAGGTGAAAAATCCCCTAAGATGTGCCACTGGCCATGGAACTCATGGTTGGGTTAACTTATGTATGAGCTCCACCAGCCATATTTAGACGGTCCTTACTGAAAAGGAACAAATTGTTCCTAAACCAGAAATGGAAGTTTCGCAGAAGAAATAGTTATCCCAGAAGAAATCAAAGAAACAAAAACTTATGTCATGGGATTAAATACAGCATAAAATAAATGCAAGTAGAAGTAAAGGGAGAAAAAAAATGGATTTACAGATATAAATCCATCCATTTGAAACATCTAATTATTTTACAGTTGCTAGTGTACTCATTATGTCATGCTACTGATGCGAATATATTTTTATTCAAATTAACCTTATGTTTAGAGGCAGAATATTAAGAAGTACATCATGTAGAATATTTCAAATAATTGAGTATGGATAGCTTTATTAGCTAAAGCATCCAATGAAAATATATCTTCAGCGTATCCATTAATAATGTTATTGAAATGATAGACATCTAATTTAGATCCATTATCACAAAAAATAGAGCCTCGGTAGTGTTTAATCCTGACACTTGACCAGCTGAAGTTAAATGGTGCTTTAGAGCTATTATTTGTATAAGATGGGAAACTTCTTAAATTTACTGTGTTTTATGTTTTCTTTATTCAAACAGAAAGGTATTTTTGACTTTTCTTTTAAAATGACCGACTCAATATAAATAGTAACATAGGAAAATTTGGGAGAATTTTTAAAGGTTGATAGAAGCCTTAGTTAGAAGAACTCCTATGTACTTTCCTTATTTTTGCGTATCTTTGAAGAAGAAAGAGTCCTAAAAATTAGTAGGCTGTCAGCATTTTATTTTTATGATCTGACACTATTAAGCAAACTTTGGGAGTATTTCTTTTTGTGGTGCATGTGATTAAAGGTGTGACCCTATCTTGATGAAATAGCCTGCTGGGCTGCAGACAGTAGTATTCAGGAATGAAATTTGCTTAGAGCCTCTGAGCAGACATTTATTCATTGAGACCCTTACTGAATAATGGATGATGGTGAAATTGCAGGAGTGTGTATATGTGTTTTCTTGCCTGAATATAAGGGTTGAGATAGAGCAACAACAAAAACGTTAATGGTGTATGAAAGATAGCATTAGGTTTATTAATGAGAAATTAACCTACATTATTACAAATGAATGGACTATCTGTGTGGAGGACTCAAAGTATCACTATCAGGATGGTGTGCTAGTCCATTTGCTTTGTTTCAGTAATCTTGCTGAGTTCCTTCCTTTTCTGCTATTCTCTCTTAGCTTGGTAGATGTTATTCTGGGATTTGTGCCACAATCCCAGTGTATATCCTTTATGTATGCTCTTTTGATTCTACTTGGGTGCTAGTGATAGCTGAATTGTGATTCCTATTCATTCTTCCTAGTGCAACTTGTTCTATATTCTCAGTGATCACACTTAAATTTTTTTTTTTTTTTTGATATGGCACATGCTCATGTTGAATACTTGTGAAATATAGTGATACATAAAGTCAAAACAGAAATCAACCAGTATATCATATATATGTTACATTGCAGTGTTCACAGAGGTTATGTCACACATTTTTAGGCTGATTATCCATGCATTTATCTATGTATTATCTGCATTTTATGTGTGTCTGTGTCTTTGTTTTAGTAGAATTGAGGTTAAAATATATATAGTTTGTATAATTCTCTTCAGGTTCCCAATGGCATTAATTTTTGAGAGCATCATTTTTTAATGTTGTAAAATATTTATTTTGTAATGTGAATACAATAGGATTTATTTAAACATTTCCTGAGAAATTCCCTGGCAGTCCAGTGATTAGGACACTGTACTTCCACTGGAGGGGATGTGGGTTCAATCCCTGGTCAGGGAACTGAGATCCCACCTGCCACCTTGTGTGGCTGAAAATAAATAAATAAATTAAAAAAAAATTAAAACAATCAGACATTTCCTTATTCCTGTGAGTTGTATTTTCCAATTATAAATAACATGAAGCTTGGCCCATTCTCTGATGATTTTTGTAGCAGAGATTCCTTGAAGTACAGTTATTAGGACAAAGAGTAAATAATGACTGTTTGACTTTTACTACTTGGTTATAGTAATCCATATGCATCATTGTCTAACTGATTTTCTTGGGAAATTTTGAAGAATTATCAACTGTCAATTGTGTAGAATTAGTAGTTATTAACTTTTCATTATTTATAAAGTTAGTAACAGTTGTAATAATTACCAAACAGTTGTTTGGTAATTCTAAAGGATTACTGACTCTCATATCAGTGTATAAAAGCTGAGGTCAGTAAACTGCTCAGTAATAAAACAATGAAATTTACTGGCTATTAACATTTAAATAGGACTATCCTTAATGTCTTTGAATTTAGCTTAATATTAAGATAAAACCATGCAATGAAACTAATTTATGAAGAATTAAGAAATCCACCATCCAGTTTATGTTCCCATAAAGTTTCTTAGTTTTGTTCTCTGCTCTGAATGGACTTAATCTCTCAAGTTCATCTGTAAACATCAATTTTTGACAAAGCTCTTCTTTTCCAAACCTCTCATGGAACAAGAAAATTGGTGGACTAGATATGGGCTGTTCTAAAATTTAAGGAATGTGAAGTCAAGTGGGCCTTAGAAAGCATCACTATGAACAAAGCTAGTGGAGGTGATGGAATTCCAGTTGAGCTATTTCAAATCCTCAAAGGTGATGCTGTGAAAGTGCTGCACTCGATATGCCAGCAAATTTGGAAAACTCAGCAGTGGCCACAGGACTGGAAAAGGTCAGTTTTCGTTCCAATCCCAAAGAAAGGCAATGCCAAAGAATGCTCAAACTCCTGCACAATTGCACTCATCTCACATGCTAGTAAAGTAATGCTCAAAATTCTCCAAGCCAGGCTTCAGCAATATGTGAACCATGAACTTCCAGATGTTCAAGCTGGTTTTAGAAAAGGCAGAGGAACCAGAGATCAAATTGCCAATATCCGTTGGATCATCGAAAAAGCAAGAGAGTTCCAGAAAAACATCTATTTCTGCTTTATTGACTATGCCAAAGCCTTTGACTGTGTGGATCACAATAAACTGTGGAAAATTCTGAAAGAGATGGGAATACCAGACCACCTGACCTGTCTCTTGAGAAACCTGTATGCAGGTCAGGAAGCAACAGTTAGAACTGGACATGGAACAACAGACTGGTTCCTAATAGGAAAAGGAGTACGTCAAGGCTGTATATTGTCACCCTGCTTATTTAACTTCTATGCAGAGTACATCATGAGAAACGCTGGGCTGGAAGAAACACAAGCTGCAATCAAGATTGCAGGGAGAAATATCAATAACCTCAGATATGCAGATGACACCACCCTTATGGCAGAAAGTGAAGAAGAACTAAAGAGCCTCTTGATGAAGGTGAAAGAGGAGAGTGAAAAAGTTGGCTTAAAGCTCAACGTTCAGAAAACTAAGATTATGACATCTGGTCCCATCACTTCATGGGAAATAGATGGGGAAACAGTGGAAACAGTGTCAGACTTTATTTTTTTGGGCTCCAGAATCACTGCAGATGGTGATTGCAGCCGTGAAATTAAAAGACGCTTACTCCTTGGAAGGAAGGTTACGGCCAACCTAGATAGCATATTTAAAAGCAGAGACATTACTTTGTCAACAAAGGTCCGTCTAGTCAAGGCTATGGTTTTTACAGTAATCATGTATGGATGTGAGAGTTGGACGGTGAAGAAAGCTGAGTGCTGAAGAATTGATGCTTTTGACCTGTGGTGTTGGAGAAGACTCTTGAGAGTCCCTTGGACTGCAGGGAGATCCAATCAATCCATCCTAAAGGAGATCAATCCTGGGTGTTCATTGGAAGGACTGATTTTGAAGCTGAAACTCCAATACTTTGGCCACCTCATGCGAAGGGTTGACTCACTGGAAAAGACCCTAATGCTGGATAGGATTGGGGGCAGGAGGAGAAGGGGAGGACAGAGGATGAGATGGTTGGATGGCATCACCGACTCGATGGACATGGGTTTGGGTGGACTCCAGGAGTTGGTGATGGACATGGAGGCCTGGTGTGCTGCGGTTCATGGGGTCGCAAAGAGTCGGACACGACTGAGCAACTGAACTGAATTGAAAATTGAAGGATGAAAGCAGGAGTAAACTGTCCGTAAACACATTTATAGTAATTGAAGATTGCCTATAAAAGGAGAATGAGATCAGTAAAGAAAGTGACTGACAGAACAGTATGGCTCATAATTAGTAAATGTGAGCTCAGTTTTTGCTAGATTTAAGTTCAGTCAGAGATCTGTCCATTGGATAAAGAACGAGTACAAAATATTAATATGTTCAGTAGCACTGAAGGGAAATAGAAGAGGAAAACAGTGGGTATGTAATGCAAATTTTTATCATTTTAACAATAAGGCCAATACCTACTGAGTTTAATTTCATCATTTCATTCTTTGGTCAGAGGGACCAGCTATTCTATTTTTAACAGTATCTTTGTGATTTCTTCATCCAATCATAAAGACATTTATTTAGGGTACACTTTCTAGAAGTCAAGTTGGAGACCAATTCTTACTTCACTTTGTATATTTTCTTTAAAACTGTGTACCAGAACATATTTATGGGACTGAATTTAATGCTAGATTAATAATGAATGTATATCTGCATGAATGTGCTTCATGGACCTAGAAGAAATAATTGAACATGAAAGCAGTTTTTGAAGTTACTGTTGCAAGATAAATTCAAGTGCCATTGAAAATTGCTTTGTACCTGCAAGTAGAATAATAAAGGCATAGAAGGAATCCTAAAAGGCATACTCGTGCACACTTTGGTTCCTCGAAAAAAATTAAAATGTTGGTTAGCAATTCCCCGTTTACTAATCAATGGCTATAAAGTTTCAGTTATGCAAGATGAGTAAGTTCTAGAGCTCTGCTGAATAACATTGTGCCTGTAGATAATATTATATTGTCTGCTTAACAATGTGTTAAGAGGGTAGATCTCAAAGGTTCTTACCATAGTAAATCTTTTTAAAAAGTGACATGTCTGATGACTATGAGCTCATAGTCCCAGGCCTCCTAGAGCCTAAAAACTGATAATGTTAACCCCTGTGACACCACCCTGTTACCTATGTCAGAGAATTGTATCCAGTCTGATCACACACTGTGACCCCCCACTTCCCGCCTTTACCTGGCTTTTAAAGGTGCTTTGTTAAAACCTTTTAGGAGCTTGAGGCTTTTTAGGGCATGAGCCACGTCATTTCCTTGCATGGCCCTGCACTAAACTTTCTCTGCTCAAAAAAAAAAAAAAAAGTTACTTGTCAGAAATTGAACTGACTTGTCCAAAGTAACATGACTGGTTTATAGCATATGCTGCCTTTTGTCAAGTGTATGCATTAATATACTTAGTGTATACTTAGATGTATACTTAGTGTTCCTTTTCACTCCTTATTTTCTCACATGGCTGAATTTACTTCCATAAAATTATTACAATTATTGTAAGGTTTAAGCATTAACTTGCATTTAATTCTATATTAATGATCTTTACCCAAAGTAATAAATACACATGTAGAGAAATACAAAATACAAGAACATAATGTATATTAATGAGAAGCAAAGTGGTAGAATAGCAGAAACTTAAGAGTCAGAAGTGCATGATATCCAACCTGGTCTCTGTTGTGACCTGAAAGTGTGACTCAGTCTCTTCATGGTTTCGTGTAAAATGGGGATAAAAATTATGCTTACCTTTGCAAGTTATTTTGGGGATTAAATGAGATGATATACATAAAACATATTGCACACTGATAGCTTGTATAACCTGTGTTAGTTTTTCATAGATTTTTAAAGCAGATATCTTCTTTTAAGTGGGACTCTAAATCATTTTGCTTTTTCTGCAGTTCTCAAAAGACCAGCTTTATGAAGTCATTAATTTTGTCATTCACTATGTATTTGTTAGCACCAGATGTCTGCATGATGCTGGGGATGTGGAACATAATATGGCAAAAAGAGCCTCTGACTTTAGTACTTGCACAGACATAGAAATAAAGAGATATTAAGCAATGTATCTATCGTGAATTGTTAAAATTCTGGTAAGTGCTACAAAGGTCAAGTTCAGGATACTATGCGATAGCAGCAGGATCAGACCTTGTCTGAGTTGACGGGGTGAGTGAGTCTGCAAAGACTTCCCAGAGCAAGTGACATTTGAACTGAGATATGAAGGTTGAGTAGGCAGCCCTGGAGAATGTGCTGGTTCACTGCTTCCTTCACATTCTGTCATCAGAAGAGCTCATCACAGACCCAAGCATGTTCAAGTGGAGGAGGTTAACAGAGGTGAGAAAAGGGAAGAAAATCGAGTATAGTTACCTTGATTTGACAGTAGAGACACATTACAACACACCTGAATTTTTCATTTTACCTGAGTTAACACAGAGAATGGTTTAATATCAGTTGTCTGGCTATGATGCTAAATTTCAGAATGTCATAAACTATCTAATGACCATAAAGTATGATCAGGCACTGTAGATTTGAGATGAGGAGAGTACTTAAAATCTGTATGGATACTGAAATCAAGATTTCCTAGTTTAGCTTTAGACACGTGTATGTTTGCGTGTGTGACCGGGAGAGAGTTTTAATCCAGAGGGTTGGTTTCTGTTCATTTTTAACCTAACTTCTCCCCCTGCCCATTGTCTTAGTAAGTGTGTGATGTCTTTGGTTCTGAAACTTTATAAATGGAGGAACTAGTTTTAGGAATACCAGTTCTATAGTTTGGCAGTGGTTATAACTCTTTACTTGTCAAAGAACAGTAGTAAAATATCATTATGGAAAACGATTGTTAAGAGAGGTATAGTATAATCATTTAGTAAAGACAGTAGATTTTCTCTAGCATTTCTCCACTGTGAGGATTAAGCTTGTTATTTATTTTTTGAAGGCTTTCCACAGTATATGATGATAAAACTGGTCTTATTGTTATTTAGAACAAATCATTGAATGTTAATAAAGTAACAATGAAGTATGTTCTAGAAAACAAATGATATTAAGTGTCTATGAATGAAAAGATAAATAAGTGTGGTTTAAGAAAATTATCTTAGTAGAATAAAAAAAATTAACATGGAAAAAATGCTCTAATAAGAAGATAGTAAGTTTGGGGATTCCAGGTTCGATGCATGAGACAAATGCCCAGGGCTGGGGCAATGGGATGACCCAGAGGGATGGGATGGGCAGGGAGGTGGGAGGGGGGTTCAGGATGGGAAACACATGTAAACCCATGGCTGATTCATGTCAATGTATGGCAAAAACCACTACAATATTGTAAAGTAATTAGCCCCCAACTAAAATAAATAAATTTATTAAAAAAAAAAAGAAGATAGTAAGTTTGGAATCATTAATCTTTTGCATCCGTTTATCAACATTTTACTGTGTACTTCCTGTATGATAAAATTAAACAGAATAGTGATAGAGATTAGAAAAAGGAAAATAGTGAGAATTGTTGCCCGGAGAATCTCAGGCACTCCAGGTAAAATTTTTCTCACCCTACCAAGCCCTGGAGGATTTGTAAGAACTGGCTGAGTAGACAGCCTTCCTGCAGAGGGGATCCTCCAGTCTCAAGGCCTAGAGTGAGATTGGATCTCAGCTCTTGTGAAAATCTCAGGGATGGTTCTAGTAGCTGTAACATCAGGATTGAGAGAGACATGAAATGTAGCTAGCGGAGTAAGTAGGAGTCCAGAATGTATAGGTTTTTTTTTTTTTTTTTTTTAAGTTTATGTAGTTTGGATTTTATCTTAGAAGCAGTGGGGAAATCATTGAAGGTTTGAAGCACGGTAATAACAAGATCAGATTTTCATTTTACAAAGATCATGTTGGCCCTTCTGTGTAGATGTCGTTGGGGGAGACTTAGAGAGGGGATGTGAAGAGACCAGTTAGATGAGAGTCTAAGCTTCTGCCTCACCCCTTCTCAGTTGGGAAGTGTAGTCCAGAGCTTCATGTATAAGGAGGGAGTTTGCATTACATGATGTCCCTTTCAACTCTAATATGCTGTGGTGTGCTTAGTCGCTCAGTTGTGCCCAATGCTTTGTGATCTCATAGACTGTAGCCCACCAGGCTCCTCTGTCCATGGGGATTCTCCAGGCAAGAATACTGGAGTGGGTTGCCTTTTCCTTCTCCAGGGGATCTTCCCAACCCAGGGATTGAACCTGGGTTTCCTGCATTGCAGGAAGATTCTTTACCTTCTGAGCCACCAGGGAAGCCCAAAGTCATTCAAAGGAATTCCTGATTTAATGACACATTAAAAGACGGTAATATAGGTTTATTGCAACACTACAGTGGTATGATAGTCTGAGTGACAAATGCAAAAATGTTGACAGTATATTATTTAAGAATTTCTAAGACATTTTACCCCTTATATACTCCATTAACAATTTAAATACTATATTCCCCCCTGTATTCTATTTTCTAATTTCCCATAATACTTTTTAAATATCTCTTTTATAGCATTTATAACACCCTGCCATGGCTTTTGATTATTTGTCTTCTTATACTTGTATGGAAATATAATCTCATTTATAGTTGGGACTACTTTTAGTCTTTTGGTAACCTCGAGTACCTGATTATGTAAATGTAGTTTATATTTTATGTTGATAGGTTATTTTTTTTAAGGATGGAGGTATAGTATGCTAGGTAAGAATCATGCATGAAATATATCTTGGATGATTTAAAGAATTAATAGTATAACCTCTAATAACTTGACTGTGTCCATGAGACTTAGTGTCTTAGAACACGGACTTTAGAGTCAGATGAAGTTAAGTCTAAACTTTAGAGCTGCATACCAAGTAAGAGCTGTGTGACTTTGGGTCATTTTTTACTCTCTGTATCAACGGTTTAATGATATCTATTTCATAGTGATATTATGATAATTAAATTAGTTTCTGTTATATAATACAAGGTTTGTATATTGCATATGAGTCAGATGGGAAAAATAGATACTGTCATGCTTGCACGTAGCAAGGAGTGAAACACGGTGGTTCAAGCCATCTCTTTTTATCCTTTAATCCCAAAATTTTTGCAAGATTGACATCACTTTATATGTTGTCTTCAATCTTAATGGCCTTCCATTTGGGATTCTTTTGTCGTGTTCCTTCATATATACCATACTATGTTTTTTTTAAATCTCTGTCTTATTCTGAAAGGAATGATTATCTAGCAGTTTATGAGATACAAATGGAAGCCTAAAAATTTTTTTAAAATTTGAAGAAAGTTGCTTATTTTAAAAAGGGACAGTTTAAGAAAATAGCATTACTCTCATAAAGAATTAACTCTTAGGGAGGATAGGGTATGAACTCAGTGTTGAATGGAATACAGTTTTATAAAAACCTGAAGCAATGGGGAATTACAATTAGGTAATAGTTACCAAAATTATTGGTGGTTTGGAGAAAAATGTGTACAGTTGGTTTGCATAATAAGAGCAGTACAGTTTTCAAAAATATTTTGTAGCCAAGTATTCTGAGAACAATTGCAGATGTGTAAGAACTAGGGCTTGGTACCCTTTGTACTTAGCTTGTGAGAACTTGCTCTTCAGAGGTAGCCTTGTAGTATGATGTCAGTAGTTGTATCCTCATGAAGAACTGCTATTTCAATTTAAGATATTCTCTATTCTCTAATTGTACTGGGTAGAAGAGTTGCAATTTTAAAACTCTCTTGACAACTGAAAGGACTTTTTGAATGAAAGTAAAAACCCTAAGTTCTTCTGGGTAATTGAATATCTAATATTATAATCCTGACTGCTCTAAAAATGAATTAGTCATTTTTCCATAAGTTTTTGAGTCTTTCATTGGAATTAATATTTTCTTTTGTAATTGTTTTAGTATTTTTTCTGAATGTTGTATTAAAAAGAACTGTTAAACACAATGACATAGTTAAGCATATCAAAAAAGAACTTATTTTGAATAATTTTGGGTAATTGTAGCAAACCAGATGTTGCTAAGTTCTTATTTAATCAGAGATAAAAGATATTCGCAATATAGTTTTGTCTAGCTGTCAGCTTAGATAAATGAATCCATTTCAATCAGCATGCTCCTAGTGAAAAAGGGAGAGGATATAATAACATTTTTCTAGCTACATTTGTTGAAAATAAATATTAATCTTCTATGTGGTTAAAACCATGCTGTGCCAATTTCATCATAACCATAATTGTGGAGAAGCCATTTAGATTTTTTATTTTTATGAAGTTTGCTTCTTTTTCTCCTCTGGAGGCATTGAGTTAAATTTTACTTTTCATTTAGATTATATGTCCATGTAGGTTTGTGTTAATCTTATATTGTCTTGAGGCTACTTGTTAAGACACTATTGGGTGATTTATTCTCCAATTGTAATGCTGTGACATGGCCAAGACTTTTTTTCCCTCTCAAACCTAAACTTATTTTTATTTTAAATCTGTTGTAATTTTTGTGAGAAATTTAAATATTAATTTAAAGATTCCCTGTTCTCTTTTGTTCAGTAGCTTTAGTTAAGACAAACTGCGTCTTGCGCTGAGATGATTTCTCAGAAAATGATGTATAAAATAAAACACTAAAGTCAACAAAGTCAAGCTAATACAACAAAATAAAATAAGACATTAGGCCAGGAAAAAGTAATGTTAATTTCAAGCTCCATTAGAAATGCCAGTGAGAAGAATGGCAGAAAAGGATGGTAGGTATCAGGACCAAGTTGGTAAAGAATGAGTTTATATGTTTTTGTCTTTTTATTGTGCAGTCAGGGAAGGTGGAAAGAAAATCTCAGACCATAAAGTGAATAATATCTTCTTAGGAAAGTATCGGCAATGTCATACTTTCCTGTACTAATAAAAGTTTTAAATTTATGTGCTGTCTTAGGGGCTTCCCAGATGGCACAGTGATTAATAATCCACCTGTCAGTGCAGGAGATGCAAGAGACTTCAGTCCGATCCCCGGGTTGAGAAGATCCCCTGGAGGAGGGCATGGCAGCCCACTCTAGTATTCTTGCCTGGAGAATCCCGTGGACAGAGAAGCCTAGTGGGCTACAGTCCATGGGGTCTCAAAGAGTCTGACATGACTAAGCACATACATACGCAAACACACTGGGCTCCACTATTGTTGTATACAGGAGTTGTAGTGAGGGGTTTGATATTATGGTTGTAATTGTTGATTTTTGTCAAATATATGGAATGCTTGTAGGTAAAATTGTTGAAACCTTCTAGATGTGGCTCAGAGGGTAAGGAATCTGCTTCCAATGCAGCAGACCCAAAACGTCTATGAGCTGTAATAATTGCCAGAACTAATTGATTGTTCCAGTTTATGCAGATGTTTGTCTAGGCTATTCATAGAGGAAATATTGAAAATAAAGATTGAGTTGGAATTTTATTTCTACCTCTAAGAATAATTCTTAAGGATGTGTCTTAGATTATTTTTTTTTGAGTCAAACTCTTATCTCAGTTTTATTTGTGTCCTTTTCAGAAAGCAAGTTTTAAAGTGTTCTTCTTAATTGATAGTTAGAAAATTGGTTGGAAACATATCACAAAATTCTCTCTGGAGAGAGATTGGGATGCCAAGGAAGAAGGGGGAGATCATAGGTATAATTTTATCTCCTTTTGCTTTTATTATGGCAGTTCGAGAGAAGAGCAGAAAGCACATTTAATGGTCTCTCTGCAGTTATGACTACTATGTACAATATGAGCAGTGAGAAGAGAGTGATGCAAAATTGTCCTTTTATGGATTTCTCATTGGCCTTCCTGCTTCAGTGACTCTGAGAGAGAAATAAAACAATTCTGTTAGCTTCTCCTGGAACACAGTGGTTTTGAATGTAGGTGTAGAACCAGATTGGTGAGTGGTGGTGTCAGTCAAATGCCTCTACTTGTGGTTAAGATTCATGTGTCAACAATTGTGGGTGTTTTGCCCACACACTATGGGGTAACAACCTGTATTTGATTTTTATTTTCTTCCTGCTGTGCTGAGGGTGTGTGTCTGAGTATTTGTGACTTACTGATTGTTCAGGCAGAAGAGGAGGTTTCTTTGAGGTACCTTGTCATTCTTATACTGCCTAGTTTCTGCCTGCCTCCCTATGCCTTTTGAAGCACAGTAGAAATGACAATCTAGAACCAAGTCATCAGCTTCCAAGGGCAAATACTAACAGATCCCAGACTTTAAATATATCTGAAGAAATCTCCAAATATGCAATCAAAAATGTGATTTCACAATGTACTAGGTAAGTGTCTTTACATTTGCTACCCTCTCTTTCAAAATTCTTGCTACGTTGTTTTAAGTGGTCAGTACTTTTTTCACTCATAACTTTTTTTTATTGATAAATTATAACTTATTTTTAAATAGTGTTTAAAAATCATACTTTAATTTTTTATTTCCAAAAAGAATCTTTGCGTGTATATCTGAGTGGGGTCTCAAAGATGAATCTGATGAAAATTTCATATCTAATAACTGTCTTTATCATTACTCTTTTTTTCCAGCTTTGAGAAAACTTTAAATATGTTTATTTTCCATAGTTATAATTTTTGGGGTAGACGTACATATCTAAAGTTTGTTTAAGAGCCTTTATTTAGGTCTTTATTGACAATGTATTCTACATGAATGTGGAATCCACTCTTTTGTTCTTTTAAAACTGATTACAATTTGATATAGTAGTGGCCAGAAACTTGAAATATATGGACGTTCTTCTGGTATCATGATATGACGAGTCATTTCCTGGCTGATACTGTGGGCTAGTTAATTTCCAGTCAAACCCACCTTCCTGGAGTTGATAGGCCTGTGGCTGAAAGGGCTATGTAAGACTGAAACTTTTTGGAACATGTACAGTTTTATGTAGTTACTGGGTCAATGTCTGGTTTTCCCATTTCTCCCCTTCCTATCTCTATGCTGTTAGGGACATTATCCTTTCTGCCTCATCTTCCTTAACCTCAGTGTTGTCCCCAGGCAATATAATATCATTTAACTATCTTGTGCTAGGGAAAAATAGTCCTAATACCATAGTCAGTGTTTCTCTGTGCAGGTAATTACAAATTTCACCTTGTTGTTCACCCTAGCTGTATGTAGCTTCATACATTTTAACAGACATCTGATTTTTAGGCTTCTCTCTTTTTACTTACTCTGCTCTTTTAGTGACATCCAATTTAATTCCAGAGCTGAGCTTAGTTCATTCTTAGAGGAGCAAGGCCATTTCTTCTGAGCCCTAGTCAACAATCAAAATTGGTCTTCCAGCAAGAACTCTGGCTCATCCAGTTATTTGGATTCAGTCCTATGGATCTTTTTCCTTTCCTGGCCCGTGGTCAGAGTGAAAATCCATTGACAGTTCCCCTGGTTTCATTTGTTAATATTATCTTTTCCATCACTGTTTTCTACCATCTTGTTATCTGACTTTTTTTTGCTAGGAGCTCTCAAGTTCTCATTTTTCTCTAACAGCCTCTCAGAGTGCTTGCCATCCTTATTCTTTGTCTCCCCCAAAATAACTATCTAGAATTTATAATGACTCCTCATGGGTTATAGGCGAGTCACTTTGTCTAACTTAGAGTTAGTTCTCTATTGTTCCTTTTCAATTCAAATATTAGCATAAACATTAACATTTCTAAAGCCAATTATAATTATCATGCTTTCCATCCAACCTTAACACAACTCGACCTCTTAGCTTGGTGAGGGGTGTCTCAGTATCTGTGGTTTTCCTAGTGGCTGAGCTTAAGGACCACTTCTTTAAAAGAAAACACTGAGGATTTATATTAGCTGTAACTGGACACACTTTAGAATTTATAACAGTAAATAAATTATTTCACTTTGAAGTGTGGGAGATAGGAAAAAAATTTTTTTTTTTTTTTTTTTTTCGAAATATCACATTGATTTCCACATGGTCGGAAATCTCTTGTTTTCTGTGCATGTGTGATTATTTTAGCTTCAGGGTCATTGATAAAGCTGAGATTTTGATGTGGAGTGGATAGCAGTAATTCATTCATTTTATGGGACCCGTTTTAGATTTATGAGTTTAGGTGAAATGCAAATACCACTACTTAGGTGAATAATCTCTGAATTATAAAGTAGGATGTGTTTGACCTTTGTTTATTGGCCTCACTTTATGAGAAGATGCAGGAGGTGAAAACCCTGAGAGATTTTCTACTTTGACTGCAAATTGCCTAGCAAACAACTAGAGGGACAGCTCAGATGGGAATGTGGCATGAAGCTGTCATTTCAACTCACTCTGGAGATATGTGGATGTCAATTAAAAAAAATTAATGGAAGGTGGATATTCTATAAAATCCAACTCTTGTCTTCAATCCTCAGAATAATTTAAAGGTATATGAAAGTAGGGCCTCATTATCTTTGTAAATTGAGCTTATTTAAGCTCAGTGAAGAAGAAACAGAAAATATACCCTTCTGAGAAACCAAATTTGACTCTTTTAGGTATTCAGAACTAGATTATTTTACTAATTTGTGCTTTGGGAGCAAGTTATATATCAAAATGGTAATAAGACATTTTTGTTTAAGATTTTGTTTTCTGGAGCTCGACATGAATGGCATTGCTAGCATATAATACATGCCTCATAAATGCACATTGATGAATGAAGAGGTAAAACTTTATTTTGCCTTAGCAAGGATATCTGGCAAAGATGGTGTGGGGAATTTTAACCTTTTCTTATGGCAATGTGTTTCCTGTAAGTGTTTCTTTTCTTTCAGAATTATATTACAATCCTAATGGAAAAGTATAATCTGTTCTTTAATTCTGCCCTTGGCTGAACTGAGCCTTGGAATTGTATAACTAATGAGATACAGTGTTTTGCTTCTCAGGTTCAAATGTAGCACTTAGGTTTTCATTTTTCATTCATGGCTCTATCTTTGTAAAACCATTCCTTTGTCAAAAATCAAAGGTTAATAAGCCCTAATTGTTAAACACAGCCAGTAGAAGCTGCACTATGCTAGTATTCTAAAGCTCAGGATATTTGAAATGGTCTTCATTTGATGTTCTGTGACATCTGGACTGCTCAGCAAGCTACTCTAAAATTTTCTGTTAAAAGAACTGGCAATTTTCTTAAATGTTTTATTTTGGATCAATTTCAACTTAGAAGTTGTAAAAATAGTAGAAAGAGTTCCCATATACTCCTTAATTAGTGTCCCCTAATGTTACTGTTACAGTTTGAAGGTGTCCTAAATTTCATATGTTGAAATCCCAATACCTAATGTGATGGTATTAGGAGGGGAGGTCCTTAAGAGGTCTTAGGTCATGAAGGTGGAGCCTCATGAATCAATGGAATTAATGGCCTTATGAAAGAGACCCCTTGGAACTCGCTAGCCACAGTGAAAAGATTACCATCTATGAACAAGGAAGCCCTACCAAACACTGAATCACTGCACCATGAACTTAAAAGTTCTATCTCCAGAACTGTGAGAAATAAATTTCTACTTTTATAAGCCACTGACATCTCTGGTATTTTGCTATAGTAGCCTCAACAGCCTAAAACAGTAACTATAGTTCAGTTATCAAAACTGGAAATTAACATTGGTAAACTACTATTAACTAAATTCTGAGCAGATGTAAAATAGCCTATGCAAAGTGAGTCATATAGCTAGTACATCTTTGAAGAAAATCTTTCAAATAGGTAGTAATTAGGCAATGAAAATAGTTATTCAGGTAGTCTTATCTAGACATTATTTGCTTCATAATATTGTTTTGAGAAAACTTGAATCCGTGGATTAGATTTTGTACATTTGAAATGTAATGTAGATGTTTCAGATTCACACTGGACATACGACTTTTTTAACTTAATTTTTTCTTTCAACCATACATGTATTAATTTTAATTTGTAAATATATGAAAAAGAAGCCAGGCTAACATGAAATGAGTATGAATCAAAAATTTAGAATGTGTTTTAAAAAACTTATTTCATCATCAGATATTTATGTGAGGGCTGAATAATGTGTGGAAGTCAGAATGTCCAGAGTATAGGTTGTGGCTCTGGCAATGGCTAGTTACGTGATATTTGCACCTTCCTGTGTCTCTTGCAAGTTGGGAATACTAAATCGTACTTACATTAATAGTGTTAAGATTCATGAGACTATATATCTAAAACTCACAGTACAGTTTGGTCCACAATAAAAACAATAAATATTAATTTTTATAATCTTTAAAGAAGGCATCATTTAAGGATTTTAAATCACTGTATATCATATGAAATATTTTGAGAGGGGATCAAGGACAAACCAGCAGAGGTGTCATTGTTAGGTAATTAGAAGTTACATTGTTAAATTTTGGTATATTTTAATTATTTTCATTTTAGCTAAAAAAGAGATTTGTTAACTTGCTATTGAATGAATTTAGAAATTGTAACATGTAACTGTTTTATCCAAGAAGGGTAGATAATCAGGAAACCTTAGGAATAAAGAGAAGTAGAGAGGTGGGGATAAATTAGAAGTGGTATGGCAACAATAAAAAAGAAAACTATTAAATAATAGTGACTAATAAATTTCCCCCTTAGTATTGTAGTAGTTAAAATACTGCCATGTGCTCAGTTGTGTCCAGCTCTTTGTGACCCCATGGGCTATAATCCACCAGTCTCCTCTGTCCATCGAATTTTCCAGGCAAGAATACTAGAGTTGGTCACCAGTGCCTCCTCCAGGGGATCTTCCGGACCCAGGAATAGAACCCACATCTCTTGTGTCTCCTGCATTGGCAGGTGGATTCTTTACCACTCTGCCACTTGGGAACCCCCAAATACTGCCATAGAGGCATTTTAACTTTACCAGGCTCCTAGAATAAGAATATTGCTAATTCAACAAAGTAAAAATCCAGATGAGACAATGCATGCAAATGCCTAAAGAGATTTAACTAAATAGAGTTTTGATTTTTTTCATGCAAAAATAATTCCAGAAGTGAGTAGTCCAATGCTAGTGTAACAGGTTTTTGATGACAGTAAGACCTGAAGCTCCTACTGCTTAAGCCTAGTCATGTTGCTCTTACATCCTATGTGTTCTCATAGTTGGCCTTCACATCAGCCATGGGAAGAAGGAGAAAAAGTTGTGTGGAGGTATTGGAACTAGTAAAGGTAGAGGAAAACTTGTCTAGAAAATACTCAGTTTCTATGTCTTTCAACAGTGATGAGTCTTAGGGCCGCTCCTAGCTAGAGGAGTGTCCGGGGAATCAAGTAATTTTTAAATAAGCATATTTTTACTCTGAACAATGTGAAGTTTCTGCTATTTAGGAAAAGGGAGGTGAATGATAAGCAGCTAATACTGTCTGCAGAACCCCTTGGCACAGTTCTCGGCACCTAGTGAGTCCTCATCATCTGGTAGGCATTCTGCTTTGTTATTGTTGTTGCTCTATTGCATGTGAATTCTTTTAGATCATCAACATTAGACCCAGTTTGGTTAAATGAAACAGTACTTAATAGAACTGTCAAGTGTTGTGAAAATATTCCAGATGTTGCAGTCTTTCCTTATCTTTTCTGAATTTCTAATGTGGGGTTCATTGCATAAGTTGTTAAGAAACTGTAGTGAGGTCTTTTCCCCAATTTTCTAAAACCCTTTTACCCCTGTTGTCGGTTTTTTATTTGTATGTTATGATTTGTAAAAAATGTATTATTGTTGATCCCAACCACCTGTCACACGAGTTTCATAGTAGTAGAGCTTTATTTAACCATTCAACAAAATATTTATTGTGCACTAATTAGAAGTTTATATCATGATATGCCTAATAATATCTTGAGGCTTATCAAACTTGCAGATAGATTGCAAAGATTTTAGTCTTAGATGAAAGCCAGTAGTTTCCTGGAGAGAAGTGCTGCTAAAAACTAGGCTAGTTGGCTTGGGCACAGCCAGGTGGGCATCTGTCCCAGGCAGTCCCCCAGCCCAAGCAGGTGTTGTTTGTGCTATACAAGGAGACTGAGGCAGCAGCCCATTTGGATAAAATGGTCCAATGTGAGGATTGTTCTGTCTCTAGGAGACGATGGTCTCAATGTGTACAGGATTGGACTCAGACATGCCAGATAAGCAGTTTGTTGCAATAAAGGTAGATTCACATGACTCCAATGGGTGGACTGAGGTTGCTGTTATGCTTGTCTTCTCTGGAGGCTGGGTGGGGCAGAAATTGAAGTTGGAAGACATCCTATGATTCTAGGTGAGAGGTTTTGTAGAATGAAGAGGCCAACAGCTAGCTAGTGATTCATGCAGGGAAATCATTTGTGGAGGGTGTTGGGAGGGGACAAAACACAAAAACAGACCCTCTCCCAGAGTTTGTCCTTGAAAGTGAAAGTGTTAGTCACTCAGCTGTGTCCGATTCTTTGTGACCCCATGGACTGTTACCTGCCAGGCTCTTCTGTCCATGGGCTTCTCCAGGCAAGGATACTGGTGGAGTGGGTAGCCATTCCCTTCTTCAGGGGATCTTCTTGACCCAGGGATCAAACTCTGGTCTCCTGCATTGCAGGCAGGTTGTTAATCATCTGAGCCACCAGGGAAGCCTGAGTTTGGCCTTGGTCTTTTCTTTTCTTTGGGAATACTTTACCGTACTTCCATCTCTCCTTCCTTCCCTCTTCATCGGGCGATTTCAGGCTTATCATTTAGGAGTCAGTTTAGACATCACTCAGCTCCCAAATCTGGATAAGGTTATCCTTTTCTGAATTTCTTAGCAACTGCACTTTCTTTGCTGTAGCATTTCTTAAGGCTTTTTGTAGCTATCTACTTATTGTATTTCCCACAAATAGTATCTGTGTTCTTCATTTTATCCCCTAGAGCAATTTCACTGCCTAGGACATGGTAAATGATAAACATAAGATAATTAAAAATACCTGTAGTGTCAGATATCTGCATTGCAATATACAATACCTGGATAGGAGTGTGTTTGAGTGTATAACACTGAGGAGGTAATGATGACTGTGCCATGCTATTACAATGCAAGAATGAGACCATTAGATTAGAAGGAGGAAAGAAGCTTTGTTCGACAGACAGAGGTGGGAAATTTAGAGATATGAACTTGTGCAAGTACTTAACCTCCCAGAGCCCCAGTGTCCTAATCTGAAAATGGTGGAGAGAATGGTGATTTCTCCCTCCTGGGATTGTGTGGAGATAAAATGTGATGATGTGTATGGAGAAATCAGAGAAAGGCTTGCTACAGAGTAAGTGATCAATTATTGTTACACATATTGTATCACACCTCTTATATATTCTTATCTATATTTAAAGAGGTAGGATGTCTATTCTAATGTTTGCTCAGGTTTGAATTCCAGTTCTTCCAGTTACTAGCAGTGTCACTTTAGAGAAGTAAGTTTATTCACCCTGAAAATGGGCTAATGATAGCCGCAGCTTCACATTGCTGTTCCAAGGGTTGACTGGCTTAAAGTATGTAGCGTGTTTAGAACCGGGCCTGGCATTTTGAAAATGTGCTTTAAGATAGTTATTATGATAGCTAAAGTCTCTGAAAATACTGTGTTAAGAGACGGACCTTCTGCTTTCATTAGAGCACTCACCAGTAGATATAGAGCCTCAAAGGATGTTGCCTATTATAAAATTATTTGCACCAAATTTATTTATTTGATAATTAGTACTAAAATTCATTATGAAAAAAGCCATCTGGTTTATTTCATATTAAACTTAATTTTAGTTAAGGGCTTCTGTACACATATTTTCACTTAGGACCAGGTCATCTCCTTAGGCAGCCGTGAGTGATTGAGGTGATATGGTTTAAATTCATACAGTTCTTCTTTTATAAACTATTCTCCTTTATTTTAGTTTCCTGTGCTTTTGTCTTCTTTCTTTTTAAAAAGGCCATTGTGCTCCCCTGTTTTATGCCATATACTACTTCTATGTTTTTTCTTTTATCCCTTTGCTTGCAAGAGCATTAGCTCTTCTTACCAAGTTATGCTGTTAGAATAATACAGTGTTTGTATTTACCATCTAGATCCTTCATTTTATAGACTGAAAAGTTGGAGTTGTGAAAAGGAGAAAATATTGGAAGAGAATGCTCAGAGGAACAACGATAATGGAGTTAGCCTGAAAGCCTGCAAGTCTCCTGACCAGTCAACAGCCCTTATGGAAGTGCTATCTCCGCTGTGGGAGTTGGAGCCCTAGAGAAGGGTACTGAGGGGTGTTCAAAAAATCCCATGGGCAGAGGAGCCTGGCGGGCTACAGTGCATGGGGTTGCAAAGAGTTGGACACGACTGAGCAACTGAACACATAGCACTGGGTGGTGGGCCATACGATATGCGCGAAGATATAATAAGGTTAACTTCTGTGGTGCTGACCGTGGGAACGTTCCCGTCTTACAAGTATCATTTTCATCACAGATTACTGTACTGTTTATTAACCAGTTCAGACAAACAGGTGAAATGAAATTATGTACTTAATATTCAACCAATGTATATCTGAGTACCTGTTCAAAACCAGATACTGATCTGGTTACTTGTGGTGAGAAATGAGCAACAGCCAAAGATTACTGTCTTCCCAGAATGTTTTTCTATGGGGGCGAATATATGTAGTAGTAAACTTAAAAACTGAGTAAATTATGCTGCCTTTTGGAAGGTAATAAGTGCTCTAGAGAAAAGGCAGAGCAGGATAAGGGGATTAGAGTAATAGGTTGAGGGGAAAGGAAGGCAGGTTGTCATATTAAACAGGGTAGGCGTCATTGAGAAGGTCATGTTGGAATAAAGACTTGAAGGATGTCAGAATGTATAAGGAAGTTTAATCCAAACTTCTACACAATTTTAGTTGTATAGAACTTAGAAAAGGAATAAGGAAAATGAAAGCATGTTACTTACAGTCTCTCCTGCTTGGGGCATTGAGATACATCATCCATAGCTATAGATATGAACCATGCTCTACAGGTAAATAGTCAATTTCAAGGACATTTGTTAGGGAAAATTTTAATTTATTAATAAGGAGAGAGGCATCTTTTGCTGACAGAATGAGAATGATATGTAAAATGATCTGCTTAGGTTAAGAATTTTGGCATTCTCCAATGAAAAGGACCTCTTTGTGAAGGAAAGATTTTTTCTTTTGAAAAATTACACTTTCTTTACTTTATAATAAGTTCATTATATCTTAAAATGTGTTCTGTATAATGGTTGCTGCATATATCATTAGTGATATTTGCATCAATGTTTGTATCCAGTTGGGTATGGAAGGCAGTCTTATATTATCTGAGTGAATGCATGGTCTTGCTCTCAAGGCTCAGTATCAAATTTAAATTGTTTCTTGACATTGGAAGTTATAGAATATCAGAATTGCTTGCTAGTAACTCTGAGCAACATACTCACATATTCAGTATTCACAGTCTAAGTAACATTAGCATTATATTGTTAGTGTAGGGGTTTATTATTATTGTGAACTAAAACTGCTAAGTAATTCAGAAGTTCTCATATAGTAAGGTATGAGCCCTGTTATTACTGGTGAATGTAGATAGAAAGCTTCTTAATTTGTGACAGTGAAGAATATGATAATACACTGTGTTCATAATTCTTGTTATGGTGGAAGTTGTGGTTTGGCAGTTGTGGTTTGGCATATCTAAACTGGCGACGTGAGAATATTTCTGTTGACACTTAACTGAGAAGAGAACTCTGCAATTTTTACAATCATGCCTTGGTTTTAAAACATATTGTGGATCAGGTCAGTCAACAAAGAAGTTGAAATTGGCTTCCTGAAACTCCATTAGGTGTTGGATCAATGTGGCACTGACCTGAATATTGTGCTGAAAGGTGTAGCAGAAAGATGATGAACTTTAGGATAAATTTGGTGTATGTGTCCAAGCGTGGGTGTTATATTGATGTGACTTACAAGAGGGTTCAGGAATTCTGATGAATAAAGCTGAAGAGGTATGGGGACTTCCTGATGGTCAAGTGGCTAGGACTCCAAGCTCGCAGTGCAGGGAGCCTGGGATCGATCCCTAGTCAGAGTGCTAGGTCTCACATGCTGCAACTAAGAGTTTGTATGCTACAACTAAAGTTCCCAGATACTGCAGTGAAGATCCTGTGTGCCAAAGCTAAGATCTGTTGCAGACAAATAAATAAATCAAATATTTTTTAAAAAAACTAGAGAGGTGAGTTTGAGCCAGGTTCTGGGGCTTGGACTTTCTTGTGGTTAACAGGTGTAGGACATGGAGGATAAGAAGTTCTGCAAAAGGGGCAAGTCTTAGTTGACTCTTGGAAAGATGTTAGGGACCTCACCAGGCAGTAGCCATGGGAATGGTGAGAAGGTTTTAAGAAAGTGAAATATTTAGGAGCTGATAGCTAAATTGGGGATGGACAGTAAAGGAGAAGAAATCCAAGTTGATTTATATGTTACCTGCGTGATAAAGAGGATGGTGGTGTCATTTTATGGTGTTAGAGGAGCATAAAAAAAAAATGTTGGGAAAGGTACTGCATTTAGTATAGGCCAGTTCTTTCCCTTCCTCATGGGCATGGGCTGGAGATAGATTTCTGAAGCTATGGGGAGGATTTGGGCTAGAGATACAGATTTTGGCATCTTTGGGTAGAGGTTGAGGCCAAGGTTATGGATTAAATTACTAGGAGGAGTCATAAAGTACAGGCACAGAATATAGCCAAGGATAAATTCATGAGGAACTCTGAGGGATCCAAACTAGAAAAGGGAAACAAAAAGGTATGGTCACAGAGTGTGGGGAAAAAACACTTTGATTTTAAAATAGAAGCAAAGAAAGAGTATTTCAGAAGTTCTTGTTCAAATGTAATTAGTGACCTTTTTCCAGAGTGTTTTTAGTGAAAGTTGGCGCTGGCCAAAAAAGATGATTGCAGAGGGTTGGTGATTGAAGGAGAGGTGGGTAAGAACAGACAGCAAGTATAAATTATTTCCCCATTTGTTGGGAAGAGCAAGAGAAATTTTTGGCAGTGTCCAGAGGAGAATTATAGATGGCTGTGAAGGCTGGTTTTTTGCTTGCTGCATTGCTCACTTGCACTTTGAAGGTAAGGGAGGGTAGAACATAACTGTGAGTTGTAGAAGTCAGTCTGGAGAGAAAATGTGAGCAGATGAAGAACTTAACTAACAAAGCAAGGTCTCAGGAACACTTGGAAGGGGAGGCTTAGCTTATTCTTCTGCTCATGGAGATAATGCCCACCCTATGTCTACAAGGAATTAATGAGAGAATAGGTCCTCATTTATCTAGTTATGTGTCTAGAGGTAAGAGAGGCATTCAGTAAATGTTTGGTCCATTCACCTCCCAAATCCTCACTCCTGAAATGTGCTTGCTGACCTAGAGTTTGTTCTAGCAGATATGTATTAAGTGTTTAACTGCACTCTGTTAAACTTATGATAATTTTAAGAGAGTGGAACTAGTTGATCTGTAATTCTTAGTTTGCCGTTCAAACCTATTTTTTGGCTAATCTTTTTAATTACCACATCTTTTCTGGCTATGCCACTGATTGTATCAAGCTTTACAAATATAATCCTTACACTGCAGAATAATAGTGCAGTGTGTGAGAGACCAAAGTGTTGCTTATATAAGTAAGAAAGAAGGGAAATAAAAATTCCTCTAAAGGTGAGATAAACACAGAATGGATAAAGCATAGGTGAGTAAAACCATCTCAAAAGTGACTGAATTGCCCTTTGGCCTATAGCTCTTTGCTAGATTAACGTATGACTAGATCTGATGAATACTGTGTCACTCAGGAGAAGAGCTGATTAACTATGGTTGTGTAGAAAGGAAATTATTCATCCGTTGGTGAGACCATCTGCCCTTAGAGAAAGAATGGGCTGATGGCTGAGACTCTAGTATCTGGGTCCCTGTGAAGGTTATTTCTCCTTGTAAATTAGTAAGGTGACATTCTGCTTATCTATGTCATTCTCTGTAGGCTTGGATATAGTGAGTCTGTTTTTAAGAGGCCTTTTTTCCCCTCTAGATGTGCAGCAGCTTGCATTAATGTTTCTAAGCATGTGAGAGTGAATCCCTTCTGTAAATGGTCAAGGAGGAGACATGCTTTTTTCTTTGGTGAATCCATCAGCCATTTTTCTACTCAACACCACAGAGATAAAAAATTAATACCATTGAAACTCTTCTTATTTATCTTTTGGTATTTTATGAAAACAATCTTTATCAGATAGAACATGACTGTTATTCTAACAAAACTTTTTAGGGCTTATACATATAAAATGAACTTTTATGAGCATATATCAATATTATGATAGCCAACTAATTATTTTAGTGACTTTTAGCCTCTGTAAGTAGAGGTCTGTTTAAGAAAAGCATGGTAAGTCCTAGTAATAATTCCTCTGGATTAAAGTTGTCACATGAGGTTGTTTTGGAAAAAGTATTATTTATTTCATAATTCAATGAAGTGAATTAGAGCTCAGTTTCCTCAGTGTGGTATATATCAAAACGTTTTTGTCCACCCAATGAAATCATAATTGTAAATCTGTCTAGGCTTGCTTTCTTCCTATCTTTTTAGATAAACAAGGCTATGAATTTGACTTTCTCTTTCAGATTTTACTACATTAATATCTTTTGCTGTGCATGTGAATTTACGTATAATTCTTTACTCATTCCTTTTTCAGAATGTGAAGATATTTATTCATCTGTAGTTGTGTTCCATCAGATTTACAGTTTCATATTTTACTTTATTGTTGTTGCTGACTACTAAGAGAACACTTAAGCTTATTTTCCCTAAAGTTTTTTTTTTTTTTTTTTTTAATACATGAGCAGTACATTCTGATGATGTTACGAATCTTCATTTTCCAAGTGTATATTCATTTGGACTGCCAGAAGTTTGACATAGATTAAACTTTTAAAATGTAAGGAATCCAGAAAAATGGTACCGATGAACCTATTTGCAGGGCAAGAATAGAGACGCAGATGTAGAGAATGGGTATGTGGATGTGGTGGGGGATAAAAAGAGGATGAACTGAGAGATTGGAATTGACATATATACGCTATCGTGTGTGAAATAGATAGCAAGTGGGAAGCTGCTGTATGGCACACGGAACTCAGTTCAGTGCTCAGCGATGACCTAACAGAGTGGGATATAGGGGTTGGGTGGAAGCGGGGAAGTCCAAGAGAAGGGGTATATATGTATTCATATAGCTGATTCACTTTGTTGTACAATAGAAATTAAAACAGCATTGTAAAGCTTCTATCAGTTCAGTTCAGTCACTCAGTCATGTCCGACTCTTTGCGACCCCATGGACTGCAGCACACCAGGCTTCCATGTCCATTACCAACTTCTGGAGTTTGCTCAAACTGATGTCTATCAAGTCGGTGATGCCATCCAACCATCTCATCTTCTGTTGTCCCCTTTTCTCCTGCCTTTAGCCTTTCCCAGCATCAGGGTCTTTTCCAATGAGTAAAGCATCTATACCCCAATTGAAAAAGAAAATAAGGAAAGCATTACATGGTATGTTTTATATATCTTGCCATCCCTTATGCCACAATTTTTGGTTTTTGGGGGGTGAATTCCTGTTGAACATTTAAATAAACTTTTGGCCAATGGAGCTAGGTTAGCTGCATTTTCCCCCACTTGAGGGGGGAGGGGAGAAGGGAGACAGTAGGTTCCTATTAGTCTTTGTTCTTTGGCACAGGGAAGAAGACAAAATGTGATGGAAGAGATCACCACTGACCAAATCCTAGATCTTTTGTCTGTACCAACTCTGAGTGAAGCTGAGAAATACCATTTTTTTTATTTGACCTGAAGTATAACCCTGTCTGCATTTTAGATGTCATAAATATTGATAAACGTTATAATAGATAGACCTATTGGTTAGCTTTAAAAAAGAAAAAAAAAAAACAGCTGTATGATAATTAATGCAGCTGAGGTTTTCTGCAGTTATTAGTATTCTGGAAATACCTCACTAAGTTGCATTAGCTTTTTGAAAATTCTGCAACATCTATTTTTAAAATCTGGTCAGTAGTCATATCTCTAGTATATTAAATGTAAAACAAGATCTCCTTAAAAGCCAGATGATATTATAATATTGTATATAGAAATAATATGTAAGTGAGTGGTCAGAGTGAAATATAGAAACAGAATAAAAAGCATTTCTTTTGTAACAGTGTGAATCTGTGTAGCTGAGGCATATATTAATAAACTGACACTAGCTCTTTTGCACTCTTGAGATTTCACTGGTATCAATTCATTGGAGGCTGACAACTTTCTCTTTTCAGTTGATTGATTTTGAATTTTTCAAACTGATTAATGTTTTCATTTGAATGGTAATGCTGACTTTGCAGAAGATGTGATCTTTTAATTAGCAGATGCTGAGATTAGCATTAGGGCTGAACAGTAATTAGCATTTTTTCTTATAGTACAAGAGCACAAACTGAGTGCTGAAGCAAATAGAGCTACTGTGTCTACTTTCCATTGTTCTTTAGATCTCATTTATGAGAGAGGTTAATAATTATTGAAATACTTAATCACTGTGGCTCTAAAAACATTTTAATACATTGAGGATTCACTTAAGAGAAAAATATTTTCAATTCCTTAAGAATTTCTGTGTGTGTACGTGTATTATGTTGTTCGTTTGCTCAGTTGTGTCTGACTCTTTGCAACCTCATGGACTGCAGCACACCAATTTCCCTGTCCTTCACCATCTCCTGGAGTTTGCTCAAATTTATGTCTAATGAGTTGGTGATGGTATACAACTATTTCCTCTTCTGCTGTCCTTTTCTCCTCCTGCTTTCAATCTTTCCGTGCATCACGGTCTTTTCTAATGAGTTGGCTCTTCATATCAGGTGGCCGAATTATTGGAGCTTCAGCATCAGCCCTTCCAATGAATATTCAGGATTGATTTCCTTTAGGATTAACTGGTTTGATCTCTTTGCAGCCCAAGGGACTTTCAAGAGTGTTCTCCAATGCCACAGTTGAAAAACATCAGTTCTTTTGCACTCAGCTTTCTTTATGATCCAACCCTCGCATCCATACACGACTACTGGAAAAACGATATATTTGACTATACGGACCTTTGTTGCAAAATAATGTCTCTGCTTTTGAATATGTTGTCTAGGTTTGTCATAGCTTTTCTTCCAAGGAGCACACATCTTTTAATTTCATGGCTGCAGCCACCATCTGTGGTGATTTTGGAGCCCAAGAAAATAAAGTCTGTCTCTGTTTCCATCATTTCCCCATCTATTTGCCATGAAGCGATGGGGCCAGATGCCATGATCTTTGTTTTCTGAATGTTAACTTTTAAGCCAACTTTTTCACTCTCCTCTTTCACCTTCATCAAGAGGTTCTTTAGTTTCTCTTCACTTTCTGCCATAAGGGTGGTATCATCTGCATATCTGAGGTTATTGATATTTCTCCTGGCAATCTTGATTCCAGTTTTAGCTTCATCCAGGCCTGGCATTTCACATGATGTACTCTGCAAATAAGTTAAATAAGCAGGTGACAATATACAGCTTTGACGTACTCCTTTCCCAATTTGGAACCAGTCCGTTTTTCCATGTCCAGTTCTAACTGTTGCTTCTTGACCTGCACACAGGTTTCTCTGGAGGCAGGTAAGGTGGTCTGGTATTCTCATCACTTTAAGAATTTTCTACAGTTTATTGTGATCCACATAAAGGCTTTAGCATAGACAACAAAGCAGAAGTAGATGTTTTTCTATAATTCCCTTTCTTTTTCTCTGTTGCAGTGAATGTTGGCATTTGATCTCTGGTTCATCTGCCTTTTGCAAATCCAGGTTGAACATCTGTTAAGTTCTCTGTTCACATACTTTTGAAGCCTAGCTTGGAGAATTTTGAGCATTACTTTACTAGCATGTGAAATGAGTGCAGTTGTGCAGTAATTTGAACATTTCTTGGCATCTTTCTTTGGGATTGGAATGAAATATATATATATATATAAAATCCTGTTTTCAAGGTTTACCTAAAATTTTTATAATGGAACTTATACATTATTTTGTGAAAGTGTGAATTCCTATTTATATATGTGTGTATGTATACACAGATGTGTGTAGTTATCAAATTATCCAAAGTCTTTGTTTCCAGATTGTGCTGATTTAATTAACACACTATATCCAAAGCTACTTTGGGAATTAGTTTAAAATTGATGAACCCCAACTAGAGACAGTAGCATGAAGGTATTAAAAATTGGGGTTTGGTACAATGAGATATCACCTCACACCAGTCAGAATAGCTATCATCAAAAAATCTACAAAAAATAAATGCTGGAGAGTGTGTGGAGAAAAGGAACACTCTTGCACTTTTGGTCAGAATGTAAATTGATATAGCCACTATGGAAAATGGTATGGACAGCCCTTAAAAAACTAGGAATAAAAGCACCATATGACCCAGCAATCCCACTCATAGGTATATACCCTGAGGACACCAAAGTTGAAAAAGACACATGTATTCCATTATTCATTGCAGCCCTATATAGAATAGCTAGAACATGGAAGCAACCTAGATGTCCATTGACAGATGAATGGATAAAGAAGTTTGGTACATATACACAATGGAATATTACTCAGCCATGAAAAGGAACACATTTGACTCAGTTCTAATGAAGTGGATGAACCTAGAGCTTATTCTACAGAGTGAAGTAAGTACTGCTGTTGCTGCTGCCAAGTCGCTTCAGTCGTGTCCGACTCTGTGCGACCCCATAGATGGAAGCCCACAAGGCTCTCCCATCCCTGGGATTCTCCAGGCAAGAATACTGGAGTGGGTTGCCATTTCCTTCTCCAATGCATGAGAGTGAAAAGTGAAAGTGAAGTCGCTCAGTCATGTCCCACTCCTAGCGACTCCATGGACTGCAGCCTACCAGGCTCCTCCATCCATGGGATTTTCCAGGCAAGAGTACTGGAGTGGGTTGCCATTGCCTTCCCCGGAAGTAAATACAGAGAAAGATAAATATTGCATACTAACCTATATATAGACTCTAGACAAATGGTACTGAAGAATTTATTTCTAGGGCAGCAATGGAGCAACAGACATAGAGAATAGACTTATGGACATGGGGAGAGGGGAGGAGAAGGTGAGATGTAGGGAGAGAGTAACATGGAAACTTATATTACCATATGTAAAATAGATAGCCAACAGGAATTTTCTGTATGTCTCAGGAAACTCAAACACCCTAGAGGGATGGGATGGGGAGGAAGATGGGAGGGAAATTCAAAAGGGAGGGTATATATGTATATGTATGTCTGTTTCATGTTGAGGTTTGACAGAAAACAACAAAATTCTGTAAAACAGTTATCCTTCAACTAAAAAATAAATAAATTAAAAAAAAATTGGGGTTTGGAATCAGACTTAGAGTCAAATCCTTCCAGCGTGTATTACTTGACAGTTTTATTTACAGTGTCTTTAACTGAGCAACCAGAAGACTGTAATAGAACTGCTATGAAGATTAAAACTGTATTTTACATAAAGCATGTGCATGCTGCATGCTAAGTTGCTTCAGTCATGTCCGACTCTGTGTGACCCCATGGGCTGTAGTTCGCTAGGCTTCTCTGTCCATGGGATTCTCCAGGCAAGTGAGTTGCCATGGAGTGAGTTGCCATGCTCTTCTCCAGGGAATCTTCCCTACCCAGGGATCCAACCCATGTCTGTTATGGCAGGACAGTTCATTACCACTACCACCACCCAGGAAGTCCACATAAAGCATGTAGTGTACATTAAACAATGAGTAACTATTACTGTTCTAGGGCTTCCCTCATAGCTCAGTTGGTAAAGAATCTGCCTGCAATGCAGGAGATCTGGATTCGATTTCTGGGTCGGGAAGATCCCCTGGATAAAGAATCCCATGGACAGATGAGCCTGGCAGGCTACAGTCCATAGCATCACAAGAGTTGGACACGACTTAGTGACTAAACCACCACCATTACTGTCCTAAAAAAAACCCCTACTGTATTTGTTAAGTAATATGAGATAGGAGAATGAGATGGTTAGATGGCAACACTGACTCAATGGACATGAGTTTGAGCTAACTCTGGGAGATAGTGAAGGACAGTGAAGCCTGGCATGCTGCAGTTCATGCGGTCACAAAGAGTTGGACACAGCTTATCGACTGAACAACAACGTGATGACCTACATTTAAAAAATACAGAAAAACCATTTATTTTAGCTTAGTTAAGCCTAACAAAGAAATAAGTGCTAAATACCTGTAGGCTAGCTAAACCCCCTTTTTGCACTCTCTTGTGAGCATCATGTATGCCTCTGCCTCCTCTCCAGAAAGCCTTGTTCTGCTGGTCATTGTGTCCATCCTAGCTCTTCTTCATATAGGATTTCTTACAGATAAGCTGAGGTGTCCTCTCCAGAATTGCTGCCTAGCAGTGGCAGTTTCTGTTTTGTTTTTTATTTAAATGGTTTCCGCAACAAATGACAGGAGAAAACAATCAAACCATGAATGGTGGAATACTTATATAAATTGAAGGCTGTTTTTCCACATATACAATGTGGACTGTGTTTTTAGGCTGAAGGTAGACAGGAGAGTGATAATGTATAGGGATGCTAAACATGTGGCTGACTCAATGTAAATCAAATGTCGACATCGTGTGAGTTTAGCCAATGAAATTTAAAGAGAAAATTGCCGCTAATCCCCAGTGCCTGGGAGACATGTTCTTATATAGAATTTTTTTTAAACTAGTGATACCATTTAAAATAGCCCTAAAGTAAGTGCTTTTACATCTGTTACTATGGATGTTACTTTCTCCCAGGAGACATCAAACAGAACACTTAAACTCTGAGTGAGCAGAATAATTGACAATCTAGATCTCTATTCTCACAGTCTGCTGCCTGCCCACTTAAATACAAACACAGGGAAAGAGTAAAAAATGAGTCAAAGAAGAGTTCTAGAAAAGAAAAAAAAAGAATCTTCAAGATATAATGCTTTATTTCTTTGGAGGGTGTAAATGGTACTTGAATGTAATGAAATTTTAACATGGAGAGAATAAGATTTTCTTTCAGGGTATCACATCCATTGAAAATAGGTAAAACTAAATATGACATTGAAGCAGGAGAGTTTTTACTTTAGAATTAGAAAATAGTTGAGAACCATGTTCTTGAGAAAGGACTGGCTTAAGTTCGTAAACTGAAATATCTGTTTACTTGAGTGTGTATTTAGTTGAATATCAAAAGATAATAAGGCGATTGTTTGGCAAGCATTTCCGTTTTCAGACCTAACTAACTGGAATGTTTCCAAATCTCAGATTTCCTTTTCTGCTCATCTCTACAAGACCTTTTATTCCCTAAGTTCAATATAAAGAAAAGTCCATCTTCAGCAACATGTAAATCAATGAAGTTAGGACACTCCCTCACACCATACACAAAAAATAAACTCAAAATGACTTAAAGACTTAAATGTAAGACAAGGCACCATAAAACTCCTAGAAAAGAACATAGGCGAAACATTCTCTGACACGTCATACCAATAATTTCTTAGGTCAGTCTCCTAAGGCAATAAATAAATAGGACCAAGTCAAGCTTATAAGCTTTTGCACAGCAAAGGAAACCATAAATAAAACAAAAAGAACCTACAGAATGGGAGAAGATATCTGCAAATGATTTGACTAACAGCTTAATTTCTAAAATATACAAATAGTTCATACAGCTCAATAACAACAAAAAAACCCCAAGCAATCCAATCAAAAATGAGCAAAAAATCTAAATAGATATTTCTTTAAAAAAGACATGTAGATGGTCAATAAGCACATGAAAAGATGCTCACCATCTCTAATTATTAGATCAATGCAAATCAAAACTACAAAGAGATATTACTTCACACCAGTCAGAATGATAATTATGAAGAAATCTACAGATAACAAATGCTGGAGAGAGTGTGGAGATAAGGGAACCATTGAATACTGTTGGTGGGGATGTACACTGGCACAGCCACTATTGTAAATAATATGGAGGTTCCTAAAAAAACTAAAAATAGAGTTGCCACATGATCCAGCAATCCTACTCTTGGGTGTATATCCACAGAAAACTAATTTGAAAAGTGACATATACCCCAACGTTCATAGCAACACGGTTTTCAGTAGCCCCATAAATGGAAGCAACCTTAATGTCCATTGACAGATGAATAAATACAGCAAATGAGGTGTATATATGCAGTGGAATACTATGCCACAAAAAGTAAAATAATGTCACCTGCAGCAACATGGATGCTGCTGCTAAGTCACTTCAGTCGTGTCCGACTCTGTGCGACCACATAGATGGCAGCCCACCAGGCTTCCCTGTCCCTGGGATTCTCCAGGCAAGAACATTGGAGTGGTTTGCCATTTCCTTCTCCAGTGCGTGAAAGTGAAAAGTGAAAGTGAAGTCACTCAGTCGTGTCTGACTCTTAGTGACCCCACGGACTGCAACCTACCAGGCTCCTCTGTCCATGGGATTTTCCAGCCAAGAGTACTGGAGTGGGGTGCCATTGCCTTCGCCAACATGGATGGACCTAGAGATTATCATACTAAACATATGTAATCTTGAATTAGGCATCAATATATTGAAATTACTTTTGTCAGTATCCATTTTACCCATGTTAATCTCTACGTGGCTTGGAAATGCTTTTGCAAGGCAATTTTCTGTAATTGTTTCTATTTTTAGGATGGGTAATATAAAGGAAAAAATTAAATTGTGCTATCAATATATTTTGTTTTTATAAAATTTGTAAATTACTCATAAGCAGAATATGTAGTTTGAACTGGGAGTGACCTCTCTTCCACTGTCCAATTTTAACCTGAATCTATTTGGTACTTTAGTAAGCATCACCATATTTATCACTTGGTTATAGCATAATTTAACTTTCTTTACTTGTGAGCACAAAAATACACTCGATACACCCTGTACTCTAGGTATAGTTTGAATTTTATATTCCTGTATTTTGCTTAGCAATATATTACTTGAGAGAAATAGGTTATATATTTCTTAATATATGTAAGTGTTAAAAATTACTAAATTTGTGATGGTATATGGCACGATTTAGATTATTAGAATATTCCTGATCATGTAACTCTTTGCTCACCACTCTCACCTATTTCCTTTTTTTCTGGGCAACCCTCAATCATAACTTTATTTGCTTGATTATCTGTTTAATATCTAGTGCTTTATACCAATTGAAACCTCAGTGAGGCTGGGATTTATGTCTATTATGTTGCGCTGCTGTACTTCCAGTCCCTGTAGAGGACTGGGCATGTAGTTGGCATTCAGTAAATATTTGTTAAATGAGGTGAATGAGTGCCTTTCAAACCGGTGAAGGTGTGCTTCAGTGTTTTTTAAACATTGTTAATTGCCACCAGGAAGCCTATGTATAATTATTAGAATGCTTCTGCAATTTCCCTTTTTCCCATTATTTCATACACTGATTTATATTTGAATCAAAGGATATTTGCATTATTTTGAACATTAAATCTTTTATCTATGTGTAAGCATAAAATTAGGAATAATGTCTGAAATCTCAAGAAAAACCAAGGCCTGTGTGTATCAGTGCGCAGCTTTCCAATGAAAGAGTTGTATAAATTTTTCATGAACATTAGAACTAGCAGTGCAGAAAATACATAGAAATTCCCAGCGCACAAGTTATCATTGCCTGAAGGCTGCTGGCTAACAAGTTTCCCCTGAACTATTTAGGAATGTGCTCTTATTTGTTGGCTAAATAGAGTATATATGATGATTTCATTTTTACAGACTGTCATTCTCTTCATACTTCATAACACATTCTTGATTTCAATATCCTCACATTGAGGAATATATAAATTTTAGAATTTAATTTTACAATTACTGAATAGTTCTATGCGAGGCACTGTTTGAAAAGCACACCAATAATTTATTGTTGCTGGCTTTATTTGTAAGCTAGTTAAGAAATAGGACAAGTGCTATAAGCAAACTACAAAGTGCCCTGGGAACATTGAGGAGAAAGTTAATTTCAACAAGAAAATCAATGAAATGTTTACTGAAGTAAGTGATACTAGATCTAGACCTGAACATTTAAAGATGAGTAGAATTTCAGGAGATGAATTGGTAAGAACACCATGACCCCACTGTGTATTTGGTGTATGGAGTTCAATTTCAAACCATATGGGAAATAAACACAAGTCAGGTAGAGATCAAACCATCTACTTTATTATTGGTAGGTATCAATTAGAAACCACAGTCTGGCAGGGTAGCAATGGAGATGAAGACAGAGAACAGACTTATGGACACGAAGACAGGGTGTAGGACGAATGGAGAGAGTAGCATGGAAAGATATACACTAACATGTAAAATAGATAGCTGGTAGGAATATGCTGTATGACTCAGGGAACTCAAACCAGGGCTCTGTGACAACCTATAGGGGTGGGGTGGGAAGTGGGAGGGAGGCTCAACAGGAAAGGGACGTATGTATACCTGTGACTGATGCATGTTGATGTATGGCAGAAACCAACATAATATTGTAATTATCCTTCAATTAAAAATAAATAAGAAAAAAAAAATCTCAGCCTGGACCTGCAGCCAAATGGCTTCTCAAATACTTCTTCCCTGAAATTAAACTTATCCAGACCAAGTGGGAAAAGATACACAGGTCTTGGGCAAACTTTTTACACCTTTTTCTCTCTAAATTGAAGTACATGAAATTACCCACCAAGTAATCTCTGCCTCTCACAAGGGCAGCAGTCACTACAGAATGAAGAGATGATTAAATAGGTTTTCCTCTTGGGAGTAGAAGTGTATGCATGAGAGAGGGGATTATGGTTCCCCCTAACAGTAGGTATCTTGATAGAAACTAGCTTAAACTTTAAATACTTACTAGTAATATTTAAAGAAAGCTTTGTTAATTCTAATATTGGCTTTTCTTTAGAGATGTCATTTTGTTTTGATGGAAAGCTATTTAATATCCATTCTAGTTCCTTTTCCTTCAGAGACCTTTCAAGGGAAGTCATGTTGGTATTAGTGGAAATCTTCAGCAAATAAAATTAAAAGTCTCTTATGTCTGATTTGTGAATGAAACCCAAGGTTGATTTTAATACCATCATCGTAAAATAAGTTAAAGGACATTATATCACTGTGCAATCCAATGAAGCTAACCACACTATTAAGATTAATTTAAATTAAATTTTACTTCACTAATAAAATATTTTGATGAAATTCTGTCCTTGGACTTATGATTTTTTTCTCCATTGAAAGTAAATTTATACTGGCAATTTCAAATACAACTCATTGATAGAATACAAAAATTAGGATCATTTATTGCTGTCCAGATCTACCTAACTTTCTCAACCTGTCATATTTTATAGAGCGAATCTTTGTGGGGTATGGAGTTCAGCATGAGACCTTTGGTTGTGAAAGTTTATTAGCTGACTCCACTTACACTGATTTATGCAGTACTAAATATGATGAAAGGGGAGGGATTGTGTTTTATTGATCAGAAAACACATTGAGAGTTAAACTTGTATTTCAGGCCTTCTGTGGGGAATATTTTCCTTATAAAAATGTTTTAATGACATAAATACCCATTTGATAGAATAGAAATAAAAGTCACTTAAATAGAATTATAAAAGAGTTGCTGACCTTGGTTTACTTTTTCCGTGAGGCCTAAATAACCGTATGAGTAATAAACATAAAACTGTTGTTTCTTTTTTCTCTTTAACAGATGTATGCATATGTAAATATATGTATGGCATATTCTCTTGTATCATGTTTCTCTGATCTGCTTTTCTTCTCTATTTTCCGCCACTCATCTTTGCTTAGTATACCTTATACTGTTTTTGTTTAATGAAATAAAACTTGTTTAGAGAGATGTGAAGGGTTTATTAAAAGGGGCCCTTTCCACATAATCCTCTCCTTGCCCTAATCTTCTGCAGATCCTGGTGTGAAGAACTAAGATGTAAACAACAGAGAGGGTTGGGTAGTAGTAAATGTAGAGACAACACCTGGGCATTGTCTTTCTTTCTCATTGTTTCTCCTCTAAAGCACATTCAATGTTTTTAAACAAATTTATTTTTTATTTATTTTTGGCTGTGCTGGATCTTCCCTCCTGTGCAGGGTTTTCTCTAGTTGTTGTGAGCAGGGGCTACTCTTTGTTGGGGTGCGAGGGCTTCTCATTGCGGTGGCTTCTCTTGTTGGGGAGCACAGGCTCTAGGGCATGCGGGTTTCAGTAATTGTGGCACGTGGGCTCAGAAGTTGTGGTTCCCAGGCTGCAGAGCACAGGCCCCATAGCTGTGGCCCGAGTGCTTAGTTTCTCCTCTGCATGTGGGATCTTCCCAGACCAGGGATCAAACCCGTGTCCCCTGCATTGGCAGATGGATTCTTTACAGTGAGCCACCAGGGAGGACCCCAGCAAGTTCAATTTTGCTGTCCTTACTCCTGCTTTCTTTGGAAGACTGTCAAGAACAGCTGAAGAAAACCAAATAGACTTGTGGATCAGTGCTATTATACATGTAAGGTGTTTAGCCTCAGCCGAACTTCAGCAGATCCTTTCACTTGTCTCCCAGTCAGCTTCCTTTTCCCATCTATCATGGTCTTTATATTTGCATGTGCTATTCTTCTCCTGAAATATCTTTTTAAAAAGTTCCTCTTTAGATAAACCCCAGTCATCCCTCAAGACTGGCTGGAATGTTTCTTGACTTTTTGAAGCTTTGCAGCTTGCCCCTTTCTTCTTCCCATCTTCCCCAGGTCCTTTCCCTAGCCCAGCTACTGTCTTTCTTTTGCACACTTTTAGTGTGTCACAGGTAGCATAGTTGTTAGTGCTGAAACTTTTCTCTCCCACGTGCAGTTACTGGAGGCCATGTCCCTGCTTCATTAATTGTTTTCTAGTCCAGTGGAGGGTGTGGGGTGGGGGAGGCACGGTTGACATCAGTCTAGGTTTGCTGAGTAAACCAATGCCTTTGAATTGGTTGTTGGTCTCAAAATGTGGTCTGCTGGGGAAGCCAGAGTCGTTGTCTTCTTGACATTTGTCACAAATATCTTCCTGTTTATAATTGCCAACGTTTATTTAAAATACATTACTACATGGTGATAGCATTAAGTGGTAAACAGGTGGAAGGGTGAGGAAATAGTTCAAATAATAATCGAGCTTTGCTCCTTTTAGATAAGGCAATAAAATACCTTCAGGCAGATATCTGTTTTTTTTTAACAAAGTCTCTCAGGTTATAGCTCCCATAATTTCTATAAGTAGTTCCTGCCACAGTGTGTTCGCATCAGTAGGCTATTTCTCTGTTTTTCTCGTCTTCCTGTTTCTTTTCCACCCTCCTCTTTTCCTCTGTGCTACTCTCTATTGCCTCCTGACTATGGCTCTCCTCTAAATCTACATAAAATCTACAACTCCTTTCAGATCTCTTTTCCATCGGCCACCTGCCAGCTGTTGAGGCAACAGCTGATTTTCCTTATATAGTGAAAGGGTGGGGCCACTGATTCACAGGTGCCAGGCTTCTGGTTCTTTTCCCTCACCACCTTGAAAACCCAAGTTCCTTATTACATAAAATAACCCAGCTGCCATCTGTCTTATTACTGGTGATCAGGGAAGAGTTTTCTGTAGAATGGTTCATAGTGGGACTCATTCTGGGGGCAGTGACTAGCAAAACTTACAAATATCAGGCGTTGGCATTGGGGGTAAGTTTAGTCATTGCTAGCTTGCTGCAGTTTGGGACCCTAACTGGTATTATACTATGCAAATGTTCACAAACCTTAATAATTGTCCATTATTATTTAGTTTCTCCATAAGTTTAAACTTAAATATGTATTTAGGTTGGAATTTGACATTAGTGACTTTGACTATGTCTCAATCTGAAGCAAGTTTCAATTGATTTATTTGTCTTTTGTCATGTTATTACTTTATTTTGCTCAGAACAAATGAAGATTCACTTATATCCTAAATAATAGATTTATGCTAATAACCCTTTTCCTATACAATATTTTAACCAAGATGAGTTTTCAAATTTTTTGGGGGTAATGGATCAGAATTGGGGTGAGTGCTTTTTACTATGATTACCTATTGTGGAGCATCAAATTTTATCATGTGCTTATAGGAAAGAAACTAGGTTTACAGTCTATAAGGCCACACAATTGAGTGTTTCTACTGATTATCTTTTAAGCAAACACAAATAATGTAACAATCTGAGATTGAGATGTTTTTAAAGAAAAAGAAAAGAAGCGAATAGTTAATTTTTTTCTATATGCTTTAGTTTCAGATATTTTTGTCAGGAGCATATTGGCTTTTTAAAGCATGATCGAAAGTAGGGACTTTTAGGTTTAGCTGAATTCATTTAGCCATTAATTTAAAATATAATATTCCTGACACTGAGCTACATCCAGGGGACAGAGAAATGAGTACAACACACAAAGAGCCTTCATCATATTCTATTGCTATTCAGGGGGTGCTTTTATAAATAGAAATCTCCCTTGTATACTACCTCCTATAGGCAGACCAAAATGTATATGGCAGTTTGTGCATTGTAAGTTATATAAACTTTAGCTCTTTTGTAAAAGTTCATAGGACATTCACTTTTTGATGGTGTGGATTATAAAACTTAGGTAGGTTTTTAAATACCTCATCTGCATAATTTGTGATGGGAGTTAAAATATTTTGAAGGGCTTTTTTGCACTATACTTCCCACCTAATGCCATAATTGACAGTTGTTCATTTTCCTGCTCCACAATGGTATTTAAGTAATGACACTTTTTGGTAAATTTCAGTCAGTTGTGGGGTTTGAATAACAGAATAATTATACCATTATTTACATTATATAGCATTTTATGTTTTAATACATTTTCACATAAAAAAAATCTGATTGCATTTTCCCAACCTCCATGAAATTTAGCTTTACCAGAAATTGTTATTCCTTTCCTTAAATAATAAAATGATACTCAAAGATGTTAATAACAATACTAATAATAATAGCAGCATTTCCTTTTAGATCAAGAACAAAGGTTTGTCTGGAACAGTATCAGGAATATTACATCACAGTGGCTGTGGAAGTGTTATGCATTATTAACTTTTTCTTTACAATTGAAAACATGGACGATCAGACATGGTAGATCCCGCCCTACTGCCTGTCTACATCAAGATTTGAACCTAAATCTATTTTTTAAACTTGCTTGGAGTGTCTTTATTATATATTCTAATATTTTATTCTTTATTATATATTCTAATTATACCCTTCTGTCCCCCTTGTGTGAATTAATCAAGTCGTTCAGCCAGTTATCAGAGCTGGAATACCCAGACCTTATTGGACATAATCTGGTGCATTGTCATTCACTGACTCATTATTTACTCAAAGGTTATTTATTGCATGCAGACTCTCTTTCTGTGATTATGTGTCCTAGCTCACAGAGTTAAGAGCAAAGACACCGATTTGAATTTACAGTTTATTAGTAATGCTTTAAGGAAACATGACAACATTCAAAACAGAATTAATGTGATTTATGTTTTAGAGCTTTTCTATTTACTCTAGACATCCCCCAAAAGGAGAGCAGTAAACTAATTTGAATACCATTTAAAAGTTTCAGGGAGGGAGGGGATATATGTATACCTATATCATGTTGAGGTTTGACAGAAAACAACAAAATTCTGTAAAACAGTTATCTTTCAATAAAAAATAAATTAATTAAAAAAAAAGTTTCAGAGGGGCAAATTGCATGTGTGAAATGTAGTGGTGACTTACTGAATTGAAACATTCTCATTTACTTGTCTTTGCTTCTTTAGCAGTTAGATCAAGTGGTACTGTATGTTTTTTTTGTCACTCTCATAGATTTTCAGATTATCTTCTAAAACAGACCCATGGTGAGTTGTTGAAATGCTTCATTTTAGAAAGTTACATATGACTAGGCATGCTGTAAATTGAAAAGTTAAATTAAATTACTATTATGTAACATTTCTTTCCAAGTATATTGAGTTTGATTTCCATTATTTTCTAACCTATTTCCACTGCCTTAGTCTATTTGTTTGTTTAAAGTCTTTCAAAAAGCAAATTTCACTGCTGATTTTATAATCAGTTGACTAAACAGCAAATACTGATATATTGATTGTGTTACCTTTTGATATAATTTGATCTGCAGTAAAACCTAATCTGACATGATTTGTCTGTGGGTTGATGACACACGGGCAGAAATGGGTAATAGCGAAAGCATCTAAAATCAGCTGTCTTATATTTGTCTAAAATGCTCTTCTTTGAGACATCAACCAATTTTTCTTTTAACAGTACACCTAATCAATTTCAAAGTGAAGAAAAATAAAGCCTGAGCCAGTTTTGAAAATTGTTCCTCCTTGAAATGTTCTGAGTGCTGGAATTTATTTTACAGTTCCAGCTAAGTAGGCTTCTAGGCTGAAAAGAAGGGGATGGATAGTGTCTAAATCTGCTTTAGCAGAGAGCTTGTTTATCGAGCTACACCTCATTTTCCTTTATCTGTCACTGGGTAAATAATGGGTAGAATTTCTTGGTTGGTTGTATTGTACGTGCACAGCATAAAGCTTAGAGTCAACTAACTGTAGCATTTCTGATTCTTCCTTAAGCTGTCTTTAACTGGCTAAGCTCCCTTCTCCATCTCACCTTCCTGCCTGCAATATGATCCAAGCAGAATTATGCAGTTTAGACAATTATAGTCTTCAGTGTCTATCTTTAAATTTGTACATTCAATCTTGAAGTATAGATCCTTTGCAGGATGAAATAGAAATTACAGTGAAGTAGATTCTTAGGTATAAATTGAGTTTTAATTTTTTTAGGAGCTTTCAACATTTTGTTTGGCAATATTTTTCTGTAAAGGTAATACATTAGTAAGGATTAACAGTGTCTCATAGCATTTATCAGAAAACCCAGCATGTTAGGAGCTTAAACAGTATAGACATTTCTCTGTCTTAGAAAAGAAGTCTCTCAGTGAGCAGTACATGGTTGTAGGTTGTTTCCATGGTCTTCAGAGACCAAGGCTCCTGCCTCCTTCTTCCACATTTTGACTCTGGCTTTCATTCTCAGGATCACCTTATGTTATGCCATGGCTTCTGGAGCTGAAGCGACCTCATCTACATTCTGTATAGCAGGAAGGAAGAGAGAATGCAAAGCAAGAAGCACAAAAGGAATGCATTTTTCAGCTGAATCAAGGCCTTCTAAGAAATTCCACACAGCACATATATATATATATATATATATATATATATCACTAGCCTGAATGTAATAACATGGCCACACCTAGCTACAAGGGTGGTTGGGAAGAAACCTAGTCTTTAAACTGGGGACGTTGCCCCCTTAAATGAAATAAAGAAAAAAAAGGAGAATGGATTTTATATTCAACTGTCATTGTTCATATACATGATGGTTGGTTCTCCAGTTTTCAGTTTTTTTAACTGTAAATTGGGCAAAAGAATATCCTCCCCATGGTGTTTGTGTGAGGGTTGAGGGAGATGCTGCATGAGTGATATTTAGTCCTGGGACAGAGTCAACATCACCATGATTGCTTTTCTAATTCTTGTCATTATGGCAACATTAGAGCAGCAGGAAGTCTCAGGGTTTTATGGACACTTAGGATATGATGATCCACATTAACTTGTGAATTACTTCACTTTTGGGACTAATATGTGCTTTGTTTGCAATTGGTGTCTCCTTGTATTGTCTCTCTTCTATAATGCCTTACATAGCAAAGGGACATTCTATCTTCATGCCCTAAATATAACAGAGAACTGGGGATTAGTCACTCTTTGAAGTGGAAAAGGATTAGCCACAGCCAGGATTAATCTATTCTGAAATTTTGGGGAGTTCACTGAAATAATCAGTCTCCTTAAAGAAGCAGGCTGCTCTTCAGTCAAGGATGCTAAATGAGTGTCAGTAAAGAAGGGCAGGCCTGGGCAAGCCACATGGCTAGTTTCCTTGTCAAAGAAAGGACTGGATTGGCTGATCTCTGAGGTCCTTCTTTTTAAATGATGTAATTGTAGAAATCCCATTCTCTTTAGGTCTTTTAAGACCATGTAGGTCTTTGTGGTGTTTGCTGCCTTGTATATGAAGAAGGATAGTGAGGGTGGGCTGATCTGGTGGGCTCTAAGGAGCCCTCACAATTTTATACTGTTAAGTTTTGCTTCCTGAGGTATCAAATTCTTTATTTTCCTCTCTGGAGTTCTAAGAATTGCAGATTTAATCAGATTTGAGCTATTCCAAGTAAATACTCTTGAAAATAAAAGTTTAGTGACACATACATTAATACATTTTTTTGTTGTTGAAAAATGGCTGTCGGATTGTACATTATTTTCCCTTCAGTTCAGTCGGTCAGTCGTGTCCTACTACTTGCAACCCAATGAACTGGAGCACACCAGACCTCCCTGTCTATCACTGACTCCTGGAGTTCACACAAACTCATGTCCATTGAGTTGATGATGCCATCCAACCATGTCATCCTCTGTCGTGCCCTTATCCTCCTGCCCTCAATCTTTCCCAGCATCGGGGTCTTTTCCAATGAAACAGCTCTTCGCATGAGGTGGCCAAAGTATTGGAGTTTCAGCTTCAACATCAGTCCTTCCAATGAACACCCAGGACTGATCTCCTTTAGGATGGACTGGTTGGATCTCCTTGCAGTCCAAGGGACTCTCAAGAGTCATCTCCAACACCAGTTCAAAAGCATCAATTCTTCTGAGCTCAGCTTTCTTTATAGTCCGACTCTCACCTCCATACATGATTACTGTAAAAACCATAGCCTTGACTAGACGGACCTTTGTTGACAAAGTAATGTCTCTGCTTTTTAATATGCTGTCTAGGTTGGTCATAACTTTCCTTCCAAGGAGTAAGCGTCTTTTAATTTCATGGCTGCAGTCACCATCTGCAGTGATTTTGGAGCCCTCCACTGTTTTTACTGTTTCCCCATCTATTTGCCATGAAGTGATGGGACTGGGTGCCATGATCTTAGTTTTCTGAATGTTGAGCTTTAAGCCAACTTTTTCACTCTCCTCTTTCACTTTCATCAAGAGGCTCTTTAGTTCTTCACTTTCTGCCATAAGGGTGTTGTATCTGCATATCTGAGGTTATTGATATTTCTCCCTGCATTCTTGATTCCAGCTTGTGTGTCTTCCAGCCCAGCATTTCTCATGATGTACTCTGCATAGAAGTTAAATAAGCAGGGTGACAATATACAGCCTTGACGTACTCCTTTTCCTATTTGGAACTAGTCTGTTGTTCCATGTCCAGTTCTAACTGTTGCTTCCTGACCTGCATACAGGTTTCTCAAGAGGCAGGTCAGGTGGTCTGGTATTCCCATCTCTTTCAGAATTTTCCACAGTTTATTGTGATCCATACAGTCAAAGGCTTTGGCATAGTCAATAAAGCAGAAATAGATGTTTTTCTGGAACTCTCTTGCTTTTTTGATGATCCAGCGGATATTGGAAATTTGATCTCTGGTTCCTCTGCCTTTTCTAAACCAGCTTGAACATCTGGAAGTTCACAGTTCACATATTGCTGTAGCCTGGCTTGGAGAATTTTGAGCATTACTTCACTAGCATGTGAGATGAGTGCAATAGTGCAGTAGTTTGAGCATTCTTTGGCATTGCCTTTCTTTGGGATTGGAATGAAAACTGACCTTTTCCAGTCTTGTGGCCACTGTTGAATTTTCCAAATTTGCTGGCATATTGATTTCAGCACTTTCACAGCATCACCTTTGAGGATTTGAAATATCTCAACTGGAATTCCATCACCTCCACTAGCTTTGTTCATAGTGCTGCTTCCTAAGGCCCACTTGACTTCACATTCCAGGATGTCTGGCTCTAGGTGAGTGATCACACCATCGTGTTTATCTGGGTCATGAAGATCTTTTTTGTACAATTCTTCTGTGTATTTTTGCCACCTCTTCTTAATTTCTTCTGCTTCTGTTAGGTCCATACAATTTCTGTCCTTTATTAATACTTTTAAATTTTTTAAAAAAAATTATGTATTTTTAGTTGAAAGATAATTGCTTTAAAATACTGTGTTGGTTTCTGGCATACCTCCACATGAATCAGCCTTAGGTATACATATGTCCTCTTCCTCTCAAACCTCCCTCTCACCTCTCACTGCATCCCACCCATCTAGGTTGTCACAGGTCACCATTTTGAGTTCCCTGAGTCATGCAGCAAATTCCCTCTGGCTATCTATCTATATATAGTAGTGTATATATATTTGACATGCACTTTTATGAAAGGAACTGGACTTTTTTTCCTCCCAAATGAGGAGTGGGTTACTAGCAACTAAGTTCTTCCAAATAATTCCCAAGTAAATATTTGTTCTGTCATTTTCAGAGACTGCTTACTATCTCATCTGCACAAATGGGGATATTTATTATACTTGTTTTTCAGGTCAAGGAGGGAGAGTTAGAGAAAATCGTGACTGTGAGATTTGTTAGCCATTTATCTGGAGCTAGAGATTATGACTATTATTTTATTATTCGTAGTAAATACTATTCTTCCTATTATGGAAATGGACTTGATAGCTAGCTAATTTAATTAGGGAGATGATCATTTATCTATTGCTCAATAACAACTATCAATAACCATTTTATTATGCTCACACACTATTTGGGCAGAATTCTCACAATATATGGAGGGCCTGCCTTTGTCCCACACTTGTCCAGGCACTCAGGGTGCAGGATTCCAAAGGCTGTGGGTGCCTCAGGTCTGGGACCTGGCTCATCTGGAGGCTCATTCAGTCACAGGTCTGATTTCCCGGCTGTGGTGCCTTGAAGGCTGTGTCCAGCTGGATGATCGACTAGAGAACCTATACATGGCCTCTCTGTGTGGTTTGGATTTCTCCCAGTATGACAGCTGTGTTTGGAAGGGGACATTCAGAGATCAAGTGTTCCAGGTGACCCAGGGGAGGCAACATGGCACTTTTTGACCTTGCTTCAGAAGGCCCATAGCATCACTCCTGCCACATTCTATTAGTTGATGAATTCACAAGCCCTCCAGTTTCAGGGGGTGGGGCATAGACCTTCTGTGTCCTTGGAAGGTGTGTCAAAGGACTGTAGGGCCATCCCCACTGCCCTCCTGTCTTTATAGAAGGTTGAAAGTGATGAGGGATAAACATGATTTCGTTTGAAGATAGTTTGTCTGTAAGTTATTCTCAGAAGTAAATGAAACTCTATAATCTGTCAACATTTTAATATGACCAAGCATGTAAAGTTTTTCTTCAAATGTGTAAAATTGCTGAAAATGTAACCCTAGCTTTTAATCCTGCTAATCTTGGACCTTTACATTCTCAACTCTATGATAAACCTTTTTCTAAAAAAAAATTTATAAGTCATTGTGGTGGTCAGGCACATTTTATTTTTCTCATATAGGAGTTATATCTTCCTAAGCTTTTTGAAAAAATAATTTATTTATTTATGTTTATTTTTGACTGTACTGGGTCTTTGCTGTGTAGACTTTTCTCAAGCTGCAGTGATTTGGGGCTACTTTCTAGTTGTGGTGTGTGGGCTTCTCGTTGTGCTGGCTTCTCTTGTTGCGGAGCCCAGAATCTAGGGCACATGGACTCAGTAGTTGTGGCTCCCAAACTGTAGAGCACGGGATCAATAGTTGGAGAGTACTGTCTCAGTTGCTCCATGACATGTGGGAACTTCCCAGACCAAGGATTGAACCTGTGTCTCCTGCACTGGCAGGCAGATTCTTTACCACTGAGCTACCAGGGAAGCCCATAAGGTTTTAATGAAGATTAAATTGTCTATTTTTAAAATGCTTAGAACAGTACCAAGTATATATATTATAAATCCAAAATAAGTGCTCATTATACTTTAAAAAGGCTTTCCAGGTGGCTCAGTGGTAAAGAACCTGCCTGCCAGTGCAGGAGATCCGGGTTTGATACCTGGGTGGGGAAGATCCCCTGAAAGAGGAAATGGCAACTCGCTTCAGTATTCTTCTCTGTCCCCCATGGACAGAGAAGCCTGGCAGGCTACAGTCCGTGGGGTCGCAAAGAGTCAAACCCGACAGCGGTTAAGCATGTACACATGCAGCATGCATGCACACTTAAAAAATGCTTGTAAATCCCTTTTAAAATGGCGTAAATAGTAATAAAAAGTAAATTATTCTTAAATCAACATAATATTTACCAATATTTGTACCATCAGGATTGTTACTACAATATTTCAGCAGATTTGATAAACAAAAATGATTTTGTTTATTTGTTTTAAAGGTCAAAATTTATTGACAACTAATTAGTGATTCTGATTTTTAAATTGCAATGAATATTCTTTCTCAGATCTGTAGTTACTATTATATTTCAGATGTGAATGTCTCATTAATTTTCCAAATTGATCTCTCTTATTTTTTGGAAGCAACAGCATATCATCAAACTTGTTCAGATTTATTTCAGATCATTTCTGACTTGTATTTTAGTTGTCTCAGATTTAAAGCACATTTTTTGAGGGGCCCCAGTCAAATATTTTAAAACCTGAGATTATAGCACCTGGTGGCTGATGATGCTCTTCTAAACTTACTCAAACCAGAAAGCAAACTTATTTACCTCTAAATGACCATACTTTCTTTTGCTCGGTGTCAAGCCTGCTTTTTCATTTTTATTTATAGTGACCTCATGCTTGGAGTCCTTGCATAAGTAGGAGTTTAAAAATTATTTGAATAGCCAGGATGAATATGTCTTTTCTTGATGTTTTGATTTCTGAGTGAAGTGAGGGACACTGAGGTTAAAATGTGTCGTGCATATTTTTTTAGTTATCCACTCTCAGTCTAAGCCAGGCATATGGACAGTTCTGACAGTTAATTCTGTAAATCATTCAGGAATCTGACTGCTTTCTCAAAACATACCTGGGTCTTTCAGGCAGAAGTCTACAGGTGATTGCCCCTAGATGTTTGCCTAGAGATGATTTAGAAAATTGGTTGGGAGCTTTACTCTAACCCAGCTATCAAAAATTAACCTGCCAGAAATTTGCAGACACGGCAATGATATGTTAATGATTCTGCAAAAGATTTTTTTTTTTTAAAGTTGGCTATTCCAAATTTCAGAGATCCAGCATTTATTATTTGGTGATTTACTTCTTTGTGCTATGAATAGGACATTAATTATCAGGCTCCTTGACTGTCTTAAACCTCTAGAGTACTGATTGTATTTATTGAACTCAGGTAACCAGCGTTCTGTTATTCCAGTGGTGAACATAGTTCTCGTTTGCTGGGAGAAAAGAGAGGAAAACCTTTGCACCAACAAGTTAACTCCAAGAGGGACTGTTGTCTGATTTCCAAACAGGCCGGGGAGTAGTACACTGTGCTGCCGGATCCCCTTTGGTATTCCTTATAACATCCTGACGGGTCACAGGGGTGAGAGCCCAGAGAGTGAGAGGGGCCGAGGTTGTGACGTCTTGTTTTTATGTTCAGTTCCACTCATACATGTATGTATTTATGACTTAGTATACTGTCACAGCCTTTTATAAATTTATAAATTAAAAAAAAATCATTGCTAAAAATTTTATGTGCTTTATAATTAAAGTTAGCTTCAAATGCTTTGAGCTTTTACATGTAAGTTAGTTAATTTATCTCTGTGAGGATCGAACCAGGTGATTTCCAAAGGCAGTTCTAATTCCCTATGATTCTGTAATACTGGTTATTTTTCTAAACCTGAGCCTCCAGTTTGATTTTTTACCTTTGTTTAATTTTTGGAGTAAGCATTATTTTGATCAAAGTGCTGTACAAGCAATCAAGGTGCATTATCAATACTATTGGTAAGAACAGGAAAGCTTTTTACCTTTAGCTTTTGCTGTTTTAACTACTTCTCAACCTCCTTGTGCATTTTTTGTTTGCTTGTTTGTTTCTTTTACAGGAGTTGATTTACATTCAGCATCTTCAGGTTTAGTCAAAATGCATGGTTACTCTTCCATCCCCCTTATATGCCCCATCCTATAGAAGTATGTGTGTGACTCAGTCCTTTGAAAGTTTGAAAATGGGATCATAAACTCAGAAACTTCAAGATCTAAGCAGAGAGTCTTAATAAACTAGGCATATATTGTGTAAGTGCTCCTCAGATTACTTTTACTAGAAACTGGAAACCCAGATTTTTACTATTACATATTCTGCCTTCTTTGTGCCATTTGAAATGATTTAAAACTCTGAAGGAAAAAAGATAAAAGAAATTAAAAGTGATATGACTTTGGAAGACCAGGTCTACTTGTCCTTTAACTTCTAAACCTTAAACCCTGGCACACTTTTCAGCTTTGCGCTCTGTTGTGAATCATTCCCCCCAGTAGACCCCTGCCCTGGGGGACCTCCATTCCTGACTGCTATGTTTTACAAGTGTGAACTTGCCCAGGAACTATAATTATCCCTGGACTTCAACACGAGTTCCTCAGTAGTAGTTGCCATGCTTATTAAGTTCCTGAAAAATGTCTGTCTCCTGAACTAACATCAATTTCACAGGCATCCAGGGTTAATGCTGATCCTTAGGTCATCCTCACACTCAAAGCTCTTCCTTTTTACGAGTCACTTGTCTCTGTCTTCTGGATCAACCTACAATATTTTGCATGTTTTCTGATTTATTCTTCATCTTTCAGAGTCACTGCTACTCCTGACTCAGTGCTCATCTCAGCATCAGTGATTGCTTTCATTCTTGTTATCTTTTCACTTCTGTCATTGTGTGCTCCTTCTTACCACTTTTTACATTCTTGCACTTTCTACATGAATAGAAAAAGTGGAAGGGATAATGTCAATAAAGTAACTTAAGTTATAGCATAAATATAGCAACCACATGTTAGATTAAAGAAGGATACTGTGAGTTGGTATTAGAATGACGTTCGTTACCTGACCACTGAATGCATTTGTTGTTGGCAATCAGGTTTGATATCCCATTGTTTTTCAACACAGACTTGCTCACTTTTGTGAAATTTTGAAAGTGGTAAGTTCTCAAGAAAGGAGCTTCTGTTCTGAAGTAGCTTTTACACACAGAAGTTACAGTATGCACAGTATACTGTATATGTTCAGTATACATAGACTGGTGTATTAGAGGTCCTGAAATGATTCAGCTGGCCCTCTTATGAAATGCTTTTTGGGTTTCTCTTACTAAACTTGCAGCATTTTAACACTCAGCTAATTCACTTCAGTCATATTCAACTCCTTGTGACCCTGTGGATTGTAGCCCTCCAGGTTCCTGTGTCCATAGGATTCCCTAGGCAGGAATACTGGAATGGGTTGTCATTTCATCCTCCAGGGGATCTTACTGATCCAGTAATCAAACCCACCTCTCTTATGTCTCCTGCGTTGGCAGGTGGGTTCTTTACCACTAGCACCACCTGAGAAGCCTTGGCTTGATTTCATTTCTGTACATCCCATTGTGAGGACAAGACTGTCATGAGTGATCTTGCCAATTGCCTTGTGGTGTTGTTTAGTCTCTAAGTCATGCCCGACTCTTGTTGTTTAGTTGCTAAGTTGTGTCTGTCTGTTTTGACACCCCTTGGAATTGTATTCTGCTAGACTCCTCTGTCCATAGGATTTCCCAGGGAAGAATACTGGAGTGGGTTGCCATTTCCTTCTCCAAGGAATCTTCCTGACCCAGGGATTGAACCCCCGTCTCCTGCATTAGCAGGTGGGTTCTTTACTGCTATGTCACCAGGGGTAGGACTGGTTAAACTCAGTCTTCTGTGTTTCCCTTCTTTACACAGCTGGTATGTTTAGAAAGGATGATGTTGTAGTTAGAGATGCCATTTTTAATTATTTATGCTGAAGAAGATGTGCATTATTGTTTTATGTCATCACTATTAGATACATTTATTTTTTATAACTCTGTTATGAAGAGGTCCTGTTATTACTATTGTACAAATAGGAAATCAAATTGTAGGGAGTGGAAATTACTTGCCTGGATCACACAGGTTGTACATAATTCCTGCGAGCTTTCAGTATTCACCGTTGCTCTGTGCTGTCTGTGTCTTAGTACTTCATTTCTGATAACTCATGGTTAGTGTAGCCAGGTGGCCCCTGGTAAACAAGAAATCCTTTTCTAGCACCATACAAATCAATTCCTAATAAGTTGTTATGTAAGCTTTTAAAAGAATAATGTAAAATTCTTATGTCGATATCTTGAAGAATTTACTGTTCTCTTCTTTTGCAAACTGAAAATGCATTTGTCTGAGTCTGCCTGGTGTCTTCTGGCCCCACTCCAATCTTTCAGGTTCCTTCAAAGATAACTGCGTTTGTTGGATCTATTTTGCAAGTCCTTTCAGATAACCTTCTCTTTAGTCAAATGGTCTAGGAGACTGGAATACTTACCCAGTAATACAATATTTCTCAACACATTTTCAAATTTTCTTACCTTTAGCTCTACGTTTCCTTCTGACCAGTTTTTCTTCTGCTCTTTACAGTCAAGTGATCATTCTTTGATAGAGAATTCTGAGGCAACATGAACATTAGTTGTTTGGCTATCTTTTAATCATCCTTTTAGTTATCCTTTACCATTTATATCATTAACTTAAAACTGTATGTCTCCCTTGTCCTCGTTTGTGGGTATTTGCTTATTGCTTTAAATTGTTGCAGCACATAGTTAGTATTTAGTTGTTAGAGAATTTAAAAGTAAATCAGAAGTTACTTTTCTGCAAAACTGAATAGAATTTACTAGAATTATAAGAGTTTTCTCTGAGGTAGTATCAATAATTACAGACATTTTTTTCCTCTGCATGAGTCAGTAAAAGTACTCAACATTTTTAGGAACATCATATCTTTCCAGATCCATCTCCAAAGTTTAGCTTCTTTTGTTTGTTTGTTTTGTATGAAGGAGTATAGTGAGTTAATCAACACTGAATCAACCTGAGAAAGCAAGTTTTTACTGTGCTTTGCTTGTGATTTACTTTGTGTTAATCTTTACCTTTCATTAATTGTAATCTAGAACAAACCAAGTTTATAAACTCTAAAGATGATGAAGGACATCCAGGGTAGAGTCACATTTTAAAAATGCAAAGCCAACTAAGTGTGTCATGCATTTGACTATGCATATTTTCACATCCTGTCATTTGTATTTATGGAAAAAATGTTTATATTTGAAAAGTAAATTTAATAGGTGGTGCACTGTTAAAGAATCTACTTGCTAATGTAAGAGACACAAGAAATGTAGGTTTGATCCCTGGGTCAGTAATGCCCTCTGGAGCAGGAAGTGGCAACCCACACCATTATTCTTGCCTGGGAAATCCTATGGACAGAGGAGCCTGGCAGGCTGCAGTCCATGGGGTTGCAAAGAGTTGGACATGACTGAACACAGCATACACATTAAAAATTCTAACATTTTTGTGATTATTTTTCTCATTTCTTCTGTTTCTAGTCTTTTATACACACAAATTTTAATATGAACTGAAATATGAAAATTATAATATTTCCAGCTGTACACAAAAGTACACTGAAAAAGTCTTAACGTGCTTAGAGTCAGTTTCATTGTAAAATATATTCAGTGCTTTTATTTCACCTTTCACTATTTTGAATTCTTTGGCATTGAAATGCAGTATTTCCATTAGGTCCGTGTTTCCAAGTCTATTCCTAACAATACTTGCCCTCCTATGAATAATATCATAGTAGTTTATGATAGATCACAGTGTCAAAAAACTGATCTTGGTCTAACTTTTCGCTCTGTTGAAAGAAATAAGAAATTCAGTTTGCTTCCAAATTTTGGAGAGAGGATAATGTTATTCAAACCAGTGAAGTCGCTCAGTTGTGTCCAACATTTGTGATCCTATGGACTGTAGCCCACCAGGCTTCTCCATCCATGAAATTTTCCAGGCAAGAGTACTGGAATGGGTTGCCATTTCCTTCTCCAGGTGTTATTCAAAACAGTAATTTAAATATTTATTCATGGTATCTAATTAGTGCTATTTACAATTGCTATTTAAAAACCATAATAATCCTTTGGTATTAAGTTTATATTGTGCGGACCAGTGAATCTATTTGTTTAAGGTCATAGACTAGTTATATATTTAGACAGATCTATGTTCTTTGAACTTAGCTTTAGACACACTGACTAGGATAGCTTAGGAATACTTTAAATCTATTCTATGAGTACCAAATTTAAATAGTGGAGAAAAGTATTAAAATTCAGTTAGAAAGCCTCACTACTGATGATAACAGTCTTGAAGTGAAAATCAAATAAAACATTGTAATGCTCTTATATTGTCCTTGCTGTTCTATAGTTATATCATATGAACTCATTAAAGATTATTTCACTTCATAATATTTTCAGATCCATTTTTCTTACTGAAGGTATGGACATATGTGTGTGTGTATGTGTATGTACATGTGCATGCACACTTTTGGGCAGAAGGCACAGTGGTTTGTGGGGAAAATGTGTATGTGGTTTCAACTGCCTGTTTTTCCCTGAAGTAAGAAGAGATGTATGAACAGGTACAGGTTAGAGTCCTTTAAGATCTTCATTTTAGCTACCAACTGCCTCGGGACCACCAGGACTAATATTTTTGTAAACCTGAGTGTTACAATTAATACCCCACCAATACTACAATATTGGTAATACCAAGAGATCTTGCTTATTAGCACTGAATGAACTAATGGACCAGGTCCCTTGATAAAATTTAGTCTTGTTCCAGTAAAAAAAAAAAAAAAAAAGTCCTTATAACATCAGAGGATCCCCAAATGAGGATGCAATTTGCTCTGTAAGCCACCATGGTTTTGGTTCTGATGATGATTTTTCTAAATGTAATAGAATCTGCATATTGCTCTTGCAATATTCAGGACCCACCAGAACCCTGGGGTGTGTTTGCATGTGTGTTACATCATCCTAATGTGGTTCATGTGGCCTTTGGATCAAGGTTTTGATCTACTCTTCTGGGATGTGTGACATTGGGGATATTATTTTACCTCCCTGATTTCTACCTTGTAGAAAGGGAATACAAATAGTAACTGCTTCTCGATTATGTTAAATAACAGAATGCATATAAAGTGATTAGTTCTGTATCAGGCACATAGTAAGTGCTCAGTATTATTGAAATCAGCTAATTGTCATTGACACTCCTGAGATGTTGTCAGACTGCTTGGAGAGTAAACTTACAGTACTATTCATAACTACTCGTTGTAGCCCCTAAACCTATAACATCAGTGTGCCCATAAACAGTAGGTAAGGTGTTTACCTCAGGATTAATCACATATTGTTCTTATATGAATATATAATAAAAATAAAGTAATTCAGTTTTGAAATATAGATAGATATGTGGGGTATCACAAGTATTAAAAAAAAAGCCCTCATATACTAATACTTAGAGCCTCAAATTTTATATCTCCTACCAAAGCATGTAGCTAACAGCTGTTTATAGAAGGAAACAAAATGTGCTTTAACACATACAGATTTAGCTCTATGTTAAACTAAGATCGTGGTTTAAGATCTTTGTAATCGTATGAAACCAAATCTGTTTTTTTCATCTCTATGAAGAGAACAATAGCGATTTACCAAGATGTTTCAAAGGATTGAAAAGATTGGTATTTTGCAATTGGCCATGGTGTGTGTGTGTATGTGCAGTGCTGGCGGGGAGAGGATGTTTTGCCATGGAAATTGATAAACACTGCAAATCAGAGATCCTTATTTTTTCAAGAATTGACTTACAAGCACACTGCTGGATAAAAGAGACATATGATTAAAGACTATGATACAACGGTAATGTAGTATTTCAGTTTAGTATTTACAAGGATGTTGAAACCAGCCAGGAATGTCAAGGAAGAGTATCTCCTTTGAAAAGAAGTAACATCTATATTGAGGATTTGCCATGTGATAAGTGAGGACAACAGTTTCTGAAACAGAAGGAAATAACCTATGTGAGGTTCAAAAGCTAAGAGAGAATCGTACTTTCAAACAGCTGAGTTAAGTGGGGCTTGGTCTTAGACTTCTACAGAGATAGAGATGTTAGGAAAGGAGAGGTTGAAGAAGTAAAAGAGAGATCAGGGAAGGACTTAGCCGGTTAGAAGATTTGACTTTTAACATTATTCCATGTTAAAGTATAATAATCCAGCCTTATTCATGAGAGTCATCTTTATAATAGTTATGAAATTTATTATTTGCAATTTTAAGCAGTTCCACAATCAGCGGTCATTCATAGCCGTCTATGTGGTGTGGTCATTCAGCCATCTCTACATAATTATGATATATTTTTCATTCTTTTGTATTATGTGTTTTATTTTTTAAATGGAGGACTTTATGAAATTAAATATATGCCTATCTGAATTCTACCTGATAATATTAACTCTAAAAATTAGAAAATGAAGTTAGTTTGGTGTGACTTTCCTAGGAACCTCTATAAGTGCTAATTCTATTTTATACCTGTTTCAGTTTTGCCAGGAAGAAATATTAACCTCAGAATTGTGTTATTTCTGGGCTTCATTCTTTTGAAAAAACTCAGCTAATGCTTTCTTTCACATTCACTAAACAGCATATTAGTGATCACTACTGTTAGATCTTTAACTAACCTGGGCTGCTTCTTGCCTGGCCAACCACCCTGAATTTTTAAAAAAAAAAAAAAAAGTCTTCCTTGGTTTCTTTTGATTATATTTTAAATTTGGAACCCTAGTTTCTTCCTGATCATATTTATTTTATAATAGTTTTACAAGCATTTATCTTGTTATAGAAAGGAGAAAAAAAATAAAAGTGAAGGACTTCTGTCTCCTCTAATTTTGCCCTACTTTGTACATTGCCACCTATACATCAAGAACTAGACTTCTTGTCTGTTTTATTTTGAATAATAAGTAACCAGTTCATTATTTTTGTCCTGTGATGCACTACCACTTTTAAAAACTTCTATGACTCAACCATAAAGGAGTGTATCTTTTAAAATATTTCTGGAAAAACTATCAGCATATCAGCTTTCAAATGGTAATGCTAGGGAAGATTTATAAAATAGTGCACAGATGTATTAGGAACTGTGTATATTTAGATGAGTTTAAAGTGTAAAGATGGGGATTCCACATTTAAAGTTTCTGAAAATTGTTCAATACAATCTTGATATAAAGTGTCATTGGATAAATAATGAATCCCTGGATGGCTCAGTGGTAAAGAATCCCCCTGCCAATGCAGGAGACTCTATTCCTGGGTCTGGACAGTTTCCTGGAGAAGGGAATGGGTACCCACTCCAGTATTCTTGTCTGGGAAATTCCATTGACAGAAAAGCCTGGCAGGCTACAGTCCATGGGATTGCAAAAAAGTTGACTTAAGACATGACTTAGCCAGTGAGCAACAACAGCAAACCGTAAAGATAGGTAAATGTAAAATCATTGCAGAAACTATTCATAGTCTGCTTTCTGCTGTGTTATTTTCCAAGTAAAGTATGTACCATTTTGTTAGCATTATTAAATGAAAATAATTGGAATGAAATCAACAGTATGTAATATATTATTTAATAGAAATTGAGCTTTGTAGTAAAGCTATCCCTAATTTTCCCAGAGAGAGGGGATTTAAAATGGTTCATTAATTCACTTTGATATGTTGAAAAGTTAGGAAATTCTTAAGAGGCGGAACCTTGTCGTTGGGGTTTAATCTTTTTAACCTTAACTGTAATTAAATATTAATTATAAAACATTTGTCTTTATATATAGTACCTTAAAGAAGGAACCTGGAAAAGTCTGGTATCTTTGAATTTTTATGTATAGTTCTAGCTCTTCATTTTGCAGGAAGAAAAAATACTTCTAAAACTTTCATATTTGGATGGAATGTCTGTCTACTCTGAAGTGCCAGAAAAAGCCTTAAATGACGTGTGATGTGCTACTAGTCATCTAATGAGGCATTCAGTGCGATGTGATTATGACTACGTTACATGGGTACTGTGGATACTGGTTTCTCAAATGAATCAAAAATGTTTCCAGGGCCAGGAAGTACTGAAATAGTTGGGAAGAAATTTACCATAAAGTAGAAGTGACTGTGTGCTCTGTGTGCTCAGTTGTTCAGTCTTGTCCGACTCTTTGAGGCCCCATGGGCTAGCCCACCAGGCTCCTCTGTCCATGGGGATTCTCCTGGCAAGAATACCAGAGTGGGTTGCCATGCCCTCCTGCAGGAGATCTTCCTGACCCAGGGATCAACCCAGGTCACTGGCCAACAGCAAATGTAATGGAGACAGCATTGTGATTGTGGATAAAATAGACTGTTTATTTGTCCATTTAGGGTGGACTTTTTCTCATTTGCTCCAAAATAATTTTGACTTTCCTTGAAATAAATGGGAGTTATAGAGTTGTTGGTATTTTTTATTATCCATGTGGTGTCTGCATGAAAGAAGAAGCAAGTAGATTTCAGGAAGTTTCCATAGCAGTAACAGATGCAATCAAACCAGCCAATATTGGGAATTATTGCTCCATAAGTAATTGTGGTTGGTTTCTAACTTTGATTTTATTCAGTCTAATAACAAGTATTGCTCTAAAGATAATTGTTGATGGTTGCAGACACTGATTTCATTCAATTAAGCTGGTAACCTTTTTAAGAAACTGCCTGGGAGAAAGCCAAGAATTCCAGTCAACTGATTTCTAGGGGAACTGAATTGCAGTTGTCTTAGCCTAGAAAATGTTCCAGGTAGACCACAGCTGTGTTAATTAACCTTTTCTTTAAACTACCTTCTCTACACAGAACTCCAGATGAGCAACATAGCTGAGGACCATGTTATCTGGATTCAGATTTTCCTCAGAGTGATTATAAAGTTGGGAAGACATTATAAAATATGTTTGAGACATATACTAAGAGTATGAAGTTTGGTCCATCTTTGTAAATCACATCAAAATTGAGATTCTCCCTCCTTTCTTCCTTTCTAAAAATCACTGATGTGTGTATTCAACAAAAGCAGAACCAGTGTGTATTATACAAAGGTTTGCTTTCTTTATGTCAAATTATAAATCCATAATGATAAGTAATGTGCTTGGAAGACATTGGAAACCTGGTCTAACATACTTTTTCTTAATGAAATGTAGAATTATTGGAGTAGTGTAATTGGCCTATGACTAATATGGACAATACTGAAATTTTGCTGTTTTTGTCTTTTTTTGTTTCCCAGAATGGGAGAGGAAAAAAATACTTTGTGTTGAAAGTATACATTATATCTGGGGAAAAGTGTTTCTTTAAATAAAGGAAGCCTTTTGTGTAAGTACCAATGCAAACTGGTAAGGCAAAGTCAAGTCCCAGTGACCATGTGTGTCAATAAAGGGCATTTATGTGTCATAGCTTCACCCAGTCATCTATGATGTTGTATTGTTCATCATACTAGTAAGAGACAGGGAAGTATTAATGGAATTCCACAACCATCCATCCCTGCCTAGGTAAGGTAGGAAGAAAAACTGATAAACTCTTCAAAATATACTCATTTGAGGGATCTTTATATACAGAATATTTCAGCTAATTTTTACTAACTGTATCAACCTGATTAATATTTTTATATTTTTGAAAAAATAGAATCTACCAAAGAACAACTTGCTAAAAAAAACATTCCTGACATTGCTATTGTTAATGGGTTTTAGTAGGTGAAGATTCATCATCTGCTGATGATACTCATGTTCACAATTAAAAAAGTTATGTCCAAGGTGATTTTGATTGATTGGCTTTTCTCTGGCTCATGGCCAGGGTTGCCACATTTGTGAATTTCTAGGCTATATCTTTTAGGTTTTGGTCTAACTCATGACAGCAGCAATTATTTCCTATCTTTTTGGACTGAATAAAAGGAGGAGAGTAGTTAATAAGGTGACTTTGAACAGTGACAGAGGAATGTAGTAAACAAGTTCTAATCTCTCTAAGAGCTGTAAGTAATATAAGATAAAAAGTATAAAATCAGGAGTTTTTGTTCGGAGAGGGAAAAGTGAGATAATTGGCTAAAATGGACATGTTTTGCAATTTACTAGCCTTAAACTTGATGAGAAGTTTAATTCAAACTGGCTTTTGAATCAAAGCAATATAGCGTACTGTGGGGGTCAGTCAGTTCCAGTAAGTGGGAGGTACTGGCACGCATAGTAAGATAATGTGAAAAATTAACTACAACCCAAGATTTTTGACCTTCAGTGCAATTTCAAAGTTGAAAGAGATTAACTTAAAATAATGATCTTTAAAATTTGAATTTTGGAATTTCTCTTTTCCTTAGTTCTTGCAAAAGCACATTGATGCACATAGATATTTTGGATATTATCTACAGTGGTATAAAATTAACAAGGAATTTTATCATATTACCTTTTTAATTTTACATCTTTTAGTTTTTATGTGTTTCTAGAATTCTTCTTTTGGGAGTTACAATTTGATAACAAATCCAAAAGTAATTTGTACCATTTCAGGTTAGGTTTTTATTTTTGTAATGATTCCATTTTCAGGAAGTTTGTCTGGGCTTCCTCCTTCATGCCTCTGCTAGCCGCCTGGCACAACTATATCCTAAGGGGCTTGGACTTGATTCTCCACTTCACGTTTTTTCTGACTCAGGACTACTTTAGAAAGAGCTCCATTTTCTAGGCTTTTTCTGTGCTTTACTACAATATTACCTTTAAAAAGTGCATTTATGGATACTTTAGAAAGATTAAATTGTACTCATACATATTCATAAGGCAGAATAAAGAGCTGACTCTTATTTGGGGAGACTTTTAGAGAGTAGGGATTCTAGACTCTTAAGATGCCATTCAATTTTAACATACTTCTGTAGAAAAAGAGATTTGTTATATATTGCTTTGATTCACTAAATCTTTACTGGATGTTTTCGGACATATTTGGACCAGCATTCTTGCCTGAAAAATCTCATGGGTGGAGGAACCTAACGCGTTACAGCCCATAGGGTCGCAAAGAGTCGGACATGACTGAATGTCCAAACATATAGACTCGTGTGTACTAGGACAAGCATTTGTGAGCAGGGAATGTTCTACAGTGGATCTTATACTGAGATTTATCTTACATACAATTTACAGACTGTTCTAAAAATATAGGGATAAAGATTTTCTGGAAGTAGTTTTTCTACTATAGTCATGCATTCTTATAGAATGAAATAGTTTTATGTATAAGAATAATCTAATCATTCCAACAATATTTTATGCTTGACAAAAATTCTTTTGATCTGAATTGGGGCTTCCCTGGTTGGCTCAGATGATAAAGAATCTGCCTGCAATGCAGGAGACCTAGGTTCAATCCCTGGGTTGGGAAGATCCCCTTGAGAAGGGAATGGCTATCCACTCTAGCATTCTTGCCTGGAGATTTCCTTGGACAGAAGAGTCTGGTGTGCTGCAGTCCATGGGGTCACAAAGAGTCAGATATGATTGACACTTTCACTTTCACATAGTTGTCCACTAATTAAAGTAAGCCATAGGCGAGGGTCAGAGCCTTTGTTTTTAACAATAAAATCATAGAAACATTATTGTTGTAGGGCAATGGAGAGTTAGTGTTCAGAATTGTATGTTCAATGATGAAAGTGTCCTGGACTATTGCTAATAAATGAATTCAGTTTAGTTTTGAATAGTATTTTTGTAAATATTCTTCATTTTGATGTATTTTGTCTAAGTACTATAATTCTGAGCTCAGGAGCAGTTTTGATGTGTTGAATGCCATGTTCTTAAATACATTTAAAAGATTGAAACAAACTCAAACAAGTTACATGAATGAAAGCAATTGCAGTTCTTGTTGGAAAGTTAGGCTTTCAACTCTGTTGGAATATAGTTTTAATAACCTTTTCTAAAAGCAAACACCCTATATAATCAATTACTGGCATGTGATATTTAAGAGACATCAATCAGGATTTCTTTTTTTTTTCAGAGAGGATCACAGCTGCAACTTAGCATGAATAAAAATCTTTATCCCTTTTCGTCAGAAAGATTTATATGGTTAAAATAGGAGTTATATCAGTTCAGTTCAGTCGCTCAGTCATGTCTGACTCTTTGCAACCCCATGAACCACAGCACGCCAGGCCTCCCTGTCCATCACCAAATCCCGGAGTCCACCCAAACCCATGTCCATTTAGTCAGTGATGCCATCCAACCATCTCATCCTCTGTCATCCCCTTCTCCTCCTGCCCCCAATCCTTCCCAGCATTAGGGTCTTTTCCAATGAGTCAACCCTTCACATGAGGTGGCCAAAGTATTGGAGTTTCAGCTTCAACATCAGTCCTTCCAATGAACACCCAGGACTGATCTCCTAGGATGGATTGATTGGATCTCCTTGCAGTCCAAGGGATTCTCAAGAGTCTTCTCCAACACCACAGTTCAAAAGCATCAATTCTGCAGCGCTCAGCTTTCTTCACCATCCAACTCTCACATCCACACATGACCACTGGAAAAACCATAGCCTTGACTAGATGGACTTTTGTTGGCAAAGTAATGTCTCTGCTTTTAAATATGCTATCTAGGTTGGCCATAACCTTCCTTCCAAGGAGTAAGCGTGTTTTAATGTTATGGCTGCAATCACCATCAGCAGTGATTCTGGAGCCCCCAAAAATAAAGTCTGGCACTGTTTCCACTATTTCCCCATCTATTTCCCATGACGTGATGGGACCAGATGCCATGATCTTAGTTTTCTGAACGTTGAGCTTTAAGACAACTTTTTCACTCTGCTCTTTCACTTTCATCAAGAGGCTCTTTAGTTCTTCTTCACTTTCTGCCATAAGGGTGTTGTCATCCGCATATCTGAGGTAATTGATATTTCTCCCGGCAATCTTGATTCCAGCTTGCGCTTCCTCCAGCCCAGCGTTTCTCATGATGTACTCTGCATATAAGTTAAATAAGCAGGGTGACAATATACAGCCTTGATGTACTCCTTTTCCTATTTGGAACCAGTCTGTTGTTCCCTGACGTAATATATATGTCATATATAACATACATGAGTTATATAGTGAGTTCATATAACACCAGTGATCATCACTGATTTCAAAGACTGGCCAACCTGTAGACCTCTTCCTCATTTCTGCTGTACAGTAGGCCTGAAAAGTTAAGGCAGCCCAGATTTTACTCATTTGCACTTAGAGAGTCAGTTTTCTTATCCTTCTTTTCCCTTCAGCATTCCAGCACAGACTAGAAAGAATATTTAAAGTAAGTTGATGTCAGCTTGGTAAAAAAAAAAAAAAAAAAAAAATTGCTGTCCGTCTACTAATACCATGGTTCAATTAAAAAGAAAGAAAAGGAGGAGAAGATGTTTTCTTTTCTCTGTCCCTCTCTTATGTACTGGCTCACAGAAACTGAGAGCTACTCAATTAAAAGGTAGGCTCTACATGGACTAAGTCTCTGGATCTGTTTCAGTAAAGCATTGTCCGCCTCAAATTGGAATAGGGTGGAGAATATTTCAGTTATCTTCACTTTTTATTTTGCTACTTTGTTCAAGTATTGTAATTATATGATAAATAGTATACTGGTATTTTCTGGGAGGTATTGATTGAAATGCCTTGAAAATACAGAATATGAAGTCAATTTTGTGGAAGTATATGAGCATGCTCTTGGTCCAAAATCTTGGCAAAAAAATATTGAGAACTGATTTTTTAAATTATGAATATGTATAATTATTAGTGGCCAACATGCCATTTTTTATGAGCCCATGTAAATGTTTGGTTGATTTCCTAAAACATGGGCTTCACTTTTTAGTCTATAAAAGTTAGTTTGCTTTTGTTATGAATCCAATGTATTGACTGATCCAAATGGAAAAAATATTAGTAGTTTATGGAGAAGTTAATATTGCTTCAATTCTTTTGAAAGTTATTCATATTTTGAGTGGACAGTGTCAACTTCTTAGTGTAAAAGTCATAGGCCTAATATTTTAATTTGAAATCATTGCAGGTTTTCTCTTCTGAATTCGATTTTTCCCTCTTTGTAGATGCAGGGTAAAGAACTTCATCCCAAGAATAGCTATCTGTTTTTACTTGATGATTAACCAAATTTATATCTTTCTACTATCAGATATGTTTTAGTCTAGGTTCTAATAAAGTATATAAGAATTTATTGGACTGAGCTATTTTGAGGGAGGTAAGCAGAGACATTACTGTGCCAACAAAACTCCATCTAGTCAAGGCTATGGTTTTTCCAGTGGTCATGTATGGATGTGAGAGTTGGACGGTGAAGAAAGCTGAGCGCTGAAGAATTGATGCTTTTGAACTGTGGTGTTGGAGAAGACTCTTGAGAGTCCCTTGGACTGCAAGGAGATTCAATCAATCCATCCTAAAAGAGATCAATCCTGGGTGTTCATTGGAAGGACTGATGTTGAAGCTGAAACTCCAATACTTTGGCCACCTCATGTGAAGGGTTGACTCATTGGAAAAGACCCTAATGCTGGGTAGGATTGGGGGCGGGAGGAGAAGGGGACGGCAGAGGATGAGATGGTTGGATGGCATCACTGATTCGATGGACATGGGTTTGGGTGGACTGTGGGAGTTGGTGATGGACAGGGAAGCCTGGCGTGCTGCAATTCATGGGGTCGCAAAGAGTTGGACATGACTGAGTGACTGAACTGAACTGAACTGAAATTCTATAGTTTAAGGAAGATATTTGTATATCATAATTTCCTGTGGAAATGCCCTGTGAAATATTTAACATCAAGTGGCTAGCATACCTTTTTAGTACTAACAGCCTCCTCTAAAGAAAAATAAATGGTCTTTCTTTTCTTTTTATTCTAGTTGTGTGTGATGTATTAAAAGATGACACATATTTGGGAAAAAACATTATGTTAAACTAAATGTTAGACTTGTAATACATCATTTATTAATTGGCAAGATAATATCTTGAGAAACACTGCTACAATACTATAGAAAGTGTGACCGAGTTTCTCAGATAGCAAAAAGTATCTTAATTCTTTAAAACTAAGGACATTTATTTGGAGAGCACTCTTGGGAAAATGAATAATTTTGTCAACTCATTCATTATTTGCCCTTTATACTTAGGGCTTTAAGAAGTGAAAGAGGCAGGTGATAGTATATCTACTGTTTCTTGGTCATTCAGATGGTAACTTGTTCAATTAAAAATTCTTGTTAGGTCAGACATAATGGATTCTTGTTGTTACTTTAGTATTTGTTCAATGAAAGGGATCAATATTTTGGGCCCGAGGGAGCTACACTGATAAGAGACTCTGCAGTAAGTCTCTCTGTTCATTATAAACTTTTGGCTGGCAGGTGCAGTGTCTGCTGTAGGACTTATTTTAATTAGAAGATCAAGGTGGAATAAAAATTCACATATTCTTTTTCTCCCTTTTTAATAGCACATAAGCTTTGTTAGTGCATTTTACATTCTCCTCCCTGTTCTCTTCTGTGAGTGCTCTTTTTAGAAAGGGTTTCTAAAAGAGAATTTGCGAACAATAGATCTGATATTGAGAAATTTAACTATCATGCACTTGAACTCTGTACAGAGCCCATTTGTTTCGAGTTTGAATAGATTGAATCTTATCGTGGTAATGTACACTCTGGTGGTACCTGATAGGTAGAGAAGTAATCATTCTTCATTAGCACAGTCACCTTTGCCAAGTTTTAAATGTATCTTTGTTTAAATTTAATGAAACTGATTTGTGATTTTTCTGAAGCATGGCATTAAATAAAGCTATAATAAATTCTATTTTGCTTTGCTAGTTGAAGTACTTTCCAAATATGGGCTAATGCTCTATTCAAGTAATAATGTCATTTGCAGAACAAGCTGTCAAATTCGACTTGCTCTAAATTTGGCAAGAGCCAGTATTTAAAAAATTAAACCAAAATGCAAGTCCTTGTCATTCTGCAGCAAAACCTTACTCAGACCATTACGTTCAATCTGATAGATGATTTATTAACTTGCCATTTAATTCACCTGAGTAAAAGATTTAAATGAGATCATTGATCTGAGAGCTGGCATGAACCTTTCCAAATCTTTTAATTCTGCTCCCTTGTTTTACAAATAGAGAAACTGAGACCTGGAGAAATTAAGTGGCATGCCTATAATTACATAGCAAATTGTTGTCAAGAAAACCCAGTTCCCTCAACCGAGTCTTCTTTTCAAAACATCATGTCAAAGAGATTGGTTGCTGTTTATAAGAAACAATAATGGTTTAAAATTTATTTATGTGAGGACTTCCTTGGTGGTCCAGGGGTTAAGACTTTGTCTTCCTATGCAGGGGGTGTGGGTTTGATCCCTGGTGGAGGAGGTAAGGTCCCAAATGCCCTGTGGCCATATATAACCAAAACATAAAGCAGAAGCAATATTATAACAAATTCAATAAAGATTAAAAATGACCCACATCAAAAAAAAAATATGTAAGCCAGTTTGTCTTCAGATCCCAATTTACTTAGAATTATCATAGTACAAATAATTTAGACATGTGCAACTTGAAAAAACCATCATATTTAAAGGTCAGACTATGTAAAGGTTAAATGTTAGAGGCCCAGAAATGTTAGGTATACCCTATAAGACTAAATTTAAAATTTTAGGCTCCTGAGTACAGGGCCTCTGTTTACTTCCATGTTTTTATAAAAGAAAATCAATAGGGTTAAAATTCTAACAGGATGTTTTTGCATGACTGGTTAAATTCCATAAAGGGTGAGAATTTGAGAAAATTTTACTTGTGACTAGCACCAATATTTTTCACATGGGAATCACATTATTTGTATTACTTTTCAGTTAATATTCTTAATAAAAAAAAATTGTTTGACATTCCTGGAAGCATATATCGGTCTAATCATGAAGGTTCTAAGCATCATAGGAGAGTGGCAGTCATAGTAGTTTAGATTTGCTTGTGAGATAACACTGCATCAGAGGAAAGAAGTATGAAATGCAAAGGCAGTTGGAGAGGTTGTCAGGAAATTAATGTTATCCGAAGCACGTTTTTATTATTGTTGCCAATAGGCAGATGAAATGTAAGAATGGCCAAGAAAATCAGAATGTCCTAAACACCTGCCATTTATAGCAGCTAATTCGGTAAGAAAGCAAGCATTTCCTTAAATATGGAATCGAGCTCTTGCTATGCCATGAATATCTGATATTCTTTGTATGACTTTTTGATCAGTTCCTTCATTGACTACAGTTAATGTTGAAACTTAATTTTGGAAGACTTGATGCTGGTAGGTTCCAAATTCTTTTCATATCATGTGTATGGGAAATGATAATATTTGTATGGTATATACATTCCTAGAAAACTCCATCTCGTAATAGACTGTTGAAACCTGGTAGTTAAAGGAAACAACAGAAAAGCAGCAGTGATTATTGAGCATCTCTTATACGAGAGGAATATGAACCCTTTTCTTGGAAAGTGATAAAGATGGGTATCATTGTTCTTTTCCTGTACAATTAATGCTCAGGAAATACAGCTAAGAAATAATAGGACAAGAATTCAAATCCCGGTGTTTAGAATCCAAGTCAGGACTATAAACACAAATGCCTTTAAGAGACAAGAATATAAAATGAAACTGAAATTTATATATGTTGTAAATCTTTGCTCTTCATTATTGTATTCTATTGATTGTCCAAGTCCTTGATCTTCAAAGATTTGACAGAATTGAATGTTACCCGGTTTTACAGATATCTCAAATGAGGTCATACTGTGGCATTAAGAAATATAAATATCCTAGAGCTTTTGGTTTCTCAGAGTAAGTATTGTTTAGGTTTTGTTAGTATTTCAGATACTTAAATAAATGGGAAAAATTTGTGAAATACAATCTATCTTATGTCCATAGCACTTCCATGTACAATCAGTGTGAAGTAGGTCTTTCTAAGATTGATTTTGTGGCATTTAAGAAAAGAAAGTAAATTACTAAAGTCAGAAATGGATAAGGAAACAGAAAAGCCTACTCTTCTATGAACTCTTTGCTGAAAGCAGCTGCACTGCATCCCAGAGCTAACTGATTTATGGGAGAGTAGTCACCGCTTTTGAGCTTCAGATTATTCAGAAGCAGCAGTCAAGGCCAGCCCAGAATTAATGTGCAAGTGACCTTTCTCAGAACTGGGACAGAGGAAAACGGCCCTTATCATTGGAAGAGGTAGATTTTCAGATGTCATGAACTTCTCTTGCTTCTGTTTGAGCTAAATGGTAGAAGGGTTTCCTTTGCATAGATGTTCATTCTCATCAGAGAATGAATGGGGGATATAGTTCCATCTCATTCTGGATTCTTGCTGTGCATTTGTGTGACGTTTAATGCAAAGCCATAGGGAAGAAAGTGATGTGTCCATTTAACAAAGGACTTTTCAGTGTACATTAAATTTACAATTTAATTTAAATGGTGAAAACAGATTGTTTTTTAAGTGCTTGATATTTGTGAGATCTTCAAATACAAGAGCAAATTCAGTCAATTCCAGGTAATTTGAATATGTGGGAATTATTTGGAACATCTGATTTCTCTAAGTAACGGTGTCTCATAGGACACTAAAACACTTAACTTTCTCATATAAATTAGTGCTTGTGCTAAAATAGAGCTTCTAGAGTTTCAAAAATGATATGATTTTATGACACTAAGTTTAAAATTTTTGTGTTCATTTTTTTGATTTCTATGACAAAATGTTAATGAAAAAACTATGCCTAGAAGCATAAGTATGTTCAGAAGTCATGATTTAAAAATAAGCAAAGAGAGTGAATCTAAAAAAAGGGGGAGGTAGGGTAATATCTTACATTTTTCAAATGAAATTAAAGTAATTCATTGGTAAGATTAATGTTGCATTCATGTGTATAAATCAAATATCTGTGTAAGCCTTGCATTCTGTGTAATGAGGGCTTTGGATAGATTTTACTTTTTGAACAGCCTTTTAAAATTAGAAAACAATGCAGTCATGATTTTGAAATGAAAAAAAAAAAAAAAAAAAAAAACCTGTTCTAACACTTCCCCAGACAGCTTGGGATACACTGCTAATGAGAATACTACAGAATTTTAATTCCAGCCTCTACAGATTTTAAGATGAGATGGTAACTGAAACCAACATGGATAAGGCTATAATCCTAATTAATACATAGAGTGAAAAGTAGGTTTTGAATAACTGAAACTATCAATCATATTGAATTTATTTTGATATTTTAAGACATGACTCTTCATTTAAAGTAAATTAGGGAAATTTTGTGTAAGCAAATACCCACTGAAGAGCATTCAGACTGCTGTATAAAGTATGTTCTTCATAGACAGTAAGTTGAAAATAAATGAACTTTGCTCTAAACTATTATGTGGTATTCTGGAGTGATCTTTTGGGTTGACAAAAAAGTTCCATAACATTTTATGGAAAAACCCAAACAAATTTTCTGGTCAATACAATAATTTACTTTGAATTCTAGTGTCTACTGTCTAGATTTGCTGCCTTCTCATACATGCTAGCTGTTTGGCTTTGAGTAATTTACTGTCTCAAGTCTCAATATCCTCAGAAATATACAAGAGATAATGAAGAAAACTACTTTTGGAGGGGCGTGAGGCTGGAATGGAGACAGGAATGGCAAACCACTTCAGTATTCTTGCCTTGAGAACCCCATGAACAGTATGAAAAGGCAAAAAGATAGGACGCTGAAAGATGAACTCCCCAGGTCAAGGTGCACAATATGCTACTGGAGATCAGTGGAGAAATAACTCCAGAAAGAATGAAGAGATGGAGCCAAAGCAAAAACAGCACCCAGTTGTGGATGTGACTGCTGGCGGAATTAAAGTCCAGTGCTATAAAGAGCAATACTGCTTAGGAACCTGGAATGTTAGGTCCATGAATGAAGACAGAGTGGAGGTGGTCAAATAGGAGGTGGCAAGAGTAAACATCAACGTTTTAGGAATCAGTGAACTAAAATGGACTGGAATGGGTGAATTTAACTCAGATGACCATTATATCTACTACTGTGGGCAAGAATTCCTTAGAAGAAATGGAGTAGCCATCATAGTCAACAAGAGTCTGAAATGCAGTACTTGGATGAAATCTCAAAAACGACAGAATGATCTCTGTTTCCAAGGCAAACCATTCAATATCACAGTAATCCAAGTCTATGCCCCAACCAGTAATGCTGAAGACGCTGAAGTTGAATGGTTCTATGAAGTCTACCAGACCTTCTAGAACTAATGCCCCAAACAGATGTCCTTTACATTATAGGAGACTGGAATGCAAAAGTAGGAAGTCAGCAAATACCTGGAGTAACAGGCAAATCTGGCCTTGGAATACAGAATGAAGCAGGGCAAAGGATGATAGAGTTTTGCCAAGAGAACACACAGGTCATAGCAAACATCCTCTTCTGATAACACAAGAGAAGACTTTATTCATGCACATCACCGGATACTGAAATCCGGCTGATTATATTCTTTGCAGCCAAAGATGGAGAAGCTCTATACATTCAGCAAAAACAAGACCAAGAGCTGACTGTGGCTCAGATCATGAACTCCCTATTGCCAAATTCAGACTTAAATTGAAGAAGGTAGGGAAAACCACAAGACCATTCAGGTATGACCTAAATCAAATACCTTATGACTATACAGTGGAAGTGAGAAATAGATTCAAGGGATTAGATCTGTAGACTGAGTGCCTGAAGAACTATGATTGGAGGTTCCTGACATTGTACAGGAGGCAGGGATCAAGACCAACACCTAGGAAAAGAAATGCAAAAAGGCAAAATGGTTGCTGATGAGGCCTTACAAATAGCTATGAAGAGAAGAGACTTGAAAGGCAAAGGAGAAAAGGAAAGCTATACCCATTTGAATGCAGAGTTCCAAAGAATAGCAAGGAGAGATAAGAAAGCCTTCCTCAATGGTAAGTGCAAAGAAATAGAGGAAAACAATAGAATGAGAAAGACTAGAGATTTCTTCAAGAAAATTAGAGATACCAAGGGAATATTTCATGCAAAGATGGACTCAGTAAAGGACCAAAATGGTATGGACCTAACAGAAGCAGAAGATATTAAGAAGAGGTGGCAAGAATACACAGAAGAACTGTAAAAGAAAGATCTTCACGACCCAGATGTCCACTATGAATTGATCACTCACCTAGAGCCAGACATCCTGGAATATGAAGTCAAGTGGGCCTTAGCAAGCATCATTACGAACAAAGCTAGTGGAGGTGATGGAATTCCCGTTGAGCTATTTCAAATCCTCAAAGATGATGCTGTGAAAGTGCTGCACTCAATATGCCAGCAAATCTGGAAAACTCAGCAGTGGCCACAGGACTGGAAAAAGGTCAGTTTTCTTTCCAATTCCAAAGAAAGGAACTGACAAAGAATGCTCAAACGACTGCACAATTGCACTCATCTCACACGCTAATGAAGTAATGCTCAAAATTCTCCAAGCCAGGCTTCAGCAATACGTGAACCATGAACTCCCAGATGTTCAAGCTGGTTTTAGAAAAGGCAGAGGAGCTAGAGAGCGAATTGCCAACATCCGTTGGATTATTGAAAAAGCAAGAGAGTTCCAGAAAAATGTTTACTTCTGCTTTATTGACTACACCAAAGCCTTTGACTGTGTGAACTACAACAAACTCTGAAAAATTCTTCAAGCGATGAAAATATCAGGCTACCTGACCTGCCTCTTGAGAAACCTCTATGCAGGTCAGGAAGCAACAGTTAGAACTGGACATGGAACAGCAGACTGGTTCCAAATAGGGAAAGTAGTATGTCAAGCGCAGGAGGCAATGGCAACCCACTCCAGTACTCTTGCCTGGAAAATCCCATGGATGGGGGAGCCTGGTGGGCTGCAGTCTATGGGGTTACAAAGAGTTGGACACGACTGAGCAACTTCACTTTCACTTTTCACTTTCATGCATTGGAGAAGAAAATGGCAACCCACTTCAATGTTCTTGCCTGGAGAATCCCAGGGATGGGGGAGCCTAGTGGGCTGCCATCTATGGGATCGCACAGAGTTGGATACATCTAAAGCGACTTAGCAGCAGCAGCAGTATGTCAAGGCTGTATATTGTCACCCTGTTTATTTAACTTATATACCAAGTACATCATGAGAAATGCTGGGCTGGATGAAGCAAAAACTGGAATCAAGATTGAGGGAGAAATAGCAATAACCTCAGATATGCAGATGACACCATTCTTATGTCAGAAAGCGAAGAGGAAGTAAAGACCCTCTTGATGAAAGTGACAGAGGAGAGTGAAAAAGTTGGTTTAGAATTCAACATTCAGAATATTAAGATCATGGCATTTGGTCCCATCATTTCATGGCAAATAGGTGGGGAAACACTGGAAACAGTGACAGACTTTACTTTTGGGGGCTCCAAAGTCACTGCAGATGGTGACTGCAGACATGAAATTAAAAGATCCTTGCTCCTTGGAAGAAAAGTTATGACCAACTGAGGCAGCATATTAAAAAGCAGAGCCATTACTTTACCAACAAAGGCCCTTGTAGTCAAAGCTTTAGTGTTTTCAGTAGTCATGTATGGATGTGAGATTTGGACTATAAAGAAAGCTGAGCACTGAAGAACTGATGCTTTTGAGCTGTCATGTTGGAGAAGACTCTTGAGAGTCCCTTGGACAGCAAAGAGATCAAATCAGTCCATCCTAAAGGACATCCGTCCTGAATATTCATTGGAAGGACTGATGCTGAAGCTGAAACTCCAATACTTTCACCGCCTGATGTGAAGAATTGACTCATTTGGAAAGACCCTGATGCTGGGAATGATTGAAGGCAGGAGTAGAAGGGAATGACAGAGGATGAGATGGTTGGATGGCATCACTGACTCAGTGGACATGAGTTTGAGTAAACTCCGGGAGTTTTTGATGGACAGGGAGGCCTGGTATGCTGCAGTCCATCCGGTCGCAGAGAGTGGGACATACCTGAGTGACTGAACTGAACTGAATGATGAAAAGTACTTTTGGGGGTGAGGTTGGGCTGGAATGAGGTAGATGGTGCATGTAAATGCTTAGTACAATTTCTTGCATAAATGTAACTCACTTATTGTTTTGTTTGCTGAAGTTGTTTTTAACAGAGTAAGGACACATGTTGACGCACTCACGGGTATATTTTAGTTTCCTTTGTTGAATTTATTTAATTGGGAAAAGGAACATACATATTTAAGTATGACCACTGTCATTAGTCCAGAGCTCTCTTTCCTAAGTATCATATTTGGAGGAAATTGTGCAGTATGTTCTCTTCCTGCAGTTGGCAGAGGCAAGGCAGCACTAACTTCCCCGTCCTATGTATGGAGAAAGCTGGACTTATGCCTTTGCCTCCATATGCGTGCAGAGTTACCACTTTTGCCTCCCATATGCCTGTCCACCCAGCTGTTTTTGCAGAATTACATATAGGTCCTGAAAAATATGGTTGTATGGAAAAGGCTTTGTGGCATACTTTGTGTCTTTGAATTACTTCCATCTGTTTCTTAGTCAGTGTTAAAAGACAAGGAAAAAAAAAAGAGAAGTGGTGTTAGAAAATGGAAGTGTAGTTGTGTAAAAGCTGTGGTAAAATTTTTGTTTATGACCCATTCCCTGCCCTCCACCATGAGGCATTTGAGAGGAGAATGGCTGCCACACTCACTATTTCAATTTTACCAATTCACAGCTGCATATAATAGAAGCATTTAGAGGTTTTAAAGAATACCTTTGCTGTTAACTAACGTCTGTTCCCCCAAATGGACTTTGTTGTGCAAGTCTTAGTGGTTCTTTGTTATTTACCTAATATATATTTTAAATGTATTTCCTCCTACAAACATATCTGTTCCTAGGCATAAAGAATGCCATTTTAAGATAAAAACTGATGTAATATATTTTAGTGGTTTTAAAAATTGTGAAAACTGTGACTTTTTCCATATAATCTATTGTCTTCAGCAATCTTGACTACAATAAAAGATCCTAAAATAACCTTCCTCTTTTTAGTAAAAAAAGAATCCACATGCAACATAATAAAGAGAAAATAAACTTTAAAGTGCATATGTAGCAATATTAGAGGAAAAAGTTTCTATAATTCGAAAAGGTTTGGTCAGAAAAAGTTAAAGTGTAGAAGTCAGAAATATTTGATGACAAAGTTCTGGCAGGAGTGGTTTTCCCTACCTTTCAATATGAAGAGTCTCTAACAGTTTAATGAGCAAATATAAAAATGATAAATGTTGGCATTATTATATAAACCAAAGGAGAGACTGCTATCTCCACTATGAAATTGAAGAGTTTTAAATCGCATCCCATTAGTGGAAGACAAGAAAGGAAGAATATGTTACAAGCTTTCAACTACATTGGCCCCAAGTTGTAGACATCTAATTCCCCAGGGCACTGCCTTTCCATGGGGGCAGGACTGTTTATGTTGTGTTTAGCAACTTATACCCAGGGTCTAGCCTAGAACTCCTCAGCAAATGTGTTGAATGAATGACTATATTTATCAGAATGAATGATTTAAAAACTAACGTGTTTAGGGTTCATAATCTGTCTTCTCTGTATGTTTCTTTTGTTATCATAGGCAGAGAGCTGGTTAGGGAAGAACACAAGATGGACACTTAGAAATTGGTTCCTGGCTTTGCCCCTCACTGGTTTTGTGACTTTGAATAAGTCAGTTTCATTTTCTGGGCTCTTTCCTGGAAAACATTGGTCTAGAATTAAAATTAGGACAATTTTAACCTTCAGAATTTTTTTTTCCTCCAGCTTTATTAAAATGTAATTTGCAAAAACATTATGTAATTTTAAGGTGTACACCTTGTTGATTTGATTCATTGATAAACTGCAAGATCATTACCACCACCCAAAGGAGGCTTTAAATAAGGGCTCATTATATGGTTTAGGGTCACATGTTTGACTGTATTCAACTTCATCCTGGTCCTTAGCCTTCAGAGGATAGGGTAAACCTATGTCTGTATTGCCCCACACACTACCTACTCTTCATACTGCTGGAACTAAGTGATTATTCCTTTCTGTTAGTATTGCCTGCTGTACTACTTAAGCCTAAACTTCACTCCCTTGCATTATCAGATAACTATCTTCTCCGTGACACTACAAGTTTATCTGAAGGAAGGAGTTTTGCCTTTATCAACTTTGAATGGTACTTTGCACTGCGTTATACCTAACAAAATACTTTCTTCACTAACAACAAAAAGTACCTTTCAGTAATAACTTTTTTCAAGAGCATCTGTACCAGCTGGAGGGTATTTGCTTCTAACTTCTCAGGATGTGCGTACACAAGTTCATGTTGATAAAGGGTCTGCTATCCTGTCACTGTGTTATCTGAAAGGAAATACCAGGTCTCTGGTTCTTCTCTTTTCTCCAGGCGTCACAGAATGTCCTGCAGGGTCTACCCAGTCTGCAAAACTTGGCTCTAGGTGCTCTTTACAGATTTTAATGAGATCCCTGTTGAGGAGCATGCAGGCTTTAGTATACTGGAGTTTTCACTACTTCTCTTTGCTTCTGCCCTGTCCACTTGACTCATTTACACAACCTGCCTGGTTCCTGCAGGGCCTTGTGTTTGAACCATGTCTAGACAGATTGGGGTGGGCATTCAGTTACTTATGTAGCTAAAATAAAAGCGATGTCTGTTGGCCTCAGGGGACACTCTGTTGAATCTATTTATTCTTTTAAAAATAGAAGTAGAAAACTAAATAAGGTTTTAGGAAGTAGGTGTTTGTGTCTCTACATTTTTTCTTTAAGCAAAAGGTCTGAGACTGTACCACAGGCCAAAGACAGATGTTAAAGAAAAGACAATAAGCTGCCATCAGAATTCATGATAGAAGAGTGTGTGCCCAAAACAGAAAGATGGGAGTTATTCTGCTAAATGAGGAGTAGGTACCTGGGGGCAAAGGCTGAGAAAAGAATTTGATTATCTTATTTAGCAAAACAATCTATTTCAATAAAGGTCATGATGCTGGGCAGAAAGGAATATATGATTTTTAACATCTTCAAAATGTTGTTGTCCATAAGAAAGAGGGTTCTTTCCTTACCTTAACTTTAGAGCTTTCCTGACCATCCCCGTTAAAGGCAAGTCATCCATAAATTTAGACATGTTAAAGCCATTTATGATTTCAGTCCATACACCTTCTTGGGTTCACATATAATGGTTTCAGTGTAGAGAATATGTCTTTTTGTTTGTTATGTATTTACCTCTTTCAAACTTAAAAGAATGGCACTCAGTTCTACAATATGTGGCTTTAGTAAATTCCATGTAGTCATGATTTTACACTTCAGATTTTGATTGTATTTATTTTTTTGTTTTTGACTTTCTGGGCTATATGAAGTATTTCATTCTTTAGTGGAGTTTCCACAGATGTGTTTAAAAGATTATATCATAGATTTTAAAATTCTTGCTGTTCATTTCTAATTCCTTTTAATCAACTTAGGTGGTAATGTATAACTGAGCTCTGAACTTTATGTTAATATGCCTATTTTTTTTATTAAGACAGTCTTCTCTATTCTTTTTTCAAGCTGATAAGTTAGTAAGAAGATATCTCAAATTTAGAAAAAGCCTGCATTTTATTTTTTTTTCTAAAAATTTTTAACCATCAAAGCTTAAGCTTATAACTTAACTTCTTAAAATGACAGTGTACTCACCTCTAAAATAGGGATAATATACATAATATTGGATTAGACAAAAAGTTCATCCAGATTTTTCTGTAAGACAACGTAGAAAAATCTAAATACAGTTTTTGGCCAACCCAATAGATACTGGTATATACATAACTTGCAATAATGTGTAATATACATAGCAGATATATCCAATACATATGCTATACATAGTAGATACTATTGTGAAAATCAAATGATTTGTGAAAGAAACTGGAAACTGAAGCACTAAATAAGTTGAATTTTTTTTTTCTTTTTTAATGTAGCTATTATTAAAAAATAATGTCTAGACATTCAGCAAGTGTTTTTTGATCGTTTCTGGCTTCCTCTGGGTGGGGTTTATAACATATACATTTTATTTACTCAAACTTTACTAGAGCCAGCAACCTGATTTCAGTTTCTGATATTGCCATATAATGGATGTGCAATTTGGGGAAAAAGAAGTCATTTAACTTCTTGAGCCTCAAGTTCTATATTTTGTAGGTGATAAGATAGGACTGACTGATATGGGTTAGAATTATGCCTGTGAATCTTAGAATAGCACATGGATTAAAGTAGTTCAGCAGGGGTTGATATTGATTTATCTTGATGAATGTGGGTAACATATAAAGTACCTAGCATGTGACAAGATCCAGGTGGACACACATCAATATTAATTCTGTTTCACTTTCTTGTTAAGTTATGGCATTTTTAAAAACTATGAATACCATTTTGGTCAAGTTGTCAGTTACTTAGATAAGAGTCAACATCTTGGCATAGAATTTCAATAGAATCCAGAATCTAAAATCACAGGGATGTAGTGGAAAGAATGTTTGAATAGAGAGTCTCAAGATCTTAATTACAGTCCCAGAGCCAGACCTTACCAGCTGTGTTGTTCAGAACAATTTACTTCACCTTCCTGAAATCCACCTCTCATTTACAAAAATAGGATAATAATATCTATCCTATGTACCAGCAAAGATTGTTGTGAGAATTAAATGAAATGAATATATGTCAAAATGTTTCGTTAAGCTCCATTGTGCTATAAATGATGCTATTGTTCCTGTTAGGCCAAGCAATGCAAAAGTTAAGAGGGGACACTCAGAAGAAAATAGGTAGACGCTCAGACCTCTAGAAGAAGCAGTTATGGGCTAATTCCATGAGGGAAGCCAGCCAAGAATTTATACCTGCGGGGTAAATTCTCAGTTGTAAGGGTCTGTGGCTGTGAGCAGTCAACAATTTTCAAGAGGCTGGTTAGGAAATTAAGAGAACAGATTAAAGTAAAATTGGGTAATGTTCCCCCTGGATCTTTATACTTGAAAATTTTCAACTGAGACACAGCTATCCTTTCATTTAGTTTTTGACGGCAGCTGAGTTTGGCAGCCTGAAGTTACGCCATGAATCATGTTTATATTCTGAAAAGATGGTCTCTTTCATCTGCCCTTTCTCTTGCCCCACAACATGCAACTAAGATCTAAAAGTATTTTTTTCTCAAGGGAATTTTCTCTTCAAATCAAAACTCTGGAGTTCTGTGCAAAGATAATGAGCTAGTAGCAAATTGAATTTTAGCTTTTCTAAGACTATTGAAATGTTTCTTACAGTATTTCTGCTAGGATTCACAAGTGAAAATATGAAATGTGATGTAAAATTGCAAAATATCTTAGGAAACGTTGCAGTGGTGTTTTGAAGGGAAAATGAAGCACTTCATTAGTAAGAAATGGTTTTGAGTCCATATACAAAAGGACCAGATATGAGCATGTACAGTATCAGTCTGATTTATACCACAGGTTTTAGTTCATTTTGTATACAGACATGCCAACTCTTAATTCACATTGAACAAGACTCCTTTAATAATAAAGTCCTTTTGTGGCTACAATTTAGTGCCTTAAGTTTGTTGCTGCTCCATGTCTGTTCATGATCATAAAAGAAAAATATTTCAGACTCCAGCAGATTCTGTTTGTCTAGACTGGTTTCAAAAAAAGTATTGGTTTATTTGATAATGGAAGTTGTAATAATTCAGCTTAGAGGCAGTTCCTTTTAAAATACAGATCTATTTGGACTGTCTTGAAGCCAAAAATGTATCACTTCTGAAAGTTAGTTTACTGGTACATAAGTAAACTGCTGCATTGAAAACTGGATATTCATTGACTTTTTTGAGTGATGTTTTGTTTTGTGTTTGTTAAGTAAGAATATTTATTTCCCTGAATGAGATCCTTTGTTTTGTATTAGCCAGTCGACTGTCTCCCCGTTCATCTGTTCAGAGTACATTTACTGAACACCTTATACAAATAGTATAATAGCAGAGGTTGTTGAGAGTGTGATCAAGGAAAGCATTTTAAAGAGATGGCATTTAAGGTCAGGCCTAAAGCATTAGAGCTGGCCCTTCATTTCTGTAAGGCTGAACTTAATGATATTTAAAGTCATATCTGTGATTCTATGTGTGCCTGAGTAATAGAATTATCTGCTGCGACTGACTTTATCATGGCTCATTATGGCCTTATATTCCAGTTTGAGAATTTAAGAGGCTTCTGATGATCTTTTTTGTTTGTTTTGCTTTTTGTCTCGTTTTCCATCTGTTATTTATTTTATCCCATCTCCCCTTTCCCCCTTACCTTGCGACAGAAGCTCTTGGCTTTACAAGATTAATGTTAAATGTGTTGTTCTTATATTGGTTCTGTTAATAAATGTATGCTTATGGCCAAGTCACTTAACCTCTGGGACAAAGTTTCCTCATCTGGAAAATGAAGATAATTAAGCTTTGTAAACTACTTCAGAGTATTAGAAGGTTATTGATAGTTCAGTATTAAATGTACATGTGAAGGATTCTGAGAAGTATAAAATATGTGGGGAATATAATGTGTGTTGGTAATTTCACCCAAGGAGACACTAACACTATCAAAGAAAATTTAAACCATTTGATGCATTGCTTTCTAAAATATGTTTAAAGTATTATTTTTAAGAAAAAGGACAAATTAATGGAAGTAACGTAGGTTTTTATATAAGGTGCTGTTTGTTGTCTCTAATCCATCTATATACAGTGTTGCCCTTATAAACAACATGTAATTTTGGAAGACATTAATAGGGATTACATATTGGATATGTAAATTAAATGTGAACATTTTAATGTTAAATTAAAATCCACTCTACAAAGTAGGGCTTCCAGGTGGCACAGTGGTAAAGAATCCTGCCAATGCAGGAGATGCAAGAGACGCAGGTTCAATCTTTGGGTTGGGAAGCTCCCCTGTAGGAGGAAATGGCAATTCACTCCAGTACTCTTGCCAAGAGAATTCCATGGACAGAGGAATCTGGAGGGCTACAGTTCATGGAGTCGTGAAGAGTTGGACACAACTGAGTGAACATTCCAATGTATAGTTTCTTATTATCTGATATTATTTTTTCTCAGAAGATTATTAAACCGAGCCAGAATTTAAAGACAAGAGAAGAATATCATCGACTAGACACTATTTCATTTAGGACTAGGGTGGTCAGATAAAATAAAGATTCTCAGTAAAATTGGAACCTCAGGTAGACAACAAAAAAATGTTTAATGTAAGTATGTCCCAGACAACATTTAGGACATACTTATACTAAAAAACATTTATCTGAACTTAAATTGAACTGCATATCCTGTTTTTTTTAAATCTGACAACTCTACTTGGGAGTAAGTCTCATCAGTGAGAAGTTGTTTTTTCTTTTTTAATTTTAAATTAGTTTATTTATCTATTTTTTAACTTTACAATATTGTATTTGTTTTGCCATACATTGACATGAATCCACCACGGGTGTACATGTTTTCCCCTTCCAGAATCCCCCTCCCACCTCTCTCCCTATCCCATCCCTCCGGGTCATCCCAGTGCACCAGCCCCGAGCACTCTGTATCATGCATCGAACCTGGACAGGCGATTTGTTTAACATATGATAATTTACATATTTCAATGCCATTCTCCCATATCATCCCGCCCTCACCCTCTCCTATAGAGTCCATAATACTGTTCTATTTATCTGTGTCTCTTTTGATGTCTCGCATACAGCGTTATCTTTACTGATTAACTAAGTACCATATATATGTGTTAGTATACTGTATTGGTGTTTTTCTTTCTCGCTTACTTCACTCTATAATAGGCTCCAGTTTCATCCACCTCATTAGAACTGATTCGAATGCATTCTTTTTAATGGCTGAGTAATATTCCATTGTGCATATGTACCACAGCTTCCTTATCCATTCATCTGCTGATGGGCATCTAGGCTGCTATTATAAACAGTGCTGCGATGAACACTTGGGTACACGTATCTCTTTCAATTCTGGTTCCCTCAGTGTGTATGCCCAGCAGTGAGATCGCTGGGTCATATGGCAGTTCTATTAAGAGCAAATAGCAGAATCAATTTGTTTGCCTAACAGAAGAGCTTAATTAAATGCATTGTGAAACATTCACTTAGTGAAATGCTTTGAAGCAATTCAAACTTTTGATGCAAAATTTAAACATGTTGACCCAGAAAACAGCTGTTAGTTGATTGACAGGTAAATGGAAGGCTCTAAGACATAGAAAACAGTATTCTGGTAAGGGAGAGGAAGACAGGGATACATTTGGAATTTGGGATTAAAATATGCATGTGTGCTATGCTTAGTTGCTCAGTCGTGTCTGACTCTTTGTGACTCCATGGACTGTAGCCCCCCAGGCTCCTCTGTCCATGGGATTCTCCAGGCAAGAATACTGGAGTGGGTTGCCATGCCCTCCTCCAGGGGATCTTCCCAACCCAGGGATCGAACCTAGGTCTCACACATTGCAGGCAGATTCTTTACTGTCTGAGCTGCCAGGGAAGCCTAAAATATGCATACTAATGTATAAAATAGATAACTAACAGGGACCTATTGTATGACACAGGGAGCTATATTCAGTATCTTGGAATAACCTATAATGGAAGAGAATGTAAAAAAAGAACATAGTTATTTATATATATGTATAATTGAATAACTGTATGGTATATGTGAAACTAACACCACATTGTAAATTAACTATATCTCTATAAAAATTAAAACAAAATAAATTTTAAGAAAATTAAAAAAGTGAGACACATAATATAACCAACTTTGTAATAAACATATTGATATATATGATATTGAGTATTTTTGAATATTGTATATCAAGTAGTATTTTAATTAAACTTCTGGTAATTTCTGATAGTACTCATTTTTATATGTGACTTTATATATGTCTAAATTTTTGAAAGGTAGCGTAATACTACTTTATCATCAGACAAAACAATAAAGCTGCTTTCTGTTTTTCTTTTTTGTGGGAAGGCTTTTTATTTTAAATGTAGCAGTATATGGACTGACATGAGTTTGAGTAAACTCTGGGAGATAGTGAGGAACAGGGAATCCTGGTGTGCTCCAGTCTATGGGGTGACAAAGAGTCGGGCGCAGCTTAGGACTGAACAACAAGCAGCAGTGTAGACATGTCCATCCCAAACTCCCAAACTGTCTCCCCACCACTTCCCCCTTGGTAACCTTAAATTTGTTCTCTAAGTCTGTGAGTCTGTTTCTATTTGGTAAATAAGTTCATTGAATCATTGTTACAGTTTGTTTGATAAAAAAAAAAAAAAAAGATTGGACTGTTTGAATTACATTTCCTAAACGGGGATGTTATTCCAAAGACCAGTGAGATTATGATACTCTAAACCAGATTTGATTATTTTAGCAAGTTTTTTTTAAGCTTTTCACATGTAAAACTCCTTGTGTTATGATTCTTGCAGTATTTCTCTGATCTAATCTTTTGGCACCTCAAGAATAGTATTTCTTGCACACTAAATTGCTTTCTGATGGGGAGGTAATATTTTAAGATGATTTAACATACTTGGGAGTAGTTATATTTTTTGCAATAAGGAATTGTTAATTGTTAAGAATATCTATATGGATTTGTTTCTTGGATGAAGCATTAAGTTAAGAACAAGGTGTGGAAAAGAAGGCAGGATTTAGACTTTAGAATCTTCAGACTGAAACACTCCTTACCTTTGATTTCTTCTAAATGCCTTAAGGCCAAGGAAGCAAAGGCAGGAGAGAATCCGGAGAAGCAATTCTATAGAATTGGACTTTTTATATCTGAGCAAGTTGGGTGACTTCTACTGAGCCTGGGTTGTTTTTCTGGTTACACTTTTCTTGTACAGGATTCCATTTCTTTTATTTGACAAAACCATAATAGTGATTGGGGAAAAAGCATTTTTAATGAGAAATATTAAATTACAAAAGTAGGTATGTTTCAAGGTTTAGACCGTCTTTTCAGTTTGTTATTGTCAATATCTATCTAGAGTCACTGAAGTGAACGTGACTTTAAAAACACCTGCTTGGTTTCTCTGTGCTGATAAATTACTTGGTCCTTATTCTCTGGGTCTTCCAATTCAGAACTATATCCAACCTGTCTTTTATTTTGCTATCAAGATTCTAATTAGGGTATGGTAGCTGCTTTTGCTTGCCTTCCAAATGTGGAGCATTGCAGTAGACTCAGTTCAGTTCAGTCACTAAGTTGTGTCTGACTCTGCGACCCCACGGACTACAGCATGCCAGGCCTCCCTGTCCATCTCCGACTCCTGGAGTTTACTCAAACTCATGTCCATTGAGTCGGTGATGCCATCCAACCATCTCATCCTCTGTCATCCCCTTCTCCTCCCACCTTCAATCTTTCGTAGCATCAGGGTCTTTTCAAATGAGTCAGTTCTTCGCATCAAGTGGCCAAAATATTGGAGCTTCATCTTCAGCATCAGTCCTTCCAATGAATATTCAGGACAGATTTCCTTTAGGACTGACTGGTAGGATATCCTTGCAGCCCAAGGGACCCTCAAGAGTCTTCTCCAACACCACAGTTCAAAAGCATCAATTCTTTGGTGCTTGGCTTTCTTTATAATCCAACTCTCACATGATTACTTGAAAAACCATAGCTTTGACTAGACGTATCTTTGTTGGCAAAGTAATGTCTCTGCTTTTTAATAAGCTGCCTAGGTTGATCATAGCTTTTCTTCCAAGGAGCAAGTGTGTTTTAATTTCATGGCTGCAGTCACCATCTGCAGTGATTTTGGAGCCCCCCAAAATAAAGTCTGTCACTGTTTCCCCATCTTTCCTATGAAGTGATGGGACCAGATGCCATGATCTTAGTATTCTGAATGTTGAGTTTTAAGCCAACTTTTCACTCTCCTTTTTCAATTTCATCAAGAGACGCTTTAGTCCTTCTTTGCTTTCTGCCATAAGGTTAGTGTCATCTGCATGTCTGAGGTTATTGATAATTCTGCCGGCAATCTTGATTGCAGCTTGTGATTCACCCAGCTCAGCATTTCTCATGATGTATTCTGCATATAAGTTAAATAAGCAGGGTGACAGCATACAGCCTTGAAGTTCATTTGGAGGTTCACGGTTCACATACTGTTGAAGCCTGGCCTGGAGAATTTGGAGCATTACTTTACTAGCTTGTGAGATGAGTGCCATTGTGCAGTAGTTTGAACATTCTTTGGCATTGCCTTTCTTTGGGATTGGAATGAAAACTGACCTTTTCCAGTCCTGTGGCCTCTGCTGAGTTTTCCAAATTTGCTGGCATATTGAGTGCAGTACTTTCACAGCATCATTTTTTAGGGTTTGAAATAGCTCAATGGGAATTCCACCTCCACTAACTTTGTTTGTGGTATTGCTTCCTAAGGCCCACTTGACTTCACATTCCTGGATGTCTAGCTCTAGGTTGGTGATCACATCATCGTGATTATCTGGGCCATGAAGATCTTTCTTTTACAGTTCTTCTGTGTATTCTTGCCACCTCTTCTTAATATCTTCTTCTGTTAGGTCCATACCATTTCTGTCCTTTATTGAGTCAATCTTTGCATGAAATGTTCCCTTGGTATCTCTAATTTTCTTGAAGAGATCTCTAGTCTTTCCCATTCTATTGTTTTCCTCTATTTCTTTGCACTTACCATTGAGGAAGGCTTTCTTATCTCTCCTTGCTATTCTTTGGAACTCTGCATTCAAATGGGTATAGCTTTCCTTTTCTCATTTGCCTTTCAAGTCTCTTCTCTTCATAGCTATTTGTAAGGCCTCATCAGCAACCATTTTGCCTTTTTGCATTTCTTTTCCTAGGTGTTGGTCTTGATCCCTGCCTCCTGTACAATGTCAGGAACCTCCAAAAATAGTTCTTCAGGCACTTAGTCTACAGATCTAATCCCTTGAATCTATTTCTCACTTCCACTGTATAGTCATAAGGTATTTGATTTAGGTCATACCTGAATGGTCTTGTGGTTTTCCCTACCTTCTTCAATTTAAGTCTGAAGTTGGCAATGGTCTGTGCCACAGTCAGCTCCTGGTCTTGCTTTTGCTGACTGTATAGAGCTTTTCCATCTTAGGCTGCAAAGAATATAATCAGTCAGATTTCAGTGTCCAGTGATGGGCATGAATAAAGTCTTCTCTTGTTTTGTCGGAAGAGGATGTTTGCTATTACCAGTGTGTTCTCTTGATAAAACTCTGTCATCCTTTGGCCTGCTTCATTCTGTACTCCAAGGCCAGATTTGCCTGTTTCTCCAGGTGTTTGTTGACTTCCTACTTTTGCATTCCATTCCCCAATAATGTAAAGGACATCTTTTTTGGGTGTTAGTTCTAGAAAGTCTTGTAAGTCTTCATAGAACCATTCAACTTCAGCGTCTTCAGCATTACTGGTTGGGGCATAGACTTGGATTACTGTGATATTGAATGGTTTGCCTTGGAAGCAAACAGAGATCATTCTGTCGTTTTTGAGATTTCATCCAAGTACTGCATTTCAGACTCTTGTTGACTATGATGGCTACTCCATTTCTTCTAAGGAATTCTTGCCCACAGTAGTAGATATAATGGTCATCTGAGTTAAATTCACCCATTCCAGTCTATTTTAGTTCACTGCTTCCTAAAATGTTGATGTTCACTCTTGCCATCTCCTGTTTGACCACTTCCAATTTGCCTTCATTCATCGATCTAACATTCCAGGTTCCTAAGCAGTATTGCTCTTTATAGCATTGGACTTTAATTCCGCCAGCAGTCACATCCACAACTGGCTGTTGTTTTTGCTTTGGCTCCATCTCCTCATTCTTTCTGGAGTTATTTCTCCACTTTTCTCCAGCAGCATATTGGGCACCTACCGACCTGCGCAGTTCATGTTTCAGTGTCCTATCTTTTTGCCTTTTCATACTGTTCATGGGGTTCTCAAGGCAAGAATACTGAAGTGGTTTGCCATTCCCTTCTCCAGCTAACCACGTTTTGTCATAATTCTCCACCATGACCTGTCCGACTTGGGTGGCCATACACAGCATGGCTTATACTTTCATTGGGTTAGACAAGGCTGTGATCCATGTGATCAGATTGGGTTTTTTTCTGTCTTTGTGGATTTCAGTCTGTCTGCTCTCTGATGGAGAAGCAGAAGAAACTTATGGAAGCATTAGACTAAAGTGTAATAAAATAAAAAGTGATAACTTTTACCTCCTTTAATAATTCATTGAGATGAAACAGGAATAATTTGCATATGTTGAAATCCTAAGTAGCAGTCTTCATGAGTAGTCTGTAAAGAATAGCATTTTTATGCCTTCATTCTTTCTCTGAAGTACTGACAACTAAGAATCAATTTTTTCCAGTTAAAGAAGTTTAAAAAAGATTTAATTTTAAATACTATCTTACATGCTAGCAAAGTAATGTGCAAAATTCTCCAAGTCTGCAGTTGGACGACCCTGAGGTTTGGCATGGGGAGGGAGGTGGGAAGGAGGGTCAGGACAGGGAACAGATGTACAGCAAAAAAAAAAAAAAAAAAAGTCTCCAAACCAGGCTTCAACAGTACATGAACCATGAACTTCCAGATGTTCAAGCTGGTTTTAGATAAGGCAGAGGAACCAGAGATCAAATTGCCAACATCCGCTGGATCATCGAAAAAGCAAGAGAGTTCCAAAACATCTATTTTTCCTTTATTGACTATGCAAAGCCTTTGACTGTGTGGATCACAATAAACTGTGGAAAATTCTGTAGGAGTTGGGAATACCAGACCACCTGACCTGCCTCTTGAGAAACCCATATGCAGGTCAGGAAGCAACAGTTAGAACTGGACATGGAACAACAGACTGGTTCCAAATAGAAAAGGAGTACGTCAAGGCTGTATATGGTCACTGTGTTTATTTAACTTATATGCAGAGTACATCATGAGAAACGCTGGGCTGAAAGTAGCACAAGCTGGAATTAAGATTGCTGGGAGAAATATCAGTAACCTCAGGTATGCAGATGACACCAACCTTATGGCAGAAAATGAAGAAGAACTAAGGAAGCTCTTGATGAAAGTGAAAGAGGAGAGTGAAAAAGTTGGCTTAAAGCTCAACATTCAGAAAACTAAGATCATGGAATCCGGTCCCAACACTTCATGGCAAGTAGACGGAGAAACAGTGGAAACAGTGGCAGACTTTATTTTTTGGGGCTCCAGAATCACTGCAGATGGTGACTGCAGCCATGAAATTAAAAGACGCTTACTGCTTGGAAGGAAAGTTATGACCTACGTAGACAGCATATTAAAAAGCAGAGGCGTCACTTTGCCAACAAAGATCTGTCTAGTCAAAGTTATGGTTTTTACACTAGTCATGTATGAGTGTGAGAGTTAGACTATAAAGAAAGCTGAGCAACAAAGAACTGATGCTTTTGAGCTGTGGTATTGGAGAAGACTCTTGAGAGTCCCTTGGAATACGAGGAGATCCAACCAGACCATCCAAAGGAAGTCAGTCCTGGGTGTTCATTGGAAGGACTGATGCTGAAGCTGAAACTACAATACTTTGGCCACCTCATGTGAAGAACTGACTAATTTGAAAAGACCCTGATGCTGGGAAAGATTGAAAGCAAGAGGAGAGGCGGATAACAGAGGATGAGATGGTTGGATGGCATTACTGACTCAATGGACATGAGTTTGAGTACATTCCGGCAGGTTGTGATGGACAGGTTGGGATAATATGTGGATTCTCTAAAGAGATCCCCACACCTTTTATTATAATAACATGATAGATCCTTTTCTAGTTCCTTTTTTAATAATCTTTTTATGTTATATCATATTAACTGTTTATCAATTGTGAATATGGTTGATATAAATAAAATCTGAAATTTTGCAGTGGCTGACATTCAATTTTGATCTTTAGACTCGCAATTTAAATTTACTGAATAGTTGGAACCTCTTATCTGGAGTGTGACAATCAGTGGTTATTTCATTCATTCACAATTACTTGGCAGACCTAACGTTTTTGTTATCCATTGAATGTCTTCGAATGTGAAGGACTTCCTCATAATATAACATAAATTTTCATATTGGAGATTGTTGTGTTTAATCATGATCCAGCGACTTTTCATAGTGAAGAACATGTCGTCTTTTTTTTTTTCCCCTCTGTTTAATCATGGTCCAGCGATTAAACAAAAACCAACAAAACTACACGGTTCTATGTAACATGTTCTCATGCCAAAGAGAATGCTAATAGAGGATTGCATTTAGCTTAGTAGCCAGTCACACATTGTAAAGGTCTTCAATAAAGTCACCAATAATTCTATCACGTACTGCCTAATATAATTTGGAAGAACGAAAGTATTCCTTTCTGATTCCTTTATGTTTATGTTTTTCTTGCAGATAAAGTAGCAAATGTATAACTTGGGTATATTGGAATTGATTAGCCTTCCTGCTCTTCATAACTATAGGTAGCACGGGCTTGATGGCTAAAACTTACTTTCCTCAGAAATGGCTAATTAGCAATTGAGATTTTTTTCAGGGACCCCTTTTCAGTGGTAGTCATGAATAGGACTTTCAGGTCTTTTAATTCCACTTTTCCTATTTTTAACTTTTTCTTTCTATTTTTTCCTTTTGCAGCAGCTGCCTCACTCAGGTGCTGATGACCTCAGTTAGACCTGCCCTAGTCTATTCCTTCAGCTCTGCTGGTCATAAATTCTGTTACCTTGTGCCTAGGAAGATAGAGACACTACTCTCTGTTAACTAACTTTCAGAAATGGTGCCAACTCTTGAATTCTCCAAAGTATAGCAGAGAATAGACTCCAGTGGTTCAGACTTTACTAGTAAAGTTCAAGGATAACAAAAGAAAAATAACACACAGTACAATACAGATATTGTTAAATTTCATATCTCAAAGACTTAAGTTTATCCAAAGTCTTCTAGCTCCTTACCTGTTTCCAGGACCCTGGGGCAGCTTACTCTACCAAGTGAAGTACTTAATGCATCCACCTCACTGCCCTCTACATTTTGGTACAAATTTGAGAGGACCGTGCCCAGAGTTCTTAATCTCCCCGGGTGTTGAAATGATTCAGTGCTAAGGTCCACACTCCAGAGCATCCCCCTACAATTATGTAACTATATGCACTTCATCCACAATTACACAGTTGTGGTCCTGTCCCTAATACATGATCAAAGCCAGTGCATTCTGGATTGTTTATTCTTAATAACATATCCCTACTATTTCGGTGTCTTTCCATGCATCTTAATTTATGTGAAGTGACACCGAATGGACTTTAATTCCAGATCTCCTACAAACAAATACTCAAACAAGCAAGATTTTCATAGAGCCTTCTCTAGAAGTAACAAAACACCATAACCTTGTAACACATTTATACTTAAGACATATGATCGACTTTCTTAACCAGAGTCCACTGTCTCTCTTTCTAAAATATCTGTATCAAGTGATTCTATTGCTTTTAAGTCTCCTGTGAGAAATAATGAACAGTTGTTTGCTTTATATTAACCTAATAGGGCCATATTCTGCACCCACATGTACAGAAAAGTGTATGGCAGATATAAATAAAAGCTCAGTGCCTACTCTCTACCAAAGCATCTCACCGCATATTATTTATGAGCTTCATATGAATGATGGACCCAGAGATATATTTTTCCTCATTCTAAACTTATGCAGCATTTTATCTATTAATTGGTGTTTATTGATTATCAAAGAAATCAGAGTTTCTTATTTATAAAAATATTTTCATTGTATTAATATGGAAAGTTTAGAAATTATCAATTGCTCTTAAATTAACTTTATCTAGCTGTAAAAATAATTGGTGGAACATATCCAAAGTTTTAGCATTGCGGTATTCACTTATAAAAGTGCTTTAGCCAGCTGGGATACCGTACATAAAAAAAAACAAAAACAAACATGTCTACAGATGCTAATTACATCAGAAGGGTTTACCACCTGCACTGATTAAATCAACCTTAAAAAATTATGCATTTATCTTACTGAGTAAAAATATAGACTATTTGTCAACAAATGGCAGAACAGATATATGGGGAGATACATGTGTGTGTGTGTATATATATATATATATATTTAGTTTTAGTTTTCATACCTGGAATACTGCTGAGTTTTAAGTTGTATATCTAAAATGAGGGGTATATTTCTTACAATTTTTGTTGGTTGCTAGAAATAATTAAGTAATTTTCTTGATGTTAAAGTTGGGAAAATATAATTTCTAAAATATAAAATGCATATCAGTACTTTTTTTTTAGTTTTCCTGGCTGTGTATCTAGACTGCCAAATATGCTATGGATTGATCCTCATGTTGTCCCCTTGTGGAGCAGCCTTGTCCCTTAGTCCCACTTTGCAAATCCGAGTGTCAGTGTCTTGCTCAGTGCTTTTCTGTGCCACTAAGTAAACCATGCTCCAGGCTTATGAAACAGGACAGTCATTCATTGTTGCAAACAAAAGAAAAAGTGTTCTCCAAACTCACTTTTAACTTATCCTTGCTTCAGCCAGAGGTTTAAAGGGATCCAGTTTGGAGCTCAGTATTATGTTAAAAATTGTCTTAGGTTTTGTGAAATGTTCTCTCCTTTTGGTGCTTTCCCTGCATTCCAGTGATCTTGAATTAATTAATTTGGTACCATTAAGAACAGAGAGGAGGCTATTCCTCTTAGGAATTTAAAAACCATTTTCTTTTACTTGATGCTTCCACTTGGACTTCTAGTTTAATTTTCCTTATCTTTTTTATCTTTTTTTTCCTGCAACTCATGCGGAGGAGAACTGAAGAAGAGTGTTTAATTCTCTTAAAATTTTTTAAAAAATGAAACACGATCTTAAATATATTAAAATACTTTGATTTATTCTGCTGTAAAATTAATTCTCTTTGTGGTCAACTATTTCACAGCATCTTGGCATGGGGATATATAGTGTGTTTTTAAAAATATAGTTATTTGAAGCTTGATTTATCATTTTGGCTCAAATATGTGAACCCATAGAATATTTCACATGGATTGCAGTGCCAAATTCCTGTCATCCCCCAGAACAAAACAACGAAGTTTGTTTTTTGATTGGAGTTTGGAGTCACTTGTTTAGTACTTTTTTTTTTTTTTTCAACAGTTAAGATTTTCACTTTGTCATGAAAGCCGACTGGCCTTGGCAATGAAATTTTAAAATAATGTTTGATTTTTAACAATCCTATTTTTTTGGAAGTAAAATTTAAAAGTTTTTTCTAGAATATTTTAAAGCATTTCAGGTGGTGACAGAAGTCATAAAATGAGAGAAGATAAATTCAGTCTGACACTTTAAGATGGTATCTGTATAACTAAGGCAAATTGCTGAGTTGTATATAAATAGCCAGTGAGTTGGGAAACTGCAAATAGTTAAATATAATAATTGAGTCCGACATGAATTTTTCCCTCTTTTATATACCCAGACAAACCTTGTGTATCTTTGTAAATTCTTTTGTAAATTCATCATATTCATTGAATTTGTTAGCAGTATGCTATTTCTAGAAGTCCTAATTTGAATAAGATAAGAAAAGGAGGGGAAAGAAAATCCCCAAAATTCAATACACACAGATTCTTTCTCTGAATATATAATGTTGAAATATTATTTCTTTCAAAGTTATAAAATCCACAGTTTTTCTTTTTAAATGTGGTCACCAGTTTTATGCACATTTCTTTTTTTTCTTCCCCCAAATTTTATCCTCTTGTTTTTGGTAAACAAGGTATCTGTGAAGTGAAAGTTGCTCAGTTGTGTCCGACTCTCTGTGACCTCATGGACTATACAGTCCATGGAATTCTCCAGGCCAGAATACTGCAGTGGGTAGCCTTTCCCTTCTTCAGGGGATCTTCCCAGCCCAGGGATCGGACCAACGTCTCCTCCTGCAGGCAGATTCTTTACTAGCTGAGTCACAAGGGAAGCCCAAGGTGTCTGCATTCTTTAATAGTTACAAAGGTCAAAGGACTCCTTAAATTTATAAGAAAAAAAGCAGTGTCCAGCTTTACTTTCACTGACTCTTATTTAATGACTGAGTACCAGCAGTAAATATGGAACTCTTTATAGTCATGATTTTGTGTAGGTAGAGGAGACCAAGTTCTCAGGTCTTGAATAGAAGATACATTTTAACACACCAAGGTAGAAACAGTCGAAGCACAAACTACTTGTGGATATTGTAGTTATATTGTAGAAGTGTAGCTATGTAGAAGGTGCACTTCAATGATCATTTGCCCCCTTTAACATCTTAGTATTTTAATAATAGACCATTACTAATGCAGTCTTCTATACTGTGGTCTTGCACCAGAGTATAAATATGTTTGACGCTGTTGTTAAGGTGACACATCCTTTTCTTGTATATTGACATTTTCATCTTAATGCATTATACCTGTCTGGTGAGGAAAACTTTAATGTGCTCTTGAAATATTAAAAAAAAAAAAAAACCTGGAAAGTAAAAATGTCCACTCTAAGGGATTAGAGCTAATTTTACTATTTTTTTCTATATGATAGAAAAATGATTGTTTGAATAAATGTTACTATTTTGTGTAGATTTATTAAATTTTATAAGAATTCTGTAAGCAGCTTTCTCAGTGGTGATCAAAAGCATAAAAATATGGGCTATGCTTGTGTGATGTTTTACAAAGGTACTGTTTATAGCTCTGCCTCTTTAGGAGAAATTGAAAATATAGGATGATGGATACAGATTTTTTGGTAACTTGAGAAAACATATCCTTGAGGACAGATAGTACCTGTCTTTTGATATATAACTTTGGTAAGTTAAATTGTTTAATATGATTAATGGTTTTGAAGTATTATAGTTGAAGTATGATAATGATTTTAGGAACAGGTAAAAATCTGACCTAGGTGACTTAATAAAATATGTGAATGTATTGATTTTACTAGTGAGTCAAAGGATATATCTAGCTTCAAGCAGCAACTTTAAGCAAGATCAAGAAGTATGATCAGAACTAGCATTTCTCTTTCTCCATTTGTTGGTGCTTCTTCCTCAGTGTTGATTCTGTACTCTAGTGACCCAAAGATGGTGTGGCCACAAGCTGTAGTGCTACAGGATTTTTCTTTAAAATTCTGATGGAGAGGAGAAAAATCTGCGTCCCATATTGTTCTGTAAAAGTCACAGGATCAATGCTATTGACTCCAACTGGCCTGACTGGGAGAAGAGACCTATCCCAGTCCATCTGTAGGTCAGTGAGGATGGCAAGTACTAATTGACCTCAATCAATAAAGGGTTATGTTTTGATGAGTATGAGACCAGTTTCCTATTGCTGAGAAACTTGGGGTACTATTTAGAAAAGATAATGGATGCAGGGTTGACAACCACAGATTTTCACTGTAGTCTTTATTGTTTTATTTTTGGAGCTCATGGACAGTGAGACTACTGATGGGTTGAGAGGGCTTAGCATAGTTGTTTTTTAATGTTTTGAACACTGACATTCACCTCCTCTTCCTTATTGTTGTTTAGTCACTAAGTAGTACCTGACTCTTTTGCAACTCCATGGAGTATAGCCCACCAGGCTCCTCTGTCCATGGAATTCTCCAGGCAAGGGTACTGGAATGGGTTGATCTCCAGGGGATCTTCCTGACTCAGGGACTGAACCTGGGTCTCCTGCATTGAGGACAGATTCTTTATGGTCTGAGCCACTAGGAAAACCCAGAAGCAGACTATAATGTAATTCTTTTAGATCTTACCCTAATGAGCTGCTGGAGAGGACCATTTTCTAAGTTTTATGCCATCAATAGTAATAGTATGCCATCAGAAGTTTTGCTGGGAGAAAAATGTTTCTCTGGGCTTTCTAGCTGCAATGTGCCTCCCTTCATAAATGGATTTTTTAACCTAGCCCTTAAGATATCTCCTTGGTTTAGCAGCTTTTGGCTTTAAATAACAGAAGATCAAGCTAGCAGTGACCTTATCCAAAGGACACTTGCTTACTTCAAAGAATCCTGAAAGAAAATGGTACCTGTAATGATTTGGTTTCCAACCGAATCATCAAGGACGTTTCTCTTTCCAGAGGCTTTGGTATATTATTTTACTAACTGTAGGTAGTAAAATGGCTTTCAGATATCTTGGCATCAGGTCCTGACATAACAGCATTCTAAAACAGAAGTATAATAGATTGCACAAATATTTTTCTGAAGTCACCCAGTACCCCACCCCCTCCCCCAATTCCATATCATTAACTAGAACAATAGACTGTAAATAAATGTCATCATTTTCTATATTAATAATAGAGACTGTGCCAGGTAGAGTGTGACTAAGAGCAGTTGTGTGGCTGGTATCTCCCACAACTGCTCAAAGTAAATAAGAGATAATTCCTTCGTTTTATGTAGAGGCATGGGGGTAAGAGACTAGTCTGATACTAAAGACTTTGTAATGAAAACCACTTTTTTTCCTGTTTTAGTTCTTGTGCTTTTTCAGTGGTTCTGAATCTTTAGGATAATGTCATTTTAACAAAGTATTTCACATAATAGAAGCAAGTTCTGCTAACCTTGTTATCCTTGAATGCTTCCTCCATCAAGATGCTAAAGATGAAAACAGGATAGGTCAAAATAAATTCAGTTCAGTTCAGTCACTCAGTCATGTCCGACTCTTTGCGACCCCGTGAATCACAGCATGCCAGGCCTCCCTGTCCATCACCAACTCTGTGAGTCCACCCAAACTCATGTCCATTGAGTCGCTGATGCCATCCAGCCATTTCATCCTCTGTCGTCCCCTTCTCCTGCCCCCAATCCTTTTCAGCATCAGGGCCTTTTCCAATGAGTCAACTTTTCACATGAGGTGGCCAAAGTATTGGAGTTTCAGCGTCAACATCAGTCCTTCCAATGAACACTCAGGACTGATCTCCTTTAGGATGGACTGGCTGGATCTCCTTGCAGTCCAAGGGACTCTCAAGAGTCTTCTCCAACACCACAGTTCAAAAGCATCAGTTCTTCGGTGCTCAGCTTTCTTCACAGTCCAACTCTCATGACTACTGGAAAAACCATAGCCTTGACTAGACGGACCTTTGTTGGCAAAGTAATGTCTCTGCTTTTTAATATACTATCTAGGTTGGTCGTAACTTTCCTTCCAAGGAGTAAGTGTCTTTTAATTTCATGTCTGCAGTTACCACCTGCAGTGATTTTGGGACCCCAAAAATAAATTAGGCAAAAAATTAAAGTAAAATTACACATATATGTGCATATATACACACAAAATGTTATACACACCTAGATATGTGTTGTATTATCATGTATTTTCGAGGTGCACATTGCCATGATGTAGCACAACGGAAGAATTCTAGTAATTTAAAATAGCCTTATCATGTTTTCCTTTCATTTACTGATTTCCAAGCTTTCCTTCTTTCATAGGTTCAGATACTGCTGTATTTCCATTCAAAATTTATATGAGCAGTGTAATCTATTAACAAGTATTGTTTAAAATATATTTTCACCCACAGAAAGTATTAGCATCATCTTAGAGAAATGTTTGCTTATTACACTTGGCAGCATCTTTCTCTCTTTCTCACTTCCTGTCTGACTAATAAGATACTTATCATTATACCAGACTTAAATAATTATTATGTAGGTAATTTTACTTCCCTGGTCACTTCCAACACTAGAAGACTATTAATGTGTTGTATACTAAATTATATAGACATAAATTATGGCAATAGCTGTCTTTATGACATGGTCATGATTTATATTATAGAAGATGTGTTTAGAGATAAGTTCTAACATAATAGTTTTTTTTTTTTTCTCATGCTATCAGATTCAGAACTTCTAAGACAATTTTTTTAAACTTTTGAATGAGCCAGATATTTGGATGTTGCTATACCAAAAATTTTCTCCATGATTATTATCTTTGTTTAGGTGAGATAAATTTTAAAAGAGAAAGAAAAGGCAAATTTAGTGATTCCCATATAATGTAAGGAGATAGTAATAGGATACTAAGGACAAAATGTTTTAATCAACATTAATTTTTAAGTCTAATCTGCCTGCAATGCAGGAGACCCAGGTTCAATCCCTGGTTGGAGAAGATCCCTGGAGAAGGAAATGGCAACCCACTTCAGTAGTCTTGCCTGGAGAATCCCTTAGACAGAGGAGCCTGGTGGGCTATAGTCCTTGGGTTGCAAAGAGTCAGACACAAGTTACCAACTAAACCACCACCTTCAATTTTTAAGTCATGCAACTAAGAAGGGAGAAGCAAAGAGTGCCCTCGTTAGAGTAGAGTAAATGAGATAGAATTGGAGTTTCTCCAGTGTCCATTGACTGGTTTAGAGTTTTTAGGGTCAAAAGTATAGAGCCACAATTATAAGGTAGTCAATATAAGTCAATATAAACCTCAATAAAAAAACAGTTATAATTTATAGAGTGGCTGTTGTCTCTTCATAATTAAAACTACCTTATATTTACTGAAATATACTTAATTTTCATTATGGCTCATGTATAAAATATCATTCTGGATATTTAACCCAGTTTGTTTAGTTCAAAGAGAAAGTCTTCTAACTTTGATGACAGAAAGAAATGTCATAACATAAAGTAATCTCTGGGGGTTTTGGGACTGTAGTTATAAAACTAGTAACATTTATTGTGGTTTATCTAGAAAGCACTGATAGTGTTTAGAAATTAGATTATTGTTCAATTAGATGGCAAGCTTGTACATGTTTGTAATTATCTTTTGTTTATATGAAAATATACTTGTATATGTATGTGTAACTGTGTATCCATAATTTGAACATTAAAAAACATAGCAGTCTTAAGACTGCCAGCAACACAGTCTTCATGACTCTGCTGTGCATCTAATGAGTGCATGGTGGTACAGGAGTGAATCAGTCAAATAAAGAAGGTCTGCCCCAGGGCTTTTCTTTGTTAACAGCAAAGTAAGAGACCTGGAGTCTGAGAAAATCCTGAAAACTAAGAGGAAGCTGGAAGGCAGGAAATAATCTCAGAGGAGGAGAATTTTAGAGACTTTTTTATGTTCTCTTAGATGCCTGTTCTCAAAATGCCTCCCTTTCTTCAGATTGCACCACTGGGAAAGCAAATAGAACCTCCTTGACCAACAACCAAGGCTCATTTTAACAAAATATGTACCCAAGTGGCTTGACTATATCTTCTGACCTGTAATTTCCTGAGACCACCTGTCCAATTTGAGGCTCCAAGGGAAGAGTAAGGAGAGATTTCACAGACTGTTCAGGTGAACCTCTTCTTACTCTGTTTCAATCTCAAACACAGCTAGTTATCAGACACCAAGCACTTGCCTCAGCAAAGCCACGATGTGCAGAAAACAGAGGTGGTGGATTGCTGAGGTAGGTTATGTACCAGCTGGGGGGTTTTGTGAAATGAAAGACACCAAGTCAAACCCAAGTACTGGTTATATTGAGGGGAAAAAACATGGAGTGGACTCATCAGAAGGAAGAGTGAAGGTATCTGGAGTGAAGAGAACAGTAGCATTCCTCTTCCTCTTTTGTCTTTTAAACCGTTATTACACCTAAGATATTCTACTAGGTTTATATTAAATATGATTGCTGAAGAAAGCTTTCTTGATTCACTTGCGAACCATATGATTTAAAGCAGCTGCTCAGACATTTCCAAATGGATTTATTTTCATTTCCTCACAATGATATTGAAACTCTACCTTTTCCTGTAAATGAAAGTATTTAAATAGATGAGATACTCAGAATTTAGACTTATGATTTGTTTTACTTGTGATGATATATACTGTAGTACTGACTATGATGTTAGCAAATACCTTACCTATCTGTGTGCACCACAACTGCATTCATTAATCAGAAATAAATAAACTCAGGTAAGAGTATTCTGATTGATGCTATACTAATTGATAATACTTACAAGAAAGTGACAAAATGAAGAAGCATATTCTATTGGCCCCAGGTATTTGGTTACTCACTTTTTAATAAGTGAATCCAATTTCAAGTCTGTTGATGAGAATTCAGACCTAGCAAGCAGTAGGAGTTGAGGAAGGTTCAACCAATGTGGGATTAATTTAACATCCTAACTGTGACCTTCCTAGTTGTGCTATTAGAACAAGTAAGTAAATCTGTCTCTGCAAGTTTCTCTACTTCCTAGGTATGAAATGCTCTCTTGTGGTTTTTAGGGATAAAACGGTAATGAACTTAAGAGTTTTGTACAGTGACTGGGACATACTATAATTTATCCACTCAAAGGCATACGTTATATACTTATTTTTGTGTATCTGAAAATGGATTCCTTATAATATTTGATAGTCTGTCAATGTAATTGGTAACATTATTTTCCCCTTAATGGTGCATAAAACTATGTTCTATCATATAAGCAGTGGCATCATGTGTTTTTTGAAATATGAGTCATAAAATGGCTTCTAAAATAATACTCCACCCTATAATGAAAGGTGTCTTAATGTTTTACAAATTGGGAATAGATGTACCCAAACTGTTAGTTCCCTTTCCTTTTCCATAGAACTGTTATTTGATGATAGCCATTGTTCAATACTAATGGCTAATCTAAGCCTCAGTCTATGATCCTTTTGTGATGTTTCAGATTTTATATATGAATTACATGACTTGCCTTGTGGCTCAGATGGTAAAGCGTCTGACTACAATGCGGGAGACCTGGTTTCGATCCCTTGGTTGGGAAGATCTCCTGGAGAAGGAAGTGGCAATATATATATGTGTGTGTGTGTGTGTGTGAATTATTTTTGATTAATAAATATAGACATCACAAATATGAAGCAAATAATAAAAACAGTTAAAGTCTTGTAATTGCACTTGTTAATAATTGCTGTGCTTTGATAAAGATATTTTCACACATCACCAAGTTTCTGATGAAACAACTGATCTCTACATAACATAGGGGGGCTTTAAACAGAGTGGAGAACGGCATGGCAAGCCACTCCGGTATTCTTTCCTGGAGAATCCCATGGACAGAGGAGCCTGGTGGGCTACAATCCATAGGTCACAAAGAGTTGGAGACTATTGAAGTGACTTAGCGCTCACACATGCATTAACAGAGACTTCATTTAGTATGGAATTGATAATATATGTTATGTGTTTTTAAGTGGACTTTGCCATGGTGTCTCATCTAAAGTAGATTGGTTTTTGTGGCTGTGTAGTATGGATGTGTGTGGTTACTGTGTGCAGTATGAAAAGGGTGCTATGAAATAGAGGCTACTGGATATTTCTGATAAGAAACTAAAACAAAGCTAGCTTAATAACACTGTTATTTTTTTTTTCCCCTGCCACTTCAGCAGAGGATGTGATGAAGGAAACTTGAGTGCAGCGATGAAATATCAGGACAAGAACATGAAAGGTTGAGTTATAGGAAATGAGACAGAAGGTACACTGACTCTTTACCCAGAACAGATCTCAGGTTAACTGAAAGTCTGGCGCTAGGAACAAAGACAAACTCATTGCCTTTTCATGGTAAATGTCTGTAAACCCAGTCGTGAGGGAACTTCTGATGCCCTAGTGTGCTTTTCAACAGATTTGCAAATTCAGTCAATACATGAAATAATAATCAGCAGTTGGGAGTCAGTGCTTTGCCTTATATTTTGGTAGATCAATTGCTTAAGGATTTAAAATCCATCCACAGTAAGGATGATACATACTGGATTAGAATTAAGGGATTTATTTCGTCTTCTTTTCCCAGAAAACCAGGATTACTTCATGTCAAAACAGTGTCTTGAGAAAGTGTAAATAGCAAAAGGCTTTACTTGAAACTTCATTTGGAGATGAAGATTTTTATTTCCAAAATATATTATCATTATAAGATATGATTTTGTGTACCTGTATTTTTGAAAGTAAGTACCTTACTTTATACAAAGCAAAGCTTGTTAAATTGTGTTTATAAAATGCTACTTGTGAAAGTAGCAGTGCTCAAATACATAATTTAAATCTCTCTTCTTTGGCTCCCTACTTTAAAGTTACATTAGCTATATCCTTGGAATTAAAAATGCTTTATTATGGTATATTTGACATATTGATATTATTTAAAAACTCTCACCAAAGTATTTTGCAAAGAGAACATCAGTTTTATATCAGTTGATATTCTCCCTATACCTCCTTAAACTATGCCTGTGTATGTGTGCATATTTGCTCAGTTGCTCAGTTGTGTCCAACTCTTTGCAACCCCATAGACTGTAGCCTACCAGGCCTTTCTGCCTATGAAAATTTCCAGGCAAGAACATTGAAGGGGTTACCATTTCCTTCTCCAGGGGATCTTCCCAACCCAGGGATCAAACCTGAGTTTTTTGTGTCTCCTCCATTGTCAGGCAGATTCTTCACCACTGTGTGACCTTGGAAACCCTATAAATATTAATAACATGAAAACAATTGGTCAGGCACCATAATTGATATTGTTTGCTGTGCTTTTTAATTGCATGGGTAGCTATTTATTGCATAGAGTTGTTTTATTTCCTGGATAAAATGGATAATTCTGATTTCTGAATAGGTACATTGAAAATCATTGCTGGATACCAGAGATGTTTCTGGGGTCCCTTTAATTGCATTGAAGAGACTGCACCTAATCAGTTTTTGTACTTGGCCCTATGCCTTCCATAATATATGCCAAGTTACAGATTTCAAGTCTTTTGTCAATAGAATGGTGATGTTTATATGTACTTTGAAAAACTCTAGGGAACACAAAAACACTGAAAGTTGATTTCTAGTAATGGTGATCAAAATCTGCTGCATTTTTAAGTTTCTGCCTTGAATTTTTGTCAAGTGTGAGACTGCAGATCTTATGTACTAACATTAAGATTAACAACAAAAGATTTTTCCCCTTTTGTTTTTTTTTTTTTTTGAAAACAATTATTTATTTTGAATTGTAGGATGATTACTTCACAATACTGTGTTGGTTTCTGCTATGTGTGTGTGCGTGCACGTGTGTGTTAGTCACTGAGTTGCTTCAGACTCTTTGTGACCCCGTGAACTGTAGCCCGTCAGACTCCGCTGTCCATGAAATTCTCTAGGCAAGAATACTGGAGTGGGTTACCATTCCCTTTTCCAGGTTTCTGTCACACATCAACATGAATCAGCCATAGGAATACATATGTCCCCTCCCTCTTGAACCTTCTTCTCACCTCCCACCCCACTAGGTTGACACAGAGCCCTGGGTTGAGCTCCCTGAGTCACACAGCAAATTCCCAGTGGCTATCTATTTTATATATGGTAATGTATATGTTTCCATGCTACTCTCTCAATTCATCCCAACCTCTCCCTCCCACACTGTGTCCCCAGGTTTGTTCTCTATGTCTGCATCTTCATTGCTGCCCTACAGATAGGGGCTCATCAGTACCATCCTTCTAGATTCCATATACATCTATTAATATACGATATTTGTCTTTCTCTTTCTGACCTACTTCACTCTGCACCTTATTAGAACTGAATCAAATGCGTTCCATTTTATGGCTGAGTCATATTCCATTTTCTATACGTTCCATGACCTTTTTATCCATTCATCTGTCTATGGGATATTTAGGTTGTGTCCATGTCCTAGCTATTGTAAATACTGCTGTGATGAACATTGAGGTACATGTGTCTTTTCCAGTTATGGTTTTCTGAGGGTATGCCCAGTGGTGGGATTATTGGGTCATATGGTAATTTTATTCCTAGTTTTTAAAAGAATCACCATATTGTTCTCTGTAGTGGCTGTTATCTATTTGCATTCCCATTAACAGTGCAAGAGGGTTTGCTTTTCTCCACACCCTCTCCAGCACTGAATGTTTGTAGATTTTTTGGATGATGACCATTCTCACCCATGTGAGATGATAACTCATTTTAGATTTTATTTGCATTTGTCTAATAATGAATGGTATTGAGCATCTTTTCATGTGTTTATTAGCCATCTTTATATCTTCTCTGGAAAAATGTCTGTTTATATCTTCTGCCCAGTTTTTGACTGGGTTGTTCATTTCTCTATTATTGAGCTGAGTGAACTGCTTGTATATTTTGCAGATTGATCCTTTGTCAGTTGTTTCATTTGCTATTTTTTTCTCCCATTCTGAGAGTTGTCTTTTCACCTTATTTATAGCTTCCTTCACTGTGCAAAAACTTTTCATTAAATTAGGTCCCATTTGTTGATTTTTGTCTTTATTTCCATTACTCTAGGAGGTTAGTCATAGCAAATCTTGCTGTGATTTATGTCAAAGAGTGTTCTGCCTGTGTTTCTCTAAGAGTTTTATAGTTCCTGGTTTTACACTTAGGTCTTTAATACGTTTTGAGTTTATCTTTGTGTATGGTGTCAGGTGGTGTCTTAATTTCATTCTTTTACACAAAGCTGTCTAGTTTTCCTGCACCACTTATTGAAGAGACTAAATTTTCTCCATTGCATATTTTTGCCTCCTTTGTCAAAGACAAGGTGCTCATTTGTATGTGGGTTTATCTCTAGACTTTCCATCTTGTTCCAATGGTCTGTATTTCTGCTTGTGTGCTAGTGCCATACTATCTTGATGACTGTAGCTTTGTCTGAAGTCTAAAGTCAGGCAGGTTGATTACTCCAGCTCCATTCTTCTTTTTCAAAATTTGTTTGGTTAACTGGGGTCTTTTGTGTTTCCATATGAATCTTGAATTTTTTATTCTAGATCTGTGAAAAATATCACTGGTAGTTTGACAGGGATTGTATTTAATCTTTAGATTGCTTTTGTCATTTTCACAATATTGATCCTTTCAATTTAGGAACATAGTATATCTCTCCATCTGTTTGTATTATCTTTGATTTCTTTCCTCAGTGTCTTATAGTTTTCTCCATATAGGCCTTTTGTCTTGTTAGGTAGGTTATTCCCTAGGTATTTTACTCTTTTTGTTGAAGTGGTGAATGAGATTGTTTCCTTAATGTCACTTTCTGATTTTTTATTGTTAGTATATAGTAAAGCAAGGGATTTCTGTGTATTAATTTTATATCCTGCAGTTTTAGTAGTTTTCTGGTGGCATCCTTAGGGTTTTCTCTGTATAGTATCATGTCATCTGCAAACAGTGAGGGTTTTACTTCTGCTTTTCCAATCTGGTTTCCTTTTATTTCTTTTTCTTCTCTGATTGCTCTAGCTAGGACTTCTAAAACTATGTTGAATCATAATGGGCACTCTTGCTTTGTACCTGATTTTAGAGGAAATATTGTCACGATGGTGAGATCACTCACACTCACCTAGAACCAGACATCCTGGAATGTGAAGTCAAGTGGCCTTAGGAAGCATCACTACAAACAAAACTAGTGGAGGTGATAGAATTCCAGTTGAGCTATTTCAAGTCCTAAAAGATGATGCTGTGAAACTGGTGCACTCAATATGTCAGCAAATATGGAAAGCTCAGCAGTGGTCACAGGACTGGAAAAGGTCAGTTTTCATTCCAATCCCAAAGAACGGCAATGCCAAAGAATGTTCAAACTACCACACAGTTGCATTCATCTGACAGGCAAGTAAAATAATGCTCAATTCTCCAAGCCAGGCTTCAGCAATACATGAACCATGAACTTCCAGATGTTCAAGCTGGGTTTAGAGAAGGCAGAGGAACCAGAGATCAAATTGCCAACATTCGCTGGATCATCGAAAAAGCAAGCGAGTTCCAGAAAAACATCTATTTTGGCTTTATTGACTATGCCAAAACTTTGGCTGTGTGGATCACAATAAACTGTGGGAAATTCTGAAAGAGATGCGAATACCAGACCATCTGACCTGTCTCTTGAGAAACCTGTATGCAGGTCAGAAAGCAACAGTTAGAACTGGACATGGAACAACAGACTGGTTCCAAATAGGAAAAGGTACTCCTTTACATTAAGGCTGTATATTGTCACCCTGCTTATTTAACTTAGATGCAGAGTACATCATGAGAAATGCTGGGCTGGAAGAAGCACAAGCTGGAATCAAGATTGTCGGGAGAAATATCAATAACCTCAGATACGCAGATGACACCACCCTTATTGCAGAAAGCGAAGAAGAACTAGAGCCTCTTGATGAAAGTGAAAGAGGAGAGTGAAAAAGTTGGCTTAAAGCTCAACGTTCAGAAAACTATGATCATGGCATCCAGTCTCATCACTTCATGGCAAATAGATGGGGAAACAGTGGAAACAGTGGCTGACTTTATTTTTCTGGGCTCCAAAATCACTGCAGATGGTGATTGTAGCCATGAAATTAAAAGGCACTTACTCCTTGGAAGGAAAGTTATGACCAACTTAGACAGCTTATTAAAAAGCAGAGACATTACTTTGTCAACAAAGGTCCATCTAGTCAAGGCTATGGTTTTTCCAGTAGTCATGTATGGATGTGAGAGTTGGACTATAAAGAAATGTGAGCACAGAAGAATTGATGCTTTTGACCTGTGGTGTTGGAGAAGACTCTTGAGAGTCCCTTGGATTGCAAGGAGATCCATCCAGTCCATCCTAACTGAGATCAGGCCTGGGTGTTCATTGGAAGGACTGGTGTTGAAACTGAAACTCCAGTACTTTGGCCACCTGATGCGAAGAACTGACTCAACTGAAAAGACCCTGATGCTGGAACATATTGAAGGTGGGAGGAGAAGGGGACGATAGAGGATGAGATGGTTGGATGGCATCACCGACTCAATGGACATGGGTTTGGGTAGACTCTGACTGTTGGTGATGGACAGGGAAGCCTGGCGTGCTGCGGTTCATGGGGTCACAAAAAGTCGGACACAACTGAGCGACTGAAATGAACTTTCATTTTTTCACCACTGAGAATAATGTTTGCTGTGGAATTGTTGCATACAGTGTTTAATATGTTGAGGTATGTTCCTTCTATGCCTCCCTTCTGCAGGGTTTTCATCATAAATGGTTTTGAATTTTATTAAAAGCTTTCTCTGCATCTATTGGGATGATAACATGATTTTTATCTTCCAATATGTTCATATGATGTATCTCATTGATTGATTTGCATATATTTAAGAATCCTTGCATCCCAGGGTTAAAGCCCACTTGATTATGATGTATGATCCTTTTAATGTCTTGTTGGATTCTTTTTGCTAGAACTTTGTTGAGGATTTTTTCGTCTATGTTCATCTGTGATATTGCCCTGTGTTCTTTTTTTGTGGCATCTTTTCATGGCTTTGGTATCAGCATGATGGTGGTCGCATAGATTGTGTTTGGGAATTTTCCTCTTCTGCAATTTTGTGAAGAAATTGAATAGGATAGGTGTTAGCTTTTCTGTAAACTTTTGGTAGAATTCACCTGTGAAGCTGTATGGCCCAGGGCTTTTGTTTGTTGGCAAATTTTCTATTACAGTTTCAATTTCTGTGCTTGTGATTCGTCTGTTTATATTTTCTGTTTCTTTCTGGTTCAGTTTTGTAAGGTTGTACTTTTCTAAGAACTTGTCCATTTTTCCAGTTTGTCCATTTTATTGGCATATAGTTACTTGTCGTAGTCTCTTATGATCCTTAATATTTCTCAATTGTCTGTTGAAACTCTTTTTCATTCTAATTTTATTGATTTTGGTCTCCTTCTTTTTCTTGATGGATCTGGCCAATGGTTTGTTAATTTTGTTTATCTTCGCAAAGAATTAGCTTTTAGTTTTATTTATCTTTGCTATTGTCTCTTTCATTTCTTTTTGCACTGATCTTTATGATTTATTTCCTTCTGCTAACTTTGGGATTTTCTCTTTTCTTTTTCTAGTTGCTTTAGGTGTAAGGTTAGGTTGTTCATTTGAAGTTTTTCTTGTTTCTTGAGATAGGCTTGTATTGCTATAAAATTCCCTGCTATAAACTTACCTCTTAGCACTGCATTTATTGCATCCCATAGGTTTAGAGTTGTCGTGTTTTCATTGTCATTTGTTTCTTGGTATATTTTTGTTTCCTTTTTGATTTCTTCAGTGATCTGTTGGTTATTAAGCAACTCATTGTTTAGCCTCGGTAAATTTTGTGTTTTTTTTGTTGTTGTTGTTTGTTTCTTGTAGTTGTTATATATTTTTATAGCATTGTGGTTAGAAGAGATGCTTGAAATAATTTCAGTTTTTTAAAATTTACCAAAGCCTGATTTGTGAAACAAGAAGTGATCTATTCTGTAGGCATTTCCATATGCACTTGAGAAAAAAGTGGAATCTATAATTCTAATATTGGTACACTTACTATTGTACCAGAGATCTCTGAGATTGTCCCCACTTCTTTTTATCCTTTTTTATGTATTCTGCTCTGCTTCAGTGTTTCCACCATTCTTTCTTCCAGTTCACTTATTCGTTCTTCTGCCTCAGATGGACTAGTATTAGTTCTATTGGTTCCCTTTAGTGTGTTTTTAATCTCAGTTATTGTGTTGCTCTTTGCTGATTGTGTGTTCTTTAATTATTCTAGTTCCTTGTTAAACATTTCTTGTATCTTCTCTGATCTGTACCTCCCATCTATTTATCTGTTCCTCCATTTTATTTCCTTGTTTTTGAATCATTTTTCCTATTGTTACTCTGAATTCTTTTTTAGGTAGACTGCTTATTTCCTCTTCGTTTGTTTGGTCTTGTGGACTTTTACCATTTTCCTTCATCTGCTGCATGTTTCTCTATCTTTTCATTTTGTTTAATTTACTGTTTTGGGGGTCTCCTTTCTTCATGCTTGGGGTCATAGTTCCTTTTAATTGTGGAGTATTTCCCCTCATGGGTGAGGTTGGAACAGTGACTTGTGAAGATTTCCTTGTTGGGAGTACTTGTTCTGTGTTCTGCTGGATGGAGGGGCATATTATCTCTCTGAAGAGCAGTGACATGTCCAGTAGTATGTCTTAGGGTGTCTATGTGCTTGGTATCACTTTGAGAAACCTTTCTATTATGCAGAAGGGTTGTGTTTCTGTTTTGCTAATGGTTTGGCACGAGGTGTCCAGCACTGGAGATTTCTGGCCTTCGGGTGGGGTTTGGTTTTAATGTTGATATGGAGGCCTTTGGCAGAGGTCTCCTCGATTAAGAGTCCATGGTGTCAGGAGTTCTCTGGTGGTCTAAAGTCCTAGACTCGGATCTCCCACCTTGGGGATTCAGGCCTGACACTTTACTTTAGCATCAAGACTTCACAGGCCTCACAGCACAAAAGACAAAACCCCGAGGGTAACAATGAAAGCAACTCTTAATAGCCAAGGACACCCAAAGAAACTTGCACACTTACAAAGGGAAAAGAAGAAAGAAAAAAGGAAGAAGAAGAAAAAAAAGGATAAAAACAAGAGCCAAAAAAGAAGAGATCAAGACTGTAGAAATAAGAGAGAACAATTAATGAAGTTATTTAGAAATAAGATTTTTAAAAATGGAAAAAGTAAGTTATAAAAAATAAAAATTAAAGGAATAATAAAGAACATGAACAATGTGAAAAAGAAAAGACTAAAGGGGAAAAAAGAAAGGAGAAAAATGTATATAAGTGGTAGTTCCACCTCCACCTCCCTAGAAGGCCCTCTAATACTGTACTGTTCTCTGAACCTGCTGTGGGGACAACTCAGACTCTAATCTGACTCTGTTTCTGTGTGTACTTGCCTCCAATGCCCCCGGTTGCCAGAGCTAGGGCTTTTTCTTTTGTGTGACCACTCATTGTCCTTTTATATATTCCATGGACACAGAGTCTACTTAGGTGACCGTGCAGATTTACTCTGCAGCTTGTATGGCTGGTGGAAAGTTTTTTGATCCTCTTCCTTAACTAGAGGACCCTCATCCCTGTTGAGGTTATGTAGGGCTGCAGTACAGATTTTCTGTGCGGTTCTCACTCCATTCAGACTGTCACAGATCTGCTGCTTCACTCTCCAACATCCCGTATGCCTCCTCTCTGTCTCAAAGTATTACTTTGATGTGGGAATCTCACCCCTGCTTTAGTTCCTCTATCCCCCGGATACAGGTCCAGTCCTGCTCTGTCTCTTGCTCTTTTCTCCTCCTCATTTTCCTTTCCTTCCTCTTTTCTCCTCCTCATTTTCCCTTCCTTCCTGTGCTCTACCAACTTTTGTGTGGATGCATATTCCTTTCTGGTGGTCAGGATCTCCTGTCAGCTTTCAGCTGGTGCTCTGTGAGGTCCTCTGCTTTTGCATATGTATTCCTAATGATTCCCCGGAGAGAGAAGGAGTCCATGATCAGCTATTCCTGTGTCGTCTTGTTGTCTTATCCCTTCTGTATTTTTCTTGAATCATGTTTCTATAACTGAAGGTGCAGGGTGTTCTGGGGAAAAGGAGGGGTTTTGAGGAGACAGAACTTACTGAATCACTACCTTATTTTTTACCTTACTTAGAATACCCTCTTCTCTCCTTTCTGATGTGTGGGTATAAGGGAGGAAAAGGAATTTTCCCTCTACCCTTGTAAGTTCACAGCTGTGACTCCTGTAATAAAAGACAGGTAACAAGAGAAAAACAAAAGAAGTTTATTACCTTGTATATCTCATGTATATATAGGAGATAACCGGAGAAAAATGAGTAGTAACTCTCTGAAGTGGCTTAGAATTCAGTCTTAAATGCCATCTTAATAGAGAGAGGGTAGGGGGATTTAGATCTACAAGTTGGAGAGAATAGATGATTTTAGGGAAGATGAATGGGCCCTTAGAAAGATAGATGTGGGTAGTTTGTGATAAACTTTGGTTTGTCTTGGTGTGGTGTCAACTTTTAGTCTCCTGTCCTGTGACAAAAGTCAGTCTTTCTTGGGGCTGAAGTTCCCAGAAGTGATTTCTGACATTGAGTTCCTCTTGGGAGATCTATCATTAGGCAGATAAGAGAAATTCAGAGCAAGCCTGTCCCTGCATTTGCTGTTTTTCATGTGCCTATAGCTGAAACTAATCAGCGTTTCAGAGCAGTAGAATTTGTGGTAAGATATCTTGAACTCCTGTAGTCATATTTTGGGGTAGTATATTTTGATATCCTTCAAGGGTTTGTTTTAATTAAGTCAGGAGATTCTTGTGAAGTTTAAATAAGATACCTTCTAGAATGGTCCTTAATACTCATATATCACTGTTACCACCACCCCTCAGTTATTAAAACACTTACCATTTGCCAGGCTTTCTGTTATGTGTTTTATTTTTAGAATTTTGTATAATCCTCCAAATTGTCATTTTACATGCATGGAAAAAGGTTTTAGGAGAATCAGCTCCTCAAGATTATATAGTTAGTACATATTATAACCAATGATTTCAGCTATTTAAAAAACGAACAAACAAAAGCCATTTTTAATGATTTTGACATGTTTGTTGCAAACTAATTTGAGCAAGTTTTAATTATTAAATGTTCTGGAATTCATCATAAACTTGTTCATGTGAAAGTTATTTAAATTGTTCCTATTTCTACGTGCTTCTTTTTTTTTTCTTTTTTTTTTTAGTAAAAGCATGAAGATATTAAGAAAGCTGTCATGAGAATATTATAATAATATTAAGGGGATAGAATCAGATTTATACTATCTATGCTGTGTTAACCGGCCTACATTTGCAATCCATCTCCTTGGGCACACAAGCTGCTTGCTGTATTGTGCTGGTGAAGATAACCCTTAATTCCTCTGTATCCTGTTTTTGAATCATTTCATTAACAAAAGCCTTTGAATCTTCTTTTGTTGTGGAGAACAAATGGTTAGATTTTAGCAACTGTAGCTACTTTTGTTGCTCACAAATTCCAGAGCCTTTCAAAATTTATCATTCACATTCTCAGCTCTGCACACAATCAGTCATTATGTCAGCAGCTGCCCAGGGAGCCTCACTTCAATTCATTCAGCCAAATAATAACCATCAGGACAACCATTGCTACATTAAAAATAATAATAAAATCAAATCCTTAAATGGCAGAGTTCTTTACTTCTGTAGCTAAAAAGCTTATACTGAGTATAAAACCCATTGTACATTTTGACAGGAAGAGAAAAGCAATATCTGTTGAAAGTTAAATTGATTAGATTGATATGTTTTAATACCAAGAAAGGTTGGAAAGGGTTCCATTTCCAAATAAATGACTTCAAATGATTTATTACAGGCTACCATAACTTAATCAGATGTTGGCTTTTGTTTTTGTAGTCTAGAGAGTGAGCAATCAAAAATCTGTAACCATGTAAATAATTATACATTTTGAAATAACTTTAGCATAAACATATCTTTTGTACTTTTCTTCATTAGTGGTAACGGACACATTACATATTGAACATTTACCTTGCTTTTGAATATGTGATATAATCTATTTGTAATTAAATTATTAAGAAAATTATCTAAAATTATAACTTGAGTGTTTGTCTCCGTCCTTCTTCCACCCTGTATACCTTCCTCATCTTTTTTCTCTGCTTTCCTGTGATGTGTCACTTCCTGCATTCCATGGCATATCACTGTTTAGAACACTGAAGAAGCACTTCATATATTACAGGCAAAGCATAAATATAAATATTAATTTATACAGCATCATTGTGAGACTGTGTCAGGAACACTTTCACTGAACTCTTTTGTGTAATGTCAGGTTCTCCTTATTTTGGATGTCCTTGAGCATGTTCTTTACTGGTGTCTTAAATGAAAACCCATGTTTTTGTCAGCATCCTCACTTAATTTCCTTCTTAGGCTAGAAATAAAGGAAATGAGAGATAAGTGCTGACTCAGATGATCAGTTTGCTGGCAACTTGCTTTTAAGTCACATGGAATTAGAGCCATTAATTTATGCACAATATTGCCACCTTTTGCATAAAACTTTACATCTTTGAAAAGATCTGTTTTACTTTCTGAGTTACTATTTACTTGAAAAAAATGAGAGGTTTTATGTGAATTTAAATTCAGTTTTGGTTATATGAGAATTAGATGCATATGTCAGGTAACCTGAAGACTTGTTTCTTTTTTTTTTTTTTTTTTTTTTTTGATATATGTAAGGTCTATTGTTAAGAATCTGGATAATTTTCCTTAAAGATTTATGTTGTATATTTTCTCTTCTATAGGCAAAATTTTAATAATTAACAATTTCACTGTTCATTAGCAAATCCAATATAATAGATGTGATTTCTCAAAAGGTAACCAAGATGATTTTGGTGTTTATAGTAGAAAATCTATATGGTATCTTTTATTATTATTATTTGTTATTATTATTACTCGAGAATCCAGTGGGCAGAGAAGCTTGGTGGTAGGCTGCAGTCTATGGGGTCACAAAGAAGGAAATGGCAATGCACTCCTGGATTCTTACCTGGGGAATCCCATGGACAGAGGAGTCTGGCGGGCTACAGTCCTTGGGGTCACGAGAGTCGGATACTACTTAGTGACTATACCACCACCACCAAGAGACTGACCACAGCACAGGACATTATTATTATTTTTACCTTGAAGGTTTTTAGTTACTGTCTCATTTACCATCAAATTTGGGATCCAGTTTTCTATTTTAGACAAGCATAGCAGCTTGTGAAGAGTGGCTTTTTAAATTTAAGAATTATTTCAGTTCAGTTCAGTCACTCAGTCATGTCTGACTCTTTGCCACCCCATGAATGGCAGCACACCAGGCCTCCCTGTCCATCACCAGCTCTCGGAGTTTACCCAAACCCATGTCCATCGAGTTAGTGATGCCATCCAACCATCTCATCCTCTGTCGTCCCCTTCTCCTCCTGCCCCCAATCCTTCCCAACATTAGGGTCTTTCCCAGTGAGTCAACTCTTTGCATGAGGTGGCCAAAGTATTGGAGTTTCAGCTTCAACATCAGTCCTTCCAATGAACACCCAGGACTGATCTCCTTTAGGATGGACTGGTTGGATCTCCTTGCAGTCCAAGGGACTCTCAAGTCTTCTCCAACACCACAGTTCAAAAGCATCAATTCTTCGGCGCTCAGCTTTCTTCATCGTCCAACTCTCATATCCATACATGACCACTGGAAAAACCATATCCTTGACTAGACGGACCTTTGTTGGCAAAGTAATGTCTCTGCTTTTAAATAAGCTATCTAGGTTGGTCATAACCTTCCTTCCAAGGAGTAAGCGTCTTTTAATTTCATGGCTGCAATCACCATCAGCAGTGATTTTGGAGCCCCCAAAAATAAAGTCTGCCACTGTTTCCACTGTTTCCCCATCTATTTCCCATGAAGTGATGGGACCAGATGCCGTGATCTTAGCTTTCTGAACGTTGAGCTTTAAGCCAACTTTTTCAATCTCCTCTTTCACTTTCATCAAGAGGCTTTTTAGTTCTTCTTCACTTTCTGCCATAAGTGTGGTGTCATCTGCATATCTGAGGTTATTAATATTTCTCCCAGCAATCTTGATTCCAGCTTGTGCTTCTTCCAGCCCAGAATTTCTCATGATGTACTCTGCATATAAGTTAAATAAGCAGGGTGACAATATACAGCCTTGAAGTACTCCTTTTCCTAGTAATTATTTAGGTTACACTTATTAATACTGCATAATTCTGATATTTTCTTTTATTTATCTTGAAAGAAATAACTCATTAGTTGAAATGCAGGAACTTAAATTATATTTACCAAGTAAATTATTCACATATATAATGCCAGTATTTTATTTCCATTTAATCTCAGGTTACTGCTGTTATAGACTTCATTCAGTGTTCCAATGCAAATGTTTCTAAAGGGTTGCTATGATTTTGCAAATACTTTAAAATTTGCCAAACAAATATGCATATGCTGGTTTTTACTCTAGACTGTTATAGAATTAAGATGTTTGAGCTGTTCTTGTAAATTTACCCTAATGCTTGAGAATGAGTCCTCAAATCTTAACGTTGTTAGTTTCTTAATAAAGATTTTGTACTTATTGATAAGGGGCTTCCCATGTGACGTATCCTTGGGTTGGGAAGATCCACTGGAGGAGGGCATGGAGAATCCCATGGACAGAGGAACCTGGCGGGCTATAGTCCACAGAGTTGCAAAGAATCAGACACTACTGAATCAATTTAGCACACACGCACTTATTGATAAAGCTGTAGATTATGGTCTCTGTTCTCATCTCATTGTTGTGTAAGAAAATTAACTTCCATGGAGGATACTGATAATCTCTTAAAAATATTTCACTAGAAGCCATCTAATCATTTTATTATAATAACTTACTCTGCCATCCACTTTACAATTTTATTGACTAAATGGAAAGTAGTAGCATAAAAAGATTGTGAGGTTAAAACACCACTTTTTAAAATACTGTCTATACTGGCAAAACAAGTTTTGTGAAGAGATGTGAATACTTTTTATTTTTTTTTTTAAAAAGCTTTTACACAGGATCAAATTAACTGCCAGGAAGTTTTGCCAAACAGATTTTAAGGGGAAAATCAGGCTATCCTAACTGTCCAAATGTTTTCTCACGTTTCAAACAAGCAGCTGCTGGGAGTTCATGCCAGTAGTAAACCTTTCAGGCAGAATGTGAGCAGCTGTCAATCTTGTGTCAATATTTTAAATTCACTTACAACTATCTTAACTGGTGTAAAAATGTCTCTTTCCCCCAAAAGGACTAATAGATAATTCCTTTTCATACTTTGCCTCCTTTTACTCCCTTAGTGGTGAAATAGCAAAATAAGCAGCTTTGGAAGAGAAAGAGAAATTTCTTTTGAGTATTAGGAGTATGAACAAATCTCAATTTGTCTCTTGATTAGGGTAAATCAAAAATACCAACAGCAACTGAAATATACTAACAATATGAAAAGTGTTAAAAAATTATAATCTATAAATAGTTTAGCAAATATTTGCATAATAAATTTTAGGGCTTATTGCTAGAGCTTTTTTATTTTTATATTTTTGTAAAGACAGTCTAGAATTTGACCTCCAGAAACTTACAGGTAAAGATTGGCAGAAGCAAGAACAAAATGCTTAGAAATTAATTTGAGGATATCTATTAAGCTTAAACACTGGTGCATAATTATCACCTTGACTCTTAGATTATAATGCAAAGATTATATTGTAATCCTTGGTCTAAAGAAGCTTTCTTTAAAATAGATAAGACTCAAAAGTGCCAGATATTATTGTGTATGTAAATTGAGAGGAAAATGTAAAAGATTGTGCTTGAGATATGATTGTATAATTTTTGTTTGCTAGAGTAGGAGGATTTTATTAAAAGCATGATGATGGGTAATTGTAGGGTGAGTAATGAGGGGAAAAGAAGAAACAGCAAACTGAAGCCACTTGTTTGCCTGTAGAGGAGGATTTGTACAGAGCTAAAGATAGGGAAGTGAAGGCTATCTGTGGAGTCACTGAAGCAAATGGTTAAATCCCATCCTGTCCTTGAATGTTTTTATCTAACAAGTAGGCATTGGGGAATTTTTTTGTAAAAAACTGAATGATTTATGGAACTAAGCATTGTTTACTTCTCCTTGAACAACTTTTCACTTTCTATCTTTTTTTTTTTCCCTGCCTAACAGTGAAAAAAATCCTTTAGTCATGGAAAATTTTTTTAAGATTTAATTTTACCTCTAATGTTACATTTTTGCTATCCAGGTTCAAAAACTACTAATGTACATCATTATGCATATTGATGATGGTTAAAAAATAACCATAAAACAAAATCCTAACTCATTATTCATATTGGATTATGAGATATAACTACAAAGTAATATGATTAAGGCAATGGCAACCCACTCCAGTACTCTTGCCTGGAAAACCCCATGGATGGAGGAGCCTGGTAGGCTACAGTCTACGGGGTCGCAAAGAGTCGGACACAACTGAGCGACTTCATTCATTCATTCAATGTGATTTAGAAAAAAAACCAAACTTTCAGAATTGCAACAATTAATGTAAATAAGACAATCTTTTAAAAGAGTCATTTTGAGACACTATACTCTTATTCTAGTGATAAGTATATTGCTAACTCATTTTTGAGCTTCTCACTGGAATTGTCATTTTAACTGGTAATAGATAAGAAAGTAAGAGCCATTGTTTTGTCAATACTTATGAAATATTTCTGTCGCATCATGATCTGACTTGGCTCAAAATATATTCAGCCTTTCAAACATGGAATCTATTCCTTACAGTTACTGTGAAATGTAATATGGACCTCATCAGTATCCCTGAAACTTTAGTGAGTAATGGATATGAAAATGAATTCTGTCAGAGGTACTAAATTGAAAAAGGGGTTCCAACATATCTTTTTTTTTAATTAATGGAAAAGTTGCTGTATTACTGCATAAATTTTTAAGGTAAGTTATAAGGAATCACATTCCTTATCATGTATAAATTCTAAGAAACTCTTAAAATTTTATTTTATAATATCAACTCATATGACTACTCAAACTTATAACTTTTCTTCATGGAGTTAAAACACCAAACATCTGCATCCTGAAAGAATAGTTTATATACACACACAGCTTTTACATGCTCTGTCGTCTTACTTCTTCTTGTAACTCCGATTCCTCATCTGTGTATTGGAAATAATAAGAGTGTCTCATAGGTTGTTTTAAAGATTAGTAACAGTGTATACATTTTTTGCATTTCAGGTGGCATCATTAAATGCCTGTAATGTGAGATTTTTAAGTTTAGCATAGCTTTCTTTCTCAGGGTTTTAAACTAAGTCATTCTGTGTTTGTATACTACAGTAGTGAATTTTATGCATGGTTCCACAAACTACCTAGTATAGTTTGATTTCCTTATTTAATTTAGCAAATACGGAAGAGTGTACACCAATTTTGGGTGGCTATATAAAACATGGATGTGATGAAAAATAAAGATATGTTAAATCTTGCAGAAATCACAGTTTAACTGCAACACAGAATCTTTACTTTCTTCACAAGGCATTATGTTCAGTATTAGCGGATGATAATAGATAGCTTGTTTTTTCAAGGGTGTGAACATGTTCATTTCTGTGCCTTGGGTAGCAGCTGTGGCTGCTGTGCACAGATGTGACAGACTCTCCAGGTAAATGAGAGCTACAATGTTGTTTGTGTAGCTGCTGCTGCTAATTGTAGAATATTTTGCAGTAGCCCTGCTGCCTGGCTCTTCTGCTGCTTTCATAGTGGTGAAGACCTCATTGTGTGATTGCTTTTGCCCTCATGTATTTGATTCACTCCTTGTTTTTCGTTTTGTAGTGAAATGCATTTGATTTCAATCCAGTAGTTGTGCAACTCTCAAGGGAATAGACATTGTTCTATTGTAGGTGAAATATTCCCTGTGCTCTTGAGGTCTTGGGACTTCCAGTTTGTTTGTTTATATTATTTGGTAAAATGATTAAATGCTTCACCCCTCCTTTAGGTTATGCCATTGAAAAACAAACTCCTGAATTGTGACAGGCAGTGTGGAGCCCTTATTTATTTATTTTTAATTTTTAAGTTTTATACCTGAGGTCACTTTGTGTATTCTCACACTTAGTAGCTTTGAATGTTTTTTGGCTTTTGTATACTAATTAGTGCTTTCCTCTTCTTGTGTTTGTTAAAATTTTCAGATTTTCATTTTAAAAGTTATTTATATGTGTATGTATGTGTGTGTGTGTGTGTGTGGTGCACATGGCGGAAGGATGAGTGCTTCCTTGTAATAACATGTTTCTGATCATTTCTGTTTTAACAAGCTCCAAATGACTCTGGTATAACTTCTGGATGTCTTATTGATTTATATCTCAGTATTAGTAATACAGTGAGTGTTTATGGAAAATCCCAGAGCAAAGGAATTTTGATAGGAAGGTTCTTCCCATGTTAAAAATCACCTGAAATAATTCTGATAGTCTTAGCAGTGAATCAGTTTCAACAATGGAACACCAGTGCCTACCCTAGAATCCTTTGTCTTTGGCTCAAATTTCAGTCAAAGAAAGCCGAGTTCTGGGTCATATGTATTAAGTTATGAGGCAAGATTAAATTGTTAAATTATGAAGTCAGATTCTGCTATTCAAGATCAAACAACTAGTGTTTGTTATCAGTCATAAGCCTTGTGCCTCACATGAACCATTTGCAAGAATAATTTGAACCATTGATTCTTTGAAACAGCAGATTTTACAAATAATTTTTTCCAACTATTTTACTTGAAGTCTATAATAAACAAGACATATTTATAGTGTCCATGCTTAGTCACTTCAGTTGTGTCCAATGACTTTTTGTGACCTCATGAACTGTGACCTGCCAGGCTCTTAGGTCCATGGGATTTTCCTGGTAAGAATACTGGAGTGGGTTTCCATTTCCTTCTCCAGGGATTTTCTTGACCCAGGGATGGAACCTGTGTCTCCTGCATTGCAGGCAGATTCTTTACCACTGAGCCACTAGGGAAGCCCCCATACTTTAGTTCCAACACTTAAATTGTGAATATTTTCCTTGGAAAGTGAGTTTTAATCTACATTTGGAGCTTTAGTAGTAGGAAATACTAATACTCATGTATTAAAATTTCTTTATTATTATATCATTTTGGAACTTATAAAGTATCTTGTGCCCTTTCTGAGGAAAGTTCAAGTCTAAAGTAACAAAACAAGTATATTATATATTGTTGTAGATTGTATTATAACATCAGTGAGAATTTGGTTCACAAAAGTATGGTATGTTGGTATAGGAAATGCTAGAGTTGGTAGAGTCTGGAGAAACTCTAAAAAGTTTTTCTTTTATTTATCTTTCAGTTCAGTTCAGTTCAGCCGCTCAGTCATGTCTGGCTCTTTGCAAGCCCATGGACTGCAGCATGCCAGGCTTCCCTGTCCATCACCAACTCCTGCAGCTCATGTCCATCAAGTCTGTGATGCCATCCAACCTTCTCATCCTCTGTCGTCCCCTTCTCCTCCTGCCTACAATCTTTCCCAGCATCAGAGTGTTTTCAAATGAGCCAGTTCTTTGCATCAGGTGGCCAAAGTATTGGCGTTTCAGCTTCAGCATCAGTCTTTCCAATGAATATTCAGGACTGATTTCCTTTAGGACTGATTTTTAAAGAAAAGTAGGGCATCTAGATTTCCATGTGACTTTTCCTATTTTTTTTTCTAAAATTGTTTAATAATATATGGTTCATAGAAGAAAAGATATATAGTATCTTGCCATAAAGTGTTTTGATTTTCTGACTCTCAGATTAGCTTGAATTTTAAAAACTTGAGATGTAATTAACATGAAATATACACACCTCTTAACCCATCTCTTTAATGACTTCTGACAGTATACATACAACTGGATAACCACCACTTAAAACCAGGTTCAGAACATTCTCACCAGCCCAGACAGTTCCTTGGTGCCCCGTTCCAGTCAATTCCCGATTCTCCAAGTGTGCAACCATTTTCTTGAACCTTATGGTAAAGGACAAAGAAATTCTGTCTCTACATCAATCTTAAAAGCCCAAGGGCTAAAACTTCCCATGGCCATCTTCTGCTATAAAGAAAACAAAGTGAACTGAAAATGAACTTCCTTTGGTCAAGGGAAGGAGGGAAAGGAAATAATATTTGTTTAATGCTTACTCTGTGCTGACCACTTTACATCCATTATTGAAGCCTTGTGTGCAAAATAATGCAGTTTTTAAAGCATCTAGATGCAGGGACTGAGGCTTGTAATGAAACAATGACTTGCCCAGTGTCAAACAATTAGTAGGTAAGGTGATTAAGAAAAAACAGAATCATAATATTGAAGATTTCTTTTTCCTAGTATAAACTTGGAAATGTGTTTTTGAACATTAATATGATAATGAAAAATGGTTTTCTGTGGTAAGAATACCACATGGTGACAACAGCATCTAAAATATTAATATTGTTGTTCGGTTGCTCAGTCATGTCCAACTCTTTGCGACCCCATGGACTGCAGCACATCAGGTTTCCCTGTCCTTCACCATCTCCCGGAGTTTGCTCAAACTCACTTTGTGCTGATGATGGCATCCAACCTGCTCATGCTGTCTTCCCCCCTTCTTCTCCTGCCTTCAGTCTTTCCCAGCATCAGGGTCTTTTTCAGAGTCAGTTCTTCGCATTAGGTGGCCAAAGTATTAAAACTTCAGCTTCAGCATCAGTCCTTCCAATGAATATTCAGGGTTGATTTCCTTTAGGATTGACTGGTTTGATCTCCTTTCTGTCCAAGGGACTCTCAAGCGCCTTCTTCAATACCACAGTTCAAAAGCATCAATTCTTCGGCATTCAACTTTCTTTATGGTCCAAATCTCACATCCGTACATAACTACTGGAAAAATGATAGATTTAGCTATATGGACCTTTGTAAGCAAAGTGACGTCTCTGCTTTTTAATAAGCTATCTAGATTTGTCATAGCTTTTCTTCCAAGGAACAAGCGTCTTTTAATTTCATGGCTGCAGTCACCATCTGCAGTGATTTTGGAGCCCAGGAATATATAAAGTCTGTCACTGTTTCCAGTGTTTCCCCATCTGTTTCCCATGAAGTGATGGGACTGGATGCCATGATCTTAGTTTGTGGAATGTTAAGTATTAAGCCAGCTTTTTTTCACCTTCACCTTCAATAAAATATTAATATATTCATTTATTAATTGCCTGATGCTATTCTGACATAGTATTTTCGACCTCACAATCAATTTTATGTGGTAGTATTTTTATTTGTATTTCATAGATTAGGAAAATAAGGCCTATAGATTGTATAGTCAGGCTGCTCAAAATGGCTGCTGTATTGCTTTTTGTAACGTCTCCTTCCTGACCTGGGCCTGCTTCACTTGTACCCTACACATATGACTGACTTCCTAGATACTTGCCCCAGGACCTAGCTAGTGATTGTTCTCATCAAAGGGGCTGTGAGGGAGTGTGCCCATCTACTGGTTTCCCTTGTAACTAGTGAGCCCACTTGACATCAATTCCCCTCTAACTGGTAATCTCACCTCCCAGGATGCCCTATACTTCCACCATGTCCTTCCTCCCTTGGGATGCAGAAGATAGGGTGTCGCTCTAGGACTTTGCTTCATCCATCCAAGCTTCCCTCATCCATTTAAACGATTGATGTTTCTGTTGCTGACTCCAGTCTCTCTTATGTCTTAAATCTGGGCAAGTACGGGGACCTTGTAGGCCTGGGGGTGGTGGTGCAGCCCAACAGAGATATTAATGACCTTTTTCAAATTCACATATCAAATGAATCATTTCAACCAGAATTTAAACAGGGATCTTTAAGGAATGTACTTTTTATAAGACTATTTTGTTATTTGTTATATTTTAATGATTTAGTATTACTGACTTTTACTTTGAAAGAAAAGTTGACTTATTCTGTGACAAATGTTTATGGATTACAGATACCAATTTTAATGGGATATGAAGTGTGAAAGTACACAAACAATATTGGTATTTCTAAAAAGTGTGGAAACAATATGGATGAAAGTATATATTTTATATATAAATGTAATATGATAGTAAAATAAAACTGTTTAAAGTGCAATTAAGATGTATATTATAATTTACTGAATGGTGGTGTCTGTAGTCCAGATATTAAATAATTAGCAATTTAATGTTTTGTCTCATTGGAGGGGTTGAATAGTACACAAGTCCACCGTTGGTTCTGTCTCATTTAGGAACTAATTGGCAAATTAAAATCAAACTATTATTTGAATCATCAAGGCTAATTTAAGAGAAGGTAGTTTGAGTAAAATGTGCTGTTTTAAACGATCTCCCTGAAGTGGTCTCAACTACCTCTTTATAGAGGAAGAAGCTGGAGAACCAAGATCTCACTGAAAGCAAGCTGAAGACTTGTCCTGGTAATTCTCTTCCCGTTGGGAAGAAAAAGATGCTTAAGGGCATAGTGGTCTGTGAAAAAGGGTAAGAACCCAGGGACAGACCCACATGGAAGTGTTACCTTAACATTTTTACCTCTCCTTAAATTGAGTACATGACTTACATAAAGTTAGTGTCTTGCCAATTCAGTTTCTCCTATTTGGGGAACAAATATAGGATGAAGACATAGTAGGATTTTCCAGTGATTCTGCCCCTGAGAGTGGAAGGGCGTTGGGGGAACGCAAGCACCTCCCTGCAAAGATGGCAGAGAGCTGAGGGATGGAGGGAGCGTGGCCCGTTTTATTAACTATTCCTTATTGTTTTCATGGACCTTGAGGTTTCTCTGTGAATGACACTAAAATGTTTGTGTATTTATACTTTAATGTTTTTAAGACTTCCTTTGGGGACACTTACTGTGCTTAACCTGCTCATTCACTTCAGTCATCTGCTAGTGGGTTAATTCACCCTGACACTATAAGTGCATTTGAAGTTAACAGTAAAATAAAAACCATTAGTGAAGGTATCAGTTAGTAATAAAAATAAAATCTGAAAAACTTGTACTTTAATTAAAAATGGGGGCTGTTGAAATGAGAGATTAATGGAGTCATAAAGTACAAAAATTAAAATGCATATGTAAAACTGAATGGAATAATAGTTCCGAAGATTTACCTTATCTTAAAATGGTTTCTGAAACCTTACTCTCATTAGATTGTAATTCTGAAGGTCATGAAGCCAAGGAAGCAGGAATTTGCACAATCATCATTATTGGATTGATGATAGGTATTATAGTTTACTGTCTTATTTAAAAGGGTAATACAGTGGAAAACAATACTATTTTGCCTTTGCATTTTATTTTTCTTAAAAACAAAGTAAAATATTTATTTGTTTGGCAAGTTCTTTAATTATATTTTTGTTGCACATATAGCAAAAAGACTCCTTCAAATTATATGGCCTCAAAGTAGATCAAAATGTTTTAAGTCATTCAAATGTAAAGCTTTAAATGATGCGCATTTCTAATTGATTTTCCAGAAGGGAGAAAGATAAGAAGGAAGAAGGAAAGTCATATCTGTCACTTACTTTCCTGGAAATCCATATGAATTCAGTAAATTAAGAGATGCCTTGGTCCACTGTGTGGTTCAATATCTGAGGTCAGGACATCTGGCACCCTAATTTGGCTCTGTCATATTTGTACACTGGAGATTTGAGTCAAACCATTTAAACACTTTTTCTTTTGCCCTCTACCAAGCCTCTACAGATTAACATGCTGGAGGGTAAAAGCCGGGGTATGATACTAGCATCTTATCTACTCCTTGTCTATGTCTGAAAGTTAATAAGATGTTTACTTCCACCTTGATGCTTCCTTGTTGCTATATAGCAATGATCACTTATCATACTAAAGAATCTCTGATACATGTACATAACTCTAATAAATCATGTTTAGCATAACAGTGTCTTCAGATAAGAATAACAACCTTATGCTTTAAAGAGGTTAGCAGGAAAAGAAAGACAGATTGCTGATAATTCACTGGTTCGGAGTACTGGTTTTTAGCTATTTTCACCATGGACATTCTCCACAAAAACCTCCCTACACAGTCTTCCACCCCTCAGAAATGAAAGATATGAGTTGGTTATCTCATAAATCATCTTTCCAAGAAAGCGAGCTGTTCTTGCAATAGGATGGCAGATGGAACAGCTTTTTACCAGTGGGGGGTTGTTCTCTGCTGCCAAGTATATTGAGGAAAGAAGGAATTATGTTAATTTGTCTGTTTTTCTCCTTTGCAAGCAATTTTATATGTATAAGAAGCTCACTCCTTTTGGGATCTAAGTTATTATTTTTGGCACTTTGTGTGCTGAATGTATATGCACTGGTTAACCTTTAAATAGATATAAATGCAATACACTATTAAAGGGTCTTCTGCTTGTTGAATTTCAAAAAGTCATGGGAGGTTAAGGTCTAGAAAACATTATAGGTAGTCTCTCTTGCTGCCCAGTTTCTCAAATGTGCAGAGTAGGAGAACTCTTATGATAGGAGAAGTTTTCTTTACCCTGGCTAAAGCCTAATAAAAAATATTAAATGGTCCAACTTTTACTCCAATTAAGCATGCAAAAAATATTTTATTAAATGTCCAGATTTATAGAGGAATAGAATGCTTAGGCTCTTGGTAAACTTTATTCCTGGTATTGACTTTTGATATACATACAGATAGTTTTGCTGTCTCTCCTGACTTTATACAATGACTACTTAAATGCAGAATCTGTTTTCTCTCTGTGAAGTACAATACCAACGTTCTATTCTTTACCAAGGGCATGGGTTATTCCAGGCTGTAGTCAAGTGAGCAGTCCATTGGGACACATAATTATATCCTGCTCTTTGGTGCCTTCAAAGAGAATATTTTGAGAGAATTATTAGTTTTCTCAAGCAGCCACACATGTATTGAAATAGCAAGATCAAGTCCAAAATCCTTTGAGCTTTTTTGGAAAAAAGATAGCATGTGAAATGCTGAACATTTTCATTATAGTTATTGCTTTCTAAGAAACCCCTTTTCCATGCTGTCTAAGATCAGCTTATTTTTTAGAGTTCCTTTCTTCTTTTTTCTTTCATCTCTATTTTTTTCACTTGTCCCACTTGAGGGGAAGATAACTGAATCACCTCAGGCTCTGTGCTTGTGGACCCTATGAATTTAATGCCAATAATTAAATTATGCATGTTATATAGCAGTTAGAAAGAATGAAATGGGTATATTCCAGTCTAGGTTGTGATTTCAGGTGAATAGTTAGTATCTTAGGTGTTTTGTACTATTTGATAGGGAGGAGATAAAAAAGGATATCCAGATCTTAGAAAGGGACATTCTACTTTGTGCCAGATTTTAACTTTAAGTAAAATACTGTGTTTTAAAATAGTATTTAAAAATACTGTCTTCAGTGTTCTGAGTGTATATCAGGAGATTTTCTGGAGTATTTCTCTAACGCCTTATTTGTAGATCCAGGTTACTTCCATTGTGTTGTTATTCTTTCTGGAATATGTGGCTTCTAACATTGCTGTGGGGCTTCCCAGGTGGCTCCGTGGTAGAGAATCTGCCTGCCAAGCGGGAGATGAGGGTCCGATCCCTGGGTCGAGAAGATCCCCTGCAGAAGGAAATGGCAACCCACTCCAGTGTTCTTGCTTGGGAAATCCCATGGACAGAGGAGTCTGGTGGGCTACAGTCCAAGGGGTTGCAAAGAGTTGGACATGACTTAGTGACTAAGCAACAACAACAACATTGCTATGGTAGTATAAAGAGAGCTAGAAGACCAAGAACTGTATTTTGAGGGCCAGGTCTGACACATTTCATGATGCAGAACTTACTTATTCTTCAACCTCACTGCAAGGAGAACTGGGAAAAGCCCTCTTTCGGTATGTCTAGGAAGAAGTAGCAATTGGTACTAGGCTTCATTATCTCTGCCAATAGTTAGTGCTTTTATAAATTCATAACACAACCTATAATATTATCATCAGTGTCAATTTCAAATTACATTACTCACACCTGGATACATTATATATCTTAGTGTTCATAAAACTCTAAGAGAAAACTAGAACTTAAGACTGACACTACTCAACTTCAAGATTTTACAAAGCTACAGGAGTTAAGGTAGTATGGTATTTGGTGAAGAGTGGACAGACTGTTTTTGTCAAGATTAATGGAACAGAAAAAAGAATCCATAAGTAGACCCACAGAAATATAGTTAACTCATCATTCACAAAAGATCAAAGGCAATTTAATAGAGAAAAGATAGCTTTTCAACAAATGGTAGTGCAGCAACTATATATCGACATGCAAAAAATAGGAAATTAGAAACAGCCCTTAAACCTGTCACAAAAATTAACTCAAAAATGGATCAAAAACTTAAGTGTAAAACCAGAAAAAAAAACTCCTACTTGATCACATAGGATAAAGTCTAGGTGACATGGGTTTGGTGAATAATTTATGTACAACTAGAACACAGTATATGAAAGAAAAATACTGACAATTAAGGTTTCATGGAAATAAAATCTGCTCTGTGAAAGACACTGTTAAGAGAAATGAAGAGAAATTGTGTCTGGTAGAAAAATCTGTAAAACCTATTTGTGACAAGACTGATATCCAATATATACAAAGAACTCTTAAAATGCAATATGAAAAAAAAATCCAGTTAAAAAGTGGGGAAGAGAACTGAACAGACTGCTCTGTGAAGATGATATATAGTTGGTAAATAAGCCTGTGAAAATATGCTGAGCATCATTTGTCATTAGGATATTCTAAATTAAAACAGTGAATTACTATTACACACCTTTTAGAATGATTAAAATCCAAACCACTGACAACACCAGTTTGTTGGCAAGGCTATGGAGGAAAAGGAACTCTAATTCATTGCTGATGGGACTGCAAAATGATACAACTATTTGGAAGACAGTTGAACAATTTTTTTAAACTGCATTTTTACTGTATGATACAGCAGCCATGATCCTTGGTATTTACTCAAAACAATTGAAAACACATGTTACACAAAAACCTGCACACAAAAGTTTATAGAAGCTTCATTCATAATTGCTAAAACTTGGTAGATGTTCTTTAATAGATGCATGTATGAACAAACTATGGTACATCCAGACAATGGAATATTATTCACAGATAAAAAGAAATGAGCTATCAGAAACTTCCCTAGTGGTCCAGTGGTTGAAATTTCACCTTCTGATGCAGGGAGTGTGGGTTTGATCTCTGACTGGGGAGAAAAGATACCACATGCTTCATTGCCAAAAAACCAAAGCATAAAACAGAAGCATTATTGTAACAAAATCAATAAAGACTTTAAAAAATGGTCCACATCAAAAATAAAATCTTAAAGTAAAATGAGCTATCAAGGCACATAAGACATGGAGAATCTTAAACACATGTTGCCCAGTAAAAACCAGTTTAATTCCGCACTGTATGATTCCAACTGTGTAACATTTTTGAAAAGGCAAAACTTACCAGTAGAAAGATCAGTGGTTGCCAAGGACTCAGGAGAATGGGACAGAACAGGTAGAGCACCAGGGAGCTTTAGGACAGTGAAAAGATTCTATAGGATACTCTACTGTTGGATCCATGTTGCTGCTGCTGCTGCTGTCACTTCAGTCGTGTCCGACTCTGTGCGACCCCATAGATGGCAGCCCACCAGGCTCCCCCGTCCCTGGGATTCTCCAGGCAAGAACACTGGAGTGGGTTGCCATTTCCTTCTCCAGTGCATGAAAGAGAAAAGTGAAAGTGAAGCCGCTCAGTCGTGTCTGACTCTTAGCGACCCCGTGTACTGCAGCCCACCAGGCTCCTCCATCCATGGTATTTTCCAGGCATGAGTACTGGAGTGGGTTGCCATTGCCTTCTCCGGATCCATATTACTATATATGTCTAAGTTCTAAGAGTGAAAGTTCTAAGTATCAGATGGGAAAGAGTGTGGTGAGCAAAGGGTATTCAAAGTTAATCTCACGTTCTCAGAGGTTGGTAAAAATCAGGTTAGATTTCTCAAGAGGAGGAAGTCTGCTTAATTCTTGCCCAAGATCTTAACTCACAGTTGCCTTGTCCCTGAATCCCCTCCCTTACTTCTAATCTGACATCTAAACCCTTGGTTGTCTATGGACAGTATGTGTTTGATCCTTTATCCCATTTCCAGGATACAGAATTAATGACTATTCTTTTAAGTAACCCCAACCCATTCATGGGAGTTGAGTGGAAGTTCTTTCTAACCTAGATTAGCCACAAACACCTTGGGATATTACACAAGGGTTCTGTATAACACCTTCCTCCCAGGTGGCTCAGTTGGTAAAGATTCTGCCTTCAATCCAGGAGGCCTGGATTTGATCCCTGGGTTGGGAAAATCCCCTGGAGAAGGAAATGGCAACACACTCCAGTATTCTTGCCTTGGAAATCCCATGGACAGAGGAGCCTGGCATGCTACACTCCATGGGGTTGCATGGATGCAATGAGGCCAGAGACAGTGTCTCCAATGGTAGTGTTAAAAGTGTAGTTCAACTGATCTTGAAGGAGGTGCTGCAGAGGCAAGGAATCAGGCTGGTCTTGATTTTAAGTCTTGGATATATAGATTAACAGGTACCTTCTCCTGCCATCAACTTCTGGAAACTATGAATGATCAAGGTTAAAGACCAAGAGTCATACGTCCTAGGAGTTAGACTAGGTTAGACTTTGTGCGGCTCTTGACTGCTGTTTTCTAAACAATCATATGACCATGTTCAGATCTCAGTCTAGGTAATAGAATCCTCAAGATAACACTATTTTTTGGCAGCAAATTAAATGAACTGACAGAATAAATGTGTCTCATTTTCTCTCTGTTTTCAAGATAGGTACCATGTGTAAAAATAGTTTTGAAATATTATAATTTAGAGTTTTCATATATATTAATTGAGTATCTACTATGTACCAAATATGTTTGAGGCACTGGAATGTTGTTGTTGTTTAGTCACCCAGTTGTGTTCAACTCTTTGTAACCACATGGACTGCAGCACACCAGGTTTCCCTGTCCTTCACCGTCTTCCAGAGTTTCCCCTAGTTCATGTCCATTGCATTGGTGATACCATCCAGCTATCTCATCCTCTGTCACCCTCTTCTCCTTCTGCCTTCAATCTTTCCCAGCATCAGGGTCTGTTCCAATGAATGGGCTGTTCTCATCAGGTGACCATAATGTTGGAGCTTCCACTTCAATATTAGTCCTTCCAATGAAAATTCAGGTTTGATTTCCTTTAATATTGAATATAACAGTAAGTAAAAGTTTACCCTTGCTGTCATAAAACTTCCTCTACTTGAGGAAGACCAATTATGGAAAACATTTATAAATAATCTAGTGAATAATTCCAGATACTGGTGAATACAATTAAAAGAGTAAGAGATAAAGAAACATAGAATGATCTGAGAATGAAGCTAACCTAGGCTCCATTGAGGAGTAAGATTTGGGATGAGACTCAGATGATAAGAAGGAAGAAGCTTCTTGAGGATCCGGGGGAATAACAAATGCAAGTGCCCTGAAACACAAACAAATTTGGCTTATTTCAGGGTCGTAAGAAGTTGGTATGACTGGCATTTAGTGTGCCAGACCAAGTGGGCTAAAATATAAAATTAGAAACATAGGCAGGGTCTAAATTATGTAGGTTTCTAAAATGCCATGGTAAGATATTTGTTTTCTCTCTACTTTCTTATGCATCATTTTAGAGAGTTATTAGAAGGAAGAATGCTATATCTGATTTACCTTGTAAAAGATCAGTCTGGTTACTCTATGGCTAATGAACTAGGAGTGAGTTGAGGTTAAGAGGAGAAGCAAGAGTTCAGTTACAAGGTCTTTGCAGTTTTCTAGGTGAGAGATGATGATAAGCAGCCAGAATTGTGGTAGTGAACTATAGAAAAAGCTTAGTTTCATGCAGCAAATGATTTGGAATTGTTCCATTCAGTTTTGTGTCAAGTTCTTGTCTTAGAACTCTTTACCTTGTGATCATTTTAAGTGTTTGAGTACTTTTTTACCCACATAACAAATGTCATATATACATTTGATATATACATACATTTTATATGTATATACATATACAAACATAGATATATATACATAAAATAGCCTCTTTCTCTTCTTTTTTTTTCAGAGAAGGAAATGGCAACCCCCTCCAGTATTCTTGCCTGGAGAATCCGAGGGATAGGGGAGCCTGGTGGGCTTCCATCTGTGGGGTCGCACTGAGTCGGACACGACTGAAGCGACTTAGCAGCAGCAGCAGCTTCTTTTTTTAATATTTTTGGAAACTACATAAACAGAAGTAGAGAATTTTAGACCATTTTTAATGTCATTTTTCCAAGATGTGCTTTATTAAAAATATTAGGAAAATTATTGATAATCCAGAACTTGAGCAGTGTAAATTGATTTTTTTGAAGTTTTTTTCTTCAGGCTTGGGAACTTTTAAGCTTTCATCCAGACTTACCTTTAGGGGGTATATATTTTATTATCCAGAAATTTACAAGAGGGGAGGAAACTCTGAAACTTGTAGAAATAAAAGCACTACTGAAAACTTTGGTCACATTCTGATGTGTGACCATTGTGGAATAAACCATGAGGCTGGATTGTATGTGCTTTAAGAATGCTAGTACACTTTTGAGAGCTAAATCTGGGGGTGAATCTGGCAGACCAATATCCTAGTTTCTGGTATCACTAAAGAAGTAGCAATTATTTTCAATTTTTAAAATATAAAGCAGATTTTTGTTGGAAGCATATGCAAGTACCCAAGCAGATTGCAAGACGGTTTTGACCCAAAGATTAATGGGACCATTACAAAGGCTTTCACCAGGTTGTAATTCTAAGGGTGGTTAGAGTACATTCATTATGTACTGCCAGGATCCTTAAGGGGTTTTTGGGAGAGCTGGAAATGGATCTTTCTACATCAGAAGCTATTAACTTGTTTTTCCCTTCTTATATAAGGCATACATTAGTGACTTTTTAAAAAATGCATTGAGTTTGGTACTTTTTTTGAAGTGCAGAGTAAAAATGAATTGTGAAATGTGAGTGCAGATTAGTGGAGAGCAAATTAACTTAGTTCCCAATCATATTTTTTCACTGGGAAAAGAAATGCAAAACTGAGAAGTGTAGCTTCCATCTTTATAGAATAACAAGGGCCTATGTTAGCTTTCCAGTCTGCCACACTGACAATTTAAATAACCAAATATCTCCTTAATATCTTTTTTTCCTTCTTCTGTACCCTGATGTAACACTCAAAAAGAGAGCTATTATTTCTGTGCACTATAAGAATAGGATATTATTGTGAATAAATGATTTTTTCAAATTCAGTCTACTCAGCTTTGGAAGAAGATTGTTACAAACAACACCACACAAGGAGACTCAAGATAAGAATTTTAGCTCTGGTTTTGCTAATGGGCGAGATTATTACCTTCTTAGAAATCCAGTTCCCTTAGCAGCAAAAGGGCCATAGTATTAGGTTGCTGCAAATGTAATTGTGGTGTTAGACCATGCAATTTAAATCATTATAACTAGGCTCAAACAGATCTTTATTAATCAAAATAGCAACTCTTACAATCAACACATTTTTACCAATGAGAAATAAGTTTGTTTATTCCTGTAGTGTAAAAACCATGCTTCAGATTTCAACGAACTCTTTGAAAGCATTTTCTGCCTCCTGCTGGTTGTGGAAGTGTTTTCCCTGAAAAATGTTGTCGAGATGCTTGCAGAAGTGGTTGTTGGTTGGTGAGTGGTCAGAAGAATATGGCAGATGTGCAAATCTTTGTAGCCCAAACATTCAACTTTTGTAGCATTGGATGTGTGATACGTGGTTGGGTGTTATCTTTGAGAAGAATTGTGCCCATTTTGTTGACAAATGCCGGCTGCAGGCATTGATGTTTTGGGGGCATCTCATTGATTTGCTGAGTATACTTCTCAGATGTAATGGTTTCACAGGGAATCAGAAAGCTGTAGTGTTTCGGACCAGCAGCAGACCACCAAACAGTGACCATGACCTTTGTTTTGGTGCAAGTTTGGCTTTGGGAAGTCCGTTGGGACTTCTATTCCATCCAGCCACTGAGCTGATCATTGCCGGTTGTCCCATGCAATTCACTTTTCATTGCAGTGCAAAATTTGACTGAGAAATGGTTTGTTGTTATGTAGAATAAGATGACACTTCAAAACAGTGTTGTTTTTTTTTTTAAATTTTTGATCAGCTCATGAGGCACCCACTTTTTTCACCTTTCCAATTTGCTTTAAATGCCAAATGACCATAGAATGGTCTGTGTTGAGTTCTTGGGCAACTTCTTGTGTAATTGTAAGAGGATCAGCTTCGATGATGCTCTAAGTTGATCGTTATCAACTTCTGATCACCAGCCGATATGCTTCTCTTCCTCAAGGCTCTTGTTTCCTTGGCAAAACTTCTTGAACCACCACTGCACTGTACATTTGTTAACAGTTCTTAGGCCAAATGTGTTGTTGCTGGTTCAAGGTGTCTCTGGTGCTTTATGACCCATTGTGAACTTGAATAAGAAACTTGCTTGAATTTGCCTTTTATCTAACATTATTTCCCTAGTCTAAAATAAATATAAAATACACAGCAAGTGATAAGTCATTAGCAAAACAAAATAAAGTGAGAAATGTACATAAAAATTATGTGTAACATAACCACATTTATTTAAGAATGTATTCCAATATCAAAAGGCTAAGCTCAACAATGCAAAACTGCAGTTACTTTGGTAGCAGCCTAATGTATGCCTTGCCTTCATGTCAAGACGTTTTGAGGATCAAATGAGGTAATTCTTGGACAAGTTTGTGAATCATGAAGTAGTATAATATCCTTATAGTTTTCTTGATTTGAGTCATCACTCCTTTTCAGAAGAATTAGCCACACAGAGCTGAAGTTTTGTCACTCTGTTCTGTGGAGTTAACCCCTGGTAGTCAACAGAATGACAGAGACACTATGAATGTAGTCTCCAGATAAGCATCAGATCTCTCATCAGTGTAACAGCTCTGTAATCACCCCAGGGCACTGCAAGTACAGTTGTAGTGCACAGTTTTTTCCAATTATAAACAATTTTGTTTTGCAAATATGAAAACTCCCTCAGTTAAATTTTCTGTTTTTTTTTTCTTGACAAATTTAATGTACTAGAGAATTTGAAGTATTTTAAATAGAATTATTATGTTGACAGTCACAATGCTAACTAAATGTCATATTTATTTAGTAATTATTGGTTGTCAGATATTTGACAAGTCCTGTAAATTCTCAAATTTAATCCTTACAACAATCCTGTATTATTATGCCTGTTTTAGCTACAGGAAATCTGAAACTTAAAGATATTAAATAAATTGTGCAGGTTACAACTGCTTAAATGGTGTAATTAAGAACCAGACTGCCTGGTTTTAAAATATGCACTGAAATACTCCCTTTTACTACCTTCCTAGAGTCATTTTCTGGTAAAACTATTTCAGAAAAAAGTTAGATAGAAATGCAGCATTTTTGTAAACTCAAAGAAAACACCACTTAAGGAAAACACATGACAGTTCTTCACTTTTATTTCATTCTGGGGAGAGAAAATTTTAGACCTCTCTACAAACACTTGGAATAAGTTATTAAGTCATTTGATAAAAATCTTCACATCAGTATTGCTTTCAGTCCCATATGCCCAATATATTTAAAGTTTATCTTTTATTCTATTAAGAGCCCTGGATATATTTACATATTTATACTTGACTTAGGATACTCTGAGCTAAGAAATAAATGGGAAACTCTGGATAATTCTTGAAAATTGACTTTATTATGTTAGTCTCTCGATTCTTCCACTTTCTCTCCTATATCACAGTTGATGAGTAGTTCTGAATATGCAGAGCCTATGGTATTTAGAAGCAATGCATGTAGGCTCAATTCCAGCTCGCTCTTTGTGAGACTATAGTATTGAGATTTAATGTATCCCACTGAGTTCTAATTTCATCATACATAACATGAGAATAACTATTAAATTTTTCCTAATCTGAGAGAATTTTATACAGTTTTAATGCTATATAAATTATTATATTATGTAATAAACTATAGGTTTATAAGCAACTGATTAAGGTAAGGTGTTCATATCTGTGTAACTGTCATAAATTTTAAATATGAAAGCTACTAAAATATGTGCATGTGCTTTGAAGAACTGTTACCCCTTCTGCTCTGGACTGAATTGTTCTCCATTCTTATGTTGAAGTCCTAACCCTAATAATGTAACTGCATTTGGAGTCAGGACCAATCAAAGAGTGATAAAAGTTAAATGAGGCTGTAAGTGTGTGGCACTAATCAAATATTATCAATACTAGTGCCTTTATAAGAAGGGAGCTTCCCTGGTGACTCAGTGGTAAATAATCTGCCTGCCAATGGAGAGACATGGGTTCGATCCCTGAGTCAGGAAGATCCCTTGGAGGAGAAAGTGGCTACCCACTCCAGTATTCTTGCCTGGGAAATAACATCGACAGACGAGCCTGGCGGGCTATAGTACATAGGGTTTCAAAGAGTTGGACACAACTGAGCACACATGCATACACACATGCATGTATATATGAGAAGGTGAGAGACAGCAGAATTCTCTCTTCCATATGAGGACACAGTGGGAAGCCAGCTGTCTGCAAGCCAGGAAGAGAGACTCACCAGGAACCAAGCTGGCTTGCACTTTGATTTTGGACTCCCTAGCCTGTGAGAGATAAATTTCTGATCTTTAAACCACCCAATCTGTGGTGTTTTGTTATGGCAGCCCAAGCTCACTAATATACTTTCCTAAGTATACTAATAAACCTAAGGATAGTTGTAATAAATAGAATTAGGAGCAAGTTACTAGTAGTAAGTTACACATATAGTGTGGGATTGGGTGGGGTGGAGGGGGGAGAGAGAGAGAGAGAGAGAGAGAGAGAGAGAGAGAGAGAGAGAGAGAGAGAGAGAGAGAGAGAGAGAGAGAGAGAGAGAGAGAGAGAAATTGACTTTAAGGAACTGTTTTAGTCTGGAGAGTCAGTTAGGTAAGACTTGATGTTGAATTCTTGAATTGCAAGATTGGTCATCAGAATTTCTATGTTGCATCCTAGAGGTAAAATATTTTATTCTTTGGTAAAATATAGTATGTAGTCTAATGGCCTTCATCTTATTGTGTAAGGCCCACCCATATTATGAAGAATATTCTGCTTTGTGTAGTTAACTGATTATAAATGTAAAGCACATTTATAAAGCACCTCTACAGGAACATCTAGTCTAGTATTTGGCCAAACAATTGGTAAACCATTTGGTTAGCCAAGTTAACATACAAAATTAACCATTGTATTGCTGTAACAAATAACTATAAATTTAGTAGCTTAACAGTACAAATTTATTATCCCACAGTCTGAAAGTCAGAAGTCTGAAATGGTTCTCAGTTGCCTAACACCAAGATGTAGCAAGACTGAACTTCTTCTGGAGAAAATCCACTTCTTTGTCTTTTCCAGCGTCTAGAGGCTGCTCCCATTTCTTGGCTCATGGCTTCATTCCTCTGTCTTCAAAGCCGTGTCTGTCTTGTATTATCATCTCCCTATTTCTCTTTCTTCTGACTTTTCTTCCATTTATAAGATTCTTTGTGGTTACATTAACTCTACACTGATAATCTAGATATTCTCTTAATCTAAAAGTCTAAAGAGTAAATCCTTAATTTCGTTTGTAATCTTAACTCTCCTTTGCCATGTAATTTAAGATATTCACAATTTTGAAGGGTTTGGGACATGGACATCTTGGTGGGAGTGGCTTCTTCTTCTGACTTCACTAGCTGACTTACGCGGCCTAAGATGGATATGGTAATTGTTGAGACCAGATGTTTAAGCAAAAGCACCTAAGTTGGTAGTCCTAGCTCTTCATTTGAGTTCAACAGGCAGGTGACTTTATTTTTCCCCAGTTTGAAGTGTTAGTTGGTAAGTTATGTTTGACTCTTTGTGACCCCATGCACTGTAGTCTGCCAGGCTCCTCTGTCCATGGGATTCTCCAGGCAAGAATACTGGAGTGGGTTGTCATTTCCTTCTCCAGGGTATCTTCCCAACCCAGGGATTAAACCTGGGTCTCCTGCATTGCAGGCAGATTCTTTACCATCTGAACAGAGACGTTTGCTCATCTATAAAGTGAACTGAAAGTGTTTGAAAGGATTAAGTGGTTTGATACTTGTAAAGCATCTAGAAGAGTGATTAACATGTAATAAGAAATCAGCTCATTTATCTGTTATTATTTTGATTACATATTTCATCTGTGTTTTTTTAGAAAATTAAAAGTAATATAAGTTGGTTAGGGGAAAGGAGACATATATAATTATTATCACTGTGTTCCATGACTTTTCTTTAGGTTTTATGCAGTCCAAGATAACTTACTTTTTCTGTTTTAAATTATCTTAGAATCTAGAGACACAGTGATATTTTATGCATATACATATGTACCTAGTAAATAAAAGATACTTTATGCCTGGCAATGGAAACAGAAAAACAAAGCATCACCAAAAATATTAATGAGCATATTAAAATAAGAATTTGAAAGAAAGATTGATTTTTCCCACCACTTTCTTCTGATTTGAAGGAGGTGGAAGCTTTAGAAAAAAGATAGAGTAAGGCAGACTTGATTATTTTTAAGAATATATAACTTTATAATTAAATGTTAAATATTCTCAACAGAAAATCAAAAGCAAAACTAGACTATATTACAGAATCAGCTTTCAATTCAGTTGTGTTCAGTTCAGTTGCTCAGTCCTGTATGACTCTTTGTGACCCCATGAAGCGCAGCATGCCAGGCCTCCCTGTCTATCACCAACTCTCTGAGTTTACCCAAACTCATGTCCATCGAGTTGGTGATGCCATCCAGCCATCTCATCTTCTGTTGTCCCCTTCTCCTCCTGCCCCCAATCCTTCCCAGCATCAAGATCTTTTCCAATGAATCAACTCTTTGCATGAGGTGGCGAAACTATTGGAGCTTCAGCCTCAACATTAGTCCTTCCAATGAACACCCAGGACTGATCTCCTTTAGGATGGACTGGTTGGATCTCCTTGCAGTCCAAGGGACTCTCAAGGGTCTTCTCCAACTCCACAGTTCAAAAGCATCAATTCTTTGGTGCTCTGCTTTCTTCACAGTCCAGCTCTTACATCCATACATGACTACTGGAAAAACCATAGCCTTGACTAGATGGACTTTGTTGGCAAGGTAATGTCTCTGCTTTTTAATATACCATCTAGGTTGGTCATAACTTTTCTTCTAAGGAGTAGGCATCTTTTAATTTCATGGCTGCAGTCACCATCCGCCGTGATTTTGGAGGCCAAAAAAATAAAGTCTTCCACTGTTTCCACTGTTTCCCCATCTATTTCCCATGAAGTGATGGGACCAGATGCCATGATCTTATTTTTCTGAATGCTGAGCTTTAAGCCAACTTTTTCACTCTCCTCTTTCACTTTCATCAAGAGGCTCTTCAGTTCCTCTTCACTTTCTGCCATAAGAGTGGTGTCATCTGCATATCGGAGGTTATTGATATTTCTCCAGACAATCTTGATTCCAGCTTGTGTTTCTTCCAGCCCAGCGTTTCTCATGATGTACTCTGCATATGAGTTAAATAAGCAGGCTTTAGTCATACACATGTGTTTGTGTGTGATTTTTATTGTTAGAAATGAGACTTAATCTGCCAAATGTTTTACCTGTTAGGTCCTGGCAGCTCAACAGACAAATATGGAAGCCACAAAAAATGATATATCTTTATTACATTGAATTTATAAATATTTACAGAGCATTTTGATGTGCACTTTTTCCATTTAATATTTTGACATCAGCGGCCACATATTGAACTTTTCTATATTTTTCTTTCTTGGCTTTGACAATTCCTGTCTGTAATAAATTTTGTGAATTTAGTACTTGCATTCACATAGCTAGGGAGAAGCTAAATTTTTAACCAAGTACCTGGGTAATGTAATCCATTAAATTATACATGAAATAGAAAGTTAAATTCTGAAAGCCTCAAGTAATAACCTTATTATCACAATCATAATAGAGTTCTTCTGTGTGGACCTCTCACTTTAAAGAGTACTGAATGCATTGCTTTAGAATAGTGTATGCACAATTGATAACATACTTTGTACTGTTAATTTTATTTATGCTGTAGTCCAGTATTTAGATATTGATATATGATCATATACTAAGGTGGAAGTACCATTGAAATGTGAGTAGAAAAACATTTTTAGTAGCTTAATAGAAAGCTATCACTTTGAAAGTTGCATATGAGTTCTCATTTTAGAGGCTTTTTCTTTTAAATATTTTTCATTTAACAAATATTTGTTGAGTATGTTCCAAAACAGATTCTAGTGGTTGAGGAGAAGTTAACAAAATATAAGAGACTCTTTTCCTATGCATCTTATATTCTAGCCTTTTAAAAAACAATATGATGTTTTTTAACCTTTTCTCGTAATTTTATGGTAGTATTCTTTTGTTATTGTATTAGGGGAGTAAAAGTATATTTAATATAATTCATTATATAAAAAGTTAATTTTGAACTAATAGGATTAAATAGATTGGTGTGAAATAGAGAAGGGCTTCCCAGGTGGTACAGCAGTAAAGAAACCGCCTGCAGAGGCAGGAAACATAGGGTTCGATCCCTCAATGGGGAATGTCCATCCCCTGGAGGAGGGAATACACTCCAGTATTCTTTTCTGGAAAATTACATGGACAGAATAATCTGATGGGCTATATAGTCCATGGAATCGCACAGAGTTGGACATAACTGAGCATGCATAACCTCAAAAAACAAAAAGAGAAGGGGGTCATTGAGCAAATAGTTATTGATTAATTACATATTTAAAAGGATTATGTCCCTTTAGGAATACTAGAACCTATTATACTGAACAGTATAACTTCCTCATAGCAAACTAAGAAATAGGGCCATACAGAAGCTGGGACCTTAGAGAACTGAATTATTTGCTGTGGTTGTACAGTTGAAGAAGCTGAGTCCAGAAACCAGGTATGTATCATTCCAGCATAGAATACTCTTAACCCAAGTGCAATGTAGTGTCTAGGTTTGTAAGTTTTTTAAAGCATTTCATTGAAATATCATTGATTTACAATGTTATGTTGATTTCTTCTGTGCAGCAGTGATTTAGTTATATATATATATATATATATATATATATATATATAATTTTTCATATTTGCTCATCCTGGAACATTCTTTGTAAAGATCCTTGAGCAAATGTCAATAGTTAACTTTATGGATTATTTCCTGGGCATAACTGCAGAAGGCTTTGTGCTTTCTCATGCTCCTCGCAAGAACAATAAGCACCTTAACATTCTTTCCAGCCAACTCAACCGAAGGAAGGAAAGGACAAATCAGAATCACAAGACCTAATTCCTTCATCCCTGGACCATGCCTGCGGGATGAGGAGATGGGGTTGGGGCCATGCCTCCATTTTGTCAGTAATGCCTAACGCGGCTCCTGACAATTTATTATTACGGTTTGTCACAGGATATTGAATACAGTTCCCTGTGCTATACAGTAGGACCTTGTTGTTTATCCATCCTGTATATAATAGTTTGCACTTGATAATCCCAAACTCCCAGTCCTTAACCCCTGCACTCTCCTCCATGTTGGCAAGCATGAATTCTATTCTCTATATCTGTGTCTGTTTCTGAAGCTTCACAGATACATTCGTGTTGTATTTTAGATTCCACATATAAGTAATATCATGTGGTTTTGGTCTTTCTGATTTATTTTACTTGCTATAATAATCTCTAGGTCCATCTATGTTGCTGAAAATAGCATTGTTTCATTCCTTTTTATGGCTGAGTAATAGTCAACTCTATGTATGTGTGTTTATGTGTGTGTATGTGTGTGTGTGTGTGTGTGTGTGTGTGTGTGTGTGTGTGTATCACATATCTCACATCTTCTTCATCCATTCATCTGTCAGTGGACATTTAGGCTGTTTCCATGACTTGGGTATGGTAAATAGTGGTTTTGCTACGCACATAGAACTGTATGTATCTTTTGAAATTATAGTTTTGTCTGGATAGCCCAGGAATGGGTTTGCTACAGCATGTACTAAGTTGCTTTAGTCATGTCTGACTTTTTGTGGCCCCGTGGACTGTAGCCTGCCAGGCTCCTTTGTCCATGGGATACTTTAGGTAAGAATACTGGAGTGGGTTGCCATGCCCTCCTCCAGGGTTTTTTCCCAACCCAAGGATTGAACCTGCATCTCTTATGTCTTCTGTATTGGCAGGTGGTTGTTTACCACTAGTGCCACCTGGGAGGCCCTGGTGCAGCATATGACAACTCTGTTTTTAGTGTTTTGAGGAACTTCCATGCTGTTTTCCATAATGGCTATACCAGTTTACATTCCTACCAACAGTTTGGTTTCTAAATAACTCATTCTCTTGAGTGAGATGTTTCTACTTGTTAATATCTGTTGTGTTATGAGGAATTTGTAAGTCTCTTTGGCCATAGTGTTTGTATGTATTATCATACAGAAGGAATCCTCTGACTTCATGCCATTATAACCTATTGGAATCCACATGCAGGGAAGAAAATGGTCTCTCTTATCTACACATCAATGGGAATTCTAGGAAATATATGATTTGTATATAAATTTCAAATGAGCACTTACATATTTGAAAATTGTGTAGAAAAATTACTATTTATTACTTGTCTAATTTGTAAGCTCTTTTTTAATCAACAAATTTAAATTTGGTTTTCCATAAGCATGAACTTATTTTTTGTAGTTGAAATTTATTTCTAGTTTTTTCTCTTTAATTTTTACATACACGGAAAATTTTTGTCAGTGTAATAAAAAGTTACTTTGTTTATGTGAAAAATGCTACATGTTTAATATGTTGTTAATGAAGAAAAAAATGGAGAAGGAAATGACCACCCCCTCCAGTATTCTTGCCTGGAGAATTCCATAGACAGAGGAGCCTAGTAGGCTACAGTCCATGGGGTTGCAGAGTTGGAAACGACTGAGCTACTATCACTAATGTAAACATACTACATGGTTAATAAGATCTTACAACAAGCATTTCTTGAGTAGTTACTCTTTGCTCTTTGCTGGCTGTGAGGAGGTGAATTAGCCAATCTCTTTCCTCAGGTGGGAAATGTTTAGAAATACAGTCATTTCATTTAAATGCTGTCTGAGACACAAAAATAAGTATCTGGTCATGTGCTATATTTTATTAGAATTTTTACCAGAGAAAGTATTTATGCCATAACTTTTGCTGTTTTAAAACTAATGTAAAAAATAGAAAAATTTAGGTAGCTATCTGATATTACTCCTGCTGCTGCTGCTGCTAAGTTGCTCCAGTCGTGCCCGACTCTGTGAGACCCCATAGATGGAAGCCCACCAGGCTCCACTGTCCCTGGGATTCTCCAGGCAAGAATACTGGAGTGGGTTGCCATTTCCTTCTCCAGTGCATGAATGGGAAAAGTGAAAGTGAAGTCGCTCAGTCGTGTCTGACTCCTAGTGACCCCATGGACTGTAGCCTACCAGGCTCCTCCGTCCATGGGATTTTCTAGGCAAGAGTACTGGAGTGGGGTGCCATTGCCTTCTCCGGATATTACTCCTAATGGTAGCCAAAATTAAGTTTAGTATGACAAAGTCTATGAAATTTTATTAAGAAAAAATAATTTAATTATGTTTCTCAATGTTAATAATCTCCACCTAGACAATTATTCCAGTTTAAAAATGTTATTACAAAAAAAAGAATTTAAAATTTTATATTTAGAATATGTTTCACTAAAAATTACTGAGAATTAGTACCATCTGAGTATTTTTTGCCAAACTATTTTCGTGTTTTACATGATAAGCTTTAAATACAAGCAAGAATTTAAATTAATATAAGACAAAACTTTGGACAAGTATTTAAAACAGAAATTTAGAGAATAAAGTTACAACAACTTATTTAATACTCTTTTTATACTGAAGGCTATCATAGTCAACAGAAAACCATATAGTGAAAGTTGTATATTCTGATAAGCACAAGATTACTAAGCCATCTAATTGTTGAGTGAAATCTTCAATTAAAATATTTGGAAGAGTTTCTCTATGAGATTAATCTTAATGGGGTACAGATCTATACTTATTAAAATTTACCACTCTACTACTTTGTTTTTGCTTTGAAAATTGAATGATTATTTTTACGGAGAAGAATTTATATTCTGAGTTCAAGAATGGTGAATTGTAGTTACATCAGAAAAAGATAGATTTGTGCTGGAAAATTTTAAATTTCTTTTGGGGAGCTTTTGTTTACATGCTTTGGGGTAAATTTTCAACACAGTGTGTCTTAAGGTTGAACCATGCAGCTCTCACTGATGTTATTGGGAATCTCTAGGCTACATTTGTTCATGCTGTGCTGAAAATATACCTCCTAATGTTTGAGTAGTTTTCTGGCTATCATAGATGCTGAAATAGAGTGATTATGGCCCACAGTATAAATGTATATTTAGATAGTTTTAAAATATGTGTTTGATAAAGGGTTATGTGAATTGTTATATAGAGCTCCAATCTAATACACTACAACTTAACATTGAAAATAGTAGTGTTCAGTGAACTATAGCTTATATTTCACCAGGACCAGATGATATGCTTCATTTTGACTTCATTTTACTTCTTGCTATGATTCTGAACAGAAGCCACTATGGCACAAATGGAGAGCACCCCAATGGATTCGTTTACGAAACGCCATATGCTAAGAGTATTCTTAGAGCTTCCCCCTCTTTCCCCTTTGTCATTATTTTTAATTGGTACATCCAAGGCTTCAAGAACAAGGTTTCTATCTAGTGTAAGCTACACAATGAATTTTGCTAATTTTTACTCTTCATTTTGCTGGTTGAGGCAAAGTACATAAGTATTTTCTGGAAAGTATGTCCTTAGATCACTTTCTTTTTCTACTTAAGTGCAAGTAGATCTTTATCATTAACATACTTCTCCATGATTGATTTAGAGAAATTCAAACTAATTGTAAAACTGATTTACCAGATATTTACTGTATTTTATGTGGATTTTGAATGGTTTTATATACTTATAGAACTCTGTGACTCTTTAAATAGTAAACAGTCTATTTTTTGATCATTGAAGAATGATTATAGAATGCTTCTTGTCTAGTACTTTTGGGTTAGTAAGGTTCAAGTGAGAAGCATCCTGAGTCTTGCTTTGTTAGTGTTTAGCATTTATTCGAAGAAATATTGATCTATGAAATTTTAGAAGAAATATAAGAAAGAAATGTAACCTGAAAATATACCTATATTAAGCCATATGTATTTATCATTGTGATAGATCATATTTAAATTAAGGAAAAGGAAATGGAGAAGATAGCTGAATTTTTTTTTTTTTTTTTACTTTGGAAGACAAATCAGACTAATTCCACAACATGCCTGATTTTAAATGTTTGTCTTTCTCCATGTCAAAAATGTTTTCTCTTTTATACACTTTACTGAGGTTATTGAATATTACTATCCAGCACTAAAGCACCATTAGATACTCTGCAAGTTAGAAAGATGAATAAAGCCCTCAGAATTAGAGCAAGATTACACATTTAAGAGTAATGCAAATGAGTTTGGACTTCTTAAATTCATCATGCCTCTAGATGCTATAAAGAAAATCTACCAGCCTGATTAAAGTTGAATGTCTTGGATTTGGGGGGAAAAGTCAATTCAAGGGACAGATTTAGATGTCACGGAGTTGGTAGCTGAAATTCTGGGATTAGAGTAGATCACTAAAGAAAAGGAAGTAGAGTAAGAATCGAAATGTCTAGGGAAATCATACAAAAAAAGAAGAGAAACAGAAAGACAAGCAAAATTTGAAGAGTTAAGAGACTGAAAATGATAGATAAGAAAGAAGCCATTTTAAGAAAATGAAGAGCTCAAATAACTAATGTTTCATGTTGTTTTTGGCATATTGAATGAGAAAAGGCAATTTAGTTAATTAATTCATGGATATGTTCAGTAGCTTTAAAGAGATATAACTTGAGCCCTAAAATATTGAAGCCTGAATGGAAAATAAAATGGAAACTGCCATTAAGACTGTCAAAAATTATTTCAATACATCGGCCAGTCCCTTAGACTGCAAGAAGATCAAACTAGTCAATTCCTAAAGGAAACCAACCCTGCACATGCATTGGAAGGACTGATGCTGAAGCTGAAGCTCCAGTACTTTGGCCACTTGATGCAAAGCGCCAAGTCATTGGAAAAGACCCTAATGCTGGGAAAGATTGAAGGCAGGAGGAGAAGGCTGCAGAGGATTAGATGGTTTGATGGCATCATCGACTTAATGGACGTGCATTTGAGCAAATTCCAGGAGATAGTGAAAGACAGGGAAGCCTGGTATTGACTGAACAACAACATTGGCCATGAGAAGAAGGAATCAAGTATGACGGTGGTATGAAACAGAGAAGGAGCTGTAGGAGGATGTTTTGTTTTGATTTGTTTCTTTTTCATGGGAAAAATTTGCATTAATTTTTCACTAGGAAGATGTGTTAATTTATAGTCCACTGTTACCTCTGACAGTGAAAAGGGTCTATTAGTATTTGTTGCAGGATGATAGGCATATACAGGAACTCTGAGTAGCAAAGTAGGATATAATAGTTACCCTATTAGGTAGAGGGAATTAAGCCTAATAATTTTCAGTTCTAGACAGACTAAGGTAGCATAAAAAGCTTTTAGGGGTCTGGATGACATAGAGAGCAGAAACATTGCCACATTCATTCTGGAGATAATTGGATACAGTGACACTTTCCCAATGATTGACTGTAAAGTAGAGGCAAAACATATAAGGCCTATGCCAATTTTTTCATTATATATTTTAAAGAGTATCTTTGCATGAAAAGGAGAGACAGAAACAGCATTTGACACTCTAAACAGTTGTTACAGAGGCATGTATACACAACCCATAAAGGAAAATGACAGAGAGTATAATCCATTACAAAAGAAAGCAGCCAGATTTGCAGTTTTTTTTTTTTTTTTAATTAATTTATTTGTTTTTAAGTTCAGGTTAACTTTTTTGGATATATTAAAGGAAAATATATGAGATTTCAGTGAAACTTTATTTGCATAGTATGTCTTTTTTTTTTTTTTTTTTTTCCTAGAGCAAAATGTTTTGCTGATAAATATGGTAGGAATGTTAGCTGATACGAATGGCCTCTCTTTATACTAAGAGGATCTCATTTGCTTTGTTTTGTTACACTGTTGAATTCTCCTGGTCCTTCTCCTGCCTTATTGTGCGCTGTTCCTCATAGTCCCTCAAGCTGAAAATTGATCTCCATTCAGTGTGCATTTATTCGACCTGCTTCGTAATCAGTCTTGCTCTGTGAATGAAATTCATCGTGGGAGACTTGTTTACTATCTCTGTTAGGACTGACCTGGTTGAAAGCCCTGTCAAGCTGTCTGAATTTGGATGCTTTGGACGTTTGCCGTAAGGAATTCTTTGCTCACCAAAGGAGCTAAACTGAGCAGAGATGAAGGACTGGTGTTCATTGATTTTTTTCCTTCTTGCTTTTGAACAGCTTAGAGGACAGGATACAAATTTAAAAGCTGTACCCTAAGCATTTAAATAAAATACTCTTCTACTCTTGCAAGTCTAACTGATGTGGTTTCAAATAACTTTATAAAATAAAACAAGTTTATAATTTGGAAAGCATTTAGCTGGCTAATAGAAATTCAAAGAAATCTTTGGCAATATTATATCATCTCTTGTACCTGCTCTTGAAAGCTGATAGTAATGCCAGGGTTTCCTTCTTAGAGGGATCAAACCATCCTTTGTTTGAAATTAAAATTCAGTCCTTTGATGTTTCACTGGGCCTTTTCTTCCTCTTGCTCTTTGCTTTTTTTTTGATTCTATTCTGATTTATTTTAAATGTAAAAATTTGACTTTTTTTCTGACATATAAAAAGATAAATGCTCCATGAAAAGCCAACAATACAGGAAATTATAGAGGAGATAAAGTCACCTGACATGTCTGAAAAATTAATTTTGTTAAGCTTAGGTCACTATCCCTCTGTGCACATATATTGAATTGATGGTGTTCTGTAATCTGCTGTTTTTTTTTTTTTTTTTTAACTCAACAGTGTGTTTTGACCATTTTCTAGAACAATAAATATAGGTCTGTGTTATCTTCCTATGACTTAAAGAATTCTGATTTACAGGATTCAGATATTTTACTGATTTTCTAAAGATGAACATTTCTAAAATCATAGAAGAATAACTTTGTGTTAATCCTTGTTTCATGTCAGAAGAGAGCTATTCAAGCTGTCTAGCACAGGTGAATGTGTTAACCAGGGACAGGTGCACCTCAGAGAACCTGAGAATATTCAGTGCAGTTGGGTCTTCTTTAAAGTCTGGAATCAAGGAATATATTTGGATTACTTTTTGGCACTTTTCATTGTCTTAGCTTCTTTTCTTGCATCTTCTCACAGTGTTTACATCTCTGTGGTTGTTCAGTCTCCCAGTCATGTCTGACTCTTTGTGACCCCATGGACTCCAGCACGACAGGCCTCCCTGTCCCTCATCATCTCCCGGAGTTTGCCCAAGTTCATGTCCATTGCATTGGTCATGGCATCTAATCATCTCATCCTCTGACACCCTCTTCTCCTTCTGCCCTCAGTCTTTCCAAGCATCAGGGTCTTTTCCAATGAATTGCCTCTTCACATCAGGTGACCAAAATATTGGACCTTCAGCTTCAGCACTAGTCCTTCCAATGAATATTCAGGGTTGATTTCCTTTAAGAGTGACTGATTTGATCTACTGCAGTTCAAGGGACTCTCAAGAGTCTTCTTCAGCACCACAGTTAAAAGACATCAATTGTTTGGATATCATGCTTTCTTTTCGGTCCTGCTCTCACAGCCATACGTGACACTGAAAAAACCATAGCCTTGACTATATGGACCTTTGTCAGCAAAGTGATGTATTTGTTTTTCAGCACACTGTCTAGGTTTGTCATAGCTTTCCTGCCAAGAGGCAATCGTCTTCATGTCTGCCAGTACCATCCACAGTGATTTGAGAGCCCAAGAAGAGGAAATCTGCCACTGCTTCCACCTTTTCCCCTTCTATTTGTCATTAAGTGATGGAGACAGATGCAATGATCTTAGCTTTCTTTTTTTTTTTTAATATTTATTATTTAACCCAGCTCTTTCACTCTCCTCCTTCATCCTCATCAAGAAGCTCTTTAGTTCCACTTTGTTTTCTGCCATAAGAGTGGTATTATCCACATACCTGAGGTTCTTGATGTTTCTTCTGCCAGTCTTAATTCCAGCTAGTATCTCATCTAGCCCAGCATTTCTCATGATGTGCTCAGCATATAGGTTAAATAAACAGGGTGACAACAAACAGCTTTGTTGTACTCCTTTCTTAATCCTGAACCAGTCAGTTGTTCCATACAGGGTTCTAACTGCTGCTTCTTGGCCTGCGTACAGGTTTCCCAGGAGACAGGTAACATGGTCTGGTAATTCCATCTCATTAAGAGTTTTCCACAGTTTATTGTGATCCATACACTTGAAGGTTTTAGTGTAGTTGATGAGACAGAGGTAGATGGTTTTCTGGAATTCCTTTGCTTTCTCTGTGATCCAGTGAATGTTGGCAATTTTGTCTCTGATTCCTCTGCCTTTTCTAAACCCAGCTTGGACATCTGGGAGTTCTTGGTTCTTGTATTGCTGAAGCCAAGCATGCTAGGTTTTGAGCATTACCTTACTAGCATGGGAGATGAGTGCAATTGTCTGGTGGTCTGAACATTCTTTGGTACTACCCTTCTTGGGAATTGAGATGAGGATTGACCTTTTCCAGTCCTGTGGCCATTGCTAGGTCTTCCAGATTTGCTGACATAATGAGTACAGCACTTTGATAGTATCATCTTTTAGGGTTTTAAATAACTCTACTGTAATTCCATTGCATCCACTAGCTTTATTGACAACAGTGCTTCCTAAGGCCCAGTTGACTTCATACTCCAGAATGTATGACTCTGGGTAACTGACCACATCATCGTGTTTATCTGGTTCATTAATATCTTTTTTTGTGTGTGTGTGCAGTTTTCTGTGTCTGTGTATTCTTTCCATTTCTTATTGATCTCTTCTGCTTCTACTAGGTCTCTACCATTTCTGTCCTTTATTGTGTCCATCTTTGCATGAAATGTTCCCTTGATATTTCCAATTTTCCTGAAGAGATCTCTAGTCTTTCTCCTTCTGTTGTTTTCCTCAATATCTTAGCATTGTTCATTGAAGAAGGCCTTCTTGTCCCTCCTTGTTATAGTCTGAAATTCCACATTTAGTTGAGTATACTTTTCCCTTTTTCCCTTACTTTCTACTTCTTTTCTTTCTTCAGCTATTTGTAGAGGACCCTCAGATAGTCAGTGTTTACAAATTTTCCCAGTGGTTTTTCCTTCTGTTTAAATTTCATAGATGAATTTTTCTATGATTATCTTTGGCTCTATTTGCAGGGTCTTTTTTCCTAACATTTGGGTTATTAATACATTATCATTGATTAGAGATTATTTTCCCACTTAGACTTTCAGCCTTGTTTATAGTAACTTTGCTATACCAGCATCTAAATTTTTTTATTTCAAAGGTTTTTAAGCATGACAGAATTTTGGGTTAGAGGAATATACGTTCCAAGTAAAATTAACTTTAGCTGTAAGTAGTAGTTTCTGTTATTGCTAGGTATAAGTTGCTAATGCCAATATAAAAATGTATGTAATTACTTGCTGAGTTTATTCATTATTCTACCTTGAATGTACATTGCAATTCCAGACCAGTCTTTTCCTTTTTGATTTGGGGAATTAGGAGCACAAACTTAGAAGCTCCCTCACAGCACTGTGACTTAAAAACGTGGGCACATTTACTGTGTTGAAAGTAGACAAATCTCTTAGATATCATGGGTTTCATTTCATCTGCTGTAAAGCAAGGCATTTGGAACTGTAATTTCTACAAATGTGTATTGAGCATCTATAATTTATTTGCCTATTTACATGTGCTCTTTATTTATGCATCATTTCAACCATGTAAGATGAATGTTGCTACCTGCTTCCCATGTGTTGAGAATCTAAGGTTCAGAGAAATGAATTAAACTTTCTTATCATCATATAGTTAATAAATGATAGAACTGAAATGTGAATTTAGTTCTTACAGAATTGAAAAACCTATTGTTTCCCTGATTAAATCATATATTTATGTTACTTTGATATACGCCGTGTGCTCCAGAAACTTAGTTTTTAATTGGACAGAGGGAATATTGGGTTGGCCAAAAATTTCATTTGGGTTCCCAGAGGAACTTTTTGACCAACCCAATATTTATTATTTGCCATCCAGACCAGTGATACTTAACTAGAATGGTACCACCCCTGGAGCATTTGAGAACGTGAGAGAACATTTTCATCTGTCACATTGACTGGGAGTTGCCACTGGCATTTAGTGATTGAGGCATAGGAATATTACACATTTTGCAGTGTCTACTTCAGGCTCCTGGAACGAAGAATTTCCCCCCATGATTGGACCCTTGGTGCCCCTGTTTAGAAACAGTGTCTTTTCCTGTGATATCTGTGAGGGCAGGAGACGTTTGTTCTTGTTGTATTATTACTCCTAGTAGAAGTATAATGCTTTAGTTTTTCATGTGTACTGAAAACTTCCTGGAGTCTTAGCCACAAATAGGAGTAGCCATACCAATAGGATAGTAGTTATTACTACCACTTAACATACAACCCACAGTTTCAGTGCTGAGCACATTTGTTTACTAAGAGAAGATCCAAAGCCTTCATGATGTTATAGATTTTATATCATAATCTCTCCTATGATATTAATTGTTCTCTGCCAGAGTATTTCACTGGTTACTTCCTTAGTAATCTGCCAAAGAAATTGTGCTTTCTGCTCTTTCATGTTACCTTTTCTTGGGTCTTTTTCTTTTCTATACTAGGAAGGGGAAGTGTTAGTCGTTCAGTTGTACCCAACTCTTTGTGAGTACATGGACTGTAGTCCGCCAGGCTACTGTCTCCATGGGATTCTCCAGGCAAGAATACTGGGGTGGGTGGCCGTTTTATTCTTCAGGGAATCTCCCCGACTCAGGAATTGAACTTGACTCTCTCACTTTGCAGGCAGATTTTTTACTATCTGAGCCAGATTCTCCCTTGGCATGCAGTTCCCATTTTTTATTACCTTGGTAGATCTAACTCACTTTTTCTTATCTAGTTTAGGTATGTAACTATTCCTCTTGCACAATTCCAGAATACCCTGCTCATACTGCTGTGAAGGTGTTTACCACAGTACTGTGTTTTCATTTTCTGATCATGTTTTCCCTCTAGCCTGTAAGCTCCCTAAAGGTAAGGGACTGTGTTTACTTCAGTAGATAAAAGATTAGAGGTTACTTTCCCCATAACTTGAGCTATTCTTGATGAGAACAGTTTTAGAATGAGTAGTCCATCCAGTTCACACTATCCAAACTTTGTATTATGTCTTGGCATTCTTTTCATTGGAATGAGTCTTGTAAAAATCTTAGTATATATTCTCTTCACAGAAGATATATTTATACGGCTTTAAATCCATCACTGATTTTTAAATCTGTCATCATTTGGCAGTAGACACATTTTTTTTGGCTTAATAAGGCTAATTTTTTGTTAAAATTTACTCTGTAAAGGCTCCATTCCAAAAATGTTTAAATCATTTGCTTTAAATAAGCATTTAACCAGCATAGAAGATGATCACATATACTTTGAAAGTAAAGTTCAAACAGGAAGTAACAACTGTGAATAGGAGAGAACACGTGAAAATTTATTATTTCTATTTTGTGCTGCTATCACAAATTGACTTAAAAGCAAATTGTTTCTTGATTAAATCCTTAAAAGGCGATCTTTAGTGGGCCCGTGCCACTACTAAAAATGCAAATACTTTAAATTCAGACTTACAAGAAACCACTTATAAATAGAATTCTTGGATAATTAACTGTTTTGACTTAAAGGATCTTCACATTTGTCACTATAAAGTGTAAACTAGTTACCTCAAATTTTCAGTTGTGTTAAAAATACTTCTATAATACTTTAGTACATTAAATTAAGGATAGACAACTATAGAAATGACATATCCTCTTTAATTTAGGCTCTTAAAGTATTTGATCAATTTTTGAAATATGAAGTTCTTAATTGTAATTATGGGTTATAAGCAAGATTATGTCACACATTTCTTGAGTCTAGGATGTACCCTGGGAGATAATGTTTTAAGAATAATAATTTATAATATGCTTTCTTGTGATTAATTTTTCTCTTAAAAACTACATTCAATAAGAAACAGTTTATCTTAGTTGGGACTTTGTTGATAATTAAGGTTTTAATGTGTCTGTTAAATATAAGCACATTTGCTGATGAGTGCTAATGACCAAAATGAACTATGGAAATATTAATTCAAATAAGTGGTTAGAGGATGAGAAAAATAGTAAAAATATCACTAAAATTAATGAAATGCTCTTTCCTATTATATATATGTATATAAGCTTATTTTAGCTTAAAATTATATATACTTACATACAGTAGTGAAGGAAATCAAGCTGTTCCATAATTCTCTTTAAAATGGTGTATTATTTTATTCTACTTTTTATAATTAAATTGAAATGATGTGTATAAACTGAACTTCAGTGAAAATAAAGTTGTCATCTAAAGCTTTGTGGGTTTTATCTTGAAAAAACACATGATTAAACCTGTTAGATCGAGGTTAATGTATGTATTGTCTTTGAAGGCTCTGACAGTTGGGTTGCTGGCATGGTAAAAGAATTTGTATTCCGTTAATGGGTGAACTTCTTACCCATGTGATAAATAATGTACTTCACAAAGAAGTAAAATGATGAGATTTATTCCCTTTGCTTCAGGGAAATGAAGCAAGGTGCATATGGCTGTCTTGACTGAGAAAGTTGTCTCCTTATCAAGAAATGACAGTTAAAATGGCTAAATTCCAAATCATGAGCACATGAAAATATTTATTGAAATTTTACTTTATTTGAACTCCTTTGTATATTAGTAAAAAATAATACATTGTAAAATTTTAACTCTGGTATAAATAATACTAATACTATTGACAGTATTAATAACTTTGTATAAGTTAAGTATATTCTATGCCTTTAGTACATAGATCTGTGATAACTCAGGGGACATGATTTGAAATCTGGAACTTTTGCATCCTTATAAATATGAACTAATGGAATTTTACTTTATTTTTTGTTCTGTTTCTCAAGGTACAGTAAAACACCACAAAACAAGTAGTATAATAACTTGGGAATGTACTGAATTGGAAGCTGCATAGTTTTATTTTGGAATGTCACTTAAATGTGTTGTGTTTAATCTGGGTATGTTGAATTCTTACTTAACCTTTCAACTTTATTAAATGTCCTGATCTTATTATTCTCAAAATATCCTTTAATATAAATTTTATTTGAAAAAAATTAAAAGAAATTTCCCTAGTTTGCAGATAATCTAAATTTATTTCTCTCTTCAAGGGTTGGAATAGATTTTCTGGAGCACTGGGGAGAGAACGTCCACCCTCAGAACTTTTTGTAGTTGATCTCCTTCCTCTGGTATGATCAGGAAAGAAGCTCTGAGAAAATTGTGTTGTGATGAGATATTAATTACATGTAGCAAAATGTAAAAGTGTGTATTTGGCATGAAATGAAAGTGAAAGGAAACATTTTAAACTTTAGATACCTAATGCATTCCAAGAAAAAAAACAAGAGAGGTGACTATCAAGAACCATCAGTAAGTGTTGTCAGGGACAACCTTTTCTTCCTCATACAAACTGATCGTTCCGCAGATCTAGAAAATGTACCTTAGAAGCAAGGTTTTTCTAGTTACATTTTAGGACACTAGGGAAGCTTCTGTAGATGTCTCCGCTTGCATTTTACTGTGTTAATCTCCCCCTCCCTTCCCCCTTTTTGTTTTTGGTTAGGAATAGCCAATGTGAATAGAATGTTATATATTTTAAAAAGAATCCTAGACAAGACTATAAAGTATGTCTTTTTAAAATTCTGTTGAGTTATGTTGTGACAGCTTTGGTAGAATTTTTCTATTTATCAAATTGGATTTAGAAAGAGATTTATCATCCTAATCAGTTAGATGGGGACAAAAATCTCGTCTAAGTTGTTTCCATTGAATAAAATCTATCAAATTTATATAGTAGATACAATATTTGCTTCCTCATTGAAGAATGCCTATTATAATCCATATGACATATTCTTAACTCTTCCTTTTAATGGCACATTTATAAACTATTCTTATGAAAAAAGTAGAATGATTTCTATCTTTTCTTGGTGGAGATTGCTTAAAGTAATGAAAATGGTTTGTTAAAATACTAATATAATGCTCAGTTAATAACCAATTTTGTGGTTTTTGTTTGAAGAAGAGACATTTAGGCGAACCTCATCTCTTTGTAGAGAATTTACCTCTGGGATATGACACAGGACTTTTCTCACATTTCCGGGTAATACCTAAAAAAGCAGTGCTTAATGCAGATTCCTTTTCATTCTGTTTTATTCTTAAAGTTATTCAGCTTTTAAAGGAATATCATTACTGCTTGAGATTATCCCTGTAATGAGAAATCACAGCATGCATCTTGAAAAAATGGTTCCACTTCATCTTTTCTCATTCATTTCCTTGTGCAATTATAAATGCATGAGTGCAGTGTATGGCTATTCAGGTCAAATTCTCTTTCAGGACTGATGTTCCTGTTATACAGTTTATCCATCTATTAGCATGCTGAAATGTCAAAAGCTTCATTTTTTAAGAGTAGAATGTCAGTTTCTTTTCTTACTTAGAGCAATTTACTCAGGGAAAAAGCAAGAGATTTGACAGTTACAGCCATCAGGGTAGAGTCTGGCTGATGATTTGAGAAAATAGGAGTAAATGTTCAAATACAGGTGCTCTAAGTTTATATGTTTTCAGGATGGTGTATGAGGTAAAAGGGACAGTGCATGAGGTAAAAAGTAAATAGAGATCAGAATAATCTGTGCCTGTGTATCTAAAAAGCTGCATCTCATTCCTAAATTTCAGGTTTTGAGAACTATTTTTTCACTCCTCTAAACTCTTGAATTCAAACTCTTAAGTGACTTTTGAATTGCAGCCAAGGGTATCATTGTGATTGCATGAAAGTAAAGAAGTTTTCAGTTAACTGTTATTTACATCTAAATATTTGAAACTGTGATTGAGAGCTTTTCATTGATAATTAGAATTTTATTTATTGTATGTATATGGATAATTAAGAAACTAAAGATAGCATATGTATGTGGAAAAGTTGGATAGAGTACAAAGATTCTGTATATTAATGTAGAATATTTAAGATGTATTCAATAAGTACTTCATTAGAATATATAAAGTGAAATTATTTTAAAAGTACTATAAATATGAATATTAGCTCAGTTGCGTTGATCATTCGGCAGATAGTATTAGGATCAATGAAAGATTACCCAAGAGCAGTTTTCAAGGTGGCAATCAAAGCCAAACAATGCGCTTCCGCTCAAATTTCTGAAAATTCTCCTTTTGTGAGATAATGGATTGGGGTAGCTCTTTTTCTTTTCCACTGAAAAAGTCAGTTGGCACTGAGGAATGATGTGGTTGTCATCCACATTCCACATGGATTGAAAATCCCTTCCTGCATGCCCATGCTCGGGGATCTGTACGAGTCCCTGAGAGCCTGTATGGTCTGTGAGCCTCTGCTCCTTTCCTTTAGGTTCTGTCTCTGGATGGGATTGTGCTGTCTTGAGAGGTCTATCTGTTGGGAGTATTTCCCCCATGAAAGGAAAGTGAAGAGCTTGGAGGGTAGCAGGTTATTTTGCAAGCCTCTGAGCCTCAGTGTGTGAGTGTGTGGGGAGGCGTTAGGGTGGAAATTGGGCTCATTATGCCTTTCAGTTTATTCGTTTGTTGGTCCCCTGTCAACCTGCCAGCCTCTCTGTGGGATAACGGCCCTTTGTATCATAATCTGCCAACATTCATGGTGGTTGCATTCACTGTACCCGTTGTACTTTGGATCTCCATTACAACTGGGGTTTGAATGCAAAGCTTCATGATATCTGGGTATATAGACAGTGTGCTGAGCCACAAAGGCATCCTTTGTATTTCTTAGTCTTCTTATAATCCTCAAAACAAAACAAAACACAAAAATGCCCAAACCAGCTTTGAAGAAGGGATTTTCTGAGACTGGAAGGAAAATATGCTTTTACCATGCTGTTCCATACTTTCATAATACAGTGTTTGAGAAGAAGGGGAAATTTCTAATATTAAAGCTAGATTTGTTTCTTTGGCTAAAGTTGGCTATGTCTAAGACTAATTTTCTACCTGTGGAAGTGTGGGTGACTTTGCACCTGTCTTCATCTGTTACCTTGCCTGGCAGGTGGCTACATTGATTATTTTTGGCATGTGCTTTAGAAGTACCTCTGTGACCCTTGTGAGTTCCTGCTTTGTCCACAGCAGTCCTGGACAATTCTTAACTTTGAACTCTCATTTCAAAGGAGGATGTGCCTCTGACTTCTTTATGGTCACCTCTTCTGAGTCTCTTGTTTATCTTCTCTTTTCTGTGGGTGTGCAGTGTGGTTTTGGAATAAAGAATGACAGAATCTTCAGTCAGCAGACAGGTGACAATTACAAATGAAATAAGGAAGGCTTGTTTTCCTTCGTTCCACACCCCCTCCCATGACTTTAGAGACAGCATTCCAGTTCTGAGTTATGAGGAAAAGCGACACAATTGGGATGCTATAGCAAACTCAGATAAATGCTGTGCTCTGCTTCTGTCCTTCCTGCCTCTCCTGGGGGCTGACACAAGCTTTGTGATGGTCAAGGTGCTTTCTTTCTTTCTCCTTTCTGTTGAAATACTTGACATAATTGGAAATGATATATTTACTCTTTTTGTTAAATATCATTGTAAACTGATATTTAAGTTAGTACATTAAGGCGTTGAGCACTTGCCTGGTACTCTGCTTCACATGTACTTTTCTCATTTAACTGATAAACTTACATAGGACCATGGAAGTCAGAGCTTCCTTTGGAGATCTTTGGCTTCTTAAGAATCCCAAGTCTGTTCATGCTACTGTACCTTGTTGTTTTGGCAGACCATTGACTTGCATAAATTCATACACATGCACATGCACACATTCGCGCATGCACGCACACACACACACACACACACACACACACAGAATACACTAGTTATAGCAGTGTCTGTTACGGTCTTCATCAGTACAGATGAATACAAGCGGATCCTAGGTCTTTTAGTTACTGTAATTAAAAGAAAAGAAAGTCCCTGTTATATGGTGGTCTCTCTAACATTGACTTTTACTACATCTTCAGAGTGGTATTTTCAGGACTTCTATGACAATATATAAAAGAAGGACGGTGTCTCTCTGTTCTTCCTGTTTGTAGATGGTTCTCAAAATTTAGTGCGCATTTGGTTCACTTGTGTTATGGTATATGTGACAGAGATGAGACTAATTTGATTTAGTAGCTATTATGTGGCACAGAGAGATGCATATTAAATAAGCATTCTAATTTTCAGACAAGAGGCTCAGAAGACCCAGTTTGAGGACCACTGAGGAAAGCCTTCCTGTGTGGTCTTTAGTGTTGTAAATGAATCGTTCTGTGTGAGGCTTTGATCATCTAAGCTAGTTTAACTATCATTTCTAAGTTTGACCACCAGAAAGGCCATTTAATCTATATATAGTCATTATATATATATATATATATATAAATATTTATATCTTAGATAATATTCTATATTGTTTTCCATTCATAATTCAAAATTATTGAATAACTATTAAATGAATGTCAGGGTACAAATCATAATGGACATTTTATGTGACTGTATATTATTATAATCTTCTGACATTGTAGGTAAACTAAATGAATATTACAGTATTATGAAAGTGTCTTTTACATTAGGTAGAGCTTACCAAGTAACCCTATTTCCATGTGTCTACAAACTTAACTCATGATCATTCCATTTCACACATATGTATGATTGCTAATCCTTACCTCCTCACTCATTAATGAGTACTGAAAGATTTTGCTGTTTGTAGGCCCACCACTACAATTTTTAAGTGCTTTCTCATCAGACTGACTCCAGCAGTGATTGATACAAACTCATTCTTTTCTAGTCTTTGCTTAGGATCCTTAACTTCTCAGTTGCTGTTGTTCAGTCACCCAGTCATGTCTGACTCTTTGTGACCTGATGGACTGCAGCACACCAGGCCTCTCTGTCCCTCTCTGTCTCTCGAAGTTTGCCCAAGTTCATGTCTACCATCCAGCCATCTCATCCTCTTATGCCCTCTTCCCCTCTGCCCTCAATCTTTCCCAGCATCAAGGACTTTTCCAGTGAGTCAGCTGTTTACATCAGATGACCAAAATACTGGTGTTTCAGCTTTAGCATCAGTCCTTCCAATGATTCAGGGTTGATTTCCCTTAAGATTGACTGGTTTGATCTCTTGCTGACCAAGGGACTCTCAGGAGTCTTCTCCAGCACCACAGTTTGAAGACATCAATTCTTTGGACAACAGAGGGCGAGATGGTTGGATGGCATCACTGACTCACTGGACATGAGTATGAACAAGCTCTGGGACATGGTGATGGACAGGGAAGCCTGGCATGCTGCAGTCCATGGGGTTGCAAAGAGTCAGACATGACTGAGCAACTGAACAACAACAAGAAGTGCCTTCTTTACGGTCCAGCTCTCAAAGCCAAACGTGACCAATGGGAAAACCATAACCTTGAGTATACGGACCTTGTTGGCCTTCTCAGTAGTTGGCATTAAGCAATTATAAGAATAGTTCTAACTTATAGGTTTATTTTGATGCTTGATGAAAATATATCTGCAGAACCCTTAGCACAATGCTTCACACATATTGAACCTTCCATAAATGTTTAGTTAGGTGGTCAAGAGTGTCTAGGAAGCATATACCATCTTTGGATTTTTTTTTCATTGTGGATATTAGCAGTTTTGTTTTTATTTAGGTATTTGTTAAACTCAAGAAGGCAGTTGGACTGGTTTACTTTATACTAAAAGAGATCTTAGAGATTTTTAAATGGACACCCACACCACCATTTTTCATTGTAGAAACTGAGGAACTTCATGTAGAATAATTAATCAGCTGGCACTGGAACTGGTTTACTTGCTCCAGCTATAGAATACACATCTCTTAGCTTCATTATACTTCTGAATAGTAAAGTATGGTGCCTTAACTCACAGAAATTGGGCTATTGTCATCAAATAGCAAGCATTTGATAATCACTCACACTGTCTAAGATATTTTGTGGTAGTGGTTGGTGGTTTAGTCATTCAGTCACGTCCAACTCTGTGTAACCCTATGGACCATAGCCTGCCAGGTTCCTGTTCATGGGATTCTCCAGGCAAGAATACTGGAGTGGGTTGTCATTTCCTTTTCCAGGGGAACAAAGATATTTAGTATGTATTTTAAATATTTGCAAAAGTATTAAACTGTTTTATACTAAATTTTTAACACTTTTCTCTTTGCGTTGGGTCTAATAACAGCATACAGTATATTGTCTTGCACTTTGTATATTAATTGAAATTGGTAGACCTGGTTCTATAGTTTAGCAGTGGTTCTGCATGATGATGGAGCCCAGCGGGACAGTCTTAGACCTCTTGGTCCTTGGGTTTGTGGAGCTCAGGTGTTTTAGAGCCAGTTTGCTGCCAGCTGGCTTATTCTCAGAGGCGGTGCTCTGGCAATAATTCTTCAGGCAGATACAAGCAGTCAGATTGGTCAACAAAACTGAGAACCAAAGTTATTGGAATCTTTGTTCAGGATAATTCCTTTTCAACTGACACTGGCTGCCATGTAAAGAAGAGTACGAAGTTGGAGGGGTATTGACAGAACTTGTTCTGCACTTCATAACATAACTCCATCTGAAGATGCAGTGCTTTATTTTGGCAGCTGTGATGTGGTGATTAGGCACACATTTTAGACAGGACATGCATCAGAGCCATCATGCTTCAGATTTAAACTAAATTGGGCATTTTGCTCTAGGGAGTAATTCTGCTCTACTCACATCTTACTGCTTGCTGCTTATCAGAGAGTGGCCCAGCTGGCCCCATTAATCCTCATTTTAAAGTCCAGACCAAAATATTACTTTCTCAGTAAACCCTTGTCCACTGTCCTCTTTTATACCATATCTGCCATGCAGCTCTCTATTTTAGCAATCACTGATTTCTAACTTTTTTTTCTCACTTTTGTCTCACAGTGTAAATGATTATCAGAAGGTTGTTGTTTGATGACACGCGTGAGATGGGCATTCTCACACTCTTACTGTACAGCTTTATTATTTTTTTTTTCAAGTCCCCAGTGTAATGTCAGGCACATTTTCAGTGCTTAATAAAAGTGGAATGAATGAATGTGCCATTTGGATACTTCTTTGTAAGGTAGAATTTAATAGGTATAGCTGATCTTGAGTGAACAGTGTTGCTATTGTACAGTGTAATTAAATGTACTTTATAATGTTCCATCTCAAACTTTCTTGCTCCGAAATAGTACAGCTCATCTGGAAAATTTTGCTCAACTTTCTCCTTTAAAGACACTTTTACAAAGCTGTTTTTCACTATTATTTAACAGTAACTCAACATTCAAAAAGCTATAATAATGGCATCTGGTCCTGACACTTCTTGGCAAATAGATGGGGAAACAATGTAAAGAGGGACAGACTTTATTTTCTTGGGCTCCAAAATCACTGTGGTTGTTGACTGCAGCCATGAAATTAAAAGGCACTTGCTCCTTATAAAAAAACGCTACAAAAAACCTGGACAGCATATTAGAAAGCAGAGGCATTACTTTGACAGCAAAGGACCACATAGTTGAAGCTATGTTTTTTCCAGTAGTCATGTACTTATGTGAGAGTTGGACCATAAAGAAAGTTAAGAACTGAAGAATTGATGCCTTCAAACTGCGATTCTATAGAAGACTCTGGAGAGTCCTTTGGACTTCAAGGAGATCAAACCAGTCCATCCTAAATGAAATCAACCCTGATATTCATTGGAAGGACTGATGCTGAAGCTCAAATACTTTGGCCACCTGATGTGAAGAACTGACTTATTGGAAAAGACCCTGATGCTGGGAAAGATTGAAGGCAGAAGTAGAAGAGGATAGCAGAGGATGAGATGGTTGGATGGCATCACCAGCTCAATGGACATGAGTTTGAGCAAATTCTGGGAGATAGTGAAGGACGGGGAAGCCTGGTGTGCTGCAGTTCATGGGGTCACAAAGAGTTGGACATGACTGAGTTGACTGAACAATTGAAAAACAACAATAATAAATAATGATACACCAAGAGCCAAAGGACTTTCTTAAGGTTTGTTTTTATAGCTTGCTTTCTTTCTTTCTATTTTTAATGCAGTGTGTCTGTGTGCAAGGGGTCATGTGGTATGAGCAGTGGCAACAACTGTAATAGTTTGACGAATCAAGACACTTTTGAAGTGAAAGTTTTAATATCAGTTCTTAAAAGGGAGTTTGCTTTAAATGTACCCTTAGATGAATTGTACCAAGGTAACACTGAGGTTTTTAAAATGCATATTTGGTATAATGATTTGTGTATATGTGTTTTTATTGTTCTTATTTTTATTGTAAAACTTTTGTTAAATCTGTAATCTATTGATATTAGTATAATTCTGAGGAATAGCTACTTTCATATTTTCAAAGTGGTTAATCTAGGGAGATATTTATTAACATGGTGATATTAGTTACTATTTTCCTTTGGGAAAATTTCATTTTAATATATTATAAAATAATTACAAAGCTAATTTATAAATACTTATAAAAATTAAGGACTACAGAGGTGTATCAAGTTGAATAAAAATTTCCAGCCCCTCTTATTGTCCATAAGTAAATATGGTAAATGATTTAGTACATATTTTTCTAGATTTTTCTTTATATATACAGTCATGCATGTGCTCAGTTGCATCCAACTCTTTGTGACCCTTTGTACTATAACCCACCAGGCTCCTCTGTCCATGAAAATTTTCAGGCAAGAATAAAGAAGTGGGTTGCATTTTCCTCCTTCAGGGTGTCTTCCCGACCCATTGATCGAACCCACGTTGCCTCTTTCTTGTGCATTGCAGGCAGATTCTTTACCACTGAGGTATCAGGGAAGCCCTATATAGTCATGTATAGGATAGTGTATTTATATATGGGCTTCCTTCCCAGGTGGCACAGTGGGAAAGAATCCACCTGCCAATGCAGGAAATAGAAATGATGTGGCTTCAATTCCTGGGTCAGGAAGATCCCTTGGAGTAGGAAATGGCAACCCATTTCAGTATTCTTGCTGGAAAATTCCTTGGACAGGAGAACTTGGTGGACTACAGTCCAAATGGTTGCAGAGTCAGACATGACTGAGCACACACACACACAAACACATTTATATATGCAATATACGCTTATACATATATGTGCTATATACATATAAAGCCCATAGAATATTCATTAAAATGGAAATGGTATTGTTATTCATAACATTCTCAGATGTTTTTGTTGCTTCAAAACTTAGATTAGAAATCTTTCTTAGTGTAGATAAATTTGTTTCTTACCTTTTTATCAGTCTCTGAAAGTGAAAGTGAAAGTCGCTCAGTCATGTCCGACTCTTTGCAACACCGTGGATTGTATAGTCAATGAAATTCTCCAGGCCAGAATACTGAAGTGGGTAGCCTTTCCACTCTCCAGGGGATCTTCCCAATCCAGGGATTGAACCCAGGTCTTCCTCACTGCAGGCAGATTATATACCAGCTGAGCCACAAGGGAAGCCCAAGAATACTGGAGTGGGTAGCCTATCTCTTCTCCAGGGGATCTTCCTGACCCAGGAATTGAACTGGGGTCTCCTACATTTCAGGCATATTCTTTACCAACTGAGCTACGCTCTAGTGGTTCTTTATTTACCAGGTCCACAGTATAGTGATTCAATCTCCTTTTCTTGGCCTTTTGCATTGTTTTCAGGTTGTTTCTACTTTGATTTCTGTTGCAGCAGACATCATGGGCATAATTACTGGTGCAAGTATTTTGGGAGATTTTATTTGTAAAAGTGAAATTATAGGGGAAATTATGAAATACATAATAAATGTTTTGCTAAACATTGCCAAAACACAATGCAAATGCAGGAGTTCTTTTTTTCATATGGTCATTTTAATAACAGGATCTTGGTATTTTAGAGTAAGTACACTTTTTTTCTAATTATAAAATAATGTATATTCATTATAGAGAATTTAGAATTATAGAAATATTAAGGGATAAAAAGAAAAGCTTTATAATCCTACCATCTAGAAGCAAGCACTGTTGTTGCTCTTTTGATACATTTAGTTCCAGTCCATATTTTCCTATGCATAATTTTTACTGTATTAATACCTCAGATTTTCTTATTTAGCATTATAGTGTATTTTCCCTGCATCATTAAAAATGTTAAAACATTGATATACTGATTCTGTCATTGTTTATTATATAGCCCTAGCATGATACTTAAACTATATGTCTCTCTTTTATATTAATACTTATTATGTCTCCATTTTCAGCAGTCATAGATAGTAAGAAATCTCTTTCGTGTAAAGTTTTCTCTGTGTTTTGTATTAGTCTCTTGCTGCTAAGTCACTTCAGTCATGTCCGACTCTTTGCGACCCCATGGACTGCAGCCTACCAGGCTCCTCCGTCCATGGGATTTTCCAGGCAAGAGTACTGGAGTGGGGTGCCATTGCCTTCTCCGTATTAGTCTCTTAGCACACACTAAAAGTTATATAAATATGGGGTTAAATAGTAGTAATACTATGACACATTTAGATGCCAAATTATTTCCCACAAAGACTAGATCAATCGCAGTCCTTTTTGTAGGGTTTAAGTATGCCTATTTCAGCATTCCCAGGCTGCTACTGATGGGTTTTTATGATGTTTGGAAGGCTACGATCCATTTCATTTTTAGCCTTAGAATATTATTTCATATTCGTTATAGGTACTCCTTTATAGTTTTGGCTTAAAGTTTACAACTTGTGTTAAACCTCTTGAGCTTTACCAGTTGGCCCGAATTATTAGACATTTCAGGACTATTTACTTATTGTGTAGTTTTACGTGCATCATGTGTAATGGGGTAATCAATGATGAACGGTTCAATAACATAAGTGTTTAATGGTAATAATGGAAACCTAGAGTCTCCAGAGAAATTTAATATGCATGAAAGTTCCTTTCAACTTTGTGTATTTCTTGGTGCTCCCTTTGGAGACCATGTCGTCTGCATCCGTTCGTCACACACACTGTGCACCTCAGAGAAGGAAAAAGTGTGTTAGTATCTTTTTCTGTTGCTGTTTCCTCCTTCATATATGTCTTCTTTTTGTGATATGCCATATTCCCTGGTGGCTCAGATGGTAAAGAATCTGCCTGCAATGCGGGAGACCCTGGTTCAATCCCTGGTTCAGGAAGATCCGCTGGAGTAGGAAATGGCTACCCACTCCAGTATTCTTGCCTGGAGCAGTCCACGGACAGAGAGGAGCCTGGTGGGCTACTGTCTGTGGAGTCGCAAGATTCAGACACGACTGAGCGACTACCACTGTGCTTTTTTGAAACCTTTGCCACTGGGTTTCACCACTTTCTTTCCTCTTATTGCTGACATGACTGAGCTCCTATCATCTTCTCATTCAGGGGACCTTCTAGGATTATTCTCATAGCTTTCATCTTACTGAACCTGTAACTTCAAACAGCCGTGATTTCAATACAGCTCAGTTATCAAACTATCTCATATAAATTTACCCATCTGCTATGATTATCGTAAATCTTATCACCAGATTATTTAAGGTTTCGAAACCACAGAAATCAGACCTACCTCTGATTACAGTCTTCTCTTCTTCCAATTAACTTTCTCAGGTACTATCATAACATCAGTACCATTAACATATTGATTTTTGCCCTTCACCATGTTCAATTCATCGATCATCATTTTTCTTACAATCTTGCTGCTGCTGCTAAGTCGCTTCAGTCGTGTCCGACTCTGTGCGACTCCATAGAGGGCAGCCCACCAGGCTGCTTCTTCCCTGGGATTCTCCAGGCAAGAATACTGGAGTGGGCTGCCATTTCCTTCCCCAGTGCATGAAAGTGAAAAGCGAAAGTGAAGTTGCTCAGTCGTGTCTGACTCTTCGTGAACCATCTTGCAAATACTCTCAAAACCCTTGTTGCTCTGTTTTCTTCACACTAGCCTGACAAGATGCCTTACCATATGTCAAAAATGATGTGTTGGAAGGACCCTGGCCACATCAGGGTTTAGTCCTTGCTCTCTGTGCTGACTAGCAATATAACCTTGGCAACTCACTACACTAATCTAGGCTGTATAAATTGTCGTGTTTAGACTAGATCATCATTTTCTAAAATATAATAGACACTAGATCCAGATGTTATATATAAAAAAATTCCATAGTCAAATGCTTTGGTAACACAACGTATTATTCCCTCTTACAAATTCACTCTGCATAATAGCATTTTAAAGGCTCTGAGGAGTCCTATGGGGAGGAAAAAGCAATTTGATGTTATTTATCCTACTATTTCTTAAACTATTTGACTATGGAGCCTCACACACTTAATTTCTATCTGCAGAACTTGAGTCACATTGAACACACATTTGGGATTGCTGGGCCAGATTATCTTTGGCATTGTTTATTTTTGATCTTTAATTTCATGATTCTGTAATTTGTTTTATGTGCTTGTTTTAGTCACTAAGAATATCTAGGATAGATACAATTCAGCATGTCCATAATTCAGTGAGATGGATTTATGCTACATATCACCCACAAATAGTGCTTGACAGCGGTCCTTCCTTAGGAAGTATTTTTTTTGAGATCAGCGATATTTTATATGCTGTATTAGAGAGAAAAACAATGCCTATGACATATCAACTACAGTGTGGCAAGTAATCCCTTATTCCACAGTCATCAGTCAGTGAATATGAAGGTTTCCTTAAGACCTTCCTTCAAAGTTACTTAAATGAAGAAGTAGATGCATTTTTGTGGGGGAGGCAATGCATGTATGTAAGAATTGCCAATACTTGCTTTGCATAATGTAGTGATTCTGATAGGTTGCTTGAGTAAGTACAAGTTAAAGAGATGCATACAAGTACAGGATTGTAAAGTTCAAATGAAATGGAAACTTGATTAACAGAAGTCACTGTTATAGACTCATTGTAATTCTGCAGCATATGAATTCTTGAAAAATGTCCCCTAAAAGGTCAGCCAAAAGTCCTGCTTCTGTCTACTGTTCCCTTCAAGAGAATTTTCAAACTTAGGTATTTCCTGGCATGGTAAAAACCAAGGGACCTTTAAAATATTTAAAAAAAATATTTATATAAGTTAAAACAACATGACTTTGGTGGAAGTGATAGTAGTGCCTTTTCTGGTCATTAAGTAATAAGAGATTTAGCTTTCAATTTATTTAACTAAATGTACTATATGTGAATGAGAGGTCTTTAAACTATATACATCTCTTTAGTTTTTGTTCCCATGTTTCATTGTCTTAAATTTACTTTTTTGAGAAAATAATTCTAAATTTGACCTTTTTCATGTATTAAGTTAGCATATAAAAGATTCATGGAAATATTATTAGTTATGCATTTTAAAATAATTATGTTGGTTTTATTATAAATATGGGATATAATTCCCCAAGAGCATGGCAGAAATAATGAATTAGTACTTAGAGATTTTTCTAGTGCTAATGATTAAATGATTGCTTCAGTAGTGTAATTTTTCAACTCTACATAATTAATGACTCTGAGTAAGCAATTAAATTATGTTTAATTTTGATAACTGTTATGATTAAATAATTACATATTTTGTTATTTCTAAAAATTATTGTTTTATTGGCTGTGATGTTGATTGAGTCCTCAATTAATTTATTGATTTTTGTTGTATGGGAAATGTTTTCTAAGTCGAACAAAAGCCCATGATACAACTAGGCAAAATCTCTATACATTTACTACACAGGCAAGAATAAAAACTGTGGTCCAAATACAAGAGCAGTTCCATGTATTACTAACTGATTCACAAATTAAATCAAGAGGAGGGTCATTGATATTTTCTGAAAGGAAGCCCTTAAGTGGCATACTACACTTTTCTGTCTCTTTTGCCCTCTTATAAAAAGTTCAACATTTTATTAATGACTTGAAAAAAGACATCAAAGGGAATTTTTTCCAGATTTGAGGAGAACATTTATTTGGTAGCAAAATGTTATGTTTCAGAAATAAATTCCAAAATTGGTCTCTACAGGCAATACATTTGCATGAGTTATACAAGAACAGGCTTATGGCACCTTATTTCTTCAAGAAACTATCTGAGAAAATACTCTATCACGATGAAGTGAGTTAGGAGCTGCAAGGTGGGATAGGACTGAGGATTTTTTATTCATTTGTCAAACCTGATTGAGGGCTGACTACATGCTAGGTTCAGCTCTTCCTGAGCCCCCAAGGAACTTGTAGAACAGTTGAAATAGGTATTCGCTAACTGGTGGTGTTAGTGAAAATAGATGCTTTTTCAGAAGTAGAAGATTTGCATAAAAACAAAATTAAGATAGTTTTAATACGGACATTACTTAGGATGTTTGAGGTTTCAATTACCTTACCACTCTCACTGTTTGACCTTGTGGTGCTATCATTAATGGCAATTATTAATCTTATCCAGAATAAAACATTGTATATAGTACTGAAAAAATTGAAACTTAAGAATTAAGGCCATTATTACAAACCCTAACTATGAAAAATACAGTGGTGTAGAAGGTCTAGACTGTATTATATAAAGAAATATTGAAACACTGTTTAGCCTAAGCAAGATAATGCTTAGGGATATGAACGCTTTGTATTGATATGTGCAAATGCCATAATCCATGTTTTTACTATTCTTTGTGTCCTGAAGTGTAAGTGTCCCGAAGATGTGTGAGAGTTAAAACAGTTTTCAGTTTAAAACTGTTTAAGTTATAAACAGTGAGGATATTAGGAACCATAAGCTTCTCTATTGGTATGTGAAACCTTCTTTGAAATGATTGTGAGGAGAATTGCTTTAAACTCTTTATGTACTTTTCATTACACTGAAGTGAATATTTCCAACTGTAGGAAGAAAGAAAAGAGGTATAAATATCTATACTTCATGATATTGAGTAGGATGACAGTATATTCAATTTGATTAATCCTTGTACCTAAGTCTCTTTCTATTGCTGTTGGAAGGCACATTAGCTCTTTTAGGCCAGCAGGTATCATTCAATGCATTATTCAAATAATAGAGCCCATTGGGTTATTAATGGACCAATCTGGTTTTCAGTATATAACCCATATCTACTTAGAATAGTTCTTTGAACGACAGTCTTAGAGTATGATGTCTGAGTTCACTAAAACAAACAAACAAACAAAAATCAATGTATGCCTGGGTTAAACCTGATTCATGTTTAAAGTCTCAGGGAAAGCAATGACTTGATTCAAATCAAAGGACCTATCACATGTACTTGAAAGTCTTGGGTATTCTGTTAGGAGAATTGTTGAAGTTTTATACTTGCTTAAAACCAAAATCAAGAGATGCCTTCACCAGTTTGAGCCATGCTGTGTTTCTTCATTAACCCATATTTTTACATTTTATGTATGGAGAGTTTGCATTTAACAGTGATAAAACATTCAACTGGGGATACTTTTTAAAATATTATTAGAAATTTTATATCTTTATACTTTCTGTATCAATGTGTATAAAGTATATGCAGAATTTTTCTTCTTATATCTTAAAAAGAGTCTTTTAGTGAATTATTGTTCCCCTAATGGATCATTTGTCTATCATTTATTAAAATCAGACAAACTGATGTTAATATTTCTTCATCACCTGAAACCACTGTAGAGCACTCTTACAAAATTTTAGCATATTTTCTAAGCTTGTAATAAAAGCAGATATTATTGGAAAAGTAGAAAACATGATTACCAAAGAAAAGAAACCAAATCAAACCTCCAAACCCAAGGACAGACAGTTTTTATTCTTAAATGCACGTATGAATGTTTTAATCAAAATGATTACAAAGTGATTCCTTTCCTATGTAATTGATTCTTTATTGTGTGTATATTTATATCATAGAATTTTAAATTACCTGGAGAGTAATTTTTGACTGTGCATTGAGATATTTGTTGACATTTTAATTTAAAACATAAGTCACAGTTGCTCTTTCAACATTTTGTAATTATTCTTCTAGGAGTACTTCACTAAGATCATGAAATAAATATTCTTTATTATTGCAAAGCAGAGTTGTGGAGAAAGCATGGTATATTCAAATGAATATCCTAGTAGTACTATCAGAATAAATGTATGTTCTTAAAATACAAAACTTATGTTCTTTGGAATGTGGAAACCTAATTTCTAAATTAAATTTTTACAAGGCAGAATTAAGATTATTTAATTGGTGAAAATAAATTTCTATAATACAGAAAGCTTAAATCTGAGAAAAGGAATAGTCAAAGGTGTAAAATATGGTAGATATAATAATGAAATTAAAAATCATAGTAAATCATGACTGCCATTTTTTTAAACATTGTTTCATAAACTGGAAGACTTGGCAATCTGATACATTTGCCTTTTAATGTTCAGTGGTTAATTTTTTAAGCAAATTATTCCTTTTTCTTCTACTGCAGTAGTTAGCTAAATCTGTCTTAAGGAATGCGGAAATCTGCAGTCTTGACTAAGTAATGATACAGATATAAGTAAAAAAGTTCTGGACTTAAATCCAGAACTGTTATTTTAACTGTATTCTTGATATAATTTCAGAAGAGAATTTGAAATGAAGATGAATGGGTTGGAAGGGTAGTTGTTTAGGATATATGCATTTCATTTAACTGCCTTAAGGTATTTCTATAAGATCTGATTATGTTTGAAAGCTAAGAAAAAACTTGTATCATGTTACTAGTTTCATATACAAAGGCAGTGTTACTTTTAAAAAGTTATGGAACATTTTGAATCTTATAAAGTAGTGAAACTTGATAAACAGACTTTTAATTTTAGTATTTAGATATGTGTCTCAAATTCCCTGGTGGCTCAGAGGGTAAAAAGTTTGCCTGTAATGTGGGAGACTGAGTTCGATCCCTGGGTTGGGCAGATCCCCTGAGAAGAAAATGCCAACCTACTCTAGTATTCTTGCCTGGAAAAATCTCACGGATGAAGAAAGAGCCTGGTGGGCTACAGTCCACAGGGTCGCAAAGAGTTGGACATGACTGAACAACTTCACTTTCACTTTCCACTTTTTTATGTTGATTACTTTTCTATATTCTCTGAATTGCAGAAAAAAAACAATTTTTGAATATTTTCATTCCACAGAGAACCACTTATGATACATTTTTACTTTAAAGATAATTATGTGTTTGGTTATTGCTTTTCTGTGATTATAGAAAATACAGTGCAACAATAATAACCTATGATTATTTTAGAAATAAACCTCTTCCTCTTCCTAAAATGCTACACCATAATTATCTTTCTTCTCTCTATTAGGGTCACCATACTATAATATACAGTGTCCCTTTATAAACTTTGATCATGCCCAGAATCCTGGCTGCATCACACACAATGCTATGATGACTTACTTCTTTAATCATCTGTTAGATGGCACAATATTAGTACATGTCTTGTAGGTTGTAGTGGGAAACAATGAAATAAGGCTTAATAAATACCAGTACCTTTACATAAAGTAACCAGTCAAAAATGTTAGATGCCATTATTTTCTTTTAAATTATGGGTCCATGGGGCTTCATTTTCTGTAATATTTATCCATGGCTCCCAAAATTGTGCCTCCTTAGAGTCAGTGATTGTTGAATGAATCAGAAAATAAATGAATGAGTGGTTCATAGATGGTCTTTTTACACTGTACCTCACTCCTACTCATTTTTGAGTTAGCCACTGAAAATTTAAAAAGATGCTTTACTTCCTACATTTATTCTACAGATGTTTATTGAGTAATAACTTAGATCCATGACACAGTCTGAGGTTGTCAGTAGACTGGTGGTGGTGTTCAGTTGCTGAGTCGTGTCTGACTCTTTGAGACTCCATGAACTGTAACACACAAGGCTTCCATGAACTGTGTAGCACACAAGGCTTCCATGAACTGCAACACACGAGGCTTCCCTATCCTTTACTATCTCCCAGAGTTTGCTCAAACTCATGTCTACTGAGTTGCTGATGCCATCCTACCATCTCATCCTCTGTCACCCCCTTTTCCTCCTGCCCTCAATTTTTCCCAGCATCAAGGTCTTTTCTAATGATTCGACTTTTCACATTAGGTGGCCAAAGTATTGGAGCTTCAGCTTCAGCATCAGTCCTTGCCATGAATATTCAAAGTTGATTTCATTTAGGATTGGCTGGTTTGATCTCCTAGCAGTCCAAGGTACTCTCAAGTGTCTTCTCTAGCACCACAGTACAAAAGCATCAATTCTTTGGCACTCAGCCTTCTTTATGGTCCAGCTCTCACATCAGTACATGACTCCTGGACAAACCATAGCTTTGACTGAACAGACCTTTGTTGGCAAAATGATGTGTCTGCTTTTTAATATGCTGTCTAGCTTTGTCATAGCTTTTCTTCCAGGGAGCAAATGTCTTTTAATTTCGTGGCTGCAGTCACTGTCTGTAGTGCTTTTGGAGCCCAAGAAAATAACATCTCTCACTGTTTCCATTTTTTGCCCCATCTATTTGCCATAAAGTGATGGTTCGTGATCTTAGTGTTTTGAATGTTGAATGTTAAGCCAGCCTTTTCATTCTCCTCTTTCACCTTCATCAAGAAGCTCTTTAGTTCCTCTTCACTTTCTGCCATTAGGGTGGTGTCACCTGCATATCCGAAGATACTGATATTTCACCCGGCCGTCTTGATTCCAGCTTGAGCTTCATCCACCATGGCGTTTTGCATGATACACTCTGCACATAAGTTAAATGAGTCAGTAGATTAGGATGTGTTTATTTATTTTAAAGGTTCATTCATTTTGCAAATACATATTGAGTATTTACTGTAGGTTTGGGCCAGGTGTGGTAGAGAGTATTTCAGAAGGGACTCAAACTGAAAACAGGGAAACAAATCCATTCAAACACAATAATGATAACAATTAGAGAACACTATTTGACAAATAGACACCGCCCTAATGGCAGAAAGTGAAGAGGAACTAAAGAGCTTCTGTTGTCAATGGAGCATGAACCCATATCTGTAATATTTTCAGTTAATACAGACTTTATTTTCCATTTTGTATTTTGAAACTTATACTGAAGAGTAATTATGAAGGAGGGAGTATAATTTTTCCAAAAAAATATATGCCTCCTCCCAAATATTCTCATGTAGAATCTTTTCTTTCTGTTTAGGCAGATGTATACCTTTATAACTGTTCTGTCAGAAGTATAAAATTAAAAACAGTGAGGTGGTGCTCTTGCTGTTATTCATAATTACTACTTTAGTACATTCAGTCACCTAATGATTTAAGTTATGAATTGAAAGTTCTTGTAAAGCTGGCTTAGAGGTAAAGAATCTGCCTGCAATGCAGGAGATTTGGATTTGATCTTTGGTTTAGGAAGATTACCTGGAGAAGGAAGTGACAATCCACTCTAGTATTCTTGCTTGGGAATTCCCATGGACAGAGAAGCCTGGGAGGCTACAGTCCTTGCTGTTGCTGAGTCGGACACAACTGAGCATGCATGCATGAATTAAAATATTCAATGCATGTTCCCAGATGAATCAGTTTGATATGACTGGAAAGGATCTGAATCTCTACATCTCTTTAATTCATGGCTCAAAAGTCCCAAGAGCGAAGTCTTTTCTGTCTAACTACTATAGCTTAGGCTGGTCCTAGCATTTTCAAGGAGGAGTTTGATGATGTTCTGGGCAAAGTGCTCCAAGTTTTCTAAATCGTCACTTATTTGTGTGCTGTTTTTTTTTTTTTTTTTTTTTTTAAGCTACATCGCAAGACTTGTGGGATCTTAGTTCCCAACCAGGGATCAGATCCACACCCCCTGTAGTGGACTATCAGGGAATTCCTTTGTGTGATGTTTTGAATAGGTGCTACTTGTACTTATATGTACTTATACATGTACTTGTATGTGTGCATATATATATATATATATATATGTCTATGTGTATAGCTATATACATTTATAAATATATGTTACACTGTGCCATTTTACAGAATTTCTGTTTCTAAGACATTTTAAATTTATAAGTTATTTCCATAGAAAACTGGTTAAAAGCCCATTTAGTAGTTTAAAAATTTTTATGTCCAAGGATTGTGTGCTCAGTCATGTCTGACTCTTTGTGACCTCTTGGACTGTAGGCTGCCAGCCTCCTCCATAGAATTTTCCAGGCAAGAATACTAGAGTGGATTGCCATTTCCTTCTCCAGGGGATCTTCCCAACCCAAGGATCGAACATGTGTCTCTTGTCTCCTGAATTAGCAGGTGGATTCTTTTACCACTGTGCAACCTGGGAGGCCCGTAGAGAGAGGGAGGGAGGGAGGGAGAGAGAGAGAGAGAGAGATTTGTATATATATGGATTAAAAAAATCATATAAAATGACCATTAGTATCCCAAGGAGGTGCCTTAATAGGTAGCTTTATCTTTCAAACTGTTTTCATGAAAATATCGGTGTTAGTTTCTCTGGGCATTTTCCAATCAATTTTGTATAATTTTCTAAGTTACTTACAACTTCGAGGATAAAAAGAAAACTTATTGGTTTTCTATACATCATTTTAATGTTTATATTTAGGTTTTGATATTAAATTTGTTAATGGATAATAGACAAATGAGGAATTCGATACGTGACATTGCTGAATATAATTAATGAGAGTTGTAAAAGTTAAGTTATTGGTAAGAACGTGAAACAGTTATTCTGATCCTGTTTTGGGAAGTTGTGCTTCTTTTGGCGGGTGTGTTGAAAGAATTGAAAAACTTGGAAAATTTTTGAAAAGTATTTTTGATTAGGTTAATAAGTCTGAAAACATGTTGTGTAAGTCAGAAATAATTGTTGGTGGTTGTGGGGTATTAATAAACTAGTTAAGACTAAATAGGAAAGATATAACTTGAAAATTTACCACTGTGGGAGAAGGTCTCTTCTAGACTAAAAAATCATTATAAGCCATATTTAAATATTGACAATAAACCATTTTAAGATACTTTTTGGACAAGTCAGCAGTAAAAATTGATAAATTAATAATGCATGATACTAAATAGTGGTTGTTAAATCAGGTTTGAGAATAGAATATTGACTAAATAGAAAGTATTCCTATTTTTTTGGTTATTGGGAATGAAAGGCATTCTGAGTGTAGTTAAACTTAAAATAACCTCCAACCACCATTCTGAAAGAGATTAAGAGACAAGATACTTAGCAGTTTTCAATATGTAGATGATTTATATAAATTCATGCTTAGCATTTTTCTCTACACTTCTCTAGCTGGAATTAATTTTTTGAAGTAATAATGTTTACCAGTATGATTTTCTACTTTTCTTTCTAATACCACAAATGGGTTAAAAGGACCATTTTCATTTTTTTGGTAGAACCTACCCCCAGCCATACTTAGTTTTGGAGTCTCTCTTCTTTTCTCTCAGAAACATACTATATAAATCATAGCAAATGCCAGCCATTTAATTGGTTGCCGTTTGCCAGATATGGTTTAAGTGACTGACTTCTGTTAAATCTTTAAATCCTCATAACATCCCTATGATGTAAGTAATGATATATTACCTTTTCATAGGGAACACCTTGAGATACAGACAATCAAGTGGCTTATCTTAGGTTGCACATCTAGTCATCGGGGCATCAGGGAATGGAGTCGTTAGCCATCTAACTACACTGATCATGCTATCAACCACTGAACTATTCTGCTTATGAAATAGTTTATTCCATTACAATATAAAATTTATATTACAATATAAAATTTGCATTACAATATAAAATTTACTTCCAGAAACAAAATTAAGAAAAAAGATATGTCAAGGACAATGCAAATAATTATAGAAATGAAGGAAAAGTTAATGGCCAAGATTGTTTATTTGGGTATCAAAGCATGATGGCATGTATTACATACTTCATATAAAGTCCTGTGCTATCCACAGTGGATAAGACTTTTTTCCCAGTGCTTTACTGACCCAAATAAAATTCCAACTTTGAACTCTGACTCAATAAAGTATTGTAAGATATGTAACATTTTAAAAATTATTAATTAGGAATGTGAATGATCTACCCATTACCTGTGGGTTCAGAGAGGCCAGGACAGTGGTTTCTGAAGAAATTAGCATGATTTATTAGTAGTTCCAAGTTGTATTCATTTCAATTTATCAGCATGACCTTGCTTAGACTCTTTAAAAAGCTTCTAGTTCACCTTGAGCCTCTGTTCTTCCTTAGTTTGAACAGTGGTATAGCTTTATGGCCTCTTTTCAGTTTATACTTGCTAGAGCAGGTCAGTCTCTGGTTTCAACATTTCCTTCTGTCACAGTCTGAATTGATCGGAATATTTAAGGTCAATGGAGCAGAATAATTTGTCCTTGGCCCTTTCTTTAGTTCCTTAAAAGTAAAAATATAAAGGCTAGTTTCATTTTATAAAAATAGGAGCATAGAGATCTCTTTTCTCTTATCAATTCTTTAACTGCCTGATGGGTAATATTAGATGTGACACTTAACTAAGTAAGATTCATTCTCATCTGAAAATCTGGTAAGATGAAATGTTTTCTGTTCAGAAATGTAAAACCCAAGTGAGATAAAACATATTCATCAGCTACAAACAAATCCCATATTGTGTATTATTATTATAACTTATTTTTGTTCTTTTATAAGCCTCTTCCAAAAAGACTTCCTCTAAGATACATATTTTGCTTTTATTTGTGTGTGTAGTCCATCTTTTTTGATAATTTTGTAATCTTTTAACAATAGTAATGTATTGTTGATGTAAATTAAGTTATTTCCTGTTATATAAGCACAGCTCTTGTGCTTGGTTTAAATGCATTTCTAGGTTCTTGAGTGAAGAAGGTACATATCCAACTATGGAAATCTCCTTTGGTAAACTAGAAAAGTAATAGATAATATCTTTCTAAGATAAAGGATTACCTTTCTAAGGATTACCTTTCTATCTATCATCTAATAGATAGATGATATTCTAAAAGTGATAATTTGGGAATTAAATTGAGTGTTTTCAATTTGTGGAAGAAATGTAAATGAGCCCTTTTGGCCCTGATTGTTGACAAAATATGCCTTGGCATTCAGAGCAGACAATGAGCCACTCTCTTTAAATATGTATGTAGTTTTTATTTGATGATCATTTCATTTCATAGCACAGTTATGCTAACTTTCCTATGAGAGTAATGTATCTAGCAGAGAAGAAAAGGAATGAAAGATTTGCAATAAATGTTGGTTAAATGAATGAAGAGTAAATTCAAGTTTATGGTTCACTGGTAGTCTTGTGGCTTCAGAGATAATTTTCATGGTTATATTCAAATTTTGAAGAGTTATCTTAAATCTGTTACTTAATATGGTATTAATTTGTTTATTTTTAAAATTTATATTGGCTGATGTTAATCATTTAATAATTTTTTGATATGCACACACACACAGTCCATGGGGTCACAAAAAGTCAGACACAACTGAGCAACTGAACTGAACTGAAGCCTCCAGAAATTTGTTAAGTAGAATTTTTTTATGCAAAACAGTTAAGGTTACACCAAATATACTGTGGTCTGGCACCTCATTAGTAAAATGGTACGTTGTTTCTGTGAATGCAGAAAAATTATTCCACATATTAAGAGGAGGAATCAAAGACTGTTTTTTCTCAAAGAAGAATCAAGTTCAGTTATGTAACTCATGGCTATATACAGTAGCTTTTTTCATTTCCATAATACTAATCGTAATTTTTAATTCATTTTGCAAGCATGTTTTAATACTCTTGTGAAGCAAATACAACTCATTCCATGTGATATTTGACAAGGTCATTGCATTAAATGGCTTCTTCAGTTTTTCCTTCTTAATTTTCTTTACTTGGTCTCATTTCAAATTAAAAGCAAACATTGAAATTTTCCTTGCAGCTTCTCTTCATAAAAAAATAGCTTGCAAATGCATTTTATCATTAATCATAGGAATGGAAAAGATAAGTGTGAAAGCATAATCAACTAAAATACTGGGACTGCAGAGTCCTACCCTGAAAAGCTCTATGTTTTTCTGTATGACACAACTGATTTTTTATAAAACATTGAGCACGCCTTCCTCCCTGAACACTGTAAACTGTATTTCAACTTACTTATTGGTACTTGGTAACTTCCTGTTACACTTTTGCAAAGTGTAGTGCCTTATACATAATTTTTCAATAAAATGTTGGTGAGATTAAATGTGCAAAGATGATTGTGTTAGTCAATTAAAGTAGCATTGCTTTAAACCTTGTCATCATATATTCAGTTCATTATCCACTGATGCTAGGGAATTTTAAGTTTTGTTTGATTATGTTGCTCTGGGGAAGGTAATGACCCATAGCTGCCTTTACCAAATAATTATGTTTTCTGATTTTATAATATGAATATAAAAAATAGTTGCTTAATGAAGGTTAATATATATTTCTTCATATATGATGTTAACTAGAATAGTGATGTGAAATAAGAAAATGTTGTTAAGGGCATGGGTTTTGGTATAATTAGAATTAAATAGTACATTAGAATTTTTTGAGTTAAACTGAATAATAGTAGAGTATGTTGGTATTTTTCCATTATAATATTAATGTATTAATATTATACTGGAATATTATGCTGCTGTTAAGTCACTAAGTCGTGTCTGACTCTTTGCAACTCCATGAACTCTAACCCACCAGGCTCCACTGTCCATGAGATTCTCCAGGCAAGAATACTGGATTGAGTTGGTATTTCCTTCTCCAGGGGATCTTTCCTACCCATGGATTGAACTTGCATCTCCTGCTTGGCAGGTGTATTCTTTTCCCCTGAGCAAATTGGGGAACCAATGCATGTCTTTTAAAGAACAAATAGAGAAAAGAGGAAAATGAGAAATCTTCACTTACAAGATCACCAATTTTTAAAATATTTAATATATTTATTCTTTTCATAGCTATTTTTAAAGCATATTTTCAATAATTACAGAAAGAGCTGACTCGTTGGAAAAGACCTTGGTGCTAGGAAAGATTGAGGGCAGTAGGAAAAGGGGGCGACAGAGAATGAGAGGGTTGGATGGCATCATCAACTCAATGTACTTGAGTTTGAGCAAATTCCAGGAGATAGTGAAAGACGGGGAAGACTGTCATGGGGTCACAAAGAGTTGTACACGACTTAGTGACTGAACAACAACAATATCTACATTACATATATATATTTTCTGCTTTATTTGATTCACATTGTATTATAAGCCTTATTAATTGTGAAGATGTTTTTAATATTTTTCATATTGAGGATGATTTCATTTAGGCATAGAGGCCCACACTTTTGGGTAGCAATTTGGAACTAGTAACTGGGGAGCCTCTTGATAAATATCTAAAAATGTATTTTTATATATTTTCAGACATATGTGAAAAATTCTAAAACCCATAATGACCTGTTTGGGGAAAAGCAAAACATCAGTTAAGAATTCATATTAATATATACCAATGGAACATTTCTATGGGGAAAAAATATTCTAATCAGAAGCAGTTACTTACAAATGATAAATGAAAGAAACTTCATGGCTTTAAAAGGAAGTATGGCAGTGTGGTTAAGATATAGACTTTAAAACCAGAATGGCTAATTATTGACAATTTGCTTAGCTTCAGTATTTCCATAGAGTGTTACAAGTAGTTATGGGGGTGAAAAGTACTAGTCGAACTTTCCTGCTTCATCTTCTTTTAAACCTACTCCCATCTGACTTTAATCCTGACCATTCTATGAAAACTATCCTTTTCAGTATTCATGTTGTTAAATTGAGGGATAAATTTAGGTTCCCATTTTACTTGATCTTTCAGCAGCCTGACACAGTTCATCATCTGTCCTCACTGAAACTGCAACTGTCTTCCAGGTCATCACAATTTCCTAGTTTTCTTTGTATCTTTCTGGCAACTCCCTCATTTTTCTTCAAAGGTTTCTTTTCATCCTCCCTAGTCAATAAATCTTAGACATTCTCACAGCTCAATCTTCGCTTCTTTTCTATCTCTGTTTACATTTAATTCCTTGTAATATAGTTTGTTATTGTTTTTGTTCAGTCACTAAGACACATCCTACTGTTCACAACTCCATGGACTGAGGTTGCCCCACTTCCCTGTCCTCTACTATCTCCCCAAATTTGCTCAAATTCATGTCCATTAAGTCGATGACAGTATTTAACTATCTCATCCTCTGCCACCCCCTTCTGCTGCCCTCAATCTTTTAATCTTTTCCAGTGAGCTGACTCTATTTTGATGCCCAAAGTACTGGAGCTTCAGCTTCAGCAACAGCCCCTCCAATGAATATTCAGGGTTGATTTCCTTTCAGATTGACTGGTTCCTTGCAGTTAAAAGGACTCTCAAGAGTCTTCTCCAGGACCACTATTAGAAAGTATCAATTCTTTGATTCTTAGCCTTCTTTATGGTTCAATTGTCACATCTGTACATGACTACTGAAAAAAACACAACTTTGACTATATGGACGTTTGTCAGCAAAGTAGTGTCCCCGCTTTTTAATACTCTGTCTACGTTTGTCTTAGGTTTCCTTTCAAGGACCAAGTGTATTTTAATTTTATGTCTGCAGTCACTGTCCGCAGTGATTTTGGAGCCCAAGAAAAACTCTATCGCTTTTTCCATTGTTTCCACATCTATTTGCATGACGTGATGGGACCGGATGACGATGATGTTACTTTTTTGAATCTTGAGTTTCACATCAGCTTTTTCACTCTCCTCTTTCAGGTTCATCAAGAGGCTGTTTTATTTCTCTTTTATTTTTGCTATAAGGGTAGCTTCATCTGCACATGTCTGGTTTTTGATATTTCTCCCAGAAGTCTTGACTCCAGCTTGTGATTCATGCAGCCTGGCAATTTACATGCTGTACTCTGCATAGAAGTTAAATAAGCAAGGTGAGAGTACACAGCCTTGTCATACTGCTTTACCAATTTTGAACCAGTCTGTCGTTCCATGTCTGTTTCTAACTGTTGCTTCTTGACTGGCATAAAAATCTTTCAGGAGACAGGTAAGGTGATCTAGTACTCCTATCTCTTTAAGCATTTTCCGCAGTTTGTTGTGATACATACTGTCAAAGGCTTTCATGTAGTCAACGAAGCAGGCATAGTTGTTTTCTGGAATTACCTTGCTTTCTCGATGATCCAGTGGACATGGGCAATTTAAACTGGTTCCTCTGTCTTTTCTAAACCTATGTATATCTGGAAGTTCTCCGTTCATGTACAGGTGGAAACTAGCTTGAAGGGTTTTGAGCATTACTTTACTAGCATGTGAAATGAGTGCAATTCTATGGTAGTGTGAACATTCTTTCGCATTGCCCTTCTTTGGGATTGGAATGAAAACTGAACTAGCGTCTGTTGAGAGTTGCAAATTTGCTGAGATATTGAGTGCAGCACTTTAACATCATCATCTTTTAAATATCTCTGCTGGAATTCTGTTACCACGTCTAGGTTTGTTAGTACTAATGTGTCCTAAGGCCCACTTGATTTTAATACTCTAGGATATCTAGCACTAGGTGAGTGACCATACCATCATGGTTATCCAGGTCATTAAGACCTTTCTTATATAGTTCTTCTGTGTATTCTTGCCCACTCTTCTTATCCTCTTCTGCTTCTGTTAGGTCCTTACAGTTTCTGTCCTTTATCAAGCCCATCCTTGATGTCTCCAATGAGACATCTTTAGTTTTCCCCATTCTGTTTTTTACTACCATTTCTTTGCATTATTCATTTAAGATGGCCTTCTTATCTCTTCTTGCTGTTCTCTGGAACTCTGCATTCAGTTGGGTAAATATATTTTTCCTTTTTTCTCTTGCCTTTTGCTTCTCTTTTATCCTCAACTATTTGTAGAGCCTCCTTAGACATCCATTTTGCCTTCTTACATTTCTTTTTCTTTGGGATAATTTTGGTCACTGCCTCCTGTATGATGTTATGAACCTCCATCCATAGTTTTCCATGCATTCTGTCTACCTGATCTAATCCTTTGAATCTATTCATCACCTCCACTGTATAATCATAAGTGATTTGATTTAGGTCATACCTGAATGACCTGGTGGTTTTCCCTGCTTTCTTCAATTTGAGCCTGAATTTTGTAATAATGAGCTCATGCTCTGAGCCACAGTCAGCTCCAGGTCTTGTGTTTACTGACTGTATAGAGTTTTTACATCTTCGACTGCAAAGAACATAATCAGTCTAATTTTGCTATTGACCTTCTGGTGATGTCCTTGTGTAGAGTCACCTCTTGTGTTTTTGGAAAGAGATGTTTGCTAGGACCTGTGAGTTTTCTTGAATAATACAGTTTAATATATAGTAATATAGGTTAACATTGAGCGTTCTCTAAATTCTGATTTTTCCTGAATTTTATCTCTGGCCCAACCATTTACACCAAACTGACTCATATATATAGCTTCTTTCTCAAACATCTTCACTAGGATTTTTATTATATACCTTCAACTTAATATGTCCCAAACTACTCCTTTTCCACATACCTAAAATGAATTTCTCTGGAGCCTTTTGCAGTATCACAATTGCAACTCTTTGCTTTCTACTGCAATAGAAAAAAATAAAAATAAAAAAAAATAAAAAGACTTTGCTTTTTCTCACAGCACATATATAATTCACAGGCAAATCCTAATGGCTCTATTTTATATATGTATCAAAAATTCTACCACTTCTCATCTTTACTGTCACCACCTTGCAACCAAGTCACTTTCCTCATGATAATCTAGGTGAATAAGGATTCACCTAGAATATCATCATTTTTCTGACTAGTCCCCTTGGCTTCCTGTAATCTGTTCTCAACACAGCAGTCAGAGTCATTGTTTTAAAATACAAGTTCTGTTATTTTCTTCCTCTGCTCAGAATCTTACATTGGTATTGTTATACAATCAAAGCCAGAGAATGAATAATAGCCTACACAGTTCCATTTGAGTTAGGATTTGTACCTCTTTCCCCTATTAGCTGTTTAATCTCAGCTACCATCTTCCCCTCACTCAGGCTGCTTCAGACCTTTAGGCTTCTTGATGCTATTGAAATATCCTTTTCAGCTCTTGCCTGAGGGTCATTGTAAAAGTTCCCTCTGCATAGAATGCTCTCGCTGTTGATACCCAAGTAGCTTGCTACCTTGGTCCCTTCCTTTAGATCTTGTACTGAAATATCACCTTCTCAGTGAAGGATTCTTTCATCGCATGATCTAAAAAGTTATATATCTGTATGCACTTTCATTATCACTGCGCTGTGTAAAATGTGCAATATACTTATCACATTTTGTTATCTATGTTCCATGATGTTAGGAATACAGGAAAAAATGTCAAGCATATAGGAAAAGCTCAATACATTTATTAAAATAATTAGATATTTTTGATGAATAAATTTAAAATCACTTAATGCATATTCAGTTTCCACTATGTATTATTATTGTGTTATTTTTTTCATTATTATACATAATATTATATATAGTACAAATTAGCCTACATCTGAAGTATGGGTTTTCCAACTGTTACTGCTGGGACCAAGACTTTCATGTTGTGATTTTAAGGATCATAAATATTTCTAAGATAAATCTGAATACAGTTTATAGTATTCAATCAATGTAAAAGGGACAATTTTTTAGACGTAGGAATCCTAAAAATAATCAAAATCATTAGGAAAGATGATACATGTTGAATTTGTAAAAAATTGAGATTATTTAGCCTGAAGAAAAGAAATGTTGTATGTATATGGCAAAGGGTATTGACCAAATGGTTTCTATAACTACCAAAAATGGAACAAAGTAAAGTAAGAAATGATCTTTGGCTCCAATAGTATTGCTTTCCTTTAAGATAGAATTGTTGAATATGAGGGTATTAAAATAAAAATTTATCTATCTAAGAAAATTATCTTTCCAGATCAGTTCAGTTCAGTAGCTCAGTCGTGTTTCACTGTTCATCAACTCCCTAGCTTGCTCAAAGTCATGTCTATTGAGTTGATGATGCCATCCAACAGTCTCATCCTCTGTTGTCCCCTTCTCCTGCCTTCAATCTTTCCCAGCATCAGGGTCTTTTCCAATGAGTCAGTTCTTTGCATCAGGTGGCCAAAGTATTGGAGCTTCAGCTTCACCATCGGTCCCTCCAATGAATATTCAGGACTGATTTCCTCTATCATGGGCTGATTGGGTCTCTTTGCAGTCCAGGGGACCCTCAAGAGTCTTCTCCAGCACCACGGTTCAAAAGTATCAATTCTTTGGTGATCAGCTTTCTTTATGGGCCAACTCTCACATCCATACATGACTACAGGAAAAAAATCATAGCTTTTATTAGGCGAATCTAATAAAATGACTCTGCTTTTAACTATGCTGTCTATGTCATAGCTTTTCTTCCAAGGCGCAAGCATATTTTAATTTTCATGGCTTCAGTAACCATCTACGGTGATTTTGGAGCCCAAGAAAATAAAGTCTGTCACTGTTTCCATTGTTTCCCAATCTATTAGCCATGAAGTGAAGTGATTGGATGCCATGCTCTTCTATTTTTGAATGTTGAGTTTGAAGCCAGCTTTTTCACTCTCTTTCACTTTCATCAAGAGGCTCTTTAGTTCCTCTTCGGTTTCTGCCATAAGGATGGTGTCATCTGCATAACTGAGTTTATTGATGTTTCTCCCAGCAATCTTGATTCCAGCTTGTGGCATCCGGCATGGCATTTAGCATGATGTACTCTGCATATAAGTTAAATAAGCAGGGTGACAGTATATGACCTTGACGTACTCCTTTCCCACTTTGGAACTAGTTTGTTGTTCCATGTCTGGCTCTAACTGTTTCTTCTTGACCTAAATACAGATTTCTCAGGAGGCAGGTAAGGTGGTCTGCTAGTTGACTCTCTTTAAGGATTTTCCACAATTTGTTGTGATCCACACAGTCAAAGGCTTTGGCGTAGTCAATAAAGCAGAAGTAGATGTTTTTTTCTGGAACTCTCTCACTTTTTCTATTATTTTTCAATGGATGTTGGCAATTTGATCTCTTGTTCCTCTGCCTTTTCTAAATCCAGCTTGTACATCTGCATGTTCTTGGTTCATGAACTGTTGAAGCCTTGCTTGGAGAATTTTGCACATTACTTTGCTAGCGTGTGAGATGTGTGCAGTTGTGTGGTAGTTTGAACATTCTTTGTCATTGCCTTTCTTTGGGATTTGAATGAACACTGAGCTTTTACAGTCCTGTGGCTGCTGCTGAGTATTCCATATTTGCTGGCCTATTGACTGCAGCTCTTTAATAGCATTATCTTTAGGACTTGAAATAACTCAGCTGAAATTCTGTCATCTCTCTTTTTGTTCCTAGTTATGCTTCCTAAGTCCCACTTGACTTCAGACTCCAGGATGTATGACTTTTGGTGAGTGATCACACCATAGTGGTTATATGGGTCATGAAGATCTTTTTGTACAGTTCTTCTGTGTATTCTTGCCACCTCTTCTGCTTCTGTTAGGTCCATTCTGTTTCTGTCCTTTATTGTGCCCATCTTTGCATGAGATGTTCCCTTGGTATCTCTAATTTTCTTGTAGACATCTCTAGTGTTTCCCATTCTATTCTTTTCCTCTATTTCTTTGCATTGATCACTGAAGAAGGTTTTCTTATCTCTCCTTGCTATTCTTTGGAACTCTGCATTCAGATGGGTATATCTTTCCTTTTCTCCTTTGTCTTTAGCTTCTCTTCTTTTCTCAGCTCTTTGTAAGGCCTCGTCAGACAACCATTTTGCCTTTTTGCATTTCTTCTTCTTGGCGATGGTCTTGATCACTGCCTTATGTACAATGTCAAGAACTTCCGTCCATAGTTCTTCAGGGACTCTGTCTATCAGACCTAATCTCTTGACTCTATCTGTCACTTCCACTGTATAATCGTAAGGGATTTGATTTTTGTCATACCTGAATGGTCTATTGTTTTTCTCTACTTTCTTCAATTTAACTAAATTTTGCAATAAGGAGTTCATGATCTGTGCCACAGTCAGCTCATGGTCTTGTTTTTTGCTCACTGTATATAAAGCTTCTCCATCTTTGGCTGGAAAGAATATAATCAATCTCATTTCAGCATTGACCATCCAGTGATGTCCATGTGTAGAGTCATCTCTTGTGTTGTTGGAAGAGGCTGTTTGCTATGACTAGTGCCTTCTCTTGGGAAAACTCTGTTAGCCTTTGCCCTGCTTCATTTTGTATTCCAAGGCCAAACTTGCCTGTTACTCCAGGTATCTCTTGACTTCCCACTTTTGCCTTCCAGTCACCTGTGATGAAAAGGACATCTTTTTTCATCTTTCCATGATAGTTTTTTTTTTTTTTTTAATGAAAATCCTTTCTCTGAGATGAATCTAAAAACTAAACTCTTAGAATGATTTTGCTTTTAGGTTCTTAATAATACTTGCTCAGTGCAACATAATTAAGTGGGCTAGACCAAAACCCTTCAGATATTGATCAAAATGTTTTCTTGCATACTGAATACCGGTCTGCAACATTTTTGAGGAAGTGAACTTTCAAATGGCTATTTCTCTAGTATATGACATGGTCATGTAAATAGCAATTATATTACTAATAATAGGTAAATTTTATGTATTAGTGTCATTTAGGGAATATGTGCCTATGTTAATTCAATTTTTTCTTCAAATAGTACTGTTAAGTAGATACTATTTTTATATTAATATTCGTACTATTTAAGAAATTGAGTAACTCCTCTCGGCCCTCCTGTGCCCACACAGCCCACGCTCCTTGGACCTAGGGTACCTCCTCTCGCTGCCACCCCCGGCCTCCGGCCCAGGCTAGCTCCTCTCGGCCACCGACCCCATCCTCTGGCCCGGGCTAGATCACTCATCTAGAGCCAGACATCCTGGAATGTGAAGTCAAGTGGGCCTTAGAAAGCATCATTATGAACAAAGCTAGTGGAGGTGATGGAATTCCTGTTGAGCTATTTCAAATCCACAAAGATGATGTTGTGAAAGTGCTGTACTCGATATGCCAGCAAATCTGGAAAACTCAGCAGTGGCCACAGGACTGGAAAAGGTCAGTTTTCATTCCAATCCCAAAGAAAGGCAATGCCAAAGAATGCTCAAACTACCGCACAATTGCACTCATCTCACACGCTAGTAAAGTAATGCTCAAAATTCTCCAAGCCAGGCTTCAGCAATACGTGAATCGTGAAGTTCCAGATGTTCAAGCTGGTTTTAGAAAAGGCAGAGGAACCAAAGATCAAATTGCCAACATCCGTTGAATCATCGAAAAAGCAAGAGAGTTCCAGAAAAACATCTATTTCTGCTTTATTGACTATGCCAAAGCCTTTTACTGTGTGGTTCGCAATAAACTGGAAAATTCTGAAAGAGATGGGAATACTAGACCATCTGACCTGTCTTTTGAGAAACCTGTATGCAGGTCAGGAAGCAACAGTTAGAACTGGACATGGAACAATAGACTGGTTCCAAATAGGAAAAGGAGTACGTCAAGGCTGTATATTGTCACCCTGCTTATTTAACTTCTATGCAGAGTATATCATGAGAAACTCTGGGCTGGAAGAAGCACAAGCTGGAATCAAGATTGCTGGGAGAAATATCAATAACCTCAGATATGCAGATGACACCACCCTTATGGCAGAAAGTGAAGAAGAACTAAAGAGCCTCTTGATGAAAGTGAAAGAGGAGATTGAAAAAGTTGGCTTAAAGCTCAACGTTCAGAAAACTAAGATCATGGCATCTGGTCCCATCACTTAATGGCAAATAGATGGGGAAACAGTGGAAACAGTGTAAGATTTTATTTTTATGGGCTCCAAAATCACTGCTTATGGTGATTGCAGCCATGAAATTAAAAAAAGCTTACTCCTTGGAAGGAAGGATATGACCAACCTAGATAGCATATTTAAAAGCTGAGACATTACTTTGCCAACAAAGGTCCGTGTAGTCAAGGCTATGGTTTTTCCAGTGGTCATGTATGGATGTGAGAGTTGAACAGTGAAGAAAGCTGAGTGCTGAAGAATTGATGCGTTTGAACTGTGGTGTTGGAGAAGACTCTTGAGAGTCCCTTGGACTGCAAGAAGATCCAACCAGTCCATCCTAAAGGAGATCAGTCCTGGGTGTTCATTGGAAGGACTGATGTTGAAGCTGAAACTCCAATACTTTGGACACCTCATGCGAAGAGTTGACTCATTGGAAAAGACCCTAATGCTGGGAAGGATTGGGAGCAGGAAGAGAATGGGACGACAGAGGATGAGATGGTTAGATGATATCACTGACTCGATGGACATGGGTTTGGGTAGACTGTGGGAGTGGTGATGGACAGGGAGGCTTGGCCTGCTATGATTGATGGGGTCGCAAAGAGTCAGACACGACTGAGTGACTGAACAACAGCAACAAAAGAAACTGAGGCTTAGAGCTACAACAACCCAGCATAGGCTGTGAATATAATAAGTAGGAGACCTAGATATAAGCCCAGGGTTCCTCATCCAGTTCTTTTCTTTCCAGTACCAATGGGATATTTTGTGCTGTGCGTAATGTGGGAAGCACAGCTTCTTAGATTTTTACCATCTTATTGTGACCTTTTAAATGCCTTTGGTCTTCCTTTCTTACATTTATGAAGTAGAGGTAATTATATCACCTATATCATTTGTCAGGTGACTCATGTATAGAAATAATGCCTAGAATATAATGAGTATTAATAAGCGTAAGGGATTAGAGAACAGCTCCAATGGATAAGGGAGAGAAGCAAGCTTTGTTTTGACTGATTGCTTGATATTAAAAAAAAAATCTTTTGAAATATCTACTTTTGATTTGAGTCTTGATGTAATTGAAACAGTCAAAGAAAGGAGAAAGCAAAATGAAATGGTTAAGAGTGTGGGCATTGGGGTTAAATAGCTTGATTTCTAGTCCAGGTCCTGCCAATAATTAACAGATTTCTGACCTCCATGGCTACAACTTAAAACAAGGACAGAAATGACAGTTACCTTCATGTGTTGAGGGTTTTCTGTTGTGGCTCAGATTGTAAAGGATCTGTCTGCAATGCAGGAGACCCGAGTTTGTTCCCTGGGTCAGGAAGACTCCCTGGAGAAGGCAATGTCTACCCACTCCGGTATTCCTGCCTGGAGAATCCCATGGGCAGAGAAACCTGGTGGACTACAGTCTATAGGTCACAAAGAGTCAGACATGACTGAGTGACTTAACACTTCACATGATTGTGGGAAGATTAGATGAGTCCCTGCATGCAGAAAGGCTTATAGCAGGGTCCAGCATATAATAAAGTTAGGTGTTTTATTTATGAATTTACCTGTATTTTAGAACACATACTGTGGAAGCAATAAACAGTGTGAATTAGTAGAGAATGGGAGATATATTAGTAAAAAACTATGATCGTGCTAAGTCGCTCATTTGTGTTCGACTCTTTGCGACCCCGTGGACTGCAGCCAGCTTGGTTCCTCTGTCCATGGTTTCTCCAGGCAAGAATATAGGAGTGGGCTACCATTTCCTACTCCAAAAAACTATGATAGACTTCTATAAATTAAATTTAGCAAAAATGTTATTAAAAATATCGCAGAGCTTACTTAGCATTTTAAAGAAATAAACATAAATTCTGGAGCATACATATTTGGTCATAAAATTGAAGTCAAATATACAGAAACAATTAAGGAGTTATGAAGTCATGTGTTAACGTAGAAAGTATTTTGAGGAAGGGTGTATTTTCTTTTGTGCTGCAAGGATATATTTGAAAGTGCTATTTTTATTATATGTATGTAAGCAAAAAAGGTTACTTTCTAGATACTTCTGCTATACTATATCCCAAGGTCTATAGTTAGTGTCTATTTTTAAAAGTTGGTTGAGACATTTACCAACGACAAGCTCATGTTCCTGTATTTTAATTTAGAGCATGACATTTACACCAGTGTCCCAGGACTAGCCCTTAACTACTTTTTCTCTGATTTTAAATTCTGTATTAATACAACTGCCTAGCATGAGGAATTTAAAATATTTCTTTTAGAACTTTATATTGGTTGCATGTTAGAATTATAATTTCTCTGTTTAAACAATTTGTTGATACTTTGTATTTTTATATCTAAATTTTATATGATATAGCCTTACTCCAGAAGACTGAAGATATTAATATCAATTTAAATATTTTATAATAGGCATAATATAAAATATCAGAAGTGATTACTTAATGTTCTGGTTTGTTTACTAATAAAGACTGCAGTGATATCTATATTTTGTCTAGATCCCTGAGGCAAGGGTCCCAATTAAAAACAATCAAAAGCTAGAGGTTGAATATTTAGGATTTTTTCTTAATGTTTGAAAAAGAATGTTTCCCTTTGTTTACTCTGGCAAGTTTTTTTTCTCATAGCGATACTCACTTATTTCTTGAAATGGCTAGAATTGTAAGCACATAACTTATGATGCCCAGCATGATATAAGCATGTCATTTACTGCTGTCCTTTTTGAATACTGTAGAGCTATAGTATCTTTGACTCTTCCATTTAGTATTTATCTCATGTTTTGTAAGTTTTACATTCTCTATGCTGCAGATTCTTCATCTGTTGAATGGTGGTACTCTTCTTTACTTTGTAAGTTAAAATTTAAAGAAATAAAAACTTACACATGTAAAACATTCAGTGTAGCATTTATGGCCTTGATTGCAAAAAATAATTTGTGCCTCTTTTGTGCTGAAAAGGGTTCCAAGTTTTTCATATCATTTATTTAAAATCTTCTCAATAACACTTTAAGATACTTTAAGATAGCTCATAATCCCACTTTTACAGATGGACAAAATAGGAGCATAAACAACTTACATTATTGCAGTTATTGTCAGAGTCAGAATCTGTAATCAAATAGCCTGGTTCCAGAGCATATACTTTATGTTTCTTTTTTTTAACTGTTACTACATAGATATTTCATATGTTATATGTATGCTGCTGCTGCTGCGAAGTTGCTTCAGTCGTGTCTGACTCTGTGTGACCCCATAGACAGCAGCCCACCAGGCTCCCCAGTCCCTGGGATTCTCCAGGCTAGAACACTGGACTGGGTTGCCATTTCCTTCTCCAATGCAGGAGAGTGAAAAGTGAAAGTGAAGTCACTCAGTTGTGTCCGACTCTTCACGACCCCATGGACTGCAGCCCACTGGGCTCCCCCGTCCATGGGACTTTCCAGGCAAGAGTACTGGAGTGGGGTGCCATTGCCTTCTCCGATGTTATATGTATAATTTATGATAAATACTTGCGAGCGTAATAAATCACTCAGTAGTGATATAGCCCATATCTATAGGTTTATAATGTGGTGCTTGAAATATGAAATAGACTAGACAGAACAAGCCAATATTATGCTTATCTTATATAAAACCCTATTGTGTGTCTTTGCTGCTTTCAGTTCTTTTTTTAAAAAACAAGATATTTACCTGATGTTTTTGAATATTTATTTACACACATGTTTTCTCCATTGGGTGTGGAGCTTCTTAGTAAGCTAGGTTCTCAGTTTTTATTTTGTATCACACATGATAGCATCGTGACTACTGCCCAGTAGATTTTGAATACATTTTGTAGAATGAATGAGTGAACAAGTAACTGAAACCATTAGCATAAATGGAGAATCAGGAAAGGACAGTCTAAATGCTTTTCATGATATGTATAATACAAACAGGTTGGAGTTTGAAATGGGGACATTTGCTAGATAACCAAAATGCAATAATAATACTAATGGTTACTGTAATGTGACTTGCAGCAGTGTTTTCATTAATAAGCACCCCTTGATTTTATCAACTTTTGAACAGCTGTATTTTGGGTAATGTTGTTGTAGATGTAATACATAGTAATTGTGCACTCATGTTCTTAAAATGATGAGATGGTTGAATGGCATCACTGACTCTATGGATATGAGTCTGAGCAAGCTCTGGGAATTGGTGATGGACAGGGTAGCCTGGTGTGCTGCAGTCCATGAGGTTACAAAAAGTTGGACATGACTGAGAGACTGAATGCCGTCATTCTTAAAACCATTCTAGCAAATATGATAAGCCTTACTTTAGCCTTAGGTTGTATTTCTAGAGGGAACATTAAGCAGCAGAATATTCTCTAAATGACAAAAAAAAAAAACAAACTTGTCTGGTAAAGGAAATGAAAGGTAAAATGTAACCTGATATCGTTATACCCAAGCCATTAAACAGTGGTTATGATATTATGATTTTCATGCAGATGCCACTGCCTAAGTGTTCTAACTGAAGTTGTTTGTTCTAAACAGGAGAGGGGGAAAAGGACACTTGTAGTTTTGAGTTTATGTGACAACTTGACTTTGGAGATGACAATGCCAAAAACTACAAAGCTTCAGTCTATCACTGGAAGTTTGACTGACTTTTCTAAAATGTAAAAATCTATACTTTAGCTCTACAGAGACTGCTGAAAAGACTGGTGCTCTGGGAATTAAACACTTATAAAGGAGCCTCTCAGCAAAGACAGGCTACTTGATGTTCAAGATCATCTGAACTAAACTATATCAAAAGAAGAATTACACCCTCCATGTACTGAAGACACTTACTGTGTCCTTGGTGCCACCCTTGCCATACATTTTCAAGTGGTACAGGGATAGTTTGCTGTCATCCTCTTGCATGTCGGAAACTCTCAGGTTTTGGATCCGCCAAATTTTTGAGGGGGTATTTCATGATAGCAGGTCTAAAATTGCTTCCACTTCAGAACTAAGAGCAATTCCTATAACTCCTCAACTTTTGTACCACAATATTTTTTGTTTAAAGTATATGTGTGTATGTGTGTGCTTAGCTGTGTCAGACTCTGCAACCCCATGGGCTGTAGCCTGCCATACTCCTGTGTCCATGGGATTTTACGTGCAAGAATACTGGAGTGAGTTGCCATGTTCTTCTCCATAGTATCTTCCTGACCCAGGGATTGAGTCTTTTGCATCCCCTGCATTGACAGGTGGATTCTTTGCCATTGTGACACCTGGGAGGTGCCTAAAGTGTAAACTGTAGAACAACAGTTAGTATCCTTAGAAGTTGCAAATGTTAACCCCAAAACTATTTTTCCTTCTCTTTCTCTCTTGCTCCCCCCAAAACATTAAAAATTGTTTATTTCTGTTTTGTAAGAGTTCTATATAATGGCTGCAACAGTTTGAACACATGATGGATATAAATTCATGAGAATAATGATGAAGGGACGTTTAGGAAAGCTATTATCCTAATTGTGTTATGAAGTTCATTCAGTTTCTCAACAAATTAGACTACTTATTGAATAACTGATTTGAATGGGAATTTACAATTTACAATATGATGAAATGCCAGATACTTTTCCTGAAAGTAGGGTAGTAATTTTAGGAGGAGAACATTCATTTTATTTTATTTTTTAAAAAGAGATAGTGGTACTTAATAACTTTATTTTAAAACAACTCTTCTCCTTCCAAATTGTATAGAGTCACTAGAAATGCTGAAGAGCTTCGAGATTTCTATAAAGCCATAATTTTATGGAACACTTAAGTGTCAGTAGTTTGACTAGCTTTACTGTTAGACACATACACATCAGTGTCTGTTGACACACTGTAAAGGCACAAGTGGAATGCAGCCTGTCTTGGTGCTGTCTGTGCTGAGTTGTGATAGTGCATATGCATCTATTTTTCCCAGCAGAAAATAGCTGCATGTCACATTGTAGTTTTTTTTTCTTTTTTATAACTACTCTAATAAAATATAGCCATGATAAATAGCATCTAAGCAAATAAAGCAGATTTGGACTGAATCCATTTTGCCTTCATTACTCAGGCTTTTAAATAGTTGTGTATCCTAAATTGGGTTAATTGGATCAAGTTGTATTTGCAGTGAAGTTGAGAAAGATTTTATTTTTATTTGTTGTTTAGGTAATATTTTCAGTATACTTTCCTCTGTACTCCACTGTGCTATTAATGCTGTTTGCAGATTGTACTGTAAATTGTACTTTGATTAAGATAGTTGACCTCTTCAGCTATTTTTTTTTTCTTTTTTGTTGTTACTATTATTATTGTTATTCCTAATGAAGGAAAGAAAGTGAAGTCGTTCAGTCGTGTCTGACTCTTTGTGACCCCATGGACTGTTGCCTACCAGGCTCCTCCCTCCATGGGATTTTCCAAGCAAGAGTACTGGAGTGGGTTGCCATTTCCTTCTCCAGGGGATCTTCCCGACCCAGGGATCAAACCGGATTTCCCGCATTGTAGGCAGATGCTTTACCATCTGAGCCACTAGGGAAGATTCCTAATGCTGGTAATTGAATAGCTCCAAATCAAGGTGTTGTACATTGTTAAGAATTTGCACAATTGCTCTGAGTGTCTTTGGAGCCGGAATAATGTTTAATTCAATTTTGTAGCTGTTAACTAACTCAGAGTTAGATTTTGTGTGGTTTTGTATATTGGATTGATTATTGAATGAAAAGGACTATGAATAGTTTTCTTAGTTAAAATCTAAATATATAAATAGGTTTGCTTTATAATATATTTAAAATTTCCATACACTTTAATGTAAAATTACAAGGTGAAATATAGAATTTACTTTTGTGGATGAAAAATGATTCCAGCCATTTTTCAAACCCTTTCTTACTTCCTCTTCCAGAAATACCTTATTCATCTTTGTTCTTGATTTTTAACTGTAATAACCATAGCATGCTACGTTTGCAGTTATAATAGGTATATAATAGTCATATAAGAGGGAATAGATATATGACTGTGTTTTCTATAAGGCATGGTCTTTTAATTCTAAATGCTGTTTGAAGGGATGAGAATCATTAAAAACTTTATATTCATTTCATAGTTAAAGGTAAATTTACATTTGTATATTTTATCACATATGAATTTGACAATTTAACTTTGTTAAGAGGAAAATTAGAGGGAAATACAAAATGTTTGTTTGAACAGTTAGTATTAATATTTCCTGTATGTTTTGCCTCCTGAAAGCATAATTTACAGTAAAGTGATTGTATTCAGTAACAATGGAGACTAAAATCAATTCCAAGTAAATTTTAAAAGCTCAGTATTTTAATTCAGTGATTTTCTTTGTGTTACAGTCTTTGATTTGTTAATCTGAAGAGTACTGTTTTGGTTTGATCAACCTTACTTTTTAAAGATTTGTGTTGATTGCTTGCAAGCAACATGTATTACTTTTAAAAGATCTGTGAATAAATATGCTTTCTGCCTATCTCCTCCCAAAATCCCAACTAATTAAAAAAATTTTTGCCTGGACAATATTTAGAAGGAGTGATATGAATTTCCCCCTTCATGGTTATGTGATATTCAAATAGCTTAAAATGTGGGTTTATATACTCTTCTTTTGATATACATAATATATATAAATAAAATAGATATACTTAAAATCATGTCTTGAAAAGGCATGGACAAAACACACTTATGTATGTACATATCCTTTAAACTTTATCAAGGGTGTTAACTTTTAATTGTATGATAACACCAGCATAGTTTGACCTTACTGAATTGAACATGAATAAAAATGCAGTTGTATAGAATCTGGTTTGGGCATTGTGTTCTTTGCAGAGAAAAGCTTCCAAAAATTGAAAGCAACCCCCACCTGATAAAAATGGCAAAACTCCAAATGTTTGATACTTTGAATAAAACCATTTCCAAACTTCTTTGTAGGTAGATTTCAGTTTTCCTTAGAGCTTTAGGTGTTTGTGGTGGTGGTTAGTCTGTCAGTGTCATAGTGCTGCCTCCACTTCTGATATCTTCTTGATAGACCCTATAGAAAGTAAACAATAAGAGTTGACTGACTCTGTGAGTCAAGCTCATTGAGTTTTAGTGCACTGTATTTTTTTTTTTTTTACAACATATTTCTTGATTAAGGACTGTATGTTAAATTGATCTGATTTCCAGATGGTGGAGTCTCAGATAAGGAACTTATTTCAGTGGCATATAATGTACATTGCTTTAAAGATCACAGTGCTCAAAATTTTCTGCTTGAAATCTTATACAAAGTGAGGAATAAAGCTATTGGCAGTGTAAGAATGGGACAGGAAAATAAAGGAGAAAGCAGAGTAGTGTGGTGCAATGGAAATCTGATATTTGATATGTAAGCTAATCTCTTTTGGTCCTGCAGCCAGATTTTTTTTTTTTTCTCTTGTGAGAAGCATTTCTTTCTTTCTTTCTTTCTGCTTTTTGATCCCATACTCTGCCCCTTGCACAGTTGGAATGTCCCCAAAAGACTTTGGCAGAGGTCACTTCTCAGAAGCTTTTTAAACTTTAGTTAGAATACATTTATTGATTTTTTTAATGTCCAGTGGAATGAGAATTTTTGGAAAAAGCTCATCTGAGATTCAATGTCTGACTTGGCAGTCCGAACTGTTTTAAACCTTTGAGAACACTTCATTAGACGCCAGGTCTTCATTGTTAGTAAAACTCCGTGAGGATTCTGGCATATTGGATTTTCCTTGGGATTGATATCAGCTGACAATTTGGCCTCACAGACATTGGAGATAAAAATCATTTTTCTGGAATTAACAGTCAGAAACTGCATAAGTATGTGAAAGTTCAGTAACACTTTTAAAAAAAGTTCAATCATGTGTCTGTTGACATTATTTGGTAGAAAGAGTTGGCACAATAACTTGTACTTAGACTCTTTTCCTTATTTATAATCATTGGAAAATAAGCTGTTTAGTTTGTCTAAATTAGCCATGAAGGGAAAGTACATTTTTGTCAACTGAAAACCTGATAACTAAGAATAGGATAATGTTTAAAGGAAAATATCTTTTTATATTTCAGCATTTCTGCTTCAGTGGACTTTAAAGTTTTTTGTTAAGATTTTCAACATGAGATAAATCATGACAAAATTTTCTACACCCATATTTCTGAGATAATTCTCATATGAATCCATGAGTGTACTACCTAATTTATTCAAGTTAATACCATTCTAATGCTCATACTTCATGTTAGGCTCTAGTGTCTGCTTAACTGGTATCGAAGGTAATGAGATGGATTGATTGAAGGTTATTTAAATAATATACATTAGAAGTTGATTATTATGCATTGTATTTAAATATTATTTGGAGATCATTTAAATAGCAAATATCTGCAATATATTCAAAATGAATGAATTCATATGCAACCATTCAAAAATACATATAAAGAATAAGGTGACTGTACTTTTTTCTTTTTGTAATCCACCTTTAAAAGGACACATTATGAGCTTTAAAATGTATATTCAAAGGAGCAGTAGCAATCAGTATCACTTGATTGAGGTATATATTTTGAAAATTAATTCTGTGTAATTTACGAATCATAGTTTCATATTTTAAAAAGAATTCTGAGGCCACATTTTTTCTAACTTGTGTATTTAAAAGAAAACATTTATTATTCAAAATATGATATTACATATTGCTACTGAGATTGAAACAAATGTACATGGATATAAATAATCCTCTTTTTAATAAAAATTCTGTATATTTCATTACTTATAATGCGAACTGTTCAAATTATTTTGTTCTGCTCTGTAATAGACCATATAAATATGTATATTTTTTTACAGCTGATAATTCATGATATAAGTAATGAAGTGGATTTTAGTGTATTCTACCAGAAAATGATTATTTAAAAGTATATAGAATAGGCACTTTTTACTATAAATGACAGAAGCTAGATAGCGCCTATTATTATAGAACTTGCAAATCATGATTAGGAAGCAAAGATGTGTTATTATGGTTAAAACATAACCATTTTTGAGGGTTAGAAAGAGATTAAATTGGATGACTGTTTTTTATATTGATAACTTGAAAGCTATTTCTCAAGCAGAAAATGCAAAGAACGCTGCTTAGGAAATAATTTTCCTAGAACTCCACCAACTCTTCTTAGGGTTAGAGCAATGGGCTGCTGACTACTTGTAATGCAAAAGTATTAAAGGGAAAGCAGGAAACCCTTCAGATCTCAGCCATTAATCCATTTTCCCTACACAGAGTTTCTATTATGAATTGAGTCCTTTAAAGTATTGGTTCTAACCTTCAATAGTCACATCTGTTGTATATTTTACCAACTTTTCTCCCATCATAGGAGCTTTCTCATTTTTCCTGTAAGCAATAGAGTGCTTGAACTCCTTTTGATGGTGAATTATTCACAGCAGGTCATGTTTTCTTCCTTATGCCATTAGGGTGATAGCTGCAGAGTTCCTTACATAGGAACAAGCTAAAGCATCTATGACTCAGTGCTAGGCCAAGCCCTAAGAAGGAGGTACCTGTGGGTGTGAAAACTTGGGCGAGAATAATACTTTCGCTTTTAGTATCATAATCAAGGCCAAAAGAATACAGTGAAAGCAGACCCCTGAAGGAATTACCACTCAAATGCAATGCCTTAAACAAGATGAGAGTTTTGGTATTATATATGCCATGAACTTTTGATTAACCAGGAAATTACCATTTCTCTGGGGCAGAAACAATCTTTGTGTGTAATTGAATTATAGACAAAGTAAAACGCCTGTTCTTCAGTTTTCATTTTAATAAATAAAAACTGTTCTCTGTAAGAACTTTGTATACACTGTTCTAATCCTTGATATTAACCACAGAGACTGGGTAGACAGTGGACACTTTCCTTCCATGTGTCTGTTTATCCTATACTATTCTACTTTATCTTATCTAACAATTCTATTCTCTATATGTAGGCAACCAATGTATTTGTCACCACAGTATTTCTTCCTTTTTCTTGTTTTAGTTATAATTTACTTTTTATTCATCTAAATAAAATGTAAGAAATTCAGCATTTGATCAGTAAAAATGTTGGATAATATATTGAACTTTGATGATTATTCTCTATTTTGCATTATCTGTGTACTTTTCCCCTAATAAACTATGAGTTGTGATGTACTGTGGGTTGCCATTTCCTATGTCAGGGGATCTTCCTGACCCAGGGATGGAACCCATGTCTCTTATGTCTCCTGCATTGGCAGGCGGGATCTTTACCACTAGCACCACCTGGGAATTCTCCTTTCTACTATGGCATACTTCTTGAGTCCTTAAACTATCACGTGTGAAAAACATGGTGCAGTTTGGAAAGAAATAGAGGAAAACAACAGAATGGGAAAGACTAGAGATCTCTTCAAGAAAATTAGAGATATCAAGGGAACATTTCATGCAAAGATGGGCTCGATAAATGACAGAAATGGTATGGACCTAAGAGGAGCAGAAGATATTAAGAAGAGGTGGCAAGAATACACAGAAGAACTGTACACAAAAGATCTTCATGACCCAGATAATCACAATGGTATGATCACTCACCTAGAGCCAGACATCCTGGAATGTGAAGTCAAGTGGGCCTTAGAAAGCATCACTATGAACAAAGCTAGTGGAGGTGATGGAATTCCAGTTGAGCTATTTCAAATCCTGAAAGATGATGCTGTGAAAGTGTTGCACTCAATATGCCAGGAAATATGGAAAACTCAGCAGTGGCCACAGGACTGGAAAAGGTCAGTTTTCATTCCAGTCCCAAAGAAAGGCAATGCCAAAGAATGCTCAAACTACCGCACAATTGCACTCATCTCACACACTAGTAAAGTGATGCTCAAAATTCTCCAAGCCAGGCTTCAGCAATACTTGAACCATGAAATTACAGATGTTCAAGCTGGTTTTAGAAAAGGCAGAGGAACCAGAGATCAAATTGCCAATATCTGTTGGATCATCGAAAAAGCAAGAGAGTTCCAGAAAAACATCTATTTCTGCTTTATTGACTATGCCAAAGCCTTTGACTGTGTGGATCATGACAAACTGGAAAATTCTGAAAGAGATGGGAATACCAGACCATCTGACCTGTCTCTTGAGAAACCTGTATGCAGGTCAGGAAGGAACAGTTAGAACTGGACATGGAACAACAGACTGGTTCCAAATAGGAAAAGGAGTACGTCAAGGCTGTATATTGTCACCCTGCTTATTTAACTTCTATGCAGAGTACATCATGAGAAACTCTGAGCTGGAAGAAACACAAGCTGGTATCAAGATTGTGGGGAGAAATATCAGTGACCTCAGATATGCAGATGACACCACCCTTATGGCAGAAAGCGAAGAAGAACTAAAGAGCCTCTTGATGAAAGTGAAAGAGGAGATTGAAAAAGTTGGCTTAAAGTTCAACATTCAGAAAACTAAGATCATGGCATCTGGTCCCATCACTTCATAGGAAATAGATGGAGAAACAGTTGAAACAGTGTCAGGCTATCTTTTTGGGCTCCAAAATCACTGCTGATGGTGATTGCAGCCATGAAATTAAAAGATGCTTACTCCTTGGAAGCAAAGTTATGACCAACCTAGATAGCATATTGAAAAGCAGAGACATTACTTTGCCAACAGAGGTCCATCTAGTCAAGGCTATGGTTTTTCCAGTGGTCATGTATGGATGTGAGAGTTGGACGGTGAAGAAAGCTGAGTGCCGAAGAATTGATGCTTTTGACCTGTGGTGTTGGAGAAGACTCTTGAGAGTCCCTTGGACTGCAAGAAGATCCAACCAGTCCATCCTAAAGGAGATCAGTCCTGGTTGTTCATTGGAAGGACTGATGTTGAAGCTGAAACTCCAATACTTTGGCCACCTCATGTGAAGAGTTGACTCTTTGGAAAAGACTCTAATGCTGGGAAGGATTGGGGGCAGGAGGAGAAGGGGACGACAGAGGATGAGATGGCTGGATGGCATCACTGACTCTATGGATATGGGTTTGGGTAGACTGTGGGAGTGGTGATGGACAGGGAGGCCTGGAGTGCTGCGATTCATGGGGTTGCACAGAGTGGGGCACGACTAAGCGACTGAACTGAACTGAGAACTAAACTTTGTACACTCAGTTTAAAATGCACGATGAGTTTAGAGATGTGTTTGTACCCAAAGTACTCAGGCCGAATTCATGGGGTTTACATTAAGAAGGTACTCTATCTTATCTGTATTGTTTCTGAGGAGCCCGACAGCAACCCAAGCTGGCTGATGGGAAAATTCTATTTAATGGTGTAGACAGTGTCAAAAAGACTCTGTGGAAAATAATGGGGACTTTTTTTGGATTAGTGAGGGAAATGACATTTTAGATTATTCTGTAAGATAGATTAAAGATAGGGAGAGATGATACTCCAAGAATATCAAGTCTTATTGCAATATGATAGATGTAGGGACCAGTGGTGACAACATGTTATAACAGGTGGCCAAACTAAGTGTCCAATGCTTTGGATTCCTATTTTGTCACTTTTAGTTGATAGCCATGATAATCTTTATGAGTTGCCTTTTCTAATATGTAAAATAAGAATATTCTTTTTGTCTCTTCCTGCTTCTTGTGGCTGGGATGATTATGATACTGGAAAATAGAGGTGAAAAACAAATCTAAATACTCCACAGAGAGAATAATATAGTGGTGCATGGTAATGATCATCCATAAGAAATTAAAGTAGAAAATATTTGAAGATAACTCATAGACTAGTAGACTGGGAGACTGAAAGATGGTAGTTTGAAAAATTATTTGAGCAATATGATCTTATGGAGGTAGAATATCAATAGTGTTGTTACTATATCTATTTATAAAGCTTTATCTTATATTTTCTTAATTTCCAAACAATTTGAAATGATAGATATGACTATATACTGCCTTTTACAGTAAGATAATAAATTGTGATACCCAATGTTTATTTGTTTAATTTAAAAATGTATTGAGCTCTAACTATCATAGATAGAAATTTACCTTATGATAATTTCTTTGATTCATTGTATTTTTATATGAATCTAAGTTCTCATTGATCATTTAAAAAATATCTGTCATTCTAGGCTGCAGACCATCTATTAACTGACACCAAAGTGATCTTTTAAAAATTCATTTGTGCATGTCACTTCTTTATCACTTCATGAACCTTTCCTGTCAAATACTTTTGAATTAATGCCACACAAGGATATGGTGGCATTATAATAGAATGTCATTTCATCTTGATTCCAGACTGATTTTTACTGAGATTTCCTGGAGAATCTCATTTAAATATCAGAATATGAAGGTATCTTCTAATAGTCATGGATTAATTCTGAGATGACTATTTTCTGAAAAATTCATTTAAGGAAGCTTGTTTTCTGTCTTCCATTGTAGATGTGCTCTTAACATATATGGACAGTAATAATCAGTAATGCTATTTGAGCAGCTCGAGGGTTTAGACTCTGAATCTGGAATATTTATGATTAAAATTCTAATTTTACCATTCAGTGTCTCAGAATATTTATTTGTAAAACAAAGAAGATAACATTTATACCAACCTGAGAAAATTTTTCTGAAGGTTAAGCAGAATATAAAATTTTACATTATTTAAATATTTTTAAGTTCACTGAGAATATTAATTGTTCAGAAAATAGTGTTTAAAATTTTAAAATGTTTTCAAAAAGTCTTAAGAATATAAAGTCAAACTTACTCTTTTCCCCTTCCTCTCTTTTTTTCATTTTGTTCTTAGTTCCCATTGAGAACAAAGTGTAAACTCTATAAGTGATATTTTTTCTGTTTGGTTCATTTCTGAATCCATAGTAACTAGATCAGTGCCTTGACACAGGGTAAATACTTAATTGCTTTTGGAAGGAAGGCAACAAAGAAGGAAAGAAGGGAGAAAAGAAAGAAGCTAGTCTATATTTTGAACTTGGTATCTCAGGATCAGAAGATTTACCTTTAACTTTCATGTCTTTATCTTGTGTTTTTTAAATTAGAGACTCAAACTTTATTGTTACGTTATTTTCCATTTTGATATGTATGTGTTTGTTTACATTTTATCAAGAGCAGGGTCTAATTTAGATTTATTTTTTAAGTTAAGCAATCTAGTATTCATATCCAAAGTACTTCATCTAACTAACTCTTACAACTGACAGTGAATTTCAATAATTGCTCATGAATTGGTTTTTATTTAACTTTTATTTTTGGATAGGGAAATTTTTTATTTTTAATAATGTTTTCTGGTGAACATTGAGTTCCTATGTTAATGGTATCAGATTTGTGAAATATTTACTTTAAAAATATACCTTCTTTTTACAGAAAAGAAAGACCCCAAAACAAATAGAACTGACCCCAAAGTAAATAAAGTAAATATTTTGCAAATTTGATATCATTAAAATAGGAATTCAATGTTCATCAGAAAACATTAAATTAGTGAAATGGCAGGCCACAAATAGAAGGTATTTACTTAACCAACAAAAGATTGCTTTCAGAATTAGTATATAATCCTAAGAGTTAATAAGGGAAAGACAAAAGAAAGTTTATGGAAGTCATGAGTAGACACTTTATATAGTAAATGTGAGAAGCCAATGAAATATTGCAGTGATACTCAGTTAATGTATTTATATAAATTTTGAACACTAATGAAAACATTCCAATATAAACACATTGATTTGTTATATCCTCCATGAGTGTTTTCCTTTCAAGTAATCACTTTGATCAAAAATAATTCTAGCAACTCTTCTTTTAAAAATCCCTTTTAAACATGTTTACTAATTAGAAAAGAAATTCAGCCTTACTGCTTTATACTGATAGAACAGTGCTATATGGTCTGGTATCTCTGTTTGCTTTTCTAGTCCCTTTGTCAGGTCTGTTTGTTTCGCTGCCTTGGTTCTTGTCTTATTTTAGCAAAGATTTGAAATGATGGACTAAAGGGTTTAAACCAACCGAGAAGTTACAGCTCAGTTACAGCTCAAGCAGACAGAATTTTTGTTACACAGACCCTACCAATACATGGGAGCAGGCCAACCCTGAAGGAGTCATAAAGATCTCTCTTGGCTCCTTTTTTCATACTTTGGATCTCATTTTATTGGTTGTGCCCTGTGTAAAATGGGACTTGTACCCACCACCAGTCAGGAAAGGGAATGCAAATAGGCATATACGTAAGGCTGACTGACAGTTGCAAGTTATATAACAACAGACTCTCTTGTGCCAGTCTTCCCAAAAGTCAGTCTGTTATAATCAGATGTATGTATGTATAGAATATTTAAGAACCCTTAACGGGGTCCTAGAAGCCTAAGGTTACTTGAGGAAACACCCGTAGTTAGTTTGTATCTACTGTGTGCCTAGGGCCCAAATGCAATAGTTGGAAAAGTCTCTGTGGTTATTTTTGTAGCATTATCTGTGAGCTCTCCTGGGTGTGTCTGGGATGGGTTTTAAAGATCAGCTTGCAATCCTTTTCAGCTAGGCCACTCCTTGTTGCTCCTGCCTAATAAGAGTTGATGTTCACTGAAGAAAACAGCCAGTCCCACTGCTTTAAATCCTGAAACAAAATATAATGCTTCTACTAGTGAATATTTTCCCACTAGCTTGTTTTCATATATATCTGATGGTAATCAATAATGTCTATAAAGGAAAACCCAATTTTAATTTTATGCTAATGGCTTTCTGCCTATAACTAATTCTTTATCCTTTTGAGGGACAAGATACTAGAATAGATAATAGATTTTGTCATTGTTTTGGCGTGTACGTGATTATTTAACCTTCTGCTAATAGCTCAATACTAACAGCATAAAGAATACCAAATATCATAATGATCGATATAGGTGATGCTTATATAAAGCATTAAATGGACTCATTGTAAAGTTCAGAAATTGAACTTGTTGCATGACACTGAAAATACTGAAATACCAAAGAAAATACCTTGGAGGACATTATTCCTTTTAAAAATTTATATATATATATACATATATAATATGCACATATGTAATATATATATATGTGTGTGTGTATGTGTTTATATTATTTCTTTTTTGATAAAATGTCTGACATTGATATTATTTTAAAAATAAGAGAAATAGGAGATACTATAGTAATTTACAGAAAAGAAAAACTAAAATTTGCCATTTAAGTAAACTTTCATGTTGTTTATTCCTTCAGAATATTTTAAAATCTGAATTTCTCTAAATTATTATAATCGCATTCTTTGTGTGCTGTGCTGTGCTAAGTCACTTCAGTCATGACCTACTCTTTGCAACCCTATGGACTGTAGCCCACAGTCTCCTCTCTATGTGGGATTCTCCAGGCAAGAATCCTGGAGTAGATTGCCCTGCCCTTCTCCTTTCTTCCCAACCCAGGGATCAAACCCACATCTCTTATGTCTTCTGCATTGACAGGTGGGTTCTTTACCACTAGCGCCACCTGGAAAGCCCCAAACACTATCTATTTATTCATAAATACACAGAGCATGTGTGTATTTTTGGGGTTTGTGTATGTATGTCTGATAGAGTAGCAAGATATACTAAGGTCTTCCTCCAATGTTTTCCCACAGTAGTTCTAGTAATAAAAGTGATTAAACATATCCCAGGATCTTAGCTAGATGTCCCTATGGCAAGAAACCAGAAAATTTCTTGGAAATCTCAGAATTTATTTTAAAACCCTGTGTGTTCATTTAATTAGGAAAATATTTAAACTCCTTAACTGTCAAATTCATTCACTTTTCCCACTGAACATTATAGTAAATTAGATGGTGATGGAAGATAAATCACATGTGAATTGAATTTTGTTTTTATATGTGGTTCTGCTGCTATGGACAGAGAAGCTTGGAGGGCTACAGCCCATGGGATCGCAAAGAGTCAGACATGACTTTGTGACTAGCTGCTATACCCTAACCTTTGTTGGAAAAATACATTTGACAAACAATAAGAAATACATATCTATTCAAGTAGTCCTACACCTGTAACTATAAAGTGTATATTGTTTCTCATCATCTAATTAATTTTTTTTTACAGAAATGTTTAAGTGTTCAGTAAATCGGAAGAAAAAAAACATGGAGTTTTAGCAACTGAAGCGCAAATGAAGGTAATTATTAGATTATTGCTGCCAATCATGATTGTTAGTAATTTCACAGTATATTTAATATATTGAGTTAGTATATGCTTTTATGTGTTTTACTGAAAATTGGACATATTGTTAGATGGGGTACTGAAATGCAATTTTACATAGTTTTGGAAAATAAATTGGCATTTCTTGTGAACAAATACGTAAATAATATACTACAAAGTACTTGTTGTGAGGAATTTTACTCTAAATATTTGAAAACTAAATGGGCTACTAAAAATAATTTCAGCAGTGTTCTACTTTTGAAAAGCATATGGCTATCTTATACTCCTAAGTAATATTGGATAACTATACAGATTTTTTTTTAAAAGTTAGTACATGTATATGACAATTCATTAAAGTCACTTTTGCTTAATTCGTTCTATTAGCTCTCAATTACGTATCCATGATGGTGAAAATGAATATTAGGAAATAAAATGTATGCATCTTATAGACCAGACTATTTAATGTAAAGCACATTCTTTTCAAATGTAACGTTTTTATTTATCATAAATATATGTATGCAGTACAACATAAGAGACTTTTAGGAGTATGACAGTAGCCCAGTACATGTAGTTTGTTTTGCAGCAAATCATTTGAAGGCAAAATAATTAATCAACAGTAAAATTGGAATTTCCTTTCTTCTTGAAGTTTCTAAAATTTAATTCCTTAAGGTGATTTTGAAATTTCTAAAAGGTACACTATTATAAACATGCAGCTTGAAAGTAGAAATATTAACTTTATTTTCTTTATATTAAAATCATATTAATCTAATTTTGAGTTGAGGATATAATTGGTATGTATTATAAATCATTATAAGCCTGTTTTCAAAGATTCTATATTTTTCTTTTTACTCTAAGAAGAATATTGAGTGACTTAAGACTATAAAAGCATTGCACTCACCTTTGTAGACTCTAAATTTTCCCCTTGATTTTCTCTCTTTTAGATATTCTGTTTCAACTTTTTTGTCACTGTTCTGTTCTGCCCACTCCTTTACAAATGCAAGCAAATAACATTATCCCTCTTTTCCAGAATAGATATGATTGAATCTACTAGCTTATCTATACATTGACATATAAATTTCACAGAAGTTCTTTTATTAACTTGAGTAAAATGTGTTTTCTTGGCACTTAGTGAAAGAAATAAATTTTAAAACAGTCTGAATCATTTTTTAAAAAAATTAAGCCAAGCTCAACTTAGATGCGCTTGCTATATAGAAATTGAGGCTAATGAGAAAGACATGAAGCTCTATAGAAATGATTATATATATTTTAAAAGGGTCAGTAGCAAACTGCTAAGGAAACAGACAAGGGGGGGCTTACTTTTGCTGGAGGTCCTTGAAACCTTCATGCATGGTATGAAATTCACTGAGAGGGGTTGCTGATACAGAGAAAGAAAGGGAGGCCATGTGGAAGGCCATGCGTTCCAGATAAACACAGTACCTGTGGAGGGGTACATAAAGGAGAAAGGGATGGCCAATGAAGGACTGAGGGATTACACATGTGGTAGTACAATGTTAAGAGTTGAGTCTGGAAAAGTAGATTTGGAGCAGCTCATGTAATATATCATGTTTGCCAGACGAAAGCTTAATTTTCCATCTTAGCTGTCTCTAAAGTGCTTAAGTATCCATAAGGTTGGAGAAAAAATTTTCAGAATCTCTCCTGATGCCTATTTTCATGAAGAAATATAAGAAACAACAAAAGCCTTAAAATATTTAATATCATGATTGCTACTGGCCCCAAAATATGAAATTTCTGGAAAAATTTTGAAATTTTTACAGTATTAAATGGTAGACAGTATTTGCTTCCTGGTTTTTTAATTGACATATAATACATGTACCATAGGTTCACCCTTTTAAAGTGTATAATTCTGTGATTTTTAGTATATTTGCAGAGTTGTGTACCTGTCACCGCTATCTAATCTAGAAGAATTTTCTCATTCCTAAAAGAAACATCTGAGTTTTTGCATAGGCATATGTATTACTTTCTGTTGGATAGATAGGTGGGGTGGAATGGTAACTGTATGTTTTACCTTTTTAGGAACTTCCAAATTGCTTTCCAAAGCAATTGGAAGGATTTTACATTCCCACCAAAATTATGTGTGTTCTAATTTCATCATATTCTTGCCAAAAGTTTTTATTATCATTTTGATTACAGCCATTCTAATGGATGTCAAGTGGTATCATTGGATTTTGATGGCAGTTGTATTTTTAAGAGTATTTTAGTATACTTATGTTACAAGTGTTTTGATAAGTGTGTTAAGTAGAATCATTGTCTATTTTCAACTAGACTGGTTGTTGTATTTAGACAATAGTCTTTACAAAAGTGAAAGTGAAAGTCACTCAGTCATGTACAACTCTTTGTGACCCCATGGGCTATAGAGTCCATGGGATTCTCCAGGCAAGAATACTGGAGTGGGTAGCCTTTCCCTTCTCTAGGGGATCTTCCCAACCCATGGATCAAACCCAGGTCTCCTGCATTGTAAATGAATTCTTTACCAGCTGAGCCACAAGGGAAGCCCAACAATACTGGAGTGGGTAGCCTATCCCTTCTCCAGTGGCTCTTCCCGACCCAGAAATTGAACTGGGGTCTCCTGCATTGCAGGTGATTCTTTTCCATCTGAGCTATCAGGGAATTTTGAGTTAAACTTACAAACTAAAGGTTATTTGATTAATCCCATGCATAAGTCAACAACAAATGGTATAGCTGGCATTTTCTCTATTTTTACTAAAGGATGTTTTTAGATAATTATAAGCATTGATAATCTCCTTAAATTTATTCAGGGTGGCAAAAACAACATAATCTCTTCAGTTCAGTTCAGTTCAATTCAGTCGCTCAGTCATGTCCGACTCTTTGTGACCCCATGAATCGCAGCACGCCAGGCCTCTCTGTCCATCACCAACTCCCGGAGTCTATCCAAACCATGTCCATTGAGTTGGTAATGCCATCCAACCATCTCATCCTCTGTCGTCCCCTTCTCCTCCTGCCCCAAATCCTACCCAGTATTAGGGTCTTTTCCAATGAGACTTGGCCTAAGAACGTGTTTGTCTTGAGGTATAGGTTAGTGACAGTACACAGCATCATTAATACCAAGATTTTAATAACATCTGGAACACAACTGCACCCCCTTCTGGGTTTTTCACCACTGTTTGAAGTCATCTTAATCTGCTACTGCTACTGCTAAGTCACCTCAGTTGTGTCCGACTCTGTGCGACCCCATGGATGGCAGCCCACCAGGCTCCCCCGTCCCTGGGATTTTCCAAGCAAGAACACTGGAGTGGGTTGCCATTTCCTTCTCCAGTGCACGGAAGTGAAAAGTGAAAGTGAAGTCGCTCAGTCGTGTCCGACTCTTAGTGACCCCATGGACTGCAGCCTACCAGGCTCCTCCATCCATGGGATTTTCCAGGCAAGAGTACTGGAGTAGGGTGCCATTGCCTTCTCTACATCTCAATCTAGTCATTTACAAATTTTCACTAAATTTATGATAAATGTTTAGAAGTTGTATTTGAGATTTCCTGCAGGGAAGGAATGAAATCATTGGAGAAACCATAGTTCTTCCTGCCGTCGTAAAGATGGTTGAAATCACAGAATATAAATTACATGGCAACAAATAAAATTATGTTACTTTATCACTACATATTCTTATAAGATTACATGAGAAACATTGCTTTAATCAGAAAAAAAAAATAGTGTTAGAACAAATTATGTAGCATGAGAGATTTGTTTTGCCTTTGGACAAAACCTGTTTTTCCAAAATCAGTTTATGATATTTGCTAGATTGCTTTTTAAATTCATGTTTATTGATATATAATTATGTATATTAAACACACTCTTTTTAATGTACAATTATATTTTGATGCATAAAGTTGTGTTAGGACGTACCACCAAAATCAAGATGTAGACTATATCCTTCACCACAAGTTCTCTTGTACCTGTTTGTATCCTCCTGCCAGGATCAGTCCTGGGAATCTCTAGATTCTTCTTTAGTAATGAAATGCAAGAAAACAAAAACAATAACCCCTGAGAGGAAGCTGACTGAAGAAGAAGCTGACTAAAGTTTTGAAGGAGGATTCTATATATGACCTTCAAGGAGTTACTTATCTTCTCTCTGCTTCAATTTCTTTATTAGAAGTAGAGAGTTAACAAAATCATCTACCACGTATCATTTAGGGTAGAGTGAGGTACATTTAAACACTTCTGGACACTCATGTTTTTAAAATTAACTATAATTTTTTGAATCTTGTATGAAAGATTTACTGGAGTTTATTTTCCACTGTGAATGACTTCTTAGTATTGATTCAGTCACAAAGAATCAAATCACATTTTTCAAAATAATACAAGTAATTCAGAAGCATCATGCACACATAAGTTTTGGTTAATGGTTCCATTCTCCCAATTCCTTAGGCACAGATACTTAGAGTGAATCTTGAATTTTCGTTCAAATGCATTGCATATTCATCAGCGTCTTTTGTTGGGCTACTGAGTACCTCTTCTGCTACTACCTTCATCCAAATTGCAGTCCACTTGACTGGAGAATTGCAGCAGTGTCCTGTTTTTATTGCTCCACTGTTTTCTCTCTACAACACTCAGTCTTTCTTGTTCTACCTTCAACCTTATCTGAACTCCAACTGCCCTGACACCATTTTCATTCACTGACCACAGGAGCCCTCCCTACCAAGGAGCCTTAGCTCCTTCTACCAATCACAGTCTCCCAAGATACTCCCAGGGCTTATTTCCTAGGCTTCAGATAACCTCTTCTCATGGCAGCCTTCCTTGAACAGCCTATTTAATATTGAAACTGTCTGGGGGCATACCCCACCCTCCTCTCTTGCTTTTTCTCCAGATCATATAATACCGCATTACACACAATTCTGTTTATTGTCTCATCCTGTTAGTCAATATATTTAAAATATTTCCTCTTTATAGCATCCTTTTAATTTTTGCTTTAATGTGTCTTTTATATTGTACCACTGGGCTTGCTCATGATTTTGAATATTAGAAAGTTAATTCTGGAGGCAGGCAATGTGGGGGATTGTGTGATTTGAGGCAGGAGAATTATCTGGGAAATATTTGCAATATCTCATGTAAGAGATAATAAAGATTTATTATTTGATTGATTTATTATTATGATTTAAGGTGACAACACTGGGGATTGAGTAGCAGTAATGCATTTGAGACTCTGTATTTAAAGGGTAAAATTGAAATAGTGACTGATTATATTTGATTAGTGAGAGTTGAAGTCTCAGTGGGACAAATCTGAAGAAGCTTGAAACTGATGTCTCCATGGATGGTGGCACCATTTACTGAGCTTTAGGGAGCAGGGTTCTAGAGAACACTGTTTGTTTTTTACAGAAAAAACAATTGCCTTCATAGGAATAATAGAGCTTGTTTTTTTACAGAAATTATTTCCAAAGCTAGATGTTAATTTTTATATCTAGGTAGGAATGATATCTGAAAATAGAACACTTTAAACTGAAGGTCATTTCATTAATTATCTCAAATTCTTCACCCATTTGTTTATATAAATTAAGAAAAAAAATGTTTTGTTATGCTCTGAAATTACATTTTCTAATTAATTTCAAAACCACAGTCCGAAAGTGTAAGATGTATAAACTGGCCATGGGCTGAGTAAAAACACATTAATTATTCAGACAGTCATCCTTGCTTATTCCATTCTTGGAGATATAGTGGCTGTCAGAATCTGTCAGCTGTATAGTTAGTACCCTTCAGAATTTACATGCATAAATTGTGACCTTTGGAAATTTGCATAAAGATAAATCTGGCATTGGAATGATAGCTGCCAGTCGTTTTGCAAGGCAAAAGTTGTCAGCCACCATTTAAACCACAAAATGGGCAGTGAAGCAGGAATAGCAAATGGAGTATGTACAGAAACAGCAATAATACTTATTTGACCAAAACAAAAATATAACTTGTTTTTAATTAGAGCTTTATGAAGTTAAAAAAGTTATAGCCAATTACTAGATATCTTTGGAGCAGTATTTTTGCTTTTCTCACATTTTTATTCAAAGTTTTGTTTTAGAATATCAAAATTTAAAAATTTAATCATTTAATATATTTACTAGATTTTGTATTATAAAACCAGTGTATAATTATTATAGACAATTTAGAAATGTTGCAAAGAAAGCTAATAATTTTCCATAGCCTCACACTCAGAGAAAGCCATAATGTTTTAGTGTAAATTCTTATTTGTCTTTTTAAATAAATAAATATACATATACATATTTATTTATTTAAATAAATATAATATACAACATTTATTTATTTAAATAAACATACATATACACATTTATTTATTTAAATAAGCATATTCATAGCCTCATAAATGGGAAAGTACTTTTTTACTATCATCATACTATATTTTAGTCATCATAAATACAACCGAGATAAACATATATAAATCCTTTGATACAAAGTGATTATTTTTTTAATAGATTTTTAGTGTTGGAATTATTTGATTTAATTTATAAATCTTTTTAAAACTTTTGATGTATATTAAAATTTCCTTACAGAAAGTCAATTTATCAAAATACCTTCTCCCTTTAATCATTTTCAGATGTTATATTTTAAATGTCTGATAAAAGACTGCCATTTAGGGAATGTTGTACTAAAATCAAAATCTATGTCAGGCATAAAATCACTTTCAATTAAAAGTATCATTTCTTTTATTATTGTTACTAATTTCAATTTCTATGTTTCTATGTATGCATGTCACTTACTACTTAACACACTCATCACCCTAAACCTGAAACATTCATATTTCAGAACACTGCTGAATACTTAAACCAAAAGTAAAAAATAATGAAAAACAAAATTAAAAAACTTAGAGCATTCAAAATAATTATGTATAAATTGTGTGATTTATAGAATTTATAGAATATTGAGATTTGTCCCACTGAGGCTTCAACTCTCACTAATCAAATACATTCAGTCACTAAGACTTGTCAGTTTTACCCTTTAAATACAGAGTCTTAAATGCAGTTTTGTCACTCAGTCCCCAGTGTTGTTGCCTTACACTAAATCTTTTTTATCCCTTACATGGGATATTGCAAATATTTTCTAGATAATTCTCCTGCCTCAAGTCACACAACGCCCTACACTGCCTGCTTGATTTATGGCGTTGAAAATATTGTGATGGTTCAAAAAAGACTGGTCATTTCTGCCTGAATTAGAGATATTATGTGGAGTATAGAGAGGACTGCTCTAGAATGTAAATATTTATAAATTGGAGGGAATGAAATTTTAGTTTTGTGCCATAGTGAAAAACTAAAAATAGTTTATTACTGACGATTTTTATTTGTTTTTCGCAGGAGAGGGATTTTTTAAATAATTTTTAAATTGAGTATATACATTTAAAATGTTTTCCTAAGTACATGTATTTCAGATTATAAAGTAATTTGAAAATACTGGAGGAATTTTATCAAATGTGTATACCCATGAAGCTATAACGGTTATTTGTTTGTCTTTATATCTATCTATATATCTGACTGTGTATGTATGCTTATAGTGTTTGTTTTGTTTTCTACATTCTATTCTGAGATTTAAGACTTGTATAGAACTATATTTTTTTCACCATAAGTAGGATACAAAGTAGCTATCTAAAAGTTTCTCCTTGCTGCCCATTTTTAGTCGTTTTCTGCCTATGTCTCGAATCCGTGGCAACCACTATTCTGTTCTTCATTCCTACATTTTTAATTTTTTTAGAATACCATATAAATGAATCATACAATAAGCAGCCTTTTGAAACTGACTTCTTTCACTCATCATAATGCCTTTGAGATTCATCCTTGTTTTTGAGTATGTCAACAATTCATATGTTCTTTATTGCTGGCAGTATTCCAATCTATAGATGACTCACAGTTCATTTATCCATCTGTTCCCTTGTTGAAGACATTTGCATTGTTCATTGTTTTTGGTGAAATTAAAGTTTCTGTAAAAATTCATATGTATGTGTGTGTGCATAAACTTTGATTTCTCTAGTATAAATACCTAAGAACTCCAGTGTTGTGACGTGGTACGTGTATATATTATTTTTTTTATTATTTCTGTCTTGTATTTCCAGGCTTATTTTCTTTTTGTTGCTATTGTTTTTTGTATCTTATGTGACATTGTTCTTATATAAATTGGTGCTATGCGAAGACTTTAACCTTCAAGTGCTAAGTTAAGCTGTTACTCTTTTACTGCTAACTTCAAGACCTGCTTTTATTTATCTCTGAATTTAAATAGAAGAAATTATATCATCCAAGTGGAAAGTGCTGCTTTCATATTTCCTTCCATAATATTTTGCACCTTTCCTTAGGAATATGTCTTGTTTCCTTTAGTAATTGATCCCCAAACAATTAACGATAGGAACTGAAGTTTAACTGTTTATCTACTAGGTACAATATTAGCTTGTATTCTAACTAAAGCATTTTTTACATAGAAAAGATCCTCACTGCAAAAGAATACAATATATTCTAACAAACTTGGTCATTTAGCATCCAAGACTTAAAGAAGTGAAAATTTAAAAAAAAACAACATGTAAGTGTTTAGAAATACTAAAATCTAAGTGTTAATCTGTTTATCAAGTATGAGCCATGAATAGCCATTGAAAGTCATCATAAAAAATCTTGTAAATGTAGCAGTCTATTATATTTCAGAGTAAACTTTACATATGTACCTAAGAGTATCTGAATTATACATATTTTAGAAATGTGGTTCCCATTAGGAACACCTCTGAATCAGGTCTGTTCCCTCTAGGCTTGGTCTTGCCATTAACTTGCTATGGGACCCAGGGCACATCATATAATCTCTCTGGATTATAGTATTCTCCTTTGTCCAATTAGTGAGGATAGTGCTAGATTATCCGTAAAGGACCTTCTTGCTCTTAAAAAAAAATAGGATGCTGCAATTCTGTAGTGATCTTGGGTCATTGAGAAGAAAAAGTTAGTTTGTGTGTGTTTAATATACTTTGTCAGAAGACAAGGATATATACAGTATGTTTCAAAAGACTTAAAAATATGTATAACTTTGAAAAACAGTTTTGGTACTTGGAAGAAATCCACTAAGTATTCTAGGAACCTTGACTATTATCAAATCAATTATTTTCTTGCTATTTTTCAAAAGTTAAGTAATTTTAAAAATTCTAGAATTTGTTTTATATTAAGTACTTACTTGAGTAAATATAAATTGATAACCCCTTTTTTAGTACTATAGAGCTTTATTGAAAATTGCGTTTTATCATTTTTTCCAGAATTTCTGTCAATACAAATTTATTGAATTAGTACCTCTCCTTAATTATGAAACATAGACTTCATAATGATTTCTCACATTTTTTCAGAGTAAATGTGAGGTTTTTTTGGTAACAGAATTTTCATTTATATAATCACAAGAAAAGGGGACTGATTAAAAACATCATCTTCGGTTACATTTACTTAATGCTGAATAACTACTACCTCATTAAGTAATATATTTCAAATGCTGAAGAATGTCATTGTGAATCTTGAAGACGAATAGAGGTTAAAACATTAAATTTGTTTTTAAAAATGATTTAGTGGGTATTATATTAATATCTGGGGTACTTAAGACCTCTGGTATGGTCTAGAGGGATTGTGTTGTCCTTGTCCTGACACAGAGAAAATCACAACTCTAGCAGGGGATAAAGAATCATGTAAAAGTAGCTACATTATAATGTCCTAAATACTATAATAGAAACATGAGAAAAAGGACATAATTAATTCTGAATAAAAGGCCTTTGGAAAGCTTTGCAAATTGCTAGCATATGGGAAGGATTTTACTTCCTGAGAACAGAGAATGGACATTCTAAAAGAACAGATATTCTTTAGAAAATACTGTATTCGTTAGAAAATAGTGAATATTCTATTTGAGGGAATATAGTTTTCCTCAGTGATGGAGTGTTAGGTAAAGACTCTTGAGAAAATTTAAGGATAATAAGAGATCCTTTTGATATGATTATATATTAAGTAGAGAACTAATTATATAGCTATATTGTCATGCTCTTTTTTTTTTTAAGAACAACATTTCTTGGAAGTCTGAGAATTGCATTAAAGGTAGGATATAACCATCAGATAAGAAACATGAACTAGAGGGCTAGAACTGTTGGCTACTGTCTTCTGTAAGCTGATCAGAAACACTAATGTTTTCAGCATTGATAATTCCAAGTGCTTAACTTCCTCCCCTGTATTTTTATATAAACCTTTGACATATATACCTTTAGAACATACTTAGTTGAGGAGGACTACAGTTTTTCTTCTTTAGAACATTATAAATTTTACATATAAATAAAAATTTCTTTCATATCTTTCCAATTCATCTCATGTACATTATATACATTTTGTTCTTGAGTCCTAAAATGTGTTTAGTGGAGGAGAATTTAATTCTTTAAGAAAAAAGAATAAAGAAATTGAATTTCTTGGTTTGGCTTAGTGTTGCCTTCAATGTTCTGAGAACAATAATGCAATTAGATAAAATGTTTATCCACAAAATTTAATTCCTGGGGAGTAGCTTCTCAAATTGCCTCTTACAAGTGTAATGGAAGCAAGCAGTTGTTTGCTGGCTTTGTTGCCAAAAATTGAGAATGGCTAGATTTTTATAAAATGTGGTGGTAATGCATGTATAATCATGTAAACTCTCCATTGTCAATTTGAATGAAGAAACTGAATTTTGTAGACAAACAGTTTTTGTTATATTGTCTCAGTGTTCTCAGCCATGAGTGAAGAAATCTTTGATGTTATTAATTATTCCACAAATGAAGTTCTTAATAGAGTTCTTTTTCATTTCAATTTAATTTCATCCCTGATTAAATACACTGAATTAGTACTATTTTGGATTGTTATTTTATGGATAATCTAGTGATAAGTAGTTGAAAATGAAAGTTTAATATTTATTCTGGGAATATGTAAATATCCAAAGAAAGCAATTGCTTCTTATCATTATACCTCTATCAATAAATAGTGTAGCAGTAATTCCTTCCCATTAGCAGCTAATGATAACATAGCTGAATATATTTTAATTGGCATGAACTTCCATATAATGACAAGGAATAAATTTAATATAAAACAATTTGGAAAACATTGATACGGAGGGGAATAGCCCAACTGTTCGTTTAGAAAGAGTGACAGTTAACAGTGAAATTCGCTCAGTTGTGTCCGACTCTTTGAGACCCCATGGACTATACAGTTCATGGAATTCTCCAAGCCAGAATACTGCAATGTGTAGCCTTTCCCTTCTCCAGGGAATCTTCCCAACCCAGGGATCGAACCCAGGTCTCCCACATTACCACATTATCAGGGGATTCTTTGCCAGCTGAGAGACAAAGGAAACCCTTAGAAAGGGTAGCATGGTTTTTAATCCCATCTTTATATCAGCAAGGAGTAATGAGCTAATGGAGTGTCCAACAAACTGTATTCATCGTAAATTGAAGACAACATCTGAACTAATTTCCAAATTGCACTTACTATCGCCTGTGTTACCTAAAGGGGAAAGGATGTGTTTCTGAAGTGCTATTATGTGTGCTTTTACTCAAATGCTTGATACATTTCCTGTACATACATGATGCCCAGTGTTAAAATTCTTTTAACTTTAATTACAGCAGAAAATAAACTTCTAGCATAGTTTAAATTAATGAAATAATATTAGATTTTGTTGTGATTATGTGTATTCGTCTTTAATACCTTTAGAATGTAAACTCAAAGTTCTGGTCCATTTCTGCCATTAATGATAATAAAGTCTTAATTTTTACTTACTTATTGCTCTCTTTCATAATATCATAGATCAACAATAATTGGGTACTCTGAAACATTTTAAAGAATGTATATATATATCAAGTTACATTAAAACACATTTTTTTTTTGGCATTTAAAAAATTTATTTAATTTTATTGAAGGATAACTGCTTTACAGAATTTTGTTGTTTTCTGTGAAACCTCAACATGAATCAATCTTAGGTATACAAATACGCCCTCCCTTTTGAACCTCCCTCCCATCTCCCTCCCCACCCCACCCCTCTAGGTTGATGCGGAGGCCCTGTTTGAGTTTCCTGAGCCATACAGCAAATTCCCACTGGCTATCTATTTTACATATGGTAATATAAGTTTCCATGTTACTCTTTCCATGCATCTCACCCTCTCTTCCCCTCTCCGCATGTCTATAAGTCAGTTCTCAGTGTTTGTTTCTCCATTGTCACCCTGTAAATACATTCTTCAGTAACATTTATCTAGATTCCGTATATATGTGTTAGAATACAATATTCATCTTTCATCCTCTGACTTACTTCCCTCTGTGTAATAGGTTCTTCTTTCATCCACCTCATTATAACTGATTCAAATGTGTTCCTTTTTATGGCTGAGTAATATTCCATTCTGTATATGTACCACAACTTCTTTATCCATTCATTTGTCGAAGGACATCTAGGTTGCTTCCATGTTCTAGCTATTGTAAATAGTGCTGCAGTGAACAATGGGATACATGTGTCTTTTTCAATTTTGGTTTCCTCAGGATATATGCCCAGGAGTAGGATTGCTGGTCATATGGTGGTTTTATTCCTATTTTTTTTTAAGGAAACGTCATACCGTCTTCCATTGTGGCTGTATCAATTTACATTCCCACCAATAGTGCAAGAGCTTTCCCTTTTTTCCACACCCTCTCCAGCATTTATTGTTTCTAGACTTTTTGTTGATAGCCATTCTGACTGGGGTAAGGTGATATCTCATTGTAGTTTTGATTTCCCTTTCTTTTGAGGTTGAGCATCTTTTCATGTGTTAGCCATCCATATGTCTTCTTTGGAGAAATGTCTGTTTAGGTCTTTTCCGCACTTTTTGATTTGGTTGCTAGTTTTTCTGGCATTGACTTGTATGAGATGCTTGTATATTTTGGAAATTAATCCTTTGTCAGTTGTTTCATTTGCTATTATTTTCTCCCATTCTGAGGGTTGTCTTTTCACATTGCTTATAGTTTCCTTTGCTGTACAAAAGCTTTTAAGTTTAATCATGTCCCACTTGTTTACTTTTGTTTTTATTTCCCTTACTCTAGGAGGTGGGTCATAGAGGATCTTGTTTGATCTTGTTCTGTTGATCTTGTTCTGCCTATGTTTTCCTCTAAGAGTGTTATAGTTTCTGGTCTTATATTTAGGTCTTTAATCCATTTTGAGTTTATCTTTGTGTGTGGTGGTGGAAGTGTTCCAATTTCATTCTTTTATGTATAGCTGTCCAGTGTTCCCAGCACTATTTATTGAAGAGGCTGTCTTTGCCCCATTGTATAATCTTGTCTCCTTTCTCAAAAATAAGGTACCAGTAGGTGTATGGGTTTATTTCTGGGCTTTCTGTCATGTTCCATTGGTTTATATTTCTGTTTTTATGCCAGTACCATATTGTCTTGATGACTGTAGCTTTGTAGGATAATCTGAAGTCAGAAAGGTTGGGTCCTCCAGCTCCATTGTTCTTTCTAAAGACTGCTTTGGCTATTTGGGGGTCTTTTGTATTTCCATATGAACTGTGAAATTGTTTGCTCTAGTTCTGTGAAAAATGCCATTAGTAATATGATAAGGATCACATTGAATCTGTAGATTGTGTTTGGTAGTATAGTCATTTTTACAATATTGATTCTTCCTACCCAGGAACATGGAATGTCTCTCCATCAGTTTATGTCATCTTTGATTTCTTTCATCAGTGTTGTATGATTTTCTGTGTATAGTTCTTTTGTCTTCTTAGGTAAGTTTATACCTAGATATTTAATTCTTTTTGATGCAATGGTGAATGAGATTGAGTCCTTAATTTCTTTTTTTTGTTTTTCATTGTTAGTATATAGAAATGGCAGTGATTTCTGTGTATTGATTTTGTATCCTGCAACTTTTCTAAATTCACTGATTAGTTCTAATAATTTTCCAATACTATCTTTACGTTTTTCTATGTACAGTACCATGTCATCTGCAAACAGTAAGAGCTTTACTTCTTTTCTAATCTGGATTCCTTTTATTTCTTTCTCTTCTCTGATTGCTAGGAATTCCAGAACTATGTAGAATAATAGTGGCAAAACTGGACAACCTTGTCTTGTTCTTGACCTTAGGGAGAGGGCTCTCAGTTTGTCACCATTGAGAATAAAGTTTGCCATAGGCTTATCATATATAGCCTTTACTATGTTGAAGTAGATTCCTTCTGTGCCCATTTTTTAAAGAATTTTAATCATAAATGGGTACTGAAATTTGTCAGAGGCTTTTTCTGCATCTCTTGAGATTATCATATGGCTTTTGTCTTTCAGTTTGTTAACATGGTGCATTACATCTTTTGATTTGCATATATTGAAGAATCCTTGCATACCTGCATCAGTTCAGTTCAGTTGAGTCACTCAGTCGCGTCCGACTCTTTACGACCCCACAGATCTCAGCACGCCAGGCCTCCCTGTCCATCACCAACTCCCGGAGTTTACCCAAACCCATTTCCATCAAGTCAGTGATGCCATCCAACCATCTCATCCTCTGTCATCCCCTTCTCCTCCTGCCCCCAATCCTTCCCAGCATTAGGGTCTTTTCCAATGAGTCAACTCTTTGCATGAGGTGGCCAAAGTATTGGAGTTTCAGCTTCAACATCAGTCCTTCCAATGAACACCCAGGACTGATCTCCTTTAGGATGGACTGGTTGGATCTCCTTGCAGTCCAAGGGACTCTCAAGAGTCTTCGCCAACACCACAATTCAAAAGCATTAATTCTTCGGCACTCAGCTTTCTTCACCTTCCAACTCTCACATCCATACATGACCACTGGAAAAACCATAGCCTTGACTAGACGGACCTTTGTTTGCAAAGTAATGTCTCTGCTTTTAAATATGCTATCTAGGTTGGTCATAATCTTCCTTCCAAGGAGTAAGCATCTTTTAATTTCATGGCTGCAATCACCATCAGCAGTGATTTTGGAGCCCCCCAAAATAAAATCTGACATTGTTTCCACTGTTTCCCCATCTATTTCCCATGAACTGATGGGACGAGATGCCATGATGTTAGTTTTCTGAACGTTCAGCTTTAAGCCAACTTTTTCATTCTCCTCTTTCACTTTCATCAAGTGGCTCTTTAGTTCTTCTTCGCTTTCTGACATAAGGGTGGTGTCATGTGCATATCTGAGGTTATTGATATTTCTCCTGGCAATCTTGATTCCAGCTTGTGTTTCTTCCAGCCCAGTGTTTCTCATGATGTACTCCACATATAAGTTAAATAAGCAGGGTGACAATATACAGCCTTGACGTACTCCTTTTCCTATTTGGAACCAGTCTGTTGTTCCATGTCCAGTTCTAACTGTTGCTTCCTGACCTGCATACAGGTTTCTCAAGAGACAGGTCAGATGGTCTGGTATTCACATCTCTTTCCGAATTTTCCACAGTTTACTGTGATCCACACAGTCAAAGGCTTTGGCATAGTCAATAAAGCAGAAATAGATGTTTTTCTGGAACTCTCTTGCTTTTTCGATGATCCAGCGGATGTTGGCAATTTGATCTCTGGTTCCTCTGCCTTTTCTAAAACCAGCTTGAACATCTGGAATTTTGCGGTTCAAGTATTGCTGAAGCCTGGCTTGGAGAATTTTGAGCATTACTTGACTAGCGTGTGAGATGAGTGCGATTGTGCGGTAGTTCGAGCATTCTTTGGCATTGCCTTTCTTTGGGATTGGAATGAAAACTGACCTTTTCCAGTCCTGTGGCCACTGCTGAGTTTTCCCGATTTGCTGGCATATCAAGTGCAGCACTTTCACAGCATCATCTTTGAGGATTTGAAATAGCTCAACTGGAATTCCATCAGCTCCACTATCTTTGTTCATAGTAATGCTTTCTAAGGCCCTCTTGACTTCACATTCCAGGATGTCTGGCTCTAGGTGAGTGATCACACCATCATGATTATCTTGGTCGTGAAGATCTTTTTTATACAGTTCTTCTGTGTATTTTTGCCACCTCTTAATATCTTCTGCTAAACCCAACTTATTCATGGTTAATGAACTTTTTGATATGTTGCTCAATTCTGTTTGCTAAAATTTTGTTGAAGATTTTTGAATCTACATTCGTCAGTGATATTGGTCTGTAGTTTTCTTTTTGTGTGTTGTCTTTGTCTGGTTTTCGTATCAGGGTGATGGTGGCCTCATAGAGTGAGTTTGGTTGTGTTCCTTCCTCTGCAGTTTTTTGGAAGAGGTTTAGTAGCAGAGGCATTAGCTCTTCTCGAAAAGTTTGATTGAATTTTCCTATGAAGCCATCTGGTCCTGTGCTTTTGTTTTTGGGAGATTTTTGATCACAGCTTCAATTTCAGTGCTTGTGATTGGGTTGTTCATAATTTCTGATTTCTTCATGGTTCATTCTTGGAAGATTTAACTTTTCTAAGAATCTGGACATTTCTTCTAGGTTATCTATTACATTGCCATATACTTGTTCATAATAGCCTCTTATAATCCTTTGTGTTTGTGCATTGTCTGTTGTAACCTCTCCTTTTTCATTTCTAATTTTGTTGATTTGATTCTTCTCTCTTTTTTTCTTGATGAGTCTGGCTAAAGGTTTTTCAATTTTGTTTACCTTCTCAAAGAACCAGCTTTTAGTTTTATTAATTTTTACTGTTGTTTCTTCCATTTCTTTTCAATTTATTTCCTCTCGGATCTTCATGATTTCTTTCCTTCTACTAATTTTTGGGTTTTATTGTTCTTCTTTTTCCAGTTGTTTTATGTGTAAAATTAGGTTGTTTATTCGATGTTTTTCTTGTTTCTTGAGGTAGGATTGTATTGCTATAAACTTGTGTCCTTGAACTGCTTTTGCTGCATTCCCATAGGTTTTGAGTTGTCGTGTTTTCATTATCATTTTTTACTAGAAATTTTTTTATTTCCGTTTTGATTTCTTTAGTAACCTGGTGGGTACTAAAGGAACATGTTCTTTAATTTCCATGTGTTTGTGTTTCTTACAGTTTTTTTTTTTTTTTTTTTTCCCTTTCTTGTAATTGATGTTTAGTCTCTTAGCATTGTGGTTGGAGAAGATGCTTGATACTATTTCAGTTTTCTTAAATTTACTAAGATTTGATTTGTGACCCAAGTTGTGTTCTATCCTGGAGAATGTTCCATGTGTTCTTGAGATGAAGGTGTATTCTTCTGCATTTGGGTGGAATGTCCTAAAGATGTCAATGAGTTCCATCTCATTCAATGTATCATTTAAGACTTGTTTTTCCTTATTAATTTTCTGTTTTGATGACCTATCCATTGGTATGAGTGAGGTTTTAAAGTCTCCTACTATTATTGTGTTACTGTCAATTTCTCCTTTTATGTCTGTTGGTGTTTGTCTTATGTATTGAGCTGCTCCTATGTTGGGTGCATTGAAATTTACAATTGTTATGTCTTTCTCTTGGATTGATCCCTTGATTATTATGTAGTGTCCTTTTTATCTCTTGTAATCTTCTTTAATTTAAGGTCTATTTTGTCTGATATGAGGATTGGTACTCCATCTTTCTTTTGCTTCCCATTTCCATGGAATATATTTTTCCATCCTTTCACTTCAGTCTATATATGTCTTGGTGTCTGAAGTGGTTTTCTTGTATATAGCATATATATGGGTCTTGTTTTTGTATCCATTCAGCCAGTCTGTGTCTTTTGATTGGAGCATTTAATCAATTTACATTTAAAGTGATTAATGATATATATGTTCCTATTTCCATATTCTTAATTTTATGGGGGTTGATTTTGTAGGTCTTTTTTCTTCTCTTGTATTTCTTAACCATGTAAGTCCTGTTAACATTTTTTGTAAAACTGGTTTGGTGATACCGAGTTCTCTTAACTTTTGCTTCTCTGAAAAACTTTTTATTTTTCCATCAATTTTGAGTGAGATCCTTGCTGGGTACAGTAATCTCGGTTGTAGATTTTTCCCTTTCAGAACTTTAATATATCTTGCCATTGTCTTCTTGCCTGCAGAGTTTCTGCTGAAAGATCAGCTGTTAAATGTATGGTGTTTCCCTTGTATGTTACTTGTTGCTTCTCCTTTGCTGTCTTTTAATATTCTTTCTTTGTGTTTAGTCTTTGTTAGTTTGATTAGTATGTGTCTTGGCATGTTGCTCCTTGGGTTTATCCTGTATGGGACATTTTGCACCTCTTTGACTTGATTGACTCTCTCCTTTTCCATGTTGGGTAAATTTTCAATTATAATCTCTTCAAAAATTTTCTCAGACCCTTTCTTTTTCTCTTCTTCTCCTGGGACCCTTATAATTCGAATGTTGGTGCATTTGACATTGTCCCAGAGGTCTCTGAGACTATTCTCAGTTTTTTTTTTTTTCATTCTCTTTTCTTTATTCTGCTCTTCAGAAGTTATTGCCACCGTTTTATTTTACAGCTCACTGATCGTTGTTCTGCTTCAGATATTATGCTATTAATTACTTCTAGAGTATTTATAATTTCAATAATTGCGTTGTTTGTCTCTGTTTGTTGATTCTTTATGTCTTCTAGGTCTTTGTTAATTGATTCTTGCATTTTCTCCATTTTGTTTTCAAGATTTTTGATCACCTTTACTATCATTATTCTGAATTCTTTTTCAGTTAGTTTGCCTATTTCCTCTTCATTTGTTTGAATTTCTTTGTTTCTAGTTTGTTCCTTCATTTGTGTAGTATTTCTCTGCTTTTTCACTTTTTTTTTTTTAACTTATTGTGTTTGAGGTCTCCTTTTCCCAGGTTTTAAGGAAAGTTGAATTCTTTCCTTGACGAAGGTTGAATTCTTTCTTGCTCTTGGTTTCTGCCCTCCTCAGGTTGGTCCAGTGGTTTGTGTAAGCTTTGAATAGGGTGAGATTTGTTCTGATTTTTGTTTGCTTTTCCTCTGATGGGCAGGGCTGAGTGAGGTGGTGATCCTGTCTGCTGATTGGGTTTGTATTTTTGTTTTGTTTGTTGTTTAGCTGAGGCGTCCTGCATAGAGTGCTACTGGTGGTTGAGTGATGCTGGGTCTTGTATTCAAGTGGTTTCGTTTGTGTGAGTTCTCACTATTTCTTACACCCCAGGGTTAGTTTTCTGGTAGTCTAGGATCTTGGAGTCAGTGCTCCCACTCCAAAGGCTCAGGGCTTGTTCTCTTTTCTGTTTTCCAGTCTATCTTGGACTCAGCCAGTGAGGCATGAAAGATTCCCAGTGAACAAATTAAAGACAGTCAGTTTCTCCTCAGGGTGGAGGGCCCCTCCCTTCTGTCCCTGTAAGTTCTAGATCTCCGGCTCATTAGGAAAGATTCATCTCAGTAACAGCCACAGTGGAAAGGTGCAGTGGGCAAGGTTTGAGAGGAGAAGACTCTTTCTGGGCTGCCATTCTCCCCAAATCTCCTCATGGTCACCTGAAACACATTTTTAATACTAATCTGGGAAGAGAGATTTTTAACATATATGAAAATTATTGCCATCATGACTCATTTGAACTGAACTTTTGAGTAGTTTATCATCTGAAAGGCTTTGATCTCTGACAACATATTGTGTAGTATAGGTAAAAATGAAGAGTAACCAAGATGCTTTGGCTTTCCCACACACTGAATTTTCTGTAATATCCAAGTTTAACTCATCTAAGAAGAAAATTGTATTGTTGTTTTATTAATGTATAATATAGTTACTGTAAATTTATTCTAAATCTAGATTTTTTCTAGATAATAAATTAGTTTTTAAAGTGACACAATAGCATGTATTTATGCCATGCTTTGGTGTTTCTCATGCTTTTCACATTCAAATTCATATCACTGAGTATCCATTATTTCCCAGATACTAGGAAACATATTTTAATGAAATTTCTAGTAACTCATTGACCTAGTAAAGAAAAGAGTGTCACTCTAGATATTGAGAGGAATGGAAATTTGATTTATTAGAATTGCATTTGATATTTCATAATTAGTTTCCAATATAATAAAATTATATTAAAACTATAAAATAATACATAGCAGCAACAATAAGGCAGTTTCCAGCATTATTATTTATTATTATATTAAAAATAATCAAATCATTACATCATCATTCACCAATTATTATAAAATTATATACAGTTAGGATTTTTAAGCAATGAACTTTTTCTTTGTTGCATATTGATATAATTTATGGTTTTTCTCCTATGGCAAAGCCTTCTTGTTCTCACAGAACTTTCTCAATTTTAAATTTAAATGGTTTTACAAGATCAGTTAAGGAATAGAACCAATGTGACTGAAGCAGAATTCCCCTTCATTTCTGTTATCTGGCCAGCATTAAAAACCAAATAGTAAGAAAGGTACCCAAAAGGGAAATGGGGCGGATGTGGGGATATGAAAATATGAATATACATTTTGCCTTTTAAAACTCGTTTAGATACCACCTTAATCCTCTGGAGAATTTTGAGTTTCATAGCATCTTCCTACCTAGTTAGCTATGTTGCCTATATCTTCACCAACTTTTGTTTCCTCTTTTGCATCACAGAGTGGAATGCCAGTGTTTCTAAGATGCTCCTTGAGACTAGTCCTGTTCTATTCTTTATGTTTTCTGAGTGCCACCTGTGAGTACTATCTTTAGAAAAATAAAGTAACTGCAGGAATTTCTAATCTGGAGTAAAAAAAATTTAAAAATAGTAAATGTGTTTTTAGGCTCCAGAGAAGTATACTGAATTTCTTGTCTCTTAAGAATCATTTCTTTAAAGAAGGAATTTTGAAGCATAAAGATTCAACTTCTTCTCTGTATTGTATGCCAAAGATATTTTGAGTGTATACTTGTAGAAATAGAATGGATGAGTAATAAATCAGTCACGGAGAACAATGCTAAACCATGTTTTGAACAGATAAATAAATCTGGAACTGTTGAAAGCTCTAGAGTGAATCATTTTTCTTAGTATTTTAGAAGACTTTATCACACCCAGCAGGTTAGACTCTGAATGATGAAATAATAAAAAGATGTTAGTTTTGATATATTTATTTTGCCTTGAGAAAAAAATTTATTGAACAACATTTCACTGAAACTATAATCCTGAAAATTTGTCAGTGCTCTTTGTGAAATGTCTAAAAATTAAAATTAAGTAAGTAGTTGAATGTGATAAAGTAATTAATTAAATAAATCAGCCTTTTTGAAGCTGAAATTCCACATAAAATTTGAGATTTTAACTTTGGATTTTGATTGATTGAAAATACACATTTAAGTAGACCTTTCATTGGATATCAGAAGGTGAGAATTTTTAGCCTCTGTATATGTATTAATGGTGAATAGCACCACAGTTCAACTTGAACTATATTTTTTTTCATTGAGATAAGTTTCCTTCTCTTTTTTCTTGTCTATTAGCATTTAAACCATGGCAAAGAATTTCATATTTAAAGTCATCATCTGAACTTGTTTAGCAAGTTCAATTCATGATAATCCTATCCATCAACCTTACTCTGATTTAGTTAATACCTGGGAAAATAGTATCTCCTTTTCTGCCTTTCCTGACTTCTCAAGGTTTGCTGATCACTTCACCTTTTTGGCTTCCTCTGTACTTTTGCCCTCTGACACCATATATGGAGCCTGTGGTCTAAACACTTTCTTTAAACACATGTTTGACTTTATTGGTATACTTCTGAAATATGAACCAACATATTCAGAGAATCTGTAAAAATCTAATATTCAGTTAAAGAAGTGAATCATATCTGATGTCTAGAACATTTAAATATAGGAATCTTCTTTTTTTTCCTTTTCTCCTCTTCTCTTTTGCATTGTGTTTTTCTCCTTCCATAACTGTCTCCCTAACAAACACACACATGCACATATACACACCCAAGTCCTTTTTACTCCTTTATTCTTTCTTACAGTAAAGAAAAAAAATAATGTATACTAGGGTTACTTGAATTTATTCACATATTCTAATTAAAAATAACAGTACTGAATGGACCATTTATAGTACAGGACAATCCTTTACTTGTACGTAGAAAGTATATGGAAATAGAAATTGTCCACAGAATTGAACATTACTAAAATTATTCTTATTCAAATGTCAACAGGATATTTGACATGAAAGTTTCTTAGTTCAGTTGGTATTCTGTTCTTCATTAATATATAAATAACATGAAATGAACTGTGTGAAACTCTCAGGGACAGAGATGATTTTTTTGTATGTTTCACAATAGAAATTAAGATTATTTAGAAAAGGGCACTGGTGACTAGTTTGACATTGACTTTGAAAGTGTGTTTTCATGGCTAAAGATGTAATCTTTAAAGCAGATTATTTTCCATATGAAGTCTAATTTTTAAATGATATAGATCATATATCATACAATAATTTATAGTAGAATTATGAATTCATTCTTGTTTCATCTTTTTGGCTAATTTGATTAAGATTCAAGATCTATTTTACAAATACTATATATACTTTATATTTTTAAAGTTTAAAGTTTGTAGGTTGGTAAGCAAGAGTAGAGAAAGGTATCAATTAATAATAAGATATTTAACTCTTCATAGTGAATAAAGATGCTAAATGAGTATTTTAACTACTACTACTGGTTCTTTCACTGTACATATTAAAGATAGGGTTTCACTTCTGTGGAGTTGAGTTTCTGCTGTAAATTTGAGAGCATTGAACTTGATGATTGAGATATCTTTCTGATGTTAAATGTTTAATATTTAAATTTTCCTTTATGCTCTACAAACTTAAACTCTTCCCTTTGGGATTTTAGAAGTGAGAAAGAATGTCATTTCTGTTTGCTCTTACATATGATAAAGTAGACAAGAACTTTAGTCGGAATGACAGGGTATAATTTCCAAATTTAAAATGTTGTGTTGACAAATGTAATAAATTTATACTTAGTTATAAGTAGAGGCAGTGAGTAGCAGAGCACATGATAAGTGCAAGTATGCTCCTGAGACAATATAATTTTCTGCACATCAAAATAATCATCAAGAGAGCATATATTTAATGGAATACAGGGAGTTTATCAGCTTTTACTAGAGTATTCATTTTTAAAAAAATTAATAAAAGGGAAAAGATCTAGTTGAATTTTTAAATCTCAGTTAAATAGAAAAATTTTGCATATATAGTATCTTAATGATTAACATATCTGGAAGGATCAATTCCATGTTGAAAGTAGTGTAATAATGATAGAAATGAGTATAATTATTATAAAAAGCTTTTGTTCCAGTGAAAGTCATGAAATATAAGAACTAAAAAACTTACCGTATAAGAAGAAATATATATATATATATATATATATATATTTTTTTTTTTTTTTTTGTGTAGAGGAGACTAGAAAGACAACTAGAAATGATTCCTGTCTAAACCTGGCATTTAGTAAAAGAAGACCATCACTATATCTTGTCTATGAGATTCCCTGTGAATAACTGGCAATGTGAGGCTATAGTAGTCAGAGCTCTTTATTCCTTCCAAACCAGTTATTGTGCTGCTAATTAGAATTGGATATTGCTGGTAGTGGAAATGAGGGAGACTATCAATGTTACTTTGTGTTAAATTTTAATCACACAAGTTAGGACATTCAGAATTATGGTTTCCGTGGTAACCACAACACTAAGCCCTGTGTGAAGGCATTACAGTGGGGGTCTTTGATTAAAAGAAAGTAAACCAGAAGTGAAACAAAATACTCCATATGTGCAGCTAAAGTAACCCCCCCCCAAAAAAAAAAAGTTCAGCTCCCTTGTCCTTAATTATATTTGTTTAATAGTATGTCACGTGTTTGTGCAGTACACTGAAAGGTCTGTTGTAATTCCAATGTGGATGCTGTGTTTTCATTAGGTTTCAAATGATTATTTTCATAGCAGCTTTTGCATTTTTAAAATTTACTCAATTTATGATTTCATTTTTAACATCTGCAGAATCTGACCCTAGGGAATTCATGATAATTCATGTGGAAGAGAATTTTTTTTCAGTGAAAATTTTTTATAAAATGTGTAGATAGAATTGTGTGTTGTGTGCTAGTCACTCAGTTATGTTCGACTGTTTGTGACCACATGGACTGTAGCCCACCAAGCTCCTCTGTCAATGGGATTTCCCAGACAAGAGCACTGGAGTGGGTTGCCATTTCCTTCTCCAGGGAATCTTCCCAGCCCAGGGATTGAATCCAGTCTCCTGCATTGCAAGCAGATTATTTACTGTGTGAGCCACCTGGGCTTTTGCTTATAAGGTTTTTATTTTTATTTTTTTTAATATTTAGGTTGACAGCTATTTAAAGTTCCATTTTTGGTAAATTAATTTTTACCATCAAAGTGAAAAGAGTCCCGAGGAAGAAACGAGATTGACTAATTAAAGGCATTGAAGAGCACTGGATCCCATAAAGAGAATGTCCTGGTGGTCTAGTAGTTAGTAATCTGGGCCTTCACTTACAGGGGCTTGAGTTCAATCCCTGGCCAGGGAACTAAGAACCTGCAAGCCAGGCATTGTAGCCAAAACAAAAACCCACAAAACAGTGAACCCATAAAGAGATTGGTATAGTTAAAAAGTAGTTGAAGACACCGATCACTATAGATAAAATGTATTTAAAGAATTTATTTTTGAAGAATACATTTTGGTCAAGATGGGAATAGTAATCACTAAACCATTGTGTCACATTCCTGTCTCATTTTTACAGAATATAATATTTAGCATATACTGGAAAAGAAATGTGTTTCATACAGTTAAATAAAAATACACATATGTATAAGCATGATTGAGTAATGTTTGTGCTGTAAAAACAGAGGATATGTACTCTGATGAGGATTTTTTTCCCTTTACTGTAATGGTGATTTATTGAGCATCTATTGTAGGGTTAATTATGCTAAATTTGTCATTATCTAAATTTAAGTGCTTTAAGAAACAAATGATCTGGTGACATTTTTGACAAGAATAAGTAAAAATAAGAAAAATATTTTTCTACATTTTCATCTCTGAATATAAAACATGCTAATCATTCTATTACTTCCCATAAATATCTCAAAACATATACTATAACATATATTCAAATCAGTAACATAGCTAAAGTACTTTTCTATGAATACCTAATCATGAAAGAAATGCAATGGGTCAGACTTTGGCCCATTGTTACACAGACAGTCTGTTGCAGATATCAGCAAACTTTTTCTATAAATGGCCAGATAGTAAACATTTAAGTTTTTGCATGACATGTGATGTCTGTCCTAACCTCTGAGCTCTGCTGTCATAGTGCAATGGCACCTGTAGTCAATATGTTAAAAAATAAGCATAGCTGTGTTCTAATAAAATTAAGTAGATGAAATTTGAGGTTCATCTAATTTTCATAACATGAAATCTTCTTTTAACTACTTTAAAATATATAAATAAATCTGAGTTTGTGAGATGTACAAAAACAGGAAACGTGGCAGGTTAGTCATGTGGGCTGTAGTTTGCCAAACCCTGGTCTTTTTTACTTTCCAATTTTTGTTTTATTTTTATATTTGGAGACAGTTTGTTTCTTTGTTTATTGAAATACAAATATAATTTAAATACAAATATAATATCTACCTTCATGACAAAAATTAGTACTTAAAACACTAGACACTTATGTATTCAAAATTGTTTTTTAAAATTTTACATCAATTTCTGTTGATGATGTGAATATTTTATGATCCATTCTATTTTGAAACAATGGTAATATCATCTACATAGATTTAATAGTATCCCAAAATAGCATGTTTTTTCCTCACATATGAAATTTATTCAAGGTAAGAGCTTGGCAGATATTTGAGTAGGTGGAGATCAAAATGTGAATAAAGTGATTGGAGAAGGTAGTGTATACATATAGGTGCAATGCACATTGCAACCCAGAATTAAGCAGATGGATACATATAGGCCTCCCCATGTAGATTGTTGCTGCTGTAAAATTGATGGAATGATACGCTAGAATCTGTGTTTCAACTGTGTGTCTGGCTGCCCACAGATGGAAGAGAGAGGAGAAACTAGTCAGGTATGTCGTGTTCTTTTTCTGAACTCGTCAGATGAGTGTCAATTTTTTTTTTTTTTTCCTACAGCAGAGTGAATAAAAGCTGCAAGTGCCAGAAAGTTCCATTAAATGCTGTTCTTTCTCTGAAAAAATACATTTAGAGGAAAGGCTTTTGTTTTTCCTATCTTTTATTCATTCATTTATTCAATCATTTAACCCATCTTTTTAGTTACCTACTCCATTAGTTGTAGTTAGCTACTCTATTAGCCTTACAAATAGCTGTGAAAAGAAGAGAAGCAAAAGGCAAAGGAGGAAAGGAAAGGTATACCCATCTGAATGCAGAGTTCCAAGGAATAGCAAAGAGAGATAAGAAAGCCTTTCTCAGTGACCAGTGCAAAGAAATATTATTTTTTCACAATGTTGGAGGCTAGAAATCCCATCTCACAGTGCCTGCCTGTTTGGTTTCTGGTGTTTGCTTCTTCCTGGTTTGTAGGTGGCTGTCCTCTCACTGTCCTCACATGATCTTTCTCCATATGTGTTCATGGAAGGAGAGGGCAGTGGGCTCCCAGGTACTCTTTTTATAGGGATACTTATCCTATCAGATCACGGCCTCATCCTCATGTTCTTTACCTTAATTGTTTTTTTAGAGGCCCCATATCCACATGCTATCATATATGATTTTTTAAAGGGCACAATTTATACCATAACATCTACTCTGTGCCTGGCTCTGTTCTAGTTAATGTATTTATATTATTAGCGAGTTTCAGTGCCATGATGTTTATAGTCTATTGGCAGAGAGAGATATCACTCAAGTAATTTCACTAATTAATGTGTAATAGAAAGTGAAATAACTTCTCTAAGAAAAAAAACACTATTTTGAGATCATTATAATAAAGAGTATATATATATAATAAAAATCCTAACCTAGATAGGATTCAGAGAAGGTCTCCTTGAGGATTGAAGAGGAATCTTCTAAAGAAAGAAAGCAGCTTGTGAAAAATAAAAAAATCCTTGTCACAGTAGGGAGCATGCTCCTGTAGTCTTTCCTGTTCAGTTACAATGGGGAACAGTACCTTGCTTTTTTCCAATTGTATCTTAATTTTTGATCGGTAGAAATAAAAAAAAATAAATAAATCCATAGTCTGTAAATATTTAGTTACATCTGAAACAAATTATCTGAAGAAATTTAGAATCGCGCCATTTGATACTTGTTTATCTTGACTTTAATGCTTATTAGCAGAGGATGCCTCAACTAGTTGTTGCTGCTGAGAAGTGTAACATTCTTTCTTTATTACCACTTGGAATGAAATATAAAAATCCTGATAGTGTATATAAGTAGTTTAGTCTAAGCTGATATTGTTTTTCCTTTTTTCTCTTCCGAAAAAAAAAAAAAAAAAGAAAAAGTCTGGTTAATACTAGCCAAAGGGAAAATCTATTATTATTTTAAAAATTCAAGGAAAAAATATCAGAATCATAAGATAATGTCTTAAATAAATAAATTTTGTTTTCAGAACTCTAGTGTGTTAGTAGTCCTAATATTGCAAAAGAATATAAAATAATTGAAATATTCATGAGAATAACATAGAAAGTGATGATAAATACCTATACCAACAACTGAGGTGTAACTAAAGATGTGGTGCAAATACTTAAAATGCACTTCGTTAAACCAGTTATTTGCTAAACGCTTTCCCAGACTGGAGCTTGGATAGTTTTCTTATAACTACTTACATCTTTGAAAAGAGATGAGGTTAATTGAGGAGGAAAGATGTAAATGTCAAGAGTCTTTGGAAACACTGCTACTTGGTTATTATGGGGAATACCAAAATACTGGCAGATTAAAAAACAACATGATTTTACAGTGAATAAATAATTCCATTTGGAAAGGAAACAAAATTTCATAGACTTTGATAAATTTTTCCATGTGTGACAGGAGCTCAGTCTTAGTTTCACTTAGTATTATAGCAACTATTTACATTTCTTATTACTGTGTGTAAAAGGGCATAGTTCTGTAAAAGGTACAATTTGTAGACTCCTAGCACTTAATCTTAATTGTATTAGTTATGACCTACCTAGTCCAGATACATATCTGGAGTAATACCCAAAGGAGTTTTTTAGCTTGAGATTTATGATGATGATAGAAACTTTTGTTCAGAGTGACTGAAGCATTCCTATGGCATGAGAACTATCCATTAAGCCTAGTGCAACACCAGGTAATATTCTGGTATACATCACTTATGGTAGTTGATTCAAATTCCTCCTAATTGTGAAAAATATCTGATGTGAAATTACAAGTAAATATTAGTACTGACGATGAGACATAGATTGTTTTTTGAAACTTAGGGATGCAAAGTGAAATTTAGATTTGATCCTAACTTTACCAAATTCTTATCTTGAAAGGCTTCTTTGTATTAAATGCAAAATATGTTTTTCAGATTGCCAAATGCTCAGCTTTCTAAGTAATTAACGTTACTTTGTGGTCAGCCACAACAGGAAAATAATGCGTTTTGATCTGTAGATTTCAGCATCTGGTTGCCACTATAATGCTAAACCTATCAGAAATACTCTTTGCCAGATGTGACTTATGGTTACATTATATTTTATTTAGTTCAGCAAAATGTATTTGAAAAGAAATCAAAGATATTACAGGGAATAAGCAAACCTATACAGTTTGTTCATTCATTCATTGAAACAGTAAAACATTCATAATGAAAACAGTTAACATTTATTGAGAAGGACCTACACACCTTTTATTTGTATACTAACAATTGTTTAATTTTTACATCAATTCTATGAGAGCAGATTCTATTTGCTCTTCATGGTTTAGATGAGAAAACTAAAGAGAAAAAAGTTGTGGGTAGTCATATAGCTAATGTGGGCTTTCCCACATTATATGGCAAGCTTTGAATCTGAGCTGAGGTCAAAATGCTATACAATACAACCTCAATGTATGCTGCTGTAGTTTCTACTTGACTTTTGACCCTACCTAAAAGAAGAATGACTGGTTAACTTTTACAGGTCAAATGACTTTTTAATATTAATGACTATATGCTGCTTTTATGAATAACTAGTACATTTTAAAGATGGTACATATTGAGGGAGATAGAGAAGGCAATATTTTACTAACATATTTTTCTCTGATGAACATACACATTTTTTTCTGTATTTAAAATTATTTCTCTGCTGATAAATCATTGAAATTATTAAACCTTTTCAATATTACACATTCAAGTTTGGAGAGACAAAGGTAGTTCAAATATTTTAACTATAGTGTGTTTGTGGAGTAAAATATTCTTTGCAACTTATTCATCATGTCAATTTAGTAAAAATATAAAACACTGTTAGTATTGTTCTTTAATAGGTGAGCTTATCTAGTGTAATGGCTGAATGATGTCATTGGTATTTCCTTTAGCTAAGAACAGTATGCCTTATGCCACAAATCATTCCATGGAACCAACTGTCATAAAATACTGTATAGGGTTTTACATTACAACTAAGGTTAAAAATAACAAAGTAGAATGTTATGAATATGATTACTTTAGTCAGATTTGTATAGATTTTACTTCATTCCCATGGTATGCGAGTTAGGCAAGTAATTGTATAAGTAATTCAACAGGACTTCTATACTTGGATTTCAGTGATAAAATTTATATTCAATGCCTAAGTCGGATACAATGAAATCTCATAGTACTTTATTGTACTTTTGCAAAATTAATAATAAAGATAATTTGAGGTAATATTTTTCTAACTGGAAGCCAAGATTTGAGCCATGCATATGGAAAAAAACTGTTGGAAAATTATACTGAAGAAATATGCTTAAAAAATAATTTGCTTTGATATTGCAAAAGAGGATATGCCATCAGTCTTTCACATATTAATTTTCTCTTTGCTCAAACCATGGTATAGAATAGTGCCAGCCCTTTAAGGTTTGGACTTCGTCTGACAGCGTAATTCAATAAATATAGTAGTTAATCCTTTAATTTCCCTCTTTTATATCCTATGAAACCCTCAAACTTCAAGGTTTGAGGTTCTCATAATCTTTCTTTATTCGTAACATCTTGATTATGTCTTAGAGTTGCCCATAAGAAACAAAAGAAAACGCCAGCTGTGTAAACCAATTCTGAGTTTACATTGCATCTGGTTTTACCTTCCAAACAAAGTTCTCTATAACAAGTTTCTCTGTCATCATCATAGCTTGAAGGATTGGGAAATAATAGAGAGTCGAATCCCAAGAGATGAAGGAGACTGGATTAGCTCATAAATAATGTACATACTTTGCCATTAATTTCAGAAATGCCTGTACTTAAAGCTATAAAAATTATTGGGGACTTTCCTGGTGGTCCAGTAGCTAAGACTTCAGGCTCCCAATGCAGGGGGCCTGGGTTTGATGCCTGGTTAGGGAACTAGATCCCACATCTGCAACTAACACCTGGCATGGCCAAATAAATAAATAAAAATATTAAAAATTCTTTTGACTTGCATTCTCATGTTTATATGTGTATAAATTATAGCTGAATGAATGAATTCATTAGAGAATGACAATATATTAGTAAGTGAAGGAACTCTTTTATAAATCATAGACTCAAATTATAAATTAGTTTTCCATAACAAACATTTTGTAGACTATATTCATAGAAATGCATCTGAAAAAAAAGAACATTTAAATACAGAAGATGCTGAGCCTACCGTGCATCATATTTTCTAACACAGAGGACAAAGGACAGGAGGGAGAAGGAAAGTAAAGTAAGATAAAACTTTAAAATAAGGAGTCTTAATTGCTGATTCTAAGATGAATCTGTGATTCTCAAAGAAATTTTACAAAATGTAACATCCAGCAAAGTTCTTTTGAACATCGCACTATATTGACTATTATACTCTTCTGTATTCATACTTTTTTGTGGAAAGTTTCCCTTCTCTTGGCCTGCAATGAATTCCAAATGTGCTAGGCTTATTAGTTTGGCTCTTACTTCTCTTCTGGGCCCCAGTTAACCAATGAGAAGGTTATTTTAAAATACTGACGCTGCACCTGGGTGTTTGTAGCCCATGGAGATATTAGATGCTGTCAATCTTTCCCTTTCTTGCTTGCTTGTAAAGATTTGCCCAGTTGTGTTAGTAGACTATACAGAGATTAATTTGATCATTCCCTGCTTGTGAGAATAGGTTACCAGAAGCTGCACATCAATTTTTCCAGCTCTTACTGGTCTGGAGGACTGATTTTGAACTGAATCATGGTTTTGCCTCTTTAAGCCTTGTGCAAACATCCCATACATACCAGTATTTAACTTGGGATTTGCTTTTTAAATGTAGATTAGTCAATTTATATAAGTTTCAAGATAATCAGTAATGATAAATTTCAAAATTCATGTAACTAATATGTATGGTTTTAGGTGGACTGAGGTTCAAACCTAGATTCAATGATAGCCTGATTTCTTTTCCTGGAAGTTGAATAAGAAAACACTGAATTTGTATGTTACCAAGGTGTTTGTATTGTCTCTTGCTAAATCTAATATACTATTGTGTGTGTGTGTGTGTTAGTTGCTCAGTCATGTCCGACTCTTTGCGACCCCACAAACTGTAGCCCGCCAGGCTTCTCTGTCCATGGAATTCTCCAGGCAAGAACAACTGAGTGGATTGCCATTCCCCTCTCCAGAAATATACTATTAAGTTGACTTCTTTCTGCGTTTTATAAATTATTCTTATAGATTAATTTGGAAGAGTCATTAGTAATGAAGAGAGCTGCTGATCAGATTTACATATATTGACTTTTAAGTCTACATAATGTAGTTTACTTATTAATTTTGTCTTCTTTTCTCTTAATGTGTCTGAGCAATTATTTTGTCTATGGAATTCAGATACTGGCATTTTATACCTCATGGCTAGCTCTGCCTGGTTCATTAATATTTTTTCCAGTTTTTTATATCTTATACCAGTACCTTATCTTATCTTATATTATATATATTTATTTATATTATTTATTATATAAGTATTTATTATATTTATATTATTATATTTATATAATATTCCAGTATCTTATGTCTTATAAAAGCAAAGATATGTTTAGAAAAGTCACTAAAAATTCCAATTTTGTTGAAAAAATTTATGAAGATTATGTCTCTTCTCAAACTTTTCCCTTTTATATTTATCAAGTCACTAAGTTGTATCTGACTTTGCAACCCCATGGACCCCTCCAAGCTCCTCTTTCTATGGAATTCACCAGGCAAGAATACTGGAGTGGTTTGCCATTTCCTTCTCCAGGGGATCTTCCTGACCCAGGAATCAAACTTGTGTCTCCTGTATTACAGGCATTCTCCTGCATTGAAGGCAGATTCTTTCCCACTGAGCCACCCAGGAAGTCCACACATCAAGCAGTATACATATCATTTATTTTACTTTTTGATATGTCTTAAAATTAGTCATTGTGATAATCTTAATTAATTCATAATCCCATAACTCTTGATGAGTTGAGCCAAAAAAAGGAAAAGCATCTTAAAAACCAAATTATGTACAGAGGTCTAAATGTTTCAGTCATACACAAAGTAACCTCATTTTTTATTCCTTTTAAGTAATATCTAAAAAAATAATATTAATAAAAAGCCATTTTAACCAAAATTTGAACCAGAAAATAAAATGTTATGCTTTCTTTTTAAGGTGACTTGTAAACATGACATAATACCTTTACTGGGATTCAGAAAATGATTACACTTATTTTTATGCTTGATTTATATTATTAAAATTTAAAAATACTGCTCTATAAAGTTAATCCAAAGGAAGAATGAATTTTGTTGTGCCTTATTTTTAAAGAAGTGTTATCCCAACATTTTCAAGTGAACATTTTGAATATTTATTATTTTGTAGGATTAAAACTTAATTCAGAGTTCAATTAAGGGATCAGGAAAAGAAAGTTTAGGATAGAGGAAATACATTAGAGTTACATGTTTTTCTATGAGTACGTACCGCATGCTGCATCACTACAGTCGTGTCTGACTCGTTGCAACCCCGTTGACCATAGCCCACCATGCTCCTCTGTTCATGGGATTCTCCAGGCAAGAACACAGGAATGGGTTGACATGCCCTACTCCAGGGGATATTCCTGACCGAGGGTTCGAACCTGTGTCTCTTACATCTCCTGTATTGGCAAGTGGGTTCTTTACGGCTAGTGCGACCTGGGAAGCCCCAAGATATAAATCTACTTGATTTTTATAATAATCAATCCATATTAAATTGTGTGTGCATGTATGCAATGTTCATTTGGGGGGAAAAAAGTGTCAGTCAGCACTTTGGCAAATGAAAGGGAAGAAAACTCTCTAAAACGTATTTGTTTCCACTTATTCATTAAACAAATTGGTATTGGACATTTTAAAATAGTATGTTTTTCCATAACTTTATATTTTTAATTCTTTAGTCATAGGCTATAAAAATGAAGTTTTGAGAAGTGAGCTGGAAAACAGGATATTTTTTATTCTTATAATTTGTCTTATTGCAAGAATTATGCAAAGAGTTTTTGTATATTCTTCAACCACATTCCCCCAAATATTAAGCTTTTTGCTGTAACCACAGTTCCTAAAAAAAGAATAGCATTTTTTTTAACACAACAACATACATGGCTTATCATTCTTTTCAGCTTCACATGCAAACACAAATGTAAAGGTAAAATTATGAAAAATTTCAAAATGGTTACTGAAGAGCATTTAACCTAAAGTACTGATCCATTTGAGTGTGGAGTTCATGTGACTGCATTGGTTGCATATCCATGAAGCCATCACTGTTTATAAACCTCAAATGTTGTCCATTTTACCAGTAATCTCTGTTATAGCAAGAGAAAAATCCCTAATCATGCATTATATTCAGTGATTATACCGGTTTAGACTTTTGCTCCTTTTTTTTGTGTGTGCTGGTTTCTCAGCCTTTTTTTGTATCTCATTAAGTGATATTTGTAAATTCTATAAGATAGTTCTTTTGTAAATGCCCCTCAGGGTTTTTCTTATTTTTTTTCTCATGATTAGATTTATGTTAGACATTTTTGACATGAGCACCACAAAAATGATATGTACTCAGTACATCGTATCAGGAGGCAAGTGATGTCAGTAACAAAAGTTGCCAGTCTTCCTTCCTCTATTCAGTTCAGTTCAGTTCAGTTGCTCGATTGTGTCCGACTCTTTTTGACCCCATGGACTGCAGCACACAAGGCTTCCCTGTCCATCACCAACTCCTGGAGCTTGCTCAAACTCATGTCCATTGAGTCGGTGATGCCATCCAACCATCTCATCCTCTGTTGTCCCGTTCTCCTCCTACCTTCAATCTTTCCCAGTATCAGGGTGTTTTCCAATGAGTTAGTTCTTTGCATCATATAGCCAAAGTATTGCAGTTTCTGCTTCAGCATCAATTCTTCCAGTGAATATTCAGGACTGATTTCCTTTACAGTTGACTGGGTTGATGTCTTTGCAGTCCAAGGGAATCTCAAGAGTATTCTCCAACACCACAGTTCAGAAGCATCAATTCTTTGGTGATCAGCTTTCATTATGGTCCAACTCTCACATCCATACATGACTACTGGAAAAACCATAGCTTTGACTAGATGTACCTTTGTCGGCAAAGTAATGTCTCTCTCTCTCTTTTTTTTTTTAAAGCTTTGTTATAGCTTTTCTTCCAGGGAGCAAGCACCTTTTAATTTCACAGCTGCATCATTATCTGCAGTGATTTTGAGTCCAAGATAATAAAGTCTGTTACTGTTTCCATGTTTCCGTATCTATTTGCCATGAAGTAATGGGGCTGGATGCCATGATCTTTGTTTTTTGAATGTTGAGATTAAGGCAGGTCTTTCACTCTCCTATTTCATCAAGAGGCCCCTTAGTTCCTCTTCCCACCAATCAACAGAAAATTGAATTAAAGATTTACTGAACATGGCCCTGCCCATCAGAACAAGAACCAGATTCCCTCGCAGCCATTTCCTTCCATCAGGAAACTTCCAGAAGCCTCTTATCCATCACAGGGCACACAAAATGTAAACAACAATTGCAGAATATTATGGAAACTGATCTCTTGGATCACAGCCTTGTCTAACTCAATGAAACTATGAGCCATGCCGTATAGGGCCACCCAAGACAGACACGTCATGGTGGAGAGTTCTGAGAAAACGTAGTGCACTGGAGAAGGGAATGGAAAACCATTGCAGTGTTCTTGCCTTGAGAACCCCATGAACGCAATGAAGAGGCAAAAAGATAGGACACTGAACGATGAACTCCCCAGGTTGGACGGTGCCCAACATGCTACTGGTGGAGGCAAGTCAAAAAATAGCTCCAGAAAGAATGAAGAGGTTGAGCCAAATAAAAACAACGCCCAGTTGTATATGTGACTGGTGGTGTAAGAAAAGTCCATGCCGTAAAGAACAATATTGCATAGGAACTTAGGGTGTTAAGTCTGTGGATCAAGGTAAATTGGAAGTGGTCAAACATGAGATGGCAAGAGTGAACATAGACATTTTAGGAATCATTGAACTAAAATGGACTGGAATGCATAAATTTAATTCAGATGACCATTATATCTAGTACTGTGGGCAAGAATCCCTTAGAATAAATGCAGTAACCCTCATAGTCAAAAAAAGAGTCTAAAATGCAGTACTTGGGGGCAGTCTCAAAAACGACAGAATGATGTCTGTTTGTTTCCAGGGCAAACCATTCATTATCACAGTAATCTAAATCTATGCCCCAAACACTAATGCCAAAGAAATTGAAGTTGAATGCTTCTATGAAAACCTACAAGACTTTCCAGAACTAACACCAAAAAAGATGTCCTTTTCATTATAGGAGCCTGGAATGCAAAAGTAGGAAGTCAAGAGATCCCTGGAGTAACAGGCAAGTTTGGCCTTGGAGTACAAGATGAAGCAGGACAAGGGCTAACAGAGTTTTGTGAGGAGAGTGCACTGGTCATAGCAAACACCCTCTTCCAACAACACAATAGATGGCTCTACACATGGACATCACCAGATGGTCAATGCCAAAATCAGATTGATTATATTCTATCCAGCCAAAGATGGAGATGCTTTATATACAGTCAACAACAACAAGACTGGGACATGACTGTGGCTCAGATTTTGAACTCCTTATTGCAAAATTCCCTCATCTGTAAAGATGATATTAAAAAAGCAAGATTCTTTCTTAAAAGTTTGCCACAGTTTTGTGCTCCTTTTATGTGGATAACTGTCTGATTCACACTGATATAATACATATTAACACAAGAGCAATATTTAACTTCTAGGTTTGAATCTTTAATATTTCCATTCTTTCAGATTAAAATTTTAGTCAATACCTCTTTCAGTTTTTATCTTTTTGGATAAATGATCAATTCTCTTTACCTTATCTTGAAATTTTGTTCTTTACACATTTCTGACTTGTCAGAAATCTCAAGTATATCTTAAGCTGAGCTGCTGAAATGACTCCTTATATTTTACTTACTGGATGTCAGGAAATACTTGGGAGATTTGAGATATTTCCTGAACACTTTGATATGTAATGATATTACTGAGAAAATCATTTTAACAATTCAGCTAATGGAGTGATAATTCTATTTTAAGATGAGAACAAATTGAAATGATTTAAATATAAAGTCACTGAAACTTTTCTTAGTTTTTAAGTTAAATAGTAAGAATGTGTTAATATGAATACTAGCATTCATTTATTCATGTTAATAAACACGAATTGAGTTGTGGTAATACGTCACCTCTCAAATGTCCATGCTTGATGACTAGGTGCTGTGATAGCTTGTTTAAAAAAACTCACTATATGGCTAGAGTCATAGACAGGTAACTCAATAATTTTAGTTCAGTGAGGCTAAGTCTTATGACAGGGGCAGGCAGAGGATGTTCTTGGAGCACTGATATGGGTGCCTGACTCAGCTTAGAAATGTGCTGAAGTGCTATGTTTCCCAGTAAGCTTGCCTGAATATTTGATAGATTTTAAAGGATGACTAGAGACTGGGGACAGCACTCTAAATAGAGTAAATAAATTGGAGATCTCATTCTTTTATCATCTCTAATGGTTATTCATTTTATAACACTGATTCTCCAAAAGAGGTTCCATAACTCCCTGAAAATACTCCACCTACCTTATGGAGAAGCAGAAACTCAGGATTAATAAATAATGTATGACCAACCTGGACAGCATATTAAAAAGCAGTGACATTCCATTGCCAACAAAGGTCCATCTAGTTAAAGCTTTGGTCTTTCCACTAGTCATGTATGATTGTGAGAGATGACCTATAAACAAAGCTGAGCACCAAATAATCGATACTTTTGAACCGTGGTGTTGGAGAAGACTCTTGAGAGTCCCTTGGACTGCAAGGAGATCCATGCAGTCCATTCTAAAGGAAATCTGTCCTGAATATTCATTGGCAGGATTGATGAGGAAGCTGAAACTCCAATATTTTGGCCACCTGATGCAAAGAACTGACTCATTTGAAAAGACCCTGATGCTGGGAAATATTGAAGGTGGGAGAAGGAGACAACAGAGGATGAGATGGTTGGATTTTATCACCGACTCAATGGACATGAGTTTGAGTAAACTCGAGGAGTTGGTGATGGACAGGGAAGCCTGGCGTGCTGCAGTCCATGGGGTCACAAAGAGTTGGACATGACTGAGTGACTGAACTGAACTGAAGTGAGCTACATTGAATCTGTAACTAATGCTGCAGTGAATATGTGGATGCATATAACCTTTTTGAGTTAGTGTTTTTGTACTATTTGAATAAATAATCAATAATCATAAGTGTAATTGCTGGATTATGCAATAGTTATTTCTTAATTTTTTAGCAACATTCTTCATTTTGTTTTCCATTGTGGCTGCACCAATTTACATTCCCATCCCCAGTGCACAAGTGTTCCCTTTCCTCAACATCTTTGTCAACACTTGTTTTTTCTTTTCTTTTTGGTAAGAGCCATTCTAACAAGTGTGAGATGATTATTCATTGCAGTTTGGATCTGAGCATCCCTGATGATTAATGCACTTTTACGTTCTTACTTCACTCTACTATAGTTTGAAAGTTAGATTTTCTTTAAGGTAGTCTTTTTATTTACTTGTTAATCTTAATTAAACTCTCCCAAATGTTTTGGGTTTTCAAGAAAACTGATTAAAAAGATGATGTGACATTATTTCAACTAAGCTTTGATACCAAGCTTGTGATATTCCAAATACACTTCACCATCTTGGGGAAAATTTTTCCATACACTTTAAGAGGTACATAAAATGTTTTATATAGTGAATAATTAAAAAAAAATGTTTTATTATTATATAATAGATTGTAGCCTATGACAGAAGGCTTAGATTTGATAATGCTTTTAAAATAATAAAAATATAAAATACCATAAAATTACCCACATTAAAATATTCCCACACATTAACTGAAAGCTTTTGTTTATTGATTTCATACTAAGGAATTTCAAGTACATCAAATATATTCAGCATATGTATCATTGCTTAATATTTCCATAGCATACAGTGTTTGGTATTTACCATGTACTAAAAAGTACAATGTTTTTTTTTATTAAATTACATCAATTTTATAATTTACATGTAATTTTAAAGTAGTATGTAAACAGAAAGACAGAAATAATTCCCGAAGTTATCCTTACATCTTAAGAAATGATACCAATACTTTTATTTTTGCAATTTAAGAAACAATTAATGGTGTGAAATGTATTCTTTTAAAATAATACTAGAAGTAATTAAGTTGTCTAATAAATATATAATTAATTTAAAATTATGAATTGTAAAATGTTTCTGTTTTGAAATACTGTATGTTTTATGTACATATCTAATAAACAGTGGAATATGTATGCGCATTTTGGAAATTATATTACACAATTTCCCTAGGATTTGCTTTACTAATCATTTTGATAAATATTTGAACATTTTACTACTAGATCAAATTTTTGATGTCATTGTGAAAAGTTTTGGAAGAACCTAATATTTGTATTAATTTACAAATATGCATAATTATAGTGCCTCATTATTCCATATTATAGTTCCTATTAAAGACCCTGTAAGTAAAGTATCATAAGCAAACATTAACTTAAACAAATTTTAATACTTAATTTTTTATTTTGCTTTTAATTAAAAACATACATAAATTTTACAGATAGATGTAGGTTGACATATAAGAAATATTACAGAGAGGCTTCCTTTACTAAGTTGTCCCCAATGGTGATATATGGCAGAACTGCTGTAGAATATTATAGACTGGGTGTGATATTGGTTCAGTGAAATACTTTTGCTTTCTATATGCCTATCTCCTTATATCAATATTTGAAGAGAATTTCTTATAGACACCATATCTGCCAATCTTTGTATTTAATTTGGTTTAAATTTTCATAGTATAATTATTTCATATGTTAAGGCTTACATCTTTACTGTTGTTGGTTTTGTGTTGGCTGTACTGTACAACTTCTGGGATTTTAGTTTCTTGACCAGGGATTAAAACCTAGACTCTTGGCAGTAAGAGTGTGGAGTCCTAAACAGTTGACCAAAATGAAAATGCCCTGTCTTTATTGTTTTTTATATGTTTTTATATAGTTGCTTTCTTTAGGCATTATCTTATATATATATAAATGACATCATGGGGAACTGTTGTCAACTTTTCACCACTACAATTTTCTCCACCAAAATTGCGGAGACTTTATCTCTCTTATCATCCCTTTCAGTTCAGTTCAGTCGCTCAGTCGTGTCTGACTCTTTGCGACCCCATGAATTGCAGCACGCCAGGCCTCTCTGCCCATCACCAACTCCCGGAGTCTACCCAAACCCATGTCCATCGAGTCAGTGATGCCATCCAACCATCTCATCATCCCTTTACCCTCCCTCACGTATAAATAGTTGTCTTATTGTCTCTCCATACATTCAGAACCACATCAGTGTCAAAATTTTGCTACTGAAGTCAACTATAATTTAAGAAGAAAAGGAAAATCTGTTTTATTAACAATTATTTTTTTTTCTTACTGTTTTCCTTTATAATCAGTGATTCCTACTTTTTATTATTTCCATTCAATTTAGAGAACCGCTTTCAGGCATTCTCTTAGAATAGTTTTCTTGGCAACACATTTCTTTAGAATACCTTTATTCCCTGTGATTCCTGAAGGAAATGTTCATATGTTCCTTGATATATAATGCGGTATGTTCATAGGTTCCACTGATTAGTATTTGGTGGAGGGTGGGAGGAATTTTGTGTCTATCAAAATGAGGATAGTAGATGTTTTATTATAGATTCTAAGACTTTTCAAATTTTTGTTTTCAGTTTTTCTCCTCTGTGGTTTAAATTGGATAATTATTTTGCTCTATATAAAATTATATATATATATATATATGTATGTATGTATGTATGTATGTATATATTCTCTTTTTTATCTGTTAGGCTCTTGGGGTTATACATTGAGTTTTTTAACTTTGAATATTGTATTTTCTGCCTTAAATTTTCTGTTTGGTTCTTCTTTACATCTTATATTTCTTTACTGAAACTTTTTGTTTCTTTGCTAAGATTGTTCTATTTGGTTCAGGTGTTTCTGTAATTGCTCTTGGAACATTTTTGTGATAGTCACCTTAAAAGCTTAGTCAGATGTCATCACATTATTGACATCATCTAATATTTTTTTTATTTCTTTGAGATTTTATTGGTTATTCATATGATGAATACTTTTCTTTTAAACTTGAACAGTTTGTGTATTATGTGATGAAGCTCTGGATTTTGTTTAAATCTTCTCTTTTAGCTGATTTCTTTGGTTACTGCCCCAGCGGGGAAGATTGAGTACTGCTTTGTTATTTTCTTATGGAGATAGAAGTTCCATTTGGCCATTGTTAAAACCTGAAGGGGAGCACCTTATCACTGCTGGATGAGGCTGGAACATGCAGTTCCCACCAGTCCTCTACTGATATCTCCCTGACTGGGAGGAAGAAGAGTGCTCCATTACTAGCTATGTGACTTCCACTTCCTGTGTGTACTGGTAAAAGTCTCTACTTGGCCTCTGCTCACCAACCTTGTAAGAGGTATTCCATTACTGTTGTTGAATGTGGGTATCCAAGTTCCCCATGTAGACTTGATCGATAACATGGAGTTAGGGGTTCTTATTATTGCCTAGAGGGGATGAAAGTGTGACCTCCTCACTATGCCTTCTCTGATATCACCCTTGTGGGGAGAGTATTAAGCTATATTGTTATGATTAGTAGGAGCTGAGCTTCAGACATTTCTTGGTATTTGGTGATGTCAATGGTAATGGGGTACAATGTGTTCTATGTTGTTTGCCTTGGATAGAGTGTTTTTGTTAAGTTTTCTGCATTGCTGTGATGCATTTTTCCTTGTTCCTTGGTTCAAGAGAGGACGCTTTAGGTGGACAGTTTTTTGTCTGAATCTGTTCTTTTTTAGGTTCCCAGGTTTTTGTGTTCCAAGCCTAAATTCTACAAATCCAAGAGAGAACCCAGGGATTTGCCACCATGTTGTTCCTTGAATCTTGAGGACCCTAGCTTGTCTGCCTGTTCTCTCCAGTTTTGAGGGTCTTCTTATATTTGTTTTATGTATAATGTCCATGGTTTTTAGTTTTACTTAACTGAAGGAAAAAAAAGACACAGAAAAAAACAAAACAACAGCAGCAAAACTCGTGTACCTTCTTCCTGGGGTCAGAGTTCGCTTTACGTTGTTGTTAAGAAGAGCAATCCCAGATACTGCTCTAATTTCCAAACGTCTATCCATTTGGATTTATTTCATATTTTGTGTGGACTCAGGATCAAGGAGAGTGAATTGGTTATTGCTAATTTTTTGTTTATTAATGAAAAAATATTAAAATTACTTTCCACTGATATGAAGTATCTTTGTGTATAAAGCCAAGATTAGTATGAAACTTTAAATTTAATGAAATGCTTTTATGTTACCAATCTACAACTTTGCTATTAGCTTTCTAACTTTATATTGTTTTAATTTTATTTTTGTTATCTTATTCCCTTTCTCTGAGAGTATTTACTTTAGTGATTCATACTAATGCAGTCCTTTGAGAAATTTTTCGTTCTTAAGATATTTGTATGACCAAGTTTTTTTTTTTTTTTTTAAATCCTTACTATTAATGTGCTAACAGTTTAATGATGGATATGTTTGAACCCAGGTCTCCCATGTTTCAGGTGGATTCTTTACCAGCTGAGCCATGAGTGAGACAGACAAAGTTTTATCAACTCTTCAATAAAAATGCTTCACTAACTTTAGATACATGGTCCCTTGTATGTAATGTAAAGAGGCACTGCCAAGACTATTCTTTCTACTACTCAGTGCATGTTAATTATTTTGAACATTGGAGCTGATAATTGAAGATTTGAAGATTTTATTTATTCTTTTATAAGTATATGTCACTCCTTTTCCAGAGAAGAATTTTATTTGCTTGAAGTTTCTTCTCTTCTGCTAAAGGTAACATGATCCAAGTGAACATTTTCAAAAGTTTCTATTATTATGCTTGATATTTTGCCTAACTCTTTGACTATTATTCTGTGCTCTCTGTCAGTTTTTGCATTTTGTGAGGTTTTCCTTTTTTATTTATTTTGTTCTTATTCCATCTATAAGTGAAATCATACAGTACTGTCTTTCTCCATCTGACTTATTTTACTTAGCATAACACACTCTAAGTCCATCTGTGCTGTCACAAAAGGCAGATATATAGCACATCCTGTTTATCCATTTATCTGTGGATGGGTGCTTAGGTGCTTCCATATCTTTATAGTAAATGATGCTGTGATGAACATAGACATGCATTTATCTTTTTCAATTAGTGTTTTCATATTCTTTGGATAAATAGCCAGAAGTGGAAATATTGGATCATATGGTAATTTTCTTTTCAATTTTTTGAGGAAACTCCATACTGTTTTCCATATTGGCTGCAACAGTTTATATTCCCACCAACAGTGTACAAGGGTTCCCTTTTCTCTATATCCTTGCCAGTACGTGTCATCTTGCCGTTTTGATAGTAGCTATTTTAACAGGCATGAGGTGATACCTCAGTTTGGTTTAGATTTGCATTTCCCTACTAATTAGTGATTTTTAATATCTTTTCACATGCCTATTACCCATCTATATGTCTTCTTTGGAAAAATGCCTATTTAGCTCCTCTGCCCAATTAATAACCCAGTTGTTATTGGTTTATTTTGTTGTTGTTGAGTTACATGGATTCTTTATACATTTTGGATATTGGATATCCATTTTATTTGGATATATCATTTGCAAATATCGTTTCCCATTCCATAGGTTATCTCTTTGTTTTGTTAGCATTGTTTAGTTCCTGAAAACTTATTAGTTAACCTGTGCTTATGCAGTTATATTAAGGGAAATGGAGGAGAGGAGACAACAACAAAGAAAATATGAGAATTGGTTTATTTTTTGCTTGCACTAGTGGTAAAGAATTTGCCTGCCAATGCCAGACATGGGTTCAGTCCCTGGGATGGGAAGATCCTCTGGAGAAGGAAATGTCTACCTGCTCCAGTATTCTTGCCTGGAAAATCTCATGAACAGAAGAAAGAGCCTGATAGGCTACAGTCCCTAAGTTTGCAAAGAGTCAGACACGACTGAACACACATATACTTAACTTTGCAATAATATAGTAAATCCAAGAATTGCATTTGTGGTTATTTTCCTTTTGGCTTTTCTCTGCTTGTTACAGGAGTTGATATTTGTCATAAACTGTAAAAGTGGTTTTTCACTTAGTTTTTTGTAAAAGACATAAAAATTTTATTTTTCAAACTTTAGTCATCAATAATGATATGGAAGTTTTACTGTTATCGTTTCAGCTTAAATTCTCCAACCTTTCATGGAGATCTTAAGCAAATACAATATTTACTTGAACTTCCTAGATTGCTCGATGGTAAAGAATCAACCTGCCAATGCAGGAGACATGGGTTTGATCCCTGGGTAAGGAAGATCCCCTGGAGAAAAAAGTGGTAACCCACTTCAGTATTCTTGATTGTGAAATCCTATGGACAGAGGAGACTGTCGGGTTACAGCCCATGAGGTCGCAAAAGAGTCAGACATGACTTAGCAACGACAACAGTAATATTTACTTAATCTACCTTGTAGCTGTCTGGTTGTCGTAAAATAATTGGAAATGTGCAAACCAATATTCTGAGTAGGTTTCTGAATTTTACCTGAGTGGGAGGAGATGCTGTGTTCTTATTTCCAGCTATTTCTTGTTTTTTGCTTTGACTTTAGAAAAAGTTCTATATGTCTTGAATAAAAAGACGAGAGCCATTAAAATAGGCTTAGTAAGATATATCACTGAATGCTAACCAAATTTATTGTGGAATACCTTAATACAGTATTCTATGTCAATTATATATTAAGTTAATTAAAACTAGGAATTAGTTGATTAAATTACAACCTATTTACTAGGAGTCACATAATAAGAAATTTACATTTATATTAGTTTACCTTTCATGTATTGGTAATTCACTTTTGAAAATTTTATTTATTTGTAAATAGTTGCCTATTTTCATGAATTCTTTGTATTTTAGGAAGACTTTTTTAATGAGGAACTGATGAATTCTTGAGGAAAGACAAAATTTCCGTGCCCCCCCCCCCCCAACCAAAGTTGTGTATATGAAGCAATTTTTGTAGAATGTTAATACTAACTAGTTAGGAAAAGTTTAGCAAGTTATCTCATGAAGGCAACAATAATTTAAATTTGTACCACCTAGTACATCATTAGTGAGGTGCTATTTTTATAAAGATGATAAAATTCTAATGAGTACTAGTAACACATATAATTGACCATTTTAAGTTTATCTCATTTTCCTCTATCTTCGTTTCTACTTCCTTTTACCAATCTTTTCTTTATCTCCTTCTTCCTCTTCTTTATCCCCGTTTAAAAAAAAAAATCACACACACACCTCTATTTAAAGTACCTTATTTTTTTCCAATATAGTATATATTTTCAGCTTTTCAAATAATTACTTGATAGAGCCAGGGACATACACTTCAATAATATGGCTTGTGATATATATCAGTGTAGGGAATCTAGATGAGGACATTTTTCCCATGTTCTGACACTAATGTATTATTCTCGTTTTTGAGCTATTCTCCAGTAGTGTTTCAGAAATTAGTAGTAGTCTATGCCTTTTAAAGGCAATTTTTCCCTTTCTTCTGTCTCTTTTGTGGTTTAGTTAGACACTCGTTAAGATTCCTCAGTCTCACTGATAAGTTTAGGTTATCATAGAAAGTAATTTTCAGAATATTAAAAAATACATCTTTCAGTTATATTTTTCTATGTGCTCATTTTTATAGTTGGTAAATTATGTAAAATATATTATAATATGTTATTTAATGTTATTGTTAGTATATATTCACAAGCATAATATTGACTTAATATCTGTCTCAATTTTGGCTGAAAACATAATGGGAGATAAGAAATTAGTACTTTTTCAGTAAAAGCTAAAATGTTGAATATTTTTAATATTTGTATACCTATTAGAAAAAATAAATAAATAACTTTGGGCTTCCTTCAAAAGCCATTGAACTTCCTTTTCTTCTTCATCCAAACCTTCCCAAAATTCCTCAAAATGATGCTGCTTTATTCAGTTTCAACTTGTGATAAAGAAAAAAGGATAACTGCGTACTAAACTGGGTCAAAGTATGTAAGAATCATGTTTAGAAAAATATTTTTGGTTATATTTTTGAATTCCAATACAAATGATTTTGAAAAATGGTATAGTAAGTATGGACTTTGGATGAATTCCAAAGTGCTAATAACTGCTTATTTCTAGTGTGCAACAAAGCAAGAAAAAATTGAGATTAATTTTTGGGAAACTTTTATTGCACTTTGATATCTGTTGCAATCTCCAAACATATAATCGATGGGCTTGTTTTGTTGAGAGGGATGCATTTCATAAAAGAATTGGTCTGTGACACATTGTGTTGATAAAAAGAAGTCTTTCACCATAGATAGTTTAGTTTGTAAAGCAATGGTTTATAAAAACAGATCTCTTGTCTAGTTTGAATGGCTATTTTTGAGGAAAGTTAGAAATGTTTTCCTTAGTGGTAAATATAATGATAACAGATGTTGTAGTTTAAGTTAAATTTTATTTTTTAGTTTAAATCAAATTTTATTTTTTCATTATAAGAGGATTTATATAGAAATATAATTGAGAATGCAATTTTGTGCATAAACTCTGTCTACTCCATGAATGGAGTTTGAACTTTGGTGAGGCAGATAGTTTTAGGGCAAAACCTTTGATTGCTGGAGTAATAGACCCAAAGGAATCAGATTGATTGCATGTTGACAGTAGAGCAGTGAAGATTTTCGGTAAAATTTAATTTCATTTTTAATGAGGTACACATTTTAGTCACAATTACTAGTTAGCAGTTGAACTTGGTCCAAACTGATTAAAGATAGAATTTTTAATTTTTTACTATGATGAATCATACAGACACAGGGAAACAATGTAGTTTCCTAGGACTAAGCTTTTCTGTTGTCCTTAGTATGTAACCTTCATTCTCATACTTGCAAACTGGTTACTATCTAGTGCCAATCACCATGTTCTGGCTGGAAAGAGAGAAGAGCAGGATGCAAAAGGCACATTTCATCTAAGGCTACCATTCATTTTGGAGATTTTCTAGATGTTGTGCTTAATAGCTTTCTTATAGTATCCTTTCATATCTGAAAGAGTTGAAAATATTTCTTTTTACTGTTAGAGCAGAGCTTCTGCCACAAGAAATGAAGTTCTGTTAGTAAGGAGACACTAGAGAAAGGATATCAGGCAGTCTCTGCCATCACAATGGTTTGATATTCCCCAGTTCAGCATATGTCGAGCTGTGAACATCTGGCCTGGTTTTGTCTTCAAAATGGAAGCAAATTTATATAAAATTTTGTTTAGGGTCATCTCTGCTCATTACTTCAGTATCTTGAGTATTATCTTTTTATTTTTGTGTTCTTGCAGTACTTTATTTCTGACAGTTTTCCTATTATCACTATTTCTTTTTCATTTTTTGTTGGTCTTGGCAAGGGTTATGTTCTTTGATAAAATGATATGCATTGATAAATTCTATAAAAGAAAACACTTTAAATTAAAAGAAACCATTTGAATAGGGAAGTAACATCCTGCTCAGAAAATTTTCAGTAAGGCCCAAAGTTTGTTTTGTTAATTTTCATAAAATGTTCTTTTCATCATCAATATGCATTCATATAATATGCCTCAGTACTAATTGTATTAACTTGTTGAATGTTCATGCTTCTATGAGTAGAGTTTAAGAGGAAATCTTGATTGGATATACAGGTAGCATACAGTAAAATTTAAAGGCTCTGTATTATTAATATATAGAAAGAAAAAGAATATGATTTAATTCAGATACTATCTACATGTTACTGATTATAAATTGAAATCCTTTGTCATATGTCTCAATAGTACACTTGATTTAGAGTGGTTTCCATGGTTTTATACTTTTATAAATTCATATATGACACTTATTGTATTAAAAATGTATGTGTAATACATATATGATACATGCAAGTAGAATTTTAGAATCGTAATACTATATTTTGGTATTTTCAGAGAAGTAAAATATATTCAGAAACATTAAAATATCTATGTTTTACAACTTTATATAGATCTAATTGTTCATGACTACAGAGTTAAAAATTTTAAGATACATCTTTCTATTTTCTTTATTTTTTTTCCTTACATGGTATGTTTTACGTTAGGGAGCATGGCTCTGTGAATGTGCGTTAAGAGTTACTAATCAGAAATTTTAAAACATTTTGGTTTCTGTAAATGCACACATGGGTTTATAAATCTTTATACATATTTTTATCATGATGAATTCTAATATAATAAAACATTTGCAGTGGATAAAAGTGTGGTGATTTATTCAAAGTCTCATTTCTATAGATGAAGAAACTAAAGCATAAAGTAATTTGGAGTCATACCCAAATTCATAAAAAGCGACTTATTGGGTGAGGTCAAGTCAAACTTCATCCTAAACCTTTATTTTTCTATCACCTGTCGCAAAGAGGAGACTTGTATACTGGAGAAGCAATGCCACTCTGGTTGTTTTAGATACTATTGGAAGACCTATCTTTAAGTTCTAGCTCTGTTTATTAAGAACTGCATAACTTGGAGCAGAATACTTGTTATCAGTTTTCTGTAAAACTGGCAAATGCCATCTTAGTAACAAATTCACACAATTGCTGTGAAGATCAAATAAGATGTGTGTGAAAAGCACTAGAAGTCTTATAATAGTATCCATGACAAGAGTAATTTATATCTCTGTGGCACTTTTAGAAAGTACTGTTTATTATTGCTCTCATGTCTAATTCATTTGACCTGCTTATTTATCTTTCACTTTATGGAATTGTCAGGCAAGTGTATTTTCCTCGGATCTGTCTCATCTCAACAAAAATTTGAAGCGAAGGACATTAAAGCCCTCGGTGTGTCACAGCTCTTCGACAGACCGTGTTATAGCTCTCAGGTCTAGAGCAGACCGTGTTATAGCTCTTAGACAGATCAGTGTTACAGCTCCATGTTACAGCTCAGTTTTATTTAGAAAATAGCAGGAAAATGCATCCTCAAGGCATGAGAGCATGCCGACCCAAAGACGCAATGAGAAGAGAGGGTGACACGTGAGCGCACGTGGGGTGGAGTGGGAGAGAGAGAGAGACCCCCAGCCCTTTGGCTCCTCTTTTTGTATGTTTTTTCCTACCCCCAGGCCTGCCCTTTGTAAATTGAGCTAGCCAGGAGTGCTGTTTGTTCTACCTGAGGTCCTCACTCCAGTCCTCGGACCTTCCTTTGATCTTCTTTTGTTCTATTTTCATGGGCTTTTCCCTTCCTTGTCTTTTGGCCACTGCCATTTTGGACTCCTGTTTCCTATTCTACCTACCCAACAGATGTATAACTGTTTTTATGCAAGTGTTAATTTTAGTATCTCTAAAAAGGTTACCAACTAGAATATCCTGTTTAAAACATCTTCCTTAATACATTCTTAAAGATTTGTTTTTTCTAAATGTTATTTTGATTTCTTTAGTTCAGTTCAGTTCAGTCACTCAGTTGTGTCCGACTCTTTGTGACCCCCATGGACTGCAGCACACCACGCCTTCCTATCCATCACCAACCCCTGGTGTTTACTCAAACTCATGTCCATTGAGTCAGTGATGCCATCCAACCATCTCATCCTCTGTTGTCCCCTTCTCCTCCCACCTTCAATCGTTCCCAGCATCAGGGTCTTTTCAAATGAGTCAATTCTACACATCTAGTGGCCAAAGTATTGGAATTTCAGCTTCAGCATCAGTCCTTCCAATGAATATTCAGGACTGATTTCCTTAGTCCATTTGATTTCTCATCATGTATGTTCAGTTAAAATTTTAATGCACATGTCATTATTATGCTTGTTAATATATGCAAACTTATTCACAAACATAGCCTGTTTACATATACACACAGATAAGACAAAATGGTTTATGGTTAAGTTAAGGTGCATCTTACTTTTTACTTGGTTATTAAGTACTGGGGCTTCACCAGTGGCTCATTGTTAAAATGTCCAACTGTAGTACTGGAGACATAGGTGATGTGGGTTTGATCCTTGGGTTGGGAAGATCCCCTGGAGGAGGAAGTGACAACCCACTCCAGCATTGTTGGCTGGAAAATTCCATAGTTAGAGGAGCCTGCTGGGCTACAGTCCATGGGTTTGCAAAGAGTGGGACATGACTGAGCTTGGAGCATATTGTGTACTAAGGATTCTAAGATATTTTTTAAAACATGATAAAATCAAAATTGATCCAAGATATTTTTCTGTGTAGTATATTCAAATAAGAATTTTTGAAGCTAATATGAATGCTGCTGGATATCTAATTCATTGGTATTATAAATTTTGATTAAGTCTGGCATGGGGGTATTACATTGTCTAATTAATTAGCAGATTTTTGGTTATCATTGGTGATTTTACTTTCTTTTGAATAGTTTAAAGAACTTATATATTATTCTCATATAAACTATGCACATAAGATTATATATACTTAAGAATAGATCATACGATTGAAAGAAAGAAATTAGAAGTCACTGTTTTGCTTTGGGCAAAAAGTGGAAGTGAAAGTGAAGAAAGTGAAGTTGGTCAGTCATGTCCAGCTCTTTGTGACCCCGTGAACTGTAGCCTTCCAGGCTCCTCTTTCCATGGGATTCTCTAGGCCAGAATACTGGAGTGGGTTGCCATTTCCTTCTTCATTTAGCTAAAAAGCATTATGTTAAACAGATAATAGGAAAAGTAACAGTTTTCACTGTAAAATTTTGATGAATATAAATATAGATGAAACATTAAATCTTAACCTTAATATTATGAAGAGGCATTGCTGAAAGTTCTAAGGGGACTGTACTTTGTGATTTTTCACATTATTTCTGGTGTGTGGGAAAGCATGACTGAGAGTTTTAAAATTGAGAGGAACTGCATAATATTTGTATTGCACATAAACCTTGGAGCTGAGAGTCAACTACTCAGAAAAAACAACAAGAAAGGCATTGATCATTTCACTAAAGCAACTGAGTTATTAAAGTTCTGTTAGGTAGAGAAGTAACAGTGGGAACAGTATGGATAAAGCAAGAAGCCATGAACTTTCTTTATATCTGGGGGAACGTTGAATCTGGTGTGGAGCAGGTTAGCAAGAGATGAGCTGGAAAGGTATACTGAGGTTGAATTTCAAGAGTTCTTGAATGTTATGGTAGGGAGTTTGGATTTCATGCTACAGCAGCATGAAGTCACCTGAGACTTGATGAAGAGATAGGGAAAGACCTTTTCAAATAAGCCTGGTTGGCAGCAGTGTGGAAGATAAAAGTCAGACAGGAGTTCACAGGGCCCTGAACTTGTGGAATGATGGAAATAAAATGAAGGAGGTGATGTTAAGAGGTATTCTGGATTTGGTTTGAAGGAATTCACAGGCTTATATGTGGAGAAGAATGAGGAAGAGGGAAATATCCACAGTTATAGCAGGATTTGTAATGTGATTGACTAGAAGACCAGTGATGTTATTTTAATAGGTTGAAATCACAGGATGTGAAAGAGTTGGATTACTGGGAGAGGGTGATGATTGTGGGATGTTTCAGAATTGCTGAAGATCTTGGTTGTTTTGTTCCTTACACGGTTGGAAATGTGTTGTTTTGGAACTTAGAAACAAGACCACAGTTAAATCAAGATATGAAGAATGGGATGCAATGTTTATAGTAACCATAAACCAAGGATGGATTGTAGGGTAAAACCATGTGTAAAAATGGGACTTTGATGAAAACCTCCATATAAAGATGAAGTAGAGGATGAGGAGTTAAGTGAAGGGAGCTGAGAAGGGTTAATGTTAGAGATTCAGAAGCAAACACAGAAAGGGAGGACAATGTCACAGAAGTAATATTGAAGAAAGATTCCAGGAAAACAACCCACCGTGTCAAAGCTTACAGAAGTTAGATCTGAAAAGATTCTGTGGTCTGAAAATAGAGTTTGTATTTAGATATTGAGAAGAAATATAATAGTATATCAAGTGAGAGTTAGCTCAAGATCCAAGGAAATAAAGGAGATTGGAGGTTGAAAATTTTAAAATGAAATTTAGCAAAGCAACTTTTGTTGCCTAAAAAAAGTACTTCCAGCAATGGCAAATTAAAAACACACAACAGTACCTAATGAAATGTCACCCTTGAGCCGTTTCTATTGCTCCCTGTTGTCACTCCAGAAAAGAGTGTGTGGGTAGAAAGAACGCTGAAAAATTAGAGGTGAAGGAAAATCAAGCATGTGTTAAGTAAATAGAGAAAGAAGACTCTTCGGACCATCATCTTTAGGAGTATGTGGGTTCATGTATCGTATAAGATATATTATATTCTAAAATTGCATGTGGTCATTTTACATTCAATATAGTTGAACTGATTTTTACCCCACTGCTCTTGTTTAGTGTTGGGGAAATGATTATAGTTTTATCAGTTTTTCTGTGAACATAAGAGGTAGCTCTGTAAATTCTCATGTCCACATTTCAAGAATGTCAATAAATGGTTTAAAAAAAGTTCCTGTTTGTAGGCATTATGAGTGAAGAAATTAGGGCATTAACTTGCCTGAGTACTGGATATTCAGACTCTCATGTTATTATCTATTACAGTTCAGAAATATGAATGGGAAATAGTCATTTTAATTAGGAAGAGACACTTGAAAATTAAGTAATTTTTTAAGGTAATTTTCTTGGTGAATGATCACTTGAATTTATTTATTACATGAATGTCACAATGAAATAGATATTTATTGGGTAGTTTTTAATTCGAAATAATGGCTTGTAGAGTTGAAGTGCTGAATCATTTCATCTGTATCTTGGCTCAAGTGGCCCTAGTGAAAGATGATCCCATTGATAGCTTTGGGGTATCCTACCTGAATGCTTTGTCTTCTAAAACACAGCAAAATCAGTCTTATATTGATATTTGAAAACTCGACATCAACAGTGAAGTACAAAGGTAATCAAATTATTAACCTGTACTTTGGAAACAAACAGGTAATTTTGCCTTTCATCATAACTGAAGCACTTTATAAATTAATAGAAAAATAAGTTATATGGCTACCTATTTCTAAATGTAAATAGGATTGGAAGTGAATCAACCAACCTTGTCAAATTTATGAGCATGAATGCAGTAGTGTAACTGATGAGATGGCTTCACTGGTATGAAGGATGTGTCATTCAGAAGGACACATTGATTCAAGTTAGTTCTTTTCTGTTTGTTTGCATTTAATTATGTCCTAAAAAGATTGGTATAGAGAATAAAATATACATGAACTAGCACTTCTGATTTATAATAGTATATCAATGACATTTCAATTTTGAATGCAACCTCTGTAGGGAGAATAGGACTGAACATGCAACTTGCATTAACAATATTGAATTCAAATGAAATTTTATTCCTATTTCTCATTCATCTTTTAGCCGAGATATTTCATCCCTACTGAAATGTGCATTTTAACATTGCTTGTACTTAAAACCCACAATCAGTAAAACTGAGATACAAAAATAAATGAAATTGAAAAAAAATATGTAGTCAATTTAATTATTTGTTCATCCTTTATATAAATGTGGTGTTTCTCAGTGCCCTTTAGGAAATAATGGGATTAAGGAATTGAATCTTCCACTAACTGATAATGGATAGTTAAAATTTTTCTTGTGAACAGAGCATATACCTGATATGTTTATACCATATCAAAATATATTCCACCTAGTATTTTGATATTAAGGGTAGAAGAGGTTTAGTGGCAACATTAAAACCTCAAGCTCAGGAAAGCCTCAGGGTGATTATAAAAAGAATAATGAATGTTAAACAGTAGTTTTAATCATAATGTCTTAGATGTTCAAGTAGTCATTGAATGCTACTAACAGCCTTCTCCTTTCATAAGTCTTGAAACTTTTGTTTCTCAAAAGTTTGAGCCACAGCCAGGGTAAGATAAACTGGGTCTCCCTTTAATTTTAAATTATTTGTCTTTGTAATCATTATTATCATCACTTGAAACCAAAGAAAAGAGGTGGATTGGGAATGCAGTCTCTGTATAGTTTCTGTCATTTTAATTGAAACAACCTGTCTTTGTGAGGAATCGGAGGTAAACTGTACGAACCATGAAATAGGATCTTTGAAGTGCTTAAACAATCCCTCTATAAAACAAAACCAATGGACGTGAGGACCATCTGGCAGAAGCAGCTGTCCCCTGTCTCCCCTTCCTCAATGGCTATTCTCATTCCACAGTAGGTACCATTCCTTTGTCCAGGGAAGCTGTTGTCTCTTTTGAGACTGAACACTCAACACAAGATGACCTACTGAGATAGAGGACAACTATTTTTTGTAGGAGTGTTCAGCCTTAAAGGGGCTTGAGACTGAGCCTAGTGGCTCACACAGTAAAGAATCTGCCTGTAATGCAGGACACCCGGGTTCTATCCCTAGGTGGGAAAGATGGCCTGGCAGAGGAAATGACAACCCAACCCAGTATTCTTGCCTGGAGAATTCTATGGACAGAGGAGCCTGGTAGGCTACAGTCCATGGGGTTGCAAAGATTCGGACACAAATGAGTGACTAACACTTTCAGTCTCAAGAGCCTGGACCTTTTTGTTGCCTTTAACAAGTTCTACTGATATTGAGCTGTTATAAATTGTTTTTTGTGTGTTATACAGAGAGCAAAGTAAATATAGTTGATTCTGGAACAATACCAGTTTAAACTGTGTAGGTATACTTATAGGAGTTTATTTTTCAACATTAAATACTCCAGTACTAAGCCCTTGATTGGTTTAAATTGTAGATGTGGGGGAATGGAGGTTACCTGCACTGAATATAAATTATAAGAGGATTAACCACTGCATTGTTAATAGTTTATCTGTATCAACAAAATGAATTGGAATAAACAAATGTCTATTGTAAATTCACTGAGTAAGAAATGATTGGGAAAGAATGAAAGCAAGAAAACCTGAAAAGATAGATTTTAATATTAAATCTCCCTCATGAAGGAAGATATTTTAAGTCATATTTTTAATGTCAGCAGTAGCTTATAATGTACTTATCTCATAGAGTCAGTATTTTTAAAATAACTATAAGCTCTTACTAAATTAATAGCAATGCTATCCCCTGTTTCAGTGACCATAGGAAAGCTGATTAATTTATCTCAGCTTCAGATTTCTCATAAGTAAGATAGGAATAATAATAGGTACTTTATAGTTTTGTCATGGCAATTGAGCCAGTATGTGTTGGGTATTCAGAAGGGTTCTAGGGAAGTAAGTTAAATATTTGCTATTATTTTTAATCATTACTAATAGCAGAATCACTTGTTTTGTTTGATATATGTAAGCCAATTGATCTTGTCCCCGGAAGAATTAGTGTAAGACCAAGTTCTTGAAACTGGCTTATTTTAAGATATAATTGAAAATGCGCTGCCTTTTTATGATTCTGTAAATGTTATAAAGTTTTGTTTATAGTAACTGTACATATAAAAGTTGACTCTTTTAAATCGAGTTATTATGTCATGTTGGCATGGTTATGACTATTCAGCCATGACGTATTTCATCCATGCTCATCCATTTTTAGTCCATTTCACATGTCTAAATTACCCATTATTCAATAAGATTATAAGGCAAGCTTTAACTTTTAAAAGACAAGAGAAGTCTGATAAATAGCAGGTGCATTAGACCTTGTTCTAATCCTAAATTAGTATAGCTAATGTCTCATTAATTATAATACTTTTCTTACTCATGCTTGGTGTTTTCTGTGTTTCTAACGCTCCATTTAGCCATGAAGTTAGTAACTTCCTAAAGCAAAGGATCAGGGTATGCTACAAGACCAACAGCCTTATAAGGGCTCTCTTAACATTTAGGAGTGACAGTTCTAGAATAAAAATATAGAGAATAGAGATATGATTATTTTTCTGCATTTCAATGATTCTGGTACTTCATTATACAGTTTCTATCTGGTATTTTCAGTGTTTCTTATGTATATTTTTGCATGATGTTTTGGGCTCATTATACGTAAGGATTGTATCTTGTGTATTATTCCTCTGAGTTGCTATCTCACAGCATATGACTTGTCAGTAGAAATTTAATAAAAGTTTGTTAAGTTTAATTTATGAATGTGTACATGGTGGATAAGATATCTAGGTATTGTATTAGTGAAATGTTTACAAAAGCATGACATGTGATTTACAATGTCAGGATTGTGAATAGCTTTTTCTTTTTTAAATTAACCTAGCAAGCCACCTAACTCAGCACAAATCCTGTAACTTCTGTATTGCTAAATATGATGGATAATTTCCAGTCTCATCTTAGTTAAGTCTCAGTAGTATTCAAAACACTTAATGACTCCCTTTATTTCTGACACTTTTTTTTGTTTGTTTGTTTGTTTGGTGCAGTGAACTAAATCATGTCTCTGGAATTTCCATATCAGTTTCAGGCACCACCATTCAGTATTCCCCTCTGCCTATTTACTGAGTCCTTTCTTTGAATTTTTTATCCTCCTTGTCTTCTTGCATTCCTATTCTGTAAATACTGACTATTTCTGGCTCACATATTATATCTATATGGACTTATTTCTAGACTCATATTTAGCTATCTCCTGCCATCTCAATGTGGGTGTCTTATAGTCTTATCAAGTTAACATTTTTAAAAAGATAAAAGGTAAAAACAAAAACAAACAAAAAAACCCCTCTCTTCCACAACTGTTCTAACTGCCAATCTTCCCATATCAATAAATAAGATTTTCATTATGCCAAAGACTGTTGAATCATTTGTGATACCTCTGTCTTGATTGGACACTGCCAGAATATGTCTTAAATGAATCTGATTTTCATTATATTTCTAAAGACCATCTGCTTAGTCCAAGCCACTTAGTTTTCTGATTTAGTCTCTTTCACTAGATTATAACCTCTTAAACACAATAATTACATATGTTGAGATTCTTGTTATTTTTCTAGTGATTAACCCAGCACCGGGCTCACAGTAGTTATTGGAATATATTTGTGAATGAATGTATTTATTAGGGCTTCCTGAAGGAGCCTCTTCTATAACTACTGGTAAATGATACTTTGATAAAAGTTTGCCACAGTCATGGTAGAAGGACTGCTGGCAGATAGTGTATTAATTGACCCTGATATTATTTGAAATAAATTCCAAAGCCCTTTTGATGAAATCTGTCTAGAACTTTGCCACAGTGATAAGTTTTGACAGAACAATTCATGATTTAGATAAAACTGTTGTGAAAGCCATGAGCGCATATATCTTTAACTCAAAATATATGCTTCTCACTATGAAATTCCATACACTTGATAGTAATAAAATCAGATGATATGTGTAGTAATCAAATCAGATGATATTCTGATTTTAACCCTTTGTTTCTATAGTCAGAATAGATAATAGATTCATAGAATAGTTTCCTTCTTTAGCATAAAAGAGAGCTTAATGATTATCCTGAATCATGCTATTTTAAAATTTCTCAATTTGACATGTAGTAATTTTGAATCAGAAAGAATACTTTATACTACTGTATTTGGTGAATATTTATCTTCTTATTCATTGAGTAATTTCAAAATTAACCAAAGTACTTCAGATATGCTGTTTTCTTGTTTTTTATTTTTAGTTTTTTTGTTAGAGCTGATTTTAAAACATACACATAGCTTGATTTTAACTAACATAAACTAGCAAAATGAAGATTTGTAAATTTGAAGATGTGCATTTGTCACTCCCATTTTTTAATTCAATTGGACTTTACAAACATTTTTAATATTAATTCATAATAATTTAAATTTATAAAACAGAACTGATTCATTGAGATAAATTCAATTGAGATAAATAATATGGCCACTGAGACTTAAAAATGATATCACTCAAGTTTTGGAGTGAAAGTTTTCAAACATTAAATTGAAGAACATAGATTTTATAATTCCATTTATTGTAAATCGTGAAATAAAAACAATGTAACTCTTAGTTTTAAATGTAAGAACAATTTACTTTATTAATCATGTTAAAAGTATTTTATCAGTAATATACATGGTCATACTCAAATATAATTTTTTTGTTAATTTGTGTGATGTGACCATTTAAATTTAATATCCTTTATGCAGCTAGAACTATCATTTTTATGGGGTTGTAGCCCCTGAAATTAAAAGAGACTCATTGATTTTGCCATTTATCTCATTTTTTTTTCATGATTAGAATTACTTTTCACTGTCTGTAAAGGAGTTCAAGCTTACTAATAAAAATAAAAGAAAATAATAATAGCAAATATAGAGAGTAAAGTGTAGAGATCCCTTCCTAATCCTCTGCTTAAATTTCAGCTCCCACCAGCCATTCATGGATTCATCATAAATATATTAAGTTCTCTATACCAGTTTATTTCTTGGTGAATGTATCAATATATGTGCCAACTTTCAATATGAAAATAGCAAGGTTAATTTTGTTTCTAAGAATTGTATAGGCTTGGCAGTGTATTCTATTTTGTACAGTGTATTCTATTCTGTATTCTGTTGTCTATATAATGTCATCTCTTTCTAAAATATGTATTAATTGGTATAGTATTCATCATCTCCTTTAATTGATGCATAATCCAAATGTTTAATCCCTCACCTAGGCAACTGTACAAGTCTTTTTTCTGGTCTTCTACCTTGTTCCCTGAAGTCTTTGATCCTTAAAACAGCAAGTGAGGGAATTCCTTGGTGATCCAGTAATTAGGACTTTGTGCTCTCATTGTCAAGGACCTGGGTTCGATCCCTGGTTGGGGAACTAAATTCCTACAGGTCACATGGTATAGACAAAATGCTGCTGCTGCTGCTAAGTCGCGTCAGTCATGTCCGTCTCTGTGTAACCCTGTAGACAGCAGCCCACCAGGCTCCTCCATCCCTAGGATTCTCCAGGCAAGAATACTGGAGTGGGTTGCCATTTCCTCCTCCAGTGCATGAAAGTGAAAAGTGAAAGTGAAGTCACTCAGCCGTGTCCAACTCTTCGCGATCCCAGGGGCTGCAGCCTACCAGGCTCCTCCATCCATGGGGTTTCCCAGAGAAGTGTACTGGAGTGGGGTGCCATTGCCTTCTCCGATAGACAAAATAAATATACATAATATAAAACAGCAAAAGGAAACTCTCAATTTTTATAATCTAGAATATTTCAGAGAGTGTATTAAGAAGTTAAATTAATAGTAGTTCCAAACATATAATATGTATACACACATTAATAGAACCTTGCATAATAGACACTTTTTATAAATTTGGAGTTTATTCTAGGAATTTAATTAGTGTATAATTCTTGCAGACCTGATGTACTCTGAATAACTTCATTAGTATGAAAGGCCAAAAAAAATTAATTTCATTTTACATGTAATCAAGAGTAAGCCATGATGGGTATTGAATAAAGCTTATGATTCCAAATGTGAGCATCTTTTCATAATACTAATTTTTTCAATACTGGTTAATTCATGTCATTAGCGTCTATTTGTTGGTTGATTAAAATTTATTCTTTGTTCCTTGGGAAAATTAAAGATGACAGCTTCAATTCATTTTTGCATTTCTTTGAATTTTAAAATATTTTAAAATGTTGATTTCATATATGGAATAAATGTTTATGGATATGCAATTTGATCAGTACCTCATGCTATAGAAGAACATGATTAATAGATCACTCACCATGTGGATAAACTCATTCTGATTCTTCTGTGTTCCTTCACGTGTTCATCCATGAACAGTTCCTGAGTGTCAGTCTGTTTTCTATATTAGTACTTGTGATGCCCAACTGCCTGGACAGTTTCTGTTCGCAAGGAGCTCATAGTTGAGTATGTCAGAGTTGATTTGGGAAGGCTGACATAAATAGTTACAGAAAAATATAATGAGTTTCTTAAGAGATGTATGTAAAAGGGGCATTGCTGAAATTTAGGACAGCGCTTAGTAATTGGACTGCTCAAGTCATGTAACAGGTGATTCAAATTCTATTTATAAAACACCATCTGTTGTCTCAAGGGACTTCTCAGATGTATTAGCAATGTCAGTAGATTTCTTAAAGTTTGTCAGTGGCTTTTCTTAAGAGAGCATGAGGCGGATGATTTTGTCAGAGGCTAACATCTGCAGATGGCAGAAGTTCAGTTGCTATTTGAAAATTTGAAATAGAAATACATATAATGTATCACAATGTGTTGTTGACCTAAGATGTTCAACTCAGTTTTCTTATCATGGTTTGTATTGTGCTAAGTTTCTTGCACCAGACCACCTGACCTGCCCTTGAGAAATCTGTATGCAGGTCAGGAAGCAACAGTTAGAAATGGACATGGAACAACATACTGGTTGCAAATAGGGAAAGGAATACATCAAGGCTGTATATTGTCACACTGCTTATTTAACTTATATTCAGTGTGCATCATGCAAAATTCTGGGCTGGATGAAGCACAAGCTGGAATCAAGATTGCTGGGAGAAATATCAATAACCTCAGATATGCAGATAGCACCACCCTTATGGCAGAAAGTGAAGAAGAACTAAAGAGCCTCTTGATGAAAGTGAAAGAGGAGAGTGAAAAAGTTGGTGTAAAACTCAACATTCAGAAAACTAAGATCATGGCATCTGGTCGCGTCACTTCATGGCAAATAGATGGGGAAACTGTGATGAAGGGAAGTGGATGATGAAGTAGAAGGGATTATTTGGCACTTCAAAATCACTGCAGATGGAGACTGCAGACATGAAATTAAAAGACACTTGCTCGTTGGAAGAAAAGTTATGACAAATTTAGCATATTAAAAAGTGGAGACATTACTTTGTCAACAAAGGTCCATCTATCAAGGCTATGGTTTTTCCAGTAGTCATGTATGAATGTGAGAGTTGGACTATAAAGAAAGCTGAGCACCAAAGTATCGATGCTTTTGAACTGTGGCATTGGAGAGGACTCTTGAGAGTCACTTGGACTGTAAGGAGATCCAACCAGTCCATCCTAAAGGAAATTGGTCCTGAATATTCATGGGAAGGACTGATGTTCAAGCTGAAACTCCAATACTCTGGCTACCTGATGTGAAGACCTGACTCATTTGAAAAGACCCTGATGTTGAGAAAGATTAAAGGGGGGAGAAGAAGGGGATGACAGAGGATGAGATGATTGGATGGCATCACCAACTCAATGGACATGAATTTGAATAAACTTTGGAAGTTGGTGATGGACAGGGAGGCCTGACATGCTGCAGTCCATGGGGTCGCAATGAGTCAGACATGACTGAGTGACTGAACTGAACTGAATTGAACTAAGCTACTGAACTGAACTGAACTGAAGTTGTCCTGATTCTCATTGTTCCTGCCTTTCCTCTTTTTGTCCCTGATGGTAGGGGATGTGATGATGATTATGATAACAATATAGCAACGACAGCAAAAAATAATGATCAAAGTATGTTAGAAACTGTAATCCTAATATGTCATAGGTCATGTGGTATTTAATTTAAACATTGTGACAACTGATCATCATTACATTTTAAGATTTATGTTAAATTATTTGTGCAGTGCTTGTATGTTCAGTCACTAAGGTGTATCTGACTCTTTGCGACCCCATGGTCTGTAGCCTACCTGGCTCCTCTGTTGATGGGATTTTCCAGGCAAGATTACTGCAGTGGGTTGCCATTTCCTCCTTCAAGAGATCTTCCTGACCCAGGGATTGAACTCTCATGTCCTGCATCTCCTGAATTGGAAGGCTGATTCTTTACAACCGAGGCACCTGAGAAACCCATTTGTCCTGTATTGTGCAACTAATAAATATCAGAACCAGTGTCTGAGTTCAGTGACTCTCTAAACTTTATTTTTTCCAGTTATTCCTCTTCTTTTTGTACTTTATGTTTCCTGCCAAACTAATTCATTCTTGCTTCATCAATTTTCATGTCTTTGTAGATAATTCTTAAGTTGATATCTGTAATCCCATTCCTCTCTTTCTTTGACTTCTGTGTCTCCAAATGTCTGACCAATGCTTCTGACTGAAAATACTCTAGAAATATCACAATCTTTCTACAATATTTAAAATTAATTCTTCTAGGTTAAATAATCCCTATCCTTTTAAATACCCACACTCACTACATTGTCTTTGTCTCTGTTATCTCTTTCAGTTGTTATCTAAAAACAGGAGGCACACAGTGTTGATTTTTATCTTGTTTCCCTAGTTTCCTTCATTGTTCTTCAGATATATAACGTTCTTTAAATATTATTGCTATTCAGCATGTTCTAAAGCCTACAAATAGCCCTACAAATTAAGTCTATATGTCATTGCTGAATAATCTTTCTGAAATTATTGAAAAGTTTCTCTTTATGCTCTTAACAGTCTTCATTGCCTACACATTTTCAAAAATAATTAGAGAGGGCATGCTTGCCATATTTCCATTTTGGTATTTACTATCTTATGTATTTGCAAGCCAACAAATATTGTTTACATCCAGAAATCTCCTTCACAATTCATAAATTGAAGCTGGACAACTTTTCATTGCTTATCAATGTGTCCAAGTCCTTGTGCGTGACTCTTTCCTCTTCCTGGAATGTCCTATCCTCCTCACCCTCTGCCTTTCTGAATTCTACCCTTTATCCATTCTACTTAGGCAACTTTTCCAATGGGAAGTTATCTCTTCCATGAACAAATTGTCCATGGCTGGCTGAACTTTCTTCTATCTGTTCTAGATGTTTAATGAATGTCTATTGAATTGAACAGGCTTCATCTAAATTCTAAGTTTGGCTATTAATATATAGATAATTTTATAACTCTAAGTTCACATATAATACTATTTTTGCTGCCATCATATTAATTCTGATTTTGAGCATATTGTTTGAATATGCTTTCATTTTTTACTAGATTAGTATAGTTTGAGATGATGTTCATGAAACTCTTCTTTAAAAGCTGAGAATATTTTTTACTGTTCATTGAAAATTTGGAAGAGTAGTTTAGCTAGGAATAATTTGATTGCAGTGAGCAAATAGCTTTCTTCATCAAAACTATTAATATTTTATTTTAGTGCTTATAAAGTATTACTAAACTGTAAAACATACTAATTGATTTTTTTTTTTTGAGCTTGAGAAAATATTTAGAGCACTTAGTAGGTGCAGTGTTCTGTATGCTAAGAAGATGAAAAAGAACCCCAGTCTGTACTTAAAATAGAACCCCAGTTATTAACAAAAATCCTTTGATAATAACTATAATGTTAGTTCAAATAAAGTATTTGAGAAACCTTGAATAGATACAGTTGGTTATTTCACAGAAAGAGTTATATCTGAGTTGAACCTTAAAGTATAAACCTGAGTATAGGAAAGACATTACAAGTAAAAAATGTTAGTTGCTCAGTCATATCTGATTCTGTGACCCTATGGACTGTAGCCCACCATGCTCCTATGTCTATGGGATTTCCCAGGCAAGAATACTGGAATGGTTAGCCATTCCCTTTTACAGGGGATCTTCCCAACCCAGAGATGGAATCCTGGTCTCCTGCAGTTCAGGTGGATTCTTTACCATCTGAACTAGTAGGGAAGCCCATTAGAAATAGAGTAGAGTGTGTATGACAGTTTTTGGAGGGATGACTAGTGTGTTGTGCTAGAGGAAAAGTAAATCGAGCTGATGAGGTAGAGTATTAGATATGTGTGAGAAAATGACAAGAGGTTAGGCTTAAAAGTAGGCTGGAATAGGTCAAAGAACACCAGGCTCCTCTGTCCATGGAATTCTCTAGGCAGGAAAACTGGAATGGGTTGCTGTTTCCTTCTCCAGGGGATCTTCCCAACCCAGTGATCAAACTCATTTCTCTCATGTCTCCTACACTGGCAGGCAAGTTCTTTACCACTAGTGCCACCTGGGAAGCCACAAAGAAAACCATTAGATCCTTTTAAGCAGAGAGACAACACAGTCCTAGTTATAGCATTATAAATGCTGGATTTGAGAGGGAGAACTGGTCAGAGAGATCATTTAGGAACCACTTCCAATAATTTTGGTGAGAATAACATGCTTAGACTGGGATTTAGAACAAGAATGGAATGAGACCAATGTGGAAAGTCAAAGAAAATAGTACTCCATTGAGTAAAGATTTAAAGGAGAAAGTTAGTTAGGTTTCATATTGAACTCTGACTGGGTTGTAATAAAATGCCTACTGAATAGAGAAAGCAGGAGAGTTTAGGAGGAGAAGTCATCATAATGAATTTGTTTCAAGTTTATTAAGTACTTAAGCTTATATGTAGGTTCCTTGAAGTCAAAACGTGCTTATGCATCTTAATCCGTTCAGTCACTCAGTCATGTCCGACTCTTTGTGACCCCATGGACTGCAGCACGCCAGGTTTCCCTGTCCATCATCAACTCAAACTGATGGCCATCAAGTTGGTGATGCCATCCAACCATCTCATCCTCTGTCATCCCCCTCTCCTCCCGCCTTCCATCTTTCCCAGTATCAGAGTCTTTTCACATGAGTCAGTTCTTCCCATCAGGTGGCTAAAGTATTGGAGCTTCAGCTTCAGCATCAGTCCTTTCAATGAATATTCAGGAGTATACAAGACTCAGTTTTCCCCACAGTCAGTCTTTCCCATCAGGAAGCTTCCATAAACCTCTTATCTTCTCCATCAGAGGGTGGACAGAATGAAAACTACAATCACAGAAAACTAATCAAACTGATCACATGGACCACAGCCTTGTTTAATTCAATGAAACCATGAGCAATGCCGTGTAGGGCCACCCAAGACAGATGGGTCATGGTGGAGAGTTCTGACAAAACATGGTCCACTGAAAAAGGGAATGGCAAACCACTTCAATATTCTTGCCTTGAGAACCCCATTAACAGTATGAAAAGACAAAAAGATAGGACACTGCAAGATGAACTCCCCAGGTCGGTAGATGTCCAATATGGTACTGGAGATCAGTGGAGAAATAATTTCAGAAAGAATGAAGAGCTAGAGCCAAAGCAAAAAAAAAAACAAAACAAAACACCCAGTTGTGGATGTGACTGGTGATGGAAGTAAAGTCTGATGCTGTAAAGAGCAACATTGCGTAGGAACCTGGAATGTTAGGTCCATGAATCAATGCCAGTTGAAAGTGGTCAAACAGGAGATGGCAAGAGTGAACATCGACATTTTAGGAATCAGCGAACTAAAATGGACTGGAATGGGTGAATTTAACTCAGATGGCCATTATATCTACTACTATGGGTAAGATTTCCTTAGAAGAAATGGAGTTACCCTTATGGTCAACAAAGGAGTCTGAAATTCAGTACTTGGATGCAATCTCAAAAACGACTGAATGATCTCTGTTTCAATATCAGAGTAATCCAAGTCTATGCCCCAACCAGTAATGCTGAAGAAGCTAAAGTTGAACGGTTCTTTGAAGACTTATAAGACCTTCTAGAAATAACACCCCCCAAAAAGATGTCCTTTTCATTATAGGGGACTGGAATGCAAAAGTAGGAAGTCAAGAGATACTTGGAATAACAGGCAAATTTGGCCTTGCAGTACAGAATGAAGCAGGGCAAAGGCTTACAGAGTTTTGCCAAGAGAATGCACTGGTAATAGCAAACACCCTCTTCCAACAATACAAGAGAAGACTCTACACATGGACATCACCAGATGGTCAACACCGAAATCAGATTGATTATAATCTTTGCAGCTCAAGGTGGAGAAGCTCTATACAGTCAGCAAAAAAAAGACTGGGAGCTTCCTGTGGCTCAGATCATGAACTCCTAAGGATACCCACTCCAGTATTCTGGCCTGAAGAATTCAGAGTCACAAAGAGTCAAACATGACTGAGCAACTTTCACTTTCACTTTCTGCCTTTTAATAATTCATACTTTAAAAAATACAACATAACCATTTATTTGTTAATAGAGTTTTCCATTCACAAGCAAGGATTTTTTTTTTTTTTAATCAGAAAAAGATGTAGAATATTTGTATTCAAGGCACTCACTGCTATGGGGCATTTTTCAATTTGAATTCATTTTTATCTTAAAATATGTTTAATGTAATGTATCTTGCAAACACAAAATGCACTGTGTAGCATTTTAAACAGTAGTTGAAAGACTGATACAAAACCGTTTTGTTCTAAATCTAGTGCACTGTTTCTGACCCCTTTCTTACCAAATTCAGCCAGTTTTATATCAATGAAGTCATATAGTTTTCTCAACTAAAGGCCACTTAGTCTTTGTTTTATACAACACAGTCTGTTTACCAGCAAATGAAGTAATTTTCCAAATCCCATTGCAGCATACACAGCTACATTCTTTGCAAATACTCCACTTATTTTTAGATGTTAAATGAGGATTTACAGGAACTCATGCTCTCAAGGACATTTCAGGACTTGCTATTTAATCTTACTTAAAATTTAAGTAATTATTATTTTTTTTCTTTTAAAGCATTTGGTGCCATGTAGTTTTATGTTTAACAGGGATGTTATATATTATCACTGTTCAATCTTTATGGTTATTATCTTATCTAAGTAACCCTTTAAAAAGCCCAGGAACTTCCCTGGCAGTCCAGTAGTTAAGACTAAGTGCTGCCAATTCAAGAGGCATAGGGAAATGGCAACCCACATGCCATACAGCAAGATAAAAATAAAAAAATAAACTTAGCATATAAACCAGCCAGCCTTTAATTCTGTTATTTAAAAATATTTTTTTAAATTTGAAGATATTTTTGATCATGTTTTTGCACTTTATGTGATTGTGGTTTTCCTTATTTTAGACCAGTGGTGTGTGAGCAGTATATTGGGTTTACCAAAAAGTTTGTTTGGGTTTTTCTGTAACAACTTATGGGAAAAAAAACGAATGAAGTTTTTAACCAATGCAGTAAATATTTGTTCACAACTTTTGGCCCTTCCTACTCTCTGTAGTCATTGAGAAACCACCTATCAATTTTTCAAAGAAAAACAGGATGGAGATAAGCCATAAATAACTCCTAATATGAAAGCCTTTTGTTTTTGTTCAGAGTAAATGTGTTTATAAGGACTGAATTTATTATGAATAATGTGAGATTTATATGAAAAACATTAATTTATTAACACTAAATTTAGATGGTTTCATTCTCGATGGATGTCATTTTAAATACATTGCAGATATATCTGAGTCTGATGGCTGAATCAGTGTGTGCTGTTAGATGAAAAACAATGACAGGAATTTATATTATGTAGTATAGGCAAGGGACTCCCTCTATTTGCTGAAATTAAAAGGCATTCCTTCTTCATAGTATCAGATCAGTTCTATGCATTTAATAATCATAACAATTTGGGATGGAATGACATTCCATATATGAAGGCATATTTGCATCGTTTCCCACTTGGTGTGTTTTTAGTGTAGTGTGATTAATTCTTTCAGGTGAGCAGCTTTTATAAGTACTGGAACTTTGTCTCTGGTCATAGGCCTTTTATTCTTTTTTCCCAGTTTGTGAGTTGTTGAATCCTTAGCTTTGTCTCCTTTCCCAGCTCTTGGATAGATCTATGGACACCTCTATCACCAGGCTCAACCCTCCCCCTCGGGCACCAAATTCAGTAAGTGACTTTTATCCTGATATCTGGGCCCAGCCTCTGATTTGAACCCACTTTGGCTCAACCTGCAGTTTGTTCCCTTACTCCAGTTTGCGTATGCCTAGATCCCTGCGTTCGTCTCTTTTTTTTAATCTTCTAATAAATTACAAAGATCTTGGTCTTGGCCCTAGAGCTTACCTTAAGATAATTCTTGCATTCTGTGTATCATGTACTTACATAGTTTAATCTCCTATTATAGATGTCCCTTTGGGTCACTATTTCTCAGTTCACTCAACTTGCACTTTATTTTTTTATAATCCATCACTGGCATTCAACCAACCCAGTATGCTCTGTATTGCCAGAGGCCCGTACCATGGATATAAGCTCATCATGAACCAGGTTTCATGGTTTTGCTCCCCCCTCAATAATCCCTGGATTCTTAGGACAAACTCTTTAGATTAGCTTTCTTGAATCTATGAGATGGGATTGACAGCTGACAAATTACTAAAATGTGCTTCTTCTATACGGAATTTCCTTTCTCGTTTGTAGTTTCTGCATCTTGAAAGACAATCTAGGCCCCAATCCAGTCTCAGTGTTTGTTGTTTGTAGCACTGCCTGTTGGCAAAGACGTATTCTGCATGTCCTGTCTAGGGTAAGTTGGAAAAAATATAGATGAGCATAAGGGAAGTCAGAGAAGATTTATATAAAGGCAAGGGCAAACGTGTTTTTGTTAAATCCTCAGAATTTTTCTCAGTGGCAGGTACAGAGCAGTGATACATATTGGCTGAAATCACTAATATTGTGCTGATATTGCACATTACACAGGAGAAGCAGCCAGGTGTATATTTATTTAACTGCTTGTAGGCTTAGCCTGAACAACAACAACAAAAAATCTATTTGCTAGCAAATCATTTGCTGCTACAAAGCTGAAAACATATCTATTAAGAAGAAGTGGACACACGGACAATAGTAAGAGATAAAAGACTTCAGAAAATAATTCTAAGCAACCTAGCTGTTAAGGATGAGATTCTCTTGGGGAATTTTAGGCAAGTGATTTACCTGCCTGTGCTTCAGTTTTGTTCCTTATTTGTGGAGTGAAAATAGTAAAACTGCATCATAGATTATTGTGAGGTTTAAATGATAATTAAAAGTGCTGAAAACACCTCTCGGCATGTGCATCGTTTGATCAGTTTTACATCTTCTGTCCTGTGGACTTCAAATAATTAGGGTGAAATTTGATTCAAATGTACTTCATTAGCAGCTTTAAAGAGCAAAAATGGCATTGAAGATTGCATGTTGGGAGGCTGAAAAACCCTTCATCACTTAATTTTTTTTCATCAGACCTAGATTCTTAACTCATCTTGATAATTATTTAATGACAAATTGTTTTTAGACTTTATCTTGATAAATTGTTTTTAGAATTTGGAGTAATGCTGTTAGAATATGTCAGGCCAGAGAATAATGTACATATAGGAAAAAAAAATAACCTATTTTTTTTTCCAGTCTTTTGGAGTCTTTGACCACAGGTATTTATAATCTGTAGAGTGTATGACTTGCTAAGAATAATGGTGTATGAAACCCCCATTTCATTTACTTTGTCTTAATTGGTACAAAAAGAAAAAAATTGAGAACATATTGAATAATATATATATATATATATTCTCTTTCTCTCTGCTGATGTTCCATTTGATTTTTCTCATAGGAGTACAGTTTCAAAGTCAGTTAACAGAATATGTAATCTAATATTTTAGACAACATTTTCATGTACGTTGCTTTCTAATATTTGCAGGGTTGTCATGTACAATGTATAGTTTGTTTACTGTGCAAGTCAAGGAGGCAAATAAAGTCTGAAACCCAGACTGACTCTGCTTTACTTCCCAAAGCATATTCTCTAGTATGGGCTGAGTGTGCACAGATGAGGCATCTTTTTTGAATGAATTTGCAGTTACCCTGTGGGCTAAGAGCAGCCCTGTATATTTGGGTTTGATATTCATCTAAGTTAAAAGTGACAGTAAGCACTAGATAATATAATTGAATTCTGTCACAGATGTGTTATGTCCTAGAGTTATTCAATGGCAGATTTAATTATTCTACAGAAATACTTCTCCCAAAAAATATGGTACATTCTTATACTCATCTTTTAACTCTTTGGAAAAAAAAAAAAAAAAAAACCTCTTCTTAGACATTTTATCATTCTCCTTCTGTTAAATAGATGAAGATGGATCATACAGTTGTAATGATGACTAGAACTTAGTATTGTAATGTAGACAAAGAGTTGAATATTAAGATCAGCTTATTTTTTCTTGACTGCTTTGGATTGATAAAATATTCAAACAAATAATATTAAAGGTCCTAGTAGAGTGTTAAGAGAAAATGTCAGATTATAAGGCATTGATGTGTAATTTTTGAGAAAATGGAAATTTTTCATGTTTGTTTTTTTCACATTGCAAGGGAAGTGAAGGGAATTTAATGAAATATGAAAAATATGAAGAAGTGACTCTTTTAAGCTCAAACTTCACAGAAGGAATAGAAATCATATAGCTTCTTTTACCTTAATTGTGGACATACTAAGATTTCCAGACTTTTTATATCATTGTGGAGTTTGATTTATAGCTCACTATTTGGTTAATTTACTTTGTTCCTTAATTTCACAGTTTACAAAAAGAGGATGATAATAGTGGATATTGTTTGGATTTTTCTAAGATTTAAATATCATAATGTACATGAAAAACTAAAAACAGTGCTAGTTAAAATGTGCAGACTCAAAATGTGAGATATTATTTTTATACTTATTGGTTTTAACTACATCTTGCATAGCTGTTTATTTACTCTTTCATCTATAAGTTTAAGCCACTGCTTATTTTAGTGTTTTAATACCATACCATATAGTAATATGATAGAAATACATACGTTTTCTCTTCATTGTCACTTTCAGTTTAACGAGAGCATTGGCTTTGGGGGATGTTTAAATAACAAATGAATAGACGTGAGACAAATAATCACCAAGAATTCATTCTTTAAAAGGAAATTATTGTATTATCATTACCTTCATCATGCTGTGCTGTGGTAGGCTTAGTCACTCAGTGGTGTCCGACTCTTTGCAACCCTATGGACTGTAGCCCACCAGGCTCCTCTGTCCAAGAGGCAAGAATACTGGAGTGGGTTGCCGTGAACTCTTCCAGGGAGTCTTCCTGAACTAGGGATCAAACCCAGGTCTCCTGCATTGCAGGCAGATTCTTTACTGTCTTAGCCACCAGGGAAGCCCAAGTCAGTTGCCATGGACTACCATTAATTGTATTTATCAAAGGTGTTAAATATGAACACTTTACTTTTCATTACTTTCTAGAGTTCTTATTTAGTCAACTAAAAATTAGATATATAAAAAAATCTTTAGCTAGAGAAATTACATTTCTGCTATCTAGATGATAACTTGTGTGAACATACTTTAAGTAATTAACATCATGTTAGAGAGTGTTACATACCACAGTGTTTTATGTTCATGGTCCAGACTGGGCATCCAGGAAGTTGTGTGATTTTTGACCAAGTCGTATCTCTTTATTGAATCTAGTTATGCCTTGAATAAATAAGTGAGACTTAGAGTTTTCAAACCATATCTTTCTAGTCACGCAGTCCGATAGTTATTTTTTTTCTTCCAGATCATATTTAACTAAAAAAAAGAAAAGAAAAAGAAGGACAATCTCGCAATTAGAAGATCTGTTCAGGTTCCCCTGCCTTTAAATTCTAAGTGCTCTAAATAAATTATTTTGTCTCTTAAACATTTCTTATTTAAAAAGGGAGGGAGCATAAATCACTATTATGAACATTGTTTTCTCTCCCAAAATCTACCAATTATTTACTTCATTAGTTTTTGCCATTAGTCCTGTTTTCTATGAAGTTAGCAATTTGGAGCCACATAACTTATACTATAAGGTGTATATATATATATATATATATATATATATATATTATTTCATATTAGATTCTTTGTATCTTTTTTGTATAGATGTAGTCTTTTAAAAATATGTTACTTTTTGTTACATGACACAATTTTGTGACAATATTTATTTTAGTCTTATCTTTTATACAGCTTATCAATCTCTGCCGATTGAACTGGCATATTGAGTTTTATTGTTGTTGTTCATTCACTAAGACCTATCTGACTCTTTGTGATCCTTTATTCTGCAGCATGCCAGACTTGCTTGTCCTTCACTATTTCTCAGAGTTTGTTCATATTCATGTCCATTGAGTCAGTGATGCTATTTAACCACCTCATCCTCCGCCACTGTCTTCTCTTGCCTTCAGTCTCTCCCAGCATCAGGGTCTTTTCCAGTGAGTCAACTCTTCGCATCAGATGATGAAAGGATTGGCGCTTCAGCCTCAGCATTATATCTAATATAATTATTTATTTTGGTATAAGACTATTATGTTAATGATTCTTATCTATTTGCCCCATCTGTTTTTGTTTTCTCAGCTCATTTAAAGTGCAATTGTTTATTATTGAAATCTATGTTTGATAAAGGTGTCTGATAAACATAAAGATAGAAAGTTTTATTATATATAGATTTATTATGTATAAGCAAAAGAAGTTTCAAATTTTGCTGTCTAGAAATTTCTGTACACTACAGTCTTAGACATTTCAAACATCTATGAATAACTAATAAAAATATTTGAAAACCATTTAATGATCACTTATTGTTTGCTGACTCTTTCGTTTATTATATAACAGGTTAAATATTCTTATAGGAGTAAATCTGATACAAGAATAGTCAGACAAATCATTAGAACAGAATAGGTAGCCTAGAAATAGACCTTGATTTGTATGTGATCAGATTATATGATAAAATAGATAACTCAAACAAAAGAGATTGAAGTATTTCACAACTGCTCCTCTGTTAATTTGTTAGACACCTCTATAAAAATATCTTTCCTCTCTTTCAAACTGTATAACTAATACATTTAAAAGATATAACATTTTAATGAAAAAAAGGATCAAAGGGCAATGCAGCACTTTCTCTGAATGGTGAAGGATGTTATGAGCTTGCAGGTAATGAAAAATATCACAAAGGCTATACAACCACTGGGTTGAATATCAATAGATTCAACAATTTCCAGATTGATGGATTGGCCAGTTTAGATACTGCTAAGGTACATAGAAGAGGTAACTTATATAACGTGTTTTTAAAAATCTCAGAGCAGTCTGGACACATGGCAGGGAGATGGGCAATATTTTCTATATAAATGGACAATCAGACTTTGAGCTCATGTTCCTCACCAGAGAATACAGAGCTGAAGAAAGTAACATCTGTAAGGATCGCATTGCTGCTGCTACTGCTGCTAAGTCGCGTCAGTCGTGTCTGACTCTGTGCGACCCCATAGACGGCAGCCCACCAGGCTCCTCCATCCCTGGGATTCTCCAGGCAAGAATACTGGAGTGGGCTGCCATGTCCTTCTCCAGTGCATGAAAGTGAAAAGGGAAAGTGAAGTCGCTCAGTCGTGTCCGACTCTTCCCGACCTCATGGGCTGCCGCTCAGTCGTGTCCGACTCTTTGCGACCTCATGGGCTGCAGCCTACCAGGCTCCTCTGTCCATGGGGTTTCCCAGGCAAGAGTACTGGAGTGGGGTGCCATTGCCTTCTCCGGGGATTGCATTATGCCTTTGGAAATCCAACTGAAAACCTCCTACTCTCTCTATAGATGAATGCAAATGTCCACATGTTTGGAGTAGTCAAAATCATAGCCTAATCTGAACATATTCTGGACACCACCTCAACTGGCCAGCTTTCCTTAATCATTTCTGCTCTGTGTGGATCAGAAAGGGGTCAGCTTCCCAGAAGTCACAAGAAATCACAGTAACAAGACCAACTAAAGAGTTTTTGCTAAAGTAGACTAAGGTTAATCTGTACTGAACTCTGGTTTTGTATCACATCATTTTCAAATCCTCTTTTTTCTCTCTACGTAAAAGAGATCACTGATTGGTGATGTTTGTTTTATACAGGCTCCAGAGTCCTCTCCTTTAGAGCCGATTCCCTTAACTGCCTGGAGAGTGGCTGCTTTGGGCTGACAGCCAAATCTCTCTGCAGGAATTTTCCTTAGACTGGGAGGTGCCTTGAGCAAGGTCTCTGTCCTAAGGAAGTCTTCCTCCAGTGAGTGGTCAACGCTCGGTTACCCAGGCCTTCTCCATTGCTGTACATGACTGCCCTCAAAGGCCATCTTGCTTTGAAGTGTCTTCATGATTAGGGTGAAGCCTCTGTACTCTTTTTACAGTTCAACCTTGTCCTCTGCTTAGCTCAGCTTTCCTAACTTCTCTTGGTTTTTTCCCCCCGGTATTCTTCCTGCAAACATATCTTGTACTCAAGGTCTGCTTCCCAGGGAATCTGACCTAGAACTCTAGTCATATTTTTGATAATATTCCAATCCTTGCAGATATTCTTTCAATGTTTCTTGATTCCTAGAACAGGAAGACAAACTTCTTAGATGAACTTGGAGTGATATTTGAGAATCTTTTAAACGTACCTTACTTGGTGTTTGAAATTATCACTGGCATCTTTTTATTCCATAGCAGGGCTTTGCAGCACAAAACATGTAAGACTAATTCTGTACTCTCCTCATTCTCACCAAAATTGTACACATAACTAGAATGATTATGATGTGTTCACAATCCATTTTGAGATTTGGAGTGTGTGTGACATGAAATTTCATGATGTACTTTCACTTGATAATGGAATAAGCAAGTGAGACAGCTCTTTTTTCACAAAATGCCTGAAACAAAGATGCCAGAATGTAAAACAGCTTGGCAATTTATGGACAATTTATTATTATTCTTTCTTGATTTTTAAATTCTATTTTATAGATTACTTTGGAGAAATTCTCCAAAAGTTTAATGTTGACTTTGCAATGACTTAGAGAGACATGCGTATATTGCTTGTTTAGAAATCACAAATGAGAACTGATTAAATTTGTAAGTGCTGCTGTAGTTCAGAAGTATCATACTATATGATTGGGCAACTGTCATAAAAGATAAGAGACTAATTGAGTAGTGAAAGATTTGGATACAGCATTGGGAGAACATCTTGAGTTTGAATAAGGTCAAGTAAGATGGGAGTAAGTTTAAAAGTTTTTGACTGTTAGTCTAAGGATACTGAACTTTACCTTTTAGGTAGTATGCTGTTTTAAATGATTTAAGAGGCAGGTTAGGTAACATATGAGAAATATATTACAGATGAAAAAGTGATACATAAAATGAACTGGTAAAGAAAGAGAATGGTGGAAGGGCCCTATTAGGATGTGATCTCAATAAGACAGGATACAAGTCTTCTTGATTGTCATATTCTCAATTCCATTATTTGGAAATCTTACAAATGCATTTATGTTACATATCCCTTGGAATGATTCCTATGGTTATTGTTGACATGGATTATCTCAGATTTTTGTGTGGCTGACAGACCCCTTTTAGGCAATGGGAGATTGGTGTATTTAGTCACAAAATTATAATTTTGGGATATAATGGGCATTTTATTGATTAAAATCAAAATAGTCACTGAAGTCCACAGATTAAATATACTGCTTTCTCCTTATCTTCATTGCCTCAGAATTTATCCCAGGAGAAAATTAAATTGGTTTGGAAACATTTATATTTTACAAAGCCATGTTGGATTTACCTAGTATCTCATGCTTATGTAGATAATGGAAAATTGATTTGAACTTACAGATATATATTGGTTTGGTTTAGTAGCTAAGTCATGTACGACTCTTGTGACCCTGTGGACAGAAGCCTGCCAGGCTCCTCTGTCCATGGGATTCTCCCGGCAAGAACACTGGAGTGGGTTGCCATTTCCTTCTCCAACAGACATACATTAATCTGTACTTAAAATTATTGTCCATTTCTTATAAAAAAGACTCAGTTTATCACTAGATTTCTATTGTCTCCACTATCTTGCTTATTTCATTTAAAGACATTTTGCTAAGTAATAGCCCTAGGAATAATACTAGCTAAAACTTGCATAAATATTTCTATAAAGACACATTTCTTACATATATGCTCAAACATATACATGTACATACACCCAGAGCCATTGATGTATAAATATGTGTTTATATATATAAATATACTTATAAATGTATTGCATTTATACAATTATAAATGTAGACCTATGTATATAAATAAATGTGTAAATATTTGTATATATGTATTATAAATGTAATATATTATACAATAAATGTTTTACATTTATACAATTATAAATGTATAAATATGTATATATATGTAGAAATATGTATATGTATAAAATGTATAAATATTTATATATGAGCACAATTATAAATGTATACATATGTATATATATGTATCTATATACATATGTATGTGTATAAAATTTATAATTATGTATATACATAAACATTTATACATTTATAATGTATAAATGTAATACATGCATTGTATAATGTTACATTTATAACATATATACACATATTTATACATATATACATATTTATACATTTATAATTGCATAACTGTATAAATGTAATACAGTCAGTTTATAATGTATCACATTTATAATAGATATACATATATATATATATTTTACACTTATAATTGTATAAAAGTATACATTTATAAGTGTATTAATTTATACAAATACATTTGCATTTTTACAATGTGTGTTATATATATATATATATATATATATAAATGTATATACCTGTACACCTGTGACTGATTCATGTTGATGTTTAGCAAAAACCAGCACAATATTATGAAGTAATTAGCCTATTATTAAAAAAATAAATGTATGCATTTTTAAATGTATTGCAACATACAATTCTACAATTATAAATGTATAAATATGTGTATATATAAATGTATACATATGTATATATATATGTATTATAAATATAATACATTATATAATAAATATATTACATTTATACAATTACAAATGTATAAATATGTTTATATAGATATATATTTACTTGAATTCCTTTGGTGTCAGATAGCTAGCATTTCAAAATTTAAAAAATTGTTTGGCATCTGCATTTATATTTCACTTTTTTTAGATTCTATGAATTCACATTTGCTAACTTGTTTTCCATGTGGTTAATGGAAGTAAGTAGTATCACCTTTCCAACTACAGATAGGCGTCACTCTTAATGAACTTGTATCTTCCTAATCCCCAGATCTGTTACTTAATTGTAAATATGTCATTGTTAAAAGCTATGTGACTTATGTAAGCAGAGATCCTGTTTATGTTAACAGAGGTTTCATTAAGAGATAAGTAAAAAGTAAAAACTTGAAGTATATGTAGGTAGAATCTTTCCAACCTATTTCCAACTGTGAATAGCAGCCCCAAAGAGAAGAGAGGTAATTATCAGGCTTGCCATGACTCTACAGTGGCTTGCTATGTTCTACCGCTTCATCTAAAAATAAAGCAGTGCGTTTTATACTATTTTTTTCTGAAGTGTCATTTATCATTAATTTTATGTATACAACACCAAGCTAGCTATTACTGACTAGCTGTTTTGAATACAAATAAAAGTTATTAATGCTCACAATTTTTAAAATGATATTCTAAGCAACAATTCTACCTGTGTGCTCAGTTGCTCAGTTGTGTCTGACTCTTTGAGACTCCGTGGACTGTAGTGCTCCAGGGTCCTCTGTATATGGAATTTTATAGACAAGAATACTGGAGTGGTTTACCATTTCCTACTCCACGATTTTACATCAATAAAAGTTCTTAGGGGGCTTCCCAGGTGGTTCAGTGGCAAAGAATTCACCTGCCAGTGCAGGAGATGCAAGAGACTCGGGCTAGATTCTTGGGTCAGGAGTACCCCTGAAGAAGGAAATGGCAACACACTCCAGTATCCTCGCCTGGAAAATCCCATGGACAGAGGAATCTGGTGGGCTACTGACCGTGGTGTCACAAAGAGTCAGAGACGACTGAGTGTGAGCATGAACATGGTCATGAGCAAGAAATGTTTATAATGAAAAGTAAAATGTCATAGTGAAGAGAATGGATGTGGAGCAGTCAGGTCTTAAATACTGGCCCTGCCAGCTACTTGGTGAGTGGCCTTGGGCAAGTCACTTATAGTCTCAGTTCTTTATCTTATTTGCATAAAGGTTAGGGATACTAAAAGCACTTACTTTGTAAATTTGGGGCAAATTTTAAATGGATTAACATACGAAGAGTTCTCAGCACAGTGCCTGTTACAGAGGAAAACTTCAGCTATCTTGTTGCCTATACTGAGTTATAATTCTTCCTACAGCTGTAAATCTCCATGAGGCTTTATTTAAATGCTCCTATAACTAAGTTTCACCTTCACTTAGTGAAATTGGAAAAGAATTGAAGAGAATACCCTAGCAGTCCAGTGGTTAGGACTCTGTGCTTTCACTGCAGGGGCCTTAGATTCCAGCCCTGGTAGGATCCTACTTATCAAGAGGCCCAGCCATTAAAAAAAAGAAAAGAAGTTAAGAAAATACATCTGTACTACTTTCTGAATACAAGTTTCACTGAGAGAAAAGAAAAGAATACCTTTAGGAAAGATAAATTCTTTTGCTCATTTTTTTTTTTTTTCCCTTGCTTGAGTTGTTTTTCATTCCTACCTTCTGTTTAGGATAATATTTAGATAAATTATAATATGACACAAATATTTTACATTTTAAATTCAAAATGAAGATTTATTTTCAAAACAAAGCAATGAGAATGTATGCAAGTAGGATGGGGTTTTTTTTGCAAAAAAAAGTGATCTATTATTACATTGTACTGTAGTATGAAGAGCTTGATTTATAACCATGGATAGTTAATATGAATAAATCATACGTTACAACAGGGAGCTTATTCTGAGATTTAGAATGCATTTTTTGCATATAATCAGAATGAATTTGGCTGAACAAGTGGTAGCTTTTTGTTTGTGTGATATATATGTATGTGTATGTGTGTTTGTGTGTGTGTGTATGGTAAGTATATATGTATACATATCTATAGTCTAATCTTTTGTGCATGTAGATTCATATATAAATATATGTAATCACAAACTAAATCATACAAATATATGATTGGACAGAATGTAAGATTTTTTTTCCCCTTAATCTGTGACAGGAGTACTTATCTTTGGAATTTCTTTTGTTTAGAGCTCACTTTATCAGGAAGCATGAAGGCCTTTCACATTGGAAATCCTTCCTCAGTGACAGTGGTATTATAGTTTAAAGATGAAAATTTTAATTATGTAGCTAGTAATATATTTTACCTGTTTGTTAAGGCAAAACAAAAGAAAACTCTTAAAAAATGACTTCATGATTTTGGACTTAAATTTAGTCTATTTTCCTTCTATGTACCTAAAGGTAATTCATCAAACATAGTGGTGGTGGGGTGGGAAAAGATATATTTTAGATTTGAAAGACTTCAACGACATTATTTTCTAACTAATGATGACAATTGCGGCAGAAGGAATATCCCATTAAGGTTGGGGGATTGGACAAGGCAGTCGAAAGGCATCAAAGCACTATTATTAAAAATGAAAAAGAAGAATTAATCATAACTTTGGAATATTTTCAAATTTGAAAATGTTTTCCTATGACAGGGATTGTAGATGAGGACACTTATAACTAGAAAAGGTAAAAATATGGCCAGAGCTTAGCTATATCTTGAGGCTGAATGCTGAGACCATTGTATTCTAAGTAGTTTATTCATTTAGTCAACAAGTGAGTATCAACCATGTGCCTGGCCCAGAGAGTGTAGGTATGAACAAAACAGACAGAAAAAATGCTTTTCTGTAACTATTACTATATTACTATAGTATATGCAGTATATATATTATATGGGGTATATATAGTATATGAGGTATATGCTATAGTAATATAATAGCCTATACATATTCAACTGTAGTAATATTCTTACCTATTCAACTCAGCTATTTTTCTATTCTGTTCTATCCTATTCTACTACATTCTCTTCTTTATTTGGTTATGAAATAAAAGCATTTCCAGGTAATAGCCCTATTGTACTTAAAGAAACTCATTCTTTTAGATAATTGAGATATTTGAAATTGAATAAACCTGTTACTTCAGAATTAGATGTAAAGCACCTTTGATCTATAACATTATAGATATATGTGTTTAGTTGTTTGGGGCTTCCCTCATAGCTCAATTGGTAAAGAATCCGGCCTGCAATGTTGGAAACCCTGGTTCAATTCCCGGGTGGGGAAAATCTGCTAGAGAAGGAATAGGCTACCCACTCCAGTATTCTTGGGCTTCTCTTGTGGCTCAGCTGATAAAGATTCCATTTAGTTATTTGTTACAGACAAATTTCACAAGTACTTGGCCTTATATCTTTATTATTCATTTGATCTCTACTAAATTGTCTTTTTGTTTCACATGTATTTAATAATAAAACAAACCAGATGATTGAACAAAATATTATGAAACAAATGTTAAAGGAACTCAATGACTTATTTATTCCATACCTACTGCCTGTCTTTGCCTTGTTACTTAGGTCAAATATAATGTAAAACACAGTCCCTGGATTTTTAGGAGGGCTTCCCTGGTGGCTCAGTTATTAGGAATCTACCTGCAAGGCAGGAGACTGAGGTTCATCCCTGGGTGGGGAAGATCCCCTGGAGGGGGAAGTGGCAACACACTCCAGTCTTCTTGCCTGGGAAATCCCTTGGACAGGGGAGCCTGGTGGGCTACAGTCCATGGGGTCCCAAAAGAGTGAGTCACAGCTTAGCTACTAAACAACAACAACAACAGCAGAGTTTGGGGAACAAGTGAGGACAGACAAGATGATATGTCACTCAGATAAAACTATGTAGGTTTACTTTGGGTCTAGAAGAGGTAAATAAGAGTTTTTAAAAATGGTTTAATGAGGTGAGTCTCAAAATATGCATAAGGGTTTGTCAAAAACAAAGATGGTTAAAATGTAGTCATACAAATTTTATTATATGGTAAAATGTCGAGCTTTCCCTGAGGCTCAGTGGTAAAAAACCAGCCTTCAATGCAGGAGACACAGGAGACTTGAGTTTGATCCCTGGTGGGGAAGATTCCCCTGGAGTAGGAAATGCCTCCTTGCAGAATCCCTTAGACAGAGGAGCCTTGTGGGCTACCAGTCTGTGTTGTTGCAAAGAGTCGGACATGACTGAGTGAGCACTCCCAGCACAAAATGTAGGGCGTTATATAACTCACTTTCTCTCTAAATTGCTTTTAGATGTTTTCTACCAGCGACTATCATTTATATTTTGATATAAATTTTAGTCTTCTGAAAAAAAAATGTACCTATGATATTTTTTCTAATATAGAGTCATTATAGGTGAGAATGCATGCAGTTTGTATCTTTTTACTTAAGTAAAATATATCATGAGGTACTCTGCATCCCCATAAATGTTTTTCAAAATGTTATTCAGTGGCTGTTTGCATTGTTTCTAAAAAACTAGTCTCCCTTTATTAAACCATGGTTTGAAAATATATAATTGCCCAAGTTAATAACTTTCCCAATGTAAAATGGTTACATAGTAATGAAAAATTTTATTTCACTCAGTTTCATGTAGTTATCCTCAAATATTGGCACACGGTAATCATAGTGCTTAATTTGTAAAATGATTGGAAATTGATCATTAAACATAAATTAACAAAAATATAATTTTTGTTAAATTACTTACCATCTTATATATTAAAAAAATCGAGAAAAATTTAAAATTCAGAAGACTCTCTTCATTGTCTTACTCTTTTCTGAGAATACAATTTTGAAAGCAGAGCCCCCAGCTTAAATCATGTAGTAGTCATGTTCTGAAGTAGCTTAGTTTGAAAACCTCTGTTAAAATGCAATTACATAGTTTAATAATGGAAATTTAATCAAACTAATGGAGCCTTAATTTACATTTTTCATCCCTTCTGACTTGTTTTTTGTTCTTTGCGACTGGTTAGATTCAGTATATTATTCTGGAATATAAACTGGCAATTAAGATTCATGAATTGGCTTTTAAGATCTGTGTCAATTTTAGGAAAGTCATTTACCATTTCTTATTTTACTAACATAAAATGATTAGATTGGACAAGGTTAGAGTTTCTTAGTTATTCACAAAGATCTTGAGTTTTTGGAGTTCCTAATTCCCCAATATAAATAAATAACCATTGATTTATAATGCCCCTTGCAAATATAGAATTCAGTCTTTCTGGAAGTGTTCAGATTTCATGAAATGCTTTTTGCCATAAATTTGTCAAGATGCTTTGTCAGAGTTAATGTGTTTGTACATAGTAACTATCTAAGAATAGTTTACATGTGATAGCATTCTTCTTTGTGTCATAATAAGTGGGGTACTTTGCATTATGATTTTCGACCACTGCAATTTAATTTGTATCTTTTTCATGGGAAGTGAAAATAAATAATTGGCTATGCCCATAGATATGAATAGTGGTGTTTTATTTCATTAAAATATCATGAAACAATTGTTAGTTCACGTATAAAAATTCAAATTTTCTTTATTTTTAAAATCTGAATTAAATGAATTATTCTGCTTGATTTTCATGGAGATTTCTAAAAAAGAAGTAAGTAAAATCTTCATTAGGAATTGTTTGGTCAGAAGAATTAATATAATTTCAAGACTTGAAATATCAACTCCAATGATGTTTCTTTTTACACTAAATATGTTCTAGATACATTATTTATAAATGTTCTTAAAATATGATGCTGCTTCAGTCATGTCCGACTCTGTGTGACCCCATAGACGGCAGCCCACCAGGCTCCGCCATCCCTGGGATTCTCCAGGCAAGAACACTGGAATGGGTTGCCATGTCCTTCCCCAATGCATGAAATTAAAAGTGAAAGTGAAGTCACTCAGTCTTGGCGACCCCATGGACTGCAGCCTACCAGGCTCCTCTGTCCATGGGATTTTCCAGGTTAGACTATTGGAGTGGGTTGCCATTGCCTTCTCCTCTTAAAATATGAGATTGATCTAAAAATATGAGTGTGATCTAATAATATTCACCTTTGCTTTCAAATAGTGATGTGTCTTAGAAGAAATGATTTTTGAAAAATAATAGAAATAGATAAATTCCTAAATTTTAATCTTGAATACCAATTCAACTTTAAAAAAATAAAATAATGTTTTCTTGCCCTGTAACTGAGTTTTACCTCATCAAATTACCCAACACAAATTATTCAGATCATCTAATATTACTGACCAAAATTAAATTTAAATTATATAAGAAATACAATTTTAAATTATGGAGCATTTATTTGTTTCCTTTATAAAAACCCATTATCCCTAAATGTTCTTGAGCTATTTTATTTTTTGAAATAGTGATATTGTAATGTGACTTGAGTGACACTAACATCTTAGACATTCATTTCCATTTATTTTTCTAATTCCTATTTTTCATGTTTTCTTTTAAAGGATTTGATACTTTTAGAATATCACCAATAAGATAGTTATTCAAAAACATGTTCATATTTAATGATATAACAGATGGTGATTTTTAAGGCTGAACTGTATATCACAGTCAAAAATAAATATTTCTCTTATTTAGCTCATCTTCTACTGTATAGAAATTATCTTTATAAATTTGTCTTAGATATTAAGGATACACATTTAATCTTAAGTTTTAAACCTTTTCTCATTTTTTCACATTACATTTTTAGGTATTTATCTTAAAAATCAGTAGTAATTCAAAAAGTCGTTAGGAACTGAATTGTTTAATCTTTCTATGTCACCAGCACAGATCTTAATAGACACCATATTACATGGATCTATATAAATGTGTTATGGTAACAAATAACACCCAAGCTGAATCAATGATTCATCTCCAGATCACGCCTAGTTTAAGTTCCATGTATGATAGCTGATATGACTCAGATTACAAGTGCATTCTTTATTTTTTGTTATTTATCTATTCAGAGAGGCTACCTTTTCCTAATTAAGGAAAAGAATAATTAAAAAAAAATCAAACAGACAAAAACATCATAAATGCCTAAGCATGTATTATTAACTGCATGAGGTATAGTAAAATGTAATATTTATACATATAATTAAATAGCATCATGTTATAAAATTTACATTTGACCTTTAATTTTTATAGTCCTTTTAGGAGCCTTGTTATCTTCATTGCATTCGTAAATGGGGATAGGAAGAAATATGATTTCATCAAGTGTTTCTAATTTGACCTATTCTTAATAATAGCCATAGTAAATTGTTCTCTATCTATTGTTATTTCAAGGGTTCCAGAAGGGCCCTGGATCCACTAATCCCTTCTTTTCTGATGAATTTAATCTAGAATAAGATCAGTTCTTGGTTTTCATTGAAATGCAGATGTTCCAGGGGAGGATAACAACTTGAGCCCTAGCGGAACTTTATGCTTTATAAAGGAACTATTCACATTATCCTCTAAGTAAGGCAGAAAAGAAAGGAGTGAGAATTTGAAAAAAGGGTGCCTTTAAAGGAAAAGGACACAGTGTGGGGACAATATGTTTGAAATAGAGGATACTGGGCATCAGTGCCCTAGATACTTTGGGCTTGGTTTGGTCCTGTTCACTTAATCAGTAAAAAACATTTGTTAAGTACTAAAACATAATTAGTAAAAGATATGATGACTTGATAGTGTCTTTGTCTCTTGATAAACTGTTTCGTAACTGTCAACAGCAGGCAGTAATGGATCTATTTATTTGAGAGAAATTAAAAAAAAAAAAGTAGAGAAAGTAGATAGAAAACTTCTGTTGAGTTTTGTTTTCGCCTTGGCTTAGTATATGGGGCCAGTCAGCTTAGCCAGATGACATGGTGTTACTCAGGATACACAGTCATTGTTCAATGAATATAATGGTTGTACAGTACCTGCTTCTTGGCAAAAGGCAAAAGGCCAAAGCCAAGTAGCACAATCCCTATAACCAAGGAGATTGAGACTCCATCACATTTGGGGCTAATCAGAACTGTTTCAATGGCCTCCTGCTCAGATGTTTGCTTGTTCCCACCTCCAGGGTGTTTGGTAGAAAACTATAAGCCTTAGTTACAGAGCTAATATTCTTCCCAAGGTAGAATAATTTAAAAGTAAAGTGAATGTAGACAGCAAATGTGAAAAGGAGCAGACGAAGCACCTTTTAATTTTTCTGGTTGTAAGTTCAAGGGATGGGTGGGATATGTGTAATGACTGGCAATACTCAAGACATACAGGTATATACCATATAAAAGTATATGCTGTTCCCTTGAAATTAAAATTTTACCTAGCATCCTGCATTTTTTACTGTAATCTGGCAATCCATTTAGGGGACACATTTAGGCAACACATTAAAAAAAATAATAATAAAGCAACAAAATAAACACAATACATATGGTACTTTACCTTGAAAAAGACTTCAAATTTATTATAGAAGTGGGGGTTAGTTTGTGAGTTGTGAGGAAAGAATTGATATGAAGTTTATGTGAAATTGAATAGAAAGTTTCAGTGTCATATTAGATAAACTGAAGCCACCTGTGGACATTTCAAGTTGTGTCTGTTCATTTTCCTTGAGCTAGAAAAGGCTATGGTCCAAGTGATCAGTTTGGTTAGTTTTCTGTGAGTGTGGTTTTCATTTTGTCTGCCCTCTGATGGATAAGGATAAGAGGCTTATCCTGGGTCTTGTTCTAATGGGCGGGGCCAAGTTCAGTAAATCTTTAATCAAATTTTCTGTTGATGGGTGGGGCTGAATTCCCTCCCTGTTACTTGATCTGAGGCCAAACTATGGTGGAGGTGATGAAGATAATGGTGACCTCCTTCAAAAAGTCCCATGCATGCATTGCTGCAGTCTGTGCCTCCGACCCTGCAGTAGGCCAATGCCAACCCAAGCCTCCGCTGGAGACTTCTGGACACTCATGGACATGTCTGGAGAAATTTCTTGTGGGGTCACTGCTCCTTTCTACTGGACCTTTGTGCACACAATGTTTTGTTTGTGCCCTCCAAGAGTCTGTTTCCTCAGATCAGTTCAGTTCAGTTGCTCAGTTGTGCCCAACTCTTTGCGACCCCATGAACTGCAGCACACCAGGCATCCCTGTCGATCACCACCTCCCAAAATTTAACCAAACTGATGTCCATTGAGTTGGTGATGCCATACAAACATCTCATCCTCTGTCCGCTTCTCCTCCCACCTTCAATCTTTCCCAGCATCAGGGTCTTTTCAAATGACTCAGCTCGTTGCATCAGGTGGCCAAAAAGTTTCAGCCGTAAGATCAGTCCTTACAGTGAACACTCAGGACAGCTCTGCTTTAGGATGGATTGGTTAAATCTCCTTGCAGTCCAAGGGACTCTCAAGAGTCTTCTCCAACACCAAAGATCAAAAGCATCAATTCTTCGGTGCTCAGCTTTTTTTGTATAATCCAACTCTCACATCCATACGTGACTACAGGAAAAACCATAGCTTTGACTAGACAAACATTTCTTGGCAAAGTAATGTCTCTGCTTTTTAATATGCTGTCTAGGTTGGTCATAACTGTCCTTCCAAGGAGTAAGCTTCTTTTAATTTCGTGGCTGTAGTCACTGTCTACAGTGATTTTGGAGCACAAAAAAATAATTTTTAAGCATTACTTTATTAGTGTGCGAGATGAGTGCAATTGTGGGGTAGTTTGAGCATTCTTTGGCATTCCTTTTCTTTGGGATTGGAATGAAAACTGACCGTTTTCCAGTCCTGTAGCCACTGCTGAATTTTCCAAATTTGCTGACATATTGAGTGCAGCACTTTCACAGCATCATCTTTTAGGATTTGAAATAGCTCAACTGGAATTCCATCACCTCCACTAGCTTTGTTCATAGTGATACTTCCTAAAGCCCTCTTGAATTCACATTCCGTGATGTCTGGCTCTAGGAGAGTGATCACAGCATTGTGATTATCTAGGTCGTGAAGAATTTTTTGTAAAGTTCTTCTGTGTATTCTTGCCACCCCTTCTTAATATCTTCTGCTTCTCCTAGGTCCATACCATTTCTGTTCTTTATTGAGCCCATCTTTGCATGAAATGTTCCCTTGGTATCTGTAATTTTCTTGAAGAGATCTCTAGTCTTTCCCATTCTATTGTTTTCCTATTTCTTTGCATTGATCGCTGAGGAAGGCTTTCTTATCTCTCCTTGCTATTCTTTGGAACTCTGCGTTCAAATGGGTATATCTTTCCTTTTCTCCTTTGCTTTTGGCTTCTCTTCTCTCAACTATTTGTAAAGTCTCCTCAGACAGCCATTTTGCTTTTTATATTTCATTTTCCTTGGGATGGTCTTGATTCCTGTCTCCTGTACAATGTCATAAACCTCCATCCATAGTTCATCTGAAACTCTGTCGATCAGATCTAGTACCTTAAATCTATTTCTCATGGCCACTGTATAAGGGATTTGATTTAGGTCATAGCTGAATGGTCTTGAGCTTTTCCCTACTTTCTTCAATTTAAGTCTGATTTTGGCAATAAGGAGTTCATGATCTGAGCCACAGTCAGCTCACAGTCTTGTTTTTGCTGACTGTATAGAGCTTCTCCATCTTTAGCTGCAAAGAATGTAATCCATCTGATTTCATTGTTGACCATTTGATGATGCCCATGTGTAGAGACCTCTCTTGTGTTGTTGGAAGAGGGTATTTGTTGTGACCAGTGCATTCTCTTGGCAAAACTCTATTAGCTTCTTCATTCTGTACTTCTGTACTTCTGTGCCTTACTTCATTCTGTACTTCAAGGCCAAAGTTGCCTGTTATTCCAGGTATTTCTTGACTTCCTACTTTTGCATTCCAGTCCCCTATAATGAAAAGTACATCTTTTTTGGGTGTTAGTTCTAACAGGTCTTGTAGGTCTTCATAGAACCATTCAACTTCAGCTTCTTCAGCATTACTGGTCAGGGCATAGACTTGGAATACCGGGGTATTGAATGGTTTGCCTTGGAAATGAACAGAGATTTGTTATTTTTTAGATTGCATCCAAGTACTGCATTTCAGACTCTTTTGTTGACCATGATGTCTACTCCATTTCCTCTAGGGAATTCTTGCCCACAGTATTAGATATAATGGTCATATGAGTTAAATTCAGCCATTCCAGTCCATTTTAGATCGCTGATTCCTAATATGTTGACACTCACTCTTGCCATCTCTTGTTTGACCACTTCCAATTTGGCTTGATTCATGGAGCTAACATTCCAGGTTCCTATGCAATATTGCTCCTTACAGCATCGGACCTTGCTTCCATATCCATTTATATCCACAACTGGGTGATGTTTTTGTTTGGCTCTGTTTCTTCATTTTTTCTGGAGTTATTTCTTCACTGTTCTCTAGTAGCATATTGGGCACCTACTGACCTGGGGAGTTCATCTTTCAGTGTCCTGTGTTTTTTCCTTTTCATACTGTTCATGAGGTTCTCAGGGCAAGAAAACTGAAGTGGTTTGCCATTCCCTTCTCCAGTCAGCCCTCTGCAAGTTCTGTTGGTTCCATGGTGGGATTAATGGCAACCTCCTCCAAGAGGGCTTATGCTATACTCAGGTATGCTGCACCCAGAGCCCCTGCGCCAGGCCACTGCTGACATGCATCTCCACAGGAGACACTCAGACACAGTTCTGGCTCAGTCTCTGTGGGTTGGACATACATTCGTGCCCTTCCCAGGTCTGAGAAGCTCAGGCGGCCAGGTGCTTGGTGAGCGTACTGTCCCAGGTGGGTCATGCATCTTAATCATTTTCCCGGGACCCACTGCTCAGTTTCCCTAGTGCACCATGGTAACACTGCCTCAGGTGTGCCATATGTCTCCTCTGGAGGGCTGGAGGCATCACTACAAACAAAGCTAGTGGAGGTGATGGAATTGCAGTTGAGCTATTTCAAATCTAAAAGATGATGCTGTGAAAGTGCTGCACTCAATATGCCAGCAAATCTGGAAAACTCAGCAGTGGTCACACAACTGGAAATGATCAGTTTTCATTCTAATCCCAAAGAAAGGCAATGCCAAAGCAAGTTCAAACTACAGCTCAATTGCACTTGTTTCACACACTAGCAAAGTAATGCTGAAAATCCTCCAAGCCAGGCTTCAACAGTACATGAACCGTGAACTTCCAGATGTTCAAGCTGGGTTTAGAAAAGGCAGAGGAACCAGAGATCAAATTGCCAACAGCTGTTGGATTATCGAAAAAAAAAGAGAGCTCCAGAAAAAAAGCTTCTTTTGTTTTATTGTCTATACTAAAGCCTTTAACTGTGTGGATTACATCAAACTATGGAAAATTCTTAAAGAGATGGGAATATCAGACCACCTGATCTGCCTTTTGAGAAATCTGTATGCAGGTCAGAACGCAACAGTTTGACCTGGAACAACAGATTTGTTCCAAATAGGGAAAGGAGTACGTCAAGGCTGTAGATTGTCACCCTGCTTATTTAACTTATATGCAGATTACATCGTGCAAAATGCCAGGCTGGAAGAAACACAAGCTGGAATCAAGATTGCTGGGAGAAATATCAATAACCTCAGATTCGTTGATGAGATCACCCTTATGGCAGAAAGTGATGAAGAAATAAAAAGCCTCTTGATGAAAGAGAAAGTGGAGAGTGAAAAAGTTGGCTTGAAACTCAACATTCAGAAAAGTAAGATCATGGCATTCAGTCTCATCACTTCATACCAAACAGATGGGGAAACAATGGAAACAGTGACAGACTTTATATTTTTGGGCTCCAAAATTACTGCGGAGGGTGACTGCAGCCATGAAATTAAAAGACACTTGTTCCTTGGAAGAAAATCTACGACCAACCTAGACAGCATATTAAAAAGCAGAGACATTACTTTACCAACAGAGGTCCATCTAGTCAAAGTTATGATATTTCCAATAGTCATGTATGGATGTGAGAGTTGGATTATCAAGGCTGAGTGCCAAAGAATTTATGCTTTTGAACTGTGGTGTTGGAGAAGACTCTTGAGAGTCCCTTGGACTTCAGGGAAATCCAACCAGTCCACCCTAAAGGAGATCAGTCCTGAATAGTCATTGGAAGGACTGATGCTGAAGCTGAAACTCCTACATGTTGGCCACCTGATGTAAAGAACTGACTCATTGAGATATACCCTGATGCTGGGAAAGATTGACGATGGGAGGAGAAGGAAATGACAGAGGATGAGATGGTTGGATGGCATCACCGACGCGATGAACATCAGTTAGCGTAGGCTCCAGGAGTTGGTGATAGACTGGAAAGCTTGGATTGCTGCAGTCCATGGGTTTGAAAAGAGTCAGACATGACTGAGCGATTGAATTGAAATTAACTAAACTGAACTGTTCATTTTGTGTGTTCCTCTGCAGGTGGGTTCAGCAATGCATGATACAGGGTGCTCTCGGCTGGTGCACTGGGATGACCTGGAGGGATGGGGTGGGGAGGGAGCTGGGAGGGGGGGTTCTGGAAGGGGAACACATGTACACCTATGGTGGATTCCTGTCAATGTATGGCAAAACCAATACAATGTTGTAAAGTTAAAAAATAGATAAATAAACTAATTAAAATAAAAAAAAAGAAAGAAATTGCCTAGCACAGAAAAAAAATAAAATAACATATAACTAATATTATAATTTCAAAAGAATTTCTGTTTTGTAATACACATTTTAATATTGGAACTTAAAATACGTATTGCTGGTACTTGATATGGAAAGTATACTTTCTTGACCTCCTGATTTAAAATCGCTTTTAAAATTAGGTAGCGTATTTATTAACTATATGTTCCTTAGAAGACTTATCAAGGTTGGAGCATATAAATACATTCTTTGCAACCTTCTCTAATGCAGGCAAGCAGTTTGTGTTTATGATATATATATAATTGATGAATGCCTGAAATAGTAATACAGGCATATATATATATATATATATATATATATATATATATATATACACAACAATATAATGATTCCTTTGATATCTGTAGCTTCTGAATCTTAAGCTGCAACAAAAGGCTTTGGGGTAGCCTTTAGAATTATTCATTTTAAGTCATTATCATAACTGATCCTTAACACTGGGATCCTGATGTCATTGCATGTTTTAGGAAAATGCACTTAATTAAGTGTTAACATATGTGATTATTTTAGAACACCCATGTTGACAATAATTAATGCTGCATTTTGAGTATTTTGTATATCAATAAAATGTCAATAAAATATATCTACAAATATGTTTTCTTTGTGGGTATATTTATGCAAATATAAAAATAGTGTTACTTGCAAGACTGAAAATATATTTCATTTTAATAATTTTTTTTTTTGTTTTAAAATTAGTAAACTTACTCAGAAGAAGATGGGAAGGATTTTAGGAAATAATTGAGAGAAATTTTTAAATAGTCTAAATACAACCTACAAATAGCTACATTTTTGTCCTAAACAAGCAGATTAATCAGCTGTAATACAATTCATAATCTTATGATTAAATATAATTGGGATACAACTGCAAAGATATTTATTTGTTCATTTTATAAATAATCTCAATTAATTTATATTGTTTATTGAAAAAATACAAATATTCTTTCTACTTATATTTCTTAAAATTTTTAAATTAAATGTTCAAAAAGTCTAGTAATTACTTGAGTATGAATTATTTCTAACTGCCAAATGATTTTTCCAAAAACTTCTTTTCTCTTGGTAAGTTAAGTTAGTTCAGCAGGATTGTGGATAATTAAATTGTGGTTTGTTTTGTGTTTTGGGGCTGGTTCTTGAATGGTACAGTGATATACATTTAAATATGAGATACATAGTTTGGAAACATTGTATCCGATTCAGTAAAGATTACTTCATTTTTAATGTGAGAATTAGAATTATTTAACATTTGATAGTAATATTTAAAATAATTTCCACTTACTGATCCTTTTCAATCTTATTTCTAGATTGTCTCAAACATTAGCCAGTATCAGAAAACAAAGCCATGGGGAAATTTGTCATCTCTAAAATGACTGTAAAATACATTTCATACATTATTTTCTTATATGAAAAAATTTTTGAAAAATTCTGAACATTTTGTATTATTAGTGTCTCATGTGAATATAAAGAACGATGCACACTGGATAATTCTGCTGTAGTTTGTCTAGTTTGGTAGACCAGAAAGGACACAAAAATCAGATTATGGATGAATATGATTTACATTACCTCCTTCATGTTATTAAATTGCCAGTGTGTCCAATACTACTGGAGAATTCAATATCCTCAAGAGACTGTATGTTCCATAACCTCAGAGACTACTAGCTTCATTCTCTGTTCTGTCCCCAGACTTAGAATGTCTGGTATAAAGTAGGCACTGAGTAAATATTTGTTGAATGTATGATGTCTTCCTGTGTTTGTTAGACCAATAAGAGTTCAATTAAACCAATAATCATTCGTGATAATATGAAAACCGATGAAGTCAATTTAAAATCAAATAGAACCAAGCTTGACTGTTAGCTGTGTTGATTTTAGAGAAGCAACTGAGTGGCCACATTAATAAAGAATGGATGATGATATGTAAAGGTTCCTCTTATGGAAAAACTATGAAGGAATGTACAATAATTTATGATTAAGTAGTTGAACATACATGAACTTATGTTTTGACACATTCATATGCAATATGTATTGCTTTCCTTTACTTGTGTGCTAGGGAAGCAATAAATAGCCAGGCTCCAACAGGTTATGCCCTGTAGTCTTTATACTTATAAAATCACTTCAGAGTAACGGCTCTCTAAATCATAGCAGCATATAGTATATTGCAACAGGTGCTACAGAGGAATTAAGCATAAAAGGGAATAAAACAAAGTAAAAACCCCATTGTTGAAAAACAGTTATTACCTCAGGCATAATTTCTTCCACACCTTCTCCTGAGCCCCTGCCTATTTAACCATCACAATCTCTTAAGCAGCAGTCAGGTCATTTTGTGAAACTGTGTCTGTGTTTTACTGCCTAGCATATAAATACGAGGTAGCTCAGCTTTAGCAGTTGCTCTCCTGACTTCATAGCTTTGCTAAATCGTTATGAGGTACAGCTGGGATGACAGTGCTAGAAGGCTAGAGAGGGATCTCTTTTTTCAAAAAGGTCTGCTTTTGTCAAATCACCCTGAAAAGAACCTTTTTTCTCAAAAAGTCTTTTTGAGAATGTCCCATATATTCTATCATATACAAGGTGACTAGAGTTTAGAGATTTCACTTTATCAACAACATCTTAAACTCAACTGAGTTAAAATTATTTCCTTTGTCCAGAATAATAGTATCTTAGGAAGCTACATGTTGGTAATAGTGGAGCGTGAACTGAGTGAGACTTGCAACAAAGGCTGGAAATAGGACTGGGATAATGATTAACTGTGAGAAGCCATTGTTTATTATTTAATGGACTTAATCAAAAGGGCTCTGTTGCAGTGACTAGCATCAAGAGAGGGAATGCCATTTAGCAGAGCCTACACTGCAAACTCAACCATGGAAAGGACACAACTTTTCTACTTCAATCATTGGCTATGAACCCAATCACCTCTTAGTACTGACAGAACTTCTCATTTCTCAAGTAATAGGTAAAATGGAAGATAAAAGTAAAATAGGTTACTAAATTATAAACACGTTGTAATTAAACTCTTCCTACTTCTTTGTGTCCCTGGAGCCAGACTCAGATTTCTGGCTTGTATGCTCTACTTGGCTGGGCTTTGTCATCTTACCCTGCCCTTACTCCAGAGAGAATGGGATTTTTCTCTGTTCTTATGAGAGGTCCAGTTACCATTACTCCTCACTGATTCCCAGTCAGTCTTCAGATCTTAAAAGGACAGGCAGTACGCTGCCTTGTGGTCCTGAGTTTAGACTTGAATCAGACTATCTGGTTTGAATCCCTTTTTGGCCACTGTGTGACTATGTGGACAGAGATGTCTTCTTTGAAAATTCTTAATTGTTCTATATTTCAATTTTTTTCATCCATAAAAGTAATGAAAATAATGTTTAAAGAATGATCATGAGGAATGAATTAATTAACCTTTGTCAGCTATTTTGAATTAAGTAGAGTGCACTATAGGTATTCAGATAGGAAAGTCTTTCCTAATTATAAACCTCTGTTTATGAACACACAGCCCCATAGATTTCTTTTTAGAAGCATTAGTCAGAGTTGCACTTTTCTGTTTGTGTGTGTGTTTGTGTGATTCAATTTTGTCCTTTCGTTTGAAAGCTATGCTCTTTGACATTTAAAAACCTGTTTTATATTAAAACTTGTTTTTTTGCATCATCCTAATAACATTTTATCCCTAGTAAAATATTTTCAGTTTCTCTTTTGAGATTGAATTTAGATAGAAAAAAAGAGATAAATTTGGCTGTATGAAGATTCATAATTTTTAAATGCTATCTATTTTCAAGACCAGCTGTAATTTACAGCATGAGAATATTTCACAGAACACAAGTGACAAGAGAATATATAATATGCACATTAATTTAGGATATAGTTATCTATGAATTGTTTTGGGAAGTCAAATACAACTCTAAGGGCCCTACCTGTATGTGCTTAGGAAGGAAAAGAAGATATTATGCTTTTTCATAGTTGTGTGCTCCATAAGACTGTTTCCCTGTGTCTTATTTGTTTAAAGAAGAAAAATACACTGAAGGAATGGTTTGATATTCTACCAGGTGGGTGCCTTATTTTTCACTATTAACTATATACATTGATTAGCCTTACCTAAGGCTATATACATTAGCCTTACCTAAGGCTAATTTAAATGCTGCTTTTTCATTCTAATACTTTGTCACACTTTTACACAGTACATCATAGTACGATTCTAGACAACTCATAGGAAAGCTTTTTCCTATAATTGGTAAAAACTATGATTTTGAATGGGGAGGAAAATCTTGACCCTCAGTACTTTCTGAGGTAGAGTCATTTTAAAAAGAGAACAGGTTGGATCTTAGGTTCTGGAAATTGATTATCTTAAAACTATCTGGATCCTATACCTTTTAGAGAGTCTTTCCATATTCCCATAGTAGGTGTACCTGAGTTTATTGTACAACTTAGGTTACAACTGAAAATAGCAGTAGAACCAATAATACAGGATGGCTCTTATCTGACTGACAAAGCATTTCCATAACAGTGATTTCTTAGAATTGCAGAAGTGGTCAATGTAAATATTGTACAGAATTTTTGTTATTTTTGAACATTTTAAAATAATATTTCAATACCTATTCTAAGGTTGCAAATGTCCAAATAACAACTAGCAGAAGGAAACCACTGTTTATATTTGAGAAACAGTAAACCAGTTAACACGAACTGGAAGACTGTGGTTGGCTTTGGGTACTAGATTCAGTGTTTTTAACATATCTGTGTTTGTTAATATATTTATGACATTGCTTATGGGATATTGAGTAACAGAAAAACATGATGTGTGTGCTGGTGTTGGAAGGATAATGGAGTAGAACAATACAAAATAGGATGAAGAGATACTTGAATTAATAATATTACAAGTAGCTTCAGGATAAGATGTATTATCTTTGATGCCTGAGAAAAAATTACTCAAAAATAAGCATATTTTTGTAGTTTTGTGGGTTATGAGTCTTAGTGTTACTTAGTTGAGTGTCTCTAGCTTTGTCTCTCTCAGGAGACTGCAGTCAGGCTGTTGGACTGCAATCTCATCTTTAGGCTCAACTGTTAAGCTTACTCACCTGGGATTCGATACTGGTTACGTCATGACGTCATACTGGTTACATCATGACTTTACATCATACATCATGACTTGGCATTTGCATTCCTCCAGAGTAAACAACACAGAAGGCCTAAGACGAAAACCACAGGATTTTTATAATCTGATCTTTAAAGTGACATCCTATCACTTCTGCCATTCTGTTTACTTGAAGTGAGTCAGTAGATTCAGTTCACCTACAAGGGGATGGATTACGTGTGAGTGTAGATATCTGCAGGCAAGAATCACTGGGGTTCATCTTGAGGTTGCCCACCACAGATATGAAAGCCTGAGATGTAGATTTGGTAGAAGTATTGAAAGGAAAGGTCTATGTTGAAAAAGGTATAGATAGACTTTGAAAAGATAGCCCTAAATTTTAACCATAACTCTGTGTCAACTCAAGGTATGACCTTGAAAGAGTTAACTTAAGAGTTCCCATTGTAAAGTGAAATGTTGGGTTCCATTATACCTAGGTTTTCATTATTATTTCATATTATTTCCTTTTATCCTTTGCATATGATTGAATTTTAGCAACCAAGGAAACTGATTGGTATAAAGATCTTCTGTGCTACTAATACATTAAATAGATTGAAAACTATGAAGAGACTGCTGGATTTGACAATTAGGGAATTTTTTGACAGAATTCTCACTGAGTGAAAAAGACAGACCTGACTGGAAGTAATTAGAGGGTGAAGTGGCTGTCAGGTATTGGAACGAATATTTATTGGTTGCTAAGGTGAGAAATTTGACAGTGGAATGACAAAGATATGTATGTTTTTGACCTTATGTCTTTTTTTAAAGCATTAGAGACTTTCATATATTTCTGAGAAAGATGATGACCAGAGAGCCTCAGCTTTATTCACCTTTGTGCCTTAGATAATTGTGTAATGCCTGAAACAAAGCAAATGCGGGACAAGGGGATGGTAGATGAATGAAAAGAGCTTTTCCTTCTCCCTTCATTAGAGGCAGGCTGTGTGCCTAAGAGCAGGCACTAGATTGAGATTGCTTGAACTGAGTTAGTTTGCTGACATGTATTTGAGCAGGTTCCTTAAAGGTTTTGTGGCTCAGCTTTTCCATATGTAAAATGACTATAATTCCAGACTGAACAAGAAATAAATGAAGAAAAACAAAGACGAACTGAAAACATTTATATTGTTTATAATTGGGCATAAGACCTTGACATATGGTTAATTTTATTATTAAATACATTTACTTGGGAAAAATATTTACAGTTATTTTCTCTTTGACCTCACCAGCTCTTACTTTTCTTTTATCTGAAACTTTAATCATTGGCTTAATTCTATTACATATTAGTGAAGCAGAAATTTATTCACTTTCTATTAGATGCCAAGCTTTGTACTACCTGATGCCAATGTAGAAATGAATGAAATATGACTGTGTACTTTTAGACCTGTTCTCTAGGAAGAGACACATATATGTGAATGAGAATAGTGAAGTGTTCTTGACCTTGTGATACAATTGTGAATATAAATTTTTATGAATTTTTCAGAAAAACCTTTACAAGGAAAGAGATCTGTAAATATTATAGAAGTAATATTTACTTTGCGATGGACAAGACTAATGAATGCATTATTAATATTGATGATTATGGAGCTATTCCTGAATCTTTAATTTTACAATAGAGCCAGCAGACAGAATATTTTGCAAGGCTCAAGTTCTAGTGTACAATAAGAATGTTAGGATTCTGATGTACAATAAGAATGTTGTGCAAATCCCTCTGAAATATTCAGAATGTAATCTTGGCATTTAGGTACAACTGTCTTATATGAATAACTTTTAACTAAGGGAAAGAAAATAATTTGAAGATCCTGTTATCTTTTGTGAATGACAGTGAAAACAATTAATTTGAGTCTTTTCTATGGGAGGCATTGTTTTTCCATGGGATGTTCTAAAAGTTAAGGACATGTAACAAAAAAACAAACAAACAAATATCAGTGAGTGTTATGGTAAATAGTACTTTTGGGACACAGAGATGGCTTATTTGCAATATTTGTTGAACACAAAGGCTTTATAGAATATTATTAGTTACTAAATTCATAGGAAACAAAGTTACATCTTTGACCTTAAATGCTGATAATTTTTTTTTCCAGGAGAACCTGTAACAAGAAGGAAGAGTGAGAACATTTCAGATAGCAAAATAAACAAAAAATGAGAAATGTCCTCATTGTGTTATTTTTACACTTTTCTCACCCCAAATAGTAATGAGTATGTTAACTTCATCAATACTGTAATAGATTTTATTACCAGGAGAAGACCTGCCTATCTCAAAACTATAGCAACAAGGAATTACCTGCTGTTTAGTATCTAAAGCATAAATTTATTTCACTTGAGTGCTATTATACTTCATCTATTTATCCAAATGTAGTGTATCTCCTCCAAAGATAAATCTATTTTTCCCTGCAGGATTTTGTTGCTGATTAAATTAATATAAATTGCTGTCCAACTCTCATTAAGTCACCGTTGTCCAATTGTACAAAGTTATGTTTTATTTGAAATGATTATTTTCTAGCTAAAGAATGTGTGTGCTTAATAACAATCCAACTATTTTAGGCTAATCTAACAAACTATTTTAGAATGCGATGGAAAATGTAAAATAAGTATCTTCTCACTGTGCTCTAATTGAACATTCTGAAGAGAATTTTCACAAGCTGGGGCATTTTCTTGTGCTTCTTTGTTTACTATTGATTTGTTCTATAGTAGTATCTATTGCATGTCATGTGTCAAAGGGTCCCTTGATTCTCTGTGTAAAAGATAATAATATTTGAATCATGAAATTTTAAGCATTTTTTATTGGAACCTGAAGGAGGTAAAATAAATTGGGATACTGTTAACAGCACTGCTATGTTACTTTAGCTAAGAGAAAAAGAATACAGTTCATTATGATTGAATTCAGGGCTCATTTCTAAAAGTGACATAGATTTATAGTTTCTTTTTTGTCAGTCCTGCTTAGTCTCCATGGTACTAGATCTTTTTTGAAGTATGTAAGAAAGAGTTAGTGCTAATGGCAAGATTTTTTTCTATAAAGTTGTATTTTAAAGTTAGATTTGGGAAATGTTAGCAAAGCCACTCTGATTTTTTGAAACTGTGATAAATTATGACCACCAAATATAGGTTTTGATTAATATTCATAAAACAAATCTTACATTTTCTTTGTTTTGTCACAATACCTGCCAAGATCTTATGTTAACTGCTGCAACCATAGAGATTCCTCAGAAGCCTTGATAATATTTCAGAGGTTTAAACTTCAATTGAAGAATATTAAATCAGGGATAAATGAAGCTTCTAAATTCTATTACCAAGGTTCCTAATATTTATCATTGTATTTATACGTCAAATTTTCTGTTGTGCAATAGCTACTCTTGTATCTTCTGGTGAATTCCTTTCTATATTAAGTATTTGAAAACCTTCATTAACATAACCAAGTATTCAACCAATGTCCTTGCATATCAATACTTTTTAAGAGTGATTATTGCTTCTAGGGAATTTCAGTCCCACCTCCTACTTCCCATTTTACTTATTTATTAAGCAAAAACTTGAACTCAGCTCATGGGGAAAAAATGGCATATACAAAAATAAATGAAAAGATAATACACTAAATCTTTGTAGTTTGAAAAAGAAGTGTACTGTAATATGTCTGATACCTAATTTTAAAAATCTTTTATAGCTTTTCAATGATGTTTTGTTCAATTTATCTAGTTTCAACTACAGCGTGGGTCTCCATGTACATGCATACTTGACTCTTACGATCCCACAGACTGTAACCTGCCAGGCTCTTCTATCCATGGTGTTTCCCAGGCATGAATACTGGAGTGGGTTGACATTTCCTTCTCCAGGGGATCTTCTCCTACATTGGCAGGCAGATTTTTTTTATCCAAGAGCCACTTGGGAATCCCATAAAAATAATATAAAATAAAAAAAGTCAACTGCATTAGAGACATTAATGAAATTCCTCATTATTATGTTAGAGTATTCATGGTCAGAATTTTTATCTGGTAGTATGGTCAAGCTTTGGCTTGATGGCCATTTGTGTTTTGTTATTAATAAGCTGCAGTAACATGTACTTTATTTAAAGAGGTAATGATCCACATCAATAATTATCAAAAAGAGTTGAATCAAAAAAGCCTGAAATTTTTTTTTTCTTTGTAAAACCATTAATGTTACAAGAACCATTTAATTCTCTGAACAAAATTACTTGGTACAAAAATGTGTGGAATCAAGAATTTGAACTATACCCTTTAGCTCCTTAGCTTCCCTGATAGCTCAGTTGGTAAAGAAGCCTCCTGCAATGCAGGAGACTTGAGTTGGATTCCTGAATTGGGAAGATCTCCTGGAGAAGGGATAGGCTACCCATTCCAGTATTCTTGAGCTTCCCTGGTGGCTCACCTGGTAAAGAATCTGCTCACAATGCAGGAGAATTGGGTTCAGTCCCTGGGTTGGGAAGATGCCCTGGAAAGGGAAAGGCTATCCATTCCAGTATTCTGGCCTGGAGAATTCCATGGACTGTATAGTACCTGGGGTCGCAAAGAGTCCTTGGACAAGACTGAGCAACTTTCACTCTCACTTTAGCTCCTTGTAAACAGAAATCTATTCCTACTGTGTTTATGTTTTCTTGGTAAGTGTATTTCAGTACTAAGAAGTGTGTATAGGGGAAGGATGCAGAGAGCTTAGGGAAGTTTATAACGTTATCTCCTTCTCACTTGGCTTAGGGTATTTAAAAGTTTGTACATACATACTACTCTATATAAAATAAACAACAAGGACCTACTGTATTGCACAGGGACTTATATTCAGCATCTGGTAATAACCTATCATGGGAAAGAATTTGAAAAAGAATAGATATATATGGGGAGGGGTGAGTCGGTGGGTGTATTTGTGTGTGTGTGTATAAAATTGAGGCACTTTGCTGTACACCTTAAACTAATACAGCATTTTAAATCTACTATACTTCAATTAATAATTATTTTGAAATATATTTTCTGTTTGAGTTACTACTTTTTATCTTACTCTTATGGTTCCTTTTTATCTTTATTAATTTAAAAACTATGTTTTGGCACAAAATGTATAAAAGCTCATTGACTTTTAATGTTTAATTCATTACGTTTCTTCTCTTTAAAAAAGGCTTGAAGAAGATGATTGCAAGATTTTTCCTTTGTTCTGACACACCATAATTACCCAGATATGGAGTTTGTACTTTTTACATATATAAAATAATTTCTACTTAATTTCTCCATAGAGTATCTTAAGTGTCATATGTTTCATTTTTATTTTCTTATACATTTTCTTTGAGAATAGAGGATAGAATAATAATTACTTCACTTGGAATATGATTTCCTGAAAACAATAAATTGTTAATCCTTATCAGAGTAATTTTTATAGGTATCTAGGATTAACACTATGCTAAAAAGATTAATGCTATATTTCTTTCCAGATGATTTTGTGTCTTCTGGTTAATTTTTAAGATACACACACTCATACTGAGACATGTGTTTGTATCACAGGGTGATTCTGGTAATGGGGTTAGTGATCCTTTGCTTTCTTGGCTAGACCACTGTAAGTCAACAAAGCAAAAGAGGAAGAAAAAAAGAAGGAAACTTAGTGGGGCCATGTCTGAGAGGAGCTAATGGATGCTTTTGGTTTAATGATATCTGAAATATATTTTTCAAAGTGCCTTAGAATGGAAAAGAAACTTTTCCATTAACTGTTTTAGTCCCTGGGAATACTGATATTCTCCACAATGCCATTCTGTCTCTGCTATGTATTTTCATTTCTGAATCTTTAATATTTAAGAAATCCATTGTTGGGATATTTGACTCTTTTCTGTTTGAGATGAAGTGAATCATTTCTATATCTTTTTGTCTTGGATTTGGATGGTGAAATTGTTTTACATTGAATGTTTACTGGCAATATTTAGCAAATTTTCCCTTAAGTACTAATTTGTAATAATACATCCATTTCCATCTAAGGTTTTTAAAGGTGACTGTGAGTGCACATGTGTGTATGTTTTATGTTCATATGAAATAATAATATAATTATTTTGGATAATATTTCAATGGTGTAGAAAATGTATAGATACACTGTAAAAAAAATGCTCTTTTCTTTCTATAGCATGGGTCACATTGGAAATATCCATTGTCTTTTCGCTGTTTGGTTGGTTAATATTTGCTGCTATACTTTGGCTGAACTGGTGAAGTTTTTCCTTTTTTTTATCTTAGTTATTGGCAGATTAACTCTAGACAAGATTGTCAAAGAGATGCCTCTTTGGCAATCTTGATTCCCATATAATTTTTTTGTTTCTTGACACCAGGCTCCCAAACAGATTGAAATTTTTCTGTTTGAAGAAATGAATCAACTATCTATGCTTTTTTGTTATTGTTGTTCAGTCGCTGAACCTTGTAGAGCTCTTTGTGACCCATGGGCTGCAGCAGGCCAGGTTTTCCTGTCCTTCACTATTTCAATGAGTTTGATCAAACTCATATCCATTGAGTCAGTGACGCCATCCAACCATTTCATTCTCTGTTGCCTGTTTCTCCTCTTACCCTCAATCTTTACCAGCATCAGAGTCTTTTCCCATGAGTCGGTTCTTCGCATCAGGTGGCCAAAGTATTGGAGAATCAGTATCAGTCCTTCCAATGAATATTCAAGGTTGATTTTCTTTTAGTTCAGTTCAGTTGGACTGCATCACACCAGGCTTCCCTGTCCATTACCAACTCCTGGAGCTTGCTCAAACTCATGTCCATCCAGTCAGTGATGCCATCCAGCCATCTAAGCTTTGGTCTTCCCCTTCTCCTGCTTTCAATCTTTCCCGGCATCAGGTTTTTTTTTTTTTTTCCTAAGGAGTCAGTTCTGGGCATCAGGTGGCCAAAGTATTGGAGTTTCAGCTTCAGCAATGGTCCTTCCAAAGAATATTCTGGACTGATTTCCTTTAGGATTGACTGGTTTGATCTCCTTGCAATCCAAAGGACTCTCAAGAGTCTTCTCCAGCACCACAGTTCAAAACTATCTTCAGTGGTGAACCTTCTTTATGATCTAATTCTCACATCAGTACATGAGTACTGGAAAAATTAAAAACAACAGCAACAAAACAACCATAGCTTTGACTGTATGGATTTTTGTTGGCAAAGTGTTGTCTCTGCTTTTTAATACTCTGCCCTGGTTTGTCATAGCTTTCCTTCTACAGAGCAAGGATCTTAATTTCATGGCTGCATTCACCATCCACAGTGATTTTGGAGCCGAAGAAAATAAACTCTCTCACTGCTTTCACTCTTTCTCCTTTAATTAACCATGAAGTGATTGGACTGGATGCTATGATCTTAGTTTTTTGAATGTTGAGTTTTAAGCCAGCTTTTCAACTCTTCTCTTTCACCCTCATTAACAGGCTCTTTAGTTCCTCTTCACTTTCTGATATGAGAGTGATATCAACTGCTTCTGAGGTTGTTAATATATCTCCCTACAATCTTGATTCCAGCTTGTGATTTATCCAGCATGGCAATTTTGCATGATGTACTCTGCAAAGAAGATAAATAACCAGGGTGACAATATACAGGCTTGTCATGCTCCTTTCCCATTTTTGAACTTGACAGTTCTATTTCTGGTTCTAACTGTTGTTTCTTAACCAGCACACAGATTTCTCAGGAGACAGATAAGGTGATCTGGTGTTCCAATCTCTTTAAGAACTTTCCTTGTTCATTGTCATCCACACAGTCTTTAGAGTAGTCAATGAAGCAAAATTAGATGTTTTTCTGGAACTCCCTTAATTTCTCCATAATCCAGTGAATGTTGGAAGTTTGATCTCTGGTTTGAGAGTGTATTTTTCTGTTTGTTTTTTTTTTTTCTTTCTGTTTTATTAGATAAAATTGACATACAACTGGGTATCGGTTTAAGTTGTACAGCATAATGACTATATATATATCATGAAATGATTGCCACAATAAATTTAGTGAACATCTATGGCCTTATACTGGTATAATATTTAAAACAATTTTGTGCATTATATATTTGTATTCATTTATCTTATAACTGGAACTTTGTGTCTTTTGACTACCTTTGTCCCCATACAAAGATACTAAATTGTTATTGACTATGTTACTCTGTACATTTCATCCTTCTAACTCATTTATTTTGTAATTAGAAGAATCAGATGCTAAAGTATACATTTTCATTAAAGGTAATAAATAAGACTTATCATAAAGAAAAAAGAAAGAAGAGACCCTTTGCAAAAGGCCATTATTTTATTTGACTAAATAATCTTATTGCTTTACAAAGAAAAATAATTATCTGCCTTTTATTTTAAGAGGTTTAGGGGGAAAAAGTAAGGGCTATAAGCTTTGTGTTTAAACTGTGTTATGTTTCATGAATAACCTTAAAAATTATTGCAATAGTAAATATTCCTAAAAGCAAGACTATATTTCTTTGAAAATGCAAGTTTCTGAGATATTTCAGCGCATATCTTATTTTTTTTTAATATCCTTGAAAGGTAAATCAATGTCTCCAAAACAAGAAAAAATAGTCTTTTGGGTGCTTTCAACTATATCTTATTCAGTAGTCATAGGTGTACTAGGGGAAAGAAAAAGCCAGATAACATAGATAATTGTTGCTTCTAAAAAGTAAAGTTTTGTAATTATTCTAATTCGCAAAATTTTAACTGCTCCAAAGTTAGTGCAAATATAGTTATTGCTTCAAAACATATTTTTAACCTAGAGATGCCTCGGCAGTGTCCATGGTAGAAAATCATGTACTTTGGCTCTTTATCTGCCTTCAGTATGAATTATGTTAGATGAATAGTTAAATAACATGTTGGTTAAAAAAGTCCAGATATTACTTTGTAAGTAATCTGCCAGCTTTGTTGTTTCTGATGGATTTTCCATCACAGTTGATTTGTGTTTCTTTACTGTATTTCTAGCTAGAGCCAAGTGTTGAACAATGATACTATATATCTTTTTTGTACAATTTACCAATTTTGGTTATTTTAGAACCTAGGTGTTCCTGAATTGTCCTTGTGAATCATCACCATTCTGCAGAGAAAGGACTTAAGAAAGAAATGATTTATATACTGAAGCATTAATGTGATTTTTAAACTATATAACTCAAAGATGTTTTTACCAAAGGCAGGGAGAAGAGCTTTTTCTAGGGGATCAAAACTGTAGTATCTTTAAATAAATAGACGCCATTAAGCCATTTTAGATATCTTAATTATTAAGAAGCTCATATTTTATGAGGAAAGCTTCGTACAGGTTTTTATCTTAAATAGTAATCTTTGTCACAATCATTTTAGGCAGCCACTTTTGTACTGTTCCTTTTCAAGTTTTGTTTCCTTATGCTTTTTCAGTTGCATAGTTTCTAGAATGGATTACTTTTAGCCTAAACTCAGTTAAATATAACTTAGAAGTAATTCTATAGCATCCTCTTATCTAATGGGAAATAAAAAACAGTCACTCTATATAAAATAGTATCTTGCTCAAATTTCATTTGATTTCATTGATGTGTGTAGATTTTGAACACTTTGGAAAAGTACAGACAACCAGAGGATGGAGTTTATAAAGACTTCTAGGTGAGATGTGTATGGTTTGCGTGGCTTGGTCTTCATGCTTTTTCACAGTTCTTAATGGGACTATTTTTTTCAACAACAACAAGAACAACTTGGTTATTCTTCCGACTATACAAGACTCTTTTTTTGTTGGTTTGTTTTTACCAGTTGTCTTAATTCAGTCACCATATTTGATTGGTTTAATTATCTTTCTACATCAGAAAATGTGTGCTGTTATTTGTGTAGACATCTTTAGAAGTCATTCAGTTTAATTTTTTAAATGAAAAGTGCTTGACATTATTATAATTTAAGATGGCACTTATTTTTATAATTATAAAATATTCCAGATATATAGAAAGTACACTGAGAGTTAGAAACTGATTATTTGAATGATAACTCACCAGTAGTCTTGCCTGGAAAATCCCATGGACTGAGAAGCCTGGTAGGCTATAGTCCATGGGGTCCCAAAGAGTCGGACAGGACTGGGCGACTTCACTTTCACTTTATCTATTCATATGCATTCTGTTTTATCAGGTTACTAAAATCACAATATTTATTGAATAAAAATGAATATGATAAACGATTGTATGTTATCACTGTATTAATATTATATGACATTTATATAAATTATGTGTAACATATATATGAATCAATAAATTAGTATATTAATGACTAACTAGAATAAGTTCTGTTATAAAATTCTTTAATTATGGGAATCTTAACAGGACCTGACTTGCATTCTTTTTCTCTAAATGCATCCTTTATTATTCTGTATTTAAGGACATTAGTGAAACCTCTTTAGGGTCTCCTTTTCTGTTGAGGTCTTACCACTAGGACATCTTCAAGTTATTTCTTTTCCTTGACATTTTCTTTCCCAGGCTGTTGGTTACTGATTCCCAGATGTAATTGCTTTTTAGTTTTTCCCAGCGTTGCTCAGGTCAGCTTCTATAGTGATAGGGCTAGAAATATGATGAATGGAACATAAGCATGATTTCATTCTGGTTTTGTTTAATTCCTGTTGACCGTTTTGCCTACTAGTTAAATGCTGGAAGTTGAGGAAATGTTTCTGATATGAAAATGTTTCTTTACCCTAAGCAGCAATACCCATAGCTCCATCATATACTTGTTTTATAACTCCTGAAGAATAGATGCTATAATGGTTATTATTTCTACTAAATTATACATATTTTATTATAAAGATTAAATATAGTTTAGATATAATTTTCTTCCCCGTGAAGAATATACTTTGAGGTACAAGCAGTTGTCTTAAAAGTTGAGTTTCATAAAATGACACGTTTCATAATTTGGTAGCTGCCTGTAAATGTTAAATCATCAAAGTATTAATATAAAAATGTATTGATGCATTCAAATTTTTAATCTGTGTTTTGGCGTTATATTAAACCAGACTATGGTAGCTATTGATTTTAAAACCATTAAGTGTATATTTAAATAAACTCTCAGTCATGTTAAAGTTACAGCATAAATATTGCATCATATGCCACAACCTTAGAAACTCTCCCTTAGCATTAATGGTCCCTGACTCCCTTTGGATATTTTAGGAATTGATACTCCATAATGGGCCATTAAGGAAGATGTTTAATTTGAGACCTATCCAGGTGCACCCTACTGAGATGAGATAATTTCAAAACCTCTAGTTTTCCTCCTTCTTGGTTGCTACTGATACACTAACTGCAAGGAATGAAACATAGCAAAGTTATCTGTATGACTCTTAAAGGGCAATACATTTCTTTCATAATCTCAAGAACAAGGCTTGTTAAATATATAGATATCCTTATGTTAGGAGGTTCTAAAGGAATTATTTTTAGACCTTATCTGTTGCACATTTTTTAAAAAATCCACTATTTTATAGTAATCTCTTTATTATTAATACTTGTTTAAACTTCTTTTGAAAAGATACATACTGATCTTTTTTTTTTATGTGAATATCAAGGGTTTAAAGTCAAACTGTTATTATGAAAGAGATGAATGGGACTGACTAGTCATGATAACTAAACCACAGTGAAACTCTGATATAAGCATCTAGCTCATAATGAGATTTACCTTCCCCTGCATTCCATTTGGTTTTGGAAAGTCTTCAAAGAAACTGTAAGTAGATGTGCATTTTTTTTTTCCCCTTGTGTTCCTGAAGGAATTGGAATAGAATGAATTTGATATTACTACCTCAGTTCTTATAGCTTTTCTATTCCAGGACTTACTTTTAATTAAGTCAGTTATTTAGTAACTGTCATTGTTTTCAGAGAAGTAGTGTTGCAACTCCCTGCCCTTCCCATTCAGCCTTCTAAACCCATTCTACAGCTTGATATGTCTAGCATCTAAGTTGACTTTTAAAGTTTATTGTTCCCAGCTATGCAAATAGCTTTTTACCAGTGTCAACTGTATTACTATCTGCATTGGTATGATATTTTTAAAATTTTGCTAGAGAAAACATAATTACTTGTTTTTTTATTTCTCCAGCAAACCCTGGTACTGTACTTGTAACATAAAATTATGCTAGATAGATTATATTATCATGATTGTCAATTATGAAGTACCCAGGTGATTTCAGTTATAAAATTGTCAAAAAGGAAGCAGCATAAGACAATACTAATCTATCCCAATCATGAAGTCAGGGCAGATAATAAAAATCCGATAAATATTAGAAATGTTTGAGTTTCATGACCTGATCACCTCTCAAAGCCCTCACCTACAAATTCCATCACATTGGTATTTGTTGCATTAATGCTATTATTTATACTCAGGTTAATTTCAAACTTACTTATTTTATTTCCTATTGAACATATCAGTGGAGACAAATATCTTATCCAAAACCTATTGGAAATAACCAGATGCTTTGTGGAATCTCAGGGAAAAGGTTAACTCAAGGACACTTTGCAAGGAAATGATCCTTAGTAAAACATCAATCTATTTCATGACTAAATTATATGCTGCCCTAATGCTAAAAATAGCGTTGCTCATTAAATCCAAATTTGTTCCTAAACATTAATAGACACTTGTTAGATCATAACATTATCTGAAAGACAATTAGATGGGACTTTTACTCTAGAGGACTTTCTTATAAAAGTTACCTTTCTGGATTACCTGTTTTCTTACATAACATCAAATAATGTTTGAAATATAATTATAAGGCAATATGTGTTTTACTTAAGCAGTAAAAAATACTTTGTTAGTGTTTCAGACAATGGGTAGAGATTTAGCATTTCATTGCTTGAAAAGCGTGGTGGGTGAATAAAAAAAAATAATTGAATACAAATGGATCTTTTTTCTTATCACTTTGAAATTTGTGAGACAGTAGGGAAGGAATGAGGAAAGAATGAAGACTTCAGGAAAGTTCTAGTGGAAATGTAATTTTACTTTTGGACTATTCTCGCTAACTCGAATCTATTTTTTTTTTCCTGTATATTCTTAACCATCTTCTCTTTTTTCCTTTTATTTTTCATCTTGATTTATTCGTTTTCTTTCCACACTTACAAAATATATAACTTTCATATTCTGTAATATGAGAAATCATTGTCTTGACTTTTCTTCAAGTAATCTATACTTTAAATCACAGTTCTACACTTGGAGGTCACTGTGAACTCCCAAAGTACAAACTCTAGCTAATATTGTTACTAATACCACTAGCCTAATTTTCCTTCCTGTCCATTTTTTTCTCTGTATGCCAGGACCAATTTAATCTTCTAAAAGTGTGGTATTTACATTTTACTTTCTGACTCTATCCCAGTGCTCACACAACCAATCATCGATTCCTATTGAACATTCTTCTGCCCCAGTCAGCACCAAATGTAATCTCATTTATCATTTATAATCCTACTTTTGAATATAAAATCCTTCATTAAATGAAAACAAGGATTTTTCTCACATATTGAATGCCTGCTCTTGCCAGGTATCTTTATAGGTCATGTATGTGCATAACTTTTATTTAAGCCTTCTAACCATCTTGTGGAATAAGTATTAATTTTAGATGTGAACATTAGAGTATAGAAAAATTAAGTCATCTTCCTGTGGTCATACAGCTCACAGCTTGAAGAGAGAGAACTTCAAAACTTTCTCACTCCAAAGCTCGCATTATGCCTCCTATTCATGCTGATTCTGGTGGCTTTGTTTAATACTTGATGGTAGGAAGTTTTTTTAAAAAAATGTGCATAAATAAGGGACGAAGAAAGATACGGCCACATCTGGTTCTAGGTCAATGCAAACATACACTTAGTGTGTGTGAAATTTCTTCCAGCTTGTATTTGTCTTGAATGTTTTGTAAAATATACATCTGAACAGATAAGTAGCCGAGTTAAACACGTAGTCTGTTATTTGGTAGTAATACACTGCCCAGTGCACACCACTGCCATTGTATCCGAAAGTGTTGTAATTTTCTGAAATCAGTATTTGATCTCAGATAGCTTAGCAGCTGCTTAGAGATGTTATGCAAGTTTAGAACCCTGACAAATGTATCATATTATGAAAATGCAAAGTCGCTGATATTTTTGTGTGGTGTCATGTTAGGTACTATCTAAATAGTAGTTAGTTTATTAATTTGATGGTTCATTTAATACTTTTATTTCATTTAATATTTTAACTCAGTCTCTTTATATCAAACCAAAGATGATTCACATAAATTACTTTTAGAGCAAAATGCTCAAGTGTTTAAAAGTTATTTAGAGGATTTAAAAAATTTTTTTAAATATACTTTGTATAAATATTTGACTTCCCTGGTTGTTCAGATGATAAATAATCTGACTGCAATGTGAGAGACCCAGGTTCGATCCCTGGGTTGAGAAGATCCCCTGGAGAAGGGAATGGTTACCCACTCCAGTATTCTTGGGGCTTTCCTTGTGGCTCAGAAAGTAAAGAGACTACCTGCAATTCAGGAGACCTAGGCTTGATCCCTCTGTCTGAAAGATACCTTGGAGAAAGGAAGGGCTACCCACTACAGTATTTTTGCCTGGAGAATTCCATGAATTGAGTAACACTTTCACTGTAAATATATACTCTCGTTTTTGAAAGATAATGTTTGCAGTGATTTTTATTTATGCAAATTGTGCTTTTAAAATAAAAAAATAAAATTTCAAAATTCATAGTTGAAAACTAAGTAAATTGAATTCAAATTCTTTGTATAGCTTTCACAACCTTTTCTCTTCTACCCAAATGCTTCTCTATATGATGTTCCCTTGCTCCTTACTTACTCAGTAGACCTCACATACTAGACAAATTAGAGTTCTACAGTATGCTGTTTTTTATCTGCTCTTAACTTTCTTCATAACAACTCATTATCTAGAGTAATCCTTCTCCAACCACTGTTTATTCACATTTTATCTACTCATGCTCTAGCACAAGTATCCTTACAAACTTAAAAATTCCATAATCTACTCAAATGCACTCTCATTTGAGAAGTTATAGATAATAATTCTCTTGGCAAGCAGCAAGAAAACTTTAAAGAATAAGTATTTTTTTTAAGTTTTAGACATTGTAAATTATAGCTAACATTTTAAAAATTATGTATTTTACTCAGACTGAACTTTAAAACTTTTTTTGCTTCCACCAAGTGATCATTAACATCAGACGTTTAAATACTTTATAGGATGGTGATAGGAGGAAGTTGTGTAATAGTCATCTAATTTTTCATTTTACAGCTCTACTTCTTTTCCCTAAGAGTTAATTATAACTTGGAGCATCCATTCACAGCAGAATGAGTCTTCCATGTAGAACCATGTTGGAAGGACATGTTTTTGAGAATAGATACCATCTATCATTTTATAGGACATGGATTATGGAGCACTGACCTGTATGTGCATATGATTGTATAATATTAATAAATCATGGACATATTGCCATATTAAATTTGAATAATTAGCAAATAACCCTGGAAGAATACAGATTACACTCAAAATATTTATAAACATTTCTAAAGTAAGAGTTGTTTTTTTTTTTTTTTTTTTGAGAAAATAGCTACAGTTTAGCTATTTGGAATGAGGAAATGTTGCTGTATGGGAAACTGTTGTTTTATAATTAGCAATGGTGTTATAGGACTATGTACCAATCAGTTATTAAAACAGTGCCACAAGGCATTTTAAACATTTGGCATGTGCCAAACGTGAAAAAAATCAAACTCTAAAAATACTTAAATGGCAAAACATGTAAGTATATAAAATGAAATGTGGATTAATATAAATTTGTAAAGTAGATATGGAATACAATTTGTAGTTAGCAGAATTTGTAATAAGTGAATATTTAACTGGTGGGAGGATATAAAAATATTATAAAGAAGATATTATAGTGTCTTCGGTAGGTTATTATGAGGGAAAAAGCACAATAATGGCATGCAATTTAATTTGGAAAAGATTGAGGTTATTTTATAGATATGTGGTTAAGAATAGCTAAAGTAGAAGCAACAATTCCAAGATGAATGGCATTCTCAGTCTAATACTAATCTTTATTTAGAGTGTATAAAGAAAGTAAATATAAAATAAACTTTCAAATATGATTTGAGAAGCAATATGAAAAAATTAAATGGAGAAAAAAGCATGTCGTTAGAATTTAAGGTACCAGTTTCCTCAAAGTAAATCAATGTCCTAAGTTCAGAAGAACTTTTATTTCAGCAGTAACAAAAAAAATTAGTTTTAGCATATAATTGTGCTAGATATGAATTAAGGTTAATCTGAATTAAATAAGGAATTTTATTAAATTTTAATCTGAATGAATAAGGAATTTTCCATGTAGTTTATGAGGAAAGATTTTACTTACATAAAGCATTTGTAGAATATTTTCTGTATTGTGAACTTTTTTTAATATTTAGTTAAATATGAGTGAAATCACAGTTTCCTAATTATAATCTTAAATATTAATGATATAAATTAGAACACTTTCATCCACCTCAATTTTTCATTTCTAATATTGTTAAGTGTACTGAAGTTATAAGTTTTGTTGGATGACAGATAACCAAATCAAGATAAATATATTCCGTCCAAGTTTTGAGGGCTTCTCTGGTGGTTCAGACAGTAAAGAATCTGCCTGCAGTGTGGGAGACCCAGATTTGATCCCTTGATTGGAAAGATCCCCTGCAGAAGGAAATGGCAACCCACTCCATTATTCTTGCCTGGAGAATTCCATGAAGAGGAGCTTGATGGGCTACAGTCCATGGGGTTGCAAAGAGTCCTTCATGACTGAGCGACTTTCGTTCCAGATTTTTGATAACATAACAGGCAAAACTGTCTGCCATATTCTGATAATCTTCAATATAAGTTAGAAACTATCTTTCCGTAGTAATTTTTACAACAACTTAATTTTTAAAGTAATTTAATATGTTTTATTACTGGAAATTAATATCCTCAGTAACACAGTGTATTTCAAACAAGAAGAACATACTGAAAATTATTTTTTAAAAACTAAAATCTTACATTGTTTTAGTGTCCATTATTCATCCGTAGCTTTCTTAAGGACAGTGTGCATCTCTCCCAAGGAGACTGTGTATGATTTTCCTAAATATGTGAGAGGTGTGGGAGTCAAGCATATGGTCTGTTCCTCAGTTTTGAAGAAATTAAGGAAACAAAGGAATTGGTGAATGACAAACAAGCACTGGTAGACATGCATGATGACATGATATCTCTGCATCATGCACGGTGTGTGCTAAGTTGCTTCAGTCTGACTCTGTGACCACTATTGACCATAGACCCCCAGGCTTCTCTGTCCATGGGGATTCTCCAGGTAAGAATACTGGAGTGGGCTGTCATACCCTCCTCCAGGCGATCTTCCCAACCCAGGAATTGAACCTGTGTCTCTTATGTCTCTGGCATTTGCATGTGGGTTCTTGACTAGTAGTGCCACCTGGGAAGCCCCAGTGATTTATGGTATTGCTAATTCTCTCAACAAAATACAGGTGTATATTTTTCTCTTATACAGTTGAAGAAACTGAAATTCAGAGAGCTTTGTAAAGTTGGCTAGCACCAGAATGTTCAGTCAGCATGTTTTTAAGTCCTTTGCTGTTTCTTTCAAAAGACAGTCTGGCAAGTTGTGTGTGTGTGTGTGTGTGTGTGTGTGTGTGTGTGTTGTGTGTGTGTGTGTGTGTGTGTGTGTGTGTGTGTGTGTGTGTGTGTGTGTGCGCGCGCGCGCGCACGTTTCTAGAATATCTCACTTAACACATATCACATTTTGCACAGCATTTTAAATTATTGGTGAGTATACCTTCTGGCATCCATATTTTACTGAAAGTTGTTTTAAAATGGTGATATTTTAGACTTTCAGCCACATTTTCTTATTTGACCCATAGTATTAACATAGAACTTTGTACATGGAAAAGTTTAAAGAAATTCTTTACAGTTGGAAATATATGTTGAACTTGACTTGTCAAATTCTTTTTATTATTAGTAAATTTTTTTGAGTAATCATTTTGTTCAAATGTGATTTAATGAGTCTATGTCTTTTCTTGGTTTTTCTTCTTTATGTGTTTTTGAAGAGTTATGTTTCCGAAATGATTTGAGTAAAAATCCCCTTTATATGAAAACTGATTGGTTTGGCTAATAACAACATGTAATTGGAAAAAAAAATCATTCCAAAAAGTTTTATTTCTTTTTTTTAATGTTAGTATTGAAAGAGTAATGGCTTATTTTTCATTAGATTACGAACAGTCTGGTCTGAAACATTATCTACTAAAATTTCAGCTTTATTATTTGTACCTCCAAATTAGCATATTATTGCTGGACTGTGAGTGAAAGGTCCATGGATGGTGAGGCTAGAGTGTGAGAACATGTCACTGTTCTCAAATAATAGCTTCCCTTCATCTAAATTTCTTTCCCCACCTTTGTTTGCACACAGGTGTTTACATAGTAAACAGTGCATGGTTACACGGTAATCATGAAAACAAATTTTTATGCATAAATCAAGTGCAAAGTAATCTTAGTAGACATAGCTTTATGCCCTGCCATGATATCCTAAAATAAGTCATTATAGATAATCACTTTCTTATACTTTCTATAATTTTCCTCTGTTGCTTCATCAAGTTGAAAATACATGAAATAAACCGCTGGTTTTCATTAAAACTAGACTTAATTTACTTCATAATTGTGATACTCATATTTCACTATGGGAATAATTTTTTGATTCCTTCAAAGGGTACAATATCATAATTGGTCCAGTTTCCTTTTTAAACATGTCTATCTTCTTCTTTCTCTTTGTCCCTCCAGACCTACTTGATATATCCATGCTGTTCCTTTGTTCTCTACTCAGCACAATTATGTAACATGTTTAAGCAAAGCCTAAGTCTTCCCTTGAAAACTTGCTATATTTTGTCTATTCCTTTCCACAAGTAACACCTCTGATTATGCTCATACATCTTGTTTATTTCTACCATAGAGAGAAGAAAGAACACTGATGTTGGAGGCAGACATTCAGTTTGAAATTCTTGCTCAGTAACATGTCTGATTTTCCTCTTCAGTAGACATTAGACAATATTATCTGCATGATAGATCTGTATGGATAATTTAATCATATAATTGTGTAATACCTAGAAAAGTAGTTGTCATATGATAAGAACTGAAAAATGTTAATTCTTCTCTTTATATGGAGACTTCATTTATTATGATTTTCCCATTACAGGAGAAATTGTGGGAAACATTTTTCTCCTTTAGTTACATTCTCAATAGTATCCACCATGGTAGATATTTAGTATATGTTTTTGAAATGGTGAATAAATAACTCACCTAGATGAGTTGGTATTAAAATAGTACTGTATATATTTATCTTCTACATATATGTGTGTGTGCATGTGTTTGTGTGTATTTGTCTGTGTACATATACATGTCTCTTGATGCTACAGTTATAGAGGGGAAGAAAAGATAATTGAATGTTGGGGGGGATGTTTACTTGTTGATGTGTCAGTCAATTTACATATCCTTATTTAAGTATCCATAATCACATGCATGTAAAAGAAGGCTATTTTAAATTAGTACCTGCTTTCAAATTTATTTTCAGAAAGAGTTATATACTTGTCACATGACAATTAAATATAAGTTCTAAATGTTTTCTTATAAGTCAAAGTGTTAATAAGAAAAACATAAGCAAAATATTGCACAGAAATCCTTTTCACATTATTTATCTCAACCTCATTTTTTCTTGTCAATGCTTTCTCTGTTTGTAAAAGTAAAATGTTATGAGAGTGTTTATTATGAGCTTAGTTTTTCTGTTATGTCTGTGGGTTTAGAAAGAAAATTATTATATCTGTTGTTTTCAGATTTAGTTTATTTCAAGCCTATCTGTACAATATTGATTCAGTGAATATTTTTGCTTGAATTTTCAAATGATCTTGCTTCTTACACAACCACATTAAAAAGTATAAGTAGGATAAAATTGAAAATTCATGAGATATATAAGAATTGTTAAGATATATAGCACTTTCATGCTTATTGTTCTGAACAATACATATTTTTATGTATTGCATATAATATATGACAATTTTTAACATATTTATTGTTCATGTAACCATATGAATTAAGTAACATTGCTTCCCCACCATTAACAGACAGGAAACCAAGGAACTGAATGCTTAAATGACTTACCCAAGTCTTAGTACTAGTAGATTTGTGTGTATGTTAGTTGCTCAGCCCTGCCCCCCTCTTTGCAACCCCATGGGCTGTAGCCTGCCAGACTCCTCTGTCCATGGAATTCTCCAGGCAAGAATACTGGAGTGGGTTGCCATTCCCTTCTCCAGGGGAACACCCCAACCCAAGGATTGAACCTGGGTCTCCTGAATTGCAGGCAGATTCTTTACTGTCTGAGCTACCAGGGAAGCCCACTAGTAGAGCTAATAATTCAGATTAGATGGTCTTGCTTCAGAACCTGTGCTCTTAATTACATCCTGTGAATAGTAGTGCCAGAAATTTAGATAAATCTGTGTAATTTTGCCTTATAATGAATGCAAGCACCTCAGAAACATTTTCCAATGTGTTTTGATAGAATGAGGGTTATTAAAATCCTCAGTAAACTATCTCTATTTTGAATATTTCTTTCCAGAAAAAAATTTAGATTTATACTCAAAATGTGAAATATATTTCACATTATTTCACAATAGTGAAATATATACTATCAATAATTGCTTGAATAGAGGAAAGAGAGAGGAAAGGAAAGAAAGAAAGAAAAGGAAGATCCAGTTAGTACTTGATTGATCAGTTTTAAAGATGCTCACTGTGAAAAACGACGTCTTCAAAATTGGGGTCCTGTACCTTCAATACTTTTACTTTCTAAGATACATATGTGCAAACTTTAAAGAGAGGGCAGCTATATCAGTTTGGTTCAGTAAAATAACTTTACAATGCTTAAAATTTTTAGTGCCTTCTATATGTATTTAACACTTTTAAGCAAAATTCCTTATTTTTAGTTATAGGATCCTGGAAGATAGGTTGCATGTTTTAATCAATATTTTGCCCTATGTTCTTAGCACAATACTTTGTATTTTAGAGGACACTCAGTAAACTTCTGCTAAATGAATTGATTATGATTGAGCATAATTAATTAACATAAATTATAATCTTCACAAATTTAATTACAAAAATAATTAGAACAGTAATATAGTTAAAATGTAGAATAATTTCTGAATTATTCTCAGGGTCTGGAATGAAAGTAAGACTCATACATTTAACTTTTTTTGTTTACACATATAGTAATCATAATGAATGATTTTTTAAACTTTTCTGTTATTAATAAACATTATATTTATGGATAATATTTACTCTGAGTAAACACCAAATGTATTTAACACAATTGATAAATTATACAATTAATTATTATACTAATGAGTATAGTTTATTTATATTAATTTGTCCAGTGAGACTGAATTACTTGTTTCAGTAAGTTTGGGGGTTGGGAAATAAACACTGTGGTAATACATAAGTTAATAATGTCTTCTAGGTTACTTACTTATTTTTATATATGATGTGTGTATTCATTAAAATGAAGAAGGCGGGAGGTATATAGATGTTCTTGTCAGCAAGGAAACTTTTAAGGAAATGATAAAACCTATTTTTGATAACTCTTTTTTTTGTTTTTTTTTCTTGTTTGCAGGATTCTGAATTGGGTATTGGTGTTTCTGTTTTGAAGAATATTTCTTTTTGAGCTGTTTTGTTTTTAATCATCCATCTTGGGATACAGAAAAAGAATCAGAAAGACGCTTCTTTTAAGTTTAGAACACTCACTCCTGAGGCACCCTCACTGCCGAGCTCACGACCATGTGGCCATCACAGCTACTAGTCTTCATGATGCTCTTAGCACCGATAATACATGGTAAGACTTTTAATTATATTTTTCTGTGACACTTAATATTGTCTCAGTAATTTACATTAGACCCTTTCTTTTAAATTTTTGTGCTATGATTTTGCAGTTTTTCCCTACCATGTAGTAATAGCTGTAAGTAATGTATTTTAAACTACAATAAATAGAATGTTGAGTTTTATTTCTTAAAATACCATTTAAAATGTGTATCTAACCAAACTACTTTTTTAAATTGCATGCTTTATTATTTCTTAACATCCTTAATGAGTATCATTTGAATTATTAACTATCATTTATTATGAATTTAATTGACCTATTTTGCTAAGTAAAATAGCTTTTAATATAGTAAATGCCCTTTCGAAAGAAAACGCTCCCAAATTCTACTTTCCTGAACCCAGTAATTATTTGTTTCTGAGTGTTTAGTACCCTGCTCAATCCTTAACACAAAATAAAACTGAAACCTCTCATTAAGGCAGAATTGTGATATCCCTTTTAACAAGATAAGAGACAAAAAGCATTATCAAAACAGTAGCAACATAAGCAAAAATGTATTTTACCTGAAACATGCTAATATACTCATAAAAGACTGTATACATTGTTCATTTAGACATCTTGGTACTTATAGCATGAGTATGATAGTTAAGAAATGATCTATCTTCCTTTGCAAATTTTTATAAAACATCTAATTAGTCAATAAATAAGCAAAACAATTCTATACCACTTAGTATAATATTTATATAATCCCTCTAAAATTTGCCAGATTAAAGTCTATACATATGTTACTTTTTCCCAATTTAAAGTTTTCTACTGATTATCATTGATTTTTTCCTTAGATGAAAATAGCATAATACAGTCACTGTCGCATATGTTAATGATAATTATAGCAAAGAAAAAAGGACACAGCTGTACTTGCCATTGCTTAGGAGGTCTCAGAGTATTATAGTTTAGCAGGCAGCTGAAATGACTTTTTAGCCTCATTGGCTCACTTTTGGTTTTTAATTGACTATAGAAATCTATTGTAGTTTGTCAGTGATGCAGTTCTTAATTTGACTCATTCATATGTTTTAACATGAATTGCATTCTACTGTCAGTATAAAAACAGGATAAAATCACTTGTCTTTTGACATTTTCCCTAAAGTTCCCCTGCTTTCACAACTTTATTTCTAACAAATTGCTTTAAGATAGTGCTTTTTAAAAAAATAAAAGTAAAATTATACAACCATCTCATTTAAACAATGTACATTTGTTAAATATTTCAATTTTTTTCCTTAATTCTTATACTGATGTGACACTGGGACATTCATATACTTGGGCATGTATAACATTTTGTGATATGGGACAGTATAGGAATTATGTTCCTTTAAACAAATACTTTTCTGATTGTCAGTGTACCTAAAGATGATTCTACTAAGCCTTGTTGATATTATGAAAATGTCTCACTCGTAAAGTTATTTGAAGATTAAATAAATAGGATATGTAAAAAATCTAGCACAGAACATGACTGATATTAAGTGATTGAACATGTTAATTTCCTTCATCCTACTATCTGCCCTTCCTGTATATTTTTGTTCCAGTAAATTGTAAGAATTAGCTTACCCTGAGAGCTTCTTCATTTGATACTGATATTCAGGAAAAAAAAAAACCAAAAAACTCAAGTATATGTACAATTCATGTTTACAAAGTCAGTCTAAAATTGAACTGTTAGAGCAAGGTAGGTTAAAAATAGCAGAAATACACATTGTAAGAAAGACTTTATTTTCAGAGGTGCAGTTTCTGGTCTCCTAAACTTGACACCTACTATGTATCTCATGGGCCCCAAAGATCACTGAGCCTTACACCATGATTCTTGAGTTGAGACCTGTATGGAACAAGCATACATAAACACACATATAATCTCTTCAAGTAACTCTAATAAGTATTTAAAAACTAATAAAGCACAGAGAATATTGACCCTGGTATATAAAAATATATAAAATATTTTGGCTAAAAAACTAATGTTTTTATTTTCTGTGAACTACTTTATATCATCCTATTCATATCAGGCTAAACAATATAGAAACTTTCTACTTATAAACTTTATTCTTATTACCTCGTTTAAGTATTTTAAAACTTTTCACCAGAGAAAATGCAAGTCAGTTTTGGCTGCCTTCTATGGGAGGCTTTCTCCATTTCCTTGTGATGCCACTTCAGACTTGTAAATGAAGGGCTCCAGGTAAGCAGCCTTTTTGGAGTTCAGCTTGCTCATAAACAGAAAGTGTGTGTGCCTTTGATCAGTGCAGAAATCTAATAGAACTAGACATTTTTGGAGTCCCCACCAGTCCTGGCTTGAAGGAATACCATATAGCTTGAAATCTGCGAGGACTGAAATAAAATAGATGTCTTAGTAATAGAGGTACTTTTTTTCTAAAACATCCCTGGATAGCATGTCCTTGCCAACTGTTGATGTGACGCCTAGCTATATTTGTTCTCCTGATCAGAGAGAATTAACTTTTCTGGATATGACCTGAATTTCTGGCCTTTTCTCCAGAGTAAATAACAATGATGACTACTTCCCTGGTGGCTCAGACAGTAAAGAATCTGCCTGCAATGCAGGAGACCCGGGTTCAATCCCTAGATCGAGGGGATCGCCTGGAGAAGGGAATGTCTACCCACTCCAGTATTCTTGCCTGAAGAATTCCAAGGACAGTGGAGCCTGGCATGTTACAGTCCATGGGTTGCAAAGAGTTGGACATGACTGAGTGACAAGGACATAGTGATTCAACAGCCATAAACTTTAAGTGTATTGGTACAATTAATTATCACAGCATTCTCGTGGGTTTAATATTACTTATTGTTATCATCATTACCATTAACTTTTTATAGTGAAAGTATTGGATTACAGGAGAAGGCAATGGCAACCCACTCCAATACCCTTGCCTGGAAAATCCCATGGAGGGAGGAGCCTGGTGGGCTGCAGTCCAAGGGGTCGCTAGAAGTAGGACAAGACTGAGCGACTTCACTTTCGCTTTTCACTTTCATGCATTGGAGAAGGAAATGGCAACCCAGTCCAGTATTCTTGCCTGGAGAATCCCAGGGACAGGGGAGCCTGGTGAGCTGCCGTCTATGGGGTCACACAGAGTTGGACACGACTGAAGCGACTAAGCAGTAGCAGTGTCATTGGGTTACCAAGTGACCAAACAACTTGACTAAAGTTGCACATGAGACCCAGAGAGGTCTTAAAATGAAGGATTTAGCTTCTTCAGCTCTGGTGTTAATGCCAGTAAATAATCAGTTCCTGTTAAAGCCATTCTTCCTTGTAGAAAATTCCACATCACATCTCCTGGTTCTTGTGAACAGAAGAGGTAAAAAGGTAGATTACTGCCTCTTCCCTGTTCTGGACATAGACTGACTGGGCTTTGAAGTCTTAACAGATCTGAGATAAAATTTCAGCTCCACTGCCTACAAATTCTGTAACAGTTACTTGGTAAATTAGTTAACAAATAACATTTATCATAGACTGTGAGTCAAATGACTGTGCTAGCTGCTAAAGCTATGGTAATAAACAGGGGATTCTTAATTCTTCCCTCAAGGCTTATAGTAATTTAGAAATTTGTAAGCCTGCTTTTCATCTGTAAGAACAAACACTTACTCCATGTGGGGTTATTTTAAGAAGTGAATGATATACACATACTTCCTAACATAGTGCTTGGCACTCAGTTAATCTTCTTTCTGTTTTATTTTCCTACCCCTAATTACTTTGAAATAGAGCTAAACCTCTCAGCATTAGATAAGGAAGATATACAGTTATCCTTATTCTTACCCTGAGAATTGAAGTCTTTTTCTACTAGAACCTCGGCATTTTGGTTTTGCCAGAAAAATTTAATACTAGTATCTAAACAAAATTATTGTCAAACTGAATATATATATGATATATATAAAGACTTAATATATAATTGTCAGTATATTATATTATAGTATATAATTCTCTATTGTCAGTGGTGGTAGTATGTAATTGTCAGTGATGCATTTTCTGCATGATTTCTGCATGGGTAAAATTAGAAACTAAGCTAAATAATTAATTCTGAATAACATTTACATTAGTTGAATAATCTCCCACATCATCCTAGAGACTCTAGCCAATATTTTTATAGGAAAATAAACTTAATTAGTATATCCACATTTTGTGTATATTTATATATATACAACTTTAAACTTAAGAAATGTCTCTGGTTCTGTGTTTATCTGTCCATATTTTATGTCTCTGTGTACCTCTGTATTTCTATTTTTCTGTTTTCCATGAGTGTGTCTCCTTCCTGTATAACCATAAAATCCTTATCCGTAATGCAATGAGACCGGGCAGAAGTAAAGAGAAGTAGTGAAAGCAGATGGCCAGTTCTTTGCTGTTAACTAATGTAGTGTTGCATGAAGATAAAAGACTCTTTTGTTCTAATGATGTGGTTGGGAGCAAGGGAAAGGAGAGGGATCAGAGAACAAAAGTCCAGTGATAACATGGGCACCTGGGACTCATCCTGACTGGCCGTAAAACAATATCATGGTTCAGTATAGGACCCACACTAGGAGATCTGTCCTTGAGAGGGACATCACCCAAGCCATAATGGGTCAGGAGTTGAAAAGGTGATTTCCATGCTCAAATATTTTAACTGCATCTTGTGTTAATTAAACCATACTTAGCAAGTGTGTCACAATGATAGAGATAGAAAACAGGATCATTGTAATTTACTGTGTGTAAAAGGGAACACTATTTTTAGTGATATCTTTGCAGAAAAAAGTAGAATTTAAAAAATTCTTTCATGAGCCACCATATATGTACTTTTTTTCCCAAGTCTATTTTGTGTTGGTAAAGTTGCATGTGTATTTATATATTAATGAACTTTAAAGCTAACAAGTTAATTATTATAAACAGTTCTTAGTAGGGACAAAACAATGATCAAACACATATATCTTGTACTATATGTTTTTATGTAATTTGTTTTATTATTAATCTATTTTTAGTTATAGTAATATTTAATGTGTCAATAATTTAAAATAATAATTAAAAATATTTTAAGCTCTAATAATATGTGAAGCTTGAGAAAGTACCAAAATAAATTTTACCACAGGAAATATTACCGTATAAATTTTTATGAAGTCATGTTTTATTAATGGTGTAAAAGGTAGGTTGACTTCTAAGCTCTGCTTAGCTATATATTTTTCTTTTCTAGAAATTAATCATCCTTTAAATGTTTATAATGCTTGCCAGCCTAGATAATTTGTAATACTTGCAGAAATATCACTATCTGTATGGTCAAATATGTTATACTGAGAAATCTTTGTCATCATCATGATACATGAGATTATTGAGAACACATCCAATAACATCTATTAATACATTAGCCACTTGGTATTGAAATTCAAAATAAATATTAATATATATTTAAAAAGTTAACTATGCAGTCTCTAATACAGTATGTACTACCAATATGTATACCTGACAGCTTTCCTTTATAAGAATGTGTTTAGGAGCCTTCCCTATTCATTCAGTATGCAGTTTGGCAATTAGAAAATAATTTTATTTTACCTTTGCATTTGCAAAACATGTTATGTGTGAATTTTATTGTAGTGATACTCCTCTACAAATAACAAATGTACACTTTGAGAGTAAAGTAGCGTTTTCTATCTTCAGATTTTATGTACTGTGACTATTCCGAGGGTTTAGGATCATGTATTATTTTTCGTGCTTCTTGGCTTTGGGGTAGACTGATTATACTAGGATGGTCATTGTGCACTTGATGTTGAATAAATTTCAAGTAGTTTGATATGTAATATATAAGTATCTAATTATCTGTCTCCCTCTTCTTTGCATTGCTATTTATTTTCATTCTCAATGTAAGAATAGTGCTCTTACATTTATAATTTCACGTAGATAGCCATAGGATATTTTTCATATAATTATTTCCTCCATTCAGATTGGAAAATAATTGCTTAATGACCAATCAAAAAATTGAAATGCGGTAGGAAAGAGACTTATCATGCAAATGAGATGCTATATATTAATGTTTTATTATGATCTGTTTTAATTTGACAGTTTAGAATAAGGCCCTGCTGAAAACTAGGGTTAAGTGATTCTCTAATTTATTTCAGATTTTTAATTGATGAATTAAAAATAAACTTTTTATTTTAATAATTACATTTTTATTTTATTTGAATCTTTGTTTCTTTACCATCATAGCAGAATTAGTTTCTTTAAATATAAAAACTTGTCTTTTTATCAGAAAAACTGTGTATGAATGATTTGATCAAAAGAGTTAGGCTAGCTAAGGATTTGCAAGAGAAATATGCTGGTTGTATTTCCAAAAGTTATGGATAGACATCTTCAAACAAAACTAGGCTCTCAAAGTGACACTTGATAAACTTTCTGTGTTTATTTGATCTATACACACTGTAATTTGTGGTGATATGAATGTCATGAAGTCAGGGTTATACCTTGATAGAGTATAAGAACATAGTCTTCTTTATTTCTTTGTTTGTCATTACCAGAGTCACATATTTTATTGTCTAAGTAATCCTCCTCAAACAAATTTAAATCAGAAGGCAAAAATTCAATAATCCCATGACCTTGCAGTTGTGCAAGTGCATATTTTTTAAAAGTGGAATAACTTTAGAAATAAAAGTTATATCTTTAATACTGATTTCACCTTAAAATTAAGACATTTCTAGCCCTTCATTAAAGTTTCAAAAATTATGATAGCATGTTATATGAAGGAATCATTGTTTATATAACCATATATTATTGGCTCAGCATTAAAGGTCATTGTTACACTACAGTTACAAATCGCAGTATAAGGGAACATGGCTGTATATAAAATTTGACTGTATCTTTGTACTCATAGCAGAAAATCTCTTGGTAATATGGAAAGTAAAAGAATGACTCATTTTTGATTAATTCACAACTATCTAAAATAAACTGTCATAAATGATCAAAACAGCCTTGCTTTTTATCACCACAATTTGTTTAAAATAATTCCACAAGTTTTGGCTACTATAATAATGAACAAAATATAAATAAGAGTAAATATTCAAATATTAAGATATAATTGTTATTTGCAGGTAGATTATGATGCATTCAGAAGATTAATACTATAATAACTTTCTCAGAATTAATGAGAGCACTAAGTTCAGGTTTATGATTCATACATGCATATATGATTACATCACAATAGGAAATATAGGAGGAACTACATTGAACCTATGAGAAGAAAACTGTGAAACTTACTGTGAATTGTAAAATAAAACACCCAATATACCATTTTCCTGAATAAAAAAAGACTAGGAACAGCAAAATTGTAAGTTATTTCCAAGTTAATTCTTATGTATGTTCACACAACTGCATTCAGAGTACTGATGTGACCTATTCTGTGTAGAAATTTAGCAAAATTATTCTAAAATATATATTGATATATATAGATTATTAAGCAAAAGTTTATAAAAGTGAGAAGAGTAATAGGAAGATATAAATTGAACATATATATTATGAAAGAACAGTAATTAAGATATAATATCAAAATTAGGGTAATTGATTAATTGTAAAAATGAGATTCCTGAAACATCACTGAACTCTATATTTGTGTTGTAATTTTCAAGAAATGATTCCTCAGAAAATCAAACATCTCAGACAACAAAGAGTCAAATAAGGATCAAATCAATTGTGAGTGTATGTGTTTCCAATTGTATACTATGGAACTTCTGGAGAAAGACTTCTTTGAGTTGCCTACTTTAATTTCCATTCTTAATGTATTAGATAGCGTAAACTTTGGCTGTGGTCACAATAGAATTCAAAATGAATAATAGCTTCTAGAGAATATTTTCTTGTTCACCAAATGTTTCAAGAAAGGTAAATGTTTCTGGTTGGACAGTATATGTGTGTGTGTATGCACGCGTGCGTGTCTCTGTGTATGAAGGACAGAGGGGGTTCCATTCTCTTGTTCTCACAGTTACTTATAGACTCAGTCTATTAATGGCACAAGGAGTTCCAATATCTTTCTGAGGCTCACTGTCATTCCTGTCCACAGAAGGAAGAAAAGTATTGGGAAGATTCCAGTGGGAGGTTCTTATGGATATGCTTAGTAATAGTGCACATTACTTTTGCTTCCACTTCCATTAATTAAAACTCTGCCTCATAGCCACACCTATAAATAAGTCTAAAAATTGTAGTCCTCTTGTGATGAAGGAAGAAGAAAATATTTATAAAATATATCATAGTTTTTTAAAAATTAGATTTGATGCATCAATATCTTTTTTAATGTATAAACGGGTATTTAAAATATCTTTCTTGAGATATATTTCATATACCATAAAATTTACTCATTTAAAGTGTTTCGTTCAGTGGATTTTAGTGTTTGCATAGTTGTACACCTTTTAGAATGTAATTAGTCCTCCAAAAAGAAATCCTATATCCATTAGTAGTCACATCCATCTTCCCCTTGGGAAGACCCAGTCCCTGACAATCACTAATAAATGTCTCTATGCATTTCCCTATTGTAGACATTGCAATTTGCTTCTTTCATTTAGCATAATATTTTAAAAATGTATCTATACCATGGCATGTATCAGAAGTTCTTGTATTGTTTCCAAGTAACCTGTTGTATAAATATACCACATTGTGTTTATCAGTAGATGGAAATTTGGATTATTCCCCAATTTTTGGCTATTTTGTATAATGTGGTTATGAAAATTCATGCACAAATTTTTGTGTGGATGTTTTCACTTTTCTTGGGTATACAACCAAGAGTGGACTTGCAGAGTCACATGATTACTATATTTAACATTTTGAGGAAGTGCTAAACTACTTTCCAAAGTGGTTGCACAGTTATACGTTGCAAACGTTAATATGAATGTTCTTGCATTCTCAACCATACTTGTCTGTTTTCTTTTAATCAATCTGGTCAAAATGAAGTAGTATCTCATTGTTTGTTTGTTTTGACAAGATAATTTTTTTTTTTTTTTGACAAGCTAATTTTTTTTTTTTTTTTTTTTTGCTACTCAGTAATTTCTTTTTGGTGATCTCTCTTAAATATAATAGCTTGTACATGTCAATCCTACACTCCCAATCTTGATTTACATTTCTCTATTGCATAATCTTGAGCCTATTTTCGTGTACTTGGTTATTTGCATATATTACTTGAAGAAATATTATTTAATCATTTCTTATTTTTTATTTTTTATTTCTAAGTATTCTTTATATAAATATGTTTTTTGTAAAAAGATCACAGGGTACCATTGTTACAGTACGTTTGCATTTAAGAAATCTTTAGATTGCATTGTGTAAGGCTTTTTGTTTGGATTTGCCCACTTAAATCTCAGCTATTTTAAATTCACTTTGAAATCATATATCATTTGTTTAGCCCCACTCCACCTTCTGATTTACTTATGAATCTTTGTCCTAAAAATAGTTCATTACTTTGTTTTTTTATGATTGCAAAAACTACTAATTGACAAAGATTGAAACTTTATTCTGATATGTGAATTGTATAGTGGTGAATGATACACAGAATAGTTAAATGATTCATTAGTTTCTTCTAGTTAGTTTCCAATTACTCCTCCTTAAGAAAATGATAAAGAACGTCAAGCTTTAATTGTGATGGCCAAAAGCTTTTCTATTTTTGTTCTAGTCTGAATTCTTCTACCAGATTCAGAAAATCCTCTTTTTTACATTCTTTGTATCTTTGCTCAAATTATAAACAGTGAATCTTTTATTTCCATAGACTTTATTTTCTCTGGTATGTTCTACAAACAACTCAATGCCTCTTTAAATCTCGAGAAAGTTATGTGATTTGTTGTGTCTGTCAGATCTACACATGTTACTTAGTATCCTTTGAACTCACTCATATCACATCTTTAAACAAACAGAAAAAGATGAGAAATGGAAAAGGACTTGAGATTTTATTTGAAAAGAATCCTAGTCAACTTGCACTATTTCAGCCCATTGGACTTATCTGAAATATTACTATTTGGGGAGAAAAGATTAGGACTAAATAAAGATAATGATTTATAAATGTTACTACTGAACAGCTGTACATTTTTAAGAAACCCTGAATAAAGGAAGATGTTGTATTTAGAAAGTAATGCTTACATGAAGCCCAGAAACTGAAGTTTATAGTATTACTCAATTTAAACTGCTTTGAAATTCTAATTTGCATGGTTCTATTGAATGAAGTGAAAAGATTTCAGGCCTTAGAATCTAATTCCAATTCTGTTACTTCCAAGAAACATGACCTTAACCAATTTGAATCACAGTTTCCTTATTTGTTATAAGGGTAATTAGGCCTACTTTGTTGTAGAATGAGGATTAAGTAAAATAATGTGTAGAAAGGCCTTAGCACCAAGCCTCACACATTTAATCTTGGGAAAATGTGGTCATTAAAACATACCTTTAGGAGTTAGACCTAAAAACCAAATGACCTGGATAGTTAGCAAATTTTAAAATACTACACTGTCTTGGGTCACTTACTTTTCATAGTGTTTTTCAAAGACTGCATTGTATATTCTTAATCCCCAAATGTGACAGTTTCTCTAATTATGAGTCTACACATTTGTATACACATTCCATCATTATATTCAGGACTCACCCATTGGACTGTAACTAAGTCTTTAATGAGTTACTAATGAACATCTTAAGCTTAGATAAGCAAAAAAAAAAAAAGTTTGAGCATTGAAAAACTATTCCGAGTTAAGCCTGTTGCTTTTAATTAGTCTATAAGCCTAGTGAAATTTCCTGTCTTTACTAATCTTCCCAGGTTTGAAGAAATTGAATAATAAGTGACAGATGTACCCTCCCTTTGATATTATTAATGTAATGTGAAATAAAAAGGGATAAATACATTGAGCTGAATTAGAGAAATCATTATTTGATTAAATACAAAGATAATATACAAATTCAAAATAGTATTTTACAATGATCCATTTTTTTCTTAGACTCTGATGACTTCAAAACCAGTTAAGTTTGTTGTTGAATTAGAAAATAACAGATGTCTTGAGGAAAAAAAATACAGACATGATTAGACCATGTAGATGGAAAAAAAAAATCCTCTCTATGGATGAAAGAACAAACAGATTTTACATATTACTGCTTCTCTCCAAGCTGTTCGAGATACTGTGAAGGTAGTGATCACAGACACTACCTGAATTAGATCAGGACTATTACTTTCTATAGCTCTTTTTATAAATCAACAATGGTGGTGACTGTTTAGCAATGATCCATTTTTAAAATTCCTTTTGATAGTGAAGTTTGTGAAACCATGCAGACCTTAAGGGCACATGATTAAATAATGAAGACAGATAATACATAAAATTCAAAGCAACAAGCTGGCATGATGCTCCCTCCAGGGAGCACTCATATTTGCTTAAAAGGAACAGTTTTATATTAGTCACAGTGGCTCAGGACAGTTGGAAGAGCTGAGATAGCCCAGATGTTTTAAGGGTTACACACTGTTATTAGAGGCAGGCTTGACATCGTGCCTCCACACACCAATTAAAAATCAGCAAGTCAATTTTTAAAAGTTAAGTGTCCAATAATCACACTCTCTATATATATGTCACAATATAAAAACATAGTTGTTTTGACCTGTGAGCCTGTTAACATGTCTGCTTTCTTGTGAACCAGCGTTTAGGCATTCATTATGTATATGTGCTGAGGATGGGGTTGATTGGTAAAAGTTCCTTATTATTTGAAAAATAATACATAAAACGTTTTCATTCTTCTCAACTACCTTCAGAAATGCCAGTTATGATTAGCTTAGGATGGGGAGAAAGCACTCACTAACAAGATAGATCTCTGTCAAAATATGTATAATTTTTTGCTGTTTTTTTTTTTTTTTTTCTCTCCCTACATGACAAGTACAGGTGTCAATGGGATTAAGGTAAAGTGCCTCATTACTATAGTTATAAAGATTTTCAAAGAAATTATTTAGGACATTCTGAAGACACATTTTCTATACCATTAAAATGTTAACATTCTTTAAGAGGAGAGTAGAGGAAGGGAAATTAAAGAAATATTTGTATTCTCCAAAGAATAAATTCCACAGTTATACTTTTGTTATCATGAATTGAAATCTGTTTGCATTATGTTTACAAAGAGACAGTTGTGACATTTTATTTAAATGAAAATAATATCCTTTCAAGAGCTGATTTTTTTTTTTTTACAAATTTGTATCAATACCAGAATTTTATTCTCTGCTTATTGATTTAAACAAATATTTGAGATATTTCTATTGCAGTATTTCAGTGTAAGCAACCATTACACTGAGCCACAATTTTACTTTTATTTTTAGAACATAGAAGATAAGCATGGTTGAAAGACAATTAAAAATAATTTTTTAATGTTGTTTCTTTTGTTTTTAAACACTGGGAATTTAATTTCCCTTTATCTGTATTCATAACAAGTATTTGCTTTTTCCACTAGTCTCAGGATGTCTTATATAGCTTTCAGAACTTGAATGTTCAGTCTTCTGATGAAAGTTTAAAACATTTAAAAGTGTTTTATCTTCCTGTAACAAGCTCTGTTTTAGAGAAGAGCGAGAAACTCAGTTTGAAAGGAAAGTTGCATATACACATAGAGCATATGAACACTACATAAGACAAGCATTAGAAGAATCTGATTAGTTAAATAATATACACATATACTCTAAGGGTTGCTTCATCATATACAGGTAGAAAATTCATCACTTCTGAGCCATTTCTTCTAAGACCCAGAATTAAATCAGAGTTTTCTCTGTATTAGAACTCCCATGATGTAGTTTCTACCTGGTAGTTTCTACCTTAGGTAGAATTGGAACATTTATGACAATTGTTAGAGATTACTTTTTTGTTGTTAAATTGCTAAGTTGTGTCTGACTCTTTGCCACCCTGTGGACTGCAGCAACACAGGCTTCCCTGTCCTTCATTACCCCAGGAGTTTGCTCAGATTCATGTCCCTTCAGTCAGTGAAGATATCTAACCATTTCATCCTCTGCAGCTCTCTTCTCCTTTTGCCTTCAACCTTTCCCAACATCAGGGTCTTTAATGAGTCAGTTCTTCACATCAGGTGGCCAAAGTATTGGAGCTTCAGCTACAACATCAGTCCTTCCAATGAATATTCAGGGATGATTTCCTTTAGGATTGACTGGTTTGATTTCTTTACAGTCCAAGGGCTATCAAGAGTCAAGGGCTATCAAGAGTCAAGGGAGCCTCTCCAGTCACCACAGACTTGAAAATCATAGCTTTGTCTGTATGGACCAACTTTTTAGGTTTATTTCTTTGGAGTTACAGCTTCCACTTCTTCCCCATCCATTACATGAAGTGATGGGACTGATACCTCTTAGTTTTATTGAATGTGAGTTTTTAAGGCACAGTCGCAGTCTTGATTATAGCTTTTGATTCATTCAGCCTGGCATTTTGCATGATGTACCCTGCATGTAAGTTAAATAAACAGGGTGACACTATACAGCCTTTTCTTATTCCTTTCCCAATTTTGAATCAGTCTGTTATTCCTTTAAGGTTCCAACTTTTGCTTCTTGACTGGCATACAGATTTCTCAGATGGCAGGTAAGGTGAGCAGGCAGGTAAAGTCTCATATTCCTATCTTTTTAAGAATTTTCCAGTTTGTTGTTATCCACACAGTCAGTGGCTTTAGCATAGTCAATGAAGCAGAAATAGAAGTTTTTCTGGAATTCGCTTGCTTTGTCTGTTGCCCAATAAATGTTGGCAATTTGATCTCCAGTTCCTCTGCCTTTTCTAAATCCAGCTTGTACATCTGGAAGTTCTCAGTTCACATAGTGCTGAAGCCTAGCTTGAAGGATTTTGAGAATAACCTTGCTAGCATGCAAAATGAGTGCAATTGTACCCAACCTATAAAGCAATTTTGCAACTGTCATATGTACTTTAGGGAGAAATCAGGAAAGAAGTAATTTATTAATATAGCCAAGATGAAGGTGCTGGCAGAAAGGTAGAGTCTTTCAAGTATGCATAAAGAAGCACAAAAAAATGTGAAGTGACAGTTACTTAAAAGAAGAGAAATAATAGCAATCTTCTCTCTCCCTTTCTTCCTTTTCCTTCCTGTTCCCTCCCTCCTCTTCTACCCTTTCTCTATAGATAGATAGATAGATAGATAGATAGATATAGATATGGCACTAAATTGTATTAAATATTTTGTATCACTCAGTCATATTTTGTTAACAAGTATTTCAATATAATTTGCAGCATTTATGTAGTATGTTGCCATTAGTTGAACACTTTTTCACACAATAGCTCAGTGACTACTCATAGCAACCTTTTGAATCATAGATAGTAGTATCATTCATTCTAAGGTGCACAAATAAACCTTGAACTGTCAATCTAATGATGCAATGACATTTCACATAGTTATTAGAAGAGAAATTCAAATCAAAATCCCATAACCAGCTCTTAGAGGCTTCTTCCAAAGCATTTTAATAACCTACTGAGAATCACCTTATTTTTCAGACCTGTGATTTTAATTAGAAATAAACGAATCATAGCAGCTTATGTTAATAGAAGAATGAACTAGAAATAAAAGAGGAAAAGGAAAGAAGTAAAGTTTGTAAAGTTTGATTTAAGGAAAGCAATATTGTATTTGCTTAAATCTTGGAAATAAAAAGACAAATATTTGAAGACAAGTATTTTCTAGGAGTAGCTTGATGCGTTTTGTACATAGCCTACTTACATTGAATTTAGACAAGTGGGTGGAGAATGCCATAGTATAGATATCACATGTTTCTTAACATGAGGAAGGACTTGCTTCTTCATAGGTAATTGGGTGGGTGGCTCAAGAACAGAATGAATTTGTAGTCACAGTCTCTTCATATGAAACTTAGCAATTTTTAGCAGGGATACTCTTAGAGTTATTGTCTATTGTGTGAGTTGAATGGTTCTTTCCGGACTTGAGATTGCATATTTTAATGGAATGCCAGACATATAACTGCAATATTTATCTAGAAGACTTAGTTTTATAATAGCTTCAGGAAGAAAAATTAGATTTATATTTATAACTCAAATATTTCCCCAGAATTTATATAATACCTTAAGGGTAACATACACACTATTTTTAAAAACAAAACTTGAGATTTTAGCTCTGTTCTAACAAACTTTGTCCATGTGGGCAGTGTAACAGCCCCTCCACTTTTGCTGCTCGTGGTCGGTGACTTGGACTCCTTTGTAGAGATGGTCAGTTTAAAGATTAGTCTGATCTATTCACACATGAGATACTTCGGCTTCATGGAACACCTTGCAATCTAATCTCCTTCAATTTAAGAGTCAAAATGTACTTAAATTCCTAGTATTTTTGTGCTTTTCCATCTTACTACATGAAACAATTTTATCATCTGATCCAAACCTATTCTTTCTAGGTCCATAGACCTTGCTTTCTAGTAGTTTAAGCACTCTTATTTCTTGTTTAAGCTGAGATTCTTTCATTAATGCAGACATTCATATTTTTCAACTGATAGTGATTCCATTCCACATGCATTTTCAATCAATTACAGTTTTCTCCCTACTCTAGCAATTTACCTTTCCTGAAATAATTGATCTCTAGTTCAGTTCTTATGTCTTTATCCCTATCTGGCCCTAGTCCTTTTTTTCCCAGAAGCTCTATTCAGTATCCTAACCAAGTGGCTGGTTGTTCCCAAACTAAACTCCTTACCCTGGTTTACAAGGCCAATGATCTGGCTGTTGCTCACCTCTCTGATCTCAGTCCAGATCATTCTTCTCCCAGTCCACTGTACACAGGTTCATTGGCCATTGTGATAATTCTTGATCAGCCCAAGGCAGTTCCAGATTGAGGCCTTTGGAATGCTCTTTACTCCTGATTTTTTATGACTAGCAACTTTCAATATTCTGAGATCTCAGTTGAAATTTTGCTTCCATATGTAAATCTGTAAAAATCTAAACATAGTAGCATTTATTATTCTATTTAAACTTTCTGTGGGTTACTCATATCTATATGATATTAAAATTATTTATGTATTTGCATGTTCTCTGTCTCCCACACAAGAATGGGTGACTCATTAAAGTATTCACCAAAGTCTCCAGCACCTAGAAAAGTACTTGACATACAATTGCAACTCAAAACATGTTTGTTGAATGAATGAACAAGTAAATGCATGCTCTGTCACTCCAAATCTTCATATTTGTTAATTTGGCTGAGGGCGAAATCTCTCAGCTTTATTATAACTGAAGCTTGAAGGATACATGATAGCTTCATAATCTTTTCCTAATTTCCTTCCATAGACCATAAAGATTTTAGGGAAAATATACCTGTACATGTTCATGTGGCCTTCCCTGGTGGCTCAGCAGTAAAGAATTTGCCCACAGTGCAAGAGACACAGGAGACATGGGTTTCATCCCTGGGTCAGAAAGATCCCCTGGAGAAGGAAATGGCAACCCACTCCAGTATTCTTGCCTGGGAAATCCCGTGGACAGAGGAGCCTGGTGGGCTACAGTCCACAGGATCACAAAGAATCGGACATGATTGAGCGGTTGAGCACACACATATTCATGTAAAAATAATAAAAAAATAGATAGTCACATTGTCAACTTGGGTACAAGGAGAATGATATTTTGGAAGTTCAAAGATTGGAAAAGATGTTACTGGAGGTGATTATTCAGATATTTTAATTTTTGTCACAGCTTTATTTGGCCTTAAAATTTGTTACTTCTTTTGATACCTTTTCATTCACACAAACTGTCAAAATAGCAGTCAGATTACCTTTTGGCTAGATATTTAAGTGTACATACATTATAGTGAGTTTAAATAAAAATTTGTTTTAGGATGGTGCCTTACATATATATTTTAAACTTTTTCATTGTGGATGGATTGTTTGATAAATTTCTTAATATCATTTTTGCTTTTTATAAGAACTGTATCATTTATCATGATTTGGAGGAGAATGTGTTTTTCACTCTTACTTTTCAAACACTTTAGACACCAAGAAATTGTAGCACTACTTTATAAGCTTCTAGTGTTAGAAAGATGATTATAAAATTCTCTTACTTTATCAGATTTCTTAGTTTCTCTCCTGACAGTTGAATGGTAGCCATATAGCATCATTATCATGTTTTTAATATGCATGTTATAATATGTTAAAATAATTGTGTAATGCAAAATTGTTTTCCTTGAAAAGTGTTTTTCTTTCTGTTAGCAGGAGCATTATCATTATCACTCCTATTTATTACACTAGTTGCAATTAGTATAGAAAAGTGTATCTGTACCAATTCACACACACACACACAAAAAGAACTAAAATGTATGATTGTTCTGTGAATATTAATAAACAGTCATGTGTGTGTAATTTTATTTTTTCCTGTACTTAAATTGCTCTGTTTTTCATAGCATAAAATGTATGATTGTTCTGTGAATATTAATAAACAGTCATGTGTGTGTAATTTTATTTTTTCATTATTGTTCGGTGTCATCACCCGGTGACATACTGACCTGTTGTTGAACAATGCATGCTTGTTCTACATTAGAACCTCATCGCTATTTCAAAATGTTTGACTTTAAATTTCCGATTCAGTTTGAAATATTTTCACAGGAAGTTTAAAATTACTCTTAGTAACCATGTCAACGGTTGTAAATTTGAATGGTTGTAAAAGACACATTTTAACATTTCTGATCATCTTGTTTGAAAAAATATTCCCATCAATGGAAAGGAGAAAGATTTTTGAGGATATTATGGTGAAAACATCTTGGTTAGGAATCGTGTGTAGTCAGTTAGAGTCCATCCTGATAGGAAAGTGATGGTTGCAGAAGCAACCAAATCTTTTAGTGAAAATTTTGAAAAGTGCTTTATTTTTATTATTGTCTCTTCAGCTGCCAAGTACAGTGTGAGACACCCAGCCTTTGAAGTTTCAATGAAGAAAATTATATAATATTTTTAGAAAATCCAGTTTTATTCTTTTCCTCAGTACTTCATATGTATATATTTTACCTTTACATAATATTTAGGCAATAGGGTTTTTTTTTCTTTTCACTCATCAAATTTTGTGAAGACACTCTTATCCCTCTAATTTCCCTCAGGGAACATAATATGTATAATGTAATGTCAAATAATATATACAAATATTGTATAATACTTATGTGCTTTATGTATATACACTACTATATAAATACTATATTTATAATTTTCTTTGTGTCTACAACATGAAAAATGTTGAGAAACATTTGGCAGGTGGAACCATGAGTATCAAGCTTTATCCCAAAACACACTCACATCTCCTACACCATAATTTAATAATACAGGAAATACTGTCTAAGGAACCTGAAGTACCACTATATTAACTGAGCTTATCTTCTGAGCATCATTACAGAACTCTCTGCTAAAATATGTTGAAATACTGTATTTTAGTTCGGGGACTAAGGATTATTCATCACCTTTTGATCAATTTTAGATTTAAGAGACCTGTGATATTTAAACCTAATTCTTCAGTTCAGCCACATAGAGTAAGTGTCTGGTGACGCTGGCACTAACAGTGGCTCTTTCCACTCAATCACATATTTTAATCAGTGGCCTAGAGTCTTTCAATTCATATTAGCATTACTTCCCTGATGGTGATGAATGGGGGTCAGTGGTGGGAGGTAAGTGCATATATTTCTACAGAAGCGCATAGAATTGACCCAAGTATGTTTGGAAAAATCAGGAAAAAGGTATAATAAATATTCTTTAAGAATTCATTTTTTTTCTTCTCTGTTTTGTATTATCATTTTAAATCTGAAATTTCTCTAAATTGAGTACAGTTATATTTTTCACAAAATGCCCTTTAGCAATCAGAAAGTTTTCATCATGACATTGGCTTTTGATTTATATTATGAAACAGTGACACAAAATTAATATTTTTTTAATTTGCTCAAATACATATGTGTTCACCACAATTTCTAGTACTAGTGAAGAAGAAATCTAGAAATGAATTTTACTTTTTGAGTAGATGTTATAAATGTTTAAATCAGCAACTGTAACATAAACACAGAAACACACACAAACACCTGCTGGCAATTCAAAATAGCAGTCAATTAGCATAGTTTTTTCCCATAGTACTTTTACTAATATGTTGGCTGAATTTATAAGTTACCCAGCTTTTATAGCTTAATAAGATTTTTCTGTATTACTAGCTTTTACTTTTTGCCATGTGTGTGTCAGGTTATATTGTAGTAAGGGGTTTAAGTCACATTTTTCTATCTATTTACAGATAGGAAAATTGAATTATATTCTATTTTGGACAAAGACAAAAATGAGAGTATCAGGAAACCTTTACTTGATCTCATAAATTAACACTGAGGTGAATATCATGTGATTTAAAAGGAGCCTAGGTTATTATGTTAATCTGCTATGATGAGGTAATATTTTCTGAAAGTCACTTTTGTGAAAAGTAATTTTATCAGAGAGCAACCAAAGGTCATCTTTGAATGCTCCCTATAGAAAGAATAAAGAAGATGAAGTAAATATTACAGGGGCATAATCTTTCTTGATACGGAAAATAGTACATACAGCTAGAACACATGAACTGGTATTAAATATGAAATTAACATAAGAGATATCACAATACTTTGAGCTCTTCAAACTGAAAAGACATGAAAGGATTCAAATTGGAAAATGTCAATGAGCTCCAGCTTCCTTCCTTCCTCAACCTGCCTTTGTAAAAGAAAAAACAGCAGTCTGTTATAGAAACAAGATATTTTAAGATACAGAAAACTCAGAGAAATATAAATAGTAAAACTTGATATTAATGCAGTCTTTGATTGGAATACAAAATTGTTATTACTTTAGAAAAAGTTAACCTCTGTTTGTTCTATAGATAGCCAAGCAAGCAAATAGAAACCCAACAAACACAGCCTTTACAACATAACAAAAACCCTTTTATTTGTTTGAAATTAAACTTTGTCCTTTTTTCCCCTTTATATTCATTTGATTCCAGATAGCTAATAGCAGTTCTTGAGAGTTAACGAGTGTTTGGATTCACAGGAATTAGGACTTCACAGTAGAGCAGCAAAGCATAAAGAATTAAAAAACATTGTTCTCAGAACACATTTTTCTCTTTAGCATATTAAGGCAGAAGGATGTCTGAGGGCAGATTGCATGGTTAATGACTAGATATCAAGACTTTTCTTTGATGCTAAAGGAATGTTAATGTGTTTTTTATCAGCATTTTCCTTGCTTTAATTGTGATTTTCATGCAGATGCATAAAAAGTTCATCGAGATGATCTACAAATAAGCCTCCTGCAAGCCACATGTATAGTGTGCAGGGTTCATACAAGTGTTCTCTTGGAGTACAGCTGAAGCATTTCAATCCTGACAGGTCATAAAAACTCTAGTAGTCTGTGATCATTTTTAAGCTTACCTTTTGCAGGAGTCAAAATGCTTTTACAAGCGGCTTGTGTAGTCTCTCAGTCTCTTGAGGAATCACACCCACCTCTTCCATCACTATTTTTTTTTTTTCCCCATTTTCTCCCATTCTTGGGTTTTTTCTTTCATGCTAATTAAACTCTATTTGATTTGTTTTTTATTGCTTAAACACAAGTCAGCCTTTTAATTAGTCTAAATACTGGTAATTCCTTCATTCATTCTTGCCTTAACTTATTTTTTCCTCTTTCGATAGTTCATAGATGCATGCTGGGACTTGCTCTAAAGTGGCAGGAAGGCAGAGATGGAGAACTAACAAACTTTAATGGTATTGGGAGAGAAAAATAATACATTGTGACAAAAGTTTGCTAGAGGATATCTCTTCCTTGCAGGAGCTTTGTTTGTAAAGTAGTGATTAACTTATGCCTTTGTATGTGTGTGTGTATTTGATGGTAGGTGCTATCTGTAGGAGTAGTGTTTTGAGAATTCTGAATTCTGAATTTCCTGGTGGTTCAGTGGTTAAGAATCTGCCTTACAATGAAGGGAACACTGGTTTGATCCCAGGTCAGGGAAGATCCTACATGCCACAAAGCAGCTAAGCACACATGCCATGACAATTGAACCCATGGGCCAGAACCCTGGATTCTGAGAAGCCACCACAATGAGAAGCCCTCACAGTGCAACTAGAGAGTATCCCAAGAGCTTGCTTGCTGCAAGTAGAGAAAGTCCAAGGGCAAAATGAAGATGGAGCACAGCCAGTAAATAAATAATTAATTAATTCAAAAAAATTTTTTTAAAATGTACATAATTCTTATGGAAATCTAAGGATTATTAAGCCTTGGTTATCAGTAAATGATACCAGGGAATTTTTTTTTTCCCCCATGGGCCTAGTTCCTCTTTGATTCTTCTCTAGCTTTCTGACAGCTTTCTTTGGTCATTAACATTGTAAATGACTGCCTGTCTGAATTGTACACCACTGCCCTTAGCAATAGCACTAATCACCAACTGGCACTTGTTGTCTTGCCTTTTAGTTTGAATTTCCAAAAAGAACATTTAATCCTCACTGGTTAGGCCTGATTAAACCCCTGATTTAAATATTCATGTCACTGGCCATCTTAGATAGAAGTGATTTTGTAGTAAAGAGGCAATACTGAGACCCTATTACAAAAGTGAGTATAAAGTCCTATGGTACACGTAAGGAGAGTATCAACTCAGTTTTGGAAGATTGGAAAAGATGCTCCTGAAGAAACATGACATTTAACCTGGGATCTGACAGCCAAATAGTAGTTAACCAAGTATAGAGGTAGAAGAAGAAAAATATTATTAGTTTTTAGAGAAATGGTATCAGACCACCTTACCTATCTCTTGAAAAATCTGTCTGCAGATTAAGAAGCAACAGTTAGAAACAGATGTGGAATAACTGACTGGTTCAAAATTGGGAAAGGAGTACAACAAGGCTATATATTGCCATCCTGCTTATTTAATTTATATGCAGAGTACATCATCTGAAATGCCAGGCTAGATGAATCACAACCTGGAATCAAGTTTGTGGGGAGAAATTCAACGTTAGATATGCAAATGATAACACTCTCATGGTAGAATGTGAAGAGGAACTCAAAAGTCTCTTGAGGATAAAAGAGGAGGCTTGAAACTCAGCATTCAGAAAACTAATATCATCTGGTCTCATCACTTTATGGCAAACAGAAGAAAGAGTGGAAGCAGTGACAGATTTTCTTTTTTGGGACTCCAGAATCACTGTGGATGGTGACTCTAGTCATGATATTAAGACACTTGCTCTTTGGAAGGAAAGCTATGACAAAGCTAGGCAGTGTATTAGAAAGTAGACATCACTTTGCTGACAATGACTGCATAGTTCAAGCTATGGTTTTTCCAGTAATCATGTATGGTTGTGAGAGTTGGGCCATAAAGAAGGCTGAATGCTGAAGAATTGATGCTTTTGAATTGTGGTGCTGAAAACTCTTGAGAGTCCCTTGGACTTCAGGGAGATCATCAGTCAATCCTAAAGGAAATCTGTCCTGAATATTTATTGGAAGGACTGATGCTATAGCTGAAGCATCAGTACTTTGGCTACCTGATGCAAAGAGCCAACTCATTGGAAAAGACCCTGATGCTGGGCAAGGTTGAAGGTAAAGGGAGAAGGGGGTGGCATAAGATGAGATAGTTAGATAGTATCGCTGACTCAACAGACATAAATTTGAGCAAACTTTGGGAGTTAGTGGATGACAGAGGAGCCTGGTGTTCTGCAGTCTATGGGGTTGCAAAGAGTTGGATGTGACTCAGCAACTGAACAACAGCAACTAATATAGATAAGAAACAGTAGTACACAGGTCTAGTTCAGAAAGGATAATTTCTATTTGTTTGCCCAGAAATAATCAACAGAAGGTAAATATGGCATGATATAATGTTATGAAGAGTTTGGAATTTCTCTGATGGCAGTAAGCGTAATATTAAGTTAATTTTAGAGGAATTGAGGGAGGAATGAACTGCCACCTGCATTTGACAAATAAACTATAGGCTTCAAGGATTGAAATGGGAGATTATTTTATTAATTCAGATAAGAAATGATGTGGCACTGACTCTGGGAACGAATGACATTAGTGATAATGAGGATCTATTGACAGGAGTTATAGGATTCATTGGATAAGTGAGTAAGACAGAGGGGAAACCCAAAGAAGACTGCCAGGTTTCTATCTTTCCTGGGTATATGAGGAATGATCCTATCACTTACTGAGATAAGAAAGACAAGGGGAGACATAGAATGTTGATAAGGAATGATGGTGGTGTTACCCAAACGTTTACAAATGACTTCTTCCATACATTCCTTTGAATAGAAACCCAGGTTTCTGGCTCAGAGTTTAAGAATGCTCAACTTAAAGATAATATGTTAATCTGAAAAAATATATATATAAATGCTATTAATTGAGCATGATATTCTCATTAAAAAGAAGAAAAAAAATATTATTCTTCATTAGGCATTCTACTTTGCCTTGGGTGTAACAAGATTCTTCAACAAATGAGCGTCTGGTAGGCATTCAGGCATTCCTTCTATCTAATACTTCCCAGTAATACCTAGCAGGGCTGTAAATGGAGCCAAGATGAGATTTGATTTTGAGCTCTCCAGTGTTGACATGAAACAGCTGGAAGAATTCTTCCTATATATGTTCTTTTGGAATGTGTACTTTTCAGTACTATGGCAAAGAGGCAAATTGAATGAGGTTAAGACAGTTGATCTGCAGACCTAAATATATTGGCATTCATTCAGTTCTTAATACAATGTTCCATGTCAAAATTTTGAAAGGAAGTAGGAGACTAGTCTCCTCATATTTGGGATCATTAACAATGTTACAGAGAACATCGTTTAATGAAATAATAACAAAAAATAATCTTCATGTGCATTTGAGAATAGCTCAGAAATTAATCTTTATACTTTTGCCTAATTAAAAATGATTAATGGAACAGAATATCTCTTGATGATATTGTAAAATGATGTTTTATCTTAAGGAAATGTTTAATCAATTATTACTCAGCTATTAAAAAGAATACTTTTGAATCAGTTCTAATGAGGTGGATGAAACTGGAGCCTATTATACAGAGTGAAGTAAGTCAGAAAGAAAAACACCAATGCAGTATATTAACGCATATATATGGAATTTAGAAAGATGGTAACAATGACCCTATATGCGAGACAGCAAAGGAGACACAGATGTAAAGAACAGTCCAAAAGTCTCTGTGGGAGAACGCGAGGGTGGGATGATTTGAGATAATGGCATTGAAACATATATATTATCACATGTGAAATAGATTGCCAGTCCAGGTTTGATGCATGAGACAGGGTGCTCAGGTCTGGTGCACTGGAATGACCCTGAGGGATGGGATGGGGAGGCAGGTGGAAGGGTGGTTCAGGATGGGGAACACATATAAACCCATGACTGATTCATGTCAATGTATGGCAAAAACCACTACAGTATTGTCAAGTAATTAGCTTCCAGTTAAAATAAATAAAATTAAAAAAAAATAAGTCATTGATTAAAAGTCTCAAAAAATAAAAGCTGTACTCCCAACAAAATAAACACTTTCAAGTCATAGGTCCAAGACCACAGTTGCAGAACTCACCTAGTTGTACATATGAAGGCATTAAAATAAACCCATGGAGGCAGGGGGAGATTAGCAAAAACTCATTTACTGTGGTAGTTGTAAGACAGTGATTTGGAAATGGAGCCAGTTATACCATGATCTCACCAACATGATAGGGGAGGTCATGGACACTGGAATAACTGAAGAACAGGGAGAGATAACATGGGATGCTTTAAAACTTACAAGCCAAAATACATGCATGCAGTAAATAAGATTAGTGCATGCATGCTCAGTCATTCAGTCGTGTCGAACTCTTTGTAACCCTGTGGACCATGAGATTCTACAGGCAAGAATCCTGGAGTGGGTTGCCATTCCCCACTCCAGGGGATCTTCCAGACTCAGGAATCAAGCCTGCATCTCCTGCATTGGAAGGCAGAATCTTTACCATTGAGCCACCTGAGAAACCCAAAATAAGATTAGTAGGTAGCACATTTTTCTCTTACCTCAAACTACATCTCCTTCCACACATTTCTTACCTTTCAACCCCATGGAGTTTCTTACAATCTGTTAGACAAGCCTTGCCCTCTTCCTTCCACGTCTTTGGCAAGTGATATTATTTTTCCTGGTTGGCATGCCCTATACCACCTGAGTCCTCCTCAGCTCAGCTAAAAATTCAATGTAAGACTGCCTTGAATTGATTTTTCTCTCCTTGCACTCATCCTTAGCTGTATTCTTGACCAAAACAATTTCTATCCTCCCTCTAATTCTGAATTAGAGTGGCCTGAAGATGTGTGTGTGTGCATTGGGTAAATAACTTCTCTTTACTTCCTCCTCGCTTTTATATTTTCACTTTATGTAAGTAATGATCACAGGAAAACCTGAGACTATTTTACTCTTAATATGTTTTTATATGTGTTATTTATATAGACTTTGATGAGTTATCCTTCTAGCATGTTCTCAATTTCTTACTCCCCAAGTTTTGAAAATCTGGTTTTATCTTGTTATTACATTGCAGTCTGAAGTGTATAGGTTAAGTCCAGCAATTCAGGCGGAGCTAGAGAGATGAAAGAACTTATAACAGAAGAACAGAGATAAATGTTGCTACAAAAATGGAAACCCTCTGTTTTACAATCTCAGTCTTTTGGATATAACTGTTACTGCAAGAGAATAGTATAACATGGCCTTCAAAGTGCTGTGTTAGCTTCCTGTTTTACATGACAGTATAATATTATTTCAGATAAAAGCCCATGCTCATATTTGTTTCTTTCAGTGAGGTTTGCCAGTTTAAACAAAATGTCAGGTCAAATTGATATGCAAAATTTATCATTTGGACACCACCCTTTAGAATTATTGTGTGTATGTGCTGAGTTACTTCAGCCATTTTCGACTCTTTGCAACCCTATGAAGTGTAGCCAGCCAGTCTCCTCTGCCCGTGGGATTCTCCAGGCAAGAATACTGGAGTGGGTTGCCATGCCCTCCTTCAGAGTATCTTCCCTACCCAGGGATCGGACCTGAGTCTCTTAAGTCTCCTGCACTGACAGGCAGGTTCTTTACCACTAGCACTAACTGGAAAACTCTTTAGAATTATTAGGTACACAATATTATATTTCTATATGGTAAGGATAATAGGTATTTAGGAAAATAGGTAAAGTATTGAGATTAAAAAATAATAAACTTTCTGGCCTAAAATGTGATGTTTTAAAACATTTCTTTCTTGTTTCTTCCCCCAAGTGGTATAAATAGTAGAATGATGTATCCAATGGAAAATAAATGTATTAATGAGATTAGCCTTCAGATATTTCCAGGAAAATATGATAAACACTTTTGTTTCTTTATGTTGAATAAATTATAAATTATTTTCCTTTTCCATATGACAAGTAAATTTTGAGTAGCTTTTCAAAATGTTCATGGAAATTATATATTTTGCTACTGAAATTTTCTTGTTATGAAGAATTTGTATCATGAAATATAGATGCAAAACCTTTACATTCTAGCCCCAAAAGAGTTAATTAGGGATATATAAATTGTTTCATTAATTTGAGTGCTTTCCACATAATAACAATTGTGTATATGTTCCAAAGAAATAGGTTTTACCCTTCCAGTCACAGGTGTTTTTCAGAATAAATTATTTACTGGAAAATCTTTTCCTTTTTCTTATGTTTCCCTTCAACTCAAATAGTATGTGATAGTGAAAAAGATCTGAAGTATATTCCAGATACAGAGAGGAAGCTTCCATTATATTTATAGAAGCCTTAACTTCAAGTTAAGATGAAAGGGAAGAGGAGGGCAGGTGTTGTTTTGCATAGAATATCATACATTCATAGACTGGTTTATGTCTGGTTTTTAGATTTTTGCATTATTCATGTATGTCTCCAGCACAGGGATGCAAACATTTGGCCAGGCACTCTAATTTATTTTTCTCTTTCATATGTATAGCTAGCCAAATTGATAATTTCTCTCCCGAGAAATACATCCTGAAGAAGCAATTCATTTTTCTTAATCATTATACATATCTTTAACTCTCCACCATTTTGTTTTTAATGCTATTGAGAGGGTAGTATTATGGAATTACAGCAATTGTATGAAATTTATGGTCAGACAGATTTGAGTTCATTCTCACTAGGGGCTTCCCTGGTGGCTCAGATGATAAAGAATCCACCTGCAATGCAGGAGACCAGGGCTCAATCCCTGGGTCGAGAGGATCCCCTGGAGAAGAAAATGGCAGCACACTCCCGTATTCTTGCCTGGGAAATCCCATGGACAGAGGACCCTGACCAGTACAGTCCACGGGGTCACAAAGAGTTGGACACAACTGAGCGACTAACACTTTCAGCTTTATTGTTTATTAACTGTATCAACTGAGGCCAAGTACTAACATTTTAAAAAAATCTTCATTATCTCATCTGTATAGTATACTAATAAAAGTATATACATTGTTGTTCTTATGATTAAGTATCATATGTATATATATCAAATATGCTTAAGCTCATAGTTTTTGAGACCTAATATGCATTCCTTTTTTTGGTGTTGTTTTATAATAATCATACCATAGAGATATAATGCAAGATCCATGAAAATTTTTCAGTGAACTATTTAGTTTTTTTTAATATTTTTGTTGACTTTGGAAGAGACAAAATGCTGTACTCAATTACTGGCTTTGTGTTTCTGTCACAGTCATGGGTTTATAGCTAGGGTAATTGAACACTGAGTGTAAGTATTCTGATGAGAAAATAACTTCAGTTAATTTAGTTTACATATTGTTTTTTTCTATAATGCACATAGAATCCTCTATAAGGCTATTTCTTTCCTCAAGGGTTTACAGTTAGTTGCTGATGACAGAGAGAGTTGGCAAACAATAGGCATTTGACTCAATGATTTGGTGAAATGTGGTGTCATACAACCCTCGGAGAATGGAATGGCTACGCACTCTACTATTTTTGTTAGGAGAATCCCATGGACAGAGGAGCCTGGTGGGTTACATTACCATGGGATGATACAAATGCTGTAGTTTTTTAGAGGAGGAAGAAATGGCTTCTCTGGTATGAGCTGGGGATTTTGGAGAAAGGAGTACAGGTAAAGCTAAGACAGTGTGGTATTTTTTATTTCTAGATTTTGCTAGATTTTAAAGTCTTTATTGAATTTGTTATGATACTGCTTCTATTTTATGTTTTGGTTTTGGCTGCAAGGCATGTGGGATCTTAGCTCCCTGACCAGGGATTGAACCCACATGCCCTGCAGTGGAAGGCAAAGTCTTGAAGCACTGCACCACCAGGAAAGTCCTGATAATGTGATATTTTAACTAATACTTGAAAAATCCCCAGAATCATTTGCCAGCTTAGATGTGAGGTGCTGGCAGTGGAAGATGTTCCAGGGAACTGAATTATGTGAACAAAGTTATAGGTGAAGAAAATTATGACACTGTCATCAAACAGTGAATAGTCTAGTTTAACCCACAATAAGGGAATGAGGAAAGAAGTAGTGGGGCAGGAAGTTTGAAAAGTAGTTCGTAGCCATCTAGTAGGGGGTCTTAAATGCCTGGGTGAGACTTTGTATGTATTTTGTCTGTCATAGGGATTGTTTGGAAGCTTTTGATCAGAGTTGCAGTTTAGAACTTGTCAGGATTATGTAGGAAGGTTTGTGGTAGAGGGACTTGAGCGGGGAGAGATCAGTTAGGTTGTTGCACTAGGGCAGAAGGTAATGAGTGTCTGAACTGGGGAGAAAGCAATGGGGATGGAAAGAAGAGGAATGATGTGAGAGATGCACAGAAATTGAATCTGCAGTGCTTGACTTCTAATTGGATGTAGGAAGTGAGGATGAGGGAAAAATCAAAGATGCTTATATGACTAGGCCATTCATAGAATTAAGATGACAAGAGTAAGCTTTGGTTTTCAGGGGGAAAATGATGAATCTGATCTTAGAAATATTGAGTTAGATGTATAAATGAGAACCAGACTTTGAAATATTAATCTAAATATTGAGAGAAGTTATTGCTAGTAATAGAAGTTAGACATTTTCAACATAAAGTTGATAGATACTTAAGTTTACTGGGGTTTAGGAGATTGTCAAAGCAGAAAAGAGAATGAGGAAGAAGATTTCTTGGGGGTACGCTTTCATTTAGAGGAGGGAATCTTATGAGCCAGTGGAGGGGTAATCATATCATGGGTTGATACAACTGGCAAAGGGAGGTCCTAAACTTTTAATATGCTTTGCCATTCTGGCAGCCTCTGCTGATGCTAATCCACAGAAATGTCGTAAATGCATGATGAGATGATGAGAGAGTGTGAGCTACTAAGTGACAAAATGGAAATAGTTTTGATTCTCACTGATAGATTTGTGATGTGGTGATCTTTCTCAAATATCCTCTAGCAAGTAGAGCATATGATAGATGATTAGATTTATTAGTATGTATATTGGAATTGGGGGGGAAATGATTATGTCTAGTGATTTTCTTCTATTTTGGAATTTTCACATATTCTTTTTTCATTATGGTTTAATTGTGAATCATCATGCTAAAGTACTACTGGAGTGGACACATGTTACAAGTATGTAATTTTTTTTTAAATTTTAATTTCTAGAATGTTGCAATACTGTTTGAGATTAATACAAAAATGCTAGGATTTTTTTGATGAGACTTGGGAATTAGTAATTAAGCTAAAAATTATATACTATAGTAAGTTTTGACTGGCTGAATCTAAATATATCCAGTCAACAGCAAAAAAAAAAAAAAAAGCCTTGTTTAAATACTTATATCACTTTAGAATTTAAGAATTATACAAAGTAGATTAATTGTTAAATTTTATTTGAAACTGCTGGCCTTGTGAAAGAGTAATTTATTCCCACAGTTTCACATCTGAAAGAAAAAAGATACCATTTGTTCATCTGGTATTTATAAATTTTCTTTTATTTATATTAAGTAATGTTATTATTTATAGCATTAGAAAAATAATATGATTATATTGGGAAGATATTCTACCAGAATTATTAGACTAGCCTATGAAGATGTGTGTTTTGTTGGTTTTCTTCTTACCAATATTTTATTTGTCCTGTTATACAGATTTGTTTGCCATCTTAAACGTCTATGACAGAATAGTATTGTTGAAAAGCTACTTGTAAGAGGTCCATTTTTTCATTTCTCACATTTTTATTCAACATATACATAAGTGCATATTCACAGGAATTTAAACAAAATAAGCATGGTTATGTAACCCATGGATAGGGCTATACTAGATTAGATGCAATTTAAAATCTTTATTTGTATTTCATTGTTGTTCAGAGAATGTGAAATTTTTATAAGATATTGCCTTATATTAAAGGAAATTCATCACTAATGTAAAACTTCAAGGCTTGTTTTATGTTTTATATTTCATTCCACATGATGTATTCACTTGTGTTCCCCTTAAAATATTGTAATGTACACATTGAGTTATGGGGACACATAACAAGGAAGGTGATGAGGTATTTTGATAAAGCCTATGGTAATCTCAGTTTCTGAGACCTGCCTAATTTAACAGCTTCATCTCTTGCAATTCCTCCTATCTGTGCCATGTTTTTAACTCTGTTGAAGTATGATGGTTGTCTTAATTTGGATTCTCACTATGCACCTCTCTCCCCTTTTTGCCTTTCTAATTCCCATTCATATTGTAGTGCTTGGCACCTGGGATATGACACAGTGTGATTTGGTGATGAAGAGGATGGTTTCTTGGGCCAGAATGCTCTGGATTCAGTCCTGAGTCTTCTACTTGCTAGATGTGTCACCTCTCTATGCCTTCCTTCTATTATTTTTCAAATAGCAATAATAGCAATACTAATTCATAGGGTTGTTCTGAGTACTAAGTGAGTTAGAAGATGGTACAGCATGCAGTAACAATAAATGTTAGTCTTTGTTTTCTTTCTGTTCTGTTTTGTTCTATACTGTATTCTTTTGTATCCCTTTCTCCGGGAAGCCTTCCTTGATCCCGGGAGGCTAGGATATAACAGCAATATTGTACCTTGTCTGTTTAATCATGTGTTTTCCTCCTTGTACTCTGTTTAAGAACAGAGGCTGTGTCTTTCATTTTGATATCCCAGGCACCCAGAATTGAGCATGCTGTGTGGTAGGCACTCACATTTGTTGCATGAGTAAATAAATTAATGAGATTTTAGAGATATGTGCTGTTGTGTGGGAATTTATATCAGTGCCGTAAAAGCCTCTACGTAAACTACCAGACAAGTGAAATTATGACTGCAAGGCACACAGACCAAGGCATCAATATTCTGGAATCACATGCTTTATATATTCTGTTGTGGGAAGCCCATTACAAAGTTGTAGGATACATTTGCACAGATAGGAAGAGTTCCATTGGATGGTTGGAAAGGTCACACTTTCTTAATTTCTGTTTATGCAGTGTCTCAATATCCTCATTCACTTTCTGCTTCGTCAGCTATTTCTGCTACTGATGTGGTTACAAAAAACAGATAAGGAAGTTCAGTGTTCGGGAGGTATCTACAGGTAACACTAGCTTACTTTATTGGAGAGATGCAGAGACTTGTATACTTGAATGCAGCTATACCCTGCTGTTTAATATGTTGGGCTGCTGTGGCTTATATCTGCCTTTTTCAAGAGAAGAACACATGGAATCAGAAACAGACCATAACAGATATAACTAAGAGGTGCAGATGTAGAGGGAAGTAACTATAAATCTAGAGGTGATATAATCCAGGCTTTATGAATATTTAAGATTTATGGTCTTTATATCCCCTTCTAAGTAACTCTCTTATTTGTTCCATTCTTGTAATTGTTCCATTAATTCTGTAACATGTGTAAGGGTTACTAACTTACTCTCTATTCTTCATACCTTTTATGAATTTTGCCTGTGTCTCCCAAGTTACTTGCTTATACTTAATGTATATTTAACGTATAAGTTTTACCTATACATTTGTTTCTTATATCTATAGCAGGTTAAATGTTCTCAATTGAAGTAGCAAATACACATTGCATGTGTTATGGCTAACCATAATCTCTGGTTTGCGAAGAGACCCAGGTTATACCTGTTGCCCTCCAATAATCCATAATAGTATCCTCTCCCATTCTCAAAAGTATCCTGTTTTGAATGATAATGTATTGGGTTGGCCAAAAATTTTATTTGGGATTTTCCATGTGATGGTGTGGAAAATCTGAATGAACTTATTGACCAACCCAAAATATTGCCACCTTAATATTAATCCACCATCTGCTACTTGTGAAACTATTTAAATTGAGGTAAGCTATGGATTACTCCATCTATACAATTAGTGGATTAGCTATTATTTGTAAAGCCCTTGTGAAATCCAAAAGTCTTTGATACGAAAAAATGTATAAACCATTTTACTTCATTGAGTCTATTCATATAACTACTACCCTGAAGACAAGTACGTTTTTCCATTAGAACTGGACCTAAATGCAGGTTGCATGTAAATGTTTGCATTAACTACTTTGAATTGTACAAAATTACAGTTTTAATTTATACTTGAGGTGAAATATTTGAGACATTGTGACCATCGACTTTAAAGTTGAAAAACTAAAAGCACTTTTATTAATTTCTTTAAAAATGAAGTATATTAAATAAAACATTTTGAAACTATTATATGTAGTTTTTAAAATACTTTATGGCTGTGAGTTCAACCTCTGCTTGTATTCTTATCTATATATTGAATTAAACGGTTGGCAAGGAATACTGGTTTTTGAAGAAGATAATAACTTCAGTTTTCAATGTGATATATTTTCAGGTATCCATAGCCAGTTCTGTAGGGATTTTGAGAACAATGAGAATTAAAGTAAATCAGATTTTTAGCAACAGATTTGGATATCACCTACAGAGAGGAAATCACATAAATATATGAATTGTCCCAGAAGGGTTAGTGTAGATGTAGAAGGGAAGTGAAGAAAAATTTGGATAGCACATTTTTTACTGGTGAATTAATTCTTGCTTTGTGGGTCTTTCAAGATTGACAACTAAAAGTCTTACCAGAGAGTAGCTGAATTTTCTCTACTCTGTAAAAAGAAATCTTCATAGAATATATGGATATCTGAACTATTTCATTTTAATGCAACATTGTTCATTTTAGTTTTTTTCAGGGGTAGAAAATCCCACGGCCCAGGATTGGGTTTGTTGAACACAGATTATAGAGAGGTTTTGCTGTTTGGAATTTTGCAGTTATAGATGGTTATTCCAGTTTGAAGGGGCTGAGGTAATACAGTCATCTATTATTCAAGTGTCCCTACACCCTTCTTAGGTGATGACCTGACACCACTGGAAAAAAATGATTCTACCAGTATGTTCCTGTACCACATTAAATTTGAAAATACCAGGAGATTTGATGGGTGATTAAATGACTTGAGCTCAGTGGAAACCCTCCTTTTTGTAGGTGCATGGAGAAGTAAGATTGATGGAAATGTATTGATCTGTGCATACCCAGCAGTTTATAGGAATTTGTATAGGTGTAGATGGTAACATTTAGCACTCAAATGTAGTAGAGAATTTATCACACTGTCACATTATAGTTATGTATATATGTACCTTTTCCTCCTTATCTGATTATAAAAGTCCTGAGGAACTTTTATTCATCATGCATTTGCCTGGGTTCTTAATATTATTATTATCTATAACTTTGGATATTTATCCAATAAATATGTCTTTAATCATATATTAACTGTAATACAAATAGCACAATATTTGTGAGCTGTGGACAACCATTTATGAAAGCAGGAGGTAACTGATAAAATACTGATATTCTTGTATGGCATATCACTGACGAGTTTATTAAGCAAATCAAATGAGTGTGCATGTTTGCACACATGTTCTTTCACAGACCCAAATCTCACTTAAATAATTAGATGCTTTGCTCCCATCTCTACCCTGCAGGAAACATGTTTTTCTCCTAGTTTAACTTGTGTTATACTAACAGGCCGCAGTTCTGGTTTTAGTTGTTTGCTTCTGGGCTTTGTGGAAGCTGCTCATTAATTCCTTTGGGGTTGTGGAGGGGAGGAAAGGTAAGTACCTTGCATCATTCTGTGATAGCCTCGGGGGTTCGTTCAAGAACCTTAGTGGCTTGCTGTGGTGAGAGCAATGAACAGCTCTCCAGTTGGAAAGACATTATAATTAAAGCATTTCATTAACTTCATTCAGCAAGCATTCACTATGAACCTAGTGTGTGTAAATGAATGACCCTCTTTAGATAAATAACAGAGATCTGAAGATTTGACTCCTGCTTGGGAAGAAATGATAAACCGATAAATAAGACAAGATCGAATAGAGAGGAGAGCAACCCTGTTGTAAATCATTAGAGGAGAAGGGATAACTGTTGGAATAGAATTCCTATATATGATGTGCTCTCTGATTTTCTAATAGTGTGCCTTGTGTTTCCTCCTGTCTGCTTGACTTTGCCCTTAGTAATTCCTAAGAAAAGCAGACAAGTCTTTTTATTCTCTAGTATACTTTTGTTAGCCTGTGGAAGTATTATTTTTTTCCTCCCATGATACAGTGTCTGTGTTTCAAATTAAGGTGGTATGTTTTCTACCACATGCATGTAAAATAAGGAAAGGTTCATTTTGTCTGTCTGAGCAAATTACTTATTTGATTCAGTTCTGTCTGTTTTATAATACTGAGTCGTTAACAAACAACAAGCTAAATATATTTGGCAGAGTTGGCGATCCCTTTCCTTAGGTGAGATCTTGGAATCAGAATGCGTGCCTCAATTTATATGAAGGTCACCAGTTTATACTGAGTGTGTGAGGAAAGGAGGCAGTCAGATATGCATGGCTGCATCTGGACAGGAAAAGCATTTTGTTTATAGCCACACCAGCTCTTGCTTTATCTTCAAAGTTGGAGTAAAAGCTTGCATGACTTGGAGTGGGAAAAAGTTTATCGGCAAGATCATTAATAACTTGGTACTCAGCTTTTCAAGTTACAATTAGATGCTCAACAGCTGTGACCTTCAAGAACTACTCATTATTGTTGGTCTGATTGTTCACTCCCACTCAAGATCTCCTTTCAGAAATAGTTTCTCTGACATCATTGACCCCCAGGGGTCAGAGTGAGAAATGAGTCTTCAAGCATTCATTTGTAAGTCTTGTTTTTGCAGGATACTATACATGTGTGGATGCGTGTGTGTGTTTGTCTAAGGAATTCAGCCTACGGTTAATGTTTCATTGTAAATCCAGCTGTTTGTTCAGATCCCAATTAGGATGATGCCTGTTGGAAGAGGGGGCACTTCTGGGAGTAGGGAGAAGATTTAGTGGCCTCAAAAACAGAGTAAAACTGATGGTAACACAGACTCCATTTTATTTAGATTTTTTTTTTTTTTTTTTAAATCTCAGTGCACATGCTTGCCAAACTCTGTCATGCACTGTGTAGCATCTCAACGGATCAGCAGGGATTTTAAACATGCTGTGTGTTTGGCATACACTGCAACCCAAAGAGAAAGTGAGGATTAGAGAAACTGTAGTGAAGTATGAAATGAAAGCTCAGCTGGAAAAGGAGGACTGGATTATGTTCAGCTTCTTTGCCTCAGTTCCTTTGGATATTAAGAACATGGTGCTCTTAGGAAAAAGGGATTTGCTTTCTTAAGGTGCAGTGCCTAATCTCTGTGTTCTGAAAGGAGGCTTAATTAGGGAAAAGCTATCTCTCATAACACAAAGAATGAACAAATCGACAGGAAGAGTGATAGACTTTGTTAATGAAAAGGACTTTTCTGCCCAATTATGACTCAGAATCATATCTTTTACTCTGTAGGTAGTCTGGTCAGTAAAATGTATATATAATGAAGTTTGTAAAAATGCAGCCTTGGCAGTTTCAACCTAAGATTTCAAACATGAAGTTATTGTGACTCTGGATGGAGACCTCTGGAGAGGACAAGAATGTCTGGTTTCTAGTTCTGACTTGTTTGCTTCTATATGATATGGTCCAGGACAGCATCTCTGGCCTGTGTGCTTTTTAGCTATCATTTGAAAAGATGATGGGACTGGGTTAGACTTGCATAGTCTGTAAAGTTTTGGGGGAACTGCAGTTCTTGGCATTGTAATCTCTCTGAGGGCATTTGTATTTCTCTATTACTTTCCTTTTAACCATCTTCACTGGTTTTACTATTACTAGCTTAAGTGATCAAGAGAACCACTGAATAAAATCTAAATAAATTTTAAAGGTCTCTTCCTTTGTTTTCTGACATTAGCCTTTCTACCACAAATCTGTCATTTCTTTGCCAAGTCTAATATCAAATGGTTAGGTTACTATTTTCTATTTTTTGAAATGTCCATATTCATGAATTTTTTCATATTATGATTTCTAAAGCACAGCTTTTTCATACTGTTCATGGGGTTCTCAAGGCAAGAATACTGAAGTGATTTGCCATTCCCTTCATGAGAAATGCTGGGCTGGATGAAGCACAAGCTGGAATCGAGATTGCCAGGAGAAATATCAATAACCTCAGACATGCAGATGACACTACTCTTATTGCAGAAAGTGGAGAAGAACTAAAGAGCCTCTTGATGAAAGTGAAAGAGGAGAGTGAAAAAGTTGGCTCAAAGCTCAGCATTGAGAAAACTAAGATCATGGCATCCGGTCCCATCACTTCATGGCAAATAAATGGGGAAACAGCGGAAACAGTGGCAGACTTCATTTTTTTGAGAAAGATTATGTTTGTGCATATTGGAAATCTATCACTGATTACTACAACTGATTAATTACCAAAAGGGGCATCCTTGCATGTAGAAAAGAAGTTGAAATATACAATATTCATCTCACTAGATTTTATCAAAGTTTTCATATGGTAAAAAGGCAAATAGTCACCAAAATAAAGAAAAAAAAAATAGTGACACACCTTTAGTCACAATGTAATTAGGATCAGCTGTGTTGAGCTGGGGCAGTGATGATTTTGAAGCTTGGTAAGCGGAAACCTCTAGGACATTGTTACAGAGACAGAGTAGGAGAAACATTCCAAGTTCATAGAAACCGCTGGCAAACTGCTGGCAGCCTAGAGAGCCCTAGGAAATGAAGGTCCAGGGCAAGATGGGCAGAAGAAGTTCATGGCCCCAGCAGCAAAGTAAAAGCACTGAAGCAGCTTGATTGCTCAGTGTTGGCTATTTTTATTTGTTTCACCCCCAGTGAGAGTTCATCCTGAGAGAACCTGGCCAGCAGGTGAGAATAACTGAAAACAGCTGGCTTTTAGGAGGGCAGGGCTAGAGCAGATGCTCTTTTCTGGTAGAGTTTTGTTTGTTTTGTTTTTTTGACAACTGGACAAGTCACATGTAGTTTACTCTTTTAGCCAGACATTTTAGTGGTTTTTCCGATAATCCCATGCCCACGAGCCTGCCATTCTTATATGCTTGAAGCCTGATCTAAGGTAATATAAAGGAAGGATTGGGAATGAAGCATTGGTATTCTTCAGTAAGGCTGATTTGCTTCCATCTCATAGTTAACCTCCAAAGTCATCTTGACAGGAAAGCTGTCATTGGAAAGAGGAAGAGAGCTCCCAAGAAAGCGAGAAGGAATAAGTGTGAGTTCTGTTCAGCTGGACTACCTGGAGAGCAGTTCCTCTGTACACTTCCAGAGGGAGCTCTGGGCTAAAAGAACCAGATGATGATGCAGAGTTCCCTTGAGCCTGTAAATGTATCCTCTTCCCTCTTTTCAAAGCAAGCAATCTGTAAAGAAAGACAACCAACCAGGCAGATGGAATGGATAGATTAAGACATACACACACATATATACATATCCTAGTATTTCAGTGGCTGTGCTGGTTCAGTTTTGAAACCTTTTTATTTTACTTATGTTTAATTTTATTTTTAATTTTTAGCACCAAAAACATTTTGTATTGGGGTATAGCTGATTAACAATGTTGTGATCATTTCAGGCGAACAGCGAAGGGACTCAACCATACATATACATGTGTCCATTCTCTCCTAAAACCCCTTCCAACCAGGCTGGCACACAACATTGAGCAGAATTCCATGTGCTATACAATAGGTCTTTGTTGGTTATCCATTTTAAGTATAGCAGTGTGTACATGACCCTCCCAAAGTCCCTAACTATCCCTTCCACCCCACCCTCTGGCAACCATAAGTTCATTTTCTAAGTCTGTCTCTTTCTGTTTTGTAAGTAAGTTCATTTGTATAATTTCTTTTTAGATTCCACATAAAAGGGATGTTATATGATATTATTTAAATTGGCTTAAGTCTATTCTTGCCTGTGACTATATTTAGTGACATAGTGCTGTGGGGTTACGGCAAATGCATCCAAACTTTCACAAACACTAATTACCGGAAGTATAGTCAATGAGAGTGTCTTTTTTTCTGATGATTTTGATCTAGGTAAATTATATGATTTTTTTAGTGTGAATATACAGTAATTTATTCAACATTTAAAGTTGACAAGTAATGCCATGTCTGCACATAAATATTATTTCATTTTTGCCAGTGTATTTTTTAGATAAATCTCTGAAATTTGAATTGCAGGCTACACAGGTGAAATGCATATATTCATTTCACTAGTTATTGCCAAACCAGCTAGATCTGAGAGTGTTTGCTTTCCCATAGCCCCACCAAAAGAATATACCGTCAAAGTTTTAGGTTTTCCAATCTGATAGTAGATAAATGAATATTTCAATGAGTTTTAGTTTGCAGTTTTCTTAATGTGGGCAGGCTGGACAGGCTGGACAGTTTTCTTATCATGAAAGGCTTGAGATTAGTTTCTTAAGGTTCAGGTCCATTTCCATTTCTTTTTTTGTGTGGACTATCTATTTCTATAATGTTGTTGGCTTTATCATCTTTGTTTTTAGGAGTATTATATACTAAGGATACCAACACTGTGATGTAAGTCGTCATTATTTCCCAGTTTTTCATTTATCTTTTATAGATTTTTATATAACAATTTTAAATAAATAAAAATTTTATAAATAACTATTTTTATAGATATAAAAATTCCTGCTTTCCTCTTTGAAAGTAGTAATGTAATTTGAATCTGGATATTCTCAAAAATATTTAAGCTTAGAAGGATCGTTTGAGATCATGTCTATAATCCACTTATTTATAAATGAGGAAATTGTGGCTCAGAAGCTTCATGTAATTTACCTATAGTTAATGGGCTGACACCAGACCCAGTCTCATCTCTAAACAAGTTTTAGATTCTTTATTGTGAACACATATGCTTTTTAAGTGAACTATTTATATTTTCATTTTAGTTGTTTAAGCAAAAACAATTTTGAGAAATCTAAATATGTCTAAACATTTCCATTATTTCTAGAAATTAAAAAATAACTCATGTGCATAATATTGGAAAAACGTAGGAAACTTAAAGAGAAGGCATATATCAAGCTGCTAAAGGCAATCACTATGAAGAGCTCTACATACTTTTTTATCTTTTTATCTATGCTGTGTATGTATCTATGTATTTAATGTAGTTGTGATTATACTATAGTTTTTATCTTTTTTTAAGAGTTTGAAAACATCAGGCTCGTTAAAAGTGTTTACAAATTTGTATTTGCAATATATTCCATTAAGAAATAGAATAATTTGTGTACTCTATTTTGTGACATTTCATTTTTACTAATAGGGATTTTTGCATAAGATAAGTACATCTTAGAGAAGTGACGTTGTGTTTTACACCATTTCTACACCTAACATTCTCTCCTTAATTCACTTTAATCCTGCATTCTTTGCTGCCCCTGTACTCAGATTGCTTTTCTCAGGTTCACCAGGAATTTCCATTTGTCAAATTCACTGTTTGTTTCCTCTGTCATCATCTTAATTGACTTAATTGACTTTCATCGTCTGACATGGCTGACAACACCACAGTCTCATAGTCCGCTTTTTTCTACACCATTTTAGGATATTGGGTACAGAGAATTCAGAGGTTATTTGATTCCTCTCGGGTGTCACACTGTCGTCACTCCTCCAGCTTGTTCAACCTTTTTTTTAATTTGTTCATTTTATCTTTCCCTGTGGTGGGCAGAATAATGGCTTCCCTAAGTGGGCATCATATTAATCAATCTCTAACTACTATGTAATCCCTTTCTACTCCAGAAGGGAACACAACCCTGCTGGATTTTAGCCTGTTGAGAACCAGGGCAAATGTCTGACTATAGCGCCGTAGAATGACATTTGTGTTGTTGTAAGCCACTTAGTTCATGGTAATGTGTTACTTCAGGAGTAGAAAACCAATATACGCTGCTCATCTTCCTTTCTCAAACTAATACTCCTTCTCCACTCTAGTGCTTTGAATACATATCCTTCTAGTCATACTTTCCACATTTGTTTGAATGTACCTGTATTCTTATGAAGTTAGGAAATATTTTGTGTTTTTTTTTTTTTTTACATACATGAATGCAGAGATGGTATTGTGCTATTCATCTTATTTGTTTATTACCTTTTTTCACTCACTATTGTTGTTGATCTTTATCCATATTGCTGTAATGTTTGTTCAGTGATTCAAACAGACTCCATCATCAAGTATTCCACTATTGTATCATATTTCATCATATGAATGTACTGCATTTACACATCCGGTCTTGTAGTGATTCTGTCTGCTTATCTTAGCCCATCATATGTGTGGTTCACATTTTACTAATCCCCTAATGGATACTTAGGATGCTTCTAACTCTTCATAATCAAAACCAATGTGCTACACATTGTCCTAGTTGTCTCTTTGTGTATCAGTATAAATTTCCTTGGGAAGAAATGCATTCCAGGGTAGATCACATACAGATAACTAACTTCACTAAGCAGCAACAGGTTGCTCTTCAGAATGGTTGCAGCAGTTTTCACTTCAACAAACAGGTCATAACTTTTCTTTCTTCTTAGCTTCACCAAAGCTTAATTGTAGAAGCCAGCTTTTTATTTTGTCTGTGGATAGATATTAAGTGGTATCTCAATGTTTTAATTTGCATTTCTCTGGTTACTAGTGAGATTGAATATTCTCTTTCAAAACTGATTGGCCATTTGGATAGTAACTTCTGTAAATTAACTCTTCACAGTCATTACCTATTTTTCTCTGGGATTGTTATTTTCCCCCTGTGTTGTAAGAACTCCTAATGGTAAGTCTTTGAGATTTTTAATTGTGCAGATATCTTCTTCCTCTCTTTTGCCAGTTAGATAGGCTTGAGCATAAATCTTTCATTGAAATATAGTCAGAACATGCCATTTTCTCCCTTTTGGTTTGTGATTTGCAGGTATTTCAAAAACCATTCCTCACTCAATATCATACATATTTTACCTTTCACATTTAGAGTCACTGCTAGAATTCAAGTAGATTAGCGTGAAGTTTTTAATATGTTGTGAGCTAGAAATAAAACATTTTTTAGATGTAGTGAGCCATTTTTTTCAATACACATTACCAAATAGTACAAGCTCTCTTCAGTGGTTTCTGATGTTATTTCTGTATAACAAATTCTCGTGTACTCATACCTCTTTATTCTCTTTCACTGGTTCATTAGCCTGCATCTAATCCAGTATGCCACTATGACTTTGTAATACTCTTAATACCTGTAGGAACAAGTTCCTTCCTTTTACTCCTTTTTTAAAATTAGCTTAAATTTTTTAAACTAGATTGTCAAGTTTCCATCCAAATTTTATGATTAAGTTTTGATTAGAAATACATTGAATTTAGATTGATTTGTGGGACACTGATAAAGTGAATCATATTAGTATCTAGTAAAAATTCTGGAAGTTCTCTTCAATTTTTATTTTTGTTTACATCCTACTACTGCTATGTTGTCTTTAATATTTGTGGAGCTAGAACAGGGGCTTATGTGGAAGCCTGCATATCATACATTCTAGTTGAAAGTTATCAATTAAGCTGTCTTCAATACTCTGCCCATGTTACTACCCTGAAATGTAGAGGCTAGAGGAGTTCCCCTTCTTGTGGGCCAAACGCTAATAAGCTTGAAGATGGTTCTGTTCTGCTGGTAGGAAATGCTCAGAAGCTGGTCTTATCCAGGATCTACCCAGAGGTGGGACTGATACCATCAAACTCTAATGAGACAGGGTGGGCAATGTCTTTCCTCTGTATCTCACTTTTCCCACTTCAGGTTTCCAAGCAGTCCTAGGTTCTTCCAAGCAGAGGAGAAAAGAGAGGGAACTCTGTCTTCCTAGACATTGACTCCAGCTACTTTGAGAAAGACAACTTTAAGCAAAAGCAGCCACTCTTTTCTCTCATTTTCTACTGCTGAGTATTTCCTCAGTTCTCTCCTTCTACTACCACCCTCCCACCCTTCCCTTCCAATGCTCAGGCTTGCAAGAACTTTGGAGACAGTTCCTGTATCTCTCCCAGTAATTCTCTTTGGATATGGAGCTTTCAAAAAAGCTTTCTTATGACCTACAAAGTAGTTTCTGTGAATGTGAGATGTGGATCTTCTTAGCCTGATTGAAGGGCTCTGCTGGCTCCACCTCAATCCATCAATAAGTCAAGTTCCCTCCAAAACATCATTGCAATGAGTACTTTCTTCCCTAAGTCATTATTATCTCTCACCCAGGCTTTTTTAGTAACTTCTTTCTGATCTCCCTGTATCTGTTTTTATGTTTTTGAAATTAATTCTCCAGAGTACTGAGAAGGAATGTTTTAGAACACAAATTGTCACAGCTCTCCCCTGATTTCCATACTCTAGTGGTTTTTCCTTATTCTTTCAATTAAATAAAAACTCCATCCGTTGGTTTATAAAACCTTTACCTGCTATGTCCCAGTTTATATCTGCAGCCTTGTTTATATCACCTTATATCTACATTGAACTAGAGTTGGCTTGCACTGACTGTGAGAATGAATTGATACATTTTCAAAAAATTTGCAAGTCAGTTGTTAAAATAAACTATTAAAATATTATATAATCTTACAGTGAATTAAATTACATGGTAAGCAATAACTAGTTCAAGCTCATCACTTCCTAATTATTTTATTGCATTTTATTATACTATTGTTTAAACTCTTGGGGTCTTTTCACATATATTGTGTGTGTATGGTCGAATACTGTCTAATGGTTTTACTTTTGTCCATCTCTTCTCAACTTAGTGTATAGTGAAGTCATGTTGATAGCTTGATATCAGCTCTTGAGAGAGAATTTTCACCATAGAAAAAACAAATATTATGAATCAGTGCTTACTTAATGTTTTGTTGATTGTCTAGACATAAAAAATGTGTTGTAAACAGTTATTAATGCAGAGTAAACTATGAGTGGGGCTTCCCTGGTGGCTCAGGTGGTAAAGAATCTGCAGTGCAGGAGACCAGGACTTGATCCCTGTGTTGGGAATATCTCCTGGAAAAAGGAATGCTAGCTCATCTTTAGTCCAAGCTCTTTCCCACAGGCTGTGGGCAGAGCTGCTCATAGGGCTCTCTTTAGTGGGGAGTGGTCACTTTGGGCAGGGGCAGCTGTGCTTGCTTACACTTCAGATCCCAGCGCCAGGCACAGTGTTTTGTCTCATTGCCTGCTGACATCATCTTGAGTCTATGTGTCCTCTGCTTTGCTTCTGCACAAGCCTGTCCATCTAGGTATCGGGCACAACCATTTTGTAGGAGGAACCCTGGTCTGAAGTAAAGGGTTTGAGGCCTCTGTGCTCAGCACCCTATGAATACAAAGGAAAAGGAAGAAAAAGCTTAGACTTTATCTTATTACCCAGATTGTTTTTATTTCCTGATAATTCTTAATGGATTTTGCCACTGACACTTTCTCAGAAAGAGGCATGCTTTATTCGTATAGGAATTTATATGCTGATGCACACATATGTATGTTTTCTAATTGATAGATCAATAAAATATTAAAAGAATACAGATTGCTTCAATGTGCTATAATCTTTGTTGATTCACTTTATGAAGCAACAGACAAAACGTTTTGTATATTTTGCTGTGGTGACAGGTGAATCAATGATAAAGGTGCTGAGTCAAGGATAACAAAGAAAGGTGTGTATTGATAAATATGATTATAGAAGTATTCTTACTTGTGAAACTAGTTGATTTTGAGGGGCTGAATAAGGCATAGTTTTAGAGTTGCAATATATTTATGAATTTATGGGTCATTAATCTAGGGAGCTGACCAACTAAGTAGTTACCCCATTAAATAATAGCACTATAAATCTAGGTAATTCTTAAATTTCTCACTATTTACGTTATAAATTATGCTAATCATATGATCTTTCAATTCTCAACTGTCAGCTCGTGTGTGTATGTGTGTGTGTGTGTTTATGTGTGTGATTTGACACTTTTAAAATTTTACATTAATAATGTTTATCACATTGTATTAATAGCTACATAATACTTACTCATTTCCACTCCACAGTTAGTACACTGTAGCTAAACACCTGATCCAAGAGTCACTGTGCTTATATTTTTGTAGATTAAGGACCCTATGGCTATTTTTCTAGCATCAGGTCTTGAGGCAGATGTAACTGTTTGAAATTATATAGTTCAGTTCAGTTCAGTTGCTCAGTCGTGTCCGACTCTTTGCGACCCCCTGAACTACAGCACTCCAGGCCTCCCTGTCCATCACCTGGAGTTTACACAAACTCATGTCCATTGAGTTGGTGATGCCATCCAACCATCCCATCCTCTGTCATCCTCTTCTCCTGTCCTCAATTTTTCCCAGCATCAGAGTCTTTTCCAATGAGTCAGCTCTTCGCATCAGGTGGCCAAAGTATTGGAGTTTCAGCTTCAACATCAGTCCTTCCAATGAACACCCAGGACTGATCTCCTTTAGAGAGTCCAACGGACTCTCAAGACTCTTCTCCAACACCACAGTTCAAAAGCTTCAATTCTTTGGCACTCAGCTTTCTTTAGAGTCCAACTCTCATATCCATACATGACTACTTGAAAAACCGTAGTCTTGACTAGACGGACCTTTGTTGACAAAGTAATGTCTCTGCTTTTTAATATGCTGTCTAGGTTGGTAAATCCTGATTAATTATTTAGAAACTTGCCTATCAAGTATTAGCAAATTCCTAGTGATGTTTTGGAAGAAGGTGATGGAGAAGGAAATGGCAACCCACTCCAGTGTTCTTGCCTGGAGAATCCCAGGGACGGGGGAGCCTGGTGGACTGCCATCTATGGGGTTGCAGAGTCGGGCATGACTGAAGTGACTTAGCAGTGATGTTTTGTGTACTTATAAAACCAGTTATGTGCTTTTTGGAGAAGAAAAATTTTCCTTTCTTCCCTTTTATATTCTTTGGTCTAATAATCAAGTTGATATAAAACAGATTAATACGAGGAATACAGACAAAACTACATGTATATGCAGGAGCCCTATAAAGATGAAGACTCAAAAGGCAGTCAGGTAACTGAAGATTATATAACATCCTAAGCTAAGGAAAGAGCTAAGGGTATGGGGATACAGAAGGGTGCAAGGCCATACATAGGAAAGCAGAGATGTTTAGAAAATAAAGGTTGCTCTGTTATCAGTTTCTTAGGTAAAAAGATAATTCTATTAACAGCTCTCTTCCTGTTACAGACCCTTTTTTCCAATGGAAATTAAGGCTACTGAGGGGGGTATAGGGAATTGTTCCTCAATCTGTTGGGTTTTTGATTACCTTTCACTGAAAATAATCTTCAGGCAAAACCAGCATATTTTAGGAGGACTGGCAAAATCTGTTCCTTCATGGTCAATGAAGAAAGGTATACTTCAAAGGTCATAATTTGAATTCTTCATTTTAGCTAGAGTTTAAAGTATTTACAAAATCATGACACTGTGGAAATTTTAATGTTAAAAATATTTTGGTCTTCTTTGCTTTCAAATATGAAAATTAAGAGTAATAACTATGGAGGAGACTGAAGGGACTGTGATGACTGAGAAACACTGGAACAATTTATTCATAGGAGGTACTGTCAACATTTATATAAGGTGTGATTGCATTTATACATAACTCATTACTGTTGACCCTTTATCAACATGGGTTTAACTACTCAGGTCCACTTATGCAGACTTTTTTCAGAAGGTAACATATGCTAGATACTAAAGGACTACATTATCCATGGTTGGTTGAGTTAGAAGATGTAGAATTGTGGAAATATAGAAACTGCATATAGAGAACCAACTATAAGTTATATACAGGTATTCGAGGGCACAGAGCTTCGTTCCCCTAACCTCTATGTTGTTCAAGGACCAACTCTATATAAAGACATGGGAGGTTAGGAATATGGCTTCATAGGTGAATTCTATCAAATATTTAGAGAAAAACTAACACCTTTCCTCAAAACTTCCAAAAAATTGCAGAGGGAGGAACACTCCCAACCTTAAGAGGCCACCATCACCCTGATACCAAAATCAGACACAGATATCACAAAAAGAAAATTACTGTCAAAATCACCTATGAACACAGATGCAGAAAGCCTCAACAAGATACTAGCAAACTGAATCCAGCAATACATTAAAACAAGTGGGATTTATCTCAGGGATGCTAGAAATCTTCACTATATGCAGATCAATCAATGTGATACACTGTATTATCACGGGTTCCTTTGGACTTAGTCACATAGTTACACTTTCAAAGATGTTTTAAGTGAAACTGGACCTTATAAATTCTGTGCCTGATAATTTAGAGAACTTTTCCTTTCAGTTGTTTAAGAAACAACAGTGTTTATATTACCCACAGATCTCGTTTGTTAAAGTTAATTTTTCTTTAAGTCCTATCTGGAATCACCTTCTTTTGCTCAGAGGCAAAGAGCTGGGAGGTGGCTCTTTTGAAAAGAGGTAAGTGCCAATTTGTAAGCCCTTGGAGTAAGTTGGACAATGAAGGCAGTTAAATAAATCTCATCTTGATGCTCTCCGGCCATAACAGCTAATTTGAAAAGACTGCGACAAGTCTTGTAGGATGAAATCTTTGAAGAGAACTCAGGATACAACTGGTAAAGAATCTGCCTCCTGAGCAATATTGTTCTTTGCTACTTTGGATTTTAGTTTGACCACCAGATATACCCACAACTGAATGTTGTTTTTGCTTTTGGCCCAACCACTTCATTCTTTCTGGAGCTATTAGTAATTTACTCTTTGCTCTTCCCCAGTAGCATATCGGGTACCTCTAACCTGGGGTGCTCATCTTCTGGTGTCACATATTTTTGTCTTTTTGTACCGTTTATAGGGATCTTATGGCAAGAATACTGCAACGGTTTGCCATTCCGTCCTGCAGTGGGTCACATTTTTCAGAACTCTTCATTGTGACCTATCCTTCTTGGGTGGCCTTGCCCAGCATGGCTTATAGCTTCATTGAGTTTTGTGCAAGCTGCTTAGCCACAGCAAGGCTGTGACTCATGAAGGGATCATAAACACTGCTGTACTTAAAAATATTTAATCCAGATCAAAACTAGCAATAAAAATAAGAATAAATATTTTCAATGCATAGGCAAAATGGAAAAATAGATTTAGATTTGTTTTAAAAAGAGGAGAAAGAATTGTTTTAGCCAGATAAAATATTATAGCACAACTATTAATTACGCTCCCACAAACATACAAATTATAAAACTTCTCATAATGTTAAATGAAGAAAATTAAACTGTATAAATGATTTAGCATTAAAATAGAGCCAACCTCCCCAGTTGATTATACAACTGGTGGATTTCTGTGACTTTTCACCATCATATAATTTTATTTTTTCCCATATGGACTAATTAATTGTTGGCTAACCTTGCAGTATAATAGGGATTCCCTAGTGGTTAAAATGGAAAAGAATCTGCCGGCAATGCAGGAGACTCAGGTTCGATCACTGGGTCAGGATGATCCCCTGGAGAAGGGAATGGCAACCTACTCCAGTATTCTTGCCAGGAGGATCTCTTAGACAGAGAAGCCTGGCGGGCTACAGTCCACGGAGTCACAAAGAGTCAGACAAGATTGAGCAACTAGCACTTTCACAATATAATAGAAGGGATGGTTTTTAAGTATTAAGATCAAGTGTAAGCATAAAATAAATGACAATAATTCTTACTCATTGGGCATTTTTCTATCATGTTCTCTGTAATAGATTGCCAGATATTTCTCTAGCAAAGATAGATTTATTCCGAATCAGCAAACAATTACAATTATAATTTGGAATCTGTGACAGTGATGAACCACAGGCAGTTATGTATACAGCAAGGGAAGAAAAAGGAAAACTTTTTTTTTCTTTCTTTCTTTCTTTTTTTTTTTTTTTTTTTAAAGGAAGCACTTTTTTAGAGGAGAAAAGGAAGTTGGGAGAGCTCAAAGTGTCCGGAAGAAGAGGTGATTTTTTTTTTTTTTTTTTCAATATTGGGCTCTATTATCATCATAAGGCATGAGAGCTCCTCCTTCTGGTTTCTCAACTCTATTTAAATGTGGATTCTGTGTAATTTTTCACTTCACCAAGTGGAAGTATTTGGTTTATTAGTGGCTAGGCAACAGGATGATTTGTTAGAACAGGATGACTTGCTAGAAATTTTCTGAACTTCTTAATTAACTTCTGCAATTAAAATCTTTGGGTTTTTAGGTTCTCAATCTTGTAACAGAGTTAAAATCCCATTTTTAAATTAGTTTATGCAAATGAAGAGTATTTGAGCTGAAACAATCAGCATTTACATATCAATGATATGTGGAATTTCCTTTAAATTAGCCCTAGGGTAGTGCCTCTACCTGTTGGAGGACCCTGGAGAAAGTTTTTGAGTGAAAGCTATTAAAAGGAGAAGTGAAGTATCCATTTTTTCAGTCTTTGTTTTAGGGAGTCATTGTAATCCTCATTAATTCATGATTATTAAGAAATACTTTTAGCCCCATGTGGAATGATAGTTCTTTAATAAGGATCTCAAAGTCATATTAGCTGCAGACTTTTTTTCTGTGATTCTATTTACTTGTAAAAAATTTTCTCTCCTGATTTAGGTTTTTAGTTCTGTCATTTATATTCATATTTTCTGCTGTTCCCTAATCTACCATCTGTGTGTGTGTGTGTGTGTGTGTGTGTGTGTGTGTGTGTGTGTTCCTGAGAGTGAGAAACTGAAAAAAGGAGAAAGAAGAAAATTTGATTATATATCTAACTGTTTTAAAACAGTTACAAGTTTTTAATTTTATGGCATTTCTACACTTTAATTTCAGGGTCAAACTGCATTAAATTGTATGTCAGAGACTTCCCTGGTGCTCCAGTGATTAAGACTTCATGCTACCAATGTAGTGGGGCAAGGTTTTGATACTCAGTCAGGAAACTAACTTCCTGCATGCCATAAGGTGCAGCCAAAAAAAAAAAAAAAAAAAAGTCAGTATAATTGAGGGTAAAACTTTTTTTCTGCTTTCTTAGATTCAATATTTGGAGCCTTCATATTAAAGTGGCACAGGACAGATTAGCAGGAGAGAAGTTTTATGCATATGCATATTCGTATGCATACAAGGGACCAACACAGAAAGGAAATGAAATCCCCCCAAATGAGATACATATGGGGGCTTACATACCATTTTGACAAAGCATGATAAACTGTGGATAAGGGACTTTTTATAGGAAATGTTATGGGGATTCTGGGAGAGAGAAGGAATTGTAGGAAGGTGACTGAGAAAGGTAGGGTAATGAGGGTTCTCTAGACAAGTTTGTTGTACAGACTCCAGTCATCTCAGATAAGACTTGTCTCTAGATTTGTACACTCACTCCTGGAAAGGGGGAGGAGGACACATTTACAAATGGAAATTTCCTTGATATTTTCTTTGCAGAAAGGAAATGTATCTCCTGCTTTTAGGTAGAAAGTGGAAGGACAGCTCCTCCTGAGTTTTGTTGCTGTTGTTCAGTTGTTCCGTTGTGCCTGACTCTTTGCGACCCCATGAACTGCAGCATACCAGGCTTCTATGTCCTTCACCAACTCCTGGAGGTTGCTCAAACTCATATCCATTGAATCAGCTCTTTCTTAATACCTTTCAGCTCAAGATAATCCTTACAGCAATATAGCATATTTTGGGGTGACACGTTCTGGTCCTTTTCATCTGCTTTAGAATGTCACTGAGTGTCCAGTAAAGGAATTTTCTTCCGATGAATATAAGCATGTTTTAATTTTAACATACTGTATACCTTAGCTGTTTCTGCGTGTTAAGTGGCTTCAGTGTTGTCAGACTCTTTGCACCCCTCAAGACTGTGGCCTTCCAGGCTCCTCTGCCCATGGGATTTTCCAGGCAAGGATACTATAGTGGGTTGCCATGCCCTCCTCCAGGGGATCTTCCTGACCCAGGGATCGAACCTGAATCTCATGTCTCCTGAATTGGCAGGCGGGTTCTTTACCAGTAGCACCACCTTACTTCTTTATTTCCTATCTTAAAAGTAGCAGAAATCTATATTTTAGTGAATGCAAATGACAAATGAGCCTATTAAAAAATAAAGCCAGGAAAATATACATTCTGCCTTTTTTTCAATAAATATTAATTGACTACCATTGTACACTAGGAGCTCTTCTAGATACAAGAACAAAATAATGGGATAGAAATAAGCAATAGACAATATTCTGTTTTCTTCGGTAGACAGCCTTGGGGCAGCAGATAGAGAAAACAAGATTGGAAATAAAATCCATTGGTATACTATATCAAAGGTAAATATTCCTATACCATTCTAGCTTCTTCTGGTATTATAGAACCTAACTTTCATCCATGTCTGATACACAGCAAAGCAGTTTACTGACACTAAGAAAATTATAGCATTTAATCCAGGGTACCAAGCAGGGAGAATGGGCAACTCTTTTCAAAATACTTGAACTACCTGATGACCTTCATAGATGGGTTTTTAAATGCAATGTCTTGAGTTAAGGTTACAGGATACGTTACTTTCTTCTCACTGGTTGGTGGTGAGGTAACAGGTGGTATTTTGGGAATCTCAATCATCAACCTTATAATTCCAACTAGTCTGAAGTCTACATGCTTATGGTCACCATATTCCCCCTAGATAGAGGTCCTAGTTTTTGCCTAAGAACTTAAAGTTACATATCACATTGTTATGTGTATCTTTTGAGGAGGAACTAGGACTCTTATTTAATGGCTGAACTACTGTTCAAGGTGCCTTGATTAACTTCTTTCCCTTTGTTTCTCCATTCCTTCACTTCTCTATGTAGTAGCTGTTTGAGTCTGCTCTTTGAAACTCAGCAAAAGCCTAGGGGATCGAAACCTTTTTTCTGCAAATAAGAAATGAGGGACATGGAGGAGTTTTTTTAACTGGGAGGGTTTTGTAGGGACCAGATTGGTTTCAATGCCATCTCTTTTGATACTCCTTTATCCTAAGGGGAATGGGGATGGGATAAAAAGGGAATGAAGTTTTGAATAGAGAAGTTAATCGTAAACTTGGCAGAGGAACTTGGTTTTAGGGGGACTCTGTTTCACTGGATGTTCTAAGAATAAAACTGACATGAGACATGAACACGAGAAAATTGAATTTAATTTCATATAAACATTAACCCCATATACATGAGAGGTTCAGAGACAGAATGGTAAAATGAATTATACATGACATCCTGGGCTAAAGAATGGGATAAGGGCCTGAGATTCTCAAGGACATGAGGGTAATTCACAGTGCAAGAAAAAGAACAGATATTGGGTAATTAGATGTTTGTTCTGCCATACAGATGGAATCATTTAAATAAAATTTTTCTCTGGTAATAATTCTGTTTTAGGGGGGAAAAAACAATGCAAATTCTTCTAGGTAGTTAAGGAGGGCAGTGATTTCTCTTGAACCTCAAGGTCTTCATTGCCTTCAGCTTAAAATAATCCACATACCAAGATGATATATCTCTGGGAGGCCTGTTCTAAAGCTCTGCAGTGAAAGTGAAAGTGTTAGTAACTAGGTTTTGTCCAACTCTCTGCAACCCCATGGACTGTAGCCTGCCAGGCTCCTCTGTCCATGGAATTCTCCAGGCAAGAATACTGGAGTGGGTCGCCATTTCCTTCTCCAGGGGATCATCCCAACCTAGAGATTGAGGCTGGGTCCCCTGCATTGCAGGCAGATTCTTTACCATCTGAGGCACCAAGGAAGCCCAGGCAATATTGTATATCAAAAACCATGGTATATCACATATCAAAAAGTGATATAAAGGAAAATGTTAGGGTAGATGAAAAAGATTGCAAATATAAAGTATAGTCAGAAAAGAGTTCAATGAAAAAGTGACTTCTGATCAATATCTTGGGGAAGATCATTCCAGGAACAAACAGTAAAAGAAGGCTGAGAAAGGAGCGTGTTGAAGAACAGCAAGGAGACAGATGTAACTAAAGCAGAATGAGCAAATGGATGAGTGTTGCAGAATGGGAGAATTATGGAAATGGGAGTTGTGTGTTGAGGGGGTTGGTTGGGTCAGAGTAAGGAGTTTGCATCTAAGGAAAATGAGACTTTGAGTAATAGGACTTGACTACCCTGTTTCCAAGGATCATTCTACCTATTATATAGAGAGCAGTAGGGAAGGGCCTTCCTTATTTTGAGATGGAAAGTTTCCTAAAGCTCTACTGAAAACACAGATGCCTGTAGGGCCTGGAGTTAACATAAAAGCATAAAAGAGTTAAACTTAGTATTGAAAGCAACTGGGTGTTAAGAGGATTAAGGAAATGGGTGCTTTGCCTCAGTGATAAGCATTTTAGCCTGTGGTGAATGAGGAAGGGCATTGTGAAAGGGCTGTCATTGCTCACCTCCAGTTTTCACAATATGATAACATGGGCACAAGTGTTTCTAGGTCTTCAGCTGGTAGCTCAGATGGTAAAGCGTCTGCCTACAATGCAGGAGACCTGGGTTCAATCCCAGGGATGGGAAGATCTCTTTGGAGAAGGAAATGGCAACCCACTTCAGTATTCTTGCCTGGAAAATCCCCATGGACAGAGGAATCTGGTAGGCCATGGGATCACAAAGAGTCGGACACGACTGAGTGACTTCACTTCACTTCACAAAAAATATTAATTTTTGTGTTAAATCTGCTGATCTTTAGAAGTATGGCCTCTTACTCATTTTTAAAACATTCAATCACCCAACACTGTCTGAGCTGATTATAACATTTCTGAATGTAGGATTTAACCGAAGTTTTCCAGTTTGCATTTTTAATCTATATGTAGCAAGATGAAGCCCATGGGTTCAATAATGATAAATGAGAGATGAGATAAAGATGAAGGGAGAGAGATATGCTCTTATATTCTGATCTTTTTAGGTAAAAGGCTTATGAAAATTTTCTTCTTAGACATATTTATTCATGATCCAATATTGAGTATGACCTAAATTATTTTACCTTTAATCGTCAATTTTTATCACAATAAAATGATTCTTAACACATTCAAACACTAGAAGACTTTATCCTTAAATAAGAGGAACTCATATATACGTATAATATCTAAAACAAATTTTCATTATGGACCTTTAATGAATGCAAGGTACAGTCATTTTTTTTAATCATTACAAATACTCCATTGATTCACAAGCATGAGGCACCAGGAAGTGCTAGAATTCAAAGACTCACTATGTGGTTTTGTTAAAAATAAGATGGTAAAAGTCGAAAACCCATTTATTATCAATTCTGTACCCTCTACAGAATTGGGTATTTTAATGATGCACTGCCTGTTCCAATGGATAAAGCTGTCTAACAGGCATTTATAAGTTATCACCAATGAAAAATTATCTAGTAGGCTTACTGCATTTTACTCTGTAAGGCTAAAGTGCTGTAGGTCCCCAAGGTTGCAGTTAATAAGAGCACTTGAACACTAACTTTTGGAATCTCTCACAGATTGTGGTTTCTTTAGAATAAAAGTTTATGTGTCTGTATATATACTTTGCTTATTTTGCCTTGAATCGTTGATTGGATTTTTAGTAGTCCTTTTTTTTTTTTAAATAAAAAAAATCTTAACTGTAATTGACTCCAGCACTTTTTCATGAGAAGGGATTAACAGATTGCCTGGATGACAATATTTACAAAACAGATGAGGTAATATGGATCTTTACTGTAAAATCTTGTGGGAATAATGGATAAAAACAGCACCTTTGATACAGTGGCTTGTGAAATATGATTTAAAAAGTGCCCTAAGTTTGGGGAATGTCACATATATATCTTGAGTTTTATTAAAGTACTCCTGTTTAGCTCAGATTTTGAGGTTATTGATTTATATTCTTTCCCATCACAACATATTTAAATTTCTGGTTACAAAATATGAAGATAGTCTGGTTGAATGGAGCTTTGATAGAACTCTAATATTGTTAAATCATTTTTCTTTTGTGTTTCTAGCTCCTTTCCTCATGGACTTTCCCAGTCTATATTTGATAACCATTTTAGAGGTTGAGTGGAAAAAAGTAGCACTGTGAGATTGGTGTTTAGCCCTTTGGTAAACCTCTAATACATAATATTGCTTTTAGTTCTACTGTCTTTTACCAGTACCAGAGATAAGATAGAACTCTCCTTTTTCCCTAGGTACCTATCTATCTGCATAGATTCACGGCCTATAAAATTGCTTAGAGAAATTATTATTATCCAATTGTTTTTCAAAAAATCTCAAAATTCCTCCAATGTAAACTTTTTATTTTAAAAATGGATCATTTTAAGCTTCTGGCTGAAATGGGTACTATTTCTAGGTCCTGAAGGAAATATTTTACATAATCAAATATCTTATAAAGCTTCAAAGTGCCTTGAACAGTGGCGAATGACTTGAACTTTCTGAGTGGACTTGAACTTTCTTATTTTCTCATTGGGAAATGCAGATTCTAATATCCCTCAGGTTATCATAAGCGTTAAAGGAACATACTGTGTGTACATAATAATCATATTGCAAATTAAATGAGATTAATGGTTAGCAGAAATCCTGGGGCAGGATAACTGCTTCGTCATACTTTGGGATTATTATCATCACATGTTGTGCTATGCATAGCATAAATGAGACAGGTTGCATAATCAATTTAATGCTGTGTTTTGCACAAAGTAATCACTCTGTAGTGGTAGCTTCTTATAATTGCCACCACCATCATCATCCCTAACCATTGACACTTTCTCCATATGTAATTTCCACATTTTATTCTTTGATTAAGAATTAAAATAATCTATTTTTAGAAAGATGAGACAGTCAGTATGACTGGTTTAATTCCCTTTGATTTTTGTGTGGTGACTTGAAAGTCTTCTGTAAGTTGTTCTCCCTTTGCCAATATAAGCTGCTTTTGTTTATGACCTAGCTGAATACTTAAATAAAAATTAGAAAATGAAAAAGTTTAAAAATAAAACCTTGGCTTGCACCCACCATGGCATTTAGTGTTATTAGGCTGAATTTGGCTCTTTCTTGTCTACTAATAGTCAGTACATCTGACATACTGGCAGTAGGTTTTTCTAGCACAAATGTTCATGCCTTGTAATATTTTGTACTCAATGTGTGGACATATTTGTTATGTGTTACTTTTTTTTTGGCAGTACCATAAGGGGATGAAAGTGTAACTAAAAATGTTGGAAACAAGAAAAGCATGAGTAAAATATTTGTGTCTTTCTTCCTTATTTGCTTATATCCATATTAGGGTGTATAGTCTACTGACCTAAAGAGGAAATAATGGGATAGTTACACATAATCATAATTATGTTATTTTTATTCTAGTTTTATTGAACAAAAATGAGCTTCGATGGAGTTGAGGAACTGAATATGATATGCGATGTATGTGTTACCCTTTGCGAGTGCTATATTCATTCATGCCTATTCTGTCTGTATAGCATTCTCTTCTCTTTCTTTGATCCTTAACCATACCCCTCTGATTCACATGACAAACTCCTAATTATCTTTGAAGATTCAGCTTCAAGACTCATTATATCCTCCTGTGCTATTACTTCTTACTTGGGCAGGGAAGATTAGAGAGCCCTCTCTCTGTTCCTATGGCTTGCCTTCCACAGTCTGTTATGACACTTAGCCTGTTATATTGTTATTGATTACTTGGCTGAAACAAAATAAAAGTATGAACTGGGGAAGAATGCTGGATATGTCTTTCTGTTGTTTTAAATCTATTATGCCTAGCACAGTGATTAACTTGTGATATACAATAAATGTTTTATGAAATAATACATGCTAACTATAATAGTTAATAAGATATCTTTTGTGTATCCGGAAATTACAGTAATATAATGTCATTTCCCTACATTTCAAAGTAAAAATGATAAAAACTGATAGTAAACTATGTTTGACTTTTAACTGACCAGGAGACTCTAAATGTCCAAGTATATTATATCCTGAAATTGTTGTGATGGTTAGCTTTCTTTTTTGGAAAATGGTGTGATTATCTGAGCACGTAAAGTGATTATAGTGGATACCTGCCTTTGGATTTCACTAAGTATGTAGGGATAGAGAAACCCAGTCCTACCCAATATGTCCAGTATTTGAGATCCCACTGCATTTTGCCTTAAACCTGGCTTTAAAGAAGGGAGTGTGATCTACCCCTTCATAAGAACCTAAATAAGTCTTTTATCTTCATCCGGCTGATTTACCATGGCCTCCACGCTCAGGCTTGCTATCCATGGATCTCTTTTACTGTGACAATAAGACAGTGGGAAACAGATATGCCTATTTGTGCTCCAGTCATAGTTTTGTTTTCATTGTCACTAAATACAGACTCTCGGATTGATTTATGGTTGCAGGAGTTTTCTTTTAGATGAAATGTCATGATAAATTGTGTTGCTAATAACTTAAACAAACTTAAGAAAGATACAGTGCCATATAGATAAATGAACATGACACCTTTTATTGTAACTTTCAAGGTGCTTAAGGAGTATAGTATGCTTTATTAATAATACTGATCAGTACGTACATTCTAAGGTTTTTGTATCAAATTTTCTTTTTTGTGCCATCCAGAGAAAATTAATTCTGCCATTCAAGACTCATTTCTATTGAGATGCAGTGCTCTATGTTGAATACCTTCTTTGGCAGTAGATAAAAGAAGAATTAATTCTGCTTGTCTTATCTAACAATGCCATTTAAAAATAATTTTAAAAGAACATATTTTGTTGCCATTATTCTTACTGAGAAAAAATGTCAAGAAAGAAATACATGTTCTGGATGAGGATAGATATTTTAATTATCAAGATTTAATTATATCAACTTATATCTCATTTATCTCTAGGTACATTAGACTTCTTGATACATATTTTCTTCAGAAAGAAAAACAAGTAACTTGCTGCTTTTTTTTAAAACAGATGATTCAAGGAAATGGGTAAACTTTTGAATACCTGAAATTTTCATAGCCTAATTCTAAATAGTTATTAGTTAATTCCTTACACAGAAAGCAGATATTCTCTGCACGTTTCTTTCTATTATGAAACATACTAACAATTGTTCCATTTCTACTTCATGGAAATTATAAATTACAGTCTATAAATCTCATAAATCTACCAAATAAATAGGAATTATTGTTTTACTGCTCAGTAAGGTTGACTTTAGAAAATATTTTTTGTTATATATCAAATGTTTGCTTTTATCTTGTCTTTTCATCTATCCTGTGGTTTATTAATCTAAGCTCAGGCTTGCCATCTTAAAAATTTATTTATTACTCATAAGATGACCCTAACTCTTGCTAGTGTTCTGAGTAAAGACTTATAATTTATATCTAATCACATATTATTTTGGCACTCTTGGTGATCAGTTCAGTTCAATTAGTCGCTCAGTTGTGTCCGACTCTTCACGACCCCATGGAACAAAGCACACCAGTCCATCACCAACTCCCAGAGTCTACTCAAACTCATCTCCGTTGGTCGGTGATGCTATCCAACCATTTCATCCTCTGTCGTCCCCTTCTCCTCCTGCCTTCAATCTTTCCCAGCATCAGGGTCTTTTCAAATGAGTCAGTTCTTCGCATCAGGTGGCCAAACTATTGGAGTTTCACCTTCAACATGAGTCCTTACAATGAACAATCAGGACTGATCTCCTTTAGGATGGACTGGTTGGATCTCCTTGCAGTCCAAGGGATTCTCAAGGGTCTTCTCCAACACCACAGTTCAAAAGCATCAGTTCTTTCTGTGCACAGCTTTCTTCACAATCCAACTCTCACATCCATACATGACTACTGGAAAAACCATAGCCTTGATGAGGCAGACCTAAGTTGCCAAAATAATGTTTCTTTTTTTTAATATGCTGTCTAGGTTGGTCATCAGAGAAGGCAATGGAACTCCACTCCAGTACTCTTGCCTGGAAAATCCCATGGACAGAGGAGCCTGGTAGGCTGCAGTCCATGGGGTCGTGAAGAGTCAGACACGACTGAGCAACTTCACTTGCACTTTTCACTTTCATGCATTGGAGAAAGAAATGGCAACCCACTCTAGTGTTCTTGCCTGGGAAATCCCAGGGACAGGGGAGCCTGGTGGGCTGCTGTCTATGGGGTTGCACAGAGTCGGACACAACTGAAGCGACTTAGCAGCAGCAGCAGTAGCAGCAGCAGCTAGGTTGGTCATAACTTTCCTTCCAAGGAGTAAGCGTCTTTTAATTTCATGGCTGCAGTCACCATCTGCAGTGATTTTGGAGCCCAAAAAAATAAAGTCTGACACTGTTTCCCCATCTATTTGCCATGAAGTGATGAGAACAGATGCCATGATCTTAGTTTTCTTAATGTTGAGCCTTAAGCCAACTTTTTCACTCTCTTCTTTCACTTTCATCAAGAGGCTTTTTAGTTCTTCATTTTCTGCCATAAGGGTGGTGGCATTTGCATATCTGAGGTTATTGATATTTCTCCCGGCAATCTTGATTCCACCTAGTGCTTCATCCAGCCCAGCAATTCTCATGATGTACTCTGCATATAAGTTAAATAAGCAGGGTGACAATATACAGCCTTGATGTACTCCTTTTCCTATTTGTAACCAGTCTGTTGTTCCATGTCCATTTCTAACTGTTGCTTCCTGACCTGCATACAAATTTCTGAAGAGGCAGGTCAGGTGGTCTGATATTCCCATCTCTTTCAGAATTTTCCACAGTTTATTGTGATCCACACAGTCAAAGGCTTTGGCATAGTCAATAGCAGAAATAGATGTTTTTCTGGAACTCCCTTGTTTTTTCAATGATCCAGCAGGTGTTGGCAATTTGATCTCTGGTTCCTCTGCCTTTTCTGAAACCAGCTTGAACATCTGGAAGATCATGGATCACATATTCTTGAAGCCTGGATTGGAGAATTTTGAGCATTACTTTACTAGCATGTGAGATGAGTGCAATTGTGCAGTAGTTTGAGCATTCTTTGGCATTTCTTTTCTTTGGGATTGGAATGAAAACTGATCTTTTCCAGACTGTGGCCAATGATGAGTTTTCCAAATTTGCTGGCATATTGAGTGCAGTACTTTCACAGCATCGTTTTTCAGGATTTGAATTAGCTCAACTGGAATTCCATCACGTCCACTAGCTTTGTTCATAGTGATGCTTCCTAAGGCCCACTTAACTTCACCTTCCATGGTGTCTGGTTCTAGGTGAGTGATCACACCATCGTGATTATCTGCATCATGAGCAGCTTTTTGTACAGTTCTTCTGTGTATTCTTGTCACCCCTTCTTAATATCTTCTGCTTCTTCTAGGTCCATACCATTTCTGTCCTTTACTGAGCCCTTCTTTGCATGAAATATTCCCTTGTTATCTCTAATTTTCTTGAAGAGATTTCTAGTCTTTCCCATTCTGTTGTTTTCCTCTATTTCTTTGTAATTATCCCTGAGGAAGTGTTTCTTATCTCTCCTTGCTATTCTTTGGAACTCTGCATTCAAATGGGTAAATCTTTCCTTTTCTCACTTGCCTTTTGCTTCTCTTTTCACAGCTATTTGTAAGGCCTCCTTAGACAGCCATTTTGTCTTTTTGCATTTCTTTTTCTTGGGGATGGTCTTGATCCCTCTCTCCTGTACAATGTCACAAACCTCTGTCCATAGTTCATCAGGTACTCTTTCTATCAGATGTAGTCCCTTAAATCTATTTCTCAGTTCCACTCTATAATTGTAAGGGATTTGATTTAGGTCATACCGGAATGGACTAGTGGTTTTCCCTACTTTCTTCATTTTAAGTATGAATTTGGCAATAAGGAGTTCATGATCCGAGGCACAGTCAGCTCCTGGTCTTTTTTGGGTGTTAGTTCTAAACAGTCTTATAGGTCTTCATAGAACCTTTCAACTTCAGCTTCTTCAGCATTACTGCTCAGGGCATATTGAATGGTTTGCCTTGGAAACAAACAGAGATCATTCTGTCATTTTGGGGATTGCATCCAAGTACTGCATTTCGGACTCTTTTGTTGACTATGATGGCTACTTCATTTCTTCTAAGGGATTCTTTCCCACGGTAGTAGATATAATGGTCATCTGAGTTAAATTCACCCATTCAATTCCATATTTGTTTGCTGATTCCTAAAATGTCAGTGTTCACTCTTGCCATCCCGTTTGACCAATTCCAATTTGTCTTGATTCATGGACCTAACCTGACCTAACATGGACCTAACATCTTTCAGTGTCCTATCTTTTCACCTTTTCATACTGTTCATGGGATTCTCAAGGCAATAATACTGAAGTGGTTTGTCATTCGCTTCACCAGTGGATCACATTTTGTCAGAACTCTCCATCAAGACTCGTCTTTCTTGGAAGGCCCTACACAGCACGGCTTGGTTTAATTGAGTTAGAGAAGACTGTGGTCCATGTGATTAGATCGGTTAGTTCGCAATGAATGTATAGGGTAATAAATCTTGTCTCCAGCTGCCAATACGTTGGAACTAAAATAGGAGATCAAATCAATGAAATTTGGATGTATCAGTTTATGTATGTGTTCTCTTCACCTAAGGATCGAACCCAGCTCCTGTTTCTTTCAGCTCCTGCATTGGCAGGCAGGTTGTTTTTCACTAGTACCACTTAGGAAGCACTTCTTTGATTTTAGCTCTGTTATTAGCTATCATATAGCTAAAATGATTATTTTCCTCCTCACTTGCTTTATTTGCATGGATTTATAAACTGCTTACTTGATGTTTATGATTTCCAAGTCACAGTTTCAGAGAGAAAGGTTTAAAAGTATATTAATTCTAAGAAAGGAAGATGAGAAGATTTTCCCCACAACACAGAACCTAGGAAGTTTATTAACTTGTTCAGTCAGTTCAGTTCAGTCGATCAGTCGTGTCCTAGACTTTGTGACCCCATGGACTACAGCAGCATGCAAGGCCTCCCTATCCATCGCCAACTCCCAGAGTTTACTCAAACTCATGTCCATTGAATCGGTGATGCCATACAACCATCTCATCCTCTGTCATCCCCTTCTCCTCCTGCCTTCAGTCTTGCCCAGCATCAGGGTCTTTTCAGATCAGTCAGTTCTTTGCATCAGGTGGCCGAAGTGTTGAAGTTTCAGCCTCAGCATCAGTCCTTCCAATTAACTTGCCTGGGCTGCTGTAATAAAGTATCACGTAGTGGGTGGCTTGAACAACAGAAAGTTATTTTCTCTTCAGTTCTGGAGACCACGAGTCTAGTAACAAGGTATCCCCAAAATCGTTTTCTTCTAAGTTCTGTGAGGGAAGGACCTGTTCCAGGCCTCCCTTTGACTTACTGATGGCTGTCTTCTCTCTGTGTCTCTTCACAGAATCTTCCCTCTATGTTTTGTCTCTGTGTCCACATTTTCTCTTATGGGGACATCAGTCATATTTGATTTCACTCTATCCTAATAGTTTCATTTTAACTTGATTATATTTGTAAAGATCCTATCTCCAAATAAGGTCACATTCTGAGATACTGAGGGTTAGGACTTCAACATATAATTTTGCTTCAACATGTATAACAGGAAGGAAAATTTGTATTTCAGAAAAACATCTGCAGGTTTTTTTTCCTAGTAAGGCTGGATCTGCTATTTAAAGTTGTTTATTTATTAATTTTTTTTTAAATATGAACGATTTCTCTTGATATCTCTTAGAAGACATTTAACAAAATGTGTTTTGGTATAGACTCAACAGTTTTATTGTGTCTGATGATGGTAAGACATGTATGGTTAATAAATAAAATTAAATATTATTTATAAATGCAGTTTTGACACTTTATGCAAGAAACTTTGTTCTTAAAGGATATTTTTTAATAATTTAGTATAAAATTGCATAATTTTACTATCATTAGTAATACATGTGTGCCCCCTTTTATTAAAGAAATGAATTCCTTATATGAGTAAATATGATCTATTTGCTCAACAGAAATATGGCATTTTAACTTATAGAATATGGAACTGCCTGTATTTTATCAGTCACCTATTCTATTTGGACTCTAAGCTTGGACAACATTCTTAATCATTTATTTACCATGTTGAATGATAAGGAAATAGATTCCTGAAGCAGAGAAGCAGCTTGTCATATGCTATGCAATTAGTAGAAAATGTTGAGCAAGAAACCAAAAATCATACAATAAAAATTCAACAAATTTTACGATTTTAAATGACCTTTGAGTTCATCAGCTTTGTAATTTTCCAATTGAGGGAACTAAGGCTCAGAGAAGTTAAATAATTAGTCAAAATCATACAGTTAATTCAGTGGCAGAGTAAATATAAAATGCATGTTTAACTAGTGCACTCATTTCAAAATCATTTCAAGCAAGATCAATGTCATGGGATGTTTTAGGGGCCACTAGGCAACCTACTCTGATCTTCATCACCCCTTCCTCCAAATACCCCTATAGGTAAATGCTAAAAATAGTTAAGCAAATATATACATAGGTAGGGAAAATAAGGAGAGTATCTGCAGTCTTCAGACTGTTGAAGTCACAGCTCAATTTGTACTACCACGGGTATCAATAGCCAGTCATTAGGAGGAAAAGTATATTAAAATTTAAGGACAAGACCCTATATCCTCTACCTTCTAATTATCCAAGTAGATTGATAGTCCTTAGCCCCATCTGAAATCTCTATTGAATTAACTGATGATTCCCATACACCATTCTTTTCAAGGCAGTAAGTAGATTAAGTCTAATTATTAATTTGTTTTGTTGTGATTTTTCTTATTATGGCGCTTATATTTTTCCTCATTCAGTTGCCAATTTTTTTAATTCTACCTAATTATATTAGTATATGATCTGACTTTGTTTGAAAACTTCCTTTCCTATCAATATGTAATCTTATCTCCTTTCATTTTGAATCTTTTTGCATGGCCCCGTACCAAATATTTATAAACACTTTAAGAATTCTCCAGCAAATAAGCAAATAAAATAGTAGCAATTATAATTTCTAAAATCCGTCTACATACCTGTCAACCTGTTTTCTTCTGCTACTTTTCCATCAAATCATACTAATAATTTGTAACTAAATTTATTGTTCATCTTTTGTGGGTTGAAATTCCTGTTTTTCATTCTTTTAACTATACTATAAAACCAATTCTTGTTACATGGAAGCAGTAGAAGAAAGGAATTCTGAAATAATTGTTCACACTCATAGTCAAAGCTCTGAGGAATTGAGAAATTATACAATGGTTATAAACTGAACAAGTGATAAGTCAGAACTCGGTAACAAAGAACTTTTCCACAGTTCATATTAGTCCCACTGTAATATATTAATGCAAATGTATTAACTAAACGTCTTATTCCGTTTGGACTGCTATAGCAGTTATATGCCATGCATAGGGTGACTTACAAACAATACAAGTTTGTGTCTCATAGTTCTGACAAGTAGAGAGTCTAAGATCAAGGTGCTGGCTGGCATGTTTGTTGTTTGATGAGTACCTGCTTTCTGATTCATAGATGGCCATCTTTTTGCTGTATTCTCTCATAGTATTAGTGGTATTGGTGGAAAAAGAATCTCTGCAGTCTTTTTTTTTTTAATTAGGGAACTAATCCCATGTGTCAGGGCTTTGCCCTAATGATTTAATCACCTCCCAAAGACTTCCCACCTGTAAATACTATCATATTGGGAATTAGATTTCAACGTACGGATTTGAGGGGAACGGAGACACAAACATATAACCTATAGCACTAAGTTATAGGTCTTTTTCACTCTTCATCATCAGTGAAAATTCTACATTACTTAATATTAATCGCTAGTTATTTCATGATCCCCTTCACTACATCTGATTTTGTCAAGTATAACCATGGCTCTCTTCTTGCTTCTTTAACTCTCTTTTCCCTTCACAATCCCTTCTTCCATTTTTACCCCTTCTCCTCCAAATGAATCTACTTCTTAGAATAATCCTCAGCTTTCTTATCTTTTCTAGAATTGTGGGGGTTTTTTTTAATCTGTAGATTATGATTGATGATTGATTTAGAAAGTCAGTCTAAAGGGCTGAGATTAGAATTATTTTCATGTACAACAATACAATAAACCTCATATAGTGAGCATCGGTATTAGTTAGAGAGGCTTCTTTCCACTGTATGTGTGTGTGTGTGTGTGTGTGTGAGAGAGAGAGAGAGAGAGAGAGAGAGAGAGAGAGAGAACTTTGTATTGGGTTAAGTAAAAATGTATTTATTTCTATAGAGTTATGGTTAAAAAAGTTTCAGAAATACCTCCCTGTATAGATTGTCTTCCTTGGCAACTGAAAAAAATAGCTTTATTTAAAAGTAGTTTACGTGCAGTAAAATGCATCCTCATAAAATGAACAGTTCAGTGATTTTTGATATGTTCACAGAATTGAGCAAGTGTCATCACACAGAATTTAGAATATTCTCATCACCACCATAGAAAATCTATAACTATTAGCAGTCACTCACCATTTTTCTTCAAATCCCCAAGTGCTAAGCAACCACTAATCTACTTTCTGTCTCTATAAATGTGACTGTCTGTATATTTAATATAGATAGAATAATAGAGTATATTATATCTTACAAACTGGCTTCTTTTACTTGGCACAGCGTTTTCAAAGTTCATATAAGTTATAGCACGTATCAGTACTTTAATTTTTTATTTTAATTTTTCTACTGAGGTGAAAGTCACATCATATAAAGTCAGCCATTTAAAACTGAACACTTATATGACATTTAATACATTCATTATGATGTACAATAACTACATATATCAAATTCTAAAAGTTTTTGTCACTTCATTTCTAGTTATTGCTGAAAGATCTGTATTTTTTTTATCATTCATCAGTTGGTGAGCATTTGTTTTGTTTTCATGTTTGGCTATGACTATTGCTGCTATGAACATTTGCATCACATTTTTAATGGCAACTTTTTAAAACTGTTGTACTTCCTGTATTATTTTTAATTCAGGTGATTATCACATGCCCCCCAAGATTGATTTACATAAACACTCGCAGTTTAAGGGCTAAATAGTTATTGAGTCTTTATGTATATAAAAACTTAAAGTGAACTTATCTTTGTCTCCTTCCCCATTTTGAAAACTCCTGAGTTTTCCTTTCTCCGCTACTAATACAGCCATCCCTATTAACTTTGACACCATCCCACCCTTTCTTCTCACTATTGAAAGTCAGTAGTATTAATTCCTGCAAGGCTCTTTTTTTCTTTATTAACATTGCCATTTCTTCTTATCTAGATGATTACAATTAGCATCTTGTTTTGTTTGTTTGTTTGTTTTACCATTTTTTCACTGTAAATTCTCTCAAATCTGTCTTGCTCTTCTCAGGCAGATTATTTTTCCTAATGTGCAGTTATGACCAAATTGAGACTGTATGCAAAGATATCAATGCCTCATCTCTGAAACACCTCCTTGTCCGTCAGAGTCTGTGTTCCCTGGGTCCCAAGCCTACTGAAGGTCATGCTTTCAACTAGGCATACCAGAGACATTCACTTGAGCTTGTATTATTTATAGTTAGCCCCACAGACATTTCTGCCACTGGGCCATTGTCGTGGCTGGAAAGACCTTGTGCTTCTTTCTGTTATCTGAGGAATCACCTCAGCAGAAACAACCAGGGGACTCTGAAGAACAAGATTTATTGCTCAGAGGTCCTCCCGGGCACACAGTACATGCAGGGGCCACACAGGAAGGTTGTAGGAGACAGAGAGCAAACATGGACCTGGGGTTCTGTCTTTACTAGTATCCCTGGGTTCACTTTATTGGATAAGTTGAACCATAAAAGTGGGAATTAGGGTCCAGGAAGGGAGACACAGGGTCACTCAAGCAGTTAGTTTTCTAGCTTACCAAGGGTTTTCTGAAAGAGGGATCTTAATGGGTGGGGGTGGCCTGTTCCTTATCTGATTGTGTCATTCACCTGGGGAATACGTTTATTCAAGATGGTTGTCTTTTGAAATGGACACCTCAAAATCAAAAGTTTAGCATCAGACATTTGCACTCTAATCAGAAAGATTAATGTCAGGATCAAACACTGCAGTCTGTTATATTTTTTGCCATTATACTTACCATTAATGGACACAACATAAATTTATGGTTCATTTTATGTCTCCCCCAATCAGAAGTTAGGCTCCATGAGGGTAGAAATTTTTTTTCTGTTAGTTTACTGCTCTGCTCCAGCTTTTTGGACTATGTGTAGAAACTCAGTAATTATTTGTTGAATGAAGTAAAAATCAAACCCAGACCTCTCTTTAACATAACGTATTATATATTTTCACTAGTAGCATATATTATTTCTTGTCTTATACCTGTAACTATAGCAAAAATAGACCTTGTGACATTTCCTTAATTGATTTCTGTGTTAATTTCAATTTAAACCAACTGGAGAAGTGGGTGGTAATGGAAATTACTGTGGCTAGAGGCTATGGCTCTGGATTATGGAAAAGGGTTGATCAAAATGGTTCTGAAATCAAGATTATCTGGAAAGCCATCTTTAAACAGTGGAAACACAGAAAAGGCCATAAAGTATGATCTAATAAAAAGCGTGAAAACCAAAGGAGATTTATACTGAAGTGGAGATCACAAACATAAGGTACTACATATTAGACATCAAGGCAATTAGTGGGCTCAGATTTGAGGAGTGTGAGGGTTTGGAGCAGCATGGAGGCAGGTAGCTGTTTTACTGGATGCCTGTGTTAACCTCCCAGGCCCCAAGATGACACTCTATAGCTTTATTTATACCATTTCATCTACTAGGAATGATTTGTGTATAATTCTCATATTCACTTAAAACTCGGGCAGTATTGAAATTTACTAGATTTATGACTTTGATCAAGCACTTATTATGTGCCTGGCACTATGCTTGACAATTGACTTAATTCCTATGAAGGAGATTCAAATTATTATCCTCCATTTAATACAGAAGAAGACTACTACTTAAAAAGTTTGAGAAGGTTGTTCATGAATAAATAGCTTTGGATAGGAAACATAACATCTATATTCATTACACTCATATTCATCTCCCAGAATAAAGCTTATTTCTTGGCATATAATAAAAATCAACAGCTGTTTGTTGAATTAATGGCTGAGTAGATAGATTAATAAATTGTATTAGCTTACAAATAATAATAAGATGTTCACATCAGATGATGTTTTCCAAATGAAGAGTTTGAGTGTTTTTGAATATTTTAATAATATTTGTTAGAGAGTTTTCAAAAAAAAATTTGGCTTGTTTTAAATCCTTTTTCTTGGCAAAACTTGCTTTATTCAATTTAGTGTTATGGTAAACAGGCCCATAAACCATAGAAACCACTATAATTATGCAATTCACCACTTTTTAAAAAGTGCAAATATTATTCCAGTGGGCTTGTATTTTCTCTACAGGAACTAATCAGGGGACCACAAATACTGAAGAAGAGAAATAGGCTCTTCATGAATCCTATCTGTGCAGTTATTCTTACTTGTGTTACTTTTTTGCTTCAGTGAAGACCACTTTTAATTCAGCTTTACTAGGTCTTCTATTTTGTCTTGTAGACCAATTTATAGCCTAGTTTGTCCTTAGATTAACAGTTAAAATTCATTCATCCACATATTATAATGTGAGAAAACAAATATGGTTTAAATGCTTAATGTTTTTAAAAAGAGCAATTATGAGACTGTGAATTATCTGAGGACTACAGATGAATCCCTCTTTAGTATATACTTTTAAAAATATATTTCCCTGTCTTAGAAAACCTAAAGCATGTGACATGATATTTATGGCAATGTGGTATCTCAAAATACTATAAGTTAAATAATCAGCAACTTATAATTTATAAAAATGTCACTTATTTCACAATTTTCCCCTAAATAACACTGCATTAATTTGTGTCATGTGAAATTAAATATGGCAGAGATTATTACATATGTGAAAATTGCATGTGTTCTCAAGGCCCCATTCTGTGATTTGACCAAATAAAAAATCTGAAAATCATCTGTTTACAAATGTCAGCATCTCTATCCCATTTGTTTAAACATACTTGTACAATGATGTGGTTTGGTTGAAGTGGGATCAATATTGCAGTTTATCCCTTCGTTTTTTTTGGTATGAATCACAGAAAGCTGATTATGAATATAATCATCCTTTCAGCTCTGTTCTTCAACAACTTATTGATTCAAGTCAATGTCTGTTTGTAACAATACATTTTTGAAAGCTTCCTCTAATAAGAATTTGAGTAAGACTTAGTGAAATTATTTTGAATAACATTGAGCTCTATAAGATTTTTAAAATTGTGTTTTAGGAACTTTAAAAACAATCTTGTTAAAATCATTTTAAACACTCTCAACTTCCTTGGATAAACCAGAGACAGACATTTGTTCAGACTTCAGTTGGTGAAACTATGCTGTGTTCTCTCACAGTATCATTTTTTTTTTATTTCATTTATTTGTCTTTTCATAGTCCTCATGATTCTTTGGGCGTTAGTTAACCACTTGCATATTTAATTGTTCTTAATGTATATTCCTTTCTCCCATTTATGTTATAAATTCCATAAGGTCATGAATCAGTGTTTTATTGACCATTGAATACCCACAGCCTGGAACAGTGTCAGGCACTTCCTTTAATGCTCAATTTATTTTTGTTGAATGAATAGATGACATTAATCACTGATTGATATTTATCTTTCAGGCATGTCAGAATATGTATTTCTCAACCACCACCTTGACAATTAGTTTTTATTTCACAAGTTTCTTGTTTAATGATTTGAAGAAGCATCAAGGTGGATATTTAGAACTTTATTTCTTTGGTTTTAATCTGTCTCAAAAAAGTTGCTGTGTGGTTCTGAAAATATATAAATACTTTGTATTAACTATTGTTATAGGTGGGAAAACTTTATTAACCTCAATAGTGTATTTTGAGCTTGAGCTGAACAAATAAAATAGTGCTGGACATGTCTTATATAATATCATGACACATATAGAATTTTCATCCACATATACAGTATTCTTTGGTATAGCCCTTTATCACCTTTTTCATGTGATTTTTTTAAAATGTGGTTTTTAAAGTCAGTTCATCAGACTTTTGAAACTTAAGTATGTGAGGTGATTTTCTGCCTTCAGAATATTTTTGTTGTATTTATTCTTGTTAGAGAAAAGAGAAAAATCTATTCAGAATCCTTCTGGTGGCTTTGACTCAAAGTTGGGGAGAGGTGAAAGTTCACTTCTGACTCAACCCAATGTATTTCATTTTCACTCAAAAGATCTTCCTTAATGTTCAGAGTTATTCAACGTGTCCTTGGGATTTTTGTTTGTATGTTGCTTTGCTTAGGACTTACAGTTTCATTTTAGCTAGAGTTTTTCCACATTCTGATTCTTTTTTTCTTCCTAATCCTGTAGTTTGCATGTTTAGCAAATATTTGGACTTTCATAGGCTTAGCTGAGAAGGCAATGGCACCTCACTCCAGTGCTCTTGCCTGGAAACTCCCATGGACGGAGGAGCCTGGTAGGCTGTAGTCCATGGGGTCGCAAAGAGTCGGGCACGACAGAGCAACTTCACTTTCACTTTTCACTTTCATGCATTGGAGAAGGAAATGGCAACCCACTCCAGTGTTCTTGCCTGGAGAATCCCAGGGACGGTGGAGCCTGACGGGCTGCCGTGTATGAGGTCGCACAAAGTTGGGCATGACTGAAGCAACATAGCAGCAGCAGCGGCAGCATAGGGCTAGAGGTTTTGTTAGTTAGTACATTCCTTATTTACTGATATCACTAAGTATTGATTTCACTGTATTTAAAACTAGGATTTACATTCAGTATTTAGTGTTTAGTCAACTTCTTAATGAAATATGTTCATTTGAAAGCGTTGTGAAATAAAAGTATTCACTGGGAATAAAGAATAATTCATTCTCCAAACAGCATTGTCCATTTGCAACATTTGTTAGCTTCTGTAAACAGGCAGTAGGAAACGGGCTAAAAATCCAATGAACATGTAGATGTGGATTTGGTCAGGCTCTGCCTGGTTAGATTTTTTGTTCTAATCTAAGGTGTATTACACAGACACTAATGCTCAGCACTGATGTGGCCAGTTTATATATGTGAAAGCTGTTGTAAATCTTGTGGATAAAGAAATTATAAATATTGTTCTGTGTTTTTCGATATTGAAGATTACCAAAGAGGATATTACAAGGTCTTTTCTGTTGAAGATTTGTGCTGCTGAATTAGAAAGAGATGTCTTAGCATTGCTTTCCTTAAGGATAAAACAAAACAAAAACATATAAGCCACTGAAAGCTCTTTATCCTTTCCAGTGAATATACTGTGTTTACAGGGAAAGTCTGAAGAAGGGAAAAATGTGAGTAGGTGCTGCTTGTGTATTTCTGAATGGTATTTGCAGTGCATTTGAGAGTTCATTCACTGTTTAGAAGCCCTTTCCCTTTAAAATTAAACATCATTTGGTCCTAACCTGTGACATCACTGTTTGTTCAAAACTGATATTTATCCTTCTCTAAATTTCCTGTATATTTCTTATTAAAATCTCTATGACTGCAGATTTTCTCTGGTGTATGACAAGAAAAAAAGGAAAACTTGGTGATTTGCAATAAAGAAAATCGTTTATTTATATACTGGCAACAACTCCAGTACTCTTGCCTGGAAAATCCCATGGACTGAGGAGCCTGGTAGGCTGCAGTCCATGGGGTCGTGAAGAGTTGGACCCAATTGAGTGACTTCACTTTCACTTTTCACTTTCGTGCATTGGAGAAGGAAATGGCAACCCACTCCAGTGTTCTTGTCTGGAGAATCCCAGGGACTGGGGAGCCTGTTGGGCTGCCGTCTGTGGGGTCGCACAGAGTCGGACACGACTGAAGCAACTTAGCAGCAGCAGCAGCAGTAAAAATATAACTGCATTTGAAAATTAATGCCATATTTTAAAGTCAGTGATTTTCCATCTTACCACAGTAGCTTTTCACACAAAGGAATTTTTCATATTAGTTTTTGTGATATAATATTAAAATGTATTAAAAGTTAGAAAGAAATTTTAAGATTCTTGAAATAATAATAGTATACTGTTGTATTTTGTGCGATTAAAAAAGGGCCCTGTCAGACACAGTAAATGGAATAATAACTTGCATTTCATATTCAAACATTAGGCTTAATTTCACTTAAGAAATGGCAATCCATAAATTTTGTATTATTAATAACTAGTGTGATACTGTCACATCGCCTTATGGATCTCCTGACATAATCCCCCTTCCTTTGTTCTCTCTGTAACATCCAAAGGGAGTCGCTGCCTCTTTTTTCCTACATGACTTTCTAGTTAACTCCTCTCATTCTTGCCATTTTGACTAAACCATAGTTTCTTGGTGTACACCAAATGGGGATGATGACGTTGACAAGCTTTATAGTTTGGAGTTTGAAATACAATGATATATAGGAAAATAAAATAATACTTTTAAAGCACCTGATACATATTAGCTTACCATCATATGATCTTATAGCTTATTACACCATTTTTTTCATCAGTTTCTAGACAGTCATTTTTGACTCTGTTCTTTTCGAACAATCTATTGGCTAGGGCTTTTAGTATTAATTTAATTAATATTATGTTTTTCTTTTATCCTGTAATTTTCCACTACCCTGTATGATTTGGCCTATATTCTGAATCTGATTTGAAGACTCTTTCTGACTTGACAACTGTTTCTTTCTTTCTGCCACCTACTGACCCTCTTGGGAGTAGGTCTTCTCTTTCCACATTTGTTGAGATACAGTTGACATGTAATATTATGTTTGTTTAAGGTATATAATATGTTGATTTCATACACATGTATTTTGTGAAGTGATTACCATAATAGAGTTAGTTAATACCTTCATCATCTCACATAATTGCCATTTATTTTTTGTAATGGGAACATTTAAGGCCTACACTCAGCAAATTTCAAGTATATAATACAGTTTTGTTAACTGTACTCACCACACTGTACATTAGATTTTCAGAATTTATCCATCTTATAACTACTAGAAATTTAAACCCTTTGGTAATATCTCTCCATTTCCCTAATCTCCAGCCCCTAGAGACCACTAATCCATTTTCTGTTTCTATGAGTTTGGCATTTTAGATTGCATATATCAGTTCAGTTAAGTTACTCAGCAGTGTCTGACTCTTTGTGACCACATGGACTACAGCAAGCAAGGCTTTCCTGTCCATCAACAACTCCCATAGCTTACCCAAGCTACTGTCCATTGAGTTGGTGATGCATTCCAACCATCTCATCCTCTGTCATCCCCTTCTCCTCCTGCCTTCAATCTTTCTCAGCATCAGGGTCTTTTCCAACCAGTCACTTCTTCACATCAGGTAGCCAAAGTATTGGAGTTTCATCTTCAGCATCAGTCTCTCCAATGAATATTCAGTATTGATTTCCTTTAGGGTTGACTGGTTTAATCTCCTTGAAGTTCAAGAGGCTCAAGAGTTTTCTCCAATACCAACGTTCAAAAGCATCCATTCTTCAGAGCTCTGCTTTCATTAGGGTCCAACACTCACATCCGTACATGACTACTGGAAAAACTGTAGCTTTGAATATATGGACATTTGTCAGCAAAGTAATATCTGTGCTTTTTAATACACTGTCTAGGTTTGGCATAGCTTTTCTTCCAACAAGCAAACATGTTTTAAATTTCAAGGCTGCGGCCACCATCTGCAGTGATTTTGGAGCCCAAGAAAATAACGATTCTCACTGTTTCCATTGTTTCCTCATCTATTTGCCATGAAGTGATGGGATCGGATGCCATGATCTTTGTTTTTTGAATGTTGAGTTTTAAGCCAGTTTTTTCACTCTCCCTTTTACTTTCATCAAGAGGCTCTTTAGTTCCTCTTCATTTCTGTCATAATGATGGTGTCATCTGCATATCTGAGGTTATTGACATGTCTTCTGTCAATTTTCATTCCAGCTTGTGCTTCATCCAGCCCAATGTTTCTCATGATGTACTCTGCATATAAGTTAAATAAGCAGGGTGACACTATACCACATTGACATACTCCTTTTCCAGTTTGGAACCAGTCCATTGTTTCATGTCCTGCTCTAACTGTTGCATCTTGACCTGCATACAGATTTCTCAGGAGGCTGGTAAGGTGGTCTGATATTCCCATCTCTTTAAGAATTTTTTGCAGATTGTTATGATCCACACAGTCAAAGGCTTTGGCGTAGTCAATAAAGCACAAGTAGTTGTTTTTCTGGAACTCTCTTGCTTTTTTTATGATCCAACAAATGTTGGCAGTTTGATCTATGGTTCCTCTGCCCCTTTTAAATCCAGCCTGAACATCTTGGAGTTCTTGGTTCATGTACTGTTGAAGCCTAACTTGTAAATTATGAGCATTGCTTTGCCAGTGTGTGAGATGAGTGCAATTATGTGGTAGTTTGAACATTCTTTGTCATTGCCTTCCTTTGGGATTGAAATGAAAACTGACCTTTTCCAGTGCTGTGGCCATTGCTGAATTTTTCAAATTTGCTGGCATATTGAGTGTAGCACTTTCACAGCATCATGTTTTAGGATTTGAAATAGCTTAACTGGAATTCCATCACCTCCACTAGCTTTGTTTGACCTCTATGGACAACTTGACTTTGCATTCCAGGATATCTGTCTCTAGGTGAGTGATCACACCATCATGGTTATCTGTGTCATTATGATCTTTTTTGTATCGTTCTTCTGTGTATCCGTACAGTAGTTGACTTCCTCTCGTCTGACTTTCCTTACTTAGCATAGTGTCCTCAAGGTCCATCAGTGTTGCAAGTGGTATGATTTCCTTTTTTCACATGACTGAATGATATTCCATTGTGTACATATACCACATCTACTCTATTCATCCAGCCATCATTTTTTACATTATAATATAATTACACTGTTTCCAGTTTTTGACTATTGAAAATATGCTGTAATGTACAAGGGGGTACGGGCATCTCCTGAGATCATTACTTAGGACGTGGAATATATCTTTCTATGTACAAGAGGGTATGGGCATGTACAAGAGGGTACGGGCATCTCCTGAGATCATTACTTAGGACATGGAATATATCTTTCTTTGCTCCGAACTTCTGCCTGGAATATTATATTATCTTTTCTCCTATATTCACATATTATTTCATTTTTAAGAATATCTTAAGTTTGCTTCCTTGTGAAATCTATCTGAAGCACCCAAACATGTTTATTGCTTCATTACTTTGCATTTGTTTCCCGTTTTCCTTGTATTCTGGGTTGGTTAAACTTTTCATAGGTTATGCATTTTATCAACTATAAACTTCCAGAGTGGCATGGAAACACTTAGGAAGATTCTCAGTTCTTTTGCTCTGGACCATCTGTCTGTCTGCTCTCTCCTGCTATGAACTTTTACTCAACAGATCTTGTTGCCATTATTCTGTAACCTTTGGTTTTAGTAATCATGGATACTGTGTTTTGGCTTTGGGAATTTTGTCACACTCACATCATTAGGTTTCTCTAGATTGTTTTCCAGTTATATTCATGAGCAATGAAATTTCTAAGCTGTCAAATTTCACATATCACATTATCCATGTTATCTTTATATCCAAGTTATCTCTATTATCTATATCTATGTTTATCTATCTATTGAGAGATCAATATGTATAAATTTATAATGAGGGATTGACTCACACAATTATGAAGGCTGAGAAGTCCTACGATTTGCTGGTTTGCAAGCTGACAGCCTGGGAAATGCAGTGATATAGTTCCAATCCATACCTGAAAACCTGAAAATCAGAGGGTCACTGATATAAGTCCTGGCCTGTGTCTGAGGGCCTGAGATCTTGGAGCACCAATGTTAGAGGGTGGTAGATACTTATTCCAGCTCATGCAGAGAGAAAATTTATACTTCTGCATTTTTGTTGTATTCAGACCTTCAATAGCCCACCTTAAATTGGTGACAGTAATTAGTCTTCAGAAGCAAATGCTAAACTTTGTTAATATTTTCTAGAGAGACCCTAAAGATACTCTCAGAAATACTGTTTGAGCAGCTACCTGGAGCATCCCTTACCCCAGTCACATCGACACAATTAACCATCACATACAAGTGTTTGTCATTTTCTTGATTTCATATGGTAGCTCTGAAGGTCTTTTTGCCAGACTTTTGGAATCACATTTTGTAGAGGACCACTGCTAGGCCTGAGATAATCACCAGTGTGGATGGAGAATTTAAACAGTATCCATGTCTTATGTTTAGTAACACCCAGCAGCCGCCTTGTTGTTTAGTTGCCCAGTCATGTCCAACTCTTTGCAACCCCATCGACTGCAGCATACCAGGCCTCCCTGTCCTTCACCATCTCCCAGAGTTTTCCCAAGTTCATGTCCATTGCATCGGTGATGCCGTCCAGCCATCTCATCCTCTTACACCCTCTTTTCCTTCTGTCTTCAATCTTTCCCAGCATCTGGGACTTTTCCAATGAGTCATCTGTTCACAGCCACCTTGTAACTGATAAATATACATTTCAAATTAAATTCGCATATCTTTTAAAATTTCTTTTGAATTGTATATTTTTTTTAGTAGACTCTTGTTTATCTTGAAATTATAATTTTTAGTCTTAAGAACATTTTGAACAGCCAGGTTGGTGTTTTTTGACATTTAGAAAAGACTGGGATAATTATGATATGTGAAATTTGACACAGTTTTAGACATTTTATCCCTCAAGAATATAATTGGAAGGAATGTCGAATATAGTTTTATTAAATGTTGAAACTTATAACAAGTAGATATGAATTCATTTATTCAGACACTTGATACATTTTTCAGGCAACCTCCATGTGGATAATTTCACTTAAAGGTCACCAATTTGTATATGTATCTTTAAAAAGAATGATTAATGTTACTCTCATGTTGAAGCTCCATAATTCAAAAGGATAGCTTTGCATTAATTGTTTCTTGATATTACTCTCTTTAGAATACTTTTTTCCTGTAATTTCAGAATTGTGAATTTCATGCCTTTTTTTTTTTTTTTTTTTTAACCTCAGACTATACTTGCCTTTGGTTATTTCTTTATGGTGTCAGGTTTAATTGTCACTCTTACACTTAATTAAATACTAAAGTATTTAAATTATATGTATTCTTTATTGAAGTAGACTTGTTGAAATTCAGTGTATTGGATGCTTGATGGTAGTAGATGTAATTTCATAGAAAGTAGATGATAGGTTGATATTTCACTGGGTTTCCAATATTATTTTTGCAGCCAAACATTTCAGACTAAATCTTCAGAGCACATTTTTTAAAATTTGGATAAGTATGTTGGCATGTAAAACAACACAGAGAAACTACACCTATTTAAGAAAATTATGTCATAGGCTCTGTTGAAACTTAGAATTGGAAATATTTGCTTTTTGGCAGCATTTAAATAATGAAGTATTTTTAAAAGGCATTACTGATAATTTGTGGTAGAAAGTAACCCACTCCCAGATATGTTAGTATTCTCTATAATTATTAAGAAATTCCTTTAAAATCATTAGCTTTGACTTATAAATGGTTTAATTTACTTCTTTCTCTTAAGGAAAGAGGTCTATATTTTTTTATTTTAAAGTTTCTAAAAGAACTTTTCCTTTTTTTTTCCTTTTATCATTGGAATAGGGAGGAAAAAAATTAACACCTATTAGTAATCTGTTTTTGGTACCAAAAATTGATTATTTATGTATTTTATATAATATATAAAAATGTGTATGATAAATTAGATAATAAAATACAATTATATATATATATAGTTGTATTTTTAAAGATTAATTGCCTGAACTATGTTTAAGCAAAGGGATGATAATATTCGGCTGTCTGTGTGGATCATTCATAATATTTTTCTTTTATTGATTTGGTAATTCTTCAATATTGTACAACAGTTTCAATATCCACTCTTTAAGCATTCCTTCAGGCTTGATTCTACACTCTATTATTAATAGATAGCTCTAAACTTACTGGCTTAAAAGAATAAACATTTATTATTTTCTGTGGTTTCTTTAGGTTAGGTATCTGGAAGTAGCTTAGTTTGCATTTGCTGGTTCTGGTTCAGTCTCTCATGAGTTTGTAGGTCTTCTTTCTGGTGGCTTTTGAAAGGTCAGCCTCCAAGATGCCTCACTCACCTGCCTTATGGGTTCATTCTGGCTGTCAGCATAGTGTTCAGGTCCTTTTCTGGACCTCTCCTTGGGGCTGCTTATATGGTTTCAAGATTTGGTAACTACCTTTGTATAAAGTGAGAGGTTAAAGCTGCAGTGTCTTGTTAATGAACTATTCTTGGAAAGCATACATTCTCATGTCTATCAGGCTATGTTCATTTGAAGTGAATTACTAAGCACACATTCAGGGTAAGGACAATGAAACTGGAGAAGTAGCAAACAATTATGAACATATTTTAAAACTGCCATATAGCCCTCTTTAGTAAAATCTGTTCTCCCTCTTGTGGGTTGTTTTTATTTACTGCTTTGGTTTTAAGTACTACTTTACAATTATCAAATTTATAAAGATCTCTTTTCTAAATCATGACCTTTTCAACTTCCTAATAGATTTTGTTCACGGCACTGTACTCTAACTTGCTTATTCCAGAAACCTGGTAGTCAACCTTGTCACCCTCTCTTTTACCCTTCATGTTCAACCAATCATTAGTCATGTAATTTTTTTTGTCCCTAAACATAGATTATCTGTCATTACCCATTTAAAGCAACCATTTTATCTTTATTACTGCAGATATCCTTCTAATTTGCATTTTCCTCTCTCTGCTTAATTTTTTCTTAGTAAATTTAATTTTGTTTAATACATGGGATAATATGCCTCTCAGGTGGTGCAGAAGAGAATCTGCCTGCCAGTGCAGGAGACAGAAAGACACAGGTTCAGTCTGTGGGTTGGGAAAATTCCCTGGAGAAGGAAATAGCAACCTGCTCCAATATTTCTTTACTGGAAAATTCCATGGTCAAGGAGACAGGTAGGCTACAGTTCATGAGGTCGCAAACTGTCAGACGCGACTGAAGTGACTGAGCATGCATGCACTCACACATACTTGATTCATCTGTCCTGAAGCTAAGTGGTAGTGGCAGGTATATTAGTCCTTTTAGTCAAAATCTTCTTTAAGTAGATAAATAGTGCTTTTCTCTATGTTATAGATATCCAGTGTCTGATCAATACACTCATCTATGTGTCTTCTGTGGCCACTGATACTCCAAATTCTATCCTCTTCTCCTCTATATGTACTCAAGCTATTTTGTGTCATTACCATGGTTTTAGCCTATATTCTATTCTTGAATTCTAGACTCATGAATCCAAATGAGGATTAAACATTCCTGAGCATTATCCTGACACTTAAATTCAACCTGTTTAAAAACTTAATTAATTATACTAGATTAATGCCCTCAACCAACTAACTGATCACTTGCCTCTTAATCTGTTTAGTCTTTTACTTAATTGTTATCTTTTGTCCTGAAATCCTATGTTTCAAGTTCCACTCCCTTCTTTGAGTGTTCCCCTCTATAAAGCTCTAAAGTTATCCTAGCAAGACTCTGACCCCGGTTCTTGAGTCCAGGTGGAAGCAATTAACTCTCCTGTGATCATTAGCTTTTAGCACCCAGCTCCCAATCTCACCAACCACCCCCCCCCACCCTGCCCCTGCCACCACCAGCTTGCCCAGGCAGTCTTTAGATTGGTATCTTTAGTTACCCATAACTCACCAAGAATTTCAAGTATTTTGAGTCAAATGTTATCAACCCATCATTATGATAGGAAAGCAACAAGAAGTTTCAACAGCAGAGTGGCCGAGGTCTCAGAAAATGAAGAATCAGAGTGATTTGTGCTGAAACAAGTGAGCAAAAACTGGGATCTAATATTCTTGTTTTTTAATCCCTGGTTAGGAGCACTTTTAATTAAGGATGCTTTTCACATAGAACTTGGGCACTTTCTGAGGTTCTGGCCATTGGTAACAGAAAAGTCCATTTTCATTTGTGTCCCCTTTGTCCCATGGTGGGTGGGTACTCCCCAACTGTAATATTCTAGCCGAAGTCTACCAGGTTTCACATTTAGTTTTTCCAATTTATTCTCTCAAAGTCTGTCTATCACACACATAATAGGTAACACTGTTATTACTACAGATTAACTCATGGTAAGAAAGTGAGATGGAGCTCAAGAATATGCCTTCTTTGCCCCATATTATTTTTCCATAGCCTCTTCACAATGCCCAGTGCAATATATCCTGATTAAAAATATGGTAGATGATTTCACTGGCTAAATGCAGTGAATATACTATAAAAATACTATGACATTTTCCATGTCATAGTATTTTTCTATAGTAACCAAAGTCTCTCCATTGTTATCATGATAATTGAATGGAAAGCAAGACAATGATGAAAAGAAAAACTTTTAACTTAAGCATTTTATTTTTACATTTGAATTGCTTGCTGATTAAAGCATTTAGCAACATAATTAGAAGTAATTTAAGTAGCTAATCAGATAATGTTATAAAATAGTTTCAAGTGATACATTCCTTTAAACAAAACATCCACATTTTGTAATGTAATTTATCACTGAGTTATTGATACAAATGCAATTATATGTTAAACAGAGGAAAGCATCCACAAATCAACCCTGGTACTCTGTAAAAATGTCTGTATCTATAACTTTTGAATAATTCTCATAGGGTCAAAAGAGGTACATGGGAAATTGGCCCTCTACATTTTAGCTCTTTTTGCCGTTTTGTAGTGTCTGGTTCTAAATCATAGTTTGACAGTTAAGACTCAGATAAAGCTGTCTGTGTGTGTACATGTTTTAGTAAAATTGACTGATGAGTTTAATCAGTCAAATTGTCCACTTAGACAAATGCTTTGACTGTATGATTTACCTATTTGTTTTTCTTTCTTTATTAAATTAACTTGTTTTAAACAATTTGATTTAATTTGTTAGGTTAACAAAACATAGCAAGATCAGCTCAATGTTTTAAATAGTTATACCAAAGTTAAGAAAAAAATTGTCTCTTAGCAAATGCTCAAGAGTTTACTCTAAAATATTCTGATAAATTCAGATTTCAAGAACATTTTGTAAATAAACAAGCAAAAAATGTCTATTATTCTATTTTAACTGATCAAAGTTATGAAACTATATTCCCAAATTGGAGCATGTTTATTGTTCAATGATTTTATTATTTAAAATACTATGTACATTAATGAAAATGTTTTTTTCCTTGAAAGAATCTCAGTATTAAAAAGAACTTCAGGTTTAAAAATAGGTGTCTAATTTCTAAATAATATATAAATATATATATATTTTATATTAGGAACCATAGAAATGCACATTTTAGAAATTCAGTGTCTGTTGTGAGACTACCCTGTCAAATATTGGCTCAAGATCAAACTTTAAAAATCATCTTGCCTCCAATCTCTATGGTCGTTCTCTTTGATCAGTGCTGTGGCTGTGGTAGATTCGTGTGTGTGTGTGTGTTTGCCTGTGTGTATCTGTCTCTTTGTGTTTAAAGGTGATGGAGGACAGAACAAGAAAGATGCTGAATGAAAAGAATGGAATTAACTGTACAGTGTGGCTTGAGTGACTTACTTGGAAGTTATGCACGGGGTATTTGGGGGTGTTTATGGTTTTTCCAGAGTAGTATTGAAATGAAATAAAAACTAATGTCAGTCTCAATTTAGAAATGAATTATGGTTTCATAAAACAAATCAGTATTTTCTCTAAGTTTCAAGAGAAAATGTTTATAGTAATAAGATCTCATTTCCCCATTACAACTCTTTTTACACTTTCTTGTTTCTCTCTTCTCTACTTTGCTTTTCAGGTTTCATACTTAATGTAAAAGCCATATGAAAAGTTGAATATATTTATTTAAATACATTTTTATGTATGTACACACTGAGTTAATCAACCATCAATTAAAATTTAATACTATCATGTATTTATCTCTATAATTAATTATTTTATGTGAATATCAACTTAGTAATTGGTTGGTAAACACTTAATTTTGGAATTTCAATCATGTGCTTTTAAGAGAAGACTTGTTGAGTTATTCCAATTAAACATTTGACTATCTTGCACTAATGTACTGATTATGTTCACAGTCTTGGATTATGAAACTGTTAAATCTGAAATGAAAAGATAGACGGTTTGCTGTATGAAAATGAAATATATATGTACAGCTAATATCTAAAACCAAACAGCAAACAAGAAAAACACAGGACGAAATTTCAATTTTCTTGCTATGCAAAAAACTTTTGCACTAACAAACTATAAATGTGAGCAAACAGTTCTCAAATGAAATATATGTGGAGGATCAATAAAAATATGAAAATATATTTCATTGTATAAATAAAATGGTGAAAATTAAAATAAGGATGATTGCTATATCATTATTTGTCTATCACTCGCAAAATATAAAAGAATTGGTAATCTGTAGTTTTAAAGAAGAATGTACTGCTGATAGAAGTGTGCATTTATATTAAGCTTTTTGGACATTTAGTTCTTGATATTGGGCAAACTTCATATATATTTACCCCCCTATAAATTTTATTTATAGACATATACCATAAAATATATTTGGATACTTATATTTTTTCTAAAGTATCATAGCCAAGTACAGAGGTTTGTATTTCTTTACAATATTATGACACAAAAACACTGGGGCATTTCTAAGTACCTGTTAACATAAGGCCAATTAAATAACATTTTATATGTAAGTGTATATGCAATGCAGGTGTTAAACATGTGAGATTCAACTAGAAATGAAAAGATTTCCACCATATATTGTTAAATTGATAAGTAAAATAAATCAATGTATCAAGCAATATGTATAGTGTGACACTACCTGATTGAAAGTTATTTGAGTAAAATTTTAAAAGGGAAAGGAAGAAAAATACAATGTTTTTTTCTGTAGACAATTTTGATAAGAAGGTCACCGCATTGTTAACTGGTTAACTCCTGACATGGAAAGATAGATGCAGCAAGGGACCTAAAGGAATTGTAATTTATCTCCTTACAAATCTCTATCTTCTAAAAGAACATTCACTATTTATATCATTAACTCAAAAAGTATACTGATTTATTTTAATAATTTCTTGAAACAATTTTAAAATTGAAATAGATTGCCTTTTTAAGTAAGTATATATAAGCTCAAGAACAGTACTTTTTTGGAGAGGGGTAATAGTTTCCATAGAAAAATGAAACAGATACAGTATCCCTGAGGTTAATTTGAGAATCTTGTTTTACAAATTGGATATTTCTGTGTAGTCTTTAGTTCATCTACCAGCCAGTGCTTTAGAAAATCCAGAGTGCTTTAAGGCAAACCATTCAATATCACGGTAATCCAAGTCTATGCCCCGACCAGTAACACTGAAGCAGCTGAGGTTGAACGGTTCTATGAAGACCTACAAGACCTTCTAGAACTAACACCCAAAAAAGATGCCCTTTTCATTATAGGGGACTGGAATGCAAAAGTAGGAAGTCAAGAAACACCTGGAGTAACAGGCAAATTTGGCCTTGAAGCAGGACAAAGGTTAATAGAGTTCTGCCAAGAAACTGCACTGGTCATAGCAAACACCTTCTTCCAACAACACAAGAGAAGACTCTACACGTGGACATCACCAGATAGTCAACACCAAAATCAGATTGATTGTATGCTTTGGAGCCAAAGATGGAGTTAGCAAAAACAAGACTTGGAGCTGACTGTGGCTCAGATCATGAACTCCTTATTGCCAAATTCAGCTGAAAATGAAGAAAGTAGAGAAAACCACTAGACCCTGCAGGTATGACCTAAATCAAATCCCTTATGACTACACAGTGGAAGTGAGAAATAGGTTTAAGGGACTAGATCTGATAGACAGAGTGCCTGATGAACTATGAATGGAGGTTTGTGACATTGTACAGGACACAGGAATCAAGACCATCCCCCAAAAAAGAAATGCAAAGAGGCAAAATGGCTGTCTGAGAAGGCCTTACAAATAGCTGTGAAAAGAAGTGAAGTGAAAAGCAAAGGAGAAAATGAAAGATATACCTGTATGAATGCAGAGTTCCAAAGAATAGCAATGAGAGATAAGAAAGTCTTCCTCAATGATCAGTGCAAAGAAATAGAGGAAAACAATAGAATGGGAAAGACTAGAAATCTCTTCAAGAAAATTAGAGATACCAAGGGATCATTACATGCAAAGATGGTCTCAATAAAGGACAGAAATAGTAGGGATTGAACAGAAGCAGAATATATGAAGAAGAGGTGGCAAGAATACACAGAAGAACTATACAAAAAAGATCTTCATGAGCCACGATGGTGTAATCACTCACCTAGAGCCAGTCATCCTGGAATGTGAAGTTAAGTGGGCCTTATGCAGCATCACTACGAACAAAGCTAGTGGAGGTGATGGAATTCCATTGTGCTATTTCAAATCCTGAAAGATGATGCTGTGAAAGTGCTGCACTCAATATGCCAGCAAATCTGGAAAACTCAGCAGTGGCCACAGGACTGGAAAAGGTCAGTTTTCATTCTAATCCCAAAGAAAGGCAATGCTAAAGAATGCTCAAACTACCGCACAATTGAACTCATCTCACATGCTAGTAAAGTAATGCCCAAAATTCTCCAAGCCAGGTTTCAGGAGTATGTGAACTGTGAACTTCCAGATAGTCAAGCTGGTTTTAGAAAAGGCAGAGGAACCAGAGATCAAATTGCCAACCTCCGATGGATCATCGAAAAAGCAAGCAAGTTCCAGGAAGATATCTATTTCTGCTTTATTGACTATGTCAAAGCCTTTGACTGTGTAGATCACAATAAAGTGTGGAAAATTCTTAAGGAGATGGGAATACCAGACCACCGGACCTGCGTCTTGAGAAATCTGTATGCAGGTCAGGAAGCAACAGTTAGAACTGGACATGGAACAACAGACTGGTTCCAAATAGGAAAAGGAGTACGTCAAGGCTGTATATTGTCACCCTGCTTATTTAACGTATATGCAGAGCACATCATGAGAAACGCTGGGCTGGAAGAAGCACAAGCTGGAATCAAGATTGCCAGGAGAAATATCAATAACCTCAGATAAGCAGATGACACTACCCTTAGGGCAGAAAGTGAAGAAGAACTAAAGAGCCTCTTGATGAAAGTTAAAGAAGAGAATGAAAAAGTTGGCTTAAGGCTCAACATTCAGGAAACTAAGATCATGGCATCCAGTCCTGTCAATTCATGGCAAATAGATGGGGAAACAGTGGAAACATTTCAGACTTTATTTTTCTGGGCTCAAAAATCACTGCAGCTGGTGAATGCAGCCATGAAATTAAAAGATGCTTACTCCTTGGAAGGAAAGTTATGACAAACCTAGACAGCACATTAAAAAGCAGAGACATTACGTTGCCAACAAAGGTCTGTCCTGTCAAGGCTGTGGGTTTTCCAGTGGTCATGTATGGATGTGAGAGTTGGATGGTGAAGAAAGCTGAGCGCCGAAGAATTGATGCTTTTGGTGTTGGAGAAGACTCTTGAGAGTCCCTTGGACTGCAAGGAGATCCAACCAGTCCATCTTAAAGGAGATCAGTCCTGGGTGTTCATTGGAAGGACTGATGTTGAAGGTGAAACTCCAATACTTTGGCCACCTGATGCGGAGAGCTGACTCATTGGAAAAGACCCTGATGCTGGGAAAGATTGAGGGCAGGGGAAGCAGGGGACTACAGAGGACGAGATGGTTGGATGGCATCACCGACTCAATGGACATGGGTTTGGGCAGGTCTTGGAAGTTAGTGATGTACAGGGAGGCCTGGCATGCTGCGGTTCATGGGGTCTCAAAGAGTCAGACACTACTGAGCGACTGAACTGAATAAGGGGGAGAAAAAAAAACTGTAGGACTAGGTTTTTAAGAAATAATTGTTATAATTAGATTTTTAAAATTTCATTTTATTTTTTAACATCAAAAACAGTTTGTATTGGAGTATAGCTGATTAACAATGTTGTGATAGTTTCAGGTGAACAGTGAAGGAACTAATCCATACATATCCATGTATTCTTTCTATCCCAAATCCTATTCCCATCCAGGCTGGCACACAACATTGAGCAGAATTCCATGTCATATACATTAGATTCTTGTTGGTTATACGTTTAAAATATAGCAGTGTGTACCATTTGCTTCCCACAGTCCTTCACTGTACCTTCCACTGGCAACCATGAGTTCATTTTCTAAGTTTTCTTTCTGTTTTGCAAGTAAGTTCATTTGTATAATTAGATTTTTTAAGATTCTGTCAAGTTACTGAAATGAAATGCTCCATTTTTAGTTAAATTTATGAATTGAAATTGCTTTATTTCTTGGTATTAGTAGACCAAAACCTCATATTTTTCCTTTGTATGTAACAAAGATGATTTATTTTTCTTCCTTCTCTTTTTGGTAGCTTTCAGCCGTGCCCCCATTCCGATGGCTGTGGTTCGCAGAGAGCTCTCCTGTGAGAGCTACCCCATTGAGCTCCGCTGTCCGGGAACAGATGTCATCATGATCGAAAGTGCCAACTATGGGAGGACTGATGACAAAATTTGTGACTCTGACCCTGCTCAGATGGAGAATATACGTTGCTATCTGCCTGATGCCTATAAGATTATGTCTCAAAGGTATGATATTTCTTATATTCTTTCTACATTTAGTATAGACTTTCAACATGCATCTGTGTGACATATTAAGCATAGGTAAGAACATAAAATTCTGTACCTTAGAATACTTTACAGTGCTTTTTCAGTATCAAACTGTTCCCCATATCGCTAAAATTCTAGTGCCAGAAATTGCAAATGGCACTTGGAAAATCTTAAAATGTGTTAGATTATTTATTGTTTCATATGTTCTCCTCTGCATTCTCTAGACCTAGATTCATTCGTTGAGAAATCAAATTAGTTTTTTGTTTTCAAAAACAGAATTATGTAATTTTCTCCAGAAATTACAGGAAAAAATATGTTACTGCTAACAATGCTTTTCCATTAGGGTGGAGCAAAGCGAGTAAAATTTAGATTCATGGGAAATTAAAAAAAAATATATAGTAAAGACTATTGATTAATGCTTATTTGACCTTGGAAAGCAATTTTAAAAGTTTTCCTTAGATATCTAGTATATGAATTAATTCATTTAATACATTTAAACTATCTGAACTATTATAACATTAAAATAAATACAATATCACTGTATAAGTAAAAGAAAATCTTCAATTCTAAAGAGACTGGTTAATTCAAATTTATAGTTTAGAAAGTTTATATTAGAATTTCTTAATGCTGTTGTTCAGTCATTCAGTTGTATCTGATTCTTTGCGACTCCATGGACTGCAGGCTTCCTTGTCCTTCACTGTCTTCCTGAGTTTGCCCAGACTCATGTCCATTGAGTTGATGATGCCATCCAACCATCTCATTCTCTGTTGCCCCCTTCTCCTCCTGCCCTCAATCTTTCCCAGCATCTGAGTATTTTCCAATGAGTTGTCTCTTGACAACAGGTGGCCAAAGTATTTCTTAATAAATTAGTTAAGTACTAAATATCATTCATATATTTGCTCACTATTATGATCTATCAGAAATCAGTAACAAAGTGATTCATCTTTGACAAGCCTTCATACTATCTGACTACTTACTCACAAAGTAATTTTTAAAAACTTAATAAATGATTTAGTGAATATTTTTTTAATTAGAATTTCTGTTCAGGCATTTCTTTCTTTTGTTTAAGGATTTCTTAATATATGGAGGACGTCATACCATATGTAAAAAGGAATTGAATTGTAACTGCAAAAACAGTGATTTTCAGTATTATCTTTCCTGTACTTACAAAAACTTGCTTTATTTTTAACCTTCTTGATACTTAAAATTCAGATATATAAGCCTGTATTTTTAGAAATTTCTGTTGTGTGGATCATTTAGAGAAATTATAACATGCCAGGATTTTGCTAATAGAGCATCTGGGTACAATGGAAGGATAGGTAGTGGTCTCTGGGCAAATCTGAGGGCTCTTATGTGGCTGTTTCTAAAATGCTGGCTCATGGTAAGGTGAGTGTTAATGGGAAATAAGATTTTAAAATTAGGAATTCCATTTGATGCAAGAGTGGTGATTAGAAATCTAATCATTTTGTTGCATATAGGTGTTAATATCATCTTTCAAGAGCAGTTTTTCCACAAGTAGTATGGAATTGGCACCATGACTAAGTTGTTATTTTATGTTTTGGTTAGTAAACCAAACATAGGATTTTTCAGAATCCTTTTTGGGTGTGGGTTGAGGAATAATTTCTGCTTTTCTGTGATTATGTTTTCATTTAAAATGTAGAGAAGCATTAACTTCTCTAGCTCTTTGATCTCTATATGATTTTTCACAAAAAATTGTCTTAATCCTTTCATTGATATTATTAATGGCTCCCCAAATAAGCCCTTAATCTTATAATTATTGAAAAAACAAATCATTACAATGGATACTCTGGAGCTACTGAATTAGATGGGATGCATCTGTAAAGTGACAAATCTGCAGAGTAAAATTGCTTTAAGCACCCTTAGTAAATCGTTTATCGAAGCCCTGCTGGGGGGCTCTCGAATAAGAATTGTCAGTTAACTGTAATAGCTGTGGTTAATTCTCCATGGAGGCAAGATTCTTGCTTGTATTTGAACTATTAAATGTACTACATTTACACCTGTCCAAAATAAATGGAGAGAAGAAATCTGGTTCCATTTTGTAAGCTCCCAAGATATGGGATGATCTCCACATAAGGCGCTTCATAACAAACTCTCACTGTCATGCCAATGCTAGCATGTTAAATAATGCTCATAATTACTAAGTAGAATATTAATTATAATGACAGTTTAAATAATATGTTTGAATTAAAATCATAATAGAAAACATCTTTTTAAAAGATATTATAGATTGATTATTGTGTTTTCTTTTATTTAAACTTCTGGAAGGACATTTTATCAGAGTCTACAATTTTTAAGCATGTCTCTAATGGGTGAATTATTACCGAAGTCAAAAAATTATTTATGTATCTTTGCATAACCTTGTTAAAAAAGGCTTCATAACTTCAACCTCATAAATTAGACAGATGTCACAGACAAGGACAGGCATGACATGTTATTCCTGTGGATGTTTGAATACACATTGAATGAATGCATAAATTAATTGTATGCTAATATGTACGTTTGGTGTGAAAAATTGGGGACTTGAATCAAAAAGGGTATGACACATGATTTCTACACTTTTTTTTCCCCAGTAGAACTATAGAAAATGCTCTAGAGAGTTCAATTTCCTCACTGCCTTTCAGATTAAGCCTGGTGTTCTCAAATCAAAGTGTGCATTTCATACCATTCTTCCCCCAATTTCTCTGAGTATTTTGTGCCTTATTTTTTTCATTATATTGCTAGAAGGCTCGTTAAAATGTCAGAACACGTATACTTTCCCTTCTCAGAACTTCTCATGCCGCCCCTCACCTATTATCATCTACATCCATTTGTTTTGCATCTAAATAATAGATGTGTATTACCATATTTTAGATCATTTCCTTGTCTAAAGTAAATTGTAGGCTTCTAGAGTGCAGACTTGCTCTTGATCTTAACTAAAAGTAAATTTTGAATGTAGTAATCAAATATATGTATATATTTCAAGTCACGTCAAATACGTATATCTTAAATCAAATCAAATATATGTATTAATGCAGACATACATATGCTGTCCAATTTTGTCATGCCAATTAAAAGCTTTCTTAAATTTATTATCTGATTCATTTTTGTTTATTTTCATTTTATGTTTATACAGTTGAATTTAAATATAATACATATAACTTTTGAATCTAAATGAACATGACTGGCAACTAATAACTGCAGGACTTTTACATTTTGAATGCAGCTGTTATGTTATCAGAAGCTATTAATGGAAATACTTGTGTTTTTTAATTCTACCAATATCTGAAAGTTCATGATATATAGTTCACTGTGAGAGTTACTCTGGAGTTTGGTGGATAAATACATCAGTCATGATTCTAATTCATAAAACTCTATATTTTTGTTCAATAAAAACTAAACCATTATATCATTTGTTCAGTAATTTATTTTTATCTAATTTACATTAATTGAAGAGTTCAAAACAAGAAGTACTATTTTACCTACATGATATTAGGGAGCGTTCAGCTGAAGTGGGAGTTTTAGACTGGTCTTTGAAGGATTGCAACATTAGTGGAACTGGAAGAGACCAAAGTGATGTTAGATATAGAAGTGGATGAATACCGAAAAAGAACATGGGGAACAGCTTCTGTTCAATAACTATTCACCCATCCTTTTCTGTCAGGACTTCATAAGATTATTGATGTCTGCTGTGCACAACTTAATCTCTCTATATCCTCTTCTCAATGTGCCTGAGGCCAGCATCTCACCACCAACCATTCTTGTAGATCCAACACATATGCTCTGAGGAAACCTTGACGATTCGACAATAAACTAGCTTGGAAGCTATTCCCTTGTTAATAAAATTGCTAGTAGTGTCCATCTTATAAACTAAACACGAATTCCACGTAAATGTGGGAAATTTGAAAATCATATTTTATGACATCCTCAGCCAGCTTTTGACAAGTATTTTAAGTATCTGATATAATAGCCTTACATTACGTACAGTTGCCCATAATTTTAAAGTTGAAAAGGAAATTTGAATAAGCATATGTATATGAATGGGCTTCCCTGGTGGCTCAACTGGTAAAGAATTCTACTGTAATGCCGGAGACCTGGGTTCAGGAGACCTGGGTTCAATCCCTGGGTTGGGAAGATCCCCTGGAGAAGGGAATGGCTACCCACTGCAGTATTCTGACCTGGAGAATTCCATGGACTATATAGTCCGTGGGGTCGCAAAGAGTCAGACATGACTGAGCAACTTTCACAGTATGTGTATGAATATGTATATGAGGGATTCCCTCATAGCTCAGTTGGTAAAGAATGTGCCTGTAAGGCAGGAGACCCCAGTTCAATTCCTGGGTCAGGAAGATCCACTGGAGAAGGGATAGGCTACTCATTCCAGTATTCCTGGACTTTCTCTGTAGCTCAACTGGTAAAGAATCCACCTGCAATGTGGGAGACCTGGGTTTGATCCCTGGGTTGGGAAGATCCCCTGGAGAAGGGAAAGGTCACCCACTTCAGTATTCTGGCCTGGAGAATTCCATGGATTGTATAATCCATTGGGTCGCAAAGAGTCGACATGACTGAGCGACTTTCACTTTCACTATGTATATGAAATACTGTGATTTATTGCAGTATAACATACATACTGATAATTGCACATTGCTGTTGTTCAGTCGCTAAGTCACGTTTGACTCTTTGTGACCTCATGGACTGCAGCACACAAGGCTTCCCTGTCCTTCTCTATCTCCAGGAGTTTCCTTAAACTCATGTCCATTGAGTTGATGATGCCATCCATCAAGCTCACCCTCTACTGCCCCCTTTTCCTCCTGCCCTCAATCTTTCCTAGCATCAGGGTCTTTTCCAATGAGTCGGCACTTTGCATCAGGTGGCCAAAGTATTGGAGTTTCGGCTTCAGCATAAACCCTTCCGATGAATATTTAGGGTTGATTTCCTTAGGATTCTCTAGTTTGATCTCCTTGCTCCAAGGGAGTCTTGAGAATCTTTTCCAGCAACACAATTTGAAAGCATCAATTGTTCAGCACATAGCCTTCCTTATGGTCCAGTTCTCACATCTGTACATACCTACTAGAAAAATCATGGTTTTGACTGGACAGATCTTTGTCACCAAAGTGATGTCTCTGTTTTTTAATATGCTGTCTAGGTTGGTCATAGCTTTTCCTCCAAGGAGCAAACATCTTTTAATTTCATGGCTGCAGTCACCATCCACAGTGATTTTGAAGCCCCCAAAAATGAAATCTGCCACTATTTCCATTTTTGCCCCATCTATTTGCCTTGCAGTGATGGGACAAGATGCCACTGTCTTAGTTTTTTGAATTTTGAGTTTAAGCCAGCTTTTTCACTCTTCTTTCACCTTCATCAAGAGGCTCTTTAGTTCCTCTTCAGTTTCTTGCATTAAGTTTGTATCATCTGCATATATGGGTTTTTGATATTTCTCCCAACAGTCTTGATTCTAGATTGTGATTCATCCAACCTGACATTTCACATGATGTACTCTGCATATAAGTTAAATAATCAGGGTGACAGTGCACAACATTAATGTACTCCTTTCCAATTTTTTAAGCTGATTGGTATTCCCATCTTTTTAAGAATTTTCCAATTCATTATGATCCACCCAGTCAAAGGTATTAAGATAATCAATGAGGCAGAAGTAGATTTTTTTTTTTTTTAATTTTCTTGCCTTTCCTGTGATCCAGTGGATGTTGGCAATTTGACCTCTGGTTCCTCTGCCTTTTTCTAAATCCAGCTTGGACATCTGGAAATTCCCATGTTCACGTACTCTTGAAGCCTAGCTTGAAGGTTTTGAGTGCTACCTTGCTAGCATGTGAAATGAGTGCCATTGTACAGTAGTTTGAACATTCTTTGGTATTGCCCTCTTTGGGTTTGGAATGAAAACTGACCTTTTCCAGTCCTGTGACCACTGCTGACTTTTCCAAATTTGCTCGAATATTGAGTGCGACACTTTAAGCACATCATCTTTTGGGATTTGAAATAGCTCAGCTAGAATTCCATCACCTTCACTAGCTTTGTTCATAATAATGCTTCCTAAGACCCACTTGTTTTACAGTCTAGGATGTCTGCCTCTAGGCAAGTGACCACACCATTGTGGTTATCTGGGTCATTAAGACCTTTTTTGTACAGTTCTGTTTATTCTTGCCACCTCTTCTTAATCTCATAAGTGTGCATCTCATTGAATTTTTACAAACCAAACTCATCTAACAGCAACCAAGTGAAGACAGAATATTAAGTATACCTCAGATATATCCCACCTTGTGCTCTGCACCAGCCGTATTCCCCCCAACCAAGACTTGCTGCTACTGTGTTGTCTGTTACCTTAAAGTAGTTTTGTTCAATTTAAATTTAAATAAATTGATTCATACAGTATATGATTTTTGGTGTCTAGCTTCTCTCACTCAGTGTGTTCATTTTAAAATGCAATTGTGTTGAAGCATTTTTATATACTGTGTAATTCATTCATTTGGATGTACAATAACTTTTTTCTAGTATGTTTATCAAGAGGTGCAATAATTTCCATAAACCAGTTTTAGGATGTTTACATCACCACAGTAAGATTATCCATGCTCTTTGTTGTTAATCTCCATCTCCTTCTCTACCCCGTGTTGTTTCTACTGTATTTTGTCTTTGCGTCTATTCTTAATGCATTCTTTTTTAAAGCTAAAACCTGAATATTTGAAGTCCAGTTAGATTTAGTGGGTGTTTCAATGGGATATTATCAAAGAAATATGAGCAGTTGTTTCTGGAGACATGGACATAAATATGTTTATTGCCTTTTGAATTATCTTGGAATCAAATATCATGAATCTAGACATTTAAAAAGTACCCTTTTTAGAGTTTTCTATCAAGAAGATATGGTAAATGTATAAAGTAGTAGTTTTTTCTATTTAATTAAATGATTTAAGTTTTACTTTTAACCTTCCAGCACCATTTTAGCAATATTACGTTTCCACATGTTATAGTCACATCAGGAAAATGCAAAAAAAAAAAAAAAAAAAAAAAACAAGGGGAGGGGGAAAGAGAGAAAATCGTTTCTCACCTTTCTGAAAAAGTTCTGTTTCAGTTTATATCAGTACCATTGTGGGGGATTTTACAGTGTGCAAAAAGGGCTTTGATTTTTTTGTGGTCAATCCTAGTGAAGTTAAGAATTCTTTCATTAGCAGTAAAGGAGGAAATGCCGGTGACAGTTTTTGTATGTACATAGATGAGTATATATTCTGCAATAACTTTGTATATAGACATGAATTTTTCAGTTTGAGTGTTCTCCTTTGCTCCCTTGACAGATTCATTGCATTATGTCCTGTATTTCTCTTGGAAATTATAACAGATTAAAAACAATTCCACATTTTCAGGAATTTTTCATTGAATCCATATTTTAATGCAATAAAAAGAATAGAAGAATAGATAGGCATAGGAATGGGAATATATAACTCTTTACTGTAAGTATGAACAGTAATGTTCGTATGTATGCTGATTAAGGAAACACAAGGGAAAAAAAGAAGAGTGAAGGAAATGAAGGAAGCAAGAAAAGTCCCATTCCCAAAGCCCAAATGTAGAGAATATGGAAAAACTGAAAAGTTTATATCTGAAAGGCATTTATCTCTTCTCTTATATTTTGTCCCTTTTCGATTCTGAGAATACCTATTTGATAATACTCTGCTAAAATATTTCCTAATCCTCCTCACTGGTCACCTGATTTTGAATGAAATTATGTTATGTATGTGTAATTTGAAATTTAAAATTTAGTAAATGATTCAAGTGTTTCAGGAAAGATTAGGGCAAAAGTTAAAGGGGTTGTGTTGGCTGTCACTTATAGGCCTTGGGGAGTGTTAACCCCTTGTGCAGCCACTATCTAATACTGTTCATGGAAACTTGTAATCCTTGAGTTCTTTCTTGGCATTCTGCAAGATCAAGACTATTCTCATAAAAATTCTGACATAATATTTGCCATTTTCATTGTATTTAGTTCAGGCACTGATGGCGTAAAAGCAGTGGTAGGTAACATTAGCAGGGATCAAGGCACTAGCAACAATGTACTTTTAAAAATATCTCAGTTATTTAATTTCTAATATGGTAAATATAGATAGATGTAGCTCATATAAACTGATAGTTTGGGAATCTTAATTATTTTAAGAGTTAAGAAAGTCATGAGTCCAAAACTTAGAAAAACTGATGATTTTCCAAAAATTTTTTTTTTCAATTCTAATAATTGGGTGAAATTAGTGATTTATGTTTTAATTATTTTTACACTGCATAATACTCATTCTATTTGTTTTAAAATCATGTAGACATTTTCTATAAATGAATTATTTTTGAAGGGATTAATATCTCTATGTTATACATTACCCCCTGCTAATAAAAAATCAAATGAAAATTAGACTCATGCCTAAAAATTACTAATATAATTTTCTGTTCAGATACTCATAATTTTCATAAAATTATAAAACCTGCTAAAATTACAAATAAAGTGATTAAAACAATAGAACCATAGAATAGCTATTTTTTTGTATAAAATTACTACACAGGTTAGCAGTATGATTTTGTGGGAATGGTGAGATAACCCTGTTATGATAATATCCTAAACACAAATATTTTAGAGAAACTAAATTTATTTAAGTATGTATAGTGGAAAATATTTTTCATTTTTGTGTATTGTTGATATCAGTTTTCTTTTTAAAAAGAGTCAGCCTTGTAAAGACAGAATTGAAGAATGTTTGGGCAACTGTTCTCTGGCACTCTTTATATTTTCTGAGTTCTTTTTAATTATTTTAATTCATGGTAATTCCAGTGCCTGAAGCCATTAGCCAATACATTGGAAAATATGCTAAACAAAATAAACCTAAAAGTGACCTAGAAATAGAGGTAGAGTGAGAATGATAGATTTACCTAGGATTTGTCCTGTTTCACATTTGATTTATAAAATATAAGAATCACTTTTTTTTCATTCATAGTGAAAGATCATCATAACTGTTTCCCCACTTGTAGATTTTTTAGAAATTTTATACCCTGTGGTCGCTATGTAGAACTTGACATCTTGTGTAAAATGTTTAGAAGATACTAACAAGGGAAGAAGGATAAGAATTTTCTGAAAATTAGAGAACATAGGATAAAATCACTGAAGCTATTATCTTGAGTATAACTTCAACTGAAATGGAAAACAACTAACAATTATGAGCAGAAATTTTGTTACTGATTAATGGAATGTAACTGGACTCTGGAGTAAAATAGTTATAGTGATATGTAGCAGATATTCAGAATAAATACCTCAGTTTCTCTTATCATTACAGTGATTTTAAAAGTTGCTGAGGATATTGGGGCAGTGGCTTTCAGAGTGTATTTACTGTCTTTCATTTTTCATTTTACTGATGAGGAGGCTGAGTTGTACAGAGTTAAGAAATTTATCTGAAATTACTTACTGTATGATTGTGCAAACATACCTGCTCTCTTTGGGCACAGAGCCTATGATATTTTTTTGCTGTACTCTTTTGTCTTCTTCTAAGATACTAAGAATACCTTTTTATCTTTTTAAATTTAAGTGTAGTTGATTTACACAATTATGTTAGTTTCAACTATAAAGCAAAGTGATTCAGTTGTACATATATATATACATATAAACAGATATTTCTGATGATTTTTCTACTATAGGTTATTATATGATATTGAATATTGTTCCCTGTGTCATACAGGAAATCTTTATTGCTTATCTATTTATACATAGTAGGTTATATTAATATCTGTTAATCCTATACACCTAATTTATCCCAACTTTCCTTTTGTTACTGTAAGTTTGACTTCTATTTCTCTGAGTCTGTTTCTGTTTTGGATATAGATTCATTGGTGGGACTTTCCCGGCAGTCCAGTGGTTAAGACTTCATCCTTCCAATGCAGGAGGTGCAGGTTTGATACCTGGTTAGAGAACTAAGATCCTACAGGCCATGTGGCATGGACAAAAAAAAATCTGTTCATATTATTTTTTAGATTTCACATATAAGTAATACAATATTTTGTCTTTGACTAACTTCCCTCAGTATGATAATCTCTAAGTTCATCCATATCAATTTAAAAAGCAATATTTCATTCTTTTTATAGCTGAAAAATGTCCCATTGTGTTTATATAACACGTCTTTTTTTCCCCACTCATCTGCTAATAGACACTTAGATTGGCTCTTGGCTCTTATAAATACTGCCGCTGTGAACATTGGGTTAAAGTATCTGTTTAAATTAGAGTTAATTTTTTTTTTCCTGGATGTATGCCCATGAATGGGAACACTGAGTCATATGGTAGCTCTATTTTTTGTTTTTTAAGAAACCTCTATACTGTTTTCCATAGTGGCTGCATCAGTTTGCATTCTTACCAACAGAATTATAGAGTTATTATTTGTAAACTTCTTGATGATATCTATTCTGACTGGTATGAGTTGATACCTCAGTGTGGTTTTGATTTGCATTTCTTTGGTAATTAGTGATACATTAAGAATAATTTCGATCACAAGGAAAGGTCTTTTTACTTTTTTAGTATATCAGAAAAAGCAATTGAAATATTCAAATCTATCCACATTTCATATAATTCAATCTGTTGATCAAGCAAGAGAAGGGTTTTAATGAAACCAACTTTACCAAATTGATCAATTTAGCCATTTAGTTTCATTTTTGGAAAAATATCCTTTCTTTCCTTACTTATTTTACCTTTTGCTGAAGTATTAATATCTACAATATTATGTGTGTCAACAAATAGAAAGCATATTTAGTTGTTATTGATAATAATACCTGGACATGTGTATGGGTGCTTTTTATCTGCTATACATTCTGGTAGTGATTTTTACCTTTTATGAACTCATATATCCCTCTCAGTAACACTAGGAAATACATTTTATTATTACTCTCATTATACAAATAGATAATTAAAGCATATAGAAATTAACTTGTTTTAGAATTTATTTTAAGCCCATGAAGTGCCTTAGTTGAGGAATTTGGGGTTTTGTTTACTATAGGAAGAATATAAAGTATTAAGATTAGTTAAGAACAGTTCTCCTGATTGTGTTCATGATGGTGAGTAAAGAAACTCATTACCTCTCATGGAAACACGCAACCAAATATTGGGTTGGTTTAGCTCAGGTTTTATTAATATTCAATTATAGCCACAAACAAATTTTTATCATTGAAGTTTTTGATGGAAAAATTTAATCTTTGTGAATCTGAAACTCTCCAGCCTCTCAACCCCTTATTTATTTGAATCAGCTATATTTATAAAATGTTTAGTACAATGTTCTGTATCTTGCATTGATAGATACATTCATTGGTAGAGCAAATCTGATTGAATTAGTAAATATTCCAGCTATAACCACATATCAATCAATATTTATTGAGAACTTCATATTAGCCAGACACTATTCTAAGCACATTACATGAACTAATATTTTAAATTCTTCTCTCGCTCATATAAAATGGGTACTATTATCATCCTTCCTTTACTGATCTGGGAACTAAAGCATAGAGAGTTTAATTAGCATCCCAAAGTTATACAGTTTAATGTCAAAGCTGCAGTTTTAACATAATAAATCCAGCTTCAAAATCATGATAACTACCACAATCTATTGTCTGACACGCTCTGTCTAAAATATATACTATTTTTAATAAAAAGCCTTACCCAGGAAAGAAGTATGAACCAGTCACTGTTATTGAAAAGAAATCAAACACACACATATGTGTGCATGTTCACCCCCCCATACATATGTATACCATTACTGCTTAGTTGTCATATTCACATACAAACAATGAAACATGGCATGAAGTTTTTGAAATTTTAGGACATTCATTTTCTCCCTAAGGATAACTTTTCAGAAAAAGATCACTCAATTGTTATGCTTTTTCTTAAAAAATAATGAAATCAGATTTTGTTATTCTTTTTAACATTTTAGAGTTTATAGGGAAACGATTATCCATAGCAATACTTCAGTAAAGATGAACTTATAGGTAATAGTGGGGAATAATATACCAGTTTCTGTATGTGTATGGAAATAAAAGGAAATAGATATCAGTTGATGGGCAGATTTTAGCAAATTGAGAAACTAAATATATTACATGGGAATTTGAAATATTTATAAATGAGAAAATGTATCATGTCAACCTTTATAAAATCAAACTTGAATAACACAATATATTAAAATTTCTAATGTTTTTTGTAATGAGATTTTAGATAGCATAAATCTCTACAAGGTTTTTGATAATAGTTATAGAAAACAAAGTGGATCTTTATTTGTGCCACACTATGGTAACTTTGTTTTATTTGTGGTCAGTTTATTTTCTATTTTATTTTTCATTTTCTGCCACATTATGCTGAAAACATATTGGTAATTTTGCCTCCATGAATACTATGTTAGACACAAGCTTAAACTGATTTATTTTCTCTTTATTAACAAGTCATTCTGTGTAATACATTTTGAATTTCTCATTATGTTATGTGATTAATTTATAGAAAATGGTTTTTCCCAAGTTGTTGGAGAATAACCATTACTCTAACATTTGTTAGTATGAAAAATTGCATTAATTGATACCAGTTTCTGTAAAATTAGGTATTTATAATACTTTGTCACATATGTTGCAGCAAGATATGTAAATCATATTTATTTGTAACTAGACTTACAAATGGTAAGAGCAAAATATGTTTTTTTTCCATGCATATGGGCTTATTTCCATATATAAATATATGTTGAGAGTTTTGGCTTGAAAAGACTTTGATCTTTCCAAAACTGTTAGCATTTATGACTATTAGTACTATCAACCTTACGAAAATAAACATTTGGAGTTGTTTCTTGGACATGTTAGTTTGTTGAGGAAGTAATATTAGGAAAATAAGATAATTATACAAAAATATTGCCATATGTAAAGAGAAAAGCATACTTCAAAAGTGTCATAAAATACAAGAGGATATGGTTATGAGCTAATATGAAAAGAGTAATATAAATGGCTATGAGTTTGAACGTAACAGCATAGTAATGTTACATGAAAGATTTATAAGTTCTCTACCAATATGAACATCTTACTAAATATACTATTATAATATTATTTACTGATTTAACACTGACTTCCTTATTTCATAGAAATTGGTTTTGCTTTAGTTTCAGAATTACGCCCACCAAGTTCTGGCAACATGCTACATCCTTGAGAATTTCTGTTGTATATTAATATATATACCTGATTCTGATATATTTCAGTGCTTCTCATTTTGTTTAGATACTATTTTTTATAATCTTATTTCTCTCCCCAAACCACAACTTTTTGTCTTTCCATTAAAATATAGATTTCAGTTCAGTTCAGCCACTCAGTTGTGTCCGACTCTTTGAGACCCCATGAACCGCAGCATACCAGGCCTCCCTGTCCATCACCAGCTCCCGGAGTCCACCCAAACCCATGTCCATTGAGTCGATGATGCCATCCAACCATCTCATTCTCTGTCATCCCCTTCTCCTGCTGCCCTCAATCTTTCCCAGCACCAGGGTCTTTTCCAATGAGGCAGCTCTTCTCATCAGGTGGCCAAAGTATTGGAGTTTCATCTTCAACATCAGTCCTTTCCAATGAACACCCAGGACTGATCTCCTTTAGGATGGACTGATTGGACCTCCCTTCAGTCCAAGGGACTCTCAAGAGTCTTCTCCAACACCACAGTTCAAAAATATCAATTCTTTCATCATTTATAATCTTCTAGACCGTGTGAGTTATTTCTCTGACAGTATTTTAGAAATTATGTTCACAAATATGCACACCTTTTTCACAAATTAGTCTCTGCAAATTTGCTGCAATAAAAGATCTTTTACTTTTGCAAGGAATTCACGTAGATCTAAGTTATGAGGTACATAGCATATATCTCAAATGTTACATTATTGTATGTAAACGAAAATATAATTTTTATATGATATAATTGGATATGTATTTTATAGCTATAATTGCATTATAATAGAATGTCAGCAACAAATGACCAAAAAGGAGCTGCAGTGTAAGTCATATCTTCCAGAGTCCTTTAGTCTTCTGTACCACAGTTTCTTGTAGGAACCAATTGAAGAACATGTTGCTTTGATGGTTGTGGCATGAACTCAGTGCGCCCTTAGTTTTGAAACTATTATGTCAGCAGTGTTGGCATGTACACAAATATAAATAAATAATATAACTTCTGAGACATAAGTATATAGAGAATTTATTTTATGTATTTCTTGGATGTTGATTGATTTTAGGAAAAAAAAAAACATGTCTGCCCTGGAATCACGTTGTTATTATCAAAATTTAATGTTTACTTTTTCTTTCACTTGCTAATAAGTAGAGAGATATATTTCTCATCCATTTCTTTGATTGTTTTATTTAAAATATATTTTATTTGTTTTAGGATACTGGAGAAGACATTTATTTTATTTTACTATTTATAATACTGATGCTCAAACAGATCAAACGATTAATCCAAGGTTAAATATGATCCTGTGCCTTGAAGTTAAGTTATATATTAATCTGTTTTCATTGCTAGTTTATTTGGAAAGTAGATTGACTTATCTTTAGTTTAATTAATAAAAGTATGTCTTTTGTTTATTAGCAAAATGAAAAAAACAATTTAAATTTTTAGACTTTAGAATTCCAAATAATATTTCCTAAATATAAGTGGAAACAAATTGGAAGTGAGATATTCAGCAATGGTATAGAGACTTTTTAAGAAAAATATATCTTTTAAAGCTCCAAAATCATATCATTAATAGCTTTAAAAAGACGTTTAGGAACCACTCCCTTGCTCTCAGATATGTATGCTCCCTCTTGTAGGTTCAGTGCATTGAATGTTTTGCTTTGAGATCTTTGAAGCAGACTTTGGTTTCAAATCCAAGCCATGTGTCCCAGTACACGTGGATTTCTGAGCGAGTTAGAATTAAAATACTTTCCTTGAAGGGCCATAATGAGAATAGAAAGTGTTTGGTTTTTTCCACAAACTTTCACATGCTATTGTGTAATAGCATGATGCCAAAGTGATTGTTATTATGACTAGAGACAAATATTTTCTATATTATCTTCTATTGTTGAATAAGAGGTGTTAGTCTGGATTTTGATGTTTGTTTTCTTATGAAAGTCAAAAGTTTTTAAACAATTCCTGTCTCCCTCTATCATAAAGATCATATTCCAAATAATATGATAGGATGTGTTTACATTTGTAGATGTTTTTCTTGCTGTAGTTTTAAAAATGTTATGGTCACTATGTAACGAGTTCTGGTTCTGGGAAATCCTTAAAGCATATGAAGTTTATCTTTAAAGCCAGAAAGATTTTTAGGGGTGGATGTGTTGAAGATTTTTACTTCTTTATGTTCTGGGACCTTAGACCTCATTGTTTTAGTGTGTTTAGTCTCTCTTCCCTACCCCACTCCTTGCTTTATAGTCCTATATAAGAATGTCATTACTTTCTTACTTTAAAATTACCTCTGAAACTAAGAATTGTTCTAATTTCAGGTGAAGCACATACCTTATAATAAGGGCAGAATGCTCATCAAAGTTTTACCTGTTTGCTTCTGACAAGGAAAGAGAGAAATACATGCTGAGGAGATAATCCAAACTAGCCATCCCTGTTCCAAAGACAAATTAGAATTTATCTGAAATATCACAAAATGATTTATCTTTTATGGCTCAGCTAGTAAAGAACCTCCCTGCAATGCGGGGGACCTGGGTTCCATCCCTGGGTTGGTAAGATCCCCTGGAGAAGGGAATGGCTACCTACTCCAGTATTCTGGCCTGGAGAATTCCATGGACTATATAGCCCATGGGGTCACAAAGAGTCTGACAAGACTGAGCAACTTTCACTTTCACTTGACTAGATTAATAACAGGCATAATATTGTATATTACATATATAAGCAAAGCTATTATTTCTTGAAAGTGTTTGTTTCTCTATTAAGAGTTCACCTGCATACTTATAAGAGGCTATATTTTGTATTATGAAAATGTCACTTGTCCGAAAAGAAACGTGGCTTCCGAATGTCTCCACAAGTCATTCCTTTAGTCTTGGCATTGAATAATCAAGCTTCGTAGATTTTTTTCTCTTCTATTTAAATATTGTATTTCAAGCAGTAATCTTTGTAGATTTTTAAAGGAAGTTTATACTTGAGAATTTTGTCTCGCCAGTGTCATTTTATTCTGTCAATATTGTTGGAAACATCTTGATAGACCGCATAGGAATAGTCACCCACACACTGTTTACATTAGTATTCAACAGAGATAGAAATTTAGGAGGGAGTATAGGCAACACCATTTTTCCAGAACCTTCCTCCTAATGAAGTAACTAGCACAGTGGAGAGTCAGCTGCATTTTTAATCCCAACAGGCAAAACTGTGGAATAGAAACCATTAAGTGTCAGAAGGAAGGGTCTGAATGTAAAGTTTGCTAAAACTGAGCATGATAAGTTCTCCTCTAAGGAAATGCCTCTTGGGCAATCCAGTCTCGGAGCTTAGAAAACTAGGACTCTTTCCAAATTCGCATTGCCGCACAATTTCTAGTATAGCTGGACACTTTATAGGCTAAGGCCACAAAGCCTAAATAGAATTTATAATATGATACTTAATTCTCTTTGAATTCTGAAGACCCTCCTCCGTAAGACTAAAACCAGAATTATTTGAGTAGGCTCTTTTACATATGCCCATAGGTTTGGGAATAAAGTAGTTATCTCTTCTGCATTGAGATATTTCCAGAAGGAAAAATTGAACAAGAAACAAGCAGCTATTTAAACTTCCTCTCACTTCTCTTATCCCCGCCCCTGCCTTTCCTGACATCTGGCCTTTGATTAGTAGCACCAATGGCCAAAAATGATTCTGATCTCGGGGAGGCTCATGGCTACAAAAGAGGGAAGAACAACTCACCACTGCAAATATGTATATTCTTGACAGAAAATGAGGGACAGATGGGGGGTGTGTGTGTGTGTGCTGGTTGCTTCAGTCATGTCTGACTCTGCAACCCCATGGACTGTAGCCCGCCCACCAGGCTTCTCTCTGTCCATGGGATTCTCCAAGCAAGAGTACTGGAGTGGGTTGCCATGCCTTTCTCCAGAGGAATTTTCCCAACTCAGGGATCTAACCCACGTCTCTTATGTCTCTCTCCTGTGTTGGCAAGCAGCTTCTTTACCACTAGTGCTACCTGGGAAGCGCCACCTGGGAAAATCCTGGGAAGATAATCACTATATATCCCCTACACCAAGCACAATTTAGTATTTTATGTGGAATACCATGAAACAGTTTCCCCTTTACTGCAAATAACGATGCTAATCACAAAGACTTGGAATCTCAGAATCTTTCAGGCCTCCACAGTACCATCTCCCCTACAAAATCTAAACCAAAGATAAACCTTGTTCCCGCGGGTAGTACTTCAATTTCGAAAGAAAAGCAGTGTCTCTGTCTCAGTCTCATAGCACTGGATGCTCTATGATCAGACTGAAGAGCCTGCTTTTGAAGAAGAGATTTGGGACATTAGTTACACTTGAATTCAGATTTTAGTTTTGTTACATGTTCTATATGAGCCTTTGTGAATTATTCCTCACTTTTCATCACTGATCTGAGGAGACTAATAATGAAGACCTGGGCTGGAACTTATTGGAATGTGTGCTGCTACTTCTGACCTGAGACCTAGCTGCCTCCTTTCTCTTTTACCTTCCCTCCACTCCAGGTTGTTGAGGTCAGACTAATGAAAGAAACTGGATGTGGGAAGCATGGGTCAGTCTTCATACTAACCACAATCTGTAAAATTACCTAAAATTTTTAAAATCAGTGGTAATTTTTTCTCTGAAATGAAATGTTGTTAATAAAAAGTACAAAGAAATGTCATCACATTAAAGTGAAATAACTAGTGAATTCCATGCTGAAAAATTTTAAATATTTAAAATTTTTGTTATGAATAGAAACAAACTTTTAAAACAATGTAGAATCTCAAATAATCTCTTCTTCCCCTTACTTTAGTTTAAATTGCAGTTTTAAATTTGATAAAATTCTGTATGTTCTACCATAAAAATAATTTCTGCAATTTTTACAGCATGCTCATTTCTTTTATTAACATATACTAAATGAACCATTGTTAGTAAATAGTATAATTCGTTTGTAACAGGAAAAAATACATATACATATATGTATGTGTGTATATACATATATATATTTATATAGTTCTTGTTCAGTCGCCCAGTCATGTCCGACTCTTTGCAGTCCTATGGACTGCAGCACACTAGGCCTCCCTGTCCTTCACCATTCCCGGAGTTTGCCCAAGTTCACGTTCATTGCATCAGTGATGCCTTCTGGCCATCTCATCATCTGATGCTCTTTTTTCCTTCTGCCCTCAATCTTTTCCAGTATCTAGGATTTCTCCAGTGAGTTGTCTGTTCACATCAGATGACCAAAATACTGGAGCTTCAGCTTCAACATTAGTCCTTCCTGTGAATATTGAGGGTTGATCTTGAGTGTTTTTCTGAACATTCCCTTGCTTTTTCTATAATCAATCAGGAAATGTTGGCAACGGGTTTGATCTATAGCTTTCCACAGTTTGTCTCTACACAGTCAAAGTCTTTTTCTAAACTTGCCATGTTGGCAATTTGATCTATGTAAACAGGTTGTACATCTGGAAGTTCTTGGTTCGCATAATGTGAAGCCTAGCATGCAAGATTTTAAGCATGACCTTACTAGCATCAGAGATGAATGTAATTGTTCAATGATTAGCACATTCTTTGGTACAACCGTTCTTGGGAATTGGGATGAGGATTGACCTTTTCCAGTCCTGTGGCCACTGCTGGGTCTTCCAAGTTTCCTGACATAATGAGTGGAAACGCTTGATAGCATCCTCCTTTAGGGTTTTGAATAGTTCTGCTGGAATTTCATTGCATCCACTAGCTTTATTAACAGCAGTGCTTCTTAGTGGCCACTTGACTTTGCACTCCAGAATGTCTGGCTCTGGGTGACTAGCCACACCATCATAGTAATCCGGTTCATTAAGATCTTTTTTTATACAGTTCTTCCATGTATTCTTTCCATCTCTTCATGGTATCGTCAGCATCTACTAGGTCTCTACCATTTTTATCCTTTTTTGTGCCCGTCTTTAGGTGGAATGCTCCCTTGATGTTTCCAGTTTTCCTGAAGAGATCTCTAGTCTTTCTCTTTTTGTTGTTTTCTTCTATTATTAAACACTGTTCATTGAAAAAGGCCTTCTTGTCTCTTCTAGATATTCTTTGAAACTCTGCATTTAATTGGATGCACCTTTCCCTTTCTTCCTTGCTTTTCACTTCTCTTCATTCTTCTGCTATTCATAAAGCCTCCTCAGATAACCACTTTGCCTTCTTGCTTCTCTTTTTCTTTGGGATGGTTTTGTTCGCCGCCTCCTGTACGATATTACAGACCTCTGTCCATAGTTTTCTAGCACACTGTTATTGAGATCTAGTCTTTTGAATCTATTTGTTACCTCTACTGAAGATTCATATGGGATTTGATTTAAGCTGTACCTGTCTGGCCTAGTGTTTTTACCGGGTTTTTTGTTTGTTTTTTTTTTTTTTAGCTTAAGCCTGAATTTTGTTATGAGAAGCTGATGATCAGAGCCATAGTCAGCCCCAGGTCTTGTTTTTACTGATTGTATACAGCTTTTCCATTTTAGGCTACAAAGAATGTAATTGATTTGATTTCAATATTGACCATTAGGTGATGTCCATGTGTGAAATCAACTCATGTTGTTGAAAAAGAGTATTTGCTATGACTGGTACATTTTCTTGGCAGAATTCGGTTAGCCTTTGCCCTGCTTCATTTTGTTTTCCAAGGCCAAACTAGCCTATTACTTCATGTATATCTTGACTTTCTAGTTTGGCATCCCAATCTCCAATGTTGAATAGAATATATTTTAGGTGTTAGTTATAGGAGGTCTTCTAGGTCTTCAGAGAACTGATCAACTTCACCTCTTTGGCATCAGCAGTAGGGGCATAGACTTGGATTATTGTGATGTTGAATGACTTGCCTTGGAAATGAACAGAGATCATTCTGTCATTTTTGAGATTCCACCCAAGTACTATATTTTGGACTCTTTTGTTGATTATGAGGGCTACTCCTTTCTTTCTGTGGGATTTTTGTCCACTGTAGTAGACATAATGGTCATCTGAATTAAATTTGCCCATTCCCATCCATTTTAGTTCCCTGATTCCTAGGATATTGATGTTTATTCTTACTGTCTCCTGCTTGACTATGTCCAATTTTCCTTGATTCATGGACCTAATATGCCAGATTCCTATACAATACTGTTCTTTGCAGCATTATATTTTACTTTTTTCCCCAGACACATCATCAACTGAACTTCACATCTGCTTTGGCCCAGACACTTCATGCATCCTGGGGCTATTGGTAATTCTCCTCCACTCTTCTGCAGTAGCATATTAGACACCTTCAGACGTGGGGGACTCATCTTTTGGTGTCACATATTTTTGGCCTTTTTCATGGGATTCCCACGGCAAGTACACTGGGGTGATTTGCCATTGCCTCCTCCAGTGGATGACATTTTGTCAGAACTCTCTGCTATGACCTGTCCTTCTTGTGTAGCCCTGCATGGCATGCCTCATAGCTTCATGAGTTATGCAAGCCCCTTTGCCATGGCAAGGCAATGTATACACTTTGCTTTTAGCAGCAGCAAAAGACATGAAATCATTGTCCATTCCAGTCTGAATAAAAACAAATAGTGTATAATAAACACATGAAGTCTATTTATCTACCAAAAATTAGGAAACTTGGTCATTATAGGGAAAAAAAAAATACTGTGCATTAAAATACAAATAAAAAGCTAACTTTTTTTTTTTTTTTTTTTTTTTGGAAATGTCTAAACTTATCTCACTGTGAAAAGACTGGAAAGGAGACAGTCAGGTATTAGAGAAAGAAGAGAGGTATTTTTATCTAAAGCCCCAGCCTTCAAGAATGTAACACTTAGCTACTTCTGATTCCTCTGCCTTGTTACTTGGATATAGTTTCCAAGCCATCAACGGGGAAAGGTAATGAAGGATTCTTCACCATGAGGACAGGATAGAAAAGGGAAGCATGTATAGGGAAAAACCAGAGAGACAGCTTCCTTATTTGTCCTATATTGTGCCCATCTTTGCATGAAATGTTCCCTTGGTATCTCCAATCTTTGGAACTCTGCATTCAGATGGGTGTACCTTTCCTTTTCTCCTTTGCCTTTCACTTCTATTGACTTCTTATTTAATTTTTATGCCTCCTCATCAACCATTTTATCTTTTTGCATTTTTCTTGAGATATGGTTTTGATCAACAGCCATCTGTTTAGTTTTATGATCCTCTGTCCATAGTTCTTCAGACACTCTATCAGATCTAATCTCTTGACTCTATTTGTCACTTTCACTGTATAATTTAAGGGATTTGATTTAGGTCATAACTGAATGGCTTAGTGGTTTTCCCTACTTTCTTCAATTTAAGTCTGAATGTTGTTATAAGGAGTTCATGATCTGAACCACAGTCAGCCCTGGTCTTGTTTTTGCTTTCTGTATAGAACTTCTTCATCTTCGGCTTCAAGAAATATAATCAGTCTGATATTTGTACTGACCATCTGTGATGTCCATGTGTAAAGTTGTCTCTTGTATTATTGGAAAAGGGAGCTTGCTATGACCAGTGTGTTCTCTTGGCAAAACCCTGTTAGCTTTTTCTCTGCTTCATTTTGTACTCCAAGGCCAAAATTACCTGTTACTCCAGGTATCTCTTGACTTCCTACTTTTGAATTCCAGTCCCCTATGATGAAAAGGATAAATGGGTGCATATGTCTTTCTGAATTATAGTTTTGTCTCACTGTATTCCCAGGAGTGGAATGGCTAGATCAAAATGGTAATTCTATTTTTAGTTTTCTGTGGAAACTCCATATTGTTCCGCATAGTGGCTGCGTCAGCTTAGATACCCACCAACACTGTACAAGGATTCCCTTTTTTCCATATCGCCTCCATAATTTTTACTTATAGATTTTTTAATGATGGCCATTCTGACCAGTGTAAGGTATACTGTAGTTTTGATCTGCATTTTTCTAATAATTACTAGTGTTAAACATCTGTTCATGTGCCTACTGACCATCTGTATGTCTTTGGATAAATGTCTATTAAGGTCTTTTGCACATTTTTCAGTTGGGTTGTTTGTGTTTTTATTGTTGTTGAATTGTATCAGCTATTTGTTTATGTTGGAGAATAAGCCCTTTTCTGTTGCATACTTTGCAAATATTGATATTTTCTCCCACTTGGTTTTTTATGGTTTTATTTGCTAGGCAAAAGCTTGTTAGTTTGGTTTATGTCCCATTTGTTTATTTTTGTTTTTATTTTTATTGACTTGGGAGACTTAAAAAGAATAAAAGTGCAATTTATATCAGAGAATGTTTTGACTATGTTGTCTTCTAGGAATTTTATGGTGTCATGTCTTATGTTTAAGTATTGAGGACATTTTAGTTCCTTGTATCACCTCAACAGAACTTTTGCCAGGCTCTCCTTTTACCTTTGGTGCTTTGACTATGGTTCTTTTTGGCAAGATGCTTTGGTTGATAAAACATAATTTGGAACACAGGATCCACTGGAGTGGATAGGAAAAAAAAAAAGGAAGAAAATAACTAAGTAACTTAAAGAATTTGTATTTTAAAAAGTGATTTTTTTTTCACTTTTTGTGTATATCCATTGAGTAAATAAAATTGTTAATTTTATTTTGTTAGAGAGACACCTTGATGTTTCATCAATTCAGTTCAGATTAGTAGCTCAGTCATGTTAACTCTTTGCGACCCCACGGACTGCAGCACAACAGCCTTTCTTGTCCATCATCAACTCTCAGAGCTTGCTCCAACTCGTGTCCATCGAGCTGATGATGCCATCAACCCATCTCATCCACTGTCATCCCCTTCTCCTTGTGCCTTCAATCTTCCCCAGCATCAGAGTCTTTTCCAATCAGTTGGCTCTTCACATCAGGTGGCCAAAGTGTTGGAACTTCAGCTTCAGCATCAGTACTTCCAATGGATATTCAGGGTTGATTTCCTTTAGGATTTACTGGTGGTCTGGTATTCCCATCTCTTTAAGAATTTTCCACAGTTTATTGTGATCCACATAATCAAACGCTTTTGTGTAGCTGCTAAAGCAGAAGTAGATGTTTTTCTGGAACTCTCTTGCTTTATCAATGATCCAATGGATGTTGGCTATGTTATCTCTGCTTCCTCAGCCTTTTCTAAATCCAGCTTGAACATCTGGAGGTTCTCAGTTCACATACTGTTGATGCCTAGCTTGGAACATTTTGTTCATTACTTTGCTATCTTGTGAAATGATTGCAACTGTGTGATAGTTTGAACATTCTTTGACATTGCCTTTCTTTGGAGTTGGAATGAAAACTGACCTTTTTTAGTCCTGTGGCCACTGCTGAGTTTTCCAGATTTGCTGGCATATTTAGTACAAAACTTTCACAGCATCATCTTTTAGGAAATGAAATAGCTCAACTGGAATTCCATCACCTCCACTAGCTTTGTTTAGTGATGCTTCCTAAGACCCACTTTACTTCACATTTCAGGATGTCTGACTCTAGGTGAGTGATCACACCATCATGGTTACCTGGGTCATTAAAATCTTTTTTTGTATAGTTCTTCTGTGGATTCTTACCACCTCTTCTTAATGTCTTCTGCTTCTGTTAAGTCCATACCATTTCTTTTCTTTATTATGCCTATCTTTGCAGGAAATATTCCCTTGGTATCTCTAAATTTCTTGAACAGATTGCTTGGTCTTTCCCATTCTATTGTTTTCCTCTCTTTCTTTGCATTGATTACTTAGGGAGGCTTTCTTACCTCTCCTTGCTATTCTTTGCAACTCTTTGGAACTTATAGTGATATGACTGTATTGTGGGTAGTTCAAGATCCTTAATTTCAAACTAAATGCATAAGAAAAACAAAAAACCTGCTGTTTTATTTTGTCAAAAAAATTACTTTCATACAAGAAGTACAAGTTTTACTTTTCAAATATTTAACAAATAGCCAGGGTTTCTATATTGCAGTCGACCCTTATAGAAAGCTTATATAAATGAAATCAGTATTGAAAGCTAAGGCTGAGCAAGTCCAGGCTTGATGGCACAGATACATTAAATTAATGATGGGAATAAGCTATTCCTCAAGATTCTTCCACTTAATGCTACTATGCCAGGAATCTTGATAAGCGCTAGAAACTTAAGCATGACCAAAATAGTCCTTCATTATAAGGAGGTTTAATGGAGAAGATTATATAAGCAATTACATTGAAAAAAAGTGTGGTAGATGCAGTAAGAATGATGTGGATAATTGCTACATTATCCATTTATTATTGTTGCAGACACATTTGCTATTGAGAATTGCCATGAAACATAAAAGTGTCTCCCTCGCAAAATAAAATTAACAATTTTATTTACTCAATGGATATTCACAAAAAGTGAAAAAGATTATTTTTGAATGATACAAATACTTTAAGGACTAAACAAAAGAACTCCTGTAGTAGACTGGGAAACGTAAAGTGTGAAATCTTAGCTAAATCTTAACGTGTACATGAAAAAGCATCAGAAGAACATTCAGGGCTAAGGAGAGTTATGGGATTGCATAGATGGGAAGGGAAGTAAAAACTAATGCAGTTCAGTGACACTGAAATTTGCAGTCTAGGAAAAGATGAGGTATATAGAGACAGAATAATGGTCTTGACTATCATGTTCAGAATATTGGATTTTATAACGGCTGTAGTAATTTGCTAGGACTGCCATAAGAAAATACCACAAACTGTGTGGCTTAAACAAAAAGACATTTAATTCTGAACAGTTCTGGAAGCTAGTTGTTTAAGATCAAGTTGTTGGGAGGGTTGCTTTCTCCTGAGGCCTCTCACCTTGACTTGCATATGGTTTCTGTGTGCTCTCACACAGTGTTTTTTCTGCGCATATGCATCCCTGGTCTCTTCCTCTTCCTATAAGTACTTCATTCCTATTGAATTATTGAATTGAATAATGGAAGCCTGAGAGCAAGTTAGAATTCTTATTGAATTATGGCCTCATTTAATTTTAATCCTTTAAAGCCCCTATTTCCAAATATGGAGTTTAGGGCCTCAATGTATGATTTGGAGGGACACAGATTTGTCTATAATGATAAACATGAAGAGAGTCCACTGAAAGATTTTCAGAGAAGAAGCGCATTCCTACACTTGTAAAATTTGTGTCTAGATGCATAATGAAGATAGATTTGAAGGGAAAAGATAATGGAGGCCTGAGAACAAGTTTGAAACATAAAACAAGCTGTCTGTTATGAGAAACTTAATCTAGAGCAGTTGTAGAATGAACACAGAATGGCAGACTGAGTTGAAAGGAATCTATCATTAATTGGATGAAGGTGAGAAGGGAATTAAAAAATAAAATTAAAGTCCCAACTTCTGTCTTACAAAAATAGTGGTTCTACCTTAAGAGTGCAGGTTAACATAGAAAGAGAATAAAAAAATGGCCTTCAAAGCTGGACCAACCTGCCTCCATTTCCCGCTCCCACACTTGCCTACACAGTTTTGCTTCTTTCATCTTGTCTCTTTGAACTCCCAGTCTTGCTCTATCTGATCCAGCCATGATTGTGCCATTGAACAAGACTGACACAAATGCTATTAGTTCATCAATTGATCAAGTTAACAGCATAAGTATTGTTTTTGTTACCTTGCTGTGGAATGCTGTAGACAATTTCAAAAGTATATACAGAAAAATAGAAAAACCTCCTAAATACAGTCGACATTATAAATAAACTGAGAAATAAAAAAAATCCCAAAACAATCAAACAAAAACTGAGGCAATATTAGAAACACAAAAGGAAAAGAAAACCAGCACTTTGCAGACTCATTCAATCAATATTTGTTTATCTATATATTGAATTATAAAGACAGACTGTTAGCTTTAGAGTGATAATGGTAAGGAATGTGTTAAACTAAAGATATGTACACTCTTTAGAGGTTTACTGTAGGAATGCTAGCCATGTGCAATTACCTTTTTATTATTAAAAAGAAGTCAGAAATTGGAGTTTTACAAAAATCTCCTAAATTCTATTGAATCAATTAAGGTGTGGATTGAACAAACTATCTGAAGAAGAGATTTACCTTGTATTTGACTGCTGTCTACTAGAATCTGGGAATTCAAATATGAATTATCATGGAAAATGATTATTGCATCAAGAAGTCAGTAAACGAGTCTATTTAACCTTCTGTTTAAAATGCATTTCAATCATTCAAGGATTTTAATAAGTGTAGACAATCTTTTAAGTTCATAGAACTGACAATCTCAGGGTTTGTTTCAGTTTACCTTCAAATTCAGGAGCATGCAGGTAAGTTCCAAGATTCTAGGTGGTGGTAATGAAAGGAGGAGTGAAGACCATCAGAGTTGAGCTTTGAAACACAAACTGGAGTTATGTCAAAGCTATGTTTTCATAATTACATTTGGTTAGCACCAGATAGCAAATAATAAATGATTATAGGCTTATTAGAAATGTTTTCCCTCAGACATGATGTCATTAGAAATGGTATGCCTTCACTTATTTGTAATTTGAGAAGAAGCTGCCTAAGTAGAGCAAATGAGGCAGGACAAATTATCTTTGATTTTTCATAATTGAAAAATATAGAAACATACTGTTTATAAATTTTCAAATATAACTTAGCTATTCAGGAGCGAAAAACTTCAGATTTGTTACAGAGTATTCTTCTATTGATATGGTTCTTTTGCTGGCATTTTCACATACTTTACCCTGCGCATGCATATGTGTAAGAGTGAGAAGGAGGTGAAATTTTCATCTATTAGTATTATCTTTTAAACCTGTGTCTGTTGAATTTTATGAGGTAAGTCATTTACGGGAAGCACTGGAAGTTCATGGGTATATGGAATTTACTATATTTTATACTTAGAATATTGAGAATAGTCTAAATCATTGATATATGCAATATCATAAAGATGTGAATTAGATTATAAATACACCTGCTGGTATTGTTAGTGGCATCTAGTCAGCTCAATAATATGGCAATGTTTGAAAAAATGTATTATATTTTATGGAAAATTAATAATTCACTGATGTACCCATGAACTTATTTATAATTTCTTCCTTAGGATTATGATTAGAAAAAACTGATAGCTATTTTTATGTTAAAATTATGCCTTCATTTTGCATTTTATAGTTTAGCATTCTGTTAAATACATGATAATGATTATTTGTTTCTGTTTATATAGATAGGCCTTATCAACTGTGAAGCTATTAACTGTGTAGAGGAAGTCACAGCAGGCATGAGGCAAGGAAGATCCTTGGCAACAATATTCTTATTGGTTATTCTGTTTGCCAATATTACAATGAAAAAGATATCTGAGTCCCAAATTTTTTAATGTTGAGATTAAATGAATTTTACTCATCAGTATTCCCAGAGAAATAGACACTCATGTGTTATTCTTCACCTTCTGAAATAATAAATTCTAACTCTGCAGACTTGTGCAAATACATAATTAATAAGCAAGGTACAATATGCTGTATATACTATTTTGGACTACACCCTAAAGACTATTTAAAACCTTTATTGGGTTTCATAAAGTCATTTATGAGTAAGAGTGTGCCTGATTAATTTTCATAGCTATTAATATTTAATAGCATAGCTCTTAAAATTAAAGAAGAAAACATGGTTCATGGGGAAAACACCTCGAATATCTGGAATTCATTTTTAAAGAATTGTGTCATACATTAGCACATTATTTAGTTCAGTTTCTCTGTATTTTAAGAATTTCAGAATTCTACCTTCTGAACTTTCTTTCCTACATTTATATATACATTCCTAACTAAGCAACCCAGCTTCACCTAATATTATTATGTCTTAATCTTTCATCCCTTTGGCATACCCCATGTTACTTTCAAATGTGTGATACTATGATAACAAATATTTCAAACTAGGATCCTCTGTTTTCTGATATGAATTTTAAAAATTGCTCATGAGTAATTGGTTTTAATATGCAGATAAAATGGGCATAAATCATCAGTGGTTCTTTTTGCTGCCTGAGATAAACTCTCCCCCAACAACAGAAACTGAAATGAAACAAATATATAATAGTTACAATAGATATGTCACATATAGGCTGATACATATTTTTGTTTAAAGAAAGACATTTTTGAAAGTCAAAATAGGCATTATTAGTAATTATGTCAAGATTATAGGAGTATACAAGTAGCGTGTGTGCTAAGTCACTTCAGTCATGTCCGACTCTTTGTAACCCTATGAACTGTAGCTCACCAGGCTCCTCTGTCCATGGGATTCTCCAGGCAAGAATACTGGAGTGGGTAGCCTTTCCCTTCTCCAGCGGATCTTCCCTACCCATGAATTGAACCGAGGTCTCCTGCATTGCAGGCAAAGTTTTTATCAACTGAGCTATGAGGGAAGCCCATTGGCAAGCGGGTTCTTTAACTAGGACATGTGTATAGTATCTAGCTTCCAGAATTAATTATCTTTTTATGAGCATTTCATGTTAAAATAAGAGAAGTGCTACATGTGTCTCTTTTATAAAAGAAACTGATTTCATTTTTATTTTAATGTAGGAAAATCTATGATTCAAACATTTAATTGTAGATTTACTGACTCTCTGACTTAGTACTTTTCTTTAAGACAAGTGTCACATTCCTAAAATCCATTCTTAATTTAAAACTTATATGAATAATGCATTGATTCTTCATGTCTAATGGATCCTATTTCCAAAGATTGCCCAGAGGTAAGTCAGCAACTACATTTTAGAAGATGCATAATTTCAAATTTGTACATATTAACTCACCTTCTTATATCAAAAGTGATCTTTAAAGCATGTCCTTGACCTCAGGGAAATGCCACTTAATGTTTTGATACAGTAAATGATCTGGCAGATTAAAAGAACAACCAAAATACAAGTATTTGTTGAAGAGAAAGCCTCTAAAAATAATTTCATGGAGATAATAGTGAGATGGTCACGTGATTAGAGTGGATCATATTTTTCCTTGACGTTTAGCAAGAATATAGACAAACATTCAGATGTTTCAATTTAATTCTTCTAACATTTGCTTGTCGGTATAAATAGAAAAGAAAAATGGTTTTAACCATGGGGAACAGAACACTACATGAGTACTTTGAAAGAGAAAGTCTTTTATTTCTTTTAGATTAGAAATTCATTTCATAGAGATCAAAAAATAAATACTAAGTAGAGAATGAGGTGAAGAATGTTTTCATATAATCAGCATTAGCAATTTTTCCAAAAAGCGATAACTACTTATAAAAATCTTTTAATATTCCTTGGCATAGGGAAAATATTGTCTTTCTTTTTATCTCTCAAGTCCATTATGTCAAAAATGTCAGTATATTCAGGGATATTCTCTTTTAGGGAAATGGTAGGTGCTCTCACAAATAAACCCCAAAACTTCAGAGGCTTAACACACTCAAGTGTATTTCTTGTCTGTATAAGACTTCAGAGCTGATATTTTGGCAGGCTATTTTCTTTCATATGGTTATCAAAGAACTTGGTCTCCCTCTAACTGTGATTACCATTTTCTCTGGTGCCTAAGAATTCCCTCCATCCAGCCAGCAGCATAGACAGGGGACATGGACTAGAGACAGAGGAACCCCTCAAAATTGAAAGTGTCAGTCGTTCAGTTGTGTCTGAGTCTTTGTGACCCCGTGGACTGAATCCCACCAGGCTCCTCTGTCCATGGGGTTATCCAGGCAAAAATACTGGAGTGGGTTGCCATTCTCTTCTCCTGGAGATCTTCATGACCCAGGGATTGCACTTGCGTCTCCTGTATTGCAGGAGGTTACTTTGCCGTCTAAGAAACCAGGGAAGCCCTCCAGCTCCTCAAAACTGTGACTTGGAAAGGTCACCTCTTCCAATCATGATACTCTGGTAAGAACAAGTCACATAGCCAAGAATAAAGAAATAATCAGTCATATAGACACTCCTGATAAAGGTGTCTTGCTGGCCTATAGTTTCTATGAGTGGCTACTTCCCACACTCTGGAGTAAAGAACACAATTTTTTGTTGAATAACTAACTGTCTCTATCAGAGTATCTATGGTTAATTTGATAGTGAAAGTCCATTCCAAAGATGAGTATTAACAAGCCATCAGAATGGTACCTCTAGGAGGAATGAGCTGAGTCCCCAAGGGGAAAAATAGCTTCGGTTACGACCTTTTTACAGTTTGAACTAATACCATATGTGTGAATTAATTATTAGTTATATTTAAAAATGTGTCTATATAAATTTAATGGAAAAGAATTTTAGTAATCAGTGACTCATCTACCCTAGTGTTTTACTGTATATCATATACAATTTCTATTTACTTAGTCATCACAGTGGGAATTTGATGATTTAAAGAGATAATAGTTAAAAGGAAGAAATAGGGTTTGCTTAATTTTCCTGTTAGAAAACATTTCCGTTAGTTCACATGATGAAAGAAAAAAATCCCTTTATTCTGTTCAGATTGAAATCTGGCCAGCTTAAGCATATGATAAGTAATTTAGACAGAAAAGCAGATATAGCACAATACAATATAATTGGTACAATTTTGATATTTTTCAGTCTTTCAGCCATGAGATCATTGTGAATTTTATCAACTGAAGCATTTACTGGTGGGGGGCCTGCTCTCTTTACCTTTGAGGAACCTGAAAGTGATTCATCCTTCTAAAAGACTCATGAGAAAACAAAGATGATACTCAAAGGCTCACTAGACATTAGATAGTAAAGGTAATCACAGTTACTCTTGTAATTTGTCTTGAAAACATACACCTTTACTTATTTGTGGATCTACCAAAAATATGAAGAGTCTTTTAACTAGTTCTAAAGAATTTACTGTACAGTAATGACTTTTTCTTTACTTTTACAAGATGAATATTACCCTTATTAGAGATGGTAATATACTTTGAGAGAGAATTAAAAGATGAAGACACTCAAAAAATCCTTGAATACAAAAATCAGTCTCTTTTGACTTTGAGAAAATGGATTGTATTACTATCTACAAACAGGGGATGGACTTAGGTTTTTCAATGTAGTATGCAGAATAAAGGACCATTTATAGATTTCACTACTCTGAGCACTGCTAAATTATTGATTGCTAAACATGGGATGTCTTGAATTGTATGCTCACCGGTTTAGTCTAGCCAATGTGTACATAAAATTGGCAGTCCCACGTAAAGTAACCTCAAGAGCATGAATGGAAGCTGATATCTGCTTCAAGAAAGAAAGGGGAGAAGAGGAAATCCTAAAGCTTCTTTAAATCTCAAGAGGGTTAATTTATTTGTCTTTTTATTTTTCATCATCCCAAATCATTGTATAGGAAATGTATGTACAATTTAGGCCAAGTCTCTACCCTCATAGAGCTGAAGTAATTTAACAAAAAATGTTGAAGGAACAGATTATCCCTTAAATTATCATATTTTTCTGACTTACCATGGCCCTCAAGTTTCAATATGATATGGATTCCTGTCTCACTTTATCTCCTAACCATGATCCCTATTCTCCCCAGATTCCCTTTGAATGTTGTTTATGATCCTAGATTTGCCCCATAACGTTTTCTTTGTGTTGGTCTGGGGAAGCTTTGAACCTGGCTTAAATAAGAGCATAATTTTAATTTATCTTCTCTATTTTTCTTTTTTGAATATTTTACTGCAAAGAATGGTATTTGTAAGGCCTAAGCATAAAATTCTGTGTTCTTATAAAAATTTTCACTGATATTTTTGATGAATTATTTCCTTAAAAAATTGATCAAGAGTGGGTCCTGGAGACGTGTTACAGTAGCAGATTTAATTGTAATCAGTACAGTGTTACATGAAATACATAAACTGAGATTCAATTATGGAAACATTTGTTTTGTTCAATCACTCAGTTGTGTCTGACTCTTTGTGATCCCATGGATTGCAGCACGCCAGGCTTCCCTGTCCTTCAACATCTCCTGGAGTTTTTTCAAATTCATGTCTATTGAGTCAGTGATGTCATCCAACCATCTTATCCTCTGTCCTATTATGGAAACATATCACGTGTGAAAATAAACAATGTGATAGCAGTGCTGCAACTTGACACTATCGAGTACAAAACTCCGACTGCGAAGACAGGGGTGCTTGTTAAATTCCTAAATGGTATATGCATAAAAATCATCATTGTGAATTTGTCCTGAATTTATTGGTGGGGATGCACTATGGGTAGTGAATTAATTCCCCACATGTTTAATTTTTAATAAAGTTGAAAACAATGGTTTTTACAAAGGAAATAAAATATCCAGGTCTCAAGAAAAATATTGCAAAGTAAAAAGGTCCTACTGCTAACTGTATTTGCAATATTCACAGCCACAGAACTGAAAGCTGTCACTGGAAGATTCAAAAGCTGCAGCATACAGTTTTCTCACTAATAGCATTATGCATGCTTACATTGAGAGTGATCTCAAAAAATTGAATTTATCCCAAGTGCCAAACTTCAGAAGGCTCTCTTTCCAAACTTCATAGCATGCAGTTCAGAAAGTGATTGATCTTATTAGCAGCTGCTGTTGTCTGCTATGAGGCAGTGATGCTTAAGGTCACTGCTTATTCTGTGCACCATTTATCCCTACTGAGAATATTTGCACTGCAGGATGTGAGCAATCAATTGGGGTCCTGATGGCTAACATATAAAGGCTAGCTTCTGATAGTCTCAACAAGCCACACTAGATTTAAAGCACCTTTTAGCATAGTAATCACCCTAGTGCTCCGAGAATTCAGATAAATTCATCAAGTCTAATATGGAGAAAAAGTCCAGGATGCCAAGAAATGATGTATTGGATGTGGAATGATACTGTAGTCTCTGCTTAAAAATAATCTCTTAAAAACTTCTTTCCTGATCTCTATATCTGAAAGAACAGTGGTGATCCCTACCCCCAAACACACTTATTTTGTTTTCATCTTCTCATTTATTTTTCTTCAGACATGATTACCAATCTGTATAACTATTTAAATGTATGCAGGTATGTGTATGTCTCATCTGACTAGAGTATCATCTCTATGAGGGTAAGGACTTTGTCTTTTTTAGCTTACTGCAAAATGCTGTTGTCTAAAACAGTACCTGGAGTATAAGAGGCATTTTAAAAGTAAAAGAGTGTTGTGGAGTAAAAAGGAATGTATTATCCTTTTTTCTTACTGGAGCTGAAGTAAGAAATTTTCTTTTATAAACAATCTCAGGGTATAGAAAAGAGTTTTACAGAGAACCCTTTAAAATGGACAAAAAGCTATTAGTTTACAAGATAATGATAAAAAATACAGTTTGAGGGAAAAAATGAATATTTATATGAGATATGCATAAGGATGAAGATTTTAAGAAATCTAACATCTTGAATTATGATTGCTATATGTTGGCTTTTAATAATTATTTAATTATCCCTACGATGCCTGACATTACTCTAGACCTTATGCTTAATAAGATTAATAGAGCATATGTCCTGCCCTTCAAAGGTTCACTATCTGGAGAGAGTTGAAAGCAGCTACAGTATATTTGAATCATTAATGTATGTGTTAAAATAGAAGCTAGTTCAAGGCTCTGTGGGAACAAAGAGAGGAAATGCCTTGCAATTTTGAGGAAAAGCTTTGAGAAAGAAGTATTATTTAAATTTAATTTTGAAATATGATAGAGATTTGTGTATCGGTTATACATAAAGGATCTAGGTGTGAGAAAGAATTTGCGTATTCTGGTCAGAATCACATGTGCATGTGTGTGTAGGTGACAGACTGTCAGGAGACTGATAAAGAGGGAACGAATTATGGTTTTGAGTATCAGATTAAGAGAGTACATTTTCATTTTATTCTCTAGGTGATAGGAAGCTGCCAAAGAATTTTAAGCAAGGGAATATAACTTGAACAAAATTGTATTTTTAAAAAATGATTTCTATGTCCAGAATGTGGTGAATACATTGGAGGGAGACAGTGGCAAGGTAGGAGATTGATATCTTAGACCTCTGGTTTTCCTCCAAAGTTTTTTCAGTGGAATGCTGGCTTTGGGGAATGTCTGTTGAAAGCGGGTGAAAAAATATTGCAAGGTCAGCTATGTTTGGGGAATATTAAGTTAAGCAAAGATAAATGCTTTATCATTTGCTTTATTGTTTTATTGTTGCTATTACTATTATTATTATTACAGAACTTCTTAGCAAATTCAGTACAGTTGTGTACATCATGAATCTCTAAGTTGGGGGAATGTTATGTCATATTTCCAAACATGATTGACCATGGAATTATGTATCTTTCTTCCTCCTGTAAACTGCCACCTCCAGTCTTATCGTCTATGACATTCTTGAATCATCATTAGAGCTAGTATTCAAGAAGACCCTCTCAGCTGGGCTTCTATGAGAAATAAGTCCTATAGAAAGTTATTTGAGTGAGTCTTTTGGCAATTTTTCCAAGCATGGCTCATAGGTAACACCGTTCTAGATTCATAAAAGATAAGCTAATTCCTTACATACAGTGAATGCCCTTGGATATTAGAAATTAATTATTTAATATGACCCCAATTGAGAGAACACACTTTAAGGGCTGGAGTTAAAGCAGTAGGAGTGTTAAGAAAGAGGCCATGCCAAATACTTTAGTGAGTTATTTTGATATGGAGAGGAATTTATGGCTTGGATAGACAGCTGTTATCATAGATTTATTATTATTATTATTTTTAAAGTTAAATAAATAATGCACCAAAAACAATCTCGATACATATATATTTCAACTTAGAGGTCTGACATTTTCCTCCTCATATTTACGTGGAATCAAGGCAGAGTCCTGTTCTAAATGATTTAGAGACATCTCAATATAAGGAACAAACCTTTTCCATAGAAAATGATGGGTAAGGAATGTTTGCATATCAAAGAGTCTGGGAATATATGTTTCAACAAAAATGAACATTTTGTTGAATCACAGGAAGGACATAAAAAATATACGAAAGCTCCCATTGGAAATTATGAGGAAATTAGGCACTGAGAGAAAATGGTCCAAAATATTGATTTTTTTTTTAAGGTTGGCAATAGAAGTGGTAGGAAAAGAAAACATGGACTCAAGATATTTGATCAAAATGATTAATTGCTGCATAATAGCTGTGAAGTAGGGATATGTTGAAAACAAACATTAATAGAAATAAAGCTTTTTAAAAGCAATGTCTTATGAAAATATTACAATTTGCATAGCAGATGCCTAACCTCATGCAATTAACATTACAAACTATAATTTAAGGTCATTTATATTTTTATTTTCAGAGCGAAAGCCATTGAATAGTTTAGTAGGAAAAAACAATTTTATCACTAATGGAAATCAGTTTTCACTTCGGTAATCAGAGAAAGGATTTAAAATTTTCTGTCCTTCAAAGATGTTGTGTAGAATTTTAAGCAACACAAAGACCACACGAGAAGGCTTGTTTTTCACAAGCAGCTTAATTGATGGAAGATTTCTTTCTTCTTTTAAGTAGTGCTGTCTTGCCAGTGTGATAGCCCCAATCCAATTATTGATACAACCTCCCCATGTTGACAGAGATTTTCTTTTTTCTTTTTAATTTTTATTTATAATTTTGGTTGGTACCTGGAAGGAAAAGCTAGATTTTTGATACTACTTTTTTACTTTCAATTCTGTTATCCATACTATACAGTGTGACTGATGTTTAAAAAATAAGCTTTTATAAGTAGTTATATTCTTTTAGGGTGGTATCCAAAATTAGAAAAAAAGTAGCAATGGGTGGGTTGCTAATATTTAAACATTATTCCATAATTTTTGCTTTCTTCCTATATAAAAATCTTATCATTATGATACAGTGGATATTTATTTTGTTTAATCCATTTCATGAAAATCTGGAATTACTGGGGTACTTTCATAGATATGGGGTTAATTAATTTTGATTTCTAAGGAATTTGATCACAGATTCAAATGGTCTGTATTGTTTATTGGAATGATTTTCCCTTTGTACTAAATGTGTGAGAATACAAATTACACATAAGCATACTGCATTTTTATTTAATAGTGGGATTATCAAGTTTGATGTTTATGGTATTCAGGACAAATACTGGCCTTTAGGATTTCTTAGTGCTTGTAAGTGTGACAGTACTTTAAAAAAATAATTAATTTATTTTTGGCAACTCCGAGTCTTGTTGCTGTGTGTGAGTTTTCTCTAATTGGAGTGAGTTGGGGATACTATGGGTATGTGGGCTTCTCACTGCAGTGGCCCCCCTTATTGCAGAGCATAGGCTCTAGGAGTTAGACTCAGTAGTTGTGACACACAGGTCGAGTTCCACAAACGTGTTGAATCTCCCCAGATCAGGGATCAAGCCCTTGTCCCCTGCATTGGCAGGCATATTCTTAACTACTGGACCAACAGAGAAATCCTCGGAAATTTTTCTATAGTAAATTTGTAAAATTTGAGTGGAAAAGAAATTTTATTAATCTTGAATTTTATTTTGTCTTAAAAATTCTTCAATGTTGGGATTTTATCATATGTTTTAACATTTTGCTCCTCTTCACTCAACTGTTTAAAAACGATTACACACTTAATAACAATGACAGTCTTTGTGAGTATCTGGTTGCTTCTCAGTATAACCAACATTATCCATTATTGCTCATGTGTGCTTCGTTAATTCTTCTAACAGCTAATTTTCCTTGTACATACTGTCACTAGGACAGCAGAGCTAATTAATTTGTGTTCAAAAAGGCAGCTTTTAGGTGTTTGTTTGATGCTTTTAATTTTTGCTGTGAAATTTAAAATTAAAGACAAAAATAATTGTACTTTTCATTTCCTGTTATAAAAGGGGAAAAGGACAATTAATTTTTACTTACATAATTTATTCAAAGGTGAATGGGTAAAAGAAATTGCTGTTTTCATCTATGTCTGTACTTGTAAGCAAAATTCTAGACAGACAATTAGACCACAGTAATTATTCATCAAGAGAATGCTTATATTTTTGTGACTGCTGTTGGTATATTTATATATATTTATAAATATATATATATATATATATATATATATTTGTGGTATATTTATATCAAACTAGTCAGTATTTCTTTAGCATTTTCTGAGAGTTTATAGAACCAAATTTGAGGTATATGCACAAAACAAAGTTTGGAACTACGTCTCTTTTATATATTGAAAAAAAAATCTCCTAAAGGAAAATGATGTAATCATTGATCTGATATTAGTGAGCCAGATGTATTTATTTTCATTCAAAAATTTCTGTAAATTCTATTGAGGATATTTTGTTAAAGTAAGGTAACAGTAGTCCAAACCAATATTGATATTATGGCTGCAAAGTTAAAAATTGTCCATATGAAGTTCTCCTTGAGCATTATAAAATGGTCTATCTTAACATGCTCATCATTGTCTCCCATTTCCCCAAAGCTCTTATAAATTCAATCTGATTTGTTAAGATATCTTTTTATATATGTTGTAGGATAATAATATTAAAATAAAAATACACTAATAATATGAAAGCCATGATGAAGGTGAAAAGAAGAGTTAGACTTTATTAAATATTTGCTACATGCAGGCATTCTAGTAGGTGCTTAATGCAATTTTTTTCATTTAATCTTCACTATTAAGTAGGTAAAAATTTGTTTCCATTTAAAACAACTGGAGCAGGGAAAATTATTAAATATTTCAAAAGTCATAAGGCTAGTGAGCAAAAAAGCTGAGATTGAAATCAAAGCATTTTCAAGGATATACTATAACCATAACGTTCTTCACTTCTTCCTTAGTGGCAATTTAGTCCAATCATAATGTAACTATGATGATGCCGTTTTTCTCAGGAAAAATTATGAAAAACTGAGAAAAACAACTGTTTAGTTCTCAGTCTTTACATCTCAGAAGGAAAAAGAAAATCCTGAAAAATAAATGTTTAGTTTCCTACAATGGTCACATTAATAGAAAAGCGAATAGGAAAATGTGTTAAAAGCTAATTTGAAGTTGACTATTTAACCAAGATCATTCTTTCCCATCATGGCCTAAAGTAACATTTTTGCAGTTAAAAAAAATGACCCAGTCTTACCTTATTCAAACCTTATTCTACTGTCTTATTATATCTTTGCCACATATCTTCTCTAATGTAAGGTCCTAACTTCTTCTTCCCTAGCTCATTTTATCTATTTGCTTTTTGCTAGTAAAACCAGAGCTTACTCAGCAGTCTTAATTTTCTACGAACCCATCCTTCAAAACAAAAGGTAACTTAAAAAATGAAAAAGAACAGGAACTATGTTCAAACAGAGCTGAGCTTGAGCTCTAGGTCACAACTCTACAATTTTAAAAGATTTTAATATGAATTTATTGTCAAACAAAAAATCCTCTATTATCTTACTTCATGGTTGAATCATGTGATGTAATCCGTTCTAGAAATAATTTTTAGGTTTTTCTAAAGATAAAACACGTTCAGCCTTCGAGAACTGATACAGTCTCTTCCATCATTACCTGTCAGTCAGTTCAGTTGTTCAGTCGTGTCCGACTCTTTGCAACCCCGTGGACTGCAGCACACCAGGCTCCCCTTTCCATCACCAACTCCCAGAGCTTACAAAAACTCATGTCCATTGAGTTGGTGATGCCATCCAACCATCTCATCCTCTGTTGTCCCCTTCTTCTCCTGCCTTCAATCTTCCCCAGCATCAGGGTCTTTTCCAGTGAATCAGTTCTTCACATCAGTTGGCTGAAGTATTTGTGCTTAAGCCTCAGCATCATCCCTCTAATGAATATTAAAAATCTATTTCCTTTAGGATTGACTGATTTGATTTCCTTGCAGTTCAAGGGACTCTCAAGAGTCTTCTCCAACATCACAGTTCAAAAGCATCAATTTTCTATATATCTGTGTCTCTTTTGATGTCTCGCATACAGGATTATCTTTACTGATTAACTAAATACCATATATATGTGTTAGTATACTGTATTGGTGTTTTTCTTTCTGGCTTACTTCACTCGGTATAATAGGCTCCAGTTTCATCCACCTCATTAGAACTGATTCAAATGTATTCTTTTTAATGGCTGAGTAATATTCCATTGTGTATATGTACCACAGCTTCCTTATCCATTCTTCTGCTGATGGACATCTAGGTTGCTTCCATGTCCTGGCTATTATAAACAGTGCTGCAATGAAAACTGGGGTACACATGTCTCTTTCAATTCTGGTTTCCTCAGTGTGTATGCCCAGCAGTGGGATTGCTGGGTCATATGGCAGTTCTATTTCCAGTTTTTTGAGGAATCTCCACACTGTTCTCCATAGTAGCTGTACTAGTTTGCATTCCCACCAACAGTGTAAGAGGGTTCCCTTTTCTCCACACCCTTTCCAGCATTTATTGTTTGTAGACTTTTGGATAGCAGCCATTCTGACTGGCATGAAATGGTACCTCATTGTGGTTTTGATTTGCATTTCTTGGATAATGAGTGATGTTGAGCCTCTTCTCATGTGTTTGTTAGCCATCTGTATGTCTTCTTTGGAGAAACGTCTGTTTAGTTCTTTGGCCCACTTTTTGATTGGGTCGTTTATTTTTCTGGAATTGAGCTACAGGAGTTGCTTGTATATTTTTGAGCTTAATTGTTTGTCCATTGCTTCGTTTGCTATTATTTTCTCCCATTCTGAAGGCTGTCTTTTCACCTTGCTTATAGTTTCCTTTGTTGTGAAAAGCTTTTAATTTTAGTTAGGTCCCATTTGTTTATTTTTGCTTTTATTTCCAATATTCTGGGAGGTGGGTCATAGAGGATCCTGCTCTGATTTATGTTGGAGAGTGTTTTGCCTATGTTTTCCTCTAGGAGTTTTATAGTTTCTGATCTTATGTTTAGATCTCTAATTCATTTTGAGTTTATTTTTGTGTATGGTGTTAGAAAGTGTTCTAGTTTCATTCTTTTACAGGTGGTCGACCAGTTTTCCCAGCACCACTTGTTAAAGAGATTGTCTTTTCTCCATTGTATATTCTTGTCTCCTTTTTTGAAGATGAGGTGTCCATAGATGCATGGATTTATCTCTGGGCTTTCTATTTTGTTCCCATGTGTAGAGTCTTCTCTTGTGTTGTTGGAAGAGGGTGTTTGATATGACCAGTGCATTCTTTTGGCAGAAATCTATTAGCCTTTGCCCTGCTTCATTCCAGTCACCAAAGCCAAATTTGCCCCGTTTATTCCAGGTGTTTCTTGTCAGTCACTCAGTCATGTCCAACACTTTGTGACCCCATGGACCGCAGCACGCCAGGCCTCCGTGTCCATCAGCAGCTCCTGGAGTTTACCCAAACTCATGTCCATTGAGTCGGTGATGCCATCAAACCATCTCATCTTCTGTCATCCCCTTCTACTCCTGCCTTCAATCTTTCTCAGTATCAGGGTCTTTTCAAATGAGTCAGCTCTTTGCATCAGGTGGCCAAATTATTAAAGTTTCAGCTTCAACATCAATCCTTCCAATGAACACTCAGGATTGATTTCCTTTAGGATGGACGGGTTTGATTTCCTTGCAGTCCAAAGGACTCTTAACAGTCTTCTCCAACACCACAGTTCAAAAGCATCAATTCTTTGGTGTGCAGCTTTCTTTATAGTCCAACTCTGACATCTGTATATGACTACTTGAAAAACCATTGCCTTGACTAGATGGACCTTTGTAGGCAAAATAATGTCTCTTCTTTTTAATATGCTGTCTAGGTTGGTCATAACTCTCCTTCCAAGGAATAAGTGTCTTTTAATTTCATGACTGCAGTCACCATCTGCAGTGATTTCGGAGCCTAAAAAAATAAAGTCAGACACTGTTTCCACATCTATTTGTCATGAAGTGATGGGACCAGATGCCATGATCCTAGTTTTCTAATTGTTGAGTTTTTATCCAACTTTTCCACTCTCCTCTTTCACGTTCATCAAGAGGCTCTTTAGTAATTATAAATGAGCAATAAGAGCTTAAATTACAGTTTGATATCTTAACCTGCTTGCAGGGAAAAATCTGATTGGCTCTCTAGTATGAAAGATGGTTGCTTCTTTTCTCTCACATGTTCTTCTTTCCATTTTTTTGTTGTTCTTTTAAAGTTTTGAGGGCAGTGTTCATTTCTGAGAAAGATGGCTGTAAGGAGGTTGAGTACTGCTTTGCCGTAACTCAGCTTTTTCTGCTTCAAAATATAGCTTAGGGACAGTCCCATTTAATAATCTTAGTTTTTAAGAAATAAAGTTGGACCTTGCTCTTTTTGATAATATGTAAATTACCTGGAGAATAAGTGCTGCCACAGAATAGTTGTGGTGATTTCTGTTTACATAGCACCTATTCCTGCAAAGCAAATACAACCTTGCTTGCATGAGAACCTCTGAGTCTCTGAAATGTGAGATCTTGCTACCTCATTCAACTAACAAATCCATGCAGAAAAGAAAAGTGAGACTTTATTGAGAATGATGTGATTTGCAGATCAGCAAAGTGAGAATGAGTGAAACTTACCATGTACAGATGGAGATTCTCTTTAGGAACCTTTTTTCCTTGAAAGTGCTCTGCAGATAGAAATAGTTCCTTTTCATTTTGTAAAAAGACAACTTGTAATAATCACAGGCAACTGATGCTAATACTACTAGAAATTCATAAGGCTTATATATATTTTATGCTGGTGTAGAAAGATTAGTTATTTCTGTCTCCATTGTTACTAATTTTGTGAACTTGCATTTGTAGTTCAATAACGTACATCTTTCATTGCAGAGCCATACATTATTAGTATCTGAAGTGGTACTACCTGTTTTTCCTCCATCTTTAAAACAAAAATCCAAGAAATTTGGATTCACCTAAAAATCGTGATGCAGATTGCCAGAATCAGAGTCATTTGCATTGAACATGTGTCTTAATTGTATCCATGTGTTGGCATGATATTCTGTAGAGACTAATTCTAATCAATTCTGTCTAAACATTCTGGATTTCCCATAAATTACTATGCTAAGTCGTTGACAGAATTCCTGCCAGTCTTTGGGCAAATGCTTCCCAATACTGCTATTTTAACATCCCAGAATGGGAGCAGCTTGACAGATCTCTTTGTCTATGAATTTTACATACCCACCTTATTTAAATGTGAATGATCACTCCTGTGAAATCACTACTTCAAGAGTATTATATTTTTCATGGATTTTATTGTACTGTGTATATGTGACCCATATATTACCCTATTTTTTTAAATGAATTGGCAATTGAAATATTAAACAGATTTATACACATGTAATATTCAGGCACATTTTAACCTTTTAACTAGCATGCATGCGTGAGTTCTAAGTCGTTTCAGTTGTGTCCAATTCTTTGCGATCCTATGAACTATAACTCACCAAGGCTCCTTTGTCTGGGAGATTTCCCAGGCAAGAATACTGGAGTGGGTTGCCATGCCCTCCATCAGGGGATTTTCCTGACCCAGGGATTGAATCTGCATTGCTTACATATCTTGCATTAGCAAGAGAGTTGTTTACCACTAGCACCACCTGGGAAACCCTCTAAATAATATAATGCTAATCAAAAGGTGAAGTAGTTTTCCATTATTGGCATTGAAGCCTTTTGTTTACCATTGATGTTGTTGTAATTTCTTATATATAACATTATCCACAACATTTCTCTTTTAATCATAGGTCTTTTTAGTGCAAGAAATAGGATCTTAGTAAAAGTAGTTTGATTGAGAAAGTAATTGTTTTTTAGAAATATATTGTGTTTTCTACTGACTTTACATTTTCCTGGAACAAAGAACTGTAAAGACTTCATAGACTCAGTAAGCTATGAGTCTTTCTCTCTTCCACGTACTTTCTCATTCTTTTTTTCTCCATTACTCTCTTTATAATTCTATTTTTTTCACTTAGTTTTCCAGTGTTCAATGTTTCTTACAGTTACTCTGTATAAAGATTGAAAAAAATCTCATTGAAATCAAGTTTACATGTCTGCAGTTCAAGAAACCAGCCAAAACTGGCTAGCCAAGCACCCAAGAAAGAACATTTAGGTTGCATTGTAAACCTTGGTCGCAAAGGTTCACACATGCATTTTCACATGAATGTGTGAAAAGTGCATACATAAATATGGAGCCTTTTTAATGGACAATGATATAGGTGGTAATTCTCAAAGAAGAGGTGGACAGACACCCTAAAAAGTGTTCAGTTATATTACCTTTTCAAGAATATTGTATTCAGTCATTAAACTATGATGCATGAAACTAGATGATAGTTTATTCCTCACTGGCTGCCTACTTAGCCTAAATAATTCTGAATTGTAAATAAATATTTATTGTTTGATTAAATGAATGAAGTAACAGTTGGCAGGCTGACATACCTATTGGTATCTCAATTTGTGTTGATAACTTCATTATTTTCCCATTTCCCAGGCTAAAAACATGACAAGTATCTCCTTTATGCCTCTTTAGCACACTCTCAGACATTTTTCTTATTGCTGTCCCTTCACTATGATTAATGAATTTGTACCTTTCTCAATATTTCCAATGGCATCTCCCTAATCCTGACTTCTCCTAGATAAGCACTTTCTAAATTGAGTTTTGTGGAATAGTCATATCGAGTGAGATATTAATGTGTGTTCTGGGGAAAAAAAATAATAAAAGGTTTCTATCTTCAAATAAATTTGGAAAAGATGCATACTCTATCACCCCTTGGATAGTCACAAGAGTACTGGAGTGGGGTGCCATCACCTTCTCCATTCACAGTGTACATTAGTGCTTTTAGAAATTCTACAATAAAGAAACTGTTTTTAATGTTGATTATCCTAGCATTTCTTTAAAACATTTGACCAATTAACTTTTTTGTCATGGAGTGTCTGTTCGAATCTCATGAGACTGGTGTTCTATATATCAGTGTTTGGGAAATGTTGAGGTGTAGAGTGTTAGAAGGAATTAACCACTTTCTCTTTGCTTCTTGTCTTGTTGAGTCTCTGCACCCTATACATTCCTGTTGAAACAATAATTATGAAATAGCCCCATGTAAAGGGCATATAGAAAGTGGTTACTAATGCCATTGACCATACTTACCACCTAGAGAAAAAAGAAAATGAGTTTAATTAAAATCAGATATTATTTGCTAGAATGTAACATTTATTAGTTACTTAAAATAAGCTTAAGGTAATTTCAAAAAAGATAACTAGTACTGTTTTACTTAAAAAAAACACTAATTGTTTATGTACCTATATGAGTGAAGTGTCCCTATAAGGGAACTATGAAACAAAATACCTAAATAGCTTCTTATACGTACCATCTCAAAAGTAATAATCGCTACTGGGACAAAATCAAACTGCAGTCATTTTCCTCATAACTTCCTTAACATTTGGTTGTCTCTGTATGTGTTATTTTATTTTTAATGATGATATTGGGAAATGTTTTACATTTTAAAATTTCTGTCCAGAAAATATATTTATTTATTTTTGTGTGCCAGAAATATTAAGGTCATAATAGTTTTCCATTTTAAATAAAACATTTATCTAAATATTGTGAAAGTCACACTAAGAATTTGTTATTTAGTCTTCAAATCTTCATGAGTATTAGCTTGTTCCTTTAAGTTGAAAAGAAGCAATAGTGATCATCAAAGCATGCAGTATTTAAAAATCAATGAGGGATCTGCTCTCTGTTTTGCTCTTTGCACTTTAATGTTTGTTTTTTTTTTTTTCTCCTCTGCCTCGAAGCTTAGGAAGACTCTTTTTTGAGCATTTAGATGCACAGTCTGGTGCCATGCCTATTAAGTCCGTGATAAAAATGAACCAGGGTCCTAGTCGATCCTAGATACTGGTCCTTGATGTTTTATACCTAGAAGGTAATTATTGTTTCGCTTTTCAGAGCTTCATTACCCCCAAACAACTTTCCTCTGCTCATGCTTATTTTATTCCTTTTGCTAAGGATGAATGCATATAGTTTTTATTGCTGTCCTTAAAGGTTTATATAAATTATCTATACAATGTAATTGTTGGCTGAGGTAAATGACCTTTCTGGGTTTCCAGAATGTTTTCACCTTAATTGATCTACCATATATGGCTGGCATTGATTTACTATATGTGAATTCACACTATTAATAGTTTAAAAGATTCCTTACTTTTTGTAGGAAATATCATTGATAACTTTGAAGTTTTGAGTTTCCCAATAATAACAGTGATGTTCTCAGATTATATTTGAAAGTAATTTACATGTTTGCAGATGTGCTTTTACATATATTATCTTATCTTGTCCTTGCAGCAACACTGAAGATCATAAATATTATTATTCCAAATAATGAAGGGATAAACTCATTATTGGAGAGTCAATTACATTGTGTCCTCATACATATAGTAAGTTTTAGAGCTGGGACTCCAAAGCCAGTATTCCTTACTCCTTTATTCCTGAAATAGTAATTTAATAACATTGGCCCATGTTACAATTTTTTGTTTTAAAGAATGGTTATTGTTTGGCATACACACTTAGGCTTAACATCTAGTTCATGTACAGTTCTGAGTTTGTTTTACCTTTTGCATCTTAGTTTTACAATGAAAAAATAAACTGGGGAGAATCCCAACATTAAAGATAATTTCAAATCACTTCTGAGTTACCATACTCTGTAAGCATATGATTTCACATATTCTAAAGGCAAAAAAAAGAAACAAATATTAGGGTGCTAGAAAGTAAAAGCAGTATACTGATCAAGATAACCTATAAAGTCAGACCACACGGGTTTTAATTCACTCCCTCTGAGCTTTGTCATCTGGCCTACGTTAAAGACTCATTTTTCTTACATGTAAAGGGTATGACATTAAAGCATTTCCCTTGTTAAATTGCTCTGAACGTGAAATGATATAATATGTGTGCTGTGTGTGTTTAGTCACTCAGTCATGTCCGACTCTTTGAGACCCCATTAACTGTAACCTGACAGGCTCTGTTCATGAGGAGACAACCCTCTCCAGGCAAGAATACTGGAGTGGGTTGCCATCCCCTCCTCTAGGGAATTTTCCCAACCCAGGGATCGAACCCAGGTCTCTCACATTGCAGGCAGATTCTTTACCATCTGGGCCACCAGGACAGCCCATAATATGTGTAATTTACTTAATACAGTGTTTCTACTTAGTAAACACTTGCTAATTTTTAGCCATGAAAAATAATAATGGAATTGTCTTGCTGGTCCTGCTCATGATGCTAGTTGTCTTGATGTTTACGGTGTTCACTCTGTTCACTGAACCCAGTGTAGGCAAGGCACGATCTAAGAGGCTGGAAGAAGACTCTAGGAGTCATAGGAATTGCAGACAGATTTATTCTCTCCTGGATGGCATAGCAGCCATACATAGCCTCTCTCCTCGCTGATGCAGCAACTGTAGCAACAGCCATAACATAAGCATAATAAAGCCATAATGTGGCCATCACATAACCTCATATAATGTAACCATGGTATTGCTCCAATGTAGCCCAGAGTCAGCAGCAGCCAGGGCTTTCATGGTGAAGCTCATATAGGCATACCGCACACAGTAGCCCATGAGCAACTGAGTACCTCGTGACATGGATGCACAGTGCTATCAGTGATCTCAAATCTCAGCTGTTACATAATCATTATTTACAAAACATGGGGAAAGAGCAAGAGGCTGTGGGGCAAGGGAGCCTGACCATGACACCTTGGCTAATTTGCTCTTTCCCTATAGGAATGAAAACTTGAAATTATATTGAGACCACTGGAGCATCAAAGCATACTGGCATGTAGAGAAAGGGGAAATGAAAAGAGAAACAGGGGAATGAGATAGGGTAATTAAAAAGAAATGCAAAGGGACTGCTATCTCTAATGAGGAAGGAGATACAGTGTTGCAGGAGAATGTCCCTCAAAACCTAACAAGGAAAACAAGCTGAATAAACTATAAAATCAGTAAGTTTAGCCCGTCAAAGAATCAGGCCCAAAGCAATTGAATAAATTAAAATCCAAAATTTGGCAAACCTCTCTTAGGATATATAGCTGCTTTCATTTTTGAAATGTGGGAGGAGGAACTCACTAAAGTAAAAATAAAGCAGCTGAACTTTTAAATTTTTAAATGCTGAATGTGGGCTGGATGTAGGAGTTTAGCATTTCTAGGAGTCCTAGATACAAGAGGAATCTTTGCTCTCTCCTCGTCTTCTTTCTCATTGGCCTTCACTTGAGAGCCCATGAGAAAGGGCAGGATAAGGTCAGGAGAACTGAGAAGTGCATCTTACGAGGAGCAGGCTCACCAAGTCTGCTATAGTCTCCATGTGCCGATGAGAACTAAGAGAAATGCTTCTGCATTCAGGGACTCATATTCAACAAGCAGCAGAAGCAGTTTGCCTCAGGAGAGATCCCCGCTGCCCCCATCTGAGGCTCATTGGCATAAGGCTGAGACAGGGTATGGTGGTGGGGAGGTCTAGGAGAGCTGAGACTTCCTGTAGAGCCCGGTTAAGCTTGAGGGCAGGCAGAATGGAGAGAACCCCAAAGGCACCCTCCCCTGAGTGAGTCAATGTCTGTCTTCCTTTAGGGGAGGGAGAACAGAGTTGAGAGAGAAGTTTCCTAAGTCACAGGCGCAGAGACCCTGTTGAATGAAGTCTGAAAATGGAGTAGGAATGGGCGTCACCAGTGCACTGGGGGGTTAAGATCAGAACTGAGAGAAATCTGACAGGCACTCTGGGCTCTTGCTCTTAAGAGTACCAGGGAGTGTTCTTATACCACTGGGATAGGAAAAAGATTGCTGCGATATACCTCTGGGACATCTGAAAGCAGAGTATGACAACTAAGACAAAATCTGCTGTCACTTAGACTGTACAGTGAAGTTTCTAATTCCACTTTCAACATTAAGCCTGTGGTGGACTGAATTTAAACAACACCAAAGCTCTGGCGCATTGCACTAGCTTGGTAGATATGCTATAACAAACAACTGTAGCCTGAGTGACTTAACAGAAACTAATTTTCTCATGATTTTGAAAGCTGAGAGACTGAGATTAAGGTGTCATCAGAGTTGGTTTCATCTCAGGCCTTTTTTCCTTGGATCATAGATAACAGACTTCACCATCTGCCTTCAAATGGTTTTCCTTCTATGTGTTTCTGTGTACAGATTTCCTCTTCTTAGAAGGATACTAGTCATAATGAGACAAGATCCAGCCTAGTGAGTACATAAAGCCTAACATAGCTATTTAAAGACCCTTTATTTAATCACAGTCATATTCTGAGGTACTAGGAGTTAGGATTTCAACATATAAATTTTGAGGTTACACACTTTAGTTTATAATATCTTTGTAAACTGTTCTGCCTTCCAGTCCAAACAAGAGGTGTACGCTTTTCTGTGTATAAATGTCATTCATCTCAGTCCTTATTGTTTTTTCATATGATATTCATATTCAGTCAAAAAATTACAATACACAAGAGAATATCCTTTGTCAAAGGAGGAAAAAAATCAATAGAAGGAGATCCAAGACATTGCAATTATCAGACTGGATTTTAAAATACCTCTACTAACACAGACATAGAGAACAGGCTTGTGGACACAGCAAGGGAAGGAGAGAATTGAACAAACTGATGTAGTAGCATTGACATATGTGCAATATCATGTGTAAAAGAGATAGCTAGTGGGAAGCTGCTTTATAAGACAGACAGACAGGGAGCCCAGTCTGGCACCTCTCTGGAAGGGATACAGGATGCTCAAGAGGGAGGGGGTATATATATATATATATATATATATATATATATAAAATTATGACTGATTTGTAGTGCTGTACAGTAGAAACCAACACAACATTGTAAAACAATTATCCTGTTAATTTTTTTTAAATACCTTTAATGTATTAAGAAATGATCTTGAACAAAGGACAACATATGTGAGCAGATAGGGAATTTCAGCAGATAGAAACTATCAGAAAAGATCAAATGTGAATTCTAGAGACAAAAAAAAATACTGCATTGGAGTTAAATAGTTCTTGTGATCTTATCGGTAATCTAACACATGAAATAGTGATTCTGGCAAACATTGAGCAATATAAATTTTCTAGCTTAAAGCACAGGAAGAAATATAACACAGTGACCAGTTTCTGTAAGACTATGTTTAATTAGAGTCCCAAGATGTAACAATAAAGAGAATGAGAGAACAAATACTTAAATAAAAATTGATAATTTCCAACATTAATGAAAAACATCAAACCACAGATCAAAACACCAGAGAACTTCAATCAGTGTAAATTCAAAGAAAAACATACCTCCAGTATCCTAATCAAACACTGAAAATCAAAGATAAGAAAGAAAACTCAAGGAGGCAACCAGAGAAAAAAGTATTAAATATAGGACAAGTGATGCAAATGATGCTGTTTTTCATCAGATACAGTGGCATCCATGAAATAACAGAATGGCATGTTAAAGTTCTTAAAGATAGATCTGGCAACCTAGAATTAACACCTCACAAAAATATTTTTCAGAAAAAAAGTGAATTGAAGACTTTTTTTTCTAAATTAAAAAAGCCAAAATTTTCTCTGAGATCTCCATTACAGATACGTTAAAATTAAAAAGAAAAAAAAAGATTCTTCAGACTCTTGGGAAATGATAGTAGATATGTATCTGATTTGCTTTTAGGTGAAGAATAACTTAAAGAAATGGAACATATACATATGAATATATATATACAGGGATATGTATGTGTGTAATATATGCATATATTTTATATAATACATATACAGATGTTAAATATATTATCAATCTAGTTAGACATTTGTGTGATTAAGGAAAGATAATAGCGATATAGTATGTCTCTAACATATATAGAAGTTAAACATATGATAAGAGTACAAATGATGGGCGGATGATAATTGCAAATATATGGTTGTAAGGTTTTATTTTTATAAGTAGACAGTGATAAATTAAAGATTCATATTTTAATATTTTGAGCAATAACCAAAGTGAACAGAGCAAGGCATTTTTATGGATTGAATTTTTTTATCTCCCCAAATTCAAGTCCTAACCCCAGTATCTCAGAATGTACCTTTCTTTAGAAATAGCATCATTGCAGGTGTAATTAATTAAGATGAAGTTCTATTGCAGTAGAGTGGACCCTTAATTCAGTATGATTGTGTGCTTAGTCAGTCAACCATGTCTGGCTCTTTGCAACCTCATGGATTGTAGTTCACCAGCCTCTTCTGTCCATGGGATTCTCCAGGAAAGTATACTGGAGTGGATTGCCATGCCCTCCTCCAGGGGATCTTCCCAACCCAGAAGTTGAATGCAGGTCTCCCACACTTAAGGCGGATTCTTTACCATCTGAGCCACCAGGGAACCTGTATAAAAAGGGGAAATTTGGACACGGACAGGAACCCTGGAGAATGCCATTTGAAGATGAAGGTAGAAATCACAGTGATGTTTCAACAAGCCAAGGAACACCAACGATTGCCAGCAAACCACGAGAAGGAAGGGAAAGGACATAGGACACATTTCCTAGCAAACTAATGAAGGCACAAATAAAAAGTCAGTAGAGAAGATAAAATGGGATACTAAAAATATTTGGCTAACACATATCCAAAACAAGAGAGGAAGAAGAAAGAGGAAAGAAGGAAGAGAGAAATAAAATACAGATTTCATGAAACAAAATCAAACACCTGAATAGTGAATCAAATTAAAATGGTGCAGTAATTGCAATGAAGATAAATGGACTCCAATTAAAAGGCAGAAATTGCCAGACTGGATCATAACAGTTTGTCATATTCTTATAAAAGTTAACATGTATCAACTTTACAATTGAGTAATTTCAATCCTAAGTATTTATCTATGAAAAATGAAGATATATATCCACAAAAATACTTATATACAAGGATGTTCATACTAGATTTATTGATAATAGCCAAAACCAGGAAATAACCTACATGTTTTTCCATAGGAGAATGAATAAACAAACTGTGGTATGTTGCTGGAATGTGAGATTACTCACTGATAAAAAGGAACAAACCAATGATGGATGCCACAGAAAGTAAAACTCTTAAAAACATTGTTGAGTAAAGGAAACAAGACATTGCTAAAAATAAACTGTTTGATTTCTTGGTAATAGAAATCAGATGAGTTTTTTTGTTTGTTTGTTTTAAATGTGTGTTCCAGCAGCATGGGGATGCAGTGAGAAAGGCATATGTGAGTCCTGGGGTAATGGGAATAACCCATGCTTCATAGTGGTGTGGGTTAGGTGAATCTAGACATCTGCCAAAATTGATTGAAATACATTTAAGATCTCTTTATGTATACAACTTGAAAAAAACTTGGAATAAGAAACAGATTTACTTATATTGGCTTGCAATCAATTTTTACTTGACTTTATCTTGAGTGAACAATGTGCACTATGTTTTAATCCAGTTACTACTACCACTACTAGGGCTTCCTTGTTAGCTCAGACGGTAAAGCATCTGACTACAGTGTGGGAGACCTGGTTCAATCCCTGGGTTGGGAAGATCCCCTGGAGAAGGAAACGGCAACCCACTCTAGTACTCTTGCCTGTAAAATCCCATGGATGGAGGAGCCTCGTAGGCTACAGTCCATGGGGTCGCAAAGAGTCGGACATGACTGAGCAACCTCACTTTCTTTCTTTCTCTTTCTACTACTACCACAAATGTTTAATATAAATGTTTATACTGAGTTTCAGTTTACAAAATATTCTGCATATATACTATTTGACTCAGGCTTCAAAATCACTCCTAGTTAAACAGGAAAGGCTCAGTATGATTATCCCTGTTTTATAGAGGGGATGATGTCACTCATGTTTATCTATCCAGAATCAGTGAGATGATCAGTGGACAAAATAAATCTTAAATGAAAATATTTTGACTCATTTCAGTGAATTTCTTCTACTGAAAACATAATTGTATATAAATTGAGTTCCTCCACCTCTCAACTCTCACTTAAGCTGCCTGCTTATGTTTCATTTATGTAAAGTAGTTCTTTTGGAGCACTGAGTACCAAAGGGCTTGGTGGTTTATTGCACTGATCCTGTGTTCTAGGACTTCCCAGATGGCTCAGATGGTAAAGAATCTGCCTTCAATTCAGGAAACCTCATTGTCCTAAGCCAGTCATATTGTACCTCTGTGTCCTTGAATCAAACCTAGTTATTGAAAACAGCCAATGACAAGAGTGAGATTATTTTGTTGTACGTGTAACAGGTTTAGAAGTAGAAGAAATGCCAACTCAATATGTCTTTGTACTCTAAAATAGAAAACCTATATGTTTTTTAACCATATTTTTTTTTCTGTTACCCTCCTTCCTCAACCTCCCCAAGGCTGTTAGATGCGTTGTGATGATTTTTTTTTAATATTTATTTATTTGGCTGCATTGGTTCTTAGTTGCAGCACTCTAGATCTTCCTGTGTCATGCAGGATCTTTAGTTGCGTAGCAGTTAACTCTAGTTGTGGTGTGCGTGCGAGCTCAGTAGTTGCAGTGCATGGGCCTAGCTGCTCCACAACATGTGGGATTCTAGTCCCCTAACCAGGGACTGAACCCATGTCCTCTGCCTTGCAAGGCAGATTGTTAACCACTGGACCACCTGGGAAGTCCCTGTTGTGTTGATTATTGAAAGATCTTGGGTTGTTGGCATGTGAGGTCTTAACAACTTTCTTAAGAGAAATGTAAAACTTTGGAATAATGTTTAATATAGTATGTGAATAATGCATATCTTAATAAGTAAAATGGTATGCACAATTAAAAAAAAAATGGAAAATGTGTCTCCCAAAGTAGTATAAAACATTACTGCTGTGTTCTGAAATCGGTCATCAAAACTTATATACTGGTGAGATCATAGAAAGGATATTTCAAGAGTTACATTTGTAACTCAAAACAGGAAAGAGTGAATATAAATTAGGATCTCCCTGGAAAGTAGGTTTATCATGCAAAATAGGACAGATTCATTAGGGGGATTTATTTTACTCAATTAATAAAATATAATATCCTGCTGAAGACAATGGCTGAACAAGTATAAACTGGTAGCAGAGAGGTCATAAAATCTCATTAAAAAGGATTTTTAAATTGTAGTCTCACTAGTGAGTTAAATTAAAGAAAATGAGTCCAGATATTTCTCACCCAGAATTATGTGTTCATAACGATAATTTTTAAACTTTAGTCGTAGAGGCCATATTAAGTTGTAATTAATATTGACCATTTTTTCAAATAATTTTAGTATCTATCTAGATTTCTACTTAGTCTTTCTTGTTACAGATTACATAAAAAAACAATTGAGACCATCTGTATTTCACAGAGGCTAACGGGTACTCCACACTCATTAAAGGAAAATGGAATTGTCTGAATAAATTACTTCTGACTTTACTCCTGACAGCTGGAATCTAGCGAACAGTTTGGAGTGTAATATTCTTACCTCCCTAGACAAAAAGTGGTCAGAATAGTTAAACCTCTTTTTACTTTCTGCAAACTTACTACTTAGAATCATTTAAACTGCTGTGATCAGATAATCATATCGTATCATGCTGCTGCTACCAACTAAATCTATTCAGAAAGCAGAATATGAAAGAGAAAAAAATATGTCTTCATTTTGTATAGAAAAAAATAAGGGAAGTAGTAATTACAATGACATGTTTTTATAGCAGATGTCATCTTTTGAGAATAAGTTACATAACAGATCCTTCTGCCACTGACAGTATCCATTGGAGGATAGTTTGCCTTCTGTAGTGTGAACTAAGAAGGTTAATGCTACCCTGCAGAAGATTGCTGTTATATAGTTAGCCATAACTGCCTTTTTAGGGCACACAGTTTCATAAAGTGGGCTTTTGGGAGCAAACCCTGGTTCAGTGTATTCTCCGTATGACCATATAGTTGTGACAGTATCTGTCATATACTTTTTAAATCTATTTGTCCCTATCTATGTCTTCTCCGTAGCATAAGTCTGGGTGTGAAAATTCCTTTTATTAATTTATCACTTATAGTGATCTCTGTCAGAACTTTGTGACACATACTAGATACTCAGTAGATAGTTTTTACTTGCATGTGACACTTTTTCTTAAAATAATGTTGATTTCCACCAGTCAGTACCTAGAAAAAATACCATTTTTATAGGTCATTGGGTATAATTATCATTCTTGAGTTCTGCTTGGATGGGCTTTTTTTCCCCTCAAACAAACAAAAATGATTTATTTTTCTAGAATAAATTTGTTTTCCTTTGTGAAGTAACCAAAGTTTGACAAAGCTATTTATTTTCTGTTTGACTATTCAGTGTTTTAGATTAATGGATATAGATCTTTAAAAAAAATTTTTTTTATATTTTTTTCCTACTTTGTTACATTTTCTATGATAAGATTCACCTTATTATTTTACTAGTAATTTTTAAAAGCAGGTTTAGATTAACAAATCAAGAGGAAGGTACAGAGATTTTCCTTATACCCACTCATACTTGCTGGGCTCCACAACCTCCCTATTATCAGCCTCATTCACCAAAAGGATACTTTTCTTTTTTTTAATTAAGGGTGAACCTAACATTGACACATTATAATTATCCAGAGTCCATAGTGTGTTTTAAAGTTTCCCTTTGGTGTTATATAATCTATGGACTTGGACAAAAATATACTGACATACATGAATCATCATAGTATCATAAAGAATATTTTCACTGCCCTAAATGTTCTTTGTGATCTTCACACCCACCCCCAGCAGCAACCACTGATCATATTTTTTATTGTCTTTATAATTTTACCTTTTACAGAATGTCGTATAGTTGGAATCATACTGTATGTAGCCTTTGCCAATTGGCTTATTTTACTTAGTCATCCACATTTAAGGTGTTTCCATGTCTTTTCCTGGTTTAAGAGCTGTTTTGTTTTTATAGCTGAATAAAATTTATCATTTGGATTTGTGAGAGTTTATCCATTCACCTAATGAAGGCTATCTTGAGTGTTTCTGAGTCTTGGCAGTTATGAATAAAGCTGCTATATTCATCTGTGTACAGACTTTCGTGTGGACGTAAGTTTTCAGTTCACTTTAGTAATTATCAAGGAAAGTGATTGTCAGATCCTCTGGTATGTTTCTTTTTTAAGATACTGCCTAACTGTCTTCCAAAGTTGGTTACAAATTTTATATTACTACCAGCAGTGTATGAGAGTTCCTTTGGTTCCCCATCCATGCTAGCATTTAGTGTTGCCTGTGTTCTGGTTTTTGATCATTCTAATGTGTGTAGTAGTATCTGGTTTTATTTTTCTCTAGTGACATAGGATGTGAACACCTTTCCATATATTTATTTGCCATCTCTATATGGTCTTTGGTGAGATGACTTTTATGATTTTTGGCTCATTTCTTAAATTGTGTTGTTTTCAAGAGTTCTTTTTTGTTTAGGATGCATGCGTGTGTGCTCAGTTGCTTGTTAAGTCTGACCCTGTGTGAACCTAAGGACTGTAGTCTACCAGGATCCTCTGTCCATGGAATTTGCCAGGCAGGAATAGTAGAATGGGTTGCCATGCCTTCCTGCAGGGGACCTTCCAGACCCAGGGATCAAACCCATGTCTCCTGCATTGCAGGCAGATTCTTTACCCACTGAACCACCTGGGAAGCCCATGTTTAGTATAACAGTCCTTAATTAGATGTTTATTTTTCAAATATTCTTTCCCAGTCCATAGGCTGTTTCTTCATTCTCTTGACATTGTCCTTTGCAAAACAAAAAATTTTAATCTAAAATTTTGGTGAGTAGGTTTGAAGAATTGGGGAATTAAATCTGCATATGTTTTTAAGTAGAAAATAGCTCTTAATGAGTGATTTCCTGTTCAGCAATGTTGGAATGACACATTCCTTTCTCAGATGTTCAGTTAATCAAGTTAAGGATTTGTCCCATTATCATTCCTATCAGTTACAGGTATCATTGGTACTAGGAGGGTTTTGTTTTGTTTTTTGGTTTTTTAAAAAAGTATTTTCCTCTTTCAAGTCTGTGAAGCTAAATATCTAATAAGCTATGTTTCTATTCTCTAATTAGGGGAGAAAAAACAGTCTAGAGTATGAACACTATTGACTTTCACTAATGAGAAAGGGAGGAAAATGAGTAAACCGGTATTCATGAAGTAACTGCTGTGTTCCAGACACTGTTAAGCACCTTCTATATATTATTTCAATTGCTTCCCATCTAAGTCAGGCATTTAGATGAAGAAATTCAGTTTTATTGATGAAGAAATTGAGGCTCATTGGATGTGGTAAGTTTTAAAAACAGCTTTTCACCTTAAAAATACTAGAGACATAGTAAGAACGCAGTTTCCTAGGGCTTCAGCCTTCTCTTTCCATTATTCTTTATACTATCTTTCTCCCTCTTAAGTAATTTAACTTACAGAAGTAATGCTGTCCCGCAAAAAAAAAACAAAAAACACATTTTTAGTCCTTTTAAGTAACCACTTTTAAGAATCAAATAGGAATATATTTAAGAAAATGAGATCTTACTCTATATATTGCTCCAGATATAAAACAGTTAAAATGGATATTAGCTGTTAAAATAAGTTTTGGAAAAGAATGCTAGTAAAACTAGTGCTATCTAATTTTTTGCTTGTAGTTACATATGGAAGAATCATCACTCACTACTTAATGAATAAAGCAAATTCATAAATTTCTATAATAATAAGATAACAAGATGTATCCTTCTGATATTTGGTATTTTATTAATAAGATAAACATCTCTAATTAATTCATCCTTAATAGTGGCAATATCTAAATTTGCCAAATAATTTTTAAAGCTTTAGGCCTCTTACTTTGGGTATGTTATCTTTTAGTTGTATGCCTTCAGTTCTCCGTAAATTTATAGGTTCAACTTTGCTTTGTTTTTTTATATCATTATTTATTTTTTAGAGGGTTTTCGTTTCTGAGAATAAAAAGAGGTTGTTTATTTACTTTGTGCAAGGGTTTAACCTTTTGTCACATCTCTTTATTTTAATGATCTATGATTTTTTTAAGCTCTAAGCAAAACACAGAATGTCTTTTGGGCTAATGCTAATGATTGGTTTCTTATCATTTTACACCCTTTGTTGTTTAAGATGAAAGTTTTAGAGAAAGTTCAATTCCTTTTTCTTAGATGAGAAAATTAACATATCAATACCGTATTTCTTTGACCTGTAAATAGCAAAGTTAGAACCAGAAGGAAGCACTCTCTAGTTATTATCTCTAGAAGATATCCATCTACACACAATCATGAAATTGAGTCCACATCTCAATTTGCATTCCTATTACAGAGATCCTTCAAAATTTAGGAGAGAATTGTGATTCTTATTCCAGTAAATGTGGCAAAGATTTACTGATCTAACCTTGTCTAGCCTTCACTATGACCTTTTTCAGGTTGGGAAGTTGGAGTTGGAGTTGCAATCCATTGTTTGGCGTCTTTTCCGCCCTTTTAGAACAGCATTGTTAATAATTACGTATAGTAAAACCAGCTAAAGGTGTGAAAATGAGGAAGCAACTTAGGGCAGTTAAATCTACCAAAAGTAATAAAACCTTTTAATCTTTGTCTTAAAAATAGTAAATATATTTATATATTTTATGTTATCAGGATTTACAAGGAAAATTTATTAAGGAGGATAATCAATGAAATACAATGCTATTTTATAAAATATAATCAAAATTAGACTTTGATTCTTACTCCAATACTACATTTTAAGAAATAAATTATAATTGTTGGGAATACATACTCCATAACTTTAGAAAAAATGTATTGAATGGAAGCACATTATAAGACCTCCAAAAGTTTTATCAGATTCCATATGCAACGATCTTGTAAGCACTCTTTATCTTGTCTGAATTTTCTCTATTTTATATTTTGTAATGATGTATTCCTAAAACTTTTGTAATGATATATTCATAAAACTTAAATAGTAAATGCCAATGTTAATGTTTTCATAGCAATGTTTATTTTAAAAGTTATGACTACCCTTCCTCATGTTTCTGTCTTTGGTATTTTTATTTAAATATGTATTTCGGGGTATTATGTTAATTGTTTTCTTTTGTTTTACAATTTTTGGCCGTAGGTGACTATCAAGTGAACTAAGTAAATAAATGATATTAGTTTGACCTGTATCCTTATCAATTGAAGAAGATTAATCTGACTTTCTAACTACAAAGTCATGATGGAGAATATCAGCTATCGTCACCTTCGCCATAGTATATAAAGTAATCAAATAAACTATGAAGATAGTGAACATTAATGTAGCCCCTATATTTATACATGAGTCATCAGTGACCTGGCAAAATCTATGCTAATTGTGGCCAATGAGCTATAAATAATTTTTCAGTTCAGTTAGTTGCTTATTCGTGTCTGACTCTGAGACCACATGTATTGCAGCATGCCAGCCTCCCCTGTCCATTACCAGCTCCTGGAGCATGCTCAAACTCATGTCCATCGAGTTGGTGATGCCATCCAACCTTTTAATCCTCTGTCATCCCCTTCTCCTCTTGCCTTCAATCTTTCCCAGCATCGGGGTCTTTTCTAATGAGTCAGTTCTTTGCATCAGTTGGTCAAAGTATTGGAGCTACAGTTCAGCATCAATCCCTCCAATGAATATTCAGGATTGATTTACTTCAGGATTGACTGGTTTGATCTCCTTGCAGTCCAAGGGACTCTCAAGAGTCTTCTCAAACACCACAGTTCAAAAGCATCAATTCTTCAGTGCTCAGCTTTCTTTATGGTCCAACTCTCACATCCATACATGACTACTGGAAAAACCATAGCTTTGACTAGACAGACCTTTGTTGGCAAAGTAATGTCTCTCCTTTCTAATATGCTGTCTAGGTTGGTCATAGCTTTTCTTCCAAGGAGGAATGGTCTTTTAATTTCATGGTTACAGTCACCATCTGCAATGATTTTGGAGCCCAAGAAAATAAAGTCTTGATACTGTTTCCACTGTTACCCCATCTATTTGCCATGAATTATGAGACCAGATGCCATGATCTTAGTTTTTTGAGTGTTGAGTTTTAAGCCAGCTTTTTCACTCTCCTCTTTCACTTTCATCAAGAGGTTCTTTAAGGGTATTTTTAAAATACCCAATTGCCTGCTTAAGAAAAACAAAAAGTAATAACAGTATTAATAATAATAAAAAGACAGGGATCAATGACATGACAAAAGATATTTAAATAATATAATCAACTTCAATCAATAAGATTCTTGAATAAAATTATTTTTTTCCCACTAATGTTGTAGTTTTAAAATGTTGGGAGGAAAGGCTTTAGCTTATGCAGGCACTTTCCATATGAGAATGAGGTTAAAAATCTTAGCAACTCATTACTGGTCCATTAGAAAGCAGAAATGAGTATTTTTTTGGATCGTATTACATGGATAATTGCAATCACCAAACAATGCAAATGGGATGATGAAATGATGAAAACTGATAAATAAGCTAATCAATGTGCACAATGACTATAAATCCTTTGTATTTAAACTATTTTCTAAATCACTAAAATACCGCTAGATATATTTACATTATTTACTGAATCAGTAAAAAAAATTGACTGAATTATTACCATGTCTTGTCATTAATTGCTATATGAGAGCATTTCTAGTATCCTTATCTAGTAGCCTTATCTACCAGCTGCAATTTTGAAAATATATTCCAAGTAGTTGTGCTGTTTAGTGCTTTTTACACAGAGACCAGTATTACTTTGGGAAGGGTTAAAAGTTGTATTGAGTAATGTTTTAAAATAAATTACTTATTTAGATGATATTTAAGATAATTTTAACAATGTTTTAAAAACAAAATTGTTATTAAAAATATTTAAGCCAAAGAAGGCAATGTAATTGAATTATCCATTATTTTTCAATCTTTCTGACAAAGTTTGCATATGCATATTGAAAAGAATTTCCTTAGTACCATCTAAAGGAATTGAAAAGTATATAGGAGAAAGTATAATTTATTCTCTAAGTTTTGCCAAGCATCTAAGGGGTAACCTTAGTACAGTTAACTTCAACAGACTATCACAGAATACTGAAATGTTTTTTGTTGTTGCTGATAATGGTTGTGTTGTTTTGTTTTGTTTTAGATGTCAATATATGCATGGAATGCAAAGCTATATAGTTTTAAATTGGGGGAAATTTTAAAGGTATTACTTAATGGTGGAATGCTTTGGATTTTAATAAATATTGTTCATCTTATTTTTCACCCAGTCAAAAAGTTAAAGGTAGCTATTATTGCTGAAATCAAAGAGGGTTCTTTAGGTTGATTGATTAAACAAAGCAGGGGAGAACAAGCAATGGCCCTCATTCCAAACTAGGCCTGTTGTAGCACAATTTATGTATTTGTGTTTTGTCAGTGGAGGCTTTTTTGCTACAATGACAGAGCTGAATAGTTGTGACAGAACCTATCAATCCCATAAGGTCTAAAATATTTACCACCTGATCTTTAAAGAAAATTTATGCTGACTTCTCAAAGGAATACATACATGTATAGATTATCGTTATATTACAGTGTATTTTAGAAATCATTTTGAAGAAAAACATTTGGCTACAGAATCTATAAACTCTTCTAAGATTATCTCTGTTTATGCTTCCCTGATCTACAATATTTGTATTTCTGTCATAATTATAATCATCTTTTTTCTTGTAAGAGCATGTTTTATATAATGTCTGCCAATGAAATAATTAATTAATGCCTTAATCAATTACTGAACACTTGCTAGATACAAAAAAAGTAAGTACTAATGATATCAAGGTGAATAATTTTGCTCACAATCCACCGAGAGAGTCAGAGATAATCTAAATCAACACATGCATTATATGCAGTGGGCAAGATGTAGTCAGGCCTGAAAGAAACTCAGCTGTTTACTACTCTAAACTGCAGGGAGCTCAAGCCTAACTTAAAATGACTTACAGAGAAAGGAATTACTCTCTTACCTGAAAAGCCCCAGGTTTAATTGACTTTAGGTCTCTCTTCATGTACCTGCTCAAGTGAAGCCGCCAGAAATCTGTCTTTCTCCACTTCTGTTGTACTTTGTATTGGGCTTCATTTTTAAGTTTTAGCATATTGGCTTTAAGCAGCAGCAGGCTTATGTACTTGAACTTTTAATCTCAGTTTTAGGTTACCAGCATTTTTTTTTCCCCCAGTGTTTTCAGCAAAAATTCCAAGTTTGGATATTATTGACTTCTGTTGGATAGCAAGCCCATCCCTGATTCAGTCAGTGTGACCAGGGAGCTTTATTAGGCAGATGTGGCTCACTTGTATAAATAGACTGAGCTTGTGAGCAATGATTCTGGAGAGCAAAATCCAGATGCTCTTACAGGAGTGAGTGCTAGGTGGACAAATTGATATTGACTGCATTCAGTTAACCTGAAAAACTCTTCTAGGGAAACTTTTCAATAATATGTAATTCTATATAACTAGGATTTTTTTGTGATATTTTGGGCTAAAAATAATATGATTTTTATATTTGGTCATGTAGAATCAATAGGGAGTAGACTACACTATTTTTTGGTAAATGTTTGTATTATGTATATCCTGGTGATTAATTAATTTAGAAATTTGAAACATTTTTAAAGAGTTTCAGTTTTTTTATATCACTGATAATGAAGAATTTTGTAATGAATGTGACTTACATTAATATATATATGTATGTATGTATATGTAGGAACTTCTTCTTAGTACCCAAAATTTAGGTATAAATATAAATACAGCATGATTATTAGATTGGATTCTCTATTTCATTATTCCCTATGAGGTGAGTTTGAAGTATTTCTTTGCTCAGTTGTGTCCGACTCTGTGACCCTTTGGACTGTAGCCCTCCAGGATCCTCTGTCCATGGGATTTTTCAGGCAAGGATATTGGAGTAAGCTGCCATTTCCTCCTCCAAGGAGTCTTCCTGACGCAGGGGTTGAACTTGTGTTTTTCCTGCATCTCCTGCATTACAGGCAAATTTTTTACCTGCTGAGACATTAAGGAAGCCCAGAAATATTTCCAAGGGAATACATAAGATTGTTAATATACTGTAAGATAAGTACTGACTTGAAAATTAAATATAAAAATGATTTTAACACTTTTGTATTCCTTAGAATTCTCTTCCGTGCTCTGTTACTTCCTAAAATAAAACTGATTATGAAATTTATATTATATAGCAAAAGACCTGATATTGTATATATAAGTATATAAAGAACTGGAAAAGAAACTGTTTTGAAAATGCAGTTATTCTAGAATAATCATGACCTTTTTAAATGAGCTGCCTTCCATATATACATATATATATATATTTTGTATGGCTTTTGCTATCAGCACTGTTAATACCTAAAAGAAAGTGTCTTCTTTTTAAGCAATATTGTACTTACACTTACTTATACTATATGGTTGGCCTCTTTTACTTCATACAGGAACCCTGTGAAATGTGGGTACTATTATCTCTATTATATAGATTAGGAGTTTGAGGCTTGAAGAGGTTAAGTAACATATAAACTATAATAGCTGATAATTGATATAAGATATATTCTCAACTTTGCATAATTTTTAAGCAAAGCTTTTTAATTTATGCAAGGCTTCCTCTAATTTCACGGCAAATAGATGGGGAAACAATGGAAACAGTTAAAGACTTTACTTTTTGGTCTCCCAAATCACTGCATATGGTGACTGCAGCCATGAAATTAAAAGATGCTTGCTCTTTCCCTGGTGACTCAGATGGTAAAGTGTCTGCCTGCAATGTGAGAGACCCAGGTTCAATTCCTGGGTCGAGAAGATCCCCTGGAGAAGGAAATGGCAACCCACTCCAGTAATCTTGCCTGGGAAATCCCATGGACAGAGAAGCCTGGTGGGCTACAGTCCATGGGGTTGCAAAGAGTCGGATACAATGGAGTGACTTCAGTTTCAGTTTGCTCCTTGGAAGAAAAGCTATGACCAATCTAGACAGCATATTAAAAAGCAGGGACATTATTTTGCCAAAAAAGGTCCATCTAGTCAAAGCTATGATCTTTCCAGTAGTTATGTATGGATGTGAGAGTTGGACCATAAAGAAAGCTGAGCACCAAAGAAGCGATGCTTTTGAACTGTGGTGTTGGAGAAGACTCTTGAGAGCCCCTTGGACTGCCAGTAGATCCAACCAGTCCATCCTAAAGGAAATCAATCCTGAGTATTCATTGGAAGGACTGATTTTGAAGCTGAAACTCCAATACTTTGGCCACCTGATGTGAGGAACTGACTCATTTGAAAAGAGCTTGATGCTGGGAAAGATTGAAGGCAGGAGGAGAAGGGGACAACAGAGGATGAGATGGTTGGATGGCATCACAGACTCAGTGGACAAGCGTTTGAGTAAGCTTTGGGAGTTGGTGATGGACAGGGAGGCCAGATGTGCTGCAGTCTGTGGGGTCACAAAGAGTTGGACATGACTGAGCAACTTAAATGAACTGAACCTCCAATTACCTCTCTCATGTAATTTGAAAAGCATGAATTTGAAAATATTTATAATAAAAGCAATAGTATATATATAAAATCTTCATTCAGTTCAGTTCAGTTCAGTTGTTCAGTCATAAAAGGAAAGATATACCCATTTGAATGCAGAATTCCAAAGAATGGCAAGGAGAGATTAAAAAAAGCCTTCCTCAGTGATCAATGAAAAGAAATAGAGGAAAACAATAGAATGGGAAAGTCTAGAGATCTCTTCAAGAAAATTAGAGATACCAAGGGAATATTTCATGCAAAATGTACACAATTAAGGACAGAAATGGTATGGACCTAATAGAAGCAGAAGATATTAAGAAGAGGTGGCGTGAATGTGCAGAACTATACCAAAAAAAAAAAAATCTTCATTAGGAAATCTTTTATGATTGCATTCAACAGTAATGTGCTTCCTCAGGCTTACCATTCGGTCAAATCAGTAGTAAATAAGTTAAATAAAATAAAATAAAAATTTTAAATGAGAAAACATTTTAAATAATCAAAAACACCTTTACATTAGGGAAAAATAACCTAAAAACTGAGTTGATTTTAATCAAATGCCTCTCTTTCCTAGTTAAAGCTTTTTTTGCCTCAAACTTGAGGTTGTTTTTAGTAGCAACTAACTCCCTCATTTTTCTTTAGATTGATAGATTCATTCAGGTAAATTTTTAAATCAATTAGTTCTACATGCTGGCTGATATGGTAAATTATGATATAAAAATTGGCAAATCTGACTTCTGCATAAGTCAATTTTCTAAAGAAGATTTATTATTTTTTTATTCTTATGGATCTCTGCAACTCCATATTATACAGTTGACTTGAATTTAATTCAAACAAAATACATGTGATGTTACCATAGCTTTAAATATTGAATAAAAGCATGTATTATTTCTTTTAGATTTATGAGATTCTATATATATATGGAATATATTTTTCTAACTGGTATTAAAAAAAAAATACCTGCTGCCTTGTTAATGTTAAAACTCAAGATCATTGGTTGACTTAGTCCCAGCTGTTTGGTTTTCCCCAGTGGCTTTTCATGCATTTTCTTAGTCATGTTTTTAATGTTGAAGTGAAGCATTAGTGTTCATTGTATTGCTAAAAGGATGCTTATCGTTTTAGTGAGTCATATATTTCATCTTTCAGCAGGCAGAGATACAAATTTCATGAATGTCCCTTAGTGCTCTCTTTGTGTATGACAACTTATGTGTATTATTATAAGTCAGCACCTTAAAAATCTTTAAAAGATTAGTATGAATCTGTAGTTCAGTTTTTTCTCTATGAAATTAAAGTTATATATGATCATTTGTTGAGTGAAATAACATGCGTTAAGTATACATAAATTTGTTGAAACATATAAAAAGTGTTTCTTGTTACACTTTTTTTTTTTCATTTATCGCTGCATGTAGTGAACTCAAGAAGTCCTTGATGATATGAATAGATATTTATTGGAACCCGTATCCCTTAATTTTGGAATCTAAACTTTAAAACTGCATGCTATAAATGACTATATAAGTGAGTTATTTTGTCCCTAGGTAAAATTTAAGTTCAGAAAAAGTTTCTTTTATTTTTACCTCACTAGTTTGTAAATTTTGGCAAGTTGAGATGCAGTAGTTATATCCTACACTTTTAGAGTGGGTCTCCATTGATGGGGACAAAAAAAGCCAATGTATAATGTAGAAAAAGCAATGAATTTCCTAACTTTTTCTGGCTCCTCACCCAGGTTATACCATCTTGCTTGTTAGTTGACTCCTTGTTAATGTCCACTTAGATATTTCAAATTCACTTAGCCATTGCTGCTACTTAACTTTTATTCCCTGCTATTTCTCTCTTTGCTGAACTTCCACTGATTTTCTCTGTTGTTGTGGTAGTAGTGGCAGTCTCCCAGTACTCTTCTCCCCATTTAAAAACAGCAAACACATCCTTCAGTTTGCATGCATTTGCCAAATGTTGACCCTTTTGATATATTTTTAAAAGCCTATTTACTTATTAGGTGAATTAAAATGCTTGAAATATGGTAAGCAGTAAAAAGCATAATTTATTTTTTCACCTTTGCTTCTGTCAATTCTTATACTTTCCTTCAGGCTTCTCCATTTTCTTTCCATCATTTTTATGTAACTTGCTTCCAGCTGAGAAGCCTCAATGGGAGTGCCTTTCCCTCAAGCTGATGAAAGTATTGCTGAATAATTAGACCATAGGGAATGCTGCAGAAGGAAACAGCCACCTTCTTCCCTGTCTTTAGGGACTGCCTATCATCTCTGCAACATGCTCAGACATTATAATCCTCAAGAGCTAATGCTACAGACATACATATATGCCTTATAAATGTTTATTTATAATTGCATATGTTCAAAAATATATTCGGAGAAGGCAATGGGACCCCACACCTGTATTCTTGCCTGGAAAATCCCATGGACAGAGGAGCCTGGTAGGCTGCAGTCCATGGGGTCGCTAACAGTCGGAGACGACTGAGTGACTTCACTTTCACTTTTCACTTTCATGCATTGGAGAAGGAAATGGTAACCCACTCCAGTGTTCTTGCCTGGAGAATCCTAGGGACGGGGGAGCCTGGTGGGCTGCTGTCTATGGGGTCACACAGAGTCGGACACAACTAAAGCAACTTAGCAGCAGCAGCAAAAATATATTACTAGCTGATAGTAACTTTAATCAATATCTGACAGTATGGTATTTTATTCACTTAGGTACTGTTCTCTCTGGAGAGCCAATTCTTTAAAATCTGTTGTAAAAATTCTTATTTAGCACCAAAGCCAAGAAACAAGATTGTCCTTTTAATTCTGTAGCTAACTGACTGCCTCAACCACTTCTAATATTTGTTCTTCTAAGAAATGTGAATCTTTCTAATTTCGAAAATGTTTCTTTCCTTGGAGAATGAACAAACAACAAAATCTAGTTATTTGAATGTGTATATTGCATTAGAAATTGTAAAACATTTCATATTATGTATTAGAAAACCAAAGGTGTATACCCTAGATATTTCTTTTGACATATGAAATTTAGGTTTATATCTTAATCTTTTTAAGGATAATGGTAAACATTGGAGAACAGGGCAGTCTGTTTGGAGTCTGTTTAACAGAGTGATACCTTACAGCAGAATATAGCAGAGGAACACTGCTTGTTGAAGGACATTGGAGGTTTACCATCAGCTATTTAGAGTTCCTATTGTGTACAGGGACTATTGTGTACATTGCAGAATTTGCCTGCAATATGGAAGACCTGGGTTTGATGCCTGTATTGGGAAGATTGATCCCCTGGAGAAAGGAATAGCTACCCACTCCTGTATTCTGGCCCAGAGAATTCCATGGACAGAGGGGCCTGTCAGGCTACCATCTATGGGGTCACAAAATACCCATCAACCCAGAACCAGTGCTTCATGTATCATTTTCCTAATGTATATCTACTATAAATTATGCCCCTTCTTGTGTTCTCTGCCTTCTTTTTATTTTTTTTAATAATTGGAGGATAATTGCTTTATAATGTTGAATTGGTTTCTGCCATACGTCAACATGAATCAGTCAAAAGTATAGATATATATCCTCCCTCTATTCTCTGCCTTCTTGTGTTGTTCCACCACCAGACATTTAATTTCCAAAGCTAGAGTCCTCAACCTTGGTTCCTCCCTCCTTTTAAGTCTTGACGTTTCAACCAATTATCAAGATTTTTCAGTTTTGCCACCTTAAATATATTTTAAATTCACCTATTTTCTCCATCTCTGTTATAAAATCCCCAAGCCTACAGGCCTGTACTTCACAGATTCATTTTCTATAGAAATGTCAGATTAACCTATATCAAAAGTAATGAGAGCTTATTATTGGATGGACAAAAGAGTTCATTTGGGTTTTCCTATACGATGTTATGGAAATCCTGAACAAACTATTTTGCTAACCCAATACTTCCTTGCTTATAACACATATAGTGATTGCACTTAACCAAATAGACACTCTCCAGACTCCTTTAATAACTAGCTGGATAATGTGTACACAAATAACAATTTTTCAAAGCCTTGCTTTTCTCATATACACATGTATACAATCCTATTAAGGTCATTGTGAAGATTATTGCAAGATAATGCACAGAGAGCACTTTGCACAGTGTTGAACTCGGAGGAAGCGATCGATTCATGTTAGCTACTCTCTTTATTAACATGTTATACAATATCTCTGTGTTTGAGCCTCTGCCCATCTGAGTCTTCTGTTGTCAGACTGTGTCTTCTGTCCCAAGGGCACAAAATGTCTTCTAGATATGTATGTAGTTTCAATTTTCTTTCTCTTGTCATCTGTCTGAAATGCCTGCTCTTTTCTTCTAGTAATTTCACCAAGGTGACTATTATTCATCTCTTAACACTCAATTCTGATGTCATATCCAGGAAAGCTGCCCTGATATCTGCTGTTCTGTCACATTAGATATCTGTATTTCCTAGGGCTGCCAAAATAAAGTACCACAAACTAGGTGGCTTAAAGCAATGAAAATTCTGTCTCTGTTCTGAAAGTCAGATATGCTAAATGTCATGGGTCTGAGGTCCTGGATAGAATCCTTCCTTGCCTTCCTAGCTTCTGGTGGTAGTCATCAAACTTGGTACTACTTGGTTTGCAGTCTCATCACTCTAATCATCATACTATAGTATGATGTTCTACCTGTGTGTCCAAATTTCCCTATAGTGTGATATTGGATTAAAGGCTCACCCTACTCCAGGCTGACCTCATTTTTCCTAGTTGCATCTGCAACAAGTCTAAGTCCAAATTAGGTCACATTCTTAGGTACTTGGGGATTAGCACTTAAACACATTTTTTGAAAGACACAATTCCACCAATAGTGACTCTCATGTGTACTTTCATATCACCTGTCATGCAATTGTTTTTGCATTTAACTCATCATGTGTTAATAACCTGTCATGTATCTCCTCTAATAGATTTCAAACTCTCTAGAGCATGTGCCAAGTCTAATCTCTTTGTCTTCCTAGTACAGGACACATGATAAGCTTTTAATACATGTCAATTAAGTAAGCATATTATTGTTCACTATTTAAAAATAGGTTTTGTGATACAAAAGATTACAAGAGTTGATAATGTCACATAATACCTAATAACCTGATTCTTTAATTTCTCATTACTACAAAGAGAAAGAACATAGAAATACCTTGAATCAGAAACAAAGAGAATATAGTTCTTTTCCCTGGGTCCCCATTGTTAGTGTAGCTTTGGGGAAAATATCTAATTACTTCATGCTTATCTATAAAATATAAATTAAAGAAGTTATAACTTACTGATTCATTTCAGGCATCATGCACTTTCCCTTTCAGAACCTCAGAGACTTAATTTAATCAGAAAGTAGAGTCTACTTATGATGAGACTGATGTGTCATGTTTAGTTCTTAATCTGAAAGAAAGGAAGGGCCATGAAAGTCAAGTAAGAATTATGAGAAAAGCTGAGATAAAGCAGCATTAGTGAATCTGGTTAAGAAGGTATGCTGGAAATGGGGTTGAACACACAGGTATGGGGCTGATTAAATGTTGGGAAGGACGAGAAAAAGGTTTAGGAAGCAGTGTTGAATGAATTTTTGAACCTGTTATCAAATGGCAGATATCATGATATGGATGTGTGAGTGTGCTCAGTCATTTCCAACTCTTGTACCTCCATGGACTATAGCCCACCAGAGTCCTTTGTCCATGGAATTGTCTCCTTTGTCCAAGAATACTGGAGTGTGTTGCCATTTCCTATGCATATGTTAGTTGCTCAGTCATGTCCAAATCTTTGTGACCCCATGAACTGTAGCCTGCCAGGCTTCTCTGTTCATGGGATTCTTCAGGCAAGAATACTGGAGTGGGATGCCATTCCCTTCTCCAGGGAATCTTCCTGACCCCGGGATCGAACCCAAGTCTCCTGCATCACAGGCAGATTCTTCACCATCTGAGCACCAGGGAAGCCATTTCCTACATTGAAATCTAAAATTTTAGAATCCAGTAGAATGATATTTTTGAAAATGTAGGAGGTTTTACATGCCTTTCTCTGTAAATGCGTACCTCAGTGAGACCTCTACTGAAGTTATTATACCCTGTAATTATAAAATGTTTAAATTTTCCTCACTATTCCCCACTTTATGCCTTTCATATAGGGAGGTGAACCCCTGTAACAGTTGTTTTACACATGAGTAGAGTAAAACTCAGAAGGATAAATGGTTTGCTTGCATAATTGTTACTTTGAAAATGGTCTTTTAATTTAATTTTTTTTTCTTAAAGCTTATATGTAATTTCAGTCTTACTTTCTCCAACTTCATCTACATGTATTAGTTCCCTTAGCAACTAATAATCAACAGCTGTTTTTTAATCATGTTCTATCTACATGGATTATTCTATAATTGTTGAAAATATTGTGTGTTTTTGGACATGGATAGGGTCTTCAAATGCAGCACAATTCTCCAAATCCAAACTAAATAGCTTCCTAATTTTGTCCCCATTAATCAAGAGTATTTTAATTAAACTGTTCATGAAGAAGATCTAATAGCACAATGATATAAAGATCACTATATATTAATAACTTTTATTGACAGAAGAGAAGTTAAGTGCACAGTGCTTAGTGTCTTCTTTCTTCTGAGTAACTTTCTACATTGAGCCAGCTGTTCAAAAATGAAATTGTGAGGTTTGAACATGCAGTGCTTTGCTTGGTTATCTGTGAATTTGTTTCATTTTACTTGGAATTCCAAAGTGAAGCCTTTGTAGAATTCATTTATTTTGTTTTTATATTTTTAATAATTTCCTTACATTTTAAATATTAATTATCATATAACTTTGATTCAGGAATCCAGCATTTATGAGTACCTACACCATCCTGTGTTATATATTGCATTATCCTATGTAGTATTGCTTTTGAGTCTTTAAATAATCACAGATTATAATTATAAATATGTAGAAAGTGAGACCCTGAGAGATTACATATTTTGTCTTGTTTTTCACCATAGTATAGGTGCAAGGATAGGCTTCTGAGCTTACTTCTAGGATACTTTCTTTATTGCTAATGGTATCTAAACTCTTGGCTGTGGACTTTTTAAGTACCTTAAAATTATTCCACATTTCAAGCATTCTCCATAACCTGAAATCTTCCTTTGCGCATTTTGCATATTTTCAAGTGTGTATAAGATTATTTGACTAATGTAATATAAACACATTTAAAAATAGTAAAAATAAAATGATCACTTTCCATGGTAGATTTTTTAATCAAAAAACAATGAAACCTGTTCTATGCATGAGACAAATGCTCAGGGCTGAGGCAATTGGGATGACCCAGAGGGACGGGACGGGGAGGGAGGTGGGAGGAGGGTTCAGGATGGGGAACACATGTAAACCCATGGCTGATTCATGTCAACGTATGGCTAAAACTACTACAATATTGTAAAGTAATTAGCCCCCAACTAAAATAAATAAATTTATTAATAAATAAATAAATAAATAAATAAATAAGAAAGAAAGAAAGAAAAAAAAAAAAACAATGAAACCACAGCTACTATGCTATAGTAGAACAGAATTTTTCTTAAAAAGGAAGTCTATATCCTTGAAAAAAATTGGAAACCATTGACTTACATCAGACCATTCTCTTAGTTAAGTGCTGTATTTGAATAATAAAAAGTCTAGTACATGGTAGGCACAAAGTAGGTATCCATAAAGAACTGTTTTGATTGTGTGTTTATTAGTTATAAATATTTATAAATATCTTTCTCTAAAAGGGAGTAATTCTTAAAGAGCAGCGTAACAAGTGTTTAATTATATTTATATTTACTAATTTTTTATCTCTCAAGTTTAACACATAATGTAATAATCGTATATTTCATTACAAATATTTTAGAATTATGCCTTATGCATTATATTACATATTTTTTTTTCTATTTCATATATGCAATTTCATATTAATAAAGGATGTTAATAAAATATATATTTAATCTTTTTGGGTTCAGTGGTACAAAGTCCTTTCACTTAAACGTCAAAATATGTAGCTTATTTGTTAAATATCTATCTATCTATATGTATCTATATATCCTAAATGCAAAAAGAAACACCAAGTGCCAGTCATTGGAAATGTCACCCTGGAAACCAAGAAAATAAATAAATTGTGTTTACTTTTTGCTTACTATCTTTAAAGGAAAGCTATGATGCCAATTCTTTTCTTCCCTTTTGCTTTTACTGCAAACCTTAAAATTATTGGTGGCTTTCCCAACCATGCATAAATTATGAATCATATATCTCAGATAATCACTTTGTTGGATTGAGTAGTATAGTCCTCTTGAATATATTTCTCTCATATATGGAATAAGCACCACAACTTTTCAGAGGACACATGTGAAAAGTCCCTGAACACAATGAATGCCTTTAAAGTTGTCAAAAATGTCGTCATAGTCATTCTAAGATGAATCAACCAACATTGTTATCATCTTAAGTTCCCTAGGAGCTGTTGCAGAGATTATCCAGTTGTGAATGATATGTATAAGCTTTCTAGACATGTGGCAAGATAGGTTTTCATTATGCCAGAGTTCCTAGGTGACCTACACCTGTACATTATCTCTATAAAGGCTATTTCTCCCCTCAATACTAAAAATAAATGCAATGTTTTAGAGGGAGAGAGATGTACAATAAATAAGGAGAAACTTTGTTTTATAGAAATATAACTTAAGAAAAAAAAAAGACACTTGCTCCTTGGAAGAAAAGCTATGACCAACCTAGACAGCATATTAAAAAGCAGAGACATTACTTTGCCAACAAAGGTCTGTCTAGTCAAAGCTATGGTTTTCCCAGTAATCGTGTATGAATGTGAGAGTTGGACTATAAAGAAAGCTGAGTGCCGAAGAATTGATGCTTTTGAACTGTGGTGTTGGAGAAGACTCTTCAGAGTCCTTTGGACTACAAGGAGATCCAACCAATCAATCCTAAAAGAAATCAGTCCTGAATATTCACTAGAAGGACTGATGCTGAAGCTGAAGCTCCAATACTTTGGCTACCTGATGCCAAGTACTGACTCATTTGAAAAGAGCCTGATGCTGGGAAAGATTGAAGGCAGGAGGAGAAGGGGACGACAGAGGATGAGATAGTTGGATGGCATCGCCGACTCAATGGACATGAGTTTGAGTAAACTCTGGGAGATGGTGATGGACAGGGAGGCCTGGTGTGCTGCAGTCCATGGGGTCTCAAAGAATTGGACATGACTGAGTGACTGAATTGCAACTGAACTTAAGAAAGCTGTACTGTATAGATGGCATTACATAAAATTTTGGGAGTTAAAATTTATCAGAATATGAAGTAGTTTGTATGGATAGTCCTAAAAATTTGTCATTTTATATGAATTTTATGTATACTTTGAAGCATAAATATTCACTTTGAAATATTCACATGAAACAGTAAATATTCACTTTGTTTTAAAAAGCATAATATCTATTAAGAAATTGAAAACTCACATTTATTCCATATTTCATTGATAACCACTGTTGCTGCAGGTCCTTTCTAGATATTCCCTAAATTTATGCATATATTCAACTATACACATGTTTAATGTTTTTATTTAAAATGTAAATCTCAAGGTTTTGTGTTTTTTTTTCAGATTAGTAAAGGAAGAGTTGCTTCACCATTAAATGCTGTCTAGCGTCCCATAATTGGAGAAGGCAATGGCAATCCACTCCAGTACTCTTGCCTGGAAAATCCCATGGACGGAGGAGCCTGGTAGGCTGCAGTCCATGGGATCGCTAAGAGTCAGACACGACTGAGCGACTTCACTTTCAATTTTCACTTTCATGCATTGGAGAAGGAACTGGCAACCCACTCCAGTGTTCTTGCCTGGAGAGCCCCAAGGATGGGGGAGCCTGGTGGGCTGCCATCATCTATGGGGTCTCCTAAAGTCGTACACGACTGAAGCAACTTAGCAGCAGCACCCCACAATAGCATGCATTTTAATATATTTAACCAGACTCTGTACCTTAGAATGCACATACTATATACATGCTTTCAAAATAAACTGTTGTGTTTTAAGTTTGAAAAAAGACTTATTTTTATATCCCAATATTTTTGTTAGCTGTGCTGAAGACTTAATAATATTTTAAATATGAGATGCTTTTCACTAAAGAAGGAATCTTGAGAGAATGGTATATTTATATGTTTGCTTGTGACAAACCCATCCTCACTAGCAACCACGATTTATTCCCTCTTCTGTAAGTGGCTAGTGCATCAAAGTAGGCTGCTTATCTCTCTAGCCCTCTGATGATGAACCCTCACTGGGGAAAACCAGTCATGTGGATTCCCTTTGTGTGATTGTTTTAGGCATAGGCAATTTTTTCATTTGGGTCATTGTTCTTTAAGGGCTGCCTATGGAATGGCTTTTGGTGTAGAACATCCTTACTCTTAAAATGAGACACAAGGTAGGAACTTTACTTTTTTGGATTTAACTTATTCATGTAAGAACTACATATGCAGTGGCCATTTTAAAACCATAGGACATAAATCCAATAAAATTTCACAGAATCCAAGTCAGAGCCCTGATGTTAAATGTTCAGTGTTAAATCTCTGAATTAATGAACTTGAATCAATTCATCTTCCAAATTTAATATATGAGATGATACAACCCTTATTTTTAAGCTACTTTAATTTATATTTGCTTTTTTTTTTTTTTTTTTTTTTTTTACAGCCTAAAGTATTCTGATAAAAGTAGAAATGTCCTTGCATTTATCTTGTACTTATTGCTTTCTGGAAATACCTTAATTCAAAGCAGGTAGGATGTTCACTATAGAAGAGTCTATGTCTGAGGTCATGACTGGACCTGATTTAAAAGAGCCAGCCCAGCAAGGCCAGGTACCAGAAAGGAGAGATGAAGCATCTTAGAGGAGACGGACCTGTGAGAATTAGTGGTCTTCAGAAACTGGCACATGTGGGCTTTCTTTCACAGTTTATTATGCTGCACCATGTATATTATACTTACAAACCATAAAGATGGCTAAAGTTATTTTTGTATAATATAAATCTTACTCTTGCACTATTCAAAAATTCCATGTGTGAGGACAGTTAGACATGAAAGTTTATTTCTGCTGTATATTCTCCTTTGGAATTCTTCTTATATGTATCCTAATGTAGGCATGTGCACACATATGTGCAAACATGCATGCAAAGTTATTCATTTGCTTTTATTTGGCACTTCATTGAAAGCAAATGTGAAGAAATCAAAAACATCTTTCTGAGCTCATGTCATTCCTTTCACAGGCTTTCATGTTAAGTGATTTCAGGAGCCAACATTAGTAAAATGCCATTTCTTTGCAATTTTCCTTCTCTGGATTTGATTTTATTCCTTTTTATTTTTATCACACATAAATAGTTTGATCTAAAAATATTACACATTGAAGAAGACAAAAGACTAGATTGAATTAGTATGACGTCTCTAGTCTTAGTCCTGTCATGGCAGCTAGGACATTCTTGTAGCTTGGGGAAGAGAAGAATGCTTTGCAGCACTCACAGGAAGTGTAATCAATTATGTCTGATTTTAACTTAAAAAAAAGAAAGTCTGTCTGTGAAGTGAACATTGTCTTCAAAAAGAAAAATACATACATGCAAATATTGTACCTCTTTTAGAAGAAAACAAGTTATACCTCCATTTACTATACTTTAATATAATGTATTCAGACACACACTGATTTATTTGGTTATCGAAGCATGCAACTTCAAAAATGTTCAGTTCTGATATGCTGCTGCAAGTAGATGGTTAATAAACTAATACAGAGGCAATTCCAATTATTTTTAAATGAGGACTTTGTCATAATTCTATATATCCATTGTTGTAGCATTTAGCTAGTACTAGAAGATTACAGCTTAGAAATCACTGGCACATAACTCAGAACTGAAATGCTTTTCCAAGCAATGCTTGTGAGCATGTTAATTTTAAATGTACATTTCCATTTATTGTGAATGCATGCTTCTATGAATTGTATTCATGTCTGACATAGCTAATAATTTTGTTTTTGGAATGGGTTCCATAAATATTCTGTGGATGCTTACTGATGATTATGATAATTTGTTCTATCAAATATTACCCAGAGATGTGTGGAATATTTGGCAATTGGACTCCCTTGCAAGATTACTGCATTTTCAAACATTTCTATATTTTCAGAATATTAATATTACTAAGGCAATTTGAAAAAAATTCCCAGTAATAAACCCTTAAGGTTCATAAACTTGTTCATACTATAATAAGACAATCTGAAAATTTTTCTTTCTTTAAATTGCCACAGCAATAGTTTAGAGTGCAAGCAAATAGTATAATTTTAGTTTAGTAGAAAATTAGTATTTTAAGTTGAATTTTGTCAAACTAAAACTGTTTAATTAAGTCTGTAAACATGAAATAGTCACTTTTTTATTTATTCATGTAAAGATATAACATTGATACATGAATTATTACATCGGTTGGGTTTCATTAATAATTTCTTAATGTTTGATATTTCACATTTTATGAAGTTTTATTTGTGATATTTTATACTTTATGAAATAAAAAATTTGAAACAATGACCTAGTTTCTGTAAAATGGTTTAATAACTCTCATTAGCTCAGTTTCTCACATCTATTGCAATAAGCTTCATCCACTGAAAATCCCATTGTGATCCAAAAAACAAGTATAACATGATGTCTTTTAGCCAAGCTATAATCAAAACGTTTGTTTGTACTGAAACATTAAATATTTAAGTGTAGGCCTATGCATCCTTTTAGTAAATAAAACTGTATATTATGGGAACATTAAACATCTTAGCTCTACTAAACATACCCTACTATAATAACACGCATCTTCCTGTGTAAGACTTCTATAAAGTGACTGCCGCAGGAAACAATTTCAGTGAGTCTTTTTGCTTAAGTGCTTAGGTAGGCTGAATAATACCTCTTCAATGGTCTTTACATCTTTATTCCCATAGCCTGTGAAGTTTACTTTATATGGATAAAAGATTTTTATGTGTGCAACAATATTAAGACTTTTGAGGTGGAGGCATCATCCAGGATTATGGAGGTGGGCCTTAAATATGATCACAGTGTCCTTATAGAGGGAAGCAAGAAGGTCAAAGAAGGAAGGTAGTGCTGGGTCAGAATCAGGGTGGAAAAGGTGATGTGGTATGGGGCTACAAGCCAAGGAATGAGAGCAAGCATCTAGAAACTGGAAAAAAAAAAATTACAAGAAAACAGATTCTTCTCAGAGCCTCTATGGAACCAACTCTGCCAACACCTTTGTCTTAGTTGTAGAAGATGCATTTTGGACTTCTACCACCAGACCTATTTTGTGGTAATTCGTTCCAGAAGCAACAAGAAAACTAACACAGTGTCCTAGTTTCTGTGGTCCTCCTCACTCCTCATTTTGGTCACGTTTTTACTTGCTTGTGTCATATCACATTTCTAATATAAAGAATGTGAAACAAAATATAAAAATACAAAATATGAATGACTTGTGGTTAAAGAATTACCTTGTGAATCATAGAACTCGGTTTAAATTCATCATCACAGTGTCTTCTGTAAGACATTACAATACTTTAGTTTATGATTTAGAATCAGTGTTCTCAAAAATATAAACAGCAAATATGGACCTTATCACTTTTGTTGCTCTTTTTAAATTGTCACTTAAAGTGAAGGTGGACCAGGTTGGCAGATTCCTTTGTTAATATAGGTGGCAACCGTGTTTAAGTTGAAGCTTTGTATATGGATTGAATTAAAATGGCCTGGTTTGTCTTTTTTTTTTTCTTCTATTATGTCTTATATATAAGTAAATATTAGTCTTATCACTCCTTCTAACTTATGTTCAGAGATTCATCTTTCCGATTGCTTCATTCCAGCTTGATTTGAGAGGGCCTTGTTACGTCATGTTAATTTAAATTCATAGCATCCTTGGAATGCTTGATTCACACCACATCTGAATGAATCTTGGGCCAGTTAGATATTTCACAGCAAGTCTTTACCCCATCAGATCATCATAGTACTCCCCAAAACCTATAGGAGTGAATTACATTAGTTTCACAGAATGCCATGAAATATATGACACACTCACACCAGACAAAGAGATCATGGTTTTCAGGTCACCGTTCCGGAGTCCAGTGCCTATTGTTTAATTAAGAGAGTCTGAAAAGTTATTTCACATCACCACACCTATTCCCTCCACTGTGAAATTAGGACTAGTAATATTCATCTCAAAAAGAAGTGGCAAGTAAGAAATGCTTGAATGTGTTTGATTTAAGAGTTACTGTAAATCTCAAACTTTTTGTATACTGGCAAATGTAATTTGCACACAAATAATTTATTTGGTTTTGTATCCTGGCAAATGTAATTTTCACACAAATAATTTATTTGGCTCAGCTGTAAAGAATCCACCTGCCAACGAAAGGGGCACGGGTTCAATCCCAGGGTCAAGAAGACCCCTTGGAGAAGAAAATAGCAACCTACTCCAGTGCCTGGGAAATCCCATGAACAGAGGAGGCTGGCAGGCTGCAATCCATGGGGTTGCAAAATAATCAAAAATGACTTAGCAACTAAACAACAATGGCTATTTATTTGGCCTAGTGTAAAAGGAAATGTAAATCTGCTTTTTTTCCTATTTCTACTCTCAATCCAAAGGATTTATGTGCTTTTCTGTGTGTCACTTTTTCTGTGTTGTAGGTTTCTCTCAAAAGACTCAGTCTATCTAGAATAAAGTGTGACCAACCCATGCCAAAACAAATGACTAATGATAATAATGTGGATAGCAACAGCAATTAATAGTATATCTTGTGCATTTGTGTGATACTTTACAGAGTTTTAATACAGTTTTATAAACACATTGACTTTATGAGGTAGTAAAATAATTTGGAACTGTGGTGTTGGAGAAGATTCTTGAGAGTCCCTTGGACTGCAAGAAGATCCAACCAGTCCATCCTAAAGGAGATCAGTCCTGGGTGTTCATTGGAAGGACTGATGTTGGGGCTGAAACTCCAATACTTTGGCCACCTCATATGAAGAGTTGATTCATTGGAAAAGACCCTAATGCTGGGAAGGATTGGGGGCAGAAGGAAAAGGGGACGACAGAGGATGAGATGGCTAGATGGCATCACCGACTTGATGGACATGAATTTGGGTAGACTCTGGGAGTTGGTGATGGACAGGGAGGCCTGGTGTGCTGCGATTCATGGGGTCGCAAAGAGTAGGACACGACTGAGTGACTGAACTGAACTGGACTGACTGAAAATAATTTGGCCTCCGTGTTATATATGTAAAAATTGAAACTACACAATATTTCTTTGAGAGTTCTACCTGGTATTTGTTATTGTCACCTGCTTTTTAATTTAAGTGCTTTATTTGAAAATTGTGTATTTATATAGAAAAATTTTATTGCATAAAGTTTCTGATAAAAAAATGTTGAAATTTTTATCAAATGTTGAAACCTTAATGCTATTATAAGATAATGGCATTTTTTCCTGTGAATATTAGTAGATTAGATTGCATTTGACTATATTATTGTAGTCTTTTCTCATCCTTTATTGTGAGTTTTAAGAATACCTTTGATATCAGAGATACTGAAAATCATTTTTTAATGTATACTTGAATTAAAATGAAATTAAAGTAAAAAATGAATGTAAAACACATGAGAACATTCAATTATTTTATTTTGCTTTTATCATCAAAAGTATTTTAGAATAAATTTAGTTTTGACAACTTTGGTATACTTGTAAATGTTCTCTTACTGGTATATATTGATCAATAATCTTTAACATATTAAATTAATTTTAACTCACAGTGACTGAAATCGTAAACAAAGTAAGAGGATAGACTTTTAAGCCGCAGCTTTTGAAATGTAGATAGTTTTTAAACAATCTGTAATATATCTAATACAGAAATAATATTTGAGAGGTTGTCTACCTTTTGATTTCTAAAGATCTTAATTTATGTAAAGCATTTGCTACAGGAAGAGTAATAGAATATAACCTACTTTGAAAATGCTGTAAAGCATTATTTTCTATAGAACAATATTGACAATAACTGCAATATATTATTTATGTGGCATATTTTGGTTTATATACCTCTTCAAACACATGTCTCATCATTTAGAAGGCTTTCTTGATTCTTCTTTGGTTAACATTAAATAAGATATTTGGGATTCATGACAGCATCTAATGTTTATAATAAATGTGGCCTGCTTCAGTTTTCCTACATATACATTAATAAATAATTAGTATATTTGTAAATTAAATAGTATATGATATGCAAAATGGTTGGGTCACATGTTTAGATAGTAATATGGGTGGATGTAAATAATATCTGTAATATATTTTAAAATCTGATCTATACAACTATAACCATGAGAAATTGTTTTTGATTCAAGACAGGTTTCTTAGAAACAAACACTGTCATAATTGCAAATTTTAACCTTTATGCTGTACTCATAAATAATTAGTAATTTGGTTTGCTGGTATCAAACATTGTTTAAACAATATAAATTTGAAATTGCCCACTTATGTCTGAAAATTGTAAGAATAGCACAGATTCTAAATTAATTTCATTGTTATAAAGCTATATTAATTAGGAAACAGGTTGATAATATGAAGTAAAACAATAGGCCAAGAAACAAAACATTCTATTTATATATATTTAATATAATATATATATTTATTTCAATCTTATAATTTAATTACTAGAGATTAACAATAGTATTTTATTTACAGAACATTTAAATATAATCTTGTTTTTGTCATGTATATTTTCAGTTTTCATTATTTCTACTTTGAATTCATTCCTGATAATAGCTGATTATTTCTGTAACCATTAGAATATAACTGATTTCATATAGCTGCTCATTGTATAAAATCCTGACATAGATTTAGGAGTTTATTTTTTCAAGGTGTGATGTTAAAATTGTATTTCTTAACTGGAAAAAAAAGTCATGTCTTTTAACTTAAGACAGCTTTCTCAAAGGGTTTTCTATGTAATAGGAAAGTACTGCTGTTTTTTAAAACAATGTTAATATACTAAAATATTTGCACCACCTATTTTCTGTGTATGTTGGGGACAGCCACATTTATGTTAATGTTATTATACAATTATCTGATAATCATTCTTAAACCTAAATCTATGCAAGAAAATTTTATAGTATGTTGGCCATCAGAATTAGCTGTTTGTTATTCTAAACTGCCTGATGAGTATGAAATATTGGCCTTTATTACTCATTCATTGACAATACAAAATATATTTTTAAGTTTAAGACATTCACTAATGAATCAGTTTTAATTTAGGTAATAAATAAAATCCTCATTATGCCTGACAAATGGTAGCCTCAAGTAAACTCAAACCATTTTCACTCTAAATCAAAATGAGTTCTGTCTTAAATGACAGCTAGTATCCTAGCAAGAATTCAGAGGTATAGGTCATACCAGGAAATGAAACATAGCATTAAGAAAATAATTAAAAAAAAAAAAGAAGAAAGGAAGAAAGAAAGAAACAGAGAGAGAAAAAATTTAGCTTGAGATATATTTCTGAGAAGAGTAAGATGAGAACATACAGCAAAGGACAGCGAGAATGTCTCATACTATATACTTAGTGATACTCTTTTGGGTAGGAGAAACCATATTTTTTTTTAATAGATGTCTACTTATTGATAAATTATTGAGTCTAAAAAGTTTTTGAGTAAAATTTGCTATAACAAGGGCACTTTGAAATTGGGTGTCTTTTTCAGAGCAAAAATCATTTTCATTATATGTATATTTACCCATGAGTAAATCTAGGTAACACAGATCTCTTTAGCCCAAAGCCACAAATGATGCCTAATTTGTTTTTCTATTTCATTAGTAATGTCTGATCTTTATCTTTGGTGATTTTAAGTTATTTTTAATTATAAGATGCTGACATTTGTTAATAGCAATCTGCAACATTAATGTCATTATTTGGCTGATCATGAGGAATATGAGAGTCCATTCTTAAAAATAGTCTTATTTATGAGATTATGTATTATCACCCTTATTTATATAAATTAAATTCTTAGATATATTTTGATACTTAAATGATTATCTTTTTACAGATTTTTTTTAGGTGTAGCTAAAAGTGTTTCAAAAACATATGTTCACTGCCTATAAAAGTGATATGATGATCAGTGAATTTATTTTACTGCTGCCTAATAAAGTTCTGTGGTTCTATTCTCTTCATTATTATTATTTATTTATATAATGAGTGTGTTTTGCTACCAAATGGTCCTGTCTTCACACTGATAATATCTGAAGGCAATGGCACCCCACTCCAGTACTCTTGCCTGGAAAATCCCATGGACGGAGGAGCCTGGTAGGCTACAGTCCATGGGGTCGCTAAGAGTCGGACACGACTGAGCGACTTCACTTTCACCTTTCCCTTTCATGTACTGGAGAAGGAAATGGCAACCCACTCCAGTATTCTTGCCTGGAGAATCCTAGGGACGGCGGAGCCTGGTGGGCTGCAGTCCATGGGATTGAACAGAGTCGGACACGACTGAAGCGACTTAGCAGCAGCAGCAGCAGCATGGACCAGTTAATGTTGATTGCTTAAGCTGCATTTTAACTTCTAACTCAATATCATGCTGTGCTCAATCTAATATTCAATTAGTTCCTGTGAATAAACTGAATGAATTTTTTAATGTCTAGCTTTTTAAAGTATACTATAGACATTTCCTTAGTAAGCCTAAAACCCTGAATTACCTAAAACCTTGCTTAAATCTGTGTAATTAGCAAGTATTTATAAGATAAAATTTGTATTTATGTTAATAATTACTTAACTATATAGACACTTATTATTTTCTCTTCTCTTCTGACTTTAGGTGCAATAACAGAACCCAATGTGCAGTGGTGGCAGGTCCTGATGTTTTTCCAGACCCCTGTCCGGGAACCTATAAATACCTTGAAGTGCAGTATGAATGTGTTCCTTACAGTATGTATATTCTTGTACTTCTTTTAAAAAAGGAAAGATATTAAGCATTGTTTTGCATGCATTGATAATATATTCTCTATAAAACATAAAAATAATCACATAAATTATATAAAAAACTGGATAATTTTAATTTTTCAAGGTCATACATTATCCTCACACTTGGACTAATTCTATGTTGCCTACATGATCTTGCAGCATTTATTTTTGACTATATTTTTCTATATATCAATCAGTACTTATTCTAAAACTCTTTTCTTAATGCAAGAATATAAAATATTTAGGAAAAAGGATGAAGAATGATATGTCAGTACTATATCCCTCTAGTGCCAACAAACAGAAGTAAAAGTGAATAATATGCTTGCATATATAGTAGCATAGAAATTGATACATTTTCAATTTGATAGAAGCAATTAAATCTAAGCTTCCTGTGCTGCCAACATATTGAGAATTAAAAATATTCATCCAGAGGGAACAGACTGGATAGAAAATGCAAGAATTACATGAACTAAAGCACTCTTTAGAATGTATCTTTTATACTCCCAAAAAGTGAGTCTTTGCAACCTTTATGTCAGAAAAAATATATACCAAAAACTTATTTTTTTTTCTTCAGGAATAATGAAAAATCAAACATTCAAAAATGAAACATGTTTGTTCCTTTTTTTTAATTCAAAGGTAGAATCACCATCTCAAAAGAAAAATTTTGGATCTAGCTAGTTAATTATTCATGGAATAACTTAGTGAAGATCACTTAGTAAATCCTGTATTCTCATACTAAATATGCAGCTCATCCTAGAGGTAGAAAACTCCTGGGATCAAAAACAAATCTCAGGTTCCGATATCCTTGGACATCTCAGAAGAAACAAACTGTCTGGGGGTCGGCAAGTTTACTGTGCCAAGAGAGATTTCTAGGCTTCCCTCATTTCTGTTTATTTAAAAAGCAGTGCATTGCTCATGAGCTGTAAGTGTGCATACTCGGATAATAGAGAGAAATTTGGTCAGCAAGAAATGAAGTTAAATGTAAAAGTAATAGTGAAAGCAATCAGGAGAAAATTCCATTGTTTGTTTATTTAAGACATGATTGATTAGAAGTATATCTAGTGAAGTTTTATAGGCTAACTTTGTTATAAAGAAGCATAAGTGTATAGGTTTTATTGAAATCCCAGTTCAGGTTCCCCTTCTTATATTGTTATCTCCAAGGACTGAGCCTTCTATAAAAATGTAAAGCTAAATGACCATTTATTGTTCATCAGTGATATTTTAAAGAAATAAATTTTGTAGTCTGTTTTAGAACTGTGATGATTATACTTGGATTGCATAATAATAATATCTTTGTGAAAAATGTAGACTACTAGTTCCAAAGGCATTTTTAAAAAGTATGAATTAAGGTGTGCTTCAGTTTTAAAGACAGTTTCAAGAAACGTGCATTCATATTTTTGAAACATGAAAGCTGAAGAAGTCTTGTTGGATATTGGTTTTTTACAAAATTTTAAAAATTGAAGAATTTCACAGCTGTTTCTTCAGTTTTATGTGCTTTTTCCAAATTTCTTTGAGGATAGCTACTCCAAAATCCTGTGCCAAACTCATTCTGAAAAATCATTTTCTTAAATCATTTCAATATAAATGAGAACTTACTCCCACACATTTATATAAAAGGATTGTGATTTACCACAGATTTCCTCTCTATCTTATAAATTTTTAGAGTTTGGCAATTTGATTCCTGAATATCCTGTATTTACAGGTTTATGATAATCCTAAAAATGTACTGATTGCTTTAGAAGTATATTCATTCTGTATTAGAATATTTATCTGATTATTTCATTAAATAAGAATTATAAACACAGGTGCAACTACTTTCCAGGTTATAGATGGTTAATTTATATGATATAGTATGATTATGTTTGTTTAAACTATCTTCAGCCTGTTTCAGCTAAAAGCATAATGAATAACTAGAAATTCATTTAGTAAATTTAACTTGAATTTAAAAGAAAAGAATCCAAAAGAAATTGAAAACCATAAAATAAAATAGATGACTCGTTTGAAAGGTAGGATAGTTTAGTAGAAAAATGACCAGGTAGCAGGGTCCTGGTTACTTAACAAAAATCTGGATCCTTTAGCTTAGGTAAGCTATTAAAATTTTCTGAATCTCACCTTACGAACTTTCCCTCGTCTATAGTACAGCCATCTCATTTTATCTGTTGTTTCACTTTCCATGGTTTCAGTTATCCGTGGTCAACCTCAGTCTGAAATTACTAAATGGAAAACTCTAGAAATAAACAATTTGTAAGTGTTAAATAATATGCCATTCTAGGTAGCTGGATGAAATCTGCTGCCCTACCCCTGGACATGAATCATCCTCTTGTCTATTATATTTACTGTATTCACTACCCACTTGTTAGTGTCTTAGTAGTCATCTGGGTCATCACTTCAGCTGTTCAGTGATGATAGCTATCATGCAGTCATAGTACTTGTGTTCAAGTAATTGATATTTTACTTAGTAAAGGGCCCCGAAGTGCATGAGGAGTGATGCTGGAAATATGGATTTTTTTTTTTACTATGACTAATTTATAAATTAAATGTTATCATAGATATGTATAGGAAGAAAAACAGCATATTTGGGGTTTGGTGCTATTTGCAGTTTTAGGGATCCACTGAGGGTCTTAGAATATATTCCCCTTAGAGTGGTCTTAGAATGGGTAAGTCAGTGGGAGGCTATTACAAGTCCTGATTTAGGTGATGATAAGCTCATTTCACGCATTGGAGAAGGAAATGGCAACCCACTCCAGTGTTCTTGCCTGAAGAACCCCAGGAACGGCGGAGCCTGTTGGGCTGCCGTCTTTGGGGTCGCACCGAGTCGGACACGACTGAAGCTACTTAGCAGCAGCAGCAGTAGCAAGCTCCTTTACTCTTCTCCGACATAAAAAAGCACTGTTTGTTGTTATTGTTTTTCCCAAAAGTGAAAATATCCACTTATTAAAGAGCTGACATTTATTAACATTTACTACATGGGTTATAGGACTCGTTGCAGGTGACCCCATGGACTACACCTTCTATGGAATTCTCCAGGCCAGAATACTAGAATGGGTAGCCTTTTCCTTCTCCAAGGGATCTCCCCAACCCAGTGATCGAAGCCAGGTCTCCCACATTGCAGGCAGATTCTTTACCAGCTGAGCCACAAGGGAAGCCCAAGAATATTACCATGGGTAGCCTACCCCTTTTCCAGTGGATCTTCCCGACCCAGAAATCAAACCGGGATCTCATGCATTGAAGGTGGAATCCTTAACAACTGAGCTATCAGGGAAGCCCTTTATGTTTACATACCCTCTTCTATTTAATTCTCACGATCTCCTCCCTGTTAGATATGTGTGTCACAACTTTACTAAAGAAGAACCAAACTCAATAGGATAAATAGAGTGTTTCTTATAAAATGTAGAATAGCTAGAAAATGGCAGAGCCAAGAGTTGAGTCTGTTTGTAATATTTGTTCTTAAGGACCCAACTCTACTTCCACACATAGATTTTCCCCTTTATATTTTCACAAGTTATTCAGTGGTGTTCAATATTCAACTTTCATCAGTACAGTAATGGCATGTGATGAAGAAAGAGCTTCAAGAACCCAGGCCCTTTTTCTCAATTCTTTTGCTACTTACTTTTAAGAGGTTTATATTCTTCTTTTAAAGCAGCTGAATCACTGCAAATTTTATTTTCCCAAACACCTAGTGAAGCTTTATGGCAAAGACTAATTTGTGCTCTAAAAATACTACCCACAGTTTAGAATGAGGCTCTTACCTACATAGTAACTTTAAAAGTTTTTTAAATCATCTGCCTTATAAGAAAAAAAAATCCTTGTACTTAATTAAAATGCTTGTTAAAAGACCTCATTGTATTAGTAGAAGATAGACTTCATATTTAGGATTCAATATTAATATTTGAAACTTTCCTAACTGTACCACTGAATAAACAACCAAACAAGAGATGCTGTTAGGTTCTGTTTGTCATATAGTTTTATAATATCCATTTTAATTTTGAATTTAAGATGATAAATTAAAGTGTATGTGGTGATATATTTTGTATTTATGAATGCTTTGATCTTAATATTGATGTGTGGGTAAATATTGATATTTTCTTTTATATATATATGTATGTATATATATATATATATATGTATATATATACATACACACACTCTGTATTTTTCTATGGTAATATTGATTTTTAAGGTAATACTTTTTCTTGGTAAAATATAGAAAAGAGGAAATATAGAAATACAGGGAAAAACAAAATTATGTATGAAAACATATCAATATTAATGATATATAAGTATATTAGAGGTAATATAGAAAAGTTCAACAAAGTCTGTTGTATCACATAGGAGAAGGAAAGTTGAAAATACATAAGATAAGCTTGCAATAATTTTTGCAAAGTTTAGGAGTCAGTAAATAGGTAGATAATTGAAAAATAAGTTTTAAAAGGACCTTTATCTGAATCAATCAAATGTTATGACTTCTTTTGAAAAGATGACAGTAGGAAATAAAATAAGGAAAATGAATAATTGTTAACAATGTAGTGAGGCTACTGAATTGTCTTACACCGAGTTTTTTGGATGTATTGTACTCAGTTTTTTATTCAAATTGTAAAAGTTGTATTTAATCTTTTCTTCCTACTATTTGTATTCTCTTGTTTGGGTTTACAGGTACCCTGTTTTGGGGTAAGGTGAATTAATATTTTTTCTGTTGCTGTCACACCTTAGTTCTACTGTGACTTTTATAGCTTTTGCCTTTCCTTCTGCGACTTGATTTTCTTTCTTTGTGACATTTTCTCTCCAAGAGATGACCCAAATATTCAAGAGGTTAAACCTCAGCCTTTACCAGTGCCACATATTTGCTCTCTTATCTTCTTCTCACCCCACCCCATGACTTCTAGCCTGATCCTGGATAAAAATTGTAAGCATCTTTAAGTAGAGGTTCCTTCATTTAGCCAATTTACGGGGATTACTTGAGTTAGAAAGAAAACAATAAAACAACTAACCACCTACACAGAGTATTTCTGAGCAAAAAAATCTTTACTTTATACCCTGCTGACAATTTGTCTTTCTTCCAAGGCATACAATTTCACGCACATTACACTCAAAAAGTTCTTGTCTTCTCTCACAGTCCAGCTTTTCTATTCAGTTCTTTGTTTCTTCTTTTTAAAAATACAAAGCACATTTTACTTATTCTAGTAATCTTCTCCTCTGGTAGATTTTCTTAGGAGATAGATGTGGGAAGAACACAATTGGAGAGGTACTAGAAACAAGTGTTTGGTTAAACCAGTCTTATTTTATAGCAGTTACAGACTTTTTCACCATTCACATTAGCCATCTGGAGTTATGCATAAGATTGTCTTTATAGAAAGACTTGCAAAAAGGGCATTATCAGAAATTAATGTTTATAATTAATTATATAATCAATTTTTTTTTACTAAAAAAATGCCATACTTTTAATATCTAAAGTGAATAAAGACTTTATATATTTAATTATAAATAACTCAATATATTTTAGGGCTTCCCTGGTAGCTCAGTTGGTAAAGAATATGCCTGAAGTGCAGGAGATCCAGGTTCAGTTCCTGGGTTGGGAAGATGCTCTGGAGAAGGAAATGGCAAACCACTCCAGTGTCCTTGCCTAGAAAATCCCGTGGACAGAGGAGCCTGATGGGCTGCTGTCCATGGGGTGACAAAGAGTCGGGCACGACTGAGTTACTAACACACACACAAATAAATTTTACAAGTAATGTTCAACTGAGTGTATATTTTAAAATGTGCACACATTGGTTTCCTACTCGTATTTATTATGTAAATAAATCATTATATATTTTAAAGCTCATTGTACTGAAATTAACCCATAGGTTTAAGGTTTTAAATATCAGAAAATGTCAAGATAGAATTTGATTTCCAGTGCCTCAGTATATTTTCCAGTTTGATACATAGGAGATATTCAATAAATATATATTGAATGATTGAAAGAAGAAAGGAAGTGTGGTCAAAATTTTATACTCTAAAGTATTATGCTCATCACTAGAATGATAAAGGAAACTCTTATCTATAATACAGACCTTATTATCTCAAAGGAAAGATCTATGGTAAAAAAAAAAAAAACATAATGTATGAATTTTAGTTTCTCCAAATTATTTGATGTTTATTACTATACTCCTCAAGAATGCTATGTTGTGCTGTGCTAAGTCGCTTCTGTCATGTCTGACTCTTTGCAATCCTATGGACTATAGCCTACCAGGCTACTCTGTCCATGGGATTCTCCAGGCAAGAATACTGGAGTGGGTTGTCATTTCCTTCTCCAGGGAATCTTCCCAACCCAGAAATCAAACTCGTGTCTCTTATGCCTCCTGCATTGGCAGGCATGTTCTTTACCACTAGTGCCACCTGGGAAGTGCCTCAGGAATGCTACTAGCAACCAATTTGTTTTCCATATTATTTTTTATACCTTCTTGTAGTATAGCAAATATTATCCTTCTAAAAGAGGAATGTTGGTTATCTAAATTCTCTGTTTTTAGAATGATACTTAAAAGAACATCAAAAAATTCTTCCTTTCCTTTCTCCTTTTTCTCCCCACTAGTTTCTTTCTTAAATGTTTTCTCTATACTTGACAGTATCTTGCACCTAGCATACAATTTACAAAGCTTTTGTAAGTCAGTCAGATTATTTAGCAGTTAATTAAAAATTTTATTGTATATAATAAATTTGAAATATTCGTAAAAATTGCTATTATATGTTTGAAAAACAGGAAGGACTAGTGCACTATATACTTTCTTAGAAGTCCTCATCCTAAGTTCTCTCATACTTTTGTCTAGCTGCTTCACATGTTTATGGAAATTATTTTCAACTAGATGATATCAGTTGCTTTCAAGATCTCCCTCTTTTATTGTCCTTTCCTCAATCAGTTTATATTGCAGAGCAGACACTGTGCTAAATAGTTGGTAGAAAGATAAGATAAAAATTATGTCCTTGAGGAATTTACCCAAATGACTGAGCAACTGAACTGAATACCATTAATAATGAAGTAGCAATTTCTTTCAAGTTTCTAGGAATTGTTGATAGTAAAAATTAAGTGACATTATTCTACAGCAACATAAAGGTAAATTTACATCAAATAAACCAAACATCAAATGGCATCAATATCTAGATAGAATTTTTATATATTTACAGTGGTTTAATAATATGTAAATGTAAATATGATGCTAATTATCAGTAAACAAGATGAATTACAAGGATTTAAAATTGATTAGATTTGGAGAATTAGGAAAGTATTTGATTTAGGAAGCAAAATGTTATTATAGACTTACAGTTTGAGAAGTTTACTTACCCAGGCTCACTTACTTTATTTGAAATAGTAAGATTATATAACTAATGCACTTAAACTTAATTCAAATAAAATTTTACAAGACTTTCAAATTGAATAACATAAACATGACATTTAAAGACATATGAAATATAACATTTTGTTTTTAAAATACACAGCATACAGGACAAAAAGTAGTGAAAACATGTGAACATGAAGGTTTTCTTTCCAAAGTGTTTGGTATTAGGAACATCTTATAGCAAATGTGATGTGTGAGATCTTTGGAGTTTATTTTTCGATAATTTTTTTCTAAAGTCTTGTAAAATCAATTGAAATACTATGAAATGGTATTATTGTATTATAATTACTAATCTTATGAAACCAGAAAAAAAAATCAATTATGTAGAAAGTACTTAATTCAAATATTAAAATTTTCACATAATAGTACTTCAATAAAATGCATAATTAGTAAAGGGAAAAAATACATATAAAGTTTAATGTTTTGTTTTATTTTTGAGGAATTTCTCAAATGATAGGAGATCACATATCCTGTGAATGTTGTAAATTTTATTAAATTGCTTAAAATTTTTTCAAAGCCCTGCTATAAAAGCCAAATTATTTTATACAATTAAATGCTTATATGGTAGACTCAATATGATCCCTTAAAGAAATCCATAATCCCATGATTAGGTGTTTATAAGTGGCAGAAAGACTTTTCAGATTTGATTGCACACTTTGAAGATCTTGAGATGGGGACATTATCCTGGATTATTCATGGAGACCCAATATAATCATAAATGTCCTTATAAAAAGGAGGTAAGACATTAACAGGTGAATGGATAAAGAAGTTGTGGTACTTAATACAATGCAATATTATTCAGCCATAAAAGGAGTGAATTTGATTCGGTTCTAGTGATGTGGATGAACCTAGAGCCTGTTATGCAGAGTGAAATAAGCCAGAAAGAGAAAAAACAAATATCATATATCAATGCATATATATAGAATCTAGAAACAAATGGTACTGATAAACTTATTTGCAGGCAGTAATAGAGACACAGACATAGAAATTAGACTTGTGGACATAGTGAGGGAAGGTGAGGGTGAGACAAATTGAGTGAGTAGCACTGAAACATATACATTACTATATGAAAAATAAATAGCTAGTGGAAAGTTGATATATAACACAGGGAGTTCAGCCTGGTGCTCTGTAACAAACTAGAAGGGTGGGATGGGGTGGGGGGTAGGGGGAGGTTTAAGAGGAGAGGGACATATGTATACTTAGGGCTGATTTACTTTGTTGTATGGCAGAAACCAACACGACATTGTAAACAATTATCCTCCAATTAAAAATAAAATTTAAAAAAGAAAATAATAAGTGATAGTCAAAAGAAGAGATATGACAACAGAAGCAGAGATTGGAGGGATGCACACTGAAGATGGAGGCAAGGGCTGCTGACCAAGGAATGCAGGTGTCCTGTAAGAAGCTGGAAAGAACAGGGACATAGATGTTCCCCTATAGCATCCAGAATGAACACAATACTGCTGACCTCTTAATTTTAGCCCTTAAGACCCATTTCGAACTTCTGACAATGTATGTTGTTTAAAACCACCAAGTTTGTGGTAATTTGTTATAGCACCACTAGAATACTAAGTATAACCTGTTACAATTTTTTTCTGAAATGATTAGCATATTTGAAAAAAAAAACATTGTTTACTTATGACATAAACTAGTGAAGACAGCTTTATTTTCTGAATAAAGATTATTGTGTATTTCTCTAATGATATTTTTAAAAGGTAAACATGGAAACTGTCTCTACCATGGATATGAGATGCATAACATGTTGTTATAGACAGAAATCATTTTAATTCTATGAATATAGCAAGCCCAAAGCAAGCCAAAGTCAACTTAATGGTTCAAAAAATCAATTTTAATATATTGCATATATCTACTACTTATAATAGGCAGCAAAAATATTGAATGGGTGAATAAGTGGTTTATGGTAAATATATGAGCTAATCAGATAGGGTGAATAAATGCAGTGAGTTTCCATTTAAATTTTCTTGTACTTTAAGCAAAAAGGAATTTTTCACAGTAACTGACTTGTAATACTTGAATTAAATCCATTATTTATGGACTTCCAAGTCTACTCTGCATGTATTAATTTAATTCCATTTTATCAGCACTTAGTTGCTCAGCTGTGTCTGACTCTGCGACCCCATGAACTATAGCCTGCCAGTCTCTGTCCATGGGATTTTCCAGGCAGGAATACTGAAGTGGGTTGCCATTTCCTTCTCCAGGGGATCTTCCTGACCCAGGGATCAAGCCCTGGGCTCCTGCTTTGCAGGCAGATTCTTTACCATCTGAGCCACCAGGGAAGCCCAATAGAAACCTACTTATCTTCAAAATTTTGCACAATGTCTAAATGCCCCCAATATTATAAATATGATTGTTTTCTAACTTCCAAGAAACCATAATCTTCTCATAATTTTGTCATCCTTAGAGTAATCATATTAACATTGAATAAGATAGTGAAAGGAACTCAATATTCCTTTGTTTTTATTATTGTGTTTTAATAATATATTTTGTCCTCTTTGTGCTAATTGCTTTTATATTTAAATTGGAATAGAAACCAATGCAGGATAGAATAATAAGTGACATAGAGACAAAAGATGTGGCTCCTTCAAAGTGTTCTTCATGGCAATGACATATTTCTAATTATTACTTAGGCACGTGGCAGGTCCTGTCACATTTTCCATTCCCTTACCAGTTCTCTCAAGCATGAGAATATAACAGTGCTTTAGAGTGAGAACCTTAGAATTTATATTCTGATTTTGCTAATTAATAGCTGTTTAGAAGTGAAATGACTTTATTGCTCTGTGAATGAGTCTTTTCACATAGAAAATAGAGATCATAATCCATTCACATAGTGTCTGTGAAAATTAAAATTAAATATACATGAAAAGGTTTATACAGTGATGGCCATATTAAATTAAATTCCCAGTATATATATATTAACTTCTGAGTATATCATAGCTATTTGATGATTAATATGGTTGTGGCATCTCAACCATTTCTGAAGTTTTTTGGTATTTCAGTGCTATGGTGTACATAGGCTTACAATTGTTATGCTGTTAATTTATCCCAGGAAGCCCTGGGTATCCTAGAGTTATAGCCATCTCTATTGCTCTAGGCTGTCAGTATAGATTCACAGACAAGACTTTTTGTCTCCGTTCTTCTTCTTTTTTCTTTTTTCCTTTTTGTCACCTCAGGATTTTGAGTCCTTCTTAGAACTAGTTACAGAACAATCTGTGCTATGATTTAGCTCTTGAACCAGTGCTATTTTATGCAGTTATTCTCTTTGACCCCAAAGTGGTATTAAAACACATCAAGCAAATTTTCTCATCTACCCTCAATTCTGTGCATTCTTTTCGCACATATTCCCTACTCTGCATCCTCTTTAGACTTAACCTTCAACAGAAAATTGGAATAAAGATTTATTGAGCATGGCTCCGCCCATCAGAACAAGACCTAGTTTCACCCTCAGTCAGGCTTTCCCATCAGGAAGCTTCCATAAGCCTCTTACCTTCTCCATCAGAGGGCAGACAGACTGAAAACCACAGTCACGAAAAACTAACCAATCTGAACACATGAACCACAGCCTTGTTTAATTCAGTGAAACTATGAGCCATGCCTTGTAGGGCCACAGAAGATGGAAGGGTCATGGTGGAGGGTTCTGACAAAACGTGGTCCACTGGAGAAGGGAATAGCATACCACTTCAGTATTCTTGCCTTGAGAACTCCATGAACAGTATGAAAAGGGACAACGATAGGACACTGAAAGCTGAAAGATCAACTTCCCAGGTCGGTAGTTTCCCAATATGCTACTGGAGGATCAGAGGAGAACTAACTCCAGAAAGAATGAAGACATGGAGCCAAAGCAAAAGCAACACTCAGTTGTGGATATGACTGCTGATGGAAGTAAAGTCCAATGCTGTAAAGAGCAACATTGCATAGGAACCTTGATGTTAGGTCCATGAATCAAGGCAAATTGGAAGTGGTCAAACAGTAAATGGCAACAGTGAACATCAACATTTTAGGAATCAGCAAACTAAAATGGACTGGAATGGGTGAATTTAACTCAGATGACCATTATATCTACTCCTGTGGGCAAAAATCCCTTAGAAGAAATGGAGTAGACATCATAGTCAACAAAACAGTCCAAAATGCAATACTTGGATGCAATCTCAAAAATGACAGAATGATCTCTGTTCATTTCCAAGACAAACCATTCAATATCATAGTAATCCAAGTCTATGCCCCGACCAGTAATGCTGAAGAAGCTGAAGTTGAACGGTCTATGAAGACCTACAAGACTTCCTAGAACTAATACCCTCCAAAAGATGTCCTTTTCATTATAGGGGACTGGAATGAAAAAGTAGAAAGTCAAGACATACCTGGAGTAGTGACCAAATTTGGCCTTGGAGTACAGAATGAAGCAGGGCAAAGGCTAATAGAGTTTGCCAAAAAAGCACACTGGTCATAGCAAACACCCTCTTCCAACAACACAAGAGAAGACTCTCCACATGGACCTCACCAGATGGTCAATACTGAAATCAGATTGATTATATTCTTTGCAGCTATAGAATGAGAAGCTCTATATAGTCAGCAAAAACAGGACCAGAAGCTGACTTTGGTTCAGATCATGAACTCTTTATTGCCAAATTAATACTTAAATTGAAGAAAGTAGAGGAAATCGATTTTTCTAGGGATTAGACAGAGTACCCGATAGACAGAATGCCTGAAGAACTATGGATGTAGGTTTGTGACATTATACAGGAGGCAGTGATCAAGAACATCTCCAAGAAAAAGAAATGCAAAAAGGCAAAATGGTTGTCTGAGGAGGCCTTACAAACAGCTGTAAAAAGCAGAGAAGTAAAAGGCAAAGGAGAAAAGGAGAGATATATCCACATGAATGCAGAGTTCCAAAGAATAGCAAGGAGAGATAAAAAGCCTTCCTCTGTGATCAATGCAAAGAAATAGAGAAAAAACAACAGAATGGGAAAGACTAGAGATCTCTTAAAGAAAATCAGAGATACCAAGGGAACTTTTTATGCAAATATGTGCACAATAAAGAACGGAAATGGTATGGACCTAACAGAAGCAGAAGATATTAAGAAGAGGTGGCAAGAATACACAGAAGAGCTACTGAAAAAAGATCTTCATGACCCAGAAAATCACGAGGGGTTGGTCACTCACCTAGAGCCAGACATCCTAGAATACTAAGTGAATTGGGCCTTAGGAAGTCTCACTATGAACAAAATTAGTGGAAGGGGTGGAATTCCAGTTGAGCTATTTCAAATCCTAAAAGATGATGCTGTGAAAGTGCTGCACTCAATATGCCAGCACATTTGGAAAACTCAACAGCGGTCACAGGACTGGAAAAAGTCAGTTTTCATTCCAACCCTAAAGAAAGGCAATGCCAAAGAATCCTCAAACTACTGCTCAATTGCACTCATCTCACATGCTAGCAAAGTAATGCTGAAAATTCTCCAAGCTAGGCTTCAGCAATATGTGAACCGTGAACTTCAAACTGGATTTAGAAAAGGCAGAGGAACCAGAGATTACATTGCCAGCATCCACTGGATCATTGAAAAAGCAAGAGAGTCCCAGAAAACCATCTACTTCTTCTTTATTGACTATGCCAAAGCCTTTGACTGTGTGGATCACAACAAACTATGGAAAATTCTGAAAGAGATGGAAATACGAGACCACCTGCCTGCCTCCTGAGAAATCTGTATGCAGGTCATGAAACAACAGTTAGAACTGGACATGGAACAGACTGGTTCCTAATCAGGAAAGGAGTGCGTCAAGGCTGTATATTGTCGCCCTGCTTGTTTAATGTAAATGCAGAGTACATCATGAGAAATGCTGGACTGGGTGAACCATACGCTTGAATCAAGATTGCTGGGAGAAATATCAATAACCTCAGATATGCAGATGACACCACCCTTATGGCATAAAGTAAAGAAAAACTAAAGAGCCTCTTGGTGAAAGTGAAAGAGGAGAGTGAAAATGTTTGCTTAAAACTCAGCATTCAGAAAATTAAGATCATGATATCTGGTCCCATCACTTTATGGCAAATAGATGGGTTAACACTGGAAGCAGTGACAGACTATATATATGTGTGTATATATATATTTGGCTCCAAAATTACTGCTGATGGTGACTTCAGCCATGAAATTAAAAGATGCTTGCTCCTTGGATGGAAAGTTATGATCAACCTAGACATTTTATTAAAAAGCATATACATTACTGTGCCAAAAATGATCTATCTAGTCAAGGCTATGGTTTTTCCAGTAGTCATGTATGGATGTGAGAGTTGGACTATAAAGAAAGTTGAAAGCCGAAGAATTGATGCTTTTGAATTGTGTTGTTTGAGAAGACTCTTGAGAGTCTTCTCCCTTGGACAGCAGAGATATTCTGCCAGTCCATGCTAGAGGAAAGCAGTCCTGAATATTCATTGGAAGGACTAATGCTGAAGCTGAAACTCCAATATTTTGGCCACCTGATGCAAAGAACTGACTCATTTGAAAAGACCCTGGTGCTGGGAAAGATTGAAGGCTGGAGGAGAAGGGGACGACAGAGGATGAGATGATTGGATGGCATCACTGACTTAGTAGACATGAGTTTGAGTAAACTCCAGGAGTTGACAATGGACGGGGAGGCCTGGTGTGCTGCAGTTCATGGTGTTTCAAAGAGTTGGACACGGCTGAGCAAGTGAACTGAACTGAATTGGTGCTGGAAATTGCATGAATCTCACCCAATCTTACTATGGATTTGTGCATTGTGTCCTTTAGAGTCATGTTTTCCTCACTTATATTAACTTTTTAGTGCTAGTTTATTCTCCTCCAGGCCCATTTTTCTCCATAGATCACAATAGATAGTGAAAGTGTTAGTCTCTCAGTCATGGCTGACACTTTGTGACGCCTTGGACTATATGTAGCCCACCAGGCAAATCTGTTCGTGGGATTCTCCAGGTAAGAATACTGAAGTGTTTTGCCATTCCCTTCTCCAGGGAAGATCCCAACAAGGGATCGAAGTCGGGTCTCCCACGTTGCAAGCAGATTCTTTACTCTCTGAGCCACCAGGGAAGCCCAACAATAATAAGAAGGTGTCAGTGTCCTCCAGTACCTCCAGGTGTATCCTGGCCATGTTCAGTTATTTCACTCAACAAATATTGGTGCAGCCCTTATTATATGAGTTTTCACACACTGGCTCTAGGTTAATAACACTAGTAATTAATCATGAAGCAATCTAAACTTTTTTTTTGGGGGGGTAAACATCCTATAATTCAGAGTATAGTTGTATAGTATGATTGTATAGTTATAACTCATTTATTTTTAATTGTAAATTGAGCTGTCCTTTCCTCATTCTACTCTGTTTCTTTAAATTTCAGAATAGTTTTATATAGCCTTGGAAAACAATAAAATAGGAAAGACTAGAGATCTGTTCAAGAAAATTAGAGATAACAAGGGAACATTTCATGCAAAGATGTACACAATAAAGGAAAGAAATATTATGGACCTAACAGAAGCAGAAGATATTAAAAAGAGATGACAAGAATTTACAGAAGAACTATACAAAAAAGATTTTAATTACCCGGATAAACACAATGATGTGATCACTCACCTAGAGCCAGACATCCTGGAACGTGAAGTCAAGTGGGCCTTAGGAAGCATTATCATGAACAAAGCTAGTGGAGGTGATAGAATTCCAGCTGAGCTATTCAAATACTAAAAGATGATGCAGTGAAATTGCTGCACTCAATATGCCAGCAAATTTGGAGACTTCAGCAGTGACCACAGGGCTGGAAAAGGTCAATTTTCATTCCAATCCCAAGTAACGGCAATGCCAAAGAATTTTCAAACTACCACGTAATTGCACTCATTTTATATGCTAGCAAAGTAATGCTCAAAAGCCTTCAAGCTAGGCTTCAACAGCTCTGCAACTGAGAACTTCGAGATGTTCAAGCTGGATTTAGAAAAGGCAGAGGAACCAGAGAACAAATAGCTAACATTCATTGTATCATAGAAAAAGCAAGGGGATTCTAGGAAAACATCTATTTCTGCTTCATTGACTACACTAAAGACTTTGACTGTGTGGATCGCAACAAACTCTGGAAAATTTTTAAAGAGATGGGAATATCAGACCACCTTACCTGCCTCCTGAGAAACCTGTATGCAGAACAAGAAGCAACCATTAGAACAGAACTTGGAACAATGGACTGGTTTAAAATTGGGAAAAGAGTACATCAAGGCTGTATATTGTTAGCCTGCTTATTCAACTTATATGCAGAGTATAGCATGTGAAATGCTGGGGTGGATGAAGCTTAAGCTGGTATCAAGATTTCCAGGAGAAATATCAATAACCTCAGATATGCAGATGACACCACCTTTATGGCAGAAAGCAAAGAAATTAAAGAGGCACTTGATGAAGAGGAAAGAGCAGAGTGGAAGAGCTGGCTTAGAACTCAACATTCAAAAAAACCTAAGATCATGGCATCTGGTCCCATCATGTCATGGCAAATACATGAGGAAACAATGGAAACACTGACAGACTTCATTTTCGTGGGCTCCCAAATCACTGCTGGCCATGACTGCAGCCATAAAATTAAAAGATGCTTCCTCCTTGGAAGAAAAGCTATGAAAAACCTAGACAGTGTATTAAAAAGCAGAGACATTACTTTGCCAACAAAGGTCCATATACTCAGAGTATGGTTTTTTCCAGTAGTCATGTGTGAATACGAGAGTTGAACCATGAAGAAAGATGAGTGCCGAAGAATTGATGCTTTTGAACTGTGGTGTTGGAGAGACTCTTGAGAATCCATTGAACTACAAGGAGATCAAACCAGTCAATCCTAAAGGACATCAACCCTAAATATTCATTGGAAGGACTGAACCTGAAGTTGAAGCTCCAATACTTTGACCAACAGCGAACTCATTGGAAAAACCCTGATGTTCGGAAAGATTGAGGTTAGGAAGAGAAGGGGATGACAGAGGATGAGATGATTGGAGGCATCATCGATTCAGTGAGCATGAGTTTGAGCAAACTCAGGAAGATAGTAAAGGACAGGGAAGCCTGGCCTGTTGCAGTCCATGCGGTCACAAGGAGTCAGACACGACTGAGCAACTGAACAACAATATTAGACAGAAGGCGTGAGTAAAGCCTTTAAAAGATATAAGTTTTAAATGTATCCCCTTTGATACTTGGCATTCTAATTCCGTTTCTCATATTAATTCAAATTCTTCCATGAAGATTTCAAAATTCAAAATTGCCCTCATGTGAATAACTTGGTTATTTTGTGTTTCTTTACCTTCAATATAGCCTATAATTAATACAATTTGCTGCTGCTGCTACTGCTAAGCCGCGTCAGTCATGTCCGACGCTGTGCAACCCCATAGATGGCAGCCCACCAGGCTCCTCTGTCCCTGGGATTCTCCAGGCAAGAATACTGGAGTGGGTTGCCATTTCCTTCTTCAGTGCATGTATGCATGCATGCTAAGTCGCTTCAGTCGTGTCCAACTCTGTGCAACCCCATGGACAGCAGCCCACCAGGATCCCCTGTCCACGGGATTCTCCAGGCAAGAATACTGGAGTGGGTTGCCATTTCCTTCTCCATAATACAATTTAGGATAGCATATTGAGACATCAAAAAACCCAACTTTCTCAATATCATGAAAGAGCAATCTTTTGTGCGTACAGCTTGATTTCAAGTCTTGTAACATTTCTCATAAATTTATTTCAAAATTACCTAGAGAAAGCCAATAAGTGAACATTTTCGAGAAAGTGGGGTGTGCCATATCCTTTTATGTTCACTATAGGCTAGCTATTTACTTTTGGAAGCTTTCAAATTTACATCCAAATTTCTACAGCAAATCCTTTCTCATTTTAGTTTTTAAAGTAGCTTGAAATAGATTCACTACTCAGTTACATTGAGATGTAATAGTTTCTAAAAACTGTCTGCAGTTAAAAACAACCAAACAAAACCCAGCAAATGTAATTATGGAGACAAGAAAGGAATGAATCTCTCTCAAAAGGCAGAGCATAGGCTTTCCTATACTGTTGTTTTCCTTGACTTGCTCTCTTTCCTATTCTTACTCTTAGAAAATTCATTGCTGTTAAGTTTATCAGGACAAAAGGAAAAATTCAGATGAAGTCCATATTCAAATTTGTTGTAAACAAAATGCATTTATTTCTGCAACAAGATTTTTGAGGGTTTTTTTTTTTTTTACCTTCTGTATTCATTCTGTTTTCTCAAGTACTGATTGAACTGGTAGTTGGCTGTGTGCATCAGATTCTAACAAACTTTTCTAATGGCTGTATTCTGGCTTTATCCTGATCTGTTCTATCCTATTTATCGAGCTATTTACCCAAATTCATCAAGGCTTAATTCCAGGAAAATGCTTGCCTAGTAAAAGAATATTGCAGAGAGTATCAAGGCAAAGCTGTAAGGATTCCTGGTTCTACTGTATCATGCACTCACTAATACTCATATTGAATGAGTTTCAAATATCAAGTTCAGATCTCATAAATTATGAAATGACTGCCCTGCAACAGATGGTATGTGTTACTCTTTTAAAGAACGAGTGATAAATGTAAAGTGAAAAACATAAACTATTCTTTGTCTTTAGGACCCAGCAGTCCTTCAGTCATTTTTCAACATTTGCCTACATTTGTGATTAGCACTGATTCTAACACAAAATTCAAGAGTTTATGATGTTATATTACTTGTTTGAATCTTACCAGCTGCTGCTTCTTGGGGGTGTCAGATGATATTTTCTAAAATGTTGAAATGCCTTTTTTTTTTTATCATCAGGGAGTAGCTTGAACACTGGCAGTAACTCTTCACTAAAAATCCGTTTGTCATTGGTTCTGAAAATGCTGAAGATTCAGAATAGGGATCAACGTATGAAGGCCATTTTATTTTACTTAAGTATTAGAAAACTGGGATCCTTTCTGCCTCATTGATGAAAAATAGAGATGAAGAGTCTCGCTGTTTACCAGAAATATTCAAATGAATCTAGTGCTTTAAAATATGGTTTATCTTTTCAATGCAAGCACTTACATTAGTTATTTTGACTCTTCAAATAGCTATGCACACTAAAGAATAAAATAGTTTCTGGCATGTAATTAGTGCTTGATAAAAATTTGCTATTAATATTTTAATCTTTCGTACAATATGGGTAGAGAGTTTAGCCTATTGTTGAAAACACCAAATAAATAATAAAATTCTGAATTGTTGTTGTTTTTTAGTCGCTAAGTTGTATCCTACTCTTTGTGACCCCATGGACTGGGGCCCACAAAGGTCCTTACTGTCCATGGGATTTTCCAGACAAGAATACCTGGGTGGGTTGCCATTTCCTTCTTCAGGGGATATTTCAGAACTAGAGATTGAACCCACATCATTCTTTACTGCTGAACCACCAGGGAAGCCCCAAGCTATAAATAGTATTGTACTTTCCTGATTTGGGCTCTTGAGATATTCTACCTGAGTGTGTTTTTAAAAGTTAAAATTCTGATATGGACTAGTATTCATCTATCTTTGAATTATTTCAGTATATACTGTATACTTTAACAGAAACTCAAATCTAATTTTACATTAGTGATGGTTGCTAGGTAACTTTGATGCAAATAGTTCTGAAACATTTAGGAGATCATTCTCTGATTGGAGTGGAAACTGGAGTGACTTAGAAGCTGATGGTCCAGGAAACAACTGATTGAGAAAGAATTTTGTGGAGTGTTTAATAAAAATAGACTGTAACTCGTCTACTTGATTTTCTTTCTCTTTGTCAAAATTAAAATATAAAAGGGAGAATTCACTAGAGAAAAATTAAGTATTTTTCCCGAATAGTAGATATTGTTCTCTGAGCAAGTACCAAGTGTTGACACTATGCTAAATACTTTGTATACAGTATCATTTCCTAACAGCAAGGCCAAGTGCAGCCTTTAGCATGCAGTTGCTTCTGTGTGCCATTACCCCTCACCCTGTTACCAGGCAACAGGTCCCACTCAGCCATTGGTCTGCACCACAGAGGACCCTGCACCACAGCTGTCAATAAGTGACCCTTAGTGGTCACGTTGAGCCTCTGGTCAGCACTGCAGTGGACCCCACCCACAAGCATCCAACTGCCAAGAAGTGTCAGTTAGGAAGAGGATTTTAGCCAAAGGTTGGTGAAGTGGTGGCCTTTAAGTGGAGAGTGAGGTAAGAGGTGGATCCCAGCCTTCTCCCTGGGGCCCTCCAGCTCACCCAGCCTTGAACCAGCATGTGAGCTGGGGATTCAGGGGACAAACTAAGGGCTGTGTTTGGCAGGGCTCCAGAGCCCTCATTAAGGCCACTCACTGGCCCTGGCCCAGGCATTGAGGCAGTTGTAAACATCTTCCCCATCCCTGTCTCTGTGACCTAATAGCAGTGGCAGTCTGCCTGGGTTGCAGTTTGTGGGAGCTGCCATACCGCCCTCCCCAGCCATTTTGGTGGCCTGAGGAAGCTGCCAATTAAAATCTGCCTCCTCTTAGCCAGGACTGAGTCCCTAGAAGGTGAAAGTATTGCCTCAGGACCTGGTCCTTTTTTGACAGAGCAGGGAAAAACTTCTGTTTGGTAGAAATATGGGGCTTCCCAAGTGGCGCTAGTGGTAAATAACCCACCTGCCATTGCAGGAGACATGAGACAGGGGTTCGCTCCCTGGGTTGGGAAGATCCCCTGGAGAAGGGCATGCAGTGCACTCCAGTATTCTAGCTTAGAGAATCCCATGGATAGAGGAGCCTGGCAGGCTAAAGTCCGTGGAGTCGCAAAAGAGTAGGACACGACTTAGCTGCTGTTGCTACTGCTAAGTCGCTTCAGTCCTGTCCAACTCTGCGACCCCATAGATGGCAGCCCACCAGGCTCCCCTGTCCCTGGGATTCTCCAGGCAAGAACACTGGGGTGGGTTGCCATTTCCTTCTCCAATGCCTGAAAGTGAAAAGGGAAAGTGAAGTCGCTCAGTCGTGTCTGACTCTTTGCAACTCCATGGGCTGCAGCCTACTAGACTCCTCTGTCCATGGGATTTTCCAGGCAAGAGTACTGGAGTGGGGTGCCATTTCCTTCTCCAGAAGTGACTTAGCATGCATGCACAAACGGTAGAGATTTACAGAAACATCATTATTCACTTCAAGAACAAAGGATCTGACACCAAGAAGTTTGCAACACCTTTCCTAGAAAAGGGCTCTACTAAAGCTTTCAAGAATTTGGGTTTTTCATGGCTGATTCATGTCAATGTATGGCAAAAACTACTACAATATTGTAAAGTAATTAGCCCCCAACTAAAATAAATATATAAAAAAAAAAAAAGAATTTGGGTTTTTTTAAGGCATGAGCCACCCATCTCCTTCTCTGTTCCAGACTCTGACATTCTGGTATTGTTTGGTCTCACTGTGCATCAGACACACAACTTGCTTTTGGTAACAATTTTGTCCTATAGCAGTTTGTTTATTTATGTAGTATAGTTCCCATTTTAAAAATAAGGAACACAGGAACATATTCTTAATCCTTATTTTGTCCAAGTTCCCATGCTTAGTAGATGGGTGGAGAGAAGGGGTGGGGATTTGAATACAGGTCCCTTTGACTCATGCAATTCTGTTCATTTTATTAAAGGCTGGTAAAAATAGCTTCTTATCTGGGAATTGATAATTCTTATCTGCTATCTTTTGCAAAATGTTTTACTATTCTTTAGGGCGAAACCTAAAAATTAGAGTCATGTTTGCTGAAGTTAGCTTGACATGGAAACAGTTTCTATCAGGAGGTAGGAATCATTGTTAGGAACCTATGTTAGTACAAGGAGTACAAGAAAAAAAAATCATTAGGGAGTAGGGTGATGACTATCACTTATTCTATATTGTTTTATTTTTATAGCCGTTTTTTTTATTTATGTAGTATAATTTCCATTTTAAAAATCTCACAAGTCTTTCTCTGAACTGAATCTGATTTATAATGCTTTGTTTCTGTTACTAATTGTTAAACACTTGCATTAGTTTTCTACTGCCACTATATTGCAACATGGTGATAATTTTATTCCCTTACAGATGTGAAAGTCAGAAGTCTAAAATAAGGTTATTGATAGAATCCATTTCTATTAGAAGAGTCTATTCCCTTGACTTTTCCAGCTTCTAAAGGCTACCTAAATGCTATGACTTGTGGCCCCTTCCTCCATCTTCAGAGCACATCACTCCACCCTCTGCTTCTGTCCTCAGGTCTCTTCTCTGACCTTGACCCTCTTGCTTCTCTTTCATAGGGACCCATTATGGGCTCACCGGGATGATTCAGGATTGTCTTCTCATCTCAAAATCCTTAACTTAATCACACCTGTAAAAGTTCATTTTGCAATGAAAATTAAAACATGCACAGGCTCAGGGGATTATGGTATGGTCAGTTGAGAAAGAGGGCATTATTCAGCCTTCCACAAGTTTTTTTTTTTTTTTTTTAATTAAAGTGCATGATTTTATTTTAAAAAGAGTATAGTTCACTATAGAATATACTTCAAGAATATACTTTGAGAATATATGTAATATATTTATGTAATATATAACATAATATATGTAATATATAACATATATGTAATATATGTAATATATGTAATATATAACATATATGTAATATATGTAATATATTTTCCCTCCACTGATCTACTGATAATATTTTATAAAAAAACCATGTGAAACTTTCCTTTGAGTCAAATTTTATTTTCTCAGAACTTCCTTTTCAATATCTCCACAATAGTTTGACCATTTACTGTTTCCTTCTTTACTAAGCTCTTCTTTTAACTTAGCAATATTTCTTTAAATTTTGAAGCACTCTCACCAATTCAATCTCATAAATATTATTTTATTTTGTTGAATTTCTTATACTTTGAAGAATTCAATGATCCTAATCCTTCCGCAGACATGTTGCAAGTAGCTTCAGTGTATTCTTGACTACTCATGGAAAAATATGACTTCTTATCTTGAAAATTAACATGCTCCAGTCCTTTTGCTCCTTTGCGATTTCTTCATCTTCCCAAACTATTATATAATTTCATTTTTAGAAAGCTTCCCAGTGTGAAAGTAACTTACAACACAGGGAAAAATGCCAGAATCCATGAATGAGAATACTTAAAGTTAAGGACAATTTTTCTTCCATTCTTACTTTTGCAAGGTTTAGTGATCTTCACTTTTGTGAAAAGATTCCAATAATAGTAGAAAGCGTATGCTTTTGTTTTTTGCTCTTCTATTACCATACTTAACTCAATATCGCCACTGTTATTTAGTTTCTTACACAAAATAACCAGATTAACCTTTAAGCTGTCACGTTCACTCTTTTCAAGCTTCAAAGGAAACGGATCACTTTAGCGCCAAGCAAAATTTATTCCATTTTTTATGAGAGTTTTAGACAAACCAATAATTTAGCATGCCAGAATTCTAACTGGCATGCCTAAATCTTATAATGTTATACCCTTAAATTGAGTGTTATTAAATCACCAAGAAGTTTCAAAGTGGTAGAATAAAGATTATGTTAAGTCTGAGATTAAGCTGTCACATCATAGTAATTTGATTTTAAGTCTGGCTCCACCACCTCCATTAGTAATCACATCCTTAACAGAGACAAAGTTCATCCAGTATGAGTTCTCATTGCAGATGAAGTACTGATGTTTTTGTGTTACTTTGGTCAGTCAATAAAGTTAAAAGGATAAAGTTCATTTAGTTTTCAACTTGAAGTCAAATGTCTATTTAATTAAATTTTCCAGTATTTGGCAAGAAAGAACTAGTCACGTCATCTTTCTTCAGCTTGATATTAAATAGCATATTGTGAAGTTTGGTAAAGAATATCTGCATTAATATGAAACAGATATACTTGAAATCTATTTAGAAGAGCATCAGGAAGTCCAACTTCTTCGTTAAGATAGTTGATAACTTCTGATAGTCCCCTAATGCTAAAAGTTTGTATTACATCTGCAGGTTTTAAGTATGATATTCATTTTCTAATTGGCTTATGTTACTCTCTAGTATTCTATTTCTTTAAATATTGAGTCTATCTATCTATTATATATATATATATCTTTTATAATTCACAAAATAATTTCTAAACCAAGCAGATGATAATGACTTTAAAACAGTATGTCTTCTACATTTCATTTCTAATCCAGACACCTATCACATAATCATCTCTTCTACTCTGTGCTATTGAAAATTTACAGTGCCTTTTTTAATATACTGATGACATATATAAAGAAGAAGTAAGTCAAAAATATATTATGAATAATGTGGTCATATTGTATTTACTTGACAAGATAAAGAACCCACCTGCCAGTGCAGGAGACTAAAGAGACATGGGTTCGATCCCTTGGTCAGGAAGATCCCCTGGAGGAGGGCATGGCCACCCACTCCAGTATTGTTGCCTGAAGAATTTAACAGACAGAGAAGTCTGGCAAGCTTTTGTCCTTAGGGTCACAAAGAGTTGGACACTACTGAAGTAACTTAGCATGCATGCATATGTCAAATCACTAAATATATATTATACTTAGTATATATTCAGTGACCAATTGAAGACTAACTACAAAGATAACCTTAATATCCTTAAAAAGCTTATAACCAATTTCATGAGAAAATACAAATTCCTGACTGACTCTTATAGTTTTATATGTGTGAAATAAAAATTCTCATGAGCCAGTTTCTATAGAAGTAGAAAGAAATATTCAAAAACTAAAATTGGCAAAGATTCAGGGTAGAAGAATACAGTGAAGTGAGTTAAAAAAAATAAGTTGTAATAATATTTTAAGTCAAAAAGTGTTTGTTATTTGAAAATTGATAAAAAAAAAAAAAAAAAAACAATGGGTGGGAACATCCAAAAGCTCAGTGAAACAGCAAAGGACCCTATACAAGAAGTGTTAGTGATAGATGTGTTTCCAAGAAAACACTATCAACTGTTTTCTGTCCATTTCTGAATTCTCTAGAAACTGGCCTAATAATTGTAGCATATAGTGGTTACGTGTAGGACACATTACTGTGTTTTTGAATTTGAGCTAGTATTCTCTTTGTAAACTCACAAAGCTTCTGTACGAGTTCTTCTTGAGATGGTCTATACTGTTAGCACAGAACCTCATTTACTAATCTCAAGTCATTCTGTTATGTGCATCACTTAACCACAGAGAAATTTCTGCCACATGAAAGTCAGGAGCAATTACAAGACTAGAGTAAATCAATCTGATTTATACCCTTATCTCTTAGCTATGGAGTAATATTTAAAATTACTAAATACTAGAGTTAGACCATAAAGAGTGCTGAGCACCAAAGAACTGATGCTTTCAAACTTTGGTGCTGGAGAAGATTCTTGAGAGTCCCTTAGACAGCAAGGCAATCAGACCAGTCAATCCTAAAGGAAATCAACCCTGAATATTCATTGGAAGGACTGATGTTGAAACTGAAACTCCAATACTTTGGCCACCTGATACAAAGAACTGACTCTTTGGAATGACCCTGATGCTGGGAAAGATTGAAGACTGGAGAAGGGGACGACAGAGGATGAGATGGTTGGATGGCATCATCAACGTGATGGACATGAGTTGTGTAGGCTCCGGGAGTTGGTGATGGACAGGAAAGCCTGGCATGCTGCAGTCCATGGAATCGCAAAGAATCGGACAGAGATTGAGCGACTGAACTGAACTGAACTAGTTTTCTCTGTTTGGTTTCTGACTCATTCTTTGAGACAGTAATATCAAAAATTATTTCTCTATGTGAAGTTATAAAGTCTTAATGATTGTAAAATTCATGATTTATTTTTAAAAAGGCATTTACTGAGCTTCAGTGCTATATGCTAGGCACTTAGTGAAAAGCTGAAGCAAAAACTGAAAAAAAATAGTGGGTCATTGACCTTACAGAATGAAAAGAGGTTACACACATTCAAATATTCTTGTGATATTCACAAATGCTTAGTTTTTAAATTCCACTAATTATACATTAAATAAATTATTTAGAATTGTTTATTTAGTATGTGAGATTATCTCAAGAAAAAAATGTGATTAAATATCATAATCATTTTGGTGTATTCTTCTTCATTCCATCACAGTATATTGCAATCTTTGATTCCAGCCCCAGCTTATAAAATGAGATAACTGCATATTACATAGAGTTCCAGAAAATCCACTTTAAATTATATCTTATGTAAATGGCAGGCTGTTCTTTTGCAATGGGTGGCATTATTTAATCCAGTTAAAATTACTTTCTTTTTAACTCTGGAGCTTTGACTTAAATTAGTTTATCCTCAGGCTTCAGCATCTCACTTAAACCATTAGTGTTCTTCTTCCTCTAGGGACTCCCATTTATACTTTCCCATCCAGAATGTAATCCTATCAGAAATGGTAATTATACTTTATACTTCGTAACATCTTTCATCCAGAGAAATCTTGAGCATTTTAAAATATGACCTTGTTAATGTTTTCCACCTCCCTGAGATGTAGCCACTAGCTGAGAAGAATTTCTGCAGATTTACAGATAGGAAAAGGGGGTGAAGGAGAAAAATGGAGTTCTCCAAACATGATTTTAAATGTGAGAAGGGATAAGTTGAATATCAGAGGTACTCCACAAGAATATACATTTTTTTTAGAAATATACTTATAAGCAATTATAAAATTTAATTTTCATTTAAAAAATAATTTCCCAGTCATTATTCATTAACTGGCTACTCTGGTATGCTAAAACACTGAGTACAGCAGAAAGCAAAACAGGACCAGGTGAGGTGGGAGAAGAAGACACAGGTTTCTGATCCTATAAGGCCTATGGGCCAAGAAAAGGGTTTTAGACGTGGTTTAAGTTTGTTGAAGGGCTTAGACCATGTTTAAGTTTTAAAAAAGAATCACCCCGAATAGAATGTGAAATAGGGGATTTAAGACAGTGAGCAGAGAAAATCCATTAGGATTTTTATTTCTAATGTTGTTAATTGGTTGTTTTTGCTCTAAAACTTCACCATGTGCTCAGTGGTTCTGGAACATATAATAATAACTTCTAGAAATCTGTGCAATTATATAGGAATAAGTAATGTTGAATGTATTGAATTTTCTAATAAAATATGCTGCTTTGTTTATTCAGGAGCTTCTTGAAAATTGCTTAACTTGGGAGAAAGTGTTGTAGATAAATCATGCTTTTATGAAATTGTAGACTGATTGGAAAGCTTAGATCTGCACTCAGACAACTAATAGCTATCTATCTATGTGTCTTATTGTCTAGATACAGTATTATAGGAGTTCTAAAAAGAAGATCATCACTTAAGGGGAAAATGAACAGCAAAAGAGAAAGAGGCTATATATTTCATGAGTCAAGTCATGAAAGTATATTTAAAAACTCCCAGTCATGTCATTTATTTCCCAAACACTATGGAAAGTTATAAAGAGGATGTAAATATATAACATTGTGTTTGTATTCAGTCAGGTGTCAAGTGTTAGTCACTCAATAATGTCTGACTCTTTGTGACCCCATGGACTGTAGCCCACCAGGCTCCTCTGTCCATGGAATTCGCCAGGCAAGCATACTGGAGTGGGTTGCCATTTCCTTCTCCAAGGGATCTTAGTGACCCCGGGGCTGAACCAAGGTCTCCAGCGTTGCAAGCAGTCTCTTTACCAACTGAACCACCAGGAAAGACTTTGGATTCAGTGGTCATAGTCTATTGACTATGGTCATACTTGCCCAAAGCTGTAATACTAGACACACTACCAGAAGTACCACAAAATAGAATATGAAAGAAGAAATTTAATCTAACTGCAGAACCAAAGCAGTTTTTAAATTTGAGAATAGTAGACAACAAAATATCAAGTTTTAATTCAAGAGAGAACAGATTTTACCTTAAATATCAGTTTGAAAGAAGACTGATAGGTCAGAGAATTTTAGAAAATGCTGTGACAGTTGCATTCAAGTGCCTTAAATTCCAGAAAGAATAGTTAATTAGATGAATGCCACCATCTAAGTGTTCAGTGATTCCACCTGAACTCAAGTGCTGATGATGGTGAGGGGGAGAAATGAGATTAGGGTGAAGTGGTGAAGAAAATGTGACAGAAACTAACAAATTCTTGAGTGTAGTTTAAAAAAAATGCAAGTACTGAGTTTTGAGCCATAGTGATTTTGCAAGTGGCAGTACTATTATTTACAATAGGAACATGAAGAAATGTTGGTGTGTAGAGTTCAGTGAAGTGGGATTGGAAGTAAGTTCTTAACTATCTGAAGTTTGAGGTGCTGGGGAAATTTATAGTGCTCAGCAGTGATGACAGCCCTGGGTTTAGAAAAGAGCTTGAGGCAGGAAAGAAAAGAATAGCTTATAAAAATATTTGAGGCATTTTTTCCTGAAACCTAACTTAATTCTCCAAATTTATTGAGGAAATACTACTAAAACCCAAGGTCATACAGCTAATAAGTAGACCTGAAGTTTAACCTCCTTCACCATCATTTCATTGAACCAAACCACTATGCTGCCACTTCAGAAGGAACTAAATAATTGAGAATCAATTGTAGAGAGGTACGAGTGGAATTTTGAGAGTGATGCAAGTATCTGAAACAAACCAAAGGGTGTGGTTGTGGTGGTGGTGGGGGGTGCGTAGAGAACAAAAACTTTGCAAACAGGATGGAGATATATATGCAGAAGGTTTGTCAAAGTTGAAACACGCTAATCCAGAACCAAGGGAAAAGGCTATTGTCACAAAAACTAGGAGAAGGAAGTTTACAGAAAAAGAAACACATTAACTTGTATAATTCTGTAGAGCAGTATTTCTCGAAGTATGTTCTATGGAACATTAGCCATGCAACATAATTGAGGCGTGCAAAGGAAAGATTGCATCTATCACCAAGTAAGTTTGTAAGACACAACATAATAAGCTCTCACTACTGTCTTTCTCCTCATCTTCTAGAATCACAGTGTAAATTAGCACGTTAAAGCTATAGAGAAATATTAAATTTAACTTCATCTTAGTGGGCATCTTCTATTTTTTTAATGTTTTAAACCTAGGAATTACATATTTGAATATATTTTTAAGAAAAGAATCATTTAGGGGTAGGATGAAGATTCTAAAAGAGGGGGCTCTTGAGTCACTAGAATCTTAAGAAATGTTAAAAGAGGTGTTGCAGAGATAAAAGGACAGTTTAAATCTGGACACAGGATTGGGGGTAAACAATGAAAGAGAGTTGTGGAATTGTAGAATTAGGAGGAAAGGGTGAGGCCCATGGGTTAATGACTGTGTTAAAATTACTCTGGAGCCAGATTGATTACATAGCGGACTACTACTGGGACTCTGGGCTGTGTGAAGGTTGATAGGAATACCTGTCCCTGAGTTATTCTGTCCTGGTGATGACTCCAGTTTCCCTCTCCATTGTTTCTAGACTCCACTCCTTTCAAGTTTCAATCTTTGAATTTGTCCACCTTGATTATGTTGATCTCAAAAGTATTGCTTAGAACTGAAGACAGAGTTCCTTGCCTTTTTCTAGGGCACTGTGTGTTTCATCTTTTCTGACAACATGATCAGAGGGTGGGTTCTCTTTGAATTTTATTCAATTGTATTTAATTTATATGAATCTTTAAAATTCTTCTAGTAGCTATCCAACTTTTGTACATGAATGAAACACCTTTTTAAGGTTATTTTATAACTTTGCATTACAATTTGCATTTACATTTTATTAGTATCAACCCTTTATCCTTGCCTGGTATTTAAAGGACTTTTTCAAATATTCATTCTGACTTTCTTTTTATGGGAGCCCCTAGCTTTGTGTGAATTGCAGATTTTACTTTTATGCCTTTGGTTTCTCCAACTGAATATTAATATTAGAGTGATCAGCATGAAGGACAAAGGTTTGCTGAAAGCTGCTATAATCATTGTCCAACTTTCACTTACCCAGAAATCTCTTTGAGTGCAGTTATTAATTGCATCCAGCTCATTGGATGCGGCTTTTTCTCTTAAATTAATCATCTCTGTTGTTTTATTTCTACAATCTATCCACTTACATATCAGGATAAGCTTTTTCAAAGCCATGTGGTGTCCTGAAAAATCTTTATGCCTGTATTTCCTGATTTTCTATGAAGAAAGTAGTATTACTTTGATATAATTTGTGAGTCTGTTTTCATGTACTTAATACCCATCTTTTCATTCTAGAATCTAGTTTGTACCCTAAGTCAGTATCACTAATATGTTTCTCTAAACATACATTCCCTCCCTTTCTACTAAAGGCATGTGTCTTTCCTCTTGCTTCCCCACAACTTTCCTTTGTATTTTATTATTCTATTTTTAAGGTAGTTTATCATAGTGGCTTTGGAATCTTGATTTATGCACTCAAATTCTTTGTACCTCAGTTTCCACAGCATTGAGAGAATTAAATAAACTTAAATGCTGGAATATACTTTGCACAGTAAATGCTCAACAAATCCTGGATATTATTCTTTCAGCACCCTAGTCTTGACTAACAACCTAGATCCGTTTACAAACCTAGGGTGAAAGTAATTTTGGGAACTATTAAGTCATTGAATACATACAAAAGTTTCTTTCAATTACTAAGCTTAAGGAGTGTGAGACTTATTCTGGGAACTTAGTCTTTAATTATTTCTACAAAAACAGCTTGTGGGAGACATCTTTCCAGTTAAAAATATGTAATAGTGAAGGGTTCTGTTTATCCATTCAACATCTTAACTTTCTGAATTTAAAGTTACAATGCCAAGTATCAGAAAAATAGGGTATGGTTTTAGGAAAAATGGATCAATTTATAAAAGAGATAGACATCAAGACTGTTCTTTCCATTGTTAGGGAGAGCGAATTAGGACAGTCTTGCTGGGCAGTGACTCAGAGAGGCAGATGACAGAGAAAATGGGTGCTAAAAAAAGACCAAACCTTGTCACCATAGAATTTATATCCACTTCCTTCAACAGGCCATAGTATACTCCTTTATGATATATCTCATCTATTGTTTGGTTTAATATTTATTTTAACTATTGTTCTTTTTACGTAAAGACATTTGTTTAGAGGCCAGAATGGAGAAGAGATGAGGAATACTATCTGCACCTTAGGGAAGTGGTTTCTTATCACTGGGGGCTCAGAATTGCTTGCTTCAAAAGTTGAGAGGAGATACTTTCTTTGAGGGTAGCATCTGTACTCTCTAGACAATGTATAGAAGTCTTTGGAATCTCATTAACAATCCTTCACGGAGCCATGCTGTTACTAGCTGAAGGATTTTAATGGGAACATAAAAAGTGTAATTGCTAAAGAAGGTCAAGTGTGCCCAGGCTTTGTTATTTGATATCACAGCACATCTGAGACTGATTGGAAAATATGTATCAAAGTCTCTCCACTTACCAATAAATAAACATTTCCATAGGAATACAAATATTTGGAAAGAAAGATAAAATATAAAGTATTTTGATTCAAAAAATAAATAACAGTGTGTTGATTTATTTTTAATGTGTTTATATCTTTTCAATGATTTTATTTATTTTTGTTGGTGTATATTTGCTTTACACTGCTGTGTCAGTTTCTGCTGCATAACAAAGTGAATCAACCATACTGTACATATAGCCCCTCTTTTTTAGAATTTCCTTTCCACTTAGATCACCACAGAGCACCAAGTCGAGTTCCCTGTGCTACTCAGTAGGTTCTGATTAATTTTCTATTTTATACACAGTAGTGAATGTATATCAATCCTAATCTCCCTGTTTACACCTGCTTCCACCCTTGGTGTCCATACATTTGTTCTCTAAGTCTGTATCATATTTCTGCTTTGCAAATAAGGTCAGCTATACCTCTTTTGTAAATTACACATGTATGGGTTAATATGCAATATTTGTTTTTCTCTTCCTAACTTAACTTCACTCTGTATAACCATCTTTAGATCCACCCACATCTCTGCAAATGACACAATTCTCTTACTTTTTTATGGCTGAGTAACATTACATTGTATTTATGTAGCACATCTTTATCTGTTCCTCTGTTGATGGACATTTAGATTACTTCCATGCCCTGGCTATGGTAGAGTGCTACAGTGAACATTCAGGTAAGTTTATCTTTTTGAATCATAGTTTTCTCTGGGTGTATGCCCAGGAGCGGGATTGCTGAGTCATATGGTAGTTCTGTTTTTTGTTTTTTTTAAGGCATGTCCATACTGCTCTTCAGAGTGGCTATGCCAACTTACATTCCCACTAACAGTTTAAGAGGGTTCCGTTTTCTCCATATAGTCTCCAGCATTTATTGTTTATAGGTTTTTTGATTGTGGCCATTCTGACCATGTGAGGTAATACCTCATTGTAGTTTTGATTTGCATTTCTCTAATAATTAGTGATATTAAACATGTTTTTATGTGTTTGTTGGTCATCCAGCATTCTTGCCTTGAAAGTCCTATGGCTAGAGGAGCCTGGTAGCCAACAGTCCATGGGAGTCACAAAAGAGTTGGACACAACAATGTATTCTTTGGAGAATGTCTATTTAGGTCTTCTGCTCATTTTTTAATTGGGTTGTTTGTTTGTTTTTGATTCTGAGCTGCATGAGCTGTTTGTGTATTTTGCAAATTAATCCCTCCCAGTTCCCATGGAGGCAGAAGCTGGCAAATGAGGAAGTGGATTGCAATGGCTGCCATGCCCCTTGCACGCCACTCAATAACAATGCTTTGCTTCAATGGTGCCAGGGCTTCTTCCACAAATTTTTCCAGGGTCTTAATCTTTTTTATTCCTCTTTTTTTTTTCTTTCTTTCATCTTACCTGTTGTTAAGGTATTTTTCTTGTCCTTTAGGTTTCCGAAATCTTCCGCTTATGTTCAGTGGGTGCTTTCTGAGAATTGTCCCTTTTGTAGATGTATTCTTGATGTATGTATTTGTGAGGAGAGACAAACTGCTCATCCTCCTATTCTGCCATCTTGACTCCTCCCCTCATCAATGATTTTAAACGTGTTTGTTTGACCTTGGTTTTTTAAAACCCGTATTTAGTTTAGCTTTTTTCCAACATGTAAACATCTCTAGCTATCTAATCAGATCTTAGAGACACATTTCAGCGTGATTAAGTGCACTGAGAAATTTTTATAAACAAACAAAAGAATTATGAAAAAGAAATGAAAACCCTTGAGCTTCATGTGCTTGTCTCTCTTCATATGTAACCCAGCATATACTCCTTGGTATGTAAGATTGTCTGCTGTTTAAGATCCCCTGATGAAAGGCCCATATGTGCTTGCATATTGGCTGCAAGTCTACCAGGACCCCAATATGAGCACTCTGGAGGGCTTAAGTCACCATGTCACTGCCTGTACTACTTTATTTCAAGCTTACTCTGGATCACTTCATCTTACTTTCATTCTTTACCCTCTTTTGTGGCTATAATGTATAATTTAACTATGTTTTCTTCAGAATATTGCATTCAACATTATCCCAATTTCAGACATTCTTTTCTGAAATTCAAGCTTCCTGGGTCATTTGGCACAGTTATTGGCTTATTTCCAAACTTGCCATCTCCCTTTTGTTTAGAATTGCTGACATTTTCATGCTTATTCATGAAAAATACCATGTGAATTTACACTGGCACTGGGAGAAAATGGTTGTAGTGCCAACAGTAAGTGTCATTTGGATTACAGAGGAATTTAAGGCTGTAATAAATTCTCTCATTCTAAATAAGGTAATGTATCAGAGTAATAAATCTTACCTTTCAAATGCCTTTGTTTAATTGCAGCTGATGTTTTTTTTTTTTTTCCTACACCAGTAGCAAGAAAACTTTGATTATTCTTAATATCTTTAAAGATGGTTTAAAACAAGTTTTTAATGGTACTGTTTTCTGCCATGTTACTGGTTTTTTAAACTCTTAAGGTCTTAGATTTTTTAATGTGGTTTCCAGGTTGAAAATTTAGACTCTCTTAAATCTAGGTTGTTTTTTTCTATTGTTATTGTTGTTGTTTTTTTTAAGTAGGAACTTAAAAATTCAACAAAAATGTAAGAAAACACATGATGCTTTCTACTTTTTTTTTTTTTAAGTTATACGTAAATGAAAATCAATCAAAATTAAAAGATTAATTCTAAGATTTTTAACATTTCTTAATCTTTCAGTTTCAGTCCTTACCAATAGAACATTTCATTGAGTTATATTCATCTTGATATTACACCTTTCTTACAATTTATAGCTCAACTGTATCTACTTAAATTTAGCCCTTTATTTTAGCCCATTTTGTTTTATCTCGAGTTATATTAGGTTGGTGCAAAAGTAATTGCAGTTTCAGACTGTTAATTTAAAATCATTATAACTAGGCTCAAACATACACTTATTAATCAAAATAGGAACCATTCATCAACACACTTTTGCCAACAATAAATAAGTTTGTTTATTCCTGTAGCATAAAAATCCATGTTTGGGGATTCAGCTAACTCTTGGAAAGCTTTTTCTGCATCCTGCTGGATGTAGAACATTTTCCATGCAAAAAGTTGTCAAGATTCTTGAAGTAGTGGTAGTCACTTGGTGAGAGGTCAGGTGAATATGGCAGATGAGGCAAAACTTCGTAGCCCACTTCATTCAGCTTTCAAAGTGTTGGTTGTGTGATGTGCAATTGAGTGTTGTCATGGAAAAGAATTGGGCCCTTTCTGTTGACCAGTGATGACTGTAGGCATTGCAGTTTCCAAAGCATCTCATCGATTTCTTGAGCATACTTCTCAGATATAATGGCTTCACTGGGATTCAGATCTGTAGTGGATCAGATCAGCAGCAGACTATCAAACAGTGACCATGATCTCTTACTGGTGCAGGTTTGGCTTTGAAAGTGCTTTGGAGCTTCTTCTCAGCCCAGCCACTAATCTGGTCATCACTGGTTGTCATAATAAAACCCACTTTTAATCACAGGTCACAATCTGATCAAGAAATAGTTCATTGTTGTTACATAGAATAAGCAAAGATGGCACGTCAAAAACAATTTTTTTTTTTTTTTTAATTTCCAGTCAGCTCATTAGGCACCCACTTACTGAGCATTTTTACTTTTCTGACTTGCTTCAAATGCCAAAGATCTGTAGAATGGTTAGTGTTGAGTTCTTGGGCAACTTCTCATGAAGTTTTATGTAAGAGGATCAGTTTGATGTTGCTCTAGGTTATTGTCAACTTTCTATAGCCGACCACTATGCTCCTCATCTTCAGGGTTCTCGTCACCTTTGCAAAACTTCTTAAACCATCACTGTACTGTACATTTATTAGCAGTTCCTGGGCCAAATGCATTTTGATTCTATGAATTGTCTGTGACCCATTTTGAACTAGAATAAGAAAATCACTCAAATTTGCTTTCTAACATCATTTCCATAGTCTAAAATACATATAAAATAAATAGCAATAATAATGCACTAGCAAAAAAGCAAAAAGGATGAAAGTTGCATTAAAATGATGTATAACATAACTGCATTTATTTAAGAATGTATTCCAATATCAAATGGAAAATTCAAAAATGCAAAATTGTAATTACTTTTGTACCAATGTAAATATTTAATCTGGTAATTTACTTCATATTTAAGTGTTACTTAATTCACCCATGTATTTAAACTTCTAATTATTCAATTAGTACGAATAATATATTTAGCAAAATTACAAAAATCATAAAAGGAACTCATAAACTTCCCTGGTGGTTCAGTGGTAAAGAATCCACCTGCCAGTGCAGGAGATTCGGGTTCAATCCCTGGATCAGGAAGATCCCCTGGAGAAAAGCTAGTGGATTTGTCGTGGAGAATGGCCATGAATCCAGTCTTCAGCTTTATAATACCCTTAAATTTGTACCTAGGAAGGTCTCTCTACAAAATGTCCATTTAATCTCCTGGAGACCCTCACCTGCAGAATGTTGTTTCCTTTTTCTTGAATCAGAGATCCTTTGATTCTTCTGCCCAGATGACAGGCCAACAAGAGTATAGCATTCTGTTGAACATCTGATTTCCCAGACAGAATTTTACAAGCACTGTACTGGGTAATGTTATTGCAGATTATACCTAGAGTATATATTAATGATTCTGAACCTGTGTGTATACGTATATATATTAAGACACATCAAATACCACAATCTTGCTGGGTCTCTTGAATGAATTCAATTTCATTCACAAATACAGCACTGTATATTCATTTTAGTTTGTTCCCCACTCAACATAACACTTTTATGGACTGCTATCCTTATACACAAGTAAAATTATTTTATACATTTCAAGTAAATTTTAATGATTTGTATTTTTCTTTTTTTAATTATTTTATTTTTTATTGAAGGATAATTACTTTACAGAATTTTGCTGTTTTCTGTCAAACCTCAACATGAAACAGCCATAGGTGTACATATCAATTCACTTCAGTTCAGTTCAGTCACTCAGTCATGTCCAATTCTTTGCAACCCTATAGACTGCAACATGCCAGGCCTCCCAATCCATCACCAACTCCTGGAGTTTACCCAAACTCATGTCCATTGAGTCGATGATGAGATCCAACCATCTCATCCTCTGTCATCCCGTTCTCCTCCCACCTTCATTCTTTCTCAGCATCAGGGTCTTTACAAATGAGTTAGCTCTTCGCATCAGGTGGCCAAAGTATTGAGTTTCAGCTTCAACATCAGTCCTTCCAATGAATATTCAGGACTGATTTCCTTTAGGATGGACTGCTTGGATCTCCTTGCATTCCAAGGGACTCTAAAGAGTCTTCTCCAACACCACAGTTCAAAAGCATCAATTCTTCAGCGCTCAGCTTTCTTTGGAGTCCAACTCTCATGTTGATACATGACTATTGGAAAAACCAGAGCTTTGAGTAGATGGACCTGTGTTGGCAAAGTATGTCTCTGCTTTTTAATATTCTGTCTATGTTGGTCATAATATTCTATGTCCTTTCAAGGAGTAAGCGTCTTTTAATTTCATGCCTGCAGTAAATATCTGCAATGATTTTGGAGCCCCCCAAAATAAAGTCTGTCACTGTTTCCCCATCTACTTGCCATGAAGTGATGGGACCAGATGCCATGATCTTAGTTTTCTGAATGTTGAGCTTTAAGCCAACATTTTCACTCCTCTTTCACTTTCATCAAGAGGCTCTTTAGTTCTTCTTCACTTTCTTCCATAAGGATGGTGTCATTGGCATATCTGTGGTTATTGATATCTCTCCTGGCAATCTTGATTCCAGCTTGTGCTTCTTCCAGCCCAGCGTTTCTCATGACGTACTCTGCATATAAGTTAAATAAGCAGGGTGACAGTATACACCCTTGATGTACTCCTTTTCCTATTTGGAACCAGTCTGTTGTTCCATGCCCAGTTCTAACTGTTGTTTTCTGTCCTGCATACAGATTTCTCAAAAGGCAGGTCAGGTGGTCTGGCATTCCCATCTCTTTCAAAATTTTCCACAGCTTATGGTGATCTACAAAGTCAAAGGCTTTGGCATAGTCAATAAAGCATAAATAGATGGTTTTCTGGAACTCTCTCGCTTATTCGATGATAAAGCAGATGTTGGTAATTTGATCTCTGGTTCCTCTGCCTTTTCTAAATCCAGCTTGAACATCTGGAAGTATATGGTTCACGTACGCTTGAAGCCTGGCTTGGAAAATTTTGAGCATTACTTTACTAGTGTGTGAGATGAGTGCAATTGTGCAGTAGTTTGAGCATTCTTTGGCATTGCCTTTCTTTGGGATTGAAATAAAAACTAACTTTTTCCAGTCCTGTGGCCACTGCTGAGTTTTCCAAATTTGCTGGTACATTTAATGCTGTACTTTCACAGCATCTTCTTTTAAGATTTAAAATGGCTCAGCTGGAATTCCATCACCTCCACTAGCTTTGTTCATAGTGATGCTTCCTAAGGCCCGCTTGACTTCACACTACAGGATGTCTGGCTCTAGGTGAGTGATCACAGCATTGTGACTATCCGGGTCTTAAAGATCTTTTTTGTGTAGTTCTTCTGTGTATTCTTGCCACCTCTTCTTAACATCTTCTGCTTCTGTTAGGTCCATACCACTTCTGTCCTTTATTGAGCCCATCTTTGCATGAAATTGTTCCCTTGGTATCTCTAATTTTCTTGAAGAGATCTCTAGTCTTTCCCATTCTCTTATTTTCCTCTATTTCTTTGCACTGATCACTGAGGAAGGCTTTCTTATATCCCCTCCCTTTTGAGGCTTCCTCCCGTTTCCCTCCCCATCCCACCCCTCTAGGTTGATTGAAAATATGTTTATTTGGGGAGGTTTTATTTTTTACAGTGGCTGTACCCCATGTGTTATCACATGACTCCACTCAATTTAACATTTTATCCATCAGATATTATGTTTCTGAGTTGTATTATGATAATGATTTTGCACATTGATCCAAATTTGACATCACATCTGTAAAGGATTTGTGGTTTATTATGAATTCTATAGACTTTTCAGACTGTCCATAAAAGTCAGCATACATGGGCCTTATGTCTAAGGGACAACCAGTCCCTAATTTTCAATGACCTGATTAGATCCTTTTTAAAAAAAGTACAGTCTCTTCTTATATCTGATATAACACCAAACACATATGGTAGTGTGACTGTCAATTTGCCTGTTATAATTAGAATGGAAAATGTTATTCACTGCACTAGCTGTACGTGATATTTGGTTTGCAGTGTTGAGTTTCTCTTAAATAAAGAGTATGCAATGATTGCTAGTGCTTCTTTTTATCCTTCTTGTCTGTTACTAAAGTTAGGATCCATTTGGCTGCAGCTATGAACCTAACAGTGCTGTCTTAAAACATATGCTTCAGAGATTTTGCTGTAATAATACAATTATAGAATTAATAGATGCAACTATTTCAGTAAATTAATTAGAATACCATTAGCTTTGAACAGTGTCAGGAAAAAACATTTTTGAGGGTTTTTGGAATCATCACAAGTGAAATTATATTTTACATTTGCATTTCATTCTATCTTCTATTATATCCACAAATAAATTTATAGTGTTTTGGTTAGAATGTGTTTTTCTTATTATCTGACAAATCATTTATTAACACATTAATAAAAATGACCACAAGTCCACCATAAGTATATCCTGATTATGCAATCATTTGTGTTAAAAATCATTACTTTTCTGTATTTCATAGATTTACTCTGAGTATCAGTATCTCATTTTCAATTATAACTAATTTTTGGAAGAATATAGGATTTTTAATCTTACATATCTGGATCAAAATCTCAAGCTTGTCAATCACAATTATCTGAATTATATACTTGGACTACTCAGTTCGCTGAGCTTCCATAAGGAAATGAAGACCTTAACCTGAGTGTTTTTACCAAGATTGATAAAGAGTCGGGATCTGTGGCAAAACATGAGAGGAGAAAATGTTTGAATGAAGGTTGGTAAACTTGAAGAAACTTAGGCCTCTTCTTTTGGATTCTTCTAGCATCTCTCTGGAGAAGGCAATGGCACCCCACTCCAGTACTCTTGCCTGGAAAACCCCATGGACGGAGGAGCCTAGTAGGCTACAGTCCATGGGGTCAATAAGAGTCGGACATGACTGAGTGACTTCACTTTCACTTTTCCCTTTCGTGCACTGGAGCAGGAAATGGCAACCCACTCCAGTATTCTTGCCTGGAGAATCCTAGGGACGGTGGAGCCTGGTGGGCTGCCATCTATGGGGCCGCACAGAGTCGGACACGACTGAAGCGACTTTGCAGCAGCAGCAGCAGCATCTCTCTGTCTTCTGGGAATGAGTAGGGCACCTCTCACAAGACGGCCTAATGACCTACATCAGGAGAGAAGAGGAAGGTCAGAGAGTCCTTCCTGCACCTGAGGTTTCTTAAAATATTTAATATGTCAAGGCACCCTGTCTTAGGGTGGCATATTCTGATCCCCTTCGTGTCCATACAGTTACATAGGTGATATCACAATGGAAACATTCTTGCCACCTGTTGAAATTCAAGGGATGGCTGCCATCTGCACAAAGGCAAATGGAGCCTTCTTCACTGTGATTTTGGTTGCTTTTGTCTCTTGAAGTCGCATGTCTCAGTATACAATTACCTTCTGTGTTTCTTCTTGGAATGTTTTGTTTTCAAACTAAAATTGCCCTTTTTGACAAAAGTGACTATTATATGCTTTCCAAATTGGCCATCAGTTAAACTTGGGTATCTGAGTTGCACAACACCCAGATACATGGGTAACGATGAGGACTGATACTGCAGTTACTTCCAAATACCCTCCGCATTATAAAGTAATAATATATTCCTGTAGTAAGACTTTATTAAAATTATTTTAGTGTGTAAGAATGAATGCATATTACTATATTCCTAGCTTGATTCTGTAGGTACTTTTACATTAATAAACATACTGCCATTTTATAATAATTATACAAGTAGTTAATGGTCGTCGGTACTCTTTTCCTCCAGTAAGAAACCAGTTATGCTTGTATGACCAACACTGAGTACACTTTTCTTTTTTTTCCCTTTGGTATGTTCTTTCTCTGTCTAGAAATTAGTTCTTATTAGCTCATCATTATGTTCATTAAGTCAATATCTCAGCAAATATTTACTGTGTAACCAGTGCTCAAGAAAATATACATTTTGCTGCCTTTAAATTGCTTATAAATATTTTAGGTTGCTTCCTAATTTACTGTGGTAGATTAATAGACTTTGATCTACTTCTCAGTTCAAATTATGTCCTCTCAGAATGTTAAAATTTACGTGGGCTCAGTTTTCTGTTTATGAGTTAGTAAATGAAAATATATGAGTTAAAATGGCCAGCATTGCCCACCTTTTCACAATTTATTCAAGAATTTTAGGTTCCTTTAATTATCCTGCACTGCACGTGACTTATTAAAACAACTTCACATGTTGTATTTTAAAAGGCCAAGAAGTAAGACACCCAAAAATGAAAAATGGTTTTTACATAGGTAGTATTTTAATAGTTTCTTATGATGAAGGTCTATCTAAACACATTTCTCTTAAGAAAATAGGAAGGACTATCAAAAGGCTAAATTTAAATGAATGTTGTCATAAAAAGTAGCAGAAAAGAATTATTACATCTGTTGACTCCCTCCTTGTCCACTGGGTCCTAGCTGCTTGTGAAGTGAGAATATGTGGTCTAGGTGATTTATCTTTCTCTTTTTATATTCCCAGAATTCACATGAGAATAGACAGAATCAGCCACAAGTTCTGTTTTTCCCCTTCCTATGTCTGCAGCAGAGGTTCTATGGCATGTGTAAATTTTAGACCTCTAGCTATACTTCTTCTCTGAACTTTTCACTCTCAGCTGCATGTGACCAGAAAGGATGTTACAAAAATAAGCTAGTAATATTACAGTAGTAAAGATTTTTTTTGTGTGTGGTGGTTGGGAGAAGGAGTGAAGATAAACTGCTATGTAAAAAGTCATATGAGTAACTATCTTTTCGTATATCCAAAATTGAAGGGACCACTAAATAAATTTGAAACTCAGTATTATGAGTTAATGGAAGTTAAAAATTAAGGTTTAGGTACTGTTTTTGTTTATGTACATGCATACACACATCCTGGTGGCTCAGACAGTAAATAATCCACCTGCAATGTGAGAGACCTGCGTTGGATCCCTGGGTTGGGAAGATCCCCTGGGGAAGGGTACAGCTACCCACTCCAGCATTCTCACACACACACACACAGAGGCACTTAGCAGATGCCTCTGACATACATATAGCAACCCCTTGGCTCAACTGTAATTTTACCATTTTACTGAGTGAAAGTCACTCAGTTTGCAACTCCATGGACTGTAGCCCTCTAGGCTCCTCTGTCCATGGAGTACCCCAGGTAAGAATACTGCAGTGGGTTGCCATTCTCTTCTCCTGGGCATCTTTCTGGCACAGGGATCAATCCCAGAGTTCTGCACTGCAGGCAGATTCTTTACCATCTGAGTCACCAGGGCCACCAAAATTTTACCCAGACCCAAAGTAAACTATTCTGTGAGCACTCAGGCCTACCTCAGTTACCTCATTCTCACCTTCTGTGCCTTTTCTTTGCCTTGTAATATTCTGCCATAAGACTTTCCCCCAGGTCTACAAGCTTCTGTGGTTGGCACTGAGCCATTCACTTGGATGCAGGGAAGTTCATCTGGTGAAGATTGGCCTCAACCACTGGGGAGAAGGGCCTGTGTATCATTACCCCAGATTTATATTACTCACAGAAATATCTCAGAGATCTGGACAGAATTTGGCTTTCTTTGCCAAAAGTGGCAATTCCTAATAATGCATAGTGTGACTTTTCTTCCTTTTCAGTTTATCTCTCCCTATTCCTTCAGACTACTTTCCTGGGATCACCCCCTGAGTAAACTACCTACATCAAATTTCTTGTCTCAGGTTCTACTTTTCAGAGATCCCAAATTAAGATACTATACCACATAAGATTGCTTGGATTTATTATGCTTGAATAACTCAAAACATTTGTAGGCATCATCTGTCAGTATCTACCAACCATTATGTAATTATTAAGTGTTATAAAAATAATGCATAGCCTTTTGTGTAAATTTGATTTGCAAAACATTAAGCATCTCACTACCTCTTTTAACATTTACCATATTATATACCTTCTTCGAAAGCAGCTATAATCTTGCTGATGAAGTAATAAGCTTTACATGTTTGAAACAGTTGGCCAATGCTCCTCTGTTATTCTACCGAATACTGAATTTCTTGTTAGCATACAAGTTGAAGTGGTGTCTTAATCCAGATCTCCCAAAGTGAACAATTTCTGCAAAATCTTCTTCTTATTTTTCAAAAGCAGTCTTGACTAAAAGCTGTGGTTCACATAGGAAGTTGTTAAAAATCTCATAGAAAAGGTGGGGTTTCAACTAATCTTAGGTAAATGTATTGGAGAATGGGAAAGTCAGTATTAAATGATAAGTGGTATGTGCATTGTTGTTTAGTTGCTAAGTTGTGTTTGACTCTCTTGCAACCCCATGGACTGCAGCCCACCAGGCTCCTCTGTCTATGGGATTCTCCAGGCAAGAATACTGGAGTGGGTTGCCATCTCCTTCTCCAATGGTATGTGCATGAGCACAGCTATAAGGGAATCATTGTGTTTCATTTCAAAAGAGATAGCTTGAGAGAGAGTGACCCTATAACCAACTTGTTTTTTCTTATGTAAAACGCAAGTTTGTGTACAAGATAATAGTATATAAAAATGAAAGCCCTTTCCCATAGAGTCCATAATGCTGTTTTATTTATCTGTGTCTCTTTTGATGTCTAGCATACAGGGTTATCTTTACCGATTGACTAAATACCATATATATATGCCAGTATACTGTATGGACTCTATGGGAGAGGGCGAGGGCGGGATGATATGGGAGAATGGCATGGAAGCATGTAAATTATCCAATGTGAAATGAATTGTCAGTCTAGGTTCAATGCATGATACAGGGTGCTCGGGGCTGGTGCACCAGGATGACCCAGAGGGATGGGATGGGAAGGGAGGTGGAGGGGGGGTTCTGGAAGGGGAAAACATGTACACCCATGGTGGATTCATGTCAATGTATGGCAAAACAAATGCAATATTGTAAAGTTAAAAAATAGAAAATAAACTAATAAAAAAAACAATAAAATGAAAGCAAGACATTAATTCAGACACAGCTTTTCAAAAGTAAAATCAAATATATCATAATAAAAATCCTGGCATTTATCTACTGAGAGATATTTTGTATTTATGCTAGGTATGTAAAAAATACAGAATAGTTATGTTACAGCCGTGGGCATGTTCTTATTTAGTAAACATCAATATTGTCATAATCAAGGATAAGATGATTGCCACATAGAACTGGGAGAGAGCAGGTTTTATTATCTGTGAGCGTCTATTCTGTTGCATGATTGACCAACTGCTCAGAATGGCTCTAGGGGACTGATTATGTAAGCTTATCTGTAACTATCTTCTGTGGGAGGTAAGGAACTGTAACAGGGCAGTTTGTCTACCTTCAAAGTAAAAAATGTTTTCCTCTGTAATACTGTTAAGGGAAGTACTGACTATTTCCAATATTTTGTTTAACCCCTCAGTTATCAGTTTGAGAATATTGGACTAAATTTGCTTTTATTTTTATCAAAATAATCTAGGTTTGTCAATAAGCCATTGTTATAGTAAATTTAAGAAAAGCATCAAACTAACATTATAAAATTCAGTCAGTTAAACTCTCTTGCCTCTTTCTATACTGAAGATTTATATGGCTCGAGGAACAATTGAATCTTTTAAAGTCTTAATATACTCCTCATTTTCCCTTTTCTAAATATTCCCAAGTATGTATCAGAAATATATATCTAATCCTATCAAGCATTAACAAAGTAGCATTTCTGTCAGGGACAAAAAAAAAAAAAAAAGGGAAAATAACCTATCTCTCTGCCTTCTTGAAGTTTGCAAGATAAGTATTTACTGACTTTAAATTAAAGTGAACATCAGCAAGCTAGACAGATTTATAGAGTTATCTTGTAAGAAAAGGAGCTTGCTCTATTTTCACATACTTTTTCTGGTGGCGAATGTTTTAATCTATTGATGCCATGGAGAAATGCTACATTAGCTGTAAAGCAGAAAGAGGGCACTGTTCAGAGACAAGACCAATAATGTATATAGTGTAGGAACAACTTTGCAAGAATTTAATGGCCCTGAATTCAAATAGACAATATATAGTTTACTAGTCTGAGAGAGAAGATTCATAAAAGACTGATGCATTCTCCAAATGCATAAACTAAACTTAGACATGAAATTAAGATAATATTTTTTATAGTGGCGGTAGAAATTAGTTGATTTGAAAAAAAAGGAAAATTCATTTTCATAGCTCTGCTGCACACTCGAATTTTGCACTCTGTTCTTCTTTTCATAGTATAAGCATTTGACTTTGACTTTTGCTGCTAAGGAATTATAATTTTCCATCACAAATCTCTCCTCTAAAATTTTTAGGCACAGTAGAACATAGATTCTCACTATTTTCTAATGAATCCATGGTACATGCATAACAAATGAACTGATGCTAAGAGAAGATTGGTGAGTTGAGATGCTATTGTTTGGAACTAGAAAGTATCAACTTGAGAAATCTACGAAACTTCACACTCTCTTTCCAAATGTGCATGTCATTTATTTGAAAGTGGATACCAAATTCTGTAGGTCACATAATTTTCATGTAAGTGGTAAATCAGCCAACACTCACAACTTGAGAATTCATTCAAAATATCATACTTTTGAATCTGTTTTCCAAATTTATTGGCATTTAAAATGGGCATCAAACTGTTGTGTTACTTTATTTTCTGAGTAAGAAACTTGAGTCAGTATAAACTGATAAGTAGTTCTCAGGAGAGCATGTAGAACCATCTGATGAGAATAAGCTTTTGGAGTCAGATTGTCTTTTTTCAAATTCTAGCTCTTTTTCTTACTAAATTCGTGACCTTAAGCAAATAATTTCTCCTTATACTTCATCTGTAAAATAGTGATTGTACCTGGCGGCTCAGACAGTAAAGAATCTGCCTGCAAGGCAGGAGACCAGGGTTCAATCCCTGGGTCAGGAAGATCCCCTAGAAAAGTGAATGGCTACCCACTCCAGTATTCTTGCCTGGAGAACCCATGGACACAGGAGCCTGGCAGACTGCAATCCATGGAGTTGCAAAGAGTTGGACAAAATTGAGCGATTAACACTTTTTAACTTTCATACTTCCTTTAATGAGTTGTTTTGATAATTAAATGAGTTAATAGTAGGGGTTTCCACATAGTACCCATTCAGTAACTGTTAAGTGTTGTTACTATAAATGCTTCTTGTTTCAAATTATGCAGTTATTGCCATGTTTTAAAATGCCAGAAAATGTAAATGACTTTGTTTTCAGTGTTCATCATTTTAAATGCAGTGTGCTTTTTCTTCTTTTTTTAAGTGGTTAAATATTAATCTAAACTATCAAATGGCTTTATTAATTAAACATCATTTGTAGAAAATATTTACTTCAGTGTAGCAATTACACAATCTACATATATCGGTTAATTTTTTTTTTCCTTTTATCTTATCTTTGGTGATAAGTTTTACCAGTTATTCAAGAGCATCATTGATCGAGACCCTTTGTATTGATTTAACAAATTCAGAATATTTATTGAGTAGCTTCTATATTCTAGGCACTGTTCTAGGAGCTAGGACAGAGCAATGAATAAAATGACAGAGGGACCTTGAATATATATAATTAACTTTCTGGTAGATTAGTAGAGAATGTCATAATATGGATGCTTCTGAGAAAATATATAGTTTCTATTTGAAATTTATTTTTGGTCTTTAATGTAGTATTTTTTAATCACCTTCTGTGGTAGATTCAACAATAACATTTTATGTTATACCTGTAAACATGAAATTAAAAATTTAAATAATTACCATCTATAGTCAGTTTGTGGAAAAAAAGTAAAAGTGAAAGTGTTAGTCGCCAAGTCTTGTCGGACACATTGCGATAATGTGAACTGTAGCCAGTCAGGCTCCTCTGACCATGGAATTTCTTCAGGCAAGAATTCTTCAGGCAAGAATACTGGAGTGGGTTGCCGTACCCTTCTCCAGAGGATCTTCCCAACTCAGGGATTGACCTGCATTGCAGGGGTCTCCTGCATTGCAGGCAGATTCTTTACTGGCTGATCCAACATGAAGCCCATTGTCAGTTTACAAGGTAGCATTTTTTTTTTTAAATTTTGTGTTTGTTCATAGGAAGTTTTTAAATTAAAAAGTGAGAAAAATTATAGATAATAATGTTATATTGTTGATAGTTCCTTCCTGAATGTTCTAACCAGGAAATTTGTGTTTTATGATCCTTCTACAGATAGCTTTTAAGGCAAAATTAACTAACAGACAAATAACTGGAGTCAAGTTAAAGTAAACTGTGAAGTATCTTGCCAACGTCCACTACAGTAAAAACTAGAGTGATTATTTATTTTATTCTCTGAAATTTGCCTTTCATTTAATTTGCCATATTTTACTAAAACAAACTAAACAGCACATTTAGTGAATTACTGAACAGATGTTGGCTGAGTATTATAAAGAATGGGATAACACACTTTATGTTGTTCATATTTATTTTAAATTTAATGTCTGTACTTTGGGTGTTGTACCACAGTATATCCATTTGAAGAACTGCCTTATTATTTCCTTTTGCAACTTTCACCTGGCTAATTTACAACACATCTTTTAAGGAATATTAAGTCTTTCTGTTATTATCTCTCAAAGGAAGAACATAATATGACAAGGAAAGGAGGGAAGAATATGTTCTTGTTATTAAGAGCATAAGAATATGACATAAGAATACTTCTTATGTCAAATATAACAGAGCTAAACTCCATTATGAGTGCTCTCACCTATGACTGAGAAAAAAGTAGGAACTTTTCACTATACAATTAGCTATGTTTGACTAGACTAAAAAGAAATCTTGCTGCTAAATTGTCATAGACACGCTATGATGGACACTGAAGAATAAAGAAACAGAATGAAGAGTGAAGAAACTTCTACGAGAAGTATACTATGTCTACAGTTTACTCTAGGATGCATAATTAATAAAACGTGTTTTTCTTTCTAGTCGGAAAAAAGGTAGCAGATAGTTTTATGTATATCACCTTTATTATGGTATCCTTAATTATTCTACCTCTGCATTTCTTCCAAATCTGTCTGACGTTATTGATTTAGGTCAGAAGCTGGCTCCTGTCTTTACAGGTGACCTGTGTGTGCCTTGTGAGTCTGGGATGTGACACTGCCCTAAAAGGCATGGAAAAAGAAAGGCCATTGTCGCAAAAGAGATCTTAAATAGGCAGCTTTGAGAAGATATTCTTTAGCGAAAATCAGTAAAATACTTTTGTTCAAGTTAAGTTATTGCTAGTTATTAATACTAACCTTTCAAAGGTTTTGGTTGTTGTTGTTCAAATCACATATTTTTCTTGCGGGAATGAAATCTTTTTTTTATATCTGGTAAGTATAATTTAGTGGATAAAGCACTACTGGCATTTAGAAAATAACAGGGATAACTGAGATACTATTCCTCAATTGATGGATTTATTCAACAATAGTTTGCACTTGAAAGATACTGATTGGCACTTAGGTTCTTGCATCGGAGGCCTGGCATTGGATCCTGAGTCTGCTACTTACTATTAATTTATCTTATCTTCATCTAGTTTCCTTCTTTGAATACTGAAATAATAATGCTGCCATTTTATAATGGTAATGTGACTATTGTATGAATTGTTGTTGCTGTTCAATCACTAAGTTGTGTCTGACTCTTTACGACCCCATGGACTGTAGCAAGCTAAACTCCTCTGTCCTCCAGTAACTCTGGACTTTGCTTAAATTCATGTCTGTTGAGTTAGTGATGCTATCTATTATATGACTAGTATATGTAAATTATTTTAAACAATAGATCATCTAGTAATTAGTAAGCCCACAGATGATATTAGTTATCCTCATTATTTTCATCATCATCACCTTCTTGTTTGCTGGAGAGCATAGCATAGAGGTTAAGAGTGCAAGCCCGGAAGTTCAAATAGCAACTCTACCAACTGCTAATTATGTGAACTCTGAACTCACCTGTATAACACTGACAACATTCTCATCGGGGTTGTGGTGAGGATTAAATAAAATAATCTAGATAAAGTATTCAACAAATAGCCTGATATAGGGTAAGTATTAAATAAATATTTTAAAAATTAAAAAATCATTTGTTTCAATATCATTAGGAGAAATTCCACAGAAATTACAAAATGTTTCTTGGTAATTGATTGTAGAAGAAACATTTTGCCATGTACAATCATTTTGGTATATTTCAAAGTGAACCTAAATCTAGTCTCAGACAGTTAGTAAATACCTTACAATTAATTCTTCCTTGGGTTCTACAACTGAAAGTTTTTTTTTTTTTTTTTTTTTTTTTTTTTATGATTATCTAGTCACAGTCAAAATTTTATAAATTAGAAAAAAGAAGCCAGAGAATTAATATATCAGTCTCAACTCAGTTTACTTTTTAACTCAATAGTATTAAAATAAATTAATAATAAAAGTGATTTTCTTTTTGAGTCACTTAACGTTATGCATTGTAAGTGCAACAATGGCTATCCTAATCTTCAGTTCATTCACTCAGTCATGACCGACTATTTGTGAGCTCATGGAATGAAGCATGTTAGGCCTCCCTGTCCACCACCAAGTCCCGGAGCTTGCTCAAACTCATGTCCATTTAGTCGGTGATGCCATCCAACCATCTCATCCTCTGTCTTCCTCTTCACTTCCTGCTTTCAATCTTTCCTAGCATCAGGGTCTTTCCCAATGAATCAGTTCTTAGCGTCAGGTGGCCAAGTATTGGGGTTTCAACTTCAGCATCAGTCCTTCCAATGAATATTCAGGACAGATCTCCTTTAGGATGGACTGGTTGGATCTCCTTGCAGTCCAAGGGACTCTCAAGAGTCTTCTCCAACACCACAGTTCAAAAGCATCGATTCTTCGGTGCTCAGCTTTCTTTATAGTCCAACTCTCACATCCATACAGGACCACTGGAAAAACCATTTGGTAGATAGTGAGAGTTACAGTGGACTCTATTATAGAAAGATAATAAGTAGTATCTAAGGGGGATTTTGTCTGTTTATCAGAAGTACTTTGCTGTCTGTAAGATTTGCCCCTTCTGTTTTGTGCACATTATCAAATAAAGCATATCAAGTTCATATTTGGAACTATTTGCCTGTGATTTAAAAGTGTATCAGTGCCAGCATTTTTCGACCAGCAGTTATTACAAGACATTAAGATAGACCCTTATAATCCCTGAGTGAGTGATACAGCGTTTTTGGCCTTCAAGAACTTCTAAGTACAGTTGATCCTTGAATAACTTGGGTATTAATCTGAATATAACTTATGGTTGCCCCTCTATATCCACTGATTCAACCAACCATGGACAATGGATTACCATAATATTTACTATTGAAATATATCTGTGTATAAGTAATCTTGCATAGTTCAAACTCACATTGTTTAAGGGTCAGCTGTGCTTCCAGAAGAAAGATAGAAGCTCAAAATGCCAAGAGCCAGGAGAATGGTAAATGAGACAGTATATGTGAAATTAAATAGAATAGATATTAGCAAACTATAGCCAAGGGATAAATATCCAGTGGGTTGTCTACATACTGGCTCATGAGCTAAGAGTATCTTTTACATTTTTAATGAGTTGTTTCAAAAAAGGGAGACAAAGACAGCAACTGTGTGACAAAGCTTATAGGTGGCTCCAAAAACCTAAATCAATAATTGTCTGGCTGTTTGTAAAAAGTTTGCCAGTCATTGTACTGGGACATTATAGAATACCATCCTTCATAAACTCTGTTGAATTATACACATATTCAATATGGACCTAGAAAATAATCATCAATAGTGCTCATGAAGGAATAACCTAGAACCCAGAGTTTGACTTAACTGAAATGTTGTGTGAGGCATTCTGAGTAGGGGCTACAGAGTGAGTAAAAGTTGAAACATAAATATAGGTGTAAAGTATATTGAAAAGTAACTATCGGTGGGAAGTATACGAAGGAAAATGAAAAAAAAAATACTGTGACAAATAGTAAAACACAAAATCAGAATAATATCATGAAAAACACATTTTTGGATGTTTATAGCAATGAAACTAAAGACCTAAAATTTATTCAGATGAATTGGTATTATTAGCATGTTAACTTTATCATGCAAAGATGGGCACAATAAAGGACAGAAATGGTATGGACCTAACAGAAGCAGAAGATATGAAGAAGAGGTGGCAAGAATACACAGAAGAACTATACAAAAAAGATCTTCATGACCCAGATAATCACGATGGTGTGATCACTCACCCAGAGCCAGACCTCCTGTAGTGTGAAGTCAAGTGGACCTTAGGAAGCATCACTATGAACAAAGCTAGTGGAGGTGATGGAATTCCAGCTGAGCTATATCAACTCCTAAAAGATAATGCTGTGAAAGTGCTGCACTCAATATGCCAGCAAATTTGGAAAACTCAGCAGTGGCCACAGGACTGGAAAATGTCAGTTTTCACTCCAATCCCAAAGAAAGGTAATACCAAAGAATGCTCAAACTATCACATAATACCACTCATCTCACACGCTAGTAAAGTAATGCTCAAAATTCTCCAAGCCAGGGTTCAACAATACATGAACTAAGAATTTCCAGATGTTCAAGTTGGATTTAGAAAAGGCAGAGGAACCAGAGGTCAAATTCCCAACATCTGTTGAATCAACGGAAAAGCAAGAGAGTTCCAGAAAAACTTCTGCTTTATTGACTATGCCAATGCCTTTGACTGTGTGGATCACAACAAACTCTGGAAAATTCCTAAAGAGATGGTCATACCAGACCACCTTACCTGCCTCCTGAGAAATCTGTATACAGATCAGGAAGGAACAGTTAGAACCAGATATGGAACAATGGACTGGTTACAAATTGGGGAAGGAGAAGGTCAAGGCTGTATATTGTCAACCTGCTTATTTAACTTCTATGCAGAGTACATCATGCAGAATGCTGGACTGGATGAAACTAGGAGAAATATCAGGTACCCCAGATATGCAGATGATACCACCCTTATGGCAGAAAGTGAAGAAGAACTAAAGAGCCTCTTGATGAAAGTGAAAGAGGAAAGTGAAAAAGTGGCTTAAAGCTCAACATTCAGAAAACTAAGATCATGGCATCCAGGCCCATCACTTCATGGCAGATAGATGGGGAAACAGTGCCTGACTATTTTTTTGGGCTCTAAAATCACTGCAGATAGTGACTGCAGCCATGAAATTAAAAGACGCTTGCTCCTTGGAAGAAAAGTTATGACCCACCTAGACAGCATATTAAAAAGCAGAGACATTACTTTGCCAACAAAGGTCTGTCTAGTCAAGGCTATGGTTTTTCCAGTGGTCCTGTATGGATGTGAGAGTTGGACTATAAAGAAAGCTGAGCACCAAAGAATCGATGCTTTTGAACTGTGGCGTTGGAGAAGACTCTTGAGAGTCCCTTGGACTGCAAGGAGATCCAACCAGTCCATCCTAAAGGAAATCTGTCCTGAATATTCATTGGAAGGACTGATGCTGAAGTTGAAACCCCAATACTTGGCCACCTGACGCTAAGAACTGATTCATTGGGAAAGACCCTGATGCTAGGAAAGATTGAAAGCAGGAAGTGAAGAGGAAGACAGAGGATGAGATGGTTGGATGGCATCACCGACTAAATGGACATGAGTTTGAGCAAGCTCCGGGACTTGGTGGTGGACAGGGAGGCCTAACATGCTTCATTCCATGAGCTCATAAATAGTCGGACATGACTGAGTGAATGAACTGAAGATTAGGATAGCCATTTCTGCACTTACAATGCATAACGTTAAGTGACTCAAAAAGAAAATCACTTTTATTATTAATTTATTTTAATACTATTGAGTTAAAAAGTAAACTGAGTTGAGACTGATATATTAATTCTCTGGCTTCTTTTTTCTAATTTATAAAATTTTGACTGTGAGTAGATAATCATAAAAAAAAAAAAAAACTTTCAGTTGTAGAACCCAAGGAAGAATTAATTGTAAGGTATTTACTAACTGTCTGAGACTAGATTTAGGTTCACTTTGAAATATATTTTATTTCTAAATATATAGAGCTGGTGCCATAGAACCTAGTAACAGTCATCAATCAAAACTATATTTCTCAAGAGCAAATGGATGACATTTTCCATAGGAAATTTGATCGTAGCCAAACTGTTATGCCTTGTATTTGTAACTACAGTTTCTCATAACAGTTCCCCCTTTTTCTGCTGTTCACTTCTATTCTTTTTTTATTTTATCTTTCTATATGAGTTCTTTTGAAGACATTTAGAAAGAACTTATCATTGGTAAAAATGTATTTTGAAAATCACCAGTTTTTGGAACGTAAGCTTCCTTAAGGCAGAAATCAGTACCTCCTTTGTAACATGTTCATAAAAGTACAACCAAGTTTATCTTTTTGAGAATTAGATGATCTCCTGAGTAATTATTCACATAGTACATGTTCAGTAATTGTTAGGTATTTTGATTGTTATTATTTATTTCTGTATTCACATTTCTGAGGGCCTCACACATAGAAGATAAATTTAGTTGATCTAATATATAAATATGCATGTATAGTCGAAGACACTCTGAGGGGACTCTGCCTTTGCTTTTTTTTTTTTTTTTTAATGACTGTAATTGCCACATGGTTGTTACATAGTGTGACGAATCATTATGATAAGGGTACATCCTTGATGACCCAAATATGATGTTGACTTTACTGTTACCAATAATAACTTTGAAAATTATTATTTTTTACTAGAAACTATTACTAATAGAGTCACAAAAGAGTCAACCATTAGCACCATTTTATTGAAAAGTTCTAAATTAACAGTTTGAAGGATTTTACAGATCCATCAATGGAATAGAGAGTTAATACAAAATAAAAGACAGTCTCAGTTTCTGTGGCATCTACAGATATTGTATTTAAGTGTTTAAATTATAAAGTGGCTAGTGAAGGGATTTTATGAATTATTGATATTTTCAATCTAGAAACTCCAGGATGAAATTCATTAGGAGGTGCTAGTTTAGGAAACACATTATATAAAGCCATTGTAATACAAGCTGATTGAGCAGCACTTTTATTCACTGGTGCATGGGTATCATTTGAAAAACATAATTTAGATGCTGAACTGCAGAGATTACCCATGTCTTTCATTAAAAAAAAGGTTAGCACTTTATTTATGGAAAGAGACAGATGTCTGTCAGAATTTTTGATACGTAGTATACCAAAAGTTAATGAACATCACAGATCTTTTTATTTCTGTTTACTGAAGTGTTTTTTTATCTTCATGGTGGATGTGAAATGCAAGAGGAGAAAATTTTCTCTGCTTCAGAATAATAATTAATAGGACATGAGTTACTCAGCACCGGTTTGTTTCTGGTGATAAGAAATATCTTGTTTCCTTGGCCAAGAAATGAGGAAGCCATTTTTTTTTCTATTATTTTATCTTCTCTGGAGAGATATATTACATCACCATTCTGAAGCCTGATAGCACTGGAAAGTATGGCATTCAGTTCCTTTCTTTCAAAATACCACAGTACAATTCATCTTGCATGGTGGTGTGAGAAATATTAATTGAGCTCTTTCTGTATGCTTGGTATTGAAGATGCAGTGATGAATAAGACCAGAACTTGGTTTTGAATTTCAATTCTACTACTACTTAATGAAAGAGCCATATATCTTTGTATGTGTTTTGTCATTTTAAAAATTAAGATAATGAGAATATCTACCTCATAAGTTTGTTGTGGAATGATTAAATTAGTATATATGCAATATTGGCCTATGGTACATGCTTAGTTGTTGTTCAGTCACTCAGTTATGTCCGACTCTTAGCAACCCCATGGGCTGCAGCACGCCAGGCCTGCCTGTCCTTCACTATTTCCTGGAGTTTGCTCAAACTCATGTCCATTGAGTTGGCAGTGCCATCCAACCATCTCATCCCCTTCTTTTTTGGCCTTCAATCTTTGCCAAGATCAGATTCTTTTCCAAAAAGTCAGCACTTCACATCAGGTGGCCGAAGTATCGGGGCTTCAGCTTTAGCATCAGTCCTTCCAATGAATATTCAGGGTTGATTTCTTTTAGGATTGACTGGTTTGATTAACATGCTTAATGAATGTTGGCTTTTATAGCAGACAGAGTGCCTGCCCTTAGGGAGATTCCATTTGTGTCATTTATCTCCTCTACACCCCCGCTTGGATTTGATGACAGAAAGGAAGTGGAGAGCAAGAATGCAATAGTGTTTCATTAAGTTTAAATGTTGTGAGAACCGGTATATGTTATTAGACAAGTACTAGGACTCTGCCACCTACCAGTGTTGACTTTGGTTAAGTTTTTAAACCTTTTAAGTTTCGATTGACTTTTATGTCTGATATGGTAATAACTAGGACCATGTCACAGTGCCATTTAAAGAATAAAAGCAAGTGATTCATATCAAAATATTTTGTTAACTTCAGTTTGGTCAGTCATGTCCGACTCTTTGTGATCCCATGGACTGCAGCACGCCAGGCATCCCTCTCCATCACCAATTTCCGGAGCTTACTCAAACTCATGTCCATTGATGTGGTGATGCCATCCAACCATCTCATCCTCTGTGATCCCCTTCTCCTCCTCTTCAAACTTTCCCAGCATCAGGATCTTTTCCAATGAATCAGTTCTTCGCATCATATGGCCAAGGTATTGGAGTTTCAGCTTCAGTATCAGTTTTTCCAATAAATATTCAGGACTGATTTCTTCTAGGATTGACTGCTTAGAAAGTACTGTACTAATATAAAATATTGTTATGAACTTTCAGTTATCCATTTATAGGTGATATTCTTTGTAAATAATGCACTGGCAAATTTTTTTATGAGACTGATTTGTTTATTACTTACTTTAGTTTGCCTTTAGCTTAACTACTCAGCTGTCCTGTGAAGTTCAGTTCAGTTCAATAGCTCAGTCGTGCCTGACTCTTTGTGACCCCATGAACCACAGCATGCCAGGCCTCCCTGTCCATCATCAACTCCCGGAGTTTACCCAAACTCATGTCCATTGAGTCGGTGATGCCATCCAACCATCTCATCCTCTGTCGTCCCCTTCTCCACCTGCCTTCAATCTTTCACAACATCAGATTCTTTTCAAATGAGTAGCTCTTCTCATCAGGAGGCTAAAATATTGGAGTTTCAGCTTCAACATCAGTCCTTCCAATGAACACCCAGGACTGATTTCCTTTAGGATGGGCTGGTTGGATCTCCTTGCAGTCCAAAGGACTCTCACGAGTCTTCTCCAACACTACAGTTCAAAAGCAACAATTCTTCTGCCCTCAGCTTTCTTTATAGTCCAACTCTCACATACATACATGACTACTAGAAAAACCATAGCCTTGACTAGACGGACCTTTGTTGACAAACTAACATCTCTGCTTTTTAATATGCTATCTAGGTTTTTCATAACTTTCCTTCCAAGGAGTAAGCATCTTGTAATTTCATGGCTGCAATCACCAACTGCAGTGATTTTGGAGCCCAGAAAAATAAAGTCAGACACTGTTTCTCCATCTATTGTCATGAAGTGATGGGCCTGGATGCCATGATCTTAGTTTTCTGAATGTTGAGTTTTAAGCCAACTTTTTCACTCTCTTCTTTCATTTTCATCAAGAGGCTCTTAATCCTCTTCACTTTCTGCCATAAGGGTGGTGTAATCTGCATATCTGAGGTTATTGATATTTCACCTGGCAATCTTGATACCAGCTTGTGCTTCCTCCAGCCCGGTGTTTCTCATGATGTACTCTGCATATAAATAAAATAAGCACGGTGACAATATAGGGCCTTGATGTACTCCTTTTCCTATTTGGAGCCAGTCTGTTGTTCCATGTCCAGTTCTAACTGTTGCTTCCTGACCTGCATACAGGTTTCTCAAGAGGCAGGTCAGGTGGTCTGGTATTCCCATCTCTTTCAGAATTTTCCACAGTTTATTGTGATCCACATAGTCAAAGGCTTTGACATAGTCAATAAAGCAGAAATATATGTTTTTCTGGAACTCTCTTGCTTTTTCTATTGTCCAGCGAATGTTGACAGTTTGATCTCTGGTTCCCCTGCCTTTTCTAAAACCAGCTTGAATGTCTGGAAGTTCACGGTTCATGTATTGCTGAACCCTGGCTTGAAGAATTTTTAGCATTATTTTACTAGCGTGTGAGATGAGTGCAATTGTGCAGTAGCTTGAGCATTCTTTGGCATTGCCTTCCTTTGATATAGAATGAAAACTGACCTTTTCCAGTCCTGTGGCCACTGCTGAGTTTTCCAAATTTGCTGGCATATTGAGTGCAGCACTTTCACAGCATCATCTTTTAGGAGTTGAAATAGCTAATCTGGAATTTCATCACCTCCACTAGCTTTGTTCATAGTGATGCTTCCTAAGACCCACTTGACTTCACATTCCAGGATGTCTGGCTCTACATGAGTGATCACACCATCGTGATGATCTGGGTCATGAAGATCTTTTTTGTATAGTTCTTCTGTGTATTCTTGCCACCTCCTCTTAATATCTTCTGCTTCTGTTAGGTCCATAAGATTTCTGTCCTTTATTGAACCCATCTTTGCATGACATGTTCCCTTGGTATCTCTAACTTTATTGAAGCAATCTCTAGTCTTTCCTATTCTATTGTTTTCCTCTATTTATTTGCATTGATTGCTGAGGAAGGCTTTCTTATCTCTCCTTGCTATTTTTTGGAACTCTGCATTCAATTGGGAACATCTTTCCTTTTCTCCTTTGCTTTTTGTTTCTCTTCTTTTCACAGCTATTTGTAAGGCCTCCTAAGACAGCCATTTTCCTTTTTTACATTTCTTTCCCTTGGGGATGGTCTTGTTCTCTGTCTCCTCTACAATGTCAGGAACCTCTGTCCATAGTTCTATAGGCACTCTGTCTATCAGATCTAGTCCCTTAAATCTATTTCTCACTTCCACTGTATAATCATAAGCGATTTGATTTAAGTCATACCTGAATGGTCTAGTGGTTTTCCCCACTTTCTTAAATTTAAGTCTGAACTTGACAATAAAGAGTTCATGATCTGAGCCACAGTCAGCTCCCGGTCTTGTTTTTGCTGTCCTATGAATAGTGTACCCAAATGCATTTTAACAATCTAAGCCAAATGTAACCAAGAAAATAATTTGGTTCAAAATACTACTACATTTCAATAATAAAAAAATATTTGTTTATATTTATTTAATATTTTATAACTATTATTCTCTTCATAAATGTCATTTCTATATATTAGATTAGGTGCATTATTGCATAACATTCTGCTCATTTAGAATGTTTAAATTTTAGATAGAAAATGGGTTGTATGACTTGCAGTTTAAAAGAAAAGAAATTTTAAGCTACATTAGTATTAGATACAATTTCATAGTTCTCAGTTATGGGAATTTAGTTCTAACAATTTTTGGCATGTGACAATTTTATTTCTCTGTAATTTGTAACACTATTTGAAAAAGGTTGGCAATGCATGTGTATGCTCTCTCATCCATACGTTTTCTAATTAAAGAACACAATCCCAAATATTGCATATGGTACAGATATGGACAGAACTAATATAGAACTAATAACATCTTATTTTTTCTAAAGAATAACATGACTGTATTATATTTTATGAATTGTTGTGGAATGAAGGAGAAATTTGCTAGGTTTTTTTTTTTTTCTGTTTCTTCCTTTTATTCAGAATGCAGTTACCCTTAATTTGGATTTTCCCTGTAGCTAACCATAGGATGTAGCTTGTGACATTAAGTTTGACAAAGAACAACAAGAAAACCACTTTAAGGCAATATATAAACATATTTATGGAGGTTGTATGAATGAAAAAAGTAGTTGGGTATTAAAATTGAAGACAGAAAAGTAGAGAAACTACTTCCAAGGAGGTTTGGAAATGAGCAACAGCTAAAATGTCAGAATTCAGGATATTGGATCAGAGTAACAGACAAGAGGTCCTGAAGAAGACCTAGCAGGGTTGTCATCATACAATTCATTTATTCATGACCCCATAACAGAGAGAAGAAAAGGGAGTATTTTCCACCTGTGCTTCTAGATTGTCACAGACTGCTTAATAGTGACAAATTTCTCTTGCCATTATAACCTCAAGACCATGCTTTTTTTTTTTTCTTTTCCTTTTTTCCTCTGGTTTTACATTTAATGAATTGAAGATGCAAATTGCTTATAAATTTACTTTCCTCCCCATCCTTTAAAATATTCAAAGACATCATACAGATATGCATGACATGTGTGATTCTATATAGCAAATCCAGATTCTTCTTTGCCGTTTTTCTTTTTCTTCTTATCACATGCTTTAAATATCTACAAAACAGAACTAATTATCTCTATGTGGATAGTGTATTAATTCAGTGGATGTTTATTGAGTATACATTACGTGCCAGGCATTGTGAGCTTGTGAAGGATACAGGGGTAAGCATGGTTTTTATATGCAGACAGTTTGTTTGCATATATTTCTTCAGGTGAGGGAAGCATCTAGAATCAGAATTAGATGATGAACAATGACTGAAGAATCCTAAATGTTACTTAGCTTTTTAGTTTCAAATTGTTTTCCATACTCGTTTTTCTTATAGGAATATGATTTGTGTGTACTTATTTCAACTTAAATTATAGGATTGTTTTACTTTAGTCTTAGAAATGGCAAATAGATGATGAATGAGCTACAGTCAGTCGTGACATAGGCAACACCATAATAATTTTCTCTGAAATAGGATTGCCTAATAAATCTTAATTTTAAGTCACAAGCAGTGCCAGAGGCACACTTTGCTTGAGCCACAGTTTATGAGAGTTTCTTCAAATTAGACCAGGACCAGAGAATTAAAAGTTAAACTTTACCTAATGACAGTTGAGAAAATAAAGGTAAAATTTATTTGAAAAATAAAAATCTCCATTAAATTGTAAGGTAGTAATTATAAATTGTAATAAATACCTTATTAATACTTTTTGCCACATATCCATCTTGCTCATTAAGCATTTGTTGGAGAGAGAAATACTAGTCAAAAAGAAGTTAGAGTAATTGCACACAAAAATAAGATGAATTTTATATGGAGTTAGACTAAAGTTGTGTGATTGTACATTTTATGTTGTATAATATAACCAGCTTCATATATAATCCAAATCATATATATTTAGAGCTATTTCAAAGAGCAAAATTAGTTCTAGGAATCCCTTGGTAGGATGGTCCTTGACAAATGTCAACTTCAGTGTAAGACCCCACTCTCAGCCTCCACTTTCGCTGTGAAATGAGCCTCCAGTACAAACTTTTTGAGACTATTGATTAATTTTTAAAGTGCTTACTTCTGCTTCTTCTAGGTGTCAGTCTGAGCTCAGGTTTGTTAGTAATCTAGTCATAGCATGAACTTCATCTCTTAGGTAAAGTATTTAAGTGAATTGTGTTGAAGTGTACAATCCAGTAAATACTACATTTACTTGATATAAGTTTAATTAATGATGATGATGATAAATTATAATAATATAATAGTATCATAGAGTTTTTTTAAAAGTCCTAAAAATACTATTAAAAATAAGATTTGTAAATTAATGACATATCTTAAAAAGGATAACCCCATTTACAACTTCCTAAACGTAAGTTTTCATATATATCTTTTTTGTCTTCTAACACATGTGATTTTGAGCTTTCAAAAAAGTCAAGGAGAGAAATGAGTGTGATTTTGCCGGTAGTTGAAGACGAGCTTAGGTCAAAGCACAAAATATTACCTGAAAGTAAATAGCCCAAAAAAATATCTCTCCCTTGTTTTAAAATTTTCCTAGAGTTTTATTTATTGTACACAGTAGCTCAGTTTATCCCTTCCACTGAAATTATCTTAGATTTATATCACTTGGAACCTATTATTTTTCTTTTTAATGTTTGTATTATGAGCCCATTCTTTCTTGAGTCTTTCCCTCTTTTTTCCCCCATTGATCCTTCTTTTGTTTGTTTCCTTGTTGTGATCTTGGCAAATTCTCCCTAATGGGACCAATATTAATGAGAAAAAGAAGATGTTGCTTGATGAGTTTCATGAATATGTTACAGTTTCCCAGAATTTTCCTCTACTTGTAATAATTGATCACTTAATATAATAATGGAATCTAATTTGAAAGATACATAACCAGAACGTGTTTGAGAATCTCAATTTATTCTTATAAGAGTTTGTTGAAAGACTTGCTTTAGAATTTCAGAAAAACCCAGAGCAAGTGGCTTATTATTTGTATCAACCTTTGGATATATATTTTCGTGAAGATAGTATTTTTCCACAGTAATATAAAATCCTAATGAGTGGGAGGAAGAAAACCTTCTTCAGTAAGGATTCTAAATATATTTATTCAGGATGAGAGCATTTCCTGTTAATGTGTCCCCTCACAAGGTACATTTCTCATTAGCTATAGAAAATGTTAGGCCCTAAGAAATGAGTTACAGCGTAGTTTCTTCCAAAGAGATGAAATTCTTGAGATGGGTAAAAAGCAAGACTATTTTGTTAAGCAGTGGTATAAACAATAATTAATAAATGAGACTATCCAAACTATCTGAAAGCTTTCTATGTATAATTACCAACCTATCTTTCAAATAGAAAATCCTTATGTTATTATTATGAATATTGTATTTCCTGTGTCTATAGTTTGGAATGATATGTTAATTCAATCTTAGCTTGATTAACTTTTGCCTTTTTTTTTTTCCAAGCTTGTACTGTATTTTTAAGCTTATAATGTCATTGTTTCTTAAAAAAGAATTTTATAGAGGAATGGATTCTTTTAAGAAAAACATAATGCTCAGTAAATCAAGTTTGGGTGCAATAAATTATTTACTTTCAGTTTGCAAGAGGTGAATAAAAAGTGCTTGGCCAATATCGTACCATTAATCTATTCTCTTTTCTCCTTTCTCTCTTTACTTCTCTCTCTCCAATAGAAGTGGAACAAAAAGGTAATTAAATACCTTTCATAAATTATATACTATTTATAGGCTAAGTTATTTAACAGTTTAACATCTAGTTAAAATAATTGTTATTAATTTTTATCTATTTTCTGAAAATTTATTTACTACTTCTGCTGCTCAACTTCACTTTAATCTGTTGTACTGACCAGTGCTGGTTTGATTATTTTTGTCCTAAAACAGTTTAATAGTGTAAAATTTTCAACCATGCATTTTATTCCTCTTTATTTTTAAATGAGTAGTTAGAAATCCAGTAGATGCTGATGCATAATGACTGCTTCAGATCTGTTTTTATTTCTATACTAGATAATTTTCCATAGCTCTGGAGAAATTCCCCTGTTCTTTTGATTTTTAGCTATTAAGGGAAAAGGGGAGATGGTTTTCTGAAATACATTAAAATAAATTGCTTTTGTAAGCAAGGGCTGATTATTAACTAACATAAAGTTTATATACAATTTTGACAATAATACCTACCCATCCTTTATAATCATAGACCTCCTATTGCGTGTGTGCTAAGTCACTTCATTTGCGTCCGATTCTTTGTGACGCTATGGACTGTAGCATGCCAGGTTCCTCTGTCCATGAGATTCTCCAGGCAAGAAGTTGGAATGAGTTGCCATTTCCTCCTCCAGGGGATCTTCCTGACCCAAGGATCGAACCTGCGTCTCTTATGTCTCCCACATTGGTTGGTGGGTTCTTTACCGCCAGTGCCACCTGGGAAGCCCAGACATCATATTAGAATCCTGAAAAATTCTACCAATAATGAATTTTATTATTAAGTATAATTTGATGATGGCCCTCAATCCTTGCTATGGAAGATTTTGACAGTTAAATTTTCCCCTAAATGTCTCATTTTCCCAAAATTGAAACTTTGGACATTTTAACAATGTACTTTTGTTTTTAATAACCTGCAAACCCTAGTTGAGTTTCATCTTAGATTTTCTCTTAGATGTAGGTTTTATAATTGCTGTTAAAGAGCTAATCACTAATATCGAGAGAATAATACTTTAATCATTAAAATATGGGTCAACCTCCAAATTTCTTGTGATTTCCTAATTTCTCTTCCCAATATACTTCTAATCATTTCAAACATAACAGTGGACTGCATGATTATTTTTCAATGTGTTTGCTCTGCAAAAATATTGGAGCAGTGTTTCCCATAGAAGGTTCAAAAGAAAATTACATCCCATCAGGCTCTGTAGAAAGGGTTCTGTGATCAAATTAATTTGTGGAAATTTGCTCACACTCCCCTCTTCTGCCTTGCAGAGTCACTAATGTACCTCAGCAGTTAGAATCCTGATATTATTTTAATTAGATATTCCTTAAGCATGTGTGGCTAGGAATCCCTGTTTTTGTGTTTTGTTTTGTTTTGTTTGTTTCTGTGTATTATATATCTAAACCATATAAATAGGTATTTCAAGGACCTCCTTTTGGGAAACATTGCTTTTTAGCCCCTTTGTTACAGATGATTCAGTCAAGCTTTCCTTACCACCACTCACATGATGTGCTACTGAATTGTATTAAAAATAAAATGAATCAGACAATTCCTGCCCATTTTCAGTCTGAAGTATGAGCAGCAAAATATTGTAGCAAGTAATCTTGTTTTTTTAATGTTCTTCTCATGTAACAGTAAAAGGTACATGTTTTTAAGTTCCAATTCTACTGTATTTAACAGGACATTTTTAACTGATTAAAATCTAGATCTTGGGTTCTTCTCTGTAACTTTTCACCTTTTCTTCTTCCCTTATTTCTTTCTTTTTCTTCCTTTCTCTTTTTCCTTCCAGTATCCATCCATCACTCATTTTTAATTGTGTGAGTTGCATGCTCTGTGTGTGCTGTAGCAGCTTTAAGGGCTTTTTTCCTATAAGATTCAGTGGCCTGTATCACAAGGTTTTTCTTTTCCCTTATTATGTATTTTAATTACTATTGTATTTTCATTTGCTTCTTAATGATAAGTATAGAGTAGTTACTAGCATCAGGGTGAAAATATTTTTAAAAAACTTTAAAATAAGATACGTGAAACTATCACATGTAAATGTTTATATTTGTTATATGTCTATAGAATACACAGACAAAAGTCACATCTATATAGATAGCATATCCAAAATTATTTCAACACTCTTGCAAAGGTAAAATGCAAAGGAAAGCACAGCCACTCATGAAAAGGCCAAATTTCATCAGCAAATCAAATCAGAATGATTCTAAAGAAATGTCAAAATTAATGTGGAAAAATACTTGATGTTCTCAGGAGAATGCAGCAAAATAATTAAGTGGTGGTGGGTATTTCTTATTAGAGTTGAATTCCACTTGATGAAAAGTAAGAATATATGACAAAATATTTAAATTAATATATTTATTATTTTGACTCTTTCCCAATTGACAGTTTTTCTTTGTCCTGGACTACTAAAAGGAGTATACCAGAGTGAACATTTGTTTGAATCCGACCACCAATCTGGGGCATGGTGCAAAGACCCTCTGCAGGCTTCTGACAAGATTTATTATATGCCCTGGACCCCCTACAGAACTGATACCCTGACTGAGTACTCATCCAAGGATGACTTCATTGCTGGAAGGCCAACTACAACCTACAAGCTCCCTCACAGGGTGGATGGCACAGGATTTGTAGTGTATGATGGAGCCTTGTTCTTCAATAAAGAGCGCACCAGAAACATAGTAAAATTTGATTTGCGGACTAGGATAAAGAGTGGAGAAGCTATCATAGCAAATGCCAATTACCATGATACCTCCCCTTACCGCTGGGGAGGCAAATCTGACATAGACTTGGCAGTGGACGAGAATGGGCTATGGGTAATCTATGCAACAGAACAAAACAATGGTAAAATTGTCATTAGTCAATTGAACCCTTACACCCTACGGATTGAAGGGACATGGGATACTGCATATGATAAAAGGTCAGCTTCCAATGCATTCATGATATGTGGAATTCTGTATGTGGTCAAGTCTGTCTATGAGGATGATGACAATGAGGCCACGGGAAATAAGATTGACTACATTTACAACACTGACCAAAGTAAGGACAGTTTGGTGGATGTACCCTTTCCTAATTCATACCAGTACATAGCAGCTGTGGATTACAACCCCAGGGACAACCTTCTTTATGTATGGAATAACTATCACGTCGTGAAATATTCCTTGGATTTTGGACCTCTGGATAGTAGATCAGGTAAGTTTGACTTTTGATGGTATTTTAATGGGAACTATTTACAGTTTGAACTTAGTAAGTTTATTGTATATTTTGATTAGACTTATTTCTCCTGGTTTTTCTTCATGCCTGAGTTTTGAAAGTTATTCATTTTCTTTTTAGCTAAAAAAATGTTGCTGTTAATCACTGTAAAAAAAAAAATTATAGGCATGAGAATCCAACTCTTCCTCGTCTGGGCAGCTAGTCTCCAACTTTCATCCCTTCTTTGAAGGGCATTTTCATTATCAGCTAGTTAGTTTGTATGTCTGTGTGTGTAGTGAACTATACAAAACCTTTGCAAAAATAGAATGCCATCCCACCTAATTAATTGTGACATGCCCTACAAAGTGCCCTCTACTTGAAAATGCCAAAGGGTTGGCTTGATATAATTCTTCAGGAGCCCTATACCAATATATTCAACTCACTGAGTGCATAATATATGACCACTCCTACTGGGAATATTATCAGTTTATTCAAATGTATAAGTGTATCTAATTGATATATACAGAAAAAATATTCATAACTGATACAGATAAAAGATAGATCTCAATTGTAAAAGAAAAAATGGTACAAAACTCAGCTTTAAAAAAAAAGGCATTTCAACTCCCTTTCTTTAAAAGTATCTTTTTCTTCTCTAGGAAATACTGTTTACTTTTAATATTGTTTGAAGACAGTAATGAATTGATCCATCCTTTACATTTTTAGTTGCATAACTGAGCAGATTTATCTAGTTTAGAAGTTAAATTATTTTTACTAGCAATTTTATTGTTCAGCTCACTTCAGTCGCTCAGTCGTGTCTGACTCTTTGCAACCCCGTGGACTGCGGCACGCCAGGCTTCCCTGACCATCACCAACTCTCAGAGCTTGCTCAAACTCGTGTCCATTGAGTTGGTAATGGCATCCAACCATCTCATCCTCTGTCATCCCCTTCTCCTCCTGCCTTCAATCTTTCCCAGCATCAGGGCCTTTTACTATAAGTCAGTTCTTCACATCAAGTGGCCAAAGTGTTGGAGTTTCAGCTTCAACATCAGTCCTTCCAATGACTATTCAGGACTGATTTCTTTTAGGACTGACTGGTTTGATCTCCTTGCAGTCTAAGGGACTCTCGAGAGTCTTCTCCAACACCACAGTTCAAAACCATCAATTCTTCGGTACTCAGCTTTCTTTATAGTCCAAATCTCACATCCATGCATGACTACTGGAAAAACCATAGCTTTGACTAGATGGACATTTGTTGGCAAAGTAATGTGTCTGCTTTTTAATATGCTGTCTATGTTGGTCATAGCTTTTCTTCCAAGGAGCAAGCGTCTTTTAATTTGATGGCTGTAGTCACCATCTGCAGTGATTTTGGAGTCCCCCAAAATGAAGTCTCTCACTGTTTTCATTGTTTCCCCATCCATTTCCCTGAACTAATGGAAACAGTGATAATATTTTTCCTCCTGGTAAAATATAATGGAAAAGTAAGTATAAGTGTCTGAATTTTGATAGTGATATAGCAATTCAAAGTTCATTTTTTTCATTCTTACAAGTTGCTATTTCTTATTTTCTGCATTGTTTTTACCATGCTTTTACTAGCATGTCATTTTGCTTTACTAACTTACTCCATTATATACATATCATCTTATACAATTAGAGTCTGAGTGCCATGTAGCTAGTAATCTTGCTTTACTTATCTTTTTATTATTTTTCATCTGACCATTATTTCTGCCTTCTTAGATCCTAGTGTAATATATAGCATAAAGATAATAAAGATTCAGTAATTCTTTGCTGAATGAATGAACAGATAAAAGCATGAATGGATGCCTTTCTATTTCTCACTATGATAGAATGTCAAATTGGGTGGCATTTTCTCTAATGCCTGAGAAGCTTCTACAAGAGAGAGAGCTGTTCTTTCCATGGCCAGCATGTTGGTATTATGTTGAAGTGCTTTTTATAGAAGAAAAACGCTAATATGCAATAGCGGCAAAAGCAACGTCTCATTATTAGTCCTGAAAAATCTCCTAGACCTAGCTAACTTCTGTACAGGTAAGGTTTCTTAATCCAACACACCTTTCAGTTAAAAAGCTAAGCATCTGAAATATTCTAGGAAGACAATTCTTTCAGATCTGCGATATTCTTGAGTATTTTGCCAGTGGAAACTCTATTGTTGAGTGGTTCTTAGCCTTTTTTAACTTTCAATTTTAACCAAAGTAATTTCTAATTGCCTTAAAAGAAATAATACATATAACATAATCATCTTTTGATGTTAGTGAAATAAGGGCAGTAACATATCTTAATTTTATTTATTGGTAAAATCATGCATTATTTTTTAGACTAATAGATATGTTTAAATTAATTAGCATTCAAGATTTTGACTTGATGGACTGAAGCAAATTCTTAACTTACTTTTTGTAAATTATCCTTAAAGATGATACTATAGCCCCATGCATTTAGAGAACTTGTCCAAAATATTTCTGGCATACATTAATAAAATTATATTTTTATCCCATACATGTATCCCTATGTATGATAATTCATTGTAATCATGGACATAAGGAAAATTATACCACTTGCTTAATACTTTTTGTTTGTTTGTTTATAGAAGTTAGATTATGAGCCATCTTGCCCACTTGTAATAGTTATCATATTTGTTAAAAGGATGTTATTAAAGCAGCAAACACTGAGAAATGAAAAAGCTCAGCTATTGAAGCAAATCATTAACTTAATCCAGGAAATTCAGTTTTCATTCTTTTTAAATGACAGTGAAATTGCTTCTGTTTTCCAAAATGTGGGACTTCAGCTGTATTAAACTTGTATATGTAATCACAAGAAAAATGACCAATTTTCATGTATGAATGCTCAAATTAAAAAGCTGGAACTTTGGTGTGTTACTATAGTGGAGAGGTAGAAAGAAAAAGTAGAGAATAAGAATGTGTACATTTTATGCATCAATATGAGAATTTCAACTAGCATTAATAGAAGTTGTTCACCCTATTATACAAAAACAGTTTCAACTGAATGTTTTTCTTTAGTATAAATTACATTGACATTTTTCAAAGAAATTTCCTTTTGACTTGTCTTTACGGACATTTTTATGTGTCTGTGTATGGAAACCAACTTATAAATACTTAGGGTCAAAAAAACTACCCTGTAAATTAAAATATCTGTGTATTGGAAGTTGAGAAAAATATGTTCCCCTAATGTATAAAAATCCCCAGGTGAAACATCCATGGAGGTAGCACACTGCTTCTGAACATGAGTCTGGGAGCCAAAGGACTTGGGTTTTAATTCTGCCTCTAGTGCTTGTTTGACTGTGGGCCTCTTGGTCTTAGTTACCTCAACTATAAAATGTAAAAATAATAATAATAATAATACCTGTGTCCAAAGATTCGGCTTCCCTGGTGGTTTAGTCATAAAGAATTTGCCTACGGTATAGGAGACCTGGGTTCGATCCCTGGGTTGGGAAGATCCCCTGGAGAAGGGAATGGCTACCCATTCCAGTATTCTGGCTTGGAGAATTCCATGGACAGTATTGTCTGGCAGGCTAAAGTCCATGAAGATTATTGTTAGATTTTAATGAGATGGTATATGTATAGATATAGCAAAATTAACATAAAACCACATACCAACCCTACAAGGACCATTATTATCCATGTTATCTAATTGAGGGGCTTAAGGCACTACTGCTCATATAATCTTCGTAAAAATCACCGGCTACTAAAATGCAGCATGAACTTCAAAGTCATGGTCCCTTCTGTGACACTAGAAGTGGAGAGTATGCTTACTGAAACAATGTGTCCAAATTCATTCATTTGATAGAAATGATCTCAGTATCCCCATGTATCAGGCACTCTCCAGATGTCAACCTAATTTGTAGATCTCATGATTAGATAATTACCATAGATCTGCATTCCAAAAAAAGTGCCTCTGGTTTTCAGTGGTGAAATCATATACTCTGTGAAGATTTGCTGAAAAATTTGAGAAATAAATCAATGAATTATAATATATACATACGTATTGTAAATCTTATTATTCAGAATATTATGGCAATTGGAGTAATAGTCCAAAAATGTATTTTATTAAGATTATACATATGCTTCTCAAGTAGTCCCCTTCACTGTTGGCCATGCACTCCTATGATCTGAAAGTTATTATCTGGAAGTCACTCCAGTTATTCCCCAGCCACCACACACACACACACTTCTTATCTTCACTCAGATCGTAGTGATATTTGGTGATATAAAGGAAGGTTGGTGTGGTAAGAAGTGCCAAAGCACATTACAGCAACTAGTGCATTTTCTTCTAGGAGTAATTATATAATTATTCAATAGTTTTACAATGGGAAAGAAAGTGAGCAACTGTTCAATGGATTTGGTTTTCAGAACATCTCAGAGTTTTCCGTTGATGAATTGCATGAATCTTTTCAGCCTAGAGAAAATGGAAAGTGTAACCCATTGAGGACACCTGTGTATTCACATGAATAAGTGTGTTTCTTTGAAAATATATTTTGTCTGCAGAATAGGTGGTTAAGTTTTGGACACCAGTTTCTAAAATGCTTGTAAACCTTACCACCTGAGCTAAAAAGTAAATATGTGAGATTGCTTTTTTTTTTTTTTTTCCTGAGCCGAGGACTAGCAAATCTACAATTTTCCTGAAATGTACTTTTAACTGAGCCTTTTTCCTCTCTTATAAAATATGATAAATTATGCATTCATCATTGCCTTCAATGGCTATCTTTTGTAAGATATTCTTTTAAAACTTCCAACCAGTACTTAGCTATGTCACATGTTATTTGAGTGATTCTCATGTTGCCATCATGATTCTAAAATTCTACTTGATATCTTCATATGTCTGGTGTGAGGGAATCAAGTAGTTACTTTACTTGTCCTTAGTTCACTGCTGTTGAATGAGTTTTACTCTTGGAGTTCTTTCTCTCAAATCACCTTATGCTGAGTTCATAATTCATTAATAAAAGAGAGATGTGAGGTATTATCTTTTTCTCTCTCATTTTGTCTCTAAACTGTCGACTGAACAATCTAAATGTTCTTTGTCAAATATACAAATATTTTCCACTATTTCATCCTGAAGAAAGAAGAAATATGCACAGGTTAATAATAAGAATATACAGAGAAGGCCAATGCCCAAATTCCTGAAATTAGTATGTCTAACAGATCTACAACCCTATTGGTTGAGATTTAGTGAAACACACCAGGCAGTCAGTATGAACATCAGATGACAGCGACATGTAGCTACTGTCTAGTACCTGCTCTTCTGCTTCCCAAACACAATCCAAATTTTGAAAGCCATTTTAGATTATGTAAATGTAATCATTTTGTATATGCTGAAGATAGTAAAATCCAAAACAACAACAAAAAGCCTACACATAACAGTTTAATAATGCAGATAAGGTGAACCTTCTGTCTTTATAATATGCTAATTAAGTGCATTTGTGTCTCCAGTAAAAGCTGTGGCTATGTAGTGATGAATAAGAACTTTAAACACACATGACACCTCGTTAAAATGTAATTTTCACATCATATATCTGAGCCCTTTACTTTGACAGCTGAGTAATGTGAGTGCTGGGCAGAGAATCTTGAACATTTTGAAGCTGTCACGTGCTTAATAGGTAGCTGAATCTGCTTCCTGAACGGTTTATTTAAATATGTTGCATCCTAGTCACAAAATAGAACCTGAAAGTAGTGGGATGTTAAATCAAACTTGCCCTCAGCATATAGGTTATGATTGCTTCATGGTTCCACTTGAGATACCACATTGTCTCTAAAGTTTAATTTACATCTATCTCAGTAGCTGAGTGAACTTCACAGAAAGAAAAAATGGTCAGCTACTTGTTGCTAATTTCATCCAGGTCTTTATTTTTATGCAACAGCTGTTTGGCTGTCTGCAGAGGCGCCCCCTCTCTTTCTCTCCACTGCTGCTTCTTTGCTTTTAGTGGCAGCTGCTGCTGGAAGGGCATTGCTGCTGGTGACTTTTCAGGGAGCACAGCCAAAGCTTACAAATTTTGCGAAAGCTATTCTATTGCCACTTAATGTCAGCTGAATTCTCTTATGTTTGTTTTTACATTTCTTATATTTTTCTTCTTTGTAATTTGAAGGCTAAACCTTTCCAAAATGACACCCTCTGCTTTTCCGTCTCTTAATATCAAAATCTCAGTCCTGTACAAAGCAAAACTTTACTGGGTCTACAGCCTAACCCAGTGTTAGCCTTTCATCCCACATAGAGGTGACTCTCTTAATAAAGGAGACAGATGCAAGGGATAAAAATGTTCAAAATTTTTATTAATTTTTTCCTACATAGTGACACCCCTGAAGAATGTATAATTATTAGAACAGTAATCAAAATTATTCTACATGTAACTCACAGTCATAAAAGATGACTTACTTGTGAATAAGCTTCCCACTCACACCAGCTGTCTTTTCTGTAACCATTTCACTGCTCATTAGCACGTCCACCAGAGGGCAGACAGGTGGAACTGAAACAGTTTGGCTGCTCATTATTAGCCCATCTTGGCAGGGTTGGCAGTAGTGATTAAAATGGGATTTCTGGTTATCAAGGAATTCCACTTTAGAATACTCTGCTTCTATCCATATTACCATAGGTAAGTGAGAACTGACTTTATTACCTAGTAAAGTCTGAATTTGCTTTATTTTTCTTTTTTTTTTTTAATTTTAGACAATGAACAAACAGAATAGGATTGCCAAGCAAAAATACAAATTTAAGCAGAAAAATATTTCCCTCTTAATAACTACTTTTATACCAAAAAGCTAAATTCTCAGATAATAATGATGAATGACCAAAAATTTAAGATACCTAAATTACAGGAATAATCTACCATGCTATGTAATTTTATGGAATGAGATAGGTTGTCAGATATCCCCGAAAACAAATGGATTATGTATTTTTGTTTATTTGATAATAGTTCTCCCTGTTTTTTTTCATGCCTTTCAGTAGTACAAATCCTTGGCCGAACTCTGCGTATCCACTTACCCCAAAGAAGACACAAATTAAAATTACCTACTCTCAAGTGACTAAATGATTTTAGCCTTAGAATTTGAATTTTTAAAACTAATTGTTAAAAAATGAAATTCTACCAAAAATATTGAAATGCACCTGAAATTAGGTGTTTGTTGATTTCATGGCTTAGAATTATCTCTTTGAGAAAAAATGGCACTTTATTTGTAAATGCTTGGTTCAATAAAAATACAAAATGATAAACTTTAAAAATTTTTAAAACAAAGTTTTCAAAAATCTTTGAAAATTTTGCTATATAGTGTATATATTTACATATTAAGAATAGACTTTTATATTTTATAGCGAAGCCCGCTGAGATAAATCTGAGAGAAATAGTGATAATAGTGGGGAGCAGTTCTGAAAAGTCATTCTTCATTTTGATACAAAAAAATAAATCCCTTAACCTGTTTGTGGAGAGGAAGCTTGAAAGTGGAATTGAAAATATTAAGATAGAGGTGAAAAGTGAAATTCAGGCACAAAATCAAGCCTGCTGTAAAAAGCCAAAGCAGGGAGCCAAACTGGGGCTAGTTCGGAAGTCCAATGATTAATAGGTTGTTTCTTCCCCTCTTTCTCTCTTCTTCCTCCCTTCCTTCTTTCCTTTCTTTCTTCAAGACACATGTCTTTAGGTAGCTGAGGTCAAGCACCATGGGATGCTCTGTGGTTACAACTGTTAAACAAGCCAGGCATTGACCCTGCCCTCATGGAGTTTACAGAATAGGGAAAACTTATAAGAAGAAACAGAAAGAGAAAGGCGGATGGTGTGTCAGAAAACAGTGTTACTGATTAGTTACTATTTTTTGAGTATTTTATTTTCTGGCCTTTTGCATAGATTATCAAATTTAATCCTAACAAAAATGTTGCAAAAAAAGCATTAGCTTCATTTCCAGTTATAGAAATTTAAGATCAGAGACAGAAAATGACTCAGATGTCACATACATAGTCCAGAGCTGCGGTTAAAGTATTAATTGTCAGATTTCCCACTGTGTCATGTTGCCTCCGGTGGTAATTAAAAAGAATACAGGTGCCATAGTTAAGGAGCAAGGGGCGAGTAGGAAGGCAGTGTACAGGTAGTACATAGAATATAAGTAAAGCAGGTAAAGTGAAGTCGCAAATGCAAAGCAGCAAGGCCACATTAAACTCATTTAGAACAAGGACAAGCAAACAGCAGCTGGTGTTACAAAGCACCTAGTGAACAGTGCCCTGTGTCTGCTGTCTGTGGAGTGGGGTAGGGCCTTCCTTTGCATATGCCTTGCCCCAGTGCTTGGCAAACAGTATTAGCATATGACAACAGGGCAGCTGTCAGACAGGCAGACCTTCCTCACCTTGGTCTCTGGTTTCATTTGTCTGAAAGATACGAGCAAGCAGTCTCCACTGCTTTCCTGTGAACTCTGCCCACCAATTCCTGGCTGAGATCTGCTCTCATAAAATTGAGTTACAGTGGTCTTGTCAGGAAGAAGGTGTAGGATGGTGGAGCTATGGGTGTTTCTGGAGAGAGATTTGGAGAATTGAAGAGATCATTCCAGAACACTTCTGTTTTCTAAAAGAAGCACCTGCCATCCCTCCACAGTTCACTAGGTTTCACATACATGCCTTAACACTTTAAAAAGTACTGTGAAGTACAGATGTGAAAACTAAGACTCAGAAATGTAAAGTCATCTGTCTGGAGAAACCCAGTTTGTGAACGTAGATGTGAACTTGAAAGAAGCCCAGGCTTATTTAACTAAATCATGAAGCTGAGACCCTTCGTATTTACAATGAAAAAAATTGTAATGCACACAAATATACAGTAGAATGTGATATAATGGTGTATGGTTTTTCTGTGTATGTGTGCGTAGGACATGTGTCTTCTTAGAAATGCTTGAAGAAACAGATTTAATTATTGAAGGATTAGAAGAGTTAGAAACTTGCAGAAATTCTGAGCAATTTAAAAGACTTGAGAGATTTGGGAACTGGCGCTTTATTAGATTTAATTTTACTTAACTTATATTAATGCCATTTTCTTAATCTAGGTGTTTTGCTAGCAATGCTTTTATGGTTACTATCTATGAGCAAAATTAGTAAAATGGGGGAAAAATGAAGAAACAAAAGAAAGGATGTGGTGAGGCAAGAAATGAGGGAAACACACATTTTTCTCCTAAAAATAAATGGACACGAAATGAATGAGTTCTTTTACTTCAAGAAGAAATTGGTGAAAGAGCATGAATTTAAAAATGTTATTTTCCAAGATTGATATAAGAATAACCTCAAGTGGTTAAAGATAAAATTAAAGACAAAGTTCGGCATATTTATGCCTTGCTGGTTGAAATATAAATTGTCGGGCAATTGAGGGCAAGTTGGCATTATCTAGTAGAGCCCATGGAGCTTCCCAGGTGACTCAAATGGTAAAGAATATGCCTGCCAATGCAGGAGACACAGATTGCATCCCTGGGTCAGGGAGATCCCCTGAAAGAAGAAATGGCAACCCACTCCAGACTTATTGCCTGGGAAATCCCATGGACAGAGAAGCCTGGTGGGCTACAGTCCATGAGGTCGCAAAACAGTCAGATAAGACTGAGTGACTGAGCATGCATTTAGTAGAGCCCATGTCTAAGTGATAGCTTATATACTAGCAAGGGGCTTCCCTGGTGGCTCAGATGGTAAGGAATCTGCCTGCAGTGCAGGAGACCCAGGTTTGATCCCTGGATCAGGAAGATACTCTGGAGAAGGAAATGGCAACCCATTCCAGTACTCTTGTTTGGGGAATTCCATGGACAGAGGAGCCTGGAGGGCACAAAGAGTCAGACACGATTGACCGACTAACACACACAAATACTAGAAAATCCGCTTTTAGGTTTGCTTCTGGAGAAACTTTCTTACTTTTGTCCTAAGAGAGCAAGGTTTGTGTGTGGTTGCCCAGGTGACTAACTAGCAGCTGGAATAGGAGATATAAATGTGACATCTATCTTCACTGTAACCAAAGATTATAAAAGCCCTGGTCAGTGTTGAAAAGTGAAAGTGTTAGCAGTTCAGTCAACTTTTTGCAACCCCATGCACTGTAACCCCCCAGGCTCCTCTGTCTATGAAATTCTCCAGGCAAGAATACTGGAGTAGGTATAACCATTCCCTTCTCCTTGGATCTTCCCAAACCAGGGCTCAAACCCATGTCTCCTGCATTGCAGGCAGATTCTTTACCATCTGAGTCACCAGGTCAGTGTTGAAGGTAGAGGGAAGCATTATGTGATCAGTTATACCTTAGAAAGAAATATACCAAGTCAGGTACTGGTACCCATGAAATGATAAATAAGAAAAAATCTTATCCTGAAATTTACCCTTTCTAGTAATATCATCCATCTGGTTTCACGCTGGCTATAATAACTCAAAGAAGACAAGATTACAGTTTCTGAAGCACCAACAGCCTTTAACTCCTGTAACTTTCTCAGAAATCATTGCACTGTTAGTAAAAGAAGTCCTCTCTTGTCAGAAAAGGAAATTTTACTCTGAAATTTTAATTGAGTGTGACTTATTATAGTAACTCATGTGTTTCAGCCACTGTGCATATTAAACAATTCTTAAGATTTAATTGCTTAAAATTTATTTTATATCACCTTAACTGAATTTTCCTGAGTATGAATAGATTAACCTGCCGTACATTCTGCTGCTGCTGCTGCTGCTAAGTCGCTTCAGTCGTGTCCAACTCTGTGTGACCCCATAGACAGCCGCCCACCAGGCTCCCCGGTCCCTGGGATTCTCCAGGCAAGAATACTGGAGTGGGTTGCCATTTCCTTCTCCAATGCATGAAAGTGAAAAGGGAAAGTGAAGTCGCTCAGTCGTGTCTGACTCCTAGCGACCCCATGGACTGCAGCCTACCAGGCTCCTCCATCCATAGGATTTTCCAGGCAAGAGTGCTGGAGTGGGTTGCTATTGCCTTCTCCGGCCGTACATTCTAACCTACCATATATTCTGTATTCTTAAAACAGCTTTTAGTATAATGATAATTTTTCAGCTGTCAGGATCATGGCAAAATACTTCAGGGACTGAACAGGATGACTGAGTTGGTTGATCATGTTCGAGTTAAAAACTTGCAATGCCATGACACAAGCTCAAATGCCCAGTTTTTGAAAGCATGGTAAATATAAAATTTTCTAAACCGAATAGGTAACTAGAGGATTTACATGTGAATGAAGTTTGAGGTTTTAATTCTCTGAGTTACAATAGAAAAAGCTGAGTTAATCAGAAGAGATTCGTGCCATAAAAGTATTGTATTTAAGGACAGAATATCACATAAGGAATTTAAAAAATAATTATCTAGTGGAGTTGAAAGGTATATTGGGTTAGATTCTAAAACCATCTATTAAAGTAAAATTAAATATTACCAATCCTATTTTTGAATCTCCTTTAGTAGTTTATAAAATATAATGAGGTTTAAAAATATATATATCCCTGCAGAGTACAGAGATAGCATTATATGTTATAGTGTGATGTATATTGTACATAATAAATGGTACCTTTACAAAGTATACTTTTATAGTAATTTAATTACATAACAGAAGTACATGAATTCATGTAAACTGAGTATAATATCTGTGATACAATTCCTTTGTATTAAAAAAAGTGTTCCATAGTTATTCCTATGTAAATCATTTACATGAGAACTTTTTCCCCAAACATATTTTGATTTGTACTTTCCCATTAAACTTATATGAAAATATTAGAACACTTATTAAGTGCCTAAATCATACAACTACAAAAGTGTTGTGGTATAAGAATATTTAATGATATGAGAAATGTTCATTATGTATTGCTAATTCTTTTTTAAGCAAGTTTAAATGATTTGGAATTTAGGTCGTTATACATTTTTCTTCTTTCATTTGTGTTTGAAAAATTTTATACAAAGCTTTTCAAAATGCTTTATGTGGAATAAACCTACTCATTATATCTAGTACAGTTATTGACAAACATAGAATCCAAAGTTTTAATGGTAGTTAGTTCTTTTTTATTTGGCCTTGCCATGAGGCATGCAGGATCTTCCTCCACCAGGGATTGAACCCATGTACCCTGTGTTGGGAGCACAAAGTCTTAACCATTTAATTTCTTATTGGTTCAGATTTGAGCTTGTCTGGGATTGTCCAAATTTCTTTAGTGAATATGTGCGGTTTTCAAAATATATGAAACACATTTCTTAAAATTAATATTCCACATTACTAGAGTATAATAATCTTTAGAATTCTATGATGGGATATTAAAAGGCCTTCTAGTTGTGTTTAGGACAGTTGTCCAACTAACTGATTCTCACCCACTTGTGACTAGGACACACAAACAAGAAAGTGCCAAAATGTTCTTGAAAGAATGAAACTGAAAGAGGGGAGCCTTACTCTATTTCTAGCTTTTTTTTTCTTTGCTATAGAAGAAAATTTGTAGTTCTTAAAGTATTAGGTATTCCTGGAAACTTTACCTCTACACCTTAATTACTGAGACATTATTTGGTTTAGTGGTACTTTCTGTCGATTTTGACTTTTAAACTTTTTAAACCATCAGTTTTTCACCAGTTGTTTATAAAGATTAAAATTGAAAAGGGAAAAATATAAAAAGAAAACCATGTATTTAAATGTACCAGCGTTGAATTTGAATAAAAGAGTCAGCCTTCCTAATCAGAGATGCAATTTAAATATTGTACTTTTAGCTTTGACAGTAAGGCAGGTTACTTTGCTCATCTATGATATTCAGTATTATTTTCTTATGTATACAACTGTCTCCTTTTCGTGGGCTTCCTAGATGACTCAGTGGTAAAGAATCTGCCTGCCAATGTAGGAGACGCAGGTTCAGTCCCTGGGTTGGGAAGATCCCCTGGAAAGGAAGTGGCAACTCACTCTAGCATTCTTCCCTGGCTGGGAATGTCCATGGACAGAAGAGCCTGGCAGGCTATAGTCCAATGGGTCACAAAAGAGTTGGACACAATTTAGCAAGTAAACGAGAACAACATGCTTATATTTTCCAAGAAGTAGAAAATAAGTACGTTTATTGAATATTGACTGTTCAGTTCAGTTCAGTTGCTCAGTCATGTCCAACTCTTTGTGACCCCATGGACTGCAGCACACCAGACCTCTCTGTCTGTCACCAACTCCCGGAGTTTACTCAGTCTCATGCCCATTGAGTCGGTGATGCCATCCAACCATCTCATCCTCTGTCGTCCCCTTTTCCTCCCACCTTCAATCTTTCCCAGCATCAGGGGCTTTTCAAATGAGTCAGTTCTTCACATCAGGTGGCCAAAGTATTGGAGTTTCAGCTTCAGCATCAGTCCTTCCAATGAATATTCAGGACTGATCTCCTTTAGGATGGACTGGTTAGATCTCCTTGCAGTCCAAGGGACTCTCAAGAGTCTTCTCCAACACCACAGTTACATTTAAATAAGATATCCAAGAAATACTTTAGATGACTGAGAAGTGCTAATGGCTGTTATCTTTGTGTAATTATATTAGAAACTGTTGGTGAACTATTAGAATGTTTTGCTGCAGTTTTATGTAATTATTTTGGGAGATGAATAATTTTGTTCTAGCGATCAGTGAGTTTAAGTACTCTGATGAATTAAAGCCTCTTTTTATAGTTCTTTGTATAATAAAACTTCAGTATTTGCAAGTAGCTTATAGGTAAGAGATTCCTAAGTTATATAGCAGAAATTTTTTAAAATGCAAATTCTCAGGTTTCACCCGAAATTAAATCAGAAACTCTGTGGGTGAACTCAGTAATCTATTTTTCATAGGTTGCTAAATTTGAGAAATACTATATAGGCCATAATCCCTCAATTATATAAGCTAGGGTAGTATATACTACAAAGTATAATAAAAATATTACACTTTTTTTTTTTATTTTTTTGCTTTCTAAATTTCTGATTGCCTTTAAGTGTTTCCCAATCCCCTGTCTGAAAGAAGCTATATAAATCCCTAAGGGAACATGTTAAAATGCGGATTTCCTATCTCTCTCAAATCACAGCCATAAGATGTTGATTCAGTGTCAAGTGAGATCTGGGGACAGTATTTTTAAAAAGTGATTCTGGGTTTGAAAAAATATATCACTACTTTAGATTCCCTAAGGTGTAAATAAAATCTGTATCTTGGAAGTAATGTTATTTTAATGCATTAAGAATCTGTGGAGCGATATATACTATCTACCTTCTCTCTGAGCTAAGGCTGTTCTGGCAGTGAAATGCATCACTTTGTTTTGATTAAATGACCCTGTTTTTTGTCCTCATAGAATTACTACCTGTGTGGTTGACAGAAAAGAACAGTAGCCTAATACAGGATGGGCACATCCCCTCACAGGCTTGTCCTGGCAAAGCAAGGTGCCATTCATCTTCACCTTGGGTAGCTAGAATAAATTAACACAGTGAGAAGGGCAATGAGGCACTTTGTAGTCATGCGGTGTCTTACGAACACTCATGGTTTAATCATGTGTGGGGAAACAAACACCAAAGGTAAGAAAAGGGGCAGGAAAACAAGTAAGACCTTTCCCTATAGTTGAAAGAATGTACAGTATAATCCTATGAGCAATACCTCAAGCTTCCATAAGTTAAGGCTAAGTTATATTTCATACTCCAAAGTAATGGTAGCTAGAATTCTGAATTTTTCATTAATGTTCATAATTTTCCAAGTATATTAACACATAGTCAGGAATACATGATAGGTCCTTCTTCTTTTCATTCCCACTTTCAAAAACATGGACAGATGATGAGTTGTTTTGCAATGCTATTTTGCTGTCTGAGTCTGATCACCCTTTATAACTATTTCTTCTGGCTATTCAAGACAGGCATGAATGGCAGTCAGCTTTGCCAGCTGAGATCTGAGTGGAATCAGAAAATGTGCCCATGCTGAATCAAACCGATGGCTAAACTTTCTTTTGTCCAGCCCCCTGCTGCTCTCCTTTTTTGCTTTTTTAAGACAGAAACATCTGGTGGCTTTGACTCAATAAGTATGTAAAATTTAAAAGCACATTTTCAAATATGAACCTGCTGAATAAATATGCTAACTCACTTAAAAGACACTCAAAATTTTATATCATTTTAATTTTTAAATTAAAATTGCGCTTGGAAGTGCTGTGTCACTAAACAAAATAACTATTTTTAAGAAAAACTTTTCTTTATGTTAAATTCTCCCTTCATTTTTAAAAATATATCTATTATTGGAGTTACCCCTAGAAATGGTTGGCTTAGTAACTAGGTTGAGTAGTAGTTGTTTATTCCAAAGATATTTTTATTCAGTTTCCTCTAATTCTTTAAATTTTATACTGTCTCTTCCCCCAATTTAGAGCTGAAAATGCAGTCATTCATTCTTCTTGCACTGAAGTTTGATTTATTTGTTTTGAATGTATTCTGATTAGGATGAAAGGTAATTCTGCTATTTCTCCTGTTTAAAATAATATGAAATAGTAAAGTAATAAAAGAATATGAAGCCTTACACAAGCCTTTGGGATTTTTGCATTTCTGAACTATAGGAAAAAGGAAAATCTAAGAGATGGAAGATCTGAAAATCATGTTTCACTAATAGCCATCATGATTACCTATTTTAGATTCTAAGTCTATCCTCTTTGAGATAATTCAGAGGCTTTTTAGATTTCTTTAATTATTTTACATAATAAGGCTAAAATTTTTATGTAATTCACTCTGTTAACAAATAGTTATTGAATTCTTATGCCCAGCTCTGTACTCAAGATTTTAAATTAATTAGAATGAATGTGTGAAGGAATTGATCCTTTTAAATTTCAAAGCAATTCATTTAAGTGTTAAAGTGGACTGATTATACTGCTTGAAATGGGATGAGGAGGACACAGTTATCATTTTGCAGAGTATCGATGGGTACTATGAGCAGAGGATGTAACACTGGCTGCATCCTAAATATATGAGCTCCCTGATATTTTAATATGTTCAGGTTTTACTAGATTCATTTCTTTTTCCATTAATGAGAAGGAATAATATTCACTGATTCAGTCCGTAGCACTTGGCCATTATATGCTGAGCTGTATAAACAATGAGCAGCTGTATCATTGTTTATATTACACGCTTTTGTTTATTCATTTAAAAATTTTATGACAGCAGTATGGCCTGGCAGCATGCTTATGGTAATGAAGAAGTTAATTAGTAATGTTGAGCAGAATTTCAAGAGATGACTTTTAGTAAGTAATACTGAAAATATTATAGTAGTCATCTACAGATAAACATAAGCTTTAGACAAATGGGAAACATGGTCAGATTACAAAAATCACATTAGAATCCTTTGGCTTTAAGTTTCCAAAGAATAGTGCAGATAAACATACTCACCCACATACCATAATTTCCCTATTTTTTTTTTTTTACCCCCTAACAGTAAACTACAACATGGGTATATAATGGAAGATTACTTTAACAGAAAGTAAGCAATCATCTTTAAATAATAAATTCACTCTGATAGAAGACGATGACTCTGCCAGTAAAAGAGGCAGACGGCTTACCAAGAATTCTGGAATTGCATGAGCTTTCCAGCCCAGATATATTGATAGACATAGTCTGAGTGTGTTAGTCTGCTTCATTTTAGAGCCAAAGAAGTCTTAATTCAAGCACCAGGAAATCCATAATTGGAAAGAATCCCACAGTCAGTGCTGATATTTTCCTCTAATTATAAGTGACTTTGTGTGTCATAAGTCCACTTAAGAACTCTGGATTTTGATAAGGAAAGTATTCTCAGTCTCCATTGACTAGATCTGGTGTTATCAGAAATTCACTTCTGCTGCTAGCTATACATTAGAGTGCCATGTAGTATTTAAAACAGTGATATGAAAACGCTTATCCTGGTGTATTTTAATGCAGCGTCAATTTTCACCTGAAGGCTAAACAGAGGTTAAACTTACATTTCTTGATATTTGTAATTTAGTGATACTATGACTCATTCAGGAATTCATTGTGATTATGGCAGGTGACGTTACTTTATTCTTGTGTCATGTCACCATCACCAGTAACTCCATATCTGGGCCAAGCCCACTGGGTGATTAAATATGGATTCAATTCTCACAGACATGAAGAGGTTACTTTTAATGAGGAAAAGGTATTTTTTCTTGTTTATAAATATCATATATATATATATAGGTGTGTGTGTGTGTGTGTGTGTGTATCATCTGAGTGGGAAGTGCCAAAGTTATTAAAGCCAAGAGGAGTTAGAAGATTGGTGATATGAGATATTTTGAAAAGAGATAATGCCAGGAAATTGTACATAAAGCCTCTCAAGATTTTTTAGTTGTATGGGTTATGAGCACACTCAAAATATCAGATTTTATTTATTCAACATTTCATGAGTATTTATTATGTGCAAAATACTTGGCATAAATGGCTAGAAAAGGAGGGGGAGAGAGAGAAAGAGATTATTGTTAAATAAATAGAACGGTTTAGGAGAGAAATCAGAGGTGTCTTCAAAGACCTGAAGTCTGTGGATGAGAAGATATTCGTACTTCATTCTTCCTACAGTGAGCACGAGAAAGTAGTTAGAAACCATAGTGTGAAGACAAACCACATTATGTTATAAAATATAACTTAAAATTTTAAAAATTAGCCAATTATAATTTTGAAGTCCTCTCCTCCTTCCTAAATTTTGGTAATTTCTAAAATGATGCAGAATTGGCAAAATTAGCTTCAAGAGCCCTGCAACCTGACAGCTTTCATGTGAAGTAGGTGGCAGTTTTTCAGGTCTAAACAAATTTCAGAAATATTGTCAACTCCAAATGTGGAAACAAAGTGTATTCTAATAATGGTTTGGAACATAACTGAGTACATGCCATGTTAGGGCATGACTGCCTACTAACTGATAATATAGCTGGTAACCAGAGGTGGTAGGGTCCTTATTCCAGCAGTGCTTCTGCCAGAGATTATCTGAATAAATCCAAATAATTTTCTTAGCCTCTCTTTTTCTGTAAACATACAAAATCTCATCAGTACAGTGCTATTACTAACATTATCTAAGATTTCTTGTAGTAACATGTCCTACTGTGGTGACTTCTTCCTTGGACTATTCTTAATGGATTTACTGAAACTTCTCTTGCTAACATTAATATAATGTAACATTTTCAAAGTAAAACCACGGTTATGAAGAAAGAGGAACTTTTGAAATGGTGTTTTTAAAAATTATTTCTTTAAAAGGAAATTATTTTTTCCCTTGGTATTCTAAGCCTACAATACTTTAGGTCATCCAAAAATAATCCAGAAAAATAAGTGTTAGCACATCCACTTGAAGGCTATATACCTTAGATAGATGTATGTATACTAGCTGCAGTATCACAGCTTTCTCTATAGAATGTTAGTGCTGTGTCTCCACTGATACATATCTACATTTATGCTACTAGAAAGCTATTTAATGTTGATTTGACTGTGAAGGGGCTTATTTCCTCTTATTAGGTACATGTAAGGTTTGGGATGTGATTAATAAGAAGTCAATTTTTGGCATTCAGTTCAGTTCAGTTCAGTCGCTCAGTCATGTCCAACTCTTTGTGACCCCATGAACCGCAACACGCCAGGCGTCCCTGTCCATCACCAGCTCCCGGAGTCCACCCAAACCCATGTCCATTGAGTCGGCAATGCCATCCAACCATCTCATCCTCTGTCATCCCCTTCTCCTCCTGCCCTCAATCTTTCCCAGCATCAGGGTCTTATCCAATGAGTCAGCTCTAAGGATCAGGTGGCCAAAGTATTGGAGTTTCAGCTTCAACATCAGTCCTTCCTATGAACACCCAGGACTGATCTCCTTTAGGATGGACTGGTTGGATCTCCTTACAGTCCAAGGGACTCTCAAGAGTATTCTCCAGAACCACAGTTCAAAAGCATCAATTCTTCGGTGCTCAGCTTTCTTCACAGTCCAACTCTCACATCCATACATGACTACTGGAAAAACCATAGCCTTGACTAAATGGAACTTTGTTGACAAAGTAATGTCTGTGCTTTTTAATATGCTATCTAGGTTGGTCATAACTTTCCTTCCAAGGAATAAGCGTCTTTTAATTTCGTAGCTGCAATCACCATCTGGAGTGATTTTGGAGCCGAAAAAAATGAAGTTAGACACTGTTTCCCTATCTATCTTCCATGAAGAGATGGGACCGGATGCCATGATCTTAGTTTTCTGAATGTTGAGCTTTAAGCCAACTTTTTCACTCTCCTCTTTCACTTTCATCAACAGGCTCTTAGTTCTTCTTCACTTTCTGCCATAAGGGTGGTGCCATCTGCATATCTGAGGTTATTGATATTTCTCCCGGCAATCTTGATTGCAGCTTGTGCTTTCTACAGCCCAGCATTTCTCATGATGCACTCTGCAAATAAGTTAAATAAGAAGGTGACAATATATGGCCTTGACGTACTCCTTTCCCAGTTTGGAACCAGTCCGTTGTTCCATGTCCAGTTCTAACTGTTGCTTCCTTACCTGTATACAGATTTCTCAGAAGACAGGTCAGGTGGTCTGGTATTCCCATCTCTTTCAGAATTTTCCACAGTTTATTGTGATCCACACTATCAAAGGCTTTGGCATAGTCAATAAAGCAGCAATAGATGTTTTTCTGGAACTCTCTTGCTTTTTCGATAATCCATTGGATGTTGGCAATTTTGATCTCTGTTTCCTCTACCTTTTCTAAAACCAGCTTGAACATCTGGAAGTTCACAGTTCATGTGTTGCTGAAGCCTGGCTTGGAGAATTTTGAGCATTACTTCGCTAGCTTGCAAGATGAGTGCAATTGTGCAATAGTTTGAGCATTCTTTGGCATTGCCTTTCTTTGGGATTGGAATGAAAGCTGACCTTTTCCAGTCCTGTGGCCACTGCTGAGTTTTCCAAATTTGCTGGCATATTGAGTGCAGTATTTTCACAGCATCATCTTTTAGGATTTGAAATAGCTCAACTGGAATTCCATCACTTCCACTAGCTTGATCCAAAAATATTCTAATGCTTGCCTATTATGTTTTCATGCATTTATTGTAATAGAATTTCTCAGTTGATGCTTTTATTGAGAGTCATTCAGCTATCTGATTAAAACAGGAATTCATCATGGCGATGGCAGTGCTTTAATTGCTAAGTCGTGTCCAGCTCTTGGGACCCCATAGACTGCAGCCCACCAGACTCTTCTGTTCAGGAGATTTCCTAGGCAAAAATATTGAAGTGGGTTGCCATTTCCTTCTCCAGAAGATCTTCCAGACCCAAGTATAGAACCCTGGTCTCCTGTTATCTCAAGCATGTTCTTTACCAACTGAGTCACCATGTGGTATCCCCCAAATACTCTTTATATTGTGCCTGTGATAAGCCTTACATCTGAAATAGATCTATTATTGATAAAAGCAAATGTTTTATATTTAATAACTCTTCATTTTAAGTATGAATGACAAAAGTTAGATTTTTGTGAAGTCTTATCCTGATTACTTGAGTTTCTTTAGTATTAAAAACGGAAAAAAGAAAATTTGTCGTACAAAGTGATGCTAATTCTTTTGGCATTCACCAGTATACAAAAGATAAAGATAAATCAAGAATATAAATTAATTAATTACAAAATGTGTTAAGTTTTCTTAATTTCCCGTATTAGATATTCCCTGGGAGGTTGCTGGGTCATGTGACCCTCCTCTGTCCATGGGAATTCTCCAGGCAAGAATACTGGAGTGAGTTGCCATGCCCTCCTCTAGGGGATCTTCCCAAACCAGATATCAAACCCAGGTTTCCCACTTTGCAGGCGGATTCTTTACCACCTGAGCCACCAGAGAAGCCACCTGAAAAAATATTGTTTTCTTAATTTCCCATACTAGATACGCCCAGTGAGGTTGCTATAGGAAAGGAAATTTCAGTAATATCCTATAAATGTCAAAATTTGTAAATAACTCACTAACTTCACAATGGAAGGTATCATTTCTCTTTGATTGATATGTCATAAAAGATTTAAAACCAAAAATAACATAATGGATTTTAAAAAGTATAGGGCCATATAGGGCTTCCCTTTTGACTCAGATGATAAAGATCTGCCTGCATTGCAAGAAACCTAGGTTCGATCCCTGGGTCAGGGAGATTCCCTGAAGAAGGGAATGGCTACCAATCCAGTATTCTTGCCTGGAGAATTCCATGGGCAGAGGAGCCTGGCAAGCCTCATGGGTCACAAAGAGTGGGACACGACTGAGAGCTAACACATTTCACTTTTTCATAGGACCATATAACACTGAATTTGAATTAAATTTTGTCACTGTGTTCTTTGAAAATCTTATTGTATGTTCCTTCAATATTATAAAGTAACATCATAAAAACTGTTTGACAGATTTCAGTATTAGCTTAAGCTTGTGAAAGAAGAAAACAATCCAGTGAAATTTAATATTGAAAACAAACCCATTCCAAATAGTTCTGTTTTTCTTGAAATTTATCATTCATTGAAAGTTTGCCAGAACTCCTTGTATGTTATATTCCTTATTTTTTTAATTAAGGCCCTACCTTACTTAGAAAAGATTTTTTTTTTATTTTTTAAATTAAAGAATTAATTATATACATTGAAATTCACCACTTTAGTATAGATTTATGTAAATTTTATAAAATGTTTTAAATTCACTACTATAATCAGGGTATAGAATTGTTATCGTTCAGTCGCTATATAATGTCCTACTCTTTGCAACCCAATGGACTATAGCATGCCAGGCTTCCTATCTCTCTGAGTTTGCTCAAACTCATGTCCGCTGAGTCAGTGATGCCATCCAACTATCTTATCCTCTGCCATCCCCTTCTCCTCCTGCCTTCAGTCTTCCCCAGGATCAGGATCTTTTCCAAATGAGTTGGCTCTTTGCATCAGGTCGCCAAAATATTGGAACTTCAGCTTCAGCTTCAGTCTTTCCAATAAATATTCAGGGTTGATTTCCTTTAGGATTCACTGGTTTGATCTCCTTGCAGTCCAAGGGACTCTCAAGAGTCTACTCCAGCACCACAGTTCAAAAACATTAATTCTTTGGCATTCAACTTTCTTTATGGTTCAACTCTCACATCCATACATGACACTGGAAAAACCATAGCTTTGACCATAGAGATCTTTGTCATCAAAATGATGTCTCTTCTTTTTAACATGCTATCTAGCTTTTTCATAGCTTTCCTTCCAAGAAACAAGCATCTTTTAATTTCATAGCTGCAGTCACCATCCACAGTGTTTAAAGTCTGTTCTGTCCCCATTGTTTCCCCATCTGTTTGCCATGAAGTGATGGGACCGGATACCATGATCTTTTTTTTTGAATGTTGAGTTTTAAGCCAGATTTTTCACTCTCCTCTTTCACCTTCATCAAGAGGCTCTTTGGTACATAGAGTAAGAGCACATAAATAAAAACTGAAAAGGACTAAGAAAAGCAGTAAAAAATACAATGAAGAAAATAATATCCAACAGATGTAAAGAACAGCCTTTTGGACTCTGTGGGAGAAGACAAGGGTGGAATGATTTGAGAGAATAGCATTGAAACATGTATATTATCATTTGTGAAACAGATCACCAGTCCAGGTTCAATGCGTGAGACAGGGTGCTCAGGGCTGGTGCACTGGGATGACCCTGAGGGATGGGATGGGAAGGGAGGTGGGAGGGGGTTCAGGATGGGGAACACATGTACACTCATGGCTGATTCGTGTGAATGTATGCCAAAAACCACTACAATATTATAAAGTAACTAGTCTCCAATTAAAATAAATTAATTAATTAAAAAAAAGAAAGTAATGTCTAAAAAGACATATTACATAACCTAATATTTGGCCACAAATTTGACAGTAAAGATCTTTTCCTATTGATGAGAATATCATAAAAAATGTATTTGCGTATGTTTATGTAACTGAATTATCAAATATTGCATTAAAATGATTAAATGTTTTATATGTATAATATATATTATATACATAATATATATATTCCATTTTTGAGAATGGATTCTACTGTTAAGAACTGATTCCATTGTTTCAGTGCAATAATTTTTTCCTTATATGAAATCAATTTATTTTACCAGTTTAAAAGATGTGATCTACTTCCCTTTGGAGCAGGATGTAATGAATCAACTTCCCTTTAAAAATAATGTTCATCACAAATGTAATAATTGCTGATTCTCAGTCTTCTTTTCCAGTCTGAACATCCTCAGTGTTCATTCATGTATCATCATGACAATGTTCTTTAGACTCCTTATCTCCTTTTCTCTTTCTATTCTCAAAACTGGGCACCACATAGAGATATAATGAGACCAATATACAGGTGGTTTGACAATCATCAATGGTTTACCACTAAGATTTATTGAGCTTTTCCAATGAACTGTGAGGTTTCATTTTTTTCCTTTTTATGTATAAAGAAACTGGAAGTTACAAAGATTGAACTGTATCTCTGTGATCACATAACTCAGCTTAAGAACTGAGATTTCAATCTACATTTAACTTTGTACAGAATACTAAACCATTATAATGCAGACTGAGTATATCAGAGTTTAAGCATCTGTATTGTTCCATTGGTTCATGATGAATTTATGGTTAAGAAACCAAGTACTGTAAAACTTTCCAAAATATGATTTTTTTTATTTGAAATATAAAAGTATGCCTCCTCAATCCTATATATACATGAACAAACCACATTTTAAAACAAATTCAGAGTAATTATGAGATCTTAAATGAAGGAATTCTTCACTTTTAAAATTTAAGTAGAGAAGAGGAAACATTTTACTAAATTTTCACCTTGGATTCAGAACATTAGAAATTTATATATTTATGGTGTGAACACATGCATTAAAGCTGTGCTGTTTATCTTGACTGTGTTTTTAGTTTTTCCTCAAAATATTTTTGTTAAAATATATCTTAAATTGTATCTATTATTGGAATGAAAAGCAAGTGTTTATATAATGAATTTATATTTTCCTGGAATACTTTTCACTAAATTTTACAAATAAAATTATAGATATGTTAGTATTTATTAACAAAAGAAGAAAATTTCAAATGTCCTTTGAGGAGTTAATATGACATAAACACATACTAATTAATAGCCAAATGTGCTAAGTAAGTAATTGCTTTGTCACTTGCTAAAGGAAAATCTTACATTCCACGTCACTTTTTCTAAGGCTCATCATATATGTGGGCAGATATTTAAGGAATCTTATACATTTTAAAGTTTATTTTTTCTTAAGAATTTAAAATGTATTACTGTTTAAGATTTTCTAATTATGCATGAGATAATATTACTAAGTAGTATGCTAAGCTTCCCTTTAATTGGCAGGTTTGAACTTTAAGTATTTAATTGGTACTTCATAATAAAAATGACTGAAAGTCCACTTTCAGAGAATTCTCTAAGGGATGAAATGTCTTCGTTCCCAGCAAGGTGTAATTAATTTTAAATTATTTCCACTTTTGCCAAGATACATTCATATACTAGAATATACATTCCATAACTCCAGTGGTGAAGATTCCAAAATGACACTGAAAAAGTGTTGCGTAATCAAAACTGGAGTGTGCAATATAAAGTGTAAATGCATAAATGAACCATGCCCTTTTATCGGCACTCAGTATTAAAACTGCGATGAAAGTTTTCCTATTTGAATCTCTCAGAAAATGAGTCATTTTGAATAGCTGAATTCTCTATCTAAATGAGAATGTTTAAGTAGCCAGAACATTTAAGACACGTTTTAATCTTTTTTGAAGAGATTCTTTCTGTAAATTCTTCTATACACTATATATATATATACGTATTTAACCACCCTTTTTTTTTCTATAGGCAAGCTAGCTCAACTTGAATTGACTGTTCCATGGTCCCTATAGATTATCATTATATTTGTGGTTTTTGACCTGACTTACATATATTTCTTATATAAATTCCTGGTTTCAAAGTAAGTGGGTTATTTTTACTATGATACTATGGGAAATTAAGTGCCTATAACTAAAAACATATATATTCATTACAAACATTTATAGCTCTAAATTAAACTTTGTCAGCTCCTATGACAGTAGTTGGCTGTGCATTTATTTGTGTAATCATAAATTACTTGGATTACATTGAATGAATGCATTTGTCATATTATTTAAAATCATAAAAATCTGAAGCTAGAACAGTGTTGATATAGTGAATGACCTCACTTGCATCCATTCTCTTTAAATTCTGGGATACTAGATTTATTTATATTTTTAAAAATTACATGACCTTGGCATCCCCCCTTTTACCCCACTGTCACTGTTTTACTTCAGTCCATTGATCCTCTATTCAGGTGGGAGTAGGGATATTAGAAATTATGTATTACAGTCACCTGAACACACGAAGATTCCAAAACCACCTCATCCTCCAGAGTTTCACCTGTTGAGAATTATTGCTGGGTGAATCACTGTTTTTGATGGAAGCGTGTCTTCCTTTACATATTTTGAGACTGAAATGTGGGAGATTGGTTGAGGCTCCCAACATCACTTTCCTATCATCTTGTAGCAACTGATTCATGTTCCAACTTCTAGTCTCAACAGACTCCTCTTCACCCTCATTCCCATTGTCAGTCTGTCCTCCACACAGCTACCAGATAATTCTAAAACTCAAAACAATAATTTAACTCCTATAGTCTGTTTTCTTGACTTCCTTTTGCTTTTATGATTAACCTTATGAACCGTATCATGAGAAATATGACCTCAATATATAGTCTTTATCATAAACAATGTGTTGTCATAATTTCACCTAAATTTATACTGTAAATTAGAATACATTTTATATATTTAGCTTCTAAATAAGAATATTAATTTAAGCTTTTTTAAAATGGATTTTAAATACATTAAAGAGCTGGAAAAGCTAGAATAATTCCCTGATAATGATCCGCATATTCTTTGTGCTCATGCTCAATCACTCAGTCATGTCCAACCCTTTGCCACCCTGTAGACTGTAGCCTGCCAGACCCCTCTATCCACGGGATTTTTCCAGTCAAGAAGACTGGAGTGGGTTGTCGTTTCATAGGAAATAGGTTTTATGAGAAAGGAAGCTAGGTGCCATCTCCATGATGTCATAACCTATTTTGCAGACAGTCATAGTTGATAAATTTATATTGGCTTTAGAGTACCAAGTAGATCATATTTATTTCTGTAGCTAAAAGAGTCTTAAACATGTGATATACTCTAGTCAACAATATCCACACAAAATTAGTCATTTTTCCTACTTATAAGTTTGTTTACCATTGGAGAGTGGGGGTGGATTCACTGTCACCTGAACATTGGCTGGGGGTAATTTTATCCTCACAAAAGTAAAGGTGTAAGTGGATGAATTATTACAGCATACAGTCTTTGGTAGTTTTCCACTGTAGAAGTTTATACTTTTGCGATGTCCTTTACTAACTTCAAAACAGGAAGGAAATTTCTGCTTGTAATACTTTCTAAAAAGAACAAATTGGTTAGTTTTAAAACCAATTAATCTAAAAAAGAGAACACCTGTCTCTTCTTAAATAGTGAGTGTGATGTTTTCCTATGAATTCAGTTTGAGATAATGCAAATCTGAATAGCCATGATTCATTTCTAGTTGTCTGTTTCTTCCAATTCGAAACAAATGAAAGCTTCCTGTTATTGAGTTTCCTGGAAAGGAAAGACAAGTGATTGTTCATTTGCCTGTGGAGATATTCTTAGTGAAGAGGAACTCAAATGCACTTGGCAATGATTGACTGACTTTAAGAATAAGGTAGCAGAGTTTAAGAGGCTCTTGCTCATTTGTAAGTCGTAGAGTCTAAATGAGGAAAACCATTAGGTGATGGCTCCTTCAGTTTTCTGTCATGTTTGCTTGTGAACTAATGACCATTTTAAGCATAGACCTTAACTGAAAATTATTCTAAAGAAATTCACTCATTGCGGTTGCATTCACAATTACTTCCACATGAATAACTTATCTCTTAACCTCTTTTCATGCCTAAGCAGCTCAAAAAATTCATATGCAATAAATGCATTTTACATGAATGGCTTTATGTCAGGCCACTGAGGAGAAATTGAAGAGCTATTCATTGGATTTTTCTGTATATCAAATAGAAACAATAATAGCTATTTTCTAAAAATGAAAAAAAATAAATCAGTGTGAGCTCAACCTAGATTTAAAAAATAAATGTATCAAGAATGATTAAAGAGCAACTACTGATTAGAATTCTTGAGTTTCATTTCTTTCAGTTTATATGTGACCTTGAGGAAATCATTTGAACTCATCCCTGTTTAATTATGACTAGAGAGTACATACATTATGCAAAATTTGAAAATAAAATGTGGAAACATAAAGGAAATGAATCACCTTTTCAGCTTATCAGCTACCATCCTCAACTGAATACTTTTCAGCTACTCACAGTAAATAGATGTCACTTTTCCATCTTATCAGCTAATTTCTTCAAAGAAACACCTTTCAGCTATTCATAGGGGTTTTCATTTTTTCTTAGAATTATACATAGTTCAGAAAAAAAACAAAGATCCTTTTTGGAAAAGGATTTTTTTTTTTTACTCCCCCAAAAGATTATTCTGTGACCTTTTCAGAAAATATATCCAAAATCTGCTCCTGCTTATGTCTCTTATCCCACGTCCCACTTCTTACTACTTGCAGTTGGCACTCAATACAAAGATGGCCGCGCCCCTGTGCTACTTCATGTAAATGAACTTCCCTAAGTTCTGGTGCCTTGATGCTGCCTTTCTTTCTTCACTTAGGAAGCAAAGTCCTCTGTACCTTTTGAGATTGGGATGATCATAGAATTAACTGCCCAAATTGGGACACTTGAGAAGAAAAGGAGAGCTAGCAAGACAGGAAGTGTGAAAATAGATGTCAACAGGGCCATATGGTCCCATTACTTAAGAGCCATCTCAAACATTAGCTCCTCTGTGATCGTTTCTCCCCAAACAAATGCTTGTCTCCTGTTTTTATTACTGTTGACCTCCATTAGGGCACTTGCCACAATGTATTGGGTTGGCCAAAAAGTCCATTCAGGTTTTTCCATAACATCCTTAGAATAGTTTAAACAGTAATAGATTTCATCCTAACAAAGTAGAAACCGATTTCAAAAGGAAAAAAGAAAACAGTTTGCATCCCTTCTGGTGTTTTCAGTTTTATAATCAAACAATTTGATTTTGTGGTAGAGTTGTTTTCCCCTATTCTTTAGAATTTTTAAAAGGTCAGCACGTAACAGCCTGTGTTTTTTCTTTTTTCTTCTCTCAGGATCGCTTTACTTTTTCTTCTACAACACGGCACCCTTTGCTTTTCCAAAGAATTAAAAGGATTTCTCAGAAGTTCTTGGCCTTTTTTCCTTACATGAACAATTCAAATGAAATTTGGTACTACTTTCCTTCTTTCAGTTCTTTGATAGCTTTTCATGCACACAGAAGTTAAGCAATGTAAATTTATAACAGAAGAAAATCAGAACTCTGGTGTCTAAGAAGGATATTCAGACTCGATGCCACATGATAAAGAATGTTTTAAAATATCAACTGTTTAATTTTAGGCCAATGTTAAGTACCCTACAGAAGGGTATATCCAAATTAAAGTCCTTAGTTTTAATTTGAAGGTTATATTTTCTTTGAAATTACTACAAATTTGAGGCAGAGAATATGGGGGCAAAACATATTTAAACTGAGACTTAGTTGCCTCATTTGTTAAACAATGATAACTAGAGCAATTACTGGATTGATTTGTTGTAAGGATAAAAATGGATTTATAAAATACTCAACAGAGAATTTAGCAAAGAGTTAAATATTCAACAAATATCACCAGCATTATCATTATCCTTATTTTTATATTATCTTTTTAGCAGTTTATCATTACCCAAACCAGTTGATAAACCAATTGAATTGGTTTATTGAATATTTAACCAAATGTTCATGCCATGAGGGGAAAAATCCAAAACACATATTCCTTTTTAGATTAAATTTGACCACGTGAACGTGAATGTGAATGTGAAAGTCGCTCAGTCGTGTCCGATTCTTTGCGACCCCATGGACTATATAGTCTATGGGATTCTCCAGGCCAGAATACTGGAGCAGGTAGCCTTTCCCTTCTCCAGGGGATCTTCCCAACCCAGGGATCAAACCTAGGTCTCCCATATTGCAGGCGGATTCTTTACCAGCTGAGCCACAAGGGAAGCCCAAATTTGACCATAACGTATATGAATTCTCAGTTCCTATCATGTACTGATCACCAAGTTAATCTACTCCATGCTCAAAGGGTTTAGTGAACAGTGATGATACTGTCTCGTTTGTCTCAGAGAAAACAAATGTAAAATAGCCATGACACAAAGAGTAATGATGACAAAAGTTTAACATTCAGGCCTTATTATGTGGCAGGCACTCTGCTTCATATTTATGATTTTTTTTTTTTTTAACCCTCACCACAATCCTAAAAACTGGGAATGCTGTTGTTTGCTTTTTGTAGATGAAATGAACACTAAAAGACTAATACACCCACTCCCCAGAATCCATAAGTGATATAACTGTATGAGTACCTACAGGTCTTATGTCTCTATAACCTGTGTTCATAAGCATGGTACTACACTGCCTCACTACTGAAACCCATGTGTTCTGGGATATGTGGCTTTGATTAGTGAAACATATTTCAGCTCAGCCTTGTAAGTGAGGTCTAGCAAAGACTAAGCTTCTTAACCATCTAGTAACAATGAGCTAGGGAGTGCAATAAAAATAGGAAAAAAAATACACACATACCTTCATGTATGTTTATTTTTTTAAAGATTCCCTTAGTACAATTGAAGCAAGACGTACACTGCCAACATGAGATTCAGCAGGAATGCTTGTTGTATAGGGATATTGAGTGATACTTTAAGACTAAGCAACTTGTCAAAATTCATTAGCTAATTATTTTCATATTACTTCATATTATTTTAATTCTGCCATAGGGGGTCCCTTCTTGCCTGCATCCTTTTTGGCTGTTGCTCGATAAGAAGAGTGGTATTTAGATAAGGATAATTCATAATGTTTCCAACCTCAACTGAGATAAATTCAGGTCAGAAAAAGTTATAACGTATCTGGTCATCGGTGTATTGAAAATCATTAACTCAGAGCTGAGATAATGATAACAGAAGTTCAATATATAACTGAAACCCTTCATGTTGTTTTGATAAGTAACCCTGAATGATCCTCGAGTTCTCTTGAACTGTAATTGAAGATACTTGTTTAAATATCTTTGGTCATATTCTAATAATATAATTTCCTTTAATGGATTATGAACATCTAGGCTTGGGCTTCCCTGGTGGCTCATCTGGTAAAGAACCCACCTGCAATGCGGGAGACCTGGGTTCAATCCCTGAGTTGGGAACATCCCCTGGAGAATGATAAGGCTACCCACTCCAGTGTTCTGGCCTGGAGAATACCATGGACTGTATAGTCCTTGGGGTCGCAAAGAGTCAGGCACTACTGAGCAGCTTGCACTTTCACGCTTGGACTAAACTCCTCTGGAGCCGGTTGTAGGCCATCAAACATAATTCTAAGAAGGATTTTCATGAAAATAGTCCTTCCATGTGTATAATATTATATAGATAATGTGACAATCATATTCTGTAAAAACCACTTATTGGTTTTCCTTTAATAGTACACTTTATGGCAGATAAGTCAAATTTCTTTTTTGTGACCAACTTTTATTTTCTCAGCCATGTTCTTGTACTGATGTTCTCCTTCATACTGACATATAGGACTCCTGTCCTATGCAGTTAACTGTGCAATTTGATCAGACTGAAGTGATAATTGAAGATCCACTAGACTCAAACCTTCCATGAAGTTAGCACAGTGTCACCTTTGATATTCAGTGGGAGATAACTCAGCCTATCAATATTCAATATTGCTTCTTTGGTTTTGAAACTGTAGGTAAGACCTCATGCTCTTCTGCACAGATAATCTACTTGAGAATATGCTTATTTGCAAAAATAATATTAGTGATGGGTAATCAGTAAAATCATCACTAAAGTAGAGGCTATAGATAATCGCTTTTGGAAGGTTTATGTGAGTTTTTTCTTGAGATAACATTTCTATGAGCATTTAGAACATAATGGCTATTTGAGTACAGCACTAGCACTTGATGTACATTAATGGTAAGACAAAATGATTTATATATACCAAGACATGGAAAAAACTTTGAATTAAATTGAGAGGATTTGAATTCTATTCATTCTCTAGCTATTATTTTTTTTAATAGAGTCTCACATTTATCTCACAGAAATAAGATGTTGGATTCTAGAAAAAAGTGAAGAATTCTAGAATTCTTCATCATTGTAGCAGTGAAATACAGAAAAAGAAAGTAAAAATATTATGATGCCTCATGGTATCATGATGGTGGTTGTGGTTTAATCACTAAATAGTGTCTGACTCTTGCAACCCCACGGACTGTAGCCAACCAAGCTTCTCTGTCCATGTGATTTTTCAGGCAGGAATACAGGAGTGGGTTGCCATTTCCTTCTCCAAGGGATCTTCCCAGCCCAGGAATCGAACACTGGTTTACTGCATTGCAGGCAGTTTCTTTACCAACTGAGCCACCAGGGAAGCCCTTGGTATCATAATATAAGGCTCAATTACTTGTTCTGTACTAAAGGAGTATACAGTAACAAGTCCAGCACTCCTATATAATAGGAGTTCAGTAGTTAGCAGCTCATAGTTCAGTTCAGTTCAGTTCAGTTGCTCAGTCGTGTCCGACTCTTTGCGACCCCATGAATTGCAGTAGGCCAGGCCTCTCTGTCCATCACCAACTTCCGGAGTCTACCCAAACCCATGTCCATCGAGTCGGTGATGTCATCCAACCACCTCATCCTTTGCCGTCCCCTTCTCCTCCCGCCCCCAATCCTACCCAGCATTAGGGTCTTTTCCAATGAGTCAACCCTTCACATGAGGTGGCCAAAGTATTGGAGTTTCAGCTTCAACATCAGTCCTTCCAATGAACACCCAGGATTGATCTCTTTTAGGATGGATTGATTGGATCTCCTTGCAGTCCAAGGGACTCTCAAGAGTCTTCTCCAACACCACAGTTGAAAAGCATCAATTCTTCAGCGCTCAGCTTTCTTCACCATCCAACTCTCACATCCATACATGACCACTGGAAAAACCATAGCCTTGACTAGACGGACTTTTGTTGGCAAAGTAATGTCTCTGCTTTTAAATATGCTATCTAGGTTGGCCATATGAGGTTGGCAGCTCATAGTAGGATTTGTTAGTGATATTTATTGATCCCTAAATGTCCCTAAAAATGCATTTTTGAGATATAAAAGTATTTTTATATAGTTAATTTCCAGAAATGAATATTCTCCTTAATGAGTTAATGCTTTTTCATCACCAACGTTAGTGATTTATCTAGTGATTTAGCTAGTTTCTCTATTTTTTGTAGATATTTTTGTCTAAAGTTTCTAAGACATCTCCCCTTTATTGCCAGTTAATAAGCACTTTAGGAGCTATGATAATGAGCAATTAAAAAAAATTGTATATTAGCTCTACATATATTCCCATTCAAAAAGTGATAAATTAAGATGTGTTAGTTGAGTTATAGGTGGTTGAATTAATTGAATTGTGACTATGTTAGTAAGTTTTTGAATGGCCAAGGGAAAAAAGCTAAAGTGATTAGCTTCCTTTTGTAAGGTGTGCTTATTAAGGGAAGAAAATACTTCTGCTACCCAGACACACAGACACATTTCTACACACACAAGATGATTTTATTTTAAATTACGAAAAACTCAACACAAACTGGCTAAAGCTAAAGGAAAGAATTAGATGTCTGGCATATGTAGACTTCCAAAGAGAGAGGCTTGCTTCAGACCTAAAAAGGAAGTGTTCATTTCTGTTATCAAGGCTCTATCTCACTCATCCCTAAGCTCAGCTTTCTAGTGATTGACTCCTATTTTGGATATACTTCCTCCACATGGCAGCAAGATGATCACTGGCATATCCAAACGTAAGTTTTTCATGGCGCTCAGGTTCTCTTCGAAACGATGTTCTTTATGTCTATTAACAATAGCAAGTTCCAGTGAAAATCCTGATAGGATCTTCTGATATATTTGATAGAACTGTCCAAGTAACCAAGTTCAGTTCAGTAGTTCAGTCATGTCCGACACTTTGTGACCCCATGGACTGCAGCACGTCAGGCCTCCCTGTCCGTCACCAACTCCCAGACTTTATTCAAACTCATGTCCATTGAGTTGGTAATACCATCCAACCATCTTATCCACTGTCATCCCCTTTTCCTCCTGCATTCAATCTTTCCCAGCATCAGGGTCTTTTCAAATGAGTCAGCTCTAAGCATCAGGTGGCCGAAGTATTGGAGTTTCAGCTTCAACATCAGTCCTTCCAATGAATATTCAGGACTGATTTCCTTTAGGGTGAACTGGTTGGATCTCCTTGCAGTCCAAGGGACTTTCAAGAGTCTTCTCCAACACCACAGTTCAAAACCATCAATTATTTGGCATTCAGCTTTCTTTATAGTCTAACTCTCACATCCATACATGACTAGTGGGAAAAAAAAAACAAAAACATAGCTTTGACTAGACAGACTTGTGTTGACAAAGTAATGTCTCTGCTTTTTAATATGCTATCTAAGTTGGTCATAACTTTCTTCCAAGGAGTAAGTGTCTTTTAATTTCATGGCTGCAGTCACCATCTGCAGTGATTTTGCAGCCCCAAGAAATAAAGTCTGTCACTGTTTCCACTGTGTCCCCATCTATTTGCCATGAATTGACGGGACCGGATGCCATGATCTTAGTTTTCTGAATGTTGAGCTTTAAGCCAACTTTTTCAGTCTCCTCTTTCACTTTCAGCAAGAGGCTGTTTAGTTCTTCTTCACTTTCTGCCATAAGAGTGATGTCATCTGCATATCTGAGGTTATTGATATTTCTCCCGGCAATCAAACTCTATAGTTTTACTTTATAAATATTTTCACTTTTGTGACTACTTTGACTTTTTCTAGATAACTATAATATAAATGCCAAGTACCCCCAAATTATGCTAATAGTGCTTTGCTATTCTTTGAGTGTAAAGCTAAATTCTAACTTTTCCAAATTCCTTTGATTAAGACTGCAAACATAAAAGTAGGATAAATCTGCCAAAAATGAACAATTTGCACAAAGAGTTCAGACTTTTCAACTGGCAGCATTTTAGCACACAGAGGGGTGTTGTCAAAATTTCACTACAGGCAGTTTCATTCTATACAGTGATATATTTTAGAGTTTATGAAAAGAATTAGGTGTTAAAATTCACTGTCTTCATCCTGGGAAAATATCCATACCCTTTTATTTCTTGGTGTACAAATCTAGTCTTATCATGTTTGAGGCACTCTGGTCCTGCTATTGAAAGTCTATGCATGCAATACCTTTTGCACAGAAATTTCTGAATTCAGGTCTTTAGTGGGTGTATATTGATCTCCAACAGCTAACTGAACATGAGCGATCCTCTCACAGATTCCATGGATTAATGAAAAGAGAGAAAAAAGTTCTGACCTAATTGGCCTGATTGTGGGGAAAATAAGCATCTCCTAATTTCTTTTCTTTGGGGAAAAAAGAAAAGTTAATTTTATGATCAAAATGAAAGTGAACATCTTTCAGTTGTGTCCGATTCTGCTACCCCATGGACTGTAGCCTTCTGAGCTCCTCTGTCCATGGAATTCTCCAGGCCTGAATACTGGAGTGGGTTGCCGTTCCCTTCTCCAGGGGATCTTCCCAGCCCAGAGATCAAACCCAGGTCTCCCTCATTGCAGGGGGATTCTTAACCCTCTGAGCCACCTCTTCCTCACACAGGAATTGAACCTGTGTCTCCTGCAGTGCAGGCAGATTCTTTACTGCTGAGTCACTGGGGAAGCAACTATATCATTACACATATAAAGGACTTCTTTGAACACTGGACCTATAATTAATATATTTGAATTTTTCAACTCCTTTCAATGCAGAAATAACTTGAGGTATTTATTATACTATAGTATCTAAAGTTCTCGTTCTAATTCCTATAGGTGTGTCTTCTCTAATTTTTACTGACTCAGGAGCTGTGAGGAAAAATGCCTGAAGGGCATCATTTGAGAGTAACACATGCTCAGTAGCTTTTACTTGGGATCTGTGCTGTCTCACTTCTCCATTGATAGCATTTATTCAACCAAATCCGTGCTGCTTCTTTTCATATTCTGTACCCTTCCATGGGGACCAGGGCTAAGGGCAAAATGTAAGCATTCTGTTTCCATCCACCTATGAACTTTTTTTTTCAAGTACATTTAACATGCTTTATCATTCTACTTTGTGAATAAATGTTGCTGTATATTTTCTGGTCTATCAGAGGGGAGGAAAAGAAAATTTAACATGTTAAGTTTTTCTTAGCATGCTAGGATAATCTTTGAAGCAGAACTCTAAAAATACAAGCACAGCAGGCCAGATTCCTGGCTCTGTACTCCAGGGAACAAACTTCTTTATTGTGAAGACCCTAATCTATACTTTTCTTCTTGCCACTTGCTTCTATGATTCTAGAAGCAAATTTTCATTTGCTAGTTCTCATTTGAAGTAATTCGAATAACACTTTTCAGGTACCATAACCCTTTATCCTAAATACACAGTCCGAGTCTTTCCTTTATGGCATTAAATATGTTCAATTCATTAAATACAGATAAATAAATAGAATTATAGTGTCAGTTTATCCAATTTTTTACAACTTATTGTAATTATGTAATTGTCATCTACTTAATAATTGTATTGGGGGGAGTAAAATTGATAAAGTTACATTAGAAAGTGGTTTTTTTCTACTTTTTATTTTGTGTTGGGTTATAGCCAATTAACAATATTGTGACAGTTTCATGTGAACAGCTAGGGGACTCTGTCATGCATGTGCCTGTATCCATTCTCTCCCAACAGAAGAGTGTTTTTGAAAAGATCTACTTTACATAAACACATTGGGTAAAGTTTGTATTTGGAGAATTGCCATGCATCTCATTTGGTAGGGACCTCAAGAACCCCATAAATGTTTTCTGCTAGAAATGGACAAGATGAGGGAGTTGAAATAGTTATAACATTTGTAACACTTTTTTAATTAAGCAAAATTAGTTGCACTATGAATTTATTTTCATATGTGATGGAAATTTTCCCAGAGTTTTACTATTTGCCTTGTTTATGATTTGTAGTGTAGTATTTTTAACATTCATCTTAATTGTTTATGTCTTTCTTGTGAATTTTCACCAGATGAGATTAGGTGCGTTTATTGCCATAAATGAATTTTCATCAGAAATGCATTGAATTTTACAGTAACTAAGACATTTGAGTGAGACCTACAACAGCACAGAAGACATGGGAACTGAAGTTGTTATCCTTCCAGCTCTCATGGAGTCTTATACCTGGATTGCCCTATGTAACGTCTTTGTGTGTTCAGTGAGCTTACTTTTCCAGTAAAGGCAGGGAAGCCTGGTGTGCTGCAGTCCATAGGGTAGCAAAGAGTCAGACATGACTGAGCAACTGAACAACAAAGGCAAATTAGAGAAATGAACGGGTGTTTCAGTTTTAATATTTATAAAATTGTAACAAATGTTTAAACAGGTTTAGGAAATCCTAGAATAATTTGAGAGTAGCCAGGATGTGCATATGTATGTGTGTGTTTATGTGTCCGGTATCAGTGCAGTCACTCAGTCGTGTCCAGCTCTTTCCAACGCCATGAACCACAGCACTCCATACCTCCCTGTCCATCACCAACTCCCGGAGTCCACTCAAACCCATGTCCATTGAGTTGGTGATGCCATCCAACCATCTCATCCTCTGTTGTCCCCTTCTCCTCCTGCCTTCAATCTTTCCCAGCATCAGGCTCTTTTCAAATGAGTCAGCTCTAAGCATCAGGTGGCCAAAGTATTGTAGTTTCAGCTTCAGCATCAGTCCTTCCAATGACTATTCAAGACTGATTTCCTTTAGGATGGACTGCTTGGATCTCCTTGCAGCCCAAGGGACTCTCAAGAGTCTTCTCCAACACCACAGTTCAAAAGCATCAATTCTTCGGCGCTCAGCTTTCTTTATACTCCAACTCTCACATCCATACATGACCACTGGAAAAACCATAGCCTTGACCAGACGGACCTTTGTTGACAAAGTACTGTCTCTGCTTTTCAACATGCTGTCTAGGTTGGTCATAACTTTCCTTCCAAGGAGTAAGTGTCTTTTAATTTCATGGCTGCAATCACCATCTACAGTGATTTAGGAGCCCAGAAAAATAAAGTCAGCCACTGTTTCCACTGTTTCCCCATCTATTTCCCATGAAGTGATGGGACCGGATGCCATGATCTTAGTTTTCTGAATGTTGAGCTTTAAGCCAACTTTTTCACTCTCCTCTATCACTTTCATCAAGAGGCTCTTTAGTTCTTCTTCACCTTCGCCATAAGGGTGGTGTCATCTGCATATCTGAGGTTATTGATATTTCACCTGGCAATCTTGATACCAGCTTGTGCTTCCTCCATCCCAGCATTTCTCATGATGTACTCTGCGTATAATTTAAATAAGCAGGGTGACAATATACAGCCTTGACATACTCCTTTTCCTATTTGAAACCAGTCTGTTGTTCCATGTCCAGTTCTAACAGTTGCTTCCTGACCTGCATACAGATTTCTCAGAAGACAGATCAGGTGGTCTGGTATTCCCATCTCTTTCAGAATTTTCCACAGTTTATTGTGATCCACACAGTCAAAGGCTTTGGCATAGTCAACAAAGCAGAAATAGATGTTTTTCTGGAACTCGCTTGCTTTTTCGATGATCCAACAGATGTTGGCAATTTGATCTCTGGTTCCTCTGCCTTTTCTAAAACCAGCTTGAACATCTGGAAGTTCACGGTTCATGTATTGCTGAAGCCTGGCTTGGAGAATTTTGAGCATTGCTTTACTAGCATGTAAGATGAGTGCAATTGTGTGCTAGTTTGAGCATTCTTTGGCATTGCCTTTCTTTGGGGTTGGAATGAAAACTGACCTTTTCCAGTCCTGTGGCCACTGCTGAGTTTTCCAGATTTGCTGGCATATTGAGTACAGTACTTTCACAGCATCATCTTTCAGGATTTGAAATAGCTCAACTGAAATTCCATCACCTCCACTAGCTTTGTTCGTAGTGATGCTTCCTAATGCCCAAATGACTTCACATTCCACTATGTCTGGCTCTAGGTGAGTGATCACACCCTCGTGATTATCTGGGTCATGAAGGTCTTTTTTGTACAGTTCTTCTCTGTATTCTTGCCACCTCTTCTTAATATCTCCTGCTTCTGTTTGGTCCCTACAGTTTCTGTCCTTTATTGTGCCCATCTTTTCATGAGGTGCTCCCTTGATATCTCTAATTTTCTTGAAGACATCTGTAGTCTTTCCCATTCTATTGTTTTCCTCTATTTCTTTGCATTGATAGCTGAGGAAGACCCTCTTATCTCTCCTTGCTGTTCTTTGGAACTCTGCATTCATATGGGTATATCTTTACTTTTCTCCATTGCTTTTCACTTCCCTTCTTTTCACAGCTATTTGTAAGGCCACCTCACACAGCCATTTTCCTTTTCTACATTTCTTTTTCTTGGGGATGGTCTTGATTCCTGTCTCCTGTACAATGTCACGAACCTCCATCAATAGTTCATCAGGCACTCTGTCTATCCAATCTAGTCCCTTTATACTCTTTCTCACTTCCACTGTATAGTTACAGGAATTTGATTTAGGTCATACCTGAAGGGTCTAGTGGTTTTCTCCACTTTCTTCCATTTAAGTCTGAATTTGGCAGTAAGGAGTTCATGATCTGAGCCACAGTCAGCTCCTGGTCTTGTTTTTGCTGACTGTATAGAGCTTCTCCATCTTTGGCTGCAAATAATATAATCAATCTGATTTCAGTGTCGACCATCTGGTGATGTCCATGTGTACAGTCTTCTCTTGTGTTGTTGGATAAATATAAATGTATGCACAGAATTGCTACTCATATTTTCCCACAAAGCACACAGCTTCTTGAGAATACACATTTATTAATATTGTATAAGTTTTCTTGACATAAAATGAGTATAAAAGCTACATCATCTTTTTTATTTCTTTGGAATTTGATACCTAGGCTGCCTGTTGAAAAGGTTAAATAATTGCTATCTTTTGATATTATGTTTTGATAGTTGAATTTAATTATAAGAAAAGAAGTGGATTCAAGAAATGAACAGACTGTGCCCTTTGCATTTCTGCCATAATTCAGATGCCATGGAAAACACCTCTTTTTCTCTCTCTTGAAAAGCACTTTTTAATATGGGGAATCATATTTCCAAATATCATAAGAGAATTAAGAGAGTGAACATGACAATTTTAGTCTTACAGAGTCACAGTATCTGCCTTGTGCTGGTCCTCTGCCAGTCTTTCCTGAGTCACCTGAGGAGATTTTACTTGTCAGTAATCAAGGTTATTTTTGTCTTTCTTATAGATACAATTAATAAGTATTTGTTGAACACTTACTCTGAGACACATACATATTTATTGGGCTCACTTTACCTTAACAAGTGGATTTTTCACTTAAATCCCATAGTTTTTACCTCTGATTGTAGATTCCAATAGTTAACAGTTTACTTGTTTATTTCCAACACTTTGTATCAGTCATAATGAGTGAAAGTCGCTCACTCATATCCAACTATTTGTGACCCCATGGACTCTACAGTCCATGGAATTATCCAAGCCAGAATACTGGAGTGGGTAGCCTTTCCCTTCTCCAGGGTATCTTCCCAACCCAAGGATCGAACCCAGGTCTACTGCATTACAGGCAGATTCTCTACCAGCTGAGCCACAAGGCATAGTAGGCATTCATTATATATTTGCCCTAATGAATAAATGAGTAATTGAGGAAATTAATGAAAGCTGTTCACCATTTCTTTCTTTTTATTTTGCCATTATTTGAGTTAAAGAGTTATTTTACTCAGTTTTTGCAAGTTCCATGATCAATAACTGGTATAAAACTAACATTTAGTATTTTATTTTAAAAATTTGCAATTCTTGAACAATGATATATCATCAAGAACATCATAAATACTTTATTATCACAATGCTGCACAAAATTATATTCTTAACATACCACAACATATATGATATTAACAAGAAATTCAGCTGATACATAATAGCCCACGTTTTAATATCCCACTCCACAGTTAGATTCTGAGTGTTGGAAAACATGACAAATAAGGATTCCAGTTTAATCCAAAATTTTCATGTCTTAATTTCCTCCTCCTCAAAATTAGATAATAAAAAGCAATTTTAAAATATAAATTATTTTTCATTACTTACACTTATCATTTATATTGACTGATGAATTAGGTATCAGAAAATCACTACACAGCAATGAAATATCCCAAAAGGAAATATTTAGTAAAGGGGTGGGAGGGGTAAAGGAATGTGTGTTTAATGAGCCTTGATTCTACACTAGACACTAGTCATCTTTATGTCACTATTTATTCCATTCTCACTGTAAATCTGTGACCTAGATAATCTTGTGAAAGTGGATTGACTCCACGTCTCCCTTTTATACAAAACTTAATTTTCCTATAATGCAGCATTCCTGGCCTTACTTTGCCCAACCAAGTTTGTACACTTTCTCCATTCTCTGTCATAAAAATAAGGGAAATAAAGGAGGAGAGAGGATGAGTCAGCAAAGCACAGAGAATTTTTAGGGCCATGAAAATACTCATATGATACCATAATCATGGACCGATATCATTATACATTTGTCCAAAATCCATTGGCTATACAACACCTAGAATGAGCCCTAATACTGAATGGACTTTGGGTAATTATAAAGTGATAGTGTCAGTTCATCAGTTGTAATAAATGTACCACTGTGATGGGGAGCATGGATAATGCTATACCTGTGTGGGACAGGATATATGGGAAATCCCTACCTCCTCAATTTTGCTGTAAATTTTTAAATTTTCTAAAAACTTCCTCGTGAAAATGATAAAAAGAGAGAATACTAAAATTTATATAGTTATTATGCTATGTCTGCCTCTGCCGTTAACTAGAGGATGACCTTAGGTGAGTCCTGTATCTTCAGTTCAGTCGCTCAGTCATGTCCCGACTCTTTGAGACCCCATGGACTGCAGCACGCCAGGCTTCCCCGTTCATCCTGTTTCCTCCTGTAAATCACAACAGTTGGGCTAGATGATTTCTAAGGGAACTATCCATCTCTGGTTTTTGTTTTGCCTAATTATTTTGTATAGTTGTGTTTTACCCTTATCATTTATTTACAGTCATCAAGTTATGTTGTCTTTTGAAATGATCTCTTTTTTGATTAAAAGAACTTTGTCTTATCTATACTATTGGCCATATTTTAGGTGATTGTACATTCTTAATAATGTAATGCAGGAATTTATATGCATTAGAAAGATGTGGTTAAGCAGTTGAAGCTCTAGAACTGTCATTTAGAGCAGTCCTGACAAAATTCAGAATCTCAGTGTGTTACAATATGGCAGCAATTCAAATAAATAAATACGTGGTAGAGTGTGTGTATGTGAGTGTGTTATAAGGGTATAGAATAACTCCAGAATGATACAATAGATAAAAGAGATTGCCTGTGGGAAGTATCAATATGATTAGATGCTATCACTTTATCGCACTTAAGTATGTACCACATGCATGTATTAAGCTATTCAAATAATTAGTACATTTAATATGAACAGAATATGTTTAAGGTATATATAGGGCTTCCCTGGTGGATCAGATGATAAAGAATCTGCCTGCAATGCAGGAGGTATGGGTTTGATCCCTAGGTCAGTAAGATCCGCTGAAAAAGGGAATGGCAACTCACTCCAATATGCTTTCCTAGAGAATCCCATGGGCAGAGCAGCCTGATGGGCTACAGTCCATGGGGTCTCAAAGAGTCAGACATGACTGAGCAACTAAGCACATCACTACTTATTGTATCATGTCGTAGTTTTCTATCACTGATGGAACAAAGTACCACACAAACTTAGAAGGATAAACAATGGTGATTTATTATTTCTTTATATTTCTCTAAGATGGAAGTTCAACATAGGTTTTATTAGACTAAAAGTAGTTCTTTCTGTAGACTGTGAAGGATCTTTATATTTTTCAGTTCTAGAAGCAGGCCTGATTCCTTGATTCTGGTTCCCTTCCTCCATCTTAAGAGCCAGAAATGACTTATGTAGTGTTTCTCACATTGCATCAATCTGACTTACTCTTCTGCCTACCTTTTTGACTTTCAAGAACTACAGATATAAGGATAATCTATCCATCTCAACCATAATCACATCTATAAAGTCCCTCCTGCCACATAAAATAACTTATTCACAGATTCTGAAGATTAGGAGATAGGCATCTTTGGAGGACTGTTGTTCTATCTACCATAAACTATAGGCAGAATATCTGAGGAGACTATAATTCCTAAATCAGAATTTCCCTGGAAGAGAAAAAGTCTTAGAAACAGCCTCTTGTATGGCCTGTGCTGATTGACCAACTGAAGTTTATGACCCCTGTTTTCATGCTAATATCACAGTTCTGGTCATTAGGTTTGCCTATGTTTTTTCCAGTCTAGCTTGTCACAGTTCTCCACCCTGCACACATACTCTCAGTGGAATAGGTCTGAGTATTACCTACTTCAATAGTATTTTCTTCTTATGCAGAGCATGGGGTTAGTATAATGATGATAAACATTAGGAAAGATTTGAGTTTGTGTATGAAGAGGAAGACTGCCTCAAAAGTCTTTTTTTCTAGCTTTTGGATTCAAAATAATTCAAGATCTGTGTTACTGAACCTTATCATTTTTAAGACCTCCATTAAAATAAAATTAAAATTTCCAGGGGAAGACTAACACAGTTAACCTATTGTTAAATAGTACAAAATGTTTTGCCCATTGTTTGAGGAAAGTAATTTTAGAATCCCGATTGTTCTGTGATTTAGTAATGTAAATACTTAGTTTTATGTTAGCTTAGAAAAGGAGAACTAAAAATTTCAGAAGTTTAGTGTATTTGCCTCTCTCCACCCTCGTGGGTATATTTATAGGATGTGGAGGCAGTAAGCTATATTCTAAAAACATAGTCTCTGGACTTGAAACCTGATTCCCACCCACACTGTTGTGTAACCTTTGAAAATACACTTAACCTTATAAAGCTTTTGTTACTGCGTTTCTATAATGGGAAGCGACATTTGCCTCACATGGCGTTTCTTGATATTAGTCGTGTAGAAAATTATCATTTTTATTAATATTATCTTCAATATTCAAGATGTTCATTCCTCTTTGTTCTTAAAGGACTATAAAAACTACTAAAAGAAGACTATGGTTTTTTCTATAAAAACTAGAAATTCAGGAAAGAGAAATGCTCTGATTCATTTTCCTTTTTCTATTCTCTTTCTATTTTATTTTTGCAATGCTTGCTACAATAGGCTTTTGAGACTTCAAGGAATAATTTTGAAGTGATGCCTCCAAAATTCAGTGTTTGTCATTTTAACCACCAAGTCTATTTTTCACACTTGTGAAAGAAAGGGAAGCATTTGTATGGTTTTATAAAATAGATTCCTCCTCTATATCTGTGAGCACCTGAAATTCATCATCAATATAAAACATTCCTCCATCCAATACAATTTCAAACCTACAACCAATGAGGTATTTTGCAGGCCGACAGGTTTCATTTTTCTCAGATATGAAAGGCAATTCTTCCTGAAAATTGCTGCATTGAATTTTACACTAAGTTTCTTTCATAGTGTATCCTCTTAATTTTTAGATATCATAATGGCGTTTTGGTTGTTATCATAATGGTTTTGGTTGTGGTTGTTTTAAAGAACTCTTATTTTAAAGACACATCTCAAGTAATTTACAGATGAAATTATATGATGTTTGGGGTTTGCATCCCGTATTCTGGGATGGGGAAAGAGGCATGGGAGGAGACCAGTGAAACAATATGTAGGCAATGATACAGGAAACAACATTGCCCCCAACAATATGACTCGGGGAATTGACCATTGTAAGACAAAAAGGTATGAACTTGGGGCAGTCAAGTTCATAGTCAAGTTCAAGTCAAGTTCATTAGTGAAGAAGTAACAAGGCTTGTTTATGCAGGTTTCTCAGCCCTGTCTCTGAGACAGTGATGCCTTCTGTCCTCCTGGTGCAGAAAGGATACCTTTTGCATGGGAGATTTATGACCTGCTTTCAGGGAGATCAAGAAAGTCCAGAGTATTTTTACGTATCATTTGTTTCTCAAGTAACTTTAATTAAGAATAATCAGTAAGTCAGAGTGGCATGCTTTGGAGTGCTATAGTCTATTCTCCTTCGCATGTATTTTTTAATTCTTTCCTCTTTTATACATTTTTGAATTTTTACGTTATTTTAATTGGCTTTTTCTGTCTGCCCTCCTTTGTGGATTCCTGTCCTGTATCGCTCCCACTCATTTGGTTGGCAGGCGTTACCCCATCTCCTTCCTCCCGCTGCCCCATGCCTGCCATGCTCATTAACTACATTGCTACTTGCCGATCCCTCAGGCTCATCTTTCTTCAGACCCTATTCTTCCCTCACTTCACTTACTTCAGTCCAGTGCTGTTGTGGTGCTCTGACTCTCACCTCTACCTGCGTACGTATCATACGTCACTGCAATTACCTAAACATGTGTCCAAGCTGCAGTGTTTTTATTGAATCATGTAGTTTCTTGTTCCTATGGTTACTGTTAATACTGATCACAGAATGGGAGTGGGTACTGAAGAAATATTTGCTGCATGAAATACACACCAAACATAAAAAAACACACAGAAGTTACCTTTGCTTCAAATTACTCTATTTGTTTTCTGTGTGCCAAGTGGTATCTACAGAGAAGCCCATCAATGACCTTTGAGCCTTCTTCAATGACCTTATATCCTCAATAAGTCGAGCATGTAGTTGTTTCTCTGTTACCTCATATATTACTAAAGTCACTGAAAATAAGTGTGAGTAATTGGATGAAGGGGGGAATGGAAACCCGAGTGAAAAGATAATAATTAAATTGGCAAATTTACAACTCTTTTCTTTGCTAATTACTTTTGATTGGTGTTACACCTTCACCTGAAAGCTTGCTTTTTGAATGCCAGACGGTTATAGTCAGACTATATGAAGACAAAAAAGCAAGCTGTTGTAATAGTAGGCACACCCAGTTTTCCATCAGCACATACAACACACTGATCTCTGGTACTTTTTATCAGTAGCTGAGATTATTTTCAACAAGAAAAAAAATTAAGCTCTTTTTTGAAGAGGCTCATCTATTTTCAGAGTATTTGAAAAACTTAGAAAAAATCTCACATGCCATTCTTAAAGGTAATGTAGTGTGTGTCGCCCCCTCCTCCCTTTCATGGATCACTGTCTTCTCGTGGTGATGGGGCTTGCACAACTCCATATTGAGCAGGGTCATCCAAGAAAGACAGGTCAAAGTGAAGAGTTCTAACAAAATGTGGTCCCCTAGAGGAGGAAATGGCAACCCACTACAGTATTTTTGCCTCAGGAACCCCATGAACAATAGGAAAAGACAAAAAGATACAACACTGGAGATGAGCACCTCAGGTCAGAAAGTGTCCACTGTGCTACTGGGGAAGAGCAGAGGACAATTACTAATAGCTCCAAAAAGAATGAAGAGGCTGGGCCAAAGTGTAAATGACACTCAGTTGTGGATGTGTCTGGTGGTGAAAAAGCTGGCTTGAAATTCAACATTCAAAAAACTAAGATTATGGCATCCGATCTCATCACTCATGGCAAGTAGAAGGGAAAAAAGTGGAAGCAGTGACAGATTTTATTTTCTTGGGTTCCAAAATCACTGTGGATGGTGACTACAGCCATGAAAGTAAAAGATGCTTCCTCTTTGAAAGGAAAGCTATGACAAACCTAGAAAGCATATTAAAAAGTACAGACATCACTTTGCCAACAAGGATGCATATAGTCAAAGCTGTGATTTTTTCCAGTAGTCATGTATGGATGTGAAAGTTGGCCCATAAACAAGGCTGACCACAGAAGAATTGATGCTTTTGAATTGTGGTGTTGTAGAAGACTCTTGAGAGTCTTTTGGATTGTGAGGAGGTCAACCCTGAATATTAATTGGAAGGACTGTTGCTGAACCTTAAGCTCCAATACTTTGGCCACTTTGTGTGAAGAATTGTCTCACTGGAAAAGACCCTGATTCTGGGAAAGACTGAGGGCAAAAGATGGGGCTGGTAGTGTAGGAGATGGTTAGATAGCATCACTAACTCAATAGAAATGAATTTAAACAAACTCTGGGACGTAGTGGAGGATAGGGAAGGCTGGCAGGCTACAGTCCTTGGAATCACAAAGAACCAGGCATGACTTATTGACTGAACAACAATGACAGTTTCCCACATTCCACATGGAATCATTATTATGGTAGGGCAGAGAAATGCAGAGATATCACTTGCTATCATTCTAAAGCTGGTAAAAGGAAAATGAATGTCACTAAAAACCCCATGAACAAAAATATGAGATCTATTTTATTGTTTGTAATAAGGGGAAAATGTCATATCTCTAGAGGAAATAATGAAGTTCAGAAGTTGAAATTTTAAAGCAAACGAACAAAAAGAAGGCATGAAATCTTGCTAGAGGGCCATAAACTATTAAATTTGTTTACAGCACTGTATAGAAAATGAGGAAAATTTGATTTGAAAGTTGGTATAACTGGAGAAACCAGTGGGGATTTTGTTATTAAAGTGTGTTTTTACTTCGGGAACAAAGTTGTATTGCCAACTACATACTGCTATATTTTATTTGTATCCTCTTTTACTTATAAATAACATTAATGATGTGTCTGTGTGTAAAATTTGATATAAATATGTTAGGAAAATATCTGATAGCAGCACATTTTGGTCTTTCATTCTTAATTAACAGAAATAGATTTGGACTCGTCCATATTTTTATCTTTTTACAATTTCCTATAAAAGTCAGATAGTATCTCTTGCCTTTTCTTGAACTTTTCAAATGTTATTCATAGAAATTAAATTAGGCCTTTCAGATCATTGTTTAAAATTGCAACCTGCCAGTCCCACTTCAGTTCCCCTTTAGCCTATTTTAATTTGTTTCCATTGCCTTCAGCATCTCACATATATAATACTTGTTGTGTTAATTGCGTATTGCCTATCTTCCCCTACGTAAGAGTGTGGATTATCATTTGTTATGTGATATATGTCAACCATCTAAGAAGGCACCTGTCACATATTAGGCACTCCATTTATTTTGTGTGATGAATTAATGTATGAATGAATTTAAAATAGTAATAATCATAAAGCTAAAAATTCTAACCAATTTGCCACACACCAAGCACTGTTCTGATTGCTGAACGTGTGTTGGTTCCTCAGTCGTATCCAACCCTATGACTCCATGGACTGTAGCCAGCTAGGCTCCTCTGTCCATGGAATTCTCCATGCAAGAATACTAGAGTGGGTTGCCAGTCTGTTCTCCAGGGCATCTTCCCAATCCAGGGATTAAATCCTGGTCTCTTGCATTGCAGACAGATTCTTTACCATCTGAACCACCAGGGAAGCCCTATATGTATAAATTTAATTTTCAGAATACCCTATGAGGTCCATGCTATTATAATCCCCCTTATCCAAATAAGGAAATCAAGGCACATAGAAGTTAAACAGCTCTATAGTTACTGGCTAATAACTTATGTGGTTTCCAGTACTCTTGCCTGGAAAATCCCATGGACGGAGGAGCCTGGTAGGCTGCAGTCCATGGGGTTGCAAAGAGTCAGACATGACTGAGCGACTTCACTTTCACTTTTCACTCTCGTGCATTGGAGAAGGAAATGGCAACCCACTCCAGTATTCTTGCCTGGAGAATCCTAGGGATGGGGGAGCCTGATGGGCTGCCGTCTATGGGGTCACACAGAGTTGGACACGACTGAAGCGACTTAGCAGCTTAGCAGCAGTAATAATTCTATGGCTCAAATGTGGCAGAATCCCAATACTAAGACAGGCAGTTCTGTGTCCTGGGCATGATTTTACCTGTTACACTAATCAGCCTTTAGTTTACAGACCTAGCCAAATGGAAAAAAAAAAGTACATATTTTTGTAAATGAGTAGTTTTCAACCCTTTAAGGTCTCTACACAGGTGAAAGTTCATGATCCAAACACCTTGAGAATAATGGCTTGCTGAGACTTCAGAGGTAAGAAGAAGTTGAGGGCAGTTTTCTGCGGGCTAGCTGCATCCCCTTTATCACTGTTTCTCTAACATCAATCTTGAGAACCACTGGCTTGATTTGGCTTTTGAAAGTCACCAATTTCTCAAGATGTCAGTTTTCTTATTTTAAAATGTCTGTGACTATATGCTATCAAATGTCTTCAGATGTCCAAATTCTATGGTTCTAAAAATGTATTTCTGTGCTCTGATGTGCAAGTAAGCTATTGACAGAAAGAGGGGGAAAATGCCTTTTCCTGTACCTAGTGCTGGCCAAGTATTTTCTATATTTGAACTTCAGTAGAAATCACACAGAATTCCTAAATGAGATGGAAATTAAATGAAACTTGAAAGAGAGACTGAAGATAGAAAAAAAAAATGGCTTTTCCAAAATGCAAAGTGGCCCTTAAGATTCTGCTAACAAGCACCCTTAATTTTTCTATATTTTGGACGTGCCTAACACTGGATGGTTCACACATTTTCACTTGAGAATCTGAGCTGCTCTTTCTTTTCCTCTGTGTGTGTGTGTGTGTGTGTGTGTGTGTGTTGGCCAGATCATTTTTTCCTCTACTCTCTCAATGTAGATGAACTATACACATTTGACCGAAATCTTATTTCTATGCTTATTTGGTGAGATTATTCCCTTCCCAATTTTCTTAATAGTAATTATTTCAAGGTTTTATCAATCCTAACGTAACTACACTATCAACTTAAAATGAACAAACAAGGAAAAACCCCTGAAAAACATCTCTGTGATAGAGGAACCCTAATGTGTCCCTGAGAAAAGTAAAATGGTACCTGGTGGCTCAGCGGTAGAGAATCCACCTGCCAGTGCAGGAGATGCAGGTTTAATCCCTAATCCGGGAAGATCCCCTAAAGAAGGAAATGGCTACCCAAACCAGTATCCTTGCCTTTGAAATCCTGTGAACACAGGGGGCTGGGCGCTGGGGGGATATAGTCCATGGGGTTGCAAAGAGTCAGACGCAACTTAGTGACTGAGTAACAACAGCTTCTATAGAAATCATTTCCACAAAAGTTTAAAACATAGAATTTACTGTGGGACCCTGCAATTCCAATTCTAGGTATATATATTCAAGAAAGTGAAGTTGCTCAGTCGTGTCCAGCTCTTTGCGACCCCATGGACTGTAGCCCACCAGGCTCCTCCGTCCATGAAATTTTCTAGGCAAGAATATTGGAGTGGGTTGCCATTTCCTTCTACAGGGGATCGTCCCAACCCAGGGATTGAACCCAGGTCTCCTGCATTTCGGGCAGACACTTTACCGTCTGAGCCACCAGGAAATCCCTTCCCTTGTTGTTCAGTTGGTAAAGTCCCATGGACTGTAGCATGCCATGCTTCCCTGTTCATCACCAACTCCCGGAGCTTGCTCAAACTGATGTCCATCGAGTCGGTGATGCCATCTAACCATCTCATGCTGGGTCATCCCCTTTTCCTCCTACCCCTTAGTCTTTCCCAGCATCAGGGTCTTTTCCAATGAGCCACCTCTTCACATCAGATGGCCAAAGTATCAGAGTTTCAGCTTCAGCATCAGTCCTTCCAATGACTATTCAGGACTGATTTCCTTTAGGATCGACTGGTTTGATCTTCTTGCAGTCCAAGTGACTCTCAAGAGTCTTCTCCAATGCCACAATTCAAAGGCATCAATTCTTCTGTGCTCAGCTTTCTTTATAGTCCAACTCTCACATCCATACATGACTACTGGAAGAACCATAGCTTTGACTAGATGGACCTTTGTTGGCATAGTAATATGTCTGATTTTTGATATGCTATCTAGGTTTGTCATAGCTTTTCTTGCAAGGAGCAAGTGTCTTTTAATTTCATGGCTGCAATCACCATCTGCAGTGATTTTGGAGCCCCCCAAAATAAAGTCTGTCACTGTTTCCGTTGTTTCCCCATCTATTTGCCATGAAGTGATGGGACCAGATGCCATGATCTTAGTTTTCTGAATGTTGAGCTTTAAGCCAACTTTTTCACTCTCCTCTTTCACTTTCATTAAGAGGCTCTTTATTTCTTCACTTTCTGCCATAAAAGTGGTGTCATCTGCATATCTGAGGTTATTGATATTTCTCCCGGCAATCTTGATTCCAGCTACTAGGTATAAGACACTCAATTATGGTGGAAAATGTGTCAGATGTTTTAAAACATGTATTTATCATGCTTTTTACTCTCTTTGCTCTTTTTGAGCTGACCACATTTTTGCTGTTGGATATCACTCACCATAAATCCAAGAGAAATTTTATGGCAGTTATTTATGGTTTTAGCTGGTCCTGGGGTTGTTATCTGACTGATGATGGGCAGTGCTGGAGCCTAGTATGTTTGGCCACAGGGACCTAGGGTCCCAGGTCTAGTGTCTGTGCACTGATAGGAAGGACTGTATCCTGGGCCCTCTGGTGTACAGGGTGGTGTCCTGGGGAGGCTGTGGGCTCAGGGGATCTTAAGGCAGCCCCACCTAGTTAGTTACTTGTTCTGATGCATCCCAGTACTGGTGTAAACATGCTGGTGGTCAAGGCGAGGTCCCAGTGCTAACAGACTTGAGGAAAGATTCCAAACTGGCGCTTACCAGTACCATTGTCCACGTGAAGGAATGAGCTCCCCAGAATGACTGCCACCAGTGTCTATATCTCCATAGTGAGCTTCAGTTTCCTTCTGCCTCTTCTCAAGGCTCTCCAAGATGAGCTTGTGGGTCTGACCTAAAATTACTGCTTTCGCCTTGAGTCCTGAAATGTGAGAGATTTTGTGTGTGTCCTTTCAGTGTGAAGTTTCTCTTTCCCACAGCCCTCTGACATTAAGTCCCCACTGGCCTTCAAAACTAAAACTGTTCTGGCGGTTTGTCTTCTTGGTACAATACTCCCAGACTGCAGAGCCTAATGTGGGGCTCAGACCTCTCACTCCTTGGAGAGAACTCTGCAATTGTAATTATCCTCCCCCTTCACTGCCTAAAATATGTGGGTAGAGCACTCTTAAGTTACATGATTATCCCAAGAACAGAAGCAAATGTGTCATTTAAAGGGACCGTTTACTTCGTTTTGAATATAGAGGTGACAGTTTCAAAGGCAGTTACTTGTCAGAATTCAATCACTAAAATCTACACACTTTTATTCCAGGTTTAGTATGCCTTCTTTGAGAAACATATTATGATATAGAAGAACAAACTTCGAATTTGTTTGTCGAATGCTTTTGTCAAAAGTCAAAATGCTACTGGCCTTGCTATTTGCCTGTTAGTTACTTACATTTTTGATTTAAAATTTTGATTTAAATTTGATTTAAAATTTTGATTACATTTTTGATTTAAAAATATGTATATACTAATACAGTATCTACCTTTGAAAGCTTACAGGGATACTGGTTGCATAAAATGAGACGCTATATGTATGAATCAGTTCAGTTCAGTTCAGTCGCTCAGTCGTGTCCACTCTTTGCGACCCCATGAATCGCAGCACACCAGGCCTCCCTGTCCATCACCAACTCCTGGAGTTTACCCAACCTCATGTCCACTGAGTCAGTGATGCCATCCAACCATCACATCCTCTGTTGTCCCCTTCTTCTCCTGCACCCAACCCTTCCTAGCATCAAGGTCTTTTCCAATGAGTTAACTCTTCACATGTGGTGGCCAAAGTATTGGAGTATCAGCTTCAACGTCAGTCCTTCCAATGAACATTCAGGACTGATCTCCTTTAGGATGGACTGGAGATGGACTGGTTGGATCTCCTTGCAGTCCAAGGGACTCTCAAGAGTCTTCTCCAACACCACAGTTCAAAAGCATCAATTCTTCGGCGCTCAGCTTTTATCACAGTCCAACTGTCACGTCCATACGTGACAACTGAAAAAAACCATAGCCTTGACTAGACAGACCTTTGTTGGCAAAGTAATGTCTCTGCTTTTTAATATGCCATCTAGGTTGGTAATAACTTTCCTTCCAAGGAGTTAGCGTCTTTTAATTTCATGGCTGCAGTCATGATCTGCAGTGATTTTGGAGCCCCAAAGAATAAAATCTGACACTGTTCCCAATGTTTCACCATTTATTTCACATGAAGAGATGGAACTAGATGCCATGATCTTAGTTTTCTGAATAATGAGCCTTAAGCCAACTTTTTCACTCTCCTCTTTCACTTTCATCAAGAGGCTCTTCAGTTCCTCCTCACTTTCTGCCATAAGGGTCGTGTCATCTGCATATCTGAGGTTATTGATCCTTCTCCCAGCAATCTTGATTGCAGCTTGTGTTTCTTCCAGCCCAGCGTTTCTCATGATGTATTCTGCATATAAGTTAAATAAGCAGGGTGACAATATACAGCCTCGATGTAGTCCTTTTCCTATTTGGAACCAGTCTTGTTGTTCCATGTCCAGTTCTAACTGTTCCTTCCTGACCTGCATACAGGTTTCTCAAGAGGCAGGTCAGGTGGTCTGGTATTCCCATCTCTTTCAGAATTTTCCACAGTTTATTGTGATCCACACAGTCAAAGGCTTTGGCATAGTCAACAAAGCAGAAATAGATATTTCTCTGGAACTCTCATGCTCTTTCGATGATTCCTCAGATGTTGGCAATTTGCTCTCTGGTTCCTCTGCCTTTTCTAAAACCAGCTTGAACATCTGGAAGTTCACAGTTCATGTGTTGCTGAAGCCTGGCTTGGAGAATATTGAGCATTACTTTACTTGCATGTGAGATGAGTGCAATTGTGGGGTAGTTTGAGCATTCTTTGGCATTGCCTTTCTTTGGGATTAGAATGAAAACTGACCTTTTCCAGTTCCGTGGCCACTGCTGAGTTTTCCAAATTTGCTAGCGTATTGAGTGCAGCACTTTCACAGCATCATCTTTCAGGATTTGAAATAGCTCAACTGGAATTCCATCACCTCCACTAGCTTTGTTCATAGTGATGCTTCCTAAGGCCCAATTGACTTCAGATTCCAGGATGTCTGGCTCTAGATGAGTGATCACACCATCGTGATTATCTGGGTCGTGTGCAGTTCTTCTCTGTATTCTTGCCACCTCTTCTTCATATCTTCTACTTCTGTTAGGTCCATACCATTTCTGTCCTTTATCGAGTCTATCTTTGCATGAAATGTTCCCTTGGTATCTCTAATTTTCTTGAAGAGATCTCTAGTCTTTCCCATTCTATCGTTTTCCTCTATTTCTTTACATTGATCTCTGAGGAAGACTTTCTTATCTCTCCTTGCTAGTCTTTGGAACTCTGCATTCAAATGGGAATGTCTTTTGTTTTTCTCCTTTGTTTTTCTCTTCTCTTCTTTTCACAGCTATTTGTAAGGCCTCCTCAGACAGCCATTTGCTTTTTTGCATTTCTTGTCCATGGGGATGGTCTTGATCTTTGTCTCCTGTACAATGTCATGAACCTCCATCCATAGTTCATCAGGCACTGTGTCTATCAGATCTAGTCCCTTAAATCTATTTCTCACTTCCACTGTATAATCATAAGGGATTTGATTTAGGTCATACCTGAATGGTCTAAGGGTTTTCCCTACTTTCTTCAATTTAGGTCTGAATTTGGCAATAAGGAGTTCATGATCTGAGCCACAGTCAGCTCCCGTTCTTGTTTTTACATAGCGAGTATTATGATATGTAGTAAAAGCCGTGTTCCATAGTTAGACATGAAATCAACACTATTTCACATGCTGAAGTTATTTTGAACCAATATAAAGTGACTCTTATTTTCATTTACATGATCAATAAGGTTTGACACTGATTCATTTGTAACAACACAGGACCTTAAAAATAAAAATGTTTTTGCAACAAAGTATGCAACATAAGTAAACATCAGATGTTTTTATAATTAATATAATCTGAAAATTTTAATAAGCTCTATTACACATGAACTTACAATGGTGCACAATTGCTCTCTTATTACTTTTATAATAGTGCTTTTAGTATTCCACTGAAACATGGCCAGTGAGTGCACAATATTCTTAGTTACCATTACGAGGGGCTCTGTATATTACAGCCTTTTCACTGTGTCTGCTGTTAGCTAGAAAAATGCTGGGAGCAACAGCAGCTACTATCAACAGGGAGCCATATTAATTATTTGAAATGTGCCTCATAAAAGGAATCAGCAGAGTTTATTACAAGTCGAATATTACTTGAAACGGGAAGGTTACTCTAACTGTTATCATAATCTATGTATCATTAACTTTCCTTGTTTAGGAAAAGAGATTAACAATCCTGTAAAGTGTTTTAGTAAATATATAAAATACAACTGCGTATCCCTTGAAAGAAAGTGATGGGTTCTCTACTTGTACCCAAATTTTTTTTCATATAAAGTGGCTTTAGTAATTGAACTCTGTAATTATACTTTCTTGCCTTAAAATTCTAATTGCTTACTGGATTATCAGTATACAAGCTATAGCTACTTTGAGCATTAGAAAATCCTTTTGTTTTTAAGTTAGAATTTTTTTTTCAGTCAGCAACTTGGTCTTCAATGGAACTTTAACACTTTAACTCATACAACAGAAAGTGTATTACAAGTTTGTGTGTGAGCTAGCAAAATACTTCATAAGAAACAGAATGAATCCATCTGCCTGCTTTTTATATTGTGGTTAGTTATTATTTTTCCATCAAATACAATAAGCAAGTGGAAATAGTTTTCAAATAATAAGTAAAATGTTGAAAAATAATGTGATAATATAAAGTTAATTAGGACTGTAAATAAGTGCTATCTAAATAAGTGCTATTAAAAGTGTTATCTGACATGGATGCCTGTCTGCAGATTGTTTGCTACTGATCTGCCTTGAAATAAGTGCTAAAATTAAAAGTCAGTGTTTAGAAACATTTAAAGAAAACTGAGAGTATTTAATGTCTCTTTAGAAATGAAAAATGAGGACTGTATTTTTTATGTCTTTGTTTTTAGTTTTTATATTTTATATTTCTTGCCAATCACTTTTATGGTGTTTTTCAACGTGTCATTTCCCAATAAACATGATTTAAAAGCAACAAGAACAAAATTGGAGAAGGAAATGGCAACCCACTCTTATATTTTTGCCTGAGAAATCCCATGGAGAAAGGAGCCTGGTGAGGTTGAGTCCATGGTGTCACAAATGAGTCGTACACTACTTAGCATCTAAACAACAGTAAAATTAGCTTAATAAGGACTGTTTTAATTGGTTGATGTTTGGATGACACATAATATTTGCATTCTATAAGTCTGTGAATTCAGTGTGAAGAGAGATGTGTAAAATCATAAAACTAACCAAAAAGTATAAAGCCATTATTATATCTTAACGTTTATACTTGGGTCCACAGGGCAGGCACATCATGGACAGGTATCATATATCTCTCCACCAATTCACCTTGACTCTGATCTGGAAAGACCCCCTGTTAGAGGTGAGTTGTTGTATTCTTTTATTATTATTATTATTATTATTATTATTTAAAGAAAAAAATATATTCATTCTTTGATAAAGACAATTAATTAAAGATGATTGTAAATATGTATCTTACAGTGCAGTGCCTGTTTAAAAAAACAGGAGGAAAATGTTTTGTAAGGAATATGATAACAGAGAGTAATTCTCATTTATAAAAGAAGATGTGAAATATTGTTTTGAGAAATGCTTGTAAACCAAATAAGAAATGTGGCCCCATAGTGAAAGACTAGTTGAAAACCAACCTAGATTTAAAGATTTTCATATAATCATTACCTCTTTTACTGGAACTTTCTTCTGCTACTATCTTTTTTTTTTTTTTTAGTAAATTAAGATGTCAAACTAAGTTACATTGACAAATTTATTTCCTTGCAAATTGACATCTTATGTATTATTATTCTTTTAAAAAGTCATTTTAGTATTAATAAAATTTATTTTTAAATTCTATAAATTAAAATTATATATTTAAATTGTCGCCATATGTTTAAAGATTTTTAAAAATAACTAGTCATACAAAACAGAAATTAAAAGTAACATTTATCTCATCTACAGAATGTATCTTTCTACTTCTAAAGGATTATTAACAAATTTTAATGTTGTATAATGTTTAATCTTATGTAATAATAGACACAACTTTTAATTTCATAAATACCAAATATCCTAAGGTTATTTTTTTTGATTTAAAGTAATACAGTATATTTTCTTATACCTTCAATAATATGCAATAAAAATCATTAGACCTGTCTTTTATGAGCATGTTCTCTATACAGTTTGCTCTGCTAGGAGTCTCTTATTTTTTTCTTTTCTACCCATTAAGTTTCTACCAGTGTTTCAATGCCCTCCTTTATCTTCAGTTCCTCTGTTAAGCCTTTGCTGACTATATATTAGGCAAAAGCTAAGTGCATGCCTCTGTATCTGCCTCAGTTACTGTACCTAAAGCATGGCATTTTATTTTTTCAGGCTGAATGTTTCCCTTTCTTTTTTGTAAGGTCCTTGAGGGCAAAAGTGTCATAATTATTATTTCTCCTCCAACCACTGGTCTGTGCTTGGCACATAATGGGAAGTCATACAATGATTTCTGAATGTGACAACCTATATTGTGAAGGATGCATCCTCATTTTTTTCAAGAAGTAAGCTGAGCAGGGATAATAAGAGATTTCACAAAGAGGACACAGAATGTACCAAAATATGAGTTTGTAAAGGTTGTGATATTTTTAAGGAAATATGCTAGGCGCCCAGTAAAATGGAAGCAGTTTTAGAGGAAGAAACTGGAAAGATGTTATGAGGCAGACTGTAAAGGATTCTGTGTCATATGCCAAGGAGTTTGTCTTTTATCCTGGAAAAAGAAAGTCATCAAATATGTTTAATTAAGTTAGTGTGGTGTTATATTATAACATTATCAGTTCTTGATATCAGAAAAATATCACTGTCAATGTAGATGATGCAAGATTGACAGAGAGAGGCTGATTCAATAATCCAGGTAAAAGATGAACAGGAAATTAACAGTGTATTGGTGGCAGTGGTAGGGTCTGAGAAGTATTTTGAAGAGACATAGCATTGATTGAACAGATATAAGGGAAAGAGCAGAAATACCTCTAAAATTTCTATACTGATTAATTACCTGAATGCTTATAATGTAATTTCTCCTCATGAGGGAAATATGAATTATGAATGGATGCCTTGTTTTAACCTTGCTAATTCTTAGTAGAATGCCATTTCCACCAGAGGTCGAGGCCTACTTATGCAAGTTAGTGACTTTAATTCAGTTCTTCATACATAGTCCCAGTATAATTTGGGAAGAGTACTGTACAGTCATGAGTAGAGTAGTATAATGATCCACTACAGAATTTAGTGGCTTAAATCAAGAAACATTTTTTGTAGTTCTCAGAATTGGTTGCATTGCATGTGTATTGACTTGACTGAGACTGGATGTTTAGTACTTAGCAGACTGGTTGTTTTTTCAGGGGAGGAAACTCACTTACAGGTTTGGTAGCCATCTTGATGTCATCTTGGGGCTTCCCTGGTGGCTCAGACAGTAAAGCATCTACCGCAACAGGGAGACCCAGGTTTGATCCCTGGGTCAGGAAGATGTACTAGAGAAGGAAATGGCAACCCACTCCAGTACTCTTGTCAGGAAAATCCCATGGACAGAGGAGCCCGGTAGGCTGCAGTCCATGGGGTCCCAAAGAGTCGGACACAACTGAGCAACTTCAGTTTCTTTCTTGAATATCATCTGGGTTGTAACCATGACTCTCATCTTCTAGCAGGCTAGCACCAGCTCATTCCCATTGTGACAGAATTCCCAGCAGTAAGTAGGAAAGTCCCAACGTTCAGATATTGTTCAAGACTTTGCTTGTGCCATGTTTGTTGTGTCCTATAGGCCCCAGTCAGTCACATAATCATCCCGAGACTTAAGAAATAGACTGTATCTGTTGAAGAAGGAACCACAGTCTGGAGGACCGTGGATAGAAGGAGAGGAATTCGGGCCGTGTCAACCTGTAGTATTCTTACCTGGAGAATCCCATGGACAGAGGAGTCTGGCAGCCTATGATCCATAGGGTCACAGAGTTGGACATGACTGAAGCAACTTACCACACATACAAGCAACCTACTATAGCTAGGCAGATAGAATAAAATAAGTTTAGAATAAAATTTGACAAAAATTGAGTGATAAATAAAGGGATTTAGAGACAATAATTTTAAACTGGGAGTTCTAGACCTTTCTTGTCTTTAATTCCTTAACTACTGTCTTTAATTCTGTCAACAGAAGACAGAAATAAGAACTCAGCAGTGTCTTTGTGAGGATTAGGGATAATATAGATTAGAGTCTGGCATCTGATAAGCCCTAGATAAATTGTGGCTATTGGTATGTACTTTTGGGTTTGCTGCTGTGGCATATGGGAAGAAATTTGGCCTTGAGGCCAGGCAGACCTGCATGACCTTAAGCAGCTTCTGTCTGTCATCTGTAACACAAGGATAGTAATGCAACCCTGGCAAGTTTATAAGGATGATTAAGTGAAATAGTTAGTGTCAAGTTCCTGGCAAATAACTTGCCATAAACTAGACTCTGAAGAGTTAGTTGGCATTTATTAAGAGCTTCACTTTAGAGTGGCATCCTCTTAGCAAAAGTAGTGATGATACTGACCTGGTGAAGAATGAATTACTAGAATCCAACAGTTTCCCTGCTTTATGAAAAATTGAAATTGTTGGTCCCTCAGTCATGCCCGACTTTTTGTGACCCCATGGGCTGCAACCCACCTGCTTCTCTGTTCTTGGAATTCTCCAGGCAAGAATACTGGAGTGGATAGCCATTCCCTTCTCCAGAGGATCTTCCCAACCCAGGGATCAAACTCGGGTTTCCTGCATTGGAGGTAGTTTTATTTTTTACCATCTGAGCCACCTCAAATTGTGCTCTCTGCCTTAGAAGGATTGTCCTGATAACTTGTAGTTCTCACATCTTTCTTCTATATACCCAAGGCCCTCTTAAACTACTCTGATTAATGCAATTATAGTTATAGTTATTAGCTCATGTGTTATAGTTGTGAACCTTTTTTAAATGAACATTTAATTAGATAAAGAGGTTTGTATAAATCACCAAAATTGTAGTGCAAAAGATCTTGTTTTTTTATTAAAACTATTTAATATTTAATTTAAAAGCAAATATTGGAAATAGTATAGAGTTGGCAATATCGTTACTTTGGAACCAAAAATATTTCCTTTCAACTATCACTCCTCATTTATCGTCATTTACTATTTTTAATTACACTGTATAGTTTTGATGTTTTTATGAAGTCACATGACACAAATGACCTATAAATTATCTTTATATAAAGAGAGAGTCTCTCATGCATGTTATAGATTTTTATTTGAACATATGCAATAAGATAAATTAAGTTCTTTATTTTGGAATTCTATCTCTAATAATTTTTGTTAGATTATATAGCAATATACTTTGAACTACCTGAAAAACCACACTAGCTATTTTAGCTTTTCTTTTCTACTTTTCTTCTATAATTTTATATATGTTGAGACTATGAGAGCTATGTCTTGATATTCCCCTCCCCCCCACTAATTTACAGTTCACTGTATTCTTTCTCTCTCTTCCTATGCCAGTCTCCACTAGTGTACATGGATGTTCATGTTTTAGGAATTCTTGCTATATACATATTAATTCCTTGAGTATTTTACAGACTTTTCATAGAATAAAAAGACTTTTCATACTTAAGTTTTTGACATCAAAAAAGCAATACAAAATGATATTTAGAATGTAGGAAAGAAAGCTGTGACAAAGCTAGAGAGCACATTAAAAACCAGAGACATCACTTTGCCCACAAAGGCCCATCCAGTCAAGGCTATGATTTTTCCAGTAGTCATGGACAGATGTGTGAATTAGGCCATAAAGTAGGCTGAGTACCGAAGAATTGATCCTTTCAAATTGTGATACTGGAGAAGACCCTTGAGAGTCCCATGGAGTGCAAGGAGATCACACCAGTCAATCCTAAAGGAGTCAACCCTGAATATTCATTTGAAGGACTGTTTCTGAAACTGAAGCTCCAATACTTTGACCACTTGAGGTGAAGAGCCAACTCATTGGAAAAGACCCCAATGCTTGAAATGAATGAAGACAAAAGATGGGAGCGGCAGAGGATGAGATTAGTTAGCATCACTGACTCAATGGATATGTATTTGAGCCAACTCCAGGAAGATAATGGAGGTCGGAGAAGCCTGGTGTGCTGCAGTCCATGGAGTCACAAAGAGCAGGACACAGCTTAACAAATGAATGACAGTAATAACAATATATTTACCAATGTTATCACAGGGGAGTTTTCAGTAGAAAGTATCATTTATCCAACATATAATTATATATCAGATTGCTTCTAATATTTTGCCATTTTATTCTATTCTCACCCCAAACATTTTGTATTACTTGCTACTTTTTTTTTAATAGTGATTTTGCTTTTAGTATTTGATATGGTGAACTAATTATTGGTAATTTTGGAATTATTTTTAAACCAATATTTTTTTAAAAATAATTACATAATTGTTTTCAAATATATATATATTACATTTTCATTTATTTTCATGCTCTTAAATTTTATATAATGTATGAATCATTCCAGTTTTAATCTACATGTCACCATACTACCTCCTTTCAGTTTTCTTGATTCCTTTCACTTTTGCTCTCATTTGCAGGGAAAAAAAATACATCTTTTAAAATTGATACATTTGTTTGTCATAATATATTTCTTCTTTCATAATGTGTATTCTGTGACCAACATGCTCATTGTAACCATATGGAAAATGTAGTAGCACGTTACAAAATAACCTTGAATAAAATGTTGAAATTTATATTTCAAAGTAGCTGAAGTATATAAATTCAGTAGCACTTTTACCCACTGATGAGTAAATTTGAGAGATGCTGTTCTTTAAATCTAATGTGGTCATACATGGCATTTGGTCACATAATTTATGCCTGTGATGATTATATATGCATTCTTCAATTTACAGATTTTATTACTGAATAGGGGTGTAAATTCCAATAGTTTAGTAGTGCATTAATGTCACAATACATTACAAGGTAGTTAACCAGAGCTGCCACTATAAATAGAAAAATAGTCACAGCCCTCACTATAAACTACTTAATAAGATCCTGAATCAGCATTCACCATTATAGTAATTTTTCTCACCACACATCTCATTAACCACGACTTAAAAAGAAATAGCTTCATCTAGAAGCCTTATTATTTTTAAACCCTTCATTATTAAAATGTTTGTTACAATTTGTATTTAATTTAATGGGGTTGATTATATATTTCTTATGCATATAAGTTCTCTATGCTTTTCAGACATATTTCCCAATTTTATGTATTACAATTGGAAATGAAAGTCTACTTTGGTAATTTTGTAGCAGGTTTGTAAATAAGGACAAGGGAATTCTTAGCAGGGCTCAATAGAAGTTGCAGTTCTGAAGGTCATGTGTCCTCATCAAGGATCCTTTCTCCCTAATCTTTATTTTGCTTCCTAACTACTCACAAAATATTCTGCACTAGAATCAAGTCTATCACAGGCAGAATCACTCAGTCTCTCAGTGTTTAGGAGGGAGTTTATTTGGGGAGCTGAATCAGAATCCTAAGCAAAAGTAAAATTCGAGATTCAGCTATACCAGTTGAGGCACCCTCTTCAGTTGAAACTGTTGTTTTACTGTTTGGTTTGGTTTGGTTTCATTGTTTTCTTCTATAACATTGGCTGACAGCCTTAGCAGTTAATGATAGAACCCTTCCTATAAACTCTTCACGTCATTAGCAATTCAATTCAGATAAGTTCCTGTCAATAACCAAGGAAAGACCTTAACTTCTGAAAAATGTCTTCCCTGTATGTAACTAATGGTGAAATTTTGAATATTATGCTGCAGAAAAATTCAACTGTTCCCATATACATTCTGCCTTCCAATATGATAAGACACTAGTAATAAAGCTGGCGAAAACATTGTTATATTTTATATAGTATTGTGTATAATCTTCCTTTAGGTAGGTTCTTATATTTGATCATAAGCCTAATGTGACGTGAATAGTCGTGTCTGACTCTGCAACCCCTTTAAATGTAGCCCGCCAAGCTCCTCTGTCCGTGGGATTCTCCAGGCAAGAATACTGGAGTGGGTTGTAGTTCCCTTCTCCAGGGGATCTTCCCAACCCAGTGATAGAAGCTGGATCTCCTGCTTTGCAGTCAGATTCTATATCATCTAAACCACCAGGAAAGCCCCAAAGGGGATGTTGCATAAGTCTAAAAATACTCAATACTCAATACTAAAGGGTGTGTTGCATAAGCCTAATACTCAGTACACAATACGAATTTATACATTTTTAAACTTATTTTTCTGTAATAAAATGAGTAATATAAACATGGTTCCATTGGCAGATAATCAATGAATAGACTAATGCCAGGCATTAAGTTTCACTTCCAAACTGAATTACATTCAGCAAATCCCCACACAGAAAATATGTTTTCAGCTCAAAATAAACAGATGGTCCTGTGTGGTGCATATATATCAAAAATAGACTATAGCCAAAGATACAGAATCACAAATTTGAGACAATAACACCCAATATTATTTAGTGAAATATAAAAACACTTGATATTGATTAAAATAAAATAAGATCAACACATCTGGCATTCTTACTGAGGAGTCTCCAGGCTTCTTTAATGTGCTATGATAATGTTTTTCTAACTTATTTGGTTAACAAACATTATTTGGTAGAAACATAATTCCCAAGCTTTATCCACCCTTAACCTAAGGTAATAAAAATTAAACTTGCATATAATGGAGTACTTTGACCATGTTGGACAAACTTCCTACAGTTGCAAATGCAAAGCTTTTTTTGTTGTGTTTAAAGTATACTGTGAACACATACAAAATAGATACAGAGAGTATATAGCTTGTTATTATTAATGGTAAACACCAGTCTCTTTCATTAAGTATGTATCTTATGTCAAACACAAGAAAAAATATTTTATACACATTGTCTCCTTTAGTCTTACAAGAATCCTGTCACTTTTCATTCAGGCTTATTGGACATCATCATTCTATTTCTAGCATCAAGCATACAACTATAACCCAGTAAATTAATAACTGAATTTGGGCTGAATTTAATTGAAGTAAATTCTAACTCAATGGTAAAATGTACTTTTTTCCCAATATATTTAGGAATAAGTAGGAGGGTTTTGTAAATTGTAGTATACTTTCAAAGTATAAATTATTGTTGAAAAGTCAACATTTATCATTTGAAATAATTTAGTATATTCCTGCAGGTCCCTTGTGGAAGATAATTTATGTGTTTAGAATAATTATCCAGAGAATAGTGTGATCTGGTAGGTTATCTCATTAGGCTCCTAGTTAGCTTATCTTGGTGTTCTATGAGCCTAATTGAGAAGAGAGCTTGTTTGAGCTCTCCTTCCCCATTGGTTGATTAAATAATATTCTTAGTATCCAAAGGGTATTAAGTGAAGACAGAAACTTGATACTGTTATGATATGTACATTCTCCTTCAGATTTGGTGTGCCTAATGGCAGATCCAGTGATAATGGTCCTTGACTTGAATATGATGATTCCTACATTGGAGCTATTGTTCAAGGCAAGGAAAAGTCTATGGTATTAGGATATCTCTAAGAAACTATGACCATGGTTCAGTTCGCTGAACTTCACACTTCCCCACACCTCCCAACCACCCCTGGCTCTCTGCACGCCCTCTTATGATTGCTCAAAGGCCCAGCTCTCCTAAGAATGCTACCATAGGTTCCAATACTCACTTCTCTTTGTCTTGTTTTGGTTTTAGTTTCATTAAGATACATGAGAGTAGAACTGCTTTATTTTGTTCAGAAAGAAAATATTTAATGTTTTCCAGATGTCATAACTTTGCAGCGAGGTATTACTAGTCATTAATAATAATAGCTAACATTGATTATACAAATTAACCTTAAGGCATATGATCACCTAAAAATTATCCATATGATCCCCTTTCTCCCAGTTCTCAAAGACAGCTTCTCATAGTATTCGTCAGCATGTTCCAGTAGATACTACTTTTTTTGAGTTGACTTGGTATGAACACTGGATATTTATACTTAGTGTTTTTGTCAAGCTCTGTTCTAAGCACTTGACATGGATTAGTACTTCAATAATTTCCCAAATCCCATGAATCAGATAGTATTATTGTTGTAACTATATGAATGAAAAAGCTGAGACAGAGAGAATTTCTTTAACTTCACAAATGTCAGACAAGTATTAAGTACTGGGCCAAGATTCAAACCGAGGCATCTAAAATATGGTATGACAGTTTTTCATTTATACAAACTGACTTAATTTCTAAAACTACATGCTATAGCAAGTATTTAGTAATAAAATATTATCAGAAAGCAATGGGAGTCTGACCATCCATAGTAGAATATTTTTTTAAAAAAGAATTCACCACTCTCAGTATTCATCTCAAGAACACAATGTGATACAAGCAGTTCAGACACTTACGTACTACTGCCCAGTGAGAAAGAATTTGCATGTGTGTGTGTGTGTGTTTTTTTTCTATAAAATAGAATATTTTGTTCTATTGCCATTCTTGTTACCTTCTACTCTTCATAAAATGTGTTACTTTTTCCTCACAAAAGGAGTGTATAATACTGTGTTTTCCAGTATTCTCTCCCCAAAATAGTTATTTATGTAATCACTAAAAAATAATGTTATATGTGTATACTCAAAATAATTGTACTGCCAGGAGCAGACAGCTATCAGATGTATTAACCACCACCACCAGAGCCTGGGATGGGGAAGAAGGAATTGGTTTGAACTCCAAATATAGCAGTCACCTGCATCCCTATCTGCTGAATACTCACAGCTGCAAGGTTCTTGTTTTGTTGGTGTACCCCCACAACACATGCATACACACATATGCCATTCAGAAGTACCATCTTTAAAAACAATTCTTGACAATAGATTTAGAAGATTAGTATGATAAAGATAAAATGTATAGTAAATCCTTAAACTTTAAAATATCTTTTACTTTTACAGTCAGTTGCCTGAGATGTGATAAAATCTCTTTTCTCCAGGTTCATCTTTTATATCTGGATGGTAGTAGGTGAGGCTGTCACAGATACATCATATATATCATAGGAATGAGGAGAGTGAGGATCATGTTTTCTTACTTCTAAAAGATATATATATGGGAAGCATTGACTTTGGGTATTATTAATCCCATGACACCCAAAAGCAGCATTGCCTTTACACTAAGAAGCACTTGGCACCCTCAGTGCTGAGAAACACTTTTCTCTTAGCTAATTATAGCTTTGGGTCCAGCAATTATTTCCAGTTCTTCAGTTCAGTTCAGTTCAATTGCTCAGTCGTGTCTGACTCTTTGCAACCCCACGAACCGCAGCATGCCAGGCCTCCCTGTCCATCACCAACTCCCTGAGTCTACCCAAACCCATGTCCACTGAGTTGGTGATGCCATCCAACCATCTCATCCTCTGTCGTCCCCTTCTCCTCCCGCCCCCAATCTTTCCCAGCATTAGGGTCTTTTCCAATGAGTCAACTCTTCGCATGAGGTGGCCAAAGTATTGGAGTTTCAGCTTCAACATCAGTCCTTCCAGTGAACACCCAGGACTGATCTCCTTTAGGATGGACTGATTGGATCTCCTTGCAGTCCAAGGGACCCTCAAGAGTCTTCTCCAACACCACAGCTCAAAAGCATCAATTCTTCGGCGCTAAGCTTTCTTCACTGTCCAACTCTCACATCCATACATGACCACTGGAAAAACCATAGCCTTGACTAGATGGACTTTTGTTGGCAAAGTAATGTCTCTGCTTTTAAATATGCTATCTAGTTTAGTCATCCAGTTCTTCAGAGGCCAGCAAAAAAAAAAAAAAAAAATTCCCTCACTGGAACAGTTAGTCCTGTTGTTTGACATCAGGTTTTTCTGGGTGGAATATTATGAAAGTACACAGCTCCAATTCTAATTCTTGTATTTAATCATGATAACCTTAGTTTACGTTAGGCTCAAAATCCTTCAAGCTAAGCTTTAGCAGTACATGAACTGAGAACTACCAGATGTACAAGCTGGATTTGGAAGAGGCAGAGGAATCAGAGATCAGGGAGAAAGCAAGGGAGACTAGGAAAAAAAAAATCTACTTCTGCTACACTGACTATGCTAAAACCTCTGACTGTGAGGAATACAACAAACTGTAGGAAATTCTTAAAGATAGAGGAGTACCAGACAACCTTACCTGTCTCCTGAGAAACCTGTGCGCAGATGAAGAAACAACAGTTAGAACAGGACATTGAACAACTGATTGATTCAATGTTAATAAAGGAGTTTGTCAAGGCTGTATATTGTCACCCTGCTTATTTAACATATATGCAGCGTACTTGGTGCAAAATGCCAGGCTTAATGAATCACAAACTTGAATCAAGATTGTTGGATGAAATATCAACAACTTTAGATATACAGATGATACCACTCTAATGGCAGAAAGTGAAGTGGAACTAAAGAGCCTCTTGATGAGAGTGAAAAAGGAGAGTGAAAAAGCTGGCTTAAAACTCAGCATTCTAAAAACTAAAATCATGGCATCTGTTCCCATCACTTTATGGCAAATAGAAGGGGAAAAGATAGAAGCAGTGACAGATTTTCTTTTCTTGGGCTCCAAAATCACTGTGAACTTTGACTGCAGCCATGAAATTAAAAGATGCTTGCTCCTTGAAGAAAAGCTATGACCAAACTAGGCAGCATATTAAAAAGCAGAGACATTTCTTTGTTGTCGAAGGTTCTTATAGTCAAAGCTATGGTTTTCCCAGTAGTCTTGTAGGGTTGTGAGATTTGGACCATGAAGTAGGCTGAGCACAGAATTGATGCTTTCAAACTGTGGTGCTCCAGAAGACTCTTGAGAGCCCCTTGGACTGCAAAGAGATCAAACCAGTCAATCCTAAAGGAAATCAACCCTGAATATTCATTGGAAGTACTTATGCTGAAGCTGAAGCTCCAATACTTTGACCATCTAATGCGAAGAGTGGACTTATTGGAAAAGACCCCGATGCTGGGAAAGATTGAAAGCAAAAGGAGAAGGGGGTGGCTGAGGTTAGATCATTAGATAACATCATCAACTCAATGGACATGAATTTGAGCACACTCCGGAGATAATGGAGTTCAGAGCATCCTGGCATGCTATAGTCCATGGTGTTGCAAAGTGCTGGACATTACTTAGTGATTAAACAACAATAACAAACCTTAGTTTGCTAACTATTTGTGAACATGGACAAATCCAATAACAACAGCAACAAACTCTTTAAGTATCAAACACCAAATATGATACTATATGTGAAAGTGCCTCATACACTATAGATTGCTATACAGACATTATTAATATAATTTAGCACCAGTGCTTTATTGCTTTAGTCTAAATCTCATTATAGCTCATACACATTAAGGTAAAGAATATAAGTCCTCAAGAGGGTTTACAATGTTTTAATACTCCTTAGATCCTATTGGCTTATCTATGAAATTTTGCATTAAAAATATCCATGTTTACCCTGTGAATTTCTGTACATTTAAAATCTCAAAAATATATCAGACAATAGAGCTATACATCAGCTTTTTTTGTCCTTTCCTGAAAGACTGATTTTTATTTAATATTCTGTGCTGTTACATCTTATGAATAGGTTAGCTTCTGCGCTTATAGGGTAAGACTAGAAAAAGCCCACAAAACCCACGTTGAGATACCCTCAAAATTATGTATAAAATATGGTTTATCCAACAGTGAGTTGGATATCAGAAAATGTGAATAAAAATACCTCAATTTTCTCTTAGAAGTAGAGGTATTTTTGTGAAGATGGTGTGGGAAGACACAGAACCAAGGAAACACAGCTCTTGTAGTCACTCCGGGCCATGTGTTCCTTGAGTAAAATGGCAAATGGACTCTTGTCTCAAATCCTTTTTGAGTTAATATCATTGAATTTAAGTCAAATTAATTTTGCAATAACTATACTATAGGGAATAATTATTATGTGCCAGACACTGTACAGGAGATGGGCAATACAGTGATATACAGGAGAGAACACTTGGGCTTAACCTGGTAGTGGAGGAAGTTACCAGTATATAAATATAGATTCAACAACCATGGTTATGAATAGGTTATGATTAGAAGTATGAAGGAGGTATATAAGTGATGGTCAATGAAAACAGTTCTAGGCAGATAAATATTGAGCTGAACTGTGAGATCAGAATAAAAATGAGTTAGCCATGATTACAGTTGAAGGATAGTGTAATCAAAGCCCCTGACATAGACAAGTCATGGTGTTATTTCATTTTTTTACTAAGCAAATACTGATTAGAGCTTCACATGTGCCAGGCACTCCTGGGACTGTGCAGTTTAAAGGTCTGTCAACACTTCTGTTCTCATGGAACTTATACTCTAGACAGTGAAAGACACAGTAAATGAACAAAATAATTAACAGATATGTGGATGTGATTAGTTCTGAACATAGAGGGAGGGCTGGGGATATAGGCAATGCATTTAGTCAGGACTCAGACTATGTAGGACTTTTTCAAGGAAAACTCAGAGCTGGACAGTAAAGTGGTTAAAAATTTTCTTTTTTAGAACTATTGCAGTAGAATAAAGACCCTGGTATAGAAGGGGCCTCCTCTTCAAATACAGCATGAACTAGTGAGAATTTATAGCCAAGGAACAGGGCAGGAATCAGTGGATGGAAAATTACTAAGAGGAAACATCAGAAGTGAGGGTAATTCCGAAACCAACTTCATAGGATTCTAGCTGAAGATGGGTCAGGGAAATTGGACATCATCAGATTTCCAGTGGTGGAGGAAGAGGAATATGATCAGATATGGAAGGCAATCAGATATTGAGGGTAGGGTTCTAATTAAACTAATTTAGCAGGGTAATTGTTAAAACTGGATTTTATAAGTGCACAGATGGACCTAAAAGAGGGTTCAGGAGTCTAATTGAAGTTTGTTCAAGCAAAGAATCTCTCAGCCTTGTAGGCCATGAAAGGAATTTGGGGTTTATATTAAGATTTAAGGATGCTTGAGTAATTTTTACACAGAATTCTGCATAATCTGGTTTTGATTTTTAAGAAATGGCTCTAGATCCAGTGTGGAAAATGGCATAGGATCCAATCATATTGTTGTTGCCCTTATTTAAATTTCGTTTAGAGAATTCCCTCCTGCCACTTGATTTTTTTGTTTGTTTGTTTGTTTTGTTTTAAGATTCTCTTTCCTACTTCCCACTCCACTTTTCACCTTATTGGCCTTTGGGTAATGTGTGACTTCTTTGATCCAGAAAGTGAAGTCGCTCAGTTGGGTCCGACTCTTTGCAACCCCATGGACTGTCACCTACCAGGCTCCTCCGTTCATGGGATTTTCCAGGCAAGAGTACTGGAGTAGGTTGCCATTTCCTTCTCCAATTTTGATCCAGAAGTAGAGAAAAATTTGGAAATTGGCTGTAGGGCTAACTGCTGAGCCCTTTAGAAATAGGACCTGAGGGAACACATGCCTGAATTCCAGAAATGCATGGGAGTTATAGTCCCAGGAGGGAAGAAGGGCATTAACTGATAACAGATAACCCATGAAAACATTGTATTTGCTAAGCCCAGGCTGGGTACACTAAATATTGACCCTGTTAAAGCAAGAACAGCCTTAGATTCTTGGCTGGTGAATACTAGACAGGTTGATCTGCATTCCCTCTGGAACTGGGAAAGCTTTCAGTGTCCACAATTGATTTGATGTGAAATGAAAAGGCAGAAACTAGCATGAGGAATTATAACAGATCTTTGTGTACCAATCCTAGCAATTCAGTGTATCCTATAGAGACTAAAAATTACTTTGGGTATAGAAGGCTTCCCAGGTGGCACTAATGTTAAAGACCCCACCTGCCAATGCAAGAGATTTTAAGATATGCCATTCTATCCCTGGGTGGGGTAGATCCCTTGGAAGAGGAAATGACAACCTACTCCAGTATTCATATTGCCTGGAGAATCCCATGGACAGGGGAGACTGGCAGACTACAGTCCATGGGGTTGCAAAGAGTTGGACACGAGTGAAGCGACCTGGCACATGTGCATTGCTGCTGCTGCTGCTAAGTCACCTCAGTCGTGTCCGACTCTGTGCGACCCCATAGATGGCAGCCCAGCAGGCTCTGCCGTCCCTGGGATTCTCCAGGCAAGAACACTGGAGTGGGTTGCCATTTCCTTCTCCAATGCATGAAAGTGAAAAGTGAAAGTAAAGTCACTCAGTTGTGTCCGACTCTTAGCGACCCCATGGACTATAGCCTACCAGGCTCCTCCGTCCATGGGATTTCCCAGGCAAGAGTACTGGAGTGGTGTGCATAGAAGGCATTAATACCACTATTTTGCATAGAAATTTTGACTACTTTGTTTAGGATGGATTGGGAATAAAGAAAATTAGTAGGCTATTTCAAGAAAGGATTCTTGGGAGTGCAAACTTAAAGACAGTAGCTTTGGGAATACAGATGACATGATGGATTCATAGATTCTGCAGTTAAAGTTATAATAGGTCATGGTGAGTTTTGGGATATATTGGAGAGAAAAAAATATGTAATTTCTTGATTTCTAATTTGGATAATTTGTGTGAATATTGATACTGTCCTGGAAGACAAGGGAAATTCATGTTCAAACTAAAGATCACCTATTATTAACTCTTTGAATATACATGCAAAATGAAACGTGATTGGAACTTGTTTCCTTTCAGTCCATGGGAGATACAAAAAATAATTTCAGGGGTGTCTGAGACCTTTAACCTTTTACAAGTAATTGAATTGGACCTTTGGTCACCAGGTGGTTAGTTATCCCAAGATGTAATTTATTTAGAAGTGTATGACTAGTGGATTTATGGGATACTGAGTCTGATAAAGTTCTTTCCTGGAACCTGAAAGGCATGCCTGCCAGATTTTATTTAGGTTTTAATGAATGGATAAATGAAGGCAAGGCTATAGAGTGAAAACCACCTCTGATCATCAAATGGTCCATGCCTTTCCTTTGTTTCACTCTTTTGAACAATTGTACTCCTTCATTTCCAGTGTGTATGTTCATTTGAGAGGGGCACCTAAGGGCATACTTGTTTCCTTTTTTGTTAGATAAAACCATTCTTGAAGATGAAACACAGAACATACAGGCTGCACTGCAAGCGCATAAACCTGGAATACCAGCTGGAAAATGTCTTAGCCTTGTACTTCTGATTTCTTAAAGTTAAAAAAAAAGGGGGTAGTGGTAGATAAACATTCAAATTTTGTGTCTGTTGTTTTTCTCTGTTATATAAAAAGGTGATGTTGATATCTTACAGAACAAGAGTTTTTAGAAGCAAATGCTCAGAATTTTAACACCCCAAAAATATGTGGTATTATTTTTCTTTATAAAATCTATCCAGCTAAAATATTTTCTGATAAGTTTAAATGTATATGAGTTAATGCTCTGGAGAGTTTCTTAATTGGGTACTTCATTTTGCATTTTACCGAAATGTGTATTTTGAAAACATTGGTGAAATTTGCCATTTCCCATCTGGCCCCAGCAGCAGCTGGAGCCTGGACCATTTTTGATGGCCGACACTCAGGCAGCACTAATCTAAGGCAAATGCCACATTAAAAGCTACCTCGCCACCTCTTCTGTTAGATGTACCTAAGGTGAAAGAAAGAGGATAATATTGTATTGAAGTTCCAGCTATTTTCCTTTTTCTCCTCTTCCCTTTCCATTCCTATTACCTTAAAACTATTAACTACTGGTCATGCTCTAAACATCAAAATACTTATAGGAAAAGGTTTGTTTTGAGTGAGCAGATGGACCAGTTCTAAGACAAGCTGCTATATTAATAAACATGTGTGGTGCTTTATCTGCAAAGGAGCCTATTTTGACATTACTCCTGGATGATTTGTATAACCTATCACTATCACACCTGGAGCAGGGACAATAAATGGGCACTTAATAGTCAAGCAGTGTGTGAACACCTTCATTATAACTTCATTATGTCAGATATAATCATCTATTACTGAATGTCAGGCATTTAATTTATGAACAGTTACCCTACAGAATTAGTGGCCATACAAATGAATGGTCCATTCATGTCACTTTTACTGTAAATTCCTTCTCCCAATACCATCTCCTTTTTTAAACACATAGTATTAATTTGATATCCTTTTGGGATTTTAGAATATAAGATGTCTTGTTTATATTTATGAAATTTGAGAAGAGGGTAAATGTGAATCACATGTGATGTACAATTGCATATATTAATGTGCATATCTATTTAAAATAATAGAACAGTTCTATCATTTACCTTTGGTAAATTAGTGATAATGCTCTTAGGAAAAAGCAAAAGTTTCCCCAGAAATCTACAATGATACAAGGTGCGTATCATTAATAATACTGTTGTTTAGTCACTATGTCATGTCAGACTCCTTTGCAGCCCCATGGATTGTGGCCAGACTCCTCTGTCCATGGGATTTCCCAGGCAAGAATACTGGACTGGGTCGCTATTTCTTTCTCCAGGGGATCTTCTGAACCCAGGGATTGAACCCATGTCTCCTGCATTGGCAGATTGATTATTTATCAGCAAGCACCAGAGAAGCCCTAACAATACTGTACTGTGCATCTAAATGTTCATTGAGAGTAAATTTTCATTCTATGTATTTTTAGCACAATAATAATAATACCAACAACAATAATAATTCCATTGGACCATAATCAGCAGTGAAAAGTGAAAGTTGCTCAGTCATGTCCAACTCTTTGTGACCCCATGGACTATATACAGTCCATGGAATTCTCCAGGCAAGAAGACTGGAGTGGGTAGCCTTTCCTTCTCCAGGGGATCTTCCCAACCCTGGGATAGAATCCAGGTCTTCCGCATTGTAGGCAGATTCTTTACCAGTTGAGTCACAAGGGAAGCCCAAGAATACTGAAGTGGGTAGCCTATCCCTTCTCCATCAGATCTTCCCAACCCAGGAATCGAACCAGGATCTCCTGCATTGCAGGCAGATTTGTTACCAACTGAGCTATAAGGGAAGCCCAATCAGCAGTGGCACTCCTAAATGATATGTATGAGAGAGATAGTGAGACATAGTGAAAAGAGAAGCTTCAGTTTGTGAGAGAGAAGCTGAGGGAAATAAGAGAGCCAGAAAACTAGCATTGTGTAGCTTTTCAGAATTCATGTTCCTACTGGCATCTACAGAACCCTTCAGCCCTTTTCTTTGGACTTAAGAAAATACAGCCAGAGCTTCACCATATCTGTTTCCAAGTTCAGTATTAGGGAAAGCTTCATTGTTATGAAGACTCCAGATCTTCAGATTGAAATTATTATCTATGAAAAAGTTCTTTCAGAGATGTCTCAACTGCTCTCTGATTAGAAACTTAGGACTGGAGTGATGGTAGGATCCAGTACGTGGAAAGAGAAATCTCAAAGGCTATTAAACAATCAGTGCCACTATTAGACCTTGACCTTTCAGATTAGAACAAAATGAATGGTACAGACAGGAAATTATTAGCAAACTGACAACAGAATTATATGGTATGAGGATGAATCAAAATTAGTACCAAAACCATATTACAATTGCCTTTGGCTGTTTAAAAGGATGGAGCTGCCAAAAAGAAGCTTCCTCCTGTATATTAATAATACAGACCTGTTTTTCTTCCACCCAGTTCCAGCTTTCAATGTGATAAATGGTAGCATTCACACAGGAAACTAGGTGGCAGAAGATTATGAATTTATTCATTAGAATTATAAACTTAAAGAAACCATGTATTTTGGAAGGATGTCTCACATAACAGAAAAATATCATCGAGGATAAAGAAGGGGGGATATTTAATTCTAATATCCTAAAGAAACACAAGCCTCTGGTAGTGTGACAGAATGCATTTGCAAAACTTGACTACACTGACACATCTCTAATTGGTATGGACATAGCTGCCTTTGATTTCTATTCTCTATAGACATCAGTGATCAATAGTCATATTAGTCTATAGACTATTCCATTGACTTGAATGACTGGAAAGTTCATTAAGTTACCTGGGTTGTCAAGATGATCTTTTAACAACCAACCCAAATAATATAATATGGTTAAGATTGATTTGATGAAAACTCATGCTAAAGGTGACGTTGAATGGGTTTGGCCAAGACTCTTCAGGGATGCAAGCTCCCCAAATGAACTGATTAGACTTCTCTCTTTTACAGATCTAAACCCTGAGCAAGTGTAACCAGAATCAGGGGAGGCTGGTATGAAGGCTCAGTTGGTTGGCAAAAAAATTTCAAAACCTTCAGAGTAAGCTTCACATAGGAGAGCCTTGAGACAGTCCAAGCACTAGATAGCTAGCTAGACCTCAGTGCCTATTCTAAACTACCAGGCAGTACTTTGCAGGAATCTCATTCATTTACTTTCCTTTCCCCTTTGTCTTACTTGTATCTTTTTCACAACCTCATTGCATCTCCTCTATCAAAAATTACATCATTTGGGACCATATCAGAGCCTATATCATGATATATAATTGGTAGGAAAAATATGGGTTACCCTGAAATTTCATGTAAAATAACTAGCATAATTTTGGCAAGGACACTTGGTTCATACTACATTTAAAAATGTACAAAGGTGAATACTTTGCCTTTTTGCTTCCAGCTATTATTACAATCTTTAAAATCCATGTTACTGAGTAACTTTAGTTATCATCCATACTGAAATTGGTCTTAACTCTTGCTAAAATACAGGAGCCTGGCACTCTGCAGTCCATGGGGTCACAAAGAGTCCAACATTACTTAGAGACTGAACAATAAGATACAAAGAAAATTCAGGAAAATATATGATCAAAGATTTTAAATGTTTAATAAGAGAAGTGGAAATGTTAATAAAAATAGATTTTTTTTTAAATTAATGAAATAGTTCATGGTAGAAAATAGTACAATAGTAATCTGTAATAACAACATAGTGGAAGCCTCTGATCTAACTATAATTTCTCAAGGTGTGTACAATCACAGTGAAAAGACTATAGATTTACAAATCTTACCTTGAACACTAACCATTTGACAAATGTTTATGGAATTTAACAGAAAAATTTAAGATAAAGCATCTGTTTTAGGCCATAGGGTAGCAAAATGTAAATTGCTTTCAGTCAGCAAAAATGGAATAATTCTAAAATGTAAGCAACATTCTTTTCCCTCTAATATAATTAGAATCATCATTAAATCAGGTCCATTAAACTGCTGGGAATTTGGGGACAATAATTAGATTTATTTACAGAAGTTGATTGACATATACCCAGTCTAATGAAAAATTACATACATTTTTGAGAATTAAAGCTTTTTACTGATTTTATTCTTTTTTCATGTTTCAAATAGTTTGGGACTTAATCTTTTCATCTTCTAAACTAGAAATACTTGCTATATTAAAGCTCCAAAATTCTATGTTCTCTGAGGAACAAATATTGAATAATTAGGGTCCTATCAAATTATGTAAACTCATTATTGTATGCACTGTTGAATAATATATGCGATGCAAATAATTGAAACCTTGGAGTCATATAGTTGTAAAAGCTAAGTGGAAACAATTTAAGTGCATTATTTCTTTTATCAAAAGCACTAGATTTTTTTTTTCCTTTTTGTAGTCTATGTTTTAGAATAGACAGTGTTAGATTACTGACATGAAATGTTATAGTCTCTTGTTCATTTTACCAATCAAATTTGAATGTGTGATATTCATGCCATTATGCATTTCTAAAACTATATTAATCTGAAGTACCCATAATTTCAAATCAAGAGGCATGTAAAACCCAAATGTCTTCCTTATGCTAATATTTTTCCTTGAATAAAAATATTATTCATGAATGCTTATTATAGTACTCATTAACATTTCATTTTTAAGTGACTATATTTATCATGAAACAAATTTATTTTTGTGGAACTTTTTGATGTCTTCTCAATTAAGAAAAGAATTAGTGAGTGGTTTTTATTTATTCTGTCATGTGAAATCTTTGCCTTTATAAACATGTAATTTAAAATGACTTTTACTAAGCTTCTATCCAACTGTAATTGTAGGAGTAGTACTGAATAATAGAAGAAAGTTTGAAATCTAAGACTTAGGAAGTATCTTTAGAAATGCTATTAGCAAATAAAATAAGAACAAGAAAGGTCACCACCAACTGAATGGCAGTTTTAAGCCTGGTACAGTGTTTGGTGCTTCACATAGGTTATTTCTAATTCTTATGAAAACTTGGGAAGGTAGGTCTCTTTATCCTCTTTATAGAAATAAGAAAGTGAGGCTTAGAGAAGATGAAGTAACTCATCCGGTGTTGTACAGCTGTTAAGTGCTAGAGCTGGAATCCTGCAGAAGATTCCAAGCAATTGTTGCTGTTGCTGTGTTCAATCGCTAAGTTGTGTCCGACTCTTTGCCACCCCATGAACTGCAGCACACCAGGCTTCCCTCTCCTTCACTGTCTCCCAGAGTTCGCTCAAACTCAGGCCCATTGAATCAATGATGCCACCCAACCATCTCATCCTCTGTCGCCCCCTTCTCTTCTTGCCCTCAATCTTTCCCAGCATCAGGGCCTTTTCCAATGAATCAGCTCTTCACATTATGTGGCCAATATTGGAGCTTCAGCTTCAGGATCAGTCCTTCCAATGAATAGTCAGGACTGAATTCCTTTAGAATTGACCAGTTTTATCTCTTTGCAGTCCAAGGGACTCTCAAGAGTCTTCTCCAACACCACAGTTCAAAAACATCAATTCTTCAGCCCTCAACCTTCTTTATAGTCCAACTCTCACATACATACATGACCACTGGAAAAAACATAGCTTTGGCTATATGGACCTTTGTCACTAAAGCAATGTCTCTGCTCTTTAATATGCTTCAGTATTCTTGCCTTGAGAACTGCCCCACAGACACACACACACACAAAAATTCCAAGCAGTAACCACATTTTTATAATCAGTAAAATATATAATAAAAGTAGCAAAGTACCAGTATCTCTTAGGAAACAATGTAAAAACAAAAACAATTGTGATAACCTTCTAGGAAGTAAAGATCACATACTATTATCAGGTAATAGTAATCTCCCAGATGTGGAGTTTGAAAGAATGGTATTGAATTATTATTTTAAAATGAAATGAAGTGAACTGAATCCCATTTGTCAGGATGTACTATATGCAGTTAGGAATAAGCTTTAACACTGTCTTGTTTGTTGCTGTTGATAACATTTGTTTCTAATCAAACTCTCATTATCATTGGTCGCATTACCCAGACCCCAAGTTGTGGCTATATGTAAACCACATTTTGATGGTATTAGTCATAATTACACTTGCTGTGTTATATCATGGGGCAAAGAGGAAGAAATGTGCTCATAAATCTCTTTGGCCATCTCATTATGTATAAAGATATGTATCCAGTTAAAAATCAAGAAATCTTGTGAAGTTTCTGAAAAATCAATGCTATTTTATTTGGGTTCATGGTATTTTAAAGTTACGTAATGTGAACCTAGTTTATAAAAAGGAAACAAATGAACAGGAAATGTTTTATATGTTTCTCATAGCAATTTACCATTTGTCGTATTTAAAGAAAGATTGTCAAGCAGGTAAATTCGAGACCATTCTTGTATTTGTTGAAACTTCAGATTTTGCTTCTATGAAGTAAATAAGAGCTACATACAAACATGTACAATTGAGTTACTTTGGTTACATATAGATATAGGTTTATCTACTATGTGGAACATCTTGAAGAATCCCCAACTCTGTTTGTATTAATGAGTGAAGTTTTAACACAAGCAAAGCTGTAACTTCTCTGGCTGAAAGTAAAACAAGGTCTGTCCTATTTATCTTTAAGAAAATGTCTGAATATGCAAATTTATTTAATTTCTTCCCTTTGTTATATTTTATTGTGAAGGAGATAAGGGAGTTGGTTTAATTTAATGACAAAATAAAAGGCTCTGTCTGTAACTCTCATTCATTCATGTGTCTTAAGTGTCTAGAGAAAATGGAAATGACCTTTTAAGAAATATGAGTTGAATACTAGTGAGACTGGTACAGAGGTGTTCTTCAGAATCACTTAATAGAAAGGGTTGTGTTGATAGCTGCTGCTGCTAAGTTGCTTCACTCGTGTCTGACTCTGTGCGACCCCACAGACAGCAGTCCACCAGGTTCCTCCATCCCTGGGATTCTCCAGGCAAGAATACTGGAGTGGGTTACCATTTCCTTCTCCAATGCATGCATGCATGCTAAATCGCTTCAGTCATGTCTGACTCTGTACGATCCCATGGACAGCAGCCCACCATGCTCCTCTGTCCACAGGATTCTCTAGGCAAGAATACTGAGTGATTTGCTATTAAGGAAACTTCATAGGTAGGGTGGAGTGAGGGAGAGCAGGAAGGAAGAAGGCATGTGCTGGACTATTTAAAACTCTCATACTTTATAATAGTTCTAAAATTCTTTGTTTTTATGTAACTATAAAGTTTATAGTTGAAAAAAGAAAAAAATACCATAAGAATACATTTTTCCCGTTATTATTCTTATGCTTTTTTTCTTTTTAATTGTCATAATTTTCCAGGTTTTCTTCTTTTTAATGATTTGGTTACTTTTGATTTACTTATAGGTTTTACAGATAAGAGATATGAAAAATTACAGATTATAAAAGCATGGTTCTCATGTAATGGTATAGAATGCCATCTATTTAACTTTACCAAAGATATCTAATGTGATTTAAAAAATCCCATTTGCATATGTTAAAACATAAACTAAGACATATTAAAATTATAAGAATTTATTTGAAAAAAATTGATCAAATCAGGCAACATCCAGTCTAGCACATAGAAAGATCAGAGGAGCTGTACAAAATTAAAGACTTTTACAGCCAAAAGGGAGTGAAATCAAGGAAGTTATACTAGGCAAAAAACACAGACTAATTATTGTAAGGTTACTTTCCTTTAGGGGATGGCAAGGGTCTATGAGCAGATGGTCTAACTGGTGTGCATGCCTGTGTGTGCTCAGTTGTGTCCAACTCTGCGATCCCATGGACAGTAGCCCACCAGGGTCCTCTGTCCATGGGATTATCCTGGCAAGAATACTAGAGTGGGTAGCAATTTCCTTCTCCAGGAGATTTTCCCTACCCAGGGATCAAACCCATATCTCCTGCATTGGCAGGCAGATTCTTTACCACTGCACCACCTGGGAAGCTATCAGGCAATTCCCAACTGACTGATTTAAGACTCCATTTCTGGGAGAGCCAAAACTGTCCTGGGACTTACCATAAACAGCTCCATTTGGGGCTTGTTTTTTTTTTTTTTTTTTTTTTTTTTTTTTTAACACATATAAGGAAAGGGAAGCTCTACGATTTTGTGACTGATAATAACACATTTTGAATATACTACCCTTTGTAAGTCTAAGTGTGAGCTAACTCTTCTGAATCAATAAGCAGCTCCATATATTGCCTTTCAGTCAGTTCAGTTCAGTTGCTCAGTCATGTCCGACTCTTTCCACCCCATGAATTGCTGCACACCAGGCCTTTCTGTCCATCACCAACTCCCGGAGTTTACCCAAACTCATGTCCATGAGTCGGTGATGCCATCCAACCATCTCATCCTCTGTCGTCCCCTTCTCCTGCCCTCAATCTTTCCCAGCATCAGGGTCTTTTCCAATGAGTCAGCTCTTCTCATCAGGTGGCCAAAGTATTGGAGTTTCAGCTTCAACATCAGTCCTTCCAGTGAACAACCAGGACTGATCTCCTTTAGGATGGACTGGTTGGATCGCCTTGCAGTCCAAGGGACTCTCAAGAGTCTTCTCCAGTGCCACAGTTCAAAACCATTAATTATTCAGTGCTCAGCTTTCTTTATAGTCCAACTCTCACATCCATACATGACTACTGGAAAAACCATAGTCTTGACTAGACAGAACTTTGTTGACAAAGTGATGTCTCTGCTTTTAAATATGCTATCTAGGTTGGTCATAACTTTCCTTCCAAGGAGTAAGCGTCTTTTAATTTCATGGCTGCAGTCACCATCTTCAGTGATTTTGGATCCCAGAAAAATGAAGTATGACACTGTTTCCACTGTTTCCCCATCTATTTGCCATGAAGTGATGGGACCGGATGCCATGATCTTAGTTTTCTGAATGTTAAGCTTTAAGCCAACTTTTCACTCTCCTCTTTCACTTTCATCATGAGACCCTTTAGTTCTTCTTCACTTTCTGCCATAATGTATTGCCTTTAACTAACCTTTTCTAGCTTTGCTTTTCTTTTTCATTGTTTTATTTAATAGTTACTACGCTAGGGCCTTTAGTAATAGTAATAGTAGTATTAGTTACTCAGTCATGTCTGACTGTGAGCTCATGGAATGTAGCCTACCAGGCTCCTCTGTCCATGGGATTCTCCAATAAGAATATTGGAGTGGTCCATGCCCTTCTCCAAGGGATCTTCCCAAACCTGGGATCAAACCCGGGACTCTTGCATTGTATGCAGATTCTTTACCATCTGAGCACTGAAGCCTTTTACTAGATTATAACAGAGGTGTTTGTTGTTTGCTTAGTTTTCTTTCTGTCCCATCTTGAAATGACATTTTTTCCCAAAAAGAATGGGTCAGATAATTAGGGAAAGCTATATTCCTGGGTTTACATCTGGATTCGGATGAAGGAAAAGGTTAAAGGATGCCTCTGATGATCTATCGAAATATGCTACTTAAGGAAGTGATTACACCTTCAGCCAAAGGAGAGGAGATGGTTTGTGTGTTTTGGTTTAGCTTATGTTTTTCTTAAAGGATTGCTTCCTTCCGTACTTTCTTCTCTTTTTCTTTTCCAAGGCTAATAAAAATTTCCTTCTCAAACTTCCTCTAACCTCTAGGGAAAGTAATAACTAAATCCCAGGTGTCCTTTATCAGTATAAACTGAAAATGTACATTGGCTAAGTTTTAAAGTCAAATATTCCATATTTTACATTAAAGGCAGCCTTTCTGCCACCAGCCTCCCCTTTTCTTTCTTCACTAGGGTTTCCCTTTTTTTTTCCCTCTCCTGTTTTGCCTAAACAAATGCAACCATGGCAACAGTAAAAATCCTGGTTCAAACCTTCAACATTTGAAAACTCAAAAGTATGACAGTCTTTCAGCAAAACTGAAAATCATTGGTCTCCATCAGTCCTTTCCAATAAGCTGGAGGCTCACATAAGTATTTTCATATAAATTATGTAGTTTCTTAAATTTTCATACACATCCTCAGGCCTAACAGATAGTCTCAGGTGATTTTCAAGTCAAAATCACAATAACCAGTACCCTTTAGGGACTTCTTTTAAACTTTTCTGTTCTCCCTACCTTTTCATCTCACTGCTCGTCTTAATTGACTGAAAACTTCATGTCCGCACCACATAGTAGCTGGTAGAGATTTTGAGAATAAAAATGAGGGAAAAGGTTAACAAAGCAACACAGATTTGTTACTAAGAAGATTTTACACAAGAAGGACAAATTGTCTTTCCAGAGAGGAAGGAACACATCCATTGTTGTCGTTTAATCGCTGTCATGTCTGACTTTTTGAGACCCCATGGACTGCGGCATGTCAAGCTTCCCTGTCCTTCACTATATCCCAGAGTTTTCTCAAACCCATGTTCATTGAGTTGATGATACCATTCAACCATTGCATCCTCAGTCATCCTCTTTTCCTTCTGATCATTTAAAACCATGAGATAATTTCAAAATTGTAGAGTGGGAAAAAAATTTTATTGGACAAATAAGTTATCATGAGGAAAAAAATTCCATAGTGAAATCATTTGTAACTGCTTGCTATTTTCTTGAATACTTGAGTTCCTTGCTGCTGCAAGGACTTTACCCTTATCTTTCACACACTGCTATTAGAGTAATACTTGCAGTGGGACAGGAGAGGGCATGGGAAGAGGCCAGCATGAATTAGAGACAAATGGCTGAAATTTGACTTTAGTTATCCCTTGTAGATGCCAGCAAAGTTGACACTGGGGGTATTTTGCGATCATTTGTTTAATTAGCTGAAACTCCTAAGGGAAAATTTTATGAAATGGCAAACTCCCAAAGACTAATTTAAATCTGTTTTTCTATGTATGACAGAATTCTGTAATACAGAGATGTTAAAAAGGTACCAGTGTATAAAAGTCCATACAGTCAAAACCTTTTAATACCAAAAGCAATATTTTACAGAGAAATGTGAAAGTAAGTTCTATAGGTTAAAATATTATTCACTTGAGAGAATTGAGATACATGCTTGCAGGTGGCCAAGAAAATCATATTTTGACTAAGAGGATTTTTTTTAACAGCATCCACACCCCACCCCACACCCCTTTCTTGTTTCCTGTGGATTTTTCTGTGTAGGTAAGTATATAATTAAGTTTACATTCTGTTTTTACCTAGTGGGTTTTTTAAGCTACAAGATAATTCATTTTTGTAACAACTAGAGGCTATTAAGTTTTCATCATCCTGCTTTAATGCTTTCAGAGTTTAGATTTAGGTAACTGGTTGATTAAAGAGGCTAGAGAACTAGGTTTTCCTTTGCATTTGATTACAAAGACACAGAAATACTGTGAGCCAGAGCTGGCCATAAAGCCATCTCCTTAGGTGTTTGAGTTTAAAAAAAAAATCTACTGTATCATTTAGAAAATCAAAATCTTATTAATGTACTGATTGCAGTTGAATAAAATCCATCAGATTTGTTATAATCCTGATGTTAGAGGATGACTTTATATAAGCTCCAGTTGAAAGCAGTTTGCATTTTGTATGAAGCTGCATCACTTGTTGTTTGCAGTAGCTGATGAATTTTCTTGAAAAGATCAGCTAAATGGAAGCTTCTAGTCACGAATGCATGTAGTACACACTGAAAATGTAGTTTATACACTGGAGATTGAAAACAGGTGTTCGGGCACTGGTTCTATATGGGATTGCTTTCAGAAGGAGGCTATGAGGAAACACACACAAGAATAAGAGCAGCTCATAATTCTTATGATTATTACCTCATTCATACAAGTGCCAAATGACTCAAATGGAAAAAGGGTACCATAGGATTAAATCTTTCAAAACGTAGGCCTGGGTGGGAAGGGTGTGATAGTACAGACACAGAATCATTGTTCATGCTATGAAATTGTTTCATTTCCTTCACTCTCAGAAGTTGTCTGGTTGACATCATTTCTAAATTTGTAGATGTAAACATATAGATATGTCAAATCCATGCAGCAGAGACAACTGGATGTCCAGTACCTGTTTACCTTTTCAGTGGTAACGGGGCCTTCATTTACTGTTGGACCCTTGGCTACTGGGAATTAAGAGATTTTCCCTTATAGTTAAGATATGTCCTAACCAACAGTGCAAAAATAGAGGTGGTTTGTGAAACTTCCAAGAAGTAGTCTTGGATGAAGGTGGCATTCTCCTTCTCTTCTTTTATCCTCCCCACTGGCTGGTTGCAATATTCCAGGGGAGCCATTATAGATCACAAAGTAGACTCTTATGTATTAGAGAAGCAAAGAACATGATAGAAGGTACCTGCTTCCATACTAGCCCTGGAAAACTATTTTTGTCTTGAGAGAGAGATAAAATGGACTCTTGAGTTAACCATTCTTAGGTTGGATTTTTTTTTATCACCAACAGCTGAATCTCATCCTGTTATACTCTAGCATGAGATCCAAGAATAATTTCACTAGTAGACTGTGCCTGTTGTCAATTCATGAGGGTCTCTGATTCTCAAAAGTGTATAAAAATGCAAAAATTATATTTTTATGTGGTTTCTCTTTCATCTTTGCTTTCCTTTCTTTTTTTGCAGTTCTAGTTTTACCATAGCAATTGCATTCAAAAAAGTTTTCAGAGAAAAAATTAATTAAAAGCTATATATTTATCTTATTAATGTACAAGTTGGGAAAAGACTGGCTAAAAGTGAATAATGGCATTAAACTCACTGTTTTGTAGGTTGAACATTACTGCTTTAAAGATTGTCATTGATGTAGCCTTTGTATCCATTCCAACTGTCCTTGCCTTTTGCAAACCTCTTCATCTCTTTATATGGTAGCTCAGTTGTAAAGAATCCCCCTGCCAATGCAGGAAATGCAAGAGTGGAGGGTTCGATCCCTGGGTTGAGAAGATACCCTGGAGGAGGAAATGTCAACCCACTCCATTGTTCCTGACTGGAAAATCCCATGGACAGAGGAGCCTGGCAGGCTAACGTCCATGGGTGGCAGTCGGACACAATTGAGCACACAAGTACCAGCCTTATATCCATTCCAACTGTCCTTGCCTTTTTTGCAAAACTTCTTCATCTCTTCATAGATATATAATTTTAAAAATTTATTGTAGTACAATTGCTTTACAATGTGTTAGTTCCAGGTGTACAGCAAAGTGAGCCAGTTATACCTATAAATATAGCCACTCTTTTTTTTTTTTAAGATTCTTTTCCCATATAGGTTGTTATAGAGTATTGAGTAGAGTTCCCTGTGCTGAACAACAGGTTCTTGTTAGTTACCTTTTTTATATGTAATTCTGTGTATATATCAGTCCCAAACTCCTAGTTTAGCCCTCCTCCCCTTATTCCCTAGTAACCATAAATTTGTTTTCTACATCTGTGACTGTACTTCTGTTTTATACATAAGTTTATTTGTACCTCTTTTTTTTTTTCAGATTCTGCATATAAGCCATTATCAAATGCTATTTGTCTTTCTGTGTCTGACTTACTTGACTCAGTCTGACAATCTCTAGGTGCATCCAGGATGCTGCAGATGGCATTATTTTGTTCTTTTTATTGGCAGCATTCCAGGAGACTCAAACTGCATTCACAGCTTTCGGACTGTTTTCTTTGCTTTATCTGACCAGCTTCCTCATTGCCTTGTGCTGTGGTGTATCTCTTTCCCACTTAACAACACTCTGTGTAGTTACTATTTACATGCCAGTCAAAAACAACAGAAATGTTAGTTCCTACATGCCAGCTGTCTGTCTAGACTAATGGGCACATAGTAGCTACCCATTAAATATTAGGAAAGAAAAAGAGATGGAAGATAGGAAAGAGGGAAGGGGTTGTTCTTACAGTAAGTCAGCTTTCTTCTTTGTATTAATCACACATATTATGTGGATGGGTGGGTGTAGTCATCATATACACCTCTAGTGTGTACAATAAGCTTTTTATTACAGTTTTGTGTTTTGATAGTTTAATTCTTGGTGTCTTCATTTTATTTTTTAGACATAAATTCTCTTGGAATGATCCCTTTTCATTTTTGGATAATTTCTTATGAGGAAAAGTAAGAAACTATTCATAACTATTGATCATAAGTCCTATTATATTTTTCTTCTTTTGTATTAACAATTATTATACTCCACTGTGCTCTATTTAATGGCCCAGAATTTGCTTAGTGGTAATATTAACCCTTAATGACACGAATCAATAACTCTTGTGGGAAAAGCGTGGCATTTTGGGGGAAAATTGAAGAGATTGTAGGGATACAGTAAAAAACTTCAACTGAAAAACCTTAAACTGAAACAGTATGAATATTTATATGATGAGATGTAAACCAATTTCTGTGAACAGTTACCTCCACCAGTACTATTCTATTCAATGCATACTGCTCAGCACACTTTTATAATATTTATTGGCGTTACATTATTTTATCAGTTATTCTTTCATTCTTTGGTTGTAAAACTTTATATATACATAATATCTTTATAAAAATTACGTACTTGCTCATGTAGGACATGTTAAAAATTAAAAAAGAGTAAAATTAAAAATTACTCATATATGCACTTCCCAGAAAATTGCAGTGTTGTCATCTTAGTGTATAGCTACCTTACCTTCTGTTCTGTTTGTACAGGGAATATTATTGTACGTTCTATTTTGCAATCTATTTTATTAACTTCAAAATAGGTCATGAAAAAAAGTTTACATCAACAAATATTTTTCTACAGTATTATTTGTTTTTGTATTATATTTCATTTGTATGGATATAATACATTTAACTATTCTCATATTATGAGATATTTAGGATAATTCCAATTGATTCATACTATAAATAGCTCTGCAGTGAATATTCTTGCAAAGTGTGTGATTGTATCTTTTGTGCCCATCTGTGATTGTGTCCTTAGACTAAACTCCTAGGTAATGAAATTCCTAAATTTAAGGATAAGCAAAATGCTACCACATCTTTTAAAATATTCATTGACATTTGTCCTGCAGAAATGTTACAATGATATACAACCTAAGGAGGGCTCTCCCCCAAATCTCACTAATTATTTAGAACCACTTAAAAAATGTTTAACAATTTAAGTAGAGGTGTGTGTGTGTGTGTGTGTGTATCACTTGAAAGTAGATATTATACTTTTTGTATGAAGAATCATTAAATTTTTATCTTAGAATTCTATTTGCTTCAAAGTCCCAGTTCGGAATTGATGTTAAATGAAATAGTATTTATATATTAAATAGTAGTAGAATGGAAGAATATTTTTAAACCATATACTGTATCTAAAAATCTTGTAAACCACAGTCTTTTTTTTTGGTACTGAAATATAGTAGCTCTTCTAACTCTGAAACCACATGAGTTAGTTTCCTAAGGAGGCTATAATAAATCATCACCACATATTTTAATGGCTTCAAACAACAGAAATTTATTCACTCCATAGTTCTATAAGCTAGAAGTTCAAAGTCAAGATGTCACCTGGACTATAATCTCTTCAAAGCCTCTAAAACAAGATCCTTTATTGCCTCTTAGCTCCAGAAGTTCCTTAGCTAAAGGCAGCGTAATCCCAATCTCTGTCTCCATCTTCACATACTATCTTCCCTGTGTATCTCTATCTCTAAGTGCCAGTCAAAAAAAAAAGAAAAAAAGATAAACACCAGTAAAGTTGGATTTAGTTTTACCCTTCTCTAGTATGACCTCATCTTAGCTTGATTACACCTGAAAAGATTCTTTTTTCATAAAGTCAGACCACATTCACACAGGGTCAGGAGTTCAGCCAAGCTCTCTTTGGAGGATATATTTTAACCCATTACCCCATATATCTTAAAACTTATCCAATCGATTATTCTCTATTTTAATAATGAGGTAATAGTAGTTCTTACTTGTAGGTCAATACTTTTAATAGTATTATCTCATACAATAAGAAATTAGTTCAATCACCAAACCCTTCACTTTGTGACTACTTTCTGTTTCAGAGACCCTCTTATATACAAATAATAGGAAAATTAAAGTTCACTGAGGATTTTCTAAGACATGCCACTGATATCACAGGTGACTAGATTATGACAGACAGCAATGAAGAAAGTTCCAACCCATTCAATCCTCTGTCCATACTAGTATGTAGAGAAGTACTTTATAAAGCTGTCCAAATACTTTAAAATAACCAAACCAACTCACATATATAGTATATGCATTTTAACAAGTTCAGCTTTTAACAATATACAGTAAAGTTATAGTTATAATGTTTTCTTCTAGTGAAAAGTCTTAGCTTCTGTTACAAAAAAAAATTCATATTTAGCTGATCTGAATTTCTTTTTTCTCTGCTTTAAGTTCTATTGACTCTTTTCTCATTTTGAAAAGAAATTCCTACTTTTTTTTTTAATAAGTGCACTTATTATTATCTATAAAAGTCCTGTGTGCTTATAGAGATGCTCAAATTTCACTTTAAATCCAGTGATATTTAGCTTTGTATTACCAATGAAGTATTGCTTCCTTAGGGCACAAACTTCTAAATGCTGTCTGTTATATTTGTTACCTGGCTTCAGTTAGTGTCAAGTTCTCTGTATCATTAGGATAGTTTCTAATGCATATTCTGCTTTTCTGTAGAAAGAGGAATATTTTATACAATTTTTGTGAGATGTGGTTCAAAAACTGGATCCCCCTTCTTTCATCAGGCACAGACTGGTATATATTAACTCTTCCTATGTAATTCCATTCAGCACTCCCTCTGCAGTGCTTGTTGGGGGTCTTTTTATCCATTTTATGTAGAAGTTATGTATGTAACCTTTAGAAATGGTTCTGTATGTTCTTGTTCTCATCTCTGATTTTAATTGTCTTTAGGTTAAGTTTTCAATTATTTCTTACAAATATTGTACTCATTTAACATCTAGATGCCAGCAGCAAATTTATTTCTTACAAAGAGCAAATGTAATGACATAACCAAACACATTTAGTTTATTCTTAATTTGAGGACTGCTTAAAATATTTTCATACTCCAGTGAACATTGCCATGAGTATTTTAGGTATAAGCACATTACATGTAAACAAAATGCTTCTGCAAAGCAGATTGACTTGAAAAATATTCCTTTGAATTATGATATAGCATATTTAGGTAATTTTGGGCATTATTTTATTTTCCTAATTTCTCTTACTGAAGACATCAGAATCTTAACTCCTAAGAGATAAGTAGTAATATCCTCTGATCCAGGTCTTGATGAAAACAGTAACTAGGAATTCTTTTATTCAGGACAGTGGCTGGTCAGTCTATATTCTCTTAATATTTATTGGGCACATGCCATAGGCCACATGCACTCTGTTTCTTAACCTTATGATTATCTTCTTTTATCCTCACAATAATTCTGAATTATTATTATTATAATTTTTTTTCCATTTTAAAGATGCAGACACTGAATCTTAGAGAAACTGTATTTTCTTTCCTAGCTTTAAGTTTATTATTCAATTTACTATATACTTACCATCAGTGAAATACAATGAGTAGAACAGATTTGATATCAGACTTTAGATTGTCTTACCATTATTATATGATAGCTTTAGTGACTAAGTTAATAGTTTTGATCCATTTTAGATCCTTTGTCCTAATTTTAATTCTAGGCTTAAGAGTTTCAAATTATGCAGGCAAACTGTATTGTTAATAATGGAAAATGTCAGCATAATTGTGCTGGATTTCTGGGATCTTTCTAGATGGCATTTTCTTTGCAGCATTTTGCCCTTAAAAAAGATACAAACATTAAATACTGAAGAGGGTCTGGAGAAAAGAGAAGCCTCTTGCATTGTTGGTGGGAATGTAAATTGATATAGACACAGTGGAGAACTGTATGGAGTTTCCTTAAAAAACGAATAAAACCACCATATAACCAATAACCCAATACTGAGCATATACCCTGAGGAAACCATAATTGAAAAAGATACATGTACCTCAGTGTTCATTGCAGCACTATTTGCGATAGCCAGGACATAGAAACAACCTAGATGTCCATCAACAGATGAATGGATAAAGAAGTTGTGGTACAAATATACAATGCAATGTTACTCAGCCATGAAAAGAGATACATTTAAATCAGTTCCAGTGAGGTGGATGAATCTAGAGCCTATTATACAGAGTGAAGTAAGTCAGAAGAATGTTGTATATTAATGCATATATATGGAATACAGAAAGATGGTACTGATGAACTTACCTGCAGAGCAGCAGTGGAGATGCAGACATAGAGAATATACTTGTAGACACACTGGGGAAGGAGAAGTTGGGACAAATTGAGAGAGTAGCATTGAAACATGTGTATTAACATAAACAAAACAGAAAGCCTGTGAAAATTTGCTTTATGACACAGGGAACTCAAACCTGGTGCTCTGTGACAACCTAGGGAGATGGGATGAGATGGGAGGTGGAAGGAAGGTTCAAGAGGGAGGGGACATATGTATACCTATGGCTGATTCATGTTGGTATATGGCAGAAGCCAACACAAAAATAAATAAATATTATTTATTTAATATATTAAATAAATAAATTAAAAACACAAACAAAACAACTAAACTGAAAAAGGAAGATATTCTGGACAAGGCTATTGCTTCTTTATAATAGCACTCATTTTTTTCCATGTTATATAGGATTTTAGTTAAGTGGAAATTTAAATATAGATAGAAAGTCTGAATTTTTTTGTCAGTAATCTATATAAAAATTATCCTCTGTGCAACAAAACGGAAGATTAAAAAAACCTTTAGATACAAAAATATATAAATTATCTCCATCAAGATACACTTCTATTGAAAATTCTGTCCCCAAATGGAATCATCTTTGCCAGTAGCATTCCCCATTGAATAAACAAAAGCATATTCCCTAATAATGAAAGTGAATTAAAAAGTGAACAAAATGTCATTTTTAATCATTCATTAGTAGAGATTTGAATTGAATGCTTGTATATTTTATTCTAAAACAGACATAACTTTATCTTCTTTATGTACTATTTATTATTTATATTACCTTGATATTCAAGTCTTTTATCTATTTCTTTTTAAATATAGTGATTTATCAAAAAGTCATATTATGCAGAGAAATTATGAAATCTTTAGTATTAACTGAACAAAGATGTATAGCTCAGGAAAGATATATATTAATTTCAAGAGCATTTATTAAGTACTTATAATGTGAATAACAAATTAAGGTTCCTATTCAATGCATTCAAGTGGCACTTTTAGGGGGTAGTTACTATACAGTAACTTTGGTCTTGTTAAAAATTTCACCCTACCTCCATTTCTCCTGATATTATATTTAAAATTATTTTTTCATTTGAAGTATTATAAAGAATAAACCTCTCCAATGACATGTGATACTGTTTGTGTTTTTAATATAACAATGAATATAGTAGGTTTACTTCTTTAAATTTTGAAAGACGTTGTCAACATACTATAGTAAAGATTTGTTTTGCTATACAACTAGAAAAAACATAGCTTTTACTTTGTCAGGAACTGATGATATAATTATGTGTTTATGGAGGAAAAAAAGTCATAGCTAAAATAAATATTGTTAATGCCTAAATTTTTCCTAAGCAATTTAAAATTTAGATTTTTAAGTTTGCATGTTAGGCAACTGTCAGGATGGTGGCCATATTATTAGGTTTTTGTTTACTTGTTAGGACAGTTTTTTAAAGGCTTTTATTTATTTATTTATTTTTAATAAAAAAAAAAATGATGGGGGGTAGTTTGTCCTGGTTTCTCTAAACTCTGCTTAGTTAACACTGATATTCTATTGGTGTGCTACTTAATACAATTAAAAACTGTTTTTAAAATGTAGATGTCATGGTTATTTAACCTGCTTGTTTCATTTAGTTAGAATGTGTGAAGTTAAAAGTGGAAAACTTTTATGAATGAAGGTTCAAAATATCTGGAATTACCATGCAGATATTTCTGCCCACAGTTCAGTTCAGTTTGTTTTAGAACTCAGCTTCTTACTTCTTAGAACTACTTCTAACTTCCCTCTTTTGAAACCACCAGCTATTGACTATAGAAGAAAAAAACTTGTTTTGTGCCCTAAAGGTGTGTGCCTGTCAGAGCTTATCCCTCTTTGTACTCCTGTTCTTAATTAGCACAGTGTCCAGGCCAGAGCTGGGTGTAGAGATTCACAAGGGCAAGATTTATTAATCTGGTATTCATGGATGGCCTTAAGTAATCCCTGTTTCTTAAAGAAATGTAAACATATAGGATAAATATAAACCAGTATCTGTTTAAGGATCTCCTGGCTTTCACACTGTATATCCTTAAGAAATACATGGCATGCAGATTCCCAGGACCCATCTCCCAGATTGTAACTCTTTAGACTTAAGACATGGAGAAGGCAATGGCAACCCACTCCAGTACTCCCTGGAAAATTCCATGGATGGGGAAGCCTGGTAGGCTACAGTCCATGGGGTCGCAAAGAGTCAGACACAACTAAGCAACTAACACACACACACACACACACACACACACACACACACACACACACACACACAGACTCATGATGATGGAATAGAATTTGCATTGTTAATAATTTTGATAATTGTAGCTGATTTATCTCTCTGGTCTGGAGAAGTGAAGTGTAAGTCGCTAAGTCATGTCCCACTCTTTACAATCCCATGGACTATACATTCCATGGAATTCTCCAGACCAGAATACTGGAGTGGGTGGACTTTCCCTTCTCCAGGGGATCTTCCTAACCCAGGGATCAAACCCAGGTCTCCCGCATTACAGGCGGATTACCAGCTGAGCCACATCCCTGTAAAACTATTATTATTGACAGTTTGTGTTACAACTATTTATTTATTTACTTGTCATGTGCTTGACAACATAGCATGCACTTTTTAAAGTTGTTATTGTTGCTGCTGTTCAGTTGCTAAGTCATGTCCAACTCTTCGCAGTCCCACAGACTGCAGCATGCCAGGCTCCTCTGTCCTCCTCTATCTCCTTGAGTTTGCTCAGATTTATGTCCATTAAGTCAGTGATGTTATCTAACCATCTCATTCTCTACTGCCCTGTTCTCCTTCTGCCTTCAATATTTCCCAGCATCAGTGTCTTTCCCAGTGAGTCACCTCTTCACATTAAATGGCAAAAGTACTGCAGTTTACACTCCAGCAACAATCTTTCCAGTGAATATTGAGGGTTGGTTTCCTTTATGATTAACTGGTTTGATCTCCTTACCGTCCAGTCTCCATCACCACAATTTGAAAACATTAATTCTTTGGCCCTCAGCCTTCTTTATGGACCAACTCTCACATCTGTACATGACTACAGGAAAAGCAATAGCTTTGACTCTAGGGACCTTTCTCGACAAGGTGATGTCTCTGTTTTTTAATATACTGTCTAGGTTTGTCATAGCTTTCCTTCCAAGGAGCAAGCATCTTTTAACTTCATGACTTCAGTCAATGTCCACAGTGGTTTTGGAGCCCAGGAAAATAAAATCTGTCACTGCTTCCACTTTTTTCCCTTCCAATTGCCGTGAAGTGATGGGACCAGATGCCATGATCTTAGCTATTTGAATGAGTTTGAGTTTCAAGCCAGCTTTTTCACTCTCCTCATTCACCCTCATCAAGAGGCTCTTTAATTCCACTTCACTTTCTGCAATTAGAGTGGTATGTACCATCTGTATATATGAGGTTGTTGATATTTCTTCCAGCAGTCTTGTTTCTAGCTTGTCTTCCACCAGCCTGACATTTTGCATGATGTACACTGCATACTAGTTAAATAAGCAAGGTGACAATACACAGCCTTGCTGTACTCCTTTCCCAGCTTTGAACCAGTCACGTCTTCCATGTCTGATTCTAACTATTGCTTCTTGACCTGCATACAGGTTTCTCAGGAGACAAGTAGGTGGTCTGGTACTCCCATCTGTTTTAAGAATTTTCCACAGTTTATTGTAATCCACACAGTCAAAGGCTTTTGGATTGTTAGTGAAGCAAAGTTCAGTTCAGTTCAGTCGCTTAGTCATGTCTGACTCAGCAACCCCACGGACTGCAGCACACCAATTCTCCCTATCCATCACCAATTCCCAGAGCTTGCTCAAACTCATGTCTGTCCAGTCGGTGATGCCATCCAGCCATCTCATCCTCTGGTGTTCCCTTCTCCTTCTGCCTTCAATCTTTCCCAGCATCAGGGTCTTTTCCAAAGAGTTAGTTCTTCACATCAGGTGGCCAAAGTATTGGAGCTTCAGCTTCAGCATCAGTCCTTCCAAAAGTAAATGCTTTTCTGGAGTTCCCTTGCTTGCTCCATGGTTGATCCATTCTTGGCAATTTGATCTCTGTTTCCTCTGCCTCTTCAAAACCCAGCTTGAACCAAAGTTCATGGTTCATGTACTGCTGAAAGCCTAGCTTGAAAAATTTTGAGCATACTAGCATGCTTCCATGGTGGCTCAGTGGTAAAAGAATCTGCCTGAAATACAGAAGACTCAGAAGGAGCCACAGGTTTGATCCCTAGATGGGGAAGATCCCCTCAAGAAGGAAATGGCAACCCACCCTAGTATTCTTGCCTACAAACTCCCATGGACAGGCTACAGTCCATGGGGTTGCAAAGAGTCAGACATGACTTAGTGAGTAAATACACTTTCTAGCATGTGAAATAAGTGCAATTGTACAGTAGCTTGAACATTCTTTGTCAATACCCTTTTTGGGACTGGAATGAAAGCTGAGTTTTCCAGTCCTGTGGCCACTGCTATTTTCCAAGCTTGCTGACAAATTGAGTACAGCACTTTAAGAGCATCATCTTTTAGGATTTTAAGTAGCTCAGCTGAAATTCCATCACCTCCAGTAGCTTTCTTCATAATAATGCTTCCTAAGGACCACTTGACTTCACACTCCAAGGTGTCTGACTCTAGGTGAGTGACCATAGCATTGTGGTTGTCTGGGTCATTAAGACTTTTATTGTATAGCGTATTCTTTTCTGTATTCTTGCCACTTCTTCCTAATCTCTTCTGCTTCTCTTAGGTCCTTGCTGTTTCTGTCCTTTATTGTACCAATCTTTGCATGAAATGTTCCCTGGGTATCTCTAATTTTCTTGAAGAGATCTCTAGTCTTTCCCATTTATTGTTTTCCTCTATTTTGTTGCATTGTTCACATAGGAAGGCTTTCTTGTCTTTCTTTGCTATTCTCTGGAACTCTGAATTCAGTTGAGTATAACATTCCCTCTCTCCCTTGCCTTTCACTTTTCTTCTTTTCTCAGCTGTTTCTAAAGCCTCCTTAGATAACCATTTTGCCTTCTTGCATTTCTTTTTCTTTGGGATGGTTTTGGTCACTGCATCCTGCACATTGTTACAAATTTCAGTCCACAGTTCTTCAGAAACTCTGTCCACCAGATCTAATCCTTCAAAACTATCTGTCACCTCCATTGTATATTCATAAAAAAATTGATTTAGGTCATACCTGAATGGCCTAGTGGTTTTCCCTTCTTTCTTCCCACTTTACGGACAGGGTAACTAAAGCCCAGAGATCATAGTTACCTTCCCCAAAATAGCAAAGCTGATAAGTAAGTTTATGGAAATCCCTCACTTAAATGTCTTAACATTTATTTGAGTAATCATGCTCCCAAATGATTTTCACAAGAAGCATGAAACAAACAAAACAGTAAAACCAGACTACTCTCACATACACGTTCTATATCTGCCATGTGATATCCACTAAACGATGGTTTAATTTGTCTCATTAGAATAGCACTGATTTTTAATGTAAAAGTTTGACAGCATCCCTTTAAATTCAGTTTTTCTTTAGGTTCTGACCCACTTTGGTCTAATTAAACATCCCATCTTGTGTTAGAAATGAGTTCTTCACAATCAAGAATGTGCACAGTCAGCAGTAGTCTTCAATGAGATTAGCACTTATTAAGTAACTTAAAGAAATGTGAATGAATACTTTGCTTTTCAGTGATAAATAATGCTGAACGTATTTATCCAGCTCTGTGTCCCACCCTTGCTACCTAATATATTATTACCCTTAACACAGTTCACCCAAACTATACTAAAAGTGTATGTTATATGCCCTACAGGAGACTTTTTTTCACTAGTAGAACTTAACCAAATAAATACATACATACACACACACACACACACACATACACACACACACACACACACACACACATATATATAAATCAAGGATGATAAACCAAGAATGACAACATTTTTGCCAATAAGGATATTAATTATATATGTATATTAAAAAAAACTATTATTGGTATCAGTTTCATAAGAAGAAAGAACATTTTAGTCCCTGTTCCAGTGATGAAAATGAGAATAAAAATCATAATCTCAGAGTAAAAGATATTACTTTAAGTTATGGATGGAAGTGACATGAATTGGTGTATGTTCCTGCACAGGCTCTTCACAACTGCTGGTTTAGGCAATTACTGGGTTTGTCTTTTCAAGAGCTTCCTAATGACTTATTCCTTGCTTTTGTACTTACTTATACAAAGCCACCCTTCAAATTTTCAACAGTTCTTTGATTAATGCAGTATTTAACATTTCTTTTTGACTTTAAGATTTTGTAGCATCATTACTATGATGCATCATTTCCTCTCTAAGTGGCAAGCAATCTGTAGTGCTTTTTAAATTTCTACAAAAGTGCATTCCTAGTGTTTTTCTCTCAGTCTTCTACTTCCTTTTTGGTCTAAAAGCATATTTATTATGCTATTGGTGTCTAATATTATCTTTAAAAAAGGATAAAGAAGTTCTCATTTGCAATTTCAAAATAATAACAATAGTTCTTTTGTTTCTATTTCTTTTTCTTACTACTACTGCAGTAGTAAAAAATCTGCCTGCCAACTTAGGGAACACAGAGACTCAGGTTAGATCCCTGGGTCAGCAAAATGCCCTGGAGTAGGAAATGACAACCCATTCCAGTATTCTTAAGTGGAAAATTCCATGGACAGAGGAGCCTGGTGGGCTACAATCCATGGGACTGCAGAGTTGGACACGACTGAGCGACTGCACACACGCTACATTGAAGGCACTAAGAAAAGGGAGTCTGAAATTAGAATATTTAGGGACTGTATGGTGTGCTCAGTCACTCAGTCATGTATGACTCTTTGAGACCCCATGTCCAACCCTGGACTGTAGCCTGCCAGGCTCTTCTGTCCGTGGGATTTTTCCTGGCAATAATGCTGGAGTGGGTTGCCATTTCCTTCTTCAGGACTACATGGTATATCTTTCATTTTTTAAAGTAAGTTTTCATATTGTTTGTGTGTATTTTTTTCTGACACAACTCCCAAGAAGACTGTCCCCACTCAGATGCCAGCCACAAAAGAGGGCCTGGGCTACCCACACTTCTGCCTGCTCGACTACAAATTCATGGGGTAACTATGATTCCCTTCCCCATTTCAGGTTCAATAATTCTGTAGAGCAGTCCATGCAACTCTGAACTCATGAAAATGCTCTATTATTATTTAGGATTATAGCTTTACATACAACTCAAGACAAGCCAAATTAAAGTGAGAAGATGAGTGGGGTTCTGCACAGCCTCAGTATCCTCTCTGGGTGTCACCTCCCAGCACATTAATGTGTTCAACTAATCCAGAAATTTTCGGAATCCTAGAATTCAAGAGTTTTTATAACCAGCTCTCCAGTCCCCTTTCCCTCCCAGGAGGTTAGACAAAAAGGCCTAAAATTCCCACCCTCTAATCCTGTGTTTGGTCTTTCTGTAACCAGAGCCCTCCATCAAGAGACCCCACTCTGAGTCACTTCTATTAGGATGAACTCAGAATTTGTTATTAGTGAGAAAAGACACTCAGAATACTTAGGATATTCTGAGGATTTTAGGAGTTCAGTGATAGGAACCAGGGATCAAGACCAAATATATATGTGTGTGTGTGTGTGTGTATATATATATGTGCGTGTGTGTGTGTGCGTGTGTGTTTTAACTTTATAGAATTTGAAAACTTTTAACTTTTCAGAGTTTGATTTCTGAAGTGAGTGGAATATTATGATCAGATTTTCCACTCCTGAAGCATCAGCAAGCATTCATAGTGTGTTTACTGTCTCATCATCTGGTAATTTTCTTATGTTCTACTACACAATTTCACTTTTGGCTGCAGGATAATAGCTATAAAAATACTTGGAGAAATTAAAAAGTACTCTCTGCTATAAAGTATTATTATTACTTTAATAATTTTGAAGAACATTGCTCTCCTGAGTCACTAAAGAAGCATGTTTGTATCCCATGCCTCTGACCCATAAGAGGGTAAACTCAAAGCCACCTGCTGAAACTTTTTTGTTGTTATATGATTTGCATTCCTTGAGTTGATATTTATATATAGTTCCTAATATTTGAAATATGTTCTTAATTTCCAGGAGTCCCAATATCCATCCTAAGAATCAGATTCATTTGTAAAACTCAATATGGGAGAGCCAGATATGGATAGTATGAACCATAATGATTACTGCACATAATTTTTATAGAAAAAGGGTTCTTTTCAATAGCCTGGACTTGAGATCTATACTTTGAAAGCATATCTTTTTTTTTTGGTGGTAGTTATGAATTTTGATATGTTACAGTTTTCATTTGCAGACATGATTTAGTTTATTTTCTAAGAAATCTTCTTTCTTAGCATATTTATAAGCCAAAGTACTTGGGAATTTTTTGTTGTTCAGTCACTCAGTCATGTCTGACTCTTTGCAGCCCTATGGACTGCAGCATGCCGAGCTTTCCTGTCCCTTCACCATCTCCCAGGGCTTGCTCAAACTCATGTCCATTGAGTTGGTGGGAATTTATTGCCTCTTTATTGGTAGAAATACATATGTGTGACTATGCTTATATTCATATTCTTACAAGGAGTGATGGAATAATGGTGGGCATCCAGAAAATTGACTAGTCAATATCTTCCTTGCATAATTGAAGCCAACCTCAAAAATAAAACCATGTAGCACTTGGTTTCTGAAATGATTCTCCAGTCAAGGAACCAGCTCCTTGGAGGGATGTCTGATTCTGGGACTGGGGCAGAACAAGCCTGGAAAATCTTACAGTGCCAGAAAGTAAAGAAGGTCTCAAAAACTAAAACAATGGTGACATGTCAAAGAGAGATGAGAGTGACCAAGACCAAGTGGCCAAAGTGGAAACAATTTGTGCAACAGACTAAATTATGTAACATTGGATTACAACTTAACAATATAAGATTAATATCCATGAATCCATACTAATACAAGTAAATGATTAAACAAGTAATTAAATGGAGGGGGAGTGACTGATTTCCTTTAGTAACTTGTTATCAAAGAATACAATATGAAAGGAGGGGGGGAAACCCAAGTAAGTTTACAGTGGAGAAATTTGGGAAGTGCTACCTCACTCATAGGTTTGATGCTAATATCTTCACCAGTCAAACATGTTAATAGTATATACACTTGACATGATGTGATTGAAATGCCACTTCACTTCTGTGGCCATCTTTCCAAAAGACTACATTCCCAGTCTAGTCATGAGATAGGGCAAGAGACAAGCCCTAATTTAGTGACATTCTATGCATTATCTGACCAGAACTCAAAATTGTCAACATCCTTAAAAACAAGCAAAATGCAGGAAAATGTCACAGTCCAGAGAAAGTTGCAGAGATGTGGCAACTCAATGTAAAGTGACATCCTGGGTATTATCCTAGAATAGAAAAAAGACATTTAGGAAAAGCTAATAAACTGGGGTTTATTTAACCTGAATATTCATTGGAAGCACTATTGCTGAAGCTCCAATATTTTGGCCACATAATGTGAAGAGACTCACTGGAAAAAGCCCTAATGCTGAGAAAGATTGAAGGCAAAAGGAGACGTGGGAGGCAGAGGATGCGATGGTTATAGCATCACCAATTAAAGGACATGAATTTGAGCAAAATCCAGGAGACAGTGACGGACAGAGGAGCGTGGCATGCTGCAGTCCATGGGGTTGCCAAGAGTCGGACATGACTTAGTGACTGAACAGCAACAACAAATTAGTTATGACAAACATACTACAGTAATGTAAGATGTTAAAAATGGGGAAACTGAGTTCTGGGTATATAAGAAACCAGTTGCAAAGTAATCTTTGTTAATTTTATGTAGTAAACTAGAAACCATTTTTAATTGTAAAATTAAAAAATTAAGAGAAAAAGATATGAAACAAAAAATCTCACATTTAAAGAGTTGCCTGGGATTTTATATAGAAGAACATTTTCTGGAAGCAATCAAATCCAGAAACTGAAAAGTTTACGGTGTTTGCTTGCTTTCAATAGAAAGGAGTTCTTATCTAAAAGACCCTGTTTTGTGAGTGAATTGACAATCAATGAAGAATATTGAGATAACAATAGGGGATATCAATAAAGATTATTTTTCACTTTTAACAATTTTCCTGGGCTATTTAAAAGATCATGGCAGTTTTAATTTTGTTATTTAGATATCAGCAGTTTGTTACTAATAAAATGCACAACTAGCCCACTCTGGGACTTTAATAATCCACCTCAAATCATCTTAAAGTAGTTTTATGAGGATTATGTGCTATGAGTGAAGAAAATACTTTGCTAATATTCACTGAAAGGTGAAAGATATAATTCCTTTAGTTTTTTTCAGCAAACATTAATTGAATGCCTACCAGTTGTTAGGCTCTGGAGGTACAAACTTAGTCCCTAATTTCAAAGAAGTTATGGTGTAGTAGAGGGCAATGAGCATATAATCAATAACAGTAATTAAGTAAACTATGCCTGGGCCCATTGAGAGCACTGAAGAAGGAATCATCAATTGCAGAGGACAGGGAAGTTTAAAAAGACTTTGCAGAACAGGTTATTCCAGAGCTTAAGCATCTTTCTTCATGCTAAAAATGTCGAGAAAACAAACGCATAGTCTGAAGCCTGAAAGTAGTATGTTAGATTCAGGCAACTGCTAGTATTTGAGAACTTCTCAGCCATGATGGGAGTAGAAATTCTATAAGAGAAAAGCCTAGAAATACAGGCATACTCCAGGCTATAGGGAGCTTTATAAACTTGGCTTGAGTTTTAAATACAGGAATAAAATAATCAAGTTATTCTAGCAGCTGTTAATCAAGGACAATGAAGGTGGCTTGCCTATCAGAAAGTGCTGGGGCCTTAGTTTAACTTCCTACCACCTAAGCACTGCTAATTTCCTCCACTATGATGAAGTAGTACTCCTAAGTGTGGCATTACAACAGCCATTACATGTGTTGGGGTAAAACACTGAAGAAACCTTTGGAAGAGCATAAAGTTGTAGACAGCTGAGATTAGGTGTTGAATGACTGTTTTAATAGTCCACGTGAGAGATCTGAATTAAGGTTTAGTGATAATGACAGAGAGGAAGACAAATTTGGGATAATTTGATGAGGCAAAATCATTTGGAACTTAATCATTGATAAGCAGTGAGAATAAAGATATCCCAAATGAGTTTTCATTATTGAAAGGAACAGAAGTTGGCTTGTGAGGAAAGATAATGAATTAAGTTTTAGCATATTGAGTTTGAGATACCAATGGGAAGCAGAAGTGACATACCCAAAAGGTAATGAATAACATGATCTAGAGCAGGAGTTGGCACTTTTTTACTGTAAAGGGCTAGATAGTAACTCTTTTAGTCTTTGAAGGCTATATAAGGTCTCTGTCACAGCTACTCAGTTCTGTTGTTGAAACTGGGAAGCAGCCAGGGTCACTAGGTAGACAAACTGAGGGAGGCAATAAAACCTTACAAACACTAAAATTTGATTTCATATCATTTTCATGTCATGCAATATTGTTTCTTTTTTCTAACTATTAAAAAGAAGAACAAAAAAATTCTGCTCTCATGGACCATTCAAAAACAGACAGGGGATGGGATGGGGTGGGGGGGTGGGCAGATTTGGCCCCAAATCCATTAATTTGCTGACTTTTGATCTAGAAAGAGGGGTCTGGCTTATAGATGGGAACTTTTTGTTGTTGTTGGTATTAACCTATACAAAGAAGTCTGAAATGATGGTTGTGAATACCATGATATCTATGTATTGATGGAGAAAAGAGCATGGCTAGTATGTGGTTAGGGAACCAGAGTTCTTTACATATGCTATGTATCTGAATACTATTAGCATATAAACTATACTGCTATTTCCATTTTTCTGTGTATTTTTCACTGCTTAGTATACCACCTACAGTAGAATTTGCATTTGAAAAATATCTAAAGGAGGATGGGTGGTTAGTAAAATATTTTAAATACCCTTATTTAGAACTGTTTGATTTAACTTAGGAAGTTGTAGGTTGTGTTCTTTTTCTACCTATTAATCTAGATAAGCAAAAAGGAAACTATATGAAAAGCTTAGAACTTTGGAATAACTCGTAGGTTAGGTAATAATAAAATAATTAGTAATGGTAATATGCAAATTAGAGGTTACATTGAATTTTTTCATACTTCAGTCATGATGGTCTTAAGTGTTTATGTTTTTCTTAATTCCTTGATGGTAAAAAATGATTAACTAAAACATTTGTTAATGAAGTCCCTCACCGTTAGTTAGGTTTCAGTGACCCAAAGCTCCATATTTTTTCAATGTTCTCTTTCCAATTTGTAAGTTGTTAAAAAGTATGACATAGTAATAATAACCACATGCAGTTCTTTAAGAGGTAGAAGAAATTCAAATGTCAAAAGTTAAAAACGTTATTAAATGGTATTTATAATTTAGTTCTGATAAAATGCTAGGAAATAAATGTGATTATGAATCCACAGTAATGATCTGTTTCTGTAGTGTGTGGTATTAAAGTGGCATTATTCTTACTAAAGAGGCAACTACTAAACAGAACTAGTTATCTCATCAGTGAAACCAATTTTAAAGAAAGATAGTGCCTAATTATTTATGTTAGCAAAATAAATGACATTATGTTTTTCTGATGCTTGTCTGAGTTAGAGAAATATGATCTTATTGCCTTTAGATTAATAAAATGCCGCTATACTAAAAGCTGTTTTTCAAAGCACAAATCCTCATACTTAACTTAAAAAATAGAAGTAAATGTGTGTGTGTGTGTATGTGTGTATATATATATATATATATATATATTCATTATTTTGGAATAAAACTTTTAATGACAGGGTATATTTCAGGTTTACCTGTGGAGACTTTTGATTCTGTAGCTTCAGAGTGGCAGGGATTTGTAATTTTTTAAAGCTCTCCTGGGGTTTTCTAACTTCCATGTCAAAGGTAAGAGACATAGTTGTGTTGTGTGCAAGTATATATACAAGTCTGTGTATTGTTTCCTTCTTTCCCTGCATCTGGCTTAGGACAGCTAACCTGAGAACAGTGCCATTCTCTTCTCTTTCTTTTTCCTTAACAATATGGAGATAAACTGAAGCCAGATAAACATTTACTTACCAACATTGTCCAAAATCAAATTATCAGAGTTGAAGTGAAATGTGGAATTAGTTGTGATGCTGATCAGAAAGTGAACAAATTTACCCTCAAGCAGAGAGAGAGAACAGCAGCTATCAGCTAATCCTTTATCTCTCTGAATCTAGGTGGAGTAGAAGACTTTTATGATGCTGGCATCAATGCACTGTGCTGATGCCAATATCTGGGTCCTTTTTGTTAATGCCAACATTATACAAATCTTCTCATCCACTCTACTTCATCTGCAGTACTTCCCCTGGGTGCTACATCTAAGAGTTGTCACGGAATGCCTGATTGCCTTGTAGTTGCCTCTCAGAGTTCCTTCAGGTTGTTAATAGCTGCCATGAGAGTGCCTGCCATGTGGCAGCTACTCTTTGGAGCACTTTATGACTTCTTATTCAATAATTGTCACAGTATTATAAGACAGCTAACATCATCATCTAAGGAAAGGCAAAATTCAGGGGAGATGAATGAGACTCTCCCTTTTGATAAAGGCATGGCAAGGTAGAGTGACCAAACCTCTTTGTTTCCCCAGGACTTAGAGAGTTACCATGACATGAGCCTTTCAGTTTTAAAACTGGGAATGTCCCAGGAAAGCCATGATATGTTGGTTTCTCTATGGTAAACTCAAGTTCAAAAGAGCATTTGGAATAAGATAACTGTTGCTCGAGATATAATCTGTACCAAAAACAGAAACCATGGGGCAGAGTTGTAACTATGAGAAGCCAGAGTCCGGATCAGCCAAAGCATAGACATTTGTATGTTTCAGCTGGTCTGACCCACTTTTAGCTAGAGATGTTGGTTGACATTGTCGAATGTGGGTTAGAAGAGAAAGAGACTCATCTATGATAAGATATTGAATAAGCTGACCCTGGATGAAAACAAAGCAGACCGTTCATTGTCCCCTCACACATGTTCCTTGGTGCTCTGTGCACCACTGCCAACAGTATCATTGGGGAAAACCTCAACTGGTAGTCTCTACAGGTGCCAGGGGCCTTGCTTTCCATAACAAAGCAATTCAGAATGTGATCTCTGGACCCCTAGGATTAGTCTCCCCAGGACCTTGTTAGAAGTGAAAATTCCTGGACTCTATCTCAGACTAAATCAGAACCACTCTGAGGTAACAGAGGAATCTGTTTAAACTCACTCTTCTGGTGACTCTGATGTTCAAGAATGTGTGAAAAGCATGGCTCCAGCAAAAATACTCCAGCACAACTAGTAGGTTTGTGGTTCTCATTCTGGTTATGCATCCAAATAATTTTTTTTGGGGGGGAGCACGATAGGAGGTATATCTTTAAAGCAGACAAAAATCAGCTTCCTAAGTTGCATTACTAAAGGGATTCTGATTTAGTACATTAGGGAACCAGTAGATAGGCAAAAGAACGCAGGATTTGGATTTCAGAAGCCAATATTTGCAGCCCAGCTTTGCCACTTAAATACTGTGTGACTCCTCTCTGAAAGAACAGGTTGAACCAGATGAGCAGAATGAACTTTTTCTGTTCTTACATTCTGTGATATGCTTGATATCCTGAACCCACTAACAAAGACCAAACATTACTGACAAGGAAACATTCTACTTCACTTAGTGTCTGGACATCATTCATGCTCAGTAATTCCAGTTCTACATCTTTTAGTGTGGTAAATTGAATACTTATGTTGGTAGCAGCATACAGACAAACACATTCAAGTATACATGAATTACTTTATTTTCAAACATTATTTAACACAAATCTTGCAAATATATCACCTTAGTTGGGGAGGAAGTTAGGTATTTTATAACTTTAGGGCTATAATTTATTATTGGCAACAAAATGAAAAAACCTTACTGACAGCATGTGGGCACAGTTTGAAGCGATTGAAATCATACAAACATCACTTAATAGGCATTGATTTTTGAGCAGCATAGCTTCAGAAAGGATTGATTTTTAAAGGATATTTTAATTATGCTCTAACAGGTGTTCGGAATGAAATGCTATATTTCGATTATCCATATGAAAGTTAAGTCAGCATTGATTATTCTGAATGTCTAGCTTTGCAAGAGAGCAAAAAGGAAAATGGTTTTAAATAAACTCTTCTGGCACATATTTTATACTACTGGTAGTTACAGTGTCATCAAACCTTGAAAATAGTCTCAATGTATATAAGTGAGAGATGGTGGACACTAAGCTGTTATAGAAATAAGTTGTATCTTTGTAGGTTATCTAAGACATTAAATTTCTGAGTTAAAGTTATAAATAAAAGGTACAAATGAACTTTACTATAAAACAAAACTAGAGTTACAGATATAGAAAACAAACTTATGATTAACAGAGGGTAGCGAGGTTAGGTATAAATTGGGAGATTGGGATTGACATATGCATACTACTGTATATAAAACAGGTAACTAATGAGAACTTACTGTATAGCACAGGGAACTCTATGCAATACTCTGTTATGGCCGATATGGGAAAGAATCTAAAAGAGTGGATGTATATATAACTGATTCACTTTACTGTTTAGCAGAAACAAACACAATACACAGAACAACTGTACAAAAAAGATCTTCATGACCCAGATAATCATGATGGTGTGATCACTCATCTAGAGCCAGATATCCTGGAATGTGAAGTCAAGTGAGCCTTAGGAAGCATCACTATGAACAAAGCTAGAGGAGGTGATGGAATTCCAGTTGAGCTATTTCACATCCTGAAAGATGATGTTGTGAAAGTGCTGCACTCAATATGCCAGAAAATTTGGAAAACTCAGCAGTGGCCACAGGATGGGAAAAGGTCAGTTTTCATTCTAATCGCTAAGAAAGGCGATGCCAAAGAATGCTCAAACTACCGCACAAATGGACTCATCACACATGCTAGTAAAGAAATGCTCAAAATTCTCCAAGCCAGGCTTCAGCAATACATGAACCATGAACTTCCAGATGTTGAAGCTGGTTTTAGAAAAGGCAGAGGAACCAGAGATCAAATTGCCAACATCTGCTGGATCATCAAAAAAGCAAGCGAGTTCCAGAAAAACATCTATTTCTGCTTTATTGACTATGCCAAAGCCTTTGACTGTGTGGATGACAACAAACTGTGAAAAATTCTGAAGGCGATGGGAATACCAGACCACTTGACCTGCCTCTTGAGAAATCTGTATGCAAGTCAGGAAGCAACAGTTAGAACTGGACATGGAACAACAGACTGGTTCCAAATTGGGAAAGGAATACATCAGGGCTGTATATTGTCACCCTGCTTATTTAACTTATATGCAGAGTACATCATGAGAAATGCTGGGCTGAATGAAACACAAACTGGAATCAAGTTTGCTGGGAGAAATATCAATAACCTCAGATATGTAGATGGCACCATCCTTATGGCAGAAAGTGAAGAAGAACTAAAGAGCTTCTTGATGAAAGTGAAAGAGGAGAGTGAAAAAGTTGGCTTAAAGCTCAACATTCAGAAAACTAAGATCATGACATCAGGTCACATCACTTCATGACAAATAGATGGGGAAACAATGGAAACAGTGACAGACTATTTTGGGGGGCTCCAAAATCATTGCAGATGGTGATTGCAGCCATGAAATTAAAAGACGCTTACTCCTTGGAAGAAAAGTTATGACCAACCTAGACAGCATATTAAAAAGCAGAGACATTACTTTGCCAACAAAGGTCCGTCTAGTCTAGTGTTTTTCCAGTTGTCATGTGAAAGTTGGACTATAAAGAAAGCTGAGCGCCAAAGAATTGATACTTTTGAACTGTGGTATTGGAGAAGACTCTTGTGAGTCCCATGGAGTACAAGGAGATCCAACCAGTCCATCCTAAGGGAAGGCAGTCCTTCATTGGAAGGACTGATGTTGAAGCTCAAACTCCAATACTTTGGCCACCTGATGCGAAGAACTGACTCATTTGAAAAGACCCTGATGCTGGGAAAGATTGAAGGTGGGAGGAGAAGGGGAGGACAGAGGATGAGATGGTTGGATGGCATCACTGACTCAATGGACATGAGTTTGAGTAAACTCCAGGAGTTGGTGACAGACGGGAAGGCCTGGCGTGCTGTAGTCCTTGGGGTCACAAAGAGTCAGACACGACTGAGCAACTGAACTGAACTGAACACAATATTGTAAATCAACTATATGCCAATAATATTTTTTTCAAGTTTAAAAACTAAAAATCCATTTAGACTTTCTCTTCAGACCAGTTTTCTCATGATTGATTCTCAGATATTCATTTGAATTTATGAAATTAGCATGAAATGTTTGGAATTGATCTTAAAAATATCTTCTCTAAACCAATAAAAATTTCCCTACTGAATTCAAGTCCTTGATCAGAACAAGAGGGCCAACTAACTAGTTTTCCTCTCAATGCAAAAGGCCTTTCAGGAGCCTCAGTAAATATTAGCAAGTCCAACGTAAAAGCTTGCTTCTTCCTGATCTTGCATTTGATTTGAACATTTCAAAATCCCAGAGTATCAGATACTTAAGTTAAACTGAGCTCACCAGAAAACCAAGCTTTTAAATGTTATTGTGATGTTATTATGACAGTTTACTTACTGCCTCAATCACATGCAGAAACTATAGTGATTCTAGCTTTAGATGATCAGAATTTTGATCTACTATTCCCTTTTATTTGTGGTAGAATAACTTTATACTGCTGTGGCAACAAATAAAGCTGAGGTCCCTAGCAGAAACTGTAGCAAATAATGGAATTTTCAAGCAAGATTCTTTTGAATCTGGTGTTAAATTGACTGAGGGGAAAAATGTTACATTTACTGAATATATCCAGTTCTGTGAATAGTGCCCCAAAGACACATTAAAAGAACAGGTTGGAAAAACTGGTAAAGCTGTGAAACTGTTGAACTAAAATGCAGTCATTAGAAGCATAGTATATAATGTTTCATTTAACTGTATTTTTAGGTTATTTTCTTTGATGGACATACACTATCACATGATAGGTACTTTGATCCAGAAAGACCCAGATATCATAATAATGATGCAGAACCTAGTGAGTTACAGCCTGTTAGGAGAACATGTAGAGAGTATTACTTATATATGAATGTTTGTAATCTACTTAATAATTTATATCTCACTGAATGAGGTTGGTTTAAACTAAGCATAAACTATGAAATAAAGTTTTAGTCTAGAATAAAATGAGTATTTTAGATAAGAAACTTGAACCATCCACAAGGGTTTAAAAAAAACAAAAACAGAATTAAATGTATTGGTTTCTTCAGGGCCTTCGTGTAGCTGTCCTGTATCCTGGGCTTCCCAGATGGTGTTCGTGGTAAACAGCCTGCCTGCCAATGCAGGGGACATAAGAAATGGGGGTTTGGTCCCTGGGTAGGGAAAGTACCTGAGAAGGATATGGCAGCCAATCAAGCACTCTTGCCTGGAGAACCCCATGGACAGAGGAGCCTGACAGGCTACCATCCATAGGGTCGCAAAGAGTTGGAAACGACTGAAGTGACTTGGCACAGCATGCTGTTGTATACTATATGATTTCACTCAGGAGGTAGATTCCCAGGAAGTCTAACTGACCTAGCTTGACTCAGACCAGAGAGAGTCAGGGCATCTTGAGGGGCATTTCACAAGTTTATATACACAAGCTAGATAGTTCTATAAAGCAAAGTTGAGATGCTTTTCCAAGCAGGAGTGAAAGTCAGGGAAGCAAAAACAATAACACAGAAAGCAAAATGCGAATTAATTTTTATTAGTCCTGCTAATTTAGGATAGTTTTTGTAACCAGTCTGACACTTTTCCACTTCAGTTAACAGATCATCACCTATCCCTGAAACACACACACATTCTTTATTTGATAGCAAAAATCCAAAAATGCTTATACCTGTTCCTTCTCCCTATTACCTACTACTACCTACTCACCTTCCACACTTCTGGCAGGTGCCCGTTTGGCATTTTGATATCTGGGGCAGGATGATTCTTTGTTGTAGGGTGCTGTCTTGTGTATTGTGGGATGTTGAACAGCATCTCTGCCCTCTACCCACCAGATACCATCCCTCTCAGTTGTTACAACCAAAAATCTCTAAATATTGCTAAGTGTCCTCTAGAGGACACCATCATCCCATTGGTACTCACTGAACTCTTTGACCATATTTGAGGAAAATCTCTTTTTTTTTCCTGATGAAAATAAATAGTAAGCCTGCTAATACATTTTAGCTATTTTAAAGAAATTTCATATAGGGGAAGATTGCCCAGTATACTAATATTAACATTTATTTTTATCATAGTTAGTCTGTAATCACACATTAACTAAAAGTTCTGAGTCTGATTATAAAACACCTTTTGCTCAAATCCTACCATATTTCTTTCCTGCCTTTATAGCCCCCTTTGGCCCACAATCATTGTTTCAGTCCAAAGAATAATCTGATTTTTGAAGTTTCAATTTCCATTTACAATTCCATATGATAGCAAAATTTCCACAGTTTATTCACAGTAAAATTTCTTCCCAACTTTCCCTCTCCTCAGTGCTATAGGAAGCTTGCTGTGTGAACTGGGTGCCTAGCCTGTTTCCTCTCTGTTTCTCCGCTGAATACATCCACTTGTCTTCTGTGGGACAGACTTCCTCTAGCTCCCAATGGTTTAGCATCACAGGTGAGGAAGAGAAGAGAGATGAGGCATAGGGATCGTCTTATGTGATAGATTCAGATGAGGTAGCAGATAGTTTCTCCTTAGGAAGATAAATAAAGTGAATCTGTCTTGGGCAGATATCTGAAAGCTGAAATGTCCCATTGAGAAATATTTGATTGTGTTCCATGTGAAAACAAATGATGCGCACTCTTCCAGCTGGATGACCACTCATGATTCCTCCTTATGCCCCTGGAAATTCCTTTGTACACCTCTTCTGTAGATACCGTTTTTCACCTCCAAAAAGTCATCTTGGGCTTCCAGGCTGCACCCTTCCCTGGTTCTTGAGAACTTATGCAGCCTTGCTGTCATCGTTAGAGTAGAATTATAGCCAGTTCTCTGTGCACCTTGGTCTTTTTTCTCTGCTTTGTCAACAAACTCTGGGGCATACATATTAAGTTCCTGTGAATCCTTTCTCATTAGGTTTAAATGAGAGAAAAACAATAACACAGCCCTTCAGTAACTTGAACACACTTGATGGTGGCATATCTCACCGTTCTCACTGTAGTATATTCCTCAGGTTCATATCACTTGTACAAACTGCCAGGCCAGGAGTGCAGAGAACTTCCTTAGGGCTGTCTGCAATTTAATGACAGATTTGTCTGCTCTGGAGCTAGTTAGCCTGTCCTCAGCATATATGTTCTCTGTGGCAGGAGGAATTCAGATTCTATCGGCACTGGCCTAAAGCTACCTCATTCTTTTCGTTCGTGTAGATAGTAAAGCTGGAAAACACTCTGATTTCAAAATACCTCCAAGCTTTCCAGTATAACTTCTGAAACCTTATAATTAGCGAACTCCCTGTTCAGCAAGTCTTTTCACTGAAGACTCCTTTCACTTCCTGGCATTAACTAAAATGCATGTCTCCCCTGAGCACACCCTCAAGTCCTCTTTTGAAGGAAGATTATTTTCTCGTGTCTGTTGTAATTCTATTTTAAGGATTAAAGGTAGTGTCACATTGATCAATCTTCCACATGCTTGTTGAATAACAAAATTAAACAGGACAAAAAAAAAAAAAGAAAAAACCTCCTCTGTTCTTATGAAGCTCATGGCATTCAGCTGTTTTCCCTGATTGTCAACTACAGGCACAGTAGAGATTATGTACAGACTATAAGAATCGTATTGATTTTCTTACAGATTTTTTTTTCATTACAACATGAAAAATTCTTGTGTACTTGGCCTTCAAATTCTGTTTCTTAGGTTAAACATCATAAAAAAGGGATTTTGATATTAGCTCATATCTGCTTCTTAACAGATATGCTAAGGAATATTTGCTTTATTACCAGTTAGATTAAACCAAACAGAAACCAGACACTTACATCTAAAGGTAAATTTTTTGAGATAATCATATCAGCACCTGATAGTGAGTTAAAGAATTAAATTTAAAAATTGAAGAGGAGGAAGACCATTATGAGGGGAAGAGAGGCAGGAGGAGAAAAAGGTTAAGTATGAGAAGGTATTCAGCCAGGTGAAATCAAAGCAAGAAATGAGAAAGGTAGTTAATAAAACACGAGCAAATTCAACCTGGTTGAGTATAGGAGTCGGATAGATCTTATTTTGACTCCCTGCAATACTTCTAAGAAGTTGTATTTGGAGTTACTAGCATTGCCTTCCAAATGACAGTAAGGTGTTTTTTTTTCCCCAAAAAACCATTACCAAGTAATTTAAGTGAAGTTGATTTTAAGAAGGATCTGGTGGAGTCTTAAGATCAAATAGTGTGTATATCCTTTAAAGTAGGAGCAGTAAAATGTAACTTGAATTGTGCATTAATAGTACAGAGAGTCTTTTAAGCAACACATTTAGACTAGTAGATTCGTCCAATGTTTATCGTAAAATATAAGCAAATATTTTATTTTGCTGTATGAAAGTGTTCCAGTGAGAAAGAATGATATCATTTGTTTATTTTTTAAAGTTATCTGAATAACCCTTATGTTAAAGTTTTACCAAATGCATTTAGAGTAATTGATAAGAGGTAATGGATTTTTGCTTTCATGGTAAAGGTGAATTTATATCCTATTTCTTCTTTATGGGAAAGATCACTTAATCAAAATTTTGCCATTGTGTGTTTTTGATGGCATTTATTTGTCTGAATATATACCATATTCCAAAAAAGAAATATAAATGAACTTATTTTAATAAAGAGTATAGCAGAGAACCTTTCAAAATTACTTTCACATTCTAAGTGTCTTTTATTATATGTAAGTTGACATGAAATGTCAATCTTTTATTAGGTCAATGCCATATAACAGATTGATTTATGTTTTTGTTAAGTTTCCAATTAAATATGTAGAATAAAAAGTGATAATATAAATAACATAAATGTTACCATTTACTTTGATAACAATCTTTAGATTTTTCACACTAAAATCAGAGTAACTTAAAGTATGTTCATAGGCAGGGTGAGAAAAGTGTAAAATTTTTCTTTAGTTTTAAAATGTTGAGGCCTAAAATGTGAACATAATGTGACTAGAGTTTATTTTGTTCTCTTAAGACAAAAATCTATTTATCAAGCCATAAGGAAATTACAAGCCCGGCTTTCAGTTCTTTGTTTAAAATGCACTGTAGTGCAGTATGATTTGCATGTTAATGATGTGAATCCAACTGTATAATAAATGAGAAGGGGAAGATATAAACTAGTTTCATGTAGCAGATTTTTTTTGTTTTTCATAATTTACTCCTTAAATGTTTAACTTGAGAAGACATCTATGAGGTATGTTTATGTGAAAGCTGATAATTTGTGGTCATCACATGCAGTGGCATTGAAGCCAGAGTTTCATTCTCACATTTCTCACTCAGAAAGCAACAGGACACTAAAGGCATTTGAACATCTTTGGAAGGCAGATCTAATATAGTGAACAAGAGGCTCACAGAATTTATTCTGTGCAGTGTGATCGCTGAAACCAGAAAACATGAAACCACCACAGTTTTTCTTTCTTGCACCAATTTTCCCCGCCCTTGACCCAATTCAAGCATGCAGTTGAGATGCTTTGTATTTTGTGTTTTTCATTAGTTTCCTAGTATGCTGTTATGTCTATTCTCCTTAAGTAAAAAAGCAAAATGCAGCCATTTTTTTAGATATTAATGTGTTATTTGTGGAAATGTGTTTTAGAAGCATGGAATCACTAGAAATTGAAAAGCATAATCTGTATTTTTGAAAGCCATCCAGTTTCCTTTCTTTACAGACTTTGACTCATTTCACAAATTGAAAAGCAACCATCCAGCCATTTCACGTTTAGATTAATATATGTTTAAAGGATTCTAAAACCATTATCAGCATGCAGTAGCCCTCTCATTGAATAAATATAGATAAGAGGTAAATGAAGAAATTCCTGCAAATCAATGGTTCTCAAATGGAGGTGATTTTCCCCAAAAAGGTTACTTGGCAGTCTCTAAAGTTATGTTTGATGATCACAACTTAGAGTAGTGAGTACTACTGGCATCTAGTGCATAAAGTCCAAGGATGTTGTTAAAATCCTAAAATGCACAGGACAAACCCCACTCCCCAACACACACACAAACCTACACACACACCAAATTGTCAGTAGTATCACTGTTGGCAATTCTTACTCTCAATAAAGTTGTGGAACCAAATCATATTTTAAATTTTAAATTCTCTATCACATACAACTGTGACAACAGTTAGAACTTTTGGTATCTACTGGTACATAACAATGCTGCTACAGGGGATCTTCCCGACCCAGGGATGGAACCCAGGTCTCCTGCATTGGCATGCAGATTCTTTACTGCTGAGCCACCAGGGAAGCCTCACAAATAACTATAGTTCTTTCTGCTTACTGTTTGATCTTTAAAAGACATATTCTATGGTACTTAATACATATGTGCAGACTGATAAAATTGCATTTTGATAGATACCAAGTGTATTTTGCACATTCATAGAATTCAGAGTTTCTATTTTATAGAAAATGTACTCATAATACATAATTTTGGGGACATGAAAATTATATAGTCAAATAGAATTTTCTGTTTCTTTCAAATAACTTCACTGGACATTTGAGCCATTTGCATATCTTATATGGATATTCATACATACACAAAAGGTTTATTAAGCACCTATTATCTAACAGGAACTGGGTACTAGGTGTGCAATATTGCATTCTCATTCATAAATCTATTTTGACCATTTTTTTTAAAAAGGGAACTAATACTTTTCCTGGTTTAGAGGTTTGCCCAACGTTTCCAAGATAGAAAGTGCAACAGCTGGTATTCATATGCAAACGTCCTTTCATGTGGTTCTTCCTAACTGGTGTGTTTTAAAAAAAAAGAACACTCCCAGAAGAATGAAATCTTGAATTCTCAGTCTAAATTAATGTCCTAAAATAATAAACATACACTGAATACAATTATGAGTCATCTAAAAATAATCATTTCATTCACTCTTCCTCTTTTTCTGATTGCAATCATTACAAATCACAGCTATCATTATGATTAGGGATTTAGCGAAATGAAGTGGGATGTGGAAGGGAAAAAATAGTTAAGACTGAAAAGAGTATGTTCCAGAAAGAAACATTTGGATCATTGAAGTTGACAGGGAGCCTTTTTGGGACAGGGAGTAAATCCAGGATTATTAGAAGGGAGAGAACAAAGGCAGGGTGGCTTCAGTGACTCTTGAGAAGTAGGCAGGGTGAGGGTTAGAGGCCTTTTAAAATCATGTTTAAGCATGTCAAATTTATAATAAGATCAGTTGGGAGATTTAAAAAGCAACAACATTATATTTGCATTTTTCAGAAATCACTCAGGTAAAAGATGAAAGATTGCAGGTATTTTCATGATGATTCAGGGAGATGACTTAACTATTGATAACTGCAGCTACCTGGGTGGACCTCAAGAGCATTATGCTTAAAGAAAAAAAGTAGTCTCAAAAGTTTCATGCTTATGATTCTACTTACATGACATTCACTCTTGAAAGGTTGAAACTCTAAAGATGCAGAATAGTTAAGAGGTTGCTAGGAAATAGGGATGAGAGGGGAGTGTGTAGGTATGAATACAGAGAGGTGGCACAGGCTGTTCTATACTGATAGAACATTTCTGTGTCATTAAGGTGGTGTGGTCACAAACGTATATAGATGAGATACAATCACTTTGAACTATATGCAGGTGTGCATAAATGAATGCAGGTGAAGAACAGTGAAAACTAAAGTTTGAAGGTCTGTAGTCATCCAGCAGTTCTGTACCAATGCCCATTTCCTGGCTTTGACATTATACTGTAGTTATATAAGGATTCACCATTGGAGGGAAGATAAAGAAAGGGACTCTTTGTACTATTTTTTGCAACTTCCTATGAGTCTGTGCTTATTTCAAAATAAAAAAGAGTTCTAAAAGGCTATCATAATAGAATAGGCGTGGGTTAGAATGGGATGATGGTAAAGAATGAGAAAGGCAATGTCCTCTGGGCTCGATGACAATCATATTTGCAAGTCCCAATGTTAAGATTTTGTAATGAATCAAAGCAGTTGATGCTAGAGTGCTTTTACTGAACAAATACTAATTGAGAAACCTCTCTGTGTCCCAGGCTGTTGCTGGCACTGAGAATCACTGTTGGGCAAAACAGCAAGAGTCTGTCTTTAATGGGACTTTTGGGCTATCAGGTGTGTAAAACATGCCTGCAGAGAGCGTTATAAAATTTTGGCACTCTCCTATATAAAGACCAGGCTGTGCTTCTAGGAAATCAAGCTACTGATTGAATTTTATTATGATTTGTGAACTCCTAAATTATGTAGGCCATCTGTAATTTTGATTGTACTGTAGTTTAATCTTATTCATATCATATATTTTAATATTGATTTAAAATGTCCTTTTTCTCTCCACTTTGAAACTAAAATCCCTCCCATTTTACTTTCAAAGCCAATTATTGAATATAGGGGGATAAAATGATTTGTTATACCCTGTATGCTCCCATATTTCATGTTCTGAAATACCACAGAGCAGACAAATGATTGTGAAGAAATATTTTCTCCTTATTTACATTATTCTTACTTAAAAATATATATATATATATTTCCCATTGGAGTGCAAGTAACAATATCCTATATCTTTTCAAAAACTGGTTTGGATAAACTACGTAGTAGATTACTAGTTGGGTTTTAAATATCCTTCAGAGCTTCAGGTGAAAAAGGTAAACTTTATCACTGTACTTCAGGCTGGTCTAATTTCAGTTCTTGCTATATAAATTCAGGAAATAGTTCAACCTTCTAAATTAGATGGCTGTTTATAATTTTCCTGAAACAGAGTCAATTGCATCTTAGGATAACCTGCATTTGATGATAATAATGTTACTGTTGTGTGTGCACTTAGTCTCTAGTCGTGTCTGACTCTTTACAACCCCATGGACTGTAGCCTACCATGTTCCTTTGTCCATGGGGATTCTCCAGGCAAGAATACAGGAATGGGTTGCCATGCCTTCCTCCAGGGAATCTTCCCAACTCAGGGATTGAACCCAGGTCTCCCACATTGCAGACAGATTCTTTACCATCTCAGCCACCAGGGAAGCCCGAGAATACTGGAGTGGGCAGCCTATACTTTCTACAGGGAATCTTCCTGACCCAGGAATCACACCAGGGTCTCCAGCATTGCAGGCAGATTCTTTACCAGATGATCTACCAGGGAAGCCCATGGTATTGTTGCTGAATATCTATTATATGTCTATTATTTTTAATAATTTGAGCATATTACAATATGTAATATATTGTATGTCCTATATTCAAGTGGATATAGGAATCCACATCTTTAAAGCTGAAATTTTTGCTTTCTGGAGAATTAACTTGACCAAATCTACACAGCTAATAGATGATTATCTAATATTTGAAGTTAAAATGAATGTTTTTTCCAGTACACCTCAGTGTCTTTAATTTTTTTTAATATACTGTTTTATGAAGCCTTTGAGTTCTCTTCATAGGCCTCTGAAAATGAACATAATTCTTTTGGAGTAAAAAACTCAGTATAATCAGTATCCATTTTATTTACTTGTTTCCCTAGCAATTTAAAATATATGTGAGATGTGCATGTGTATGTATTTGTATATATGTTTATGCATATGTGTGTGTATATATATATATGGATATCCATATATATATATATATTCATATATATATATGGATATCCATATATTTTAGTAGAGAAACCTCAAAATTATTATTCCAAGTTGTTTAGGAAAAAATAATCTTTTCCTAAACAATTTGCTTCTCTGATCCATTGATTACTACCTGTGAAATGCATGACTCTATCTTATTAAAAGAAAAATCACCAGGAGAAAGCAAACTGGGGAAGTTTTTATTATTCTATCTGGAAGGTGTTCAGTAGGCATGGTTGGCATGATAGTAAAAAGAAAATAAACTATTTGGTATATATTTGCATGTGGAGAAATTACTAAGTTCCCAACATGAGGACTAGTCAAAACATTTGCCTTAGAGATAAATGTCCTGAATTCTTTTCCTGAATATATAACAGAAAATACCTTGGCCTAATCACTCAAACACTTAATTCTCTCCAGATAGACAATTTCTATGCAATATTATTCTTTATAGCATCAGACTTTACTTTCACCACCAGACACATCCACATTATCAGTTATTAGTGAAGTCGCTCAGTCGTGTCCAACTCTTTGTGACCCCATGGACTGTAACCTACTAGGCTTCTCCGTCCATGGGATTATCCAGGCAAGAGTACTGGAATGTGTTGCCATTTCCTTCTCCAGGAGATCTTCCCAACCCAAGGATTAAACCCAGGTATCCCACATTGTAGGTAGACGCTTTATCGTCTGAGCCACCAGGGAGTCCCACATCCACAACTGAGTGTCATTTTCACTTTGGCCCAGCAGCTTTATTCTTTCTGGAGGTATTAGTAGCTGCCCTCCGCTCTTCCTCAGTAGCATATTTGGACACCTTCTGACCTGGGAGGCTTAACTTCTGGTGTCATATCTTTTTGCCTTTTCATACTGTTCATGTTCACGGGGTTCTTATGGCAAGAATAGTGGAGGGGTTAGCCGTGTTGCAGTCCATGGGGTCGCAAAGACTCAGACATGACTTAGCAACTGAACAACAATAAAGATAATTTCTATCCCTTCCTTTATTTTAGAGGAAAGTAATGGAATTATCAGTATCTATATAAATACATAAGTTTCTCAAGAGTCTAGGTCTGTATTTTCTGATACTCATCTTATGGCTTAGTATTATGGAAGTAAAAGTCTGAAACTCTTGTAAATTAAATCATACAAAATTTAATCTGGAATGGATGATTAAATTATTTAATCCAACTTTATTAAAATCTCAATGTAATGAGATACATTTACATATATACATATATCTGAACATATTTTTCAAAATAAAGCATAGATAATTATTATACCATGCACTCATCATGAATTACTGAGTTTTTAATATATGTTAGATAGTATATTTGCATGGAAAACAGAGTAGAATATCAAATTTCCTTGCATTCAGTAAGAGCTATAGAGTCGAAGAGTTTAAATGTGGTTTTGGAAGGATGAATTAATTTATCAAGTCTGTAATCTATATGCTGATTATTAAGCGACTTAGAAGAATGTTTATGTTTTTACTTGAAATTAAGCATCATTTATATGACACTTATGCAGCTCTCTTTCTTTTTTATAATTACAATTACCTGAAGAAAATGAAGTGTTTAGTGGTCTTATCAGTGTTAGAGAGATGATGGGCACAGTGAAGAGCCAAGATTTGACTATCTACAACTCATAATATAATAAGCCTGACTACTTATAATACTGACTACTCCTACCCTATAAACTCCTTGAGGAGAGGGGCCATGTCATATTCAATCTTGTATTCCTATTCTAGCAACAAGGTGGATCTCCCATTTGTGTCACTGTTAGGTTCTTTTGGTTAAAAAAAAAAAAAACTTGAGTTTGTTTAATTGTTGCTTTTAAGAAACTTCTTAGAATACAATCTAATGACCTTCTTTTTTCCAGACTCTAGACATAAACAGCAAAACAAATAGCTGAGAACTTTAGCCACCCTGAAAAAAGGCCTTACATTTTATCAGTTTCTTAGAAACTTGTGCATATGTAATAGGGATGACCACATATATATTACTTCAAGCATCTGCAATAGATCAAAGTTACTAAAATTACATTCTTAAAAAAAAAAAAACCTGAAAACTTAAATTATGAGCTCTTCTTCCCTATTCACTTTGAGTATTTCATTTCCAGAAACAGAATAACTTTCTTTTTCTTGAAGTTGTTTAAACTTCATACTTATAAATAAATCATGTATAACCCATACATTTTGGAACCACTTTGTCTTCATAGGTGAACTACAATTCACAAGTTAATAATAAAACATATGTCACTGCAAATATTAGGCAATAACTTCAGTAACTGGATAAAAATGATGTCAAAACTAGGGAAATAAAATACAATATTGAGGCTATAAGTAAGGAATTATTCTAAATCCTTACACCAATTCAGCATCTATACACTCTGAATGTTTTGCTCCTTGTTGAGAAATCAGTAAATTCAATTCAGTTGAGTTTATTCCCCCAGTTTTTTTGTGTGCATAGTTTTGTAACCACAAAAATTTACGTAATATTTTCATAAGTCAAAACTTCTAGAAATTTTACTGTAATGAGAAAACCAACATAACTCTGCTGATTATAACTCAGGAATTCTCAGAAATATGTTCATATTGTTTGAAGTTAATATGTCTATGTGGTCGTTTCAATTGTAAGTAAGTAATAGTATTTGAGATGGAGCTGAAGAAGAGTTTAACTGAGAAGGACTAACTCTTCTTTTGTTAAAATAAAGACTCAGGCATTGACTCAATTCTATCAGCATTATTGAAGGTGTAGCATGTACCAATGAGGAGCATAGTATCCATATTCAAAAGCCATCACCTCTCTTACAGCCCACATGTTCTCGTATGTATGCATGTGACCCATAGTATTCTAGTCATCTTCATCACCACTGAACCCTCAGATATATAGTCAAATAGCAACTTGTTTTCCCTATTCCATTCTCTTTCAATTCAATGTCTCTTGAACACAACAACCAAAGTGAACCTAAGTCAGATCATATCTTTCCTCTGCTCAGAACTTACCGTGGCTTCCCACACCAGACGGAGTGAATACCGAAGTCCTCCCCGTACCTGTAAAGTCCTATATGCTCAGTCCCTCAATGCCTCTGTGCTCTCATTTCATACTGGTTTTCCCTCATGTTGCTCCAGCCACAGTGGACGTCTCACTGCATGGAGACTTTTGCAGATGCTTTTCCCTCTACCTGGAAAGCTCTCCAGTTATTCACATCTCTCTGTCCTCCACTTCCTTCAGGTCTTCCTTGTCACTGTAACAGCTAAGCAAAGCCTGACACCGTATTGAAAATTGCAATTCCCTCTTCTAACACTTCCAATTATTTTCCCCTGTTTTTCTTTTCTTCTTGTCATTAGCACTTTTAAATATTTAATATGCTATATATTTTAATTTCTGTCCTATTGATCATACTAAAATATAAGCTCTTTGAGGGCAGGAGTTTTTACTTTTTGTTGTTCATATCTGTATCCCAATGTTTAGAATAGCACGTGGTAAGCAATCAATAATTCTCGGTTGTGTTCAGGAATAAATAACAACATCATGTCCTGTGCTAAGTCGCTCCAGTCATGTGTGTCCGACACTTTGCGGCCTCACGGACTGTAGCCCACAAGACTCCTCTGTCCATGGAATTCTCCCGGCAAGAATACTGGAGTGGGTTGCCATTCCCTTCTCCAGCAATATCATGACTGATAGTAAATGTTTATTAATCTGTTGTTCTCTGTCATCTACTTTGCCAAGTGTGTTGGTAACACTCTTTAATAAATGTAGATCTTTCCCCACAGCATCTACCAGTGAAATGTTCCTTCTTGGGTGCTGGTCACAACATGTATATCACTAGTTGTACTTACTCTTCCAAAAGCTGGCATTGAGCAGAGCCCTTGTTAGTCTTACATGGCAGTAAATGGAAGGGAAGGGATGGAGGATCAGAGACAGCTTCGAAAATAGACTTTTATTCTGCTTAAATCAAACAGAAAGATATGACCCTGCTTGTAGACATCTCTCTGAAGCACAGTTCTGAGGGAAAAAGCTCTATACTGATCCTTAACATTAGTATTTTTGTATTAAACTAAATAAAGTCCTTACAATGTATTTCATAACAAATTAAACATAAAAATCTAATTTTTATCAGTGTTATTAATTCACAAAAATAATTCAATTTAAATATGCTTGTTCTGAGATAAGGTCATTTGGGAGAGAGGGGCTTTGTATTCTCCGTGTTCATTTTCTGTTTGACTTATCTCTTGAATTTTCCTAATGTAGAGTAAAATGCATTGATAAAATAAATTTTCCAGCCCATCAACTGTAGATATTCTTAGGTACCCTGCTTGCTATTTTCCCCATTTATCCATTCCCATCTGTTGTGAAGTTTTACAATGGAACCCTCCCCTGCTTCCTTGACCTATCCCTGGTGGTCATCTATATTGGCTGGGAGCTTATTAACTCTTAGTTAGGCACAAGGCTAAAAGCTGAGAAAATAATTTTGTCATAACACATTGTAACACATAACCCTGTCTTGTTAAATTTGAGAAGGTCTCTTGATGGAGATGGTATCCAATCTAAACTCCACAGAATACATAGGAATTACCAGATGGAAATGGGGATAGGAATACTGTAGCACACAGAAAGACCCTGGGGCCAAAAGAACAGGACAGCTGGGAAACTACTGGTGATTTCGTGTGGTTTAGGAGTAGAAGTAAAGATGAAAAAACATTGTAAATGAGCTGAAGAAAGAAACTCCTAAGGACTATAGGCATGAAGAAAAAGCTATCAGCCTTTGGAAGGCAGATGGAAAACATTCAAGGATTTTAATCTGGGGAGTCACCTATTCCAATGTATACCCTAAGAATGCCCCTGGAAAAAGGTAGAGAATGGTTTGGATAGTGAAATTTTAGAGAAAAATAAAGAACATTGATTTTCATTATGTGATGCTATTGCTAAATATAGTTTGATAGGATACTGTAGTCTCTAAAAATCTGAAATCTGGATCATTTGAATAAAGCACAATAATTGTATTAAATCTATGCTAAAAGACAAATACATTCAAACTTAGCAAGTCTGGAATTATAGAAAGCAAAATCTTGTGATAATGTCGTTACTCCTTGTGCATTAACCATGTGATTGACACAGTAAGCTGAAGAATCTTCTCACTGCACATGTGATGCACATGTGATGGTGCATGTTTATCAGAGCAAACATGATTGCAAACAAATCTCTTCTCCCAGAGTGTTGTATGTTAATTAAAATATCTAACTGAAGAAAGGTGCATTTATTCAGAAAGCATTTGTTAGTACCTACATAATTCTCAAGAAGAAAAGGAAGACAATTGAAAATCAATGATTGAACTAGAAGACAAAGAACTCAAAATGCTTTGCTTGAAACAAAAACTGTAGCTCACTATCAATGAAAAGATTTATAGTTCCTTTCAAAAATTTGTTATTCAAAATGGCTCCTTCAAAAGTCCAAATGAGAGATGGCATTATTGAAATTGGAGTCAGAAAAGATAACTTGAAATTAACTTTTAGCTATTGCCTTACTACTCCATCAAGCAGGAAGAAGTCAAAAAAGAACTCTTTCCATCAGCTGGAAAAATTTGCACAGAAAATGTGTTAACATCCCAGCAATGACACCATTGACACACATTTTTAAACCTAGTACTTAATATTAATAAAATTATATCACTTAATTGAACATTAATTAATATCAATACATAGTATTTAAACTTCAAGTTTTTATTATTAAATTTTCTTAATTTTAGGTTTTCTTTTTGAAACATCCAGATAATTTTATATGCGAAAAACATATATTAAAATTGCTTTTACTGTTTATTATTTTAAGAATTCAGTTTCACTTAGAATTTTAAAATCTGTTGCTAGATTTTATATTTGAATTGAATTAAATGCTGGGTCAATAATTTTACTTTCTAAACCCTGAATTTGCATTTGGCAAAAGTAGATAGTGAAATACTACTGTTCACATTTTTTGCTTTTATTAGTAAAATGTTAGAAGACTGCTGTTTTCATTCACTGATGATGATGGGCTGAGCATATATAATGGTGCCTGGGAAGAAAGAACATTTTTTTAATGAGACAGAATCAGCCATACCTGGCAATTTAAGTATATTGTGTATAAGGAAAAAGAAGGGAAAAAAGAATACTCTGCTTTCTTGTATGAACTTCGAGTAAATGTAGTTATAAACATTACCATTCCCATAGAGAGAGGGTACATAAGAGAAAAAGAAGGAGGAGAGGAAACAGAAAAATAAGCAAGAAAACAAAATAGCAAATAGCACCTCTATCCTGTTTTATGCCCCAAATGCACTGTGATGGATTTGGCAACTCTTCCGGATTAGCAGAGTCTAGTTGATGACACAGTAAAGCAGACCATGAATGACAAATAGAAGGTTCATCACAGGACTCTCTTCAGTTTCTTAACCTGAGATACTTTGACAAGAGCCAGTGCCCCTACTGGTTATTGCCTGTAAGTGAGGTTGAGTAGTTTCAAATCTTACAGTTAGAAAAGCAGTGTATGTGTGTGGAGGGCTGGTATATGTTTGTATTCCTATGATGGGAATCTGAATGTATTTTACCAGAAAGATGATTCTCTGCAGTGGTTATTTCTATAGTATTATTACGACATTCCTTTGTATACATTATAGATTTAACAACCTGTTAATATCTAGGCTTCCCTGTTAGCCTAGGGAAGATAAAGCATCTGCCTGTAATGCAGGAGACCTGGGTTCAATCCCTGGGTGGGATGATCCTCTGGAGAAAGGAATGGATACCCACTTCAGTATTCTTGCCTGGAGAATTCAGTGCAGAGTGGAGCCTGACAGGGTACAGTCCATGGGTTCACAAAGAGTCGGACGTGATTGAGCAGCTAACACTTTGACTTTTCATTTAATATCTGGTCAAATAACCTAACCACTTTTATTTGGAATTTGGAGTACATTGGGAAAATGCTAATTAAAAAAAAATCTAGTTAGTAAATAATTTATGAACACACCAATAGGAAACTACTTATGGAGATAGTGAATGACAGGGAAGCATAGCATGCTGCAGTCCATGGAGTCTCAAAAAGTGGGCACAACTTGGTGACTGAACAACAACAAATATCAAGCTTGAAAGTTATGATACAATGGCTCAGTTTTTAAGAGCATCAGAGTAAATCACCAAGCTACTCCAATTTGTGTTAAGGAGATTCAGAATTGCTCTTTTACTTTTTAGTTTGTGAGCACTTAAATTTCTGATCTTAATTTTTGTCTCTCCTCTATTTGCAACATTTTAGAAATTCATGTTATGATTAATGTGGAAAGAATATTGTTTTCAATATATGGCTTTCTCCTTATCTACACTGAGTTTGAAAATGGTAAAGAGAGGGCTTTAAATTGTTTAATCCCCTAATTGTTCAAAAGTCCTGAAGCTTCTCAAAGCTTACTGAAGAGTTGAATTGTGCTGTAACTTTGTTTTCTGTAATTGAAGTCGAGGAGAACCACAGACAAGACTGCATTTAACATTAGTCAAATGACTTGTTTTGATACTCAAGTGGCACTCTGAAATTTTGATATTGGTATCTTTCCTATGTTTAAAGCTCCTTGAATCGTCAAATAAAAAAGACTTCTGAAGCATTAGGTTGTCTTTAGGACCTACTGTGAACCAGCAATGCAGGTGTTTTCTTCTGGATTTTATTTCAGAAATCTCTACCACAGGACCTCTTGGCACGGGAAGCACCACCACCAGTACCACCCTTAGGACCACAACCTGGAGCCCAGGCAGGAGTACCACCCCCTCAGTGTCAGGAAGAAGAAACCGGAGTACCAGCACCCCATCTCCAGCCATTGAGGTGCTTAATGACATTACCACACACCTTCCATCAGCATCGCCCCCAATCCCAGCTCTGGAAGAAAGCTGTGAGGCTGTGGAAGCTCGTGAAATCATGTGGTTTAAGACGCGTCAAGGACAGATGGCAAAGCAGCCATGCCCTGCAGGAACTATAGGTAAGTTTGTCCTGCAAAACTAAGCTAAAGGTGTATTGCTACTTTGGCTTGCTTTCCTAGCATTTTCTTGTCTTGTTTATTTGTTGTTGGTGGTGGTTTGGGGTTTGTTTGTTTTTTGTCACAACATATTTTAACATTTGACTACATTCTGGACTCAGCTAAATTATAATTTAAAGCAAAATATTTTCAGAGTTTGAGAATGCAGCCTAAAGAAGTCACAGGTGAGAATTTGCTGGTAATATTTATGAGACCAGTAGTTCTCACCCATGCTGTGCAGTTTCTAGGTCAAGTTTCAACTAAGCTCCAAAGGGACTTCCCTGGTGGCTCAGATGGTAAAGAATCTGCCTGCAATGTGAGGCCTGGGTTCAATCCCTGGGTTGGGAAGATCCCCTGGAGGAGGATATGACAACCCATTCCAGTAATCTTGCCTGGAAAATCCCGTGGACAGAGGAGCGTAGCAGGTTGCAGTCCACGGGGTCACAAAGATTTGGACGACTGAACAAGTAAACACAGCACAGCACAAGTTCCAAAGAGCCAGCTCTTCTACACAAAAGCTCAGAGTTGAATTACTAGGTTGGTGGGCGCTAGTTCTCATGCTTGTCACCATCAAATGTATATTACACAAAACTAGACTGAGGACTTCTATATTAGATAATCATTGGAACTACCTATCACTTAATAAGAGAAAAGATTTAACTATCTTTTATTACCAGTCTTCATAGCTGGCCTTAATAATCAGAGGCTCTTTGTTGTCAGGGATGATGCTGGCAGGAGCCAACCTCCTCTTACCCAACAACCACTGGAGACATCAATACTGCATTGTTTTCTGTAGGGGGCAGTCAAGAACTGGATAGCTCTTTGCCCTCCACCACCCCCGCCACCCCCTGCTTTTTTTCACTGATAACAATTCATAATATCCGCAAACCCAGAAGTAGTTTGATTTCTTATGGTTATATATAAATCATCATAAAATTAATACTTGACACCCTGCATAAAATTTGAATTATTCCATAAAATATGTAAATAAAACAAATAGGCAATAGATGTCATTAGACTAGCATTGTTAGGACTCTGTCTCTGGGTTTTATTGATTTGGTTACTGCAACAGGTTTGTCTTAACAAAGTTTCAATGTGAACACATACTTCTGAATTCCATGGTATATGAAGTGATGGGAAGACCAGAAGATGTATATTGATTTTTATAAAAGTGCACATTTAAATTTTCAGTAAAGTGCTTAAAATTATTCTGAAATCGTCCTTCCCTTTATGAAGGGGCACAGTGTTTAGCCCCATTGTTTTCTGTGGTATTGGAATCAGAAAACATTTTTAATTTCTCTATCACTGTCCCTCTAACTTTGGACCTCAATTCCTTTATCTCTAAAAGAGGAGTAATAATAGCACCAACTTCTTCAGATGTTTGTTGTATCAGTTAGTGAAGTACTTTTGCTTTGAAAGCAGTTAGCAAACTGTAAAGAACTACAGAAATATGTCGTTATTTTTCTGTGAAAATGAAGAGATTTAAAGAAAACCTGAAACCCTCCCTCCCAGGTGACTATGTTATGCTGTGGTCTTATTTTTACCCTTTCCGTGTCCCGTCTGCTGATCCTGTGTTCAGGCCCACACAGTCTTTTCTCACTTGAATTATTGTGATAGCTTCCTCATAGCCCCCGCATCACTCCCCGAAATTCATCCTCCATCTTGCTGCCACAGTTATCTTTCTAAAACCTAAATCAGCCCATTTGTCTCCTCCGCTTAATGGTCTTCATTGATTTTCCAGCACCCGCAGATGACAGACAAGGGCGTTTACGATCTGGCTCTGCCAGCCTTTCCAACTCCATTAAATACAACTCCCCTACCCAGCAGACCTCAATTCAAAACATTTGATTCCCAAAGACGGCATATTTTTCCTTTGCCTGAAACGCCCTTACCCACCTTGCAGACTGATTCCTTTATGACTCAGCTGCTACCTTACATCTGAAAATGCAAGCAATAAGCCCCATGGAGGCTTATTCATCTAATTCATGAAATTAGTCCCTGTACCTTGTGTAGTTGTTCGTAAATGCTTTAAAAATACTGAGTGTTTGCTGTGTTATGTTTTTCTAATGATAGTTGCTTTGCTTGCTAGGCACTGTAAGTGGTACTTTAATAGTCATTACCTCAGTTGAATGAACACAATCTTACCATTTGCTCATATGTAAAAATATCACGGACATAGAGTCATTATAAGAAAGATTGTTTGAATACTTGAAGCAGACCTATTTCTCTCATTATTTTAGGAGTATCAACTTATCTCTGCCTGGCTCCTGATGGAATCTGGGACCCCCAGGGACCAGACCTTAGCAACTGTTCTTCTCCTTGGGTCAACCATATAACACAGAAGGTAAACCATGTGACTGGCAAGGAAGGCTTTGCCAGTTCTAGATCGTCGGTTGTTGAATATAACTGCTAAAAACAAAATAGTCAATATTTGTTTTAATTAATGTGGAAAAATTCTCCCATTTTATTTTAACTCAAGATTTAATGACAATTCTAATATGCTGTGAGCTAATTCTAGAATTTTGTTGTTCTTAAAGGGCAAATCTGTGTATTTCCCCTAAACTGGCAGTATGGCTTGTAATAGTTTTACTATTAATACAAATTTTATAGTATTGTGAACCACAGATATAAAAGTCCAAGAGGTATTATAAATCAAGCCAGCAAAAGCTTCTAGTATTCATACATATGGATTTTCCTGTGGAAATAATAATTACCAAAAGAAAAAAAATCTACCTGTGGAATCTTAATCCATTTGATAAATGTTCTATAACCTATTCATTTATCAATGTTAAAAGTATACACATGTGTGACAGAATCTTGCAGACTCAAATTTGCAGGGCTTATTTGGTTGCAATATGTTGAACATTTTTATTATTAATGCACTGTGGAGCTTTGAATTGATTTCATTACAAACAGAGACCAGATGTGCATTTATGCCAAAAGGGCTATGGGATGAATCCTTATTATAGCAATTTGTGCGGATTTATGCACTCCTAAAATGGAGAGTCCTTCTATAGCACATTAGCTATGCTAAGGAATTTTTGAAAGAGATTTTTTCTGAGAAATATTACAAGTGATGGCCTCACTAAAAGCCTGTCTGTGCCATTTGCTCTTTTCTCTATTTGTTTTTAACCAGGCTTATCCTCAATAATATACTGTATAATAATCCATAAATATCTACCCAGTAGATCATTTAGCAGATGAGCTGTAACTATCTATTTACCCTAAATCATAGAAGACCGGTGCTTATATTGACTCCAGTTACCCTCTTACATATGCATCTCCATACTTGTTGCTATTCATAATGATGCTTCTCCAATTTCAGTACCGTTCCTGCCACAGTTTTTATGTTCTTTGATTTTATTACAATGTAGCTCAGGCCCCAGGGCAAATAATTCTTACTGGATGTGATCAGATTAAAAGATCAGTAGCATATCTCCTTACATTAGCAACTTTTAAAAAATATTCCCTATATACTTAGCCTGGGGGTTAACATTAATTCAGTAATAATTCACCTAGAAAGCTGTGCTTTCATGATAATTCCTGAATATGGTTGGCATATTTCATTGCAGAAATTACTGGTGACTTTAACTGATAATATCGCTTAATTCTTTCCTTTCCTCTGCAGACCTGCTAATCTTATGACAAAAAACACAACTCCTTGCAAAGACCAGACAGTTGTTGCCCATTTGATTTAGGGATGGAATGTTTTTATTTTATAACAGATATGTTCCATTATTTTGGAGGGTTTCTGTATAATCCTGTAGCATCTGCAAAAATATATTAAGATTATACAATTTAGATGGTTGAAATTTATAATACCTTAGCTAGATTACTTATAAATTTGTAGAATTGTCAAATGTTTAATAGTGGGCTTTTGAGCCCTGCAAATCGACTTATGTGCTTATTGCTAGGTCAGCGTTGGAGCTGGTGTTTAGCTGGGTCTACCTTTATCGAGACATCATGCTTAGCCACAACACTAGCTACACAGTGAACAGATCATGATGGCCTTTATATCGCACACCCACTTAGCTAGTCTGTCTTCACTTCTCTCCACTCTTTTCCTTGGTGTATCCATTATACCTCCAACTATTTATGCCATTCATTAAACATAATGGTAGTTGAACAAGTTACCACAAAACTCCAACACATTTAAATGCTGATGTTGTAAACCTCTGAGAGAGAATCTGCATGCACTTCCCATAGTGATTTGTCTCTGTTTTCTCTCCCTCCTCCCCAAAGCGTCTTCCACAGAATTCATCCCTTTCCTCATTTCCTCCCTCAGTACCCAAGTCCCAACAGCAAACAGATGGGACCTGTGCAGAGAGTTTGTTTACAGTGGTATTGAGGGAACAAAGGTGAGCTGCAAGGGACTGAGAGGAATCCCAATGCTTGGAACCCGGATGGAGCTGTTCCCAACCCCAGGCCTATGGTTGCCAGATCAAAGGAATGATGGAAAATTGGTAACAAGAGTGTCCTTGAGAGGAAAGATGACCTCTAGACAAGAGACGCATCCTAGCCTTGGGCAACTTTTCAGAAAAGATCTAGGAGAACAAATATTCTGATCTCACCCACCCCCACCCCTCTTAACTGGCCTCACTTGCCCAGCCTCCCCACTAGCCAAACCCAAACAAAAGCCAGAGGGAGATATGCTGTCTTAATCATACCATGTAAGTCCATTTCCTAAGACAGAGAAAAGGATGGAGGAGGGTGGAAAGTGGTCTTCCCTGACTAAGAAATGGAAAGTCTCCAGCAGAGTTCAGCTTTTCTTTCCTTCTCTCACCCCTCCTCCCTTTCCCACCCTCCTCTTCCTCTGTTACTGCCTCTCTCTTCCCTCCTTCCTTTCTCTTGCTCCATCCTCTTTCTTCTGCTGTGACCTCCCCGCTTTTCTAATGTTTTATGCCATGCTGAAAAACTTAAAGTGAAATAGATATCTGATTTTTTCCTCCCCTCCTCCACTCACTGTAGTTCTGAGAATTTGTAAAGTAGAGGAACACTGTTTACCCCCGATAGCAGTATAGATGGGGAAAAAAAAAGGGAGTGATTCTCTTATTTGAACAGTATATTCAGTTTCCCCTACCCGAGTTTGTGGGTACCACTGTAGACTGTAAATATGCATAAATAAATGGATCACCATGCTTACTTTAGTTGGAAAAAGCAAACATTATCATTTTACTTAAGAAATGAGTTGTGTTTTTCCCTCCTGCAGTCAGGCAAGGAGGGAAAAACCAAGCACAGAATCTTGATGGTTTTGTGATTCACAGATGAAGTCAGGCCACTTATATACTGGTGAACTGATAGATTAAATTTTGAGTGATATTATAGAGTAGACTGCATTTCACTAGAGAAAATAGAAGCCTTTAAAGTCAGAAGAAATTTGTTACACGCTGGCCATAATACTCTCATAATCATGAGATTTAATAAAAAGCCAAATGTGTGTAGAAAGGAAAAGCAAAATACAAAAAGGAAAATTTACCTCAGCAGCAACGAGGAAGTGTAGAGACAGAGAAGGAAGGAGAAATTGGTAGGTGAGTGGACAAATGGATGGGCAGGTGGACAGAAAAGTAGATACAAAGATAAACAGATGATTGGATAAAATGATTAGATTGTGAAGCTGAGTACATATGTCTTCAAATTAATGTTTTAAAAACATTTACCTGTTTATGGAAGCCAACAAATTAGTTTAGAGCTCTGCTTTCTCAGATACATGTGATGAAATATCTGATTTTCTCACCTTTCTCAAAGACTGTTCACTGAAATCATAAAATCTGGCTTTAGTTTGACCTGTAGCTTGGACTCAAGTTTTCAAAAAGGAGTTTATATTTTCTATTTTTGCATGTCTGTAAAGAAGTCATTGCACTTTATAATCCCTCGTGTATTTTTTTAATCAAAAACTGTGAAATTATAATTGTGAAGATCCTCCATATTTATAATATGTACATGTAAAGTGAGATCTGTTTCCTACTTCATTAACTGGTCCAAGTATTATATGAAAAAGAAACACCTGAATTGTTAGTAGGAAGTAGTCTTTCTGTTTCTAGCAAACTAAAGCATGTTTTCTTTTGTCAGCACACAAGTTACTGACAGATTGTGAGATAATGAAAGGTTCTCCCTGCATTTTCTAAAGAAGGATGTGTAGATCTAGAAATGATGTCGTTGTTTTATATTATGTGCGTGCTAAGTTGCTTCAGTCGTGTCCAATTCTGTGCAACCCTATGGACTGTAGCCCCACAGGCCCCTCTCCATGGAGATTCTCTAGGCAAGAATACTGGAATGGGTTGCCAGGCCCTTCTCCAGGGGATCTTCCCAACCCAGGGATCAACTGACATCTCTTACGTTTCCTGCACTGGCAAGTTCTTTACCACTAGCACAGCATGGGAAGCCCCTTTACAGTACAAAATAAGCCAACTGTTTGTTCCGGAACTGTGGTTGAATCTTGTCACCCAGATCTTAATTTCACCATTCTTTTAGCACCCATAGATCTACTATGGAATAAAAGTAAATTGCTTATTAATTTTACCAGAGATTCATGGCATTTCCATATCTTCAAGCTTGATAAGCCTACATTCAATTGTAAGGTAGAGGCATTTTATTGTCTATATATCCACTTGACTCAGATTCATAGAAAAATAGACAGATCTTTCAAAGAAATGGTAGCATTGTACTTAAACACTGTAACTCCTCCATGAATTCATGTAATAAATCCCCATAGAGGCTTATTTCAAAAAAAAACTGTCTGGCAAAAAAATATTGAATATCCAAATCAAATAGTATCTCCTCATGTAATGAAGTCTAAGAATAAGCGAAATAACTATTTCAGTCCTGCTCCTTTGCACAGAAGACTTGAGGCAGATTTAATATGTGTGTATATTTTGTATGGAAATAAGATAATAATAACTGTGGTGAGTGAAATAAATAGGACAATCAGAAAAAAGAGTAGCTTCTGGATGCCACTGGAAAAAATATGTTTAATGCAGGTCTGGTCTGGATAGGCAACCTTTGAACTGAGCTTGAACCTTAAAGTCATAGTAGCTATCAGTCAGTCAGTTCAGTCACTCAGTTGTGTACGACTCTCTGCAACCCCATGGACTGCAGCACGCCAGGCCTCCCTGTCCATCACCAACTCCCAGAGTTTACTCAAACTCATACCCATTGAGTCAGTGATGCCATCCAGCCATTTCATGCTCTGTCGTACCCTTCTCCTCCCACCTTCAATCTTTCCCATTATCAAGATCTTTTCAAATGAGTCAGTACTTCGCATCAGGTGGCCAAAGTATTGGAGTTTCAGCTTCAACTTTAGTCCTTCAGATGAACATTCAGGACTGATTTCCTTTAGGATGAACTGGTTGGATCTCCTTGCAGTCCAAAGGACTCGCAAGAGTCTTTTCCAACACCACAGTTCAAAAGCATCAATTCTTTGGCACTCAACTTTTCTTATAGTCCAACTCTCACATCCATATATGACTACAGGAAAAACCATAGCATTGAATAGACGGACCTTTGTTGGCAAAGTAATGTCTCTGCTTTTTAATATGCTGTCTAGGTTGGTCATAACTTTTCTTCCAAGGAGTAAGCATCTTTTAATTTCATGGTTGCAGTCAGCATCTGCAGTGATTTTGGAGCCTCGAAAAATAAAGTCGGCCACTGTTTCCACGATTTCTCCATCTATTTGCCATGAAGTGATGGGACTGGATGCCATGATCTTTTTTTTCTGAATGATGAGCTTTAAGCCAACTGTTTCAATTTCCTCTTTCACTTTCATCAAGAGGCTCTTTAGTTCTTCTTCACTTTCTGCCATAAGGGTGGTGCCATCTGCATATCTGAGGTTATTGACATTTCTTCCAGCAGTCTTGATTCCAGTTTTTGCTTCATCCAGTCCAGCGTTTCTCATGATGTACCCTGCATACAAGTTAAACAAGCAGGGTGACAATATACAGCCTTGACGCATTCCTTTCCCAATTTGGAACCAGTCTGTTGTTCCATGTCTAGTTCTAGCTGTTGCTTCCTGACCTGCATACAGATTTCTCAAGAGGCAGGTCAGGTGGTCTGGTATTCCCATCTCTTTCAGAATTTTCCACAGTTTACTGTGCTCCACACAGTCATAGGCTTTGGCGTAGTCAATAAAGCAGAAATAGATGTTTTTCTGGAACTCTCTTGCTTTTTCGATGATCCAACAGATTTGGAAAACTGATCTCTGTTTCCTCTGCCTTTTCTAAAGTAGTTTGAACATCTGGAAGTTTACAGTTCACATATTGTTCAAGCTTAGCTTGGAGAATTTTGAGCATTACTTTACTACTGTGTGAGATGAGAGCAATTGTGTGGTAGTTTGAGCATTCTTTGGCATCGCCTGTCTTGGGAATTGGAATGAAAACTGACCTTTCCCAGTCTCATGGCCACTGCTGAGTTTTCCAAATTTGCTGGCATATTGAGTGCATCACTTTCATAGCGTCATCTTTTAGGATTTGAAATAGCTCAACTGGAATTCCATCACCTCCACTAGCTTTGTTCATAGTGATGCTTCCTAAGGCCCACTTGACTTCACATTCCAGGATGTCTAGCTCTAGGTGAGTGATCACACCATCATGATGATCTTGGCCGTGAAGATCTTTTTTGTACAGTTCTTCTGTGTATTCTTGCCACCTCTTCTTAGTATCTTCTGCTTCTGTTAGGTCCATACGATTTCTATCCTTTATTGAGCCCATCTTTGCATGAAATGTTCCCTTGGTATCTCTTACTTTCTTGAAGAGATCTCTAGTCTTTCCCATTCTATTGTTTTCCTCTATTTCTTTTCACTGATCGCTGAGGAAGGCTTTCTTATCTCTGCTTGCTATTCTTTGGAACTCTGTATTCTAATGGGTATATCTTTCCTTTTCTCCTTTGCTTTTTGCCTCTCTTCTTCTCACAGCTATTTGTAAGGCTTTCTCAGACAGCCATTTTGCCTTTTTGCATTTCTTTTTCTTGGGGATGATCTTGCTCCCTGTCTCCTGTACAATGTCCGAAACCTCTGTCCATAGTTCATCAGGCACTCTGTCTATCAGATCTAGTCCCTTAAATCTATTTCTCCCTTCCACTGTCTAATCATTAGGGATTTGATTTAGGTCACACCTGAATGGTCTAGTGGTTCTCCCTACTTTCTTCAATTGAAATCTGAATTTGGCAATAAGGAATTCATGCTCTGAACCACAGTCATCTCCCAGTCTTGTTTTTGCTGACTGTATAGAGCTTCTCCATCTTTGGCTGCAAAGCAAATTAGCTATGGGAGAATCCAATTGATGGCACCACTGCCATTAACAAGAAGCCTGGAAATGACTCTTGGTGCCTCTCTCTCCCCTCACCCATCCAATCAGACAGTAAGCCTGTCTGTACTTGTAAATCTCTCCCAAATCAGGCCACTCTTCATTTTCCCTGCTGCTCCTACCCTAATCCACAACAGCTTTTTCTACTGTGTTAGCTTCATGGTAGGTTCCCTTTCACTCACTCCTGAACCCTCTAATCTATTCCACTAAGTTCTGTTTCAAATATAAGCCTGAGTAGACCACTCCTTTTGAAACTCTTTAATACCTTCACATTGCTCTTAGTACAATTTCCCAAAATCATCATCGTGGCTTCCAAGTGGTACTACTGCTCTGCTCCTGCCCGTCTCTCCAGCTGCCTGAACCCCAGTCACAGGTACCCTTCATGCAGCGCCCTTAAGTCTCCCTGCACCTCTTTCCTAAAAGCTTCTCTCTCTGCCTGGAGGCCCCCATCCTCATCCCAACCTAATTTTCTCTTTTCTATTTCTTCTCAGATTAAACTTCTTTCTCAGAGAAGTATTTCCTAGATTATTCCCTAACTTCAAACACCAGGCTAAACTGCCTTTAGGGCTTCCTTGGTGGTCCAGTGGTTAAAAATCCACCTTGCAATGCAAGTGACATCTTTTCAATTCCTGGTCCAAGAAGGTCCCACCTGTGTCAGGGCAGTTGAACCCATGTGCCACAACTAGTGAGCCCACACTCTGGATCCTGTCAGCTGCAACTAGTGAGCCCACGCGTCACAACTACTGAAGCCTGAACACCCTAGATCCATTGCTCCCACAAGAGAGGTTACCACAAGGAGAAGCCTGTACGCTGCAACCAGAGCAAGTCCGGAAGCAGCAACGAAAACCCAGCACAGCCAAAAACAAACAAATATTATAAATAAATAAATAAATAAGCTGCCTCTAAATTTGATCCACTGCACTGGGATTCTGGATTGAATTCAAAAAAATTAAAATTGAATAATAGTACAGTTAATTTATTGATAGCTCTTCCCAGAGCCTATCATGGGAAACCACTTTATTTACCATTTTATTCCGACATTAGTATAGTGTTATTCATAGAAATTCAAATTGTGGTTAAATAACAAATGAACATATAGAATGATAGAACAGTTTTTGAAATTATAAACAGAGATGTTTTATTCTTAAAAACTGTATATATGTATATATATGTATGACTATATGTATATATATATGTACATGTATACATATACACAATTTATGCTATGTTGGTAGCAGATTGAATTCTGAAGGTATAACTTTTTTTAAAAAAATTTCTTTTCCACTTTTAGTACCCTGTCTTCCCAAACCATGGTTATTCTCGACTTCACTTATTTAGATAGCATCCTCTTGGCTCTCTCCCTACCAGTCCCCATCAGAATTTTATCTTACCAGGTCACCCTCAACTTGTCTTTTAACTTTCAACTTATTTGATATTTTCTGTTGCTTTCTTACTTAGTTTCCAGGTCTTTATTACCCCTGTACTATATTCCCATAACACCTCACAGACATTATCTTATAATTGCATTGTTGAAGTAATACCATCTGCTTTTATGCACCCTGCATACCAAGCAGTAGAATGTGAGCTTCCTGAATGTAAACAAAACTACATATAACATTTGACTTTATTTCTTTAGGAAATAACAAGTGTCCAAATGCTTGTTAATGAATGAAATAATTTTTAATATTTTTTAATTTTTTAATATTTTTTAATTTTTTAATATTATTACTACAATTTCTTCAATTTTATGAGGAAGAGGGTATCATAATAAATAACTAGTTATATACATTTTTATTTTACTTTAAATATGGTTTTCACACTTTTATTTTAAACATTTTTTAAAACTTATCTATACTTGAGTTTTTTTGTTTTTTTTTCTGTTGCAGCTTTCTTGTTGGTGAACTTTTAGTTCCAGGTTCTTTTGTGGAATTAATTCGATTTATTCATTATAAATAAACACTTCTTGAATGCTAAAACATAATAACTATTTTTAAGATAAATTACTAATGATTTTTGTATTTGACTCACCGTTTACAACAACACACTGTCACTGATGCATACATTGGCAACATCATTATCTTTTATGTTGAAAACAGTTATATTTTGACTTGTCATCTATATTTTCAGCTTTTTCATTACTGTATTTAAAAAAAAGTTTTAATTTTTATATTAGGGAATTACATAGGCCTTCTTTTTTATCTTATCATGTTCTACCCCAATATTATAACAATTAATATTGAAAACAACGTTTGTACAACTACCCAGAACAAGAAAAATAAATTGAATTGCAATATGAAAATACCTATTATTTTTTTCTATTTGTTAAGTAATTTTTCTTTTTATAATGTTCCCTGATAGCTGTAATGAAAGTCAGTAGTTGCATCTTTAGTTTTGAAGATAATGTGTTAAAGAAAGCCTATTACTTACTATAGTAGGTCCCAGCCTTTTTCCAAAAGGGCTCACTTAACTGAATCACAAGACTCCAGAGGTCCATATGCCTTGACATTTTCTCACAGAAAAAGTACTATGTGGTAATAAAAACATAGAAGAAAACAATACAATAATAATAATAATAGTAACAATGGTAATAAAACAATTACACAAGAGCACAATGCTTAACAAAGTAAAACAATAGTAATTTCACAAATACGTTCATTTTTATGAGAATAGCATAGGTGCAACACGATAGCAAATGCAAGACTCTGTGCATGGTGCACTGATTAAAAGAATATTCCTTTGGAATATTATAGGAAATCCAGCTCTCTGGATACTCATGTGCATAGGGATTTTGTAACATTGCAAAGCAATTGTATCAGGTGTTCAGACTAATTGATGGAATGCTGAATCTGAACACTTTGTGAATACTAGCATTTCACCAATTTAGTTAATGAATACTGAATTTTATAAATCATTGAGTTAATAGATTTCCAGTAAACAGCTCTAAATTGTATATAATGATTAAATATATGGATTATAATCACATTTATATCACTTTGTGACCGCTTTCATGATCCATCAGTGGGTTATGAATGCTACTTTGATCTACATTGACTGTGTTACACATTTATCCTTGAACCTTGTAATGTATTCCATTTGGTCTTACAGGTATCTTAGTTTTTCACACCCTGATGATATTTTACAAATTTAATAAACTTAGTGCAGGTGTTTTTCTCTTTTTTCATTTTAAAGGTTTTTAAAAAGTACCAATTAACTGTATAATACTTTAACATATTCTTCTTACGATATATACTCTTGTAAAATTTAAGCATTGAACAAAATGATTCTTTTTTCGATTTCCATCTTTCAATTTTGTCCTCTGTGTTTAAACATACACACATATATATAAACACACAAAATATCTACATATAATATTTATTTTTCATAGCATGTTTATGTGCTACTCAAGTAGTATTCATATTTCACAAATACCATGCCTATATATATTAGTATATATTTATAATTTTTATACTTGCATTTAAGTCAATATTACATGTTAAAGATTGATGTTAACAATATCGTTCTCTTTATTACAAAGCTGTTGTATAGTATTCCATAGTATTTATATATATATATATGTCCAGTTTTGTACAGTCATAACCCATTTTGTTTTCCATTATAAGCAAGCTGGAATGAATATCTTTGAACATTTCCCTTTCATAACAGTGGGGTTATTATTTTACGGCTGATAGTGATAAGAAAAATCTCTGTCTTATACAGTCTTCACATTTCAGAGTTTAATAGACACTATAATTTACATAGGAAGTACACAAATATACATATCCATTAGTAGTTTATGATTGTCATATACATTTATACAAATCTTTGCCAACACTTGGTTACTAAACTTTTTTTGCATATTTGGATTAGGATTTTCTGTAAACTTAAGAATGTGATTGTTAACAATTTAGGTATTCCAATTGCTCCAATTTATTCATTTATTTCTTTATCATTTAGTCCTGCTACAAACATATTAAGTATCCCTGCAAAAATAGTGGTAACCAGTTTGACTGAGTTTTTTTATTGTACCCCTTACAGCTTTCTGAATATCAGTTAGGAAGATAGCCTTACAAAGAAACGCCCTTTCTGTTTGTGATCCTAAATTCTATATCAGACTGTGTTAAAAACAGAAAAAGAGAAGAAAAGAAAATGTTCTAAATAATGACACTTTGGTATAAGTAATAATAGGGCAGACTAAAATTAGGAAAGGTATATGCCAAACCATTAACAATCTCTAGAAAATGGGAATGTATAGAGTCAAAAGAAGAGACATTCATAATTTTTGCAATGCATACCTATATACATATTGCGTAAATGTGTTATAATTGCAATTTAGTTTAATTTTAAAAATATAAAGGACATGATAACTTGGGAAATTACACTTATTTGCTTTTTTTAAAAAGTTTTACAGGCCTTCCTTACAAATTAATATATATCCTTATCTTCTTATTACCCAAAGCTGTCAAATTTGTTCAAATGATCGTAGCATATAAGTTTTATCTGTTTTAGCATCTTTGGATTGTTGACAATTTGAACAATTCTTATAGAATATACCTAAAAAATCAACATGTAGTTTTAGAGAAGGAAAGTGCTGGAAACTAAACAATAGTTTGCTACCAAGTACATGGGGGGTGAAATCTCTTAGTAAGAAGATGAAGACCATTTTAAAAAGCAGAGTTTTTCTTTGGAATTACATTTTCACAGAGTTTAGCAGACAGTGAGTATTTGTTGTGAACTAAGTGTTAAACTAGACATAATGGAAAATTTGAATTTTTATCTGAGAATACAGTTGTCCACAACACAAACTCATCAATGTTCAAATTAGAAATGCATAAATGCATAATAATTCTATAAATTTTCATTTTCCAGTGTAGTTACTTTTAGTAAAGTAGCTGGTAGTTAATGGCTTTTATCTGTTAAAGTGAGCATTTGAGACTATAAAAAAAAAAAAAAAAAAAGAAATGCATAGAGAAAAATCTCTGGGCAAACCTTAGACTTAACCCCTCAGATGGGTAAAGTGAGAATCATTTCTAGAAGTTAGAGTCCTCAAGAGGAGCTTCCTAAAGGCATGACTTTCAAGTTAGCTATTAAAGAAAATAATGGATTAGCAGGAAAACTCAGGGAAAGTGTACCAAATAAAGAGTGAGTTTAATAACTTACTTACCTCAATGATTATAACATATGCAAAAACAATTGTCCAAAGAAGCCAATAAAATTACTTAAGATCTCTTTCCTTTTTGTTCTGTTTTCAAAATTGTAGTTGAAATCTGGAGAGACAGCTGCCAACATTGCTAGAGAACTGGCTGAACAGACAAGAAATCATTTGAATGCTGGAGATATCACTTATTCTGTCCGGGCCATGGATCAGCTGGTAGGCCTCCTAGATGTACAACTCCGGAACTTGACTCCAGGTGGAAAAGATAGTGCTGCACGAAGTTTGAACAAGGTAAGGACCTTAGTTACATACGTCTTTAAAGCTGTAGAAAAATCAGTGAGACTTCCCTGATTAATTTCTCTCTTTCCATAAAATCAGATCATTCTAAAGAAAATTGCTAGCTATATTCAATTCACTTCACTGTCTCATTATAATAATGATCTTATTTGACTTTCAGTCTAAGGAACAATAAATGATAATCTCTTTGCATATATTTTGAATTATAATTCTGTTTTCTGTAGAATTCTGTTCTGGATGCTAAATTCTGACATGGTTAATATAGATAAATGCCACTTCTTTTGTTTCTCTTTTTTTTTCCTTTCAAGCCTTTATATTAATATGGTTAATAGTAAAACAAATGTCTAATCAATAAAGAGAAATTTAGAAAATAACAACGAGAAAGGATATTAATAATACATTATAGATTTAAAAAAAAATAATTTAACCTAATTCATATTACATTTAAAAACTCATTGGACAAAGTATTTGTTTTAATTTTCCTTTTGATTTTTAAGTAACTTATTTTGCATCACTACCATTATAACTTAATAGGTTTTAATGTGTTTCAGCAACTTTGAATTGTAAGTAGTAAAAATATTTTTTAAATTTTAAGGAAGTTTATGTGTTTTAATTTATATTTATAAATCTGCAATATATGTTTATATACATTATATACACATATGTAAGCATTTTGTATATAACTTATACAGATATAAGCATTGTATTTACTTAACTGTATAAAATATGTTTTATATATTTATAAGGAGTATCATTTATGTAACAAAATTTCACATTGTGAAAAGATAATAGAATTGCTGCCATTAGATAGCATATATTCTCTTAATGGCATTTTTGTAATAAAGATCAGTTATAGAAACTGGATTTTAAGGCCTTTAATATCAGGGATAATCTTAATATCAGAGATAGTTCAAACAGCAAGAATTTGGCAGCAACAGACTAATATCCTGTATGGAATTCACTGAATGAATATTCCCCTTTAGAATGAAAAAATAACTTTACGGAGTGGTCTTTGTTATGTTTATTTCTTTTCTGTCTTATTTGACTAAGAGTCTCATGAGATGGAAGACATCTTTTAAATGATGATTGTTTGACATTAAAGAAAAAAAGAGCTAGATGTTTTGTCTGGCAGTTTTTTCTGCAACTTCATCCTCAGAAAATAGATTCAGTTTTATCAATTAGATAGAATTTATTGCTAAGGGTTTTTTTGTTTGTTTTTTTTTTTGGTTATTTTCATGCTGAGTGAAAAGGAGTCATTTTTGTCACTCATATCCGTGATAGAATCTCAGCCCAGCCCCTGACAGAATATAATCCGCAGCTGTCTACGTAATCTGGGCATGCTGTGATTTTACCAAGGCTTACTGGATGCTGTTAATGAATATCGCGGCCAGCTATTGTTATTATAATGTACTAGAAGTAGTAATTTCTATTAATGCTGTATATCCATAACACTACTTGTTATAGAATATTGTGTATCTTTATTTAAAAATGATGTTGATGTCTGGCAATATCAGGTAAAGCTGGCAATTAATGTCACATTCTAACAGGCTACAGCTAATCAGCTTGCCTAGTCTGAATATCAAATAACTACATAATGGGCAAATTTCCATTTGTGAAGCTTTTTAATGCTTTCTTTTGTTTCCTATTTGGCTCTTTTCAGTTGTTTATATAATGTGGTTTGTCATATGTTAATTTGCATGATGGGGTAAAGAGATGGGAGGGCAAAGGTTATTCACATGCTTCCTGGCTTGCTCCCATTTCCTGTGGTTCCCACTGTTCCCTGAAGCAGTTATAACCCAACAGATTTGCAAAGTCAACTCGGTACAAATCAATCGTGCTCCACATTGAAATTCTGGAGGGTTTAGAGACCTTTTAAACCAAGATGCTAGTCAGTGATCCAATGACAACCCTGGCAATTTACTTGCACTCATTACTCACTTAATTCTTTAGAGGAGTAACTACTCTGTGCTCACTGAAGAATGTATGAATTAAAGTTAGGAGAGTATTAGCCACACAAAAGGTATCAGAGTAACTGCTTCTTAAAAATGGGTAATTTTCTCCTTCAACAATCAAGGATACTGAAGGAAAAAAAAATACTAGAAGAGGAGGAAAACTGCAATCTAATATATAAAATTTGCAGTCATTTATTTAAACCAAGCAAATATATGTATTAATTATTCATTTTATCACCAGGAAAAAATACTTGGTACTGAATATGAGTTGCTGTTAATCTTTTGCCCAGAAAAACATCATTCTGTATGCAAACAAATAAACACAGTCTTGTTATTCCACAAAAGTTTCTAAAATGTGTAAAATCTTTTGGTCAAAACTATTAAAAGAAATTCTTCAAGAAATAAAAACAGAGATAAATCAGAAGATTAATCACATTCTTTTAATCAGAAGTTACTTATCTCTTGGTATTTGTCCCTTAGAATCAACGAATCAAATGAATATGCATTTCTACTTTCTCAATAAATGGAACTTTTTGTATGTATGAACAAATGGTTTGTGGTACATATTAACTATCTATATTATCTTTAAACCACAGACAATTTACTATCTTTAAAAAATGGGTTTCAAATTCTTGACATAATTTACTTAACTTCACACATCTTCATCTGTGGCCCACAAGTTAATAACTAACCTCATATGAAATGAATCATGTCAAAAAAATAAAGTATATTGATTTTTACTAATTTCTACTAAATTTATTCTAAGATTTCTTTCCATCATTAACAGCTTTATACCATACAGTTATCACCTGGGTTCTGGAAAGGTATTGGTTACTATTTTTCAAGCCAATGCTGACATTTTGCTGCTGCTTAGCTGTCATTCTCTTCTAGAAAGTAGTGCACAACAAAATAAGGTGTTTGTGTAGATGAGTTCTTTTATTTTTCTTGTTTTCTTCTGTCACTAACTTGTTTTTTCTATTCTGTGTTTAATCTGCTGTCTTAATGGATTCAGCTTCAGAAAAGAGAGCGCTCTTGCAGAGCCTATGTCCAGGTACTTTCTGCGTTTTTATAAATGTGTTAAGTTGTTGAATTGTCTCTGTTGGCAATAGCATGTATGGGAATCTGATAGAAAGATGATAATGTATTGAACTTGAAGAATTTCAGGGAGGGCATAGAGGGTGGGAATGGAAAGCTATATGAAAGAGCACGTGCTAAAAAGAAATTTGACAGTGACAGTGCTCTGTCATACAAGAGGAACACAGACTAGCAGAGGTGCAACTTTGGTGTGAGAATTTTAATCATCATTGAAAGGTGAGTTGGATGTAATATATAAATCTCCAAATTCTTCAAAGGCGGGTATGAAAACATTTCATTCATATATTGATCTGGTTAATACTTGAGTAACAGGTCATCCAGAAATGACACTCAATCAAACAAGACAACAGTTCCAGGATCCTTGGAATGTTATGCTTCTGTACCAAATTGGTCAAGACATGCTGTAATGATCTTTTTCTTCCACTCATTATAAGCACATGAATCCCAATGTGAATGTTTCAGTTAACTTGTTGTAATTTGTTTCTAAGCAAGATTGTTAAAAAAAAAAGTTTCTATGTTTATAAGTTCTTGTGGAAAGGAATCCCAGAAGCAAGCTTCATAGTTATTTTTAGAAGAAGGAAAACAAGGGCAGGGATGTCAGAAGGTAAGAGAGAGAGGAGAGAGGCGAAGGGGAGAAAGGAAGGGAGGCCAGGCCAGATGACAAAATGATTTAGTGATGACTTCACTCTGCTTTATTCAAGGTGAATCAGTCCATGGGTTGCCTGAGTCGGTGCCTCACCGTCAGTAGCACACTCTTCCTGAGGGATATTGGGCAAGAGTTAGTTTTATGGAGACAACTCCAAACAGGGATTGCCAAGGATGTTGGGGACTTCCTTAAAGGCTAGCAGATCCCGTTTTCAAGGGTAAAGGGAGCTGGGTTAGAGGATTGCGATTGGCTCCTTGACAGTCATTTCCCATAAATGCAGGTTTAGATTTGTGATATGGGCCAGGCTACTGAGGCAGCTTCCATTCTGTGGGTTCCAGTAGACAAATCAACTTTATCAGAAGGAAGAAAAATATGAAACTTTGCAGCTGTAAATTTTATTCCCTGTGTGGATATATCAGCATTTTTAAAGGGGAAGGTCAACTACATTTGTAAAGAGGATGTCCTTAAGACCCAAGTTACTAGTTCTCAGGTTGGTAGTCCAGAAATTAAACTGTATCAGTTTATTCACAATAAGAGCATTTTGTGAGACTGTCATTTAAAAGGAAAAAAAAAAAATTATAACAGAGGTTAGGAAGAAAACCTTTTAATTTGTATTTTTTCTTATAAAATAATGAACCTTTGTATATAAGAAACTTCAAATTTTTCTAATATTTTGGAAAAGAAATTACTTTGGGAGGTTTTTTATATATACTGCTTAATGTGTGTAATAAATAGAAAAATTGAAGTACTCTTCAGAATTGAAAGCTGAGGATCATTTTTGAGCAATATTAGGATTGTTTTTGATTGCAATCTATATTATCCTTTTAATGGGGCCTAGGAAATAATTAGAATTAGACTTTCAGTATTTAAATCTATGAAATGCATGGTCACTCAAACAAGAATCTCTGATGGAAAATTAATAGCACAGTTTATTCAATAGCTGATTTCCTGTTGTTATAATTGACTGACTATGAATAAATGTTTTAGCTATTGACTAAACATCTGATAAGACCAAATACAAACAGAATATTGGTGAAGTGGAAATGCTCTGCTTGCTAATACATGACATTATTTCTATTCCTTTTATTATAGATCATTATTCTGTGAAATTCTAGACTGAATAATACCTAAATCTTTAGTCTGTTAGGCTTTTAAAGACAAGTTCCCTGTTATTTCTATGTTCAGAGCAAATTCTAAGCTACCAATGAAATAGGAATGAAATATACAAGAAAGGTTTTTTGTAATAAATTTGAAAAAAAAAATTTATTACAAGATACTTTTTTTTTTTTTCCTTTCCATGGGCACAAGAAGTGATTCTTCTAGATATGATTTTGACCATCTAAATACATTTAGTATTTAATTATTTAGAAGTACAGTGTCTATTTTATGAATTATCTAGATCCATTCATTACTTCTTGCTTCCCACTTTTTATTTCACACACACACACACAGACACACACACAAAATAACAGTGAAATCTAGACTGTCAATAGTCAGCTATGCGGAGAAGGCAATGGCACCCCACTCCAGTACTCTTGCCTGGAAAGTCCCATGGACGGAGGAGCCTGGTAGGCTACAGTCCATGGGGTCACCAAGAGTCGGACACGACTGAGCGACTTCACTTCCACTTTTCCCTTTCATGCACTGGAGAAGGAAATGGCAACCCACTCCAGTGTTCTTGCCTGGAGAATCCCAGGGACGGCGGAGCCTGACGGGCTGCCGTGTATGGGGTCGCACAGAGTCGGACACGACTGAAGTGACTTAGCAGCAGCAGCAGCAGCAGCAGTCAGCTATGATAACTGATCTATAAGTGAGCAATTAAAAGTTAGTTGCTTTGATTTTTTAAAATAATATATGAATCTCCTAAAACTCTTTGTGCTTTTGTCTCAAGAATTTTGATGAAATTAAAAAACTGGGTCCAATATATTTTATTTTTGTTATTCAGTTGTAATTTTAGATTACCCTAAAAGTTTTGTTGACTATTAAAATACAGGTATTCACATATGTCAACTTAAAATATCATTACCATATCCTAGACACAATGCATGTCTTCATTTAGAAGAGGGTTTCAAGTTTTATGCCAGAGAAGACAAGTAAGGCTTGTGTTCCATATGCATATTAAGTAGCTACCATGTATATTATTACCAGGAGGAGCCATAGAGGTGAAGATGAGTAAATTGAAATCTGGAGAGATCAAATGACTGGAACTAGGTCACACAGCTGACACTGATGGCACTAATGCTTCTATCCTGGTGCATCCAGTGCTTCTTCAACACCATGCTTAAGAATAACAGTGATGTATTATGAAGAATAAATCATTTATTAGGCATTGTGACCATCACTGTGAAAAGCATTTTGCATAAATTCTTATTTCATATTCTTTTGCAGGAACTATTAAAATTTACTGAAATTCATTTTTCACTGTTTTAAATGCTTTAAAAGCAGGACATTTTCCTAGTTAACAGATATGTTTTGATTTTTACCAGCAGTTTCCTTTGTCCTCCAAATCCCATAGGTGGCATGGACTCCCTAGAGACTCGCAGTCAATCTTGCTTGATGGTAATAGAGTCTGCCTGCCAATGTAGGAGATGTGGGGGATGGGGGTTCAATCCCTGGGTCATAAAGATCCCCTGGAGGAGAAAATGGCAACCTACTTCAGTATTCTTGCTTGGAAAATCCCATGGAGAGAGGAGCCTGGCAGGCTACGTCTGTGGGGTCACAAAGGGCTGGACACAACTGAGTGACTGAGCACACATGCAAAGTTATTGATGTGAATCTTTTGAGTCATTCTTTGGAAACCACTATTATTTGCATAGTTAGGCTGAGAATTGATTTAAAAATTATTAAATAGCTGCAAAATTTTTTAAAAAGACACACACCTGGTTTCTTCTCTTCTTCCCATCCTTCCTTCCATTTTTCACTTTTTTAAAAGGCAGATAGTACTCTATGTTTTCAATCTTACAAAATATTTGAAATAAGCCCTCTTTTTATTAGATTTTACTTACTTTATTTTATTTGGACTTAAAATTTGCTTATTTATTTATTTATTTTGTTTGTTTCACCTTCATTATCCACTAGAAATCTGTATCCTAGGTACCGTCAGTGTAAAAGCAATCTCAGCTTCAACTGTAAAAAAAAAAAAAATCACAGAGTAGTTAACAAAACCATCAAGAATTACTAGTTGAACACATGTGCCCAATAATCTTCTCAGTACTGGGAATACAGCAGTGCCCACAAGAGGTCAAAATCCCTGCTCGCTCTCCTAGGGTGAAATATCTAGTAGTAGAATATAAGCAGTAAATATACGGTATGTGAGAAGATAATAAATGTTATGGAGAAAAACAGAGCAAAAAATGCATCATGGAGGTGAGGTGACATTTGAGAAAAACTCTGAAGGAGTGAACTGTGAAGTTATGCAGGAAAAAGCATTCTAGCAAAGAAAACAGGAAGTTTCTGAGGTAGAAATATACCTGTGTTGTCTAGGAAGCCAGTGCAACTGCAATGGAGTGAAAGAGAAAAGGATGACAGGACTTCAAGGGCCCAGATCTGATAGACCTTTGTAAGGACTTCAGCTTTTATTCAGGGGCAGATAGGAAACCCCTCCAGGCTTCTGAGCAGAGGGAAGACATGGTCTGAGATGTTTTAAAATTAGATAATAGATGATAGCAGGAAAAGTTAGAGCTGAAACAGGGTAACCATTTGGGCAATAACAACTGTCTAACAGGATATGAGTATGGGATGCTCAAATAATTTTTCTGGTTCAAGATTTTTTTTTAAAGTGGAACAAATAGGATTTACTAAGGGATTATAAGGTGAAGAGTCTGGAAAAGAGAGGCGTTGGAATGACCCACAGTGTTTTGCCTGAGCAACTGGACGAATGAAGTTGCCCTTTACTGAAATGGTCTGTGACCAATTTGGGAAGAACATGAAGAGAACTTCACTAAGACATATTTTAAGTTTCTTATCAGATATGCAGTATTGATGGTAAATATGCAGTTAGGTATATGAGCTTAAAATTTAGCTGAACGGTCAGGCTAGAAGTAATCAGTTAGTAATGTTTCAAAAACCAGTCAATCCTAAAGGAAATCAATCCTGAATATTCATTAGAAGGACTGATGCTGAAACTTAAGCTCCAGTACTTCGGCCACCTGAGGCGAAGAGCCAACTCGTTAGAAAAAAACCCTGATTCTGGGAAGGATTGAAGCCAGGGGAAGAAGGGGCATGACAGAGGATGGGATGGTTTGATGGCCTCTCTGATTCAATGGACATGAGTTTAAGCAAGCTCCAGGAGATGATGAAGGACAGGGAAGCCTGGCATGCTGCAGTCCTTGGGGACGCAAAAGAGTCGGACATGACTGAGCAACTGGAAAAGAGCAACAACAAAACCAAAAACAATGTTTCACTTAGAGTGGCATTTTCAGTCAATGTACTAGATGAGTCAATCAAGGAAATGAGTATAGAGAGGAGAGAATCTAGGGCTGAGACCCAGAACGCTGTTGTATGATGAGGTCTGGGAGAGGAAGAGTAACCAGCAGCAGAGACTAAAGAACACCTTAAGAAGGAGGAGGACCTGAAGAGTATGGCATCCAGGAGTCAACTCAAGTTCTTATCTCACACAAAAGGAAAGGTGTCAAGTGCTGCTGAATCTGCTCAGAAAAACAAATACAGGTTTTCAATGATAAAAGTAATGTCAACATTTGATGAATTTTAAAAGATTCTAAAGCCTGGCTACATAAGCATTTCTACCTATTGCTTTCTTTTTTTTTTTTTTGGTCTTTAATACAGCCTTTCTCTGAACCAAAGTTGCTACTTGCACCTTTGACAAAGTGAAAATTGAATTATGCCAGTTTTACTTGTATGCCTTTGGTGGATGAGACAAGAAAAGATTCTAACCTCCATTTATACTGCTAGGAAGAAATTAATGAGTATTTTCAAGTTCCTTGTTTGGTCACTTAATTGGCTGTGTGACAAAGAGCTCTGTGCTGCATGTCAAACAACTTTTTGAGTCTTCTAATGATTTGTGCTTTGCTTGACTTGTGATACTATTCTTTGTGGCCTGTCAGGCTGGATATCCTTGTTAAAGTGGCTAGAATAAATTGGCTAGTGGTGTGCATACAATGTAGTATATTAACTACAGCAACGGGGAGTACTTTTAGCAGCTCTTTCAGGAGATTTCGATGTTTGCCCATAAGCATCAAAGCCAACTCGGACTTTCATTTAATATAATTAAAAGGACATCTGAAAGTAGTTTGAATCACACCAGGTTCTTGAGGTTTGGTAACCCTTTGTTAAAACACCATGAACTTAATATATTTCACAGCTTGATAAATCTGCACTTGATTTGTGTAAGAGAGAAAATATAAATCTGCACCCTGCATGTTTCTGGTGCCCTGAACCTATTGCTAAAAGACATTGAGATCAAAGAAAGTGACTTCTATGTAAAAGTAGTTTTCTTTAGATAAAGAAGATATAAGAATTCTTTTTTTATAAGTTGTAGTCATTAAATACTGTTGTAAAGCAATTGTTGAAACAAAAGATAATAAAACCATATGTAATATAAGCAATATAAATTATACAGGCTATTATTTAAGATCTTGGACAGGTCAGTTCATAAATCTAATGATTTGAAAACCTCCAAAGAATAGTGACAGATGTTGATGATGGACTTTCTGCTTTGACATGCAAAGAACATCATTTTGGGAATCTCTCAAAATCCCTGTGGCTAATGTGTCAGATCAGGCAGAGATGGCTGCTTTACAAAGTTACTTCCAACTCTTCCATTTTGCACATTTCCTATAAATAAGCAAAATGTTCCTGTTTTCATATATATATATATATATATATATATATATATATATATATGAAAGTAGCTAGAATATATATATATATGGTTTATATATATATATATATATGTAGAATATAGATATATAGATATGGTTTTTAAATGCTTCAGGAAGTAATTCTAATAAGGGTGGGAGGAAAAGACCTTTTATTTCTATATAAAATACTTTCACCTAAAACAAAAGTATTTTCTCACTTTTTTCTACCAAATTTTATTCTCTTCTTTCTTATAACTTCTTGATTAAAGCCTGGATCATTATTTAATTGTAAAATTGTTCATTTAAAGTCCATTCTAATGCATCATTGCTTTCTGAATATGAGTTTACCTTCAGAGAAGTTTTAAATACATAGAGTATAAATATATATTATTTCTATGCAAACGTAAGAGAGTACACATCAATTTACCTTACTCCTGCTAAGTTGTTTCAGTCGTGTCTGACCCTGTGCGACCCCATAGATGGAAGCCCACCAGGCTCCCCCATCCCTGGGATTCTCCAGGCAAGAACACTGGAGTGGGTTGCCATTTCCTTCTCCAATGCATGAAAGTGAAAAGGGAAAGTAAAGTCGCTCAGTCATGTCCGACTCTTAGCGACCCCATGGATGGAAAATCCTCCGTCCATGGGATTTTCCAGGCAAGAGTACTGGAGTGGGGTGCCATTGCCTTTTACCTTACTATGTGTCTTTAAAAGCCTTATGATCATATACCTAACCAGAAGGTAAAAAATATGTTTAAAATAGCATTAGAGATTTAAAATCCTACTTTCTGAACCTATCATTAGCATTTCTGGTGCAGGTTAGAAAAGAAATGGAAGCTTTAAGGTGTCATTTGCAGTAAAGTAGTTGCCTAATGACTTGGAACCATACAAATGATTTTTTAATACTACTCCCAACAGAATTCTAATTTTTATATTTTCACTTATCACATGTATGAATTTTGTACAGCCAGTAGTCACAGAGACTTAACTATGGTAACTTAAACTAGGACTTTATTTTCGTAAATAAAAAGGAAATGCAGTTGAAGCAGTTCAAGATTAGTATGAACACTCCATTTCAGAGACCAAGGCTTCATCTGTTTTTCTGCTATATTGTCTTTAGCACCTGGGCTTCTATCTTCAAAATGACAAGATGCTTACTTAGCATCCAATCATCACTTCATGCTGATTTCTACGCAGAGAGAAGGGGAAGAACAGTAGACTGTTCATTTCTGTTACAACTTTCCAAAAATCTCTCCCAACTACATTTAATCATTTCCCCTACTCCTAACCATATCCCTTGGCTGTTCAGTTTACATATATAAATTCTTCTTTGATAGAGTTTTGCAGCTGGGCATAGTGTCCAATGATTCTGTGTCTAAAACAAGAGAATTATTGGGAAATAGTATTCTTAGATGAAATAAAAAACACTTTTTTTCATATTGGATGGTACATATTGATATATTCATCCAGTCTTGATGTGATATCTGCCAGAGAGTTATGATAATACAATACCAATGGTTACTTTTAAATCCTAAGTAGAGATTAAAATATTCTTTTGATTTTTATAGTCTGAAGGCAATCATTTTTGTTCAAAGGAAAAAAAAAGGTTATTTCAAATTATTTCCAGATGGCATTTCCTTTTAGTACTTTTCTGAATAGCTAATATATTATAAAATCAAAAAGTAGAATAATAGATATGTCTCCTTCCCATTCAGGCCACTGCATTGCTGACTCCAGGGCATGCCACTGATGATGTGACCTATTTCATGGTGCCCCATCAGAGTTGAATGGTGCAAACAGCCCTGCCTCTCTCCCCAGTAATTCATATCTCCTTCCCCCAAACAATTACTGTATCAACCTCTTAAATATCTTACCAGGGAAGACTAGTTTTGCTTACATCCATATTTTTATAACGTTTCTTTATAAATCTTGTCATACAATCACAAAACAGTGTTTGTTCTCCTTGCCTACGACTAGGACGTTGACAGTAGCTGTGGCAAACTCACATTATGTGGTAGCATTCCACCACTGAAAGAATAAACATATACTCATTATCAAAGGCAGTCTTGCATCACAGTTTATATCAATAAAACAAGTTTATCAGTAGGATACCAGTTGAATAAAATGCTACACCAAATAGTTGAATACTCTCTAGCCACAGAAATGTTTTTAAAGTGCAGATTGATCAAGACTTGATCCCACTCAAAGACTGTCTTTTTCCCTTAAAAAAGTCCTGTTTTGGACTTGTTCTCCTTTCTCCTTTCCTTTTTCTCGGTAGCATTCACTTATCTGACAACATTTACTTGATGCATAAATAGGATCATTCCTATATCCTGAAGACCATTTAAATTGTACTTAGCAAATGAAAAATGACCTCTAAATATTTACCATTTAATTTAGGCCTTCATCTAATGTTTCCAATTGCTTGATGGTATTTGCACTGAAGAGTATGAAAGGCAAAAAGATATGATACCAGAAGATGAGCCCTCCAGGTTGGTAGGTGGCCAATATGCTACTGAGGAAGAGCGGAGAAATAGCTCTGGAAAGAATGAAGAAGCTGAACTAAAACAGGAATGACTCCCAGTTGTGGATGTGTCTGGTGGTGAAAGTAAAGTCTGATGCTGTAAGAACAATATTGCTGAGGATCTGGGATGTTAGGTCCATGAATCAAGGTAAATTGGACCTGGTGAAGCAGGAGATAGAAAGAGTGAACTTTGGTATTCTAGGAATCAATGAACTGAAATGGATGGGAATGGCAATTTTAATTTAGATGACCATTATATCTGCTACTGTGGGCAAGAATCCCTTAGAAGAAATGGAGTAGCCCTCATAGTCAACAAAAGAGTCTGAAATGCAGTGCTTGGGTGCAATCAGAGAAATGACAGAATGGCCTCTCTCCGTTTCCAAGGCAAACCATTTAACATCACAGCAATCCAAGTCTGTGCCCCAACAACTAATACGAAAGAAACTGAAGTTGAGCAGTTCTATGAAGACATACAAGACCTTCTAGAACTAACCCCAAACAGAGATGTCCTTTTCATCATAGGGGATTGGAATGTAAAAGTAGGAAGTCAAGAGACACCTGGGTAACAGGTAAGTTTGGCCTTGGAGTACAAAATGAAGCAGGGCAAAGGCTAACAGAGTTTTGTCAACAGAACACACTGGTCATGGCAAACATCCTCCTCCATCAACACAAGAGACAACTCTACACATGGACATCACCAGATGGTCAATACCCAAATCAGGTTAATTATATTCTTTGCATCCAAAGAGGGAGAGGTTCTATACAGTCAGCAAAAACAAGACCTGGAGCTGACTGTGGCTCAGATCATGAGCTCCTTATTGAAAAATTCAGGCTTAAATTGAAGAACATAGGGAAAACCACTAGGCCATTCAAGTGTGACCTTAATTAAATCCCTTATGATTATACAGTTGAGGTGACTAATAGATTCAAGGAGCTAGATCTGGTAGAGAATGCCTGAACTATGGGCAGAGCTTCATCACATTGTACAAAAGACCAAACCGTCCCAAAGAAAATTAAATGGAAGAAGGCAAATTGGTTGTTTGAGCTGAGAAAAGAAGTGAAGCAAAAAGCAAAGGAAAGAGGAAAAGATATAACCAACTGAATGCAGAGTTCCAGAGAATAGCAAGGAGAGATACGAAAGCCTTTTTAAATGAACAATACAAAGAAAGCAGAGGAAAGCAAAGAATGGGAAAGACGAGGTCTCTGAAAGAAAATTGAAGATATCAAGGAAACATTTCATGCAAAGACAGGCACAATAAAGGACAGAAATAGTAAGGACATAACAGAAGTAGAAAAGATTAAGAAGAGGTGACAAGAATACACAGAAGAACTATACAAGAAAAGTCTTAATGACCTGGATAACCGCATGGTGTGGTTACTCACCTAGAGCCAGACACCCTGGAGTATGATGTCAAGTGTGCCTTATGAAGCATTACTATGAAAAAAAGCTAGTGGAGGTGATGAAATTCCAGCTGAGCTATTTCAAATCCTAAAAGATGATCTGTTAAAGTGCTGCACTCAGTATGTCAGCAAATTTAGAAAAGTCAGCAGTGGCCACAGGACTGGAAAATGAATGCAATGGTACAGAAGTTTTGAACATTCTTGGTTCATAGATAAAGCAAGTGGATTCCGGAAAAATATCTACTTCTGCATTGACTACACTCAAAGCCTTTGACTGTGTGGATCACAACAAACTGTGGAAAATTCTTAAAAGAGAGGGGAATGTCAGACCACCTTACCTGCCTCTTGAGAAACCTGTATGCAGGTCAAGAAGCAAGAGTTAGAACTGGACATGCAACAACAGACTGGTTCAAAGTTAAAAAAGGAATACATCAAGGCTGCATATTGTCACCCTGGTCATTTAACTTGTATCCAGAATACATCACACGAAATGCCAGGTTAGATGAAGCACAAGCTGGAATCAAGATTGCTAGGGGAAATAGCAACAACCTTAGATATGAGGATAATACCACTCTAATGGCCTAAAGCTAAGAGGAACTAAAGAGTCTCTTCGTGTGGTAAAAGAGGAGAGTGAAAAAAGCTGGCTTAAATTAAACATTCAAAAAAACTAAGATCATGACATCCAGCCCCATCACTACACTTCATTGCAAATAGAAGGGGAACAAGTGGAAACAGTGACAGATTTTATTTTCTTGGGTTCTAGAATCACTGAGGATGGTGGCTGCAGGCATAACATTAAAAATGCTTGCCGCTTGGAAGAAAGGCTATGACAAACCTAGTCTGTGGATGCTAATCGCTTCAATCACGGCTGACTCTTTGTGACTCTATGAACTGTAGCCTGCCAGGCTCCTCTATCCATGGCATTCTCCAGGCAAGAATACTGAAATGGGTTGCCATTTCCTCCTACAGGGAATCTTCCTGACTCAGGAATCAAACCCATGTCTCTTATATCTCCTGCACTGGCAGACATATTCTTTACTACTAGCACCACCCAGAAAGCTCCTAGACAAATCTAAACAGCATATTAAAAAGCATTGATATCACTGTGCCAACAGAGGTCCGTGTAGTCAAAGCTATGGTTTTTCTTGTAGTTATGTACAGATATGAGAGTCAGACCATAAAGAAGACTCAGTGCTGAAGAATTGATGTTTTCCAATTGTGGTGTTGGAGAATACTCTTGAGAATCTCTTGGACGGCAAGGGGATGGAACCAATACATCCTCAAGGAAATCAACCCTGAATATTCATCAGAAGGGCTGATGCTGAAGCTGTAGCTCCAATACTCTGGCCACCTGATTAGAGGAGCCAACTCATCGGAAAAGACCCTGATTCTGGGAAAGACTGAGGGCAGGAGGAGAAGGGAGTGACAGAGGATGAGATGGTTGCATGACATCACTTACTCAGTGAACATGAGTTTGAGCAAAGTCCAAGAGATAGTGAAGGGCAGGGAAGTCTGTTGTGTGGCAGTCCATGGGTTCGCAAAGAGTTGGACACTTATAGCTACTTAACAACAACAGCAACAACATTTCCACTGCAATAGAAATTCTCAAAACACTTCTCTACATCTCTTTCACCAGCCCCTCTCCTTATACTGTCTCTTAATTTCACCTCATCAGACTTTGCCCTCACTATCTTATTGCAGCTGTACTAGTTGAGGTCATTAATGATTTAATGCTGCTAAACTCGGTAGTCAGTTGTCAATTCACTGCACTTAACCAGTCAGAAGACACAGGTGATCTCTGTCTTTCTTAATACACTATCCTGAAGACAACTCATTCTCTTGATTTTCCTCCTCTTGATTCTTCTTTGCAGTCTCCTTTGTTCGTTCCTTTTCTTCTAAATCCTTGGGTTTGGGTGCCTCTTAGCTCAGTTGGCTCTTGGTGCTCTTTGTTCTGACACTCCTATGGTGATCTTGTTGATTTAAATGGCACCTATGTGCCTAAGACTCTCAGATGTTATCTACAGCACAGACCACTTTCGTGAACTCCAAGATTAGTTTGAAGGTAACTTTTCAAAATCTTCACTTTTTTTTTTAAATAGACATCAAATTCATAACTGAATTCCAAGTCTTCACCTGAAAACTATTTTATGTGCAGTGTTCACCTACTCAATTGATTTGTTTCACCCCTGCCACCTCCTATTTTCTAAATAAAGCTCCAAACATGCCTCTTTAAGATTTTGAAATATGCAAAGCATATTTCCACTTGTTGAATTGCATTGTTTGTTCACCCTTTTGGAATACCTCCTCCAAATATATACATGGATAACTCTCTCAGCAACTTTGTCTTTGTTAAATCATTACATTTTCAAGGAGGCCCACCTGGACCATCCTAGGTAAAATCAAAAGCCACCCTGTCCCCAACCCTACCCCTAACTCTGAATCCCCGTATCATGTATATTTTCCTTTTATTTTACATGATAGATAGATAGATGATTGGTAGGAAGACATGATTTACCCCTTGTCTGTTTGGTTAAAGTTGTATTTAAGCTTGAAATTCTCATGGAGCCTTTCTAATACAAAGCTTTGTGTTTCCACTATTATAATGCTTGTCATGCTGTATTTTACTTGTTTAATTCCATTGTTATCACTTTGAAGGAAGGAAGAATAACTATCTCTCTTTGCAGTATCTCAGTTAAACGCACTTAATTAATATTTGTTGAATGAATGTTGAGTAAGCAAAAAGTTAATGGCAACCCACTCCAGTATTCTTTTCTGGAGAATTCCCATGGGCAGAGAAGCCTGGAGGGCTACATCCATAGGGTTGCAAAGAGTTGGACATGACTGAAGGGACTTAGCACAATTTTTATAACACAACATAGATTTGACAGCATTCAATCATTTAATTTTATATAAGATTTAAAAATAATACAGTCAGTAACAGTTTGTTAAAAACATTTTTAAATAACAGGGGTTTCTTGAAGAGGCAGAGTCTTTTTTTGTAAAATTTCTGTTTTATCTTGTTCTACTATTAAAGGTTCTTATTACTATATTCAGGTCAGTTGTGTTATACAATCTAATTTTTATTAAGACTTGAAAATGCCAACACTTCACTATAATATAAAAGGGAGTTCAGAGATTAGTGGTTTTATATGCTTAGTAATATTAAATGACAGTGATTATTAAAATAATCTTAGGTTTATTGATCAGATGTGTAAATATCAGTCACTCAGCTTGACGTCTAATAAAAAAACTTTAAGTTTAAAACTGTTTTGAAGACTTCTAACATTTGACCTTTAAAATTTTGATTTGAATCAATGTCTAAACATAGATTGGAGTACAATGTGCCCTATTCAGGAATAATGTAAAACTTTTGCTCTATTTTATTTTATTCTCAAATGACAAACTTATTACAAAGTCAAAAATGAAGAGTTAAAGTTTTTTTTTAATTTTTAATTATAAATCAATGTAAATTATATATTATATATATATATGTGTATATACATATACATATATATATATAGAGAGAGAGAGAGTCAGAAAGCAAGAAATTGGAGCAGAGAAGATCTGAAGGTTTGTTTTTCTTTCTCTGTGTAGCCTGAGACTTATACATGACATGTATTAAACATGGAGAAGGAAATGGCAACCCAGTCCAGTATTCTAGCTTGGAAAATCCCATGGGCAGAGGAGCCTGGCAGGCTACAGTCCTTAGGTCACAAGAGCCGAACACGACTTAGCGCTATCTTTCTTTCTTTCTTTCTATTAAACATAACTATATATATGATATAGTAAGAGGAACAATTTTCAGCATGATTACTGTATACATTGATAAAAAATATTATGTTCATGAGAACACAGGAAAAAGACAAAGAAGTGGAGGTAAAAAATAAAATTTCGTGTTACTAAGCAGTTTTTCAAAAGGATGTCAGCAATTTATTTACTACTAATGGGAGATAATTGCTCTTAACATTCTAATGGGCTGCCTAATGATAGTATACATATATATCAACATATGCTTCAACACAAAAGAAAAAAAAATGAAAATTCATTAAAAAATAATGAATGACCTCAAGAACTTAACATCTAAGTTTATAAATTCTTTATGTAAATATATTTAATGGCTGTAGATTTTCTACACAATACAGCCCAAACTATCATACTGAAAATCTTCTAAGATATGAATTATACTCACCATCTCTCTCACTTTACTCTTTTTACACTTTTTTTAATCTATCTTTTCTTACATCGTGCATTCTTCTCACACCAAACCCAACCCATTTCTTGCCTCAATACCTTTGTTTTTTCTTTTTTAATCATCAACTTGCTTATTATGTACCTCAGCCTCAAATTACCTCTTCTGAGGTAAAGAAAGCTTATTTATCTTTTAGTGTCTGATTCAAAACCAAACACCTCTAGGATCTTTTATCCTTCTCAGCAAGAATTCCGTACTTTCTGTCCCATGCGACATGTTTACCTTCTGCTTTGGAGTGTACGCAAATTGAGAACAGATTTCCTTATTTTTCCTAACCTCACCCAGCAGTGATTTCCCTAGTTCTTTGCATATCATACATATTCAATAAAATATGAGTTTCATTGAAAGTTAAAATGAATTACCTTCATTCCCTGTAATTCATCCTGCCTTCCTTCCAAACCATGCTGATATCTGGTCACTCAGAAGACTTCTTGGGTGACATAGCAAAAAGTTACAGGAATAAAAGAAGATGTTTTCAGTTTCCCTATTGTATTAATGATTTGATAGTAAAAGTAGGATATTTTTGTTTAATGAGCCTTTATTTAATACTAAAATGTCTCGAAACACTAAAATTTACCCTGGAAAAACAAAAATGAACATGATATGTCCCCTGAGGACATCATAATCTAGTGAGAAAGCCAGACCCAAATATGAATAATTCTATTAAAGGTGAATAAGTACTAAAAAATGGGAGCCCATTGTGACATCAAGTCTCTGATGATAATGATTTGGATAAACTGGCTAGTTAATAGACCTTTTCATTTGTACTTAAATAATCTTTGCTCTTATAAAATCAGAGATTTTTTTTTTTCTACTGATGTGAAAAGGGAGAAAACTCACTTTCATGTGAATCTTCACTAGATGGCAATAATTCAGCAAAGAGTTATTGAACACTTACTGTGTGCCAGGCAGTTTTGGGCACTTACAAATGACACACAATCACTACCTTCATGAAGTTTACCTTTTTTGCATGAGTGGCTACCAGTGAACATAGTTTTGTAGGTAAATAAATATCTGACACACCTTAGATAATGATACCTGTTACAAAGAAGACAAAACATAATGGTTTAAGTGGGTGACTCTCCTTAGATATGCTGCTAATGGAAGACCTATATGAGTAGCTGATACCTGAGCTAAAACCTGAATGAGATTATGATTAAAAAGCTTGTCTTCAAAAAAAATGCCATGATGGTATAGTTTTATATCTTTTCAAAGGCATTCATTCTGTTTGGATCTTTATTTTAATGGTTTTCAAGCAAGAAAGAAGGGTAACTAAGTTTCCCAGGTGATTTTGCTTACCTCGTTTAAGATTTAGAGTTTATCTTGGTAAGAAATGCCATTGATATATTTCTCACCATGGACCCTTTTATGTATTCTTGCTAAGGAATTCTAGACTATTTCACAAGCACATTCTCCTGGAAAAATGATGAAAATTGATACTGGAAAGATATACAGCTATTTTTCACCAAATAAATACAGCGTCCCTTTTGAAATATATGAAGTGTGATTAAACAGTTTAAAACACCTTTTAACAAACATGCTTTAATTAATGCTCAGTGTAAAATTAGTCAAATGAATTTGCTTAAGATCTGAATTTAATGATGAGGGGTCATATAATATTGTGCAATGCCAATATGTGTCCAGAAAGATATGGGATGTCCATAATTCTGGTATGAATCTAACTGATTTTCACACTTCCTAATTTATGTTTGATTTTTAGGAAGGCAAAAGTGACTTTAGAATCTAGTCTGTAGACTGTTTAATAAGAAAAGTAGTATATTATATAGAATGCCCCTAACCACCCTCAAATTGAAATATGATGCATCTTATTTTCTTATGCAGTTCCCACTTTGTTAATTGGTTAGAAAACATCAATTTGCCCAAAGGCACACTGAAATGTGTGGTGGAAACAGAATATAAATTCTCAGGTCCATCTCCTATTCAGTTTATGTGTTTTGAAAAAGATAATGGGGTGAAGTAACATTTAGTTTCTGGCAAAGATATTTTTAATTAAATTAACATCCCAAAATTTTAAATTATTTCAGTCTATAATGTCAATTAGGTATTTTTGTTTGTTTTCCCTTTTCAATCAAAGCATTGTGGTTAGAATATATTTTTTAAGATTTATTCAGAATTAGTCTTATTTATTCTAATATTAGAATGTAAATCTTAGGTCAATAAAAAAATGATAGCAGAAGAGAAATTGATGAGAGCTATTGATCAAGTGAGAAGGCAACGACAACCCACTCCAGTACTCTTGCCTGGAAAATCCCATGGATGGAGGAGCCTGGTGGGCTGCAGTCCATGGGGTTGCTAAGAGTTGGAGACTACTGAGCGACTTCACTTTCACTTTTCACTTTCATGCATTGAAGAAGACAATGGCATCCCACTGCAGTGTTCTTGCCTGGAGAATCCCAGAGACGGCGGAGCCTGGTAGGCTGCCGTCTGTGGGGTCGCACAGAGTCGGACATGACTGAAGCAACTTAGCATTGATCAAGTGATGTCCCATTGCTGCTGCTGCTAAGTCTCTTCAGTCGTATCCGACTCTGTGCAACCCCATAGAAGGCAGCCCACCAGGCTCCCCCGTCCCTGGGATTCTCCTGGCAAGAACACTGAAGTGGGTTGCCATTTCCTTCTCCAATGCATGAAAGTGAAAAGTAAAAGTGAAGTCGCTCAGTCGTGTCTGACTCTTAGCGACCCCATGGACTGCAGCCTACCAGGCTCCTCCATCCATGGGATTTTCCAGGCAAGAGTACTGGAGTGGGTTGCCATTGCCTTCTCCATTACCTCACTTTAATCAAATTCATTGTGTATTTCCTGTTCAACTTTGGTTCTAAACTGTAGTTAAGTTCATTTCTTTGTAACCAAATAAAATGAAAAATCAACTTGTATTTTAAAGAAATGTTTTTGAGGTAGTGAAAGCAATGTAATAACTAGTTTGACCAGAAAACCCCCCCAAAATGAAAGCTTTATTACCTAATGTCATCATTTGTGTATTAAATGTATAAATGTTTAAATATATAGGGAAAATGAAATATAGATGTTCTTTTGCTATTGAATATGTGTGACTGTTTATTTGGTCTTCATGAAACTGGTAACAGGGACATGTCAACAACCTTTGGAAAGCTTAACACAAATTGTATTAATTATAAAGCTATTAAAATTGACTTAATTGTGCTTCTCACTAACAGAAAACAGATCAGTTAGTTCAAGCCTCTAGAATACGTATTATGAATTTTTTTAAAAAATCATGTATTTTTATTTTTTTTTTTTGCACTTAGTCTTTGTTGCCATGTGTGGGTGTTCTCTAGTTGTGGTGAGTGGGGGCTGGTCTTCTTTGCAGAGCGTGGATATCTCATTGCAGTGGATTCCCCTACTGTGGAGCACAGGCTCTAGGGCACACAAGCTTCAGTAGTTGTGGTACACGAGCTCAATAGCCGCAGCTTGTGGGCTCTAGATAGTGCAGGCTCAGTAGTTGTGCATGGGCTTAATTGCTCCATGGCATGCGGAATCTTCCTTTACCGGGGATCAAACACGTGTCCTGTGCAATGGCAGGTGGATTCTTACCCACTGTACCACCAGGGAACGTTACGAACTATCTAATACACATGTTCCTCCCATTCCTCCATAGTAGGTAAGTTGTGTATCAGTTCTGCTCATGACATTGCATTGTAAAAGAGGCATTTCTTCCAGATCTCACTTCAGTGTGAATATTTTGCAATTATCAGGGATGACTTTTGCTTTATTCAATGAATACTTTTCTTCTTCCCACACTGAACTTTGATATCAAATGAAACTAAAGATAGGATTGCACCTAAACACTTGTTATGAGCCAGGCAACCCTATGAAATGATTTCATTATCATCTCTAATTTAAAAAGTTAAAAAAACTTGCCCAATACCACACAACTTGTAAGGTGGCAAAGTACAATTGCAGACTCAGCAGATCTGGTTCCAAATCCCACACTGATTTTGGTACCTGAGAATTCTGTCTCAATTCTTGTGCTGACATTTCCTTTTATACTTAGGCAATCATAACAGGTGCTATTTAAAAATAAATAAATACTAAATTTGTGTTTTAACCCACCTAGATTTTACGACCTGTCATTTCTGCAATAAACTTGGAAGTCATTTAGGCTTTAATAGAAAACTTCTCTAAAACTTTGTCTTATTTGGGATGAAGCAGTTGTTAAAATATGCTCAAAATATATAATGAAAAAATATTGCACCTTATACATTTTCAGTTGCAAAATTAAGATAATAATGTTGTCTGATGTATTTACTGTCAATTTAAAGACTCAGTATTTTAGCTAAAGCACCCCATTTGTAAACAGTTTCCTATTAAGAACATCTCAGAGTTGACTATAGTTGCTTCTTTTCCTTTTGCATTTTTAAATTAAAAAAAAAAATCTATAGAGGGAAGAACAGAAACATTGCATTATCTCCCCAAAATGTTCCCTGAGGTAAGGTTTAATCAATGTAAGGTGATTCACTAATGTTAAAATGGTTGGTCCATAAAGAACTGGCATAATTTTTGTCACATATGCGGTTTTCAGAACATTTCTAATGAATTAAGAGCAGTGAATCCGAGAAAGAATACATCCTTGCCCTCAAGAGGTCACTGTCCTCTGTTTGGCTTCAGAGAATACCTAATCTTTTTTGTTGTTTGATTTCTATCTGGCACCTCCTTTTTTGGCATGTCCTGTTGGCATCACCCCATAGAGAACTTCCTGGAAAGCAGATCAAATTGTTGTGATCCAGAAATGCTTTTGCCTGATTTCTAGGTCATGTTTTAAACACAGAACAAATGACAGAGCTAGGCATATTATGTGGAAATACTCAGTCATTAAACTCATGAGAGACTTTTTTTTTAATGATACAAAGTACTCAGCTTGCAAGTAGAACTATTTTATGTAAAAGTCCAGTGATGTTGATTTTTAGCCAGAACTTGGAAGAGCTGGGAAAAATATCAAGAACAACTTTTATCAAAAGGCAGATTAGTTTTTGAGGCTGGTGTTAATTGGTAGCAAGGTGTTTCATTATGAAGCTGAATTTTTAACAGTTGTTACTTGGTTACTATGAAAACACCAGCCAGAAGAAAACACTGCAGCTTAATGGGTATTGCCCCAGTCTCTCCCACTCCTTCTCCAATGTGTCAATACTGTGAGTCCTGTTTTAGAAAACCTATGTACTGCCTGGAAAGTGCCTGTGTTTGCTGTTTATTCAACTTTATTTCCGGATTATTTCATATTTCATAATCAACAGGTTCAAGGAAGATCACTTTCAAACTGCCGGTGGTGTATTTTTCTGTTGTCCACTTCTCTATGTTTGAGTGAAATCTTAAGAAGACCTTAATGAAAGAACTGTCTTTTCTTGCAACCCAGAGTATTGAGCTAACCGTGGGAAATATATAAATTATAACTAGAAAGACAGTTCTTTTGAATGAAGCAGAGAGAACCTTAGTGCTTTATCTCTATGTGTGAGTGTACTTACTGCTGATTTTTTTTTTTTTAAGGAAAAATGCTCAAGGGCCATAGGTAGCAAGCTCCAACTCTTTACTCCCCTCCCTAACAGTAAACAGCACAGAGATTTCTCTTCCAAAGCCCTGGGAGTATGTATGCTTTGATAATTTTCCCCATCCTGACATTATACTAGCTGGCTAAGAAAAAAATTGGTTTGCTTAGTGAGTTCTTAACCTATACATAACAAATTCTTGTATTGTCCTGTCTTTAGTCATCCTTTTGATTTTTATTATATTCAGCATCTAGTTTTATGGTGATGTATAGAGGAAATCGTTTTTGTGGTGATGTGATGAAAGTGTTAGTTTGAATTACTTGCCAACAGTTTCCCAGCCAAATAATTTAATTATGTGATCACAGTCTTATTGAAGCCTTTGCTATTGATTTTAAGAAAGAAGCATAGCTCTATTTGTTGTCCTTCAGAACAAAAAGCAGGTTTTCCTGTTGCCTTGCAAAGTCTTAGCTAGGATTTTACAGCACAAAATAATGAATGCTTCCACTGCAGCATGTCACAGGGGAGGCTGGGACAGTACTGAACTCATGCACACCAATGATTCTTACTTGCTGGGCAGCATGTATGCCTGGATTTCTGACAACCCTGTGGGTTCACTAGAGACCTCTGTCATTCTGTTCATCTTCTTGTAGGCAATGGTCGAGACAGTTAACAACCTCCTCCAGCCACATGCCTTGAATGCCTGGAGAGACCTGACTACAAGTGATCAACTGCGTGCAGCTACCATGTTACTTTACACTGTGGAGGAAAGTGCCTTTGTGCTGGCCGATAACCTTTTGAAGACTGACATTGTCAGGGAGAACACAGACAATATTCGTAAGTGACTTTTGTTATACAGAAGGGCCAGAGAAGGACAAGAAAAAACTATCATCTTGTTCAGCAGAAGAGGGGAAAGAAAAAAGTATCATCTATGGTGAACCACATATGAATGGTGCTTTATTTCAAGGGAGATAAGTTATTGTTTTTTTATACTTAGGAGGGTATCACTTGTCATTAGCTTAGAAGTGTGCTCATAACCATGCTGTATCTTTCCAAGGACATTTCAATACTGACTATATTAGCCTGACCTGAGACCAAGGACAGTGAGATCCTTTATTTTTTTTTTAATTTTTACGTATGAAACTGATATATACATATAAGTTTCTATCTATGGAGGGTAGTATTTGAAATTTTATCCTGTGGATCACTTCAGTTATAATAAGAATTTCTCTTAATTATAAACTATAAAGAAGCTAGTGATTTAAGTAAAGGTGTTAAAATAATTTTTGATAATTGTGTTGCTAGGTCATAAAAAAGTATAAATCTAATTAGTGTGTATAAGGATGTAGCTGACACTTTTATTTCAGAAGATTTGATAAAGTTATTTCAAACTTATTAGAATTAAAGATAAGTCAATATTGATATAAAAGTAGAGCTCCATATTATAAAAAGATTTCACTTAATTCATAAAATAAAGGTAACATTTTGAAAGTAAATTGATAGTAAATGACAAACTGTATTTGAGCTTTAATTTTAAATTCTAGGCTTTATAATTGATATTCTTACTTATCTGATTTTTAATAACTTTTATTTGCTTTATTTTGAAAAAAAAATTGAAATATTAAAAATAATTTCTAAAAACCCTGAACTACTATAAAGTATAGCAGATGAAGATCAGTTCCAGTGTTTTGATTTCAGAAGTATTTCGGTAATTATATTATCTTAACTTTGGCATGTTTCTCAATGAGTACTGGCATCTTTTTACCATTAATAGAATTGGAAGTTGCAAGGTTGAGCACAGAAGGAAACTTAGAAGATCTGAAATTTCCAGAAAACACCGGTCATGGAAGCACTATCCAGCTTTCTGCAAATACTCTAAAACAAAATGGCAGAAATGGTAGGTTAGAATTTGTCTATTAAGTTTGATGGAATTGAACTTGTCATTAATTCATTACGTCTTAGGTTGGAATTTTAGATCTGCTATCTAAAATCTTTCCTCTCCTCTCACTGCACTGATCTCTTTCTTCTCCTCTTTCTTAGCTTCTACACTAACAATATTTTAATGATATTTGCTCTACAAAATTCCCAGTTATATTTGGAAATTGTTGTTACCTTTCAGATGTAGAAAAATATCAGAAACTTGAATGTGAGGAAAATTGATAGACAACAAAATTCAGCAGTTCTGACTTTTTCCTTTGGAAGGAGTAACTCCCACCAACTTGACAGATTTTGTTTCTTAAATTTCTAGTGGAAATTTTATTTATAATTTAAAAATTGTATTTTCCTTATTAACTTATTTTTGAGGATGTTTCTATGCTTTTCCTTTGCAAAGCATATCGAAAATGTAAATGTAAGCAGATGCTTTTGGACAATGGAACCAGTAGATACAGATCAATTTAGTACCAGATGTTTAAAAGCAGAGACATTACTTTGCCAACAAAGGCCCTTCTAGTCAAGGCTATGGTTTTTCCTATAGTCATGTATGGATGGACTATAAAGAAAGCTGAGCGGTGAAGAATTGGTACTTTTGAACTGTGGTGTTGGAGAAGACTCTTGAGAGTCCCTTGGACTGCAAGGAGATCCAACCAGTTCATCCTAAAGGAGATCAATCCTGGTTGTTGATTGAAAGGACTGATGTTGAAGCTGAAGCTCCAGTACTTTGGCCACCTGATGAGAAGAGCTGACTCACTGGAAAAGACCCTGATGCTGGGAAAGATTGAGGGCAGGAGGAGAAGGGGATGACAGAGGATGAGATGGCTGGATGGCATCATCGATTCGATGGACATGAGTTTGGGTGGACTCAGGGAGTTGGTGATGGACAGGGAGGCCTGGTGTGCTGCGGTTCATGGGGTGGCAAAGAGTCACACAAGACTGAGCGACCTAACTGAACTGAACTGAACTATAGCAACTGAGTATAATTAAAACTAAATAAATATTTTAAAAAATAATCTCACAGAGAATATGTCTCAAGCCTCACTAATATTAACATTTTTAAATAAGGAGGTGATATCTTTTAACCTGCTATGTGATGGGAAGGTGACTTCATGTACAACCAACTCAAAACTGATTTTTCATATTGCAAGGTAAATAGTTTTGAAAAAGAAAAGACTTAAATAATATCAAGAAAAACAGATTATGTTTGTTGCCAGATGAACAAAATTCTTTAATGTTGGAAATTTTATCAGCCCTAACTTAAAATTGTATTTATTTTGTTGCTAAGTGTGAATATTGATGCATCACTAAGATTTTCTGTAGAGTGAAATCAGATTCCTGATTCTTCCTAGTGGTTTCCCTTCTTTGACTATTGGCCCACATCAGTTTATCCTGTAGACAGAGAGTTCTTCACCCCAACTTATACTTAGAATGAAATAAAATGACTTCACAGACCTATCACATGCTCCCTAGTCCAATTCTTTCCTGGCTCAGATGCTCCAGCTCATGTCTGTTTTTAGCATGCTCTCTGTGATCTAGACAGTCCAGTCTTGATTTTCTTTTTTAAATTGAGATATAATTGGCATATAACATTATGTTACTTTAAGGTGTACAACATGGTGACTTGATATTTGTATATATTATGAAATGACACCACATTAAGTCTAGTTAACATTCATCACCATAGTTAATTTTCTTTTTCTTGAGAGAAGTTTTAAAATCTATTGTTTTATCAATTTTCAGAATAGGTAATATAGCATTATTAACAATAGTCACCATCCTCATGACTTATTTCATAAATAGAAGTTTTTACATTTTACTCTCATTTTGCTTACCCTCACCCTTCACTTCAAGCCACCAGTAGTCTGTTTTCTTTATTAGTTAGCTAGTTTGTTTTTTCTTAAGATTCCACATGTAAATGAGATAGTTCTGTTTCTCTCTCTGACTTATTTCACTTAGCATAATGCCCTCAAAGTCCATGCAGTTTATAGCAAATGACAAAATTTTCCTTTTCATGGATGAAGAGTATTCCATTTCCCATTTTATATCTCTCTATATAATTATATACATAACATTCTCTTTATTTGTTCATTTATCAGTGGATACTGGTTTCCATGTGTTGGCTATTATAAATAATTCTATAGTGAACATGGGGGTGCATAGGTCTTTTTCAAGTCACTGTTTTTATTTGCTTCGGTTAAGTACCCAGAAGTAGACTTGCTGATCATCTGACAATTCTGCTTTCAATTTTTTGAGGAATCCTCATATTTTTGTTTTTTTGTATTCTATAGTAGATATATCAATTATATTTTTGCCAATAATACACAAGGGTTCCCTAGTTTAGTCTCAGTAGTATTTCTTGAATGTACCAAGAATATTCCCTCATCAGACTTTGTATTTTCTTTCTTCTGAAGTGCAATTTTTACATTACTTGTTCTAGAAACTTCTCATTCACTGCTCAGTATAAATCTTAACCCTTTAGGAAAGTTTTTCCTGTTGCCTCAAAGGTAGACTAGTCTTTCCCAGTCATTCTTTTCCCATTAGCCATTTTCTACAAGTGCTTCTTCATAGCCTTTATTTACATATCATTATATAGCAGCCATGGAATTAAAAGACGCTTACTCCTTGGAAGGAAGGTTATGGCCAACCTAGATAGCATATTTAAAAGCAGAGACATTACTTTGCCAACAAAGGTCCGTCTAGTCAAGGCTATGGTTTTTCCAGTGGTCATGTATGGATGTAAGAGTTGGACTGTGAAGAAGGCTGAGCGTCGAAGAATTGATGCTTTTGAACTGTGGTGTTGGAGAAGACTCTTGAGAGTCCCTTGGACTGCAAGGAGATCCAACCAATCCATCCTAAAGGAGATCAATCCTGGTTGTTCATTGGAAGGACTGATGTTGAAGCTGAAACTCCAATAGTTTGGCCACCTCATGCGAGGAGTTGACTCATTGGAAAAGACCCTGATGCTGGGAAGGATTGGGGGCAGGAGGAGAAGGGGACGACAGAGGATGAGATGGTTGGATGGCATCACTGACTCGATGGATATGGGTTTGGGTAAACTCTAGAGTTGGTGATGGACAGGGAGGCCTGGCGTGCTGAGATTCATGGGGTCGCAAAGAGTAGGACACGACTCAGCGACTGAACTGAACTGAACTGATATGAAATTATTATTAATAATAATAATTATTTTTTTAAGCTTCCTGCATATTGTCTGACTCTTTCTCTTTCTCTGTCTGACTCTGCCTCTCTTTATCTTTCTCCATGAGAACAAGAAGCTTTCCCAATATGTTCACTGATGTAACCCTAGTACCTGGCGCATGGATACAATCACTAAGGGTTTATCAAATAAATATATGGATTTTCAGATATAAAGCCAATGAAGATTGAAATATGTCTACATTCATCATATAGACATATAGTTTACATAGTCATATAGTTTTGAACTCATTTTATTTACTAAATTAATGTGTGCATGTGTATGTGTGTGCTTTAGGCCACATTTAAGCATGAATGTAGTGCTCAAAGCTCTTCTTCTGGAGTGGAGATTCTGTAACAATTATATATGAAAAATTGTGCTGGTAAAATAAGGTGGGATAACAGTCTGACACCATTCCACAAGGGGAAATTGGTATGAATTATCACCAGTTATAAATCAATTAAAATAGCAGTTGTTTCTGTCAATGAGAAAAATACATAGCCATTCCTAAGTTTAGCCCTCCAAAGATTAACATTTTTATGTTAAGTCTAGAGGAAAAGAACTAAAATTAAATGCTATGTTGTAACAGTCAAGAAGTATTTAGTACATTATTGTTTGTATTAGAAAGTATAAGAATGTCCCTTTCTGTTATGTAGCTCGGATAATAATCTCTTTACTGGATTAGAAATCTTATAGTATTACTGAGACAGCTAGATGATCAGACCCAGAAAACATACAAGAGCAAGGAGGCTGACAGCAGCCTGTATCACAAAGAAACAGTGCTGTGACATGTCACTGCTGCCACAAGGGAAGGTGCTGCCTCTGCTCCACCTGCTACTTCCTTGAGTCACTAGTTCCCCATCTGAAATCTGAGGCTAGTGCATCTGACTGGACACATTGAACTGAGGTGCCCCGAGCAACCTCTTTGAAAAGCAGGCGGGGAAAGCAAATATATGTCCCTTTTGTGTCTATAAGTCTCTAGGAGTAGGGCATTTCCCAAACATGGGAGTGCAATTAGATATTGGACAGCCCCCTCGCTCCTCAAAAAATGTATTAATTTTTATCTTTATCCCCACTTCACTCTAAGATTCAGGGATTTCCCTGTCTTAGTTACTACAGTGGTCAGGACAGTGCCTGTCTCTTGGGGAACCAAAATGTATTTATACTGGAAGTAAGACATAGGGCTTTAAGAAAGGAAATTATGTAAAATTTAAGAGAAGCATGTTAAAAAATTAATTACAGAGGATTTATATGTAAGAGATTGTCACAAGAGAAAAAATAAGGCAGAAGGACATAAGAAGAATGTGATCTTGAATATGACAGTTGAGGTTTAAGACAGGTAAGAAATTTTAAAAATGTATTGAAATACAGTTAATTTATAATGTTATATTTACAATATATATATCCATTCTTTTCCATTATGGTTTATTGCAGGATATTAAATATGCTGCACTCTGTAGTAAGACATTGTTATTTATTCATTCTCTACATAATTTGCATCTGCTAATCTCAAACCCCCAATCCTTCCCTCTCCCAGACACCCTCCCCCTTCAGTAACCACAGGTAAGGATTTTGAATATTTTATTTTGTTCTAATTGAAATTGAGAAATAATTAGAATATAATAAAATGCACTTATCTTAAGTGTTTGATCTCCTTGCTTGATCTGATCTGACAGCAAACAGATCAAACAAGTCAGTCCTAAAGGAAATCAACCCTGAATACTCATTGGAAGGACTGATGCTGAAGCTGAAGCTCCAATACTTTGGCCACTTGACGCAAAGAGCCAACTCATTGAAAAAGACCCTGATGCTGGGACAGATTGAGGGCAGGAGGAGAAGAGGGGAGCAGAGGGTGAGGTGGTTGCATGGCATCACCGATGCAGCGGGCATGAACATGGGGGAGTTCCAGGAGATGGTGAAGGACAGGGAAGCCTGGAGTACTGCAGTCTGTGGAGTCACAAAAGTCAGATACAACCCGGTGACTGAACAACAGGATCTTAAGTATTTAGCTTGATGAACTTGACAGTTATACATTCCTCTGTGATATCACATAAAATAAGATGAGTAATGTTTTTAAAGTGCTGTACTCAACATGGCAGCAAAATTGGAAAACTCGGCAGTAGCCACAGGACTGGAAATTTTCAGTTGCATTCCAATCCCAAAGAAGGGCAATGTCAAAGAATGTTCAAACTTCTGTACATTTGTGTGCATTTCACATTCTAGTAGGTTATGCTTCAAGCTAGGCTTCAGCGGTGTGCGAACTGAGAACTTCCAGATGTAAAAGCTGGGTTTAGAAAAGACAGAGGACACAGAGATCTTATTGCTAGCATTCACTAATCATAAAGAAAGCAAGGGAATTCCAGAAAAGCATCTACTTCTACTTCATTGACTCAACTAAAGCCTTTAACTGTGTATATAACAACAAATGTGGAAAATTCTTAAAGAGATAGTAATACCAGACCACCTTATCTGTTGCTTCAGTAACTTATATGCAGGTAAAGAGGTTCGTGACATTGTACAGGAGACAGAAATCAAGACCATCCCCCAAAAAATAAATGTAAAAAAGCAAAATGGCTGTGTGAGGAGGCCTTACATATAGCTGAGAATAGAAGAGAAGCAAAAAGCAAAGGAGAAAAGGAAAGATTTACCCATTTGAATGCAGAGTTCCAAAGAATAGCAAGGAGAGATAAGAAAGCCTTCCTCAGTGATCAGTGAAAAGAAATAGAGGAAAACAATAGAATGGGAAAGACGAGAGATCTCCTCAAAAAATAAGAGATGCCAAGAAAATATTTCATGCAAAAATGGGCTCAATAAAGGGCAGAAATGCTATCGACCTAAAAGAAGCAGAAGATATTAAGAAGAGGTGTCAAGAATACACAGAAGAACTATACAAAAATGATCTTCACGACACAGATAATAACGATGGTGTGATCACTCACCTAGAGCCAGACATTCTGGAATATGAAGTCGATTGGGCCTTAGGAAGCATCACTACTAACACAGCTAGTGGAGGTGATGGAATTCCAGTGGAGCTATTTCAAATCCTAAAAGATGATGCTGTTAGAGGGCTGCACTCAATATGCCAGCAAATTTGGAAAACTCAGCAGTGGCTACAGGACTGGAAAAGGTCAGTTTTCGTTCCAATCCCAAAGAAGGTAATGACAAAAAATGCTCAAACTACCTCTCAATTGCACTCATCTCACATGCTAGTAAAGTAATGCTTAAAATTCTCCAAGCCAGGCTTCAGCAATACATGAACTGTGAACTTCCAGATGTTCAAGCTGGTTTTAGAAAAGGCAGAGGAACCAGAGATCAAATTGTCAACATCTACTGGATCATAAAAAAAGCAAGAGAGTTCCAGAAAAACATCTATATCTGCTTTATTGACTATGCCAAAGCCTTTGTGTGGATCACAACAAACTGTGGGAAATTCTTGAAGAGATGAGAATACCAGACCACCTGACCTGCCTCTTGAGAAATCTGTATGCAGGTCAGAAAGCAACAGTTAGAACTAGACATGGGACAACAGTCTGGTTCTAAATCGGGAAAGGAATAAGTCAAGGCTGTATATTGTCACCCTGCTTATTTAACTTATATGCAGAGAACATCATGAGAAATGCTGAGCTGAATGAAATCCAAGCTGGAATCAAGATTGCTGGGAGAAATATCAATAACCTCAGATATGCAGATGACACCACTCTTATGGCAGAAAGCGAAGAAGAACTAAAGAGCCTCTTGGTGAAAGTGAAAGAGGAGAGTGAAAAAGTTGGCTTAAAGCTCAACATGAGAAAACTAAGACATGGCTTCCATCTCCATCACTTCATGGCAAATAGATGGGGGAACAGTGACAGACTTTATTTTGGGGGGCTCCAAAATCACTGCAGATGGTGACTGCAGCCATGAAAATAAAAAAATGCTTACTCCTTGGAAGAAAAGTTATGACCAACCTAGACAGCATATGAAAAACCAGAGGCATTACTTTGCCAACAAATGTCCGTCTAGTCAAGGCTATGATTTTTCCAGTGGTCATATATGGATGTGAGAGTTGGACTATAAAGAAATCTGAGTGCCACAAAATTGATACTTTTGAACTGTGGTGTTGCAGAGAAGGCAATGGCAACCCACTCCAGTACTCTTGCCTGGAGAATCCCATGGACGGAGGAGCCTGGTAGGCAGCAGTCCATGGGGTCGCTAAGAGTAGGACATGACTGTAGCGACTTATTAGCAGCAGCAGCAGCAGTAGCAGCAGAACTGTTGTATTGAAGACTCTTGAGAGTCCCTTGGACTGCAAGGAGATCCAACCAGTCCATCTTAAAGGAAATCAGTCCTGAATGTTCATTGGAAGGACTGATGTTGAAGCTGAAACTCCAATACTTTGGCCACCTGATGCAAAGAACTGACTCATTTGAAAAGATCCTGATGCTAGGAAAGATTGAGGCCAGGAGGAGAAGGGCACGACAGAGAATGAGATGGTTGGATGGTATCACCAACTCAATGGACATGAGTTTGGGTAAACTCCAAGAATTTGTGATGGACAGGGAGGCCTGCCGTGCTGCAGTCCATGGTGCACGATGTTGCAAAGAGTTGGACATGACTGAGCGACTGAACTGAACTTAACTGAAAGAAGCAACAGTTAGAACTGGACATGGAACAACAGATTGGTTCAGAATTGGGAAAGGAGTACAGCAAGACTGTATATTGTTGCTCTGCTTATTTAACTTCTGTGTAGAATATATCATGCGAAATATTGAACTGGATGAATCACAAGCTGGAATTAAGATTGCCAGGAGAAATATCAACAACCTCAGATATGCAGATAATACCACTCTGATGGAAGAAATTGAAGAGGACCTAAAGAATCTCTTGATGAGGTTGAAAGAGGAGAATGAAAAAGCTGGTTTGAAACTCAACATTAAAAAACTAAGATCATGGCATGCTGTCCCATCACTTCATGGCAAACAGAAGAGGAAACTATAAGCAGTGACCGACTTTATTTTCCTTTACTCCAAAATCACTGCAGATAGTGACTTCAGCCATGAAATTAAAAGGTGCTTCCTCCTTGGAAGGCAACTGATGACAAAGCTAGACATCAGAGACATCACTTTGCAGACGAAAGTCCGTACAGTCAAAGCTATGTTTTTTCCAGTAGTCATGTGTACATGTGAGAGTTGGACTATAAAAAAGGCTAAATGCCAAAGAATTGATATTTTTGAATCATGGTGCTGGAGAAGTCCCTTGAACTGCAAGAAGGTCCAACCAGTCAATCCTAAAGGAAATCAACCCTGAATATGCATTTAAATGACTGATGCTGAAGCTGAAGCTCTAATACTTTGGCCAAGTGATACGAAGAGCTGACTTACTAGAAAAGACCCCGATTCTGGAAAAGACTGAATTAAAAAGGAGAAGGGGGTGCCAGAGGAAGAGGCGGTTAGAGAGCATCACCAACTCAATGGACATGAATTTGAGCAGACTTCAGGAGATAGTGAAGGATATGGAACCTGACATGCTTCAGTCCCTGGGATCGCAAAAAGTTGAACACGACTTATCAGCTGAACAACAACCACCCAGAGAATGTCCTGATGTCTCTTTCTGGTTTTCTCACCCCATCTCCTCACCTGATGAACCACTTTATTCTCATTAATATTTCTAATTACAAACTTTATCTGTACTTAGACTTCATATAACTGGAATAATAAAGTTTGTGCTCTTTCCATCTGTATTCTTTAACTCTGTATAATATTTTGTGGATTCAGTCATGATGCTCCATCTTTCATTAGTTTGTTCTTTATTGATGTATAGTAATTCTGTTATTTTAATAAGCCATAATTTATTTATTCTCCTATTGATATACTTTGAGTTGTTTATATTTTTGCACTTTTGTGAATAATGTAGTTATAAACATGCTTATACAACCTTTTCTTTCTTTGTGTATATATGTTTCCATGTATCTAGCAAGGGTAGATATATGTTTAACTTTATAAGAAATTGCCAAATATTTTTCCAAATAGTTGAACTCCCACCAATAGTACACAGAGGTTCATTTGTTCCACACTTTTACCAATATTAGTGTGGCTAGTCTTTTGTAGTGTGAGTTGTAGAGATTCTAGTGGGTATGAAATGCTATTTCTATTATTTTGATTTTTACTTCCCTAATTATGAATAATGTTGACAGTTTTTCTTGTATCTATTAGCTTTTTATATATCTATAGTAAAGTATAATAATCCTTTATAATAAGTTTATGTGTTTTGCCATTTTAGTATGATATTTATTATTTGACTGTTGAGTAGCAGAAATGCTTTATGTATTTATGAGTCATACGCATTTATATTTCCTAGTTTGTGGCTATCTTGTTAATTTTCTTAATATTGTATTTTGATAGACAGAGAATTTCAATTTTGATAAAGCTTAGTTTACCGTATTTTTCTTTTATAATTAGTGGCTTTTGGGTCCTATCCAAAGCATCTTTGCTTTCCCCAAGAGCACATAGATATCTGATATTTTGTTCCAGAGTCTCTTTGGTTCAAATGAGATAGGGATTGAGGTTTTGTTTTTTTTTTAATTACTGATATGTAGTTGTTTTAGTATCATTAGACTCTCCTTTCCTCAGGAATGACTGGCACTTTGGTTGAAATGAATGTTTGAATTTTGTTGTGAATATATATAATATATAAATTTGATTACAGTCTAATTAGAAACACCTGGTCTAAAAAGGATGTACAAGCTAATTAGTTTCTTCCCAATTTATATGTACTCATTTTAGGAGAGATCAGAGTGGCCTTTGTCCTTTATAACAACTTGGGTCCTTATTTGTCCACGGAGAATGCCAGCGTGAAGTTAGGAACAGAGGCCATGTCCACCAATCACTCTGTTATCGTCAATTCTCCAGTTATGACAGCAGCCATAAACAAAGAGTTCAGTAATAAGGTTTATTTGGCTGATCCTGTGGTGTTCACTGTTAAACACATCAAGGTAAGAAAATGTCTATCCACATTATATTTGTTATAAGTATGAAATGTATTAATGTCCTTTTAGTGTCCCTATTATTTGACATATGGAAATTTATTTTCTATAAAATAGTGACTTTTTCCCCCAAAGTGAGGGAGGAGAGTAATTCTTGTATATGTATATCAATTCAGTTCAGCTCAGTCGCTCAGTTGTGTCTGACTCTTTGCGACCCTAAGGACTGCAGCATGTCAGGCTTCTCTGTCCATCACCAACTCCCGGAACTTGCTCAAACTCATGTCCATCGAATCAGTGATTCCATCCAACATCTCATCCACTGTTGCCCCCTTATTTTCCTGCCCTCAATCATTCCCAGCATTAGGGTATTTTCCATTGAGTCAATTCTTCGAATCAGGTGGCCCAAGTATTGGAGCTTCAGTTTAAGCGTCAGTCCTTCCAATGACTATTCAGGACTGATTTCCTGTAGCATTGACTGGCTTGATCTCCATGCAGCCCAAGGTACTCAAGAATCGCTCCAACACCACAGTGCAAAAGTAGCAATTAGGTAAAAGTATTCATAGATGGATTTATAAATACTTCTCTGTAATTAAAAAGAACTAGCAATATGTTCGGTGGAACTGGGCATAACTACACATCTGACATTACAAGTAATTATGTCCTTTGTGTGTAGATATAATTTTATGCATATGCAAAGTTTGTAGTGTAAATTGAACAAAAAATTTTAAAAACTATTCTCTCAGAGAGGCTTTCCTGGTGGCTCAGATGGTAAAAAATCTGCCTGCAATGCAGGATTCCCAAGTTTGATCTTGGGGTTGAGAAGATCCCCTGTAGAAGGGAATGGCAACCCATAGTTCTTAGAATACTAAGTATCTTTGCCCGGAGAATTTCATGGACAGAGAAGTTTGGTGGGCTACAGTCCATGGTGTCGCAAAGAGTCAAACAAGACTGAGCAATTTACTTTCACTTTTCCTTCACTTTCACTTTTGTCATCTCAGAAGTTTATTTGATACAGCAATTCTTTTCTTTGTAGGATATATTAATTGATGTGATTCTGAGATAATACTAGTATCCCTTCAATATTATTTTTAAATGAATTCACCTCTAATCAAGGGGAATAAATAACATATATTCATATATTCAAATTTATTTAGAATCGATAAGCCCTACTTAATATGAAAACATTGGTAGACATCTCCAGAAATATTGGAACATAGTATGAAGTTTTGTTAGATGTAAATAAAATGCTGACTTTTTTGCATGATCATAAAGTAGTTATTAGCTTTATTGTTTTTTTTTTTTTTTTTTTTTTTTTTTTTTTTTTTTTTTTCTGTAGCAGTCTGAGGAAAACTTCAATCCTAACTGTTCATTTTGGAGCTATTCCAAGCGCACAATGACAGGTTACTGGTCAACCCAAGGCTGTCGGCTCCTGACAACAAATAAGACACATACTACATGCTCTTGTAACCACCTAACCAATTTTGCAGTACTGATGGCACATGTGGAAGTTAAGGTAAGATATATAGCATACGATAAAATTCCTTAGCAACAATTAAGACACTAACTATAAAAAGTCTTACCTCTGCGCCTATCTTGGAGAGTATTCTAGCTTTTGTAGTAATTCAAGAATTCTCTGATGTTCAACCCATACCCTAGTGGATGTTTCAAAGAACTCTTTTTTTTTTTTTCTCTTATCAATATAGTCCCTAATATTGAAAGCTGGTATGAAATGAAATTTTGCTGATAAGACTTCCCCTGTTATTCCCTGCTTTTATTTTGTATGAATAAATGTCAGACCATATCCTCATGACCTGGACAAGATAGGACCTCAGCACTACAGGTCAGGGCAATGGGGTTAGGAAGCCAGAATCTGTTTAGGCTGAAGACTAAGGAGCCATGCATGAGATAAATACTCTCAAAATGAGTACTGGGAAAATAGCCATTAAACACACTGTAATAATGGTTCTGCCCATTCAGAAGACACAATTCTAAGGAAAAATTCAGGTAATAGATTGTTTCCAAAATCATAAACGTGGGTAACTTGGATGCATCAGTCTATTTCTAGGTGAATGGTTGTTATGGAAGGCAGGATGAGTATTTAGATTTAAGATACAGTGAGGATATAAAAGTACAAAGGGATTGTTAACTTGGCTATAGAGATTGATAGATGGGTTTGTAACAAGAAATTATGACTGTGAATTCTCTTCTCATCTTCCTGATGTCAATAAAAATAGAGGAAGTATCATTGTCCAATACATCTTAAAACATAAAAACCATGGCAAAGATTTTATCTACCTGATATCATAGATCCAATAATTTTATCCAAAATTTTCTTTGGCTCTGTTGAAGTTAAAAATGATAAAGGTATCTTAGAGGAAAACCAAATCCAAGCCCACTTAGCACCTGATAAATTACCTTATCTGTGTCAACACAGTCAAATTTGGTCTTTTAAGGACTACAAACAGTATTTTGTCAGAACTTCACAAATCGATCAAACTAAGCAAGATTGACTACACTAACAAATATTAGATTTAAACCTGGAATGTATTCTTATGACTCTAGGATTCTCTCTTTTCAGCTTAGGATATAAATTCAAACACAGGAAAATGGATCATATTTCAAGTAACAAGAAAATACAATTTTTTGCTCAGTTCATTGCAATAACAATCTCTACTCAGTCCATTACACAAGAATCTTGACTGTGACCATTATTGTGTGTCAAAAAGAGATAAAATAGATAGAAATCAGTATTTTCCTTCAGCAGTCAGTAAGAAAGTATGCCCTGAATTTCTTATATCACAATCTCCTGTAGCTATGATAGCCATTCCCATCTTGATCATGCAACATGAATTTGACACTTGAAAAATAAGAAGCAAACAGAATGATCATACCTGAAAGTCCAAAAGGAAACACACCAAGCAAACTTACATTAGACTAATGTCTAGAAATGAAGGCCAGTTTATTCATGCACAGTGAGATATGCAATAGCCAGTTAGAACAGATATTTACATTGTCTAGTTATCAGTTTCTACTTCCATGGGAAAATCTATGAAGAAAACAAAATCACATTGGAGAATTTTGCCTGATGAGCTTGGAAAGAGCAAGAAGAATTAGCTGAGTCTAGATGCTGTTGCTATTAATCTGTGGTGCCCTGATGTGTTTCACTCCAGGGCTCTACCAATGTACTGAATTGCTCTTTTATATCATCTGTGTTATCCCTGCAATTCATTCAGTACTTCCTTCTTTCTTTTAAAGAATATTTTTCAAGCACCTAAGTAAAGATGTTGATGTGTTACACAATGGGTTCTCAATAAATGTAACTCCCTCCTTCTGATCTGCCAGAGATACCACAAGATTCTAGCATTCCAGTAGAACTTAGGTCATTCGTGATGCTTACATTTTTAAGGGGATGGAAATGGCAGAGAAATGAAGCTTCAGTCATAATTGAGATAAGCCTTATAATTGATACCTGCACTGTGATTTAGGGCACAGAAGGGGTTCATCAAAGGCAGGACTGCTCAGAGAGGGCTTATCAAAAAAGTGACCTGTGCTGAAGGATAAGTAGGATGAATTTAGTAAGGTAAAAATTAAAAGATGCTTACTCCTTGGAAGGAAAGTTATGACCAACCTAGATAGCATATTAAAAAGCAGAGACATTACTTTGCCAACAAAGGTACGTCTAGTCAGGGCTATGGTTTTTCCATTAGTCATGTATGGATGTGAGAGTTGGACTATAAAGAAAGCTGAACACCGAAGAATTGATGCTTCTGAACTGTGGTGTTGGAGAAGACTCTTGAGAGTCTGTTGGACTGCAAGGAGATCCAACCAGTCCATCCTAAAGGAGATCAGTCCTGGGTATTCATTGGAAGGACTGATGTTGAGGCTGAAACTCCAATACTTTGGCTACCTCATGCAAAGAGTTGACTCATTGGAAAAGACCCTGATGCTGGGAAGGATTGGGGACAGGAGGAGAAGGGGACAACAGAGAATGAGATGGCTGGATGGCATCACCGACTCGATGGACATGAGTTTGGGTAAACTCCGGGAGTTGGTGATGGACAGGGAGGCCTGGCATGCTGCGATTCATGGGGTCGCAAATAGTCAGACACTACTGAGCTACTGAACTGAACTGAACCTGTGTAAAATTACCATCAACCACATTCTTGGAACACTTTGCCTTAGGTACACTATTCTCTCTTATCTCTTTCCTCCCTCACCAACTGGTCCTTTTGAGCTTCCTTTTCTGGTGCCTCTCCATCTCCACAGTCTCTTTTCGTTGCCTGGCCAGGAGTATAATCCTAGATGTACTCCAGGCACTATCCATTTCTCTGTAGTTGATCTCATGTGGTCATATGCCATAACCATCATCTCATGATCCCCAGATTCTATCTCCGTTTCTTAACTCCAGACTCCTGGATTCAATAGTTAACTTGCTATATCCATCTAGACCTCTAATCAGTGTCACAATTCCAGAACAACACTTTGTGTTTTCCTATCAGTCTTTTCTTTCATAGTAAATGATTACTCTGTCCTTCCAAAAGCTCTGGAATAACCCATCCCCACAAAATACTGTGGGAAATAAGAGAAAGGAGGTCACTGGCCTCAGCCAATTTACAGTTTATCAAGGGAGAAAAGTGTTAAGACTGATTTTTGAAGGAAAGGGAAGCACTAAAGTGACAATAGGTCTTCCCAGGTGGTGCTAATGGTAAAGAACCTACCTGCCAGTGCAGGAGACATAAGAACCATGAGTTCGATCCCTGGGTTGGGAAGATCACCTGGAGGAAGGCATGGTAACCCACCCCAGTATTCTTGCCTGGAGAATCCCATGGTCTGAGGAATCCATAGGGTCACAAATAGTCAGACACAACTGAAGTGACTTAGCGCGCACACACATGAAGTGACAATATTACTGAAAACCTGCCTCTGTGCACCAGTACCAAATTGAAACTCAGATGCAGAATTTTGGATGATTTAGGAAAGAACATTGCTTTACCAAGTAAAGGGGGCCACTGCAGGCTAATGCCCTCAAAATTGTGCATCCCCACCTTAGGGGCTGTTGCGAGGAGTCTTATATTTAGAGTTTGTGGGCAGAGTTGCTGATAAGGATCAGGGTGCATTCGGGGCCTGCATTCCTTCAATCCAGACGTCATCTGGCATCACGTGGTCTTTGGATGAGTTTCTGTGGTTTTTGAGGTTCTTCTGTGACCTTCTGTCTGCAATGAAGAAAGCTTCATTAAGTTAACAACTTCCATTTGGTGGGGGTCTTGGTTCTGTACAGAACTCAAAGACATTGCTATGTATGTGCCTTAAGAAGGAACCAGAACCCTTTCCCAAGGCTGCACTATTATTTCTTGACTGCTCCTTCCTTGTCTCTTCATCTCCTCCCTTTTCTTATTAGCAATGGTTTGAATCTGTCCTTTGGAACTCAGGGATGATCATGGAGCCTGAATGAAGCCTGTTTTGTATGAGAAAGAGGGGACATGAAAAGACTTTTTTTACCTGGGAGCCCCACAGGGTCCTGCTCAGTCCTACACAGCTGATTAACTACTTTTGAGTTTTCTCTGCTTCTCTTGTCTATGGAAACTTTTGATTTTCTTCTCTTTTAGATACAAAAGTAACCATTATGAAAGTTTATATAATACAGTTTTATACCAAACTGTGGTAGTATGTATGGCATTTTTAAAAAATTTTCATTATTGGAATCACATGCAGATTTGTCTGCTGTTCAGTAAAATGTTGAATACACTAAATTCAAATGTCTGTCTCTTCTCCTACTAGTAATTCTCTTTGTGAACAATCTGTATGGGAGGAGTATTTTAGTTTGCAGGATCATAAGTTTCAAACTAATTGACTAACATTTCTACTGTGGTTTTTGAGAACACAGTAACAAATGCTTTAGAAATCACTGATAGCTTTTTCCTCTGCTCAAATGATAATTCTTTGGGAGAGAATTTAAAAAGTCCCCCTGATCATTCCTGTCAGTTCAGCTTGATGTTGATTTTTATTATCTTTAAAAGGCTTCATTTTCCTTGGTTTGATGCTTGCATCTCTCTTTCCCCCTCTCTTTTCTTTTTAGCTTAGTATATCCTATTGGTTCTACCCCAACATTACCCCAGTCCAAGTATAGGTATTATTTTGCGGTTTAAATACATTGTATTTCTTTTTAAAATTAGTATTGATTTAAAACAATTTGAAATTTCGAACAATTTTGAAATTTTTAACTTCATACCATGGATTCTGTGTGTCAGATATTTTATAACTAGACTTTCTAGGTTAGAAGGAAATATACTATAGGGTTCTGCAGTAGGACATGGAGAAAAGTACTTGCTTTTCAAGAGGAGTAATTTTACTTTTAAAGTCCAAAAGAAAAGTTAGGAGTTTAAGAGATGATTTTGTTAGTGAAAAATAGAACGTTTAATGTATGTTGATAAAGATTGTACACTTTCATTCCCAGTTTTTTTATTCTCATTTTATATATTGTCATCTGTACTGTAATGGGTTTGAGATGAAGGTAGAGATTAAAACTCATAACTGTTCTTGGTCTCCAAAATCATTGTGGATGGTGACTGCAGTCATGAAAATAAAAGATGCTTCCTCCTTGGAAGAATAGCTATGACAAACCTAGACAGTGTATTAAAAATCAGAAACATCTCTTTGCTAACAAAGGTCCATCTAGTCAAAGCTGTGATTTTTCCAGTAGTCATGTATGGATGTGAAAGTTAGACCATAAAGAAGGCTAAGCACCGAAGAATTTATGCTTTTGAACTGTGGTGTTGGAGAAGACTCTTGAGTGTCCCTTGGAAAGCAAGATCAAACCAGTCATTCCTAAAGGAAATCAGTCCTGAATATTCATTGGGAGGACTGATGCTGAAGCCGAAGCTCCAGTACTTTGGCCATCTGATGCAAAGAGCTGACTCACTGGAAAAGACCATGATGCTGGGAAAGAAGGAGAACAAGAGGAGAAGGGGGTGGCAGAGGATGAGATGGTTGGGTGGCATCACTGACTCAATGGACATGAGTTCGATCATACTCAGGGAGATAGTGAAGGACCGAGAAGCCTGGCGTGCTGCAGTTCCTGGGATCACAAAGAGTCAGACATGACTTAGAGACTGAACAACAAAAGTATATAATACTTTAATTGATGTATTTATTCAGAGGAAAAAAATCTAGGTAACTCACAAATTGAATACCCTCCAAATATGTAAAATTCCATGAAAACAAAATGGTTTCAAAAATGTAAAATTTTATTGTATAATCTTAAATATTAACTCTATCAAAATTTTTGACAATCTCTTAGAACCAAGAACTATTATTGGATTTTCTTATCAAATAATTTCATAGTAATATGTTTCCTTTATAAATTTATTAAAATCTGAAATTATTTATTTGCTAGTATGCTGTTTTATTGTCTGCCTCCTCTGCTAAACCTTAAGCTCAGTATTATGAGCAGAAATCTGAAAGAAATGAGAATAAGTCTTACAGATCACCTGGGGAAAGACTCTTCCAGGCAGAAGGAACAAGAACAAAATCCTGAACTGGGAGTAATTCGGATGTGAACTGCAAGAACAGTGTAGTTGGAGTGGGAAAAAAAATGTGTTACTTATTTTCTCCACTCTTTATAGAACGTTAATAGAAAAAGATGAAACAGTGGTAAACGCTCACATACTCCTTATTCGAAATTACATTTAAATTTTTGACACATTTGACTTTTACTTTTCTGTGTATGTACATAACATATACATTGTATTATTTGACTCCTTGAAAGTAAATTGCTGATTATATACTGTTTAATTCCTAAATCTTGCAGCAAATGTGTTTCAGGAAAAGTCTCTACCATTAAAGCACAAGAAATTTTACTTTGACTCAGTATTATCATCTACTGTATAATTCATACACAGGAGTTCTAATTATCCTGATAAATTCCTTTATAGCCATTGTGTTTCCACTTAGGACCTACTCAAACATCACACATTACCTTTAATTGTGACATTTCTTTGTTCTTCTTTAGAAGTAACTCTACCTATTTTTGTCTTTCATGAAAATGACATGTTGCAGAGTTCAGGTTATTTGTCCTATAGAATGTTTCACAATCTCAATCTTTCTGATTGTTTCCTCATAATTAGATACAGGTTAAATTTTGGGGGCAAAATAATACCTTGTAGGAGATACTGTATCTTTCCCATTGTGTAGCTCACACAGTAAAGAATCTGCCTGCAATGCGGGAGACCTGAGTTCAATCACTTGGTGGAGAAGATCCCTTGGGGAATGGCATGGCGACTCACTCCAGTATTCTTGCCTGGAGGATCCCATGGACAGAGGAGCCTGGTGGACTATAGTCTATGGGGCTGCAAAGGGTCAGGCGCAACTTATAGGAGTCACTAAATTTGATCACCTTGTTAAAGTTACATAGTATATGAACATTTAAGTTTTTAATTAAGAGAAACGTGGATGAAAAGTTAGTTTTATCAATCTCAATTTATTTCATTGTAATCACTTTATCCCACCCTTCATTTGTTCCTCAAATATATAAGTACTGTCTTTGAGACAGACAAAATTTCTGATCTAATTAGTACTACAGATAAATAATCAGCAAAATTAGTGTCTTATGAGAAATGTCTTATTGTTGTGTTAGAGGATGCTATAGAAACACATGGTGGGCGTGCTGTCGCTCAGTCAAGTCTGACTTTTTGCGACCCCATGAATTGTAATTGGCCAGCTTCCTCTGTCTATGGAATTTTCCTGGCAAGAATACCACAGTGGGTTGCCATTTCCTCCTCCGGGGAGAAACACATAGGGGAAAGCCTTAAATTGACCTTAAGAGGTCAAAGAAGATGCTCTAGATGAAATGCCATAACTTTAAGCAAAACGAGTGACAGAGTTGAGGTAGCATGAAATAAGGTTCAATTTTTTGTGGTGTGTATTTTCAGTAAATTTTATATTCTTTTAGAGAGTATTAGTTGCATTCTTTCTCTGATTTGTTTTATTTCTGAGATGTGGTAGCATTTTTAAGCAAAACAAAAAAACAAACAAACCCCTGCAATCTTCTCAAACACATCCTAAATCCTTACCCTTAAATTTTTCAGGTTCTTGATTGTCTTCAGTAAATAAACATGGCTAAAAATAGCAGCTGGAGCTGCATCTGCAATTCTAGTGAGAAATACTTTATAAGAAAAATAAGTAATCAAGTTTATGGAAATTGCAAAAAGTAGAGATCTGATAAGGACTTCAAGCTTCAGAGAGGACAGTGATAGTAGGAATTAATATAATTTCTTTAGTGTCTACTTACATTGTCTTATTTGATCCATGGCACCATAATAGGTATTGTCATCATTTTTTATTTCCTTGGTTTTTGATCTGAAGGGAAGTTAACATTGTCTCAGGGTTAAATTAGTGATTGAACAGCAAAATCTATTAATCATGTTGAGAATTGTAAAGACTTCTGAAAATATAAATTTTTAATTCACTATATACTCAACTGCCCTCAAAACCTTTGAGCTTTTGATGCTAGGAGTAGTTAACTGTCAAGACTCCAATATTTAATTGAGTTTCTAATAATAAATAGTCCTATACTGGTACCTGAAATAAAGAATTTAGACCAGTGCTTTGCATCACTGTTCAAAGTGACAGGTTATTTTTTTTTCACAATGAAATTGTCAAGTTATAAATAGATTTGCAGCAAGATATCATCATAACTGCCCAAAACTTCCCAACACTTCAAAATGGTTATGTGGACATTGAGAATTCCTACAATGTCAGCACCACCAAATTCAATTTTAACTACAATCATAAATTAGTACTAAGTATACATAATCCATTCATTGATTGGATTTCTTCTTCACGTGTGAGATGATTTTTAAGATAGACCAAAGGATGAAAAGACGCTTGCTCCTTGGAAGAAAAGTTACGACCAACCTAGACAGCATATTAAAAAGCAGAGACATTGCTTTGCCAACAAAGGTCTGTCTAGTCAAAGCTATGGTTTTTCCAGTAGTCATCTATGGATGTGAGAGTTGGACTATAATGAAAACTGAGCACCGAAGAATTGATACTTTTGAACTGTGGTGTTGGAGAAGACTTTTGAGAGTCGTTGGACAGCAAGTAGATCCAACCAGTCCATCCTAAAGGAAGTCAGTCCTGAATATTCATTGGAAGGACAGATACTGAAGCTGAAACTCCAATACGTTGGCCACCTGATGTGAAGAGTTGACTCATTTGAAAAGACCCTGATGCTGGGAAAGATTGAAGGTGGGAGGAGAAATGTCACTATTTCCTTCTTTTTTATGTCTGAATAACTTTCAATTGTGTATACTATATCTTCTTTATTCATTCTTCTGTCAATATACCTTTATGTTGCTTCCATGTCTTCACTTCAGTACAGTCACTCAGTAGTGTCCAACTTTGTAATACCATAGACTGCAACCCCCAGGCTACCCTGTCCACCACCAACTCCCGGAACTTGCTCAAACTTGCTCATGTCCATCAAGTCAATGATGCCATCCACCATCTCATCCTCTGTCGTCCCCTTCTCCTCCCGCCTTCAATCTTTCCCAACATCAGGGTTTTTTCCAGTGAGTCAGTTTTTCACGTCAGGTGGCCAAAATATTGGAGCTTCTGCTTCAGCATCAGTCCTTCCAATGAATATTCAGGACTGATTTCCTTTAGGATTGACTGGTTGGATCTCTTTGCAGTTCAGACTCTCAAGAGTCTTCTCCAACACCACTGTTCAAATTCATCAATTCTTCAATGCTGAGCTTTTTTATGGTCAGCTCTCACATCTGTACATGACTACTAGAAAAACCATAGCTTTGATAGACAGAATTTGTCTGCAAAGTAATGCCTCTGCTTTTTAATATGCTGTCTAGGTTGGTCATAGCTTTTCTTCCAAGGAGCAAGTGTCTTTTAATTTCATGGCTGTAGTCACCATCTGCAGTGATTTTGGAGCTCAAGAAAATAGTTTCTCACTGTTTCCATTGTTTCCCCATCTGTTTGCCATGAAGTGATGGGACTGGATGCCATGAGCTTCGTTTTTTGAATGTTGAGTTTTAAGCCAGCCTTTTCATTCTCCTCTTTCACTTTCATCAAAGGCCCTTTAGTTATTCTTAGCTTTCTGCCATAAGGGTGGTGGCATCTGCATATCTGAGATTATTTGTATTTCTCCCAGCAATCTTGATTCCAGCTTGTGCTTCATTCAGCTGGGCATTTCCCATGATGAATTCTTGCATATAACTTAAACAGACAGGATGACAATATACAACCTTTACATACTCCTTTCCCAATTTGGAACCAGTCCATTGTTCCATTCTGGTTCTAACTGTTGCTTCTTGACCTGCATACAGGTTTTGCAGGAGGCAGTTAAGATGGTCTGGTATACCCATCTCTTGAAGGATTTTCCACAGTTTATTGTGATCTATACAGTTGAAGGCATTGGCATAGTCAATAAAGCAGAAGTAGATGTTTTTCTGGAACTCTCATGTTTTTTCTTTGATCAAATGCGTGTTGGCAATTTGATTTCTGGTTCTTCTGCCTTTTCTAACACCAGCTTGAACATCTGGATTTTCTTGGTACACGTACTGTTGAAACCTGGCTTGGAGAATTTTGAGCATTACTTTACTAGCGTGTGAGATGAGTGCAATTGTGTGGTTGTTTGAACATTCTTTGGCATTGCCTTTCTTTGGGATTGGAATGAAAACTGACCTTTTCCAGTCTGTGGCCAGTGCTGAGTTTTCCAAATTTGATGGCATATTGAGTGCTGCACTTTAACAGCATCATCTTTTAGGATTTGAAATAGCTCAGCCGGAATTCCTTCACCTCCACTAGCTTTGTTTGTTGTGATGCTTCCTAAGGCCACTTGACTTTGTAATCCAAGATGTCTAGCTCTAGGTGAATGATCACACCATCATGGTTATCTGGGTCTTAAGATCTTTTTTGTTTAGTTCTTCTGTGTATTCTTGTCTCCTCTTAATATCTTCTGCTTCTCTTAGGTCCATACAATTTCTGTCCTTTATTGTGCCCATCTTTCATGAAAAGTTTCCTTGGTATCTTTAATTTTCTTGAAGAGGTCTCTAGTCTTCCCCATTTTATTATTTTCCTCTGTTTCTTTACATTGATCACTGAGGGAGGCTTTCTTATCTCTCCTTGTTATTCTTTGGAACTCTACATTCAGACAGGTATATCTTTCCTTTTTCCTTTGCCTTTGGCTTCTCTTCTTTTCTCAGTTATTTGTAAGGCTTCCTCAGACTACTATTTTGCCTTTTTGCATTTCTATTTTTTTTTGGGGGGGATGTTCTTGATTGGTACCTCCTGTACAATGTCACAAATCTCCATCCATAGTTCTTCAGGCACTGTATCAGATTAATCCCTTGAATTTATTTGTCACTTCCACTGTATATCATAAAGGATTTGATTTAGGTCATACCTGAATGGTCTAGTGGTTTTACCTACTTTCTTCAGTTTAAGTCTGAATTTGGCAATAAGGAGTTCATGATATGAGCCACATCAGCTCCTGGTCCTGTTTTTGCTGACTGTATGGGCAGGACTGTGTTCCCTCCCAGTTTTTTGTCCTGAACGCAAACTATGTTAGGGGTAATGAAGGTAATGGCAACCTCCTTCAAAACGACTTGTGCATGCACCTTTATATTCAGTGCCCCTGACCCTGTAGCAGGCCACTGTGGACCCTTGCCTCCACCGGAGACTCCTGGACACTCACAAGTTAGTTTGGCTTAGTCTCTCGTGGGGACACAGCTCCTTTCTACTGGTGTCTGCTGCACACAAGGTTCGTTTGTGCCCTCCAAGAGCCTGTTTCCCCAGTCCTGTGGAAGTTTTGTGACCAAATCCCACTGGCTTCCAAAGTCAAATTCCCAGGGGGTTCTCAGTCCCTTTGCCAGATCTTCAGGTCGGGAAATTTGTTGTGGGTCCTAGAACTTTCTTAACAGTGTAAGAGTTTCTTTGGTATAATTGTTCTGCAATTGTGTTTTTACTACTTAAAAGTTACAGTTAGTATTTAATACTAATTAGTAGTAGTGGTAATATTGTGAAAACCTATTCTCTGATACAGCAAAAATCTTTACTGTATATTTAATTTTTTAGGCTATATTATTACACATTTTATAAATGTGAGAATTAAATAGGTTAGTACAACAAAATAATTAAACAGATATGACATATGTTTAATCAAAATAACTATGACATGTTATTTTCTATTTGTAGTCTTTATCCTTTTTTTGATAGTGTTAAAACTGAATATAGTGTATAGTAAAATTCACTCTAACCTGTAGTTTTCATCTTATCAAACCCAGATTACATTGATTCTTAATGTCAATACAATATGATGGCATCAAAATAAATATCTTCTCAACAAAACTTTTCAGAAAAGAATACTTAGGATTTTACTTAATCACTTTGCTTAGTAGGTTTTTAGACTTGTGGGTATTAATTCCCAGCTCTCCAAAAATTACCGTTCACTTTTTGTGTACAGGCTTGTTTTAGTAAACTAGCTGTTTTTCAGTTTGTTCCTTTTCATCTCTGAATTCACCATATAGGCTGTCCATGTCCAAAATATTCATGATTTAGAACCATATTCAAGCACATCAAATGTCAACATAAGATAAAACACTGTCAGAGATAGTGGCTTTAAAGCACTTAAATAGTTGTGAAATTATGAAATAAAGATCGGAGTCCAATAAAGTTTTAGTTTTAATATAGAAATCATAAAGTCCTATTTAACATGACTGCTCTTTTCTGGTGAGATTTTTTTTTTGTAAACAATCTTAAATCCCAAAAATAAGCAATGTTTTTCTCTATAATTTTTTTTTCTAACCTACACAGAAGTTCACACAACTCAGGTAAAATAAGATAGAGTATCTTTTACCAGATTCCCTATAGCCTCTTCAGAGCTCATCAAACAGTTTTGCAAAAACATATAAATGTGTCGTATTGTAATATTTTCTCCATTGTCATCTGTCATATATATAAAATTTAGAGAAAGACATTTTTCTTGCTCCATACTTTGAAAATAGAATTTTATGAAAGTCAGTATTATAGCATCTTGTCTATGGCCAGCCCCAGTAATAGTCATCCTGAAGGCACATGTCTCAAGGAGACTGTCTCCTTCCATTTCTAGAAAGTGAAAAGGCTCATTAAGTACTTCTACACACCTTGAGGAAACTGAAAAGTGACCAAATAATTTCATTATGAATCCTCATTATCACAAGTAAGCAAATCACATCCCTTTTTAGAAGCCTTTTCTACAAGGTGTACAGGACGTTTAGTGAATAAGAGCTTTTCATTTTCTTTTGTAAGGAGTTTATAGGCTGAATGACATTTTCCAAAATTTACATTTGCAATGTCTATCAAATATGCAGATAGATAAGCAAAGTCTGTTTTGTGTCTGGACAAGGTATCAACAGTCTTTTGTGTCTTCTGAAGTTTAATCAAAATCTTTATGGAAATCAAGAAGACAATTGAAACTTCATTTCCAAATCAAAATATATAAGACCTAGGGGAAGCATTATTTTGTTTCTGTGATTCAACACATCACTTTTTCGTCATTAGTAAGATCTGACAGAATCAGCTCTACACTATAAGGAAGCAAAACATTGGTTATCAAAATTTCTCCTTTTGTCTACCCATAGGACATTTCAGTTGTAACCTCTGAATCTGGAAAAGTACATCAAGAAAAATGCACCTTTACTCAGGTGTACAGACAAATCAAGGGAATTAAGCATTAATGCACGTTTACTCTTTTGTAATGCATGTTTACTCTTTTGTAATACTCAAACTTATCCCATTGTTAATTTCAACTGAACATTGGAGCCATTTGAGGGAAGATTTAAAAAAAAATAGCTTTTTATCTTAACAAAAAATTTCGTCTCATCTTAGGTTTGTGAGATTCAGCCTCTATACATACATTCGCACTTATGCCTGGTCACAAATTAATTTCAGCATTTTGTGCAGTATGCTTTGTTTTTGTTACCTCTGTAATCTAATTTCATGTATCTGTAATAAAGCATAGCTGTTTAGCTTTCTTTTTCAGTATTGTCATGTTATTATATTTTAGCTGTTCTCAGTTTCATCAGTGAACTCTTAGAAAACATTGTCTCAATACTAACAGTGTTAAAAATTAATTTAGCCCAATCTTGATATAAAGTACAACAATTAATCCTAACATTTAAGTCAAAGAGGAATTCAGTATCACAAGACACTAAAGTTGCATACTTAGGTTTCATCACTCAGAATGATGCAATAATGTTTGACTCGACACTAGGAACTGCAAATCAGGGTTTCCAACATCAACAGTCAGGGGAAAGAACAGCAGGAGTCACTAAGGAAAGTGAATATTCAGTGCCACGGACATCTGATACTAAAAAAGAGTGTTGCCTCCAGCCTCTATTTTCTAAACAGTTATATGGATTTTGTATTTTTCTTTCAAACTGAACCTATCTGTGATCTCTGGAGTAGTTTCATTGTCTTGGAGAACATTTTACCAGGATACCAAATTTTATTGCTAATACGAAGACATTCCTGAGCAAACCTGGATAGGTAGTCACTCTGCCATTGATGCTATATCTGCCACATTACTCGTTGAATAATCTTGGGTAAATTACTTCTCTGTGCTCCAGTTGCTTCATCTGTAAACAGGAAGTAATAATAATATAATGTCATGTTGTTTATAGGACTAAGTGACTACCCTAATAAATTAGCACTTCTAGAGGAATCTGGTATTTTGAAAGTTGTGTGTCAGCTATCATTATCATCATCATTATTGTTATCACCATCATCATCATCACTGTCAAAATGTTAAAGATGAAATTTTCTCTCTGCCTCACTTCATTTCTTACCCTCACCCCAGTTCTCTAAAATATTTTTCTTATTTATTGCTTGATTACATCATTTACTTTAAAATATTCTAATTGGCCAGTAATTTTTTTTTAATCAACTGTTCTTTTTAAAAACCTATATCTGCATTTAATTCTCAGCTACTGTATGATACTTAGCTTCCACATTTCCTACAATTTCTTTTTCTGTTTCCTTCATTAATGTAGCTGTGAATCTGGTTCACCAAATGTGATGAAATTAAAAAAAATAATAATAATTCAAATCAAGAAAATTTTACATAACTTAGGTATACAATGTTGTGCTTCTAAAACCAAAGAGATATTCTGAATAAGTTCTGTTGAACTCTGAAGACAGTTGAATATGTATGTTTTTGTGTGCTCTTGCCAGTGTTTCTCTCAGCAATTAAAGTCTGAAAATATTTGATTGATTTTTTCAATTTGATATAAATTTGGAAATTACTGCCTAGTTATTTTGGTTAATTTGCTATAAAAATCATAAGAAATACAGCCATATCATTCTTTTTACTGTTACTCAACTTTGACCTTCACCCTATTCCACAAAGAAAATCCTTATTTCCTCAAACCATTGAGCCCTTTATTTTGCCAAGTATTTGTGGGGTGACCTTTGTGTTTGATGATCTGTTAGAGCAATGCAAGAAACTTATTTCACAGAGCTCTTACCACATTTATCAGAAAATAGGACTTTTATAACCACACTGGCTTCAGTGAAATTCTTGAGTCAGAACAATGCCTTATGCTGATGTGATACATTAATAACAAATCTAGTGCTCCTACATTGGCAAAGAATAAAAAAATCAATCTCATTTTAGCTAAATTACAAGTACTTCAGAACAAGATATGTTTGAGAGGCAGTTTAAAAACCATATTATTATACCTTAGCAAATCTGATTCAACATTAAAATAATACATTTTAATACAGAAAGTAAAACAGATTCTTGAAAATTACTGGCCAACAATTAATAATTATTATAGGGTAATTGTTTAAGCAGTGTCTGGAAAATTCAGCTTTCTAAAAATATATAAAAGAGAAAACATCCAGAGGGGTTCAGAATTAATTCATACAGTTTGTGTCCCATCTGGAAACACTTATGAAGTTAAAATGAAAATCATTTCAAAATCTATTTCTCCATCTTGTTTACTGACTTACTTTTTGGAAAATAAAGTTGGAAATATCAAAATTTACATAAGGGTCTTAGTTGACTCAGAGTGAGTTATTTTTATATCAAGAGGCAAAACCCACATTTCCCTATTACATGAATTTGGGCTGTGTTTCATTAAATATACTTATTGGTTTATTTGAGAGTTTTATATTGACAGAGTGAGTTTCATAAAACATCATTGTTTAAGCCACCTTTTTCCTTTGTTGTAGTACTTATTCCTTTTGTGGTATTTGAATTACTCAGTAACCCAACAGTGATAGCACAAAGCAGATTTATTGAGATGAAGATAAAAGGAAAATCAGAAACTTTCTGTAGCCTTTACAAAATATCTGGCATTTCATATGTGAATATAAACTTCATAAAAAGCTGGAAAAACAAGTGTTATTTTCATAAAAATTTCTTTCTAAAATGGAAGAGTCAGTGAATTTCCTGGAAGAATAATCTGATGAATCATTCTGCTTGTAAGATTTTCTCTCATAGTTCTCCATCATCTTTAAGAGGTTAATTGCCTTGAAGTTTTTTTATTCTTTTGTTTATTTTTATTTTTTGTGAATTTTCCAAATGTTTGTAATAACAAACAGTTTATAGTACACACTCTGGAAAAATATTTATAGAGGTGAAATTAAGTACCTTTGGGCTTTGTTATTTAAACATCATAAACACAATTGTATAGTAACGAAGGGCTTTCCAAGTTGTCCTAGTGGTAAAGAACCCATCTGCCAATGCAGGAGACTTAAGAGATGCAGGTTCAATTCCTGACCTAGGAAGATCTCTTGGAGAAGGGTATGGCAAACCACTCCAGTATTCTTGCCTGGAGAATCCCATGGACTGAGGAGCCTGGCAGGCTACAGTCCATAGGGTCACAAAGAGTTGGACACGACTGAGGCAACTTAGCACACACATATAGCAATAAAGGTTGAATTCAGATTCTAAAGTTAAAATCTCCTCATATGCCATGGACATATTTTGCTCTTAATTTATAATAACCCAAATATTATTAATAATATAAAGTAAACTGGCAATGTTATAAGAAGAAATTAGGTAATTCATTAGTTGGTTGCAATAATGTTTGATATCCTTAGGCAAAATGACATTAACATTTGTTCTTGTTACAGTTATTATTTTTCTGTTCTACCCTGTATTATTCATATAGACTTTTGACTTTTAAATTAAGGTTGCTGTCAAGCATGAAAAAATTTAAGAATATTTTTAGATTAACCAAGAACAAAGAAACATTGACTTCCTTACTTTCACATATATTATCTTACTTACCACAATAACCTGAATCCTCTGTTATTTTATCTCTATATATATGAGGTTTTGTTACTGTAAAGGGTAGGTAGTTGTTCAAGATAACAATTGCAAAATTGGAGTGACGAGGTTAAATCCGCACCTTTCAACTCTCAGATTTACTCTGTAGTCCTCTTATTTCCATGCAGAGTTTTGCCTTCATTGTCATTAATTGACACCTTGACATATCCACATATTTTAAGATGTTGTGGTTTAACAGCCTCCTCATTTTCCAGCTCAATTTTTTTTTTAATCTCTTATTCAAGATTTTAGAGCAGGTGATTTATGAACCAAAGTGGGAGTTCCCTGCTGGTCCAATGTTTAGGACTCTTCTTCCACTGCAGGGGCAGGGATTCAATCCTTGATCAGGGAACTAAGATCCCACGTTCCTGCATGTTGCGTGCCATGCAGTGTGGCCAAAAAAAATCCCAAAGTTTGGACAGCATGATACAACTTTTAGTTTATAATCTAAGGCCATTTCAGAAGAGAGGGATAATTAGAGAGAGATTCATTTATTAGGTTCACATATTACTTGTGCATCTACTCTAGGATGCAACTTTATAGGACCTGAGGATACATTGGGGATCAGAAGAGATAAAACAGCTTATTCTCTTGGAGTGCAATTTCTAGTAGAGGACACAGATGATAAAAATACTAATAAAGTATCTAACATAGGTAAATGTTAAGGGGAAAAATAATTCGGGAAAAGTAATAGAGTCAGTTGGGTAAATGATGTTTGCAATTTTAGATGGGATGATTCAAAAAAGCTCTATGAGAAGATGACATTTCAATGAAGTAGTGAAGGAGAGTAGTGGATTAAGTCACACAGCTATCTTTTGGAAGAGCATTCCAGACCAAGAGAACATCAAGTACAAAGTTTGTGAGGTTGGAATGTGCTGGACATATTCATGGGCCCGAGGAGGCCAGCTGGGGTTGAGCAAACTGAACAAAGGGGAAAATAGAAAATGTTTCCACAGAAGTGCAGACTTCTGGGACCTTGTAGGTCTTTGTAAAGACTCTGGTTTTTGCTTTTATTGAAATGGGAGACATTGGATGCTTCCATCAATGAGTCTTATTATATGATTCACTGATGGAAGCATCTAATGTCTCTATCTTGTTGAATAGAGAGGAAAGGGCAATAGATGTGGGTCAAAGTAGGGAATTCATTTAGGAGGCTGTTTAAAAAAATCAGGTGATTCTAACCAGTGTGGTACCACTGAGATGACTGGCAATTGTCATATAGAAGATAGGATCTACAAGATTTCTTGATGGATTAAGAGTAATTTGTGTGTGTGTGTGTGTGTGTGTGTGTGTGTGTGTGTGTGTGTGTGTAAAAGGAATCAATATGACTCTAAAGTATTTGGCCAGAACACTTCAAAGAATGAAGTGTTGCTATTTACTGAAATGAGCAAAACAGAGGGAAATGTAGATTTGGGAGTGAGAGTGGAGGGAGAAACAGGATAAGGGACTCAGTTTTGAACATAATATTTGATATTGATCCTTTTTAAATTCCAATGGAGATTCAGTTCAGTTCAGTCGATCAGTCGTGTCTGACTCTTTGCAACCCCATGAACTGCAGCACGCCAGGCCTCCCTGTCCATCACTAACTCCCTAAGTCCACCCAAAACCATGTCCATCCAGTCGGTGATGCCTTCCAGCCATCTCATCCTCTTTCATCCCCCTTCTCCTTCTGCCCTCAGTCTTTCCCAGCATTAGCGTCTTTTCCAATGAGTCAGCTCTTTGCATCAGGTGGCCAAAGTATTGGAGTTTCAGCTTCAACATCAGTCCTTCCAATGAACACCCAGGACTGATCTCCTATAGGATGAACTGTTTGGATCTCCTTGCAGTCCAAGGGACTTTCAAGAGTCTTCTCCAACACTACAGTTCAAAAGCATCAATTCTTCAGCAAAATGGAAGCTAAAGCTATACTGATGTAAGAGGGTCCACCTCCTAGGACATTTGATCTAAATGGTGTAGGGTTATAACCATTCAAAAACAAATGTTAAGCATTTTTATGTGTCATGTCCAGTACTGAATGCTGGGATATAATGGTAAGATATAAGCTTAAAAAGATCTTAAGTCACATAATGATATGTAGTTCATGTCAAAGGTGATTTGAGTTATATAGTGTTTACAAACATGAAACCTTGAAATAAGAATACTTGATCTGTTATAGCATTGTTAAAGCTATACTAGGAGTTTTAGTCAGTTGACCATCCTCTTGAAGAAGGGTCAATTTTTATCATGGCTTGGTCTCCTGAAAGTTCTGTTATGACAGACTATTATAAAGAAAGCTAAACTCATAGATCTTGTTCACATTTAATGCCCGTTGTTCTTTCTCTTTCATCTTACTGATAAAATTCAAGTGGTGAGTTGCATTCGATCACAGTATAGTATATATAAGGTTGTTGATGTTCATGTTTTCTGAGCTAAACAGTAATACCTGAAAGATGATTACTAATTAATTGCTAGACTTTTTTGTTCTTCATTTGAGTGTTATGTACTTTTTGTACTGTTGTTTTGACATTTGGTATTCTTCTCTTAATAACTCTGCATGAGGTTTTTGAAAAACCTGCGAAGGCACTGAGCATAGTATATATACATTTCTAATAATGCAACTACCCAGGAAAGGCAGAAGTTGTTTGCTTTCTTTTTGAGTTTTATAGGTCTTTAGGATACATTTGAGAACGTATTATATCTGCCATTATGAAAGACTGCTGTGCTGAACGTTGGTGCTTGATATTCAATTATAGCATCTTTCCTTTAAGTCAGAGAAGAGAGCAAATAGCCCTCTGTTCAGTGAACCAGTAGCACTAACCACTCTCCAATAGTAACAGTAATTTAAGCTGTCAAAGACCAACACTAGTCTGTGTCCCCTGGAGAAAAAAGCAGAAAATTTCATGTGGTTTTCTTTCATGATTTGAGCTCCTTCTGAGAAATACATCTAGAGTTATGCAGAAATATATCAAAACTGTTTCATTGACAGTGTCCTAGCAGAGTTCTTTATCAGATAACAACTGTGAAGTTGTACCTGGCAGTATGTGAAGTGCTGTGATTCAGCTTACAGCATGGTGGCTCACTTGTAAGGAGAATTTCCACATTCAGAATAATCTTTGTATGAAGTTTCCATAAAACATGAAAGGAAAAAGTCTGGATAAAATAAAAAATAAAAAACTGTATATATATATTTGTATATATATATATATATATATGTGTGTGTGTGTGTATATATATTTCTAAGGTGAGCTAACAATGTGGGAGAGAACTAAATGTAAATAGTAACTCCATCCTAAAACAAAAATCAATGTGTATGATCTCTACAGTTGAAAGGATGTCAATTAGAAACACCTCTCTTTGTTTTCAACTAAAAAATTTCCTATGCATGTTATTCTTTTTTCTACTAATGTATAGATCCATAAAAAATCAACGTAATTGAATTGTGTCTTTTAAAATTTTACATAAATGGAATCATACTGTATAGGTACTTTTTCTACCTGCATTTTTTGAAGTCTAATATTAGATTTTTGAGAAGTATTCGTGTTTGGGACTGTACCTCTAGAACACTGATTTTCTACTCCTCTTTTGAATGTCATTCCCTAAGTATCAACCAATATTTATTTATTCCCCTTTTGATGGAAGTTAGGTCTTTAAGACTTTTCAAGAAACCTAGAAAGAAAAGAGGAATTGACAGTCAGATGATTTCTCAAGTTTGCTGCAACATGTTGGCACATTAATGTGTTGGGTTACCGTAAATTCTAAAGCTTCACAGAAGTGGTTTTGGATGGAGGCAAACTATCGTAGAGTAGAAATAGAGTTTTGAATCTTAGAACAAAGACACAAATGAGATTGTGGAAAAACCAAGAAACATGTCAGGTATGGAACTCACAGGTCTATACAGAGCCACAAAATGTAGTTTCAGTGTGGAAGATCTCATGAGCATATTTCTTTTTCATAATTCTACTATCTGTTTTGGGCTTCTTATATAGTATAGTAATTTTGAATACTCTATTTGAATTTTCCATCTGTATGCAACAGGTTCTATTCATGCAAAACCTTACAGGGATCAAACTTCTTGATCTCTTTAAGCCCTTCAGTATGAATATAAATCCAATGACTATCCTTTTTCTTTTAGATCTTCTATTAAATAAATGGTACACATATGTGACTGTTCTTCAGAATTAACGGGAGATCTTTATAAAATCACATACTTTTATGAACTCAACCTTCGAAATTCTGATAAAGGATTTGTAGAACAGTTAAATTATAATTTTTATTAAAAAAACAACAGTAATTCAGAGAACATTTCAATTGAGATACCACTTCCCTAAATGTATAACAATTTTTAAAGAAAATATTCCCTAGCAAGAGTTGTTTAAAAAAAGTAAAAAAAGCAACTGGGTGTAGAAAAATCTCAAGCTTTACCTTGAAATCTTTGTCCAGAACTAAGTTGTTTTATTTCAACTATTTATATGCTGAAAATGAACATATCTAAGAAAGGTGTGAACACTACTGACAAACTGATTTACACCTCAGAGTAAAGATAAAATGCTTTACCTGTGGACTAGGAAAAAATAAATAATTAAGTCATCTTACTCATTGTTTGTGTGGAGGATATTTACTACACTTTTGAAATCATGTTTCATGAATCCAGGCCATTATAAAACTTTGTAATTGGCTATGCATAATTGGAACTTATGTATTTTCTGTCATGTTTCCAGCATAGTGATGCTGTCCATGACCTTCTTCTGGATGTGATCACCTGGGTTGGAATTTTGCTGTCCCTTGTGTGTCTCCTGATTTGCATCTTCACATTTTGCTTTTTCCGTGGGCTCCAGAGTGACCGTAACACCATCCATAAGAACCTCTGCATCAGCCTTTTTGTGGCAGAACTGCTCTTCTTGATTGGGATCAACAGAACAGATCAACCAGTAAGCAACTTATGTTGTTATTAGAAAACAATTTTCCACTTGCAGCTTTCCAATACTCAAAATATTCTTGTTTGAAAGTATCCTCTCTTCTAGTTGTCTTAGTTACTAATTTTCATATCTTATTCAGTTTTCCCTTTTTCATGTCAGTTGTCATAAAGAAGTAGTGAATATATGGATGTATGAATGTACATTTCTTGAGAAATTCTGTTCATAAATTTGCCTTTCTAAAGAACCATGTTTCTTTATTAGTCTTTATTTTTTAATCACAGAGCTGAATATTGAGGAGAGGTAAGTCATTTAGGGAATGAAGGAGTATCTTTTCTAACATGTATTTGTAGTTCTTTTCATAATACACTTTTTAAAGACAATGGAAATTATGTTGAAAATTGCATGTCCAACATGACTTTTCTAATTGACTTATTTTGGAAAATAGTTCACACTGTATATTGTTTTATAATTTATATACTCGTCCCGAATTTTGTTTTACACTTTTTATTTTTTCAAGTTCTGTTTACATTTTAAATGCTAACTTCATACTTTATTACTAATGACATTTAGCCATATCAAGAAAGGAAGGGAAGGAGGGAGAGAAGGAGGGAGCAAGGAAGGGAGGAAAAGAAAAGAGGATAACAAGGAATAGTACCAGCCAACTGTTCTTGATAAAAACCAAACAGAAAATATGATCAACAGATAATAGCTAATATATTAAACAAACTTTATGCCCACTTGTAACTTTTGTGAGGCTCTTTCTATGTCCTTGAGATTCATGAAAATAGCGCATTTGTTCTCATGACTAAAACTACAAATGAAAACTTTCATTTTTAAAAGACTTGTAGGCATAAAAAATAATTCATTCACTTAATGCTGTTCTCTGGTATGAGTCCATATGTATAGTCTTTACAATGAAAAAGCAGTTGGATTCATGTTTGGGATTACACATTCATGATTAATTAAAGGGTGCAATAACAGTGATTATACTTTTAATTGGTTATCGTATACAAATGTGACAATTTTTCCCAGAATTGCGTATAGATGAATAAGCAATCAAAGTGCACATTTTTTTCTCCAAAAAGTACTTTATGATAACAAAAGTTAATAGTTGAAGCCCTAACTCTAAAAATCAAGAAACTGTGATATTTCCCAAGAACAAATCATTTCATTCCCTTTTTAACCTACAATTCAACTGCTCTTTGATTTTTCCTTTCATTTAGAAACCTTCTTCTTATTTTTGCTTCCTGGTGACACATATGGTATGATAAACTTCTCCAAATTTTGCAGACTGCACAGAACTAATTTCTGACAGTAGCATGAAGACAATGATTGATATGAAACTTGGATAGGTGCAGCTCAGCCCAACTGTCTTTACTCTTGTTGCTGGATATGTGTCCTCTTCCTGCATCTTATATGGCAGTTAGGCTTTCTTTCTCTCTTTGTGGGCCTCCCTGGTGGCTTAGACATTAGGAATCTGCCGGCAATGCTGGGGACCTGGGCTCAATTCCTGGGTTGCGAAGATCACCTGGAGAAGGAAATGGCAACCCACTCCAGTATTCTTGCCTGGAAAATCCCATGGACAGAGGAGCCTGGTGATCTTCTAAAGTCCATGGGGTTGCAAAGTGTTAGACACGATTGAGTGACTTTCACTTCCCTTTTCTCTCTCTAGCTCCTTTGGTACCTGACTTCCTTATCACCCCTTTATCATCATCTCTCTAACCCAAGAGTATAGACCTGCCCTTTGCCTCCTTTCTCAAGGACCATACTTATCATTGAACCAATACTAATCAGATCATTTGTATAAATCTGTTGCCTTTTTTCTAATAGGAACCACAGATTTTACTTAGGACTCACAAAAAATAAAGACTTCCCCTCCAGAAGAGTGAGAATTTCAGGAACTGACATAAGAAAATTAATATATGGTCAGCTGAAACTTGTAGTACCTTAGAAAATATGACAGAGTAAGGGCCAGCTGCCTTTTTTGACCAACCTTGTGTAGACCAGCATTTAGTAAAATAAGACAAAAAATAAGAAAATGAAAGCACTTATGGAACAGTTTATTTTTACCAGATCTACTTTTACATCTTTGCAGTACACACTTCGCATTTTCAGCTTAAGTCCTTTCTGAAGCAAGGCAAGGAAGAAATAAACATTAATAATAAGAAGTAATAATCTCATAAACTATTTTAATTATTATATTTTTATTTTGAGCTATTTTTCTCCTTGGTTTTAGTGTTTCTCCTTCATTTACATTGAAGAATTTAGTATGTTAATAAATATAGGATTATTTATACAGGACCAAGAAAAAAAATTGTGAGATCTATTTTAAAACCTTTAGACTAATCTCCAGTATAATTATCAATAGGATCTTCTTAGACCTTTTCTTACATGTTATACTTTTTTCTTATTATAATACTCTGCTTTCATCCATATATATTATTAATAAAATGTTAAATATGGCAAATAGATGAAGAAACATTGGAAACAGTGGCTGACTTTATTTTGGGGGGCTCCAAAATCACAGCAGATGGTGACTGTAGCCATGAAATTAAAAGATGCTTGCTTCTTGGAAGAAAGTTATGACAAACCTAGACAGCATATTAAAAAGCAGAGACATTACTTTGCCAACAAAAGTCTGTCTAGTCAAAGCTATGGTTCCTCCAGTAGTCATGTATGGATGTGAGAGTTGGACTATAAAGAAGGCTGAGTGCCAAAGAATTGATGCTTTTGAACTGTGGTGTTGGAGAGGACTCTGGAGAGTCCCTTGGAATTCAGGGAGATCCAGCCAATCCATCCTAAAGGAAATCAGTCCTGAATGTTCATTGGAAAGACCAATGCTGAAGCTGAAACTCAAATACTTTGGCCACCTGATGCGAAAAACTGACGCATTTGAAAAGACCCTGATGCTGGGAAAGATTGAAGACAAGGGGAAAAGGGGGAAACAGAGGATGAGATGGCTGGATGGCATCACCGACTCAATGGCCATGAGTTTAAGTAAACTCTGGAAGTTGGTGATGGACAGGGAGGCCTGGTGTGTTGCAGTTCATGGGGTTGCAAAGAGTCAGACACGACTGAGTGACTGAACTGAACTGATGATTTTTAAATATAGGTTATATTTGATTAGGTTTTAATATATGAATTTTAAGAATCTTGTCTCAGTTCTTTTGCAGACCTATTTTATTACTGTAGTCTTGATAAATATTTACTTTAACTTTACGGCAATTGGAATTTCATTTGATAGTTGTCTGACTGACTCATGTGTTCCTTTCCCTAGATTGCCTGTGCAGTTTTTGCTGCCCTATTACATTTCTTCTTCTTGGCTGCCTTCACCTGGATGTTCCTGGAGGGAGTGCAGCTCTATATCATGCTGGTGGAGGTTTTTGAGAGTGAACATTCACGAAGGAAATACTTCTACCTGGTTGGCTATGGGATGCCTGCCCTCATTGTGGCTGTGTCAGCTGCTGTAGACTATAGGAGTTATGGAACTGACAAAGTGTAAGTTTATGTTTTCTTTCCTTTTTTCCCTCTTTTTAAATCTAGTTGAAATTGAAACTTTGAATTTTCTCAGAAGCTAAGATCTTTATATCACCTTACAGCAATAAATGACAGAACTATAGAAACAAATGAAGATAATTAAATTCATGGGTTGTACTTTTGTTATGATGTAAAAAGAGATAATATTCCTGAGATTCCACATCTACATCACAAACATGAGTAATTGTAAAGGGATGATACTTTTAATATCTTTCAGAGCATTGAGACTTTTGTCAAATCAAGAATTAGCTATGTTAAAGATGTGTATTCAGAGGAGAGTGTAGTCTCTGACAAAACCTTGTTTCCTTCTTGACATATCAATTCTAGTCACTAGAAAGTAACTTATACCATTAATAGAAAGGTAGACTTATAGGATCAGTGGCAACTTGTGGTTTCCTTCTTTTCCCTGGGTAGCTACTGGGGCCTAGTGATGACCTTTATTTTCAACATACCTTCAAATTGGCGAGACATATCCATAGAGTTGTTATGCATACTTACGGAAAGAAGTTCAGTGAAAAATATTCCTGTAATTCACATCATTATAATAACTGGGATCCTGAGAATTAATTAGTTTCTATAGAGGAAAGTTTAGAAAGAAGAACAAGATAGATCTCTGATGAATACTCACATTTAAGACAGAAATTGAGGAAGGAAAATAAAAATAGAGAAGGAAAAGAGGTGAAAAATTAAAGCCTTTGAACTATGGAGAAAGTGAGAAAAAAGTTTCATTGTGGTGCTTTATGTCCAAGATAATGCAAGTAGGGTAAGCATGGAGGAAAAATCATTTGTCCTATTTTGATAAAGTGCTAGAAACAGAAGCCAAATTGGAAGATGTGAAGAGATAAGTCAGTGGCAATAAAGTAGAGTCTTCATGTGTTTTCTACAGCTTGAAAACATTCGATTGAGAAATAGTACAAATATTAATTTATGATAGCAGTGATGAAGAAGAATTTTTAAAAATGAAGCTGCAAGAATGTCTGGGGTGTGAAGAATCAAGTTGGAAAGAGGAGATTAGTAGAGAAAAAGTATCTTATGCCTCATTTGTATTCAACATATATAGGCTAAATGAAAAGTAAAGGTCCTAAGGGGATAGAAAAGTATAGATTAGACATAAGATGAGAAAAACCTTGATTCAGTTCTGAAAGTGGCCTTAGAATTCACCTAGTCCAAGGCATTAATTTTACAGATGAAAAAATCAGGAGCCAGGTAAATTGCCTTGCCCATGATGATAGAGGTAGACGGTGGCAGACATGTAATGAAAGAAGTCAGGTTTATTTCCACTAAAATTAGGATGTTTTTGAAATAATCAGATGACCCGTGTCTTCTGAGGTGTGAAGAAAATAACAGATAAGATAAATTTGGAAGTGGAGGAATTTTTCCATCAAGTAGGCGATGCTGATCTTTGTTGAATGAATAGGTGAGGTCATGTTGAAAAGACAGGAGATTTGAAAAGCTTTGAAATGAGCACTATGGAAAATGTGTTAAGGAGCCAATTAGATATTAATAAAAAGATTTCCAAGCAGTAGTGAAGGCTCAGATGAGGTTAGATAACATCAATTTATACAGAAGTTAATAAGCCAGATTTCATGACTTTCCATCAGCAGTCAGCAGCCTGAATATGCTAGCAATAAAGCAGCTCATTTCCCAGAAGAGAAGATTCAGGAGGGAATGACAAGAGGACTCCGCAGTTACAAGGAGCATAGTTAAAATAGAATATGCTTTGGTGTAGAAGAACCAACCGTGTGTTTAAAAGAAGACCACATAATTTCTGTTGAATTTTTTATTGAGAACAGTGACAGGCTACATAAAACCACTTGCCTAATATTGCTAGTAGTAATTATTTTTTAATCTAAACCTTATGAATTGTAGTCAAATCTAAGGTCATTTTGTTTGTCTCAGTGGCAATCACGGACCAGATTAGGATTAGATAAAAACATTGTCTATATTTTACTGTGAAGACATTTTTAGGAGAGGGAGATTAGATAGATGATAGAATCTAATTTAAAATCTTTTATTGATATAATTTATATGCCATAAAGTTCACTCTTTTAAAGAATATGCTACCATTGTTTTTAGTATATTCAGTGTTAGGCATCCATCACCACTATCTAATTTTAGAATATTTTTATCCTTTCTAAAAGAAACCCATTAGCAGACACTGCCCTTAAATCATAGGATTTTGTTTTAATTAATGTGTTTCCCCGCTAATATATTAAATTGACTGACGTAGTTATTTGTGACCTTATACACTTCAAATCGGAGAGGGCAATGGCATGCCACTCCAGTACGCTTGGAGAAGGCAATGGCACCCCACTCCAGTACTCTTTTGCCTGGAAAGTCCCATGGACGGAGGAGCCTGGCAGGCTTCAGTGCATGGGGTCGCTAAGAGTCAGACACGACTGAGCGACTTCGCTTTCACTTTTCCCTTTCATGCACTGGAGAAGGAAATGGCAACCCACTCCAGTATTCTTGCCTGGAGAATCCCAGGGACGGCGGAGCCTGGTGGGCTGCCGTCTGTGGGGTCGCACAGAGTCGGACACGACTGAAGCGACTTAACAGCAGCAGTAGCAGCCAGTACTCTTGCCTGGAAAATCCCATGGAAAGAGGAGCCTGGTAGGCTGCAGTCCATGGGGTCGCTAAAAGTCGGACAGACCGAGCGACTTCACTTTCACTTTTCACTTTCATGCATTGGGGGAGGAAATGGCAACCCACTCCAGTGTTCTTGCCTGGAGAATCCCGGGGACGGGGGAGCCTGGTGGGCTGCCATCTATGGGGTCGCACAGAGTCGGATACGACTGAAGCGCCTTAGCAGCAGCAGCAGCACACTTCAAATATTGTCCTTACGTAGGTTCAATTTTGGTCTCTTGCAGTTTGACTTACTTTTATTTTTGTTCTGTGTTTTTTTTTTTTTCTTTTTAGATATTTGCAAAGTTTCCTATTACTAAACTGACATTTTGTTTGCTTTATGTTTTAGTTATTTATTTTGAAAGAGATGTCATTTTCTGGATAGCAGGAATCTATCTTTTCTTAGAATCAATACTGTATATTCTCTTGTGACTTTGTTAAAGCCTTGGCTATCATTGTCTTAATTTCCTGCACCATAACTGGAAGCTCTCATTTACTGACATTATTCCTTTGTAAGAATAGAGGCTAATTTATTTCCCAGGCACTGATTTAAAACAAGCCTTAATGATAGTTCAGTTTCACCATTATGATTTTTCCCAAAACAAGGAGAAGCAAAACAGATACAGATAAAATAAAGGATAAATGAACGAAGTATAGCAAAGCATAGGGAAAATTGCACTAAAACTCTATCACAGGTGGGCACAGAGCAGTTAGTGTCTCATTTTTATATTTTCAATAAATTATCCAGAGAGAGACCTTCAAAATATATGGAAAAAATGTTTGACTTTTCCTTTGTGACTTCATCCAGCCCTGTGTCTATAGGGTTCTGTTTTGCTCATTGAGGAAGCACGTGTTGAAAAAGAAATGTTATTCAGTCATGTGTATGTACTTGATAAGCTGAAATGAACAGACCGTGTTTTTGTAGGGAGTTTAATCAAGATATCGTTTATAAATATATATAAGCAAAGAATTGTTATACAACTAGAAGAATTTCTGTATATAGAATTATGTATCTTATTGCTTATTATTAAATGTGTCTTTGTTGTCTGATTTCTGTTACTATTACTTATTTCTTTTATTTCTAATGGCATTTCCTTCTTCCTGCTCATCATATTTAAGTGTTTATTTGGGTTTTTTTTTGCCACTGTTACCTCCGTATGTGCTACATTGATGTTTTTAACACAAATATGTAAGTCCACAGTCATAATAAACAGCAATTAGCCAGAATTCAAAGACATATTGTCACACATTTTTTTGTAAATTGTTATTAAACTTGATACAGTAAAATTTTTGTCTTAGACGTCTATTTTATTTATTTTTGGAATTTTATTATCATGCATTTTTACTTGTTAGCCTCAACTTATTGATTACATCTAGTATAAAACCATTGAATATATATTACAGTATTCCAAAGCATACACATTTGATTCTGAAAAGTTCTTAGTTTTTTCTCATCTTAGTGTTCTTAATGTATTTTATTATAGTAGACATTATTCTTGAGACAATTTTATTTCTTTAGTCACAATTATAAGATACTTAAAAAATCAAATTAAAATTTCAAGACAATTGTTAAAAAAAAACCCAGCTAGTGTACTGACTATGGGATCTTTTTCCATTTTCTCTCTTCTTTAATATCTTCCTTTAGTCTCTGTTATACTATTATTTGGGGCTTCCCCAGTGGCTCAGCAGTATGGGTAGATCCACCTGTAATGCAGGAGATGCAGGAGTCGTCAGTTGATACCTGGTTCCAATAGGAGAAGGGAAGGAGAGTGCTGAAAGTAGTAAAGGCCTCAGAGAGTAGCCCAGGAATTAAAGTGCGAGTTCAATATTTTATAGAACTTTCCTTGAAATCTAAGTTTAGGACAGTAAAAGCAGTGGTTAAAGTGATGGGTAGATTGAAAAAGGGCTGGAAGTAGGTTCCAATAGGAGAAGGAAGGAGAGTGCTGAAAGTAGTAAACCTCAGAGAGTAGCCCAGGAATTAAAGTGCGAGTTCAAAAATTGGTAAGGGTTTCTGAAAGACGTTGATTAGGTCATGAACATTTATAATGGACCAGAACATCCTTGAGTTCTTGAAGCATAACTGAGCTCTTAAAGATAATTGAAATCAATTTTATGATCTGAAAATTATTATAAATCATCTATTAAGTCTTAGATTTGTCTTCCTAGAGAGCTCAACAACAGCTCTAAAAAGCATAGTCTCTCCTCTGCAAGTTAAAATCCCCCTCTAGTTTCTTTATTTCAGCTTCATTCTCTAACCTGTATAATCATTTGGGTGGAAAACTGATTATTGATTTTTAAAATACTGGATTATATTATCATTCAAGAAAGAAGTCAGCCAAGGAACATTATGCTTGATAGTATCTGAAAGTTATATGCGTAGGTTTATTCAATACATTTACAATGTCTAAGCACTTCATCCTACTCATAGAACATTATATATTCATCTGAAATATTTCTCTAATATTATTATATGTACAATATTCCTACTTGTAATATTGCATTAACATGAAGCATTTACCTTATTGAATATGTTGTCAACAGGCATGTTTGACTTTAAGTTGGCCAGGGGGAAATAATATAGATAATGAAGAAGTATTTATCATTGACATATATCAAGCTAATCATTCAATATGTGTGTGAGGAGTGCTCTGTATGTTATATGTTATGTTGTGAAAGCCAAGATCATGTTTTATGTATGAATTACAGAGATTGAGGGCTTATTGTATCATCATTTCATCACCCAGGAACCTGCGTTGAGCATGAGATTATCACTGTATGCACTATATAAGAATTTAGGGTTCAGCATATTTTTTTTTTTGTTTAAAGATTTAGCTGTATCACAGAACATCAAGAGTACTGTCTTGTTATTTATAAAATTTGACTGATGTCAAATGTAGGACTTAACTTCTTACTGGAACCAAAGAAGTATAATATCTTATCAAGAGATCACTTTATAATTGCAAAGATCTGATATTTTTACCTGGGCAATCTGCGATTTATGTGCAACATATACATTTCTCATCTAATCATTTAGAATTTATAGTTGTCAACAAAACTTAGGTTTTATTATTTTATATCTTGTATATTTATTCTTTTTGAGAAACACTAGGTTAAGGGACTTTGGAGTCAGGTAGACTAAAATTAAATTCAGGCTCAACTAATTATGAGCGATGTGGCTGTGAGCAAGTCAGTTTCACTTTCTAATTTGTAATATGAGGGTTATTATATAAGTACCTTGCGAAACTACTGCAATATTTGAAATTGTGTGTGTATGAGTAAATACATATGTATATGTATGTGTGGGCATATATATGTATAAATATTTAACTATGTGTACATGTGGGCTTTCCTGGTGACTCAGGGAACTTGCCTGAGGTAAAGAATTTGCCTGCCAATTCAGGAGATGCAAGTTTGATCCCTGGGTCAAGAGCTTCCCCTGGAGAAGGAAATGGAAACCCACTCCAGTCTTCTTCCCTGGGAAATCCCATGGACAGAAGAACCCAGCAGGCTGCAATCCATGGGGTCTCAAAAGAGTCAAACATGACTCAGTGGCTAGACAACAACAGCAACAAATGAGTGTATGTGAAATATCTGGCATATATAAACATTTATTAAAATAGAAGTATTATTAGTACTGGTACTACTATTCAACTGGGGTACAAATTATGATTAGCAACATAGTTTTAACTGCAAAATAAATTTTATGAAAAACATCCATTTATAAAAGTAGTGATTGCAATTCTTATGCTACTGCCTCCTGTTAGATTAAGCAACATGGGACTATAAGGATTATTCTAACATTTACTATTAATCAGTTATAATAGCACTTTTCTTACCTTTGTAGTCCACCATAAAGTTATAGGATGTATTTTGCTGAAGAAATAATGAAACACTTATTTTTAAAACATAAGTGCATACTGCTTACATGAAGACAACATAACCTATATTTGATGTATGAGATCTAGTTTTATGTTCTAAGATGCAAAAGTGGAGCTGAACTACAAATGCTAGTCTGGAGTACCAGTGGATCACATTCTATTCCTACATCACTCTGCCAATCTATTTTCCAATTTATGTACTTGCAAAGTATTTCAAGTTTAGATGGAACAGTGTGCTGTGATATAAATTACATTAAAAAAATCCTTAACAGGTGTGTTATTCAGTAAGCTTAGAACTAGATTTATGCTTGAAGTATGTATCTGTCCTTTTTCCTCTTCTCTCCTTTCTTCCCTCAATTCTCCTTATTCCTCTTTTCTGTCTCAATCTTGCCAGAAATATGTACTACAAATATAGAGAGATCTGCATATGTTACAGAGAAAAGACAAATATGTAGTTTACAAACTTTCATGAACAACCTGATATGATGAGACCATGTAAATTTCATGATCTACCAGTAGCGAAGGTCGTTTACTGGTTACATTTAATACTTGTCAAGGACAGTTTTGTCTGTGATTTAGAGTGTGCAGAAAATGAAGCAAATACCATTGTTAATTTACATTATTTCAAAAAAATGGTTCATAGTTAGATGTCTACTTTGATAAGAGTGAATAAACAGGCAAAAAAATACAGTGCACCACAGCCTCTTAATTAAATGGCACTGTATTAAACATGGTAACTTTGAATAAGGAACTGAACTAATGTAATGTTTCTGGTGTCTAAAAGCATTATAAGTCATATGTTTTTGGTAACATTTATATATACTGGGCAATTGGTTTTACTATTTTTCTAAACACAGAGTCATTCATGCCTTTGTGTGTGTGTGTGTGTTTATTAATTTTTTATTGAAGGATAATTGCTTTACAGAATTTTGCTGTTTTCTGTTAAACCTCAACATGAATCAGCCATAGGTATACATATATCCCCTCCCTTTTGGAACTCTTTCGCATCTACCTCCCCATCCCCCTCCCCACCCCACCCCTCTAGGTTATTACAGAGCCCCTGTTTGAGTTTTTTGAGCCATACAGCAAATTCCCAAATTCCCGTTAGCTATCTATTTTACATATGGTAATGTAAGTTTCCATGTTACTCTTTCCATACATCTCACCCTCTCCTCCCCCCTCCCTGTGTCCAGTGTCCATAAGTCTATTCTCTATGTCTGTTTCTCCACTGTTGCCCTGTAAATATATTCTTCAGTACCATTTTTCCAGTGAAAGAAGGGCTTCCCTCATAGCTCAGTTGGTAATGAATCTGCCTGCGATGCAGGAGACCCTGCTCGATTCCTGGGTTGGGAAAATCCCCTGGAGAAGGGAAAAGCTACCCACTCCAGTGTTCTGGCCTGGAGAATTACATAGTCCATGGGGTTGCAAAGAGTGAAAGAAAAACAGTGAGAAGTATTTTAGTAGAAGAGAATTAGCTTTAGAAGTATGGTGTTCTCTGGTCTTGTTTTGAGACATGAATTTCTTTCATTAGTTTTATTTTTCTGTTTTCTGAGTAAACTTTTCGGTAGTACTTGCTGGATTGGTAATTGATATTTTTATGTGAGATTGATTCAAATATCAATACCTTTATTATCATCTAATTTGCAACAGTGTTTCTTATATTTTGGAAGAAGACAGTTCTAGAAGAGAATGATAATTTAGCCATGTAAATTAGCATTACTTCTTTAGCATATTAAACCAATAAACTTGAATTAATGTAGTAAGACTTTTTCAAATATTTAGCAATATATGTTGATTGTATAATTTTTTACAATTACTACAAAAAATTTTTGATGACATCTTTGTATAGGTACATGGGAGGAAAAGTCAAAGTTTATGGTTTGTGACAGGTTCTCTTTTGAATTACAGGATATATCTGGTCTTACAAGGTTTTCCAAACTTGAGTCAGATAAGCATGTTGCATCATCAGAATATACTTACTCTTTCAACAGTGGGTTATCTCTCTTGTTACAGTACTGCTACAAACCTAATTTATAGATTATATGTAAATGACAGAAGTTCACTAGAAAAGAATTGATATAATCTTAAAAATTAAACAAAAGTGGCACCCTGGTGGCTCAGATGGTAAACAATCTGCCTGCAATGCAGGAGACCTGGTTCAGTCCCTGGGTTGGGAAGATCCCATGGAGGAGGGCATGGCAACCCACTTCAGTATTCTTGCCTAGAGAATCCCCATGGATGAAGGAGCCTGGTTGACTACAGTCCATGGGGTCACAAAGAATTGGACATGATTGAGTGACTAAGCACAAAATTAACAATTTTGTGAATTAAATGATGCTTAGTGAATAAAGGAAATTTTCAGATAAATCATATTTTTCAGTGGCAGGTCTATTTGGTCATTTGCAAGCTAGACTTTATTGTGTTTAGTGCAATAAGATGTTCCTTTAACATTTGTCTTCCCTTAATTAGTGGTTTTGCATTATATCTAAGAGACATTGAATTGTCTAGACTTGTGGAATACTATGAGGTGGATTGTATGTGCCCAGGCATGTAAAAACAGCCATATAATACAGTTGGCCCTCCAGATCCATGGGTTCAGCATCTGTGAATACAGAGGACCAGCTGTAAGGGACCTGAGCATCTGTGGATTGGGGGCTTGGGGTCCTAGAAGCAATTCCCATTGATACTGAGAGATGTCTGTATTCTCCCTGACCTTAAAGCCAGGGTGAGTTCTTTCAATACTGGCAGAGGAAGCTCGGGGCACAAATCACACAAACTTTTGAGATAGTTAATAAAGAGAGGAAATACAGAAACTTTTGAGAAAGCCAGCATGCAGCCAGAAACAGCAGGTATGGCCATATGGCAATTGAATTAGAAAAGGAATTCTTGCCACGTTGCCTTCCAGAAGATAGTCAGGCCCAGGCAGCCCTTAGGGATGGATGATTTATTCGGCACATGTTAAGTTTTTCATATTGCCTCATTCACTGTTGAGTTCTCCAGGGAATTTAAATCTATTGTACTGAATAGATATTGAAGAATTCTCTTTCAAAAAAAAACCCACTTAAACAGTAATTTCACTTATACCAAATAGATAATGAAGAATTTTTTTACCTCCCCCCCAAAAAAGACTTCTAAAGTAATTTCACTTCTACATTTAGAGATCACTATGCCAAAAGCAAATCTATTTCCAAACAAAGCATTTGCTAAGTAGAGACTTTTTTTTTTCAAAAAGTATAAAAGTTTTGTAACACTAAAATTTAATGATGTTATTTTAACAACACATTTGGTGAGATTATGCAAAATTTTTTAAATTTCCTACTTAATCCAGATACTCTGCAATATTGTAATTAAAATTATTCATATAAGAAGTACTTAACCTGTAGAGTAACAGTTTTCAGAAATTCTCGAAATACATTTCCCTTTGAAAACAATTTGCAGAGAATGTATTTTGGTTTTCAGATTAACTGTCAAAAACTTGTTTGACCTACACATGAACAGGGGCTATACTAATAACAGTCATTCTTAAATGTGCTGTTAGAATATCATGCTGCTATAATTTCAGAGGGCTTCCCTGGTAACTCAGATGGTAAAGTATCTGCCTGCAATGCAGGAGACCTGGGTTCAATCCGTGGGTTGGGAAGACACCTTGGAGAAGGAAATAGCAACCCTCTCCAGTATTCTTGCGTGGAGAATCCCATGGACAGAGCAGTGGCTTTTTAGCAACATTCTTGGACTCTGTGTCTGTGTGTGTGTGTGTGTGTGCGCGCGCCTTGTTGAAAACCTAGAGAGGCCCATGGATATTTCCTCTGCTTTGGTCTCCTGGCAACACACAGGAACTCATTATTAGAAGGGTAACAAACTAGCCTACAGTCAGAATGAAGACAGTGTTCAGATTTCAGTCGTTGAGTTCTCTGGTTTGTTTCTGCTTATTGCCAATACCACACTTTTATTTTTCCATGGCCAAACTTTGTTAACAACAGCACAACAAAAAGATTACTTAGTACTCAAACAAATTAATAACTAGTAGTTTGAGTATTGATTGCTTCTCTAACATTTTTTCAAGTAGGATTATTATGTTTATTGTGAATGAAGAGAAATTATGTAAAAATATGAACTTGCAGTCAGTTTCTTATTGGACTGCAAATATATCCCAATGTAAATTATTTTGCATATATTTTACTTTATAGAATAAAGCCAGCTTTTCTTGTTTTAAAATCAGATTTTTTCAGGGCATTTGGTTATTCCTTTACTTAAAAAAATCTAACTTTTAACCTTTATAAAAAATTTAAGTTGCTTAAAAGTAAAAAGAAAAAAATAGTAAACCTCACTGGCTCTATTGCTCAGATGATAAAACTGTTAGTGTTTTGGCAGGTAGCTTTCAGTAATTTTAAAAATGAAGCATATAGCTAAAGCCTCTTTTGTGCACTTCTCTTCCTCTGTACACTCATGTGAGAGGCAATCACTAACCCGAGTTCGGTGATTTTTCCCAGTTAATTTAAAAAATTGCATTCATATATATATATATATATATATACATACATACACACATATATATATATCTGTCAAAAATATGAATATTACAGTTCATATAGATATATCACTTTAGTTTTTCACTAAACTTTGTTACTGTGATCTATTTTACTGACATACAAAGACTCTCCCTCTTCACTACTTTATAACATTTTATCACATGAATAGAAAACTTTTTTTTTATTTTTTGCTGTATTGACATATATAAATTTCTTCATAGCTTTTCTGATTTTCCATTATTGTTGAGATTTAATGAGTAGTTACATATCAGAAATATTTACATACTTCAGACAACATACATGCTGTTTTAGAACACTTAGCACACCACTCAACTATTTTCCAGTTTTTTTTTTTAATTATTCTTCAAATATATCCAAATGGCAAATAATTCAAGATATGATTTTTAACATTAGAGGTTATTTGTTCAAAATTTACGTTAATCTTTCTCATAACTAGTCACTTCCATTTTGTCTTCCTGTCATCCTGAAGAAAGAAAATGTAATTTCCCAAAGGCTTTAAGAATTGGGGGAGTATTAAATGTAACTGAAATTAAGTGATTAATAATTTACTTTTGGGTCATGAATCAACTTCATGAGATGCTAAGGATCATTTGCAACCCCAGAAGCACTAGCAGTAACAATGCACTTTTTAAGACTCAAGAACTCTCAAAGGTTGGCTGCCCAACCTAATTAAACTTCAATCTTCTGATACCAAATTTATTTCTTCTTTGTACTGAATTTCCTCAGATCTTCTTGACAGGAAAATGTCACTTTATCTGACAGCTCATAGACAGGTTATGCAGCACCATAATTGGAGAGAAAATGATAGCTTAAAGCTACTCGACTTAATAGCTATATGTATGGCTCTTTCTTTCTTTTTTTTTTCTTAAGATTTCTGTGACAGACACAAAAGGCCCCAGCAAATAGGCCCAGTGCCATTAATTCCTGCTTCCTCCAGGGGTAATTATCTTACTCCATCAACAGTGCTGTCAGAAATTGGGCACATAATTCAGCATTTAAATGAACAAGCAATGTAATATTTCCTGTCTCCCAGTGGAATGCTCTGCAGTTCACATTCTTCTCTGTCACTCGCTCACTCCTGATGTATGTCCCATAGCCAGTCTTTGAATGCCTTCTCTCCCTGTGTTTCACTGCAGATGTTGGCTCCGACTTGACACCTACTTCATTTGGAGTTTTATAGGACCAGCGACCTTGATAATTATGGTAAGAACTCCTAATTAACTATGTGTTTCCCAGGTCAAGAAATAAAACTTTCACTCTCCCTGTGCTGACTATCTTTAATTTACATAGATTAATTTGGGGGTAAGCATGTATTTATTTGACCCTAAATAACTCAAGCAATTAGACACTCATTAGTCTACTTTTATATTGTAAAATGCTTAATCAAAACCCTCCGGAGCAGAAAACACGCATTTGTACAAGTTTCTGCAGTACTGTAGCTCCTCAGGAACCTGATGTAGCATAATCCATTTGGTTTTGTAGGTTTTAAACAGTGATGTCTTTGTTTGACAGTAGTACATTTTCTTTCTTTTTCATTTGGATAATTTGAACTATGAATGGAATCAAACTGGAAATGTGGCAAAAAATAGATAAATAAATAACCTTCCTGTTCCTTCCAATTCTGTTTTTATATAAATTTCAAAAACTTTAACATTTAAGAGGATTTTACTTGAGAATGACAAGGTAAACATTCTGGAATCATGCTTGCTTTTTTATTTTTAAATGCATAATATCTTTCAAATATGAATTCTTTATCCTAACTTAGATACCATTGTTGGTATCATTATTTATATGCTTATCATTTTAAAATGCAAGGTTGCCCCGAGTTCTGAAGTATAAACAAAGCAGGTAACAAGGGCATTTTAACATGTGGTTTGTTTTGTTTTATTTCCAGTCATATGCTCTTTCTTGGTCCAGTGATATAACACTGTCATTGGGGGTTCCCACTACTTTAATCCTAGTTTGTTGTAGCATAAGAATTTAACCAGCATTTTATAACCCTTTTGACCTAGCTACTCACAAATATTATGAGTCTGAATATTAGTTTTGAAATGAAGCATTTGAACAATAAGTTAAGGTCCATGTTTGGAGGGTGGATATAACATCAACCTGGAATAGCTAGCTATTGTCTTTTATATAAACATATACTTGACTTTGAATTGTTTTCTAGTTTCTACAGCATCATTCCAACTGCTGCTGATTTGCTATTTGTATTTGGCATATCAATATTTTGTAATCCTTTGGTATCTCAAGTTTCCAAGCTGCCTTTACTAAAATACTAGATGATTGTCTGTGATCCAATTATTTTATGAGAGCTAATTTTCCAGAACAACTCATCTGTCATAGAAAATAGACTTACTTTTTTTCTACTCCAGTTATACTACATAACGGTACCTTTTACATTCCAGCTTAATGTAATTTTCCTTGGGATTGCTTTATATAAAATGTTTCATCACACTGCCATTCTGAAACCTGAATCTGGCTGTCTTGATAATATCAAGTAAGTAACTTTTCTTTTGCTTTTCTTTAGTCTACCTTACCTTGATACACTAAACTATTCATACTTTTAATTATATTGAGATTTTTATGACAAAATGATAAAGATCAATGTGTTTTCTTTGCTGAATAAGATCATTTATTGACTACTTAGGTGACTTGATCTGCCTGAAAATAAGCATAGTGAAGCTTTGTCTTCAAAGAAACATTTTTCTCCTAAATTCTAATTTAAAAAATGATAAGTTTTTATTGAAAGTGTGTTAGTCTCTCAGTCATGCCTGACTCTTTGTGACCCCATGATCTTCCCAACCCAGGGATCGAGCCCAGGTTTCCTACACTGCAGGCAGATTCTTTACCAACTCAGCTACCAGAGAAGACCAAGTTTTTATTAGATGCATTTATTTATTTTGTCCAGGAAGCAAATACATAGTTACTATATCGGGCAGACTCTTGTTTTATAGAGCAATAGCCACACCAGTACTCAACATTCCATCTCCTACTTCAGAGCAGTGGGAAGAGAGCAAGATGGTGCCACCTGCAAGTACCAAGGGGGGTGTTTACACCACAGGTGAGGAACCCAGAAATTATTAATCTGGGTGTTTGCAGAGGAATTCTTATACTGCCGCCCTTCTGTCCTCCTGAGAGAGAAAGAGAAACTTCACATCTCCCTAATGTAAAATCCTATGGTATACAAATATAAGGCTCCAGATTTTACCTTCTTTGAAATGTTAACAAATCTCTTGGGAAGTAAATCCCACCAGAAGACTCTCACTATGCAATCATCTTTTAACTCTCAAGGTTTATCCTTTAACCAAAATCTGTTTTTTTATGCTCAAAAAATCTAAAACATGCAGAGATAAGAAAATATCCACATTCCTTTCCTCCCTAGTAGTACTTCTTTTATATATACACAAAAAGAAGCCAATTTACATTTTCTGGAAAAAAAAAAAAAGTTATTTAGTATAACCGAGAACTTTGTCTTATTCCCTTAAAGGCTATGACATTTGAGAAAGAATAGTGTGGAGATGTACTTTAGTCACTAACATATAGTCTGTATTAAGTAGCTTTTGTATGTGATTGACTATGCTATGTGTAAACTGGTTAAATGTTATTATTTAAATGAATGTACTCTCAGAGGTTTAATGAGGTTGCCTGTAACTTTCATGTGCTACTGACATTCTCCTTGAACTACCTCAGATAGCAGATCTGTCACCCATTTCTCATCTACTTACGTTTAGCACCTGACATAGTTCCTTGCCCATAGTAAGCCCTCAATGTGTTTTCAGAATCAAGTAATGCGTTAAAGACTAGTGACAAAAGTGCATTGAAATTAAGTGCTTAATTTGGTTTAAGGATCATCTATCTGTCTATAAAAGTTTAAAAAGTAGCTAAAGGGTTGGAAAAAATAAAAATATGATGGAGCAAACTAGGACTTATCTACTGTGAGTAATAGTCTTTTGTAGTTTAATATTACTTAGTTGAGTCATTACCCTTTTGAATTATGTACAACTAGACTGCCCTTCTAAAATGTCATTATAGTTCCTTGGACTCTTTGTTCCTAATGGTATTGAATTTAGATCAATTATATAGGCACATAAAATATAACTTCTTTATCTTAGCATATTTGTACCCACTTTCATATAAATTATATCTTTATATCTATCTTTATGTAATATAAAAATGCATTTAATATTTTATGATCACTTTTGTTACATTTTAAAGTACTATCAGAAAGAAGTGAATAACACTTTGATATTTATGTGACAGCTTTTACCAAATTAAACATTTTAGAAATGTCTTGAACTTAGTACAGTCACATATTTTGAAAGATACACTTGTTTTCTCATTATTCATATATATTTCTTTAGGTAATGTGAGTTGAATCTCTGTGATATTACTAATTAGAGAAACAAGCACACAAAAGCAATAATTACATGTAATAATATAGATGAAAGTGGAAGAGGAGAGTGAAAACATTGGCTTAAAGATCAACATTCAGAAAACAAAGATTATGGCATCTGGTCCCATCAATTCATGGCAGATAGATGAGGAAACAGTGGAAACAGTGGCTGACTTTATTTTTCTCGGCTCCAAAATCACTGCAGATGGTGATTGCAGCCATGAAATTAAAAGACGCTTACTCCTTGGAAGGAAAGTTATGACCAACCTAGATAGCATATTAAAAAGCAGAGACATTACTTTGCCAACAAAGGTCCTGCTAGTCAAGGCCAAGGTTTTTCCAGTGGCCATGTATGGATGTGAGAGTTGGACTATAAAGAAAGCTGAGCGCCAGAGAATTGATGCTTTTGAACTGTGGTGTTGGAGAAGACTCTTGAGAGTCCCTTGGACTGCAAGGAGATCCAGGCAGTCCATCCTAAAGGAGATAAGTCCTAGGTGTTCATTGGAAGGACTGATGTTGAAGCTGAAACTCCAATACTTTGGCCACCTGATGCAAAGAGCTGACTCATTGGAAAAGACCCTAATGCTGGGAAAGATTGAGGGCAGGAGGAGAAGTGGACGAAAGAGGATGAGATGGCTGGATGGCATCACTGACTCGATGGACATGGGTTTGGGTGGACTTAAGGAGTTAGAGATGGACAGGGAGGCCTGGCGTTCTGCAGTCCATGGGGTCGCAAAGAGTCGGACACGACTGAGCGACTGAACTGAACTGAACGCAACTGCGCGACTGAACTGAACTGAATAGTATAGATGGCATAAAATGTTATATTATGAAGCAAAATAAAGCCTTAAATGATGCTGTCTTGATTTGAATTCTAAATTCCTTTATAGTTTACAGCCTTTGGCAAGTTTATTGAGCCTTTCTCTCTTCTTTAAAATGGGCATAGTAATGAAGCATACATACCCTGCCATCAAATGAGCATAGGAATGTAATCAGGAATGTAATGATGTAATGATGATAGTTTTTATGGAAAAGTCAATAAGATGCAAGGAGATAAATAAGGTAGCTGTTATAAAGAATATAGAGGGTGGTTTTAAGATAGAAAGATATGCATATGGATATGCTGATGGGAAAGAACCAGTTTTAAAAGTGGGTAGAAATAGAGGAAAGGGAATATGTGCTATAATCATGATTCAAGAAACTGTGGGGAGTGAAATCCAGAATAGTGGGACAGTAATTCCACTTCATTCAATTTCATGAGACACTTTTGTACTGAGATACCATAAACCAGCTAGGGGAATTCTTTTTTACTCAGAATGGATAAAATAGTTAATAGATGTGATGTACATATGTGGTAAAACCAGAGTGGAACAGTAAATTGAGGAATTTCTGTCTATTCTCCTCTACAAAGTAAGAATAATGGTCATCTACAGGTTATGAGGACATGTGGGAGAGAGAAAATTAAGAAAGAAGTCTCAAGAAAATATTTCTTAGAACTTTACAGAATTTGAAGGACATTTTATTTCATTCAAAATATGTTAACTATTTAATAGGTGCTTGTAAAAAAAAATCACTAGGGCATAATTAAAAAGAAAAAAGAAGAATTTAAGAAAAAGCAAAATATAAAATCTGGCATCTTTTTTGTTTTTAACAACAATAAGGATCTGTATAATATAAATTTTTAAGTGGTATGGGTGATATGAGGGTATTTATTTTAAAGGCATAGCATAATTTATTTGGAAAATCCTTTTTAGTATGGAGAGAGGGCATAAAAATGTATGTTTTCTTGTTTTGTTTTGTTTTGTAAAATAATAAATAAGACCCACCACCTTACACAATTTGCTGAGAAAATAAGCTCACTATATAAGGCCTTTTGCCAGACAATGTCTTTCTAAAACCATTCATTCATTCATTTATTAAATATTTGTTACTTTTATTATATATGTTCTTTCACAGAGAAGAAATATCTTCTTTATCTAAAATGTGTTGCTTCTTCCCATATTCACTACCACCACTTCCTTTTATGCCACAGTGAACTTCTGCAAAGCTGCTTCAGTGGTCTTCTGACATTTTTCCCCACACTAATTCTTGCCCCTGCCACCTTCATTAGCTAGAACTATCTCTTGAAAAGTTTAAATCTGACCATGCACCTCTCTTGGGTAAAACTCGTCAGTGGTTTCCTGTTACTCTTACGCTGAAGTCCAAACTCCCTACCATGGCCCACTAAGCCTTCCTAATCTAGTTGCCCCTTTCTTTCTACAGCTTCATTTTAAGCTATGTGCCCCTCTGGCCATTCTAGATTCACTCACTTTTCTTTCAGGTCTTATCTGCTATTTCTCTACAGACTTTCTTTTCCCTAACACTGCATGACTGATGCTACTCTAATTAATTAATCATTTAAAAACTATTTAGTTATATTTTCATTTAAATTTACTTCATAGTCATCATATTAATAATACATTTTTTGTTTGTTTTGGGAAGAATATTTGTTTACCAGCTGACACGAAGTGTTCCATCCTACTTGACAGTTAATTCTTATTACAAGTGAATAAATTAATGTTTGACTTATAAAAAAATAAGTAAATAAATATATTTTGATGTTAGTTCATGGTATTCATTTGGTTTGATCATGACTATATTAACGATATACTCTGGGAAAAAATAATAATAGAGTAAATTGCTATAGTTAACATATTTATGGAGGTAGAGGTACTCCACGTCTCAGATATAACCAAAAAAGTACTTAAAACTACATTTCTGTTTGCTCTTTTTTTACTTGTCCTTTATCTTCTTTTTGTTGAAATAGGTAATTATATTTGGAGGAAAAAAATAACTCCAGTCACTTGAATTTTCGGGTTGAATTTCAGATATGAGGAAAATCTAGCCTAATTTTTAAAAATATATATCAATATAATAAAGCAATTAATGAATTGTTATCAGCACATAGCTAATTTATAGTATTGCTGAAGTATTATGACATCTATAAACTTTAATTTTTGAGGAACATTTATAGCACTCTTGACATTTACCTTAGAAATTTACTTTAGAAATAAAAATTATCAACTACTTGTATTGTTGAAAAACTATTTAACAGCATCACAATGAGTTTAATAATAAATATAAATAATAGGAATTTTTAGGACAAAGAAAGAAAATCGGTGCCCATATGGAGAGAAAAAGAATCTGCTAGACTTCCCTTTCCTATATCTGTCCCTTTGCCCTTTTCCAAGGACAAATATCTTCTGCATCCAGTCTTCTTATCTTGACCTAGTCCTGTTTTCCGATTTCTGGTATCTCCCATTCACTATGGTTTTGCATGAGTGATGGATTGGCAAACACAATGTCAGATAGTTTAAAGAAACAGCTTTCACTTTCCTTCGTTCCTCCCTGTCCTCTGATTCCTAAGGGAAGGTATAGTGCTGAAGAGAAGCAACAACTCATGTTATACACAATTTCAATTTGAATTGGTTATATGACCTCACAAGTTACATCATGGCTCTAAAGTCTTAGTATCTTCTCAGAATTAGGAATAATTGTTTCTGCTTTATTGAGTTTTGCTATAATTAAAATTACCATATATATAAAGAATACAGCACATAATTTAGTGTTCATATAAGATGATTTGATTATTTTTGACAAATCTGTGTGGAAATACATTTCTGCCTTTGGTTCTTAGTGTTTTTCTTAGTGAAATTTGCTCATTCTCTTATCAAAATCTCATTAGAATTTGATTGGCTTTGTTTCTCATGTAGAACTTGCCTGATATGATCCTCTTTTTTTTTTTTTATTTAGGCAAAAGTTATCTTATTATGAAAGAATTGGCTCCAGGAGTGAAAAGCTCATTTGATTAATAAGTAGCAAGTTCTGTAGTTAGTTTTAAATTAGGGGGAAAAAAAAGTGTCTCAGTGAACTTGGACATCTGCCACACATAAAGAAATCTAAGAAGGCTTCTGAGTAGCTTCAGGGATGAATGGAAAAATGTTTTACCTTACCGGTATCCATAGTAACTTACTTATTCCTTAACGAGGTAACTTTTGCTTTGTACTGTATTTCTAGATATTTGTAGAAATAATTAAGTCATTTGCCTTTGTTAGTACTTCATTAGTACTTCATAGATTTAAGTGTGGTAGGTTCTTTAAAAACTGAAGGTGGAAAAGCAGAATGATATAATCATGAAAAATGTAACAGTATCACAAAAACTTTCAATAGACTGATTTTTCTTCTTTATATTAATATATTAAGGAATTATATGTATTTATATATATATATATATTCCCTGATTGATTTTTAAAATGGTATCATTTTTATACTGTAGTCAGTGCAGTATCTTAAAAAGAGTTCGATCCTTTATGAAAACTGGAAACCTAGTTCTGAATTATGTGTAATAAAAATATTCGCCCACTTCAATGCCTTCTGGATGAGTTTTGAGGAAAATATTTATAGTACTTTTTCATTCTTCTTAAAATATTAACTTGTTTTTCAGTCACTAATTCGTATCTGACTCTTTGCGACCCCACGGACTGCAGCATGCCAGGCTCGCCTGTCCTTAACAGAAGTTTGAGTTTGCTCAAACTTATGTCCATTGAGTCAGTGATGCTATCTAAACATCTCATCCCTTGCTGCCCTCTTTGCCTTTTGCCTTCAACCTTTCCCAGCATCAGAGTCTTTTCCAATGAGTCAGCTCTTTGCATCAGTTGGCCAAAGTATTGAAGCTTCAGTATCAGTCCTTCCGGGGAGTGCTCAGGATTGATTTCCAGGTTCCTATGCAATATTGTTCTTTACAATATCGGGTTTTACTTTCACAACCAGACATATCTGCAACTGAACATTATTTCTGCTTTGGCCAGCCACTTCATTCTTTCTGGAGCTATTAGTAATTTCCCTCTGCTCTTCACCAGTAGCATATTGGGCACCTTCCATCCTGGGGAGGGAGGGTCATCTTCCAGTGTCATAACTTTTTGCCTATTCGTACTATCCATGGGGTTCTCTTGGCAAGAATACTGGAGTGATTTGCCATTCTCTCCTGCAGTAGACCATGTTTTGTCAGAACTCTTCACTGTTACCTGTCCATCTTGAGTGGCCCTGCACAGCATAACTCAGAGCTTCATTGAGTTACTCAAGCCCCTTCACCATGGTGAAGTTGTGAACCATGAAGAGAAAAATATTAGCTATGATATAAAAGATTGAAGTATTGTTTTGGGCTTTTATAAAGGAAGCTCATTATAGTTTATATAGTCCATGAAGACGTAAAAAAAAAAAAAACTTGTGTCTCTATTCAACTAATTTTATTCATTGTTTACCTTCCACTGCCCAAACTACTACATTTAAATGAAAACACCATAGATTTCTAATTATTTTAAGCATTTAGAGATGTGTTTAGAAACTGTTACCTCTTGTAAAAAAATTCCTCAGCCAACACACTTTACTGAGATGTATCTTTCCAAAACTTTTTGATCAAATATAATTGTCAACACCCACACACACTATGAACACTTTAGTTCTTAAAAGGCTCAGAACTAGTAATTGATTTACTTTATTCACTGTAATAAAATAATTTTTAAGAATATTCTGAAAAGAATATCATTCAGTATCTCATTTACCCCACCTTCCCTCCATTTTTTTGGTCTGTGGTTAAACATCACTGAAAATGTTCCACAAAGTTATCATAAATGATCGAGGTGTATTTCAAGTGTAATACAATCTAAACAGCACTGTTTGGAGTTCTGTGTATTTTTATGACACCACTAGATTTACTTCAAATAAGACTTTCCTCAGGTTTTAGTTAGTCCTTTACTGATTAACTTAATTTCAACTACAAACATTTAACAATCACTTCTATGGAAAATTAACTTTAGCCACCAGTTCTAAAAACTGTGCATTCAGTCAGTTTTGTTGCCAATCTCACTGTGTCATGCATTTTAGGTTGTAGTTTTAAGTTTTGTGAGATATTAAAAGTGTTAGTTTCTGTTTTCAGGCTTTCTCTTTAAAATGCATTCAGATCCCCATGAGATCTTTCTAGGAACCAGATGTTTTTTACGTCACTGTGTTTGGCATACTTCATTTTCTGGGAGCTGACACTAAGGAATTAAAAAAAAAAACAGTTTGAAGGATGACTGTCACAGGCACACTGGAAAAATGTTAGGCATTTTACCTTGAGATCAAATAATTCTTTCACTTTTCCCCAAAATGATCAGGTTTACATCAGGATTAGGACAGTCAATTACAGCCTAAAGATGAGAAATCCTGAAAGATACCTAAGGGGGGAAAAATTCTTCTTTATGACAAAAACGTAAAAGTTAGTAGCTCCTCTGTTCTTTATATGTTGGCTAGACTCAGATTTCCTTTGTATCCTATATGAAATGTGCAGTCAGACTTTGGGAAAGCTTAGTAATCAGAATTATTTTATGAAACCAGCATTTCTGTAGTAATTATACACGCAACAACAGAATTAGTCTAAAATAAGTAGTTATAACAAGGCTATAGTTTTTCCCCCAAAATAACTAGGAGCAAATATTCACTTAAACTTTCATTAGGGTGGAAGAAATACAAGAATAATTATAATTAAATAATATTTACATTCCATATTATTCACATATTTTATTTAAGTTTAATGTATAAACAGATTTTATTTTTGTCCTTTAATTACTCGTTAATTTATTTAATAAATGAGAAGTGATAAAATTGTGGATATGTATTAAAGATATAACTTATCTAATTGCTAATTTATTTACACAGACTATAAGAGAAAGGAGTAGAGTGTGATTCCAAGGTTTTTGCCATTGGGTATTGAGATATGGAACTGTAGGAAAAGACACACTTAGGGGCAGATTAGAAGATTTGGGAGGGGAGTTGAACAACATAACTTTAAAGGACTTACTAAATATTCCAGTGTGGATGATGCATAAGCAGTTGGAATAATGAAAAGAGCTGAATATTTAAATTTGAAATCATTGGTATATAGATTTGATTTGATTTTTGCATTTAGTGTTTTTCAGGTATTAAATATTGATTATGTTTTATATATCTTTATTACTTTCTATAGTGGTAAGTGATTCTGTTTTATTTTCCATTTCTTACAGTGATATATTTCCTGTTAAAACATTAAGCAAAGTGAGATGATTAAAAAAAAAGTAATAATGTAAAGATGGTATGCAGACATGACAAAAGCTTAAGATAGTGATTTTCCAGTCAGATTGGTTTGTGTCACTTGTCATGGTATGTTTCTGTTAGGATATCCTTGCTGTGAGTATATACATCATAATGATCCTGATGATTAATAAAAACTAAAATCCAGAAGTAGGTGTCTCTGTAGCTGGTTTAATAGCTCAGTGATGTTAGTAAGTACCTAAGCTCTTTATCACCCTTGGCGTATTGGCTATTGTCACTCACAGTGTCAACTTGTGGTCCAGAGATGTCTCCTTCAGTTCCCACCATCTTAGCAATTGTGTTCAAAAGCAAAAACAAAGAGAGAAAAGAGTGCTATCATCAGAAGCCTCTTCTATACAATGTTACAAACCTCTGTCCTTAGTACCTCAGGCACTCAGTCTATCAGATCTAATCCCTTGAATCTATTTGTTACTTCTACTCTTTAATCATAATGGATTTGATTTAGGTCATGACTGAATGGCCTAGTGGTTTTCCCTACTTTCTTCTATTTAAGTCTGAATTTGGCAATAAGGAGTTCATGATCTGAGCCGCAGTCAGCTCACAGTATTCTTTTTGCTGACTGTATAGAGCTTCTCATTTGGGGCTATAAAGAATATAATCATTCTGATTTTGAAATTAACTATATGGTGATGTCCATATGTAGAGTCGTCTCTTGTGTTGTTGGAAGAGGGTGTTTCCTATGACTAGTATGTCCTCTTGGCAAAACTGTTAGTCTTTGCCCCACTTTGTTTTGTATTCCAAGGCCAAACCTGTCTGTTACTCCAGGTATCTCTTGACTTCCTAATTTGCATTCTAGTCCCCTATGATGAAAAGGACATCTTTTATTAGTATTAGTTCTAGAAGGTTTTGTAGGTCATCATAGAACTGTTCAACTTCAGCTTCTTCAGCATTAGAGGTTGTGGTATAGACTTGGATTACTGTGATATTGAATGGTTTGCCTTGGAAATGAACAGAGATCATTCTGTCGTTTTTGAGATTGCACCCAAATACTTCATTTCAGGCTCTTCTGTTGATTATGAGATCTACTCCATTTCTTCTAAGGGATTCTTGCCCACAGTAGTAGATATAATGGTCATCTGAATTAAATTTGCCCACTCAAGTTTATTTTAGTTCACTGGTTCCTAAAATGTCAGTGTTCACTCTTGCCATCTCCTGTTTGACCACTTCCAATTTACCTTTATTCACAGACCTAACATCCCAGTTCCTATCAAATACTGTTTTTTACAGCAGCAGATTTTTCTTCCACCACCAGTCACATCCCAAACTGGACATTGTTTCCACTTTGGCTCAGCCACTTCATTCTTTCTGGAGCTATTTTCTCTGCTCTTCTAGCATATTGGGCACCTACCAACCTGGACAGTTCATCTTTCTGTGTCATATCTTTTTGCCTTTTCATACTCTTCATGGGTTCTCAAGGCAAGAATACTGAAGTGGTTTGCCATTCCCTTCTCCAGTGGACCACGTTTCATCAGAACTCTCCACGATGACCTGTCCATCTTGGGTGGCCCCTACACAGCATGGCTCATAGATTCATTGACTTAGACAAGCCTGTGATCCATGTGATCAGTTTGGTTAGTTTTCTGTAAATTGTAGTTTTCATTCTGTCTGCCCTCTGATGGATAAAGACCAGAAGCTTATGAAAGCTTCCTGATGAGAAGGACTGACTGTGGGGCAATTGGAGTCTTGCTTAGGTGGGTGGGGCCATGCTCAGTAAATCTTTAATCCTATTTTTCATTGATGGGTGGGGCTGTTTTCCCTACTAAGAGTAATGGGGGTAATGATGACCTCCTTTTAAAGGACTTATGCCAGCATGCCATGGCTCCCAGGACTATTGTATTCAACGCCCCTTACCCCATGCAGGCCACTGTTGACCCACGCCTCCACTGGAGACTCCTGGACACTCACAGGCAAGTCTGGCTCAGTTTCTTATGGGGTCACTGCTCCTTTCTCCTAGGTCTTGGTACACTCAAGGTTTTGTTTGTGCCCTCTAAGAGTCTGTTTCCCCAGTCTCTTGGAAGTTCTGTAATCAAATACCACTGGCCTTCAAAGTCAAATTCCCTGGTTTCTCAGTCCCTTTGCCAGATCCCCAGATTGGGAAATCTGTTGTGGGCCCTGGAACTTTCACCACAGTGCAAGAACTTCTTTGATATGATTATTCTCCAGTTTGTTCTCATGGCTAATTATCTATTATTAAATGTCTGCTGTGGTATGTCTACATTATGAAAATTCAAATAAATCTTATGAAAATGGAAGTATTATATAATTGCAGTCATTCATCCCCAAATTCTTTGACAGATAGAAATTATTCTAGTCTTTGCTTTTATTTATACCATAGAAGAAATTAATTTAAGAATCTAGTTATTATTTAGGAATTAAAAACATTTAAACTTACTGTTTTAATCTTTTTTGTTCATTTTTTAAAAATGTAATTGCTGTGCACTTTCCAAACAGGTACATGTATTTAGCATTATCTTCTTTAATTCTGTCTTGTAAAACTTAATCTAGCTTACTATTGGTTAAACTGACAAATTCTATCCTAAAGTGTTTACATGAATTTGTAATGTATTTATTTTAATATACTTTCAGCTTATAAACAATTATACAAGGAAATAGTAGATTTGGAACTATATATTTCAAATATAAATAAAGAGATTTGAGTCACTTTTGATTTATTTCCACAAAGATCATCTTTATTTTAAATATATAAGTCAATTTATGCCCCAGTGATTACTTAGGATCATAGTTCTTTAAAATATAAAGTGCAAATTATGATTGCTTAAAGGCTGAATGAAATATATGAAATCTCATGGATATCACAATTATGTGGCTTTTAAGAGCTGTCTTGGTTGCTATAGTCAGAACCAACTAGTAATGATATTTTCTCCTAAGATAACTCTAAAGTGACTCTTTGAGAGAGTCGGATATGACTGAGCGACTCAGCACAGAACAGCACAAATTGACACAAATTATTTTAAACTGAAAATTCTATTCAGTACAATGATTATTGGCCTATAAATTTGCCTGAAAGTTGACGAAAACTTTTGATTTTAAAAATTTGTTGTGAGAAATTTTCCATAAATATTATTGGGCTCAAAGACTTTTTAGCTTGCAAATCCTAATCAACCCATATTTAAAATGTTTCTTGGAGATGTTTAAAGAAAATTTGTGGGTAATATTAAGTTAAATATTGAATTACGTTTTGAGTCACACACCGCAGGTAAAAATTTAGTCATAGATTCTAAAATAAATGACCTAAACCCTCTGGTTCTGCCCTTCAGTTAAGTTCAGTTCAGTTACTCAGTTATGTTGTACTCAGTGAGACTCCACGGACCGCAGCATGCCAAGCCTCCCTGTCCATTGCCAACCCCCGGAGTTTACTCAAACTCATGTCCATTGAGTTGGTGATGGCATCAACCATCTCATCCTCTGTTGTCCCCTTCTCCTCCTGCCTTCAATCTTTCCCACTATCAGGGTCTTTTCAAATAAGTCAGTTCTTCGCATCAGGTGGCCAAAGTATTGGAGCTTCAGCTTCAGCGTCAGAACTTCCAATGAATATTCAGGACTGATTTCCTTTAGGATGAACTGGTTGGATCTCCTTGCAGTAGAAAGGACTCTCAAGAGTCTTCTCCAACACCACAGTTCAAAAGTATCAGTTCTTTGGCACTCAGCTTTCTTTATAGTCCAACTCTCACATCCATAGAGCTACTGGAAAAACCGTAGCTTTGACTAGACAGATCTTGTTGACAAAGTACTGTCTCCGCTTTTTAATATGCTGTCTAGATTAGTCATAACTTTTCTTCCAAGGAGCAAGTGTCTTTTAATTTCATGGCTGCAGTCACCATCTGCAGTGATTTTGGAGCCCAAGAAAAGAAAATCTGTCACTGTTTCCACTGTTTCCCCATCTATTTGCCATGAAGTGATGGGACCAGACGCCATGGTCTTAGTTTTCTGAATGATGAGCTTTAAGCGAACTGTTGCACTCTCTTCTTTCATTTTCATCAAGAGACTCTTTAGTTCTTCTTCACTTTTTGCCATAAGGGTGGTGTCATCTGCGTATCTGAGGTTATTGATATTTCTCCTGGAAATCTTGATTCCAGCTTGTGCTTCCTCCAGCCCAGAATTTCTCAAGGTGTACTCTGAGGCATATAAGTTAAATAAGCAGGGTGACAATATACAGCTTTGATGTACTCCTTTCCCAATTTGGAACCAGTCTGTTGTTCCATGTCCAGTTCTAACTGTTGCTTCCTGACCTACATACAGGTTTCTCAAGAGGCAGGTCAAGTGGTCTGGTATTCCCATCTGAACTCCCCAGGCCCATAGGTGCCCAATATGCTATTGGAGATCAGTGAAAAAATAACTACAGAAAGAATGATGAGATGGAGCCAAAGCAAAAACAACACCTAGCTGTGGATGTGACTGATGATGGAAGTAAAGTCCATTGCTATAAAGAGCAATGTTGCATAGGAACCTGGAATGTTAGGTCCATGAAACAAGGCAAATTGGAAGTGGTTAAACAGGAGATAGCTAGAGTGAACTTTGAGGTTTTAGGAATCAGCAAACTAAAATGGACTGGAATAGATGAATTTAACTCAGATGACCATTATATCTGCTACTGTGGGCAAGAACCCCTTAGAAGAAATGGAAATACTTCATAGTCAACAAGAGAGTCAGAAATGCAGTACTTGGATACAATCTCAAAAACAACAGAATGATCCCTGTTCGTTTCCAAGGCAAGCCATTCAATATCACAGTAATACAAGTCTATGCCCCGACCAGTAATGCTGAAGAAGGTGAAGTTGAGTGGTTCTATGAAAACCTACAAGACCTTCTACAACTAACACCCTAAAAAGATGTCCTTTTCATTATAGGGGACTGGAAAGCAAAAGTAGGAAGTCAAGGAATACCTAGAGTAACAGGCAAAATTGGCTTTGGAGTACAAAATGAAGAGGGCAAAGGCTAATAGAGTTTTGCCAAAAGAACACACTGATCATAGCAAATACCCTCTTCCAACAACACAAGAGAAGACTCTATACATAGACATCACCAGATGGTCAATACCTAAATCAGATTGATTATATTCTTTGCAGCCAAAGATGGAGACACTCTATACAGTCAGCAAAAACAAGACCAGGAGCTGACTGTATCTAAGATCATGAATTCCTTATTGCCAAATTCAGACTTAAATTGAAGAAAGTAGGGAAACCAACTTGACCATTCAGGTATGACCTAAGTCAAATCCCTTACAATTATACAATGGAAGTGACAAATAGATTCAAGGGATTAGATCTGATAGACAAAGTGCCTGATGAACTATGGATGGAGGTTCGTGATATTGTACAAGAGGCAGGGATCAAGACCATCCCCAAGGAAAAGAAATTCAAAAAGGCAAAATGGTTGTCTGAAGAGGCCTTACAAATAGCTGTGAATGGAAGAGAAGCGAAAAGCAAAGTAGGAAATGAAAGATATACCCATTTGAATGCAGAGTTCCAAAGAATAGCAAGGAGAGATAAGAAAGCCTTCCTCAGCGATCAATGCAAAGAAATAGAGAAAAACAATAGGAAAGACTAGAGATCTCTTCAAGAAAATTAAAGATACCCAGGGAATATTTCATGCAAAGATAAGCACAATAAAGGACAGAAATGGTATGGTCCTAACAGAAGCAGAAGATACTAAGAAGAGGCGGCAAGAATACACAGAAGATCTATACAAAAAAGATCTTAATGACCCAGATAATCACAATGGTGTGATCACCAGCCTAAAACCAGACATCGTGGAATGCGAGTCAAGTGTCTCTTAGGAAGCCACACTATGAACAAAGGTTGTGAAGGTGATGGGATTCCAGATGAGCTATTTCAAATCCTAAAAGATGATGCTGTGAAAGTGCTGCACTCAATATGCCAGCAAATTTGGAAAACTCAACAGTGGCCACAGGACTGGAAAAGGTCAGTTTTAATTCCAATCCCAAAGAAAGGCGATGCCAAAGAATGCTCAAACTACAGCAGAATTGCACTCATGTCACATGCTAGGAAAGTAATACTCAAAATTCTCTAAGCCAGGCTTCATCAGTAGGTGAACCGTGAACTTCCAGATGTTCAAGTTGTATTTAGAAAAGGCAGAGAAACCAGAGATCCTATTGCCAACATCCTTTGGATCATTGAAAAAGCAAGAGAGTTCCAGAGAAGCATCTACTTCTGCTTTATTGACTATGCCAAAGCCTTTGACTGTGTGGATCACAGAGTCAAGTCTTCCCTTAAATCACCCCTAATAGTTGCATTTGATGCAACATCAATTTAAGATTTCGTGTGTTTTGTCTATTTAAAATTGTGAGCAAAATAATGAGACATACTTCATTTCTTGAAGTTTTGATATGTATTATGCACAGTTCTGCACCCTCTACATGTGTAAATTTAATCTTTGTAATAACTTTTTGAGATTTCAAAAGGGATAATTAACTTACCTTAAGACTGTACAGCTAGTAGTGCCAAAACTTGGGTTCCAATAGGCAGTCTGGTTTCAGAGTCCATTTCCTAATTATTACCATATATTCCTTATTGTATCACATTGTACATCTACAAATAAACTGTACTTCACTTGAGTTTTTTCATAAGGATCATTTTAGAATGAATACATGCTTAAAGAAGATTTAAATTCAAATATGGACTGGAATACATGACTCAAGATGATTATTTTAATATTTTAAATAATGATCTGAAAAATAAGGTTAGTAAAGTACAGTTTTCAGGAATCTTGATGTCACAGTGGTCTTATCAGAATTAGAGATAGAGATTTCAGAGTAACTAGAATTTAAAGTGAATTACTGAATGAAGCTACCCAAGAAAGATGTGGTTTTGGTAAACAGTCACTTTGGTGACTCAGAGAGTATAGTCAACAGGGTAAATAAAAAATTATGTCATAGAAGCCAAAAAATAGAAGGGGATGATCAACTATACAATGTTCCTGAGTACTCAAGTATAATGAGATGGAAAAGTTGACAAGGGATTTGGCAATGACAGGACATTGTGGAGTTATGAGGAATGTGTGCCTAAGTAGAGTGGCTTTTATGAGAATGAGAAGTGAGCCTGTATGAATTGTATGTTTAGAAAACTCTTGACAAATTTTTCAGTAAAGATAACTCCAAAGATTCTTGGAGAATCTCTGGGATCTAAAAGGTGTTTTGTTTTGTTTTTTAAAGTAAGAAGTACTGAAGTATGTTTGCTGATGGGAATGAACCTATAGACGAGGAGAAAATTCATAAAAAGCAGAAGAGAACAATCCTCAAAGGAGCACAGTTCTTGAGAAGCGTCAGAATCAGTGGATATGTTGGTGTAATAAGAAAGAGGCATTTCTCTCATTATAAAAGGAGGGAACACAATGTGTGTGGGTGCTGTTGAAAGTAGTTTATAGATTCTGTTTCGGAAAGATAAGGATGTTTCTGTCAGTAGTCTCATTTGAGTTCTCCCAGAAGTGGACTCTGAGCCAAGGATTCAGCACAAATGATTAATGAAGGAATTCCTTTCATAGGAAATCAATAAGAAAGTAAGGGGAAGCAGGATGGATAAAAGGAAGAAGCTATGCAAGGTTGTCATTCTAGTGAAGTCTCAGACTGAGCCTGATCCCAAAGGGAGCTCTGGAGTGTAAAGAACGCTGTGGAACTGTCAATATGGCACAGGAACTGGAATTCTATAATTTCACACCTATTAGTAATTGAATACAGTCTTGCTGAGGGGCGAGGGATGGGTTGTGAGAGTGAAGTGTAAACTCCCAGGCACTTGTGGCTGTATGGGCCTAGTAGCTCTGGTACACAGAAACAGTTATCTGCAGGTCACGGGACAAACGTTTATCAGCTAAGCATGCAGCAGATGAGGGTAAATTCAGGATCTGTACAAGGGATTGTGAGGTCCAGACAGTGCACCAATGCATTTGCAACTGTCAGGTTGCTTCTTTTAAAGTGAATAGGAGGCAATATTCAGCTGAAGGTGTTGGAATAAAAAAGAAATTTGAGGTACAAGGAAGATGTTAAATATTCCTCATAGAGTAGGGGAAAGCACATTGATAGGGGAGTTTAGTTGACTTTCCGGATATTGTTAAATGTTATTAGACGTTTGTTGTCATGAATTTAGGATGTCTTCAGAAATCATAGTTGTTTGTTCAATACTCACCTATTCAGGTTTGCATATTTTTTCAAATCATTAAAGATTAAATGAGATGCAAGAAGTTAAAGGTCATAGAATCTATGCTGGTCAGGCAGAAAAGGATGAATACAAAACGGGGGATATTAGTGAAAGTGTGGAGGGATCGAAAAATGGGATGTCTGGAGATGCTAGTAAATAACAAAAAAGAAAGATAGGAAATAAACGGTGGTAGTAGATATTTTATGGCAAGACTCTCAAAGGAGCTGGGTTTTTGACAGAGGTAAAAATCATGGTTTGGTAGTATTACTTCTACTGCCTGAGTTGTGAGAAAACCAATATTTGAGTTTGTGTGGTCTTCAGGAAAAGCACTGTCATCAGACAACAATGTCACTTAAAGCATGAACGTGACAAAAACACACCCAGCATGGAATATTAGAATGTAGGGGAATTTGTTGATATTAGATTCTGAATTTCAAATGGCAGGATGGAATTTGGGGAGAACAAGGGAAATGGTGGAAATTCGGATTGAATTAAAAGATATGCATATAAATTTTAAGTAATTAGATGGAGCAAGCTTGGAACCATTTTTGTGGTCCCCATTCATTATTTACCATCTTCTTGCAGTCACTTATGATCTTAGATAATGGAGTTTGTACCCATAGCAATGGAAAATCCCCCTAGATAGATGAAAACACTACTTACACTCTGCCTTAGATACATACATTTTCTCCTCAAATTCTTGTAAATACCGAGAAACTTAATCTTAAAAATCACATCTCAGGCTATTTAACTATATTCCAGTTCATTAAAGGAGACTGAAATGCTCTATGATTGAAGATAATAAATAGATGATCACTGATAGTTAAATTAATCATCACAAATTATGGTTTACACAATCGGGCTGAAAAACTTACTAACACACTCTGGGTGCATATCAGTATCCCCTAATTCCAAGGGAATACCTCTCATTTAAATAAGAACAACATTAAAGCAACACCACTCTTTCAAACTTCAGCTTTTCTCATTCTCCTATTTTTCAGGAGTACTTTTTTAATAGAAGTGTTACTTTGTTTTTAAAAAATCTACCTCATATTAAGAAGTAGTGAAACGATGTAAGTCATAGTTATTTTAAATAAACGACTGTGTAGTAAATCACTGGATTTGTAATTAAAATGTGCACACAGTATAGTGGAATGTTAGGTGTCTTGAGCTGCTCAGTCCACACTTGAAAATTTCCTATTCTAATTTTCTCTTGGCTGATTCCCAATTGTTGCTGGGTTTTTCCACTATATACAATTATGTATTTTAAAAAGATCTGTTATCCAAGTCCCCTGGCTCTTTCATAAATGTATAATTGAACATGTATTCTAGAATACTCAGGAATGTTGTTTGTAGAAGTTCATATTTTCAATCAGACATTTAAACATGCTGACACAAAAATCCTCTCAGTTCCAGAATTGAGATTAATGGTCTTAGCTTTAATTTCAAACTGTTTGTGAGATAAAGACAGCAAGCCATGAGTATAAAAAATAGTAATACATCTGTGAAAAATATTGACATAATTGAATATTAACATTACATAGGTCAAGAAGTAAAAAAAAAATGGCAAATTTTCTTTGCGATAGTCATTGTCATTGCACTTTTCTCATTTTTCTGCCTTCTTTGAATTTACAACATCTTGTTCAGTTAGCTGTAGAAAGATACCTAAAATTACCAGATCTTCCACCCAGTTACTTTCATTAATCTAAATAAAAACTTAAAGCAATAAAACAATATTCAACACCCCTGTTCATACTTACAGGAACCATATTAGTAAAATGATTATGGTCATTTGTTTCTATTTTTAATCTTTCTAAAAACATTTTAATTTTCCCATTTTTTTTTTCAATGAGCCTTTCTGTAAACTTTCTCATTTACTTGCTAATATACAATTTAAATGCTTTGGTGATTGCATGTAGCTTCTCCATTTGTCATGTCTCTGTTGATTCTTGTTTTATTACAGAGAACAATATTATATATTTCAACCATCAACTTTTCCTCTATAGTATGTGATTTTGAGGTCTTTGGAGGACATGTTGTGTTCCTAATATGATCAGCCAAATTTCCAACATCATTCGCAAAATAAGCCATCCTTTTCTTCAAGATTTGCGCTGCTACACTGTCCCATACCAAATCCCTGTGTGCTTTCTTCTATTCCATGGACATAGACTTCATTTCTCTACCATTACTTCATTATTACCAACCTTGCTTAGTATTTGGTAGCATGAGTCCTCCCATTTTGATTATCTTTCAAAATTGCTTTAGCTTCTCTTAGAATTTCATTTTTCTTTAATGTAAATTTCAGAATCAGTTTTTAAAATTCTTCTTCACTATTATGCAATAATTGATCATGATGTTTATGCACCATTAGATTTTGCTATCTAATAGCTTATTTAGGATTTTTAAGTAAGATTTTAAATAAAATGTTCTTATTTATTCTTTTATTCTCTTAAATTTTCCCTACCTAGTAAGTTAGAGTAGTCTCATAAAGCTTTTCTTCTTTTTCATTTAGGCCTGACCTATATGAAAAAAGGATTATTTGTTGTTTTAATATTAAATAGAACTTATTTGTAAAATATTCAGGGTCTTGAGGTTTCTTTGGAGATGCAGCAGCAGCTGGATAATTGTTCATGTACATCTATGCATGTTTTATAAGTTATTGATTTCAAGATTTGATGTCATGATCATCAGAGAATGCAGTTGGTTTGATATTAATTCTTAGTATTTTATTAAGGTTACCCTTTGGCCTAACGTGTGATTGATTTAAGAACTGTTATTTTGGTATTTGGAGTTTGTATATCTTTAAAGTTTGATTTATGTGTATATTTGCTTAAATTTTCTATACCATTTCTCAATGTTTTCTTGTTGATGTAATTTTAAGATTATATTCAGATTTCTAGTTATAAATTTATTTAGGGACTACAACATCTCACAGGGCTTCTGTGTTAGAAGCAGACTTGCAGTAGAGATTGTAGGTCATTACCTAGGTCTACTCACTATCCAAGAAACTATTTGAGGCATAGACTATTCTTTTCTTGGTTGCATTCAACTCTAAAAAGATCATAGTAAGACACTCCAGTATTGTTGAGTAGAGAATTCCATGGACAGAGGAGCCTGGAGGGCTACAGTCTATGAGGTCACGGAGAGTTGGACACAACCGAAGCGACTGAGCACGCACGCATGCAAGATTATGTCATTCATTGTGAAAGTGAGTAAACTAGGGCTTATGAAAGTTACATTACTTGACCAACATTAAATAAGACTTGTCCGTGTCCTATTGTGTTTCAAGGTCTGCCTTGGTTCCATTTATTAGAATCTTTAGGAAATACCAACATGTTTAAAATACACAGTAGTACTTTTTTTTATGTTTTAATTGTTAATACAAGCAGTTTATAATAAGGTGTTTATTCACAGATAGGGTATGATGAATGTTTCTGTTGCAAGTTGTTGAAATGAGAGGTGATGATATCATATGGTGTGAGAAAGAGATAACAATTCAACCTGTCAAAACACATTTGGCAAGAATATCTAAAAGTTATCAGTTTTTCTCTTATTTTACTTAAGTTTTTATATCTTCTAAATTGAAAAAAGAAACCCTGAAAGTATGTTATATATTCTTTAAAGTACTTCCTGTCTTTGCATTCCAATGATCAAGCTTATCAGATCTCTTGTTTTAAAGAGTCAGTGGTTTCTAAGACTCTTGTAAGTCTGATAAACATTGGTCCTTAAATAATGAGCCAGGAAACATGATTCTATCTGTAAGTTTTAAAAAATAAAAGATGTCAATTTTTTGCCGTTATTTTACAGATCTTGAGATATTTCTATCATACTAGAACCACAGTTTTCATAGATTATAAGACAAAAATCATTAATAAGAAATGCATATTTCTCTTTATATATTTTGTCATTTACTTTATCCTATTCAAAGTTTCAAGTTTTCAAAAAATCATGAGAAAATATGAAGTTCAGTTTTATAACATATTTTAATGAAATTTCATGAACATTTCACACATAATTTTATGTTATGTCTTACTTTATGATCAAAGGATTATATTTAGTGAAATATTGCCATTATTAGTGTACTTTTTAACACTGAAGATACAATATATTTATTAATCAAATTTGGATTTCTCATGTAATACAAAGAACTATTGGTTTCTATTTTCATGTTCATTAGGAATCTGGATAAATACTCCATTTCAAATGAAAATATAGGATTTCATAGCATATGCTAAGCCTAAAGAAATCCAGAATAAAACATCAAATAGACTGAAGCTTTCTCAATCTAAATATTAATTTCAGAAAAAGGCAGCGATTCTCCCTTGCTCTTTGGATTTCTAGTGAATATATGAATTTCCAAAACACTTAAAGGGAAAACTGTTTATTCCCTGTAGCTCTTTTTTTGAGGTCAGAAGGCCAATACACAACAGCAAATGTAATAACAAATATATGTATGGTACTTTTGTATATTAAAATTATATGTTGTTGAGTAATTTTTTGCATATTAAATAAAAGGAGCTTTTTTGAACTTTTATTTAATACACATAACAGCCCTATGAACAAAGATCTATATTTATACACATTTCAAAGATGAAGAATGTGAAGATCAGAGAAGTTGAATAATGTGCCCAAGGTTGTAAAATGCTCATCTAAGTGCAGGCAGGTTGATTCACAAATCAGTGCTTTCAGTTACTAAGATACAATATCTTTCATGTATTAATATTGATGATCATACAATGATCTTATTTGCTTCCAATGTGATTCCAAAATTTTATATCTTAATTGCACATGTGTGTTTGTGCTTAGTTGCTCAGTCATGTCTAACTCTTTACAATCCCATGGACTGTAGCCTGCCAGGCTGCTCTGTCAGTGAGATTTCCCAGGCAAGAATACTGGAGTGGGTTGCCATTTCCTTCTCCAGGGAATCTTCCAGACCCAAGGATTGAACCCACTTCTCCTGCATTGCAGGAGGATTCTTTACTGTCTAAGCCACCAGGGGAAGCATCTTATTTTCATGGAAACTACCAATTAATTTTTATAAATTTTTATAAAGTCATTTTTATAAACCTGCTAATTCATTTTATAAATCTGATAGATGGAGATACTAAAGGGTGATAAATTTTTCGCTGTTTGTGTCCAATATACTAATTCATTATTCATTCTCATAATTGATGCTCCTAATGTCTTTCATATATGAGTTAGCTCTTTGACCATATTGTACTGAGTTATAAGAATTTGTATAGCATTGAGTTGGAGAGATAATATAATTAAAGTTTTATTAGTCATTTATTTAATATTTATTAATCCTGATTTACTATATACTCAATTCTTCCTAATTTCAGACTTACCCAATTTATCAGCAGTGTGAAATTCTGTGATTAAAAATTTAATATTGGTGTTTACACTCCTCAACTCTGCAATATTATTGTAAGGACATTGAGGGATAGGAATGAAAATGTTTATGACATGTTCAAAACCATTTATTTTCTTTATTTGGTTCATTTCACTCTCCTCTTAATATTTTTATATGAGCAAAGTGTAAAAATATGGCTCTTAGTAGTAATATATTAATAGTAATAAAATCCACAGTTGAAATAAAATCTTCTCTATTTATAAATTTTATATTTCTTATATAACTTTCATATTTTTCAAAGGATGTTAATATCTTTAATGCTAACTAATTTAAACATATGACTGGTGAAACACTGTTTATATTTCACTCAAAAATATTGAATTACATTCTAAATGACTTTTCCTTTTAATCTTCCTACACTGGTTAAAAAAAGATAATGCAATAATAATATAATTCTAGGATGGTATTGTCCCACTAATATAAAATACATTTGAAAGAAACGTAAAAACTGTCAGGATCTCTAGCATAAGTGTTACTAACAGAATGAGCATTTTCAAGACAGTGAAGTATAAACGTTGATATGTTTAGATTTTTCTCTGATCACTACTCCTCTAACTATGCTATCTCAAATATCCCTTATCCAACCTGGTAGCAGATATCTTAACTCTGTCATAGACAGTTCTTGCTACTTTGCCATTCTAGTTATTAAATGTCGACCAGCTTAAAACTTGAATAACATCCCATTTAACACATCCTTCCTCCATTGCATGTTAAGATTTGTGGCTGCTGAATTTGTATTAGTAAATCTCATTCTTTCCTTGCTATTTCCACTGTTTTATATATTCTGTGAACACTGCAGTCATGAAAGACCATGTCTTTACTAATTCTAGTTTTAAAGACTAGGGACCCCTGGATTGGTAGCATGATGAAAGAGGGTCTCAAAGATCACTTCTAAATAGTTAGCTTAGATTGCTAGAATGTGGGTGACTGATTCCTCTTTGTCCTAAGTGTGAGAGCCTCATTATTGACTGAGGGGCAACAGGGAAAGCCCACTCAACATGCAAATACAAAAGTATTTTTTGTCTTTTTTTCTTTTATAAATAGTGAGGAATACTCTCATTTTGAGAAATTTACTCCTATTACCTTTAGCATTCCTACAGTAACCCAAACCAAATCCAAGGAGAAAATCATTATTCCTTTGATATAGTTTTATATCAGGAAAAGTAAATTCAGCTGCCTAATGAACCTTGAAATACTGAAATACTGACCAGAATGTATATGTATGTCATGATTGCTCTCCTTCTCACAGTTAAATATGAAGTTCACTCACTGTACAGTTAAATATACAATTCAACACCAATAAGCTAATTTGGCAATTCCAGAGGGTCCTGGGATGAATTAGCCTTGAAGTTGATGAGATCACAACTCTGTCTTGGGGATTAAATTCTCAGATAGGACTCTCATGACTCCATCTTCCTTCATACCAAACCTTACTCATTCTACTATATAAAAAAAAAAGAAAAAAAAGTTCTGTGTATCTAATATAATGAAGAGGAAATTTTAGAATTAATCTTCTTTTTATCTTGAAGTTTAGGTAATACTTCCTTTAAGAAGTTTATGAAAAATAATATTCTACTTTGAATTGTTAAACTCAGAGAAAGAATATCCTATAACTAAACTGATTCATTATATTGTTTCCGTCCATTTGTCATCTGTCTATACTGACGTATTATATTATGAGACTTTTGGCAAACCACTCCAGTATTCTCGCCTGGAAAATCCCATGGACAGAGGAGCCTGGATCACAAGACTCCGAAAAGACTTAGCAACTAAACCACAATTATAGTGTTAATTTATAAGTTAATGTTTTGGTTATGAAATCTTTTGAAGATGTATTTTTCTTTTTTAGCTAAGCTTCTATGGGGCTAGATTTTAATAGCCCTTTTGTGTTCTTTGGAACTGTTACAGACTATATAAGCATATGCAAAGTATTATCAAATACGTGCATATGTGCTAAGTTGCCTTAGTTGTTTTCAACTCTTTGCGACCCTATGGACTGTAGCCTGCTAGGCTCCTCTGTCCATGGGATTCTCCAGGCAAGAATACTGGAGTGGGTTGCCATGTCCTTATCCAGGGGATCTTCCCCACCCTGGGATTGAACCCATGTGTCTTATGTCTCCTTCATTAGAAGGAGGGACTTCCCTGGTGGGTCAGACGGTAAAGTATCTGCCTACAATGCAGGAGACCCAGGTTCAGTCCTTAGGTTGGGAAGATCTCCTGGAGAAGGAAATGGCAACCCTGTCCAGTATTCTTGCCTGAAAAATCCCATGGACAGAGGAGCCCGGTAGGCTACAGTCCATGGGGTCGCAAAGAGTCGGACACGACTGAGCGACTTCACTTTTCACTTCTCTTTACCACTAGCACCCCTAAAAATTCTCTACCATAGAGGCCCCTAAAAATTCTGAACTTGATTCTAAGGATCACTCCTAAAGATAATATTATGTCATTAATATTTAAAATTTTGAATTTTAAATGTAAGGATAAAATGATAAATGTCTGATAAAAGGAAAATGTATTTACTAAGAAAAGTGGATCTTTTTTCTTATTTGTACCTTGAAAACTACACAATATGTTTCATTTCATTTTCCACGTCATTACTTGTAAATTCTAAGATAACTTGTAAGTTCCTATTAATATCTGCTAAGAACATCTTAAACCTTTGTGTCCATATTTTCATAAAATCTTAAAATAATTACATTAAAGTTGTTTCAGTCTTACAACTTGGGGTGAATTTTTGTTTCAGTGGACTTTCAAGGGTGAATCAGAGTGAAAATTATTCAACTTTAGAAACTAGTTATATAGATTTTTTTTTAAATAGAAAGTGAATCAATAGCATATATCTTTGTCACCATAACAGGTGGCAGCATTATCATCAATTTAATTTAGATTTGATGGAAAGACATTCTGAAGCTAGATTCTTTAAGCCAGTAGAGTATCTGACAAAATGATGGAAATAACTGACATGTTATAGATAAACTGTAGTGATATTTAGATTTTAAACTACTGTATATTATTCATGTCATTCTGGAGGTAAAATTAATGAAGAGTTATTTGTCATTAGCATGAATTTCTATATTGCATGTGAACTAGGGATTCGTATAACTAAAACCTGCTTTAGTAATTATTGCACAGGCTAAGGCGCAATAAAAATTACTCTAAATTACAGTAGCTTAAATTTACATTAGAGTATAGAAATAGGTGGTCTAAATCTAAAAGATGGCTCCCCATCAATAAACAGCCTTCCTTTTAGATCTGAGACCGTACTGTCAATGTCTCCCAGGAAAAGAGAAGGTTCAAAAGGTCCAGGGAATCCCAATTCCAACCTTTTAATTGCCAAAACCCAGAAATGTCACAGTTCAGCTATGTTCATATTCCCATGAATTAAACACATTGCCATCAATTCAGTTCAGTCACTCAGTCCTGTCGAACTATTTGCAAACCCATGGACTGGAGCACTCCAGGCTTACCTGTCCATCACCAGCTCCCAGAGCTTGGTCAAACTCACATCCATTGAGTTGGTGATGCCATCCAGCCATCTCATTCTCTCTCATCCCCTTCTCCTCTGGCCTTCAATCTTTCCCACTGTCAGGGTCTTTTCCAAGGAGTCAGTTCTTCACATCAGGTAGCCAGAGTATTGGAGTTTCAGCTTTAGCTCAGTCCTTCCATTGAATATTCAGGACTGATTTCCCTTAGAATTCACTGGTTTGATTTCCTTGCTGTCCAAGAGACTCTCAGCATATTCTCCCAACACCCCAGTTCAAAAGCAACAATTCTTTGAAACTCAGCTTTCTTTATAGTCCAACCCGCACATCCATACATGACTTCTGGGTAAACAAAGCTTAAAATAGATGGGCCTTTCTTGGCAAAGTAATGTCTCTGCTTTTAATATGCTGTCTAGGATTGTCATAGCTTTTCTTCCAAGGAGCAAGCATCTTTTAATTTCATGGCTGCAGTCACCATCTGCAGTGACTTTGGAGCCCAAGAAAATAAAGTCTCTCACTGTTTCCATACTTTCCCCGTCTATTTACCATTAAGTGATGGGACTAATGTTATGATCTTCATTTTTTTGAATGTTGAATTTTAAGCCAGCTTTTTCACTCTCCTCTTTCACTTTCATCAGGAGTCTCTTAAGTTCATCTTAGTTTTCTGCCATAAGGGTGGTGTCATCTGCATATTTTAGTTTATTGATATTTCCCCTGGAAAACTTCATTCCAGCTTATGCGTCATCCAGCCCAGCATTTTGCATGATGTCCTCTGCATATAAGTTAATAAGCAGGGTGAAAATATACAGCCTTGACGTACTCCTTTCCCAATTTGGAACCATTCTGTTGTTCCATGTCTGGGTTCTAACTGTTGCTGCTTGACCTGCATCCAGATTTCTCAGGAGGCAGGTAAGGAGGTCTGGTATTCTCATCTCTTTAAGAATTTTCCACTGTTTGTTGCAATCTACACAGTAAAAGACTTTGGCATAGTCAATAAAGCAGAAATAAATTTTTCTGAAACTCTCTGGCTTTTTCTATGATACAACGGATGTTGGCAATTTGATCTCTGGTTCCTCTGCTTTTTCTAAATCCAACTTGAACATCTGAAAGTTCTCAGTTCATGTACTGTTGAAGTCTCACTGGGAGAATTTTCAGCATTACTTTGCTAGTGTGGGAGATGAGTGCAGTTGTTGGTAGTTTGAACTTTCTTTGGCATTGCCTTTATTTGGGATTGAAATGAAACCTGACCTTTTCCAGCCCTGTGGCCACTGCTGAGTTTTCCCAATTTGCTTGCATATCGAGTGCAGCACTTTAACAACATCATCTTTTAATACTTGAAATAGTCAGCTGGAATTCCATCACCTCCACTAGCTTTGCTCGTAATGATGCTTCCTAAGGCCCACTTGACTTTGGACTCTAGGGTGTCTGGGTGTAGGGGAGTGATAACACCATCGTGGTTATCTGGGTCATGAAGATCTTTTTCTGTGTAGTTCTTCTGTGTATTCTTGCCACCGTTTCTTAATATCTTCTGCTTCTGTTAGGCCCATACCATTTCTGTCCTTTATTGTGCCCATATTTGCATGAAATGTTCTTTTGGTATCTCTAGTTTTCTTTAAGAACTCTCTAGTCTTTCTCATTGTATTGGTTTCCTTTATTTCTATGCATTGATCACTGAGGAAGTCTTTCTTATTTCTGCTTGCTATTCTTTGGAACTCTGCATTCAAATGAGTATGTCTTTCCTCCTTTGCCTTTGGCTTTTCTTCTTTTCTCAGCTATTTGTTAGGTCTCCTCAGACAACCATTTTACCTTTTTGAATTTCTTTTTCTTAGGGATGGTCTTGATACCACCTCCTGTACAATGTCAGGAACCTCTTTCCATAGTTCTTCAGGCCCTCTGTCTATCAGATCTAATGCCTTGAATCTATTTGTCACTTCCTCTGTATAATCATAAGGGATTTTGTTTAGGTCATGCCTAAATGGTCTAGTGGCTTTCTCTACTTTCTTCAATTTAAGTCTGAATTAGGCAATAAGGAATTCATGATCTGAGCCACAGTCAGCTCCCAGTCTTGTTTTTACTGACTGTATAGAGCCTCTCTAACTTTGGCTGCAAAGGATATAATTAATCTGATTTCAGTATTGACCATCTGGTGATGTCCATGTGTAGAGTCATCTCTTGTGTTGTTGAAAGAGGGTATTTGCTATGACCAGTGCATTCTCTTGGCAAAACTCTGTTTGTCTTTGCCCTGCTTCATTTTGTACTCCAAGTGCAAACTTGCCTGTTACTCCAGGTATCTCTTGTCTTCCTACTTTTGCATTCTAGTCCCCTATGATGAAAAGGACATCTTTTTTGTGGTGTTAGTTCTAGAAGGTCTTTAGGAGTTCATAGAACCATTCAATTTCAGCTTATTCTGCATTAGTTGTTGGGGCATAGACTTTGATTACTGTGATATTGAATATTTTGCCTTGGAAACGAACAGAGATCATTCTGTCATTTTTGAGATTGCACCCAAGTGCTGAATTTCAGACTCTTTTATTGATTGTGAGGGCTACTCCCTTTCTTCTAAGGGATTCTTGCCCACAGTAGAAGATATAATGGTCCTCTGAATTAAATTTGCCCATTCCAGTCCATTTTAGTTCACTGATTCCTAAAATGTCAATGTTCACTCTGGTCATCTCCTATTTGACCACTTCTGATTTACCTTGATTCATAGACCTAACAGTCTGGGTTCCTATGTAATATTGTTCTTTACTGCATCAGACTTTTACTTCCATCACCAATTCCATCCACAACTGGGTGCCATTTCCACTTTGGCTCTGTTTCTTCATTCTTTCTGGAGTTATTTCTCAACTGATCTCCAGTACCATATTGGGCACCTACTGACCTGGGGAGTTCATCTTTCAGTGTCCTACCTTTTTGCCTTTTGATACTGTTCATGGGGCTCTCAAGGCAAGAATACTAAAGTGGTTTGCCATTCCCTTCTCCAGTGGACCATGATTTATCAGAACTCTCCATCATGACCCATCTGTCTTGGGTGGCCCTACATGGCATGGCTCAAATTTCATTGAATTAGGCAAGGTTGTGGTCCTTGTGATCAGTTTGGTTAGTTTTCTGTGACTGTGTTTTTCATTCTGTCTGCCCTCTGATGAATTGCTCAGTAAATCGTTAATCTAATTTTCTGTTAATGGGTAGGGCTGTGTTCCTTCCCTGTTGTTTGGCCTAAGGCCAAGCTCTCAACCCATGCCTCCACTGGAGACTCCTGGATACTCACAGGCAAGTCTGACTCAGTCTCTTGTGGGGACACTGCTGCTTTCTTCTGGCTCCTGTGTGTACAAGGTTTTGTTTGTGCCCCCCAAGAGTCTATTTCTCCAGTCCTGTGGAAGTTCTATAATCAAATCCCACTGACCTCCATAGTCAAATTCCCTGGGAGTTCTCCATCCCTTTCCCAGATCCCCAGTTTGGGAAGTCTGTTGTGGGTCCTAGAACTTTCTGAACAGTTCAAGAATTTCTTTGGTATAATTTTTCTGCAGTTTGAGTGTAGCTAACTCTAAGTAAAATTGGAATTGGAACTGCAGTCTTTGCTATTGAGTATAGTAAGCAGCTGATCCCCAGAGCTGCCAACAAAAATTCCAGAATTGCACCCTGATATCTCTCTTTTTTGGTATTTCTCATTAAGGCAGACATCTCACTCTAGCAATTATAGTCCAAGTTCTATATATATATGTGTGTGTGTGTGTGTGTGTGTGTGTGTGTGTGTGTGTGTGTAACATTTTTAGTGAGCCATAGTTGCTTTACAATGTTGTGTTAGCTTCTGCTGTATAGCAAAGAGAATCAACTGTATATTGTTTTTGAAACATTTAGGTAGCTTAATATAATTTTATATAGTATTTTTGTAGGTATCCCTACGTGTTAACCTCTGTAACTTTCTTTACCTAATATTGTACTGTATAAATTAAAATAGAGTCATTCTAATCATAAATTTAGCATCATAGATGGAAAATATTGATACCATGGGAATGTATATAGTAGAATAAATATCATGCTATTATGTTCTGTAAGTTTTCAATATTAATATAAGTACAGGATTTTCTTTTTAGGCACAGTTTACAAGTGTTAAATATGATCGATCCTTAGAAATTCTTCTCCGTTTATCTTTTTACATATCCATGGAATTATTTAAATATTTCTTAGAATTTCATTTCCTGGCTAAAAACTCTCTTTGAATCTTCTAGTTCAGTGCTGTCCAATAGAACTTTCTGTGACGACAGAAATGTTCTAGAACTACCCTGTCCAATATAGTAGCTACTGAAGTTTCTAAGTATTTGTAATGTAACTAGTGTGGCCAAAGGAAATGAATTTTAAACTTAATCTCCTTTTAATGAATTTAAATTTAAATATAAATAAACCCATGTGGCCAGTAACTCCATATTAGACATTACAGTTAGTCACTCCCTGCTCCATCTCCAAACTTATTTTCACCACATCTATTTTACAGCATAATATTTACTCCTGAAGCATCATCAAATGAATTTAACTGTTCAACATTTATTATTTTCTGTTATGATCTTTGAGGTGGTAAGAAATTCTGTATTTTCAGAATGAAAATAGTCTAATAGTAACTATGGGATATTTATCAAACAATGTGTCAGGTGCTATTCTGAGCACTTGATACATAATGTATCATTTCATTATCACAGGAAACTTACATTATAATTATCACCATTTTATAGATGTAAAAGTTGACACAACCACAGGTAAATTATTAATAATTTTTGCCTAAGATCAAATAGCTAGTAAGTGACTAAGTTAGGATGTAAACCTCAGGCAAGCTGGCTTCAAATCCCAGGCTGTCACTCTGTTCTTTACTCTTTTATCACCCGGGAGAGTGAGATTTTTTATCTGTGGTTCCCTTTGTTCAAAATGCATCACAGTTGGAGCCTTTCTAAGAGCTTTACTTTGTATGCATGATATCAGAAACCATTGCCTCTGGCAAGAGGTAAGAGAATAGAGGACCGAGTTTTCTGTTTCTTTTCAGTCCTGTCACAATTCATGGAGAAGCAACTGTGTTTAAAAAAAAAAAAAAAAAAAAAATCCAAAATATCCCCTAACTAATCTCTACTAATTTGGTGCTTGGATCTCATTTTATGTGGATGGTACTAAATAGTACATATAAGTGATAATGGACAGGTGCTGTCTGTTTGCTCCTATTACTACAAAACATTGTTCAAAAATTTTTCTCAGTGCGCCATCAGAAATAATTTTAAACTAGTCTTGTTGATTATTTTTAAAGGGCTATAATGTTCTGATTTAACTCAGGTCGATCATCTGCAAGTTAAGGTTACTCAGAAGTGTACTGTCCATAATTAAGTAATCTTACCTACTAATATTATAGAATAAGGAGACCTTTAGGTGACATGAAATCTGTCATTTTAAGTATGCCCCCAAGCCTTTTCCAGGTGGCTCATAAGATTTCTCATTCTCTAGAGAAATGTGGTCTCTTAGAAATAAATGTCTCTGTCAAGTCACAAGTAATATGTGCACATGATGAAAAAAAATGGAATTTTTTAGTCTCATAAGGGATATTGCAGTATTGTAAAATTGATTTTGTTCCTTGTTATTTAGGTTCTCATGGTCATTTTAGGATTTACCTTCTGGATATAAAGGGAAGATTATGATGCCTTCTAGGGAGGTGGGCGACAGAGGCCTTTGGGAAGCAGGAGAATATTTTTCATATGAAATTCTTTGTCATAAAATGCTAATGTTGGTGTTCTTGTCTTTATGTCTATGCATTCTTTAGCTATGAGGATAACAGACCCTTCATCAAGTAAGAATGACCTGAATGGCTGATAAATTCCATTTATCAGTGTGGTCCCATGAACCAGCTGTCAGATCAGTACTGAAAAATCATTAGAGCTTCTGTCAGAGCTTCTGTCATTCACATTGAGGCAGAAGAGCAAACTGTGCAGGAAAATAATCAGGCATACAACTTCTCTGCAGAATAAATATGCTGCAGGTGTATTGCCAGAAAAATTCTGCTTCACCTCTTTTAATTGAATATCACCTGAACTTAGTGCCACAGTAATAGCAACTTCATGTGGTACAGACTTGTTTTGCTTTTATTAGCTTTCTCCTTTCATTGTGATGTGCTCCTCTGTGCTGCATATGTCATCATTTCTGTTGCTTGTTCAGACATCATTCATCTAAAACTATTTCATGATTTAGTGTTATATCTTCAAATGATTTTCTGGCTATGAAACTACCGAGTTACAAATGATACCAATGAATTTTTTAGGCTAAATATCCAAAAGAAGGGGAAATACCTCCTTCAAAAATTAAAATTACATATGCAAAATAATCTCTTTCAAATTTGACACATATCTTGATTATCGATCATATCTTTTAAGCTTCTGAAACAAAGCTACAAGTCTGTACTAATCTAATAAAAATAAACGTACATGTTAAGATTTGGGCTTTTTCTCCTTTGTACATTTTAAAATTCTATGTCCTGCAGCAATAAACTTAAGATTGGCAACCTTTCAGTGATCTTGCTGTAGACTTTCAGTTTGTTCTTCTGGTGAAGAGTCCTTTGTTTTCATTTTCTCCGGTACCATTTCACTTACTTCTTCATGCTCTTCTTTTTTGTTTAGAATTTGGGCTCATCGCTGTTTTATATCAGTAACGCTTGAGCCCATTATGTGTTTCCTAGTGGATAGCTGACTTGAATATTTTATCCTATCATTTCATTTCTAAATCTGAATAACAATTTTGTCTTGGTTTAATGGCAATTCTTCCCATTTTTCCTTTTTCCAATATCTGTAAAAAACTGAGAGCTTGATCTTGAAAGTTCTCATACTTCTGAATCTGCTTGTGAAACAAGATATTAACTTCTAAGATGTTTTCTAATTCGTATATACAAACACGTCACATACATGTTTGTGGCATGGCAAACTTCCTTTAGGGATTCTTTATTCAAGATTATTAATGCTTTAAATTAAGCACATTAAATTTAGTGGATGTTTACATCTGAAATATAGTGGCTGATGGTTATAGAAGGAAAATGGTAAATATCTGAGATTAACTTTAATAAGACTTTAATAATATTTGACTACTCTGGGACATATCTTTCTTAAGATGTAGTTCTCTCTGAAAAATTTATTAAACCCAGCTTCAGATTATAGTAAATATATGCAATTTTCCATCCTTTGTTTTGCAAAGTTTCAATCCCCATAAATATTCATTTCTTAGACAATGTAAGTAGAGGATAGTAGTCTGCTGAAAAGAAATATTAGTTTACCATGTTCAGGAAGGTATACTGGGAAAGGAAAGGATGGTCTATAGAAATCTAGACTGTTTTGGTCCTATCGTATGTACTTAGAAGTTGAGAAGATTCCATTTTCAATTATTGGATTCCTATCTATTGGAAAGATTTATTTTATGTTGATAGTGAATACATAATACATAACCACAAATATATGGACTTTTGTCACCCATTTACTAGTATTGTGAATGGCAGCTTGGAGGAAACTAAGGGAATGGAGTGGGAGTGAGAATTTGTCTTCCGTTCTGGACTACTTTGTTCATACCTCTCCATCCCATTTTCAACTTCATTTTCTCCCATGAGTTTACAGACACTTCAAAGACATGAAGGTGTCCTGAGACTTTGGGCTTCTTTTCAACAAAGCTGCCAATTGCCTGATTTCCAAAGTCTAGTCCAACATAACCCAGAAGACAGCAATCCAAAGGCTGAAAGAGTAGATGGTGATCTAGAGGGGAACTATTTTTTTTTTTCCCCATCTACTGTATTTCACATTTGTTCTACATAACTACAGAATCAGACAGATTGAACTTTTAAAATTTATATGTGTTCCATATATTGGTTCCTTCTGTTTTTATCAGTACACACTAAATTTTTTATGGAAAAAGAGGAAATTTGGAAAAATGGGGTAAAATTATATCAGGTGAAGCACTAATGGAAAGAGTCTAGTCAAACAAATGTTATCATACCAATGAGACCAGTGGAGACTAACATAATTTTACAGACTTTCCCCCCTTGCCATTAACCATAATTACATCTCCATATCATTCACATATGTGCTGCAAATACATAAATAGTTTAATAGTACAAATCTGCTTTTGCTTAAATGAATTTCTGTGTTCATAACATGTTCATTCATGTATATCTCCTCAAGCTTGAAAACTTGTAAGTTCTCATTAAAATCTTGAAGTACTTATACCACCTGTCTTACATTTCCTGTCAATAAAACTTACCGTAACATTTTTTTCAGTGTCAGTATTGTTGATACGATATGACTATGTTAACTGAAAACAAACTATTTGATAACCCTTAATTTTCTCTTCTCTTTGCAGGTCATGGGTTATAGGTGCAATAGCTCTTCTCTGCCTATTAGGATTGACCTGGGCCTTTGGACTCATGTATATTAATGAAAGCACAGTCATCATGGCGTATCTCTTCACCATTTTCAATTCTCTACAGGGAATGTTTATATTCATTTTCCATTGTGTCCTACAAAAGAAGGTAAGCTAGAATTCTCTGTTTAGAAACAAATGGCATACAAAAAAAAAAGAATAAATGGCACATATTTTATGATAACAAAACACCCATAATATAAATCATCCTTGATCTTTTTGTCTCTGAAAAATAAATATATTATTTGGTTAATTTCATTTTTATAATAGAAAAGGAAAACAGACATAAAATGCAAGTGTAAAAGTTGATGAATATGTTAACAACAAAAGACAGAATCATATTTTGATTTAGACAGTACACAAAAATAATATTCTTATAGATTTGACCTTATTGTCTTTGATATCATTATTGGCAGACACATGGAATTTGTATATGAGGAAGTAGACGTTCTAAGATGTATGGAGGCAAAGAATATACATATGTATATATTATATGGCATGGCATAGGAAATATATATTTTTCTATTTTTTAAAAAAATAGCTGTATATTCTAAGAAATATGAATATCTAAACAATTTGTGATAGAAAACATTTATTATTTTTGTGAATGGTAAAACACCTAGTAAATAGCTCTATGTGTGTGTTAGTTGCTCAGTCATGTCTGACTCTTTGTGACCCCAGGGACTTTAGTCCACCATGCTCCTCTGTCCATGGGATTCTCCAAGCAAGAATACTGGAGTGAGTTGCCATTCCCTTTTCAAGGGGATCTTCTTGACCCAGGAATCAAAGCCAGGTCTCCTGCATTGCACACAGTTTCTTTACTGTCTGAGCCCCCAGGGAAACCTGAAGCTCTCTGAACTTCTTTAAAAGCACATTTTATTAAAATTTATGATTTTGATGATTAGAATGCAATATTTAATTTTTATAATGGTATATTTTTTATTATTTTTCACATCTATCAGGACCTAAAGTGCTCATTTTAAAACTTAATTTTAGCAACTAAACACTTACATTGCTTTTTTTTAAATCTCAACATTGATTTTCTCATCTTATACATTTTAACTCAATTAAAAATGTGGTCTTTATAGTTCTGATCACATAGACGCCTGAGCCAAGACTGTGTCCGAATCCTAGTTCCTGTACTTAATGGCTTATGTGACTTTGGGCCATTTAATTAGCATGCATGTGCTCCAGTTTCCTCCTGTATAAAATGGAGGTAATAAAATAATTATGATATATTGAGATGTGGCACTGAAGATGAAACGGGGAAATGTGATTTTTTTTTTCCTAAGCAACAACAAGACCTACAGTTTTTCTTCAGAAAATGAAGAGTAAATATATCAGTCTGTATGATTTTTGGTTTGAGAGACTAAACAAATTTGAGAAATGTGTGTCCACTTATTGAGGTCCAGTTTTATCCTGTTTTCAGCTTTATATGGTGTTAGATATTAAAAATGTGCTGGCATGATATTAAATGTAGGCTAGAATAACAATGTTGACTTAGGCCAGTTAATGTAGGTTGCAGAAAACAGGTTATGATGTTAGAATGGATGAATCTTTCTAAATACTTAATGTGCATACACCCCAAATTGCAATCATTTAAGTTAATAAATGTTTATTCTTTTTTATTCATGGGCCAGTTGATGCAGGTGCCTAATGGAGGGACACAACCAGTGACAGCTCAACTAACCTCACTATTTGATTTCCATAGTTACTTTGGGTATTGGTATCCAGCAGATAGTCTGAGAAAAAGAGAGGGGACCTTGTGTAAAAAGTCTGGAAATGGTTCATATCATTTCCACTCACATTCCATCAGATAGGACACCATCAGTAGTACCACCCAAACTGCAAGCAAGGCTGGGAAACTAGTCTTCCTCTTATACCCCAGGAAGATGAGGAATTGGGTATTATAATACAAACAGCTAGCAGTTGATCACACTTGATCATTGTGAAGACTTGGAGACATGAGTGATGAGTAAGAATAGAAATGGAAGAAAGTGTCTGAGGAGAAGAATGAAATGATAGTATCTGAGTTAAAGATAGGGGGGAAGTGTCCAGAAGTAGACAGTGGTCAGTATTATAAAACATTATAAAGCAGAGAAGTCAGAAAGACTTGAAAGGATTTCTAGATTTTTGTTAGAAAGGAACCATAACTGATTGTCAAAAGAAATATGTAAAAAAGTGGAAGCAAAATCAAGAAAAGATAGCATTTGTTCATGTAAATAAGGGAATATTGGGCCGTCATGGTTAAGCTATACTAACACTTTCAATTAAAGTAAACTGGATTTGGCAATTATTTTATGTATTAGCTGGAAATTTTAAGTTTCAATATGGGTATTGAAATTTTCTATAGAACAGAAAAGATTTTTCTGCTTTATACATGGATTATTTTGATTGGGATTATTTTTCATTAGCCAGTACCTATTAGGGTTTTCCCAATTATTATTTTATTATGTCCAAAATACACGTCACTCTTTTGATATCCAGGTAGAGATACCAAACCTCAGAATCCAAAAACAAATTATAGTTTTTAGTATATTGAACATATTTAACAGAGGTAGATTTTTTAAAAATACATGTCATCAAGCTCAATTTTGTGATTCATTACAAGAGAGTACAGGAAACTACAGTTTTCTTCTTGATTCATTCATTCACTGATGGACAGTTTGGCTACTTCCATATTTTGGCTGTTGTGACTAGTGCTTCAGTGCATATGGGTGTGCAGATATCTCTTTAAGATCCTAATTTTGTTTTCTTAGGATATAACCCCAGAAGTGGGATTGCTGAATCATATGGTAGTTCTATTTTCAATTTTGTGAAAAACCTTCAAATTGTTTTCCATAACAGCTGTATTTATTTATATTCCCACCAATAGGGCACAATAGCTCTCTTTGCTCCATTTTGTCACCAATTCTTGTTGCAGTTTAGTCTCTTAAGTCATGGCCGACTCTTTGCAACCCCGTGGGCTGTAGCCCACCAAGCTCCTCTATGCATGAAATTTCCCAGGCAAAAATACTGGAGTGGGTTGCCATTTCCTTCTCCAGAGGATCTCCCTGACCCAGGGATGGAACATATGTCTCCTGTGTCTCCTGCATTGCAGGCAGATTCTTTATCCCTGAGATACCAGAGAAGCACCAATTCTTATCTCTTGTCTTCTTCATGATAGCCATTCTAACATATGTGAAAGTTGCTCAGTCGAGTCTGACTCTTTGCAACCCCATGGACTGTAGCCTACCAGGCTGCTCTGTCCGTGGAATTTTCCAGGCAAGAGTACTAGAGTGGGTTGCCATTTCCTTCTCCAGGGGATCTTGCCGACCCAGGGATCAAACCCAGGTCTCCCGCATTGCAGGCAGATGCTTTACCATCTGAGCCACGTGAAGTGATATCTAATTGTGATTTTGATTTTCATTTTTCTAATTAGTTATGTTGAGCATCTTTTCACACTAGCTGTTTGTATGTCTCCTTAGAAAAAAATGTCTATTCATTTCTTTTGCCCATTTTTTAGTTGGATTCTTTGGGGGGTACTTTTTAGTTGTATGAGTACTTTGTATATTATTGGTGTTAACTACTTATCAGATATAGTGGTGATATACTGGTGCTTACCAGTCCCATTACTTCATGACAAATAGATGGAGAAACTATGAAAACAGTGAGAGACTTTATTTTTTGGAGCACTCCAAAATCACTGCAGATGGTGACTGCAGCCATGAAATTAAAAGATGCTTTCTCCTTGGAAGAAAAGCTATGAAAAACCTAGTATTAAAAAGCAGAGACATTACTTTGCCGACAAAGATCCATCTAGTCAAAGCTATGTTTTTTCCAGTAGTCATGTATGGATATGAGAGTTAGACTATAAAGAAAGCTGAGTGCCAAAGAATTGATGCTTTTGAGCCATGGTGTTGGAGAAGACTCTTGAGAGTCCCTTGGACTGCAAGGAGATCCAACCAGTGAATCCTAAGGGAAATCAGTCCTGAATATTCATTGGAAGGACTGATGCTGAAGCTGAAACTCTTTGGCCACCAAATAGTTTGGCCACCTAATGTGAAGAACTGGCTCCTTGGAAAAGACCCTGATGCTGGGAAAGATTTAAGGTAGGAGGAGAATGGGGCAACAGAGGATGAGATGGTTGGATGGCATCACCTATTAGATGGACATGAGTTTGAGCAAGCTTGAGAGCTGGTGATGAACAGGGAAGCCTGAGGTGCTGCAGTCCATGGGTCGCAAACATCAGACATGACTGAGGAACTGAACTGGACTGATATGGTCAAGTAATATCTGATAAGAAAGGTATGAATAAATAATGGGGAAAATGCAATCTCTTAATAAATGGCATTAGGGAAACTGGATAACCACACGGAGATGAATGAAACTGAACCTCACTATCTTATACCACAGACAACATCTAATTTGCAAACTCTTAGTTGCTGTGTGTGAGACCTAGTTCCCTGACTCGGGATCAAACAGGGCCCCCTGTATTGGGAGTGCTGAGTCTTGGCCACTGGACCACCAGGGTATTCCCAGGCCTGGAATTTATTAAATAAATCAATCATTTTTTTTTACAAATTTAAGATACCTTTGGAGAGGAAAAAAATATAGCACCCCAGAGCTAGAGCAGGTAGAAGGATACACCAAAGATGGCACCCCTGGTGCCCTCACTGGAGGGCATCCAAAAGCCCTTGGAATTATGTGTTAAGTTAGACACCTGCCCCTTAGGCTGCTTATACATAAGTAAATGAGCCTCTTTTCTCCTGAAGTCTGGTCGCATGATCAACTGCAACTGTGCTGGACATGAGGTGGGTTCCAATACAAAAGAAGCCATCTATGGACTACTGGAGAGGACTACACCTCACCAAATGCTTGTCACAGGCTTCCCTGGTGGCTCAGACAGTAAAGAATCTGCCTGTAATGTGTTAGACCCGGGTTCAATCCCTGGGTTGGGAAGATATTCTGGTGGAAGGAATGGCAACCTACTCTTTAGTATTCTTGCCTGGAGGATTCCATGAACAGAGAAGCCTGGTGAGCTACAATCCATGGGATCGCAAAGAGTCGGACTTGACTCTGCAACTAACACACACACATAGAAAGAACAACCAACAAAAGAAAAAGTAATAAGTTGTACTATATCAAACTAAAAAGCTGCTTCACAGCAAAAGAAACAACAGAGTTGAATGGCTATCTAGAGAATGGAAGTTAATATTTGCCTGGCATTTCTCATGATGTCTACATATAAGTTAAATAAGCAGGGTGACAATATACAGCCTTGATGTACTCCTTTCACGATTTGGAACCAGTCTTTTGTTCCATGTCCAGTTCTAACTGTTGCTTCTTGACCTGCACACAGATTTCTCAGGAGGCAGGTCAGGTGGTCTGGTATTCCCATCTCTTTCAGAATTTTCCACAGTTTGTTGTGATCTACACAGTCAAAGGCTTTGCCATAATTAGTAAAGCAGAAGTAGATGTTTTTCTGGTATTCTCTTGCTTTTTCTATGATCCAGTGTTGGCAATATGATCTCTGGTTCCTCTGCCTTTTCTAAATCTAGCTTGAACATCTGGAATTTCTTGGTTTATGTACTGTTGAAGCCTCACTGGGAGAATTTGGAACGTTACTTTCCAAGCGTGTGAGATGAATGCAATTGTGCCATAGTTTGAACATTCTTTACCACTGCTTTTCTTTGTGATTGGAATGAAAACTGACCTTTTCCATTCCTGTGGCCACTGCTGAGTTTTCCAAATTTGCTGACATCTTGAGTGCAGCACTTTCACAGCATCATCTTTTAGGATTTGAAATAGCTCAACTAGAATTTCATCACCTCCACTAGCTTTGTTTGTACTGATGCTTCCTAAGGCCCACTTGACTTCACATTCCAGGATGTCTGGCTCTAGGTGAATGATCACACCATTGTGGTTACCTGGGTTATGAAGATCTTTTTTGTGTAGTTCTTCTGTGTATTCTTGATGCCTCTTCTTAATATCTTCTACATCTGTTATATCCATACCATTTCTGTCCTTTATTGTGGCCATCTTCGCATGAAATGTTTCCTTGGCATCTCTCATTTTCTTGAAAAGATCTCTGGTCTTTCCCATTCTGTTGTTTTCCTCTGTTTCTTTGCATTGTTCGCTTAGGAAGGCTTTCTTATCTTCCCTTGCTATACACTGGAACTCTGGATTCAAATGGGTATATCTTTCCTTTTCTCCTTTGCCTTTTGCTTCTCTTCTTTTCTCAGCTATTTGTAAAGCCTCCTCAGACAACCATTTTACCTTTTTGCATTTCTTTTTCTTGGGGATGGTCTTGGTAACTGCCCCCTGTACAACGTCGTGAACCTCCATCCATAGCTCTTCAGGCTCTCTGTCTGTCAGATCTAATCCCTTGAATCTTTTTGTCACTACCACTGTATAATCATAAGGGATTCAATTTAGGTCAAGCCCGAATGGTCTAGTTTCCCTACTTTCTTCAATTTAAGTCTGAATTTGGCAATAAGGAGTTCATGATCTGAGCCACAGTCAGCTCCCGGTCTTGTTTTTGCTGACTGTATAGAGCCTCTCTATCTTTGGCTGTAAATAATATAATAAGTTTGATTTTGGTATTGACCGTCTGGTGATGTCCATGTCTAGAGGCATCTCTTGTGCATTGGAACAGGATATTTTTACTATGACCAGGTATAGACAAGGGTTTATTTATGGGTTCACAATCTGTTCCATTGGGCTTGCATTGTGGCTCAGCTGGTAGAGAATTCGCCTGCTATGCGGGAGACCTGGGCTTGATCCCTGTCCTGGGAAGATCCCCTGGAGAAGGGAAAGGCTACCCACTCCAGTATTCTGGTCTGGAGAATCCATGGACTGTATTGTCCATGGGGTCACATAGAGTCAGACATGACTGAACAACTTTCACTTCAGAGCCTGATCCTTTGTCCGTTGATCTATTTTTCCAATACTATACTGTTGTGATTACTATTTGTGGTATGGTGTGCAATCTGCAATGTGATGCCTCCATCTTTGTTCTTTTTTCTCAGGATTGCTTTGGCTGTTTGGAATCTTTGGTGGTTCTGTACACATTTAAGGATATCTTTTTCTGTATCTGTAAAAATATTGGAACTTTTATAGAAACTGCATTGAACCTATGGACAGCTTTGGTTCTTATGGACATTTTAACAGTCTTATTTCTTGTAGGAGGTTTTTCTTAAGCCATCTGACTGATTTCAACAATATGCTTATCTTATATAGTTACTCATATTTGAGTAGAGAAATGTAAAATATTCCATTTTTGAGGTCATTTGTTTTATAGGATTATTTGTTGATTGATTCAACTCATTAAGAAAAAAAAATAAATCAAACTTTGAATTGTCAGTCATTTTCTAGAGTGTAGGTTGTATGATTGTGTCACCAGCATCTCTAGTTTGTCATTAAGGTTGTCATGTTTTCTTTGTTGATAACTCAATTATGTGAAACATCTCTGAAAGTTTCATAATTATTTTATTTCTTATCAGAGAATATAAAGGAAATATTCCTTGCGCAGGTATATTTTCTTTCCCATCTTTATATATTCCAGAAAAACCTCATGTTGAATAATCACATGGCATATCTGACTGGGATAAGATTTTGTATCGTGTGAAATAGTGGATTCGAATATGCAAGTTACTAAATTGTCAAATAAATTATATTATAATCTGAAGAGATACCTCTCATGGAGATGGTGCATGTTATTTTTGCTTTTTTCTATTTAATACACATGCTCACCACTTCAAATCTAATCACAGAAAAATAAAGTCTGTAATGATTTAGTAAGTAATATAGCTAAATGTGGGGCTACATATCACTAGATATCTTTATTTACTGGTTATTTATATAATCAGTTCAGAACATTTAACCTTTTTTGGTAAATGTCCATGGTGAATTCCTGCTTATACAATATTTCTCCCTTTGTAAGTAACAGAAATGGAAGTGGTTCCCTTTCTTCTTCTCTCTCTAATAGCCCCTCTCTCCCCAAAATTTTTGTTTAGATTTAAATCACTTCACTAAAAAACACTTACTCTTCTAAGGAGAAAAGCATCACTTGTTGAGTTCACTAGGAAAAACAAAATAGGATATAGGTTATGGTGAAAGTTTAAGTTCTAGGAAATATTTCATAAATTGAATACAAATTACTAAACTGTAGTTGATAATGCTTCCCTATGGGTGGAGATTATTTTAAGTTTCCTCAAATTCTAATGAAATATTTGTCCTAATTTTCTCCAGAGACAAAGAATGAGGTAATCTAATAGATTACTTTAATAATATATAATGCCTTATGTTGATTATATCAATATTAGAAGTGTGGCATCTTAGTGAGAGCTTTCTGATCATAGAGCACCCGTGAGATTTGGATATTTTCACATAATGCATATCAGTTAACCTTTTCAGTCTTTCAGTTTACAATCATTGCTTAATCTTTTTAGTGTCCTTATTTGTAAAATGTTAGTAATAATTATTTCCCAGATTCATTTTGAAGGAGGAGCCTAGCATCGTTCCTAGCAAAGAATGTTTAAGATGGATAAGCTTCTTCATCTCACCCTCCCATCTCGCCCTCACACATGTCTTCAACACACACATCTTCAACACACATAGAAGCGGTCACAGACTTATTTTAAAAAACAAAATATGAATTGGCTTGTAAATAGTGGATAAAATGATGATTTCTAATTGATGATAAATGGCATAAAAAACTTGGTTGGAAACAATATAATTTAAATATATTAAAATATGTAATTTTGGCATAACCAGCGAAAGGCTTCAAAGATTAGCACCTCATGCCTCCTTGTTCTGCTCACACTGAGCACCTTTTTTCTCTTATTTATCCTATCTTTCAACTTAATTCACTAAACCAACAAATTCCAACATCTATATATATATATATTTAAATTTATTTTTTAATTGAAGGATAATTGCTTTACAGAGTTTTGTTGATTTCTTTCAAACCTCAACATGAATCAGATATAGGTATACATATGAAGATTATTTCAGAAGTCTTCTTCTCTGGGAAGCCTTTCTTGGTCCCTCTCTGCTTCTAACAGGCACTCCTTCTCCATGCTTTGATTCACATGACTTTGTATCATTGTTCCTATCACATAATTTAGTGAATGTAAGTTCTTCAAACAAATCTGAATATAGTCAGTCTCTGATTTTGCCATATTGTTGATGGAATGAACTGTAATGTATTGAGATAATGTTTAATTTAAAATTCTAATTTTAATGTGTCATACACACTCCTTATTTTTCTCTTGATTCTAAGTAACATTTCTCAGGAAAGCATGTTTTTGTAAGTTTGGTTTAAATAATATTACATTGTCACAAATTCTGGAAACTATGAACTCATGTGAAATCAACGAAATGCTAAAGATAATATATATACAACATTATTTCATAATGAATGTAAAATTTGTGAATGTAAAACCAGTAAGTTATCCTATAATGTGTTTTAATTGATGAACAAGTAATTGGCATTTATTTTTCTTGATGTCACTAGTGGAGATATGATTTAGAATAATTTCTGTTTATTTTTGTAAGTCTTGTTTGATTGAATTGATTTCCCCCAGAATTGTTGATATATTTTCTTGTTTGAAAGTATCAGCTAAAAAATGTATATCTCCTTTTAGATTGTGATTTTTATACTACTAAAAGGATTAATTAGTTAATTGCAGTCCTATATAAGAAAACAATCATATTTCTCTGTAATTATTGAATAGAACTATTTTGATGGAGGTCTTCCCTCATATTCAGTTGGTAAAGACTCTGTCTGCAATGCAGGAGACCCAGGTTGGAAGATTCCCTGGAGAAGGAAATGGCAACCCATTCCAGTATTTTTGCCTGGAAAATTTTATTGGCAGAGGAGACTGGCAGGCTTTAGTCCATGGGGTTGTAAGAGTTGGAGATGACTTTGTGACTAAACCACCATCATTTTGAGGGAATAAATTTAAAATATTTTGAATTTTATATTCTCAAATTGACAATTTGCCTCTTTTAACAGAAATAAATTTCAAAGAAATATAAATTATTTTAAAATGCTTAGCCCAACACATTCTTTTTTTCTGCTCTGTCTTTAAATATTCTGTCTCCTCTTTCTCTCTCACCTGTTTCCATTTCCTCTTCTCTCTAAATCCTGGCTAGACCTCTGCCTAAATAATAATTGTACCAATAGGGATACTTTGTATCAGATCTATGAAGCTAAAAATAGCATAGAAGCGTCTTAAGTTTTTGTTTTTTTCAACTAAGAGATTATACCATTATGGTGTGATTGGGCATATGTGTGTTTATCTGTTTTAAAGAGTGCAGTTATACAAATTTCAATCTTGACAGTATGGATATTATTTTATATTGTAAAAAGCATATAAAATATATCATGAACAGACTTTCTTATTTATATCTGTAGGGCAAAATTTTTTAATTATCTGAAAAAAAAGTCACATAAATTTTATATTTCTAGCTGAAATGAATTGCTTACTAATGGAAGTGAATGTTTTTGACTAGGTACGAAAAGAGTATGGGAAATGCCTGCGAACACATTGCTGTAGTGGCAAAAGTACAGAGAGCTCCATCGGCTCAGGGAAAACATCTGGTTCTCGAACTCCTGGGCGCTACTCCACAGGCTCACAGGTAAACAATATTTGTTAATTAAAATGAAATAGCTCTTATTTGTATCCTATTATGAGTTGCTGTCCTTTCTTGATGAGATTTATTTTCTATCCCATGCATTTAACACAACACATTTTTGTCGTTTTGTTTTAGTGTGTCTCAGATGAGAATGGTTACGACAGAAATTTAAGAAACCAAACTGCAAAAAAAATTTGAAGTTTAGAGTCTAAGTTTGTATAGTAATTCATGATTTCAGATTGTTCCTAGTTGAATGAAAAATGAAGGTGAGGAAAGAAATTTGGCGTTTCACCTAAAATTCTAAGAAAGTAATATTTTACATAAATATTCTTGAGTTAATTACTTCTTTTAACTAGTCTAATAATTCTTTACTGTATACTGAAAATATTTACTTATTAAATAGTAGGTGTAATAGAAAGTTATAACTCATTTCATGTTGTATGCTAGTAGGTCAAAGGGCAATTCAGGGAGTGAGGAATACCAAAATAGCATCATTGATTTAACTGGTCATAGTGCTTACTCCCTGAGTCCAGCACTTCAGTTAGTTCAGTTCAGTCGCTCAGTCATGTCCGATTCTTTGCGACCGCATGAAACGCAGGATGCCAGGCCTCCCTGTCCATCACCAACTTCCAGAGTTTACCCAAACTCATGTCCATTGAGTCGGTGATGCCATCAACCATCTCATCCTCTGTCGTCCCCTTCTCCTCCTGCCCTCAATCTTTCCCATCATCAGGGTCTTTTCAAATGAGTCAGCTCTTCGCATCAGGTGGCCAAAGTACTGGAGTTTCAGCTTCCACATCAGCACTAGATATATTAATAATGAGTGTTTCATCCATCTCAACGGAAATTCTGAACTTTTAAGTAACTTGTCTTCCATTGTCCACACAATGTTAGTACAAGGATTATTATGTAGAAATTTCAGCAACTCTAGGATGCTAAGACGTATGTGGGTCATGCATGAGTGAGTTTGAGTTCCAATTACCAAACTAATATTTCTAAGAATGTATGATTCAGTGGGAAAAACAATCATTTTTGTAGTGTTGTTAGTTGAAATTTTCTGATAAGACTTGAATTGAAATTCCAAAATAAATTTATAAATCGAGTACACATTTTAACTCTGTCAACTCAACCTTATAAATTTGTTTATTTTAATTTGGTAATTATATATATACATATATTTAATAAAAAAGATCAGTTGTTCTTTGACTAATTCCAATTGGCTTATAAATTTAATAGATTCAGTTTCCCTAAACAATTCCATTCATATGCTTAGAAAATTAAATATCCTTGTAACCTTAATTATAATATCACTTGCCAAGCTAATATATCTGATTTTCTAAAACACATTCATTGTTAGGCTGGACAGTTGTACACATTGAACTAGCACTTGAAAAACTCATATAAACCAAAGGTAATAAACAATAGTCTCAGAAACATTTTCATCACACTAAAGGAATTATGTTTTATTTTATAAATAAAACCACATATCTATTATCAATCTAATAGTTCCAACTAAACATTTTAAAACTAACATGTAACTGTCAAACCTATCAGTTATATGTTAGTTTTAGAATGTTTGTTTTTATCTTGACACATTATCTTGACACTTAACAACCACAGATTACCATAATGATCATGGAACTTATTCCCACATATAATAGGCAGTTATTTAAAATTTGAATTTATTTTATTATTTCTATGCCTTAGTAAGGTTGCAAAGTTGTAAATTAAGGAAGCAAATGTACCAAATTAGATGGACTGAGATTTCTGAGTCAGAACTAGTAAATTGTCATTCAGAATCTGAGTTTCATGTAAGAGTGGAGGCACACCTGGATACTTTCTGTATGACCTTGTGATCCATTCCTTCATTTTCAACCTGATAAATTCTTACCTCTCTTTTTTCGTAACAGTCTTTTCAATAATTTTAAATTGAAATTTCTGAGATTCTGTATGTCATTTAACTTGATTTGTTTCTGCATTCCTTTCATAAAACTGAGCTCATCAACCATTATCCCACAGCCATTTTATTGACAGATGTCTTCAGTGAAATCATATTTCGGAGATTCATGCATTATGTTAGAACAGAGTTTTGCAATGTTTAGCATTACTTCTAACCCACAAGATAAAATAATGCAGCTTAAAAGAACAATCATAAGCTTTGTGAGTGGAAAGACCTTGTTTTAATTCTAGCCTTGCCATATTCCTACTAGCTGTGACACAAAACAAGTCATTGAATCTCACTAGCCCTCATTTTTTTCATAAGTAGAGTGGTTTCTGATTTCTTACGTCGTTAGGAAGATTAAGCTAATGTATACAAAACATGACAAATTGTATTTGCTCAAAAAGTTGAAATAGATATCACTTACTAGTGGCATTATTGCAGACTATAATTTCATGTATATATTTTAAAGCTGTGTCATTTTTTTTTTACCTTTAAATTTATAACATCACAATTATAATATTGGGAAGAAAAACCTCACGTTGTTTTCTTGTGCTTAATATAATACTAATTCTATTTAACTTTGACAGTCTAACACTACATAAAGTAATATTACTTAAATATAGTCTGTTTAGGTAGAAATAATACATATTTTACATTAACTGTGAAATTCCATGAGCACCATCTAAAGCACTCACTGATACTGAGGTAAAATTTTGAGAGTATAGGTGTCTTTTTCCACATCAGAGAACTTCTAAAATAACAATCATTATTTTTTGTTGTTAAAAACATTGGATTTATGTTATAAAATGCCAAGCAATCTTATAAGCTCTGGTGATAAAATGGTTAAAAGACAACTTCCTCCAGGATCTGGGTCTTTCATACTAATTGCAAAAGGCAGAAAATTTGTTAGCAATTAAATAAACCAATAGAAAATATCAGATTATGAAAGATGGTACAGAACCAAATATGGCCATATCATGCATAAAGTCCAGGTGGTTACTTGGATTAAGTGCTAGGCAAAGACTATTTGGAGAAATAAATGACAGGAAGGATGTTCAGGGAAAGAGAATTTCAGGTGAGAGTGCATCAAATATAAAGCCATTTAGGTGGGTAAGAACTTGAAACTTTGTGAGTAGGAAGAGTGTCATTGATTCAAGTGGTATGTGAATGGAAGATGAAGTTGAAGAAAGCTGGAGACGGATCCTTAGGTATTTGTAAGAGAACTGGAGTTTCGATTTTATTTTGACTATTTAGAAAGTTAAGGATATAATTTAGAAAAGGAGGTGACAGGAAATCACCCACATGTAATAAAATCCTGTGGCTACTATGTAGGTAATGGAGAGATGTGATTGGCAAGACTAAAAAGTAAAAATCCTCTCCATCTATTGATCTCCCAGTGGTAATCACTTACAAAAGGTTGGTTTATGAAAACTCTGAACGTAAGTATCCCACTTTGACCTTCCATTAATTGTTCTGTCATCTATTTTCATTCGTTTTGTTGAATTTGTAGTTGTATTTGCTGTTGTTATACAGTATTTGAAACAAAAAAATATGTACCAGAGATTAAGTTGTGAAGTGTAGTAATAAAATCAACATCTGTGAACTCACCATCAAACTTAGGAAATAGAGTATTTGCCATATGTTTTTCCCTTCTTGCAACTTCTTCCTAAGCAATCCCTGTGTCTCTTTACCAGAGATGATCTACTAACCTTTGTTCATCATTTTCATGACATGTTTTAAAAATTTCTTCACCTCTCCAAAAGATGTTCATTACTTCACCTTCTTAAAATATTTCTTTAAAATGGTATCGTATTGTGTGTAATCTTCTGTGACTTGCTTTATTCCCTGGCATATTCTAAAGTTTGTTCTGGTCCATTCCACAAACATTTAAGTATAAGCTTAATGCTCCATACTATATATTTTTCTCTGCTTGTAATACTTTACCCTTTTCTCCTTTTACTTTTTCAATTATTATTTGATATAGTGTAATAAGTTCTAATCTCCTAAATTAGGAGCCAAATGATTGGAGTCAAATATTGGTTATACAACTTATTAGGTCTGTGATATTGTACATGTTAACCTCTAAATCTCAATTTTGTAATGAATAGGAGAGTACACACCTCATGGAATTCTTGGGAGATTTCAGTGAGTGAATACATGAAAAACACATGATAGAACCTAGAAGAATTAATTGAAACATTTGTTATATTTATAATATATATTTTATATACACACAAAATAATTATTATATATCAGGTACCATTTCAGGTGATTAATAAAGGACAGAACTTTTGTTTTACTTTTTCCTTTTGGCTGCATCATGTGGCCAATGGAATCTTAGTTCCCTGACCAGGAATTGAACCTGGGTCCTCACCAGTGAAAGGGTGGAGTCCTAACCATTCAACCACCAGGGAATTCCCAAACTTTCTGTTTTTCTAGAGGCTCAAACCTAATGCAGACATTGGATATTACTGTTTGGACGTTAAATATAAATATAAGAAATAACTATATTATAATAATATGTTGTATTGTAGAAAATGGTAAAACTATGAGGGCAAAAAGTTGCAGAGTTGGGTTCATGAAATACAATTCTATATAGGATGATCAAGTTAGGTCTCTTTAAGGAGAAAGTATTTGAGCAAAGGTTGAAAGAGATGTAAAAGTTATCCATACCAGTATCTGGGGAAAGAGTACTCCATGCAGAAGAAATAATCATACAAAACCTAAGGCAGAAGCATGCTTGGCTTGTTAAGTAACAGCAGGGAAACAGATGTGGCAAGCCCAGGTTGAGAGACTAATGGAAGATAATTATAATAGAAGATAATGGGGCCAGCTCAAATAAATGTCATCTAAAAATAAGCAGGCTTCCCAGGTAGCTCAATGGTAAAGAATTTGCCTGTCAATGCAGAAGGCACAGGAGACATGGGTGGGCAAGAGCCCCTGGAGGAAGGAAATGACAACCCACTCCCTATCCTTGCCTGGAAAATTCCATGGACAGAGGAGCCTGGCAAGCTACAGCCCATGGAGTCACAGAGTCAGACGCAATTAAGCACGCATGCAAAAATGATCATAATTCCATCAACTCTCGGTTGAGATGTCACTTCTTCACTGCAGTGTTCTCAGATTTCCTAGACAAGGACATATTCTTTTGTTATGTGCACTTAAAAATTATTTTAATTGTGTATCATAATAGACATTAACAAAACCACACAAAATTTAAGTGTATGGCACATTGATTTATCCTTCCCCAGATCAATTATCGGAGAAGGCAATGGCACCCCACTCCAGTACTCTTGCCTGGGAAATCCCATGGATGGAGGAGCCTGGTAGCCTGCAGTCCATGGGGTCGCTAAGAGTAGGACACGACTGAGCGACTTCACTTTCACTTTTCACTTTCATGTATTGGAGAAGGAAATGGCAACCCACTCCAGTGTTCTTGCCTGGAGAATCCCAGGGACGGGAGAGCCTGGTGGGCTGCCATCTATGGGGTCGCACAGAGTTGGACACCACTGAAGTGACTTAGCAGCAGCAGCAGATAAATTATTAGAATATTGGCAGTAACTTTAGAAACCCTTTGAATACTTCTTAATCAGTCATCTCAAGACATAATCACTATCTTTTAACAGTACCTTTTGTTTTGCATGTGTTTGATAGTTATCCACATGAAATCATCCAGTACATATTCTTTTATATGTTTTCCTTCTCTCCTTGGGCATTCTGTTGGTGCAGGAGACTATGTTGCTCTTTTGTTGTCATTATTATGCGTGCTCAGTCAATTCAGTCGTATCCCATCTTTGTGACTTCATGGACTGTTATCCATCAGGCTCACCTGTCCATGGGATTCTCCAGGCAAGAATACTGGAATGGGTTGCCATACCCTCCTCCAGGGGATCTTCCCAACCCCTGGACTGAACCTGTGTCTGCCTGCATTTCCTGCATTACAAGCGGATTCTTTACCCACTGAGCCACCTGGGAAGCCCTTCATCACTATACATTATTCTATGCTTTATGTGTCCATCCTATCATTGATAGTCATTTGAATTGTCCACAGTTTTCAGCTACAATTAGTAAAGCTTCTGTGGAGATTTGTGGACATATTGTATTTTTGCATTTATTTTGTTAATTTATATGTGATTAATCTGTCATGTATTAGTCTAGCAGGTCCATGAAGGCAAAGATGTTTGTGTTTGCCTTTCCCCTTTGAATTTTCTACATTAAAGAGGTCAATTAATATTTTTATAGTTAATTAACCAATAAAACAAATGTGAGAAATTGATTTCCAGTATTTCAGTTTGAATTTTGAAGTATTTTTCAATAGAAACATTTTTTAAGTGTCAGGTTTATTGCATCTGTTTTCTTATTGTACTTTTATTATTTTTGCTTTGTGTGTATATGTAATATGTGTATTTTCTGACCTATATAACAAAATAGAAAGTATTTCCAAAGGATAAACATGACCCAATATTCATAAAACCAGTGGTTTAATATTTGAGGATTAGGTACTCCTATTATTTGAGTTCAAATATATTTGGAACATAACCCTTTTGTGAGCTTGGTTTCACCATTATTACTAGTTAGTACTAGTTAGTATTATAACTTTTTCATCCTTGGAAAATCTTCTGAAAATATTTTGTTTCCTGTTCACAAGACTCATTTCTTCTTTGATCCCTAACTCTAATAAAGTAACTAAACAGTAAACCAGAAAAAAGTCTCCCCCCACAATGGAAAAATATTGTTCTGATTTCCTGAATTATCAGACACTTAGAAAGTTGAATTTGAGAATATATATAATGATGTAAGAATTTCAGTTCCCTATAAAACTTCCTATGGAAATATTCTTTTCCATATGAAAATGAATAAAGATCAATTGACTTCCTTTGTTTCCTTCAAAAGATAGAAAAGTCAAGATAGTATGTAACCTGTAAAATTACATTGATCTTCTTACAAAATTTATAGAAAGTGTTTAGTAGCATCTTAATAATACTCTATGTTCCTTTCATCCCAAACTATTTCTTCTTACAAGATTCTGAATTCTTAAGTAAATTTTTTGTTACTAAAGGTTCAATTTAATGCCAATTTAAATATTCCATTCCCATAAAATTACAGTGAAAGTAATTTATCTTAGAAATTAAAATTACTAAATTCTATCTAGAGTACAGTTCTATGTATCTTCATGTTTAAATTGGCATATCATATTACATTTGGGGCTTCCTTGGTGGCTCAGTTGGTAAAGAATCCTCCTGCTATGCAGGAAACTGCCTGTAACACAGGAGACATGGGTTTGATCCCTGGGTCAGGAAAATCCCCTGCAGAAGGAAATGCCAACCCACTCCAGTGTTCTTGCCTGGAAAATTCTATGGACAAGGAGCCTGGTGGGCACAGTCCATAAGGTTGCGAAGCGTCAGACACAACTGACCAACTAAACCACCACCATTACATTTATTTCTTTTAAATAGTTATAATGACTTCTGGCATAGGCATTTAAGAATACACTTAATATGAACCAATGATTATCATTAATTTAGTTCCTGATGTTCTCATGCTTCTGTACTACAAGCATGTGGAAGCTGTGTATTTACCAGATGCCGGAAATAAAAGCTTCATATAAGCCTGTATTACAGAAATAAAAAAGAGTGATTTGTGTGAAGGTTCACTGTGGGGTTATTTTATTTCCTTTTTCCTTTTTCTTCATCCAGAGCCGAATTCGTAGAATGTGGAATGATACGGTCCGAAAGCAGTCCGAGTCTTCCTTCATTACAGGAGATATAAACAGTTCAGCGTCACTCAACAGAGGTAATTAGAAAAAATTTTTCTTGTTTACTCTTTTTGTGATTACTTTAAGAAGTTCCTAAATGCATTGCGTTATTTGCAACTTCTGGACTTTGTTCCATGTGATAGGAATATTGAAAAGATATAAAACGTGGTTGAGTGTAGCAGTGTGTTCCATTATTCATAAGCCTTCTTTAATCCTGAATTTTCAGATCTTTTCTGAAAGTAAGTTAAAAAGTGAAAAATTTCTTTCTCTAATCATCTGCCACTGCTATAAACTGGTGAGTTGTCAGGCCTCATTGGAAGCCGTGAAAATGGGCAATTATGTGGCTATATAGTCTGCTAAGCATCATAGAGTTCCACATTGTCCCAGGTACAGAGCAATTTCTTAGTCTTTGTGAAAGTAAAATTATACTGTTTAATATACTTAAGGCAATCTGTGTATTTGTGGGAAAATCCCATCTAATCTTAATATCAAAAAGATGTGTTCAGATAATATTGGATATTTAAAGATACAGAAAGAAAAATCCACTATATGTAAATTTTATACACGTATGTATATAATAATTCTTTCGGTGTGTATATGCTTCTGGTTAAAATGTTCCTGTAATATCACTTAGATTTTAAAAATGATGTTCCCTTAATCTACTGTTTTGTTTGTGCTTGATCTTTCTTATTCCCTCTGTCTCTCTCCCTCTCAGTTTCTCCCTCTCCTCCTCCTCCCCATGGTAAATGTATGTGTGAGTGTGAGAGAGAGAGATTAAAATTAAACTGACTGCAGGAAAAATGGGTAGAAACAATGTTTGTGCAGAGCTGGGGTACACTACAGTCTGTGCTGGGAAGTCTTTAGAACATAGTTTTATCTGGGGGTTGGTGCTGGCATGAGCACATTTTAATCAGACTGTCCTAAAAGAGACATTTTTTGATGCATACTTTCGGTGGTTATTTTCATGATTTTTTATGATCAATATTGTTATTTTTATTAGCTCCAGACTCAAATTGTTTGCTTTAAACCTGCTTCTGTCTACTTTTTGTTACATCAAATACTACTTAGAAACAACTAATTCACTAATTGTGGCATATGATTAAGAGTGATTCAAATACTGGTGTTCTTGATTACTTTTAGTCAAATAAGTTGCATCTTATTTATATAAAAGAAGTTATAACAAGTAGTCTCTAAGTTAAATTTGATTTAGGGATTCATCCATTGTGTATAAATCTTGATTGACTTCCATGCATATATGTGTGGTAGTGATAAAGTAACTATAACCTAGTGATGATATTAAATATTTACAACACTTTTGCTTAAGTTAGAACAGTGAGTGCAAATATTCTTCCAAATATGAAGAAAATACATTAAAATAAAACAATTACCTTCTTGTATTTTATTCATTTTCAGTTTATTTTACATAGTATCTCACAAGTGTTCTCTTTTTAAGTTTACTTTTATGATTAGTTTTATGAAAATTTAAATATGAATACTCTTAACTCTTTGACATACTTTCTAAATCAAAGCAAATATATTATCTACACATGCCTCCGAAGTTTAGGAACTAAATTGCTTTCATAGTGACAGATTTTCTTTTTACTTTAAATAATACATAGAAATAATACATTGAAAATGTATAGTATGTTCCTTTAAGAAAACTATTCTTTTATTAAAAGCTATTCTTATTAATAAGATTTTTGGTTAGGAGTATCTTGCATCTAATGATCACAGAAACCATAGAATGTATTATCTAAACAAAAGATGAAGTTTGATTGTAGTAATGCACCATTTATTTGCTTACTGTGAAGACAGAGAAAACATGTAAACTATTTGGCTTAGCATTGTGATCTAGATTTATATTGACATTAAAATATGTAGCTTTATTAAAAATTATTTTAAATGAATAATTTTTATAACCTTGATTTTAAGGTCAATTGCATTATATAACATTGCTTTGCCCTTTTTAGTTCCTTCTCAGAAATTTCATCAACTTGGAATAAGTGCTGTGTATGACTAGGTCAATGTAAAATATATTTAAAGAAAATAATAATATTTTATATTGTCCAATTATATATTAAATCTGTTTTTAAAAATCTTTAGTTTTAAGGATACTTCTTAAAGTTATTGAAGAAAGAGTACAAAATTTCTTGTGATATTCATTAAGTTATTTGATGATGACTTTGGGGAGAGGGTAAAATTGACTTTATGATTTGTTTGAAGTATGCCTATGCAGTGATCTTTTCCTTCAGGATATATATTCTTCCTTTCACTCAGTGACTTTAATGGGGAGACATCATAGTGATCTTCCTGATCTCCTGTATTAATTTCCTAGTCCCCCGAGTCAGAAACTCCTCATTTTATTCTCATCTCATTATTTTTTACCTTAGATGAGTGCAGTACTTTAAAATTTTATTTCTTCATATTATATCTCTGAAGCTAGTCTTTAACTTCCTTCTTTAATCTTGTCTTGTTCCCCAGGGTCCTATCTTCCCTGCATTCAGGCGTGTGTATCATATTTAGGTAGGTGGCATATAAGATTCACCCTTCCAGATAAACACTTCAGTCACCTCAGCAGCATAATTATTTGCATCTATGTATTCAAAAGATTATATTCTCTATTATTAAAATAAAAGCGTTAGGCACTACATCTTTACATCTCCATGTATTCTAGCTTCCCATTCATTCTTAGTTTCTTACAGTTATAATTTTTTTAATTTCCAACTTCATTTTCCTTTCTTTCTAAATTAGATATTTTAAATCTCTTATGTTTGTCTTTAGAGTGCTTCTGACCTTTGAAAACTACAAGAAGTTGTCTAAAAATTAGTCCTATTTTCAATTCAGGATTTCTTTTCTATTCATACCACTGTCCAATTCATTGAAAGAAAATTATCTTAAAATTCTGCATGTCTTATCATCTATTCTTCCAAATAAGAACCATTATTATCATCTTTGGGATTCATTAAAAATAAAACATCTACCATGCAGTGAATAAATCCTTCTCAATGGTTTATATTTTTTCAAATCATCTCTAATGTTTGGTTCTTGAACCAACTAGTTAAATCCTATGTATCAGATTTTCTGTCTAGAATCCCCAGTGTGATAAATTTGATTACTATTGGGATTGTACTCCTTGGAATCAAGCAAGACTTTGGAAGATTTGTTGATAATTTTCAAATTTATGAAATCATCCTTACATGTGCTCTTGGAGATGTTGTTATTTGGTCACCTCATCTCTTTAAAAGCTTTCATTACATTGTCCTTGGAATATCTATATTTTGAAGATGTTTTCCAAGTGTTCTCTATACATTTTCAGACATTTTTCTTCTGATGACTTGTTTGCCACAATGCTACACACTCATACAAATCCAGAATTTCATGAAGCCAATTCCCCAAATCCCGGAACTAACATCAAGTTAACTTCACCCATGCCACTGTATACACTGGGAGAAGGAGCTTTTTGAGAGCCCTGAGGTGATGGTTGTTTACAGAGTTTCAAAGAAAGTTAACTCTGATCCGAGCCATGTTTCACAAACCCCACAAGATAGTTTGTTTCTTTGTTCATTTAAATATATACAATTTGCATATACCTTGAGGTCATCCTCAGTTCCCAAGCTGCTCCCAGGACAATGGAACGCTAATTCAAATTTTTGGTAGCTCAAAATTCCTGATAGTAGTAGAAACAATTTGTAGCTAAGGCTAGCTTTCCCACCTGTATCCCTTACCCACAGTCTCTACTGGCCAAACTGTATTCTGAGTGATTTAGATTAGCAAATTTGAGTTTGAGCCAAATGTGTAGCGTTTGATGAGAAATTCTCTGGTAGTTCAGTTATAATAATTGTTACATGTTTCCACTCTTTTTGTAGATTTATATACAATTTTGGATGTTTTCTGAAGTGAGATCTTATTAGGCTCTATCATTATGAATAATATTTGCATCTCTCATTTTCTTTTTGTTTAATTAGTTGAATTGACATCAGAAATTTCTGTTTAAAATCAAGGTTTGGTAGGTAGCTGCTCCCAATATGTCTGAATGATCAAAAGGTGCCTCCCCTTGTCCCAGCTGTGAATCGCAAAAATGTGCCCCATTTGAGTGGGAGAACCACCAAAAAGGCATTTCTCCTTCTGGAACAATGACTTGGCTAGTACTGTGAATTTTATTTTCCCCTACTTCCCATTCTCCATCCCATCAACATCCCACAAAATTAACGCAATGTAGATTTTTCTTCATGGAGATATGACCAGTAAAGCTGTATTTATATAAGCCAAGGTTAAGTGTTATATGGCAGAAGAATGTCTAATCTGTAGCTGTATTTTACAGAGCAGTTTTGATTATGAGTGTTAACCTAGGAAATTTCAGTAAATTGCTTAACTTTTCAGTGTCTTTGCAGTAGGGATATAAATAATACCCACTTCAGAGGGACCTTGAAAGGATTGAGTTAATATATCATACTTGCTTACAGCATGCCAGGAACATAATAAGTACTATTATTATTATTGTATTCACAAGTTCATTAATATTTTCTAACAAATGAAAACTGATTCTTGCCAATGCTCTCAAGTAATCAGATATTAAAATTCATCATTCATTGCAAAGGTTTCTTTCACTTTGTAGTTTCTAGTAATAGGTGGGAGGAATGAGGTAATTATCTGAATGTCAAGTAAAAGAAATAATTGACCTAATATGGTGCTCCCCTTGATACTAACAAAAGGAAATAAACTAATAAAACTGAATTGTCTCTTTTGAATTAGAAATTAAATGCAAATTATGCCTGCATAGTTGCATTTTATATTTTTGATTTGTATCTATATTTTAGCTTTGAGGAAATAAAGGTAAAATATTTTTTCTCCCCACCTTAAGTGGTATAAGCAAGCACAACCTTCTCTTTCCTCCAAGCCCTCCTGTGCTTCAGAAGCTTAGAGACACTAGCTCAGTGTAGGCAGGTCCTCTAGATAACCAGATACATAGCAGAATAGGAATATGACTTGTTCCCTTTTTAAACTCATGTCTTCTCAGAACCTATATTGTCTTTCCCAGGAGGTTGGTCACTGGGACAGATGAAGCTTCACAAGAAATCACTGGCTGTCTCCTTAATACGTAGGCTACTAAACATGTTTTATTTTTATGTTTTTAAAGAAAAATGCAAATGAAAAGATGTAAGTGGTCTTTCACTGTAATTAATGATTTATATAAATTAAAACTACTAGGGTGAATACTCAAACTCATTCACTTCACATTATTAATGTCAGTAAGTATAATTTGGTTTATATGCATATAATATGTCTTATTGCCCCAAAGCCTTGCTGTTTTGAAGGATTATAAAATCATTGGCTGTAAATATTAACCAGATTCTAATATAATCTGATATCTATTTGTGAAATTTGTAGATACCATTAATCATATGCCTAAGAGAACTTGAATAACTAACAGATCAGACTGGGCTATATAACAAATTACTTTGTTATGAATAAGTATTATGATGACATGAGTGCAAATGCAGTAAGTGTCCTGTGCATGGACACATTTTTTATTTGAGATTCACCATTTATTTATATCTAGTATTTTTTACTTTTATATTTGTGATTGTTAATGAGGCAACAGTGATTTCTGTATTTCTTTCCTTTCTATGTATCTTCAATATTCCTAAAGTATATGATAAAATAAGAGTATCTCCTGTTTTAGGAAACTCAGTTCAATACACAAAAGCAAAATGGATACAGATTTTAAAAGTGAAATATTGCATCAAATTGATAATGTAACAATGCTACTAATAACCTGATTCCTTGATTCCTCAAGAAAGACCAAATAACTTTCAGAATGAACTTTCCATTGCAATATGAGATATATTAAATATTGATCTCTAGTCAGTCTGAGGCATATGTTCTTGCTATAAATTGTTAGCAGGAACTGAAAAAGAAAAACCTTTAAAACGCTTGCCCAGTGAGTCCTACTTATGTTTTGCTCTTACCTTTGTCCCTTTGTTAGAAATCCTTGAAATCGTCCAGGCTGTCGCAGCCAACTATACGATAGTAAAAATGGTATTATTACTATTGTTATTATTATTGTAACTTTTAAAGATCTCTTCACAAAGAGGGTTATTTATATAGAGTAGATTTCTTATTTTTATAGAATATGATCTTTCTCCCTTTATATTTAATTTATAGTTAGCAGTGTCTCTTACTACTTTGTTATAAACCAAACAAGCCACAATGAGATACCTTGATAACTTCTAAATATGGTGCTACAGAACATTTCCAATTAGTTTTAAAATACTACTGTTTTGTATAAGTTGTTGAGTATGTAACTTTTTTTTTTAGAAAACAATCTTTTTTGAGAACTAAATATGAATACTCCAGCTTATCTTCAGAAAGTACTGGTGTTCTTTTCTCTGCTAGAACACAATATGCTCCTTTTTAGCCTTCATGAAGTTGAGATCTCTCCGTTATTGTGTGTAACTGTCATTTTCTTATTGTACACTGTTCATTATTTATTATCCATTATCTTTATATCTATGAAGAACTTGGGTTTCTTGGTAACTTGTCCAAAATTATGTGGCTAATAAAGTACAAAATCTAAATTCCAAACAAGGTCTTTCTGACCATAGAGCCCTACTTACAGCAATAAAAATTTTCATTATTTTCTTATGATGACAACTTTTCAGGAAGCTTACTGAGGATTAGAATTAGGATATTTTCCAAGAATGTATTTCAGAATGATTTTTATATGGAAATAAGTTGTTCTTAAAGCACAATTATTCACATCTTTATTTCTTAATTGCCTTGATATAATATTCATTTCCTTTCACTTTGTTTTGTTCTAAGCACAGTTCTTTAGTGTGGATTCATTCATCCTACTCACTTAGGGAAAGAGAAACTGTTAAGATATTGTGAATAAATGGGGAGATGGATTGATAATAACATTTTTTTACAAAATGATTTGATATTGAATATGCAGAATTACTAAACATAACTGTTTAACTATATATATTCAAATATAACTGCAGGACTCAGATTGCAAGAATTTTATGATCATTCTTTTTTCCTGGAAGTTCTCAAATGCCAAAAATATCAAGAAATTTTATTAGTAGAATCCTTTTCCCTTTTATTTTTAATTTCTTGTGTTTCAGTAAAAGGATGAATATTTTGATTAGAGCAAAGATTGTGTTAAAAAAAATCTGGTAAATAGCTTCTGCCTATAATAATTTAGTAATATAACCAAAGACATAACTTTTCCAAATCTCTATATTCCTGAATCTGATGTTCCTTGAAACTGTGTCCTCTCTGAGGGCAGTATAATAATACTGAGAAAAAAAATTGGAAATTTATTTGAGTTGACTTCAATTAGGTAGTGATAACGTTGTAAGTTAAACTTATTAGTTTCATGTGCTAATTTCAGTTTTAAAAAATCTATGAAACATCTTCTAATTCAAAATCTAAAAACAAACAAAACTAGACTATACCTCTCATCTGGAAAAATGCTCCTACTATATTATAAGCATAAAAGTTATGATGGTATAAATGCAATATATAACATCCAAAGTTAATTGAGTCATCACTTGTTCAGATTTTTTTCTAAGAAATAGATTATATTAACTTATATCTACTATTCTGAAAGTGAATAGAAGCTAGTACATTTACATGAAAAATTAAAATGTGGAAATGGGATATATTTTTAGCATAAATAAAGTCTTATTGGAAAAAATATACTTAAATTGTCATTGCCAATAATTTTGTAGTATCCAAGTAAAATAGCCCCTATTTATTGCATACTGAGTCTTTCATTTTATATAGTTCAACCTTATATACAACATGCCATTTAAAAGTATTTATGTGATAGGCACTCCTTTGATCTTCGTAATAGGCTTTCCTCATAACTTTTTTTTCCCTTTTTTAAATTTAATTAATTTATTTTTTTACTTTACAATATTATATCCGTGGGTTCTTCAAAAACTAAAACAAGTTACCCATCACATTCGTAGAGTAATTTACAACCCTAGAAATTCACTGGAGAACTAAGATAGGTTTGAGATGATATTACAGATTGAAGGAAGAGAGTTAGTCTTGATGTAGGAAAATAGAAACAATATGTTTCCTGAAATAGCCTCAGTCTAAACAAAACAGAGCTGAGCTGATTATGATTATAGAACAAAATAAGTCATATAAATAAGTCACAAAATAAGTCATTTTCTCTGAAAAACATTATCAAGAATCTCTGTATTCATAGACACCTTGTTTTAATTCATATCTACTTTTCTCTATATACTTTTTAAATAATAAGTTTCCAAATTTAAAATTCAAACTTTAGCTGGTATTGGCTTCCCGGCTCAGACAGTAAAAAATCTGCCTGCAATACAGGAAACCCAGGTTTGATCCCTGGGGTGGGAAGATTCCCTAGAGAAGGGAATAGCAGCCCACTTTAGTATTCTTGCCTGGAGAATCCCATGGACAGAGGATCCTGGCAGACTACAGTCCGTGGGGTCTCAAAGAGTTGGATACGACTGAGCAACTAACACCGACTTTCATAGACTTTCTGTATGTGAGTTTGGATAATTTGCACACTATAAGTATGCCAATATAGGGCAAAAAATTATATGAAAAGTCATATTTCCTTCAAATTGGTATTTTAGGTTGTTTAATTATTATATTTTCCTTTGTTCTGAAATTTGTTTTATTCAGCAAAAAATCACAAGCATTTTGTGATTTACAAAGGAATGTAACTGTGGGGATAACTACATGCCACATTCTATACATTACATTCTTACTAAAAAGAAATGTGATTTACTGCTATTTTACCTGTGGTTAAGCACTTTTGGCCTATTGTATTTGGGCTCAGTATTCTTTGTTTTGAGTACTATGCCAATGTATTCAAAATGTCCAAGTTGAAAGCGTACAGAAATATATGGCTCTGACCACAAAAGATGAGTTTTAGAGATGAATGACTGAGTAGTATAGGTTCATCATTTCTATTTGCAGACCATCCACCTCCTATTTTGTGAAGCAAAGACTCACCAAGAATTCTGATTTCCAGCCCTGCCACGGTTGACTTGAGTAGTCAAAAAACATAAGATCTGTGAGAAGCTTTCTTTCAGCTAAATATGTAAAAAAAACAGCAATGAATATCTAATGGCATAAGTTTCTTCATTAGAGTACAACCAAGTTGTGTTGCATTGCAGAGCAAAAAAACAATACATGTATATACATAAGATAATACTTTAAAGCTTTTAGAAGAAAATATATTTTAGATTTTAGGTTAAAGGAGTTCTTAAAAATAAAACAATGAACATAAACTACAAGAAAAAGATAAGATTCTCATCTCAATATTTAAACAGTACTCAAAAAAAGTGAGCTACTGGAAGGAGATGTAAACAGTACCTGAACAACAACAGTTTAATGCCTATACTGTAATGAATGTCTTCAAATTAATATATAAAATTCAACAATCTAATGTGTATGTGGGCAAAAGATATGAATGGACAATTCTCAGAATAAAGAACACTTACAATCAATAAATATATGAAAAATTACTCCATCTCTCTAGTATTCAGGAAAATGCAAAGTATAAGAGTAGTGTGATATATTTCATACTCTATCAAAGTGGCAAAATGTCAGCCAAACAATACTAAATCCTGGGAAAAATTTAAGACATATGCACTACTTGTGAAAGTGTGAATTGATACACACGTATTTGAAAAAAATGAAAATGTGGGCAATATATGACCCAATAATTTTACTTCTAAGTATTTATGTAGAAAAACTCATGTATCTGTACAAGAAGACATGTATAAAGCCAATTAGCACAAAATAAGGGAGAAGAGAATAGGTAAATTCTATGCCTCCTGACTCTAAAGCTCTGAATTTACATATTAAAATAGAGGCAACACCTCTACATTCAGAATATTCCATTTTATACTGAACTAACAATAATCCAGTCTTTACTCTGGAGAAAACATGTCATTGAAATCCATATTAATAGATTCCCAGTGAATGAATTAGCTATTAAAAGAAACTGAAGTATCTCTCAACCATTTGAAAGAAATTTAATAGGCAGGTTGATTAAAATTTAATGGCAAACTTGTTGGCTATTAAAAGTGCATAGTGTGATAAATCAAGATGTCAGCTCTTCAATTTATGACTTTGGAAAAAAATGATGAACGAGCTTTTGAGTTTCAATAAAACATCTCTTCTTTGACACTTTGTAATTTCATTAATTGTTTGAATAAAAACAGTGAAAACATATAAAGTTATTGTTTCTATGGCTTTAAAATTTGTATCACTTTTAAGGATACCATGCAGATTATTTTACTTTTATCATTATAAAAATCTTGGTCTTAATATGGCTGTCTCTCTTTTATAAAGTATCCCTTTAAAATTGAATTAATCACTGCTCGCACTGTCTTTCTGTAGATTGCATTTTTGTACCGATATTGTTTTGTTAAACAAAAAATTAGAAAAGTAGAAAACAAAATATTTCAAATAGAAACTTCCTATTGAATTAGTTCTCCATAGTTCTAGAGGTCTCTTTTATCTACTTTTATTTTTATTTGTTATATAAATTAATATGTGATTATGAAAAATAACAGAGAAGGCAATGGCACCCCACTCCAGTACTCTTGCCTGGAAAATCCCATGGACAGAGGAGCCTGGTAGGCTACGGTCCATGGGGTCGCTGGGAGTCGGATACGACTGAGTGACTTCACTTCCACTTTTCCCTTTCATGCACTGGGGAAGGAAATGGCAACCCACTCCAGTATTCTTGCCTGGAGAATCCCAGGGATGGCAGAGCCTGGTGGGCTGCCATCTATGGGGTCGCACAGAGTGGGACACGACTGAAGCGACTTAGCAGCAGCAGCATGAAAAATAAACTAATTGAATTTACAGAAAAGCATATGATGAAAAAGTAATACATTACTATAAGGTTCCTAATAACATTTTCTTGAAACATATTTTTTGGAGAATATACTAAAATATGTTTGAAAGTCATTGACTTAAACTACCAGTCATTTTGGCCACTGATGCAAAAAGTTGACTCATTTGAAAAGACCCTGATGTTGGGAAAGATTGAAGGCAGGAGGAGAAGGGGATGAAAGAGGACGAGATGGTTAGATGGCATTACCGACTCGATGGACATGAGTTTGGGTAAACTCCGGGAGTTGGTGATGGACAGGGAGGCCTGGCATCCTGCATTTCATGCGGTTGCAGAGAGTCAGACACGACTGAGCAACTGAACTGATAGCTACTGATACTGACCAGAGTCATGTGTGACCTTGAATAAATTATGAATGTCTCTGCACCTGTGTTTCTTTACATATTGCGTGATGATGGTAGATTTAGATAATGTTAAAATCTCATTCCATTGTAAATTCTTGGTTATAACCTTTTTCCATTGTTACATTGCAATTGATTAGGTGATACTTACATATGTAAGATATACTTTGGGTATTTCTGAATCATTTCTTCCAGATTTCTTGTTTATTTTATAGGTCCCTTGCTAAAGAAAAAGACATGTCTTTTTTCCTGTATACCACTTTTCTTTAATATTTAAAAAGGAAGTAAAAGCCACAGTACTCTCACCAGAAGGTGCATTCTTGTATGAGCACAGTTGAGCACACAAACATACACCTAAAGCATTTTACATACAATTTTAAGGGTTTCACAGCTTTGTAGAGACCATTTCCTATTGAGAGTCCTTGCTTTACACTGAAGTTAGTATTCTAAATTTCTATAGAAAATACATTATTGGTGAAACTATTTTCACTTATACAAAATGAAGTCTCTGCTGTGGGCCAGGATTACTATCTGAAGACAAAAGCACAAAGACATCACTCAGGTGTAACTCTGCTTTGTGTAAAACTCTGACTTGTATGCATTGGTCAATATATATAATGAAAATGACCTCATAGAAGACAAAACAAAACTATGCCAAACCAAAGGAGAGAGAACCTTGAGGGAATTGAATGGAGGATGAGGTACATTAAGGAGGGAGGAATCATCTGGGTAAAGCTATTTTATTGAAAGAAATGAAACAGAACATTTAGTATGCTGTATATTTATACATAAGATTTGAAAATTGAGGTATACTGATATGTGACTATTAGAGAATGATTGTATTCAATTGATTCATTGGATCACTGTGGTCTTAAATTATACAATTTTGCCCATTTAATACGATCAGTATGAATGTAAGTGCATTTTTTTTTAATGAAGTGTGACAGGCAGAGGAGAGTGATAGTTCAAGTTATTTTAAGAGCTTTTCAGTATACTTTTGTTAGCCTGCTGTCAAGAAGAAACATTGTTTGAATTATGTTTCTGAATCATATAATATAGATTCAAGTGAGATCCAACTGTGATCTTGTTTCAGATCTGTTCTTTCCTTCACAATTTCAAAGCAGGCGAATCTGCCTTAGATTTTCAGTCCTCAGTTACAGGGATCACATTGAACTGGCCTAGGCAGTGCTGTCATTCAGGGCCTCCCAGTGTCAGAACACATATTTTATTTTCCTAAGGGAAGAAATGTAGCAGGTTTGTGGTAAAAGACTACACATCTGAAAAGAATATACTCATTATTCCATTCAAGTTTTACTTATTCAAAAACTTTTAAATCAACCTCAATATTCAGATATAATTAAAAAAAAATTTTTCTTAAAATGACTATCTTTGATTTTACACTTAGTCTTTTTCAGTAGCACAGGGTCTGACAAAAAAACTGTCAGAAAACCCTCTAAGTGTTCAGTGTGAAATATGAAAATCCTATTTTGTTTTCTATCACACTTTTACCAAAAATAAAGATTTTGTGCTTAGTCCTCTGTTGACATCCTTGTTAATGAGTCACGTATGTTGAAATTCAATATTAATTCCTTTCCTATGGTTTTATTAAAGAGCTACCCCTTGTTTCTGATAGCAAATAATCAAGTTTGACTAGACTGTAGTCAGGATGTAATGAGTCAAAGAATTAAAGAACAGCTATTTTTACATAGCCGCCTTGAACTGTTTTACCCTATTTAAGCTTTTTGCGTCATAGCAGGCTGTGCTGTTTTTTCTTTTCCCCCTCTAATTGTTATCTGCAGTCAATATTCAGGTAGCATTTACCATTTCCAAAGAATTATATGAATATTTATCTTTGCTTTAATATTTTCAGTATTATGGTCATCGGTGTAGTATTAGAAGGAAATAAATCACAGTAGATGGGGAAATAGATGGGGAAACAGTGGACACACTGGCTGACTTTATTTTTTTGGGCTCCAAAATCACTGCAGATGGTGACTGCAGCCATGAAATTAAAAGACGCTTACTCCTTGGAAGGAAAGTTATGACTAACGTAGACAGCATACTAAAAAGCAGAGACATTACTTTGTCAACAAAGGTCTATCTAGTCAAGGCTATGGTTTTTCCAGTAGTCATGTATGGATGTGAGAGCTGGACTATAAAGAAAGCTGAGTGCCAAAGAATTGATGCTTTTGAACTGTGGTGTTGGAGAAGACTCTTGCGAGTCCCTTGGACTACAAGGAAATCAAACCAGTCCATCCTAAAGGAGATCAGTCCTGGGTGTTCATTGGAACGACTGATGTTAAAGCTGTAACTCCAATACTTTGGCCACCTGATGCAAAGAGCTGACACATTGGAAAAGACCCTGATGCTGGGAAAGATTGAGGGCAGGAGGACAAATGGATGACAGAGGATGAGATGGTTGGATGGCATCACCAACTCAATGGACATGAATTTGGGTAAACTCTGGGTGTTGATGATGGACAGGGAGGCCTGGCGTGCTGAGATTCATGGGGTCACAAAGAGTCGGACACAATTGAGTGACTGAACTGAACTGAAATCACAGTAGGAATTATACAAATGACACTCTTAAAAAATTTACTCAAAGTTTAAAACTACTCATAATTGACAAAATGATTTTGTTTTAGTTTTCATATTTTCACTATGTCATGGATTTCACATAAATTTTTTCTTTAATTAAGGAAATATTTATTGATCTCTTAAGAACTGTCCTAGACATGAGATACAGAGCAGTGAAAAAAACCCTATGTATTCTCTGTTTTCTGGGGTTTACATAACAGTGAAATTAGCACATGAACAGGCTTTTACCATACATAATGTTATAACTATCTTCCTCCCCACCTCCCAACATCAATTTATTTCTATCTTCAAACTGACTAACCAGTAGGCTTGACTTTTTAGTGGCAAAATAGTGACAGACGGTCTGTAAACACTGATCTTCTTGGAGGTCTTCAGCAATTTCACGGTTATTAGAAGGGAAGTTTGCAAATCAGAAATTACTTGGAAGGAAAGGGAAAAGACAGGATGGACAGAACCTTGGAAAACAGTATCAGAATTCAAAGTGACCCAATTAAATTGGAGAAGCAGCCAGAAGCAAACAGAACAGACATAGGCAAACGACAAATGAAATGCAATGCAGCTACAGAGAAAAGACATAGGCATAACTGTGCACATAAAAGATGAAGGAAGATAGGTTCTGTGCAGGTGGTTAGATAAAAGATTGGGCATTGGCAACAAGCAGAGTTTTTTAGTACAGCCAGTGCTACCTTTCATGAGTATAACTTAAATGCCTAAATGTGAGTGGGTACTGTGAAAGTGAAAGTGTTAGTCACTTAGTCATGTCTGATTCTTTGTGACCCCGTGGACTGTAGCCCTCCAGACTCCTCTGTCCATGGGATTCTCCAGGCAAGAATACGGAAGTGGGTTACCATTTGCTTCTCCCAGACAATCTTCCCAACCCAGGGATTGAACCTGGGTCTTTCCGCATTTCAGGCAGATTCTTTACCACAGAGCCACCAGGGAAGCCCAAATATAGGCATCACTTTCTAGGAAAATTGCACTTGTTTGGCATGCCAACAGGAAACATGGCCTCTTGAGATTACAACAGCTATGAGTGTCCATGAAAAGGTATTAACTTCTTACACAAGGTGAATCAAATGAAGTATAATTGTTGAGTTATTCAGATATCTCCCTCAAAATTTCAAACTAGCAAACTCGTAGAGCTTATCCATAACATTATAGTCTTTGCAAAACGTTGATCACCACCAAACTGTATTTCCTGTAACTGAACGCATACTTCTTATAACTCTTCGATTTCAGGACTAAAGTCAGTTTCAGTGACACTAATTATATTAGTTTTAAATGGTGCATGAGGTATAAAAATGAGTGATAGTAAAAAAGCCAACTTAATTTAAATAGTGATTCTCTTTCTATCAGGAAGAGAGGTCCTTAACACCAACAATAAAGAGAAAGCTGATTTTAGTTTTAAGCTTAATTTTTGTTAAAGTGTTATCTGGTTTTAGATTCAACAGCAGGTGGATCTCCAATCATGTCACTCATTAGGACTGTAGATTAGTAGCTGATTCTTCCTTGCACTCAGACTTGAAGCAGCCTACCAAACTCTTGCTATAGAGATGGATAGTGTGCCATTTCAGCAACACTGTATCATAATACAGCTGTATGCCAATCCATTGCTTCTATTGTTGCTGGCCTTTTCTAATTTAGAAGGAATTGATGATAAATAAGAAAACTTTAAAATTCAGTCTTACTACATTTGTAGATTTCACTGATAAAAGTGGTTTAAATTTAAAATACATTTAAAGATTAGGAAACCACTAAGAAAAACAGAACAGGAACTTTATGCTGGGAAAGCTAGAACCAGATGGATTATCTGTACAAATTTTGATAGTTTCATTAGAATTCCATTATGTAACTCCGCTTTTTGTTCTCGTATTATTAGCTTTTTTGAAAACCAAATTCTAAACAGAAACCAAAATTTGAGTCACGTGCTTCTTGCTTATGCCTGATTCTTCCCAACTCAATTGTTTACTTGTTCTATAGGTCATCTTTTTTTAAATTATATTCTTTTAATATTTTTTAGTTTTTAAGTTCAGGTAAGTTGACATATTATATTAGTTTTCAGTGTATAGCATAATCAACTACTTGTATATATTATGAAATAGTCACCACAATGAGCCTAGTTCACATTCATCACCATATATAATTAGTTTTCTTCTGATGGTAATTTTTAAGCAGATCATCTTTTACATCGGCATAGGAAGAAAGGGGATATTTTCTTTTATACGCTATGTGAAGTAAGGAAAAAGAGTGACAAGCCATCTTCCCAGCCTACTCTTTTCCTATTACTTTAAATAATGTGTAGGAATGAAGGAAAATATATAGAAATGCACATATAAGTCCCAGCGATAAAGATCTTACTCTTATTTGATCTATGAGAAAATATAAAGAGTCTGAACAATTTAATATTTTTAGTTTTACCCTAGTTCATTTTAAGTTCTTACACCTTTCATTTCATTTTTTATTTAAATTTTCATTTATAGTAACTTTAGAAAACAATTACTTGTATTAGAAAACTAACTTTTTTATTTGAGAAAAGTCTGCAATAATAAATATTACATAGATACAATTTACAGGTAGTTTGTTTTTAAAAAAATGTTGGCCAAATCAAATCCTGTCTCAGTCAATTTATCTTAAATTTGTGTAACATCAGCAATATCCATGTTTAAGATTAACAGGATTCAATTTCTTATCTGAATGACCACTATAGCCAACTCATTTTAGCTGTCCTTACTAATATACCTTATATTTAATTCATCAGTGGAAAATAATATCCTGATGTACCCATTTTATAATAAGCTGAAGATCTGTCATCTCACTGTGTAAAGACATTTAAATGTATATGAAATACAAGTTTAACAAATATTCATCAAGCATATAGTAAGTGAAAAATTGTGTGCTAGTTCTTTGCAGAATGTGTAGGATGTAAACATATGGCTTATTTCCTGATAAAACTGAAACCTTTCAGCTCTATAGATCAGACAAGCTTTGTCTGGCCATGAAATTCTCCAGGCCAGAATATTGGAGCGGGTGGCTTTTCTCCAGGGTATCTTCCCAACCCAGAGATCAAATCCAGGTCTCCCACATTGCAGGAGGATTCTTTACTGTCTTAGTCACCAGGGAAACCCAAGACAAGATTTAGTGTCCTTTAAATCAAGAGTTCACTTTCCCAATTTTGAGGTTAAAATATTTATTTGACTGGTAATTTACCACATAACAGTATGATTAAAATAAAATTAAAACTGCCATGGCTAAGTTTTCCCTTTTCACTTTTTTAACATTTCTATGAACTGAATGTTCCTATTTTATGCATTCAGTATAGATTACTTTTTATTTTGAGACAACTGTAGATTCACTTGCAGTTGTAATGAAATAATACAGAGATCATGTACCTTTTTCCCAGTTTCCCTCAATAATATCTTGTAAAAGTATACTACAGTGTCACAGCCAGCATATTGACATTGAAACTTCCCACCAATTTTGCTCAAATTTCTTCGGTTTTACTTGTATTTAATTGTACTTGTGTGTGTGTATGTGTGTATTTAGTTCCCTGTAATTCTATCACAAGAATGAATGAGTGAGTGAGTGAGTGAAAGTCGTTCAGTTGTGTCCGACTCTTTGCGACCCCATGAGTAGGTTTGTTTATCCACCACCATAGTCAAGATACAGTCATTCCATCAAGGACGCCTCATGTTGCCCCTTTATGACCATGCCCACCTCCTTCCCACTTGCATTTTTCAACCCTGGAAGCCACTAATCTGTTCTGTGTTTCTATAATTTTGTCATTTGTAGATTATTATATACATATCTGTGGAATCATTCAGTGTAAATCTTTTGAATTGTCTCTTTTACCCAATGTAATTCTCTAGCAATTCATCCATGTCATTATGTGTATTGATAGTTGTTCACTTTTATTTCTGAGTAGTATTCCATGGTATGGATGTGCCACAGATTGTTTAACCACTCACCAGATGAAGAACATCTGGACACTTTCCCATTATGGACTGTTATGAATAAAGCTGCCATGAATCTGTAGGTTTTTGTGCCAGCATGAATTTCCAATACTCTGGGATAAATGTCCAAGAGTACAGTAGCTGGGTGGTATGGTAATTGTACATTTAGGTTTTTTTTTTAATTAATTAATTTATTTTAATTGAAGGCTAATTACTTTACAATGTTGTACATTTCGTTTTATAAGAAAATCCAAACTACTTTTCAGAATAGCTGTATTACTGTATACTGCCATCAGCAAAGTATGAGTGATCCCATTTCTCTTTATCCATACCAAGACTTGATGTCATCACCATTTTTAAGTGTATAGTGATATCTCACTATGGTTTGAACCTGTTATTTTCCTAAAGCATTCTTTCTCCTTTTCTCATTATGAACTTGTTTGCCGCCTGTATACACTTTTCCATGACACATCTGTTTATAACTTTGGTCCATTTTCTAATTAAATTGGTTTTGGTTTTGTTTGTTGTTGATTGTCTTTTACTGTTGACTTTTTGGAGTTCTCCAAAGTCCCAGATATCCCATATACTAGTCCTTTGTTGGACTGCAAACATTTGTAAATTTGCTTGCAAATATTTTCTCCTGTTCTATATATTTCCATTGTCTAATATATATATATTTAAATTAATATACAATGTTTTCAACCTACTCTTATACAGATTGTATTTTTCTTTCTTCAGTTATTTTTCCTTTATCATCTAACATAAATACATATATATCTATGATTTTTGTGTATGGCCTAATTCTATTTAATAAAACTATCTTCTAAAGTTTTTGCCTTTTTGGTTATATTTCTATGAAAGGTGGGAGGTTGTAATGCATGCTGACAGTTTGTTAGAGACTAAGTACTTCTATTCATAAAGAAATGAAGGAGTTTAACTTTCTTACTTTGCTGTGCCAAAACTCACCAGTTGGAAAATGGAAAATGTAATTATATGTATTGGGTTGATACCATGAACTTAGTATTTTATTTAAAATATTTTAAAATAATATCCTTATGATCATTTGATCAGATTTGTAAGTTCACCTAATGCTTACTATGGTGAACTAACAAGTATGATTGCATTTTATTTCAATTTGAATAAGTCTTCGTAGAATTGTAAGTAATGTCACAATCTTCTGTTGTGTCCAAAACTGCTCTCCAAATGAGTGTTTTATCATAAATGTTGTCTTTTATTATTTTCATTGAAAACAACCCAGTGGTTTCTGTGATTGAATTAATGTTTTAATTTTAGCTTTTCTTTCTGTGTTTTAAACTTTCTTTCAGCTTTTGTGTTTTGTGTTTTGTTTATATGGAAAACTATATTTTGCTTTTTTAAAAAATCTTTCATTTTTAGCAAGCATGGGAATATATTCTTGCTTACACTCTGGGAAAGAGAACACCCTAAATGTGGCTTAACATTATAAATCATCTTTCTTTCCCATTGACTCAGATATGTGCATTGTTGGAAACGTGTGCTTTAGTGGCATATATTTTTGAGTCTGACTAGCTGCCTGCCTGTAATCAGGACTATATCAACTGTTATCATTCTAAATGTTTCCTTTCTTTTTTTCAAACACATTTGCCTGATTGACCTTTTTTTTTTTTTCTCTGTCTTTCTATGGGGCTGCTCCAGGAGCCATGGCTAATCATCTTATAAGCAATGCTCTGCTTCGTCCGCATGGTACTAACAATCCCTATAATACATTGCTTGGGGAACCGGCGGTCTGTAACCACCCTTCTGTCAGCATGTACAACGCACAAGGTGTGCTGGAATTTATCTTAATTTTTACAAGTGAAAGTCCCATTTTATCTAGCTTTTATAGCCACATTCTATTTTTATTTCCTTCCTCCTGCCTTTTCTTTCTTTTGGAAGCAGACACACAGACTCTTTTCACCTTTCACCCTTCTTGGTGCTTTTATTTTCCATTTTCCTTAGGTTTTTCTTAGTAAGAAATGGATTTTTTCCTTCTGATAAACAAATGCTTGATTCACCAATATGTGTTTGTTTCTCTGTAATGTTATGAAATGTTTTGTGGTTTGTCAGTACTTTTCTTGTCGTTGATTGATTTCCATACTAAATACCTATGTATTCATTTTGAGAAATGAGCTATTTGCCTGAGGTAAGTAAGATAAAGAAGACTTGATTCAGTAATCTTAATGCTAGAAGATCAAGAAAGCAATCTTACTCTCTTCTACGATGAAGCACACTCTAGGCACAAATATCAGTACTAATGAAAGCACTTAGATCAACTTCATGGAAAACACTGAAATAAGCTGTGGAGGAAAGAACAGTGAACTGAACAGGACAGATCAAGTTCTACCCTATCTTAATATTGCCTATATGCACTGACTCAGGAAGGTCATGAAATGCTTTTTCTACTGTGGCTTCATGTTAACAACAAGGGTTTTGTATATGGCTCCTCTGTATATCCTCCAACTTTAAATTGTATCTCAGATAAGCATAAGTCTCTTTAAAACCACTTACAATCTAAGCATTTGTACATGACACTATTTTTTTTAAGATAAAAATATATTGGGGGCACAAGAAATTAAAATATTCATATCATAAGTACAGTGACCACAGGAAAAAAAATTACTCAAGTAAAAGTTTTGTAAAAGAAAAATTTTAGTTTTGTAAAGGAAAAATTTATTTAAAATTATATTTGACAATAACTCACTATAACAAATGGAGAAGACAATGGCACCCCACTCCAGTACTCTTGCCTGGAAACTCCCATGGACAGAAGAGCCTGGCAGGCTGCAGTCCATGGGGTCGCGAAGAGTCGGACACGACTGAGCGACTTCACTTTCACTTTGCCCTTTCATGCACTGGAGAAGGAAATGACAACCCACTCCGGTGTTCTTGCCTGGAGAATCCCAGGGATGGGAGAGTCTGGTGGGCTGCCGTCTATGGGGTCGCACAGAGTCGGACACGACTGAAGCGACTTAGCAGCAGCGGCACAATAACAAAGAGACTTCAATAGTTCCTTCAAGCTGGACGTGATAGATTAGATATATTTTAACTTTCCTAGGCAATCTTGAGTAAAATGTCTATTATCCTTTTTTTTGGTATCCGTGTGTGTGTGTCTGTGTATGTGTGTTTCCTTCTCAGTAAGAGGTAAAAAATTACTTACATGAATGTGAAAACTTGGTGTGAATGTTTATTCCAAAAATAAAGCATGTTTGTTGCAACATGGCCTTTGGGTATCTCTCTAAAATCATCTGAGTTTCCCAGGTGACACCATGTTAGATACAAAAGACGATTTTAAATGATTTCAAAAATTTCAAAGCCAATAATTCAGAAGTGACTTCAGGAATATAGTCAAGTTGTTTGTCACTAGGAAAAATAATTAAGCAAGCTGTTAATTTTATCCAGTTTCTTAAGATTTACACCTGAGAATCATAGACCTAGAATTAAAAGAAGGGAGAGAGCTCATTGAATCCTCTTTGCTATACTGTGGACATTCTGTCAGCCTGTGCTTAAGTATTTCCTCTAATGCCGCCCTTCCTAGCTCAGGATCTTAAATATTCAATTGTTGAAATGTTCCATTTGTTATAAATATTTTTCTTCCCACCAAGCCGAAATTTGCCTCTGGCCATGATGCTTAGCTTTGCCTTCTAGAACAAAGATGAGCAAAGCATTTGTCTGCTGTCTGTGCCATCCTTTAAATACTTGAAAGTAGTTAATCTGGCTTCTTTTAGTCACCTTTTTATTCTAGTAAAGCAGCCTTAGTGCTTTCAGTAGAAGAAAGTTTCTTCATGGTTATCACCCTTTATATTGTTTACCATTTGCCAATATCCTTATTTCGTTGTAGCACTCAGTGATGTGTATATTACACAAGGCACCAAATGTGGTTTGGCAGAACAATTCTGCAGACTTTATGAAGGCTTGTCTGGGGCTTTTCTTTATTTTCATTAGTCTAAATGACAGATAACTGTGTCATTAGAAGCATTTTAAAGTGTGCTGACATATTAAGTTTTGAATGATATTAAATGAAGATTTACACCATATTTGCAAATTATACCTGTTATATACATTATTCACCTTACACGAAGAATTGTTGGAAATTGGTTTAAAATAAGTAATAAATTTAGATCACATTCAGATATAATTTCTAGTGTCATACATAATGAAAAAGTAACAATCATTAATCTATGTTTTCCCTAATTCAGTATTTACCTTCTTGTCTTATTTTATTACTGGAATTCTAAATTAGGAGATTTTTCTAAGGATGGAACACTATTATATAAACACTTTCAAAGTGAATTTTTCATGACAAAATTTAATATAATACCATCTAAATCCAAAGTTTTATTCTTGTCGAGCCTATTACTGAATATTGCTATTAAGAGTATCAATAAATACACAAAGGTTACTTCTGAATGGATTTGTTGTTTATGCCAGTAAATTACATTCAGCTGACTTTTCTTAAAAACAGAAGTAAATAATTTTATTATTGGTTTTCAGAGTCAGAAATGGAATTGTTTAACTACTTTATGTTTTAGTATTTTTTAAGATGTTAAGAAACTATGGTAGTGCTTAAAATGATGTTTTACCACTGACCAAAAATAAAACTTGGTGACTATCATATTGCTACTAATCTTATGCTTTCAGATGAATGCACTTATATTCTTACTGGCAAGGTGAAATCTTACATGAAATATAGGTGGCTCGGTATGTACTGGAGTGGTTTATGTTGAATTACAACTTGGTTCTGTTCTGTTGGTCCTTTAATTCTGTTATACCAATGCCATCCAAGCAAAGAAGCATTTGGATTTAAAGTATCCATTTTTGTTTTTGATGCCTTTATTTAAAATATGTAAAGATATGTTATAGTGTTCCTGATGCATATAGAGTTAGGAACAAAAAAGAATAATATACTTTTGTTAGATTGGATTCAGATTCTCTTTGTGGAAATATTTAAAACTTCATGCATAGTGTTTCTGGACCATTATCTTCCTATCAGTATTGGATAGTTCAGTTTTTGTTAGATAAATCTTATTATAGATTAACCTGTCAACAAAATGTAATATATAGAGAAGTCATGCTTTTACAAGTTAATTTACATTTTAAGGTAATTTAATTCAATTCTAAAACTTTAAAGAAAGACATATCTCTAGGATGGGATACGTGAAGAATACATTATAGTTGTCAAGAATACAAGGTTATAGTATAAAGTATATAATTAAATATTTTGTTACGGCTTTCAAAGTCTAAGGCAGGATGTGAAGAGAAGGAGGTAGAGGAGAGGTGCATGAAGTCAATCAAGATTCCCCTTCTGATCCCAGTTCTGCCACTGTTAGCAGAGCGGTGTTAGATAAAGCTCAGTCTCTCTTGGCTGCAGCTTCCTCATCTTGCAAAGCAGGAGCTGAACTTCAGTTACCTCTCCTGTGCTTTCCACTTCTAAAATGTTATCATTTAAAGAAGGGGCCATAATGAGCCTGCAAGCAAGTTACATCTATTGCTATACTAATTTGGCTTTTTATTTCAAATTCTTCTTCTTTAAAAGAAATTTTCTCTGCATTTTGAAATATTGTTGGTCTTTTGCTGAGAAGCAAATCAACTTTTAAAGTACCAAAACTGTACCTCGAAAGCAGTGGTTAATTTGTAACAAGTCTGTATCTCTTGAAATTATCTAGCCCAGTGACTTTGCTGGTTTTTATTTTGTGATAATTTAATCAGCAAGAGCAGTTTTTTGACTGGATTAAAATATGAGAATTTTTTAAGATAATGTTTTTATGGTTGTTTTTAAAGTATTAACTTTTAAAATGATTGCATATGATTATGCAACAATCCAGAGGAAAACTTGATATTGATTGGTGGTATTTTTTCCCTTCACATTTTCATGATACAGAATAATGGTTGGATTTAACATTTTTCTTTCTCCATAGTTATACAACTTTTGAATATGAGCTCCAGAAATGACAGTATTGATCAGCATTATTTTCAAATGATAAAAAGTATTTGTATAGGTACAGTGGGAAAAAAAATAACCTTTGTACATGAGAATATACATAAGAAAACAAACATAATTATAAAAACTTCAAAGTGTTTTTCTTTTCTTTATATACAAACTAAAGAATTTACTTATAATCTAACTGAAAAAATTCAAAGTGACATTCCTTAGAAACAAGCGTGTCCTAACGCATACACACAAATATATATGTAATGTTGAATTAAAGTTGTGGAAAAAGTCATGGCTTGCCCTCAAGATTTTACTCTCTTAGGTTGGTGTGATAATTTTAACTTGAAAATAAATGTGAATTTGTTTGAAATTTACAAACTGACGAACCGCTTATTAAAGACTCATTTGATTAGCATGTGTTATGGGGGTTTCTTATTTTCTAACATTTCAGTATTTTTAAATATGATAAGCCATGTAACACAGACTCATGAATTTTGGGGCAGTGGAATTATTTCCTTTGACTCTTTTTTCTGCATATCATCAATTTGCTTTTTACTCATGTTTCTTCTACTGTCGCTGTAAGCTTACTTGTTGTTTTTCTTTCCTTTTCTCCATGCTGTCGTTTAGAGCCCTACAGAGAGACAAGTATGGGAGTAAAGCTAAACATTGCATATCAAATGTAATTTTTTTTAGTTCACTTTTATTGCATCACATATAGATGATGTAGTGATTAAAAACAGTTCATCTCACAATTTAAAAACTAAAGAACCTATAAATCAACTTATATAAATATATGTTAACAGGGATTAGACGCTTTTGTTGTCTGATTCTTTTATTGTGTCACGTAACATAGTTGTTAAGTCTCATGTAACGTTTGTGTGAGTTAAATTGTTTTTAAATTAAGCATTTATTTTTGCTAAGTGATTCATAAACTTTTAATTTTCATTACTACATTCCATCACACAAATACATGTCACATACAATGTATCCACTTTCTTTTAGTATGGCTGTTTTCAACCCGTACCTAATGCATTGACAACAGAAATAATAACCACGTTTCAATGCATCAGTTGCTCAACCATAACCATCAAGCATACCATAGCAGCCTCGGCAGCAGCAATCACCCATCACATATGGCCCTTTGAAAAGCATTTACTTTTATTTTTTCTTAACATTGTGGATTTGTCTACAAGATATCTTATAACATGAAAATAAATCGCTTCACTCTATGTCTGTGATGGCTGCTTTTTTAATGTATTCAGTGCATTGTTATTTTTGAAAACTGTGTTACTTGAATACAGAGTATGCATCAGAAATCCATATAAAAATTGATATATTTGGAACACTTTATTTAAACCAGTAATGAACTAGCTCACTTTTGGCAAACATAACTGCATCACAGATATAGAATGAATGCTATATTTTCACAAGTTAATGATGTATTGAGAAGTTTAATGGAATTCTTTAAAAAAAAATTGTTCTATAAAGAAGTACCCTTATTTAGCAGTATTGGTTAAATGTTTGTGTTTTATTTTATTTTGTGGTTGCATTTGAAGTAATTTATGGAACTATTATTGATTCTTGGATTCTTGTTCATTCAAGAAAATGCAAAAACCTTAAAGAAGCATATGGTCAGATATATATCACTGCAGGTGTTTCTTCCAAGAATAAGATGTTTAATCACTTTTAAACCCAAAGTTTAACATGCACACAAAGTCATCACTCATTATAAAATGGAACCTTAAATACTGACACTATGTTTTTAAGAATTTAAATCCCCATGTTTTATACATTCTTTTGTAGAATTATTTAATGACCTTAACAATTACTAATGGATATATAATAGTAACCAAAGTGCTTATAACAGAAAACAAATTGGAAAGTAAATCAAAATATTTCTGTTTTGAAAGTTCCCATTTGCAAATTATTTTGATGTGCCATTTATTTTAGGCATTATTTCATAACTATATCATTCTGACAAATTTAACATAATCCTTTTGTGGTTTTTGTATAGGGATATTCTCAGTTTTACAAAATTACATACCAAATTATTAGACAGTGCTTGAATCTTCTACTTTGATTAGTATATTCAAAGTACCACACCATGAGCTATGTTAATTCTATACCTATTTCAATGTTAAGACAACACATAAAATTAAAAGGTAATGAATTATTGAATTGACTTTGGTGTGTATAAATTGAAAGCTATGAATGACTACAGAAAATTTTGTGTTTTTTTTCGCTAAGTTATAACCAAATATGTTTCAAATAGTGTCAGGCAATGTTTGTATGGAACTTTACAGGGTTTTGTGCAAATTTATAGAGTTTTAAAATTCTCTTAGAGATTTACTATAAATACTTATTTTCTGTTTATAGGATTTCTATCAATTGTCTAAGTATACATATATATATATATTTATGTAGATATGTACATATAGATTTAATAGTACTTTTTTATTTCCAAGCATTTTATACTAAATTAAAATTGCTACCAATTTATACATACTTCACAGTTGGGTGTTTTGGCTTTTGTGTCTCTGTGTATGTGTCCTATGGCCAATTGGACATGAATATCATAATGTTTTGTGATCTTTTTCAGAGGGGCTTCTGAACAATGCCAGGGATACAAGTGTCATGGATACTCTACCACTGAATGGTAACCATGGCAATAGTTACAGCATTGCCAGTGGCGAATACCTGAGCAACTGTGTGCAAATCATAGACCGTGGCTATAACCATAACGAGACCGCCCTAGAGAAAAAGATTCTGAAGGAACTCACTTCCAACTATATCCCATCTTACCTGAATAACCATGAGCGCTCCAGTGAACAGAACAGGAATCTGATGAACAAGCTGGTGAACAACCTGGGCAGTGGGAGTGAAGATGATGCCATTGTCCTGGATGATGCCACCTCCTTTAACCATGAGGAGAGTCTGGGCCTGGAATTGATTCATGAGGAATCGGATGCTCCTTTGCTGCCCCCAAGAGTCTACTCCACAGAGAACCATCAGCTACACCATTATACCAGAAGGCGGATCCCCCAAGATCACAGTGAGAGCTTTTTCCCTTTGCTAACCAACGAGCACACAGAAGATCTCCAGTCACCCCACAGGGACTCTCTCTACACCAGCATGCCAGCGCTGGCTGGTGTGCCCACTGCAGAAAGCGTTACCACCAGCACCCAGACCGAACCCCCACCGGCCAAATGTGGTGATGCTGAAGATGTTTACTACAAAAGCATGCCAAACCTAGGCTCCAGAAACCACATCCATCAGCTGCACACCTACTACCAGCTAGGTCGCGGTAGCAGTGATGGGTTTATAGTTCCTCCAAACAAAGATGGGACCCCTCCAGAGGGAAGTTCAAAAGGACCAGCTCATTTGGTCACTAGCCTATAGAAGATGACAGAAATTTAAGCCAACATGACTGGTAACACCTGATAGACTGTGCTGAGTTGATATACGCAGTGGTAATAATGTGTGTACTTTTAAATCTTTATGCTGTTCTTGAACGACAAACACAAACTCTCAGACTCCTTTTTTTTTTTTTTTTTTTTTTTAAACTGAGATTTTTAGGTCAGCCCAGGGGAGAAAGATAACTGCTGAAATTCCCCTGTGCCCTCTCCTTTCTTGTCCTTCACCCCTCTCCCCAAGATGGAGACTTCATTATGTTAATGAACGAGATTTGAAGAAAATGGCACTCATTGTGGCCTTGTTGAATTATGTTGTGTTTGTTCTAACATCTCTGATGCTCTGTTACTATAATTACAAGGACCTGATTTTTTCAAAGGCCAGAACAATTGTTTGAAGTTAGTAACAATGCTGCATCTAGACTGGAGTGCTGCACAACCATAAAAGCAAAGCAAACTGTATTACATAGTGGTTTTTAGTCACTCACAACCTGAATTCACCACAGTGGGAATAGCTGTGGTATACAAAATCAAACGAAATCAATAATGAAACGGAGGGGAATTCTAGAATTATATGCTAAATGCATATTTTATGATTTGCTGTATTAACTGATGATAAACTAATGGCAGAAAAAAACTGAACAATTTCTATGTAATGTACAGATACTAGCATTGCACATGTAGTCTGCTTTCTGTTCCTCCAGAATTTGAGTCCTGTTAATGTAGTGGAAAAAAAAAGAAATTTTCTTTTTCTTTCGTGCTGGTCTTGCAAGTTTGTCTACCAGTAAGAGCAAAGTTTCCTTCCTTTCTTCTTTCTTTTCTTTCTTCATTTTTTTTTTTTTTTCCTTTTCTTTCTTTTGCTCCTTTTTTTCTTTAAAATTTCACCTGGCAAAAAATAAATAAATAAATAAATGGAGCTATCACTTTATAAGAATCATTTTCTAGTAATGCAAACAAATTATTTTTTACAAAAAAATAAAATAAATAAAATTAGACTTCCTTCCCTCACTATATATCTTTATTCAGTCAGAATATTTCCAAGAGCATTTTTGCAAGTTAGAGCAGGAAGAACTTTTATGTTTACAGTGCACATCTGTTGTAATGCAAAGCATATTTGGCAAGCAGTTCATCACTAAGACAGTAGCTATGATTCTAGAAGTCAAGAGATGTCAGTAGAGCTAGTGGGGCTTCTGCATGTGAAAAACAGTATCCCATAGGTGTGAAAATGCTGAATACTCAGTCTGATCCACAAATGGGCACCTGCGCTACCAATTCTTAAAGGAAATTCACTCACTTGTAGAAAGAATCAAAAGGTCAAGTAATTTTGAAGTGATTTTAAAAAGAAAACTCTTCTGTTTATTAACAGGAAAATTATTTATTTGACAGGATTTTAAGTAATGTAGGAATATAAGAGGTAAATTAGCAGCACATACAATTTTTTTTTTTAATTTATGATCCATTTTGTATGGTCTCAAAGTTGGATGACCTCATTACTAATATTTGTTGTAAAAGTGAAACTTGTTTGCCAACCAATAAACAACGGATTGAGATTTAGAAGATATTGTATTGATGTATGTACTATATGATTAATTATTCTTTTCATTTTTCTCACCTTTCTTTCCTTCTGTTTTCAGTATATAAATTCTGCTAATCCTCTGTGGCCCAAATGAGCCATGCTAAAGAAATCAACCTGCCTAGATGAACAAACTAAGCACAGAATTAGTTTTTGCAGACAAAGTATAAGAGAAAAATGAGATGGGCATTTTTATGTTGGCGGAAATAAGATGCATCACTTACTTTCAATCAGGTTAATATATAGATTACTGTGTGCTTATTTATAAGCCAGCTTCAGTCACACGGCTTATTATAAAAGTCAGCTTCAATCAGAGATTTAAAGTATTGAATTCAGAAAAGAAGGATCATATTTTTTCCTCCCTTGTATTCTTCATTTTGATGTTGAATATTTAAATTCATTCCGTTGGCTAAAAATGCAAGAATAATGGCAAAGAAAATACCCATTTTATAAACATAAGACATTTTTATGCTATCTGTTTTGTTTTTTTTCTATGTATAGATAAAATGAGAGGGAAAAAGTCCTTTCAAAGAAACTTTCTACATCTCCAATTACTGAAGAATCTTTACCAGCAGTGTGCAAGCATGAGGACCCTCCTAGGGCAAAGTTACAATGAATTTGCCAAATTATAATTTCTAATTGTATTATATGATTTCTTAGTGATTTTTTTCTTATTTTTTCAAAAAAATTTAAACATCAGCCACCTATAAATTAATTTCTTGAATTAAGATTAGAAAGAGTAGTTTAGAGAGTAGCCAGTAATCTATGATACAGTTTTAATATACAACGAAAGAAATTCTGTACTGGGCCAGAGTACATCATAACCTTAAATTAATATCACCTCAAAATATCTTGTGCATCATTCTTTTTAGTCACTTGACATAAGTATTTTTTAAGTCTACATATTGTCTCTAAGTTACAGGAGAACCACAAGCTTTACGAGTAATTAGGTTTTCAGTTACCACATATGGCAATATTAGCTCCTAAGAGGTGGTTAGTCTATCTGGTACTTAGAATACATTTGATAATGAAAGAATCCCTTTTAGACATGCTTAAGGTAACTTCAGAAACACAAATGTAGTCTGTGGATTTATGAGTACTTACGCTAGTTTTGCCAGTCCAACAGTAATCTATATGAAAACAGCTCCATCAATAAGAAGCTAGTTTCACAGAATAATGGGGAAACTACCTCAATTCAGCTTGCTGATGCTGCCAATTCTGATTTTCTGCTATTGCTACCTCCCTGACCATTATTTTTTGTGTTTCATTATACGGAAATTTGAAGCTAATAATCTCCCAGCTCTACATAGCCCAAGTTGAAGAAGATCACTTGAATACATAGACTAATGTGGAAAGCCATTCAGTCCTGTTGGTATCCACCAAGCTCTTAAGTCAAGATGAAAGGGTCAGATTTTTGTATGCGTATACATCATAATTGGTGTGCTTTCAGAGAGACTTAAGATCCCAAAGACTTTTACAAGGTTGAATTCCTGAATTTGAATCTTCTTTTGTGTGCATTTTCATATGTGGCAATTGATAATAACTTTAAAATTTTCTTAATCATATTTGGCTGACCCTATATTTTCAGTACTCTGTGACATTCATCACCCTCTTATTTGCATATTTCAGTGTATTTATCTGATTTTCCATCAAAAAGTAAATTTTCACCAAACATACTATACCACATTGCACACTATTTGGAGAGCTGGAAGTAAAAGTTATGTCAGTGAAACAAGTTAGTATTTCCAAGTAAAATAACATTTTTATAACATTTTACAATTTTGTTTCCTCTTTGAGGTCTGTTTCACATGATACTTTAATAGGACATTAGCTTACAAACCTCATGTCTAGTTGATTTAGAAAATGTTGAATTGTTGCATAGCCCATGTTCCTAATTGATAATATTTATAGAGAAATATAAATTTTGTGAGGAGAAATAGGCGGGAATTCCAATTAAGTTTTTGAGCATCTTTTGTTTTCACTCTATTAAAATTAGAAATACTATAGTTAAATGATAAATTGCTATGCTAAAATAATCATAATGGCAAAAAAGAACTGGCATGAAAAATTATCTTGAGGTTAAAAATAGTCAATATAATGTGGTAATCAAATGGAGGTAAAGGATATCCCTTCACCTCCTGTAACACAAATTTATAATGACTGAAATTAAAATGTAGTTATGATTTGTATTTTTAAATTACCATTAGTCTAAAAATGTTGACATTATGAAGAAAGGTTTTCAAGATTTCATATTTAAATTTTTTAATATTTTTTAATATTAGTTGGTGTAACAAAAGTTTTCATAATAATGGAAAAAAGCATACATTATAAATGAATTATTTAAGAACCCATAAACTTAGTCAGGCAATATCTTCAGCTTTTTCCCTCAAACCTGTTCAAATCCATTGACTAATTTGCCTACTTTAAAAAATGACATTAAAAACTTCAAAGACTAACTTTTTGATCAATTGTGAAGACCAAAATGGAAAGGAAAATATTTCTTCTAGGTTGTCTAGAAATCAGCTTCAAAATCATCACCTCCTATTAGTGAAAGAATAATTCAGTTTTTTAGAAGTCGTCCATCAGTACTGTACAAAGTGCAACTGCTTATGGCATTTTTCAAAAAACCCTGTAGAACTAGTATGTAGTCAGTTCATATTTAGAAAGAGAAAAATTTAGAAAGAAAAAAAAACCCAAATCCTAATTTGATTTTGAGTAACTCTGAAAATACTGACAAGAATGTCCTTTCTTCTATAACAAATATATATATTTTAGATAAAATAGCAATATGTATGATCTCCCAATGTACTATAATAATAGTATCAAGAAATTAAGAATTAATTAGCTCATGTTTAGCAATTCCTAATTATAGCTCACCACGTAAGTAATTATTATGCATTCCTAAGTAATACTTTAAATATGTCTTATGTTAGATTTCTACACATAAATAAATTAGCAACATGGAAGCACAGAAGTGAAGCAGCAACATTGCAAAATATCTTAGGGATGCATTTTTGTGCAAATGAATTCTACGTGAGAATCATCTTTGAGCTTATAAAGTAGATTTGATGGATCCCAACCATAAATTCAATTTTGTAGTCAGTAAAGAGGTCCCTATATAATCATCTGAAGAATATTGACAAATATCTAAATTTTCATTTCCAGACTAAAGTAAGTTCAAGTGTTGATAGCTTCTTCTTTCCTGCTTAGGCCATAAGAGGAATTTTCCTATTTGCTAATTAACTTGATTACTTCCTCTTTGCTTTAAAAAGAAAATCAGTCTTCAACGTTCATCTGTACACATACTTCCATATGCCATTTCTTTCATTTCCTGTTCGCAGAGGAAATAGCTTGTTTACATTATTGCAAACTTTGTGATTTTTGCAATGAAACAGGTAGTTATTATGGTTTTGCATATTCTCATTTGAAATAAAGTTATTGCCATTCCCTATTCTTAAGAAGTTAAAAGCCAGCAATTCTTTACTATCTAGGATCTTTAAGTTAGTATTCAAATGTGTTGATTTCGATATTTCTGTCTCTTAATAGTATATTACACAAATCTTTCTAAACTCATATCCCCTTAGAGTATTTCAAAGGTAAATAAAAACTATGATTTTTAAGAAGGCCTGTGAAAGGAAAACTTTGATTTATGCGAAGAAGTCAAGGAAGACTGTATAAGGAAAAACACCTCTGTTGAGATAATAAAGTGTCTCCAACCACAATATAAACAGAAGAGCAGAACCAAGTTGAATTCATTGTGAGGTAACTAGAACTAAATTAGAGATACAGAGAAAAGTTATCCAGAAAAAAAAATGAAATTACTTAGAGTGATAAAAATCTTAAACACTGAACCAAATGTTATTGATGTATTGAAAAAAATCAAATTTAAGTTTACCGTATTATAATTTTTACCACAGAAAACACTAAACACGTTTAACCTTCTTTAGATATTTCTTGTTTAGTCTTGTCTCAAGGAAACATGAATATTTTATAAATGCTTAAATAGAAGTATTTTTGCCTCAATTCATGTTCACGCTCTAATCTGCTTACTCTATTGTATGTCAACATAGTTAATGCTACTAGTAGCTTTGTACCTTTTAGAGCTTTATTATGAATCTTTCTAATAAACATTAAATTAACATTAAATTGGAATTATGTACATTGTGCAAAATAACCAAGCAATACTCATTAATTAATTATATATATATATGAATAAACTTTGAAACTGAATAATACAAATAATTACACTGCTGAAAATAGTACTCTCAAGTCCTTCTCTCTCTTCAGTTATTGTAGTCAATTCATAAAATTCTGCAGACAGTTGTACACATGATGTGTTATCAAAGTACTCCATAATCCAAGTATGTCTAAAAGTTCCCAGTGCTTCTTTCATTCTAAAATGCCAAAGGAAAGAGCTTGAAAGAAGAAAAAAGTAATGCCTTCTAAGGGGTTTATTTAGATAAACATTGTCATTCAGAATGAATAATTTTAAAAGGAAAATGTTCCATTTTGTGGTGTGAGGGAGAGGTTATTAAAGTCTACAGTTAGCCAAATGTTGGATAATTTTAAATTTTAAAGGAGTTTTAAGTTTGTCTCAATGGTCCAAGAGTGCAGAATTTCACAATATATCGGCAAGGAAATAGGTTTAAAATCCATACTTAAAGTGGCTTTTAAATGTTAAAAATTCCTCTGATCCTTCTGAAAGTGGAACAGGTAAAATAGTGCCAGATTCAAAATGAAATATATTGGTTGAGTTCAAAAAAATGGCAAAATTCATGAATAACAACAACTCTTTAGTAGTAGGTAGAGGTCTTTGGGGATGGAACTCAGGATACAGTGACTAGAACAGAATATCTTCTTACGCTGACCACTGTCTTGTCCTCTGGCTCATTTTTAATGCCTTGAATTTCAACTTGTCACCATGTCTTATGTTTTGAATGACATCATGAATCAAGAGATTAGGAAAAAACATTAAAATTGGTTTTCATGCCTCATTTGAAAATAAAGATTTCCTTTACCATCCTCAGTAATATAAGATGATATGTCTTGAAGCAGCTGTGGACAATCAGAATGTGTTCATTTATAAACAAGTCTTATTTGTATATTCTAACACTGATCTTTGCCTATGAACCACAAAGTCAAGAATTGTAGAGAGGGTCAACTTGATTTCCCTTAATGGCTTCTGTGAATATTGGAAAATGGAAGGATAATTAGAAAAGTTTTTCATACTGTTTTCCCACTTGCCAAGCATTAAATCTAATTCAAAATACATCTTTTTTAAATTGATAGTTTATTTTAAAAACTAACAACTAATTAAGCCACTTCTCATTGATAAGAAAAATCACTTTTTTTAAAAACCAGAATATAGCTATTGCAGGCTTTGGTCTCTTACATTCTCATATACTTACACATGGCATTAAAATTATCATATACACCTACCAGATTTCAATCTATTGAATTTTTTTCCCTTGTACAACGTTTCCAACTTTTCTTTTCCCCTTAAATCTTCTGTACAATCACATGTAAAATCATAAGCTACAAACCTCAATAAAAAATATCAGTAAACAATAAGTGATGTAGTCACTGTTATTATATGGTAATATCCAAACTTTGGTTTGGGAACAGTATTTCAACTGCAAGATAATAATTGAGACATGGACTCTTACTATCCCCACCTCTTCAATCTCCTCTGACAAGCTGAAAATAAAACACGAAGCTATTTTCTTTATGTTTTCAGAAAACTGTTGCCATCTGAGGTGTCTATGAGTTGATTTGTTATTTCCAGGAAAACAGAAATTTAAATTCAGAACTTAGTGTTTGCCCTTAAAGTTTGCCAATGATGTGATATAATCAAATGCAGTCCTGTATCTGCTGCCTGATCAATTTCTTTTTCCTCCTCTCAAACTGGCAAGTAGGAGAATCAGTCACCAATGAAACTTTGGCCCAAAGGAGAATTAGGTGCTCTGTGAAAGTGAAGGTGTTAGTTGCTCAGTTGTGTCGGACTCTTTGGGACCCCACGGACTGTAGCCCACCATGAAATTCTTCAGGTGAGAATACTGGGGTGGGTAGCCATTCCCTTCTCCAGCGAATTCTCCCAACCCCGGAATTGAACCTGGGTCTTCTGTATTGCAGGCAAATTCTTTACCATCTGAGCCACCACTGTTCTTCTTTTGAATAAAAGGCATGAAAAATAGTAAATGTTGTGGATTGCAAAGGTAGACATTATATAATCATCATTCTGTACTGTCAGGTATTCTGATTATTTAGTTTACTAACTCTTAGCATCAGTACAAATTTCAGCTAGAGAAAATGTAATTTAGATGCCTCTACTTTGTAATATTGAAAATACATTTTCATAAAAAAAATACTTTGAAAAGGAAACAGAAATCAGGAACTCTTGAGTGGCTAGTGTGTACCTGACACTTTACAGTGCCTCATTTGATCTTTCCAATCATATGGTGAAATGAATTTTTTCACACAAAGGAAATTTAAATTCATAGCTCAGAGTCATAGAGCTAGTGAGTTTTGAACCAAAATCTCTTTTTCAGTTCAAAAAAAAAAGAGATTTGGGGGGGGTCTAATTTTGTGCAGAAGGCAATGGCAACCCACTCCAGTACTCTTGCCTGGAAAACCCCATGGACAGAGGAGCCTGGTAGGCTGCAGCCCACGGAGTTGCTAAGAGTCGGACACGACTGAGCGACTTCACTCTCATTTTTCACTTTCATGCATTGGAGAAGGAAATGGCAACCCACTCCAGTGTTCTTGCCTGGAGAATCCCAGGGACGGGGGAGCCTGGTGGACTGCCATCTATGGGATCGGACAGAGTTGGACACGACTGAAGCAACTTAGCAAAGTCCATTGTATTCATCACATCAACTAAATGATTAGTTGAAAAGAGGTGACTCAGATGGTGAAGAATCTGCCTGCAATGCAAGAGACCTGGGTTGGATCCCTGGATCGGGAAGATCCCCTAGAGAAGGGAATGGCAACCCACTCCAGTGTTCTTGCTTGGACAGTTCCATGGACAGAGGAGCCTGGTGGGCTACAGCCCATTGGGTCACAGAGTTAGACATGACTGAGTGACTAACACTTTTACTTTCACTTCTTATTTAAATAAAGGAGCTAAAACAGATATTCAAGGAAGCTTTAAGAAAAACATGCAGCCTGCTTTTTAAAGAGCTCAAAGTTTATGCAAACTCCATTTTACTAGGCAGTTGGCAGAAATAGAAAGAGAAGTGTCACTGACTACACTTTTGAAAAATTACTTTTCTAGGAATAGGGCAGGCATCTCATCTCTAAAGTAAATGCAATACCTACTTTGTATGTACTTGACACACATGAGAGTCTCAAAAAAAAAAAAAAACTCTTAAAACAGATTTTGGTACTAAATAAACTCTATGTGTGTACTGTTTTTCAGCAAGCCTCATTTGATGAAAAAAAAAAGGGAGACGTCAGGCTAAACAAGGTAACATAACTTTTTATTATAAGATTTCAGAGAATGTACTGCAAAGTAGGAGTATTTATTGTGTTGTTTCCTAAACTTATTTGGCCCTAAAATCCTCAAGGAACCTGAAGAGCAACAATTTAAAACTATTAACCTATGGAACCCAGTTGGTAAAACACTGCCCAAAATATTTTTGTTACAACTGCATTTTTTAATTTCCCCTGAGTATTTTACATCAATAAAATGCTGTAGGTGTGACTCCTCCAATATTAATTGGTTTTAGAACTCATCATAAAATAATGTTACAAAAGTATCGGCCCTAAATATTTGGTCCTAATCTTCAGGTGGAGAAAGAGCAATTAAGATGAATGACACCTTAAGAATTCTGCCTAATCATAGAATCCCTTTATTTTAATACAGCTTCCCATCTTCTAACATCAAATATCCATTTGGCAACAGAAACTGGAGACAAAGTTTTTACTCAACAATCGTGTTTCTCATTTACAAAGAGAGACTAATTCAAATCCCTATGAAACACAATAATTGTGCTACATTTCATTCTCTTATTTTGAAGAGGATGATTAAACTTATCTTGCTATTTTCATGTGTTATTATAAAGGTCAATAAAATAGTTAGCTCAGTATTTCTTATCCCTGTCATCAATGAGAATAACTTAGAGAATATTAGGAAAAGAAAACAAACAAACTCACACCTCATTCCATAGCAATGAAATCAGAATCTCTGGGTGGTGACCAAGTATAAATTAACCTTCAAAGCCCACAGGTGACTTAATATGCAGCCTGAGCTGAGAATCACAGAGTTAACAGTTTAATAAATATTGGTAAGTATTAACATTAACAAAATGTTTAAATATGCTCAAAATATTATAAAGTTTCTCTTTAAAGCAAAAATGATGTACAAAAAATTACAAAGAAAATTTATCCTCAGGTGAGTCTGATTAATCACCTAAATGGTTTTCCTCTCAATTTATGAAGATAAATTATATATTGTTCAAATAGAAATCAACTGAATTATTAAATATATTTTTAATTATTTAATTCATAGATGAAAAATTCTTGTTCAGAATATCTGGGTTTCTATCACCATTTTCAAGTCCATGAATATTATCATATAGAAAGAAGTCAGTTATTAGATTTAGATCATGCAGAATTCAAAGATAAATACCAGAAATTAACTGCATGGAACAAAAGTTTCTTCAAGTTTTCCCTGGAAATTTGACTATTACCGAGCCATATATGTACCTAGTATTTTGCACAGTGTCCCAGCTATTCAAAAATCTACTCACTGTAAAAATGAGTTGCTTGTAAAATGATGAAGAATATGCTTTATTATTATTAAATGCATAAGAGATAGTAAATTAAGTTTCTTCAATATAACACCCAGCTAATATTTACCTGTTGGTCACCCAATTCACATTTTTATTTTAAGTTCTAGTAAACAACTAATATTGATTCTTAAATATTTCTCTAATCAGGAATAGCATGGAGGACCCCATGGAAGGTAAGAGAAAAATCACTAACCATTCATTAGAAATAACCACTTATGTTGGGTTCTCACAGCCACTAGTGTTCTTCTTCAATGGTTAGCAATAATACATAGAATTAATACATCTAAATTACCAAGCTACTTAACACACAACTTTCATGGATAAAGTGATAGGATGTCAAATAGTTTTTGCTCTAGTGACGACTGACCAAATGTTAATGTCTGCTTGGAGCACACCTTTGGAAAGCTGCATCTAAGATTAGTAAGAAGGAATCCCATAATGAATTTTTTATGTCTGCTATAGTTAGGGAGAAAAAAACACAGGGGTAATAAATCAATTCATGTACAATTTATATATTTATATAAACATATAGTATATATAGAGAGTCTGGTGGGCTCCAGTCCATGGGTTGCAAAGAGCTGGACATGACTGAGTGACTAACACTTTCAATTTCACTTTTCATCTCTTATATACAAGTTGTTAATACAAATATCTGACACATATTTTAGAAGAATCCTGAGTCCTAACTCCTTTTTGATGACAGCTACTTCAGTTATGCGATGATAGAAAATATTTTACAAGGGGAGCAGAAACATTATTTATAATCATTCATTCCACCTCTTTCTCATGTTTGCTTTATATTACTTATTGGGCTATGTTTAGAAATTTTCTGTTCCCATTGTTTTCCCAAAGCTATACCTAAGCTCTCCTCTCCTCTATCTAGTCATCACCTCCAACTTACCACATCCCTGTCCAGTCTCCCTCTCAGGCTATGTTCTATCTAATCTCATAGAAATATGAAATCTCTTTTCTCTTTAATATTTTCCTCCTCATCAATCTCATTCTCAGTCTCCCTGTTATCTGTACTCTGAGCCTTACTCATTTTCCCCTCTTAGGTCTGTGTTTCACAAGTCACTTCTGCCGTATCTGATGTTTCTTATCAACAGCATCTTTTCTCACTCAGTCTAAAGATTTACTCATTAGCCCATCCTTTCTTTTGTTTCCCTTCTTTTCCTTTCAATATTCCCAGACCCACTTTTGTGTTAGTCCTCAACCAAAATTTTTTTTCTAGGTCATTTTCATCCATCTCTCTGGACTTGTCTGCTCACCACTCGAAGCCATTTATGTCTCCGATGTACAGGGTAAATTCACAGAATTGCAGACCTGAGACAACTCTTGAAATCATTTAGTTCCATCCTTTTACTTCATACATAAGTAAACTGAGGACTACAGAGGGCATGGAAGTGTTCAATGTCATACCTGATTCATGCTGGAGCTAATTCTTGAATCAGGGTTTCCTGATTAGCACATTTTATACTAAGTTATTTTTAAAATGTTTTCCTGGTTTAGCCTTCCTATGGCAATATGTCTGCTTCATATGTGATATAGTTTCTCCTCTCTTACTGTAATTTCAAGATCCTTTTTTTTAAGCAACAGAACCAAACCTCAATCTTTCTTAAGCTAAACAAATAAAAAAAATCAAATATTTAATGGGATTTATTGATTCATGTAATCATGGAGGAAAAAGGGTGAAGACAAACCTAATTAGGAACCAGGACAATGAACACAGTAAAGACTTGCTCGGTGTCTTATTTTTATCTGCTTTTCCCTATGTGCTAGCTTGATTTACCTACTGAGAAGCAGTATGGTGGCTGAGTTTCCAGACTTTGAATCGACGCTGCCTGAGTCAAAAGCCTGCTTCCCCATTTTCTAGTCCTGTGATTATGAGACAGTTCTCTGTAGTTCAGTCCCCTCCTCTGTTAAAAATATATGTATATATAAAATAATATAATGTACTGATTGGGGTTAGTGAGATAATACAGTAAAATTGTAAGTTAATAAAATGCTTTTAGAACAGTATCTTATATGTAATACATGCTTAAGAACTGTTTCCTATTCTTTCTGTTGCAACAAGACAGTCTCTTTTTATAGAGAGTCATGTTTGGCAGCAGCTTTGGACTTTGAATCAAACAGAGCCATGAAAATCTAAAAGAGCATTTGGTTAGAAAAGTCACAAGGAAGGATTCAGATTCACCATGCTTGGTTCTCATAGCTTACCCTGGACCAGTTTTCCCTGTGGGATTATGTACCATAATTGGAATAGCCTAGGTTACTGTTCCTATCTCCTCTAGGGCAACAAAGTCTTAACAGGAGCTAGTGTGAGGGGGATGCTGGAAAAACACACGTAGTAGAATCAGTTCTTACAGTGCTCTGCCTCATCCAGTCCATCTGAGACATGGGCCTTGTAAATGTCACCCTTTCACAGCTAAATCCTGCTTTACATCTGACTGACCTAAACTGATTATTTTGATTTAGTTTCAGTTCTGTCTCACAAAAGCACCTAGTAAACCCATAATCCAATCAATATTACAAAAGTGGCATATTTCCCTCAGTTACAATTAATTTCTCTCCTCTCCTTAATAAGTCTAATTATAAGCATTAGAAAATCAGAAGTGAATGTTTCATTCTTCTCATTTTTCTCTCAGTCGAGTCCTGAATTTTACTTTGTAAGTTTGAAAATTTCAAGTAGAGAAATACTACTTTTTCTAACACTTATGTGTCCTTGAAAAGATAATTAAATTGGTTTTGATGAAAACTCTTTCTCAAAAAAGGGTAGAGATGAAAATGCTACTAGGTTTAATCCAGGATTAGCAAGAGACAGCCAGAGAAGCTGTTATTCTCATCCAGCTTGAAGGTTTAAAACTGAGGGATACACCCCAGCTACAATACATACACCTATACAAAAGAATAATTACATTTCAATTCCAACATGCTGCCACCAGTTGGAAACAGTCTTTCAGATAAAATGGTCAGGACTTTTCCCAGGGTATGCCTTGCACAAAAAGCAGTTTATCTGAATATGGATTGCTGATCTTACCTTCCAACACACATCCAAACATACAACTATTGGAAGGAAAATGAGGAGAAAAAATATATATATATACGTGTGTGTGTGTGTGTGTGCTCACTAAGTCACTTCAGTCATGTCCAACTCTTTGTGACTCCATGGACTGCAGCCTTCCAGGCTCCTCTGTCCATGGGATTTTCCAGGCAAGAATACTGGAGTGAGTTGCCATTTCCTACTCCAATATATATATAATTCTAGCAAACAAAAGCAAATCCTATCAGCTCTCCCCCAATTTCACTGCTGCTACTGCTAAGTCGCTTCAGTCGTGTCTGACTCTGTTCAACCCTATGGACAGCAGCCTTACAGGCTCCTCTGTCCACAGGATTCTCCAGGCAAGAATACTGGAGTGGGTTGCCATTTCCAATTTCACTAAGGAAGAATATGTATGCATCATACTCTGGGGCTTTCTACATTCTTTAGGTTAAAGAAAAGATCCAACCCCTTGTATAATGCATAGGATTTTCAGTTCTACCTAAAGAAGTCAGAAGTGAAACACAATTATAGTTCTACCTCTTCTGCTTCATGATCCATGTGACTGTAGAGTTGTGTTTTATTTATTAGTTTCTTCAGTTTTAAGTGGAAGTAATTATTGAGATTTTGTGAATAAACAAACTAGAAGTGCTACTAAATTTGGATTTTTCTTTTGAAGCATTTCCAGAAATATTAAAAGCTAGACAAAAATAAAAATTAATTGAGTGGTCTCATTTAAAAAAAAAATTAGTCTGAAGTGTTCCAAATCTGAGATGCAAAAACTTGGATATACATCAGAGGAAATTACTATTTCCAGTAGACTTAATTTCAAACAAGCTAGAGGGGAGACCATCATAAGGAAAAGATGCAAATCTTTAATTAGAAAAAAATTTAAGCCTAATAGTGATTTAATTACAGATAAGATTAAATTTTGCCATTTAAAAATAAAATTCAATTGAATTTTAATGCTCTATTGGGAGTTTGCTAGATTTAAAAGCCTGGATTTTGGAATTTTGGAACTTATTTACTAAAAAAGACCTCATCCTTTATACAGGCTTTACATTAAAGCAGTTGCATAATCTCAGTATGCTAAAGTTTTTAAGATGATAGAATGTTCACACATTTCTTGTCACCCTACCTAAATACTAACAATATACAAAGTCAACACATACTTTCACTTTTCTCAGAGGAATATCAACTTCAAGAACAAAGGAAAATACTGAGGATTAAATCACACTTGGGGCTTACAGAGTTGCATGCCCCCAGTGTTTGAAAACACTTTCAAGAGAAGGGAATGCAGAAAAGAATTTTAACTCTCAAGACTATTGTAACTTAAGCATATTGTGCTGCAAATAAATCCTGATGTGACTGTCATGGAAAGTAGGTGCTGTAAAGACCATTCTTTAGAGGGAAAATATAAGCTGCCTATGCAAATAATAAAACCTTTTTGATTAAATGAGCTGAAGCTCGTCTGTCTGCTGAGTTTTAGAATGTTCTTCAGCAATTATGCCCCTAGTGAGATTTAATTATCTCATTAGATATTTATTTACTACTATATATTTATTTACTACTATATAGTTCCAGTGCACCATTATATTTTGTGGACTAACAAATACATAACTGCCACTAGATAGAAACAACTTACCCAAATAAGTATTTTCAATCATTAACATTTCACAAATATTTAACAATATCCCCAGAGCAATCCCCCGCCCAGAATAGGCATTGAATAATTTTTTTTTTTTTTGGAGGGGTACGGAAATAGGATGGAGGAAGGATGACCTGATTTCAAATTACTTGGCTGCTATTACCTGATCTCTTTTGCAATAAACCTTACAGTGATCCCCTTAGAATTTTAAGCTGAAGTTTGAAGTACATTAAGCAGGCTTGTGGATGGAATATAACATAGAGGAATAGGAGACTGTAGAGGGTCACTTACAGGTAAGTGACTTTTTAAATATATCCTGCTAGAGTTCTTTTTTTCTCTCAAAAGCTACCCTAGCTTGGAAAAGTATGTTTAAGATGTTAAAAACTGAGACACAAAGGACTAGAGATAAAGCTTTTGAATAACTATTTACTTTTTGTAGTTCTTTGAAAGAAGAGAAAAAAAAAATGATCTACTCACCTCAAACTAATCATAGTGGTCCTCCAGTAATGAATGTCTATCTTACACCTGTTGTTCAAAGAGTTTGGAAACATTATCAGGCCTTCAAAATAATCTCTATCATGATGACATTTCTGAAGCAATGAAGTGTAAGAAAGTTACTTTAACACTTAAGTCAGTGTTTGCCAAACTATTCTGATTATCTTCAGTTCTTTGAGATATTATGTATGTGTGTGGGGGGGAGGGGGATTTTCTGTGAGTCAAATAAATTCAGATTAAACAAATTGAAACACAGTTTTTAACCCAAGGTTTTCAAAATCTGTAATATTGCTGTATTTTCCCCAAAACAGCATAAACTGAATATTAAGAAGATAATATTCAGGATTATGATCGGATAGAAAGAAGGAAATTAAAGTAGAAAGAATGGTAGCGATTACTAAGTCCATGATGTGCTGATTTCTAAACCTAGTTCTGGATCAGCAAGATCTCAAGCCTGCTCTGTTTTGTAAGAAATACCTGAAAGGAGTAACAGAACAGACTCACTGTTTGGTGAATAAGCAACTGCATGGTTGTTACCTACCCAGTCATCCTTGTCCCTCTTAAGAGAGGTGAGATGGATATTTGTCAGGGATAAACTAAAAGAACTGAAGCTATTACTGGAACACAGCCACACGCAGACAATTTGTGTCATCTATCGCTGCTTCTGGTTACAAATGTAGAGTTGAATAATTGTACAGACTCCTTACAGCTGGCCAGACTAAAATATTAAGTATCTGGCCATTTTTAAAGAAAGTTCAGTTCAGTTGCTCAGTCGTGTCTGATTCTTTGTGACCCCATAAGCCGCAGCAAGCAGGCCTCCCTGTCCATCAGCAACTCCCTGAGTCCACACACACCCATGTTCATCGAGTCGGTGATGCCATCCAGCCATCTCATCCCCTGTCGTCATCCCCTTTTCCTCCTGCCCTCAATCTTTCCCAACATCAGGGGCTTTTCCAATGAGTCATCTCTTCACATCAGGGGGCCAAAGTACTGGGGTTTCAGCTTCAACATCAGTCCTTCAAATGAACAACCAGGACTGATCTCCTTTGGATGGACTGGTTGGATCTCCTTGCAGTCCAAGGGACTCTCAAGAGTCTTCTCCAACACCACAGTTCAAAAGCATCAATTCTTCAGTGCTCAGCTTTCTTTATAGTCCAACTGTCACATCCATACATGACCACTGGAAAAACCATAGCCTTGACTAGATGGACTTTTGTTGGCAAAGTAATGTCTCTGCTTTTTAATATGCTGTCTAGGTTGGTCAAAACTTTCCTTCCGAGGAGTAAGCATCTTTTAATTTCATTGCTGCAATCACCATCTGCAGTGATTTTGGAGCCCAAGAAAAATAAAGTCAGCCACTGTTTCCACTGTTTTCCCATCTATCTGCCATGAAGTGATGGGACCGGATGCCATGATCTTTGTTTTCTGAATGTTGAGCTTTAAGCCAGCTTTTTCTCTCTCCTCTTTCACTTTCATCAAGAGGCTCTTTAGTTCTTCTTCGCTTTCTGCCATAAGGGTGGTGTCATTTGCATATCTGAGGTTATTGATATTTTTCCCAGCAATCTTGATTCCAGCTTATGCTTCCTCCAGCCCAGCGTTTCTCATGATGTACTCTGCATATAAGTTAAATAAGCAGGGTGACAATATACAGCCTTGATGTACTCCTTTTCCTATTTGGAACTAGTCTGTTATTCCATGTCCAGTTCTAACTGTTGCTTCCTGACCTGCATACAGGTTTTTCAAGAGACAGGTCAGATGGTCTGGTATCCCCATCTCTTTCAGAATTTTCCACAGTTTATTGTGATCCACACAGTCAAAGGCTTTGGCATAATCAGTAAAGCAGAAATAGATGTTTTTCTGGAACTCTCTTGCTTTTTCAATGATCCAGCAGATGTTGGCAATTTGATCTCTGGTTCCTCTGCCTTTTCTAAACCTAGCTTGAACATCTGGAAGTTCACGGTTCACGTATTGCTGAAGCCTGGCTTGGAGAATTTTAAGCATTACTTTACTAGCGTGTGAGATGAGTGCAATTGTATGGTAGTCTGAACATTCTTTGCCATTGCCTTTCTTTGGGACTGGAATGAAAACTGACCTTTTCCAGTCCTGTGGCCACTGCTGAGTTTTCCATATTTCCTGGCATATTGAGTGCAGCACTTTCACAGCATCATCTTTCAGGATTTGAAATAGCTCACCTGGAATTGCATCACCTCCACTAGCTTTGTTCATAGTGATGCTTCCTAAGATCCACTTGACTTCGTATTCCAGGATGTCTGGTTCTAGGTGAGTGATCACACCATCGTGATTATCTGGGTCGTGAAGATCTTTCTTGTACAATTCTTCTGTGTATTCTTGCCACCTCTTCTTAATATCTTCTACTTCTGTTAGGTCCCTACCATTTTTGTCCTTTATTGAGCCCATCTTTGCATGAAATGTTCCCTTGGTATCTCTAATTTTCTTGAAGAGAACTCTAGTCTTTCCCATTCTATTGTTTTCCTCTATTTCTTTGCACTGATCACTGAGGAAAGCTTTCTTATCTCTCCTTGTTATTCTTTGGAATTCTGCATTCAAATGGGTATATCTTTTCTTTTCTCCTTTGCTTTTCGCTTCCCATCTTTTCCCAGCTGTTTGTAAGGCCTCCTCAGACAGCCATTTTGCTTTTTTGCATTTCTTTTTCTCAGGGATGGTTTTGATTCCTGTCTCCTGTACAATGTCACAAACCTCCACCCATAGTTCATCAGGTACTCTATCAGATCTAGTCCTGTAAATCTATTTCTCACTTCTACTGTATATTCATAAGGGATTTGATTTAGGTCATACCTGAATGGGGTTCTTATCAACCTGCCTAGGAATTTACTTTCTCAAGTGGTAGGGCTTTACACTTCAACATTAAACTACAGCTTTGCAGGATGGTCTTATTTTAGACTGCTTAAAACAGGACTATTCCATTTAACTCTAATCTATTCACATATATTATATATATATTATTATTGATTATATTAATATTATATATATATGCATATATATATAATTGTAGGAAAATCTCAGCTATCATTTAGCTCCAGCACAGCACGATTTCTCATTACTAGCCTACAGTTATCAGAAGAGTTTCTTTTCAAGGTTGTAATCGTTATGAAAATGAAGTGAAGTGAAATGAAGCAAAGCGAAGTCGCTCAGTTGTGACCGACTCTTTCGACCCTGCGGACTGTAGCCTACCAGGCTCCTCTGTCCATGGGATTTTCCAAGCAAGAGTACTGGAGTGAGTTGCCATTTCCTTCTCCAGGGGATCTTCCCGACCCAGGGATCGAACCCAGGTCTCCCACATTGTAGGCAGACGCTTTACTGTCTGAGCCACTAGGGAAGTCCTTTATGAAAATGGCAATGGACTATTTATTCAAAAGATAGTGAAGTATGCTTCAATTAAAACCTGATAGCAACACAAATCTTTCTTGTTTCATGCATGAAAGCTTTTTATATCAACACTTGACTACTCGGTTAAAAATGAGGAGTAGATAAAGTTTGGCAAGAACCATAATGGCAAACACATCAGGAAATGGCTATTTAACAAATACTGCAGTATCCTAATTGGGGTGTGATGATCAGGTATGTGTTTTTTTTTCCTCTTGATAAAGCCATGCCACTTTACCCAAAGATGCCAGTAAGATACAACTCTGTCCCAGTAACACAGGACACATATCATATGATACAATCACTTACAAATGATACACAATTTGTTGGTAAAATCACTTTTGGGTAAAAGTGTTGCTTAGATGGACATTTTTGAATGTCTCTGCACACATACAGGTAACTCTGTTACTTGAAATTAAGAGGAACAAACAGAAAAAGTATAATTAGGTGTACTAGCAGGTGAAGAAACTAGTTTTAGCAAATGATTACAAGGAAAAATAGTGAAGATCGTTAGAGCTTAATGCATAAGTATTTAAAAGTGACTGAAGGTTTGATTTGATAGGTTCTCAAACAGATTATTGCCAGCTAACAGCCAGACGAATGCTTTCCTTTTCTGCAAGTGGTCACATTTCCAAATTAAATGAAGACAACCACAGATGTCTTTTATAAGCATCAGTATTTTCATGTGCAAATGATACAAACTTATAAAGCATCAAAATACCTACATAAGAAAAATCCCCAAACTAGTATTGCAAATACAATAAAACATGTCTTATGGCCTGTCTCATCTCACCCAGCATTAAAAAGTCCTCATAAGACCTTCAACATTAGGCACCGGGTTCCCTCTAAATTCATCTCCTATACTCCTCTCTTCATCCTCTCCCTTTGGCCACACTGTTCTTGGTGCCAGTACTCAAGGATAGAAGGTGGGTTGTTGCAAAAACCCTTGCAATTGCTGTTCCTTCTGCTGCAGGGCTCCTTCCTGAGAAAATCCCCAAAGGTACTGCCCACACTTCCTCAGTGAGGCTTCTGCTGGCCAGCCTATCTAAAAATTTAGCAATCTCCTCCTCCCACTTTTCCTCTGTTTAATTTTTCTTTTGACATGCTGTCATTTTTACTTATTTATCTGGCTGGTAACCCACTCCAGTATTCTTACCTGGAAAATCCCATGGATGGAGGAGCCTGGTAGGCTACAGTCCATGTGGTTGCAAAGAGTCGGATATGACTGAGCAACTTCACTTTCTTTCTTTCTGGCATCTTACCTGTCTCTACAGATTTTATTTCCATGAGGGTCGTGATTTATGTCTGTGCTATTCATTAGTGTATTCCCGGTACCTGGAATAGTATGTGGCATGTGGCAGCACTAAATAAATATTTGATAAGTGAATAGGTCAATGAATGGATAGGCAATAATGAAAAAATTTAAAATAGCATATTATAAAATTTGCCACTGGTATCAATTTGGTGCATATTCCTTCTAAAAACTTTCTAGAGATATGCCAATGTGTACACAAGGCCTAGGTATACATTCATACATGTGTATGTATGTTTACATGCAGATATAGGCATGCTTTATACTTTATATAATTATATATTTTACATTGACTTACATTTATATATTAGCATTTAATATGTTACTTATTTTCAGCAAATGGCTTTTTTTTAACATTTTGAGTAGTTCAATGACAGCTTCCTATGAGATACATGAATGTTTCTATTATTTTTTATAACAGTAAATTTTTTTCCAACCAGGTTCAACCTCCAATTTAAGTTAATTCTAGCTTTCTGTCATTCTTTTTACACATATTCATTACACTATATTAATGTATCTAGAACCAAAATTGCCAAGTCAAAGATGTGTGCTATTTTAAACATGTTATAATAGATAAACATAAACCCCCAAGTACTTCCCAACCTTGACTATCATCAAGCATTGGCCACTGTGTTCATCTATATCTCTATCCATCTCCTTCCTTCCCATTTTATTTTGAAATAAATAATCTTTGTTATTTACTTTCCTTTTCATGAAGCAAATCATGCAATTATATCCATACATATATGTCTCTTTAAGAGATTACTGTTTCATTTAGACATAACTGTGATACCATTTATGTGCCTTAAAATAAAAAAATAATTCTTTTAAAATTCTCAAATACCTGGTCAGTGTTTATATTTTCAACTGCCAATTATTTTACATGTTTTGGAATCAAGAATCAGATAAGTCACTCACTAAGGCTGATTAGGTCTTTAAGCCATTTTTTTCCCCTTGATTTAAAAAAAAAAAGATGTTTTTTGTTTGTTTGCTTTGTTATTTGTTTGCAACAATCAAGGTTTTACTTGATGCATCACTATCATGTCTTTTGCTAGTTTCCTCCACTCTCTGCACTTCTACCATGAGCGTTGGATCCAGAAGCTTGAGTAGATTCATGTACAGTGATTTAAGCAAGATTACTTCCTAGGTGAGGTTTCATTTCTTTTCCTTCTTTCATCAGTTCAGTTCAGTTCAGTTCAGTCACTCAGTCATGTCCGACTCTTTGCGATCCCACGAATCGCAGCACACCAGGCCTCCCTGTCCATCACCAACTCTCGGTTTGTCTCTCTATGTGGTATGAGTAGCCATTGATAATGACATCAATATTCATGTCAATAAATGTGCAGTCATTTTCATTATCTGAGGCTTATTTCCCTAATGGATTTCTCAAGAAGGGGCATGGGCATGAGAACTGAGTTCATAGAAGATTTAAAAAGCTGACCTGTGAATTTTATACTCAAAAATTTGGCAAGAAAAACGGAGTCAAATTTGCTTTTCTTGAGTATCTGAAATATGATGAATATACTACTCCTTTTTCTTTTGGCATAAAATGCTGCTGTCGACAATTAGGTGGCAATCAGGTCTTCTTTACTCATATGTAGCTTCGTCATTTTGACTTAATGTTCACAGGACTTTTTTTTCTTAAAATTTCTATGATGTTATTAAAATATGTCTTCAACGGTGGCCATTCTGGGTCAAGGTTTTTAGTATGCATTCCTTTTCAATATGGTTTGTGTTTTCAGATAGTTTTCCTGAATTATAACTTGTAGCATTTTTTTTTTCCATTTCTTGGAATTGATTTTGTTGTTGCTGAGGACATCTATTATGGCTTACTTCCATTTCATTCCACTGTTTTCTTCTGCAGGGATTACTATTATAGATATATTGAAACTTATTTACCCACATCTTTATCTGTGTTTTCCTTGATTTCTTATTGTTTTCCTCACTTTTCGTTTTCACAATTTTCCTTTTTTCTTTGTATCTCTTTTAAGAAGTTATCTATTGAGTTTAGTAGCTCAGATGTCTTCATAATTATTTTTATTACTGAATATATTTTTATTTCTATTTTTTGAAGTTCAATCACCTTGTCTGAACTTTTAAAATCCTAACATATATTGTTCTTTCACAACTTATCACTTGATTATTTCTTCCACTTTATTTTAAAATTTTAGGTTATAATTTTTATCTTTTTGGAGCATATCTGTCCCGCTTTAATGTCTGTGGGAAGTTCTGCTCCACATTCTTTCCTTCCTTCCAAAAGTTTTGTGTGGGTTTCAAACCAATCCCTGTCTGTGTCCCATTTTTATCTGAAATTAGTTTTCCTAAACTTTTTGGAAGGAGAGGTGGGTCAGGATTTCTGTTTTAGCTTTGTAGTTTCAGGGGCCTTCTCATTGCCATCCAGTGTTAAGAGAAATATGGTCTTCTGAACTCTTCTGATCTGGCACCCTTCTATTTTTATTCAGACCTTCACTTTTCTTACCTTGTCCCTGTCTTGCCCACTTGGAATCTATTCCCCAAACTTTCTTCTCATTGTGGGACTTTGTTCTAGAAGGTAGCTTTGCCTGGTTAGCTTTGAATGTTCACAGAAACCATACTGCTCCATCCTGTCAGACCTTACCATGGAACTTGTGCATCTAGGAATGGGAATGTGCAAAAACTCCCCCATTTTTAGCTCCTGTGCTTTCTGGTAAAAATCTTTTGGAATTCTGGGGTTCTCCTCCTTTCAGATCATTCAGATTCCCATTTGCCTAATTTTTATCCCTTTAATGAATGCTATGAATTGTAGTTTATAACTATTGGTGATCTGCCCCCATCTGCTAGTATTTTGCAGTCCATGGAAATACTTTGTCAATTTTATTGTAGTTGCTAGCCATGAGGTTTTGGGTTTTACTATGCAGTTTCTGAATCTCTTTTTGTGATGGCATTTTGGAAGGTCCAACATTATACCACTACAACCATCATTTCATAATATTCTAGCAAAGAGGGTACGTGGATTTTTAATTTTAACAGGTGGGACAAATTTCCTTTAACAAAGTCTTAGTCCTTGTACTGTCATATATAGTTTATGAGAGTTTCTTTCCCCATCCCATGGCTAACATTAGATATTATTACTTTTCATCTTTGGCAGTCTATCAAGTGAACAGTTGTAGATCACTGTATTATGTTTCTTTCATGAATGCAATTTATGAAGAAGGGGTATTGAGCTGTATTCATGGATATACTGGACAATCATGTATATTTCCTGTGAACTAATGTTTTACATATCCTTTGAATGTATTTCTAACAGGTCTGACTGGTCTTGTTTGTACTGGTTTATTAATTTAATATATCAATAAATTGGTTAAATCATTTAGAGAATTTTAATGTAGTAATTCATATTGTCCTAAGTGTTCCATGTCATTTGTTTTTTATAGAACATTTTGTTGTTTAAACCTTATTATCCAAATATTCTGTTTTCTTCCATGGTTTGAAATTCCACACATATTATTCTCAAATTGCAGAACTCTCTTTGGATTAATTAATGAGCATTTAATTCTGATTCATTGACATGCCTGCCTACTCTTTTTTTCTATTAAAATCTAATTAATAAATTGCAAAATTATCACAACATATAAGGTATAATGTATAATTATCTTTACAACATATTTTAATCTATAAGGACTATGTTCCTCTAAACATTTTTTCCTTAATGTTTCTTTCCATTATATGAAACTTAATTGTAATTTTTGCTTTCTAAGGAAGTAAGTGGCTTGCCTGAGGACACATATCTCAGGGTGGGCAGAGGCAGCATTTGAAATAAAATCTTCCTGGCTCCAAAATTTATACTCCATATACATAGTTCTTGTTTTTAAAAAATTCAATTCACTCAGCAAGAAAAACAAATCTGTGGTGTGTACTACGTGCCGGATTCTGTGTTAACTGCTAATGCTACAAAGATAAATTATTTTGTTTTGAGCTTGAGAGCTTATTGCCTAATATCCTATTGTAATCCTTTTTTATTGCCAATTTCCCTCCAGAAAAATTATATATAAATCTTTATAAAGTCTTTTAAAACCAAAGAAGTAGTCATTTTAAATATCATAAATACATCAGTTGGGCACAGTTTCTAAAATAATTTTTGTTTGGAATCATTTTTATGGGAGCAGAAAACTTAAAAAAACAGAAGCAAGCTTTATATTTTAAAAATAACAGAGTAAGTATAATCTCCCCTACAAAACAGTCACTTTAGAGTTTATATATAAAGATCCTAATTCATGTTTCCTAATTCTCCTTTAAAGATTGTCTAAGCTATTGGAAAACATGGCTCAAAAACGTCAAAAAGTTTCAAATCCTTCCTCCTTATATTAGTTATTTATAGCTGCATAAAATATTACCCTGAGATTGCCTTAAGACAACAATGTTTATTATCTCATGGTTTCAGTAGGTCAGGAATCCAAGTGAGGCTAGGCTGAGGACTCTGTCAAGTTGCAATCAGTCAAGATGTCAGTCAGAAGAGCAGTCATTGTCAGGTTCAACTGACAAAGGGTCCACTTTCAAGCTCACTCACCAAATTGTTGGTAGGATTTAGGGCCTCAGTTTTTCCCTGCCTGTTGGTCCGTGGCTGCTTTCAATTCCTTGCCACTTGGAGCTCTCTATAGTGCAACTCAAAACAGAGCTCCTTGCTTCATCAGAACTATCAAGCAAGAAGACAAGAGAAAGGTGTGTTAGCAAATGACAGACAGATTTGAATCTAGTCTTGGTAGTACCATCCCATGGCCTGTGCTGTGTTCAAATCATTAGAAGCAGATTACTGGGTTCACCCCACATACAAGTGAAGGGGATCATAATATGATATGAATAACAGGAGGCAGGAGTCACTACAGATCATCTTAGAAGTCTGCTTACAACTATCTTCTCTGTACTGATTCTGCTACCCTGACTTGTCTGTGTAACAGAGTCATAGAAGAAAAGAAATAATTTATAAATTATTATCAACAAAATTAAATCTAGATATTCTTAGAATAAAATTTTGTCAATATATTATTTAGTTTTGCTATTACTGATAAAAGTTAACAGCTATTTAATGACTTACTGCATGGCCAGTGGTAAACTAAATTTTGTACAAGTTTATCTCCTTTAGTATTCACATAAGATTACTAATACAGTCTTAAGAGTTAGGTGATCACTATTCCCCCATGTTATATTTGACAAAACCAGGGCACAATGTAAGTAACTTGTCTCAAGTCATACAAGCAGGAAAAACATTGTCTCAAGTCATACAACTAGTAAAACAACAATCTCCAACTCTACAACTGCCATCACTACATTATAAACAGAAGAGTGTGTTTATTTTTAAACTCTCTCTAAATATTGTGAGCTGGAAACTCTCTACTACATTTCTGGTGACTAATTTTGAGAACAAAATAATCTTCTAGGTAGGATTTAGGGTGTCTGTTTGAAAAAAATAAATAAGTAAAAGCCAGCTATGAGTTAAAGTTCAGATATATATCTTATAGTAAGACTTTGCTGCACAGAAATTTTATAAGCCTGCAGCAGCTATTAGCCTGAACTGTGAAAAAACCTGAACAGACACAAACCATTTGCAGATAATTGTGCTGTCATTCCTACTTCATTACTTTTAATAGAATTGAATTTGTGGTGCTCATGCCCAGATTCATGAGTCCTACCTTCAGGATGAAGACACGTCAGGTGTCTTGATTCCTAGATGAATGGAATGCTTTTGGGAGGAAGTCACTGTGCAGCACAAAAGACACATTCATTTAACTAAGGGACCATCTTCATTAAAATAGAATAATTTTTAAAATGGCTTCAGATGGCCCTGTACATCTAGCCTGGCTTTAGGTACAAGAGATGTGATGATAGAAAACAATTATACAATGGAGCTCTCTGGGCAAATTTTGTATCTGTTCCAATAAATATCAAGCAAGGATTACATAACCCACTCTCTTAAACTCTGAGAGGGAATGAAACCTGAGTCAAACAAATATATATCATCAACGGTTACTTTTGTATTCAATCAGTGATGAGATTAAAAAAATAAAACTTTAAAACATTTTATAGGAAATGAATTTAATTAATAAAACTAAACAGTTAAACATAATACTCAGGTTCCTTTGCCTATCCAAATGAACTTCTTCATAGCCTTGAAACCACTCCATTTTGTCATTTAAGTCAGTTTATCAAATGAATATCTGTTCAATAGGTTGGACTTCCCAGATGGTACTAGTGGTAAAGAATCTGCCTGCCAATGCAGGAGACACAAGAGACCTGGGTTAGGTCCCTGGGTGGAGAAGAGCCTCTGGAGGAGGAAATGGGAAACCCACTCCAATATTCTTGCCTGGAAAATCCCATGGACAGAGGAGCCTGGTGGGCTACAGTCCATGGGCTCACAAAAGAGTCAGACACAACTGAGCAACTTAGCACACAGACATCAGATGACCAAAACAAATGTTAAAAATGTTGAAGAATTTAAACTTCCTGACTCGCAGCTAGTTATCAAGAAAATAGGATAGTTGCATAAGGATTGACATATTCCATATCAATGGAATAGAATTTAAGCTCCAGAAATAAACTTTTACATTTACCGTCAATTGATTTTGACAAGGGTGCCAAATCAATTCAGTTGTGGGGAGGGGTGGTGGGAAGGACAGAAGTCTTTCTATAAATGTGTGCATGTGTTTAGTTGCTCAGTCATGTCTGATTATTTGTGACTGTAGACCTCTAGGCTCCTCTGTTCATGGGATTTTCTAGGCAAGACTACTAGAGTGCGTTGCCATTTTCCTCTTCCATGGGATATTCCTGACCTAGGGATTGAACCTGCATCTCCTGTGTCTCTTGCATTGGCAGGTGGATTCTTTACCTGCTGAGCCATTGAGGGGTTCTGGAGCAATGAGATATCCAGATGTCTACCTCCCATCATATGTAAAAACTAACTAAAAATGAATCAAAGACCTAAATTTAAGAGTTCAATATATGAAACTCTTAGAAGAAAACACAGAAGACAGTTTTCATGACCTTGGATTAGTAAATGGTTTCTTAGTTATAATGCTCAAAGCACAAACAACAAAAGAGAAAATAGATAACTTAGGCTTCTAAAAAAAAATTTGTGTTTTAGTACCACCAATGAAGTGAAAAAACAGCCTACAGAATGAAAGAAAATATTTGTAAGTCATAAGGAATTTGCATCCTACATATATAAAATAAAATCATAACTCAACAAGAAGAGGTTAAATAGTGTAATTAAATAATAGGTAAAAATTTAAAAGACGTTTCTCCATAGAGGATATACAAGTAGCAAATAAACACATGAAAACATGAAAAGAGAGGCAAGTATCACTAGCCATTAGGGAAAGACAAACCAAAACTACAGTGAGACGCCCCTTCACAAGCACTAGAATGGCTGAAACAAAAAAAGACACAAATAACAAGTTCTGGCAAGGATGTGGACAAATTAAAACCATTAAACACTGCTTGTGAAATTGTAAAAAGTGCAGGCGCTAAGGATGGCAGTTTGGCAGTTCTTCAAAAGACTAAACAAAGGCAACTATACGTGGCAGTGGTTCCAAGGATGTACCAACGAGAATGGAAAACACATGCCAACACAAAAATTGCACACAAATTTTCACAGCAGCATTGTTTATAATAGTCAAAAAATTGGAAACAAACCAAATTCCACTAACATAAATGGTTGAACAAAATGTGGTATATTCATACAATGGAATATTCTACACTTATAAAAAGGAATGAAGTATTGGTACATATTAAAACCTTGGTGAACCTCAAAAATATCATGCTATGTAAAAGAAGCCAGTTACAAAAGACCAAATATTGTACTTTTCATTTACATGAAATGTCCAGAATTCGTGAAACCATAGAGAGGTTACTGACTGCCAAAGGCTTAAGGAAAGAGAAATTTTGTGGTGACTGCTAATGTGTATAGAGTTTCTTTGAAATGTGATTAAAAAAAAGGATCTTGAAATTAGATAGTGATTGTACTTACACAATTCTGTGAACATTAAAAACTATATTTCAGACAAGTGAATTTTATGTTATGTGAATTATATCCCATAGAAGTTTATAAGAAAATTGTACTTGTCTCATGTATTTGTCTATTTTTTCTTATTACATTTTAAGTTTTTGTTTTTACCTGAATATTAAAAATTCATTAACATTAAAGGATTATATTTTTCTGGAAAATTATACTTATTATCCTCAATAACTAACTGTCAGTTCAGTTCAGTCACTCAGTCATGTCCAACTCTTTGCGACCCCATGGACTGCAGCACGCAAAGCTTCCTTGTCCATCACCATCACCCGGAGCTTACTCAAACTAATGTCCATTGAGTCAGTGATGCCATCCAACCATCTCATCCTTTGATGTCCCCTTCTCCTCCTGCCTTCAATCATTCCCAGGGTCTTTTCCAAGGAGTCAGTTCTTCACATCAGGTGGCCTAAGTATTGGAGTTTCAGCTTTACAATTAGTACTTCCAATGAATATTCAGGACTGATTTCCTTTAGGATGGACTGGTTTGATCTTCTTGCAGTCCAAGGGACTCTCAAGAGTCTTCTCCAGCACCACAGTTCAAAAGCATCAATTCTTCAGTGCTCAGCTTTCTTTGTAGTTCAACTCTCACATCCATACATGACTACTCAAAAAACGATACCTTTGACTAGACAGACCTTTGTTGGCAAAGTAATGTCTCAGCTTTTTACTTGCTGTCTAGATGGGTCATAGCTTTTCTTCCAAGGAGCAAGTGTCTTTTAATTTCATGGCTGCTGTCATCATATGCAGTGATTTGGGGGCCCAAGAAAATAAAGTCTGTCACTGTTTCCATTGTTTCCCCATCTAATTGCCATAAAGTGACTGGACCAGATGGGACAATTTGCCATGAAGTAATGGGACCAGATGCCAATCCATAGTTTTCTGAATGTTGAGTTCTAAACCAAATTTTTCACTCTCCTCTTTCACTTTCATCAAGAGGTTCTTTAGTTCTTCTTCACTTTCTGTCTTAAGTGTGGTGTCATCTACATATCTGATGTTACTGATATTTCTCTCGGCAATCTTGATTCCAGCTTGTGCTTCATCCTGTCTAGCATTTCTTATGATGTAGTATGCACAGTCCTGGTGGCTCAGACAGTAAAGTGTCTACCCGCAATGCAGGAGAACCAAATATAAGTTAAATAAGCAGGGTGACAATATACAGCCTTGACTACTCCTTTCCCGATTTGGAACCAGTCTGTTGTTCCATGTTTAGCTCTAAGTGTTGCTTCTTGACCTGCATACAGATTTCTCAGGAAACAGGTCAGGTGGTGTGGTATTTCCATCTCTTTAAGAATTTTCCAGTTTGTTGTGATCCTCACAATCAAAGGCTTTGGCATAGTCAGTAAAGCAGAAGTAGAAGTTTTCCTGGAACTCTGGCTTTTCAGATGATCCAACGGATGTTGGAAATTTGATCTCTGTTTCCTCTGCCTTTTCTAAATCCAGCTTGAACATCTGGAAGTTCATGGTTCATGTACTGTTGAAGCCTGGCTTGGAGAAATTTGAGCATTACTTTGCTAGCATGTGAGATGAGTGCAATTTGTGTGGTAGTTTGAGCATTCTTTGGCATTGCCTTTCTTTGAGATTAGAATGAAAACTGACTTTTTCCAGTCCTGTGGCCACTTCTGAGTTTTCCAAATTTGCTGGCATATTGAGTGCAGCACTTTCACAGCATCATCTTTTAGGATTTGAAATAGCTCAGCTGGAATTCCATCACCTGAACTATCTTTGTTCATATTGATGCTTCCTAAGGATGTGAGAGTTGGACAGTGAAGAAAGCTGAGCGCCAAAGAATTGATGCTTTTGAACTGTGGTGTTGGAGAAGACTCTTGAGAGTCCCTTGGACTGCAAGGAGATCCAATCAATCCATCCTAAAAGAGATCAATCCTGGGTGTTCATTGGAAGGACTGATGTTGAAGCTGAAACTCCAATACTTTGGCCACCTCATGCGAAGGGTTGACTCATTGGAAAAGACCCTAATGCTGGGTAGGATTGGGGGCGGGAGGAGAAGGGGACGACAGAGGATGAGATGGTTGGATGGCATCACCGGCTCGATGGACATGAGTTTGGGTAGACACCGGGAGTTGGTGATGGACAGAGAGGCCTGGAGTGCTGCAATTCATGGGGTCGCAAAGAGTCGGACGCGACTGAGCGAATGAACTGAACTGAAGGCCCACTTGATTTCACATTCCAGGATGTTTGGCTCTAGGTGACTGATCACACCATTGTGGTTGTCTGGGTCATGAAGATCTTTTTTGTGTAGTTCTTCTGTGTATTCTTGCCACCTCTTCTTAATATCTTCTGCTTCTGTTAGGTCCCTGCCATTTCTGTCCTTTATCGAGCCCATCTTTGCATGAAATGTTCCCTTAGTATCTCTAATTTTCTTGAAGAGATCTCTAGTCTTTCCCATTCTATTGTTTTCCTCTATTTCTTTGCATTGATCACTTAGGAAGGCTTTTTTATTTCTTATCTCTCCTTGTTATTCTTTGGAACTCTGCATTCAAATGGGTCTATCTTTCCTTTTCTCCTTTTCCTTTCACTTCTCTTTGTTTCACAGCTATTTGTAAGGTCTCCTCAGACAACCATTTTGCCTTTTTGCATTTCTTTTTCTTGGGGATGGGCTTATCACTGCCTCCTGTACAATGTCATGAACCTCTGTCCACAGTTTTTCAGGGACTTTGTCTATCAGATTATATTTTTCTGGAAAATTATACTTATTCTCTTTAATAACTAGCTGTACTTTTTGACATAAAGTCTATTTTGTGTTATTTATCCAACTACATCCACTTTCTTTCTTAAAAATATGGTGAGTTATAACTTTTTAAGAATTCTTTTTTTCTCAAGTATCTATTTTCCAATTCTAAACCTTTCTCCTATCAGTAACACAGCCCTTTGAAAGTCCTTAGACAATGTATTCATTTAACTTATGTTTTGATTAAATATGTAGTAAAAGGTTTTTTGACTGTAATTGACTGATTGTTACTTTTTTCCATTCAGTTTTTCCACAGTCATACTTCCCTAACTGGTCAGTGTCAATAGCATGGCCATGGAACTTCGGGGGATTCAACCAAGGAGATAAGTACTTTGGGAGTAGAGAATTGTGTTTATGTGGTTTATAGAGTTACTTTCTTGGATTTTTTATTTTTGTTTGGCTTCTTGGTGTAGGAATGCCTTCTAAGAGTTCTCCAACCACATATGGTATAGTCTTTCTGGCTTCACCACACAGAACTTATGGCCCTGAAGGCTGAGGTGCCATATGAACTTGTCCTATAGTCCCTAGCAGCAAAGATATATGTGAAGTGGAGGAGAAAAATGTTTTTAAAAACATGAATGTAGGAACTTACTTATAAAAAAAAAAATCTTCCAATCAAATTGTATGCAGAAGATGGTGTCCTTCTTGGTGCTTATTCAAAACAGAAGCTCTGTCCTGTCTGGTACATATCCAATAATTTACATGTACAGTTATAAATACACACTTTTTATAAAAGTACCTTACACAACAGAATTCAGTGTTCAGTAGGGCACAAACCTGTAAACATGCTGTAAATAAGTACACCAGCATGTCCACCCTTGTTTTATGCATCTCAGCACATGGGAGCACATCTTAATATATTTGATGCATTTGTCTTTTAAGTTGCAGCTGTATAGTTCATGCTAAGAAAAGAAAGGTTTCCTGTTGATGTGACCCAAAATACTAACATTGATGAATATACCGTAAAATATGCTACACTATGAGTCTGTAAGTAATTTGGTTAATGAATACATAGTTCTTTAATGTATTTCCCTGTACAAGAAGATTGTAAAGGCTCTGAAACCTCACAGCTCATATATAAAACAAACAGATAAGTTTTCCTAATTTTGACAAAAATTTTAAAAAAAAGTTTAAATGATATTACTAATAATAAGCCATAAAATTGAAACTTTTCTACTTTACCAATATTAGAAACAAACTTCAATCATGCTTAAAAAATTGGAATTATTTTTCTTCCTGTTCACTAAAAATTTTCCAAAATCTTTATTATATGAAGAGCAATACAAAATATTTAGCCAAAAAGTTTAGGACATATAAAGATATGTCCAAAAGGAGACTTTTAAAGTTCATTTGTTTGTTTTGGCTTATGGTATCTGTGATGTGTGTGTGCTAAGTCATTCAGGTGTGTCTGACTCTCAGTGACCCTATAGACTACAGCCCGTTAGGCCTCTCTGTCCATGGGATTCTCCAGGGAAGAATAATGGAGTGGGTCACCATGTCTTCCTCCAGGGGAGCTAACCCACTTCTCTTAAGTCTCCCACATTGGCAGGAAAGTTTTAGCACTAGCATCATGTGGGAAGCCCATTTGTGGTTTTTGCCAGCTCTTAAATAATAATTTGTTATGATTTTTCATTCTAAATAAGTATTAAATTTTATGCCAGATTTGTTATTAGTTATTCTGCATCTCTTTTTCTTAGAGAATCCCAAATTAAATAAGCCCCTGGATTCTTACAAAATCTGTATTTCTGTCTATCATTTATTTTAATTTTGTCACATAGTATATATAAAATGGTATTTTACTACAAACTTTTTTCTGCATTTCCATGTCCAGTGCTAATATTTTTATTGGTCATGTGAATTTTTTTCTTTGAAAAGTTTCCATCCCTTTTGACCATTTATTTTATCATTTAAAATGTTTTCATATTACTTTGTGAAAGTCTTTTTATATGTAACATCTTAGTACTTCGTTAAGTATCTTGCAAATATTTTCTCCCAGTTTGTAACATTTTGACTTACTTTAAAACATCTTTTGATAAATATGTTTTCAGTTTTGATATAGATTTATGTCTTTTTATTTATTTATGGTCAACTCTTTTTTTCTAAAGGTTTTCTTTCTTTCTTTTTTTTTTGCCATTTTTACCATGACTGACATGTTGCAAAAACAGTGCAGACTAACCTGGCTACCTTTGCAAGACTTGGCAATGATTCAATACTAGTTTAGTTAAAAAAAATAAAAAGGACCATATTTTATAATCCATCTTCAAGGTCTTCAGGAGAAGTTTTCAATTCTATACTTTATTACTAAAGCCAACAATTCAGGGCCAATATATCTCTCATCTTAAAATAATTATTATTTTATTTGTAATAATAATTATTAAAATAATTATTATTTTATTTATAATAATAATTATTAAAATAATTATTATTTTCTGTGTTACTAAACTATGGAAATTGAAAAAAGCAAGGTTAACTTGGGCCCAAACTGTATCAAAACCCATTGCCACTGGCCACGGGTAACTTCTGGATGGGCAATTCTGAACCTCTGGAGTCCTCATGACAGACTGACTAGCTTCCCAGTGGAAACTAGCCTTAGATATACAGATTCAGCAACATCATGACAAAAAGTTCACTTTGCTTGGGTGGGGATGTGCAACCTGGTTTCCCACAGAAGCTGGCTCTCTAGCAGTCCTGATTTCCTTCTCTTAGGAGAGAGGGCTCAGGCCACAGACTCTCTCATGACTGGGGCTTTACAGTTGTAGGAGACAAAAGCACTCATGATTTTATGGGTGGAATAATTCTCATCACTCTGTATGGTACCGGCAGCTAAGAGTTAACCCCACTGTGGGGGCCAGGGCTCTGACAGAAAACTTAAAGAACAAGGAAGCAGTGTTTGCAGAGTGCATTTTTCTTTGAGTTCACTGTGCACACAAAACAAGCCACTGCCTCCAACATCATGTTTTTAGGGAGGGTTTTCACCGTCTCTAGGCTTTTTCCCTAGTCTTACACTTTCTGTCCAGAGGTTTTAAAAAAAAAAAAAACACAGGAAAGAAAAGAAAAATAAGATTTCCCACTGGCTAGCAGTGTAGCCATCTCCCCAGCTCTACTTGGCAGTGACAGTGTTTTCCATGAAAGGCTCTGTAGGAGCCCAAGGCCCTGTGGGACTGTGGCTGGTCCTTTGACCGCTTTGCTGCGGGCTGACCCCACCAGGACTTCCTCTTCCTCCTGGGCCAGTGGACCCTGAAAGGACATGACAGGGACACATACCCTGACGCACTGGCCCCTGCAGGGACTGGAGGACCCCTGACTCTGCTTGCAGGCACTAACTTCTGAGAGTTAGGACATTCAGAACATGAGTGGAGTGGGGGAGATAGAAAAGGGTGCAGAGTCTAGTGGAGACCAGCCAGCCTTCATTTGGGGGCATTTTCAACAAATTAAGACAACTCAGTACTGAGGAGGTAAGCATCTGGGATACCGGGCACAGCCACAGATAGGTGGGGGTCTGGAGGTGGGGACAAGGGCTGCTCTAGGAGAGCCTGCATTCCCAGGGACCCACTTCTTGAAGCCTCTCTGCTTCCCTTCAGCCTTAGACTCTCAGGAGATGCACACCTCAGCAACCCCCAGAGTCAGGGTGGATGTTGAGCATGGGCAGCCCTGCCTCATCCACACTGGGGGGTCCTCAGAATTCTGGGCAAAGCGGGGCCAGGGATGTCACCCTAGCAGCAGAGGACTGGACTGGTGTCAGGGCCTGCACACTGGCCTTTGCTGCCGCAGCAACCAAGAAGTCTGACAGGCTGCTCCTGTGAAGCTTCGCCTCCACCCCTTGTGGGGAGAGGCAGGGCTGCAGCCAGTTTCTAGAACCCTCAAGTTTCCTGGTACCTGGCTGACACAGGATGCAAAACTGCTGGGGGAGTGGAGGCAGGGAAGCAAGATAACTGGCTAGTGGGGTTAAACACACCAAGGTGGGAGGTCAGGGTAGAAGCCCGCTCTGCCCTGTGTACCTGCACACACCCACAGGGTGACACGACACATCTGTCACCAGCAGTAGGTGGCAAACACACCTTGACCTGTTCTACCATAAATAGGGTGTTTTCTAAAAGGAGTCCAAGGCACTGGTCTTCCCACAGGCACCCTCAGACAGCGGTGCACCAGCCTCTGTTCTGTCACCTAGGGTGTCCCTAGAGATGCTCTGATTGACAAGGTAGGACCCTACTCACGTGAATTGTGCAGATTTTGGGGGTCTTGGGAAGATCCCAGCCAAAGTGACTGGCACATCTGTGCTTCTGAGCTTACAGGAACTGGTCCACACAGTAAATAGAAGTGGAGACTCTGAACACAACACCGCTCCCCCCACTTCCGCCCAGGGTCCTACCTACCATAAAGGGAAGAGGCAAAAAGTTCTGAAGTGGGAACACAGGTGAGGGCAGAGCAAGATTAAAGATGTTTAGCATCATTTTTCTGGACATGAACACTAAGGGTTAGTGCCTGCACCCCTGACTCAGGGATGCAGACACAGGGGCCTCTCCGGGTCCCATACTCTGGTTGGAAGTGGATATACCATGTACCTCAAGCAAGCCAGGGCCCTGGGGAAGACACCCCAGAAACATGAACACAGAGCTGGTTTTCCAGGAGCCTTGGGGGAGGGGAGCTGGGGGTCCCAAATTACAAATTTCTGTGATTGTTTTGTTATAGTTAAAAAGCACGAGGGGGCACATTTTCACAATTAACGGATGCTGGACACTTATGAAAGAAAAAAATATATATATCAAGTTTCAGTCACAGCTCTAAGGCAAAAGTTACATTTCTCACATGGACAAAAATGAGATACCTAAAGTCGGTTGTTAAGGAGGTGGGTTCACACGGCCCTCACAGCACCTTGGCCTGGATGACGATTTCTGGGTTCTCTATGTCCTTCTTGCTCTGGATCATCCTCAGCTCCAACTGGGCCAGGTTGTGCTTCAGTCCTTCCCCAGAGTGGCTTTTGCACATTTTTTGACAGTCTGCTGCAGAACGTGGGGCACAGCCGACGGAGTCTTCTCACAGGCCACCTTGAGATTGTTGGGGACCACAGGTCCGAGCTGGTGATGATCACCTTGTCAGTGTCCACTGAGTGCAGCATGTCCATCACCACTAAGACTTTTACCTGGCTTTATCCCACCCAGCAACTCAGCCTCAGACTAGTTGGGAGTGATGATGTCTGCAAGACTTCTCTATGTAAACAGGAAGGAGATCCCCACGGTGGTACATGGACCTTCTCTGTTCCACTTGTGTCCCATCTCGGGGTCGCATGTGCACACAAGCCTGGAGTTCTGCTGCTTCAGCTCCACATGATGCCCACCACCATGGCCAGGAAGAACAAGCCTTTCGTGTAACCGGGAGCATGTAGTCATACGGGTTCAGCTTTAGCGCGTCATATAGCTCCTGGAGCTCATCTGAGTTCAGCTCTCGGCCCTTCCAGTGTGAGTAGCCTGTGTGGTTTGAAAACTAAACAGTTTAGGGGATCTACCTCAAACCGCAAAACCTGCAGCAGGAGCCTGGCCACTCACTTGGGCAGAGCTGTAGACCTTGTGGCTCTGAATGGAGAGCACCTGGCGAACCTCCTCCACGCAGTGGGGGTGGGGCGGGGCGGAGGGAAAGTGGAGTTTGAGGCAGAGGCCGGGCGGAGTCAGCGTCTCTGCCACAAGCAGGGCCTGGGCCCTGGACAAGCTCTGAGTGGGTGTGCCAGGCAGCCTCCCTCTCTAGAGGTATGTTATTTATTTGAAAATGCATGTATTTAATTAGCTTCCACTGCGTTGGGTCTTAGTTGCGGCAGCCAAGCTCTCCCTATTAGCCGCGTGGACTCTTCCTTGCAGCTGGCTGGCTTGACTCTGGTTGTGGTCCAGAGCACAGTGGGCTCCGCAGTTTGCAGCAGGCGGCTCTCGAGTTGAGGCATGCAGGCTTAGTTTCCACAAGGCATGTGGAATCTTAGCTCACAACCAGAGATGGAATCCCTGTACCCAGCACTGGAAGGCAGATTGTTAGCCACTGGACCACCACGGAAGTCCCTAAAGGTATTTTATAGAAATTTTCATGGCCCTAAATCTAAAATCTTTTGAAATAGGTTCTTCTACCAGACACTTAAAACATTTCATTTTTGACATTTAAGTCCTCTATGTTTATACATGGAATGAAGTTGATTTAATTTTTATCTTTTTTCCATATGGATAGTCGTTTTTTCCCTAAATATTTTCCTTTCCCAACTGATCTGAAATTTCACCTCTGTCATGTATTAACATGTGTGGCTATGCTTCTTAGTTTTCTATTTCAGTTGTTATTAATATTTTGTTTATCCTTGTACCAGTTTATGCTTCTCGCTTATTGTAGCTCTATAATAATTACTGATAATTTTCTGGGCTGTGCCTTTCTCTCCGTTCTCTGGCTCTTATTGGCCTGTTAATCCTCCGTGTAAAGTTTTAGGATCAGATTATGTTTCATGAATAACCTTGGTGTACACTGGAATTGTACTGGATATAATCTTTATCAGGAGATATATTATTTCCAAATGTCAGTCTTTCAACCACAGACATGATATATTACTCCACATATTTAGATGTTAATAAATATCTGTTCATAAAGTTTTAAAAATTTCCCTGTTAGCAGTCTTAAACATTTTAAAAGATTATTGATATAGTATTGTAAATTATAGTATCTCATTGTATTTTCAAAATGTTTATTACTGTTAATTAGAAACCCAACTGACAAAGTTTGTATTACTATGTATTGATTATATAAATTAGCAAACTCACTGTTATTATAGTAACTTACAAACTCTTTTTGTTTTCTATGTAAATAATATATTTCCTATTTTACATTTGATGTCTCATTCTTTTTCTTGTTACACTTGCTTAAGACTTCAAATCAGTGTTTCATAAAAGTATTGGTACTGTGTATCCTTGCCTTAGTCCTGATTATAAAGAAAACTATTCTAATGTTTCAGGATGGTATTTATTTTAGATCTGTTCTCTTTATAAGATTCAGGATGTTCTGCTATAAATTCTTGCTTACTAATATTCATTATGATGTATATTGGATTTTATTAAACATTTTTTTTCAATCTAAATAGATGATCACGTTTTTCCCCTATGATCTGTTAATGTGTTGAATTAAGTGTATGACTTTGAAAATATTGACCTAATCTCCCATAACTGGTGTATCTTTTTGGCCAACAGATATTATTTGAAAAATACATTTGGATTCCATTTGCTAATATTCTGTTTAGGATATTGCATCTATATAAATGAGTGAAATGGTTCTGGAATTTTCCTTTCTGATAATATATTTTTCTGAGTTTAATATCAGGCATATCCATGAATAGTAGAATGAGTTTGGAGGATTTTCTCTTTTCGATGGACATGGGTTTGGGTAGACTCCAGGAGCTGGTGATGGACAGAGAGGCCTGGCGTGCTGCAATTCATGGGGTCGCAAAGAGTCGGACACGACTGAGAGACTGAACTGAACTGAACTGATGATATTTGGTGTGATCTGTTTTTCTGAAAAATTGAAAGAACTCTATCTCATGGTTTCTATTTTTTTTATTAAGAAGTAAACTATCTAGTGTTTATTCCTTTGAAAAGAACCTTTTTCCTCTGTCTCATTGTAATATTTTCATCTTTTTACTTGCTGTCTGAAGTTTCATTACAATATTTCTTTGTATGGGTATCTTTAATTTATTCTGTAAACCCCACACTTGACTTTTTGAATCTTTTGTTTGGCATCTTACATTAGTTATAGAATATTCTCAGCCATACTCTGTTTACCAATTAATTCTTTCACTTAATCTGGACTAGTAATTGGTGGACCAGTAATTGAACTATGTTAGACTCTCTCAGCTATTTTCACCATCACTTAACCTTTTCACAGTTTCAGTTTTTCTACTCTATGGTACGTCCCGGGTGCTTTCTTCTTACCTAGCTTCAATTGCAGTAACGCCTTGCCTCTATTGTGTCTAATCTGCTATAGTCACTCATTGAACTTCCATTTTCATTTTTGTGTTTTAACTTTCTGTTAAGTTCTCTCGGAGTTTTTTCCAAAGCTGCTTGCTTCCTTTATTGTTTCCAGTTTCCTGAAGATAGATTCAAGCTTATTTTTGTCTCTCTAATTCTACCCAGCATAATTCCTTTTTATTCTAGTAATATGAATATTTGATGAATTCATGGTTTACTTCTGCGATCTGATTCTTTTTTTTTTTTGTCTTTTTTGCTGGTTCTTACATATAGTGTCTTATTCCCTTGAATACTTTTTGATTTATTTTTCTTAGAACTACTTATGTTTTAGGGGGAAATTATCCATGAGAATTCTGAGTCCTAAAATGAAGCTTTTCTCCACTAGAGAAGATTTTCATTTGTTTCTTTCAAATCCCTAGTAGCACTAGAAATCTCCATCAGCTTTACTGTAAATTTATGACACATTTTAATGTATTAACTGTACAGTGTGAATTTTTGGCCGCAAAGTCACCTTGGGACCAGTCTGAGTTACTACTTCACAAAGTCAATTCTATGCTATAGATTGGCTCTGGAAATTTAATTTTGCTGATTTATTTAAACAATGTTATTGGTTGTGTTTAGAATTAACAACCATACTTTGAGTTTGCACTGCAGTTAGTCTAAACACTTGAAAAATAGGACGTTTGTTCTTTCCTTCAGATCCCAGTTTGTTATAGCTCTGTAACACCTGTGTTACTGAAATGATCTGATTGCTATATATGTGTGAATTCAGTTTAAGATTAAGGTTGGATGGGTTTATTAGCTATTCAATTATAGAATTCATCATTGAATGTTTACAGAAAGTTGATTTGGCCCGAGTCCAAAATGTGGAGATGTTTTTATGGCATTGCTTATTTGTAAACGTTTTGCTTAATCAGGATAAACTTTTAAGCAGTTAAATATGAATAGATACTGTGAATAATAATCTAAGCACCAGAGTAGTTTAAAATACCTTTATCTAAAGGAAAATTCAATTCTGGTGCCTTTGTTAGCAATCAACATATGTATTTAATGTAAGATTTTTCATCATCGTAATTAACTACTAGCTTCTGAAAGAAGAAACACACATTTTTAAAAAGCAGTTTGCCTAGCTTATAAAGATATAATATTCAGTCTTATATATCACTTAAGAGATTTTTCTATCATTGCCCATCTTTAAGTTTAATGATTGCTATCTTTATTTATTTAGAACCAAACATAAAGCAGCAGATGTACTGAAATAATATATTTAATGCAAATATTCATTACAACAATGTGCATGTAATATATATTATTATATACATACTTGTGCCTACTTAGCGCAGATTTCCAGCACTACACATAAATGAGGAAACTAAGATTATGACTCCCAAGCTCATGTGCTTTTAGATGTATAATGATAAAGAACATTATACTTCAGAGTATAAAGTTAGCAGTCCTTAGATTGTATGAAACGGAAACTTTCTCAGCTTGAGCAAAAAGCTAATTTGTTAGGACAGCGGTGTATTTGGGCCTCGGGGATAGAAATTAGAATGGGAACACACTAAAGAATACACTAAGTTAGTCCCTTGGTGCTTCTTATGTCTATCTTTATCTGAATATCATGCTTTATTTTTCTCCTTCATTGAAAGACAGTTTTTCCCTTTCATCCTCTCGGTAGAAAATGACCACCAGTATTTGCTCTGGAATTTATGTAAAGTCATGAGGTAATTAAGAAAGACTAAATTGGCTCTCGCTGGGTCTCAGTTCTCAATATTTGATAAGGAACTGATTGGTTGAGCTCTGAGCTCACTCCTGGGGTGTGGATCAAATAGAATCTTGATGGTTTCCACTGTACCAGGGTTGATGGAGAGAAAAGGGAATATTTGGAGGAAAGAGTTGCTGGACAACAGTTTAGTAGTATCTCTTATACTTGACCAGAGGCTGCATTTCCTAACTCCTTACCACTCAAAATGTGGTCGGTGGAATAATAACGCTGGTATTACCAGGGAGTTTGTAAGAAATTTAGAATCTCTGCTGCACGGTGTATCTTATGAAATTTGGATTTGCATTTAACAAGATCTTCAGGTGATTTGAATGCAGATTAAAAATTAAAACATGGTTCTAATCTGGTAAAAAGTCAGGACCAGGTGTATAAAAATTGATTTTATTCAAGTATCTTTTACTCCAGACATAACCCTTTAGGTTCCTAAGTTAACCTTTTAACATTCTGGCGGAATCCCCATCAACTGATATACACATATTTAATATATATGTATATATATTTAATTATAAAGGTAATCTTGAGAGTGTGTCGATCACTGCAAATTCATTTGCATTAATGGAAAAATCAAACAGTTTAAGATTTAGATCCTGATAATTCAAATCAATAGTTCCAATTTTATATATGAAAGATGGCATAATGTATCTATTGACAATGCATTTCTAATATTTTAAAATTTTACAAATATGACTCATTTATATTAATTTTCGGAGAAGGGAATGGAAATCCACTCCAGCATTCTTGCCTGGAAAATCCCATGGACAGAGGAGCTTGAAGGGGTACAATCCATGGGGTCGCAAGAGTCGGACATGACTTAGCGACTAAACAACCACCACCACCATATTAATTTCCAAAAAAAGAAAAATAACTGATTGGACAACTCAGATGGAAACAACTAATTCAGGTAACCTTGATGAACATGTTTAAGATCATGGAAATCATCAGCTCTTAGGTTATCATATTCTTTAATTTTTGTGTAAGCACATCTTATGGAATAAAATATTGGCTGAGTGTCATTAATGTTTATTATACACTAAAACCTTCCTAAATAATATATACAGATTTTTCTGGTTTATATTTTCTGGTGTTCAGATTGTGACCTGCCATTAACTGAACGTTTACAAATGTAATTATTTTTAGCTAGGCTTTCTTTTCTGTCTTTATTATAGTACTATACATTTTAACTTGGGCTTGGGATATGGAGCTGGACTGACTTGGATTTGAATTTGGGTTTAACTTCTTACTGGTTTCATGGGCTTGGGCTACTTACATCAGCTACCTAAGCCTTGAATCCTTGTCTGTAGAGTAGAAATAATCATTATTTTTTTTTTTTCTATAGAATTGTGAGACTTGAAAGGGACAGTGTATATGTCCTGGCAGAGAGTTAGCATGGTGTTTGGTCAGGCCACTCAAGATGGCTGTGTTCTTGTTCTCTGTATATCCCTTGCTCGAGTGGTCCACCCTACATGTATACCCTACTGACGTGAACATGCTTGCCCTCAACTCCAGCTAGTGATTGTTCTGATCCTTAGGGCAGATGCAGCTCACGTGATAGTTCATTAAAGTGCAAGTCCTTGTGATGAGCCAACCTGCTGTCAATTTTCCTTATAAATTATAGCCTCCTTCTCCCCAGAGTAGCAAAGATGGCTGCCTATCCTGTCTATTTGCTGTCCATACTGAGATATCACTCCAGAATACTTTGCTGAGGACAGGTAAAATTCCCTGTCTAGCATGCCAAACAGGGTTTCCCTGGTGTCTCAGTAGTAAGGAATCTGCCCACCAATGCAGGAGATGCAGGAGACGTGGGTTTGATCCCTGGTTCAGGAAGATCCCATGGAGAAAGAAATGGCAACCCATTTCAGTATTCTTGACTCGGAAACCTAAGGACAGAAGAGCCTGGTGGGCTATAGTCCATGGGGTCGCAAAGTGTCAAGACAAGACCGAGCACACACATGTGCTGTCAACATCTCTGTCATTGTCTCCCAGCTCTTTCATTGGTCTTGGGGCTAGGCGACAATAGCTCAACACATCAGTAAAAATTTGTTGTGGTTATTATTTGGCTACACTGGGTCTTCGTTGCTGTGCACAGGATTTCTCTAGTTGGAGTGAGTGGGGGCTACTCTCTAGTTGCGGAGCACAGGTGTCTCATTGTAGTGGCTTTTCTTATTGCGGAGGACAGGCTCTATAGTACGCGGACTTAGTCGCCCCTCAGCACATGGAATCTTCCCAGACCAAGGATCGACCCTGTGCCCCTGCCTTGCAAAGTGAATTCTTAACCACTGGGCCACCAGGAAAGTCCACAATTAGTTACTATTATAATTATTTACCTTTATATGCTCACTTTAACTTTATTTCATTTGGTTCCTGACAGCAAGTTTTTCCATGTTCCTTTTGGAAACATTTTTACCTTATCTAATCACCAACAAAATAAAGCTTTCTTCTTTGTTCACACTGTTTTTTACTCAGTGGCTAGTTTGGGTTAGAAATTTATTGCCAATAGATCTTCTTAAATGGGAATTTGAAAATCATATGTGTTGCCTGTATTTGGTTATAAACTCCATTGCAGTTTTCAACTTGATTCTTTTTTAGGTTGATTTCATGTAATCATATACCATTGTATATACTGTATCAGAAACAGGTAAGCAGAGAAAAGTCAACATGGAAAGCATTGTTTGATGTTTATATATATTTTTAAACACAAATAAATCTCTAGCTTCCTTACTTCCTGATTGATTATTAGAATTGCCACAGATAATTCATGCAACATTTTAGAGATTGGAACCTCCAGGTTAGAAGTTTTGTAGTAAATTTATACTTTTCTATAATCATAAAGGCAATCGTTGATCTCAGAAATGTTTATCTTTGCAAATATCCTTTTACTATCTCTGTATGACAGACACAGTTAGGTGAAATATTTTTCTGATTCAATATTGTTATTTCTCATGTATTTCCTAAGATGAAAAATTCAGATAGATGTATCTCACGTTCAAATACACTGAATTTTCATTTTTCAAGGTTTATTCTTTTTTTTTCAAGTTTGGAACCAGTGGAGAGGTAGACCTAGAGGTCAGACAAAAAACAAAATGTCACATTCATTTCTTTCATGAGTAATTGAAAAAGGTAAATTTAGATGTAAAGTTAAGTTGGCTTACTAATAATCCATCTCTCTATTAGACTAACTCACCCCATTAATGGGAGAACTGTATAATCTTAGAGTGGACATATCAGACTTTTTCCCTCTTATGAATAAGACAATAAATAGACCAGAATACATGCCTTCTGCAAACACAATAGAAGCACAGAAATTGCCAAGAGACTTGTACTACTTTCTTCCAGCACCATCATTATCATGAACATCATTCCTCCTATAATCAAGGTAATTTGAATTTTACTTTTTTTCAAGGTAATACAGTGAAATAGCACAAAACTTTAATATTATCTTGGAATTGAAGACATCTTTAGTGCTGGTAAATAATAGCATTCTAACATTCTGGTTCATTTTCAAAATCTAAACATAGAATATCCACCTTAAATATGTTATCATTTTAAGCTTATGTAAGATTAAATAGAGATTTGTGACACCCTCAGAAAAGTAAAATCTAGCACACTCTTTGGAACTATCAATTCAAACTTATTTTAACTTTGAATGTCAAATTAAAATGCTGTACATTTCCTCTTACCATCAACAATTGTTGCGCCTTCTTTACTACACCTTTGCTAACTTCATATATTTCCTTCTGCCCAACTTTTTTTTTTCCTAGTATATCGATAGTTTCAGGGTGGGAGGAAGCTCACTGGGTAGGATCCAAGGCAAACCATTAATTACGATGAAATTGCACTGATAAAAATCTCAAATCTCAAATTTATTTTTACTTTTTTTCTTCTATGGATCAACTCAGTTTACTTTGATTCCTTTGGCTCCAACCTGAGTTAGACTCATTATATCACTATAAGAAGCTAATCTCTTCCCATGACATTATGTATATGGAATGCATAAGAAAGCCACAAAGACAAGATTTATTTGTCAAATCTCTAGCTCTAAGGTTTCAAGAGTGGACAAAGAAGTTGAAGTTCTGTTTGTCCTTTCCATTTTATATCTTAATTGTAGTTTTCAAGATATTGTTTTTTTCCCTTTTTTTAAGGAAAATCTGCAACTTTTATCATTTAGTGTAACTGAACATTGTCTGAAACAGATTTGGAGACTTTTTTTTTCCAATATAAATACCCATTTAGAAATACACATGTTGGGTATTAGTTACGTTCTTAAAGATGATTAAACTATCCTCTCTGGACAGTTTAACAGCATTATTACTGCATTCACATTCAACCATCTGGTTTACCTAAAGAGAATGTAAAGAATGATGTCACCAGAGTACCTCATCTACATTGAAAGAATTACACTGCATACACAAGAGTATTATTAGAAACATATGTTTAGTTTAAAAACGCCTTTCATTTCATTCACTGTGAGCCAGATTCTATCAGTGACAAAAATTTCTCAGGAAGTTAGATAGCATTTGAATTTGTTAAATTACCACTAAAAGGCACAGCAACTTAAAACTAGTTCCAAATATCTATTGCACCAATCAAAATACTTGATTCACTCTAAGAGGAACATTCTTCTCTTAAATAGAACAAAGCAACACAACAACTGTATTATAGTTGAGAATACATAGCTAAGATTTATACAATGTACCAGCATTTATATTGTTTCATATTTAAAGAAAGGAAGATCAGCAGTTAATCTCACAGTGAAATTATTGACCTATTTCCACAGAGAGTTAAAAAAGTGAAAAATTGTCTGGCTTCAGAGAAGAAATGCAAAAGACATAGTGGAACATCTAAAATAAGCAATCAGAATAAAGCATTCTTTGGGGGCTGACCTAGTGTTTTGACTTTATTTTATTTTATTTTATTTTATTTTATTTTATGTATTTATTTATTTTAATAAATTTATTTATTTTAGTTGGGGGCTAATTACTTTACAATATTGTAGTAGTTTTTGCCATACATTGACATGAATCAGCCATGGGTTCACATGTGCTCCCCCTCCCGAGCCCTCCTCCCACCTCCCTCCCCATCCCATCCCTCTGGGTCAGCGACTTAATTTTAAAAGGAAGAGCTGTCTATAATATTATTTTAGAACGTCCTCCTCAAAATCAGTCGCCTCATAATTTCTTTTTAAGATATTTTTTCCTAACAGACAAAAAACTTTAGCAAAACTCATCTTACTTTAAAAAAACAGTCTGTCACTAGCTTGGAAGAGGGGTGGTAGATGTCAAACAAAGTCATATTTCTGAGAACAAGGATAAAGATGGAATGATTTTTAGATAGGCAGTCAACTACATCTGCTTCCAAGGGCTTATATGAAGTCTGTTTTAATGTAGTCAAATGATTCGGTGTACTTGAAATAGTATAATGTTACTACATTATACGTTAATGTATTACTTGCTGTATTTCTTGTGAAAGCTACATCTCTCAAAATAAAATGCCCTTATATTTTCCAATGTAAAATGACAAGATAAGAATATACCTTAAAGCCAATGAAACTGATAATATGGTACAAGATATAAGTGACCTAGAAATAATGAGGTCTCCTAAAAGATTGTGTTTGTTGATAAGTTAAGTTACATATATAGAATGGTCTTTGACTTACCAAATACTATAAATTTAATGTCATATTAAAATGTGGTTTATTCTGTAGGCTTGTGATTATCCAAAAATTTTACCAACTTCCAGACTGGGATACTTTTAGGAGATAATGCAGTAAAGTGAATGGCACATGCGTTTTGGAAAAACAAGCAAACAAAAAGCCCCTAAACAACAGCCTGAGTTTTAATCCTAGTCTCTTCATATACTAACAGTATGGGTCAGAATGAGTCATATAATCTATTTGAGCCTGTTTCCAATTCTGTAAAATTAGAAGATGTTAAGATGCTGTGTATATGACATGGGCTTCCCAGGAGGTATTAGTAGTAAAGAACCCTCCTGACAATGCAGGAGACATAAGAGATACAGGTTCAACCCCTGCATCAAGAAGATCCCCAGGAGGAGGGCATGGCAACCCACTCCAGTATTCTTGCCTGGAAAATCCCATGGACAGAGGATCCTGGTGGTCTATAGTCCATAGTTGCAAAGAGTCAGACATGACTGAAGTGACTTAGCACACAAGCACATATATGACATATACTTATTCCACTTTCTAAGGCTTCCTAACAAATCACCCCCAGATTTAATGGTGTACACCTGTCCATGTGTTCTGTGGCTCCAGAATTGAGCCAGGTCACAGTGGGGATGTTTTTTTATCTGCTCTGCTGTCCTTTACCTTAGCAATTACCTCTTCCCATGAACCTCTTCTCCATGTTGGGCTTCCCAGGTGGTAAAGAACCTGCCTGGCAGTGCAGAAGAGGTAAGACATGTGGGTTCAATCCCTGAGTTGGGAAGATCCCCTGGAGGAGGTCATGGCAACCCATACCAGTATTCTTGCTGGGAAAACATAACACACACATGGCATGATGTCTGGGTTGCTAGGATGAGTGTCCTGAGAGAGCAGAACTCAGTAAGATTATTCTACCATACTCCATTTGTTAGAGCACTTACAAGTCCCTGCCCAGACACAGTGGAACAATACCTCTTAATGGGAAAATTTTCAGTCACGTAGTATGAACATGTGGGATGGGTTACATACACTGTGTGACCATTTTTAGAAAATGAAATTGCCTGCAACACTCAACATGTAGAAGCTATTATTATATAGTATGGAATTGTGGGAAAGGCATGGATTTGGAATCAAGATATTTTACCACTTAAAAATTCTTGTTATATATGTCTCTTACAAATTCTTCACCTATTAAATTAGTATGATACACTTATTTTGAAGGTTTTTTGGTGAGGATTAAAGAAATAATATGCAGAAGTATTTTACAAATACTGCATGCTCAGTAAATGCTTCTCCAGATTTTGGCTCAGCAGGTAATGGCACTAGAATTGCCTCAGTCTGAGTCTGCTACAAAATCAGAGTTCCCAACAAGGCAAAGCAGTTGTGAATAGGCCAAATGGATAGATTTCTGTTTAGAATCAAGCTTTGAGCAGTGTATTCAGAACCAGCAAAATATAACTTTCTATCTGGAAAAGTCCAGTGTCATCCACAAGCTTAAGGAACAAATTGAATCACAGACTCATAGAATCTTAGAGAAGGAAGTTGGCTGATAGGGCAAACTCCACATTTTATAGATAAGGGAATAAAGAGAGGTTAAATTGCTTATTCAAGGTGGTACTCTAAGGAGAAAGTATGTGGCTGAAATTCATGTCTGCTAACTTGTAGGTTCAAATCTTTTAACAGTCAACTATGCACATTATGAACTTTATACCTTTTTCCCTCTGGAATGGAAGCCTACATTAATTACAGCTAAGCATATTATGTGTGTGAATATAATAATAACATGATTACAATAGTTAATAAATTAATATGACTTAGAGTTTTTCAAAATCTTTATTAGAAGGAGTAATTATTCTATTATGGGAAACAATCAGGAAACTGAAGCTGAAAAATAACTGAAAAAATTTTCCAACTTTCCAAAAATGTAACTTTCCAGTTTTGAATGTTTGATACTGGTTAATCAAAAACAAATATGATTGTATCCATGCCTTGCTCAGTCACTAAGTCATGTCTAACTCTTTGCAACCCATGGACTGTAGCCTGCCAGGCTCCTCTGTCCATGAGATTTCCAGGCAAGAACACTGGAGTGGGTTGCCATTTCCCCCTTCAGGGGATCTCCCTGACCCAGGGATTGAACCCACGTCTCCTGTATCTTCTACATCGGCAGGTAGATTCTTTACCACTGAGCAACCTGAATTGATCATAGGTATATACTGGGCATGTCAGTCAGTTTCCCCATGGAATCAGACTGCCAGGACTGGATGCAGACTACCTGGATTAGACAACTGAACTGTGCTTCCAATCATAGTTGGTACATTGAGTGGTTGTGAGAACTAAGTGGTATATTAGTTCCCTGTTGTAGCTGTAACGAATTACCACAACTTAGTGGCTGAAAGCAGTACAAATGCGTTTTCTTACAGTTCTAGACTCCGAAGTCCTAAACAAGTTTCATTTGGTTAAAGTCAGGGTGTTGGCAGGATTCTCTGGAGGCTGTTAGGAGAGAATTTTTTTTTTTTTTGCTTTTTTTCAACTTCCAGTGGCCATCTGCATTCCTTGTGATTATATTTACAGCCACATAGATAATACAGAATAATCTTTCCATCTCAAGATATTTAATCACATCTGTAAAGTCCCTTTGGTCATATTAGAAAACATTCACAGGTCCTAGATGTAGGAGTCTTTATTCAGCCTACCACAAATGGCATGATGCATACTTATTAGTTTACCTCTTGCCTGGCTCTAAGTGAAGGCTCAATAAAAAGTAACAGATTATTATGTAATACAGTGATTTTATATTTATACACATAGTCATCATTTGCATCTCTCAAAAGCCGCACTGTTGTGTGATATTATTCAAAGACTGTGGGTGACAAAGCAATAAAGTTAAAAATTGTCTCTGAGCATCACCTAGTGGAATGACTAGAAACCAGGAACACTCCAAAGCTCTTCCCACTCCTCCTCACATGACCTTAAGAAGGCACCTCTGTATTCTATGCACTTTTAAATCTTCTTTCCACTTCTCTCCTGATTCTCACTCTTGATACCTTGATCTGCAGAGATGTCAGCCTTCACCTTTCCCTGTGTCATTGCTATTTTATCTCTGCTGCCCTTGCATCGTACCTCTGTCCCTGCCAACTGGATTTGCTCCACTCTCCAAGAACCCTCAACCATGGGTGAAATTCCCAACCCTTCTCTCTTCATCACTCTGATGATTCAACACGAGTTTTGAGCCTTTCTCTTCCCCTAGATTTCTATTTTTTCTTTCTTTTAGCAACTTGACTGTTGTATGCTCCTTTATTATTAATAATTGCTATCTATAGATCTCTTATAGCTGTCTCTTGCAGGACACTTTAAGAAGATTTCCCTAGGCTAAAATGGAGGACACTACCATCAGCTGTTTCACTGACACAAGTTCAAGATGAAGCCATTCTTTTCCCAAACACAGAGTGAGTTTTATGCTGTTCAAGGATGTGAATAATGATTTAAAATTTAGTTTGTATCAGTCGTGTGTTGATAAACATGAAATCCACAATCTCTGCCCAAGAATTTTGTTAAGTATGGGAAAGAGAAAAAAAATCAAAACATGATACATAATTGTATAATTATGCATAATTATAATATGCACATAACTATGCATAATTATAATCCAGAGTGACATGCTAGAGAATGTTAGACATTCAGGGCATGATTGAAGCATGTAGGAAAGGCAACTATTGCTGATTTGGAGGGTCAGAATTTGGTTCCTGGAGAAAATGTTCTGTATGAGGAGACTTCAAAGATCAACACTCCTTAGACTAATGAAGTGCAGGAGAGGATAGGACCAATGGATGCATGGAGAATACAGTTTTCAAAGGAAAAAGAAAAGCCTAAAGCAGAGACTTGGAGAATAAGAGAGGGTGTTGTGTGTAAAGTTCTGAGTGAATTTCAGGATGCTGAAGCATTGAGTATGACAGGAGAATGGGAAGAGAGAAGGCTGGAGAGGTTCACAAGATCCCAAGGACCTTGAGAGTGATTATAAGAAGTTTAGATTTTATATAAAGGTCAACGAGGAATTCCTGAAATGAAGTGGTATTTTAGGAGTGGTGTTTAGGAAGATCATTCTTTGACTCACACTGCAATGGAAAAGGGCAAAAGGCAAGACTAGAGATGAATTGGGTGGGGCAGGGTAGAACTCATTACGGTAAAACAGTTGAGCTTCGTTCTAAACTGGTGATTGTGACAGGTTAAAGTGGACAAATGGTTACTTAGAGGTAAATCTCACAGTATTTGATGCTTGTTTGAATGTGAATGTTATGGTGAAATGAGAGATAGGAGTTCCTTGTAACTGTCATATATAGATTCTTGGTTGTGAGGTTACTTGTCAGACTTTCGGGTCCTTTCTCAATTTTTCATTTTTGCATGAAAAGAATTGACAAGCTGGAGATAGATCATGGTGCACTCACAGATTTTGCCCTTCAATTAGGCCCCTGTTGCACACCTACATTTTTATTATTATGATTATGTTCCTTATTGTTTAACCATTGCATGGGATTCATTTCTCCAACCCTCCCATAAAATTAGATGAAACTGATCCTCATAAGTCTCACAAATCAAGAATAAGATAGGAAACGTATGACTACAAATTAGTCAGAAAGGCTGGTTTATTTAGGAGACCAGGGTGCTTTGGTGAAGTCCCTGGGAATCTTTCAGCTGAAATACATTGACAGTTCTCTTCTGCTCTTTAGGAGGTATCAGAAGTGATGGTCTTGTTAGACAGAGTGAGGGAGAATTTTCCTACTCAGCTTTTATCTATTCTCAGGGTCATTTCCTGATGTGATGCCAGAATGTTTTAAGGTGTTGAATTATTAGTAAATTCAAACAAAAAAGAGTAAAAGATTTCATAACTAGGACATGAGAGAAAAATCTTTATCCAGTGGATTATTTCTTCTCCCTCCTGGGGAATGATCTTAGACTGTCAGATCATATCCAACATGACCCCAACACACACTACATAACCATTAGGAATTCATCTCCTGTTATGACGGGAATTGGTAAGATCTGTGGTTGCAAAGCTCTATAGATGGCTAGCCTTTGCAAACAGGGGAGAAGCCTGATTCATGGGTTTCTCAAGTGTGACAGAATTCTTTAATTTTTCATTAAAGGATGTGAACAATTTACACAGTTGTCCGAATTTTCTAACAGAGAAAACCAAGCAGACAAATTTCAGAAAAATATGAAGTGCTCTTTTGGCATGCCAATGTGTTTTCTTTGTATGCTCTATGAAGGACCATGAACAAATACTATAATATTACTATTCAAGAAATATAAAACAAAATTAAAGCAAAACAATAAATAATACAAATATAAATATGTGGATAATTTTTGATTGTATTACATGGAGGACTTTTAAAAGCACAAAACAAACTAAAGAAATCACAAAAGATGGACAATTTATATCCCTTAGAAAAATTTGTATACACAAGTGTTCATCAAATCAAATGTAATGACAAACTAGAAAGAAAAGATATGATTAAGAAATTTGGCAGAAATATAGTCTAGAACCTTAAGCTCTTGTTCTTTAAAAAACAAATCCACAAGAAAATTTTAATACTTCAGGACATAATTTGGAAATAACTCACAGAGAAATACCAATCGCCTTTAAGTATATTGTGACTACCATTTGTTTTTCCTTGAACCCACTAGCAGTTCTTTTTTTCTCTTCTGACATCACTCCATGAAGTTCATTTGGGGACTCTCCTCCCCAGCCCCGACTCCAGTGGTGAACCACGTAGTCTAAGCTCAAGCCAATCAATAGTTCAGGGCTGGGCATGTGTCCTAAGAAGATCCATTCAGTTCCTAGACTGTTTCTGGGATCTGCCTGTAAACAAGCTTTCCCACTGAACTTGAACCCAAGAATATATGATGTTTCAGTTCCTGCAGCTATCTTGCCACTCTGAGAATAAAGTGTACATGTAGAAGAAAGAAGAGCATAGCAAGTAAACAAATAAAAAGAGACTAGGAAAGGATGACCTTGTTTGGAGTCTAGAAATTCAGCTGTGCTTGGAAAGTAGTTACAACCTTTCTGCAGAACAATATGTTAATATTAGCTCATATGACTCAGAACATATGTTAATACACTAAAAGGTTAATAGAATCATATTGCATATATCTGATTGATATAATTAGTAATCCTTTTAATTTCTTTTTTATATTCCATTTTATTTCCTAAATTTTTCTAAATTGACATGTATTTTATTCTTTAATTTTTATCTTTTTTATTACTTTTATAAATTGGAAAAATATGTTATTAATTATATTAATGCTAATTAATTTGATCAGTTGTGTGAGCAACATGATAATATATATGAATTTAGTTAGACTTAAAAGACATTTATTCTCATAGATATGGTAAAATTATACAAGTTATCCATATTGTGAAGTTTGAGAATACGTACTTCTGGACTGCCATTTCTGCCCAAGACTTCTGACATCAACTGCAAGTCTTGGAGGTTACCATAATCAGCCTAAATTTGAGCAATTAGCTACAAGAACTCACAGCACTTGCTGAAAGCCAGTATACTCATGATTTCAGATGACTATAGGGAAAGACAATATATGAAAATAAAAGCCAAGAGAAGAGATGCATAGGGAAGAGTCTGGGAGGGTTCCAGATATGAAACTTCTATTGAATTCTAGAAGATCTACTCTCCTGGCATTGATGGTGACAGTACACCTGAAATATTGTCAAACAGAGTTCACCTGAGTTTCGGTGTCCAGAGTTTTTACTGAGGCTTTGTTACATGGGTATATGATTGATTGATTGCCCATGTGGTTAACTCAGTCACCAGGTAGATTATTCTGCTTGGACTGCCATAACAAAATACCACAGATGGGATAACTTAAACAACAGAAATTTATTTATTCTAGTTCTGGAGGCTGGGATGTCCAAGATCAATGTCTTGGTAAGGTAGATATCATTTTGAGGCCTCTTCTCCCAACTTTTGATCACCATCTTGCTCTGGGCTCACAGAGAAAGAGCTACCTGATGTCTCTTATAAGAGCACCAGTCTCATTAGACCAGGGCCCCACCCTTATGAACTCATCTAACCAAAATTACCTCCCCAAAGCCCCATTTCCAGATACCATCACGTTGCGGTTTAGGGCTTCAATATATTAATTTTGGAAGAACACAAACATTCAACTGATAATGTCAGGTCAACTGATACCATGAAATGCCAAAGCTCCCACCTATCGTTCCAGTTTTAATATATGTGCTGTTGAAGCAAGCACAAAATCCCTACTCTAAATCACATGGTTGATTTTCTATCCAGGACCAGCACCACAGTAAAGTCCAGTGTGGTCAAAGCCCCCATCTTTGAACAAAGACATAAAATACCTGGCACAAGCTTAGGACAAAGGCCAGCCTCTTTGGGGGCAAGGTCAAATTCTTTACCACGCAGAAGAGCTAGTTTTATAAAAATAGTTTAGCTTAATAAAGTACAATAAAAGGACAGCTTTGTTCTTTCTCCTTTTCTGTGTTTTAATATAGGCTCTTCTTTCCTGACCTGATGGCAATGTCTGTGGCAGATCGTGTGGCTATATACAGACACTGTCAACTATAAAAATGGTCTTGTTTAATATTAAAAAAAGATTTTAAGTTTTTCCTCTCCCTTTCCTCACACCAAATCTGTGGACTATTTCTTCTGGTTTTTTGCTTTTGTTGTTAGGTGTCTAAGGGTTTATGATGTCTATCTTCTTTGTGAATTTTACCTTTTATCATTAAAAACATTCATCTTTGTTTCATTAAATAAATTCAAACAAACAAACCTAAGAATTGACTCTCACTACCAAGGTAGGGTTCAGATGCAACAGAGAAATAGAGTAGATATTTTCATTGGTTTGATACTGGATAAACTGACTCTCAATACACTCTGACATATCAGCCCTGCATAGGTTTATGTAGGTTCTTACACAATAGATAAGCCTTTTGTGCTGGTCTCTTTTCACCCTTTTATTAGTTCGGTCCCCCAGTCATTCTGTCCCCTAGTCCACAACTCCAGATCAAGCCACTAACCCACAGTGGTATCCTTGTGGTCCAAGGGTACTTATGCCTTCTAGCTATATAAAATGCCAAGTTTAGTTAAATTTTTCAAGTTGTTAGGAAATACCCTATTCAGCATCCCATCAAATGTCCCATAACATATGGCATATGTTACTATGCTCACTTTCTGCCCAGAAGAACTAAGGCATATGGCTGCCTGCTTACTGTACCATCATCTCCCTTCGCCTTGTCACTAAGTGTTACCAAGGCTGGCATCATCCTCTCCTCTGAATTTCCCAAGAGGAGTATGTATAGTCTTTCTCTTCACATTACCCACAAATCCAGAAGACTCACATCAGTTTTTCTTAAGAATTATCTCATGCTTTATGTCATTAGATCTGTAGTTTCACAAGCATAAGATCCAAATAGCGAGAGAGATGTTGTAGAAAATTCTTATTTATATGAGTAATTTTGGGGGTTGCCTCTCTTTTTTTGGTGGTGGTGGGACAGGGGATACACTCTTTCCTTTCCACAGAGTGAGGCTCAGGCTTCTCTACTCTTACGAATTTCCTTTAGGTAATTTCCTCATGAAACTTCCAATCATTTTTAACAAAGACTGTAAGTGGGTGGTGGGAGTTAATAGTTGAAGAACCAATTTAATCACATGTTATTAAGTTCTGTGGGAATATGTTTGTAGCTCTCTTTGAGTGAGGGAGTTATATGTCACCTACTGTCTACAGCTTTAGGGATTTCACCAATTTTTTAAAGTTGAATCGAAATATCCCATTCAGCATCTTAAAGCATGTGGCACACATTACTGTGCCCGTTTGCTGCCCCCCAAAACTAAAGCCTATTGAACTAACAGACTTAGGGAAAATACTACTTCTGATTTATATATCTTAGTCTAATCTAGAACTTCCTAATGCTGCTTTAGAGAAGGACTCTTCTAATGGAGGGATTCTCAGACTCCTAACATAATAAGATTCTGAGAAATCACAACAATGATCTGTACCTAACCACCCCAAAATTCAGTGTATTGAAATAACACATTTAATCTTGTATATCTGTTTGTCTTTGGGGGCTTGGCTGATCTCAGTTGAACTTGACTAGATGGTGCTCTGCAGACAATGGTGGCTCAGGTCCTGCTTCTAATTAACGGTCAAAGGCAGAGTGGGCATATTCAGTGTCTCTCACTTTCCTTGTGTCAGAGATGTCCTTTCCTCTCATAGCACTGGCATAGGGGTGCAAGAGAATAAGCTCAACACGTATCCTGCTAAGATCCAGGCTTGGCACTGGCATATTATTACCTCTGCCCATAGACCCTTAGTAAAAGGAAGTCATACGGCCAAGCCAAAGTCAAAGGGTGATGAAACATATTCATGATGAGGTCATGGAAGAGTGTGGATGATTGAGGGGAGAAGAATCAGGGCAGTAATTCAATTCAATCTAAAACAGCATTGGTTTGATGAAAATTTTACAAACTTTGGGCTTGCCTGTGGCTCAGCTGGTAAAGAATCCACCTGCGATGTGGGAGACCTGGGTTCAATCTCTGTGTTGGGAAGATCCCCCAGAGAAGAGAAAGGCTACCCACTCCAGTAGTCTGGCCTGGAGAATTCCATGGACTGCATAGCCCATGAGGTCGCAAAGAGTCAGACAGACTGAGTGACTTTCACTTTCTCTTTTAGTCATGAATGACTCTTTTTGACCCCGTGGACTGTAGCCTACCAGGCTCCTCTGTCCATGGAACTCTAAAGCTGACCACCAAAGAATTGATGCTTTTGAATTGCAGTGCTAGAGAAGAGGCATATTTGGGGTGGCATATTCTTGTACCCTTCACATTACTTATTACAATGACACGGTTATATTTTTTTGTGTGATTGTTTAATTAATGTTTCTCTTACTAACTTGAATATGGGCTCCAGGAAAACAGGAAACATGCTGTGTTTAGTTACTGTGATATCACTAATGTCTTGTGCAAACCACCTCCCCCAAATTCAGGGAATACATTTATTGTATTATTTTGACTATTATTTCTTATAGTGTAGGATAAAAATAGTATATAATATCTGAGGTTATATTATTGTAGCATGAGTGAAAAAAAGGAGGTATCTTGTAAAGATATTCATATATTGTCATGGAATGATTCCAACTTTTCCCCTTAGTCTTGTTTCCTTTTTAAATCAAGTTTTCTCTTAAATTAAACATCACTAAAGAGGTTCCATCTTTATTTATAACTTCCTTTTCTTCCTTCTTTCACATCATTCTGTTCTTTTGTCTTTAAAACTATCTTTTAATACTGAACCTTAAACTAACCTGATTCCAAACCCTAAAAGCCTGAATTTTGGTAAATCTCAAGGGCTTCCCCATCAAGCTAAAGAAAACACTGATTTGCATGAGTGGATAAAGTTCTACCATCTCAAATTCCTGTTATAATTAGTTTCAGAACAGTAGATCCATGTTATGTCTATTTCTATTCCTTTCCTCATCTGTGGCAAGGGAATGAGTCATTAGAATTTTAATGTTTGCATTACATGCCAGCAGTGGTCTGTTGTTATGCTTTTACTTAAATATGCTGAATTCTGACTGGCTAATCCATTCTACCTTTTATTGTAAGAAAACTGGAATGGGCTGCTAACTCAAACAAGAGAGCCTGGAAAAGGTCAAATGAGTGCAAAATCGGCTGTCATTAAATGGTGACAGAATTAGAAGGCTTGCTTTTGTGACTAAGATTGAAATTGAAACATAGAATGTCACCACATGAATTCTCTAAGATTCACGGTGAATGTGGCTGGAGTAACAACAGGGAAGAACTAACAATTTTAAGAGGATTATGTTGTATTTGATTCTAAATTCCAAAAGGACACATTCTTTAACCATAGGAAATGGGTCAAATGATAATGGGGTGGTGATAGTGTGCTGTTCTGAACTTATCCAAATGCAGATTTTTGAAAATAATTTTATTTATTTGATTTTTATTATCTTTGGCTGTGCTGGGTCTTCGTGGTTGCACAGGACTTTTTCTCTAGTTGCTGCAAGTGGCGGCTACTCTTTAATTGAGGTGCACTGGCTTCTCATAGTGGTGGCCTCTCTTGTTGCTGATCAGGGGCTCTAGAGCATGCAGGCTTCAGTAGTTGTAGCTCCCAGGCTCTAGATGCTGGCTCAATAGTTGCGGTGCATGGGCTTAGCCACTCTATGTCATGTGGGATTTTCCTGGGATCAGGGATCGAACCTGTGTCTCCTGCATTGGCAGGCGGACTCTTCACCACTGAGCTACCAAGGAAGCCTCAAATGCAAAATATTTTTGATACACATCTAAAAAGAAGCCAAGGCCTATTCTTGAAGACGTTCATAAATTTCACTACTAAAATAGTATACCTTTTCAATTTGGTCTAGTGCTGATATTTTTTAAATTTATAAATAATTATTCTGATTTGTAAATTACAGGTGCTATTTTTAGAAATGAATTTGTTTTAATTTCATTTACTTTTTGGCTACATTTTTATCTTCAGACTCACTTTTTCTTTCCAGAAAGGCTGCCAAATAATACTCCTTTAGGTTTCTAATTTATCATGTATTTAAATAGACTTTCAAAAAATAATTCTACAAGTTGTCATTTCTTTTGCTGTAGATTAGTTCAAATTTGCTCTTATTTTTCATTGCTTTTAAAAGTCACAAAAATAGATCTCTGCTATCATTTCAGGGCTTAAAGCAATGTAGCAGTCACAAATTTAGTGTTTTTTTTTTTTAATACTCATGTTATCTGTGGACTATTCAGAATAATTGTTTTTCCTTCCACTCTCTTCTGCAAATTTCCTTTTCTTGCCACACTACATTTGCAAAACTTTAAGAAGTTTCAGTCTAATGATTGAATGGAATTTGTAGTGTTACCTGTATGGTTTGGTCTCCTACTCCCTCTATCTCCCTAATTCTTTGGTAATTAAATTTATTTAATTCTTTGCCAGGTGTTGAGACTCAGGTTTGGCTGCTTGCCACTCAAAAGATGATACTCTAGAGGCAAGTGTTGGTAGAAAGGAAAGGTTGCTTTAATCAGAAGGCTGATAATCTGGGTGGACTCCTGTATCCAAAACCAATTCTGAAAATTCTACTTTATGGAAAATTTTTAAAGGGCAAAGGGGGAAAGAATCTCAGTGTATTGTTGAGGTGGGAGGTTAGATTCTGTATCAGTCTCCATTACATGCAGACTGACTCCTCATTATCTTTCTTCAGATTTTATCTAGACTGCATGATCTGCCTGTGGGATTGCTGGGGGGATTTTGAAGGGTGGAGAGCTAGTTATTCTTTAACTACTTAATTCTTCATTCCCACTTCTTTTAATCTAGGAAAATAGTGCACAGGTTTGGTAAGGCATGGTGTGTTTTCAGTAAAGCATAAATCAGCAATTAGGCTAAGTTGCCTAGTGATGTAATTTCTATAGTTAGGTTCTTCTAAGGTTAAAGGGGAATAAACAGGAAAGGGCAAATAGCAAAGGGGCAAAAGAGCTGCTTTCAAGATTTTCAAGGTCATCTGAAAGGATATTTTCATATATGGATAACAACTCATACCACTTGACTGTTTATCATATCATAATATCTTTGGCTTAGCAATTGCTTTGTTACTCAGCAGGCTCAGAGAAAAATTTTTTGATCATTGGTGTTGTCTACAGACATGCAATCTGTAACAGCAATAGAAATATTGGAAGTTGAAAAGCAGCTGTAAATAGAAGTACGAGATAAATTATTGTTACTCTCATAACAAAAGTAAAGAGCTAAATTAGCTGATCCAGGAGAAAATCAGAACCTCGTGCTTAAGAATATAATTTTGTATTTCATGAAAGTTGAGAGGTAAACAACAAAATCTTATGTGCAAACTAATAGAAAAATAGAGAAGGCCCAGAAAGTAGAAGTTACTATTAAAGTGTGTGATTTATAGGTCTGCCAGAGGGGACTCTAAGAGTCTCGATTTCAGTGAAATTATTTGAAAAATCTGTTCAGAGATGTGCTATGTCTAGGGCCAAAGAAGAGTGGAATAAAATGGATAGAATCCTTCATCTTCACATGCTCAACATATGACTTAAAGGCTCGGTGAAAGAGCAGTTGGCAGTATTTTAAGTCCATGATATATAAAGGAAGCTGTGTTACTGTTATGAGTCCTCATTAAAACTGACTAAAATTCACAGTCAGATGAGGCAAGTTCAGTTTGTTCAATATGTAGGCATATTGATTACAGTGCTCTTTTTGACACTGCAGAAGGAAAAACAATCAACCTGGGAGGATGCCGTGGACCTCGGGCTTTATAGATCCAATTTTCTTTTCATTACACCCCCTTTACATTGTTTTAGTCTTGATCCATAAGATGAATGGATCAAATAAAGGAATGCTTTGTGGGTACGGATTACCGAAAGTAAAACAAAATAACAAAGGAGTAAGAAGATGAGAAGCGTAATTTGATAAGGCATGAGCAATGTATGTGCTGTGGTAATAGAGTGTGGCTCAAATGTGACAACAGACCTTTGATAATTACAAATACCTAGTTTAGTGTGCTATTTCAGCCTTGCTGTGTATGAAACGTGCATAAGAGCATCTTACATGACTGGCCGTGGTTGGAGGAGTCTAGGTCACTTTGTCAGTTGTAGCTCTTTAATGATAATAAATTCACTAGTTCACTAAGACTGAAGTGAGAATTAGAAGTAATTACAAAAATATACTATTTCTATGGTCTTTGAGTTTTTAAAGGGCTCTTAGAGGTAGCTGAAGAGCAATCTGGCAAAAGAATTGAGTACCTATTAAGTTAGGGGCATTGTGTCAGGTGCATAAGCGGACTTACAAATAAACCATAAAACCCAGTCAACACTCTGAAACAACAGACTATCTTGCTTGAGAAATAAAATCTGAAAAAAGAGTAAATAGCAATTCAAATCTCTGAGATCCAGCCTATCAGTGCCTAGAATATACTGACCATCATTAAATGTTGAGTAAGATTCACTCTTTCATTCATTCATTTGAGGACTGAAAACACCACTGGAGTGGGCATAAACGTACATACTTCCTTGCGGGGAGGAGGTTGCATAGGGGTTGGCAAGAATGACCTTTCAATAATCTCTATTTAACTCAATTGCACTTGGAAATTAGTGTGAAAAATAAAGAATATAGATGTAGAGGAGGAAAGATAATGTTTCCTCTGAGTTCTTGACTAAGACCCTGTAATAAAAGAATAACAAAAGTAAAACAAGTTTATTAATGTGTACAACTCATATATTGGGGTAGAAAATGGCAACTCACTTCAGTATTCTTGCCTAGAAAATTTCATGGACAGAAGAGCCTGGTAGACTACAGTCCATGCTATTGCAAAGAGTCAGATAAAACTGAGGGAGCAATAGCTACTTGTGTATACCTAAAAGATCCAGGAAAAACTGACTAATGCTCTGGAGTGGTTTAGAACTCAACCTTGAGTATCATTTTAAGCCAAAGATAAAAGAAAGGAAGGTGTGTATTTGAGGGAGGCCAGTTATGGAGAGATTACTAGGAAAAGCTTGATAAATAAGGATAAGGTTTGTTAGGAAATCTTAAGCAGGTGCTTTCTCTATTGCTAAGATTCTCTTGTGACTTTAGAGTCATCCTTCTCTTTCTGGTATAGAGAGAGAGATGCCTTTACAAATGAAGATTTGATTTATCAGGATTTGATGTATACATGTAAAATTCTCTTTCAAAAGGGTACTTTCTACTTCTTTGCAGATCTTTTCCTGTTGTGCTATTTCTCAAAATAATGTATTATGCCAAAGAGGTATATTTTGGCGTGGAATATTTTTATATCCTTTATAGAAGAATATTGTTCTTCCCTGGTGGCTCAGACATAAAGAATCTGTCTGCAATGCAAGAGACCTGGGTTCAGTCCCTGGATTGAGAAGATCCCCTGGAGAAGGGAATGGCTACCCACGCCAGTATTCTTACCTGGAGAATCCCATGGACAGAGGAGCCTGGCAGGCTACAATCCATGGGGTTGCAAAGAGCTGGACATGACTGAGCTTAATTAAATTAAACTTACTTATATAGGTCATTATAATCTAGAAAAAAATTTAAATTGCACTTATGTGTGTTAATTTAATTAATTTTTTTTTTTTTTTTTTTTTGAATTTGAAGGAAAAGTATACAAAAGTGTTCAGCAGTTAATGAATACAGACACTTTTTCCCCCTCATTTTATGTTTGTGCCACAATCAACTTTTTGAAAGATGTTAGTTTGTTTTTCTTCAGTTGTTGTTGTTTAGTCACCAAGTCATGTCCAACTCTTTGGGACCTCACGGACTACAGCACGCCAGGCTTCCCAGTCCTTCACTATCTCCAGTGTATGTGTGTTAGTTGTTCAGTCTTGTCTGAGTCCTTGCAACCCCATGGACTATAGCCTGCCACGCTTCTCTGTCCATGGGATTTTCCAGGCAAGAATTCTGCAGTGGGTTGCCATTTCCTTCTCCAGGGGATTTTCCTGACCCAGGGATCAAACCCAGGCCTCCAGCATTGCAGGCAGACTCTTTACCATCTGAGCCACCAGGGAAGCCTCATAGTTTGCTCAAACTCATGTCCATTGAGTCAGTAATGCTGCCTAATAATCTCATCCTCTTCGCCCCCTTCTCCTCTTGCCTTCAATCTTTCTCAGCATCAGAGTATTTTTCAGTGAGTCAGCTCTTCACATCAGGTGGCCAAAGTACTGGAGCTTCAGCATCAGCATCAGTCCTTCTAATGACTAATCAGAGTTGATTTCCTTTAGGATTGATTAGTTTGACCTCCTTTTCTTCAGTAGAGTCCCCCAAATTATATATTAGGCCTCATAAAATTTATTCATCCCTTGTAAATATTTAGCAATAATAATTAAAAAATATTGGTTAAAAAACATGAACTCTTAGTTAACCAGATATATATTAGGTTTTTGGCATAGTTTTCTATTAAGCTTGTGATAATGAACCTATAATATTGACCCAGAAATGACAGAAGAAGTGCCACTGTAGCTAACAGGGAAGTTAGTTGTTAGGGAGATCAGATAAATAGGAAAAAGATCATAAAAATGGAAGTGTTATGAGTATCACTGGATAATCATGTATATAAAACTTGCCACATATTTCCATGAAAAGTCTCAGTATAGGTAAACCCATATTGATATCTATTAAAGAATAATTATTTGAACTCCTAAACATCTTAGTTTTAAAAACTGACTTTTATAATTTTTTATCATCAGGGCTCATCAAAACTCAAGGGTCAGTGCCTTTGAAATAACTTAGGAGATTTGACAGAAATTGTCTCATAATAATTTTATAAAAACAAAAAATTTCCAAAAGAATTGGTCTATAATCATGTTTTCCTAGACAGTGTATGGTATGATATATACATTTTTTAATAGTGGTAAACCCTTATGGCAGAAAGTGAAGAAGAACTAAAGAGGCTCTTGATGAAAGTGAAAGAGGAGAGTGAAAAAGTTGGCTTAAAGCTCAACGTTCAGAAAACTAAGATCATGGCATCCGGGCCCATCATTTCATGGCAAATAGATGGGGAAACAGTGGCTGACTATTTTTTTGTGCTCCAAAATCACTGCAGATGGTGACTGCAGCCATGAAATTAAAAGACGCTTACTCCTTGGAAGAAAAGTTATGACCCACCTAGACAGCATATTAAAAAGCAGAGACATTACTTTGCCAACAAAGGTCTGTCTAGTCAAGGCTATGGTTTTCCAGTGGTCCTGTATGGATGTGAGAGTTGGACTATAAAGAAAGCTGAGCACCGAAGAATTGATGCTTTTGAACTGTGGTGTTGGAGAAGACTCTTGAGAGTCCCTTGGACTGCAAGGAGATCCAACCAGTCCATCCTAAAGGAGATCAATCCTGGGTGTTCATTGGAAGGACTGATGTTGAAGCTGAAACTTCAATACTTTGGCCACCTGATGCGAAGAGCTGACTCATTGGAAAAGACCTTGATGCTGGGAAGGATTGAGGGCAGGAGGAGAAGGGGACGACAGAGGATGAGATGGCTGGATGGCATCACCAACTCGATGGACACGGGCTTGAGTGGTCTCCGGTAGTTGGTGATGGACAGAGAGGCCTAGCGTGCTGCGGTTCATGGGGTTGCAAAGAGTCGGACATGACTGAGTGAGTGAACTGAACTGAAACACATTGGGCTCTAACATGAGGCTGATACTTATATTATCATTTTGATATCATTATTTTGAGTTACAGTGCTGTGATTTTTGATTAATGTGATGTTTGGAAAAATAAATACACATTTACAGAGGAGATTCTTTCATCTAACCATGTCTCCCTACAATTGTTCTTCTATTCTTCAAATTCTGCTTCTCAAAGGCTTCCCCACTGACCCTTTTTAACTCTCTCTCTCTTCTGAAATCTTATATTACTTATTGCTTTACAAATACTCTTTATAAATTATTCCTCACTGCTGTCTAAATCTTTCATTTTTCAAGTCTAATCTCCCCAATTAGCTTTTAATCTCTATCATGACAGGGTCTGTGTCTTTTGACTTCTTGGTACTGCTCACAGTAATATGTAAGTAATTAAGATTTAATATGATTGAATTTAATTTAGTTTGATGTAGATTCCAATGGATTTTTTCCAATTAGATGGTGTGAGATTTTTAACCATTAAAAATATGTAACTATTACTAATTTCAGCCTGTTAAGTGTAAAACTTACCCAAAAGATGAACTAAGACTTATTATATTTTGCAGTCTTGAGATATACTTCACAGGCTCTTCATCTAATCACTTTTCTATTCATCTTCTACAAATCCCAGCCGTAAAATATAACATGCCATTGGCTCAGCTTGGATTTATTATAAATCCTTGTTCTACAAGAAACCATGTATTTATATATTCATGAAAAACATATCATTAAGTATAGAAGAAAGGACATATTAATAAAAATTTAAATATATTATTCAAGAAAGAGATAATAAGTGTATCAGGCCAGATTTTAGTACTGAAGAGAGGGGATAACTTCTGAATGAGAGGAGCCTGATTTACTGGTGTCTGCCCCTCTCACAATTTGACTACTTTCTTCAAACATTTTTAAAAAAAATAGATATATATTTAAAGCCATTTAAGGTTTATATAACCAGTTTGTTAAGCTGTATAAGTTTAACTGCTTAAAAAAAAAAGAAGCAGCTTTATTTTTCTTCAATCACTGTCATTAGATGTGCTGTAACGTATCTCCTTTTCTGGTCCCTTAAACAATATTTGAGAGAGATTCCCTAGTCCCAGTCAATCTCACTTATTATAACCAGTGAAGTTAGAAAATTGAACCATAAACTCTTTTTAAATCTCATCTCTGGGACTTCTCTGGTGGTTCAGTGGTTAAGAATCCACCTGCCAGATGAATGGATAAGGAAGTTTTGGTACATATACACAATGGAATATTACTCAGCTATAAAAAGGAACACATTTTAGTCAGTTCTAATGAGGTGGATGAAACTGGAGCCTATTATACAAAGTGAAGTAAGTCAGAAAGAGAAACACCAATACAGTATATTAACACATATATATGGAGTTTAGAAAGACAGTAACAGCAGCCCTGTATGCAAGACAACAAAAGAGACATATATGTACAACAGACTTTTGGACTATGTAGGAAAAGGTGAGGGTGGAATGTTTTGAGATAATAGCATTGAAACATGTATATTACCATACGTAAAATAGATGACCAGTGCAAGTTCGATGCATGAAGCAGGGCACTCAAACCTGGTGCTCTGGGACAACCCAGAGGGATAGGGAGGGGAGAGAGGTGAGGGGAGGGATTCAGGAGGGGGGATACATGTACACCCGTGGCTGATCATGTTGCTGTATGGCAAAAATCACCACAATATTGTAATTAGCCTCCAATTAAAATAAATAATTAAAAAAAAAAAAAAAAAGAACCCGTCTGCCAATGCAGGGGACGTAGGTTTGATCCCTGGTCTGAGAAGATTCCATATGCCTCAGGGCAACTAAGCCTGCGGGCTACTTCTGAGCTTGAGTGCTGAAACTGCTGTGCTCTGCAACAAAAGAAGCCACTGCAATGAAGGGTAGCCCCAACTTGTGGCGACTAGAGAAAGTTCGTGTGCAGCAAAGAAGACCCAAAATCGCCAAAAAATAAAATAAGTTAAATCTCATCTCCTCAACTCTACTTGTTGCAGAACAGATTCCTGGCTCCACTACCTGAAGGGAACTCTGAGGAGCACAGCTCTGGAATACATCCATCCCCTCTCGCTTCCAGGTCCAGATTTTTTTTCTGTCAGGAACTGAATATACAGCTTAGGGGACAAGATTACTCTCATCATTTCAGAGGGAAGAGATAAAGTACCACCCCCCCACCCTTTCCTTTTTTTGCTATAAAACTTTTCAGGATAGTCGGCAATTGGGTGAATAATTATCCTAAAAATGTATGTCCAAGTCCTAGCTCCTGGCACCTATGAATGGGACAACATTTGGAAAGAGGGTGTTTGCAGATGTAATTGAGGATCTCGAGATGAGAACATTCTAATTTTATAGGATGGCCGCTAAATCCAATGTTGTGCATCCTTATAAGAGAAAGAAAAGGGGAAGACACAGAGACATACAGAGAAGGATGTCATGTGAAGATGGTGACAGCGATTAGAGTTTTATATCTGCAAGTCAAGGAACTTCAAGTATTGCTGGCAGGAGAGAGAGAGAAGGGATGAAGGCATTCTTCCTCAAAGCTCAAAGGATTCTGATTCTCTTTCTCAAAGCTTCCAAAAGGAACCAACACTTCAGACACTTTGATTTTGGACTTCTGGATTCCAGAACTGGGTGGTAATAAGTTTCTTTTGGTATAAGTCAACTACTTTGTTTTAATTTGTTACGACAGCCATGGGAAACTAAGGCAGACTCATTCTTGATGCCTGTGTGTGGCAAATGTTTGCCCTGTCGGGGAGTACTTGCAAATTCTTAAGATAATTCTAGGCCATCTTCCACTGTCTTTTCCCGAATCTGAAAGGTCAGCTTCAAGTTTAAATTTCCCTCCTAGTCTTAATCCCAGTAGCAGGCAGTATATTCAAAAGTTTGTGCTGCTCTCATCCTCTTGCCTTGAGGTCACTCCTCATTTGTGGCTTACTGAGAAGATAGCTAAGACATTCTGTCGTATTCCACTGATCTCAAAGAAACCACACATGTTCACCATGACAAACTCTGAAAACAGGTTGCTCTAGTCCTTTCGTCTCTGTACCTGTCCCTAATTTTATTGTTTTGCTCTGGGGAGTCTAGTGCCTAACAGACAACTGACCTGGGAATGGTATGCCAACTCTTTCTCCTGCAGGACAGTCATTTCTAGGCTACTGCATAGTTTCAGATTTTTTGAGAAGCAGCACCTTCTTCCCTGTTGTGGTGGTGGAAGTTAATAAAATTTCTCTAAGAACTTATGGGTTCTACAAGAAAAAAATAACCTGGTATCTTTCTCTCTCTTACTTCATATGGACCTACCCTCTTTCTTAGATTTGGGAAGAAGATGGGATAACAATTTGTGGTAGTTGAAACTGGTTCTCCAAACTCATAATTAACTCAGGAGTGGGGGAGGTGGTAGACAGTGTCTGCCCTCAACTGTTGACCAGCCCTCCTTAGAATGTAGGGTAGTTAGTGCTTCTTTGCCTTCAATTTTGGATGCTGGTCACTGATTTGGGGGGCACTGGGAACCATTTTACTCAATAACATTACATGCACTTTACATAAGTGTGTGGATTTAAATCTTTAATGTGAAAAAACAGCAATATTTGCTTTTGCTATTTATTTGATATCCAATTGAATTCTTCAGTTTACTTCTTTGTAAAATAAGAGATTTGGACAAAAATCAGTTATTTCTTACTCAAGTGATTTTAGGAAATAGAAAGGAAAATAGACACACAAAGACATTGTGAATGGGGGCTGTGACCAACTTAAAAAGTGTCAGTACTTTACCTCATATATTAACATTGTTTGCAAGCCAGTTTTTATCCTCTGCTGGATGGCCTTTAATGGCCATTCCACATTGAATTGTCCATGCATCTGTTTCCATACATCTATGCTCTTTACACAATCTGAGAGCATTGTTTTTCTTGTCATAATGATTGGAAGTGGGAGATACTAGATCTTTTAGTGAAAAGGGACCAGAAATATTATATATGCAATTCTCCTTTGTTCCACATGATTTTCAAATGACTAACAGGACATTCATATGGGGGGCATGTTTGTTCATATTTATTCAAATTGAAACTCAATTCTTTTTTTTATATAGAGAGATATAGATAAAGATTTCTTGCATAATTTTATAGAGATACTTTTCCAGAAATATACATTGCTGTGTATTTTGAGGGATTATTGCACTTTATTTTGTTTAAAATCTTACCCAGCATTATTTAGTATCAGTCACTTTTTGACAAAATCATTTCAGCAACAGCAAGCTATTCATTGAATTTGAGTCCCCAGTGCTTCATACCTGAATCAGGTAGTATTTGTCATTTAGCATTTACGAAGTTATATGGACAAAGGCCAGCATCTTACTATTTCATGAAATCTTATGTAGTTATGCCTAGGAGTATACTTTAGATTTTTTCTAATAAAGTGGTTTCTTATTATTTATATGTAAATAGCAGATATGAGTTTGAGTAAATTCCAGGAGTTGGTGATGGACAGGCAGGCCTGGCATGCTGCAGTCCATGGGGTCACAAAGAGTCAGACACTACTGAGTGACTGAACTGAACTGAAATAGCAGATAAAGCATTATATAGATTTTTAGGAAAAAAAAAAAACTACATCTAGTTAGATCTTCATATCTATGATCTTAACTTTTAGGTGATAAAGCAAATATGGCAAATTATTTGCTGTAAAAAGGGGAAATTGGTTTGATAAAACTAATCTACACCTACCTCCAGAGAGCTGAAAAGTTTCAAAGGTCATCAGAATTCTAGTGTACATGTATATATGCATATATGGATCTTCACTTATTCCTTGCAGTATACATGTTCAATGTCCTTTACCATGCCATTGTCCTCACACTATGAAATTCTTTTTGGAGTCACCAGGGGTTTAAAATAGTCTATTTTAAAATACTGTATTACTATTTAAAGTGTGTGTGTGAAAGTCACTCAGTCGTATTCGACTCTTTGTGACCCCATGGACTGTATAGTCCATGGCATTCTCCAGGCCAGAATACTGGAGTGGGTAGACTTTCCCTTCTCCAGAGGATCTTCCCAACCCAGGGATCAAACCCAGTCTCCTGAGTTGCAGGTGGATTCTTTACCAACTGAGCTATCAGGGAACTTCAACCTGATACCAACTTCCAGATAGCCTATTCGTTTGATGGTTTCCTCAATAGAAGCAGTTTTTCAATTTTCATTTTAATATGAGAGAAGTATAACTTCCTAAATATTGTCTATGGTTATTTTTAGATTTTTACAAAATTCTTTTTTGCCATGATTACAATATTTATAAGAGTTTTAAAGTTCAAACTAATAAACTGGAAACTCAGTATTAAATGGCGAAGTATTTTCAGCATCATAATGAGAAAGGATCATTTTATTTTCAAATCCTTTTTCTTTCTAGCTGAATTTATAATTAGTGAGCACATGTTAAAAAAATGTGAGAATATTAATGAGCTATTGATAGATGTCTCATAGAATGAGGTCAAATATTTTATATATATATATATATATATATATATATATATTTATTTGTACATATGTTACAGAGAAAATTCCCATTATGCAAGATAATTGTCATTTGTCACAGAAAATTTCCATAGAAATTACAGGTGGCATAAAATTACAAGAAGCTATTTATCTGATCTCTCCCCTTTCGGTTATTTACTCCCTTTTGTCTATAAATGTATCTTCCCATTTGCTCACATCTTTACTTCCCTTTATTTACAACTAAAACATATAGAGAGCAATTTCTACTACAATTTTAAACTAAAATCTGAGGATTCTGCAAACATGTGATGAGTACTTGATATAGTTGAAATTTAATGGAGATGTAGTCAGTGATAGAAAGTGTCGGAGAAGCTTTATATCTCTTATTTCTCTCTATTCTGCAATTATAAAATAGATAATTCACATATTTTAAAAATTCACATATTTGTTTTATTTATTAAGTTAGACAACAAAAACAAAGTGATTTTTAGGGTAGGCATTTCTATATCTTCTTTCTCACTAGTATTTTCATTGTTTTTACATTATTTTCACTTCTTTCATCAAGTTATAGATATCTGTGATATAATGCATAAATTTGGAGATTGAAATAAAACCCAGGTTGACACTAATGTATGAGCAGGAGTATAATCCAAAAAGAATACCTTTATATTGCTCATAATTGTTTCTATTTTGGACTGGAATTATTAAGGGAATCTGCTAACAGAAGATTGTTTGGCAGAGGATATAACTACAGTGTTCGGTAACACACAAATTGCTCCTCAAGGTAGAAACCTAGCTTGAAGGAACCTATAATTGTCATGTCCTTGAAGGGTGCTTAACCTCGAGTTCATGGCTGAAATTGTATGCAGTATTTTAAACATTCTGTGTGCCTATGTGTGTTTGTATTTTTGGTAAGTGTGGGGTGGGGTGTGGTCTATTTAGTATTTTAGACTCTCAAATCTGGTAGCCTATGACCCTCTATACCTTAGGATTGCTGAAATCTCAGTTTTTTGCCTCTAGATAATTTACAGGAAAATATTTATTTTCCCCTCTATTTTAAATATTTCACTGAATAAATAAATTATCCTGCCCTTTAATTGAGAAATGTGATACACTCTTGGTCATTAAAATCCTCTAACACTATTGGCTTTAACAGGCTTTACTCAAATAAAAGCTAGTTCCATTTCATTTTTAAGATTTATCCAAGTAACATTCCTGAAAGCTGTACATTTCATTTGTGCTTTCTGATTATTTAATTTAGTGACTTAATAAGCTTATCTCCAGTCACAGATAAAATGGCATTTATATAGACTCTAGGGTATGTGTTAGGACTGAATTCTTCCTGCTTCAGTTTCAAACTAGACTCGATTTTGACAATATCAGATACCAAAGTGAGTGTGAGACAAATCTACCCATGAAGATTTTCAAAGAAACTGAATAAGAAACTACTCTTTTATTTCTTGAACATCTCTTGGACTTGGACATTATGAAGATGGTCACAGTGTGAAGAGAGGATCTTATGAAAGGGATTAGTAAAGAGGTTTCTCTGGAGCTGCTGTACTGCTTGGCTGTTCCGTCTTCTTTTGAGGAATAGGCTTTAGGCAGGGAGTTACTCTCCACCCCCAAGCTTGAAGAGGGGAGGCTTCTGGGCTCGCTATTCTTGTCCTTTGAAATAGTCAGGAAGCTTTGACTATTGGTGCCCGACCCAAACAAAGCAAGGTAAAGCAGAACGAACTCGAGTTTCTTCCTGCTCAAGAAATCCAGAGGAGGAAAGAAGGTCCTATTAACAACTTTGGTGGCTGCACTGGGATAGGCCCACCCTCTCCAATCTTGCCAAGGAAAAAGAGGTACGATTGTTTCTAGTGAGTCAGATGTAAACCACTCTATGAGGATTTGGTGGGGGGTGGGGTGGGAAGTGTCCACTCGGATATCAGGAGGAAGCAAAAAGGGCTGGAAGTGTACTCTGGATGCTCTGGGTCTGGGCCTGAGTCATAATTCCACATGTAGTAGAGACAGATGGACCGAGGACAAGGGCATTTCAGGCAAGAGGAGGAGCATGGAAGCATTCTGAAGCTCATAAAAGCAAGATTATGAGAGAAGGAGTTGGCTTTGTTTATCAGCGAGGTGTGCTGAAGTCACTGAGAGATTTACCCATCTACTCCACCCAGACAGCACAAAGTCACCCAGTCAAGCAAATCTGGTAAGAAGCTAAACTGCAGCTTGCAAGTAAAGAGAGAAGCTAATAGAGAAGTGGCGCTTACCACCCTCATCCAGCTTCCTTGAGCTTTCAGTTTGTGGAAGAAAGAGATTTCAAGCAATGTCAGGATTGAAGTGTTTTGAGTATCTGATGGTAGATATTTTAATTACTGAAATAAAATGTATTTGTAATCCTAAGTGACCATATTGTGATTTACTCCCCTTAAATGTGCAAAAAAACCTTGGGACCTACTGAGCTTCCATCTACAGCTACAGGGAGATGGCCTTTATTACAGAAAGTTAGAAGGGATGATGAGAGAGCAAAAGAAAGTTGTGTTTTATTTATGTCTTAGGTTCTGTTTGTTCATCATACTGGTTGTGCTGCTGACAAGGAATTAGGCCATTAGCACTACTTGAAGCTGATTATTTTTTTGTGCAACCTACTATTTTTTATTTTTTTTTTACAGTGCCATAGATGAATAGATGGGTAGAATCTAATAGTACTTAGCTTTCAAAGATATGTTTTAGTCTCCATCATTTTCACTATTATTCATTAAACGCAAGCCATGTATGTTTTATCCTTGATATCTGTGCCATACTATTTCAGGTTATGATATAGTTCATTTCCAGTTTTATTCTCAGAAGAACATAATCACTTATGTTAGTGAGAGTGTGTCATCCAGGGTCAGTATTCATGACTCCACACAACTTCGTCTCCCACCTCACTAGCTGGAGATGAGAAAACTCTGACTTTGAGAGCCAGACTGTCTGAAAGTCATAATGTAAAACTGCTTTCTAAACTAATTCAGCTAAATCACATTTAATATCAGATTTTAGTGACTCTCTCATGACTGTCAGCTCTCCAAGCTCCCACATGACTCTTTAATTAATTGTTCCTCCTTTAGTGGCTTTTGGTCAGGTCCCTTTCCTTAAAGCACCGTTCCCCCACACCCCTCTATACATACCATGGCAGAAACGTTGTCTGAGATTCCACTATTGTTAAATGTAGCCCAGTATCATTTAAATATGTTGCCTTGATGGTGGTGATGTCACTCAGGTAGTTGGCCTACAAGGAACTAGCACAGTTTCACTTATTTCATTTTAATGGGTCCCCTTGGCTTTGAGGCTATAAACTAAAATACCACTGCAGTCTCCTCCAGCAATCTCAAACTTAATTATTCCACTCCAGGAAGCTGTCTGATGGTCCTGCAGAGACCTGCTTTTGCTCTCAAATGCAGTCCCTTATTGTGTGGCCAAATTACCTTTGTTTCTTTCTTTTTTGTAAATTTATTTACAAACAGCATGGAAAAGCACTCCTCAGTACAACTTAATAGGTGATTAGCACAAATATGATTTCAAGAATTTAGATTGGATATTTGTCAGGGTTTTCTTTTTTCCCCCCTCTGGTATCATTTTTTTGTTTTTAATTCTTTCCCATGTAATCACTAAGACTTCTTACATGCTATTCCAAGTACTGGGCATTGTGGGTAATGTGGTATAAATTGCTAGGAGAGCTGACTCAAATCTTTTCCCCTACTCAGTTTTGATATTATTTATTAACTTTCACAGTTCAGATGACACTTCTTATATGCCTATCTCTACCAATATCTTTTTTTGCTGCTTTGAGCAAATTTAGTTTTCTAAGCTAACATTCCTAACTGATTTTGCATAAAACAGGAGACAGAGACACATTGCAGGAGAAAGAGCCAGAGAGGTCAGAGATTTGCGGATGTTGTCCTCTGCAATATACATTTATCTATGAAAATGGAAATAGTCACTAACATATTTGACGAGTGATGGAAAAATTTTAAAATTTCATATTTATAATATGAAATAATAGTAATATGAATATTTTCACAATTTGAATAATAACAAAGAAAAATTCAGCTCATAGTCAAAAAGAAGATTGAACTAAAACCCAGAAACTCTGTAATAATATACAAAGGAATATGTGGACTCTATTCAATACTTTGTTCTATGAAGACTAATAGGAATCTTATTTCTTGCTTCTATCTCTCAGTCTTTAAAGATAAAGGGGTAGCTCTGCATATGCTGTGTTTCCTACTAATAACATTTTCTTTCTATTGCTAGTCTTAGGCTTTAGGGAAGAAATGGTAAGGTGAGAGAGGAAAAAGTAAAAAAGCCTGGCTTTATTATACTTTATGTGTGCAAGTAGTTTTTAATTTTGTTCTTTTCAGCATAATGCTTTCATCTGTACAAGAAATTAAGTGCATGAGAATTAATATGCTCTGGTCAATAGATGAAGCAATAAAATATAACTGAAGAGAAAGGACCCCCATCAGGCACACACTTTATAGACATTTACTTCCCCAAGTGGATGCAATATTTACTTCTCTGGATTGAAGCTTCACACAAAACAAGAATTATATTTTCTTCATTTTGAGCTTGCAAGCCTACTTCATTTAACAACTGTGGAACTGAGAAAGAGAAACAGATGCAGGGACAGATAATATTTGGAAAAAGAGCCAGAATGAAGTTGAATTCCACTGGTTTATTTTGGGTTTCGGAGAATGTGGAGAAAAAGAGATTGAATTTAAACACACAAAACCTACAAACACTTTTTCTAAAACTCATTTTAGTTTATCCCCCCTGAACAAACTGAACAATATTTATGAAACTCTGCCTTAGTCCCAGTGACCACTTTTGAATTACTGGATGGTCAGGAGAGAATTGGTGAGCACATCAAGATTGGCAAGTCGTTGCAGACAGAGCAGGCTGATGCAGGTTTCACATAATCTATTGATTCAGCATGAAAGATTCCTTATAAAATGAGTTCCTATACTTTTCAGACACATTGAAAAACATACAGGTATTGATAGCTGTTATTTGCTTAGGCTTAGAGACAAACAAAAGCAAATATTGAGATTTTACTATTAAGAAATGCCAGTTTAAATAATCTCCCTATGACCTAATATCAAATACTTAATGATTGAAGGCTAGTATACCAAAATATAGAGTCTATATATTGTTACCACGTAAGTGAAACATATAGTTCCCTACTCAAAGGGAACTAACAGGTAAAAATGACACAATAGTCTTGACAAAACTTTGAAAACATTTAAATAAACCTACAGTTTGGGCTTTCATTTTGATCATAATAAATTTCACCCTCTTACAACTCTTGCAGAGAATTATTTTCCATATTTAGCAAAGTAAAACATATTTTAAGCAAGTATCTTTCTATTATGAGGACTGATTTATTCAACAAATATTATATAATGGCACTTGGCTGTTTGACTAGGTTTTTTTCACTCCCGGTCCATCAAACAGAAAAATTTTAGGGAGAACAGATACCATTTTGTCATGTCTGAAGCTTCTAAAACTTTAAAGAAATGAAGTACAGAATTTCAAACACATACTCACAGGACACCTCCTAGGTTCTTGGAAGGGATGTAGTACAGTGTGGGTCCCAAATTTCAAGCTGTATTAGCCTCATAATTAAGCTTACCCTGGTCTCCTGTAATCTGACAGAAAGAAGGATTCTCCTGTTCTGTGAATTGGTAACAAGTGGCAGCAACCTGAAAAAAAACAAGAGAAAAGAATGCACTCTCCTTTGCTTTTCAGTACAGTGCTGAAAAAGGTTTTCCTCAACTTTCCATCATCAAATTGTGGTAAGTATGCCTTTCCCTACTTCTTTAGTAGCATTATTACAGGGATGTGTCACTGGGGGGGCAGGTTATGTGTCCTCGGTTGCTTCAGTTATATCTAACGCTTTGTGACCCCACGGACTGTAGCCTGCCAGGCTATCCTGTCCACAGGATTCTCCAGGCAAGAATACTGGAGTAACTTGCTATGCACTCCTCCAGGGGATCTTCCTGACCCAGGGATCAGATCTGCATCTCCTGCATTGCAGGCAGATTCTTTACACTGAGTCACCAAGGAAGGGCAATGGAGCTAACTGACAGTTAGCAGGAGGTGAATCCCATAGCATCAGAAAGTGCATCATGGAGATATAGTCTAATACAAGCAACTTCATTTCAGTTCAGTCGCTCAGTTGTGTCTGACTCTTTGTGACCCCATGGACCGCAGCACACCAGGCCTCCCTGTCCATCACCAACTCCCGGAGTTTACCCAAACCCGTGTCCATTGAGTCGGTGATGCCATCCAACCATCTCATCTTCTGTCGTCCCCTTCTCTTCCTGACCTCAATCCTTCCCAGCTTCAAGGTCTTTTCAAATGAGTCAGCTCTTCACATCAGGTGGCCAAAGCATTGGAGTTTCAGCTTCAACATTAGTCCTTCCAATGAACCTAGGACTGATCTCCTATAGAATGGACTGGTTGGCTCTCCTTGCAGTCCAAGGGACTCTCAAGAGTCTTCTCCAAGACTACAGTTCAAAAGCATCAATTCTCCAGCGCTCAGCTTTCTTTATAGTCCAACTCTCACATCCATACATGACCACTGTAAAAACCATAGCCTTGACTAGACGGACCTTTGTTGGCAAAGTAACATCTCTGCTTTTTAATATGCTGCCTAGGTGGGTCATAGCTTTCTTCCAAGGAGCAAGTGTCTTTTAATATCATGACTGCAGTCACCATCTGCAGTGATTTTGGAGCCCAGAAAAATAAAGTCAGCCACTGTTTACCATCTATTTGCCATGAAGTGATGGGACAAGATGGCATGATCTTACTTTTCTGAATGTTGAGCTTTAAGCCAACTTTTTCACTCTCCTCTTTCACTTTCATCAAGAGGCTCTTTAGTTCTACTTCACTTTCTGCCATAAGGGTGGTGTCATCTGCATATCTAAGGTTATTGATATTTCTCCCGGCAATCTTGATTCTGGTTTATGCTTCCTCCAGCCCAGCGTATCTCATGATGTCCTCTGCATATAAGTTAAATAAGCAGGGTGACAATACACAGCCTTGACATACTCCTTTTCCTATTTGGAACCAGTCTGTTGTTCCATGTCCAGTTCTAACTGTTGCTTCCTGACCTGAATACAGGTTTCTCAAGAGGCAGGTCAGGTACTCTTGTATTCCCATCAACTTAAGACCCTGTAAATATTAAGAAATAGTGTGGAGCCCAAACCAGGAGTGAACCTAGGGGTGTCAGAGCAGGGATTCATGCTAGGGAAAATGAGGTCATGACAATTATTCACTTACTAACTGAGACTGGATTTTGGTAGCACAGTTATGGAGCACCTATTTATTGGCCATATGTTATGCTAGGCCCTAAAGATATACATATAACTAAAGCTGACTATCAGGGAATTACAAATCTTGTGGGAAAAGTACCTTCTCTAACACATAGCACAACTGATTTCTAAATTATAAAAATCTATATAAATCATGAAGTGCCTTGAGTGATTATAATTTGTTTACTTAATTCAGAAATCACTCCACTCCTCCACTCTACCTGCAGCCTTGATTCAGGAGGCATCTTTGATTACCTCTACTGCCATTTCATCCAATCTCTATGCCATTTCAGTTTTTCACAGATGCTGGAACCTGGTTAGCTCTTAGAAGGTGCACCTGGGGCAGGACTTGCTTTGCATGGTAAAGTTAGTGGTCCCACATTTGGAAGTAAGAAAAATTAAAGAATAGAGAGATGGATAATTTTATTGGCATGCTTCCTTCACTAATGAAATGATGGGATATCTGGCTTTGTGATGTCAGGAAAGAAGAGGTTCCTGGTTTCCTTCTTCACATGAGACTACCCTTCCCTAAAAGTCACCCCATAGTCTTTGGAGAGAAGATGCCTTCATGGTGTTTTGTGCTCCTTGCAGCTTTGGACAACACCAGTGACTTTAGTTAACTGCTGACTTCATCCATCAGCATTGTAGGGGTGAAAAAGTGTTCCTCAATCCTCTTACAGTCCCTTAGCTGGTCTGAAAATTAAGCTAACAAAAAACAATTAACAGTAGAAAAGTACACAAACTATGTGACACAGGAGCTTTCATTAAGGAAATGAAGTCCCTAAGAAACATATGAAGAATACACAGTTGTGCAGATACACAATAGGTAAGAGTATGAGATAAGTATAGCTCACAGGGGAAACAGCAAGACCTGTTTGTTCAGATTCTTCTTGGTGTCCCATTGTCTTTGGAAATAAGGATGCTCGTTTCCTCTGGGTATAGGGAGGGCACCTCTCACATACGTATTTCATGGTCTTTTTCAGGGATAAAGGGCAAGGTTGAGGTTGGAGTATCTTCCGACTTTTGCCATTTTCTGAGACTTCTTCAGCTTAAAACATTCAATATGCCGAGGTTACATGTTTTAGGTTAGCAAGTCCTGAGCCCCATGAGCAGCATTGCAAACATTTGATCACGTCTTTCTCCTTAAAACATTTTCTTCTCCTGACTTCTGGGACAAAGTTCTCTCCTGGTTCTACTCTATCTCATGAGTTGTTCCTCCTGAGTCTACTCTGTTAGCTTCATTCTTCTCAATGTCTACAAGTTGGAGAGCTTGAGACTCATTCTTGAAGCAACCTATCCTGTCAACCTATTGAGACACTTCCAGTGATCTCATCAGATCACATACATAGCTTTGAATAACACTGATACTGTGATGACTCTAAAATTTATATCTCCAGCCTGAACCACTTCCACGGAATCCAGAAATGTATGTCAAACTTCCATAGACACCTCCACTTAGATTTATCAAAATAATGTATCAAAAATTGTGTTCCTCATTTTCCTTTTTAAACTAATTTTTATCACTTATAATACTACCTTCTAGTCAGTCAATTCCATTAGTCTGACTGCTCAGAAAAAAACTTTGAAATTATCATTGATTTCTCTCTACCCTACATCCAAACCAACAGTAAATTCAATTGTCTCTCTTTTTGCAGTCCAATATACTTATTAATTTTTACCACCTCCATTGCTAACATCCACATCCAAAACAACATTATTTCTTGCCTGGACTTTTGCAATAGCCTCATAATTGGTCTCTGTTGTCACTTTTGTCTTACTGCAGATTAGTCTCTTCACACAGTCAGGGTGATTATTTCTGACATGTCAGATTACATCATCCCCTACAAAGCCCTACAGTGGTTATCCATCTCCACAAGGCTAAAATCTAAAGTCCAAATTATGAGTGTGATCACATTTTTATGCTCTCAACTCTTCTTATCCTTCTTGCTTGCTTAGGTCCAGATATGCTATTCAACTTGCAGCTTCTTGAACATGTAAAACATGTAAAACATGTTTCAACCTCAGGACTTTTGCATTTGTTCCTATTGTGCTCTTCACCAAGATATTTACATATATCATCCCTCACTTGATTCTCAACTATCCTCGGACAGAGAAGAGGCAACATCTACCACCTGGAATTCCCTATTCATCTTACCTGATTTATTTCTCTTTGTACAAGTTATCATCATTTAGCATATCACATATATTGTTTTAAGTTTTATTGACATATGACTTTGTGTAAGTTTATGGTGTACTGCATATGATTTGATATGCTCATTTTGCAAAATAACTACCACAGTAGGGTTACTTAACATCTCCATCACCTCATATAATTACCATTTCTTTCTTTGTGGTGAGAACATTTAAGATCTACTCTCTGTGTTATACACAGTTATTACTAACTATAGTCACCATGCTGTACATTAGATCTCCAGAACTTTTCATCTTATAACTGGGAGTTTGTACCCTTTGACTGACATTTCCCCATTTCTTCCACCTTTAGCCCCTGGAACTATCATTCTACTTTTTCTTGAGTGTGATTTTCTTTTTCTAGATTCCACATAATAGTGATATATGCAGTGTTGGTCTTCCTCTTTCTGACTTATTTCTCTTAGCATAATGTCCTCAAAGTCCATCCATGTCGTCACAAATGATAAGATTTCCTTCTTTCTCTTGGCTGAATAATATTCCATTGTACATATGTACCTTGTCTTCTTCATCTGCTCATCCATTGATGAACACTTAGGTTGTTTCATATCTTGGCTACTATGAATACTGCTGCAATGAACATGATAGTGCAGATATCTTTTGGGGATCATGATTTTATTTCTTTTGAATTTATACCCAGAAGTGGGATTGCTGGATCACATGTTAGTTCTAGTTTTAACTTTATGAAGAAACTCTGTACTGTCTTCCATAGTGGCTGAGCCAGTATACATTCACATCAACAGTACACCAGGGACTCCTTTTTTTTCTCATCCTTGCCAACATTTCTATCTTTTGTCTTTTCAATAGTAGCCATTGTAGCATGAATAAGAAGTCATCTCATTGTGATTTTGATTTACATTTCCCTGATGATTAGTAGTGTTGAACATGTTTTCATTTACATGTTGGCCATTTACATGTCTTTATTGGAGAGATGCCTGTATGAGATCCTCTGGATGGAGGATGATCCTCTGTCCATTTTAACATGAGATTTTTTTTTTGTTGTTGTTGTTGAGCTGTATGAGTTTCATATGTATTCTAGATGGTAATCCCTTATCAAATAATTGATTTGCAATTATTTTCTTCCATTATATAAGTTGCCTTTTATTTTGTTGCTTGTTTCCTTGGTTTGCAGAGTTTTTTTATTTGTTTGTTTTTTGTTTATTGTAAGCTCATTCATTTTTGCTTTTGTTTCTTATGCTTTTAGTGTCAGTTTCAAAAACTTATCTACAAGACCAACGTAACAGAGTTTTTCCCCCATGTTTTCTTCTAGAAGTTTTATAGTTTCTGGTCTTATGTTTAAGTTTTTAATCAGTTTTTTGTTAATTTTTGTGCATGATATATGATAAGGGTTTTATTTCATTTCATGTGATTATCCAGTTTTATCAGCACTATTTATTGAAGAGACTATCTTTTCCACATTTATTATTCTTGGTTCTCTTGTTAAAAATCAGTTGACCATATCAGTAAAGAATCCACCTGCAATGCTGGAGACTCCAATTTGATTCTTGTGTGGGGAAGATCCCCTGGAGAAGGGATAGGCTATCCACTCCAGTATTCTTGGGCTCCCCTGGTGCCTCAGATGGGAAAGAATCCACCTGCAATATGGGAGACCTGGGAAGATCCCCAGGAGGAGGACATGGCAACCTACTCCAGTATTCTTGCCTGGAGAATCCTCATGGACAGAGGACCTGGTGGGCTAGAGGCCATGGGGTTGCAAAGAGTCAGACATGACTGAGCGACTAAGCACACAGCACACATATAACTGAAGGTCTACTTCTGGGCTCTTGAATCTGTACCATTGTCTATGTATCTATTTTTATGCAAATTGAAACTGTTTGATTATTATAATTTTCTAATATTGCTTTGAAATCAAGAGAGCTTCCCTTGTGGCTCAGCTGGTAAAGAATCTGCCTGTAGTGCCGGAGACCTGAGTTCGATCCCTGGGTTGGGAAGATCCCCTGGAGAAAGGAAAGGCTACCCACTCCAGTATTCTGGCCTGGTGAATTCCATGGACTGTATAGTCCATGGGGTCACAAAGGGTCGGACATGACTGAGCTACTTTGACTTTCACTTGAAATCAAGAAGTGTGATACTTCCAGGTTTTTTTTTTTCTTTCTCATGATTGCTTTGGCTATTTGGAGTATTTTGTGATTCCATATAAATTTTAGAATTCTTTTTCCTATTATTGTGAAAAGTACCATTGGAATTTTGATAGGAATTGCATTGAATCTATAAATGTCTTTGAGTAGTATGACCATTTAAACTATATTAATATTTGTTAACAATATATAGAATTAGCCATGGTATTTGTTATAGGTCTTAAAGGATGCTTAAAAAGATTTGGAAAAAATAATTCTAATATCCTATTATAAAAAAAAATTAGTGTTAATGTATTTTCAGGAAAAGATTTCTAAAAGATATGCCTTAAATGAAAGGCGCTATTTTCTGGACAGTGTAAATAATGGAATATAGAATAACCTCTTAGCCATCTGGCTTTTCCATCTTCTATAGCATACATGAAGAAGACCCATGTCGATTTGGTCAGTCACTGTGTTACTGATGGTACATTTCCTTTTTAACTTTAGCAGAGTTTATTTGAATAGATGGCATGCAAACATATTTCTATGATGAGCTGGTGTTGCTCACTTGGTTTACAAACACCCAGGGATGTTGGGTTTAGAAGCTGCGAAGACATTCAGCACCCACGAGGCTCTTTTTGCTCTGTGTCATCTTTACTTTGCAGATGGGGTTAATGATGATTCTTTCAAGAACTTGACATTTGTATTTCCAGTATGCAAAGAATGTTTCTAACTGCTTTTAGTGATAGGCTTAATCTAAGAGTAACAAAAAATCTCATTCCCACCCTCCCTGCCCGGGGGCCCTTCAACACTTCAACATGTGGAACCAAGAAACTGTCTTTTTTAAGAAGTGAGAGAAATTGCAAGTATCTCTAGCAATTTTCGGGAAATATCATCTGTGAAAATAGTTTCATTATTCAACACTTCTGAAATGTGAAAATGAAATACACAAAATAAAACCAAAAGCACCATGGGACTGAAGAGTTTGTAAAATAGAATATAATATAGAAGAATAGAAAATAAAGCCTGCATATTATTTATTGGTGGCTTCATATTCTTAACATGGGGCCAATACAGAAGAGTATAAGCAGATGTCTTCATGACAATATACCAGGAAAATAAACCTATAAATACTGATTTTTTTCTGTACCTACCTAACATGCAGAGTTTGTCAAATTTCTTAAGCTTATATTTGTCAGAAATATCTGTAGAACAGCTGTTTGACTTCCTTAAATTTTAACTTAATGTTAGATATATTTTTACTTGTTATGATGGGGTTGAAGGGCAATTCCATTATGCTTTATAATTACAAAATATTTTTATAAAACAAAATATTAAAATTTCAGAAAGATTGAAAAAGGTAAAAAATCTTGAAAGGTCTTTGAAAGGTCTTTCCTTAATTTTATAAGTAAGTAAAAATTAAGATCAGTTTGTCAATGAAATGATTTAAAGTATAGAGCCTAATTTTCGTTCATTCTAGGTTGTTAACATACTTAATAGTACTACTGATTAAATATTAATCTTTTAAACTATCTTAAACATCTTTTAAAATTCTGGTCCTCTCTAATATAATTTATATTAAATATTAGATAGAAGGTAGACATAAGATGATGCATCTTTTAAGGAAATATATTTACTTCACATATGTTTTCTACTTTTCAAAATAATCCCACATTTATGTATATCTTCAATATAATCTGACAGGTTTTGGTATAACATATGGTTAATCAGTCTGGATTCTGGATTGCAAGCCACACTAACAATACTTAGCTAACTTATCTGAAAAGGAATTTCTTGGAAATATATCAGGCCATCAGGCTTCCCACATGGGTCAACTGTAAAGAAACCACCTACCAATGTAGGAGACGCAGGTTTGATTCTTGGGTAGGGAAGATCCCCTGAAATAGGAAATGGCAACCCACTCCAGTATTCTTGCCTGGAAAATTCCATGGACAGAGGAGCCTGGTGGGCTAAGTCCATGAGGTTACAAAGAGCTGGACACAACTGGGTGACTGAGAACACCTACACATATAAGCCATCACTCAGATTTATTGGGCAGACTAAAGAACCAGGCTCAGAGAATGAATAGGAAACAAGGAAGCTTCAGCATCAAGATTCCTAGCTCTCGTCACACTGCAAAGTTATCTGGTCTGATCTCCACGACAAACACTGATGCTAGTGAAAGTTGCCCCTTGAGAATATATTAAAACTTAGGCCTTTGTCTTCATACCATAAGATTTCATGTCCATCCCAAGACTCAGTGTCATAAATAATACCATTCACTTGACTGATACTAGGTCAAGTGCCTGGACCCTTGCTCTCAAGATAATGGAGAAACAGTATCTGATCTCTTCAGCATGACAATTTACATTTCAGCCAAGACTTAAACAATAGAAGAATCCCCACCACCAAATAAGGAGAAACACTGAATGATGGGAAACTAAAGATGTCCTTTAAACTTGGCATTTTATAGTATATAGTGTTAGTGTTACTCAGTCATGTCCGACTCTTTGTGACACTATGGACTGTAGCCTGCCAGGCTCCTCTGTCCATGGAATTCCCCAGGTAAGAATATTGGAGTGGGTGGCCATTCCCTTCTCCAGGGGATCTTCCCAACCCAGGGATCGAACTCGGGGCTCCTGCATCACAAGCTATTTCTTTACTGTCTCAGCTACCAGGGAGGCTAATGGTATATGATCTTTTATATACTAAAAAAATTTTTGTTTAGAATATAAAATTTTTATATATAAAAATGTGGATTTTTGTTATTCACATTTTTTATGTTCTATGAAGTCTCCTTTAACACTGAATTAACCAATACTAAGCATTGCAGTTAGGGACAAATACAGAATCAGGTTCCTTTGAGCCTCTGGCTACATCATTTTCATCAATCAATCAATGTATAACTTTTATTTGTTTTTATGTTTAAAGACAAATATATTTACATTGTATTTACAACAGTACATTTTTGATTCATTAACCCTTGACTCATGACCAGCAGCACTACAACTGATGTCTGAATGAAGTTTGTTTAATGCATGTATTTTCTCCATAAGACACATCACAGCCTTTTTGACTTTTGTAACACCAGATAGCAGCTGTGCTTGCAGGCTATTTTAAACGTCAAAATCATCAACAAAAACACAAAATGCAAAAACTGTGGTGCTAAATAAACTGTCAAAAGAACACTTGCTTACAGTATGAGAGCTAAAATAAGAAGGTAGAATGTCGCCTTGTTCAATTTCCAAAGGGAATGTGAGTGCTAATACTGAACATTTTTTGCTGCTCTATGCTTGAGTATGTCTGCAAATGACAACAAAGATACCACAAGTATTGATTTTGGGTTACAAATAAATTTCAGCTAGTGGATGGATTAAAAAATATGAAATTTGTGAATAATGAGGATACAGTATATGTGTGTATATATATTAATATATATATATATATATATATATATGTATACACACACATACATAGTGTAGGGCTTCCCTGATGGCTCAGATGGTAAAGAATCCACCTGCAATGCTGGAGACCTGGGGTCGATCCTTGGGTTGGGAAGATCGCCTGGAGAAGGGAAAGGCTACCTACTCTAGTATTCTTCCTGGGAAATCCCATGGACAGAGGAGCCTGATGGGCTACAGTCCATGGGGTCATAAAGAGTCAGATATGACTGAGCAACTAACACATACATATATGAAGCTAACAAGTAGTGCTATGATTTTGCTATGATTTTTTACATATACATGTAAAAACTGCAATTATTAGTAGTGTAAGTCAGTGATCTAACATACTTGAAAATTCTGTATTGGCACTGATACCTTTCAACATTTAAAACTTAGTTTATTTTATTACTAGTTAAATATGATAATGTGGGAAGTTATATAACTGTTCTCTATTTGGTAGTCTAGGTTAATTGCTAATACTTTGAAAAACTTTTTACATCTATGAATTTGCTTATCCCTTGTAGGTTTAGTTTTGCTTCATTATGTCAAAATCTCTTAGCCATTATTTGGGTATTTATTACAAAAAGCTAGTACCCACGTTCTGCATACTGTTTTCAATCTCTAAAGTACATTTAAAAGTGGTCATCTAACTAGTTAATTGCTCTCTTTGTTCAAGGATATTAATTGAAATTGAATTTTTTTTTAATTTTTTATTCTATGTATCTAATGAGTTGGATAGATCTCATCGGTCCAAATTCCTTCTCAGAGCATCTGGCAAATTAAAGATATGAAAACATAAACAAGGCTAATTTCTGTCAACATTGCCACTTTTGACTTCTTTCTGGACATTTGCGGAAAGTTGGTATGGCTTAGTGCTCTCAGTGTGTTAATGTTTTCAGTGTTTTCAGCTTTTCTTTGATCACTGACTTTTGACCTTCGGTTTATGTCAATGAAAATGATATAAGACGTGTATTTTACAAAGAAATGAGAAACAACTCTCAGGTCCAGAAAACATCTTCTAGATGAGAAACCTTGCCACCCCTATAGTTAATGTTGGTATTGTTGATAACTCTGGCAAAGGTGGATGAAAAGGGTAGCCTTAGGACTGGTTTGAAGCAAAGGTTTTGATCAAGGATATAGTAGACTTTTACATCAATGTGAGGCTGAACAAAAAAAATCACTATAGGTAGGAGTGGCATGGTAGACATCTCGGATCTAGACTCTAAAGAAATTTCCCCTGAAGTATATCAAATGGTAGAATTTCTCAGAAATCAGAGAATGAATATGATTGCTTCTAGAAATTGCAGTCTGGTTGGCCTCTGCTCCATTTTATACTACCTCCTGGAGTGGGTAGGCTTGGGTCTTGAGATATCATTTTTAGCCAAAAAAAAAAGGTCAGAAGCTTGCAGGAGAAGGTCAGACATGCTAAAATAATCTTTCAAAAATAATAAGTCTACAATAACATTAGGTACAAGTGTATGAATTTCTGAAGGGAAGTGAATTCAGTTCTTGGAAAATAATAAAGAAAAATGGAGAAGGCTCTGACTTAATATCAATATTTCATATATTCATTTATCTGAAATGAAAGCAATTTTTCATATCTGAAATAAAGAAGAACTATTGTAATTCATTGATTTTAAGATGCACTTTTTCACATTTTTAACATCTCTGAAACCTGGAAGCATCTTACAATCAATGGCATCCTATAATTAAAATTGAATAATGTTTTCTTTGTGAAGTGTAAAATAATGAGACGTGTTACAATTGAACATAACTTTGATTTGATTAAATATAGTAAAATGTCCAAATTTAGAAAAAGATATTCATTAATAAAAAGATTAATAAGCTATACAAAATAAACATTTAAAACCAAATTTAGCAGAAGATGTTACAGTTTAACCCTAGAGCTCAATGGACCTCTTTTAAAAATCAATTTTCTGACATTTTGTACACAATTCTTTTTGTATATGTGTATGTGTATTTTTCTCCATAAAGAGTCTGAAGTTTTCATCCAGTTCTAACTTGGTGTAATTGTAAGTTGTTGTAATGTCACAAGTCAGTGGTCAGTCATGTCCAACTCAATGGGTGAGCTACAGGGAAGCCCACAATACTGGAGTGGGTAGCCATTCTCTTCCCCAGGGGCTCTTCCCTATCCAGGGATCCCACCTGCATCTTTTGCATGTCCTGCATTGGTAGGAGGATTCTTTACCACTGCACCACCTGGGAAGCGGGTTCCAAGTTGGTGTTCAAAAACTGAAAAACATCTTAAATAATTAAGATAATTAATTATAATATTTCAAATAATGATTATGTAGTAGATATTTTCTAACTATTACATTAAACAGTTTATATATGTAGGATTTTTTCTTTTTTGATTTTGCTCTTCTATTATCACACAGCGTAATAGTCATGAATCCACTTAAATGTATAGTTAGTCTATCACTTATACACAGGAAGAAAAAGTAGAAAGGACCTTCTACTGCTCAAGTTCTCAAATATATCCCTACATTACATTTTAGTGTCTAGAAACAGTGTCAATTTTCATATTGACATCTAAAAACCTAAACTGAAATCAGACTTTATAATTTAGAATAATATCTTCTAATTTTAAAAACGATATTTTTGGGGTAAAATATATACAATGGGAAGAAAAAAATATCAAAAAAAACTGAATTGTATTCACACTGTCATTTTAGGGGAAAAAAAAGCACTAATCAGGGGCAGATAAATTTTCTTAAGATGGAAAAGTAGAATAATAGTCCTTTAGTAGTTATGAAGTTCAAAAGCCAGACTGCTTTGGAGAGGTAACAAAAATACTCTTTCTTCAAAAGAGTAACAGGAATTTAGAGTGGTTCTTTGCCTATTAAAGACTCAAGAGGGATGAAACTGGTTTGCCTTAAAAGATTCCAGGCACAGAGGAAATGGGAAAGGTGGCCCTAAAATGGAAACAGCAAAGTGAGGAGCTAGAGAACAAAGAAAGGGACAGGAATGTAAGAGATTTTTTGGGGGGCAGACATGGCTAGGAATTTCGGAGCAATACTGGCTGCCATTTTATCTTTAATCTTTAGTTTTCTGTTCTGTAGTAATGGTGTTCCAGTATTCCATGAAAAGTTTCACACAACACCATTATGTAAATTGCACCTTGGGGAGTGGAGGCAGCACAGACGTTTCAGAGCGCAACTTTTGCAGCCAGGCTTGCTTGGATTCAGATCATGACTCCATGTACAGCTGGCAGCCTTTCTGTGCTTCATTTACCTTAGCTCCAAAAATGGGAGTTCAGTTCAGTTCAGTTGCTCAGTTGTGTCTGACTCTTTGCAAGCCCATGAACCACAGCACGCTAGGCCTCCCTGTTCATCACCAACTCCCGGAGTCCACCTAAACCCATGTCCATCGAGTCGGTGATGCCATCCGACCATGTCATCCTCTGTCATCCTCTTCTTCTCCTGCCCTCAATCTTTCCCAGCACCAGGGTCCTTTCCGATGAGTCAGCACTTCGCATCAGGTAGCCAAAGTATTGGAGTTTCAGCTTCAACATCAGTCGTTCCAATGAACACCCAGGACTGATCTCCTTTAGGATGGACTGGTTGAATCTCCTTGCAGTCCAAGGGACTCTCAAGAGTCTTCTCCAACACCACAGTTCAAAAGCATCAATTCTACATTTAGCTTTCTTTGGAGTTCATCTCTCACATCCATACATGACCACTGGAAAAACCGTAGCCTGACTAGGCAGACCTTTGTTGGCAAAGTAATGTCTCTGCTTTTTAATATGCTAAGTTGGTCATAACTTTCCTTCCAAGGAGTAAGTGTCTTTTAATTTCATTGCTGCAATCACCATCTGCAGTGATTTTGGAGCCCCCCAAAATTAAGTCAGCCACTGATTCCACTGTTTCTCCACCTATTTGCCATGAAGTAATGGGACCAGATGCCATAATCTTTGTTTTCTGAATGTTGATCTTTAAGCCAACGTTTTCACTCTCCTCTTTAGCTTTCTTCAAGAGGCCCTTTAGTTCCTCTTCACTTTCTGCCGTAAGGGTGGTGTCATCTGCATATCTGAGATTATTGATATTTGTTCCGGCAATCTTGATTCCAGCTTATGCTTCCTCCAGCCCAGCGTTTCTCATGATGTACTTACTCTGCATATAAGGTAAATACGTAGGGTGACAATATACAGCCTTGATGTACTCCTTTTCCTATTTGGAACCAGTCTGTTGTTCCATGTCCAGTTCTAACTGTTGCTTCCTGACCTGTATACAGATTTCTCAAGAGGCAGGTCAGGTGGTCTGGTATTCCCATCTCTTTCAGAATTTATTCTGAAAGAATAAATTTATTCTTTTATTGTGATCCACACAGTCAAAGGCTTTGGCATAATCAGTAAAGCAGAAATAGATGTTTTTATGGAACTCTCTTGCTTTTTCGATGATCCATCGGGTGTTGGCAATTTGATCTCTGGTTTATTGTGATCCACACAGTCAAAGGCTTTGGCATAATCAGTAAAGCAGAAATAGATGTTTTTCTGGAACTCTCTTGCTTTTTCGATGATCCATCGGGTGTTGGCAATTTGATCTCTGGTTCCTCTGCCTTTTCTAAAACTGGCTTGAACATCTGGAAGTTCATGGTTCATGTATTGCTGAAGCCTGGCTTGAAGAATTTTGAGCATTACTTTACTAGCGTGTGAGATGAGTGCAATTGTGCGGTAGTTTGAGCATTTTTGGCATTGCCTTTCTTTGGGATTGGAATGAAAATTGACCTTTTCCAGTCCTGTGGCCACTGCTGAGTTTTCCAAATTTGCTGGCATATTGAGTGCAGCACTTTCATAGCATTGTCTTTCAGGATTTGAAATAGCTCAAGTGGAAATCCATCACCTCCACTGGCTTTGTTTGTAGTGATGCTTCCTAAGGCCCGCTTGACTTCACATTAAAATGTGCTTAATCCATGGAGTTGTTTTTAAGATTCACTCTGTTAATGCATATAAAGTTCTTATACCAATGCAAGGTCTAGTGTTAAAATTAAAAGCAAGTTTGACATAAAAATCACACACATATTCCTGGAACACCCTAAGGTAGCATTAGGTTTTACTAAGTAATTTAAAATTTAACTGGGAACAGGGGTTTAGATTAAAGCATCTGTGCAAGTCTAAGGGTTCCTTCTGCAAGTGTACCTTCTAATTCTGTGTGGTGTCTCAGGAATGCTCAGAAATAGTCAGCAGAAGAATAAACCTGTTCCATTTTCATGAAGTGAAAACTTGCATTTGGAAATGAATTTTTAGAGGAGACACATGTGTGATGGAATTAGCTTACAGGTTGTCTTTGGGCAGTCATTCTAACTCAGGGTCTTTGCTAGTGATGCTTGAGCAATACAAGCATTGCTCACTTGGCCATGATGGATTCCAGCAAGAAGGATTCTGGGAGGACACATGGACTGCTGTCTCCTGTCTCCTTTTGATCTTTCTTCTGGTTAATGGTGGTTTGTTATTAATATTAATAGTTTAATGTTCCTTACTAGGACCTCCTATCGTAATATAACTCATGCAAATGGCTACTGTGGTGCCTGCCCAGGGTGTGTGGTTTCAGTCAGTGTTTCCCCTAACAGATTAACTTGCCCTATTTATTTTTAAAAAGCCTTCAGTCAGAATGACCAATTTATAACAATTGGTGTTATGACTGGTGGTGTCAGTGGAAGAGGAAGCAACCAGATCTATAACATAATCTGGGGAAATAAAAGGAAAAGAAAGGGTTAGTCAGAGATTGCAATAGATAAAACATGAATTTCTAGAATTTTTTTCTCTAGTCTCTTATAGATTTTGCCTTAGTTATCCACGTTGACTTAAAAAATATGCACAGCATAAAAATTAAGTTATAGTTTATTTGGTGGAAATTTTTAGGACTTCAAGCTTGGGAGGCAGCATTTCAAGGCAACCTGAGAGAACTGCTCTAAGGAGGTGAGGTGGGAGGAGCCAGGTTATATAGAAGTTTTGTAACAAAGGGCAGGTAGTCTGGATGTCAAAAAATGATTGTAAGTTAAAGAAAATGAGATATGTTAAGGAATTTAGCACTTTTCTAGTATGAGAAGATGCAAGAGTCTGGGCTCACTGAAATCCTTTCTTTGATATGCACCTCAGCTATCTGGGGCCAGTATCCTGTGTTTTCACATCCTGAGTTTCCTCAAGGTTCACCGTAAGGAGTGACTGCAGTCTAGTGTCTGTTAGATGGCCATATTCTTTCCTTCCTGAGTTTCCTCAGGGCTCACTGGCTCACAATGGAAGGTTGCATGGCTGCAATTGTTGATGACTGAGACAGCCTTTGTTTACTGATATGTAGGAAATATTCCATTTCTCATCTATCACTACCCAGTCTGCTATTGTGGTATGATTTGCTGTAGGTAGATGTTCTTTAGAATGACTATCACAGTGAAGACATTATTGATTTAACTATTAGCATTTAAGTTATCATGTTTGTTTTTGGCATCAGGACCAGTAAACAGAGACAACTTTGGGGACTATTGTGGGAATCCAGAGTTGGGAGGCTCCATGGTAGGTAGATAACTGAATGAGAATTATAGACACATTGGTGGGTAGCAGGATTGGTATGAAGAGAAGGTGCACAGAGGGAAGAGAAACTTGATAATGCACAAGTTCTCTGAAAATTGCCTTTGAATTTTAATTATCTCTTGAAAGCTGGCCCCCAGAATTCCAAAGGAAACTGGGCTAATTCAAAATGTAGATGCTCTAGTCTGAGATGCTTTGAATTTGTTTATTCAGCTCAAGGCATTTGCTCTCTATATATGTTAGTTTAGGATTATGATGCCAGATGTTTCTTGTGCAGGATGCTGGCAATGAAATTCTTCGCATATTTACCTTTCGATTTTTATCTAGGAGGCTTTGACTGAATGCCACATGATCAGAATTAAAATAAATATGCAATCCAATTTTTTAAACTTAAGATTTAGTAACTCTTCTCACAGAGATATTCTTGTTAAACTTAATGTCATCTATAGTAGGCAGTTCTCTCAGTTTTGTTGATTTTATCTTGTCTGCAATTATATGCTGTGAAATAAAATTAAAAATATATAATTACAGTCCTCTTGGTAGGCTGTTGACTATTTTGAGTTAAAAAGCATTCTGTGCTGGCAGCAGAAACACAGCAGCAGTGGTCTAATTTCCTCTAATCCACTAGGTGCCTGCTTAATTACAACCTTCCATTTACTAGCTCTTTGGATGAATTCCATTTTTGCTTGCATATTTTTTTCATTCAGTTTATTGTCCATTTCTATCTCATCGAGTAATGTATGATACAGACTTTGCCTGTTTTGCTCCCTCAGTTGCACACGTTGTTGAATCATTTCTATATGTTGCTATGTAATTGATTTTAACTTTTATTTTTTATTTGGAGAAGAAACACATTCATAGTAAAGTTTTGTATTTAAAGTTTTTTTTTTTCCCCAAGTCGGAACATTATGGAAAATAACAGAGGAGTTTAAAAGTCATTTCATCTGTCAGATTGATGAGTTAGGTGGTAGATAGTGGGGAAAAAAAAGTTATTGGTGAAAGAGTTTTGTTGTCATATAAGCTAATTTGTTATTTGGTTTAATGAAACACTCAGAACTAGGTTTCAAATCTTATGTATGTATAATGATTATATAATTTTTAAAACCAAAAAATTAATTTAAAAAATTAATTGAAATATGGTTTATTTACAATGTTGTATTACAAATCAACGAAATATTAAATGAAAAGCAAACAATTTTTTAATTTAATGTACAGTGATTATTTAAGTACTTATTGATTATGGGCATTTGATTATATACATGTTAAATATATGGAGTTTCTATCTGAAAAAACAGTTTTGTGATTTTTGTGGTGTTAGATTTGTATGGGATGTGTTAGAGTCGATAGAATTAATGGTATAGGATTTGGTTTACAGTAAATTTATTCAACTTAGATTGTAACCCACATAAGGGTGGGGATCTTGTCAAACTTTGGCATCATAGTCTGAGACTAGTGCTACATATAATGCCTGGCAAATAGTATGAGGATTTAAGTAAATCTTTCCTTTACAGGCATAAGACCTGCACTGATAGGTTAAACTGCAATACACAGCCAGATATACACAATGAAGTTTGGCCAAATACAGAATAATTTTAACTTTGTAAAGTCTGTTGTCAGCAGTTAGAAATCAGGAAGGTAGAGAAAAGTAATGACAAAAATTCTATCTAGAAGCTAATAATAAAATGTTAGCTTTTATAGGGCTTTCCCAGGTGATAAAAATAATTCTGCCTGCTAATGCAGGAGATGCAAGACCCAAGTTCGATTCCTGAGTTAGGAAGATCCTCTGGAGAAGGAAATGGCAACCCACTCCAGCATTTTTAGATTAAAAAAATTTAAAACACAAATGTTAACTTTTCTTAGATTAAAATAAATGATAGCTAGGAGTTGGGGAGGTATCAAATAGAAAGGGGAACAAAGAATTATTTTAAAGTGATGAACATGTTTTGTATCTAGATTGTGGTGCTGGTTACATATATGTACAACATTTCCAGAACTCAGAACTATTCACTTGAAATGGGTACGTTTTACTGTTTGTAAGTTATATTCCTCAGTATGGTTGATTTAAAGAATGTTCTTAGAGACCTAGATAGATAAGTGATGCCTGATAATCTGCCTTGCAAAAAAACATTAGCCTGAGAAACATTTTACAACCTGACTGGAAGCCTAACCTGGAAATAATTGTTTGACTAGAAAACCGATGACTGTTGTTTCCATTTTATTTTTTCACCTTTCCTGGATATTAGCCACTGAGGAAGCAATTCATAGAAAATAGTAAAGGCTCAGAAGGACCAAGAAATCTCCTTAAGCTCTTCAGTTACTATTAGAGAGTGAGTTATAAAATAAGATCACTCAATATAACTCATTGCAATTCTAAACTGACGTTTTCGTGGTGACATCAAAAGTCTTTTTTTTTTTTTTGAAGAGAGTTATTTTATCTCTAGTTTTGCTGTAATTGCTCCCTTTTATTTAGTCAGAACAGACCTGCCTCATTTGCTGGGACTGTACTTTGAGAGTCTGGTCATAAAGTCCTGTCTCACTTCAAATTATGTGCTTCTTTAAGCTTTCCCACTGGAATGCAAGCTCACTCTTCTAACTTTAGTGCTTAGCAATGAAGTCATCATGTCGTATGCTACAAATAAATAACATGGAAAAGTTAATTACTCTCTTCAGCAGAATTTTTTTAACTTCCAGTGAGATAATCTAGATCAGACAAGTTAGGGTTTTGTTTTGTTTGCTTCTATATTCTACAAAAAAGTATGCAATATGTTCTCATTTGAATTTTAACCTCAATTATCTTAAATTAGATGCCAATTCCATTTGAATTTAGGATCTCTAGGTATGTTGTAATGACCATTTTTCATACTCAATGATCGTGCACCACATTTTGAAAACTCCTTTTCGTCTTGGGGGAATATTCTTCTTTATAAACCTTGTATTCTTTTTCTAAATTAATTAATTAATTAATTATAATTGGAGGCTAATTACTTTATAATATTGTAGTGGTTTTTGCCATACAAAGTCTTGTCTTCTTAACAGAATACCAGGAATTTACTTTTCTAGCCTCCCTTGAAAATAGGACATGAAATTAGAGGTCTATGCCAACTAGAAGCATCCATTCAAAAGTCTGATTTGTAACAGGAGCCACCATTACATGTTGGGAGGCCAAGCTTCCACCATCACATGAGTTTATTCATTCCATTAATTCATACCTAAGATTTCATAAGAAGGTCCCAATGAGTAGTTGACAGAGGAAGAAAAAAAACTGAGTTCAGTTTGGTTTATAGACCATCCTGCACGGTATATCAGAAATGTAGACCTCTGCAGGGTTACAATAGTACTCAGGGATGTTCCTAAACGAGAGTGGGAATGAATTAATATCCTAATGGGGAGAATTTGGGGCTACAGTTCTAATTCTTCATTTGTCTCAGAAGGAAAGAAGACATTAGACACCTTTCATACTCATTCATGGATGCTGAATAATAGTATGGCTGTATCAGTTCAGTTCAGTTCAGTTGCTCAGTCATGCCCAACTCTTTGTGACCCCATGGACTGCAGCATGCCAGGCCTCCCTGTCCATCGCCAGCTCCCGGAGTATACTCAAACTCATGTCTATTGAGTCGGTGATGGCATCAACCATCTCATCCTCTGTTGTCTCCTTCTCCTCCTGCCCTTAATCTTTCCCAGCATCAGGGTCTTTTCAAATGAGTCAGTTCTTTGCATCAGGTGGCCAAAGCATTGGAGTTTCAACTTCAGCATCAGTCCTTCCAATGAATATTCAGGACTAATTTCCTTTAGGATGGACTGGTTGGATCTCCTTGCAGTCCAAGGGACTCTCAAGATTCTTCTCCAATACCACAGTTCAAAAACATCAATTCCTTGGTGCTCAGCTTTCTTTATTGTCCAGCTCTCACATCCATACATGATTACTGGAAAAACCATAGCCTTGACTAGACAGACCTTTATTGGCAAAGTAATGTCTCTGCTTTTTAATATGCTGTCTAGGTGGGTCATAACTTTTCTTCCAAGGAGCAAGTGTCTTTTAATTTCATGGCTGCAGTCACCATCTGCAGTGATTTTGGAGCCCCCCAAAATAAAGTCTGTCACTGTTTCCACTGTTTCCCATCTATTTGTCATGAAGTGATGGGACAAAATGCCATGATCTTAGTTTACTGAATGTTGAGTTTTAAGTCAGCTTTTTCACTCTCCTCTTTCACTTTCATCAAGAGGCTCTTTAGTTCTTCTTCACTTTCTGCCATAAATGTGGTGTCATCTGCATATATCAGGTTATTGATATTTCTCCCAGCAATCTTGATTCCAGCTTGTGCCTCATCCAGTCCAGCATTTCTCATGATGTACACTGCAAATAAATTAAATAAGCAGGGTGACAATATACAGCCTTGATGTACTCCTTTCCCTATTTGGAACCAGTCTGTTGTATAGGTTGTATAGGCAGAGGCTTTTGAAGGAACAATAATGGTGGATTGCTGGCAAGGCATTTTAAGGAAGGGCTGTTTAGATAGGAAACCAAATTTACCTAGAGTGTGAGATTATTTGTTTCCCATTAAAATGATGAAACTAAGCATGCTTTCTGTGAAGGAGTTTATTAATACTCAGATACAGAGGATGACTCAGCTAATACAAATGTGAGTAGCCATGCCAGTACAAATGAGTTCAATTCTTGTTTTCAATAAGAAAGATATGCACTGAATCAACAAGTCTTTCTGTTAACACAATCTGACCAGTTAGATTATGTTAGATTTCTGGTTCTCCAACCTCATAGGGTAAAACCCTTACCCTCTACATATAGATACCATCCATACTTGAGGGTAGAGTGCAAACTAGCTAAGAAAGGATAGATGACTTACCATGAACTGCACAATTTGGCCTTACTAGATTTGGCCTTACTGGAATAAATTACTCTTTGAAATTTGGATTTGTCTTCTCTCTTTTCCATGATTAATATATGTAGCTAATTGAATGCCTAGTCTTCCACTATGATATCCATGTACCAGTGCTTCTGATCCTGGAACTGATTTTATAGGAACAGAATTAATGCACAGATGTATACTCACTGGATTTGTAGGTCTAACTATGTACTGTGTCAACCAAAAGTTGTTGATCTTGCTGTTTGTAAGATTATTGAAGACACATTATGGCACAGATCTTATGAGGCCGTTCTGCCCTCTTGCAGAATATGGCATCTGTTATATGCCACATGGTAATATAAGGTGCTTTTTCTTAGATACTGGGAGCAAAGAAATTGGGAGTCAGAATATAAGCTCTCACTTTTATACCTTATGATCAACTGACAAAAATTATAGTTCATGATCCATGATTTTTGGCTTTGTTGGTTCAGAAGTCTTAGTAGTCAAGAAAAGATTATTTCCACCCTGAGACACAACTGTGTGTGTGTGCTCAGTCACTCAGTCATGTCTGATTCTTTGTGTCCCCGTGGACTGCAGCATGCCAGGCTTCCCTATCCTTCACTATCTCCCAGAGTTTGCTCAAACTCATTTCCACTGAGTCAGTGATGCCATCTAATCATCTTATCCTCTGTCACTCCTTCTCCTTCTGGGGAAAAAGTGGAACTAGTGACAGGTTTTATTTTCTTGGACTCTAAAATCATTGTGGATGGTGATTGTAGCCATGGAATTAAAAGATGCTTGCTCCTTGGAAAAAAGCTATTAGAAACCTAGGCAGCATATTAAAATGCAGAGACATCACTTTGCTGACAAATCTCCATATAGCTGTTCTTTCATAATGTCTACTTTCAGGCCTTTCTCCATTTCAATATGTCTTTTTCTGGGTGTTCTGCCTCTGTTTCCTCTGAGTGCTTCCTTTTATTCAAGCATTTAAAGACAAAGTACTTACACAGACCAAAGGAATCCTGTTCTAGGTGGATAGATTCACGACCTCAGTTCTGTTGTTTTCAGGGCACACAGAGAAAAACAACTGAGCCTAAAAAGGTTTTGGGAAAGTGCAAGGAGCCTGGAAATAATCCAGCTCTTCTCATTAGGGTTTGTGTGTACTTCTGTCATCAGCAGGGATTACATATGAAGTCTCTACTTTGCTCACTGGCTGCTCAACAGGCAAAGCATTAAATCTCCTCGTCTCTTCTACTTGTGAATTTTAATTGGTGGGGCTGGTATACAGCATAAAGCCATTTTGGCAAAAATGACATGTGTGTGCATTTAAACAAGAATGGCAATTTTAATTTTATTTTCACTCCAAATTAGAAAGGCAAAAAAGAAAAAAAAAAGAAAGAAAATCTTTCTTTGTCAAGTAAAAGGAGGTGGTTTCTGTTTTTTACATTTGGGTTCCGGGAATAAAGAAAAAAAAAATACTTAAAACTTGTCTATGTCCTTTTAAAGCAGTTGGTTAATAAGCTTTGGCTTACAATTTCAATGTGGAATTTCCCTAGACTACTCTATTTATGATAGAGGCTGGATTTTATAGTGGCATTTTATGTGCCTGGTTTACATTTTAAAGCCCAGCCCTGTTGTTTAGGACCAGAGTGGACACAATTTAATTCTGTTTATTATAGAAATCAAGTGCTTTTGGAGAGAGACTTGTGAGCAGCTGTTTAATATTGTCTTTCGGCTAATATAGAGGTTCATTTCTCTTTTCCTCCAAGGAAATAGCAATTCATGATATTTCTGGAAGTTCTTTTCTACAGAAATGCAGGTCTGTTGCCAGGATTTAGGAGGGAAAAAGATATGTTATTAATTGGTGGGGCTGGCTGTCTCTGACAGGTGTCAATTTAAGACCTGTATTGCGGTAGGGTTTCAGGGGATTCTGCAAAGAAGCCATCAATAATCAAAAGAGAAAAGGGAAACATAGTTTTGTTTTATAATTTCTCAGCTATTTTTAAACTTCTTGTAGCTCAATTTAACAGGAAGGACATTTTTGAAACAAAGATGGGCAAGAATTATCTACATTCCTCAGAGACTATGTTCAATAGTTAAGGAAAATAATTTTCCTTTGAAAACAATATGGTTAAAATAACTGAGCAAGTTTTAAGGTGAGATGATTGAACAATTATATTTATGGTGGTAAATAACTGCAACAGTCTCTTGAAGCAGGGCCTTGGATATAGCATTAGATGTGTTTTACAGTGATATAGAGGGGGCGGAGGAGCCTGGTAGGCTGCAGTCCATGGGGTTGCGAAGAATCGGACACGGCTGAGTGACTTTTCACTTTCATGCATTGGAGAAGGAAATGGCAACCCACTTCAGTGTTCTTGCCTGGAGAATCCCAGGGATGGTGGAGCCTGGTGGGCTGCCGTCTATGGGGTCTCACAGAGTCGGACACGACTGAAGCGACTTAACAGCAGCAGCAGCAGCAGAGGAGACTGTTAGACTTGGAAAATTAAATGGCATTTAGTTCTTTGTTTGGTATATATATGAATAAAAAAAGTACCTCCAGGAGGAGACATTCTCCTATTCTCTTTAAGGGCCAGTTCTGGCTTTAGATTCACTATCTTAAATCTTAGGGTCCATTTTGTTAGTGTTAAGAGAGAGACAGCCAACTAAGAATTTCAGTGACGCTCTGAGTCAAAGAATAACAGTATCCAGATAATTGCCTTATTCTTCAGTGAATTGTATGAATATAAACTAAATGTGAATTACTTTGACAGTTGGAATAACACAGAGGAATTATTAAATGGAGTAGAATTTGTACTACACATAAATTTTGGGCCAAATGCCCATTTAAAATAGGTCTTGAGAGCGTACATTGGTGGATTTCTACAAGAATGTGGGTGGTCTTGTAGGTGCGTGTACTTTCTGCATTAAGACTACGTGGAGTGAGGTTATTTCTTTTTGTGTTCCATGATTACTTTTTTTTTTTTTTATCGTACATGAGTTTGGATGAAACAGTTTGGGTCTCTTCTCTTATGTTCTTTCTTTCCGTTAAAAAAAAAGTTACTAAATTTAAAATCTATTGCATAAACATCACATTTTGACTGAGTTGTGTAAAACGATTCAGAGGCAAATTGTTTGAGTCAAAGTAGTGTTTACCACCTGCCTGCCTGAGAAGCTGATGTATCAGAATACAGATTTTCTCTCTTATTGTGGAAGCACCTTGTGAAAATGCATTCCAAGAGTCTGCTTTCCATTTCCAACTCAAAGAAGTATTACTGAATTAGGTGATAATCAAAATATATAGGATGTTTACCTTGAAAATTTGGCTTGCAAAGGAACCTCTTTGAAATAAAAGATAATAGATATACAGTTATTTTATGGAAAAGAAAAATTTTAATAAGAAATTTTAGTTCATGAGGATTTTTGGATTTCAAGGAAGCATGAAATCTCAAGCTCTCAGAAGCAAGGATGTTGGAATAAAAGGGAGGAGAAACTTGGGGACCTGATGATGTGTTGGTGTGATCTCCATCTTGGATTAACTGTTAGAATTACAAATTTTTCGTTGTTGTTGTTAAGCCCTATAAGCTCTGTTTCTTTGTGTTGTTATATAAAGGTGAACACAATACCAACTGAAACATTTATCCAAGCAAATTGGAATGGGCAAACTGCATGAATCTGTCTCTCTGTCTTTCTCTCTCACTTTCCGTCTCTCTCCTCTCCTTTTGGGTTGGAAAGTGAGGTGTCATAGTCATACACATACCAAAATACACTTCAAATAAAATGAAATAAAGCTTAACTTTAAGTTTTAGTCTCTGAATATACATGTAACAATTCTTGCTTCTCTATATGTGAAGAAATTGGGGGTTTAAGTTGGCTGTTTTCACAACTTAGGAGAATGCTATCACCTGAACCATTCACTTTTCACTCCCTTGAACTGACACAGGGGAATGCATTTATAGCAACTTGAACTTTGTATGTGAGCATGATCCAACTTTAGTCTTGTCCTGTATTTCAAAAACATGTGGGCAATTTTCATCAATTACTTTTGCATATGTTTCTAGTCCTCTGTTATGACTATATCAAGAAGCAAAACTTGTGGAAATAGTACCAGACAGTGATCCTGTTTTAATAAGATTTTTAGTCTAATTATATGTGTTGTAAAGTTCAAATAACATTTGGATCAACTGCCAAATTTTAGGGGTGCTTAGCTGGATTGAACTTCTGAACTTAGGAACAAGTTCACTTTTCAATGCTTAAAAGACTCTTCTCGTGAAAGTAAATCCTTTGCTCTGGTCAGAATATATATTTAAAGTGTAGCCTGCTACATTTGACATATATATTAATATATTTATATATAGTCTATTTATCTTACTACTAAGGAAGTGGAACTGTTAATTTCAGAAAATGGCAGGTATTTATTTTTTTCTAAGATGGTGAATACATATTTTGAATGGTGTTCTGTTATGTTCAGATTGGGAAAGAAAATATTTCCTTTTTTATGTTTGCAATTTAAATTAAGCTGATGGCCAGATGATGTCATCTCTGACTATAAAAGATAATGTTTTCCAATTATGGATAACCAACAAGCTCTATATGGATTTTATAATTCCCTCCCCATTTGTTTTAATACACGTGTGATGCTAACAGCTCCCTGTAAAATTTCTTATTAATCGTGTTTTACAGGAAATAAAGGAGTATTAGAAGTATGATGACTGAGCATCTGAGTTAGTTGTTGAATTGAGATCATCTGACCCTTGGTCCATTTTTTTCATTCCACTGTGCCACAACTACCTCATGTGATTAGTCTTTTTCAAGAAAGAGAAGAAAACACAATGAGTAATATGGAAACAGGTAAATTTTTTTGTGAGGTATCAAGTGGCAAGTTTAAGTAAAGCTGAACTCGGAGCTAGCTAAACCGTACACAGATCAAAATTATGGGGGAGGAGAAGTTGTGATTGACAGGAAATGCTTCCAATAAGACAGAGGAGGCGGTCCTAGTTTTCTGTTTTCTAACTGCAGTCTGTGCCACCTGAACCATGAGGTTCTTCTCTACAGTTTTTTTTTTTTTTTAAGAAAATAAAAAGAATAGCAGCATAAGGTTCTGATGTTCTTCAGTAAGTAATAGATTCAAAAGGCATTTAAAATTTTATTTTAATTTTTAGAAGGTTGAAAAATAGCTCTATTTCCAACATCTCCACCCAAAGAAAATTTTAAAATTCTAAAGTATTTAAATGATTTAAACTAAATATAGAAAAAGTCATTCAAATGCTGTCATAGATCCAGTTAATATATTATTATGAATTATTGCAATTGCTTGAAAGATATTTCTTTGACTGAATTCAACCATTTAAAGGTGTCTTTAAATACGACCCAAGGCCACTATTTTCTCTTCTCTGAGGATTCTTCTGAAATTACAGAAAAATCTTAACAAAGCAGCAAATACAACATTGTCCTTGTTGTTGTTATTTAGTCACTAAGCCAAGTGGTGTCTGACTCTTCGGAGACCCCATAGACTGAAACCCTCCAGGGTCCTCTGTCCATGGCATCTCCCAAGCAAGAATACTGGAAAATCAAGACAAGGTTTTGCCAGAACAACAAAAGCTTAAAGGGATTCTTGAAGGATAGAAAGCCAGCGATGAGCCTGAAGGAGGAGAAAACAAAAACTGGCCCTGGGCACTAGACAGAAGCTTAGATCCTCTCCAGAAACTCCAAGATCCGGATCTACATGTATAAGTGGTAGACAGCCAGCCAGGGACAGGCACAGTGATAGTTACAGCACTGCCTCTTTCTCCTGTGAATAAATAGGCTGCCTGAAATGACTTTTACCCTCGGGCACAAGCCAGGGAACTGCTCCAGAGAGAGTTTGTCATTGGCCTCAGGGGTGAATTTATTGAGTCCAGAGAGAGAGAGATAGAGAGAGAGGAGAGAAGCACAGTGGAATTTGAGGTTAACAGATTTAAACAGTGTATGCATAAAAAGACTCCTCTATCTTCCCCCACATCAAAAAAATCCCACAAACTGTATATCCTCCTTAATTTGTAAAATGTTAGAGAGGAGTTTCCAGTTTTCTTTATTCATGTTAACCTGTTGGCAAATCTGTCACTAGACCCAGCCCAATAAACTAAAACCACCAATTAGTGTCTCCCATTCAAAGAATGTGGTTCATTAAGAGGGAAAAAACATCTATCTGTCTATGTATCTTTGATATCTCTACCGTCTCTGTCTCTGTCTCATCATCTTCTATGTGAAAAGAAAACTCATGCAAGCCAAATTACTAACCAACATAGTATTTAATTCAAAGTACCACTGACTCCATATGTAGTGGATACATCAGACAAGAAAAATTCACAAGTTATAATCATGAAAGCAACTTTATTTTCATCCCCCTCTGTCCTTTTTATCCTACTGGTCAGGCAGAATAGATTTTCCTGACTCTTTCATGAACACTCATGACTCTTCCATTCATTCTTCAGTGACAGAAAAGTGTTTTGGTTGCTATAAATAGTCTGGATTCATGCCTTAAAGTTTCTAGTTTATTTTATTAATTGAGTCTTCAATATTTGTTCAAAGATAAGACTTCCCAGATCCCTGAGTGTCTGTGGGTGGGCTGCCTGCTTTAAAGAAAGGGGTTATTTCAATTTCTTCTCTCTCTCACTTCTTTCTCTTCTGATAAACTTTCCTATCTCACCTTTCAAAAGTATGAGATGAAATACAGTGGTAAAATATCACTTAGCTCATATTATTGTGAGAAATGAACTTATAAACCATATTTAGTAGAATCTAGACTCTAATTCTAAACCATGCTTATTTTATATACCACTAAAATAGGAAAAATGAATTTTGCCACTTAAACTATGACACAACACTTTTAAAATCTCTTCTACTTTTTAATTGTGGAAAGAATTCCCTTATGTTTATTTATACATAGGTATTTTTTGACCATTCTAATATATATATATATGGAAGCTCTAAGTGAAATACATTTATTAATACAGTTCTAAAGCTTCACTTCCAGTCTAACAGGTTTGAATCACTTCTGACTCAGTGTCATTGACATCTGTGTTTTTCTACACCCTTTCCTTTCTATGCCATAGATGTCACTAGTGATATGGCACTTCTCAAAAGAATGCTCCATTACTGTTTATGGTATTTTCTTCTAAGTGACTGACATCGTTCTTGTAAGTTTCAATGAAGGTTTCTTCTTAATCTTATCAAAAGTTATCAACAAAAGGGTTTTAGACAACAATCAGAATTCACATTTTTTTTCTCTAAAGATCCTTAAATAGTTTATTGGTTAAAATATTTAGAGGGGCAGTTGTCCAGTTATTCCATCCAGTTATGTCATAGAAGTAACCAAATAAAGATATGACAGACAATGACAACTGCAGTAAAGGCTAATTAAGACTGAACCATAGAACTCTGCTGACTGTCAGATACATCTGGATTTCATCAGTGTTACAATATGAGAATGTAGGCATCTTGAAGTTGGTGCAATATAACGTACACACTCCTGTATGTGTGTGTGCATGTGTAAATCATGTCTGGCCATGCTTAAACCTATATGTATTAACTACAATTACTGTGATTATTATTTCAACTTGAATGATACTCTAGAAGAGTAGTTTTGTGTGCTCTGGGACAGGCATGCATTTAAAACTAACTTTTTCTATTCCAGGAAATTGTGAAGGGATTTTGAAGCTTCTTAGAAAAATGTGACTACACTCTGTGATATGGTTGATGCATTTCTCTCTAGCTGCCAACTGTTCACTTTTTGTCAGTCCTACACAGATATTCTTTCTTGTAGGCCAATAGCAACCTCCCATCCTCAGGAAGAATTTAAAACATGCTTCTCTTATGTATAGTGTACCTCTGGTCCATGAGAAACATTCAGGAATCTTGTAACCAACCTACTCTGAAAGCAGACTGATCTTAAGGGAGTATCTACTTTCCACTTTTCCCCTTTGCAAAGCAGCTGACCAATACAACAATCTGCATCTGTATTTTCAGAATATGAATCATACCCAGTTCTGTTCACTTAGTTCAGTCACTCAGTTGTGTGCGACTCTTTGAGACCCATGGACTGCAGCCCGCCAGGCTTCCTTGTCCATCACCAATTCCTGGAGCCTGCTCAAACTCACGTCCATTGAGTTGGTAAAGCAATCCAACCATCTCATCCTCTGTCATCCCCTTCTCCTCCTACTTTCAATCTTTCTCAGCATCAGGGTCTTTTCAAATGAGTCAGGTGGGAGAAATATCAATAACCTCAAATATGCAGATGACACCACCCTTACATCAGAAAGCAAAGAGGAGCCAAAGTATTGGAACTTCAGCTTCAGCATCAGTTCTTCCAGTGAATATTCAGCACTGATTTCATTTAGGATCGACTGGTTTGACTCCTTTCTGTCCAAGAAACTCAAGAGTGTTCTTCAACACCACAGTTCAAAAGCATCAATTCTTTGGTGCTTGTCTTTCTTTATGGTCCAACTCTCACATTGATACATGACTACTGGAAAACCCATGGCTTTGACTATATGGAGCTTTACCAGTAAATTAATATCTGTGCCTTTTAAGTTTGTCATAGCTTTTATTCCAATGAGCAAATTTCTTTTAATTTCATGGTTGCAGTCACTATCTGCAGTGATTTTGGAGCTCAAGAAAATAAAGTCTCTCACTGTTTCCATTGTTTCCCCATCTATTCACCATGAAGTTATGGGACCAGATGTCATGATCTTCGTTTTTTGAACGTTGAGTTTTAAGCCAGCTTTTTCACTCTCGCCTTTCACTTTCATCAAAAGGCTCTTTAGCTCCTCTTTGCTTTCTGCTGTAAGGGTGGTGTCATCTGCATATCTGAGGTTATTGATATTTCTTCCACCAATCTTGATTCCAGCTTGTGCTTCATCCAGCCCAGCATTTCACATGATGTACTCTGCATATAAGTTAAATAAGCAGGGTAACAATATGCAGCCTTGAGGTACTCCTTTCCCAATTTGGAACCAGTCTGTTGTTCCATGTCTGGTTCTAACCGTTGCTTCTTGAATTGCATACAGATTTCTCAGGAGGCAGGTGATGTGGCCTGGTAGTCCCTACTACCAGACTGTGGAATTTTCCACAGTTTGTCGTGATCTGCACAATCAAAGGCTTTGGCATAGTCCATAAAACAGAGGTAGATGTTTTTCTGGAAATCTCTTGCTTTTTCTATGATCACACAGATGTTGGCAATTTGATCTCTGGTTCCTCTGTCTTTTCTAAATCCAACTTGAACATCTGGAAGTTCTTGGTTCACATACTGTTGAAGCCTGGCTTTGAGAAATTTGAGCATTACTTTGCTAGTGTGTGAAATGAGTGTAATTGTGTGGTAGCCTGAACATCCTTTGGCATTACCTTTCTTTGGGATTGGAATGAAAACTGAGCTTTTGCAGTCCTCTGGCCACTGCTGAGTTTTCCAAATTTGCTGGCATATTGAGTGCAGCACTTTCACAGCATCATCTTTTAGGATTTGAAATAGCTCAGCTGGAATTCCATCTCCTCCACTAGCTTTTTTTGTAGTGATGCTTCCTAAGGCCCACTTGACTTCACACTCCAATATGTCTGCCCCTAGGTGAGTGATCACACCATCGTGGTTTTCTGGGTCATTAAGATCTTTTTTGTATAGTTCTTCTGTATATTCTTGCTGCCTTTTCTTAATATCTTCTGCTTCTGTTAGGTCCATACTGCTTCTGTCCTTTATTGTGCCCATCTTTTCCTGAAATGTTCCCTTGGTATCTCTAATTTTCTTGAAGAGATTTCTTGTCTTCTGCATTTTATTGTTTTTCTCTATTTCTTTCCATTATTCATTTTAAAAACTTTCTTATCTCTTCCTGGTATTCTCTGGAACTCTTCATTCAGATGGATATGATTTTCCTTTTCTCCTTTGCCTTTTGCTTTTCTTATTTTCTGAGCTATATTTAAGGCCTGCTCCGACAACCATTTTGTTTTCTGCATTTCTTTTTCTTGGGATGGTTTTGATCATTGCATTCTGTACAATGTTATGAACCTCCATCCATAGTTTCCACATTCGCATGTCTCAAATAAGTGAGCAGTGTAAAAGTGCAGTGTATGTCACAAGTTTGGCTACAGTGCCTATCTAACTATTTATGACCTTTTGATCATTAAAAGACATCTTGACTCTGTCAAGTAAATCATATCTCAAATGTACAGTTCCTTCTCCTAGAGGAATGATAATTAGTTTTTGGCTATACTTGTGACCAAAAATTTTTTCCTGTTAATACTTAAATTTTTTTTTTAATAGATGAGAATGATTAGTAGAAGGGGAGAAATTTTCAGAAAGGAAAATGCTGTAAATATTTGTAAACTTTTGGAAAAATTTTTCTCTCCCTCTTTTTATATTAGTATAAAGTATAAGAACCCTCATGTACTAAACTTGCAGCTTCTTTGGGTCAAATATGGAGCTATAGTTAGAAACAGATGAATCTCCAACAATATAAAATTATTTGGTTTGTCCTGAAAATAATAAATCTTTCAGCTCCCCAATTCCAAACAGATTATTTTAAAGTATTGCTAATTTACACAGTGGATAGTGCATCAAGCAAGAGAGACATGTGCTTGCTCTCAAGTTATATTCTTAGGGAGTTTTAGTTTAAGTGATATTTGTTATATGTCTTCCTGAGTGACTTGGAGGAGTGATTTTTCTTTGGAGTTGGCCCAGGGTTCGAGTGAGACCAAGATGTGGAAAGAGGATATAATCTTGTTCTTCTGGCATCCAAATAAGTTGGTTTTCAAATTAGGGTCACATCAGGTCACTTCTGGAAACAGGAGTGGTGAGTGATCTCAGCACCTAGTAGCTACCACTAATACCACATTTGAGAGATTTTGCTGTGGCAGCTGAATCAACAGCTGGGATTCTAAAATCCCTAACTTGCACATAGGATTTAGCTTTCTCACCCACAAAATTATGGTCCTATATTTACCATCTGTGTGTCACTTTATATTTATGAAATTATAAAAATAAGGATTTGTTGGGAAAGAAATAGTTTTGAAAATAATTTAAAAGCATAATTCTTGATAAGACATGGTCCATTAGACATAATAATAGCTCATTAACAAAGAGTTGCTATTAGCTAATAATTTTTGAAATAAATCATTATTAATTAAAAAAAAATGACGAGTTGTTGAAAAGGCTATGTTCTTTACCAGTAATAGCAAAAAGCTTTCAAAATTGCTGCAGAGTTCATCCAATGCTTTATTCTTTTTAACTATATCAATGTCAGTGTACAATGGAAAGAACAATGAAAGCTAACCTTGTGCCACCCTTGAATGTCTTTTGTTTTTTGCCTTGTATTCGAAGGGCATGTACTTTTTGCTAGAGGGTTTGAATTGAAGGAACTGGCTGCCAAAATGCAGGTCGCTTTTTCAGGTGAAGGACAGTTTAAGAAACAAAGAAACATGATTCTACCAGGCTAATATACACAGGAGAGATGCAAATCTCCTACCAATTGTTCCCATTTGTGTCATTAGTCCTCCTGTCCATAAATAAACACTCTCTCTGTGAAAGAGCTTCTAGGTACTATGCCGTGCCTTCTGAGCTCTATCAACCTGCAAACAAGGAAAGAGTGATCAGAGAGAAAGTGTTCCCCAAATAGGCTGTCACTATAGACTGAAGCACTGTGCTGATCTTGGGAACAGAGGGCATGACTTCTAGGTGATTCTATGGAGAAGTGTGTCAGTTTTCATACATACTGTTCTCTTAATAAGGAATCAGTGAGTGTTGGTACATCTCTGCAGTACAGTCATCTTGTGTTCACTGTTTATAGTATCGCATAGCTATGAGAAAACTTACAGACTCACCTCTCATAGAGGAGAAACATTTTCACATTTGCCTTTTCCAGGAACTTATTTTTCTTATTGCAGATGACTGACTTCAAGTGAGAGTGGAATTTTTTTTTTACTTGTGTTTGGGAAATTATCAATAAAAGCGTACTGTTTAGTGCAGCATACTGTTTAGCATACTGTTTAGAATTCTGCTTGAAATATTCAGCTACTCTTACTACAGATTTTTAGAAATAACACTAACTTTTACAAAGACACATTTTCATTGTTTCAAAATAGCTTTAAGTTTTTAATCTGATGTTAAAATTTATTAATAATCAGAGATGATTTTGTTTTTCATGAAAGATTTCCAGTATTGGTAATTCCATAAGTGTATGGTCCTAATTTAACCTAATTGTCCTGAACTAAAAATAAGCAACTATGTAACTGTAGGGTTTAAAACAAGGGCAGCCCTCCAAGCAAATTGTAAACAAATTGACTATCTTAAGATTTTCATTCTTATCTAAAAACTCATTCTTTGCCAGTAAGTTTCATGATTTTCTTTGTGGCTAGAAAAGCATAGTTCTTAATGGCTCAGTGTCCTTAGCCTTCTTGATCTAGACAAGTAAATGCAAGCCCAAGCCTCATGAAGAATGATTGATCTAGTTACATGAGCATAATTGTTCCATTAGGAAGAATCAGTTTGTTAAAGCTTTAGGGGAATAAGTAAGTTAGAGGTGAGGTGGCTAGATGTAGCTTGACATGGAGACAATCAAGTGAGGGGAAATCAATTGGCATTTATTTAATGCTCTATGATGTGTGAAAACTATACCAAGAAATTGTTTCTTTTCCTTTTTTTTTCCTCTCAAAAGGGAGAAATCAGTACTTTTAGTAAAAATTTACATCCGATTTTTAAAATAGAGTTAAGAAGATTTAAAGGTATATTAAGACTCTTGAGAGAGAGAGAGAGCTTCATTCTAATTTATATTTTATAAATACTGCCAAGTCAGACTTCTCTTTGTAGATAAGGTTGTTTTACTGAGGTTTACAAGGGATAAAGGAACATCTTATAGAAGCAAGTTGATATTGTAAGAGTAAAGAAATTTATATGTATATAAAACTGTTATTCTGTGGGCATTATGATATACCACTAATAGATTTATAGGGTTATAGGGCTTAATAACAATACATTGAATTTTGCAGTTTTTGCAGGGATATGCATTTTCACAGAGACACTGCAATTAGCCATTTCTGTGCAACCCCAATTACTCATGTGGAAGCCGAGTTTCAAGGTCATCCTGATTGTGGTGACCACACCTGGGCTTGGTTCTAGGCCTTTTGGACCTAGAGGGTATCTAGGTAATCTTATTATTTTATATTTAATGAAATAACATTTTTGAGATTGTTCAAGATCGTAGCTTAAATTTACTCATATTAAAGGAAGATTTCCTGAATCATTTAAGAATTTATAAACGCATTTTATTATAAAGAACTTAAACTATATGCATTCAAAATTTATTGGGTTGGCTAAAAAGTTCATTTGAGTTTTTCCATAAGATGCTTGGCCAGTCCAGTGAAGTCCAGTGAAACAGGAAGTCATCTTTCTTCTCGGTCTACAACTTTTGTCAGATTGCTGTGAAACATTTCAGACACAGCCATATGGATTTAACCACAAAGGAACATATTTAAATACATACATGTAGCCTCTCTCCCACACAGTGTCTGATTCATTTGTTTTAAAGTTAGTAATTTTTTATGTTTTTTTCTGTAACCTGGTTTTTAACCTTTATACGTGCAGAGAAATTCTTATATTTAGAATGGCTATATTAATCCTTAAAATTACTACAAAATATTACATAATATTCTAAGAGAACACACTAGTCATAGCAAACACCCTCTTCCAACAACACAAGAGATGACTCTACACATGGATATCACCAGATGGTCAAACTGAAATCAGATTGATTATATTCTTTGCAGCCAAAGATGGAGAAGCTCGATGCAGTGAGCAAAAATAAGACGGGGAGCTGACTGTGGCTCAGACCATGAACTCCTTATGTCCAAATTCAGACTTCAATTGAAGAAAGTAGGGAAAACCACTAGGCAATTCAGGTATGACCTAAATCAAATTCCTTACAATTATACAGTGAAAGATTCAAAGGATTATATCTGATAGAGTGCCTAAAGAACTATGGACAGAGGTTCGTGACATTGTACAGGAGGCAATGATCAAGACCATCCCCAAGAAAAAGAAATGCAAAAAGGTAAAGTGGTTGTCTGGGGAGGCCTTACAAATAACTGAGAAAAGAGAAGTGAAAGGCAAAGGAGGAAAGGAAATATATAGCCATCTGAATGCAGACTTCCAAAGAATAGCAAGGAGAGATAAGAAAGCCTTCCTCAGTGATCAATGCATAGAAATAGAAGGAAAAAACACAATGGGAAGGACGAGAGATCTCTTCAAGAAAATTAGAGACACCAAGGAAACATTTCATGCAAATACGGGCATAATAAAGGACAGAAATGGTATGGATCTAACAGAAGCAGAAGATATTAAAAAGAGGTGGCAAGAATACACAGAAGAACCATACAAAAAAGATCTTCATGACCGAGATAACCATGATGGTGTGATCACTCACCTAGAGCCAGACATCCTGGAATGGGAAGTCAAGTGGCCTTAGGAAGCATCACTAAAAACAAAGCTAGTGGAGGTGATGGAATTCCAGCTGAGCTATTTCAAATGGTAAACGATGATGCTGTTTAAGTGTTGCACTCAATATGCCCACAAATTTGGAAAACTCAGCAGTGGCCACAGAACTGGAAAAGGTCAGTTTTCTTTCCAATCCCAAAGAAAGGCAATGCCAAAAATGTTCAAATTCCCACACAATTGCACTCATCTCACACACTAGCAAAGTAATGCTCAAATTTCTCCAAGCTAGCCTTAAGTAGTACATGAATGTTCCAGATGTTCAAGCTAGACTTAGAAAAGGCAGAGGGACCAGAGATCAAATTACCAATATCTGTTGGATCATAGAACAAGCAAGAGATTTCCAGAAAAACATCTGCTTTATTGTCTATGCAAAAGTCTTTGACTGTGTGGGTCACAACAAACTGTGGAAAATTCTTAAAGAGATGGGAATACCATACTACCTTACCTGCCTCCTGAGAAACCTGTATGCAGGTCGAGAAGCAACAGTTAGAACCAGACACAGAACAACAGACTGGTTCCAAATTGGGAAAGGAGTACTTCAAGGCTGTATATTTCCACACTGCTTATTTAACTTATATTCAGAGTACATCACACAAAATGCTGGGCTGAATGAAGCACAAGGTGGAATCAAGACTGCTGGGAGAAATATCAATAATCTCAGATATGCAGATGATACCACCCTTTTGGTAGAAAGCAAAGAGGAACTAAAGAGCCTGTTGATGAAAGAGAAAGAGGAGAGTGAAGAACCTGGGTTAAAACTCAACATTCAAAAAACGAAGATCATGGCATCCAGTCCCATCACTTCATGGCAAATAGATGGGGAAACAATGGAAACAGTGAGAGACTTTATTTTCTTGGGCCCCAAATCACTGCAGATGGTGACTGCAGGCTTGAAATTAAAAGACATTTGTTCCTTGGAAGAAAAGCTATCACCAACCTAGGCAACCTATTAAAAAGCAGAGACTTGACTTTGCCAACAAAGGTCTATCTTGTCAAAGCTACGGTTTGTCCAGTAGTCACGTATGGTTGTAAGAGTATGACTATAAAGAAAGCTGAGCTCACAGGATTGTGGCGCCCTCATCTTAGAGGATTTGCTTGGGGCTTTTAGGGGTCAGAGTTGCACCAAGTTCAAGCAGTTGGTCAGTTACACTTTAGGTTTTCCTCCCAGGGCCCTGCTTCTGGCTGTATGTGTCTTTTGCTCCAGGAAGAAACCATTCCCTGTATTCACCTGCCTCTCCAGTTTTGGGGGGCTACAGATTGCCCTTTCTTAAGAATCCTTGAAGAGCTGTTGATTTTTTTGAGTCTGTTCGGCTTTTTATTTGTTGATAGGGTGGTATGGCAACTTGTGAACAGTATGTTTTCTTTTATATCTGATTGTTATTTGTAGGAAGATATTGATTTTCACCTGATTAGTATATGGCAAATTTGATAATTAGAAAATCTAATAGTGCTTCAGTTTATATGTCTATTCTCAAGGTGGAAAATTGTATCTGTAAAAATGATAATTCTCATTTTCTTTTAAGTATACTTATATATTTTCATTTGTTAAAAAGCCAATTTGATTTTATTATTATCTTCTGCTGTTTTTCTAGTTTGCTTGCTTTTTTATTTTATAGTTTAAGACTTTGTGCTTTAAGATTTGCTAATTTCCTTCTGTGTCTTTGAACTCCTTTTCTTGTATATCTGAAAACATTTCAACTTGGGGGATTGTTTTGATTGAATTCCAAGTTAGAAGAAAACATGTTCCAGGATTCAATATTATTGATGAAAGGATATCAATATGACTCTGATTCTTTGTAAGTATCCTAGGTTAAAAGAAAGAGATAGCAACTCCTCCCACCTCCAAAAAGGCCATTATGAAATGCAAATAAGCAAAGCCCAAATGACCAACAGTTACATGAAAAGATATTCCCATAACCTAAAATGTGCTGTTGTACTCTCAGACTGGAGGAAAAAAAAATGATAGTTTTAAAATAATGAAAGATATTTAGATAGAAATCTTGTGCACTGATGTTGAAAAGACAAACTGGTTCAACCACACTGACAATATATCTTATATAACTTTATGAAATTATGTGCCCTCACCAAAATCTAGTAATCCAGCTCCTAAGTGTATATCCCAGAGAAATTCTATAAAGCATGTAAGGAGACAATGATGATGATTTGTAGTAGCAGAGAGTTAGAGGCAATTGTCTTTCACTAGGAGAGTGGATGTGTGTGATGTGGTAGTTACACTTTAAAATGTACCATGAAGCAGCTAAAAGCAGTGGCTAGATATACACATAAAATCTGATAGCTCTTTGGGAGAGTGTTGCATGAAAAAAAAAAAAGAAAGAAAGGAAAACATAAGGCTTCTAACAAAATGCCATATATATGTTTTAAACATTTAAATTCAAAACATAAAACTTCATATGCTCTTATTAATATGGAAAAGTAAAAGTAAAAAGTAAAATCAAGATGTTTCTGAAAGATGAAATTAATAATAGAAGACTAGTCCTACAAAATATGTTGAAGGCTTATTTTGAACCTTTAGTCATTAAAAGAGTTGCTCTTGTAAGGAACAAAATAGGATAAAATAAAATAGAAGATTTGGAAACAGACAGATGCATTTATTGTATTTCAATTTATGACAGAAGTGACATCAGTAAATGAAGAATGGAAGGATGTTTAACTAGTGAATTATAAAAGTGCTTATTGACATGGAAATATCAGCATGGTGAAGTAAAAACTATGTGAAAAATAGAATATTTATGAATAATCCTAATTATTGCTAAAATTATATTCTAAATAATCAAACATTTAAGTTCTCGAGTATTTTTAAATTTAAGAATAGTTTAAGATAAGATTTCCAATTGGTTAGATACTTTGTTAATAAATTTGAAAAATTTTCAGAAGGGTTACATAGTTAGCTACCAGAGTCTGTAATTTAAAATATAATTTGTAAATTATTGAGGATTTCATATAATCCTATACATGTTCCACCATCTGTTGAAAAGAAAATATGACATCTATTATCATGGTAGTGTGTCTGTGTTCAATATGAATTATATGTCACACTTCTGTCATTCATATATTCTGTTTTAGTGTTTGGCTTATAGATTCTGTCATTTAGTTTTAAATATTTTTATTTTTTTAGATTCTTTCTATCTCTACTATTTTGGGAGTTTATACTTTTATTTTGGTACTCATTGAAAGTAACTTTATAAATTTCTATAATATGCTTAAACATCTATATGATTTATAGACTTAGAGAGTGTCTTCTATTGACTATCTACTATGATGGTTAAAATAGTACATTTAGTGTCCCTTCATGTCTCTTTATGCCCACTCCAGTTATTTGGTCATTTTGTTGACTTTCATAGATATTGAACGCCATTGAATAAATTGGTACAAAGCAGAACAATTATGGATCTGTTTTTGTCTTGTCACACAGCGCCCCTTCCTCAGTTCTTTTCAGGTAAGGTTGTGGAAAAATGGTGATTGCAAATTTGATCTCTGCATTTATCCTCTTATAATTTTGTTGAAAGTTCTATTTTGAGGTTCAGTTCAACTTCTTGAGAGTATAACTTGTGATCTTAAAATCGCCTTTGTATTTTCTTCATTTTTTCCCCCGCTTAATTCATTAGCTTCATTGAATACATCACTTCTTTCCATCAGAAGATGCAGAAGATGGCAGAACTGAGGTCTCTGGCCAAGGAGCTAGTAGGGAAGAACATAGGAAATGGAGTATCCTTGCACATTTTGCTCTTAGCCATTCACCCCCTTAGAGCTTCTGCTCTATTTTCTCTTTTGATCTCTGTTCCAATTGAATGTGGCTTTCATGATTCAGGCAAATGTTTATTTTATTTAAAAAAATTAGCATTGTAAGTCTTGTTTTTAATGAAAAATAAACATTCAAAATAAAGAAAATTATACAATATACCCCATATATTCCTCACTCAGCTTCTTATAATTATCAACTCATGTCAGTTGGATTTATCTATACTCCTTTCCTGTTGCTGTTTTTTCTCTTGGATTACTTTGGAGAAAGTATCACATGTCATCCCACTTTATCTGTGTGTATTTTCAATGTATCTCTAAAAGATGACTCATTTCAAAATATAACCTTTCTTATTACATAAAAGGCTAGGAGGCATTCCTTAATATAATTGAACATACAAAGATTGTTTAGGTTCCCACAATTATATATCACTTTTTTAAACAATTTAGTTCCATCATGATCCAAATAAATTCCATGTGCAGCGATTGGTAGATAGGTCTTTTAAGTCTCTTTTAATTTATAGCTTCTACCTTCAACTCACTATTATTTTTCTCATAATTATTTGTTGAAGAAAACTTATAGCTTGTGCTATAGAATTTCCTACAGTCTAAATTTTGCTGATTGCATCCTATGATATATTGAAATGGGTCCTCTTTTTTTTTTTCCCTGTAAATTGATCAGACTGAGGCTTGATGCTTTTGGACAAAGCTGCTTGATAGGTGATGCTATATTTCCATTAGAAGTGTCCTTATGGTAAATTTAACAGATGACCCCTGCTAGATCCATTATTTCATAAAGGGTTGTAAAAGGGTAGCGTTCTAATTCATTCATTCCTTTTCAGTTATTACCTGAAAAGCTTAGTTGAATAAAGCATTCTCCCCTATCAACCTTTTGTCTATATGAATTCAGAGCATATGGAGATACAACTACAGGGTCAATGCTTGAGCCTTTTCTCTGTTTACTGGATTTCTGGATAATGTGTTGGCTTTTTATCATCCTCAAAAACATGAATTAGTTTTTTTAAATGTATTTTTAAAGAGCTTATGAATTTAAACATTTGATGGGCTTTAAGCAGTCAAATTACTATTCTTACTTACTTTCAAATTTTCCTAGATTTGAATAGTAGAAGTATCCCCCAGTTAGATCCTGAGTCCTTTTGACATTATTTCAGTAGTGTTTGCTTCCTTACTGTTTAGTTTGACAGCATGCTCTCTACCCCAGGTTGAAATTAAAAAATTTTTTGAGGCGCTCCAGTTGCTTTTGGATAAATGGTATTTGAAAACCAAAAATATTTTTATTGCTTCTGTGTAGGCCTTTTAGTGAAAAGACATATTTAAAAAATCATTTATTCATGTTTATACTCCAATTAAAATTTAATGAATTTAGTAATTCTTGATTTTTACTTAGCCAAATTCTTTTTACATGTAAGTTTTCTTTTCTCATGACCAAAATTCCAATTTTCAATGACATCATTATTATTAATTTGTCTATATAGCACACTAAGGGAAACAATACTAGCTCTCAAAAATATGATTACTGAAAATAGTTTGATAATTTTTTTCACTTTTTTTCCCTTTTAGTGTACATCTCATTAGGAAAGAACACTTGATTTATTGTGCTTTAAAAATCACTTGAAACAAATATTTCCTCCAAGCATAGTTATTTTTATCAGCTGCACAAAGCTGTGCTCACTTTTTTTTTCAATCTTCTGTTAGGATTTTAAGATATTTTAAGTTACTTTTTGTATTTATGGAAACTGCTCGCCATTGTATCAACTCTATTTTCTTTTTTTCAAAAACTTTTTTGTTGTTTTTATTGCCTCACATTAAAAAAATATAAGCAAATAAGTTCTCTTTGGTCAATGGTAGGTTTTAAAACATCTTTAATGACAAATAACATCTGTGTGTGTGTTTGTGCATATGTGTTCATGTATGAGAGAGAGAGAGAGGGAGAGCAAGAAAGGAGAAAAAACACAGTTTCAAGAATGTGTGCGAAAATTTGGCATGGCAAGCAAATTTGAATTTATGGGAACTTCCCAAGATGTGTTCACTGCACACATATTTATAAATAGGAGTCTGTTCGATATTAAATTTAATTTGACATTAATTTGACATTTGAAATTAATATTTTACATGACTTTTTTCCTAACATATCCTCTGAGATTATTTACTTTACAAAGCCTATGTTATTCCAGTGAGTTTGTTTAAATAATTGTGAATATTATCTTCATTTATGTTTTAATGAGTAAAAATATCTTTGACAAACACAAGTTCATTTGGAAATATTTTATTAAAGCATTGCAATTTAGTTATGAGTTGAATGTGACTTGATAATATTTACTTTTAACTGAGAATGAAATAAGCCTATCATTATTATATATAAGCATTACTATATCGATTCTTCAAATTTGACCTAACATAGCTCTAATCTTTGAGAATATTTTTGCTAGTTTGCCTATTTTATGACAGCCAATGATCTTTGCCTCCTGGTATTTATACCCTTAAGTTGTCTCCTTCCACCTTAGACACAGCTTGAGTCAGTAAACTTTTCTCCCGAATTGCTCCTTGATTTTAATAAGTGTTATCAGTTCAGTTTAGTTGCTCAGTCTTGTCCAACTGTTTGCAACCCCATCGACTGCAGCACAGCAGGCTTCCCTGTCCATCACCAATTCCTGGAGACTGCTCAAACTCATGTCCATCGAGTCAATGGTGCCATCCAACCATCTCATCCTCTGTTGTCACCTTCTCATCCTACCTTCAATCTTTTCCAGCATCAGGGTCTTTTCCACTGTCAGTTTTTGGCATCAGGTGGGCAAAGTATTGGAGCTTCAGCATCAGTCCTTTCAATGAATATTCAGGATTGATTTCCTTTAGGATTGACTGGTTGGACCTCCTTGAAGTCCTAGGGACTCTCAAGAGTCTTCTCCAACACCACAATTCAAAAACATCAATTCTGGGGTGCTGAGATTTCTCTATGGTCCAACACTTGTGTCCATACATGACTACTGTAAAAACAATAGCTTTGACTATGTTGACCTTTGTTGGTAAAGTAATGTCTCAGCTTTTTAATATGCTGTCTAGGTTGGTCATAACTTCTCTTCCAAGGAGTAAGCGTCTTTTAATTTCATGGCTGCAGTCACCACCTATGGTGATTTTGGAGCCCCAAAAAATAAAGTCTGTCACTGTTTCCTCAGGAAGGCTTTCTTATCTCTCCTTGCTATTCTTTGGAACTCTGCATTCAGATGAATATACCTTTTCTTTTCTCCTTTGCCTTTCACTTGTCTTCTTTTCTCAGCTATTTGTAAGGCCTCAGCAGACAACCGTTTTGTCTGTTTGCACTTCTTCTTGGGGATGGTTTTGATCACCGCCTCCCGTACAATGTTATGAGCTTTTCATAGTTCTTCAGGCACTCTATCTGTCAGATCTAAACCCTTGAATCTATTGGTCACCTCCACTGTATATTCATAAGTGATTTGGTTTATATCATTACTTGTTATAGTAGTTACATATATTGATAACTGTCAAATCAATGACATATTAAGAAGAAGACTTTATTTACTACGATTCTAGGCAAAATGCTCAAGAAATGCAATTAATGGATGATTGATGACACTTTCCAAGTGACTTGTCATGCTTGAAAATATGTCAAGATCTGGAGGAAATGTTGTAAGAGGTGAACATTGTGGCAGTATAGTAGTGTGGGGACAGAGTAGAAGGGGAGAGAAGTTCTTAATACCCTGGAAATGGAACTTGGGAGCGTGAGAGTCTAAAGGATATTAAAAATATATATATATTTATATATATGTATATATATATATATATATGCTTACCAGTGTGATGGCACAGTTTGTGATATTCTTGGCCATACATTCAAGAAAACCTATAGTCAGACCCTTCTGACTGGTCAGTATATAAAGAATTAGACTCATATTTCTCTGTGGTAGATCCTAGTTTTTGCAGCCAGTGCATGCTGGCCTAGACTTACATAGATTTTACCTATTGTTTCATCTTTCTTCTTCCCTGAACTCCTCCTAGCCACAGTTCACATCTGCTCTTCTGACTCTCTGTATCAATGCATGAAGATACCATCCAACTGAAGACTCAAAATGGAAACAAAACAGCTATCCTTAACATTTGCCTGCCCCTTTATTTTCATATTCATTGAGTCTTGTCAAGATTCTTGCTGAAATATCTCTCAGATTTGCCCTCTCTGAATACAACCTCACAGACATTGCTTTAACTTAGTAACTCCACAGCTGTGTTGTGATCTATTAAAATAGCTTCCTGATTCTTGTGCCTGTGTTCAGAATCTGTCTAGCTCTAAACTATTCTCTCCACTTCAATTAATTTTTGTTGCAAGGCATAGATAAAATAACTCCAAATTTTCGATGAAAATCTTAAATGGCATTGAATTACCAACTGTTAGAAGTTGAGATACCTCAGGATGTCACGCAGGTAATATCCCATGGGCACTATATATCTTTTTAAAATTAATTTTTATTGTAATATAGTCACTTTACAATGTTGTGTTAGTTTTGACTGTACAGCAAAGTGAATCAGCTATACTTATATGTATATCCCCTCTTTTTTTAGATTTCCTTTCCATTTAGGTCACCACAGAAAACTGAGTAGAATTCCCTGTGCTGTACAACAGGTTCTCAGTAGTTATCTATTTTATATGCAGTAGGGTATAGATATCAATCCCAATCTCCCAGTTCATCCCCCGCTTCTCCCTTTGGTATCCACATGTTTGTTCTCTACATCGGTGTTTCTGTTTCTTCTTTACAGATAAGTTCACATGTACCATTTTTCTAGATTCTACATATAAGTGATATTATATAATATTTGATTTTACTTTCCTGGTGGCTCAGATGGTAAAGTGTCTGCCTACAATGCAGGAGACCTGGGTTCAATCCCTGGGTCGGGAAGATCTCCTGGAGAAGGAAATGGCAATCCATTCCAGTATTCTTGTCTGGAAAACCCCATGGACAGAGGAACCTGGTAGTCTACAGACCATGGGGTCGCAAAGAGTCAGACATGACTGAGTGACTTCACTTTCTTTCTTTCTGAATTACTTCCCTCAGTATGACAAATCTCTAGGTCCATTCACATCTCTGCAAATGGCATAACTGTGTTCCTTTTTATTACTGAGTAATATCATTGTATTATATATATATATATATATATATATATATATGTATATACACACACACACATATATTTAATTATATATTATATATATAATCGGAGAAGGCACTGGCACCCCACTCCAGTACTCTTGCCTGGAAAATCCCATGGACGGAGGAGCCTGATGGGCTGCGGTCCATGAGGTCGCTAAGAGTCGGACACGATTGAGCAACTTCACTTTTACTTTTCACTTTCATGCATTGGAGAAGGAAATGGCAACCCACTCCAGTGTTCTTGCCTGGAGAATCCCAGAGACAGGGGAGCCTGGTGGGCTGCCGTCTATGGGGTCGCACAGAGTCGGACACGACTGAAGTGACTTAGCAGCAGCAACAGCAGAAGCATATATATATTACTTATTATATATATTAATTATATATAAAATAATATAATTAATATATTAATTATATATTATATATATTAAATTTTATATATTATATATGTATTATATGTATAATATGTATTATATATATTTACACATATCATATCTTCTTTATTCTTCTGTTGATGGATGTTTAGGTTGCTTCCATGTCCTGGCTGTTGTAAATAGAGCCACAGTTAACATTGGGGTGCATGCATCTTTTTGATTTATAGTTTTCTCTGGGTATATGCTCAGGAGTAAAATCCATGTTTCCATAATATTTCCAGGATCTTGAATCATCTTTACTATCATTACTCTGAATTTATTCTCAGGTAGATTGCCTATTTTCTCTTCAATTATTTGTTCTTATAGGTTTTTACCTTGCTCCTTCATCTGCAATATATTTTTCTGTTGTCTCATTTCATCTAACTTACTGTGTTTGTGGTCTCCTTTCTGCAGGCTGTGGGGTCTTGTTCCTCTTGCTTCTTGTGTCTGTCCCCTGGTGGGTGAGGTCAGTCCAGGGGCTTGTGTAGGCTTCCTGGTGGGAAGGACTGGTGCCTGTGTCCTAATGGATGGAGCTGAGTCTTGTCCCTCTGAGAGACAGGGGCACATCAAGGGAGGTATTTTGGGGTGTTTGTGAACATAGTGTGACTTTTGGCAGCCTGTTTGCTGATAGGTGGGGCTGTGTGCCTATCTTGCTGTTTGTTTGACCTGAGGCATCTGGTATTGGAGCCTGCAGGCAGTTGTGACCCAATATATCTTTGGGTATTACACTATTATCCAAAAGAATTCCCTAAGTGTATAGAGAATCTATTACTGAGGGTCTTGGTAGCATTTGATTGGTCCAGGGATGGGCAAAGGACAATGCAAAGGCAACGCAAAACCCTTTTTTGAGGGGAGGATGGGAAAAAAAAATTTGGAGTTGAGCTAAGGGCATGGATAGAGAGAAATATAGAGATTGAAACTTGGTCTCTCTGCATGTGACTTGACCTCTTTCACGTAAATTTAAGGGACTGTTGGCAGTCATCTTCCTTCTTTCATGTGACCTGAGTAGTATCAATAGTAGGTATGTGGAGAAAAATCATTTAGACAGGTTATCAGAAGAAGCAAATATGCAAATTACAGAGCTTGCTCCTCAGGACCCTTGAAACCTTCTAGTTGCTGATTTCCTGAGACATGGGTTTCTACTTGTTATGGAAAAAAGAAAAAAAAATAAGCCAATGAATCTAATGGTATTGGGGAAAAATAGAAGATACAAGTAATTCTGCTAATTACTAACTGAGAAGGATAAATTTGTTTGCTTGTTCAATTTTAACACAGAGATAATTAAATTTAACACACAGATAATTTAAATTAAATTTAATACACAGAGATTTGAAATTTATTATCTCTCTATAAAAAGTTATATATATATATGTACATTTATATGTTTATTACATTGATTGTTAAAGTTGGATAAGGAAGCCATTAACAGGACAGTAGCACAGTTATTCACTTGTCTTTTTCTTTTCTTTATCTGAAAATTTAAATCTTTGCTATTAGTTCAGAAAAATATTTTTTTTCTCTGCAAACAATACTTAATGTGTAATTGGAATGAGGTGTATTTTCTCAGCCAGGTGTGAATCAAGGCAAACTATGCCCTTTACCCCAACTCTGGCTCACCTATTCATGATTACATGTTAGATTCTTATAAAATACTAATGTCAGTGAAAGCTACGTGGAACTTCTCTGTTGTCCTCAGACGTATAAGGCTTAATGCTGAAGATAAATTGGCTTTAAGTAGCCAATTTCTAAAAAAAAAAAAAAAAAAAAAAATACTGTCAGTTAAGTTTAGAATCTTCCCACATTTCCCACTCTAATTCCTGGATATTCATCTTGAGGCATGTCTCCTATACTGGCTAGACTGTACTGGAGACAGATACAAATATGTAACTAGTGATTTAATTAGAGTAATTTCTGAGAGTGATACGTACTCTGAAGGCTACAAACACTGAATGTGATAGAATGTGACTGGGGCAGAGATTTGGGGTAGGGCAGTCACAAAAACTCTGAAAAGATAACAGTGGGCAGAGATCTGAGTGATGAGATGGATTCATCTGCCTGAACACTCACAGGAAGAGTATTTCCTCCAGAGGAACAAGTGCAAATGTTAGGAAGTTGGAACTTATCTTAAGTGGTTGCAGGACAAAGAAGATCAAGTGACATCCAAGAGGCACCAAGCAGAAAAGTCAGTTTCATGACTTTTAGTCTATTTGTTAAAATAAATCTGACTAAAATCATATAAACTGTTTGGCCTTTTCAGTGTTTGAGTGCTTATGGACTGTAATCCTTCAGGCTCCTCTGTCCATGGGATTTCCCAGGCAAGAATACTGGAGTAGGTTACCATTCCTTTCTCCAGAGCATCTTCCCAACTTAGGGATAGAACCTGGGTCTCCTGCATTGCAGGAAGATCCTTTATGGTCTAAACTCCAGGGAATTCCCATTTGAATTATTATGATTAATTATAAAATCTGTGAATGATTCTTAGATACTCGTTGCATGATCAAGTCGTGTGTTCTAAAGATAGAATAAGGCCTTGTTTTCATAAGAAGTACTTTTTGTTATAGACATGATGTCCAGAAATTTTATATAACATTCTATTTAGCACTTTACAGTGAGAAAACAAATAGTCAATATCATTCAAATACTTTTGTTTGAATATAAAAGAAAGTAATATCTATTCATCATGTCAGCTATCCTGAACAGTTTGAGCTTGCTAACCTAATGTGGTTACCAGGTAGGATTTTTCCCTTTTTGGGGGGTCAAAACACAAATTTCTTTTCCTTTCCCTAGAGGAGTTGGCAAGTATATACTTTTAAACTTACTTAAAACTTTAAAAGTCATCACTTTGAATAGATCTTTATTTTAAGATCTTAAGAAGACTATCAGTGACTGATAAAGTACCACAGGACTTTATTCCGTTGATGACTTGCAGGAAGTTATTGTGAGTCAATATACAAGGTTCATCAGCACACTGTCTAATGCAGCAGAAATTGACTTGCAGGCGTAGGTGTACTTCAGTACTCTAGTTATTAGCTCCATTTGTCAATATGGAGAAATGAAAGCTAAGAAAGATTAATTGGGTTTGCCAAGGTTACAAAACATTTGAGTGACAGAACCAGAAAAAGAGCCTGTGTTGTCTGACACCCAAATCTTAGCTCCGAGCCCTACATAATTTTGCCTCCAGCTAAATACTCCTGGTTTGGCGGATAACAGGCTCAATGCATTGCTTTTTATTGTGACTTTTCGGTAATTAATGACTAGGGATGCCTTTTCTGTTCTTTCTAAGACGTTAAACTGTTTCTCAGTGAGTTCTCAGTCATGAATCTTTGTTCTGTACTTGCCTATATTTCTCGCCCCATTGACTTCACAGCGAGATGGAATACAGGAAAGATGTAAAGCCTCTGCCCTTTTTTCCATTAGTGGCAATATTTTTCCAATTCAGTTACAGGTTTAAACATAGGCTCTTTGTTAGCCAGTTCATCCAACACCTCACTCACATACAGCCCAAACTTACAAATGCTTCCTAAATCTTTATGTTCTTATTCTATTAATTTCAGAGAAAAAGTAATGCAGTGGTTTTACACTGTGTCTCTTTATCATGAAATAGGTGAGTTCTGCAGTAACTTATAGATAAAATGAGTTACCAAGGGTTATTGATTAAATCCTATTCATTTGTGAATGACTACATTTTAACCTCATTTCTCATGGACCAGGATTTGTTTCATAAATCAGATATGCCTTTGTGAAATGTAGCAAAATATGTTCAAAATATGCTGAACCCACTTGGAATAGTATATATATATATATCTTGATTTAAAAAAAAAAGAATATGGCAAGGTGCAAAGGAAAGAAAATGCAATAAGATGCTTGTTGCTCTAGAAGCAAAAGTACCTGGATAATAAGTTGCCAGTCAATTGAGATTTCACCCCAGATAACAGAACAAGACATTAGTAACATTAAAGGTGGAGAGAATATGCCCATAATTGATTCTTAATTTGTGACTTTTTAAATATTAGACTGATTTATCATTTGTAGTTTTTTTTTTAAAAACGTGTATTATAAATCCTGCTTTCATCTAAAAGATTTGAAATTAAGGTTTATTTTTTCAGAAATTTCACATACTTTGTCATTGCATTTAACCAACCTGATTTAAATTATAGTTAACATGCCTGTTTCTATATGTTTCATTTTATTACATGTAATTTAATTAACAGTATTTCAACAAAATGAATAAAACTCATTAAGTTTTCAGAATATGGTCTGATTATTACAGTACCTAGGTTTTTCTTGCATGGAGACTATTTGACATAACTACATGCATCTGTTAAAAAGTTAACATCTAATCTAAAGAATTTTTTCTCCTTTGATTGATGGACAATTTCTAAAGAATGTAGATTGTCAAGAAGCCTTTCCCTTTTCGTTCCTGAAATCCCTGTTTCAAACTAGTACTAGCAATTTCCTGTCTGTGCTGGCTGGCATTCAAGGCATAAGATATCCTTGTCTTTGACAGCAAAGGACATTTGTTTTGTTTGAGCTGCATTCTTATCAGTGACAACAATAAAATTGTCAAGTGTGTTATTTGAAACATCAAATTCAATAAGAACCTTTGTGCAAGTAAGGGACATTGGATATAATGTTTTCTTTCTTAACCAATGGAACATACAGCTAGAGTTTGGAATATTTGAAATATTTGGATTAAATGATAAATACAATATAATTACAAAAGAATGTAGTCACAAGGAACCAAGGAAGACATTTCTGTAAATGATAGAGTAGCATTTAAATTATTTGTTGAATTATATATTTGGAATCAAGGAAACTAACAACATTTGCATTTAAAAATGCAAATAAATTTTAGTTCTCAACAAAGATTTGAAATTAAATATCTGAGATGTCACTAAAAAAGTGAATGAAATAAGATAAAACTTAGTCTTCTATATCTCTTTTTATTTAGAAAATCTCACTGTCGTTGGAAATAATAATAGTCATTCATTCATTTTCCATATTGGTTGAATCCATGTCCTTCCAACCCAGCTTAGACCCATATTTCTGAATGAATTCAGTCTTTGTAAATAAAAGAAAATTTACCTAAGTATCTTATGACTTTTTGAGGTAAATTAGAAGAAAAGAAGTTTAAAGATTAAATTTAAGATTCACAAATTTTAAAGTCTTAAAATTTGTTCTACTTCTGGCAAAAATCATAATGATATCAAATCTTAGAAGAAAATTCAGTTAGAATAAAATTCAGTCCAAAATTCCTAAAACATAAACTTAGACAATGTATCTTAAAATACAAAATTAGTTAACATATATGATAGGGATAGGACTATATTATATTTTAAGTGTATTTTCTTATTTAAATTACATTTTCTTGGAACACTATAGTCAAAAGAGGGAAAAAATACATGATATTGTAATCCTTACCAAAAAAATTTTAGGTAAGAATTATCATATCATTTTTTCTTTAGCATAGCTAAAAAATATCCTCTGAAATTCTATTCCTTCTGGAGTAATGTGAAAGCTGCATGGATCCAAGAAGACAACTTCTGTTCAATAGATGGGGGGGGGGGTATAAGGTATTAGGGCTTCCCTGATAGCTCTTCTCCACTTGCAGTGCAGAAGATCCTGGTTCAATTCCTGGGTCGGGAAGATCCGCTGGAGAAGGGATGGGCTACCCACTCCAGTATTCTTGGGCTTCCCTTGTAGCTCAGCTGGTAAAGAATCCACTTGCAATGCGGGAGACCTGGGTTAGGTACCTGGGTTGGGAGGGTCCCCTGGAGAAGGGAAAGGCTACCCACTCCAGTATTCTGGCCTGGAGAATTCCATGGACTCTATATATAGTCTATAGGGTCGCAATGAGTTGGAAACGACTGAGTGACTTTCACTTTCATTTTCATAATGTATTAGCTTATTTCCTATGGGCAAACACATCTGAAGAGGTGTCCAGAATAGAATCTACTGATGTTTAAACTGTACCTGGGGTTGCTTGTGTCTAAAGTGGAGAAAAGGAGAAGGGTAAGATTCTTATCATTATAATTCTTTCTCTTCTTCATTCTATTTCTTCTTCGCTCATATCTTCCTCACTCACTTGTTCACCTGTGTATACTCCTGATCATATGCAGTCCAAAACTGATGGCCAGATTCATTTCTAGATTTGCTACTGAATTGAATCAGTTTCTCTGCTACTGAATGAACAAACTGCAGGAAACTATTTAGGCAAGTGGGAAATAATGATTTTATTTTTAAAGAGATCCAACTTAAGTCGCCTGCATTGGCAGGTGCATTCTTTACCACCGAGTCACCGGGGAAGCCCTCCATTTACTCTTTTAAAACATGTTAATATATATTAGTAACAAGTATATGTGTTATGTATGAAACTACTAATCTAATGATAAAAGGTGAAGTCGCTCAGTCATGTCCAACTCTTTGCACCCCATGGACTTTAGCTTACCAGGCTCCTCCATCCATGGGATTTTCCAGGCAAGAATACTGGAGTGGGTTGCCATTTTCTTCTCCAGGAGATCTTCCCAACCCAGGGATTGAACCCAGGTCTCCCGCATTGTAGGCAGATGCTTTACCATCTGAGTCACCAGGGAAGTCTAATGATAATGATAATGTCAGACAAATATCCTAGAATTTATTCAATAATCATGTGATTTTCCCCTCTCATGCACAGTGTACAAATAGTTGCTATTTCACCTGACTATGACATGTCCCGGAGAAGGCAATGGCACCCCACTCCAGTACTCTTGCCTGGAAAATCCCAGGGACAGCGGAGCCTGGTGGGCTGCCATCTATGGGGTCGCACAGAGTCGGACATGACTGAAGCGACTTAGCAGCAGCAGCATGATATGTCCAGACTTGTACCAGATTACACTACTTCTGGCAATCTTCAGAGGATGCATATATATCTGTTCTATTCCCTGTTTGCACAGAAGCAGCCACCTGGCTCTAAAATCTAACTCTCCACTCTGCTCAGTTTACCATGTGCTCTGTAGTTTGTCATCTCACCCTTTGTTTTAAGACTAACTTCTCTCAGGTGACTATTATTGGTCCAAACTGCTTCATTTTACATTCGGGCAGAGAGCTGGCTTTTCAGCTCCCCCCAGGAATCACTGAGAACAAGTTGTAATGTTTAACACTTTACTGAAGACTTGGGAACAATGGAAGAAAAATTTAACAAGAAGAACTTTTAAAAAGGTGTTTTCTAGAACCACTCTCAGTGGAAGCCAGGTTCAGTTCAGTTCCTCCTGCACCTACCACAGACTCTGATACAGAAAGGTACTGGGTCAGTGAAGTTTTTGTAAATTCCTTAATGGAATTAAATGTTTATAAAATTCACATATTCAAATATATTCACAGAGTTTTTGAATTAGGAGCCTCTTGACCACTAACCTGCCGACTTGCTTCAGGGTTCAGTTCATTTCCTCTCTGAAAGAATGACTTTGAGAAATTCTCTAATCGAGGCTTATCTCTTGAAAGCTAGCAGTAACTAAGCCATTTTCTTCTCCTCTTCCAAGTAAGAGAATTACTTCTGAAGTAGTGATTGTGATAATGCATTCATTATTCTAATATCTGCCATTGTTGTGTGGTTGCTAAGTTATGTCCAACTCTTCTGTGACCCCACCAGGCTCCTCTGCCCGTGGGATTCTTCAGGCAGGAATATTGGAGTGGGTTGCCATTTCCTTCTCCAGAGGATCTTCCCAACCCAGGGGTTGAAACTGAGGCTCCTGCCACATCTTCTACATTGCAAGCAGATTCTTTACAGCTGAGCCATGGCGGAAGCCCCCAATAGTGTGATACTTTTAAGTACAAAAAAACACATGTTGTTTTAATTGGTGTGATATCAGTCAGCAACTCCATTCCCTTTTTGAATTTCTTTCCCTTTCCTCTGCCTGAGTGAGTGATAGTTGCTCAGTTGTGTCCAACTCTCTGCAACCTCATGGACTACATAGCCTGCCAGGCTTCTCTGTCCATGGAATTCTTCAGGCAAGAATACTGGAGTGGTTTGCCATTTCCTTCTCCAGGCGTTCTTACCAGCCCAGGGATCTAACATGGGTCTCCTGCATTGCAGGCAGATTCTTTACCATCTGAGCCACCAGGGAAGCCTTTCCTCTGCCTGCCCCCTATTTAGTTTTCTGACTCAATCACCCTTGAAACTTGGTACTCTCACTGTCAGGCCCTTAACCATTTTTCTTCACATAGTTCCTACCAGTTCCATTTCTCCATGATCACCTCCTGTCTGACAACCCTAGCAACTCTCCAAGTTCATCTTTCATCCAAAGGGGAGAGATTAGATCAAAAGAAGGGATATTCTGTAATCAAATCGTCTGCAAAATTGCCCTTAGGAAATTTCCTGAGAACTTATATCAGAATAAATAAACATGCCAAGGAATTCTGAAGCCTAATGAGCCCAGCTCTCCCAGAATTGGGAATTCATTCTGAGGCTGCCTTGGATGTACTGGACTGAAGTTAAAGGGAGCAACTGAGCCTGAAGCAGCCATCAACTTAAATTAGCATGATTATAACTGATGCACAGGCACACATGAGCATTGATATTTTACTTGATATTTTCTTCAAAGTAAAATTTATTGTGTTTTCATGATTTCTAACACAGTAGTAATATACAGTAAAGTGCTAGTAACTTTTTGTATTTAGCTATTTCTTTAAGAAGATTTGAGTGTGCATAATCCTTTATTTAATAATCTTTGAATTTTCTATAAAAATGGAGTATAAAGATTAGAGAATTACAAAATTTATCATTAATAATATTTCTTGATTTTCTTATTCACTACTCATTTAAAAAAATGTATCATTTACTCATGCAGATTATCAAAGGAATGGTGTTTGGATCCTTGGGGAGGGTAGTTTTGATTTTCCCCAAAGTGAAGTAGAACTCTGGTCAGTGTTAGAGGTAGGAAATAATTTAATATTATTTTTAATTCAAGTATAGTTGATTACAGGTTATATTATTTTTGGATGTACAATGTAGTGATTTGATATTTTTATCGCTCATACTCAATTTAAAGTTTTTATAAAATATCAGTTATATTCCCTGTGCTATATATTGCATCCTTGTATCTTATTTACTTATTTTTTTTGTTTTGTTTATTCATTTTTTTGGCCATATGGCTTGTGGGATCTTAATTCCCCAATCAGGGATTGAACCCAGGCCCACAGCAGAGAAAGTTCCAAGTCCTAATCACTGGGCCACTAGAGAACTCCTGTATTTTATTTATTTTAAACCTTGTAGTTTGTATCCCTTGATCTTTTTTGCCCTATCGCACCCTCTCCCACTCATTGGAAGGCATTGGTTTGATTTCTTTATGTATGAATCTGTTTCTGTTTTGTTGCATTCTTTCATTTTCTTTTAGATTCTACATGTAAGTGAAAACATACATATTTGTGTTTGTCTGACTTTGCTAAGTATAATAATCCTTAGGTCCACCCATGTCATTACAAATGTCAAAATTTCATTATTTTCTATGGGTGAGTAATATTCCATTGTGTGTGTATCTGTCTGTGTGTATATAGGTATGTCACATCTTATTTATCTATTTGTTTGTTGATTGATACTTAGGTCTCTTCCATGTCGTGGCTATTGTAAATAATGCTGCCTGAACATTGGGGTTCATGTATTTTTCGAAGTAGCATTTTCTTTTGAAGAGAACTTAATTTAAACACAGTGATATAAGTTAGTTAATCAAGGCAGCAATAGGTATTGGAGAGTGATGGGAGGTACATTTGGGTTAATATGATTCTCATTTTAAAGTCAGTATATAAATTTTTCATTGAGGGAAGCAGGAAATATTGAGTTCAAAAGCTTTTAGTTTATTAAAGAAATTACAGAAATTTTGCAACTTTTTAGTGTTATCTAACAAAATGGCAACATTATTGTATATTATGCTCTCATAACAAAAGGAATAAAGGAATAAAAATGTATGCCTCTGTCCATTCTAGAGTTGAAATTGTGGTGGGGCACCATATTACTTACATAAAATTCCATAGTAAAACTTAAAAATGATAAATTTTGGGAAAATATCCAAACCTCTGAAGTAAAACTCAAGTGACAAGTATTTAGGACACAAATGCCAAGTGCAAAGGTTTTTGTGAAAAAAATGTTCTGAATCAAACATTGGATAGAAGCTGTGAACCTCCTTTGTGAAGCTATAAGAGAAAAAAATGTAATGATAGGAACTGAAAGTTAGCATCTACTTGGGAAATCAAAATATTCCTTTATATGTACTGTTTGTGTGTGTGTGTGTGTGTACACTAGATCTTGTTTTCAATTTTGTTACTAATGTAGGAAGCATCATAAGCCCAAGCATCCTATGCCAGCTAGAGAGATACAAACTAGGAGCATATTCTTATTTCAACTTTGTGACAAATATTGTTGCAGGTGCCAAAGTAGGTGCAAAATTTTCAAATTATCACCTGGGTTTGTTTGCAAGAAGGCAAAGTGTCATGCTGCTTAGTCGAATGTTGTAGCATTGTGATGCTAACATCTACACACTGTGCAAGACAAAACCTTAAACTCTTCCATCTGTGATGGTACCATATTTTGCTGAGAAGAATTCGTGTCAATTGTACAGCTGTGTGATGGCAGCTAAAAATAAAGAGATTTTGTAGTTCGAGGATTATAATATATTAAATATCTTAATTTTAGAAACTAGGGATACATTTTGGTTTCTTTAGATCATGGATTTGTTGGATTTCTAAAAACAACCCACAGCTGAATCAGTGAAGGATTCACTGTTCATACCTTCAGTCCTAAATTAAACCTATATACCAGAGTAAAAAGAGAACAGGATTGTCATTCTTTCTTCTTAACATGAATGTATTGCACTGACTTATTCTAGATACTCACAGGCTGGTTAATTAGCTATCTTAACACTTCTAATGTAATTGACTGCTCACATTGAAAATGTAGCCATTTGCTTGCGTGGCACTGCCCTTGGGAGCTACTGATACTCATAAAAGACAAAGAAATATAGTGCACTTAGATGTTGGAAAATCGTATGCATTATGTAATATCCAGTTGTAACAATAAGAGTGAATATTGATAAGGGGCCTATGTGCCCTGGTTGTTCTAATAACCTGCCAGTTTTAGAAACAAAATCATACATCCATTTCTCATTGGTATAAAACTTCTATGAATTGTTACAAGAAATAGTCTACAAATTAAAAAGATGTTAAGCATGTCTGTCCAGATGGGTGGAAGCAGGAGGAATTTGGAATTTTAAAGTTCATATAATCTGTATAATGGCTGGCTGCCCATGAGCTGTCTGCTAGTTCCGTCACCTTGATTTTGCTTTCTATCTCCTGACTGCTCATTACACTTTCTTTAAGCATTTCTTAATGACTCACTCAATGTCAATAAAGCTCCTTTATCTCTCATGAAAACCCCTCAAGGTTCTCCTCAGCCTTGATCATTATCCTCATTCGTTACTCGTCTAATGCTCTATTTCACACAATCAACATCACTTGCTCTATTTCATACTTTGGAGAAGGAAATGGAAACCCACTCCAGTACTCTTGCCTGGAGAATCCCATGGACTGTAGCCTTCCAAGCTCCTCTGTACATGGGGTCACAAGAGTCAGACACAACTCAGCGACTAAACCACCACCATGCTTTATTCTCCCTTCAACTGAACGTGTAGAACCAAATGTATCTGGCATCTGGATATAGAGTGTGCTATGTATCTTCAGATTTAAATTTCATCAACCAAAGCACTTATAAGTTCTGGTTTGATTGACATGCTGTTTATGTTATGATTTGCATATTCAGTTCAGTTCAGTTCAGTTCAGTCGCTCAGTCGTGTCCGACTCTTTGCGACCCCATGAACTGCAGCACGCCAGGCCTCTCTGTCCATCACCAACTCCCGGAGTCCACCCAAACCCATGTCCACTGAGTCGGTGATGCCATCCAACAATCTCATCCTCTGTCATCCCCTTTTCCTCCTGCCTCCAATCCTACCCAGCATTAGGGTCTTTTCCAATGAGTCAACCCTTCTCATGAGGTGGCCAAAGTATTGGAGTTTCAGCTTCAACATCAGACCTTCCAATGAACACCCAGGATTGATCTCTTTTAGGATGGATTGATTGGATCTCCTTGCAGTCCAAGGGACTCTCAAGAGTCTTCTCCAACACCACAGTTCAAAAGCATCAATTCTTCAGCGCTCAGCATTCTTCACCATCCAACTCTCACATCCATACATGACCACTGGAAAAACCATAGCCTTGACTAGATGGACTTTTGTTGGCAAGGTAATGTCTCTGCTTTTAAATATGCTATCTAGGTTGGCCATAACCTTCCTTCCAAGGAGTAAGCGTCTTTTAATTTCATGGCTGCAATCACCATCAGCAGTGATTTTGGAGCCCCAAAAAATAAAGTCTGACACTGTTTCTACTGTTTCCCCATCTATTTCCCATGAAGTGATGGGACCAGATGCCATGATCTTAGTTTTCTGAAGGTTGAGCTTTAAGCCAACTTTTTCACTCTCCTCTTTCACCTTCATCAAGAGGCTCTTTAGTTCTTCTTCATTTTCTGCCATAAGGGTGGTGTCATCTGCATATCTGAGGTTATTGATATTTCTCCCGACAATCTTGATTCCAGCTTGTGCTTCATCCAGCCCAGTGTTTCTCATGATGTACTCTGCATATAAGTTAAATAAGCAGGGTGACAATATACAGCCTTGACGTACTCCTTTTCCTATTAGGAACCAGTCTGTTGTTCCATGTCCAGTTCGAACTGTTGCTTCCTGACCTGCATACAGGTTTCTCAAGAGACAGGTCAGATGGTCTGGTATTCCCATCTCTTTCAGAATTTTCCACAGTTTATTGTGATCCACACAGTCAAAGGCTTTGGCATAGTCAATAAAGCAGAAATAGATGTTTTTCTGGAACTCTCTTGCTTTTTCGATGATCCAGCGGATGTTGGCAATTTGATCTCTGGTTCCTCTGCCTTTTCTAAAGCCAGCTTGAACATCTGGAAGTTCACGGTTCATGTATTGCTGAAGCCTGGCTTGGAGAATTTTGAGCATTACTTTACTAGCATGTGAGATGAGTGCAACTGTGTAGGAGTTTGAGCATTCTTTGGCATTGCCTTTCTTTGGGATTGGAATGAAAACGGACCTTTTCCAGTCCTGTGGCCACTGCTGAGTTTTCCAAATTTGCTGGCATATCGAGTGCAGCACTTTCACAGCATCACCTTTGAGGATTTGAAATAGCTCAACTATAAAGGTCTATAAATGCAGTACTTTGAACATGTTGTCATACAACTGTCACATTAAAAGTAAAATAATTTTTGCACCTTTATCTTTTTGCCTTATGCCCATTTTTATTTCCATCACCATTTTACATATACATATATACATATGTATATATATATATTTACACACACACACACACACACACACACACACACACACACATTCCCCAAATCCCTCAGTGAATTAGACCTGAGGAAGAATCCCTTATGATGCTGCATAGAAGAGAACAGAAATTTTTACCATCACTGAACTGTAGTTTGGAGCCTGAATTTATTTTCTATGAGAGTCTTGAACCACTAATTTAGAAAAAGGATAGACTATTTAATGCTATCAGCTTTCAACTATTTTTGCTTTAGACTTGTTGAATATTATTACATTTTCAGTTGCACTGGCTTTATAAATTGATCCCTGTGGAACTATCTTTTCCAGAGGTAGTGTGCCTTCTTTCAAGCCTGGATTAATGCCACTGAATTCACCCTTTGATGTTAATAATTAAAAAAGAATAAATACTCCTTGTGGATTTTTTCTTCAATGTAATTTAAGCTTCATTTCTTTCTCAGTAATATCTATCTGATAAGATTTACATCAATGATGACAACTAGTTGGAGCCTGTGGTTCATTTTTGAATTGTTGGCAATAATACTAAGTGTGTTTCTGTAGTCTCTCTGGACTCATGAGGCTCTATACAGAAAATCTGTTGATTTTCTCAATGTATATTTGGTTTCATTCAATCTAGAAGTATATACTGTGCGTGAGCCATTTTGACTGGTGCTATGTAGAAACCAAAACAAAAAATATATGGTAACTTTCTCAAGTTACTACAACGTGTTAGGGAATATTGGCAGTTGCAAATAACTGTATTAAAAATAAAACATAGAAAATGTTCTAGAAATGGTAAAATTCATTGTAGGAGTAGAGACAGGATAGTTTTTTATTGTTATTCATTCTCAAGTAATAATCCACAAGTAGTCCTAAAGTATTTGAGGTTTTGGTATGGCAATTCATTTTAAAGTTATCCTTTTCAAATTGTACTAAATAACCATATGCTTACTTTCAAAATATTCTTGGAAAAAAGCTATTTGTAAATTCAATGCCTCTGATTTAAAAGTATACAATTGTTTCTTTTACTTGATTTTAACATAGTGAAAACATTGTAGAATATCCTAGATAGAGTATATAACTCTGAAAAAATCTAATGTGAGCTTTAATCTCACATAAATTATTATAAATTGATGAAGGTAGAAACCACTGGTATAAATTATTTCATCTCATTGAATAATGTTACGACTCATTGATGAAATGCTGGGCCATTTGTCTATTTTCAGAAACCCAATGGTATTGAAACTACTACAGCTACATGGAAATGAAAAAAAACGTGAAAAGCCTGTAGGAGATACACAGTGGTACTAGAAATTTCATTAAGTAGAGCTTTAGGGCCAGAAATCTTGTTTGTGAACTTACCTTGTAGCTGTGTTTACTTAGGAAGCCCATTATTTTTCCTTATAGTATAGATGTATTGGAATGGCTGGGGGCTGACAGGGCACTGGGAGTGGGAAACCCCATCTTCACAACAAACCACATCGTAACCCCTGCATGAGATTATTAACTGAAGATTTTATTGTGTTAAATAACCTAACATGATTTGTTTCTTGTGGGAATTTTCCATTGGCCTGAACAACTGAAATTACTTGCAATGGCGCTAACCGAGAAAGAATATTTTTTTACAACATAGTATTTGATATCCCTCCTTAATAGGCATGTTTTCAACATGCACATCTCACCTGGACTTTAACGTGATCTCTGATAAATGTGATACATTTCCTATACTATTGTGGTGAATTTGCTCTTTAGATAAATTCTGGTTTGGGGCAGGTTTTAGTTTCCTAAGTCCGCTATTACAAAACACCACAGAGTGAGTGGCTTTAAGCAACAGATCATTTTCTCATAGATCTGGAGGTTTGAAGTCTAAGACCAAAGATGTCAGAAGTTTTGCTTTCTCTAGAAACCTCTGCTTTTGGCTTGCAAAGTGGACACCATCTCATGGTGTCCTCGCATGGCCTTTCTCTGGTGTCTTGCCTTGTAGGTCCTATTCTCTTCCTCTTATAAGGACACCAGACATATTGGATCCTATGACCTCATTAACTGTCACTATCTCTTTGAAAGGCTTGTGTACAAATGTAGGCACGTGGTGGGCTAGGGCTTCAACATATGAATTTGAGGGGGACATAGTTCATTCCGTAACAGAGTTAAGGGGCTTGGAAACTCTAAAAAGAAACTAAAAAGAAACTCTAAAAATTACCCCAAGTAACTAAGGAAATAGTATAGGCTATGAAAAGAGGCTTTGTCTAATATTTATGGCTGTTTGTTTCACCCGTGAAGAATGGCAACAGTTGTTCAAATTAGGAATCTGGGAATCATTCATTACTCTTCACTCTACTTCTATTTAGTGAATTCCTTGGGAGAATAAAATCTCTCTCCTAAAGATCTGTCCAGTCCTTCAGTTTTCCTCCAGTCTTGGTGCAGATATGTTAACTTACATTGTCGCTAGATTAATATGGAAATTCCCCCATTAGTATTGATATTTCTATCATTCTCCCAATTTTAAATCCTTCCAATTCATTCCCAGTTCAACATCCAAAGCGCTTTGCCTTGACCACAGAACTGAGTGAGACTCCCAGCATGATTTAACAAGCTTCTGTCAATGTCTGTACCCTCATCTTCTGTCTCTGCTACTCTTTTCTTACTTACCTCTTACATTCTATGTTTCAGCAGACTAAGTTGGCATTTCTTGAGAAAGATCAAGTTCCCTCTTGTCTCTGGTATTTTATATTGCACAATGTATATACTTTACACATGTGGAAATTTTAGCCTGAATCCCTTTCTGCCAAGAATCTTGTTCATATTTAAGGTCTTAGTTAAGAGAACATTTTCTATAGGGAAGATTTCAAGTGGAAAAAAAAGTGAAAGTGTTAGTCGCTTAGTCATACCTGACTCTTTGTGACCCTATGGACTGTAGCCCACTAGGCTCCTCAGTCCATAGGATTCACCAGGCAAGAATACTGTAGTGGGTAGCCATTCCTTCTCCAAGGGATCTTCCTAACCCGAGGATCGAACCTGGGTCTCCTGCATTGCAGGCAGATCCTTTACCATCAGAGCCACCAGAGAAGCCCACCAGAAGCCTTTATTGACCCTCAAATCTGGGTCAGATGCTTTTTTAAGTTACCACCAAGACCTTTTATTTGTATTTAATTGATCCCTACTTCTCTCATAGTATTTCTCTGATTACACTTGAATTACTGTTTTCTTTTTTTTCTTTTAAATGGTCTATGTCCTACTAATATATAAACTCCTTGAGAAATAGCAATCCTGTCTTACTGCTTTATCCTAGCACTATTGTTTAGCCTAGCACATGGTAGGTCTTCAGTAGGATGAAGTTACTGAAGCAATAATTAGATTAAGGAAGTTCTTCTAATCTATATCAATTCTTAATAGGTCAGGGATTGATGGCAGGGTAATAATTCCAAAATTATAAGTTCTCTTTAATTATATTACTTTTGCTGTATATTCTTCTGTCATTTTATATACTGGAGAATGTTCTATATTTTTGATCCCAAGAATTAGGTCATCGCTTTTTTTTTTTTTCACCTTGCATGATACAAAGTAAAGCTTGAAAGATGGTGATACAGTGTATAAACTGACAACCGGGATGAATTGAAAAACTGAAGCCCAGCGACCAAATTAACCGAGAGGAAGAAAGTAAAAGGACCGTCGGTGTGTCGCATGGAATGCTTTATGGCGGCTGAGGCTGCTGCCGTCAAGTTTCTGACTGATGACAGAGCTGGTAGCTATCATTACCAGATTGCTTTCAAAAAACAGGAGACTCTGCAGCCGTACGTACGTGTGCATTTTAAGAGAAGAAATATCCACCCAAACATGAAGGCCGTACATTGTATGTGGCAATGAATTAGAGCTTTATTCTTCAAACAATGAAACTGAAATGTGATTGAAAGTGAGTGAAGAATGAAACAGGAACTTACATGCAAAACACTCCAGGAAGAAAGCTGGGTAATGACTGTGCTAAAAATGTATCATTTCTAAGTATATGTTATCAGTTTCGTCAGGAATTGGGTCCCAGTTTGTAAACATTTAATCAAATAATACGTTTCAGAATAAAATTACCTTTTACTTTAGATAAACACTTTGACTATATAATTACTATGAGAAATGCTTGTGATCTTTGTTCCTTGTGTCGTATATGCCCTGAATTCTTTAGAAACCTTTGTGATATTTTACTGCTGTGTTCCTTTAAATAAAGTATATATTGAGCATATCAAGTCCTCTGTGGACTGTGAGTGAAAATGTTTGCTAGTCATACAGATCTTGCTGCTTTTGTGAGTATAAAGAAATTGCCTTGTTGCCCCTGAGAAGAAAGTTTACCTTTTGGACTACGTGGGTTGAGGTAATGTCCTATTATGGTAATTTTACACCTAGAAAGATAAATCTTTGATAAGCAAAGTACAAGTGACTAGAGAAAATATTTGTCCAGTCAGAAGTAAGAGACCAACTGTTTAAATCTTCCCCCAAAGAACTAGAGCATCGCCAGTAGTAGGCTTAAGTTTGCCTTCGCTGTACTGTTTTCATAACTACTTTGATATCAATAATTAAACACACATTTATTGAGTAATTACTGTGATGTCTAGGACTGTGTTGGGCAATGGAGATGCAAAATAAAGATTCTAGATATTATTCTTGCCATCAGCTTGCTCACATCCCTTTGGAAAACTCATGATTTTTCTTAATAATATTGTCTTTTCAAAATTTTAGTCTCATCATGATATTTTGTTGTTAGCCTTCAATGTTTTCCCTTTGCATCTGGAATAAACTAAACTAGACCCCGGGGTTTATAAGAGAGCCGCTGACCTAGTCTAAGCTTCTGGTCTCTCCCATCACCTCATGCCTCATTGTGCTCTTTTCGGTCTCTGTGTGGTCATTACTCACAGTGTTATTCTCTGTTTCATGTTTCTTCCTTGGCGAGATTTTCCTTCATCATATTTAACAATCACTTGTGGCTCAGTGGTACAGAATCTGCTTGATAAGGCAGGAGACCTGGGTTTGACCCCTGGGTTGGGAAGATTCCTTGGAGAAGAAAATAGCAACCCACTCCAGTATTCTTGCCTGGGAAATCCCATGGACAGAGAAGCCTCAGGCTACAGTCCATGAGGTTGCAAACGAGTGGGACACAACTTAGCGACTAAACAACAGCTGCCCTCTACACACCCTTGTCAGTGACTATCCCGTTTCACTGCTTAATATTCGTAATAGCTTTTGTCACTATCTGAAATGTTTGGTTACATTAAGAAAAGTCCCAATGAAATTAAGTTTGATGGCAAATAGATTTTCTGGTAACTGCTGAACTTGTGTCATATAAATGTGTGGCTTATAGAAGGTGCTTGATGAGTATTGTTATGTGAATGAATGACATTCTGGAGAGGCTTTGATGGTTCAACATATGGTACCACAGTCATCCACACACCAGTAGTTTCCATACAACTGGAGAAGTGGAAAAAGCTCAGGAAGTCAATCAAAGCATTTATGTAAAACAGTTTATCCAGTTTCCCATTAAATGCATATTTATAAAATATTACTGGAAACTTAGTTGTAGGAAGAGATGCAGAATTTCCCCTCAGTGAAGACCTCAATAGTAAAAGACTTACATTGGTATGAGATCTTTCCCATGAAATTATACATCAGATGAAGTCCTGAACATCCATTTCTTGAAAATGAACCTATTCCTAAAACCTTGGTTATGAAATCAATTTTTACAATATATTTTTAAAAGTCATGAGTTTGGATCAATATATCTCATATTAGTGTGCTATTTATAAAAATATATAGATATTCAGAAAGTATGTTTTCATGTAAGAATTTATTAAAATAGGGTATATCTGTAATAGGTATATATGTTGTAAAATTAAAGTGACACTTCTGGTTATCTTAAAGCATGGCCAGGTTTCAGACTTTACAAATGCCTTACTACAGTGAGGCATTTTAAAATTGGTTTAAATTTTAAAAAGTAGCCTGGAGTAAATATATACATGTTAGGCACTGTAGCACATGTTGTTTAAACTGCATCCCTCTTATTAAAGACTTCACTTGCAAATACTAAGGGTGCATTGAGAATGTTTATTATCTACCAATTTCCTCTTTAGCTTGAGAGGCAGTACTCAATATGATAAATTACCTTTATGGTAGAGAATACATTCTAGAAAAGCCCTCTGAAGTGAATACCTGTTAAAGTAGAAGAGCTTTAAAATGAATAATACATTTTATAATGAGAAAAATTAATTGAAAGACGAAGCACTGAAATAAAATGCCTGATGCTTGAAGGAAAAAATGAAACTGGATAACATGTAAAATTTACCTTTCTGAGTCGTGCCTCATTAAAAAAAATAGATATAACAGTAGAGGTAACATGAAATGGTAAATGTCATGCTCAAGATAGGTTTTTGCTGCATGTGATTATGTTATTTTAGTCCATAAGATTAAACTGTTGTCCTATAGGCTATTTTGAGTTAACTTTAAAAATCTGGTATTGTAAACTCAGTTTTGGGGAGGACATGATTCGTGGATAAGTCTCCAGTTGCTCCACTGGGCAACATTCAGATTGAAGTCTTCCATTTTCCATCTATCCTTCAGGCTCCTCAGAGCAAATATTGTTGAAAAACATGCCTTGGTAATATTTCCTTAGAAACATAGTCACTTCTGGATAGAAAAATAGCCTATAACACCTAAATAAGTTGCTTCTGTGCAAACCTCTCTCATTCCCTTTCCCACCTCCTTTCCACCCTCCTCCCCAAGTCTGTCTCTCTCCTCAAACTTCCTTTCTGACAAGTTACCTTTAAAGTGACTCAGTGGCTGTTTTCTCATTCAAGTCTCAAGTCTGATGCAGTGGGGTTTGTCAGAAGGAAGTCACTCCTGAACTGCTGTAATAAGAGAAACTCTCCTAACTTGAAGTTTGCAACATAAAAGCTCTCTAGAAAGAATGAAATGGCAGCTGGGAACAGCACTTCAGGCATTGGAAGCAATATAACAGCTGTTAGTGGACAGCATTGCTCTTATAGACCTCTATGTGATTTTCTTAGCCAGGGTCACAACTGCAGGGCATTATGAATCTGCCAGAAGATTAAAAAATTCATTTACCCTTATCAAAATGTCTGAGGGAACTATTTGAAGGGTGAGAGTCCTTTGTAGCTTTTACGAGGAAGCCTTTTTGGAAGCAAGAAAAGTCATGTATTAGAAAGACCAGTTTTAAGTTTAAACTAAAAAAAAAAATCTTATTTTAGGACCTGAGTAGTAGAGTGAATGTTAAAAAGTGAAAAAAAAAATGTAGCTTCTATGAGCTGACAAAATTATTATTAGTAGAAAGATATCAATAGTCAAAATTGTTTTAATATTCCAACTCAGGTTATCATTTATGTATTAATTTCTTTCTCTGAATATATACATATATGTATATATATAATGCACATATATATTCTAACAGTACACACCTGAGACATCTGCTCAAATTATGTAAATTGTATTTACATAAGGCTTTTATGATTTTCAAAAAAAAATAATTTAAAATTTGAACTTCAAAATAGAAAGGTAAAATAGGGCAAATATTTTTGTTTTCATACTACAGACTGGGTTACTGACGTTACGAGAATTTGTCTTTCATTCTCCAAAATCGCCACAGCAATTGAATGTAATATTTCTAGTTGTAAGTCAGTGTGATGCCTAGTACAATACCTAACACAGAGTAGATAGCCATTTCTTTTACATTAAAGAGAAATATTGTTAATATTGAAAATTATAACATGAAAAATATAATCTAATAGTATCAGTTATATTGTTGCAGGAAGGGATAACCCTTTCAGAGCCTGAGGGTGGGCCCTTGTCTAACTAACACTCAGAAATAAATGTTCAAGGAGATACACTTGCTGACAGACCAAGAGACTTTGGGAAGGGGAACCAGGGTAGAGGACAGCAGGGTAAGGGAACACAGGAGAACTGCTCTGCCACATGGCTGGCAGTCTTGGATTTTATGGTACTGTGGTTAATTTCTGGATTGTTTCTGGCCAATCATTCTGACTCAGGGTTCTTCCTAGCGGTATGCATATTGCTCAACCAAGATGGATTCCAGTAAGAAGGATTCTGGGAGGTTGGTAAGATGTATGGACTGGCATCTCCTCTCTCCTTTTGCCCTTTCTCAAATCCTTCTAGTTAGTGGTAGCTTGTTGGTTCCTTGTTGCTTATCAGGACCTCCTGTTGTAAAGTCATGCAGGTGGTTACTATTGGGCCTGGGCAGGGTGGGCATCTTTGGTCAGTAGTTCCCCTAACAATATAGCATTGGTAAACATAAAAATAATGAAAATAAATTCATGTAACTTTTGATGGAATTTACCCTGTTCTAGGAGAAAAATAGGTAAGTGGCCACAGGTTACTGCTTAATATATATGACTAGAAGATCAAGAAGGGGCATGTATTCATACAAGTGGAGGTCACCTGCCTCCATAGAAAGTTATGATCTCTTGCTTATAAAGTTCCTAGATATGAGATAATCCTCAGACCCAGAAATCATAGACTGAACAGCAGTGATCTCCCTACCCTCTCCCCTAAAAGACTAGGGCCACTTATTTGGGCAACCATACAGTGGGGGATGGGGAATAATATAGGACTCATGGATGTAGGATCTGAATTCATGCTGACCCCAAGTGTTGTCATGGAGGTTTGAATATGATCAGGTACCAAATAGAGCTGAGGTCCATCTCAAAGTGGGCCCACTGGATCAATTTTGGCTCTTTTATCTTGTACATAAATGGATATTCTAAGTTGTTGGCACAACCCTCATACTTCTTTCTTGACCTAATAGAGTAATAGCTAGAAGTAAAGAACTAGAAGTCTTGAAACTTACCCTTCAAGATAGTAAACTAAAAAACATTGGCTGTTCTTTAACTGGCAGTGAGATGGGGCCAACTCTTCAGGGAAGTGATATCCCCAAGCTTCCCTGTAGGATCAGATTGAAGCTAGTCTCTAGCTGAGACCACATTCTTACTATGCCTTTTTCCTCTATGCATCCCACTTTGAGTGCTTGCTTTCTCCTGAGAGCATTTTCCCATTAAGTCATCTGAACGTTAATTCCAGACTTGGGCTCATCTCTAGGGAACCTATAATATTTTTTGTTTGTTTGCTTTTTTAATTTTTAATTTATATTGGAGTATAGTTGATTCACAACATTGTGTTAGTTTCCTGTATACAGCAAAATGATTTAGTTATACATATTCATGTATCTATTCTTTTAAGGATTCTTTTCCCACATAGGTTATTACAGAGTATTGAGTATAGCTCTCTGTGCTAAATGGTAGGTCCTTGTTGATTGTCTATTTTACATATGGTAGTGTGCATATGCCAATCCCAGGGACCTCCCAGGTGGCTCTAGTGGTAAAGGATTTGCCTGCCAATGCAGGAGACACAAGAGACGTAGATTTGATCTTTGGGTCAGGAAGATCCTCTGGAGTAGGAAATCCCACTGCAGTATTCTTGCCTGGAAAATTACATAGGCAGAGCCTGATGTGCTACAGTCCATGGGGTCACAAACAGTCTGACACAATTGAGCGGCTGGCACATTTTCTAATCCCAACCTTTCAATTCATTCCCTCTCCCCGTCTTTTCCCCTTTGGCAGCCACAAGCCCACCCTCTAAGTCTTTAAGCTGGTTTCTGCATCCCTTTTTTTTTCACCTGTATCATCTTTTTTAAAGATTCCACGTATAAGTGGTTCAGTTCATTTCAGTTCATTTGCTCAGTCATGTCTGACTCTTTGCAACCCCATGAACCGCAGCACGCCAGGCCTCCCTGTCCATTACCAACTCCCTGAGTCTACCCAAACCCATGTCCATTGAGTTGGTGATGCCATCCAACCATCTCATCCTCTGTTGTCCCCTTCTCTTCCTGCCCTCAATCTTTCCCAGCATCAGGGTCTTTTCAAATGAGTCAACTCTTCACATCAGGTGGTGAAAGTATTGGAGTTTCAGCTTCAGCATCAGTCCTTCCAATGAATAGTCAGGACTGATCTCTTTTAGGATGGACTGGTTGGATCTCCTTGCAGTCCAAGGGACTCTCAAGAGTCTTCTCCAACACCACAATTCAAAAGCATCAATTCTTCTGCACTCAGTGGTATCACATGGTATTTGTCTTTCTCTGTCTGACTTACTTTACTTAATATGATAATCTCTAAGTCCATCCATGTTGCAAATGTCATTTTTCATTCTTTTTTATGGCTGAATAATATTCCATTGTATATGTACCACATTTTCTTTGTCCATTCATCTGTTGATTGACATTTAGGTTGCTTTCATGTCCTCGCTATTATAAAGTGAGACACAATGAACATTGAGGTGAATGTATCTTTTTGAATTATTATTTTCTCCAGATATAAGCCTAGAAGTGGGATTGCTCGATTAAATGGTAGCTCTATTTTTAGTTTCTTAAGGAACCTCCATACTGTTCTCCATAGTGGCTGTACCAATTTATGTTCCCACTAACAGTGTAGGAGGGGCAAATCTATAATATTTGAAATAACATCCTCTGCTCTCTACCACCTTTCATTTTCTATCCTATCACCTATTTTAATTTTGCTTTTTACATACCTCACAGTTACTTTACATTGTTCTTCAGTGGGTAGTTTGCTAATTTATTCCTAAAAGGGAAATTTAGTAATTCAATTTAACATATACTTTTTCTGTTCTTATTGTATGTATAGATTTGAAGAGGAATAAAATTAAATAAAGCCATAAGTAAGAATTTAGGAATCTATATTATTATAAGTTTAATCTAGTTTTGGGCTTCCCTTGTGGCTCAGCTGGTAAAGAATCCTCCTGCAATGCCGGAGACCTGGGTTCAATCCCTGGGTTGGGAAGATCCCCTGGAGAAGCGAAAGGCTACCCACTCCAGTATTTTGGCCTGGAGAATTCCATGGACTGTATAGACCATGGGCTCACAAAGAGTAGGACACAACTGAACGACTTTCACACATACCCACAATCTAGCTTTAAACTTAGATTATTTCTCCATATTTAAAAAATGAGTTCTTTCCTTTTTTATGTTGATAATCTATATCTTGGATTACCTAATATATACCATATATTTAAATACTATGGTATACCTGTACTCTAAAATACAGCATGTTCCTAATTGCTCCCTATTGGTTAACAGTCCTTTTATAAATAAAGTAGTATGATCTTTAACTATTCCAAGACGCCATCCATCTAAAGAATGTCAACTTTTTGCACATTTAACCTTCTGAAACATGTAAAAGGTAGTGGATATAGTTTATTATACGAGTAAGTTTTTAAAACCCCTATAATTTTTGGAATTGAGTAGACTTTTAAAATTGTTATAGTCTTTATAGCAATATTAACTTTGATAAATATATCTTTTTCTCACTTTAATTGATTGAAATATTTCAGAAAATATTTTATAGTAACCTTTAAAATATAGTGACAAAACTTAAAAATATAGCACACTAAATCAAGAAGTTTACATATACTTAGAGAAAGCAGATCCTCTGAGTTTATCTGAAGTTTTCTTACATATTGTTTTTGTTGTTTAGTTGCTAAGTCATGTCCGACTCTTCTGTAACCCCATGGATTATAGCCCACCAGATTCCTCTGTCCATGGGATTTCCCAGGCAAGTCTATTGGAGTGGGTTGCCATTTCGTTCTCCGGGAGATCTTGCTGAACCCGGGATTGAACCCGTATCTCCGGCATTACAGGCGGATTCTTTATTGCTGAGCCACCAGGGAAAACTGTCCTGCATATTACAAAACCTAAAGATATAAAACCTTGAGACAGTGTTATTTTGGTGGGAGTACAACAACTTGAACAAAGGACAATTCAGCACTTTTAAAAGTATTAATATCATCAAAGAATTAAATCCACTAATGGAAGCATTAGAACTGATTTTTCCTTTGTTTTATCTTGCTAGATGATCTGAGATATAAGTATTGTCATCAAAAAAGTGTTTTTATTTGATCAATATAGAATGAATGATAATATAAATTGCTACTGTGTTTTTCCTCCACCCCTCTTTGCTTTAATCCCATGCATGAGCCCATTTGAGTTACAAGGTCACAGTTGCTCATAAGGCCACAGTTGGCAAACCAGTAAATAGAAACTGTACATGTTTGATTTTAAGTAACAGTCCATGGATGAAATTAAGAGATCTGGAAGAATCCTTCCAGGAAGCTTCCCACTGAGTGTTTGTAATTCCCCAAATTCATATATTCATATATTAGATCCTAACTCTAAATTTGATGATATTAAGAGGTAAGACCTTTGTGATGTGATTAGCTCATGGGAGGAGGACCATCATGAATGGGATTATTGGCCTTATAAAGAGACCCCAGAGAGTTCCCTTGTCTCTTCTGTCACATGAAAATAGAGCCAAAAGGAGCCATCTGTGAACCAAGGAAGAGTTTCTGTGCTCTAACCCCTCAACCCCTGACACTTACCATTCATGTTTGAGATAATAAAACTGTCAGATAAATTTGGGCAGCTATGAGTTTAAAGGAGCTGTGCTTTCCAAATTTGTCTGTAAACTGGGAAACTGCAGCCTTGCAGTTTGGTATAGCATTTGCTATACCATTATGGCATGAGAACAAGAGAAGATAGATGATTATCAGAGTTGGACACGGGGTAATTACACAGCCTGGTTTGCCCAGGACAGTCCTGATTTACATCTGCTTTTCAATAGCATTTATCTTAGACAACATGTTCCAGTTTGAGATGATAAATTAGATGATCACTCTTGCTGTAAATGGCAAATAGGATTTGATGTAGCCCTATGAAATTTCCCATAGCACTAGACTGGAGTGAGAATGTGGCTGCATTTTACTGTTGCTCACTCTATTTAAGGAGAGACAACAGTTGAAGGAGGCATACATACAGAGACTGCATTTAACTCTGGGCACCTAGATGAATAGAGAGGTGCCCACAACCGCATCAAAATTTACCTGGCAGTGATACAAGTGGCGGCATAGTAAACAGTATAACAAAATATTATTACCCCTGTCCATTAATGTCACTATGGCACTGTCAAACTATAAAAGGAGTCTAAATTCATTGCAGATGGCAACTGCAGCCATGAAATTAAAAGATGCTTGCTGCTTGGAAGAAAAGCTATGACCAAACTAGACAGCATATTAAAAAGCAGAGACATTACTTTGCCAACAAAGGTCCATCTAGTCAAAGCTATGGTTTCTAGTAGTCATGTATAGATGTGAGAGTTGGACCATAAAGCAAGCTGAGCACCAAAGAACTGATGCTTTTGAACCGTGGTGTTGGGGAAGACTCTCGAGAGTCCCTTGAACTGCAAGGAGTTCAAACCAGTCCATCCTAAAGGACATGAGTCCTGAATGCTCATTGGAAGGACTGATGCTGAAGCTGAAACTCCAATACTTTGGCCACCTAATGGAAAGAACTGACTCATTGGAAAAGACCTTGATCCTGGGAAAGATTGAAGGCAGGAGAAGAGGATGACAGAAGATGAGATGATTGGGTGGCATCTCTGACTCAATGGACATGAGTTTGAGCAAGCTCTGGGAGTTGGTGATGGACAGGGAAGCCTGGTGTGCTGCAGTCCATGGGGTTGCAAAGAGTCTGACATGACTGAGCAATTGAACTGACCTGAAATGAGTGTTTATCTGAGATTGAATCAGATTATGTTTTTAGCTATCTTTGGAAACTAGGTTCAAACTAAGTTCAGTTAGTTTAAAAAGAAAAAAAAAAGCATATATAGGTTGAGGAATGTGTTACCAACTAACTACATGTGTTTTTCAAACTGTTCTCTGAGAAGGTCTATAGGACCGGTCCTCAGAGTGATGTCAGGGGCAATGGGGTACCTTGAACGAGGGATCTGAGCTCACCACCCCTGCTTAAACAAGTTTGATTCTGTTCCTACTTGTTTAAAAAAAAAAAAGGCTTCATTGAAGAAAAGATTTTGCTACTAATATAATGATATTAGAATCACCTGTATTCCTCTATTTTTCTCACAGCCCATAATCAACACAAATTTTACTGCTTCTGTTCTCAAAAGTCTGATCATTTCTTGCTCTCTCCACTGTTAACCACCATGTTCAAAACTATGATCATTTCTCACTGGGATTAATGCAAGAACCTCCCAACTGGTTCCCTTTTCCTCCCTTTGTTACCCAATAGCTTGTTCTCAAAAGACCAGCTGGAATGATCCTTTTAAAAAGATAAGTAAAATCAGGTCATTTCTGCGCTCATGTATCTTCAATGGTATCCCATCCCTCTTAGGCCCTACACAGCCTGCCCCGTATGGTATCTCCTGTCACAAGGCCCTGTCTGAGCTGCCCTCTTCTACCTACTATCTCTCTGATCTCATCCTTTTCTACACTTTCTTATTCTCTCTGTTCAGTTGATTTCTGAGCATCACTGTTTACACAAATATGCTAATTATTTATCCACTTCAGAGTTTTTGCATTTTCCTATTCACTCTGACTAGCCCACCCTTTCCCCAGAGCAGGCACTAAAATATAAGTTTAAAGACAACTAAACTCAGTTATTTCTACAAAATCATTTTTATGACTTTAGTTCTGTAATTATAAAAATTTCATTCATTGCAATACCTGGAATTGAACCAAATGTTCTCTTAAAACCTCTAAAGTTGAAGAACTCTGAATCTGTTATATGGTTTTATGGTGTCAGTTTCCAAAATGTCTATTTATCTCCTGATAGGAGAATTTGGGACCATTGATGTCAGTATTAAAGAAGTTACAAATGGCATAGATTCAACTACCAATATTTATAGGATAAGGATACCTTGGCTATCTTATGTCATGTAGCAAAGAATTTAAAACTGCATTTGTTAAAATTTACAGACTTTAAATCTTCACTGTAATAAATTCAAGGAACCCTGTTTTGCATTCATGTTAGTCTTTCTTATAGTCCTCACATATTTAGACATTGCTTCTAAAATTAATTTTAAGATCAACCCAAAACTATTGTCCAAAAATGTTAAGTAGCCGTGTATTATTTCTAGAAATAGACAGTTGAATGCAAACTTCTCAAGAGAACAGTGTTCAAATGATCAAGTCAGTGAGCTTTTTGAGGACCCAGCTAATTTGTTTTTCTCATGTGGTGGTAGGCAGCCGCAACAATGGCTCTGGATTGTTTGCATCTCCCAGTATTCACACACTTGTATAATCTTACTCCCTTGACTGTGAGATGGACTTAATTCTGATGAATAGAATATAAGAAATGATACACGGACATTTTTGAAATTAGGTTATAAAAAGTCTATGGCTCTGTCTTGGGGGCTCTCCCTCGTGCTCTCTTGCCTTGCTGGTTCTGGGAGAGGTCAGTCTGATATCCTGAAGCAGCCCTTTGGAGGATCCTACCTGAGTGAGCTTGGAAAGAGATCTTTCGAGCCCTGCCAAAAACTGTGTGAGTGAATTTGGACACATGTCTTCTGAGGGCTGAGAACCTTGTGAGTGGACTTGGAAACAGTTCTTCCCAGCTGACTCTTGATATGACAGCAGCCCTAGTTGTCACATTGATTGAAGCTTTGTGAGAGCTGCTGAGATATAAACACTCAACTAAGCACTTCCCTGGTGACTCAGACAGTAAAGAGTCTGCATACAATGCAGGTTCAGTCCCTGGGTTGGGAAGATCCCTTGGAGAAGGAAATAGCAACCCACTCCAGTATCCTTGCCTGGAGAATCCCATGGACTGAGGAACGTGGTGGGCTACAGTCCATGGGGTCTTAAAGAGTCAGACATGGCTGAGTGACTAACCTCTCTTGAATCACTAACCATTAGAAACTATGACACAATAAATGTCTGTTATTACACAATATCATGAGGATATCATGCTAGGGGTATGTTATCTAAGGATGACATTACATATTACTTAAAGTTCTTTCTTAAATCCTGCCCTGCTTTTTGGGAATTATCAGGCTATAAGAACTGTTATTTTCACTAGTGAAAGTAAAGTTGCTCAGTCGTGTCTGATTCTTTGTTATTCTCACTAGTCAGAGAGTAAAAATAATAAACTTGAGAGGAAATGTGATTTTGCATTGTGATAAAACTCTTAAATAGCCAACTGGGCACATAATATATGTTTATATGAATTTCTTCCTAAAACTCTAGACCTTTCAAAAGTTGATTTCCTACTTCATTTGCCCATCTTTAGTGATGGTGATAAAATTAAGACAGTCAAGCCTGAGTGACTGCTCTAGCCCTCTTGCATAAGAAAGGTCACCCAGAGGAGACTCAGTTCTGTTGAGATTGGGGCTGCCTCAAAAGGACAGCAGTAGACAGGCTGGTGAAGAGGCAGCGGCCTTGATCTTCATGACTGCTGTCCTAACATTCCAAACTTACACCAATGCCCTTTGAAATAACATAGTTTGATCCTTCCGGTCCATCCACGTTGGTATGGTTTTAATTGGTCAGAGTCCACTGATATCAATCCATCGCTCATGGCCTTGCTGTATTATGGCTCTGGTACCAGGAACCTCTAGCATCACTGATCTTTTTATTTATATAAAAGGAGAAATCTTTCAACATTATTTATATAACTAGCACCTCCATGACTTAAAGCAGCAGCCTGCAGCCTCAGCTTTATTCCAATCTTTCACAGCTTTCTGAGTATATGGAAGTGTCAGTATTTTTATCTCTACCATTTTCTCATAGCTGAACTTCAGTGTGCATTTATGTATTATATACATATATATATGTATATAATACACAGGCAAACATGATCATACACTTACACAAATATAATATTTTTTCTTTTATCCAACTAAATGCAGTGTAATAATTACGTGACAGTTAATAAAGTAGATAAACTAATAATTACAGTAGTTTGGATATAAAATAGGTGACACTTTATATTAAAATGTACAGAAGTACCTTAACTGTAGAATTTAATTAATCAATCTGTTTTCCTAACCCCACAAAATAGAAAATAATAGAAATTTGTCTAGTCACACACACTTGCATGCACACACATGCACATACTAACACACAAATGCACTTTTCTCCTTGGAGAACATTTACCAACAACATTCTATTATTTGTTCAGGTATTTGCATAAGTAAATCATCTTTAGCATTCTCTGATAATAGTTCCCCAGTGCATTTCTTGGGTTATTTTTAGCTGGGTGTTGACATATTATATGCTAGCAATTCTCAGCTTGCATATGTTTGAAAAATGCTGGTTTGAACAAGGTGAAATAAAAGTTGTCATTTCAGGAAATTTTAGATTTTAATATGCTTATATGTACTATGAATGTGCAGTGGGGAACTGGAGGATGCAGCATTCCTTGGAAGAATAAATCAATAATTTTTTAGAGAAAACATATTTGGGAAAGGAAAAGAGAGAAAGAAAGAGGAAGCAAGGAAACAAGAAAGGAAGGACCAAAGAAAGAAGGGAGAAAGATGAAAAGGGGACATATATTACTTTTCAAATCAATTAAAAGACAGCAAAAATAGATTATTTGCTGGCTGGAATCTACCTAGCATGTTATTGAACTTTTACATATATAACTATCACTTCGTAAGTGGCTCTAGAGACAGCTATTAATGTGATAAAGAGAGAGGGAAAGGGAGGGAAGGAGTGAGTAAGAGAGAGGGACTTACACTTTTTGGATGAAGCACTGAAGCATTTAGGAGAAGTAGAAAATTGTTAGAGGACATATTTAGCTCCTCTTGTAACTATCCAGCAACTGGAGGTCAGACTTGGGTGAGGTGCAAAAATAAACATTATTCATCACAGACTTAGGATGGGAGCAAGGTGGTGAGAATACACAGTGCATTTTCCCCACTTAGCCATTTTGCTTAGACCTTTTAAATAAATGTCGTTTTTGTCTTACAAAAACAATCTATTAGAATACTTTATTATATGAAGCATTTTTATCACATAAAATAGTCACTTGATGATGTAAGCTTTCTTGATGAATAGTTTCTTGTGCTTGAATATCGATAAGGACACAAAACATCATCAGTAAATAGTTGTTTAATACAATGGCTGGAATCCTGAAAGTGTTCATGCATTTCTTTCTCTGTTGAACCCATCTCTTAAATCCTTCTGCAGTATTAGCAGTATCTCCATGGGCTAATCTCATACCCTCCTTATTTCCCTCCACTCTTGTCCCTATCTCATCTTCCTGCATGCAGCTTTATCCCTCTACAAACATTTTCTACTTTATCATCAGAATTCTTTTCTCAAATGAAATCTGATTATGTTGCTTCTGTGCTTATCTGGAGTGGCTCTCTGTTACCTAGAGGGGAGAGTCTAAACTATTAAGTTGTGTGTATACATTATTGTAATAGTTCTATTATTTCACAACTTTATGCTTTTCTACCTCCCCTTCCTAGTTTAAAATGCCCTCTCTAGTTCTATGCACTTGATGAGTTCCTACAACTACTCTAAAAAAATTGAGAATTTTTTTTTTGAGAAATAAAATGGATAAAAGCTCCTTAAGGTGTACATATAACCTTTTTAACAGGCTTGTTTTCAAGATAAACCCTTATTTACATTCTTAAAGACATCTTCATTTCTTTTTTGTTCTTTGGAGAAATCTTTAAATCACATCAATGACCTTCAATTATAAACAGCCCCCATGATTATAGGAAATAAAATAAAAATATTATTAACCAGTTCTCCAACTGGAGAGACATGAGAGAGTTCAGAGAGAGTAAGAACTCCAAGTGTTTATGAAGATATGAAATGTGAAACACCTAGTTAAGTAGTTCTTAATAATAATTATGACCAACTCAGTATGGTGCCAATTGGTATTTTATTATGCTATAAATCTTGTAGCCACTTTCCTACATAAATACTACAGTGTGCAATTTAAACTATTTGCTGAAAGGGCTTGCCAGAAGCTACACAAAGGAAAAACAAAAACCAAATGCCAAACAATTACTTTTATAAACAGAGGAATTCCTTCTAACACCTCACTTTCCACTTCAGCTAGCACAGTGTAGGTTTGTTTTTTCCTGAGCTGTTTAAGATATTTGTGCATATAGTATTCTTGAGTGAATTAATTGAGAAGAGGGATCATGGCACATAAAGAGAGATGATTTGGTATTATAAGGATGTCAGTCACTTGAGGCACTACAAACACTGAATATAATATTAAATGGATGTTTATCCTCAATTACATCAGTCTAAAGATATAGTCAAATCTATACAGGCCGCCTTTATGATTGTCTTGTGCAGACAAAAGCATAGGTTTTCATTTCAACATCTTTGCTTGGGCCATCTTCTGTAAAATGAAGCATTTCTCATGGCTTTATTTCCATCCACTTCCCCTCAAAATGACAGTGGAACAATAAGTACTTTTTTGCATGTATTAAAACATTTGAGCTCCTTCCCGTGGGAACTGCCACCTTCCAATAATTTGCCAAAATGACTAACACAGAGAGAGGAGAGACACCTGCTATGTGTTTTCTACGTCTTTTAGGAAACATGGAGTTGCTCTTTTGGCAATTTTCAGGAAAGGTGATATGGTAAACATTGAGGGAATGGACACTGTTCAGAAAGAAATATGCCACAAAGGCTACCATGGCAAAACTGGAAGAGTTTGGAATATACCCAGTAGGCTGTTAGCACTGCTGTAACAAGTTAAGGTCAATATTCTTGTCAAAAGAAAGAAAGAAGTCAAAGAGAAAGATATCTGGGTTCACTTGAAGCCCCAGCCTGTTCCACCCAGAGGAGCACAATTTGTGAGCACCCATGTAAAGGGCCTGAGTGACTGGAACCTATTCCCTATGAATTCATGGATTGTAAAAATTAGCTCATTTTTTTCCCCCTATTAATTGAATAGAACGTAGTCTCTTCTCCCCCAAAGAAATACTTAAAGCAAACCTTATGACCTAATTAATTAGGTAATATCTTTACTATTAAAATTTAGTGTTTTTCTTGCTTAAAAAAGAGAAGCTTGAGCTACTCTCTGGTTTGCATAGAACACTATGATTTAAACATTCTGCTGCCTTTCTGGCTCAATGAGTCACCATGAACACAGAATGTGCTGAATGGGGCGGATATGGCTTCTTCAAGTCATTTTGCTCTTCCATATTCATAGAAAACCTCCCTTGTTTGTCAGATCTATTTACTTCCTTCTGTTATTTTTTTTCTTGTTAATTATTAACATCCATTTTCCCTACTAATCTGTTCCCTCTGGATTTTTTCTTTAGAACTCCACTCATATTTAGTCAACTTCACTCATACTGTTTACCACTCCTGATGATGAGGAAAACATAAACAAACATAATTGGAGACATTAAAAAGATAAACCAGAGATCTAGGGGTAGAGCTAAAGAAGCCAGAAATATAATGGGAAGCAAATTGTAGAGATACAGCTGAAGCTTTCTCTCTCTAGAGGAAACAAAATTCAATTCACAGATTAATAACTTGTTCTCCCTTCTGCCTGATACAAATTCTTCTAAATCAATGTGTGCTCAACCCTTTCTTGTAAGTTAGGACTCAGCTATAAATTGCTTTCTTTGAGCTTTTCTTAATTTTCCCGATATAAAATAATGCCCCTTCATCACTTACATCACATCAACATCTTTTAATGTCTGTACATCACATGAGGCTATCTGAATATACTTGCTATCATCATATATTGGGTTTCTTCTTCAAATACAAAATAACCTCCATGGGGACTAGATTCTTGTGTTGTTGTTTTTTTAAACTCTCTGTCACTAGTATCTAAAGAAAAGACATGCTCTTTATAAAGGTAGCTGTTTCTCTTCATAGAAAGCTATAATTTAATTAGAGAGTGGAATAACTAGGAAAAAACTTAATAGTACAAAGTACCTTGTGAGCCAACAGTCCAGGTTCAAGGATGAGAGAAGTTGATAAGGCTAAAAACATTTAGGGAAGTCTTAGTTGGGGATGTGAACATTAAAAGGGCCTCTGAACAGGCAAGGAGAAGAAAGAGCATTCCCAGGGAGGGGAATAACATGCGCAGAGATACTGGGGTAAGAATTAGCCTTAAATGCTACTAAGTGGTTTATTTCACATTACCCACTTCTAATTTGTCATGTAAGAGTTCCACTTGAGATTATCCTCCTGAATTTTTATTAATATGAAGCCAGATATTTAACACCATGGCTTCCTCAAGGCTGCTGCTGCCGCTAAGTCGCTTCAGTTGTGTCCGACTCTGTGCGACCCCATAGACAGTAGCCCACCAGGCTCCCCCGTCCCTGGGATTCTCCAGGCAAGAACACTGGAGTGGGTTGCCATTTCCTTCTCCAAGGAACGGGATGTAAAACCATCCCTTGTCTTGTGCTCAGGTGCAGTGCTCAATTAGCCTGTATTCAATGAAGTGCTGTCTTTCTGACAAGACAGATGAGGCGGCAGCATTGTGAGTAGCATTGTCGACTGTGTGGGCTGGGGCTTTCACACCAAGGGTTTGTCAGGCTAGTCTGGATTTCGTTTGGAAAATCTTAAGCACATTTTTATGAGGATGTCTACCCGGACTGGCATAAGAGTTTCTCACTGTCAGCCAGGCCAGAGTATACACATAGCCTTCACTCAGCTTTTGATTTAGAAGGTGACTGTCAATTTACCACTTTCTCCATCAGATAAAGCCTCTGTCTAAGGATCATTTTATTCCATAGGGTGTTTAGTTAGTGGAAGGGAGGCAGCTAAGTCCAAAATTTTTCATATTGGGGAGCAGGGAATTAACACAACTTAATTTTTTCTTGCGATTACCTTTGATATTGTGTGTTTGTGACTTTGTGTGGATGCATGTATGTGTTTTATGTTTGTGTGTGTATGTGTGAGTGTGTGTTTTCCTGCTCATTTTCTTCTTTTATTGCCATAACGACAGAACTTTGCCCTCTGGGACAGCACAATGGCAAAATAGAAAGCAATCCATTTTTAAATGGCTGTTTCGAAGAATAAATGCCTGGTGGAGAAGTTACCACTAGTAGGAAAGAAAAGGAATACAGATAGTAAACTGCTAAATACCTGGATGTTACAGCCATTAAGAACATTGAGACATTAACAATATTAAGATGTTTTGAATTACTAAATAACAAGGAAAGTCTTTATCGGAAGCATCATTTTCTTGATTTTTTTCTTTGCCATACCCTGTAGCATGTGGGATCATAGTTCTCCAACCAAGAATTGAACCTCTGCCCACTGCAGTGGAAGCACAGATTCTTAACCATTGGATCACCAGGGAAGTCTCCTAGATTTCTCATTAAAAAAATATTAGAACTGACATAGAGAGGCTGAGGGTACCACAATACTCAGAAAAGATAATCTTTTGAAAGCTTCTATCATTATGAATGGCATTTTTAATGGCAGTACTACTAGTGATGTCCTTAAATTTTCTGTAAAGCGTTTCTAAAAATTATAATGATAAGTTGAATAACTGTTGATAATAAGCTGATGATAAGCTGGGTTAACTGTTATTTTAAAATCTTTTCCCGATGTGCATATACTCACATATGTTCAAGTATATGTTATTGTGGCATATTTCTATAAATGTACTGTGGAGTTTCTAAATACAGTTCAGTTCAGTCACTAAATCATGTCCAACTCTTTGCAACCCCATGGACTGCAGCACGCCAGGATTCCCTGTCCATCACCAACTCCCAGAGCTTGCTCAAACTCATGTCCATTGAGTTGGCGATGCCATCCAACCATCTCATCCTCTGTCATCCCCTGCTCCTCCTGCCTTCAATCTTTCCCAGGATCAAGGTCTTTTCCAGTGAGTCAGTTCTTCGCATAAGGTAGCCAAAGTATTGGAGTTTCAGCTTCAGCATCAGTCCTTCCAATGAATATTCAGGACTGATTTCCTTTAGGACTGACTGATTGGATCTCCTTGCAGTCCAAGGTACCCTCAAGATTCTTTTCCAACACCACAGTTCAGAAGCATCAATTCTTTGGCACTCAGCTTTCTTTATGGCCAAACTCTTACATCCATTCATGACTACTTGGAAAAAACCATAGCTTTGACTAGACAGATCTTTACAGCTGTCATTCAAAATGAAGAGTTACTATCTATGATGAGTATTGGATGATGTTCAAAAAAAAAACAACAGCAATATTTAAATCTTTTAAGAGATATTTTCCTTTAAAAGAAGAGATTGTAGAAAAAGGTAAATTAAGGAATGGTATTCTGAGTTTACATTAAATGTAAATGGTAAAGCAGGATAAAACAAATAACTAACCTAGTGAACTTGGTTTAATAAACTCATAACGTGGAAATGTGTCACTGGTGCTTTCAAAATATAAGCAATTTTGTGTGAACATTTAAAGAAATTGTGGAGAAATAACTATACAATTTTAAAAATTCAATCACAAATGAAATATATTTACTTTGAAATGTTATATAATTATTTCAAATTAGGGGATTTGATAAAACAGAGAAAGTAAAAATACTGGAAAGATTTCTAGCATTCAGACATCATTACAGCATATCTTCCCAATTGTGATCAAAGATTTACATGCTGAAGTACAGAACTGTACTTAATTGTCTTTTTGTTTATTCATTTATTCAATTCTTCCTGCATTTAGAATTTTATTGTGCTTGTTAATAGAGTATTTGGTTAGCTGATTGAACTAATTAGTTTATTTAGCCTAAGTTAAGAATTTCCTAATTGCTTCTGGTTGGATTTGGGCCAAAATTTCCATGCTTTCCTTCATAAAGGAGGCCATGGTCTGTTTACTAGTTCTGGCTCACCTAAATGTTAGATAGAACAATAAAATACGTTTGTCTTTTGTGACTACAGCTTTGCTTTCTGAATGTTTTCTCTCTGTTCATCCATATTCCCTGTATTTACTGATACACTTGCATCCTCAAACCCATCTTCTCTGCTCTTTGTTAGTCACTTTATATAAGGCAAGTATTTCACTTGTTAACAAAAGTTGTAATTTTGGAATGCTACATCTTTCCCTGCTGAGAGAAAGCCAAGCTTTAAGTAGCTAGTGGTATAGACTTGGGGGAGCCAGCAGTGAATTGTGGTATTTAGGAGTGTCTGTTTTACAGGGGAAAATATTAAAGGAAAAAGGGAAACTAACATTTATTAAATCCTATTATAATGTATGGGCTTCCCAGATGGCACTAGTGGTAAAGAATCCACCTGCTAATGCAGGAGATGCAAGAGATGTGGGTTTGATCTCTGGGTCTAGAAGATCCCCTGGAAAAGGAAATGGCAACCGACTCCAGAATTCTTGCTGGGATTCTTGCTGGCTACAGTCCATGGGATTGCAAAGAGTCAGACAAGAATGAGCACATTATTATGTACTAGTTACCCTGAACGTGCATTTATCTATTCTATTTGATACTCAAAACAATCCCATGAGCTGGGAATTATTGTCATCATGTTATAAGTAATATATATTTTTGGTAATGAAATCTAAAAATTTTACCTGAGATGGCTGCGGAGATATGACCACATGCTATAAATTCAGGCTCAATAACTCAAGAATTCCGTGATGGTAATGCAGCCCACTTTGTAAACGGATGTTATATAATCTCTTTATGTTGCCCTGTGGGAATTGGTAACTAGGGAATTGACACAGGAATGTGGATGTTCTGGCAAATGCTAATGTTGTGAGTAATACACTCTTCTTCTCTGACCCAAGAGTCTCATGTCTTCTACCTGTGTTCACGAAACTGTAGAAAGCCAATTTGTTAGGTTCCAAATACAGTAAAATTGTATACTCTTTACAGTTCTTAACATTGATTTCATAATTTAACTGGTAGCTTTATTTTCTTAGTGGTACATGAAATAATGGTATATTGAAAAAGTAATGGCTTCTTGGATTCAATGACCTGTTGAATCCGATAATATATTCTTTTTTTTTTTATTTTATTTATTTATTTATTTTATTTTAGTTGGGGGCTAATTACTTTACAATATTGTAGTAGTTTTTGCCATACATCGACATGAATCAGCCATAATATATTCTAACACTTACCATAATTAGCATCAATGACATCCATACTTTCTCTCTAAGGATCTTGTAAAATTTCAAGTTCTTAAGTGCAGAGCTGACCAGAACATGGTGTGATACCAATATTTTCTTTTAAAATTAGACCTAGAGAGAAATCTCACTTTACCTTTAAAGGTGAATTCTTAAACCCTGCTTGAGTTCTGCTTTGGAAAGCGGATTTCCAGGTGACATTAGTGGTAAGAGAATCTACCTGCCAATTCAGGAGACTTAAAGAGATGCAGGTTCAATCCACAAATGAAGTGACTTAGCACACACTCAGTTAGTCAACTCATAGTTTTATTTTCTCTTTCTATCCCCACCTCGATCTAGTCTCCTGAGAAACTTCCTTGGAGGAAATTTGTTTGAGAAAGCTGGCTTTAGGAATTGTTGGCTGTGATACTATCTTCCTTACTCTTTCTTAATGAAATCTACAGGATAACTTATAACTTGAGTGAGAAATAACTGTGAAAGAGCCAAGACAGTCTGTCTTTATACATTATCTCCCTGTGGACAAGCATCATGGGAAGACACAGCGTCATTACAAGGTTTTATGCTAGGCACAGAATTAGAGTAAACAGTATTAATGTCATTATGTTGTTTACTAGCATCTGATTGGAAAAAAAAATAACGAAAACCATTGATATCCTTTCCCTGGGATGCCAGGGCCCAGTGTATCACTTGTCCCATTGGCTTAAACTTTATCTCAGTGGTTTCATTTCTTCAGCATAAGTGCATTAGTTTTGGACATGAGAAAAAATTCAGGCTGTTGAGATATGAAAGGGAGGAGACAGGATTTCTGCAAAAAAATAAATATTTCCTGTGGGCATTGTTCACAATGGGCATTTGGAGATGTCTGGAAATGGAGTAACCATCTTCAACTATGTCCAGAAGTTGCCTGCAGACAAGGTCAAAATATTCAGAGGTAGCAAGATGGAAACAGTAAATTTCTAAAACACCAGATGCCAATTCTGTCAGTCTATGTATGTGCAGCAGATAACTTTCCTGGGCTAACCCTGTATGTCTTTTTTATTTTTTGCCTTCCTTCCCTGGCAGGATTTGAGGGGAGTAGTGGGGTAGAATACATTTGAGTAAAAGATGGTGATACATGGCTCTCACTTATTTCTTATCACAGTTCTTTTTATTAATTGTCAGCCTAGATTAATTCTTCTCTAGCTGAGAAAAGCGATATCAGTTTCCTTAATTCACATGTAATCACTGATCTTTTTTTTTTCTTTCTTGCTGATTCTAGGCATAGAATTATTTTAATATTGAAGATTATTAACATAGTGTTCTTTTTCTTCAATGTCCTTTTGAGGGACAGGAAAAGAGTACTAAATGGAAATGAAAATAAATCAGTGTTTTATATAACAAATTTCTAACAGCCACAAATGTATGATCTATGTATTATATTTCTATATATATCATTAGCCGTTATTGTTGCTGTTGTTCAGTCTCTCAGTCGTATCTGACTCCATGCAACCCTGTGGACTGTAGCCTGCCAGGCTCCTCTGTCCGGCAAATTATCCAGGCAAGAATACTGGAGAGGGTTGCTGTTTCCTTCTTCAAGGGATCTTCCTGACCCAGGGATCAAGCTCACATCCCCTGTAGGTCTCCTGTATTGTAGGTAGATTCTTTACCACTGAGCCACTGGGAAGCCTTTCTATGTATGTCATTAGCCATTACATTTTCCTATTATTTTTGGATCTTTAATCATTATTCCTCTAAACAAACTATGGCTTCATGCATTTCTTACTCTATTGTATGTAATTTCTGTTAGTTCTTATAAATTTTACCATACTTCTTTGCTTTCATGATTGTATTATTACATTTATTCTATGGTAGTTGATCGAAAGTTACAATATATTAGATATTGAAACTCATATTTTTCAGACCATTGATCTTAATGGACTTATTATCTGATTGAGCTTTTTTCTGTTTTACACTTTAATATTTGTTCTTACTGATAATCATAGAAGTTACAAGTAAAAAATAATTTTACCATTTCAACCAGGCTAGGTGCATTGTTCTATAGGGAATAATTCCCTTTCAAAATCACAAAAGTGCCTCTGAAGATCGTTTTGTGCAATTTCTTTTGAAAGGGTCTTTTGAAACACAATATTTTCATGACCACATATAATTTCCTGAAGCCTTTTCATAACAGGCTAAATGGTAGCTTTTATCTCACTTTCTTGATACAATTTTTCACATGTCTATTACAGGTTTTAATTTTCTTTCAGCAACTTTATTTTTAAACTTCAAATAGTAGTAGAATTCTATGTCACTTCCAAACCATTGATCAGGATGTTATAAGTAACACTTCATTCTCCATCATGATTCTTTGCTACTTTACTTCACACTTACCACAGTTATAAATGAAAGAAGGGTCGGAGTGAGATCACTGCAATTGCTTTGAATATAGGTGAATAGTGACCTCTGCAAGGCAGAGCCAAAACTTGCTCTTTGAGGATGGCAACAAATAAAGAGATCTGTTAATTCTGGGGTGCAAATCAATAAGTGAGCCAGAGTAAGTTAAATATTGAGAATCAGTGAACAGGCCAGCAAGACTAAATAGATTTGGAAATGTGTTTGAATTGAGTTGTAAATCCAAGAAGCTATCACCATTATTATTTGATAGGGTCTGAAAAGTCCTGCCAATACAATAAGATAGTACATAATAAGTGGTTAAAAATGGAAAAAGATTGTCATTATTTACAAATAATATAGCTATTTGTTTGAAATTGCATCTCACATTGGAATCCTGAAAAATAGTGGCTTACAAAATTTGTATTTATTATTACTATTATTATTATTGCACATAAAGAATACTAGCGGTGGAATTTTACTATTGATGAGTTTTCCTGACATCATCAGAGAATGAAGCTTCTTCTAGTTTGTTCTCCTTCTTCCTTAGGTGTGATTGTTGTTAATGTTTTCAAGATAGCTACTGGACAGGAAAGATGTGGACAGAGGGAAAGAAAAAAAAAGAAAGATGATACTAGATGAGTCTGTCCTGCTCTTTCAATACTTTTTTTTTTCCTGGAAAGTCCATTTAAAACTTTCAGCTTATATAGATTGTGTCCCATGATCTTCTCTACTCTCCAAGTGAGACTGAAAAACAACATTTAAAACTTCAGCAATATATCAAACAACATTAGAGATTTTTTAATAAAAGAGAGGAGGATGACTATTGATTAGGAAAAAAACAGTGGTCTCTGCCACAATTAAACATTAGAAAACCAAAGAGAATCAACTGAAAACTCTTAAAAATAATGAGAACATTTACTATATGAATTATGGTTAAGACAGATACACAAAATCAAAATGCATTTTTATATGCCAGAAGTTGAAGTGTAGACATGATAACAGGTACTACCCAAAATAAACTGCAAATACTTGAAAATTACTCTAAAAATTTCACAATACTTGTCTGAAGCTCTTCACACAATTCTCTAGAGAAATGTAAGTACATATTTGAATAATTAGAGACACATGCCATATTCTTGGATGAAAAATAGAATGTTTTCAAAATATCAATTATTTCAAAATTAGTTTATTGGCTTAGTATAAAGATGATGAAATGCCAATTTTCCCCCTCTTCAACTCGATTCTCAAAATTAATAGAAATAATAAAGACAGATTATTAAGATGGTTTTAAATTGTGACAAGGATAGATTTGCCCTACAAAATATAAAAGCATGTTATAATGTTATAAAGATGAAATGATACAATTATGAAAATATCATAGTACTGAGCAAGCTTTAGAGACCAGATCAATAGAACAGAACAGGTTGTCATGAAACAAAGTAAAATATATGCATATATTGTATTTATCATATTCTATCATTTTCTTAGAATATAATAAGGGCTTCCCAGGTGGTGCTAAGATATCATTACAAACTATTAGGAATGAAGTACAGATTTTTCAACAAATTCCTGAAAAAGTATACTTAAAGATATATAATCAAATCAGACCATCTTTATATCCAAAATGCCCAAACTCCAAATGAATTGAAATATTAAAAGTAAAATACATAAAACATAAATAATAAATGAATTTTAAAAATCTACAAAATGCTGTTAATTTCATGATCTTAGATCAGAAAGGGCTTTTTGAGAAAATTGTGTCACAAGGAAAAGACTGATAAGTTTGTTAGATTAAAATTTTTGAAACTATCTTGATGTTAAAATATCAATGCCATAGAAAACACTTGAATGTTCAGAGACATATTTGAAGTAAACATGACAAAGAAAGAGGATATAGAGACATGATATCTGAAGATGAGACACTGGGAAATGGAGTCCAAGTTACAGAAATAACTTAACTGGCAAGTATTTTGTTGATATCATAGTATAATTAAGCACCACAACAATTTGCAGAAAAACCTTAATTTCAATTTATATAGGACTTGTAATTGGCAGGTTTTTACACAATACTAATAGGTTTTCTCACTATGGACACATCCATGACATGTGCATAATTTCATCACCCTGAATATAGTAAATCATAGCTCAAATCTCATCAATTCTGACAGAACAATTCAGCAGCATTTGTCCTAATGTATGATTGCAGCCATGAAATTAAAAGACGCTTACTCCTTGGAAGGAAGGTTATGGCCAACCTAGACAGCATATTTAGAAGCAGAGACATTACTTTGCCAACAAAAGTCCGTCTAGTCAAGGCTATGGTTTTTCCAGTGGTCATGTATGGATGTGAGAGTTGGACGGTGAAGAAAGCTGAGCACCGAAGAATTGATGTTTTTGAACTGTGGTGTTGGAGAAGACTCTTGAGAGTCCCTTGGACTGCAAGGAGATCCAATCAATCCATCCTAAAAGAGATCAATCCTGGGTGTTCATTGGAAGGTCTGATGTTGAAGCTGAAACTCCAATACTTTGGCCACCTCATGCGAAGGGTTGACTCATTGGAAAAGACCCTAATGCTGGGTAGGATTGGGGGCGGAAGGAGAAGGGGATGACAGAGGATGAGATGGTTGGATGGCATCACCGACTCGATGGACATGGGTTTAGGTAGACTCTGGGAGTTGGTGATGGACAGAGAGGCCTGGCGTGCTGCAATTCATGGGGTCGCAAAGAGTCGGACACGACTGAGCTACTGAACTGAACTGATATATGAAACATCAGGTATACAAGCTTGTTCATCTACTTTATTACCTCTCAAGTTCTGTTACTATGTTCTCCCTATTGGTGTATTTTAGCTTAATATATTTTATTGCTTTGCTGCCATCCAAGACATTTCTAGAGTTCTCATATTTCTGTTTACTCTTAAAGTGCCTATGTGCATATATTTTATTTTGACAACTAGAAAATGTTTGCTAACTACTTGAAAATTATTACATTTTGGAAAAGAAAACCACCTTTAAATCAAATTGAATATGTATGGATCTTTAAAAGATCTGACCTTACTTGAACAAATGTTACCTTAGCAGAACAGTCAATCTGAATGAGAATCAAGTATGATAAAAATCACTAACTTTTAAAACAGAAGTCTTGTCTTTGGAAATGACCATGAAATTATTTCTTTGAATTCTAATAATGCATATGCCATTAGAAAATGAAATATTTTTACCACAAAGAAGACATGGAAATGTATGTGAGAGAATTAATTATGTAATAATTAGTTTCTTGCTCTTTACTTTCATTAGTATAACTCATGGACTAAATAGACCTTATATGCCAGAATGAGATCTTCTTCTAAATTCTATGAACTGTTTTAAAGGAATAACTAACTTTATTCTTAGGGAAAAATTTTCTTGACTCAATTAATGGCTTCATTTTGGTTAAAGTTAATTCAAGATCTAAACTGATCACTTTTCTGGATATATTATTTTTGAACATATTAGGGAATGTAATACTTCTGTCAGATAAGAGAACTACCTGTAGATATAACTGTAAAATAATTTATCTTTACTATTGTTAAAACAGTGGCAAAAATTCTCATTTACCATATTATCTTACTTGCTGAAAGTAAAACTGAGTCATGTCCACACAAGCTAACATATTGAAGAGAAAATTAAAAGTTTATTTTAAACTGTGTAAATATTTGTAATTAATCAAGTATGTGGAGTTAAGAAAATGGGCCCTTAACTCATTGCTTATATATTACACACAATTTAACAGCATTAAATGGTTGAACTTTCATTCTCTTCCACATTTCTAGCTTGTGTGAAAGTTGCTCAGTCATGTCTGACTCTTTGCAACCTCATGGACTGTAGCCTGGCAGGCTCCTCTGTCCCTGGAATTCTCCAGGCCAGAATATTGCATTGGGTAGTCTTTCCCTTCTCCAGGGGATCTTCCTAACCCAGGGATAAAACCCAGGTCTCCCACATTGCAGGTGGATTCTCTGCCATCTGAGCCACCAGGGAAGCCCCATTCTAGCTTAAACACATTTTTATACACATATTTAAAATTTAATAGATATTTTTATAAGTTAAATGAATTTGTCTTTTCAAAAACGTACCTTGTTCATAGGAAAATACCTTTTTCTTTAAGGGAAGATATAGGTGCATATAATACTCACTGCTTGTGGTGCATAGACTGTCAGAGTTTTATGATTATGAGTTTGAAATGATTAAATGAAAGCCATTCCTAACTTTCTGTAGTTTGAAGACTGAGAAGAAGGCAATTTAATGGGCTTTCAAAAGAAATGTTATGATGTCCCTGTTTGGCCAGTGTAGTTGTGTTTTCTGCTTAGATCTTGAATTAGTTTGCTAGGGTTTCCATAACAAAGTAGCATGTACTGTGTCGTTTGCCTTGGGAATGAACAGAGATCATTCTGTTGTTTTTAAGATTGCATCCAAGTACTGCATTTTGGACTCTTTTGTTGACTATGATGGCTACTCCATTTCTTCTAAGGGATTCTTGACCACAGTAGTAAATATAATGGTCATCTGAGTTAAATTCACCCATTCCAGTCCATTTTAGTTCACTGATTCCTAAAATGTCAACGTTTACTCTTACCATCTCCTGTTGGACCGCTTTCAATTTGCCTTTATTCATGGACCTAACATTCCAGGTTCCTGTGCAATATTGCTCTTCACAGCATTGGACTTTACTTCCATCACCAGTCGCATACACAACTGGGTATTGTTTTTGCTTTGGCTCCATCTCCTCATTCTTTCTGGAGTTATTTCTCCACTGATCTCCAGTAGCATATTGGGTACCTACTGACCTGGGGAGTTCATCTGTCAGTGTCCTATCTTTTTGCCTTTCCATATTGTTCATGAAGTTCTCAAGGCAAGAATACTGAAGTGGTTTCAATGGACCCCTTTTTCAATGGACCACGTTTTGTCAGACCTCTACACCATGACCCATCCATCTTGGATGGCCCTACATGGCATGGCTCATAGTTTCATTGAGTTAGACAAGGCTGTGATCCATGTGATCCGATTGGTTAGTTTTTTGTGCTTGTGGTTTTCAGTCTGTCTGCCCTCTGATGGAGAAGGACAAGAGGCTTGTGGAAGCTTTCTGATGGGAGAGACTGACAGGGGGAAACTGGGTCTTGTTCTGATGGGTAGGGCCATACTCAGTAAATCTTTAATCCAATTTTCTGTTGAAGGGCCTGGCTGTGTTCCCTCCCTCTTATTTGAACTGAGACCAAACTGTGGTGGAGGTAATGGAGATAATGGCAACCTGCTTCAAAAGGTCTCATGTGCCCACTTCTACACTCAGTCCTCCCAGCCGTGCAGCAGGCCATCGCCTACCCACACCTTCACCGGAGACTCCTGGACACTCACAAGCAAGAAGATGAAGTCGAACGGATCTATGAAGGCCTATAAGACCTTCTAGAAGTAACACACAAAAAAGATGTCCTTTACATTATAGGGGACTAGAAAGCCAAAGTAGGAAGTCAAGAAATATCTGGATTAACAGGCAAATTTGGCCTTGGGGTATGGGATGAAGCAGGGCAAAGGCTAATAGAGATTTGCCAAGAGAATGCACTGGTCATACTAAACACCCTTTTCCAACAGTAGAAGAGAAGACTCCCAGGGACAGGGGAGCCTGGTGGGCTGCCGTCTATGGGGTCGCACAGAGTCGGACACGACTGAAGCGACTTAGCAGTAGCATTGGGGTTGGAGTGGCTGAAGTGTATCATGGATATTATGTGTACAACATAACTTTATTTATAAGAGTTTTCATAGCTTTTAAAAGGAATAAAATATTACAGTTTATAAGGGGGGAAACCTGAGGAAAAATTTGCAGTGTTCTATTCTCTATGTTTTCAAATATTTTCCAGAAAGAAATGACAACCAAAATAGTAAAACACATTTACCAAACCTCCATATTCCTTACATTGTAGTCAGTGAGGTAGAGAAAAACGATAAACAGGGAAAATAGTAATATATCAGAAGACAATATCTTAAAGGGGAAGGAAGCAAACAGAACAGTGTTCTTGATATGTTGCATGCCGCTAATGCGTTTGTTTCTTTATTGAAAATGTCTGTACTCTGAGAACCTCTTATAAAATTCATCATTTTTTTTTCTGGGTGTGATGGCAGCAGCAGAAGAGCAATTGGGTGGTCACATTCTGACTGTCTTCAGTAACACACAAATAGCATTAACACACAATCCTTGGTCAAAGGCAGCCGACTATGACGTACCAGAAAACGTTAATCAGTCGGAGTTTGAGTTCCCTTTATTCCGACAAGATTTCCTAATCTAAGTCATCAAAAGTAGTTTAAAACTCAGTAGTCTTGCCACCCTGTTTGTAATAGAACAGGTACATACCTGAGCTGCTGTCTTTTCCTTTATTGAAAAACTGACAAAGCATTATTACCAAATATATCTGCCTGAAATACTTGAGGCTAAGTATAAAACATCAAGATATGTGATAATAAATGTATCTGTGATGATGTGCAGTGAAAAAATTATGCATAAAACTGTCAAAGGCCAACAAAGAAAAACCTCCCCCAACTTGGAGAGCAGTATTGAAGTTAGAAAAATAATTTTGCCCAGAAGGCAAACATTTAATGGAAAATAAAGGCTGCAGGGTGACATGACTTCTACTCTTTCCATGAGGAGCTAAAACCTAGATAATATAGGCAAGTTGCTAAGTCTCTCCAGGCTTCCCTGCACACATTTAGAAAATAAGGAGGCAGACTGGAATGATTTCCAGGGTTCCTTTCAAAGCCAAAAGTCTTATGAATTTTTAGTGATTTGCAATTGTTAGGAAGAAGAAAGGAAAATTCAGATTCTTAACAATCCTCAGTTGAAAATGAAGTTTTCTTTTTTAACTCCTAGGGATTATCATTGAAATACAATGGCCATGACTCTCTACATATGTATTTTTTGCAGCTTATTTTTCCAGCACTTTATGAAGAAAATAAAATGATGTATGCAGATGTATTTCTATAGTTACCAATTTTCCTTTCCTATCATAGGGAGTTTGCCTTCTTTGTTATGTGATTAACAGCCACCAGTTTAAAATAAATGCTCAACCTGGACAACTGGCCACCTGTTCCCATACCCAACCCAGAAACCAGCTTAACCCAATGGATGTAACTTCTGTGTTGTTCCATCCTGTCCTAGCATGTTCCATTTCTATTTAAAGTTGGAATTTAAAATATCAAAATGGATCTCTAGGGCAAAATCTGCAGATAAAATTTCCCATTTTAATTAATGTACTGGATGATGAAATATTTAATATATATGAGAAATGCTGATTAATATTAATTTGGTTTTTTTCCCCTTCCTATAAAGACTTGTACTGAGATAGGGTGAGTTTTGAGACAATACTATCCCTTACCTTTTATTATTTGGATTTTCTTTATTAGGTACATTTTGGAGATGTATTACCTGATAATATACAATGATTAGTAGAGAAGGAGGATTAGTGAATGAGTGCCAGACTAGACGTGGTCTCCCAAAGGAAACTGACAAGCCCTTGTTTTTCTGTGCAACAGCTGCTGAAACAAAGAGCACCCTAGGCTGTTTGCAATTCCCCATTTCATTGTGTAACTAAGAATGAGCTTTTCCAGGCCATCATTCTTTGGGACTCTTCTTGTTCTATGTTGAAACTCTATAGTTGCCACTTGAGATGGAGTGAGCTCAATCCTGTGGATCAGTGCTGTTTATTGCTTACTTAGTTGCAGGTGCAACTTGACCTTTGAGCTAGGTACTCAACCTAGTTTTGAGGGGAATTAGTACCTTCTAACATGACACAGAGAATAGATAATTATTAGTGGTCAGACCTGAAATTGAATCCCAGTTCCAAACCATTTTAATACTTCTATTACCAAAAATAAAAATCATGATAATAAGAGCTAATGTGAGTTGTTTTAGGCAAGTGCAAAATGCTTTCAATGTTTTTCAATTAATATTTGCAATAACCCATGGAGGCAAGTACTGTTGTTCCTCGGAATCTTCAGGGGAATGGGTTCCAGGACACCAGCTGATACCCAAATCCAGTTGCTTGAGTCACTCATATAAAACAGCATAGTGAAGTCAGCAGTTGGCATCCATGGTTGTGGAACCCCTGGATACAGGAGGGCCAGCTGTATTATTATTAGCACAGAGAGATTTAATAATTTGTTCAAATTGAAAGTGGTCACTTACATGTAGGTTTTTACCTTAAATTATCTTGTTCCCTCTTACACTGTTGGTGGGAATGCAAACTAGTACAGCCACTATGGAGAACAGTGTGAAGATTCCTCAAAAAACTGGAAGTAGAACTGCCATATGACCCAGCAATCCCACTGCTGGGCATACACACTGAGGAATCCAGAATTGAAAGAGACACATGTACCCCAATGTTCATCGCAGCACTGTTTATAATGGCCAGGACATGGAAGCAGCCTAGATGCCCATCAGCAGACGAAGGGATAAGGAAGCTGTGGTACATATACACAATGGAATATTACTCAGCCATTAAAAATAATGCATTCAAATCAGTTCTAGTGAGGTGGATGAAACTGGAGCCTATTATACAGAGTGAAGTAAGCCAGAAAGAAAAACACCAATATGGTATACTAACACATATATATGGTATTTAGTCAATCGGTAAAGATAACCCTGTATGCAAGACATCAAAAGAGACACAGATAAATAGAACAGTATTATGGACTTTATGGGAGAGGGCAAGGGTGGGAGGATATGGGAGAATGGCATTGAAGCATGTAAATTATCATATGTGAAACGAATCTCCAGTCCAGGTTTGATGCATGATACAGGGTGCTCGGGGCTGGTGCACTGGGATGACCCAGAGGGATGGGATGGAGAGGGAGGTGGGAGGGGGGTTCTGGAAGGGGAAAACATGTACACCCATGGTGGATTCATGTCACAATGTATGGCAAAACAAATACAATATTGTAAAGTTAAAAAATAGATAAACTAATTAAAAAAAATTATCTTGTTCTTAGCCACTATGTGTGACAGTGTTACTCTGCTTTGCTTAGAGTCCTAGATTCATTTCCTTGCATAAAATAAGAATAATAATGTTTCCTTCTTGTCATATACATGAGTGCTATATACATATATATTCATACAGACATATCTGTGTCTATATCCTGTCTCTTTCTCTTTATCTCTTTTTCTCTATCTCATCATTTAGCACAAAGCCTAACCAATGATAAGTTCTTAAAAAAACAGAAGCTCATCTTTTCTTTGCTTGTGCCAGGTGCCTACTCTAACGTTGAACTGAACCCAGAGAGGAAAGCAAGAACTTGGTATGCATCGGTGACAGACACATTTGGTTTAGTGTGGGTCTGACAAATTCATTGAATTTACTGAAGGCAAAATCAATTCTGATCTTTTCTGATTCCTCACACAGTGGTTAGGCTGTAAAAATATCACTACCAGCCATTTATGAATTACTACACATTCATAATTTTTATTCATACTAATAATGCAAAACTATTATTATCACTTCTTTTTGTAAATAGAGTGACAGTTACAGAGATGAAATGATACAGAAAGTGACAGTAAATATTGTTGTTGTTTAGTTAAGTTGTGTCCAACTCTTTGCAACCACATAAACTGTAACCCACCAGGCTCCTCTGTCCATGGGATTTCTCAGGCAAGAAGACTGGAGTGGGTTGCCATTACCTTCTCTAGACAGTAAGGCTATGTTAATATAACTACAAACTTCATGATTTTTCCTGTAAATCAGATCTCCTCTGTGACAGAGGGTAACCCCCAGGATTCCCAGCCCCATATGTGCATGAGCTTTGAGTGTCACTGAGACCTGTGGTTTGCTATATCAATAGAATAAGGCAAACATTAAAGGATTTTTCAGATGTAAAAAAGGTCATATATCAGTTGATTTTGCATTAATCAAAAGAGAGATTATCTTAGGTGAACTGGACTTAATCATACAAAAATTCTTAAAGTAAGGATGGGGCCCTCCCTGAGGTGAATGATTCTCCTTGTGGACTTCACGAAGTAGGCAGCCATATTAGATAAACCTACCTGGCAAGAAACTGTGGATATCCGCTCAGTGCAGTCTCCAACCAAGTGCCAGAAAAAAAGCTGAGACCCTCAGTCATACAGCTGCAAGGAAATGAATTCTGTCAACAACTTATATTAGGTTGCAAGTGTATTCTTTCCCAGTCAAGATTGAAGATGAGAACACAGCCTGGTTGAAACATTGATTGCAGCCGTGTGAATTCCTGAGTAGAGGACCTATCTAAGCTGTGCTCAGTCTCAAGGTACATATAAAGTGTGAGATAATAATGTGTGTTGGTTTAAGTTACTAAGTTTGCAGTAATTTTTTGCACAACAATAGAAAACTGTAGCAATATAAGAAATATTCAACTAATATTTGTGGAGTATTTTCTATGTGCACAGTAGTGTGCTAAGGCCATATTAAGTGCAGATAAAGTTGTTTTCTTGAATTATTGTTCTCCAGAAAATTACAGCTACAATAGTAGAATCATACTGGCATCCTGGTATCATTTGACTTCTAGGGCATTTTATTAGTCTTTATTCATAGTCCTGTTAATCAGAACATGACAGTCAGCCAGGTAGTAGCATGTATTTCTTGAATTTTGATAAGAATTGGGCTAAGAAAAATATTTTCAAATATAAGGACATTAATTTAGACATGAGTTCTTTTCTAAGCTCATATGAAAAGATGATATTTAAAGTTAGCTAAATTATACAGATATTTTTTATGATAGCTTCAGGTTTGGTTCCATTTGAAGGTTATAGATCTTTTGAATTCCTTTGTAATTTTAAAAAGCATCAGTATTTATGACCGTAGTTAAGTCTTATCGTCCCCTGAATTGAACCAGCATAGTTCCTAAATTAAGGAGATACAAACAGATTATATAAATTCAATACTAATTTACATGAATTTTATCAGAAAGAATATTCTATGGATTCCAATCATAGGAATCTTGGGGATAAAAAAAATTCCAAATTCAATTCAAAGGTGTACAATGCTAAATAAATATGTTCTTATTGTGATCTACATTTGTATTTCTTAACTGCCATAGGGTTTTCAACATTGACTTTCATTCAAATTTGTTTGCATACTGTAAAATTCAATTAAGCTGTATAGGTCCTTCTTATGTTAGAGGGCACAATTTAAACTCCAGAGAAAATCTCCTAATTCCTATATAGGATGATTTTAGATCTTGAGCTTTCAAGAAAGAACTACAGAAGATACTTTCTTAAACTTTGTTAATCTCAAAATAAACAGCTGTTGTAGGAGATGTCCCATGTTTTGGTCTTTTCTGAAACCCAGGTACCATCCAGATAATATTAAACATCGATATGCTCAAATTGTTTATAAATTAAGTGTTCAGTTCAGTTCAGTCGCTCAGTAGTGTCTGACTCTTTGCGACCCCATGGACTGCAGTACGCCAGGCTTCCATGTCCATCACCAACTCCCGGAGCCAAGTGTGCTAACATCAAATATAGAAAAAATGCAAATTAGCACCAATAAATTATCAATAAGAGGTTAATATTCTGAAGTGAATTTATGCAATGGTGGGTACACTAAATGCAAGATTTCAGAATAAGTAAGACAGAATTTATAGTAAACAGAGGAATGAATTTAAGTTTTGTTTTTCTTTAAATCTAACTTTTTAAACTCTTTACTGTCTATATTCTTAAATAACAAACAAAAAACAACTCATGGAATATCTCACATTATTGAAAAATACGCTTCCTTAATCCTCATCTCTGAGACAAAACTCTCTTCCCTTCATTTATTTTCTTGATTTGCACTGAAAATTCATAGTGAAAGAAGGAGGAAAGTAAAGGATTATTCTTAGAAAACCCAAACAGTAACTGGTAGGTAGCTTTGAAATAGCAATATAATTTTTTTTCTATGTAGCCAATCTTAAAGCAAAGCATGGGTGCACATACAAACAGACACGCAAAGACCTTAGTCATTAATGTGACTGATTTTCTGTTTTTCTGAGTCTGTCACTTCTACTAGAAATAGCTGCTAGGCTTGATTTCTTCCATTAATGAGATCAGTTCAGGAAGAGTGTAATTTTCCCAGTAATACTCTTGGAGAGCTTTTTGACTCAACAATCCCACGCTTCAAAATCTCAAAGTTGCAGTCCATGTGTTCAAACATGTACCATCAAGAGATTTCATGTCCTATCAGTTCTCTTAACTACTAACTAGTGTCTGTAGTCCCTGCTAATGTACCATACAGGATGAAGCAAAGAAGAAATTGAAGTAAATATATTTTTTCCTTTCAGTTGATCTGTGTTTAGAAGGCCTCTCTTTCAGAGCAAAATACATGAGAGAGAACTTAACTACTTGCATGCTACCTGCATTTCATTATTTTTCAGAGTTTTAATATTTTGCTTGCTTTATCTTTCTTCATCATTATGACAATTTCTCTCTGGGTCTCTGAGTTACTGTGTTTTGCCAGTTAAATCAATAAAACCCTTTATTTGAAGAAAGAATTGCATTACAGTATTGTCAATAAAGAATGGTTATTGCAAGAAGAGGCACAGAGAAAATAATTAAGAGATGGAAATCTCTGAAGAAACTTTTGCAAACCAATTGTAGATGTAATCTGTTTATGTAAATGATGGGTTTACACTTGTATAGCATCTTTCATCCAAATAGATTGCTAGGTACTTAACAACTGTGACTATTATATTCTTGAATATGAGTATATTCTTTCCTTTCTCTGAAGTTGTTTTCATGATGAAATCTTGAGTCTGCTTGATAAAGTTTGATATAGGTTATTTAAGGCAAGAAATATAAAAGAACAGATGATCCATTTGAGACAATTAAATTACATCAACGTGGTTCAATGTGCACAAACTCCAAAACTTTGGGATTGGAAAGGCTATAACAGGGCCTGTCCGACTGTATAACTGTCCGACTCTTTGCAACCCCATGGACTGTTGCCTGTCAGGCTCCTCTGTCCGTGGAATTCTCCAGGCAAGACTACTGGAGTGGTTTGCCATTTCTTTCTCCAGGGGACCTTCCTGATCCAAGGCTTGAACCCTGGTCTCCTGCATTGCAGGCAGATTCTCTACCATCTGAGCTACCAGAGAAGCCCTATAACTGGGCCTAGGGAACAAAAAGTAAGTGACTTCACTCTGTTCTATTTTCTTTCTTATAGTCATAACTTGACATATTTACTCTCTAACACTACCTCACCTTCTCTTTGTGCCTTTTCTTTTGCTTTTCTCAATGAGAAGTGTGAGGGCTTCTATTTGATATGGTAATTGCAACTTTCTCTTCACCAAACTGCAATTATTTCCAGTTATTTGTTGGGGTTCTTGTCCCTATATGGGATAAAATTCAGCTTTTCTTAGATCCTACTTTGGTCCTCCATCAGTCTTTTCTCTTCACTCATTTTCTTTCTTGAAAAAATTAATTTCTCTACAGGTGTCAAAAGCTCATCCATAAAAAGGAATATATTTGAGTCAGTTCCAATAAAGTGTACGAACCTAGAACCTATTATACAGAGTGAAATAGGTCAGAAAGAGAAAAGAAACAAATATTGTATACTAACGCATATATATGGACTCTAGATGTTCAAGCTGGATTTAGAAAAGGCAGAGGAATCAGAGATCAAATTGCCAACATCCGGTGGATCATCGAAAAAAACGAGAGAGTTCCAGAAAAACATCAACTTCTGCTTCATTGACTATGCCAAAGCCTCTGATTGTGTGGATCACAGCAAACTGTGGAAAATTCTGAAAGACATGGGAATACCAGACCACCTGACCTGCCTCTTGAGAAATCTGTATGCAGGTCAAGAAGCAACAGTTAGAACTGGACCTGGAACAACAGACTGGTTCTAAATCGGGAAAGAGGGTACATCAAGGCTGTATATTGTCACCCTGCTTATTTAACTTATATACAGAATACATTATGAGAAATGCTGGACTGGATGAAGCACAATCTGGACTCAAGATTGCTGGGAGAAATATCAATAACTTCACATATGCAGATGACACCATACTTAATGCAGAAAGTGAAGAATAACTAAAGAGCCTCTTGATGAAAGTGAAAGAGGAGAGTGAAAAAGTTGACTTAAAACTCAACATTCAGAAAACTAAGATCATGGCATCTGGTCCCATCACTTCATGGCAAATAGATGGGGAAACAATGGAAACAGTAGCAGACTTTATTTTCTTGGGCTCCAAAATCACCGCAGATTGTGACTGCAACCATGAAATTAAAAGACACTTGCTCCTCAGAAGAAAACCTATGACCAAACTAGACAGCTTATTAAAAAGGAGAGACATTACTTTGCCAACAAAGGGTCTGTCTAGTCAAGGCTATGGTTTTCCAGTAGTCATGTATGGATGTGAGAGTTGGACTATAAAGAAAGCTGAGTGTTGAAGAATTGATGCTTGTGAACTGTGGTGTTGGAGAATACTTTTGAGAGTTCCTTGGACTGCAAGGAGATCCAACCAGTCCATCCTAAAGGAAATCAGTCCTGAATAGTCATTGGAAGGACTGATGTTGAAGCTAAAACTCCAACACTTTTGCCACCTGATGTGAAGAACTAACTCATTTGATAAGACCCTGATGCTGGGAAAGATTGAAGGCAGGAGGAGAAGGGGACGACAGAGGATGAGATGGTTGGATGGCATCACTGACTCAATGGACATGAGTTTGAGTAAACTGCGGGAGTTGGTGATAGACAGAAAAGCCTGGCGCACTGCAGTCCATGAGGTCACAAAGAGTTGGACACAACTGAGTGCCTGAACTGAGCTGAACACTTAAATATGGAATATATAAAGATGGTACTGATGAACCTATGTGTAGGGCAGCAGTGGAGACACAGACAGAGAACAGACATGTGGACACAGTGGGGGAATGAGAGGATGAAACTAATTGACAGACTAGCATTGCAACATATGTATTATCATATGTAAAATAGATAGCCAGTGGAAACTTGCTGTATAATGCAGGAGCTCAAACTGAGCTTTGTGACAACAAAGATGGGTAGGATGGAGTGGGAGGTGGAAGGTAGAGGGAGGTTCACGAGGGAGGGGACATATGTATGCCTATGACTGATTCATGTTGATGTATGGCAGAAACCAACACAATATTGGAAAGCAATTATCCTCCAATTAAAAATAAATAATTAAAAAAATATAGAAACTTACACAGTGACTGTATATTCAAACCGAGATGAATTTGTAGTGAAAAATAACTTCAAGGTGTGTTGTCTGCCATTTGGATATGAATTAGTTGCAAGTGAAATTGAGTAAATATACTAAAAATATGTGAAAGTTTTGTGTTATTCAGAGGATGATTAGCTTAGGATAGTCAAAGCAAGCATTAAGAAATAAATGCTGCCTCTCTAAGACGAGTATTAAAAGAAGAGTATTGAACTGTTCTCTGGGAGGACCAGTAAATGAAGTGTGGGACTAATTGGATTCTCAAAAATTGACCCCATCAGTATTATTATTTGAGTTTTGTCAGTGTGAGCATAGAGTAGGCAGAGACCCAGTCACTGAGGACTGACCATGTTCTGGGCACTGTGGATAAAACAGAAAGAGGGCAGAGCCTTTGCTTCTGATTAATTAGTGCATTGAAGCTCACGTGGCTAATTACAATGATAAAGAAAATGAAGAGAAGTTCTTTACGGTTGCAGTCACCCAGAGTAAAAGCCTATTACCCAGGATTAGACAAGGAGAAGTATATAGTATTATCAGTTTCTTGGCTAATTTATGGTTTGTGACTTTAAATATATCTTGATAGTAATGCAGGTATACCTTCAGTTCTAAGCCTGAAAACTTCTATAAGGCAGAGTAATAAACAAAATTCTTTCAGGGCAGGTACATGCCTATTTTATATCTTTCTGAATTTAAAAGTTAATTGGCTCTTAAAACATGACATTGGATATATCTCCTTACCAGAGTAGTTGAAAGGGATGATTTAAGGATAACTTGAAATTACAAAGGGCTTCACAAATTAACTTAATTCTCTCTTGCAATTGCCTTTCTCAGTAGAAAAATATTGTCCTCCTATAAATGACAGTTAAAACGGTAGTTAAAATAAGTAAGTTAACACAGAGAAAAAAATCAAAATTAACATTATATTGGCCTTATGGCTTGATGATAAAATTTCTTCTTCCCCATTAAAGGTAATGCCTTTAGAGTTATGGCTTTCTTAAGGCATGTATCTTTTTATATCATCATCATCAACAACAACAACATTGTTATTATTTTCTTTGTTACTTCGACACTAGTCACATTAGCAGTGTGTACTAAAATATTTAATAACTCTGTCCAGATACTGACTGTACATGAGAGATGGACTGCTTCTAAATTGTTGTAGTCCAGGCTTTTTCTCTTCTGGTCTGTGGATCAAAATATAGTGAAAAAGAGAGGCCTGGAAAGCAGAAAGACAATGATTCCTGTGAGATGACTTTCAGAATTTGAGCTAGGGAAGCAGTAAGTAAAACAGCTCCTTGTTGACCTCTGCACTTTATCTTCTCTCTCTCTCTCTTTTTTTCCCCCATGGCTCTAATTCTGGATTTAATTCCTTCTATTGTTTTGCATAAGCAATGTTAGGATTTGTCCTGAGTTCCAGCACTATGGGATATTTTAGCTCAGAGTCTTTTCAGTTAAATTCTGGTATAAAAAGATGCTTCTATATGATAGGCTGATTGTATAATTTTGTTGTTCTAGCTTTTCCTTTTCTCTTATGTTTTTTGAATTATTAGGTTCAGTTGATTTGAAATGAGGCCCTTTTGCTTATTCTAAGAATTTTTTATATGCTTACTGAGAATTAGGACAGATGATTAGGTTGGTTTACCTATTTATTGCAGATGCAATCCTGAAAAAGATGATATTTTCCAAACAGATCAGTAGTGACAATATTGAACTAAGCCTTGTCATCCTGGAACAGTGAAGGTTAAAGAAATTCCCCAGACTTGTGTTCTTTAAAAGGTTTGACTTGAAAGAACTATCCCTCCCACATGACATCAATAAGACTCATGGATCCTCCTACTTTATTGATGACAAGCCAGACACAGACCCACCAGATGCCCAGTTTTGCCTCCTAAATGATTAGCTGAAAGGCTTGCCCCATTGATCAGTCAGAACAAAATACTATTTAACAGGCTTGGGTTAAATTTCTCTCCTGTCAGTTCCCTTAAACATCAACACACCCTCAGCCTGAGCAGCATATAGCCTTCCTTAACAGCCTTTCCCAAGGATTTTTAAGACCTCAGGAGAAAGCACATTCTGATCTGCTACCTACCATCCTGTCACCCAAGCTGTGGTGTGTGTGTGTGTGTGCTCAGTCACTTAGTTGTGTTTGGCTCTTTGTGACCCCGCGGATGGTGGCCCACCGGGCTCCTCTGCCCATAGGATTTTTCAGGCAAGAATACCGGAGTGAGTTGCCATTTCCTTCTCCAGGGGATCTTCCTGAGCCAGGGATTGAACCTGTCTCCTTCATTGGTAAGTGGATTCTTTACCTCTGAGCCATCAAGCTTACCACTAAAGCAACAGTATATAGGCTTTATATACACTGGTTGTTGGGAGACATTTTCCTCTCTGTATTTTTCTCAACAGAGCCTAGTGGCTGTGACTTTAAACCTGAAAGACAAGCCATTTGTCACATGAATTAAAACAAAGAATTAAAGAACAAAGAATTAAAGCTTTTTTTTTTTGCATTATAATTTTTGTATTGGTCATTAGTTGGCATTATAAATCAATAGCCAAAATCATTGTTCTACTTTATCTTGTTATTAGCTGTATTCAAGACCAAAGAAAAAACACTACAGAGCTAATAACTTACATATTGATGAAGTCTGTCCATTAGTTGAAGGGTCACCCCCCTTCCTCTAATACATCCTTTAAATCATGTGTTATATATTGATTACATAAGCCTTGACTTGTGAACATTGACTTCAGAAGCCAGTCAGCTTATTTAACCACAGAGGAGTGGTGAATATTTATTGACAAAGAGATAAATAGAGAGGGGGGCTCTGTTTTAACAGTAATATTGATTCTTTTTGAAAGGAGTAGAAGAAAGCTTGAATGAGATTACCACACCTCCTAAGATCAAAATAAAGAAAGCTTGCTTTGTTGTGGAAAAATCTGTTGGCACCAAAAGAGTGTAAGAATTTTGGACATCAAAGAAATTTCAAATTGTTAGATGAATGAAGTTCAGAAAATTACTTAAATTCTGGAGAAATAGCAGCAAGCACACTGGGAAAGTATCAAGGAGTATTGGAGAAATAAACTTAAAAGAAGGCAAGGTCACTAAAGCCAAATTAGATCTATATGACAGGCTAAAATAGTTTGATATATTCATTTAAAAAGTACTTAAGCACTTGCTATACCACACAGAAAAAAGAGCCACAAACCCCTGCCTCTATGAGCTCATGCTTTAGCAGATATACTCAGAACTTACTGCTCTTTAAATGATATTATAAGGGCAGCTGTATGTGAGTTATTACTAGGTTGACTGCAGTCAGAGAAATCTAACAGAAGAGTCATGGTCTCAAGGAGTGAACTGGAGTGATACCCTCAAAAAAAACCTGGATCCAAGGAAGTACACTTTTGAGAGACTCCCTGTTAAACTTCAGATGTGGAATCTGTAATTAAAACATTCTTGGGTTAATCATTCATTGAGGAATGTGACACATTAATGTAGTAAGAAGAAAAGAAATGAAAGGAGGCTGAGGAGATAACCTTGGCATATCATATCATTTTTAGGTTAGTTTCAATAGGACATTTATCCTTGAATAGCACACCAGGGAAATGTGTGTAGTTAGGACTCAAAGGAAAAGTATAGGGAACATGAAATATACCAAAGGGAAACCAAGCAGGACATTAACAGATGGAGCCTAGTCTTGAGTTAGTTGAGCATTTAATAGTAACAATAATTTAAAAATAATAAATAACTTGACCCAAATGCAGAGTGAAAAAAATTAAAATATGTATACTTTGGAGAGAAGAAAAGCGATAACTGAATAAGTCTGCTGAGCCTGCCTAAAAAGGAAACAGAAGAGAAAAACATTAGAGGGACTTCCTATTAAATCAGAAAAAATCATAATTGGCAAAACAAAATGTTTCTGCTGTTGTCAACGTGGTGGAATTACTCAAAGTATGGATAATGGAAAAGTTGTTACAAGGGTAGTTTTGACATAAGTTTATGGCCCTCTTCAGAATTTCAAAAGTGTTTCAAAACAATCATTTTTACTTTTGATTCAAGATTCTTAGGATCATTTTCCAGCTGGGGGGAAAAAAATGAAGAAAGGCTTTTCTTTGCTGGGCAGATTTCCTAGGGCTAGGGGAATTTTCAGAGCAAGGAGCCAAAGTAAGTAAATGGGTTAAAATACTAGAAGAGAAAGCAGGAAATTCACCATGTAATACTCAGACTGTGGGGATCATCACTGCAGATTTCTGCATCTTACGTGAAAATGGGTTATTACTTGCCAGGAGAGGAGGTGGAAGGAATAGTTGGTCCTGCTCCACCTTCCTCCCCAACCTCCCAAGATAGGACAAATGTATGTCATAATGAGCCACTTGTTTTATTCACTGATACTAAACTTATGGGTTGTAAGCTGCGTCAGTTTGCACAGGCTAATTGGCACCCTGCTGAGGTGAAGCCAAGAGAATATTTCCTTTATTCTCATAGCATCTTGGTAGTCTGAACCTTCCTTCAGATAAAAGGAAGCTTTAACAATATTAGTATGGAGTGTCATAACACTAAGAATGAAAGATTACTTATGGACACTTGGGAATTTTTTTGTTCTCTAAATTTTGTGGGCATATTTCTGGTTTTGCAATCACAAGACATGTCCTTGTAATTATTCAGGGCCCTGTAATACAGACATACATGTATGCATACAATAATAATATTTTTATTGATCATTCTTTGTGTGTATGTCTTAATCTAAAATATAAATAAGCTTAGGGTTCAAGTAATTCAACTTTAAAGCCTAAAATGAATTTTTTTTGTTGTTAATTCTAGGGAAAACCAAGTCATGAGAATAATTACCTGGGATTTCATGAGACCCTTTGGCTGAGAGTAAGCAGAGTTAAGACATGAGGATGGTAACTGTGGACTTCATTTCTTGAGATTTTAGTAATTTTGATGTGTAATTAAATTTGGACTTTAATTTCTTCCTGGGCTTTGATAAATGGGAGAGGAATTAATAGTATTTAAATGTTAGACATTTGAATATTTGTGTTCTTTGAGGTGTGTTTCTAGCATCATTGAAATGATTTCCAAATTTCTGTCCTTAGGACAAATCTGTCCTTGGGACCTCTATCTGTCCTTGGGACAAATATAAAATATTTAGGATGGAAATTATTCCAGGAAGCAATTTTATTTTTACTTTATTGGCCAGTGTGGTCTTGAAATTAATTTTGTGTAATATTTTCATTTAATCTAATATTTTCTTGAGGCAAAAGCTAAACCTATATACAGTGGTCCCAGGATGATATTCCAAACAAGTTGGAATTCTCAGAAAAGGAGGTGTAACTCACTCAGTTGTGTCCAACTCTTTGTGACCCCCTGGACCAAATAGTCCATGGAATTCTTCAGGTCAGAATATTGAAGTGGGTAGCCTTATCCCTTCTCCAGGGGATCATCCCTACACAGGGATCAAACCCAGGTCTCCCACATTGCAGGCAGATTCTTTACCAGCTAAGCCACCAGGGAAGCCCAAGCTATGTTTGGTATATGGCAATTATATCAGGAAGTGGGGGTAGGACCAGCCTGAGAGAATAATGGTCATTTCCACCCAGGGGCACAGACACATCCCTGCTTTTAATTATTAAGACCTACAAGTTAAGATATTAAAATCTGTAGCGTGATAGAGTGCAACTTATTTCCTGATAAATCTTTTTCCTGGAAAAATCATTTATTACAGTCCCTGGGAGAGAACACTATTTTGAAGTTAACTTTTGTAATTCTTCCAACCTTCCAACTCTTTCCCTTGCTAATTGCCTAAAGCAATTTAAGAGAAGACAAATTGATCAACATAATAATTATTGTTGAGAATTGACTCGGTTATTAGTGTGTTTTGAGCACTGGCAATTTTTGTGTGGGCTTATGTTTTGGCTTTTGTAAATTATCATGGGTCTCTGTTTATTTTTATATTCGCTCAGTTTCATACTTTTGATAATCAATTTTAGGTCAGTTATACATACATATCACTATCTGTAACATAAAAAACCTTGTGCTAATTTTAATGCAAACAGTAAGACATTAATTAGAAAATTGAAAATAATCTGGGTGGAGCAACTTCAACAAGAATGGTTTACTTGAAACCCTTTAAAGGTTTTACAATTGATGAGATACTTATGTAAAATATGATAGTGTGACTCAAGTCAATAAAACTTAAATATAGACTAGGATTTGGAAATATAAACATCTAGGTTAAATCAGTGGTGGTATCTGCATACATGAAAATGTCTGGATGCATGTGGCTTTCCCTGTGAATTTTTTTCACTTAATTTTATCTTAATTACTCTGTAGTAAGTTTTGCATTTGTAATAAGGAAAACTTAGAATTAGCCTAAAAATAAAAGTTGCTATAAAATGAAAATAAGTAGGTTTGGGTGATTAAAAATTGTAATTCATTATAAACCAATTATTTCACTTCTGCTGCTTTGCTCTGTTTTAATTTTATGCTTAGGTGTGAAAAACAGTTTGTTCCAATTAATTCCTCTTGTTGGACATTTAATTTTACTTCCCAGTTAAACCTATATTATTGGATATTGAAGTTGTGCCAAATTATTTTCAGTTAATTCACCAAGCAAATGTAATGTATAACTCTTTAATTGAAATTAAAGGTTTTAAATGAATTAGAACATAATTAAAATATAGTTTAAAAATGTATGTATGCTTATATCTTAATTCTGCATAATAAAACTTTATCTTTTTATTATTTTGATTCCATTTTAGGAACTTATGTCTCAGGGTCACCAATAATATATATTGATTTTAGTAACAGTCACTGTATATTTGTCCCAAATCACTTGGCCTTTTATAGAAACGTTGAAGTTTACTTTGGTGTTTAATACTGTTGAAATCTTCTTGTAACTCTCTCCATTACTTTAATATGGTCTTCTAGTATCATGCTTCTTTTTCAGTGCCTTTACTATATGTTACTCAATTGTTATTATCTTCTATTGTATCCACCATTTCTGTTTGTCCTTTATCACCCCCACCCCTGCCCTGGTTTCTTTCTTTCTTTCCATTAGCTGTTTCCTTCTTCACTTTCTTTCTCCTTACTTCTACTCTGTCAATATTGTATTCTCTACTTGAAATTAAAGATTATGTTGTGGTCAAAACTATATTCCTCTGGTGGGAAGTATGAAGTATCATATAATTACCTCATTTGTATGTTTGTTGACACTAAATGAATTTCCTTATTATTTTTATATAATAAAATACAGTGATTAAAATATGAGTAATAGCTTGATGAATACTTTCTGGTAACTTTGATACGTTCTTTTAGATTTTTCATTCCTTGACAGTAATTCCTCAGCTGTTTTACTGTTTTTTGTGGTTTTTTTTTTTTAATAATTTTGTCCAGAATGTAGAGAAGGCTTATTACATCAACAGCAGAGGAGCCTGAATGAATACACTCAAGCCACCATCTATGTCCATAAAGTTGTGGATTATAAGAAGGTACCAGTCCCTTTTGTGACTGTGGCTAGTAATGATCCAGTTTACTTTCTGACTTGTTGTTGGATTTTCACTGAGGGCTGCCTGGGAATGCCTTATTTTATGGGGGAGGAGCCATCAGACTAGAACAGAAAAGGAATGGTTATGTGAATCTAGTCAGTACTTTCTCTTTTGTTTCTGATTATATTTTTTATGTTTTTTTGATATTCTGCTGTGATCTTCTTTTTTTTCTCCTCCTGCTTTTGTTCTTGTCCTTTCTAAATGAAGGCAAACCTTTAATTCCTAATCTTAATACTTTTGAATTTCCTCCACAACAGTCAATTTCAAAATGTGATACAAGGTTGTCTGGGGTTTTCCCTTCTTTAATTTATTTCTGTGAGACCAGAATTTTTGAATATACTTCAAGGAAGACAACATACCAAATGGATTTCACTCGTGCTAGATGGCCACATCCTAATCTCTTAAACTGGTGAATATTTAACCTTAAGTGGATCAACGACTTACAGGTGTGATTAAGTTAAGGCTTTAGGATGGAGAGAGTATTCAGGTGGCCCCAATGTAATCACAGTGTGCTTGTAAGAGGGAGTCTATAGGACAACATCGGAGAAGTGAAGATGGAATCAGAAGCTGGGAGTGGTAAGGAATGTGTGCTTGCCAAAAGTCTCCAGAAAGAAAACAACTTTGATTTGCTTCATAAGACCTACTTCAGATTTCCGACCATCAGAACTGTAAGATAATATGTTTTTATTGCTTTAAGCCAAGTTTGTAGGAATTTGTTACAATAGCAACAGGAAAATAACACAGGATTTGTGTTAGAGTGGCTTTGTCAGGCTGGTTATTGAAGAGCTTTAAAGATCACAGAGTAAGATTGTTTTCAGATATGGAAGGGGAGTTGGAGGCTATTATTGTTGGGTTTTTTTGGCCCTGATAATTTGAGATGTTACCTTTATCATACGTAAGTTTTTCATATGTCCTTGAGTCTATTTCTGGACTTTCTATTCATTTATGCTAGTCTCATTTCTATTTCTAATCCAGTACCACATTTTTTTAATTATAGAGGTCTTAGAATATGCTTTAATTTCTGGTGGGGCTAGTCACTTCTAGTTTTTCTTTTTAGTGTTTTCCTGGCTATTTTTTTTGCATGCTTTAATTTCCACTGTAGAATGATTTTTATATGTCTCTAAATTATTTTTAAATAATTTAACTCTAGAAATCAGATAGGTTTAAGAACTGTTGGTGAAGAGCACAGGTGGAAACTTTAAGGACAGGTATGTTCTGTTTAGAGGAAGGTAAACTGGACCTGTGACAGTTGCAAATTGAAAATATCAGTAAATAATTGTTTGTAATCCACATGTTGATAATTGTTTTAAAAATCCACTCTAGGCCAATTGATTTAGGAAATCTTTTAACATTAATAATCTGTACTGAAATTGAGTAGCCTTTGCCATAGAAATTTCCCCCTGTTGATATGTGAGAAAAATACAAAAGTTAATCCTTTTCAGTAATCTATCCAGTGTAATTTTCCACAACTACAATTTTTTTCTCTTATATTTCTAATTTTTAAACAACTATTGACTCATAATAAATTGATGATGTTAATTTGTTTAATCTGAGAAGGTAAGGAAACCAGAGCTGAGATGGAAAAGATTGTAAAACAGTAAAGGAGATTCAAGGATGTCATCTTTTGCTTACAACAAAAATGTATTTCTTTAATACACACTCATACACACATATGAAAGCAGAATGCAGGAATTGATATAGTTACTAAAAAATGCTCTACGTGTAAAAAAGGAAAAGGAATAAGGTCATTGCTCACCCAAATGGCTGTTACTGAATTATAATTGGCAAATCAGGTTTTTAACAATAAAATGTGTAAATGGTAATTTCAGATATTAGCCTACTTTTGAGAATGAAAAGTAGCTTATAAGTACTGTGGTGCTGTGTTAATGCAAAGTCTCTCTAGGAGCAATGCCTAACAGAACCTCCTCCACAATGAGGGAAATATTCTATATCTGTGCTGTCCAATGTGATAACCGTTAAATATGAGAGTCTACTGAGCACATGGAATATGGCTAGTGCAACTCAAGAATATAACTTTTAATAACATTTAACTTTAGTTAAAGTTTTATTTACAGTGACTGCCATGTACACTAACATTATTACCTCAAATAGCTGATTCAGTCTTCTTTGTTAAAAGTGGTAGTGCAATATCTAAGGTAAGTGGAGTAAAGTTGTCTCTAAAAGTAACCGACTACCTTTCTTTGACCATTGCTAGTTGATCAGTGTATAGATAGGCTTGCCTGTAACCTTTACTTAGCTATTTATTAATACAAAAGCTATTTGCTACACCTCTTTAATGATCTAATTGTAACTCATGATTTCCTGTGAAAAACAATGCTGTTAAATAATTCTTGTCTTAAGAATCTATGCCAAACTGTTCTCTAGTAATAGTGCAAAGGTACATCTAAAAATTCTATAAATTCAGACTATGTGCTCTGTTTGAGCTCATTGTAAAAGTCGATGGTGTACCACCAGAATTGGTTTCTGCTATTTAATCTACTCTAGTTATTCTAATACTCTCCTGTGCCTTACAAGGGAGAATGTAAAACAGAATCTTTGTCCTTTGTATGATATTTCCTAGGTTGCTGAAGACCTTTTCCAAAGGGTTTTTTATGACTTATATTCTAGTCATACAATTTATGTCATCATAAGTATTTGAAAACTGAATGCTCATTGCCTTGTGTTCATTCTTCATAGGGTATTTCTGAATTATTTCATAGATATGGGATTTTTGATGCCAAACTGAAAAAAACCAAAAAGGTTAATAACAAATTGTCAACTTTTTGAAAATGCATGCCTGCTTTTTTAAAAGGAACACTAAGAGGATATAATGAGAAACTTTTTGGAGTTGTATATATAGTTAGAGACAAGAAAATATTCTTATTATAGAAAATTTGAAACATAAGTAGTATTAAAGATAATGGTGAAAAGAACATGGAATACTCATCATCCAGTTTCAGTGACTATCATGGCACAGCCAAACTTGTCTGGTCTACTGTCCCATCGTTTTTCTCCCACATGAAAGCAAATATCAGAAATTATATTGTTATCTGCTAATATTTTAGCATGATTTTTAAAGCTGAGAAAATCTCATGGAGAGAGGAGTCTGGTGGGCTAAGGTCCATAGAGTTACAAAGAGTCAGATGCAACCAAACACACATGATCTTTAAAATACAAAGTCTTTTTTAAGAGGACAGTGACAAATCAGTATCACATCTATAATAACCATTTTCAGTATCATCAAATCCAGTTAGTATTCATTTTTTATCATTGTTTTAGAATCCACAATTTGTCTGTTAAATGCAACGTCAAAATAAGTTCTGTGCATAAAGATGAATGTTTGTTTCTTGAGTCTTTTTGATGAATGTACTTTATCTCCACTTAACATATTTTCTTTAGAATTTTTATACAAAAGAGATGAAGGTGTTTTTCCTATAGAATTATCTGCAGCCTGAATTTTAGTGATTTCAGAGCATTAACTAGACTTTGAGTAATCCTGTCATAATTTACTCAACAAATATGCTATAGATAGACTTTTGAGGGGTTTGTATGCTCTATGATTGCTTTAGATAGTGGTATAATAAATTGCTTTGCTGGTACTTAGTCTGCATTTTTGTCAGGATGTATTTTGTATAGATACCTAAACATGGGATTGTAGGGTTAAAAAGTAAAGTATATGAAATTGTAAGATACTGCCAAATTCTCTACCACTAGAGTTGTTCCACTTTGAATTTCCACCAGAAATGTGTCAGTATACTTGTTGCTCCCCAACTTTGCTTAACAGAGTACATAGCAAAACTTTTGGGTTTTTGCATAATAGTTGAGAAATGCCATCAAAGTGTAGTTTTTCTTTGCATTTATCTCACTAAGTTAGGTTAAACATACAGATGAGATAACTTTACGCTGTCAGGGCATTAAGTAGTAACTTTTTGCTAAAAATTACATGTGTGTATGTAGTGGAAGTGACAGACACATTTAAGGGACTAGGTCTGATATACAGAGTGCCTGATGAACTATGGATGGAGGTTCATGACATTGTACAGGAGACAGGGAACAAGACCATGCCCTCAAAAAAGAAATCCAAAAAAAGCAAAATGGTTGTCTGAGGAGGCCTTACAAATAGCTGTGAAAAGAAGAGAAGCAAAAAGCAAAGGAGAAAAGGAAAGATATACCCATTTGAATGCAGAGTTCCAAAGAACAGCAAGGAGAGATAAGAAAACTTTCCTCAGTAATCAGTACAAAGAAATAGAGGAAAACAATAGAATGGGAAAGACTAGAGATCTCTTCAAGAAAATCAGAGATACCAAAGAAACATTTCATGCAAAGATAGGCACAATAAAGGACAGAAATGGTATGGACCTAACAGAAGCAGAAGATATTAAGAAGAGGTGGGAAGAATACACAGAAGAACTGTACAAAAAACAACTTCATGACCCAGATAATCACGATGGTGTGATCACTCAGCCAGAACCAGCCATCCCAGACTGTGAAGACAAGTGGGCCTTAGGAAGCATGACTAAGAACAAAGCTAGTGGAGGTGATAGCATTCCAGTTGAGCTATTTCAAATCCGAAAAGATGATGCTGTGACAGTGCTGCACTCAATATGCCAGCAAATTTGGAAAACTCAGCAGTGGCCACAGGACTGGAAAAGGTCAGTTTTCATTCCAATCCCAAAGAAAGACAATGCCAAAGAATTCTCAAACTACAGCACAATTGCACTCATCTCACATGCTAGTAAAATAATGCTCAAATTTCTCCAAGCCAGGCTTCAACAATACATGCACTGTGAACTTCCAGATGTTCAAGCTGGTTTTAGAAAAGGCAGAGGAGCCAAAGATCAAATTGCCAACATCTGTTGGATCACTGAAAAAGCAAGAGAGTTCCAGAAAAACATCTATTTATGCTTTATTGACTATGCCGAAGCCTTTGACTGTGTATATCACAATAAACTGTGGAAAATTCTGAAAGAGATGGGAATACCAGACCACCTGATCTGCCTCTTGAGAAATCTGTATGCAGGTCAGGAAGCAACAGTTAGAACTGGACATGGAACAACAGACTGGTTCCAAATAGGAAAAGGAGTACGCCAAGGCTGTATATTGTTACCCTATTTATTTAACTTATATGCAGAGTACATCATGAAAAATGCTGGGCTGGGTGAATCACAAGCTGGAATGAAGATTGCTGGGAGAAATATCAATAACCTCAGATATGCAGATAACACCACCCTTATGGCAGAAAGTGAGGAAGAACTAAAGAGCCTCGTGATAAAAGTGAAAGAGGAAAGTGAAAAAGTTGACTTAAAGCTCAACATTCGGAAAACGAAGGTCATGGCATCAAGTCCCATCACTTCATGGCAATAGATGGGCAAACGGTGGAAACAGTGTCAGACTTTATTTTTCTGGGCTCCAAAATCAGTGCAGATGGTGACTGCAGCCATGAAATTAAAAGATGTTTACTCCTTGGAAGGAAAGTTATGACCAACCTAGACAGCATATTAAAAAGCAAAGACATTACTTTGCCAACAAAGGTCCATCTAGTCAAAGCTATGATTTTTCCAGTAATCATGTATGGGTGTGAGAGTTGGAGTATAAAGAAAGCTGAGCGCTGAAGAAGTGATGCTTTTAAACTGTGGTGTTGGAGAAGACTCTTGAAAGTCCCTTTGACTGCAAGGAGATCCAACCAGTCCATCCTAAAGGAGATCAGTCCTGGGTGTTCATTGGAAGGACTGATGTTGAAGCTGAACCTCCAGTATTTTGTTCACCTGATGCAGAGGGCTGACTCACTGGAAAAGACCCTGATGCTGGGAAAGATTGAAGGTGGGAGGAGAAGGTGATGACAGAGGACGAGGTGGTTGGATCACATCACCGTCTCACTGGACATGAGTTTGAGTAACCTCTGGGAGTTGGTGATGGACAGGGAGGCCCAGCGTGCTGTGGTCCTTGGGATCGTAAAGAGTTGGATACGAGTGAGTGAATGAAGTGAATTGATTTTTTTTTTTAATTAATGAATTTTTTGTTGAAGTATAATTGCTTTACAGAATTATGTTGTTTTCTGTCATGTACGTATGCTTGTGTGTATATGTGTGTATATTTATATTATAAAAGACTTGGTGACTATACATTGGTAAAGGTGCTTTCCTAATCTGTCAAATATTTTTCTTTCTTACAAAAGGTAGAATTTATTTATTTACATTTTTATTCTTGATACTTTAATATGGCCTATAGCTTCTTTAATTTGATTTTGCAAACTTTTTAATTATCTGATAACAGTAGGTCACTTTGAAATCTAGGATTGAGAAAGGAAAGAAAGTATCTTTCTTTCTCATCTCAAGAATGAAAAAGGATAAATAGGCAAAATGCAATCTTTAATTTATACTCTGAGTCTGAGACTTAAGAAGGCAGAGGCAGATGGGGAAGCTAAGAAAAGCTCTCTCTTCCAAAAGGAATACCTTTTTGGTATTTCTTCATATGTCTGAAAGACTCTTTGTTTTGTAGTGTTTTCCTTTCTGGATTTCTTTTTTCTTCTTCTCCCCCCTTTCCATGTGTGTAAGGATAAACTTCACCTTCCTTCCTTTAGGAGGCCCCATGAAAGCTTGGAGAAGTTATGGTGGGATGTGGTGAAAGTCAGGTAGAAAATTGGCAACTCAGGAAAATTTTGTTCAAGAACGTTATAATAAGTTCTAGAGTAGTAGATTCCAGAGACTGGCTTTGACTTCAGAGAAAGCAGACAAGTGTGTTGCTCAGTCAACAATTTGAACAACTCAGTGGGTCAAAAAGAAGCTTTGAAGATAACAAGGCTAAGATACTACTCATCACTATGGGGCCAAAGGACAGCATGGTGTTGCTCCCTTTATAAGACTTCAAAATGTATCACACAGCTGGCTTAGACCTTGGGCTTCCAAACTATTGTTTTTCAACGGAAGTAAAATTAATATCTTCCACGTGCCTGGAAGTTTAAGAACCAGCTTCTGAAGATATAAAATAAGAGTTTTAACCTACTCAAAGAGGCACTAGAGCACAGTGATTAAAATATGAATCCTGGAACTATATCCTTAAGTCTGGGTGACATTTAGGCAAGTTATTTAACATCGCTGTAACTCACTTTGTATAAAAATTTTAAAATTTAACTACTGAAATACTTAAAATTGTACCTTGTATATAGTGAATGATTATAGTTATGATTATAGTTATTAGTCATTATAGTTATTTGAAATAGATCTGTTTTTATTTGTCCCTGTAATAAATGGATATACTCTTAATTTTTCTAATATCTCCAGTTCTATCCATAAGGCCAAGTGCAGACAGTCTTCCCTGATCACCATGCTAAGGGTCCAGGGACATATATACTCTTGCTTTTCTTGGTAGATGAAGAAAGTGCTTAGTGCAATAAGCACTTTTTTAGCTGCACAGTATTTTTTTGTGCCACGAATTAGCTGTGCATCCACAATAAATATGTACTAGCCAGAGATCTTGGGTATCTCTGATAGCTCACTTGGTAAAGAATATACCTGCAATGCAGGAGACCCCAGTTCAATTCCTGGGTTGGGAAAATCCACTGGAGAAAGGATAGGCTACCCACGGCAGTATTCCTGGGCTTCCCTGGTGGCTCAGCTGGTAAAGAATCCATCTGCAAAGCGGGAGACCTGGGTTCCATCCCTGGTTTGTGAAGATCCCCCGGAGAAAGGAAAGGCTACCCACTCCAGGATTCTGATCTAGAGAATTCCATGAACTGTATAGTCCACGGGGTCACAAAGAGTCAGACACAACTGAGCAACTTTCACTTTCTTTCTTCTTCAGCCAGAGATCTTAGTTTATTCATTTACAAAATATAGACTTTGTCTTTAAAGATCACCATATCTGTGAAACTCATCATTAATGCATAGTCTTGACACAAAAATATGCTTCCTTTAAGGATATTTTTGTTTAAGCACATTTATGAGGAATTACACAAATTTTTAAGTACAACCCAGTATACTCTACCTACTAAAAATCTTGCAGTCAGTTATTGCTAATTCTTGGACTTGGAGGAAATTTAGATCTCAAGTTTATAGTCCACTGAGCTTAAAGTTAATCACAGGGTGTTCTAAGATTAAGTGCTATATTTACAGAATTAACAACTCTCTTTAGAAAACATACCCCAATTGGTTTTCCACACATGCCAGTCTCTTCAGAACCTGCAGATGCAGAAGGCCAACTGTACTATGCTGTTTTATACAAGGGATTTGAACATCTGCAGATTTCGGTCTCCACAGGAGAGTCATGGAACAGTCTTCCACAAACGCTGAGAGGACAACTGTGATGAAAATATGCAGTCATTGGTTCATGGTACTACTCCTCATGTAGGTGAGTGTGTATATGTGTGTGTATATATATGGTATGTGTTTTTATATATACCCATAATGTATATATGTGCACATATGTACATACATATACACATACATGTGTGTTTGTTAGTTCAGTTGCTCAGTCATGTCTGACTCATTGTGACCCCATGGGCTGCAGCATGCCGGGCTTCCCTGTCCATCACCAACTCCCAGAGCCTACTCAAACTCACGACCATAGCGTCAGTGATGCCATCCAACCACCTCATCCTCTGTCACCCCCTTCTCCTCCCACCTTCAATCTTTCCGGAGAAACAGGGTCTTTTCCAATGAGTCAATTCTTCGCATCAGGTGGCCAAAGTATTGGAGTTTCAGCCTCAGCATCAGTACTTTCGATGAATATTCAGGACTGATTTCCTTTAGGATTGACTGGTTGGGTTTCCTTGCAGTCCAAGGGACTCTCAAGAGTCTTCTCCAACACCACAGTTCAAAAGCATCAATTCTTTGGTGCTCAGCTTTCTTTATAGTCCAACTCTCACATCCATACATGACCACTGGAAAAACCATAGCTTTGACTAGATGGATCTTTGTTGGTAAAGTAATGTCTCTGCTTTTAAATATGCAGACTAGGTTGGTCATAGCTTTTATTCCAAGGAGCAAGCATCTTTTAATTTCATGGCTGCAGTCACAGTCTGCAGTGATTTTGTGTAGATTCACTTATATTTGGCATAGACATGTATACAAACATAGCATACAGAGACCCATACAATGATGGCAATAGTATGTATGTGTATCCTTATATTATTGATGATTAAATCATTGCAGATTTCTGATTTATAGAAATCAGTCACTTATATACTACGAGTTATCATTTTGAACCTATTATTTTCAATATTACATTTATTTGGCTGCATTAGGTCTTAGTTGCCATGTGTGGTATTTTTTAGGAACAGCATGTGGAATCTTTTTTGTTTTTAAGTTATGGCATGTGAACCCTTAATTGCAACACATGGGATCCAGTTCCCTGACCTGGGATCAAACCTGAGCCACCTGCATTGGGAGCACAGAGCCTTAGCCACTGGACCACCAAGGCTCAAAAACACTTAAAATATTGAGCTCTAATATTTCAATTATAGTTTTTTTATAATACAAATAACTCAATGGTATTAAATATCAGTAGTCTAACATATTATGCTGAGGTAAAATACAAGAACATTTAATAATGATATTTACAAACACTTCTACTAAAGATTAAAAACAGAAAATATTTATAGGGATTGGTTCGTATCTGTAAAAGGAGACTTTCCACTAGTGATAGCTTAAAGTATATGAGGCATATGGTTTGTGAAAGGTCTTCAAATGGACTGCAGGAGCAAAACCGGCTTTGTCATTTATTAGCAGTGTGATCTTGGACACCATTTTTTCATGTGCCAAGCACATGTAAGGGGTGTGGAACAGTGCTGGGCACATCCTAATTGTAATGAAATAGTGGAGATTCTTTCAGGTCTATAATTATATGAAATAGTAATGAGGGTTTCTTTAGCCATGTGATACTGAAGATTCTGAACTCAATGAAATAAACTCTACAATTCTTATTTATCATATGCATTTACAGTATAAAGGAATAGGTTACAGAACTTAGTTGGAAACTTGGTACAGTTGGAGGTGATTTGAGAAAGGTGATGTATTTTTTAGGGTTCTCCAAAGAATAGAATCCTGCTCTGGGTGAGGAGAAGGGTATGGGGAGAGAAGAAAAGGATTATGAGGAATGGGCTCAAGTAATATGGATGTTGTGAGTGCCCTCACTAAGCTGAGGATCCAGAGGGCTGGCAGTATAATTCAGTCTGATTCTGAAAGCCTGAAAGCCAGGAAAGTTGAGGTTTGTAAATACCAGTCCTAGGGCAGGAGAAGATGAGATGAGATGTCCCAGCTGGTGCAGGAATATAGAAAAAAAGGGCAAATTCCTTCTTCCTTCACATTTTGTCCTATTTGGCCCACAATGGATTGAATAACGTCTACCTACATACATTCTAGGGCTTCCCAGATGGTGCTAGTGGCAAAAAACCTGCCTGCCAATGCAGGAGAGGCAAGAGACACGGGTTTGATCTCTGAGTTGGGAAGATCCCCTGGAGGGGAGTGCATGGCAGTCCATTCCAGTATTCTTGCCTGGAGAATCCATGGACACAGGAGGCTGGCAGACTACAGTCCACAGGGTTGCAAAGAGTCAGAGACGACTGAAACAACTTAGCTCAATATCTACATATAGGAGGGCAATCTGCTCTGAGTCCACAGATTCAAATACTAATCTCACCCAGAAACACTCTCATAGATACAAACAGAAATAACATTTAATTTGGCACACCATGGCCAGTCGAGTTAACATATAAAATTAACCTTCACAGTGAATATGGTGATAACTGGAAGAATTATACCAATTCATATCTCTAATCCTGACATATGAGATGAAAAACTCATGCAAAAGTCACTCCTCTTTTATATACTGTTAGTTTAGCTTTGTACTGACTCAGATTCAGTAAGTATTAATAACTGTTTGCTATGCCTGAATTCTTTATAAAGAGAATTTTAAACCTGAGCATCAATTAAACAATATAGTCAAGGAATGTACTTGATGGAAAGGGCCAGTGTCTGTACATCTTATCTCTCTCTTCTCCTCTGTAGGGAGTTAAACTTTATAAATGGCTGAGGAATAGAGATAAAATTTGATGATTTTAATGATACTAGCTATTGTTCCCCTAGAATAATTCAGTTAATGTTGCCATATATTGAACATCACTGAAACAATTTATCTTTCCTTTTAAGTTCATGCTGTATAGAGAATTAAATGGGGAAAAATAAATTCTAAATCATTTTTACAAGGCCAATATTTTTTGGCCAATATTTGAACATTGCAAAGAGTTGTGTAAGTAAAGATTATTCATTTAGACAGTGTTCTCATTTCAACAATAGCTCATTTCTAGTATTTAATTACATGATGTTCCAAATGATAGCATTCCAGTAGAATAGGAAAGCTTTCTCAATCACAGTTTTGAATATCTTATCTAATTAGAGGACAGAATTCTTATGTTGTGAATGGGAAGTAGAATATGATTTCTACTTTGAAAGTGAAAGTCGTTCAGTAGTGTCCAACTCTTTTTTACCCCATGGACTATAGAGTCCATGGAATTCTTCAGGCCAGAATACTGGAGTGGGTAGCCTTTCCCTTCTCCAGGGAATCTTCCCAACCCAGGGATGAAACCCAGGTCTCCTGCATTACAGGCAGATTCTTACCAGCTGAGCCACCAGGGAAGCCCAAGAATACTGGAGTGGGTACCCTACCCCTTCTCCAGAGGATCTTCCCAACCCAGGAACTGAACTGAGATCTCCTGCATTGCAGGCAGATTCTTAACCAACTGAGCTATCAGGTAAGCCCCAATTTCTATTTCACTATTTGGATAAAGAAGATGGGAGAGATCAAGAAAGAAATGTTTGAATAAACATTTAAAACAAGTTCAAATGCTGAAATATGCTTTTTATTAATGTGAAATAAGTTATATTAGAATATAATTATACATTTTGTAATATTATTAGATTTTAAGGATTATATGAATAAAATGCAGACACTAAAACCTTTTACCAGAATCATAAAACTAGTGAGAAAATTAATATGACCAATTCCAATAATTTATTAAAAGAAACTTTAGATCCAGAAATAGCCCCCCCCCCAAAATACTAATTTTAATTTTTGATGAAGGTACAACAGCAATTTAATAGAGAAAGAGTAGTCTTTTCAACAGATGTTGCTGAAGTAATTAAACATCTATGGACAAAAACAATAACCTCGATCTGTATGTCACACCTTATCCAAAAACTAACTCAAAATGGATAACTCTAAACTTTTAGAAAATAATATAGGAGAGAAACTAGAGCTTGGTCAAGTCTTCTTTAGACATGACATCAAATGCATGATAAAAGAAAAAAAAATTGCGAATTGAACTTAGTGATTAAATTAAAACTATAATCAAAATGAAAATCATTAGCTCTGAGAAGGATGGTTAAGAAGATTTAAGTTGAATGCTGACTGAGAAAAGAATAGCAAATGGCTATTATCTGTTAAAGATTAGTATCTGGAACATAAAAAGACCATTTAAAACCCTTTATCAGTAAACAAACAAACAAAAATCTCAAGCCATTCCAAACAGAAAATGGGCAAAGAATATGAAGAAACGTTTCACTGAAAAGGATGTAAGGATGGCAATAAATACATGAAAAAGTGTTCAACATCACTAGCCACTAGGGAAATAAAAATTTAAACCAAAATGACATATCTTTTGCAAGTGCTAAAATAAAAAATAGTGACAATACTAAATGCTGATGAAGGTGCAGAGAAGGAAATCCTTTATGCATTGCTAGTGGGATTGTAAAATCCCTAGTTCCTTTGATATTTCAAAGCCAGAGAAAAACTCAAGATTATTATCTTTTCCATGATTTACTACCGATAGCACTATATTTTAGTTAAAGCATGCCTTGAGTCTAATTTCTTATGAGTTAAACTTTAAAAATGTTTATATTATGCAACATTTATTATGCTACATATTGTATATAAAATATGGGTGAAGCCATCAGTGTTCCCACAAATTTTTAAAATATTACACAATTTTAGTTAGCTAAAATAGCTTGTAATAAGAATTTTTTAAATGAATAACTGCTGTAAGTGGTTAAGCCTATGAATACTTACAATGTTACCAATGATAAAGACAGTGTATCCACTTAATTTTAGACTATTACTTTAAGATTTTAGACTCAAATTTTTTTGAGTTAATAATTTAATTTTTGGACACTTGGCCAATTTCTAAGAAAAAGATGCAAAACACTAGTCATTAGTCCTTATATATATCTATGCTTTTCTTTATTTTTGTATTTTATAGAATGATTATATAGTAAAGGTGTATGCAGTTGCCTTGGAATGATCAACCTAAAAACTTATCTGATATAGGTTTATGCTTATGAAATAATATTTTTTGGCTTTCTGCCATTACAAACTGATACATACTGAGTCATTTAAGTAGCATACTTTTATTTTCTCACAATTCTGGAGGCAAAAATTTTGAGATCAAGATGTCAACAGGGTTAGTTTCTTTTGAAGTCTCTCTCCTTGGTTTGTAAACGTCTATGTTTTCCTGTGTCCTTACATGACCTTTCCTTTGTGTTTGTGTTGAAATTTCCTCTGTTTATAAGGACACCAGTCATTTTTGACTAGGGCCACTCTAATGATCTCATTTACTTAATTACTGCTTTAAAGACTAGACCATTGTTGTTGTTCAGTCACTAAGTCATGTCCAACTCCTTGTGACCCTATGGACTACAGCATGCCTGGTTTCCCTGACCTTCACTGCCTCCCAGAGTTTGCTCAGATTCATGTCGATTGAGTAGATGATGCTATGTAACAATCTCATCCACTTCTTAAAGACCCTATCTCTAAGTAATCACGTTATATTTGTATATTTACATATACAGACATAATGCACATATATATATATACATGTAGCATGCACACCAGATGATAAACATGCTTTGATAAATACCCTAATATCACTTTCTAGTAGACTGATGAAAAGATTGTTCTCTTGGATTAACTTGGGCACTCTTCTGGTCTAGAAGAAAACTACTGTGCTGTAGTATTCAAATGTATGATCTCCAGAGTCTTAAATGCTGTTATATAGCTACTGTCCCCAAATAACAATATACTAAAAAGAACGGGAAAATCTAAAGTTTGTAGAGATTGAAATGACCACAACCAGTATTTATTATATGATCACACTCCACAAAGAGTGGTCCAGACTTGGACTGATCACATCCCTAGATGATATTGATTTATTGTCAGCACATATTATAAGATAACAGAACTCTGTCCCAGGAAGTTCTTTCCCAGGAAGGCAAGTTTACAAACCAGAAAAAAAAAAAAAAGCTTTACTGTTTACTTCAGGAAATTTCTATAAATCAATTTATCTGGGCAAACAGTTTTCCTGCCAGGAAAATAGAAATATCACTGGTGCCAAAAGTCACATGTCATATAAGATTTTACTTGTCAAAACCCTCACCATGTTATGTCCATCAACTTCAAAATTATTATGTGATATTCCATGCTCAATTTGAACCAATTTCTTATCTTGAACTTTGAACCTGTTCTCCCAAATTTTGTAAGTGTCCTTCACTGATGTCTCTTTTGAGATGCAACTAGTACTGTCAAAGTATTATTCCCTCATAGAGTTAAAACTATAAGAAACTTCACTTTGCTAGAATAACAGATTTTGATGTTCTTTTTGGGGATGTGACAGCTAAGTACATTGTATACCCAAATTATGAATGCTAATGTTGGGAATAATCTGATATATTTCCAATTGGTTTTGAGTACTTAACTAGTTTTCATTTCCTCAAAGTTAAACTTGTCTTCCGGATTAATTAAGTAAAAGCCCACACAATCTATACTTTGATGATTTAACACTTAGTTCATTAAACTGAGTGAGTAATGAAAAAAAAAAGGTGGGGGGGGGGAAGAAAAAAGGAAAAAAAAAAAAAAACTCCACAGAACTGCAAAAGCCCAATGCAGATACAGAGTTTTATAACAACAATAAAAAGTGTGACTGAGGGAAAAAAAAATGTTCAAAAGCTTAATTGGATTTCTTAGTGCCAATAAAATCAACAACTACAATAGAGGGCGGAAAAAGGGGAAAAAATTAGAAAAAGAAAAAAAAATACCTCCAAAAGAATCTACAGAACAAGTCAAAAAATAAGAATAGTAATTGTTTTTCTTGAGTCACTGCTGTCAGAGTACTTTCCCTCACTGGGAGTCAAAGTCCCTCTTACCTCCCTAGGGTGCCCTCCAACACTATGCTATCTCTGGACCTGATGTGGGGACAGCTCAGATTCTAATCTGGTCCTACTCCTGTGTGTTCTTGCCTCCAATGTCCACAGCTATCAGAACTAGAGTGTTTTCTTTTGTGGGAGCTCTCAATGGCCTTTTATTTATTCCATAGACAAAGAGTCTGCCAAGTTGATCATGTGGATTTAATCTACAGCTTGTACAGTGGGTGGGAAGGTTTTGAGTCTTCTTCTTTCGCCACACTGCTCTTGGGTTTCAATCGTGGTTTTATTTCCACCTCTACATGTGGGTTGTCCACTGGGGTTTGCTCATCAGGCTTCCCTGGAGAACTTGGGTTTGCTCCTGTGAGGGCCAGGTGTGGAGGTGGTGCAGCTGCTTGGGTTGCAAGGGTTCTGGCAGCACCCGGTACTCAGCGGGGGTTGGCAGCTAGGGCAGCAGAAATATAGTGCTCTAGAGGGGTATGGCAACCAGTATTGGCCAATACCCTCCAGTATTCTTGCCTGGAGAACCCCCCTCCCTGACAGAGAAGACAGAGAAGACTGGCAGGCCACAGTCTACAGGGTCACAAAAAGTTGGACATGACCAAAGCAACACTGTATGCGTAGACGCAAGACATTTTTTAACCTGTGGCAGCTCTGCCCCACTGAGAGTTGAGCGTGAAGGTGGCACAGCTGCTTGGCTTGTGGGGACTCTGGCGGCACCAAGTGTGCAGGGATATGGACTGCCTCTGCTGCAGAAGTTATGGCCCTATCAGAGTCCTTTCTCCAGCCTCTTGTAGCTGGCCTTCAGAAAGCTTCTTTGGCCAGTCTTTCTCTGTAGCTCAGTCCATTCAGGCGCTTAGAGGTCTCCCTTGCCTGGAGTCCTTCTCTGTTGTTCAGTGTCAGGCACATAGAGAGGGCACCCCTGGCTGGGGTCCTAGTCTGTAGATCAGTGCATCAGGCACTTAAAGGCACTTAAAGGAGCACCCTGGATGAAGTCGTTCTTTGTAGTTCATGTGTCGGGCCTTTGGTGGCATGTGGGGAGAGAGAGGCTATTGTGATAGTTCCACCCACTATGCGTGACTCAGCAGTATCACCTTGCTACCATGTCTGTCTGTCTTCCACTGGCATTTCCCACCACGATCTCCTCCCACATGGCTCCTCAATCCGTCTCTCCACAATCAACAGCAGCCCTTGCCCTGGGATTGCTCCACAATCCCTAAACTCCAGCTCCTAGCCATCCAAGAGGCACAAAGAGTCCCATACAAGATAAAGCCAAGGATAAATAAGTGAAGACATATATTAATCAAACTAACAAAGCCTAAACACAAAGTAAGATTATTAAAAGCAGCAAGGGAGAAGCAACAACTAACATACAAGGGAAACCTTATATACTTAACAGCGGATCTTTCAGCAGAAACTCTGCAGGCCAGAAGGAAATGGCAGGATATATTTAAAGTACTGAAAGGGAAAAATCTACAACGAAGATTACTGTACCTGGCAAGGATCTCATTCAGAGTTGATGGAGAAATAAAAAGTTTTTCAGACAAGCAAAAGTTAAGAGAATTCAGTACCAGTAAATCAGCTTTACAACAAATGTTAAAGGGACTTATATAGTTAAGAAATACAAAAGAAGAAAAGATATCTACAAAATAAACTCCAAACAATTAAGAAAATGGCAATAGGAACATATATATGAATAATTACTTTAAATGTAAATGGATTAAATGCTTCAACCAGAAGATAGACTGGCTGAATGAATACAAAAACAAGACTCATATATATGCTATCTACAAGAAACCCACTTCAGACCTCAAGACATATATATATTGAAAGTGAGAGGATGGGAAAATATATTCCATTCAAATAGGAAGCAAAAGAAACCTGGAGCAATCCCATATCAGACAAAGTAGACCTTAAATAAGATCACAAGATATAAGGAAGGACACTACATAATGATCTAGGGATCAATCCAAGAAGAAAACATAACAATTGTAAATATCTACACACCCAACATAGGAGCACCTCAGTACATAAGACAAACACTAACAGACATGAAAGGAGAAACTGACAGGAACACAATAATAGTAAGAGACTTTAACACCTCACTCACACCAATGGACAGATCATCATAACAGAAAATAAGGAAATGCAAGTCTTAAATGATGCTTTAAATGAGATGGATCTCAGCAATATCTTCAGGACATCCCATCCAAATGCAAAAGAAAAGTGCACATGGAACATTCTCCAGGATAGACCACATCTTGGGTCACAAATCAAGCCTCAGTAAATTTAAGAAAACTGAAATCATATCAAGCATCTTCTCCGACCACAATGCTATGAGACTAGCTATCAATTACAAGAAAAGAAAAAAAAAACCTGTAAGAAACACAAACACATGGAGATTAAACAACATGTTTCTAGATAACTAACAGGTTACTGAAGAAATCAGAAGGGAAATCAAAAAATTTCTAGAAACAAAAGACAATGAAAACACGACAACTCAAAACCTATAGGAGACAGAAAAAGCAGTCCTAAGAGGGAAGTTTAAGGCAATACAATCCTACCTCAAGAAACAAGAAAAACATTGAATAGACAGCCTAATTTTACACTTAAAACAACTGGAAAAAAGAACAAAAAACCCCCCAAAATTAGTAGAAGGGAAGAAATCATAAAGATCCAAGCAGAAATAAATGAAAAAGAAATGAAAAATAGTAAAGATTAATAAAACTAAAAGCTGGTTCTTTGAGAAGATAAACAAAATTGAAAATCCTTTAGGCAGACTCATCAAGAAAAAATAGAGAAGAATCAAATCAATAAAATTAGAAATGAAAAAGGAGAAGTTACAACAGACAATACAGAAATACAAATGACTATAAGAGACTATTATGAACAACTATATGGTAATAAAATGGTAACGTGGAAGAAATGGACAGATTCTTAGAAAAGTTCAATCTTCCAAGCCTGAACCAGGAAGAAAGAAAAATTATGAACAACCCAATTACAAGCACTGAAATTGAAGCTGTGATCATAAATCTCCCAAGAAACAAAAGCCCAGGACCAGATGACTTCACAGGAGAATTCTATCAAACATTTAGAGAGGAGCTAATGCCTATCCATTTAAAACTCTTTCAAAAAAATTGCAGAGGAAGGAGCACTTCCAAACTCATTCTATGAGGCCACCATTACCCTGATACCAAAACCAGACAAGAACAACGCACAAAAAAGAAAACTACAGGCCAATATCACTGATGAACATAGATGCAAAATTACTCAACAAAATTTTAGCAAATAGAATTTAGCAACACATCAAAAAGCTCCTACACCATGATCAAGTTGAGTTTATTCCAGGAACGCAAGGATTCTTCAATATAGGCAAATCAATCAATGTGATACACCATATTAACAAATTGAAAGATAAAAACCATATGATAATAGATGCAGAAAAAGCCTTTGGCAAAATTCAGCACCCATTTATTATTAAAACTCTTCAAAAAATGGGCATAGAAGGGACCTCCATCAACATAGTAAAGGCCATATAAGATAAGCCTACAGCAAACATTATTCTCAATGGTGAAAAACTAAAAGCATTCCCCCTAAGATCAGGAACAAGACAAGGGTGTCCACTTTCACAACTATTATTCAACATAGTTCTGGGAGTCCTAGCTACAGCAATCAGAGAGGAAAAAGAAATAAAAGGAATCAGATCAGAAAAGAAGAAGTAAAGCTCTTACTGTTTGCAGATGATATGATACTGTACATAGAAAACCCTAAAGTTAACATCAGAAAATCATTAGAGCTAATCAGTGAATTTAGCAAAGTTGCAGGATACAAAATCAATACACAGAAATCACTTGCAATTCTATATACTAACAATGAAAAATCAGAAATAGAAATTAAGGAATCAATCCCATTCACCATTGCAACAAAATGAATTAAATATCTAGGAATAAACTTACCTAAGGAGACAAAAGAACTGTACACAGAAAATTATAAGACACTGATGAAAGAAATCAAAGATGACATAAACAGATGGAGAGATATTCCACGTTCCTGGGCATGAAGAATCAATATTGTGAAAGTGACTATACTACCAAATGCAATCCACAGATTCAGTGCGATTCCTATCAAATTACCAACGGCATTTTTCACAGAACTAGAACAAAAAATCTCACAATTCATATGGAAACACAAAAGACATCTTGAGAAAGAAGAAGGGAGCTGGAGGAATCAACCTTCCTGACTTCAGGTTATGCTACAAAGCTACAGTCATCAAGACAGCATGGTACTGGCACAAAAACAGAAATACAGACCAACAGAACAAGATAGAAAGCCCAGAAATAAACCCATGCACCTATGAGTACCTTATTTTTGACAAAGGTGGCAAAAATATACAATGGGGCAAAGACAGCCTCTTCAATAAATGGTATTGGGAAAATTGGACAGCTACATGTAAAAGAATGAAATTAGAATACTTCTTAACACCATACTCAAAGATAAACTCAAAATGGATTAAAGACCTAAATGTAAGACCAGAACTATAAACCTCTTAGAGGAAAACAGAGGCAGAACACTCAATTACATAAATCAAAGCAAGATCCTCTATGACCCACCTCCTAGAGTAATGGAAATAAAAACAAAAGTAAACAAGTGGGACATGAGTAAACTTAAAAGCTTTTGCATAACAGAGGAAACTATAAGCAAGGTGAAAAGGCAACCCTCAGAGTTGGAGAAAATAATAGCAAATTAAACAATTGACAAAGGATTAATTTCCAAAATATACATGCAGCTCACACAACTCAATGCCAGAAAAACAAACAACCCAATCAAAAAATGGGAAAACGACCTAAACAGACATTTCTCCAAAGAAGACATACAGATTGCCAACAAACACATGAAAAGTTGCTCAACATTTATCATTATTAGAGAAATGCAAATCCAAACCACAATGAGATCATGCCTCACACCAGTCAGAATGGCCATAATCAAAAACTTACAAACAATAAATGCTACAGAGGATGTGGAGAAAAGAGAATGCTCTTGCACTATTGGTGGGAATGTAAATTGATACAACCACTATGGAAAATGTTGTGAAGATTCCTTAAAAAATTAAAAATCAAATCACCATATGACCCAGCAATCCCACTCCTAGGCATATACCCTGAGGAAACCAAAACTGAAAGAGACACATGTATCCCATTGTTCATTGCAGCACTAGAACATGGAAGCAACCTAGATATTCATCAACAGATGAATGGATAAAGAAGTGTGGTACATTTACACAATGGAATATTACTCAGCCATGAAAAGGAATGCATTTGAGCCAGTTCTAATGAGATGGATGAACCTAGAAACTATTATGTAGAGTGAAGTGAGTCAGAAACAGAAAGATAAACATTGTATTGTAACACACATATATGGAACCTAGAAAAATGGTACTGAAGAATTTATTTACAGGGCAGCAATGGAGAAACAGACATAGAAAATAGACTTAAGGACATGGTGAGAGGGAAGGAGAGGGTGAGTTGTATGGAAAGAGTAACATGGAAACTTACACTACCATATGTAAATAGACAGCCAATAGGAATTTGATGTATGGCTCAGGAAACTCAAACAGGGGCTCTGTATCAACCTAGAAGGGTGGGATGGGGAGGGAGATGGAAGGGAGGTTCAAAAGGGAGGGGATGTGTATACCTATGGCTGATTCACGTTGAGGTTTGACAGAAAACAGCAAAATTCTGTAAAACAATTATCCTTCAATAAAAGGTAAATTAATTTAAAAAAGTGTAAAGAGCCTCAGTTCATTTTTTGTGTGACAATTTACTTGGTTTAGAAACCTTGATTACTTTGCATATATAGTTCTATAAGGCAAAATTATCAGACTACAGAGGTCTTGTGGGGGGAAAAAATACATATATATATAACTTGTTGTGGGTAAATCTAGCAGAGAAAGTTTCTAAGATAAATAAATTCTTATATAGTCAAATATATAGCACTCAAACAGTTGCCTCAAAAGAAATCAGTGAGAAACAAATTCCAGTCAATTGAGAGACAAAAGTAAAGTAAATATTTTTGTTAAATAGACAAAACAGTTAAATAGACTTAAATAGTTTGTAAATGTATCTATTATAAAAATGGTAACTGAGTTAATATTATAATGTTACATTGTATTTTTTGGTCCTGGTGTTTAGACTTCTATGCGATACCTGTGTCATGATTTCTAGAAAAAATTTGCGTACCTAGACCTCTGTGGATGAAATAATAGATGATTAAATTTCTTTTTTTGAGATTTTACATTTTAAAACGGACTTTTGAAATTTCTGGCATAGATGATAGTCTGAGGTCAGAGGATCCAGACTCAAAATATATACCTTAATAATAGATTTTGGAAAAATATATCGTTACTGAGAATAAGATTTCCTGCTGTAGATGTAAGAAGGAAAGGGAACAGACTGGAGAAGATAGATAACATCAGAGGTTTGCATCCTCCAACAGGCCAAGGGCTGGGGTCTCCCCAGCTTTGACATGGGGAGGATTTAAGGACAGAAAGGAGACATCTTCTCATCTGTCAGGTGTTTCCCGGAAGGTGAACAGTCTTTTGGAGTTGAGTTACATTGCTGTAGCATAGTGCCCCCAGGAGAATAAACACAGTAGCATGTGTTTTTGTTTTGTTACATAAAAAAAAAGGTCTGATGCCAACAGGAAAGTGGCTTTCAGTGACTTTCAAAGGCAGCTTTTTCCTGATGCAGTGATGCTATATAAACCGGCTGCTCCTCTCAAAATCTACTCCTAGATGCCGTCACAGGGCAAAGGAAAAGTAAGGACCGATTCCCTAATGACATATTTTAAAATTGAAATTATTAGTCAACCTCAGAAGTTACTGAGTTTACTTGAAAATGCCTAGGTTCAGTTTTTTGCAAATCACATGAAACAAGGGTTCGAAGTAGACTCTAATTTCAGTTATAAGAATATTTTTAAAATAACATTTTTGCATACATAATTTTGTGGTGAGAAAATATAACTGCTAAAAGCTAAAATTTCAAAAGCTAACTATTGAAAATAAAGCAAAATAAAACATAAAATGTTAATAATAAAATTCTACTAACAGTTAATAAAACTGGCTATTCATTTATTTTTACTTCCCAGTGACTCAAGATGCTTTTTCATCTTGATAGTGATTCAAGAATTATGTCTAAATATAAATTTAACACCTTAGCATCCTTGTAAAAGTAAAAATAATATGTATATGATATAAATTACAAGAATGAAAAATCTAAAAAAAACTTGTACATAGAATAAAATATACATAATAAAGGAATAGCAAGAAAGTACAACAAAAAACAAGAAGTACAATAAAATATAGAAGAAAAGAAAGTGTATTAACTTTGACAGTAAACATGAAAAGGCTGAACTTGTTTTTAGAAGAAATAGTTTCTTGGCATGGGTTCCAAATAAAATCCACGTATATGATGCTAGTACACCTACATTTAAGATGACTCAGAAAACTAAAATGCAAAGAATGAATAAAGCAAATCCAAAATGAAAAAAAAATTAAAAAGTGGGTGTTAGTATATTCTTAGACAAAGTAGAATTTAAGGTGGAAAACATTAAATTGAAAAATACATTCATATTTATAAAAAGTACAGTCCACAAATCATCTATATCTCTCATGAAACTATGAACCACCATGCAACACATACATATATGTGAATATAAAAATATAAAAGGATAGAGAAGTAGTAGAGAAAGAGGCAGAAACTCTATTCTACTATGAAATGTCACTTGATCTTTTATGGTTTGTGGAGGCAAAACAAAAATAACATTAAATGTCCTGTATGCCTTGCACTGTTTTGAGTGCTTTGTATGCATTAATTTCATCCTCATAACACTTCTCAGGTCATACAATTACCCCAGTTTTTCATGTAAGAAAACTAAGAGTGAGTAAGTGGTCTAAGCTCTTAGGTATAAAATAAGCTACAAGGATATTTTGTACAGCACGAGGAATACAGCCAATATTTTATAATTATAAATAGAGCACAAACTTTAAGATTGTGAATCACTATATTGTACACCTGTAACTTGTATTGAAAAGAGTTTCCAGCTGAGAGAGGGAGAAACAGGTAAATATGTATGTGGAAAGAGCATGGAACAGAGGTACTCTAGTTCAGCCAAGAGTAATGAGCAATGAGTGAGATGATGGGGAAAGCCATGTCAAATCAGTTATTTCTTCAGAACTACACACATGGCTGGATCAAGTAAGAGGTTCATGAAGTTTAAGTGAAGGGAGGTCCTTCTGGTCCTTGAAGAAACTGATCCAACAGTGTTAAACAGGAGATGGTATTAATTAAGCCAGTCCCAGTGAAATCCACCTAGCATTAACCCCTGGGTCTGCTGTTTTCCAGTTGCCTAGATTTCTCTTTACTGGAAGAAGTGGTTCATTTGTCCCATGACAATGAAGTCCTTTGTGCTCGTCTTTCTCATTAGCGTCCTAGTCTTCAAGCTAGTTATTAAGTGGGTCTCCTTCCAAAACACCCAAATTCACAAAATATAAGCCAAATAAGAACTATAAAATCTCTTAGAATGGCCCTTAATTCCCAAACAATATTTCCTTATAGAATTGTCAGTTTTAAGATGACTTGAATGTTTGTAATTAATTGAAACTGTGGTGATTCCATTATTCGGTTAAATAGTCAACCCGGTATTTGTTGACTGCAGGATGCCAAGCTTTGTTTTGGGTATGGAGAATTCCACTGTAAACTAAGAGTCAAATCCCTTGATGCAGAGTGTCTCTAGCCTGGTAAATAATATGAACAATTAAGCAAACAATTTAATACGTGGTAATGAGTACTTTCATGGGACAAGTTCAAGAGCTCAAACCAGCTGTGTCAGGGAAGACTTCCTAGAAAATATGATATATAATATAAGCTTGAAGGAGCAGGATAATCAAGTGAAGATGTCACAGACCCAAAGAGATGGAGGAGAGGAATGATAATGATGGAGAATATTCTTGTAGACTGAGCATGAGACTGAAGGGCAAGGGGAAATGTGACTTGATTCAGAAGAGCTGAATTGTTTAGTACCACTGAAACTTAAAGTAGAAAAGGAGAATGTGAACAGTGCAGCTAAAGGGGTAGCAGGGGCCCAGGCAGAAAAAAGTCTAATTGACCATGTTACAAACTTTATATCATTGAGCACTGAGGACCGATGGAAGTAGTAAAGCCATGATTATGTTATGGAAGTGACTTAAGCAAATTCGTGTTTTTGAAAACTCACTCAGGGTACTTACTATATGGGCGAATAGGTTGGACTGGGACAAGAGCTAGGCAGGAAACCAGTTGGAGATTTTTGAGCCTGTGAAGCCTTCTAGATTTGGGTTTTGTCATTTTCTTTGATATCCAAACCTCAATAACATAAAATAAACTCCATCCTGTGCTAAGTCACTTCAGTCATGTCCCACTCTTTGCAACCCTATGGGTCATAGCCCACCAGGCTTCTCTGTCTGTGGGATTCTCAGGCAAGAATACTGGAGTGTGTTGCATTGCACTCTTCCAGGGGATCTTCCCGACCCAGGGATCAAATCCATGCTTCTTATATCTCTTGTATTGGCAAGAGAGTTCTTTGCCACTAGCACTATCTGGGAAATCCCAAACTCCATGCTACAAACCTAGAATAAGGTTACATTGCCTCATAGTAGTCCATACTTCTAGTTCAGAATTCCTGCTTCAGAGCCAGTTCTTATCTCTTTCCCTGTCATCTCCTGTCATCTCTACAGTGTCTTGCACCAACCATTTGAGGAGGAGGGAGCAGACCCAGAGAAACTGCCATTTTCTGATGAAAGTGAAAAAAAAAAGTTAAACTCAATATCATGTGATAAATATCCTCACCGTGGCATGCACAGAACACAAAATTCATCCACTCCTCTGCACAATTCACAGTCCAAGGGAAATGAAATCTAGGCTGTTTTCAGCCTGTGGAGTGGGATTCAGACAAAGGAAAAGATACAGGGCAGAGGGAAGGTGAGTGTGTAGGGAATGAAACTGCCCAGGAAAAGCCTCACAGGCACAAGAAGACAGGTTTTGGGAAATCACATATAAATTAGTATTGTTGGGACATTGATACAGGATGTGAAGTCGGAAGAGATAAGTTAGAAAAGAAGATCAAAATCAATCTTTTCTTTAATGGGTTTAATTCTGAAGTACTTATCAAAATTTAAATATTATTTAAAATAATGTATCAAGTTTAAAAAGTAAAATTCATACTATAAGGATTATAAAAATAGCAGGCCTATGTCTGTCTAATTCCACCTAGAAACTTCCACTTTCTGATGTTTTTTGACTTGTATTTCTATATTCTAAATAGCAGGCATATATTAATGTTTTTTTCTTTCTTTTTAAAATTTACTAACTTAGTTTTCTGGTCATATTTTAAAAATACTTCCCTGCATTTAAGTTGCGTATTCCCCTACCTTGTCTTGTAGAAATAAAACCATAAAGTTTAATCATTTGCCTAAAGTCATAAAAAATCTTTTAAGTAAAGCCAGATAATTTTCAAAATAAAGTAAATAGGAGGCAATATGATAAGGACTAGGAGAACTATACCATCATTTGTTTTTTTTTGTGTGTGTGTGTTTGTGTGTGTGTGTGTGTGCTTGTTTTTCTGTAGAAAAATAGGGCTATTTGTACAATATTTCATGATGAGTTCTATATAAACTTGGAAGTGTGATATGTTGCATCTAATAATGAATTCCTTCTTGAAGGAATAAAATACCAAAATATTTTGCACTGGAATTTATTTGATGCTAATTTTGCTTTTGTGGATTTATATAGTGTGTTAGATCTCTGGGACTGGTTTTCAAACTGAATTTCAGGAGAGTTTGAGGAAAGTCCTTATATGGCCCCCAATATTTGCTAAAATTTTATTTATGGTTTAAAAAAAAGTTTAGACATTGATATCCACATTGATATCCTCTGAGAAAATAAAGCTTCATCTTTCTTTCATCCTCTGTCTCCCATATATACAAATGTGCCTTCTTCTATTGTGCCAAAGCCTTTGACTGTGTGGATCACAATAAACTGTGGAAAATTCTGAAAGACATGGGAATACCAGATCACCTGACCTGCCTCTTGAGAAATCTGTATGCGGGTCAGGAAGCAACAGTGAGAACTGGACATGGAACAACAGACTGGTTCCAAATAGGGAAAGAAGTACATCAAGGCTGTATATTATCACTGCTTATTTAACTTATATGCAGAGTACATCATGGGAAACGCTGGGCTGGATGAATCACAAGCTGAAATCAGGACAGGGAAGCCTGGCATGCTGCGGTCCATGGGGTTGCAAAGAATCAGACAAGACTGAGCAACTGAACTGAACTGAACTAAGCCAGCAGGACAAAGTGAGTGGAAGAAAGCAACAATAGCAGACAAGAAATAGAGAAAGTAACTGCATTAATAGAACATGATTTAAAAGCTTAGAATAAGCTATAACCTAGCTTATAACCTGGCCTCCCTGTCCATCATCAATTCCCAGAGTCTACCCAAACTCATGTCCACTGAGTCACTGAAGCCATCCAACCATCTCATCCTCTGTTGTCCCCTTCTCCTCCTGCCTTCAATCTTTCCCAGCATCAGGGTCTTTTGCTGGCTTAAGCCCTGTTTTATTGTTTTACTGTCAATTCAAAGGGTTTGATAGGAAGTCTTTGAAATGGCCTCTGATCGTCCCTGCGTTTTGGCATTCATGTGCTTGTGTAGACTCTTCCCCTTATATATGGGCTGGACCTAGTGAGTCATGAATAAAGAACAGTGTATGACAAATGTAATACGATTTCACCTCTGAGATTAGGTTACAAAGAGACCTTGACTTGGGTCTTACTTTCTGTCTCTGTTGCTCTTATTCTCATTCTTACTCTCTCACTAGCTCTGAGGAAAGCAGGTTTCTGTATTGTGACCTGCCTTATATACAGGACCCCACATGGCAAGGAGCAAAGGGAGATCTCTGGTCAATAATCAACAAGGAATTACAGGCCCTCAGTGCGATAGGCTGGGAGGAACTGAATTCTGCCACATGAATGAGCTTAGAAGCAGATCCTCCCCCTTTCAAGTCTTCACATAAGACTGTAGCTCCTGTTCACACCTTGGATGTTGGCTTGTAAGAAACCGTGAGATGAAGGTACTCAGATAAGCTGCACCAAATTCCTGATTTCTGTAGTCCGAGTGTGTATGTCACATAATATGTTGAAATCCTAATTCACAAGGTGACGGTGTTAGCAGTTGGGGCCTTCGGGAGGTTAGATCATGAAGATAGCCCTCATGCATGGTATTAGTGTCTACATAAAAGGACCAACCCCAGAGACAGCACCTGTCCCTTCCACCATGTGAAGATACAGCAGGAAGCTGTCTATGAACCAAGAGGCAGGCTTTCAGCAGACACTGAATCTGTTGGTGTCTTGATCTTGGACTTTTGACTTCCAGAACTCTAAGAAATAAATTTCTGTAGTTTATAAGCTAGCCAATTTATGGTAGTTTGTTATAGTAGCCTGAAAAGATTAAGGTGAAATAATAAATGTTGTAAGTTGCTAAATTGGGCTTATTTATTTTACAGCCATAGATGGCATATATAGAGAGATTTTAAGAAGGAATAGAGGGACTTCCCTTGTGGCCCAGTGGTTGAGACTTTGCCTTGCAATGTAGTGTCTGCAGGTTTTGATCCCTGATTGGGGAGCTAAGAGCTTACATGCCTGGTGGCCCCAAAACCAAAACATAAAACAGAAACAATATTTTAACAAGTTCAATAAAAATTTTAAAGATGATCCACGTCAAAAACATATTAAAAAAAAAGGAATAGAGATTATCACATGTGTCTGATTTGTCATGTCTGAACATACACCTGAAGATTTTTCATTAAAAGCCATCATATAATTTTTTAAAGATAGTGAAATGATAATTATTTTAAAAGAATTATTACATGCAAACCTTGTGGAGAACTTCCTGAAGAGAGCTAGACTGAATAAAGGAACTATTGCAATGATCCAGACGGGAAATGATGAGGACCTGAATCAAGTCAGTATCAGAGGATATGGAGGAGTTCAGTTCAGTTCAGTTCAGTCGCTCAGTCGTGTCCGACTCTTTGCGACCCCATGAATTGCAGCACGCCAAGGCAAATATGAGAGCTTTAGTTATTGACATCAATACAGTGTGATTGCTGAGTAGATGTTATGATTAAATAACAAGCAGATTTCTCCTGGATTCCAATCTTGAGGGAATGAAGTAGATCATGGTTATGTCAGGGTAAAGAGTAGAGAAGAAGGAGTGAAAATGGAAAGGATAAGAATAAGCTTAGTTTTGGACATTCTGAATTTGAGATGCTCTGGTACATCTGCATGAAAATAATAGTAATGATGATAATAACAAGCAGCTTGCATTAAGTGCTTAGTTATCAATAGGCCCTCCTTGATGAATCCTACATGACTTTGTTTTATTCCTATGACGACATTGTCTAATATTTCCTATCATTATTTCCATTTAATGATGAGTAATTTGAGGATTAGACAGGTCAAATAACTTTCTCAAAGGGCATAGAGTGATTGTGAGATAATAAATATAAGAAGTCTGTTTCTAAGCTCAAGCTTCTCTCCCCTCCACACTGTTCTTCTAGGACCAGCTCTCAAAAGAAAATAATTAGGCATTGTCTTCAAAAATTTTGAATTCCTTTTGGTTGCCCTGAACATTTTTGTAACAAGACAATTCTGGTTCTAATTACATGACTGGGCCTACAGCCTGGAGCGTAATTATAGTTATTTAAAATTTTCTGGTGACTTATTATATTTTGTGAATTGATTACATGTAAGATATGTTGTTGATAGATATAGAAAAAGACAGGCCTGGTTTTTAGTGTTAAATTTAATCATTATAGTACAAGCCTCCTGGGTGATGTATCTCACATTCATTTAAGTGGATGATGATAGTGACTGTTTAAATCCAGGATCTTCAGTATAAGAGGCTGTACAGGATAAAGGTCTCTTGATGTTAATTATGCTGTTGAGAAGTTATGACCCAAATAGTGTTACATAAATATCCTTGAATTTGGTTTACTTTGACTCTGCCTTATTTAAAAAATAAAAAATATTCTTCAAATGACTGTTTTGATGGAACAGGAAAATTTATTATATTTCCTGGAATAATCAATTTGGCAGAACATGTAAATATGCAAAGCTATATATAAAGGAAAAAGAGAGATATGTACTCTGGCAATTCTCTTAGGACTGCTAGAAGATGATTTTTATTGTTGAAATGAGTAAGTGAAATTTTGTGACAATTGCAGATGCCAAGGGAGAGTGTAAGAAGATATTTAGATAAAGCTATAGAGATATGGAATGTTCAAGGTCAAGAGCATTAAGGGAAAACTGCACACAGGCATTAATTCAAAGAATTTCATTTCATTCAGTGACCTCTTCTCTATACTGTTTGCATTCTGTGTTATTTTTAAATCCATATCCTAAACTGATCTTCATGCTGTCACCTTATACAATTTGAATGCCTCTTTTAATCCAGCTTTTTTAGTATAAAAATGTTGAAAATACACAGCAAAAAATAATACAATAAATCTCTGATACTCTTCATCTAGGTTCAGCAATTGTTAAAGTTTGCCATATTAGTGTGTATGAATGTGTATGTGTGTATATTCTAATTCATCCTTGAGTATATCAACATGCATGTTTAGGATTAAGGAATTCTTTATGGACTCTTCATTGCTTATAAGAAGAGAATTTGATGTAATGATTAAGAGTAAAAGCATTAGAGAACCGAGTTTGGATCCTGACCATGCTACTTAACTATCTATGTTAAATTCCTTTACCTCTTATGACCTATTTTGTCATATATAAAATGGGGATGGAATACTTTTCAACCTGACAGGATTACTGCAAGATCAAACGAGAGAGTACGCAAAATGCCTAAGCATAATGTCTCATACAAAGTGAGTGTTCAGTAAACAGTGAAATTTTGATTAAGTACTTGTCATCTCTTTCCATCCTTGCCTCACTGCTCCCTGTTTCTGCTCTGCAGACATTACATACTCATAGCCAATATGAAATCAAATTAAGACTGAAAATGGAAATTTGAAGAAAAGTTTGGAGAAAGTATAATTCTGTTGGTTAACATATCTTTACTCAATTCAATTTAAACTACTCTGAAAAGAAAATAAAAAAGAGTTCAAAAGAAAGTATTGCTTTCCTATGTTGTCCTTTGATGAGAATTAAAAAATCTGAGTTTCCTTCTGCTTAAGTTAAATTTGCATTATTTAGGAAGGCTTTCATAGATAGGCAAGGCTTCAGAGCTTTTAAATAGCCCACATTCAAGTAAGGCTATTACAAGTATTCAATGTTTGTCATTAGAAAAAAAACTTTGGTCATTTGGCTGTTTTCACAGAGAATAATTTTGGAGGCAGTTGGAGCCCTTTACAACTTTTAGAGAAACAAGGGAAAGATTGTGGAAAGATTACTGCATGTGCTGTGCCAAGTCACTTCAGTCATGATAGTCTCTTGGTGATCCCATAGACTGTAGCCCACCAGTCTCCCCTGTCCATGGAATTCCCCTGGCAATAATACTAGAATGGGCTGCCATGCCCTTCTCCAGGGGATCTTCCCAACCCAGGGATCAAACCCCCATATCTTTATGTCTCCTGGACTGGCAGGCAGGTCGTTTAGCACTACCACCACCTAGGAAACTCAGAAAGATTGCTAGCAGTACTATATTTAAGAGAAAGAAAACCTATTTAGGAATTGAGTCAGTGATGCTGGCTTTGCTATAGCCCAGAGTGGAGAGGTTGTTGCTTTTTTGTGAAGAGGCCAACTGAGCTGGAAGAGCAGAGAACATGTGTAGAATACATGCTTTAGACATATACTGGCCTAAAATTGTGTGTGTGTGTGTGTGTGTGTGTGTGTTTGTTTCTAATTTTAATTGAATCCCCACAATGACCCTAAGCAGTGTTGATTGCTATCTTTCATATATACAGTGAGGGATGAAGATTAAAGACACTGCGTCTTTTGCTCCATGTCACACAACAAATAAAACAGTTGTAATTCAGACTCAAGCATCGGCTTCTAAAATCAGTATTCCTTATACTCTAACAACAGGTCTCAAAGTGTGGTCCTCAGTCTGGCAGCACTGATATTACTAGTGAGAAATACAAGTTTTCAGTTGTTGCTGTTCAGTCACCCAGTTGTGTCCGACTCTTTGCAACCCCATGGACTGCAGTATACCAGGCTTCCCTCTCCCTCACTATCTCCTGAAGTTTGCCCAAGTTCATGTTCATTGCATCGGTGATGCCATCTAGCCATCTCATCCTCTGATGTCCTCTTCTCCTTCTGCCCTCACTCTTTCCCAGAATCAGGGACTTTTCCAATGACTTGGCTGTTTACATCAGATGACCAAAATAATAGAGCTTCAGCTTCAGCATTGGTCCTTCCAATGAGTAAGCAAAGTTGAGTTCCCTTAAGATTGACTGGTTTGATCTCCTTGCTGTCCAAGGGACTTTCAGGAGTCTTCTCCAGCACCACAGTTCAAAGGCATCAATTCTTTGGCACTCTGACTCCTTTACATTCCAGTTCTTAAACCGTACATGATCAACAGGAAGACAAAGGAAAAACTTTGTCTGCAGTTTTCAGACCCCAATCTAAATCTTCTGAATCAGAATCTCTTGGCATGGGGCCTGGCAATCTGTGTATTAACAAGTTCTTGAGGTGATCTTGAGGCACATTAAAAAGTGATACCCCCTTGCACTGTATTTTCACTCTATCCCACTATATTAGTATTTGAAATTTTGAGAAGGAAATAGGTGTTAATGATATGCAGTCCCAACTTGGCACTTATTGTTCTGATGACACTTCTCTGAAGGCATTTTAACCACAGGCTATATCAAGGAAAAAACAAGGAGTCTTTCCTGGTTAATATCTATGAAATTTCCAGAGAACTAAAATGGAGAAAATCCATTGAATTGAGTCCTAACTTCCAGCAGAGGAGCACATTGGTGGAGGGGAAAGGGGAAAGGTAGATCATTCCAATGGGGAGATCATAAGATGGTACATGATGAAGACCACTCAGCAGAGGATATTTTAGCTGATCCTCTGGGAATTATTGACTCTAATGCTCATTAGCTACCTCAGAGGCTACTTTGGAAAATATTTGACATATAGGGTACTGTGGTAGCTGTGATGTGCCTGATGCAAAATACAAAGTACTTGTTTCTTGTATTTTATCAACTTTTAATAGAATTTACTTCTAGTCTACTGTCACCAGCATCTTGCAAGTTAGGCTACAGATGCCAGACTGCTACACTATTAACACTATTTGACAAATGACTATAGAAGAACTACATGAGATTAGGCAGTGGACAAACAGAATAAATTTCCTTATTGAGAAGCTAAACCAAAAGAAGAAAGACACATAAATGAAAAAAAACTTTTTTATTTTTATTTTTTTTGATCCCAGAATCTTAGACAAATGCAGGAGGGTAAAATTCTGTTTTCTGATTGTGTATACTAACTCCAAACTGTAAGCTAAAGGGTTAGGCTTGAAGCTGTCATTTATCACAAATCAATTAAAAATAAAGATGGTAAGCAGATGTGACATTATAACTAGAGGAAATAGAAGCAAAAATTAGACAATTTTACTTAAACAAATGAACAGATGCAGGGAAGAAAACAAAGCCAGTAAAATAAACAAACATTTGAAAGAATTTTTAAATTAAAAAATGAAGTAGAAAGGAACTATGTTCCTAAATTGAGATATCTGGTGGGGTGTAGTGTTTTCCATCAGTTTCTTTGGCAAATATAATTTTTTAGGCATCTGTGATCAGCAGAAAGACTGCTAGGTTCCAGCTCTGAACCTAGCATTTAGATCTCATACATGCCTGAGTGTGGGAGTAGTATTAACAGTGATCCAAGGTTTCTGGACATTGACAATTCAAGATAGTGAGTGAATGTAGCAGACCTGTAATGTGGCAACTGAGGCCATGTTCGTGATTCCTACATTCCTGGAGTCTTTGGACTGCCAGAGTAAATTTGACATAACCAAGGTGGTTTCCTGCCAGGAGTAGGGTTAAGTCTTGCTTGAATCAATTTCCTAAATATCTGGCTGATTTAAAAATTTCCTTCTTAACACTAGTGTACTACATAAGGAAAATACAGAAATATGTTTAAAACAATTAAACAAGATTTAAAAGAAGAAAAAAAGATGTAGAGAAGCTTTCTTGTCTTCTAGTTTCCAGTAAGTAGAATTACTAAGCTACAGAGTTGTATAAGTTCCTCTTTAACCCCTTTTTACCATCTTTGGGCAATCTGTGTATTAACAAGTCTTCTAGATAATTTCAATACACATTTAAGTGTGAGAACCATGTGGGCAAACTTACCTTTTTCAAATATCTACTCTTTCTTCTGTAATAGCAATAGAATCTCTGCAATAATTAATTTTCAAATGTAGATTACAGCCTTCCAGCAAAATGATACATTTGTAAGGAAATGTATAATATCCAATGGCAGTGCAACATAGCAGAGAAAGGACTGAATTTGTAATCGAAAGATCTGATTTTGAATCCTGGTTAGATCATTGACTATCTCTGCTACACTGGAAAAGTCACTTAATATTTCTTGTATTTCCATACTTTTAAAGTAAGATAATAATGATAACTCATAGAGTGGTTGTGTTACTAATGAAGAAAAAAATTAATGTTTTCAGCTGACACTTCTTGAGCTCCTACTGAGTCTGGAATAGTGCTAAGAGTTAGAGTAAACAAGACAACAGTCTTGTCCCTTAAGAAATAGGCAATATCAATAATGTATTAGTATTATAATAATTAGTATTATAATAATAATGTAATGTATTCTAGAGGGTAAGCTAAGAACATAACCTATTCTGTGTATATATGGTGGGCAAGAATCAGGAAGACTTCTCAAAGGGATGTTCTGTTGAGAGAAAGATGCAAATTAAGTAGGAAGATGCAAGTAAAGTAGGGCTTCTTTGGTGGCTCAATGGTAAACAATCTGCCTGCAATGTAAGAGACCCAAGTTCAATCCCTGGGTCAGGAAGATTCCCTGGAGAAGGAAATGGCAACCCATTCCAGTATTCTGACCTGGAGAATCCCATGAACAGAGGAGCCTGGTGAGCTACAGTCCATGGAGTAGAAAAGAGTCAGACATGACTAAAGTGAGTTACTAACACTAAAGTAGGAAGAAACGTTTTTAGTGGAAATAGGTGGTGGGTGGGAAATTCTGGGTAGCAGGAATAACATGGAAAAATTTGGAGGTAACAAAGAGCTTTGAGCGTTAATGGGACTGCAAGGAATTGGTGTACTAATTGAGGCAGAGAGAGTGTCTAGAGATATAAACACCATTATGTAAACAAACACCAAATCTGTAAGGGCACCATAATGTGTGGAATGTGAAGTCAGCAGTGAGGAATTTTAAAAAGACATCAGCACAATGAGATGGACATTTTGTAAAGACAATTTAGCTATATTACCTAAGACAGGGAAAGAGTCTATCTACGTAGTCATTGTGGTAATCCAGTCAAGAGACAATGATGACCCAGACCAAGACAATGACAATGGAGATTTGAAATGATAAGGATATAGTCTAAATGGCATTTGGAAACTAATAGGTTATGACTGAGAAAATATACTAATACCAGTTTCCCAGATCTTGCCAACATGTTACAAAATTATTTTCAATGCCCAGACTGCATGTATTGAACTCTCACTGGCCTAATTGTTAGCAATCCATCCTCCTCAAAATGACTTTCACCCCAGCGGTAGTTTCCAGAGTGCTGCTTCTTATTTGCTCAAGGACAAGTCCTTGAAGTCCTTTTGCTCTGCCCCCCTCTATTTTGCCCTATGACTGCCTATGGTCTGCTTTTGGACACACACATTTTCTACTGGATTCATTGTTGCTTTCCCCATCCTGGCTATGAGAGCCCACAGATCTATCGTTCAGATCTCTGTTATTGTTACAGATGCATAGGACAGCATCTGATTTCGGGGTACTAATTCTACAAAGTGCAGCAAAAGGCAACTGAGAGCAGCTCATAACTTTAAGGATATTTTTCCAAAGGTCTAGGAAACCAGGCTCTAGGGAAATACAACACCGAAATTGATTTACAGCAATATGTGGATTCCAAGTCATTTTAGAATTCCTTATCTTGCCTCATTGCCCACTATTCTTCATGTGGTCAGGAGTACTGAACTCCTGCATTGAAATTTACCAAGATCTCTACAACTTGAATTCAGACCAAATCTTTCTTCAACTCTAAAAGGGAAAATAAGTTTTTTCCTCACACCAAACAGACTTGTGACTTATTTCTGGAGCCTGAATGGTAGCAAGTATGTCCATTTTTCTTCATAAGAAACCTCATCTCCATACAGTTTTATGTTCTGTTCCCAAAACCTTAACAAAAAAAGTAACATAATAGAAGACATCAGTGTATTTGTCAGAGTCTAGATTATTTGGTTTTAACATTAAACAGTCTTACCCTGTGTCCTAATAGTGCAGTTTCCTTTTTGTCTCATTTCACCTGTGATTCCATAATCTTGGGGTTAAAACTCATTCATGGTAACCTTGTTACTTATATATCACTTCTTCCATGTATGCTTGGGTGTATCTACCTATTTGCAACCCTGTAGACTGTATCCTGTCAGGCTCCTCTGTCCACAGGTTTTCCCAGGCAAGAATACTGGAGTGGGTTGCCATTTCCTTCTGCAGGAGATCTTTTCCACCCAGGGATCCAACTCATATCTTCTGCATTGGCAGGAAGATTCTTTACCCACTGTGCCACCTGGGAAGCCACTATTTGGGAACAACCAGTTTCTTTAGTATTCACTGAATTACATGAAATGTTTTTTACATAAAAATAATAGCATTTATTTTTGTTCAGTGTGTCATTGTTAATAGACAGCACTTATAAGTATGTTTCAAGTTATATAAACATTTAAAGCTATATACACTTGTATATAAATATAAGCGCTATTTATTAACTGTGATGCACTAGACAAAAATAAGTGCTATCATTTTTACATAAAACACAGTCTAAATTATTGTATTGTAGCAAATACTGGTAAAGAAAGTGGTGCTCCTTATCCAGAGTAAGGTGATATAAAGCACTATACTTTATTGAGTTTGTTTCTATAAGACATCAGGAATAACAATATCTGAAATACAACCTGTTTATGACAGCTTGCCTCACTAAGTCACCAAAATCCTAAGCAGACGTGAATATATCTGATAATAGATTTTCAGTAAGGTGAAATGAAAAGGAAACTATTATACCTCTGTCAGACTCATTCTTATTCTTTTTATTCTTCTATTAGAGAATGAACATCACTCTTTTCCTGAAGTTAAAAGGAATTTTTAGTTTGCACATCAATTTTTATCAGACTTAGAGGCAAGAGCAGCTGTAAATCCCTGGTCCTAGAACCTGGACAATATAAGTCATATGGCAAACATTTCAAGCTTCTAAAAATTGATAATTGAAGCTAAGTAATACTGATACAAGAGATAAAATTATTTTTAAAAACAATCAGAAAAAGAATAACATCATTTAGTAAGTAAAGATAGTCAGCAATTAAAAATGACTCTTACAAAAGCTCTGGAGTGGGATAGAAAAAAATTCCTTTGTATTGAATTCAAATAGGAAAATGTTATTTATAAAGTCCACAGAGTGTTAGAAATGCGGAAACACTTTTCTTACACTATATAGTTTATCCTCACAAGGCTCATTTTCTCCATAAAATTTAGGACATTAACATTCTAACTTCAAACCTACTTGTCCATTCTTATTAATACTAAGCAAAACTCCTTTTATTTTCTAGATCCCTTTCTCTTCTCTTGCCCTATTAACTCTCAGCCCACTTGAATGATTTTCTGTCCTATTGAGAATCTTTTTCTGGTTTATATATTCAGTCACTCAACTCCCTCGACTTCCACTGCTTATTCAAGATGACAGATGGAAGGGAGATTGGAAATCGTTCTCTGATTATGAACTGGACTCACAGTGGAATAGAAGATGACCCAAGTTTTCTCAATATCCAGAAAATTCCTGCTTTCATGTTGCCTCTATGATAGGAAAACGATGCTTTTCTCCTCTGTGCTCAAGAAGAGGCCAGGGCAGTGGACCAAACGCTGCTCTATCACCTGCTGCCCTGGTAGAAGCCCTTCACTCTTGACCACTCCCTATCTTCATAGGGGATAAAAAAAGAACTCACTCCGACTACTGCTGGCCACACAACAGGGAGTTAATAGTTTCCCTGACCATTTAGCTGGCTGGTTTTAGGTCAGCTGGGCTTCCCAGGTGGCACTAGGGTTAAAGAACCTGCTTGCCAATGAAGGAGATGTAAGAGACACAGGTTCAATCCCTGGATTAGGAAGATCCCCTAGAGGAGGGCATGGCAATCCACTCCAGTATTCTTGTCTAGAGAATCCCCATGGACAGGGGAGCCTGGTGGGCTACAGTCATGGGGACACAAAGAGTCAGACACGACTGAAGCGACTTAGCATATATTTAAGTCAGCTGTCTGTGGAAACTTGTCTTTTATTATTTTGCTTTATAAATAGACTGTTTTATACATTCTTCTTTGAATATACTCATTCTTTTGCAGGGGTCCTGGATTCTTAGTTTTTTCTCCCATGCGATACACTGACATTAAACAATTTCTTTTAAAGCGTCCTACTTGCTTCTTTGAATGTATTCTATCAAAGAGCACATGTCCTGGCACATGTTTTGTTCAGTAGCTCAGTCTTGTCTGACTCTGTGATGCCATGGACTGCAGCACGCCAGACTTCCCTGTCCTTCACCATCTCCCAGAGTTTGCTCAATTCATGTCCATTGAGTTGGTGATGCCATCCAACCATCTCATTCTCTGCTGTCCCCTTCTCCTCCTGCCTTAAATCTTTCCTAGTGTCAGGGTCTTTTCCAATGAGTTGGCTCTTCACATCAGATGGCCAAAATATTGGAGCTTCAGCATCAGTCCTTCAAATGAATATTCAGGACTTATTTCCTTTAGGATGGACTGGTTGGATCTTCTTGCAGTCTAAAGGACTCTCAAGAGTCTTCTCCAACACCACATTTTGAAAGTGTCAGTTCTTCAGCGCTCAGCTTTTTTATGGTCCCAACTCTCATATCTGTGCATGACTACTGGAAAAACCATAGCTTTTGCTATCCAGACATTTGTTGAAAAAGTAATGTTTCTGCTTTTTAATACACTGATCTAGGTTTGTCATTTCTTTTCTTCCAAGAGGGAAGTGTCTTTTAATTTCATGGCTGCAGTCACCATCTGCAGTGAATTTGGAGCCCCCCAAAATAAAGTCTGTTACGGTTTCCATTGTTTCCCCATCTATTTGCCTTGAAGTGACAGGACTAGATGCCATGATCTTTGTTTTTTGAATGTTGAGTTTTAAGCCAGCTTTTTCAGTCTCTTCTTTCCCTTTCACCAAAGGACCGTTATAGTTCTTCTTTGCTTTCTGCCATAAGGGTGGTATCATCTGCATATCTGAAGTTATTGATATTTCTCCTAACAATGTTGATTCCAGCTTGTGCTTCATCCAGCCTGGCATTTTGCATGATGTACTCTGCATAGAAGTTAAATAGGCAGGGTGACAATACACAGCCTTGACATACTCCTTTCCCAATTTGGAACCAGTCTATTGTTCCATGTCCGTTTCTAACTGCTGCTTCTTGACTTGCATACAGATTTCTCAGGCGGCAAGTAATGTGGTCTGGTATTCCCAACTCTTCAAGAATTTTCCACAGTTTATTGTGATCCACAGAGTCAAAGGCTTTGGCATAGTCAATGAAGCAGAAGTAGATATTCTTCTGGAACTCTCTTACTTTTTCTATGATCCAACAGATGTTGTTAATTTAATCTCTAGTTACCCTGCCTTTTCTAAATCCAGCTTGTACATCTGGAAATTCTCCATTCATGTACTGTTGAAGACAAGCTTGAAGGATTTTGAGCATGACCTTGCTGACATGTGAGATGAGTGCAATTGTGCAGTAGTTTGAACATTCTTTGTCATTGCCCTTCTTTGGGATTAGAATGAAAACTGACCTTTTCCAGTCCTATGACCATTGATGAGTTTTCCAAATGTGTTGGCATATTGAGTTCAGCACTTTCACAGCATCATCTTTTAGGATTTCAATAGCTGGAATTCCATCATCTCCACTAACTTTTGTTCCTAGTTATGCTTCCTAAGGCCCACTTGAATTCTCACTGTAGGATGTCTGGCACTAGGTGAATGATCACACCATCATAGTTATCCAGGTCATTAAGATCTTTTTAGTATAGTGCTTCTGTGTATCCTTGGCAAAACTCTGTCAGCCTTTGCCCTGCTTCATTTTGTACTCCAAAGCCAAACTTGGCACATGTAGAGACAGAATGTGTTCCATTGCCATCCATACTTGAGAGGCCTTAGAGTCTCTCACAGGTTTCTAGGTCCCTCATTCTGTTCCTTCTCAATATTTCACCCTTCACTCTCTGCTGCATATGCCAGAGTTACTGCCACATCGTGAGGTGGCATACATTCCCTTCTTAACCAATTTATATATATGTAGAAAGATATGTCTGTATTCAGCCTTAACTATCCTGATTATGACTTCAGACTTTAGAAGTCTAGCAAGAATTCTAATTGTTCTAGTACAAAACATGGCTCTTCGTGCATTTGTTTGCTAAAATTATTTGTAAGACTCAATGTCCTTTTGTAGCTTCTGGCCTTGTATTTGCATATCATACTTTTTTTCCCTGTTACATGTAACCAAAAGCAAATGTGCTTGCTGGCTCATCTACTATACATTTTTTTTGGTTAAAAGGGTATCTTTCTCTGCATTAATCAAGACTCTTAATGCTGTAGATGACAGAATCTGAATCAAACTTGGATTAAATAAAATTAAATTTATTGGGTCCTATAACTAGGAAGTCCAATGGTTTCATGATGCAAACAATGTAATTAGAACTCACTGTATCTTCCATAATTTCTGGACTTGCTTGTATATTCTTGGTTCCAAGTGGTAACAATATGATTGCAGGATCTCCAGTTGTTATGTAATCTCAAGCCTCACAGGAAAGTGTAGGAATATCTTTTCCAGAAATAAGAGTAAAATTGTCTTTCATCCAGCTCAGCTTGGGTTATGTTCTATTCCTTAACTGTTGCTGTGGCCAGACAAAGCAATACTCCAAATTTCCAGGTCAAAATCACACGGTATTGGGAGATGGATTCAACTCTAACAGAAGCAAATGGACTGAAAAGAAAATTAGAATTTGATTGTCTGAAAGTACTGGGCAGCAAAAGCAACAGATGTTCACCACAGTCTCCTTCATCTTGGTATGTGGCAAGATTCAGGAAAGAAAGGGGTTGAAAACGTAATGACCCAGAGAGAAAAAGATGGCATCATAGGGAATATTTGGTTTAGCAAGTATTTGAAAAGAAGATAACTTGGCATAGAATGATCTTGGATGTTAAGATTTTGAGAAAGACAAAAATGGAATAGAAAGTGTTTGGGTGTTTAACATATGATATAAAAACATATTATTATTAAAGCTCAGTAGTTGCCCCAAGCAAAAGAGATTTACAACATCAGGAAAGAAATATTTTAATACAAGGTAGCAATTATAATTCTTCTAGTAGTTGCCTACATTTCAGTGCTCCAAACATTCTCCTTTTTATTGATATAGGGAACATTTTCCTCCCACATGCATGTTTTTTAAAATAATTTTTTCAAGCAGAAAGTAAAATTTTCATCCAATATCTGTATTTCTAACAGTGAGTGAATAAACTGAGAAAAAATTATGCTGCATGAATATTGGTGAATTTCTAGATTAGGGTTACCTTTCTTGATGGTATAAACATAAACTGTCATAATCAAGAGTGAAAAGTTTGAATTTGGATAAGTTTTATGCCCAGGTTTATTAGGGATTGACTTATATCCTCCCAAATTTATATTAAAGTCTTAAGTCCCAGTGCCTTAGAATGTAACTGTATTTTTTTAATTTTATGGTAGTATAGTTAATTTACAATGTTGTGTTAATTTCAAGTATACAACAAAGTGAATCAGATATACATATGTGTGTGTATATATATATATATACATGTATATATATATACACATACATACATGTATCCACTCTTTTTTGCATTCTTTTACCATATAGATCACTACAGAGTATTGTGAAGCATTCCCTGTGCTGTACAGTAGGTTCTTATTAGTTACCTATATTATATATAGTAGAATATGTCAATCCCAATCTTCCAAATTATCTGACCCCTCCCCATGCCCAGTAACCATAAACTTATTTTCTATCTATAACTCTGTTTCTCTTTTGTAGATAAGTTCATTTGTAGGCTTTTTTAAAAAAAATTCTACATAGAATCAATATCATATGATATTTGTCTTTCCCTGTCTGACTTACTCAGTATGACAGTTGCTAGGCTTTCCTTGTTGCTACAAATGGCATTATTTCTTTGTTTTTTATGGTTGAGTAATACTGCGTTGTATCCATGTACCCCATCTTCATCTATTCCTCTGTTGATGGACATTTAGGTTGCTTCTATGTCCTGGCTATTGTAAATAGTGTTGCAATGAATATTGGGATGAATGTGTCATTTCGAATTATATTTTTCTCTGGACATATGCTCAGGAGTGGACTGCTGGAACATACAGGAGCTCTATTTATAGTTTTTAAAGGAACCTCCATACTGTTACCCAGCTTACATTCCCACCAACAGTGTAAGAGGGTCACCTTGTCTCCACACCCTCTCCAGCATTTATTGTTTGTATATTTTTTAGTAATGGCCTTTCTGAGTAGTGTGAGGTAATATCTCATTTAGTTTTGAATTTCATTCCTCTGACAGTTAGCGATGTTGAGCATCTTATCATGTGCTTTTTAGCCATCAGTATGTCTTCTTTGGAGAAATGTCTATTTAAATCTTCCACCCAATTTTTGATTGACTTGTTTCATTGATATTGACCTGCATGAAGTGTTAGTATATTTTAGAGATTTATCCCTTGTTGGTTGCTTCATGTGCAAATTTTTTCCCATTCTTTGGGCCGTCTTTCTCTTTGTAGTTTTCTTTGCTGTGCAAAAGCTTTTAAATTTAATTATGTCCTATTTTTTATTTTTGTTTTCACTTATTCTCAGTTCAATTCAGTCACTCAGTCATGTCCGATTCTTTGAGACCTCATGGACTGCAGCATGCCAGGCTTCCTTATCCATCACCAACTCCCGGAGCTTGCTCAAACTCATGTCCATCGAATTGGTGATGCTATCTAACCATTTCATCATCTGTCATCCTCTGTCATCCTCTTCTTCTCCTGCTTTCAATCTTTTCCAGCATCAAAGTCTTTTCCAATGAGTCAGTTCTTGGCATCAGGTGGCCAACGTATTGGAGTTGCAGCTTTAGCATCAGTTCTTCAAATGAATATTCAGGACTGATTTCCTTTAGGATTGACTCGTTTGATCTCTTTGCAGTCCAAGGGGCTCTCAAGATTCTTCTCCAACACTACAGTTCAAAAGCATCAATTCTTCGGTGCTCAGCTTTCTTTACAGTCCAACTCGCCCATCCATACATGACTACTGGAAAAACCATAGCCTTGACTAGATGAACCTTTGCTTTTTAACATGCTGTCTAGGTTGGTCATGGATTTTGTTCCCAGGAGCAAGTGTCTTTTAATTTCATGGCTGCAGTTACCACCTACAGTGATTTTGGAGCCCCCCAAATTAAATTCTGTCACTGTTTCCATTGTATTTTCATCTATTTGCCATGAAGTGATGGGACCAGATGCCATGATCTTAGTTTTTTGAATGTTGAGTTTAAGCCAGCATTTTCACTCTCCTCTTTCACTTTCATCAAGAGGCTATTTAGTTCTTCTTCACTTTCTGCCATAAGGGTGGTGTCATCTGCATATCTGAGGTTATTGATATTTCTCCCGGCAATCTTGATTCCAGCTTGTGCTTCCTCCAGCCTGGTATTTCTCATGACATATGCGGGATATAAGTTAAATAAGCATGGTGACAATATACAGCCTTGACATACTCCTTTTCCTATTTGGAACCATTCTGTTGTTCCATCTCCAGTTCTAACTGTTGCTTCCTGATCTGCGTACAGGTTTCTCAGGAGGCAGGTCAGGTGGTCTGGTACGCCCACCTTTTCAGAATTTTCCACAGTTTATTGTCATCCACACAGTCAAAGGCTTTGGCATAGTTAATAAAGCAGAAATAGATGTTTTTCTGAAACTCTCTTGCTTTTTCAATGATCCAGCAGATGTTGGCAATTTGATCTCTGGTTCTAGTGTATCTTTTCTTGAACATCTGGAAGTTCACGGTTCACGTGTTGCTGAAGCCTGGCTTGGAGAATTTTAAGCATTACTTTACTCACGTGTGTGATGAGTACAATTGTGCGGTATTTTGAGCATTCTTCGTCATCACTTTTCTTTGGGATTGGAATGACAGCTGACTTTTTCCAGTCTTGTGGCCACTGCTGAGTTTTCCAAATTTGCTGACATATTGAGTGCAGCACTTTCACAGTGTCATCTTTGAGGATTTGAAGTACCTCAACTGGAATGCCATCACCTCCACTAGCTTTGTTCGTAGTGATGCTTCGTAATGCCCACTTGACTTGACATTCCAGGATGTCTGGCTCTAGGTGAGTGATCACACCATAGTGATTATCTGGGTCGTGAAGGTCTTTTTTATACAGTTCTTCTGTGTATTCTTGCCACCTCTTCTTAATATCTTCTGCTTCTATTAGGTCCATACCATTTCTGTCCTTTTTGAGCCCATCTTTGCATGAAATATTCCCTTGATTATCTCTAATTTTCTTGAAGAGATCTCTAGTCTTTCCCATTCTGTTGTTTTCCTCTATTTCTTTGCATTGATCACTGAGGAAGGCTTTCTTATCTCCCCTTGCTATTCTTTGGAACTCTGCATTCAAATGGGTATATCTTTCCTTTTCTCCTTTGCTTTTTGCTTCCCTTCTCTCACAGCTATTTGTAAGTCCTCCTCAGACAGCCATTTTGCTTTTTTGCATTTCTTTTTCTTGAGGATGGTCTTGATTCCTGTCTGCTGTACAATGTCATGAATCTCCATCCATAGTTCATCAGGCAATCTGTCTATCAGATCTAGTCCCTTAAATCTATTTCTGACTTCCACTATATAGTCAAAAGGGATTTGATTTATCCTTTTTCACTTCTCTTTATTTCTTTTTTGTGCCAGTACTGTAGTGTCTTGATTACACTATCTTTGTAGTATAGTCTGAAGTCAGGGAGCCTGATTCTTCCAGCTGTGTTTTTCTTTCTTGTTTGCTTTGGCTATTAGGGGTCTGTTGTGTTTCCATGCAAATAGTAGTTTTGTTGTTGTTCTAGTTCTTTTAAAAGTATCATTGGTACTTTGATAGAGATTATTGAATCTATAGAGTTCTTTGGGCAATATAGTTATTTTCACAGTATTGAGTTTTCCAATTCGAGAACGTGGTAGATCTCTCTGTTTGTGTCTTCTTTTCTTTCATCAGTATCTTATAGTTTTCTGAGTACAGGTATTTTGTCTCTTTAAGTAGGTTTATTCCTAGGTATTTTGTTCTTTTTGATGCAATGGTAAATGAGATTGTTTCATTTATTTTTCTTTCTGATCTTTCATTGTTAATGTATAGGAATGCAAGAGATTTCTATGTATTATATTTTGTATCCTGCAGCTTTATGAACTTTTAGATGAGCTCTAGTAGCTTTACTTGGAGATAAGACCTTTATAAAGTGTGATTAAATCAAAATGAGGTCCATAGGGTGGATCCTAATCTAATATGACTGCTGTTCTTAAAAGAAGAAATTTGGATATATGAATCAACACTAGAATATTGTGTGAAGACATCAGAAGATGTCCATCTGCAAATCAACGAAAGAGATCTCAGAAGAACTAAACAGGCTGTCCTCTTGATTTCAGATTTATAACCTTCAGAATTGTGAGATTAATAAATATCTGTTTTTTAACCTATCAGCTGTGATGCTTTGTTATGGCAGTTCTAATACACTAATACAAGGTTTAAAAACAATGGAGTCTCTGATATAATAATAAAGTAATTAATTGATAAATATTTCCCCTGTCTAGATAGTTCATAACCATTCACTGAATAAGCATTGTGATTGGACCATAATAAACAAAAGGAAAATTTTGTGAGATGTAACAGTTGATGGTAAAAATTTACTGATGGGAATGACAAAATCAGGCGTAGATTTTGGTAAGTTCAATCTGATGGTAGTAAGAATGGATTAGACATGATGAAAAGTGGATTCATGGAAACCTGAAAGGAATACAGTTTACATAAGATGTAAGACCTCTCTAGAAAAAATAATGGGAATGGAAAGAAATGGGGGAATTTAAGTAGTATGTAAGAATGTATTAACAAGACTTCGAGGATATGAATAATAAGGAATATTAGAGAGGGAGGAGTCAAGAACAGTGATCAGGTTCTAAGTTGAAAACTTGGAAGAAAGTGGAAACATGCAGTAAAATGGGGTCAACTGGAGCAGGAACAAGTTTTAGGGAATGACATGGGTTTGGGTAGACTCCAGGAGTTGGTGATGGACAGGGAGGCCTGGCATGCTACGATTCATGGGGTCGCAGAGTCAGACACGACTGAGCGACTGAACTGAACTGATACATTCAATTGAAGAATATTAACATTAATTAGTGACAGGGTCATTAAATGTCAGAGAAGTCAATGGCACCCCACTCTAGTACTCTTGCCTGGAAAATCTCATGGACACAGGAGCCTGGTAGGCTACAGTCCATGGGGTCGATGAGTTGGACACAACTGAGCGACTCACTTTCACTTGTCCCTTTGATACACTGAAGAAGGAAATGGCAACCCACTCCAGTATTCTTGCCTGGAGAATCCCAGGGGCGGCGCAGCCTGGTGGACTGCCGTCTATGGGGTCGCACAGAGTCGGACACGACTGAAGCGACTTAGCAGCAGCAGCAGCAGCATTAAATGTCATTGAGAGGAAACAACCAGAAAGAGAAAAATTTAGAAAATATTTTTATATGAAACCTAAGGAGAGGAGTGTTGAAAAATTAACTAGTGGTGAACCATAGCAAATGCCACTAGGGATGGAGTTGAGAGGGTCAAATACAAGGAGGCCTGAAATATGACCGTTAGATGTGACATGAAAGTGTAAAGAAACAGAGTAACCATTTTCTGCCAAGAATTGAGGAAGGGGAAGAAATGCAGACAAGAAAGAAGTTAACTTGGTCAGTTGAATCTCTATTTCTTTCTTTATTTTTCTTTATTTTATTTTATTTTATTTATTTATTTATTTTAGTTGGGGGCTAATTACTTTACAATATTGTAGTGGTTTTTGCCATACATTGACCTGAATCAGCCATGGGTTTACATGTGTTCCCCATCCTGAACCCCCCTCCCACCTCCCTTCTCATCCCATCCCTCTGGGTCATCCCATTGCCCCAGCCCTGAGCATTTGTCTCATGCATCGAACATGGAATGGTGTTCTGTTTCACGTATGATAATATACATGTTTCAATGCTATTCTCTCAGAACGTTCCACCCTCACCTTCTCCCTCAGAGTCCATAAGACTGTTCTATGCATCTGTGTCTCTTATTCTGTCTCACATATAGGGTTATCATTACCATCTTTCAAATTCCATATATATGCATTAGTATACTGTATTGGTGTTTTTCTTTCTGGCTTACTTCACTCTGTATAATGGGCTCCAGTTTCATCCATCTCAATAGAACTGATTCAAATGTATTCTTTTTAATGGCTGAGTAATATTCCAGAGCTTCCTTATCCATTCGTCTGCTGAAGGACATCTAGGTTGCTTCCATGTCCTGGCTATTATAAACAGTGCTGCGATGAACACTGGCATACATGTGTCTCTTTCAATTCTGGTTTCCTTGGTGTGTATGCCCAGCAGTGGGATTGCTGAGTCATATGGCAGTTCTATTCGCAGTTTTTTGGGGAATCTCCACACTCTTCTCTATAGTGGCTGTACTAGTTTGCATTCCCACCAACAGTGTAAGAGGGTTCCCCTCTTACACTGTTGGTGGGAATCTCTATTTCTTTAATTTGCCTCTATCTTTTTATCATTTTCCCTCTCTCTACCCCCAAGTAAAGAAGAGTCTTTAGTATAATTGGTTAGAGACCAAGGAATTGATTGAGTTGCATTTTATTTGGGGGATTGTTTACTATGTTTTAAAGTTTAACATCGCTGTACAAAGCCTTGTTTTGCTAATGAGCCACCAGGGAAGCCATACCAGGAATAGGTACCAGAGATATGTACCAACAATAGATACTTGTTTCATATAATCAATTACATTATCCAAACTGGATTAGACACACACACAACCCATTATAGAAAGGATAACATTACTTTGAGAATGTAATTTGTGTAAGCTAGTTGAATCACTTGAAAAATTTTATTTTCCCTATACAATGTAGTTGATATCAACAACAAGATATTTTGTATACCTAGACTGTCAAATAGAACACAAACACCCCTCTTTTTGGTATTTGGCCAAGGTAATACATTCAGTCCTGTGACTCAGACATTATCTCATGCTCGAACTGATCATATTCAAATACATCTCTTCAGCTTTGATTTCTCTCCATGATTTTTTGGATAGTATATCTGATTTTCTACTCAGCATATTATCTTGCTTAACTAAGAGGCAAATCAAAATTAACATGTGCAAAACCAACTCTGGATAATCTTCCCCCACCCACCTGAAAAAAGAACTTATCCTCCCTGAGTCTTTCCTATTTTAGTAAACTTGTTCTTTCTGTTGCTCAGATTAAAATCTCGGCAAAATCCTTGACTTATTTATTTCACAACTCATCACACTGATCAGAAAATCTTGAATAACTTGAAGCAGCAAAATTTGATTATAACAATAGACTCCAAGCAAAACTACAGTTTATAGTCTATTTCCCAACCCGAACAGTCTGTTTGTACAAGAGTCAGATGATCCTTTAAAAATATAAATCTTAATTCCCCTGCTCAGAACCCTCTGATGTTTCCCTACCGTGCATAGAAAAAAAAAAAAAAGCCAATCTTTGGTAAGATTTACAATAACCTGGGTGATTATTTCCTACCGACTTTTCTAAGCTTATCGATCTTCAGTTCAATTCAGTCGTTCAGTCACATTCAACTCGGCGACCCCATGGAGTGCAGCACGCCAGGCCTCCCTGTCCGTCACCAATGCCCTGAGTTTACTCAAACTCATGTCCTTTGAGTCAGAGATGCCATTCAACAATCTCATCCACTGTTGAACACTTCTCCTCCTACCTTCAATCTTTCCCAGCATTAGGGTCTTTTCCAATGAGTCAGTTCTTTACATCAGATGGCCAAGTATTGGAGTTTCAGCATCAGCATCAGTCCTTCCAATGAATATTCAGGACTGATCTGCTTTAGGATGGACTGGTTGGATCCACTTGCAGTCCATGTGACTCTCAAGAGTCTTCTCCAAACCACAGTTCAAAAGCATCAGTTCTTTGGTGCTCAGTTTTCTTTATAGTCCAACTGTCACATCCATACGTGACTATTGGAAAAACCATTGCTTTGAATAGATGGACCTTTGTTGGCAAAGTAAGGTCTCTGCTTTTTAATATGCTGTCTAGGTTGGTTATAACGTTTCTTCCAAGGAGCAAGTGTCTTTGAATTTCATGTCTGCAGTCACCATCTGAAGTGATTTTGGAGCTCCCCATAATAAAGTCTCTCACTGTTTCCATTGTTTCCCCGTCTATTTGCCATGAAGTGATGGGACAAGATGCCATGATCTTAGTTTTCTGAATGTTGAGTTTTACGCCAACTTTTTCACTCTCTTCTGTCACTTTCATCAAGAGGCTCTTTGGTTCTTCTTCACTTTCTGCCATAAGGGTGGTGTCATCTGCATATCTGAGGTTATTGATATTTCTCCTGGCAATCTTGATTCCAGCTTGTGCTTCACCCACCCCATTGTTTCTCATGATGCACTCTGCATATAAGTTAAATAAGCAGGTGACAATATACAACCCTGACATAGTCCTTTCCCAATTTGGAACCAGTCTGTTGTTCCATGTCCAATTCTAACTGTTGCTTCCTGACCTGCATACAGGTTTCTCAAGAGGCAGGTCTGGTGTTCTGGTATTCCCATCTCTTGAAGAATTTTCCACAGTTTGTGGTGATCCACCCAGTCAAAGGCTTTGGCATAGTCAATAAAACAGAAGTAGATGTTTTTCTGGAACTCTCTTGCTTTTTTGATGATCCAACGGTTGTTGGGAAATTGATCTCTGTTTCCTCTGCCTTTTCAAAATCAAGCTTGAACATCTGGAAATTCATGGTTCATGTATTGTTGAAGCCTGGCGTGGATAATTTTGAATATTACTTTACTAGTGTGTGACATGAGTGCAATTGTGCGGTAGTCTGAGCATTCTTTGTCATTGCCTTTCTTTGGGATTGGGATGAAAACTGATCTTTTCCAGTCCTGTGGCCACTGCTGAGTTTTCCAAATTTGCTGGCATAGTGAGTGCAGCACTTTCACAGCATCATCTTTTAGGATTTGAAATAGCTCAACTGGAATTCCATCTTCTCCACTAGCTTTGTTAGTAGTGATGCTTCCTAAGGCCCAATCGACTTCATCTTCCAGAATGTCTGGCTCTAGGTGAGTGATCACACCATCGTGATTAGCTGGGTCAAAAAGATCTTTTTGTATAGGTCTCCTGTGTATCCTTGCCTCCTCTTCTTAACATCTTCTGCTTCTGTTAGGTCCATACCATTTCTGTCCTTTACTGTGCCCATCTTTTCATAAAATGTTCCCGTGGTATCTCTAATTTTCTTGAAAAGATCTCTAGTCTTTCCCATTCTATTGTTTTCCTCTGTATCTTTGCATTGATCACTGAGAAAGGCTTTCTTATGTCTCCTTGCTATTCTTTGAAACTCTGCATTCAAATAGGCATATCTTTCCTTTTATCCTTTGCCTTTCACTTCTCTTCTTTTCTCAGTTATTTGTAAGGCTTCCTCAGGAAACCATTTTGCCTTTTTGTATTTCTTTTTCTTGAGGATGATCTTTATCCCTGCGTCCTGTACAGTGTCATGAACCTCTATCCATAATTCTTCAGGAACTCTGACTATCAGATCTAATCCCTTGAATTTATTTCTCACTTCTCCTGTAAGTGAGATTTGATTTATGTCATACCTGAATGGTCTACTGGTTTTCCCTATTTTCTTCAATTTAAGTCTGAACTTGGCAATAAGGTGTTCATTATCCGAGCCACAGTCAACTCCTGGTCTTTTTTTTTTTTTGCTGACTGTAGCATCTCTATCTTTGGTTGCAAAGTATATAATCAATCTGATATCAGTATTGACCATCTGGTGATGTCCATGTATAAAGTCTTCTCTTGTGTTGTTGGAAGAGGGTGTTTGCTATGACCAGTGTATTCTCTAGGCAAAACTCTGTTAGCCTTTGCCCTGCTTCACTCTCTACTACAAGGCCAAATTTGCCTGTTACTCCAGGTATTTCTTGACTTCCTACTTTTGCATCTCTATCACGCTCCTTCCTTTATCTGTTATAGGCACACCAATTTCCTCAGTGATTTGTTTCACAAATACTATTAACAAATCAAATGACCTCCCATAATAGGGCCTTTACTTTTGATACTCGCTTTCTTTGGAACGTTCTTCCCAGAAATTCATATGATTCTCTCCCTCATATCACTGAGTTTTCTGCTTCAAAATAGGCTTATCACAACCATCCTACCTAAAGTAGCAATCCTTACACTCTGCTTCATTTTCTCCTACTATTTGTCACCTTTTAACATCTTATTATGCCTTAATTGATGGTTTGTTTTATTTCTTCACCACTACCACATAAGGTCACTGAAGGCTGAAAGCTTGTCTGTCTGCTTTGTGTTGCTTTCCCAGCAACACTGCCATTGTGTTGTTGATAGTAAGCCATCAGTAAAAATGTGCATAAATGATTAAATATTTTTCTGCTGTGGAAACGTTATCTTCTCAATTCTGTACCATTGAGACTCAGATGATTTACTCTCTGGGACATGATTGAGCAACTAACACTTTCACTGTCTCAAACTGGGATTACTTTCTAGATCAAAGAGCAAGTAATCAAGCCTGAAGTTTAAATAAAGGGGCTTTTAAATAAGAATTTGTAAGCACTGCATATTTCTCCCCTTCACTGCAGATATGCAACCTATCACTTGGAAAGAGCACACATAATCTATTATATTTTGTTCAACATAATAGATACAGACTATTAATGCCATATGTTTCATGAGAAGGTTAGTACTAGAATTTTTAAGACCTGTATAAAGAATTTTATAGAGAGCTTCCCAATAGCTATTCCATATCAGAGAATGGCTGCTCTCCAATATCTACTCTTTTTTATTAATAAACTTTAACTGTTATTGTTACTGTCAAGCACAGATTTGCATATTGGATGTGTTCTTCAAACAGCAAAATGCTGAACCCCATGATAGTTCTTGGAACTCAAGAAAGATTTGGAGTCATCATCCTGTTTACAAGATTGAGTCCTAGGTGGTTAGGTGAACACAATTTGAATTCCTTATTATTCTTTCCTTTTGTTCGCATTACTGCATTATTCTCTTTTCCCAGATGAAACACTTCATGAAGTTTATTGCATTTGCTAATTAGATTAGCAATTACCAATTAAGCTAAATTTCAAAGTACCAATCAGATTTTATACCTTAATTAGTTACATTATTACTAATTAGAATAGCAGTTTTTACTTAATGGATTATGTGCAAATTAAGATGATTCAGTCCATTTTTAAAGCCTACATATATTTTACTAATTGGCATAGTAATCAAGAGCTCATATTTTAATTTAATATGTCATGTTAGTAAAAGGTCACATGACAGTTCAGGTCTGTGTGTAATATAGGAAAAAATATTAGGACAAACAAGAGTTAACTGAATTTAAACTTTTCCAAAGTTTGAGTTGAGATGAGTAATGCTTTGGAAGACATGTATAATCATGCCTTTGAAGACAGATAACTAATTCCTCTACTAAGAAAAACAAGAAGAGCTTAGTACTTATTAATAATATTCAAAGAACACATTTTAGAAATATGGTCCTTTCATCTGGCAGTTGGTGATTTACATACCTTTTGGTGGGTAGTAGCTATGAATGCACTGGCTCTGCCAGAAGCATATAAATGAAATTACAATTTTTAAAGTTTTCACTGGGTTTTGACACCTGGATTCCAAAAGTTGTTCAAGTATTGATTTCCGTTTACTGACAATTAACAAATATTTTGAGCAATTCTACTGCTGGATGTTTTCTTACTATATTGTACATACATAAAGAAAACAAAATCTTAGGAGCATAATGAAATAGACATCTGTAGTAAAGGCTATATTTTATAAAATGACTACAAAATGCTTAATTATATTAACAATGTACTACATATACCACATTCAACTACCTTAACAGGTAGAACTAGTGGTAAAAGAATCTGCCTGCAATGCAAGAGATGCAGGAAGATCCCCTGGAGAAGGAAATGGAACCCCACTCCAGTATTCTTGCCTCGGAAATACAATGGACAGAGGAACCTGGCAGGCTCCATGGGGTTGCAAAGAGTCGGACTCGACTTAGTGACTAAAAACAACAACAACTACCTTAACTAAGTTAATGTGCTTTTGCCTGACTATACTTACCACATTTAATGATTATTTTAGTCAGGCACAACTGTTTATATTGTTTAGCATAGTACTCTAGTCCTGGACCAAACAGAGAGTAGAAATTTTTTAGGGGAAGCACACTGACTGAAACTGCCCACCCTGGCCAGGCACCATAGCAACCATTTGCACGAGTTGCTTTACGACAGGAGGTCCTGGTAAGGAACACGGAACTAATAAGCTGCCACCAATCAGAAGAATGCAGGAAAGGTCAAAAGGAGACACCACATGCCTGACCACCTCCCAGAAGCCTTCTCTCTGGCATCCTTCTTGGCTGAACAAGGCCTGCACCACCAGGAAGGACTCTGAATCAGAATGATTGGCTAAAGACAACCTAGAAACTAATCTCATCACCATAAAACCCAAAACTGCTAGCCATGTGGCAGAGCTGCTCTCCTGGGTTCCCTTACCCTCCTGCTCTCCATCCAGGTGCCCTTTCCCAATAAAATATCTTGCTCTGTCAGCACATGTGTCTCCTCAGACAATTCATGTCTGAGTGTTAGAGAAGAGCCCAGTTTCAGGCCCTGGAAGTGGTCCCCCTTCCTGCAACAGAAAGAAATATAGCTTTAGCCATTGATAAACATGTATAAATTCTGAAATTGCACTCTGGCTCATAAGAGTGCACTATTATTTAATGCACTCCAACTCTTTGTTCTTAGCTATGATCCTAGTGTAGTAAAAGATAGTACCAAATTACAGATTAGCAAATACATATATTTTAAGACACTAATAGTTAAAAAGGATGTCTACTATCTAATTTGGGTAACATGTATCTCTCTCTATCTTTGTATCTCAAATCAGTTATTGTGTATTTCTATTCCTGAGTTGCTTATATTTGCATATCTGTCTTTTTGTAAAGGAATCTTTTCAGGATTCCATCCAAGAATCTGGCCATGCAGATGGTTAAACAGGTCTGTGATCAACTCTCTCCTTTTAGAGGGAACTTCTCTGGGAAAGAAGAAAGTTGATCCAGTCTAATCTTCCTTCAATATGTTAATGACAAAAATTTGGGCAAACAAACCAATGATAATACTATTGAAATGGGTTCATACTATGGCGTGCTTTTTGCAGGTTGGACCACTTTGACTATAATAAGTTATGGTAAACAAAATTCAAAGCTTTTAATTTATGGAACAGTTCTATGAATCTTTGTTGGCATGTGATTTGAGATTTCATTTCATCAAAACTGTTAGTAAAACTGTCTTACTGGGTCAGATTTCTGATTCATGTGACTAAGATTTGACAATCTGATCTTTTGTGTTATCATATTATACATTTAGTGTTTCAGGTTAACTACATGGAAGACTAAGTATTAAACAAATTATATTGTTGGATGAAAACTACAAAGTCACAACCACTTAAAGTGGCTATTATGTAAGCATATGGGACAGTGATTGCATCCTTGTTTTGGGTACAAATAGTCTGAAAAATTCACCCTTTATTTATGGATCCAATAGTTAACGCACTCTAAAAATTCTTTGCCTATTAAACATAAGTATAAATCAGTTCAGTTCTACTAGGATTTGTGGAAGATGGATAACAATTAAAAATCCATTAGCTTTTTTGGGGGGGGCATAGGTTAAAGAAGTCGGAAAGGAAAAACTCAAAGATGAATTTTTGTTCATCTATTTCAATACTAGTATAACATACTCCCACTTACTTTAGGGTTTGATCTTCCCTTTAATTTTACTTTTATTATTTTATGTTCTTCTAGTTTTTTATTCTTTAGATATAGACTCTGCTTTCTCTAAATCATATTCATCTCTTGCATACTTCTCTTCCTACAAATAGCTTCTGTTAAATTTTTGCATGTGTCTTTCTGGATATGTTTATGTCTATATGCATACATAAACTTTTATATTTCTTTCTCCATTTCCTCTGTTTTTTTCCCCTAAAGTCCAAAAAGTGCCACTCTATTAAGTAAATTACTTTTTTCTTTAATCAAATTATTCTCTATCATTAAATATGAGCTCTTAAAAAGCTTAATATTCAGGAAGATTTTACAATGTTGATTTGATGATATTTCCTAATCTCCTTCTGCCTTGCTTCCACTCCTGCCCAGTTCTCCCTAACAGAAAGGCCTTTCTGGTAGGTAAAACTGGAAAGAACTCATTAGGCTCCAAAGAATGTGAGTTAGTTTCTACTTCTTGGTGCTGTAAATCTTCGGAGGTCAGCTCTTAAGCTGTCACAGGGAAGCTTGCCTGAGATTAGTTATCCAATAGAGCCAAGTGCCTCAAGTGGTAAAGAATCTTCTTGTGAAAGCAGGAGCTGCAGGAGTCGTGGATTTGATCCACGTGTCAAAAAAATTCCCCTGGAGAAGGAAATGGCAAGCCACTCTGTTATTATTGCCTGGGAAAACCCATGGACAGAGAAGCTTGGTGGCCTCAAAGAGTTGGACACTATTGAAGCAAATGAGCACAGCCTTAACTTACCCCTTCATGATGTTAATGATAAAAATTGTTGTTTTGGTTCAGTTGCTAAGTTGTGTCTGATTGTTTTGTGACCCCTTGGACTGTAGCTCACCAAGCTTTTCTGTCCATGGGATTTGCCAGGAAGGGTACTCGAGTAGGTTGCCATTTCCTTCTCCAGGTGATATTCCCAACCCAGGGATGGAACACATGTCTCCTGCATTAGCAGGTGGATTCTTTACCACTGAGCCACCTGAAAAGCCCGATGCTAACCATATTGCACTCAAATATCAATCTGTTAAGGAATAAAGTGTAAGGGAAAGGGTAAGGAACCTAATTATTAGATTCCTTTAAAGACCTCAATGAATTGTTATTTCTTTAACCTATTAGTTGTAGAAGGAAATGGCAACCCTCTCCAGTATTATTGCCTGGAGAATCCTGTGGACAGAGAAGCCTGGTGGGCTGCTGTCCATGGGGTCGTACAGAGTCGGACACGACTGAAGCGACTTAGCATGCATGCATGCATGCATAACCTATCAGTGGACAATTAGATTGTTTTTAGACTTCTGTGTTTGTAATAATTTGGTAATGAAAATATTTGCACCTATATTTTTGCATATTTGTGTGATTTTTAAAATCTAAATTTCTAAAATTGAAATTGCTGACTGAAAATTTTTTTACATTAACAATTTTTATAGATACTTCCAAAGTGTATCTAAAATTTTCACTAACTTACACTCACAATAATATTTAAAGTCATTTTTTATTACAACATTTGAAAAATTGATTATTCATTTTATTTTCATAGGATTTAGCAAAATAACGTACACACTGTCATCAGTCTGTTTTTCTGTTAATTTCATATTTATATCCTATATATTTTTCTATTAAAAATTTGTAGAGACTTCTTTTATATTAAAGAATTTTATTCTTTCTCAGCATATGTACAGAATCAATATTTCTTTAAAGTTGCCCTTTATTTTTAACTTATTCTTTATAAGTCTTTGTCCAAGCTTCCCTGGTGGCTCAGAGGGTAAAGCGTCTGCCTGCAATGCGGGAGACCCTGGATTCCCTGGCTCAGGAAGATCCCCTGGAGAAGGGAATGGCAACCCACTCCAGTATTCTTGCCTGGAGAATCCCATGGATGGAGGAATCTGGTAGGCTGCAGTCCACAGGGTCGCAAAGAGTCAGACACGACTGAGTGACTTCACTCACTTCACTTTATAAGTCTTTAACAGGCATATATTCTTGGTTTTTATGTACTTAAATTTCTTGCTGTTTTTCTTTATGGCTTCTGGATATCAGATTTAGGAAACTCTTTTTTCTAGTCACTTCAAAGTGATACAATAGCTATCATTTTCTGAACGTTCACAATTTTGCCTGCACTGAATGGGAAAGTGGGGTGATGTATTAAGCCTGGTTGTTTTCAAATTTTCTTCCCAGAGAAATTGAATAACATTTGAAGATGGATCAGAGATAGTAGAAAGTGAAGTAAGTTGAGCCATCTTAAGCTGTTAGCAAAAGCCAAAAGCAAAGAAAAGTGTACATAAAAAAAGAAATCTTGGAAGAACACAGGGGTCAGAAGTATCTGTGATTGGGGGGAGTTGATAGGCTTCTCCAAAAAAGGATGATTCAAAAGATTGAGAATTTCTTGCTATGTAAAGTACTGATAGAAGGAAAGGGCCAATAATAGGTGGTATTTTCCTTAACACTGAATGATGGGAAGATTGTATCTATTTTCATTTCAATTTGCTCCGATTTCCAAAACAGCTTTGAACATAATGCTCTATTTGTAGTTCACTTACCAACAATTCAGACTTACTCAAGCATAAGGAATACCTTAACATCCCAAATGTACTTATTCCCTTACTCTTTGCTAGTAAATTATGCAATAAATGTTATTTTCAAATATGGACTACTAAAGTCTGATTTGTAATCTATCACGGTTGGACAGCAAGGAGATCAAACAAGTCAATTCTAAAGGAAATCAGTCCTGAATATTCATTGGAAAGACTGATGCTGAAGCTGAAGCTAGCTTAGTCAAGCTAGATTATAATTTTAAAAAATTTTAATCAATTAAATATTTTTTGTTACAATATGGTAACAACATTAAATTTACAATTTTAGAATCAAGTGTTTTACATTCACTGGGTTGAACATTTAAATATATTAAATATCTTTAAGCACCTGAAGCATTAGAGGAAAATTTGTATGATTTTGATAAGTGAGAAGAATTAATATGGAAAAAATAAAAAACAACGTAGGGGAAGTAGGCACAACTTATTGAACTAATTTTATTGTTTTATTTTGTTATTTTATTTTTGTATCAGAAGTAGGTACCATAAAATATTACATAGCAAGTAACACAATAAATATGTAAAATGCATGTGACATCAGATTAATATACATAGTACAATGAATATCTCAAAGTGATCAGAGAAAGACTAATCTCTTCTCAAATAGACAAAATATTTCAGTAATCAATTTAAATTAGAAACCTAACAGCCAAAGAAGTCAGGGCAGCAACCTAAAGCATTTTTGTTTAATGTCTCCATTAAGGAGATATTATTACTTTATACTCGATTTTGAAAGGCAAAATAGAACTACAACATCTAATTTTGGTGAGAACGTGAGGAACGGATACTCATACAGTGTTAATAGAAAAAATCATTGCTATAGCTTTTAAGAAATATAAATTGTCTGTATCTTCAACATTAAAGGTTTCCCTGGTGGTTCAGGTGGTAAAGTGTCTGCCTGCAATACAGGGAGACCTAGGTTCAATCCCTGCATCGGGAAGATCCCCTGGTGAAGGAAATGACAACCCACTCCCATACTCTTGTCTGGAAAATCCCATGGATGGAGGAGCCTGGTAGGCTACAGTCCATGGGGTCGCTAAGATTTGGACACGACTGAGTGACTTCACTTCACTTTTTAACATTAAAAGAATAAATTAACCATCTACCTTTTTTTTTTTTTAACAGAAATACTACTTTTGGAGATATATCACATAGAAGTAAATATCCATATATGGATACAAATTAGATACAGTTGTAGATGTAAATATATGTATACATATATATCAGTTCAGTTCAGTTCTGTCATTTAGTTGTGTCCTTCTCTTTGCTACCCAGTGGACTGACGCACGCCAGGCTTCCCTATCCATCACCAACTCCCAGAGCTTGCTCGAGCTCATGTCCATCAAGTTGGTGATGCCATCCAGCCATCTCATCCTCTGTCCGCGCCCTTCTCCTCTTGCCTCAATCTTTCCCAGCATCAGGGTCTTTTCCAAGGAGTCAGTTCTTAGCATCAGGTGGCCAAAGTACTGGAGTTTCAGCTTCAGCATCAGTCCTTCCAATGAATATTCAAGACTGATTTCCTTTAGGATTGACTAGTTTGATCTCCTTGCAGTTACATACACACACACACATATATATATACACATATATATGTATATGTATAGATAGATAGAAATATATTACCACATTGGTTTACTGAAAAAATATTAGCAAAAAAATTGAATACCTGTAGATATTTACCAGGGTTTCCCTGGTAAATCAACTGGTAAAGTATCCACCTGCAATTCAGGAGACCCTGGTTCAATTTCTGGGTTGGGATAATCCCCTGGAGAAGGGATAGGCTGCCCATTCCAGTATTCATGGGCTTCTGTGGTGGCTCAGTGGGTAAAGAATCTGCCTGCAATATAGGAGATCTGCAGGGGTTTGACCCCTGGGTAGGGAAGATCCCCTGGAAAAAGGCATGGCAACCCACTCTAGTATTCTTGCCTGGAGAATCCCCATGGACAGAGAAGCCTGGTGGGCTACAGTTCATGGGGTTGCAAAGAGTCAGACATGACTAAACGACTAAGCACAGGTGTTTATCATTAGTGTCATGTAGAGGTATCAAATAATACTAAGAAACTGTTGCAAAAAGAGATATCTCTATAGCTGTTGCCTATTGTGCTATAAATTTAAAAAGCAAAAAGATTTGAGAATAATTTGAAAAGTACAGTTATATTTTGGTAAAACAGCAACAAAATGCCTTAAGTGTGAGTGTGTTTTAATGTTCATGAAGGAAATATATCAGTCTGTTAATACTTGTTAGTGGGTGGAGAGGAAATTTAAATTTAGGGATTTTAGAACAGCTACTTAATTTATGCATTGTTTAAATGTCTACAGAGAATAGATTTCTACTGTTGTAAATATTAAATACAGATTTAAGAAATGTGGAAATAAAAGACAATTGGAGTCAAAGTAAGTAAGAATGAAAAAAACAAAGGTCTTTAAAATTTCTTTTATTATTATGAAACATTTGTTTTGGGTTCCTAACTTTGTACGTTTTTTTTAAATGACTCACAAACAAAGAAGTTAACAAACAATTCTGTTGTGAATAGGTTATTTTCATTGGACTCTTTGAGTGTAAGTGTTTAAACACATATGCTACTACTGTAAACTACATGACAAAAGTATGTTTAACTTACATAGGATTTTTTCCAGTCTATGCTGGAATGAATTCATCCTTGCATTAGTCCTCAAATCAAATTTAAAATGTATGTATGACTAAAGGGTTAAAAATGTGCTGCTTGCTAAGGTCAATTCAGACAAATTAGGAAATAGCTACACATTTAAATAGATTATGTTTTCATCTAATTAGGATGATTTTAAATGGAATTTGAAATTTTCTAAGAGAAAAACTATATATCCAGACATCATTGATATTCTAGTTTAGTAGTATAAAACATTTTGAAAATAAATGGAATCCTTCCTTCCCTGGGATATCATTTGTCCCAGGCTCCATTCAGGTGGGTCTAAAGCTAGTTCATTTGAGGACCCTACCTAGATATATAGGGGCTTCCACCACTACTACCACCTGCCCCCACACCCTCACTAGGGACTATTGCTAAATGGACAGGGGAAAGGGGAAATCTAGAAAAACATAGATTCATACAACAGAAGTTTATCCCAGTCACATCGAGTCTGAATGACAGATAAAAGCAGAACTGATTTGCTGTTCTCCTGAGTGCCTTTCCCAAAAGTGCCACATATCAACACTTTCGGAAGTAATATGTTGACAGGTTAGTTATTAAAACTATAAAAGTAGAGGAAGTGTATAAAAGTAAAACCTGGAGGCTGTCAGAGGATTGTGCTATTCATACAGGCTTCTTCCCAACCAAACAACTGCATGCCCTGCTGAGATTTGCCCCTTGGCTTGGTTCCTCTGATGGTGAAACCCTGACTTTCCTAATCTCTCCCACCTCTCCTCAACACAAACAGCACCAAGGAATCTGTGCTTCCATGGAGCTCAGTTTAAAACAAAGCATAAAAATCACTGCTTAATTTTTAGGCCCAGCAAATAATAATTAAAAAAAAACTTTTTTGAATTGGAGAAATCTGAATTTGCAAATAGAGTTATGAGAAATATGAAATTATATTTACTTGTGGTATCCCACTTTATTTTAAATCATTTTCAACTCACATTCTCCGTATCTTATTAGATTGACTGATTTACTGACTTATTCATTTGCTTATTTATTCATTAGATCAAAATTTACAGTATGTAGTAAGAGTTCTCCATAGAAACAGAACCAATGAAATATACACACACACATTTATGTGTGTGTATATATATATATATATATGTGAGTTTATATTTACTTATATACTTATATCCACCTATCTATATCTGTCTATATATCTACCTACTGAGAGAAGTTTTAAGGAAGTATTTCATGCAGCAAGTTCAAAATCTTTATGGAATCCTGGAAGGTTAGAGACGCAGGGAAGAGGTGCTGTTTCACTTCCAGTCTGAAGACAGTCTGGATGCACGCTTCCTTCCTTATTTAATGCCCCTCAGTCTTTTAATTTATTTTTCTTATGGCCTTCCACTGATTGGATGAGGCTCACCCACATTATGGAGGATAATCTATTTTACTCAAAGTCTACTGATTTAATGTTCATAACACCTTAAAAAGAAGAGAGTGAAAAAGTTGGCTTGAGGCTCAACATTCAGAAAACTAAGATCATGGCATCTGGTCCCATCACTTCATGGCAAATAGATGGGGAGACAGTGAAAACAGTGACAGACTTAATTTTTCGGGGGGCTCCAAAATCTCTGCATATGGTGACTGCAGCCATGAAATTAAAAGATGTTTGCTCCTTGGAAGAAAATTTATGACCAACTTATCAGCATATTAAAAAGCACAGACATTACTTTGCTAACAAAGGTCCATCTAGTCAAAGCAGTGGTTTTTCCAGTAGTCATGTATGGATGTGAGAGTTGGACTATAAAGAAAGCTGAGCGCCGAAGAATTGATGCTTTTGAACTGTGGTGTTGAAGACTCTTGAGAGTCCCTTGAACTGCAAGGAGATCCAACCAGTCCATCCTAAAGGAGATCAGTCCTGAATGTTCATTGGAAGGACTGATGTTGAAGCTGAAACTCCAATACTTTAGCCACCTGATGAGAAGAACTGACTCCTTGGAAAAGACCCTGATGCTGGGAATGATTGAAGGCAGGAAGAGAAGGGGAGAACAGAGGATGAGATTGTTGGATGGCATCACCGACTCATTGGACATGAGTTTTAGTAAACTCCGGGAGTTGGCGATGGACAGGAAAGCTTCGCGTGCCGAAGTACATGGAGTCTCAAAGAGTTGGACGTGACTGAGTGACTGAACTGAACTGAACACCTAAAAAAAAATGTGCCTTTATAGAAACAACAAGTCTGGCATTGGATGAAGCATCTAGCCAAGTCGAATACATACGTTTAACCATCACACTGATTTCCAAATAAAAAAGCCTAAAAATCTGTCTTTTGGTAGAGGTGAAAAGGAAGGGAGGAGAAGGTGAGGGGCAGACACAAGGTTAAATAACTGGATTGCAAATAGGAGAAGCAAAGTAACAGATACTTTCAAAATATTAAGGGAGCTAAGAGTAGGAAGTGACTACTTTTGCGTGAGAGAAAAAAAGGTGCACTAATGCTCAAGATGCCTTCCTCTTGTCCAGAAATTTGGCCCAGCAGAGCAATTGCTCAAGTCAGAGAGAAATTTAAAGAGATGTGTGTATCTCCACCTTGGGGTTCATGTGGAACTTGATCTAGGCTCAGTTCCAAAATATTTACAAACTTAAGCTGGGATTCAGTTTTATAGTGAAACTTAATATGCTTTGGGATCTTTCTTAGTTTGAGGCATTGTCTTTGAAAATCTCATTCCCCCAGATAGATTTTATTTTATAAGCATTGTCTATAACTGTTTGTTTGAATAAATGTGCATAGTTTTTTGAAGCCTGGTTTTAATTGCTTTATACTGTGAGCTTTGCAGTTTTTCCTTCTGAAATTTTCATAGTAGAGTCTTTACTTCAGCAAATTGCAAAGTTGTTCTTTTTTTTTTTTAGTTTTTGAGTTTTGGCAGCTACACTCTGAGCACAGTGGGCTGTCTTTCTCCAGCACACTGCATTAGAGAAAAAGTTCTTCACCCTAAGGGTTTTTAGAGTTTCTTTGTTCAACAAAGAATTTTATCATACTCCTGAAAAGTGGATCTATTTCTTTCAAGGCTTAATTTGGATGATCATTGACAAATCAAGCTAGACACTAATTAGCTCTCCTATTGAAATTAACATATTTTGTGTGTATTAATGTGAATATCACAGGAGACACTGTCAATCTAGATTTCTTTAAGGAATGTTACATACCTTCCAAATAATTTGTACTGGCAGAAGTTTCTAGACTCCAATCTCATCTTGAACTATTCTTGTTATTTGTGTTTTGGTCACACTGGCCTTCTAGTTCCTTCATCTCTTCAAGACTTGTCTCATCTTAAGGTCTTCATATTTCCTGTTCTACTGGGCTTGGAAAACAAATTTCCTATTTCTCCCATAACTTGCATTTCCTCATCCTTCGAGTCTTACCTTCTGTTTTACTTCCTAAGAGAAGCTATCTTTGACCATCCAGCTGTAGTAGGCCTCATCACCACCCATTTCTCATCTGTGGTTCATCTCTTTCTCTCGCAGAATACTCTTTATTTCCATTAGATTATTTATCATAATCTTAAATTATGTTATTTATTTACTAACTCCAATAGTCTGTTTTCTCTACTTCAATAGTCTATTTTCTCCACTCCACTAATGCTTCATTAGAACAAGGAATTTGCTTGCTTTTTTCCTCAGAGTTGCATTTTTAGCACTAAATATAAACCTATTTATGTTTCTTAATGAAACATTGGAAACAAAACAATGTATGCATGACAAACAAAATGTATTGGAAGTAAGTGTATTAGATAAAGTCATATGATTTATCATTATGTGAGATCATTTATTTACTGTAGTCTTTGCATTTTGTTGTCTGACTTGCATCAGATTATAAACTATGTGAGAGTAGTGAATAAACTGATTTATCACTGAATTCTTTGGGACATAGTATGCACTTATAAAATTATACTTTCTGCTTTATTTTAAATGAGATGGCAATAATGATACATATCAGACTCCCAAGTAAATGTAGAGAAAAAGGCCATATACAGAATCTACAAGAGGAAATGGTTCACAACTTTGGATCATTTGGTCATACCAAGGATACAAAATAAAGGATCATACTGAATGGAAAGCAAGAACACTTTGTGATGTTATTGCTTTGGGGAGAGTTACTACTCTGCTGGTCACCTGGCCTCCCACTTCATTCACTCCTCTCAAACCTAGAGAGGCAATACAAATAACATCAGAATGAGACTTGAAGAATATATAAATATGGAGCTGACTCAGTCCAAGAAATACAATCTTCTGGGCAGCAGAATAAAAATGGTAGGGACTTACATTTTCATTTCTGGAGGTGAACACATGTACCTTTCTCCTCCTGCCTTCAATCTTTCCCAGCTTCAGGGCCTTTTCCAAGGAGTCAGTTCTTCTCATCAGGTGGCCAAACTATTGGAGCTTCAGCTTCAACAATCTAACAAGAGATGTGGATTTGATCCCTGCATTGGAAAGATCCCCTGGAGAAGGAAATGGCAGTCCACTCCAGTGTTTTTGCCTGGAGAAGTCTGTGGACTGAGGAACCTGGAAGGCTACACACACACACACACACACATGCACGCATGCATATATGCATGCAAACACACACACACACAAGAAATCTTGGCTTTAGGGGAAGACTGAGCAGAAAACCAGCACTATTTAACCCTCTTAGAATTGTAGGAAGAATTAGATTTAGAAGGGAAACACCCAGTGAGATACTTTTGTCATGATACTCCTGCCCTGGGTCGCATTTCATTTTCCATATGGGGCTCTTTGAAGAGACCAGCTCTCTGTTCCCTGACAGCCTGAGAGACCAGCTCTCTGTTCCCTGACAGCCTGGGGACAGCCAGCTTGCACACCAACATAGCACTACCAAGCCTACCCTGGATTCTATGTAGTGTGAAGGACTTAGGAATTCTATAACCCAGGGAGAGTTGAGGCAATTGCTGAATCTGAATGGGCAGGTGGCCAAAGGGAATCCCTGCTAGGTGGGGAGTAATCCTGCTCTTGAGGTCTTTAGGAATGACCAGTTTTCCTGAAGATGAAATGAGAGTTATACTAGTACTAAAACTGTGCCAGCAAGTACTGAATCAAGGGGCTTGGGGGTTCCAATGATCACATGTTCTGATCCGTCTAAGATTCACCCCCACTTGTTAACAAGCCTCAGGTATCAGCACTGAAACTCAGTATTATACCTGGTGTCCAGAGGAGATCATCATTGAAATCATAGGAGCCAGAGGATGGAACAAGATCTCACTCCTGTAGATTGCATGAATGTACTCCCAGCATTGGAAGTTATTTAAGGTCCCACTTTCTTTATGCACTGCAGATACCACCTGGTAGTAATATGGAAATGGAAAGTAAACCCCAAAGATTAAAATTTATCAAGAAAATAGACAAGACTGAATTATCCATAATGATTCTTTTCATTATTGAATAAGATTAAGTTTGTCAAATTGGAACATCTCTATCCTCTTTCTGCCTATTTATCTACCTACCTATTTTTTCTACACTACTCCTCCCTAGTGCTAGTATGATAGATTAACGTAAGCAAGAAAAAATATGATGAAAGATTATGTTTGATTATTTGAATGCATACCTGATAAATGCATTATAAAAAGAAAAAGATTCATATTAATGTAATCTTACAAACACAAAAAGGAAATACTTCTGGTTCTATTATTGACAGTTTCTTCAGATGAACTTTAAAGTTAAATTAGAATCGGTTTGAAGGAAAAAAACATTAAGAGATGGCTTATAAACCATCGCAAAATTGAACATAATCTGACCATTTATAAAACCCTTCATCATCCCTTCAGCTTATTTATTTTTTAATTAGTAAATGATTTTATTGTCATTTTATATTATTTTTGATAATTTTGTATATTGCAAAATGATCACATAGAAAATCTAGTTAACACGTCACCATACAAAGCTACAAAACAAATTTTTTTTTTTTATGATGAGGACTTTTAAGATTTACTCTTAGCAATCTTGAATATATAATTAAGTAATATTAAAATGTTTGTTTAATTTTTAAATACTAGTTACTCTTAAAATTTTGATTTAGGATAGGAAGTTACATTTGCAGTATACTTTTCTCATTGTCCAGTTATGATTACAAGTGGAAATTAGTCTCCTCATTCAACAGTCCACTTGTCTCTATTATAAAAAAAAATGTAATTATTTATTAGAAGATGTCTCCCAGGATTGTATTCTATGTTGATTTATGAATTTATTGGTAAATTCAGCAGTTTAAGAGTTCAGCATTTTGATTTTTCTATCCTTTCCTCGTTTGGACAATTCCTGCTGCAGTATTTGTGATTCCTTCCTGAGCACTTGAGCAAATTCCTGCTCTCTTGTTAATTTATCACCTTCACCGTATAGCTTAGATTTTCATCTGATACTCTGAGCTTAACTTGCTATGGAAACTGGGATAGCAGGATGCCTATTGGAAATCCACAGACAAATGAATTAATATATTTATTCAATAATTCCGTTTCCTCTCTGATTAAGGTATTTGCTAGAGATGCTAATAGAGTAAGTTTGAATTTTGTCCTTAAACACCTGGTGTAGGTGCTAATATGTAAATAAGCAAAAAAACAGTTCCCAAAGGAGAGAGCAGTAACCACCAGAAGGAAGATGCAGGAAGATGCATCGGCATAATGAAGAGCTGAATGCATGTCATTTTTGCTGTAGGACAAAAAAGCATGTCACCAGTCTGTGACCAAGAGGCAATGAAAGATATGCTCTCATATGCTCATCCTTCTCCCTGCTGATTGATAATAAGATTCATTATAATTATTTGGCATACAGATAAACAAAATTTCAATTTTGTGTTTCTGTAGTTTGAGAATAATCCTATAGATGACACAGGGAGACTCATTCTACATAAAATTACTTAAATTAAGGTATTAAATTTAAGTTTAATCAACTCTAATGACTCTTTTCAAATGTAGATCAGTGTTGTAAATGCTCAAGGGTAGAGAACAATGGAGAAAGAGGAGATCCAAGGGAAATAAGGAATTGCAAAAAAATAATTGTGTTTTTGCTGCAGTGAATTCTTAATAATTGTTATGAAGCCAGAGCATCAATACAAATTGAACACAAACCAAAGATGAGCTTGAGAGGACTTTCAATTTTGTGAATAGATCAGATTTATCAATAAAACAAATTATTTTTAAAAAATTGATTCTTTTGTGGCTCAGTGGTAAAGAATCCACCTGTCTTTGCAGAGGACACAGGTTCGATACCTGGTCCTGGAAGATCCCACATGCCACGGAGCAACAAAGTCTGTGCACCACAACTGTTGAGCCTACTGTCCATGGATGCTCTAGAGCCTGGGAAACTGCAATACTGAGCCCATGTACTACAACTACTAAAGCCTGTGTGCCCTAGAGCCCGTGCTGTGCAACAAGAGAAGCCACCACAGTGAGAAGCCCACACACTGCAATTAGCAAATAGCTGATGCTCACGATAGCTAGAGAACAGCCCATGCAGCCACAAAGACCCAGCACAGCCAAAAATAATTAAAAATAAATAATGTAGACATTTAACATTGGCTATTTATGAAGCATTAAAAAGTGTTGGAAATAGGAAATGAACTGCAGAAGAAGAAGGGGAGAAAGGCTCATAGTAATCCTTACTCAGCATCAGGTATTTTTTTACAGGTTTACCTGAATTATTTGATTTGATTCTCACATTTATTTTATGAGATAGATGTTTTCCTGCAGTTTTATATATGAGGAAACTGAAACTTATCACTGAGGTTAAATTGTCCAAGCCTGTGCAGTTATTCTATTAGTCAGGAGAGTTGAGGCCATGCTATCTATCAAAGAAACACCAAAAATTCTTAGAGGTTAACAGAATAAAGGTTTATCAAGTCTATTTTTTGCTCATGAATAGTCCCACGTGGTTTAGGAAGCCCTCCTCACAGTGATGACCCAAGTTACTTCCACATTGCTGCTATAACACTATAGTCAACACATCAGGAACACATAGTTCTCAAGGTCATCATAGACATAACCCATGTGTGATGGGAAAAGGGGTATAAGGGATTGCTCAAGGGGGATAATGACCACTACTCAAAATGGTGAAAATTGCTTCCCTCATAGCTATTGACCATACCACTCATGTGGGTCCAATTTAGTCTAAAGAAACTTTAATAATATAGTTGTCTTTTGTGCTCACAGAAGGAAATGGATTGGTGAACATCTGATAAGTCTCTACCGCAGTTATGGAGTACAGTAGTAAAGATTTCAACTTAGACTTATAGTGCACACTCTTAATCACTAAGCATTCCTTAGGAAGAAATATTTATAATCAAGGGCTTCCCGAGATTCAGTGGTAAAGAATCTGCCTGCTAGTGCAGGAGATGCAAGAGACACAAGTTTCATTCCTGGGTTGGGAAGATCCTCCCAGAGAAGGAAATGGCAACCTGCTCTAGTATTCTTGCCTGGAAAATTTAATGGATAGGGGAGCCTGGTGGACTTCTGTCCATGGGGTCACAAATAGTTGGATACTACTGAGAACACATGCACACACAAAAAACTAAGCAGAAAAAAATCCAAACCAAAATCACATGTAGCATTGAAGGTTGGCATTTGTCCTTTTGAACAAAAAAGGTGACATGTCAATACTGCACTTTATTCTAAATCAGTCTTTCTTTGTAAAGGAAAAAAAAAATTATATTCTTAGGGCTTGCTATTCTTATTGCATAGATTTATTATAATGTTGTTTGTGTATTTAACTTAAAAAAGGGGATAAATACTTTATGCTTTTCTCTCTTATTCAACTTTAAATGTAAAATAAATTTTACACATGAAATGCAAGCATATATGCAAAACCAATAAAATTCAGACTAACATCAATTTAATATGACAGATAAGATTGTTTGATGAATCCAAATTGCAGTTCCCATTGTGAATATGATTCTGATTGCTGTGTTGCTGTTCCTTTGATTTTGACACTTCTCAACTGCTGGACACACTATGTGGCCTCTTATTTTCTATAATTGTTTCTATTTGAATAACTGGGAAACATTTGTTCATGTGGTACTTTCTAGTATCATTGGCTGTGGTGCAAAATACTGTGTTTACATGTTAAGTTGGGCTCTATTCTGTCTTTATTTGCCTGTGATTTCTAAAATTCAATTGATTGTTGATCAGGCGCTCAATTTTGTCCAACTCTTGGTGACCCCATGGACTGCAACATGCCAGGCTTTCCTGTCCTTCACCATCTCCCGGAGATTGCCCAAACTCAGGTCCATTGAACCAGTGATGCCATCCAACCATCTCATTCTCTGTCATCCCCTTCTCCTCCTGCCTTCAGTCTTTCCCAAATTAGGGTCTTTTCTAATGAGTTAGCTCTTCGCAACAGGTGGCCAAAGTATTGGAGCGTCAGCTTCAGCATCAGTCCCTCCAATGAATGTTCAGGGCCGATTTTCTTTAAGATTGACTGATTTGATGTTCTTGAAGTTCAAGGGACTCTCAAGTGTCTTCTCCAACACCACAGTTTAAAAGCATCGATTCTTCAGCATTCAACCTTTATGGTCCAAATCTCACATCCATACCTGACTACTGGAAAAACCATAGCTTTGACTAGATGGACCTTTGTTGGCAAAGTAATGTCTCTGCTTTTTAATATGCTGTCTAAGTTGGTCATAGCTTTTCTTCCAAGGAGCAAGTGTCTTTTCATTTCATGGCTGCAGTTACCATCTTCAGTAATTTTGGAGCCCAAGAAACTGAAGTCCATCACATTTTCTATTGTTTCACCATCTATTTGCAATGAAGTGGCTATGGTTTTTCCAGTAGTCATGTATGGATGTGAGACTTGGACTGTGAAGAAGGCAGAGCACCTAAGAATTGATGCTTTTGAACTGTGGGGTTGGAGAAGACTATTGAGAGTCCCTTGGACTGCAAGGAGATCAAACCAGTCCATCCTATAGGAGATCAGTCATGGGTGTTCATTGGAAGGACTGATGTTGAAGCTGAAACTCCTATACTTTGGCTACCTCATGCGAAGACTTGACTCATTGTAAAAGACCCTGATGCTGAGAAGGATTGGGGGCAGGAGGAGAAGGGGACGACAGAGGATGAGATGGCTGGATGACATCACTGACTTGATGGACATGAGTTTGGGTAAACTCCAGGAGTTGGTGATGGACAGGGAGGCCTGGCATGCTGCAATTCATGGGGTTACAAAGAGTCAGAAATGACTGAGCAACTGAACTGAACTGAACTGATGGGACTGGATGTTATGACCTTAGTTTTTTGAAGGTTGAGTTTTAAGCCAGTTTTTTCACTCTCCTTGTTCACTTTCATCAAGAGACTCTTTAGTTCCTCTTTGCTTTCTTCCATAGGGGTGGTGTCATCAGCATATCTGAGGTTATTAATATTTCTCCCACCAATCTTGATTCCAGCATAGAGATTTCTCAGGAGGTTGGTAAGGTGGTTTAGTATTTACATCCCTTTAAGAATTTTCCACAGTTTCTTGTGATCCACACAGTCAAAGGCTTTGGCATAGTCAATAAAGCAGAAATAGATGTTCTTCTGCAATTCTCTTGCTTTTTTGATGATCCAATGGATGTTGATAATTTGATCTCTGGTTCCTCTGCCTTTTCTAAAGCCAGCTTGAACATCTGGAAGTTCACGGTTCATGTATTGTTGAAGCCTGGCTTGGAGAATTTTGAGCATTACTTTATGAGCATATGAGATGAATGCAATTGTGTGGTACTTTGAGCATTCTTTGGCATTGCCTTTTTTTGGGATTGGAGTGAAAACTGACCTTTTCCAGTCCTGTGGTCATTGCTGAGTTTTCCAAATTTGCTGGCATATTGAAGGTAACACTTTCACAGCATCATCTTTTCAGATTTGAAATAGCTCAACTGGAATTCCATCAGCTCCACTAGCTTTGTTCGAAGTGATGCTTTCCTAAGGAAGGCTTTCTTATCTCTCCTTGCTATTCTTTGGCATTCAGATGGGTATATCTTTCCTTTTCTCCTTTGCCTTAGCTTCTCTTCTTTTCTCAGCTATTTGTAAGGTCTCTTCAGACAACCATTTTGCCTTTTTTCATTTCTTTTTCTTAGGGATTTTTGGGAGCCATTCTGGATCTACTGCCGTATGACAAAGTCACGGCACCACTAAGGAAGAAACTGCAAAGCGGTTTCTCTCCAGGATCGAAAACTTTACTCCTTCCTGTTTCTATGCTTTTGTTGTGGCTAACTCTGTTTCATTCTTTGATGGCTGGAGTTGTAGGGGCTTCCATGATGAGATCAAGAGAGTACAGGGAAAAGAAAAATAATCCCTTGCCCCAGAGAAACATTCCAAAAATGATTAAACCTTGGGGCCCCTGGCTGGTGGATCCCTAACACTCAGCCAGGGAATAAGGCCATGTTCATTTGGAAAACAAGCCCTAAGCCTACTGTGACCTGGCCTCATGAGGAGATTATTATTGATGACTGAAAAACTTGGGTCATGTATCAGGGAAAATTACAGAAACTAAGCCAATTACCTTTTCTCGTAAAGATTGGGATGCTAGAGATATTTGTGGCCCTTAGAATCTAAGTGTAAACAGAAAGAAATATGTGAATTGTATTGTAAATAGTTTCTAAGTAAACTGCAAAAGAGTTGTCCCTGCCAGAAATAGTCTTGTAGTATGTGGATAGATGGTAAACAAACCACCACTGACAATGGCTGTACTATGAGGAACTCTTGACCTTAGATGCCGCTATAGTACTTATTCACTGAAGCAAGACGCTGTATTTGCTGTAGTAGCAGGCTGTACAGAATAAGTAGATGGAATAATATGATTCACAGACTATGTTTTAGTAGAATAAAAGTAGGTTTCAGGGTAAACATGTAACTAATATGTGATAAAGGACTAGGAAAAAATTTTTAACACACCTTAGAATCAGGGGATATTGATCTGAATGGAAAAACATTGTAAGAGTAATTACGAAGAAAAACATGTGCTATATAAGTAGAAAGTGAAAGCCATAAAGATTATGGTCCTTGGGCCATCAAAAAAAAACTCTGTTTCTTTCTTTCCTCTTGCCAACACTGTTCTTCCCTTGGGTACTCCTGGGCCAGCTGGAGCAGGACTCCGGCAAGGGATGGTTTTGATCACCATCTCCTGTACAATTTTACGAGCCTCCATCCATGGAATTGGCTGTAGGCAGAGTAATTATAAATATAAATGCAAACATGGTCACTAAAGCTGTCTTAATAAACTCAAAATGTAGCCAATGTTTTTTAGTGTAGAACTTACAGTTTTCTACAAATACCTGGGGATATATAAGGACCTGTCCACAAACTGATAAACGATGTTTTGGGGGGTGGACTCTTTAAAACCGGAGATAAACAGGAATATTTTGTTTTATTTTGCTTTATTTCACTTAGCTGACACTGTTTTTTTTACCAATTGATGGTTTGTGGCAACCCTGTGTCAAACAAGTCTGTTGGTGTCATTTTTCCAAAAGCATTAACTCACTTTGTGTCTGTCAAAGTCGATAATTTTTACAATTTTTCATGCTTGTTCGTTATTATATTTATTATTGTGATCTGTGATTTTTTTATGTTCCTATTGCAAAAAGACTACAGCTCACTAAAGGCTCAGTTCTGAATAGCATTTTTACCAATAAAGTATTTTTAATTAAGGTATGTACATTTTTAGACATATCATTGCATATGTAATAGACTACAGTGTAGTGTATACATAGTTTCGGTATGCACTGGGAACCCCCCAAATTGTATTACTCCCTTTATTGCCGTACTTCTTTTAGTGTGGTTGTCTGGAGTTGAACCCACAATGTCTCTGAGGTATGCCTGTAGCTAACATTTTACTTGTATTTTTTTTTTAAAGGAGTATGAGTAAGTGTCTCCACAGAAAATAAGTAAAAGGGCTCTATTTCTTGATCCACCGAGGTCATGGGCAATCTAGACCAGCTTGGAATTCGGTTCTTCTTGCCTGCATCCTGGTGGTACTTCACTGGACCTGATTTGTAAACTTGACACTTACTTGACATGAATGGTTTTTTGCAATGCTTGTGAACAAATGACAGCAGGCTTGTTGAGCAGGCATTGTTAAGGTTACAACCTACAGACAAGGCTACAACCTGAATTCTGATGGACACCTGAAGTAATAGAAATTGTATTCTAACAAAAGTTCAGGGTCTTTCATTTTTAAAGGTCTGAGTTATCTAAGAGCAAAATAATATATTATTCGATGAAACAGGAATTCAAGCCCAAATGAACTTAAGGCAGGCACCTCAATTTTATTATATTCTTTCATTTTCTTTTAACTTTTCTACCTTATTTGATGTCTATCACATCCATTCTCCTTCTTTCCTCCTCCTCTTTCTGCCTTTATTTGCTTCATCAGTGAACCAGCTATGGAATGCGTATTGCCAGGCATTAGGCTAAATAAGGTGATTCAGATGCCTAGGAAGCAGTCTTGAATTTCAAGGAGATTTCAGTCTATTAGGAAAAATAGATGGAAAAACAAACTTACTGAGATGATGGGCCTAGCGCTCTAATTGTCAGGGAAGGAAACAGCTAAACTTAACTGGAGCAGGTTAAATCAAGGTCAGGAAAAGTTCTGAGGGTAGAGAAGGGTCAAAAGAGCTCTCTTTTACGTGGAGTCTCTAAAGTTGTGTAGGTTATTCACGTGGTCATGGAGACCTTGGGGAGAATGGCACTACAGCACATAATACAGATGAGAAAGAAATACATGCACAGGTGAGGATTTTCTTTCAGGCAGAGAGCCTATTAGTTCTGTCCAACCTATTACTCATGGTATTACACTTTTATGTCCACTAAAAACACCTGCAGTGTTTAATAAGCAAGGCAGTATCTAGGTCCTCTCCCTAAAGATATGTTTCACGATAGGGGAATCAGCCTTTAAACAACTTGGGTTGTTTCTTAAGTAGGTGGTCCACAGAATGTAGTTTTTGAACTCTTCCACATTTGCTTTGCAAATATAATGATACACCTGCAGGGTTTATTTTTTTTTCTTTTTTGAGGGGGTGTAGGGGTCAATACCATGAAATAACTCTTCATAAGAGAGTGAGAAGGTTTGTTATAGATGCAATGGTTAGGGGCTATGAAAATTTAACTGGGATAAATGAGAATTCTGAGAATACAAGAAGGTTAAGTGCCTCCTGAGGTAAAATAAGAGGATAAAAACTGTGAAAGTCACAGTAGTGCCTAGGATGAAGAATTTCTAAGAATAGAGATGTATAATGGTTGATTTGAAGTTCTCATGTTTTAATGATAACCTTCTATCACCCCACCAAATTTTTAGTGGAGATCACTGCACAAGCATAGTCTGCTTTATGTGAGTGCTATTTTTTTGTAAAGAAATTGAGAAAGATGCTCTATCAGTGTTGTGCTCGGGCCACACTGTATCAACTTGGAATAGCCAATATTTTTAAATTTTAGGAATTTTGTAAGATGTTTGTTAAATACAGACATTATCAAAAATTATCTTATATAAACTTATAAGCAAATAATTCACATTGAAAGCAAAGTTAATAACTACTGAAAACACCACTTTTAATTATTTTAGTACTGTTTTAATTATTTAGTCCTGTTGCTTTTGAGGTTATTGATGTTGATTGTATCACTGCATGTGTGAGTGTGTGTTTGTGTATAGATACTGTACTACTGTGCCTCTTTACCAAACTCTATGTTTAGTGACCTAGTAGCTTGAAATCATCATGGTGAGAAAATTTGCAGCATAAAAATTGTGAAACACTACAGAAAAAGTCTTGTATTTTGTTTTGTTTGCTTATTTATTAATTTTTTGAAAGCTGATTGTTAAACATTTACCTATATACCACTCTCTTAGTGGACTATTTTATATGTTTTTTTCCTTCCTCCCTTCTTCTGTCTCCCATTTTCTGTTTGCAATTTTGTCTTCCTCTTTCCTCTCTTCTTGCCTCCCACCTTCCTTCCTTTTCTTTCTCTCTCTGTTCTTCAATTCCTTCTTTTCTTCCTTTTTGTACCCAGCATTCATTTTCCTTTCTTATTGCTACAATATGTTCACTTTGCTTTTGGGACCTACCTACTGGTACTAACAGCCTGTCTACTTTGGATAACATGATTCAGTGGAGCATAGGATTTAGGGTAAACCAATCTAGACAACTACATGTTTCAACTTCAGCCATAGCTAATTCAGAGAAATGTACTTGACTCAAGTCAGGCTAGTTACAGTTGAAATTTCTGCTTGAAATTCTAGAATTTCTGTTTTAAAGGCCTAGGAAATAGTCAACTTATTTTCTGCTCCCCAGGTAATAACTTGGGGTTTGCTGGAAGTAATTTAGTGGCTAAAAGGAAAGGTGATTTGAAAATGAAGCCAAAACTTTTAAGGAACTTAGAACATAAAACAGTAAAGCAGGTCCTGATTCTATCACTTGAGTCCTAGATTCAGCCACATCTGAACCACTCACCTTTTTGAGCCAATAAATTGCTTTTTTCATTAAGTACTTTTGGAGAGGGCTTTTATGTATAGTTACATAAAACTTTCTAACTAAAACAGATTGAGCTTTGTGTTTTGGTCAAAATAGTATAAAGCAGAGATCATGTCTGTGATGAGATAATGTACAAACTGGAGAAGCAAGAGTCAAGACAGAGCCTTTGGTGACAGCAAAGATACACGTGTGGAAAAAAGAAACTGAGCTCTCACTTGGCACCAGTGAATCACATTACTTACTTTAATATGTTTAACTTTACTATCTGTTAGCCCTTGGCTTTTTAATAGTAGTTACATTTCATTCTTTTTTTTTTACACTATTATAGAATCTGTATTCTTGGCTTACTTTATGTATTTTATCTATAGAGTTAGTTGAAATATAAATTTCTTGAGGATAAGGACTGCATATTTTCAGCTTTCAACCTCACATGACCTGATACCTTACTTTGAAGTACTGTTCATTAAATACTTTTGACTAACTTGCATCTTAGAGATATGTTAATTTCAAAATTTCCTGCATTTCCACTATTTATTATGACTCTTTTGAAAATTATATATTGCCCTAACGTGCTTCAGTGAAAAACAGATGATAATTTGGGCAAATTAGATCAATAACCTCTATGATAACTTACAAAGAAGGAGGTTAGAGAAAATGATAGAAAATAAATTTTGCTGTTAAAAAGTTCATGCATTAAAGGGACTTAAAGTAGTTTATTCCTGGGGTAACCATACATTCTAGTTTGCCTCTCATTCTGGTAAAGTTATTAATGGCTCTCTCTTTAAATCTTAACAGTGTCCCAGTTGGGATGATAAATTACATTGCTCAGTTTTTATTCCAATAGTTCTCAATCATGAATGGTGATCTATATTACCTGGGGATAGTATTTTTTTTAATTATAAAATGTTCTGAATAGTTAAAAAAGTAACATAAACAACAATAACCTGTAGACCCACAATCAAAATTTGAGAGTTAACATTTTGCCATTATTTCCATTAACTTTTTCTTTTTAAGGGAAAAACAATATCACAGTTGGAATTAAAGAATTCTCTTTCTAAAGCCCATTTTCTTCCCTCCCTCCCCAGAAGTAACCATTAAAAAGTTGGCACATGTCCTGCCTATACGCATTTGTGTTTGGTTATGTGTGTATTGAAAAGTTATGCTGTAGCAATTTGCATATAGGTTAGTACTCTTTATATAAATGTTACTAAAACAAACAAAAAACAATATATATTCTTATGGGAACATTTAAAAAAATATGGATTTCTGAGCCTCTTTTCCAGTCTATTAACTCAGAATGTTTTGAGGTTGAAACCAGGAATATATTTTGTTCTCCAAATGATTCTGATATTCTAACAGACTTGGGAAATTTGATTGTCAGGTCTCAAACAAATTTGCAATGTTTATTTGCATTTAAAATATCTGGTTTGTGGGCTAGAAGTTCAGTACCCAATATGAGCAGTTAATATCTCAGGACCAAATCTGACAACTTACATGGATTTTTCAGTGACCTTTTAAAATTATTGGTATAGTTCCCCTTTGTAATACTGATAGCATCTTCTCACATTGGTTTTCAGGATTGAGAGAACTATGACATTTTTACTTATTATTTCAATTCCCCAATGAAAATGGGCCAATTAAATCATTGTGACTAAATGAGATCATGAATTGAAAATCAAATTTAAGGAACATTTACATAAATAAAAGACAATGCTGATACCTGATAGGACTTTAGGAATGTCCTAGAATGCTTTGGGAACCAGGAATGTGTTCAGAGACAAAAGGTAGAGAATATGCTCTTAGTGCATTGAATAAGGACGGCATAATATGGAAAGCACCATCAGTGAGATTTCAGAGTAGAAATAAAGCAGAATATAAAGGTACAAATCTAAGCAAATTACTGACTCCTGGAATGTACTAGAAGATATTTAATTTCAAAGAGTTCACTAAACTTATTAAAATCTTTACTGTATTGTATACTTAACTTCCTTAATCATTGAATGCTTTGTCTCTCTTTAACCAAAACCAACTGATTCAGTGTGCTTTGATTACATGAGTGTTTATACAGTTGTGCTTGAGCCCTAAAGCAAACTGTGGGTTCATTTCATACAATGGTAATAAATGGTAGAAAATAATTTAGAAGATAAACTTTGAGACTCTGCCAGAAAATTTCAAGTAACACATCTTAAACTCTTACATGTGTATTTACATGAGATGTCGTTGACAGATTCTCACCACCATCCTTCACCAATCAGGCTTCAATCAGAGTTAATTGGAAAGACAGAGATACATTTCCAAAGTTTCATCAAAAAATTTAACAGTGTGACTCTTTGTTTCTAAAAGTTACAGTGAATTTTGCACCTCACCTTTTTACTTAGTCTTTTGGAGTCTCAAGATAATAGAAAGGAATAAGAATGGATAGGATAATTTGGGAAGAAATTGTACTTGCAACTGAGCTATCAAATCACCTTATAAGGGAGACAACAATAGAAAAGATTTGGCTCTTGCAATTGGATAAAGATAGGCATTCAAAATGAGACAACTGAGGCTACAATAGATGACAGCTTGTCCATCAGGGGCAATGTTGCCAATCAATGCTAATAGAATCATATAGAGTTTCACAACATTGCTACTAATCATGCTTAGAATATTGTTAACATTAGTATCTGTGCCCTTTATTAAACACCTAGAATGAAAAAGTTGAGAAAAATTGAATCATAGCTTCCTTATTGAAGGTAAGGGAGATTTTAATTGAGAATCACTTTTACAAAAAGAGTTTTAGAAGAAAAAAAGGTGGTTTTGCATTACCTTTTATTATACAGATAGTTCTCAATTGTAGACTGACAAAAGTTTTGACCTCATTAATCTTCTAATTAAATATTACAAGTGTCTGTATCTCTATGAAGCAATGGAGATAGGTGAATAAGACAGTGAGGCCACTGCCAATTACAGTATTCCATGGTAAGGATAATGGAGGGGAACTATAAGTGCTATGGGAATATTTTAGAAAGTTATTTTAACTCAAGCTTGAAGAACAGGAAATTTTTCCCGGGAGAGATAAGTACATGACGTGAAGTTATTGAAAGAAAGCTGGGAGTTATGCTAAAAGAGAGGGGTGTATGTGTGCTAAGTCGCTTCAGTTGTGTCCAACTCTTTGCAACCCTACCGACTGTAGCTCTCCAGGCTCCTCTCTGCATGGGGTTCTCCAGGCAATAATACTGGAGTGTATTGCCATGCCCTCCTCCAGAGGATCTTTCTGCCTCAGGGATGGAACCTGAGTTTCTTATGCCTCCTGCATTGGTAGGAAGGTTCTTTAGCACTAACACCACCTGGGAAGCCCCAAAGAGAGGGGACAAAGGATTAAGTTTCTTGGTAAAATTAAGAGTAAGTGCAAAGATATATAATAAGGATAATATGCTTAATAACTAAAATAAGTCTGCTTTGATAGAATCCTAAGGGAATAAGAAGTATATATATATATATATATGTGTATATATATATATATATATATATATATATATATATATATATATATATATATATATCACTTCTTTATCCAGTCATCTGTCAATGGATATTTGGGTTGTTTCCAGGACTTGGTTACTGTGAATAGTAACGCAGTTAACATTGGTTAGAATGTATCTTTTCAAAGTAGGGTTTCCTCCAGATATATGCCCAGGTTGGCATTGCTAAATCATATGGTAACTCTAGATTTTTAAGGAACCTCCATACTGTTTTTCCATAGTCGCTGCACCAACTTACATTCCCACCAACAGTGTAGGAAGGTTCCTTTTTCTCCATGTCTTCTCTAGCATTTATTATTTGTAGAATCATTTTTGTTGTACCATTTTTGAGAATAAAATGCTGTTAGGAAATATATGGAAACTTAAGTTTTCTGGTGAAAATCATAGTCCCTAAAATGAGACCTGCTTTAACATACAAGAGAAGCAAAGTCTTTCAAATAGTTTTTAACTTTTAATTTACACTTTCATCTTACATTTCTAGTTTACTTTTGAGATGTGCATTGTGGTTGACAACAAACTGTGCTATCATAACTTAAATCAAAGGACTTATTATTTCTATTGTCTGAGGGTTAGGCAGGAGTTTTTATTTCTCGTAAATGTATAATAGTGAGATGAAGACACTTGTATTTTCAGATTAGTTGGCACAGCAACAAGATCAACTAGAACTGGTCTGTGAAAGTAATGAGATTCTGATAAGTATTTTCACAGAAAATTAATATTTTGTTTTGGTCTTTGCACTAGACTATTTTTACTTCCTTTGACATATTTAAGGAAAAAAACTCTCCTTTATTTTGCAGGAAGCATTAAGAGACTACATAAAATAAGGTTATATACTCATATTTATGTCCAACAAATTTATTATACATTTTTGGTATATAAACTATGGCAGATATCCACTCTGGCTTACCACAGTAAAACTTAAACTGCAAAATCACAGTTCTTTATTTTCTTCTTATGCAAAGTTAGATACAAGTCGAGCAGCCTTTTTTTCATCGTAAGATATACTTGGCACTTTGGATGCTGTAGAAAGGAAGAAGAGGAATACCAGTGATGAACTGCCTTGGGCAGAAAAGAACATTCATTTTTCTGCTCAAGATTCGTTGACCAGAACAGGTTAAATAGCTGCAACTTAACTATAGGAAAAGACTGGGGAAAGGAAACAAATACACAAATGTGCTTAGTTGCTCAGTTGTGTCCAACTCTTTGTGACTCCATGGACTGTAGCCCGCCAGGCTCCTCTGTCCATGGGGATTCTCTAGGCAAGAATACTGGGTTGGTTTGCCTGCCCTCCTCCAGTGGGTCTTCCCAACCCAGGGATTGAACCAGGTCTCCCATGTTGCAGGCAGATTCTTTACCAATTTAGCCACCAGGGAAGCCCAACACACAAAATACTGACCACTAACTACCTCTGCCACATTATAGACTTTAGCGAGGTGGAGGATCAAAGCATCCAAAATCCAGAAAGCCAGGAACCAGAGGATTTGGGGAACCAGGGACCTCGGAGGAAGGGACTCAGTTCTTAAAGAGTACACACCTTTCTGCTTTTTGTCTTCTGATGCTTTCTTGTGTAGGTTATTCCCTCATGTGATTTGTAACTGTTTAATTTTGTGTATATTTCTAATAGATTTATATTAATAAACTCTATATATTCTGAATATGAGACTTTAAAAAAATTTTGGATTGCAGATATACACACTTGTTTTCTATGGCTTGATATCCCATTACTTTAATTAGTTTTTAAAAAATCATTTGATGAACTGATGTCCTTATTTTTCAGTTCATTTCAGTTCAGTCGTTCAGTTGTGTCCGACTCTTTGCAACCCCGTGGTCTGCAGCATGCCAGGTCTCCCTGTCCATCACCAACTCCCGGAGTTTACTCAAACTCATGTCCAGTGAGTCGGTGATGCCATCCAACCGTCTCATCCTCTGTCGGCCCCTTCTCCTCCTGCCCTCATTCTTTCCCAGCATCAGGGTTTTATCCAGTGAGCCAGTTCTTCAAATCAGGTGGCCAAAGTATTGGAGTTTCAGCTTCAAAATCAGTCCTTCCAATGAATACTCAGGACTGATCTCCTTTAGGATGGACTGGTTGGATCTCTTGCAGTCCAAGGGACTCTCGAGTCTTCTCCAACACCACAGTTCAAAACATCAATTCTTTGGTGCTCAGTTTTCTTTATTGTCCAACTTTCACATACATACATGACTAGTGGAAAAACCATGTGAACTGTGAACTTCCAGATGTTCAAGCTGGTTTTAGAAAAGGCAGAGGAATCAAGAGATCAAATTGCTAACATCCACTGGATCATGGAAAAAGCAAGAGAATTCCAGAAAAAACATCTATTTCTGCTTTATTGACTACGCCAAAGCCTTTGACTGTGTGGATCACAATAAACTGTGGAAAAGTCTTAGAGAGATGGGAATACCAGACCATCTGATCTGTCTCTTGAGAAACCTGTATGCAGGTCAGGAAGCAACAGTTAGAACTGGACATGGAACAACAGACTGGTTTCAAATAGGAAAAGGATTACATCAAGGCTGTATATTGTCACCCTGCTTATTTAACTTATATGCAGAGTACCTCATGAGAAACGCTGGGCTGGAAGAAACACATGCTGGAATCAAGATTGCCAGAATAAATATCAATAACCTCAGATTTGCAGATGACACCACCCTTATGGCAGAAAGCAAAGAAGAACTAAAGAGCCTCTTGATGAAAGTGAAAGAGGAGAGTGAAAAAGTTGACTTAAAACTCAACATTCAGAAAACTAAGATCATGGCATCTGGTCCCATCACTTCATGGGAAATAGATGGGGAGACAGTGGAAACAGTGTCAGACTTTATATTTTTGGGCTCCAAAATCTCTGGAGATGGTGATAGCAGCCATGAAATTAAAAGATGCTTACTCCTTGGAAGAAATGTTATGACCAACCTAGATAGCATATTTAAAAGCAGAGACATTACTTTGCCAACAAAGGTCTGTCTAGTCAAGGCAATGGTTTTTCCAGTGGTCATGTATGGATGTGAGAGTTGGATGGTGAAGAAAGCTGAGCGCTGAAGAACTGATGCTTTTGAACTGTGGTGTTGGAGAAGACTTTTGAGAGTCCCTTGGACTGCAAGAAGATCCAACCAGTCCATCATAAAAGAGATTAGTCCTGGGTGTTCATTTGATGGACTGATGTTGAAGCTGAAACTCCAATACTTTGGCCACCTCATGCAAAATGTTGACTCATTGGAAAAAACCCTATGCTGGGAAGGATTGGGGGCAGGAGGAGAAGGGGACGACAGAGGATGAGATGGCTGGATGGCATCACCGGCTCGATGGACATGGGTTTGGGTAGACTCTGGGAGTTGGTATGGACAGGGAGGCCTGGCATGCTACGATTTATGGGGTCACAAAGACAGGGACATGACTGAGTGATTGAACTGACTGACTGACTAGACAGACCTTTGTTGGCCAAGTAATGTCTCTGCTTTTTAACATGTTTTCTAGGTTGGTCATAACCTTCCTTTTAAGGAGTAAGCGTCTTTGAATTTCATGTCTGCAGGCACCATCTGCAGTGACTTTACAGCCCCCCAAAATAAAGCCTGCCACTGTTTCCGCTGTTTCTCCATCTATTTGCCATGAAGTAATGGGACCGGATGCCATGATTTTTGTTTTCTGAATGTTGATCTTTAAGCCAACGTTTTCACTCTCTTCTTTAGCTTTCATCAAGAGGCTCTTTAGGTCTTCTTCACTTTCTGCCATAAGGGTGGTGTCATCTGCATATCTGAGGATATGGATATTTCTTCTGTCAGTCTTGATTCCAGCTTGTGCTTCAGCCAGCCCAGCATTTCTCATGATGTACTCTGCATGTAAGTTAAATAAGCACGGTGACAATATAGCCTTGCTGTACTCCTTTTCCTAGTTGGAACCAGTCTGTTGTCCATGTCCAGTTCTAACTGTTGCTTCCTGACCAGCATACAGATTTCTCAAGAGGCAAGTCAGGTGGTCTGGTATTTCACCTCTTGAAGAATTTTTCACAGTTTATTGTGATCCACACAGTCAAAGGCTTTGGCATAGTCAATAAAGCAGAAATAGATGTCTTTCTGGAACTCTCTTGCTTTTTCAATGATGCAGCCGATGTTGGCAATTTGATCTCTGTTTCCTCTGCCTTTTCTAAAACCAGCTTGAACATCTGGAAGTTCATGGTTCACGTATTGCTGAAGCCTCACTTGGAGAATTTTAAGCATTACTCTACTCCCGTGTGAGATGAGTGCAATTGTGTGGTAGTTTGAGCATTCTTTGGCATTGCCTTCCTTTGGGATTGGAATGAAAAGTGACCTTTTCCAGTCCTGTGGCCACTGCTGAGCTTTCCAAATTTGCTGGCATATCGAGTGCAGCACTTTCACAGCGTCATCTTTTAGGATTTGAAGTAGCTCAACTGGAATTCCATCACCTCCACTAGCTTTGTTCGTAGTGATGCTTCCTAAGGCCCACTTGACTTCACATTCCAGAATGTCTGGCTCTAGGTGAATGATCACATCATCTTGATTATCTGGGTCATGAAGATCTTTTTTGTATAGTTCTACTATGTATTCTTGCCACCTCTTCTTAATATCTTCTGCTTCTGTTAGGTCCATACCTTTTCTGTCCTTTATTGAGCCCATCTTTGCATGAAATGTTCCCTTCATATCTCTAATTGTCTGGAAGAGATCTCTAGTCTTTCCCATTCTATTGTTTTCCTCTATTTCTTTTCAGTGATCACTGAGGAAGGCTTTCTCATCTCTCCTTGCTATTCTTTGGAACTCTGCATACAAATGGATATATCTTTCCTTTTCTCCTTTGCTTTCTGCTTCTCTTCTTCTCACAGCTATTTGTAAGGACTCCTCACACAGCCATTTTGCCTTTTTACATTTCTTCTTGGGGATGGTCTTGATTCCTGTCTCCTGTACAATGTTATGAACCTCTGTCCATAGTTCATTAGGTACTCTGTCTATCAGATCTAGTTCCTTAAATCTGTTTCTCACTTCCACTGTATAATCATTAGGGATTTGATTTAAGATACTTTTAACATATCCATTTATCATTTTCCCCCTTATAATCAGTGCTTTCTGTAACTTATTTTAAAAACTATTTCCTATACAAGAATATGAAGATTTTTCTTATTACATTTCTGAAGGATTTTATTAGCTTCTTTCTTATTTATAATATAATATTTATACTCTCCATGGAACTTTTTATGTTGACTGTGAAGTAAAAGTTAACTTTTTTTCTATTTAAGAGTATCTAATTTCCCAGCATCACATGTTAAAAATACTATCCTGTCTCCATTAGCCTGCAGTACTGCTGTTATTAAAACTCATATTCATTTAAATATTTGTAACACTCATTTTCTAGGCTATGTTTTATTCTATTCTATTTATTCTGTTATGTTCTTTTCCATTCCATTCTATTCCATTCTTCTATCCCTTTTCCAATAGCACACTCAGTTGTATAACTTTATAAGTGTCAATATCTGGAAATGTAATTTGTACTACTATTTTTTTCCCCCAGGATTTCTTGGCTGGTTTTGACCCTTAAACTTTCTATTTAAAAGTAAGATTTAGCTTCTCCTGTTCTTCAAACACACACACACACACACACACACACACACACACACACACACACACACACACACACACTATGTTATTGAGAAATGTATTAAATCTGTAAAACCCTTAGGAGAAATAATGGACATCTGTAAAAAAATTATATCTAATAGTAGATGAACATACTGTAACCTACTGTTTTAGGGGCTTCTTTTATTTCTATCAGTATAGGTTTATAGTTTTCTTAATAGAGCTTTCTGCATCTTCTGTTATGTTTATTCCTATATACTTGACATTTTATGTTATTTAAACCTTTTAAAGACAACATTGTGTTCACAGCAGGTGGCTAAAGTATTGGAACTTTAGCTTCAGTGCCTGTCCTTCCAATGAATATTTAGGACTGATTTCATTTAGGATTGACTGGTTTGATCTCCTTGTAGTCCCAGGGCCTCCCAAGAGTCTTCTCCAACACCACAGTTCAAAAGCATCAATTTTCAGCACTCAGCTTTCTTTATAGTCCAACTCTCACATCCATATATGACTAACTTGACAAACCAGTATGTTTTACTCAAAATCCAGTTTGTTTTACTCATGCAGATGTTCTCTTAATCTATGTTAATGAGACTATGTATTTGCTTGGAAATTTGCCTTTTTTCAAGATTAATGTCAATCGTTTTATGGCCCGGGGTGGCTCACCTTGTGCCAATGTTAACTCAAAATTCATGTTGTGGGTGAAGGGCCTGGTGTCACTCTCTGAGTTTTGAGACATTTCCTTTCTCTCATTAGCGACCTGCTAGTAGGTATATAACTTGATGCTAAAGACTAGCAGGGGTGCACTTTTTCTGTCCCATTCTGATATCTATGTAAGAAGCTTTCTTTATCTCTTTTATACTTTAATAAAACTTTATTACACAAAAGCTCTGAGTGATCAAGCCTTGTCACTGGCCCTGGATTGAATCCCTCTCCTCTGGAGGCCAAAAATCCCGGCTTCCTTCATGGCTCAGCAACAACCTTTCGCAGGCAAGTCTGACTCAGTCTCTTATGGGGACACTGCTCCTTCCTCCTGGCTCCTGGTGCACACAAGGTTTTGTTTGTGCCCTCCAAGAGTCTGTTTACCCAGTCCTGTGGTATTTCTGTAATCAAATTCCACTGGCCTCCAGAGTCAAATTCCCTGGGGGTTCTAAGTCCCTTTGCCAGATCCCCAGGTAGGGAAATCTGTTGTGGGTCCTAGAACTTTCTTAACCAAAGAGAATGTCTTTGGTGTAATTGTTCTACAGTTTGTGGTTTATTGACTTCTGCTTTATTGGCAAAGCCAAAGACTTTGACTGTGTAGATCACAACAAAGTGTGGAAAATTCTTCAAGAGATGGGAATACCAGACCACCTTACCTGCCTCCTGAGAAATCTGTATGCAGGTCAAGAAGCAACAGTTAGAACCAGACATGGAGCAAAAGAATGGCTCCAAATTGGGAAAGGGGTACGCCAAGGGTTTGTATTGTGACCCCGGCTATTTAACTTCTATGCAGAGTACATCATGCAAAATGCCAGGCTGGCTGAAGCACAAGCTGGAATCAAGATTGCTGGGAGAAATAACAATAACTTCAGATATGCCCAGGATTGAATTTCCCTCCTCTGGAGATCAATAACCCTTATGGCAGAAAGCGAAGAGGGACTGAAGATCCTCTTGATAAAAGTGAAAGAGGAGAGTGAAAAAGCTGGCTTAAAACTCAACATTCAAGAAACTAAGATCATGGCATCTGGTCCCATCACTTCATGGGAAATAGATGGGGAAACAATGGAAACAATGAGAGACTTTATTTTCTTGGGCTCCAAAATCACTGCAGATGGTGACTACAGCCATGAAATTAAAAGACACTTGCTCCTTGGAAGAAAAGCTATGATCAACCTAGACAGCATATTGAAAACTGGAGACATTAATTTGCCAACAAATATCCATCTAGTCAAAGCTATGGATTTTTCAGTAGTCATGTATGGATATGAGTGTTGGACCATAAAGAAAGCTGAGTGTCGAAGAATTGATGCTTTCAAAATGTGGTTTTGGAGAAGACTCATGAGAGTCCTTTGGAGTGCAAGAAGATCCAACCAGACAATCCTAAAGGAAAGAAATCCTGAATATTCATTTGAAGGACTGATGCTGAAGCTCCAATAATTTGGCCACCTGATATGAAGAACTGACTCATTGGAAAAGACCCTGATGCTGAGAAAGATTGAAGGCAGGAAGAGAGGGGGATGACAGAGGATGAGATGATTGGATGGCATCACTGACACAGTGGACATGAGTTTGAGCAATCTCCAGGAGTTGGCGATGGACAAGGAAGCCTGCAGTCTATGGCTTGCTGCAGTCTATGGGGCCACAAAGAGTCAGACACAACTGAGAGACTGTGCTTAACTGAATGCTTATGATGACTAAAAACAGATGTACAACTTGAGAGTTGTGAGTTATGTTTTATTTGGCGCAAAATGAGGACTGCAACCCGGGAGGCAGCATCTCAGATAGCTCTGAGAGATTACTCCAAAGCAGTAGTAGTTGAACGGCAATATATAAGGTTTTGGTGAAGGGGGAGTTTAATACCATGAAATACTCATTTTACAAAAGGTATTTTGTTAGTCCTAAGGATCTGATGTCACCATGAATGGATTTAGCGCTTCTCTAGATATGAGAAGATGCAAGTAGGAGATCATAAAATCTGTTCCTAAAAGCATCCAACTATCTAAAGACCTGTCCCACAAGATTACCTGCAGGACAGAGTACCTCACTCCACCCTTAACTCCTTCAGTGGTTGTTGAAGGTCAACAGCTGAAGCAGCATTGGGTTCATGGCAAATGCCTTTGTTGTTCAAAGGCAGTACCTTTGGTAAGTGCCAATTTGTAGTTGACAGTAGATTTGCTATAGGGTGAGATGCTAAAGAACATAATGTGTAGGAAGGAAGTTATACTCAGTTTGATTGACTGAGTTACCACTAATGACATATATTAAACCACAAGTGCCATTATTTTAATAAAATTATGTGTGAAGGTGATAAAGATAATTACCCCATATGCAGTGCATATATACCAGACACTGTGCAAGGCAGATGGTAGATGTTATTTTAATCCTTAGATAACTATTACCTGTTCATGTGAGGAATTAGAAGTTTAGAAGTTTAAGTCACTTGTCCAGGTCCAAATTAAGAAGGGGGATTTACTTCCAAACCCGATCAAAGCAATAGTGAAGAATTATCTCATTCTAAAAATTCAGCTTTAGGGTGGTTTTACTGTTATCTGATAGTGATGGGTATTGGAGGAAAAACAAGATGTTTAGCCAACTAGTCCCAATAAAGCAACAGACCTGAACTATATTCACTTAGGGCTAGTTCATAAATACAATCTCCATTACCAAGCCAAGTCTTCATCTAATCTGTAGCCATATGTTCCATTTTGTAAATTTTCTCTCCCTTCCAAACTTGCCTTCTCATGTGTTTAAACCTGTATCACCTCAGAGTAGAATTTTTCTGGGCTCTGCATCCAGCTAGAGATAACCAGATATTTCTAGTTTGCTTATGGCAGGTTCAGAACTGCATTACTCAGCCCAATGATTGGAGCTAAACAGTGGCCCTTGGTAGGCAGAAACAGTACTAACAAAGGATATGAAAATCACAGTAGTCACTGATGATAACTTTACATTTCTTTCCCTCTGGCTGCTACAAGTGAGGAAGGTAGACCTCAGGAGCCAGGATAAGTTCTTATCTGTCTTAATCCTCTTTGACTGCACAATATGCATTTCTCTAGGCTATGTACTTATTATTATTATCAAAAGTTGATTTCATGCCAGGAGGTAAGCAAGGTGAACAAAAGCAAAGTGTTACTAGTTACATATATTTTATTTAAATGAATTTAAGTCTTAGTGCTATCAAAATAGTTTGCAAACTTTAAGCTTCCCTTTGTAAACTTAGATTTCTGTGTTAAAAGACTTTTAGATCCAATTGAAATGGTTGTGTCAAAGTGGGAGTGTGTTTTGCTAATACACTGAAGTCCAGTTCCAGATATTTGTGATTATTTTGAGTTACATCATTTTTATGATGTAGCACTTTTGAAATTCAACATTTATTTTAAGGGTTACATATCAATCACATTAGCATCTGTAAAAAAGTTTATGGGAAAAGAGAAACAATGTATGGTGAGAAATATTGGAATATTTATCTTAGATATTCAAAAGTACAAGGAAATCTTTGAAAACTGCATCTGTGAAACAATCTTATTCTGTCATCCTAGGGGCTTATTTGTTCTACAACTTCAAGATTTAAGAGAGGACAACTTCTTTGGTAAACATCCTCTGGCACGTTGGTGTTTTGGGGAGTAATAAACCTAATACTCTATATCGCTTTATTTTAACCCCAGGCAGATATTAAATATTATTGTAAGAATGCCTTTTGGGCATCAAATCTTTGCTTATATTATGCCCTAACACTTGTGTTAATAACTGTTAAAAGTGTGGTTATATTAAGCTGTTCTTAAGCTATGGTTTGCCGTGTAATTTTATTATTGTTTCCACTTTTTATATGTGCAAGATAGAATAGTCTCACACAAACCACTGACAAATGTTGCTAATTTCATTGCTGGAATTGTTTTATTTAACATTACAAGGAAAATGCTCACACCATTTAATCATGAGTTGTTTGTCTCAGGAGCCCAAACTGAAACCAGTTGATGAGTTTCTATCAGCAATAAGATATTTTGGTTTCAAAATATTACATGGAAGGAGAGTTAAACGATATAACCAAGAGTTTAAATTTATATTTCCATTTTTAATGGAAATTCTTCCCAACCCCACCCCCCAAGAGTCTTCTAGAACCGCTGGTGAAAAAGAGACAACTGTGTAAGTGCTGACTTCACTTTGTAACTTACATAGAGGGCTAAATCTACTTAGTATATCCAGCATATTCAGAACTCTAAGGAATTACTTTGCTTTGGACTTTTTTTTTTAAGTTCTAAATTGGAATAAATGGGTGGCAACTTCAGTGGGTGAAATGTGGAAGTTCCATCTTCGTAACCTGGTGTTGATATCCAGTAATGCCTGGATGAAACTATAACATTTACTAACACCAAAAAAAAAAAAAAAAGAAGAAGAGAAAAATGTGTTTATTCTACATATTATTTAATTTGTGTTGACTGTCATGTATATAAATATAATTCAAATATATGTAAAGTAAATGTGTATGTGTATGTCTGTTTTAATTGAACCAAAGCATGTGTTGCTTTGTTTCAGTAGAGACTAAATTTGAAACAGCAAATGTAAGGCCCTTTTCTTCTTTCTTTGGGTCAAAGAAGCACGTTAAATAATGGACATAAGAGGTATTTCACCTGTGCATCTTTCAAGTCCTTAATGTTAACTCTAATCTTTATAGTTCTCCCCAAAATAGGGCATTGTTTTGCATTATTACTTGGGCATAGAAATATAGTTTCAGAAGTTTTCATTTTCTCTTTAACCTTTATTTTATATTGGAGTATAGTTGATTAACAATGTTATATGAGTTTGGGTGAAAAGCAAATTGATTCAGTTATCCCTATATGTGCATCTATTCTTTTTGAGATTCTTTTCCCATTGAGTTATTACAGAATATTGGGCAGAGTTCTCTATACAATACAGTAAGTGCTTGTTGGTTATCCATTTTAAATATGCCAGTATGTATATATCAATCCAAAACTCCCTTTTCTTTTCAGATAACTTTTACTTCATGGGTTAGGAAACCAATGTCATGACTTAGCTAGTCTGCTAAGATCATTTTAAGACCAGACTCTATTACTGACCTTCATAAATTCCCACATTCACTGCTGGATCACCATAATATTTGATGTGGCCAGAAATTGTTAGTTTACAGCTTGGTGGTAGAATAACGTCCCCCCCCCCGCCAAAAAAATTAAAAAAAAGATGCCCATGTCTTTCTAGAACCTTTGAATGTGCTAGCGAATTAATGTTGTAGACAGAATAAACGTTCCTAATTAACTGACCTTGAGATGGGAAGATTATACTAGAATATCCAGAGGGCTCAATATAATCACGTAGGTCCTAAGTAGAAGTAGGAAAACAGTAGAAGTAGTAGAAGAATAAGTAGAGGAGGGAAACAGACAGTTGTGTCAGAGTGGTGTGAAGCACTTGACCAGTTTTTATTGGTTTTGAAGATACAGAAGTGGGCCCAGGGATCAAGAAGTGTAGGCAGTTCTAGAAGCTGCAAAGACAAGAAATCATATTCTCCCCAGAGCCTCCAAAAAAGTATGAAGTTCTACTTATATCTTGATTTTAGCCCAATAAGACCTATTTCAGACTTCTGACTTCTAGAAATGTAAGTTTGTATAACTTGTTATAGTGGCAATATAAAAGTAATACAGAGCCTGGTTCAAGTGAATCCTGAAAAGTCTGGACATTTCTCTTTCCCAAATCCACAGCTTTCTTGGTTAATAGCAGCAAGCTCTTTTGTCAAACAAAACTTACAGCAAGCACTTGTGATGTTATTGCTTATTTCCTTCTCAAGGGTGCCCGTTTTCATCATTCAAGGTGCTCTAAGTCTTTGAACTGACTTAAAAGTTCTAGTTCTCTGTTTTGATTGCTGAAATCAGGCCTTGTTGATCTGAACTAGAGGTTTTTCATATATATTGAAACAGTGAAACATTTTTGGGCTTTTTATCTAAGTTGATTATAGAAAGCACCAAACATGCCTGCCTACCAACACAGTTCTGATTACTGCTCTTCTCTTGCTCTTTGTTATTATACCAGTAGCCTCATTATCTTGCCTGCTAGGTGTTACTATTTGGTGTCATCTCTGGACTTCATAATCCTCATGGAACTCATTGAAATGACATGATCTTCCACTTTTATCCATGGTTTACACTGGAGAAGCCACCATGATAATTTTTCAAGAATATCATCACTATGATTCTTAATGACTTTTTGAAAGAAAATCTCAGGCAGTCATATGTCTTAGTTCAGGCTGTGATAATAAAATACCACAGATTGTGTGGCTTAAAACACAAATATTTATTTCTCACACTTCTGGAGGCTAGGAACCCTGAGCTACACAAAAATTCTAGAAAACATGATTTTTTTTTTAAGAAATAGCACGTTTTATTTATGAGTGTCTGTTACAGCAGCATAATCTATTCTATCCTGATTATAATAGAGTAGTATATGTATGTGTGTGTGCATTTATACACATACAAACACAGATACACTCACACAAGCTAAAAAAAAGATTGGCATGTATTATTTTGTAGCTTTTTGGTGCTAAGAAATATGTTTATTACTCAAAAGTTGTTTATTGAGCCTCTACTATATCTTTGTGGATGCTACATTAGTGAACAAAACAGAAAAACAATACCCACCCTCAATGGGATTTATTTACATGGTTATTGTCCATGTTTATATGCATATATATTTACCCTAGTATTTCTTTTTTACCATGTTAACTAGTTTTTGAGTTTTCAGTTCCTCGGTGCTAAATTTATTCATGTAGTTATGAGATAGATTTCTAGAACTTTATCATCTTGCAAAACTGAAACTCTATATCTGTTAAACAACTCCCTTTCTACTCCCTCCACCCAGCACTTGGTAAACTACCATTCTACATTCTGTTTCTATGAATTTGACTACGTTAGTCACCTCTTATGAGTGGAATCATATATTTCTTGTTTTGTGAAAGTGAAAGTCACTCAGTCGTGTCTGACTCTTTGCAACCCCATGGATTATACAGTCCATGGAATTCTCCAGGCCAGAGTACTGGAGTGGGTAGCCTTTCCCCTCTCTAGGGGATCTTTACAACCCAGGGATTGAACCCGGGTCTCCCACATTGAAGATTGATTCTTTACCAGCAGAGCCACAAGGGAAGCTCAAGAATACTGGAGTGGGTAGCCTATCCTTCTACAGTGGATCTTCCCAACCCAAGAATTGAACCAGGGTTTCCTGCATTGCAAGTGGATTCTTTACAAACTGAGCTATCAGTTTTGTCACTAGGTTATTAAAAATTTAACCTTTAGGTTATTAATCTCTAGTGTACAGCAAGGCATAGTAGACATATTATATATTATAGATAGATAGATAGATAGTCAATGAAACTACATGTATATATTTATTCAATGAAAATACACATACATGCACACACATAACTTAGAAAAAGGGAGACAAGGTATGTATTTTGCAGCAATGCTTAAAAAATATGACAAGAATTAGTGACAACCTAGAAAAAAGTCTGAGTTGGTATATCTTTGGTCTAAATTACTAATTTTCTATAAATAATTTTGGTCATGAGTACAATTATAAGCTATTTCTTCTATAGGAATACAAGTGGGAAGGAAAATAGTGAATGTTAAAAGACAATGTTTAAAATTGTCTCATTCATACTATGTAAGTTTAGTCATTTCATTGATGAATCTTAGGCATTTTGATATGTATTTAGAAAAAGTTACTAAACGATGGCCCAAAACCAATAAAATAAAATAAAGTGAGGTAAATGTAGAACCCTGAGTTCGCATTCCAAAAATTGGGGAGCTTTATACTTTTTTATGATCATGAATGCTCCTATTGGACAGGAACTTCCTGGAGATATAATAATAAGTTTCAGACAAATACAAAACAAAACAAAACAAAAACAAGAATGTGGAGAAAAGGAAACCCTCATACAGTGTTGGTGGGACTGTAAATTGGTGCAGTCACTTTGAAAAACAGTATAAAAATTCCTCAAAAAATTAGAAATTAAAGTACCATATGGCCCAGCTATTCCACTTCTCGGTATATTTCAAAAGAATAAGAAAACACTAATTCAAAAGATAGATACAGCTCTATCTTCATTGCAGCATAATTTTCAATAGTCAAAATATAGAAACAACCTAATTATCCATCAATGGATGAATGGATAAGAAAATGTGGTTTATATATAGAATAGAGGAAGAATTGAAGATGGCAGAGGGGTAAGACATGAGGATCATCTTCTTCCCATAATACATCAAAAGTACAGCTGCATGTGGAACAACTTCTACAGAATATCTGTTGAATGCTGTCAGAAGACCTCAGACTTCCAAAAAGGCAAGATAATCTCCACATAAAGCAGTAGAAAAAGAGCAATAAGAAAATTGGAGCAAGGGGAGGGAGTAGAGACAAAGGAAACCAGAAGGGTGGTACATCTCAAGGAAGGAGCTATGAAGGAGGGAAAGTTTTTGCACACTCAGAGACCCCATCAGGGGTGAGGACAGAGGGGAGCTTCAGAATCTCAGAAGGGAATACAGCAACAGGTACTCGGAAGGCAAAATGCAAAATGGAGAGAACTCACCTTAGAGACTGTTGCCAACCCGCACATCAGTCAAGATGTGGTTTGCAGGTCTTCCATGACAAGTGAGGTCTGGGTGCTGAGTCTCAGGCTTTGGGAGTCAGACCATAGGGAGAGGACTGAGATTGACTGACATGAAAGTATTCTGAACAGGCAAGTATGATGCAGCTGAGGGAGTCCAGGGAAAAGCCTAGATCTTCCAGAGAGGCAAGAGATCATTGTTGTGGGGACCCTCTAACTCTGCAGACCCTGCTTTCATGAGTGCCATAGGCATGATGATCTGGCTGCAGTCTGCAACCCCAGACGTGGGCTGTGGGCATGCTTGTGGACATGCCACAGCCAAGGCTGACACAAGTGCCAGAAATTGGGGGTGAGGTGGGCCTGGTGTCTGTGATCCTAGAGGTGGGTGTGATGGCTGCTACAGTGGCCACCAAGCTGTGAACAGGTGCAGGTCACCACCTACAACTTCCTTGGAGCCTATGCAGCTTGGCTCTTCCAAGGAACCCACAACCTGGGAGAGTACACGACCCACTTCAGACTGTAGGGACTTCCAGCAGTCTCTGTAATCACAGGTACCCCCTGCACATCCCAACTGTGGCTGCCATACCCCTTCCTCTCTCCAATGCCACTGAGTAAGTGAGCTCTAATAAGCCTTGGCCTTCACCTCTGTTATGGATGGGGAACAAATGCTGAAGGATGGCCTACAAGCAGGGACAGGGCCAAAACCAAAGTGAAGTACCAAGGGCTATATGACCAAAGAAGATGAAGGAAATCCACTCCTGCAGCTGTGGGTACAGCAGATTAAATCCCTGCAATTAGCTTAAGACTGTGGACCTTGGGGGCAAATGTGGACTTTGGAAGCAAGTCAAAGATCCCCTGGAGAAGGGAAACGCGACCCATACAGTATTCTGGCCTGGAGAATTCAATGGACTGTATAGTCCATGGGGTCGCAAAGAGTTGGATACAACTGAGCCACTTTCACTTTCACAGGCTGGACTAAGGCCAGATCTGATTCAGAATTGACCCCAAGGTGCCCGCAGCAAACCCAGAGACCTTCTGACAAACAGTGGAGGACTTTCTGAGTAGGCAGATTGGCTAGAGCTCACTGTGTGACAAGGACAACTGACGTCACAGGAAAATATTCTTGCTACCACTCTATACATACATACTTTTTTGTTTTGTTAAATTGTTGTTCCTTTTTATTAATCCTTTAATTTTTATTTTTTACTTACTTTTTCTTCTTTTTAATGCTTCTATTTTAAAATTAATTTTAGTTATTTTTTTCCTATTTCTGCAATAACTTTCCATTATATTTAATTTCTGCCCATGTTTCTAGTTTTGTTTTTGCTGCTCTAGTTTTTAGTGTTTCTTTTCATTTATGGATTTTTTGGTTTGATTGCTATCTTCTGTTTTACTTCCTCTGCTTATTCTTTCTTCTTTTCGTCTTCTTGTGAGTATAAGTTTCTGTTTATGTGTTCCTGTCTGATTAATGTTGTTTTTACCATGTGTGTTGGGGCTTTTTCTGTCTGTTGTTTTTGTTTGTATGTTCGTTTGAATTTTTTCGCTTTCTCTTTTATTTACTTATTTATTTTTCTTTTTTTTTTTCTTTCTTTCTTTCTTTTTCCCTTCTATGCTGTGTGGCTTGTGGAGACTTGGTGCTCCAGAAAGGGGTCAGGCCTGAAGCTCCAAGGTGGGAGACCAGAGTATAGGATATTGGAACACCACCGAACTTCTAACCTCATGGAATACTAATCAGCAAGAGCTCTCTCAAAGGCCTCCATCTCAATACTCACTAAGACCTGGCCCCACCCAAAGGTCAGCAATCTCCTGTGCTTGATGTTTCATACCAAACAACTAGCAAAACATGAACACAAACCTACCCGTTAGCAGACAGGTTGCTGAAAGTCATACCAAGCTCACAGATACCCCATAACAAAACACTGGGTGTGACACTGCCTTTTAGAAAGATAAGGATCTATCTCCAGCAACCAGAACATAGGTACCGATCCTAGCTACCAGGAAAACTGTCCAAACCTACCCACTGGGGACAAACTCCATAAGTAAGAGGAACTATGATCTTGTAGCCTGCAGAAAGGAGACCCCCCAAACAATAAATTAAACAAAATGAAAATACAGAGAAACTCTCAGATATGCAGATGACACCACCCTTATGGCAGAAAGTGAAGAAGAAGTAAAGAGCCTCTTGATGAAAGTGAAAGAGGAGAGTGAAAAAGTTGACTTAAAGCTCAGCATTCAGAAAACTAAGATCACAGCATCTGGTCCCATCACTTCATAGCAAATAGATGGGGAAACAGTGGAAACAGTGGCTGACTTTATTTTTCTGGGCTCCAAAATCACTGAAGATGGTGATTGCAGCCATGAAATTAAAAGATGCTTACTCCTTGGAAGGAAATTTATGACCAACCTAGACAGCATATTAAAACGCAGAGACATTAGTTGGTCAACAAAGTTCCGTCTAGTCAAGGCTATGGTTTTCCCAGTGGTCATGTATGGATGTGAGAGTTGGACTATAAAGAAAGCTGAGCACTGAAGAACTGATGCTTTTGAACTGTGGTGTTGGAGAAGACTCTTGAGAGTCCCTTGGACTTGAAGGAGATCCAACCAGTCCATCCTCAAGGAGATTAGTCCTGGGTGTTCATTTGAGAGACTGATGTTGAAGCTGAAACTCCAATACTTTGGCCACCTGATGCAAAGAGCTGACTCATTTCCAAAGACCCTAACGCTGGGAAAGATCGAGGGCAGGAGGAGAAGGGGATGACAGAGGATGAGATGATTGGGTGGCATCACTGACTCAATGGACATGGGTTTGGGTGGACTCCGGGAGTTGATGATGGACAGGGAGGTCTGGCGTGCTGCAGTTCATGGGGTCACAGAGAGCTGGACACGACTGAGCAACTGAACTGAACTGAACATGCAGCAGGTGAAGGAGTGTGGTTAAAAAAAAAACAAACAAAACACCAGGACAAACAAAGAGAAAATGGAAAGTCTACTTGAAGAAGAATTCAGAGTAATGGTAGTAAAGATGATTCAAAACCTAAGGAATAAAATGGAGGTACAGATAAATAGAATGGAAGCACGAGTTGAGAAGATACAAGAAATATTTAACAAGGACCAAGAAGAACTAAAGAACAGTGAACAACGAACAACATAACTCAAATGAACAATACACTAGAGGGAAACAATAGCAGAATAACTGAGGCAGAAGAATAGATAAGTGAGTTGAAATATATAATGGTAGAAATAACTGAAGCAGAGCAGAATAAAGAAAAAAATGAAAAGAAATGCAGATAGTCTCAGAGACCACTGGAACATTAAATGCACCAACATTCAAATTATAGGCATCTGAAGAAGAAGAGAAAAATAAAGAGTGTGAGAAAATATTTGAAGAGATTTTATTTGAAAACTTCCCTAACATGGGAAAGAAAGTAGCCATCCAACTCCAGGAAGCCCAGAGGGTTCTATACAGTGTAAGCCCAAAGAAACATCCCAAGACACATATTAAGCAAAGTAGCAAAAATTAAACACAAAGAAAAAAATTTTGAAAGCAGCAATGGAAAAGCAACAAATAACATAAAAGGGAATCCACATAAGGTTTACAACTGATCTTTCAGCAGAAATTCTGCAGGCCAGAAGGAAGTGTCAGTATGTAGTTAAAGAGATGAAAGGAAAAAAGTCTATATACAATGAGATACTATTCAGTTATTTATAAAATGAAATCCAACAATAGTGGGTAACACAGATATACTTGAAAGTATTAGGCTAAGTGAAATAAGTTCAATGAAAAAATACAAATAGCAAATTATTTCACTCATATGGAGAATAAAAAATAAATAATGCAAATGAATAAGCAAGATGAAACCAAATCCATAGATACAGAGAATAGATCAGTGATTATCAGGGAGAAGGGATTTGAGATTGGGTGAAATGGGTTAAAGGGATCAGCTGAATGGTGATAGATGGTAACTAGTCTTGTGGTAATGATCATTTTGTGGTATATACAGGTGTTGAATTATAATGCTGTACACTTGACACATATAATAAAAATAATTTCAAATCATATACAGTATGTTCTCTTATCCCATAGGAATTAGAAATCAATAAGATGACTTGGAAAACCTCAAAACATTTAGAAATAACACAGTTAATTCTAAATATGTAGGTTAGTGAAGGAATCACAATTGAAGTTATCAAATATTTCAAACTTGTGTAAATGAAAATGTAACATACGAAATTCTGGCCCCATGCCAAGTTCTTTGATTACAGTCATACCCATTTGTAGTGACTGGCTGCTTCCCTTTCACAAGGGTAGAAAAAAATCAGTTGAGATAAAGACTGTATGGTATGGCCACAGAATATAAGGTGGTTAGTGGTTGTTGTGGTCTTCCATGCTTAATTATGTTTAACTCTTTGCAACTCCATGGACGGTAGCCCGCCAGGCTCCTCTGTCCATGGAATCCTGGAATGGGTTGACATTTCCTACTCCAGGATCAAGTAGTTACTATCCACCATATTGGGGTCTTCCCAAGTGGATCACGGAGAAGGCACTGGCGACCCACTCCAGTACTCTTGCCTGGAAAATCCCATGGATGGAGGAGCCTGGTAGGCTTCAGTCCATGGGGCTGCGAAGAGTAGGACACGACTGAGCAACTTCACTTTCACTTTTCACTTTCATGCATTGGAGAAGGGAAATGGCAACCCACTCCAGTGTTCTTGCCTGGAGAATCCCAGGGCCGGGGGAGCCTGGTGGGCTGCCATCTATGGGGTCGCACGGAGTCGGACGCAACGGATGCAACTTAGCAGCAGCAGCAGCAGCAGCAGCAAGTGGCTCAGTGGTAAAGAATCTGCCTGCCAATGCAGGAGACATAAGAGATGTGGGTGGTTCCATCCCTTGGTCAGGAAGATCCCATGGAGTAGGAAATGGCAACCCACTCCAGGATTATTGCCTAGAAAATCCCATGGACAGAAGAGAATTGCAGGCTACAATTCTTTTGTCATTGTTGTTGTTCAGTTGCTAAGTTGTATCTGACTCTCTGCGACCCCATGGAATGCAGCATGCTAGGCTTCCCTGTCCTTTACTAGCTCCCAGAGTTTGCTCAAATTCATGTCTACTGAATCAGTGATACTATCTAACCATTCATCTTCTGCCACTCCCATCTCCTTTTGCCTTCAGTCTTTTCCGGCATCAGCATCGTTTTGAATGAGTCAGCTCTTTTCATCAGGTGGACAAAGGATTGGAGCTTCAACTTTAGCATCAGTCCTTCCAATGAATTCAGGGTTTATGGGTTGATTTCCTTTAGGATTGCTCGGTTTGATCTCCTTGCTGTCCGAGGGACTCTCAAGAGTCTTCCCCAGCACCATAGTACAAAAGCTTCAATTATTTGGCTCTCAGTCTTCTTTATGGTCCAGCTCTCACATCCAGACATGACTACTGGAAAGACCATAGCTTTGACTATATGCATCTTTGTTGGCACAGTGCATTTTAATACACTCTGCTTTTTAATACACAGTCTAGGTTTGTCATAGCTTTCCTCCCAAGGAACAAGTGTCTTTAGTTTCATGGCTTCAGCCACTGTCCACAGTGATTTTGGAACCCAATAAAAGAAAATCTGTCACTGCTTCCACTTTTTCTCCTTCTATTTGACATGAAGTGATGGGACCAAATGCCATGATCTTAGTTTTTTAAATACTGACTTTCAAGCCAGCGTTTTCACTCTCTTCTTTCACCCTCATCAAGAGGCTCTTCAGCTCCTCTTCAGTCTCTGCCATTACAGTGGTATCATCTGTGTGTCTGGGGCTGTTGTTATTTCTCCTGGCAATCTTGATGTGATTCATCCAGCCTAGCATTTCACATGATACAATTTTCATAGAAGTTAATAAGCAGGGTGACGATATACAGCTTTGTACTCTTTTCCCAGTTTTGAACTAGTCAACTATTCCATGTCCCATTCTAACTGTTGCTTCTTGACCCCCCTAGAACTTTCTCAGGAAATAGGTAAGATGGTCTGGTCTTCCCATCTCTAAAAATTTTTCATGGTTTGTTGTGATCCGCATAGTCAAAGGCTTTAGCATAGTCAGTGAAGCAGAAGTAGATGTTTTTCTGCAATTCCTTTGCTTTCTCGGGGCAGTCACAAAGAACTGGACACAGCTGAGCTACTAAGCATGCACACATCCTGTCTATTTATGGAAGCAGATAGCCCCCTTCTATCTTAAAGTGATTTTCATATGTCTGGTATACCCGTGCCTGGCATATAATAGACATTCAATAATTACAGTAGTATTTTTGGTAATTGTTTTTATTTACCTCTGATACCATGAAACTATTGCTACCATCCCCAATACTCCTATTCTGAGATGATCTCATTTATAACATAGACTTTGTTGAAGACTCTAAGATAGTACTTCACTTTGTACATATTAGATATGCTTTCTACCTCTTTGATTTTGTCCTTCTTTTCACTTCTGGATACATCAAGCTATTTGTGAATCCCTAATATAAATGCTTGATATTATCCCAACAATGAACTGTCATAGAACTGCACACATCCACATCTGTTTGGGGCAAACATAATTCTTCAGCATTAGAAGTGCTTTTAGGATAAGATGGTAAATAGTGACTCTCTGTGAAAGTCACACAGCTTTTAGAAGATGGATGGATTTTTTTTATCCTTGTATAGGGGCTAATGTTTGTGTCAGTGACATTTTACAAACAAATGAACGATACTTCTTAGACTGCTAAATTTGAAACCAGAAAAGAGATGATAGGTAGCACTCATCATGTAGTTAAATTATGCTTACTAGCTACTGGATGATAAGATGTAGCTTGGGCAATCAATCAATTTTGGAGCATATTTTTAATTTCTTCAGGTATTTGTATGGATTGATTACTATTGTTACATTAGGTAACATCATTGCATTATTTTAAGGTTGATATCATTAGCCACAGACACATGCAAAATATAAGAACTGAATGTTAAAAGACAAGGTGACCTTATATCTTAGAGTACAGATAAATAGTAAATGATCTCTATAACCTCCAACATTGATGTTTCAAGGTAATTTGATAACACGACCCTTAACTAAAATACTGAAGTGTGATACTATACATCACAGTCAGAGGCATTCACTGACTGTAAGGGCAATTAGTTACAGTGACTTTTCCAATCCTACCATATTAAATTTAATTAATCTATCATTGATTGAAAGATACCTTGGTTTTATTAGACATTTTCTAGGCATTTGCTGATATTAATAAAACTAGTATATTTATAGTTTTAGCTTTGAGAGATGGGTGTTTATTCATTTCTAAGACAATGATTCAGACATTATGTTTAGATTTTATGAAGGCTGTCTATGGGTCAAGGTCACATGCATGAAGGTGTGTGTGTGTGTGTGTGTGTGTGTGTCTGAAAAAGGGAGGAGAGAGAAGGAGAGTTAGGGAGGGAGGGAAAGAGAATATACTTTTCATAGAAGTTAATAAGCAGGGTGACAATATACAGCTTTGTGGGAGAATTATATTGCTAAGTTCTTTTTTCCTTTTGACTTTGAAAATGAAAATCTCTACCCTACCCCCACCCACCCTGCTGTCTTTTCCCATTAGACTGCTATCTCCAAGAAGGCAGAAACTAGATGTTGGTATTTATAATGCACGAATACTTTGCACAGTGTTATGTTCTTATAGATATTAATTCTGATTCCAAAGGAGCAGCAGTTGATATTAAAACTGTTACAAAGTAAAGAAGAGAAATGCATGGAACAAAATTCATCTCAATTATTATAAATGGCAGTCCTCCAGTAACATTTAGGTAGTGTATCTTAGATATTAAGAACTCCAGTTTCAGAGTCAGAGAAACATTATCTTGAGTCCCAGCTTTTCTGCTGAGATTTGCTGATATCAGGCAAGGTAATTAAATCTTATTTTATTCATTGATGAATGGGTAAAACAAAAATGCCTATTACATTGGCTTGTGTGAATTCTTATTATCATTGTTATGTATTTTTTCATGATGTCTATGCAAGCAATTACATTATTGAAAATGTGTTCCATCTCTAAGATGTTCAAAAAATATAGAGCAGTCTCTCTAGTATGTGGCAGAGAGAGAATACTAAGAAAATAGCACCTGCTGCTGTTGGATGCCTACCAATTAGCCATTCTTCTTCTCACTTTTGCAAACAGGATGCTGATTTTATTCACATTTCGGGGAAGATTGTGCTCTGCACAGGGAATGGCTAGTGACTGATATAGTCAGTTATATAAATCCTCTACTTTTTCAGACTGTTCATGGGGTTCTCAAGGCAAGAATATTGAAGTGGTTTGCCATTCCCTTCTCCAGTGGACCACATTCTATCAGACCTCTCCACCATGACTTGTCCATCTTGGGTGGCCACACATGGTATGGCTTAGTTTCATTGAGTTAGACAAGGCTGTGGTCCATGTAATCAGATTGGCTAGTTGTCTGTGATTGTGGTTTCAGTCTGTCTGCCTTCTGATGCCCTCTCTCAGTGCCTACCGTCTTACTTAGTTTTCTCTTATCTTGGATGTGGGGTATCTCTTCACAGCTGCTCCAGCAAAGCGCAGCCACTGCTCCTTACCTTGGACATGGGGTAGCTCCTCCCGGCCGCCATGAACCATAAACTTCCAGATGTTCAAGCTGGTTTTAGGAAAGGCAGAGGAACCAGAGATCAAATTGCCAACATCCGATGGATCATCAAAATAGCAAGAGCATTCCAGAAAAACCTCTATTTCTGCTTTATTGACAATGCCAAAGCCTTTGACTGTGTGTATCACAATAAACTGTGGAAAATTCTGAAAGGGATGGGAATACCAGACCACCTGACTTGCCTCTTGAGAAATCTGTATGCAGGTCAGGAAGCAACAGTTAGAACTGGACATGAAACAACAGACTGGTTCCAAATAGGAAAAGGAGTACATCAAGGGTGTATATTGTCACCCTGCTTATTTAACTTATATGCAGAGTACAACATGAGAAACGCTGGGCTGGAAGAAACACAAGCTGGAATCAAGATTGCCAGGATAAATATCAATAACCTCAGATATGCAGATGACACCACCCGTATGGCAGAAAGTGAAGAAGAACAAAAGAGCCTCTTGATGAAAATGAAAGATGAGAGTGAAAAAGTTGGCTTAAAGCTCAACATTCAGAAAAATACGAGCATGGCATCCAGTCCTATCACTTCATGGCAAATAGATAGGGAAACAGTGGAAACAGTGGCTGACTTTATTTTTCTGGGCTCCAAAAATCACTGCAGATGGTGATTGCAGCCATGAAATTAAAAAGACGCTTACTCCTTGGAAGGAAAGTTATGACCAACCTAGATAGCATATTAAAAAGCAGAGACATTACTTTGTCAACAAAAGTCCGTCTAGTCAAGGCTATGGTTTTTCCAGTGGTCTGTATGGATGTGAGATGTGAAGAAAGCTGAGTGCCAAAGAATTGATGTTTTTGAACTGTGGTGTTGGAGAAGACTCTTGAGAGTCCCTTGGACTGCAAGGAGATCCAACCAGTCCATCCTAAAGGAGATCAGTCCTGGGTGTTCATTGGAAGGACTGATGTTGAAGCTGAAACTCCAATACTTTGGCCACCTGATACGAAGAGCTGACTCATTGGAAAAGGCGCTGATGCTGGGGAAGATTGAGGGCAGAAAGAGAAGGGGACGACGGAGGATGAGATGACTGGATGGCATCATCGACTCGATGGCCATGGGTTTTGGTGGACTGCGGGCGTTGGTGATGGGCAGGGAGGCCTGGCCTGCTGCAGTTCATGGGGTTGCAAAGAGTCGGACACAACTGAGCAACTGAACTGAACTGAATACACAAAATCATATAGGGGAAAATTGTATATAGCTAAGGATCTTGGAGCCTTATTGAATATAACCTAAAAACTAGATATATTTTCAAATCACTTAAACAGGTATTAATAATAGTAATCAACTCCTAAGTCACTTCAGTTGTGTTAGACTCTGCAACGCCATGGACTGTAGCCCACCAGGCTCCTCTATCTGAGGGATTCTCCAGGCAAGAATACTGGTGTGGATTGCCATTTCCTTCTCCAATAGTAATCAAAGTTAACATATATTGAGTGCCTTCTATATGCTAGACTGTTGTTCTAAGCACTCTATGTATAGTAACTCTCTTAAACCCATGCTGTTGCTGTTATTATTCCTATTTTGCAGAGAAGGAAACTGAGGCACAAAGGGATTTATTAACTTGCTTAAGAGTATACAGCCATTAAGTGGTAGATCTGGGATATAATCTGGCATATGATCTAGGCACTCTGCTATAAAACCCATGCTCTTAACATTACTTGAATGTTGTGAGATTTACAGTAGTCCATCATTAGTGCATGCTAATGGTTCAGTTTTTAAATGTTTAGGGATTCTGAAAAATAAAAAAGTCAATAATACTTTGAATAAATATTGGTACTTTCTTGTAGGAAGAAGGGTCTTCTTAGAAACTGAAGATAGATTATGCTTTGAATGTTGTTGTTCAGTTGCCCAGTCATGTCCGACTCTGTGCTACCCCATGGACTGCAGCACGGCAGACCTCCCTGTCCCTCACCCTCTCCTGAAGTTTGTCCAAGTTCATGTCCATTGCATCAGTGATACCATCCAATCATCTCACCCTCTGACACCCTCTTCTTTTTTTGGATAGGCAGTGCATAAAAGAGGTGTGCAGTTAAGCAAAGAACATGAATAAAAACATTCATGCAGCAATGAGCTTGTAACATACAAGGCACATTAAGGACATTGATGAAAATAGTCTCAGAAAAAAATTTAAAAATCTCTTTATAGTCTATTCCTTTTGTTGTTGTTGTTTTCATGCTTCCCTCTTCCCTTCAGTACCTCCTCTCAGTCAAATAAGGTGACAGACTTAATAATAACTCCCCAAAGATGCCCACATGCAAACTGGAATTTTTGAAAATGTCCTTACATGGCAAAAGGGACTTTGCAAATATAATTTAGATTATGCATTTCAGAATAGATAAATTACCTCAGATTATCTGGGTGGACCCAATCTTATCCTGTAAGCACTTGGGAGCAGAAAAATTTCTTTGGTTGGAATTGAAGATGCAACAGCAGCAAAAGGCAAATGTGATGCAGAACAAGGTGAAACCAGAGAGGTCCCAAGCATGAGAGGGACTCACTGTGCTGTTTCTGGTTTTGAGATGTAAGAGTCCCATCAGCAAGTGCTAGAGAGAGGTTTCTAGGAGTTAAGGTGTCTCTGGCTGACAGAAGCAAAGGAATTTATCTTACAACTTTATGGAACTGAAATTGGACAGCAATATGAACGAGCTTAGACTGGATTCTTCCCCAGAGCCTGCAATAAGGAACAGATTCCTGTTGACATCTTGGTTTCCATCCAGTGAGACCCATCTCAGGTTTAAGACCCTACAGAAACTGTGAGAAAATAATTGTGTGTTGTTATAAACAACCAAGTTTGTAGTAATCTGTTACAACAGTAATAGAAAACAAATATTGATGATGTGCTGAAGATCATATATGGACTATGGAAGAGACAAGGGCAAGTAAGTGGCAAAATTTCTATCACTTAAAGTCCTGAAAATAATGGAAACATATATAAATACTCCAAAAATCTTTTTTTCTCAGATTTTTCAGAAGTCTGATATTTAAAATGGTATATTTCTACCTTTATTCTCTCTTAATGTTTAAGTAAATGAGTTGTCATTCCTTAAAGTGGAGATGTTACTTTGCCAACAAATGTCCATATAGTCAATGCTATGGTTTTTCCAGTAGTCATGTATGGAGGTGAAAGTTGGACCATAAAATAGACTGAGAGCTGAAGAACTGATACTTTCAAATTGTGGTGCTGGAGAAGTCTCTTGAAAGTCCCTTGGACTACAAGGAGATCAAACAAATCAATCCTAAAGGAAATCAACCCTGAATATTCTTTGGAAGGACTGATGCTGAAGCTGAAGCTCCAGTACTTTGGCCATCTCATGCAAAGAGCTGACTCATTGGAAAAGACCCTGATGCTGGGAAAGATTGAAGGCAGGAGAAGGGGATGACAGAGAACAAGATGGTTGGATGGCATCAACTGACTCAAAGGACATGAGTTTGGGCAAGCTCCAGGAGATAGTAAAGGACAGAGAAGGCTGGAGTGCTGCAGTCCATGGGATAGCAAAGAGTTGGACATGACTGAGCAACTGAACAACAAAGTGGAAATGGGAATGGCAGTCCACTTCAGCACTCTTACCTGGAGAATCCCATAGACAGAGGAGCCTGGTGGGCTACCGTCCATGGGGTTACAAAGACTCAGACAGAACTGAGCAACAAACTCTTTCCAAGTGCTTTAGAAATGGTAAATTTAAATTGATAGTCTACTCAATTTCCTGTCTCTCCACATCAGGAGTTTTCATTTAATTGGGGTATCTTTTATCTTAGTCAATATTTATAGGAAGTAGTGGAACTAGAATCTTGCTTACTTTGAGAGATCTATGAGACTAGATCCTTTATGAATTGTTATAGGGGAGGAAAAGAGAAAACAGTTTTTTCCTACTGGCATACTGAAATATAAAAAGAAAAGATTTACTACTCATGAGGAATATACTGGTAACCCAGGTTGCTTGTGGTTTCTAAAATATAAGGCTGTATCTCTTGCCAAGGGAAAAGTTTCCAACATTGAATATGCATTTCCTATCAGTGTATCTTTGTGTGACTTTCTATATTCCAGACTTCATCATGTTCTACTGCCCTCATGTGAATCTTTTGTGAGGGTTAAAAACAACTGCTTAATTACAGATAATGATCAAGTTAATACTCTACCTTCTCTCTTTTCAGCATTAATCTGTTTAGTTTTGTATTTATAAATATGATAATACTTAAATTTTGAATATGTTCTTTCAACATCAAAAATTCATATTATATCTAAAAGAAGTGGTCTATCCTAAACAAAGATATATCTGAAATTTAAGAAATAATGAAGAAAACCTACTGAGCTAGGGTAAAGACTGTATTTTTTTTCCTTGATTGATTTCAAATAGATTTTTTTGTTGGTTAGCTATTTTTTGTTGTTGTTTTTACACTGAGATAATTAAAGCTATGTTGAACAAAGATGTCTTTTTTTGTGTGATCGTATTTCTAATGATGACACTAAGAGGAAAAAACAGAATTTCAAGTGCTACAGGCTTAACCGCAAGTAACAACAGAGTTAGAAGGGTTGTTAGGTTGAGATGAATTCTAGTGATTTAAATTATATTTCTCTAATTTGTTTTGAAACTATATCTCATGTTTTAATGTGTTTTATATTATATTGATTCCAGAATTTTGAACATTGATTGTCTCATTGTTTTCTAAAAAGAAAAACGTGAATAATTTATTCCTCTGTTTAATCGTTGTATTACAGGACAAATTGTTTAGAATCTTCCCACCTTAGCTGGTGCTACCCTAGTGGTTCAAATGGTAAAGAATCTGCCTGTAATGCAGGAGATCTGGGTTCAATTCCTGGGTTGGGAAGATCCCCTGGAGAAGGGAAGGGCAACCCACTCCAGTATTCTTGCCTGGAGAATCCCATGGACAAAGGAGCCTGGCATGGTTCAGTCCCATGGAGCTTAAGAGTCAGACACAACTTAGTGACTAAATCATCACCAATTCAAGCCAGAAGCCAGGGGCTAAGCTCAAAATGGGTGGGGAAGACAGTGGAGGAGGGGAGGGAGGCAATGATCTAAAAATGCAGTTAATTGTTATACAACATGGGAGGTTAAGGGCCAACCCCCATGCATTCAAAAATCCACATATAACTTGAGCTTTACTGATAACATAAGCAGTCAATCAACATATTTTTTGTGATATGTTTTATAAGCTTTATTCTTTTTTTAATTCTCTCACTTTATTCTTTTTGAAAATTGTTTTAACTATTCTACTTGTCTTGATTTTCTTTTTATTTTTTTAATTTATTTTTAAATTGGAGGATAATTGCTTTACAATATTGTGTTAGTTTCTACCAGACATCAGCATGAATCAGTCATAGGTATACACATGTCTTCCCAGTCTTGAAGCTCCCTCCCATCTCACACATCCCTAGGTTGTCAAGGACACTGGGTTGAGCTCCCTGTGTCATACATGAAACTCCCACTGGTGAACTGTGTTCCTACAATAAAGTAAGCTAGATAAAATAGAATGCTATTAAGAAAATTGTAAGCAGAAAATGCATTTACAGTCCTGTACTATACTTATTGATATCGTAAGTTTGTGTTGTCTGTTTATAAGATGAATCCTCCATCAGTAAATATATGAATATTTTCTCATATGATGCAAAATACTGTAGATGCTACTAATTCTAGACATCAAAATGAAAAGATATTATGAAAAAAATTAACTTTTATTTACAAGTGTAATGGTTTGTGCATTGATAAAAACTAGCAACAATATAATTGCTTTATGGTAGCCTAGCCTATAGACAAATGAATGGATATTACAATATCTTTGACATACATTATTGCAGTCATATTCATAGAACAGTATTGGAAGCATTGTTACATTAAAAACACAAGTGATGATAGGCTCCAGTTACAAAAGAGAGACATAGTGTATGGTAATATACTTCTATGAAAGCAAAGTTCAGAACAATAAGACAATCATAAAATTATTAATTTTTTATTAAATATCACTCACCTTATGCCTATGTAAGGATGGACTAGTAACTATACATATTTTATGCATTCATAACATACCTAACTTTTTATTAATTTAAAAAATTTTCTAGGCTATACAGTTCACTTGTGAGTTTTTTCAAATTGACACAAATCTCCAAAATTTTTTCTAATATATTTATCAAAATTAAATCCACATATAGGTGGACCTGCAAGGTTCAATCCCATGTTGTTCAAGGATCAGCTGTAACACAAAATTGAGGAAAGCACTGAGGGAGAATGGAATTGAACTGAAAAGAAGCAGTAACTTAGGGAGACAGCTGTGAGCTTAGGTCTAGAGAAAGTGAGTGTAATTGATGTGCAAGATTCATTTCATTTCTATATGATACTGTGCTGAATTGAGTGTCACTATGCTAAGAGGGCCAGGTTATTGTAGGGATGAACTAAACTTATAACGGAGGTTACAGATGAGTAAGGAGGTGGAAGGAAAATATGGTAAAGCTTCAAAATGACTTTAGCCAGTGAGAGTTTTGTGAAGGCCATACCAATAGGAAGAGCTATTGAGGTAAGACTGAAGGAGTGAAAAGGTCTTGAGAGTATAGCCTGCCTACATCAACCTTAAATGCCAACTGAAAGAACCAAGAAGAAAAGGAGTATTGCTGTAGAGCTCAGAGCAGCCATTGGACTCTTTGCTGATGCAATGACATGCTTCTCATAGCCAGTGAGGTCACCTGGTTGCCCACTTTATCTAACTAAACATTATCTTGAATAGGAACAGGAATTTGGTAAGAAACAGAAATAAGAGAAACTGAGTTGTTGCTGAATTGAAAGACTGATTCATTACATTTTAAAAATATTTGGTTTGACTAAAAAGTGAGTCAGAGTTAAGTAAATACAGTTTTACCTGCTCCATTAAGGATAGGGACCTGGGAAGAAGATCACATTCATCATTAAAGATTTATATTATTTCTGATCATCTAATTTTTGGTATAAGTAATTTTTAAGCTCCATTGCACAGCAAAGTTTAAAATAAGTATGTAAATATTTATACATCTAGTAAAATATTGTACTTGCATAAGTATATATGTGAATGCACACAAACATACACAAACACAAAAGAAATCCTGCTACTCTATCTAATATTACAACATAATTATTTTTTCTTTTCAAGAGTTGTTTGAAATTATGCATTTAAAAGCATTCTGTTTGTATTGTGAAATATAAATACCTATACATTTATGAATAAATTCACACTTCAGAAGACTAATATATATTCCTTCTTAGTCATAATCCTCTTGCTACCCAAAGATATCTTTATAAACATGCTTTTATAAAAATATTCTCTTACTTCTATGTACACTTTATCACCTATATGTGTGCTGTGTGCTAAATGGTTTCAGTCATGTCTTACTCTTTGCAACCCAATGGACTGTAGCTCTCCAGGCTCCTCTGTTCATGGGATTCTCAAGGCAAGAATACTGGAGTGGTTGCCATGCCCTCCTTGAGGGGATCTTCCTGACCCATGGATTGAACCCGTGTCTCTTACATCTCCTGCATTGGCAGGCAGGTTCTTTATCACTAGTGCCACTTGGGAAACCCTTATCACCTATGTGTATTTCCCTAAATAATATGGTATAGTTTTGCTTTTTTGATCTTTGTATCATGAAATCATACTGTATTATTAGTTTGTATCCTGCTTTTTTACCCCAACATTTTCTTAAATATGTAATCCATTGTATTGCATGAAAGCTATAGCTAGTATTTTTATAGGTACATACAATAGTGATAATGTATGACTCTATCAGAAATATTTTATTCTATTATGAATGACATGTGGGTTATTTTCAGTACTTTGCTGTCATAAACCACTCTTTTGATCATTCTTGTATGTGTGTATGTGTGTGTTAGTTGCTCAGTCGTAGCCAACTCTTTGTGACCCCCTGGGTTATAACCTTCCAGGCTCCTCTGTCCATGAATTCTCCAGGCAAGAATACTGGAGTGGGTTTCCATTTCCTTCTCCAGGGGATCTTTCTGACCCAGGGATCAAACGCAGGCCTCCTGCATTACAGGCAGATTCTTTACTGAGCCACCAGGGAAGCCCAAGCAATGCCAAACTATTTCCCAAATGGATTCTACAAACCAAATCATGCTTGGAAATTTTTACTTGAATAGATTATGTGTGGTTTGTGTATCCATTCCTCTAGTTTGGAATGTAGGTTGTTTTCCTTTCTTTATGATTACATATGATGCTACAATGAATTTCTTTGTAAACTTTGCATACTGTGCCAAAGTTTCTGTTTCTTTCTCTATAACAAATTCTTAGATTTGAAATTATTTTTCTCAAAAGTTGAAAATATTTTGGTAAACAGTTGATAATTTTTGATGTTCTTGATATAATTTTTGTGTTTAAAAGTACTCTTATTTGGGATACTTCACATATATCTTTATTCCCTTGCCCCTTTGTGAAGCATAGTGCTGTTACTGAAAGTCTGTGGTACAAGAGCATTGAAGAAGAAATAGATTTGGCAGAATCATATGTATTATTTGTATATTTCCTTATGAATATATTCTATTTCTTATAAATAAGGATGTTTCCTAGAATAGTAGAAATGCTTTTCATTATATACTGTATTTATGTTCCTGAAAACTTTTTGAAAAGTTATACACAATTTCTGGGAGTGTCTTTTGTTCAAGAAAAAAGGCTCATGTCAAAAATTTTTCATGTCTTGTTCTGATGTACCGAAGAGTCACACATTTCTGCTCTGACTAGAGCTAAGCAAAGCAATAAATGTAAAATATACTTGGAATCAAATGAAAGCTTAAATAATGCTTAAAAGTTCCTAAATATATATCATATCTGCAACTGTGCTGTGTTGATTTAAAATGGTATTGGCTATTCTTAAACATATTATAAACATTTTAAATAACCACACAAATTTTATGAATTTCTTTGAGATTTTATTTCAAGCTATATTTTGTTTTGGATGCACAGTAATTTTTAAAGGATAATCATGAAAAAAAGTACGTTATGAACCAAGCATGCTGAAAAAAAATAAAACAAAACAAAACAATGGCCACACTGGGGATTGACCTCCAAAGGAAAGGTAAATCTACTGAGACTGTATAAGACGGAACTGCACTAATGCCCGTCTATTTTATTTGTATTGAATTGGCCTACAACTAGAGCTGAGTTAACCAGAGCCCTCAATTTCTTTTCTTCCTTTTAGAAGCGGCCTGACTGATTTGATTTCAAGCCGCCTGGGGTTGTAAGAAACAAAATCCTCCCCCATTAAAACTGCATGGTGTTTATGACCACTACAGGGCCAGTTTAAAAAACAATGAAAAAAGTTGACTTATGAAAAATAAAGCTGGTTAATTACACCAATTGGGCTTAATGTAAAAACCACAGGTGTCTCTTTTACAAGTTTTTGTTGAGCTCTTGCCCATAGCATGTTTATATGACATGGATGAAGCTGAAATCTTTACTGTGGCCAGCTTTAAAAGGGAAACATTTTGTTCACCTCAATATACAGTTCAGACCACATGTGATGTCATAGAAATGACACAACCTATGAAAGCTTGTTTCTGCCTCGAGGAATACAACATCTGCTTCATTATTTATGGAATTAAAATAAAACAATTTCATTAATGTCCGGGCAAAGAACTCATTTGCTATATATTTTAAGTAGAAATATAAAGGGACTTAATCGATAGTTCTTATTATTTTAGGCTTCCCAGATACCTCAGTGGTAAAGAACTCACCTGCCAAGCAGGAGAGGCAGGTTCAATCCCTGGGTTGGGAAGATTCCCTGGAGAAGGAAATGACAACCCACTCCTCCAGTTTTCTTGCCCGAGAAATCCCATGAACAGGGGAGCCTGGTGGGTTACAGTCGAACGGTTGCAAAGAGTTGGACATGACTTAGCAACTATACAGCAGCAAAAACATTCATTTTATTTTGTTTTTAGAATTCTATGATTTCAGAAGCATTAAGATATATTTAGTAAAAATCTTTTTGCTAAAATAGCCTTAGTTACAGTGGATATCCATAAACTTATAAATAAGATGTGCATGGCTTTATATTCTAGGGCCTAAATATTTCCTTAATTATACATATACATTTTTCATGGTACCATTTCATTTGCAGGTTTTTTAATTTAATTTATTTTAGTGATGCTCATCTCTTACAAGTGTAATGTATTCTGTTCGGAAGACCTTTCAATTGCAGAAGGATTGAGGATGTCTGTTTTTCTCTTTGCCTAACTCCTGACACATATATTTTCTTGATATATTTTTCATGGATGTGATAAGCTTTCAAATCTCCTTGCTGTTGGTGCTTAGAGTTTAGGTTAGTATGCTGTGATCCTCATTTTTGTAAATTAAGCTGGCATCTAATCTTCTTGTACTTGAGTAGTTAGTACTTCTGGACTATAATCAGATTTAGAATAGAATATTTCTGATCAAGAATGTAGTCACTGAACCTCACAAATTACCCTATTTGGAGTAGAGAGGACAGAAAAACATACATATGTTTCCAATTACTTTTCAATTAAAACATTACATCATAAACAAATCATCTAAAACTTACTAAATATTATAACACCATTTCAGGTACCATACTGAATCTGTGCACAGATTGTAATGAACTATGAATTCCCTTATATAGTCATAACTGTGCATCCATTGCTTTTTATATTTATCAGGAAAAAATCTGTGCAAGCTGTTTCAGTTTGATTATCTTTTATATTAGTTTTATGGTAATATTTGGAAAGCATATGTTATGTCACAAAATGAAGCCCTCCGGTTCTTCATCTGTTAAATCAAGCTGAAAAATCCTCTCTTGTAAAGTTCGAGCTAACAGATCCTCTCTTGTAGAGTTCTTGGTAGAATTGCAGGGACTCAGTAAATGGTAAAATTACGTTATCATTGTTGCATTAATATATACATTTAGAACATTTCTTATCTAGAAAATATTGTTTTGAAAAAACATTTTCTTTATTGACAATCACTAACTAGATGAGCTTTGGGACTCAATCTCATGTTCAGTCCAAATATGTACATATATCAATAGATACTTGTTGTTCAGTTGCCCAGTCCTCTCTGACTCTTTATGACCCTGTGGACTGCAGCACGCCAGGCCTCCCTGTCCCTCACCATCTCTTGAAGTTCGCCCAAGTTCATGTCCATTGCACTGGTGATTCAGCCATCTCATCCTCTGATGCCCTCTTCTCCTTCTGCCCTCAGTCTTTCCCAGCATCAGAGACTTTTCCAATGAGTCAGCTGTTCATATCAGATGACCAAAATACTGGAGTTTCAGCTTCAGCATCAGTCCTTCCAATTAGTATTCAGGGTTGATTTTCCTTAAGATTGACTGGCTTGATATCCTTACTGTCCAGTGGATTCTCCAGCGTCTTCTCCAACACCACAGTTCAAAGGTATCAATTCTTTGGTGCTCCACCTTTACTGTCCAGCTCTGACAGCCATATGTGACCACTGGGAAGACCACAGCCTCGACTATCTGGACCTTTGTCGGCAGAGTAATATCTCTGCTTTTCAACACTAATGGCAACTAGTATGACCTGGATCTTAATATATTTTAAGAAAAATTCTACATAATTTTATTTCCATCAAAAGATATCTCTAACTTGTCATTAGCTATATTTTAAAAAAGAGCAATCTTGCTTATTAAAGACAATAAATGTGAAACTTCCCAATTAATCATTATCTTAACAGCAGATGGAGTTTATTTAGTACCTATTACATTGCGAACATGCTATGGTATATATAATAAACATATCATTGATAATACTTACAACACAAACAATATCTCATTTTTGATATGATAAAAGTGAGAGTTGAGGAAGTTACATAATTTGTTCAAACTGACCAAAATGTGAACTGAATATAACTTTGTCTGACTTCTGCTTTTCAGATTGTTCTAGAAATGCAGGCATCATCTTTAATTGAGGTTGACTCAACCAGTAAACTGATACCTATAGACTTTTCTAAGCCTAAGTCTGTTTACATGAATTTGGAAAGTTTAACATAAAAATACCTTAATATTGTTTAATCTGTTCTGTGCTACAGGAATACTCCATTGACTCAGTTTTCATTTTTTTAGGATGTTACTGATAACAGTAGAGCTTTGCTCAGCAACAACATATTATTCCAGTCAAGATACATTGATGTTTCTGTATTCTCCTTTAAAGAGTAAGTCTATAGAAAATTGAACTGCACAAATACTACAGCATAGTTAAGACTTTAAATGTATTTAATGAGAATGGCATTTGATATTTCATTTGCTACAGAATTACAGGACTATAGAAGTTAAAGGGTTACCATAAATTAGTTCAAACTCAAGACTGAGTCCCAGAGGATCTGTAAAGAACTAGGACTAGAATACAGGTCTTATGTACATAAATGGTGTCCACTTACAAAGTTGAGGTTAATATCTGAATGTATTAAAATTCAGGATGAATGCTAGGTTCATTTGTGGTTTTTTTCTTTTTTTTTTTTAGTACTCATTAAATGCCTTCCATCATGCCATATGTTTCAAGTAATGGAAGCCTAGTGATGAATAAAATAGATAAGGTCCCTACTCTTATGGAGCTTATTCTTTAATGGAAAGGAATACACTTCACAAGCCAGAGAAGAAATAAATGAAAATATATTTCAGATTTTGATAAGTACAATCATGAAAAATACCTAAAGATTAAGGGATGTGAATGTGTGTGTGTACGCGTGTACATGAAGGTGTACGCGCAATATTTTAGGGAAGACCCACCCAGAGGATGTGACATGTAAACTGAGATCTCTCTGAAAAGGTAATATTTGAGACTCAAATAATAATAGCAAGAACACTATGTGCGAACCTGTTATCAGTATGTTTCAGAAAACACAAAGGCCCTGAGGTCTATAAAAGTTTGGAAAGTTTGAATAAACAGAAATAAGGCCAATATGGTTAAAAGATAATGAAGAGTGGGGCTTAGAGTTTTCATAGAGAAGGAGCCTGAGGAATAAATAAATCTGTTTGGGAATAGAGGTTGGGAGGGTATCATGAGCCTGATAAGCATACTGTTTTTACTTTGACCACAACTTTGGGAGAGCAGATAGAGATTACAGGGAGCTTAAAAACCCCACTTTGACATTCACAAGCTACCCCTGGAGTCTGCATGGGAGAATGTAGACAGAGGTCAGATCACGTACACCTGATCAGATCATGGTGCATTTTAGGTAGTTTAGATATATTCTAAGTGTAATATTAAGTGATAGGATATGTTTAATGTATTTTCAAGAATCAATCTGTTACATAAAGAATTTGATAGGAAATCTATTGAGATTAACATTCTATGCTTTATTCAATCATGTATTCAACATTAAGTTCCTAATATGAGCCAAGCACTCTTCTAGCCACTGAGGAAATAGCAGTGAATCTGGTTCAGTGGTAAAAAATCTGCCTGCCAGTGCAGGAGACATGGGTTCAATCCCTGGGTTAGAAAGATCCCCTGGAGGAGGAAATGGCAACCCACTCCAGTATTGTTGCTTAAAAACTCCTATGGACAGAGGAACCTGGCAGGCTACAGTCCATAGGGTCACAAAGAGTCAGACATGACTGAGTACACACACACAGTGAGGGTCAGGGACACAAAATAAGTAATAAACACAAATATTGGATGGTGATAAGTATTTCATTCCAAACACAAAGCAGGAGAATAAGATAGAAAATGATATGTCTTCTTAACTTACATAAGTGGTCGGGCCACGAATTTTCTGATTATATGACGTTTAAGCACAGACTAAAAGGAAAGAAGAGAGTAAGTAAGTAAACATTTTCAGAAGGACATTCAAGGCAGAGGGCCACTTCAAGTGAAAAAACAGTGAGGTGGAGGTAATTCATATGTGTGTGTATATATACACACACACACATGCCTTCATTTTGCCAGAAAATGGAAAAGAAGATTCAGAATTTTGGCTTTCTTTTTCTGGCATATATGTTGATTAAATAAATAAATAAAATATTTATATATTAAATATTTATAGTTTATAATATAAATTAAAATTACATTGTAAAATCTTTAGTTATTATATATTACACCATCTAGTATACTTTGAAAAGGGCTTCCCAGTTGGTGCTAGTGGTACAAAACATGCCTGCCAACTCAGGAGACATAAGAGACATGAGTTCGATCCCTGGTTGGGAAAGATCCTCTGGAGGAGTGCATGGCAATCCACTTCAGTATTCTTGCCTAGAGACAACCATGGACAGAGGAGCCTGTTGGGCTACAGTCCAGAGGGTCGCAAAGAGTCGGACACGACTGAAGCGACTTAGCACGCTCGAAACTTTGAAAAAGACACTACCACTCAGGAAAATAAGACACTACCATTCAGAAAGCAGAAGAATGAGAAACCTACGGTAGTAATTTTGAAATCCTGCTGGATAAATGTATTGTACCTCTGCCCTGGGGATAGGGAACTGTCCCTATGTAGGACACAGTCCTGCATCTGCTCTAGCTTTCCAATCCATTGTTTTTCATGGTTATTGGCTTCACATGCTGAATTTTTTTTTTCATTTTCTATCATCTCTTTGTCCTCATATAAGGAATTTACTCAGGAATATGTTCATCATGTGACACCCTTATGGCAAAAAGTGAAGAAGAACTAAAGAGCCTCTTGATGAAAGTGAAAGAGGAGAGTGAAAAAGCTGGCTTAAAATGCAACATTCAAAAAATGAAGATCATGGCATCCAGTTCCATCACTTCATGGCAAACAGATGGGGAAATAATGGAAACAGTGACAGATTTTATTTTCTTGGGGTGCAAAATCACTGCAGATGGTGACTGTAGCTGTGAAATTAAAAGAGGCTTCCTCCTTGGAAGAAAAGCTGTGACCAACCTAGACAGCATATTAAAAAGCAGAGGCGTTACTTTGCCAACAAAGGTCTACTTAGTCAAAGCTATGGTTTTTCCAGTAGTCATGTATGGATGTGAGGGTTGGACCATAGAGAGAGCAGAGCACCAAAGAATTGATGTTTTTGAACTGTGGTGTTGGAGAAGACTCTTGAGAGTCCCTTGAACTTCAAGGAGATCAAGCCAGTCTATCCTGAAACACATCAGTTCAGTTCAGCCGTTCAGTTTTGTCTGACTCTTTGTGACCCCATGGATTGCAGCACACCAGGCCTTCCTATACATCACCAACTCCCGGAGTTTACTCAAACTCATGCCCATTGAGTCATAGATGCCATCCAACCATCTCATCCTCTGTCATCCCCTTCTCCTCCTGCCTTCAATCTTTCCCCGCATCAGGGTCTTTTCCAATGAGTCAGTCCTTCACATCAGGTTGCCAAAGTATTGGAGTTTCAACTTCAGTATCATTCCTTCCAATGAATACTCAGGACTGATTTCCTTTAGGGTGGACTGATTGGATCTCCTTGCTGTCCAAGTGACTCACATCAGTACTGAATATTCATTGGAAGGACTGATGCTGAAGTTGAAGCTCCAATACTTTGGCCACTTGATGTGAAGAATTGACTCATTGGAAAAGACCCTGATACTGGGAAAGATTGAAGGCAGGAGTAGAAAGGGACAGAGGAAGAGATGGTTGGATGACATCACCGACTCACTGGACATGAGTTTGAGCAACCTCTGGGAGTTGGTGATGGGTAAGGAACTGCTGCAGTCCTAAGTCGCAGAGTAGAACATGACTGAGCAATTGAACTGAACGTTGGTGTTACCATACTGGATAATAAATAACATTCTCGTTGTATCATTCATGCATTAATCTTTGATTAATTTGATATTTCTCTCTTTTATTATAGGTTAACATTTTTTTCTTCATAAATATTTAACATTAGCTAAAGCTACTAGCATAGTGAATGCAAAGATTAAGACATATTATGTCCATAAAATTTTCCATAATGGTGATTGATAAGAATATCAAAGTTGTAATATTGTCTAGTAAGTGCTGTAATATTGGTTGTCTTGTGCTCTGAGGCCAGTGAGGAATACCACAGATAGGTTTTTACATATGGTGTTGTTTTTCTGAACCCAAATAATTAAGAGTAGTTATCCAGAGAAGGAAGGAGGTTCCAACAGCAACTGTATGAAAAGCAGAGAGCCCTGAGATATTGACATTCATTTGGAAAAAGTCAAAGGAACTTTAAAGGCTGAAATTTAGCCCATATACTCATGAGTGAGAGAAGGAAAGTTGAGTAGACATAGGTATGTTAAGCAGTTTTTATTGAGAATAATAGGGGAGATAATGACTGTGTTAAAATAAGTGCCAATCTGTTTTTCAGTCTCTAAGTTGTTTCAGGGATGAATAAATAATTTGCAGGTAGTAAAAAGAGAAGAATGTGAAAGTGAAAGTTTCTCAGTCATGTCCAACTCTTTGGAACCCCATGGATTATACAGTCCATGCAATTCTTCAGGCCAGAATACTGGAGTGGGTAGCCATTCCCTTCTCCATGGGATCTTCCCAACCTTGGGATCGAACCCATGTTTCCTTCATTGCAGGTGAATTCTTTACCAGACAGAGGTGACATTGGAGACTGAGGGAAAAAGTAGAAATACTGACATATTGATGGACTAAATTTGAGTGATGTCAGTAGGGCAATGTGGAAAGAGACTGAAAATGTAGAGGAGACAAAGCTTTTTGACTGGAGGGGGTGGGACTGGAAAACAATTCTCACTTTTTTATTTCACAAAGAATATTTGAAGAAGAGGAACTGGTGTGAGATTCTTCTCACACCAGTGAAAGGTGTATATGTAGTGAGATTGCCTATGTGGAGACCCAATGGTCTGTTTTATTCAAATAGATATGTAAGTTTAAATGTGGATACAAATGTCTGGGGTTCAAGAGAAAGAAGACCATCTATATATAGGTGATGTGAACCCATAGAGTAGTTAGAGGAAAAGATACTGGTAGAGAAACAGAAAATGGTAGAGAAGTAGCAGAAGGAAGAAATGCTTTTTTCATGGAAGTAAAGAGAGGAGGTGTTATTAATTGAGAAGATCATGCATGCTATTGACATCAAAGAGAAGTCAACCAAAGAGATTTTCAGTGAACTTGCCATAGGAAGTAATTGACGACCTTAGAGGGAACAATTTGAAGAAAAAGTACCTATGTAGATTTCTGAAAATTGAAGTGAAAATGTAGGGCAAGGAAGTGAAGGTTGTGAACTTGGGACTAATATTTATTCTTGATAATGATATAAAGGCATTAGGACAACACTAAGATTGCCTATTTACTTAATGCCTAGAGATTGTAGCATTCTGTTCGGCATGTGTTGGGAGGTGGCAGGGTGGTGACAAAAAATGAAAAAGAAGGATAATAAATCAAGAAGTGGTGCTTTTTTGATCAAAGCCCTAAGAAGGTGCCATGAATTGAAGAGAAAAACTTGGAATCAAGAGAAAAAGCAAAAGATGATTCATCTCTTAAAAAGGAAGTAGAGCTATTTTTTGATAATATACTTGGGAGTTATTTCTGTTTTTTAGAGATAAAATCAAAGTTTATAGCTTTCCATTTCTCTAAGTATTTTCCTTTTCACTGGATATGCAAAGATTTGTTCGGTTGAAAATAACAATCTGACTTCTCTGAAAAAATCCACAATCAGAAACAACAGAAACAAATACATACTGATTAGATATATAAAATCAATTATGCTGTCTCAGAATAGGACTAGAAAATAATTACTTTGGAGATAACACTCTGACCTCAAAGAGTACAGTGTTATTGTCACACTTAGCCCATAGGTCTGTTATGTATGTTAGGCTGAGCTCCTTGAGGTTATAAATGTTCAGTTATGATTTATGAAAAATAATTTCATCTGTTTTTAATAACTCATATCTAAGTCTGAAGTACAAAGTGACATTTGAGCATGAAATAGAAAATTTACTTTTCCTATATATTAAAATATACATCCAGCAAATAATTTGATTTGTGAAATGATTATTCTTAAAAGCAATGTTGCTTAGTAGATTAAACAGCAATAATAATGACACTGTTAATAAGGATTGTTTGTGTACCAGTCTATGCTATTATTCATTTTATCCCTAATCGGTTCAGTTCAGTCGCTCAGTTGTTTCCGACTCTTTGTGACCCCATGAATCGCAGCAGGCCAGGCCTCCCTGTCCATCACCAACTCCCAGAGTTCACCCAAATCCATGTCCATTGAGTCGGTGATGCCATCCAGCCATCTCATCCTCTGTTGTCTCTTTCTCCTCCTGCCCCCAACCCTTCCCAGCATCAGGGTCTTTTCCAATGAGTCAACTCTTTGCTTGAGGTGGCCAAAGTACTGGAGTTTCAGCTTCAACATCAATCCTTCCAATGAACAACCAGGATTGATCTCCTTTAGGATGGACTGGTTGGATCTTCTTGCAGTCCAAGGGACTCTCGAGTCTTCTCCAACACCATAGTTCAAAACCATCAATTCTTAGGTGCTCAGCTTTCTTCACTGTCCAACTCTCACATCCATACATGACCACTGGAAAAATCATAGCCTTGACTAGATGGACCTTTGTTAGCAAAGTAATGTCTCTGCTTTTAAATATGCTATCTGGGTTGGTCATAACTTTCCTTCCGAGGTGTAAACGTCTTTTAATTTCATGGCTGCAATCACCATCAGCAGTGATTTTGGAGCCCAAAAAAGTAAAGTCTGACACTGTTTCCACTGTCTCCCCATCTATTTGCCATGAAGTGATGAGACCAGATGCCATGATCTTAGTTTTCTGAATGTTGAGCTTTAAGCCAACTTTTTCACTCTCCTCTTTCACTTTCATAAAGAGGCTCTTTAGTTCTTCTTCACTTTCTGCCATAAGGGTGGTGTCATCTGCATATCTGAAGTTATTGATATTTCTCCTGGAAATCTTGATTCCAGCTTGTGTTTCTTCCAGCCCAGCATTTCTCTTGATGTACTCTGCATATAAGTTAAATAAGCAGGGTGACAATATACAGCTTTGACGTACTCCTTTTCCCATTTGGAACCAGTCTGTTGTTCCATGTCCAGTTCTAACTGTTGCTTTCTGACCTGCATACAGATATCTCAAGAGGCAGGTCACATGGTCTGGTATTCCCATTTCTTTCAGATTTTTCCACAGTTTATTGTGATCCACACAGTCAAAGGCTTTGGCATAGTCAATGAAGCAGAAATAGATGTTTTTCTGAAACTCTCTTGCTTTTTCGATGATCCAGCAGTTGTTGGCAATTTGATATCTGGTTCCTCTGCCTTTTCTAAAACCAGCTTGAACATCTGGAAGTTCATGGTTCACGTATTGCTGAAGCCTCTCTTGGAGAATTTTGAGCATTACTTTACTAGCGTGTGAGATGAGTGCAATTGTGCGGTAGTTTGAGCATTCTTTGGCATTACCTTTCTTTAGGATTGGAATGAAAACTGACCTTTTCCAGTCCTGTGGCCATTGATGAGTTTTCCAGATTTGCTGGCATATCAAGTGCAGCACTTTCACAGCATTATCTTTCAGGATTTGAAATAGCTCAACTGGAATTCCATCACCTCCACTAGCTTTGTTCATACTGATGCTTCCTAAGGCCCAGTTGACTTCACATTCCAGGATGTCTGCCTCTAGGTGAGTGATCACACCATCGTGATTATCTGGGTCGTGAAGATCTTTTTTGTACAGTTCTTCTGTGTATTCTTGCCACCTTTTCTTAATATCTTCTGCTTCTGTTAGGTCCATACCATTTCTGTCCTTTACTGAGCCTATCTTTGCATGAAATATTCCCTTAATATCTCTAATTTTCTTGAAGAGATCACTAGTCTTTCCCAATCTGTTGTTTTCCTCTATTTCTTTGCACTGATCACTGAGGAAGGTTTCTTATCTCTCCTTGCTATTCTTCAGAACTCTGCATTCAGATGGGAATATCTTTCCTTTTCTCCTTTGCTTTTCACTTCTTTTCTTTTCCCAGCTATTTGAAAGGCCTCCTCAGACAGCCATTTTGCTTTTTTGCATTTCTTTTCCATCTGGATGGTTTTGATCCCTGTCTCCTGTACAATATCACGAACTTCTGTCTATAGTTCATCAGGCACTCTGTCTATCAGATCTAGTCCCTTAAATCTATTTGTCACTTCCACTGTATAATCAGAAGCAATTTTATTTAGGTCGTACCTGCATGGTCTAGTGGTTTTCCCTACTTTCTTCAATTTAAGTATGAATTTGGCAATAAGCAGTTCATGATCTGAGCCACAGTCTGCTCCCGGTCTTGTTTTTGCTGACTGTGTAGAGCTTCTCCATCTTTGGCTGCAAAGAATATAATCAGTCTGATTTCGGTGTTGACCATCTGGTGATGTCCATGTGTAGAGTCTTCTCTTGTGTTGTTGGAAGAGGGTGTTTTCTATGACCAGTGCGTTCTCTTGGCAAAACTCTATTAGCTTTTGCCCTGCTTCATTCTGTACTCCAAGGCCAAATTTGCCTGTTACGCCAGGTGTTTCCTGATTTCCTACTTTTGCATTCCAGTCCCCTATAATGAAAAGGACATCTTTTTGGGGTGTTAGTTCTAAAAGGTTTTGTAGGTCTTCATAGAGCCATTCAACCTCACCTTCTTCAGCGTTACTGGTGAGGGCATAGACTTGGATTACCGTGATATTGAATGGTTTGCCTTGGAAACGAACAGAGATCATTCTGTTGTTTTTGAGATTGCATCCAAGAACTGCATTTCGGACTCTTTTGTTGACCATGATGGCTACTCCATTTCTTCTAAGGGATTCCTGCCCACAGTAGTAGATATAATGGTCATCTGAGGTAAATAACTTATTGTAAATAGAAAACACAGAAATCAATCATAACATGTTATAAATTGTCACAACATTTAAAAATATTATGTATGCTGCTGCTGCTGCTACTAAGTCGCTTCAGTCGTGTTCAACTCTGTGCGACCCCGTAGACGGCAGCCCACCAGGCTCCCCCATCCCTGGGATTCTCCAGGCAAGAATACTGGAGTCGGTTGCCATTTCCTCCTCCAGTACATGAAAGGGAAAAGTGAAAGTGAAGTCGCTCAGTCGTGTACGACTCTTAGCGACCCCATGGACCGCAGCCCACCAGGGTCCTCCGTCTATGGGATTTTCCAGGCAAGAGTACTGGAGTGGGGTGCCATTGCCTTCCAAAGAATTTAATCTATAGATCTGCGCTTCTTGTTTCCTAACGATGTGTGGCTGGGTTATGAGATGCATGGCTGGGTTAAGAAGAAGAGTTAGAGAGGATAACTAGAGGGAAAGGATAGGTGCCAGGGCTATGCCATTTAGATTCCAGACTCAGGATTGAAAAAATTCCTCTCTTAATAGCTCCTACGATTAGGAGTCTAGAGAATGTACCTGGATTTTTCCTCAGGGCTGACATTCTGTATGGTCATACTCATTAGTCTTGTTGTAAAATGGCTAACTGCATGAGTTACATGGCTTATTCTCTTCTCTGAAGTATGATCCATTTCCTTGCAATGTAAAAAAAAATCTTTTACCAGAAGAAAGTTAAAAGTCTTTTTTTGTAAATAAGAGTTAACAGGCTTAAAATGCAAATATACCTAGGAAAGACAGGACTTAAGTAGTTATTGGTATTAGATTAATTTTGTTTCAAAGGTTAAGTTCAATTGGGGTAAAGGGCAGACACGCATTGGGTTCATGAAATGAGGGATAATTGTGTAAAGAAAGAGTTTAGACTTAGAAAAGACAAGAGTTGCACTCAATTGTACCTGAATCCCTACAGAAATTCAACATATCAATAGAAAGTCATATCTGAAAGTACTCATGCCTTGTGGAAGCAAAACAGAGGGATTTTTATTAGCTGTAACTTTTTTTTTTGCTTCCTTTTAACCAGTCTCACTTTATTTAATGACATTTTCATACCAGAGTTTTGTCAATGTACAAAAGAATTTGTCATAAGAATTGCATCCTAAAACCATAGTTTGTTTTGCATATCTAATGAAGTAAATACAAGTCATAAATGCATTAGCACTTTGTCCCTCTGTCATCATAATAGGACTTTTTATAATTTTCTAATCCTTCACATATTGACTATAATAATAGCTGTTTCCAAGTGAAGAACACACTATCCCAAATGACCACAATTTGAAATGCAAATATAATTCCCTGATGTATAATAGCACACTTCATTATTAGAAAGGGCTGTCTCTGATTTCCATTTCTGCCTCTTACTAAGCTTTTAGACTTTGGGTAAATTATGGTTCCTAAGCCTCAGTTCTCATGTATACTGACTAGACATTTCTTGCAGTTTTAATGAATATTAAATAATAAGCGTATGTAGTACATAGTAAATACATAGTAAATGTTAGTGAAGAGAAAGAAACCTGCCCTTAATAAAGCAGTGAGTTGCTTGCTTTTAATAGTAGAATGATATTTATTGCCTATTATTGTCATTTGGAAAATGATCTTTTTCTTGAATTTAAAATAGGTTGGAAAGAAAAACTACAAAGCCATATTTTTTTACTGTATATAAATGCATAATATGTATGCATATATATATATATGTGTATATATATATATGGAACAGATTTAGTAGTAATGCAAAATTCTCAACAAGTACCAGTTTCAAGATCTTGCTTAACCAAGATAACATCTTTGCCATAAAACTCTTATTTTCTTCATGTTATTGTACTTTATAATAAATAGTGGTAAGTGTCCAGAAAGTAAACAGAATTGGGCTTCTGGAAATGGTAAGGTTAATGACAAAGGCTATTGAAAGTATTAGACAGACAATGCTTGAATCAGGCAAACTTGTTTGGTGGAAGCAAGGGTAAACATGCCTGATATCCACTGTGCTGAGATTAGTTCTGGGCCTTAATTTGTATTCAATAAACTAATACTTCTTTTAAGTTATTGGAAGTAAAAAGACCTCAAGAGATTGTTAATTCCTGCTTTTGTAGAATCTACCCACTCATACGAGAAAACCATACATCTTAGAGAAATGGAAACATACTATTTTGCAATACTTTTAGACTATGAGTTAATTTTTAAATAGACATTTTTGCAAGAAAAAGTCTACCTATATAACCAATGTATTTCATATCGTGGCAATTACAGTTAATGTCGCTGTGAACATTGGGATACAAATTTCTTAGTCTTGCTTTACTGATGATCAGTTTGAAGCTCAGATAGTTTAAAAGTTTTGGCTAGAAAGCAAAATTAGTGAGTGGCAAAGCAGAGTTTCACTGCATTTACATTCTCTTTTTGTTTCTTTGTAACAGTAGGTAACTGGTTTTATAAAACCATTTAATTAATATTCTTATATGAACTGTTTCCAGCCATTTTTCCTTCTTATGGAGGAAAATGTTTGGAGTGCAAATAGAAACATATGTATGCCTTTTTTTTTAAAGGAAGTATATATTAACTCATTCTTAGTGAGGCATTCAGTTGAAACTTCTTTCCTAATATTGGTAATGCATATTCATAATATACTTCACTGTTCAGGAACAAAGTACAATTTAACATTGTTGTTAACATTTAGCTTTGAAATTCATCAGACTTGAAATTAAGAATTAGTCACGTCACTTCCTAAGTAAATTGCTAGGTAAATTTTGCTGTTTCCTAATCTATATAAACCACGTTTTTCTCACATGGAAAAGAACTATAATAATACCTCATTAAAAGTGCGTGCATGCTTAGTCACTTCAGTCGTGTCCAACTCTCTGCAACCCCATGGACCATGGCCAGCCAGGCTCCTCTGTCCATGGGATTCTCCAGGCAAGAATACTGGAGTGGGTTGCCATTTCCTTCCCCAGTGATAAAGTATGAAGTGAGTGAAGTGAAGTTACTCAGTCGTGTCCGACTCTTTGCGACCCCATGGACTGCAGTCTACCAGGCTCCTCTGTCCATGGGATTCTCCAGGCAAGAGGACTGGAGTGGGTTGCCATTTCCTTCTCATTAAAAGTATTATTAAAGAAAACACTACATGTAAAGCAAAAAGTAAGGATGTAACAAATGGTACCATTTGTATTATCTTTAAACTTCAGAAACTTGATTTAGTCAAGTCAAAGGCCAAGCTACATTTGTTTTCTCTTATACAACTCTTTTTTTTTAACAATAAAATAAACCATATTTCATTTCTCAAAGCTCACCATTTCTTTCTTCCTGGACTATCCAAATGCTCAAATGGAATAGCCAGGGAATTACAGTATTTCTCTAAATCAAGGGTCAGCAAATAATTCGTCTGTAAAGTCCAGAAGTAAATATTTTAGACTTAACTGGCCATGTGCTCAGTTGTAAATACTCAGCTCGATCATTGTAACATAAAGGTAGCCAGGGATAATATGTAAACCAAGAGTATGACTGTGTTTCATACTTTATTTTCAAAAACAAGCTGTTGGGTGTATTTGGCCTGTAGGTCATAATTGGCTACTGCTGAATTATTGATAAATTATTGATAAATTATTACTGCTAAATTACTGATAAATAAGCAGTGATATCCACTGCTATATGGCATATGCATAATCACTTGTGCCTGTGTGCTCAGTCATTAAGTTGTGTCAGACTCTGTGCATGTAGCCCACCATTATCGTCTGTCCATGTGATTCTCCAGACAAGAATACTGGAGTGAATTGCCATTTCCTTCTCCCGAGGATCTTCCCAATCCAGGGATTGAAACCCTGTCTCCTGTATTGGCAGGCATATTCTTTACCATTATACATATGCACAAGCATTTAAAAATAATACATACACGAATTATCTACTTAAAAAGGATTATCTGCTTTTATCAATTGACACCATTGTATGCACTATTGTGTCTCATTTTTAACGTAATTGTGGATTTAGAGTAAGGACTCTTAGCAAGGGAGGGAAATTTAAAAAAGGAATTATCCATTAATAAAATTATTGAGATCAAATGCATTCTTTCTAATCATGGTATAACTTTCTGTAATACTGGGCTGATACTTTATTCTATCATTCTTTTATGGTTGGACATTCAAAAGTTATCCTGTTTTGTTATGTTGTTTAGATCCAAGAATTATAAATGCACCATCAAAGTTTAGAAATATTGAAATTTTAATACATTTTAAATATCTTGTGATCTAGGGCCTTAATATGCAGAAAATGAGGACAACCCACAATGGCTTCAAAACTAACTGTTCACTGCTTATTTCACATTTATAAAGTGCTATGGGGGCTATGGTATGGACCTAACAGAAGCAGAATATATTAAGAAGAGGTGGCAAGAATACACAGAACTATACAAAAAAGATCTTGACCCAGATAATCACGATGGTGTAATCAATCACCTAGAGCCAGACATCCTGGAATGTGAAGTCAAGTGGGCCTTAGGGGAGCATCACTACGAACAAAGCTACTGGAGGTGACAGAATTCCAGTTGAGTTATTTCAATTCCTAAAAGATGATGCTGTGAAAGTGCTGCACTCAATGTGCCAGCAAATTTGGAAAACTCAGTAGTGCCCACAGGACTGGAAAATGTCAGTTTTCATTCCAATCTCAAAGAAGAGCAATGCGAAAGAATGTTCGAACTACCGCACAATTGCACTCATCTCACATGCTAGTAAAATAATGTTCAAAATTCTCCAAGCCAGGCTTCAACAGTACAGGAACCAATAACTTCCAGATGTTCAAGCTTGATTTAGAAAAGACAGAGGAACCAGAGATCAAATTGCCAACATGCGCTGGATCATCAAAAAAGTAAGAGAGCTTCAGAAAAAATCTACTTTTGCTTTATTGACTATGCCAAAGCCTTTGATCGTGTGAATCACAAAAAAACAGTGGAAAATTCTGAAAGAGATGGGAATACCAGACCACCTGACCTGCCACTTGAGAAATCTGTATGCAGGTCAGGAAGCAACAGTTAGAACTGGACATGGAACAACAGACTGGTTCTAGATAGGGAAAGGAGTACGTCAAGGCTGTATATTGTCACCCTGCTTATTCAACTTATATGCAGATTACATCATGAGAAACGCTGGGCTGAATGAAGCACAATTTGGAATCAAGATTGCTGGGAAAATTATCGATAACCTCAGATATGAAGATGACACCACCCTTATGGCAGAAAGTGAAGAAGAACCAAAGAGCCCCTTGATCAAAGTGACAGAGGAGTGTGAAAAACTGGCTTAAAACTCAACATTCATAAAACTAAGATCATGGCATCTGGTCCTATCACTTCATGGCAAATAGATGGAGAAACAATGGAAACAGTGACAGACTTTATTTTTTGGGCTCCCAAATCCCTGCTGATGGTGACTGCAGTCATGAAATTAAAAGATACTTGCTCCTTGGAAGAAAAGTTATGACCAACCTAATGGCAACCCACTCCAGTACAATTGCCTGGAAAATCCCATGGATGGAGGAGCCTGGTAGACTGCAGTCCATGGGGTCGCGAAGAGTCGGACACGACTGAGTGACTTCACTTTCACTTTTCACTTTCATGCATTGGGGAAGGAAATGGCAACCCACTCCAGTATTCTTGCCTGGAGAATCCCAGGGATGGGAGAGCCTGGTGGGCTGCCGTCTATGGGGTCGCACAGAGTCGGACACGACTGAAGCAACTTAGCAGCAGCAGCAGCAGACAGCATATTAAAAAGCAGAGACATTGCTTTGCCAACAAAGGTCCATCTGTTCAAAGCTATGGTTTTTCCAGTAGTCATGTATGGATGTGAGAGTTGGACTATAAAAAAAGCTGAGCGCCAAAGAATCGATGCTTTTGAACTGTGGGACTGGAAAAGACTCTTGAGAGTCCTTTGTACTGCAAGGAGATCCAACCATTCCATCCTAAAGGAAATCAGCCCTGAATATTCACTGGAAGGACTGATACTGAAGCTGAAGCTCCAATATTTTGGCCACCTGATTCAAAGAACTGACTCATTTGAAAAGACCCTGATGCTGGGAAAGATTGAAGGCAGGAGGAGAAGGGGATGATAGAGAATGAGATGGCTGGATGGAATCACCGACTCAATGGATATGAGTTTGAGTAAACTCTGGGAGTTGGTGATGGACAAGGAGGCCTGGTGTGCTACATTCCATGGGGTCACAAAGTTGGACAACGACTGAGCGACTGAACTGAACTGATGAGGTCTAAACATAATACTGCTCAAGAACTGTGGTCTCTAGAAAACTGTATGTGGAATAAAGATTTAATATTATTTTCAAAGATCCATTGGGTATTATTCATATTATGGCTCTACAAAAATGAGAAAATATGCAGGATGAAAGTAGATTTTTATAGGGTTACTTAGCCAAGACTTTTTGAAGCAGATGAGTTTTTATCTGCTTTAAGCAGGAGAGAAGGAGAAAGTACAGTAAAAATCTGTAGTTCTCAAATCTTATCTGTCAACTAAGTCACAATCCTATCACCCATTAAAAGTGCCTTCCACATACATTTTCTCAATGTTTATGATAAATTTAATTTTGAAAAATTATTTATTACCATGAAGTAATTTCCTGCAGACTTTTTGAGCAAAGCTTTCATAGATAAATTTAATCTTAGTACAGTAGCCCTTTCTCCTAGGCTATATTCAGAGCTTCCACTCATTTAAAGCATATAATTTTTTATAAAAGATTGCAGCTATGAAATAGCCTCCCGTTATAAGCAAATCATAATGATGAAAAATATCACCTCTATTTTGGTACCTGTATGAAATTACCAGCAGTATTTCATATAGATGAAATAGTGTACATTGACATTTAAATCTATTATATATTATGCCCCTTTCTATGTTTTTGATTTAGTAGGGTAAACCTTCATACAACTTTACTTTTTACTATACATATTATAATTATAGGGAATAAATTTTGTAGTATAAATTGGGCTCTTGGGAAATTTTTGTTATTGGAAACATCTTCTGGATGAGAAAAAGTATTTTATATTCTTGTAACTACATAGAAAGATTCCATTTTTGATTGCTCTCAGTCTCTTAATAGACAAACCTCTTCAAAAAATAATAATATTATAGGCCCTTTGAGCCAAGCTAATATTGTACTCAGGATGACTGTGTTTAAATCCCGTTCTCAGTGTCATCTATAGTTATAACCCTAACACGTCCTGCACAGTTGTTCCTTAAATGTCCAAATGAAAGACCTTTTTGGTTCTCCACTGTTCTCTTCATGGTGAAGAGGTCAGCTTCACCTTTAAATATAACCTTCTGTTTGGTAATACTAGTTATGTACACTTTGGGAATAGGTTTGTTTCTCTGTAGAATTCTTAGGGTCTGCCATTGGATAAAAGAAAAAGAAACATTTTCAATGGAAGCTGTGTTTGTGTGGAGAATAAAATAGGAGTTGGCCTTCTATGTAGTTTTTTTTTCCTTTGAGGTTTTTTTACCTGAATTCTGTTTCTACTTTTTGAAGTAGCCTGTGAAAGTTTAATAAGTGGTTTGTGAAATCCTTAAGGAATGCAAGCCTTTTTGTGTTCTGTTGTCAAAATATAGAACTGATTCTCACTTGATGTCAGAAGTGCTACCTCTATTAATAAGTTGTCAACTGTTCCAAAATACATCTTTTTGAAGAACACTTTTGAATTGGAAAAATAGACTATAAAAGAAATATAAACAAAACAAAAAGTAGAACATTAGCCATTTTTGCTTTTTCTACTTTTGCCTAGTAGCAATACAACACTAGGCAAAAGTTTATTTCTTTTAAACTTACTTCTCCCAACTTCTTTTTTTTTTTAATTATAGAATTTACTTATTTGAGCACTTTTGGGTTTACAGAAAATAATGAGCTTTACAAAGAGTTCTTGTGTATTTCCTTCTCCTTCCTACCTCCCCCCACCCCAATAGTTTCTCTATTACTAACCTCTTGCATTAGTGTGGTACATTTGTTACAGCTGTTGAACTAATATTAATATATTATAATGAGCTACAGTCAGTAGTTTACATTAGGGTTCAGTCTTCATGTTGTACAGTTCAATGGGTTTTGACAAATGCATAATGTTAATATTACACAGAATAGGTCTATTTTCCTATAAACACTCTGTGCTCCACCAGTACATCCTTCCCTCCCCAAATCCTGGCAGCTACTGATCTTTTTTACTGTCTCTAATTTTACCTTTTTCAATATGTCATCGGAGAAGGCAATGGCACCCCACTCCAGTACTCTTGCCTGGAAAATCCCATGGACAGAGGAGCCTGGTGGGCTACAGTCCGTGGGGTCGCTGTCAGATGACTGAGCGACTTCACTTTCACTTTTCCCTTTCATGCAGTGGAGAAGGAAATGGCAACCCACTCCAGTATTCTTGCCTGGAGAATCCCAGGGATGGCGGAGCCTGGTGGGCTGCCATCTATGGGGTCGCGACTGAAGCAACTTAGCAGCAGCAGCAGCAGCATCTGGGGGTATGGGCCTTGACTGTAGTGTGGCTCTGCCCCTCCGTCATGCCTTATTTGGCTCCATCTTTATATCTTTAGTTGTAGAGTATCTTTTGTTGTAGAGTATCTATCTTTTCTGGTAGGTTCCTGTCTTTTTCTCCTCTAGTTGCTCTATAAATATTTGTGATTTGGGTATGTGTGTAAGAGGAGGTGCTCTTAGGGTCTTTATGCTCTGCTATGTTGAGAACTCTACCTCAATGCATTTTTGTAAGTTAATAGAGCTTGTAAGTCACAAAAAAATAACGATAATATGGGATAGATTTAATGGAGATAATATTATGTGAGTTTAATAGTGGAACTGAGCTGGTCTGGTGGAAGCAGGAGTGGTGGTAGTGATGATAATGGTAGAAATTGGGAACAGCTTAGACTTTTACAAGGATATTAAGGTAATACTTCAAGTTCAGGAGATGTTTCAAGTAGAGAAAAGTTTATATGGTGGGGTTGAGAAAGGAAAAATTGTTCAAGGAACTTAAAGAAGATCAGATTGACAAAGTATGGAGAAAACTGAGAATAGAAAGGAATGGGACTTCAGAAGCAGGCAAGAGCTAGCTCTCAAATGGATTTTTAAGTCATGTTACAGGTTCTCATTGGTAAATGGTTTTAAGTAGTGATTGCCATGATTATATCTAGGCTTGAAAAGGAATCACCATATTTCTCTTTTAAAAATACATGATAATTCCTTTTAGTCTCTCCTACAGTAATTTTTTGTACTACCTTCTATATATCCCTACTGGTTAAGAAGAGTTTTGTCATGATTTCCAGGGGCAGTCTATTTACTGTAAGAATGCAGCTTTTCAAAATTTCTTTGAAGAAAAATTCATTGAATATGCATTTTCAAGTTGAAAGGGAGGAGAGTGTTGGATGCTTTACTTCCTGTGGAAACCTCCCTTGCACCACTCATTGCTTTTCGTGTCAAAGTTAAGAGTTTCCCAGTTTTCTGAAACAGGCTGCAAAGAGGTCGGAAAAGGTGCTTCGGTCATGTTTGTAAATTGAATTATCGGGAACATAGTAGGTGTTAAATGCACTTAAATTAAATGGATATATTAGTTCAATTAAAAATGTTAAAAACTATTTTCTTATACTTAATGCAGTGAACTGTAATATTTCACACAGAGAAATGGAATTTTACTGAGAAGAATTGAGGCATTTGTTCTCTTTTTTATTGCCATAGTAACAATGTACTTCCCAGTGTGTCCTCATAATATTCACCAATTTTCCACCTTTCTGTCTTTAAAAATAGGAAGAAAACACACTGTCCATCTGGAAAGAAAAGAAAATAATGATGATAAAATTAAATATAATTTGAAATAACATATGCAGTCATTTTTACTGGATGCCAGCCACCATATTCAAAATAGTAAAAGATGTATTTTATAGTGTCATATCATCAGTCTGAAAACTCATGGGAAAATTCATGACATCCCATATGTATTTACCATTCAACATGATGATTTTGTGGTTTTATGATTATATTTCTGTAAGAAACTGTGGTAACTTAGGTAATGGCCTTTTCTGACAATCTCACAAATCTCAGTTTATCTGTAGATGGTGAGAATCTTTTATACTATCCTGCCTCACTAATTGTGCCAGAGCAACACAGCTGTTGTTTTCTTCAGGACATTTCCACCAAAAAGTTACGTTAATTAATGTTAGCATGTTTTTTGTATCTAATGTGTTATGTGTCTGATTTGAAAATCTACTTCTCATTTTAATAACATGCATAACAGCAGGAACAAGTAAATTTAGGATATGTAAGAGATTGATCTGGCACTATATTTAGCAAAGAGAAAAAAAAATACAAGTGTCCCTTGGAGTAGTAAAGGATAGGAATGAATATTTGTTAATTTTGTGTATATGTATATATATGTGTTCATACCTGTATAGATATCTATACATAAGGATATAAATTAGGTTATACTTGTATATATATGCATAGAATTACAAACATACAAATTAATTGCATAAGCATAAGGAATTAAGCATAACACACATAAACAATTATCCACTTTGCCCATAGGACAGATATTTTCCTATTTCAATGAAGGCAAAAAAAAGTATTATGTGTCTGTTTATATATTTTAATAAAGAGTATCTTCTCTAAACAACTATCTCAGATTCATTGACTAACCAAATTCAATGCGAGGTATAAGTATATCACAGGAAGCCCAGCGATTATGGAGCCGGGCATGGAGCATCTGATCTTGTGCAAGTTCCCTAACTGTCCCTATGTGAGCTATGCGTAATGATGATATGCGCTACCTTGCAGCATTAGTTGTTATGAGGATGAATTGGAAAAGTGTTTATATGGTAATCAGAGGATGCTATTCCTCTCAAAATTAAGATTAAAGAACAAAAGGATTGAGCTATTTGAGAATAAATCATAATCTCCAGTATCTCTGTGGTTTTGATTTGATATCATTTTTAATGTAAATGGAAAAGGAAGTTGTATGCCTGGTCCATGTCAGGCCTGAGATATGAAGTCAGTTCTTTTAAGTGCAATGAACAGTGGTCTTTTCAAAATGCCACAGCTGACTGAAAATTATATTTACAAAGATTTCCCCCCCATGAACAATTTAAAGTACATTAAATTAGCTTCTATCAGCAAAGATATAGTCCAAGGTAAATGGACATAGGGAGAGTATGATGGGAAGTTGTATCAAGAAAGTCGTACATTACAAGGACAAAGTCTGGAGGGCAAATATGAATAGGAGTATCAATTATTGGGTTTGATTCCAGGGTCAGGAAGATACCCTGGAAAAGAAAATGGCAATACACTCCAGTATTCCTGCCAGAATAATCCCATGGACAGAGGAGCCTCACGGGCTACAATTCATGGAATCACAAAGACTTGGACACAGCTGAGTGACTGAACACACACACAGTCCAAGAACTATACTTGTTTCATTAATGTGGCTGTTCAGTCACTAAGTACTTCTGTATTTAAATATTATATTGCATATAATTAAAAAAATTATTGATATTATTGATAAATATTGTAGTAATAAAATTATTGAGGGTGTGTGTATATATATATATATATATATATATATATACATATATATATATACTTGTGTGTATATATCTGTTTGCTGATTGAATTTTGATAAATATTGTTAAATCTTCCCAGTGTGTTGTTCTTTTTTGATCAGATGACTAGATAACTGTCAAATTTTTGCTTCAACCTGGAACCATTAAATATGTTTTTCCCTATCCTTGAAGATCCCTTAGAATAAGCAAAGGAATATATAAAATAATATATTAATAGTAACATAAGAAAGCATGATATTCAGCTAATATTACTAGCACTAAATAACTGTTCTGTTTATACCTTTAAATTCCCTGGGTATTAACAGTAAGGTAATCGTTTGTGAAGGAAATGCACAGGCGCACGCGCACACACACATGCACACGGGTAATGATTGACATTCTTATCACCACTTTCAAAAAGATTTTGAGCAGGATATTAGCCCAAAGATAATAAAAAAAGAACAAATCCCAAACCCATTTGGGAGAGAAATTACCTATGGAGCTGGAGTTGATCTGATATATCCAGCAAAATTGGGTATAGCAACTTGAATAATGATCCGGAAGACCGACAGGGTGATTGACAGACTTCTATAAACCCAGGGGGCTCGTATAGGATTCCTTCGCTCTCTGTCTGGAGTTGCAGCAACTGGCATGGTTCCTTTAATCCACAGCTGAAGTGTATCAGAATATATGATGAGTTAACGTGGATTTTTCTTCCTCTTCTCACTGGCAGTTTTATAAAAATGGGAAAAACATGCTATTAGACATACACATCAAGCAATGTTGTTGTACTTAATAATAATACATTTTCTCTGTGATTTGTTTACTTATTATCTATGACTCCTCATCAGCTTAGTGAGTTTTATTTTGTTCTGCTAAATGAGAAGACCCTTAAATAGTTGTTCATAAGCATCTATTAGCCTATTCTTTACCCTTCTCTTTATCGTTCTTGCTGTAAGACCAAATAGTCCTTTTCTCTTACTAGCAACTTGGTTATTCAGAAGTCATGTGTGGAGCGGGTAGGTGAGCATACGTGGACTGACTTTGCTGCTCTATGACTTAACAGTTGGACGACCTGGATCAACCTTGGCCAAGCTACCCTTTCTGCAAGTTCTTACTTGTGAAATGATAATAATAAAACCACACAGGATTGAAATGAAGATAATACTGCAAGCAAATCCCCTAGAACACTGTAGGTACCCAGAAGGGCTAATTCCTTCTGTGTCCATTTTTTCATGAGTATAGCTATTTTCATGACTATGTTTTTATGTTATTTTTCTTCTTTATAACAGTGAGTGGAAAAGAAAGTTTTACATTTGCACCCTATTTACACATGAAGAAACAGATATTTGCCCAAGTTCACTTAGCTAGAAAGACCTAGAAACAGTAATCACTAGAGCATAATCTTAGTAATCTAGCACTGTAATTTATAGAATTTTAGATTAATAAAAAGGGATAGATGATTTTGGTACTGAGTGCAATGGCCAAGCACTTAATTTCCATTTTTAAAAATATAATCCCCTCCTCTGCACAGTCTTAAAAGGTACATGTTTAAGACTAAATTTAGATTCATGAAAGCTAATTAACTAGCCCCTGTTCACCCAGCCGATATGTGGTAAATTTCAGATTAAAATCCAGAAAATAATAACCTTAAACTCTATACTCTCTTTTATTGTACTGACTTCCATGCTTGGAGAGACCTTTGGGAAAATTTATGTTAACCTTCTCTTTTTAGCAGAAGTTGGTTTAAGAAGCAACTTATACAAGGCAAAGCCATAACTGGTCTTCTCAAACTTGGTCTCATACATGTTCATTAGATTTTTTAAACCTTTGTTTGACTTGTTGTTTTGTTTTAACTACATTTTCATATTTCAAATATTGTCCTTTGTCTCTCAGTCTCCCATTATTTTTGAGTCTACATGTTCTTAGGTCATACTTTATATCAAGAAGAGACCACAGGGTTTTAGCCTTCAGCTGACCTCTAGTGTGGTATTTGGTAACATGTTACTCAGCATTTTCATCTCTTCATATTGGTCTATGTTGTGAAGAATACAAGTGAATAATTTTAAAGTATCTGGAAAATATTAGGTGACCAAACGGTCATAACTGTTCGTATCTAGCCTTGAGAGAACCACTTACAGTTAATTCACGTACAGTATACAAAGAAATATAATAATTACCTTAAAGATGTATGTATATAATTTATCCTTTATCAGAGAATCGATATTTGTCAGGGAGTCTATATTTTTAGTTGCCCTTGCAAAAATACCCCAATTCTTTACTTCTGTGTTATTTTTTTTTATTTCCAAAAATTCTCCACCTTTTCAGATCATCTACTCTTTAGCCTGATTGCCTTAGGAATCCTCTAGTTCTTCAAAATAATAGCCACAAAGTTTTAAATATGGCCTTCTTCTCAGATATATGAAATATAGTTGTCATAATTACTCACATTTGACAAGATGACATATTTTTCCATCACAATGGAACTGAGAATTCTTAGTTCTGTCAGTATAGAAGGAGTGCTAAAATGTCCATTGTTTATACCAGGCCCGAAATGGAAGAAACTGAGCACATTAACAAGCTTATACTTGATTTTAAGATCAATGTATTCCTTGATAATCTCTCTTTCTTTATGATACTACCTTGTAAAAATATACCCAGCCATGAATAGAAAGCAAGTTTTGTCTGAATAGTCTGTCATTGAGGTCAGAAACTATCAGCAGTGTTTGTTAATTTAGCAACTCAAGACTTACACAACATGCTTACTGTTAAGGCAACTCTTGCAGCATTTTTATTCCCTTCTTCCTTTCACTCTCCTGGTGTATAATTGATCCTTCCATAAACTCTACTAGATAAAGTATCTCACTCAATATGGCTTTTAAAACTAGTGATAAAATATAAACCAACATGCTGAGGACTCAGTTAATACTGTCTTTTCCTCTGCCTTCTATAATGTTTAATACAATAATTATTTCAGTAGCACATGCTCCCATCCCCACTCCACCCCACACACAGAGTGAGGGCAAGAAATAAGACTAAGTATTGTTCCTCTAGAATGAGTCTTGCTCAAGATATGAGTTCAGTACATGCTGACTTCAGAGAGGAAATTTAGGTATTACTGTTCCTACTTTACAAGTAAGGAGAAGTTTGATGTCAGTTTGAACCAGTTTATTGGTACTAACACAGTGAATAGTTATTTTTGCAATAAAATTAATTTGCCAACTATTTATCAGAAAATTCATCAAACTACTTTTGTATATAAATTCACATGCTTGTTCATCATAGCATTGAGTGTGTGTCAGAGAAGTCAATTTTGACTCTTTCCAGAATGCTCAGCCTTAAACATATCTGAAATGTAAGGCTAATTTTTATTTTCATAGAAATAGCATTACTCATACAGTTAATGATAAAACCATCTCCCACCCCCCTGGCCCGTGGAAAAATTGTCCTCCATGAAACCAGTCCCTGGTACTAAAGTGATTGGGGACCACTGCTAAGGTTATATATGTCTTTTCCAGGACCACATTGGTTTGATATTTGCAAATATCTAGCTAGTAGGATACAGTTTGTCTCACCTAATGTATTTTCATGCTACTGTTAACATTATTAAATTTGTAATTTTTTTTATGCTTGTACTGCATAATATCCCCAATATTCAAAAATGGACCCATGACTGAAATGTGGTTCACTGAAGCATGAAAAGTGATAGAAAGAGTTACATAAACACTACAACTCAAAATAACATCATAAACAAAGAGTGAAATGGTCTCCAGTGCTGAATGTGAAATGAAAATCTGTATATGCTGGGCCACATAAATGTGCAAGTGGCAGGATTTCACATAGGCAGCAGGAAAAGAAAAGTGAAATTAGGAAATGCATTTATGAATATCTTTAAAAAATTGAATTGTATTTGACTGGAGATTAATTTACCACTATTCCCCAGTTTATTTTCCATTGTAAAGCCTTGTCAAATAGGGGCATAAGTGTCTGGCAAGACCATTTCTTTAAGGATTAATTGATGTGTTTCCCCTGTTTCCTTGTGAAGTATCCAGCTTATAGCCTGAGAAATATTCCACTCTCCTCGACTGCATGAGTTAGTAAAATCACCCACGTCAGAACCATCCACTGAAAGTCTCGCATGATACAGATAGGGAAGGAAAGAGAGAAGAAAGGGAAGAAACTGGGACAGGAGATGAAAGAAAGGAAGGAGCAGGCCCCAAAGGGAGAGAGAAAGGAAGCAGGAAAGGAAGGGCTTGCTTGTCTGAGGAGCAGACGAAAACACCTTCAGTATTAGGCACCAGGAGACTGCATAGATCCTAGCTAACTGCGGAGTAATTTTTTCCAGTGGTGAGTTCCCAACACTGCAGCCTTTTGATCTGAACACTCAGTTGCAATGTAACTGTCCTGTAACCTGAAGAGCCTACCTTGATTTTGTCCACTCTCAAATGTCATCTTACCTCTGACTAACCACCATCCTAAACTGGGACACTTTCTGTACCTTCTTAGCAGAGGGAGACTTAGACACGAGCTGTCTAGTGGACTGGTGGTAGTGCTGATGCTCACTGATTGCAGGAGTGGAAGAAGGAAGAATTGGGAATAATAAGTTGGAAATTGTCATTGATTCTTTTATCTTTGATCCAGTAAACTAAGGAATATTTTTAAAAATAATATGCAAAAAATAGCATTCTTAAATAATTTCCATGCAGTAAAAGTGAATAATTTTTTGCTAAAGGTACAGACAACACCAAAAGTTGGGGAAGCATTTTAGGTTTCACACTTTATTTGCAATATTAATGACAAATATTACAAAGAGAAAATAGAAGAAGTTATTTTCAGAAATCTTTTCTTGAATGATATTTTAAGATGATGCATAATATTAACTATGTATTAAAGGAAGAAAAATAATCACTGTATGGTAGATATCTGTAGATATTTTGATAACCGGTTCATTGAAGCCAACTGTGCAAATTAATGAAAAAATTCTTGGCCCAAGCACTGTACAGATATGAGAGAATTTTGGGCGTTACTTTACTAGCATGTGAGATAAGTGCAATTGTGCGGTAGTAGTTCGAGCATTCTTTGGCATTGCCTTTCTTTGGGATTGGAATGAAAACTGACTTTTTCCAGTCCTATGGCCACTGCTAAGTTTTCCAAATCTGCTGGTATATTGAGTGCAGCACTTTCACAGCACCATCTTTTAGGATTTGAAATAGCTCAACTGGAATTCCATCACCTCCACTAGCTTTGTTCATGGTGATGCTTTCTAAGGCCCACTTGACTTCACACTCCAGGATGTCTGGCTCTAGGTGAGTGATTTTCTGGGTCGTGAAAATCTTTTTTGTATAGTTCTGTGTATTCTTGCCACCCCTTCTTAATATCTTCTGCTTCTGTTAGGTCCTTTATTGAGCTCATCTCTGCCTGAAATATTCCCTTGATATCTCTAATTTTATTGAAGTGATCTCTAGTCTTTCCTATTCTATTGTTTTCCTCCATTTCTTTGCATTGATCACTGAGGAAGGCTTTGTTATCTCTCCTTGCTATTCTTTGGAACTCTGCATTCAAATGAGTGTATCTTTCCTTTTCTCCTTTGCTTTTTGCTTCTCTTCATTTCACAGCTATTTGTAAGGCCTCCTCAGATAGCCATTTTGCTTTTTGCATTTCTTTTTCTTGGGGATGGTCTTGATCCCTGTCTCCTGTACAATATCACAAACCGCTCTCCATAGTTCATCAGGCACTCTATCAGATGTATTCCCTTAAATCTATTTCTCGCTTCCACTGTATAATTTAAGGGATATGATTTAGGTCATAACTGAATGGTATAATGGCTTTCCCAACTTTCTTCAATTTAAATCTGAATTTGGCAATAAGAAGTTCATGATCTGAGCCACAATCAGCTTCCGGTCTTTTATTTATTTATTTTTTTTGCTGACTGTATAGAGCTTCTCCATCTTTGCCTGCAAGGAATACAATCAGTCCAACTTCGGTGTTGACCATCTGGTGATGTCCATGTGTAGAGTCTTGTGTTGTTGACAGAGGGTGTTTGCTGTGACCAGTGCATTTTCTTGGTAAAACTCTATTAGCCTTTGACCTGCTTCATTCTGTACTCCAAGGCCAAATTTGCCCATTAATCCAGGTGTTTCTTGACTTCCTACTTTTGCATTCCAGTTCCCTTTAATGAAAAGGACATCTTTTTTGGGTGTTATTTCTAAAGGGTCTTGTAGGTCATCATAGAATCGTTCAACTTCAGCTTCTTCAGCATTACTGGTCAGGGCGTAGACTTGGATTACTGTGATACTGAATGGTTTAACTTGGAAACGAACAGAGATCATTCTGTCATTTTTGAGATTGCATCCAAGTACTGCATTTTGTACTCTTTTGTTGACTATTATGGCTACTCCATTTCTTCTAAGGGATTCTTGCCCATAGTAGTAGATATAATGGTCATCTGAGTTAAATTCACCCATTCCAGTCCATTTTAATTCGTTGATTCAGCACAACCTGCTTCATTTGGGATAAAGGTTAAAAATTGAAACTGACTGAAATCATTTTAAATTTCTCTCTCTTTTTTTCATTCAATTCAACGAACCTCTCTGAGACTGCCTTATCTTCCCAAATACTTAAAACAAAATATAAACACCATAACATTATCCCAAGCAAGCACTGTTGTCATCAGTCTCACCAAGATTAGATAAACTAACAGTTAAGAAGCAAGCTCATATGTCACATTATATGTTTAAGTATTGACAAGCATAGTATTCATAAAAAATGTTTATAAAGAGATTTAACCTGAAAAACAGCCATTTGACTCACAAATTTTCATTAATCTACACTTTGAAGTGACAGAAAGATATGCGTGTAATAGTGGTTCCCTGTGTAACATCTTTTGAATATTCAGTAAACAACATGTATAGTTTTATAACTTTTTCCCCTATGTCTGTTAAATTTTGTCTTGTATATATACAAGACATATGTATATGTATATATGTACATATATATGTATACATCTATATTTGGCTCCCCTAATGGTTCAGCATTAAGCAATCCACCTGCAGTGCCAGAGACATAGGAGACATGGGTTCAGTTGCTGGGTCGGAAAGATCCCATAGAGGGGAGCATGGCAACCCCCTCCAGTATTCTTGCCTGGAGAATCCCATGGACAGAAGATCATTTTAATTTTCTGGTAATTTATTATTAAATTGAATAAAATTATCTAACCATGCACTGTTTATTTATTTAAAAATGACGAAACTAGTCTTTCATTAATTATAGATTGAGAAGCACTATTCTAGAGCATTCTCTGCCATCCTGTCCTAATTCTGGTTTCTAGCATAAAACTTTACTTCCATCAACTTTTATGAATTAAACAAGAATGTCTACTCTTGCAATGCAGATCACTTTAGACTCCCTCAGTGAACTAAAAATCACCCCTAACTTGAAATCATTCCTGATAACTTAAACCTTCTTTCCCTCATGTTGATACATGACATGTCCTTAGCTATTTTCTTTCTCTCAAAACACAGCTTCAAAGGAAGGCACAATTGTGAAAGGGTATTCTAGGAACACAGGTTTCATAAAATATACTTAAAGGTGGTTATTTTTAACATTTGAAAATATTTTGAAGACTTCAAATTATAGAAGTCATAGTTATCAAAAAAATATGAAAATTATATGCCAGCATATATATATTTTTCAATACACTTGTGAAGAATATAGCCAAGAAGGAAAAGTAAATATTAAACAAGTTATTAAAAGTGAATCCTCAGAATTTTAATTCTGCAAAGACTTAAAAAGTGTTTTTGATTATGAAAATACAGGTATGTATGGAGTGTATCAATCCCTATGGGATGTCTTTATGATAGTGAGCTTTGTGGACATAGTAAATTAAGAATCTTGTCAGGGAGACTATCCTTTGCCCAGCAAAAATGATTTTAGACTTTCAACCTTTGGAATAGGCAAGATAGTAAATATATCTTATTTTAAGCCACTAAGAGTATGATAAATGGTTGAATAATACACATACCTAACGTTTGTAGGTGAGACACAGAGAAGATTTTCCATAGGAAATGGTATTTAATCTAGTCACTCAGTGAGATAGTCACTCAGTTGTGTTTGACTCTTTAAGACCCCATGGGCTGTAGCCGCCAGACTCCTCTGTCCATGGGATTCTCCAGGTGAGAATACTGGAGTGTAGCCATTCCCTTCTCCAGGGTATCTTCCTGACCCAGGAGTTGAACCTAGGTCTCCTGCATTGCAGGCACATTCTTTACCATCTGAGCCACCAGGGAAGCCCCGATATATTTAATCTGAGGGATAAGGAAAAAAAACAAAAATTAGCCAGGTAAAGACGAGGAGAAATTTCCAGGTAAAGGGAATATCATATATGTAAAGAATTTGAGGCCAAAAAGAACATGATGAATATGTTGATTACCTGTTGCTTCTGTAACAGATTCTGCACACTTATTGACTTACACATTTATTATATAGCAGTTCTGGAGGTCAAAAGTACAAAATCTGTCTCCACAGGCTAAAATCAGGGTATTGATAAGACTGTGTCCCTTTTGGAGACCTTTGCCTTTTGACACTTCTAGAATTTGCCTGTATTTCTTGGCTTGTGAGTACCTCCCAGTCATCAATCACATTACTCTAAACTCTCCTCTCTTCTGCTTCTCTCTTTTCATTAAAAAGATTACATTGGGTCAACTGGGAAATGTGGGGTTATCTCCCCATCTCAACATCCTTAACTTAGTCACACTGTAAAGTAACTTTACCATGTAAGATGGAAGCAAACTAGATATCCATAGGCAGATGAATGGATAAAGAAGTTGCGGAACGTATACACAGTGGAATATTACTCAACTGTATAAAGGAATGCATTTGAGTCAGTTCTAATGATATGGATGAACCTAGAGCCTATTATACAGAGTGAAGTAAGTCAGAAAGAGAAAGGCTAATACCATTCATTAAAGCATATACATGAAATCTACAAAGATGTGATCAACGATCCTATGTGCAGGGCAGCAAAGGAGACACAGATGTAAAGAACATTTTACATCCTGAACTCAGTGAAAAATTTTGGACTCAGTGGAAAAAGGAGAGAGTAAAATGACTTGAGAGAACAGCATTGAAACGTATACATTTCCATGTGTAAAACAGATAACCAGTGTGAGTTTCCTGTATGATGCAGGGCAACCAAAGCCAACCTGGAGGGATAGGATGGGGAGAAATGTGAGAGGTGAGTTCAGGATGGAGACAACACATGTGTACCTATGGCCTATTCATATTGATGTATGGCAAAAAACATCAAGCTATTGTAATGTAATTATCCTCCAATTAAAACAATTAATTTTTTTTAAAAAGTAACTTTACCATGTAAGATAATATATAATTTAGTGACTAAATCACCACCATGTTGTTATGCCTTGCTTTAATCTATGTATCTCAGACATTAAACACTATTTCTTTATAAAGTTACCTTGTGCTTCTCATACTTATTTTTTCCTATATTTTAAAAACTATCTATCTTGTGTTTACCATTGTTATAATTTTAACCTTCTTTCAATTTTTACTCAATTATTTTTCTTTCAATATAGCACCTTTTTGTTGTTGCTGTTCCTCTTTCCATCTTGATCTTAAAACAAAATCAGATCCTCTTTGAATTACCTTTTAAAAAATCCACTTCTCTATTTCAAGTTTTAATGTAGAAATTTTGGATTTTTAGTGATTATGAAGTATGATTGCAGAGCAACTAGTATATAGAACTCCTTTCCCATATACCAGAGACTTTGTTTCTTTCTTCCTCTTTTCTGACACTGAAGCATCCACACCTCCATTTTTTCCAGTGGATCTCTCCATCCTTTTAATGATGACTCTTAACAACCTTTTAGCAAGGAGATTAACAAAAATGGCTTAAATCCTAGCTGACCTAAAATTCTTTCTTGGCAAATTAAATATCTGATATACGTGAAAAACTTTTCTAGAATGTCACACCATATAGTGATTAAAATAGAAATTAGGTTTTTTTTTTTAATTAGAAAATCTGTCTCTGACATACCAAAGCATTGAATTTAAAGCAAAAAGAGGTAGCACTTCACAGGAGTAATGATCATTCTAATAGATGCTTACACAAATAGACATGGTAAAGATCACCAACTCAATGCTACTACATAAAAATAAAATTATTTTTTGGTGCCTTGAACTTGTTTACTATGATGCTCTTTTAAGAAGTTAAGCTCATAACTCATATAATATTCTGTTTTTATCATTTGATATTGTATTTTGAGCATTTTACCACTTAAAATATATTTTAAATGAATATCATTTCATTATTTGATTATCTGCAGTTTAAACATTTTCATATTATAGGACCCTTATCTTGCTTCAAAATCTTGAATGTAGTTCATTTAATCTAATTATTACCTTTGGATACATATTAAAAATGAAATTATTGTATTAAAAGATATGGCCATTTTTAAAGGACTTATACTTGTCGCCAAAATATGTAAGCATACCATTGAATGAATGTTTGACTGTCTTTTTTGTTTAGCTATACCATTATCAATTAGTCTCTAGTTCTCCCTGGGCTTGACTTCCCAATCTGTTATCTCTATTGCTTTTGGCTATATCCTCTGATAAATTCTTTCTTTATCACCCTTTTTGGCTACTTCAGAAGAAATTACTCCTGTGGGCATATGAGCAGATTTCTAAGTCTACTTCCTGCTTTTAGAAAATTGGGAGTGCAAGAGTGTTTTTATATTTGTAATAGTCTCAGTTCCTTTCAGTCCAAGTTGATGATGCTTTTGCTTTTAAATAGCTATTTCAAAAGTATTGTAGTATCCTATTTACCTTGAATTAGTCTCATGAGCCAAAAAGCCATATCGACAGTTCTTTTTTAAATGACTATGTAAACATAGTTCTGGGTTATTTGGACAATGTCGGAAAATCCCAAGTCACATGACTAACCCCCGAGTAAGAGCCGGAGAGCAGTACAGAGTTACATTGTGAAGGAAAGGCCTTTGGGAGGGGTGAATACTTTGCTATTTTTGCAGTATAATGCATTGTAATAGGGGCTTCGCACTTGGCTCAGTGGTAAAGAATCCACCTGTCAATACAGGAGACATGAGTTTGATCTCTTGATGGGAAGATCCCCTGGAGGAGGAAATGGCAACTCACTCCAGTATTCTTGCCCGGGAAATCCCATGGACAGAGGAACCTGTTGGGCTACAGCCTATGGGGTCACAAAAGAGTTGGACATGACTTAGAAACTGAGCACACACACTGTCGTAAAAGGAAAAAAAAATGGATATTGTGGTGTAATGAGGAATCTGAGCCACAGCTCTACTTGAAATTCTTAACCCACAAGCTATTTTTTTTTTAATTCTGTAAAAATTATTTCACATAATCCTGATATTTAGTATAGCAGATGACAAGCCTAGTGCTGGCATGAATTTTACTCCTCTTAGATAACATTTTTAGGTTCACTGATTTTCTTATTAACTTTCAAAGCAAAAATTTTTTTCTGTCGTGTTAATGTATCTTTTTACATGGTTTAACATGAATCATAAAGGATGTTTTTTCAATATATGTGTTCAGAAGTTTGGAGAGGTTTAGAATTTTTTCTAAATTCTTTCTTATGAGAAGTTTCTTCTTTAAACTGCAACTCAATTTGTTCAACAGATACAGTTATATTAAATGTTTTCTGTTTCTTATTTAATGCATTTTATGTCTAACACGGATTTTGACCTTATCATCTAAGATGCTAAGTGTATTGGCATACATTTATTCACAATATTTCCTCATTTTTCCTGAAATGTCAGTAGGATCAATAATGATGTCCTCCTCTCTTTCATTCTCAATGTTGGTTATTTTGAGGGAATCGATTAGGCTAGGGGTTTATCAATCTTCAGTCTTATCAATCTTTTATCAATGTGATTCATTAGGAAAAAAATTGGTATCATTGATTCATGGACTTTATTTTTTTTTCTATTTCATTACTTCTTATCTTTATATCCTCCCTTTTCCCTATTTCTGTTTTTGTTTTTTTTTTTTTTTTTTTTTTTGCTGTTCTTTCTAGTTTTATAAAGTAGAAGTTTAGATCATTGATTTGAGATTTGATTTTCTAACAGACATTTACTGGATAAATTTCCCTTGAAACAGTGGTTTTGCTGCATCTCACATATTTTGTTTGTAATGTTTTCTTTGAGTGAACTGTATTTCAAAATATTTTCCAAGTTCTTTTGTGATTTGTTCTATTCCTCATGGATTCTTTGGAAGAACATTGACAAATTTCCAACTATTTGGGGATATATCAGTTACTTTTATGATACTGAGTTCTAATTCACAGAACATAGTACAATCTTAACCCTTTGACGTTTATTGAGATTTGTTTATGGTCCAGATTATAGTGTATATTGGTGAATGTTTCATGTACAACTGAAAAGAATTTGTACACTCCTATTATTGGGGACATCTTTTTCCTCCTTCCTCCTTTTTCTCTCTCTTTCCATTTTCTTTCCTTTTCTCCTCCTCCTTCTCTTCTGCTGTCATTAAAACATTATTTTTATTTTAAGCTTTCAGTAATTTGACTATGATGTATCTTGTTGCATTTTTCTTTGTATTCAAGTATTTATTCTACTTGGATTCTGTGAGCTTCCTGAATCTGTGGTTTGTTTTCATTTCTTGATTTAGGAAATTCTCACCCATTATATCTCCATATCTTCTCTTCTACTTTTTCTTCTGTTTTCTGGATTCCATTCATACTTATATTTTAGGCCGTTTGAAATTTTCCCAAGTTTTTGCTCTTTTCAAAAATCTTTTGTTGTTGTTTGTTTTGGGTATTTCAGTTTGGATAATTTCTGTTGACATATCTCAAGCTAAGTGAATCAAGTCCAGGGATTTTTTCTACTGCTATGCCCATCTTTATTATATATATATATATTTTGGATAGATTTATTCATCTTTGGTATTTTTTTTCCTAGAATTTCCACTTGACTATTTTTTCCCTAATGGTCTACTATTCTGGAAATTCTCTACCTGTTCGTGAATTTGCTCAGTTTTTCTGTTAGATTATTTAAGCATTAACAATAGTTATTTTTAAAATCCCTGTTTGATAGTTCCAACAGCTAGGCTTTCTTTCATTTGGTTCTGTAGACTATTTTCTTCCTTGACAATTGATTCCTTTTTGTTGCTTTTCTGTATGTCTCATAATATTTGATTGAATGCTGGACACTATGTGTAGAAGAACAGTAAAATCTGAGATAAAAATATTTATGGCTGGGAAAGGGTACCTTTCTTCTTGTCAGGCCATTACAATGGTTGCTTGTGTTAATCCAGCCTGTAGTTGAGCTGGGTTAGGGTTTTCGTTGTTGGTATATCTGCCTTTAATAAACTGTGGGATTCAAATGCCTCCAGTGGCAGAGTATTGCTACTTTGTTTATTATGTGGGTGTAATAGTTTGCTAGGGCTTCTGTGACAAAGTATCACAGACTGAGTGACTCAAAACAGAATTTTATCCCCTCATAATTCTGAAGGCTGGAAATCTGAGATCAAGGTGTCAGCAGGGTAATTCCAGACCTCTTTTCTAGCTTCTAAAAACTCTTTGTTTTGTGGTAGCATGACTCCAGTCTTCACATGACATTTTCTCAGTGTAAGTGTCTGTCCCCAAATTTCCCCTTTTTGTAAAACCACCAGATATACTGGATTAGGGGCCCTCCCTGCTGCACTATTAACTAAATACATCTGTAATGTTCCTATTTCAAATAAATTCAACTGCTAAGATATTGGGGATTATGTTTTCAATATATGAATTTTGGAAGGGACAAGATCAACTCATAAGAGTAAATATGCGAGTGCTGGACCATTCTACTCAGGGCTCCATCTTCTCCTCTCACCAGATCCGGCACACCTGCATCACAGAGGGGTGACTTGCCTTGGCCCTTCAGCTATGGAAGATTGTTATGACTTGCTATTTGAATGCAAGCCTTGTTTTGGGAGGAGATGGAGGGTGGGCAGATGTGCTCCTTTTTTAGTCCTAAGCAGGTCCTGTGTGTCTGAGACTCATGAATGAGACTGTATCTGAATTCTTTGTCTTTTACTCATAGAAGACAAATTCTATCACGTGTATGATTCAGAGTCTATAGGGCAGGTGTATTCCTTCTCATCCACCCACACAGCAGCCATAATCTTCCTTTTGTTGGTAAGGAGTCTTGGATGTCAGGTGAATGCTCTGCTCTCACTGCACTGGCAACAGTTTCCAGTTTTATGTCAGTGCAGCTTCTAGGCCTGAGCATATTCCCTGCCCTGGCCCCAGTGGCAGATGGCTTTGTCCTGTTGTTACTTCAGAATGGAACTGAGAGGAAGTGGCAGGTTTTGTAACCCTTCCTTAGAGGCATCTGACCTTTGCAGGAACCAGGAAGTAGAAGAGAATTTTGTTCGACTCTAACCTAAATATAGCCATGTAAAGATAGCTTTGGTGGTTCAGATGTTAAAGAATCTGTCTGAAATGCAGGAGATGCAAGTTCAATCCTGGGTTGGAAAGATTCCCCTAAAGAAAGAAATGGCGACCCACTCCAGTATTCTTGTCTGGAGAATTTCATGGACAGAGGAACCTGGTGGGCTACAGTCCATGAAGTTGCAAAGAGTCAGACACGACTGAGCGACCAACACTTTCACTTTCAAAAATAGCTTTAGCTTCCACCAAAACCAGCAGCAGCCCATTTTTGCCTTGCACCTGGTGAAGTCCAAGTCAGTGTTTGATTTTTCCCATCAAAACGGAGTTAGATCCCAGGCAAGAGAGAGTCTTTGCCTCTTCTTCAGAAGCAGCTTGCTTTTGTTTTGTTTCAGAAAAAGGTCTGGCAAGTTTGTGCCCTAGCAGCAGCTAATTACCATTTTGCATGTATGACAGCTTGAGTCATTGATCTGTTTCTCTAAGTATGAATGTGTGTCTTTGTTCAGTCACTCAGTCACATCCAACTCTTTGCACCCTTAGGGACTATAGCCCGCCAGGCTCCTCTGTCCATGGAATTTTTCCAGGCAAGAATACTGAAGTGAGTTTCCATTTCCTACTCCTTGGGCTTTTCCTGACCCAGAGGTCGAACCCACGTCTCCTGCGTCATCTATGCAGGTGAATTCTTCACCACTGAGACACCTGGGAAGCCTGCAAGTATGAATACTCCACTATCAATACTCCCTCCATGCCTGTGCCACAGGGGAACTCACTTGTTTCCGTTGCCCTGTCTCCAGTCTTTCTCATGAACACGTGGTGAAGGCCTATAGGAAAGAGCTGTAGGATGAGGGCAACCTCACCTTATATATGAGGCGCCCATGTAATCGACACAGTCATTCTGATGCACAGAAATGTTTATCACCCATTAGAATTAAATTTACCTTATTACCTTGTTAACTTCAGTTCCTGGTTGAATTAAAAAAAAAATCAGACTTTTCTCATTGTTAGGGTTGGAGTGACATTCTGGTGCAGTTTGACACATCTTAAGTGTTAGTATAACTCTTTCTAATTATATCTTGATTTATTCTTCTAGCTATTATTTCTGGTACATTCCTCAGAAGTACTTATTTTTTAAATTTCAGGTTTCCATTCTTTTCTTTCATAGTTCCTATATTTCTTTTATAACTTTTTCTCCTTGTCTATCTCCTCTGTGTTATCTACTCTAGATTTCTGAAGATTATTTTGTGCAAATAATTTTCTTCTTGTTTCAAAGGATATGTTAAAACTGCATTTTCATCCTTACGCAGGACAAACAGCTAGCATTTTATTCCAAAGAATCTCAAGTGTTGACTTTCCTTTGTGTATTACATTTCCTTCTTTGTTGCTAGTCACTCAGTCGTGTCCAACTCTTTTTGGACACCATGGTCTGTAGCCTTCCAGGCTCCTCTGTCCTTGGGGTTTCTCCGGGGAAGAATACTCGAGTGGGTTGCCATTTCCTCCTCCAGACACTTCTTTCTTTACATCTGCTTATAACCTATTGATGACAATGCATAACATTTTCTAACGTGTCTTAAGGTATACTGTAGAATCTTTTCCTGATAAAGTTTTCATTTGTTTCAGGATGATGTTCTTTTTATTCTGTATTGTAACACCGTTTCTTTCTTTGTCCCCTAATCTTGCCTATTTTGAAATTATTATTTAATTAGAACTGACATATTACCCAGAAAGCATGAGTGAGATCTACAGTTGCTAAGTGTTCTTTGCAATCTTGGTAAACTTTCTGTGGCATTGCTATGACAAGAACGCAAATTGTATTATGCAAATTCTAGTGTAATTTCTAACAAGATTCTGATAATAGTTAGGAACTGGAAGTGAAGGATACTAGGCAACATCAAAGAACATCCATGCTAAGGAGTACAGGTCTGCTGCCTTTTGATCAAGAAATGGACTGTGGATTGGAGTCACTTTCTACCTACTTCCAAGAGTAGCAAGTTCACTTTGTTTTGGACGATAAAGAGGCAAAAATTGTTTAATTAATTGAGTTTGCCTAGGTAGCTCCATGACTTTGGTTACTTAAAAGTTTCTCTTTATTTTTGGCAATAAGTTTAGGGACTTAATTTAACATACAATAGAAAACTTCTTTCTCCTCTCCATTTATAGGCATCTAGGAGGAAGATTTTAAAAGTTGGATCAGAGACTACTACTAGTCAGACTTCATTTTAAAACTGAAAACCTTACATGAAATTTCAGACAGTGACGTATATTCTATGGTCGTCATATTGACGCTAAAGTTAGTGATTTTGATAAAGCAAATAAACAGCTGTTTGTTACTGATACAGTGTAAGAGGTATGCAGTACTTAATCACTAAACTGCATCTGTGGTTTAATCAATTGTTGTCATATATTTATTGAGTGCCTAGCAGGCAGTCTGAGCTATCAGACCTCCACTGTGGCATCACACTATGAATTTCAGAGCTTTGATATTTGACAAAGCATTCTTAAAGCGGCCCTACTTAAATCTGGATTTCAAGCTGTTACCTAGTTAGATAAAATATAACTTTTGTCAATTTTAATCTGTGCTAGGAAAGAACATCTAAATTAAAATCAAACAGAAACGGTATGCTCATTTCCCTTTTAGTTTTTCTCCCAGTGTAACAGATACTTCACTCTCTAAGCTTGGAAGATACACAGCCCAACTCTGTGCTGTGATGCTTAGGTTGTCTTCTCTGCATTTCTAGGGACAGTTCAGTTGAGTCTGAGTTCTTTGAGTTCCGTTTGGGATTTGCTGGAGATAGCAATGGGACACTGAAATGTTGGTGAGAAACAGTTCTGGAAAATACTAAACATTCTAGAATCTTAATCATAAATTGAAGCAATGTGGTAGATATGGGGGCTCCCAGAATAGAACAAATCTCTCATACGAAAGCCGTCTTGTTTTAGAGTTTGAGGTCAGTGAAGTGGGATTGGTGACTAAGAGCTGTTTACTAAGTCCCTTGTCCCAAACATATTAGATGTTAGTACCTACACACCCACTCCCCTCATTTCCCACCTTTTCAAACATGATTAATATAGAGTATGGAGAGTTTAATAGCTTATCATAACTTCCAGTTGGTACAATCATATTTTGTACTTAGGGCTTCCCTGATGACTCAAGTGGTAAAGAATCTGCCTACAATGCAGGAGATGCAGGAGATACTGCAGATGTGGGTTTGATCCCTGAGTCAGGAAGATCCCCTGGAAGAGGAAATGGCAACCCACTCCAGTACTCTTGCCTGGAGAATCCCACTGTCAGAGGAGCCTGGCAGACTACAGCTCATGGAGTCACAGAGTCAGACATGACTGAACACGCATGTATGTATATTTTGCACTTACAAACTGTATTCTTTCTCCTCTAATATTCTACTTACAGTATGTAGGATATCATTTAGGTTTTGGAGTTACATAGAACTTGTTTGACTCTTCAAGGTTTGAAGTCTAGTTGAGGGATTTAGATGTATCAATTTGAACTGCCAATTTGTATAAAAATTAGAACATGAAAGGAGTCATTCCAATAAGGGGGAAAGCTTCATAGGAGAAAATATTCATGAAAAAATATTCATGATTTATAACTTTAACTTATAATATTGCAATCATTACAATGATTATAATTCAAAACAGAAGCATGTCATACTAACATCATTAAGGCTAAGGAAAAACAAAGTTCATCTTCTTTCATTTCTGTTTCTGCTTGAGATGGATAGTCATGCAATTGCTTTTTAAATATTTAGTTAACATAGTAAACACAGTTAAGACAATAGTGTCTCTCTGGAGTAGCCTAAAAGTTCCATGAATATGGAAGCTATTTAAACCACACTAAAAGCTCACTCAGCATCTGTGGCTTACAGGATTTCAGGAGTGAAGAGTACTGGGTACCATTTTTACTTGGCCTTACGTGAACATCAGTGGACTAATCCTTCTACATGGTTACAAAATACTTTTGATATTCTGCACAAGAGATAATTATTATCTAGAAATATTTTAAAACTTTCAGATATATATTGCTCAAGAAAAAGAATAAGAAAGGTACTTTAAGAAAGGGGGTGAGTAATGAACTACAGGGTAAACCAGGAAATAAATGATAAATGCTTTTGGAGAAATGAATCCATCAGTGAGCTAGAACAAATAGTTTCAGTTTTAGGTGTATTTGAAGACTAGCCAGGAAAGGTAAATAGTTGCCAGGTTGTGAACAATCAGGTTAAAATGGGAATTTTTTGTTAGGTGATTGGGAACAATAAAACATTTGAGCAATAAACTGGAGAGTTCCGGTGGTAGTACAGAGGTTAAAACTGGCTGAGGTGCATTGTATCAAACAGAGCAAAGAGATCCTAAAGGCTGAGTTTTTATTATACGACATAGAGCCTCAAAATACCAGTGGCTCACAACAATGGACATTTATAGCTTCTCTTTCATAGTTTTGCAGGTCAGCTGAAGCTCTTTGCCTTCAGGTTGCCCATTGTCTAGGCTTGCTATAGATTGCAGGTTGGGTTCAGGTCCTCAGGTCCCACAGTTTCTCATCCTGAGATCACGGTCTACCAGGACATTTTCTTGGTAATGACACATAAGCACAAGCAGAAATACCTGCTGACTCTCAAAGCCTCAGCTCAGAAGTAATTATTGTCATTCTCCTCCACTTTCCACTGGCCAAAATAAGTCAATGGCTAAACTCAAGATCAATAAGGTGAAAATATTTACTTTGCACATTTTAGTAGTACCTCAATGGAACATGACAAAAGTTGTGGCACTATCATTGTGATTTAGGGGGAAGTAAAGAAAAGGGACCAAGGGCTAAATCTACCACACAGAAAGCGACTCTTTGGGTACCTGCTTGACAAATCTGGACTGATGGTGACAAGAACCTTAACTGGTATTATAACAAAAGATTTCTAATTATATGATGAGAAGAATTCAAGAGACATTCCTGGTGAATGAAGGCTATCTGATCCTCCTGATATTTCCCCTCAGGAATCCTGGGAAAAAATTCAAATTGATACAAAGGTCTCAGTGCATCACATGATATGTAATTTTTCTTAAAGATATGAAACTTGAAAGTTGTGATAATCTTGAAAAGTAAGTAGGGCCAGCTTCAAAATTCATAATCTCAGCTATCATGCTATATAACTATCAGTCAAAGTATTTCCAGAAATAAAGCACAATATGGGTTGAATGTGTGGAGACTTGGTCATCACTGCTTTTAACTGGAATCACTGCTTCAGCCTCTCCCTGTACCTACTGGAATCTGAACATGTCAATCTAAAGGTTTTAAGAACCAAATTCACACATTCTCTTCAGAAATGACTGTGATTATAGATAATGCAAAGTACCTGGAGGCTACAAGAGGTTTTCCCAAGAAAATTTAACGTGCTCTGTTTTGGCCAAATTCAACAGGATGTGTTTACAAGTAGACAATTTAACTTATATGTTGACTGCATGGATTATTCTTTTCTTAGAGCTCCCTTATATTGTCCTTTTTGGATATTATCAATTTTTTCATGAATCCAGACTAATTTCTTCATGTATATAACTGAGAAGAAGAGTAAGGACAGTGATAATATGTGGTATGAAAACTTAATGAAAAGATGAATACAAATATGAGAACAATTATTTTATTTAAATGGATGCTAGAATATGACAATGACATATATAGGAAATAAGTTGTAGAAAAAATTTTAAATGTTAAAATGGATCTTTAAACTTGGAATAATGTTTGATAACATTTGAAAGAAAAATCTAATTGATTTGATTGAACTGAACTTTAATTATATTTAAACATTATTGTTAGTTAAGTAAATTTATGCCAGTTCTTTATCATAGAAGCTATTATGCTTATGAATAGGAAAGGGATAATTTGGTGAAAAAAATCTGTCAATATTACCTTTTGACATCATATGGAGGGAATCAATAGATTTTTTGAATGTTCTCATCAGTACTTATTTTGGTGTTGTATGACTATAGTCTAGCAAAAGCATTTCTGTGTATTTTTCTCCTCTCTTTTAACTCATGTTATTTTTCAATTATTAAAATAACAAAAGAAAAAGGAACAGCATGGCGTTTTCCCACAATCACTTCTATGACCTTTTTAAATTTACCTTTTTTATCTCACATAAGGGAAGACTGCATATATGATAGGCATAAACAAACCTGTTAAAAAATGAAAAAGAATACTTTAGAATATAATAACAGAAAAAATACTTTGTTTATAAAATATTATCAAATTAAATATATTTACCACTATTTGTGTAATTGTCACTAAGCCAAAATTTGGAAGAGTGAAATGCAAAACTCAGTGAAATTATAACTAGAAAGCTAAATATTTTCTAGATAATAGAGATCTTAACTTATGTGAAAGTAAAATTTTAACCCTTCAGGGCTGCTGAAGAGCAATAAAAGTTGGTGAATGGCTTGGGCTTATACTCTAAAGTCAAACCAAAGGTTTGAATGCTTCCCACTGGTACAGAATTTATAGCTTAACCTTGATTTTCCTTTATCAAGAGTGATGAAATGCAAAGTGTTGAAACAGAAGAGCAGAAATTGATCAACAAAATGTCAATAAGCATTATGTTTATGCAACATGAATAGGGCCTATAAATTCCTAAAACTCACCATGAATCAAACTATGAAGTTGGAGTTTAGAAAGAAAGACATAAAAAGGGAGTCTGCATTTAAAAAGCAGTTATATTTTTCCTTCAGTCTTTGGCAGTTTCAGTGGTCAGCAATTGAACAAGGATAGCTACGTCTCAGAATCTGCAAAGATGCCCTTCTTCTAAATTGGTCAGAGTTGAATTCTTTAAAAGGGTGAAAAAATGTAGATGTTTGTTTGTGTAAAATGTCCTCATTAATATAAACTAACACAACAGAGCCTACTGCAGTTGACATAGTAGTTGAGTATAAAATTTGTTATTTTTCTGTGGGATCATAAATTGCTTATTTCAGAACATTATGTTTATCCCTGCATTTTATAATTTTTATTGTAAACTCTCAGGTTTATAAGATGTAAAATTACATTTTGTTCTTTAAAAAATTTAAGAGAAATATAATGTCAGGCTTCCCTGGTGGCTCAGACAGTAAAGAATCTGCCTCCAGTGCAAGAGACCTGGGTTAGATCCTTGGGTCAGGATGATCCCCTGGAAAGGGAATGACTCCCCACTCCTGAATTCTTGCCTACAGAATCCTATGGATACAGGAGCCTGGTGGGCTATAGTCCAAGGGGTTGCACAAGCACACAGCACATAATATAATGTCAAGGAGGAAGTAATAGTGTTTTTATTATTGCCTGAAAATGCCTATATATTTTTATAAGATTTCTAAAATGTTTGTTTCAGAATTGTTTTAAAAAATCAGTCATTAAAGAGATGAGACCCCATAATGATGAATTCCCTGAGAGAAAATGAAAATTCAGCAATCTCCGAGCAAGGTATAGGATATTTAAAAAAAAAAAAAAGATTTTGTTTTTATTAGCACTGAATATATGAACATTATGGAGGGAGAAATATATACATATATAAGCAATATAAAACTATTTTTGTTATTAAAAATGAAAAATTATATATGAAAAGATCAGCATAATTTAGCTATAGTCACATAGAGTTAAGCCAAAACTAAGATTTTGCTAGTCACTGCTTACATGATTATGGGTTGATTACCATTCTCCTTTAGACTTCATTTCCACACCTCTTAAGTGAGGGAAATTTAAAAAAAAAATGGCTTTAATCTAATGAGAAAATCAGATTCTATGTACAGATAGCTTAGTTTTATAATACAATGCTTGCCATATAGTTAACTAAATAAATAATCTGTTACTGTAATTATTGTTATATTATTCCCATTGCAGAAATATATTATGTGCCAATACCTAACACCTGAGACCTGATAATTTGCAGAGCATAGCATTAATTTTGATGATTTAATCCAATTATTTTATGTAATTTTTTTTAGCTACTTAAAAAAATTAACTTATTTTAACTAGATCTCTTGGTAATTTTATTTATGTGTGTGTTAGTCACTCATTCGTGTCTGACTCTTTGCATCCCCGTGGACTGTAGCCTGCCAGGCTCCTCTGTGCATGAAATTCTCCAGGCACAAATACTGCAGTGCATTGCCATTTCCTTCTCCAGGGGATCTTCCTGACCTAGGGATTGAACCCAGGTCTTCTGCATTGCAGGCAGATGTTTTACCATCTGAGCATACTAGGGAAGCCCATGCCTTTACATTTTCATCTCTGGGCTAAAGTTCTCCTTTGAATTCCACATTCACTTCCAACTGCACATTGGATACACCAACTTGTATCTCTCTCAGGTTCATATTCAAAATTGAAATCTTGATCAGATGGATAAATTGCCTTTCTTGCAAAAGCATATGCACATGCACACCTACTTCTCCTGCTCCACAAACACACACACACACAAATAACAAAAGCACTAACCAAGCAACTACATCTGAGTAGATTAAAGCCCACTGTCATTTATTTCTCTCACAAGTCTGCCTTTGGGGTTACACTAGTGGTAAATAACCCATCTGCCAACACAGGAGACATAAGAGACACAGATTCGATCCCTGGGTCAGGAAGATCCCCTGGAGGAGCACATGGCAACCCACTCCAGTATTCTTGCCTGGAGAATCCCAGCCAGAGTAGCCTAGCTAGAGTCCATGGTAGCTTGTCACTGCTACGCTTGGTGTCAACTGGAATCAGGAATCACCTGGAAGTGTCTTCGCCCCCATATCAGTTGGTTGGTGCTGGCTTTCAGCTTCGAGGCTGTTGGTTTGAGTACCTTTCTTCCCAAGTAGCCTTTGCTTCCTTACAACCTGATGGTGGTTTTCAAGGATGAGCCTCCTGAGAGTGAGACTGCCTTTTATGACCTAACTTCAGGGGTCAGGCAGCATCCTTTACCTTATATTCTTATTTGGTAATGTAGCCAAAAGGAGCCAACTGGGTTCAAAGGAAGGGAAATAGTCTCCCTAAGCTACTTCCAGAATTTGATGCAGGATCAGAAATCCTACTATTTCCAGAAGTGGATGTAGAATCAAAAATATTGTGTTGCTGCTTTTTTCAGGGGGGAAGGTTGGGGGGTCAAGGGATACAATCTGCCACACCAATCAAGTAACAGAATATCAGTACCATTCCTTTATCAGTCATCCAGATTTATTTGCTCAAACCTCAAACCAAGGAGTCGGCCTTAACGTATTCTTTTCTTTGACTCTCACATCAGTAAGTCTAGCTGGTGTTATCACCCGTATTATTTATCTTGGATTCCCTTCATCCTGGCCTTTTGCTTTGTCTCTACCAATCCAAACATATTTTTTGTTTCTCCTAAACCTCACCAGTAAACTCCTAAAGCATCACCTGCTACTTTTTAGCCCCTGTCCAATCCTTTCTCCATATATGTGCATTACGTTTAATAACAGAATTTTCCTGATGTCACTCCCTTGGTTAAAACAACCGCACATAAACTTTTCTAATATAGAAATATGATATGGGTGTATGAATCACTCCAGCCATGAGAGTTGTGTGTGATGGAAAGAGTAACAAATATGTCTCAATCACCTTTGATTGTTTAAAGATTAGTGGAGTTTATACTCAGTTGTTTTCTTCCTTGAAATGATAAGGAAAAGATTAGCTGTGTCTTTTTAAACAGTCAGAGCACCATATGCTTTATTAGTATGTCTCAAAAAGTATATTATTGTTTTCTCCTATAAATGAATTTATGGATCATAAACATTTTTTCTTTCTCTAAGTACCGTTTGGATTAGGTCCTAGAGCTCTAATTTTCTATCTATTAAGTGTTTCCAGCATATAATCACATAAGGCAAATAGCCATCTTGAAAAGAGACAGATGTTTATACATTATTTACTATTTCTGTTGTGCTGCTTCATGTTCATATAAAATGTATTTATTTTTATATCAACTGAAGAAAGAAAATAATAGGATTTTAGCTAAGTTAAAAACATATTTCTCGATATCCTTTGTATTCTATCTGCTTTTCATACTTGATCTTTCTTACTCAATGAAACATTTACACAATAAAAATGATCTCTTAAAAATCTATAATCTGTAATAAAAAATATATAGCATTTATATATATTTATTCATATACAACTTTGGCAAGAATTTTAAATTGTTACACAATTTTTTTTCTTTAGTCATTGCATATTTTATGTAATGAAATTCACACAAGGAGCTTGAAAACAGTATAATTTATATTTTATAAAGGCTTATTTTTCTTTTATTCTTTCCTTTGCTAGTGGCAGTCTTCATAGTGACAGCTTTTATTTTTCTTCCAAACTTTGAAATTGCATGTATTATGTATGCCTAGGGCATACATGTATGCCTTTAAGCAATATGTGGATGGTTTTGTTGATCAAAAACTGGACAGATATGCTAAATTTGCTGGTAGGATCTTACCTGTTTTCAATTCACAGTCTTCTAGTAGTTCTTTAGCAACTTCATGAAACTGCGTGCTATTTTAGTTTAATAGATACTTTAAATTAAAGTTATTAACACAAACAAACTTTGGGGAAATGGTCTTCCTTAATAATTTTTTTAAAGTATTAAATTTTAAAAAATCAGATGTTTCATCCAGTGTATCTCAGACATTTTTCTAGTTACCTCAATTCTGAAACATCATTTTTCAAATTAGTTTGCATTTGAAATGATCACATCAAAACCTTACATTTTATAGAAACTTTATAAAAAGTGAGTAATAAGTATCCTCCCAAGAGACAACTTCCTTAATTTATTAGAAAAAAATGATAATCTACAGGACACAGTTCACATTATATGATAATGCATGTGAGAAAGCTTTTGCTAATGAAATTATTATCTGTACTCTAGATTATTCTTGTAGCTGAGATATAATAGGCATATAACATTTTATTAGTTTCAGCTGTATAACATAATTATTCTGTAATTTTATATATTGCAAAATGACTAACACAGTAAGTCATCTATCACCACACATAGTTACAATTATTTTATTGTGATAAGAACTTTTAAGATGTACTTGCTTAGCAATTTTCAAATATATAGTGTGGCACTATTAACTTGTGCTCTGGATTCCAAGGGCATGGTGTTAATAATCTATTGCTTAGTAACAATTAGACACAGACTTAATTTCTTAGAACACATATTATCACACTGTTTCTGGATGTCAGGAATCTAGTCATAGCTTACATGAGGCGTCTTCTGCAGAAGCTCACACAGGGCTACAGTCTGGGTTTTGGCCAGGGCTAATTTCAATTCTGAATATTCGTTAGAAGGACTGATGCTGAAGCTACAATACTTTGACCACCTGATGCAAAGAGCTGACTCATTAGAAAATACTCTGATGCTGGTAAAGCTTGAGGGCAGGAGGAGAAGGGGGCAACAGAGGACAAGATGATTGGATGGCATCACTGACTCAATGGACATGAGTTTGAGCAAACTCGGGGAGATAGTGAAGGACAGGGAATCCTGGCATGCTGCAGTCCATGGGGTCTCAGAGTGGGACATGACTTAGCAAGTGAATAGCAATCTCCCTGGAAGGTTTGAGCTAAGATCTGTTTTCTAAGTTCATGTAGTTTTGATAAAATTCCATTTTTTACAGCCTATTGGACCTCAGTTCCAAGCTGGCTATTGCCTGTTTCTTGCATCACCAGAATATGCAAGCTGAGAAAGCAGTAGAGGAAATCAGCAAGAAAGAAATTTTAATCTTATGAAGCTGTTGGATTTTTGATATTTCTCTACTGATTTCATCCTAAATGCCCACATAAGGTGTTTTAAATTAGAAACAGATTTTTTAATTAGATGTTTCACAGTAAATAATAGCATTATCATTCACATGTTCCATCTTTATCCCTAGGGCTATAAGATGGATGCATGTCATTGTTCCAAGGGAAGAAGAGCTTGCACCCATAGTGAGGAGCATGGAAAACATTGTTCTATGCTTGTAAAGGGCTAAGATACCTTCTCTTTCTTTCTTTTTTCTCTCTTGGTGAAGGGTGTCTTCCTTACTCTAGCCCTTAGCTCTGTAAATAAAATTTCTTCTGAAAAGAGATAACCCCTTGTGTTTGGTCTACAATCTAGAGAAATCTTCAAGTTCCTGGGCCTCATTTCTCCTTGAAATGAAAATACCTAAGAAGATAACCTTTGCAGTTTTTCTGGCTCCTTGAGGGCTTAACCCAGACACCTACTGATGGCCAAATCCATTTAGCCCTTTAAAGAGATAAGAAATTACATTATTCTTTTGAATTAGAGCAATTAACTAGACAAAAGGCTATAGATCTAATTCTAATAGTATGTGAACTTGTTACTGGGAGACAGGGCTTTTTACCTGAATATTAAGAAATCTAGGAAAGTTTTATTTCCCCACAGTAATTTAATCAGTTAGGTGTTACCTCATCATTTTTGTCATATTCTGGGCTTCCCTAGTAGCTCAGGCTGTAAAGCATCTGCCTGCAACGCAGAACGTGGCAGGCTACAGTCAATAGGCTCGCAAAGAGACAGGACTGAGCGACTAACACAGACATTTATCATATTCTATTAGTGAGAAGGAAGTCACAGGTCCCACCTACTCTTAAGGAGAGAGGCAGAGATACATTTGTGGGCCACTTGAAGGTCTGCGCACCAAAGCCACCTTTGCAGACATCAAATAGGTTGAAAATAATTATAGCTGAAAAAACCATATACGTTTACTTGTAACAGTAAAGTTTAAATATCCAGTTTTACATCAACATTGCCTGGAACAGAAATTTTGGCTCAGTCTGTATAAAAAATTTCCAAATTGTTGAAACTTTATTAGACCAATAATGAGTCTACATAACATATTTTATATCTGGATAAATTATAGAAATTGATATAAATTTATGAATTATATAAATTCAGTATTATTGGCTTGCTTTAAAATGTCTTGTTATCATATTTATAAAATCAATAGATCTTTTTAAAAAAATTAGTGGTAAACTCTACCTTACACAAACATAACAGCTTATTATGTTCTTATTCCCCTCATAACAATATGAGAAATATAGGATTTTAACTATAGTTTGCCTTTAAGAAAATTGAATTGAATAATGATTTTCTAATTTACTCATGGTTATCTAGCTACTAAAGCAGGATCGGGTCTTTTAACCCAGGCTTCCCAATACGATCAATGGTACTTCATATATATCTCAGCATTATTTGATGCATTTGGCCAATTTATTTGTATTAAATGTAGACTTTAATTTAACTTCATGATATGTTCTTTGGCTTTGAATTTTTCTTTCTTCGTTGTGTTTTCTTCCATGTCTCTTTTGCTGGCTGTTTCTTTTTCATATAGCCTCAGGTCTTTGCATTGTACCTTTTTTTTTTCCTCATACTAAATACACTTACTTTGTCTAACTCATGCCATCTCCCTGCCTTTGAAACCATTTATACCCTTATCTCTCCCAAAAATATATCACCAGTTCTGGTTTCATTTTTGGGTTTTAGTACCCATAAGTATGAATAACAATCTACTATACATGTACATTTGAATATCTCTTGATCATATCAGTCCTAACATGACCAAAATTAATTTTTTCTTATCTTCAAATAAACTTGTTCTTCTTCCAGTATTTATTGTTTTAAGTAAATGACACCACCACCCACTAGTTGCTCAAGGAATAAAGTAGAACAACACTCACATATAAGTGAACACCACATCCTACCAATTTTGCCACAGAAATAATGGCTCAGCTATGACAAGTTACCTCCATCTCTACCCCCCCCCACCTGTCTTAGTCATTTTGCCTTATCTTCTATAAAAATTGCTATTGTACTATCATTCCCAACCAATCCAATCTGCCAGGAGCAGCCAAAATAATCATAAAATATAAATTGGGTGATGCCATTTATCTGATTAAATTTTTCAATAGCTTTGTATTGCATTCAAGAGAAGGGAAAAAAAAATCTTAACCTTGCCCTCATGATACATTTCTAGTTTTATCTTTTGTCGCTCTTACTATCCACTTACTCTTTCTACTTTGGCTTTCTGTCAGGGTCTGGGATATTCTTTTAGGTCTTTAAAATTTTCTCTCTCTTTTGTTGAAGCACACCTCTCTATTAGTTGACTCCTTTTACTCCATACTCCAAATAATTTTGCCAAGCTATTCATACTTATTAATAAGGTTTGGCTTAAAGTTAATTTCTTAAAAAACTTTCCATTATTTTTTAAATAAATTCCTTTAAAAAATAATCTCAGAGCATCAGTTTCCTTTCCTTCATAGACAGTATCAGTTTCCAAAAACAGCTGTTTATTTCTGTGATTATCAATATGTTTTCTCCTTTAACTGGACAATGAATAGTAAACTTTGTTTCTCTTATTTATCTTTTGCTTGGATTTTATTGCTAAAGTTTAATAGAATAGATAGTACATAATGAGAGATAATTTAGATGCAATAGCCTCCCCAAATTTTATTTTTCCAAAATAATATTGTGTATATTTATTTTCATTGTTCTTGATAACTTCTAGATGATCTCTTTTACCTCCTACTGTTCTTACATCCATATTATCTCTCCAGGATGTGGCTTATCAGTTCTTATCCAAAGCATTTCAAATCAGTTTGGTGACCCTTTGTTGTGGAGACATGCAATGCCTGTGTAATATCACTGTCAAGCTTCATTACTTTATAATTTATTTTTCTACCTTAATATTTTCTAACCTTATCGACACTAAATTCATTTACAATAAATTCTAATATGTAAACTCAAACCTCTTCTATAATTTCTTCTGAGACATTTTTTACAATCTTGCATTCCCCTGGTTTGCTAATTTACCCAGTAATTGTTCTTTACTTTTTAGTAATTTGAACTTAGTAACTTTAATAATGACCATAATAGCACAAGAGTAACTGTTAAAGTTTCCATGATAGTTTTCTATTTCAATAACTCCATTAATCACACATAAAGAGAATGCTTCTCTTTCCTAAAACTATGGGAGTTCTAAACTCAGCTTTTGTATACGTTTTGTCAGGTGAGGAGAAAAAAGATGGTTAAAGGATCTCAGTCCCTCTTTGCCTGAGTGAGAACTTACTACCGTTAGAATTTATGTAGGAAGTTGACTATAAGAACTGAACATGAGGTCTGATTTTCTTCCTCACAAGAAGAAAGCCTGTATTTTCAGAATTGGGGGTTGGACAGAGCATTTAATTGAGCCCATTAAATGCTAGGTATGTACCTAATCTTTTTTTTTTTAATTAATACAATATTATTTTCTCCCAGAAAGGAATCTGAGATGTTAATGATCAAGTCATCATCTTTAATGGGCGAAAACATAGTTCATTTGGCCAGTTTGTATTTGGTGACTTTGTCAATAGATATGTAAAAAGAGCTAATTCAGTACCTTAGAAGGCAGATTCCTTAAACTATTTTTCTTCTTTTCACAGACTTTTATGTAAAGGGATATTGCTTGCAAAAGCAACTTGTAGAGACTCCATAGGAAGAAGGAAACATAGATATATGCAACTACTTGGGGGTCAGATTAAAAAATATCAATAGTTAGGCTTGAGTATGATTATACTTTTTCTTGTCAGTATCTGTATGCATTTCCTCTTTCATTTACTTGCACAGTATTTTTTTCACCAAAATTGATCATACTTTTAAAATAGGAGCTATAAGAGACTCAGACAGAAATGAGTCTTAATGGTGATAGGACTTTATAAGTGGTGCCAAATTTATTTTTTCTCACTTGACTTTAAAGCACATAATAAATATAATTCAATTGCCTACATGTTAAATACTGTTATGGCTTCCCTTGTGGCTCAGCTGGTAAAGAATCCACCTGCAATGCAGGAGACCTGGGTTTGATCCCTGGGTTGGGAAGACTCCCTGGAGAAGGGAGAACCTACCCACTCTGGTATTCTGGCCTGGAAAACTCCATGGACTGTATAGTCCATGGGGTCACAAAGAGTCAGACACGACTGAGTGACTTTCACTTCACTTCACTTCATACTTTTCCATAGTGGTTGAACCAATTTATGTTGCTACCAACACTGTACTACATTTTCTTTTCATACTTGACAACGTTTGTTATTTGCAGTATCCTAGATGACAATCATTTGATAGGTATAAGGTGATACCTCATTGTGCTTTTTCTTTTTTTTTTCTTTTTCATATTATTTTCCATATAGGTTATTACAGAATATTAAGTAGAGTTTCCTATGCTATACAGTAAGTCCTTGTTGATTATCTATTTTATACACAGTAGTTTGTGTATGTCAATTCCAACCTCCTAATTAACTCCCCTCCACCCTTCCTCTTTGGTAACCATAAGTTTGTTTCCTGTGTCTGTGAGTCTGTTTCTATTTTGTAAATACATTCATTTGTATCATTTTTTTTTAATTTCACATTTAAGTGGTTTATATGATATTTGTCTTTCTTTGTCTGACTTACCTCACTAAGTATGGTAATCTCCAGATCCATTCATGCTGTTGAAATGTCATTATTTTATTCTTTTTTATGGCTGAGTAGTATTCCATGTGTGTATATACCACATCTTCTTTATCTATTCATCTGTCATTTGACATTAAGGTTACTTCTATTTCTTGGCTATCGTAAATAATGCTGCAGTGAACATTGGGGTGCATATATCTTTTCAAATTAGAGTTTCTTTCTGGTTATATGCCTAGGAGTGGGATTGTTAGTTCATATAGTAGCTCATTTTAGTTTTTGAAGAAATATCCATACTGTCCTCCATGGTGGCCATACCAATTTTTATTTCTACCAGGAGTGTAGAAGGGTTCCTTTTTTCCATGCCCTCTCCAGCATTTATTACTTTTAGACGTTTTGATGATGATCATTCTGACTGATGTGAGGTGATACCTCATTGTAGTTTTGATTTGCATTTCTCTAATAATTAGCAATGTTGAATATTTTTTCATATGTTTTTGTCCATCCACATGTTTTCTTTGGAGAAATGTCTGATTGACTTCTGCTCATTTTTTGGTTGGGTTTTTCAGTTTCTTTGAGTTGTATGTGCTGTTTATGTAGGAAATTACATAAATAGCTTTGTGCAAATTCCCTTGTAAGTGACCATTTCTCTCATATAGCCTTTAGACTTCCCTCTTTATCTTTTACTTCTGCCATTTTAATTATGATGCATCTTGGTGTGTCTCTCTTTGGGTTCATCTCATTGGGACTCTGTGTGAGTCCTGTACCTGGGTATCTGTTCCCTTCTTCAGGTTTGGGATGTTATCAGTCATAATTTCATCAAATACATTTTTAAACCCTTTCTTTTTTCTTTTCTCATGCTGGGATCCCTATAATGTAGACGTTAGTATGCATGATGTTGATTCAGAAGTAATTTAAGCGAAAGCTCATTTTTAAGTTTGTTTATCTTTTTGCTGTTCAGATTGGGTGATTTTAGTATTTGAGCTTCTAGATTACATGAATACTTTTGTATCACTTAGTCTTCTGTTAATTCCTTTTGGTATGTTTTTCATTTCAGTTTTTGAAAACTTTATATGGTAAGTTATCTATCTCTGTTTCACTAGTTGTTTTTTCAGAGATTTTTCCTTCTTCATTTGCTTTAAACAAATTCCCCTGTCTTCTCATTTTCTTCCTTGTCTGTCTCTGTGTCAATAGGTGAAACATTTCCCCGTGCTAGTCTTGAAGGGGTGTCCTTTTGTGTAAGTATCCCTATGCAGTCTATTTGTGCCCTGTGGTTTTGTTGGGAGAGCTGGATATGAAGTGAGTACAGGTTACATCTTCCCCTCAAGGTATACTGGCAGCTATTACCTTGGTGGGAGTTGGGACAGGAAGCGGAGGGGCTGGAGCCAGAGCCAGGTTTGAGCTAGGGTTTCTATGCTCACTGGCTATCCCTTCCTTCTCAGGGGTGAAGACTAGTCCCAAAGTGCTGTAGCAGAAGCCCTGAGGGTAGGGTCCAAGCCAGTTCTGTCCTCTCTAAATATGTGTTCTCTCCACTCCTGCCTATCGTACTTTTGCCCCAGAGGGGAGCAGTGCTGGAGCAAGAAGAGCTGGAGTGGGTGCCCAGTGTAAGGCAGTGCATATGCTAGGATGGTCTCAACAGCCAAGTCAGAGCCCTAGACATCTCCCAATCTGTCATCTCTGTCAGTGCCACTAATGGCCAACATTGCCCCATTTAGTGTTTTGCCAGGTCCCAGACAGCCATACAGCTCCCTTCCACCCACCTGTGTTTCCTTTCCTGCTACAACAGCTTCTGCCTTAGTTAAGGAGCTGCACTGGAGCTAGAAATGCGAAATAGGCACTTGGTGTGGGAGAGGGAATGTGCTGGAGTGGTCGCTGGAGTGCTAGGCTGTTTCAGTCTGCTTCTTCTACCTTGCTCCTGGGAGTAAGCAAGCATGTGTACACTGTTCATGAGTGGAGTCTAGTTCCTTACAGCCCTCTTTTATCCCACTGCTTCTCAAACCAACAAAGTGAACTCATTTGCCCAGTGTTGAATGCCAGGGCTGTGGTGTCTAATATATGGTTCAAAAATCTCACTCATTAGGGAGGACCTCCAATCCTATGCAATCTTACCCTTCTTTTGTGACCCCTCCTAGGGGTCCAGGTCCCAACATGATTGCATCTTCTTCCTTCCTACCTGACTCCACATGGGTCTTTCTTGACAGTCTTAATTGTAGAAGAGTCTTTCTGCCAGTCTCCAGTTTGTTTTCTATGAGAATTACTCCACATGTAGAAGTACTTTTGATGTGTTCATGTGGGAGGTGAGGTCCATTTCCTCCTACTCTATCATCTTGATCTCCTCCTCCTACCTCCTTCTTCTTTGGCAAGGGCTGTTTTGCATAGTCAGCATATTGAAAAGCAGAGACTTTACTTTGCCTACAAAGGTCCGTCTAGTGAAAGCTATGGTTTTTCCAGTAGTCATGTATGGATGTGACAGTTGTACTATAAAGAAAGCAGACCACCGAAGAATTGATGCTTTTGAACTGTGGTATTGGAGGAGACTCTTGAGAGTCTCTTGGACTGCAAGGAGATCCAACCAGTCAATCCTAAAGGAGATCGGTCCTGGGTCTTCATTGGAAGGACTGATGCTGAAGCTGAAACTCCAATCCTTTGGCCACCTGATACAAAGAACTGACTCATTTGAAAAGACCCTGATGCTGGGAAAGATTGAAGGCAGGAGGAGAAGGGGATGACAGAGGATGAGATGGTTAGATGGCATCACCGACTCAATGGACATCAGTTTGGATAAGCTCTGGGAGTTGGTATGGACAGGGAAGCCTGGCGTACTGCAGTCCATGGGATCACAAAGAGTTGGACAGGACTGAGTGACTGGACTGTTGCTGTTTTGCATTACTTCTGAGTTCCTATAATATACCTTATCATTGAATTCTAGTAAAAAGAAAAAGTATAATGGAAACAAATGAGATGCCTGTCATAGTTTGAGGAGAAAATAATCATAAAGAGTATATTTTGACATAATTTTATGAGATCATGTATTTTTCCAGCTCCAGCAAAGGGGAAAAGAATCAAATTGAACAATAATAGGTGAATATTAAGTTAACTTTGTGTGTTCAACTTGACTGGGTCATAGGGTGTCCAGATATTTGGTTAACAATTATTTCTGAGTGTGAGGTTATTTCTGAATGAAATTAACATTTCAGTTGGTAGACTTAGTAAAATAGATTGCTCTTTCCAGTGTAGGTGGGCATCATCTAATTCATTGAGGGCCTGAATAGAACAAAAAATATAGAGAAAGCAAGAATTTTCTTTCTCTGCCCAATTGTTGAGCTGAGACATTGGTCTTTACTGCTCTTGGACTGGATCTTAGACCACCAACTCTCCTGGGTCTACAGGTTGCAGACAGCAGATTGAGGAACATAGTTTTCATAACTGTGTAAACAAATCCTTATAATAAATCTCTTTATATAGACAGATATAAGTATATTATTGGTTTTGTTTCTCTGGTGATCACAGACTGATACAGTGGGTAAAATACAAGTATTTTACCTAAAGAAGTGTAAAAGGATTTATCAAGGGTACAAATTAGGAGGAAGAATTTTCACATAAAATCATTAAATTAATATTTGTGTCATGCATACTCAGTCATATCCAACCCTTTGCAACCCCATGGACTATAGCCCACCAGGCTCCTCTGTCCAAGGGATTTCCTAGGAAAGCATACTAGAATGGGTTGCTATTTCCCCCTCCAGGGGGTCTTCCCAACCCAGGGATCGAACCCAGATCTCTCATCTCCTATGTTGGCAGGCAGATTCTTTACTACTAGTGTCACCTGGGAAGTGAGCTAGAATGTAGTACAATTATTTGTTGCTTCTCTGAGTATGGCAGAAAGTGAAGAAGAATAAAGAGCCTCTTGATGAAAATGAAAGAGGAGAGTGAAAAAGTTGGCTTAAAGCTCAACATTCAGAAAACTAAGATCATGGCATCCGGTCCCATCACTTCATGGCAGATAGATGGGGAAACAGTGGAAACAGTGGCTGACTTTACTTTTCTGGGCTCCAAAATCACTGCAGATGGTGACTGCAGCCATGAAATTAAAAGATGCTTACTCCTTGGAAGAAAAGTTATGACCAACCTAGACAGCATATTAAAAAGCAGAGACATTACTTTGCGAACAAAAGTCCATCTAGTCAAGGCTATGGTTTTTCCAGTGGTCATGTATGGATGTGAGAGTTGGACTATAAAGAAAGCTGAGCACTGAAGAATTGATGCTTTTGAACTGTGGTGTAGGAGAAGACTCTTTAGAGTCCCTTGGATTGCAAAGAGATCCAACCAGTCCATCCTAAAGGAGATCGGTCCTGGGTGTTCATTGGAAGGACTGAAGTTGAAGCTCAAACTCCAATACTTTCGCCACCTGACGCGAAGAGCTGACTCATTGGAAAAGACCCTGATCCTGGGAAAGATTGAAGGCAGGAGGATAAGGGAATGACAGAGGATGAGATGGCTGGATGGCATCGCTGACTCGATGGACATGGGTTTGGGTGGGCTCCGGGAGTAGGTGATGGACAGGGAGGCCTGGCGTGCTGCGGTTCATGGGGTTGCAAAGAGTCGGACACGGCTGAGTGACTGAACTGAACTGAACTGAGTATTTTGGTGAAAGGAGGGACACAAGGGAAAAAGGAAGGAAGGGAGAAAGGAAGAGAAAGAAACGCAGAGAAAACGGAACAGAAATCTATAAATACTAATTCAATTTAGAAAAAGAATAGAGCTCTTGTATTCTTATGAGGAAAAAAAAGCTATTTTTTTTAAGTCTCCAAATGACTGACATATCCAAACAAAGGGCTCATGAAAAAATGAATTGTAAAACTGAAAACTATTAAATTGTTTTGTTAGTGATAAAAGAACTCTGTGTGGTTCAGGGTGGACCATGGTGATATGAACAGCAGTATTGCCATTAAAAAGTTCATGCTCTCACAATGGCTGTATTCAAGAAAATGGAAAGAGAGCTATAGATCATAATAGTTCATGGTCACGTAGGAACTGTGAGCATTCTTAATTTTATATGATTTGACAGATAACTGTTTTGGAATGCTGAATTGGAAAAGGCAAATACGTATCATTTTCTACAAAACCAAAGAGAAAAGATAAATTCATAATATGTTAAAGAAAAATCAAGGGACAGAAAAAGAAAAAAGTCTGTATTGTGAATATCTAATTTCCATATAATTAATCCAGAAAAAAAAATAGATAGACTCTTCAAATGTACTTTGACCTATTGGAAAATTCTATATAATGAAAGTAATTATTAAGGAATAATTTTTCATACCAAAATTTAATTTTAACAGCCTAACAAAAAGCCACTGTTATTTGCTTAAATGGCAGAAAGCCAACCAGAGCAACATCACTATATGAACATTTTCTAGCAATGTTATTTTTCTTTTAGTTAAGAGTGAAGCATAATGATATCAATATTAATTTGAATTCATCCACCCATGAAATGATTCAAAATTGATTTTAGGTAATATTTTTCGTTAGTAATATATTGTTTTATATAAAGGCTATTTCACTGAATTTATAGTTTGATATCTCTGTTTAGCCCTAATGCATTTTTTAAAAATATAAAACTTTTTATAATTGCTTTATATTATTTTTGTCATATTGTTGCAAGATCAATGATACTCTTTCAATTGTGCATCAAAAGGAAACCTAAGGAAAAAAATTAGACCTATAAAACATGCACTTGCTTTAATCCTCTCACTGATTTCAACAATATTACACACCCTGAAAGTATTTAGGATACTGATTTATAACTTCTGTTATGCAGTATCCTAAAAAAGAGAGAACTGGTCTGTGTAGACTTTTAATGATAAAAGATAATTACTTTCATATCAAAAAATACTTTTCTCATCATTAATGGGGTTGTTATTCTCTGCATCATCACTAGTGATTAGTGTATTAAAACAGCCATTTTATAGAAATCAGTTAATAAATCAATGAGACCGAAATTTGTAGGAAATCCTATACTTCTCTCTTTCATGAACAGGCTTCAACAATTGCTGTGGAAATGAATGGAAAACAGGCCTGAAATACCAAACACAGCTGCAAAAAGGAGATGGTTAGTGCTACACTTGACAGGCATGGCTGTTTTCCCATATCCAGGGAATTATTAAGTCAGTAGAAGTACTTAGTACTAGGTTTTTTTTTTAAAGGCAGTCAAATATTCCAAATATTAACCTTATATGGAAGAACAGATTAGAAAAGCAATATAAAGGCATCTTCTAAATTATTTCTATATTTGAGTTTCTTAAAAAATAATTTTTTCACTTTTCATTGAAAATAAGCAATTCTCTATCTTGCTTTTTTCCTTCTTTCTATGCCCTTTATGATTACTATCATGTTCATATTTTCAACATTTATTAGCATTTTGTGATATTACTACTGACTAGCTCAGCTGGTAAAGAATCTGCTTGCAATTCAGGAGGCCCCAGTTTGATTCCTAGGTTGGGAAGTTTCTCTGGAGAAGGGGTAGGCTACTCACCCCACCATTCTTGGGCTTCCCTGGTGGCTCAGATGGTAAAGAATCTGCCTGCAATGTGGGAGAACTGGGCTCAATCCCTTGTTTGGGAAGATCCCCCGGAGGAGGGCATGGCAACCCTCCGCAGTATTCTTGCCTGAAGAATCCCCATGGAGAGAGGAGCCAGGCAGGCTACCGTTAATGGGGCCGCAAAGACTCAGACATGACTGAGCAACAAACCAATACACTATTATTGTTATACTGCAGACAGACATTTTTGAAAATTCTTTTTTTTCTGAGAGAAATAGATTACTGAAAGAGGGAAAAGAGACATAAATAGTTTCTGCTAATATTTTTGAAGTGCCCACTAAAGCCTTTATTAGTTAGTGGTTAACACAGCTGCCAGAGTTCCTGGCCCTTTTCACTGGGATCTGGGACCAGGACATGTGTCCCCTATGTTTAGAGTGAGAGAATCATTATGAGGGGTAAGAGCTAGTGGTTCCTCAAGGAGGTACTATTTGCTGATGGACAAAGTTGAACAAAATTACTGAGTTATTCAAAGGATGTAAAAATTAGTGACCAAAAAATTGAAGGCATAACTATGTTTCTCAAAGTTTTTACAGAGTATCTCTAATGGCATAGGATAATAAACCAGGGACACCTTGTGGACTGCATAGTGTCCCATTGCCCCATTCTTAAAAGTTTATGGAAATTTCACATTCAACTCTATAAAGCATCTGTATCGTATCATAAAAAATGATGTTTTACATTACTTACCATATAAGATTTTTTATTTCTATTTTGCTTAATGCCTAAAATAAATGTCTGTAAGATTTAGATTGAATGGAGAAATGTCATTGTACAACAGCTTCCTTGTCTGGGAAATTTCCTTTTATAAAAACAAAAAAAAATTTGAAATATATATAGAGAGATACAGATATAAATGTGAACCAATATTCCCCAGCTTAATGACCTTTGTCAGAGGAATCCCTGAAGAGAAGGGCTAGAATAATATTTCCAAAGAGGCAGCTCCTTTCAGTGCTGAAATTTTCAATAAATGAATCTTACTATTGGAGAGTTTAGTTAATTGTGTCATATGCCAGTGAAAGGTTCACTGACTTACTCCTCTGTCCATTTTACTAGACTACACACATCTAGTAAAGATAACTCATGTATTCTTTTTAACCACTAACACTACAATTTTTGTCATATGTGGAAAATTATTTGTATTTCTATTAAATAATATCATCAAGTGCCTTACAACAATTTTCAGTTAAGCTCATCATAGTTCTTGGATGTGAAGCATGAGTACTCAGGCTAGAAAGATAGCTGCTAAGTAATCTGAGTTGGTAAGTAACTTGTTAGGTAAACAACAAGTTTACAATAAGTAAACAATAAGTTCAAATAAGTTGAACTCTTTCAACTTATCCTTTGCCAGGACATCATTATTTTTCTCATTTTAAGAAAAGCAGCAAATAAGTGTTGGCTAATGCATTCTACAGCCAAGTAAGAATTTATCTGTATCTGAAGAAAGCTTATAAGTCACTTCAAATTCCATTATAAATATGGCCAAAAGGGTTTAAATTATTTTCATTTACCATTTGAATACCCAATGAAGATACTGAGAAAACCATGATGCAAATAATTTAAAGTTGAGAAATCATAATGAAAGATGTTCAAAATAAAGAATGGGTGTGGTGTGACTCCTTAGTCTTGCATTTTACCTATTACAGTTTTTGTCTCATATAAGCTTATCTATTTCTTCCAAATTGGAAAAAAAATGAAAAATTCTTTAAAAGTCATTTCACAATTAAATCTGTTTTCACACATATAATTTTTGTGTGTGTGGGAAAACAAAGTAAAACAAAACTACAAAATAACCAAATTGTTAACTGTTCATCAGAATTCAAGGTATCATTCTGGTTGATTTCAGCCTGTTATCCAAAATATTTTTTAAGCATTATAAAATGAGGACACATTTTTTTTTCCCCCCAGCTTGGCTTCTTTTTTTTTTACCAAAAATAGATGCATGTGTATCTTCAATGCAATACTTCATAAAATTTCCCATTGCATGAACTTATTTGTCTGACATAATTTGAACATTTGGAAGAAGCTTCAGTTATTTTTATTTGCTAAGTCACAGGTAGGATCTCATTTTACTAATTCAGATGTGTGATAAATAGAAATTAATTTTTGTAAATTTTTTTTTTAAATTTGGAGCCGTATTCCAGAAGAGTGTCAAAACTTATAATCCAAATTATTTCACAGTCTCTCCTTTTCTAAGTACTATACCAAGTTTCCACAGTCCTTACATAGTCCCAGGGCAATAGAGGGTAGTCTGGGCATTTAATCCTAAGTGTGCTTTCTTTGTGCTGATTTCTATCGAATCCTGTGTTTTCATGCTGGTTCTCGGTAGTCAATCTATATAGATTCCTACTAAATCATTGCTGGTTCTCCTCTGGGTCCACAAAGTTCAGCAAAAGTCTTTTTTTTTTTTTTTTTTTTTTTGCAGTACCATACTCAGGCAGAGAGAACTGTCTCTGTTTTTTACTCACACAACATTGTGCTTGGAGAACTTTTCGAGCCTAAGCCCCCATCTGCCTAGAAATTCCATATAACTATTTTTACTTTTCACTGGATCTTGTGTTACATGCATATTATTCTTCTGTTGCTGCACCCTCTGGGACCTAAGGTACTGTGTGATGCTTTCTAAGGCTCTATCTGCATAACACAATTTAATCATCTTTCCTCGGAGACTCACTAGTTTGCTAAGGTGTTACTGAGAGATAAGGTAACAGTTACACCCTGGTCTCAGATGCATCAAACATGTCCCAGATGAATGGATTGTATAAAAATAACAAAAAGTAATACAAAATAAACTGGACTGACCATTTACCTGCTTCTACATGCCTATTTTTTTTTCCTTTCCCCATTAAATAGAAAGATAGTTTTTCTTTTCCTAATAGCCAGCTTTTCCTCTTACCTGGGCTTTGCACTCTATCTTTTTCTTTCTTAGGTGTTCAGTCACTCAGTTGTGTCCCATTTTTTGTGATCCCCATGGACTACAGCACACTAGGTTTTCCTGTCCTTCACTATCTGCCAGCATGCATGCATGCCAAATTGCTTTAGTCGTGTCCAACTCTTTGGGACCCTATGGACTGTATCCAGCCAGGTTCTTCTGTCCATGGGATTCTTCAAGCAACAATACTGAAGTGGGGTCCCATTTCCTTCTCCAGAGGATCTTCCCGATGCAGGGATTGAACCTGTATCTCTTACATCACTTGCATTGGCAGGCGAGTTCTTTACCATTAGCACCGCCTGGGAAGAACTCATGTCCATTTAGTCAATGACGCCATTCAACCATCTCATCCTCTGTCGCCCCTGTCTTTTCCTGCTCTCAGTCTTTCCCAGCATCAGGGTCTTTTCCAATGAGTCGACTCTTCACATCGGGTGGCTAAAGTATTGGAGCTTTAGCTTTAGCATCAGTCCTTCCAATGAATATTCAGGGTTGATTTCCTTTAGGATTGATTGGTTTGATCTCCTTGCTGTCCAAGGGACTCAAGATTTTTTTGCAGCACCATAGTTCAAAAGCATCAATTCTTTGGCACTCAGCCTTCTTTATGGTCCATCTCTCACATCTGTACATGACTCAGGAAAAACCATAGCTTTGACTATAAGGACCTTTCTTTTTCTTTCTTTAGGCACTTATTTATATATTTAACTTATTCCTGTTTACTGACTCATTCTGATGGTGATGATGATAATGGTTGTATCAATCAGGGCAAAACAAGGAAGAGAGAACTCATGCCAGATAGTGTACTAGAGAGAATATATTGGATTAGCCAAATAATTTGTTTGGGTTTTCTGTAATATGAAAACCCCAAACAGAATTTTTGAGCAACCCAACAACACTGTAAACTAGTTATAAAGGTGATAAAAGACATGGAAAACCTGATGATAATAAGATATCCAGAGCTTAGCTAAAAGCCATTACCATCCATATGGTACAATGGGACAAGATGGTGTTACCAGAGTCAGGGCCTGCTAGTCTCCAAGTTAGCTCCCACAGTGAAAGAGAGCTCTTGCTGAGACCTGGCATGGAGCCCAGTGAAAGAGAAAGATAAATATCCTGATTTTTTTCTCTCCTCTAATGTTCTGCCACTACATCTGAAACTAATTATAAGCCAATAGACAAAGGATTCCAGGAAATGGACAAGTCAGATATCTGTAGCGTAGAGCAAAGCACGAGATAACAGGGAGTGTGTCTGATAGTAAGCAAGCCAGTCACAGGTCCACCTGCCAAGGATAATAGAAAATGTAATATTTATCAACCTTTGATATTGGTACTAGCATCTCCACTTTACAGAAGAGAAAGTGAAAACAATGCCGTTTTTAAAGTATGGTAATAAGGACAGCAAACAGGTTGTTTATGGGGCTGGAAGAACAGAAGAGATGGGAAGAAAACATTAATCCTTCTTTTAGTCACTTCTAGCTTTATTAGCTTGTTAAAAATCAACATAGATAACTTCAGTATGTTAAAAAAGGAATGTGAACATGATAATGCACCTCCCTTTAAAAAAATCTGCTTAATTTCCAGTTCTTCCTCAATTTACTTTTCCATTTCTCTCATCTTTTTCATTATTAGACTTCTGAAAAAACTTTTTATAAGTTGTATCTTGTTTCAACTTTTACTCACTCTATCCCAATCTATGTCTTCTAATCTTGTCACTCCATTGAAACAATATTTGATAAAGACCCCAAATAATATTTTATCATGACATGCAATGAGTCTTTTTCATTCCTTTTTACTTGGTCCTTTTCTCTTACTTGAAAAACATTTCTGCCTTTTAGCATACAAGTCACTACAGTTAGTTTTTATTTCTAGGCAGTAAGTTGGAGAATGGAGAAAAAGAAGGCAACATCCAAATCTTCTAATGTGCTTTATGAATATATAATATATTTCTATTTAGATCTCCTTGGCTAGAACTAAGTCATGAGGACCTATATAGATTCAAGGAATTCTGGGATATAAAATCTGTTCAGTTCAGTTCAGTTGCTCAGTCATGTCCAGCTTTGTGACCCTATGGACTGCAGCACACCAAGCCTCCCTGTATATCACTAACCCCCGGAGCCTACTCAAACTCATATCCATCGTGTCAGTGATGCCATCCAACCATCTCATCCTCTGTCGTCCCCTTCTCCTTCTGCCTTCAATCTTTTCCAGCATCAGGGTCTTTTCCAATGAGTCAGTTCTTCACATCAGGTGGCCAAAGTATTGGAGTTTCAACTGGTGGCAAAATGCTTACGGAAAGAATGAAGTTCTTTTATATAAAAAAAAAAAAAAAAAAAAAGACTCTTTTGAGGTTCCTATTAGTTTCTACCAACAGATTATGTTTTATATCTTCAATTGTCTTATAAAATAGTAAGTGGATCATAACTACTTAACAGAATGGAGTTGAGTATGTGGAGAAAGGATGTGATAGTATATCTCAGATTGCTGACTTAAAAATAAATTTGCTATTCCTTGCCCTCCCCCCTCCACACACAAAAATACTAGAAATAAATGTACAAAGGAAACATCAAAGGAAACTTATTTGAGAGTTGTGCTCATTTGAGAATTTTGACTTTAATGTGAGATATTGTATGATTTTTTTCCCCTAGAAATATTCAGATGCTCAAATATAAGCAACACAATGGTGTAGGTTAGAGTTCAACAAGAGCTCTTGTGGAGGTAAAAAAAGAGAGGGAGAAAGGGACAAAAGAGTTGGGAGTGTCAAATGTGGGGGGAATAAGCATCTAAGGTAGAGGTGACAGTTCAAAGATTAAAGAGATTGGGTGTGGCTAGTTCATCTATGTCCATGTTGAAGTTGCTGAGAATGGTAATGAGGTAGGAAGAAATTCTTTGCCTTGAGAGATGTCTTCAACAAATAATAAGGAATATTTCAGTAGATGGTATCGAGACACAAGAGAGGGTGGCACAGGAAATTGACACAAGCTCTGGTGCTGTTTAGTCACTCAGTCGTGTTAACCTTTTGCACACCCATGGATTGTAGCCTGCCAGGCACCACTGTCCAGGGGATTTCCCAGATAAGAATACTGGAGTGGGCTGACATTTCCTTCTCCAGGAGATTTTCCTGACCTGAGGATTGAACCCTTGTCTTCCATATTGGTGGAAGGATCCTTTACCACTGAGTCACCTGGGAACCCCAACATCAACTTTAAATAGCATCATTCCCTCAGAAGAAGGTGGTGAGGTTAATTACCTGAATGAAGCATTAAGGAGGAAGGAAGACACCTATCTCTTGATCCTGAGGTTTGTGAAATGAAAAAAAAAAAATACTTTCTGTTAAGAGCAATTCAGTGGAAGAATTTCCATAAGAGGTAGCCAGGTTTTAATAACACTTGATGTTCTCCAGTCATAAGAGCATTCCAAGAAGTCATGACATAGGTGAGATTGATGATCACAAATTAGAAGGTTGAAATTCGTGAAGGAGTGAGGAAGATAATTGGGTAGATAAGGGTGTGTAGACAACAGTGCTGGAGCCGTGGCTTCAGGGCACTGGAGCAACTGGGAGGAGATACCCCACATCCAAGGGCAAAGGAGAAGCCACAGAAAGACAGTAGGAGGGGCGAAATCGAGTTTAGAACAAACCCCATACCTGTCAGAGACATTCAGAGAGCTAAAAACAAACCTTCTGTGCACCAGGACCCAAAGACCCCACAGAGATAGAGACAGAACTGTGTCTGAGTGTCTCCTGTGGAGGTATGGATCAGCAGTGGGCTGCAGCAGGGCCAGGGGCTCTGGGTGCAGCGGACTTGGGTATGGTTGGGTGCAGCAGATGTGGGTATGGCATAAGCCCTCTTGAAGGAGGTCACCATTAACTCCACCATAGAGCTGCCAGAACCTACACAGGACTAGGGAAATAGATACTTGGAGGGCTCAAACGGAACCTTGTGTGCACCAGGACCCAGGAGAAAGGAGCAGTTACATCACAAGAGACTGACCCAGACTTGCCCATGAGTGTCCAGGAGTCTCTGGCAGAGGTGTGGGTTGGCAGTGACCTGCTGCAGGGTTGGGGGACACTGAGTGTAGCACTGCCTATATGGGACCTTTTGAAGGAGGTCACCATTATCTTCATTACCCCCATCATACGTGGGCCTCAGGTAAATAACAGGGAGGGAACATAGGTCCACCCATCAATAGATAATCGGATTAAAGATCTACTGAGCATGGCCCCACCCATCAACACAAGACCCAGTTTCCCCCTCAGTCAGTCTCTCCCATCAGTAAGCTTCTGTAAGCCTCCTATCCTTCTCCATCAGAGGAAAGATAAACTGAAAACCACAAGCACAGAAAACTAACCAATCAGATCACATTTACCACAGCCTTGTCTAACTCAATGAAACTATGAGGCATGCTGTGTAGGGCCACCCAATATGGACGGTTCATGGTGGAGTGTTCTGACACAACCTGGTCCACTGGAGAAGGGAATGGCAAACCACTTCAGAATTCTTGCCTTGAGAATGCCATGAAAAATATGAAAAACAAAAAGATTGAATGCTGAAAGATGAACTCCCCAGGTCCACAGGTGCCCGAGATGCTACTGGAGATGGGTAGAGAAATAACTCCAGAAAGAATGAAGAGACAAATCCAAAGCAAAAACAACACCCAGGTGTGGATGTGACTGGTGATGGAAGAAAAGTCTGATGCTATAAAGAGCAATATTGTATATGAACCTTGAATGTTAGGTCCATGAATCAAGGCAAATTGGAAGTGATCAAGCAGGAGATGGCAAGAGTGAACGTTGACATTTTAGGAATCAGCGAACTAAAAGGGACTAGAATGGGTGAATTTAACTCAGATGACCATTATATCTACTACTGTGGCCAAGAATACCTTAGAAGAAATGGAGTAGCCATCATAGTCAACAATAGAGCCCAAAATACAGTACTTGGATGGAATCTCAAAAACAACAGAATGAGATCTCTGATTTCCAAGGCAAACATTCAGTATCACAGTAATCCAAATCTATGCCCTGACCAGTAATGCTGAAGAAGCTGAAGTTGAACGAATCTATGAATACCTACAAGACCTTCCAGAACTAACACCCCCAAAAAAGATGTCATTTTTATTATAGCGGACTGGAATGCAAAAGTAGGAAGTCAAGAAATACGTGGAGTAACAGGCAATTTGGCCTTGGAGTACAAAATGAAGCAGGGCAAAGGCTAATCGAGTTTTGTCTAGAGAATGCACTGGTCATAGCAAATACACTCCTCCAACAACACAAGAGAAGACTCTACACATGGACGTCACCAGATGGTCAATACCGAAAACACATTGATTATATTCTTTGCAGCCAAAGATGGAGAAGCTTTATGCAGTCAGCAAAATCAAGACCAGGAGCTGACCGTGGCTCAGATCATGAACTCCTTAATGTCAAATTCAGACTTAAATTGAAGAAAGTAGGGAAAATCACTAGATCATTCATGTATGACCTAAATCAAATCCCTTACGATCATACAGTGGAAGTGATAAATAGATTCAAGGGATTAGGTCTGAAGCACTATGGATGGTGGTTGGTGACATTGTACAGGAGGCAGTGATCAAGATCATCCCCAAGAAAAAGAAATGTAAAAAGGCAAAATGATTGTCTGAGGAGACCTTACAAATAGCTATGAAAAGAAGAGAAGTGAAAGGCAAAGGAAAAAAGAAAAGATATACCCATTTGAATGCAGAGTTCCAAAGAATAGCAAGGAGAGAAAAGAAAGCCTTCCTCAGTGATTAATGCAAAGAAACAGAGGAAAACAACAGAATGGGAAAGACTAGAGATCTCGTCAAGAAAATTAGAGATACCAAGGGAACATTTCATGCAAATATGGGCTCAATAAAGGACAGAAACTGTAGGGACCTAACAGAAGCAGAAGATACTAAGAAGAGGTGGCAAGAATACACAGAACTGTACAAAAAGATCTTCATGATCCAGATAATCACGATGGAGTGATCACTCACCTAGACCCAGACATCCGGGAATGCAAAGTCAAGTGGGCCTTAAGAAGCATCACTACGAACAAAGCTAGTGGAAGTGACGGAATTCCAGTTGAGCTATTTCAAATCCTAAAAGATGATGCTGTTAAAGTACTGCACTCAATAGGCCAGCAAGTTTGGAAAAGCCAGCAGTGGCCACAGGACTGGAGAGGGTCAGTTTTCATTCCAATCCCAAAGAAAGGGAACACCAAAGAATGCTCAAACTACTGCACAATTGCACTCGTGTCATACGCTAGTTAAGTAATGCTCAAAATTCTCCAACCAAGGCTCAGCAGTATGTGAACCATGAACTTCCAAATGTTAAAACTGGTTTTAGAAAAGACAGAGGCACCAGAGATCAAATTGCCAACATCCTCTGAATCATTGAAAAAGCAAAAGAGTTCCAGGAAAAAAAAAATCTATTTCTGTTTTATTGAGTATGCCAAAGCCTTTGTCTGTGTGGATCACAATAAACTGTGGAAAATTCTGAAAGAGATGGGAATACCAGACTACCTGACCTGCCTCTTGAGAAACCTGTATAGAGGCCAAGAAGGAACAGTTAGAACCGGACATGGAACAACAGACTGGTTCCAAATAGGAAAAGGTGTCCGTCAAGGCTGTATATTTTCACCCTGCTTATTTAACTTTTATGCAGAGGACATCATGATAAACGCTGGGCTGGAAGAAGCACAAGCTGGAATCAAGATTACTGGGAGAAATATCAATAACCTCAGATATGCAGATGACATCACCCTTATAGTAGAAAATGAAGAAGAACTAAAGAGCCTCTTGATGAAAGTGAAAGAGGAGAGTGAAAAAGTTGGCTTAAAGCTCAACATTCAGAAAACTAAGATCATGGCATCTGGTCCCATCACTTAATGGGAAATAGATGGAGAAACAATGGAAACAGTGTCAGACTTTATTTTGGGGGGCTCCAAAATCACTGCAGATGGTGACTGCAGCCATGAAATTAAAAGACTCTTATTCCTTGGAAGGAAAGTTATGACCAACCTAAACAGCATATTAAAGAGAAGAGACATTACTTTGCCAACAATGGTCCATCTAGTCAAGGCTATGATGTTTCCAGTAGTCATGGATGGATGTGAGAGTTGGAATATAAAGAAAGCTGTGTGCCAAAGAATTGATGGTTTTGAACTGTGGTATTTGAAAAGACTCTTGAGAGTCTCCTGGACTGCAAGGAGATCCAACCAGTCCATCCTAAAGGAGATCAGTCCTGGGTGTTCACTGGAAGGACTGATGTTGAATCTGAAACTCCTATACTTTGGCCACCTGATGCGAAGAGCTGACTCATTTGAAAGGACCTTAATACTAGGTACAGCCCACCAGGCTCCCCCGTCCCTGGGATTCTCCAGGCAAGAACACTGGAGTGGGTTGCAATTTCCTTCTCCATAATACTAGGAAAGATTGAGAGCAGGAGAAGAAGAGGATGACAGAGGTTGAAATGGTTGGATGGCATAACCGACTCAATGGACATGAGTTTTGGTAAATTCTGGGAGCTGGTGATGGACAGGGAGGCCTGGCCTGCTGCAGTGCATGCGGTTACAGAGTCGGACACGACTGGGTGTCTGAACTGTACTGAACTGAATATTTATTAGCCTGCTTTAAATTCATCTTTTTGTTTAAATCTTACAAAAGGAAGGTGCTGGCAAACTTATGTTGGTGCATTTGAGGCTGATTTTGGTTGGTTAGAACAGCAATTGGGGAGACGGGTTGAACACAGAGTAAGAGAGGACTGAGGACAAACGGGTCCATCATTTCTCTCACTTCAGTATTCAAAAGCATATAAAACAATCTACTATTAATTTCTTTTCTTCATTAAATGTCTCAACACAATGATCACACTGGTATGGACATTTATTTATAGATTAAGTTATCTATTTTTTCACTAAATATAATACCATTCTTTTCTCCAGTCTCCTCAACACACTCCTCTCCACTTTTCCTTGCCTCTTTCTCTCAGTATTCTCACTCTACATTCTTAGATTCCCTACCCTGCCCTTCTTAGACAGTTCCTTTTTCCTCAGATTTTGTCATTATTTTCTTTCAAATAAATCCTTACATGACCTATAGCCAAGTCTATATAGCCTGTTCTGTTCTGTATAAATTGGATACAAACCCATTAATAAATTGGGCCTGCTATCAATTGAGTGTCTTTATGGAGATCCCATATCCTATAACATAAGACTGATTCTAATTGGGGAGTATAGACCTTGCTGAAAACGGAAAAATTTTGGTGTAAGAATACTTGCATTTGTTAAGTAACACAATGCATACAACAACTAGCCCCATATGTGGATATGTTTTCTGAGAAAACTACAGGTTGTAGTTTTAAAAATTAATAAGTTGCTATGGCAGGGGCTGACATCTTAAAGAAGAACTCCTCAGAAGGGAATAATGCATGCTTCTACAGCTTCAAAGACATGCGAAGTCATGGATGAGGTTGGGTGTTGCAGGCCCTCATCACAGCAAAGGAGTGGCAGATGAAAGAATTCTCCTTTTGATATACCTCTTTAATTTTTCAAAAGTCTGTTTTCTGTGATGTAAGACACAGAATGATACATTTGTGACGTATATATCTCAGATTGTGAATATATAATGTGAATTGATATACTTCTCTACTACAAAGTTTAATAACTTTATTAATTCTGGATGCATGCCATGTTTCAAAGAACCCTCATATTTGTGTTGTAGTTTATACTCACTCAAGTATTATATGAATTTATATAACAGTATTAAGTGATTAAGCTACAAAAATTTTTTTACAATAGTAAATTGTATTAGGAATATGCATTTGAAAGTATAAACAGTAAAGGACCCAGAGGTATCAATAATACTCCAGGTGGAGCAGAGCCAAAATGAAAACAAATTTCTCCATGACAAGTAATTGTATGCCTGTGTTTTGAAACTAAACCACTTTGATGAACTTGAAAAAATATAGTCTTTGGACTCAAACTCACGAGTTTTCATTACTTTTCTCACTTCACAGTTTTGCATTTGTGTTTTTTGAATGAGCATAGATACCTTAAAAATGTGTAAAGAATTTGTTTCTCTTTAGGGGATTGTATTTAAAAATGATATCATTGTAGGGGCAGCAGAAAATGATGTCAAAAATCAGAAACTCAACAGTTTTTTAGGCTTTCTTTGTTTCAAACAATAAGAACATTTAGAAGTAAATTTTAGATTGTTTTAAATAAACTTTTGGAGAAGGAAATGGCAACCCACTCCAGTATCCTTGCCTGGAAAATCTCGTGGACAGCAGAGCCTGGTAGGCTGCAGTCCGTGGGTTCGCAAAGAGAGGGGCGCTACTGAGCGACTAACACTTACTTACTTACTAAATAAACTTTATTCATGCACGTAACTATTAGAACATCTTATCAGAACATGAAAACATTGCTTTTGTTAGAGTTTTCACTGTATGAGATAGTGGCAGAATTATTGACTATTTTTAATGCAGAAAGTCAACTGAGAGACATTATATAGAACATTCTTTTAAAATTAAGATAAAATATAAGTCTTATTCAGTCAGTCACTGTGATTTTAGAAAGGCATGGCTATTTTTAAAAAGAGACTGAAAAAAGCAAAGGTCATAAATCTATTGCATTGAATTTTTGTGTGTGTGTGATACTATCCAACAATCATTGTGCTAACATCCTTAAAAATGCAAATATTTTGTTCCTAGAATATTTCAGAAACTATACAAATAAGCCCTAAAAAATAAAACATGTGTACTTTCTTGTTTGTGATACATATTTTCCCACATGTACATATATACAATTCATGTGGAAAATACCCTAAAATTTAAGCATGGCAAGAGAAGCAAATTGTCATAAGCTTTAACAGCATAAAAACACTGACTATGATTCAGACAAACCGATTTGTCATCATCTTCTAAGTATTTTTCTGTAACTAATTTATTATATTCAAAACTGTCATGTCATCCCTTACCTTCTTCTCCCTTACTTTACTTTTCTTTCCTTTCCTTTTTCAACAAAAGAAAGCCACTGTTATGCTCACTTTATGATTTGTTCTATTACAATGGTGTGTCAATATTTCTGGTTCTATCATTACTACTGACAGTATATGTAAAGTTTCGCTGTCTTTGTAGCAAAGATTTTCTCTATAACCTTTGATGGACCACTTCAGGCCAGCTTTTAAACACAAAATGAGTATTTTGTTTTTCTAATTGGGAAGGCTCTCTTAGTCTATAATACATCTTTCTGTTGTCTTATATACCATTTTCAATCTATATTTGTATATCAGGCAATTCAGATATTCACTTTTTGTTACTGTTGACAGTACAGTTGAAATAAACACACATAGGATTAGCTGAGTATATTTGTTTTCTTGATATTTCTAGGGTAGCTCAGAAAACAAATTACTGTTAATGAAGATGCAGCATTACCGATTTAAAGTTGTTACAAGAATTGTGCTAAATTATCAAAGAGAAATTTTTTTCTCATGTTGTTTCTACAGAAAAGGCTTACTTTTTTTAGTCCAGGCTTTCCCAACCCTCAGTAACTTTATGATGCTTCCATTTCCCCAAGTAAAATAAATTATAGAATACAAAAGGGATTTCTTTTGTATAACTGAATACTAGCTAGTTTACCCACTTAAAGAAAAAAGGTAAAAGGAGAATTTAAAAAGTTAAAAGACCAATATTAAATTAGAAGGACAAAAAAAAAATAAAGAGGGAGAGAGAAAAACAAATATAATGTCAGAAAAATCATAGGACAGCAATGCAAGGGTGGAAGTGACACAACCCTAAAGCACTTTATACATTTTAACCCCTGCCATATTCCAACTGTACACGTTTATACTATGAACCTACAAATGCCCTAGATCCTGTGTCTGAATTATAGATTACACTTTTAATATTAAAGGCACAAATTGTCACATTGTCATTTGGTAGGGATCAGTGCATTTTGGACTTTGTAAAATAACGACTATATGAATTTCTGGTCACTAATTTGACCATGTCTGTCTTATTTGTTTGGTGATTTTAAAATAACTTTGATTATAATTAAAAGTCTCTGGTGAAGTGATTTTGCTACTTATCAACTGCTTGATTTTTTTATATATGCTTAGAACAAAAGAGAAAACTACTCTGTTACAAGCATTGTGAGATATTGTCAGTGAGAGGGTTTAGCCTGATGCAACATATCTCAAGACATTTATTGCCAAAAAAAGGAATTTGTGGCCCCTGCATATCTATAAATTTGGCAATAGATTAACATTTATGATCTGTGTTAGCTTTCATTTTTGAGTTAAGATATACTTACCTGTGCTTTATTAGATTGCAAATGTAATTTACAAAGTGTAGTCATTAACTTTTTACCTAAAATTGAAGCAAAAGTATTATAGTATGTTGGTTTTCAAAAGAATTGATACCATGATATTTTAAAAAATTGGAAAGCTATGAAAAGAAATACTTAAATGTAGCTATTATATTTTGATTTTGGTACCTCTGGGACACTAGACCAACTAAACCCTTTTGATCGATAGTACACTATTGGAAAATCAATACAAGAAACAAGCTGCTACAACGTCTGCAACAACCAGCCAAAATACACAGAAAGTTGACTTTTATTCTTCAACCCAAAATTCCATTCCATAGGTAATGCCAGTAGTTTGGACAAGTTATGTAAAGTGCATGTGCTACTGTTCAATTTATTCAAATTGTTTGCAAACAAAATGGCAGCAGATACCACAGGTGTGGTCCAGAAAGTCAAGGTACTGAAGCCTTACTTAACCCTTTATTCAAAACACAAATTCTTTCTTAACTGATACTGTCATAGAGGAAGACATTTTCCTTCTTGGTTCTTCTGGATGGTCTAAGAATTGAATTTATGTGAGACAGATTAACCGGAGAAAATTAAAAAAAAAATAATAGTAATATGAAAGAGACCCAGGAAAACTGAGTAACTCCCCAAAATGGCTGAAACCCTCACCTTAAAAACCAACTGCAGCTAAAGACTAAAGAGAATGCTGAGGGTTGTGGTTGGGACTTCACAAGGGAAGAAGGAAATTCACATGGAGAAGGAAAAACAAATATTTGGTAGACAAATGTTTGCTGCCCCAAATAGAGAAAATGGGACACAGAGTGAATTCTGGTCTTTGGGCCCTGCTGAGTTTCTCCTGTCATAACCAGCCCATATTTTTGCAGTTACATCTGGTGATAGCTCTGTTCTAGGAACAAGATCTTTTTATTTTTTTAATTGAAATATAGTTTGATTTACAATGTTGTGTTAGTTGTCTGGTGTACAGCAAAGTGCTTCATATATATATAGGTAGATAGATACACACACACACATATATATATTCTTTTTCAGATTCTTTTCCACTATAGTTGATTACAAGATATTGAATACAGTTCCTTGTGCTTTACAGTAAGTTCTCCTTGTTTATCTATTTTATAAATTAGCATGTGCTAAATTGCTTCAGTCATGTCTGACTCTTTGCGACACCATGGACTCTAACCCACAAAGCTCCTCTGTCCATGGGATTCTCCAGGCAAGAATATGGGAGTGGGTTGCCATTTCCTTCTCCAAGGTACTTTCCCAACCCAGGGACTCATCCAGGGTCTCTTATGTCTGCTGGATTGGTAGGTGGATTCTTTACCATAGCACCACCTGGAAGCTCATTTTATATATAGTAGTTTATATTTGCTAATCCCAAACTCCTAATTTATTATCCCTCCCTGTTCCTTTTCCCTTTGGTAACTGTAAGTTTGTTTTCTATGCCTGTGGGTCTATTCCTGTTTAGTAAATAAGTTCACTTGTATCATTTTTGAAGATTCCACATATGAGTGATATCTTATGATATTTGTCTTTCTCTGACTTGTTTCACTCAGTATGATAATCTCTAGGTCCATACTAGGAGTGAATGCCCTCCTCCAGTGGATCTTCCCAACACATAGATCGAACCCGCATCTCTTAGGTCTCCTGCACTGGCAGGTGGGTTCTTTACCACTAGCACCATGTGGGAAGCCGCTTCTTCATTCTAAAATATAATGCAATTCTGCTTCTTTCCCTATTTTCTTTCTTACTACACAAATGTCACATTGATGCAAACATTCTTTCTAAACTTGCTAACCTAACCCACTTTCATCTACTCACTAGATATCTTTCACTTCTCTAATACTTCTCTATCTTTTCACCAATGTGATTCACTCAGTATTATACTATTTGTTTTTATCCATAGACCAATAGAAATAGCTTTTTTCTTCTTATCTCTGGTTAAGCAAAAGCCTTTTAAATAACAGAGTGATACATTGGATTTTCTATCCTGACATTTAGGGGAAAATAGATGCTGTCATTTGTTGGATACTTGTAATAGTGTAGATATTTTTGAAATTATCTGTATTAGCTAAGAAAATTGGCTCCTTTTTGCTATTTCTAAAAATCTCATATCAGTGACAGTAAAATCCAGCTAATAGTCAAAAGTACAAGGCTAGCTTTTTTCAATTTAAATTTGCTCTACCCAAATAGCTCTTATTGCATGTAGCCATAAGTATAGTTTTCATAAAAATTAAAATGGCTGCCTATTGATAGATAATTTCCTCAGCCAGCTATAAATACTTAATATATCTCTTCCTGTCTTTAAGAACCACCCAGAAAAGTTTCTATCAGAATTATTATTCAGATGTTTTTGGCTGAAAATTTTTAACTTTGCTTTAAACTAGTGGAATAGTTTTCAAACATTGGCTGAACATAACAAAGACAGTAAAACACTTGTTCACTATGATCAAGAAACATGTTAGGGATTCTGAAACATCCTCAGAAATTCTAAATATTCAGGGTGGCCACATTAAGGTGAGGGTAGGAAGAAAATGGTATGTGCTGTGTGCATGCTTGCTAAGGTGCTAATGGTCCCTGGTTAAACTGTAACAGAACCACTGGGGTCAGAAAACAGAATATACCTAAAAAGTGTAATAGTCTCAATATAAATATTTCTGTAACACACATTTTTCAAAGCAAGTGATTCTATATTGCTGTAAGAGGTATTATATTTTACCTAAGGGAATTACCGTAGAGAAGCAGAGTTGAAGAAAACAATATATATTTGCTAGATACTTTCCATATGTATTTTAAGTGTTTTGAATCCTTCAGGATCCATGCCACTCCAGTTATTCCATCTATTAAAATTTATCTTTGATGCCGATCTTCAGATTATTATAGAAAAGTAAAAAGAGGTCACAGGTGAAAATGTTCACATGAAAGGTGAATACGTAGCACATAAACTGTGGATATTGGGTAGACTATATGGAATCAGAAATAAATTGTAAATAGCCATGGTAACTTGAACCTTGAGAATTATCCATTGAATTAGAAATTTCTACTGAAAAGAATGTGATTTCACTGTATCACATTTCTCATTGTTGATTTATAGTATGTACTTTTATGGTTCTGACTTTAATAAGCATTGACTTGTGAACCTACGTTGTGCTACAGACTAAGGTGGAGACCAAGATGATTGTGACTCAGTTGGACCCTTCAAAGAAGCTAACAGCAGTGGGAAGGATAGTAGTATATGTTCAAAAAAAATTTTTTTTAATTAAAAACTAAAGCAGAAATACATGGCTATCTTTGTTGAGGTCAAATGGTATTTGCAGACTGTCAGGACTTTATGAATTTAGCCATGCCAGCAAAAGCAATTGTATTTGGGGAAGTCTTCTAGGAAGTGAAGATTTGATTGGCTCCTTAAAGAATGAGGAAAACACTTCTAAACAGAGAGGAGACGGAGATAGCATTGCAGGAGGTGGGCAACCTTCCAGGAACAACAAAGAGCTAGGGATCCGTGGTGAACTGATTTCCAATGGCAAATAGCTGGTGAAAAGATGGGACTAGCAGGCTGGAGCAAGAAGGGAAGTGTGGTCCTCCGCCAGGTAGCTGTTAGAGGAACCCTTTCAAGGCTGCCTCTCTCCCCTGCACGGCAGGCCTGAGGAGGAAGGCGGCACCATCAGGGCTGTGTGAAAATTTATTGTTGCTAATGTTATTCTGTTTTTTTAATTCATTTGGTGGGACTTAAAGTCCTATGGAAGAGGTTTGTCTGTACTTTCACTTTTTGTAAAACTTCATTAGTTCAACTTTTGCCAAAGACCTTATTTCCATGAAAATCTACCTGCAATGAATATGGGTACCACTCCCTCTTACATAGACCCAGAAAAAATTGACATATCATAGTTTTATTGTCCTTCTTTGTATTAGGAAAGCAGTTTTTAAGCCTCCTTCAAAACAGAAAATAGCTCTCTCTGTTCCTAAGGACTTAAAGTGTTTCCATGACAACCAACATCTCACCCTCCAAGAACCCTCTCACTTGCCCTGGAGATCTCAGGGGCACCACTGTGTGTTGGCACGTTTTCCTAACAACAACAGACCTATTGGTCTGTGACCAATGGGATTAAATTGCTACAATGTTGGTTGATGAATGTTTAGAGATTGACAATGATCTCCAACTTCAGAACTATTGACTATTTGCCAAAACTCATGTAGACTGTCTTGATAGATAGAATGTAGTCTGGAAACACCATCACAGAGTTGTTAGGTTTGACCTGGAGGCCATGTGAAATCGATGAGATGAACTCTATTACCAGGCTCCAGTGGTATGTTAGGTCAAGAATGAACATCAGGATGCCTTGGTTTAAGGGATCAAGCAAGTTAAATTGAGTGAGTCCTAGGAGTGGAGGTGACACAGCAAACTGAGAAGAAAGCTAGAGTAGCAGAAGAGAGTAGAAGAGGGTAATGTTATGGAAGTGCACTTTTTCTGTTGCACTCAGCAATAAGGGTATCCTTGGTGACCTTTTTCCAAAATGATTTTAGTAAAGTGTTGGGGGACCAAAAACATTTAAGAAATGCATGTGATGTAAGAAAAAGAAGACTCAGTAATCTTTCATGGGCCTTAGTAGTAAAAAGAAAATGAAAGATATTGGAAAGATACAGGGTAAAAAGTGTCAACAAAATTTTTAGTTTTCAGGATGGTATAATCTTGTGCGTGTTTAGCAGCTAAAAACAAGAGAAAAAAATAAGAGTAAGAGAAATTGAATACACAAAGTAAAATGGGGCTCTTTGACAGAGTAATACTTTTGAAGAAATAGGAAGAAAGAAGTAGGTGTTGTCATTGAGCAGAAATAGGGTATCCAAAAAAAAATCTTCTTCCAAGAAGGGAAGTAAGGAGATAAAAGTAGGTTAAGAAAAAAAAAAAAAGGAAGGAGATAAAGAGAAAGCAGGTAGCTGAAAGAGAATTAAATTTTAAAAATTTATTTTATTGTGAAATATGATAGCATATGTTTTGTTCTGATGATCGGGCTCCAGGTTATAATATGCTTGATGTGTCAGTAGGATCATGCTTGTAGATTATCCTTGTGGTAAATTATGCTTGATGATGTTATTTTTCCTAAAGAAGCAGGTTAAATCTTCTGCTACTAGTGAGAAAAAAAAAAATCCTATTTTGCATGATTAAGTTCAACCTCAAAATATCTACTGTGCCCAGTGCTGTCAGAGCAAGATAATAAGACTAAATGAAACAAAGCACAATTTCTTATACTACTGAATATTTCAGAGTCCAGAGAGATGGAAGGGTGCTCAATCATATAGGGCCTGTAGCAAACTGTAAGGACTTTGGGCCTTACTTTGATTAAGATGGAAAACTATTGAAGAGTCTTATAGGATAAAACATAGGAATTACAGGATATAACATGTTTTAAAATGGTCACTGTACATGCAGCAGAGAACATACTATATAGGTTTAAGGACAAAAGACAGTGAAAACAGAAATCTATTTTGATTATTCAGTGAAAGATGGTGTTAAACTAGGCTAGGGTTGTCGTAGTACAAGAGTTCTGTAAGAAGTGATTAGATTCGATGCATATTTTAAAGTTAAGAGAGGTGTTATACTGATGCAAGTGAGATGTCAAAAAATAGAACCATGTTGACTCTGAGATATTTGACCTTCAGTTACTGAGTTATAAGGGCTTCCCAGGTGGTGCTAGTGGTAAAGAATGAGTTAGAAAACTAAGAGTTTCTTTTTGTTTGTTTGGTTTTTGCTTTTTGCGGAGTGGGGGAGTAAAATTAACATGGAGATGTCAAGTGGCCAGTATGAGATCTGAGTTTACGAGGGAAATTTTGTTGGAGAGACAAGTATAGGTCTAGTCAACATGTTAATGTAATTTAAGGTTATGCAGCTGGATAAGATAAGTAAGGAAGTGAGTGTAGATAGAGGAGTGGTGGAGTCTGAAACAGTGCCAATATTTTAGAAGCTGGGAAGACTAAGAGATGCCAGCAAAGAAAACTATGGAAAAGCTAACTCTGAGGAAGTAAGAAAACTAAAATAGACATGCACCTTAGAAATCAAGGGAGAAAAAATTACAGGTATGAGTTGGTGCTGAAAAATGGAGCAGTCATTACAGTTGATAAGTTAGGAAGAGAATTAGGAGTTTTCTATTGATTTTGGTAACCTGGAGGCCATTGGTGACATTGAAGATAACAGTTAATCTGGGGTAACCAGGATAAAAGTGTGACTGGACTGAGTTAAAGAAAAGAGACAAATGGAAATCATGGGTACATAGGCTACTTGTAAAGAGTTTTATCTTAAGCAGAAAGCAGGAAAATGCTTTGGTAACTGGGAATGAATGTGAGGTTGCAATTTTCAAAAAAATTTTTTTAAAAAAATGAGAAATAGTAGCATATGTTTTTGGCCGATGTTTTAAGTCAGAAGAATTAAAGATGCAAGAGAGAAAGGAAAAGCATCAGACCAGTGATGGGATCCAGTCCAAAAGTGAAGGACTTGAACTTGGGTGGGATTTTGAACAGTTTATCCCTGTCAACAGGAGGAGAATATAAGTAGGGAGCAAGATCAGTTGGGAGATAGGCTTGTGATAGTCGTGGAATTTGTGAACTTTCTCTTCTGACTCTTACCCCCCTAGAAGAATATAAATAAAGGTCATCACCAGAAAGTGAGAATCATTAGGAGGTATTGGATGGTCACAGAGAGAGAAAGAGCTACTATTTCTACTATATCTACCATCTGATAATACATTGTTTTCAATCTCATCGAGATCTCTGGTCTGCTGATTCTGTCACTGTTTCATCATCCATTATTCCCCTCCCTGCTTCACTTCCTTTCTTACCACATAGCATGAGAATTCCTGCTATGAGTTTCTGATCAGTTCCTGGAAAGTACTCTTAAATTCTTGACTCCTTCAGTTCAGTTCAGTTGCTCAGTCATGTCAGACTCTTTGCGACCCCATGAACTGCAACACTCCAGGCCTCACTGTCCATCACCAGCTCCTGGAGTTTACCCAAACTCATATCCATTGAGTCAGTGATGCCATCCAACCATCTCATCCTCTGTTGTCCCCTTCTCCTCCTGCCGTCAAACTTTCCCAGCATCAGGGTCTTTTCAAATGAGTCAGCTCTTCTCATCAGGTGGCCAAAGTATTGGAGTTACAGCTTCAACATCAGTCTTTCCAGTGAACACCCAGGACTGATCTCTGTTAGGATGGGCTGGTTGGATCTCCTTGTAGTCTGAGGGACTCTCAAGAGTCTTCTCCCACACAACAGTTCAAAATCATCAATTCTTCAGTGCTCAGCTTTCTTTATAGTCCAACTCTCATATCCATACATGACTACTGGAAAAACCATAGCCTTGACTATATGGACCTTTGTTGACAAAACAATGTTTCTGCTTTTTAATATGCTGTCTAGGTTGGTCATAACTTTCCTTCCAAGCAGTAAACGTCTTTTAATTTCATGGCTGAAATTAAGTACCAAATTATGTATTAATTGTGGTGTAGCATAAGTGATTGTAACAATTAATCCCCAAATTACAGTCAGTTAATAAGAGAAAATTTAAGTTATCTTTCATGCAAAAATTCAGAGGCATATGAAGCTTCTGTGGTGGTTAGATGGCTGACCCAAAAGATGATCCAGAGATTCAGCCTGGTGGAGTGGCTCTGTTATCGTTGACATGTAATTTACATCTCTCATATACTGCTTGTTTCCATCTCTCTGAACCCAAATAGGAAGAAAGATAAGTAGATGATAATATATTTTCTTTTTAAGAATGGGACCTGGAATTTGTTCATATCATTCTATCACTTAATCTGAACCATAGAAGAAAGAAATTCTGGGCAATTTGATCTCTAGATGTCCATTTGTCTTGCCCTCCTTGGGAGGAGGTACACTTCTAAAGTTATGAAGGGAAATGTGACACTGGAGAAAACTAATAGTCTCCACCACATCTACTGAGAACATAGATGCATTCTTCCACTGTTCATGCTCTCTATGTAGAAAACATGTTGCGATTGAGGCCCCAGATCTGCCATTTGAAGACTCCTGAAAGTGACTTTCTCAATGTACTGACTTGAAATGGTTGAAAGGGCTGAGAGAAATTTTTTTTTTCTTATACCTTGATGGATAAATGAAGCCTGTTCTTCAGACTCAATTTACCCTGTGAATTTATACTATGCTTCAAAGAAAAAGGAAAATGTAAGGAAGCATATATTGGCCACATGTCTAGCTTTAATCTTGGCCCTCAACCCAGCTATACATATTTGACAGACAGAGGCTCCAGAGACTTCAACATCACATGGGATAAGGCTTGAACCCTGCTCCCCTGATCAGCTCTGTTAGCCCTTGGCTCCCACTTGCATCCCCCTCCTCCTCTGCTCCATGGTGGATTGACCAGAAGTTCATGGAGGTGATGAGGCCAGGCATGCCACCTCATTAAAGCTCATTAATTGGTCTCTGCCTGGCACCCAGCCCAGTCGGCCCCTCTACCCTACCCACTGTGGCACAGGTCAGGCTGACATGCAGCCAACCCCTCCTCCTCTTTGGGCCTCAGCTTTTCCTGTCTTACCAACCTGATCCCTAGGGGCACTGGCCAAGGCCAGCAATTGGTCCTTCCCATTTAGGCAAAGCTACTGATGGAATCTCATGTTTACTGAGCACCTGCTACTGACCGGGTTCCATCCCTGGGTCAGGATCCCCTGGAGAAGGGAATGGATTCCCACTCCAGTATTCTTACCTGGAGAATTCCATGGACAGCAGAGCCTATCCATGGGGTCTCAAAGAGTCAGACACGACTGAGCAACAAACACTTTCAGCTCTAGTAGTTATAAATTTGTTATTTTTATCTCAATAGCTTTACTCTTATGTATAGTTATTGTTTGATTCTGAAACTGGTAGGGAAGAGAGAATATAATTTATCAATCCTCTCAAACTTCACAATCTCCTATTTATTCTTTGACATAGATTTCTGACCTGCCAAAAGCTCCTTCAGTCTACTCAAAGTTTTCGTATCTGATTCACCAATGATCATCATGTTGCTTCAGCACATAGATATCTCTTAGGCATCAACTTCCCTAACCTCTTAATTTTCTTGTCCGAGTTAGCTGCTTGATTTTTATTTAACTGTCTTCTTATTTGTTCACATGATTTAACACTTCCCTGATACTCTTATTATCTCACTAGTTGATTCTTCCTCTTTGACTCCTGTTTGCTTATTGGAATTCTAATTATTATAGGTCCTGAGGACTTGGTTTGTTTTTGCATTCACACTGTGGTTAGTTTTACTACTGTTTACAAATATTTATTCTCCTTTTCTCTTTTACTGCTAACCTCCTAATGAATGATTTTAACTTTTCATCCCATTGGCCAAGTGACTAACTTTTGTCAACATTGTGTGAGAAGATTTGCTATATGCCATAGCTGAGCAGGAGATAAAAACAACAACATGCTTTGGCTTAGTTTCTCTTGCTTTTCCTCTCTGGTACAAAAAAGGTCATGTTCTAGATTGGAGCTGTCCCTTCACCATAGCCTATAGAATTGGAGTACAAATGTAGAAAACTCAAAGTTACCCAAAGATAAGAGCAGAGAAACAGCCACCTCTCAGAATACATGCAAAAGGAGTGAAACATACACCTGCGTTGTTAACCATGTGGCTTTAGGGATGTTTGTTATGCAACATAACTTATCAAAGTTGACTAATACAAACATTGGCACCTAGAAGTGTTGTACTACTAAAACAAAGAATTAGTGCGTTTAATGTTGGCTTTGGGACCAGTATAAGGAATAAAACACTCCTCCCCCAAACTATTATTAGAAACTAGAACTTCCCCATATTATACAGTTAAGAAAAAAAAATTGACTGTGATAATTTGGAAGGCAGATAATGAGTATAATAAAACTATGGCATTGACCTATAAGTTTTGAAAATTAAATGCTATTATGGAGGCTACGTATTATGCTGCATTGGATAAAGTGGTATCAATAAGAAATGAGCCCAGGTTGTGGGGGGTGGGGGTAGATCTTCTTGGTTTCAAGAAAGGATAAGAGCAAAATTAGAGGTTTTTTTTTTTTTTAATATCTTAGACTTGCAGAGTTAGGAAATATAAAGGATTCTCATCTATAAATAGTAAATAGAAAATTGAGAAATGTTTTGAGACCCAAAACTTCATGAATGTATCTTCAGATCAAAGAACAAATCATGGCCATAGCTATTGAGACACATGCTTAAGGGCAAACATAAGTCATAAGGTGATTTAAAATAAGTGTAGTTCTTTGTTAAAAACCTCAGAATAGATTTTTAATGTATTTTATTTATTATTACTTGGGGCCTCCCTGGTTATTACATGGCCTCTAATAAATCCTTTTAGCTGAGTAAAATAGTTCACAAAAGTTTAAGCTAAGAGTGTGATCAAGAGAAATCCATGTATGCTGAAAATATCTATAATCAATATAAGGAGAAAAACATGTCTCCACAATAGGTGTTTCTATGGCTAATAGAATATTAAGCTGACTAGCATCAAATTGGTAGAAAATATAATTCAACCCTGTTTTTGAGAGATTTTTACCTTAAATTCACTACTAGTTTGTATGAAGAGTTTGTGACCATTCAATATGTAAAATGAATTTTTGGCTTCCACTTTCTACTGGAAGAAAAATGGCAGAAAACTCTCATCACATGTTGCCAAGGAGACTAATCAAAATAAATAAACCTTTCCAGAAGGCAAGGTTTAGACCCATGGAGAAAAATGAGCTGAAGCATTCCTTGCAGTGGAGAGAACCAAAAACTAATTGAGAAACATGCTCAACTACCAAGAAGAGGGATTTCTGTAGTATTTGTCTAGCTGAATTTCAGATATTGTTGGACCACTGATTGATTGCTGTGTCTCTCTCATTACTCTCTTTTCAAACAGTAATGCTTTTTGGTGGATATTCTACCATTTTATGATGGATGTGTGTGCTGGAGGAGTGCCATCATTTAGAGATAAAGTAGAGATTTATCACAAAATGATGGATTTACAGTCTGATGACATAATTGGGTAAGACATTTAAGATGTCTTCCTTGGGGTGTGTTTTCTGTAGAGGGGAAAAAGAAATGAATATCTGTGACTAAGAGAATGTTTTGTGCTGTGTTTAGTCATTCAGTCATGTCTGACTCTTTGTGACCCCATGGAGTATAGCCCACCAGGCTCCACTGTCCATGGGGATTCTTGAGGCAAGAATACTGGAATGAATTGCCATGCCCTCCTCCAGGGGATCTTCCCAACCCAGGGATAGAACCCAAGTCTCTTAGATTGTGTTAATACATTATTTTTCACAAATATTTACTTCTTCTTCCCTCCTTCCCCAGCCCCTGCAATTGGAGAAAAAATTTCCCCATTCCATTTATTCTAAACTTGCTGTGAGAATTGATTGGCCAAAAGAACATGGATAGCGATAATGTTTCGCAAGCTAAAGCATTAAATGTGATTTCATGGAGTGTCTTTGCTTCTTGATTATGTTTCTTCCATAAGAAAGGCATAATTAGTATAGGGGTTGCTGTTTAACCTACATTCCAGAATGAGAAGAAACAGGGAACAAAGAATCAGAGCACCTACAGTCTATATATGTATGTGTGTATGGTGGTGGTTTAGTCGCTAAGTCGTGTCCAACTCTTGCGACCCCATGGACAGAGGAGCCTGACAGGCTAGAGTCCATGGGATTCTCCAGGCAAGAATACTGGAGTGGGTTTTTATTTCCTTCTGCAGGGGATCTTTCCTACCCAGGGACTGAACCCAGGTCTCCCACATTGCAGGCAGACTCTTTACTATCTGAGCAGTGATGGAAGCCCCATGGTAGAAACTTAATGCAAAATTTTGAATAAATTAGTGAATAAGTAAATGAGTGGGAATGGGTTAGGGGATTGAGAAGTGTCATAAAGATTTGGAATGGTCACCTTGAGGAAAGGCAGATGAAATGGCCAAAGATTTCTAACCAGTGTTTAAGGTCCAGATGTGGCTTGAGAATATCAATGTAATGCATTGATTGACAAATATTGACAAATGAATCTACATTTGTCATGCTTTTTTTTTTCCTCTAGTGTAGCATAGCAACAAAGGTAACTTTGGGATCGAAAAACAGTTTTGGTCTTTATCCAGCTTTAGGGGTTCTTGTTATGCAGATGAGGTAAAAGAGAGGAATATAGGGAACTGAGTGTATTTATGAGCGAACAATTTAGGTAATATACAGTACAAACCAGACTGCACGGAGAAGAGAGTGTTGAAACAGACTACTGATAGATTGCAGAAAATGAGGGAATTAAAACAGGTGAAGTTCAAATGTAGCATAGTTAAGGAAGTCAGAACAGTGGAGGATAGCAGTTATTATCAAAGTACAGTGCATCACATCTTAGTTTTCTGAGGTCAAAAAATGACAACTGATGCTTACGTCTAGAATGTAGCCTTATATATACACTGAAGTGTGGAATTCACTGGAGATCAAGGAAAGGTGAGGATGGGTTTTGGATAACACTTTTTTTTAGATTTAGAAATCAGCCAGAATAACTTCATCTATTTTATTTTATAAAACTCAACTTTTCCATTATCAAATAACTTAATTCAATGCAATTCAACAGAGATCTGTTAAGCAGGCAGTTCAGACTCTAGCTAGGCCTGTGTGAATTAGGCAAGGCACCCATTCCTCTGGTCAGAGAAAACCCTAGACCTGGGTACACAGTTTGGGAAACACAAAATGGACTATATTACAGGTACTACCGCTTCTTGGAGTATGGCCGAGAGGATAAATAATATGGTTTTTCCAGAGGTCATGTATGGATGTGAGAGTTTAAAGAAAGCTGAGCAGCAAAGAATTGATGCTTTTCAACTGTGGTGTTGGAGAAGACTCTTTAGAGTCCCTTGGACTGCAAGGAGATCCAACCAGTCCATCCTAAAGGAGATCAGTCCTGGGTGTTCTTTGGAAGGACTGATGTTGAAGCTGAAACTCCAATATTTTGGCCACCTGATGCAAAGAGCTGACTCACTGGAAAAGACCCCGATGCTGGGAAAGATTGAGGTAGGAGGAGAAGGGGACGACAGAAGATGAGATGGCTGGATGGCATCACCGACTCAATGGACATGGGTTTGGGTGGACTTAGGGAGTTAGTGGGAGTGGCTGAACTGAACTGAACTACTGCTTCTTTAGCGTTAGTACTGTAGACTGAAAAAAAAAATGAGATCTGTGAGTTATGTTTTATCTGGGACAAAATGAGGACTACAGCCTGAGAGACGACATCTCAAATAGCTATGACGACCTGTTGCAAAGAAGTGGGGGGAAGGTCACTGTTACATTTGATTTTAGTGAAGGGGGAATACCTTCAGTCAAGCACATATTTGGCAGAAGCTTGCTGCTAGTTACGAGGAGCAGATGTCACCTTTAATGATTTTGGTACTTTTCTAGATATGAGATAATGCAAGAATTTGGATTCATAAGATCTTTTCCTAAAAATATCTGACTATCTGAAGACTTGTTCTGCCAGTTTTTTCAAGAGCACAGAGTACCTCACTCCTGATCTCTACCTGGAACTCCTTTCAGGATATGTTGAAGGTCAACAACTGAAATGACTAGTGACTTAATCCTTGTAGAGGCAGATGGCAAGTGCCAGGTTTTAATTGGAAGTACTTCTGTGCTTGGCACATCTTGTACAAATGTACATTGTGGCCCCAAAAACACTGTATGAAAAAAACTGTGAGAGGAAAGGAAAGGCAAGGAATATTACTGAGTCCCTAACAGGTACCAGCCATTATGCTAGGGGTTTTAAACATGTTATCTCTTTTAATTCTCACCATAACATGTATAATCAGAAGTTACCTCAATGTCCCAAGTATGGTAATTGAGTTTCAATAAAGTAAGTAGCCCATCAAGTTTAACTAGCTTTATTAAGTGGTAGAACTGTAGTGTGAGCTTTTTCAGTTTGCTTTTTTTTTTTTCCAGTTCAATAGTTGAACATCAGAACACATGGCTTAAAGCAGTACATTTTAGTTTTCCTCATAATTCTGTGGGTTTTCTGGGCAATTCTTTCAATCTGGGCAACCTCACTCATATATTTGGGACAGACTGAGTGTCTGGGAAAGCTAAGGATCTATCTCCATATTGTAGTTCATCAGCCAGGAAGCTAGTCTGAGGTTGCTCACATGGTGGAGGGATTTTAACACCAAGTGATGACAATCACCCAGTGTTCAAACACTTTTTAAGACAATATATTGTATTTCCTAATATTCCATTGAGTAAAGCAAGTAACATGGCTAAACCCAAATGAAGAAAATTTCTCCACTTCTTAGGACCAGGAAAGGCAAAATCACATTGCCAAGTAATGTGCATGTTGGGAAAGGAGAAATTTATGAGCATTTTGCAACCTGCTATATGAATCTAATTTTGAACTCAAGCTCTTTCTACCATATCATATTGTTCACTGACTGTTGTTATTAATTCTAAGCTGAAGACAACATTGTACAAGCCCTTGTGGAACTGTGTATATAAAATGAAACTGATATATATTTAAAACCTATATTACATACTTAGTACCATCCTAGGAAGGCTTCCTAGATGATGCTAGTGGGTAAAGAACCCACTTGCCAATGCAGGAGATATGAGAGACGCAGGCTTAATCCCTGGGTTGGGAAGATTGCCTTGAGGAGAGCATGGCAACCAACTCTAGTATTCTTGACTGGAGAATCCCATCAACAGAGGAGCCTGGTGGTCTTCAGTCTATAGGTTCACAAAGAGTCGGACACACACAGCACACACACAGAACACCATCCTAGGAACTTCTCATTATCTCATATTCATGTTAGGGAGATGGTAATCTGGAGAATAATGGCCCTCTTCAAGCAGTCTAGAAGTTATTAAAGGTAAAACATGTTTTATAAATTCAAATTAAGTGGTACAGAATCAAATACATGACTGTAGAGATATCATACACCTGTAACTTTTATCTAAAATTTTTTTTGTCATATTTTGGATGAGGAGATTTTTCCTCTCAAAGATTCTATATATATAATAAAACAGAGTTAATTTCAGGCTGTAAAATATGCCCACCACTATAATCACAAAATATTCTAAGAAGAAAACATACACATATGCATGTATGATACATAACATTTGGCCAATTACTTGTAGACAAATTGGATGTATATGGTTAAGTGGATACAATAATAGTTTCAAAAATTCTTTCAGGATGATCTTAAAATGTCTGTTAAATACAATCAGTTTGACTTAATTATTGTTATCATTAGCACTATTTATACTAAGTTCCAGTCATTGAGTTAGACACCTTTCACAGATTTTCTCTTTTAGTCCTCGCAATAACATAAAGCAGATAATATTATTACTCTCACTTCATGTACAAGAAAATCTCTGAGGAAAAGGAAATCTAAGCAAGTTGCCCACAGTCATATTAGTTAGCTCTATGGTAGAGCTGAGATTTTAGTCCAGTGGTTTTACTGCAGAGTTTGAACATTTAACGAATAAAATTTTCCTGCTTCAGTTTGCATCAATTCTTTTTATGACTAATTACTTAATAGTCACATCAACCACATCAGCATCCACTAAGCCTTTAAAGTAGCCCCAATTTTTTGCTGATACACCATCCTGGGCAAGAATAAAGATGACCAACTCAAAGACATTACTATTGCTCTATTTAATCATTTGTAAAGGAAAATTCAGGAATAAACTGTGATGCATTCTTTAAACACTCTCAAATATTCTACTCTTTTGGGGGGAGATATTTAAAAGCTAGTTGGTGCTTGTCACCTGAGTACAAATTAGATTTGACTAATAATATAAACTTGTGTGAGGTCTGGTAAGGCAGAACCCTTCTTCCTGAGGTACTTGGCTGTTAGAAACAAATTTTGAAAGTGTGCAGATGTCTGGCACTGGCCTTCTTGCATCCCTTGTGTGCAGGCTGAAGCAGTTGGATGCTCCATCAGATGTGTGAACCTGCAAACTGCAGCTTTGGCTACCTTTTCTCCTACTTCTGTGCTTGAGAAGTAGTTGTGATGGCAGTGAGTGGAGTTGGTAGCAGCAGCTTCTTGCTTCTTGACTGCCTCAAGTGGTCCTTTCAGAGATGACAACTCCCATAATAATAAAGGAACTGCAGTAAATGTACCTGAAAAGCAAAATTCCAAGCTAAATGTATAGAGTTATTTCATTCATAGAAACAATATAATTTATGCAGATATGTGAGAATTTATTCTTCAGAATATAGAACTGTAAATCACTCAGAAGGTTTCTTTGAGAATTAATTATACTATTTGGACTTGTAGTATTAAGTACTATTTTGTGTGTGTGTGTGTTGTCTTTTTTCCCCAGCTGTTTGGATATGTTGTCATTTAAAATGTTGTTACATAGTTACTGTATGATGGTTGTATCACATTTTAGAATATAATCTGCTCTATAATCTGTAGTTTGCTTCTTTGTTTTCATAATATTTATATCTGATTGGAATGGATCAAGTAATATTTCCACCTGAAATCCGTTTACTCTGGTTATTTTATCAGATTATATGTAGAAGATTAGTAAGAGAAACTGTCCAATCCAATTTTACAGGTGATTAAATGGAGGTTGAGAGTTTAAAGGACTTTATCCAGTAAACACATTTATTTAGTGTCACATTGGGAACTAGGAACTCTGACCAGAACAGCTGAGTTCAATATCCTTTATACTATCCCACACTGCTAAAGACAGGGAGAAAATTACAGAGGAAATAAAGGAAACAGAAAATGAGATTAGAGCAGTAGCCGTTAATTAGGATGCATTCCACGATCTCTCAGGTAAATTTCTTTTCCAAAATATGTACATATAGCCCAGTACATTCCAGGATGACTGAATTTGAATCTCTGGAGATTGAGATGTCTAGCTGACACAGATGCGCACAGCCATTTAAGAACTACTGGGCTAGAGGAGATGCTATGTGGTAAAAGTCAGTCTGTAAAAATCACTCCTGAAGCATAAGACACCACTGACCAGATTTCTTCTTGAAATACTTTCCCCTTTTGATTTCTCAGATTTTCTTCTGTTTCTCTATTTCTTGACTGATTTCTTCAAGTCTACTGTGTGTATTCCATTTCCTCTGATTATCTTTTTTAGTTTGTTTGCTTTTTACCTTATAAACCACAGGAATTTATTTCTCATGGTTCTGGAGGATGAAAGACTGAGACCAGTGTAGGCATGGTCAGGTGAGGGACCTTTTCTGGGTTGCACTCTCCTTGCATCCTCACGTGGTGAAAGGGCAAGGAAGCTGAAGAGTCTTTTTTTTTTCCTTTGCATGGATTAATTTAACTTAATTAATTAATTAAATTTTACATTTGTTTGTAAATATATATTTAACTGAAATATAGCTGATTTACAGTTTGGTACTGTCAGGTTTTCGACCCAGTGATTCAGTTAGAGTGTAAAGAATTTGCCTACATTGCAGGAGACCCAGGTTCATTCCCTGGGTGGGGAGATCCTCTGGAGAAGGGAATGGCTACACACTCAGTATTCTTGCCTGGAGAAGTCCATGGATAGAGGAACCTGGTGAGCTGTAGTCCATGGGGTCACAAAGAGTCAGACAGGACTGAGTGGCTAACACAACACTTTCATATATATTGTAATTGTTCAGTTGCCCAGTCATGTCTGTTTGTGACCCCATGGACTGCAGCACATCAGGCCTCCCTGTGCCTCATTATCTCCTGAAGTTTGCCCAAGTTCATGTCCATTGCATCAGTGATGCCATGTAGCCATCTCCTTTGATGCCCTCTTCTCTTTGTGCCCTCAGTCTTTCCCAGCATCAGGATCTTTTCAAATGAGTCAGCTCTTCGCATCAGGTGGCCAAACTATTGGAGTATCAGCTTCAACATCAGTCCTTCTAATGAACACCCAGGACTGATCTCCTTTAGGATGGACTGGTTGGATCTCCTTGCAGTCCAAGGGACTCTCAAGAGTCTTCTCCAACACCACAGTTCAAAAGCATCAATTCTTTGGTGCTCAGCTTTCTTTACAGTCCAACTCTCACATCCATACATGACCACTGGAAAAATCATATTCTTGACTAGACGGACCTTTGTTGACAAAGTAATGTCTCTGCTTTTTAATATGCTATCTAGGTTCCTTCCAAGGAGTAGCATCTTTTAATTTCACAGGTGCAATCACCATCAGCGGTGATTTTGGAGCCCAGGAAAATAAAGTCAGTCATTGTTTACACTCTTTCCTCATCTATTTGCCATGAAGTGATGGGACCAGATGCCATGATCTTAGTTTTCTGAATGTTGAGCTTTAAGCCAACTTTTTCACTCTCATCAAGTGGTTCTTTAGTTTCACTTTCATCAAGAGGTTCTTTAATTCTTCTTCACTTTCTGCCATAAGGGTGATGTCATCAGCATATCTGAGGTTATTGATATTTCTTCCGGCAATCTTGATTCCAGCTTGTGCTTTATCCAGCCAAGCATTTCTCATGATGTACTCTGTATATTAGTTAAATAAGCAGGATGACAATATACAGCCTTGACGTACTCCTTTTCCTATTTGGAACCAGTCTGTTGATCCACGTCCAGTTCTAACTGTTGCTTCCTGACCTGCATACAGGTTTCTCAAGAGGCAGGTCAGGTGGTCTGGTATTCACATCTCTTTCAGAATTTTCCACAGTTTATTGTGATCCACATACTCAAAGACTTTGGCATAGTCAATAAAGCATAAATAGATGTTTTTCTGGAACTCTCTTGCTTTTTCGATGATCCAGCGGATGTTGGCAATTTGATCTCTGGTTCCTCTGCCTTTTCTAAATGCAGCATGAACATCTTGTTGTTCACGGTTCATGTATTGCTGAAGCCTGATTGGAGAATTTTGAGCATTACTTTACAAGTGTGTGAGATGAGTGCCATTGTATGGTAGTTTGAGCATTCTTTGGCATTATCTTTCTTTGTGATTGGAATGAAAATTGACCCTTTCAAGTCCTGTGGCCACTGCTGAGTTTTCCAAATCTGCTGGCATATTGAGTACAGCACTTTCACAGCATCATCTTTTAGGATTTAAATAGCTCAACTGGAATTCCATCACCTCCACTAGCTTTGTTCGTACTGATGCTTCCTAAGGCCCACTTGACTTCACATTCCAGGATGTCTGGCTCTAGGTGAGTGATCCCACCATCGTGCTTATCTGGGTCATGAAGATCTTTTTTGTACAGTTCTTCTGTGTATTCTTGCCACCTCTTCTTAATATCTTCTGCTTCTGTTAGGTCCCTACAGTTTCTGTCCTTTATTGAGCCCATCTTTGCATGAGATGTTCCTTTGGTATCTCTAATTTTCTTGAAGAGATCTCTAGTCTTTTCCATTCTGTTGTTTTCCTCTATTTCTTTGCATTGATTGCTGAGGAAGGTTTCTTATCTCTCCTTGCTATTCTTTGGAACTCTGCATTCAAATGTGTATATCTTTCCTTTTCTCCTTTCCTTTTCACTTCTCTTCTTTTCACAGCTATTTGTAAGGCCTCCTCAGACAGCCATTTTGCCTTTTTGCATTTCTTTTTATTGGGGATGGTCTTGATTCCTGTCTCCTGTACAATGTCACGAACTTCCGTCCATAGTTCATCAGTCACTCTGTCTATCAGATCTCTTCCCTTATATCTATTTCTCATTTCCACTGAATAGTCATAAGGGATTTGATTTAGATCATACCTGAATGGTCTATTGGTTTTCCCTACTTTCTTCAATTTCAGTCTGAATTTGGCAATAAGGAGTTCATGATCTGAGACATAGTCAGCTCCTGGTGTTGTTTTTGCTAACTGTATAGAGCTTCTCCATCTTTGGCTACAAAGAATATAATCAATCTGATTTTGGTGTTGATCATCTGGTGATATCCATGTGTAGAGTCTTCTCTTGTGTTGTTGGAAAAGGGTGTTTGCTATGATGAGTACATTCTCTTGGCAGAACTCGATTAGCCTGTGCCCTGCGTCATTCTGTATTCCAAGGCAAAATTTGCCTGTTACTTCCTAATTTTACACTCCAGTCCCCTATAATGAAAAGGACATCTTTTTCGGGTGTTAGTTCTAGAAGGTCTTGTAGGTCTTCACAGATCTGTTCAACTTCAGCTTCTTCAGCGTTACTGGTCGGGGCATAGACTTGGATTACCATGATACTGAGTGGTTTGCCTTGGAAATGAACAGAGATCATTCTGTCGTTTTTGAGGTTGCATCCAAGAATTGCATTTCAGACTCTTGTTGACTATGATGGCTACTCCCTTTCTTCTAAGGGATTCCTGCCCACAGTACTAGATATAATGGTCATCTGAGTTAATTTCATCCATTCCAGTCCATCTTAGTTCACTGATTCATAGTGATATCATGTGATATGTCTTTGTCTGGCTTGCCATTTGCAGCAATATCGATGGACTTAGAGATTATCAGGCTAAGTAAAGTAAGCCAGATAAAGAAAGACAAATATCATATGATAACACTTATATATGGAATAAAACAAAGAAGGTACACTTCTACTTGCCTTTTAAATGTAGGTGTCCTCAACTACAATGAGAACTGTGGTTCTCAAATGGGGCAATTGTACAATATCAGAACCCACTGTTCATTGTCACCCCAGGGGTTTACTACTAGCATCCACTGAGTAGAAACTGAGGGTGCTGCTATACATCCTACAATGCACAGGACTGTCCCCATAACAAAGACTTATCTAAATGTCACTAAATGTCAATAGTGACAAACTTGGGACACCTTGAATTAGAAGAATGTAATGTTTGTGTGCTTAGGATCATTTTTGACTAATACAAAGTAGGTTAAAAAAAAGGCAAGCATTTGTGTGTGAAGTGACTTTCAAATGTTTATTTTTTTACCTTTAATAACAGAGCCATAACTATAAATGTTTAGCCATTATGGGGCATACTTGAGGACAAGAACTGCTTCTCATTCATTTTCATATCTACAAAACTTAGGATATTAAGTAGTTTGTTTTATTCAATTTTTAAAATAGCCTGAGAACATGGAAATTGGAGTTAATCTACCAAAATGGCCACTATGCCATTATGTGACTTACTCTGAAGGTAAATAATAAAAAGCACTAGTATCAACTTCATTTTTGAAACTTTTAATAGTGAGCAATAAATTTGCTGTACGATGCAGGCTAAAAATTTTTAAAAAGCATTTATAATGCAACAAATCATATCTTTATCTTCCAGACTTACAAGCTCTGATCTTTGGCTTCGTGTTTCCATGCTCAAGAGGAAGAATAAGGTAGAAAGTGCTCTTAGTAGCAAGCTGCTTTCAAGTATACTTCAACCTTGGGTTTCTGCTGTGTAGGAAGAGAAAAGGATATATTCTTGTGAACTTTGTGTTCAGTGATGGATACATTGTGATTAGATTATGACTGACCTGAATTCAGTAATGCTGTTTATCAGGCTCTAAGGTAAGAGAACAGAGCTCTTTTAATTGAAATGGATTTTATTTCAATTTCATAATGCCTAACATAGAATGAGAGGGATGAGAACAGTAAGAAGAAATTCCATTTCTCATTATCTCAGTGATTACCAGCTGGTAATGTTTTATTTTACTAAATTAGATATTTTATTAAATAGATAAGAGAAACCAAATAAAAATAACACAAAAATTGTAGGATTATATACAGCGCTTGTTATTTGTATAAAATTTGTCGATTTGGTTTCATATATTTTTTTAAAAAAAGATTTAATGCTTAGAACATGCTGAAATCTAAAAGGCCTTATCTCATGCTTAGCTAATTATTTTGACAGGGGTCTAACTGATGTGCAGTTTTCCATGCAAACGAGTTTGTGGCAAACAAGATGACTGCCATCTCCATAAAAATTCCATAACTAATTCTTATCTCCACAGAGAGATTAAGCGGTGAAAGTTAGCAATTAGAATTCAGTGACAATGTTTTTCTCTGCAATTGATTAGTGTATGCAATGTTCATCTAGTAGAAGGACTCTAAACAGTTCCACCAATTATTTCCCTTTTAGAATCTCAGAATGATCTGTCATCTATGTGTATGTAAGTCTGTTATATTTTTTTCTTCCATCCTCTGAAGCATCTAGTCTTTTTGACACACACTCCTCCTGGTAAATTTTCCAATTTGATTCTTTCTTCCTTATGATCCTTTTTTCTTTTCTTTCTTCATTGACTTTTTATGCTTAGTCACTCAGTTGTGTCCGACCCTTTGTGACCCCATGAACATTAGCCCACCAGGCTCCTCCGTCCATGGGATTCTCCAGGCAAGAATACTGGAGTGGGTTTCAATTTCCTTCTTCAGTCTTGTTTTTTACTTGTTCTTATATATCCTTGGCTGAGAGTGTTGTCAGAGTCTTAGCCCTGGTTCTCAATGTATTAATATATCAGAGATACTATCATTCCCCAAGCTGTCATGTCTTAAAATCTTGATACATCATTCAATTTTCCTTTTTTACGTATTCACAATGTTAGTGCTCAGCTGTGTTCCACTTTTTGTGACCCCATAAACTGTAGCCCACCAGGCTCCTCTGTCCATGGACTCTCCAGGCAAAAATACTGGAGTAGATGGCCATGCCCTCCTCCAGGGGATCGTCCCAACCCAGGGATTAAACCCAGGTCTACTGCATTGGAGGTGGATTCTTTACTGTCAAACACCAGGGAAATGGGTGGTTACTTTTAGTTTCCTTCCTTTTTTATCCTTCTGCAGCTACTCCGTTATGTATACTCATGAACTTGTGCCAAAGATCCTGAATTTTTATTTTCCTTATATCTATGCCTTCATTTTGAATCTATTTTATTCAGTACCTCAAACAAAGTTTTCAGAAACATGACTACTTTCGTCACATTACCTCTTAACTCAAAATCATCAGTTGACCCCATTTTCTCTGAATCAAATCCTTCCTATTTGAAGAATTTGATATTACCCAAAAGCCTCCTAATGCATCTCTCTTATTTGATTTTTGATGGTCCTCAACACATTTTTCAAAATTTACTCACTAAATTTGTCACTTTTCACTTTATTCAGGCTTTCCTAGGCTTGGAATAGCCTTCTTTGTTCATTTAATATAACTAATTATAGTCTATCAGAGGCCATCTCAGGTCACACTTTATACTCAAGTCCTATGATATATTCCTCCTAGGAACATAGAGGATCAGTTATTTATGTGATATCTTTCAGATAGTATGATGCAAACTTTTAGGTTTCTTGCTTTGCTATATTGATAACTTTTGAATATATATATGTGTATATATATATATATACACACACACATATACACACACACACACACACACACACACACATACATACATACATGCATATATACCTGGCTTCCCAGGTGGTTCAGTGTCAAAGAATCTTCTGCCAATGCAGAAGACTCAGGAGATGTGGGTTCGATCCCTGTGTCTGGAAGGTCCCCTGAAGAAGGAAATGGCAACCCACTCCAGTATTCTTGTCTGGAGACTCCCCACGGACAGAGGAGCCTGGCAGGCTCCAATCCATGGGATCACGACGAGTCAGTCATGACTGAGTGTCTAAGCACAGCACACAGCATCTGTCTTACACAGCTAATTCCTATTCTGTGAATGGATAGGAGGAAAATGAAAGAGAACCCTGGACCTACCCATGGGGGCAGAATAGGCTCTAGAAAGACCACAGTAGCAGCAAGTCCTAACTTTATTTTGTCACTTACTGGCTGTGGGACCTTTGAATGAATCATTTAAAATCTGTTAGTTTTTCATATGTAAAATAATGATTCATCTGCCTTCTAAGCTCAGATTATTTCCATGCTATAAAATTATGTTTCATATGTAAACATTTTGGTGACTGTCAAATACTAATACTAACAAATAAGTATGACTGCTATTACTATTTTTCCTATGCAATACACGAAAAGGCCCAAATTGTCAACCCTGCCACTGGCCAGTCAGGATTAAAAAAGCATAGAAATACCTCATTCCTATTTATCGTGACTACCACAGGAGTACTTAGAAACATATTTCAAAGACAGACTTTCTAGTAGCTAGATGGATTAACATAGTATTTCAAACAGTATTAGGCAAATTCTAAACTATGCTGGGGTATATTACACATGAGGAAACAGATTAACTGACCAATGTATTTTAGGTTAAAATTCTCACTGGAACCATAATTTAAACTAAAGCTAGGTACATAGAAAAAAACACAACAAAACCCAAAATACACAAAGCATAGCATTGTGTTTTTCCTTATAACAAAGTTGAAAAGTACAAATGCATGCTATTTTGGTGTAATAATTACATGCACCAGATATTTTAAAGTATGCACAAAGTAACATATGGCTTAGCTGTTCAGCTACAGTGAAAATGTGGATTTTTAAGAATAAAAATTAGCTTGAAAAGCAGCAGGCAACAGTAATCTCGAATCCCCTGTATACCCGTAAAGTGGAGAAACCATCTGCACTGTGTGCAAGCTGATGACCTTGGATTAATTCAAGCAATGTCATTACCCAATTAGTTGAGGAAGGAAAGATGCTTGGGAATTACAATTACAGATCCATTAAAATTGTGCAATGCTTTTATTCTCAATATTTATTAAATCACATCTGTCTGCTAATCATTACATGATTATTCTTTTTTCACATAAAGGAGACTCAGTTTGATAGGTAAAACAGTGAGCCAGTCCTGAACGGGCTAATTATGCTACTTGAGCATACTTCAAGTATGTCTGTTCTGAAAAAATATTAATAGCTCTTTTTTAATCTCTTGACTTCTTAGATGGTAATAGCTCTATTTGAATAATCTCCTCAGTTATAACAAACTATTTTTAACCAAAGTATAAATATAAATATGCATGCCAAATTATGTAGTAATCTCATGGTGTTCTATTCTACTTGTTCTTCTTTTATAGTGACCCTGCTGTGCCTCTAGGGGCCATGCTAAAGAAACTAATAGTTCTTGTACATTTTAATTTTTGTTTGTTGTTATTTTATTTAAATGAAAAGCTTAAGTTTCACAGTGGACTTAAACAGAAATTTTCTAAGTAACTATCATTTCTCATCATTTAATTTGAGAAGGTTAATGACAACCATGTAGTTTGCACAGAAAACCTTACATGTAGAAGAAAATGTATACTTATGACATTTATGTATACAATATAGGTAAATGTGATACAATTAAATATAAAAACCCAAAGTAATGTTAATTAGACTGATTTGAAAGACAATGCTAAAATTGCAAAAAAAAAAACCCACCCTCATGTTATTTTAATAATAATAATAATATACAAGAAAACCTGCATGGCAATTGTCATTAGACTTTTTTATGATTTTTATAGGAACATATTCTCTTCGTGTGGTACTGTTGTTAAAAGAGATAAATAATGGCACTCATTTATGGCATCACTGACTAAATAGACATGAGTTTAAGCAAGCTCCAGGAGATGGTAAAGGACAGGGAAGCTTGGCATGCTGCAGACCACGGGGCTGCAAAAGGTCATACAATGTTAAGCTGAACAACAACATAATACTTGTCTCTATAATTACCTTCAGTGGAAAAGAAAGAGTGGCTTAAAAGACAAGTATTCATTGATTTATCCATACAAAAAGTATTAATGAGTGCCTGTGTCATTTCAGTCATAGGTCTACACATTGTAGATACAGCTAAGAAGAAGCAAAGGAGAGCCAAGAAAGGCTGGTATTCCAGAAGAAAAGTCAAGAAGTAGTTTATGGTGAGACTTAGCACAGAAGAGGTTATTGGTGACTTTGACAACAAAGATGTTAGGGGAATAGGGGTGACAGGGGATGACTAGGGAGAGTTCAGGAGAGAAATGAGGATCAGAAATCAGAAACAATAAATATTGAAAACTCCTTTGAAGATTTCATTGTGAGGAGAGTGTCTTGGCCAGTTTTAGCTGCTTTAACAAAGAATCATGGATGAGCAACAGAAATCTATGTCTCACAGTCTTGGAGGCTGGAAGTCTGAGATCAGGGTACTTAACATGGCTAAATTCTGCTGAGAGTTCTTTTCTTTGTTGCAGACTACTGAATTTTTGTTGTACCATATGAGAGTAAGACACAACAGAGCTTTCTGGTCTCTTTTTATTAGGACACTGATACCATTATAGCCTTGACTAGACAGATCTTTGTTGGCAAAGTAATGTCTCTGCTTTTTAATATGCTATCTAGTTTGGTCATAACTTTCTTTCCAAGGAGTATGTGATGTGAAGAAAGCTGAGTGCCAAAGAATTGATGCTTTTGAACTGTGGTGTTGGAGAAGACTCTTGAGAGTCCCTTGGACTGCAAGGAGATCCAACCAGTCCATCCTAAAGGAGATCAGTCCTGGGTTTTCATTGGAAAGACTGATGTTGAAGCTGAAACTCCAATAGTTTGGCCACCTCATGCGAAGAGTTGACTCATTGGAAAAGACCCTGATGCTGGGAAGGGTTGGGGGCAGGAAGAGAAGGGGACGACAGAGGATGAGATGGCTGGATGGCATCACCAACTCAATGGACATGAGTCTGGGTAGACTCTGGGAGTTGATGATGGATAGGGACGCCTGGCGTGCTGCGATTCATGGGGTTGCAAAGAGTCGGATAGGACTGAGTGACTGAACTGAACTGAACTGAATGCCGTCATAAGGACCTCATGACTTAATCACCCAAAAGACCCACTTCTGAATACCATCATGTAGGGATTAGATTATAACATAAGAATCTTGGGAGTACTCATTCAGTCCTAACAGTGAGATAAGAAAGGACAGTATTGGCAGAAGGATATAAGATCGAGGAGAGTTGGTTGGTTGGTTTTAAGATGGAAGCTGTTAAAGCATGATTTATCTTTAAACTATGATTCAGATGTGAGGGCAAAGGCAATGATACAATTGATAGTCCATAACTGTAGGAGCAATGTCTTTGAGTTTGTTTTTAGGATCCAAATCATACGTGAGGGTGACTGCTGATTTCATCTGGAGTATAGATAGAGTTTGTAGGCACTAATAGAAGCTCATTCACTGATTTGGTGTTTGAGGAGGAAGATCTCTGATTGTATCTTTTTTTTTAATAATGGCATCATCTGAGAATGAATGAAGCTAATGAATGAATAAGTGACTGAATGGATAAATACTAAATTAGAGATGAGTGTCAAAAATGAACTAAATTTCAAAAAACACTGATTGAACTTCAATAAGATGAAATACGTATAAAGTACTGATAAACACAAAGCAAGAATATTATTGATTGAATTAAAATATAAGACTTCTGTAAACATAAAAGACTTCCTTTATGTAGAATTCAAATCAATTGAAAGTTCAAATGACTAGTTTATTAGTCTATGATAAGCAATGATAATCACAATGTTCACAGTACTGTTTGACTCTGACATATTGCAAGATTCTCAAGAGCTTTCTAAGTCAATAAGGAGAATTCTGTATAATTTAACTGTTGTTCATTGTATTTTATTATATTTTAAAATTTGTAAATCTAGGACTACAAATTCTCTGCGGTTCAAGGCTGCAGAAATTTCCCTCTGGGAAAGTTAGTATTCAGAAATAAAGCTTGATCATTCCTATTAATTTTTAGTTGTCTCCCAGGAGATGGTGAATCTCAAACAAGGCAAGGACTTCAGTTTTAAACTTTTGAATCACTTAATTTACATTTACATCAAAAATGCTACCCTTTGAAAGAAAAATTTTTGTTGATTAAAATATTAGAAATAATGAACAAAAGAAGACAAAATACTCTGAGCACTGACAATTTTGCTGACATTTGTATGATAATAATGTTGGAATATAGTGTCTAGGTATGGCTTATCTTGCACCTATGATTAATTTCTATTCAATTGACATAGTAGTTGGTAGAACTTTGTAATTCTTGGAAAGGCCCATATATTAATAGTCACTGAGAAATTTATCTCAGCTATCTTAACTTTTCTGCTCCTAAAAAAGACCCTCTTGACAGTGGCCTTACTGTCATGGTGGAATGAGCATATAGCATGTAGTAATTTACAGTAAAATTAACATTAATGAAGGAAAAAATAGAAAAGCATAACCAAAATTTAGTAACATATGATTTTATAAGTGAGACTATAATGCTTATGTTACATAGAATGTTTTTAATTAGAATATGGTTGTTGTTGTTTAAATGCTAAGTTGTGTCCCACTTTTTTGTGACCCCATGGACTGTAGCCTACCAGGCTCTGCTGTCCATGGGATTTCCCAGGCAAAAATACTGGGATGGTCTGCCATTTCCATCTCAAGAGGATCTTCCCAACCCAGGGATCAAACCCACCCTCCCGCATTGCAGGTGGAATCTTTATCTCTAAGCCACCTCAGAAGGTCTTAGAATATGGTATAGTTGAATAAACACCAAGCACCTTTTGAATATTGATTCTTCCACTAAATATTTCCAGACATTGAGTGAATCATTTAATTTCTCTTAAAATAAGTTTCATCATATCAAAACTTTAATGACATCTAACTCATAATGTCAGTTCAGTCGCTCAGTGAATCTGATTCTTTGTGACACTATGGACTACAGCACATCAGCCTTTCCTATCCATCACCGACTCCTGGAGCTTACTCAAACTCATGTCTGTCGAGTCAGTGATCCCGTCCAACCATTTCATCCTCGGTCGTCCGCTTCTCCTCCTGCCTTCAATATTTCCTGACATCAGGGTTTTTTTCAATGAGTCAGTTCTTTGCATCAAGTAGTCAAAGTATTGGAGCTTCAGCTTCAGCATCAATCCTTCCAATGAATATTCAGGACTGATTTCCTTTAGGATGGACTGGTTGGATCTGCTTGCTGTCCAAGGGACTCTCAAGAGTCTTTTCCATTGCCATAGTTCAAAAGCATCAATTCTTCAATGCTCAGCTCAGCTTTCTTTATGATCCAACTCTCACATCCATATATGACTACTGGAAAAACCATAGATTTGATTATATAGACTTTTGTTGGCAAAGTAATGTCTCTGCTTTTTAATATACTGTTTAGGTTGGCCATAGCTTTTCTTTCAAGGAGCAAGCATCTTTTAATTTCATGGCTACAGCAACCAGCTGCAGAGATTTTGGAGCCCAAGAAAATAAAGTGTGTCACTGTTTCCATTGTTTCTCCAACTATTTGCCATGAAGTGATGGGACAAGATGCCATGATCTTATTTTTCTGAATGTTGAGTTTTAAGACAACTTTTTCACTCTCCTCTTTCACTTTCATCAAGAGGCTCTTTAGTTCTTCACTTTCTGCCATAAGGGTGGTGTCATCTGCATATCTGAGGTTATTGATAAGGGTGGTGTCATCTGCATATCTGAGATTATTGATAGTTCTCCCAGCAATCTTGATTCCAGCTTGTGCTTCTTCCAGCCCAGCATTTGTCATGATGTACTCTGTTTATAAGTTAAATAAACAGGGTGACAATATATAACCTTGATGTTAAATTTACATTGCATTAGCCTTGAAGCTAAATTTACTTGTAATGAAATGGATAAATTTGCAATATACAACTCATTAAGTTTTGATAAATTTGTATAAACTATAGTCACTACCCAAATTAGATTTAGAATATTCCCATTACTCCAGAAATTTTCCTTATGTGTCTTTCTAGTCAATACCCACTAACATGTGCAAATATTAGTTTTACTTACCTTCTATTCTTTACCTGTTTTTCTCGACTTTATTTTTTTGGGCTCCAAAATCACTGCAGATGGTGATTGCAGCCATGAAATTAAAAGATGCTTGCTTCTTGGAAGGAGAGTTATGACCATCCTCGACAGCATATTAAAAAGCAGGGACATTACTTTGTCAACAAAGGTCCATCTAGTCAAGGCTATGATTTTTTCAGTAGTCATGTATGAATGTGAGAGTTGAACTATAAAGAAAGCTGAGCACCAAAGAATTGATGCTTTTGAACTGTGGTGTTGGAGAAGACTCTTGAGAGTCCCTTGGACTGCAAGGAGATCCACCCAGTCCATCCTAAAGGAGATCAGTCCTGGGTGTTCATTGGAAGGACTGATATTGAAGCTGAAACTCCAATACTTTGGCCACATGATGCAAAGAGCTGACTCATCTGAAAAGACCCTGATGCTGGGAAAGATTGAGGGCGGGAGGAGAAGGGGATGACTGAGGATGAGATGGTTGGATGGCATCACTGACTCAGTGGATATGGGTTTGGGTAGACTCTGGGAGTTGGTGATGGACAGGGAGGCCTGGTGTGCTGCGGTTCATAGGGTCGCAAAGAGTCGGACACGACTGAGCGACTAAATTGAACTGAACTGAACTTCATATATATGAAGATTCTCTTATTAGATGAAACTTATTCAGAACAGTTTTTTCCATGTTGTGAATTGACCCTTTATTGACCTTAGTGTACCACTTTATCTCTAATAACATTCCTCGGTTTAAATTCTATTACTATAAGCACATTAGTTTTCTTTTGATTACTGTTTGCATGGTATATATATTTTCATCCTTTACTTTTAATCAACTGTGTCTTTCTATTTAAAGCAAATAACTTATAGACAATAAGTCTTCCTTTCGCAATTCAGTCCTACAAACCCCTTCTTTTGTTTGATTCATTTAATTTTATTATGTTTAGTTTTGCTGTTGCATTTAGCTCTACTGTGGTATATTTCTTTTGTCTACCTGTTTTCTGTTGTTGTTCCTCCTTTTCTCCCTTTTATGTGGTAATAAAATATTATTACTTTAAGTCCATATTAATCTCATTATTTCTAGTTTCTTTATGTTTAATGGTGTTCTAGGAATTGTAATGCATATTCGTAATTTATCAGTCTTCTCAGAGCTAATGTAAAATGAATGTAAAATGCAAGATTCATGCAGTATTTCCAACCTTTGTGATGTTCTTTGTATACACACAGGCACAGACACACAGGCACACACACACACATGTGACAAGCTCCACATTAGGATGTTACAATTTTAAACTTTTTTTTAATAAATTAAGAGAAAAAATTAAGATGATCTTTTCATATATGTTATATATTTACCCATGTATTTTCTATTTCTTATGTTTTTCATTCCTTCTTATAGAGCTGAGATTTCATTTTACACCATTTACCTTTGGTCTCAAAAACTTCATTTAGCAGTTTTTGTAGTTTGGTTTTTATGAGAATAAATTCTCTCAGCACATGTTTACCTGAAAATGTCTCAATGTTTTCTCCAATTCTGCAGTATAGTTAAACTGGATAGATAATTCTAGGTTTATGTGTATATATATATATATATATATTTATACATATATATATATTCAATACTTAAAAAAATCACACCATTGTCTTTTCCTTTACTTACTCTGATCAGAATTTAGCTAGCATTATTATCAATACTCCCCTGTAAATCAAATATTTGTTGTTGTTGCTGTTGTGGCATCTTTCCAACTTTTACTCATATTTGATGTTCTGCAGTTTGATTATGATGAGACTGAATGTGGATTTATTTGTATTTATAAAGTTTGGAGTTCTCTGAGTTTCTTAGATCTATAAATTATATGTTCTTTCAGCATTTCTTCAAGCATTCCTATTTTTTATTTTCCTTTCTCCTAATATAATGGATAAATTTTTTTATTTTGTTTCTCTGCTTTATATATTAGATAAATTTCATTCTACTATCTTTACATTTCTTCTCTATCTCTTTGTCTCTCTTCACCAACTTCAATGTTCTCTAAAGCTTGCAAATTCTTAAATTCAGGTATTGTATTTCCTGTCTCAGAATTTCCAGTTTCTGTTTATAATTTCCATTTCTCTGTTGAAATTATCCATCAGTTTGATTATCATGACCAGATTTTCTTTTAATTCCTTGAACATTTTGTGTTAGCTACTTTAAATTTCTTGCTTATTCATCTAACCTCTGTTTTATTTAAGTGTATGCTTCTGTGTGCTGCTTATTCTCTTGAATGTGGGCTAGATATTCCCATTCACATTTATTAATTTTTACTGTTGTCTGGATGATTTACTTTAGATACAGTTACTTTCCTCTGGAAGTTTTGCATTCTAGATGACATTTATGTAACTTGCTGATTAATTTGCAATCTTGAAATCTTGATTGTATGATTTCTTAGAACAGGTCTATATTTGTTTTACCTTTAGTCTCAGAGTGAATTCCTTAAACCTAAGAAAAAGGTTTCACCAGTCTTAGATTTCAATAGAAAACCCATGTGTTTACCAAACATCTAAAATATACCACTGTTAGCTAAATGTTGTTTTCTGTTGTACTTCTTACAGTCTTCTCATGCATGCATACTTTCTGAGCATTTTATATACCTGTTTTGTGGTTTTCTCTCTGTGTGCCCTTCTCTTTCAGTTTGTTTTATTCCTTCAGTTGCCAGCAGTCTGGTCTAAACTTTATCATGTGATAACCTCAATCTAATAAGTCTGTGACTGTTCCCTGAATTTCAGCTACTCCTTGACATTCAGATGTGGGAACCTTCTCAGAGGGAAATCTATATAAATATGAATCTAATCCAATCTGATTCCCTTTTTTCAACAGTCAAATTCACTTGAATTTTTGTCTAATTTTGTTTATTCTATAGTGCCTTTTATACTTTGTTCAAAAGTTATATATACTTATGATCTGCCGAAAGTAAACTAAAAACTACTCCACCAATACCAGTCTTTCTATTATATAATAGTGATTAATAGTATCTATATTGTCATTGGTATTGATTAGCACATGCTAAAATTTAAAGATTCAATCCATAAAGTAATATATATTATAGGGAAAATTTATTTTAAAAATGTGAGTTGCTACCTAATATGCATTGATATATTTTAGATTATAGTAAATACACTAAGTGGTTTAAAGTAAATGCATTTTCATTTAAGTAAAATTTAGTTTGCTAATACAAATAAAGTTCCTCAAGCAAGCATACTATTAGGAGAAACTAGTAGCATATAATTGAGGTGATTTTGCTTTCAGGTATTCATTCATTTGTATAAGTTAAAATGATTTGCCAGCTTTAAGTATTTAAATATGGCCATCACATACAACATGAAATAAACTTTGAGAATTCATGAAATGTGAACTCAATGTTTTCTCTAATTACATAGGCTAAACAAAACGTAGTTAGATGAGGGAAAGAAAATCTGTGACCAAAAGTTCATGGTAAAAAAATTGACTTGAAACTTAAGAAACCTTCAAGAAAAGAGAATTTTTAAATTAGAATTGTGAGGAAATTTTGAAATGGAATATATTGGTCAGCAAGAAGTATAATTTATAGTCATTATAGTAGTATTTCAAATAATTTAAAGTTTTTATTTTCCTAAATATATTTTTAGTCTAAGTAATTTAACCCATTACTTCATGACAAACAGAAGGGGGAAAGGTGGAAGTAGTGACAAGTTTCCTCTTCTTGGGCTCTAAAATCACTGTGGATGGTGACAGCAGTCATGAAATCTGAAGATTATCGTTTCTTGGCAGGAAAGTGATGAGAAACCTAGACAGTGTATTGAAAAGCAGAGACATTACTCTGCTGACCAAGGTCTGTATAGTCAAGGCTATGGTCTTCCCAGTGATCACGTATGGTTGTGAGAGCTGGACTGTAAAGAAGGCAGAACGCCAAAGAATTGATGTCTTCAAACTGTGGTGATGGAGAGGACTCCTGAAAAGTCCCTTGGATATCAAGGAGATCAAACCAGCCAATCTTAAGGGAAATCAACCCTGAATACTTGTTGGAAGAACTGATGCTGAAGCCGAAGCTTCAGTATTTTGGTCATCTGATGTGAACAGTCAACTCATTGAAAAGTCCCTAATGCTAGAAAAGATTGAGGGCAGAAGGAGAAAGAGTTATAGGATGAGACACCTGGATGGTATCATTGATGCAGTGGACATGAGCTTGGGCCAACTTCAGGAGATGGTGAGGGACAGGGAAGCCTGGCATGCTGCTGTCCATTGGTCACAAAGAGTCATACACACCTGGGTGACTGAAAAACAACAATTTAGCCCTACAGTTACTTACAACTTTAGTTACAGACTAAAGTTATTTTGATATCCTGAATATTCCAAGATTTTCATTTCAGCACTCCCTGGTCTTTCTTTACGCCTGGTCTTCGGTATCTCCTAGGTCAACCACTATAAGGTATTGTCTACTTTCAGATTGCATTTTCTGGCTCCCCAGAGTAGATCTTTTTTCATTCTGAGCTGAACAAACTGATTTAATTTCCCAATCTCATTGATAGAATCAACTGTATAATAGCATTTTTATTTTATAATGTGAGATTGCAAAACATAGAGCTGTACCTTCACAGTTTGTTGTTGAATTGAAATACAGAATGCGTTCTAATCTTGCACATTGTATCTATAGCATTATACCATTATACCAATAATCACCTCCAATTGAGCTTAGAAATGGGAGCATCTTCCAGGAAGTGATATCTATCCTGCACTGCTGTGTAGTTCATTAGCTCTTTACCCAAAGCTTTACAGCAACCCAAGTTGCAAGTATAAAAAATACAACTCTTCTATCAATTTTTTCCCCTATGCTCTGTCTACTTCGCCATTTTGACAGTCAAAGTCCTATGAAAAATTTAAGGGGAAGAATTTAAAAAGATTTCAGGAGAATTGTGTCCCTCTCCTCTTTCCCTAGGCACCTTTTATTGTACATCTGGGGCTTTGGATATTTTATTCTGTAAACTTCTTTCAAACATTCCTTTCTGAGTTGTACTCTGCCACATTCTGTCATTTGACTCCTCTATACTAAGCAAGCAGAAAAGAGTTCCTGGCTGCTTGTGGTATAGTATCAACCTTTTATTAAATACTCACATGTCTAAGTAGAGCAGCCAAACTTCATTGCTTGTATATTTCCAGATCACACACGTGTTTAATTTTTGCATTCAACATATGGAATTGGAGCTGAAAAAAGAAAATACTGGGGATTTTTTTTAATAAATTTATTTATTTTAGTTGGGGGCTAATTACTTTACAATATTGTAGTGGTTTTTGCCATACATTGACATGAATCAGCCATGGGTTTACATGTTTTCAGGGTCAGAGTTGGACTGGGAATGATTTATCGAAGACAAAATAAAGTGTCTGGATAGTGGGTACATTTTTTTTTTTAATTTTTGCCTGTTGAAATTTATCAAAGAGAATTAACATGGAACTAAGTCAAGATTATTGTTCAGCAAACACACATTTCAGGTTTAGTGTGTGCCAGGAACTCGGATAGATACTGAATAAAAAGTTTTCAGAATAGGACATATCTTGGACATATCTAGATATTAATTTCCAACGTGATTTACAAGTTTGAGTCACAGAATAAGAAAACAATCCTTTGCTATTATTCTGACAAGACACATCCAGTGTCTTTCTTCCTCAAGGATATGTTGTCCTGAGTATGAGAGTTGAAGTTTCCAACATAAAGAACACCATCAATCCACTTTTAGCCTTTCAATTTGTCAAGGGATATGCTTGTTGATCTATAACAGTTTATTCTTAAACTTTAATAACTCATTTAAAAACTCATTTTACCTATTTTTCCTATGCTAGTTCTTCTAATGTTTTTAAAGCTCTTTTGTCTTTTATAGCATACATAGGGAGTCATAATGAGGGGTATAGTGAATAGAATATGCCTAAGATTAGGGAACTGAAGTTAATTCATTTCCCCTTGAAACTGGCTCTGCAGTAAGTCATTAGGGAATAGTAAATTCCTTAATGAGGTCCTCAAACATTAAATCAGAACACAAAAAAACTGAGAGTTTTCAAAAATATTTCAGAGTCAAAAAATTTCAAAAACAAAACAAAAGAGCAAACAGGTTGAAAAGTCACTCTTACCAAACTAGGGGGACAAAAAGTAAGTTTAATCCTAAGAAAACATCAAAACTATTTTGCTTAATGTACATCAAAACGATTTTTTTTCTTCCTGAACAAATACATTAGCTATGCCACCCATTACTTAAACAATTTGAAAGAAGCTCACAATAGATAAGGAGATGGAAATGGGTGGATAATCTCATCCAGAGGAAAAATCTACAGTATAACTCCTCTAATTTCACATAATACTTCATGGAAAAGATACAACAGAAGAATTATAATCATATCATGGCCTCTTTACTTTGGGCTGTACTTTACATACACCTCAACAAATTGATTTTTCTACCATCAGTGCAGTGTTTCCAACAGATAATTTTATGGTGTAAGTTTTATAAATGTTCTTCTTAAAATAGGAATTAAACACAAGTTGACTAGAATACAGATCATACATATCAGGGTTTTTAGGAAACTAAAGGTGATTTTTATCTCTATATCTATATCAATTAAAAAAAAAACACACAGAATCTCGAAGAGACAGAAAGGCTTGGACTAGAGCAATGATACTCAAAACTTGCTTTTAGGACTCTCTTATTGTGAAAAAAAAAAATTGTTGAGTACCACAAAAAAGCTTGTATTCACATGCGTCATATCTACCAATATTTATTATGTTGGAAGTTAAAAATCAAATGTTAAAGAATGAATAATAGTAATTTCACTATGATAGTATAAAAAATTCTTTAAATAACTACAATCTTCAAAATTAAAAAAGTGTTAAATTGATTTTTGATTAGTTTTGCAAATCTCTTTAATATATGGTCAAGTAGAAGATAATATTTTTCTATATGTCTCTGAATTCAATCTACTATATTATTTTGGTTGAAGAACATGAAGAAAATCTGGCTTTACACAGATTTATGAATGTAAAGGGAAAAAATGTTTCAATATTTTTTTACTTGTTTTGGAATATTCTTTGATTCTACATCAAAACTCAGCATTAGTAATTTCTTAGAAATTAGTAAAGAATATTAAATAATATCAATGAAATGTACATTCTTACCTTAAAGATTATTATCTTTTTTGCACTTTAGTTGGATCATTTCTCTATGCATTATTTTATAACATTATATTATGGCCACTTGGAAAATATTTGTCTACTGAGTTATAAAAAATTTCTGTAACTCATTATAGAAATATATAAAAGTATATTTTATATAAAATATGTATTTATTATATATTTATATTATTATTATATATTTTTATATGTAATTTGTATGTACTTATATATAAATATGGGACTTCTTTGATGACTCAGATGGTAAAGAATCTGCCTGCAATGCAGGAAATCAGGATTTGACCCCTGAGTCAGGAAGATCCCCTAAAGAAGGGAATGGCTACCCACTCCAGTATTCCTATAATTATAATTTATAGTTATATAATTGTTATAAATATAATTTATGAGTAGTAGAGTATTATAATTTATAATACTAAAGAGCCTCTTGATGAAAGTAAAAGAGGAGAGTGAAAAAGTTTTCTTAAAATTCAACATTCAGAAAACTAAGATCATGGCATCCAGTCCCATCACTTCATGGCAGATAGATGGGGAAACAATGGAAACGGTGACAGACTTTATTTTGGGGGGCTCCATAATCATTGCTGAAGGTGACTGCATCCATGAAATCAAAAGACACCTGCTCCTTGGAAGAAACCTATGATCAACCTAGACAGCATATTAAAAAGCAGAGACATTACTTTGCCAACAAAGGTCTGTCTAGTCAAAGCTATGGTTTTTCCAGTAGTCAATTGATGCTTTTGAAGTGTGGTGTTGGAGAAGACTCTTGAGAGTCCATTGGACTGCAAGGAGACCCAGCCAGTCCATCCTAAAGGAGATCAGTCCTAAATATTCATTGGAAGGACTGATGCTGAAGTTGAAACTCCAATACTTTGGCCACATGATACAAAGAGCTGACTCATTGGAAAAGACCCTGATGCTGGGAAAGATTGAAGGCAGGAAGAGAAGGGGATGACAGAGGATGAGATGGTTGGATGGCATCAGCGACTTGGTGGACTTGAGTTGAGTAAATTCCGGGAGTTGGTGATGGACAGGGAAGCTTGGCATGCTACAGTCCATGAGGTCGCAAAGAGTTGGACATGACTGAGCAACTGAACTGAACTGATGAATATAATTATAGATTTTATTTAAATTATATATTTTATTTAAACATGACTTTATGCATTTTATAATTTATATAAATTATCAAATTCATTATATAAATCAAATATCAAAATATCATCTTTATTAATATTACCTCTGATTGTCTCAGAAGATTCTTTACTTCTTCAGAGGTTTTAAGTTCATGGAACTGAGTAGGCATTTTCCCAGCTTCAACTTTTTGCTTGAATTCTTGACAGCATACCTGTCATTTGCTTTCCTCGGCATGACAGGCTGAGTTTGTTTATTTTTGAGAAAATGTCTTCCAAACACCCAAGTCTCAATTCCCCTAGACTGTATGTCAGACAGCCTTTCAAATGACAGTGGTGTTTTATGAAAAAACGCACTTGCTTTTGGTTTAGTGACACAAGAAAACAAATTTTCATGCAAGTTTTCTGTGAGACAGTTATTGTATTTAATTATATAATAGAAATGCTTCCTGTGTATTTCTCATGTCATTACACAGAAAATTTAAAAGATACCCATACTCAATGGCTGAGATTTAATAAAATCAGTATATTCACTGCTTCCTCATGGACATTCTTAGTTGAGATTTGCATTTTTTTAATCACATGTGCATGGTATTGAAGAGCGCTTAACTGCTCTTAAAGGCTTGAATTAGTCCTCTGATTTATGTGAAGATCCCACACCTTTACCCACCTAAAGTGTCGGACATGACTGAGAAACTATCACTTTTGTTTTTGCTTTTCCACCATCATTGTAATGTCAACACATTGAAGTGTTAAATAATTTCTTAGTATTGTCATTGAAACAATTTCGGTCTTACCACCTCCTGAAAAAATGTAAGGAATACCTAAGATTCTCTAAATCATGCTCTGAGATACTGCTGCTTTAGAGCAGGAAAACAGAAAAGATGATTCAGCTGTCTAGCTGAATCATCTTTTTATTCTGAAAACTAGTGTTGAAGTCTTTGAGAATAATTGGGATATAATAAGTCTAAAAGGCATGTGATTTGGATTTGTTATCCTATCCAATAAGGACATCAATTGTCTGTATTCCTGGAATTGGAAATGTCAACAGGAAATTAACTTGCTTCCTGAAGAGTCCAAACTCTTTCTAGAACATTTTCTTCATGAATCTTCCACAGTAAGAATTGTTCTAACAATAAATACAGCCTCTGTTAACATGTATAAAAAAAGGTAAATGGCTGCTTTTTCCTTTGGGAGTTTTCTATACTTACTCTTTCTGATTTCTTATTTTGCAAATCTAAATGCAAATTTCTTAACCAGCATTTATATGAAAGACATTAAGGTGCTGAATGAACAATGATTAAAATTAAACTCTTTATGTACTTCACTGTTGTTTCACTATGAGAAGAACTACTATAGATGCCAGAATGCTAAACAAGTCTTGTTTATGACAGATTATGGTATAACTATTAAGAACATTCTATTACATTCTCAAAGGTGTCTCAGAATGTATCATTTTGATTTTTTTTTCCTGATTTTTATTGGCATATAGTTGGGCTTCCCTAATAGCTTAGTTGGTAAATACACCTGCAATTCAGGAGACCCCAATTTGATTCCTGGGTTGGGAAGATCCACTGGAGAAGGGATAGGCTACCTTCTCCAGTATTCTTGGGCTTCCCTTGTGGCTCAGCTGGTAAAGAATCCACCTGAAATGTGAGAGACTTGGGTCTCAGAGTGTATGATTTTGATTTTTTGTTTGTTTTTATTTTTACTGATTTTTATTGGCATATAGTTGCTTTACAGTGTTGTGTTAGTTTCTACTGTACAATGAAATTAATTAAACTGTACAGTGAATCAGTCATGCATATACATAGATTCCCTCTTTTTTTGAATTTCCTTCCCAGTTACTTCACCACAGAGCACAAAGTTCCCTGACCTATATAGCAGGTTCTCATTCGCTATCAATTTTATACATAATATCAATAGTGTATATATGTCAATCCAATCTCCCAGTTCATTGCACCCCATCCCTCATTTCCCCCACCTTTGGTGTCCCTGCATTTGTTGTCTGCCTCTGTGTCTCTATTTCTGCTTTGTAAATAAGATCATCTATGCCAATTTTTCAGATTTCACATATGTGCATAATATACAGTATGTGTTTTTCTCTTTCTGACTTCACTCTTTATGACAGTCTCTATATCCATCCACATCTCTACAAATGACCCAATTTCAATCCTTTTTTTAAGCTGAGTACTATTTCATTGTATATATTTGCCATATCTTCTTTACCCAGTCCTCTCTCTGTTGATGAACATTTAGATTGTTTCCATGTCCTATCTATTGTAAATAGTGCTGTAGCAAACATTGGGGTGCACATGTCTATTCGAATTATAGTTTTCTTGGGGTATACGCCCAGTAGTGGGATTGCTGAGTCATATGGTAGTTCTATTTTTGTTTTTTTAAGGGATTTCATTATTGTTATCCATAGTGGCTGCATCAATTTACATTCCTACCAACAGTACAAGAGAGTTCCTTTTTGTCCACACTCTCTCCAGCATTATAATGTTTGTAGATTTTTTAACGATGGTCATTTTGACCAGTGTGAGGTGAGGCCTCATTGTAGTTTTGATTTGCATTTCCAGAGTGCACGATTCATTATATGGTCACCTTATCTGTAAAAGGTCCCTTAAATTATTTCACACATGTCCAAGGCTTTAGCCTTTTCTTTCTGTTACCTTCTGTAGGAAGTTAATTTCAGCAGAATATAAGCTAGGCCAATTGTGATAATCACAAATAATATCAGAAACATAATTTCTAAAATAAATGGCACATAAATATTTCTTTTAATGGTGAGTAGTTCTCTTAATAAATTAAACCTGGAATAATTGTCAATAGAAGGAACATGAAAAATCAATCATAAATTGTAGAGAGGAGGGAGTGATAAAATGAGCATATTTCTTAAATCATCAAAACACAGCAGAACATATTGGTCAGCTATTATTAAAATAATGTTTTGAGACGAACCACCCCTATATGCAGTGTCTTACAAAAGCAAATATTTATTTTTCTTGTTCAGAGTTTTGTGAATCATCAGAATTAATCTGCTGATCTGCAGATTTAATCTGAAGATCTATCAGTCTTGTTTACAAGGTAAAGGTTGTATCAGATAGTTCTTTCTCACTCTATTTGACCTAGAGGATACCTGGGACATGTTCTTATGAGTTATAGCAGGAGACCAAGAACCAAGTCAAGCAAGTGCAGTTTAGTCTTTCAACAGATGTACTAAATTTCACTGGTCAAGCATGTCCTATAGAAAAGTCTTACCACACTGGGGCAAGAAAATTATACACCATCCACAGTGGGATGGCACTGGAAAATTACACAGCAAAGTCTGTGGATATATACTTTACTAAAGAAAAGTGAATAATCTAGAATTCTTCCTTTTACCTCAAAATGGCTGAGGAGAACTGAGGAGTGTAATTATTTAGCTGTCTCGTAAAAATGAAAGGTTTGCAAGCATGAAAAGGACATAGCACCAAGGGCTGAGGAAAGCAGTCCAAGTCCCTTGTTCTGGGGTTGAATTGTGTTTCTCTAACAGGTTTGTTGAAGTCTTAGTCCCTGAAACCTGGGAATGTGATCTTATTTGGAAATAGCATCTTTGCAAATGTAGTTAAGCTAAGGTCATTAGGATGGGTCCTAATCTATTATGACCGGTGTCCCTATAAGAAGTAGAAAATGCCAAATGGAGACAGAGAAAAAGTAGAGGTAAGGCCACATGATGACAGAGGTAGAAATTGAAATACTGCTGGGTCAAGCCAAGAAGTAATAAAGATTTTTGCAAATCACCAGAATCTAGAATAGGCAAGACAGGATTCTCTGCTGTAGGTTTGGGAGGGAGCCTGTCCTTAACAACACCTTGATTTTGAGATTTGATCCTCCAGAAGTGTGATACAATACATTTCTATTGTTTCAAACCATACCATTTGTGGTAGTATGTTATGGCTTTCCTAGGAAGATAATATGTCCTCTAAAACCCAGCCACCCTGACATGGTCTGATGAGGAGGTAAGTATACTGTGTAGGCCTGGAGTTAGTGTCCAGGTGATATTCAGGTAAAATAAAGAAACTGCAATTCTGGACCCCAAAGAACTGGGAGTGAGTCAAAGATAAACAACAAGTTAAGATGCCTGGCATGGAAATGTCTCAATTTGAAATGGTAGGGCTGCCTTAAACTAGAAATGTATCCTTGACCTTAAATCAATAGGATATAAGTGCTAACCGAGATGTCTAGAATTTGTGGCAGAGTAGCAAGAGTGATGAATAGCATTGGTGTCTGTGATGTAGCAACCTTTCACCAAATTCCAGTGGAATTTAGCGACAGTAATTGTTGAAAGTGTTACCAGATGCGGAAATGAAAACTTTCCAAGTCCCATCTTCCCCTTTCACCTCATCAGTTGCCAAGTGGCAAAAGGTACTGTGGACAGCTGGCATTTCTTCAGACCGATCTTTTCAGAGAGTTGGTTTTTTGACAAATCCTTTCTCTACACACTTGCTTATATTTATTCTGATAATGGATACAGGGGATATCTTTTTACATTTCTATTTTTCTTACTGATTTGCTTTAAGACTTATTAGGAAATCTGATCTTTAATTTTTTGATTTATAGTTAATTCTATAACTTTATGCAACTTTGTGAATGGTGGGCCAGTGACAATATTACTTACAAATTTTTTCTCCTCAGATAATATGATTCATAAAGTTGTTTTTCCAGGAAACCTATTTAAGAAATGATATCCTAAATCAAGGCAGGAAGCAGTGAGAAAAATGTAGCAAGAAGGATAATACAGTATTCTAATGAAGTCACTTTAGTTCAGTATTCAAAGATACATTCAGATCTCCAATCAAGAACTGCTGATGTTTCATATGGAATGTTCACATTTAAATAGAATATAAATTACTATTAAATAAGAATAATTTAAATTATTTTAATTGAAAACTTTTTTCTTTTAGTCCTACTGCCAGCATTTGTTGTTGTTCAGTTGGTAACTCATGTCTAACACTTTGCAACCCCATGGAATGCAGCATGCCAGACTTCCCTATCCTTCACTATCTTCCAGGGTTTGCACAAACTCATGTCCACTGAGTCAGTGATACAATCCAACCATTTCATCATGTCACCCCCTTCTCTTCCTGCCCTCTATCTTTCCCAACATGAGAGTCTTTTCCAATGAGTCAGCTCTTTGCATCACGTGGCCAAAATATTGGAGCTTCAGATTCAGCGTCAGTCCTTCCACTGAATAAACAGAGTTGATTTCATTTAGGATTGACTGGTTGGATCTCCTTTCAGTCCGAGGGACTCTCAAGAGTCTTCTCCAGCACCGCAGTTCAAAAGCATCAATTCTTTGGTGCTCAGTTTTCTTTATAGTCCAACACTCACATCTGTACATAACTACTGGAAAACATAGCTTTGACTACACAGAACATTGTTGACAATGTGATGTCTCTGCTTTTTAATATGCTTTCTGGATTTGTCATTGCTTTCTTCCAAAGAGCAAGTGTCTTTTAATTTCATGGTTACAGTCACTGTTTGTAGTGACTTTGGAGCACAAGAAAATAAAGTCTGTCACTGCTTTCCCATCTATTTGCCATGAAGTGATGGGACTGGATGTTAAGACCTTAGTTTTTGAATGTTGAGTTTCAAGCCAGCTTTTTCACTCTTTTCTTTCACTTTCTTCAAGAGGCTGTTTAATTCCTCTTCTCTTTCTGCCATTAATGTGGTTTCATCTGCATATCTGAGGTTATTGATTTTTTGTCCAGCAATCTTAATACTAGCTTATGATTCATCCAGCCTGACAATTCTCATGATATATTCTGCATAGAAGTTAAATAATCAAGATGAGAATATACAGCCTTGACATACTCTTTTTCAAATTTGGAAACAGTCCATTGTTCCATGTCTGGTTCTGTTTCTTTTTGACCTGCATACAGGTTTCTCAGGAGGCAGTTGAGGTGGTCTGGTATGCCTATCTTTTAAGAATTTTCCAATTGGTTGTGATCCATACAATCAAACAGCTTCCCTGGTGGCTCAGTCTGTAAAGAGTCTGCCTGCAGTACGGGAGACCTGGGTTCAATCCCTGGGTCAGGAAGATCTCCTGGAGAATGAAATGGCAACCTCCTTCATTATTCTTGCCTGGAAAATTCCATGGACAGAGGAGCCTGGTGGGCTACAGTCCATGGGGTCACAAAGAGTCAAATATGACTGAGTGACCAACTTTCACTTTCATTTTCATACAATCAAAGGCTTTAGTGTAGTCATTGAACCAGTAGTAGTTGCCTTTCTAGAATTCCCTTGCTTTCTTTATGATCCAATGGATGTTGGCAATTTGATCTCTGGTTCCTCTACCTTTTCTAAATCCTACTTCTATATCTGGAAGTTCTCAGTTCACATACCACTGATTCTAAGCTTGAAGGATTTTGAGCACTACCTTGCTAGCATGGGAAATTTGCACAATTGTATGGTAATTTGAACATTCTTTGGAATTGCTCTTCTTTGGGATTGGAATGAAAACTGACTTTTTCAAACCTGTGGACACTGCTGAGTTTTCCAAATTTCCTAACATATTGAAGTGTAGCACTTTTGTGGCATTGTGGTATCATCTTTTAGGATTTGAAATAGCTCAGCTGAAATTCCATCACCTCCTCTAGCTTTGTTCATAGTAACGCTTCCTAAGGCCCACTTGACTTCACATTCTAGGATGTCTGGCTCTAGGTTAGTGACCACACCATCATGGTTATCATGGTCACTAGGACATTTTTTGTACAGTTCTTCTGTGTATACTTGCCACTTGTTAATCTCTTCTGCTTCTGTTAGGTTCTTATTATTTCTATCCTTTATTGTACCCATTCTTTAATGAAATGCTCACTTGATATCTCTAATTTTCTTGAAGAGATCTATTCTTTCCAATTCTATTGTTTTTCTCTATTTCTTTGAATTGTTCACTTAGAAGACCTCCTTATCTCTCTTTGCTATTATCTGGAACTCTGGATTCAGATGGGTATATTTTCCCCTGTCTCACTTGCCTTTCACTACTCTTTTTTTCTCATCAATTTGTAAAACCTCCTCAGGCAACCACTTTGCTTTCTTGTATTTATCTTTCTTTGGGATGGTTTTGGTCACCATCTCCTGTACAATGTTGAGAATCTCTGTCCATAGTTCTTTAGACCCTCTGTCTACCAAAGCTAATCCCTTGAATCTATTTACCACCTCCATTGTATAATCATAAGGGATTTGATTTAGGTCATTCTTGAGTAGTCTAGTGATTTTCCGTACTCCCTTCATATTTAAACCTGAAATTTGCAATAAGGAGCTCATGATCTGAGCCACAGTCACCTCTAAGTCTTGTTTTGGCTGATTCTGTAGAGCTTCTCCATCTTGAGCTGCAAAGAATATAACTAATCTGATTTTGGTATTGACCAACTGGTGATATCCACATGTAGAGTTGTCTCATGTGTTGTTGGAAAAAGATGTTTGCTATGACCAGGGTGTTCTCTATCAACATAGACTAACAATACTCATAACTGGAATGTGAAAGTTCAAGGGAAGGAGAGTGTCAAACATATGATGCTTAAAAATGGCAAATTATTATTATTTTTTTGCTTAAAAATCAGATATCAGTCAGGAATGACTTAAACACACTTCTCACTTGTAGACACCTCTTTTCCCTTAAATTCAATGCATGTATCTTTTAATTTGGAGGAGAAATGACCTATGGTTGACAAAGACTTCCCTTGCATTAGCTCATTTGATCCTTGTTTAAAACTCAGGTAGAAAGATAACAGAATCCCTAATATCAGATGAAAATTGAGGATCAGAGTCTAGGACACATTGGAATCACATAAGCAGATAGTGACAGCACTGAGTTTAGAATTCATGTCTTATTTGTCAACTTTTCATCCACCTATTCAGTGGAGATATTAAATAAGGAGAACTACTATGTTTCTACCTCCTTAGCAATGACTTCTACTTTTGATTGAGATGAATATTTTGTATAAGTGTGTGGATCATTATGTATGGAACTTTTAGAAAGGCAAGATACTGATTTTCATTGAAAATATCTCCAATTAGAGAGCAAGAGTGTTAAAGGAGAGATAGGAATGATAGCCCAAAGAAGATACATGAGATGACTCCTTAAATCCTCCTGGGGAAAAGAGAAATACTTCCACAACAGGAACCGATGGTCATTCCTACTTCATTACTACCCAACTGAAGGAATACTCTTCAGTATGAATGAGCAACACTCTTCCAAATGGAACAGCATCACAGAATCTTTCATCTCTATAATCCACATAGCCCCTAAGAAACAGTGAAAAAAATCTAGGTTTTCCTCTTTGAATTTATTTATTCTTTTAGATTTTGACCCTATAACTTGCACTATTTTCTAAACTTTTTAAAGCTTTCAAGAAGACAGATTTTCTTTTGTTCATATTTTCTAACTGTCTCAGTAGGAGGGTTGGTACAAATAACCTACTGTGAGTTACTAAAGCAGAAGTCTTTTTTATTGTTTAAATTTTTATCAGTGACTTACTAAAAAGTCAAAATAAGGATTTTTTGAGTGCAAATCATACTAAATAACAGCATTTCACTGATCTTAACATTCTTTTGAAGTTCCTACTTTTGTAAAGTAATGTATTGTCATCTTTTTTTTATAGAAACAGTGCAATTTGGTGACGTATTGAGTGTATTTGTGGGGCTTTAGGTAGAGGTGATACAAATGTGTTCTGTGACAGTGGACTTAATATATAACACTAGGTGACTACATTGTTTCCTATTTCAAATAGTCTCCCATCTACGAACTTTGAAGATTTTTTCTCTCCTAACACTCATATGAAGAAGTCTTCAAATGTATTATTTAGGTGTAGTCATTTCATTATTTATGCCACAGTACTTTGATTTTAATTGCCTTTTATTTATTTTAAAACATTTATCTCACTGTATCATAGTTAGATTAAAAACATCTTTCTAAAGACAAGGAAATATGTCTTAAATATCTTTATGTCCACATTGTTTAGCAGAGCCCTACCCAGTTTTTTCAATGGATAAATGAAGGATGAATGGACACATACAAAAAGATTATTATGGTGTGCGGTTGCTCTAATCTCATAGATAGACTTCTAAAATCAAAAGTTCTTACATTTTTGTTCTGAATGTCTGTTTCTTCTTTAGTGTATCAAAAATTACTTTCATATTTTCTTTCTACACTTATAAATACTAAACATTTCTTTTCAACAGTTTTTGAGAGAAACTTTGTTCTCAACTATGTACCGTACAAATACTAGAAGCCTTTTATTCTGCCCTCTGCTAGCATAATTTAAATTTTGCAACTCTTTTTTTTATAAGAAATCTTATTAATAAAGGAAAAAATCACATAGGAAAAATGACAAATCTAGCAACAACATACTACAAATACTCTAGGTAATATATACTTTTGTGTTGTTATTAAAAAAAAAGCATAAGTTTTGAAATCACATAGATGCTGGTTCATATTTTAGTTTTGTGAATTCCATTGAAAAAGTTGTCCAGATATGTAGATCTACCTTTTCCTATCTGCAAAAAAGAGATTGGTATTAGTGCCAATCACTTTGGCTCTTGTCAGGGGTAGAATCAATATATAGATAACATTCTTAGTAGAGCTTCTGGCATAATGAAAACCCTAATAGAGGATAATATTTTAAATTTTAGCTTGGTTAATTTCCAGGATTATTTCTTCCATAATAAGTTCCCAACTTGGGTTTAAAAACGTACCACGTATGTGAGAGGCCCAGTTGGTTTAAAGCATTACTGTTGTTTTGTCTTTGTTGTGTTCTCAGTTTACATTAATAACAGCCAAGATCATAAGAGCCTTCATGACATTCCAATCTGCTATCAGTATTTTACTATGGTTAGAATGTATTTATGGATCAAATTATATCAGTTACTTATTGATCCAAGATTGACAAAAGTGCTTCAAAGTTTGCAGTTTAAAAACTACCACGATGAGATTAGGCTGAGTGAAAAATGGTCTTTGAAAGTACCAGATTCAAATGCACTATATAAAATGAAGTCCTCCTTTCATGTATATTTTAGCAATTTTTTCAGGTATTACTATTCTTCTTCAAGTTTTGTGATAAACACCAGTCTAGCAAACATGAGGACGCTGCCTTTGCATTCAAAGAAACACATTTTCTTTTAAAGCATATTTTTATAAACACATTGATAAGCTTTTAGAAAAAAAACTGCATCCAGATGCTGTTGCTATAGTAAATATGAAAATATCTTTCTGTATTAAAAAGATGGCTTTTCTATTCTAAACTAGTGGTTTGAAAAACCATTTGATCATTTTCTCAATTAGTGCCAGAAAGTTAAGCTTGATATCAACTATGGAAAGAAGAAAACTGCTGCGTTTGGAAGGTAGCAAGCAATCTTAAATGCAGAATGCTATCAAAACTACCTACCAGGTCAATTTGCTAAGTTAAATGTTGATGCATTTTGCAACTGGTGCACACTGGCAGGACCATTCAAGGAGCATAACTATTCAAAACCATACATTTGATAGAAAAATTCAAAGTAGACAACTGACAACGTCTGTTCTAAAAACATTCCTGGCTAAAATCTTATCCTCCATGCTCTGTGGTGCAGAACTCTGGAAATCAATTACGTATGTGGGTGCTTGGAGAGAGCTATGTATTTTCCCATCTTTAGAAAAAGAAAAAAATAATTACCCTGCTAGCAGGCATTCTTTTATAGGTATGGTGGTACCTCTCTTGAGCAAGAATATAAGCTATGCTTATCAAGTTGCTTACAAAATGTTTGTCTTGACCTAGTATGCCACCTGATATGAAGAGCTGACTCATTGGAAAAGACCCTGATGCTGGGAAAGATTGAGGACAGGAGGAGAAGGGGACGACAGAGGATGAGATAGATGGATGACATCACCAACTAAATGGACATGAGTTTGAGTAAACTTCGGGAAATGGTGAAGGACAGAAAGTCTGGCGTGTTGCAGCCCATGGGCTTGCAAAGAGTTGGACGTGACGGAGCGACTGAACAACAAAGTATGCGTGTTATATAGTTCAGTTTACAATTGGGTGCAAATAACATGTGCATTATAGAAGTTTGCAAGATAGTTTAATTTGAAGTATCATTCATCTTCTTTCAAAACGTGACTAACATTTTAACTGATATTCATAAGAGGTGTGTATGACATTGAAATATGGTTGTGAGACAGTTTGTTAAAAAAATAATATTTGATGATCACAGGTGTGTAATTCAAACAAATGAAGCCATGTATAGAAAGAAAGAAGAAAGTCATAAAATATCTTTAATGTGTCTAAATATAGACATAAGTCATATTCAGAGTACATTATATGAAATGCTAGGCTGGATGACTCACAAGCTGGAATTGGGCTTGCTGGGAGAAATATTAATAGCCTCAGATATACAGATACCACTTTAATGGCAGAAAGTGAAGATGAACTAAAGAGCCTCTTGATGAAGGTCAAAGAAGAGTGAAAAAGCTGGCTTAAAACTCTATATTCAAAGAACGAAGACCATGGCATCTTATCCTATCACTTCATGGCAGATAGATGGGGAACAGTGAAAGCAGTCTAAGATTTCATTTATGGGGCTCCAAAATCAATGCAAATTGTGACTGCAGCCACAAAATTAAAAGACACTTACTCCTTGGAAGAAAAACTATGACAAACCTAGACAGTGTATTGAAAAGCAGAGACATCACTTTGCCAAAAAAAGGTACGTATGATCAAAGCAATGATTTTTCCAGTAGTCATGTATGGATGTGAGAGCTGGACTGTAAAGAAGACTGAATGCTGAAGAATTGATGCTTTTGAACTGTGTTGCTGGAGAAGACTCTTGAAAGTCTCCTGGACAGCAAGGAGATCAAACCAGTCAATCTTAAGGGAAATCAACCCTGAATATACATTGGAGGAACTAGTGCTGAAGCTGAAACTCCAGTACATTGGCCACCTGATGCATAGAGCTGACTCATTGAAAAAGACCCTGATGCTGGGAAAGATTGAGAGAGGGAGGAGAAGGGGACAGCAAAGGATGAGATTGTTGGATGGCATCATTGACTCAATGGACATGAGTCTGAGTGAACTCAGGGAGATAGTGAAAGACAGGGAAGCCTGGCACGCTACAGTTCATGTGGTCACAAAGAGTTAGGCATGACTTAGCAACGGAACGAACGAAAAAAAAAATGCTTAAAATTAAATATTTTTATAGCAATAGACAACATCAATGAGTCACAAATAAAATGCAAACTTATGACAAATAAAGCCAATATGGGTAATATAACAAGAATTTCTTCTGATTAATGAGAAATAAATATAAGCTCTAGGAGTTGGCGATGAACAGGGAAGCCTGGCGTACTGTAGTCCATGGGGTCGCAAGAAGTTGGACACAGCTAAGCGACTGAACTGAACTGAAATATAAAAGAAAAATGGGAAAGTGATAAATATATAATTTAAAATTAGTGAAATGACTTTACCAATAAAATATATAAAAATGTGCTCATTCTCAATAAATGTCAAGTAAACATCAATTAAAATAATACTGTAATATAGTTTTCAATAATAAAGTTAGTGTTTAGAAATAAAGACATTAGTAGCTATTGGCTGATGATTCTGTGACAGAGATAAGTAACTCTGATGAGAAGATAAATTTCTAAAATCTTTCTGGAAAGCAGTTTAATAAGATTAGTGTTCTAGCTCTGGTGGCAAGATTTTGTCACTACACTCTGCCTTCCATTTGCAAAAGTAAATAACTTTATACAGATATTTATTTGTCGCATAGTCTCTGGAACTTTTAGGACCTTCCCAAAATCTCAATGGCCAATGATGTAAATATCTTTAAAATTTTTAAATACAGAAACATTTTTACCCAGAAATTCTAGAATATTAATATCCAAAAGCTCTACCATTTGTATATATGTATAGGTATATGTATATTTGTTTACAAATTCACATTCTCACACACATATGTATAAGAATATTTACTGCAAATTGTTCATTGAAGCAAAAATGAGAAAATGAGAAAAATGTGTTTCATGTGAGTAATTGAGTAATTGTATAAACATATTTATGTGTGTGTAAACATGTATATATACCTGTATGTTCATGAGTGTCTTTATAAGTAACACCTGTAGGAATGTTAAGAGAAAATTTTAAAGTACTAAATCTCCCTAATTTATCTATATATAGATTGATTTTGCTAATACCTCTATATAAATATGTGCTTCCCAGGTGGCTCTGGTGGTAAAAACCCATCTCCCAGTGCAGGAGATGTAAAGAGACACGGGTTTGGTCCCTGGGTTGGGAAGATCTCATGGAGGAGGGCATGGCAACCCACTGTGCTATTCTTGCCTGGAGAATCCCTTGGACAGAGGAGGCTGGTGGGCTACAGTCCCAAAGAGTTGGGTCACAAAGAGTTGTACACAACTGAAGTGACTTAGCATGTTCACACATACACACACATATTTACAAATATAGTACATATGTATATAATAGAGATTATATAAAGAAATTGTACTTTATGCGTGTGTTACCAATATCTTCATTTTAATCTCATCTCTTGGATATACTTCTGCCTATTACATATTATTTTTTTAAACTACATGTATAATATAATATGACATATATGGATCTGGTGCTGATGACTGATTTGTCTCTTAGTAGTATTGTTTTTCCTTGCATTTTAATGTATCTCATATATTTTTCTTGAGAACTGGACATCATTTGTGAGACAGAAAGAAGTATAGTACACAGATATTGTATCTGGCAATGTTTTCCTTTTGTTACATTTCTAATTCAGAGTATGTGATCATCTAATTTGGATTTGAGTTAGGTTTGAGGTTTTTTTGTTTTTCTAGTTATCCTCTCTCATTACAACACTGGCTTCAACTACCTCTGGTAGTACCTTGTGTTCAGTGTGGGAGATGGTTTGCTTGAAGAATATTTTGTTTTCTGATGATTGCTCTCCTTTCTGCTTTAAGTTTTCTCACTGTACTAGGCTTCAGATAGTCTCTGAATTTCACAAATTACTTTATATTCTATACATTATAAAAGAGGGAGAGACTTTCTCTACTGTTCTCATGAAGCCTCTGTGTCAGATAATCTCTATATTTTACAGACATATGTGTGAGGTCTACTGATTTTGATTCTGGGCATACTTCTGAACTTGGCATGCATTTCTTCTTTTCCTCTAGATTTTTGATTTTTTCCCTCTTCCTCTCACTGCTGCAGTGAAAGTGTTTGTTGCCCTTCCTTCCGTATGACACCACCCTTATGTCTGAAAGCGAATAAGAACTAAAGAACCTCTTGATGAAGGTGAAAGAGGAGAGTGAAAAAGTTGGCTTAAAACTCAGCATTCAGAAATCTAAGATCTTGGCATCTGGTCCCATGACTTCATGGCAAATCAATGGGGAAACAATGGAAACAGTAACAGACTTTATTTTCTTGGGCTCCAAAATCACTGTGGATGGTGACTTGCAGCCATGAAATTAAAAGACGCTTTAACAACAACAAACTATATGTTAAAGCTTTTGTTCTGTAGAGAAGATAGGGGATAAATGCCCAGATCGGTTTCCTATTGTTTTTGTGAGTCCACTGTCATATTGCAAATGTCACACTGTTTCTGTGCATGCCTCTTTTCCATATTTTTACTGATAATTATTGAACAAGAAGAAAAACCAACAATCTGATAATATTTATGATGAAAAAGTAGACATGTTAGTCACTGGCTTGTGCTCTACTGCCAATGAAGTAATTCATGCCCTGTCATGTCTACAAATCCACCTTATAATTTATAAATTATTTTGGGACTTCCTTTTTAATAAGAATGCCACAGCATGAACTGATTCATGATTGTCTCTTGAAATTATATATTAACTGTAATTATTATTATTATTAGCCATTATGACCTCATTATACAACTGCAGTGCCTAGTAGATCCTGTTACAGATGTGGTAGAATGATAATTATATTGTTTTTAATATGGTACTGTAAGAGTCACCTCATGTCTATAGCACTGACTAAATGTTAGGTGGCAGTTTTAGACTTACAATATTTATTATGTTTCTACGAACTTAACTTTTTGCTTGACAGAAAAGCATCACTAAGTCTTTACTCAGACAACCCTCTCTTTTTCATATCTTAAATGTGAAAATGGATTTCATCTAATTCTCATCCATCTGATAAATATCTATATCCAAAGTTACTGAAGACACTGGCGAATTATTATATTATTTCTATCACATTTTGAATAAAACAAACAGAAAAAAACAATGATTTGTAATACTGCAAAATTTGAAGTTGAGAAACATTTGTCAGCAACATAGAATATGAACAGAAGTATTATCCCTTTTTTAGGGACTAAGTATGGTCAGAAGCTAGTTTAATGCTGAGATGAGATGGTACTAGAATCAAAAGGTAGAATTGAATCGAAATGGGAACCAAGGGCATATTGTTTCCTTCTATGAAAAATAATCAATATCCTTTGTCTTTATTTCCCATTGTCTCTTCCCTTCTATAGGTATTCTCCTTTCAGGGCCTGATGGACCTCTGATCTTACTCTTCTGTTTTACTATATTGGTATTCACTTAAAATGTTTCTCTCTAAATTCTATTTTCTCTCTTTTCATCACTTAACATGTCATCTTTCTTCCCATAATTCTAAGACAATAATGAATATTATAGTATTATAAGTAGAAATTAGAATTGCTTCATCTAATAGTTTATTAATAAATTAGAGAATTCTAAGTTCTTTGAAATATGATTCCTTTCTTCATTCATAAATATAATGGTTTCTTATTTGTATTATGTCACTGAAGATGCTGCAAATATAATGAGAAAAGGCCTCTTCTTTCTACAGCTTGTCTTTGAACCAGTGAAGAATGGCTTCTACAATGGCACCTTTCAGAACTTTATGATCAGTCTCTGCAATTTCGACCTAAAGGTAAGGTCTGTTTGTTGTGTTGTTCACTTGCCAAGTTGTGTCCACCTCTTTGTGACCACATGGACTGCAGCATTCCAGGCTTCCCTGTCCTTCCTTGTCTCTTGGAGTTTGCTCAAGTTTATGTCCATTGAGTTGGTGATGTTATCCAACCATCTCATCCTCAATAGCCTCCTTCTTCCCCTGCCCTTAATCTTTCCCAGCATCAGGGTCTTGCTTAAATTTATTCTCTAAGGCTAAGTTACCTTGGTTTGGAGCTATGGGCTGTTTGTCTTTGGGAGAATCTCAGTTAAGAGGTGATGTATTGTATGACAGGCTTCCTTGGTGGCTGAGACAGTAAAGAATTCTCCTGTAGTGCAGGAGACCTGAGTTCTCTCCCTGGGTTGGAAAGATCCCCTGGGGAAAGGAATAGCTACCCACTCCAGTATTCATGCTTGGGAAATCCCATGGACTGAGAAGCCTGATGGGCTATAGTCCATGGGGTCACAAAGAGTCAGACATCTCTTATTGAAAAAAATAAGAACTAATAAAAGTACATTAGAATGTAGAGTTTCTTTTCCTTTATTAATTTGTATTGTAGTTGCTTTTCAGTGTTTCATTAGTATCTGCTGTACATCAGAAACTTGTACACACATCCTCTCTTTTGTAAATTTCCTTCCCATTTAGGTTGTCATAGACTATTGAGCACAGTTCCCTGTGCTATACAGTAGGTTCTCATTAGTTAATCTTTTTCATATATAGTAGTGTATATAGGCCAATCCCAATCTCCCAATTCATTCCACCCCCCCTTTCCATCTTGACAACTGTAAGTTTGTTTCTAGAATGTAGAGTGTCATTTGACAGCCTCAATGAAAGTGAAAGTCTCTCAGTCGTGTCCAACTCTTTGTGACCACGTGGACTATACAGTCCATGGGATTCTCCAGGCCAGAATACTGGGAGTGGGTAGCCATCCTCTTCTCCAGGGGATCTTCCCAACCCAGGGATTGAACCCAGGTCTGCTGCATTGCAAGCAGATTCTTTACCAGCTAAGTCACCAAGACAGCCTCAATAGTTAGACTCTATCCAGTTTAACTATTTTATTCTCTAGTGCTGCTATCTCTAGCACCATAAATGAAGCTCAGTATTTTTCAAATTCTTTACATATTGAAATTTCTTTAACACTATAAAATAATTTTGAATGTGATTGTATATAAGAATAATTGTTCTTTTATAGCCACTGAATGATATTGTATACAATGAAAAATATTACTGTACTATTATAATATTATATAACTGGCGTGTGGTTTATTAATCAAATGGTACCTAAACACATTTTAAAACTAGAGTACATACATGTGTGAGAGAAATGCTTCCATTCTAGAGACAATGGTTGGTGTACTATAATGATGTGTAAAATTCCCTTAAGCAGTGCTAAAACCTTTCAGAAATCTGTAGTACAGAGACTGTTGTAACACAGAGCTAGGAGTTATTTTTAAATAGATAATAATTCTATTCCATGTTTTCCTTTCTGAACAACGGATAAACTTGTATCTACCCTAAAAATTTCACAAAACATTGTAAAGATTACCTGAAATAATGCATTTACAATAACAGAAAACAAGAAACATTCCACAAAAAAGTAAGCAAACTTCTTTATACTCTTTGAATTCATTTTATAAACTATCTGTGCAGAGTCATTTGCACTGTTTGATGTTGATGAGGAAAAAAATCCATTCTGGAATAGCTAGTTTGAAGGTGGAACGCTGTTATTTTAGAGATAGTGAGAAGCAGTAAGGGTCTGTTCAATATCTTGTTTTCTACTACTGAAACTGAGCCAAATGCAAAGATCCTTCTGGAAGTCAATGGGAGTTCTGAACACAAGCCAGAGAAAGATGAGAAAAATAAAGCAAAATGAGGAACTGGCCTGAAGTCAACGGTTTAAAAAATGAAAGTAAAACTTTCTGATATGTTCCCCTAATGGTAGATAATTGTATATTATATTTTAGATGGTTTTCAAAGTGCCTTATTCATTCATTAGTCAGTGCACCTTATGATCTTTGAATGAGATCAGAGTATTGAAAGACTTGTCTTTTAAGTTCAATTAACTTTAGTGTGGGAACACAGGTACCATTGAGAGAGTTAATCTATTGCCTTTCATGGAACTTATATGGGAGGGAAGAGGAGTATTAATAGAAGGAATGTATGAGCCAATTTTCAATTTTCTTTTATTATTCTAAAATATTTTATCTTATTGACACTAGGGAAAAATTATCTTTCTTATGGTCAAACATTTTCTTTCCCAAACTTATTTTTGCTTTTGAAACCTTGAACTCCTCATATAAGATTATAAGAAAAGAACCTGAAATATACAGCACCAGAGCTTAATTTCTACAACATTTTTTAAGTTTGATATTATTATAAGGCAGAAATAATATAGGGAAGAAGACTGCTTTCAATTTTCAACTTTATTAGTAGTATAGAACTATTTACAAACATTTCACCCTGTTATACCTATTTTTCAGGAGGCATCATATGCAAAATTAATTTCTCAATTCACATTTTTAAATTGTTCTTCAGTTTGAGTCATATGAAAACACTGAATTTACCTTGTCTGTGGATCCAAAGAGCATGCAAGCATCAGATATTCTTCCTGGCTAGAGTTCAGGCATGGCACAAGGAGCCGAAAAGCATGGCACACTCTGGAGAAAAATAATCTAGCTAAAAATAATCTACTCACATGGAAAATTACATGAGTATAAAACTTTTAATACAGGAAGGGAAAAGAAAAAGAAATAATCATGAAAGCTATTTCTTCAAAACTATGTAAGATAGAAGATACTTCTCTTCATTTCATAATAAATGGGAGATACAGATAATGTATTGGAAAGAGAATTCCAAAGGTAGGATTGTTTATACTTCAGTGCAAATAACCCAGTCTTTATTATTTAAAGCAATTGTCAGTAATATAGAGATAAAATTTTAAATTTGTATTCACTTAGTCAACTGAAATATAAGTGAAAAAGATAATTCTCATTCTGCATTGATATTTTCTTATAAAACTAATGTATACTCAATACTGAAAATTTGAAAAAATGGATAAGAGTTAAAAAAGAAAGTAATATTTGCCTATAGGTACCATAGCAAGAGAGGAATATGGATAACATTTTAGCATACCTCCTCCTGGTATTTCTAAGCATATGTATTGTATGTACTCTTTCCCTCTTATTCTTTGCACTTAAAACATTTTGACTGGTTTCAAAAAAATTGCCCAATTATCTTAAGATACTCTGGTACATTTTTATTGCTCTCAGATGTCTATAACCCAAAAGCACTTATTTGTAATTTAGAAAAGTTCATTTAGATGCTGATTTCATTTTATATTAACAACAAGCCCTTGAAATGGGTAGGCAGAAGTTATCTCTATATCTTTCAAAACTAATACCTAGGGAATCTGACTACTATGATGGTTGTATCTAGGTCTCCTAAATCTTTTTTTTTTTAATCTGTCTTTGTTTTTTTGTTTTTTTTTTAGTTTATTTTATATTTTTTAACTTTACAATATCGTATTTGTTTTGCCATACATTGACATGAATCCACCATGGATATACATGTTTTCCCCTTCCAGAACCCCCCTTTCCTTAATTATATGCTTTTTATTCATTAAGAGATAATGTACCATACTTCACTGGTACTTTAATTATTAAAAGCTCTCTGGAAGGAATCCAGATGGAACATACATCATATCCCCCCAAAATGTCATAAGTTCAAATAGGGGTTCATACTTTTGAATGAAACAACATAGTGAGAAAGAAAAAGGATTTTGGCTCAACATATAATCATTTGTTTCCAAAGTCTATAAATCCTGAGTGTATTTTGATCTGTTTTAAAAACACAGATCAAATACTAATAAAATGTTTTGAACAACAGCAGCCAAAAAAGTTATTGACAGTTTTTCAGTGTTGATATCTTTCCAAGCAATTTGCTCTCCCTGGCAGAACACAGGAGACGATTCTACTCTTCAGTGACTAGCTAATGTTTTAAACATATTGTACATCACAACCTTTTTCTTAACCCAAATTAAAATGGAAATAACTACAATTTGAAAAAAGGACAGAGTGTGGAAGAGCTAATTAAGCTTTGTACAGAAAGCTCATAAAACTGTTGTTTAGAAGAGAATAAGCAGGTTATCCACATTTAGCACATATTTTCATATTAAAAAAAAAACTCTTTAAGGAAACATACCATCTGTCATGTTACCACTGATGCAGAAGATATGAACTTCAAGTGCTGAAAATAACTGGGACTTATGCAAAATTTTTTGTTTTATTTTAAAGTAATTAGTTGATAATATAATTGCAGTGTGCTTAAATTATCTGTAATCCTTATTTTTAAAGAAAAATATTAGCTATTTGATTAAGACAGTTAAGAAGTTAAATTTATTACTGCTTTGTTCCTATCAATAGTAGTATGTCTTGCTTATTGCAGATCATAGAAAATACAAGAGTTTTAGTGCGTAGTTGTACTAAGAAATAAAAATTATTGAAAAATAAAGAGAACAACTAGTGTCTGGATAGTGATGGAAAGCATACACTATTCAGTGTTTGATAAATTAGGGTTAGGGTTTCATAGGATTATGTCTTTTGTAGAGATATATTCTGATAGCTAGTACATGTCTGACTCAATAAATATTTGTTGGTTGAATGAATGAATGCATATACTGATGTATCAGTTCTACTTTCCAAGAATTTCTAAGCATCTGAATTAACAGTGTTTGCTACTCCTTTTGAGCTTCATAAGGCTTTTCTTTTCTTTCTTTCTTTTTTTTTCTTCTTGATATTCAAGAAAGAGGCATTATGTAAGAGAATAAACTAAATCAACCCAGAGAAAATTCTTTTGCTATGAAACGGAAGTTGGAATAAGAAAGGGGGTGAACTAATAAACGTGGTTCAGTAGAGAAATGGCTACTGTGAAAACATGTGGAGACAAATTGATAAACCAATCCATTGTCTGTGTTTATATTGTTCTGTTTCAAAATTAATGCAGTCTTCCAAAATTTATCTCTGTGCTAAGCCACTGGCACAACACAGAGTATGATTGTTCCGTAAAAAGTCTAAAAACTACCCTATCATTTTAATAGTAGGGATCTGTGTGTCTAAATAAAATTGATGAATGCTGAAGAATTCTTTCAAGATTCTTTAAAAATGTGGATGCAGTAAGTAGTGTTGAGAGACAAAAAGTATTGCTCATTCCATGCATCCAAGCTCACTCTGGCTTCTTGCGGTGGTGCTACTACTGTTCTAAGCAAGCAGAAAACAAATTCTGTGCGTAAATAATCAAGTTAGAATTCAACCAGCCTGTCTATACCATACTTTAAGAGAGTATTCCTTAAAGAAATCCATATATCCTTAAAGATATATGGATGCCATTTATTATCTTTTTCTTTCAACCTTGTCAACTTGATTAGCTTTCCAGTAATAATATTTCCAAGAATGGTTCTTTATGGAGCAGTTTCTGTAACTGGAGCTTATCACATTGAGGACTGGAAAGAGTAGACTGCAACATGTAGTTTTATGTATCTAGTGTAAATGTGATCTGTCTTATTCAAACGTGGCACCTAGTAAATAGTTATATTTCTCTGTCTCACATGGATGTAGGTGTTTTTCATATTCTTCACAGGTTCTCTAACAATTGTGTAATGTGTCATAATTACTTTGGTAAAATTTCAAGTAATTCTTAGCCACGACTTTCAGATAACCCAAGAGAGATCAATTGCCACATTTATACTGTAAAACTCTAAGGTGCAATCAAATTATTTAACATTAAAAATGTGAGAGGCAAGAGAAGATTGAGGAGCTGGGTGGACAGAAGATGATGAGTAGTGTTGATTTAACTATAGAGTCCTGAATTTGGAGTACTTCTAAGAAGCACTGCTTTTATTTCGCATGCTGTGCACTTTGATATTTACATAAAATTTGGAATTAACAAAAAGGAGACAGTGTTTTCCAGGGAAACAGTTTGCCTGTGTTCTAACTCTAGCTTTATCACTAATTAGTGGTGGAATCTTAGGCAAGTTACTTGTCTACTCTGTGTCTCAGGTGCACATGTATAAAATGAGATTAATTATACTATTTATCTCTTTGGGTTTTTTTTGTGAACGAGATCATCTATATGAAGGAATTGATACTGCATCTGGTCCAGAGTAAGAGATGAATAAATATGTAATAATAGCCATCATTATTGAAAGGGAGGGGAATGATTAGAGAATTTTTTGGAGGACATTTGATGCAGAACAGCTCGGGTATCCCACATGAAGACCAAGACTCCTCATGGTTATATTTCTGCAGTGTCAATGATGTATGTAAAGTAAAAAACAGTAACCAATAAAATAAAAAAGTATCATCAATTATTTTCTATTTATACTCAAGAAACTTTCATCAAGACCCACATCTCTATACTTAATGTGAATATATCTGTATATATCAATTCTTTAGTGGTTACAAAATTTTCACAAGTAACCTAATTAATTTTAAAAGACATATCATTTTGACTCACATTCATACTTGAATTTGTGAGAGTATTACAGCCAGAGAAATAAATGATATTTTAGCATTTGTGTCATTGTCCTTGGCCGAGAGAGAGAGAGAACAGAAATGATAACTATTATTTCATTATAATTCAGTAGATTGAGTAAGCAAAAGTCTGCAGCCTCATATAGCTCTGCTCAATTGTTCTAGGCCCTAGGGTGATATCCATCCTCAAAAGAATTGAAATCAGTTGAGGGAGACTAAAGGGTCAACATATTATTAATGAATATTGTAAAATATCAATTCAGTTTATCTTTAGGTAGTCTAAGAATTCCATTTGTTCTTTTACTCTTAATATTTTACCGAAGAATTTTTGAAGTGCCTTAGTCAAAAGGCTCATTTCTTTAGTAATCAAAACGAATGACTGGGCACATGAGAATCTGGGACATAATAAGTGTTTCCTGTGTGAGAAACACTATGTTAAGTAAGGTCATTTCTTTTCAGAGTCAGAGGAGAAAATCAATAAAAATGTATTTGCTTTTGTTATAAAGCAAAACATTTAAGATGCTGTAATAAAGATTAATGTGCTATCTGAGTAGGTGGAAGATGATTTCTTATTTTAGTGGTGCATTGGAATATACTTCCTAGGATAGGTGAGGGTTTTAGGCATTCAATGAAGAATAGGGGTTCAACTCCACAATAAGAGATTGGGTAGGAGAAAGGGGGGCTGTTGTAAACAGAGAACAGAGGAATAAATGGACAGAGGTGCGAGAGTATAGAGAGCTAAACATTATAGACTGTAATGCCACTTTACACCCATGAACGTGGCTAAAGTTAAAAGAGGACAGAGTAACAAATGCTGGTGAGCATGTGAAGAAATTGGAACCCCCCCAAAAGCTGCTAGTGTGATTGTAAAATGGTGCAGCCATATTAGAAAACAGTTTGGCATGCTTCAAAATGTTAAACATGGAGGTACTATGTCCTGCAATCTAGTCCTGAGTACATACTGCAATGAATATGAAAATAAGTGTAGTTCAGTTCAGTAGCTCAGTCGTGTCCAACTCTTTGTAACCCCATGGTCGGCAGGACAACAGGCTTCCCTGTCCATCACCAACTCCTGGAGCTTACTTAAACTCATGTCAATAGAGTTGGTGATGCCATCCAACCATCTCATCCTCTGTCATCCCCTTCTTCTTTTGCCTTCAATCTTTCCCAGCATCAGGGTCTTTCCAATAAGTCAGTTCTACGCATCAGGTGGCCAAAGTATTGGAGTTTCAGCTTCAGCATCAGTTCTTCCAATGAATAGTCAGGACTGATTTCCTTTAGGATGGACTGGTTGGATCTCGTTGCAGTCCAAGGGACTCTCAAGAGTCTTCTCCAACAACACAGTTTAAAATAATCAATTCTTCAGTGCTCAGCTTTCTTTTTAGCCCAACTCTCACATCCATACATGACTACTGGAAAAACCATAGCTTTGACAAGACATACTTTGTTGGCAAAGTAATGTCTCTGCTTTTTAATATGCTGGCTAAGTTGGTCATAGCTTTTCTTCCAAGGAGCAAGTATATTTTAATTTTCTGGCTACAGTCACCATCTGCAGTGATTTGGGAGCCCAAGAAAATAGTCTGTCACCGTTTCCATTGTTTCCCCATCTATTTGCCAAGGAGTGATGAGACTGGATGCCATGATCTTAGTTTTCTGAATGTCGAGTTTTAAGCCAACATTTTCACTCTTCTCTTTCACTTTCATCAAGAAGCTCTTTAGTTCTTCTTCACTTTCTGTCATAAGGGTCATGTCATCTGCATATCTGAGTTTATTGATATTTCTCCCAGCAACCTTGATTCCAGCTTGTGCTTCATTCAGCCCAGCATTTCTCATGATGTACCCTGCATATATGTTAAATAAGCAAGGTGACAAAATATAGCCTTGATGTATTCCTTTCCCAATTTGAAACCATTCTGTTGTTCCATGTCTAGTTCTAACTTTTGCTTCTTGACCTGCATACAGGTTTCTCAGGAGGCAGGTCAGGTGGTCTGGTATTCCCATTTCTTAAAGAAACAGTTTCACATTTTGTTTTGATCCACACTGTCAAAGCCTTTAGTGTAGTCAATAAAGCAGAAGTAGATGTTTTTCTGGAACTCTCTTGCTTTTTCAATGATTCAACAGATTTTGGCAATTTGATCTCTGGTTCCTCTGCCTTTTCTTAATCAAGCTTGAACTTCTGGAAGTTCACAGTTCACGTACTGGTGATAACTGGCTTGGAGAATTTTGAGCATTACTTTGCTAGCATGTGTTGCTGCTGCTGCTAAGTCGCTTCAGTCATGTCCGATGCTGTACGACCCCACAGACGGCAGCCCACCAGGCTCCCCCATCCCTGGGATTCTCCAGGCAAGAACACTGGAGTGAGTGGGTTGCCATTTCCTTCTCCAATGCATGAAAGTGAAAAGTGAAAGTGAAGTCGCTCAGTTATGTCTGACTCTTCGCGACCCCATTGACTATAGCCTACCAGGCTCCTCCACCCATGGGATTTTCCAGGCAAGAGTACTAGAGTGGGGTGCCATTGCTTTCTCCCTGCTAGTGTGTTAGATGAGTGCAACTGTGTGGTAGTTTGAGCATTCTTTGGCGTTGCCTTTCTTTGGGATTGAGATGAAAACTGACCTTTTCCAGTCCTGTGGCCACTGCTGAGTTTTCCAGATTTGCTGGCATATTGAGTGCAGCACTTTCACAGCATCATCTTTCAGGATTTGAAATAGCTCAGCTGGATTCCATCACCTCCACTAGCTTTGTTTGCAGTGACACTTCTTAAGACCCACTTGACTTCACATTCCAGGATGTCTGACTCTAGGTGAGTGACCACACCATCATGGTATCTGGGTCATGAAGATCTTTTTGTATAGTTCTTCTGTGTATTCTTGCCAGCTATTCTTAATATCTTCTGCTTCTGTTAGGTCCATACCATTTCTGTCCTTTATTGAGCCCATCTTTACATGAAATGTTCCCTTGGTATCTCTAATTTTCTTGAAGCGATCTCTAGTCTTTCCAATTATATTTTTCCCCTCTATTTCTTTGCATTGATCACTGAGGAAAGTTTTCTTATCCCTCCTTGCTATTCTTTGGAACTCTGCATTCAAATAGGTATATCTTCCCTTGACCTAAGTCAAATCCCTTATGATTATACAGTGGGAAATGACAAATAGATTCAAGGGATTAGATCTGATAGACAGAGTGCCTGAAGAACTATGGACGGAGGTGCATGACATTGTACAGGAAGCAATAATCAAGACCATCCCCCCAAAAAAGAAATGTGAAAAGGCAAAATGGTTGTCTGAGGAGGCCTTACAAATAGCTGAGAAAAGAAAAGATATAAAAGACAAAGGAGAAAATGAAAGATATACCCATGAAAACAAATGTCCCCCCAATTATGGCAACATTATTCATGATAGTTACAAACTGGAAATAATTTCCATTTTAATTAACAGATGGACAAAATATTATTTGGCCATAAGAAATGCATCTAGTACTCACACATTGTACAACATGGGTGAAGCTTGAAAACCTTATGCTAATTGGAAGAAGCCAGATGTAAATGACCGTATCTTGCATGATTCAGTATAAATAAAAATGTCAAGAAAGACAAATACGGAGAGACAGAAAGTATATCAGCAGCTGTAAAGGGCTGTGAAAAGGTAGTGAATGGGAAGTGGAATGACTATCAAGAAGTATGAAACTTCTTTATAGGATGATGCAATGTTATAAAATTAGATCATTTTTATAGTTACATGCGGAGAAGGCAATGGCAACCCGCTCCAGTACTCTTACCTGGAAAATCCCATGGACGGAGGAGCCTGGTAGGCTGCAGCCCATGGGGTCGTGAAGAGTGGGACTTGGCTAAGAGACTTCACTTTCACTTTTCACTTTCATGAATTGGAGAAGGAAATTGCAACCTACTCCAGTGTTCTTGCCTGGAGAATCCCAGGGATGGGGCAGCCCGGTGGGCTGCTGTCTATGGGGTCGCACAGCGTCGAACACGACTGAAGCGACGCAGCAGCAGCAGCAGCAGTATCATAGTTACACAAATTTTTGAATAGGCTAACAACCACTGCACTGTATACTTTAAAAGGGTAAATTTTGTGGTATGTAAATTCTATCCTAATAAAGCTGTGTATAAATAGAATATAGATTGGTATTCAAGTCTATATTTTCAAATGTAGGAAAGTAGATTAAGGCAAATTTTCATGATTCTATGCAGGGATCCCTAATTTATTACTTCTGTATTCAACAGGGAACAATTGCATATTTTAAAAACATGGTGCAAGTACTAATACTTAACATCTTGTGGGTGCTTAAATATTTCTAGGATCTGATGTAAGTGTCTTACATAAGGAAGCTCTTAACTCCCTCAACAGTCCTATGGGGTAGGCTACATTATTATTCCCAATTCACAGAGAAGGTAACTGAGTCGTGGATAGTTTAAACACATTGGTAATTTGTGGGGACACAAAGATCTGAATTCCCAATTTTTGTGCCTACACAACAATGCCTTTTGACATTATCAGAATTGCATTCTATGAAGAACACTCTCATTGGAGTACTTAGGGTAAATTAGTTTAGTCTCTAGTGGCTATTAAAACAGTCCAAGTAAAAGACACAAGCAGACTATGGCAATAACAGTAGAAAATTCTATCAGAACAGTTGAGTTTTGAAACAGAAAGACTGTTCATAAAAGCAGCTTTGGCTTGAAGTGCAAACATAAGTGCAGAGTGACTATGACTTAAATTTACTTCCTTCATAAAAAATAGAAAAATTCTAGATTTCTAAGGCATGGTAAATTTAGAAAATTTGACTATTAGTGGCTAACTACTCTAGAAAACATGTTCTACCATTAAATATTCGTAAGTAAAGGAGTGATCCTCTTTTGTATGCTGAAACATTATAATGCTCCTGGTAATTACAGATTCACCTATTTTTGTGTTACCCTATCCTCTGTGGGTTGTTTTAAATGCTTTTCTTAGTAGGGTGGAAAGCTCATAAGCTTTAAACTATGGCTCTGTAATGACACAAATGTTTTCTCAGTCTTTAAAACACTTTGGGGAACTCTTAAAATTGTATCACTGCCTATTTGAAAACCCAACCTGGTGCTAATTGTTAATGTGCTATTTTACACTGTGGCTTTGTGTGTTACAGACCTTAAATAAACACCCTCATAGAAATACCAAGTCAAGTTGGATTATGGAGAGACTGTAAATTCTGTTCTACAGTATAGAGATGGAAAATACTAGGAAGTTTCCCAATATTTTATGTATGTGTTCTAATTTTCAAGCTTCTCATGATACCCAATATCAAAGAACCTTCTGAGTAAGAACTTAGCAGCAGATGAAACAGAGACAACCACAGATAACAAAAATAAGAAACAATGAAGACAAGTATTAAATAATAGAAGAAAAATAGGTGGATCAGCTAAAAAATGAGCAACAAGCTTGAGGGGGTGGTCTTGTTAATAAGGTGGAAAAAAATTAAGCCAGAACATTGAAGAAGTATTCAGTCTTATTTGCAAGCTTTATTTATGGCCAAATAAAAAGCCAGAAATGCATGAAAAGTTTTCCTCTCTATGATGCTGTAGTACTTTGAATTCAATGTTGTCACTTTATATAGAACTTGGAATAAATTGAATGGTTCTGTTGTCTGTAACCCTTAAAATAACCTGAATAAAATAACCTGAATTGAGATACTTGTTCCTACCATCAATAGTATTCTAGTAGTTTACATTATAACAATTCATCTATTGAAAAATACTGAGTGTATATTTTGTGGTAGGCATTGTGATAAATAGTGGCTGTGAACAATAAAAAGGGCAGCATCTGTCTTCTTGTTCTAATCACTTAATGGGACTGATGGTCTAGTAAATATTTACATCATTGCCTCATAAGAGTAATGTATGTATACACGTATTTGTGTGAACACATTAAATAAAAGACTGAGGAATGAGCTGGGTTTAAAAGAGCAAAGGCTTTCATAATATAGTGAAATTGAGATAAGATCTCAGAGTTATTCAGGAGTTAAAAGTTTGTCTGAGAGAGAGTAGAAAGTTTTGAAAGCTTGGAAGTTTATTTCTGCACAAATAAAAAGAGCATGGCAGGTTGAAAATCACAAGTACTTTGCATAATGTGATGAGGAGGGTTTATAAATCACTCATGTATTAGTTATAAATCAAATATATAAAATATAGAATTACGTAGCAGTTTTAAATATAAAAGTGGTTTTAATTTTTAAACTAATGGTTGCCATATTTTGTTATTATCAGAACCAATACTTAGAATCATTCGAGTTGAATCTTTATGCAGAAATTTGACTAGCAGTATTAATTTTAAAAGAGAATCTATATAAAAATTCATATTCAATAAGTGAAGAACTGTTCAATTTGGTTTCAGATTTGATCTTATTTCTCTTTCGATCCTTTGAGGATCCTTTGACTCTGTGGAAACTCTTGTTTCAACACAAGTAAGATATCTTTCTCCTCTTTGGTTAGTTTTCCTTTTAGTGTTCTGTTCACATCATCCTGAAGAACCCAGACTTCTATGTTTCAGAAATGATTGATTCTGTTTCAGTTCAATCTTGGAATGACATTTTTCCTCTAAAATAGCTTAAGAAGCCCTCCCTTTATCAAAGCAGACTCAAAATGCTGATAGAGCAGACAGAAAACAAGAGAGAATACCCTTATAGAAAATACCTGGATTAGAGAAAACATTGCCTCCTTATGCAGTCAACTCTGGGATTAACAAAATTGCACTTTGAACTAAGCATGAGCGAAGATTGAGATTTATTCATAGAAATTCAGAAAGAAAAAAAAGTAGCATCTTACTGAAGTCCAGGCCACTTAAAACTTCTAGTAAAGGATCCAAAGCTTGTCTTTTAACTCTAAACAACTAGTACCAGTTTTTATAAGTATAATACATTGATTGTAATATTTATATTAAATGAGACTTATTTTTTTCTAAGTTTGCTGCTTAGAAAACCTCTTGTATTTTCATTCCATTTTTTTCTCCAACAGTGATATATCCATTATGTCAGTTTGATTCTGTCAAAAAGAAAATAAAGACAAAAAACTAATAATCATTTACTTAATATCTATAAAATCATCTAGCTGTTTGATTTTACTTTTACTGAAATAATATATATAAACATTAAATTCATTCCCAAATCAGTAACAATAAAATGAACCATTCATACTTTAAAATCTTTTTAATAAGGAAATGGTTTCCTTTGCCAATTAAACTTTCATGTTCAAAGCTTATTATTCCTTTCAAAATATTCTGTTAGATAGTCTCATGTTCTTTTGTATTTAAAGACTTACAAAGATCTGTAGATTTATATCATAAAGATGCATCATATTAGAGGATTAGGATTTTGCATCTGACATTATGACACATTGCTAAAAATAAATAAAATAAAATAAAAACAAGAGATAGACTTGTGAAGGAAACAAAAATAATGCTTCTTTCCTTTTTTTTTTTTTTCAGTTCTCAATGCATGTGGGAGAGGCTGGGATGGGAGAAACAGTCAAGTTTAATGGTCAAAAACAGAGAAAACTGAAAGTTCAGAGAAAGGAACTAGATTCAGATTTGCCAAATTATTTGCCTATTATCACTTGCCACCTGTAACTAAAACAACAAGCATCAAGTGTTTATTAAAAAATGAATGAGACATGGCTTTGTCTAGGTTGATCAAGTTATTTTCCCCCTTTGGTAGATAGAAGTTTTATATTTAGTGAACATGATTATTTAGGCTTTAAGTTCTCTTTCACATCTAAAGATGTAACTCAAGTGCAAAATAATTTAAAAATCTTTTGAATTTTTAGGTTTCTTTCTGTCATTAAAAGAAAAAACAGTATTCAGCTCTAGTTTATATAATAAATCTACATATTATGATGTCTAATATCTGTGTCTTGCCTTATGTTAGTTGCTCAGTCATAGCTGACTTTTTGTGACTGCATAGTCTGTAGCCCACCAGGTTCCTCTGTCATGGGATTCTGCAGGCAAGAATACTGGAGTGGGTAGCCATTCCCTTCTCCAGGGAATCTTCCCAGCCCAGGGATTGAACCTGCATCTCCTACATTGCAGGCAGACTGTTTACTACTGTCTGAGCCATCAGGGAAGCCCCTTATAGAGTATTTTAAATGTCACAACATAGTGATAACAAAGGTCATTGCATTTTTTTTTTTTAGTACAAACCTAATTGAATTATTGGATTAATTTCTGATGTGAGGGAAATCTTTGAAAGGAGAATAAAGATAATCTTTATTGCAACAGTTTATGGCTCTTACCTTTTTTGTTTCTTGGTTTCATATCCTCTGTTTCTAATATACAAGTCCAAAATGCCTAGATAATATGATAAACAAAACTGGGCTTTGGACATTCTCTTCAGTTCAGTTCAGTCACTCAGTCCTGTCCGACTCTTTGCGACCGCATGAATTGTAACACGCCAGGCGTCCCTGTCCATCACCAACTCCCGGAGTTTACCCAAACTTATGTCCATCGAGTCGGTGATGCCATCCAGCCATCTCATCCTCTGTCGTCCCCTTCTCCTCCTGCCTCCAATCCTTCCCAGCATCAGGGTCTTTTCCAATGAATCAACTCTTCGCTTGAGGTGGCCAAAGTATTGGAGTTTCAGCTTCAACATCAGCCCTTCCAATGAACACCCAAAACTGATCTCCTTTAGAATGGACTGGTTGGATCTCCTTGCAGTCCAAGGGACTCTCAAGAGTCTTCTCCAACACCACAGTTCAAAAGCATCAATTCTTAGGCTCTCAGCTTTCTTCACAATCCAATTCTCACATCCATACATGACTACTGGAAAAACCATAGCCTTGACTAGACAGACCTTTGTTGGCAAAAGTAATGTCTCTACTTTTTAATATGCTATCTATGTTGGTCATAACTTTCCTTCCAAGGAGTAAGCGTCTTTTAATTTCATGGCTGCAATCACCATCTGCAGTGATTTTGGAGCCCCAAAAATAAAGTCTGACACTGTTTCCACTGTTTCCCCATCCATTTCCCATGAAGTGATGGGACTGGATGCCAAGATCACTTAGTTTTCTGAATGTTGAGTTTTAAGCCAGCTTTTTCACTCTCATCTTTCACATTCATCAAGAGGCTTTTTAGTTATTCTTCACCTTCTGCTATAAGGGTGGTGTTATCTGCATATCTCAGATTATTTATATTTCTCCTGGCAATCTTGATTCCAGTTTGTGCTTCTTCCAGACCAGCGTTTCTCATGATATACTTTGCATATAAGTTAAATAAGCAGAATGACAATATACAGCCTTGATGTACTCCTTTTCCTATCTGTAACCAGTCTGTTGTTCCATGTTCAGTTGTAACTGTTGCTTCCTGACCTGCATACAGATTTCTCAAGAGGCAGGTCAGGTGTTCTGGTGTTCCCATCTCTTTCAGAATTTTCCACAGTTTATTGTGATCCACACAGTCAAAGGCTTTGGCATAGTCAATAAAGCAGAAATAGATGTTTTTCTTGAACTCTTGCTTTTTCGATGATCCAGCAGATGGGCATTCTATTAGTGAGGTATTAAAATAAAAAGTAAGGTATTAGGAAGTAAAATTAAATATAATTTAAATGTTTTGGCAGAACAATTACCACAAGCCAAGCGTAAACACAACTCCACCTTCCCAATACATTCTAAGGTGGCTGATCTGGGGTGTGTCTGGATGACCTAGTGCTTGGCATGTAGTAATTTGTACAATAAATATTTATACGAAATGCGATTACTTAAATAAAAATATTATTATACTTTAAGGAAAAATAAAACAATACTATTTCTTTAAGTCTAGAGGGAGTTTGGGAGACAGGATGTTTTATTCATCTATCATAGCAAGTTTTGTTTTCCTAGTCAAAAATGTTATATATAACACAATGGTAGGCATAATAAGGAAAAATTCTTATTTGCATAAAAAATGAATTAATTGACTTTGGATTTAGCTTACTTTTAAACTATTTATTATTTATTTTCTGTTTACATTTTTTTCCTAAGTAAGTTAAATGACTTATCTGTCTGCCTTCCTTTATCCATTGATGTTTTTGATCAAAATTGTCTATTTCTGAGATAGCAAGAAAGAGCGTGCTTTGCAGGTTAGGCACTGAAAACAGAAAAGAAAATAGAAGGGCATTAGCATACTACAGTAATCAGTAGAAGCTCAAAAACATGAAATAAGGTTGAGTTTCTTAGTAGCTCTGTGATTTAACAAAGTTATTTTATGACAAGGCATTGTTAACTCTGCTGTGTTTCATAGTCTTTCTTTAGCATGGCATATTCAAAAATTGCAGAGGGAAAAATGCTATAGCTCATGGCAATGTGTATTATTTAACTAACAATGCCTCCATGTAGCCCAATTAAATATGGCACACCTGAGGTATCTGACTGACAAATCCAGAATTGGTACAGTTTCTGAAGCAGAGGAACCTCTAGAAGACATAACAAAAACTAATAGCAGTTATTTCCTACTCTACATGAGCAAAACATCCATCACAAGGAGAGGAAACAGCCTCTGAGACCTTTTTAATGAACTGTCTTGGGGGAATATGTCTCATCCATAGTTACATAACAAAAAAGATACAACAAAACATTTTGTTTCTTTGCACATCACAAGATAATGTCATGAAGACATGGCTTTGAGACTCTTTAGCTGATACCATTGTCTCTTAAATACAAAACCTGAATTTTAGAACAGTAATAAAGAGCATATCTAAGCAATGGGATTTTGTTTACAATCATGTTTTAAAGTTATCCTATAGTAGCTCTGACAGCATGAGAAATAAATTTTTTTGAAAAGTAGAATCAAATAAAGGAAAAAGAGAGCATGTAACAAAGATCCAAATGCTCAGAAAAACAAAAGAGGTTATAAAATTATATTCAGTAGTCTTACCAATTTACACTGATTTCCATATGGTTTTATTCATAGTGATATTAACAGATATTGACAGATCAATGGTGCATTCAATGACTTCTAAGGAGCATCATGGGAGTTATCAACACATAGCATTAATTTCCCTGCATCTGTTATCTTTTCAAAGTATTCCAAATAATATGATTGTCCCTTGCAAGTGTTCCATCATTAGGCTAGGATTTGTGTTTCCCAAGGGTATTGATAAATCTACTTGATATATGTACTAAAATATTCATATTGTAGTGTTTATGCTACTTGGTGTTCACTTATATAAGAGTAACCTCAGTTTTACATTTCATTGTATCTTTTCTTTCACTTTCAGTACCTAAATATCTTTAAAAAGAAATAAAATATTCCTTTTTAAACACTTGTGTAAATCAAGGGTAAATCTACTTTAATGTGTCTCCAATAAATTGTCTCCATGCAATATGTATTATTAACATTCTTTATATTTCTAGAAAAGTGAACAATTTGAAATATAAACCAAATAGTCAATAAATAGAGAATTTTAAAGAATGAAATTATGTAGAGTGGCAAGTCTTAGACTGCATATTAACATTTTAAATACTTGATTTTATGTTGGTTTTATTAAAAATAAAACATCTTTCCTTAGGAACTTATCTAGATATCTGATTCATAACATATCATGAAAGATTAATAAGATATTTCAATATTCAATTAAAATTTATTTAAACTCATAGTTACTGTACACTGTTAACATAGTATTATAACAGTATTGCAATTATTACAACCTTGACTCAGTATTCACTATGTAGTAGTCAACTTCCAAGCTAATAACAAAATATTAAGGTTATGATTATATTCCTTTTAAAATTGTAATTATTTAGTCTTTCATTTTGGGGGAGGTGGATGGGAAAATTGAACTGAGATGTTGGCAAATTCACTTTCTAATCTTTTCTTCTCAGTTTTCTTAATGCTTGTATTCTTAAATACTTTCTCACAATAATTTGAATTTATTTCAATCTCTTATACCACAAATATACACTTTTCTCTTAATATCTTGTCCAATACCTCTCCCTTCATTCTTGATATATATCAGTCATAGCCCTTGAGTTGCGCCCTTGCTTTGTTACTCCTGATGCCTTTCTTTCCACTCTCAGGCTCAGGATATGGTTTCTGTTTTCTCCTCTTTCTGTTGCACTCCATTTGCTGATATTCAACAGCACAATTTTGCAAATAGTTTACCTTCCATCTCTTTGAAATGGGTTCTTCAAGACTGAAAAAGCAAGCCATGTCCCTGAGGCACATTTTAAAAGCAGAGTGTGTTGGAAAGGAATCTACCAAGTGGATTTGAGAAATAACACAGATTCTGCCATTAGTAATTTTTAACTCTGTGTTATCCAATAGGATAATCAGCAGTCACATGTGGCTATTGACACCTTGAAATGAAAAACGAGACTAAATGAAAAGAATGAAATCTAAATACAGTTGAACTATATCCAATAAAGATTAGTTTCCGAATTGAGATGTGCTGGAAGTATAAAGTGCACATTGGATGGATGTTCAAGACAGTATGAAAAAAATGTGAAAAATTTCACCTTTCATTTTACCTTTTAATTTTTTTTCCAAAATATTTATAATATTGTTTTATTTCATGATGTTATTATTTTTTTAACTTTTTATTTTGTATTGAGGTATAGCTGATAAATAATTCTGTGATAGTTTCAGGTGAACAGTGAAGGGACTCAGCCATCCATATACACACACTCATTCATGTATATGAAAAAGTCATTATTCTCATGTCCTCTGGGTAGAAAATAAACATAAGAGGTGATGTTGGTTAGTAATTTTATGTACTTAACTTGTTTTTAAAATGCTATAATGTTCCAGTATACGGCTCAATTTTCTTCGTTCTAGAGGAAAATACTAGTTTAGCTTTCAGTTTTCAGGAAGCAAGATCATTAGACTTAAAAGAAGCTTTTTCCTCCAAATTTAACTTTTTACTGTCATTTTGTTTGGAACACTGACTGAAATTATTCATGAAGGGAAAGAAAACAACTTAGAGAACTGCAAACTGAACAAAATAATTTTATGCTGATGATTTAATTAGAAATTGCATTTATATATATATTTTAATGTAAACATTTAAATTCTTATAATACCTGTCCTATGTAACATATTTTTCTTGATTACAATATTTGTATAGAAAGTTTATGAACATCAGCTATCTAAGTGAAAATGAAGTTCACTATCTTCATAAAAATAAAATACAGTAAATGCTGTAAAATGAAATAATTTATTGGATATTACAAGCAAACTCAGAATTAGCTATTTTATATAAAGAAAAATTTTCATAACTATAAGTTAGTTGAATTATGAGGAGACAGATTTTATGTTAACAAATGGCTTCTGGGATTTAGATTTAACTATAAAAATATTTAGAATGCATAATACTAAAATATTCAGTGTTTGTTATTAAGTTTTCTCATTGTTCCAAATATTTAGTTTATGAGAAATTAGTAATGGAGATTTAGAATATATCCCCACTTTGAATTGAGCCCCTGTTGTTGTCAGTAAATATATATCTCTCTGGTGCTTTGAATGACCAATATTTAGGGGTCTTTGATGAATATAAAATGAAATAGTCCATTTTTTATTAGTAATATTTACTATAAAAATAAAATTTTATTTTATCCATTTAAACCATTTCTATTCTTCTAAAATGAAGAGTATTCTTCTACATATGAAGAATATGAGTATGTCCATCATTCTAGATATGGAAAGCAAATATCTAAGTTGGGTTTTAAAGCAATAGATCCAACTTAACTTATGATGATTGAATGTTAGATTAGTAAGAACAAAAGAAGACATATCCAAATGGAGAATAGAAAGAAATTTATCTAAGGCAACATAAAACTAAATGAAGCCATGGCAACAACTCCAGGCGTACCATGAATTTCAGTTTGAGTTAAGAAATTATGATTTTCTTTTCTATGGACTGTTAAAAATTATGATCTTACTATTTTTTACTGTCTTACTGTGAAACTGATACATGTCTATGAGGCAGCAAATTAAGACTTAGGAAATAAATACTGTCTTAATCTGCTTTGGCTTCCATAAACAAAATATTTTACACGGAGTTGCTTAAACAACAGAGATTTATTTCCTTGCATTTCTAAGCTCCCCATCAAGATACTGGTAACTCACTTCCTGGTGAGAGCTCTATTCCCAGCTTGTGAAGAAACCTGACTTATCGCTGTGTATTCACATGTGAAATGAAGTGAAAGTCGTTCCGTCGTGTCTGACTCTTTGTAACCCCATGGACTCTACAGTCCAGGGGATACTCTAGGCCAGAATACTGGAATGGGAAGCCTTTCTCATCTCCAGGGGAACTTCCCAACCCTGGGATGAAACCCAGGTCTCCAGCATTGCAGGCGGATTCTTTACCAACTGATCCACAAGGGAAGCCCCATTCACATGTGAGCACAGATAGAAAGTGGCCTCTCTGCCTCTTTTTATGAGGCCATCAGCCCTACTGGATTAGGGACACGCCTTTCTGATCTCATTTAACCTTAATCACCTCTTAAAGACCCTGTATTTTCAAACACAGTCCTCTTGGGGGTTATGGCTACAACACATAGATTATGGAGGGACACGAGTCTAGCCATACAAAATACTGTAACCACATATTCAATCACACAAGTTAGTAATAATGCATTTGTTGCTTATCTAATTCAGCAAATACTAGCAGAATATCTTTTCCACTTGCTAAGTTTCTGGAAGGCATCAACATTGCATACCTTAGCACCTGCCTCACATTAATTTTAACAATTCAGCAACTCTGAAAAGAGTTCAGCAATTTTCTATACAAGTTTAAGTGTTAAATGTACCTGATCCTGTCCTTAAAGGAGAAAACTTTATGCTGCAGTAGCAAGACCATGAATTCTTTTTGAAACTGTTTTGCCTGTGGATTAACTCTTCATTCTAGACAGTTTGCTAAACCAGAAATTTTCCTTAAAGCCATCCATTTATGAATGTTTTTATTATAGCACATGTATAGCCTCTTTCCTTTCTCTTTGTTCCATTCTCCCAGGTAAAAGATACTGATAGTACAGCAATAATTCTTGCTGGTTATGTCAAAGGCACATCCATGTTTTCTATAAAAATACCTAAATAAATAAGCATTGACATTTAGTAAACTTGTTTTCAGTTAGTCAGAGACACCAGGTTATGTACAGTGTTCTCAGCCTTGTAAAGATTGAAAGCATGGTAGCAATGTTACTTTTTATTATTTAGTTCATAGATATTTTCCTATCATGTAAAACAAGTGTGTAATTTTGGATAAAATGTAATATAGTTAGCATTCTTTTCAGGAAGACTCTATTAAAAAAAAAAAAGCAAGTGTACATTTTCCTACATGTACAAAAGGAGAACCTTATATGAAAATGGAAGCTTCTCGGGAATTTACTGAAAATCTTGTATAGGACTTTGCTCTACCACACGGAGAAGTAATGACTAGGAAATGGTTTGTGGAATAAGTCAATTTTATGTGGATTTTGAGTGACTGAAGGGTCTCCAACTGGGACCTGAAATGCACTGACTTCATGTAAGTACCTACTATTTTCTACCAGTTGTATAGTAGACATATACAATGCTTTGTTTTTAATACATTTTGCAGCAAAGTACTACAAAGGCAAGCCATGGTTGTAATAGTCTCTTCAGTTAGCATTTATAAGTACAAAAACTTGCCCTAGGTTAAATGCCAGGCAACTTCCTGTGTCTAGAATGTCATCCTCTACTGAAAGTCAGCATTGTAACTGAAGAGTCATTTCATATTATTTATTTTCTGTTTATAAACTTTCTCTTGTACTTTTAATTTTTTTTAAGTTTGGAAACCTCATAATACATGTAACTAACAAATAACTAACTAAATAATTAACTAGCTAACTAACACTGCCTGTGTAATACCTTCAAGACTGTTACCTCCCACCTGAACAAGAGTAGACATAACACATTTATAAAAGTGATTCATTATTATTGATTCTAAAGATCTGGAATCCCAGAGGCAGGAAGGGGAGTCTTGAGGGTGTATACCTGCATTCTGGGGGTTTGTGAAAAGGATTTTACTTAATTTAAAAGATCCTTCCAGTTCTACAAGCTAAGTATTAGTCATTATTTACCAGATTGAAAATACAGTTTTGCACTACAGCTCACAAAATCTCCCTTTAGATTAAAAGGCAAGCAGCTTTCCCTGCCTACAAGTTCAAACACCTCTACTCGGTCTTCAAGATCCATTGTGATGTCAGTTGTGATAATGCAGTTTTAGGTGACTTCTCTGTATATTTAATCCTTTCTCTTGCTTATGCCCTCATTGAGTAATCAGAAACTGTAAAAAGTGTGAGACTTTACCCAAACTCAAGGTAAACAAGTTAGTCTGTCAAAATTTCATAAATTATGGTGGAAAATCCAAGGTTTTTGGTCCAAAATACAAAAAAGTTTCTTAGTACAATTACAGTACCCAGAGTTATATGCTGTGTCAGTTCTCTGAGCCCCAGTTCCCACAGAGAGATGAAAAGAAAGCTTGATATTGCCTGTCCACGTGGCATTTAGGAAACCTCAATCTTGTGAATGGGCTGCTGGAAAAGTGTCCACCTTCTCCTGTGGAGAGAGAGATTATCTTATTTTACCATAATGCAAGGATATCTATGCTAAGGAAGAGAGGAATGTATCTCTTCCTTGTCCTGGAGTGGAAATAAACCTGGGGTTTTGGACAATGGGAGATATCTCTCTTTCTTACTAAGGAATTTAGGAGAAAAGTGAAAATGTTAGTTGCTCAGTTTTGTCTGACTCTTTGTGACCCCTTGGACTGTAGCCCGCCAGACTCCTCTATCCGTGGAATTCTCCAGGGAACAATACTGATGTGGTTAGCCATTCCCTTCTCCAGGGGATCTTACTGACCCACAGATCAAACCCAGGTCCCCTGCATTGGCAGGCAGATTCTTTACTGTCTGAGCAACCAGGGAAGCCCATCATGGAATTTAGGAGACAACAATTGTAAGTATCTTTCACTTAGAACAATATTCTTGAGAAAACAGTATGGAGGAAATTGACTGTTATTGATATACAGGAATATGAATTATCTCCCCAAATCAGTATCTGGCAACTACCTTCTTTCATAACACTTTTTCATTTTTGTCTTAATAATCTTATTTATGTTTTCACTCTCTCAGCTCTTGGTACGGTACACAGTTTATAATAGACATTCTGCAAATGGGTTTAAGGAAATAATATACACAATTTTATTAAAGAAACTGAACATGTTTTCTTATTTCTACTGACAATATATGTCACCATTAACTCACACTTGTGCTAGTAATCATCTCTTTCACAGCCTTTATTCTTATTTTAATTATTCTATTGGCGTATAGTTGATTTAAAATGTTGTATTTGTTTCTGCTGAACAGCAATATGAATCAGTTACACATACACATAAATGCACTCCTTTTTAGAGTATTCCCATATAGATCATTACCAAGTATTGAATAGAGTTCCCTGTGCTATTCAATAGGTTTTTATTAGCTATTTTTCTAAATATAGTTGTGTGTTTATGTTGATCACAGCCTCCCAATTTGTCTCTTCTCCCTCGTGTTCTTGTAATCAGTCTCTTTCAAGTGTGATATGTTTTACACACTGCTGCCAGATTATTCATTTTCAAGCAAATATAATAGTAATATGACCATAAAGCCTATGGAATAGAATAAAATTCTGCAGACTCATAATCAAAACTATCACACACTTCAAAGATTTTCCCTCTATCATTAGTTTTCAAAATTTTGAATATGAGGTGTTCTGTTGTAATTTTCTTTGCATTAATGCTTCTTGGAATTTTCTGAGCTTCTAACATCTGTGAGTTTATATTTTTCAGCAAATATGGAAAATGGCATTATTTCTTCAAATATTTTGCTTGATATGATATTTAGATTACCCTATAATCTTTCCATTCATGCTCTTCTCAACTCAAATGTATTACACTTAATAAATTACACAGAATAAACACTTAATAAAATTTTTGTTTGAGGAATAATTGAATTATCTATTTTCTGTTTTTTAAAAGAGTGTCAAAGGTCACATGTAAGATTCCAATCCATCAACCAGTATTTCAAATGTATTTAATGAAAAAAAATCCATTAATTTACTTTTAGAGATTGATTGTAAAATAAATACTTGAGAAACAAAGGAAATCAGAATTGTCTAAGTACAAATTTGAAACACTTCTTCAGAATTAAAGTTAGCTTTTAAAAACTTAAAATTTACCTAGAGTAAAATTTAGTACTCCTATTTCACAGTTTTGTGAGACTTAACAAACACATAGTGACATACTGTTAAAAACACAATCAAGGTACAGAATAGATCCATCACCTCCAAAGTAATCTTTAATACATACACACACACACACACACACAAACACGCACACACACACACACACACACACACACATATATATTTAGAGGTCCAAAGTCTAAAACAGGTCTGGGTCTGTCTAACTGGGCTAAAGTCCAACTATTGCAGTGTTGTTTTCCTTCTAGGAGTCCTAAGAGAGACTCTCTCACCAGCCTTCTTTTAATTTTTATAGACTAGTTGCATTTCCTTGGTTCATGTCTCTATTCCATTAACTTCAAAACCAGCAAGATTGGGCTGGATCCTTTTCACATGATTGTCTTTCTGATTCTGCCTTCCTCCTAAGTCTTACAAAGGGCCTGGTGATTACACTGAGCCTACTTCATTAATCCAGAATAATCTCATTTTTTGTAAATTTTTTATAAATTATTTTAATTGGAGGCTAATTACTTTACAATATTGTGGTGGTTTTTTGCCATACATTCACATGAATCAGCCATGGGTGTACATGTGTCCCCCATCCTGAACCCCCCTCTGACCTCCCTCCCCACCCCATCCCTCAGGGTCATCCCAGTGAACCAGCCCTGAGCACCCTGTCTCATGCATCGAACCTGGACTGGCCATCTATTTCACATATGGTAATCTACATGTTTCAATGCTATTCTCTCAAATCATCCCACCCTTGCCTTCTCCCACAGAGTCCAAAAGTCTGTTCTTTACATCTGTGTCTCTTTTGCTGTCTCGCATATAGGGTCACCGTTACCATCTTTCTAAATTCCATATATATGTGTTAATATACTGTATTGGTGTTTTTCTTTCTGACTTACTTCACTCTGTATAATAGGCTCCAGTTTCATCTACCTCATTGGAACTGATTCAAATACATTCTTTTTAATAGCAGAGTAATCCATTGTGTATATGTACCATAGCTTTCTCATCCATTTGTCTGCCGATGGACGTCTAGACTGTTTCCATATCCTGGCTATTATAAACAGTGGTGCGATGAGCATTGGGGTACAGGTGTCTCTTTCAATTCTGGTTTTCTCAGTGTATATGCTGAGCAGTGGGATTGCTGGGTTGTATGGGAGTTCTATTTCCAGTTTTCTAAGAAATCTCCACATTGTTCTCCATAGTGGCTGTACTAGTTTGCATTCCCACCAACAGTGTAAGAAAATTCCCTTTTCTCTGCACTTTCTCCAGCATTTATTGTTTGTAGACTTTTTGATACCAACCATTCTGACCGGCGTGAGATGGTACCTCATTGTGGTTTTAATTTGCATTTCTGTGATAATGAGTGATGTTGAGCATCTTTTCGTATGTTTGTTAGCCATCTGTATGTCTTCTTTGGAGAAATGTCTATTTAGTTCTTTGGCCCATTTTTTGATTGGATCGTTTATTTTTCTGGAATTGATCTGCGTGAGCTGCTTGTATATTTTTGAGATTAATTCTTTGTCAGTTGCTTCATTTGCTATTATTTTTTCCCATTCTGAAGGCTATCTTTTCACCTGGCTTATAGTTTCCTTCGTTGTGCAAAAGCTTATAAGTTCAACAGCCTTAATTGAACCACATATGGAAAATGACTTTTACCATGTAAGGTAAGATTCATAGATTCTGGATATTAGAATATAGATGTATTTGGAGGGGACCTTATTCTGCCTATTACAAGATAGTTTACATTATCTGGTTTTCTGAAAGTATAATATTCTTTCCTTCTTCTTTGATATTTCCTGGCTTATGATTTTGAAAAATAAATGATATAGTCTCTACTTCTGCTGGTTTGAGGGTACAAATTGAATACTTACCTTATAGGCTTATCATTTTATTTATAAGACTTTTTGGTGGAGGTTGAGGTTTAAGGAACATGACTTGATCCGAGGTATATTTCAGTATATCTAATAATAAATTCAGCTATAATGGAATGCTAATATATTTATGAAGTGTGTAATTGTGTTTCAAAACCATTTCAAGGAAGCACTCTAGCATAGTAAAAATAACCTGGCACCAGAGTTCAAATAAGCTATTAGTTACTTGTACCACTAATGAAGCTGGAATTCCTAATGCTGAATTTCCCCTTAAAATATCTCATCCTCATTTACTATTAAGATATTTTCTTCTCATTTTCATTTTGTCTAATTCTGTGTCAAATCTACAGAGCTAGACTCAACTGATGTTGCTTAAACATTACCAACTTCTACTTTCTGCACTGATATTCATAGAATTATATTTGTATGATTAAGTTCAGAAAAGAAATTAGTCTCTGTGATCCCTGAACAATTTGTGTTCACACTGAAAAAAAAAGACAGTAATCCTAGAACTTATGCTCAGGTTACATGACACTGAAAAAATACATAATTTTATTCAGTTACCTGCTTAATTTTATGTCTTTATTAAAGAAATCATATTGTGACAGAATAAGAATTGTATTGTAATTATGACTTTTGCCATTTCAAAAAGTGATTACTTTAGCTATTTTCAGGTACTTGCAGGGCAAATTATGAATTGGTAAATTTGAGTTCGCAACACTATTACATACTAGTTTAAAGAAAAATGCAAATTTATTTTAGGCTATCATTCAAAGAAACAATAGGATACATATTCTCACTAATAACATTTTACTATTTTACAAAAATACTTCTATATACAATGCATGCTTTAATAGACTTTGTAAATTAGCTATCTTAGGCAAAAAAGCAAAAAGAATAAAACTAGGACCTCTGCTTGCATGTCTCTCCAGTATTTGTGGAAACTTTTTTTGTCCAAATGAGAAGTATTTTGAAATTCCTTTTCTTCCATTAGTAATTTAAGCATGAGCTTGGTTTAACTTACATGATATATGAACATTATTTCTGGACAGCTGATTTTGCTTAACATATTTGAAATGTTTTGAGATCTTTTTAACTGCAGTCTGCATTGTCTGACAAATCTCTTTAAAAACTTTTCTGAAAGAAGTTTATGCTTCACATGGAAAGATTGCTTTAAAATTATTGTGGGTTATTTTTCACAATATATTGTTTGATCAAAATCTTGAGTAACTCAAAGCTTAAGTTTAAGCTATTTTGTCTAAAGTGTTTGGATCATAAAGGCCAAAGAAAGAATATTGTGTTCAGCTATATTTCAGATTTTGAAAGTTTATACTTTTAACTCATAGAAATCTCATAGAATTTTTCTATAATATTTAATTTCAAATAATTGGATTTTTAAAATTTGTAGCTTTATATCTAATTATAAAGATAGTTATTGGTAATCAGTCTAAACATAGGTATATTGAATTATCTACACAAAACATATTTTGACAGACTACTGAGGATGTCTTATGCTCATAGTTTCATTCATGATTTTGACTACTTAACTCAGTTTACTTAAGAGATTGAAATGTGATGATCTGATAACTTGTTTTCACAAATTGGAACAATAAACTTTCCTACTATGTTAACATTTAAAAATTGTATCTGTAGAAGCAACAAATGCCTTCTGAATTATTTTACCATGCCATAAATAGGGAGATATTGAAGCACTTTATAATGAAATGTAACCTTCTCTTTTGCTATGTGAATCTCATTGTCTCCCAATACTAACATTAATGATTTTTTCTATTCCAAAAAGAGATTAACTAGAATATTTGGGTTATGTTCCAGAGTGTAGCCTTTTTGTTTAGTAATTACTTTAATAGCACACAGAGTTGAAAATGAAGTTTGAATTATCTATAGATGACCCTTGAACAATGGGTGGCATTAGGGTGTATCGATGTCAAGGCAGTCAAAAATTTGGGTATAACTTTACAGTCTGTCCCCCTTATCCATGGTTCCACATCTGCAGGTCGTGTAGTACTATACTAAGTATTTAATGAAAAAAAAAATCCACATATAGGTGGACTCATGTAGTTCAAACCTGTGTTGTTTAAGGTCAACAACATAAAAAAAAAATTACAATTGATTCTGTTATCCATGGTAGTTAAGTTCTGTAAAGTCTCACAAAGACTGAATTAGCAAACATTGAATCAATGTTCCTAATGGAAATGTGTGTGTGTGTGTGCGCGCGTGTGTATGCACACACACGTGCTCAGTCATGTCTGACTCTTTGCAACCCCATGGACTGTAGACCCCCACCCAGACTCCTGATCCATTGTATTTTCCAAGAATACTGGAGTGGGTTGCCGTTTCCTTCTCTAGGGGATCTTCCCAACCAAGGGATCAAACCCATGTCTCTTGTGTCTTCTGCATTTGGCAGCATGTTTTTTTACCACTAGAGTCACCTGAGAAACCCAGTGGAAATATACTCATAGCTATTGATCTGCTTACCTAAATAAACATATTTATCTTGCATAGAATATAACCAAATTACAAAAACAACTCATTATGGTAGATTTTATGTTTTTATTTGACAGAAGAGAAAACAAAGTTTCAGAGTAAGTCACCTGCCTGAGGATCCCCTCCCCATAGGAACAAGTGCCAGAATTGGGCTTCTAACCCTACCTGGCTGCCCCTAGAGCAAGTGTTTCTTGCTCTAAGCATACTCCCCACTACCATCTCCATTCCCTGACAACATCTGTATGAAAGCCAAAGAAGACAGTGTTGCTTCCTGCCACCTCAAGTGGGAACATGGCTTTTGGGCAACTCAATCTTTTCCCTTCATTTTGCACATGTAGGCAAATCATCCCACAGCACTGCAAATATTTATTTAAGGATTATAAATAAATGTTAGCTTTTAGGCAAACTGACATATACAGGATCAGTAAATAATGAGGGTCCATTCTGCTTTTTAGTATTCCTTCTTAGGTTATGTAAATAAAAATACATGTAGGACAAACTAAAGCAGGATACAATAAAGAGAAAGTTCAAAATTAATTCTCTTGGAATAATGTTACACATACCCCAAAATCAAAGTATTATTTGCAATTACAGTAATGACTTTGGAATGGCCCACAGAATTTATCTGAAACTAACTTTAGTAAAAGCTTAGGACCTCCTTAATCTGTAATTTTATTGTTGAAAATTTGGAACAACAGGTACAAAACATCAGATACCTGCATTGTGCTAGCTACAATGTCCTTTATGTTTACTGTTTCATTTAACATTTGAGGCAAAACCATGAAGCAAGTTTAGCTATTTATTGTTCTGTGAGTGAAACAGTCTTACACAACTTAAGTAACTTTTCTAAGCTAACAAAATTAGCATGTGTCTGAGTAAGAATCCTGAAAGCAGTTATCTAGGACCACAAAGCTCACGGTCTCTCCACTATTCTACTCAGCTCCCTAGACAAAATGCTTTAAGGGACACATCACTCTTAATTAGATTTGTGTCTTTAACTGTATCTCTGTTTTTCTCAGATGAAAGTTCTGTGAAAGCATAACGAAGGCTTTCTGGCCCAGCATTTTCTCTCTGGTTTATAGTGTAGTGAGTGGTATATCATTAACAAGCTATAAATACTTGTTGATGCTATAAATGAAACTGAATGCATTAATGATTTCCTAGTCATATAGATTAGCTTCCCAAAGCTTTTAGGTAACTACATTTTTCAGCTCAGATTTTTTTTTTTTTTTGGCCATGTACAGTCTGCCAAAATTGAAAACCTAAATTTCATCATTAATGATTACTGAAGTTACTTTTAGGCTTTTTAGGATATTTCTGTATGCAACACAGGGCTCTCTTTTGAACCATTTCCTGCCATTACTGTGCTCATTGATGACACTCTTTATTCTACCTTCTAAGTCTACATTGTTGGCAAACCTAGGCTGAACACTGTGCCCATTATTAAACAGCCATCTGCATGTGCCCAAGAAAAATAGCAAAGAACAGAAAAAACCCTGTCAAGCTCTTATCCTTTGCCAATTTCTTCATTCAATTTCACAGTGTACTATGAGTGCTAATATAAAGTGGGTATTCTGATGATTTCACTTCTTCTCAATAGTCTGTAGTTTAAAGAAGCAGGAAGAACAGAAGCACAGAAAAAAGAAAACAGCTAGAGCTGTCATTACAAGCTACTGGATTGATATACGTTACTATATTACATTTGAGGGCAAAAGAATACTTGACAGAGCATATTTTAATATGTGTACCTATGTGTATGCATGTTTCGCCTTAAATTTTGTTACAAATACTTAGAAATACACAGAAATACAGTAGAGAATGATTGCAATAGCTTATATTCAGAGAACTTGACAAATGAAAACCCTATAAGAAGGAAAATCTGCTAAATATTACCTTGTATGAATGTTTTGTTAATATAATTTACACTTAGGCAAAAACAACATTTTTAGAGACGTTTAGAGCAAAAACACTATTTTAATTTACTTCTATGGAGCTATCCTTATAATTAATAACTATTTGATTCAAAACCAACATTTTTAGAGACGTTTAGAGCAAAAACACTATTTTAATTTACTTATATGGAGCTATCCTTATAATTAATAACTATTTGATTGTGATTCAGAAAAATCACGTGTTTACTAAGACATTCATAGAAACAAGTAGGTTTTTTTTTTCTTTCTATGTTTTGCCTACATTTAAAGAAAATGTTTCGAGAGAAGTGTCAGTTGTTCAGTCATATCTAATTCTTTGTAACCCTGTGGACTGTACTCCACCAGATTCTTCTGTCAATGGGATTCTCCAGGCAAGAATATTGGACTGCGTAGCCTTTTCCTCCCTAAGGGGATCTTCTCTACTCAGGGAGGAAACCCAGGTCTCCCGGATTGGAGACAGATTCTTCACTGTCTGAGCCACAAGAGGCTTCAGTTCTCCTAGCAGCATCTTTTCATTTTAGCTTTCTGACTATATACATATATATGATAAAAATAGAGTTTCTTAGAGTTAACACTTTAATAAACTGGAAAAAAATTGTTGCTTATGAGTCCAGTGGTCTTCAGATACGTCCTTTAGAGGTGAAATTTCTTCATCAGTCCTCCAGGGAAGCTGAAGGTGGTAGTGACAAGACCAAACAGAGAATCTGTTATTAACTTACATTTCAAACTACTTATCTGGGCTAAGAAAAAAATTGAGAGTCATTTATCTAGTCCACCTTCCTTAGCACTAGACCAAACAATTGTGGAATGCTTAAGAGTATATTCTGGCATATTACAAAGAATTTGTGTTGGACAGTATGCCGTATTGGGAGGACATATTATTACATATATGTTGTGGAGTACACAGTGTTCTATAGAGATTCTAAGCAAGGACCTCTACTCACTTGCTTAATGAGACCTATAATCCATACACCACTGAATCTGACTATTAATTTTGGCTATTTTTTCTTTCATTCTGTGCTTGCACAAATACCTGGCACATAATACAGTCTTAATCAATGTTTGTTAAAAGAACAAATACTGCAGAAAGTGTTCCTAAGCAACTGAAGTTCCTAGGATGGATTGATTGGATCTCTTTGCAGTCCAAGGGACTCTCAAGAGTCTTCTCCAACACCACAGTTAGAAAGCATCAATCCTTCGGCGCTCAGCTTTCTTCACCGTCCAACTCTCACATCCATACATGACCACTGGAAAAACCATAGCCTTGACTAGACGGACTTTTGTTGGCAAAGTAATGTCTCTGCTTTTCAATATGCTATCTAGGTTGGCCATAACCTTCCTTCCAAGGAGTAAGCGTCTTTTAATTTCATGGCTGCAATCACCATCAACAGTGATTCTGGAGCCCCAAAAAATAAAGTCTGACACTGTTTCCACTGTTTCCCCATCTATTTCCCATGAAGTGATGGGACCAGATGCCATCATATTCTGTAATCTAGCTCTACAAGTGAGAATTGATATTTATGTTAATTCCCATTTGAATTCTTGAGTCTGTTATCATTTGATCAGAACTTGAAAGGGAGAAAGGAAGATGAATTAACATGTTCAAACTACAAGCAATATATAATAATTTCTCACACTTATTGAATGTGAAGTATATGTCAGATTCTTTTAAGCACTTTACATAAATTAATACATTTAGTCCCCACAGTAGCCATTTGAAATATATAGGCTTCAAGTGAGTGAGATAAAACAACAAACAAAAAAACCCCTGAGGTTAGGTAACTTCCTAAGGTCATAAAGCAGGAAGCGGCAGAACATAGAATCACACCCAGTAGTACAGATACAGGATACCTTAAACACCATGCTATACTGTCTTTACAGAGAAGGCAATGGCACCCCACTCCAGTACTCTTGCCTGGAAAATCCCATGGACAGAAGAACCTGGTAGGCTGCAGTCCATGGGGTCGCGAAGAGTCGGACACGACTGAGCGACTTCACTTTCACTTTTCACTTTCATGCATTGGAGAAGGAAATGGCAACCCACTCCAGTGTTCTTGCCTGGAGAATCCCAGGGACAGGAGAGCCTGGTGGGCTGCCGTCTATGGGGTCGCACAGAGTCGGACACGACTGAAGCGACTTAGCAGCAGCAGCAGCATACTGTCTTTAACATTTTCTACTCCCATTCAATTATCTAGAAGTATATCTAGAAGTATATCTAGAAGTAAATTAGAAGATCAAGGCTCTGATTTCCATGAATCCACTATGACCTAGAAGTTTTATTGTTTTGTGTAATACTACACTTTGCTACTCATTAAAAGAAGCTGCTGGCTTAATGAGAAAGAAATGATGGATTTGGCTGTGGATATATTTAACAGATTAAGATAATGGAAACGTGCAGTTGAAATACAAACTCTTAGACTACAAACCTTGGCTAACATTCTTTCTTTAAAATAGATCTTTTGGAGTTATCTTGCTAAAAATGAAGAGAAATAAACTCCTACTTTTTAAAAGAGTTTTATAGCTTTTAAGACCTTTCATTTTCCACAATTCATTATAACATTTGTTACTTAGGGTGGTCAGTTATCATGATTTCTAGTTTATAGAATTTAGAAACAAGCTCAAAAAGGCTAAATATGATGTATAAGTCTACACATTTGTGCTAATTATCATTAATTTAGGTTACATAATGAAAATGGCCCCCAAAGCTTAGGTGATGTTACATTTTAAAATATATAGTATTTTATTATTCTTGTAACAGAAAACAGATTTGACAAAAAGTGGAGAGACAACTATAAGTGATGGAAAACTCCATAACCATTTAAAATACAATAACAGATATGAAAGCATAGAAAATGTGGTTTCTTGAGCTGTTCACACAAATAAGCATACATTTCTTCTTTGGATTGTGGAATTGAACTTTCAAAATTTTTTTTCCTTTATATAGGGTAAAATACAGTAAACCCTTGAACGATATGGTAGTTAGGGGCACCAATCCTTCCCACAGTTGAAAATTCAAGTATAACTTTGCAGTTAGCCCTCTGGATCCATAGTTCATACATCTGTGGATTCAACCAACTGTAGATTGTGTCATACTCCAGTAGTATTTATTGAAAAAAATCCGCTTATAAGTGGACCTATGCAGTTTACATCCATTTTGTTCAAGGGTCAACTGTACATTTAAGTGCTCTCTGCATAATAAAGATTTTATTATTTCATATTTTAGTGGACTGGCTAAAACTTATTGCAGTTTGTCTGTGTGACAGGCTTTGTGTTTATTGTTTTACATACATACCTCACTTCATCTTTAGACAGACCTTATACATAGTTTCTGCACCGGCCTAGTGGAGGCTGAATTGCTGAGTAACCAAGAGCTGAAACTCTGGAGCCAAACTGCATGGCTCTGCTCCACCAGTAAATTTGGGATGATCTTGGGCAATTTATGTTATTTCTCTGGAATTTATTTCCTCATCTCTGAAAGGGAAATAATAATTGAACTTAACTCTTAAGATTGATTGTTTTGAATGTTTATACAATGCCTGGCAAAAAATATCCTTCGGTGAATGTAAGCCACAAATGTCATTTTTAGAAGGAAGAAACTGAACTTTAGAGGAGAAGAATTGCCCAAAGTGGTGTAGCTAGCTACTGTAATTAATCTATATTTGAGACCTTCCTTGCAAAAAATGCTGTCTCCAACCTTCCAGGTTTTAATATTTGGCTCATTTGGATGCTGACTTGTCTATCCTTTCTATAAAGGTCTGGTGTCCCTGTTTTTTATTTTTTTCCCCCAGCAGTTCATTTTCAGTTCATTTACTGTTCATAGTGAAATTATTAGTTTTTCCTCCAGAACTTGGAACTCCATGAATAGCCACCATAGCAACAATCATGGCATTAATTGTGTGATTCCTGTGAGCAAGGTAGTGTTAAGTGCCATATATATTTTTATTTCATTTAATCATAAAAATAACACTGGAGGTTGAATATCAATATTATGTCCATTTTAAAGATGTGGAATCTGAGATCCAAGGTAGTAGCAAATTGCTGCAGGTCACACAGCTTGTAGGTTCCAGCTGGGATTTGAACTCAGATCATCTGTCCTGAGATAAATATCCAAGTTTCTGTATTACAGAATAACACAAAATTGATGGAGGTTTATCTCTGAGAATTTGAGTCTGTAATACTCAATTTTTAGTTGCTTACTCGGTTTCACACAGCTTATATAACATGATCATCAATATCAAAAAAAGAATGCTATTAGGAAGCAAGGAACATCAGCATTCCTTAGAAGTGCTGAAAAGCACAACACAAACAGATATGCTAAATCTGCACAACACTAGAGTAATAACTCAGCTAATGGGAAACATGAAGCCAAGAGCTAATATCAAATAACGGTTTTGAAGAAAAGTTAAAGAAATGCATTCTTAGGAATTTTTGTGAGTTTTGGTTAGATCTGAAGGGTCGATACAATATTCAGCAGAATACTCTTTCTTTGCTATCTCATATGCAGTTTGCAAATTATTAGTTTTCCTTGCTGATGTTTCTAATTTAGTTATATTTCTCGGCTTATGTTAGAGCACATTTTAAAGCATAAGTCTTTGTGAGAACACTCACCTGATTAAAATAGCTGTTTCTACTCCTGGGTCTGCTGTTTCCCAGGTTTGACATTCGCTGGACCATTGATATATTTGCAGAATATATCAAAATATATATATATCAAAATAGATATATATTTTATATATATATATATATATATCAAAATAGCAGAATCAGAAGTAATTATCAATGCATCTGCATTTTTGATATATATCTGGCATTCTGTTACTTTGGAATTCTTTAAAAAAGATAAATTTTAATGGATATATGTAGTAGGCATCTTTTGTATTCTCTCTAGCATTCATTCATCCTTCTTTTAATATTTAATAATATGTGATTTCTCCCCAAAGGGCCTTGTCTGCTTCCACACTTCACTCAGCTCATTTACTCTCCATAGGTCCAGTGTTTTGATCTTGGCTCTTTTATGATTATATTACTTGACCGCAATGACTCATTGTGTTGTACTTTTATATATGACGATGATGATGATGCGAAAGGCAACAGCAATGGCAAAGATTAGGAAGCAATTCTGGCCATGGGAAATTGGATGTGGGAGTTACCATGTAATCCACTTGATTTTTTCCTACCATTTAGTCAGCTATATTGTGCAGTATTTTCTTAGATTTCTGTTCATGCCAGAAGTTGGAAAATCTGAATGTGTAGTAGTTCTAATAGAGCTACTTCACCAATGCTGAAGGTGAGAATAAACTTAAATTAACAAAAAATAACAAAAAAGCTAACATTTATAGAGCATTTAGAATGTGCTAGGCAATGTTCCGAACACATTACATGTATTAGCTTACTATATTTAAAAGTAATTAAGTAATAAGATTCTTCCATTTCCACCAAGCATACATAATTACTCCACTTATTGACTTGGCTTTCTGAGCCAGGAGAAGAAATACACTATACGGAGTAATATATTTGCCAAAAAGGAACATGGCTTAATGAGGAAAGAGAAAGCTATGTTGTCTTCAGAGTGAATGTTGAATGTGATACATTAAAAGAAATAAAGGATGAAAAAGTAAGTTGGGTTCAGAATGTGACTATATGGACAATTGGGGAATTTAAATTTCATTCTGTAAAAAGAAGGAAACCAAAACATGTTTTTATGCAGTATTCTAACATAGGAGCTTATTTTGAGAAGAATGTAGAAGTGGACTGGGTTGATTGCTTTAGATCTGTCTCCTGTGTAAATTTGTTAATAGTTTTTTTTTTCATCTTTTGACTGCTTTATATGTTAAGAAAAGATACTTTAAATCCATATAGTGATATAAAAGATATATTATTATCAAAATAAAGGATTTTTAATGTCTTGAGATAGTGGGTACTTTTTATATTCTGTGAAGAAAGAGAAACAAAGCTAGTAGGAGAATCAGTGTTACAAATCTAGTTAGAAGAGATGAGGAGGTAAGAGACATACTTGTTGACAAGATAAATAACTGTGATAAGGATCAATTGAACAGTTTATTGCCTCTCAGTGGCATAATTTCTTTGTCAGCTGAACTAACATGAAGATTTGCCAGTAGAGGTGCAGGAGGAGGAAGGGTTTTCTCTTTCTAGTTTCTATTGTGTTCCTGTCACCTTGTAGCTTCTGTAGCTCCTGACTCCACAGTTTAAGGCAGCCAGCAGCACTCAGCAGTAAGCAGCTTCCCCTGGCAGCCCTTTGGTTTGGTTCATAGCAAATTCTGAAGAACGGCAGCTCCCAGTGGGAGGCTTCTCCTAGCATCCCAGCGGGCAAGTTTCCAGCAAGTTCCAGAGCAAGGTTTTCCAGCTAGTTGCTCCTACACATCACCAGAGCAAGTTCTTTGCCATTAAAAACAAATCATGGTTATGCCTTTTCCAGGGAGGTCTGGGTATCAACCTTGGGCTGGAGGAGGTGGGGTAATTAAGGAGGGAACACTTCCTTGGGTGTTCTCTCTTGCCTACAGGAGTAATGACTGTCTTACTTTGGGTAACAATAGTAGAATATCATAGGCTAGGTGCCCTAAACAATAGAAATTTATTTATTATAGAATGGAAGTTCTGGAAACTGGAGGTCTGAGATCAGGGTGCCAGCAAGGTCAAGTTCTAGAAAAGTCCTTCTCCTAGGTTCCACACTGCTAAGTTCTCTTTGTGTCCTCACATGGCAGAGAGCAGAGAGGAGAAGCAAGCTCTCTCATGACACTCATAAGGGCACAAATTTATTCAAGATGGCTTCACTCCTGTGGCCTCATCTAACGCTTATTACCTCCCAAAGGCCCTACCTCCTAATATCATCATACTAGGGTTCATGGTTTCAATACATTAATTCTGGAGGGAGAAAAGGGGAAATGTTTATTTCTACCATATTATGTGATATTATCTTGCTATTAAATTATTCATTATATCTGTGCCTCCTATCTTATTTTGAATTTTCTTTATGTCTTACTAGCCAGTCCCTTGTTACTGCAGTCTCCTGCTATAATTAATAATTCTTTATGTTAAATTTTCCTTCTTCAAATTATTGTGTTTTTACTTCCTGACTAGAGATAAATGAAAGAAAACAATTATTTGCACTAAACAGATAAATAAAATATAGCTATTTTAGCCTCTGACTACTATAATGTTCCCTGTAAGTTTTGTCCTTGCTGATTCACCCTTCAATACTGATATTTTAAAAAAGTAAATCCCAGATTTAAAATATATTACTTTGAGCTTTGTTCAAATTATTTTAAATTGTATTTAAAGATCTTACTCCTATGACATAGAGTTACTAGTTAACTTACACAGATAACATATACAATACAAACTAAGAGCTAACCAATCATACCCCCTCCTTACAAATTTGATCTTATTAAGTGAGCAACTAGCATTGCTCCACCTTTTTTTTTTTTGATTGACTTTTAAATGCATTGTTAAGGATAAGTTACTCTAATGTGGTTTCAATCTGTTGTTGTTGATCAGGTGCCCAGTTGTGTCCAACTCTTTGTGATGCCATGGACTGAAGCACACCAGGTCTTCCTGTCCCTCACCATCTCCCAGAGTTTGCCCAAATTCATATTCATTATAGGTTTCAGTGTACACTCAGTATGCTGTACTGTGCTGTGCTGTGCTTAGTCACTCAGTCATGTCCAACTTTTTGTGACCCCATGGACTGTAGTCCACTAGGTTCCTTGTCCATGGGGATTCTCCAGGCAAGAGAGTGGGTTGCCGTGCCTTCTTCCAGGGGATCTTCCTGACCCAGGGATCGAACCCAGTCTCTCATGTCTCCTGAACTGGCAGGCAGGTTCTTTGCTACTAGTGCCACCTAACTTATAAAATATAAATGTTTTAGAATGATTTTTCTTTAAAAAATATGCCTTTAAAAGCATCTTAATACATTTCTAGGGAAATCAAAGTACTTAGTGTATATAAATATGTTAATATATAATTGTTGAAAGCTGCAGAATAAATGACTTTGAAATCATTGTCATCTGCCAGTCAAACTCTTCATATCAAACTTAATGTAGTGGACAAAATGTAGTTTTCTTTAACTCTACATATTTCAACTCTAGCAACCTGCATGTGGAGAAATATGTTAGAGTAGCTTTTCTATTTACTGAGTAGTTGTTTTTTCTTATAATAATTGTATCTGCAGTTATTTTTTGGCTCCAATTGAAATGCTATAAAACATTTTCATAAGCTCTCATTTAAAAGTATTTTCTTATTGAGTAATTGCAATATAAGGGCCTGCAATTGCATTAAGCATTTGGAATGAATAGGAAAGAATTGAGTGAAAGCAAAATGAATTTATTAAGCCTCTGTTGAATAGAGGCAGGTAAATAGAGAGAAGTCCTAACTCAAAGCATTTATTTATATAACTGTATAAAATGTTCATTCCTGAACCTTCTAGGTAAAGCAAAAGGAGAGGTTAACTTTATACAACCTGAAAGATTATCCTCAGATGTCCTGGGGAGATAAATATTTGTGTCATGGTAGTTCCCTAGAGGGAGGTTACAGAACCCCACCCAGTGTGACTCTTCTGGAGTAATAGACTTCAGGGAGATGAGAAGAAAGTCAAAGAGATGCTTGTGAATCAAGAAATTGACCCTACCATCAGAGAGCCATCTAAACAGTCTTCTATGAGCCAATATAATTTAGCTGTAGAATGTCATTCAGAAAGAATGAAGGAGACGAGGGGAAATTTTGCCTATGCCTTAGGAAGGAAGCCAGGAGAAAAAATATTTTAACTGTATGTGCTTTTTTTTAACAGTGAAAACAATACTACTTTGTAATGTTGCATAATGTTAAAAAATATAGTTGACACTTTATCTCACGTTCAGAGGGATGCCCTCAAGCCCAACATTTTAATTTTTCATTATGCATTTTGGTCAGGTCCTAGAGTTCAGGGGTTTCTAATGCTGCAATTTTTCCTGGAGGTTTCAATGAATATTTTAGTGTTTAAGCAACCCTAGCTTGTTGCCCTAAAAGAAACTTATTTAACAAACTGCATAGAAATACTTAGCAATCATTTTCAGTGTATGTCATTTCCTAACTCCAAATGATTTGGTAACTCTGATAATGGTAACTGTTACTGAAGTATTTGCTAACCATTATATTTAGGTCAAGGCTTCCCAGGTGGTGGTAGTGGTAAAGAACTTGCCTGCCAATTCAGGAGACGCCAAGAGACAGAGGTTTGATCCCTGGGGAGGGAAGATCCCCTGGAGAGGACATGGTAACCCACTCCGGTATTCTTGCCTGGAGAATCCTCTGGATAGAGGACCCTGGCGGGCTACAGTCCACAGAGTCACACAAATTTGGGTATGACTGAAACAATGTAGCACGCACACATACATACTTAGGTAAAAGACTATATTGACCACATCCAAATTGTTTACCTGTGAAAAATGATACAGCTCTTTTTACATCTTACCTTTTCTGGAGTCAGATAATAAAAAACCTATCAAAAATATACTTACTACTTTCCTTTCTTGATCTTTATAAAATTGAAATATATTTATCATTAACCTTATTTTTGTTTTCAGTCCTATGCACAGATAATAGAAGATTTAGTTCTCCTGGACACTTAGAGATTTTTCATATTACAATGCACATTTTTTGGTAGCTTTTAAATTTCTGTAGACTTTTCCAAAACTCTCATTTTTACATTTTCAAATGTTGGTAGACAACTTTTAATTCAAGAAACATTCATGGATGACTGCAATATGATATATCCTATGGGATATAAGACTAAATAAGATATAATCTTCATCCTTATAGATTTTGGATATAAAAGTAAGTGTATTTTGACATTTTTCATTTTTCCAGATATTATTCAAACACCAATCATTTAAATAATGCTTTTGTAAATTTATTGTAAAAACTCTCAAAATCTTTTTAAGTTATAGGCTTTTGAAAAATATATTCTACTTACTCTGACAAAGTCATGTGGCATTTTCTGTCATCTGGATGGTAATATTAAAGTTATTTGTAGTGTAAATTACCATACTTTTGTTTTTCATATGCACTTTGCATAGTTGGATTTCAAATCTACTAATCTACCAAAATATTCAATAGAATACACAAGGATTAGTGCTTTCCTTAGCTCCTCCAAATTCTTTAGTTATTACGTGCACAGTAATAACCACCTTGAAGCGGCTCATTCAGTGGAGCCAGCTGCTAGGGTCATGTCCTAAATACAGCTTAAACAGCAGGCTCCAATCTGATGAAACCTGACCAGTAATCGTGGAGCAAACAGAAGCGCAGCAGCCATTCATAGTTAAGATTCACCAGGCACACAAAGCTGAAAGCACCTCTTCTGCTTTGACATTATCTACAGGTCCAATCCTCAATATGCTGATTCTATCATAATACAGAAAATTGGTTAATTCCCTCTGGAAATTAGCAATGAAAAAAGTCTCCCCTTGAATCGCTCTTGCTTCTTCTTTTGATTGGCTGATGTTATCTTTCCTTTACCTGAGGATAAAAGAAACATTTTTAAGTTTGTCCATTTATAAAACATCTGCAAATTTTCTGTAGGCTTGCAGTGCACAATAAGGCTTGTACAAATGAAATGAAGTAAGCATTCTCCAAATCTAATTAGACTATTCTTTAAAAAATAATTTCAAGATTTTTTGTTTATTAATTCTTGTGAAAATAAACTGAAAGTGTTAGCCTCTCAATCTTGTCCAACTCTTTGAGACCCCATGGACTGTAGCTTGCCAGGCTCCTTGATCCCTGGAAATCTCGATGCAAGAATACTGAAGTGGGTTGCCATTCCCTTCTCCAGTGGATCCTCCTGATCCAGGGATTGAACCCAGATCTCTCGAATTACAGGCAGATTCTTTACCATCTGAGCCACTAGGGAAGCTTTTTAATGATAAGCAGTTTTTTACTTAGAGCCATATTTTAAATGGAGGGTGAAGAATTCTGAATCCTCTCTATAGTTATCTCCTGCTTCTTGAATATATTGATGGCATGCCTCTATACTGCAATACAGGCAGGTATGTGCATACACACACACACACAAACACACAAACACACATGCTATAATATCCTGGTTATGTCACACAATAGCTATAATATGGTAAAATGCTGGCAACTACTTACATGAAAACTCATTATGGAAAAATGCGTATAGAGAGATTTTTCTATCATGATAATTCTGAAGGTGATGATTTTGAGATTTGTGGGTTGCTGAGTGTACACTTTTCATACTGTGGAAAATTCTGAAAGAGATGGGAATACCAGACCACTTGACCTGTCTCTTGAGAAACCTGTATTCAGGTCAGGAAGCAACAGTTAGAACTAGACATGGAACAACAGACTAGTTCCAAATAGGAAAAGGAGTACATCAAGGCTGTATGCAGAGTACATCATGAGAAATGCTGGGCTGGAAGAAGCACAAGCTGGAATCAAGATTGCTGGGAGAAATATCAATAACCTCAGATATGCAAATGACATCACCCTCATGGCAGAAAGTGAAGAGGAACTGAAGAGCCTCTTGACGAAAGTGAAAGAGGAGAGTGAAAAAGTTGGCTTAAGGCTCAACATTCAGAAAACTAAGATCGTGGCAGCTAGTCCCATCACTTCATGGGAAATAAAGGGGGAAACAGTGTCAGACTTTATTTTTTTGGCTCCAAAATCACTGTAGATGGCGATTGCAGCCATGAAATTGAAAACATTTACTCCTTGGAAGGAAAGTTATGACCAACCTAGACAGCATATTAAAAAGCAGAGACATTATTTTGCCAACAAATGTCCATCTAGTCAAGGCTATGGATTTTCCAGTAGTCATGTATGGATGTGAGAGTTGGACTGTGAAGAAAGCTGAGTGGAGAAGAATTTATGCTTTTGAACTGTGGTGTTGGAGAAGACTCTTGAGAGTCCCTTGGACTGCAAGGAGATCCAACCAGTCCATCCTAAAGGAGATCAGTCCTGGGTGTTCATTGGAAGGGCTGATGTTGAAGCTGAAACTCCAATATTTTGGCCACCCCATGTGAAGAATTGACTCATTGGAAAAGACCTTGATGCTGGGAAAGATTGAGAGCAGGAGGAGAAAGGGATGACAGAGGATGAGATGGCTGGATGGCATCACCGACTCGATGGACATGGGTTTGGGTGCACTCAGGGTGTTGGTGAAGGACAGGGAGGCTTGGCGTGCTGCGATTCATGGGGTTGCAAAAAGTTGGATACGACTGAGCCCCTGAGCTGAGCTGAACTGAACTGAGTGTTCCCTACACTGGCTACTTCCTTTGCCTTTTGCGAATGTATTCATATGATATTTGCTAAATGTGCCACAATATATGTAATTACTGTGACCTTTAAAATTGGGATTACGTTAGTCTTCTTCTGATGTTAGTGCACTGATGAATCTCTCTGTTCAAAGGAACAAGGAGATAGTTTTCATCAGGAGTCATTTAGAAATAAGGAATCCCATATTTCTCTCTATCTTAAACCTAAAATATACACTTTTATTATTAGTGTGTTTGATTGCTACTTCATTGGTCGTTTATGCCAAATATGCAGTTTTGTTCTCTCACCTTCCCTCACCACCCAGGGTAAAAATCACTACATTTTAAGCAGCCTTGTTCCCAGTGCTCAACACTGCACTACCAGCCAATTTAGAGGTATGTTTAATGAATGGTTTTGATTAAGATAATGATGCTTATCTATTTACTATTTAGAGACCATTTAACAACAGTGATCACTTTTTAATTTTCTAGCATACCTTGTGGCTTGTATGCAAATTTAAGAGATAAGTACAATTAAAAAAAAAAAACTGTTTTGATCTTAACCTTTATGATTTGGTGGTCTTCTTGACTGATTTTTTAGCCATTTCCCTATCTTAAGTGTCAACTATAGTTTATATTAGATGAGTTTACCCAGTTTTAAATTCATTTTCCTCCTTATTGAGCAATTTTCCCCTTTTATTCTCACTGGTTTTTAATTAGAAACTTATGACCATAGGATAGAGAAAAGTTTTAATGACTTGAACATAAATTTTATCTATTGTCACTATTTCAAGTAGTCATGCTTAGTTCATTAGATAGGTTTCACTGTACTTTTTATTTTAAATAACAGTTTCTTAGTAAACCTGTGTCTGTGGTTCTATAGCACTTTAACGAACTTCCTCTACAAATCAAATTTCTGTCTCTCACTTTCTTCTTCTAACAATGGTAGTACAAAGCAGGGCCTTGAATGTGCTCCTGTTAGTCCAATAGGTCCTAATTCAAATATGCTAGAGATGAATCTTCAAAGTAGTAAAATACTATTGCTACTCCTACTATTATTGTCACTACAATAATAGCTACAAATCCACTAGACATATCCATTAAATATTTACTCTGAACTTAATGATGACATTCCAGTTAGGGCAATTGTTTATTTATCTATGATGTAGATGTAGAAAATTGTGATTTAAAAGTTTGAGTAATATGGCTAACTAATGCTATTAAATGGTAGAGCTGGAACTCAAACCCAGGTTTATAGAGTTCCAAATGGAATCTTAGCCCTTATATTTACCCTGTATTTGCTGCTGCTGCTGCTAAGTCGCTTCAGTCGTGTCCAACTCTGTGCAACCCCATAGATGGCAGCCCACCAGGCTCCGCTGTCCCTGGGATTCTCCAGGCAAGAACAATGGAGTGGGTTGCCATTTCCTTCTCCAATGCAGCAAAGTGAAAAGTGAAAGTGAAGTCGCTCAGTCGTGTCCGACTCTTCGCGACCCCATGGACTGCAGCCTACCAGGCTCCTCCATCCATGGGATTTTTCAGGCAAGAGTACTGGAGTGGGGTGCCATTGCCTTCTCCACCCTGTATTTGAACACCTGTATTTGAACGTGGGGCAAAAATTTGAAGAGAAAAAAATGTCACATATCTGGTAGATAAGCTTTTAAATGTACCTTTAGAAACCCTAATTATCTAATGCCATTCTTTCAGATTGGTTATTGCTTGAGGGTGACTAGAGGCAACTGTAAGCTTTTGGAAAAAAATTCTGTCAACATATTTCTTAAACTCAACCCAGTGAGGACTCCTTGTGAGAAACAGTAATGTCTGACTCTGTAATCTGATCTTCAAATAACCAGTGCAGATTTGGGATTGTAGAGATAGGAGATTGAGAAAGAACATGGAAAACATTCAATCTGTTAGAAATGAAGCTTACTTTAAGCAATGCAGCCTTTGCTCGAATAATATTTTTAAATTAATATTAATTCTTAATTAAATTTTAAAAAAATGAAATGATGTTTAGTAACCTAGCATACAATTACAGTCTTTTCAACATCATAATCAATTTAATACCATCATACCTGGATTTTATTCAATACTTTTTTATCAACATTCCTTATGCATGCCCTGAAAAATATGAGGACCAGCTTCTGATCTTGGTAAAAGGTATTATTCATAAGTAGAATATGAATGATTTAAAATTTATAGTTTCTATACTAAATAGTAAAGGGAATTACCTCCTACAAGGTAATGCCCTAAAACTTCCAAATACCATCAAAGAAATTACTTTCAGAAAAGAACCATTGTGTAAGCAAATCTTGTTTTCATTTCATTCTTGGAGTTCTATAATTTTCTATTCCCAATATGCCTTTCAAAAGGATATAAAACTCTTTTTTTCCTTATGTTAGCATAAACATTTTTTTTCTACTATCAGATCAGAACTCTGTAAAGAAGAGACCATTGTTAAAGGGGTCTTACACTGAATGGACAGGAGCTTGAGCAAACTCTGGGAGATAGAAAAGGACAGAGAAGCCTGGTGTGCTGCAGTCTATGGGGATGCAAAGAGTCGGACACGACTTAGTGACTGAAGAACCATAAAAGTGGTTATAAATCCATTATTAAATGGTCTTCTATGTAATTACAATTTATCTTTGGCTTGCTTTTTTCCAGTCTATGTGTGCTATCATCACTTTTATATTATACTTAAGCTGATAAAGAGTTTTTAAAAGAAAAAAAAAATAAAATAAAGGGGTCTTACATAAACACTGAGAAAATAAGATAAATAAAAGTAGCACATTATTGATTATTTCAAAATATAAAGCAAACTTTCTGAATAAAGTTAGTAAAACAAATGTATAAAATACAAAAAAGTAAGAATTGTTCATTTAAAAATCACCAAAGATCTACTCAAAAAATATAAAAGTAGCTTTATTAGCCATGACATGTTGGAATTGATTCAGATAGGCTAGCTGATTTTCTAGTATAACCTCTTGACTGCTACCTGGATGCTAAGGCTCATTTTCTGTGACATAGCAACTCTCTTAGTCACTCCAAGATTTACTTTACTCTTTCTACATCCTTAACTGATAATCTCAAGTGTATTTTTTTCATGCACCATTCAATATCATGGTAAACCAAGTCTATGCCCTGACCAGTAATGCTGAAGAAGCTGAAGTTGAACCGTCCTATGAAGATCTACAAGACCTTTTAGAATTAACATCCAAAAAAGATGTCGTTTTCATTATAGGGGACTGGAATGCAGAAGTAGGAAGTCAAGAAACACCTGGAGTAACAGGAAAATTTGGACTTGTAGTACAGAATGAAGCAGGCTAAAGGGTAATAGAGTTTTGTCAAAAGAATGCACTGGTCATAGCAAACACACTCTTCCAACACAAGAGAAGACTCTACACATGGATATCACCAGATGGTCAACACTGAAATCAGAACGATTATATTCTTTGCAGCCAAAGATGGAGAAGCTCTAAACAGTCAGCAAAAACAAGACTGGGAGCTGACTGTGACACAGATCATGAACTCCTTATTGCCAAAATAAGACCAAAATTAAAGAAAGTGGGGAAAAGCACTAGACCATTCAGGTATGACCTAAATCAAATCCCTTATGATTATACAGTGGTTGTGAGAAATACATTTAAGGGACTAGATCTGATAGATAGAGTGCCTGATGAACTATGGATGGAGGTTTGTGACATTGTGCAGGAGACAGGGATCAAGACCATCCCCAAGAAAAAGAAATGCAAAAAAGCAAAATGGCTGTCTGAGGAGACCTTACAAATAGCTGTGAAAAGAAGAGAAGTAAAAAGCAAAGGAGGAAAGGAAAGATATTCCCATTTGAATGCAGAGTTCCAAAGAATACCAAGGAGACATAAGAAAGCCTTCCTCAGTGATCAATGCAAAGAAATAGAGGAAAACAATAGAATAGGAAAGATTAGAGATCTCTTTAAGAAAATTAGACATACTAAGGGAACATTTCATGCAAAGATGAGCACAATAAAGAACAGAAATGATATGGACCTAACAGAAGCAGACGCTATTAAGAAGAGATGGCAAGAATACACAGAAGAAGTGTACAAAAAAGATCTTCATGAGTAAAGTAATGCTCAAAACCCTCCAAGCCAGGCTTCAGCAATACATGAACCATGAACTTCCAGATGCTCAATTTGGCTTTAGAAAAGGCAGAGGAACCAGAGATCAAATTGCCAACATCCTCTGAATCATTGAAAGAGCAAGAGAGTTCCAGAAAAACATCTATTTCTGCTTTATTGACTATGCCAAAGCCTTTGACTGTGTGGATCACAATAAACTGTGGAAAATTCTGAAAGAAATGGGAATACCAGACCATCTGACCTGTCTCTTGAGAAACCTGTATGCAGGTCAGGAAGCAACAGTTAGAACTGGACATGGAACAACAGACTGGTTCCAAATAGGAAAAGGAGTATGTCAAGGCTGTATATATTTTCATTTTGCTTATTTAACTTATAGGCAGAGTCATTATGAGAAACGCTGGGCTGGAGAAAGCACAAGCTGGAATCAAATTGCTAGGAGAAAGATCAATAACCTCAGATATGCAGATGATACCACCATTTTGGCAGAAAGTGAAGAAGAACTCAAGAGCCTCTTGATGAAAATGAAAGAGGAGAGTGAAAAAGTTGGCTTAAACTCAACAGTCAGAAAACTAAGATCATGGCATCCAGTCCCATCACTTCATGGCAAATAGATGGGGAAATAGTGGAAACAGTGCCTGACTTTATTTTTTGGAGCTCCAAAATCACTGAAGATGGTGATTGCAGCCATAAAATTAAAAGACTCTTACTCCTTGGAAGGAAAGTTACGACCAACCTAGACACCATATTAAAAAGCAGAGACATTACTTTGTCAACAAAGGTCTGTCTAGTCAAGGCTATGGTTTTTCCAGTAGTCATGTATGGATGTGAGAGTTGGACTATAAAGAAACCTGAGTGGAGAAGAATTGATGCTTTTGAACTGTGGTGTTGGAGAAGACTCTTGAGAGTCCCTTGGACTGCAAGGAGATCCAACCAGTCCATCCTAAAGGAAATCAGTCCTGGGTGTTCATTGGGAAGACTGATGTTGAAGCTGAAACTCCAATATTTTGGTCACCTGATGTAAAGAGCTGACTCATTTGAAAAGACCCTGGCATTGGGAACGATTGAAGGCAGGAGGAGAAGGGGATGACAGAGAATGAGATGGTTAGATGGCATCACTGACTCATTGGACATGAGTTTGAGTAAACTCTGGGAGTTGGTGATGGACAGGGGGGCCTGGTGTGCTGCAGTTCATGGGGTCACAAAGAGTCGGACACTACTGAGCGACTGAACTGAACTGAACTGATGCAAATACTTTGCTCAGAAGAACCCAGCTGCCACTGACACTGTGTAAATACCTACTGAAAATATATATATTGTCCTTAACTTTTGTTTAGAAAGTTTTGTTGTAGGCAGACATTTAAATTTTATGATGATCACATACATCTATAATTTCCTTTGTAACGATTTCATTGCTTTAAGTACTAAATAAAGCACACACTCTCTCTCTCTCTCTCTCTCTCTATATATATATACATATATATTTATATGCATGTGTATATACATATATATCCATTTACTCAGGAAGGCTGGCCATCCTAGATCATTTTATTCTACTCATTTTTCTATGACCTTGTCCTGCTTATTATTTTACAAAATTTATCTTAAATTCTTTTATTTCATGTCTCTCTTCAATTACATATCTACTTCAGATAATGCATATTTCAAGAAAAAAGATTTTGTTCACTGCTGTATTTCTAAAACCTAAATCAGAGAAAGCATTCAATATATATTTGAAAATGTTGAATGAATGTTAATAATATAATTAGGATTTCAAGTGCTTCTCCAGAAATATGAAAAGAAAACATTATCTACAAGCATATTTTTATGTCAGAAACTTTATTTTTAGCATTTTAGCTAATTGTTATAATAGTTCTGCTGGAAAGACAGCATTATCTTCAGTTTTTAAATTATGAAAATGACATTCAAAGAAAGTATTAGTTCCCCTTTGTCACAAATTTTCATGTTCAGAGATCAAGCATATATTCCAGCTGTCTAACCGTAAATACAGGCTTTTTAAACAATACTGACTTAGAACCTGTGCATCCAATTATTTTACATAAAAATTAGCTCTATTACTAGATGGCAAAGAGGGGTAAAGATTTCTCTTTGAGCCATTAATAACCACTAATTGGTAGCCAAATTTATCCAAGGGATGCAAAACATTGAAATTTAGTTTTTATTGTTTACCTGGTGACTTATATTGTTGTTGTTCAGTCGCTCAATCATGTCCAACTCTTTGCGACCCCATGGATTGCCAGGCTTACCTTGAGTCATGTTCATCTAACCATCTCCTTCCCTCTCATCGCCTTGTCTTCCTGCCTTCAATCTTTCCCAGCACCAGTGTCTTTTCCAATGAGTCATCTCTTTGCATCAGGAGGTCAAAGTATTGGAGCTTCGGCTTCAGCATCAGTCCTTTCAATGAATATTCAAAGTTGATTTCCTTTAGGATGGACTGGTTTGATCTCCTTGTTGTCCAAAGGTCTCTCTGAGTCTTATTCAGCCCCTCAGTTCAAAAGAATCAATTCTTCAGCGCTCAGCCCTTTTTATTGTCCAGATCTCACATCTATACATGACTACTGAAAAAACCATAAATTTGACTATACATAATTTTGTTGGCAAAGTAACGTCTCTGCTTTTTAAAACACTGCCTAGATTTGTCATTGTTTTTCTTCCAACAAGCAAGCATCTTTTAATTTTATGGCTGCAGTAACTGTTCACAGTGATTTTGGAACTGAAGAAAATAAAGATTTATAGCATCACAATTAAAAGGGCAATCTAAGTCTTATTTGGTTGGTCATATTGTTCGACAAGAAACTATAGTAAAAATAAGGTTGTTTAATTTACCTGATAATTTTGTTTAATATAAAATGCCATCATTTTGTGTTTCTTTTAATAAATTTAAATCCATTTATCTTCTGGAACAAGTTTATCTGTACACTAGCACACATACACCCACATCCCATCCTCCCTAATTCCTTCCCTAAAAGCTCAAGAATTTTTAGGGTTTTATTATTTTAATTTCTAGAAAAATTGACCTTTATAGTTCTTTAATGCACAGAAATATAAAGAATTGATTGTTTCTACTATACTTTTGCTCCTGTTATATGCACATTATCCTATGTTGTTGTGTTGTTTCAGTCATACCTGACTCTGCAACCCCATGGACTGTAGCCTGCCATGCTCCTTTGTCCTTGGGATTTTCAAAACAAGAATGGTCAAGTGAGTTGCTATTTCCTCCTCCAGGGGAATGTCCCAATGCAGGGATTGAAACTGCTTCTCTAACACTGGCAGACAGATTCTTTACTACTGAACCACCTGGGAAGCCCTTGTGTTATATTTACAGATAACATCATATTCACAGTTAACAGTTCCTATGATATGCACATTATCCTATGTTGTTGGTGTGTTGTGTTCAATTGTGTCTGATTCTTTGTGACCCCATGGATTGTAGTCTGCCGGCTAACTCTGTCTAGGGGATTTCTCAGGGAAGAATACTGGAGTGGGTTGCCATTTCCTTCTCCAGGGGATCTTCCCAACCCAGGGATCAAATCCATGTCTCCTGTATTGCAGACAAATTCTTTACCTCTGAGCCATCAGGAAAGCCCCAAAGCACATCTTATCCCATCATAAATATTTTCACCTTGGGGAAACTTACATAGCTCCCTTTCCCACTAATTCTCATGCACATACAATGCAAATACAAAATATCCTAGATAAAATTGCCATGAAGATGAAGTTTGTTGTTAAAAACAATAGGAGTGAAAGAAATATATTTTTTATACGACTAGGGGGAACGTTTGTGTAATCCAAGGTAGAAATGACATTGAACTGCGGCAAGAAACTGCAGTTTCGTACTGGAAAGCCAGCAGCACTCTCTTCCTGAATTTTCATTTTTCCACTTTCTGCATATTTGTTCTGTTTTCCTTTCTCTGTAGACCAACATTTTTTGATTATTTGTCCAAAGGAATGGAAAGTGGTGCATCAACGGCTTGTAGGTTTATATCGTCTTTTTTAATAGGTTAGTTGATAGTAAGCTATTTTCAACTTAAATTCCAGGTTTCTAAAAGATAGAATGAAAATATCCCAGTTTAGGTGTTGTTCAGTAGCCTACAGCCAGGAGAGTCACATTATAGAAAAGAAACAATGATACAAGGAAGTAAACCTGTGGGTAGGCAGGCAGTGCCCAAAAAGAAGACCAGATTGACACTCAAATTAGTGCCCACTGAATTTCCGACAATTTTCCATTACATTATTAGCTTACAGGGCTTATTAGCTAGCAATTTTTGATTCACTAAGGCAATTTTGTTATCATATCTCATGCTGTACACATAATTTGGAAACTACAGAAGTCATGTTCCAGGGAGTATTCAGGGCTATGAAATAAACCTGGCACATGATATATGAATATCAAATTTCCTTCATGGCTATTAATTTAATGTGGTTATATCAGAATTAAAAATAGATATACTAAAAGTACCAAAATTTTAATAAATATTTTATCTCAGGATACCACACATACAGAAATGCAAACAAATCCTAAATGTAAATCTTGATGAATTATCAAAAAGTGAATCATCTGTTCAATTCTGTGAAACTGAACCTTACCCATTCACTACAGCACCCATATAGTCTCTCCAAAGATGAGTATTACCTCACTTCTCAAATCATAGATTATTTTCTCTCTTTTGCATTTTATTTATATGGCGTAAAAGTGTGAATTCATTTGTGACAGTCCTCTTAACAACATATTAGTGAGGTTCATACAAGCTACTTAATATGAATATGGTTTGCTTAATGGTATTATATAATAATAGGCCTTTGTCTGTAAGCATATTACTTTTTGGTTGCTTACCCCTTGTGTTGTGAAAGTAGTTTTAAAGTTTTTGGTTTTTATGGATAATAATGTTGTGTACATTCTAGGTATGTCATTTGAAATATATTTCTCTTGGCACATATATTAGCAGTGGAATAGCTGGATCATAGAACATGCATATTTTGAGCTACAGATATTACTGGGAGCTTCCTCAATGGCTCAGCGGTAAAGAATCTGCCTGCCAATGCAGGAGATCTGGGTTTGATCTCTAAGTAGGGGAGATCCTGTGGAGAAGGAAATAGCTACCCACTCCAATAGTATTGCCTGGGAAATCCCAAGGACAGAGGAGCCTGCTGTGCTACAGTCCACGGGGCCTCAAAGAGTCAGACATGACTTAAATGACTAAATAACAAGAACACTAATATATTACCAGCTTCCCAAAGCTTTATTATCACCTTATTCTTAAATCATCAATGAATGAGAGTTCTGATCACTTTACATTCTTGCTAACACTTGACTTGTAAGTCTATTTTTGCATTGATGAATATAGATTGGGTCAAAAGTATATTAATTATTAATCTTTCCCTTCCTAGGTGGTTCTAGTGGTAAAGAACCTGCCTACCATTGCAGGTAGACTTAAGAGATATGTGTTCAATCCCTGGGTTGGGAAGATCCCCTGGAGGAGGGCACAGCAACCTACTCCAGTATTCTTAACGAGAGAATACCATGGACAGAGAGGTGGGCTACAGTCCATAGGGTCGCAAAGAGTCATGCACTACTGGAGTGATTTAACATGCATACACATGAGTTGTAACATATTTTAATTTGTTTTTCATTTAAAAGTTTTTGACTTGAAATGTCTATTCAGATATATTTTCCTCATTTTTCATAGGGTTTTTCTTTTTTACTTTTTGGGATTTCCATGTATATTTAATATTCAAATAATTTGCTGTAATATGAATTTCAAATAGTTTTGTCTACTCTGTGGCTTAACTTTTCACTTTCTAATATGTTTTTATATGCAGAATTTCATGAATTTTAATATAATCCTGTTTATAATATTATTTGCCTTACAAATTTCTGTTTTCAATGTAAGCTTAAAATTTGTTAAACTCTAAAACTGTACATCTTAAAAAGGTTAATTTTACTCTATATGAATTCTTCCATAAATTCCCAATCCTCTCATATATGAGTCGCTCACAACTGAGTGACTGAACTGAACTGAACTGATTATTTTATTTTTAATGATATTTTCTAGAAGCATAATGCTCTACCTCCAACATTTATATATACAATTCACATACAATTATTTATGTGTGTGTGTGTGTGTGTGTGTGTCAGTGTGGTATGAGGTAGGGATCAATGGGTATATATTTCATTGATACAATACAATTTATTTTAAAGACTTCACCCACTTCTCTTAAATGCCACATTGGATGTAAATTAAATGTTGTGTTTCACTAATTTAGTTGAGTTCGCCTGGCACCTAATAGCACCCATGAAGCTTTAAAATAAACTTAACCACCAGGTTAAGTTTCCTATCAGGTTTTTTCTTCATCAGTATTGTCTTGGCTATTCTCGGGTCATTTCACTTCCATATAAACTTGAAAATAACCTAAACAACTCCGAACACACACATAGACACACAAAACACTCCTACATAATATTTGCAGTGAATCAAATCTATAGATCAGTTCTTTACAGTATTGAATCATTTTATTCATGAACGTAATATATTCTTAAATGTTTAAGGAGCTCCTTTAATTTTTCTCAATAGCATTTATGCATTTCTGTGCAGTGTTGTCTTATATTTTAAATTCTTACAACTAGATTAATTCACGAGTCTTTTTCAAAGTAACTATAAATGGTATTTATTTAACATATTAAATACATTTTATTCAATTAAATACTATTGTTTCTTCAAATACAATGGATTTTTATACATGGAAATTCTGTTTAAATTATCTTACTATGTTGCATTTTAACCCTATCAATTTATATTTTAGATTATGAGTTTTTATGTAACTGATCACATCCTCTATGAACAATGAAGTTTTCTTTCTTTCAAACTCTTGTAATTTTTTTCTCACTTTTAATAAAATGTCAAATTTAATAGTTATTGTAAATGCTGAAGACATTCTTATATTTTCAGCTCAGATAAAAATATCTTTCATTCTTTCATTATTTCATTATTAACTATTCTATAGATATTGATTAATCTTTATGCTATTATTGGTAGGTATTAATTATTAAGCTAATGAGGTTTTCTCTAATACTTGGTTGTCAATAGTTCTATTATAAACTGAATTTTGAATTTTACTATGTGCTTCTTCTGTGTCTATTGTGATGGGTATGTGGATTGTTCAATTTTATTCTGTTGTTATGGTTATTTTATTGTTTGAATTTCAAGCGTACAATCAAATATCTTAGATGATGTCCTAAAATAGCAGTGACTAAAGCAAGGCTCAAACTGCTAAAGTTTTACTAAGGAGGTATAAGACCAAGCAGTGAAGTTGATAAAAAAAAAAAGGAAAGAAAAAGAGAGAGAAAGAGAGACACCAAAAAGCTCAAATTAATGTGACACAATGCATTATCTAATTGAATTCCTCCTCACAGTCAGCCAGGAAGAGACCTAGAATGTCACTCAGTAGACTGTTTGCTTGGCACCCATGCTTTCATTGTTTGATGAAAGAGGAGTCTACAACACAGACATACTACTTACCTTTTAACTTTGTGGTAAGCTTGTGAATCTTTAAAAGTATCCTGATCCTTTCCAACTGTTCATATTGTCTATTTATTTTTATCAATATAGATTCATATTTTCCAATTTTATTTAATGTGCTATCAGTTCAGTTCACAGTTCAGTCGCTCAGTCATGTCCGACTCTTTGTGACCCCATGAATCGCAGCACGCCAGGCCTCCCTGTCCATCACCAACTCCCGGAGTCTACCCAAACCCATGTCCATCGAGTCAGTGATGCCATCCAGCCATCTCATCCTCTGTTGTCCCCTTCTCCTCCTGCTCCCAATCCTTCCCAGCATCAGGGTCTTTTCCAATGAGTCAACTCTTCACATCAGGTGGCCAAAGTATTGGGGTTTCAGCTTCAACATCAGTCCTTCCAATGAACACCCAGGACTGATCTCCTTTAGGATGGACTGGGTGGATCTCCTTGCAGTCCAAGGGACTCTCAAGAGTCTTCTCCAACACTACAGTTCAAAAGCATCAATTCTTCAGTGCTCAGCTTTCTTCACCGTCCAACTCTCACATCCATACATGACTACTGGAAAAACCATAGCCTTGACTAGACTGACCTTTGTTGGCAGAGTAATGTCTCTGCTTTTAAATAAGCTATCTAGGTTGGTCATAACCTTCCTTCCAAGGAGCAAGCGTCTTTTAATTTCCTGGCTGCAATCACCATCTGCAATGATTTTGGAGCCCAAAAATATAAAGTCTGACACTGTTTGCACTGTTTCCCCATCTATTTCCCATGAAGTGATGGGACCACATGCCATATTCTTAGTTTCCTGAATGTTGAGCTTTAAGCCAACTTTTTCACTGTCTTCTTTCACTTTCATCAAGAAGCTCTTTAGTTCTTCGTTTTCTGCCATAAGGGTGGTGTCATCTGCATATCTGAGATTATTGATATTTCTCCCAGCAATCTTGATTCCAGCTTGTGTTTCTTCCAGCCCAGTGTTTCTTATGAGGTACTCTGCATATAAGTTAAATAAGCAGGGTGACAATATACAGCCTTGACGTACTCCTTTTCCTATTTGGAACTAGTCTGTTGTTCCATGTCCAGTTCTAACTGTTGCTTCCTGACCTGCATACAGGTTTCTCAAGAGACAGGTCAGATGGTCTGATATTCCTATCTCTTTCAGAATTTTCCACAGTTTATTGTGATCCACACAGTCAAAGGCTTTGGCATAGTCAATAAAGCAGAAATAGATGTTTTTCTGGAACTCTCTTGCTTTTTGATGATCCAGCAGATGTTGGCAATTTGATCTCTGGTTCCTCTGCCTTTTCTAAAGCCAGCTTGAACATCTGGAAGTTCACGGTTCACGTATTGCTGAAGCCTGGCTTGGAGAATTTTGAGCATTACTTTACTAGCGTGTGAGATGAGTGCAATTGTGCAGTAGTTTAAGCATTCTTTGGCTCAATGTGCTATAAACTGCTATTATTTCAAAGATACTTTAAAGATAAATTTGTCACAGATTTCATCAGTGGGGCCATCTTTTAGCTAGTTTCAGTATCATTCTGAACATTTTTTGTCTTTCTTCAGGCACTTCCTGAATTTGGGACACAAGATGTTCCAGGGTCATCTTGTTCTTTCCCTGCCCCAGTCCTAAATTAGTTATTTCTCTAAGGAGTTTTAGTGCTCTCAGTGGAGAACAGCACTGGAATATCATCTAGGTGCTACGTGTACTAATCAAATTGGTCACAGTTTAAAGACTGCACCTTCCACCCCGTTTAGCTCTGAACTTTATTTTCCATTCTGGTCTGAAACTGATGAAGGGTTTTTTCAGTTTCTTAACCACTCAGCCATTACTTTTTCTCAATGTTTACTGCTTTCAGCTATCATTTATGAATGAATCAGCAATTGATCTCTTCAAGTGCTATTTATGATAAAAAGGACATGCAGTAGTTACTATATATTTGGCATTTAGTGTCCCAGGTGATACTAGTGGTAAAGAACCCACCTGCCAATGCAGGAGACACATGTTTGATCCCAGGTCAGGAAAATACCCTGGAGTAGGAAATGGAAATGTACTCCAGTATTCTTGCCTGGAAAATTCCATGAACAGATGAACTTGGCAGGTCATGGTCCATGGGATCGTAAAGAGTTGGACACAACTGAGTGTCCAACTGAGCACCCATGCACGCTCTTTAAAAAGAACAAGAATATTTCCCTTCCAGGATTGTGTATGTATGCACACATGTGTGTGTGACAGTCACACAAATTAGTAGTAGAAGTTTATGGATACTCAGAGAGAGAGAGAGACTGATTTGCTGGTTTTTACTCTGTATATTTGATAATGTTAGGAATTCTCTGAAAAGGAAAAAAGCATTCAATTCTTCAGCTAAATGAACTGGAGGCCTGAGTTCCAGTGCTTGTTTTGCTGATTATCAGCTGTCTCCTTGGGCATCTACTTTTCTTATGAGAATGGTAGTAATATCAACTTCCCAGAGCCTAGAATGTTATTCAAATTAAATTAATATATGCTTTTTTCCAAGTTGACTTCATTTTACACAAAGTCCTTGATGAGAAAGAGGATAGAAATAGTACAAGACTGTTTATAATTCTGGATGGAATCTAAATGATAAAATAGTTGCAGTGGAAGGAAAAGCCAAGTACTCTGAAAATTAGTGCTTATTTTAATATTTTTCCAAGGGTGAGCATAGAATTCTCTATGGGTTTTATGCATATAGTGTGCTTTAAAAAAAAAAAAAAGGTTTATTTTAAGTCTCCAAAGAGTAGTGATGGCAAAACGATAGATTGTAACTCTGTAATTTGGACTAATAGGTTGTGTTAAATCAGAATACAAAGGAACAAACTCTTCCTTTACTCCTGGGCTTTCTCCATAGAAAGCAAGGTCTTAGCATGTATTCAAAATAGCCCTGGCACAACTTAAAATTATAATCATAAACTTCTTAGTAACATAAAAACACTCGGAAGAACTCCATCTAGATAGCGATTTTAAAACTACAAGACACATTTGTTATTATCTGAGAAAATACATTTAGCATAATCAAATACAAAATAAATCCATTTTAAAAGTATAGAAACAGTTATTTTCTTTGCAACCAAAGATGGAGTTCTATATGGTCAGCAAAAATAAGACTGGGAGCTGACTGGCACAGATGATGAAATCCTTATTGCCAAATTTAGACTTAAATTGAAGAAAGTAGGGAAAACCACTAGACCATTCATGTGTGACCTATATCAAATTCCTTATGATAGTACAGTGGAAGTGACAAATGGATTAAAGGGATTAGATTTGATACACAGAGTGCCTGAAGAACTATGGACAGAGGTCCTGACATTGCACAAGAGGCAGTGATCAAGACCATCCCCAAGGAAAAGAAATGCAAAAAGGCAAAATGGTTGTCTGAGGAGGCCATACAAATAGCTGTGAAAGGAAGAGAAGTGAAAGGCAAAGGAGAAAAGGAAAGATATACCCATTTGAATGCAGAATTCCAAAGAATAGCAAGGAGACATAAGAAAGCCTTCCTCAGAGATGAATGCAAAGAAATACAGGAAAACAATAAAGTGGGAAAGACTAGAGATCTCTTCAAGAAAATTAGAGATAGCAAGGGAATATTTCATGCAAAGGTGGGCACAATAAAGAACAGAAATTATATGGACCTAACAGAAGCAGAAGATATCAAGAAGAGGTGACAAGAAAGCACAGAACTATATAAAAAAGATCTTCATGACCCAGATAATCACAATGGTGTGATCACTCACCTAGAGCCAGACATCCTGGAATGTGAAGTCAAGTGGGCCTTAGGAAGCATCACGATGAACAAAGCTAGTGGAGGTGATGGAATTCCAGTTGAGCTATTTCAAATCCTAAAAGATGATGCTGTGAAAGTGCTGTACTCAATATGCCAGCAGCTTTGGAAAACTCAGCAGTGGCCACAGGATTGGAAAAGATCAGTTTTCATTCCAATCCCAAAGAAAGGCAATGCCAAAGAATGCTCAAACTACCACACAAATGCACTCATCTCACATGCTAGTAAAGTAATGCTCAAAATTCTCCAAGCCAGGCTTCAGCAATACGTGAACCGTGAACTTCCAGATGTTCAAGCTGGCTTTAGAAAAGGCAGAGGAACCAGAGATCAAATTGCCAACATCTGCTGGATCATCAAAAAGCAAGAGAGTTCCAGAAAAACATCTATTTCTGCTTTATTGACCATTCCAAAGCCTTTGATTGTGTGGACCGTGACAAACTGTGGAAAATTCTTGAAGAGATGGGAATACTAGACCACCTGACCTGCCTCTTGAGAAACTTGTATGCAGGTCAGGAAGCAACAGTTAGAACTGGACATGGAATGACAGAGTGGTTCCAAATAGGAAAAGCAGTACGTCAAGGCTGTATATTGTCACCCTGCTTATTTAACTTATATGCAGAGTACATCATGAGAAACGCTGGGCTGGAAGAAGCACAAGCTGGAATCAAGATTGCTGGGAGAAATATCAATAACCTAAGATATGCAGATGGCACCACCCTTAGGACAGAAAGTGAAGAAGAAATGAAGAGCCTCGTGATAAAAGTGAAAGAGGAGAGTGAAAAAGTTAGCTTAAAGCTCAACAATCAGAAAACTTAGAATATGGTATGTGGTCCCATCACTTCATGGCAAATAGATGGGGAAACAGTGACAGACTTTATTTCTTTGGCCTCCAAAATTGCTGCAGATGGTGACTGCAGCCATGAAATTAAAAGACACTTGCTCCTTGGAACAAAAACTATGACCAACCTAGACAGCATATTAAAAAGCAGAGACATTGCCAACAAAGGTCTGTCTAGTCAAAGCTATAGTTTTTCCAATAGTCATGTATGGATGAGAGAGTTGGACTATAAAGAAAGCTGAGTGCAGAAGAATTGATGCTTTTGAACTGTGGTGTTGAAGACTCTTGCGAGTCCCTTGAACAGCAAGGAGATCCAACCAGTCCATCCTAAAGGAAATCAGTGCTGAATATTCATTGAAAGGGCTGATGTTAAAGCTGAAACTCCAATACTTTGGCCATGTGATGCAAAGAACTGACTCATTTGATCAAACCCTGATGTGAGTAAGATTGAAGGCAGAAGAGAAGGGGATGACAGCAGATGAGATGGTTGAATGACATCACCAACTCAATGGGCATGAGTTTGAGAAAACTCCTGGGGTTCGTGATGGACAGGGAGGCCTGGCATGCTGTAGTCCATGGGGTCTCAAAAAGTCAGATACGACTGAGTGACTGAACTGAACTGAATGCTGGCTTCTTTATATTTATTTGAAAGTTTTCTCTCCTTTTTTTTTGGAAGACTTTGAGGAGGATGAGATGTAAATTGTTCCTTGGATGTTTGATAGAATTTGTCATCAAAGTCAACTAGTCCTGGAGTTTTCTTTGTTGGGGAATTTTGATCTCTGGTTCAGTCTCCTTGCTGGTAATTGGTCTGTTTGGAAATTCTACTCTTCATGATTCAGTCTTAGAAAGGTGTGTGTTTCTAGGAACTTATTCATTGCTTTTACATTGTCCAATTTGTTGGCATATATTTGTTCATATCAGTCTCTATGATACTTTGTCATTCTGTGACCTCACTTGTAACATCCCCTTGTTTATTTCTGATTTTATTAATGAGTTCTCTCTCCTGGTAAGTCTAGCTAATGATTTGTTAATTTTGTTCTTTCATATTTTATTGATTGATTTTCTCTGGGAAAACAAGGAAGGTAAAATGATTATAATTAAAAAAAAAGAGTTAATGTGCATACAAAGAAAAATATGTCAACCTAATCAGAATTTCATGAAAAATTTAACATATATTTATTTGAAATTCTGTGATTTGTTGTCTTGCCAGCAACAAGCATTATTACTGATTAAATGTATTTCTTAACTCGATGAGCTAAGATTTAAAGTAGCTGAGATCAAATTAAATCCTGCCTCCTAATGTGCTGAACTTTCATCAGTAACTAAGTTACTTAAACTTACAAATATTAACCTGTGAAAGAAGGCCGTGAATGAATTTATCTTACTCTGCTCTTATTTGAAAATACATAATGATGAGACATTCTTCTGGGTAATAAAAGCAGCAAAAAGAAAGAAAAGGTTATTAATCAAAATTATTTCTAGTGTTGACCTGATTAGTGAAAAAGTTTTAGCTTTAGTAATATAAGTAGTCATTATGTTATATGATATGCTATTTCTACATTTAATTTTTTTTCATCTAACAAACTGGCAATATTTTAAACTGTTTAAAGCTGTCTATATCACATATGACTTTACTGTCTTTTTCAAATATGTCTTGGACTGGTATTAATGCTTCATCTTCATGGTAGTCCTATAGTTGATCATGCAACTGAAAATGAGATGGCACTCTGAAAGTGTTAAACAGTTTTAGTACCTCTTTACTTTCTTTCTTTCCAAATTAAAGTTTTAGTAAACTTACATCAATCTGTACCCATTGTTCTGCCTGTCAGCTCTTTTATTTAATATATGATCTAAATTTTATTGGTTTAATAACTCAGTAGATGCTGTGAGTGAGAGATTATGTTATTTCCATTCTGAGTTTAAAATAAAAAAAAATAAGTGATAAATGGGCTATATTTACTAACATTACCATCACCAAGAATTTGTAAATCTAAACAGTCTAATATTGAGTCCTGCAAGGACTTTATTCCTCAGCCACCTTTCTTTGCCTGTATGTACAAGGGTTAGAAGATGAATGGTGTTATTTACTTGGCGCCCTTAGGAGGAAATTAAATATTTATTCAAAGTATGTTTTTTACCCTGATAACAAATCCAATAAACAAGTGCTTTGATTAATGAATATTAGCATTTCTTATTGTAAGATGTATGGATTCCTTATAGCTTGAAGGCAATTGTAAGCACAGTTTTATGGGAAAAGAAGTGGCATTTGTTCTAGCTTTGAAGATTTAAAGAAAATGTTTCTGGGACAGGAGTAAAGAAAGTTGGATTCTTGATCCAGCACTAACATCTTTTGGCTAAATCACCTTAGTTAAGTCACTCTGTCCTTCAACTCAATTTTCTTTTTTCATTTCAAAATTGAAATTAAAATAATACTTGAAGTATTCATATATAACATATCCTGGCACTGTAGAATTCAAGGGAAAAATATTCCTATACTACAGATAAATACTTGTATGCTAAGTTGCTTCAGCTGTGTCTGACTCTTGGTGATCCTATAGATTGTCACCCGCCAGGCTCCTCAGTCCATGGAATTCTCCAGGTAAGAATACTAGAGCGAGTTGCCATGCCCTCCTCCAGGGACAAATAACTACATATAACATATTATATTTAAGACACAATATAAACAATGTTGGCTAGATTGTTTTGCCTGTAAACTCTTCCATGGATTTAGTGGTGTTTATTTTCCCTCACTTTGACTTATATTCTACTTAGGCCCTTGTAACGTAATATCTTTTATAGACATCTTTGAATTATTTTCAACTGTTTAGGTGAGAGACTGTATGTCCATTATAAGAGTTTTGAGGAAGAAACTATTTAATTATTATTTTTTTAAATTATTATTCTCATCATTATTTACTCGTCAGTTTTAGAAAAAATATTTTCAGAATTTCTAGAGTAAATACAATTCAAATCTTACATCTACCGCTTAATGACAAATGTGATCTTGAGCAAGTTACATATCAATTCTTTTGCTTCATTTATTGTTTTATAAAACAGGAATAATACCAACATTTTAAGGTTGTGTGAAGATGAAATGAGAACAGTTGCCATATGTGATTCTTCCAGAGTTCCCTGAATTAGTAGGAGGGTACTTTCCATTATACATATTCATGAGTTTCTTTCAACTCGAGATCATTAAGAAGTTATGATAAAGGATGTTTCCTTCAATAAGTCAGCTGTAAGACCAAACACTTTCAGCTTATTGACCTGTTTATTTTAAAGATTATGGAGATAAACAGAAAAATATTGAGATAAGGGTAGATTAACCCTATTCTCCCATATCACAGAAGAAGTATAGATTAAAAAGTAGAGATTTGTTTTTCTTGAAAAATTTCTACTGACTACTTAAGGTTTTTTTTGTTATTTTATTTTAAAATTTGAAGTCCAAACTTTTATGTCAATAAAATATTCAATATCAGAGTAGATTCACAAAAGAAATATTTTTATACACAGTTTTTACTGTAGGTTCTTTAGAGAAACTGTAACTTATCTTTTCCATGGTTCAAAGCTTTATTAAATGATATTATTTAGGTCTCAAAATGTACCCCATTTGGCTAAAATACCCAAGGGAGAACAAATTTTGCAATAGATGTATAAAACTGGAGGCAACTCAATTTTATCTGGGATTCTTGGCAGTCAATGGGATTTTTAATAGACTCTTTGCTTTTATATCTGCATATCATTTAGTTAAGTCCAAAATGTCAAATGCAGTCTTATATTCCACAATTTATTAATATTAGTTTTGCTTTGATAAACTATTTATACACATTCTACTAGCAGAGTTATTCAGGTGAGGAGTTAATTCTTAAAGAATATTTTAAAAGTATAAAATCCATTATATTAAATAAAATGTAATTGTCTTTGTTCCACCTGCCATAAAAAATATACTATAGACTATATTAAGCACCATAAATTTCTTTTCCCACAGTTCTGGAGATTGAGAAATCTGAGATCAAGGTGCTGGCCAATTCAGCTTCTGGTGAGAATTCTTTCTTGTTTGCAGAGCGCTGCTTTTTCACTGTATCCTTACATGCTGGAGAGGGAGCTCTGGTGCCTTTTCCTTTTCTTGTGGGGTACTAGCCCTTTAGATTAGAGTCCCGACCTTATATCCCTATTCACCCTTTATCACCTCTTCTCCAAATAGAGTCCAATCACAGGAGTGTTAGGACCTCAACACATGAATTACCAGGGGGTGGTAAAGTGGGCACAAACATTCAGTCCGCTAGAGATTTCAATAATCCATTGTGATTCTACATACTATTAAAGTGTATCAGTTTATATCTGTGTATTTGAACACTTTGGGTTTCATTTTTATTTCATCAGTTATTTACTTGGTGTTGATTATCCAGGCTCTATCTTAATGGTAGGAGAAGCAAATGGCAACCCATTCCAGTATTCTTCCCTGGAGAATTCCATGGACAGAGGAGCCTGGCAGGCTACACAGTCCATGGGGTGGCCAAGAGTCAGACACAACTGAGCAACTAACATACATATCCTCATGTGAGAGAACCGAGATTAGTTAATCCCATCTCCAGGAACTCCTGGTTAACATTGTTACAAGGTGAAAATTAAATGTTTCAGTCGGAACACAGATTGGCACCTGCACTATACAGTGAGCAGAGTTGGCTTTGAACAGCTAAAGAGAAGTGCGGAAGAAGTAGGAGGAAGAGGAAACAGCATTTTCAGAGATAAAGATAGTGATGGTGCAATAAGGAAAAGCTAACTAATTTGTGATGACTGTGGAAGAATGATGAAAAACGTTGCTGAGAAAATATGGCAGGACAATTGAGAAGAGTTATCTACCAAGTTTTCGCATTTTCTCTTTTTAACAGGAGTTGTGGAAAACCATTTATCTTGGAATCTAGTAATAAGTGAATTCTAGTAACAAAAGAATTCTTCTAGTGTTTGTATAACTGATCATTCACTTTAAAAGTTATCATTATAGTAATTGAAATGTGATGAGGTATAATGGGTCTGATATACCATCTATGAGTAAAAATGAGCTACTCATGAGCTTTCAAGTTCTTTCTTACTTTCATACTGTGATTCCTATTTAGGTAAACTAAAGAGAATTAATGTTCTCTTTAACATATGACTTGATCTTTTTAAACATAAGATAGTTTATTCCAAAGCAGTGTATTATTATTATCAATGTGAATGATAATAATACAGTTTTAAAATGTATATTATCAATATACATTTAAAAAGGTATATTATGACTCAGTGTCCACAAATATTATTAATATTCAGTTAGTAAGTTATTTGTAGAAACGGAATAAAAATTAAAACTTTATTGCAAATACATCATCAGCCTTTTTCCAGCATCTTTTATGTTTTAGAATATATGAAACTTATTAAGTTCAGTGTTTGGAGACTGTGATAGACACAAGCTTTTTGAGAACCAGTGAAGTGTGTGACTTGCTGTCTAAGCAATCACAGTCGCTACTCACTACATCTATCACATAACTCTATTGTAAACATTTTCGCAGAAATTTAATATTATCTCTCTTCTATGTTGTTGTTCTTATTTGCTTCACTGTAATTTCCGGGAAGGAAGAGATTTCTATCTGTTATGTTCCACTTCTATATTTCCTACAGTAGTTCCCGGGAAGTTTTTGGTGCTCAATATGAATCGTTGTTGGGTAAATTATTTGTGACTTTCCTATCTAATATTAATAGAATGCTTAATAGAATACTCTATTAGATCAGAGCAATTGCCATCTATCATCTTTACTTTTGTGTTAAATACATCTAGAGCAATATTTAGCACATCACAAATGATAATCAAAATATATTCAATAAATATATACTGCTTAATAATAATTACAGCATTTATATGACATTTTACATATTAGTATATCGAAACATGGGCTTCTCTGGTTGCTCAGTGGTAAGGAATCTGCCTGCAATGCAGGAGACTTGGGTTTGACCCCTGGGTCCGGAAGATCCCCTGGAGAAGGAAATGGCAACCCATCCCAGTATTCTTGCCTGGGAAATCCTATGGACAGAAGGACCTGGTGGGCTACAGTCCATGGGATTGCAAAGAGTCCAACATGATTTAGCGGCTGAACAACAACAATAACAGTATTGAAATATACAGTTTTGCCAGTATGTTCCCATAAAGGGCTATTTCATATAACCTGACTGTACAAAGTCTGTTTCTATCTCAGTTATTTCTTACAGGAATCCAGTAAGGGAATTATTACTAATAAGGGAAAACAATAGACTATGATAGCTTTGGAAGATGAAAGAGCAGACTTGAGAGCAATTAATCTTGGGAAATCAAGCCTTGTTAAATGTAGAAAGACATTGCTATTTCCTTTTTCTTTGTTGTGTTGAATATAACCTGGATTCATCTTCTATAATCATAACCCTGAAGTGGCTCTTGCATCTTTTCATGAAGCCTCATTACATATCAGGTGTCGCTTTACCTATTTATACACAAATTTACTTCTACTCCTCAGTCAATGACAAGGCATGCTAATCAACTTTCTTAGTTTAAAACCCTGGAATCCACTTTGATTTGTCTTTTTTCTCACCCTCATCCATCCTACCAGTGAGTACTTTCAGTGCAGCTCCACCTCTGTATTCACCATCTCCTCTATTACCACTTAGTACAAACCACCTCTATCTCTCACTTTAATAAAATCTTTCATGCATGAAATCATATTGCTTGGAAAGCAGTAAGATATAATCTTAGTCTTGAAACTAATTTACAAAAGCTGAATTAATACAAATAATAGATAATCTTACTTCTTTCCTTTCTTTGTAGAATATGAATTATTTATCAAGCTTTTGTGTTGTTGTAGTTTAGCTACTTAGTCTTGTTTGACTCTTTCTGACCCCATGGACTGTAGCCCACCAGGCTCCTCTCTCCATGGGATTTCCCAGGCAAGAATACTGGAGTGGGTTGCTATTTCCTCCTCCGGGGATCTTCCCAGCTCAGGGATTGAACCTATGTCTCTAGCGTCTCCTGCATTGCCGGGGGAATGTCGACTGCTGAGCCACCAGGAAAGCCAGGTACACAAATTAAAATAATGTGGTTTCATGGTGTTTATACATTTAAACAAAATGGATATAAGGGGTATTGTTATAAAGAAATCTGAGTAATCATTTGTTGATTTATAAGTTAAAAATAAGAAAGTACAGGTTTTATAATCACCCATGTAGTGTGAAGATAGACTAGATTTTTATTGATGATCTTAAATGCATGCTAGTTTAGAAAAAAATTATAATAAATGTGACAGATACATTGAATAGTTCTTACTGCTGATATTTGAATGCTATGTATGTAAATCTCAAGTTGAAGGCAAAAATAATTACTATAGGGGAGAAAAAACACTAACATGGTGTAATTAATTACTGTCAATTAGGCATATTTCAAATGGTGTATTTGGTTGACTCAAAGTAACCTGATATAATAAATGCTTCTTGATATTTTTAGGATACACGGATTGTCATCATCATGATTTTAAATGTAGAGTTTAATGGTTCCAGTTATAAACAAAAAGAAACCAATTTGAAGGAAACTGAACTATGAGTCATTAATAAATGTATTATGACAGAATTATGGTCTATACTGTTTATGAATGTATTTTATATTTGAAAAATACTCAGACAATGTTTAGATTTCATTGCTTAATCAATACATTCTACCATAAAGATTATTACAATGTTTCATTATGACTACAGTGAAATTTTGCTTATAAGAAATCATTTTAATGCTTTAATATGTGGAATAATTCTTAAATATTGCAAAATTTAGTGTTTTTCTCATTAAAACATAAATATTAGAAGTGTAAAAATGTGTATTAGAAAATTACATTGTATTTCCTATATAAACATCTGTGATAAAATAAAAAATACATAGTTGGCATTTGTCCTCAGTGCTTAAAAAAGTTTCTAAATACTTTAGAATTTTCTGAGCGACAGGGGTATAGAAGCATCTTTTTTTTCTGTTTATGATAAGCCCCTTTTATCCATAAAGGGCTTCTCTGGTGGTACAGTGGTAAAGAATCCACCTGCAATGCAGGAGACACTGGAGATGCCGGTTTGATTCCTAAGTTGGTAAAATCCCCTGGAGAAGGAAATGGCAACCCACTCCAGTATCCTTGCTTGGAGAATTGCATGGACAGAGGAGCCTGGTGGGCTGTAGTCCTTGGGTCACAAGCAGTCAGACATGACTAAGCGATTGAGCATGCATGAATTTCATCTATACTTGAGTTTATGGAATAAGATGACAGAATCTTAGGGCCCTCTACATAGTTTCAGAATAGATGCTGGTCTCCAGAAAGATGAAGACATATTTAGAGCATTGTAACTTTCAGCCCCACTGCAGAATTGGGGGAGAGAGTGAGAGAGAACTGGAGGTTGAGTTAATCACCAGCTGTCACGTATTTAATCAAGCATACCTATGTAATTGCATTTTTATACAGTTCATGTGGTTCTGAGGGCAAGTATACTGGGGTGGCTTGCATTCCATCCTCCAATGGATCATGTTTGATCAGAACTCTCCACTATGAACCGTCCATCTTGGGTGGCCCTGCATGGCATGGCTCATAGCTTCATTGAGTTACACAAGCCCCTTTGCCATGACGAGAGGTGGTGAGACGAGGCATTTTGGAGTGTGCAGTCAAGTGGGCCTTAGGAAGCACTGCTGTCAATAAAGCTAGTGGAGGCAATGAAATTTGAGCAGAGCTATTTAAAATCTTAAAAGATGATGATATCAAAGTGCTGCACTCAATATGTCAGCAAATTTTGAAAATCCAGCAGTGGCTACAGGACTGGAAAATGTCAATACTCATCCCAATTCCCAAGAAGGACACAAGAATTTTCAAACCACCGTACATTTCTCTTCATCTCCCATGCTAGTAAGGCTATGCTCAAAGTTCTGCATGCTGGGCTTCAGCATTACATGAACTGAGAAATTCCAGATGTCCAAGCTGGATTTAGAAAAGGCATAGGAAACAGAGATCAAATTGCCAACGTTTGCTGAATCATAGAGAAAGCAAGGGGATTCCAGGAAAAAACAAAAAAAAAAAACAAAAAACAAAAACATCTACCTCTGTTTCATTGACTATGCTAAAGCTGTTGACTGTGTGGATCATAACAATCTGTGGAAAATTCTTAAAGAGAAGCGAATACCAGATCATCTTACCTGTCTCCTGAGAAACCTATGAGGCTCAAGAAGCAACAGTTAGAACCATGTATGGAATAACAGATTGGTTCAGGATTGAAAAAGGAGTATGACAAGGCTGTTTATTGTCACCCTTTTATTTAACTTATATGCAGGACACATCATGAGAAATGCCAGGCTGGGTGAGTTATAAGCTGGAATCAAGATTGCTGGGAGAAATATCAACAATCTCAGATATGCAGACAATATCACTCTAATGGCAGAAAGCAAAAAGGGACTAAAGATCCTCTTAATGAGAGGACTTCCCTGGTGGCTCAGATGGTAAAGCGTCTGCTTACAACGTGGGAGACCCAGGTTCAATCCCTGGGTCAGGAAGATCCTCTGGAGAAGGAAATGGCAACCCACTCCTGTACTCTTGCCTGGAAAATCCCATGGCCAGAGAAGAACACTAGGCACAGTCCATGGGGTCGCAGAGTCAGACATGACTGAGTGACTTCACTTAATGAGGGTGAAGGAGGAGAGTAAAAAAGATGACTTAAAACTAAATACTAAAAAACTAAGATAATGGCATCCAGTCCCATCACTCATGCCAAAGAGAAGTAGAAAAGTTGGAAGCAGTGACAAATTTCCTTTTCTTGGGCTCTAAAATCACTGTGGATTGTAACTGCAGTCATGAAATTAAAAGTTGATTGCTTCTTGGCAGGAAAGCTCTGACAAACCTAGACAGTGTGTTAAAAAGCAAAGACATCGCTTTACCAACAAAGGTCCGTATTGTCAAGGCTATGGTCTTCCCAGTAGTCACATATGGTTGAGGGATCTGGACAATAAATAAGGCATAGTGCTGAAGAATTAATGATTTCAAACTGTGGTGCTGGAGAAGACTCTTGAGAGTCCCTTGGACAGCAAGGAGATCAAAATAGTCAATCTTAAAGGAAATCAATCCGGAATACTCATTGGAAGGACTGATGCTGAAGCTGAAGCTCCAATGCTTTGGCCACCTGATGTGAACAGCCAACTCACTGGAAAAGACCCTGATACTGGGAAAGATTAAAGGCAGTAGGAGAAGAGGGCAACAGAGGATGAGATGTTTGGATGGCATCACCAATGCAATGGACATGAATTTGGGCAAAATCCGGGAAATGGTGAGGGACAGGGAGGCTTGGTGTGCTGTGGTCCATGGGGTTGTGAAGAGCCCGACACAACCTGGCAACTGAAAAACAGTCTATGTAACTAAACCTCCTGGTTGGTGAATACAATGAGATGCTAAGAGGTGATGTGCCTAGAGAGAGCATGAAAACTCCATGCCCTTCCCTCTCACTTTGTCCTTTGTATCCTTTCCACTTGACTGTTTCTGTGTTGTATCTTTGATAATAAACTAGTAATAGTAAGTAAAGCATTTTCCTGAGTTCTGTGAATCATTCTAGCAAATTATCAAACTTATTTATAGCAGTCAGTCAGAAATATGGGAGGCCTAGGACTTGTGATTGGCATCTGAAGTATGTGTGTGTATAGGGTGGGCGGGAGTAGCTTTGTGAGACTGAGCCCTTAACCTGTGGAGTGTTAACTCCAGGTAACTAATGTCAGAATTGAGTCAAATTGTAGGACACTCATTTGGTGTCCAGAAAGTTGGGGAATTTGTTAGTTGATGAAAAAATCCACACATTTGTGTCAAAAATGTGAATAAATACAGTTTGTAGAATCCACACTATATTAACGTAAATATTGTACTTTTATCAGTTAGATGTGGAGCACTGTTTTTGCTATTTAAGATGTTCCAAATGGAAAAGAAAGCCTTGGTTCAAGAAATTATCATAAAATCATATTTTTTAAAAGTGTCTCAGAAGGCCAAATATTGGAGAAGGCAATGGCAACCCACTCCAGTGTTCTTGCCTGGAGAATCCCAGGGACGGGGGAGCCTGGTGGGCTCCCGCCTATGGGGTTGCACAGAGTTACAAGACTGAAGCGATTTAGCAGCAGCAGCAGCAGAAGGCCAAATATCTAGTCCAAAAAAGCTTCATCTAAGTTATTAGAAGAAATGTTTAGTTTGTCTAGCGTTAGACTCCAAAAAAGTCAAGATTATATGGACACATTTTAGCATGCCCACTGAAGCACATATATAATTGCAAAATTACTAAATCAATATCTCTTCTTCTTTTAGCATAAATTGATTCATACCTCGGTCAAATATATGACTGTTAGTTTCCAAGTCCAGGACAGTCATCTTTAAATCTTTTGAGAAAAAATTTATGAATATTTAGAAGTCACTCATGAATTAAGGAACAAAGTTAAAAATAAAAGTAACTTATTTTAACATTATTTGAAGGAGAATATTAATCTTTTTCAGCTTAACTCAGTTGTATTATAACTTGAGAAGTAAAACCTCTTGTAATCAAATGTTTTAAAGATTAATTTATGAGTGTTATTGATATTATTTGATTATAATGATAGACATTTTATAAAAAATATGACAAAGTACAAACAATAAAACCAAAGGAACATAAACACTTATTCAAAACCTCAAAAATGATATCTTGAGTTTGTAATTAAAGCAGTATTTCAAATCAATGGGGAAAGGATAAATGCCTTAATAAATGGCCTGGAAAATTGGCTATAAATTTGAGAAAAGAGTTTAACTCCCTCCCTCGTGCCATGTAAAAACTGAATTTTAAAAGAATTAAAGAGAAATTCAATAAGCTGAAATATAAAAGGAATGAAGTAAATGCAAATGTATTGAAAATTTGGGAGTGGAAAATGCTTTCTTAGGTAAAACATAAAATCAGAACTCTTAAAAAAAAGCAAAAATGGAGATGACTATTATCTTATAACATATACTCACTGAAGAGCTAGTAGAAAAATGACAGGCTGGAATAAATGTTTATGATGGATATTATTCACAAAAAATTAACTACATAATATAAAATCTCATTTAATGTTGTACAAAAATAAGTATTAACTCAACTTGCCAATGTGCAAAGGTGATATGAATATGTAATACTAAAGTGGAAAACCCATAAATTCTAATACAAATAAAATAATCCACAATTTCACATTTAGTCAGCAATGAAGAGAGACATAGCATCCCAGTGTTTAAATATAAGAAAGTCTTTTAAAATTCAATGGTGTTTATTTTTGCCAAGAGTTGGATATGAGATTCCAGCAAAACACTCTCCTAACACTGTTGGAGGAAATTTAAAATTAGACAGACTTAAGTAAGTGTGCATCCCTTTTGCCTCAGCAATTCTGCTTCTAAAATCCATCTAACAGTAATATCAATACAGGCACAGAGATACATGCACAAAGATGTTTATTGCAATATTTCTTGTAATAAAGGGGGAAAAACACTGAAAATTCAATTAGAAAAATGGTTAAAGAATTTAGGACATTATCTATGGTGTAAAATATCATGCTGCTTTAAAAAAAATTGATAGCACCTTTATGTTGACACAGAAAGATGTTTATAATGTTTTAAATTTTAAAAGCAAATTGTTGAATCATACATACATATATTCTTTTATCATATTCTTTCCCATTATGGTTTAGCACGGGATATTGAATATAGTTCCCTGTGCTATAGAATAGGACCTGATTGTTTATCCATCCTCTATATATACTAGTTTGCACCTGATTTTCCCAAACTCTCAATCCTTCCCTCCCTGCTACCCTTTTCCCCTGAACCATATACATAATATGATCCTATCAGTTTAAAGTACAAAATGTGTGTGTATGTGTGTGTGTGTGTACATATATATATGTATATATATATATGTACACACACACACCTCAACCATACAAAAAGGAATGATGGGATGCATCAAATTTAATCCCTTGGTTTGGGGCATGAACGATAAGGAAGGGCTTCCCAGTTGGCTCAGTGATAAAGAATCCACCTGCCAAAGCAGGAGACACAGGAGAGCCAGTTCAATCCCTTGATGCGGAATGTCCCCTGGAGGAGGAAATGGCAACTCACTCCAGTGTTCTTGTCTGAACAATCCCATGAACAGAGGAGCCTGGTGATCTACAGTCTATGAGAGATGCAGGGTCAGAAACTACTGAGTGATTGAGCACACACACATACATGAATGGCGAGGACAGAGGGAGGGTGCTGGTGAAAGAGGACTTTCAGATGCTCATATTATTCTTTATTTTATAATTTAAAAATGTGTATTAGTTATATATCAATTTTAAGAGTAAAAATGATACACTCCTGCTTTCAGCAATATATTTCATGTTCTGTTTTCATTTTAATCAGAGATTCTAATATTTAATTAATATCTTCTTCCAATGTACTTTTTAGTCTTCAGTTGTACAACAAATGCTCTGTTAACATTTCAGAAAACTTTTATATTTATTCTTTCTGAATATAAATGCTTTGGTATCCAATTTACTAAACATATAGTTCAATTTGTGTAAGTAACTGGGAAATCCAAATGAGTAATTTACATATTAATATTATTCTTAATAAGTTAGTATGTCACTGTTAGAAAAAAAAAACAAATTGTAGAAAATGTGATACTACTTAGGAATTCATTGGCTATGCAAATTTGTAAGTTGTTTGCTGTTTCCCTGCAACAAACATCCTGTCATTAACATGGGAAAAATGCTTCTCTATCATATGTTTTTATTTTCTTCCAGTTTATTGGTCATAGTACTTTATCATGAACATATTAACTAGTTGAAGCCACATGGTTGACATTTCCTTGTTAGTCAGCCAATTTGCAGCAGATGGCTGTGTGAGTGGAATATCAGAAGGACCAGAAAAATAATATCTAGTGATGCTTGATATCTAGACTGCAAAAATGATCTGAAGCTAGAAAAGCCTATATGCAAGCAAATATTGTTCTGTTAGTATATAGCGCCACCCAGTGTTACAGAATTTTCTATGGAGCACTCTACAGAGGAGGCTATCCTGCCAAGGTAAAAAGGAACACAAACCACACTATGTGAGCTTCATATTAATATGTCATTTTAATGTTTTTTAGGGACATTGCACATGCTGGCTGGTCAAAAAACATTAAGTCAAAAAACAAAAGCAACATGAAACAAACTGAAATGGTCACTCCAATCTCAATATCCTGGTAATTATTCTCTTTCTGGATCTTTGTTGCTTGAAAGAGAAAAAGTCATTGAAAATTGTTGCAGTTTTATTAACTCATGGTGTATTTCAAGGTACTTTAAGACATTCAAAATAGATAATTCCAATAGCCATTGTAGACTCACGTTTATTGGCAACTAAGCAAAACAATTAGAACATAAATATTCATATTCAGGAAGATGTAGAAATAAAACATAATAAAAAAGACATTGCTTCATTACTTATTTGCTGTAGTGATAAAGAAAATATAAAATTTCCTTTCTAAGTCCTCAGAACTTACATACATTTGATAAAAGTAACTCTATCTTCTAAGCAGAAAACCCTTCTCATTTTACTCAGTTTCTTGAGTGTTCTTTAATGCGCTGCTCCACTTTATCTTGCTGCCTTTTAAAAATCTGTCTCCGTTGTTGGCTGAAAATATATACCCTTTGCCTTCACCTAACTCAGGGCTGCTCCTTTGCACAACCTACAGTCACATCACATTTGGGGTTTCTATAACTCATAAATTTTCCTCATTTAAATTATTCTCTTTCCAGGTTCTATCCCTGTCACTGCTGCTGCTGCTGCTGCTAAGCTGCTTCAGTCGTGTCCTCCACTTGAAATATTTCAGCCAGCACTTAGCAAATGTAACCTGCTTTTGTTCTTTTTGCTCTTACCCTTGTTACCATCATCATCATTATCAGTTTTACTCCTCTTTTATTTCTTAGGTCTTGTCTCCTGGTATGTTGCCTCCTTTCGCTGCGTGTCTTTCTTGGTCTGCTCTTTTCATTCCCATACCATCATTGTGACTTAGGCCCTTGTTACCTCAAATTGCTATTACAAATTTCTCCTATCTAATCTCTCTGTTGTTTCCATCTTCTTTCAATCCAACCTACACAGAATAAAATTTACACATTAAAAATGTTTCTTATTGTCTTTCCAAACAGACTGCTTAAAGGTAAGAATCATGCCTTTCTGTATATACTGTCGGTATTTGACACTGTGTATACTTATTTGCGGAGGAGGCAATGGCACCCCACTCCAGTACTCTTGCCTGGAAAGTCCCATGGGCGGAGGAGCCTGGTGGGCTACAGTCCATGGGGTCGCTAAGAGTCGGACACAACTGAGCGACTTCACTTTCACTTTTCCCTTTCATGCACTGGAGAAGGAAATGGCAACCCACTCTAGTGTTCTTGCCTGGAGAATCCCAGGGACGGCGGAGCCTGGTGGGCTGCCGTCTATGAGGTCGCACAGAGTCGGACACGACTGAGCCGACTTAGCAGCAGCAGCAGCAGCATACTTATTTGACACAGATAACATTGGGGATAACTATGTGACCATGGTGTAACTATGCACTAATAAAAAGCAAACTACTGATTATGATTAAAATTCGGTGGTGTTAGGTGGAAAGATTCATGGAATTTACAGTCTTTTGTCAGTGGAGGTTTCTCTTTTCAGATGTAAACTTATGTCAGCTTTTTCGAAACAAAGTTAGTTTAAAAATTCTTTCACCATATGTCTGTTTTTGTGTGAGTACCACCTTGTTTTGATTAGTGTAGCTTTGTAGTTGGAGAAGGAAATGGCAATCCACTCCAGTATTCTTGCCTAGAGAATCCTGTGGACAGAGAAGCCTGGTGGACTGCTCTTCACAGGGTCGCACAGAGTCGGACACAACTGAAGCGACTTAGCATGCATGCATACGTTGGAGAAGGAAATGGTAACCCACTCCAGTATTCTTGCCTGGAGAATCCCAGGAACGGAGGAGCCTGGTGGGCTGCCGTCTATGGGGTTGCACAGAGTCGGACACAACTGAAGCGACTTAGCAGCAGCAGCAGCTTTGTAGTACTGTCTGAAGTCTGGGAAGGTTATGCTACCAGTTTTGTTCTTTTTCCTCTAGATTGCTTGGCAATTCTGGGTCTTTTTGGTTCCATATAAATTTTAGGAATGTGTGCTCTAGTTCTGTGAAAAATGTCATGTATAGTTTTATAGGTGTTGTATTAAATCTGTAAATTGCCTTGAGTAATATGGCATTTAAAAAAATATTAATTCTTCTAATCCAAAAGCATGGGATATCTTTCCATTTCTTTGAATTATCTTCAATTTACTTTATCAGTGTTTTATAGTTCTCAGTGTATAAGTCTTTCACCTCTTTGGTCAGGTTCATTTCTAGTTTTTTTTTTTTTTTTTGATGTGATTTTAAATGGGATTTTTATTTATTTATTTTACTTTCTCTTTTGGGTATTTTGTTGTTAGTGAAAAGAAATGCAACAGATTTCTCTTTTAATAATGTATCCTGCTATCTTGCTGAATTCATTTATCACTTCTAATAGTTTTTGTCTCCAGGCTTAGGGTTTTCCATATACAGTATCATTATCATTTGCATATAATAACAATTTTATCTCTAAGTGTCCTTTGCTAGGTGAAGCATAAGAAGTTGTGATAAATTTATACAATGGAATATTACTCAGCCATAAAAATGAAATAATACCATTTGCAGCAACATGGTTGGGCCCGGAGATTATTATACTAAATGAAGTAAGTCAGAGAGAGAAAGACAAATGTCATATAATATCACTTTTATGTGGAATCTAAAAAACATACAATGAACTTATTTACAAAACAGAAATAGACAGACATAGTAAACAAGCTGATTTCCAAAGAGGAAAGGTGGGGGAGGGATAAATTAGGAGTTTGAGACTAATAGATATACACTACTTTATATAAAATAGGTGAACAACAAGGTCCTAATGTATAGCACAGGGAACTATATTCAAAATCTTATAATAATCTATAATGGAAAATAATCTGAAAGACAACATATATTTATATACATTTAAACCACTTTGCTGTACAACTGAGACTAACATAACATTGTTAACCAACTATATTTCAGATACTAGAAAAAAGAGTCTTTTACCCTAGCCTGAGTAGAGCAAGAACATAGACCCCACTGAGAGAAATACAGTTCTAGGGATCTGGTTAGATAGAAAAGGAAAGAAGTATTACACAATCATTAACAAGTTCAAAAAAGAAAAAAGGACAATGGTTAATGATGGAAGACCCAATGTAAAAGTTCGGCAAGGCAGCCAGGTATATAAAACAGTATCAAATACATACAAAATGGAAACTAATCACAGTCTGAGGCAAATTCTTAATTCAACTATTCTAGATGTATTCCCTGTTTCTGGGTAAGAAAGAAAAAGAAACTTATTAAAGTATATTTTATAATTATTTATAGATTTTATGCAGTGAAATTTAGATATTTTAATACGTGTGTTTAAACTCTTTTCTTTTCAATGAACAATTTTATTGTCTTTACTCACCCATAGCTAAATATTATTTACAGTATGTAGATATCTGGAAAAGATGGATATTGCCTGATATTTAGGGTTGAAGCTTTGGTGTCTAGATGAAGGCTAGGAAATATATGCTGATGAGGAACATAAGCAATAGTGAGCTCTCAAGAGGTTTCTGATTAAGATGGCTTTGTGAATTCACATTTTTCCCTTTCTTCCAAGCATGACATAACTGAAATTTAGAAAATATTTTCATAAGTTGGTAAAAATATTATGAACATCCTAATGTTAAGAACTTTAAGTAAGCAGAGGCATCATCACATTTCACCCCTTGTGGAGTAAAGATATTGAGCTGACAGATCACTGGGACAGAGGAAAAGAACCATCTACTTGATATGGATATGAAGGCTGGAATAAGACTATGTATCCATGCAGGAAAGGAGACCTGAAAAGAATTGAACATTTCTAAGAGCGATCACTTTTATAAAGCTACTCATCTTGAAAGGATGGGGAAAGTGAAGAAATCATTGTAGATGGGGTCTGAGATGAACCGCCTGTTAGCCCAGCGACTGGATCTGAAGTAGCCCCGAGTTGTTGCTCGAATTCCTAATTCCAGAATTGGGTCGGGGAAGCCAGGTGGAAGCAGATCCAAAACCACTGGACAAAGGTAGAGGGTGGAGGGGGGAGAGAGAGAGGAAGGGAGGGATAACAGCGTTACATCTGAGACCTTTGCAAATATTTCAAGCATGCGAGGAGTGCAAACACTGAGAAAGATTGACTAGCAAAGTCAACAGTTGAGAAATAGGAGGAAAGCAATGAAATGAAAACATTAGAGAACTTTCAAAATGATTTTAAAGAACATTGACAATCGTAAAAGAGACAATGGAAAGCATATAACATCCCTGAAAACAGTAATGAATCATAAATCAAAGAATCATGTAAGAACTAGTGGATATTAACATTCAATTGAGATCCTGGATATTAAAATAGAGTAACAGATAAAAATACAACTTCTTATGGCACTATAGCCATCCTCATAACAAACGGGAAGAGTATACTGAGAAGTTCACATGGAATTCAACATAGAATGATAAAGAAATTAAAGATGAGGAAGAGAAATTGAGAGTATAGAAAATATACTTAGGACTCAACCATAGCTAATGTGAAAGGAGAATAGATGAAAGCTTATCCTAAGTGAAAATGCCGAAGATTTTTTTCAGAATTGAAGAATTATCTTAGTCTTCAGATTGAAATACACACAGACTGCTAAAAGGATAAATACAATTAATCCATACCTACTCCATTGTAGCGATATTGCAGAACATAGTAAAGAAAAAAATATCTTTAAAACTGTAAGAGAGATAAAAGAAAAACTGATTACACATGAATGACAAATAGTCTGAAAATAAACTTCTTATCAACCAAAATGGATGGCAAACAACAATGAAATGTTACATTCAAAGGACTGCGAGGAAATATAAACAAACATACATATAGGCACACACTATCATTTCTGGATGTCTAAATAGTTAGACTTACCTATTTTAGTTGGCTTCCCTTAAATAAAATAAAATGTATTGAAAATAACATTTGCTAAAAATTAATCCTTTTATGTAGATTTTAGAAAATAAAAAACAATTCTAAAAATCCAATTACACAGCTGTTAAATCAAGATGCCATTTATTGTTTAGAAATTTCTATAGCCTTTAATGACATATTTAGAGCCAGTATTCTAACATTTTCTGCAATTAAAAAAAGTAATGGTGCAATTTATTTAAATTATAGTTACAAAAAAAGAAAGCAATCTTTAGATTCTAACTATTTATTGCTTCATAACAAAACCATTCCAAACAGAGTGGCTTAAAGAAACAACTTATTTTGCTCACAATCTAATATGTAAGAATTTGGAAGGTGATTGGTCAGATGATGTGCCTCTGAATGTATTATCTGTCAGCTGGGGCTGCTAAAGCTGAAAGAAGCACTTTTAAGGTGACCTATTGCTTGCATGTTAGGCATCTTGGAGCTCCTTGGGCTTGAACTCTCTCTTCCATGTAGTTCCATCCTCCATGGCCTTTGAAATTGGCTTGGGCTTTCTAAAGCTGAAAGAACCCAGGTAGTACTATCCACATCCCCTCTGGATATCTCCTTCTCTGGATTCATTATAAAACATTTTCTGTGTTATCAAAGATGCCAGTTTCATTAAACTTTTCACCAATACGTGATCTAGTCTGAACATAATTCCCTCATTGTCTTTCCAGTCTCCTCTTACAGTCTTTTTAAGATCATTCCTGGTTCCTCTCTCTTATTATGTCTGTATCCTGCTTCCAGTTAACAAAACCCATGTGAAAAAATTTATAGCAAACACTATGGAATGTGATCATGTAAAATTATTTTATTTTGTTCCAAATATTTGTTTCAGAGATTCTGGAAGAGAATGACTCAGGTGGTTTATCTACATGATGTTGATTGGGAATTGAACTTTCACTTTTATGATGTATTTTTGTTTTTACTCAAATGCCTGGAATCTTGATGATTCTGATCTCTTTTTCGTTGTCTCTGTCTCTATGTTTGTCTCTACAGATAGCTCACCTCCCATGAGCACAAACTTTGAACTTTTCACAACATGTTGGTGTCAGTGTAATTGTACTTCATAAAGCTGATCAGCTTCCAAATGTCAGGCGGTAGAAGCTTCCAGGCTAGTTAATGTGAACCCCTGGAACTGGCACTGCATCAGTTCTGTAGTACTCTATAGTCAAGGCAGTAATAGGACCTTCCAGGTTAAAAGTGATATATAGAGGAAACTCTATTTCTTAATGAGAGACTAACAATGCCACATTACAGACAAGCATGTCTGTTGGAGGATGACCTTATGACCTTCCTTAGGAAGGTCACAATTGTCATCCTTTAATGTTACTCATGTGTAAAAATAATAAAATATTCAGGTAGACAACTGTTTTAGTATATGTGTTAGTTGCTCAGTTGTGTCTGACTCTTTTGCGACCCCATCGACTGTAGCCTGCTAGGCTTCTCTGTCCATGGGATTCTCCAGGCAAGAATACTGGAGTGGGTTGCCATTCCCTTCTCCAGGGCATCTTCCCAACCCAAGGATTGAACCAGGCAGACCTGCATTGTGGGAGTCCCTGGTTCAATTCCCAACCAACATCATGTAGACTAACCACCTGAATCATTCTCTTCCAGAATCTCTAAAACAAATATTTGGAGCAAAATGAAATAATTTTACATGATCAGTCTGACATCTTGTTAAAGTAGCCCTGGGTGGCTTCTAAGTAATAAAAATTGATTCCTCATATTTCTAAAGACTGGAAGCCTGAGATCAGGGTGCCAGCATGGTTGAGTTTTGGTGAGGCCTTTCTTCTGCTGTCTTCTCATTGTATCCACACAGGACAGAGAACAGAGAGGGGAAAGCTGCTCTAACTTGCTCTCATAAATATAATTTCATTCACGACATCTTCCTCCTTCATGAGTAAATCCCCTCCCAAAGGCTCCACCACCTAATACCATCATCTTGGACATGAGGTTTTCAGCAAATGGATTTTGAGAAGATGCAAACGTTCAGACTATGGCAGCAATTAAAAGTTAACACCTGAACTTTCTAATATGAATATTTTAAGAGAGTCAGAATTTCTGAGCAAACTCTGTGAAATTTGGAAGCTATTTAACATATTTTCATCAAAGGATAACTCCGTATGGGATATTGTTATAAGGAAACATTTTAGAACATAAATTTAACTACCTTTAATACATAGTAAATAAATCTATATATAGTAAATATAAGAATATATAGAAAAGAGATATCTTTGCTACAAGAATGATCTCTTAAAAATCAAATCTTTTTTCTTCTTCATATTACCTAAAACATGATTATTTTCTTTGAGTTGTATAATTCCACTGAATTTTAAAAGAATTGAAGATGAGGTAATGTGAATAGCTTAAACGCAGAATCCATAAATCATTTCTCATCATTATTAAAATAATCATTCTGTGTATGAGATTTTACATTGTTATTGGAATAACAGTTGATTAGGTTTACTCAATTTAAAAGGAAAGCAGATGGCTTTCATACTCGGATAGTGTTTTTTATGACATGAATGTTTACCATTTCTTAAGATGTGGTATTAGTAGTATGTATAAGATTACTTTTCCTGTATTCAGAGTTAGGTTTTTTACATGTTTAACCTCTTTCTTTCAATTTTATAGTGCACAAAATACTATTTAAGCATTATTGTTTGGTTTCATTTTATCTTTGATCTTAGTCATATCGTCATACTGTGAAACCACAGCAGCTGATTAATAATACAGGACCACTTTTCTTATGTGGCCATTAAAACTCTGTTTTATTTTCAGTGTTTTATCAATGCAGTTATTTAATTGTATTTCCATTTAAGATGTATTCAGTTTAGTAAATATGTTGTAAAATTGTTGGAAAAATTCGCTTAAATAAAATATAATAGTATAGTAAGCAAACAATTGTTAAGAATCAGTCCTTCAAAATCCCACTTGAAATGGTTCTAAGAAAATGGTTAAAAGCTAGATAAATTCAATTTCACTTTCTGTGCACTGCTGTGTTCCGGGTAGCTCACCAAAGGAATGTGGTGATTTAATTGTCTGGTGGGCACAGCAGGAGATGCTCTGAAGTTAGCCTGAAGTTGGCTCTGTAGCATCTTGCTTCTCTTTCACACACACACACACACACACCCACACACACACACACACACACACACACACACACACTTTCTTTGGATACTCAGCGTGATGCTCAGTAAGCGTAGATATGAGAGGCTAACAAAGAAGAAATGCTGTTATTTATTATTCAGGACTCTCCTGGAGTCTCTTGCCACTTAAGAGTTAACATGCTTCCATATGAATTATTTAACTCTTCTTGGTGGTTCATTCCAGTTAAAACCAAATCAGTCAATATACATAAGTCAAGAAAAATAGCATTAAAATCTCCAGATTTTTATCAATATAAATCCTTTTAAAAATACGGCTAAACAAAGGCTTTGTGAATAATTCCCATGCATCTTGAAAAGATATTAGAATTTATCTCTAGAAATCTTTGCAGTCCATTCTCAAATCTCCATAGGCATATTTATCAACATTGTCAAAATATTGTTAGCAAAACAAGTGTTCTTGATTGCTATTTTTGTTAATATTTTTTCACTCTTTGTAATACTTTGAAAAGATTGTAAAAACAGTAGGAAAGAAAATACTTATTAACCCCATGATCCACAAAAGATTTAAGGAACCATGAGTATGTGCTTGGGAGAACACTGTTTATTCCTCATATGTAATTTTTTTACTATTATTTTGAGGGGGAAGTCTGCGTTCAGATGTAAAATTTTAAATTTTTCATTCCTATTACTGAAAAGAAGAAGATATACTTTTACGTTGGTTGCTGTATTTATTATTATAATATAAAAAAAAATTACCACAAACAATGGTTTAACACAACATACTAGTTGCTGTGAATCAGGAGTCCTGGCATGGCTTAGCTCTGGTAACAAAAAAACGGAGCTAAACAGTAGTTAAAGCAGCAAAAAAACCCTGATTTTAGTTAGGACTTTTGCAATACAGGAAAAGAGACCTTATTGTAGACATGGACCCGATTCTTAATATAGCATGGACAAATGGGGATTTATAGCCAACAAGCAGGGTGGGGGTCAGTAAACTGAAAATTACTAAGAGGAAGCATCAAGTGTATCCTCAGATTGCTGAAATAATTTACTTCCTTGTGGTTGTAGAACTCATAGTGGCTTATTTCTTTGAGGCCAGCAAAACAGTAAGTCTCTGACTTCAGGAAAACCACCAGTTGCTTTTTTAAGGGCTTTAACCTGATTAAGTTAGGCCTAGGATAATCTCTCTAAACCCAAAATCAAGCGGTTTAAGACTAATTTCATCTGCAAAATACCTTCACCTTTGCTCTATTCTGTTGGCTAACAGCAAGAATAGTTGTATTCCTGCTCAAGAGGAAGGGATTATACGAGGCTGTGAGTCACTGAGGTTACCTTAGAATATGTCTACTACAATGACCTACAACTCAACTCAAGTAGTGTGCTCAGTTATGTCTGACTCTTGGGACCCATGGTCTGTAGCCGGCCACGTTTCTCTGTCCATGAGATTTCCCAGGCAAGAATAGTGGAGTGGGTTGCCATTTCCACCTCCAGTTACCTTAGGAGAAACTATATCATTGACAGAATGAATCTTCAGTACGAATGTTCAGAAAAGTCAGTTTTCTATCACAAACCTATGTATTTTATTTCTATCAAAAATTGTAATGATAAGATAAAAATGAACAAATATACACATTTATCTTTGCTTATAATTAAACATTTAACAAATATGTGTAGAATTAATGACTAAAGGGCATTATCTGTATTTTGACTTTACTTTTCAGCAATGAGAATATTAATTCTATATCAAGACAAAGAATTCAAAATAACTGGAACAATTACACTGATACCAATAAATATCTAGAAATTTAGTTCCATGACCCTACATATTGTTATGGCATTTAGCAAACATGATACAGCTTAGCTTTTCCTTTCTCTCATCACAGTATTTCCCACCGTGCACATCTGCTACACATCAACTGCTTTCCTCTCTTTCCATATGTGTCCTTTGTTTTGCAATTTTGGTATATTTTTTACAATATTGCACCCGTATAGAATGCTATATTCTCCTACTCTGTTCATCCAAATCCTACCTTCTCATCAAGGCCGAGTTTTAAAGCAAATTATATTCATAGTACATCATTTTTGGAGAAACTTCTGAAAAAAGAAATAGCTCCCTTTTCTGAACTTTCATAGTTCTCTTTTGGGATATTATTTTAATGCACTTATAACTAACTTTACCTTTTGTAGGGGTGTTTGCGTTTGCATAAGAGAATGTATGTAACATGCTTAATAGCTTTCCTGAGACTTATCAAGCGCTTGAAAGAAAGAAAAAAAGAAAGATAGTGCTAAGTCATGTCCAACTCTTGTGACCCCATGAACCGTAGCCCACCAGGCTCCTCTGTCCATGGGGCAAGAATTCTCCAGACAAGAATACTGGAGTGGGTTGTGATTTCCTTCTCTGGGGGTACTTTCTGACCCAGGAATTGAACCCAGGTCTCCCGCATTGCGGGAAGATGCTTGACCGAATAACCTACACGGGAAGCTTATTATTAAGCACTTAGTGCATTATAAATTTACTTATATAGATGTTAAGAATATATATATATATATACGTATATATATATCAATACTTTTTTCTTCCATACTAGTGTGTCAAACTTTTTTCTTCTGTGTCACTTGTCTCATTGCATTTTACAACCATAAATAAGTCATAAAAATAATTGATCTTTCTCTTTCTGTTCAGTAATACTGCACTATACAGGTAAATCTTGGCTTGGAGATACTGTGGCTTTGGTTCCAGACCACAGTAATAGAGCAAATTGCACAATAAAATGAATCATGTCATTTTTTTGATTTCCCAGTACATATAAAATATCTATTTACCCTATACTCTAGTCTATTAAATCTACAATAGCATGTGTCTAAAAAAATCAATGTAAATACCTTAACTTAAAAATATTTTTACTAAAAATACTAACCAACATCTAAGCCTTCAGCAGGTTGTAATCTCATTTTGCTGACAGGGTATCTTGTCTTGATACTGATGGCTGCTGACTAATCAGGGTAGTGGTTGCTGAAGTTTGGGGTAGCTATGACAATTTCTTACATTAAGACAACAGTGAAACTTACTGTATCGATCCACTTTTCCTCTCATGTATGATTTCTCTGTTGTATGCAATACTGTTTGAAAGCAATTTACCTATAGAACTTCTTTCCAAATTAGAATCAGTCCTCTCAAACCTTGCTATTGCTTTATCAACTAAGTTTATGTAAGATAGTAAATCTTCCATTGTCATTTCAACAATCCATTAAGTTCACTGTCTTACCTGGGTACACTTCATGATGCCCCAGCACAATTACAATGGTAACTTCAAAGATCACTGATCACATATCATCGTAGCAAATATCAATACAATAATGAAGAATTTTGAAATATTGTGAGAATTACCAAAATGTGATACAGAGACAAAAAGTGAGCAAATGCTGTTGAAAAAATGGTGCTGATAGACTTGTTTGACACATGGTTGCTACAAATCTTCAATTTGTCAAAAATGCAATATCAGCAAAGTACAATAAAGCAAAACAAAAAAGAGGGTTATGTCTTGTAATGCATAATGTAGTATTTTACTGATATGTAAGTATACTCTGAGACACTTTTTGTAATAAGGTTAACATGGACAGACTGTTCTTTAAAACAATAGATTTAAAGGTATAATACAAACTCTTTATGTTAATCATAGAATAAGTCAATAATGTGACAGTTAAATTTAATGATTTTAAATATTTTTAAAATTCAACTTGGACTTTTTAGGTACTTAGAATTATTGTACTAATAGTATGTGTGTCTTAAAAGTATGATGGTTCCCATCAAGGAATTTGGTAAATATTACTTAATATTACTGCTCAACATTTTAACCTTCATCTTCATTTTATTAAACTTTCACCATATACTTTTAGCGAGAGGAAGGCTTTTTAATACTTTTGACTGTTACAGTCCAGCACTTTTTTCGTCATTATCTCCTGGTTATCTGCCATCTTTCAAAGTCCAAAACTCAGTAGGTAACAAAATGTGGCAACGCTCTGTGTGTATGTGTAAAATCTATTTTGATCTTTCTCACTTTCATATCAGCCAATGGCACTTCAAGGCACAGATATTCATGTATTCACATTTGAAGTGTAAGAGTTTTCTTTCTTTATCTTCTGTTAGGCTTGCCCAAGCCACATGACATTAACTTAGACAGCACTTTCAAACTGCCACGTTTAGACCATTTCTCTGCGTATAATTTTTGCCCATTTGACTTTTATATCACTCACCAAAAATGCAGGCTTTCAGATTTTTCTATAACTTGCCACTAATTTTCTACTTTTTTATTGTTGTTCTTACATATTACCCCAAAAAGAAATGAAGTGACAGGTGATGATTATTTTTTCCTGCCAAGCCAATCTTCACTCTCTGATTCAAGTATTCTTTCTAACACTAATATTTTTATTTAAACATATTTTTGAACAAAAATATATGTACTCTTTTTGATATCCATGTTCCTTGGTTCACAATTTATCCAATTCTCGACCTTAAACTCTTGTGAATTATGACACTTTCATCTCAGCACTTTCTCATAATTTAATACATACTTTTGCAGATTCCCATAGATCAATCATTCCAGTCTCCTTCAACATTTCTTTGAATATCTTTGCTTCTTATTCTCAATTTCCTCTTATTATTTTATTTTCTTTTGCTCACTTCAATACCTGGAATAGACAGCCAATTAAAATACGTCAAGCTGCCAAAGCTTCCCTCAGCAGACAAAATCTGCTAAGTTTCCTTTCAAATTACTAACAATTTTTCTTTGCATATACAGCATTCCCGTTGTGTTCAAATGTAGGCTTCTCTGGGTGAAGACCAGCCTATTGGAATCTTTGCTCTGTTAAACCCTAAGATGCTATATTCCTGTAGAGCAGTAACACAATCATGCCTTAATGAATGTTTTTTCTCAAAGGACCATGGGCTTATTTACAATAAAACTTTGCTTTTTCATGCAAGCCTAGATTCAGAAGGCATAGGGTTAAATTCACATTCTAATAAATAAAATAAGGTGTTGATCATAAAATAATCTCATAAAAATACTTCATAAAAGTTGTAGAACTTTAAAATAAATGTGTAATGATCATTAAATCTATGTTCATCGTAGGTGAAATCCTTGGAAGCTATGAGAATGTTATGTATCAAAAATGTTCACTCAATTATTCACTTTCTGATTTAGTAGAAAGTTCCTGCTCTCATGTAGCTAACATTTTTTACATAGATGATAAAGACAAACAACTGTGATAATAAGTGAAACATATATTGACTAAATGATCATAGAAACTAAAGAGAAATACAAAGAATAGGAAAAGCAAATAGGAAGTTTCAGCTGGATGACATTTTACAATTTTAAATAAGTTGTTAGTTGAAAAAGTGAAACTTCAGCAAAGACTTAGAGGAAGTAAGGGTGAATCCATGAAAATATATTTCTTTCTTTACTTTCTTTCAGTAAACACAGGTTCTGCTGCTCACCACTCAATTCCGTTAATTCAAGACGTGTCAATAGAAAAGAAAGGTGCTTTAATTAGAAACGAAATTTGACTCATGTTCTGAAACCAGCTCTAAAGATTCTGCTCAGTCATGATAGTTTGTAAAAGGAAAAGGGGTGGAAGAATCTCAGTGAATCCTTGAGGCAGGAGTTTGGGTTCGGCATTATCCTCCTCTGTGTCCGGGCTAGCTTGACACTCCAGAAGCCTCCTTGCTTGTGTGATTTGCCTGTGATATTGCTGAGGGGGCTGTTGGGGTACTGGGCTAATCATTCTTTAACTACTTAATTCTTCCTTCTTACTTCTTTTTATCTAGGAAAAGAATCAACAGGTTAATTAGGTTCTTTCAGGTTTAGAGGGGAACAGAAATGGGCAAACAGGAAAGGAGTAAAAGAGCTATTTTCATTTCTTCCTCCCTTCCTCCCTGCCTCCTTCCTTCTTTCTTTTCTTTTCCTCTCTTCTTCTTCTGGTATTCCTAGTATATTTGTTATAATTTGTGCAGCTGTCCCAAAGTCCTTGAATACTATGTTCTGCTTTCTTTAGTCTTTGTTCTCTTTAGACTCCCCCCCCACCCCCTGCCCCTTTAGGATGGACTGATTGGATCTCCTTGCAGTCCAAGGGACTCTCAAGAGTCTTCTCCAACACCACAGTTCAAAAGCATCAATTCTACGGCGCTTAGCTTTCCTTATAGTTCAACTCTCACATCCATACATGACTACTGGAAAAACCATAGCTTTGACTAGACAGACCTTTGTTGGCAGAGTAATGTCTCTGCTTTTTAATATGCTGTCTAGGTTGGTCATAACTACTACTATTAGTGTCCTGTCTACTAATGAGCTCAAAAAAGGCCTCCTTCATTTCTCTTACACTTGATTTTACTTTTTTAATCTTTAGCATTCCTTTTTGATTCCTTCCTTCTCAGAATGTCTCTCTGATTACATCCCATCTGTCCTGAAATGTTGTCTACTTTATCCATTTGAGTCCCTAGCATTTATTTTTAATTAGTTTATTTTCTATTTTTTAACTTTACAGTATTGTATTTGTTTTGCCATACATTGACATGAATCCACCATGGGATGCACCAGCCCCAAGCACCCTGTATCAAGCATTGAACCTGGACTGGCGATTCGTTTCACATATGATAATCTCCATGCTTCCATGCCATTCTCCCATATCATCCCACCCTCGCCCTCCATAGAGTCCACAATACTGTTCTATTTATCTGTGTCTCTTTTGATGTCTCACATACAGGGTTATCTTTACCGATTGACTAAATACCATATATATGTGTTAGTATACTGTATTGGTGTTTTTCTTTCTGGCTTACTTCACTCTGTATAATAGGCTCCAGTTTCATCCACCTCATTAGAACTGATTCGAATGTATTCTTTTTAATGACTGAGTAATATTCCATTGTGTATATGTACCACAGCTTCCTTATCCATTCATCTGCTGATGGGCATCTAGGCTGCTTCCATGACCTGGCTATTATAAACAGTGCTGCAATGAACATTGGGGTACACGTGTCTCTTTCAAGTCTGGTTTCCTCAGTGTGTATGCCCAGCAGTGGAGTCCCTAGCATTTTAATCTTAATTGTTTTAAATTCCAGTCTGAGAATTCCAACACCTCTGCCACAGCTGATCCTAATGTTTACTTTCTATTTTCTAATTGTGTTTTTTTGCCCTTTGTTAGGGCTTTGCTGGTGGCTTAGCAGTAAAGAATCCACTGTAATGCAATGTATATCGTCACCCTGGTTATTTAACTTATATGCAGAGTACATCATCAGAAACTCTGTGCTGGATGACAAACAAGTTGGGATCAATATTGCTGGGAGAAATATCAATAACCTCAGATATGTAGATGACACTACCCTTATGGCAAAAAGCGAAGAAGAACTAAAGAGCCTCTTGATGTAAGATAAAGGGGAGAGTGAAAAAATTGGCTTAAACTCAACATTCAGAAAACTAAGATCATGGCATCTGGTCCCATCACTTCATAGCAAATAAATGGGGAAACAGTGGAAACAGTGGCAGACTTTATTTATTTATTTATTTATTTATTTAGGCTCCAAAAGCACTGCAGATGGTGACTGCAGTCATGAAATTCAAAGATGCTTGCTCCTTGGAAGAAAAGTTATGACCAACCTAGACAGCATATTAAAAAGCCAACAAAGGTCTGCCAATGAAGGTCTGTCTAGCCAAAGCTGTCAGACCAAAGGTCTGTCTAGCCAAAGCTATGGTTTTTCCAGTAGTCATGTATGGATGTGAGAGTTCGACTATAAAGAAAGCTGAGAGCCAAAGAATTGATGCTTTTGAACTGTGGTGTTGGAGAAGACTCTTGAGAGTCCCTTGGACAGCAAGGAGATCCAATCAGTCCATCCTAAAGGAAATCAGTCCTGAATATTCATTGGAAGGACTGATGTTGAAGCTGAAACTCCAATACTTTGACCATGTGATGTGAATAACTGACTCATCTGAAAAGACCTTGATGCTGGGAAAGATTGAGGGTAGGAGGAGAAGGGGATGACAGAGGATGAGATGGCTGGATGGCATCACCAACTCAATGGACATGAGTTGAAGTAAACTCCAGGAGTTAGTGATGGACAGGGAGGCCTGGTGTGCTGCAGTCCATGGGGTCACAAAGAGTTGGACATGACTGAGTGATTGAACTGAACTGTGATGCAGGAGATGCAGGAGACCTGCCTTTTGGTATGCCTTGTAATTTTTTTCTTGACAGCTATATATGATAAAAGGAACTGTTGCAATTAGGCTTTAGGAATGTAGTGGTGAGGAGTCAGGGAAGGGGAATCATCCTATAGTCCTAGAATTAGGTCTCAGTCTTTTAGGGACCCATTCCTCTGGGCTGTAAACTTCACAAGAGTTTCTCAGATTTTTTCTTTATTTCTCCCCACACTATGTGGGACAGGATGTCTGGAATCAGCTGGAATCTCCACACCCTGATAGCTCAGTAGGTAGAGAATCCGCCTGCAATGAAGGATACCCAGGTTGGATTCCTGGATCGGGAAGATCTGCTGCAGAAGGGAAAGGCTACCCACTCCAATATTCTGGCCTGGAGAATTACATGGACTATATAGCCCATGGGGTCGCAGATTCAGACATGACTGAGCGACTTTCACTTTCACTTCTCCACAGGGAAGGCTAGAGGCAGCTGGGGTCCATGATTCCCTTTCCCCAGGTCAAGTATGCTCTGATAATCCCCTCAAGTTAGGTTCTGGTTAGTTTCACCTGAGGCCAAGCCTTGTTAAGAAGAATAGTGTTCTATCATGTTTCAAAATGGTTCCTCCCTCTTGAAGTATGATAGTATTTTCCTTCTTAATTTACTGGGAACCCAGTTAAGTTCCTGGAGGTAAAACTCATAGAAGTATGAAAACTCCCACCACTATGACTGGGACATTCTAGGGTTTCTAACTCTCAGAATTATCCACAGAAAGCCTCCAGCAATCAGTCATTTCCAGTTTAGTTTTTCCTACCAAAGCACTGATCCTGACAGCAGTTTCCACTCATGAGTCTCTGCTCCAGTAAGTCACAACTCCCTGTATTCAACTGTGTGTCTCTGAAATCTCAGGGCTTGCAGTTTTCATGTGTCTTCCCTTTTATTACAGATTCAAGGAAAGTTATATTTTATTCTGTTTATGTTTTTACTTTTATTAGTATGGGGTAGTGTCATAGCTTTTTCCATGCAGAATTAGAAACCAAAAGTCAAGTCATCTTCTTTTCTTTCTTTATCCTCCCTCTCTTACATCCTTCTTTCCCCGTCTACCCATTTTGAAGAGGAGATTTAGGTTACATTTGAATTTTCCTGGTTACTAATGATGTCACTTACTATCCCATCATTTTAATGAACAATTAATTTTATTTTTTAGTAAAGTTCAAATTTCTTGCCATGTTTTCAAAGTGGTCTGATTTCTTGGAGATTGATAGGAGTTCTGTATATATTATATAATGCTATATGTTGCAAGTATATTCTCCCACTCTCAGGTTTGCCTTTCCACACTTTTAATGGTGTCTGTTGATAAATATTTCATGAAGATATTATGTTATATTATATTCTAAGATCTTTGTTGCTTTGCTTTACATATTTAGAAATTTAAATAATATTATTTTTCTAAACAGTTACATATTTATCCCAGCTTATATACTGAAAAGATTGCTATCTCATTTTTTTTTCAGTCCTCTCTTACATATATGAAGTGTTGACATATGTATGGGACTGTTTCTGAACTCTCTACTTTGTTTCCTTATATACTTAGTTTCCCTCTGATATTATCGTGTCTATATTAGTTTTTTGTCACTATTGTTTTTGTTGCTGTTCAGTCACTCAGTTATGCCCAACTCTTTGCAACCCCATGGACAGCAGTACACCAGGATGTCCTGTCCTTCATCATCTCCAGGGGTTTCCTCAAACTCATGTCCATTGAGTCAATGATGCCATACAACCATATCATCCTCTCTCACCCCTTCTCCTCCTGCCCTCAATCTTTCCCAGCATCAGGGTCTTTTCCAATGAGTCAGTTCTTTGCATGAGGTGGCCAAAAGTATTGGAGCTTCAGCTTCAGTATCTGTCCTTTCATATATAATCAGGGTTGATTTCCTTTAGGATTGACTAGTTTGATCTCCTTGCTGCCTAAGGGACTCTCAAGAGTTTTCTCCAGCACCAGTTTGAAAGCATCGATTCTTTGGCACTCAACCTTCTTTATGGTCCAACTCTTACATCCATACATGACTACTGGAAAAATCATAGCTTTGACTATAAATGAAGGACCTTTTCAGCAAAGTGGTGTTTATGCTTTTCAATACATTATCTAGATTTGTCTTAGTTTTTCTTCCAAGGAGCAGGTGTCTTTTAATTTTATGACTGCAATCACCATCTGCAGTGATTTTGGAGCCCAAGAAAATAAAGTCCGTCACTGTTTCCATTTTTTCCCCATCTTTTTTCCCCCATGTATTGTTACAAATTGCCACATACTTACTGGGTTAAAACAAGGTAACAATTACCTTACAATTCTGAGGGTCAAAGTGGGATACTGTTCTCACTGTCATAAGTCTAGAGTTGGCAGGACTGCATTTCTTTCTGGGATTGCTGTTTTCTTGCTTATTTAGCTTGCTGGCAGAATTTGGTTTCTTGTGGTTGTAAGACTGAGAGCCCCTCTAGGCTTCTGGAAATTACCTGCTTTCTTCGCTTCAAACTTCAAAGCCAGCAGTATTGGATTGAGTCTCTCTCAGACTTTGAATATCTTGTCTTCTTATCTATCATCACATTTCTCTCATTAACTCTTTTGCCTTTCTCAAACCATTTTTAAGGATTGTGATTAAATTGGACCCACCTAGATAATACAACAGAGTCATCCTTGTTTAAGATTCTTAATCTTAATCATAACCAAAAAAAAAAAAAAAAACAACTCTTCTACCATAAAATTAGTATATGCACAGTTCCTGAAAGAACTTGAAAATCTTTAGGGGATCATTACTCTTCCTACCACATTGTTTAAATCACTGTAGCATTATTCTAAGTCTAGAAATGTGATAGTCATTGTTTCCACTTTTTTCTTCTTACAGTAAACTTTCCTATTGTTAAATTTTAGAATGATCTTGCTTTGTACCACAGAGAAATATATTCTGATGTTTTAATTACATTATATTGAATTATATTACATTGGGATTATACTGACCCTAAAGACCAATTTCAGAGAATTGGTGTTTTATATTATTGAGACCTAATCAGAAATACTGTTTTTTCCTCACAGTTATTTATGGTTTTTTTCTCCCATTGTTTCAATAATTTCTTTAATTTCTCTGAACATAGTTTTCTAGTTGCCCTTGGAGAGCTTAGCATATTTCTTAAATTTTTATTTTTAGATTTATTCCTAAGGACTTAGGAATAAATTTTAAAATTCACATTGTATTTTAAAATACTGCACTATTTTAGAATACTCACTGTTGCACATTGTGTTTTCAAATATTCCAGTTTTAATAGTCTGACTTCATAGTGGAGATTTGTAATCTATCTTCAAGAATTGCTGTCATTCTAGTTGGAAAACAATTTATACTCCACTCACATAGAGCTTTACCTGCTCCAGTTTGGGCACTTTAGGTTCTTAGCACTAGTTTAGTGTCATTGTCTCATATGAGTAATTAACAAAGTCATATCTCTAGTTTCCTGAAATAAGAAAAATATGCAGTATTTTCAGGGTGACTTCAGAGACAAGGTTGTGTGTACTAAAAAAATATCATTCTTTCAGGCTATAATTTAATGATCTTAATTATAAGTAAGGGTGTCAAAAATGAAAAATAGGACATCATTGCCACTATTACTACTCCACTGTAGTTTATGTAATCATGTTATTGACTTAGCATTTTATTTCAAATTCCAGTATCTAGCTATTATGTGTGTGCTCTTGTGTGCTCAGTTGTGTCTCTTTGTGGCCCGAGGACTGTAACATGCCAATCTATTCTGTCCATAAGCATCTCCAGGCAAGAATACTGGGGTGGGTTGCCACTTCCTACTCCAGGGAATCTTCCCAACCCAGAGATTAAAACCTTGTCTCTTGCGTCTTCTGCATTGGCAGGTAGATTCTTTAACACTAGTGCCAGCTGGGAAGTAAAAATACATGGCTTTTAACAATTTGCTCACTTTTTTCCACCAACTTTTTCTTACCCATAGATCTATTGACATTAAATTTCAGGTCACAACAGGCACTTATGAAATCTTCTAGAAATCTGTGTAATTTCATGCTTATATGTGTTTTTCATGTTATTTATTTTAGTTAGAATCCTTTTACCTCTTTCAGCAAAATCATAAAGCTTCTTCAATGCCTCATCAAGTGCAACTTTCTTTTAAAAGGTTACTCATCCCTACAATCAGAATTAAGGAGTCCCTCCTTTGGACTCCTTATAAACTTAATTTTTGCTTTGGTTTATCAAAAATAGTAAATTTCATAAGTACTGGGATTGTTTCTTATTTAACTTTTTGCTATCTGGGAACCGCCAGAGTGCCTTTTTTTTAGTGAGCATTCACTGCTTATTTTTAGCTTAAATCATGCTTTCTTGTGTGTAAAATACAGTATTTTTAAACTTCTTATGTTTAATTGAATTTAAGACAGTGAATTGTCTGAATGGCTATTTCAGATTTCAGTGTTTATAGTTATATATAAGCTAGACATAGATCAACTTCTATGTTATTCTCAATAAAACAAACTGTGCATTGTGTTCTCATTTCTTTGAACTTGGATTCTGTCATGTTTCAGGGAATAAATAGGTTCAGAATCTGCCATTTCTGGGAACTTTGTAAAACATTTGTTTCTCTAAGAAGTATATCTGTGGTTTGTGTACATGTATGCTAATTCACTTCAGTAGTGTCTGACTCTTTGAGACCCCATAGACTGTAGCTCTCCAGGCTCCTCTGTCCATGGAATTCTCCAGGCAAGAATACTGGAGTGAGTTACTGTGAGTTTCTGTTCCCAAGGGCAAGTAAAACTGTCTTAAATGCAATATTTGATGAAGCATCCTAAACCCTAAACGTAAATGTCTCTCACTATTTTAAGTGTTCCTTTTCCCTTACATTGTGTAAATGCAAAGCACATCCCAGTTTGTGACAACTTTTCAAAGGAAAGGGAATGCATATCTGAGACAAGGCACTGTGCTAAAAAGAAATAAAAGAAATTCCATGGAATCCAAGGAGAGTACAGGTTTTACATCTCACAGATGAGTTGGAAAGATAGATGAATATGAATATCTGCATTAGAATACCTAAAGCCTTTTATAATATTATATCTTTTGCTCTCAAGCATACAATTCTTATCATTAAAATACTTTCAATGTTTTATTTAACAAAAAATACTCTGAACAACTGTATGGAAAGAGAAATTTGCACATTAAATTGTGTCTTCAAATATAAAGATGTAGAGAGAATTTCCAAAAAGCAACTCAGTGGGTTAGGTAAAATGGTAGGCGTTATCTAGTAATGTATAAGTGGATGTGGTTAACTCTTCTGGAGGATAGGTAACAATTTCAGATTAAATTAGTATGCTTTTTTTTTTTCTCTTTTGAAAGATTTCTGATCATTTTACTATTTCTTTATTCATGAGCATTGGAATATGGTCACTCTTTTTCCTATTCTAGGCAATATTTATAGCAAATTGTATCTTCTTTAGATGCAAGGATTATCTAATTAGTATATTCATTCAAAAGCAAATATTTTGGCGTATATATCATGTATCAGGCACTATGCTAAATGTTGGGACATATCTGTGAACAAACCAAATAGCAAAATAAATCTGATTGCTTGAAGTCTCTAGTCTAGAAAATTCTTTGATAGAAATTAAGAAATGTAATAAATAGATATTGATAGAAATTAAAAATATAATGAATAGATAAAATATTGCATGTTTAATAGTGGTAAATACCAAGGGAAAAAAAGGTAGAACCACTTAAGAAGGGTGATGGATACTAAGGGTAGAAATGGGTGGTAAGTTTCAGAAATCAAGACACACATTGATAAAGTCAGTTTTGAGCAAAGACTTGAAGGATGTGATTGAGTTGGTCATGTGAATTTATGGGGAACAGTTTTAGAGGGAAATGGGATAACACGGGATCATACAACTTGCTGTATGCAAACCATTTGAATGGAAATGATATGTCTATGACAGAGCAAGACTCTAAAGTGAAACTCTTACATTTTCTGTTTTTGAGAGTATTTTAAGTGAAAGGAAATTCACTTTATATTGCAACTTTGCAATTTCCAATCCAATAACAACTCTTCAAGATGGTCCTATTGTTCCTATTTAATGAATGAGAAAATTAGTCTCAGAAAAATGAAAGATAGTTCAATCACTCATAAATAGTAAGTAGTGGGGCTCGGAGTCCAATAATAGCATTTGTGTATGTGAGTTTATTTAAATTTTGAACTCTTCTCATTATGTGAACTTTTTGTTATATAAAACCCCATGAATATTGCTTTTTTTTTTTCTGACAACCAGCTTTTGCATAGAAAATTCAATATTTGTTTTTAGTGGTTTTAAAATGAGAAAGTTGTCAAAGGAATTTTATTCAAGTCACCCTGGGTAATTAGAGTTTAGAGTCCTTGGTTTTTATTTCCTCTTCATCTATATGAATTAAAGTATACCATGGCTTTGAAACAAAATCCTGTATTTGGGTCTCTATGTATTTTAACTTGGTAAGTAGTAAAATAGAGAATGTTATGCATATTTTTGATGATATTAGTCATTTTGGCAATAGAATTGAAATTAATTACCATGTCCCTTTTTAAAATTGTCTATGTTTATTTTGAAAATGAGGTGTTTCCAATTTGTACAATTAATCAGTTGCCTTTATAAGGTATTGGAGTGTAAGTCTCATTCAGGTAGGTCCCATGCAGGCCACTCCCCTTCTTAAACTTATTCTTTAAATGATATAGTGGTTTTATGTGGTTAATGGTTTGATTCTATTTCAAGTTTTTTGCTTGTATCTTATACTTTACCAGAAAAATAGCTTATCCCCACTACAATAGATAGTTAATGGTATCCTTTAAGTAAAATTTATTTAAACCAGTTAAACTCACAAAAACCAAATTTCTATCTTTCGGAAAAAATACATTTTACCCTCTAAGAAGCTAACTATAAGATAGTTTGTTGATTATTATTCTAGGAAACAACAAAAGAAAAGACAATTGTATGGTGTTCCTTACACATATAGTCGAATATAGGATTCATCTAAGATAAATTGGACTTTTGGGGTTCTGACATAGAGGAGATGAAAAAGAAATATAATCTGTCTTAATTGATTTCATGAAGGATTCAATGACTCATACTTTCTTCAATTTTTTTACTGCATATCTTAGTGACAATGATAGATGGCTACTTTACTATACTGTTCTTCAAGTATCAAATGTTGCACATTTAAATTATTTTTTTATGTTAAAGGAAAAGTCATCCACTATTTTCCATTTGAAAATGGAGTTAACTTGAAACTTAATAGTTTTGGCACTCAAGGAATCTGACTGAAATTCTTACTGTTTCTGCTTTTACTGTTTTTTTGACCTAGAAATCAGTCTTTTGATTTTCAGATTCACAGTTACTTCTGTTAAAGCCAATATCTCAGTGGTCCTTCTTTCCCTAGTGCAGCCTTTTATTGGGAGTTTGTGGTTCACTGTCTCTATGCTTTTCAAACTCAGAAGAATTAGATGTCAAAAAAATACCTTTCTTTATTTGTTATTTAATCTCTCTTTTTCTCTCACTCTTATAGATTTTAAAAATAGCTTCTGAATTCTCTCCTGATGTCCCTCCAATCTGTTCCTTATATTATTGGTAATATAGACTTTGAAAATGAAAGTCTTATTTCATTACTATCCTGCTTACACTTTATTTATATTATATTATCTGTAGTGGGGGGGGGCTGTTTGGATTGGCACTCAGGGTTTTCCATGTCCTGGCTATGCATTAATCCTCATCTTTTGCAACTGTGAGACATGTTCTAGATAATTGTATTTTCTTAAATATGTTATACTGTAATTATTTCTTTAAATATAACTTTTCACATATTTTAGTCCTTAAAGTTATTGAGAACTTGAATTTTATTACACTCATCCTTGGATCGAGTTGTCACTTTCATTGCCTGACATATTCTTATTTTGATATGTTAAATTTTCTTATTCTTTTAAATATTTTAACTTGAAGTAGTTTTAAAGGTCATTGTAGCTTAGCAGATTATTGAATAAAGGAAATTGAGTAGTGAAAGGGCACTCAGAAGTGCTGCAGTATCCTTTCAGCACTACCACCTACTAGCCACCTGACTGTGTAAACCCCAGATTCATTATCTATAGAGATGGAAGAGTGATTCTACCCTGCCTACTTCCAGATTGTGAGGGTTATAAGTGATGAGATATATAAAGATAATTTGCGCATTGTACATGGTAAAAATAATATCCATTACTGCTATTAAAATTAGGTGAAATTACTGAAATATATTTTACCTATTCAGTAAGCACAGTGATATGAATGGCAATATTTGTTAAAAAAAAAAAGTGTTACTCAAATATATTCCTCTCTGAAAGTTTTTGCCTGATGACTCTATTGAAAACCTTCTGTGTTGTTATGAAGAAGGTTGTGTGTATATTTCTGTGTGTGTGTGTGTGTGTGTGTGTGTGTGTGTCTTTATTACTTACTATAAGAAATAGTTATGGATTTATCCTGTCTATTATTTAAGGATCTGATAAAACTACGTTCATTTGCTTTAGATTTGCATACATAGAAGAAATTCGAATCATTTTAATAATCCTCATATCTTCTATAGAAACACATAATATTAAGTAGTAAATTAAAGTTATATTGACAATAAATGTTAGTATCACAATACTGATCATTTACAAATTTCAATAATAATGAAAGTATAAGGAATCAAATCAAGATATTTTTGTTTGCATTACTTACATTTCTAAATATCAAAGATCAAAATAGTTCTTAGACATTCATTTTTTAAAATTATTTTAAAGGGAGAGAGATGGGAAGAGTGTTTGAGACATTGATGGATGTTTTATACCAGGAAGCAAGTTTCTGAGGCTTGAATGTATTTTCCCAATTATCAACAGTAGCTTTGCTTTCACCCTCCGATCATTGCTTCCATGTGAAAAGAGAACTAACAAGAGATACTGGTGTTGCAGACACTGACATGACTCAAGAAGTGCTGTCTCTGGGAAAGTGCAAATGGTACCATCTGTAACAAGAACGATTAATTTCTGTGAGGTATGAGTAAAAGTATCAGAATATTAAATTTTTGAGATCAGTTTTGAGGCAGGTGAAGAAGATACTGAGTTACAATAAGCACTTTGTATCTTGCTCCACACTACTTTTATGATTTGCTACATTTTACTGTTCATGCCCATAAATTCATTTTGTATTTCTTAAAAGAAAGCAAGAATAGTTCTTTAATACTTCACAAGTGTCAGGCTCATTTAATCTTTCTTTCCTTACTAGTTTTCAAAACAATGTCCTTAATAGTCACATAAACTCTATAGATTTGGTAATACTTGATTGTAATTTAATTCAGTGCTACATAGCATTGAAGCCCACACTGGGTAATTTTCCCATTTACCATGGTGCTTTACACACTGTCAAACTTCATATGCTTATTATTATGTAGCATTTGTTTAGCATTTTGAATTTTTTCATTTAAAAATGTAATTATTTTTATATGCCTGTGAGATTTTTTTCCTCCTTGATGACACTTTTTTATGCAGAGATTTCTGAAAGTGGTTGTGACATTAGAGAACCTCTGGGGAAAAAAAAATAGAAACTACTTCCAATATTCATGACAGGACTGGAGTGACTAGAGGTCCCTGGATAGAAAAGTATGACTGAGTAACTTATGTCTTTGGTGAGTGCAGTGATTTCTGTAGCGAAAGCCATTCCTTTACAGATTATAACATGCAAAGTCTTTTAACTTCTAACGTGTATTTCAATTGAGCTAAATTGCTCAGTCACTAAGTCATGGCTGACTCGTTGCAAACCCAAGGACTGCAGCATGCCAGGTTTCTCTGTCTTTCAGCATCTCCTGGAATTTGCTTAAACTCATGTCCACTGAGTCGGTGATGCCATCCAACCATCTTGTCCTCTGTCATCCTCTTCTCCTCCTGCCTTCTATCTTTTCCAAAATCGGGGTCTTTTCCAACGTGTCAGCTCTTCATGTAACTGAGAAGCACACGCTTTTTACTGATTTCAATATGTGGTTTAATTTTATATTGTATGTGCATGATTTTATGAGGCATTGGGAGAGTTTTTGTTTTTACTAATATTACACCATCCTATTTTTGCTTCTGAACATTTTAAAAATAAAAGGATGTAGTCCTTAAATGTTCACTAGTAGGATACAGCCAGTCAAGTGTTGGTAATTGTTTAACAACCAGTCTTTTAGGGTAAAAGAAACATACACACACAAGTACAACTCTCCCAACAAACACACAGAAAAGGCCTTATTTAAATTTTTCTGTTTTAACATTCTTTCTGCTTTCTACTTGTTCTCATCAAATTCATAGCTTAAAAGTTCTTTATCAAATGCAGCTTAACAACGTTATGCCTTTGCTTAAAAGTATCCAAGAATATCTTTTTAATCATTTACTGGGTACTTTGGGCTTCCCAGGTGGTGCTAGTGGTAAAGAATCCACCTGCCAATGCTTGAGATGTAAGAGACATAGGTTCAATCCCTGGATCAGAAGATCCTCTCTAGGGAGGGCATGGCAACCCCCTCTAGTATTCTTGCCCAGAGAATCCCATTGACAGAGGAGCCTGATGGGCTACAGTCCAGGGTCACAAAGGGTTGGACACAACTGAAGGACTTAGCATTGGGTACTTCACCTAATATTCAAGGGCGGCCATGACATGTCCTCTGACTGTTTCCCAGGAGCATATCTAGTCATGCAGTGCCATGTATTTTATGTTTCTGAAGATTCAAATTAGGTTTGTCCTCCCTCCCACCCCCACCCCTCCTCCCCGGTAACCTGTGCTACTTTTATTAGCATTTACTGTCTCTTATTTCTGCAATATCCTTTTCTTCTCTCTGAGTCTAAATGATCTTTACTTGACTACTGAAATTCAGCCTGTCACTTCCTTTAGAAAGTTGATTCTAATCAACTGCAATTTGGAATAGCTGTCTCTTCTTTCGGTTCATATACTCTGTACCCCTCTGTGATCACTGCATTTGAAATTAGGTCATGAGACTTCAGAATTAAGCCCTGCAACTATTGAATATTAGGCATTTTATAGAGGATCCTGGTGGGCTGTGGTCCATCGGATGACAAAGAGTCGGACACGACTGACGCAACTTAGCACATGCACACAGCACAATATTTATTTAATGGATAAGTAAATGAAAAAGTAAAATATGCTAAAGAAAAGTTTTCTGATGTTTCCCACTGGAGCAGAATGTCTACATACATTGCAAATGTTTCAAATGCTTTTATAGGGAAATGGGAAGAAAATGCTCATATTTTTAAATATTGTACACTTAAATCTTCTCTTCAGAATTGAAGCAAACTAAAGCACTCGCCTAGGACCATGAATGACTTTGATAAATTTCAGCATGTATGTACTTTCAAGGGCTTCAGAAAGCCTCCTTACACATTTAACTAATACTTCTCAGGATATTCTTTTTCAGACAGATTCATTCAGTGCTGAGAGGCGACTCTTCCTTTGTTACAACCATGATTTTTAGAACTCAGATCTCTTACTTTGAATAGTAAATCCCCTAAAGATTCATTTTATGCTTTCCAATGATCCACAAAACCAAAGAGATAACTACCCATGATAAACAAACCATTTTTTCCTGATTGAATAAAAATTTTGATAACCTTTCACCAGGAGAAATTTATTCTGTTGTTGAGGCCACACACTGTTCTTATTCACATGATTTTGTTTTTAAAAATGCTAGCTACTGGGCTTAGAAATAATAAGCCGGTAGGCAATAATTCAGTCAATAGAAAGGACCACTTAATAAAAAGTGATGGGGACACTTGAGGAAAAAAACATTTTTTAATATTATTTTTCCAATGAGTTTCTTAAGTAATTCTCTGAATTCAGTACTCATGTCAGAGAACTGCTTTGTTAGCAGCCCAATTTAAAATTTATAGCAGTGTTTTCAATGTCTGCTGATAATCTAGTGCTATTTCAATCAACAGAGAACATGAGATTTTAATAAATAACTATTTATTATAATCATAAAATTGTATACCAGAAAAAATACCCTTAAACTAGTTTTTATTTCTTTGTGTTATCTGGAATTGTATGCCATAACTCTGACATATGGGATTATCATATCAAAGAAAAGCCTAAACTGTTTTTACTTTTTCAGTTTAATTGGAAAAAGCTAATTTCAAAACAGAAATGTAGGTGAAAGCTTGTTAAATGCTTTTGAAAATATATTATCTTCAAGAATTTTCCAAGTAGGTACCTGGAATGTTCAGGGTTTATTTACTTTATGTGGTTGAATAACTAGGAAAATTGTGCATTGAATTTATCAATTGCTTAGTAATTATTTATGATACAGAGTGTTTCTTTCATTCTTCCTGTAAATACTGTACTGAAATATTTTCTTTCTTAATTAAGATTTTTGAGGTGTTTTTCTTTATGGTCTCAAATTATAAAAGTATTTGTACTATATTATGTTAACTCTAACAGGTCTAGGAAAATAATAATTACATTTTTGAGCTATAAAAGTGATATTAATGTCATACAGAATGATTATTAATATAAATAAAACAACCATTTATGAAAGGCAATAAGGAAAGGCATAAGGAAAGGCAATTTAGTATCATTCCTGAAGCTGAACTGGCAGAAAGCTAAGACACTGCCAAGTTACTCTTTACTTACTGCTGATGCAGGGAGATTAGGGAACTGATTTTGATTTATTTTTCTTGAATTAATAAGCATAAGTTCTAATTAATGAGCAAAATATAAATTCAACAAATATATCAAGCTCAATATTTCCAGATATTTGTTTTAATAATATAAACATGAGCAGGCATGATCCTTCCCTTTAAGATCAGTTCAGTTCAGTTCACTCAGACGTGTCTCACTCTTTGAGACCCCATGGACTGCAGCACGCCAGGCTTCCCTGTCCATCACCAACTCCCAGAGCTTACTCAAACTCATGTCCATCGAGTTAGTGATGCCATTTAAGCCTCTCATCCTCTGTCATCCCCATCTCCTCCTGCTTTCAATCTTTCCCAGCAATATACTAGAGTTCCTATAGAAAGAACATGGTGGCAAGCATATACATCAGTGTATTTATTATATGTTCTGCAGAAGTACAGCAAGAAATAGTATTTTTTAATAGTCTTTATTTAAATTTTTATCTAAGTCATAAAAACATTTAGTTTTTACAACTTGATATATGGCTTGCTATTGGAACTCTAACTCATTTCATAAAGTATATAGCTTCAGGGAAGAAAAGACTTTGTTACATTGCTCTCACTGTGTATATACTTACAGCTGATTCAACGTACCATACTTGTGTACCAAAATATCCTAAATATAGTTATTGTTATAATAAAATACATTTAAATGTAAAATTTTATCATATTTTCTATTGAGAAAAATTATTATGAAAATCTTAATACACACTAACTTAGCACTATGTAGTCCTTAAGAATTGTCAAAGTTAAAAATGCATGATATATTCTTCTTTTACAAAAAAACTATTGCTCTAAATTTGTTGATGTTTTCCTGAGTGACAAGTGATTATAACCAATAACCTATTGATGAACTATTATTAAACTGAAAATGAATATAAATTTTTATTCTTTCAACATAAACCTTTTACAATAAATGAGAGTTAATGCTTTTCAAAAGAAATTTGTGCTATGATCAACATCAATATGAAAACAGGTATGTAGAATTGTAGAAGTTATCATATGACTTTATTTTCATAGTGAGATTAGTTATCACCTTTAAAAATCTTATATAATGCACATAAAAGGACTTTCTGGTGGCTCAGAGGATAAAGAATCTGCCTGCAATGCAGGAGATCTAGGTTCAATCCCTGGGTCAGAAGATCTCCTGGAGAAGGGAATGGTAACTCACTGGAGTATTCTTGCCCGGAGATTTCCAGTCCATGGGGTCACAAGGAGTTGGACAGGGCTGAGCAACTAACTTTCAATGCACATAAAAACCAACAACCAAAAAAAAAGATAATCGGAAATAGGAATTTTTTTCTTTGTTTTAAAAATCTTATAAAGAGAATAAGAGGTTTAAACCAATTTACTAACAATTTCAAAAACATTCCCATTAGTTTCTAAATGTTTATTAGCAACATTTCAGTTAAAGCATGTGTGAACAGTTTGTTTGGGTTAAACATGCTACTCAGCATAAGTCATCACAACCACTGATGGTCTGCTTTCTTTTAGATCTATACATCTTACTTTTCATAGTATATTTTTCAGGTATGATGGTCATTAAAACACAGTTGTGAATTATATTTGTATTGGACAAGGTCATAAATTTGTTACCACAAGTTTCTAAATAAAGATATTAAAAAATAGAGATGCATAATCAATTATTTCTTTCATTAATATATCAATATTAAAACCTTGTTTAATAATTGAAATTAAAATGCTGTGTAGCCTTTAAAAACCTCTGTCATTCATGATTATAATGCAAATGATATCTACAATGGCATGACATTTATAACTAAATTCATATTAATATTTGAAGAGGCAACAAGTCTAGCTCAATAGTTTCTATACAGCAATGGATTCTTTCTTTCAGACTTCTTCTTTGTGAAAAAACAAAATGTATTTGTTGTTTGTTATTCAGCTGCTAAGTTGTGTCTGACTCTATGACTCGAAGGACTGTAGCACCATAGGCTCTTCTGCCCTCCACTATCACCTGGAGTTGGCTCAAATTCATGTCTGCTGAATTGATGGTGCTATCAAACCATCTCATCCTCGGCCACCCCCTTCTCCTTTTGCCTTCAATCCTTCCCAACATCAGAGTCTTTTCCAATGAGTCAGCTCTTCACATCAATGACCAAAGTATTGGAGCTTCAGCATCAGTATTTCCCATGAATATTTAGAGTTGATTTCCTTTAGGATTGACTGGTTTGATCTTTGTGCTGTCAAGGGACTCTCAAGAGTCTTTTCTAGCACCAACATTAGAAAGTCTCAATTTTTTGGCCCTCAGTCTTCTTTATGGTTCAACTCTCACATCCATACATGACTACTGGAAAAAACCATAGCTTCAACTATATGGACCTTTGTCAACAATATGATATCTCTGTTTTTTAAAATACTATTTAGGTTTTCTTCCAAGGAGCAAGCATCATTTAATTTCATGGCTGTAATCATTGTTCACTGTGATTTTGGAGCCCAAGAAAATAAAATCTGTCACTACTTCCGTTTTTTGCCTTCTATTTGCCATGAAGTCATGGGGCTGGATAACGTGATCTTAGTTTTTTTTTTTTAATGTTAACTTTCAAGCAAACTTTTTCACTCTTCTCCTTCATCCTTGCCTAGAGCTTCTTTACTTCCTCTTCACTTTCTGCCATTAAAATAGCATAATCTGCATATCTGAGGTTATTGATTTTTCTTCCAGCAATCTTGACTCCAGCTTGTGATTCATCCAGTCCAGCCTTTCATATGATGTACTCTGCATATTAGTTAAATAAGCAGAGTGACAAATGCATACTTGTCTTACTTCTTTCCCAATTTGAAATCAGTCTGTTGTTACATATCTGGTTCTAACTGTTGCTTCTTGACCCACATACAATCATATGTTAATTAAAAAAAACAACATATATTATGATGTGGATAGATTTGCTGTAGACTTTGTATTATCTGTGGAGAAGGAAATGGCAACCCACACCAGTGCTCTTGCCTGGAGAATTCCATGGACAGAGGAGCCTGGTGGGCTGCGATCCATGCAGCCAGAGAGAGTCAGACATGACTGAAGAGACTTGGCATGCATGCATTGTATTATTTGTGAGAAATCCCATCACTTAGCACCCTCTTCTTTGATCTTCTCAATATCTGAAATGCTCTGGACTCTGGCAACACAGTTTGAAAAGCATTCATTTGAATAACAAAGATTATTTTCCCTTGGGTAACTGTATGTGCGTGTCTGTATATACATGTACATACATATATATATATATGTACATATATATATGTATATATATGACACATTCCATCACTTGTACCTTTTTATCTTCCCCACCTAGAAGTGCATTTTTACTCCCTTTTATTCTAAAAATATAGTCATCTTCTTCTCAACAGTATCTTAACACATACAGTCTGCAAAAGCTTTACTTTTGACCCTCACTAGTACCCCTAATTCTGAGTTTGATCACAGCCATCTTTCTTAAAGTGGATACTAATGTACAGAGATTATGAGGACAAATTCAGGCATGCTACATTTTATTTCCTGACCTCCCTTCATTTGAAAGATATTTCTGGAAATCCTCTAGCATATAGGTCCCCTTGATGTAAAAAGTAGTGAATATAGGACAAATGCTGGTTGGACTGGTCTCAGAAGCTTGACTACCCTTGGACTTTCCAGTTATCCCTCCACAGGAAATATTGAGAATATCTATATCCCAGCAAGTGTCTTTCTATCCAAAGACACCCATTTTAACAATTATCTTTTCTGAGCTTGATGTTGGCAATGATAGATAATTGACAGGGAGTGATTTTAACTTTTTCTGGAGACTGTTTCAAATCTGACATAGAGTGTTTGTGCCAGCCTCCTGAGTAATGTTCAGATGGGGAGATATGTTCCTTGCCCTCTACTATTATCTGTCTTTATGATTTAATTCTTTGTGCATAGTTAACAAACTATAATGGCATTTTAAAAATCTTTACATTATATAGAATCAAGATATATTTTCCTAGCATATGTTCAAGTCTCAGTTATTGCTATTTAAACTGTAATAACTACTATTAATTTTCTTATATTAAAAAAATATTACTAGCAGGTATTAATTCAGAGCACAAATAATTCAAACAGAAAACAGATGTATTATAGATGCTATATATTTTCTTAAATTATTGACAATCTTATTATGATATCTTTACCTATATTCCTTTTAAAGTTAGTGAACACAAACTTTTGTAGAAACTAAGGTCTAATATATCCTTTTAAGAAACATACTTCTACCTAAAGAAGTTGGCAATGATATTGCATGGCCTCATCTGTCCATCCACAGGGCTGGTTATGTGGCTCAGGTTGGCTAACCAGGCCCTTTATCCCAAGTTATAGCATTGTTATATAGAAACTGTCACATGACAAAACCTTTCCACTCAAGTTAACCCATGGTCATTTGAACAAGTGAAAGAATGCTAGTGAGAGAGAGAACATAGTTGGACCCCGTGTCTAGCCTCTCTTGGAAACCAACTGGATTTTTTAATGTTAAAATAGAGAATATATTTGCCCACTTTTCTTGGTCTTCTCTATCAATCTGATAATCTATTGTATGTTTCTATTTTTATTTTAAAAATTTTCCTAAGCTATACTGATTCATTTTAATAGAAAGATATCTGACCACTTAATCACATAAACATATTCATACATAAATGGTGTGACAGATGAAAAATGGCCACAACTTCTTTGCCATCCCTTCCTTTGAAAGATGCAAACTATATCCCATCCCCTTGAGTCTAGGCTTGGAGCATGACAGAACTAATGCTTGCCAGTTTGGGACCTAACCTTGAAGAGATTTGGCAGTTCCTGTTTCCTTTTTCTTGGAGCACCGACTTTCATTTGAGAAGTCAGGCCATTCTGTGTGTAAGATTTTTGAAAGCCTATGGTAAATATGGGCTTCCCTTGTGGCTCAGCTGGTAAATAATCCACTTGCAACGCGGGGGACCTGGGTTTGATCCCTGGGTTGGAAAGATCCCCTAGAGAAGGGAACAGCTACCCACTCCAGTATTCTGGCCTGGAGAATTGCATGGACTGTATAGCCCATGGGGTTGCAAAGAGTTGGACACGACTGAGTGACTTCGCTTCATGGTAAACATGGAGACACCTTGAAGGGAAATAAAGAGAGAGACAGAGACAAAGTGCTAGAGAAGTTCCACTAGCCCTAGCTGTTCCAGTCCCAGCTATTCAAATCATCTCAGCAGAAACCTCAGATACTGATAAATTGAGATAAGCCTCTAAACTCTACCCATATTCTTGACCACAAATACTGAAATAAAATGATGATAAATTGTTTTAAGCCATTTGATTGTGAATAGTTTAAAAATGGGAAAAATGGTGAAATAATTATTAGAGATGTTTTTTCTTGATTTTATTTTTATTTCCCAAGTTTTCTGTACGTAGAAGGTATTATTTCTGCAGACAAACAGAATACCCAAGTGGTACATGTCAATATTAACTCACTAATTAGTTTTTCATTGGCTTTATCACTGTTCTAAGTAGTATAACTGAGAATACAAACTCACTGTTGACTGTATTTGGTATAGACAGTTTCTGTCTCTCCACTTCTATTCCACTGGCCAGGGAATACCAGATTCCTTACAATTTAGTCTTTCATCTCTATGTATTTACAAAATAGTACTGTCTTTGTGAATATTTTGCATACCATTTAAAACTTTGGCAGGGTTTGTGATAGTTTAATTGCCAATAAACATTCTCATATATGTGATTTAGACATTTCATAGTATTTCATTATTTTGCTTAAATTCTCTTATTTAGTGTTTGTGTCCATGCTTGCTAAATTGCTTCAGCTGTGTCCAACTCTGTGAGACCTTATGAACTGTACCCTGCCAATCTCCTCTGTCCACGGGATTCTCCAGGCAAAAATACTGGTGTCAGTTGCCATGCCCTCCTCCAGGGGATCTTTCTGACCAAAGGATTGAACCCACAACTCTTATGTCTCCTGCATTAGCAGGCAGATTCTTTACCACTAGCAGCATCTACTTGTTATAAATTTTGTTACTATATATTTTCAATATATATTTACCTATATTAAAAATGTCTACTGCCAGTTTAGTCTCATGCCCATGCTTAAGGCAAGAAGATTTAAAAATGGCAACACCTACTTTCATCATTTTTTGATAAAAATTTAGTTATTTTACAGAAATCCCCAACATACTCTGCTACACCTCACTGGCCAGAATTATGTCATCTTCCTCACTCCCTCAGCTCCTCTGGTTCTAGAACATTGTGTCTGGAGACATGCATTTTTAGCCTGGTCCATTCCCATCTCCCCAGATTTGAGATTCTTTTAGAGAGAAAAATGTGGGAATTGATAGCCAGTTTGCCATCATGTACTCTTTGTTAAAAACATTTAAGTGTTTTTTTTTTTTAATTTTTACTGAAGTATAGTTGATTTACAATGTTGTGTTAATTTCTGCTCTGGTATTGAATATAGTTTTCTGTGCTAGACATAGGACCTTATTGTTTATCAATTCTATATATAAAAGCTTATATCTACTAATCCCAAGCTCCCACTGCATCCCTCCCTCAGCTACCTCCCACTCCACAACCTACAGTTTGTTCTCTATGCCTGTGTTTCTGTTTCATAGATAAGTTCACTTGTATCATATTTTAGGTTTCACATGTAAGTCATATCATGTAATATTTGTCTTTCTGACTTACTTAGTAAGATAATCTCTACTTGTATCAGTGTTGCAGCAAATGACATTATTTTCTTCTTCTTATGTCTGAGTAGAATTCCACTGTATATATGTACCACATGTTCTTTATCCAATCATCTGTCAGTGGACATTTAGATTGTTTCAATGCCTTAGCTCTTGTGACTAGTGCTTCTATGAATATAGAGGTGTATGTATCTTTTTGAATTACATATTTGTCTCAATATACGTCCAGGAGTAGGATTGCTGGATCATACCATAGTTCTGTTTTTAATTTTCTGAGGAATCTCTATACTGTCTTTTATGGTGACTACACCAACTAACATTCCCACCGACAGTGTAGGAGGGTTCCCTTTTCTTCACACCCTCCCCAGCATTATTTGTAGATTTTTTGATAATGGCCATTCTGACTGCTCTGAAGTGGTACCTCCTTGTAGTTTTGATTTGCATCTGTCTAATAATTAGTGATGTTGAGCCTCTTTTCTTGTGCCTACTGACCATCTGTATTTATTCTTTGGAAAAATATCTATTTAGATGTTCTTCCCATTTTTGAATTGAGTTGTTTATTATTTTTTGTTGCTGAGTTGTACAATCTGTTTGTATATTGTGGGAAATGTCATAACATTTGAATCTTGTCAGTTGTTTTCATTTGCAATCATATCATATGACCCTTGTCAATCATATCATTTGCAAATAAATTTTTCCCATTCTGTGGGTTGTCTTTTTGTTTAGTTTATGGTTTCCTTTGCTATGCAAAAGCTTGTAAGTTTGATTAGAACCCATTAGTTTATTTTTTTTAGTTTCTATTGCCTTAGGAACCTGGCCCAAGAAAACATCCATGCAATTTATGTCAGAGAATGTTTTGCCTATGTTCTTTTCTAGGAGTTGTATGGCCACCATCTACTCAATTCAATTTATAAGACATAATTGTTGTGTTGTGCTGTGCTGTGCTCAGTCTCTCAGATGTGTCCAATTCTTTGAAATCCTATGGACTGTAGCCCACCAGGATCCTTTGTCCATGAAATTTTCCAGGCAAGAATATTGGAGTGATTTTCCATTTTCTATTCCAGGGGATCTTCCTGACCAAAGTCTCCTGGGTCTCCAGCACCGTCAGGAGAATTCTTTACCACTGAGTCTCCTGGGAAGCCCGGGGTCTGGTTGACAAACAGATAAGCAGATAAGCAGATAGGGAGAAAGAAAGAACAAATTAACAGTACTTAAAGCAAATTAGGTTTCTAGAAAGGGAAGAAGAGGGATTTAAAGTTTCTTATTTTTTCTTATAATTCTGTGTAATTCAGAGTATCTTATACTCATATCACTGCAGATGGTGACTGCAGCCATGAAATTAAAAGATGTTTCCTCCTTGGAAGAAAAGTTATGACCAACCTAGATGGCATATTAAAAAGCAGAGACATTACTTTGCCAACAATGGTCCACCCAGTCAAAGCTATGGTTTTTCCAGTAGTCATGTATGCATGCGAGAGTTGGGCCATTAGGAGAGCTGACCACTGAACAATTGATGCTTTTGAACTGCAGTGTTGGATAAGACTCTTGAGAGGCCCATTAGACAGAAAAGAGATCCAACCAGTCCACTCTAAAGAAAATCAGTCCTGACAATTCATTGGAAGAACTGATGCTGAAGCTGAAACTCCAATACTTTGGCCACCTGATGCAAAGAACTGATTCATTTGAAAAGACCCTGATGTTGGTAAAGTTTGAAGGTGGGAGGAGAAGGGGATGAGTAAACTCCAGGGGTTGGTGATGGACAGGGAGGCCTGGCATGCTGCAGTTCATAGGGTAACAAAGAGTCTGACAAGACTGAGCAACTGAACTGAACTGTAGTCATATTTGATAAGTTAGTCACATAATTTGATTTAACTTAAAACAAATGCAAATTGAAGTGAAAATCTCAGAGGTTAACATCATGCACTTGCCTAGCAGGATTTTAGAATTTTTAATTGAGCATACAGAAAAAGATTGGACTTGACATTTCTTTTACAGGGCCTAGATATAGAATAAGCAACTTATCTTTGGTTTAACATACAAAACCAAACTAAAGGACACCCAAACACACATTTTTGTAAATTCCCCAAAATATGCACATCGTAACTCAATATTATATCAGTCACTCAGTGCCCCATATTTGTGTACACAGGTATGCCTCATTTTATGGTGCTTTGCTTCATTGTGGTTCGCAGATATTGCCTATTTTACAAATTGAAAATATGTGGCTGCCCTATCAAGCATGTCTTTTGGCACAATTTTTCCAACAGCATTTACTCAGTTCAAGTCTCTGTGTCATATTTTGGTAATTCTTGCAATATTTCAAATGTTTTCATTGCTGTTATATTTGTTATGGTGCACTGTGATTTGTGATCTTTAACATCACTCTTGTTTTTACTGTTGTTTGGGGACTGCTACAAACTGTGCCCATATAAGAGGGAGAACTGGATAAGTGTTGTTTGTTCTGATTGCTCTGCTAACTAGCCATTCTCCCATCTCTTCTCCCTCCTTTTGGACCTAACTATTCCCTGAGACACAACAATATTGAAATTATAACCCTACAAGAGCCTCTAAGTGTTAAAGTGAAAGGAAAAGTCATGTGTCTCCCGCTTGAAATCAAAAGTTAGAAATGATTAAGTTTAGTGAGGAAGGTATGTCAACAGCCAAGACAGGCTGAAATCTAGGACTCTTTCACAAAACAGTTAGCCATGTTGTACATGCAAAGTAAAAGTTCTTGAGGGAAAGTAGAAGTGCTACACCAGTGGACACACAAATGATAAGATGGCAAACAGCCATATAACTTATACGAAGAATGTTTTAGTGATCTGGATAAAAGATCAAACCAGACAAAGAACCATGCCCTAACTTTCTTCAGCTTTATGACTTACGAGAGATGAAGAAGATGCAGATGAAGAGTTTAAAGCTAACTGAGGTTGGGTTTTGAGGTTTAAGGAAAGAGGTCATCTTCATAACAAAAATGCAAGGTGAAGCAACAAGTGCTGATGTAGAAGCTGCAGCAAGTTATCCACAAGATCTGGCTAAGATAATTAATGAAGGTGGCTACACTAAACAACAAATTCTCAATGCAGACAAAACAATTTTCTCTTAAAAAAAGATGGCATTTAGGATATTCATAGCTAGAGAGAGGAAATCAATGCCTGGCTTCAAAGTTTCAGAGGACAGACAGACAGGCATTCTTGTTAGAGATGAAAACATCTGTTGATTTTAAGTTGAAGTCAGTGCTCATCTTTCATTTGGAAAGTCCTTAGACCCTTATGCTAAACTGACTGTGCATGATCTACAAATGGAACAATAAAGCCTGAATAAGTGCACATTTGTTTACAACATGTGTGTGCTCAGTTGTGTCTGATTCTTTGCAATCTCATGAACTGTAGTCCACCAGGCTTTTCTGTCCATTGAATTCCCCAGGCAAGAATATTGCAGTGGGTTGCCATTTCATCTTCCAGGGAATCTTCTCGACCCAGGGATTGGGCCCACGCCTCTCATATTTCCTGCATTGGCAGGTGGACACTTTGCCATCTGGGAAGCCCTTGTTTATAACATGGTTTCCTAAATATTTCAAACCCACTGTTGAGACCTAATGCTCAAAATAAAAGATTCCTCTCAAAGTATTCCTGCACACTGACAATGCATCTGGTCACTCAAGAACTCTGATGGAGATGTACAATGAGATTAATGTTGTTTTCATGCCTGCTAATAAAACATACTCCCACACAATTGCACTCATCTCACACACTAGTAAAGTAAGGCTCAAAATTCTCCAAGCCCGGCTTCAACTGTATGTGAACTGTGAATTTTCAGATGTTCAAGTTGGATTTAGAAAAGGCAGAGGAGCCATAGATCAAATAGCCAACATCTGTGGGATCATTGAGAAAGCAAGAGAGTTCCAGAAAATAAAAACATCTAATTCTGCTTTATTGACTACACGAAAGCTTTTGACTGTGTGGATCAAAAAAAATTATGGAAAATTCTTCAAGAGATGGGAATCCCAGACCACCTTACCTGCCTCCTGAGAAATCTGTATGCAGGTCAAGAAGCAAGAGTTAGAACTGAATACGGAACAACAGACTGGTTCCAAATCGGGAAAGGAATACATCAAGGCTGTATATTGTCACCCTACTTATTTAACTTCTATGCATAGTACATCATGAAAAATGCCAGGCTGGATGAAACATAAGCTGGAATCAAGATTGCCAGGAGAAATATCAATAACCTCAGATACACAGGTGACCCCACCCTCTTGGCAGAAAGCGAAGAAGAACTAAAGAGCTTCTTGTTGAAAGTGAAAGAGAAGAGTGAAAAAGTTGGCTTAAAACTCAACATTCAGAAAACTAAGATCATGGCATCTGGTCCCATCACTTCACGGCAAATAGATGGGGAAACAATGGAAACAGTGAGAGACTTTGTCTTTTGGGGCTCCAAAATCCCTACAGATGGTGACTGCAGCCATGAAATTAAAAGACACTTGCTCCTTGGAAGAAAAGCTATGACCAACCAACACAGCATATTAAAAAGCAGAGATATTACTTTACCAACAAAGGTCCATCTATGTCAAAGCAAGAGCTGGACTATAAAGAAAGCTGAGCATCAAAGAATTGATGCTTTTGAACTGTGGTGTTGGAGAAGACTCTTGAGAGTCCCTTGGACTGCAAGGAGATCCAACCATTCCATCCTAAAGGAAATCAGTCCTGAATATTCCTTCGGAGGACTGATGCTGTAGCTGAAACTGCAATACTTTGGCCACCTGATGGGAAGAATTTACTCATTAGAAAAGACCCTGATACTGGGCAAGATTGACGGCAGGAGGAGAAGGGTGCAACAGAGGATGGGACGGTCGGATGGCATCACCGACTCAATGGACATTAGTTTGAGCAAGCTCCGGGAGTTGGTGATGGACAAGGAAGCCTGGCGTGCTGCAATCCTAGAGGTCCCAAAGAGTCAGACACGACTGAGAGACTGAACTGAACTGGACTGAAACACAGCATCCACTTTGCAGCCCATGCATTCAGAAGTAATTTTGAATTTCGTGTCTTATTATTTTAAGAAATATATTCTGAAAGGCTGTGAAGTGAAGTGAAAGTTGCTCAGTCGTGTCTGACACTGTAAGACCCTATGGACTGTGTAGCCCGCCAGGTTCCTCTATCCATGGAATTCCCCAGGCAGGAATACTGGAGTGAATTGCCATTCCCTTCTCCAAGGGATCTTCCCGACCCAGGAATAGAACCCAGGTCTCCTGCATTGCAGGCAGATTCTTTACTGTGTGAGCCACCAGGGAAGCCCAAGAATACTGGAGTGGGTAGCTTATCCCTTCTCCAGGGGATCTTCCTGACCCAGGGATCAAACTGGGGTCCTCTCCATTGCATGTGGATTCTTTACCAGCTGAGCTACCAGGGAAGCCCTCTGAAAGGCTATAACTGCTATCAATAGTGATTTCTCTGGTGGACTTGAGAAAAGTCCATTGGAAACCTTCTGGAAAGGATTTTCCATTTTCGGTGTGATTCAGCATATTTATGATTCATGGGAAGAGATCAAATATCAATATTAACAGGAGTTTGGAAGAAGCTGATTTTAAACCTCATGGATGACTTTGAATGATCCAAGACTTCAATGGAGGAAATAACTACATTTGTGGTGAAAATAACAAGGAAGCTAAAGTTAGAAGTGGAAGCTGAAGATATGCCTGAATTGCTCCTATCTCATGATAAAACTTTAATGGATGAGGAATTGCTTACAGATAAGGAAAGAAAGTGTTTTCTTGAAATGGATGCTCTTGATCAAATTCTGTGAAGATTGTTGAAATGACAACAAAAGGTTTAGAATATTACATAAACCTAGTTGGTAAAAAAAAGGAGCAGAGTTTGAGAGAACTGATTCCAACTTTGAAAGTTCTGCTTTATGTAAAATAATATCAAATAGCATTGTATGCTACAGAGATATCTCTAATGAAAGAACGAGTCAAGCAATGTGGCAAACTTTACTGTTGCTTGATTCTTCGAAATTGCCTCGGCAACCCCAACCTTTGAGCAGCTACCACCGTGATCAGTCAGCAGCCAGCAACACTGAAGTAGGACCCTCCACCAGCAAAAGAATTATGACTCACTGAGGGTTTAGGTGATGGTTGGCAATTTTTAGCAGTAAAATATTTTTAAATTAAGGTATGACCATTATTGTTGGACATAATGCTTTTGCACACTTAGACTACAATATCATATAAATGTAAAGTTTATAGGCACCGGGAAATGAAACAATTCATGTGACTCACTTTATTGCAATATTGGCTTTATTGCAGTGGTCTGGAAATAAACCTGTACTCTCTCCCACATATGTCTGTACTTTCTATTTATTTACTGTGAGACATTGGAATTCATTTATATAATGCAACTATAACATTCTTACTTCATTCTTAAAAACTTGAATGCTTTCAGTATGGCAGTTTGCCCTCCAAATTGCTATATGATATGTACTATTGCTTAAAGTTTCTGGCTCTAATCCAACATGCTTATCTCAGTTCAGAAATTGCCTACATTTAGAGTACAAGTAATTCGTTTTTCTTTTCTTCAGTTGTTAAAAAAAGAGCTAAGTTTCAAATATTAACTGAGATTATATTTATCATCATCCTAAATTTTAATAAACTTTTTGTCCCAAATATAAAGTAAAAGAAAAAAAAATCATGTGATACCCCGAGTTTGTAGTCATAGGATAAATGTTTGACTTGAATTGTGCTGCAGCAATTATCATCAGAGACAGACTAGTCAAAACTTAAAAAAAGAAAATTGGAAGCAACTTTTTTTACCCTTTCTTTTCTTTTTAACTTCACTTCTTGTTAGTAGTCCTGTCTATTGCATGCCTCACTCTCCTCATTTATATTGCATTTTAAATATTTTTGAGCAAATGTAAGTCAAACACTGTGAATACAGTAGTGAACAAGATAGAAATAATCCTTGTGATGAGGAAACTTGTAACGTAGTGAGGGATACTAGAAGGTTCTTATTCTAAGGGTCTTATATTTTTATTCTCACTGGTCTAAGCAAATGAGGTATGTAATTATCATTCAAGGTTTTTAAAAGTTATGTTCAATGTCTCCCACAAGGAAATGTTAATAATGCTGTGCTTAGTTCAAAATATTTATGAAAATTTAAGAACTGTCTCTGGAGGACTAATATGAGACAGCGCCAGCACACTACTGTATAGGAGTATAGTGAGAAATGAGTTGCTATAGGTTTTCAGTCACTAAATCCTGTCCAGCTCTTTTAGAGCCCACAGACTGCAGCACTACAGGCTTTGCTGTCCTTCACTGTCTCTTGAAGTTTGCTCAAACTCACACCCATTGGCTCAGTGATACCATCCAACAATCTTATCCTTTGTTGCCCCCTTCTCCTCCTGCACTCAATCTTTTGCAACATTAAGGTCTTTTCCAATGAGTTGGCTCTTCATATGAGGTGGCCAAACTATTGGATCTTCAGCTTCATTGTCAGTATTTCCAATGAATATTCAGGGTTGATTTCCTTTAGGATTCCCTGGTTTGATCTCTTTGCTGTCCAAGGGACTCTCAAGAGTCTTCTCCAGCACCATAATTTGAAAGCATCCGTTCTTTGGTGCTCAATCTTCTTTGTGGTCCAACTCTTAAATCCATACATGACTGTTGGAAAAATTATAGCTTTAACTATATGGACCTTTGTTGGCCAAGTGATATCTCTGGCTTTTAATATACTGTCTAGGTTTGTCATAACATTTTCAAGGACAAAGCATCTTTTAATTTCATGGCTGAAGTCACCATCTGCAGTGATTTTGTATCCCAAGAAAACAAAGTCCACTGTTTCCCCATCTATTTTTCATAAAATCATGGGACCAGAAGCCCTGATCTTAGGTTTTTTGAATGTTGAGTTTTAAACCAGCTTTTTCACTCTCCTCTTTCACTCACCTCAACAGGCTCTTTAGTTCCTGTTCACTTTCTGCCGTTAGAGTGGTGTCATCTACATATCTGAGGTTGTTGATATTTCTCCCAGCAATCTTGATTCCAATTTGTGATTCATCCAGGCCAGCATTTTTGCATTATGTACTCTGAATAGAAGTTAAATGAGCAGGGTGACAATATACAGCCTTGATGTACTCCTTTACTATTTTGAACCAGACATGGTTCTAATTGCTGCTTCTCATCCTGCATACAGGTTTCTCAGAAGGCAGGTAAGGTGGTCTGGTATTCCCATCTCTAGAAAAGTGGTCCAGTTTGTTTTGATCTCCACAGTCAAAGGCTTTAGCATAGTCAATGAAGCAGAAGTGAATGTTTTTCAGGAATTCTCTTGCTTTCTCTCTGATACAATGGATATTAGCAATTTGATCTCTGGTTCCTCTGCCTTTTCTAAATCCAGCTTGAACATCTGGAAGTTCTCAGTTCACATACTGTTGAAGCCTAGCTTGAAGGATTTTGAGAATTATGTTGCTGGCATATGAAATGAGTGCAATTTTATGGTAACTTGAACAATCTCTGGCATTACTTTGGGATTGGAATGAAAAATGGCCTTTTCCAGTCCTGTGGCCACTGCTGAGTTTTACCAATTTGCTGACATACTGAATGCAGCACTTTAACAACTTCATCTTTTAGGATCTGAAATAGCTCAGCTGGAATTCCATTACCTCCATTAGCTTTGTTCCTAGTAATGCCCACCTGACTTCACACTCCCAAATATCTGACTGTAGGTGAGTGTCCATACTATCATGGTTACCTGGGTCATTAAAATCTTTTTGTACAGTTCTGTGTATTCTTGGCACCTTGTTGTAATTTCCTCTGCTTTTGTTAGGTTCTTGCTGTTTCTGTCCTTTATTGTGCCCATCCTTGCATGAAATATTCCCTAGGTATCTCCAGTTGTCTTGCAGAGATCTCTGGTCTTTTCCATTCTATTGTTTTCCTCTGTTTCTTTGCATTGTTTACTTTAAAAGTCTTTCTTATCTCCTTGCTGTTCTCTGAAATTCTGCATTCAGTTTGATATGTCTTTCCCTTTCTCCTTTGCCTTTAATTTCTCTTCTCAGCTATTTGTAAGGCCTTCTCAGACAACCATTTTACCTTGTTGAATTTATTTTCTGGGGGAATGGTTTTGGTCACTGCTTCCTGTACAATGTTTTGAATCTCCATCCTTAACTCTTCAAGCCCTCTGTTTACCAGATCTAATTCCTTCAATTTATTTGTCCCTTCCAATCTCTCATCACAAGGGATATTATTTAAGCCATACCTGAATGGCCTAGTGGTTTTCCCTACTTTCTTCATTTTAATCCTCAATTTTGCAATAAGGAGCTCATGATCTGAATCACAGTCAGTTCCAGGTCTTGTTTTTGCTGACTTTATAGAGTTTCTAAGTCGTTGGCTCCCCCAAAATATAATCAGTCTGATTTCAGTATTTACCATCTAGTTGTATCCATGTGTAGAGTTGTCTCTTGTGTTGTTGGAAGAGGATATTTGCTATGATCACTGTGATCTCCTAGCAAAACTCTGTTAGCCTTTGCCCTGCCTCATTTTGTACTCCAAGGCCAAATCTGCCTGTAATTCCAGATATCTTTTGACTTCCTTCTTTTGAACTCTTGTTCCCTATGATGAAATGGGCATCAATTTTTTGGTATTAGTTCTAGAAGGTCTTGTAGGTCTTCATAGAACTGTTCAACTTCAGCTTCTTTGACACTAATGTTAGGTGCTTGGACATGGATTTCATGATATTGAATGGTTTGCCTCGGAAACAAATTTAGATCATTTTATCATTTTTGAGATTGCATTCAAGTACTGAATTTCAGACTGTATTTTTTAAAATTAATTTATTTATTTTAGTTGGAGGCTAATTACTTTACAATATTGTAGTGGTTTTTGCCATACATTGATATGAATCAGCCATGGGTTTACATGTGTTTCAGACTGTTTTTGACTATTTTTGGGGTTATTTTATTTCTTCCAAGACATTCTTGCCCACAGCAGTAGATATAATGGGATTCCCAGGTAGCTCAGCTGGTAAAGAATCCACCTGCAATGCAAGAGACCCCAGTTTGATTCCTGAGTCAGGAAGATCTGCTGGGGAAGAGATTGGCTACCCACTCCAGTATTCTTCTGTTTCCCTGATGGCTCAGCTGGTAAAGAATCTGCCTGTAATGTGGGAGACCTGGGTTTGATCCCTGGGTTGGGAAGATCCCCTGGAGAAGGGAATGGCTACCAACTCCAGTATTCTGGCCTGGAGAATTCCATGGACTGTATAGTCCATGGGGTAGCAAAGAGTCAGACACGAATGAGTGACTTTCACTTTTACTTTTCAGTAGATGTAATGGTTATCTGAATGAAATTTTCCCATTCCTGTACATTTTAATTCACTGATTCCTAAAACATTGATGGTCTTGCTTGCCATCTCCTGCTTGACCACGTCCCATTTACTATGATTCTTGGATGACATCACCAACTCAACAGACATGAGTTTGAGCAAACTTCGGGAGATAGTGAAGGACAGGGAAGCCTGATGTGCTGTAGTTCATGGGGTTGTAGAGTCACACACAACTTAGTGACTGGACAACAAAAACATGGGCCTAACATTCCAGGCTCCAATGCAATATTTTTCTTTACAGCACTGGACTTTGCTTTCACCACCAGCCACATCCACAACTGAGCATCATTTAACTTTGGCATAGGCTCTTCATTCTTTTTGGAGCTATTTCTCTGCTTTTCCCCAGTAGGATATTAGATACTTACCAACCTAGGGGGCTCATCTTCCAGTGTAATATCTTTTAGCCTTTTCATACTCTCCATGGGTTCTTGAGACAAGAATATTGGAGTGGCTTGCTATTCCCTTCTCCAGCGGACCATGTTTTGTCAGAATTCTATACATTGACTTGTGTGTCTTGGGTGTCTGAGCAAGCCATGACTCATAGCTTTGTTGAGTTACACAAGGCTGTGATCTATATGACAGGTTTGCTTAGCTTTCTGTGATTGCGGTTTTCATTCCAGAATCTGAAGAATTGTAATTCTTGCTTCTTCTGTCTGCCTTCTGATAGATGAGGATAAGAAGATAAGAGGCTTGGGAGGGACTGACTGTAGGGAAACCTGGGTCTTGCTCTGGTGTCAGGACCACACTCAGTAAATCTTTAATCCAATTGTCTGCTGATGGGTGGGGCTATTCTCCTTCCCTGTTAGTTGCTTGGCCTGAGGTGACCCAGTCCTACAGTCTACAGGCTCTATGGTAAAGCTATTGGCTAACTTTGGCTCAGCTGGTAAAGAATCTGCCTGCAATGCCGGAGACCGGGGTTTGATCCCTGGATTGGGAAGATCCCCTGGAGAAAGGAAAGGCTACTCACTCCGTATTCTGGCCTGGAGAATTCCATGGACTGTGTAGTCTATGGGGTTGCAAAGAGTCGGACACAACTTAGGGACTTTCACTTCACTCACAAGAGGACTTATGACAGCATGTGCTTACCAAGACTTCTGCTGCCAGTTCCCCTGTCCCCATGGCAGGCCACTACTGATGCACACCTCAGCAAGAGACCCTCAATCACTCACAGGCCAGTCTACCAAAGTCTCTTGTGGGGTCACCACTCCTTTCTTCTGGGTCCTGTTGAACACCAGGCTTTATTTGTGCCCTCTTGGTGTTAGTCACACAGTCATGTCTGACTCTGTGACCCCATGGACTGTAGCCTGCCAGGCTCTGATTTCCAGAGGAGCCTGGCAGGCTATACTCCATGGGGTCACAAAGAGTTGAACATGACTGAGCGACTAACACCAAGAGTCTCTGTTTCCCTCAGTCCTGTGTAAGTTCTATAATCAAATCCTACTGTCCTTCAAAGTCAGATTCCCTGGGGATTCCCAGCCCTTTCCTGGACCCCAAGTTGGGAAGTCTGATGTGGGGCCTAGAACCTTTACAACAATGGGTGAGTTTCTTTGGCATTATTGTTCTCCAGTTTGTGGGTTATCCATCAGGCATGTATGGGATTTGATTTTAATGTGATTGTGCCAGTCTTACTGTCTGACTGGGGCTTATCCTTTGAACTTGAATGTAGGGTATCTTTTTTTAGGGTATCTAACAACCTTCTGTTGATGATTGTTGAACATCTACTTGTGATTTTGGTGTTCTTGCAAGAGAAGATGAGCACATGTCCTTATGGGGAACTAGACAAAATAAAGATTAAGACAAGAAATTCCAGAAGGTAGGCTGTAAAGGAAATCAAAATTATATTAGGTATGGATCTCTGCATCTACACATGTTGAGTGCACATGCTTTGGTGCATACTTATATGTATATATGTTTTAAGAAGAAAAAAGAAAGAGCATATAAGTGTAGTGGGGCTTCTCTGATGGCTCAGACAGTAAAGAATCAGTCTGCAGTGCAGGAGACATAGGTTCGATCCCTAGGTCAGGAAGATCTCCTGGAGAAGGGAATGGCAACTCACTCTAGGATTCTTGCAGGGAGAATCCCAGGGACATAGGAGCCTGGTAGGCTACAGTCTGTGGGGTCACAAAGAGTTGGACACGACTGAGTGACTAACACTTTCGCTTTCATTTTCATATATGTAATGAACCAATGGAGAGAGAGTTTAAAGAAAAAGAATTAATGACTACATTACATTGATAACTTGCTATTGATTCTCATCTGGATGAAATCATTTCACTCATATCATGTGTCAATGACAAACTCCTAATTATTCATACCTCATTTACTGTGACTATTGGTATTAGACACAAAATGAGAAAATAAATGCAATACACTTAAGACACACTGCTGAGAAAATGAATTGAAGGTTGAAATTTAGCTAATTAGGTAGTCACTGTGTGGATAATTTTGATCATATATCTATACACTTAGAGGGAATTATTAACATTATTTAGCCCTTTCCTTTCTTATCTTCCCTTCAATTCAAAAATAATGAGGGGTTTGATTTGTAGTTAGCTTATTCATTCAAATATGTAACTGTTTGTTTCTTATCTCATAGAATATTCTGTACTGCATTTCATAGATATTTGGGGCTGACAGGTCTAAAACAGAATATGAGACAAACTGCAGATATTACTTCATTAACATTGATTATAGCTAATGAGCTATTCTTCTGCTCTGGAACATATTTCCTCTAATTATTTTTCTTCTTCCACCAAGAGAGCTCTCACTTTAGTAGCTCAGGTAGTTGGGAAGTACTAGTCATCATTTGGCATTATATTTTTAGGTTACTTGGTGAAAAAAGAAAATGAATAATATACCTAATAAATAGGTTGAGTATTTTGTGGATGAGTTAAAAAAAAAAAAACAGAAGAAATAATTCACTGATTTGCTTGGAATGAGGAAAATTTTATGTTTTCCCACATAACTCTTATGCTATTTAGTTTACAGCATTAAAGAGGTTTATCCCTACCTATTGACCTTGTTCAAATAGACTTATATCTGAGCCAGACCAGGCATCCTAATATACAGCAAATATTCATCTAAATATGTACTATTCAGTTGCTCAGTCATGTACGACTCTTTCCGACCCCACGGACTGCAGGATGCCAGGCTTCCCTGTCCATCAGCAACTCCCGTAGCTTACTCAGACTCATGTCCATTGAGTCAGTAATGCCATTCAACCGTCTTATCCTCATCTTCCCCTTCTCCTCCCACCTTCAAACCTTCCCAACATCAGGATCTTTTCCAATGAGTTAATTGTTCACATCAGGTGGCCAAAGTATTGGAGTTTCAGCTTCAGCAAGAATCCTTCCAAGGAATATTCAAGGCTGATTTGCTTTAGGATGGACTGATTGGATCTCCTTGCTGCCCAAGACTCTCAAGGGTCTTATCCAACACCAGAGTTCAAAAGCATCAGTTTTTCAGTGCTCAGCTTTCTTTACACTCCAACTCTCACATCCATACATGACTACTGGAAAAACCATAGCTTTGACTAGACCAGCCTTTGCTGGCAAAATAATGTCTCTGCTTTTTAATATGCTCTCTACGTTGTTCTTCCAAAGAGCAAGCATCTTTTAATTTCATTGCTGCAGTCACCATCTGCAGTGAAAATATTGGAGCCAAAAAAATAAATAAAGCCTCTCACTGTTTCCATTTGTCATGGGACCAGATGCCATGATATTCATGAAATCTCTTTAAGAAACTTGGAGATACCAAGGGAAAATTTCATGCAAAGATAGGCACAATAAAGGACAGAAATGGCATGGACCTCAAAGATGCAGAAGATATTAAGAAGAGGTAGCAAGAATACACAGAACTATACAAAAAAGACCTTCATGACCCGGCTAATCATGATAGTATGATCACTCACTTAGAGCCAGACATCTGGGCATGTGAAGTAAAGTGGGCCTTAGGAAGTATCACTAAAAATAAAGCTAGTGGAGATGATGGGATTACAGTTGAACTATTTCAAATCCTAAAAGATTATGTTGGAAAGTGCCGCACTCAATATGCCAGAAAATTTGGGAAACTCAACAGTGGCCACAGGACTGGAAAAGGTCAGGTTTTATTCCAATCCCAAAGAAAGGAAATGCCAAAGAATGTTCAAATTACCACACAATTGCATCTCACATGCTAGTAAAGTAATGCTCAAAATTCTCCAAGCCAGGCTTCAGCAGTACATGAACCGTGAACTTCCAGATGTTCAAGCTGGATTTAGAAAAGGCAGAGGAACCAGAGATTAAACTACCAACATCCATTGGATCATCAAAAAAGCAAAAGTTCCAGAAAAACATCTACTTCTGCCTTACTGACTATGCCTAAGCCTTTAACTGTGAGGATCACAACAAATTCTGGAAAATTCTTCAACAGATGCGAGTACCAGACCACCTTAACTGCCTACTGAGAAATCTGTATTCAGGTCAGGAAGCAACAGTTAGAACTGGGCATGGAAAATTGGACTGGTTCCAAATTAGGAAAGAAGTACATGAAAGCTGTATATTGTCACCCTACTTATTTAACTTAAATGCAGAGTACATCATGAAAAATGCCCGGCTCAATGAACCACAAGCTGGAATCAAGATTTCCAGGAGAAATATCAATAACCTCAGATATGCAGATGGCACCACAATTATGGTAGAAAGTGAAGAAGAACTCAAGAGCCTCTTGATGAAAGTGAAAGAGGAGAGTGAAAACGTTGGCTTAAAGCTCAACATTCAGAAAACTAAGATCATTGCACCTGGTCCCATCATTTCATGGAAAATAGATGTGGAAACATGGAAACAATGAGAGATTTGTTTTGGAGGGCTCCAAAATCCCTGCAGATGATGACTGTTACCATGAAATTAATAAATAGGACCAATGTAGACAGCATATTAAAAAGCAGAGACATTGCCAACAAAGTTCCATCTAGTCAAAGCTATGGTTTTTCCACTAGTCATGTGAGAGTTGGACTATAAAGAAAGCTGAGTGCTGAAGAATTGATGCTTTTGAACTGTGATGTTGGATAAGACCCTTGAGAGTCCCTTGGACTGCAAGGAGATCCAGCCAGTACATCCTAAAGGAAATCAGTCCTGAATATTCACTGGAAGGACAGATGCTGTAGCTGAAACTCCAATACTTTGGCCATGTGATGCGAAAAACTGACTCATTTGAAAAGGCCCTGGTGCTGGGAAAGATTGAAGGTAGGAGGAGAAGTGGATGACAGAGAATGAGATGGCTGGATGGCATCAACGATTCAACGGACCTGAGTTTGAGTAAGCTATAGGAATTGGTTATGGGCAGGAGGTAATTTGATCTCTGGTCCCTCTGCCTTTTCTAAATCCACCTTGAACATTTGGAAGTTCATGGTTCATGTACTGTTGAAGCCTGGCTTGAGGAAGTTTGAGCATTACATTGCTAGCATGTGAGATGAGTGCAATTGTGCAGTATTTTGAACATTGTTTGGACTTGCCTTTCTTTGGGATTGGAATAAAAACTGACCTTTTCCAGTCCTGTGGCCACTGCTGAAGTTTTCAGATTTGCTGGCATATTGAGTGCAATACTTTCACAGCATCATCTTTTAGGATTTGGAATAGTTCAACTGGAATTCCATCACCTCCACTAGCTTTGTTCATAGTGATTCTTCCTAAGACCCGCTAGACTTCACATTACAGGGTGTCTGGTTCTAGGTTAGTGATCACACCATTATGGCTATCTGTGTCATGAAGATCTTTTTTGTGTATTCTTGCACCTCTTCTTATTATCTTCTGCTTCTTTTAAATCCGTACCATTTCTGTCCTTTATTGTGCCCATCTCTATATCTAAGTATAATTCTATAATCTGACTATAGTAATTTTATTAGAGGATTTTAATATATTCTTTAAGAATTATTCTTTTGGAATTCTTTGACCAATAAGTTCAGCTAGTCATATAAAGGCAGTGTGATAGAGTGCATTAAAAACACAGACTTTTGCATGAAACAAAATGGGTTTAAAACTCTACTTTATGGTTTATAACCTGAGTGAGCTTTCAAAAATTTCCTAATCATGTGCTTCAGTTCCCTCATCTATAAAATAGAGATAATAATAGTACTTATCTCATAGAAAAATGTAAAACTTAGGTGAGTTAGTACTTATAAAGCACTTAGAACTGTATCTGAGGTATATTAGTGATATGCTGGTTTGCTATAATTATCATCATCATCCCCCTTATCCTTTATACCCAGTCCTATTCTGATTTATCTTTTCTCTTAATGGTATTAAAAAAAAACTCAAAATACAAAATTATTTTTATTTTAAATCATTTTTTACTCTCAGTCAAGTAATTGCCTATTGTTGATATCCCCTTTCATGTTTCCATTGGTATGTAATTTATATTTCCACTATCAATGTAGTTCAGAACCTGTTTTTGACTAATATAATTACATGAATCTCATAATAGAACTTCTGCCTACCTTTCTTCCTTCAGCATTTTTAAGTGTCTTCTCCAAACTTTCTGATCCAAATTACTTACTACTGTCAAAGTAATTATTCCAAAGTATGTCTGTAATCATAAGAAAATCCTGTTTAAAGAAAACAAAATTTCTTATTAGACACAAAATAAAATAATAAGTAACTTGGAGAGCATGAATGTAATTTCTAGAGCTTCTCTAAGCGTAATTTCTAGATTCATTTCTTACTACTCCACTTCATAGAGGATATATTCCGAGCCAAGCAAAATTAATCAGTAGTTCTGGAACACAGTAGTGTACTTATAATAAGTTAGTGAATTTTTGAAATCAATTTTGCAGACTCCACTTCTGAGTATTTAAGCACAAACTGAAAAATAAATAAAACAGAGGTAAACTAAAATATTATGGCATGAATAATGGGTAAAACACTAAGATGTGACCTCTTAAAAATATGTTGACGTATTTGAAAGGCTAATCTATGAATGAGAAATTAGGTATCACTTTTTAAGGCCTCAAAAATGGACATAGAAATGATGAAACACATAGAGATTGATTCAGTTCGAGTGAGGGAAAAACTTCAGCAGGAGGAGTACTTGCAGGTAGACTATAACTCATAGGCTAATTAGCATTTCCTTTTGTTGTTGTTGAAAGTTTTTTTTTTTAAGCGTTTTATTTTCACACAATATGAATTCAGAAAAAGAGAGATTTGAGTCAAATTGCCTGAATGATTTGCTTAAAAAAAGTGTGCTTAAAATAGGGCCCAAGTGGTGTAGTTTAAGAAATTTTAAGCAATATTATTTATATCTGTATACTTGCCTTTTTTGATAATGCTAATATTATCTTTACACTTATTTATAATTTCCTTCTCAAAATTATCATAAAAAATGAAGGAAACAAAGATCAAGTGGACAAAATGTATTTCTAAATATTATTAACTTACAGAAGTGTTTTTTTTTTTTTCTTATTTAGGGCTTTAAATGGGAGAAAAATAAGCCATTTACTATTATTTTGTTTGTTTGTTTTTTGTTTTGCCATAAGTAGATAAAACTGGTCTGCTTGTGGCTTTGATAGAATAACCAGACATGCCCTTCTGATGTAACTAAAAAACTAGGCATAAAATGAGACAATCATTTTTTCAGTTCAGTTCAGTTCAGTTCAGTCGCTCAGCCATGTCCAACTCTTTGCGACCCCATGAATTGCAGCACGCCAGGCCTCCCTGTCCATCACCAACTCCCAGAGTCTACCCAAACCCATGTCCTTCAAGTCAGTGATGCCATCCAACCATCTCATCCTCTGTCATCCCCTTCTCCTCCTGTCCCCATCCTTCCCAGCATTAGGGTCTTTTCCAATGAGTCAACCCTTCGCATGAGGTGGCCAAAGTATTGGAGTTTCAGCTTCAACATCAGTCCTTCCAATGAACACCCAGGACTGATCTCCTTTAGGATGGACTGGTTGGATCTCCTTGCAGTCCAAGGGACTCTCAAGAGTCTTCTCCAACACCACAGTTCAAAAGCATCAATTCTTCAGCACTCAGCTTTCTTCACCGTCCAACTCTCATATCCATACATGACCACTGGAAAAACCATAGCCTTGACTAGATGGACTTTTGTTGGCAAAGTAATGTCTCTGCTTTTAAATAGGCTATCTAGGTTTGGACATTAGTAAATGAGCAACAAAAAGCTTTATTTTGGGGACTAGCTAAATGCTAGTCTTTACTCACTCCTCAGAGGCACATTTTATACCAGAGTGCATAAAGATAAAAGTTAGAGCAGGCTATGGTATTATTTTGAGATGAGGAGGCAGAGATTAACATTATATGTTGTTAAAATGGTTAGAACTTGTGGGGCAGTGCACTATAGAGAAGAGAAATCTGAAGTAGAAAACTCCAGATCCTTTATGAAGTAAGCTGCATTTTTAGGGGTGGAGAGGCAGATGTTTAGAATATACAAGCACAGAATCTGCAAGGCTTAGAGCAGAGTAGTGACAACAAAGCTGAAAGGTAAATCAAAACATGCAAGTGTGCACAGAGCTGAGAATTGTTTCACTTCTCACCAAGTCACTGTAGAGATCTTATTGTGTACTCCAGATGTTTAGTTCAAATTCCAGAATGGCATATTTTATGAGAATGTAACTTGGTACAGCAACTATGGAGAACAGTATAGAGTTTCCTTAAAAAATTAAAAATAGATCCACCATATGATCCAGCAATCTCATTTCTGGGAATATATTTGAAGAAAGAACATAATTCAAAAAGATGCATGCACCCTAATGTTCATTGCAGCATTGTTTACAATAGTCAGGACATGGAATCAACCTAAATGTACATCAACAGAGGAATGGGTAGTGAAGATGTGGTACATATGTATAATGGAATATTATTCAGCCATAAAACAGAATGAAGTAATGTGATTTTCAGTAACATGTATGGACATAGAGATTATATATTGAGTGAATAATCAAAGACAGATATCATATGATATCACTTACATTGGAATCTTAAAATAATGGTACAAATGAGTGTATCTACAAAATAAAAATAGAGTTACAGATGTAGAAAGCAAACTTATGGTTACTGGGGTAAGGATGTTCTTAGTTCCTCAGTCGTGTCTGATTCTTTGCGACCCCATGGACTGTAGCCCACCAGGCTCCTCTGTCCATGGGAATTCTTCAGACAAGACTACTGAAGTGGATTGCCATGTGCTCCTCCAGGGGATCTTCCCAACCCAGGGATCAATCCCAGGTCTCTCACATTGCAGGCAGATTCTTTACAGTCTGAGGCACCAGGGAAACTCACACCAAGGGGTAAGGAAGAGAGGGATAAGTTGGGAAATTGGGATTGACATATAAACACTACTATATATAAAATCGGTAGCTATTGATAATAAGGACCTACTGTATAGCACAGAGAACTCTACTCAATACTATCTAATGGCTTATATGGTAAAATTATCTAAAAAAGCGTGGATGTATGTATAACTGATTTGTTTTTCTGTACACCTAAAACTAATTCAACACTGTACTCCAGTGAAATATTTAAAAACAAAGTAGCCAGGAGAGTACTGAGGAACACAAAAAGAAGCCAAAAAAATTTCTTAGATCTACCGGGTCAAAGAAGCCAAAAGAATTCTCCCAGCTCTGCCTCCCCTTTCGGTTAGGTATTTGACCACTGTTGGTGAGTCCTTGGTGGCTCAAATGGTAAAAACTCTGCCTGCAATATGGGAAATCTGAGTTTGATCCCTGGGTCAGAAAGATCCCCTGGAGAAGGGCATGGTAACTCACTCCAGTGTTGTTGTCTGGAGAATTCTATGGACAGAGGTGGTTGGCGAGGTACAGTCCATGGGGTTGTTAAAAATTGGACAAGACTGGGCTACTAACACAGACACATGACCACCATCATGTTCTGATAACTTTTAGCGATTGAACTGCTTCCTTTAGTTTTAGATAGACAAATATAGTAGCTTTTTAGATCCAACCTAGACACTGCTTTACTTGTGGTTAGGCGAATTAATTCAATCTGTTTCCAATACATTTGCATTACCGCCTAAGATGCTTTGAGCTGGGTTTCTATTATTTCAATAATGTAATTCTGAATACTATATTTGTAATTTTGAATGGTATTGCTGTTCTCAAAAACATGTTTAGTTTGTGAAATCCCAAAACAGCATGCTCTTAAACTAAATACCTCAGGAAAAATTACTTTCTTTAGAAATGAATTTTACCAACTAAAAACAAACATACAAACAAACAAAAGAAATAGTGGCAGAAATGTTTTATGATTTACAGTGAACTCTTTACCTGTGTTTGTTCTTAATATTTGTTTACTTCAGTAGTAACACCATATATATGCAACATATATTAAGAGCTGTGAGGAAGAAACTGGATGTCAGCTGAGACCCGCATTTCAAAAATATATTTTAAAAAAGAACATCATTCAAGAAACTTCATATATTTTCTGTATAAATGCATAATAATTCACAGGAAAACACATTATTTACAATAATTAATGCAATTCTTACAATTTTTCTTATCAATTGTGGATATTTAGAGAAAAACTGTTGGAATGCAGATATGAACATAAAAATATGTCTAATGTCTTTTAAAATGTGTAAGAATTAATCAAATAATTGAAATGCAATTAAGGGCTTGAATAAAATACAATTAATTTGAGAAAATAAAAAAGTAATAGGTTGGAAACCTTAGATAATAAATTTAACAGAGACCTGCCTTCATTTCATGTAGGTATAAAAATGTGTGCACTGAAATAATCCTTTTGTACATCACTTTCCCCATCCCTCACTCTCTGGATGAATTGAAATCTGGAAGACATAGAAAGAATACTGAAACTATTATCAATTGGATTACTTCATAAAAAGGAAAACCTGACAAATTTTATAGCTCCTTCAGGTCTACTTTAAGTTATTTTTTAAAAATCTCTCTACAGCATCAACATCAACACTCAAGTATATCATTCCTAATATAGTTAGAGGATCAAGTGGGATTAATAACAAATATATAGATGCCTTGGGTATTAAGAAAACTTGATAGCAACACACCATCTGTTTATTCAGTTATTCTTGTCTTGACATGCTGAAAGGCTGATAAAAGTTAAATAGATTTTCCATATAATTACATTATAAAATTGATGCTAGTGTTTGAGTAGGTAGAAGTACATTACAAGAAATGCCACCTGATAAATTTGATAAAACATTCCAGCAAGTTTAAGGGAAATGCTGTGGCTATTTAGAAATCAAGAGTCTGTAGGATGTTTCATAAAGTTTTCTTTGTTAAAATACTTAAATAATTTCAATGAGAATTGATAAAAAATTAAAACACATTCACCATGGTCTAGACCTAAGTACTTATTTTTTAATGATATATTTTAGTAGGTATTTAATCAAATATTTTACATGAAATACATGTTGATAACAGGCTACAACAAAATCACTGTCTAGTTTACAAATAGTGGTAATTTTTCATTTCATTCAATTCCCTTTGTCATTGTTTTATAATTTTCACTTTAAAACATAGTTCCTTTTTCTGTCACACCTGCAAACAAAGGGAAATAAATTTGTACTCCAGCTTGCCTACTGTTTCTATTAAATCCAATCTACATGTTTGTGTGCATTCTCAGTCATTTCCAACTCTTTGTGATCCCATGGAGTGTAGCCCATCAGGCTCCTCTGTCTATGGAATTTTCCAGGCAAGAATACCTCAGTGGGTTGCCATTTCCTCCTCCAGGTGATCTTCCCAATGCACGGATTGAACTGCTGTCTCCCATGTCTCCTGAATTGTAGGATGTTTTATAAAGTTCTACTTTGTTAAATTACTTACATAATTTCAATAAGAATTTATACAAAATTAAAACACACTCACCATGGTTTAAAACACCAATCCACCATAGCAGGTGGATTCTTTAACACTGTACCACCTGGGAAGTCATCATTATGCAGAGCAGAAAAGTGAATTCAAAATTCTATGCTTTTGTGTTTCTTAATATTTTATAGCCACTGAAAGGGACTTCCTTGGTGGTCTAGTGTTTAAGAATCCACCTTGCAGTGCAGGGGACGCAGGTTTGATCTCTGGTTGGGAAACTAAGATCCCACATGCCTTGGTGCAACTAAGCCCACACTACAACTACTGAGACCAACACAGCCATGAGAGTTGGACCATAAAGAAAACTGAGCCCTAAAGAATTGATATTTTGAATTGTGATATTGGAGAAAACTCTTGAGAGTCCCTCAGACAGCAAGAAGATCAAACCAGTCCATCCTAAAGGAAATCAGTCCTGAATATTCATTGGAAGGACTGTTGCTGAAGATGAAATTCCAATACTTTGGCCACCTGACGCAAAGAACTGACTCATTTGAAAAGACCCTGATGCTGGGCAAGATTGAAGACAGGAGTAGAAGGGGATGATAGAGGATGAGATGGTTGAATGACATCACCGACTCGATAGACATGAGTTTGAGCAAGCTCTGGGAGTTGGCGATGGACAGGGAAGCCTGGCATGCTGCAGGCCATGGAGTCACAAAGAGTCAGATATGATTGAGCCACTGAACTGAACTGAACTTATGGGGGGAAAAAATGAGGTGAAATAGAAGCTGCCAGTGAAATGTCTGTGGAGCTTCTAAATCTTTGTCTTCTGAACTGGTGTTCCCAACCTATTGACAAACAGAACACTCTAAGAAAGTTATAAGGAGAGCATTTCAAAACCAAGAGTTCCAGTAGTGAGTTGTTTCAACACTGGAGTTGTGTTACCACTGTTTCAAGGCAATATTGATCAGTATAGAGGATATGTACACTTACCAGCAGCCTACCACACTTCCAGGCTTCACATGTGCTGTACCTGACCTCTTAATCACCACATTTCAAGGACTTTTCAAACAGACCTAGTTTGCTGAGAATAATTCTGCTTCCATAAACATACAGATATAACTAATAATGCATTTTTCTAGACATATATTTTGTGTGAAAATATTCATTTTAGTCATGTATGGATGTGAGAGTTGGACCATAAAAAGGTTGAGCACTGAAGATTAGTGATTTTGGATTGAGGTGCTGGAGAAGGCTCTTGAGAGTCCCTTGCACTTCAAGGAGATCAAGCCAGTCAATCCTAAGGAAATCACCCCTGAATACTCATTGGAAGGACTGATGCTGAAGCTGATGCTCCAGTAATTTGGCCACCTAATGCAAAGAGCTGATTCATTGGAAAAGACTCTGATAATGGGTAAGATTGAAAGCAGGAGGAGAAGGGGATGACAGAGGATGAGATGGTTGGATGGCATCATTGACTCAATGGACATGAGTTTGAGCAAACTCTGAGAGATAGTGAAGGACAGGGAAGCCTGTGTGCCACAGCCCATAGGGTTTCAAAGAGTCAGACACATCTTAGCAACTGAACAACAACAGTTGAGAAGATAATGGAAACTGGTCCTCTTACAACTACACAAGAAGTTGCTTAAGAGCTCAATATCAACCATCAACCATTCTACAGTCATTCAGCACTTGAAGCAAATTGAAAAGTTCAATAAGTGGATGCCTTGTGAGCTGACTGTAAGTCAAAAATCTCATCATTTTGAAGTTTTGTCCTCTCTTATTCTACATAACAACACTGATCCATTTCTTGATTGGACTGTAACATGCCACAGAAAGTAGATTTTGCATAATAAGTGGCAACGACCTCAGTGGTTGAACTTAGAAGACGTTCCAGAACACTTCCAAAAGCCACACTTGCACCAAAAAAAGGTCATGGCCACTGATTGATGGTCTGCTCCCCATCTGATCCACTACAGCTCTCTGAATCCCAGTGAAACTATTAACTCTGAGAAGTATGCTCAGCAAATCAATGAGATGCACTGAAAATTGCAATGCCTGCAGCTGGCATTGGTCAACAGAATGGGCCCAATTCTTCTCTAGGGCAATGCCTGACCACATGTCACACCGTTGGTCACTGCTTTGAAAGAATAAGGCTATGAAGTTTTTCCTCATCCACCATATTCCCCTGAGTCCTTGTCAACCGACTACCACTTCTTCAAGCATGTCAACAACTTTTTGCAGGAAATATGCTTCCACAATACCAGATGGATGCAGAAAACACTTTCCAACAGTTCACTGAATCCCGAGACATGGGTTTATATTCTACAGGAATAAGCAAACTTATTTCTCATTGGCAAAAATGTGTTGATTGAAACTGGTCTCTATTGTGACTAATAAAGATGTGTTTGAACTAAATTATAATGATTTAAAATTCATGATCTGAATTTGTAATTACATTTGCACCAATCTAATACCAGGGAAACTATTTGTTACTATATGAAGTTAGCGATGCTTGTAATGATGGTAGTCAAAGTAGTGAAAATTAGTTTTATGTAAATATGTTCCATTTAATGTTTGTTAACAGAATTGACATAAGGGAGCCAATTCTAAGTCTGAATTGAAAATCGGAAGATTCTGAGGTCCCACAATACTTTCTTTATAATTTGAAGTTAAAGGGAAGAGAGATTATGAGTATTCCTCATATTTAAATGTCCAGAATATCTTTTCAACTGTTTGTTTGGCTACTATTGATCATCAGATTTGGGGTGGCAGTTTTCTGATATGGTACAGGCTAGAGATAGCTCTGAGTATGATTTAAATTCAATTACAATATGGATTCATTCTAGAATTGTTTGATGTATTTCTACTATCAAGGTAGAACACATCTTACCACTAATCATAATGTATTTTTAGAATAATTTAGAATAGTGTTTTATCTTATTTGGATAACTCATCCACAATATCAATATACATAGAAGCAGAATATTATATATATTCTCTGATAATTGTCAGCCCATTTTCCTTGACAACATCTTTTGAAGTATATTTCTATTAGGACCTATCTGAAAGCAAATACAATGCTTTTATACCTAAGTCTCTCTGGATTCTATAGAATAATTTTTATGCAGACACCTGGTAAGCAGTTATTATTAAAAATTTGGTCACCATCAATAGATATTCATGGTTAGTCCTGGAATGGGTACGGAGATTATAATACAAACACAAAATGAAAAAAAAAGTACTAGATGTCTCTTTCTTTTCTTACTATAATTGAAGATATAGATAAAAACAAACCCTCAACATTTATTAATAAGTTAACATAATTTTGACATAGATTGAAAAAAAAATATCTACTTTAACTTGTGTGTGTGTGTGTGATTGTTAAAGACTTCCTAATGAATTATTTTATTCCCAGGTTAGGAGACTATGTCAGAGAACAATGACTCTACAACAGTAGCTAGAAAACTTTAAAAAGTAAAACAATAGGACTAAAACACTTAACCCAAATACCATGGTATAGCAAAGATCATGAGAAACTTCCTCTCCCAGGAAGAGATACTACCTCATTTAAACACTTGTAGTTTTCCTCATTTCAAAGGTTTTTTATTAATTTCTTGACTTTCTTGAACACTTATGTTTTGGTTAGTTACGAAAGACTATACAGAGTTATGGATTCTGTTTGTTTAATGATTTTTTCATTCTGATCTACAGAGAAATTATAACAGAAAATAAGATAGCAAAGATGAGGTTTTCCTAAGTACTTTTGATAGTATTTACTGGTAATGTTTATAGAAAAATGCTTTCTTCCTAATTTGCTCTCTCTAGAGGTAGCCATAGTTAGAACCATATTTGAATGCTTAATATACTTAATTTTATAGTGTAGCTACATTTGGGAAAGTTAGCATATTATATAATTATATATCAGATGCTTCTTTATGTGTTTGATGATATTGAATGTGTACTCTTAAGTCATTCTGTGTGATGAGGTGTATACCTTCCTAAACATTTGGAAATTAAGATAAAAATATTCTATATGAATGCATTTATGATATTTCTAATATCTTTTCAATTATAAAGTGGGCTTTCTTATGAGATACTGAATTCTTACTATTATAGATGTTTTATGTTTTATTAAACATAAAATTTGATAGGATTTGTTAGAAAAGAAGTAACAGTAAAAAACAAATGAATAATTAGATTTCCTCTATTTTTTATTGTTCAGATTTATTTGTATCTGAACATATATTTATTTATATCTGTTTAATTATATCTATTTCTTACATATATGAAAGTGAAATGAAAGTCACTCAGTTGTGTCCAACTCTTTGTGACTGTAGTCCATGGAATTCTCCAGACCAAAATACTGGTGTGGATAGCATTTCCCTTCTCCAGGGGATCTTCCCAACCCAGGGATTGAACCCAGGTCTTCCACATTACAGGCAAATTCTTTATCAGCTGAGCCATAAGGGAAGTTAGTGTGTATATATATAGCATTATATAATACTGTAGGCATTCTTTTTTGACTTATTTTCACTAATGTTAATTTTACTATTTCTATTTTTTTTTAAATTATGATCTGTCCTCTTAGTAGATTTTTAAATGTATTCTTGTTCAGTTGCAAAGTCATGTCAAACTCTTTGCAACTCCATGGACTACAGTATACCATGCTTCCCTATCCTTCACTATCTCTCAGAGTTTGCTCAAACTCATGTCCATTGTGTTGGTGATGCCATCCAAATATCTCATACTCTGTCACCTCCTTCTTCTCCTGTCCTCAATCTTTCCCAGCATTAGAGACTTTTTGAATGAGCTGGCTCTTCACATAAGGTGGTGAAAATATTACAGTTCAGCTTCAACATCAGTCCTTCCAATTAATATTCAGAATTGACTTCCTTTAGGATTGACTGGTTTGATCTCCTTGCTATCCAAGAAACTCTTAAGAGTGTTCTCCAGCACCACAGTTCAGAAGCATCAATTCTTTGGTGCTCAACCTTCTTTATGGTCCAACTTTCACATCTATATATGAATACTGGAAAAAACCATAACTTTGACTATATGGACCTTTGTTGGCAAAGTGATGTTTCTGCTTTTTAATATTCTGTCTAGGTTTGCCATCTTCCTCCAAGGAGCAAGAGTCTTTAAATTTCATGGCTGCAGTCACTGTCTGCAGTGATCTTAGAACCCAAGAAAATAAAGTCTGTCACTGTTTCTACATTTTCCCCATCTATTTGCCATGATGTGATGGGATTGGAAGTTATGATCTTAATTTTTTGACTGTTCAATTTTAAGCCAGTTTTTTCACTCTCTTTTTTCACCCTCATCAAAGAGGCTCTTTAGTTCCTCTTTGCTTTCTGCCTTTAGGGTGGTATAATCTGCATATCTGAGGGTGGTGATATTTCTCCTGGCAGTCTGATACTAGCTTGTGATTCACCCAGCCTGGCATTTCACATGATATATTCTGCATGTAAGTTAAATAAGCAGGATGATAATATACAGCTTTGACATACTTCTTTTCAAATTTTTAACCAGTCTGTTGTTCCATGTCCGGTTCTAACTGTTACTTCTTGACCTGCATACAAGTTTCTCATGAGGCAGGTAAGGTGAACTAGTTTTCCCATTTCTTTAAGAATTTTCCAGTTTGTTGTGATCCACATAGTAATAGACTTTAGCATAGTCAATGAAGTAGAAGTAGATGCTTTTCTGGAATTCTCTTGCTTTTTATACGATCCAATGAATGTTGAAAATCTCTGGTTTCTTACCTTTTCTAAATCCAGCTTGTACATCTGGAAGTTCTCAACTCACCTGCTCATGAAGCTTAACTTGAAGGATTTGATGGATTACCTTGCTACCATATGAAATGAGTGCAACTGTGTAGTAGTTTGAACAATCTTTGGCATTGCCCTTTTTTTTGGATTTGAATGAAAACTGACCTTTTCCAGGCCTGTGGCCATTTTCCAAATTTGCTGACATATTGAGTGCAGCAATTTACCAGCATCATATGTTAGGATTTGAAATAACTCAGTTGGGATTCCATCACCTCCACTATCTCTGTTCATAATAATGTGTCAAAGGCCAAATTTCATTGAGTTAGACAAGCTGTGGTCCATGTGATCAGATTGGCTAGTTGTCTGTGATGTGGTTTCAGTCTGTTTGGCCTCTGATGCCCTCTCTCAGTGCCTGTGGTCTTACCTGGGTTTCTCTTACCTTGGATGTGGGGTAGCTCCACTCGGCAGCTCCTGCACCATCGTGCAGCAACTGCTCCTATGGCAGAAAGTGAAGAACTAAAGAGCCTCTTGATGAAAGTGAAAGAGGAGAGTGAAAAAGTTGGCTTAAAGCTCAACATTCAGAAAACTAAGATCATGGCATCCAATCCCATCACTTCATGGCAAATAGATGGGGAAACAGTGGCTGACTTTATTTTTTAGGCTCCAAAATCACTGCAGATGATGACTGCAGCCATGAAATTAAAAGACACTTACTCCTTGGAAGGGAAGTTATGACCAATCTAGATAGCATATTAAAAAGCAGAGACATTACTTTGTCAACAAAGGTCCGTCTAGTCAAGGCTCTGGTTTTTTCAGTAGTCATGTATGGATATGAGAGTTGGACTACAAAGACAGCTGAACCTCGAAGAATTGATGCTTTTGAACTGTGTTGCTGGAGAAGACTCTTGAGAGTCCCTTGACTGCAAGGAGATTCAACCAGTCCATCCTAAAGGAGATCAGTCCTGGGTGTTCACTGGAAGGACTGATGTTGTGGCTGAAACTCCAATATTTTGGCCACCTGATGTGAAGAACTGACTCATTTGAAAAGACTCTGATGTTGGGAAAGATTGAAGGCAGGAGGAGAAGGGGACAACAGAGGATGAGATGGTTATATAGCATCACTGACTCAATGGACATGAGTTTGGGTAAACTCTGGGAGTTGGTGATGAACAGGGAGGCCTGGTGTGCTGCGGTTCATGGGGTCACAGAGTCTGACACGACTGAGTGACTGAACTGAATTGAAGGCTGAATTGACTTCACACTCCAGGACGTTGGGTTCTAGATGAGTGTCCACACCATCTTGGTTATCCAGGTCATTAAGACCTTTTTGTGTACGGTGCTTCTCTGTATTCTTGCCACCTCTTCTTAATCTCTTCTGTTATGTTCTTAATTTTTCTATCCTTTATTGTGCTCATCCTTGCAATAAAAATGTTCCCTTGATATCTCCAATTTTCTTGAAGAGATCTCTAATTCTCCCATTCTGTTGTTTTCCTCCGCTTCTACACTGTTCATTTAAGAAGGCACCCTTATCTCTCCTTGTTCTGTGGAACTCTGCATTCACTTGGGTATGTCGTTCCCTTTCTCCTTTGCCTTTCATTTCTCTTCTTTTCTCAACTATTTGGAAAGCCTTCTCAGACAACTATTTTGCCTTCTTGAATTTCTTTTTCTTAGGAGTGGTTTTGGTCACTTCCTCCTGTAGTGTTATGAATCTCCATCCATAGTTCTTCAGGCACTCTGTTTACTAGAATGAATCCATTGAATCTATTTGTTACTTCCACTGTAAAATCGTAAGGGATTTGATTTAGATCGTACCTGAATGGCCTAGCGGTTTTCCATACTTTCTTCAGTTTAAGCCTGGATTTTGCATTAAGAAGCTCATGATCTGAGCCACAGTTAGCTCCAGTTATCCTTTTTGCTTACTGTATAGAGCTTCTCAATCTTCAGCTGCAAAGAATATAATCAATCTGATTTTGGTACTGGCCATCTGGTGATGTTTATGTGTAGAGTTGTCACCTTTGTTGTTGAAAGATGGTGTTTGCTGTGCCCACTGTGTTCTTTTGGCAAAACTTTGTTAGCCTTTGCCCTGCTTCATTTTGTTGTCCAAGGCTACGCTTGTCTGTTATTACTCCAAGTATGTTTTGATGTCCTACTTTTGAAATCCAATCCCCTATTATGAAAAGGACATCTTTTTTTGGTCTTAGTTCTAGAAGTTCTTGTAGGTCTTCATAGAACCATTCAACTTCAGAACTACTGATTAGGGCACAGACTTGGATTGTTGTCATGTTCAATGGTTTGTCTTGGAAATGGACCATGATCATTCTAACATTTTTGACACTGCACCCAATTAATGCATTTCTGCCTCTTTTGTTGACTATGAAGGCTACTCCGTTTCTTCTAAGGAGTTTTTATCTACAGTAGTAGATATAATGTTCATCTGAATTAAACTCACCTAGTCCCGTCCATTTTAGTTCACTGATTCCTAAAATGTCAATGTTCACTCTTGCCATCTCCTCCTTGACTATATCCAGTTTACCTTGATTCATGGACATAACACGCCACGTTCCCATGCAATGTTATTCTTTACAGCATTGGAACTGACTTTCACCACCAGACATACCCATAATTTAGCATTGTTTCTGCTTTGGCCCACCCTCTTTATTCTTTCTGAAACTATTTCTCTGCTCTTTCCCAATAGCTTATTGGACACCTACCAACCTGGGGAACTCACTTTACAGTGCCATATATTTTTGCCTTTTCATTACTGTTCATGGGTTCTTCAGTCATGAATACTGGAGTGGTCTCCCTTCCCCTTCTCCAGTGGGCCATGTTTTGTCAGTATTCTCCAACATGACTGGTCACCATGACTGGTCTGTCTTTGGTGGCTCTGGATAGCATAGCTCATAGCTTCACTGAATTAGACAAGGCTGTGACCCATGTGATGATTCTGGTTAGCTTTCTGTGACTGTGTTTTTTTTTTCTGGTGGCTGAGGGACTGTAGTTGTTGCTTCTTCTGTCTGCCTTCTGATGGAGGAGAATAAGAGGCTTGTGCAAACTTTGTGATGGGAGGGACTGGCTGTGGGAAAACAGTCTTGCTCTGGTGGGCAGGGCCATGACCAGTAAGTCTTTAATTCAATTTTCTGCTGATAAGTGGTGCTGTGCTTCCCTCCCTCTTAGCTGTTTGGCCTGAGGAAGCCCAAACCTGGAGTCTAATGTAGGGCTACTGGTGCCTTCCAAAAGGACTTATGCCAACATGCCCCTCCCAGAACTGATGCTACCAGGCCCCCTGACCCTGAAGCAGGCAACTGCTGACCCTTGTCTCTGCAGGAGACCCTCAAACACTCACTGAGGATGTCTGCCTCAGTCTCTTGTGGGATCACTGCTTCTTTCCCCTGGTCCTGGTACACATGAGATTTTGTTTGTTCTCTCCAAGAGTCTTTGTTTCCCCTAGGCCTGTGGAAGTTCTATAATCAAATCCTGCTGTCCTTTAGATTTTTCCTATAGATCAAATCCTGTATGTAGCCTGTCAGTCTCCCTTGTCCATGGAATTTGTCCATGGAATTTTCCAAGCAAGAATACTGGAGTGGGTAGCCATTTCCCCTCTCCAGGGGATCTTCCTGACTCAAGGAATGAGCCCTGGTCTCCTGAATTACTGGCAGATTCTTTTTTTTTTTTTTTTTTGCTATAGCAGTTTTTATTATTATTTTTTAATATATTTTATTATTTTTTAAATTTATTTATTTTAATTGGAGGCTAATTACTTTACAATATTGTATTGGTTTTGCCATACATTGACATGAATCTGCCATGGGTGTACATGTATTATTGTCTGAGCTACCAGGGAAGACCTTTTAAATATGTGCATGTGAGTGTGCATGCTATGTCGCTTCAGTCATGTCTGACTCTGTGACCCCATGGACTGTAGCTCACCAGGCTCCTCTATACATGAAATTCTCCATGCAAGAATACTGGAGTGGTTTGTTGTGCCCTCCTCCATGGGATCTTCCTGACCCAGGGATCAAACCCACATCTCTTTTGTCTACTACATTGGCAGGCAGGTTCTTTATAACTAGGGCCATCTATTATTAACTATAGGCATGACATTGTACAGTAGATCTCTAGAACTCATTCATCTTATATAACCGAAACATTCCTTGCTTTTCTTGCTAACATTATGTTCTTAAAATTCAACTTTGTTCTGGCATATGACTGTAATTCACTGGCTTCTCTGCCCTAAAGTACTTCACTATAAGAAGATGCCATAATATTTTTAAAAAAAAATGCTGTAGATGAAGACTTGTGTTCTTTCTACCTTTTTTTTTTTTTTTTTTTTGCTATTGCAGAAGTGCTATTGTGTCAGTCCTTCATCTTGTCCCCAGGGCTTGTGTGCAAGAGTTTTTTCTAGGGTGATAGATCTAGTAGTGAAATTGCTGAGTCATGTGGTTTTTACATCTTTATTATTACTGAGGATGTCAAATTGTTTTTCAAAGTAGCTGTGTCAATTTGCCCAACTTCCAGTGCTCTGGTTGCCCACGTCTTTGTAGAAACATGATTTTAAAAGACTTTTAAGTTTTTCCAGTCCTATAGGTGAGAGATCTTTTATCATAGTTTAAATTTTCATTTCTCTAGTTACTACTGAGATTATTTTCTTATGTTTATTGGCTACTTGGGCTTTCTCTTCCATGACATGTCTGTCTGAGTATTTTACCTATTTTTTAAAATTAATTTTATTGGGAGTATAGTTGCTCTATGATAATGTGTTAGTTTCTACTGTACAGCAAAGTGAATTAGCCATATATGTATATATATATATATATATATATATATATCCCCTTTTGTTAGATTTCCTTCACATTTATGTCACCACAGAGCATTGAATAGGGTCCTTGAGCTATACAACAAGTTCTCATTAGTTATCTATTTTATGCATGGGATCAATAGTGTATAGATTTCCTTTATTTTTAATTATTTTTATTTTCTCATTTTTTTAAATTTATTTATTTTTATTGAGGCTTAGTTAATTTATATTATTGTGTTAGTTTAAGGTATATAGCAAGATAATTTAGTAATATATGCATATGTATCTACTTTTTTCCAATTCTTTTCCCTTATAGGTTTTTATAAAATATTGAGTATATTTTCCTGTGCTATAAAATAGATCCTTGTTTATCGTAGAACAGTTTTCCTTTAAAATCAAAACATAGACTTTTTTTCACTAAGTGAATACAATTATTCAGAGTAAAACTCAATTTTCCCTAGTACAAATAAATTTTACAAATGTTCATTTTTATCATTCTAAATAATTTTAAAAACTTACTGTGATAATCACTTCCACATTTTATCTGTCAAATTCATTGGTTCAATAAAGGTGACTAAAATATTAAATTCATCTTTTCATACTTTATAGCCATAATGTCATTGTATGATCAATATCAATGGTCTGTTTTTTTTTTTTTTTTTTGATTTACTTCCATCTGTTAAACAAAATTTGAAGACCAAGTGATTTATATTTAAGCTAGTTGACAGGAATGCTTGTGTCTTCTGGATTTAATTTAGACATTTTCATTCAATGACCATGAAGAGCCATGTTAAACTGAAGTGTCCTTAAAGTGAAGTGCTCTGATATTTAGAATCCACAGTGGGGGTTTGGGGAGTGTTAATTGCCACTGAATAAAGACATGAATTATGACATCTAAATGCAATGCTCTTTTCTTGAAAAGTTAGGGGTAAAATCCTAGAGAAATAATCTTCCAAAGTGGACCAAAAATCAACTTATAAGCTAAGTAGTGTAATTTATTTTGATTGCATTTGCAGGGAGCATGCAAATTTAAAAGCAAGCATAATTTTCCAAGGCACTCTTAATGGATTGTTACCTTCTTCCCAGTATGATAAATATGTTGTAATAATCAACTAAAAAGCAAAGGGATAAGAAAACAAAAGCACTTATAATCATTTTATTATAAGAATCAGTTTAGTATGCATAGGATATAATTTTGCAAATAAAAACATTTGTACTAAGGATGCAATTAATATTATAAATAAAATAATTGAATATATTTGAATGTATATTTTCTGAATGTATAATGCTATAAAATGTGGGTTCTGTTGTATAGTCAGGGAACTTCAAGCCTCTGAGAAGGCATTCGAATTATTGTTATGTTGATCTTTGGCAAAGTTGTGAAGATGCTAGGACTATCTGTACGAGTATCAAAAATAGTATACTTTGTTAAATGATTTAGTAGTGATAGAAAGTATTATTATTATTACTTGTTATTATCTTCAGCAAGCTCAACAGTGTTCTGTACTGTCTGGAAAGACACTAATTTGACATAAAGAGCACATATGAATTTCTTAAGATTTTTTTTTTTTCCCCAGGCAAGGATACTAGAGTGGGTAGCCATTTCCTTCTCCAAGGGATCTTCCCAACCCAGGGATCGAACCCAGGTCTCCTGCACTGCAGGCAGATACTTTACTGACTGAGCTATAAGGGAAGCCTAAATTTCTTAAGATATTTTTATAGCTCTAATATGTAGTCTTTCAGAGCTATGTGTGCTGGCAACACACATTTCATAGCTATGTTGCTCTAATCAGAGTAAGAAGCTTCTTGGATTATCCAGGACGAGAAGGAATCCAGCAAAGTAAATAGTGTTTATACATGAATCTCCTACAGTAGAAGGAAGATGGAGAAGGAGAAGAGAGGGAGAGGAAGAAAAAGGGAGAGACAATGATTAGAATTCCCTGAATGTGAACATACAAAGTGGGACAGACTAGCATATTTATATTTTTAGGGAAAATAACTAGTACCAAGAACAATTATGATTCTTATAACAACTGGAATTAGAATTAAATATTGAAAGGAAAAATGACTAATCATTTGGAAATTCCAGGTAATACAACTATTCAATCTCAGGCCATTTGAGTATCTTCATCAAAGATGATCTCAGAATATGAGCTGTGGCCAGTTCTCAGTGGAGCATGGCAGAAATTCACAGAAACAAGTAACACTGAAATGACTCTGTGTCAATGAGGATTTTATAAATTCTGTAAATAAAACAAATTTGACTTAAGTAAAATCATTTAAAGTTCTAAGACATCCAGACAAATTTCATGAGGTTAGGATTCAGCTGTATATACTTAAAGCCAGAAAATATTTAGGATGCTATTATGTCTCTTTGCTTTTGCATTTTTCATTATGCTATACTGTCTTTACACTTGTTTGGCCTAAGCCAAGTTACGCTGAATATGCTTTCTAGAGGTAGGACAGTATACAAAGTATTTATTCCTTTAAAGGTAACAAGAAAATAAATAGATGAGTGAAAAATGAGATCAACAAGCAGCTATCACATTCCCTACTGACAACATCCTTCTAAGAAAATAGTATGGGAAAATGTCCTATGAAAGAAATATTTCTGACATATATGACCTCAAAACTTGGTATTAAAATTCCATTGCCTGAAGAATATACAAGGCAAAATAAAGAAAAATTGACTTCCAGGGGAAATGGTAGGGTTCAAAATAAAGTAATAAAATCTTTTTAAGAAACAATTTTATAAAGTGTTTGTCCTTTTCTCTTGTTACTTCACAATATTTTTAAATTATTTTATAGGAACTTCATATGTGGAAAACTCATATCACTATGCTCTTCAACTTTAGTTGAAATAAGGTACCATATTTATATTCTTATTATGAAATTTTATTTCATAATCCTTTTGAAGTTCTATGGGATTTTATCCTTCTGAAGATTTATATGACTCTGAAATGCATTCTGTAGGGAAAAAAGATCATCCTACACTCTTGGTTAGAACTGAATGTCAGTTATTAATGATTTTGTTTTATCATATTTGTTTTCAGTCTGTCTAGTATTATTCTAGTGGTTTCACTCACTGGCTAGTTAGCAATTTGAAGGTGTGGATTATTTGTTGTTTATAACTTCTACATAACACTAAATATAATATGTGTATTAAATATATATTTATGCATCCACTAACTCTCATTTTACTACAGATATATTGTATCATTGCATGTGTGTGTGCATGTATGTGTGAGTGTTTAATGTATTTCTAAAGAAACATTTAGAGTAGTAACATGTTGAAGCAGATGACATGAAACAACAATGATAAAATCTACGTAAATCATCAGTTTAATTCAAATTTTTTCTTGTTTTTATCCTTGAATTCATATTTTATAAGGCTAAATAATTTTGAAATTAAAGTCTAGTGGTTTTTTTTTTTGCAGAAAACTTTACCATTTTTCTCCCTGTTCTTTTTTCCTACTCATTTTCTCTTTTTCACCAACGTATTAACTCCCATGAGTCCATGTTGAAAAATTGTCTGATTTACTATATTGTCTTTTCTGTGCTTTTCTTTTCTCATTGATCTCATATCATGTTTTAAGCCTTAGTAGTAATTATTACTGAAATTCATTACTGTTTCTAAGATTGTAACTAAACATATAGATGAAAAGGTAAGATTTTCTAAAGATGCTTCTGAAATAGCAGCATGATCTCTCAGTTAGGATTCAGCTTTTTGTTTTTGATTTCATGACAAGAATTATTCATACTTCATTTTTTCATGATAAATATAATAGTTATACATGAAGATGTATTTTTCAGATGTATATTTCAGTCAGTTTCATAATCTGTGTTTGTTACAGTGTTGCTTTAATAAGGAATGTGTTTAAAAATGTATTAAATAAATGAATATTTGCAGTCATTGATATATTACATTTTTCTCACATAGAAATTTTAACTGGAAGGGATTGAAGTTAAAGGGTAGTGCATGTAAGTTTGGGTTTCTCAGGTAGCTCAGTGATAAAGCATCCATTTGCCAATTCTGGAGACAATGGTTTGATTTCTGGGTCAGGAATAGCCCCTGGAGAAGGAAATGGCAACCTATTCCAGTATTTTTGCCTGGGAAATTCCATGGACAGAGAAGCCTGGTGGCTACAGTCCATAGGGTCACAAAGAGTTGGACATGACTGACCAACTGATCCCACATGTAAGTTTATAGGATTCAAATTAATTATATTTGGAGTGATTTTTCAGAAAGTTTACATTTCATTGACTTGTTCTTGGCTTGACTGTTCTACAGAAGATTTGAATTTATTTTTTTCCAGAGAAAGTGTTATAATATTTAATATTCCATTCTTAGACTGTGTATATGGGATGAACTTCCACACAGAGCAAAACTTTTTTGAATGCCTCTTTTTCTTGAGATCCTGATAATGGTATTAACTTGAATAATTCATGTATTCAAGATAATTTTATAATATGTGCCTCGAAAGTGAAAGTGAAGTCACTCAGTCATGTCCAACTCTTTGCTACCCCATGGACTGTAGCCTGCCAGGCTCCTCCATCCATGGGATTTTCCAGGCAAGAATATTGGAGTGGGATGCTGTTTCCTTCTCCAAGTATGTGCCTTAGTATAGTTATATTTTGAAAAACTTTAAAAACACAGCTTAGAAATCTATGATGATTTTAAGTATTGAAGTATTTTAACATTATAAAGTTTTAAAATATTACATATAATTTATTTATTAATTTTCTATTATTACCAGTTTATTAATAAAACATTTGTTCATCAATTTCAGGCTAAATTGTCACTTTTTATTGTATATATTCTATCATTTTCTCAGGCATCAATTGCATTCCTTAAAGAGCCATTACACTTTTACATCACCATATTCCTCTGAATTTTGTAACTTAGTAATTAAAAATAACTGTTGATTACTGAACCACCAAAAAACATCAATAGTTGATACAGGCTCTTGGAAAAACCTAGTTTGCAAAGCTGCAGAAACATGTACATATTTTTGCTTTCCTGAAAGAACTGAAAGTCAACCCCGACAGAAAAGATTGTGATGAGGTTTTCAATCTCAGTAGGAAGCTAGACACTGGCCCAAAGCATGTAGTTTGCTCCAATACAATTTTGCACTCTTTGATTCTTTTCAGTTGATTTTTCAAGACAAGAATTTGTTCTGGATACTTAAATTTTCAAGTTTGTTAATGTTTTAAGAATTATTTTGAATTTTCATGAACTTATATTCTAAAATACTACCTAGCAATGCTATAATATCTGCATAATTAAAAAAATAATCCATGAACTCAAAACATTTCAGATATTTTGGAGTTTTCCATTTTGGTTTAAAATCAAATGACTCACTCATCACTTTGCTCACAATAAGCAGGTAGAAAATCAGTTATTAGACATAAAGATGCCATCTTCCTTATAATATATTCTAATTAAGCCTAAACTACAAATTGAGAAGTTCGATCTCTACTATGAAAGGCACTAGTGTCTGACATTCTTCTGAAATTCTGAAATAAGACTTTAAAATATTTTGCATTTTTATATATAATTATAATTAGTACGTCACTAGCAGGATATTATAATTTTTGTCATTTGCAGAATCATCACTTTATCATCAATCTCAATTCTCACTAAAGAGTATATTTAGAAGGCAGCCATGTTCACCATTATACCACCAACACCAGTGCTAAGAAAGGAATATATTTGAATTTGAATGACTGACATTTGTCCTCATATTAAGCTTGTCATGACTCATGAGCTCTTTTCCAAAATATATGGAACCTCCTGTGCTCCAAATAAGTACCTCAGCCACTTACCTTGATGATACAAAATTGTTTATTATTAGTGAGGAAAGAACAAAAATATAAAGAATTTCTTCCCAGGATGCTATAATGTTTTGAAACTCTAGTATAGTATTCTGCCTTTTGTTATGAATTTGACAAAAAATAAAACATATGAAAGCAAATCTTATCTGACATTTGTTTCTAAAGAAAAATTGCACCCCACACACACATTCATTTATAAGCTCAGTTCAGTTCAGTCGCTCAGTCGTGTGCGACTCTTTGTGACCCCATGAATTGCAGCACGCCACGCCTCTCTGTTCATCACCAACTCCCGGAGTCTACCCAAACCCATGTTCATGGAGTCGGTGATGTCATCCAACCATCTCATCCTCTGTCATCCCCTTCTCCTTCCGCCCCCAATCCTACCCAGCATTAGGGTCTTTTCCAATGAGTCAACTCTTCGCATGAGGTGGCCAAAGTATTGGAGTTTCAGCTTCAACATCAGTCCTTCCAATGAACACCCAGGATTGATCTCTTTTAGGATGGACTCATTGGATCTCCTTGCAGTCCAAGGGACTCTCAAGAGTCTTCTCCAACACCACAGTTCAAAAGCATCAATTCTACGGCGCTCAGCTTTCTTCACCGTCCAACTCTCACATCCTTATATGACCACTGGAAAAACCATAGCCTTGACTAGGCGGACCTTTGTTGGCAAAGTAACGTCTCTGCTTTTAAATATGCTATCTAGGTTGGCCATAACCTTCCTTCCAAGGAGTAAGCGTTTTTTAATTTCATGGCTGCAATCACCATCTGCAGTGATTTTAGAGCCCCCAAAATTAAAGTCTGACACTGTTTCCACTGTTTCCCCATCTATTTGCCATGAAGTGATGGGACCAGATGCCATGATCTTAGTTTTCTGAACGTTGAGCTTTAAGCCAACTTTTTCACTCTCCTCTTTCACTTTCATCAAGAGGCTCTTTAGTTCTTCTTCACTTTCTGCCATAAGGGTGGTGTCATCTGCATATCTGAGGTTATTGATATTTCTCCCAGCAATCTTGATTCCAGCTTGTGTTTTTCCAGCCCAGCGTTTCTCATGATGTACTCTGCATATAAGTTAAATAAGCAGAGTGACAATATACAGCCTTGACGTACTCCTTTTCCTATTTGGAACCAGTCTGTTGTTCCATGTCCAGTTCTAACTGTTGCTTCCTGACCTGCATACAGGTTTCTCAAGAGACAGGTCAGATGGTCTGGTATTCCCATCTCTTTCATTTATAAGTAGTATGTTTGTAAAAGTGATCTATATACATATAATCTTCTTTTTTTTTTTTTTTACATATTTGTCAGATGTCTATGGACTTCCTTTCTTTCCTAGAATCCAGTCTTAGCCTTAAACTGCAGGAGAAGAAAAAGAGGTAATCACATTCTACATGTCTAATGAATATGCTATTTTCTTTTCTATATCATGTAAAATATTTTCAAATAAGTATCTCTTGTCTTATAAAATTATTTTTATCTCAATTTGATGTTTAAGTTAACTTTCATATTTTTCTTTGAAAACAAATTTATGCAAACTAGTAATAATTCCAATTATTATTAAACAAACTAATTGGGTATATATTCTAAAGCAATTCCAAAGTCTTTGGAGAAAGTACATAGCTGTTCACCAATTTGTCCAAACTTGTGGTCAAATAAATTTCACTCATTTATTTTTCTTAATTTTGTTTTTTGAAAAATCTAAGTTGCTTCCTATTTACTCAAAACATAATTCTCTATTAGTTTGGAGAAAGATTGGATACATTTATAATGGATAAGACTGATATTACATTTTTTTTTATAAAGTGTAAGCCAGAAGCTAGTGATTTTAAAACAAAAATGTGTTAGCCTCAATCATGATGTGGTGGAGGTTGCTCCACCATTAGACCATAGATTTTAATCTGTATCAACGTGTTCTCTATTATTTTCTTAAATCTATACAATCAACAAAACAATAAATCAAGCCCTGGTTTGTAATGTTCATCCATTCTCATGGTGTAAACACTGCAACTATGCCAGATTCCAAGCTACCAAGTTTACTCCAGTGTTTAAATTTTAGTGATTTTTGTAATTTGGTTGTTAAACACAGCCATTACTAAAAATTAAATTGTACAAACATATAATTAAAATTTATATTATAAACAAAGCTCATAACTATTTAATTTTTACTATTCCTATTTATCTTACTGATTTACGCTTTTGCCTATGCTCTTGATGTTATATCTGTTGTATGCATAAAGTAGAAATATTGTGTCATGATATATTGCTGAATATCTCTTCCCAAATTCAAGTTCACAGACAGCTCTCTTAGCAACTTAGAATCAGGCATGGTTGCATTGTTTACACCATGGAAATGGATGAACATCACAAACCCGGGCTTGATTTATCGTTTTGTTGATTGTATAGATTTAGGAAAATGATAGAGAACATGTTGATACAGATTAAAACCTATCATATCTATAGCCACTGTGTTTTAAACATCACCAAAAAAACTGAGGAAATATTACACCTCATTCTTAAAATAATCTGATTTAGGAAAGAATTCACTTATGTGCAGTTTAAGTTCTATCATAGATCTTCATTGTTTCAAGATGTCTTACCTATTAATGTAAATGAAGATCACAAACAGTATTAATAGTGGAACTTTGCTTAATAATCACTAACCTGAGTGATTTCTTCCCCATTCACTAGTATCAAGCATTAATTTGATTTTGTGAACTTGTCATAGATGCCAGAATGATTTTTTTTGTTGCAGTTTTTTTTTAAGAAACTGCCAGTCACACTGAAGATATAGGAGTACATTTTTTAAGTGTACATATTTTTGTTAAAATTTGCTGCTTATAAAATTGTGCAAAAGAATAACTGAAATAGTGTTAAACCTCAAATGTTACTGTGAATTTTACTAACATGTAATAGGTATACATGCACACACACAATGCAACTGCATCCCATACATATTTTCTTTCTTTTGTAGAGCCATTTGTAAGCATTTACCAGCACATGACTGCCCAACATGATAGTTTAGGTACTTGCAAAATCTGCCAGGAGCACTGAAATAATCTCTCATCTCCTTTACCCAGTTTTTACCTTATCACTACTCCCTGCTTTTGTGAGCTTTACAGTCTAAGCCTATTAAGAAGTACAGACTTTTTTTCCTACACAGTTTGTGGGGTGTTCAGTGACTTCATGACATTGTTTCTCATATTTGTTTAGATTGAAATGCCTTTTCTTACTTTTTGACTAGTGAAATTCATCTGTCATGATCTGGTGGAGGTGTTTAATGTACACAGTAGTTCAGTTCAGTTCATTCACTCAGTTGTGTCTGACTCTTTGAGACCCCATGTACTGCAGCACACCAGGCCTCTCTGTCCATCACCAACTCCCAGAGTTTACCCAAACTCATGTCCATTGAGCCGGTGATGCCATCCAACCATCTCATCCTCTGTCATTCCCTTCTCCTCCCACCTTCAATCTTTCCCAGAATCAGGGTCTTAACAAATGAGTCAGCTCTGCATCAGATGTCCAAAGTACTGGAGTTTCAGCTTCAGCATCAGTCCTTCCAGTGAATACTTAAGACTGATCTCCTTTAGGATGGACTGGTTGGATCTCCTTGCAGTTCAAGGGAATCTCAAGAATCTTCTCCAATACCAGTTCAAAAGCATCAGTTCTTCAGTGCTCAGCTTTCTGTATAGTCCAACTCTCACATCCATACATGACTACTGGAAAAATCAAAGCCTTGACTAGACAGACCTTTGTTTGCAAAATAATGTCTCTGCTTTTTAATATTCTGTCTAGGTTGGTTATAACTTTCCTCCCAAGGAGTAAGCATCTTTTAATTTCATGGCTGCAGTCACCATCTACAGTGATTTTGCAGCCCCCCAAAATAAAGTACATAGTAAGTTCTACATTAATTATCTCTTCATTGATATCTATCCCTTCTATTATTTTTGCTTTAATTTACATAAATCCTAGTTTATTCAAATGTTAAGTGGATTATTACTCCCTTCTGCACATACTTATTCATATCTAATATGCGTTAGACACTGCTTTATATGTAGGGTGGGATCAGGACATTTTCAAAGGCAGAAATTTCTGACCTCATGGTGACTGTTGGAGTGGCATCTTCAGGATTAGTGATGAGAAGATGTCAAGACTGATTCATTGTGAGCATGTGTCTTAGTCAGCCTGGCTGTTATAACAAAATACCATAGATGATGTGGCTTATTCAACAGCAGACATTTTTTTCTCACAGTTGTGGCAGCTTCTAGCTGCATCCTCAAATGGCAGAGAGAGGAAGCTCTGGTATCTCTTTTTCTCCTTATAAGATTACTAATCCCAGTATAGGGGCTTCCCTGCTATGACCTCATCTAAACCTAGTTATTTCTCAAAGACCACAGGTACTAACACAATCACATTGGGAGTTGGCACAACAATATATGAATTTGGTGGGGGTGGGGGGGGGGGCAGGTAGGGGACACAAATTTTAGTCCACAGCAGCATTTAAACTGATGATGCTGACAAGAGGATTAAGACTGAACAATTTTTCCCTGAACTTCTTTTTGATTTTATCCATTTATGTCCCTTAAGATGACATTTCTCTTTAAATTGTTCATTGTCCTTCCTTTGCTTGGGGCCTCCATATGTTTGTAATCCATTACCTAAGGATGGATTGAATACTACAAGAGAATATCAAATGTGTGTGTGTGTGTGTGGTTTTATTTTTTTTATGTTTTATGGTTACAGTTGGTGGATTTCACATATTTAAGAACTCAGCTTATAGATCAGATGTTGATATTTTGTTAAAGAATAAATGGTAGTTTGGGTGAATTTTGGAAACATAAATACATAGTTTAGAAACTGTAAATTGGAAATATACATTGCCTATATATAAATTTTATTTGTCACCAAATAATTTTATTTGTTTGAAGACATGACAGAGGAGTACTGATTGCTCTTGTTTTCTTTGAGTAGTGCTCAAGGCAACTCTAACTGGGAAAAAAAAATCCATTTATATCCAATAGCATGTTTCAGAAAGCTTTTCATCATAAAGATAAATTCTTACTTCCTTTATATAATATTTAGTATATTTCCATTTATAATAAGCCAGACATGATCACTGCTTAGGAATATTTAATAGAAATGAGATGATCATAAGTATTTCAAAGCAGGCATATCTCATTTTATTGTGCTTCACTTTAATTGTATTTTTTAAAAATTGAAGTTTTGTGGTAATCCTGCACTGAGCAAGTCTATGGGTGTCAGGAAGCATTTAACAGGAAGCTTCCTGTGTGCTGTTTTTAGTCTTGCATAAATCCTCTATTCCTTATTAGTTCCTGAATGCAGAGGCAAGAGGAGCCGTAGGCGGTTCCCAGGAACAATAGGAATCTATGCATTACTGAACTGAACTGATGCATTACTTTTGCTAGCCTTTCCATACGGTCAAAAGTAACCATTTACAACTCTCTCCCCTTCTGACAAGGAAAGTAACTATTTACAACCTTCTCTCTTTGAGACGGATTCTAGCCTCATGTTCCCTGGATGAATTTTGATCCCGATCTCTGCTGAAAAAGCTATCTTGTAAGACAGTATATATATGCCCACAATATGTTGAATAAATGCCTTTGTTCCATCAGAACACTGATCCCCAAGTCCATCTGCATTTCTCTCTCTCTCTCTCTCTCTCTCCTTCAGGCAGCTTCCACAGAGTACAGGTGTCCGCTGTGTCTACTTACTTGCCTGGGCTTTCAAGACCTCTTCCAGAGGGCGCCCTGAGCCTACGTAGACTGTGCTAACTCTTTGTCCTAGAGTTACATTGGCACTCTGTGTAAACCAGGGAATATCAGCCTCTTTTCTTCCTTCTTTCTTTTACTTTCTTATCGTCGACTCCGTACCACCAGGTTCCAGTCCATTAAAGGACCCCAACATATGGGCACTATTTTTCCAACAGCATTTTCTCCCTTTCTGTCTCTTTGTCACATTTTGGTAATTCTCACAATGTTTCAAGCTTTTTCATTATTATTAAATTTGTTATGACAATCTATGATCAGTAATCTTTGATGTTACTCTTATAATGTGTTGGAGGCTCAGATCATGGTTAGAATTTTATTAGCAAAAAAAGTGTTTTTAGTTGAGGTATACATATTGGTTTTTTGACATAATGCTAATGAACACTCAGTATACTGCAGTTAATGTAAACATAACTTTAATATACACTAGGAAGCCAAAATGGAGAAGGAAATGACAACCCACTCCAGTATTCTTCCCTGGAGAATCCCAGGGACAGAGGAGCCTGGTTGGCTGCCGTACATGGGGTCACGCAGAGTCGGACATGACTAAAGCGACTTAGCAGCAGCAGCAGCAGGAAGCCAAAAAGTTTTTGTGACTCATTTTATTGTGATATTCACTTTATTGCATGGTCTGGAACTGAACCTTCATTATCTCCAAAATATGCCTGTATAACTATAGTGTATACTGGTTAATAGCATGCATGCATATACACATATAAATATAGACATTAATATACACATTAATATTAATACACACATGCATGCATATACACATCTAAAGACATGTGTGCATATGCATATAAGTTAAATTTGTGCATATATATTTACTATTGCACATATGCATATATATATATATATATACACACATAATATACATAAACTTACTTGGAAAGGTTTTTAAGTATTTTAAAAATAAAATCTATTCTGTTCTTAAGAACATTGATAATTTAAAGAAGGTTATTTTCAGATTAAGTATTTTTGAATTAGTACAATAAATAGTAAGACCAGTGTTGTGGCATGATATATCAGGAAATTTCAATGTGTAAGCCCTGACAATTATAGTAAAGGAGGTGAAGTAATACTTGTTCCTCAGTCATTTAGCATTAAGTAAATGTATTTTTTTGTTTACATTAGCCCTCATGTTATAAGGCAAAAGTGGTTTAATTGGGTAAAGGTAAAGACCATCTGAAGAACTATAGACAGAAGTTCATAACTTTGTACAGGAGGCAGTGACCAAAACCATCTTAAAGACAAAGAAATGCAAGAAGGCAAAGTGATTATCTGAGAAAGCTTTACAACTAGCTGAGGAAAGAAGAGACATGAAAAGCCAAGGAGAAAGGGAAAGATGTACCCAACTAAATGCAGAGTTTCAGAGAATAACAAGGAAAGACAGGCCTTCTTAAATGAACAATGAAAAGAAACAGGAAAACAATAGAATGAGAAAGACTAAGAATCTCTTCAAGAAAACTGAGATATCGATGGACACAAAAAAAGAACAGAATGTTAATGACCTAACAGAAGCAGAAGAGATTAAGAAGAGGTGGTAAGAATACACAGAAGAACTATACAAAGAAAAAAAAAATCTTCAGGACCCAGATAACCATGATGATGTGATCACTCACCTAAAGCCAGACATCTTGGAATGTGAAGTCAAGTGATCCTTAGAAAGCATCACAACAAACAAAGCTAGCAGAGGTGATGGAATTCTAGTTGAGCTGTTTCAGATACTAAAAGATGATGTGGTAAAAGTGCTGCTCTCAATACATCAGCAAATTTGGAAAACTCAGCAGTGGCCACAGGATTGGAAAAGATCAATTTTCATTCCAATCCCAAGAAAGGGCAATGTGCAAGCTACTGTAAAACTGCACTCATTTCACATGCTTGTAAGTTACGCTCAAATCCTTCAAGCTAGTTTTCAGCACTACATGGACCAAGAAATTCCAGATGTACAAGCTAGATTTAGAAAAGACAGAGGAACCAGAGTTTAAATTGCCAATATATGTTGGATCATAGAAAAAGCAAGGGAAAACATCTGCTTCATTAAATATGCTAAGGCCTTTGACTGTGTGAATTACAACAAACTGGAAAATTCTTTAAGATCACCTTACCAGTTTCCTGCGAAACCTATATGTGAATCAAGAAGCAACAGTTAAAAACCTTACATGGAACAATTGACTGGTTCAAAATTGAGAAAGAAGTACATCAAGGCTGTATATTGTCACACTGCTTATTAACTTCTAATAAAAGTCCATCATGCCATACTGGGCTGGATGATCACAAGCTAGAATCAAGATTGCTGGGGGAAATATCAACAACTTCAAATATGCAGATGATATCACTTTAATGACAAACAGTGAAGAGGAACTAAAGAGTATCTTGATGAGGGTGAAAGGAGAGAGTGAAAAAGCTGGCTTAAAACTCAACATCCCAAAAAACTAAGATCCTGGCATCTGTTCCCACCACTTCATGGAAAACAGATGGCTAAAAAGTGGAAGCAGTGACAGATTTTCTTTTCTTGGTCTCAAAATTTCTGCAGATGGTAACTGCAACCATAAAATTCAAAGACACTTGCTCGTTGGAGGAAAAGGTATGACAAACCTAGACAGCATATTAAAAAGCAAAAACTTCACTTTAGACAAAGACATTTGTATAATCAAAGCGGTGATTTTTCCAGTAGTCATGTACAGATGTGAGAGTTGGACCATAAATAAGGTTGAGCACCAAAGAATAGATGCTTTTGAGTTGTGGTGCTGGAGAATACTCTTTAGAATCCCTTGGACTGCCAGGAGATCAAATCAGTCAATCCTAAAGGAAATCAACTCTGAATATTCGTTGGAAGGACTAATGCTGAAGATGAAGCTCCAAAACTTTGGCCCCCTGATGTAAATAATTGATTCATTGGAAAAGACCTTGATGCAAGGAAAGATTGAAGGCAAAAGGAGAAGAGGATGGCAGAGGAAGAGATGGTTGGATGGCGTCACTGTCTCAATGGACATGAGTTTGGGCAAACTCCTGGAGATAGTGAAGGACAGAGAAGCCTGGTGTGCTGCAGTCCAGTCTGTTGAGTTGCAAAGAGTTGGACATGACTTAGCAGCTGAACAATAGCAACAATTCATCTAATTGGAAAAATGTTATTATTTCTAAATAAGAGAGTAATTTTCTTGTATAATCTCTCAATTTCTAAGGGGCACGTAGATCTGAAGAGACAGTTTCCTAATACACTGAGGAGACCAATTTGTATCTGGTTTCTTTCACTCCTTCTCCTATGCTGGAAAGTACTGAGTTGAAAATTTTAAGATAAGCAGGTCCCTTATCCTGGCATTGAATGTAGAAACTGCTATCATTTCTAAGAGAGAAAATAATTTTTTTCTTTAAGACAATGCTTTATATCTACTTAACTCCTTCTTTTCTTATCTTTTTTCCCCCAAGATGGCCTAAATTTTGCTTAGTTTGTGCCTCAGGGCACCCCCAACTCACCTCAGATGAAGCCTCCTTGGTCTAAGGGGAAGTCAATTCCCCTCATTAGTATTTGGCTTAGAAAATTGGCACATGACCCATATATTGCCAATAACTCATGAGAAAAGTTTGTTAAGGGTTTTCTGGAGAAAAATTTGCTACATGAAGTTAAGGTCTTTTTTTTTTTTTTTTTGAGGGAATACTTTCAAATCCATGTATGATGCTTAAAGTTGCTTTACCTAGACTCTAGCATAGCGAGTGAAACTGCAAGGAAATGAAAATAATATGTGTCTTTGTCATTATGAAGTTACTGAATTAAGTAAATTTGAAACATGCCCTACCTTGGGACTTACCTAATTCATAAACCATTTTAGGTCAGGATTTCTGTTACTTATGGTGAAACTATCCTATCTGATACTCAAAGGGAAATGACATTATTAATTGATGATTAAAATAACTTGAAATCATGCTGCTTTTCTAGTGGAAATATTAAAAATTAATAAATCTACAATACTTCTATCTATGCTCATGGACCTGAAGCCATCTCCGTGTGAATGAAGCAGAGCTTCAGCAAATTTTGATGTATTGGATGAAATTCTGAATACTACTTGAGACTCTAAGACATAGGGTTGAGTTAGGAAACAAACTCTCTTCCCAAGAGAACTGATAATATTTTTCTAAAATAACTATTTAGAGTCTCACAGAGAGACTCTAAGTTTGGAATGAAGTTTGTTTATGGGATGGTGCATAAAATTTGTTCTTGAGGACAGCAGACATAGTTTAGAATAAAAGAAACTTGCAATGGAAGTTTCCAGTGGGAGCTGGCATGAGTTGATAATCCTTTCTTTAAAAACTTTCAGTGAAAAGTTCAGGTTACTTAGAAATTTCACCTTTGTTCCTTTAGCATTGGAACTTTTTTATAAGTTATTTATATGTTGCATGATATCTGAGTGTGTTACTTTGTGGAGGCTAAAGAGGCAAGATGGCAGGGGAAAGAGTGCTTTCTATACCTTGAACTCTGCCAGAATCCTACAGAGATGGCATTTTTTCCACAAAGAGCTAAGGCTCAGCTTTCCAGGTTGATTAGTGATATCAGAGGAAAGAGACTTAAAATCCGACAAAAATTTCTGAGAGGAAAGGAAAGAAAAAGGGTCAGCAAATTTCTTGTCTATATAATAATCAGAATGTAATTCCTACTTAGCAGACAGAAATACTTGCCAGAATATTTAGAAACATGACAAAGTGCTAGTCTCATTGTTCACTTATGTTATGACTTATCATCTTAATGAATTTTCCTATTTTATTTAAATTCTAGTTTTGAAGTAGAAAGGAACACAAGAAGAAGTTGTGTGTGATACTGAGTTTTTTACTCCTTTTTCTCGTTCCTTGATATTGTTAAACTGTGAACTCAGTAATTCTTATAAGTGGATATAATTCTGAAATGAATTATGTTATCTTAAAGAGTAGTGACTGAGTCAGTTTGTTCTGTGAAACTGGAGATTATTAGGTAATAAGGCATGTTTCAGGAGAATAATCAAGAGCATGAAAGGAAATTCTCTATCACAGAGTTCAAAATAGACCCTTACTATAAAGAGAGGACTAGAATTATTTTGTCCCAGTTAAAAGTGAATGATAACTCTGGTAGTGGAAAATTTTGAAAAGTGAAAGCAAGTCACATAAGAAACAGGAGATGAAGTTAAATAAAAAAGAAAAGATCTTTAGATAAAAATAGAAATGAGGGTTTAAAGGAGAGAGAAATGATTTGGTGACTGGATGTAATTAAAAGCTTACTGTTGTTTCAATAAGCATTCTCATATTCTATTTTTTAAATGTAATTTTTATTTTATATTGGATTAAAGTTGATTTACAATGTTGTATTGTTTTAAGTGTACAGCAGAATTGTGCATATGTTGCATATACCCATTCTACCCCCCCTTCTTATGTTTCTCCTTAGGTAACCATAAGTTTGTTTGCAAAGTCTGTGAATCTGTTTCTGTTTTGTATATAAGTTCATTTTTATCTTTTTTTTAATTCCACATGTAAGTGATATCATATGATATTTGTCTTTCTTTGTCATATTTCACTCAGTGTGATAATCTCTAGGTCCATTCATGTTACTATAAATGATATTATTGCATTCTTTTCATGGCTGAGTAATATTCTGGCATATACATGTATCCCATTTTCTGTATCCATTCCTCTGTTGATGGACATTTAGCTTGCTTCCATGTCTTGGCTATTGTTAATAGTGGTGCAGTGAACATTAGGGTGCATGTATCTTTTCAAATTATGGTTTTCTTTGGGTATATGTCCAGGAGTGGTATTGCAGGATCATATGTTAAGTCTGTTTTTAGTTTTTTAAGGAACCCCTATACTTTTCTCCCTAGTGGCTGTACCAATTTACATTCTCACTACCTGTGTAGGAGGGTGCCCTTTTCTCCACACTCTCTCCAGCAATTTATTATCTGTAGACTTTTCAGTAATGGCCATTCTGACTGGTGTGAGGTGATGCCTCATTGTAGTTTTGATTTACATTTCTCTATTAATTAGAGATGCTGAGCATCTTTTCGTATGCTATTTGGCCATCTATGTGTCTTCTTTGGAGAAATATCTATTTAGATCTTCTGCCAAGTTTTTGATTGGGTTTCTTGTGTTTTTTGTAATAGAATTGCATGAGATGTTTGTAGATTGGGGAGATTAATCCCTTATCAGTCTCTTCATTTGCAAATATTTTCTCCCATTCTGAGAGTTGTCTTTTCATTTTGTTTATAGCTTCCTTTGCTGTGTAAAAATTTATAAGTTTAATTAGATCCCATTTGTAATTTTTGTTTTTATTTTCATTACTCTGGGATGTGGGTCCACAAAGATACTTCTGTGATTTATGTCAAAGAGTGGTCTGCCTATGTCTGCCTTTAAGAGTTTTACAGTATCCGGCCTCATATTTAGGTCTTTAATCCATTTTGAATTTCATATTGTGCTTTGTTTAGAGTTAGCTGCAAGTACTTTCTTTTCAGTGTTAAACAAGTCAAGATAAATTGCTTTGTTTTTCTCACTTGAAAGAAATTTGAAAAAGTACATAAATCAGTTGTATCACTGCCAAGTAGGTGACCTCCAGTGATTTAGGCAGGATATACATGCCCAATGTGTCTGGTCAAACTTTTAATTTTACATATAAGGAAACTTAGGATCAGAAAACAACAGATATTAAGGCAGCTAGTTAGTGGAGGGGGCTTCCTTGGTGAATCAGTGGTAAAGAATCCGCCTGCCAATGCAGGAGATACGGGTTCAATCCCTAGGTCAGGGAGATCCCCTGGAGAAGAAAGTGGCAACCCACGCCAGTATTCTTGCTTGGGAAATACCACAGACAGAGGAACCTAGTTGGCTACAGTCCATGGAGTTTCAAAGAGTCAGACACAACTTAGTGACTAAACAATAACAACAACGTTGATGGAGGAGCCAAGACTAAACATGAGATTCCCAACTCCTGGATGACTTGTACCTGGGGCTTCCTTTTACCTCTGCCAGCTCATCTATAAACTGCCCAATCCAAAATCTGACTTTCCTTTAATTCTTTTATTCCTTGTGAATACCTTTCTTTACAAAATTGTTTTAATCAACTTTTCACATACAAAAATGATCAGAGAGATGCTAGACTATTATCAGCTTGTGTTGCCACATAGATAGCATGGGACTCAAAATGACAACTTGTGAAATGATCCATTGGAATATGCACTTCACTTCTCTCAGAGCTTTTAGTTTGTGATCATAACTCCCATTTAGATAATTTAAAATGCCAGCAACTGGTTGAACATGTATCTTTATATATCTTTACTGTTTTTTTCAGAGGTTTTCCATGGAGCAGCAATATACATCAAATAATTTCTTCTGGTGGTATTGAACAAGGACACTTTATTATTGTCCTAGAGCTGCTATAACAAATTACCACAAACTGGCTGGCTTAAAACAACAGAAATGTACTCTCACTGTTTTTGTGGTTAGAAGTTGAAGATAAAATTGTCAATAGGGTTGGTTTCCTCTTGCTGCCTTCGGGAGAATTTGTTCCTTACCTCTCTCCTAGGTACTGTTTGCTCACAATCTTCAGAATTCCTTGACTTATAGATGTAATTCTCCAATCCCTGACTTTGTTTCACACAGCATTCTCTTCTCTCTGTGTTTACATCTTTTTATTATAAGAACACCAGTCATACTGAATTAGAATCCACTGATCAAGTATGGGGATTTCCTGGTGGCTCAGATGGTAAAGTGTCAAGCATGACCTCATCTAAACTTTTGGAGAAGGCAGTGGCAACTCACTCCAGTACTCTTGCCTGGAAAATTCCATGGATCGAGAAGCTTGGTAGGCTACAGTCCATGGGGTCTTGAAGAGTCGGACACAACTGAGCGCCTTCACATTCACTTTTCACTTTCATGCATTGGAGAAGGAAATGGCAACCCACTCCTGTATTCTTACCTGGAGAATCCCAGGGACAGAGAAGCATGGTGGGCTGCCGTCTATGGGGTAGCACAGAATCAGACATGACTGAAGTGACTTAGCAGCAGCAGCAGCAGCATCTAAACTTGATAGCACCCACAAACACTCTACTTCCAAATAAGATCATCTTCACAAATTCTGGGGGCAGCTTCCCAGATGACACAGTGGCAAAGAATCCGCCTGCCAAAGCAGGAGTTTCAGGAGACTCGGGTTCGATCCCTGAATCAGAAAGATACCTTGGAGTAGGAAATGACAACCCACTCTAGTATTCTTGCCTGGAAAATTCCATGGACGGAAAGGAGCCTGGTGGGCTAAAATACATGAGGTCGCAAAAGATCAAACACAACTGAGCATGCACGAATCCTGGAATTTAGTCTCAACATATCTTTATGGGAAAAATGGTTCGCCCCATTACAGATACCAGTATATTTATTCTGACTTATGTTAGGGCTTTCAAAATTAAGTATTGCTTCCTTATATCATTGGATGTTTTTTAACTTTTTATTTTATATAGGAGTATAGCAGATTAACAATGTTGTGATACTTTCAGGTGGACAGTAAAAGGACTCAACAGTACATATAACGTATCCATTCTCCACTAAACTCCCCTCCCATCCAGTCAATGTAAGATACTGTGTGAATATTTTACACAATATCTTCATCCACTTAAATACACCATTGCTTGATTAGCCAAAATCAACCAATACCCTATTGAGTGTAATATCACAAAGGGACAGAGTGTATACAGGTCCTCCTGGAGAGAGAAGGAAGGTACTAAGAAAGAAATGAAGAATCTAAGGCAGCTCTCAATATCATGATTTGGGCATTGTGTCCAGCTCATAACCTTGAAAACCTGTGTTGTCTTCTCTGCAGGACATTTTAGAAAAGGATATTTATTTAACTCATATTTTTAACTGAGACTAGATTTGTTACTTATATGCAAACAGTTTTGTGATAGAAAATATAAGCAGTGCATTACAGTAAAAGCTAAACTTTTTTCCAAGTTCCATAATTATCATCTTGAGAAATTAGGAGAAAAGAAAGTTGATCAAATGGAAAGCTGCCAAAGACAGTTGTATAGGAAGTTAAAAGGTTTTGTTCTAATTTCATTATTTAATTTATGTAGAAAAACATATTTGTAAAATAAAGAGAATCCATGATTAAAAGATGTTTCTATACAATATATACTGATAAGTTTTCAAATTTGAATTTTAAAGTTCAGCTTTAAGATGTTTATTTTAGGAACTATTTTCAAGTCATAGTAAAGAGACTGTTTCATTCACAGGAGTCACAAAATTATAAGGAGACTTCAAAATGTAAAGGGATATTTAAGTAGAGAAAATTAGCATCCTTGAGATATTCTAAATCTGACATCAAAAAATCTGCATTCAAATGGAGGATTAAAGTGGCCCTGCTGAGACTATCTGCTGTGGACTGAATAGGCATACTGATAAATAACATGCATTTTGAGGCAAGATAATTTTTTGTCCTTTCAGCTTGTCAGAGATTAATGACTACAGGCATTTGTTTTGAATTTTTTATTCTTATTTCTATTATTGTGAACTCTTGACTAGAACTATGTTAATAAATCTACTTTACAATATGAAAACACAGAAGCTCAAAAAATATGTGATTTATTCATTCATTTCTAATTATGAGGATGAAAAATACAGTTAAGTATGTACACAAATTATGTTGTTAATTAGTGTTGCAGGAAGTATCCATTTATATTTAAAATAATACAAGTATAAGTATGTTATATAAAATATTATATAAGTTGAGAAACTTTGTGAAGGCATTTTTTAATCATCATAGGTTTAATTTTGCTATACAGTGTTTATTTAAAAATACTGACTTGGTTATTTTCTTATAAATAGCCAGGTTTTTGATAGCTTATGGTGAACAGTGTCAAATTCGTGTTCTCTGAAGATTTAACTTTGGAACAAGGGACCAGGCTTGATCACTTAAGAGATTTTGTGTAGCAGAGTTTTATTAAAGTATGAAAAAGGGACAGAGAAAGCTTCTGACATAGACATCAGAAGGGGGATGGAGAGTGCCCCCCCTTGCTAGTCTTTAGCAAGGAAATTATATATTTTTTAAGTTAACTATTACAATAAATCAAAAGAATGTCTCAAGGTTGTAAAAATTTTACCAGACCCACTCCCACAATTTACATTTTAGGATAACAGGATTAGAATTTAACAATAGAAATATCCTACCAGACCCACTCCCATAATTTACATTCTAAAATACCAGGATTAGTCAGAGGTTTTCAGGAAGGAGAAACTGTTCTCAAGCAGGATACATTGTTGTTATATAATCCCTAGCATAGAGTTTAAACTGAGTTGTTTGTTGTGTAATCATCAGTCAGTTCAGCTCAACTTTCACAGAGTTGAAAAAAGTCTTTTCCTTGAAATGGAGAAACTCCCCCAAGGGAAGCCTTCAACTAAGGAAGAGGGGAGCACTCCAAAGACACAGAAGGTAGACCAGTTGTGGAATGCAGTCTAAGAATGACCCAGGACAGGAAGACATTGTCTTGAGGGTCATATGGCAGACTCAGGACTTTTGGAGTCAGCAGAAGCAGGTTCACATAGAATACCAGGCACATCTGAAAAGTAAAAGTTGAAAGACATAAAATGACATTGTTTAGTGGTCAGGGTGCCACTTTTTAACTCAAGTGTGGTGTACCCAGGAGTCAACTCCTGGCACCTAAACCACTGTGGGAAAAGAAAGAATAACCTGGTAAGGGCCTTCCCAGAAGGGCTTGAGAGATTGGCCTCTAGATCCCAAAGTCTTATCAGGACTTCGGTGCCTGGCTCAAATGGTGGCTTGTTTGGCTCAGAGGCTGGGTCAGGAGTCACCTCTTAAAGTTTCCATAATGTCTCTTGAAAGGCTGAAAGCTGAGTCACATAGTTAATTCTAAGGCTTCAGGGTCTATGACAATATCTGTGAACAAAAACAGTCTGTCATAGAGACAATCCCTTCTTTTGGGGGGGGGGGGTAGGGAGGCGCAGTTTGAGCCCTGGTTAAAGCTATGGGTAGAACTGCAAACCAGCTGTCTTGTGTTTCCTGAGTTAGCTTACATGGATATCTATTAACAAAGTCATTAGCTTTTTCTACCTTTCCTGAAGATTGGGGTCTCCAGGAACAGTGTAATTGATATTTTATTCTTTGAGCTTTTGACACTCCTTGAGGTACAGCAAATTTAAAGGCAGAGCCTTTATCACTCTGGAGGCTCTGTGGAAGCCCAAACCTGGGGATAATTTCCTGGATTAAAATTTTTATAACTTCCTTAGCCTGTTCACTACGACAGGGAAAGGCCTCAATCCATCCAATAAAAGTGTCTACCCAGACCTGTAAGCAAGAAAATCTGTTTGTTTTTGGCATATGAGTAAAAGGAACCACAGCCTCATTTATTATTTGTAAATCTTGAACTAGTCTCCATTTATCATTTGACTTTTTCACACTCAAAATAGGAGTGTTGCATGGACTATTACAGGGAATTAATAGCCCCTGATCCTTTAAATTCTCAATGATGGGTTTTAACTCTTCCTTAACCTTGGGTTTATATCTTCCCTGGTGGCTCAAATGATAAAGCATCTGCCTACAATGCGGGAGACCCGGGTTCAATCCCTGGGTTGGGAAGATACTCTGGAGAAGGAAATGGCAACCCACTCCAGTATTCTTGCCTGGAAAATCCCATGGCTGGAGGAGCATGTTAGGCTACAGTCCATGGGGTCAGACATGACTGAGCGACTTCACTTTTACTTGGGTTTTAATGGGTACTGCCTTTGATGTGGAAATAAGTGAGGGTCTTTGAGCCTGATGTGAGGAACAGCATTTTGTGCTCGACCCACAGTTTTCCCATCAGCCCACACTTTAGTATTTACATTTTGTTCAATTAATAGGAGAGAAGGAACAGGCTCCATATTCATGAAAACAGAGGCCTGGACCTTTTTCGGTATATCCCTCTCCAGAAGGGGTGAGGGAGACTCTGGCATGATCAAAAACTCATGAGAAAACAGCACAGAGCCCCAGTTGCAGCTTAAAGGATGACTGAAATAATAACATTTGGCTCGTCCTGACAGTCCCATTAGAGTAGTGGATGAGGAGGAAAGTGGACCAGAGCCTTCAGTGAGCACAGAGAAAGCTACTCCGGTGTCCAAACGAAAGTCAATTGATTGGCTCCCCACAGTTACTAATACCCGGGGTTCCTCAGGGGTTGTTAGGATAGGAGCTTGTGTGGGGACCCATGGGCGCCTTCAGTTCTTATTGTCCCGAGAGCCTGACCCCTGGGGCCTACACCTCTGGGGGAAGTCTCTTCTCCAGTATGGTCCTTTACAGACTGGACAGGGAGCCAGGGGCAGCTTAGACGCCTGAGAGCAACTTCACTTGAGATGCCCCTCCTTTCCACAGTAATAGCAAGCCTGTCCTTTTTCACCTGGGTTCCTCTGGGCATTTGTCTTTTCAAACTGATTCATAACAGTTTTCACAGCCATCACTAGAGCCTGGGCCTTTTCTTTGGTTCTTTTCTGTTGTTGTTTTTCCTCCTCACATTCCCTAATAATAATATACTGTTTGAGCCAGCCGCAACAGTTTTTCTAGGGAATGATTAAGTCCAAATGCCTGTTTTTATAACTAATGGCAGAAATCTGGAGCTGACTGAGTGAGAAATTTATCTTTTAAGGCCATCTCTCCCTCTACACTCTCATGAGAAATATTAGTGAACTTTTGAAGGCTTTCCCACTGTCTCTCTAGGAATCTGCCAGAAGCTTCCTTCTCTCCTTGTTCTGTGTCAGCCAACTTAGCATAATTTAGAGGCTTAGTTTGAACTCTCTTAAGTCCTTTAATAATGCAATTGACAAAGTAGGTCTGCTCCCATATCCCTTTCTATTTGTGATAATCCCAATCTGACTCTGCTATGGGAACCACTTGGCTCCCCGTAGGAAGGAGAGGTATTTCATGTTCCCTCTTTCCCCTTGCCTCATGCTCAAGCCATTCATCTCCAAAACCAGTAGCTTCCCCCAAAACTTGAGCTCTCAAGTCAGGAGTCAGCATCTGTCCCAAGACATACATTACATCTCTCCAAGTAAACTCATAAAGAAAAGTTAGTCCTGTAAAGACTTCTATGTACTTTTCTGGATCCTCTAGATAGTCTCCCAGCACTCTCTTTATCTGTTATACCTCTGGGTAAGAAAAAGGCTTATGGATTTTTATGGATTGGTTATTTTTCCCAGTGGGGGCCTCCTGAAGAGGCAGTAAGTTATATGGCTCTTCCTCAGCCCTTCTAGCTACCCTTTGCATATGTTCCCAGGGATAGATTAGAGAAGCCTGCTTTTTCTCATCATCATCCTCTTTCTCATCCTTACTTTCATCCTTAGTTTTGGTTGTCTGCACCTCCTCTACTTTGACTGTCTGAGTTCCTATTGAAACCAAAGTAGTCTGGGGTTGCATTGGAACTGAGGTTGTTTGAACTTCTTTAGAGACTGAGGCATCCCTTCTTGGAGGGCCTCCTTGACCCTCAGCTTGCTCAGTTGTGAGTCCCTGATACAAAGACAGAGGCAGAGTAAGAGGACAGAAGGGAGCTGAAGCCTTTACACCCAAATCTATACCCTTAGGACATAAGTCTGGCATATCTCACAGAGAGAAAAAGAGTAATACATATAGCGTTTCTACCCATTTCACTTGTCTTCTACATAACCGGTCTAGTTGTAAAACAGTATCATAATTAAGAGACCCTTCAACTGGCCATTGTCTGCCACCCTCCAACAGATATTGTGGCCATGCAGATTTGCAAAAGAAAGTCAGACATGTCTTCTTTAAACTCTGAAGGTCAAACTTATCCCAGTTTTTCAAGACACAATCCAAGGGTGTGAGTCTGGAACTTTGAGTAGCGCTCATCTGTAAGAGAGAAAAAAGTGGTGACCAGTGCCTTTGCTTCCTTCCATTGGAGATGTCCCTCCATGCTCTAGATGGGGGTGTAGACAGAATTTCCATCGAAGCTTTCCTTCCCTGGCTGGACTTAGCTTGTCCCTTACTGACACAGGTGTCTTACTCATCTCTCACGGTTCTACCACGGAGGTGGCATAGAGATGCACCAAGGGAAAACCTGATGGCATCCCAAACTGATTTCTAGTTCCATACCACCACAACCTTTGTTTGATTTGCCAGAGTAGTTTCCTGGAATGTTTCCCAAGCTAGTACTACTAGGGGAAGCATCCGTCTTATGTGTGCCCATTCACGTTCCTGATTACAGTCCTGACTGCAGTAGAAGGGATGAATCATTGCCACATCAGTAAGCCACTGGAAAGCTTTATCTAGTCTGCTCAAAGCTAGTACTACCAAAGGAAGAAGCCCACTGTACTTCCAAACTGGGATTCCGAACCTATGTTTTTAGAAACCTCATGCTTGCTAGCAGCACTTCCACCCATATAGTTTGGAGGCACAGCTACAACAAGGACTCACTAGTTACTTTTATTTCCTAAACATGCTCCTAGCTAGTCTGGGTTCCCATGACTACCAAGCTTGAAGTCTAAGTAAAAGTACATAGAAACAGCATGAATCACCAGTCCATTGAAAGTCCATAATCCAACAGATTAGGTTAGTAGTTCTAATTTCCCATGCAATTATTAAATGGTCAAAGAGATCAGGAAAAGCTGACTGAGAAAGGAAAATTCAGCCCACACACTTCACCCATTTCTTGTCGCTCCCCTCGCAGAGACCTTGGGTGTCTCTTGGTATTTGCAGGTCGGTATAAACTCCAGACAGGGCTCCCCTTTTTGCGGCTGCCTTCAGTCATTACGAGGCACCATGAAACCATGGAGCAGGGCTCATCACTTGCCTCACACAGGGCACACAAACACACTGAAGAGTTGGTAAAGTAAATCAGAAAACGTGTATACTGAGAAAGCATTGAGGCTAGAGCTCTGAGTGTTCTTACCTTGTCCTGAAGATCCCAGACAAGCCCCTAGTATGACAGCTTATGGTGAACAGTGTCAGATTTGTGATCTCCAAAGAATAAGATATAACTTTGGGACCAGGGACCAGGCTTGATTACTCAAGAGCTTTTGTGTAGCAGAGTTTTATTAAAGTATGAAAAAGGGACAGAGAAAACTTCTGATATAGACATCAGAAGGGGGACAGAGAGTGCCTCCCTCGCTAGCCTTTAGCAAGGGGATTATATACTTTTTAAATTAGTTATTACAATAAATCAAAAGAATGGCTCAAATTTGTAAAATTTTACTAGACCGACTCCCACGATTTAGATTTTAGGATAACAGGATTAGAATGTTACAATAGAAAGATCCTTATTTTGGGGGGCTCCAAATCACTGCAGATGGTGATTGCAGCCATGAAATTAAAAGATGCTTACTCCTTGAAAGTTATGACCAACCTAGACAGCATATTAAAAAGCAGAGACATTACTTTGTCAACAAAGGTCCATCTAGTCAAGGCTATGGTTTTTCCAGTAGTCAGTATGGATGGGAGAGTTGGAGTATAAAGAAAGCTGAGACCCGAAGAATTGATGCTTTTGAACTGTGGTGTTGGAGAAGGCTCTTGAGAGTCCCTTGGACTGCAAGGAGATCCAACCAGTTCATCTTAAAGGAGATCAGTCCTGGGTGTTCATTGAAAGGTCTGAAGTTGAAGCTGAAACTCCAATACTTTGGCCACCTGATGCAAAGAGCTGACTCATTTGAAAAGACCCTGATGCGGGGAAATATTGAGGGCAGGAGGAGAAGGGGATGACAGAGGATGGGATGGTTGGATGGCATCACCGACTCAATGGACATGAGTTTGGGTGAGCTCTGGGAGTTGGTGTTGGACAGGGAGGCCTGGCGTGCTGCGATTCATGGGGCCTCAAAGAGTCGGACATGACTGAGAGACTGAACTGAACTGAACCAGACCCACTGCCATAATATACATTCTAAAATATCAGGATTAGTCAGAAGGTTTTCAGGAAGAAGAAACTGTTCTCAAGCAGGATACATTGTTGTTATACAATCCCTAGTACAGAATTTAAACTGAATTGTTTGTTGTGTAATCATCAGTTCTGGGATTAAAGGAAAAAAAAAAAAAAAAACATTTTATGTGACTAAGAGTAAGGAATGTAGAGGAAAGAAAAAAAAAAACTTTGTCTTTTCCTCCAACTTGAGAATTCCAGACCCCTCTCTCCTCAGGGACCCCCAGACTTCTTATCAACCTGCCTAGGAATTAACTCTCTCACTTTTCTGTTTTTAAAGCTTTTTTCAGTTCAGTCACTCAATTGTGTCTGACTTTTTGTGATCCCATGAACTGCAGCATGCCAGACCTCCCTGTGGGCTTTCTAATATCTACTGGTTTTCATAGCTTATTAATTTATTGTTTGCATTGTATTTTTCCATCTGTACATTTTTCTACTATAACTCATTTTTAAATTATTTTGACATTTTTAATGTATTCATTTTCCTACTTCCATTTTTGAATCTTACTATTTTTTTATTAAGGCCATATTTTCAAATGTATCTTATTAATATTGAGTCTGAGAATTTGGATAGGAATGCTAAACAAATTTCCAAGAGGATTTAGGTAGAGGCTCACATTTTTAGAGAAACATCTCCATTTTCTTTCTACTTCATTCTACTGATTTTATGGGTTTTATTTATTTATATCTAATTATTTTGCTTATCTCATCTTTAATTCTATGTGTAGGAAGCTTTTCTTTCTGTCAAAATATTCTTTATTTTAAATCAAAATCAATTGTGGTGACCTGAATGGGAAGGAAGTCCAAAAGGGATTGAATTTATGATTGTGTATGCCTGATTCATTTTACTGTACAGTAGAAACTAACACAACATTGTAAAACATGTATATTCCAATAAAAATAATTTAAAAGTTAAAGGACTATAATTCTATATTGTACTGTAAAAGTGTAGACATTACCGGTGGTTTAGTAGGTTGTCATGAATATACTAAATATTTGGAGTGTCCAAATAGAAAAAAAAAAACACATGCAAATATTCTAATAAATTATATCAATAAGAAGTCTGAGATGGGGGAAAAATTCTTGAAAACTCTTAATTAATATTTCTGGGAAATATAGTTTTATTTCATTTTTTAAACTAGAAAATATTTCATACAGTGATTTTAGATAAGTAAGATAGTTCATTTTGGAGGTTAGAACTGTTTCAGAATAGAAGTACAAATATATATATCTTAAAATGTTCGTGAGCTCATGCAAGGCCCCTCCTCCCAGCACACACAAGTGCACTCAGTCAGACACTGTGTTAGGTATAACTCACCTCTGGATGGCTCAGTGTACATCCAGCAGCATTATGTTTAGTCCATTAATATTAGATGAAAACATGTAAAATAGTTACCAGTGAGTCACAAGTGAGATGTGGTAAGGGATAGCATGTGGGAAAATAGAATGTTATTCTGATAAGAGCATGTAACTCCTGGACTTCAGAGGATTCCAGAATGACTTTGGCGATGTCAGTGCTGGGCTTCTGTTCTATCTGACAGTGTCTTGTGACCTGATAAGGAAGATCTGCTAAAGATAATTAAGAAAAGGAACTTCAGATCTTCCTGGAGAAAATCTCCTAAGGAATTCATAGTAGTAGGTAATGCAGTGTTGTTCCCTGATGGAAAGGTTTGGGTGATCAGGAATGCAACATTCTGAGATGTCTTACTAGGATTTTTCTTCCTACCTTGCACTCTATGGGGCTTCCTGGGTGGCTCAGGTAGTAAAGAATCTGCCTGCAATGTTGGAAACCTGGGTTTGACCCCTGGGTTGGGAAAATCCCCTGGAGGAGGGCATGGCAACCTACTCCAGTACTGTTGCGTGGAGAATCCCATGGACAGAGGATCCTGGCAGACTACAGTTCATTCCATCACAAAGAGTTGGAGATGACTGAGCAATTAAGCACAGCACAGTTGCATCCTGTAATCTTCCCATTCAGCACATTTGAAGTATATGGAGGGATTAAAAAAAAAATACAACTATATGTGAAACCACAATAGCTTTTTTCCTAAAAGATTTGTGTTTTGCTACTAATGTGTTAAATTATAACACAAAGTGATAGGAAAATAATTGATAACTTCAATTATTGAAAATAATTGATAATTGATTAACTTCTATAGGAAACATACACCTTGAACAACTTCTATGTATTAAATGCTTCCTGGACTATAGCACTTAACTCCAAAAAATTTTCAACAAATCAGGGTGCCTGTGGTCCCTGTGAAGACTTAAGGGCCCAGTTAATAGGAGAAAAAAATAAAAACAGTACCAGTACCAAAGAATTCATGCTTTTGAGATGTGGTGTTTGAGAAGACTCTTGAGAGTCCCTCGGACTGCGAGGAGATCCAACAAGTCCATCCTAAAGGAAATCAGTCCTGAATATTCATTGGAAAGATTGATGCTGTAGCTGAAACTCCAATACTTAGACTACCTAATGGGAAGAACTGACTGATTGGAAAATACCCTGATGCTGGGGAAGACTGAAGGTGGGAGGAGAAGGGGACGACAGAGGATGAGATGGTTGGATGGCATCACCAACTTGATAGACATGAGTTTGAGTTAGCTCTGGGAACTCATGATAGACAGGAAAGCCTGGTGTGCTGCAGTCCATGGGATCACAAAGAGTCGGACACAACTGAGCGACTGAACTGAACTGAACTATCTGTAGTACGTGATAGTGCCAGATATAAGAGTGTGTCAATAAATGAAGAGAAAAAAAATTTAGATGCTTTATGGAAACAACCTGAACGTTCTCGTTAATGACCCAGTGTGAGACATCTTCAAGCTATGCAGGAGGAACTTTCCTGGAGGCTAGCATCCATCTTGAGTTGGAGCAGGAATCAGAGAAAAGTGGGAGAAATAAAGATAAATAAGTGATAGAAAGTTAGTTGCTCAGTCATGTCTAACTCTTTTGCAAACCTATGGACTATAGCCCATCAGTCACCTTTATCCTTGGGATTCTCCAAGCAAGAATACTAGAGTGGGTTGCCATGCCTTCCTGCAGGGGATCTTCCTGATCCAGGGATGAAATTTGTGGCTCCTTCCTTGCAAGTGGATTCTTTACCATCTGGTAGGTAATTGATAAGTGATGATGGGTGATTGATAAATGATAGATGGCTGATGAATAAAGACAAACTGAGTTTGGTTATTTTGGTAGGGCTAGTAAGAAAGAAAGAAATCTACATTGCCAATTTATATGGTATTCTATGGTGCTGAAAAATTTTAACTACAAGGTTTTATTTTTTGAAATATGAAAATAGTTTTGTCTTACCTATGGAATATATAGTTGAGGTTGATATTTTCATTATCCACTTATATGGCGTATGTAAAGAAAAGATATTTGAAACTTAAAAGAACTGACCAAACTGTCTTCTCTGTACATTTCCACTTTGTGAAATTAATATAAATATCCTGAGCTCCCCACAGAGCCACAAGAGATTTATAAGATCAAAAATTGAAAAAGGATGGGGAAGTACTAATCCCAGGAGCAAGCATGCTTTGGTCTCTGGTACCATGCTGTTCCTAAAGGATGGTATCCTTCTGTCAGTATGCTTGTGCCTGCCTGAGTGGGTAAGGTAGGAAAAGGCCTGGGGAAGATGTGTCCAAACTGTGAGTTGCCATAGAATTTCAGCTTGAGGTAATCATTCTGGAATAGCTTTGCCCAAGATCTATGGTTAAAGAAAGAGAATGAAATCTCTGCTAATACTCAAGATACATTGAAGAAATTGCCCCAAATCACTCAGAAATGGTCAGATCATGGAGGTGAAACTAACTCTTTTCTCTATTTCCACATTTTAGATACTTAGTTTACATATGAATACTTCCATATCAAGTACACATTTGGGTAAACAAACAAAAACCTGTCTGAATCAAGTCCTCTAATAAATCCCTTGTCTCTAGATTCATGTTGATGTTTGACAGAAAGCAACAAAATTCTTTAAAGAAATTATCCTTCGATTAAAAAGTAAATCATTTTTTTAAAAAGCAAAGCAGTGTTTACAACATCAGTTCAGTCTCTCAGTTGTGTCTGACTCTGCAACCCCATGGACTACAGTACACCAGGCTTCCCAGTCCATCAAAAACTCCCAGAGCTGACTCAAACTCGTGACCATTGAGTTGGTGGTGCCATCCAATCATCTCATCCTCTGTTGTCCCCTTCTCCTGCCTTCAATCATTCCCAGCATCAGGGTCTTTTCAAATGAGTCAGCTCTTCACATCAGGTGGCCAAAGTATTGGAGTTTACAACATAGGCCTCGGCTAATTTTCTACCGTTATTTAAAAGTAAGCCACCCATTTTTGAGTTATGTATTGATCACCTCCAGGTGTTGGAACATCCAGTACCATTTGATCAGAACAATTTTCCCATGTTGACCTCCCTGAAGTCTTGTTTTTAAGATTCTGATCAAAATACCTGCCTATTTGGAAAATTTACTTGGGATCTTACCTTTATTAAAGTGCATTTTAGTTTTGATAGAAATTTAGCACTTTTTTTTCCTTCATTTGAAAAACAGTATCATGAAAAATAGAAGGTAATCCATTATGGCTGTAGTATATGAAATAAAGTAAACATGAATGACCATCAATACATCGAAGTCCAAAGAAAATACTTGTACTTGGAACAAAAAATTGATGAATAAATATTAGTGAATATAAAATATTTACATCCATAATATTTTATTTACATTATTTACAGGTTTGGGGGATTTTTTTTTTCTAATAGCCAACTCTGTTGATTTGGATAAGAAGTAATCTATTGTGCTTAGTAAACATACATGTAATTAAAATCTATCTACCAAAGTACTTCGAATCAAAATTTTGATGTGAAGAGGCGTAGATATTTAAAATTGATTCATTCTAAAACATAGGGAATGTAGTCAGAAGATAACATTCTTTGACACTGAGATCAAAGGGTAAAAATATATGTGAGACAGTCTACAAACAAGCAAGGTTAATTCCCTGGAGCTGAAATATTCTACAAACTCTTCATCTACTGTCATTCTGACAAAATGCCTGTAATACAATGTTGTTGTTGCTAACTGAATTCCCCAAGCACTTAGAAATTAGGAATGCAATCTTGGCATGCTAATAGTATAATCCACTATGTTTTTAATTACAAATAAATACACTGATATTCTTGCTAAAATATAACTTTGTGTAAATTTATTTCAAATTTATATGAAATATAAATCATATGAAATGTAGCAATTTATAATCTGATAAGTTTGATTGTCTAATAATAAACTGGTAGTATCTCTCATTAGGAAAAATCTCCTCTGATGCCTAGAAGGAACAGCTGGATATTCATTCTCTTTTCTTTTGAGCCCAAATCACAAAAATAGTAATCAAGTATTAGACATCAAAGGGATGGATATAATTATGTATCAAATATGCACATGTGGAGCTCTCGGATATATTAATGTATATGACTTTGATATGCTTGAATATGAAAAAAAGTTCTTGTGCTGGGAAATAGGCAAGATTATATTCTAATATCTAAGTTTCACTTTATCAAAACGCATTTTATAGGTAGTGGAGAATTTAACACATGCAATAAAACTGAAAAGAGAAGAGTTCCTTTCAAGGGCAAACCTTTGTTAGATATTTTATATGCTTATTATGGTAGAAATTGGCAAGTGACTTATGAATTTAAGCTTTGGTTTGAAATCTGATATCAGGGAATGATTCGAGGTCATATTTGAAAGTCTAATTCTCTGTATGTATTCAGTGATTCTTCTCATTCTGTTCAAACTCCCTGGACTAATGTTAAATTTGATAATATCTTAAAAGTTGGTTATTACATGGTTTGCATATGACTTATACATTTGGGACAAGAAGTACACAACAAAGAACAGGTTATATGTATCTTATAACATATAATTATATGCATTTTATATGTGTATATGTATATAATCTTTGAAACTAATACTATTTATTTAATATTAGGTGTTAGACTTGGCTTGAAAGTGACATTTTATCTTTTTCACTTTTTTTTCATAAATAGAGCATATGTTTCATTTGTTAAGAAACAATTACTCTATGTACTGATGTAAAACTTTTGAAGTTTACTGTCTCATGAAAATTTGATACTTTAAAACTGGCTTGGAAAAATAAGTTATTAAAAATAAATTTCAGAGCATGAAACATTTTTTTATTTTAAAATCAGAAGACTTTTATTCCTCAAAGTAAATGCATCAATAATTATAATAATTCCTTTTTTATGCAATCTTAGACTCTCAGAATAAAATACAGAGCTCTATTCTTTAACATTTCCCTAGTTAGAGACATCAAGTTAAACCAGAATTTTTGTAATCAACAAACTTGTGTGTTTGGCATAATAAACCAAAAGTATATTTATGTAACATAGGAGAAAAGTGGGGAAAAACTTATGAGTTTGATTTTCTTAGATTTAGATTCTATCTAATTTTAGATTAAATATTTAATTTCCATTAACATTAATTATTCTTTATAAATTCTTTGAATGCAATAAATTTGCTTTCTAGAACCAGGTTATTTTTAAATAATATAAGCAATCTAGCTGTTTTTTAAATTTTTAAAAAGTAGCCACAATGATAATAATAATTAATACTAACTATGTGATTGTTAAGTAGCAGTAATTCTTCTGAAATATTTTTTTTTCTTCTGAAATATTTATACATATTAACTCCATTAATTTTCACTACAACACTTTATACTATTAAAGATGGAGAACTTGATGCATGGAGTAGTATCTTGCCCAGCTGCACCCAGCTAATGTGTGAAAGCCTCAGTATTGAATGGAAACAGGTCCTGTTCAAGAGTTGAGTATGGCGTCTTCAAAGGTCAACAAGAAAATTTCAAATACAAACAAATACAGAAGATGAACTCATTAAAGAAATGCCACTTCTAATTTCTCTACATTTTCTACAATGAGCTATTTTTGTACAATATTTACCAACGGCAATATTCTTTGTTCCCAAGGAACACACACAACTTTTATTTCAATAAAGTTAGTACTCTTCAACTATTACAGGTAGTAAATCATAAATTATAAAACAAAAGCTTCTGTTTTTATTATCTCTTTTCCACCTGAGAATTCTTGTCTTGTACTTTTCCATCATAGACACAAGTCTTGAATCTTTAGGTCATCTATGGCTCACTAGATAAAATTGTGTTTGTCTAGCACTTAGAGTTGAAGGACTGCTGGACAGGCTACCCACTCCAGTATTCTGGCCTGGAGAATTCCATGAACTGTATAGTCCATGGGGTCACAGAGAGTCAGACACGACTGAGCAACTTTCGCTTTTCACTGCTGGATAAGCAGAAAATAAAAATGTAAGATAAAATTGAAATAAAAGCTTGTGTTATGTAAAAGTAAAGGGAAAAGAGAACGAACAGCTTAATGAAGAATAAACATTGACAATTAAGAAATAAAACATATAAAGGAAGAAACCTATATTCTGTTGTCCAAGGTCAGGTGCCACAGCATAAGGGGAGCAGGATATTTTCTGTTCTAACCAAGAAGACATGGTGGTATTTTGGAAATGTATAGACAAGTAGATAAAAACAAAACAAAATGTTCTTGATTAGTTAGCATGGATAGACTGATCAATCGTTTAACCAATTCATATAAATTAAAGCTTGTATAAAAGTAGTGTTTTGATAAATTTTATTAAAGTTCCTCTTAGAAATCACCAACAACCCCATGAAGTACTGTATGTAAAATGTCAGTTCTATTAAGAACTCAATTGACTTGCAAAGGGTTATAAATACCATAGTTTTGGTTAAATGCCTATTTATAAATACCACATCTTTCCTTTCCTGATAACCTTCTTTGTCAAAGTTCTCCTAATTTCATTAAAAGTAACATAGCCCTCATAATGAAAAACTTACATCCTTGTAATGTATAATGTTATTTCCTGCCTTCTCTGACTACCTTAATGCTATTTTAAAGGACAAATTCAGATTCAAATTCACTTGTGAATCATCAAGCAAATCATGTATGATTTGCCTACAAATGTTAGGTTATTGTTTCCTTAAATCAAGTGAAAGAATATTGATATCTGATTATATGTCCTTTTCCAATTCTGTGTCTCCTGCATTGCAGGTGGATTCTTTACCACTGAGGGCCCTGGGAAGCTACTGGAAAAGAGCTGAGGGTAATTAATAATAGCGCCAGTAAGAATGAAGTGGTGAAGCCAAAGAAGGAACAATGCTCAGATGTAGATGTGTCTGACGGTGAAAGTGAAGTCCAGGACTTTCTCATAGAACAATACTACATAAGAACCTGGAATGTTAAGTCCATGAATCAAGGTAAATGAGATGTTGTAAAGCAGGAGTAGGCAAGATAGAAAATCAACATCTTTTATTCCTAAAAATAAAGTTCAGAAATCAGAGAAATAAAATGAGTGGGAATGGGCAAGTTCAAGAAAAACATCCACTTCTGCTTCATTGACTATGCTAAAATCTTTGTGTGGATCACAACAAACTGTGAAAAATTCTTAAAGAGATGGGAGTACCAGATCATCTTACCTGTCTCTTGAGAAGCCTTTATGCTGGTCAAGAAGCAATAGTTAAAACCAGACATGGAACAATGGGCTGGTTCCAAATTGGGAAAGGAGTGCATCAAAGCTATATTTTGTCACCCTGCTTATTTAACTTATATGCAGAATGCATCATGCAAAATGCCATGCTGGATAAATCACAAGCTGAAATCAAAGTTTCAGTGAGAAATATTAACAATATCAGATATCCAGATGACAGCAGTTAATGGCAGAGAGTGAAGAGAAAGTAAAGAGCCTCTTGATAGGGGTCAAAGAGGAGAGTGAAAACGCTGGCTTGAAACTCAACATTTAAAAAACTAAGATCATGGCATCACTTCATGGCAAATAGATGGGGAAACAATGGAAAAAGTGGCACATTTTGTTTTCTCGGGCTCCAAAATCACTGTGGATGATGACTGAAGCTACAAAATTAAAAGATGTTTGCTCCTTGGAGGAAAAGCTATGACAAAGTTAGACATTGTATTAAAGAGCAGAGACATCACGTTGCCAGCAAAGATCTGTCTAGTCAAAGCTATGGTTTTTCCAGTAGTCCTGTATGGAAGTGAGAGTTGGACCATGAAATAAGAGTTGGATCATAAAGAAGATTGAGCACTGAAGAATTGATGTTTTTGAGCTATGGTGTTGGAGAAGACTCTTGAGAGTCACTTGGACAGCAAGGAGATAAACCCAGTCAATCCTAAAGGAAATCAACCCTGAATATTCATTGGAAGGAATAATGCTGAAGCTGAAGCTCGAATACTTTGGCTTTCTGATGAGAAGAGCTGATTCATTGGATAAGACCTTGATGCTGGGAAAGACTGAAAGCAAAAGAACAAGGGAATGGCAGAGGATGAGATGGTTAGATAGCATAACTGACTCAATGGACCTGAATTTGAGCAAACTCTGGGAGATAGTGGAGGACAGAGGAGCCTTGCATGCCACAGTCCTTGGGGTCTCAAAGAATCAGACAAGGACTTAGAGACAGAAGAGCAACAACAAGCTTTGCCCACAAAAGAGTGGTCACAACTCATCTTGTGGGTCACAACACTCTACCAGTGATCATTTTGGAACTGGATTCTTACCTTTTTTTCTTTACCACCACTGCATATTTCTACAAGTTTCTAGAACCTTTACGATCAATTTGGAGTATAAGGGCAGTCTCCAACTTATGTATTAAAGGAAAATTCTCTCATGTTGTTTCTTAATGAAAAAAATCATTCTGAAATAATGCGTCAGTGTAAAGGCTCTGGGGTCCATTTGCTGTGACTGGGGGAAATTTGAGACACAGGCTGACATCGCCCACATTCTGGGTCCAGCTGCTGGAAATCTAACTGTAAGAGACCTACAAATCATGAATTTGGGAACTCACATTGGACTATATCTGGCAGCCATTTTATGTCACTGTTAATGTTTTTAGGTGGCAATAGGAAACAGATTAAAGAATGAATTAAATTATTGTTCTGTACTGAGATGGGAGAGACTATGTAAAGATAATAAAGAAAAAAAAGGAACAAAAAAGAGACTCAATTCAATGTAAACTTTCATTTCACAATGAATACATAGGATTTTCCCATTATTCCTGGCTCAGGATTGGTATCTTACAACAGGAATGGGGTGAGATGTCTATTTCTTGCTTCTCCATAAAGGAGATTGTAGTCGGGCATCATTGTGCCCTGTTACCAAACATTGGTTAATTACCATAGGAAAAGTTAAATGTTGGCTAAAAAACATAAGAAAATAAAGCTTTCAATTCAGTTCCGTTCAGTCTCTCAGTCATGAGAGACTCTTTGCGACCCCATGAACTGCAGCACGCCAGGCCTCCCTGTCCATCACTAACTCCCAGAGTTTACCCAAACTCATGTCCATTGAGTCTGTGATGCCATCCAAACATCCCATCCTCTGTTGTTCCCTTCTCCTCCCGCCCTCAATCTTTCCCAGCATCAGGGTCTTTTCAAATGAGTCAGCTCTGTGCATCAGGTGGCGAAAGTATTGGAGTTTCAGCTTCAACATCATTCCTTCCAATGAACACCCAGGACTAATCTCCTTTCGTATTGACTGGTTGGATCTCCTTGCTGTCTAAGGGACTCTCAAGAGTCTTCAACACCACAGGTCAAAAACATCAATTCTTCTGCGCTCACCTTTCTTCATAGTCCAACTCTCACATCCATACATGACTACTAGAAAAACCATAGCCTTGACTAGACGGACCTTTGTTGGCAAAGTAATGTCTCTGCTTTTTAATATGCTGTCTAGGTCGGTCATAACTTTCCTTCCAAGGAGTAAGCGTCTTTCAATTTCATGGCCGCAATTACCATCTGCAGTGATTTTGGAGCCCAAAAATAAAGTCAGCCACTGTTTCCCCACCTATTTGCCATGAAGTGATGTGACAATTTTTGTCTTTTATTGAGCCCATCTTTGCATGAAATGTCCCCTTGCTATCTCTAATTTTCTTGAAGAGGTCTCTAGTCTTTTCCATTCTATTGTTTTCCTCTATTTCTTTGCATCTATCACTGAGGAAGTCTTCCTTATCTCTCCTTGCTATTCTTCGGAACTCTGCATTCAAATGGGTATATCTTTCCTTTTCTCCTTTGCTTTTCACTTCTCTTCTTTTCACAAATATTTGTAAGGCCTCCTCAGACAGCCATTTTGCCTTTTTGCATTTCTTTTCCTTGGGGATGATCTTGATCCCTGTCTCCTGTACAATGTCATGAACCTCTGTACATAATTCATTAGGTACTCTGTCTATCAGATCTAGTCCCTTAAATCTATTTCTCACTTCCACTGTATAATCATAAGGGATTTGATTTAGGTCATACCTGAATGGCCTAGTGGTTTTCCCCACTTTCTTCAATTTTAAGTCTGCATTTGACAATAAGGAGTTCATGATCTGAGCCACAGTCAGCTCCTAGTCTTGTTTTTGCTAACTGTATAGAGCTTCTCCATCTTTGGCTGCAAAGAATATAACAAATCTGATTTCAGTGTTGGCCATCTGGTGATGTCCATGTGTAGAGTCTTCCATTGTGTTGTTGGAAGAGGGTGTTTGCTATGAGCAGTGTGTTCTCTTGGCAAAACTCTATTAGGTTTTGCCCTGCTTCATTCTGTACCAAAGCTTTAGAAAAACAAATATATTGTCACACACACAAAAAAAATTCAAAATAAATCCTCTCCTGTAATGAAATGCCTGAGATGTTGGGTCTTTCCTTATGTATAAATTTATTATTCCAGTCTGATGCAACAATAATAATTAAAACAATATGAACATTGAATACCTTAAACTTGCACAATGTTATATGATAATTATCAGTAAAAGCTTCAAAAAAAAAACCTACGGTATAATTCAAGGACATGATTCTAGGTCATGTTGATTTTGTTCCAGCTCTGCTTGGTAAGACAACAAAATTCTAAACCTTGCAGAGAGTAAGAGACAACAGCATAGGCTGAACAACACAGAATACTAATATTTGACCAAGACAGCTATGATGGAAGGACAGAAGTGATCTCCGTGATGAAAAGACAAGTCAGTGTTGGAAAAGCATATGCAATAGGGAGAGTGCATCTGAAGAAGTTGAAAAGAGATTAGTGACAGGGAACTATTGTAATCTGTCAGCTGAGATACCCTAAGAATGTCCTTGTTCTTGAACAGAATGTTGAGGTTAGACACTATAGGTAATAGAAAGTAATTTTATGCAAATCTTTGGTAAAATGTGTACTTAAAATTTAGAGGTTTGTAGGTTTGTAAAGCCTGAGCAAAAGCAGGTTTTAGAAATAATTTATATATTCTTATCTCTCCCATTCCTTTGTTTTTTATTGTTCCAATTTTATTTTTTAATATAAATTTATTTATTTTAATTGGAGGCTAATTACTTTACAATATTGTATTGGTTTTGCCATACATTGACATGAATCCTCCATGGGTGTACATGTGTTCCCCATCCTAAACCCCCCTCCCACCTCCAGTTTTAAAATTAGTGCCTTCTCAGTGTCAGAATAGTTACAGATCAGAAAAGTATAAAAATTGTAAAGATCTCCTGTAACATAGATACAAAGTTTGGGAATAATTTTACTAATTTACTTTTCAATACACTTTTAATATATTGCAATCATACCATATATGAAATTATGTATGCTTTTGTACCAAGTTTTACATTATAAAAAATATCTACATTACTAAATATGTTTTCTGATATTTATAGCCATAAAATGTCCTTACTTGAAGTAATGCTTAAGAAGATTTTTATTCCTCTGTGCATATTATTTGTGTTACTTCCAATTTCTGTATAGTAAATAAAACTATGAAGAACAATTTACTTAAAACTTGCATATTTGTCAGACAATTTATGTGAGATAGTTTCTTAAAAGTAGAATCTCTGAGTCAAGAAAATAATCTTTTAGAGTTGCAAAACTTGAGAAATTTTTAAAATAAAAATTTTGCCAACTTATTCTTCCACCTGGAGAGTAAAATAGTAGACTTTTTTGTTTAGAACCTATATAAACCAATCTTTTCTGTAAGGACTTCTATGATTTTAAACTTTATTGTGAAGGAAGGTGTCATTTTTGAAGTGGTTTAAATTTGCTTGCATTTATTAGGCATTAGAATTTCTCCCTTTTGAATTATGTATGTATCTATTTGTTCATCTATTACTTAGACTATTGTATATTTAATTACTAATGTATAGTATATGCTTCTTGGGCTTCCCTGGTGGCTCAGATGGTAAAGAACCTGCCTACAACGTAGGAGACCTGGGTACAATGCCTGGGTGGGGAAAATACCCTGGAGAAGGGAATGGCAACCCTCTCCAGCATTCTTGCCTGGAGAATTCCATGGACAGAGAAGTCTGGCAGGCTACACTCCATGGGGTCGTAAAGAGTCAGACATGACTGAGTGACTAACACACACACACACAGCTCTTAAATAATAATACTATTTTGTTATATAATTAATAATTTTATTTTAAAAATAAAAGGCTGTTTGAACCCTACTCTCTTTTTAGAGGCATGCACTAAAAACTTACCCACATGCAATATTTTAAAATCAAAACCACAATGAGGTACCATTACACACCAGTCAGAATGGCCGCTATCCAAAAGTCTACAAGCAATAAATGCTGGAGAGGGTGTGGAGAAAAGGGAACCCTCTTACACTGTTGGTGGGAATGCAAACTAGTACAGCCACTATGGAGAACAGTGTGGAGATTCCTTAAAAAACTTGGAATAGAACTGCCATATGACCCAGCAATCCCACTGCTAGGCATATACACCGAGGAAACCAGAATTGAAAGAGACGCGTGTACCCCAATGTTCATCGCAGCACTGTTTACAATAGCCAGGACATGGAAGCAACCTAGATGTCCATTGGCAGACGAATGGATAAGGAAGCTGTGGTACATATACACAATGGAATATTACTCAGCCATTAAAAAGAATACATTTGAATCCGTTCTATTGAGATGGATGAAACTGGAGCCCATTATACAGAGTGAAGTGAGCCAGAAAGAAAAGCACCAATACAGTATACTAATGCATGTATATGGAATTTGAAAGATGGTAATGGTAACCCTATATGTGAGACAGAATAAGAGACACAGATGCATAGAACAGTCCTGTGGACTCTGAGGGAGAAGGTGAGGGTGGGACGTTCTGGGACAATAACATTGAAACATGTATATTGTCATATGTGAAGCAGAACACCATTCCATGTTCTATGCATGGGACGGATGCTCAGGGATGGAGCGTTGGGATGACACTGAGGGATGGGAGGGGGAGGGAGGTGGGAGGAGGGTTTGGGAGGGGGAGCACATGTGAATCCATGGCTGATTCATGTCGATGTATGGCAAAAACTACTACAATATTGTAAAGTAATTAGCCCCCAACTAAAATAAAAAAAAAATAATAATAAAAATTTTATTTGCAAAAAAAAAAAAAAATTATAAATATTACACAGTCATAGAAAATGTATATCTTGTGTGCTTTTTTAACATAAATGCCTTATAATTCATATAATGTTGCAATTTCTTCTATCATTCACAAATATTTTGAAGATCTATGTTGACTGAAGCACTTTTAGCTTTTAATTCTCAGCTACTATCTTTATCATATGACTATGCCACATTTTATCCTTTCCCCAATTTTACCACTTAAAAACAATGCTAAAATGAATTTCAACATAGATGGCCATATTTAGATTCCTACTAGCATATATAAATATTTATGTTGTAAGTATAATCTTGTCAACAATTAACTTTTAATTTTCTGTAAAACAATGAAAAACATCTTCTTTTGCTATACAGTGAAAAACAATTCAAACCTTCATATCATCTATTATAATCTTTCCTATTAGAAAGTAAATATGAAAAGTTAAATTATTTTTCTTCAGGGGGCTGATATAGTATGTGTAGAAATAACCATAGTTTTTGATATTCTGAGTTAAGCATCCTAGAAAATAATATTTATGCCGGTGTGTCTGAGAAATCACTCCAAAGTTAGTGATTAGTTGGATGTTACTGTGATTCTCAGCTTTCTGTGTTTTGTTTTTACTCTCCCTCCTTATATTGATACATGATATTTAAAATGTATTTCTTCTATTAATTAATTTACAGAGCTAGGCCCTTATCTGGTTTGTGATTTATTCTGTTTCTTTATGCAGTAAAAACAAATTAGTAGCACAAGGACTTCATTTGGCCACAGACATACATTTTTTATTGTTGCTTTTCATGTATGTGTTTTGGTGCTCAGAGTCATTTTCCTTTAAATTTCAATGCCTTTTAGTGAGGGCTTCTTTCCTCTCTCACAGTCCCCTTGACTTCCTATTGTTTTATGCTTGAATCCGTTAATTAATATTACCTATTTGTTTCCTGTGGGTAGGTAAATATTTATCCCTTTTGCTATGTTGGATTTTCCTCTCCATAAATTACTCCAGTGCTAGCTCATCCTTTGTTTTCCCTTCCTCAAGTAACCAAGACCAAGAGTTTGCACCTCTTCTTCAGCCTGTTGGTGGGGACAGATGGAAATGGGTAAGATATTATCCTAATTAACTAGAACTCAATGAGTTCAGGTGGAAAAGTTTTTCTATTTCAGCTTCCCAACAAAGCTTTACCCAGAATTCACTCCATAATTGTTTCTCTCCTCTGGATATCACTGTTGATCAGTTTCTATTTATCATAAGTTTTGAATTGTCTGATTTCACCTGTGCTCCCACCACCATTATTCCATTTCTCTATATTTAACTGAATCTGAATCTCCTTCTAATTTGTTTGGCAATCGGGAAATAATACATTTCAATGTTTTTTCCTCTGTTTTTATTAATAATTTCAGAATATTAACTATTTCCTAAGAATTAAATGGGACTTCCCAGGTGGCACAGTGGTAAAGAATCTGCCTGACAGTGCAGGAGGCAAGAGACTTGAGTTCAATCCCTAGGTCAGAAAGACCCCCTGGAGAAGGGAATGGTAACTCACTCCATTATTCTAGCCTGGAAAATCCTATGGACAGAGGAGCCTGGCAGGCTACAGTCCATGGGGTCACAGAGTCAGACATGACAGAGTAGCTGAGGACACTCAGCACACAAGAATCCAACAGTTGTTGCTGTTTAGTTGCTTAGTTGTCCATGGGATTTTCCAGGCAAGAATACTGGACTGGGTTGCCATTTCATCCTCCAGGGGATCTTCCCAACCCAGGGATGGAACTCATGTCTCCTGCATTGGCAGGCAGATTCTTTACCACTGAGCGACCTGGGAAGCAAAAATTCAACAATGGCTGTTTGTAAATTTAAAAAAAGAACAAACAAACTAGAATATCTTTCTTCAACATTTCTCATTCATTTCATATCCGCAGTTCTGTTGGTAGAGTGCCACCTCATTTCTATGTTACAAATGTTAGCACCACTGTCCTGTAACAAAAGTCTGAATGTTATTATTTTCTGTCCCCAAAATGGCAAAATGGGCTATATACTTAATGTCATTTTAAAATTTTACAACTGAGAAATTATAAAACAGTAAAAGACTTTCAAGTTTCAAAGGACATCTCTGAAATTTGCCTTATGTGTTGTTATTTAAGTATTAAGGCACTAGGCACAAGGAGTTTTGATTTTGTTGTTGTTGTTGTTCTAAGAAACATCCAGATAGATAAAGATAAACAAAACAGTACTGGTTGGAATCTTGAAATTTTCTGATGAGTTATTGTGACCTTCCTTGAGATCAAAATAAAGAAATTCTGAATAATTTAACCCTACAGAACAAAAAAATCAAAGCTGGAGTCTTGATCAATGCCTAGGACATGAGCTGTAATACCATTGGGCTTTAAACAATGGGTTACAGAAAGCTGACATGCTTTTTACATTGTCACATTATAAGAATAACAAAGACTCTCTTAATTATGAATTGGTTATTAATTTATATGATTCAATGTTTTTGAACTGGTAAGCTTTATAAATACATGTCATAATCAGCCTGCTTAATTTTTCTCCAGGAAATGTATTTTTCCTTCCTTCTTTTCCTATTACCTTTCTCTCCTGTCCAGTTGTCAAAAAAAAAAAAAATCAAGAAATTGTAATACAGATTATTCTTGCCTAAAATCAGTTTCTCAACATCATCTCAGATTTTGATATGCCTGTCACCAATCATTACTTCATTCTTATTAAAACATCTTGTTTAATATTTTCTGTTTGTATTGTAAAATACAGTGCCTTTAAAAGAACTCTAGAAAACCTAGTTATATTAAAATGACAGCAAAATCTCAACACACAGCCCATAGGACTCAATGAATTTCACATGGAGTGAATCTCTCCATGATCACATAGTGTTCCTCCCTCCTCTTGAGGCCCCTGGGGTTTGTTACAAGGGGCTTTGTTGTCTGTTATATCAATGTAATTGCCGTATTGTAGCATCTCAGATTTATTTCTGTGGAACACCTGTCATTGAGGACTGTCATCATTTTCTGGTTTTCTCTGCTATTCAAAATTCAACACTCAGCTCAGAACAGAACAGGCATTTTCTTCTGCTGATAATAGATGATATATAACGAAGAACATCACAGTCCCTGTTAGTCTTTATTTTTTATTTTATGTTATTTATTTATTTATTTTTCTGACTTGTATCCTATCTAAGCAGAATGAACTCCAGTGGGACGGTAAAAAGCTATAATAGACACAAAGGAAAAAAAAATGTTAAAGGTTTACGGTTTTCATAGAAGGCACAGTAGCTGCTGCTCTGTTTTTGGAGAGCAGGCACTCACCTACACTTGGGGAGATGATGGTGCTTTAGCAATAAGATTTGTGTTACTTAATTCATGTGTGTGTGCGTGTGTGTGTGTGTTTGATTCTTTCTTCCTCCTGACCCCTTCAGAATTGTTTATTATGTGCCCCTGGCGATGTGTACCAGTACTTGTCAGGGCTCAGTTTTTCACGACAAGCTAGTTGAGCCAGCACTACAGCTAAAAGTGAGCACTGTCAAATACATCTGTATGTTGCTGCTGATTCTTGTAGGAAGAAGCCTGAGTTACCTCTTTCCCTTGGGTATGAATTAAATTAATACCTTTAGAAAAATTTTGTCCAGTTAATTCTAACATTTCTCTCCTAACCTTTCATCTTCTATGAAAGTACCTTTAGTCCTCATGCATCTACGTATTTTCAATACCTTTTATTTTTATAGAGATAAAATTCACTCAACTCTTAAACTGTACAATGCAGCTTTTTTTTTAAATTATATTCACAAGGTTCATCTATGCTTTGCTGCCTTTGTATCAACTCTCTTTCTCATTGTTGTTCTCTTTACCAAAATATAACACTCTGTTTCTGGAACTCACATTCTCAGCTACAAGACTTTCCACAGCCTGAACATTTCCATATATTTAACCTCTCTGTCATTCCACTAACTGAAACCTGTTGGCTGCTAAAAGTATAACTCCTGTAACAGCTTTCTCATTATCTTGTATCCCTTCTACATTAGCTAAGAAACAAGGATGATATCCAAGTTACTCCTGAATGTAACTTCAAGATCATTACTGCTCCACTCTCACATTAAAAACATCTGTTCCTTTGAGCATTATGTCATCTGGCTGTGTCTATTCCTCCAACTACTCAATTTCAGTCAGTATTCTCTCAGTTACTGAAGAATGCAGTACCTAAAATGAATGAGTTCTCTGCACTCTAAATTCTGCCATTATTCTCATTGACTGCTACATTCAAATGGACTGTATTGACTAATACTAGACAACACAATACAGATTCTTTCTTCCCAATATTAAATACACCTTCACTGCTTCCTCCTAAATGTTTCATTTTCACAATTTCCTCTCAACAAAAACTATTGCAAACTTTTATCACTCTTTTCAAGCATATTGTGAAACACATCATCACTTATTCATGTTAAGATACTGTTTCAGAACTTCATGAGAAAATAGAAATAGTGATAAAAATTTTAACTCTATAATACTACATTTAGAAAAAGGCTTTGTCTTAAGGTAAGACTTTACCTCTTCTCTTTCCCACTTTCTTAGTGATATTGATCCATTTCATTATCCCAACACTCTCATACATTTTCAGTTTGTTCAGTCCTCTGTATTGACATGTTACTGTATGTTTAAAAAACCCTATATGCGAGACAGAATAAGAGACACAGATGCATAGAACAGTCTTATGGACTCTGAGGGAGAAGGTGAGGGTGGGATGTTCTGAGACAATAGCATTGAAACATGTATATTATCATATGTGAAACAGAACACCATTCCATGTCCTATGCATTAGACAAATGCTCAGGGCTGGGGCATTGGGATGACCCAGAGGGATGGGATGGGGAGGGAGGTGGGAGGAGGGTTCAGGATGGGGAACATATGTAAACCCATGGCTGATTCATGTCAATGCATGGCAAAAACTACTACAATATGGTAAAGTAATTAGCCCCCAACTAAAATAAATAAATTTATTTAAAAAAAAAAGAAAAAAAACAACTCAATATTCAGAAAACTAAGATTGTATCATCCAGTTCTATCACTTCATGGCAAATAGATGGGGAAACAATGGAAACAGTGAGAGACTTTGTCTTTTGGGGCTCCAAAATCCCTACAGATGGTGACTGCAGCCATGAAATTAAAAGATGCTTCCTCCTTGGAAGAAAAGCTATAACTAACCTAGCCAGCATATTAAAAAGCAGAGACATTACTTTGCCAACAAAGGTCCATCTAGTCAAAGCTATAGTTTTTTCCAGTAGTCACGTATGTCTGTGAGAGCTGGACTATAAAGAAAGCTGAGCACAGAAGAATTGACACTTTTGAACTGTGTTGTTGGAGAAGACTCTTGATAGTTGCTTGGACTACAGTGAGATCAAACCAGTCCATCCTAAAGGAAATCAGTCCTGAATATTCATTGGAAGGACTGATGCTGAAGTTGAAACTCCAATACTTTGGCCAACTGATGGGAAGAACTGACTCGTTAGAAAAGACTCTGATGCTGGGAAAGATTGAAGGCAGGAGAAGGGGATGACAGAGGATGAGATGGTTGGATGGCATCACCAACTTTATGGATATGAGTTTGAGTAGGCTCCATGAGTTGGTGATGGACAGGGAAGCCTGGCGTGCTGCAGTCCATGCAGTTGCAAAGAGTTGGATATGACTGAGTGACTGAACTGAATCCCAAACTCCCACTCTATTCTTCCTCCATGGCTCATTTCCCTTGGCAACCACAAGTCTGTTTTCTGTATCTGAGTTTGTTTTGCAGATAAATTCATCAGAGTCATGTTTTAAATTCCAATTATACATGATATCATGTCATTTGTCTTTCTCTTTCTGACTTACTTCACTTAGTATGACCATCTTTTGTTCCATCCATGTTGCTGCAAATGGCATCATTTCACTCTTTATTATGACTGAGTAGTATTCCATTTTATATATGTACCACATCTTCTCTATCCATTTATCTATCAATGGGCATTTAGGTTGATTCCATGTCTTGTCAATTTCGAATACCACTCCTATGAAAAAAGAGGTGTGTGTATCTTTTTGAATTATAGTTTTGTATGGATATATAGCCTGGAGAAAGAAATGGCAACCCACTCCAGTATTCTTCCCTCGGAAATCCCATGGACAGATGACCCTGGCAGGGTACAGTCCATGGGACCACAAGAGTCAGACTCAACTCAGTGACTAAACTATCATCACCACCATGGATTTATAAGGCATACTAATTTTATTTTTTATTGGAATATAATTGCTTAACAATGTTATATTATTTTTTGCTGTACAACAACATGAATCAGCCATATGTATTGCAGAGTACATCATGAGAAACACTGGGCTGGGGAAAGCACAAGTTGGAATCAAGATTCCCAGGAGAAATATCAGTAACCTCAGATATGCAGATGACACTACCCTTATGGCAGAAACTGAAGAACTAAAGGGCTTCTTGATGAAAGTGAAAGAGGGGAGTGAAAAAGTTGGCTTAAAGCTCAACATTCAGAAAACTAAGATCATGACATCTGGTCCCATCACTTCATGGTAAATAGTTGGGGAAACAGTGGAAACAGTGGCTGACTTTATTTTTCTGGGCTCCAAAATCACTGCAGATGGATTGCAGCCATGAAATTAAAAGACACTTACTCCTTGGAAGGAAAGTTATGACCAACCTAGACAGCATATTAAAAAGCAGAGACATCACTTTGTCAACAAAAGTCCGTCTAATTAAGGCTATGGTTTTTCCAGTGGTCATGTATGGATGTGAGAGTTGCACTATAAAGAAAGATGAGCACCAAAGAATTGATACTTTTGAACTCTGGTGATGGAGAAGACTCTCGAGAGTCCCTTGGACTGCAAGGAGATCCAGCCAGTCCATCCTAAAGGAGATCAGTCCTGGGTGTTCATTGGAACGACTGATGTTGAATCTGAAACTCCAATACTTTCGCCACCTGATGCAAAGAGCTGACCCATCGGAAAAGACCCTGATGCTGGGAAAGATTGAGGGCAGAAGGAGAAGTGGATGGCAGAGGATGAGATGTTTGGATGGCATCACTGAATCAATGGACATGGGTTTGGGTGGACTCTGGGAGTTGGTGATGGACAGGGAGGCCTGGCATGCTGCGGTTCATGGGGTCGCAAAGAGTTGGACACAACTGAGTGACTGAACTGAACTGATACATATATCCATTTTTTCTTGAGCCTCCCTCTTATCCTCCCATTCCACCCCTCTACGTCATTACAGAGCACTGAGCTGAGCTCCCTATGCTATAAAACAGCTTCCCACTAGCTATTTGTTTTATATACACACTGTATACACATGGTTGTGTGTACATATCAATGCTACTCTCTCAACTTACCCCACTCTCCTTCCCACCCTGTGTCCACAAGCCATTCTCTGTGTCAGCACCTCTCTTGCTGACCTGCAAATAGGCTCATTAATACCATTTTCTAGATTCCATATATATGCATTAATATAGAATATTTGTTTTTCTCTTTCTGACTTCACTCTATATGACAGGCTCTAGGTTCATCCACGTCACTACAACTGACTCAATGTTGTTTCTTTTTAAGGCTGAGTAATATTCCATTGTTTTTAATGAGAGTGCTATAGCTTCATTTGCCTAGAAATACTCAATGTCAATATATCTGATCTCTGAAGACTTCCTGGAACTGACCATGAAATAAGACACATTGGGCTTCCCTGCTAGCTCAAACAGTAAATAATCTGCCTGAAATGCAGGAGACCTGGGTTCTTTCCCTGGGTTGGGAAGATCCCCTGGAGGAGGCCATGGTAACCCACTTCAGTATTCTTGCCTGGAGAAATCCCCATGGACAGAGGAGCCTGGCTGAGATGACTGAGCGACTAAGCACTGCACAGAACATCTTATTCTTAAATCAATAAAACTGGCCCCAGTCTTTAGTTTACATAGTCTCTCCAATCCAGAAAACTAATATTACTTTTTCTTTTTGTGAAACAATTTGTTTAGGTTCCAAATCTGAATTCTCCCATCCATACCTTATCACCACAAAGGCGTAGGTTTAGGGCATTCAAACACCAGGTAAGACTCACGCATTTTTTTTCTTTGGGCTGTGTTCTTTCCTCATCTGGGGGCGATGAGAACCAATCATCAACCTGAAAGCATGGATAGGATACAGGAAATACCAGGGGAAATGCAGATGGGATATCATCTTTCAAAAAGTATCACTTCAAAAAATAGTCTAGGATAGCTTATATCTATCTGCTTTTTCTTTGTACCATATTTAAACAGTTAGTCTTTACTTAATAACCAGAAAAGGCAGCTGCTGCTGCTGCTGCTGCTAAGTCGCTTCAGTCGTGTCCGACTCTGTGCGACCCCATAGACGGCAGCCCACCAGGCTCCCCCGTCCCTGGGATTCTCCAGGCAAGAACACTGGAGTGGGTTGCCAGTTCCTTCTCCAATGCATGAAAGTGAAAAATGAAAGGGAAGTCGCTCAATCGTGTCCGACTCCTAGTGGCCCCATGGACTACAGCCTACCAGGCTCCTCCATCCATGGGATTTTCCAGGCGAGAATACTGGAGTGGGTTACCATTGCCTTCTCCGAAAGAAAAGGCAGAAATTGTATTAAATCTAAAGTTGGTATAGAGGATGAAATTGTTAACTGTCATCAGAAAAATCATAATACAATCAGAATTATTTTGAGAACTAGAAGTAAACTTTTATTTAATTAAATAAGTATGAGAGATTAAGTAGCATGCTCAAGATTACACATATGGGTAAGGACAGTACTAGGGAGTCATAGTAATGGTAAGGTATTTCTCTGAATGGTATAATTCCCTTTACTATTGCAGTGAAGTTAAAATAAACATCATTTTTGACAAATGTTGGCTGTATTCCAGACTCCTGTCATTTAGTGCTAGTTAAATGTCAAAGCATTTCCTGATAATTATTACCTGAAACATATTGATTCCAAAATTTAAGGGAGCTAAAATTAAGCATGTCATAATTTTACTTGCACCGAATCAAGGATTACTATCAAATACTAAAATACAATTAAACACTAGATTTTTTTTAGATAGCAGAGTCCTTTACATTATTTCCCATTCTATGTTATTTATGAAAGAGCCAGAAATGTATGTTTTTTATTCTGCACCATCAGGGAAACTATAATTTTAAAATAATTTTAAAAAGGAGTCATATTCTTAATAGAGTACAGTAAATAAGTTATAAATTTAGGAAGAAGGAAAATCTATTAACTAAAATTGAGCTTTTCATTTTTTCCCTAAAACTAATCCCTTGCAATTGGGTCTAATAAATTCCATTGTCTGTTTTATCAAAATTATTGCCATAAGGCATTTTATTTAACTTTATTTCTAATTTTGTTAGTGAGGATCTCCTCTTACATTCTTTAATGTTTTCAGCATTCATACTAATTGTTAATCAAATATTTTCTTTCTTTTCACTGTTTGCCATGAAGAAAAGAGGGAATAGTCTAGACACTGACTACCCAGTTACACAGAAGTAGTGCTGAAATGTACATGAAATGTCTTTTCTTTGATTAGATGTAGGTCAGATGGTAAAGGATCTGTCTGCAATGCTGGAGACCCAGGTTCAGTCCATGAGTGGGTAAGATCCCCTGGAGTAGGAAATGACAACCCACTCCAGTATTCTTGACTGTAGAATTCCATGGACAGAGGAGCCTTGTGGGCTACAGTCCATGGGGTAGCAAAAAAAATTGGACATGAGGGAGGTACTAACAGTTTCACTTTTTCTTTTTTATCAGGTGGTCAAATTCCATTGATATTAAGTGTCTCTAAAGCACTGAAATATCAAATTTAAGAAAGGTAAATTAGGTGGCCAGAAAGTGTGTCTGCAGCCAGAGTTTAAAGCAGAAATTAGAAGAAATATCAGAGGTTTTAAATTAAAAATGCTCCTTAAAGCAGCTTATGAGAAGGACAGAGTTTTGCTGTATAATAACTAATCACAGTTGTTTGGAATCACATCATACCAAAGAAAATCTCACCTGTAAGTTCTCTGTGCTTCAAGGAAGTTATCACTATTCAGATGGTGGCAGTGAACCCAAAGACAGACAATGTGGCCTCTAATGTGGAAGACTCAATAACCAAAATCTATCCACAGGTATTAAAACTCAAAGTTAATTACTGTGATAGTTAACTACTTCTCCAATATTACAAGCTATAAATTAGTTATGTATTTTTTCAAATCCTTCTACTAAATTACTGGCTAGCCTACTGGGATAATCGTTAACAAATATAAATAAATCCCTGTTCTTCCTCACCCTGGAGCACACATTTGAAGCTGTCCATGTGAGAGTTGTCTGGATTACAAATCAGTACCTGTAATTTGGAGCATCTATTTTTGTAACTTTCATTTAGAGATCCTGTTTTAAACCCCTGTGTTTGATTTCTCAATTACATATGAGCATGTATTTCTATGTTAGCTCCCTTTCAATAGCCAAACAGACTTCTAGTCATCAATTCTATCTGTCCTTAAGGAAGTTTGCAAAGATCTTTGAGGTTTTCATCAGATTTCCCCCAAGCAAGTATTCAGGAAACTAAAAAAACTACATTTTATGTAATAATTCCAGACACATGCAGAAGATTGGGTTAAAAATCTGTCCCACCATATGTGCATTATGCTGGAAAGGAAAAAACAGCAGAAAAACAAAAATGTTTAATTTATATATCTTAAGAAATTCAGAGATGACCTTTCTTTTTGTTCACCTGTATCTTAGGCTAGTTTCTCTTCTTATAATAAATTGTAATCACTACTTTTGATATTGACTCATTGATATGATTAAACCCCAGAATGTTCAAAATCATCATCTTACTCTGACTACCACTCGCCCCTGCCAGCAATGTTTTATGGAATCTCTAATAAAATGAAACCATCAATTTTCATAGTCACTCAGACAAGAAATCCCATTGTCATGTTAAATTCATTCTCTTACACATATTTTACATTCAGACCGTTTTTGGGTCTTCTTAATTTTATATTTCATCTACTTAAATTTTGTCATTCATGAACTTAACACATATTTATCAGATGTCTACCATGTGTCAAGAAATGCTTTGGCAGTGAGTATTTCTCAGGTAACAAAATAGACAAAAACTTGTGCCTTCACTTTGCTTATACTTTGGTAGGCGAGAAACATTGAAAAATTAGAGAAGCAAGTAAAATACGTGTTCTATAAGATGGTGATGTCTAGGTAGGAAATGGAATAAAGGTAGAGGAAAGTTAAAAGAAAACAATTTTTAAATATTTGATTTATATCTAAAATTTTACTTGGTTGGGCTTCCCAGGCGGCTGAGTGGTAAAAAATCCACCTGCCAATGCAGGAGATACAAGAGACAAGGGTTCAGTCCCTGGGTTGGGAAGATCCCCTGGAGAAGGAAATGGGAACCCACTCCAGTATTCTTGCCAGGATAATCTCATGGACAGAGAAGCCTGGCTGGCTACAGTCCATGGGGTCACAAAGAGTAGGACATGACTGAGAACACTTACACTTGCATTTCATTTTTGTTGTAGTAATATAGACCATGGGTGGAGGCTAAGAAGTCCAAGAAAACAGAAATAAGCAGGAAGTAAAATTTGAAGGTTATTATGAGAATCCAAGTGAAAATAACGGTGACTTTGGCATGGTGGATGCCCTGAAAGTGATAAAAAGTGAGAAGATACTTGAACTGATTTTAAGAACTAAGAAAAATTCCTAGTTGATGAAAAATAATGAAAGAGTAAAGAAGAGTCAAAGTAAGCTGAGAATTTCTCTGCAACTAAATTAAACTAAAGATACCTTTCACTGAGATAGAAAACATTGTTATCAGAAGACATTTTGGAGGAAAGATTTGGAGCATAATATTAGGAGCATTATATTTATGATGCCTTTCAAACATTCAACTGGAAATATTAGGTCGGCAGCTAGATTCAGCTACGTGGGATGTGGGGCTCTCAGATGATTGATTGATTGATAGCAGATTGGCAAGCTTTTTGGAACTCAGTGCATAGATGGTCTTTAAGCTTAATTACCTGTAGAGAACAAATGTAAATAGAAAAGATAAATTGTATGGGGCCTGAATTTTGAAGTACTCAATGATTCAGAAATCAGGGAAATGAGGAATATAATTAAAGAAGAAATAGTTATGTAAAAGGATATCCAGTTAGCCAACTAAAAATGAACAATATGATACCTTAAAGTCAAGTAAAGAGAAATGTCAAAGATGAGTTACTTACCTGGTAATATATTTTTAATTAAACCTTTTATTTTGAGATAATTTATATTCAGCTCTCTAAACTAATATAGATACATTCAGTATCCCGTTTATCCAGATTCCCCTCCATACACACACACTATAGTCACATATTGAAAACCTGATAGTACAGTACATAGAGATGGTAGAAGCATGGATGGAGAAATTGATGGTATAGTATTACTACCTGAATATTGACATTGCTACAGCAAGATACAACATAGTTCTGTCACCAAAATGATCCTTCCTGTCACCCTTTTATTGCAAAACCAACCTCCTACTTCCTGCTCACTTTTGGAAACCGTTGATGGGTTCTCCATTTTTGTAATTTTGTCACTTCAGTAATATTGTATAAATGGAATCATACAGTATGTAACATCTTAAGATTGGGGATTTTTACTCAACCTATATTGCTTCAAATTGTTGCATATATAAATAGTCAATTCTTTTTTTACTGCTGAATAGAGATCCATGGTATGAATATACCACAGGCAAGTTTAACTATTTACCCATATATTTGTTATTTCTAGTTTTGTCTGTTACCAAAAAAAGCTGCTATGAACTATTAAGTGCATTTTATTTATGTGTGATCATAAGTTTTTGGTTTACTCTGAGGTACATTTGATACTTTCTTAATGCTTTTAAAAGTTTTCACTTATAATTTCTGGAAAGATGTTGGTGTTTAAGTTTCTTTTCTTTTCTGGGAAGGGGGAACTATCTTTGATTTTGATATTGGAGTGATACTGATTTCAAAATATGTGTTGGGAAATATTTCCTTTACTTTCATTTCGGGTTAATCCTTATTTAAATGTTTGGTAGAATTCAGTGACACCATTGGATCTAGAGATTACTTTTGGGAGGAGTTTTAATTATGCATTAAATTTATGTCACGGTTATAGAATTATTCAGATTATCTATTTAATATTGACTGAGTTATGTTAATCTGTGGTTTTCAGAGAATTAGTCTAAATCTTCTAAATTGACTTTATGAACAATTTGTTCATTGTATTTTTTTAAATCTTTTTTATTACAGCAGGATCTGTAGTGATAGTCTCCTATTTAATTCTGATATTGGAGATTTATCTCTTCTCTCTTTTTATTTGTGTCAGGTTTTTAGAATTTTATCTATTTTTTAAGAATCAGGTTTTCTTGCTTTCTTTAATTTTCTCTTTTGTTTTCTTACTATATATTCTAATACAAGCAATTAGTGTGATAAATTTCCCTTCCAGCATTGCTTTAGCTACATTCTACAAAGTCTGTAGGCTTCTGAAGTGATATTTGTAAAGCTATTGTCTCTTATCTATCTTCTCCATGAGTCTTTAAATTAGATTTTGTCAGTGGGCCTGGGGCAGCTATTGGTCAGCAAGACCAACCATTGAGAAAATAGCTGGATGTAAATATGGGTTAGGAAAAGTCAAAACTGCCGTATATGAATACCTCTGCATCTGTTCTTAAACTTATCTGACAGAGAACTTTAGAGAGTAATGGTTGATGTTTTACTTCTTTTTTCCCACAAGTTTCTTTTCTGGACTAGTCTAATCTAGGCTACATAGAGAAGGATATTTGGGGAAATCTATGCTCCAGCTTAACAAATTTGCCAAAGTAGAATTCAGAGCAAACCTCTTGACAACTTGAAATTTATGCAAACTCTCTTAATCATACTTACAAATAAAGATAATAGCAAAATTGTGCTTTGCCTAATAAGATGGAACTATTGAGATGGAGTCACTGTGAAAAACCAAAAACATAGTGACTATTTTCAATAATTGAGTATTTACAAAACCATGTTGTTAAAGCAACATTAAGCACTATCTCTGCTGTTATGGCCTCTTGTTTATATTGTGTAAGGGCAAGGGTGGCTGGTTTCCATCCACAGTTTGGAGCACTGCCTTCATATGATAAGTAATACACCCTTCTACTTAGGTCCATCAGAGCTAATCCCTTGAATCTACTTGTCACTTCCACTGTATAACCTTAAAGGATTTGATTTAGGTCATACCAGAATGGCTTAGGGCTTTCCCTACTTTCTTCAATTTAAGTCAGAATTTTGCAATAAGGAGTTAATGATCTGGGCCTAAGTCATCTCCTGATCTTGCTTTTGCTGACTATATAGAACTTCTACATCTTCAGTTCAGTTCAGTTCAGTCGCTCAGTCGTGTCCGACTCTTTGCGACCCCATGAATTGCAGCACGCCAGGCCTCTCTGTCTATCACCAACTCCCGGAGTCTACCCAAACCCATGTCCATTGAGTCGGTGATGCCATCCCACCATCTCATCCTCTGTCGTCCCCTTCTCCTCCTGCCCCCAATCCTACCCAGCATTAGGGTCTTTTCCAATGAGTCAACTCTTCGCATGAGGTGGCCAAAGTATTGGAGCTTCAGCCACAACATCAGTACTTCCAATGAACACCCAGGTTTGATCTCCTTTAGGATGGATTGATTGGATCTCCCTGCAGTCCAAGGGACTCTCAAGAGTCTTCTCCAACACCACAGTTCAAAAGCATCAATTCTGTGGCGCTCAGCTTTCTTCACCGTCCAACTCTCACATCCATACATGACCACTGGAAAAACCATAGCCTTAATTAGACGGACTTTTGTTGAAAAAGTAATGTCTCTGCTTTTAAATATGCTATCTAGGTTGGTCATAACCTTCCTTCCATGGAGTAAGCATCTTTTAATTTCATGGCTTCAATCACCATCAGCAGTGATTTTGGAGCCCCCCAAAATTAAGTCTGACACTGTTTCCACTGTTTCCCCATCTATTTCCCATGAAGTGATGGGACCAGATGCCATGATCTTAGTTTTCTGAACGTTGAGCTTTAAGCCAACTTTTTCACTCTCCTCTTTCACTTTCATCAAGAGGCTGTTTAGTTCTTCTTCACTTTCTGCCATAAGGGTGGTGTCATCTGCATATCTGAGGTTATTGATATTTCTCCCAGCAATCTTGTTTCCACCTTGTGTTTCTTCCAGCCCAGCGTTTCTCATGATGTACTCTGCATATAGGTTAAATAAGCAGGATGACAATATACAGCCTTGAGGTACTCCTTTTCCTATTTGGAACCAGTCTGTTGTTACATGTCCAGTTCTAACTGTTGCTTCCTGACCGGCATACAGGTTTCTCAAGAGACAGGTCAGATGGTCTGGTATTCCCATCTCTTTCAGAATTTTCCACAGTTTATTGTGATCCACACAGTCAAAGGCTTTGGCATAGTCAATAAAGCAGAAATAGATGTTTTTCTGGAACTCTCTTGCTTTTTTGATGATCCAGTGGATGTTGGCAATTCGATCTCTGGTTCCTCTGCCTATTCTAAAACCAGCTTGAACATCTGGAAGTTCACGGTTCACTTATTGCTGAAGCCTGGCTTGGAGAATTTTGAGCATTACTTTACTAGCATGTGAGATGAGTGCAATTGTGCGGTAGTTTGAGCATTCTTTGGCATTGCCTTTCTTTGGGATTGGAATGAAAACTGACCTTTTCCAGTCCTGTGGCCACTGCTGAGTTTTCCAAATTTGCTGGCATATCGAGTGCAGCACTTTCACCGCATCTACACCTTCAGGTGCAAAAAATATAATCAGTCTGATTTTGTTACTAACAATCTGCTGATGTTCAACTGTAGAGTCTTCTCTTGTGCTGTTGGAAGAGGGTGTTTTCTATGGTCAGTGGGCTTTCTTGGCAAAACTCTGTTAGCTTTTGCCCTGCTTCATTTTGGACTCCAAGGCCAAACTTTCCTGTTAGTCCAGGTATCTCTTAACTTTCTACTTTTGCATTCCAGTCCCCTATGATGAAAAGGACATCTTTTTTTTTGGTGTTAGTTCTAGAAGGTCTTGTAGGTCTTCATAAAACCTTTCCACCTCAGCTTCAGCATTAGTGGTTGGGGCATAGACTTGGATTACTGTGATACTTAATTGTTTGCCTTAAAAATGAACTGAAAACATTCTGTAATTTTTGAGACTGCACACAAGTACTGTATTTTGGACTCTTTTGTTGACTATGAGGGCTACTCCATTTCTTCTCAGGGATTCTTTCCCACCATAGTAGATATAATGATCACCTGAATTAAATTCATCCATTCTGGCCCATTTTAGTTCATTGATTCCTAAAATTTTAATGTTCACTCTTGCCATCTTCTGGTTGACCACTTCCAGTTTACCTTGATCCATGGGCCTAACATTCCAGATTCCTTTGCAACATTGTTCTTTAAATAATTGGTTATTACTTTGTCCATCAGACAACTGGGCATTGTTTCTGCTTTGGTTCAGCCTCTTCATTCCTTCTGGAGCTATTTCTCCATTTTCTGTAGTAGCATGTTGGGTACCTACTGACCTGGAGAGTTTATCTTTCAGTGTCATATCTTTTTCCCTTTTCATGCTGCTCATGGAGTTCTCAAGGCAAGAATGCTGAAGTGGTTTGCCATTCCCTTCTCCAGTGGACCACATTTTTTCAGAACTCTCCACAATGACCCATCTGTCTTGGATGGTCTTACATGGCATGGCTCATCGTTTTAATGAATTAGACAATGCTGTGGTCAATTTGGTTAGTTTCCTGTGATTGTGGTTTTCATTCTATCTGCCCTCTGATGGATGAGGATAAGAGGCTTGTGGAAGCTTCTTGATGGGAGGAACTGACTAGGGGGGGGGGGGGATGGTTCTTGATCTGGTGGGCAAAGCCATGCTCAGTAAATATTTAATCTAATTTTCTGCTGATGGGTAGGGTGTGTTCCCTCCCTATGGTTTGGCCTCAAGTCAAACTTGGTAATCTGACCTCCTTCAAAAGGACTTATGCCAGTATCAGAGACTCCTGGCATTCACAGGGAAGATTGGTTCAAAGAACAGTATGTACCTAATAGAAACAGAAGATATCAAGAAGAGCTATACAAAAAAGATCTTCAGGACCCAGATAACCACGATGGTGTGATCACTCACCTAAAGCCAGATATCCTGGAGTCCAAAGTCAAGAGGGCCTTAGGAAGCATCACTACAAACAAAGCTAGCATTGGTAATGAAATTCCAGCTGAAGTATTTTAAATCCTAAAAGATGATGATGTTAAAGTGGCACACTCAATAGGCCAGCAAATTTGGAAAACTCAGCAGTGGCCACAGGACTGGAAATAATCAGCTTTCATTCCAAAAGAAGGGCTATGCCAAAGAATGTTCAAACTACCGCACAATCACAATCATTTCACATGCTAGCAAAGTAATGCTCAAAATTCTCCAAGCTAAGCTTCAACAGTATGTGAACTGCAAACCACTAGATGTACAAGCTTAATTTGGAAAAGGTGAAGGAGCCAGAGATCAAATTGCCAACATCCATTGGATCATCGAGAAAGAAGAGAATTCCAGAAGAACATCTACTTTTGGTACATTGACTGCACTAAAGCCTTTGACTGTGTGGATCACAACAAACTGGGAAAAATTCTTCAAGAGATGGGAATACCAGACTACCTTATTTGTGTCCTGAGAAACCTGCAGGTCAAGAAGCACCTGCTAGAACCAGACATGGAACAACAGACCGGTTCCAAATTGGAAAAGGAGTACATCAAGGCTGTATTTTGTCACCCTGCTTATTTAACTTATATGCAGAGTACATCATGAGAAACGCTGGGCTGGAGGAAGTACAAGCTAGAATCAAGATTGCCAGGAGAAATATCAGTAACCTCAGATCTGCAGATGTGGCAGAAAGAAAAGAGGAACTAAAGAGTCTCTAGATGAAAGTAAAAAAGGAGAGTGAAAAAACTGGCCTAAAACTCAACATTCAGAAAACTAAGATCATGGCATCTGATCCTATCACTTCATCGTGAATAGGTGGGGAAACAATGGAAACAGTGACAGGCTTTATTTTCTTGGGCTCCAAAATCACTGCAGGTGGTGACTGCAGTCATGAAATTAATAGACACTTGCTCCTTGGAAGAAAAGCTATGACCAATCTAAACAGAATATTAGAAAGCATTACTGATAGGGTGTACATGGGGGCTCATTGTTAAAATGTTGACCTCTCAAACCCAGAATAAAATCACAGTGACCCTGAGACTGACCAAATTACCCAAGCAACATTCTGTTTTCTCACTGGTGCCTACCTTCTCAAAGCTATGAGACCACCGGATTCCAGACCTCCAGCTACATGACCACAGGACTCAACTACAGGCTAAAAATTAACCATCCCTTAAGAGAATTTTCTTTGGTGGAGTATAAGAAAGACCTCATCAGAAAGGGAGAACACTGGTTCTCCTTAAGAGCCAGTCACCCTCTAGTTTCCCTCTAATAAATTTTCCTTTTCCCTGACCTCCCTGCTCACTCTCTTTTTCTCTGCACTCACCTTACAATTACTTTACCAGCAAAGGTCCATCTAGTCAAAGCTATGGTTTTTCCAGTAGTCATGTATGGATGTGAGAGTTGGGCCATAAAGAAAGCTAAGCACTGAAGAATTGATGCTTTTGAACTGTGGTGTTGGATAAGACTCTTGAGGGTCCCTTGGACTGCAAGAAAATAAAATCAGTCAATCCTAAATCAAATCAATCCTAAAAACTGATTGGAAGAACTGATGCTTGAAGATGAAGCTCCAATATGTTGGCCACCTGATGCAAAAAGCTGACTCTGGAAAAGACCTGATGCTGGGAATGATTGAAGGCAGAAGGAGAAGGGGATGACAGAGTATGAGATGGTTGGACGGCATCACTGACTCAATAGACATGAGTTTGAGAAAGCTCTGGGAGATGGTGAAGGACAGGGAAGCCTGGCATGCTGTAGTGCATGGGGTTCCAAAGAGTTGGACATGACTGAGCTAGTGAAAAATAACTTAGGTCAGTCTTTGGCAAGCATTCAGATGGGACACATAATCACTCTGTCTCACACTTCTGGAACTTTCTTGTAGCCAATTTTCTAATTGTATTCCTTCTGAGTCCTTTATCATCAACCCAAATTGTTAGTTATTGCCCATGAATTAATGACTTATAGCTCTGTAAATACCTTTTTCCTAAAAAAAAGAAAAGAATAATAATACAGTTTTCTCAAAACCTATACCTCTCTGTGGAAGACTTTTATTCACCTCTCTTCTTTAGGGTCACTCCTGAATGGAGCAGCAGTGAGATCACTGTCTGCTTTTAACTGTCAACTTTAAAAATATTAACAATCTGAAAGCTGAGAACCAAGTTTTATTCGGTGTGAGTTTTTGGTACTGCAATCCTGGGAGACAGAATCTCAAGTAACTCTAAGAGAACTGCTTCAAGGAGAAAAAGAGAGGGCCTAAGTTATATAGAAGTTTTGCAACAAAGGGCAAATAGTCTGAACATCAAAAGATTGTTGTTAAATAAAGAAAAACAGAAAACCCAAGTTAAGGAATTTAGTGATTTTCTATGTATAGGAAGGTGCAAGAATCTGGGTTCACTGAAATCATTCCTTTGATATGCACCTCAACTATCTGGGGACAGTATGTGCTGTGCTGTTGTGCCTAGTCACTCAGTTATGTCCGACTCTGCGACCCCATGGACTGTAGCCCACTGGAGTATCCTGTGGTGTTTTTCTCATCCTGAGCTTCCCTGTGGCTTATGTAGGGAGTGGCTGTAATCTGATTCTGATGGGTGCTAGCTGGATATTCTTTGCCTTCCTGTGTACCCTTAGGGCTCACCAGCTTCACATTGGAGGGCTGCAGTTGTTGATGACTATGATATCTTTGTTTAGTGATATGGCAGGAAATAATCCATTTCTCACAAACATACAGCATATTGTGTATAACCATTTATAAACATTAACTGAATTATTATTCCCTGGTAAATTGGTCATAGTGAATTTCCCATGAGATCATAATGCAAATTGCGAGAGGAAGAAATGTTGGAGAAATAGGAGCTGTGAGAAACAGAGATCATTTTTCATTTGGGTTACTTGTACAATTAGTACCTGTTTTATACTGATATGGTATATACAACTTCCATTTGATGATGGGATACTTTAAAATGCACAGCCGGGTAGGTCAGAAAACATCACAGTTCATGAGGGGAAGTTCAGTTTTCATGATAAACTCTGACCCATGATCATGTGATCAGTTTCTACTAGGACCCAGTAGTAAGTCAAATGTAATTTCTTTAAAAAGGGATATCTTTTTTTTTTTTTAAGAAGAGGGAATAGCTTTGCTCCAAAATCTCAAAGGTTTCATACAACATCTGTTGTATCTATCAGCTATAGATAGGTCAAGCACCGTCAAATCATTTTACTTATATAACCCAAGGGTCAGGGTTGTATGCTCCTATCTAAGAGATTTATTTTCCTATGGGATCTATCTGAAACTGGCAGGCTTTTAATTTACTCAGTAAATGGATAGAAATAGAAAGTGAAAATTACATATATGTTGCCTATGAACTTTAAAGAGGTCCACTAAGTTTTGTACATCTTTTTAAGTGGTAGGAGAGGCCAGATGTAGAATTTAAACAGGGTCCTTCCTAAAAGGGACCTGACTTCCCCTTCATTCCAGAGGCTCTGGATCTCTGAACTGAAAGCTCAATTTTGTGGAGTGGAATTCAGAGGTGCCATTTGTGGAGGGGCCACCATTCTGTTTTAGTGATTAACTTTAGACTTTTGCTCACCGAACCCAGGATATTTCTACTTATAAAATCAAATAAGCGTTTAATAGGCAGCCCATCCTGACATCATGATGTATTATCTGACATGAAAGATCTCTCTCATAACTTTCTGATTAACATTTGGTCTCCTGGTTACTATGGTAATCACACCAACCTTGTCTGTTACACTTAAGTATTCTCACTTGGCCTTGTCTCTCTGGGATTATATAATCTCCTTTGAGAATTTGCTGTTGTCATTCACATCCTGTAAAGAAGAGCCACTATCGAGATCTGAAAGCTTCGATAAATAAGATATAAAAGTCTGGGTTATGAATGAGGGAAAAGTTAAAAACTGATAAGTGGAAATGAAAGATAAATAAATAATTATTTAGTATATACTGACAGCCTACTTCATCTAAAACAGAGCCTTGCCAGCACAAAGTTAGTTTTAAGGTAACAAGCATATTGAGAATAAGTTTTGGGGTAACTGTTTTAATATTTCACTGGCAAAACACCATATATCTAAACAGTTTATTTATGTTATTTGAATCCAGAACCCATGCTCTAACAATTACCTCAAATATTTAGGAAATAAAAAAGCAGGAGGTAATAAATCAGCATAGAGTCGCAAAAGTGTCATTAAAAAAGACTACCAAAAATTCCCCTCAAACTAAATTTTGCCTAATATTGTGACAAGTGCCACAGTACTGGTTTCCAGGGGTTTATAGATGTACAAGGCAGTGTACCACTTTTTTTTATCCCTTTATGTGCTCTGTCTGAAGGTGTCTACATATTTGACTATATTCCCAGAGAGAAGATGGCTCTTTTTCCTCAGGTATGTGGCAGGAAGTGCTGCTTGTGTTACTCTCCAGTTGAGTATGCTATACATATAACTGCATTCTTGTATCTATTTCAAGTCGTTTAGGGTAGTCTCTTGTGTCTTGATGGTATTATCTGACTTTATATATTAATGTCCTGAAACTTGATATTCATGGTCTGATACCCTTTGTAAACTATAGAAAATCAAACCAATGCTGAACTGGCATAATTTTCATCAGCTACGATAATAGAGCAATGGGTTGAAGTGTTCACCATGCTATTGGCTCATGATTCAAGCATAACTGTTAAATAAAAGTGTCACGGTTGTTTTTCTCTCATTCACCATGTCTCTGTAGTGTTTAAAATGCTCATTTGTTTCATATTCAGTCGTTCTATCTTTCATAATGCCCATACAGTTAGTGTCAAGTGAAGAGAAAAATTTGAGTTAAACTATTTTATCATGAATATAGAACCCCTAGTCTAAACAAAACTCTTTTGATTTTATGTAGTGTGCTTAGTCACACAGTCATGTCTGACTCTTTGTGACCCTATGGACTGAAGCCCACCAGGCTGCTCTGTCCATGGGGATTCTTCAGGCAAGAATACCGGTGTGAGTTGCCATGCCCTCCTCCAAGGGAGCTTCTCCACCCAGGGAACTGAACCCAGGTCTCCCACGTTACAGGCAGATTCTTTACCATCTGAGCCACCAAGAAAGTCTTGATTTTAACAAAGGTTTTTAAATTAGAGCTTTCATGGGAATATTAAATCATTCTAGAGTTACAGTTATTTTTACCTTCAACTTGCTCCTAAATCATTGCATATGACTGTGAGTTATTGGCTGACCACCACTTATAAGTAGAAAAGTTCAGTTACACCAAAAGAAGATGATATACAAGCAGACTCGTGAAATATGATTGTTTAGGTTCCTGTTTTGTCTCATGTCTCCATGCCTCCAAAGTCCTAATCTTGCTTTCCCTTTTTTCATGTGTTCTCAGAATATATTCTGATTCATATTCCATCCCTTTCTAGAGAATGACAACCTGTTAGTTATCTTTAAGATCCTTTAACAAACCTTCCTTGTTCAATATTTCATCATTACTTTTAAAAGGCTTAGTTTTCATATTTTTTAAATAAAATAACAATAATAACCACAGTAAAAATGTATGTTTCTCAAACTCCTCTATTCACTGTTTCTCTTTACATCCAGGTGTGCAATTTTTGAGAGAATAGACTGAATTTACTCAATTGCTTCGTCTCCTATTTGTTTTTCAACATTTTACCATCTGCTATGCCTCACCTATGGCCATCTCTGCTGAGGTTACTTTGACAGGGTTATCAATGACATAGTTTGTGAAATGGGAAAGAATACAATTCATTCAGTCTTTTTCTTGTTATTGATCTTTCTATACATTGTTGCTGCAAAATACTCTCTCCTAACCGATGCTATTGACTTCCTATCATCATTCTCCTCTGGATTTTCCTGCTGTCTTTTTGGCAGGTTATTCTTATCATTTTTGGACCTCTCTCTTAAGTGCTATTTCTGTTATGTGCTGCATATTCTTCCTAGATAAACTGTCATTATTTCACCCAATGGTTTTTGTATTGATGTCTTCAAAGCATGTGCTTAGTTCAATACCATTGGTCTCTAACTCAGTACATATCATTTCCTAATGCCTTTGGATCAGTCTACACTTTGTTTGACCCACAGTAAATCAAAATCAAAATGTCTGAAATTGAATTCATCCTTCCACATTCATCTGTTGCTTTTTTGCCCAGTCTTGATTCCTTTTCTTTCTCTTACAAAACAGTACATTTTATGTGTCATCCTTTAATTTATTTCTTCCCCCCCATTCATTTCAATAAGTCACTAAATAACATCAATGATGGTCTTCCCTGTTGGCTCAGACAGTAAAGAATCCACCTGCAATGAGGGAGACCTGGGTTCGATCCCTGGGTTAGGAAGATTCTCTGGAGGAGGGCATGGCAACTCACTGCAGTATTCTTGCCTGGAGAATCCCATCGATAGAGGAGCCTGGCAGGCTACAGTTCATGAGGTCACAAAGAATCAGACATGACTGAATGACTATCTACAACAACAATATCAATGATGCCACTATAATATTTTTGAAATCCATAATCTTCACTGAAGTCTCAATTCCATTCACATTACTTTTTTGTTTCAACCAGGGGAAAAGGAGGCAGTATGTTATCCATAGTTCAGTTTAGTTCAGTTCAGTCGCTCAGTCATGTCCGACTCTTTGCGACCCCATGAATCACAGCACGCCAGGCCTCCCTGTCCATCACCAACACCCGGAGTCTACCCAAACCTATGTCCATCGAGTCGGTGATGCCATCCAACCATCTCATCCTCTGTCGTCCCCTTCTCCTCCTGCCCCCAATCCTACCCAGCATTAGGGTCTTTTCCAATGAGTCAACTCTTCGCATGAGGTGGCCAAAGTATTGGAGTTTCAGCTTCAACATCAGTCCTTCCAATGAACACCCAGGATCGATCTCTTTTAGGATGGATTGATTGGATCTCCTTGCAGTCCAAGGGACTCTCAAGAGTCTTCTCCAACACCACAGTTCAAAAGCATCAATTCTTCGGCGCTCAGTTTTCTTCACCGTCCAACTCTCACATCCATACATGACCACTGGAAAAACCATAGCCTAGACTAGACTGACTTTTGAGTTATACTTTACCAAATTTTTAAAATATTCAATGTCATACAGGATAGATTTCAAAACTTTTAACATATATTCATTACAACCAGATATCTTCATACTCTTCTGTTAAATTTTGTTGCCTACTGAAACAGTTAAGATTTGGTTTGGCTGCATGTAAGAGAAATCCATTGGTAATGACTTACATAATTTTTAATTTATTTTTCTCAGCCAATAATAATTCTGAGGTAGATAGCCCAGACTGGAATAGTATGTCAGGAGGAAACATTTTTTTCCCCAATCTTGTAATGTTTTTCACATATACAAGGACTATTTAGAGTAATTCTGGTCTCTGGCATCTCTTAAAACTTTATTTTCTCTGCTCCAGGGAAGTGAAGGTGCTTCAGCTGATAGTTCAATGTGTCTGCTTAGCCTTATTATTCCATGCTTCCTTCCTTGCAGGTGAGCTGATCATAAAAAGCAAACATTCCTCACTTCTCCTCCAAGGGAAAGTTCTTCCCCCACCACACACAGATACCAGCCCTGGCTCATCATTGCTTGTGACTAGGTAAGTAAGTTTGCCTAATGATATTTAGTTAGCAATCTGGCTTTCACATTAAGCAACACAGTTCAATATAACATTACTCAGTAATAACGGTAATGCCTGCCCCCCTCCTTATTTAGTCTTTTGTTTGATCTCTCAAGTTATACATGAGCCATTGGGACTTCTCAGAACATTAACACAATGAAGAAGTCATTGAGAGTTCTAACTCTTATCTTTCTGCTCTGGACCCTGCTCCATATATCTTTCAACCTCAAGGTCACAATAAGGCTAATGCATTTCCAGAAAATTATTTTAAGTTTGCAGCAGGAAAGAGGAGGAAAAAGCAACACATAAATGACTAAACGTGTTCCTTTTGGTCATGAAAATAATGGCTTTACAGGAAGTCCTGTCTAATATACTTCTACTTTGTCCAAAACTGGGTACATGGTCACCTCTAGCTTCAAGAGAGCCTGAGAAGGAGATTGTTTATTCTGACAGCCTGAGCAAATCAGACCCATATTAAAAAAAAAAAAAACAACAAGCTAACTGAAAACAGAAAAACAGGAGGAAAAAGAATATTGTATCAGTAACCCTATATGCTTTCTATATAATGTAAAATTGTATAATATTACATAGGCAGCATGAATTCTATGTAGACAACAAGATATGCAAACTCTATGCCCCAAGAATTACTGCCCACCTTGTAGCTTATTCAACTAACCAAACACTGTATCTCCAAGTCTCCTCATATGATCTTTGCTCTTTCCATAATGTCCACTCTTACTTTATTTACCTATTCTGCAAGATTCATCCAGGCACTATCTATTTCATAGAGCCTACTCTTTCTCAGGTTGTGGTAGTAATGTCTCTTAAGAGAGCTTCTAGCACTCTTCACTTATGTTTATAATACTAAATTGGAAATATCTGATAAAAAGTTTGTTGTGTTTATTTGGTTCAACATGCTGCTGCTGCTGCTGCTAAGTCGCTTCAGTCGTGTCCGACTCTGTGCGACCCCATAGACGGCAGCCCACCAGGCTCCGCCATCCCTGGGATTCTCCAGGCAAGAACACTGGAGTGGGTTGCCATTTCCTTCTCCAATGCATGAAAGTGAAAAGTGAAAGTGAAGTCGCTCAGTCATGTTGATTCTTTACGACCCCATGGACTGCAGCCTACCAGGCTCCTCCATCCATGGGATTTTCTAGACAAGAGTACTGGAGTGGGTTGCCACTGCCTTCTCCATTGGTTCAACATATTAAAATGCTAAAACAAGTGCCTTATACATTACACATATTTTAATAATATTGCCTATTATTATTTTATTTATTTCATTTCTTCATTTTTAAAGACTATGCAATGAACAATAGAGACATATTTGATCTCAAAATAAAGTGTGCACATTTATAAAGATGCTCTCAAATTTGTTTCCCCTTTTGTATGCTTCAATTCATTTATATGCTCTAAACATTCTAAGATTTGTTTGAACAACATTCCTCCTAGACTGTAAAACCTTAAATCAGGGTATGGATCATAATAACCTCTTAATATTTGATGTGCATGTAGCACACACTGATTTAGACTCAGTTGTGCCTCACATCAATCAGGTTTGCTGTCTTAGAATATGTTTTAAAAGATATTATCTAGCTATAAAACTTTCCATATTACTTTCTCCTAAAAAAGAGATCATGATGATAAAAAATTCCTGCTAAATCAGTAATAAAATACCTTCACTGTAACTGATTTTCTAGGGTGCTTAAATCATAACACACAGTTATCTTCCTTTCTAGTTATTTATGGAGTCCACCTGAAACCTGAAGACTAGACAACTGAAGAGATAAAGGTGTAAAAAAAAGGTATGTATGCATGGGAGATGGAAATGGGAAGCCTGTTAGGTATCCTCCTTAAAGGTCCTCTCATATTCCCACGCTTCAACTTATCCCTGTTGGATGTTACAATTTTTGTACTAATACTATCTCCTCTTCTGGTTTTTCCATTCCAAAGCTTTGCAATCTTTGGTGAATCATTTAACATGTCCATGCCTCAGTTATATTATCTGTGAAATGGAGATAATAATAGCAAATATCTGGTAAAATGTTTGTTGTATTATTTGGGTCAACATATTAAAATGCTAAAATGAGTGCCTTATATATTATATATGTTTAAATAATATTGGCTATTATTATTTTATTCATGCCATTTCTTCATGTTTAAAGACTATGCAATGAACAATAGAAATACATTTGATCTCAAAATAAAGTGTGTGCATTTATAAAGAATTGCTAGCAATTCTCAGTACATCAGATCAAATGAATATACCCCAAATCAAGTTCACAGAGATTAGATGACATGTGCTATCTCTGATGTGAAGATAAAACTTAATTATGGTTAAAATAAGTTAGTGTATATATGAGCTTTAAAATTATTGCTAGGAACATTCTGATTTGTCTTTTCTCTTTTTCTTTCTTTCTTTTTTGGGGGGGCTATTGAGTTTAACAAGATTGCATTTATACCAGGAAAAATTTGTTCTTCATGTGGATTTGAGCACACCATGGACCTGAGTCCATATGATTAGGCTTCTTAATCTAAGCTGATTAGGCTTCTAAGCAGTGTGTTCTTAGGGAAGTCACTGAAACTTTGTTAACTTTATTAGTAAAATAAAGATGTTTGTATCTGCTTTGTTTTTATGAGAATTTATGTGAGGAATGACTAAAATATAAAGTGCTTATAATAGTTCATGGCACATGGCAGAAACATAATAAGTTTGTAAATGTAATAATTCTTGCATAATTACTCAAGCTCGTAAGTTAACTATATATTATAAATAGCTAGAAGGTGACTTATTTATTCATAATTACAACCATTACTGCCTAGGAAACTATTGCTTCATATCTTCTAGTGAGTACAATATCTCTTTAAAAAGAAATCTATTTGGAAAAACAAAATCAAAAGACTGGTTGGTAATCATAGTTTCTGAGAATGAAAAATTATTTTTATGGCAAAAATATTAATGACATCACATTGATAACCTAGTGATTTTATCTTCTCAAAAGCGATAAATATTTACCCAAGTTTGGACAGACTGAGTCCTTAAAAGGAAGGTCTATCATTTGAGTAATGCTTGAATGTGTCGTCTTTCTCACTGAAACTCTTATTTCTAAGTCCTAACTTCACTGTGCACAGTATAACTAGGCAAGACGGGTAGTAGGAAGTGGTTTTAGGATTAACATCTGTGAAAATGAAGGGAAGAAAGCTAAATTGAGCAAAGGAACAAGTTGAACTCTTCTGCGGCTCTTAATATATGTTCAGACAACCCCACAGACATACCTGGGACAAGAATTGGCCTTTAGATTTCATGAAAGAGGTGTAAGAAGGCTATATTTTTACTGTTGTATTAATACGTCTTTGGATGTGGGCTGCCCTAAGGAAAGGGTTGGTGACTAATAGTAAATCAATCAGCACTCTTCAAATGAGGCAGTTCTTAAAGGGGGATGACAACCAAGAGTACCTGCCAGCAGCAATTCCAGTAGCTGTGCAATAAGGCCTTCAAACCTTAAGGACTTTTGGGAGGTACCACACGGTATTTAACACACAGAAGAGCCATGACAGTGAATGACAAGATACTTCACCTACTAGACTAGGAAGGGCCACTTAAACAAGACATAGCCCCAGCGTAGCTGCTCTCCTAGTATCTTTACTAGGATAGATGAACACAGCCTTTGTCTCTAGTAAATCATTCAGTTATCTAATATGTTCTTTTTAATTCCAGTCAATAAATAGTGTCCAAAATAGTTTACAATTTTTTGGGAAGGTAAGAAGTTCATATATTATGTGGTCCCAGAATTGAGTTAATTTTTCTGTTTATCAAATGACCATGATAAGTATCAATGTAACATATAAAAAACAGAGTGCTGATGATATCAATCCTTGTCTCTTTTCACATTTGCTTGTGTAAACGTATTTTATGAATGGCAAACCGCTATGAAATTGCTCATAAATATTTAGTATAAATTACTGCGTGTACTAACCAGGCCGGTATGTATTTTGGTTCTTGTCAGCTTTATCATTTCAGCTGTTACTTATTTTACTTTATTTAACTTAGCCTTGGTGAATATGGCTTTACATTTACTCTGCATCTAAACCTGGAAGGCATTGTGGGTGGTATCTGTGATGATATTTTATGTTCAGTTATATGTAAAGAAAAATGCCAATGGGTACAGTGCTTGTAGATATAGAACAACTCTACAAAATTCATTGTAAATTTGTAAAAATATTCATTTTATTTCTATAACGTATTCAAATATAGGCTATTGATGTTACTTTCTGAAGCCTTAATTTTGATCTAGGAGCTTATGTTGATTTTTTGTCCACTAGACTTAACCAAAACTCTAAATCTTACAGTGCTGAGAACAGTTAGTACATCATTCTTCCGTACTGCTGAAAAAAAGAAAGAAAATTGCATTCTGTCATGGGTATAAAGTTACATACTTGCAGTCAACTTGCATAAAATAAGAAATGAAAGCATATAAATGTGATATAAATATGATAATTAGGCATTAATTCATACCCATTTATATCTGTAAAATGTATATATAAATCATCTGATTCACTTTAGACTACAACTATTTAGGAGCAAACTGCAGTTTAAGGATATTTAATGTTGTTCATAGTAAATTAAGATGAGGAAATAAGACTCCTTCAGGTAATTCAAACATGGATATTACAATTAAAAAATTATATACAGTAAACTGGTGCTGCGCCAAAATCACCATACCTCAAGAGAACTATAAGATTTACATAAAATAAACCAGAAAAACAAACAAACAAAAAAAACACCTACTTTAAACTTTCATGCAAGCACAGTTCAGTACTTCAGTTCAGTCGCTCAGTCATGTCCAACTCTTTGCGACCCCATGAATTGCAGCACGCCAGGCCTCTCTGTCCATCACCAACTCCAGAGTCTACCCAAACCCATGTCCATCGAGTTGGTGATGCCATCCAACCATCTCATCCTCTGTCGTCCCCTTCTCCTCCTGCCCCCAATCCTTCCCAGCATCAGGGTTTTTTCCAATGAATCAACTCTTCGCATGAGGTGGCCAAAGTATTGGAGTTTCAGCTTCAACTTCAGTCCTTCCAATGAACACCCAGAATTGCAATAGAAACTTACCTGTAAGTTTGAAGTACCAAACCTGTTAGCTATAGACACCAGAGGGAATTCTGGGAAACTATCCATATAGATGAATTATATTTCATATGATTCACATATATATATATATTTTCCCACTAATTTCCAACTGAAATTCCATTTTCTTCATATATATATATATATATATATATATATATATATATATATATCAGGCAAAAATTATGGTAATATTAGTGATGCCTGTAACTATTTCAGTAGGAAAACTCACAGACATTTTCATATCCTATTATACCAACTGCAAATATGTACTAGTATCTTTTATTCTTATTTTATTTTGAATTATGATAGCTAATAAATCTGCCAATAATTTATTTAACATATTATCAAGATGCATCCGTTTAACTATTTTGTTGTTCAGTTGCTCAGTCGTGTCCTACTCCTTGCAACCCTGTAGGCTGCAGCACACCGGTCTTCCCTGTTATTCACTATCTCCTGCAGTTTGATCAAACTTTTGTCCACTGAATCAGTGATGCCATCCAACCATCTCATCCTTTGTTGTTCCCTTCTCCTTCTGCCTTCAGTCTTTCCCAGCACCAGGGTCTCTACCAATGAGTCAGTTCTTTGTACAGTGGCCAAAGTATTGGGAGCTTCAACCTCAACATCAGTCCTTCCAATGAATATTCAGGACTGATTTCCTTTAGTATTGATCCCAGGCTTCCCTGGTGGCTTAGAAGATAAGAAATCCTCCTGCAATGCAGGAGACCTGGGTTCGATCCCTGGGTTGGGGAGATCCCCTTGGGCAGGAAATGGCAACCCACTCCAGTATTCTTGCCTAGAGAATCCCGATGGACAGAGGCACCTGGCGGGTTACAGTCCATGGGGTCACAAAGAGTTGGGTATGACTCAGTGACCAAGCACACCACAGCTTAGTCAGAGTACAGAGAGGATTGATTCTAAAGGTTACATATCATAGTTCTGCCTCTTAACTTTGTTGTCTTAAATACATCACTTCACAATTCTGTGGCACAATTTCTGTGTCCTTAATAGGGAAAAAATGCATATCTACCTTGTAATACTTCGGAAGCCTATAAGGAAGCAATGGGAAGAATGCATCCAGAATGAGTGTTCATTTTGCAAACCTTAGAGTTTAAAAGTCCAGTTTAATAAGACTAGCAGTTTTCAATCAAGCTATTTAATTGAGAAGACAGTTTAATTAACTGAACACATGACTGACCTGTGCTTGGTATCCTAGTCTTTCAATTAAGAATGATGGAACACTCTTAAGTTATATCTTTCTATAAAAGATTATCAATTATAAGTGCATGCCCCTTATGTTTCAAATAAACCTTCAGGAGAGAGTGCCCCTGCAGAATCACCAAAACTTCATTTCTAACCTTTGGTATGTTTTGATTGTACTTCAATATAATTTTATTGGTAAAGCCTTGACAGGAAATAGAGATCCTTTAACCTTCCTGGTTATTAAGTAAAAGAAAATGCTTAAGCTGGAATTCATTACAGACCTTGAACCTATAAAGTAGAAAACTAATATTCATGACTTTATATTCATTGAAAAACCTTAACCTTTAGGAATCATTAGTTTTCAGGATAGTCCATAAAGTTAAACCGAGCAGCACAAGGGCAGATGTGGAGAATCAGGGAGGGGAGTAGATCATGAACAGCATTGCCATTTAACATTGGCTAAGCAACAGTCTATTTTCCAGGCTCTCAGCAAGTAGCAAAACATTTTCAGAGCTCAGATTCCTCAAGGAATCTACCAAGGGAAGTAAGCTGCTTTCTAAAGCAACACAAATTGGCAAGTCTACCAGAGTATGTGGGACTTAAAGTTGTGGAAATATAAAAATCCTTCCCGAGGGAAATCAGTTGTTAACTTCATTTGGGATAATTGGAAGATTTCCTGTGTGTGTGCGCTTCAGTTTTCTTTCAGAGCATCAAAAATGTATATAGTAAACCACTCCAAAGTCCAGAGGTTTAAAATGACAGTTGTTTCCTGAATGTCTACTCAGGGTTGGCTTGATTGTTCTGCAGCTTTGGGTTGGGTTATAGTGATCTTGGGCTTCCCTTGTGTCTCAGCTAGTAAAGAATCTGCCTGCAATGTGGGAGACCTCGGTTCGATCCCTTGGTTGGGAACATCCCCTGGAGAAGGGAAAGGCTACCCACTCCAGTATTGTGGCCTGGAGAATTCCATGGGCTGTAAAGGCCATGGGGTCGCAAAGAGTCAGACACAGCTGAACAACTTTCACTCACACACTCACAGTGATCTTGACTCCTTAATTTTGTGTCTGCTGGCAGGCTGGCTTGGGGTTGCTGATCTAGGATGGCTTCAGTTCTCCTGAACATGTCCCTCATGTTCTCTCCTATAGGCTCGGAATTGATCTCATACTGGTGACAGAATTGTTAATACAAGGGAAAGAAGACTGGACATGAAAAAAAAGGCAAGCATGCACTTTTCAAGTCTCTGCTTATATCATGACTGCTGACACTGATTGACCCAAAGCAAGTCTCATGCATGCTTAATCACTCAGTCATGTCTAACTCTTTGTGACCCCATGGACTGTAGCCTGCTAGGCTCCTGTGTCTCTGGGATTCTCCAGGCAAGAATACTGGAGTGGTAGCCATTCCCTTCTCCAGGGAATCTTCCCAACCCAGGGATCCAATCTGCATCTCCTGCATTGCAGATGGACTCCTTACTGTCTGAGCCACCAGGGAAGCCATGGAGGAGACATGGAAAGGCAGATGCTAATTTCATCTACTCACAAATAATAAACTAGATGTAGTCTTTCTTTTATTAATAAATGCTTTTCCTCCAAAGAGTTCTCCTAAAAGGGAAAAAAATGGGCTTGCTTCAATTTTTTCAGATGAAAGTAGTCTTTCCTTGTCTGCTAATTAACATAGGATTCCAGAAAAGAATGGGCTTCCCTTGGGGCTCAGCTGGTAAAAAACCCACCTGCAATGCGGGAAACCTGGGTTTGGTCCCTTGGTTGGGAAGATCACCTGGAGAAGAGAAAGGCTACCCACTCCAGTATTCTGGCCTGGAGAATTCCACGGACTGTAAAGTTCATGGAGTCACAAAGAGGTGGACACAGCTGAGCGACTTTGGCTGACTTTCACCAGAAAAGAAGGACATGAACCCTTAGTAAGATCTATCTAAACTACTCTTCATCAGAACCTACTTAAGAATAGCTGATCGTACTTTAGCCTTCTATCTGCAATTTACAACAGCTTCTTGAGTATACATTATGAGATGATAATGAAGTTTTATTGCTCCAAATCACCACTGAAATGCTTTGTTGTGGGAGGCTGGGTCTCGTTATAACTCCAAAAGTATGCCTTCAGCCAGTTCATTTTCCCTTTCTTTTGGAATACTGTGATTAGTGATACATTTATTTCTGATTTTTAATCATAAACTTAATTTAGATCACTTTATCGATACATCTATTACGTGGTCAAGGTAAAGACTCTAATGCTCATCTTTTTTGCTTTGTAATCTATCTTATAATTCATTGTTTTTGTCTGGTATAACCCACTAGAGAGTATAGTGTATGTATATGAACTTACTTTAAGCTCCTAATTTATTCTTCGCTTCTATCTGTCATCGTCAGCTCTTTTATATTTATGTCTACTATTGATTGTTTGCTGATCTCCCATTTCCCTTGAGAAAAGAGTTATTAACTGTGTGTTATCACAAATTAGTACATCTTTATAGTTGAGGACACTAAGGCTCAGCAGGGTGAAGTGGCTGGTGCAACATGACTAAGTATGTAAGTGAAAGAGGAAGGATGCGAAACCAGTCATCTCAAAACATCATATTTACTGGCTATTCAGGTAGGGAACCAAGCCAAATTTAGCAAACTACATTTGAGAAGCAGATTGTTTTCTTTGGAAAAAATGAATATTTCTTCATCATTTAAAGTGACTTCAAGCATAGGCTCTCCTCTAAAAGGGAGATAAATTATGCATAATAATTAAATATAAATAGCTATACTGAAAAATAGAAAATGATATGTACCATAAAAAAGTACTGATGCATTTTTCAAGACCAACTTTTAACTTTGTATTTCACAGTGTAATATTATTGGGTCAGGACAGTAAAGAGCCAAACAACAGTAGATATCACAACTTTGCTCTCTCACTTCTAATAAGCTTGAATTTTCCGTTAACATAGTTCAAATTTTGAATTTTTGATGTGTTTATAACTATGTTTTCTGTTGCAGGATACTATTTAGGCATTTTTGAAGCATGCTGTATTATATTTATTCAATACAGTTGTTAAAATATTCACTTTTATTGTGTACATTCTAGACTGACAGATATTTTTTGTATGACACCCCCGTCCCCAGAATAGATAACATTTTTTCAAGAATATATGAAGAAGGGCAAAAGGTGAGATGGACTGAATGGAATGTTGTTAGTGAGCATCTGAGGATACTCAGGAAAAGGATTGGAAAGAAAGAAAATGAACATTTTAAATTTTTTCTTTTAAATTTGCTGTAAATAAATAAGCAAAACAAAAGAAGCTAGTAACTTTTTTTTTTTAATGAGTAATAAACATGGCTCTTTTGTTTGTCTGTTCATTTCAGTTCACTCCCTCATCATTAATACAATCTACAGGCCTGGAGTATTAGAACCACATCCAATAGAGGGTGGGAAAGATGTTAATAGTAACTTTAATTTGCAATTAATTTACTAAGTGGACAGAAATACTTGACATAACTAGGCAGCTTCAAAAAGTAATTTTGGTCTGTCATTGTAATGAAGGATTTGACATATTTTTAACTGAAGAGGAAGTCATTGTTTTAATAGTTAGAAACTGATTTCTAATGCTGTTGGAAGAGATGCAATTTTTATTTACATATATGAAGTCCAAAAGGGAGAACATTTTATGGGACAAAATCTGAACCAGTCATCCTTAGCAGAATGAAAATTGTCATGCGGCATTTTAACACTATTGTCTGCTCAAGGTTCTGTGGTTCTGTGATTTTTCATGTAGGGTAAGTGGTAATAGAAGCTAAAAAGTTTTCAAAAGTGACTTTTTTTTTGTTATAAAGGACACTATTGGGATAACAGTCAAATCTTGAATGGGGTCTGAGGATTACATGCCAGTAATGATCATTATTAATTTCTTGATTTGGTGGTTGTATTGTGGTTATGTAGGAAAAGGTCTTTTTTTTGTTGGAAACACGATATAGTATGCAAAAGTGAAGGGGCTTAGGTCAGCAATTTACTCTTCAATGGTTTCAGAAAAAAATTTTCTTTCCACTAAATTATAACTCTTTAAAAGTTTGGGATCCTGTCAAAATTCAATAAAATATTTTAAATTAAAAAAAAATGACATTTTTAAAACAAATTTCAAAGATACTATACTATATAATGATAATATTTTATGAAAGTGGTTGTAATTTAATTCTTGAGTTAAGAATATTTTATTATAACCATTTTTGTATATTTGATTTTTAACTTTCCTCTTTTTAAATTTTAATAGATAAAAGATGCATAATTTATTTATAAATGCCCAAGTAATATCAGATAATAGTGATGCTGGATAATGTCAATGCTAAATGTAGCAGTGAAATTATAAATCACATATTTAATTTCACATAAGCATATTATAAATAAAATGATATCCTACTGAGAAAGTGACACAATTGGACCATTTAGCAGGGAAAACAAATTCTGAAACAAAATAACAAAAAGTGACACAACCTGAATATGTTATGAGATGAAGTCAATATTTTAGGGGTCATAAACTACTCTCCTAATCTTGGTATATAAAGTGAATAACAGTAAAGGGGCAACTTAAGACTAAAGCTTAGTCATAAACAGAAGTATAGCAGGCTGAAATATGCAGAGTATAAAAATCAGTTTAAGAAAAGGGAGTGAGGATATTGAAAAAGAATTCAGGAACATGCAAATAAAAAAACCCTAAATGACATAAAGTATTGCTAGTTCATTGATAGCCTTCTTTGTAATGTTAGAATTTTGTTTTGTAGGCTTATCAATTCAGTTCAGTTCAGTTGCTTAGTCATGTCCGACTCTTTGCAACCCCATGAACCGTAGCACAACAGGCCTCCCTGTCCATCAACAACTCCTGCAGTCCACTCAAACCCATGGCCATTGAGTAGGTGATGGCATCCAACCATCTCATCCTCTGTCGTCCCCTTTGTCTCCTGCCCTCAATCTTCCCCAGCATCAGGGTCTTTTCAAATGAGTCAGCTTTTTGCATCAGGTGGCCAAAGCATTGGAATTTCAGCTTCAACATCAGTCCTTCCAGTGAACACACAGGACTGGTCTCCTTTAGGATGGACTGGTTGGATCACCTTGCAGTCCAAGGGACTCGCAAGGGTCTTCTCCAACACAACAGTTCAAAAGCATCAATTCTTTGGTGCTCAGCTTTCTTCATAGTCCAACTCTCACATCCATACATGACCACTGGAAAAATCATAGCCTTGATTAGACGGACCTCTGTTGGCAAAGTAATGTCTCTGCTTTTTAATATGCTGTCTAGGTTGGTCATAACTTTCCTTCCAAGGAGTAAGCGTCTTTTAATTTCATGGCTACAATCACCATCTGCAGTGATTTTGGAGCCCAGACAGAATCAAAAGCTAGAATGATTTTGTATGATAATGAGTTGATTTCTTCCAAAGAGGCATGTACCTTTACAACTGCTTGCATTTGCCAAATAGAGTTAAATACATTTGCTCAATGAAAATTGCAAAAGCTTATTTTTTTTGAAAAATATTTTTACAAACTTGCCTTGTATGATTTAGCACAAAGTTTCTTCAGTTGATCAATTAAAAAACAATTGACTTAGTATAATACTATTTTTGAAGCATACCATGTTAGTCTTTATTCATTTACTGATTTCTTTAATGGATGCTGAATATATCTAAAAAATATATTTTTACTTTAAAATTTTGTAACATTTATGGACAGGAATCACCCTGAGTATATTTACAAATAGTTGTCTTTACTAAATATTACAGTTTTGGGTATTAGTCCATATCAGTGAATGCATATTTAATTTGGACAGCATATTGAAAAGCAGAGACATTACTTTGCCAACAAACGTTCATCTAGTCAAAGCTACGGTGTTTCCAGTAGTCATGTATGGATGTGAGAGTTGGACTATAAAGAAAGCTGAGCACCGAAGAATTGATGCTTTTGAACTGTGGTGTTGGAGAAGAATCTTGAGAGTCCCTTGGACTGCAAGGAGATCAAAACCAGTCAATCCTAAAGGAAATCAGTCCTGAATATTCATTGGAAGGACTGATGCTAAAGCTGAAACTCCAGTACTTTGGCCACCTGATGCGAAGAACCGACTCCTTTCAAAAGACCATAATGCTGGGAAAGATTGAAGGCAGAAGGAGAAGGGGATGACAGAGGATGGGATGATTGGATGGCAACACCGACTCTATAGACATGAGTTTGAGCAAGCTCCAGGAGCTGGTGATGGACAGGGAGACCGGGTGTGCTGCAGTCCAAGGGATCACAAAGAGTCAGACATGACTGAGTGACTGAACTGACTGACTATATTTAATTTAATCCTTTACAGTTTTATTGTATTCATTCTTTGCACTCAGGCTTTTAAAGTGGGTCAGTTACAAACAGCAAACTGAAGGAATTATCTTCTATGTTTATTATTCAATTGCTCTCTTTGTCTTTTACTGCAAAATTCAGTGAATTTGTCTTTAGTATAACTGACATATTAGATTTATTTTTATGTATTAGTTTGTGCTATCTTTGTGTTTCTATGCCAAGATACTTGAGCCACAGAAATTGTGAGATAGTAAATGTCTTGTTCTAAACAGCTACAATTTGGGGGTCCCTGTATGGGCTTCCCTGATAGCTTTTTGGTAAAGAATCTACCTGCAATGCAGGTACCCACTCCAGTATTCTTGGGCTTCCCCTGTGGCTCAGCTGATAAAGAATCTGCCTGCAGTGTGAGAGACCTGGGTTCTGTCCCTGGGTTGGGAAGATCTCCTAGGGAAGGGAATGGCTACCTACTCCAGTATTCTTGCATGGAGAATTCCATGGACAGAGGAGCCTAGTGGGCTACAATCCATGGAGTCTCAAAGGGTCAGAGACGACTAAACGACTAACACCTTCACACTTTTCTAGCTTACTAAAGTGAGCATTCTCTTTAACTGTGGATGTAAAACTCATGAAATAATTTTAATTTTGGTGGTTACTATATAAGAAATAAACATATGAAATGTATGTAGCATTTTTTTTTTCTGAGAGGCTTTTCAAAATTCTCTAGTAATCCAAATGTATTATTCTGGTTAAGATATAGTTTCATAAACCTTATGATTTGTTGTTGCTAGACTTCATTTTTCATTCTAATGACTAGCTCTTATAATTAGACTATATTTCAGTAGAAACAGTTATTGTGAAAAAAATAATTTTCATTGTTAAAACACTGAAGCCACATGATAATTTTTCTCAGTTATTTGCAGTTGTTATTCTAAAAGAAGAAATTACAAAAGAAAACTATTTCTAAACTCGTGTTTAAATGAATTCAAATCAGTTTCAAGTGTTTAAAATATTATTCACTATTTTATTATTAATTTAGTATATGTTATATTATTCATGTGGTTTTGATTCTCATTTGCAAGGGAAATATTCTGGAAGCAATTCAGGGCACTTTATCCAATTCTGAAGAAAGTTAAGTGATAACTAAGCAAAGCATATTTAATTGACAGATGAATACATGTTTCATGACCTATTTAATCACAACTATTACTATGTAAAAATTTGGGAAATTTAAATAACTAAACAATTGTTTGTGTTCTTATTCACCATATTTATTCCCATATATTCATAATTGGAAGAGATGGCCAAACCACTGCTTTCAGCAATTTCAACAATTTAGCCTTTAGCTCTTTAAAGATTATCTCAACATACTGATTAATTCCCTAGAGTTAGATATTAAGTAATCTCAGATTTGTTAAAAGAAGTATATGCTTTAATTTACTGGAGAAAAATGCACTGAAATCAAGTGTTATAGAAATTATTTTTGAAGTTGAAGTACGCATGATAATTAAACCATTTCCACTGTGTTTTTAGCATTGCCTCTCATCACAATAACATTTTCAATTTTCTATTTTATTTAAAAAAATTTGAAATTTTGAATTACCCTCAATAATATCTTAGAAGATTGCCACAGGGAGTGTTTAAGCAGTCATTTAAAACATACCAAGGAAAATAAATAAAACTGAATTAAAACCTGAAAAGCCTGAACTAGTTCAGAGTTCAATAAGAATCGTTTATGAGAAGTTGACATTGCAGAATTCTGAAAAAGATACATATCTTTTTAGTATAAATACATCTAGGAGTGAACTTGTACATAAAATTGCAACGTTTTTTAACCCATAAAATTCTCACCTTTTTCATTCTTAAAATTGTGGTAAAAAACACATGTCATAAAATTTACCATTTAACCATTTCTACAATTATTTGCTAGTCACTTAAGTAGTATGCCTTACTTAAGAAATTCCTTCCTATAGTTTCCTAGAATTCCCTAGCAAATAGAATTTTCTATGATGATAGAAATTGTATTTGAGGGAATATAGGCTAGCAAAACATTGGTTTTACTTACTTCATTCATCATTATTTGTTGAAATACTACCATATTCCTGTGTGCTGCACACAGACATGGATATAAAGTACTAAACAATAACACACCTGAACCGTGATGAGTTGCTGGGAGGGAATTTAATGATATGAAACAGAAAGAAAAATGTGCTATTCAATATAAAGACTGTTTTCTTCTGAGATCCCAATAAAAAAGTAACTTGAAGATGGGGTAATATTAATCAATTCAATCATTTAAATGCCATGGGGAAAAATAACATATTAGTAAACATGTTACAGATAAAGTATGTTCATATTAGAGTCAAAGTTGCTGCCAGTTTAACAAATCAAGTTGTTAGACAGGAATCTGGAGATTTTTTTTTTTCTGGAAAAGTAAAATAATAAAGACTCTACTCAAATACAGAGTTTCTGCATTTAATTACTGGGAATGTTTTACCATGTGATAAAAACAAAAATATTAAAAAGCAGAAATAAACAAAGCACAGCTTTGAATAAGAAATTATTCATCTGAACCTAGAAGAAAATAAATACAAACTGGAGTAAAATGACATTGTTGTATATCTAGATCCTAGAAATATATTTGGTAAATTCCTATTTATGAACTTTGTGCCTTCTTTATATTTACAGTATAATGTACTACTTCTGTTTTTCTGAAAATAAATAGAAGTTCATAATTACGATTATAAACAACATTGATATCTATTGTGACCTTTTTCCAGATGCCAACATATAGATATTACAAAAACATGTAATGCTTATATAATTGGGGAAATATCACTCTGTATAGAAACTACTCTTACTTGCTAGTCGATGTATCTATTAGAGATAGCATATCCAGTGACACTGTCAAAGACATTTCTAATTCAAGAGAGGCAGTAAGAGAGAACACTTCAAAGCAATCACTTGTAGCTATGGAACGTCATTGTATGTTCAAGTTAAAGCTCTTTGTTTCAGTCTGTCGGTCAATAGACCTTGTATCCTGAATGACTCTCTTAAAATGAAAAATCACACTAGAATGGTGTGAGTGAGATAAACTGTGCATGAGATATGTGAAGGCTGACTAAGTCTGCCTTCTTTAAAATATAATGGAAGCTAGCAGAGGAAAAACAATAACAAACTTTGATCTGAATTTCTTGGTATACTTAAACATCTGTATCATCATATTAAAAAAAACAAGGCTGATTTAGGAACTAAAAGAGGACTGCATCCGACTTGGGGTGTATAGTCATAGTTCAAGTTGTTTTTTTTTTCATTCAATTATTCATTTGTTTATTTATTAACTTTATATATTCACTTCAGCTAAAATTTTAATTTTAAATAAATCATTCTTTGGCTAGTCACTTAAATATTATGCCTCATGAAGCCCTTCACATATTTCCTAAAATTCCCTGGTAGTAGCATTTTCTGTGATGATGGAAATATTTTATATCTGTGCTGTCCAACATGATTAAGTAGTGGCTTTGTGTGGCTATTGAGCACTTCAGCTTTGGGAAATAGAACAGAGACATTAATTATAAATTTTATTTGCTTTATTTATTTTAGCTGTACTGGGTTTTCACTGCTCTCTGTGGGCTTTCTCTAGTTGCAGCAAGTGGAGTCCTCTCTCTAGTTGTAGTGTGCAGGCATCTCATTGCAGTGGCTTCTCTTGTTGCAGCACAAGAGTGCTATGCCTCAGTAACTGTGGTGTGTGGGCTTAGTTGCCCCATGGCATGTGGAATCTTGCTGGACCAGGAATTGAACCTGTGTCTCCTGTGTTGGAAGGCAGATTCTTAACCACTTGACCACCAGGGAAGTCCTAAATTTTATTTACCTTTAAATAAAATTTAAATATATAAAGCCATATATGGCTAATGGCTACTCTACTGACCAGCACAGATATAGACAAAGGAACTTGTACATATATTGGACAAAAAGTTTTGTCTTCATCCTTTGATGAGAATTATGGAAGAGGGCTCACTTAAGAAGAGTTTTATTTCCTTCCATATTTTTGAATTTATATTACTATCTGTTCAATAGAAAAGAAAGAAGTTAAGTAGAAATGAGTTTTCTTTTCACTTTACATTCATTCAGAATTAAATGATCAGCCTTTTGTGTTGTCAGTTTCTTTCTCTGAATATAATCAATAACCAACCAAAAAAGGCTATGATAAATGCTAAAAATAAGACCCAAACCAGAAATCACATTGCTTTGCGATCCATACCTTCTTATAATTATCTTAGAAGTTGATATTTATCATTCAGTCTTGGTTATATATTCTCTATACTTTAATACAATTTTCATACAGATAAGAAAGACCTTCTCAACGATCAACGCAAAGAAATAAAGGAAAAGAATAGAATTGAAAGACTAGAGATCTCTTCAAGAAAATTAGAGACACCAAGGGAATATTTCATGCAAAGATGGGCACAATAAAGGACAGAAAAGGTATGGACCTAACAGTAGCAGAAGATATTAAGAAGAGGTGGCAAGAATATGTAAAGGAGTATACAAAAAAAGATCTTAAGGACCCAAATAACCATGATGGTGTGATCACTCACCTAGAGCCAGACATCCTGGAATGAGAAGTCAAGTGGGCCTTAGGAAGCATCACTATAAACAAAGCTAGTGGAGGTGATAGAATTCCAATTGAGCTATTTCAAATCCTAAAAGATGATGCTGTGAACGTGCTGCACTCAATATGCCACCAAATTTGGAAACTTCAGCAGTGTCCACAGGACTGCAAATGGTCAGTTTTCATTCTAATCCCAAAGAAGGGCAATGCCAAAGAATGCTCAAACTACCACACAATTGCACTCATCTCACACACTAGTAAAGTAATGCTCAAGTCTCCATGTCAGGCTTCAACAGAACGTGAATGGTGAACTTCCAGATGTTCAAGCTGGATTTAGAAAAGCCAGAGGAACCAGAGATCAAATTGCCAACATCCTTTGGCTCATAGAAAAAGCAAGAGAATTCCAGAAAAAACATCTATTTCTGCTTTATTGACTATGCCAAAGCCTTTGACTGTGTAGATCACAACAAACTGTGGAAAACTCTTCAAGAGATGGGAATACCAGACCACCTGACCTGCCTCCTGAGAAATCTGTATGCAGGTCAAGGAGCAACAGTTAGAACTGGATATGGAACAATAGACTGGTTCCAAATCGGGAAAAGAGTATGTCAAGGTTGTATATTTTCACCCTGCTTATTTAACTTATATGCAGAGTACATCATGCGAAATGCCAGGCTGGAGGAAGCACAAGCTGGAATCAAGATTGCCAGGAGAAATATCAATAACCTCAGAAACACAGATGACACTGCCTTTATAGAAGAAAGTGAAGAGGAACGGAAGAGCCTCTCGATCAAAAGTGAAAGAGGAGAGTGAAAAAGCTGGCCTAAAGCTCAACATTCAAAAAACTAAGACCATGGCATCCAGTCCTATCACTTCATGGCAAATAGATGGGGAAACAATGGAAACAGTGAGAGACTTTATTTTGGAGGCTCCAAAATTACTGCAGATGGTGACTGAAGCCATTAAATTAAAAGACACTTGCTTCTTGGAAGAAAAGCTATGACCATCTTAGATAGTATATTAAAAAGCAGAGACATTAGTTTGCCAACAAAGGTCCATCTAGTCAAAGCTATTGTTTTTCCAGTAGTCATGTATGGATATGAGAGTTGGACTATAAAGAAAGCTGAGCACCGAAGAATTGATGCTTTTGAACTGTGGTATTGCAGAAGACTCTTGAGAATCCCTTGGACTGCAAGGAGATCAAAACCAGACAATCCTAAAGGAAATCAGTCCTAAATATTCGTTGGAAGGACTGATGCTGAAGCTGAAACTTCATGACAACAGAGGATGAGATGTTTGCATATCATCAGTGATTCAACGGACATGAGTTTGAGCAAGCTCCTGGAGTTGGTGATGGACAGGGAAGCCTGGTGTGCTGCAGTCCGTGGGGTCACAAGGAGTCAGACACAACTGAGTGACTGAACTGAACTGTCAATGGAAAACCACTTTTATGACTGCCATTTGTTCTTTTTTATCTTCTCTATGTTTTCTTGTTTTATATGTTATATATTTTTCATTTAAGTATAGTTGATTTACAACATTTTGCCAATCTCTGCTGTATAGAAAAGTGACTCAGTTACATACATACATACATTGTTTTTTTAATATTATTATCCATTATGGTTTTTCAATGGATAGTGAATAAAATTCCCTGTGCTCTACATTAGGACCTTATTCTGTATCCATTCTAAGTGTAATAGTTTACATCTACCAGCCCCAAACTCCCAGTCCATCTTTGTCCCTCTCCTTCCCCACCCCCACCCCAGCAACCACGGTCTGTTCTCTCTATGAGTATGTTTTTGTTTTGCAGGTAGGTTCATTTGTGCCATATTTTAGATTCCACATAGAAGTGATGTCACTTGGTATTTGTCTTTTTCTTTCTGATTTACTTCACTTAGTATGATAATCTCAAGTTTCATCCACGTTGCTACAAAAGGTGTTATTTCATCTTTCTATGGATGAGTAGTATTCCATTGTATATGTGTACCATGTCTTCTTTATCCATTCATCTGTCAGTGGACATTTTGGTGGTTTCCATGGTTTGGTTATTGTGAGTAGTGCTGCTATGAATATAGATGTGCATGTATCATTTTAAATTATAATTTTATCTGAGTATATTCCCAAGAGTGTGGTTGTTGGATCATATGATAATTCTATTTTTAGTGTCCTGAGGAACCTCCATACTGTTTTCCGTAGTGGCTGTACCAACTTATATTCCCACTAACAGTGTAGGAGTGTTCCCTTTTCTCCACACCTTTTCTAGTATATGTTATTTGTAGAGTTTTTAATGATGGTCATTCTGACTGATGTGAGTGGTTCCTCATTGTTATTTGATTTACATTTCTCTAATATTTAGTGATATTGAGTATCTTTTTATTTGCCTACTCTCCATAGGTATGTCTTATTCGGAGAAATGTCTGTTAAGGTCTTCTGCCCATTGTTTAGTTTTTGTTGTTGAGTTTTATGACTCAACAATATTTTGCCAATCTCTTCTATACAGAAAAGCAACTCAGCTACACACATATAAACATTCTTTTTATATTATTTTACATTAATAATAATTATTTATTATTAAATAAGTTATTATCCAGCAACTTAGTTTTTTGGAGATTAAGACTTGTTGCATCATTTGCAAATATTTTGTCCCATTCAGTAGATTATCTTTTCATTTTCCTTATGATTTCCTTTGCTGGGCAAAAGCTTGTAAATTTGATTAGGTCCCATTTGTTTATTTTTGTTTTTATTTATATTGACTATTTCTATCTGCTTTTTATTGTAGATCACTCTCAAATACTAAAAGTCAAAATTCTAAGAGCTTCTCGTTCATCTTCACATGCATCAGTCCTCTGTTTTGGACTTGCTCCTAATACTTTTATGATATTTTAAAACTATTTTTCAAAAGTCTACAATTCATATACCCAATTATTCTCCAGCCTCACCTTCCTACTCTGTGGTGACTTGCCAGGCCACTTCATTTTTAAGAACATCAACTCTCTCTTTTTCAGCCTCTTTCTTCCTCTTGAAAATGAAACAGCTATACTCACATTTGATTTTATTCAGACCAAATCACAACAGAAATCCAGTCTCCACTAATAAAGTCAAGGAAAATTTAACTTTGAGGAGAGAAGAAATATAATATAATAAACAGAAGAAATTAACTCCAAATGATTTCTCCTGTTCAACTGGAAAAAAAAAAAGGGAAAATATCTAGAAATAGAGTCAGGACAGCAGTGTTTTAGTTTCTATTTCTCTCCATCAGAAGAATCAATTATCAAAAGAAAACTGAAGACCTTATCAGTTGAGATATCTTTTGGTGAATGAATCACATTAAAGATGTGCAGATAGTGGAAATTATCATTATACTTAACTTCTATTTCAGGTTTGACAGCCTTCATGATGCATGGTAGAAAATTTTCATCTATTTCCTGCACCTGGCAAATAGGCCTCCAATGTGTTATTTACTAAAGACACCACTTCTGTTCTTTCTTCTAGAATCCAAGCTATATCCTCTTGATTATCATCTTTTTTTCTAAATAGCCTGTTTTTTACACCTGAGAAGCAGCAGCTACAAGTGTGTAATCCTGCCAAAGCCACACAGTACGTTCCAACACAAGATAAACCTTGAGTATATGTAACACATTCCAATACAAGATAAATGACCATGCTAGTTAACAGAGAACATTATTTTGGCACAATTCAGATGAATATACTTGTTTACATGAGGCTTTCATAATTATATAAAAACACTAGAAATTAACCTATAAAAATCCAAAAAATGATTATGGTCATGATATTGATAGTTAAAGGGAGTAGGAACTTAATGAAAAACAGATAACCATACATTTTATAAGTAAATGTTCCTATTTAAGATTTTCCTATGCACTAAAATTCCATTTTATCTCATTTTAAGAATATGAACACTATGTAGCTTGGATCATGTTTGAAACCAGAATTTGGTAATTAAATTCTCTTATTTAAAGTGTAATATTAACTTATGTAATTCTAAATTCTATCCTCATTATAGTATAGTATGGTAGTATAGCACACATACATAGTATAGTATCAAGAGTAATAATACTATATTTAATCCAACAATTCCTTGATATTGTGCTATAAGTCTTAATATTTTTTTTCATAATAAACAGCATTTATGAGAAATCTTTAGGTTATATACGTATGAATAAACTGTTCATTAACTGTATGTTATTTTTTCTTGTTTTTTTTTTATATTTGTCTATGTGAGATCAACAACAAAGAAACAAAAGGCAATCAATTAAAATCTTATTATGAATTATCCATGCATTCCTGAGGCTTTCTGAGTTTAAAGTATTTAACTCAAGAGAAATGTACTTTTTTTTTTCTTTATGTTGTAAATATTATCAACAAAAATCAGAGGGACAAAAAAGCTTCAAACTGGTGTGATTATAACATACCATCAATGAAAGTCAAGTTTCCAATCCTTGACTGCCAAAGGTGGAAATGAGCATCTGAGGCTAGTGCTTACTACAGCAATCTAAAGACAGAAACTGCTGTTCTTAAATCTAGGAAGCAAAGTGAGATCTAGCATTGATTTCCAAAATGCATAATTTTAGAACTCGTTCCTGTAATCCTATGGGTTTGATCTTTCTAATGATGATTTCCACTTAAATCACCTATCTAAAGCTTTTTTATTTAAACTGTTTATAAAGCCTTTATAAATAATTTGTAATTACTATCAATGTAAAGGTATCTTTAATTATTAATTTCCTTTGGCATGATTTCCGATGATCCAAGTCAACTGTATATTCAGAATAATTTCACTCTTTGTCTTTCAAAAAATACTGCTAAGAACCTATATTAATTCTGGTAATGAAGCATTGAGTTGCAGGTATGGATGATTAATTTGAATTTTGAGGGTGAGGAATTGGCATTGTTGAAGTATGTAAGCATAAGTCCTTTTTTTCATATCTTATCTCTTACAGGTAGATGAAACGGTCTGTTATAGTCTAATATAGGAAAAACAGGGGCTTTTAAAATGAAATGGCTGAATAAGTTACTCATTCCTTTTGAGCCTGAGTTTTCTACAGAAAATGAAGATAAGAGCTTTTTTAATGGGATTATTAAGAGGATGAAATGGATTTTTATGTGTATCATACTGAGAAAAATGCCTCACATGTAATAATTCCTTATTAATTTTATTGTAGTCATTGAACCTTTGACAGCTTTCTCTATACTGACTTGTTCTTCTCTAGTTAAAATTTTATTAAATTTTCCTATCCTAAAACCACGTTCTATTGATGCTCTGATCTGTAAGATGTCTAATGTTCTCTTTTGCCCTTTTGAAAACTCCTTAATAGAATAGTTTATAGTTATTAACACCAATAGTAGTAGAGTCCATACACTTTCACAAAAACATGCAATTTACAGACATAGGCTTATAATGCTGCTGCTGCTGTTTGGTTACTAAGTTGTGTCTGACTCTTTGCAACCTCATGAACTGTAACCCACCAGGCTCCTCTGTCCATGGGATATCTCAGACAAGAATACTGGAGTGAGTTGCCATTTCCTTCTCCATGGGCTCTTCCCCACCCAGGGATCAAATGCACATCTCCTGCTTAGCAGGTAGATTCTTTACCACTGAACCATCTGGGAGGGTCAGGCTTATAATGCTTAATATTTTGGCCATGATTCTCTTCAATGACTTATTTGTTCTAACATCTTTACAGATTAGCGAATTTAGAACTGCATTATCATTTTTCATGGCCAAAAATTATAGTACAATAATTCTCTATTGCTTTGGTAAACATGCTACATTACTCCTGTTTTTTTATTATTTATTCTTTTCCCTATTGGAAAAGCAGTGTGGTATAGCGCTTTGAATCAGAAGTTCTAACTCTATACTGCTAGAGTGAAAATCTTGTTCCTACTACTTAATAGTTGAGTAATCTTTGATAAACTACTTACTTGTTATAAGCAGAAAGTTGTTATTGGACACTGTAATTATAGTAGCAGTATACTACATGCACATGCAAATATACAAAATCTATTTAAAGATGGTACACTTACGATACTGGCAACTCATTTGAGACTAGATACCTGAGCGGGGTGGGAAAGAGCTGGCGAGAGTTAGTTAAAGATAGTATTTCATATGTTATAAGCTGTCAGGTGTTGGTAATCCAGGGACAAATTTTGCAACTTTAGGTATTGGTTTAAAAGAAAATGGAGGTTCGATTAGATTATTATAGATATAATTTTAGGGATGCTAAGGCAATAACTGTTAGAACTGGACATGGAACAACACACTGGATCGAAATCGGGAAATGAGTATATCAAGGCTGTATGTGATCACCCTGCTTATTTAACTTATATATGAAATACAACATGAGAAATACTGGACTGGATGAACCATAAGCTGGAATCAAGATTTCCAGGAGAAATATTAATAATCTCAGATATGCAGATGATACCACACTTATGGCAAAAAGCAAAGAAGACCTAAAGAACCTTTCGATGGAAGTGAAAGAGGCGAGTGAAAAGAGTTAACTTAAAACTCAACATTCAGAAAACTAAGATCATGGCATCTGGTCCCATCACTTCATGGCAAATAGATGGGGAAACAGTGGAATTGGGGGGCTCAAAAATCACTGCAGATGGTTACTGCAGGCATGAAAGTAAAAGACGCTTGCTCCTTGGAAGAAAACCTATGACCAACCTAGACAACTTAAAAGCAGAGAGATTGCTTTCCCAACAAAGGTCCATCTAGTCAAAGCTATGCTTTTTCCAGTAGTTATTTATGGATGTGAGAGTTGGGCTATAAAGAAAGCCGAGCGCCAAAAAATTGATGCTTTTGAACTGTGGTGTTGGAGATGACTCTTGTGAATCTCTTGGACAGCAAGGAGATGCAACAAATCCATCCTAAAGGATATCAGTCCTGAATATTCATTGGAAGGATTGATGCTGAAGTTGAAACTCCAATACTTTGGCCACCTGATGCAAAGAACCGACTCATTTGAAAAGACCCTGATGCTGGGAAAGATTGAAGGTGGAAGGAGAAGGGGACAACAGAGGATGAGATGGTTGGATGGCATCACTGACTCAATGGACATGAGTTTGGGTGAACTCCAGGAGTTGATGATGGACAGGGAGGCCTGGCATTCTGCTATCCATGGGATCACAAAGAGTCAGACAGGACTGAGCGACTGAACTGAACTGAAGGCAGTAAGGAGAATAATTTTATCTTAATGAAAATTCAGAACATTGTAGACTAGACAAGATCATATCTTATATTAAGTATTGTATGTATAGATAGAATTTATCATATAATAGACTCCTTCTTGACCTAGAATTCTTAGCATTTGGTTTTTTAGCTAAGTTTTATTGAACAATCTTTCCTCTTGCTGTATTTATCAAAACTCCTTTTGGATATACATGTATATTAGAAAACCTTTTATAGGGAAGTTTACCCAGAGTTGTGAACTTTAATTGTTTTCATTTTATTGATCTATTTATTATTCTTACTGCACCTTTCTTTACCAAGGACACACACTTTTTTGACTTCATGGTAACCTGTGTTGATCAACTTTCTTAGAAGATATGTACCCTCATGTCATCCGCAGGAAAATGTGATAGACAAAATTTCCATTTGCCCTAACTGTGAGTCAGTCAGAGAGGTAACTGGGACCCTAAAACCAGTGATTCCCTTCTGACATCAATTCCTGATTCATTATAAATTCTAAAATTTCTGCCATAAAATGTCAGCAAATTAGCATAACATATTGGAAGCATAATGTTATAGTCTTTTATCTTTTATTGTGGTAATATACACATAACATGAAATCTACCATCTTAACCACTTTTAAGAATACAGTTTAGTAGGATAAAAAAACACTCATAATATTGTGCTACCATTACCACAGTGCCTCTCCAGTACTCTTTCATATGGTAAAACTGAAACTCTACCTATTAAACAGTAACTCCCCATTATCCACTTCCATCTAGCCCCTGGCAACCATCATTCTATTTTCTATGTCTTTGGTTTGGACTATTTTATCTACCTGTTAAAGTGGGATTATGTAGCATTCTTTTTGAAACTAACTTATTTCACTTAGCATAATATCCTCAAGTTTCATCCATGTTGCGAGATGTTATACATGTGTAGCATATGTAGGATTTTTAAGGCGAATATATTTCATTGGATGTATATAGAACATTTTGTTTATCCATTCATGCATTGATAGACACTTGAGTTGATTTCACATTTTAAGTATTGTGAATAATGATGCATTACACATGTTCAGTTAAGTTCTGTTTGGTCGCTCAGTCGTGTCTGACTCTTGGCAACCCCATGGACTGCAGAATGCCAGGCCTCCCTGTCCATCACCAACTCCCAGAGTTTACTCAAACTAACATCCATTGAGTCGGTGATGCCATCCAACCATCTCATCCTCTGTTGTCCCCTTCTCCTCTCACCTTCATTCTTTCCCAACATCAGGGTCTTTTCAAATGAGTCAGTTCTTCACATCAAGTGGCCAAAGTATTGGAGTTTCAGCTTCAACATCGGTCCTTCCAAAGAATATTCAGGACTGATTTCCTTTGGGATAGACTGGCTGGATCTCCTTGCTGTCCAAGGGACTCTAAAGAGTCTTCTCCAACACCACAATTCAAAAGCATCAGTTCTTTGGTGCTCAGCTTTCTTTACAGTCCAACTCTCACATCCATACATGACTACCAGAACAACCATAGCTTTTACTACAAGTACATTTGTTGGCAAAGTAATGTCTCTGCTTTTTACTATGCTGTCTAGGTTGGTCATAACTTTTCTTCCAAGGAGTAAACATATTTTAATTTCATGGCTGCGGTCACCAACTGCAGTGATTTTGGAGCCCCAAAAAATAAAGTCAGCCACTGTTTCCACTGTTTCCCCATTTATTTGCCATGAAGTGATGGGGCCAGATGCCATGATCTTAGTTTTCTGTATGTTGAGTTTTAAGCCAATTTTTTCACTCTCCTCTTTTACCTCTATCAAGAGGCTCTTTAGGTTTTCTTTGCTTTTTGCTATAAGTGTGGTGTCATCTGCATATCTGACGTTATTGCTATTTCTCCTGGCAATCTTGATTCTAGCTTATGCTTCATCCAGCCCAGAGTTTCTCATGATGTACTCTGCATATAAGTTAAATAAGCAGGGTGACAATATACAGTCCTGACGTACTCTATTCCCGATTTGGAACCAGTCTGTTGTTCCATGTCCAGTTCTAACTGTTGCTTCCTGACCTGCATACAGATTTCTCAAGAGACAGGTCAGGTGGTCTGGTATTCCAATCTCTTTAAGAATTTTCCACAGTTTGTTTTGATCCACACAGTCTAAAGCTTTGGCATAGTCAATAAAGCAGAAATAGATGTTTTTCTGGAACTGTCTTGCTTCTTCAATGATCCAGCAGATGTTGGCAATTTGATCTCTGGTTCCTCTGCCTTTTCTAAAATCAGCTTGAACATCTGGAAGTTCATGGTTCACATACTGTTGAAACCTGGCTTGGAGAATTTTGAACATTACTTTACTAGCATTTGAGATGAGTACAATTGTGCAGTTGTGGGTGATATATATCTCCTCAAGACCCTGCTTTCAATTAATTTGAATATCTACCCATAAATTAAATAGAAACAATTGAGCTACTGAACATGCACACATGTCCTTTCTTTTCAATTTGCAGATTTCCCGTTAGCATTCTTGCAGGGCAGCTCGAATAGTTACAACATCTTTCAACTTTTGCTTATCTGGGAATGTCTTAATTTCTACCTCACTTTTGAAGAAAAGTTTTGCTGGACACAGGATTCTTGGTTAGCATTATTTTTTTCTCTTAGTACTTTGAATAAATCTACCCACAGACTTTTACCCTCCAATGTTTCTAGTGAAAAAACTGCTCATAATGTTATTTAGGATCTCTTGTACATGATGAGTCATTTCTCTCTTGCTACTTTCAAGATTCTGTGTCTATCAATTTTGAAAGTTTAATTATAATGTGTCTTGAAGTGAGTCTTGGAATTGCAAGCTTTCAATGGATTCCAGAGTCCAAAATAGTTACATCAAACAGATTCTGTCAGTGCAATTATTAACTAGGTGGGAGACAAAGTCCTCATACTTCCTTCTCCACCATCTTCTCAGAATTTTAAAGTCTCTCTTTGTTAACGCACCATTAGAATTTGCCAAGGAGTCTACATTTATGATATTAATAATATCCATTCCCAGAAGAGAATTTAAAACATATCAAGGAAACAAAAACTTCCTTTTTTGCATTAAGGTGGAATCTGATTTGTAACATAACTGCTAAAGATTCTTTGAGCTAATAGATTTTGTTAAATTGCTAAGAGGCCAGAAGTTGCCTACCTCATCTTTATTCTCCCCATTCACATCCCTTCTTCTTTGTTTTCTTTGCTAGGTGACTTGTTTAGCATTCCCCCTTCTTGTTGTGACTGTGATATTTACTGAAAATTTTCAATTTACCTGAAGAACCTGTCCTAGGTTATCTTGGTTGCTCCTGATGGGTTTTAGATCCTATTACACATATACTGGAGTATCATACTGAATGAGTGGAATTTAGTTGATTAATGATTCAGAGATAGTAATTGGTAAAGGTTTAAGTGATTTGAATGTTTCAAAATTAGAATTATATCTACATGTTGAAACTTTTTCTTTTAATTTTTGTTCAGTTCAGTTCAGTCGCTCAGTTGTGTCCGACTCTTTGCAATCCCATGGACTGCAGCATGCCAGTCCTCCCAGTCCACCACCAACTCCTGGAGTCTACTCAAACCCATGTCCATTGAGTTGGTGATGCCATCCATCCATCTAATCCTCTGTTTTCCCCTTCTGCTCCACCTTCAATCTTTCCCAGAATCAGAGTCTTTTCAAATAAGTCAGTTCTTCGCATCAGGTGGTCAAAGTATTGGAGTTTCAGCTTCAGCATCAGTCCTTCCAATGAATACTCAGGACTGATTTCCTTTAGGATGGACTGGTTGGACCTCCTTGGGGTCCAAGGGACTCTCATGAGTCTTCTCCAATACCACAGTTCAAAAGCATCAATTCTTCAGTGCTCAGCTTTCTTTATAGTCCAGTTCTCACATCCATACACAACCTTAGTAATTGTTTACTCATTCATTTGCTAAAGACATTGATAAAAAATATACTATGTATAGGATACAGTTTGGAGGAGAAGAAAATGAATAATGCCTAATTCTTGCTTTTGGGTTGATAATTTGTTTCCTTCTAGTTGATAGATTATGCTAGGTATTTGATGTCAACTAACATGCTATAATCAGTACTCTGTGTGTGTGTGCATGTCACTTAGCAATTTCTTACTCTCATAGAGATTCCTATTAGACCTGAGAATGGATAAAACATTCTTTTGGATCAAAATGAAAGTTCTCTTTATTGGACTTGGAGAAATTATGAAAGTGGAAATGACCTGGCTGTTGCTGAAGAGATATAATTCAGTAAATGAGAAATTATTTCTCCTCAAAAATTTATATCGAATAGGGTACAGTATTCCCAGGTAGAGGCTTTTTAATAACCTGTGCTTTGAATGTATATTTATAGTATAACATGGTGATTATAGGCTATTAGGGTGATATTTCATTTATATTTCTTACAAAACATGTCAGTATAAGCACAGAAGAAGTAAATTACAAGGAAATTTTCTTAAAAATAACCAAAATTTTAAATTATAATTATTTTTTATCCTTCTCATATGTGAAATTTAATAAAAGCCTGCTATTCATGAAGCTTTCTTCTATGCCAAGAAAAAGTAGAAAGGGTAAGGATCAAGTCTATGTCTTAGATATTTAAAATTACAGTACACTAGAATTGATAAAAGAGATACATACACATATTTAAATGCAATGCAAAGAAATGTGCTGGTGGTTTAGTCACTAAGTCGTGTCCACCTCCTGCGACCCGAGCCTGGCAGATGGGATTCTCCAGGCAAGAATACTGGAGTGGGTTGCCATTTCTTTCTCCAGGGGATCTTCCCAACCCAGGAATCAAACCCAGGGATCCTGTATTTTAGGTGGATTCTTTACCAACTGAGCTACAAGGGTAAAGAAATGTAGTTAAAATTAAATGCCATAAATATGGTTCCGGCAGTAATTTTTAAAATAATTCAAATGAGGATAAGGTCCTTAAATGTCATCAATTTATCCAAATTCTTTATTTCTAATTCTTAATAAGGATTCCCTTTTGTAACTCACTTTATTTTTCTTAACCAAGTAAAAATAATAATATAAATAAGTAAAGAATCTATGTGGGTTCCATCCCTGGATTGGAAAGATCTGCTGGAGAAGGGAATAGCTACCCATTCCAGTATTCTGGCCTGGAGAATTCCATGGATCATATAGTCCATGGGGTCGCAAAGACTCAGCCACAACTGAGCAGCTTTCACAGTACAATACAATTTACAGTTCATTTATAAATTTTGAATTAGCTGTTTGTGTGTGTTTTATAGGTAAGAAAAAAGAATAACTGATGCACCATGTCCTCATTAGCTTTTAAATATTTTCTTTAACCTTATTTTGTTGGGAGAATAAAATATGCATTTTATGCTCCCTTAGTATGCCAGATGCTCAGTAGGCTTTTTGTTTTACCAGTATTCTATTGATTTTAATATGAAGAATAAAATATCTAATTTTTAGTTTGAACTAATGCTCTAATTTTAGAAAATTTAGTTCTGACATTTAGAACATCTGGTTTTAGAACTAAAGTTTTAGTTTGAACTTTTAAAAATATAGTTAAATTTTAAACAAATTAAGTGTTTTCTCATCTCATTCTACTCTTTGAGATATATAGCCAAATTATGATAATTTTATAATTAAGTGATGAACTTAGCACATAATTAGCACTGGTTTTAAATTTTCCCTATGGATTCAACAGTAGCTGATCAAACCAATTTTTTTTTCTATACAATATTTAGGTTTGTATCAAGCAAAATAATTTCAGATATGCTTAGTGTTTAAATTTGGGATAGATGGGGTAAAATAAGGAAAATAACATCTATTGAACACTTATCACCTACCACATACTTAAGTCATCATTATATTGATTAGAATATTTTATTTGTAAATTATAGCAAGTCTTATTGTTGTTTAGTCACCAAGTCATGTCTGACTCTGCAACTCCATGGATTGCAGCACGTCAGGCTTTCTGTCCTTCAATATCTCTTGGAGCTTGCTCAAACTCACGGCCATTGGGTCAGCTTCAGCATCAATCCTTCCAATAAATATTTAGAGTTGAGTTTCTTTAGGATTTACTGCTTTGATCTCCTTGCTGTCCAAGGGACTCTCAAGAGTTTTCTTCAGAATTCAAAAGTATTAATTCTTCAGCACTCAGCCTTCTTTATGGTCCAACTCTCACATCCATATGTGATTACTGGAAAAACCATAGCTTTGACTAGACGGACCTTTGTTGGCAAAGTGATATCTCTGCTTTTTAATATGCTGTCTAGTTTTGTCATAGCTTTCTTTCCAAGGAGCAAGTGTCTTTTAATTTCATAGCTGCAGTCACCATCCCCAGTGACTTTGGAGCCCAAGAAAATAAAATCTGTCACTGTTTCCACTTTTTTTCCATCTCTTTGCCATGAAGTGATGGGACTGGTTGCCATGATCTTAGTCTTTTGAATGTTGATTTTCCAACCAACTTTTTCAATCTCCTCTTTCACCTTCATCACGAGGGTAGTTCCTCTTCACTTTCTGCCATTAGGATGGTATCATATGTATATCTTAGTTTGTTGATATTTCTCCCAACAATCTTGATTCCAACTTGTGATTCATACAGCTTGGCATTTTACACAATGTAGTCAGCATATACATTAAATAAGCAGGGTGGCAATATACAGCCTTGACATACTCCTTTCCCAATTTTGAACAGCAAGTCTTAAATTGTATTTAAAATAAAGGGAAACATAGTATTTCCTTAACAAAAAGCCTTAGAGTTAGTGTGGTTCCAGCAATGGTTAATCAGATGATCAGTGATAACAAGTAGAATCCCAGCATCTTTCTGCCATTCTCAGATTGATTTTATCTATAAGCTTTTAGCAAGATGGCTGTCATATTCCCTGGCAATATATCCAGACATTAAAACATGCCAGGAAAGAGAATATGAGTTTTAAAGTTTCACTTTAAAGGGGCAAGAAATTCTTCCCATATCTCCAACGCTGATTGCCCATCATATTCACTGCCTGTAATTGAATCATACACTAAAGCCTTGATCAGTCACTGGCAAGCAAAGTGGGAGTACCATGACTGGATTATAGTAACTAAGAACTACCCTTAATACTGGAAAAAGGAGTCACTCCCCCAAAGAATATTGCCTTCTGGATAAGTGTGGCTATCTTTATAGTACTGGACTTTGATGAAAGGAAGAAGAATATGTAAAGAATGGAAGTATTATCATATCACAGTTATGTGCTATAGAAATTTACAGTACCATGAATTACTTTATCCAGTCTTCCTCAGAGCTCTAAAATGTATTTTGCTTACAAATTAGAAGCTGAGATCTGGAGAGATATAACTTTCCCCAGATAATAAAGTTATTATCAAAGTTATTGACCAGGATGGGAAATTTTATCCAAAACCAAAGCTTGCATTTTTTCCACCAAACCATGAGGTGTTAATCCAGAGACCCCAAATAATCTAAAAATATGTTAAAATAATTACAATTTCCTCAAATATTACAATGATAGAAAATCATTTATGAGCTAATTCTAGGTAAAATTGAAAAATTTACAGTTTTTCTTCTGCTTTTTCCATTTATTTTTTCTAAAATCATTTACCAATTAAATCTCCTTGAGAAGAAATTTTTTATTCTATGCCAAACCAAAACTAGCAAACATACAACCCTACATTTTTGGGATTCAACTTGCATTCAGAATGTTTATAGGAGAAACAAATATTAACATTTTTTAAGTTGTGTCAGCAACAGAATCAAAGATTGATAAAGATAAAATTTTGTATCTCCTCACTGATAATTTAAGAGTGCTTCAGGGATGAGAGGATTAATACCACACCACAGTCAAAATAATTAAAGCTGGAAAATAATCAAGGATCAAGCTTACTGAGACTTTCAAATTGAAAAAGACCTGCCAAGACTGATCTTTTTTATTTTGGAAGTTTTAAAATGTTGGATCTAATTACAAACGAAAGCAGGATGCAAAGACTAATGATGAAAGCAGTTTAAAAAAGGTATCTTCTTTTGTAAAATGTCAAACTCCAGGAAATTATAAGAAACATAATACGAAGTTAGGTCTTTGCTAAGACATTAAATCAAACCTATGCCCCCAAAATTGTGTGCCAGTTGGAACAGACTGAGGTGGTAAATTTTCATGTTTATTATTTTAAAAATAAGCAGAGACTGGTATGTGTGTGTATGTGTGTGTGAGTATGTTAGAGAAAACAATTTGAGTCTTCTAAACCCTTACCATTCAAACTACAACTTCAAACCTTAAATTAAATTTTTTTTTTAAAAAAATCTCCCTTTACTTCTTGTCCTAAAATCTCTGAATACAGGGCATTTGTTGTTATTGTTCAGTTGATCAGTTGTATCCAACTCTTTGCAATCCCATGGATTGCAGAACACCAGGCTTCCCTGTCCTTCCCTATGCTCTGGAGTTTGCTCAGACTCATGGCCATTGAATTGGTGATGCCATCCAATCAGCTCATTCTCTGTTGTCCCCTTCTCTCCCACCTTCAATCTTTCTCAGCTTCAGGTCTTTTCCAATGAGTCAGTTCTCCACATGAGGTGGCCAACATATTGGAGCTTCAGCTTCAGCATCAGTCCTTCCAATGAATATTCAGGGTTGATTTCCTTTTGGATTGACTGGTTTGATATCCCTGCAATCAATAGGAAATAAAATAGAGAAGAAAAGAAAAAAACAGGTCACATTCATCTTTTCTTTTTCATTACAGGCTTCTAAGCTTAGTTAAGAGAGAAGAGTGAATGTTTAAACCTCACAGACTCATAGAAGGTTAGAACTTGTTGATATTATCCTGTATAATTTCATGCCTGAAAAAGAGAATTTGTTAATTCTGTAAAGTGAACTTAAATGTTATTTGGTTTAGTAGAAATGGCATTAGGGAGAAAAAACTAAAATTACCACTATCACAGGAAAAAACAATGCTATGCTATGATCTTATCTTGTATTCAGAGCATTTGATAAAAGGTTTATAGGTATAATGCCTGGCCTTTAATGAAGCAAGTTGGTTAAATGATGAGAAGATATTCTTAAAGTCAAAGTAGGGCTTTAATTTGTGTAGGCCCAATTGAAGGTAGTTTTTCATGTCTACAGGCCAATTTGGCAGATAAACACTAATTCCTAATAAAGTTTGATGTTAGAGACAGTCTATGGTAGAATAAACATGGTAGCAAACTTTAAATGTTGACACAAAATTTTTATGTAACTTCAATCAATTTTAGCTTGTTATCCTCCCCCCACCCATCGTTTCCTTTTCATCCTCTTTCTCCCTCTTTTTTTTCCTTCTTCTCCTGCTGCTTCTTCATTATTTTAGGGGTAAAAGACATAAGTTCTGAATCCATAAGTTGAAAGGCAACAGGGTTACTTTAGACTATTCAAAGAACTAGTCATTAATGTCACTTATTAGTTATAGCTTAAATGACAAGCCTCAAAGTCTTAAAGGAGAAGTCTAGAATTTTTTTTTTCCTGTTACAATTTTATGTCATCCAATCTCATATCATGTCTTGAGGGACATTTTTTACAATGTGGCTTGAACAAAATTCCTTGTGTTTGCTAGACATTTTCAATTAGCAAAAATTGAAAAATAATATAAAATAATATTCTCAAAAATAATACAAAGAACAGTCAGGGGTATCTTGTACACAAATAAACCTAATGTCATTTATTTAAAAAAATTACTAGCATGTTTTTGTACTTAACACTAAATTCAGACCTATTCCTGTCCTGCAAACCTCTGTGTTACCTGGCTGACCAACCTCATCAGAACATCCTGTACCTATCCTTGATGATTGGGCTTCAACTACACTGGGTATCTCTCAGTTCCATCATCATGAAAACTCATTCTTGCCTCAGAACCGTTGCACATGTTGTTCTATCCACGAGAACACTTTCCACATTCTTCAAATATACTCTAGAAGCACTCAATGCTTTGCATTAATAGAACATGTCACAGTTTGTAATTATGTTTGGTTTAAGTCTGTCTCATTATATAAGACTATATTTGTTTGATCACAAAGAAAAAAAATATGAATCCACTATCTATGAATATGTGTGTATATATATATATATATATATATATATACACACACACACACACACATATATACAGGCACTGAAATTCTGACTTTTTTGAACTTATGAGGCCTAAACAAGTGTACTTTTTTTCACAAAGATAAGCAAAATGTATATGCAAATAAAAGATCTAATATTTTCTTCTCCCATCCCAATAAATTAAATATCCTCTTAGCAAACTCATCCCCCTTGGGAGGACTCTGCACTCACTATTAGCAAATTCACTTCTGCTTACCTACTACTATATTCTCAGTACCTCTGTGTAAAGTCGGAATTCAGTAATGATTGTTGATTGAATGCTTGCCTTAATAAATAATGACTTTATGCCAAAGCATAGAAATAAGAAGGAAATGTGAAGTGACACACTGCAGAATGTCTAAAGTTATGTTTGTGTTTCTTGGTTTTAATGTTTCTATCAACTAATTTTGTGCTTTTTTGGAGTAGGTCCACATTTTTGGTCTATGAACTGGGGATATCAGTAATAGAATTCTATACTTGTGAAGACATAAAGACGCCCAAATATCTAATTTTCTTCACAAAATCTTTTGTAATTAAGACAATATTTGTCTTCTGTTTTACAAATCGGATTCTTCATCAAGCAAATTTCTCTGAAGACACTAGTAAACAAATCTCTGAAGAACAAAGTAAAGAAACAAAAGCCAGGTTAATCTAGCCTGAATCTTTTATTTTAAAAAAAATTATATAACAAATTTCATCTTTAGAGCATTATTAGAAACAGAAAAATTGAATGGAAAGAACAAAGTTCACACAGACTTCCTGTCACCACACAGGCTTGACTGCCCTACTTATATCCATCATCACCATGATTTGTTAAAATCAGTGAACCTATGTGGACATACCATTATCACTCAAATGCTCAAGTTTGTTACAGTTCACTCTTAATGATGTATATGCTATCAGTGTGGATATATGACATATAATCATCATTACAGTATTATACAGAATAGTTTCATGCCCTAAAAATCCTTCATGTGCCACCTATTTATCCCTTCTTGCATCCAACCCTTGGCAACCACTGATCTGTTACTTATTCCATAGTTTGCCTTTTCCAGAATGTCATACAGTTGGAAACAGTATATAGCCTTTCCAGACTGTCTTTTTCACATAATAATATGTATTTAATGTTCTTTTCATGGCTTAAGAGCTTGTTTCTTTTTAACTCTGAATAATATTTCTTTTTCTGAATGTACCATGATTTATTTATCTGTTTATCTGTGGAGGACATCTCGGTTGATTCCAAGTTTGGGAAATTATGAATAAAGAGGCTATAAACATCCATGTGCAGGTTTTTATTTGGACATAAGTTTCACTCCTTTGGATAAATATCAAGAAGCATGATTGCTGGGTTCTATATGAGAATATGCTTAGTTTTGGTACAAAGCTCCAAATTTTCTTCTGAAGCAGCTGTGCCATTTTGCATTCCCATCGCAAGGAGTGAGATCTCTTGTTGCTCCACATCTGTGCCAGAATTTGGTGTTGGAGATTTGGACTTTGGCAATGTACATATTGTCCCTGACTTATAATGGCTTGATTTAAAATTTTTCAAATTTATGATGGTACAAATGTGATACACATTCACTGGAAAATATTCCTTGAATTTTGATCTTTTTCTGGACTATTGATAAGGGATATGATACCTTTTCATGATGCTTAATAGAGGCAGGATGCTGCTCCTCCCAGTCAGCCACAGGACCACAAGTTAAACAACCAATACACTTACACTTTGTACCCATACAACCATTCTGTTTTCACTTATAGTATTCAATTAATTATGAGATATTCAACAATTTAATATAAAATAGACTCTGTATTGTGGAGAAGGAAATGATAAGATAGATTTTTCCATCTATCTTTATCAGTGATATTGGTCTGTAATTTTATTTTTTGTGGCATGTTTCTTTGGCTTGGTATCAGGGTGATGATGGCCTCAAAGAGTTTGGGAGTGCTTCTTCCTCTGCAATTTTTTGAAAGAGTTTCAGAAGGATATTAACTCTTCTTAAATATTTGATAGAATTCATCTGTGAAGCCATCTGGTCCTAGACTTTTGTTTGTTGAGAGTTTTTTAATCTTACTTTCAATTTCAGTACTTATGATTATTTTGTTCATATTTTATATTTCTTCCAGGTTCAGTTTTCAGAGATTGTACCTTTCTAAGAAGTTGTTTATCTATTGTAGGTAGTCCATTTTATTGATATATACTTGCATATAATAGTCTCTTATGTATCTGTGCTCAGTTGCTCAGTTGTGAGCAACTTTGCTCAGTTGCTCAACTCTTTGTGACCCCATGGACATTAGTCAGGCTCCTCTGTCCATGGAATTTTCCAAGCAAGAATACTGGACTGGGTTGCCATTTCCTACTCCAGGGGATCTTCTCAAACCAGGATCAAACCTGCATCTCCTGCATTAGCAGGCAGATTCTTTACCACTGTGCCAGCTGGGAAATCTTTGTATTTCTGTGGCATCTATTGTAATTTCTCCTTTTACATTTCTAATTTTATTGATTTGAGATCTCTCCATTTTTTTTTAATTGATGAGCTTGGCTAAAGTTTTATCAATTTTGTTTAGCTTTTAGTTGCCTTGCTCTTTGGGATTTTCTTTGTGTCTCTCTCATCTATTTCTGCTCTGATTTTCATGACATCTTTCCTTGTACCAACTTTGGATTCTCTTTGTTCTTCTTTATGGACTTTCATTAGGTATAAGTTTAGTTTGTTCATTTGAGATTTTTCTTCTTTCCTGAGATAGGATTGTATTTCTTAGAACTGTTTTTGTCATGTCTCATAGGTACTGGACTATTGTGCTGTCATTGCCATTTGTCTCTAGGTAGTTTTTGATTTCCACTTTGATTTCTTCAGTGATACATTGATTATTTTAGCAGCATATTGTTTAGCATCCATGTGTTTGTGTTTTTACATTTTTTGTGTGTGCTTGATTTGTAATCTCATAGTGTTGTGTTCAAAAAAGATGCTAATGTGATCTCAGTATATAACTATAAATGGGTATAACCTTTAAATATTGTGAATCACATTGTATACCTGTAAGTTACATAATAAATTTAAAAATTTATTTTTAAATTTTAAAAAATTTTCTAAGGCTTACTTTGTGGCCCAGCATGTGATAAATTCTGGAGAATGTCATATGTGAACTTGAGTAGAATGTGTAGTCCGTTGCTATTGGAAGGGATGTTTTATAAATATTTAGTCCATTGTAAAGATCAGAGTGCAAATGAAATAGAGAGTAAAAATCAAACAAGAAAACAAATAGAAAAGATTAATGAAATTGAACGCCAGTTCTTCAAAAAGATAAAAAAAATAAATAAATAAAACAACCTTTGTCTAGAATCATCAGGAAAAGAGGGGGAGGGCCCAAATCATGAAAGTCAGAAATGGAAAGGAAAGTTACAAGGAGCACCACAGAAATATTAAGGGTCTTAAGAGGCTACTACAAACAACTACATGCCAATAAATCAGACAACCTAGAAGAAATAGACAAATTCTTAGGAAAGCACAATCTCCCAAGACTGAACCATGAAGAAATAGAAAGCACAAATAGATCAAGTATCAGTAATGAATCAGTAACCTTAAAACTCCCAACAAACAATAGTTCAGCACAAGATAGGTTTACAGGTGAATTCTATCAAACATATGGAGAAGAGTTAATATCTATTCTTAAACTATTGCAGAAAATTGCAGAAGAAGGAAAACTTCTGAACTCTTTCTATGAAGTCAGCATCACACTGATATCAAAACCAGACAAAGATATCACAGAAAAAGAGGATTGTAGGCCAATATCTGATGAACATGGACTCAAAAAATTTCAACAAAATATTATCATACCAAATCTAATAATATATTAAAAGTACCATGCACAATGATCAAGTGGGATTTATCCCAGGGATGTAAGGTTTTTTCAATACCTATACTAAATCAGTGTGATGCACCACATCAATAAACTGAAGAATAAAAATCATACAATCACCTAAATAGATGCAGAAAAAAAGCTTTGGACAAAATTCAACACCCATTTATGAAAATAACTCTCCAGAAGGTGGGCATAGAGGAATATACCACAACATAATAAAGGTCATATTTAACAAATTCATAGCTAATGCCATCCTCAATGGTGAAGAGCTTTAAGCATTTCCTTTAAGGTAGGAACAAGAGAAATATGTCCACTCTTACCACTTTTATTCAACACAGTATTGAATTCCTAACCACAACAACAGACAAGAAGAGAAATCACAGGAAACTCAACTCAAAAAGGAAGACAGAAAACTCATTATTTACAGATGGCATGGTCACATAGGTATAAAATCCTAAAGACATTACCCAGGAAGATACACCATGTTCTTGGATTGGAAGAATCAGTGTTGTAAAAAATAACTATATTATCCAGAGCAATCTACAGATTAAATGCAATGCCTGTCAAAATAACAATGTCATTTTTCACAGAACTTGGAGAAATAATTTTAAAATTTACATGGAAACACTAAAGACCAGGAATAACAAAATAAATTTTGAGAAGGCAGAACAGAGCTGATGGAATCATTCTCCCTGACTTCAGATTACATGAGAAAACTACGTCATCAAAACAGCATTATACTGGCACAAAAATAGACACATAGATCAATGGAACAGAAATAAACCCATGCACCTGTGGTCAGTTAATTTATGACAAAGGAGGTGAGAATATGCAATCGATAAAAAACAGTCTCTTCAATAACTGGTGCTGGAAGAACTGGGCAGCTATATGTAAAAGAGTGAAGCTAGAACATTCTTTAAAACCATATACAAGAATAAACTCAAAATGGATTAAAGACTTAAATATAAGACCAGAAACTATAAAATCCACAGATGAAAACAGAACACTCTGTGACATAAATTGTAGCAATATTTTTTGATCTGTCTCCTAAACAAAGGAAATAAAAACAAAAATAAATGGGACCAAATTAAACTTAAAAGCTACTTTGCATAGCAAAGTAAACCATTGATAAATTAAAAAAGACAACCTACTGAATGGGAGAAAAAATATTAGAAAACAAATTGATCAATAAGTATTTAATATCTAAAATATAAACAGTTCATACAACTCAACTTTAAACAGTTAAAAAAAAAAAAGGTCAGATGACCTTATTAGACATTTTTCCAAAGAGGACATGCAGATGGACTACAGGCATATGAAAAGATGTTCAACATTGCTAAACATCAGGGAAATACAAATCAAAACCACAATGAGATAGCACCTCACACTTACTGGAATGGCTATTATCAAAAGAATACAAATAACAAATGTTGGTGAGGATGTGGAGGAAAGAAACTTTGGACATTCTTGGTGGAAATGTAAATTGGTGCAGACACTCTGGAAAACTTTATAAAGGTTTTCACACACACACACACAAACACACACACGCGCGCACACACACACAAAACTAAAAATAGAACTACCATGTGACCCAGCAATTCCACTCGTACATAAAAATTATTTTGAAAAGATATGTGAACCCCACTGTTCATAAAGGCATTACTTACAATTGCCAAGATATGAAGCAGCCTAAGTGTCCATCAACCGATGAATGTGTAAAGATGAGGTATATACATGAAATTGAATGCTATTCAGCAGTAAAAAACAAAATTTTGCCATTTACAATATGGATGGACTTGTAGATTATTATGCCATGTGAAGTAAAGTCAGATGGAGAAAAACAAATACTGAATATCACTTATATGTCAAATCTAAAAATACAACAAGCTAGTGAATACAACAAAAAAGAGACTTGCAAATATAAAGAACAAGCTAGTGGCTACCAGTGGTGAGAGCAAAGATAGGACAGCAATATAGAGGTAGGGAATTGAAAGGAGCAAACTCTCATGTATAAAATGAGCTATATTAGACACATAGGGAATATAGTGAGCATTTTATAATAACTATAAATGGGTATAACCTTTAAATATTGTGAATCACATTGTATACCTGTAAGTTACATAATATTGATTGTGCATCATATATACTTCAAAATAAAAAATTAAGCAATTTTTAAAAATTTTTAAAAAATGAAATTTCTTTATTCATCTAATAATTTTGTCAGAACAAATTTTAGTAAACTTGTAAACCTTTGAGATCAACTTACCTAGTAATTTTTTACTTTATCTATTAGCTACAAAATTGAAATGTTTTAATATGAGAGAATCCTTATTTTTTTTAGGTGGCATTGATTATACAAAGATACAACTCAAGTCAGCTAAACATCTTCTCAATATTCTTCTCCAGCCAATGTAAGATACATCTGTGATCCACACGTTCACTTTAGGCAGTTATGCCAGATCACAAATGTGATGTCAGTAACCTCTCTGACTGTGAGTTAAATAGTATTGGGCCTCTTTGTTTGTTTGCTTATTTTTTATATTAGTACATTCAAGGGGCACAACTTTAGATTTTTAACCAGATCTAAGGAGTCAAAAGAGGTACCACACAGTCTAAGACTTGGTCCTCTTATTGTATTCTGTCTCACTATGCCTATGGCTTATATACTGGAGATAGATACAGTCCTAAACATTAAGGGTATTACATCATTAACTAATCTTTCCTAAGATTCAATAAAAGAATGATGAATGTGTGTGTGTGTGACTGTGTAAGTTAGTTGTTAACAGCTAAATCATTCTATCATAGTAACAGCATGTAGCTATCTATGATTTCTCATATCTTCTAAACAAATAAAACACACTAAAACTAAATAAAATTTGTTTTTCCTGTTTCCCTTCTTTCAATGGCAGATATTATCCCAGACATTCTTTTGAGATCTTTAACAAATAACAACTCCATACAATTCTCAAAGCCATCCTGCAAGATAAGTACTATTATTCCCATTTCACATATAATGAAAGTGAAGCACAGAGAAGTATATATTCCTAAATTGTATAGCTGGTAAGATATGGAGTTAATACTTGATCTTGGGCGGCTTACTCCATAGTTTGCCTTAAAAAAAAAAAAGAGTCTGAGTTTGTCTGCATGGCTATAACATCCCTCCCCTCCTCCCCACCAAAATACATTTACAGTTTCAGAGCCAGCTTAGACCATAGGGCCAAATTTTGTCTAATGCGATATGAGCAATAGTGATATGTCAACATCGATATAGTTTGTTAGACAAGAAGAATGAGCTCTGGAGATCTGATGTGCATTGCCCCTCTAGTCAGCAATAATGTATTGTATGTACACTTAAATGAGGTAAGATAATAGACCTCATGTTAAGTGTTTGTACCCTAATCAAATAACATCTTTTTAAAAAAGTGTTACACGCAATTTTTAGGTCCTGCCTTTCAAGATCAGTGGTGGATATCTTTGATTTGTCTGTTGCTTTCTGCGTGCTGCAACTGATGGTGGGATTTAGGATATTCATATTGGATAATGAAATGGACGCCACATGTTGAAGAAGGAAAAGGCTACCTAGGCTTTAAGTGAAAGAGATATAATTTTGTCACATCTAAGGTGGTGTTTTATAGAAACTGAGCTTATGCCCTGAAAAATGAAGGAAAAGTTTTTATGAAGAACGTATACACTGATACACATTTTACTTCATCCTAGTCACAAAAGTATAACATCAAGTTTATCTTGCTTGGCTTGCAATTCTGCTTCCCTCTATAAAAAATTAATCTTTAACATATCTAGGAAAAACTCTACCCAATGAACCCTGTGTGTGGATAATTTTTGCTTGGCCTTTGTAGCTTTATGAAAATCCTTTAAATACATTTCTTCTTATCATTGAGAAATATTCTATGTGTCCAAAACCTCTCAGTGTTTATACTCTGTTCTACTGTGGGTCCTTCTAAATTACTTAGAAAGGTTGTGCATTAAACTTATTTCTTCTGACATTGAATAACTTTCATAGAATAAAAAATTAGGTACTCACAGTTCTAATGAGGTGGATGAAACAGGAGCCTATTATACAAAGTGAAATAAGTCAGAAAAACACCAATACAATATATTATGAATATATATGGAATTTAGAAAGATGGTAATGACAACCCTATATGCAAGACAGCAAAAGTGACACAGATGTAAAGAACAGACTTTTGGACTATGTGGGAAAAGGTGAGGGTGGGACAATATGAGAGAATAGCATTGAAATGTGTATATTACCATTATGTAAAATAGATGACCAGTGCAAGTTCGATACATGAAGCAGGTGCTCTGGGACAACCCAGAGGGATGGGGTGGGGAGGGAGGTGGGAGAGGGGCTCAGGATGAGGACACCTGTACATCCGTGGCTGATTCATGTCGATGTATGGCAAAACCATCACAATATTGTAAAGTAATTAGCCTCCAGTTAGAATAAATAATTTTTTTTAAAAAAATTAATGACTCAGTTTTCAACTCTTCTTTATTATGGTTTCATCTCCATTTTTAGCAGAAATTTCTCTGAAGGTGCTGGTCTTTGAATGATATCAATGTAACAAGTCTAAAAGTGACTCAGATTTCCTCCTCTCTTCTACATTTTTAGAGTATGTTCATTATTTCCACTTGGATCTAGATAGGTTTATCTGCTCAGTTCAGCATCATACCCAGAAGTGTCATAATTATACCCACTGATATTATTTAATTTGTAATTGTTATTTTAAAGATGCACTTATTCTTAAAATAGTTTCATATCAATAGGAAACATAGAAAATTTATTTACTTATGTTTAAGTCATAACATCTTATTATTCTAGAATAAGCATAATAAAACATGTAAGATTATTAGCAAGACAGAGGTTTTAAATTTCTTTTAAATTATAAAGGAATGGTTATTAGGTTTCTATTAACTGGAAATTTCACAAAAAGTTGGCAGAGTTTTAGTATCCTAAAATAAGTGAAGATGTTTCTATACCACTAAGTGTGATCTGAAAATTTTTCTTCAAATCTAGGAAAAATGCTCAAAATAATTAAATTTGAGCATTATGCCTTCAAAATTGCAAGGTTTTAATGGTTTTTAGTGTCACTTTAATATCAATAATTATGCTTACTGACTTCAACATAATGTCAAAAACAATTATCTTCCAATTATAAATGTAATGTCCTCTGTCTGAATTTTCCTATCCGAAGTTCTATATTTATGACCAAGCTGCTCTATTGTAATTGAGAAACCCTCTAGTAGCATTTTAAAGAAGAATTATGAAAGCTCCTCCACAGGAAGTATCATTCCATAAAGTAATTTTAATCAACAAAGCTGCTGTTAGTATTATTCCATTCACATTCACCAACAGGTTTTCCTTCTAACTTTTTACTTACTTGTCTTAAATGCCATCTATCCTTGTTACGGGGCTCCCCTGGTAGCTCAGCTGGTAGAGAATCTGCCTGAAATGCAGGAGACCTGAGTTTGATCCCTGAGTTGGGAAGATCCCCTGGAGGAAGACACTTTCAACCCTCTCCAGTGTTCTTGCCTGAAGAACCCCCATGGACAGAGAAGCCTGAAGCGCTACAATCCATGAGGTCGCAAAGAGTCAGACAGGACAGCGACTAAGCAGAGCACATCCTTGTTATGATGCACCTCTCATTTGATAGCAATATAAATCTCATTTGATAGTGAGGATAGTTTTGTTTCTTTTTTTTTGTTTTTTTTAATTAATTAATTTATTTTAGTTGGGGGCTAATTACTTTACAATATTGTAGTGGTGTTTGCCATACATTGACATGAATCAGCCATAGGTTTACATGTGTTCCTCATCTGAACCTCCCTCCCACCTCCCTCCCCATCCCATCTCTCTGGGTCATCGCATTGCCCCAGCCCTGAGCATTTGTCTCATGCATCGAACCTGGAATGGCGTTCTGTTTCACCTATGATAATATACATGTTTCAATGCTATTCTCTCAGATCGTCCCACCCTCACCTTCTCCCAGAGTCCATAAGACTGTTCTTTGCATCTGTGTCTCTTTTTCTGTCTCGCATATAGGGTTATCGTTACCATCTTTCAAATTCCATATATATTCATTAGTATACTGTATTGGTGTTTTTCTTTCAGGCTTACTTCACTCTGTATAATGGGCTCCAGTTTGTTTGTTTCTTAAGTCACTCAGTCGTGTCTGACTCTTTGCAACCGCCTTTCCAGCATTGGCTTTACCAATTCCGGATTATTTACCACTCAGCTACCTGGGAAGCTTCTGGGATATATAGCTCAGTATTTTTTCTTTCCAATTCTTCAATTCGCTGAAAAACTTGTTTAATAAAATTTCCACCCCTTTTTCCAGAAGGTACACTTAAAGTCATTAAAATTACTCCATTTTTGTCCTGTTAGGTAGTTAGAATAGGAAAAAGGAGTCTAGAATGGCAGTGGCTAAAAGACATGGAAGGGGAAAGCCCATGAAAATAGAACAAAGGAAGGTCCAAGGACAAGAGTGAGGACCTTAGATAGAACAAACGGCACTCCTGGTTAGCCTGATTTACATAGGGAAGACCCAGGGGGAGGAAAAAGCATATAAAAAGGGGAGCCAAAGAGCCAGGGCTCTCTTTCGCGTGCTCACTCTCTCACTCACTCACGTCTTTTGGGTCCGCATGCCCTCACGCCTCAGAGGATGTATTTTCCTTTATTTTCTAAGTAAAACTAAGCTGTAACACAGAGGTCTAACACAGTCTGTCCGAGAGCTGAGGCACAGTCTGTCTGAGACCTTTATCGTCTGTCACATCAAATTTTTGTTGTGACGAGACAGAACAGAGGAATTTACACAACTGCCACGACAGTCCCTTTAATTTTCCTAAATTTTCATATAGGGCAAAATTTTCAAAATTTGGATAACATTTGAATTATATGACAAAATTACATGTAAAATTCAGAATTTACCTTAGCAATATGTCTCTTGAATTCTTTAACTTATGTAGAATAAAATCCCATGATTCATACCGATTTCACTTTTTTAGGTAATGGGAATTTAAAATAAATTTCCATTGCTGGACTACACGTGAGGAATTGAAATTTCCCATACAAATGTGAGCTGCCTCAATAATAATTCTAATAACAAGGAAATTACTTGACAGTATTCACTAAAAATATACATCAGTTCAGTTCAGTTCAGTCGCTCAGTCGTGTCCGACTCTTTGCGATACCATCAATCGCAGCACGCCAGACCTCCCTGTCCATCACCAATGCCCGGAGTATACCCAAATTAATGTCCATCGAGTCAGTGATGTCATCCAACCATCTCATCTTCTGTTGTCCCCTTCTCCTCCAGCCCCCAATTCTTCCCAGCATTTGGGTCTTTTCCAATGAATCAATTCTTTGCATGAGGTGGCCAAAGTATTGGAGTTTCAGCTTCAACATCAGTCCTTCCAATGAACACCCAGGACAGATCTCCTTTAAGATAGACTGGTTGGATTTTCTTGCAGTCCAAGGGACTCTCAAGTGTCTTCTCCAACACCACAGTTCAAAAGCATCAATTTTTCAGCACTCAGCTTTCTTCATCGTCCAACTCTCACATCCATACATGACCACTGGAAAAACCATAGCCTTGACTAGACGGATTTTTGTTGGCAAAGTAATGTCTCTACTTTTAAATATGCTATCTGGGTTGGCCATAACCTTCCTTCCAAGGAGTAAGCGTCTTTTAATTTCATGGCTGCAATCACCATCAGCAGTGATTTTGGAGCCCCCCAAAATAAAGTCTGACACCGTTTCCCCATCTATTTGCCATGAAGTGATGGGACCAGATGCCATGATCGTAGTTTTCTGAATGTTGAGCTTTAAGCCAACTTTTTCACTCTCCTCTTTCACTTTCATCAAGAGGCTCTTTAGGTCTTCTTCACTTTCTGCCATAAGGGTAGTGTCATCTGCATATCTGAGGTGATTGATATTTCTCCCAGCAATCTTGATTCCAGCTTGTGTTGCTTCCAGCCCACCGTTTCTCATGATGTACTCTGCATATAAGTTAAATAAGCAGGGTGACAATATACAGCCTTGACGTACTCCTTTTCCTATTTGGAACCAGTCTGTTATTCCATGTCCAGTTCTAACTGTTGCTTCCTGACCTGCATACAGGTTTCTCAAGAGACAGGTCAGATGGTCTGGTATTCCCATCTCTTTCAGAATTTTTCACAGTTTATTGTGATCCACACAGTCAAAGGCTTTGGCATAGTCCATAAAACAGAAATAGATGTTTTTCTGCAACTCTCTTGCTTTTTTGATCATCCAGTGAATGTTGCCAATTTGATCTCTGGTTCCTCTGCCTTTTCTGAAACCAGCTTGAACATCTGGAAGTTCACGATTCAAGTATTGCTGAAGCCTGGCTTGGAGAATTCTGAGCATTACTTTACTAGCATGTGAGATGAGTGCAATTATGCGATGGTTTGAGCATTCTTTGGCATTACCTTTCTTTGGGATTGGAATGAAAAATGACCTTTTCCAATCCTGTGGGCGCTGCTGAGTTTTCCAGATTTGCTGGCATATCGAGTGCAGCACTTTCACAGCATTATCTTTGAGGATTTGAAATAGCTCAACTGGAATTCCATCACCTCCACTAGCTTTGTTCATAGTGATGCTTTCTAAGGCCCACTTGACTTCACATTCCAGGATGTTTGGCTCTAGGTGAGTGATCACACCTTCGTGATTATCTGGGTCGTGAAGATCTTTTTTGTACAGTTCTTCTGCGTATTCTTGCCACCTCTTCTTAATATCTCCTGCTTCTGTTAAGTCCATACCATTTCTGTCCTTTATCAAGCCCATGTTTGAATGAAATGTTCCCTCGATATCTCTAATTTTCTTGAAGAGATCTCTAGTCTTTCCCATTCTGTTGTTTTCCTCTATTTCTTTGCATTGATCGCTGAGGAAGGCTTCCTTATCTCTCCTTGCTATTCTTTGGAACTCTGCATTCAGATGGGAATATCTTTCCTTTTCTCCTTTGCTTTTGGCTTCTCTTCTTTTCCCAGCTATTTATAAGGCCTCCTCAGAAGGCATTTTGCTTTTTTGCATTTCTTTTCCATGGGGATGGTCTTGATCCCTGTCTCCTGTAAAGTGTCATGAACCTCTGTCCATAGTTCATCAGGCACTCTGTCTATCAGATCTAGTCCCTTAAATCTATTTCTCACTTCCACTGTATAATCATAAGGGATTTGATCTAGGTCATACCTGAATGATCTAGTGGTTTTCCCTACTTTCTTCAATTTAAGTCTGAATTTGGCTATAAGCAGTTCAAGATCTGAGCCACAGTCTCCTCCCGGTCTTGTTTTTGCTGACTGTAGAGAGCTTCTCCATCTTTGGCTGCAAAGAATATAATCAATCTGATTTCAGTGTTGACCATCTGGTGATGTCCATGTGTAGAGTCTTCTCTTGTGTTGTTGGAAGAGGGTGTTTGCTATGACCAGTGCATTCTCTTGGCAAAACTCTATTAGCCTTTGCCCTGCTTCATTCTGTACTCCAAGGCCAAACTTGCCTGTTATGCCAGGTGTTTCTTGACTTCCTACTTTTGCATTCCAGCCCCCTATAATGAAAAGGACATCTCTTCTGGGTGTTAATTCTAAAAGGTCTTGTAGGTCTTCATAGAATTGTTCATGTTCAGCTTCTTCAGCATTACTGGTCGTGGCATAGACTTGGATTACCATGATATTGAATGGTTTGCCTTGGAAACGAACAGAGATTCTGTCATTTTTGAGATTGCATCCAAGTACTGCATTTCGGACTCTTTTGTTGACCATGATGGCTACTCCATTTCTTCTAAGGGATTCCTGCCCACAGTAGTAGATATAATGGTCATCTGAGTTAAATTCACCCATTCCAGTCCATCTTAGTTCACTGATTCCTAGAATGTCAACATTCACTCTTGCCATCTCCTGTTTGACCACTTCCAATTTGCCTTAATTCATAGACCTAACATTCCAGGTTCCTATGCAATATTGCTCTTTACAGCATTGGACTTTGCTTCTATCACCAGTCATATCCACAGCTGGTTATTGTTTTTGCTTTGTCTCCATCCCATCATTTTTTCTGGAGTTATTTCTCCACTGATCTCCAGTAGCATATTGGGCACCTACCAACCTGGGGAGTTCATTTTTCAGTGTCCTTTTTTTTTGCCTTTTCGTACTGTTCATGTGGTTTTCAAGCCAAGAATACTGAAGTGGTTTGCCATGCCCTTCTCCAGTGGACCACATTCTGTCAGACCTCTCCACCATGACCCATCCTTCTTAGGTGGCCCCACATGGCATGGCTTAGTTTCATTGAGATAGACAAGGCTGCACAGAAGCGTGGCAGCTGTGACGGTCCACGCAGAAGCATGGCCGAGAGGAGCTACCCCACGGCTGAGGCCGGGGGCAGCGGCCGAGAGGAGCTACCCTGGGCCAGAGGCCAGCGGTGGCGGCCCAGAGGAACTAGCCTGCGCCCGAGGCCGGGGGCGGCAGCCGAGAGGCTTTATCCCAGGTTTTGCAGCATTGTTAGAAATCTGATAATAAATCAATAGAAAATGTATTAAAATGAATTATGTAATATGCAATATTTAATGTTAGATATATTAGCTTCAGAACTTTTCATGATACTATAGTCTGATTCCATTTTTCAAAATTCAATAAAAGAAACTTAATACATGTATTATAGGTATATTGGGGCTTCCCTACTGGCTCAGCTGGTAAAAAATAAAAAAACCCTGCCTGTCAATGCAGAAAATGTGGGTTTGATTCTTGGTCAGGAAGATCCCTTGGAGAAGGAAGTAGCAACCCATTCCAATATTCTTGCCTGAAGAATCCCATAGATGGAGGAACCTGGTGGCCTACAGCCCATGGGGTCACAAGAGCTGGACAGGACTTAGCTACAAACAATAACAAAAATAGGTATATTTTAATTTTGTGTATATATATATATGTGTGTGTGTATGAATATATGTAATGTATATAATACATGCCACATTGTTAACATTGATTATGGTTAGGAAATTGATATGCTCTGATTTAATTTGAACTCTTACAAATATCTTGTTTACTTTGATTTTCTAAAAGCAATATAGAATACAATTAACAATTTTCCAAATCAAAGGATTAACAATTTTGAATGCTCAGAACCATATGAAACCATTGTTAATAAATAATAAAAGTTAATTAATAAAATCTGTTCTAAATTACTTCCTATTTTAGCATTTCCTCTCATAAATAGTAGAAAGATAGAAATTTTAGCTAATATTTGTCATGACAAAGTGCATTTAATGGGGCTTAATTTGGAGAAAAATATTTTTAATACATAAAATTTTTCAGATGGATAACTTTTGGGACTCCATCTCTAAAGTCATCTGTAAGTTGGTGTGCTTTAAAACATGATGGATATAAAAACAGTCAGTTAATACAAAATGACAGTTACTAGTGGACTATTTTGTAGATTAACAGCTAGCATCAAGTCTTGCTAGGTCCAAGCTGTTTATTTCAGCCCTGGACTTGAAAGGATGCACAGGCCACATTCAGGTCTCTAAGCACATTTAATTCAAGTGGACAGAAACACATGATTATATATCCAAGCTGACTATTGAAATTGCAAGCTTTATCTTTCAGCTGCTCTACTGCTTCAAGCTGCAGAGATATAAAATGCTAGCCTTGGGACAAGTAGTTGGAGCATCACCAAACTTTGATGAACAAAGAACTTCCCGAGTGCCTTTTTTTCTTCCTGATGACAAAGAAAATTTTTCATTTTTATAACATTGTCTCCCCAGTTTTTAATTAATGTCAGGCACAGGTGGTATAAGGGATAACCACAGTAAATCACACAAAGGGTTATGAGCCTCCAAAGAACTATTTTTAAATATAGGCAGGTCATAAAACAATGCTTTAGAATGATGGGACTGTCAGGTGTCCACATTTTCAATCTATACTTTTGAAGCTGATATCTGTACACCTGCAAGAGGAATTTTAGATTATACTATGGGGCTTTGTTAATTAGAAAAAATGTTCAATATCTGAATAAAATACAATTTATTTCAATGATTTGTTTTCCCTGTATATTTTTACATTTTTTCAAATATATTTAAGATTCAAAACAGGATAGGCAGCTTCAAGTTTGTGAGTTTCCTCAAAATATAGGAAAATATTAAGGTTTTACTTCTTTCATTTATTTTGAAAATGAAGCAAATCTCAGTGAAAACTAAAAAGTCTTCATAATTATATTCTAACATTGAAAACCATGGTAATAAATCACAAATATACATGAAGGTATGTTTGTGCACTTACGAGAATCTTAGTATCACATTTTCATGGAGAAGTATTCAATATATATTTGAACTATGTTGCTGTACACCTGAAATTAACACTGGTAAATCAACTATACTTCAGTGAAAATAAGTATATAAAAATAAACCATTTTATAATCCATCTCTAATTCTTACAATCCATCCTCAAAGAGATCAATCCTGGGTGTTCATTGGAAGGTCTGATGTTGAAGCTGAAACTCCAATACTTTGGCCACCTCATGCGAAGGGTTGACTCATTGGAAAAGACCCTGATGCTGGGTAGGAGTGAGGGCAGGAGGAGAAGGGGACGACAGAGGATGAGATGGTTAGATGGCATCACCGACTCGATGGACATGGGTTTGGGTAGACTACGGGAGTTGGTGATGGACAGAGAGGCCTGGTGTGCTGCAATTCATGGGGTTGCACAGAGTCGGACATGACTGAGCGACTGAACTGAACTGAACTGAATTCTTACAATCTTGATATGCATTTTTAAAAATATGTACACCTATATTTTTCTCCCTTCTTCCTTTATGTCCTTTCTTCTTTTCTTTCATTCTTCTTCATGACTTATACTTCAATATAGACATCAAATAGATAGTTGGAGGAAAGAAAAAATAAAGTGTTTTGAAAACTGTGATCACACTATTCAATTTTTAAAATTGAACAAAGACTGTATTGTGTTTGCTAAGGCTGCCAAAACAAAACATTGCAGGCTGGGTGGCTCAAACAGTAAGCATTTATTTTCTCACAGTTCTAGAGCCTAGAAGTTCAAGAAAAAAGGTCAGCTAGTTTGACTTCTCCCAAGGACTCTTGGTTTGTATACAGAGGAAGTCTTATTTTGTCCTCAGTGTTTTTCTCTGTGTTCACAAATCCCCTGTGTCTCTCCCTCTTCTTATAAGGGCATTAGCCATATTAAATGAGGACTCACCCATATGACAACAATTTACCTCTTTAAATGATAATAATTACTTCTCTAAAGGCCTTATTTTGAAATATAATCACTTTCTGAATTATACTGGGGGCAAGGACTTCAACATGAAATTTGGAGGTATACAAATAATTTCATAACAATGAAAGCATTTCCCCATGGCATTAAGTAGTTTTAATGCAAGATATTCTAATATATTGATACAAAATTATTTACCCCATTTCCTGTTGTTAAACGTTGATTATTTTTCTGAATTTTTACAAAAGTAAAGAGTGGTAGATAATTTCCTTAGAAAAGAAGTAACTGTGTGCACCTTAGGCTACTTTCTTAGGTTCAAAATCTTAGAGATGAATTTATTCCATCAACAGTTACAAATAGTATTTCTAAAATTTCAGAACTTTCCCCCCAAATTTAATTGCCTACCAGCAATTGGTGAGTTTTGTGTTTGCATAACTTCACCAAAGCAAGTTATTAAAAGCTTATGCTGTGCTTAGTCTCAGTAGTGCCCAACTTTTTGTGGCCCATGGACTTTAGCCCACCTGACTCCTCTGTACATGGGGATTGTCTAGGCAAGAATAATGGAGTGGGTTGCCATTCCCTCCTCTAGGGGATCTTCCCAACTCAGGGATCTAACCCAGGTCTCCTGAATTTCCAGCAGATTCTTTACCATCTGAGCTACCAGGGAAGCCCAAGAACTGGAGTGTGTAGCCTATTCCTTCTCCAGGGGATCTTCTCAATCCAGGAATTGAACTGAGGTCTCCAGCATTACAGGCAGATTCTTTACAAGCTGAGCCACCAGAGAAGTCATTAAAAGATTATTTCTGTTTAAAAATGCGACTGTTCTATTTAGAAATGTTTTTTTTTATGTACTATGTGATTATTATATTTATCATAATTTGAGATCCATGAACTGCAGCACGCCAGGCCACCCTGTCCATCACCAACAACCGGAGTCCACCCAAACTCATATTCACTGAGTTGGTGATGTCATCCAATCATCTCATCTTCTGTCGTCCCCTCTCCTCCTGCCCTCAATCTTTCCCAGCATCAGGGTCTTTTCAAATGAGTTAGCTCTTCGCATCGGGTGGCCAAAGTATTGGAGTTTCAGCTTCAACATCAGTCCTCCCAATGAATACCCAGGATTGAGCTTTTTGAGGATGGACTGGTTGGATCTCTTTGCAGTCCAAGGGACTCTCAAGAGTCTTCTCCAATGCCACAGTTCAAAAGCATCAGTTATTCGGTGCTCAGCTTTCTCTATAGTCCAACTCTCACTTCCATACATGACTACTGGAAAAACCATAGCCTTGACTAGATGGACCTTTGTTGGCAAATTAATGTCTCTGCTTTATACTATGCTGTCTAGGTTGGTCATAACTTTCCTTTCAAAGAGTAAGCGTCTTTTAATTTCATGGCTGCAATCACCATCTGCAGTGATTCTTGAGCCCAGAAAAATAAAGCCAGGCACTGTTTCCATTGTTTCCCCAACTATTTGCCATGAAGTGATGGGACCAGATGCCATGATCTTAGTTTTCTGAATGTTGAGCTTTAAGTCAACTTTTTACTCTCCTCTTTCACTTTCATCAAGAGGCTTTTTAGTTCTTCTGTACTTTCTGCTATAAGGCAGGTAGCATTTGCGTATCTGAGGTTATTTTTATTTCTCCCTGCAATCTTAATTCCAGCTTGTGTTGCTTCCAGCCCACCGTTTCTCATGATGTACTCTGCATATAAGTTAAATAAGCAGGGTGACAATATACAGCCTTGACGTACTCCTTTTCCTATTTGGTACCAGTCTGTTGTTCCATGTCCAGTTCTAACTGTTGCTTACTGACCTGCATACAGGTTTCTCAAGAGGCAGGCCAGGTGGTCTGGTATGCCCATCTCCTTCAGAATTTTCCACCGTTAATTGTGATCCACACAGTCAAAGGTTTTGGCGTAATCAATAAAGCAGAATTAGATGTTTTTCTAGAACTCTCTTGCTTTTTCGATGATCCAGTGAATGTTGCCAATTTGATCTCTGGTTCCTCAGCCTTTTCTAAAACCAGCTTGAACATCTGGAAGTTCATGGTTCACATATTGCTGAGGCCTGGCTTGGAGAATTTTGAGCATTATTTTACTAGCATGTGAGATGAGTGTAATTGTTTGGTAGTTTGAGCATTCTTTGGCACTGCCTTTCTTTGGGATTGGAATGAAAACTGACGTTTTCCAATCCTGTGGCCACTGCTGTGTTTTCCAAATTTGCTGGCATATTGAGTGCAGCACTTTCACAGCATCATGTTTCAGGATTTGAAATAGCTCAACTGGAATTCGATCACCTCCACTAGCTTTGTTCATAGTGATGCTTCTTAAGACCCACTTGACTTCACATTCCAGGATGTCTGACTTTAGGTGAGTGATCACACCATCGTGGTTATCTGGGTGGTGAAGATCTTTTTTGGACAGTTCTTCTGTGTATTCTTTCCACCTCTTCTTAATATTTCTGCTTCTGTTAGGTCCCTACCATTTCTGTCCTTTATTGAGCCCATCTTTCCAAGAAATGTTCCCTTCATATCTCTAATTTTCTTGAAGAGCTCTCTAGTCTTTCCCATTCTATTATTTCCCTCTATTTCTTTGTATTGATCACTGAGGAAAGCTTTCTTATATGACAGCGAATTTTGAAAACTCAATAGTGGCCACAGGACTGGGAAAAGTTCAGTTTTCAGTCCAATCCCAAAGAAAGGCAATGCCAAAGAATGCTCAAACTACCGCACAATTGCACTGATCTCACAAGCTAGTTAAGCAATGCTCAAATTTCCAAGCCAGGCTTCAACAGTACATGAACTGTGAACTTCCAGATGTTCAAGCTGGATTTAGAAAAGGCAGAGGAACCAGAGATCAAATTGCCAATATCTATTGGATCATCTGAAAAGCAAGAGAGTTCCAGAAAAATATCTCCTTCTGCTTTATTTACTATGCCAGAGTCTTTGACTGTGTGGATCACAATAAACTGGAAAATTCTGAAAGAGATGGGAATACCAGACCAACTGACCTGGTTCTTGAGAAATATGTATGCAGGTCAAGAAACAACAGTTAGAATTGGACATGGAACAACAGACTGGTTCTAAATAGGGAAAGGAATATGTCAAGGTTGTATATTGTCACCCTGCTTATTTAACTTATACACAGAGTACATCATGAGAAATGCTGGACTGGATGAAGCACAAGTTGAAATCAAGTTTGCTGGGAGAAATAAAAATAACCTCAGATATGCAGATGAGACTATACTTATGGCAGAAAGCACAGAAGAACTAAAGTGCCTCTTGATGAAAGTGAAAGAGGAGAGTCAAAAAGTTGGCTTAAAACTCAACATTCAGAAATCTAAGATCATGGCATTTGGTCCCATCACTTCATGGCAAATAGATAGGGAAACAGTGGAAACAGTAATAGACTTTATTTTTCTGGGCTCAAGAATCACTGCAGATGGTGATTGCAGCCATGAAATTAAAAGACGCTTACTCCTTGGAAGAAAAGGTTTGACCAACATAGACAGCATATTAAAAAGCAGAAACATTTCTTTGCCAACAAAGGTCCGTCTAGTCAAAGCTATGGTTTTTCCAATAGTCATGTATGGATGTGAGAGTTGGACTATAAAGAAAGCTGAGCGCTGAAGAATTGATGCTTTTGAACTGTGGTGTTGGAGAAGACTCTTGAGAGTCCCTTGGACTGCAAAGAGATCCAACCAGTCCATCCTAAAGGAGATCAGTCCTGGGTGTTCATTGGACGGACTGATGCTGAGGTTGAAACGCCAATACTTTGGCCACCTTATGCAAAGAACTAACTCATTTGAAAATACCCTGATACTGGTAAAGATTGAAGACAGGAGGGGAAAGGGTTATCAAAGGATGAGATGGTTAGATTGAATCACTGACTCAATGGACGTGAGTTTGAGTAAAGTCCGGGAGTTGGTGGTGACCAGAAAGCCTGGCATTCTGCAGTCCACGCGGTTGCAAAGAGTGGGATATGACTGAACGACTCTACTGAACTGAACACTTTAGTAATAAATATTTTCAGCTTAGCTTGTGGTAACACAGGCTGCACATAAATGCAAGTTTTAATTAACCAGCTGACTAAATAGTGAGATCTACTCTCTGCTGAATAAGCTAGTGCATGAAATCCAGATTCATTGCCAAATGTGCTCTATCACTAGACACAGTCCAACAGACCATCATATTTTTTCCTCCTTAGTCGTCCAATACCAGCAGTTTCCCTTTCCACATATAATTCCCATGTTTCTATCATGATAAATGATAAATTTCTAGCAAATATTTTAGTGTATAAATCTTACCAGAGTTCAGATTCAATTCTTATCCCTTTGAAACCAGGTGAGTTTTTTTTTTTTTTTTTAACAAATTTATTTATTTTAGTTGGGGGCTAATTACTTTACAATATTGTAGTGGTGTTTGCCATACATTGACATGAATCAGCCATGGGTTTAGATGTGTTCCCCATCCTGAACCCCCCTCCCACCTCCTTCTCCATCCCATCCCTCTGGGTCATCCCATTGCCCCAGCCCTGAGCATTTGTCTCATGCATCGAACCTGGAATGGTGTTCTGTTTCACATATGATAATATACATGTTTCAATGCTATTCTCTCAGAATGTCCCACCCTCACCTTCTCCCTCAGAGTCCATAAGACTGTTCTATGCATCTGTGTCTCTTATTCTGTCTCGCATATAGGGTTATCATTACCATCTTTCAAATTCCATTTATATGCATTAGTATACTGTATTGGTGTTTTTCTTTCTGGCTTAATTCACTCTGTATAATGGGCTCCAGTTTCATCCATCTCAATAGAACTGATTCAAATGTAGGTGAGTTTTGAATCACAATGTCAAAAAGGTGGTAGAGATTAGTCTTAAGAAGATGGACATTACTTTGAAAGGTACAAGGTAATTACCTCAAGTGAATTCCTTACAGGTCTTTAATCAGTGATGAAACAGCCTCACTACTAACAGAGAACTTTTTTCTTCTGCTTCCAAGGAAAACTCAGAGGTTCTTGGAAGTCAGATTAACCAGTCAGCCTAACATATCAAAAAGTATGTTATTCCTTGGGATTTTAATCTATACTCAAAATTTCACCTGACTAGATTGTGAGTTTAATATACATAATATTGCAACTTCCAAAATCATATTCTAGATCAGATCTTCAGCTAAGACTTCCCTATGATTAAAAGAGAAAAACTTCCCCTTAATTCTGAAACATCTTAGATTCTGATCAGGGAAATATTCTAGAGAAGGATTTACAAGAACAGAGAAGGACTTCAGGCCAGAAGAAATATGTAAAATCATGTTATCTTAGTCTTTTAGAGACAAAGAAAGAAAATTATATTTTGTTTAGGCATGTTTGAGTCTCTATCTCATTTATCTGAATGACCAGTAATAAAAGAAAATACAAAAAAAACCCAACACATTTCACAGAGAAAGAGCCCAGAAACAGTGACAGAGACATCAATGATTTTTCAGATAGGGGGTTTTACATATCTGCAACAACACACTGTGTGCTGCAGACAGCAAACAGAACCTGGCATCAATCTTGGCTCCTAGGGGGAGGAGGGGGCTACAATTTATAGTTGGAATAAACATCAGGTTGGCTCATTTGTTACCAGGGAAACCAGCAGCAAAATCATGTCCCTCACTGCCCCTGTGATGGTTAATGACCATCATAAGGACAGGTGTTTCCCTTTAAAGTTACAAGTGGAGCCATTCCTAAGAATTAGAACTAGCTGTGATAGGGCACAAGAACGTTCATGTGAGTAGGGTTGTAAGGGAGGCAGGGACTGGTCAAGCAGGAGACATACAGAGAGCAAGAGAACAACCATCTTGAGTGATCTGAACATTCAACTCCACCCTGACATACCCTGCACAACCATAACGATCTTGATCTGCCCCTCTTCCATGACATCCCTTATGTATAGAGAGGTGCACTACAACCAAATACTAAAAATGCAATACAGACACCAGCAGCTATCGTATAAAGAGTAACTGAGGATATTATTGGGTCAATTTCTCATGAAAGTCCAGATGAGAATATCATCTCACTGTAGACACAGTAATCAGACTCATTTTGCAGTTAGGTCACCGTGGTTGCTCATTCCACACACTGATCCCCTCCACTCAGACTAAGGACAAAGTGTAAGATGTGTAACAGGCACAGTGCAAGGCAGATCTTGACCATTAAGCAAAATCTAAGCAGTAGCAACATTCTGAGATAATACCACCCCTGCCTGTGGTTTTTATCCTTACCTACAGTACTATACCACTCATCTTTAGCGCCTTTTCTTAAATTTAGATCCCATGTCTTCATTCCTTTTTGTCAAGTGGTCTTTGTGACTTGGGTCTTTTTCTGATCTTACCTCTGTCATTCTCCCACTGTAGCTGGGATGAACACAGAGACTGGTGGGTAGGTGCAGGCTAAGAGGCCGTGGTCTGTCCCACCTGCAGTGCCCAAATATTGTTGTCAACCCTCTGGAGTTGGTCTCCAACAAGGGTTCTTCTGCTCAGGGTTGTTCTAACCAACAGAACCTGAGTTTGTTCAGAAGCAATAGAAAATTATTCTTTAATCAGAGAGTAGAGAGATAGGAACACCTGCTCTCCTGACAGGCTGTGGTTGAGGATGCTTTACAAGGCTCTCCCCAGCCGGGAGGGAGCAGAGTTCTCAGAGTTCTTGCTGGGCAGGCATAACTGTGCTGCTCAGGCTCCTGAACCCAGTGCACATCTCTGTTTATGGCCCACAGCCACCTCCATCTTGAATAGAGGTGGCCGGGGGCAGCATCTGCACCAGCCCTGGTCCTGGAGCTGAAGTGCTGGTGCAGCCATTTCCCAATAGGAATGCTGGTGTGAGGCCTCTGAACATGACATCCAGTGAGTGAAGCTAGACTACGCACAAAGGTGGGAAAAAAAAAAAACATTAGACTTTATTTTATTACCCAGATTCTATTTTATTTCATGGCAACTGATAATGAGCTTTGCTGGTGACCAAATGAGCAAAAGGTAATTTAGGTGCAGGTAAATTCGGTAATTGGGGACTAAATTCTTGAAAAAGACTACAAACATTAGTGGGGAAATATAGGAAAATATCCTCTTAAAAGCATCAAAGAACTACCATGATAGTAAGAAATTGCAAGCCTAGAATGTGGAAGAGGAGAGAAAGGCAATTCTGCACCTACTGTCAATTTTGCCCTGTTGGCAGGCTATTATTTCAACCAAAAGATTCTAAATCTTCCTCTAAGTCTTCTCCAGAGAGTCTAGCAGTCATATTCAAGGGCAGCTGTGCATTAGAGAAAAAAGCTTAAGAACTTTTAGAATCTGTGGGACACTGCCATGAACTAGAGATACAGAATGCTTCATGTTAGAGTTCAGCGATCATACAATTCATGAAGCTTTCACCAAAAACATTTCATCATATGTCCTTAGGGTTCTATGTTGTGGTTTTATTTCCAGGTCTTAAAAAAGCAGCTGAAATAAAAGTAAGTGTCAAACCATATCTGACAAACGGAGTAATGACTATTGCGTGAAAGAGAGCCCAGTCTTTAGCCCTCAGAGTAGTAAAGCTAAAGCAACATTACTAATTACATATTCACACCACATGGATAAATTACAGAACTTCATCCCACAAAGACTAAAATGCAACTCCTGAGCAAAAACAGAGGGTTCTGAAAGAGTGATGTTGGATTACAAATTTAATCAGGTAGAGTTTAATTGGCATTATATCGAAATACGACTACTTTAACAAAGAGAATTAAAATGATGAAAAACAAGTTAACTGGCAGTCTTTTCCCACCTTTAGCTGCTATAAGGGATAAGCAGATGAAGGTAGTGACAGTTTGTCTTCATCCAGCATGCATAGCATTTCACTCTCATATCTGTCTACCTCAACTTTTCTGCCATCCTAATTTGATTCGCAGTGAAGATGATCTCTCAAGACCAAAGGCCTCAAGCTAGTCTATTACCTTAATGACATTCTGCTGATAGGAAATGGTGAGGGGAAGAAATAGATACCACAAGTACTTTAGGAACATGCAAAATTCTAGGGGATGTAGATAAGGCCTATGAAATTTCAGTCTTGTACTTCGGTGAAGGTTTTGGTCTGAGTTGTGTTGGAAAATCCCCTTAGTGAAAGATGAATAAATGTATCCTGTATGTACTACCATTAAGAGAATAGCACGATTGCTTGCTAGGCTTCAATGAATTTTTAGAAATAATATCTACTACGTTTGTGTGTGTACTGTTCTGAATATTCATAAGGTCAGTTCAGTTCATTTCAGTCGCTCAGTCGTGTCCGACCCTTTGCGACCCCATGAATTGCAGCACACCAGGCCTCTCTGTCCATCACCAACTCCCTGAGTCTACCCAAACCCATGTCCATCGAGTCAGTGATGCCATCCAACTATCTCATCCTCTGTCATCCCCTTTTCCTCCTGCCCCCAATCCTTCCCAGCATTAGGGTCTTTTCCAATGAGTCAACTCTTCGCATGAGGTGGCCAAAGTATTGGAGTTTCAGCCTCAACATCAGTCCTTCCAATGAACACCCAGGACTGATCTCCCCTAGGATGGACTGGTTGGATCTCCTTGCAGTCCAAGGGACTCTCAAGAGTCTTCTCCAACACCACAGTTCAAAAGCATCACTTCTTCGGCGCTCAACTTTCTTCACCGTCCAACTCTCACATTCATACATGACCACTGGAAAAACCGTAGCCTTGACTAGATGGACTTTTGTTGGCAAAGTGATGTCTCTGCTTTTAAATATGCTATCTAGGTTGGCCATAACCTTCTTTCCAAGGAGTAAGCGTCTTTTAATTTCATGGCTGCAATCACCATCAGCAGTGATTTTGGAGCCCCCAAAAATAAAGTCTGACACTGTTTCCCCATCTATTTGTCATGAAGTGATGGGACCAGATGCCATGATCTTAGTTTTCTGAACTTTGAGCTTTAAGCCAACTTTTTCACTCTCCTCTTTCACTTTCATCAAGAGGCTCTTTAGTTCTTCTTCACTTTCTGCCATAAGGGTGGTGTCATCTGCATATCGTAACTTATGTCAAAGAAAGCTCAAAGACAAATTTGAGTTCTAAGTTAAATTTTTACTTGAGCCCCTAAAGGAGAGACCAGTTATTATAGTAGTGGTCTCCTGAATAAAAATACCTAGGCAGAATTTAAAGGCAAAACCTGAAGCTCATTTTTTTACCTGGAAATTATAAATTCTGTTTGTATGAAATCTTAGTTAGATTTCATAAAGCTAGAAACAAGATGTTCTTACTTTCCTTGGCTCTATTCAGAATGTGAAAGGTCTTAAGCATTTTTTGTTTTTTATGACTAATCTCAGTATATAAGTCTTGGGGAATGTGCTTCTTTGGGTATTAGTATGATATATGTTTTATATATAATACATTTTTGTGTGTGATATGTTAGTCATGATGGAAGACAAAAGTGAGAAGGAAAAAATGATAATTTTTCACTTTTTGTTTTATTCCCCATCCTGAACCCATTTCTTTTTCAGTTTCTATTCCTTAGACACAGGTTTAATTAAATATAGTTATTCAACAATTTTGTGATTCCTTTATTACACTTTTCCTTTTTTGGCTGATTCTATTTATATTGTTTCAAAGGGTTGATTATATGTTTTAATTAACTATAATATGGTTAATTATTAACACCTCTTTGCTGTACAGTTAACAAAACTAGAGAAAAAATATAAGGACTAAAATCAAGAGTTCCCTGGAGACTTTTCAAAGTGCTGAGTGTCATTTATAAATTAATCATGTAATTATTTAAATATTTTTACTGGACCTAACAGTTTATCTCTGAGTCCAGGAAACAAGGGCATTTTATTCACTTCCATCAGATTTTGCCTAGAATATTTAAAATTGACAACTACCTCATTTTCTCTGGATTTTTAAAATTTTGATAATTTGATTTAACTTCTTGAACATTTATAATTGTCTGTGAATAATAACACTTATATTTGGATTTCCTATTGCCTATTTCTATTAATTTTTCTTTGGGGCTTTCACTCAACAAGTTTTTTTGATGTCATGTTATTCGTTAGTGAGGAGTAGATACTATATATGAAAAATTTTAGAGCTAATTGACCCAGGGGAAATCTCTTTAATCAAATCAGGGATTAACCATCTATCTTCAGGTTGGACCTAACCTTGTGAAATGTTATAGACTAAAAAGAAAAAAGGAAAAAAACTCTTTGTAGCTCTTCTCACCAAGTTATGGAATACATTTAATCTTTGCATTTACGATTACTTTTGGCCAACAGAGTGTCAACAAACAAGGTAAAAGGAAAACTTGAAATGTTTTTGCACATTGTCCATGACTTTTTTTGCTAGAAGGAACCACACTTTCACACTGTGAGGAAGCTTGAGTAACCTATTAGAGAAGCCATCTGGAAAATAACCTCGGCAGAGGCTGACAGCCTGCCAAATATCAGAGATATAAATGGGGACTTCTTATATGATGCAGCCCCAGTTAAACTGTTCATTCACTACAGTGTGCCAAGATAGAATCAGCGCAAGTTGCCAATCTATGTAATGTTTGTTGTTTTAAGCTACCAACATTTGGGTTGATTTGTTTTATATATAGGATTAAAGTGTTCAATTTCTACTTCACACTCACTCTTTTGGTGTGTATTCCTTCATGATTACAATGAAAAGATGGGATGTTTGTCAGAGTTTCTCCTCCTTGGCAAGCACTAAAACTCACATTTTCTATTTATTTTTTTTGTCCCAGATGAATGAAACTGTCAAACACTGTTCAGGCTAGTCTGGTTTTCAGAATCTCAGTTTCTACTTCTTTCTTCAACTTCCCAAAACATTAATCATGACTTTTGAATAGATCAATACCTCAAGAGAAAAAGTAGCATCGAATATTGCATTTTCTCTCTCTCTGAAATGTCCTTTTCTCCAGAATTTTACCTCATCAACTTCAATCTTTCTTAGCAGCAGTCCAGTACCTCCAAATAGATTTTTTTTTTAATGTTCAATCTTTCTGAGAGAATTTGGTTTGCAACAAACCAATACTGAAGGAAAATAATTATATACAATTAAATTCTACAACTTTTGTTTCCTTGTAGATTATGAACTCCTTGAGAAAAATGGCACATGATTTATTTGGCTTTGAGTTTCAACATATAACTTAATGTTTGAAACACAGAAATTCACAGAAATTCCTAAAATTTTTCTGATGAAATTCAGAAATGGAAGAAAGGAAATAGAGTGTGCTGATTAAGGAATGAAAGTTAAGATACAGGCCAGGGAGCAGCTTTAGTTACAAATAAGTTGTGATATTTATTATCCATAAATAACATTCTTTTTATAGGCAGTCTTTGAATACTTTGGGGGCTTCCCATGTGGCGCTAGTGGTAAAGAACTCCTGCCAGCGCAGGAGACTTAAGAGACTCAGGTTTGATCACTGGGTCATGATAATCCCCTTGAGTAGGAAATAGCAACCCATTCCAGTATTCTTGCCTGGAGAATTCCATGGACAAAAGAGCCTGGTTGGCTACAGTTCATAGGGTCACAGAGAGTCAGACACAAATGAAGCTGAAAGGTAGTTTGAAAATGGTTCTTTCAGGAGCTCAAAATTCATAGATAACAGAAGAACCATCCATAGTCATCTTAGAGCCCAAGAAAAGAGAATCTGTCACTGCTTCCACTTTTCACCCTTCTACTTTCCATAAAGTGATGGCACCAGATGCCATAATCTTAGTTTTTTTTTTTCATACTGAGTTTCAAGCTAGCTTTTCACTCTCCTCCTTGACGCTTATCAAGAAGCTCTTTAGTTCCTCTTCACTCTCTGCCATTAAAGTGGGATCATCTGCATATAGAAGGTTGCTGATATTTCTCCCAGCAAGCTTGATTCCAGGTTGTGAGTCATCCAGCCCTGCATTTCACATGATGTACTCTGCATAGAAGTTAAATAAGCTGGGTGACAATATATAGCCTTGTCATACTCCTTTCCCAATTTTGGACCAGTCCATTGTTCCATGTCTGGTGCTAACTGTGGCTTCTTGCCCTGCATACAGGTTTCACAGGAGGCAGGTAAGGTGATCTGGTATTCCCATCTTTTTAAGAATTTTCCACAGTTTGTTGTGATCCATGCAGTCAAAGGCTTTATTTAGCATAGTCAATGAAGCAGAAGTAGATGTTTTTCTAGAATTCGCTTGCTTTCTCTATGATCCAATGGATGTTGGCAATTTGATCTCTGGTTCCTCTGCCTTTTCTAAATCCAGCTTGTATATCAGAAGTTCTCAAGTTACATACTGCTGAAACCTAGCTTGAAGGATTTTGAGCATCACCTTGCTAGCATGTGAAATGAGTGCAATTGTATGGTAGTTTGAACATTCTTTGTCATTGCCCCTTTGGGGGATTGACATGCAAACTGACTTTTTCCAGTTCCATGGCCATTGCTGAGTTTTCCAAATTTGCTGGCATATTGAGTGTAGCACTATAACAGCATCATCTTTTAGGATTTGAAATAGCTCAGCTGAGATTCCATCGCCTCCACTACCTTTACTCATGGTAATGCTTCCTAAGGCCCACTTGACTTCACACTTCACAATGTCTGGTTCTGGGTCAGTGACCACACCATCATGGTTATTTGGGTCCTTAAGGCCCCTTTTTGTACAGTTCTTCTGTATGTTCTTGCCACCTCTTCTTAATCTCTTCTGCTTCTATTAGGTCCTTACTGTTTCTGTCCTTTATCATGCCCATCCTTGCATAAAATGTTCCCTTGATATCTCCAGTTTTCTTAAAGAGATCTCTAGTTTTTCCCATTCTATTGGTTTCCTCTGTTTCTTTGCATTGTTTATTTAAGAAGGCCTTCTTGTCTCTCCTTGCTATTCGCTGGATCTCGGCATTCAGTTGGCTAATATCTTTCCCTTTCTCCTTTGCCTTTCACTTCTCTTCTTTTCTCAGCTATTTGTAAGGCCTCATCAGATAATCACTTTGCCTCTTTATTGAATCAATAAGTGAAAACATCAATGTGTAACTGGCAGTCTGCCAAGTAGTGGGCATCCAATGTTCAGCACAAATGGTTCTAATCATTAAGTGGTTTTCAGTGTAGTAGAAAAGAAATACCTGGACACAGGTAACGATAAAATTCCAGTGAGAAAAATGTCATGCAAAAGGAAAGAAATGCTCACTTAAACTTGACCATAGTAGCAAAAACATTCTATTCACGTTAGAAACAATGTTCCACCATTTATCTTTTATCAAAACACATTTCCTAAGCTTTAGATCCCCAAACTGCTAAGAGACACTTAAACATTTAATATAATGACTAACTAGTACCACCATATTTGATTTCTGTTTCAGAGAGATTGAATTAGTGTGGCAGTAAAACCAGTAAGTATGAGGAATAATGTGTAATGATTTCTGGTAGCTTTGACACCAACTTTGTGTATGTGTATCTTATTAAAATGTGTTCATTATCTTAATACCTAAAAATGTTATATACAGTATAGACTCTGAATTAAGTCTGTATATTTAAACTACAGATCACTCACTTCCCAATTACAATGCAATGTAACCATGAGCAAGTTAAGACTTTCTGTGCTGTACTTTTATAAAATTGAAAAAGAAATAAAATTTGTCTCATAGGTTTTTTAAATAAGTTTAATAAGGATATTTATGTAAAATAATTATAATATATAATACTGGCATAATTTGTATTCAAAATATTTAATTATAATGATCTTGTTAACAATTTAAAAATAAAAAAATAAATCCATTTTGGAGGTCAGTTGTATAATGTTTAAAAAAATTTTTTAAGTATGTATACATTTGCTCAAGATTTTTACGCTTTGAAGAAGATACTCTAAGCAAAGTATTACCTGCATCTTTTCTTATAGATATGTGTGTGTATATATACATATATATATATATATGTATATATACACAAATATATACACTCATCAAATAGTTTAACATGTGTTAAACAAGTAGTGTATTTACATATGTAGTCATTAGATTATATGCTAAATGAATACTTAATTTTTAAGGATAAACACAATGTATTATAAAGTTAACATGTTTTCAGATAGTATATTTACTGTATAAGCATAGAACATATTCTGATAGAATATACATCATACTAAAAAATATGGTTAAAAAGAGTGAATGTTTCTTCACTTTTTACTTATTTCTATTTTCCAATATTTCCACAAAATACCTGGATTTTGTATATAGATTGTGATTTTATCTTGAGGAAACTAAATAAAAATAAGACAATTAACTAGAAATTTTGTAACCAGGAGGCAAAAAAATGCAAGGTCACTCCTATGGGTTCCTTCTTATCTTCCTATTCTGGAAATAAATAGGAAACAGATTAACAAGGGGAGATCATCTATGCTGGAATGCTAGAATGTTCTCACTGCTTGTCTGGTTGTGCATATACTTTTAGTGGGATAAGCTTTGTTGTTTCTTGGATTTTTCCCAAATCTCCTAACAGAAAAGATCTGTTTTAAGCTAATATTACTCATTTGTAGCTATCAGACCTTTAGAGATAGAATACTTAAAGATTACATAAAGAGATTCTGAAGAAATAAATAACTATAAAACCACAGGGTTTTTTGTTTCGCTTTGTTTCTTTGTTTTGTAACTTGCTTCATGCCAAATCTAATGTCAGAGGTAGGGTAGTCTGGCAGAGTAGTGTAGTGGATTGATCACAAAGCTGGTGCTGAACATAAAATCAGCACAGCAAGTAAACACAAGTATATGAAATCAGAAAGGGATTTAGTATGGTTTCTAAGACCTTTAGTTCTATACAATACATCATTCTGACATCATGAAATACTGAGTAACAAATAAGAAAATATAGTATTTAAAGGGCAAAACACATTTAAATATGTTCATAAAAGTGAAAAAGTGAAAGTCCCTCAGTCATGTCTGACTCTTGGCAACTCCATGGACTGTAGCCCTCCAGACTCCTCTGTCCATGGAATTCTCCAGGCAAGAATACTGGAGTGTTGTAGGCATTCCCTTCTCCGGGGACTGAACCTGGGTCTTCTGTATAGCAGGCAGATTCTTTACCCTCTGAGCCACCAGTGGCCACATATAATTTAAATTCAATAAATTAAAGCATGAAGTCATTGGATTAAGGTGTTCAAAGGCAATAATTTGAGCCACTCATTGAACTATATACTTTTTTCTTAGAAAATACAACTATATATCTATGAATGTATGTATGTATAGTCAACATGCTATTTGCCATGTTTTATTTATGTCTTTGTAACTATGTCTTTGTAACTGAAGACTTATACTGATACTTAAAGGAAATCGTCCAAACAGTTATTCAATGATATATTGTCTGGCTGCTCAGTGTTTTTAACATTAATTGGATTTAATTAAACTGCTTCTTGCCTGGTAGGCTGCAGTCCATGGGGTCACTCAGAGTCGGACACGACTGAGCGACTTCACTTTCACTTTTCGCTTTCATGCATTGGAGAAGGAAATGGCAACCCACTCCAGTATTCTTGCCTGGAGAATCCCAGTGACGGCAGAGCCTGGTGGGCTGCCGTCTATGGGATCGCACAGAGTCAGACACGACTGAAGTGACTTAGCAGCAGCAGCAGCAGTATATTGCGGGAGGAATATGATTACATTACTGAATAATTTTGTCTGCATAGTTGAAAGCTAATGTACCAACAGGGTTTGTGAGCATATGACATGTACAGTTAAAAAGACACTACCCTCATAAGGACCCTGCATTAATCTAATGCTCTACTGTTGTTGTCTCGGAATTTTTAATGATTTTGAATAACGTGACCCATTTTTATTTGCCTGACCTGAAAATTATATAGCTAAGTCTATGTGCGAAAGAATTAAACTTAACTATCATTGTTGTTGTTTAGTCACTAAGTCATGTCCAACTCTTTTGTGACCCCTGGACTGTAGCCCACCAGGCTCCTCTGTCCAGGGGATTCCCCAGGCAAGAATAATGGAGTGGGTTGCCATTTCCTTCTCCAGGGGAATCTTCCTGACCCAGGGATCAAACCCATGTCTCTTGCATGCATCTCCTGCATTTCAGGAGAATTCTTTACTGCTGAGCCCCCAGGGAAGCCAGTAAACTTAACCATTACTAGTCTTATTTTAATATCCATAATATCCTAATATATCAATCCATTCAAAGTTGTTCTTTGTCATCCTTTACATATCCCAAGCTTATGTTTTCCAATTATCTATTGTCATAACAAGATAGTCCAAGATTTAGTGACTTAACAAAAGCCATTTCAGTATTTCTTTTGAAATTTTGATTAGGAATTTGAGCAAGGCTTGCATGGCTGTGACTGGAGTCACTTGTGTTATTAAGTCATCAGCTGCAAGGTCCAACGTGGTTTCTTACACACTTGGCATCCTGATAAAGACAGTGTGAAACAGTTCAGCTGGGCCCCACTCCCTTCCATTTTTGTCTCAGGACCTCTCTATGTAGGATATTTGGTAGGATGGCCAGACTTACACAAGGTTCCTAGAAAAAGTGCAGTAGAAGAAAAAGAGGAAGTGAAAGTTGCCTGCCTCTTACTACCTGACAAGATATTGGTCTAACAGTATTTCCACAGTGTTCTATATAAAATAGTTCTACTCAAAATAGCTACAGAGCCCTCTTATATTCAAGAAGCAGGATGATAGGTAATAAGAGGAGTGTCAAAGTATTTGCATATTTCTTTAATCTACCAAACCATGATCAGGTAGTATAGATAAACAGTTAATTTGTACACATAAATTGCTTTGTATGTACCACTTTTACATCACTTAAGGCACTTTATAGACACAGATATAGTTAGATATAGATAGAACTATAACAATAAAATAAATATAAGTAGATAGATATTGCTATTTATTCAGCAACCATCCATTAAATATCTTTTTTCTATGATCTAGGAATAGTTAAACAGAAAAATGTGAATTTGTTTCTTTGCTAACAACAACAAACTTAGGGTTTATTAAAAAAATACAAATTAAGATGAATAATAGCTTATTCTTTTGTGTTTAATTAAATATACAGAGACTGCATTATCAAAATGCAAAAAGTTTATCTTATATATGCCTTTACAGTAAAGAGGTATTTCCCAGATAGATAATTTTGTGAAAAACAGCATGTTGTTTTTCATGTTATTTGCTTTTTTTCCCCATTGACATGTCTGACATCCAAGATTTCATTTTAGTTAATTTGGAACAGACATTTATTTAAAAAAATTAAAAAGTTAGTTTACTTAAATTAGGTAATATTAGATGGAGAAGAAAGGCCAAAATAGGATACATTACTGAAGATATCTAAAACATATTGCAGATATAATCCTTATACAAAACTGAATAGAAAAAGCCCAGAGAGGAAAGGACTTAATACAAAAATTAAATCCTGCATATCAACTGTTGGACACTTGAAAAGTAAAATCTTGTCCTGTATGAATATACAGAAAATGTAGAATACATGCCAGATAATTTGTCATTTTCTCTTATAAATTTGATTGCTCTATTAATATGATTATATACAGAGCACTCCAAAATTCTTTCAAGAGTTCATAATTAAATATGCTCTCAGCAATAAAACTTATAATGAGCTAAAAGGTGTTACTCTCTTTTCCAGCAGTTTGAAGGGACACAAGTCATAGGTCATAAGCTACCAAAGAAAGAAGGCTTATTTAAGGAGCAGTATTCTGCCTAAAGGTAAACTCAGATAATTATGATTGTTCATTATATATATATATGAGTAACTTGTTGGCTCATTATAATACCATTGTTGACCTTAAATAAGACTGCCTGCTATTTCTCCAGCAAAGATGGGTTTACTCAAAATCAGCAAAGATTTGCAATTACAGCACTTTCATGTGAAAGTCCCTGCATAGCAAGGAAAGAATAACTCTTTTAAACAAGGGTGAAGGAATTTGGGAAGTCTCTAATAAGCAGAGCTCATTGGAGGAACTGAGAGTTGGAAGCATACTGATTTTTGGTTGACTGAGTTGTGACAGTCTCTTATTAGCTAAACTCTTGGCAGACAAGAAGAAATCTTTCTTTCCCCTTTTGGACTTTGCTATAATCAGAGGGCATGAGAGCATCCCCTTCTGGTCTCCCAGTTCTGTTTTAGTTGGGATTTATGTTTAACTACATTTTACACCATATTACATTTCACAAATATAGGTGAAAGATTATTGAATATGGATTTATATTCAGTTCAGTCATGTCCGACTCTTTGCGACCCCATGGACTACAGCATGCCAGGCTTCCCTGTCCATTACCAGGATTTATATTAGGTTTATAGAAAAAATTTCCCTCATGGAAATTGAGATTTTGGGCCTATTTTATGTATCTGATGGGCCTTTCTTTGTATATCTGTTATATTTTGATTTATAAGAAATATATATTTGGTCATTTAGGTTACAAAATTTTATTTCTCATATACATTTGACATTTGTTCATGATCCCTGGCAAATGACTCCTAAAACCCTTGGAATTTTCTATGATGAGAGTTAAAAAGGTTCCTTTTGTTATGCTAACGAGCTGACTGTTGGAAAGCTCTTTGGTAACCTAAAGTGGAGTGCTTCATTGCCATGAGAACCAACAGTGTGATTAGACTGTTGGAACTTTCAGTCCACTTCTGTCCCCAACTACAGGGAGAGAAGAAGGACTGGAGATTGAGTTCAACTGCCAGTGGCCAATGATTTAATTATGCCTATGCAATAAAGCCTTCACAAAACCCCCAAGGGACAGTGTTTAGAAAGTTTTCAAGTTGGTGAACACCTAGAGATTTGGATAGAGTGGCATGCGGAGAGAGAGCATGAACGTTCCTTGTCCTTTTCCCATATCCTATACCATACATCTATTCCATAAAATGTTTCCTTGAGTTCTGTGAGCCACTCTAGCAAATTAATGAAATCCAATGAGTGGGTAGTCTTATTTATAGCCAGTTGTCCAGAAGCACAGGTGATAACCTGGGCTTGCATCTGGCTTCTGAAGTGAGGAGTGGAAACAGTCTTATGGCACTGATCCCTTAACCTGTAGAATTTGATGCTATCTCCTGATAGGAAGTATGAAAGTTCAGCTGAATTGTGCAACACCCAGCTTGTATCAGAGCATTGCTTGTTGGTTGTGGGGAAACCCACCATCCTGTTTTGGAGACAAATTGATATCTATAAACACTACTTCTATGATATCTTGGAGGAATGTTAGAGTAGTCAGTGAAAGAGAAGTCTTAATATTGGTTGTGAATATCAGATAACTATAAATTAGGACTACTTTCCCATTTTGGGCTTAGAGGAATAATTTGTATTTTTTTTTTTAACCAGCTTAAAGCTAAAGTTAACAAGAACAATGTAGCAAAATAAAATTTCAAAGTTATTTTTATAAGCATAAATACAAGCTATGATAAACTGTACTGTTAATAATTTGATTTTCCTGAAGAACAAATCAGGATATTTTATTTAAATAAAATTCCCTTCAAATATTCAAATTTCAGAAAATAATTTTACTTTGTATGCATCAAATGGCATCTTGTAGAATGAATATTGAGATATGGTTCATGAATTTAAGTAATTCCGTGTGATTTTTTAAATTGTAAGTGAATAGACCATCAAGGTCATTTCCTTCTAAATATACATCTATATAATATATATTTTTAAAATATGTGTATATAACATATTTAAATATATATATTATATATATGATTTGCAACACTAACATAATAAACTAATGACAAGCAAGATTGGGACTCAAAATTACTTAGAAGTTTAGTAATACCACACAGATTGGAATTTCAAAAGCAAATAAACTTTAAGATTTCTGATAGAGAATTATCTTCTGGTTAATTGCTATAAGAAACCGAACATTTTAGGAATGTTTAAAGTCTGTTAGAGAACATATCAATTATCTGGTAGTTACCTAGGAGATAACCTTAGTGGTACAAAACACAGAGGAAAGATTTGCAGACAAGCAAAAGACCTATACTTACTCTAGTACTAATTATAACCCACTTGTTTATCCCCTACTTGCCAATACCTTGCAAATTAGAAGCAACAAATTAAAAATATTTGAAGGCACACTTATAGCTATAAAAAATCTTTTGGACAGGAAATAAGAGGAAAAGTGAGTCTCTGAGCTCAGCAAACACATCAATTTGGATGACTATATTATAGGAAAAATAGAGATTCCAAAGTAGAAATCCTTCCAGATTTTGCACTTAATCCTCAAGGATTTGGAACACTGTAAGGGTAACAGCTGAAGGCAAGACCCAAGCTGGCTGTGGCACTACATGTAATAATTTTGCATGCAATATAAAGAATTTCATCTCATCTATGTGCAATCATTTTTTTTACTCAAATATTTTTAAATGCCTTTTAGCTTTGAATATGTATCATTCAGATATTTTTTCCCCTTTTGTGCATCTTCTCATTCTTTTTGCCTATTGCCATTTATTTGAAATAAGACCTTTCAGGGATTGTGTTGTTTGAGATGCTTTTTCCAAGAAACGAGAGTCAATGTTACTGAATTTGTCGAGTGAGGGAAATATGAATGAAGCTTTGTATTAGAGAGTGAAATTTTATCATAATATCCAGATCATCTACTTAAAGCTTTTTAATCCCATGGTCATAAATATTGCGTATCCGATTCTTAAGATTTTAAATGAAACATTTCTTCATATCTTAGATACAGTGACAAAGGTCACATTAGATACTGTGTAGGATTCCAGTACTCTTTCCATTAACGATGTTAACTATCACTAGTTAAAATAATACTGTCTAGAGTTAAACCTTGGGACAGTAACTGATGTTTATAACACCCTGAGATATATGAAAGTGAAAGATGGAGTGATGATATTTTCATCACTTGATGAAAGTGAAAGAGGAGAGTGAAAAAGTTGGCTTAAAGCTCAAAGTTCAGAAAACTAAGATCATGGCATCTGGTCCCATCACTTCATGGCAAATAGATGGGGAAACAGTGGAAACAGTGTCAGACTTTATTTTGGGGGGCTCCAAAATCACTGGTGATTGCAGCCATGAAATTAAAAGACGCTTACTCCTTGGAAGGAAGGTTATGATTAACCTAGACAGCATATTTAAAAGCAGAGACTTTACTTTGCCAACAAAGGTCTGTCTAGTCAAAGCTATGGTTTTTTCAGTGGTCATGTATGGATGTGAGAGTTGGACAGTGAAGAAAGCTGAGAGCCGAAGAATTGATGCTTTTGAACTGTGGTGTTGGAGAAGACTCTTGAGAGTCCCTTGGACTGCAAGGAGATCCAACCAGTCCATCCTAGGGGAGATCAGTCCTGGGTGTTCATTGGAAGGACTCATGTTGAAGCTGAAACTCCAATACTTTGGCCACATCATGTGAAGAGTTGACTGGAAAAGACCCTAATGCTGGAAAGGATTGGGGGCAGGAGGAGAAAGGGACGACAGAGGATGAGATGGTAGAATGGGATCACTGACTCGATGGACATGGGTTTGGGTAAACTCCGGGAGTTGGTGATGGACAGAGAGGCCTGGCGTGCTGTGACTCATGGGATCGCAAAGAGTCTGACACGACTGAGCGACTGAACTGAACTGAACTGAGATATATAAAAAATGTTATTATTTTTAGTCCACATATCCAGTGTTTAAGAATGTTAAGAATAGTTAATATTAACACAGTGGTTAAGAGCACAAAAAGTGAACCCAGAGGACTTGATCTAGAACCCCAGTTCTATTACTTGTTAGCTGGTCAAGTAACTTACCTATAAACCCTTGTTTCTTTACCCTAAAATGAGCAAAATTATAGTATGCACCTCATAAGCTTATGCTAAGGATAAAATTTTATCCTTATGCTAAGGATAAGAGTCATGTCCAACTCTTTGCAAGCGTATGGATTGTAGTCTGCGAGGCTCCTCTGTCTATGGGATGTTATAGACGAGAATACCGAAGTGGGTTGCCATGCCCTCCTTGGATGAGAGGGGTCTTCCTCATCCAAGGATTAAACCCACATCTCTTGTGTCTCCTGTATGGCAGGTGGATTATTTACCGCTAGCACCACCTGGAAAGCCAAGGATACAATTAGTTAACATACACAGAACACTCTGAGGGGTCCCTTTATCTATTATATTGTGCTGTATCAGTGTTGTTATTGTTGTTCAGTTGCTCAGTCATGTCGAACTCTTTGAAACCCCATGGACTGCAGCATGTTAGGCTTCCCTGTCCATCACCATCTCCTGGAGCTTGCTCAAACTCATGTCCTTTGAGTTGGCGATGCCATCCAACCATCTCCTCCTCAGCCATCCCCTTCTCTTCCTGCCTTCAATATTTCCCAGCATCAGGGTCTGTTCTAATGATTTTCTAATATCAGTGTTAGTTGTTCCCATAAACTGTTCAATTTAGCTTGCTGAAATATTCACTTGTCAGATTTTTTAAATGTTACTTTAAACATTTAAGCTACTTATTTATACCATTTACACAGCCCCCCCTTTTTTGTAATAAGCTCATCTTTCCAAAGTAAACTAAAGTGATCATAATTTGAGAAAGGAAGGTTGAGCACTCTCCACTGCTTTAATATGTATTGAAAGATATGTTAATTTTTCAAGAAGTTTATTTAAAAGGTCCATGAAGTTGAAAATAATACTAATATTAAGGTAAAACAGACAAAAAATCTACTTGAGCTTTTGATTGCCAGTTGTTGTTCAGTTGCTGAGTTGTGTCCAACTCTTTTCCAATGAGTTGGCTCTTTGCATCAGGTGGCCAAAGTATTGGAGCTTCAGCATCAGTCCTTCCAATGAATATTCAGGGTTGATTTCCTTTAGGATTGACTGGTTTGATCTGCTATCCAGTGGACTCTCAAGAGTCTTCTCCAGACAGATCCTATGCTAAATTCTGTGTGACTATTTAATCCTTACATTAAACTTATAGTTGTTAAGAGCTGATGAGTCAGAGATAGTTCAGCTAATATCTCAAGTTCAATAAGTTTTAACTTGTCAAGTTCAGTAAGTGGAAGGAAATCAAGATTTGAACATAGGCAGCCAGACTGAAGAGTTAATTCTTCAGAGGAACTTGGCAAGTATGACAAGGAGTATTTCCCTAATTATAGAAGTAGAAGATATGAAGAAGAGAGGTCATATATAGCAAGACAGGAAGATCTCATGGTTTCCCCAGAGATATAATTGATATAAATAAATATTTCAAATACTGGTTTGGTAGGCTTTTGTTTTGTTTCATTTTGTTTGAATTCTGATCTTGTCACTTATCAGTTTGTATATGACAATGTCTCTATTTCAGTTTTGGTTTCTATAAAATAAGGTAAATAATTTCTCTATCAAGAGGATATTTTATAGACTGAATAATATAAAACACCAAGTCCAGTGCATGACACATAAGTACTCTATAAGTGATAAATATTATCATTTTCATTGTTATTGCTATTTTCATAGCAATTGTCATCTTTATTCAGTTAAAAGAGCATGTTTAAGTGTAGAAGATGTCTTAGATATTATGAAGGAGAGAAGAAAAAGGAGACAAAAGATCTTTCATATGTTCTAGCTAAACTTGTTCAGCATATGATAAAAATAAAATTTGAGCAAGCCAGAGACATAAATATTATCTTTGTATCCTGCCTCTTTTAATCTTCTACCTCTTATCATTACTCTTTAAAAGTCTCTTGAATATCCTAATTCAGTATACTTATTTAATAACAAATAAACAAATATAATTGCCCACAAAGTAACGGACCAGCTGATGGCTCAGGTCTTCACTAGGTTGACCCATGTATCTATAGTCACCTTCAGGTTAAATAGGCAATTACATTCATTTTTTAAAATAGACTATTTTTTCAGAGCAGTTTAGGTTCACAGCAAAATTAAGTGGAAGATACAAAAATTGCCCATATTCCTCATTTCCCCACATATGCACAGTCTCCCACATTATCAATAATTCAATAATCCCCTCCCCCAAAGTTGTACGTTTGTTACTCTTAATGAACCTACCTGGCAGTGTAGGAGATGTAAGAGACACTGTTTTGGTCCCTGGGTCAGGAAGACCCCCTTGGAGGAGGGCATGGCAATCTGCTCCAGTATTCTTGCCTGGAGAATCCCATGCATAGAGGAGCCTGGCAGGCTATCGTCCATAGTGTTGTGCAGAGTTGGACATTACTGAAGCAACTTAGCAAACAAGCAATGAACCTGTATTGACATAATTGCCGCATGGTATCCGTAGTTTACATTAGAGTTCATTCTCAGTGTTGTACATTCTATGGACTTGGACAAATGCAGTATGTCAAGCATTTACTGTTATAGTATTACAAAGATTAGTTTTATGTGCCCCAAATCCACTATGTTCTACATATTCATTCTCTTCTCTCCTGTAAGCCCTGGCAACCATTGTCCATAGTTTTGTCTTTTCTGGAATGTCAAACAGTAGAAGTCGTACAGTATGTAACCCTTTCAGACTGGTTCCTTTCACTTAGTGATAAACGTTTAAAGCTTCTCTATGTCTTTTCATGACTTTTTCCTTAATCTGGATGTGCCGGAGTCCAGGTCCAGCAGCCAGGGAATCAGCCTGAAGGGATGAGCAGTGTCGGCAGAGAATGGTGCAGCCTCTGACTCAAGGTTTGGGACTGCATGTGTATTTCAAGCATCAGGTTTTCTTTTATACTTTGACAAAGGCATAAGGTCAAAGGTTTGACACCTTCAGTTCCCCCTCACCCAGATTTATTGTCTCCAGAAATCACTGTTGCCCTTCAACCAGAGTTCCTGCTTTAGCGATTCTCTCAGAATCAGGTTTACTATCTATTATCTGCTTTCTCTTAAGTATCCTATATTTAACTTGTGATTACATTGTAACTCATGCTTATATCTGGGCTGCATACCACATTCCTCAGTTTATTTCTTATCTTTCTAAATCCTGCTAGCCCCTAGTATCCTAAGCTCACTATCTCCTAAAAAGGCTTCTAGCTATTAGCATCTCTAAAATTCCTAATCTCTATAAGCTATAGTAAAACATGCTAACACTACAACATTCCTTAAACTTTTAGCTTCTAACTATTCTTAATTATTCCTAAACACTAAACTCAGCAAACTTCTTTTGCCATAAACATTTCCTTCACAAGCAGGTCTCAGATAACAATCCTTCCCATGGCCTCAAGCTGCGGCCTACGTGCTCATCCTGGAACATTCTTTGTAAAGATCCTTGAACAAATGTCAATGGTTAACTTTATGGATTATTTTCTGGGCACAACTGCAGAAGGCTTTGTGCTTTCTCACGCTCCTCTCAAGAACAATAAGCACCTTAACATTCTTTCCAGCCAACTTAACCGAAGAAAGGAAAGACCAAATCAGAATCACAAGACCTAACTTCTTCATCCTGGGACCATGCCTGCAGGATGAGAAGAGGGGGTTGGGAATGAGCCTCTATTTTGTCATTAATGCCTAACGTGGCTCCCGACATGAATGTAATGCAGTTTATTCATTTATCTCCTGAAAATCATCATTTTTGCTTTCAAATTCCAAAGTTTTGGAATTCCAAAAATTCTAAATTTTAACAGTTATGAGTCAAGCTGATATAAATATCCACATTCAGTGGACCCACAGTGCTAGTGGTAACAAGCCTATCTGTCAATGCCAGAGACATAAGAGATATAGGTTTGATCCCTGGGTCAGGAAGATCTCCTGGAGTAAGAAATAGCAACCTTCCAGTATTCTTGCCTGGAGAATCCCGTGGATAGAGGAGCCTGGTGGGCTACGATACATAGGGTCACAGAATTGGACTCAACTGAACTGACTTAGCAAATAGCAAGGAGTGCAATTATTAGATCTTGTGTAAGAGTATGTTTAGTTTTGTAAGAAACTGTAAAGTGTTCATCACTCAGTCATGTCTGACTCTTTGTGACCCCATGGACTATAGCCCACAAGGTTTCTCTGTCCATGGAATTCTCCAGGCAAGAACACTGGAGTGGGTAGCCATTCCTTTCTCCAAGGGATCTTTCCAACCCAAGGACTGAACCCAAGTCTTCTGCATTGCAGGCAGATTTGTTACCAAATGAGCCACTAGGGAAGCCCAGAAACTGCCTGTCTTTCAAAGTAGCTATACAGTTTTATAATACCACCAGTAATAAATGATAGTTCCTGCTACTCCTCTCCCTCACAATTCATGTATTTCTTTTACTTTTCCAGTTATTTTCCTGATTTATTCTGATTAATTTTTCACAAGTGTTATGATAATTTTTTTGTGCTCTTGAAGCTCCTTTTGACTTCAAGTCCCTGTGCCACAATTTTACTGAATGTAACGAGGCTCTTAAACCCAAGTATTGCCATCAGTAAATGGTCTCTATTTCTTAATGTAATTTTACATCATATTGTGGCATGACGTGACAGCACAAAACAACATGAGAAAAAACTGTGTGATCTACTCATCACTCTAATTTTATTTATCAGCAACACCTATTTAGGAATTTTCTATTACCTTTTATGAAAATGGTTTTTATTGTTCTCTCTTTTATTCCTTTTCTTACCACTATTACTGTCCCTCAACTATATTTTTAATAAACCATAAGCTCCTTGAGGCAAGCTCCTCCTTTAACAAGAGGACATCTTGTTTAAAACAGATGTCCAACACTGAACACAGAGTCTGATGTCTACTATACCTACAGTTTGTACTTATTGAATATAGAAATTATAGATAAATATAGATGCATTGAATATGTATATTTGTATAAGTGTTATTTGGAAAAACTTGCTTCAAATTTTTTTTTTTTTTAATGTTCCGTCATGTTCAATAAAATCAACTACTTCTAAAAATTCAATTGAATTTTTTGGGGACTAGATTCAGCTTGGTGAAATTTTGTTCATAACTTTTTCTCAATATTTTCATAAGAAATAGAGAATGGATATATATGTATGTGGATGTAAAATGTCCTTGCCATGTTAATATCAAAGTTATGCTAGATACATACTTGATCACAAATAATGACTTTTCTCACTTTGTATGTTAAATTTTGTCTGAAATTTCTTTATTTCTTCAACAATGGAAGAATATTCTCAGCTAATATAAACTTCTAGCTTGATCTTTTAGGACTTTAAGCAGATTTTTTTTTTTTTTTTCACCTATAATTTTTTTGAGAAATTTCCTAACGGTCCTCTTTAGCTCATTTGAAGACAGTGTATATCCATTTGCTGTCATTGGTTTTACTTTGTAGTTCATTTTTACTAGTTGTCTTAATCACACACTTGTAATTTTCCTTCTATTTATATCTCATAGATTTCTCTGAACCTGTAGCCTTTAAAAAAATTGGAGGGTGTGATCTCTTAAAATTCTTTCTCTATCAGTTTCTATTCTGCTCTTCATGGATTCTAAGCTGGCATTACAGATATGTAAGGTCTTTTCATTATTTGTATTTATTTTCCTTTCTTTTATGATTCTCTGTATAAAGTAACCTGGATATTTTCTATTAACCTTTTGTTACTTCATTAATGCTTTCTACTCCCATTTCCAATTTGAGTTACAATTATTTTTTAAGTCTAATCTTGTTTTTTTAGCTTTAGAGTTACATTTGATTCTTTTTATAAATTCTTATTTTCAGAAGTTTTCCATTTTATAATCTGCGGTAGGCTCCCCTAAAATGTTCATGTCCTACTCCTAGAATTTGTAAATGTGTTATTTTACATAGTAAAATGTAGATGTGGTTAAATTAGGATTCCTAGGAAAAGGGTATTATCATGGATTATCTGGGTGGGCACAATGAAATTATGAGTATAAGAAGGGAGGCAAGAAGTCAAAGAGGAGAAACCATGGGAGAACAGAAGCACAGCCTGGAGTGATGTGGGCCACAAACCATGGAATGCCAGCAGTCTCTAGAGACTGAAAGAGACAGGCAAAAGATGTTCTCCTAAAGCAGCTAAAGGAACCAACCTAGCTGACTCTGATTTTAGCTCTATAAGACTCATTCCAGGCTTCCAGATCTCCAGAAACTAAGACTATGGCTTTGTTTTGTTTTAAACCACAAACCCTGGGGTGATTTCACAGCAGCAACAGGAAATTAACATGTGCATTATTTTTCTTTAACATATTTATTTATAAACATTTTAAAGTTTGTTTCTGATAATCACAATCATAAGGCCATCAAGGAGTTAATTTAAATTATCTATATTCCCTGGATTTTGTTTAATGATATTGGGTTAATTTGCCTTTTGTTTTAGTGGGTTTTGTTTTGTTTTTTTAAGCCTCAGGCTACATGTGGTGTCACAGGGTAGCTTATAGCTTCTCCACCTGGAAGCCTGAGGATGTTTATTACTGCTCTTCCCTTAACAGTCTGAAACCCCTAAGGGCTGTGACACCACTGAAAACTTCACACTGATTTTCATTTTCTGCTCATTTTTTTCAGCTTTTTCACCTGCATACAATTGAAGCTTAAGGATTTGGCAGTGTATTGGACTCACTCTCCTAGGACTCCCTTCTCCCTGGGATTTTGGTCATTCAAGTTCTTGTTTGCTTGGCATTCTCAAACTCAGATTTCCTTTTATTTTCTTCATGTTAAGCTCAGTACGATTTCCAAATGTTTTGCTGGCTTGTCTGCCTATTAGATGAAACCCTTTGCTTTTTCAGTCACTCACTCTATGCTGAAGCTCATCAAATATATTTAGTACCCAGTCTGATTTAATCTAGTATAAGCTTCTTTACAATGTAAGTAAGGAGAAGGGGGCAACGGAGAATGAGATGGATGGATGAAATCCCTGGCTCAATGGACATGAGTATAAGCAAACTCCAGAAGATAATGAAGGACAGCGAAGCCAGGCATGCTGCAGTCAATAGAGTCACAAAGAGTAGGACACAATTTAGCGACTGAACAACAACAAATATACTGTAAGTTAGAATATTGCTTTCATTTTGCATATGTGAGCCTTGAAGCTTAGCAGTGATGTGTAACTTTCCCAAAATGGCACAGGGAGAATTTGAGGCAGTTCTCTCTCTAACCTCACTTCACTCTAACATTCACCTCACTGTACGAGAATGACTCCCAGATATAATTTAAAGTAAACTGAAGAAAAAATGGCAACCATGTAAATAGAAATTAGATTCATGAACCTGCTAATTAATTTCAACTTGTTCAAACAATATATTTTGTTTTTCCAGTTGAAAGAGGTAGAAGCTAAAGTAATTTTGAATTTTATGTGTTTAACCGATTATTAAAGTTATGAGTATAAACACTAGCAGTAAAAAATTTTTTTCAAGGAGACCTTTTTGCTGTAGGTGACTTACATGAAAATTAATAAAGTACCAGAATTAGAAGGGAACATAACTCACCCTACAACTCTCATGGAAATTTTTATAGTAGTGCCCACCGTAATCGGCCATCGCTGCGTTTTTATACCTTTTCTTGATATTCCAGTTTGGGGCAAGTTTATTTATCTTGTGTTGAGCAGTAAATAAATCTCCTATGTTTGTTTCTATTCATTGTTTTTTTCTGCTAATAGAGAATTGATCTTGATGAACTTACTGAGGAAGTGTATACACATGTGAGGAACATAAAAGCAACCAAAGTGTATTAAAAGGTTAAGATAAACTCCAAAATAATAGGGTGATAATTTTAAACAGAATAAATAAGAGAGAATCAGTGGGGGAGGTGATAATACTATGCTGTCATAGTTAAGATGGTAATGCAGTGAGCAAACTAATAATTCAATGCTGGAATTTCAAAAGGAGCTAAACAACAAAGCAGGTCTTTGTGAAATAGAGCACAAGAGTATTCAGTTGCTTAGTTTTGTTTCTTAATATATTCTCTAACTTCTAAAAATAAAGTGCTAATAAGAATATTGTTAGGAAACTTTAAATAATTATAATAACTAGTAAAAGATCAGATGTTGGCATTGTTTTAGATCAAACAATATTGTTAAATTGGATATTGAAGGATGAGAGGATAGGTATTTAAACTTAAGGTTTTGTGTTACCAATATTTATTATAAACCAACATTTTTCATATTTCTTATGTTTGAAAAAATAACCAAAGAAAGAAACCAAAGAAGAAAAACTCTAGACTTTGAAAGCCATTGAACATTTAAAAACTTGCTTGACTTCTTTCTTGTTAGAGATAAGTAGTAACTATTCTCAAAAATATCTGTTCTCTGTCTGAAGCATCACTCACTTCTCTGATAACTCATACCAGTTATTCTACCCTGATTTTTCCCTTTCTACCTGTATTATTTCTACTGTTTCTTATTCCTTAGAACTATATTCTAGATTCTTTTCACTCATTTCACAATGTCTATATGGTAAATGTCCTACTCTCAGATGTTTAAATATTTTATGTGCCATTATCTGCATGTAATGATTTAGAGATTCAGGGTCTGAAATCGACTAGATTTGAGTACAATTATTTTATTACTAATTATGTGAGTTATTTACTATCTTAAGTTTTGAAAAAGTATTGTTGCTGTAAATGGAAGACCTCTTCCTCTTCTCTCAGAGGAATAACTAACAATCTGCATTTCATCACATTCTAAGGCAATAAGTAGATCATGATGACTTGTAAGTTTGATCTCATCACATGGATGAGAGACTGTCCATTTTGCATACTTCTTCCATGTCTCACCTATGCATCTATCACCCTCCACCATGTAACAGAACTCTCACTACCTCAGGCTGGTTGTGCCCCTGGTGGAGGGCGGGAGGGTCTCCAGAAAGCTTGGCATGTCCACAAGATACATACAAGAGGCTGTGTACTTGGAGCTCCCTGGCCCAGAATCCAGTGTTGCTGAGCTTCATGTATATCTTCCTAGAATCTCAGGTGAGGAAGCTATAACAGGCTCATCTGATCTCTCTTCATCAACTCTGCTTTTTTTTCTTCTCATAAACCACCCTGGTCAGAAAGGGGTTTTATCCTTATCCCTTTCTTGTATCATAGCTACCTCCTTCTTTAAATATAATTTATCTCTTCATCAAATTTCATGTCATTGTAGCAGATGGTATTCAATTTAATGATGAAGAGCAGAGTTTTGAGCCGGTTTGCCTAGGTTTGAATTGTGGCTCTGGTCAATTATTAAATATATGATCTTGGTCAAGACACTTAACTGTGCCTTAATTTTCTTGTCCTGCAATTACAAATTATTATAATACCTTCTGAATAGGGATATTGAAAGATGAAATGAGTTAATATGGATAAATGGCTTAGAATATTGCCTTGCACATAGGTCTGAGATGTATTTTAGCATTTGTGATTCATGTAAGTTATAGAAATGGGCAGTAAAAGAGCATTTAAATCTCTGCATCTCCTTTGAAGGACTCCCTGGTATGCTTGATTTCCTCCCACACTTTCCAATCTAACTTAGAAGGTCAACTCTCAGCCACCTCAAGCTCATTTACATATATCATTGAAGCTTCTTTGAATCCAGGAAAAGCATTAAGTATATCTTGTTTAGGTGCATTTGTTTAAATTTGGCAGGAAGTATGTGTTAGTCCCTCACCCCAATTTAATGCCTTGTTCTTTTTTGACTGAAAAAAAAAAAAAAATCATAAGCCAGACTCTAGTGTTAGATTTTTTATTTAACAGTGAAACTAGTGCTGAGGGTGTCTTATGTCTAGAGATTACCAGCATGGTTTACTCTGGTTTTCCAGAACTCTGGCCTTACTTACCACATTAAGAGAATGTCTTTTTCTTCAACTTTTCCTCCTTCCTCTTCCTCTTGCTTTCCCTCTCCTTTGTTTTTCTCTTTCTTTCTGTGTTTCTGAATATACATCAAATCTGAGGTCTTTCTCCAGAATAAAGTCATCTCTTTCATATCCTTGGCCCATACATTGTTCATGAATTATTGCAGTTGAAATAGGGCTTCCTTTTCTGAAAAGCAGCTATGTCTCTTAAAAACACAGGTTCCAGAGGTGACCTAAAGACAAATTTACATGTTGCTTCCTTTCCTCCATTCTCTTGTGCCTTTCTCTTCACTTTTATTCTACCTCAAATTTAGAATCCTAGTCTCATGATGTCTTCATAGTCAATAGTTTGTAGATTTGTTATTAGACTAGGTCTCACAAAAATGATGACCAGTGATCTTGGAAAAAACTACGGCTGCATCTGTAAATACTATGAGAATGTATTTAATAATTGGTTGGTTCTACCCTACAAGTCAAATTGAGGGGTTTCACCTTTTGCCTTTACTGCCCCTCTGGTTATCAAAAACAATTATTTGGTTTATTCTTCAAATGTCCTTGGTCTTTTATAAGGCCAAAGTTCCACATTTGCCTATTTAATGATCAGCAAACAGTTTTAAATGAATTATCTCAAACTATCTGCTGTGTAAATAATTTTTTAAATTCATATTTAACATAAATGCAAATACCGAACTTGCTAGTTTTTATATACACTCTTTTTTTTCTTTCGACTTTGACAACTCTATTTATTTATCTATTTATCCAACCAGTGTTACATCAAATAACTCATATAAACAGTCTAATATAAAACTGCTATAAATTTAACTATTTAATTGTATAGACAATACATGGGATTTTTTAGTTATCTTATGTTTTTCAAGTGGAAACATTTTACACACTTTTCTGCTATCTTCAATAAACAATATTTTGTGGAAATTCTTCCCAGTCTGTTGGTCTACATGTAACTCATTTTTAATGAGCAAATAGCACTTCATAGTAGAGATATATCACAATTTATATAGTTATCCTTCAAATAAGAGACACCTTTATATTTCTTCTTTTTTCTTCCTCTGAAAACAATGCTTACAATTATATTTTTGATACTTAAATCACTATATAATGTTATTTTATTTCTGTAGAGTAGATATCCTAGTTCAGGATATTGTGTTTAAAAGGAAAAATCATTTAAAAAAAATTATTTTAGACTGTTCAGTTGCTTGTCTTAAAAATAACAGACATTTTTGCAAGCAATAGACATATCATTTTCCAGTAATCTCCAACAACATCTATGAGTCTTTAAATTTTTTAACAGTTTGAAACATGTAAAACATAAAGGATAATAATGAGTCAACATTGATTTCTATTTTCAGTTTTTTGAATATTGGTACATTTAATGATTTGTATTTTTTGGTGAATTTTTTTTATAAATTTTCTCTTTATAACACTTGACCGTTATTTATAATATTTCACCTTTTTCATTTTCATATTTAGAGATACTTCACTCATTATCTATATTACAAATCTTTACATTGCTGTTATTTGTTATTAATATTTATGTTCAGTTGAGTTCAGTCGTTCAGTCGTGTCCAACTCTTTGTGACCCCATGAATCGCAGCACGCCAGGCCCCTCTGTGCATCACCAACTCCTGGAGCTTACCCAGTCTCATGTCCATCGAGTCGGTGATGTCATCCAGCCATCTCATCCTCTGTTGTCCCCTTCTCCTTCCGCGCTCAATCCCTCCCAGCATCAGGGTCTTTTCCAATGAGTCAACTATTTGCATGAGGTGGCCAAAGTATTGGAGTTTCAGCTTCAATATCAGTCCCTCCAATGAACAGCCAGGACTGATTTCCTTTAGGATGGACTAGTTGGATCTCCTTCAAGTCCAAGGGACTCTCAAGAGTCTTCTCCAGCACCACAGTTCAAAAGCAGCAATTCTTTGGTGCTCAGCTTTCTTCACAGTCCAACTCTCACATCCAAACATGATGACTGGAAAATCATAGCCTTGACTAGACGGACCTTTGTTGGCAAAGTAATGTCTTTGCTTTTTACTATGCTGTCTAGGTTGGTCATAACTTTGCTTTCAAGGAGTAAGTGTCTTTTAATTTCATGGCTGCAATCACCATCAGCAGTGATTTTGGGGCACAGAAAAAGAAAGTCAGCCACTGTTTCCACTGTTTCCCCATCTATTTCTCATGAAGTGATGGGACCAGATGCCATCACCTTAGTTTTCTGAACGTTGAGCTTTAAGCCAACTTTTTCACTCTCCTCTCTCACTTTCATCAAGAGGCTTTTTAGTTCCTCTTCACTTTCTGCCATAAGGGTGGTGTCATCTGCATATCTGAGGCTATTGATGTTTGCCCCGGAAATCTTGATTTCAGCTTGTGCTTCTTCCAGCCCAGCGCTTCTCATGATGTACACTGCATATAAGTTAAATAAGCAGGGTGACAATATACAGCCATGACATACCCCTTTTCTTATTTGGAACCAGTCTGTTGTTCCATGTCCAGTTCTCTGTTTCTTGCTGACCTGCATACAGGTTTCTCAAGAGGCAGGTCAGGTGGTCTGGTATTCCCATCTATTTCAGAATTATCCACAGTTCATTGTGATCCACACAGTCAAAATCTTTGGCATAGTCAATACAGCAGAAATATTTACGTAGGGTAGTGTTAATAACCAGTTTGTCTTGTTGGTCTCTTTTTCAGACATTATTGTTCTCTGCCTACTTATTTTAGTTAAGGTTTGTGATGGTTTTCCCTTAGAAGAAATGGAGTAGCCATCGTGGTCAACAAGAGTCCAAAATGCAGTACTTGGATGCAATCTCAAAAACAACAGAATGATCTCTGTTCATTCCCAAGGCAAACCATTCAATATAACGGTAATCCAAGTCTATGCCCCGACCAGTAAGGCTGAAGAAGCTGAACTTGAACGGTTCTATGAAGACCTACAAGACCTTTTATAACTAACACCCAAATAAGACATCCTTTTCATTATAGGGGACTGGAATGCAAAAGTAGGAAGTCAATTAACACCTGGAGTAACAGGCAAATTTGGCCTTGCAGTACAGAATGAAGTAGGGCAAAGGCTAATAGAGTTTTGCCAAGAGAACGCACTGGTAATAGCAAACACCCTCTTCCAACAACACAAAAGAAGACTCTACACATGGATATCACCAGATGGTCAACACCGAAATCAGATTGGTTATATTCTTTGCAGCCAAAGATGGAGAACTCTATACAGTCAGCAAAAACAAGACTGGGAGCAGATTGAGTCTCAGATCATGAACTCCTTATTGCCAAATTCAGACTTAAATTGAAGAAAGTAAGGAAAACCACTAGCCCATTCAGGTATGACCTAAATCAAATCCCTCATGATTATACAGGGGAAGTGAGAAATAGATTTAAGGGACTAGATCTAATAGACAGAGTACCTGATGAACTATGGACGGAGGTTCGTGACATTGTACAGGAGACAGGAATCAAGACCATCCCCGTGGAAAAGAAATGCAAAAAAGCAAAATGGCTGTCTGAGGAGGCCTTACAAATAGCTGGGAAAAGAAGAGAAGTGAAAAGCAAAGGAGAAAAGGAAAGATATTCCCATCTGAATGCAGAGTTCCAAAGAATAGCAAGGAGAGATAAGAAAGCCTTCCTAAGTGATCAATGCAAAGAAATAGAGGAAAACAACAGAATGGGAAAGACTAGAGATCTCTTCAAGAATATTAGATATACCAAGGGAACATTTCATGCAAAGATAGGCTCAATAAAGGACAGAAATGATACGGACCTAACAGAAGCAGAAAATATTAAGAAGAGGTGGCAAGAATACACAGAAGAACTGTACAAAAAAGATCTTCTCGACCCAGATAATCATGATGGTATGATTACCAACCTAGAGCCAGACATCCTGGAATGCAAAGTCAAGTGGGCCTTAGGAAGCATCACTATGAACAAAGCTAGTGGAGGTGATGGAATTCCAGTTGAGCTGTTTCAAATCCTCAAAGATGATGCTATGAAAGTGCTGCATTCGATATGCCAGCAAATCTGGAAAACTCAGCAGTGGCCACAGGACTGGAAAAGGTCAGTTTTCATTCCAATCCCAAAGAAAAGCAATGCCAAAGAATGCTCAAACTACCACACAATTGCACTCATCTCACACACTAGTAAAGTAATGCTCAAAATTCTCCAAGCCAGGCTTCAGCAATACGTGAACCGTGAAATTCCAGATGTTCAAGCTGGTTTTAGAAAAGGCAGAAAACCAGAGATCAAATTGCCAACATCCACTGGATCATCGAAAAAGCAAGAGAGTACCATAAAAACATCTATTTCTGCTTTATTGACTATGACAAAGCCTTTGATTGTGTAGATCACAGTAAACTGTGGAAAATTCTGAAAGAGATGGCAATACCAGACCATCTGATCTGTCTCTTGAGAAACCTGTATGCAGGTCAGGAAGCAACAGTTAGAACTGGACATGGAACAACAGACTGGTTCCAAATAGGAAAAGGAGTACATCAAGGCTGTATATTGTCACCCTGCTTATTTAACTTATATGCAGAGTACGTCATGAGAAACTCTGGGCTGGAAGAAGCACAAACTGGAATCAAGATTGCTGGGAGAAATATCAATAACCTCAGATATGCAGATGACACCACACTTATGGCAGAAAGTGAAGAGAAACTGAGGAGCCTCTTGATGAAAGTGAAAGAGGAGAGTGAAAAAGTTGGCTTAAAGCTCAACGTTCAGAAAACTAAGGTCATGGCATCTGGTCCCATCACTTCATGGGAAATAGATGGGGAAACATTGGAAACAGTGTCAGACTTTATTTTTTTGGGCTCCAAAATCACTGCTGATGGTGATTGCAGCCATGAAATTAAAAGAAGCTTGCTCCTTGGAAAGAAGGTTATGACCAACCTAGATAGCATATTTAAAAGCAGAGACATTACTTTGCCAGCAAAGATCCATCTAGTCAAGGCTATGGTTTTTCCAGTGGTAATTTATGGATGTGAGAGTTGGACGATGAAGAAAGCTGAGCACCGAAGAATTGATGGTTTTGAACTGTGGTGTTGGAGAAGACTCTTGAGAGTCCCTTGGACTGCAAGGAGATCCAACAAGTCCATCCTAAAGGAGATCAGTCCTGGGTGTTCATTGGAAGGATTGATATTGAAGCTGAAACTCCAATACTTTGGCCACCTCATGCAAATAGTTGACTCATTGGAAAAGACCCTAATTTTGGGTAGGATTGGGGGCAGGAGGAGAAGGGGACGACAGAGGATGAGATGGTTGGATGGCATCACTAACTCGATGCACATGGGTTTGGGTAAACTCCGAGAGTTGGTGATGGACAGGGAGCCCTGGTCTATTGCGATTCATGGGGTCACAAAGAGTCAGAAACGAATGAGCAACTGAACTGAACTGAACTGTGATGGTTTTGCAGTGGTGGACATCAAAGCCCTCCCCATGTGTACCATCATATGAAGATACACTATTCCCCTGGAAATGTACAGAAAGAAATGCCCCCACTCTTTCTTTTCCATATATTCCCCAAGAATTACAAAGAGGAATAGGATTCAGCCAACATTCTCAATTCATTTTTGTGGATTAGTGAAACTACTTTAATATTATTAAATATTATTCAAATTTCAACTGAGGATAGACAACAGGCAAAGTTCTTTAAACCAGTTTCCAGACAACTGCCAAAAGAACTGGAGGAGAAATTAAAATAGCAGGTTTTTTTTTTCCCCCTAGAACATAAGACTTCATTTGCCTCTGAGCTCATATTATCATGTGAGTCAGAAGAGGCAGATTTTATTGAGTTTTTAGTTTAAAGGAAAGGAGAACATTTTGATGATAGTCTTCAGAGTCCCTTCTTTACACTGTATCTCCTTATTTAAAGCTATTTTATTGATGTTTCTAAAGGGGAATATGACATAAAGGTGATTATAGTTAACATTCTCATGAAATAGCTATCTGTTATTCCATTGTTATTAACATGTGACATAATTATATTTATGAAACAGTGCTTAACACTTCTAACCAATTTTATATAACATTACATATTTTCTTTACATTAAGAATCTACAGAAATTAATCTGTCTTATAGAAGAAATATGTTTTATCCAAAGTCACATTTGACTTGATATTTCTCTGTCATTTGTTGTGTGCATTACCTGTGATGAACAAGAATTTAGGTTGTCATCATTCCTTTCAGTAATGAAAAATATATTTATAAAAAAATACAGTTCAATGAATTTTTAGTGCCTCCAAAACTGAATAACACAGTTACAATGAATTCCTTATGTGAAGAGAAATTACTGACATGACCCAAAGCTTCTGAATTTATATGCATTGAAATTACTGTTCCAGATATAGTGGAGAAGGGATGGAAAAATTAATCAATTTTATTAATATGATATTTTAAAAAGTGTACTTTTTCTTCATTTTTATGACTGATATATCATATCTGACACATTTATTTGTGTCCTTCACAGTGAGTTACATTTCATCTTTTGGGTTATTGGCATAAGGAAAAAGAGATAGCATTGCTGAGGGCTGTTAATAGTTTCATGTATCACATTTTAGCTGTGACTCAGCATTTGTATTACATAAGCTCAGCTTCTGACTATTCAGTATTATTCATACATTTGCAGCAGAATTTGGAGAGGTCAACATTCTTCTTTGATCACAGATGATTGCCTGAAAAGATCATTCATCTCATGAATCAACATGGAATATTTCCTGAAACATTTTATCTGTTATAAACACATTGTCACACCATACATATACTTAAATATAGTAATAAAATTATGATCTTTGCCAAATCATGATATCCTTTGACTCATTTTATTTATGTATACAACTATACTGTGGAAGCGAGAAATAGATTTAAGGGACTAGATCTGATGGAGTGCCTCATGAACTGTGGATGGGGGTTCGTGACATTGTACGGGAGACAAGAATCAAGACCATCCCCAAGAAAAAGAAATACAAAAAAGCAAAATGGCTGTCTGAAAGCCCTTATGAAGAGCTGTGAAAAGAAGAGAAGAGAAAAGCAAAGGAGAAAAGGAAAGATATACCCATTTGAATTCAGAATTCCAAAGAATAGCAAAGAGAAATAAGAAGGCTTTCCTCAGTGATCAGTGCAAAAAATAGAGGAGAACAATAGAACGGGAAAGACTAGAGATCTCTTCAAGAAAATTAGAGATACTAAGGGAACATCTCATGCAAAGATAGGCTCAATAAAGGACAGAAATGGTAGGGACCTAACAGAAGCAGAAGATATTAAGAAGAGATGACAAGAATACACAGAAGAACTGTACAAAAAAGATCTTCACGACCCAGATAATCACAGTGGTGTGGTCACTCAGCTAGAGCCAGACATCCTGGAATGTGAAGTCAAGTGGGCATTAGGAAGCATCACTACGAACAAAGCTAGTGGAGGTGATGGAATTCCAGTGGAGCTATTTCAAATCCTAAAAGATGATGCTGTGAAAGTGCTGCACTCAATATGTCAGCAAATCTGGAAAACTCAGCAGTGGCCACAGGACTGGAAAAGGTCAGTTTTCATTCCAAGCCCTAAGAAAGGCAATGCCAAAGAATGCTCAAACTATAACAGAACAGCACTCATTTCACACGCTAGTAAACTAATGCTCAAAATTCCCCAAGCCAGGCTTCAGCAATATGTGAAGCATGAACTTCCAGATGTTCAAGCTGGTTTTAGAAAAGGCAGAGGAACAAGAGATCAAATTGTCAACATCTGCTGGATCATCGAAAAAGCAAGAGAGTTCCAAAAAAACACCTATTTCTGCTTTATTGACTATGCCAAAGCCTTTGTATGGATCACAATAAACTGAAAAATTCTGAAAGAGATGGGAAAACAGACCACCTGACCTGTCTCTTGAGAAACCAGTATGCAGGTCAGGAAGCAACAGTTAGAACTGGACATGGAACAATGGACTGGTTCTAAATAGGAAAAGGAGTATGTCAAGGATGTATCTTGTCACCCTGCTTATTTAACTTATATGCAGAGTACATCATGAGAAACGCTGGGCTGGAGGAAGCACAAGCTGGAATCAAGACTGCTGGGAGAAATTTCAATAACCTCAGATATGCAGATGACACCACCCTTATGGCAGAAAGTGAAGAAGAACTAAAGAACCTCTTGATGAAGGTGAAAGAGGAGAGTGAAAAAGTTGCCTTAAAGCTCAACATTCAGAAAACTAAGATCATGGCATTCTGTCCCATCACTTCATGAGAAATAGGTGGGGAAACAGTGGAAACAGTGGCTGACTTTATTTTTCTGGGCTCCAAAATCACTGCAAATGGTGATTGCAGCCATGAAATTAAAAGATGTTTGCTCCTTGGAAGGAAAGTTATGACCAACCTGGAGAGCATATTAAAAAGCAGAGGCATTACTTTGTTAACCAAGGTCCGTCTAATCGAGACTATGGTTTTTCCAGTGGTCATGTATGGAAGTGAGAGTTAGACTGTGAAGAAAGCTGAGCATCGAAGAATTGCTGCTTTTGAACTGTGGTGTTGGAGAAGACTCTTGAGAGTCCCTTGGGCTTGAAGGAGATCCAACATGTCCATCCTCAAGGAGATCAGTCCTGGGTGTTCGTTGGAAGCAGTGATGTTGAAGCTGAACCTCCAATACTTTGGCTACCTGATGCAAAGAACTGACTCATTTGAAAAGACCCTGATGCTGGGAAAGATTGAGGGCAGGAGAAGGGGATGACAGAGGATGAAATTGTTGGACGGCATCACTGACTCAATGGACATGGTGGTGCTGCTGCTGCTAAGTCGCTTCAGTCGTGTCTGACTCTGTGCGACCCCATAGACATGAGTTTGGGTGAACTCCGGGAGTTGGTGTTGGACACGGAGGCCTGCTGTGCTGTGGTTCATGGGGTCTTAGAGTCAGACATGACTGAGAGACTGAACTGAACTGATACAGCTATACATACTGCGAAGTGTACATACATATTGATTAGACTATAGATGTCTGAGGAAAATTTTCTTTTAGAAAATGTTACATAACTGTATATACTTAAGTTAGTCTAAAAAGCAGAATTTGACTTTAACCAATGGATATAGATTTTAAGTCTGGTTAGCAAATAGAGAAAGGACAATTTTTTGTTCTATTTTGCTCTGTCCAGTCACAGTAAACAGAATCTTTACTTCTGTGGTGCTATTCTCATTGATGTTACAAGAGCTGAACTGAATCTTACAACTTTTGTAAAAGAAGAGATATTGTTTGTACTTTTGTAACAATTATCTTAAGGAAACAATGTACTATTAGTATGCTTCTGAGTATGCAAATAAAATATTTTATCAGTTCCAAAAATTTTTTCCATTATGATTCCAGATTTTGAGACTGTGATATAATAGGTCAAACTTTAATTATCAAATGGACAGAATCTGCAAGAAATAGGAAATAGAAACTCAGGTTTTATGATGATTTTAATCTCTGCCATCAAACATTATATACCACTACTGTCTTAAGACTAAGAACACTCAGATTTCATAAGTCTCTATTATTGGATCCACAAGCAAGAATAGTTTGCAGGAGTTTAAAATTGCATCAGTAGAATAAGCTACATGATTTTTTTTTCTGATTTTAAAATAAAAAAGAGTAAAACACTTTTTTATTTATGAGTGTGCTTGCTAAAAACTTTACATGTATCACAGAAAGTTGCACAAAAACTCATTTAGAATTGTCGTGTTTTTTTTTTAAGAGCATTAACTTGTCAGAAATCCCCAGTTATCTGTCTTACAGGCTAACTTGCATCTGGCCTGGCAAATTGCCTTTTCATGGTATCATTTACTTGTTTTTTAAATTCATCATATTTCCTATAAAATGTCAGAATATAACTAGAGATTTGATTAGAGTTATAATCAACTTTGGGGGATAAGATTAACAATTATTCTTTGTATTTCCTATTGTGCTACATTATGAAGCATAAAATGGCAGTTGTTCCATGTTTATTAATGGAAGCATTATTTTGTGGATAAGTGCTGTAGCCCAATCACTCCACTGTAACATTTCCTCACTAAATTTTCACAGAGTCATTTAATATTAAATTGACTATTGTTTAGATTCATTGTCCCATTATATATTGTAAAATGTTAATATTTTAATTATGAATTTATTAGATAAATTTTTCTGTAAAGAAAAATTTCCCATTTTAATCAACTGGTTCTGCTGAAATAAAATCAGTAAAGATAGATGAGATAATGCTTGATTCTATTCTTACATTGTCAGTTTTCAGATTAATGCATGCTGCCCTAACAATCTCTAACATCATATTGTTATATACTTATGATTTTCTTAAATATAAATTATAATCTGTCTGATTCTTAAATTGTGTCAACGTGGGCCAGGGACAGAGATGTGTGGTCTCCTGTGTTCTTTGGTCAAGGTGCTTTTAAAATTTGATAGTATTCTTGCTTTCTAGTTCACATGGGACATTTCTTTTCCATATTTGAATTAAAACATTTCTTAAAAGATCCCTCATTATTTTCACTTGAAAATGATGTTTAGAAGTTGTTGTAGTTAGGGATTTAGTAATGCAAAGCACTGCTTAAGAGTTAACTTTTCTAGGCTTTTGAATGAAAAGATCAAGAAATTAAATATATTATAGAAAGTACTTTGTATACTTGTATAATTGTCCTATTAATTTAATATACAGTTAAGTTCATTTATTCCATTTGTTTCCTGTTTTAAAAGACTACTCTCCTTTTTGACATATATTTTATTATTATTCCAGATAAATTTCATACTAAAATAATTTAAAACATCATGAAAACTGAAATTGCAGGCTAACTTTGTTCATAATATAAATTTTTATTCTAAATAAAATACCACAGTGGGACTTCTGTTGTATGAAAAAAATTACATAATGGCCTAGTTCAAATTATTCCAGATTATGTTAAACTAGGCTATTACTTTAAAAAAAACTCAATGTAATTTACTCATTAAAAAATGAGTCAATGTATATTATCATTTTAATAAGGGCATTAAAACATCTTAAAATAAGTATCCATAATGATAAAAAATGTAAACTATTTCCCAAGGTGGCTCAGTGGATAACGCATCTGCCTGCAATGCAGTAGACACAGGAGATGCAGGTTTGATTCCTGGTCAGGAAGATCCCCTGGAGTAGGGCATGGCATATCAGTTCACTTTAGTCACTCAACTGTGTCCAACTCTTTGTGACCCCATGGACAGCAGTACACCAGGCTTCCCTGTCTATCACCAACTCCCAGAGCTTGCTCAAACTTATGTCCATTAAGTCCGTGATGTCATCCAACCATCTCATCCTCTGTTGTCCCCTTCTCCTCCTGTCCTCAATCTTTCCCAGCATCAGGGTCTTTTCCAATGAGTTGGTTCTTTGCATCAGGTGGCCAAAGTATTGGAATTTTAGCTTAAGCATCAGTCCTTCTAATGAATATTCAGGACTGATCTCCTTTAGGATGGACTGGTTGGATCTCCTTCAAGTCCAAGTGACTTTCAAGAGTCTTCTCAACACCACAGTTGAAAAGCATCAATAACTCTCACATTCATACATGACTACTGGAAAAACCATACCTTTGGCTAGACGGACCTTTGTTGGCAAAGTAATGTTTCTGCTTTTTAACACGCTGTCTAGGTTGGTCATAACTTTTCTGCCAAGGAGCAAACGTCTCTTAATTTCATGGCTATAGTTACCATCTGCAGTGATTTGGGATCCCAAGAAGATAAAGTCTGTCACTATTTCCATTGTTTCCCCATCTATTTGCCATGAAGTGATGGGACCAGATGCCATGATCTTAGTTTTCTGAATGTTGAGCTTTAAGGCAACTTTCTTACTCTCCTCTTTCACCTTCATCAAGAGGCTATTTATTTCTTCTTCACTTTCTGCCATAAGGGTTGTGTCATCTGCATATCTGAGGTAATTGATATTTCTCCTGGAAATCTTGATTTCAGCTTGTGCTTCCTCCAGCCCAGCGTTTCTCATAATATACTCTGCATATAAGTTAAATAAGCAGGGTGAAATATATACAGCCTTGACATACTCCTTTTCCTATTTGGAATCAGTCTGTTTTTCCATGTCCAGTTCTAACTGTTGCTTCTGGACCTGCATACAGGTTTCACAGGAGACAGGTCAGGTTGTCTGGTATTTAGTTTGCAGGACTGTATCAGTGCTTCTCTGGTGACTCAGCAGGTAAAGAACCTGCTAGCAATGCAGGAGATGCAGGTTCAATCCCTGGATCAGGATGATTCCCTGGAGAAGGAAATAGCAACCCCCTCCAGTTTTCTTGCCTGAAAAACCCCATCATCATAGGGGCCTGATGGGCTACAGTCCACAGGGTCTCAAAGAGTCAGACATGACTGAGTACACGTGCACACACACACAATACCTTAATCAAAAAATAATTCTCTTGAAAAAAAGGTGCCAATGGACTTGCTCAATGCAGCATTACCACAAATATTCAACTTATAAAATACAATTGAAAGAAGGTGGCCAAAAGGTACAAAATTCCAGTCATAAGATAAATAACCTCTAAGTATATAATGTGTAATGTCAATGTGATGATTATAATTGTATAATAGAAGGTAAATGGTTAAGAAAGTATATCCTGAGTTCTCATAACAAGGAGAAAATATATTTATTTATTTTTCTTTCATTTAAATCTTTATGAGAAGATAGATGGAGCTGTACTTACCATAGTAATTATTTTTAACATAAGTAAGTCAAATATCATGCTGTACTCCTTACACCTATACAGTGATGTATTAAATGATTTCTTAATAATACTGGTGGGGAGTTGGAGAAGATTATAGAAATGTAAAAGTCTCTAGCAACACTGATCTAGAAGAATTAAGAGGACATTAATTATTCTTAGTGAATGAATAATGGAGCTATGCTACTGATCTTACAGACATTAAAAAGGTAAGAGGATATAAAAATTTCATCCATCCAACTTGAAAATTTATATGCAATAGACAAATTCTTAGAAAACAAAACTTTACAAACCTCTTAGACATTTTAAAATGTCTAAATATTTCTTATTCAATATAAGAAATTGAATCTTAATAAATATGGTAATGCTGGGTGGTGATGATATTTGAAGAACCTGTTAGACCTTGGCTTCAACTTTTTATATTGTGAGATTTTAATTAGCCTAAAACCTGGATTCTCTCCCCATTTCTTATTTTTCTTGACAAGAGAAGGAAATACCTAACAGAAGAGTTGAGAGATGGAACTACGCAAGCTCAGTTCAGTTTTTGCTCCCCTTTATCCTGTTCTGACTTCCTGCTGAGGTGAAGACTTCTGGTCTGCTCTTTTCTCTGCAGTTAATAGACTTCTTGCTTTTCCTGAGATCTGCAATTGTCCAGTGATGTCTGTAAGTGGGAAGGCAAACTGTCCTCTGGGACAAAACATTAGCCAGGCTGTCAGTCTAAAAACTTTTTCACTGACTGACTATATCAATAATAAAAGTCATATTTAGAGGGCTCTGGTAGCTCAGCTGGTAAAGAATCTGCCTGCAATGCAGTAGACCACGGTTTGATTCCTGGGTCAGGAAGATCCACTTGAGAAGGGATATGCTACTCACTCCCCAATTCTTGGGCTTTCCTTGTGGCTCAGCTGATAAAGATTCTGCCTGCAATGCTCAAGACCTAGGTTCGATCCTTGGGTTGGGAAGATCTGCTGGAGAAGGGAACAGTTATCCACTCCAGTATTCTGTAGAATTCCATGGACTGTATAATCCATGGGGTTACAAAGAGTCAGACACAAAAAAACATTGGCAAAACTGTCAGTTTGAAAACCTTTTCACTGACTGACTATATCAATAATAAAAGTCATATTTAGAGCTTCATCTGCCTTAAAAAATAAGATATGTAAACTCATATATCTGAAAAAGAATTAGTATCAAAATTATATAATGAAAAATAATAAGAAAAGAATTTATCAGCAAAAGATACAAAGTCTAATATAAAAAAAGGCAAAGTACAAAAATCAGCATTTAACAGCATAGAAAACTTAAATGGCAATCTATTAGAACTACTAATAGTAGTAATACTGTCTAACCCCTAATATACTTGTCAGTTACCAGGTAAATGCAAAGTGTTTCCATAATGAGAAACTATGTTATTGCATCTAGATAACTAAACATTAATAAATTGGACCTTATCAGACGTTGGTGAGAATACGAACTGTGGTACACAGTGTTCAGCTGTACATACACACATATCTGGTGTGAGGTATCCCTTTGCAATGTAGAATAAAGCAAACATTCCTTTCCTGTTAAAATAGGTATAGTGAAACAACTTATTTTGGCCTATGAGATATGAATGTAATTTGAAATTGGGGGTACTCCATGTACAAGATCTTCGGAGTGATATTGTCACCGAGTACATCTATAGCAATACTATGACAAAAATGTATTGTGAAAGTTCTAACCTGCTGATATGGGGGCATCATGTGTTATTTTTGCACTAAGTGGTTAGATTAATGACTGCCAACGAGTCATGCCTTCTAGTGTCTATACTCTTGTATAGTTCCCTTCCAGATTACTCAGGGCATGCTTACTTTACTTACCTTGACCAATGGGAAATCAGCAAGTATGAGACTTGATAAGGTTTTAATTCTTGGAACATTGCAATCTTTTGAACAAACCTGGTCTATCTTCCTTAAGGATGTGGTCCCATTTAGAAAGAGACCACCTTAGAGAGAGAAGTCAGCTAACTCACCTGTTCCAAATATTTGAGCTGAGAAACAAGATATGAGAATGAGGCCATTTACATCATGTAATTTTAATACAGTAGGGAATGAAAAAAAATAATTGAACTTTTAGAGCTCAATATAGAAGCATATATTAAAGTCAATAAATTTATCTACATTTTTACCAATATTCTGTATTGATCTGACTATACATGTAAAGTTGTATATAATTTTAATTATTGTGCTTTTAAAGTAAAAGCTACAAATATCAACAAGGAAAATTAATACCATAGAAATGGGGTGATAAAATGTTCATTATTGAAAGACTCAGTATTGTTAAGATGAGAGTTCTCACAAAGTTGATCAAGAGATTAAATGTTATCCCACTCAAAATACTAATAGGCTTTTTTGAAGATAAAAAGCTGATTTTAAAATGTGTATGTACAGAGGAGTCTGGTGGGCTACAGACCATGGGGTAGCAAGAGTCAGACATGACTTAGCGACTAAACAACAGCAAAAGGCAGAGTATCTAGAATAGCCACAACAATATGAAAAACATAAGATTTTGGAAGGGATCATACACATATTTGTGACATTCAGAGTAAGACTGTGTTTATTAAGTCACTGTGGTATTGGTTAGTGGACAGACTTACAGATCAAATTAACAGAGTTCCGAAATAGATTTCTATGGTCAATTTATTTTCAACAAAGTTGTAAAGTACAGTGTTTAATGAATAAAATGTGAAAATGATTATTTTTCTTTTATTAGGATTTGTTGTTGTTTAGTCACTCAGTCGTGTCCAACTATTTGTGACCCCATGGGCTGCAGCATGTCAGGCTTCTGTGTACTTCACCATCTCCCAGAGTTGCTCAAACTCATGTCCACTGAGTCGATGATGCCATCCAACCATCTCATCCTCTGTCATTCCCTTCTCCTCCTGCGTTCTATATTTCCCAGCATCAGGATCTTTTTTATGAGTTGGCTCTTTATATCATGGGCCAAAGTATTGGAACTTCAGCATCAGTCTTTCCAATGAATATTCAGAATTGATTTCCTTCAGGATTGACTGGTTTGAACTTTTTGCAGTCCAAGAGACTCTCAAGAGTTTTCTCCAACATCACAGTTCAGAAGCATCAATTCTTTGGCTCTCAGCCTTCCTTATGGTCCAGCTCTCACATCCACACATGACTACTGGAAAAACCATAGCTTTGATTATATGGAGCTTTGTTGGCCTAGTAATGTCTCCGCTTTTTAATACACTGTCTAGGTTTGTCATAGATTTTCTTCCAAGGAGCAAGTATCTTTTAATTCCATTGCTGCAGTCACCATCTGCAATGATATTGGAGCCCAAGAAAATAGAGTCTCTCATTGTTTCCATTGTTTCCCCGTCTATTTGCCATGAAGTGGTGGGACCAGATGCGATGATCTCAGTGTTTTGAAGGTTGAGCTTTAAGCCAACTTTTTCCACTCTCCTCTTTCACATTCATCAAGAGGCTCTTTAGTTTCTCTTTGTTTTCTGCCATTAGAGTGATGTCATCTGCATATCTGAGGTTACTGATATTTTTCCTGGCAGTCTTGATTTCAACTTGTGCTTCAGCCAGCACAGAATTTCACATGATGTACTCTGCATATAAGTTAAATAAACAGGGTGACGATATACAGCTATGATGTACTCCTTTCCCAGTTTTGAACTAGTCTCTTTTTCCATGTCCAGTTCTAGCTATTGCTTCTTGAGCATCATACATGTTTCTCAGGAGACAAGTAAGGTGGTCTGGTATTCCCATCTCTGAGATTTTTCCACAGTTTGTTGTGATCCACACAGTCAAAGGCTTTAGCATAGTCAATGAAGCAGAAATAGATGTTTTTTTCTGGAATTCTCTTGCTTTTTCTATGATCCAACTGATGTTGGCAATTTCATCTCTGGTTCCTCTGCCTTTTCTAAATCTAGCTTGTACATATGGAAGTTCTTGTTTTACATACTGTTGAAGCCTAGCTTGTAGGATTTCAAGCATGACCTTTCTTGCATGTTAAATGAGTGCGATTGTGCAGTACTTTGAGCAATCTTTGGCATTGCCCTTCTTTGGGACTGGAATGAAAATTGACCGTTTCCAGCCCTGTGGGCACTGCTGAGTTTTCTATATTTGCTGGTATATTGAGTGCAGCACTTTAACAACATCATCTTTTAGGATTTGAAATAGCTCAGCTGGAATTCCTTCACCCCCACTAGCTTTATTTGTAGTGAAGCTTTGAAAGGCCCACCTGACTTTATGCTCCATGATGTCTGTCTGTAAGTGATTGATCTCACCATCATGGTTGCCCAGGTGATTAAAATCTTTTTTGTTTAGTTTTTCTGTGTATTCTTGTTAGTTCTTCTTAATCTCTTCTACTTCCATTAAGTCCATACTGTTTCCGTCCTTTATTGTGCCCATCTTTGCATGAAATATTCCCTTGGTATCTCTAATTTTCTTGAAGAGATCTCTAGTCTTTCCCATTGTATTGTTTTCCTCTATTTCTTTGTATTTTTCACTTAGGAAGATTTTCTTATTTATCCTTGTTATTCTTTGAAACTGCATTCAGATGGATAAATGCTTACTTTTCTCCTTTACCATTCAATTGCCCGCTTAGCTATTTGTAAGGCTTCTCAGACAACTATTTTGCCTTTTTGCATTTCTTTTTCTTGGGAATGGTTTTGATACCTGCCTCCTGTACAGTGTTCCAAACCTCCATCAATACTTCTTCAGACACTCTGTTTATCAGATCTAATCCCTTGAATCTATTTGTCACTTCCACTGTGTAATCATAAGGGATTTGATTTATGCCATACCTGAATGGTCTAGTGGTTTTCCCTACTTTCTTCAATTTAAGTCTGAATTTTGCAATAAGGAGTTCATTATCTCAGCCACAGTCAGCTCCTGATCTTTTTTCTACTGACTATATAGAGCCTCTCCATCTTTGGCCACAGAGAACATAATCACTCTTATTTTGGTATTGATCATCTGGTGATGTCCATGTATAGAGTCGTCTCTTGTGTTGTTGGAAGAGGGTGTTTGCTATGACCATTGTGTTCTCTTGGCAAAACTCTGCTAACTGTTGCTCTGCTTCATTTTGTACTCCAAGGCCAAACTTGCCTGTTAGTCCAGGGATCTCTTGACTTCCTACTTTCACATTCCAGTCCTCTATGGTGAAAATGACATCCTTTTCTTTGTGTTATAGAAGATCTTGTAGTTCTTCATAGAATTGTTCAACTTCAGCTTCTTTGGCATTAGTATTGGGGCATAGACTTGGATTACTGTAATACTGAATAATTTTCCTCAAGAACAATCTGAGATCATTTTGTCATTTTTGAGATTGCATCCAAGTACTGCATTTTGGACTCTTTTGTTGACTATGAGGGCTGCTAGATTTCTTCTAAGAGATTCTTGCCCACATTAGTAGATATAATGGTCATCTGAATTAAATTTGCCCATTCTGGTCCATTTTAGTTCACTGATTCCTAAAATGTCGATGTTCACTCTTGCTATCTCTTGTTTGACCGCTTCCAGTTTACCTTGATTCATGGACCTGTCTTCCAGGTTGCTATGCAGTATTTTTCTTTACAGCATTGAACTTTACTTTCACCACCAGAAACATCCACAACTGGACGATGTTGTCACTTTGGTTTATCCTTTTCATTCTTTCTGGAGCTATTTCTCCACTCTTTTCCAGTAGCATATTGGGCACCTGTGTACCTGGGAAGTTCATCTTTCAGTGTCCTATCTTTTTATCTTTTCATACTGTTCATGGGCTTCTTAAGGCAAGAATAGAGAAGCGATTTTCCATTCCTTTCTCTAGTGGACAATGTTTTGTTATAACTCTCCACCATGACCTGTCTGTCTTGGGTGGCCCTACATGGCATGGCTCATAGTTTCACTGAGTTAGACAAAGCTATGATCCATGTGATCAGTTTGGTTAGTTTTCTGTCATTATGGTTTTCATTCTGTCTGCCTTCTGATGGATGAGGAAAAGAGGCTTATGGAATCTTCCTGATGGGAGGGACTGGCTTTGGGTAAAACTGGGTCTTGGCTCTGGTGGGCAAGGCCATGCTGGGTAAATCTTTAATCCACTTTTCTGCTGTTGGGCAGATGGGTAGGGCTGTGTTCTCTTCCTGTAGTTGGTTATAAAAGTTAAAAAAAATGTAAAATTTTTGCTTGAGAAAAACTAGTTTTTAAGTTTGAAAAATTAAAGAAAGCAGATTTGATTTAAAACACAAGTAATTGTTAAATTTATCAGTAAGTTCAAATAATCTTTTAAAACTTGTATTTCAAAACTACTTCTGCAGACTACAGGGGACAAGGGTAATAAGATCCTACACACTTTCCAGTGCAGCCAAGGAAGAGGGGCAAACAGAAAACCCACTACAGGCTTTTACAATTTGTCTTCAGAGACTATATACTTCCTAGATTCCCAGCAATCATTCCCCTAGCTGCTGGAAATGTTGGCTGCTGCAATCACCCTGATGGGTCGCTCTCAGAGAAACGTCTTGAGCTAAACAATCTGCATCAATGATTCATTGGTTTGGGAATATAGAGGTCTTGCCTCCCAGCCTCAGAGCAGGACAACTCTGAAGTGTCCAGCTAGCTCCAGAGCTCCTTGAATTTCCTTTACTCCTTCATGGTGTCAACTTTGACTACTTGCCCCAGTAAATCCTCTATATGCAACTGCAAGTGAACTTTATCCAAAACAAATTATATCCTGGGGAAAAAACTTCAAATCTCAATTCTTATGTCTTACTACTCACAGATCAGTTACACTTTTAAGCAACTGTGAGTTAAAAGACAGATATATAACTCTCCCACGCCATGTATAGCTTTTTGCTACTAGACAACAGTGGCTTAATTTTTGTTACCATTTGTTTTCAGTTCCTTATGTGACTACTTAATATCACAGTTCAGTGTTTTTAGGCGCACAGCCAGATTACAAGTCCAGCTATAGATTTTTAAAATTATCCTCTCCCAAGCCAAATACACTTAAATGAGTATTTAATTAAATTAACTAGAAAATCATCACTAGTTTAAGTAACCTCTTTGTTTTCAGCATTGGCAAAAATCCCAACATTTACAAACTGAATTAAATGTGTGTTATCAAAAGTTCTTAAAGAGATGGGAATACCAGACCACCTGGCCTACCTCTCGAGAAACATGTATGCAGGTCAGGAAGCAACAGTTAGAACTGGACATGGAACAACAGACAGGTTCCAAATAGGTAAAGGAGTATGTCAAGGCTGTATACTGTCACCTTACTTATTCAACTTATATGCAGAGTACATCATGAGAAATGCTGGGCTGGAAAAAGCACAAGCTGGAATCAAGATTGCCAGGAGAAATATCAATAACCTCAGATATGCAGATGACACCACCCTTATGACAGAAAGTGAAGAAGAACTAAAGAACCTCTTGATGAAAGTGAAAGAGAGGAGTGACAAAGTTGGCTTAAAGCTCAACATTCAGAAAACTAAGATCATGGCATCTGGCCCCATCACTTCCTGGGAAATAGATGGGGAAACAGTGGAAACAGTGGCTGACTTTATTTTCTTGGGCTCCAAAATCACTGCTGATGGTGATTGCAGTCATGGAATTAAAAGACACTTACTCCTTGGAAGGAAAACTATGACCAACTTAGACAGCATATTAAAAAGCAGAGACATTACTTTGTCAACCAACGTCTGTCTAGTCAAGGCTATGGTTTTTCCAGTGGTCATATATGTATCTGAGAGTTGGACTAAAAAGAAAGCTGAGTGCTGAAGAATTGATGCTTTTGAACTGTGGGGTTGGAGAAGACTCTTGAGAGTTCCTTGGACTACAAGGAGATCCAATCAGTCACTCCTAAAGGAGATCAGTTCTGGGTGTTCATTGGAAGGACTGATTTTGAAGCTGAAACTCCAATACTTTGGCCACCTGATGCGAAGAACAAACTCACTGGAAAAGACCCTGATGCTGGGAAAGATTGAAGGCAGGAGGAGAAGGGGATGACAGAGGATGAGATGGTTGGATGGCATCACAGACTCGATGGACATAAGTTTAATCAAGCTCCGGGATCTGGTGATGGACAGGAAGGCCTGGTGTGCTGCGGTTCATGGGGTTGCAAAGAGTCGGACATGACTGAGCAACTGAACTGAACTGAACCAAGAGTAGGGCAACATAAATCCAACTCAGAATGTTAGGTATAAATGAAGTGTTGTTAAAAGAATCATAAAGTTACACATATAGATAGCAGATGAAGTTATATTATATAATACATAAATACTATTGCAACAGAAAGCAAGGGTTTATAGTGAAAAAATGTTTATACTTTGCATCTGACACTGTTTAGGAAGTAAAATTTATTTCTACAGAAATTAATATCTATAACGAAAAGTGCAGTTTTTTATATGTTCTTTTAAGAGCTATGTGTATTAAATGTGTCATTTAACATGTGTTGTATTTCAAATTGCAGAATATTTTATGTAGATAAGTTTTTAATTTACAAAACTAATATTATTCAATAGCTATAATCTATCTAATACTATTACACACAAAACTATGGTTAAGTTTACCTATATTATTGCTTATAAAACCAGATTACTATTTTTGATAGTTTAATAATACTCTTTTTTAAATTGAAGTATAGTTAATTTACAATGTTGTACTAGTTTTTGGTAAACAGCAAAATAATTCAGTCTTGTACACACACACACACACACACTCAAACACATTCTTTTTCAGATATTTTTCTAAGATATTGAATATAGTACCATGTAGTGTACAGTAGGATCTTGTTTATCATTTTTATATGAAGTAGTAGTAGTATCTTAATTTCAAATTCCTAGTTTATCCCTACACCTGCTTCTCCATGTAGTACCCATAAATTTGTTTTTTATGTCTATGAATCTGTTTCTGTGTGATAAATAAGTTCATTTGTATCATTTTTTAGATTCCACATATAAATGACCTCTTATGATATTTGTCTTTTTTTAATGACTTACTTGACTTAGTATGATAACCTTCAGATCCATCCATGTTGCTGTAAATGACATTATTTCATTCTTTTTATGAATTAAATGGCTATATATATATATATATCACATCTTCTTTATCCATTCATGTGTCAGTGGACACTGAGATTGCTTCCATGTCTTGACAGTTGTAAATAGTGCTGCTATGAACACTGGGGTACATGTATATTTTTGAATTAAAGTTTTTGTGTTTTCTAGATGAATGCCCAGGATTGGGATTGCTGGATTATACTGTAACTCTATCTTTAATTTTTTTTTTTTTAAGGAACCTCCAAACTGTTTTCCATAGTGGCTGCACCAACTTATATTCACTCCAAGAGTGTAGGATAGTTCTTTTTGCTCTACACTCTCTCCACTATTTCTTATTTGTAGGCTTTTTGACTATGGTCATTCTGACCAATGTGAGATGACACTTCACTGTAGTTTTTATTTGCATCTCTCTAATAATTAGCAGTGTTGAGCATCTTTTTTTTGTGCCTGTTGGTCATCTGCATGTCTTCGTTGGAGAAATGTCTATTAAGGTTTTCTGCCTATTTTTTTGATTGGTTTCTTTGGTTTTTTGATACTGAGTTTTATTCACTGCTTGCATATTTTTGAAATTAATCCCTTGTCCATTGCATTGTTGGCAAATATTTCCTCCCAGCCTGTATGCTATCCTTATGTTTCATTTGTGGTTTCCTTTGCTGTGCAAAACTTTTAGGTTGAATTATGTCCCATTCATTCATTTTTGTCTTTATTTCCATTACTATAGGGGATGAATCCAAAAAAAAAAAAAATGTTGCAACTACAATTTATGTCAAAGAGCGTTCTATCTATGTTTCCTTCTAGGAGTTTTATAGTATCCGGGTCTATAACCCATTTTGAGTTTATTTTTGTGTATGGTGTTAGAGAATGTTCTAATTTCATTTTTTATATGTGGCTGTCAAGTATTCCCAGAATTAGTTACTTAAGATACTGTCTTCTCTTCATTGTATGTTTTTGTTTCCTTTGTCAAAGATAAATTGACTATAGGTGTGTAGGTTTATTTCTGGGCTATCTTTTCTGTTCATTGAACACTATGTTTTTGTGCCAATACTATGCTGTTTTGACTACTGGAAGTTTGTAGTATTGCCTGAAGTCTGGGGGAGTTATGCCTACAGCTTTGTTCTTTTCCCCCAGGATTGCTTTGACAATGCTGGATCTTATTGGTTCCATATAAATTTTAGGACTTTTTGTTGTTGTTGTTGTTCTAGTTCTGTGAAAAATGTCATGGGCAATTTCATAGAGATCACATTAAATCTGTAGATTGCTTTCAATAGTATGGCCATTGTAACAATATTAACTCTTCCAGTCCCAGAGAATGGGATATCTTAACATTTCTTTAAACCATCTTCAGTTTCCTTTAATCAATGTTCTATAGTTTTCAGTGTATAAGTCTTCCACCTCCTTGGTCAGGTGTATTCCTAAGTTTTGATGTGATGTTTAAAAGTGTTTTTTTTTTTTTACTTTCTCTTTTTGATGGTTCATTGTTAGTATAAAGAGATACAACAGATTTCTGTATGTTAACCTAGTACTCTGCTACCTAGCTGAATTTGTTTTTCAGCTCTAATAGTTTTTGTGTGAAGTTTTTAGAGTTTTCTATATACGTATAGTATCATGATATCTGCCTACAGTAACAATTTCACCTCTTCCCTTCCAATTTGGATACCTTTTATTTATTATCTGACTGCTATGCCTGAGACTTCCAATCCTATGTTTAATTAAAGTGGTGAGAGTGGGCATCCTTGTGTCTTTCCAGATTTTAGCAGGAAGGCTTTAGCTTTTCACTCTTGAGTGTTATGTTGTCTGTGGTTTGTCATAAACAACTTTTTAATGTTAAGATATATTCCCTCTATATCCACTTTGGTGAGAGTTGTTACCATGAATGGATGTTGAATTTTATCAAATGCTTTTTCTGCATCTACTGAGATGATTATGTGATCTTTGTCTTTTCTTTTATTGACATGGTGTATCACATTGATTGATTTGTATATGTTGAAGCATCCTTGTGACCCTGGAATGAACCCGACTTGATTATGGTATATGATTCTTTTTATGTACTGTTGGATTCAATTTGCTAAATTTTGCTAAGAATTTTTTCATCTATATTCATCAAAGATATTGGCTTGTAATTTTTTTTTGATAGTGTCTTTGTGTGGTTTTGGTATCAGAGTGATAGCATATTCATGGAATGACTTTGGGAGTGACCCCTGCTCTTCAATAATTTGGAAGTGTTTGAGAAGTGTTAGTATCAGTTCTTCTTTGTATGTTTGATATTTTCCAAGTGAACCCCTTTGACCCTGGCTTTTGTTTGAAGGGAGTTTTTTCGTTTGTTTGTTTGGTTTTTAACAGGTTCTCTTTCACTTTTTGTTTTAAAATAAAGAATAAACAAACGATGAGAATAAATAAGGTGAAGGGAACAAAAATCAAATTTTGAAAAAAAAATTGTATTGTCACAAAATAGTTTTGCCATAATGTAATTTTGACTTGAATTAAGACATTTATTCAAAGACTATTTTGATGGAAAAAGAACTAAAGGGAAGCTTTGTGTTTAAGTGCCACTGCATAAAATATTTCATTCAACAGTCATATTTGAGAAAGGTGCTAATAATATTTTTATTTCACAGAAGAGGAAATAGAGCATGATAGATCTTTTTCACCAGCCCAGTATTAAAATTCATTCTGATCATTCACTCAGTCATGCTTGACTCTTTGTAACCTCATGGACTACATCACACCAGGCTCCCTGTCCATTACCAACTTCTGGAGCTTGCTCAAACTCATGTCTGTCGAGTCAGTGATGCTATCCAACCATCTCACTCTCTGTCATCCCCTTGTCCTCCTGACTTCAATCTTCTCCAGCATCAAGATCTTTTTCAATGAGTTGGCTCTTCACATCAGGTGGCCAAGGTATTGGACATTCAGCTTCAGCTTCAGCTTCAGCATCAGTACTTCCAATGAATATTCAGGATTCATATCCTTTAGGATTGACTGGTTTGATCTCCTTGCAATCCAGGGGGCTCTCAAGAGTCTTCTCCAGCACCACAGTTCAAAAGCATCAATTCTTTGGCACTCAGCTTTCTTTATACTCCAAATCTCACATCCATACATGACTAGTGGAAAGCCCATAGGTTTGACTAGATAGACCTTTGTTGGCATCTGCTTGTTAATATGCTATCTAGGTTGATCATGGCTTTTCTTCCAAGGAGCAAGCATCTTTTAATTTCATGGCTTCAGTCCCCATCTGCAATGATTTTGGAGCCCCAAAATATAAAGTCTCTCACTGTTTACATTGTTTCCTCATCTATTTGCCATGAATTGATGGGACCAGCTGTGATGATCTTAGTTTTTTGAAAGTTGAGTTTTAAGCCAGCTTTTTCACTCTCCTCTTTCACATTCATCAAGAGGCTCATTAGTTTCTCTTTGCTTTCTGCCATAAAGACATTGTCATCTGTGTATCTGTGGTTATTGATACTTTCCTTGCAGTCTTGATTCCAGTTTGTGCTTCAGCCAGCCCAGAATTTCTCATGATGTACCCTACATATAAGTTAAATAAGCAGGTTGACAATATACAGCCTTGATGTACTCCTTTCCCAATTTGAAGCCAGTCCATTGTTCCATGTCCAGTTTTAATTGTTACTTCTTGACCTGCATACAGATTTCTCAGGAGGCAGGTAAGGTTGTCTGGTAAAAGTCAGAATCCCACAGTATTTATGACTGCAAAATTGAACACTAACCTTTATGTTACATAATTGCTTATAGAAAATTCTTTAGCAGCCTAAGTAACTTTATATTATGGATATTCTATAACTATTATATACAGCATAAAGATGTCAGTTATAACTAAGACCAAACAAAGCACTTTTACTATCCAGAATGATACTAATACTGTTGTTTTCACCTCTCTGAAATATTGACATAATTTTTAGGTAAAATCTACATGTGCAATTTCTGTTTCCTCCCAAATCAATGAAAACCATCACTATTATTTTTATATATGTTTGTCTGAGATTAAGATGTTGGGAAAGGATTTTACTTTGCATAAGACAAGATCAAAAATACCGCTAAGAAATAACGTTTAAAGGGCATAGAATCAATTCTTTCTCAATGTACAGTATATGAATTTATCACTTTAAAATATCACAGATAGATTTATAAAATTTTAACCCCTGTAATAATAACTTTCAGTATACCTTCTTTAAATATATTGAATATTTTTATGTCCTACCTAATTTAATTCCTTAATTGAGGGGAACTCTTAGAAACTTGTTGTAAATTAATATTCATGCATGGTCTGCTACAATAGTATAAAAACTGATATAAAATTTGTTTTCAGTCAGTGCTCATGGATTAAATAAATTTCTCTAAATTTGGTTTTAACATTACTTTTGATGGTCTATTTTAAACTGCCAGGCATAATGCAATGTGCATGCTTAGTTGCTCAGTCATGTCCGATTCTCTTGCAAACCCATGGACTCTAGCCCACCACGCTCCTCTGTCCATGAGATTTTCCAGGCAAGAATACTGGATTGCATTGCCATTTCCTCCTCCCGGAGAACTTCTTGAGCCAAGGATGGAGCCTGTGTCTCTTGCATCTCCTGCACCAAAGATGGATTCTTTATCCACACAGTCATTAGGATGTAGTAATCCAATGAAATGTGAAAGTAGACTGTGTGAAAGTTGATTGAAACTAGATTGTGAAATTAATTTCTTTTCAATAGGTAGGGAAATTTTTCTGATGCCATTAAGAATTTTTAGTCTAATGGCATTTCTTAGTAATGTATTGCCTATCTGTCAAGTCCACATGGTCTAAGCAGGAAAGCATTTGTTGTTTTAAAACACTGAAAAACCAGAGAAAACAAAGTACATGACCAATGAACTGCTTTAATTCCTATCAAATGTTACCATGGAAAATAAATTATTTAAAGAGAGAAACAAGGAAATGCTCTATAAAGAAAGCCCATTTTTCTTAATTAAAAAAAAATTACATATATAATGCTAAAGAAAAAAGCTAATTCTCTTTTTTATTATTCTGAACAATGTATGTGTAGGAAGAAGAATGATTACATAACACTCCCCAAAGTGAGTCATAATAATTCAGGCAATTAATGAAGCAATGAAAAATTCAATGAATGGAACACTGTACTAAGACCCTTTATATGTGTTGCTGGTTATAATAGTCACACTAACCCATTGAGCCAGCCATTGTTATCAGTTGATACATTTGGGGCTTAGGAAGCTTAAGTGACATGCTCAGATAACTTAGTTAAAACATAGTAATAAAGGTATAAATGATATATATCTGAGTCTTCTAACTCCTAGTACTGTGATTTCTCTAACACACCATGCTATTCCTCAGATTCACAATGTGTAACAATTAGTTTATGGCTGCTCTTGCTTCTGCAATGGATTGATTAGTATAACCAGAAAGCAAAGGATCTTCAATACAGATAGTAATGATGAAGTGAAGTGAAAGTCATTCAGGTGTGTCTGACTCTTTGCAACCCAGTGGACTATACAATTCATGGAATTCTCCAGGCCAGAATACTGGAAGGGGTAGCTGTTCTCTTCTCCAGGAGATCTTCTCAACCCAGGGATTGAACCAAAGTCTCCCACATTGCAGCTGGATTCTTAACCAGCTGAGCCACAAGGGGAGCCCAGTAATGATAAAAGACAAGCTGAAATTAAGGGAATACACTACCTAAAACTTTTATTTAGAGAACAGATGGATAAAGAAAAAAAAAATTTAGACTGCATTTAGGGGGTGAAATGAATACATGAAAGAAATTGAATCTCATGTAAGTACTGTAAACCAGTGTATACAAAGAAGGTATTTAGAAAAGAGGAATACAAAGTAAATTGCTAAATTTCTCCATTTAATTTCCTTTCTCCTATTACTTGCGTTTATTTGACTGTGACTCTGAAAATTATACTCCACTTATCATTAGAAACACATAGTAGTATTCATCTAGAATTAATCTTTCTTGTACCCTGAACAGAATAGTCTCAAATTGTTGTTTTGAACAGAAAATATTAATCTAATTTACTATGATGCATCAAAAGTAGAGGATGGAATATTTATGAAATATTTATATTACTTAAATAGGATGCTGTTGTTAACAACATACAGATATTAAACTTATTTCTATTATTTTGTGAGACAACATCAACACATAATTTTTTGTTGTTTTAAAAATAATTTTTTTCATGAAAGGTGATATGTTTATATGTGTCAGGAATTAGGAGTTAGACATCTTTGAGTAGGCCACTTCTCTGCCTCCCACCAGTCTTCTTATAGGGCTTTGAGCTTTTGCTGGGATATGGAGGAATTAAAAACTTAAGAGCCATTTCTGAGTTGGGTATTATTGATTAAGAATTGACGGAAAATCAAAGATCATGAATTCTATAAATTTCATCTAGGTGGTAGCATGATGCAGTCAGGATTAGAGTTATTATATATAGAGTTACTATTTGTAAAAATCAGAAAGAGAGTTACTAATAATATCAGTTAACTATTATATTATCTGTGAAATCATAGTTTAATGTATTGGTTTGCAATAATTTCAATAAATATATAAGTAAATATATAGTTATTTCATTATAAAATATCAGTGTTTACTGCCCTAGATCATTTTTAGATTGCCATTTATAAAAAAAAAAATCATGTGAATGAGACACATTCAGGAAAAAAATGAGTAGCATAAAGGCAGTTTTAGAAGGATACAAAGTTTGAGGTAAGATTATGGGTTGTCTTAAAATACTAGATTATAGAGAGGAGGGACTGCCCTGGTGGCTCAGACAGTAAAGAATCTGTTTGCAATGCAGGAGATCCAAGTTCAGTCCTCAGGTTGGGAAGATCCCCTGGAGAAGGGAATGACTACCCACTCCAGTACTCTTGCCTGGAGAATTCCATGAACAGAGGAGCCTGGTGGATTGCAAATAGTCATACATAACTGAATGACTAAAACTTTCATTTCACTTTTTTAGAGAGAAATTTTATCTTATAGTCCATGAAAACTGAAAGCTGATCACATCAAGATAGGTAGTAATTTTAATGAAAGTGATATTTTATTAAGTCTGATCCAGGGGTGTCATTTGTGATTAGTTAGAATGGACTCTGATAAAATGTTTAGAACAGTACTATGGTTATGCAGAAATGAAGAGATTAATGCCCCCAAAACAGAGTTACACTGGAAAGGAAGTGATGAATGTGAATGCTGTTGAAAGGGCAAAGCTTTTAGATTTTGATGCAAGACTGAAAAAAGAAAAAAAATGAAAAGGTAAGTCTTTAGTTTGTATAATAAGTGATTAGACTTGTGAACATATCTATGATTAAAGGACAGAATGGTTTTAGTTTTGGTGGTTTTAGGTGCATTTGTGCAGCCAAATAAAACTAAGTAGAAATTATCTATGTGTATGTTATATGCTCATTAGGGTATAAGAAATGAAGATGAGACATATTCATTTATCCATATTTTACATAATAAACATATGAGATATATACTTTTTATATGCATACATAAAATATGAGTAGTAACCTTTTCCAAGTGATAGAGAAAGCGAAAACATTGAAGGAACTGTGGAGAAGCATGAGGAAAACTGCAAGTCCCGAAAATAAGGGGAAAGTATGAGTTTATCAAGAAAAATATAATATTCAAAAAATTAAAAGAAAATGATAATAAGGCTATTAAAGGCTTTAGTGAGCAAAGGGAAATGTGATTATAGAAAACACCACAAAGGTGACAATTATTTTATGTATCAAATAATTACACTGAAGTTTTTGAAAATAACTTTTAATTTTTCTGTTTTTCTACTTTGCCTGACTTACCTTGTATACATTTTATATTTAACAAACCATTGACTATAGAAAAGTAATGGAATGAACAAATTCTTGTTAGAAATGTGGAGAAAACCTTTCATGACTGAAAGAAAATTAGGTAAATGGCATTAGGTTTAAATTTTGGAAAAAGAAATAAAAGCCATAAATTAGAAAATTTTTCATGTACTTTAATGAATTTTAAAATAAATTAAAGTGATTGAGCATGTTTATATTTGATTATAACAATGTTTCCAGTTATTAACCATTTGACAATATTCAGTAACAAGAGAGATGGAACAAGAGATTTTTATTTTTTATTGTTAATCTTTATAAAAATTTATAAACTAGTTTTACATTTAGCTTGGGTATTTTAAATTTGTATCCCAAATCTACCTTTCTGGGACTTTAAATTGTTCTAGGACTAGTAACTCAAAGTAAACTCATTCTTAGAAAACTCTTAAAAACATGAGATAGAATAGTTTGCATTTCTGAATAGCTCAAATTTTGAAGGGTTGAAACTTCTTTCCTTGAATTCAGCCTACCTGGGTCTCAGCAAATGGTCATAAACTGGAGTCTGACCCATACTATGCTTTCTTGGTAGATATAATTGCCTTATTGGACAGTTATTTAAACTTCTTGATATTGGAAATAATATAAGAAAACTTAATTTGAAAGAATTAAAGCCATACAGTTAGAATAACACACATTCTGAAACATGAACCACACAATATACTTTACATTGAAAAATAGGAATGACTTTACTAGTATATTTGACTTATAATCCTTAGTAAAATTTTATTCTTCATTTGAACGACACTAAACCCCACTCCATCTACTACTCTGAAATATTACAATGAATACTCTAAAATTAACAAAGTTACCAATGACCATACCTACATCTTTTTCTTGTCACTTTTGCCTTGTTTATAAAGTGCTTTTATTGGTTAAATTGGCTGCAGTTTGTTATTGCATTATAAAACAATATTTACGCAACACTAACTTAAAATATTAGCTTTCCTGGTGGCTCAGTGGTAGGGAATCCGCCGGCCAATGCAGGAGACACAGTTTGGATATCTGGGTCGGGAAGAAAATGACACCTCGCTTCAGTATTCTTGCCTGGAATCCAATGGACAGAGGGGCCTGGCAGGCTGCAGTCCATGGGGGGTTGCAAAAGAGTAGGACACGACTTAGTGACTGAACAATAACTTAAACATTAGGTTAACCTCAACTAATTTTACTTTCCAAACTTGCTTTACATCATGTTTCTTGTGTCTGTTAATAACACAATGGTACTCCCAGTTTTACTTTGACGACTTTTCTTTCTTCCTCCCCAGGCCACATTCATTTTTCATTTAACATGTTGCCTATTCTCAACTATTTCATGCACAGTTTCTTCCTTCTGCATCCACATGACCAATACTGTACTGCATTAGCTCAGAATCTAAATCTAATCTCACTTTAGCAGTTTTTCCCATCAAAAGTTGTCCTTGAAAATGCTGCAAGAGTAATCTTCGTATAGCACAGCTCCATTTGTGTATTTCAGAACTCCAAAGGCCTACTGAATAGAATGTGAACCTATAGGATTTCAGGACATAGTTGTAATCTCAAAATCTCCTATAAAGTGATTTTACATATTCCTGGTTCACATATTATTTGTCCTAGGACCTGTTCACATATATGCCATGCAATTCTAATTTCCATGATAAATTTTCCATGCTATATTTTAAAATATCACCATTGATACCCTGTGTTTGCTAATATTGCATTCGAACAGTTTACATGAGATACTTGACGATATTCTTATTAATAAAACATGAATTTTATTTTATTCCCATAACAAAATGTCCTGAGAGTGGTAATATAGGGTTTGTTCTACTGCTTGAGAAAGTTGACAAAGATCCAACTTTTATATTCTTTCCCAATCCACCACTTCCTTCTCAATCTTGACTGATAATCATTATCCTGAAGTTTGGAAGATGATATGATTTCATGAATCATATCAATCTCTAGTGAAGAAGAAAGAGAAATAAGCAAATGTTACATTCAAAATTGCCATTGTGCCCAGCTGGTGCAGTGGTAGAGAATCTACCTGCCAATGCAGAAGATACAGGTTCCATCCCTGGGATGGGAAGATCACTTGGAGTAGGAAATGGCAACTCACTCCAGTATTCTTGCCTGGAAAACTCCATGCACAGAGGAACTTAGGGGGCTACAGTCTGGAGGTTGCAAAGAGTTGGACAAAACTGAGCACAGCACAACATATATACAACCCTTGTTTTAAGCACAAGTGAGGAGCTACAGATTTTTAATGTTGTCCATAACTCTCTCCTACCCCAAGGGGAAAAAAAATGGTTTCTCTTGAGAAAGGAAGAGAGAGAATGTATTAGACAATGTTGTCTCCAATACACCTACTCTCCTCTCCAAAATCATATTTTCAATTCTTATTCATCATTTAAATGTTCAAATTAAAGCCAATATTCAAAGTGAACCCTATCCTAATTTTAAAATATAGAATCATCTCTCTATATCCCGAAGTTTCATGGCGATTTCTTCTATGATGTCTTCTCTTTTATCTTGAAATAATATACTCATTTATTTGTACTTATATATGTTTATGAAATAAAAATACTAACAAAAATGTGAGATGGCTCCTCTGCTCTCCTGTGAAGCACTCTGTGAAGACATAGAGGAGGATATCAAACCCTAAATATATTAAAAACAAAATAAATTAGTACAATATGAAGCCTAATGTCAAAATTTGACAATATGATTAAATGAATAATTTCTTGAGAAGCACAACTTATTTAAATTGAAACAAACAAGTAGACAAAAACAAATCCGAGTAGTTATATGTAAACTAAAGAAACAGGATCTGTTGCTTCCACTAAGAAATGCCCTTTAACTGATAATGATGTATTCAATAATATATTCTCTCAAAATGAGTCAGAAAATGTTCCCTTTCAGTTTTCTGAAATATTTATTAGGTTCCTTCATTTACTCTCTGTGTTCCATGGTGTATTATATCTCAATACACTTTTATATATAAAAATTCATTCCAGATGTCATATGGAAAATGGATTTTAAAGAAACAAATTGAGAAATTCTTGTAGCAATCCAAGTGATGGTTGATGGTTGCTTGTACTGAAAAATCAATAGAAATGGAGCAAAGAAGGAAGATACAAAAAGTACTTTTTTGAAATGGAATTGTCAGGACATTTTGTTTGAGATGGTATGGAGATAAGCAAGTTAATATAGGGAGGTTAAGATAGGGCTAGAAACAAATGATGTATTTTTAGAAGAACAGAAAATATTAGGTAGCAAGTCCTTAAATTATCTTTAAGTAATTATTTCCCAGAGTAAGCCTTTATATAAAAGAGAAAAAACAAGGAAAGTGGTAAAACGACTCCCAATTTGGACTTTTATAACATATGGATTTTAATACATTCTGGTACTTAACTTGTATTCAGAATGTAATTAAATTTTGTTTGCTCTAGTGTGTGCTTAGTATGCTCATATCTTTTGTGATAAATTATCAAACACACTGCACAGCTGTCAAAAAAAATTACAAAAATACCTCAGTAGAAATCACCAACTTATCTTCAAATTATCTGAACATGTGGTGCAAAATCTGGTGCAAAATATTAAAATAATAATATCTTCAAATTATCTGAACATGTGGTGCAAAATATTTTCAACAAAAATGTTTACTTAAGGATGACTGAGATGCATTTATAGTTAAATGCAGTTATGTGTTAGCTGTAGACAGCCTGACTCGTTGATCTTGCTGTGTGATAGATGTATTTTTTAAGGGTGGGTTGTTGAGAATGATGATTTTTTTGCCTAGCTGTTTAAATATTTTATGATTAAAAGATGTCTTTTTTTGTTCTGATTAAGTACTCAGCAGAATATTTTCCCAAAGTTTTTTTTTTCCATAATGTTTATAAGATCTAGTGAACTTTAAAAAAAATTAGGTTTCTTTTCTCCAGTTTCTATATTTTTCATCTATTATTTTTAAGCATTACTTTTGGAATTAACATATTATAAGTTGTTGCTTTAGAATGATAGCTTATTTTCTAATTAGTTTTTCTTATGATAACTACAAAGTAAATTTAGATATATACCTTTACAGCAGAATGTTGTTCTATTAGTAAAAATATTTTTTAATCCTTTCCAAAATATAGTTAGCTACTATGTTTACTGTAACTTGAATGTAGCCCTGTTAAAATATTGCAAATCAGTTTTTTTTCTGATTGCAAACATTTTAAATTATTTTAGCATTTTGTTAGTTTTTCATTATGAGTCTCATTCAACAAAAATGTTTACTTAAGGATGACTGAGATGCATTTATAGTTAAAAATGAATCCATTTTTCTATCTGTTCCCTATTCAGATTGCAAAGATTTTATCATCTTATGACTGTATATGCCAGTCATAATTTAGTAAGATAGAGTTGACTTGTAAACCTAATATCCATATTAAATTATTAGAACTTAGCATCTAATAAAAAAATATTATGAAACTGTGTTCATAATTTTGACTCAAAACCGATCTCAAGTCTTTTATCCTCATTAATGATTTCAGAGTCAGATGGTTCATTCATAGTTTTTGCTTTTCTGGTTAGTCTTGTAATATTTTACTTCCCATGTTTAGCATTAGTCAAAAATAGGACTGCATGCTTATAAGCCCACATGCTCTTTTTATCTCTGGTTTTAACTGCTGTGTTACATAAGACTGAATGAAGTTATCATCATCTGTGCTGTGCTGTGCTTAATCACTCAGTCATCTCTGCCTCTGCGACCCCATGGACTATAGCTCCTCTGTCCATAGTGATTCCGCAGGCAAGAATACTGGAGTGGGTTTCCATGCTGTCCTCCAAGGGATCGTCCCAACCCAGAAATTGAACCCAGGTCTCCAGCATTGCAGGTGAATTCTTTACCATCTGAGCCACCAGAGAAGCCCAGAATACTAGAGTGGATAACCTATCCCTTCTCCAGGGGATCTTCTGGACTCAGGAATAGAACCAGGGTCTCCTGCATTGCAGGCAGATTCTTTACCAGCTGAGCTTCCAGGGAAGCTCTATAGTTATCTACAGTAGTGCAACTGTCTTCTAAATAAAATATCTCACTGCACTAACAATTTCCTCTTGAAACAATTGTTTCTCCTTATAGCTGGAGAGATCATTTTAAAATTTCAGGTCCAATCATGTCATTCTTTTGCTAAAAACCTTTAGTGTCTTTGGATTGCTTTAAGAAAAATAAAAACTATATATATATATGTATTTGACAAAGTCTCTACATATAATTATTGAAAGTGGCAGATTGTTCTATATCCTGGCTTGTGTCTATCTCAATCTCGGTTCACTCTGCCTCTCTCTAGTTCCAATAATAAAAATATTTGATATTCTTTTTCTTTATATTTTCTGTTTTTATTTTTGTTTTGCAGAGTAATAATTGATATACAATATGATATTAGGTTCAGATATAAATATAGTGTTTCAACATTTGCATACATTATGAAATGAACACCATAATAAGTCTAGTTACCACCTGCCACCTTACAAATTTCATAGAGTATTAGTGACTATATTTTTCATGATGAACATTGTATTCCCATAAGTTACTTTAAACCTGGAAGTTGTACTTCCTAATGTCCTTCACCCATTTCAACCATTCAACCCCAACTTCCCTCCCTTTGGCAGCCACCAATCTGTTCTCCGTATTTATGACTCTGAGTTTTATTTTGCTTTTTGTTTGTTTGATTTTTAGATTCCACAGATAAGTGAAATGATGTGGTATTTGTCTGACTTACTTCACTTAGCTTAATATTTTCAAGGTCCATCTATGTTATCACAAATGGCACAATTTCATCCTGTTTATGACTGAGTGATATTTTATTGTGTGTATGTGCTTGTTTTTTTAGTCATTGTAACAGGTGTGAGGTGGTGTCTCATCATGGTTTTGATTTACAGATACCCTGATTTGTGCCATTGAAGATCTTTTCATGTACCTATTGGCCATCTGTCATCTTCAGAAAAATGTCTATGAGGTCTTCTGCTCGTTTTTTTAATTGGACTTTGTGTCACAAAGAGTCGGACACGACTGAGCGACTGAACTGAACTGAACTGAACTGTGTGCATATGTGTGTTATTTAGTTGTCTCTGTTCATTTTATATTTTGGATGTTAACAACTTATCAAATATGTGATTTGCCAATACCTTCTTCCAATCAGTAGGCTGTATTTTCATTTTGCTAATGGTTTCTTTGCTGCATAGAAGCTTTTAGTTTGATGAAGTCCCATTTGTTTATTTGGACTTCCCTGACAGTTCATCTGGTAAAGAATCTGTCTGCCAATGCAGGAGACCCTGGTTCGATTCCTGGTTCAGGAAGATGCGCTGGAGAAGGGATAGGCTACCCACTCCAGTATACTTGGGCTTCCCTTGTGGCTCAGCTCGTAAAGAATCTGCTTGCAATGTGAGAGACCTGGGTTCAATCCCAGGGTTGAGAAGATCCCCTGGAGAAAGGAAAGGATATCCACTCCAGTATTCTGGCCTAGAGAATTCCATGGACTGCACAGTCGTGAGGTCACAAAGAGTCAGACACGACTGAGAGACTTGCACTTTCATTTGTTTATTTAAGCTTTTGTTCCCTTGTCTTTGACATTAGATAAAAAAAAAAAATCACTAAGACTATTGTCAAAAGCCTACTGCCTATGTTTTCTTTTAAGAGTTTTAGGATTTCAGGTCTTGCATTCAATTTTGTATCCTGAACCTGTGTTTGTTAGTTCTAACAGATTTTGTTGGGATCTTTAGGGTTTTCTCTATGTAATATCATGTCATCTGCAAATAGTGGCAGCTTTATTTCTTTCTTTGCAATTTATATGTCTTCAATTCTTCAATTTGGTTTTCTTTCTAGTTTTTCTGGCTATAAAATTCTAATACTATGTTGAATAAAAGTGGAGAAATGGGCATTGTTATCACTTTCATGATCTTAGAGGAAAAGCTTTCATATTTTCACCATGAAGTATGATATTAACTGTGAGTTTGTTATATATGGCCTTTATTATATTGAGGTACATTCCCTCTATACCAAATTTGTTGAAAGTTTTTTTTTTTTTACCATAAGTAAATATTAAATTGTGTTAAATGCTTCCTCTGATCTATTGAAATGATATTATTTTTATCTTTGATTTTGTTAATGTGGTGTAGAGTGGTGATGGATTTGCAGATGTTGAACTACTTTTGTATTCATGGATAAATCCATATCCATCATGGTGTATGGCTTTTTTAGTGCATGATATATTCTATTTGTTAATATTGTTTGAAGATTTTTATATTTATGTTCATTAGAGAGAGTGGCGTGTTTTTAGTTTTGCTGTTGTCTTTTGATTTCATTGTTTGTATTCAGCTTTGGGTTAATGCTGGCCTCATAAGAGGAGCTCAGAAGCTTTTCTTTCTTTTCAAATTTTTGGAAAACTTTGAGAAGGATAGATATTAAATCTCTGAATATTTGAAAGATTTCACCAGTGAAGCCATCTAGTCCTGGATTTTGATTTGTTTGAAGCTTTTGATTACTGATTCAGTTCCCTTACTAGTGAATTTTCTATTCAGATTTTCTATTTATTCATGATTCAGTCTTGAAAGATTGCAAATTGCTAGAAATGTATCCATTTCTTCTAGGTTTTCCAGTTTGTTGGCATATAATTAATTGTTCATAGTAATGTCTTATGAGCCTTTATATTTCTGTCATATTAGTTGCATTTTCTTCTTTTTCCTTCTGATGCTACTTATTTGAAATATCTTTTGGTGACTCTAGCTAAATGTTTGTCAATTTTGTTTACCTTTTAAATAGACCAGCTCTTTGTTTTATTGATCTTTTTATTATTTTGGTAATCTCTATTTCACTTATTTCTATTCTGATCTTTGTAATTTCCTTTCTTCTACTCAATTTAGTCTTCATTTGCTCTTTTTTATCTGGTCCCTTTAAGTGTAAAGTTAAAAATTTTATTTGGGATTTCTCTTGCTTTTTCAAGTTAGGCCTGTATTACTATGCATTTCCCTCTTAGAACTGCTTTTTGCTGCATCTCATAGATTTTTGTTTTCATATTTCAATATTTCATATTTAAAACATTCCATATTTCTGTTTTCTTCTGTTCTCTAGGTATTTTATTCCTTAGATTTCCCCTATGACCCAGTAATTGTTCATTAATATGTTGTTTAATCTCCACATATATGTATTTTTTCCAGTGTTCATCTTGTAATTGATTTCTAGTTTCATACCACTGTGATCATAAAAGATGGCTGATATGATTTGAATCTTCTTAATGTTATTGAGACTTGTTTTGTGACCTAACATGCATTCTATCCTTGAGAATGTTCTAATGTGCACTTGAGAATGGGTATTCTGCTACTTTGGGATGGAATGTTTTATGTATATCAATTAAGTCTGTCTCTCTAATGCATCATTTAAGGTCATTGCTTCTTCATTGATTTTCTATCTGCATAACTATTTATTGATATAAATGAGGTGGTAATATCTCCTTGTACTATTGCTGTCAATTTCTTCCTTTATATCTGTTAATGTTTGCTTTAACTATTTTGGAGATCCTGTGTTAGGTGTGGATTGTATGTGCTTACTGCGTTTAGCAAGGTTGCTGAAGGTATAGAATGTGGGGAGTGGGCTTTAGCAATGAAACAGGGGAATGCCTTGTCCATGCTTGGCAACCAGCTTTAGGCTGAGAGCGATGAAATGCTGCAACTGCTAATGCTTGACAACCTACCCAGGGATGGAAGAGTATCATAAACACCCACCCATGCTGATAGACCTTTGCTACAGAGAAGTAAAATGTTGCAACCATTTCCACCTACCTGTCACAGACAAGAAGTTGAGGAACGCTGTAAATGCCCACATTCTTTGGCTTCAGCATAGCAGTGAGATAGTGCCACTGCCGACCTCTAACTGTCTTAAAAAGGTGGCCAGAGTGTGCTGCATCCTTCCAAGGCTTTGTGCTTGGTGCCAGCAGATTACATTGAGGAAGTAGTAATGGCATCTACCAGATTCTCTGTCTCTGGGGAGCATTTGTCCCCTGCTCCTCCAGATGACACTTTAAGGTTAGCAAATGGATCTCCACTTAATGTCTAGGTGCATTTCAAGATGCAATTTTTTGTCTTTTGCTGTGGAGATCAGTTGTGGAGTTCATCGAGTTTTAAGATCTTTGCAGAGAAAAATTATCCATATACAGCTACATATTTGGTGTGTCTGTGGGAGGAGGTGAGATCGGGATCTTCCTATGCTGCTGTCAGTGCTAACTCCAGCAACCTGAGACTTCTAAGCATTGTTCCCAGTATCTGAAACCCATTGTGTCCACCTTTTCCAGATCCTTCTTGATCCAATTAACTCTGACTAAATCTTCATATTTAAAAGCAACCTTTCTGTTCTTAGGAAGGCTTCCCATTATGCTGCAGTTTAATCAAGTTTCTTACTAATGTATTTGTAGTAACTTTCAAGCTTCCTTAGAGCAGGTACCATTTTTACTTTCTGTTTTGTTTTAATTATTGTAAAGTTCATGAAAAGAAGTTTGGTTGTCCCTTTGGCGTCAATTTGTCTTGTAACTATTATAGTATTGTTACTGGAGAGTTTATTCTTCTTTCATGGCGGGAAGGACTCAGAGATGAGACATGAAGGCCTAGAAAACACAGCAAGAGTTTATTAAGTGGTATTACACTCTCAGGAAGGAGAGTAGCCAGGCTCAGCTGAGCAGCTGCATCAAGTTTCTTTTGGCAATCCAGCTATATGGGATGTGAAAATGATTGGGTGGAATATTCATTGAGGAAGGAAGGATTTGAGGTTGTATATCCTGGTTTTTGTCACACCTCCACCTTCCCAAGGAGAGGGAGTGGGTTTTCCTTGTTTGGTCTTGATCAGAAGTGTCCTGGCCTTGCCACATGATGAGTACTGCTTATCTGCAAGGCTAGTTATATTGCAATCAGAACATAATGAATAAGATGTTACATTCAGATGCTGGAGAGTCCCAGTTTTATCCACATTTCTTTCTTTGTCTCTAGGACTCCTGTCACCACACAGTGTGTTTTCCTGCCATCTGGGCTGTGCCCCTTTCTATGCTCACATCTAGTTACCTGCCTGCTCTTTCATTCATGAATGGCAATCACAGGGGTTACGGGGAATGCACAGCTTATCAGAGGAAATAGAAGAAAAAAAAATGAATATTATTCTTCCATCTCAGCTATTCAGGCAAAATACTGAACAAAAGGTGAGACCCAAGGGTACATGCTGCATGCAAGCAGTAGGTGTAACATCAAAGGACAACTGTGACTCGATCTAGGAGCTAAGATTGTTCTAACGGCAGTATCATATATATTTGCTAGAAAACGTGGTACTAATCTTTCCATTTTTGTCCTATCTAAAGCAAGTTCTATATTTTATCACAATTTTATGAATATGACCCTCATGTTACTGTCCTTGGTATGGGGCTGAATGCTTTCATTTCTCTCAAAATTCACATTTTGAAACCCCACTCCTAGTATAATGGTACTAGGAGGTTGGGCCTTTGGGAAGTAATTAGGATTAGATGAGGTTATTAGGGTGGAGCCCTCAGGAGTGAAATTAGTGCTTTTATAAGACTGTTGGAGTAGCCGTGAAGAGAGATCCTACGTCCAAGGTAAGCGAAACCCAGGTAAGATGGTAGGCACTGAGAGAGGGGATCAGGGCGCAGACAGGCTGAAACTACAGTCAGGGGCAATTAGCCAATCTTATCAAATGGACCATAACCTTGTCTAACTCAATGAAACTAAGCCATACTGTATGGGGCCACCCGGACGGGGCATGGTGGAGAGGTCTGACAGAATGTGGTCCACTGGAGAAAGGCATGGAAAACCACTTCAGTATTCTTGCCTTGAGAACCCCATGAACAGTATGAAAAGGAAAAAAGATAGGACACTGAAAGATGAACTCCCCAAGTCGGTAGGTGCCCAATACGCTACTGGAGATCAGTGGAAAATAACTAGAGAAAGAATGAAGGGATGGAGCCAAAGCAAAAACAATACCCAGTTGTGGATGGGACTGGTGATAGAAGCAAGATTCGACGCTATAAAGAGGAATATTGCATAGGAACCTGGAATGTTAGGTCCATGAATCAGGGCAAATTGGACGTGGTCAAATAGCAGAAGACAAGAGTGAACATAGACATTCAAGAATCAGTGAACTAAGATGGACTGGAATGGGTGAATTTAACTCAAATGACCATTATATTTACTACTGTGGGAAGGAATCCCCTAGAAAAAATGGAGTAACCATCATAGTCAACAAAAGAGTCCAAAATGCAGTATTGGATGCAATCTCAAAAACAACAGAATGATCTCTGTTCATTTCCAAGGCAAACCATTCAATATCACGCTAATTCAAGTCTATGCCCTGACCAGTAACGCTGAAGAAGCTGAAGTTGAACAGTTCTATGAAGACCTACAAGACCTTCCAGAACTAACACCCAAAAAAAGATGTCCTTTTCATTATAGGAGATTGGAAAGCAAAAGTAGGAAGTCAAGAAACAGCTGGTGTAACAAGAAAATTTGGCCTTGTAGTACAGAATGAAACAGGGCAAAGGCTAATAGAGTTTTGCCAAGAGAACGTACTGGTCATAGCAAACACCCTCTTCCAACAACACAAGAGAAGACTCTACACATGGACATCACCAGATGGTCACCACCAAAATCAGATTGATTATATTCTTTGCAGCCAAAGATGGAGAAGCTCTATACAGTCAGCAAAACGAAGACCAGGAGCTGACTGTGGCTCAGATCATGAACTCCTTATTGCCAAATTCAGACTGAAATTGAAGAAAGTGGGGAAAACCACTAGCTCATTCAGGTATGACCTAAATCAAATCCCTTATGACTATACAGTAGATGTGAGAAATAGATTTAAAGGACTAGATCTGATAGACAGAATGCCTGATGGACTACGGATGGAGGTTCGTGACATTGTACAGGAGACAGGAATCAAGACCATCCCCAAGAAAAAGAAATGGAAAAAACCAAATGGCTGTCTGAGGAGGCCTTACAAATAGCTGTGAAAAGATGGAAAGTGAAAAGCAAAGGAGAAAAGGAAAGATATTCCCATCTTAATGCAGAGTTTCAAAGAATAGCAAGGAGAGATAAGAAAGCCTTCCTCAGCTATCAGTGCAAAGAAATAGAGGAAAACAACAGAATGGGAAAGACTAAAGCTCTCTTCAAGAAAATTAGAGCTACCAAGAGAACATTTCATGCAAAGATGGGCTCAATAAAGGACAGAAATGGTAGGGACCTAACAGAAGCAGAAGATATTAAGAAGAGGTGGCAAGAATACACAGAAGAACTGTACAAAAAAGTTCTTCACGACGCAGACAATCACGATGGTGTGCTTACTCACCTAGAGCCAGACATCTTGAAATGTGAAGTCAAGTGGGCCTTAGGAAGCATTATTACGAACAAAGCTAGTGGAGGTGATGGAATTCCAGTTGAGCTATTTCAAGTCCTGAAAGATGACGCTGTGAAAAGCACTCAATATGCAAGTATGAAAACTCAGCTCACATATGCCACCAAGTATGCCAAAGAATGAATTGTACTCATCTCACACGTCAATAACCTCAGATACACAGATGACACCACCCTTACGGCAGAAAGTGAAGAAGAATTCAGAGCTTCCTGATGAAAGTGAAAAAGGAGAGTGAAAAAGCTGGCTTAAACTCAACCTTCAAAAAACTAAGATCATGGCATCCGGTCCCACCACTTCGTGGCAAATAGATGGGAAACAATCGAAACAGTGAGATAATTTTTTTTTTTTTAACTCCAAAATAACTGCAGATGGTGATTGCAGGCATGAAATTAAAAGACGCTTGCTCCTTGGAAGAAAAGATATGACCAACCTAGGTAGCATATTAAAATACAGAATCATTACTTTGCTGACAAAAGTCCATCTAGTCAAAGCTATGGTTTCTCCAGTAGTCATGTATGGATGTGAAAGTTGGAATATAAAGAAAGCTGAGCACAGAAGAATTGATGCTTTTGAACTGTGGTGTTGGAGAAGACTCTTGAGAGTCCCTTGGACTACAGGGAGATCAAACCAGTCCCTTCTAAAGGAAGTCAGTCCTGAATATTCCTTGGAGGGACTGATGCTGAAGGTGAAACTCCAATACTTGGCCAGCTAATGCGAAGAACTGACTCATTTGAAAAGACTCTGATGCTGGGAAAGATTGAAGGCTGGAGGAGAAGGGGACAACAGAGAATGAGATGGTTGGATGGTATTACTGACTTGATGCACATGAGTATGAGCAAACTCTGGGAGTTAGTGATAGACAAGGAAGCCTGGTGTGCTCCAATTCATGGGGCTGCAGAATTGGGCATGACTGAGCAAGTGATCTGAACTGATGTAACCTTGCCACTCATTTCTGAAACACTTTAAATATATATCTGAAAGTAAGATCCCACAAGTCTCATTTAAAATATTTGTAGGCAAATTTATGATCAAGTAAACCTTGTCAATAACATTTCATTTTTATAGTTAACTGGTTAATGTTAACAAACGTGAGATTTACTCACGGCTGAGAGAGTTGTCATAGTTTCTGCAGAAGCTCTAGGAATATACTAGCTAGTCTTTTGGAAATATAAGGGATTATAAATATTAATATAAAATGTGAGCTTTAGGGGATATCACAGATTACATCCTAAAGTGAAACATAAGATTTTTTTTTAATGCACAATTTTAAACTTGCCAAGCTCTATTTTTGAAGATGTGTCTTTAATAATTTTTGCCATCCCACTGCCCACGCTCATCACACTATGGCTCTTCTTGGGCAAGAAGTACTGAAAAAGTAATCTGAAATTGCCTCTGAGCATGAGATTTATTTTTAGTGTGCTTCACACTATATGTTATCCACATATTCTAATGTTCTAACTATTAATTATTTGTGTATTGTATTATCTTTTTTAAACAATATATAATAACATTTATCCACTATTATAGGATCATACAGAATAATTTCATTGCTCTAAAAATCCTATGTGTATGCCTCCCTCCCTGATGGATGACATATTTATTTAAATATGTTTAAATAATTATTAATTACTCATAATTACATCACCTTGCATCACACAAATATATATGGACATCAAAACTGAAAGATTAAGATTTCCAGAAACTATTCATTCAGAGTCACAGAGATATCAAATATCAACCCTAATTATTCTTTCTTTTATATTTATTTTTTTAACAGACCATATACATTTACATAGTAAAAAGTATGATTTATTAGGAATTGAGGATTATTTAAGTAGTCACATACTGTTTAAAAATTTAAACATTTAATTCAATAAAATAGAATAAAACACATAATTTATGATTAAAAAAACATTATTTTAAACAACTTAACAAATACACACTTAACTTACCATCTCCTTTCTCCTTTACACTGGGAGTAGATATATCTGCTTACTTTATACACACGGATGTTTATGAATGAAATTTTTAGAATTGTACTTCTGCCACATCAACAATAATTTTTTTATAAATCTATTTAAACAACTAGGTAGGTGCCTACAAATAATAAATTTGAGTTTATACTGCACACTTTATATTGGGATAAATTCCCAATAATTTAAATATTTGAAATAACATTTATCAAAGAAATTTTAAAAATGAGTTTAAAAGAAAGGTATTTTATAGAATTAGGGTGATAATGCCCTTTGTTATGAAAGGTTTAACCTAGAAGCTGTAAGAGAAATGATAAACATATGACCAAAGTGTAAATAATCACATGGCAATAAATAACTGAAAACTAAAGTAAAAATCTGTTAATTGAAAACTATTTGTAAATCATATAAAAGATATCAATTCTTGTTTATAAATATATTTTTTTAAAATCACTAAAACATATATAAAAATCCCAGTACAAAAATGAACATACGATCTGGAGCAACAGGAATTTTCATTCATTGTTGACAAGAATTGAAAATGACATGTAGCCAATCCCGCCATTTCTTCAAAAACTAAATGTACTCTTACCGCACAATTCAACAGTTACACTCCTTGGCTTTTGCCCCAAAGACATGAAAACTTATATGCATACAAAAACCTGCACAACGATGTTTACAGCAGCTTTATTCATGATTGCCAAAATTTGGAAGCAACCAAAAAGTCTTTCAGTTAATGAATGAATAAACTATGATATATCCAAATTATGGAATATTATTCAGTGTTAAAAAGAAATGAGCTCTCAAACCAAGAAAAGAGTTGAACCTTAAATGCATGTTATTAAGTGAAAGAAGTAAGACTAAAAGGCTTCATACTGTGTGATTTCAAACATATGGCATTCTGGAAAAGGTGAAACTAAGATGATAGTAAAAAATTTGTGATTGAGGGCTTGGTGGTCACAGGAGGGATGTAGACGCAGAGTACAGAGGATTTTTAGAGCAATTAAACTATTCTGTATAATCGTATAACCATGGATACATCTTGTATATTGTTCAAGCACATAGAAGATGTAATATACAAAGTGTGAACCATAATACAAACTATGGACTTAGTGTGATAATGATATTTCAATGTAGGTTGACCAATTTTAACAAATATGACCCTCTGGGGAAAATGTTGATAATGGAGGGCTAAACATATATATGGGAGAGTAATGGGAAATCACTGTTACTTCCTTTTAATTTTGCTGTGAACCTTAAGTGCTCTAAAGACAGGAGTCTTAATATAAAATATGTCATATATATATGAGAAATAATTTAATATTTAATCATTTATTTTATAAAAGTAATCAGAAAAAAAACTTACATGAAATGGTTATAATATAAAAAGTGCAATAAAGTTGAAAACTAAGATATATTATACATTTTATAGATGTGACATAATTAACAAATTCTAAAGACAAAAGAAATGTTCCAATTACATTTTTAGTCAGTCCACCACCATGTTAAAAGAGACAATTCAAGTACATTATATATGTTTGGATAACATGGGAAAAATGCACCAAAATATAAAAGGTGATTTTTACCTAGGTGTAATAATTTTGTGTGAGTTTATTATCTTTTCCATTATTTTTCTAATTATCTTTAATAAATATTTGCTAGATAAATTACCAAGAAAAAGGTCGATGTAGAATAAAAAGTATTAACCCTAATCACCATTTGTTCATTTACCTTCTTCAAAGTAAAATATAGAGGCCCTGCAAGACAAATTGCTTTTCTCTCAGTTCACTTTTATAAACTGAAACCATGATTTTATCACATTATGACAGCTTAAGTTTTTTAAAAAATTTCTTTGTTTTGTAGTCTACCAAAATCAGTTACCTCACAAACGTCTTTTCTTCGTTGTAAAGCATCATGGACAGAAGGTAAGATTACAGTAATCTAATCCCAGCCTGTTTACAACCCATCATGTGAATTTGACATATATGAGTTTGTTTAAGCATCTGCAAAATGGGATCCATATATCTTCTAACTTTATTTAACTCATAGGCTTATAGTAAAGACTATTAAAGTATTAAGTCAATAAATTTGCTTTAATATGACCTAATATGCCACATTATATATTTTATTTAAATTATTATTAAATTTATAGTTTCCACATCATGTTTAGCAGTTAACTTTGGGATTAATATACCTTTGAAATGTGTACAGAGTGTTCATATATACAGCATGTAGTATGCATTCCCAAATAATGAAAATGGCCCTGAACATGTATAGTATTGGAAAAAATAAAACAGAATATACTATTTTGATTATTTTTACTTTACACAATCCATGTCTTATGAGAAGTAAGTAATATAACTGATCTAGAGAGGTGTTAGTGGGTTTTGTGTGTGTGTGTGTGTGTGTGTGTGTGTGTGTGTGTGTAACACAAGAAAAAATAATTCTACAGAGTCTGTGTCGTTGTCATTGCAAAAATTGCTACTTGTCTAATCTCAGTGTTATGTGTTTGTATTGTGCTTTCTGACACTCCTTCAAAGGTGTTCATTCTTCTGGTACAGAATAAAAAGCCTGATGGGCTGCTCTTTTCAAGTTATTTTCAGCAGAAATCAGATGCTACCAGTGACAAAATATGGGCCTGTTAAAATGTACCTAACTGCCTTTTACACTACAGAATATCTGAATTGATGTATTTCATATAACACAACTCTCCCTTACAATAGGAGCATTTAAGACATAATTCAAACTCAACAAGGTGAGTAATGGAGAATATTTTAAAACATGTTAAAGAGGATATTACTGGTTGCTGTGTCTGCATGTCTTCTTCCTTCTTCATTCTCTATAGAAACCTAATATTTCTCAAGTTTGTTCCTCTGCATTACTCATGTATTCAGTTAAAGGCGACTGCAATTCAGCTACTAAGGTGGCTCTGATAGGTGTACAGGTAATTCCATCCATCTTGCCAGTGGTTGGCTTACAATGATCATCTGACCCAGAATGGTTCCAAAGCAGTGGTTTGCTAAGAACTACTGGCAAAACTTTGTTCTCATTAAGGTTCAGCAAGCCACATTATATGTGAAATTAAAGAGCAAAATTGCAGCAGCCATCTTACTGCAACATGATCCAATACATTTTTGGAGCAGTTTGAGTCAGGTTACATATTATTTGAAGCTGAGTATATTTCAACTGATGTAAAACATAAGCAAGAGCAAACACACAAGTTATATTTAAAAGTAATGTGCAGTAGGTCTTTTGTTCTGCTATGATCTGCTTTCTAATGAGTGGCATTATATGTAATTTATTCAATTTAAAATTGCATTGCACAATATGAACAACTGTCATTACAGCATGATAAGTAAATCAGATTTGTTGGGATATTTAGAGACTAAACATAAGGTATATTTGATATACCATTTGGCCTAATTGAAGGAAATAAAATTAGAAGCCCTGAGAGAAGACGTGATGAGGCAGAATGGGAAACAAACATAAACAGATGAAAATAGTACCAGAAGGCAATTTATCTTTCTCCATAAACAGGATAAAAATACTATATTTTTTGTTCTTTTTTTTTTCTTTTTTGACTGTCATAGGGCAGCAGTCCCCAAACTTTCTGGCACCAGGGACCAATGTCTTGGAAGATAATTTTTCCATGAACTGGAAGGTGGGGAGATGGTTTCAGGATGATTTAAGTGCATTACATTTATCGTGCACTTTGTTTCTAATCTAATACTGTCGCTGATCTGACAGGAGAAACTGGTCTGTGGCCTGGAGTTTGGGGACCCCTGTCTTAAGGCATCCTTACACATACTTGTATAGGAAAGTAAGAAGATAGCCAGAAAAGTATTTAAAGGATCCTTAGAGCACAACAAAGTTTGAATCATGTACCTTTAATTATTCTGTTGCTGCTGCTAAGTCGCTTCAGTCGTGTACGACTCTGTGCGACCCCATAGACGACAGCCCACCAGACTCCCCGGTCCCTGGGATTCTCCAGGCAAGAACACTGGAGTGGGTTGCCATTTCCTTCTCCAATGCCTGAAAGTGAAAAGTGAAAGTGAAGTCGCTCAGTCGTGTCCTACTCTTAGCGACCCCACGAACTGCAGCCTAACAGGCTCCTCCGTCCGTGGGATTTTCCAAGCAAGAGTACTGGAGTGGGGTGCCATCGCCTTCTCTTATAGTTAAATAGATGCTGGAAATTACTTCTTAATTTTTATTTTATTCAATTATTTTGAATTATTTACACAATCAAAGTATACAATAATTAAGAATTTCCCTCCAACGAAAGACATTAACCAATCCTTAGTTGGAAGTAACCAATGTGATCAGTTATTGGTAAACCTTCCCAGAGGGAATGTATGCGCATAGAAACACTACTCTGAATCTTGCTTTTGTTATTTAATATTATCTTCTAGATGATAAAATAGGGTATCATAAAATGTAGATTACATGTACATGTATAGATATATAGATTAAGAGATTTCTCTTTCAGAAAAGTATCATGACTTATTATATAGATGATTGCACACATGCATTTATATCTATATAAAAAATCAAAATACAGAGTTAGGATAATTTATAATTCACATATATGAGTAAATTATATATATATACACACATATATATCACTTTCACTTTCACTTTCATGTATATATATATGAATAGAGAGAGAATGAGAGAGACATCTCATTCCTTTGAGAGATTTTATCAATTTATACTTCTACAAGTAATGCAAAAGAGATTACCCACACATTTCTTGATGCTAATCTGATAGGAAAAGAAATTTATTTCAATGTGATTTGATGCACATTTCTCTTCTAATACATGAGAATCTTTTTATTTGTTTAGGAATTTCTTTTATTTACTTTTCTATAAGCTGTGAATATCATTTGTTCATTTTTTAAAAGACTGTATGTAGTTTAAAAAGTTTTTGGAATACCAAAGGTCATCTTGATTTTCTCCTATGCTATTTTATAGAAATTTTATACTTTTGCTTTTAACATTCAAATATGTGATCTATCTCGAATTAGCTTTTGTGAAGTGTGTATAAAATCTGCATCTATTTTTTGGATGTGGATGATCAGTTGTTCCAGCACCATTTGTTGAAAACTGTCTTTATCGCATTGTTTTTACTCCTTTGTAGGTATCAGTTGACTACATTTATGTGGGTCTATTTTTGGACTCTATATTCTGTTCTACTAATCCGTCAGGTTTCAGTCCTCTAACTTTGTTATTCCTCTTCAAATCTTTGTTGGCTATCCTGAGCCTTTTGCCTCTCCATATAAACCTTTAGAATCAGATTGTTTATATCCACAAAATAAGTTGCTACAAGTTTAAGGCTGCACTGAAGCTATTAATCATGTTAGGAAGAACTGACATCTCGAGATATAGAATATTCCTATATATGAACATAGATAATCACTCCATCTATTTAGATTTTCTTTGATTTTGTGACAGTTTTGTGATTTTTCTCATATAGCTCCTATACATATTTTATTAGGTTTATATCTAACTATTTCATTTTTTGGATACTAATATATATGGTAAAGTGTTTAAAATTTCAAATTCCACTTGTTTTAGTGGAATTGACATTTTTCCTCATAACAGTCCAGATAATTACATAAATCCTAATAAATTGGGACAGTTACCAAAACTCACCTTACTGAAATAGGTAAATTGCAAACAGAATTATTGATGGAAACAATTGTGGCACTTTTCATTTAAACAAAAATTCTAATTCAATAGAAGTATTATAAAACACTAATATTTTGTGATTTGGCTATTCAGATTAAGACATGCGCTTCCATGTAAAATGATATTTTTTTCAGTGAAATATGTCACATCATTAAACTTTGCATTTGTTATAAAATAGTAATAGAAGAAAATACTATTTTAGTGTGTAATGGCATAATTGATTAGATACAAGAACCTATACAGTAATTGATGAAATTGCTATTCTGCTTATAATTTTGTAGAACAATGATATACTAGTACGAGTTTTATTATAAAGCATTTTGAGAAATTTATATGTTTTAAGAATTTGTGTCTTTCTTAGGTTAAAGAATAAATATTTAAATAGTATAATCTCCTCTTATGCTTCTTTTGGGCTTTGTAGCTACTTTTCTATTATGTCACCTTACATTTTTTTTCCTTCAAAAATTCTAATTTCTATATTTGATAAACATATTAGATAGCTATTCTGCATCTATTTTTTAAATGTATTTATTTTTTATTGAAAGATAAGTGCTTTACAAAATTTTGTTGTTTTCTGTCAAACTTCAAAATGAATCAGCCATAGGTATACATATATCCCCTCCCTTTTGAACCTCTCTCCCATCTCCACCCCCATCCCACCCTTCCAGGTTGACACAGAGCCCCAGTTTGAGTTTCCTGAGCCATACAGCAAATTCCTGTTGGCTATCCATTTTACATAAGGTAGTGTAAGTTTCCATGTTACTCTTTCCATACAGCTCACCCTCTCCTCCCCTCTCCCCATGCCCGCAACTCTATTCTCTATGTCTGTTTCTCCACTGTTGCCCTGAAAATAAATTCTTCAGTACCATTTTTCTAGATTCAGTATATATGCATTAGAATAAGATATTTATCTTCCTCTTTCACTTCACTCTGTATAATAGGTTCTATGTTCCTCCACCTCATTAGAACTGACTCAAACACATTTCTTTTTATGGTTGAATAATATTCCATTGTGTATATATACCACAACTTCTTTATCCATTCATCTGTCGATGGACATCTAGGTTGCTTCCACGTTCTAGCTATTGTAAATAGTGCTGCAATGAACAATGGGTTACATGTGTCTCTTTCAATTTTGGTTTCCTCAGTGTATATGCCTAAGAGTGGGATTGCTGGATCATATGGTGGTTTTATTCCTAACTTTTTAAGGAATCTCTATTCCATCTTCTATAGTGGCTGTATCAATTTACATTCCCACCAACAGTGCAAGAGCATTTCCTTTTCTCCACACCCTCTCCAGCACTATTGTTTGTAGACTTTTTGATGATGTCCATTCTGACTGGTGTGAAGCGATACCTCATTGTAGTTTTGATATGCATTTCTCTAATAATGAGCAATGTTGAGCATCTTTTCATGTGTTTGTTAGCCATCTGTATGTCTTCTTTGGAGAAATGTCTGTTTGGGTCTTTTTCCCAATTTTTAATTGTGTTGTTTTTCTTTTGTTCTGGTATTGAGTTTCTATGAGTTACTTGTATATTTTGGAAATTAACCCTTTCTTCAGTTGTTTCATTTGCTATTATTTTCTCCCATTCTGAGGGTTGTCTTTTCACCTTGGTTATACCTTCCTTTGCTTTGCAAAAGCTTTTAAGTTTAATCAGGTCCCACTTCTTTACTTTCACTTTTACTTCCATTATTCTAGAAGGTGGGTCACAGAGGATCTTGCTTTGCTATGTCATTGAGTGTTCTGCCTATGTTTTCCTCTAAGAGTTTTATAGTTTCTGGTCTTACATTTAGGTCTTTAATGCATTTTGAGTTTATCTTTGTGTATGGTGTTAGGAAGTATTTTAATTTCATTCTTTTACATGTAGTTGTCCAGTTTTACCAGCACCATTTATTGAAGAGGTTGTCTTTGCCCCGTTGTATATTCTTGCCTCCTTTGTCAAAAATAAGGTACCCATAGGCACATGGGTTTATTTCTGGGCTTTCTACCTTGTTCTGTTGGTCTATATTTCTGTTTTTGTCCCACTACCATACTGTTTTGATGACTGTAGCTTTGTAGTATAATCTGAAGTCAGGAAGGTTGATTCTTCCAGCTCCCTTCTTCTTTCTCAAGGCTGCTTTGGCTATTCAGGGTGTTTTGTGTTTCCTTATGTATGGATGTGGCACTTGGACTATAAAGAAAGCTAAGTGCCTTTATTTTTTTCTCTTCTTCTGGGACCCCTGTAATTCGAATGTCAGTGTGTTTGATATGGTCTCAGAGGTCTCTCAGACTGTCCTCAGTTCTTTTCATTCTTTGTACTTTATCCTGCTCTTTAGAAGTTATTTCCACCACTTTATCTTCCAGCACACTGATTCATTTATCTGCTTCAGATATTCTGCTATTGACTCCTTCTAGAGCACTTTTAATTTCAGTAACTGTGTTGTTTGTCTCTGTATGTTTATTATTTAATTCTTCTAGGTCTTTGTTAATTGATTCTTGCATTTTCTCCATTTTGTTTTCAAGGTTTTTGATCATCTTTATTATCATTTTTCTGAATTATTTTTCAGGTAATTTGCCTATTTCCTCTTCATTTATTTGGACTTCTATATTTCAAGTTTGTTCCTTCAATTGTGCCATATTTCTCTGTCTTTTCATTGTTTTTTCAAGTTATTGTGTTTGTGTTTGAGGTCTCCTTTTCCCAGGCTTCAAGGAAATTTGAATTCTTTCCTTGAAGAAGGTTGGTTTCTTTCCCCCTTTGGTTTCTTCCCTCCTAAGGTTGGCCCAGTGGTGTGTGTAAGCTTTGTCTAGAGTGAGATTTGTGCTGAGTTTCTGTTTGTTTGTTAGTTTTTCCTGCGGGCAGGGCTGAGTGAGGCGGTCCTCCTGTCTGCTGATGACTGGGTTTGTATTTTTGTTTTGTTTGTTGTTCAGATAAGGCGTCCTGCCCAGGGTGCTACCAGTGGTTGGGTGATGCTGGGTCTTGTATCCAAGTGGTTTCCTTTGTGTGAGTTCTTACTATTTGATACTCCCTACGGTTAGTTCTCTGGTAGTCGAGGGTCTTGGAGTCAGTGCTCCCACTCCAAAAGCTCAGGGCTTGATCTCTGGTCAGGAACGAAGGTTCCACATGTGGTTTTTTATGGCATTAAGTGGGATAAAAACAAATATCCAAACACAAGAAACCAAAGATGAACCCCAGACTAGTGGCAATTACAAAATCAGGCAAATAATAAATAAAATAATGTAGCATACACATATGCATATACACCCATGAACAAAGTCAAAAGAGTACAACAAAAATGAAGTACATTAGATTGAAACAGTGCACAAAGGAAATCAAAAATTATATTTACCAGTTAAGAGCAAAACTAAATAAAGCACAAACTGGAAAGTAAAACTGAAGCCAGGTGCCAAGTAGGGGATAAAGCTATGAAAACAAGATTAACAAATACGTTGAGAGGAAAGGAAAAAAGAAAGAAAGAATAGATACGCGTAAATAGAGGCAGATGGAGAAGATTTATATGCATTAAATATTAACTTCAAGGGGAAAAGGACAGTAGGAAAGGCAATCAAATTTTTTTTTAAATGCAGAAAAAATATAATAGGTTTAAAAAATTAAAACTTAAAATTATAAAAAAGAGAAAATAAAAAAAATGGAAGAAGAATGAAAAGTGGGAAAAAATGAAAAAAAAACCCCACAGAACTGCAAAAGCTCAATGTAGAGGCAGAGATTTATAATAGTAATAAAAAGTGTGACTGAATATACACATATACATATACACCCATAAGCAAAATCAAAACAGCCCAACAAAAGTTAAGTGCAATAGTTTGACCCAGCAAACGAAACCAAAAATTATATCTACCAGAACAAAGCTTTAGTTAAAAGCACAAACTGGAAAACAAAACTAAACCAGGATGCTAACTGGGAAATAAAGCAATAAAAATAAAACAAACAAATATGTTGAGAGAAAAGGAGAGAAAGAAAAGAAAGAAAGAATAGATATGCAAAGTTAAACAGAGGTAGACAAAGATTTATATACGTCAAATAGTAACTGCAAGGGGAAAAGAACAGTAGGAAAGGAAAACAAAGGAATAAATGTAGAAAAACAAATACAGGTTTAAAAATTAAAATTAAAAAAGAGGAAAACGCCACAGAACTGCAAAAGCCCAATACAGAAGCAGAGGCTTACGACAACAATAATAAATGTGACTGAGGGGGGAAAAAAATTCTCAAAAGCTTAATTGGGTTTCTTAGTGCCAATAAAATCAACAACTACAACAAGGGGCATAGAAATCCAAAAGAGTCTACAGAGCAAGTCAAAAAAATAAGAATAATAAATGTTTTTCTTGAGTCGCTGCTGTCAGAGTCCTTTCCCTCGCTGGGAGTCACAGTCCACCTTACCTCCCTAGGATGCCCTCCGACACTATGAATCTCTGAACCTGCTGTGGGGTCAGCTCAGATTCTAATCTGACCCTACTCCTGTGTGTTTTTGCCTCCAATGTCCACAGCTATCAGTGCTAGTCCATTTTCTTTTGTGGGAGCTTTCAATGGCCTTTTATACATTCCATAGACACAGTCTGCCTAGTTGACTGGGTGGATTTAATCTGCAGCTTGTGCAGCTAGTGGGAAGGTTTGGGGTCTTCCTTAACCACACTGCCTCTGAGTTTCAATTGTGGTTTTATTTCCACATCTACATGTGGGTCGTCCACTGGGCTTTGCTCCTGTGGCTGCCCTGGAGGAGTTGGGTTTGCCCCTATGAGGGCCAGGTGTGGCGGTGGTGCAGCTGCTTGGGTTGCAGGGCTATTGGAAGCACCAGGTAGTTAGGGGAGTTGGCTGATAGGGCAGCAGGAAGCATAGTGCTCTAGAAGGGTATGGCAACCAGTATTGGCCAATATGCACCTGTATTCTTGCCTAGAACCCCCCTCCCTAACAGAGAAGGCTGACAGGCCACAGTCTACAGGGTCGGGAAGAGTCGGACACGACAGAAGCGACCCTCCGTGCATAGACGCAAGACTCTTTTTGCCTGTGGCACATCTGCCCCAGTGAGAGTTGAGCGTGAAGGTGGCACAGCTGCTTGGCTTGTGGGCCACTGGCGGCGCCAAGTGTGCAGGGATACAGACTGTCTCTGCCGCAGGAGTTATGGCCTTATCAGAGTTGTTTTTTGAGCCTCTTGTAGCTGGCGATCAGAAGGCCTCTTTGGCCAGTCTTTCTGTGTAGCTCTGCCCTTCAGTCAGTTAGAGGGCTTCCTTGCCTGGGGTGCTCTGTTCTTCAGCGCCTCAGGCACATAGAGGGGCCCCCGGGCTGGGGTCCTACTCTGTAGGTTGGTGTGTCAGGCACTTAAAGGGGCGCCCTGGGTAATTCAGTGTGTCAGGCGTTTGATGGGCCTGAACAATAGTTCAGGTGCCAGTGCTGGCTTGTGGGGAAAGAGAGGCTATCATGATGGCTCTACTCCCTACACGTGACTCAGTAGTATTGCCTTGCTACCATGGCTGCCTGACTTTCTTCCACCAGCATTTCCTCACATCCCCTCAATCTATCTCTCCACAGTAAACAGTAGCCCTTGCCCTGGGATTGCTCCACAATCCTTAAACTCCAGCTGGTCCAGGGGACCAGCTTTCCTCTTCTGGGTATGTATGGCTGAGGCAAGGACTGTCTGATTCTCAATCCATTTAGGCTGTCACAGATCAGCTGTTTCACTCTCAGCCTTAAATGTTTCTCCTCTGACTGAGACAGTTGCCCTGCTGTGGGGATCAGACCCCTGCTTCAGTTCCCCCACCCACTGAGGGCAGGTCCCATCCTACTAACACTCCTGTTTTTCCCCCCTAGTCCCTTCATCCTACCAAAATTTGTGTAATTCTATATATTATTTTCCACTGGTTAGGTATTCCTGTCCACTCTCAGCTGGCGTTCTGCGTGCACTTCTGTGTCGGAAGGTGTATTTCTGACGTGTCCATGGAGAGAGATATACTCCACATCCACCTACTCCTCCGCCATCTTGTTCTCCTGGGGTAAACTGGATGGTGAGTCAGCAAAGACACTCATAGACCTTGCCCTGTCACTTGGCTTGAATCACTAAGGGGCTTGCAGGGGCAGACCCAGGCAGGAGCATCCCGGTGTCTAGCTTGCTGGCCACAGTCCCATCTTCCCACCTCAGTGCATCTATTTTTGTAGGATTTTTTCCTTTACTAAAGTCTCCAAAATTCTAAAATGTTATATTTGTCAGATTTCCTTATAGCTAGCATTCTGTATAGTAATTATATTGTGCACAGTAAATTAATTTCAATGTGATTTGAAAGGGGGAAGTCAGAGAAAGACCATATTGTCACTGCTTTTGACTTTAACAGCTTGCAAGCAAGGTTATAGAGACATTGATGTTGACACAAAGTTGCAGAGGCCAGTGTGAGTGGTTAAGTGTCTAAGTGCCATCATTTTGCCTGCACAAAGCAGTTGCTAAAACAGTGACTTCCCCACCCAGTTTCTGATCATTGGATTGTGATTATAATGCTGCATTCTCTAATAGCTTCTTCTGTTCTCCACTTTTCAGTTTTTCTAATTTGCAGCTCATTGTCAGCTCACAATTCTGTTAATAAACCACAATGTACATATTATGTATAAATAGATCATATTTGCACAGTCATATAGCACCAATTTTATGAAACTAGCCCCTCTTTTATTTTACAATATATATTTATTCTCACTAGGCAGAGTACTTTCAAGCAAATTCTCATGGTTCATGTGGAGCTAGTGGTAGAATATCATCTCACTTATTTTTAAATAAATGAAAGACTATGAGATTCTTAGTCCTCTTCTCCCTCAAGATTTTACCAAAATTATTCTTAATATTTTAAGTTGACTATTCCTGAGAATTTTATCAAGTGGCTCTTCTGTAATTTTTAAAGATTTTGATACTAAGAGTCAGCACTGAGCATATTCAGCTTCTTTGTTTCTCTCAGGCAGGAACTCAGTTGCCAGTTCTCAGTGAAATGGGATCTTTCCTAGAGTCATTAAAGAAGTGCACAGAGTCATGCACTCTGTTCTTCTGCTATATCTCATCCCATCACACTGACTCCTTAATGTCCGAATAAATGAATGAAATCCTGGATAAGAATAAGGCCCACCTCCTTCTTGGCTATAGCTTTGCCATTTTCTCTGGACTAGATACCCTCTCAAATATTCACCTTAAATTTCTTCACGTGTGCTTGCTCTGTTTTTTTCTGGTTCACTCTGGTGATGATCTCTGGAATTTACTGACATTACTGAAATCAATGTTGGTTTGATATTCTACCAAGGTAGGCCTCAGATGCCTCAAAGTCCAGGTTTCCCAAACAATTTATTACTTCCACCTCCTTTATAATGTCAAAAATCTGCTGTTATTATAAAGTGGCTTTTTCCAAGGAATGTTATTATCTTTTATTTCACTGTGCCAGAAGATTGTATATCATCCTTAACACCATCTTTTTACTCTTCACACTATATATTATGTTGCCTATTTCTCTCCTCAATTGCTTCCAAATCCATTCATCCCTCCCATCTGCATGACCGCTAGTCACATTCAGGTCAGCATCACAGCATTGTGAGTGTACGCATTCCTTAAGTCAAGATTTTCTCATTCTAAATATGTTCTCTCTCATAATTAGATTAATTATGTTAATCTAACCATGTTACTATTGATGAGAGTAATATCAATTAATCCATAGAGGAATTGTGTATCAGCCCTCTGCACTCTTACTCTAGTTTATATTTAATGATATTAGGCAGGGGTATAACATACTTTGTAGCTTATATTGTGCTAAACTCTTATTTCATTAAAGATAGCATTTTCCCCTCAATTCCTCTCTTTCATCTACTTTCAGTGTTTATCAGTTAAGAGAATTAAAACTAAAAACTAAATAACCACGTCATTCCAAATGTTTTATATCTTTTACACTTCCCCTAATGTTCTTTAGAGCCTGAATGTGGTTGCTGAAACTAAATATTTATTATAGCATATCTTAAAATAGAGGCTTGTCTATTGACACACAGCAGTTAAATTGGAAGTACATGAAGCCATTCCTTTCCCTCTCCTTTTAATAGGATGTTACTCATTGACAGTGGATCACAGTGGTAGGGGCAGAATTCAGTTTGATGCTTTGCTTAGTCATCTGGAAGTGTTTGGAAGATCAGTGGCCAGTGCTTATCAGTGTTGCTGGGAGAAGCAAAGATTCCCCTTAGAGTAGTTTTTCTAACTTGCTCTGAACTGAGGCTTTATAGTGTGGTACACTACTTCTTTACAATAGGGGAGTTTCATATTGATTACTTCTTTGCTTGGGTCCTGTTCAAAGACATTAACAAACCTGAAAGTTAAAGTCGTTAGTCATGTCCGACTCTTTGCATCCCCATGGCCTATACAGTCCGTGGAATTCCCTAGACCAGAATACTGGAGTGGGTGGCCTTTCCCTTCTTGAAGGGATCTTCCCAACCCGGAGATCAAACCCAGGTCTCCCACATTGCAGGTGATTCTTTACCAGCTGAGGCACAAGGGAAGCCCAAGAATACTGGAGTGTTGTAGCCTAGCCCTTCTCCAGCAGATCTTCCCGATCCAGGAATCCAACCAGGGTCTCCTGCATTGCAGATGGATACTTTACCCACTAAGCTATCAGGGAAGCCCATGAGCAAACCTAAGGGAAGTCGTTTATTGTATTTTCTGACTTTTATCTTTAGAAAATCTTTGCTCTTCAAGTTTCTCTAAAAACACTTCACATAAATACTTAGTTATCACAATGTCTTTTATTACTTTTTCTTCAGAATGGAAACTTTGAACACTATTTTATGATCATGATACTTGTTATCAAGCATTGTTTAACAGTTCAAATGTATGCTTACAGAGGAGTCCTGCATCTGGCTAAAAACCTCTGTGTGATGGCTGACCATAGGCAAATTACAAAGGCTTTATCTGACAACCTTCACAGGACCTTCGCTCTCAGGTTTCTATACCTGGAAAGGCCCCAATGCTGGGAAAGACTGAAAGCAAAAGGAGAAGGGAGTGGCAGAGGATGAGATAGTTGATGGCATCACTGACTCAGTGGACATGAGTTTGAGCAAACTCCAGGAGATAGTGAAGGACAGGGAAGCCTGGCATGCTACAGTTCATGAGGTCACAAAGAGTTGGACACAACTTAGTGACTGAACAACAACTACAACTTGAGGCTCTCTTGAAGAGCCTCTGCTGAGAGATCCTTATGAGGGCAGGAGGGAAACCACTTGAATAGACTTTCCCCACCTTGTCTTGGTATTTAATACTTCTCTACTCCTAGCCCTTACCCCTGTCCTCCTCACATCCTTGGGGTTCATAAAATTCTCAGAGTCTTTGTTTGGGGCTCCCTAAACAGAGACAGGGTTTCCCTTGTGGCTCAACTGGTCAAGTATCTGCCTGCAATGTGGGAGACCTGGGTTCAATCCCTGGGTTAGGAAGATCCCCTGGAGAAGGGAAAGGCTACATACTCTCTTGATGAAGTGAAAGAGGAGAGTGAAAAAGTTGGTTAAAGCTCAACATTCAGAAAACTAAGATCATGGCATCTGGTCCCATCACTTCATGGGAAATAGATGGGGAAACAGTGGAACAGTGTCAGACTTTATTTTGGGGGGAGCTCCAAAATCACTGCAGATGGTGATTTCAGCCATGAAATTAAAAGATGCTTACTCCTTGGAAGGAAAGTTATGACCAACCTAGATAGCATATTAAAAAGCAGAGACATTACTTTGCCAACAAAAATCCATCTAGTCAAGGCTATGGTTTTTCCACTAGTCATGTATGGATGTGAGAGTTGGACTATGAAGAAAGCTGAGCGCTGAAGAATTGATGCTTTTGAACTGTGGTGTTGGAGAAGACTGTTGAGAGTCGCCTGGACTGCAAGAAGATCCGACCAGTCCATCCTAAAGGAGATAAATCCTGGGTGTTAATTGGAAGGACTGGTGTTGAAGCTGAAAATCCAATACTTTGGCCACCTCATGCGAAGAGTTGACTCATTGGAAAAGACCCTAATGCTGGGAAGGATTAGGGGCAGGAGGAGAAGGGGACGGCAGAGGATGAGATGGTTGGATGGCATCACTGACTGGATGGACATGAGTTTGGGTTAACTCCGGGAGTTGATTATGGACAAGGAGGCCTGTCATGCTGCAATTCATAAGGTCGCAAAAAGTAGGACACGACTGAGCGACTGAACTGAACTGAACTGAAAGAGAGACAATCCCACATCTGTGCTGATCAACCTGCTCCTGAACCAGGGCACCATTTTCATGAGGGAAATAAAACAGCTGGAAGTCATTGTGTTCTCTGGTTTAGTGCTTTTCCTTCGACCATTGCAATAAGTGATCAAAGGCTTAACTCTTTCCACTTTGGCTTAATTCTTTAATAGGCTACTATTGTTCACCTAACAGCTATCTTACCCAGCTAAACTGAGCTCCTGACACTTAACGCATACTTTGCCTTCATGACACTGAAACAGAGCACCAGTTATAGAGTTACAACCCTTTTATTTTATAGTAGATTGACTTCTTCTGCTGTTATAATTCATAACATCATCAACATTGATATGGAATTGTTTTTAGTATAATGATATAATAATTGTAACCTGAGGACTTTAGTGAATAAAAATGGCTATATATTTTCTGCTAAGTTTTCATGATTCTTGAATTTTGATTTCCATCTAGCAATATCTGTTGTTTATCTTTGCATCTGACAATAATTCTTAGCTGCATAATTTTAAGATGTGTCATTTTGGCAATTAAAAAAAAAACTTCAGTTATGTAAACAGTTTATTTAGTCTTTGTTTTTTAAATCTAACTCTGAATGAAGTTTAAGTTACATATATGTTTCTCAGCATTATTAGAAACCTTCTGTTCTTTATGTCGTTAGTGCTACTTTTATAAATTTCTATTCCTATTTATACCTGTTTCATTTTTGCTACTGGTTATTTATAAATCTGTTCTCAAAAAGTTAATTATCACTGAAATTGAGATTACTTAGAAAACAAAGAACAGAGTTTATTTTTTTCAGAATTCTCAGGTCAGTCTATTTCTTTAAGATTATCTGGGAAGGGGGAGGGAGAAGGATGGACTGGAAATTGGGGGTTGGCAGAAGCTATTAATATACTGTCTAGAGTAGATAAACAATAAAGTTCTGATGTATAGCATAGGAAACTATATTCACTACCTTATGATAACCCATAATGGAAAAGAATATTTTAAAAGGAATGTATATATATATATATATAACTGAGTCACTGCTGTACAGCAAATATTTCACAACATTGTGAATCAACTGTGCTTCAATAAAAAAAAAGAATATCTGGTAATTGGCTAATATCCAAATTTTTAAAATACTTTATTTTTGCTTTCCTTATATAAGTCCCCAATTCAAGTTTATGTTAAACAAAAAGGGCATGTCCCTTTTGACTCAGTATGAAATGCTATAATGAATGAGCAACCTGAACCAAAGGATTATTTTATTAAGTTAATCATAAAATATTTATAAATGTTTAGTTGTGGAACTTAACCTTAAGATAATTTCTTTCACAGTATACTGACAATATTTCTACCCCTGCTCTGCACTTCATGTATGCTTCAAAATGAAAGGAAAGAATGGATAACATGCAGAAGAATTATACTAAGATTATGAATTCTATATTGTCCTTGTCGTTAGTCTCTCAGTCGTGTTTGACTCTTTGTATCCCCATGGACTGCAGCACACCAGGCTTCCCTGTCCCTGTCACCATCTCCTGGAGCTTGCTCAAACTCATGTCCGTTGAGCTGCTGATGTTATCCAACCATCTCATCCTCTGTCGTCCCCTTCACCTCCTGCTTTCAATGTTTCTCAGAATCAGGGTCTTTTCCAATGCATTATATATAATTTTCTGTTAATTAAAACATAGAGACTATGTGGACACATGGTATAATATAAGGAACAACTTGGCAGGCAAAAAAGATCAGAATTCAAATTGTAACTGCAGCTTACTTTTATTGTATTCCTGGACAAGTTGAATATTTTTTCTTATTCTCTGTTTCCCCACTGTTACTACAGAACTTATACAGTTGTTGTAAGAATAAAATAATACAATGTATAAAAAATCTAAGCTTTCTGTGCTATCATAAATACTGAATAAGTGGCAGATACTATCATTTGCATTAACGTCGATATCTTTGAATGCCTCTCTAAATTTTATTTTAAAAACCTTAGTAACAGTTAAATAAGGCAGAGTTATTTTCACAAGTTTGGAAATCCAAAAGCACAAAACGTATAATCAAAAAGTAGATAAAAGAAACCAGAGTTGGTTTGCTTGTGTCTCTAACCAACTATAAAATGAACTTGAAGTTAGAGACGTTGGTTTACCTTTATATGCCCACCACATAGTAGACTGGCATGGTTAAGCAGTTATTAATACTTGTTTTTAGAACACTGTATTTTTTCTCCAACATTTATATCCATTTCAATATCATTCTCTTTTTATCACATAAGATTAGGCTGCCAATGAAAACTATGGAATGATAAAGAGTTATGAATGATATGCTTTTATAATTCATATGCACCATTTGCAGGTGCAATATTATTGTAATGAATCATAGCTTTGGGCTTTTAAGAAAAAAAGAGTATTTAAAATCCAGATGTGGGCTTTCAATAGTATTGGAGAAAAAAATGATTGCCCTTAACTTCGCAATTTAAAGCTTAGTGAATAGTGATTATTATGTACTTAAATTTCTATATTTTAAAAGATTATACAAAGATAAATTTGTACATCTGCTCTGTACTATGTATTTACTAGAAGCAGGAGTGTTTATGATACTTAGTCACCAGTATTTCTCTGAGCCCTATTTACTAAAAATCTATATCTACTGATTTTGTAGTAATTGAATATATTTAAAGAAGCTCAAACAAGAAAGATAATTTTTAGGTACTGAAGATAATCAGTGGGAGGCAAATTTACCTGAAATAGTACACATAGCATATAACACTGAGCTAATCTAGTTTATATCATTAATTTATAACTAGGATAATTAATGACCAGAAATATTAGTGGATTTTGCATGTTATATAGCAAGTTAGTGCAGTCTTTCAAGTTTCTAGTGCCTTTTCCTATTTATAATTATAGATAGTTTATTATTTTGACATATAATTTACGCTATTTACAAGAATAAACTGGATTGGGAAGAAAGCATTAAGCTTCCAATACTACTGCATTTCTTGCTTACAATTCTAAAAATGGTTTTCATTGAAGGTAAAATATAATTTAATATAATTTTATTTGAATTCCTAAAGATAATGCATTTAAAAATTAACATGATTAAAAAAAAAAAAGTTGAACTACTAGGAAGACAAAAGAAACATGCAAATTTATAGTGAGTTCCCTGTCTAAACTGACACCAGGCTTATGGCCCACAACAAAGGGTACCTTCAAGAGTTGAACTACTTAAATTAGGTCAAGGTCAAAGAGATATTTTCCAGTGATGGGTGTAAGGTGTACAGAAGGATAGTGTACATTAGCAATATATTTATGCTTCCTTAGTTTGCTCTTTTTTAGTCTTATACCACTTTGCATTTACTATTTGATCACTCTTTTATAATATGCGTGATTTTCCAAATTTAATGTAATTATAATTCAATGATTCCTACAGTTTTATGAAGGTAACTAAATATGTTTTCAATTTTTTCCGTAATTTTTATCTTTTATATTGTTATTTATTTTAATTATTCACTGTGTTTCTTCTGCAAATGTTTCTTTGTAACATTAGAGGGCTTTTAATATCAAGGAAATTCCAATTAAAAAAAAATCCTATAACATAGATTTAGTCTGTTGGCCCTTGCTCTCCACATAGCTGTTGGTAAAATTACAATTTCAGGTATAAACCTAATATGCTGTTATTGTGAAGAGCTTCTGTTCCAGTTTTCTATTTTCTTTTGTGTTTTATTCATGACAGATCTTCTGAATTGCACTGGATTTCTGCTACTAGCTGCCTAGTCAAACTGATTGAAGAAGAGAAATTTAGATGTGACAATACTATGTAGGTAATTTTCTCCCATTCAACATTATATTCACTTACACACCACTGCTAGGATTATTTTCTTCAAAACATCCGAATCACATCATGAAGGTAAGTTTCTATTCATTGATTGTTTCTGCACTCAGTTGTAATGTGTTAAGACAGTAAGGCTAGAGAGGGAGAAAACCAGAAGATGGCAGAGGAGTAGGTGAACGTGGAGTACATCTCTCTCCACAGATACATCAGGAATACACCTTCAGACACAGAAGTGCATGCAGAACACCAGCTGAAAGCGGACAGGAGGACCTGACCAGTGGAAAAGAATATATAGAACCATGTAAAACTCGATAGGATAAAGGAACTAGGGGGAAAAACAGGAGTGTTAGTAGGACTGGACCTGCCCTCTGCGGGTTGGGGAACTGAAGCAGATCAGGGGTCTGATCCCCACAGTGGGGCAATTGTCTGAGTCAGAGGAGAAACATTTAAGGCTGAGAGTGAAACAGTTGATCTGTGGCAGCCTAAATGGAATGAGAATCAGACAGTACTTGCCACAGCCATACAGGAATGCAGATCCCCTGGAAGGGGCAGTGGCTGAGAGCTGGAGTTTAGTGATTGTGGACCAATCCCAGTGTGAGGGCTGTTGTTGGCTGCAGAGAGATAGATTGAGGGGATGTGAGGGAGGAGATTGTGGTGGGAAATGCTGGTGGAGGAAAGCCAGGCATCCATGGAAGCAAGGCAATACAGCTGAGTCACATGTAGGGGATGGGGCCATCACCACAGCATCTCTCTCTCTCCACACACCAGCATCAGCAGCTGAACAATAGAGAGACTGGCCCATCAAACACCTGACACACCAAACTACAGAGTAGGACCCCACCCAGGGTTCCCATTTAAGTGCCTGATGCGCTGATCTACAGAGTAGGACCCGAGTCAGGAGGGCCCCTCTATGTGCCTGAGGCATCAAACAACAGAGAAGGACCCCAGGCAAGGGAGCCCTCTAACTGCCTGAATGGGCAAAGCTACAGAGAAAGACTGGCCAAAGAGGTCTTCTGATCACCAGCTACAAGAGGCTTGAAAAAAAGACTCTGATAGGACCATAACTCCTGCCATGGAAGCAGTTTGTTTCCCCAAACACTTGGCGCCACCAGGGTCCCTGCAAGCCAAGCAACTGCACCAGCTTCACTCTCAACTCTCACTGGGGCATGACTGCCACAGGCAAAAAAAAAGAGAGAAAAAAAAAATCTTGTGTTTATGCGTGCAGGGTCGCTTAGGTCCTGTCAGTCTTCTCTGTCAGAGAAGGGGTGCTCCAGGCAAGAATAATGGAGTGTATTGGCCAATACTGGTTGCCATACCCTTCTAGAGCACTATACTTCCTGCTGCCCTAGCAGCGAACCCCACTGAGTACCTGATGGTTCCAATACTCTTGCAACCCAAGCAGCTGCACCACCTCCACAACTGGCCCTAATAGGGACAAACCCAAGCTCTCCGGGCAGCCTCAGGAGCTAAACCCTGGTGGACGACCCACATGTAGAGGTGGAAATAAAACCACAACTGAAACCCAGGGGCAGTGTGGCTAAGGAAGAAGACCCAAAACCTTCCCACCAGCTGTACAAGCTGCAGATTAAATCCACACGATCAACTAGGCAGACTCTGTGTCTATGGAATATATAAAAGCCATTGAGAGCTCCCACAAAAGAAAAAAACACTAGTTCTGGTAGCTGTGGACATTGGAGGCAAGAACACACAGGAGTAGAACCAGATTAGAATCTGAGCAGCTCCCACAGCAGGACCAGAGATCAGTACAGTGTTAGAGGGCATCCTAGGGAGGTAAGGTGGACTGTGATTCCCAGCGCAGTAAAGGACTCTGACAGCAGTGACTCAAGGGAAAAAAAAAAAAAAACATTTATTATTCTTATTTTTTGATTTGTTCTGTAGATTTTTTTGGATTTTTTTCTCCTTTTTTTCCCCCTCTGTTGTAGTTTTTGATTTTATTGGCACTAAGAAATTCAATTAAGCTTTTGAACTTTTTTTTTCTTTTCCCTCAGTCACATTTTTTACTGTTGTCACAAATCTCTGCCTCTACTTTGGGCTTTTGCAGTTCTGTGGAGGTTTTCTCTCTTCTTTTTTTTTTTTTTTCTTTTCTCTTACTTTAATTTTAATTTTTAAATTTTTAAACCATTATTATTTTTCTACATTTATTCCTTTGTTTTATTTTCCTACTGATCTTTTCCCCTTAAAATATGCATGCACTGTGAAAAGGATAGTGATTTTTATAAATTGTATCTGCTGCCACATTCTTTCTTCCAAAATAAGCTTTAGAAAACGCCAATAACAGGCCAGTTAATTTTTGTATATAATAATGTAATTTTAAGATAAATCTAAATAATTATTTATTTTTCTTAGTTACCTTGGGCCTGTCATTTTCTGTCAGTACTCTTCTAACTGTTGTTTGCTGTGAAATTCATTTTACGTTTCTTAACATCAGAGTATCTTTGATCTTTGTGTTACAATCCTTACCATTCAGTCATATTTTAGCAACAAAATTAGAATTGTTTATGCAAAAAGGTCTGAAAATAACCATCACATAATCATAACTGCAGAATGCATAAAGTCACAAAGCAAATCATCTCTCAAGAAAGCAAGAAGCAGTTCATTTAATTTTTAGAAACAAACATCTAACATATTTTTGAAGTAAGGGGAGCTTCATAGAGAATATCATAGGAGACCAAAAGCTTTCATAGAAATAAATTAGTAAAGGCAATACTTGAAATCATGATTTTGAATAATGAACACAAAAATTGTAATAACATATATTCAAGCCAGTTTTATATTATTTGTTACAATTAAAAGCATTGTTGTTGTTGTTCAGTTGCTGTTCGACTCTTTGTTACCCCATGGACTGCAGCACAGCAGGCTTCCCTGTCCTTCACTATCTTCTGGAGCTTACTCAAACTCATGTCCATTGAGTCAGTGATGGCATCCAACAAGCTCATCCTCTGTTGCCCCCTTCTCCTCCTGCCCTCAATCTTTCCCAGAATTGGGTCTTTTTACAAAGTATCGGCTCTTCACATCAAGTGGCCAAAGTATTAGAGCTTCCACTTCAGCATCAGTCCTTCCAATTAATATCCAGAATTGATTTCTTTTAGGACTGACTGGTTTGATCTCTTTGATGTCATAAGGAGTCTCAAGAGTCTTTTCCAGCACCACAGTTTGAAAGCATCAATTCTTAGGTGCTCAGCCTTCTTTATAGTCCAACTCTCACATCCATATGTGACTACTGTTAAAAACCATAACTTTGACTATTAAGCCTAATTTAGGGTTTTATTCGACTTAACTTAAAGCAAACTGAACTATTATAGTTCTAATAATGTCACAAGCAATATAAAGATAAAGGAAATTTATGAATTAGTTCTATGACTGTGAGAGATTAGAAGAAGACAAAATCTGAGTTAGATGCTGTCCTTTGCTTATTTCCCTATGACCACTGATATCTCTAATATAACCACCACGCAGATAGTAAGCTCAGGGTCAAGTGTAAAGTACAATCATAAGCATTGTAACCGAGTTACTATATATAATATACTATTTAGAGTCTTTTTCATATAATGTGAGTCTTTATTATTTTAATGAGTCCTGAAACATATTGACATTCATTGTTGTATCTTACTTTCTCATAAAGTGCCAATATAAGGATCTTTACCTTCAACACCTTTGCTTGGATATTGACAAGGACCTCACCTTACCAGTTGAACAACTGCAGCAAAACATGAATTTGAGTGAACTTTGTTATAATATTCTTTTCCACATTAGAAGTGGGAATTTTTTTTTCTCTGTGGAATATGTCAGCCAGTGAATAATTACTAAGTTAATTCACATCGTCTGTTCTAAATAGATGGCAATTGCCATAATGTCAGATTTTCAGAAGGCAGTTATTATTAAGCTAAAATAATTATGTAAAATAGAGTAAAAATGTGCAAGTAATTAGAGAATAAACCTAAACCTTGTATGTGCTAACTCAATATTATTCTGAAAAAATGGAAAAGAACAGCATCAATGTGGGTTTTTAGTGGAAACATATTATCATTATTTGATGACATAGCTTTAGGCAAATTATTTGGCAAGAAAATTATAAGTATAAATATAACTTTATCGAAGGGAGTTTTTAAATGTCAGAGAAAATCTTTGGCCATTATATTTTGTATTGTAAATAGTTTGATGTTATTGACTTGTAGATTTATAAAAGATAAGAAACTTGGCTGAAAAAGGAGATGACTTCTGATTGGAGATACTGTTAAGGTAAAGTCTGAAAGAGATGCTATATACAGTTCTCAGTATTCACCTTGATATCTAATTTATCTACTCATGCACATAAGACACATTAAAGACTCTTGATACTCAGTTCAGTTCAGTTCAACCACTCAGTAGTGTCTGACTCTTTGCGACCCCATGAATTGCAGCATGACAGGCCTTCCTGTCCATCATCAACTCCCGGAGTCCACCCAAACCCATGTCCATGGAGTGGATGATGCCATCCAACCATCTCATCCTCTGTCGTCCCCTTCTCCTCCTGCCCCCAATCCGTCCCAGCATTAGGGTCTTTTCCAATGAGTCAACTCTTCGCATGAGGTGGCCAAAGTATTGGAGTTTCAGATACAACATCAGTCCTTCCAATGAACACCCAGGACTGATCTCCTTCAGGATGGACCAGTTGGATCTCCTTGCAATCCAAGGGACTCTCAAGAATCTTATCCAACACCGCAGTTCAAAAGCATCAATTATTCAGTGCTCAGCTTTCTTCACCATCCAACTCTCACATCCATACATGACCACTGGAAAAACCATAGCCTTGACTAGACGAACTTTGTTGGCAAAGTAATGTGTCTGCTTTTCAATATGCTATCTAGGTTGGTCATAACCTTCCTTCCAAGGAGTAAGTGTCTTTTAATTTCATGGCTGCAATCATCATCTGCAGTGAATTTGGAGCTCCCCAAAATAAAGTCTGACACGGTTTCCACTGTTTCCCCATCTATTTCCGATGAAGTGATGGGACAAGATGCCATGATCTTAGTTTTCTGAACGTTGAGCTTTAAGCCAACTTTTTCACTCTCCTCTTTCACTTTCATCAAGAGGCTCTTTAGTTCTTCTTCACTTTCTGCCATAAGGGTGGTGTCATCTGAATATCTGAGGTTATTGATATTTCCCCTGGCAATCTAGATTCCAGCTTGTGTTTCTTCCAGCCCAGCATTTCTCATGATGTATTCTGCATATAACTTAAATAAGCAGGGTGACAATATACAGCCTTGACATACTCCTTTTCCTATTTGGAGCCAGTCCGTTGTTCCATATCCAGTTCTAACTGTTGCTTCCTGACCTGCATGCAGGTTTCTCAAGAGGCAGGTCAGGTGGTTGGTATTCCCATCTCTTTCAGAATTTTCCACAGTTTATTGTGATCCACACAGTCAAAGGCTTTGGCATAGTCAATAAAGCAGAAATAGATGTTTTTCTGGAACTCTCTTGCTTTTTCGATGATCCAGCGGATGTTGGCAATTTGATCTCTGGTTCCTCTGCCTTTTCTGAAACCAGCTTGAACATCTGGAAGTTCACGGTTCATGTACTGCTGAAGCCTGGCTTGGAGAATTTTGAGCATTACTTTACTAACATGTGAGATGAGTGCAATTGTACGGTAGTTTGAGCATTCTTTGGCATTGCCTTTCTTTGAGATTGGGATGAAAACTGACCTTTTCCAGTCCTGTGGCCACTGCTGAGTTTTCCAGATTTGCTGGCATACCGAGTGCAGCACTTTCACAGCATCATCTTTGAGGATTTGAAGTAGCTCAACTGGAATTCCATCACCTCCACTAGCTTTGTTCGTAGTGATGCTTTCTAAGGCCCACTTGACTTCACATTCCAGGATGTCTGGCTCTAGGTGAGTGATCACACCATCATGATTATATGGGTCGTGAAGATCTTTTTTTGTACAGTTCTTCTGTGTATTCTTCCTTCCTTTTCCTTTATTTTGGAAGAAAAGGAAAATAACAACTTTTGCTGTTTTTCTCCTAAACTAACTCTTACCAGTACTTAAATTTTTGTATTTCTACTGCATATTTTGATAATTATTATGTTGAACTATATGTGCTCAGTATTATAGGTTAAAATGGTGATGTTAACAACTTCATGTGGTTCAGTGAAATATGTTTGGTGTTTTCCCTTTCAGTTCTGGACTTTTGTATGAATATAGCTAGTGTTCTATGTAACATAAGCTTTTAAAGCTATTTGTAATTAAAAGGTAAAATATTAGGGAATAAAAATTGATCTACTCCTATTTAAAATGATAAATTAAAATTTATGTTCAAAGGCACTATCTCCTCTGGCAAATTAATAAGTTATGGGGATATGCAATAGTAAACAATTCTTGGAGACTTAATAAAGTGAACACTGAGTCTTGGTATCAGATGATTAAAAATGATTAATGATCATATTTTTCCTTTGGTGGTTACATAATATTTTATTTGATATTAATTTATCAGAAAATAAATTTGATCTATCAGTGAAATTCAAGTAAATTTAATGTTTTTTTGTTGCTGTTGTTGTTCAGTTTGGGAAATTAAAAACATTCCCCAAATGTGATTATATGAGAATATGACAATAATTTACATATTTCACACAAATTTTAGATTTAAAAAATTTTCAAATATAACTAAAGGGAAATCAATATACTTTTAAAATTCTTTAGATATCCAAAATAGACACATACACACATACATACATATAAACATAAGCTAACGTAATGTTATTAGAGACTGTAATAATGCAAATGCACAGTTCCATTGCTTATGTTTAAAGATAATTTAAAAAGTGTAAAACGTTATTTTTAAAACTAAAAAAATTACTTTAAAATGAACAAATCAGCAAAAAATACATTTTATCCTTTTATTTAAAAGGTAAGCAATTAATATTCAAAGTAGAGTCATCACTTTCATTAATTAAACTGGCTTAGTTGGTGGCCTAATGATTTAAATGACACATTGAGACTTCTCATAAATCAGAAATTCACTCCTATGAATAATACCACCATTATCTAATTCTTTCCCACTTATTTTATTCCTCTCCCAATTTGATTTTTTTAAAAGAAGTTAAAACTTTCATCTTTGACTTTATAATGAGTAAAAAAGTTTGTTAGAAAAGTAGTATTGTGAAAATAAATGATGCCTGGTCATGGATTCTTATGGACACTTATACAAAGTGATGAATAAAACTGATGAAGTAGGATTTGAACATTTTACATTATAATAAGCTTCTTTTTGGTCTCCAGTGTTTATCTTTATATGGTAATCTGATGAAAGTGAAATCTTTAGGAATTTAAATAACATTTAAAAATAATTTGAATTAATATCTGTTTATATTTTTTCTAACTTGAATTTCACCTTATTTATCTCTTTGTTTATCATTTCCTACTAATTTATTACTTTTGCCAATCAAGCAGATATCTGTCTAAATGTATAGTGTTTTAGATACAATATTATTTTACTTAAAATTTGTGTGCTTATAAGTAAAATTGACTACTGTATATTTAAATAAAATGTGTTCATTTAAGTGAAAAATGTTCATATTTGTGTAGAAAAAAGGTTAATATTTGTGGTTATAAATTCTGACCCAATATTAGTAGGGGGCAATTTAAATCATTTTTCTAATTCTAATACATATGTCTACTAACAAAAAGAAAGACAAATTGGAGACAACTACACATTGGGCTTTTCCCTAACTGTCTAATTTGGATAGCCATAGATTTAATTTTTATATTCACACATGAATCTCTGTTATCTCTCAGAGCCAAGACTGGGTAATGTTGCTTTGAAGGGGGTTATGGGGACAAAAAACCCCAAGACCAAAAGATGAGTTCCAACACACTGCTAACACAAATTAGGTTCATTATATTTGAGTATTCTAAATCCAGGTCTCTATCACATCTAAAGTCAGGATGACCTTGACTCCAGTTACTAAGCATACTATGAGGAAAGCTAAATAGAGCTTACTTACAGAAATTAACCTGAGGCCACAGTGTGACTAGAGAATGCACTGGCAGTCACTAACACAAGGCTCAGTACCTTGGGCCATACCATATCCAAAACGGGTCTTTAACATTTGGCATGTTTACTTGTTGTTTGCCTAGAATACATCCTTCCATGTGATTTTTTAATATGTAGTCAACTTTATCAGTTTTCTCATAAGTGCTTTCTAAGGCATGAATATAATTAGATAGATTTTTGCCACTCTGAAGAAATTTTTTAAGTTTAAATACTAAAGCAAGCATTTGTTTGAAGTTAAGTATGTGAAAAACGCAGAAGTGACAATATTGGCAATTTATTATATATTTTTTTTTACCAGTCTTACTAATTATTTAAGAATACTAATCAAAACAAATGGATGCTTACTCCTTGGAAGGAATGTTATGATCAACCAAGACAGAATATTAAAAAGCAGAGACATTACTTTGTCAACAAAGGTCTGTCTAGTCAAGGCTATGGTTTTACCAGTGGTCATGTGTGGATGTGAGAGTTGGACGGTGAAGAAAGCTGAGCACCAAAGAATTGATGCTTTTGAACTGTGGTTTTGGAGAAGATTCTAGAGGGTTCCTTGGACTGCAAGGAGATCCAACCAGTCCATCCTAAAGGAGATCAGTCCCGGGTGTTCATTGGTAGGACTAATTTTGAAGCTGAAACTCCAATACTTTGGCCACCTAATGTGAAGAGCTGACTCATTGGAAAAGACCCTGATGCTGGGAAAGATTGATGGCAGGAGAAGGGGATGACAAAGGATGAGATGGTTGGATGGCATCACCGACTCAATGGACATGGATTTGGGTGGACTCAGGGAGTTGGTGATGGACAGGGAGGCCTGACGTGCTGCAGTTCATTGGGTTGCAAAGAGTCAGACATGAGTAAGCAACTGAACTGAACTGAACCAAAACAAAGTAAAATATATTTCACTGTAGCTTTACATCATCCAAAAAAGACATATTTTTTAATAATGTCAAAGATGTTCCAAGAGTATACATTATTCTTGAATGTCCATGAAATTATTCAAAAAATATTCAAAATATTCATTCAAAAATTAATATAAATATTGATTATTTAGTAATCAGAAGTAGCTACAGAGGCATCCAAATATTCGTATCTGTCTTCAAAATCTGGTCCACATGCACTGTTTGGCAGAAGCTACATTCTACATAATATTCAAATAGTTTGGAAGTTTGGAAAGCCCAGTCCTTAGCATTTCAGTCTCTTATACATAGTAAGACACTTGAAAGTGAGCCATTCTGCTGTTATCTTCACGCAGACATTGTTAAGTATCTTCCTTCAGCTTTCATGCCTTTACCTAATGTCCTCAATAACTTTTGTTTTAAATCTAAATATTCAAGCATTGCCACCATCATTAGTATTCATGCACCCCTGATCTTATACACATTACTGGAAATACAAATTCCTGTCTCTAATTCAGTAATCTCTTGACATTTTTTCTATCACTCTATAATTTATCCATACTTTTCTTTAAGGAATATGCTGAAAACTGTAATCTTGCTTATGAATTTTTGAGTATTAAAAATTCTGGAACTGAACAATCAAAGACTTTTTTCAACTATCATTGTATGGCCACCTGTATTCTTTCTAGGTTTTATATCAGAAGTCAGCTCTTGGCTTTTCGTAATTAAGCATACACTGTTCTATTTTATGTGTCATTTTTTTTAAACAGTAGGGAGACTGGCATTTTGCTCTAGGCGATTGGCTTTCATTTAGAATATTTATGACTCAGATAAAAATGGAACAGAAAGCCTATTTTTTTAATTAAAATAATCCTGTATCAGAAGACTCAACCTTGAACCCATCTAGCACATAGCAGTTATAAACTTGTAGTGCTTAGCAATAATTCTAATATTATTGCTACTAATTTAGGACTACTTTATAAAATAAAACTAAAAAGCAACATAAGTTATACTAAGCACTTAAAATGGTTTATCCCTCAAAACAAAAACTTATGAGATATGTGTCATTAATATCTTAAATTTATTTACTGAAAAAGTCAGAGTTTAATAAATAGTAGGCCTTGGTTTTTCATCAAATTCTTTCTTAGTCCTTTGTTGGTTTTCTATTGTTGTGTGACAAACTGCCCAAACTGGGTGACTTAAAACAACCCAATTTATTTTATTATATCAGTTTCTGTGGGTCAGAAGTCACAAGGTTATCTAGGTATTTGGCTAAGATTCTCACATGGCTGCAATCAAGGTATGTGCTAGAATTCATTGTTTTGTGGAAACTAAGAAAAGTTCAGGTTCAATTAAAGTGTTTGTAGAATTCATTTCCTTGCATTTTTAGAACTAAGGGCCCCAGTTTCTTACTGGCTGTTGGCAGAAAGCTTGCCAGGTGGGTTTTACAACATGGCTGCTTACTTCTTCCAAGGCTCTTAGGTAGAGAATCGCTAGAGCCAATGAGCTAGAAATACGAGTTCTTATATAATGTAACATAATTTCTCCAACTTTGCCATATTTTATTCATTAAAAGCAAATCAGAGGATATAACCACACCCAAGTGCTTGGAGGGCACTTGTTATAAAGGGATGTACACCAGCAGCCAGATGTTATGGAGGGCCACTCTAGTGTTAACTGCCACAGTCTATCCTAAAGCTCCCAGCGATTCTTGTACCTCCAAATTGAAAAGTATATTCACCATCCATGTCCCAGATTCAAAAACATCTTATAATGAATCAATTACAGTGTCTGTTCAACCTACAGGATCTAAATTATGTCTCTATTTGGATGAGGTTCCTTGGGTGTAGTTCCTTTAAAATTATGTTGATCTGTAAAACTGAAGAAACTGGTTATCTCCCTGTCCCCGCTACATGCAATACACAGTGGTGCGACAAGTAAAAGATGACAGCTATAGGCATTCCCATCCATAAATGGGAGTCACAAAGCAGTCGGTGGTCTATAGCAGTTTTGAAACCTAGCTGAGCAAATGTTGGCTGTTTCCTTGATTAGGTTTCAGTATCTAGGGAGAATCGTCCATGCCTCTCAGCTCTATCTCTGAGTCCTTGATCTTGTTCTCCAAGTCACTTTTCCTTTTTCATGAGATGTATCATTTACTTTATCAGCCAGCTTCCTGTCAGTTGACTTTTGAGACTTTGGCAATCTTCTTTCTTTTGAACTTTTTGCTTCTTTTAGTCCAAGTTGGCAGTTGTCGAAGAAATAAATCTCTCAAAAAACTTTGTAGGGCTCTTGTGGATTCCACAGGGGTTCATTCTACAAACTACACATATAGATCTTTTCAAAACAAACTTTTCACTACCAGGGGATCCTGCTGAGATGGCTAGGAGGCAACCCCATTAAGCTTCCTAGAGTCTCTATGGTTTATTTAGAAATTATGTGAGGTATAAGATTTAGGGTCTTCAAAGAGTCGGACACGACTGAGCGCAAAACACACACACACACACACACACACACACACACACAGTCTTTTTAAAGAACACTTTCTATGACTGAATACTATGACCTTTTGACCATATGTAAATTTTAGGAAGAGATTTTATAGTCAATCCTTGACTTTTTCTCTAGATCACACTTTTTAAACATTGATTGACAGCCATTTCTCAGATTTAGCATCTTTGCTACCTGGTAATGTTGAGAATTTTCATAAATATCAGGTCTAGTTTCCTTTTGCTTTAACAGTTCTTTTCTCAATTCACCTCTATCCTCTAACATTTTACAATAATCAGTAAGAAGAAGCCAGTAGGCAATCAGTACTTTTCTTGTAAATCCTTTTGACTGCATATGCAAGTTTGTCACTTAAAAGTCTGCTTTCTGTATCTCATGAGATTATTTTGTGAAACTTTCTGTCACTACATAACAAGAATCTTTTGTTTTCTAGTTTCCAATAATATCACATGCATTTGAGCTCTCAGTCTTAGCATCCTAATAGTCTGTTCAAAGCAGTTTAGAATTTCTCTATGACACTGTTCAGAATTTCTCCAGCCTCTACCCACTGCCTACTTCCAAACTTACTCCTACATTCTTAGGTATTTAATACAGTAGCACCTTACTTTGAGGTATTAAAATCTGTATTATTATCTACCTACTCCTTAACAAATTGTCAGAATCTTAATGGTTAAAAGATTCATGTTTATTATCTCACAGTTTTTATGTGTCAGAAATTGGAGTTTACTTACTGAGGTCTTTTGAAGAAGGCTTCGCAAGGCTATAACCAAGGTTTTGCTGGAATGTATTCTCATCTGAAGGCTCAAATGGGGAAGAATTCTCTTGTAAGCACAATCGGGTCTCTGGCAAAACTCATTTCCTTATGTCTGTAGGACTGGGTGCCAGCTTCTTGCTAGGTGCCAGGTAGAAGTCTATCTCAGCTTCCAGAGGCTACCCTTAAAATCCTTGCCAAATGCATTTCCCAAGCTGACTGCTAATCTACTTAAAGCCAAACAGGGGGAGGGTCTCTTAGCAGTCTGTCTGCTATGAATATGGAGTCTTATGTAACAAAATCATGGAAATGACATCTACCTCCATCATCTCTGTCATGTTCCATTGGTTAGAAGTAAGTCATAGGTTGTAGCACACTCAAGGAAAAGGTATAGCCAACAGGAGGTAAGATCATGAATGGTCATCCTAGAAGTCTGCTCATTGTAGCTAGAAACACCAAGTTGTTACATTCCAAAACTAGACTTACTAATTTTATAATATGATATTTTAAAAAATCTGTGAAATGTATTTCTTCTTCAAAATGCATTAGTGACAAGAATTGCTACTACCCAGACACCCATGTAACATGTGATGATATAGTAATGATGAAGCTTCTAAAAACTTAAAACCTACTCCTTAATACATTTATAGAGTAGTACTGATATCGATTGGAGAAGGCAATTGCAACCCATTCCAGTACTCTTACCTGGCAAATCCCATGGACGGAGGAGCTAGGTAGGCTGAAGTCCTTTGGAGTTGTTAAGAGTCGAACATTATTGAGCAACTTCACTTTCACTTTTCACTTTCACGCATTGGAGAAGGAAATGGCAATCCACTCCAGTGTTCTTGCCTGGAGAATCCCAGGGATGGGGGAGCCTGATAGGCTGCTGTCTATGGGGTCGCACGGAGTTGGACACAACTGCAATGACTTAGCAGCAGCTGCAGCAACTGATATCGATCAGAGCTTTCTCAAATTGAAAAAAAAATTAATTCATAAATAGTATATATTAACTTACTGAAAAAGATCAGTTCTCATTCCAATCCCAAAGAAAGGTAATGCTAAAAATGGTCAAACTACTGCACAACTGCACTCATCGCACACTCTAGCAAAGTAATGCTCAAAATTCTCCAAGACAGGCTTCAGCAATACGTGAACCATGAACACCCAGATATTCAAGCTGGATTTAGAAAGGGCAGAGGAACAAGAGATCAAATTGCCAATATCTTGTGGATCATAGAAAAAGCAATAGAGTTTCAGAAAAACATCTGCTTTTGCTTTATTGACTACACCAAAGCCTTTGACTGTGTGGATCAAAACAAACTGTGGAAAATTCTTCAAGATATGGGAATACCAGAACACCTGGCCTGCCTCCTGAGAAATCTGTATGCAGGCCAAGAAGCAACAGTTAGAACTGGCCATGGAACAACACACTGGTTCCAATTCGGGCAAGGAATACGTCAAGGCTGCATATTGTCACCCTGCTTATTCAACTTATATGCAAAGTACATCATGTGAAATGCCAGGCTGGATGAAGCACAAGCTGGAATTAAGATTACTGGGAGAAATATCAATAACCTCAAATATGCAAATGATGCCACCCTTATGGTGGACAGTGAAGAACTAAAGAGCCTCTTGATGAAAGTGAAAGAGGATAGTGAAAAAGTTGGCTTAAAACTCAACATTCAGAAAAGTAAGATCATGGCATCCAGTCCCATCACTTCATGGCAAATAGATGGGGAAACAATGGAAACAGTGTCAGACTTTATTTTGGGGGGCTCCAAAATCACTGCAGATGGTGACTGCAGCCATGAAATTAAAAGATGCTTGCTCTTGGAAGAAAACGTATGACCAACCTAGACAGCATATTAAAAAGCAGAGACATTACTTTACCAACAAAGGTCCATCTAGTCAAAGCTTTAGTTTTACCAGTAGTCATGTATGAGTGTGAGAGTTGGACTATAAAGAAAACTGAGCACTGAACAACTGTGGTGTTTAAGAAGACTCTTGAGAGTCCCTTGGACTGCAAGTAGATCCAACCCGTCAATCCTAAAGGAAAACAGTCCTGAATAGTCATTGGAAGGACTGATGCTGAAGCTGAAACTCCAATACTTTGGCCACCTGATATGAAAAGCTGACTCAATGGAAAAGACCCTGATGCTGGGAAAGATTGAAGGTTGGAGGAGAAGGGGACAACAGAAGATGAGATGGCTGTATGGCATCACCGATGTGATGGACATGAGTTTGAGTCAGCTCCAGGAGTTGGTGATGTACAGGGAAGCTTGGTGTGCTGTAGTCCATGGGGTCCCAAAGTCAGATATGAGTGAGAGACTGAACTGAACTGATGATTACTAGTAAAATTAATATATATATATATATATATATATGCATACATACATATATATATATATATAACTTAAAATGGCAGGTAGTTACAAATATTATCAAAATTGTTTAAAATGAATAATTAAAAAAAAATGCCTCAAGTGCCACAAAGTTAGAATATATAGTAAAATAGTCTAGCTATGTGCTTAAGTGTGAAACACAATAGTAAGCCCATTGATTCTCAGTTATTTAAATGAGTCACCTCTTGCTTATAGTTTTGATTTTTTGCACTTAATTTTCAGTGCAAGAACTCTTATGGCCAAATTCAGATTTAATTACTTAAATAACTTAAATACTCAGTTATTTAATTGAATCTCCCCTTGCTTATAGCTTCGAGTTTTTGCACCTGATTTTAAGGAGTGTAAGAACTCCTTATTGCCAAATTCAGATTTAAATTGAAGAAAGTAGGGAAAATGACTAGACCATTCAGGTATGACCCAAATCAAATCCCTTATGATTATACAGTGGAACTGAGACATAGATTTAAGGGACTAGATGTGATAGACAGAGTGCCTAAGAAAATATGGACAGAGGTTCATGACATAGTACAGGAGAGAGGGATCAAGACCATCCCCAAGGAAAAGAAATGCAAAAAAGCAAAATGGCTGTCTGAGGAGGGCTTACAAATAGCTGGGAAAAGAAGAGAAGCAAAAAGCAAAGGAGAAAAGAAAAGATATTTCCATTTGAATGCAGAGTTCCAAAGAATAACAAAGAGAGAAAGAAAGCCTTTGTCAGCGATCAATGCAAAGAAATAGAGGTAAACAACAGAATGGGAAAGACTAGAGATCTCTTCAAGAAAATTACAGATACCAAGGGAACATTTCATGCAAAGAAGGGCTCCATAAAGGACAGAAATGGTATGGACGCAACAGAAGCAGAAGATGTTAAGAAGAGGTGGCAAGAATACACAGAAGAACTGTACAAAAAAGATCTTCATCACCCAGATAATGACTATGGTGTGATCACTCACCTAGAGCCAGACATTCTGGAATGTGAAGTCCAGTGGGCCTTAGAAAGCATCACTATGAACAAAGCTAGTGGAGGTGATGGAATTCCAGTTGAGATATTTCAAATCCTGAAAGATGATGCTGTGAAAGTGCTGCACTAGATATGCCAGCAAATCTGGAAAACTCAGCAGTGGCCACAGGACTGGAAAAGGTCAGTTTTCATCCCAATCTCAAAGAAAAGCAATGCCAAAGAATGCTCAGCCTACCGCACAATTGTACTCATCTCACACGCTAGTAAAGTAATGCTCAAAATTCTCCAAGCCAGGCTTGAACAATACGTGAACCGTGAAATTCCAAATGTTCAAGCTGGTTTTAGAAAAGGCAGAGGAACCAGAGATCAAATTGCCAGCATCCAATGGATCATTGAAAAAGCAAGAGAGTTCCAGAAAAACATCTATTTCTGCTTTATTGACTTGCCAAAGCCTTTGACTGTGTGGATCACAATAAACTGGAAAATTCTTAAAGAGATGGAAATACCAGACCATCTGACCTGTCTCTTGAGAAACCTGTATGCAGGTCAGGAAGCAACAGTTAGAACTGGACATGGAACAACAGACTGGTTCCAAATAGGAAAAGGAGTACGTCAACACTGTATACTGTCACCCTGCTTATTTAACTTTTATGCAGAGTATATCATGAGAAACGCTGGGCTGGAGGAAGCACAAGCTGGAATTAAGATTGTCGGGAGAAATATTAATAACCTCAGATATGCGGATGACACCACCCTTATGGCAGAAAGTGAAGAAGAACTAAAGAGCCTCTTGATGAAAGTGAGAGAGCAGAGTGAAAAAGTTGGCTTAAAGCTCAACATTCAGAAAACTAAGATCATGGCATCTGGTCCCATAACTTCATGGGAAGTAGATGGGGAAACAGTGGAAACAGTGGCTGACTTTATTTTTTGTGGCTCCAAAATCACTGCATATTGTGATTGCAGCCATGAAATTAAAAGATGCTTACCCCTTGGAAGGAAAGTTATGGCCAACCTAGACAGCATATTAAAAAACAGACATCACTTTGCCAACGAAGGACAATCTAGTCAAGGCTTGGTTTTTCCAGTAGTCATGTATGAATGTGAGAGAGTTGGACATGAAGAACGCTGAGCGCTGAAAAATTGATGCTTTTGAACTGTGGTGTTGGCGAAGACTCTTGAGAGTCCCTTGGACTGCAAGGAGACCCAATCAATCCATCCTAAAGGAGATCAGCCCTGGTTGTTCATTGGAAGGACTGATGTTGAGGCTGAAACTCCAATATTTGGCCACCTCATGCAAAGAGTTGACTCATTGGAAAAGACCCTGATGCTGGGAGAGATTGGGGGCAGGAGGAGAAGGGGACGACAGAGGATGAGATGGCTGAATGGCATCACTGACTCGATGGACATGAGTTTTGTTAAACTCCGGGTGTTGGTGATGGACAGGGAGGCCTGGCGTGCTACAATTCATGCGGTCGCAAAGATTTGGACATGACTCAGCGACTGAACTTTAACTGATTATAGTCAAATAAAACTTTCAAGTATATAATACTCAAAACTGCATCTGTCTATTTTCACAAAGGTAAAATCTAATTCAACATACATTTCTCTCCCAAAGGTATTATTTTTAATTGAGTTTTGCAAATTGATTTGATTAGCTTAGTTTTTATTTATTCTTAGACTGTTGTATTTCAATCATTATAGAATGTAGACTTTGTTTTGCTTTTAAAATTCATTGTACTGTTAATTAAAGTCTTGCATACAAACTACCCACACCAGCAGCAGAATTCTAACCCTATCGCTATTTCTCTAGAAGCCAAAGAAGGAAAAGAAACTTTACATGTATGTATATGTATATGTATATATATATATATATATATATATATATATATATCCCCAAGTGTAAATGGAAAAGCAAATCTCAATATAAATTGGCAAAATTTCAAAGTGTGTGTCTTTCTTTTTTTTCACAAAGTCACATATTTTTCTTACAATTTTAAAATGCTAATTAAGTTAGAATCAAATATCACAATAATTTGGCACAAACTAAAAGTAGTTAATCATATCAGGAGGTAGCAACAAAAGTAATAGATTCCAAAACAAAAGTCAGAAGTGGAGTTTTAATAAGCATTCGTACAGTAATTTGATGCAGAGGATTTATGTTGCAAAAATAGAAATGTTCAGCAACGTGGAACTGAACATTATTTTTCATACAAAGTTAAAAGCACATTGTATTTCCTTCCTGACTACTTGCCCAGCCCCCATCTTTTGAAAGAGACAAGCTTCATCTAAATTATTTCATTTGATTGGTTGTCATTTATAACTTTATTACTACTTCTGTCTCAGGTATTCCCTTTGGAAAAAGTGTATGTATTTATTACATATTCTAATGTATTGTCTATAAATTATAAGATAAAGTCAAACATGTATCTGCTGATACTTTTTAAGTTGACCTGTCTTTATACTTAGAAATGCCTCTTAATGGTAGGCTTCCCTGGTGGCTCAGATGGTAAAAAATCTGCCTGCAATGCAGGAGACCTGGGTTCAGTCCCTGGGTTGGGAAGATCCCCTGGAGAAGGACATGGCAGCCCACTTCAGTATTCTTGCCTGAAGAATCCCGTGGACAGAGGAGCCTGGCAGGCTATAGTCCATAGGGTTGAATAGTCAGACATGACTGAGTGACTTTCACTCATTCAAAAAATAGTTAAACTTTTAGGAATCATCAGTATGTAGACTTAGAAAATCATTATTTAGTGCACAAAGCCTGGGAAAATTTTCTAAGTTTCTTAATAAAATTTATTTGCTCAACTGAAATCTTTTCTAAACTTTGAATAAAAAATGTAATCCTAGGGATTATTTTCCTATCAACTTGCAAAACTTACTATAAAATGTAATTACTTAAGTTAGAATAGTAAATGCATTTTTCCATTTTAGCAAAATATCGGTTAATTATAGACTATTTAATAGGCAGAAGATTATATAGAATATAATTTTTAAAAGTTGCCCATAATCACCCCCAAAAAGTACTTTTGTTCATTTCTTGTATAATTTCTTATATTTCCCTATGAATAGTCTGTATCCAATCCTATATTCTGTAGTAGTATTGTCCAGTAGAAATGTAAAGCCTGACAAATATGTAATTTTTAATTTTCTGTTACATTAATATAAGTACAAGGAGATGGTCGAAATAAATTTTAATAATACATTTACCTGATATGTTAAAATCATATAGTATGGCTGATAGTTAATTTTATGTCAATTTGGCTGGATCATGGTGCTCAAATGTTTGCTCAAACAGTATTCTAGATGTTTCTGTAAGGGTTATTTTTAAAAAATCAGATTAAGATATAAATAAAAGGCTTTGAAAAAAGCAGATTGCTCTCCATAATATGGGTCTCATCCAATAACTTTAAGGCCTGAATAAATTAAAAGACTAATCTCTGTGGCAAGAAGGAATTCTGCCAGCAGACAGCCTTTAACATTGAAATTCAATTATAAACTCTTCCCTGAATCTCTGTCTTGATGGCATCTTTTGGATTTCCCAACCTCCATAATTTCATTAGCCAGTGTTTCTCACTTACGAGCTATAAACAATTTTACAGTCAGGCTCTGTTTATATGAATAGTTATTCTTACCCAGACTGATTTCTCCAAGATGAAGTTTTGGGAAAAAGAGTCAAAATTTTAATTCTAGTTATATGTATCAAAAATGAGCCTCAATGGCCATGTTCCTGTATGTTTGCTACATAATGGGTTATAGAATATCTTTATGTTCTTGTATGTTCCTATTTATGTTCCTAAATATGTTCCTGTATGCTTGCTACATAATGGGTTATAGAATATCTTTCAATTATTATATTTATTTCTAGTAACTATTCTAAAATTTAAGATTCAGGCTAATATAAACTTCATGAGAAATTTTTTTAAAGCAATGGATTTTAAATTAAATTGTAATAGGTTATCAGATGAGTTAGAAAACTTTGCTAGAGTTATCTTAGATATTAGTATATATAACAATTACCTGGAGGGGGTATAAAATAGATTCCAGGTGCCTACCCACCAAAGTTACACCCAGTAGGAAGGTAGGACTCAGGACACAGATGTCCTGATAAGCTGTGCTGTATTAAACTTATAACTTGATACTTACTCAAACTGTTAGCAAGAAAATCAGTTTTCACTTCTCAGTCTGTTAAATACTACTAGGTCAGCCATGACATTTGCTCTGGGGCTAAATAGAGATTGTTTTTCCTTTGCATTGTTTTCCATTCCTTCATTTTTGTGGCCTTAAAATGAAGCCTAATTTTAAGTAGTGGTAATGGCTCATAAAAATAATTTACCACTTAGATATACAGAATAATTAATAAAAAAGCTTAATAATTACTTCAATTAATTGACTTTCACTTTCATCACCTTGAAAATTACTTGAAGATTGTTGATCTATTATAAAGACCTGAAGATATCTTGGTCAGAATATATCAAAATCAATAGTTGCTAAACTCAATGTTCTTATGAGTTTTCCTGATGGCTCAATGCCATTTGAGCAATGCCAAAGAATGCACAATTGCACAATTGCACTCATCTCACATGCTAGTAAAGTAATGCTTAAAATTCTCCAAGCCAGGCTTCAGCAATACGTGAACTGTGAACTTCCAGATGTTCGAGCTGGTTTTAGAAAAGGCAGAGGAACCAGAGATCAAATTGCCAACATCCGTTGGATCATCGAAAAAGCAAGAGAGTTCCAGAAAAACATCTACCTCTGCTTTATTGACTATGCCAAAGCCTTTAACTGTGTGGATAACAATAAACTGTGGAAAATTCTGCTAGAGATGTAATACCAACCACCTGACCTGCCTCTTGAGAAACCTGTATGCAGATCAGGAAGCAACAGTTAGAAGTGGACATGGAACAACAAACTGCTTCCAAATAGAAAAAGGAGTACCTCAAGGCTGTATATTGTCACCCTGCTTATTCAGCTTATATGCGGAGTACATCATAAGAAACGCTGGGCTGGAGGAAGCAGAAGCTGGAATCAAGATTGCCAGGAGAAATACCAATAACCTCAGACATGCAGATGACAACACCCTTACGACAGAAAGTGAAGAATAACTAAAGAGCCTCTTGATGAAAGTGAAAGAGGAGCGTGAAAAAGTTGGCTTAAAGCTCAACGTTCAGAAAACTAAGATCATGGCATCTGGTCTCATCACTTCATGGCAGATAGATGGGCAAACAGTGGAGACAGTGTCTGACTTTATTTTTCTGGGCTCCAAAATCACTGCAGATGGTGACTGCAGCCATGAAATTAAAAGACGCTTACTCCTTGGAAGGAAGGTTATGGCCAACCTAGATAGCATATTTAAAAGCAGAGACATTACTTTGCCAACAAAAGTCCGTCTATTCAAGGCCATGGTTTTTCCAGTGGTCATGGATGGATGTGAGAATTGGACTGTGAAGAAAGCTGAGTGCCGCAGAACTGATGCTTTTGAATTGTGGTGTTGGAGAAGACTCTTGAGAGTCCCTTGGACTGCAAGGAGATCCAATCAATCCATCCTAAAGGAGATCAATCCTGGGTGTTCATTGGAAGGACTGATGTTGAAGCTGAAACTCCAATACTTTGGCCACCTCATGCGAAGAGTTGACTCATTGGAAAAGACCCTAATGCTGGGTAGGATTGGGGGCAGGAGGAGAGGGGACGACAGAGGATGAGATGGTTGGATGGCATCACCGACTCGATGGACATGGGTTTGGGTAAACTCCGGAAATTGGTGATGGACAGGGAGTCCTGGCGTGCTGCAATTCATGGGGTAGCAAAGAGTCAGACACGACTGAGCGACTGAACTGAACTGATATATAGGCTGATTTTTGTTGTATGGCAGAAACCAACATAACATTGTAAGCAATTATCCTCCAATTATTTTTTTTAATTACTGATATTTATTTCTTGGTAGCAGAGCCAAACATGTATTCATATAGAGCTCTCTCTAATGTGGGAATATAAATAGCTTTCACTGATTGTAGCCCATAGTCAATTGCAAGCAGCTAATCTAGGGATAAATGACCAGTGAAGAATATTCATAACCAACAATATTCATAACCAACAATACAGACATATTTTCAGGTAAACACATTATATTTAATTTAGAGATGGTGAATATTTACATTAAAGTTAATTTTTATCAATAAAATATAAGGAAACTTTCACAGAAAACCTGAACACTGATCATAGATGCAGTTTTTCATTACCTTTTCAACATGGATGGAGTTCACATCTGAAGGAGGGATTCAGTTATGCTATTTTAAGCATAACACAAAAGAAAGGTGAGATATGAAGTGCGAGTAAGTTATAGGAAGGCAGGTAACAAGTTTCCTTCTTGGTTATATGTTCTACTTCTTAATAAAAGTATTTGTGAAAATGATATGTAGAAATAAAAGAAAATGCTATAGCCTCTAATAACAAGTTTTCCTGTGGAATATATGTGAAAATGGTGAAGAAAATAAATTATTGGGTGAACTTATATATATGTAAATAAAGAGATGAAATGATATTTATCACAAAATTGTAGAAACTAGAATATGTCATACAAGCACAGAAGTAATATTGTATGTATAAAAGCTACTATGTTCATGTTAGGATTTTAATTATTTTGCTTTGTATTTTTATTTACAACTTATTGCTAAAGATTATATGAAATATAAATCAGAAGGAAGATAATCAAATGGTTAAGAAGCAATTAAGATTTTAGAATGGAAATATTATGGAAGGAAATGAAATCAGACAAGTCAAAATGAGTTTTCTTTGTAATGTGAAAGACACCACACTGATATGAAAGGTCAGCAATATGTGAACACAAAAATAATTGCAAAATCAACCCTTTTGGTGACCTACAAAATTATAGGGCTCTAGGTGAGATCTTCCTCAAATAGCCCAAAATGATACCAAAATGTGTTTTCTTTATGTACTGAGCTGTACATTGTTCTAATAGTGATGAACTCAACACTCAATTGTGTATGACTCTTTGCAACCCCTTGGACTGTACTTCACCAGGCTCCTCTGTCCATGAAATTTTCCAGGCACGAATATTGGAGTGAGTAGCCATTTCCTTCTCCAGGAGATCTTCCCAACCCAGGTGGATCGAACCCAAGTTTCCTGCATTGCAGGCAGATTCTTTACTATCTGAGCCACCAGGGAGTAACACTTCCACTTTTCAAACCATAAGTATGCATATATTTACCAGTTACATACAGAGGCTAAACAGGGAAATATGGAAGAACTATCAAGTGCACTTATTACTGTAGTAATGTAGTCCCATTAGTTCATTAAGCATGCGGGATGAAGGCAACCTTATTTCCCCAGTACTTCTCCTTCATTTTCAATAGCAAGATAGCATTATGCTTGACAATCTCAATTGATTTATGGTTACTGACTGTGAAAAATAAAAAAGAGAACTGTCCACTACAAAAATCTTGAGGTTTCTTAACTTATATAAAAATACATATCTCTTGTTACATGAAATATAATTAAAATTAACTTTTTAAGTTTGATAAGATCATTAACTTTGTTTCTTCACTGCTATGTCCAATGCCTGAAACATTACCCCACATGGAGTAAAAAATAAATTTTAGAAAAATAAAATTATTTATCATGTATATGTACTTTCTTCATCTTTTGATAGATTTTGCAATTTTTATCCTACCAGTAAGAGTTTACTCAAAACTTATTTGGGTATATCAAGTTAATATTGTTGTTTTTGATTAGTTGCTCAGTCATGTCTGACTCTTTGTGACCCCATGGACTGTAGCCTGCTAGGCTCCTCTGTCCATGGATTTCTCCAGGCAAAGGTATTGGAGCAGGTTGCCATTCCCTTCTCTGGAAGATCTTCTTGACCCAAGAATCAGACCCGGGTCTCCCAAATTGCGGGCAGATTCTTAACCATCTGAGCCACAAAGGTCGAGCTCCAAGTTTTACATTGTTTTTTTCTTAGCTGTATTTATCAGAGGTTGCACTGTGTCCTGTATCTATTACAACCTTGAGATGTAGTCCCATTAGTTCATGATTAAACATCTGGGATGAAGGCAACCTTATCTCCCCAGTACTTTTCCTTCAACTTCAATAGCAAGATAGTTTTATTCTTGACATTCTCATTGTCATTTGATTTATGATTACTATAGAAAATAAAAATGAAAAATCTTAAAGTTTCTTAAATTACATTTAAAACAATTAATTTTAATCATTGGTATTGAGGCAAATTGCCCAAAAATAAACTGCACATATTGAATATGAATATATAGATACAGATGGACATGCAAATATGAGAACATCAACAACAAATGCAAGAAACTTGTCCACCATCCTTCCAAATTTTCTCTTTCCTCTTAACTTCTTACTGCCCCCTTCCTGTTTCAAACCATCACTGATCCACTGTTGACTCTCTCTTTGCTGTATATTAGCCTGCATTTTCTAGAATTTTATGTAAATGAAAATATACAACATGTATTCTCTATTTATTCATTTACTTCTTTATATCTTCTCCTAGTGTCTTGTGGTTATAATTTGCTTCTCCTTACAGTGAATTTTTCTTACTAGTACTTCTGTAAACTTTATTTTTTGTCAACTTTACTCAAAATGTAGATAAAAAGTTAGCTGGAATAAAAAAATATAACACTTTTATGTTCAATGCATTAAGCAGGGCACTCAAAGCCAGTGCTTGGGACAACTCTGAGGGATGGAGTGAGGAGAGAGGCCGGAGAAGGGTTCAGGATCGGGGGACACAGGTGTACCCATGGCTGATTCATGCCGATATATGGCAAAAACCATCACAATATTGTAAAGTAATTATCCTCTAATTAAAATAAATTAACATAAAAAATTAAAAAAAATAGCACTTCTTAGACCATGCTAAGATTTCAAGGAAAGGTAGATTCATGATTATGCAAAAAGGAAGGTATAACCTGTAGAAATCAATTCCATTTTAGAGATAGTTACCAAAAACTTCATTATATTGACAAAATGGTAGAGTTTTAAGGAAATTTTTCTTTATTATAAAATGAATTCACACAGATATCTGCTTTTCAATATGCTTGAGGTGAGATATACATATTAATCAGGGAACCCTTAGAGAGTATCTACTGAAATTTCTATAGTTAATATTCATTGATTCCACAAATTGCTAGTTTCCATATATCCTAGTGAATCAGGAAAGTCTCAGGAGATTTTTGGAACATTGATCAACACAACACTTAAGGCTTTACAGTTTCAATTTCTTCAATGTGTGCCTTTCATAAACAGATTTATAAACTTCCCAAATGATGATTCAACACGGTGCTTACACACACACACACACACACACACACACACACACACACACACACACACCACACATACACATATCCATTCCTCATTTAGGTTTGGGGAAAAGTTCAAATTGTTTATGCCTAAAATAGAAACACTATTTGATTAATACTACCTGGTATGCAACTGGTTCCAGATCAAGGCAGAGCACCTAACAATGGAAAATAAAGTGACCAGGCAGCCAGACTACATATCAAAAAATGAGTGATGCAAACCAACAAATTGTAAGGTTATTTGGGCCCACAAGCAATCTACCATACGCAGCTTCTACAACAGTGAAAAGAAATCTTCCTATTGTTTTAAGTCACCAGATTTGTGGTAATTTGCTACCTCAGCCCTATGTAACTAACACAAACCCATAAAAGTGCTAGCCAAGATTACAGGACTCTCCAGTGAAGCAGAGAGGTGGTAAGTAGCAGTTGCTATTTGGAGAACAGCTGCAGAATGAGGATAGCTTCTCCTATATATCTTACTCTTGGAAATTTCTCCAGAAAGAGTCCAACTAGTATCCAAGTCCAACCAGTTCCCAAACTCAGGAAAATGGACTTGAACATTGTGGGGGGTTGGGGGGGCAGTTAATGGATACTATAAGGCCCAACCCAGATCCCCTTTTAGTTTTGAGAGGCTTACTCTTCCCTGTGCAGATAGTGTTGTTGGCTTTGTGCTATAACCTAACACCTACTCTGATAATTGTTTTTGGTTGAAAAAATCCACCTAGCCAAGGAAATTTCTCTCTGCCTAGGGTGCAGCATGCATACAATGCAATGACAGGTCCATGTACCCATGTACAGTAACAAGGCTCAGATTCCTTGACCTAATGTGGACAATTCTGAAAAGTCATTTTGAGTGTGGAACTCTCCATGAAACAGATAGTGTCTGCATCATAGTTCAACCTTTCATTTGAACAGAAGGAACAGAAGAGTTGTTCCACATTTTTCTTAATTATTTTTGATAGCCTATAATTATCTATTTAAGCTAATCCATGTAGAAATTGGACAGTCAGGAAACCATAGTTTTAATAAAATTTTATATTAATACAATTTAAACAATTTAGAAGTTTTTCTAACAGAAAACAAAAATTATAGACATTAGTCATTATTAAATTTGATAATTTTTTCCATCTGCCAAACTCTCTGCCTTTTAATTTTTTACTTATCAGTGGTTGAATATGCAGAGAATGTTCTGATTTTGGACCATACCCTCTGCTGCCCTGCTTCTAAGCATTCATGTATTGTCCAACAGACAGCCTTTGGAACCCATGCAGAGCACTGAAGGTGATGACTTATCTTCAACTGTGTTACTAAGAATCTGAAATATTCGAAGAGATAAATTGACTAGCTTTGGAAGAAGAAAGAAAAATAAAACTCATATATATATATATTTTTGCGTAATGTTATGTATGTCTCCTCTTTGTGGCTTATATTTTTTTCTAGAAAAATAATCATAATCAATCTTATGCCTCTGGAGTCTTTGACTTTCATAAATTCATTGAACAGCTTCTCAAGTCTTGTCACGCGATTGTATGCTCCTCGATTCTTGTCACGTCACAGCAAAGATTTGGAGTGATGGACATTAGAGCCCTCGGCGGGTCATGGCTCTCGGGTCTTGGACAGACCATGTTATAGCTCTTAGACAAATCAGTGTTACAGCTCTATTTTATTTAGATAATAGCAGGAAAATCCATCCTTGAAGCATGAGGGTCTGTCAACCGTCAACTCAAAGACACGAAGAGAAGGTTGCTCCAGCGTGTGGGAGAGAGAAAAAGGGAGAGAGACTGCTTTGGCTCCACTTTTTATATGTTTTTTCCTCCCCCTGAGCCTGCCCTACGTAAACTGGGCTTAGCCAGAGTGCTGTTCTACCTGCAGTTCTCACTCCGGTCCTCGGACCTTCCTTTGTTCCATTTTCGAGGGCTTTTCCCTTCCTTGTCTTTTAGCCACCACCATTTTGGACTTCTGTTTCCTATTCTAACTACCTAACAAGTCTCTCACAAGAATTAGTATAAAGTGTCCTATACCACTGTAATATTTGCATTTAAGTGGTAAGCGGTAAGCCCATTTTATATATTTAAACATTCAAGTCAAAACAACAGACACATTTGGGAAATATTTTTGTAAGTATTAAAGTACAATCTTCAAATAAATTTGTAATTATATATGATGTTTCACTATTTAAAAGAATTTATTATAAAAATATTATTCTTTAGAGGAAATTCTGTGTTGTCTTTGGATCACTAAATAGTGGGGTGAACTCCCAAGAGACTATCTGGATCACTGGAGCTTTAAAATGTATGCTAATTTCATGCAAAAACTATTCATTATCTGTTTTTTTTTTTTATAATTTGGAATAAAGGATTTGGTGTAAAGTGTGAATATTCCTCATATTTACACCAATTCATATAATAATAATAGTACTTTAACTTTTATATAAAATTTGAGTAAAGTTTCCACATTAAAACTTTCAAATAAAGAACTACAGATAATTACAAATGTGATTTTAGATCTGTCTGAAGTTCATACATCAGTTAAATGATTCAAAAGTAGGTAACAAAAGGATTGACAATTGTCTCCATTTGGCACAAAGAGAAGGTCATGTTGTTCTGGGTGTTAGAAGACCCAGATTCTTCAGAAAGTGAAGATTTCATAACCTTCACTCTGGTCAAGTAGAAACAATAAAGTGAATGCTGTTAGGTCAGTTTCCTCACAGAGAATAAGAACACAGGTTATTGACTAGACAGACTTGCACTGACTTCCAGCTACTACTTACTGAATATGTAACTAGGTCAAACTATTTAATATTTTATGATCTGTATTTTTATATGCATAATAGGAGTAGTATAATCCTATTATAGTAGTATAATCTATTGTGAATATTAAAGGTGATAACTTATGTAAACCTGTGCACTCTACTAGTACAATGAATGGCATGCATGCAGATATAGAAATCACTTTATATTTTTTTCCTCAGGCTGTTACACAGTATCTCACATGCAAGACAATTAAGTTGTCTAAGTTGTCTAAGCCGAAGACAAGGCTGAAAGCCTTGATGTATTATGCTTACAAAAGTTACGTAAATATGTAAGAAAGGAATTCAGAAATAAGTCAAAGTGTTTAGGTCTATATATTTTCAAAAGACATAAACTTGTTATTCAGAGATACACTTGTGGTAAAAAATGTGTTCAAGATACTGTTTTTATGAGAAGTAATTTTATACCACACAGCTATGGAGAGAAAGTGTAAAATCATGAAACTTCCACAGGGAGTCAGAAGTAAGCCACTTAAAATGCCTCTTGACTACAGAGTATGACAAATTGTTCCCTCCCAAATCAATTTTAATTAATTTAATTTAATTGTAGTTTGTAATACCATGAGATACAATATACACTGCTGATACTCTTTTTCATTGTAGGCTTATAAAATCTTACAGTTATATTTCATTCAGAGCAATTAATGACATTTATAAATATCCCATGTCAAACTAAAGACATATGAAATTTTAATATATATTTATTTTCTAATTACTGGTATATGAATAAAACAACTTTAGTTTTTATTTTCAACTGATGATACATAATACAGCAAAATATCCTTTTCCTTTTCCAACTCCAGCTGAATTGGGCAAAGGAAACAAAAACATACTCATACCATGAAAACATCATCTTAGCAATTTCTCCGAAGTCAGGTGGAATGAATCTACCAAATGAAAGAATGTGAGCCACAGCTGCTGCCCCAAAATTGATCTGTTTAGTACAACATTTCTGTTTAATTTTTCATGATGGATCATGACACAAAAAACATCTTGACATGAACTGAACTTGACATTTGGCAAATTAATCTATTGTTTTCTTTTCAGAAACAAGAAATGTTGTTAATTTGCAGCATATTCACAGCATATACCAACATATATATAATTACATAACATATGGCAAATGATAAATGGTCTATGAGACATTGTATTCAAAATGAACACTCATTCATATAGGACTTAACTATTCAATTCTAGCTAAGTACTTGTAAGTGATTCTAGCAAAATTTTTGGTTTTTAGTTTATTTGTTGATATTATTTATTTTTCTCCTTGTCAGTGAAGCTGATTTGTTCAATTTCAATCAATATTTAGATGGAATTCACATATATCTTATATGAATATATTAAGTAAATATATAAAGTAAACATAAGAAATTATAATGATAATTCAAAATACCTTCTCGGAAACTTTTTTTTTTTTACAAAGCAAAACATATTTCTGCATAGTTTGATTTTTAAGTAAGGTAATATATTAAAATTATGCTTTAAAACCATCATTCTGAACATTACACAGATCAAAGATGAGAAAGAAACAGGCTTGGAAGCAGAGGAATCAGAAAGAAAGCTATTTGAAGAATCTAGGTAAGAGATAATAGTAACTATCCTAGTGTGTTGTGGTAGATAGAAAGAAGTTTATAGATTTAATAGCGCCAAATTAAAGAAAGCCACACAACATGAGTTGTGAGGGTTTAAGGTGTATCCAGGATCTTACTGAGGACTATAGCCTGGTGACAACCACTCAATCAGCTCAGAGGAAACTGCTCTGAGGAAATAGTGAAAATGAAAGTTACCCAGTCATGTCTGACTCTTTGTGACCCCGTGGACTCTACAGTCCATGGAATCTCCAGGCCAGAATACTGGAGTGGGTAGCCTTTCCCTTCCCCAGGGGATCTTCTCAACCCAGGGATCGAACCCAGGTCTCCCGCGTTGCAGGAGAAATGGAGGAGTAACCAATTTATATATGATTTGTGGCTGAGGAATACGTGCAATCAAACATACATCTTTATAAATGATTACTGTTGGTCACAAAGAACGGACATCTCAAGTAAATGATTTTAGTACTTTACTATGTATGGGAAGATGTAAGAATCTGGGTCATTCTAGTTCTTCCTGAGATGTTTATCTGTCTAAGGAGCCTGTTTGTCCAAATCTCAGGGGGCCTCATTCTGTTATTGTCTTAATTTTTCTAAGAGTGACCATCAGTCAATAACTGCAGTGGGTTACAAGTTAATCCTTGTAGACTTTGTGGACAGCAATCTTCTCTGTTCTTTGTTCAGAAGAATAGGAAAGTTTGGGGAAAAGATGAGTTAATTTTAGACATGTTGGCTTTCAAATGCTTAAATTTGAATTCACTAAGTTAAAAAAAAGAAACAAAACATTGTGTTAAGACAGAATAGATCACAAAGGAAATACGTGAAAGTGCTAAGACCCTAGTGCATGATTTTAGTCACCTTGTGTAGATGAGATCACTTAGGTAAAAAAGTATAATCCTCTTTTATACTGGGTGAATTCTTCCTCACATTTTCATTAGTACTCAAACTGCTGTATATATATATTTGAGCTCAAATTACATGCAGTAATAAGCATTCTGCAACATTATTAGGTATGTGATAGTCTGATCTAATTAAACAAGAGACAATAAAACAAATAACTTCCATTCCCAAAATAAACTGCTTCCAAGTAACTAAAGAGTACCCCATCTTTCAAAACAAAAAAAGTGTTTTCTCTACATTCCTTGTGAAATTGTTTCTTAATAATATAGTTTAGTTTGATGTAAAAATATGTATCAGAAAGGCCATATCAAAATATCCTATCAGGTTTATCATATCAAGCTCTATTAAACACTTACAAACTATGGGGAATATTTTAGAAAACAATTATTTGCAATTTTGTGAGAAAATAAAATAAACAGACATAAACTACAGAAATATACCATGGGAGAAGAGAACTGAGATTATATATATAAGAATTTTTACTCGAGAGTACTCCCTAAACCACAGGTGTCAGAGAAGGGAGCTGGAAGCTCCAGTACAATGCCATAATTTCCTTGTTGTAGTAGCAAGATACTGCAGTTTGGGGTTGCCAAAGCTGCAGAAAGGTGAAGATGAAAATTATATAAAGAAAAGAGCTGCAGATGAAGAAGCCTAAACATGTATATAAACTCCCACTCGAATTCTTGGCTGATCATAAAATGAATTTATAGGGGAGAATAAAAAGAGCTAGTGGGCAGCAGTATTTTGAACTGAGTGAAATTTTCAGCTCTTGCCCATTGCTGGGGAAACTGAGTTTGCAGTTTAAGTCCAGCCAAGATGACTTCATTCTAGGACAAAATCCACACACTTCAGGGAGAGGTAACTGAGTATATTACTATTCACAGTATTATGGCCAAAACAAACAAATACACAACAACAAACAAAACACTATGTAAAAATTAGAAAAGGGTATAACAGCTTAATAGAAAACAGCCTAGAGATTATTCAAGTGCTGGAATTGCAAGACAAGGACTTTAGAGTAATCATCAGATGCATATTCAGCTACTTAAAGATAAATATGATCATAATAAACAGATGTAGAATATTATGACGGAGAAGGCAATAGCAGCCCACTCCAGTACTCTTGCCTGGAAAATCTCATGGACGGAGGAGCCTGGTGGTCTGCAGTCCTGGGGTAGCTAAGAATCGGACACGACTGAGAGACTTCACTTTCACTTTTCACTTTCATGCATTGGAGAAGGAAATGGCAACCCAATCCAGTGTTCTAGCCTGGGGAGTCCCGTCGAGAGAGGAGCCTGGTGGGCTGCCGTCTATGTGGTCACACAGAGTTGGACACGACTGAGACGACTTAGCAGCAGCAGCAGCAGAATGTTATGACAGGAAAAATACAAATATTTAGGCAAACAGATTTCTAAAACTGAAGACTACAATAACTATAATGACAAATTTATTAGATGGGCTTACCAGCAGGTTTCGGGGCAGATGACAGGGCGGGTGTATTTGAGAATAAAAATTGTCATCAGAGAATAAAATTGAAAAATTATGAAGATAATTACAGTGACATGTTGGACAATATCAAACCCTCTAATATATATATACATAAATGTGTGTGTGTACATACATATGTATGGGCTTCCCTGGTGGCTCAGAGGGTAAGGAATCAGGTTGCAAAGCAGGACACGTTGGTTTAATCTCTGGCTCGAGAATCCCCTAGCAAAGGGAATGGCTACCCACTCTAGTATTCTTGTCTGGGGAATTCCATGGACAGAGCCTGGTAGGCTACAGTCCATGGAGTCACAAACAGGTATGACTGAGTGACTAACACTTTCATATATATAATGTGTGTGTGTGTGATCTAAAAGGATAGGAGGGAGGGAATTGAGCAAATGAACATTTTAAGAAACAATAGATAAGTATTTCCCAAAGTCAATACTAGAGAGGGTAGCCATTCCTTCTCTAGGGGATCCCCAAATCAGGGATTGAACCAAGGTGTCCTGCATGCAGGCTGATCCCTTACCCTTAAAACCATCAGGGAAACCCATACATATATACATACACACAAACATTTGTGTATATGTATATTAGAGGGTTTGATATTATCTGATATGTCACTGTATTATCTTCATAATTTTTCAATTACATTCTCTGATGAACATTTTTATTCTCAAATACACCAACCCTGTCTGCCCTTGAAATCTGCATGGTGTAGAGCTGTATATGTCCACCCAAGATGGACGGGTCATGGTGGGGAGTTCTGATAAAACATGGTCCACTGGAGAAGGGAATGGCAAACTAGTATTCTTGCCTTGAGAACCCCATGAACAGTATGAAAAGGCAAAAAGATAGGACACTGAAAGATAAACTCCCCAGGTTTATAGGTGCAAATATGGCACTGGCAATCAGTGGAGAAAGAATTCCAGAAAGAATGAAGAGACAGAGCCAAAGCAAAAACAATACCCAGTTGTGGATGTGACTGGTGATGGAGATAAAGTCAGATGCTATAAAGAGCAATATTGCATAGGAAGCTGAAATGTTAGGTCCATAAATCAAGGCACATTGGAGGTGACCCAACAGGAGATGGCAAGAGTGAACATTGGCATTTTAGGAGTCAACGAACTAAAATGGACTGTAATGGGTGAATTTAACTCACATAACCCTTATATCTACTACTGTGGGCAAGAAATCCTTAGAAGAAATGGAATAGCCATCATAGTCAACAAAAAACTCCAAAATGCAGGATTGGATGCAATCTCAAAAACAACAGAATGAACTCTGATCATTTTCAAGGCAAAGCATTTAATATCACAGTAATCCAAGTCTATGCCCTGGCCAGTAATGCTGAAGAAGCTGAAGTTGAATGGTTCTATGAAGACATACAAGATCTTCTAGAACTAACACTGAAAAAAAGATGTCCTTTTCATTATAGGGGACTGGGATGCAAAAGTATGAATTTAAGAAATACCTGGAGTAACAGGCAAATTTGGCCTTGGAGTACAAAACGAAGCAGGTCCAAGGCTAACAGAATTTTGCCAAGAGAACACACTGGTCATATCAAATACCCTCTTCCAACAACACAAGAGAAGACGCTATTCATGGACATCACCAGATGGTCAATTTCTAAATCAGATTGATTATATTCTTTGCAGCCAAAGATGGAGCCATTCTATACAGTCAGAAAAAACAAGACCAGGAGCTGACTGTGGCTCAGATCGTGAACTGCTTACTGCAAAATACAGAAAGAAATTGAAGAAAGTAGGTAAAACCACTAGATCATTCAGGTGTGACCTAAATCAAATCTGTTACAGTTACACAGTGGAAGTGACAAATAGATTCAAGGGATTAAATCTGATAGACAGAATGCCTGAAGAACTATGGATGGAGGTTCGTGACACTGTACAGGAGGCAGTGATCAAGAACATCCCCAAGAAAAAAGAAATGCAAAAAGGCAAAATGGTTGTCTAAGGAGGCCTTACAAATAGTTGAGAAAAGAAAAGATGCAAAAAGCAAAAGAGAAAAGGAAAGATATACACATTTGAATGCAGAGTTCCAAAGAATAGCAAGGAGAGATAAGAAAGCCTTCCTCAGTGACCAATGAAAAGAAATAGAGAAAAACAATAGAATGGGAAAGACTAGAAATCTCTTTAAGAAAATCAGAGATACCAATGGACTTTATCATGCAAAGATGGGCATAATAAAGGACATAAATGGTATGGACTTAACAGAAGCAGAAGATATTAAGAAGAGGTGGCAAGAATACACAGAAGAACTGTACAAACAAGATCTTTATGACCCAGATAACCATGATGGTGTGATCACTCACCTAGAGCCAGACATCCTGGAATGTGAAGCCAAGTGGACCTTAGGAAGCATCACTACGAGCAAAGCTAGTGGAGGTGACAGAATTCCAGCTGAGATATTTTGAATCCTAAAAGATTATGCTGTTAGAGTGCTGCACTCAATATGCCTGCAAATTTGGAAAGCTCAGTAGTGGCCACAGGACTGTTAAGGTCAGTTTTCATTCCAATCACAAAGACAGGCAATGCTAAAGAATGCTCAAACTACTGGACAATTACAATCATCTCACACAGTAGCAAAGTGATGCTCAAAATTCTCCAAGCCAGGCTTCCACAGTATGTGAACTGTGAATGTCCAGATGTTCAAGCTGAGATTAGAAAAGGCAGAGGAACCAGGGATCAAATTGCCAACATCTGTTGAATCATCGAAAAAGCAAGAGAGTTCCAGAAAAACATTTACTTTTGCTTTATTGATTACCCCAAATTCTTTGACTGTGTGGATCACAATAAACTGTGGAAAATTCTGAAAGTGATGGGAATACCAGACCACCTGACATGCCGCCTGAGAAATCTGTATGCAGGTCAGAAAGCAACAGTTAGAAGTGAATATGGAACAACAGACTGGTTCCAAATCGGGAAAGGAGTACATCAAGTTTGTATATTGTTATCCTGCTAATTTAACTTAAATGCAGAGTACATCATGTGAAATGCTGGACTGGATGAAGCAAAAGCTGGAATGAAGATTGCTGGGAGAAATATCAATAACCTCAGATATGCAGATGACACCACCCTTATGGCAGAAGTTGAAGAAGAACTAAAGAGCCTCTTGACGAAAGTGAAAGAGGAGAGTGAAAAAGTTGACTTAAAGTTCAACATTCAGAAAACTAAGATCATGGCATTTGGTCCCATCATTTCATGACAAATAGATGGGGAAACAAAAGAAACAGTGAGACTTTATTTTGGGGGGCTCCAAAATCACTGCATATGGTGAGTGTAGACATGAAATAAAAAGATGCTTGCTTTTTGGAAGAAAAGCTATGATCATCCTAGATGGCATCTTAAAAAGTAGAGACATTACTTTGTCAGCAAAGGTCCATCTTGTCAAAGCTACTGTTTTTCCAGTAGTCATGTATGGATGTGAGAATTGGACTATAAAGAAACCTGAGCACTGAAGAATTGACGCTTTTGAACTGTGGTGTCGGAGAAGACTCTTGAGAGTCCCATGTACAGCAAGGGGACCCCTCCAGTCCATCCTAAAGGAAATCAGTCCTGAATATTCATTGGAAGGACTGATGCTAAAGTGAAACTCCAATTCTTTGGCCACCTGACTCATTTGAAACTGACCCTGACTCATTTGGAAAGACCCTGATGCTGGAAAGAGTGAAGTCAGGAGGAGAAGGGGATGGCAAAAGTTTAGATGACTGAATGGCATCACCGCACGATATGGATATGAGTTGTTGATGGACAGGGAAGCCTGGCGTGCTGCAGTCCAAGGGGTTGCAAAGAGTTGGACATGACTGAGTGACTGAATTGAATTTTAAAATAAATGACAGATCTAAGAAACTCTTCTCACTTTAAACAAGAATAAAGTAAAGAAAAAAACACATTTAAGATTATCAAACTTTTGAAAATAAGTGAAAAAAATTAGATGAAAATGTTCTATGGATACTTCCAGAAAGCAGGGAAAAAATAGCATATTACCTAGAGGGGAGCAACTATACTAATGAAACTTTCTTCTATGAAAATAATGGAAACTAGAAGTCAAAAAATGAAATATGCAAAGTGGTGAATTGAAAGGAAAAATAATCAACCCTGTATTATATTTCCAGAAAAATCATATTTCAAAGATAAAGGTGAAATAAAAACATTTGTATATAACTCTTAACTGTAAGAATCCATAATCAGCAGATCTGCACACTGGAAAATAAGCCAAAATCAGTTTTTCAGCTGATAATAATGTGATGTGGAGACTCAGATCTCCTGGAAGAAATGAAGAGGAATGGATGTGGGATTGAAAGTCATTAAAATCTTTATACTGTATTGTGCTTTTAAAATATATGTCAATATAATATATGTGACAATGACTACACAAAGGACAGAGCAGTAAATTGAGTTATACTATTAAAAGGTTCTTGCATTTTATGTGAGATAGTAAAATATTAACTTCACATAAACTTGATAGGTTAATGATGCATATCATAATACGTAGATCAAGCACTGAAAATAAAGCAAAGATATAGCTTAAAATTCAAATAATTGAGTAATTAAAATACAATACTATTTTAAAAAATTAACCTAGAAAAAGAAGGAAAAGGAACTTGGTATAGAAATAACAGGAAAAATAAAAAAGCAGAAACAAAATGGTAAATCTAAAACCAGTTATAAGAATAATTACATTTACTTGAAAAGGATTATACTTAGCAAATAGTGTAGAACACACATTGAGGGGAGATGGCACTTTGTTTGATGTATACTTTATGTCAGTTCTTACAATTAATGTAATTATCCTTCATTCTTCTTATTATACTGTGACATGCCATGCATGTTTAATAAATGTTAGCATGGATAGTTTCTCAGAGGCTTTGCTTTGTTCTTTTATCTTAAATTAAATTTTACTGAAGTATAGTTGATTCACAACATTGTGTTAGTTTCTGCTTTACAGAAAAGTGAATCAGTTATACATACATCTACTCTTTTTTAGATTCCACTCTCGTGTGGTCATTACAGAGAATTTGGTAGAGTTTCCTGTGGTATACTGTAGGTTCTTATTAGCTATCTATTTTATATACAGTAGTGTGTATATGTCAATACTGATCTCCCAATTTACTCTCCCCTCCTCCATTTTCACTTTGGTAACAATAACATCTTCTGCATCTGTGAGTCCATTTCTGTTTTGAAAATAGATTCATTTGTACCATTTTTTATATTCCACATATAGGTGATATCATATGATACATCTTTGTCTGTTTGATGTATTTCACACATTATGACAGTTTCGAGGTCCATCCATGTCATTGAAAAAACACATTATTTCAATCCTTTCTTTATTCATGCCTCCACTGATGGGCATTTAGGTTAGTTCTGGGTATTGTAGTACTACAAAGAACTAGAGTGCGTGTAGTCTGACAATCTTGATTCCAGCTTGTGACTCATCCAGCCTGGCATTTCACATGATGTACTCTGCCCTTAATTAAATAATCAAGGTGGGAATATATAGCCTTGACATACTCTTTCTCTAATTTTGAACCAGTGTGTTGTTCCATATACCGTTCTGACTGTTGCTTCTTGGCCTGCATACAGGTAACTAAGGAGGCAGGTAAGGTGATCTCTTATTCCCATCTCTTTAAGAATTTTCCAAGTTTTTTGTGATCCACACAGAAAAAGGCTTTAATATAGTCCATGAAGCAGAAGTAGATAATTTCCAAGCTGTTTCTGTGATCCAACAGATGTTGCAATTTGATCTCTGGGTCCTATGCCATTTCTAAATCCAGATTGTACATCTGGAAGTTCTTGGTTCATGTATTGCTGAAGGCTAACTTGAAGGATTTTGAACATTTTCTTGTCAGCATGTGACATGAGGGCAATTTTACAGTAGCTGGAACATTCTTTAGCATTGCCCTTCTTTGGAATTGGGATGAAAACTGACTTTGTCCAGTCCAGTGATCACTGCTGGGTTTTCCAAATTTGCTGGCATATTGAGTGAAGCGTTTTGACAGCACTATCTTTTAGAATTTGAAATAGCTCAGCTTGAATTCCATCACCTCCTCTAGCCTTGTTCATAGAAATGCTTCCTAAGTCCCACTGGAGTTCACACTCCATGACATCTGGTTCTAGGTGAATGACCACACAGCTGTGGTTACCCAGGTCATTAAGACATTTTTTTGTACAGTTCTTCTGTGTATTCATGCCACCTCTTCTTAATATCTTCTGCTTTTGTTAGATTCGTGCAGTTTCTGTCCTTTATTGTGCCCATTATTGCATGAAATGTTCCCTTGGTATCTTATGTTTCTGAAAGGATCTCTGGTCCTTCCCATTCTATTTTTCCCCTGTATTTCTTTGCATTGTTCACTGAAGAAGACTTTATCTTTCCTTGCTATTCTCTGGAACTTTGCATTCAGTTTGGTATATCTTTCCCTTTCTCTACCTTTCACTTATTTTCTCATCTATTTGTAAGGCCTCCTCAGACAATCGTTTGCCTTCTTGCATTTCATTTTCTTTGGGATGGTTTTAGTCACTACCTCCTATACAATGTTACAAACCTCCATCCAAAGTTCTTCAGGCACTCTGTCTATCAGATCTAATCCCCTGAATCTATTGGTCACCTCCACTGTGTAATCATGAGGGATTTGATTTAAGTCGTACCTGAATAGCCTAGTGGTTTTTCCTACTTTCTTCAACTTAAGTCTGTAGTTTGCAATAAGTAGTTCATGGTCTGAGCCACAGTCAGCTCCCGGTCTTGCTTTTTGCTACCTGTATAAGGATTCTCGATCTTTGGCTGCAAAAAATATAATCAATCTGATTTTGGTATTGGCCATCTGGTGATGTCCATGTGTAGAGTCATCTCTTGTTTTAGAAGCTGGTTTTTGCTGTGACTAAAATATTCTTTTGGCAAAACTCTGTTAGCCCCTGTCCTGTTTCATTCTGTACTTCAAGGCCAAACAAGTCTGTTACTCCATGTATCTCTTGACTTCCTACTTTTGCTTTCCAATCCCCTATGATGAAAAGGTCACCTTTTATGACGTTACTTTTAGAAGGTCTTGTAGGTCTTCATAGAACCATTCAACTTCAGCTTCTTCACCATTAGTGTTTGGGACAAAATTGTGATACTGACCAGTGTTGCCTTGGAAACGAATCAAGATCATTCTGTCATTTTTGAGATTGCAACCAAGTACTGCATTTCAGACTCTTATTGACTATGAGGGTTACTCCATTCCTTCTAAGGGATTCTTGCCCACAGTAGTAGATATAATAGTCATCTGAATTAAATTTGCCCATTCTTGTCCATCTTAGTTCATTGATTACTAAAATTTTGATGTTCACTCTTACTATCTCCTGCTTGACCACATCCAATTTGCCTTGATTTGTGGACCTAACATTCCAGGTTCCTATACAATATTGCTCCCTACAGCATCGAACTTTGCTTTCACCACCAGACACCTGGAAGTCATTTCTGCTTCTTCCCAGCCTCTTCATTCTTTCTGGAGCTGTTTTTCTTTTATTCCCCAGTAGCATATTGGACACCTACCAACCTGGGGACTTATTTTCCGGTGTCATTTTTCATACTTTACAGGGAGGGAGCACAGCCCTCACCCATCAGCAGAAAATTAAAGATATACTGAGCATGGCCCTTCTCACCACAGCAAGATCCAATTTTCACCACAGCCAGTCCCTCCCTTCAGGAAGGTTGCACAATCCTCTTATCTTCATCTATCAGAAGGCAGACAGAATAAGCAAGAAGTACAATATTACGATCTCCAGAACAAAAACCACAATCACAGAAAATTAACCAAAATCATCACACGGATCACAGCCTTGTGTAACTCAACGAAGCTAAGAGCCATGCCCTGCAGTGCTACCCAAGACAGACAGCTCATATTCGCAAGTTTTGACAAAATGTGTTCCTTCCACCGGAGAAGGAAATGGCAAGGCACTTCAGTATTCTTGCCTTGAGAACCCCATGAACAGTATGAAAAAGCAAAAAGATATGACACTGGAAGATGAGAACTCCCCCCATCCCCCAGGTCAGTAGGTGTCCAGTATGCTACTGGGAAGAGTAGAGAAACAGCTCCAGAAAGAATTGACTATATTAGTAAGTAGTGTAGTCATTCTGACAATATTGTCAAAATCCAGTGGAAATACATCAATAGAAATGAGTACAATTTTGCTAAATTGTTTAGCATATGGACTACCACATTCTTATCAGAAAATTAGCTGGGAGAAATTGCTGCTACATTAAAAAAAAATATTTGAGATAACTTCGTTGTTTGAGATGACTAAGTTTTACCTAACCTTATTTGTAAGATTATGTAAAAATAACTTCTATCATAATTAAATGTCATCTAATTCCCCAAATATGATACTATTTTATGTTAGCGTTTATGGACCCTAGAATTTTGGTTTTAGCACTGTTTTACTGAATCACTTGCCATCTTTCCTTAACAGGGTTTGTTTTGAATCTTACTTAACAATATTGCCTGAAGATACATTACTTTAAAAATTGTTGCAATGAGAAGTATTAAATTTGCAGGATATGGAAAACAAGCTGTTTGCTTATAGGCAAAAATTTTCAAAGGGCCTAATTAGTTGAACTGAAAGCTGTGTTGCAGCTTCAAAATTAACAGGGAACTGAATTATTAGCTTTAAGTTACAAAACTTCAGGTGACCATCTGAGCTCTTCTATATTATTCGAACATACTGAGGAATTAGATAATTATTCACTCTATTTATATCCGTTACAAGACACAGGCATACCTTGGACATATTGTGGATTTGGTTCCAGACCACCACAATAAAGGGGATATCTCAAAGTGAATCACATGAAATTTTTGGCTTCCCAGTACACAAAAAGCTATATTTATTAAGTATGTAATAGCATTATGTTTAAAAAAAAAGCAGAGCGCATACACTGATTTAAAAATACTTTGCTGAAAAATGCTAACCATCATCTGATAACATGCTGTTACAGCAAATCTTCAATTTGTTAAAAAACAAACAAACCAGTATCTGCCAATTTTAACAAAGCACAGTAAAAGAAGTGTACCTGTGTGTGTGTATGTGTGTATATATATATATATATATATATATATATACACACATACATAGAGAGAGAGTGTGTGTGTATAGTCTTCCTATTGTTTATCTTGGCTTTAGAATACTCACAATATATATTTTGGACACAAGCACTTTACATTTAATGTCTGTCTTACTGATTAGAAAAGGCATTAAACAAAGAAATATGACTTCACATGTTGTGTATTCATACTCTCAATCATATTTCTCCATTTTAGAATATTAATGGTGATCTTTTGTCAATCCACATGATCCTAAAATTAGCTGTTCTTTCTCTCACCACTCTGTTAAGGTGAAGTTAGTGTTTTTTTCTTACAATTTTGCTGCCTTCCTCACTTCCCACTGCCAACTAAAGCAGAATACATATCTTTTGGTTGATCTAGGGTGACAGAACCTTACTTTTCAAGCAAGACTGAAGTTGCTGTGTAACTTACAAAGGTGGGTATTCCTAAGCACTACTCAGTTGTCTTACTCCACTATCACCTTGCTTCCTCTTTAAAGAGGAGTTTGAGAAGAAAGGAAGGGTGGGCAGCTAAGAACAAAGCCCCATACAGGCAACCTTATTCCTAGTAGATGTCAGTTTGGGGATCATCCAAGATCATGTTTGGCTGTTTTGGTAGAATAGTGTATAATGGAGGACTCTCTATTCGTGATGTGGGTGTCTAATTTTTATCTGAAGATGGGGTTTTATTTACTTATTTTTGGCTGTGCTGGGTCTTCACTGATACACGGGCTTTTCTCTAGTTGCAGAGTATGGGCTTCTCATTGAGGTGCAAAGCACCTTGTTGCAGAGCATGGGCTGTATCATTTTAGAATGAATGAGATTCAACATCTGAGTGATATAATAAATTTGTCTTTCTCATATTTCACTTCTTATGGTAATCTCAAGGTCCATCCAGGTTGCTGCAAATGGTATTTTTCATTCTTTTTATGGCTGAGTAATATTCTATTATATAAATGTGGTGCATCTTTTTTATCCATTCATCTGTTGACGGACATTCAGGTTGCTTCCATATCTTGGCTGTCATATGCTTCCATATCTTAGCACTATTATAGACAGTGCTACTCTGAACATTGAGTGCATGGATCTTTTGTAATTATGATTTGCTCCAGATATATGCCCAGAGTGGGAAGGATTACTGGATTATATGGTAGTTCTATTCTTAGTTTTTTTTTTAAGGAACCTCCATACTGTTCTCCATAGTGACTGTACCGATTTAAATTCTCACTAATAGTGTACGAGCCTTCCTTATTTTATTAATTTTAGCATAAAATGTATGAAAAACATGAGAAAACAATGCTATATTTGATTTTTTTTCAGAGGAATATGGTAGTTTCTCAATTCATCTATATTATTTTTTTTCTTTCAATATTCAAAATTAGAGCACACACATGTAGATGCACACACCATGCATGCATGAATATACTGTGGATACATAGACTCAAAACCAAGATAAAATACAAAATTCAGCCTTAGAATAAATTTACCACATACTTTTTGAAGTTGAGGCACAAATTTGTCATTTACCTAGTCAAAGAAAAATGGTATGGTAACATGAAAGATGAAAAGGGTAGGAACAGGTAGAAACAATTATTTATAAGATCTTGATATTCATGCAAAGAACACATATATTGAAAGGAAAAGCTTTTTTTTTTCCTTGAATTTAATATTAAGAAGAAGAGGGGAACAAGAGGATGGAGGAGTAGATAGACATGGAGTTCATCTCTCTCCATGGACACATCAGGAATACACCTTCAGACACAGAAGTACATGCAGAACACCAGCTGAGAGCAGACAGGAGTACGTAACCAGTGGAAAAGAACATATAGAACCACACAAATATCGGTAGGATGAAGGAACTAGGGGGAAAAACAGGAGTGTTAGTAGGATGGGACCTGCCCTCAGTGGGTGGGGGAACTGAAGCAGGGGTCTGATCCCCACAGCGGGGCAAATGTCTGAGTCAGAGGAGAAACATTTAAGGCTAAGAGTGAAACAGCTGATCTGTGGCAGCCTAAATGGAATGAGAATCAGACAGTCCTTGCCACAGTCATACATACCCAAGACAGGAATGCTGGTCTCCTGGAAGGTGGAGTGGCTGGGAGCTGGAGTTTAGGGATTGTGGAGCAATCCCAGGGAAGGGCTGCTGTGGACTGCTGAGAGACGGATTGAGGGGATGTGAGAGAGGAGATCATGGTGGGAAATGCTGGTGGAAGAAAGCCAGGCGGCCATGGAAGCAAGGTGATACTGCTGAGTCACTTGTAGGGGGTGGAACCATCACCATAGCCTCCTTCTCCCCACACAAGCACCAGCGGCTGAACAATAGAGAGGCTGGCCCATCAAACCCCAAACACAGTGAAATACAGATTAGGACCCCACCCCCCCAAGGTTCTACTTTCACTGCCTGACTGTGGATTTACAGAGTAGGACCCCAGCCAGGGGGGTCCCTCTATGTGCCTGAACAGGTGGAGCTATGGAGAAAGACTGGCCAAAGAGGCCTTCTGATCACCAGCTACAAGAGGCTCTAAAAAAGACTCTGATAGGGTCATAACTCCTATGGTGGAGGCAGTCTCTGTCACTGCACACTTGGAAACAAAAAAGACCCCAAATAACCAAAGCAGTCTTGAGAAAGAAGGGAGCTGGAAGAATCAACCTTCCTGACTTCAGATTATACTACAAACCTACAGTCATCAAAACAGTATCAGTTCAGTTCAGTTCACTCGCTCAGTCGTGTCTGACTCTTTGCGACCCCATGAATTGCAGCACGCCAGGCCTCCCTGTCCATCACCAACTCCCAGAGTTTACCCAAACCCATGTCCATCGAGTCAGTGATGCCATCCAACCATCTCATTCTCTGTCGTCCAATTCTCCTCCTGCCCTCAATCCTTCCCAGCATTAGGGTCTTTTCCAATGAGTCAACTCTTTGCATGAGGTGGCCAAAGTATTGGAGTTTCAGCTTCAACATCAGTCCTTCCAATGAACACCAGGACTGATCTCCTTTAGGATGGATTGATTGGATCTCCTTGCAGTCCAAGAGACTCTCAAGAGTCTTCTCCAACACCACAGTTCAAAAGCATCAATTCCTTGGCGCTCAGCTTTCTTCACCTTCCAACTTTCACATCCATACATGACCATTGGAATAACCATAGCCTTGACTAGACGGACTTTTGTTGGCAAAGTAATGTCTCTGCTTTTAAATATGCTATCTAGGTTGGCCATAACCTTCCTTCCAAGAAGTAAGCGTCTTTTAATTTCATGGCTGCAATCACCATCAGCAGTGATTTTGGAGCCCAAAAATATAAAGTCTGACACTGTTTCCACTGTTTCCCCATCTATTTCCCATGAAGTGATGGGACCAGATGCCATGATCTTAGTTTTCTGAACGTTGAGCTTTAAGCCAACTTTTTCACTCTCCTCTTTCACTTTCATCAAGAGGCTCTTTAGTTCTTCTTCACTTTCTGCCATAAGGGTGGTGTCATCTGCATATCTGAGGTTACTGATATTTCTCCCAAGAATACAGCACAAAAACAGAAATATAGATCAATGGAACAGTATAGAAAGCCCAGAAATAAACCCATGTACCTATGGGTACCTTATTTTTGACAAAGGAGGCAAGAATATACAATGAGGCAAAGAGAGCATCTTCAATAAATGGTGCTGGGAAAACTGGAGATATACATGTAGAAGAATGAAATTAGAACACTTCCTAACATCATACACAAAGATAAACTCAAAATATATAAAGACCTAAATGTAAGACCAGAAACTTTATAGCTCTTAGAGGAAAACATAGGCAGAACACTCGATGATGTAAATCAAAGCAAGATCCTCTATGACACACCTCCGAGAGTAATGGAAACAAAAATAAATGTATACAAGTGGGACCTGATTAAATTTAAAAGCTTTTGCACAGCAAAGAAAACCATAAGCAAGGTGAAAAAACAACCATCAGCATGGGAGAAAATAAAGCAAATGAAACAACTGACAATTTAATTTCCAAAATATACAAGCAAGTCATACAACTCAATACCAGAAAAACAAATAACCCATTCAAAAATTGGGGGAAAAGACCTAAACAGACATTTCTCCAAAGAAGACATACAGATGGCTAACAAACACATGAAAAAATGCTCAACATTGCTTATTATTAGAGAAATGCAAATCAAAACTACAATGAGATATCACCTCACACCAGTCAGAATGGCCCTCATCAAAATGTCTACAAACAATAAATGCTGGAGATGGTATGGAGAAAAAGGAATGCTGTTGCTTTTTTGGTGGGAATGCAAATTGATACAGCCACTATCAATGGTGGTATGGAGATTCCTTAAAAAACTAGGAATAAAACCACCATATGACCCAGCAATCCCAATCCTAGGCATATCCCTTGAGAGAAGCAAAACTGAAAGAGACACTTGTATCCTATTGTTCATTGCAGCACTATTTACAATAGCTAAAACATGGAAGCAACCTAGATGTCCATCAACAGATAAATGGATAAAGAAGTCATGGTACATATACACAATAGAATATTACTCAGCCATAAAAAAGAATGTATTTGAGTCAGTTCTAATGAGAAGGATGAACCTTGAACCTATTATACAGAGTGAAGTGAGTCAGAAAGAGAAAGATAAATACCATATTCTAATGCATATATACGGAATCTAGAGAAATGGTGCTGAAGAATTTATTTACAGAGCAACAATGGAGAAACAGACATAGAGAATAGACTTATGGACATGGGGAGAGGGGAGGAGAGGGAATGGGAAGAGTAACATCGAAACTTACATTGCTAAGTCTGCTAAGTCACTTCAGTCGTGTCCGACTCTGTGCGACCCCATAGATGGCAGCCTATCAGGCTCCGCCATCCCTAGGATTCTCCAGGCAAGAACACTGGAGTGGGTTGCCATTTCCTTCTCCAAATGGAAACTTACATTACCATATGTAAAATAGATATTCAGCGGAAATTTGTTGTATGGCTCAGGAAACTCAAACAGGGGCTCTGTATCAACCTAGAGGGGTGGTATAGGGGGAGATGGGAGGAAGTTTCAAAAAAGAGGGGATATATTATACCTATGGCTAATTCATGTTGAGATTTGACAGAAAATAGCAAAAGCCTGTAAAGCAATTATCCTTCAATAAAAAATAATTTTTTTTAAAAAAGAAAAGGATATAGCATGACAAATTGTATAGAGAACTAGCTCCTTTCTTTTAAAGTAGGATGTCAATGTCCTTAGCATTAGATAAAAGTTCTTGCAATAGAGATTTTCAGACAGGATAAGCTATGAAATCAGTCTTCCTAGGAGGCACTTAATTCTGATGAAAATATTAGAGTTTCTTCCCCCATTCTTCCTTTTACTACTATTTGAGAAAAATTGTTTTACATACTTTATTAATACTAACACATGTGGTACACCAAATAACTAAAGCTTCTACAATTCTAACTGAGCTCTCTCTTCTCTATGGTCATTATGAACTGAATGTTTGTGCTCTCCCTTCTTGTTATTCAGTCACCCATCATGTCCTACTCTTCGCGACCTCATGGACTGCAGCACGCCAGGCTTCCTTGTCTCTCACCATCTCCCGGACTTTGTCCAAGTTCATGTTGATTGCATCGGTGAGGCTGTCCAGCTATCTCATCTTCTGTCATCCTCTCCTCCTTCTGCCCTCAATCTTTCCCAGCATCAGGGATTTTTCTAATGTGTCAGCTGTTCACATTAGATGACTAAAATACTGGAGCTTTAGCTTCAGCATCAGTCCTTCCAGTGAATATTCAGGGTTGATCTCATTTAAGATTGACTGGTTTGATATCCTTGCTGTCCAAGGGACTTTCAGGAGTCTTCTCCAGCACCATAGTTCAAAGGCATCAATTATTTGGTGCTCTGCCTTCTTTACAGGGCAGCTGTCACAACCTTAGGTGAGAACTGAGAAAACCATAGCCTTGACTTATATGGACCTTTGTCAGCAGAGAACTGTTTCTTCTTTTCAAGACACTGTCTAGGTTTGTCATTGTTTTCCTGCCAAGAAGCAAACATCTTCTGATTTCACGACTGTAGTCACCATTTGCAGTGATTTTGGGGTCCAAGTAGAGGAAATATGTTACTGCTTCCATCTTCCCCCTTCTATTTGCCATGCAGTAATGGGGACTGATGCCATGATCTTAGCTTTTTTAATAGCCTTAAGCTGACTCTTTCATGCTCCTCCTTCACCTTCATCAAGAGGCTCTTTAGTTCTCCTTGGCTTTCTGCCATTAGAGTGGTATCATCCACATATCTGAGGTTCTTGATGTTTCTCCCGCCTATCTTGATTCCAGCTTGTAACTCATCCAGCCTGACATTTCTCATGATGTGCCCAGCACATAGGTTAAACAAACAGGGTGACAGCAAACAGTTCTGTCATACCCCTTTCTCGATCTTGAACCAATCAGTTGTTACATACAGGGTTTTAACTGTTGCTTAACCCACATACAGTTTTCTCAGGAGACAGGTAAAATGATCTGGTATTACTATCTCTCTAAGAATTTTCCACACAGTTTGTCATGATCTACACAGTTAAAGGCTTTAGCATAATCAGTGAAACAGAGATGTTTTTTGGAAATTACCTTGCTTTCTCTAAAATCCAGTGAATGTTAGCAATTTGATCTCTAGTTCCTCTTCCTTACTCTCCCTACCTAAATTCTAATCTTATGCTAAGATTGTAAATAAAAAAAATGTAATAAATAAATAAAGTGAAATTGTTAGTCACTCAGTCGTGTCTGACTGTTTGTGACCCCATGGACTATAGCCCACCAGGCTTCTCTTTCCATGGAATTCTTCAGGCAAGAATACTATATTAATAACCATTGCCTTCTCTAGGGATCTTCCTGACCCAGGAATTGAACCCAGGTCTCCTGCATTGCAGGCAGTAAAGTTATTGTCTGAGCCATGAGGGAAGCCCAAAATGTGCAAAGAACCACAAATAATACTGACAAATTTTTAACAATACTAGTGGTAATGTTTTTAGTATGTATAAAAGGCATGTATGTTTCTTAAGAGCAACTTACTATGTTAAATAGTTTAAAACAATGTTAATTTCCTAAACTATTTAATGTGATTAATTCCCTCTTCTACACAGGAATTCCTGGTACAGGGCCACCTGGAGCTAGGGGCCTTTGTAGAATTAAGGTTATTTAAATCCCTTTATCAAAAGTTAGTCTTTTATAATATATGTTCTACTTCAACAAAGCTTCAACTCCTGTCAGAAAAATTATCTCTGGCAGACTCTTTATTATTTATCATTGGACAAGAGACTGAAATAATATAACCTAGATGTTACCAAACTTGATTATGAATTGAAAGTAAACAACCTTACAACCTGAAGATTTTCTTAGTAAAATTTGTCTTCTGGAGGTAATGTTTGTATAATTGGAAGACAATAATGGATGAGATGGTTGGATGGCATCACTGACTCAATGGACATGAGTTTGAGTAAACTCCAGGAGTTGGTGATGGACAGGGAGACCTGGTGTGCTACAGTCCATGAGGTTGCAAAGAGTTGGACATGACTGAGCAACTGAACTGAACTGAACTGACTGAAGGTCAAACAATAAAACTTAACTGAGTAAAATTTAAAGATATCATTGGATTTATTCAATGATTCAGAGAACTGAGAAACATCCAATCTAGGAATAGAAAGAAGCTCTGGGGAGATGTGCAAAATGAAATATTTTTACAGGCAGCAGGGAGTGGAAGTAAGGAGGTTATATTAGCAAAAAGAAGATTGGTCTTGGCAAAGTCACCAGCCCATATTGGTCAGGTGATTTCTGATTGACTGGTTTAAGATTCCATTTCTGAGAGAGCTGAAGCTGTACTTAAGTGTTGGTAGTGTAAGTGTCTTCATTTTAAGCTTGTTGTCTTATTTTTAACAATAAGAAATAATGAGGAGGAATGAGCAGTGTTTTTTAACACATATCCCTTCATACAAAGACTTCTAAAAGATATTTCATTTTGCTATTATTTATAATACACTGATATTATTCTCTAAAATACAGAGCAGTTTTGAGGATTTAAATTACTGATAGTATTCACTCAATTTTACTACATAAATTATTTTATACATGTAGTTTGCATTTTTCTCTTTTAAAAGGTAGATATTGAATACCACGTTGATTAAGGAGAGTCTAAGTTAGATAATATCTCAGAAAGCTAGGTTTGTTAGGAGTCGTTTTTTTTTTTTTTTTTTTTTAAGATGAATAGAAGGGCCCAGAGATAGTCTATTGAGCACAAATGGTTGATAATCAAATCAATAGGTGGTTCAGCAACCAAGTTATGCTTATCTATCTTAAACAGTGTACTTACAACATTGCCTCTTATCTTGTCAGTCTAGACTGTATTGCCAATATGCCTTGAGATAGACATTTCAACTTTAATTCACTTTGAATTTAATTCAACTTTAATTTTGCCTCTATCCCAATGTAGTCATTTGAGAAATATCAGTAGAAACAAACTTTTGAGCATTTAAGTCTTCTATAAATGTAATTTAATAAAAATAATTATATAATTATAATGGAAAGCACTGAAATTATGGAAAAAAAAAGTCAGGAAAATTATCTATCACACTATGCTCTTTCAAAGCTTAAAGGCCTTTTGTGATGTGATTCTTAGTACATCATTGTTTTAGATTATTTTTACAAAGCAACTTTTAATTACAACAATGACATATTCTTGTGTTGCTTCTCCTCCTGCTTTGAAACACTTTTGTTACATAATTTTGTTAGAAGGAAACTGAAAAAATTGCATTCAGATTTTAATTTGTATGAGATTGATCTCCGTGTAGTTTCATTCCAGAATGAAAATATTTTACTTAAAGCTTTTCTACAGATGCTTGTTCTCCAAATTTAATTTTAGGAAAAGAAAAGGAAAGTAACTATATGGTCTATATATATGTAACATATTTATGCTGTGTTTAAGACCATTCTGAAGTCAAGTGGGTCTTAGGAATCATCACTATGAACAAAGCTAGTGGAGGTGATGGAGTTCCAGTTGAGCTATTTCAAATCCTGAAAGATGATGCTGTGAAAGTGCTGCACTCAATATGCAAGCAAATTTAGAAAACTCAGCAGTGGCCACAGGACTGGAAAAGGACAATTTTCACTCCAATCCCAAAGAAAGGCAATGCCAAAGAATGCTCAAACTACTGTACAATTGCACTCATCTCACATACTAGTAAAGTAATGCTCAAAATTCTCCAAGGCAGGCTTCAGCAATACGTGAACTGTGAAATTCCAGATGTTCAAGCTGGTTTTAGAAAAGGCAGAGGAAGCAGAGATCAAATTGACAACATCTGCTGGATCATCAAAAAAGCAAGAGAGTTCCAGAAAAACATCTATTTTGCTTTATTGACTATGCCAAAGCCTTTGACTGTGTGGATCACAATAAACTGTGGAAAATTCTGAAAAAGATAGGAATACCAGACCACCTGACCTTCTTCTTGAGAAACCTGTATGCAGGTCAGGAAGTAACAGTTAGAACTGGACATGGAAAAACAGACTGGTTCCAAATATGAAAAGGAGTATGTCAAGACTGTATATTGTCACCCTGCTTATTTAACTTATATGCAGAGTACATCATGAGAAATATTGGGCTGGAGGAAGCACCAGCTGGAATCAAGATTGCCAGGGGAAATATCAATAACCTCAGATATGCAGATGACACCACCCTTATGGCAGAAAGTGAAGAAAAACTAAAGGGCCTCTTGATGAAAGTGAAAGAGGAGAGTGAAAAAGTTGGCTTAAAGCGCAACATTCAGAAAACTAAGATCATGGCATTAGGTCCCATCACTTCATGGCAAATAGATGGGGAAACACTGGAAATGGTGGCTGACTTTATTTTTTTGGGCTCCGATATCACTACAGATGGTGATTGCAGCCATGAAATTAAAAGACGCTTACTCCTTGGAAGGAAAGTTATGACCAACCTAGACAGCATATTAAAAAGCAAAGACATTACTTTATCAACAAAGGTCAGTCTAGTAAGGCTATGGTTTTTCCAGTGGCCATGTATGCATGTGAGAGTTGGACTATAAAGAAAGCGGAGCACCAAAGAATTGATGCTTTTGAACTGTGGTGTTGGAGAAGACTCTTGAGAATCCCTTGGACTGCAAGAAGATCCAACCAGTCCATCCTAAAAGAGATTAGTCCTGGGTGTTCATTGGAAGGACTGATATTGAAGCTGAAACTCCAATACTTTGGCCACCTGATGCAAAGAGCTGACTCATATGAAAAGACCCTGATGCTGGGAAAGATTGAGGGCAGGAGGAGAAGGGGATGACATAGGATGAGATGTTTGGATGGCATCACTAACTCAATGGAAATGGGTTTGGGTAGACTCTGGAAGTTGGTGTTGGACAGGGAGGCCTGGCATGCTGTGGTTCATGAGATCACAAAGAGTCGAAAACAACTGAGTGACTGAACTGAACTTAACTGATCTCATATACTCCTATTTCTCTGTTTCAGTTCTAAGGGGCATATTTTTTGTTCTTTCTAAAGCATGCTTTCTTCATTTTTCATTTCCAAGTGCATAATTTTCTTTCCCACATTACCTGGCCATCTACATCATCTTTCAACTGAATATGAAGAGTCTTTTCATCAAGAATACCTTCTCTGAACTTATTCAAGACTAGCTTATTCATTCTCTCAATCTTACATGCCCCGACTGTCCAGTACCATAGTATGCCACAGCTCCATCCTTGCAATTACTTGTTTGGTGGTAGGGTTCTTCACTAGCCCCAAAGCTCTACGAGTGAAGTGGGTTTGTGTTTCTGCTTGTGGTCCACTCAGCACCCACTACCTGGTCAGAGAAGATACTTTCAAAATATATGTGTTGAGTAAATAAAAATAGTTCTCATGTATTACAATTTACCGGAGACTTTTCTACTGGAATTAGGTAGGTAGCTAGGTAGGCAAATAGATTTCAAATATATATTTTTGTCACACAAAGCTATCCTATAAATACTATTATCCCCATTTATAGTTGATTCTGAGGACAATAAATAGCTTGCCCCAAGTACACACACCTAATAAATGAGCTAGAATACAAACTAGGCAATCAGACTTCAGAGTCTATGCTCTTAGCCAGTGAAAATACACTATACTTTCAATGGTTGGTCTATCCTCGTGAGAATGTCAGGTGGAGTTTGTTCCAAAACAGTGACTCAAACCAACTTCAAATTAAAACAAAACAAACACAAAGAAAAAAAAAAAGAAAAGAGAGAGGAAGAAAACCTATCACTTAAAAATTACAATGCAAAGGCATAATAGCCACAGAATATATAATTAAAAATGTTCAGATTTATCTTATAGCATGTTCATTGTTTCCCCCTATTTTGTTGTGGAATTTAATTCAAAAGATTCTTTCTACTCAGTGAAAGAAATACTATACTGTTTGTTTTTCAGTTTTTCATTGCATGAAACTTTTATTTTAACCATCCTATTTGAGGTGCCCAGGCACTCCACATGATAAATCAGCTTTGAGCTTCCCCAGGAACTTCATAAAACTCACTTTTATTTTCTTCTCCTTGAGTTTTAGGCCTGCAATAGCTCAACATGATGTTCTTTTAAGAATAGACTCCTACTAAGATTACATCTGTTCACACTGATTTCCTTTTTTTTTAAGTTACTAAAGACAAAATATGCAAATATGAATTAAGACTCACAATATTCCTTTAACAGCAAAGGCATTTTTCTGCATAGGAGGTTTTTTGTTTTTTGCCATTTAACGTTACTTTAAACATGTTTACCTGTTTTCAAAAGCCTATCTCTTTACTTCCATACATGAATCACAACTATGGATTAAAATTCATTAGCTTTCTGATATTAATGAGACTCTAATGAAAGGAAATTGTGGAAAATCAATACAGGTGTGACCAACATAATTAGTTATTTGTAGTGCAAAATAAATTTCTATTGATGAGAAATTTAAATATAAAATTAGAGCATTACAAGCATATGACTTTTATCTTCCCTGTGTCTCTTTTACCTTTTACTTTTTGTTCAAATAGTATAATAGTATAGGGTTTATGTAGTACTCATTTCATATAGGTAAAACTTATAAAGGTACACCATGGAATTCTAATAAACTACTTTAAATGAAGTAATTTGTTTATAATTCATCTGAAATGAGAAGTAAAGATTTGCAGTAAGGTGGAAATATTTCTACTAGTATGAATTTTTATTGTATCCTTTAATCATGTATTTAGCTGAGACAGCCATCCCTCCACCAAAATTTCTCCCCTTCACTCATATTACTAGTAGTACCAGTCATGTGGCTTAGACATTTCTCACAGAAACTCTGGTTTCTTTTTTTGAAAAGGCAGTAGAAACAAAAGTCTGTGTACTAGATGTGCTTATTGCTACTAGTGTGTTATTGCCTATAAGCCATTTCTCCTGACAAAACAAGGAAGTATGTGTGTGTGTGTGTGTGTGTGTGTGTGTGTTTACACCTTTTTAGATACAGACCCATAAGTATTTCTATATATAGCTCATACACACACATATTAAATTAAACATGATTTCAGACTGAAGTCTCAAACTAATCCATTACAACATAGATCATTCTAGAATCCTCCCCTTATCTCTTACTCCACGATCCAACACCAAGAAACCTAATGTCAACCATCTGTCACCCATTTGCTTCAAGTACACGTGTATAGCACTGTCAGAATTGTGGATCTGCTGTTACATCCTTAGGAAATAATTTTATAAACTAAAACCAGTTTCTTTTGTCTTAGCCTTACAGATTCCAGTCATTTCAATTACTTATATCATTGATTTTTCCTCTTACTCATATCAGGAAGATCATTTCATTTCATACATATGTAATACAATTGCATTGCTTTGTTATAATCTGAAGGTTCACTTTTTCTTCTGTAAATTTCCTCCTCCAGGAGACCTTCCTAACTGTACATAAAGGAGACTTCATTAATGCACATTAGAGGATACCCCAGGTTAACCTGTTATAGAAAACTGTCTCTTGAGTCTTTAAATTCTATACCAATTCCTCTATACCAATACCAATTCTATACCGATACCTCTGGTTGGCCGATTATTTCTTTATTTAGATTTTAAGGTGAATGACCTGGGGCTATTTGTTTCCATCAATCTGATTGCAAATCTAAAGGCACAGTTGAAATGTCTATTGTTCTTGTTATCCTCAGAAGAGATTGCTGCAAATCTACTCTATGATTCTCATTCTTTTCAGCTTACAATACAAATAGCTTATTATTTTTTGCAACCTATATCTTATAATAAAGCAGTGCGGAAAAATTAAATAGAAGAAAGTTCAGTTGCCATATAGGCTATGAAAATGATTTTCTGGTGGTGATTTTTAAGCTTGATTCCAAATAGGTTTATGAAGAATGGCACTTGGAAGACGTGATTCTAATTTTGCTGTTTAAGGTATCTTGAAATTATAGGCTCACTCTCCCTAAAATTTCAAAAAGCAGAGAGCTTAGGTCCTTAAGGGTATAGCAGTGATAAAAGCTTTCATAGTCATTTCTAAAAAGCAACACTTCATAGTTTTCTCTCTCCAATGGTTCTCTAACATACTTGTAGAAGGAAGGCAACAGAAAACCAAGAATAAAATAGCTGAGCTCTCCACAGTTGGGCTTCCTGCTTACTTTCCCTGTTCAAAGAAAAGAGGAGACACCATCTTGCCATAGAGGCTTCATAGACAACTCGATTTCTCCAGTGACAGTCGGCATTTGATGCCCCATATCTCTTGGTTCTTCTTGTTGCCAATGGTCGGCCTGGCGATGGTGGTGAAATGGGAGAAATTAATCTGTAGTTGAGGGAGGGCTTCCTTTAACAGTTGAAGGGTACCATCTGGCGTGATTCCAAAGACTTGTGTGTTTTTGATGTGGGAATTTCTCCAAGTTCAAGCAAAGTTTCAGGTATTATGTCATAGCACCAACTGAGTGATAGGTGTTGGAGGTAGTTGAGTTGGTAAAATTCTGGAAAGCAGTCATTTTTTAACATGACACTATCGCTTAAGTCTATGTGGACAAGATTGGGACATCTTCCAACTAAGGTAGTTACATCTGATCTCTGCAGATTCTTTTGGTACCTGCTGAGATTCAGCTGGGTGATGGTCTCTGACACATGTGCAACAGCCACCTGTACATGCTTTTCAGTGAAATCATAGCACCAAGAGAGGTTCAGTTCATCCAATCTGGAACAGCTGCTCAGCAAAGTCTTCAGGGCAGATTCAGAGAATCCAGAACACCCAGAAAGGTTTAGTTACAGTAAATTTGTGTTCTGAGCAAGATTATCGACAATGGGATCTGAAAGTCGGAGGCCTTCCAGGTTGACATTCTGCAACTTGGTGCAGTGAGACAGAAGGCCGTGCAGGGCAAACACATTGATCACACAGTTCGACAGGTCCAGGTGCTGTAGACGAAAAGGGCTGAAATGTGCAACAAATGGTTGCTCCATAAATGATCATGGACAGCGAAAGGCAACCATCCCTCGGGAGAAGAGCCAACCAACCACGTCTGGGTAGGGTAAAAGAAGAAACTGAGGCCTTATTAACCCTATGCTGACTACCTAATAATTTTCTATCTCACCACTAAACCATAGTCCAAAGTGCCTATACCACCTTACATTATAACCAAAAATTAAAAATTACTCCTGATACTATACATCTTTCCCAGAACTTGGTATTGTCATAGGTATTTTTTAATTTAGCCATTGCAATTTGTATGTAGTAGTACTCATTATTTTAACTTGCAATCCTCCAATGACAAAGGATGTTGACCATGATTTCATATGTTTCTATCTCTATATCCTATTTTGTGAAGTATCTGTTCAGACCTTTTGCCAGTTTTTAGTTGGGGTGTTTGTTTTCTTATTGTTAAGTTTTAAATGTCTTTTGTACATTTTGAATTTAGGTCCTTTATCAGATAAAAGTTTTTAAAATATTTTCTACCGGTTTGTGAATTGGATATTCATTCTCTTAGTAGTGTTTCTGCATAACAGAAGTTTTAAATTTTAATCAGGTCCAATTTACACATTTTTTTCCCTCATCAGTCATGCTTTTGATCTCTAAAAACTCATGGCAAAGCCAAAGGTCAAGTAGATTTTCTCCCATGTTTTACTCTAGAAAACTTAGAATTTAACGTTTTGCATTTAGTCTGGGACCCATTTTAAGCAATATTTATTTTTTGATCTAGGTCTATGTCTAGGGATTTCTTTGTTTTTGTCTTTGTTTTTTACATAATAACATTCAAGTTTTCCAGTACTGTTAATTGAAAATTTCATCACTTCTCAGTTGAGTTGACTTTGCTCATTTTTCAAAGTTTAGTTGACTATGTTTATTTGGGTCCATATCTCCCATTTTGTTCTACTGATTTTGATATCTGTACTTTCACCAATACAGTGCTGTCTTGATTAATGTACTTTTATAGTAAGACTTCAGATTCCTTGGTGGCTCAGATGGTAAAGAATCTGCCTGCAATTCAGGAGACCAGTGTTTGAGCCCTGCGCCAGGAAGATCCCCTGGAGAAGGGAATGGCTGCTACTCCAGTATTCTTGCCTGGAGAATTCCATGGATAGAGGAATCTGGAGCACTATGAGTCCATGGGGTTGCAAAGAGGTGAACACAACAGCAACTAACAGACACACACACATAGTAAGCCTTAAAATTAGATAATTTAAGTGATGTAAGCATCACAGTGGAGTGATATGTTCCATTTGTCTTTCCCTTTCAGTATACAACCAGTAAAATATCCATAACTCAGCAAAGGTACTTCTATTCAACACACCAGTCTGCTGGAGAGAGCTGTACATCTATATATTGAATGTTGGATGCACTAGAATACCTAGAGAAGGTAAAACCCGAAGGACATCAGAAGTAGTGCCTGTGATTCTGGATCTGTGACCATATGGCTAAGCTTGCAATCCCAGAGAATCTGGTAGCATTGGAGGAGGTGGTACAAACTCCCACTTCCTGGTTGCGGTGCACTTGCAGCCATAGGGAACTGAGCAGCAGCAGCATAGAGACCTGTGACCTTTTTCCCTCCACTGTGGGGATACCCAACAACTCTAGCTTCGCTGCCCAAGTCCTACCGACCCTGGATTTGGCAGAGGCACCTAAAGTCTTGGGTCTCCCAATTTTATCTTCCCATCTCAAGGCTCCATGTGGTTCTGCCAGTGACCCCCACCAGCAAAACATCAATGACCCTGGAGGCACTAGCAGCAAGAATAATGGGCAACACTTGCCCAGAGGCAAAGCAAAATGAAAAATACATATTATCAAATATAACCAGAGGCAGTTCAGGATAGAGAAATCCAAATTTTGTGCTATATCTTTTCCTACTGCAACACAAAAGAAAGGTTTCTAATTATTAACTTGTTAAATCCCTAGAATCAAGTAAAAAAAAATTAAAAAGGGTTTACTTAAATAAAAATGGTGTTCACTATCTTAAATGCAGAGGAATAAATCATCAAGCACCATGAAGAACCATGGTAGCATGGTATTGAAAAAATTAAATGAGAGCTTTCTAGAAACCATACTTGAAGTTACAGAATATTGAGATCTAACTTACAGAGAATTAAAAAAAAAAAAGATATCAAAAAGAAACTCAGCAGGCTATAAGAAAACTCAAAAAAGCAGTTCAAAGAGATCAGGCACAAAATTAGTGAAAGAAGTAAACACTTTAACAAAGAGATTGAAACTCTGAAAAAGAACCAAACAGAAATTCCAGAACTGAAGAGCTCAATAAGTGAGACAAAGAACACATTAGAAAACAGTGATAATAGGGATGACCACAAGAAGAGAGAATTAGTCAGCTCAAAGATAGAAAACTTGAAATGATACAGGTAGAAAAAGAGAGATAATAAAGGTATTTTAAAAATGAAGTAATTGTGTGAGTACTATCCAACTGTTAAGATAGGTGATATTAGAATAATGAGTATCCCAGGAGTAGAGGAGATGGAGAGGGGAGCAGAGTTTTTATTTAAAGAAATAATAGCTGAGAATTTCCCAAGCTTGGAAAAACAACTGGATATACAAGTCCACCAAGCTAAGAGAATGCTCGATTACTTCAACATAAAAAGATCTTTTCCAGGGCACATTATATTAGAACTGTCAGAAGTCAGTGACAAAGAATTTTAAAAGCAGCCAGGGTAAAAAGGATGGCAACTTACAAAGAAACCCTCATTAACACACTTCTCCGCGGAAACTTCATAGGAGAGAGTGGAATGACATACTCAGAATTCTGAAAGATAAAACCTGTCATCCAAGAACACAGTATCTAAAAAAGTTATCATTTAGATATGAGAGAGAAACAAAGGCTTTCCCAGGCAGACAAAACCTGCAAGAATCCATCAACACTAGACCTGCCTTACAAGAAATGCTGAAAGGGACTCTTCTGCTTGAAAAGAAAAGGCAGAGAAGTACACAAAACTTTGAGTAAAGTAATAAACAGGATCTGAAAATTGCAACTCTTTTTTCAGAATAGGTTGTTAAAAAATTAAAGCATAAATTCAAAGGGGAAAAGGCAATAAAAACAACCACAGCTACTTCAACTTGGTAATAAGCTCACAGCTTAAAAAGGGATAATTTCAGACAACTAAAACATAAATGGGGAAGAGGGGAAGTGGAACCTTTACAGACAAATGAAGGTAAGATGCTATCAGTAGAAAATGGGAATTTTTTGTCTATGAGAGGTTTTATACAAAGCAGATGATAACCACAGAACATAAACCTAGAGTGAAGACACAAATAAAGAAAAGAAGAAGAAGAAAAAACTGAGAAAAACATCATAGCAAAATCACAAAACTAAAATGGCAGAGAGCAACACAGTGAAGGAGGAGAGTGAAAGAACTTGCTTAAGACTAAATATTAAAAAAACTAAGATCATGGCATCCACCCTCATCAGTGAGTGGTAAATTGAAGGGGAAAAGGTGGAAATAGTGACAGATTTCCTCTTCTTGGGCTCTAAAATCACTGCAGATGGTGACTGAAGCCATGAAATCAGAAGACGATTGCTTCTTGGCAGGAAAGCGATGACAAACTTAAACAGTGTGTTGAAAAGCAGAGACATTACTCTGCTGACAAATGTCAGTGTAGTCAAGGCTATGATCTTCCCAGTGGTCACATATGGCTGGTGAGAGCTGGACCATAAAGAAGGCAGAGCATCAAATAATTGATGCCTTCAAACTATGGTGCTGGAGAAGACTCCCGAGAGTCCCTTGGGCAGCAAGGAGTTCAAACAAATCAATCTTAAGGGAGATCAACCCTGAATATTCAGTGGAAGGACTGACGCTGAAGCTGAAGCTTCAGTATTTTGGTCATCTTATGCGAATGGACAACTCACTGGAAAAATCCCTGATGCTGAGAAAGATTGAGAGCTGGAGAAGAGGGCTTCAGAGGATGAGATAGCTGGACAGCCTCACCGATGCAATGGATATGAACTTGGGCAAACTCTGGGAGATGGTGAGGGATAGGGAGGCCTGGAGTGCTGCAGTCTGTGGGGTCACAAATTGTCAGACATGACTGAGCAACTAAACAACAACAACAACACAAGGAAAAAGAAACAATGGAGATATACAGCAATCAGGAAAAAAAAAGGTAAAATGCCATTCTCGGCCTCATTTATCAACAATTTCCCCAAATGTAAATGGATTGAATTCCCCAATCAAAAGACATGAAGTGGCTGGATCAATTAAAAAACAAAAACCAACTATACACTACCTCCAGAAGATTCATCTCAAGTCTAAAAACAAACAGCCTCAGTGAAAGGATGGAAGTTCCTCAAAAAACTAAGAATAGAATTACCATATGATCCAGTTGTTCTATTTTTGGGTATTTATCTCCAAATATGACAACACTAGTTGGAAACAATATATGCATCCCTTTGTTCATTTATTATAGCATTATTTACAACAGCCAGATTAAGGAAACAACCTAAATGCCTATCCACACATGAATGGATAAAGATGTGACATATAATATATATCAATACAATTGAATACTACTCAGCCTTAAAAAGATGAAATTTTTCCACTTGCATACAAATATATATTTCTGTATATGTATCTGTAGACCCTGATAATTTTATTTATCCCTTTCCAATCCTCATAACTTCTATTTACTTTTCTTGATGTTGAAATGTACTGAGTAAATGTTTTACTGCACTTAGAGAAGCAGTATCTAGTGTTTCATCAGATTTTTATATAGGTTCTTTATGAAGGTGAAAATATTCTAAAACTGTCTTCAGTTTCTGATCTTTTTTTGTCATGAGTGGTTGCTAGATTTTGTCAGATGATTTTCTGTATCAATGAAAGGATATTATGTGTTTTCTACTTTATTTGGTGTGTGTATATGTTTTCTACTTTAGCATATTGATGTTGGGGAATTGATTTTAGTCTTTGTACACCTGTAACAAATCCCACTTATTCCTGGTGTTTGCTTCTTTTAATCCTTTGTTTGTTAAATTTGCTGTTGTCTTGATATTTTCCCCTCTATTGTTATGAAAGATATTGGTTTGTAGACTTTTTTTCCTGTAATATCTGTATATGACATTGGCATTAGGGTAATGCTTGCATTTTTGAATGAGTTCAGAAGCTTTTTTCCTTTGCTTCTATTTTCTGAAAGTGACTGTGGAGAGTGAATATCATCTTATTAAAAGTTTGTACAAAGTTGTTCACAGTGCATGCGTGCTAAGTCGTTTCAGTTGTGTCAGACTCTTTGAGACCATATGGACCATAACCTACTATGCTCTTCTGTCCACGTGATTCTCTAAAGAAGAATACTGGAACGTGTCGCCATGCTCTCCACAAGAGGATATTTCGACCCAGGGGTCTTTCTTATGTCTCCTCCATTGGCAGGCGAGTTCTTTACCACGGAGCCACCAGGAAGTTCGTTGTTCACAGTATTCCTTTATTAATCGTTTAACGTGCATGGAAATTAGTAACGATAACTCTTCTTTAACTGCTGATATTTGTCATCTGTATCTTTTCACCCTGGTGGCTCATATGGTAAAGAATCTTCCTGCAATGCAGGAAACCTGAGTTTGATCTCTGTGTTGGGAAGAACCCCTGGAGGAGGGCATGGCAACCCACTTCAGTATTCCTGCCTGGGAGAATCCCTATGGACTGAGAATCCTGGTGGGCTACAGTCCATGGGATCGCAAAGAGTCAGACAAGACTGAGCGACTAAGCACAGCACAGCACATTTAATTAGTTAGCCTGGATAGAGGTTTATAAATTTTTGATCTTTTCAAAGAATTCACTTATGGTTTAGTTTGATTGGTTGTTTTCTGTTTTCCAATTTTTTGATTTCTGCTCTAACTAGTATTTGTTTTCTTTTGCTTGTTTTATACTTAAATTACTCTCCTTTTTCTATTTTCCCAAGGTGGACTCTTTTTTAGATCTTTATTAAATATTTTCTAATATATGTATTTAACTCTATAAATTTCCCTCTAAACATTACTTTTGCTGCATCTCACAAATTTGGATGTTACATTTCAGTTTTAATTAAATTATTCAAACTTTTTTATCTTTGTATTTCTTTTTTGACATGTGTTATTTAGAAGTATGTTATTTAATCTCTAAATATTTTAAGTTTTTCCAACTATCTTTTTTCAAAGAATAATTCTATTTATTTATTTTTGTCTGTGCTGGGTCTTCGTTGATCTGCAGGCTTTCCTCTTGTTGCACCGAGAAGGGACTACTCTTCATTGCAGTGCCTGGGCTTCTCATTGTGGTGGCTTCTCTTGTTGTGGAGCATGGGCTCTAGAGGACACAGGTTTTAGTAGTTGCGGCATGTGGGCTCAATAATCAAAGTCCCTGGCTCTCGAGCACAGGATCAATAGATGTGGCACATGGGCTTAGCTGCTCAGTGGCATGTGAGATCTTCTCAGACCAGGGATTGAACCCTTATCTCCTGCACTGGCAGGTGGATTCTTTACCGCTAGTCACCAGGGAAGACCCCACTATCTGTTATTGATTTCTAGTCTAAATCCATTATGCCCTGAGAGCATATTTTGTATGACTTTTATTTCATATATGTTAGGGCATATCTTCTGGCCCATAATATGTACTATCTTAGTCAAGTTTCAAGTGAACTTGACAAGGATGTGTATTCTGCTGTTGTTGGAATATTGTTGTTCAGTTGCTAAGTTGTGTCCAACTCTTTGCAACCCCATGGACTGAAGCACACCAGACTTCCTTGTCCTTCACTATCTCTCCTGGAGAGCCCATCAAAGATATTTTGAAATAAAGCATTTCCTTTTTATGTTATTTTAGATATTCCATCTCTCTGCTTACAACATCCAACTGTTCTTACATACGACCTTGATTTTTCTTTAGAGCCCTTCATATATTATTCAGTTACTGTATATTCCCTTTTTTAACAGTTCCAAAATCTCTGTCATAAGGGAATATGGTTTTCATGCCTGATTTGTCTGTTCAAACTGATTTTTCTTTTAGCATCCTCTGTAATTTTTTTTGTTGAAATCCAAACACAATGTATCAGATAATAAGAACTCAGGTAAATAGGTCTCAGTGTGAAATTGTATGTAAATCTTTCTAGAATTTGACAAATTAACTGAATATTGTAGCTATATGTGCCAAAGACTTCAAATCTCTTAGTGTCCTTGATTTTATCTCCTCTATTGTCTTTGGCCTTTCAGAAGAACTCCTAATCAAATAGTGTCTGTGTCTTTCTGCTCTTTAAGCTATATTCCATTGATACTACACCAGCACCCTGTTGGCATGGTGGTAAAGTATGTGGGAAGGCAAGCGTCCTATAATCTTATGAGTAAATCTCATTGTTTTAGTTGGATTTTTCTCTGAGTTTCTGGGCTATTATTTTCACAAATGTTTTATTTCTCACCCTCTCTTTTTTCTTCACTTGAGTGATAAAGACAGAGGGTGCTGGACTCAAACTACCTTTAGTTTACATGTAATGAGGCTCTGGTAAAGTTTTTGTTTGTTTGTTTGTTTTGCTTTTTTTTATCTTAAAGAGTTGTTATGAAGAGCACTGTAAACTTAATTCATCATGGATAGTATTTTTTTCCATCTTTTGCCAGATCCATTGGAGATTCTGTTCTAGCTATGTACAGTGACAACCTTGTGGGATTTCTGAAGATTAAATCCATGAAAGTGTAAAGGCCTCCAAGACTGAAGTTCCTAGTAGTTTCTCACTCTCAATCTAAACCACAATCAGCTCCCCCAAATTTGTCAATATTTTGTTGCTGTTCATTTACCAAGTCGTGTCCATTGAGTTGGTGATGCTATCTAACCATCTCATCCTCTGCTATCTCCTTCTCGTTTGGCCTTAATCTTTCCCAGAATGAGGGTCTTGTCCAATGAGTCAGCTTTTTGCATCAGGTGGCCAGAGTATTGGAGCTTCAGTTTCATCATCAGTCCTTCCAGTGAATATTCAGGATTGACTGGTTTGATCTTGCATTCCAAGGGAGTTTCAAGAGACTTCTCCAGGACCACATTTTGAAACATCAGTTCTTTATGGTTCAAATAGTTTATGGCTCCAATTGATGAAATTTCTGTTTTAGAACCAACTTCATCTATGACTGTCTTGATTTGCCTGTCTGTTATGATAGCCTTGAAATTCCAGTTCTGTAATAGGTATTTAAAAAATTGTTTTATTTTGTTCACATATTTTCTTCCTGTAGCTCAGATGGTACAGAATCTGCCTACAATGTAGGAGACTCGGGTTCGATCCCTGGGTCAGGAAGATCCCCTGGAGAAAAGAATGGCTACTCACTCCAGTATTCTTGCCAGGAGAATTCTATGGATAGAGGAACCTGACAGGCTGTAGTGCATTGGGGTCACAAAGAGTTGGACACAACTGAGGAACTACACTTTCACTTCATGTTTCTTCTTGTAATGATGTGAGTGACAGCTTCTAAGTTCTTTACATATTGGAAATGAAACTGGAAGTCTAATTGTGAAATTCTCAATTTGGAATTTGCAAGAATATGTCAATATTAGGTAAATATCCAAAAGACAGTATAACCCAAAACAGCACAAAATAGAGAAAAAAAAAAGGCAAAACACTATAGTAGCCACAAAAAACTAAATTCAGCAGTCATGTGCTTCCAAATAACTCTCCTTACTATGACAGAACTGAAATAAGATATAAGAATTTTATCTGAGAAGCTGATCAGAGTTTTAATGGGAAACAGGAAATAATTATAATGAACAAAGAAACATTGTAGGTGTGATGAAATAATAAATGAAAATAAATTATTCAAAGGCTAAACATACTCCTGGACAGAAAATAAACTGAGGGAATTCAGAAAAAAAAAATGTAGAATGACACATAGAGAGAAGAAATGATAAGATACAGAAAGAAAGCATGTCTGTGGTGCAAGGCTTACATATGTTCATTTTAAGTCCAAGAAGCAAATAAGAATTAATAAAACAGAAGAATTATTTAAATAATTGCTAAGAATTTTTCAATATTGAAAATTAAATTGTTCTGCATACTCAAGAAGACTTGCAGTTCCCAAAGCTGTATATACCATATGCTCATAATAGAAAAACTACTGAAAACAAAAGATGAAAAATTAAATGTCTTAGTCTTTAGAGAAAAAGCAAGACTATATTTCAAATGAGCAATATAAACCTAACTGTGACTTCTTGTAAAATGATATAGGCCCAAAGACAACGGGAATTTAATTTCTGAAGATTTCATTTGTAACAACTGAAAATATTTTTCACTCCACATATTTTTCTTGTTTACAATGTCACAAACATATATTTCTAGTTCACAAAAACATTAAAATCTTTATTAGGGATTCAACTAAAAAGAAAATAAATAGGTGGGAAATTATTTGCCCTTTTTATTTTATAGTTTCAACTTTGAGTTTATACTTAGTTCATTACTATCCACTTAAACTTTCATCTAATGTGACAGGATGGTACGCTGCCTTCAGAATCCTCTTTCAGCTTCCTAAACAGTAATGCCACCTTTGCAATTTTGCATGCAGTCTGACTAAGGATTCAGAATTATTTGAGGAAATAGTACCTTTAAGCAGTTATAATGGTCATTTACTCTGCCTAGAATAGTATATCTGAAAACATGAACCACTACCACCTATTTCGGTGTGTGTGTGTGCATGCTTAGTTCGTGTCAGACTTTTGCTACCCCATGGACTGTAGCCTACCAGGTTCCTCTGTTCATGGAATTCTCCAGGCAAGAAATACTGGAGTGGTTTGGCAATTCCTTTTCCAGAGGATCTTCCTGACCAAGGCATCAAATTCACATCTCTTGCGTCTCCTGCATTGGCAAGCAGACTCTTTATCCCTTGCACCATCTGATATGTTTGTTTAAATTTGGGAGAGGGAAGATGCAGAATACGTAATGTTTATAACTCTCCAAGTAATCCTTATATACACTAATATTTTAGGCCCTTTGGTCTTAGATAACACATTGGAATGACTCTTCAGAATGTGAGTGATTCATTCTATTCCAAAGACAGTAACCTAAAACAATAGCCCAGATCTCTGTCAGTCATAACAATCACAGAGTTCTGAGCTTCTATGTGACAAGAAGGTGGATTGCCGAATTGTTATCACTTTGATGTTTATTTCTATGAGGCTTAAAGTCAGCCTAGCATGCATATGTACTGTGTGAAAGAATTAACAATCTTTAATGTACACTTTGGTTTTGGTTATCCTGGTAAGCACTATGAGCTTGAAATTAGTCTTGGTTGTCAGAATTCTAATATAGTACTTTTATCTATATTTTTTCATTGGATAAACTTGATTATGTTAGTAATAAATTCAGCTGTTGGCTAGAAACCTTTTCTAAAAAAGAAGGAATTTTAAAGGAAGCTATTGGTATATTTGACTTTCTTCATATTTCCATTTTTTCTGTCCTACTCAACATATTTTTCTTTTTAAAATACTAATTATTGGCTAATACTATTCGGAGTGCCAAATAACACCCTGCTTGCTAGCATGCTCATCGTGTTATAGCCACGCACTCCGGGAAACAAGCTCACTCAGAAGGACGATGCAGATAGTGAAGCGCAGTTTATTACACCGGCGGGCCTAAGGCAGAGTCTCCTCTTAGCCAAGGACCCCAACCAGCATTTGTGAAAATCTTTTATACCCTATGTGTACATGTCTGAACCCACCACCCCAATTTCCTTGTGACTTAAATAAACAAAGGAAAGGTAAATACAATCACAGTAACCCCATATTCAAACAATCAATTATCAATAAGCCCGAGGTGACAGAAAAAAAATCTATGACCTGTCCGGAGGTAGGGGGATTAGTGTATGTTTTCCCTTAGGTGATGAGTAACCTGAATACAATCTTCAAGATTCCCCTGTCCGGAGGGGGTCTTGTCCTTCTATTGTCGTTTCCACAGGCACTAAGCACAGAGTTCAGAGTCCATTAGAGAGGTGGCGGAACATGATCAGCACGAACAGGCCTAAGATGGAGTCCCGGCCCCATGAATTCCTTCTTCAATGAGTTAACTCCATAGAAATTTCAATTTGTTGGCTGTCTGGTCTACATTTTTCCCCATTCTTTCTGCTTCTGGCAACTGTCTTCTGAGTAATACTCTTGGTTTAGACTCTAATCATTTTGACAGCCAATCTCTCAATGTGATATAAATTGGGAAAACTGGACTCCCTTATAATATACAACACTTTTCTTTGTTTAGAAACAAAGTTTCTCTTAAACATTTCACATACATTGTTATTAAAATAGATCTTAGTTGAAAGTCATTTTATCCAGTGTTTTGCTCTTCATATATATTATAAATACATATGTGAATAATGTATATAAAATCATTACATACGATTTGATTGAAGGATTTGATTTTCTCTTTAGAAAAATTTTGAGCCTAACATTTGTGTTATTCATAATGACAAGCAAAAAGATGGGCCATATGTAAGGTATGTATTTGGTTTTATTTCTCAGTTATGTGCTGGATTCTTATTTATGAGTTGACATATGATATTTTTCTAATGAGTTTAAGTATCCTTATAATAGAATGCCAGATAGTTTTAATCTTCATTCTAGATACACAGAAAGAGGTATAATGCTTTTAGTAAGTAATTTCCCATATTCTCACTCATTTCTGTCAGCAATATTCAGACATGCAAGAAAATGAAATTACATTTTGTATCTAATCTAGTGTTCTGGTCCAGAGTAACTAGCTAGGATTATTGATATATTCCCCAGAATTATAAAATCTTCTGAATGTTATAAATACTTTAACTGAAATTACTGTAAATTATAATTATTCTCTCCATCTATCTAAAAATGAGAATTTTGAATATATGTAGATGGGTCTAAATGTATTTACTTTTCAATTCAAGATAAATTTATAAATGTTAAATTTATATAATTTGCTGAAAAATATTAACAGCTTTAGACTTCTTTAGAAGGATACCAGAGACTTTTCTTGCATATAACAGTGATGACTGGCTAGTCAGCAGCCTGTTACTAGTAGATTTTAATTTCAAAGTAGACTAATAAGAGTTGACTGGTATGTGCCTGTGCATGTTCTTGAGTGATAATCAGTATAGAATTACTCGTCAGTAGAGGCTTATGTCATAAGCTGACTGTCTAAATGATGAATATATAATGAAATTAAACAGAATTGAGACAGATGGTTCTAACTTTTGATAAATGTGCATATCTTCATAATTAGATAATAAGTCCACTGCCTGGAAGATCAATTGGGACATAATAACTTTGAAAACTAAATCATTTAATTGTTTAGCATTTATAAGGCATAGTAAAAAGCAAATTTTATTTTAATTTACTTAAAATATTGTTTATTGTCTTCCTAAACACTTGATTAAAAATGGAAAAGCAGATATTGTCATTCTGTATCCTTCTCATATAAAATTATTTATTTCATTATATAGACTTTAGAAAACCATTTCAAAACAAAATCTTGTTGATTAATGTTTTCTCCTGGGTAAGAAAGAGGAAATAAAGCAGTTAAAGTATTCTAAGTCAAATACCAGACATTAATGTGACAGAAAATATGAATCACATTGCAAAATTTATCTGAAATTCCTTATTTCCTTTATACAAATTTATGAAGTAAAAACAGATCAGTATAATTCTTTTTCCGGGAAGAGTCTTCATATATGATATATTCATATTTGCTTTTCTATTCTTATTAAGCAATTTCAAATAAAATACACACACAAGAAATGACAGTAAAACTTTCAAACAGTTTGAATTAGGACTGACAGTAGTAAGATAAGCGAATAAGACATACCTAGTCCAAATCTCCACCTCAACAAATACTTGGCATTTATCCATGGACAAAAGGGACTTGGTGGCTGATGTGGAATCTAGCACCACACTTCAATGGATCCTAGCAGGAGTCTCACACACCTGTGTGTCAGGTAGCAGACAAACAGACCTTGGATGCAGCGGTGGACCAATGAAGTGACCTGTGAACTGACTCCAGCTCCTCTTGTCCATGATCTGGGAAACCCTGGAAAATACTGACTTAGAAAATCACCCATGGTTGTGGGAGTATTTGTGGAAGTCCAAGATTCCAACAGAAAAGTTTCAGCATATTGCTGGAGAAAAAAAATAAAAATAAATAAATAGCTATATCTCCATGATTAGACATACTGAGGAGCATAAGAGGAAAACTGTGACATTACCTATGACTCCTGTCCACCAGGGCAGCACAGCTCAGTATGAGAGTATATGAGTCAGTGCCAGTTTCCTAGTGATGTGAGATGCAGACAAAGGGGCCTGTTTCTCTCTCACAACATCCAGTGCACTGAGCTGTGAGCTCATACTAAGAATTAGTTTAGCAGCTAGGATAACAGCATCCAGGATTAGGAAGGCACCAAGAGGATGCAGATTTTACTAACTGCATGGCTATGGATCCCCACAACGTGGACCATAGACATCACAGCTTGTCTCAAGTACACATCCCTCAACCATTTTGTAGCCAGCTTCTGTGTGCACTCTTAATGGCAGTGAGAGGGAACTTTTGCAGATGGTTAATGAGCACATACAGAAAGCCTGCAAGAGATGTCAAACATCAGCATTTAGTGAAACCCTATCAGCATGCAGACTGATGTGCTACAGGATTTAGAATAAGCATAAAACAATAAGAAACCTGCCAGAAGAGGGAGCAAGAAAAGTGGAGTAGGCATAGTCACAGAGTCTGAGAGAGCTTCAGCATTCCTAGGAAGGTTGATGGAATTCTCTACCAAAGTCAGTCAGTAGAATCTTGAGCGGGTGATCTGCTACTTCATATGCAAAGACAGAAATGCAGGACATTAATCAATGCACATTAAAATACAAAGGAAACGTGATGCCACCAAAGGATCACAATAATCTTCTAGTAACTGACCCCAAAGACACGTAAATCTGTGATTTACCTGCCAAAAAATCAAAATAGATGTTTTGAGTAAGTTCAGTGAGTTAAAACAAAAGAAAAAAAGATAATTCAACAAAATCAGGAAAGCAAAAGGCGAGCAGCATGAGAAGTTTAACAAAGAAATAGAAGTCATAGTAAAGAAAACAAAATTCTGAAGCTGAAGAATAGTATAAATGAATTGAAAAAAATGCCACAAAGAACATCAACATCAGATCAAGAGGAAGAAAGGATCTGTGGAGTAAAAATACTATTTAAATCGCTTAGTTTAGGAATAAAATGAAAGAATGAAAAAATAGTAAAGAAAGCCTACACAAACTATGGAATATCATCAACAAAAGCGATGTTGAATTATTAAAGTCCCAGAAAGAGAATGAGGGGAGAAGAGGGCAGAGGTTTATATGAAGAAGTAATGGCTGAGAACTTCTCAAATCTTGGGAGAAAGTGGCACTCAAGTTCAGGAAGCTCATAGTTTTCCAAACAAATCCAACTTAAAAAGATCTCAAAGATTCATTATAATAAGCTATCAAAAACAGACTCCTGTCAAAATGGATATCATCAAAAAGACAAGAAACAACAAATCGGTGAGGATGTGAGGGAGAGGGAAGCATTCTGCACTGTTGGGAATATTGGTATTTGGTACAGCCAGGAGGAACAACAGTAATGAGGTTCCTCAAAAAAGTTAAAAATAGAACTGCCACATGACAGAGCAATTTCACGTCCAGGTATTTTCTCGAAGAAAACAAAACAAGCAAACAAACAAAAAACTAATTTAAAAAGGTTCAGTTCAGTTAAGTTGCTCAGTCGTGTCCGACTCTTTGTGACCACAAGAATTGCAGCACGCCAGGCCTCCCTGTCCATCACCAACTCCCGGAGTCTACCCAAACCCATGTCCATCGAGCCAGTGATGCCATCCAACCATCTCATCCTCTGTCGTCCCCTTCTCCTCCCGCCCCCAATCCTACCCAGCATTAGGGTCTTTTCCAATGAGTCAACTCTTCACATGAGGTGGCCAAAGTACTGGAGTTTCAGCTTCAACATCAGTCCTTCCAATGAACACCCAGGACTGATCTCCTTTAGGATGGATTGATTGAGTCTCCTTGCAGTCCAAGGGACTCTCAAGAGTCTTCTCCAACACTGCAGTTCAAAAGCATCAATTCTTCAGCGCTCAGCTTTCTTCACCGTCCAACTCTCACATCCATACATGACCACTGGAAACCATAGCCTTGACTAGACGAACTTTTGTTGGAAAAGTAATGTCTCTGCTTTTAAATATGCTATCTAGGTTGGTCATAACCTTCCTTCCAAGGAGTAAGCGTCTTTTAATTTCATGGCTGCAATCACCATCAGCAGTGATTTTGGAGCCCCCAAAAATAAAGTCTGACACTGTTTCCACTGTTTCCCCATCTATTTCCCATGAAGTGATGGGACCAGATGCCATGATCTTAGTTTTATGAACGTTGAGCTTTAAGCCAACTTTTTCACTCTCCTCTTTCACTTTCATCAAGAGGCTCTTTAGCTCTTCTTCACTTTCTGCCATAAGGGTGGTGTCATCCGCATATCTGAGGTTATTGATATTTCTCCTGGCAATCTTGATTCCAGCTTGTGTTTCTTGCAGCCCAGCGTTTCTCATGATGTACTCTGCATATAAGTTAAATAAGCAGGGTGGCAATATACAGCCTTGACGTACTCCTTTTCCTATTTGGAACCAGTCTGTTGTTCCATATCCAGTTCTAACTGTTGCTTCCTGACCTGCAGACAGGTTTCTCAAGAGGCAGGTCAGATGGTCTGGTATTCCCATCTCTTTCAAAATTTTCCACAGTTTATTGTGATCCACACAGTCAAAGGCTTTGGTATAGTTGATAAAGCAGAAATAGATGTTTTTCTGGAACTCTCTTGCTTTTTCGATGATCCAACAGATGTTGGCAATTTGATCTTTGATTCCTCTGCCTTTTTGGAAACCAGCTTGAACATCTGGAATTTCACAGTTCACGTATTGCTGAAGCCTGGCTTGGAGAATTTTGAGCATTACTTTACTAGCATGTGAGATGAGTGCAATTGTGTGGTAGTTTGAGCATTCTTTGGCATTGCCTTTCTTTAAAAAGGTGTATGTACTCAAATGTTCATTGCCAACATTATTCACAATAGCCAAAATATTGAGTAATCTAAGTGTCTGCCAATAGATGAAAAAATAAAGAAATGTGATACAAACATACACACAAATACACATATACACACAGAGAGAGAGATTGGAGTATTACTCAGCAATAAAAAAGAAAGAGTAATTCAGGTACCTTGCAAATTTCATTAATTCTAATAATCTATCTGGTGAAAAAAATTTTTTTTTGTATTTTCTATGTCAACAATCAGGGGCAGCGGCCGGGAAGAGCTACCCCACATCCAAGGTAAGAAGCAGTGGCTGTGCTTTTCTGGAGCAACCGTGAAGAGATACCCTACAACCAAGGTAAGACAAAACAAAGTAAGATGGTAGGAACTGAGAGAGGGCATCAGAGGGCAGACAGACTGAAAGCACAGTTACAAACAACTAGCCAATCTGATTACATGGACCACAGCCTTGTCTATCTCAATGAAACTAAGCCATCCCATGTGGGGCCACCCAAGACAGAAGGGTCATGGTGGAGAGGTCTGAAAAAATGTGGTCCACTGGAGAAGGGAATGGCAAACCACTTCAGTATTCTTGCCTTGAGAACCCCATGAACAGTATGAAAAGGCAAAAAAATAGGACACTGAAAGATGAACTCCACAGGTCAGTAGGTGCCCACTATGCTACTGGAGATCAATGGAGAAATAACTACAGAAAGAAGGGAGAGATGGACCCAAAACAAAAACAACACCCAGCTGTGGATGGGACTGGTGACAGAAGCAAGGTCCAATGCTGTAAAGAGCAATATTGCATAGGAACAAGGAATGTTAGGTCCATGAATCAAGGCAAACTGGAAGTGGTCAAACAGGAGATGACAAGAGTGAACATCAAATTCAAGGAATCAGTGAAGTAGGATGGACTGGAATGGGTGAATTTGCCTCAGATGACCATTATATCTTCTACTGTGGGCAGGAATCCCTTGAAAGAAATAGAATAGCCGTCATGGTCTAAAAAAGAATCCAAAATGCAGTACTTGGGTGCAATCTCAAAAATGACAGAATGATCTCTGTTCGTTTCCAAGGCAAACCATTCAATACCATGGTAATCCAAGTCTATGCCTCGACCAGTAAGGCTGCAGAAGGTGAGATTGAATGGTTAAATGCAGACCTTCTAGAACTAACACCCAAAAAAGATGTCCTTTTCATTATAGGGGACTGGAATGCAAAAGTAGGAAGTCAAGAAACACCTGAGTAACAGGGAAATTTGGCTTTGGAGTACAGAATGAAGCAGGACAAAGGCTAATAGAGTTCTGCCAAGAGAAACAACTGGTCATAGCAAACACCCTCTTCCAACAACACAAGAGAAGACTCTATACATGGACATCACCAGATGGTCAACACGAAATCAGATTGATTATATTCTCTGCCGCCAAAGATGGAGAAGCTCTATACAGTCAGCCAAAAAAAAAAAAAAAAAAAGACCGGAGCTGATTGTGGTCAGACCATGAACTATTTATTGCCAAATTCAGACTTAAATTGAAGAAAGTCGGGAAAACCACTAGGCCCTTCAGGTATGGCCTAAATCAAGTCCCTTATGATTATACAGAGGAAGTGAGAAATAGATTTAAGAGACTAGATCTATAGAGTGCCTGATACACGATGGACAGAGGTTCGTGACATTATACAGGAGACAGGGATCAAGACCATCCCCATGGAAAAGAAATGCAAAAAAGTAAAATGGCTGTCTGAGGAGGCCTTACAAATAGCTGGCAAAAGAAGAGAAGTGAAAAGCAAAGGAGAAAAGTAAATATATTCCCATCTGAATGCAGAGTTCCAAAGAATAGAAAGGAGAGATAAGAAAGCCTTCCTCAGCAATCAATGCAAAGAAATAGAGGTAAACAACAGAATGGGAAACTAGAGATCTCTTCAAGAAAACTAGAGATACCAAGGGAACATAGCATGCAAAGATGGGCTCGATAAAGGATAGAAATTGTATGGACCTAACAGAAGCAGAAGATATTAAGAAGAGGTGGTAAGAATACACAGAAGAACGGTACAAAAAAGATTTTCACGACCCAGATAATCACGATGGTGTGATCACTCACCTAGAGCCAGACATCCTGGAATGTGAAGTCAAGGGGGCCTTAGAAAGCATCACTACAAACAAAGCTAGTGGAGGTGATGGAATTCCAGTGGAGCTATTTCAAATCCGGAAAGATGATGCTGTGAAAGTGTTGCACTCGATATGTCAGCAAATTTGGAAAACTCAGCAGTGGCCACAGGACTGGAAAAGGTCAGTTTTCATTCCAATCCCGAAGAAAGGCAAAGCCAAAGAATGCTCAGACTACTGCACAATTGCACTCATCTCACACGCTAGTAAAGTAATGCTCAAAATTCTCCAAGCCAGGCTTCAGCAGTACATGAACCGTGAACTTCCAGGTGTTCAAGGTGGTTTCAGAAAAGGCAAAGGAACCAGAGATCAAATTGCCAACATCCGTTGGATCATCAAAAAAGCAAGAGAGTTCCAGAAAAACATCTATTTCTTCTTTATTGACTATGCCAAATACTTTGACTGTGTGGATCACAATAAACTGTGGACATTTCTGAGAGATAAGAATAGCACATCATCTCACCTGTCTCTTGAGAAACCTATATGCAGGTCAAGAAGCAACAGTTAGAATTGGACATGGAAAAACAGACTGGTTCCAAATAGGAAAAGGAGTACGTCAAGGCTGTATATTGTCACCCTGCTTATTTAACTTATATGCAGAGTACATCATGAGAAACGCTGGGCTGGAAGAAACACAAGCTGGAATCAAGATTTCCGGGAGAAACATCAATAACATCAGATATGCAGATGAGACTACCCTTATGGCAGAAAGTGAAGAAGAACTAAAGAGCCTCTTGATGAAAGTGAAAGAGGAGAGTGAAAAAGTTGGCTTAAAGCTCAACCTTCAGAAAACTAAGATCATGACATCTGGTCCCATCACTTCATGGGAAATAGATGGGGAAACAGTGGAGACAGTGTCAGACTTTATTTTTCGGGGGCTCTAAAATCACTGCTGATAGTGACTGCAGCCATAAAATTAAAAGACGCTTACTCCTTGGAAGGAAGGTTATGACCAACCTAGATAGCATATTTAAAAGCAGAGACAGTACTTTGCCAACAAAGGTCCATCTAGTCAACGCTATGGTTTTTCCAGTGGTCATGTGTGGATGTGAGAGTTGGATGGTGAAGAAAGCTGAGCACCGAAGAATTGATGCTTTTGAACTGTGGTGTTGGAGAAGACTCTTGAGAGTCCCTTGGACTGCAAGAAGATCCAACCAGTCCATCCTAAAGGAGATCAGTCCTGGGTGTTCATTGGAAGGACTGATGTTGAAGCTGAAACTCCAATACTTTGGCCACCTCATGCGAGGGGTTGACTCATTGGAAAAGACCCTAATGCTGGGAAGGACTGGGGGCAGGAGAAGGGAACGACAGAGGATAAGATGGTTGGATGGCATCACCGAGTCAATGGGCATGGGTTTGGGTAAGTTCCAGGAGTTGGTGATGGACAGGGAGGCCTGGCGTGCTGCGATTCATGGGGTCACAAAGAGTCGGACACAATTGAGCGACTGAACTGAACTGAACTGAACTATTTTACTTTTAAGTTAACTGTCTAGATGCATAATTTGAGCTTTCCTATGCATCAATAATTCTAAGCAACGTGCAAAGAGAATTTTATTTAATGATTCAATATTATTTTAAATATCTAATATTATTTTTAAAACACTGATTTGTTTAGATGGATGTTTTGAAGAGTTATTCACTTGCTCTTTTGTCCATAACTTCACTAGAGAATCTCCATTTTAATTAGCTCGTTTCAATTTTAATAACAATAGTACTTAGAAATGCCCATTTCAACTTAGCATTTACCTAGAATATTCTGTTTTCAGTTACCAGATTGGCAATTAGTGTAAATTAACCTCACTTATTTTGGATGATTACCAAATTGAGAAGATCCAAGTCCTCATTTCATTCTTCTAAAACTCTGTTTTGTTGGTATCCTTTTGTAATTCTCAACATCCTAATTCTATTTTTTGAAATGTTTTTGTTAAATCCCATTAATTCATACAGACAAATTCCTTATTTATTCACACCACTAAACATATTTTCTAGGGATAAAGTGATAAATATGAGTATTTAGTTTTATTTCATAAAATGTAAGGCTCTGGGATCACAGCCCCTTAACTAGGAAATGTAAGTAGTTTTGATGACAGCAAAAGAAATGCAAAATATGAAAACACTCTACATTTCTTAACCTGTTGATATGACTAAATATTAGATGGAGTTGGGTGGGGATTAGTAGTTACAGCTGTCCTATGGAATGAGAAGAATTCTGAAAAATGTTCTGTTTCACTATATATTAGTGAAGATAGCTCTACTTCAGAGTATTTCTTTGTTTCTTAGAGAAAAATTCTGCTTTGATAGCTGGTGGTTTTGTTGTTGTTGTTGTTATAAGTTTCATGTAGTTACTTCATATCTGGTATAATCTTGTGGACATTAGGAATTATATGAATTGATTTTTTAATCCAATTTTTTCCGGACATTTTCATTTGTTTCCTAGGAGTACCTTAACAAAGTACCACAAAATAGGTATCTTAGAAATTTATTGTCTTTTTTGGAAAAAAGTCAATGTGTTGACAGGGCCTTTATCCCTTAGAAACCTGTAGATAGACCCCTTCTTTGCCTCCTCCTAGCTTCTGGAAGCCTCAGACTTTTCCTGGTTTGTGGTAGCATAACTCACCGACTCAATGGACATGAGTTGGAGCAAGCTCCAGGAGTTGGTGATGGACAGGGAAGCCTGGTGTGCTGCAGTCCATGGGCTCACAAAGAGTCGGACATGACTGAGTGACTGAGCTGAACCGAAGACTAATCTTTCCATGACATTATCCTGATGCCTCTTCACATAATTCCCCCCCGAGAGTGGGTATTTGTGTCCAAATTTATCCTTTTTTGTAAGTACACCAGTATATTGGATTGGAGTCCATCTAATGAACCTCATCAAAAAAATGACTATATCTGTGAAGAATTTATTTCCAAATAAGTTCAGATCTGGAGGTCCTTGAGGTTTGCATTTTAACATACCAATTAGGGAGGACACAGTTCAATCCATGAAAGCATCTGGTAGGTAGTGTAATCATAGGAATAATATTTTTCTCCACTGTTCTCATCTTCATTGTTCCATTGTTCTGCTCTTGATACTTTCAGTGACTAGACTCACTACCTCTTTCCCAAAGATATAGTTAGTATTAATTAGTGTTAATAAGCCCTAAAGTATATACAACATCTTTACATTTGTTCTACTACATGGTTTTATCCATGACTGAAGCTGGATTCTCCAGAAGATGATGAGATGATGAAAGGGTAGACGACTCCTTGCATTCTTTCCAATAAAAAAGTTTATTATCAAATTACTGTATACACTGATGTTTTGAATTTTCTCTTGAAAACTCTTAAGATATTATATTGTTTAGTTCATTTATGTAAAAGATATTTACTGAATGCCCATTATATATTTTAGGTACCAGGAAAATGGCAGTGAATAAGGAAGAAAATGTTCAAACTTGTGGAGGTTATATTATAATCCTGCATGACTAGAAAATCTAGAAACAAGCAAATAAATTAGACTGAAGGGCCCTAGGAAAGAAATCATTGGACATAATGTTTTAGAGTAGGCTTTCTGAATCAAGGAGGGACATTATCAGGAAAATCTTCTCCCAGAAAATGTCACTTAAAACAAGACCCATGTGTTTGAAAAATGCCTGAGAGAGATGTTCTTTAGCAATAGACAAGAACAAAATCATTGGACCTATGGTGCAAATGACATGGTGTTATCTGAATACAAAGAAATTCAATGCTGCTAGGCTCTATTTTATAAAATGTCATCAGGAGTTTCCTAATTCTGAGTAGGAATCTTTAGAAGCTTCTGTTGTATTTGGAGTGAGTGGAGAAGTTCTTACAGTCTTTCAAGTTCAAGAATGACATGCTTTGTTCTTTAAAAATAAAAAAAAATTCACCTCTGGTTTGAAAATAGTGATGAAGGCAGCACCCACAGATGATTGAAAACATCAAAGGAGAGGAACTAACACAAATTCAAAGCCCATTATGAATAATACTAACGTAGTTTCTAACTACAAACTGAGTGCAAGCACTGCCAAAAGCAGAAACCTGCTGGACAGAGTAGCACAAGAAATAGAGAGTCCATGGTTTGAGATCTCAGCACTGCCTAGGGATTATGCTACATCATTTAATGAAATATGCTAAAGTAAAACATATTAAATATTTTATTAAATTCTTATATGAAATATTCTCCACTATATAATATTAAATTAAAAAAAAGAAACATGGTGTTGATTCTTACATATATTAATGAAATATATACACTATTTTGTCCTATACATCATCTGATATCAGGAATGGCCTTTGTTGCACACGGTAGTCTCCTCAGGTGACAGGTGAGTATTGGAAAAGTTTTTGCCAAATTTAATTGTGAAACTTGAATTTATTTATTGAAGTATAATTGACATACAACATTGTATTGATCTCAGGTGTACAATTTAATGATTTGACATTTTTGGCATTGGAAAATGATTACCCCAATAAGTAGGCTTACTATCTGTCACCATACAAATTGACACACTTTTCTTATGAACTTTAAAAATTTAATTTCTCAGTAACTTTCAAATTTATAACACTATTTTTGATTAAAAAACCCTTATGCTGTACAGTACATTACATCTCCACGACATTTATTTTTTGACTGCAAGTGGAATTTCTGAATTTTAACTCATCGAAATGTAACTACCTATTCAAAGGCTATCTTGAAAAGAATGAAAAAAAATACCATAGCTTATAAAGAGAATAAGCTATAAGAAATTAAGTTCAGAGACATTGAGAAAGTTCTTAAAATCATGGAAGAAGATGATATTTTGAATTAGGCAGATGCAACACACATTTTTTAAAGTAATATTGATACTATTTGCTGAAAGACTGGAAATGGGGGAACAGTGAGAAAACATGAGGGACCAAGTGTTTTGACTTGATTAGCAGAATGAATGGTGACATCACTTACAGAGATTGAGGAAATGTTAGGGAGATAAGTGTCATAGAGTAAGTTGTATCAGAACCACGTGAGTGCCTCTTAGGAGAAAGGAGATTAGAAACTGCATTCAACCATTAATGTCCCATCCAAAAAGGTAGCACATATGTACTGGGAACATTCTAGGACACTGTGACAAACACATGAGTGGAGAAGTCCTACTTGGGCTTTTGTGGTAGCTGTGGCATCATGGAGTGGTACTAAGGGAAGGCTTGGAAGGGCTTTCTTGAGGAAGACATCTTGGGCTGAGAGACATGATAAGTAGAAATTGATTAGAATGAATATAAACTGTACATTAAAATGTAGGATGGAAAGAAACTAAACAATTTTGGTTGAAGTGAAGAGAGAGACAGAAGCCCATATGTGAAAGGGCTAATTAGCATGAACAGTCTTAAGGATGGCAAATGCTTCAAAAATGAATCAAGTCTAACCAATACTTGGGGATTATAGATTAAAAACAACAACAATAGCAGACAAAAACAACAAAACTTTTAATGAAATTAAAAAAGAGATTAAATTTTAAAAACTTACAACTTTAAAAATCATTAATTTGGAAGAGCTTTGTTATTGTATTTTATTTTTGTACATACATAGTCACCTTACAGAAAAAATTACTTCTCAAGTAAGTACAGTTAGGGTGGTTTTACAACACAGTAGTACCTTTAGCATATTTATTATTGGAAGTGTAGAGCTTTTAATGCTGATATTAATTTTAAATTGAAATGATACATACATGACAAATTTTCTAAGGGAAATAACAGAATAGTTAGTGTGAAAGAGGTGGTCATAAGGGGAGAAAAGTAATTTAGCTAAGAAAATAGAAATGCCCTTAATGACATAGATGATAAAATAGAATGTCTAATGCTCATGCTGTGTGCTTTATATAGGTATATCCTCTTAACACAAGCAATAGAGCACACAAGATATTTTTATTAATTTTTCTTGCACTTTGTCATACAGTGATTTGTATATATTTGTAATTAAAATGACATTAAGCAGAACTATTTTCGGTACACAATATTTCACAGTAAAGATCTCATATAAAAACCTTCACTGAGTCTATAGACTCAATTATATACTAGATATTACTGAGTGTAAAAATAATGATACGTCATCCAATGACCTTCAAGAGAAGACTTCAATTTGAAACTTATTCATATACTGCCTTTCACTGTTTCTTTTTCTTTACATTTTTTGTTTGTTTGTTTTGGAGTGGTTAAAACAACAGATGTTTATTTTCTTATAACTCAAGACTAGAAGTCTGAGACCCAGGTGCCATCATGGGTTAGTCTCTTAGGGCTTCTCTCCATGGCTTGTGGATGGCTGCCTTTCTGCTATGTCTTCACAGGGCTATTTTTTCACTGTTTCATAACTGACTCATTCATGTATGATTTATCTGACCAACAACTTTGAAAAATTTATGGAGTAGAAAGACTACAAATAAATTATAACTTCAATATACACCAATAATATGTTCAGACAAGGTGTTTGAAACACAGAGGCAGAATGAAAAAGTAGAAAGATATGTATAAAAAAATATATACATTTGACTTGTTATTTTCTTTATCTCCCTTCCTCCCCCTCCTTCCCTTTTCCCTTTTCCTCTCCCTCCACCTCATAAGTCTCTATGCTTATTTCTAAAGTGTGATTAATGATGCCTAATTCTCAAGCATGTACACCTTAGCTTAACCTATTAGTAGGTTATGAGGCATAGCAGAATTAAATTCTAATTTACTCTGGTATAATCACACAATTTTCAAATCACTTCTAAATCATAAAAGTACAGGGATAACTAATATAAGTGGACTATTTCCTTCAAGATATCTACTTTTCATTTATTCAACTAATAATAACTTTATATACCCTCTATTAATTTCCTAGGATTGCTGGAACAAAGTACCACAAACTAGATAGCTGAAACACAATAGAAGCTTTTGTTTTTTTATTCCTTGCAGTAATTGAGGCTGGAAAGTTCATATCAAGGTGTTGGGAGAGCTACACTTCCTCTGAAACCTTTGGGGGATAATCCTTTCTTTCCTTTCCTAGATTCTGACAGCCTCAGGCATTCCTTGGCTTGTGATATAACTTCAATCTGACTCCATCTTACTATGACTATCTTAACTCTGTCTATATGCAAATTTACCCCCTCTTAAAGGACAGCACTCTCTTCAGTGCAACATTACCTTAACTAATTACATCTGCAGTAACCAATTCTCAAATAGAGTCGTATTCACAGATATCAGGGCTTACGGCTTCAATTTATCTTTTGAGAAGACACAATTCAACCAACAATATACACTAAAACTCATATAAGAGCTATATAATAAAAACATCAACTACATTAGGATAAGACTAACAGAAAATGTATTGCTTGAATAGGGATGGAACATTCATTTTAATAAGATTATACTTCAACTGTCATTACATACACTAGTTGAAGCTAGTCCAGCCAGTCTACTACTGCTAATAAAACACATAAATTTAAATGAATGCTTTGTAGCCGTATGTATTTGGATTTAATGAGCACACTATAACTGTTACTATGTTATATTTAGCAAAATGGACCTTTAGTTCATTTTACTTTTCAACATTATTTAGCTGATTCTTTCCTTTTCTCATCATTAATGTTTAAGTATATATTTTACATTCTATATGTTTGTTAATATGATCCTCCTAAGCATCTTCATTGTCATATATACATATGACAAAAGGTTTGGTGATATAGTACATTTTAAACTAATTCATTACTCTTTTAAAAACTTTTATTGGTGGTTGTTGTTCAGTCACAGAGTTATATTTGACTTTTTGCAATCCCACGGACTGCAGCCTGCTGGGTTTCCCAGCACTTTATTATCTCCCAGAGTTTGCTCAAACCAACGTCCATTGAGACGATGATGCCTTCCAACAATTTCATCCTCAGTCGTCCCCTTCTCTTCATGCATTAAATCTTTCCCAGCATCAGGGTCTTTTCCAATGAGTTGGCTCTTTGCATAGATGAGCCAAAATATTGACACTTCAACTTCAGCATGTCTTTCCAATGAATATTCAGGGTATATTTCTTTTAGGTTTGGTTGACTGGTTTGATCTCCTTGTAGTCCAAGGGACTCTCAGGAGTCTTCTCCATCACCACAGCTTGAAAGTATTGATCCTTTGGCACTCAGCCTTCTTTATTACATGCATTTATAAACATTTAGCATTATAAAATAATAAACATAAGAATGTAGAATTATATAGAGAAAGGGATATTGGTGATTTTTTTAATATGTATATATATAACTATTTTGATTCTACATCTTAGTTTTATAATTGTAATATATATCCTAGTTACCAACCATGATCACAAGTATTAATTATTGATCTCTTTTTACAACTCTGTCTGCCTCTTCTCTCATTTAGAGATTTTGTATTCAGATACTATTAACATGGCAGACATTTTCTTTGTCAAAAACAAACCTTCCATAAATTGGAATATAAATTATCAATTGTTAGCAGGTTATTAGCATTTTGAATTTATGTATAACTAACATATATTTAGTTTCAAGTGTATTCTATATTTATATATATTACAAAATGAATACCACAATAAATGTAGTTAACATCCATCACCATGCAGTGACAACTATTTTTTCTTGTAATGCAAACTTCTAAATTTTATTCTTTTAGCAACTTTCAAATACAAAATACAGAACTGTTAACTATAGTTACCATGTTGTTTGGTAAATCTTCATTATTTATTTATTTTACAACTGTTAAATGTGTACCTTTTACACCTTTCATCCATTTCACCCCTCCACCACTCCCTTCTCTGGCCACACCAATCTATGTTCTCTGTCTCTATGAGCTTGTTTGACATTTAAGTTTCTATGTACAAGTCAGATTACATGTCTATGTCTTTCCCTGCCTGACTTATTTTGCTTGGCATTTTACAAGTCTACCCACGTTACTGCAAATGGTGTTTTTCATTTTTATGGCTGAGTAATATTACATATGTATGATTTTATATATACAAATTTTTCTTTTTCCATTAATAAGCATTTAGGTTGTTTCCATATGTTAGCTATTGTAAATATGCTACAATAAACATGGAGTTGTATATGTCTTTTTGAGTTACTGTTTTTGTTTTCTTTAATATCCAGAAGTGGAATTCCTGGGTCATGTTAAAGTTCTACCTTTTATTTTTTTGGAGAGGTTCCATATCATTTTCCATTGTGGCTGAACCAATGTACACTCCACCAATAGTGCACAAGTGTGCCCCTTTCTCTACATCCTTTTTAGCACTTGTCATTTTCATCATGGCCTTTCTCACTGGTATGAGGCGATACCTCATATTCATTTTGTAATATATATATATAAATATAGACTGTTGTACACTTGAAAGTAAATACTTGCTAATTATACATCACTTTAAAATGCTAATAATCTGTTAACTTGCAAAAAATGTAAGCTTTGATTTGCATTTCTCTGATGACTAATAATGTTGAACATCTGTTCTGTTAGCTATTTGTATGTCTTTTTTGAAAAATGTCTACTCATACCTCTTGCCCATTTTTAAGTTGGATTGTTTGTGCTGTTGAGTGGAATGATTTATGTATTTTGGATATTAACTCATTAGCAGATACATGACTTGAAAATATCATTCCCCATTTATTTTGTGATTATTTCCTTTGCTGTGTAGAAAGTTTTCAGTTTGATGTATTTATTTTTGCTTTTGTTGTCTTTGATTTTGGTGTCAGATCCAAAGAATCATCACCAAAACTGATGTCAATGAGTTTACTGCTTATGTTTCTTGTAGAAATTTTGTAGTTCCTGATATTACATTCAAGCCTTACTCCATTCGGGGCTAATTTTTGCTTATGGTATAAGACAGTGTAGTTTTGCTCTTTAGTACATAGCTGTCCAACTTTCCCATCACCATTTATTGAAGAGATTATCCTTTCCCCATTGTATATTCTTAGCTCCTTTGTCATAAATTAATTGATCATATATGCATGGGTTTATTTCTAGGCACTGTTCCATTGATATGTATTCCTGTCTGTTTTAATGCCAATACCATCTTGTTTTGATTACTATAGTTTTGAAATATAATTTTAAATCAGAACGCTTGATGCCTCCAGCTTCAGTTTTTCTCGATTCTTTTTTCTATTCAGCATTCTGTGATTCCATGCAAATTTCAAGATTTATTGTTCTATTTATAGAACTGTGCTATTGGAATTCTGATAAGAATTGCAATGAATCTATAAATTCTAGTAGTACTAGTCCTTTCAATACAAAATCATAAACTATTTTTTTTATTTGTGTCTTTCTCAGTTTCTTTTACTAATGTCTTATAGTTTTCAGTGTACATGTCTGACTTCCTTGATTAAGTTTATTTCTAAGAATTTTATTCTTTTTAATGTAATTGTAAATGAGATTTTCTTAATTTCTCTTTAAGATACTGCATTATTAGTGACAGACATGTAACAGAATTTTGTGTATTATTTTATATCATGCAACAGTTTTTTTGGTGGAACCTTGAGGATTTTCTATATTAATATCATGTCATAGGCAGTAGTGAACGTTTACTTCTTCCTTTATTATTTGAATGCTTTTGATTTATTTTTCTTATCTAATTGCTTTGGCTAAGATTTCTAACACTAAGTTGAATAAAGTGAAAGAGTGATTATTCTTGTCTTGTTCCTCATCTTAAACAGGAGAGCTTTCAGCTTTTCACCATGCATTATGATGTTGTGTGCATGTGCTAAGTTGCTTCAGTCATGTCTGACTCTTTGCGACCCAATGGACTGGCTTAGACCAGGGAAAATCTTGGTAAACCTCCATATGAACTTGAGAAAAGTGTATACTTATGGTGTTGAATTCAAGAATATTGTACTTCTGAAAATACAGTTGAGTGGAAAAAAAGAATTACTGTGAACCTGAATCAAATTAAGTACAAAAAATAATCACCCCATATTATTTTCAGTAGAAGTAATTCAAAGTAATTTATTTTAAAAAATCACTAGGAAAAGATACTCTACCTTAAGAGTCAAATATAAAAATTGCAGCTGATTTCTATAATGTTAACTTGAGTCAACACTGCATTAATTCCTTTGCTTTCATAAGCACAAACTCTAACCCAAAATACACCAAAGTAGCCCATGATTCTGACATTGGTGTTAGCTTATACCTATATCTAAAAGCCTTAGAAATAACTGGGTAATCCCTCTTCCTGTGTGCACCATTAGCCTGCGAAAATTTACAAATATCTTATAGAGCATAGAAGGATTTTGTGTTGAGACTATTTGCTGTGTTTTTGGTCCTATTCAATGGGTCTCAGCTTCTGGTCATTGAGTGTGTTATCTCTGAAATGGCTCAAGACTTTAAAATTCAGCAAGCTACCAAATTTTTACACTGGGATGACTGAAATTATCTTCTTATTTTGTCTTATTCCACAAATTAAACAAAACTTTAGTCATATGACCAACAATTTTTGTTTTTGAAATCAATTTACTAAACAATTCCAGAGCTCCCTCTAGGTCTAAGGCATCTCAAATACCACTTCTTCATCCTTAAATTCTCCTAGGTTGCATAAAGAAATAACTGGCCTCTACAATCTGAGATGCCAGGACCCACAATAACATCAAGTATTCCACCTTCATGACAGCATACTCCTCCATCATCCTGGTTTCCAAAGGACAAGCACTACCAAGCCTCTCAAAGAAGCAAGTGTCCTTATCATAAGGGCATTGCAGTTGCCTCAACCTGCTAATATTCTTCTAGCATATGTTTTTCTTCTTTTTCACATATTTAATGATGTCTTCCTATTAGTGTACAAATATGATTAGGATTTGACATAAACCATTCGTTGTCAGACTAACTTTTTAATTTCAAATCAGTGCTAAATTTTCTACTATGAAGAGATTATGACACATATATTATGGAAGTGCAGGGTCAGCTGAACAGAAAATGAGGGAAGATATGTTCTATATTATATGTTATATTAATATACTATAGATTATAACATTTTTATATAATTTATTATATACTACATGTTATATATGTAATGTAACAATGAATACAATTATGCATATTAAGTGTATATATGTATGTATGTATATCTGCATACACATATATATACACACACATAGCAAATGAGTATCCTTTACCAACTTACTTATATTATGACATAGCAAAAACTGCACCCAAAAAAGTTAAGTAGGCAAGAAAGGCTTTACCCAAATTTGCTGCAACAGGGAAGAGAATCCAAATTGCAGTCTGACCTCAATGATACTAAAACAAATATTTGAGGGGTTTTAATAGTGAAAAATATTGACTTTTTCCAAAAGAAAAGGAAAACTAAACTTTTTCCTGTCTACATAATAGTGGTACATTTACAACTTGGAGCAAGTTACCCACCAAAGTTAGGTTCCTGCCCTCCAACAGAGACTGGGAAACCAGAGTACTATCTTCCTTACTGATTAAAATTCAAAAGTATGGCACCTAGTTCTTGAGAAAGACACACCTACATTTGAAAAATAGCAAGAAGCTTTTCAAAAGATTTACATCTCAAAGAGGGAAAGAAAGGATATATAAGAATTTTTATTTGCTTTGTTTGTTAAGTTAATGTTATAAGGACAGGGAAGTCAGGGTACTAGAGTCAGGTAAGAGCCAGTCTAAAGTTTCGTCAAACTGAGAGGAAGATTAAGGCCTTGTTGGTCAATTCATGATATATCCCATCTCATTATTAAGAGGGAAATCAAAATAAATAAGTTTCTACATTGTTTTATAAAACATTTCAAAATTATCAAAACTTTCAAAAATATTTAATAATAAATAAATCTTGCAATAAATGTAAGCCTTTTCTAGATTTGTTTGGCACTTGTCCTTAAAGAAAAGATGATAATATGCATAATAAATTGAATAAAATTTCACTGCAAAATTGTCAAATGTTCATGCATTCAAGCAAAAGATAAATTCTTTCAGTTACTTAATTTAAGAATATTTTGAATATTAGTATGCTAATCTTTGTATTATTTGCTGGTTGAGGGAAACTTTTTAGACAACAGTGTAAATAAAGAAGCATGGATTAGCTAATAAGGGTTATTTAGAGACATTTATTAGAGAAGGAAATGGCAACCCACTCCAATGTTCTTGCCTGGAGAATCCCAGGGACGGGGGAGCCAGGTGGGCTGCTGTCTATGGGGTCGCATAGAGTCAGACACGACTGAAGCGACTTAGCAGCAGCAGCAGCAGAGACATTTTTAAATCTTATATAAGATACAGACCATTATATAGAATATATAAAAGCACTATATGTTGCTTTTTGCTTTCTTGATTTCTTATAACTACAAGGCTACAAAGCAGAATCTACAATAGCTACACCATTTACATGTGGGTAGATACTGTTCAGTTCAGTCACTCAGTCGTGCCTGACTCTTTGTGACCCCATGGACCGCAGCATGCCATGGCTCCCTGTCCACCACCAATTCCCAGAGTTTACTCAACTCATGTCCATTGAGTCCATGATGCCATCCAACCATCTCATCCTTTGATGTCCCCTTCTTCTCCCACCCTCAATCTTTCCCAGCATCAGGGTCTTTTCAAATAAGTCAGCTCTTCGCATCAGGTGGCCAAAGTATTGGAGTTTCAGCTTAGCATCAGTCCTTCCAATGAATATTCAGGACTGATCTCCTTTAGGATGGACTGGTTGGATCTCCTTGCAGTCCAAGGGACTCTCAAGAGTCTTCTCCAACAACACAATTCAAAAGCACCAATTCTTTGGTGCTCAGCTTTCTTTATAGTCCAACTGTCACATCCATACACGACTACTGGAAAAACAATAGCTTTGACTAGACAAAACTTTGTTGGCAAAGTCATGTCTTTGCTTTTTAATATGCTGTCTCAGTTCAGTCGCTCAGTCGTGTCCGACTCTTTGCGACCCCATGAATCGCAGCACACCAGGCCTCCCTGTCCATCACCAACTCCCAGAGTTTACCCAAACCCATGTCCATTGAGTCGGTGATGCCATCCAACCATCTCATTCTCTGTCGTCCCCTTCTCCTCCTGCCCACAATCCTTCCCAGCATTAAGGTCTTTTCCAATGAGTCAACTCTTCGCATGAGGTGGCCATATGCTGTTTAGGTTGGTCATACTATTCTTCCAAGGAGCAAGAGTCTTTTAATTTCATGGCTGCAGTCACCATCTGCAGTGATTTTGGAGACCAAAAATAAATAAATAAATAAAAACAAAGTCTGTCACTGTTTCCACTGTTTCCATATCTATTCACCATGAAGTAATGGGAGCAGATGTCATGATCTTAGTTTTCTGAATGTTGAGCTTTAAGTCAACTTTTCACTCTCCTCTTTCACTTTCATCAACAGGCTCTTTAGTTCTTCACTTTCTGCCATAAGTGTGGTGTCATCTGCATATCTGAGGTTATTGATATTTCTCCTGGCAATCTTGATTCCAGCTTGTGCTTCATCCAGTCCAGCATTTCTCATGATGTACTCTGCATATAAGTTAAATAAGCAGGGTGACAATATACAGCCTTGACGTACTCCTTTCCCAATTTGGAACCAGCCTGTTGTTCCATGTCCATTTCTAACTGTTGCTCCCTGATCTGCATACAGTTTTCTCAAGAGGCAGGTCAGGTCGTCTGGTATTCCCATTTCTTGAAGAATTTTTTTCACAGTTTGTTGTGATCCATACAGTCAAAGGCTTTGGCATAGTCAATAAAGCAGAAATAGATGTTTATCTTGGAATGCTCTTGATGATCCAACAGATGTTGACAATTTGATCTCTGGTTCATCTGCCATTTCTAAATAAAGCTTGAACATCTGGAAGTTCATGGTTTATGTACTATTGAAACCTGGCTTGGAGAATTTTGAGCATTACTTTACTAGCGTGTGAGATGAGTGTAATTATGTGGTATTTTGAACATTCCTGGGTATTGCCTTTCTTTGGGATTGGAATGAAAACTGACCTTTTCCAGTTCTGTGGCCACTGCTGAGTTTTCCAGATTTGCTGGCATATTGAGTGCAGCACTTTCACATCATCATCTTTTAGAATTTGAAATAGTTCTGGAATTCCATCACCTCCACTAGCTTTGTTGGTAGTGATGCTTCCTAAGGCCCACCTGACTTCGCATCCCAGGATTTCTGGCTCTAGGTGTTTGGTCACACCTTTGTAATAACAAAGGTAATCTGAGTTGTAATAGATACAACAGTTACATGTGGGTTGATACCATAGCAGAAACAAAATCCTTTAGCTGTATTGTTGCATCACCATCCCCTGTTGTTAAGTATTACAAAGATCACAATGGAATAGCTACTTTGCCAATTTCAGTAAAGATGTTGTAATAAAAGTGAGAGTCAATTAAGGTAAACAAGAATCTCATGTGTATCTTAAATGTTCTCATTGGAGTGGGGAAACACAACACTGTTACAACTCTTAAATTCCTTCTTTATTTTATCGGAGCATTCCTCAGTGCACACTCAAGCTCAGCAGGGAGTTAAAAAAAAGAGGCAATTGAGAAAAGACTTGATAAACCAATATCTTAATAATTTAGGCGGCACAAAGGAGAACTGGGAATCATTAAGAGTGGCAATATCTAGGAGCAAGAGCTTCAAGTTTTGAATGCTACTAGTAAGAAATGCAATATAAAGCAATCAGAAATTCGCTTATAGTCCTGGAGGTTAAAACTGTGGCACAAAGCTATTCTATGAAATGCTCCAGTTGGTTATGCTGAGAGCAAAACCTGCCTTTACAAATGCATCCAGATTTATTCACAGGTGCCTGTAAGCTGCTTTAAAAAACAAACAAACAAACTAAAAAACACAGAAAATCTCTATTAGGACTACAGAAAATGGCCTAATTTTCATGTAGCTTGACTGTGGTACTGAATTTATCATCATGATGTTATCCTCCTCCTCCTCTTCATCATCACCATGCAGATCCTTAAAAGTGAATTTTTAAACCCACCAAAACCTTCTTTCCTGACTTTCACCACCTGTCACTTCACAAAAAAGAGCAAGTTTTTACATGAACAGGAATTTTAAACATGTGGGAAATGTTAGAATTTATTATGACAAATAGATGTGAGAAGCTGAAATTTCTGTGGCAAAGACAGAAGCCAAACAAATGGCAGCTGTTTGCATTTCTCTCCTTAGGATTGTTGTTGTGGTTTGGTCACTCATTGGTGTCTGACTCTGCAACCCCATGGACTGCAGCCAGGCTTCCCTGTCTTTCACCATCTCTGGGTGCTTTCTCAAACTCATGTCCATTGAGTCATTGATGCCATCCAACCATCTCACCCTCTGTCATCCCCTTCTCCTCCTGTCTTCAATCTTTCCCATCATCAGGGTCTTTCCTAATGAGTCAGCTCTTCCCATCAGGTGGCCAAAGTATTGGAGTTTCAGTTTCACCATCAGGATAGTGATAACCAAAAGTGCTAACATATTCGGGCCAATGCTACCACTATTGAGCCTCACTGATTTAAAATCCCCTAAGGAAATCACATTTAAATTCAAACTATTTGTGTTAACAGGAAGGTGTGAAAACAGACATTAGTGTCTAAAGGCAAAATTAACATTTAATTTAGACTTTTAAAAATACTTTTTAGTCATCAAGAAAATAATAGGAAGGAAGAAATGCTTCCTTTTAGTACTGAGACAAATATAAGCAATGGTATAGAAAATGACAGATTTATCTTCAGACAAGAGAGAGTGTTAATTTCTTTTTTTGTCAGAAAATGGTATGTTCCAATGGTCTTGCCTGTTCTCATATATTTGTCGGAATTTTCTCCTGTATTTTTGAGGACTATTTTTGGCTACCATTTTTGTTTGGAGGAAGGTATTTTGTTATGGATTCAATATTTTTAATATTCTTGTTCCCCATTTTTCCTTCTATCAATTTGGGCAAGCTATAGTTTCTCTTTTGAGGTATTTGACCAACTTTTTTAACTTGTTAATATTATTAGGATAAAAATGTTCATATCATTATTATCATTCAAAACGACATAAGAATCCATTTTGACCCTCCTCCTCACTTCATTTCTCCTTTTTATTGCTAAAAATGACAATTGCTGGTTTCATCCTTTTTTAACCTATATCATTCTGAAGTGTTATAAATTTGATCTTTGGGTACATCTTCTGGTTTAAATGTGACCCCATGGACTGCAGCACGCCAGGCTTCCCTGTCCTTCACCATATCCCAGTGCTTGCTCAAACTCAAGTCCATTGAGTCGTTGATGCCATCCAACCATTCCATCCTCTGTCATCCCCTTCTCTGATTGTCTTCAATCTTTCCCATCATCAGGATCTTTCCTAATCAGGTGGCCAATGTATTGGAGCTTTAGCTTCAGCATCAGTCCTTCCAATGAATATTCAGGGTTGATTTCCTTCAGGATTGACTGGTTTGATCTTCTTATCTTCATCCATCATAATTATAGAAAGGGTCAAATAAAATGGAAAAATTATTATGATTATTTTATCTTCATTTGCCTCTTTAATGAAAAAAGAAAGGTCTAAGCTACTATTCAAGTGTCCATGTATCATGGCTTTGGTGTTCAGCTTTCATTATAGTCCAACTCTCACATCCATACATGACTACTGGAAAAACCATACATAGCCTTGACTAGACGGGCCTTTGTTAGCGAGGTAATGTCTCTGCTTTTTAATATACTGTCTAGGTTGGTCATAACTTTACTCCCAAGGAGTAAGTGTCTTAATTTCATGGCTGAAATCACCATCTGCAGTGATATTGGAGCCCAAAAATATAAAGTCAGCCACTGTTTCCACTCTTTCTCCATCTATTTGTTATGAAGTGATGGGACTAGATGCCATGATCTTAGTTTTCTGAATGTTGAGCTTTAAGCCAACTTTTTCACTCTCTTCTTTCACTTTCATCAACAGGCTTTGTAGTTCTTCACTTTCTGCCATAAGTGTGGTGCCATCTGCATATCTGAGGTTATTGATATTTCTCCCAGCAATCCTCATTCCAGCTTGCGATTCATCCAGCCCAGCGTTTCCCATGATGTACTCCGCATATAAGTTAAATAAGCACAGTGACAATATACAGCCTTGACGTACTCCTTTCCCTATTTGGAACCAGTCTGTTGTTCCATGTCCAGTTCTAACTGTTGCTTCCTGATCTGCATACAGATTTCTCAAGGGGAAAGTCAGGTGGTCTAGTATTCCCATCTCTTTAAGAATTTCCCACAGTTTATTGTGATCCACACAGTCAAAGGCTTTGATATAGTCAATAAAGCAGAAATAGATGTTTTTCTAGAACTCCCTTGTTAGTTGTTTCTATTTTCATATGTTTTCTGGAAAACATGCTTTTATTTACAGCTGTCTTTGAGAAAAAAAAATTGGCATAGGTTTTAGAAATTTTAAAACAATTATTTTTCAGTTAAAGATAATTGAGGGGCTCCAAAATCACTGCAGATGGTGATTGCAGCCATGAAGACTCTTGAGAGTCCCTCAGACTGCAAGGAGATCCAACTAGTCCATCCTAAGGGAGATCAGTCCTGAGTGTTCATTGGAAGGACTGATGTTGAAGCTGAAGCTCCAATACTTTGGCCAACTAATGCAAAGAGCTGACTCATTTGAAAAAGCCCTGATGCTATGAAAGATTGAGGGCAGGAGGAGAAGGGGACAACAGAGGATGAGATGGTTGGATGGCATCACAGACTCAATGGACATGAGTTTGAGTAAACTCCGGGAGACTATGGTGGACAGGGAGGCCTGGCATGCTGTTGTCCATGGCGTCACAAAGAGGGGGACATGACCAAGCGACTGAACTGAACTGAGGCTTGTGATTAGTATAATAATATTTAATTACCTCATTCAGTTCATTTTCAAATTTTCCTTTTTATTTCCTTAGAAAGTATAGCATATGACAACAAAGGTGATATATAAATTTGTATTATTTAATTTGTTGTGTGTGTGTGTGTAACTTTGTATATACTACTATGAGAATCAGTGTGGAAAGCATTCCTTTTTAATAACTGGTCAATTCAAAGGGAAACTTTCATATAGGGTATTATAAGTAAACAGTGAAAACTATATATAAATATGACAGATGTTTTATATGTAAAGTTATTGCAAGCTTAAACTTTTAATAAACTTTATATGATTTGAATAAATATTGTACTATACAATTTACTGTAAATATACAAATCTTCCTTAACTTAGGAAAGGGTTATGTCCTGATAAACATATAGTAAGTTGAAAATACTGTAAGTTAAAAGTGCATCCATTTAATCCATCTAATATATCAATCATCATAACCTAGACTATCCTTAAACATGCTCATGACATAGTAGCCTACAGTTGAGCAAAATCATCTACACAAAGCCTTTTTTACAATAATAAAGTGTTGAACATCGCATGAAATTTATTGAATTCCATACTGAAAGTGAAAAATAGAAAGGCTGTGTTGGTACAGTATGGTTGTAAATACATTGTTTCCTCTTGTGATGTCATGGCTAATTGAGAGCTGTGGCTTGCTGCCACTGCCCAGTACCATGAGAGAGTGTTTACTACATATTACTAGCCCAGGTAAGGATAAAAATTCAAAAACTGAAGTACAGTTTCCATTAAATGCATATTGTTTTCACACCATCAGGTCAAAAAATGGTTAATCAAACCATCATTACGTCAGAGACCATCTGTATTCAAAATATTATGAACTGTCATATTTAGGTAAAATCTGACACTTTCTAAGTTTTTAGTGCCCTTGAAAATGGTAGTAATAAAAGAAAATATTACTATGAATATGCATATATTTTAAAATCTTTCACTGTGATTCATTTCAAAACCCATTCAGCAAAATGAATGATGATGAAGATTGATGGGAAAGATGAAGTAAGAAGCCTTGAATTATCAAATGACAACTTAATTGAATCAGTGAATTGTTTACATATTGCCAACATATGAGAAACATAATTAGAAATTAATCAGTCATAAAATTTTCACAGGTGAATAAGGTTAGTATTTTTTAAAACATGAGTTCATTAAATAGATATATTTTGTTAATATGTTAATATATGTGTTGAATGACTATATAACATTAAGGGACTAGATCTGATAGACAGAGTACCTGATGAACTACGGACAGAGATTCATGACATTGTACAGGAGACAGGGATCAAGAGCATCTTCATGCAAAAGAAATGCAAAAAAGCAAAATGGCTGTCTGAGGAGGGCTTACAAATAGCTGGGAAAAGAAGAGAAGCAAAAAGCAAAGGAGAAAAGGGAAGATATTCCCATTTGAATGCAGAGTTCCAAAGAATAGCAAGGAGAGATAAGAAAGCCTTCCTCAGCAATCAATGCAAAGAAATAGAGGAAAACAACAGAATGGGAAAGACTAGAGATCTCTTCAAGAAAATTAGAGATACCAAGGGAACATTTCATACAAAGATGGACTCTATAAAGGACTGAAATGATATGGACCTAACAGAAGCAGAAGATACTAAGAAGAGGTGGCAAGAATACACAGAAGACCTGTACAAAAAAGATCTTCACGAACCAGATAATCATGATGGTGTGATCACTCACCTAGAGCCAGACATCCTGGAATGTAAAGTCAAGTGGGCCTTAGAAAGCATCACTACGAACAAAGCTAGTGGAGGTGATGGAATTCCAGTTGAGCTATTTCAAATCCTAAAAGATGATGTTGACAAAGCGCTGCACTCAATATGCAAGCAAATTTGGAAAACTCAGCAGTGGCCACAGGACTGGAAAAGGTCAGTTTTCATTCCAATCCCAAAGAAAGGCAATGCCAAAATAAGTTCGAACTACCGCACAATTGCACTCATCTCATACGCTAGTAAAGTAATGCTCAAAATTCTCCAAGTCAGGCTTCAGCAATACGTGAACCATGAACTTCCAGATGTTCAAGTTGGTTTTAGAAAAGGCAGAGGAACCAGAGATCAAATTGCCAACATTCGCTGGATCATCGAAAAAGCAAGACAGTTCCAGAAAAACATCTATTTCTGCTTTATTGACTATGCCAATGCCTTTGAGAAACCTGTATGCAGGTCAGGAAGCAACAGTTAGAGCTGAACATAGAACAACAGACTGGTTCCAAATAGGAAAAGGAGTACCTCAAGGCTGTATATTGTCACCCTGCTTTATTTAACTTATATGTAGAGCACATCATGAGAAACGCTGGGCTGGAAGAAACACAAGCTGGAATCAAGATTGCTAGGAGAAATATCAATAACCTCAGATATGCAGATGACACCATCCTTATGGAAGAAAGTGAAGAACTAAAGAGCCTCTTAATGAAAGTGAAAGAGGAGAGTGAAAAAGTTGGCTTAAAGCTCAACATTCAAAAAACTAAGATCATGGCATCTTGTCCCATCACTTCATGGAAAATAGATGGGGAAACAGTGGAAACAGTGTCAGACTTATTTTTTTGGGGGGGGGCTCCAAAATCACTGCAGATGGTGATTGCAGCCATGATATTAAAAGACTCTTACTCCTTGGAAGGAAAGTTAACACCAACCTAGAGAGCATATTTAAAAGCAGAGACATTACTTTGCCAACAAAGGTCCGTCTAGTCAAGGCTATGTTTTTTTCAATAGTCATGTATGGATGTGAGAGTTGGACGGTGAAGAAGGCTGAACGCTGAAGAGTTGATGTTTTTGAACTGTGGTGTTGGAGAAGACTCTTGAGAGTCCCTTGGACAACAAGGAGATCCAACCAGTCCATCCTGAAGGAGATCAGTCCTGAGTGTTCTTTGGAAGGACTGATGTTGAAGCTGAAACTCTAATACTTTGGCCACCTGATGCGAAGAGCTGATTCATTTGAAAAGACCCTGATACTGAACTGAACTCTTATACTAAGCTTTTAAGTCATTACAATGTGTTCAGATTTTTAAAGTCATATATTATTAAAATGTTATGTAATTATTCATAAGTTCTATGGGGTTTTCTATAGTTCCATAACTATTAATACTTCCAAAATCAAGATACAGAACATTTAATCACCCTAAATCACACCTTCATGTTTCTTAGCATTGAATCCATTCCACCTGGCCTCAGTCCTGATCTGATTTCAGTAACGATAGTACTGTTGTGTCCAGAATATGTGAATGGAATCATGCATCATGAAGCCTTCTTTTACATAGCATAATGTTTTTGAGTTTCACCAGTGTTGCTAAATGTATCTGTAGCTTTTGCATAACAAGTTTTAATTTAATTTTTAATGCATTCCTTCCATGGGAAAGATTCATGGGAATCTCTGTTAATCTTATTATTAGAACTAAGTTTGAAACTATCTTGAAAATCAAAGAGGCAACTTTTCCAAATATAAGAGAAATAACTGCCACTTGTATTAAGTCTTTATAACAGTTTTTGAAGCTACTGTTAAATATCATTCATCTATATCTACCTATTGATCATAAAAGACTGTATAATTCAGAACCCACTAACTAAAAATATAAAAATCTAGGTATATATTGAAGTGTGACTTGAGGTATAGTGAAAGTGAAAGTCACTCAGTCGTGTCCGACTCTTTGCAACCCCATGGACTATACAGTCCATTGAATTCTCCAGGCCAGAATACTGGAATGAGTAGCCATTTATTTCTCCAAGGGATCTTCCCAACCCAGGGAGGCAACCCAGGTCTCCGGCATTGCAAGAGGATTCTTTACCAGTTGAGCCGTCAGGGAAGCCCATAAAGATCCTTATTGGAATTGGTGATGCCATTGAACCATCTCATTGTCTGTTGCCCTCTCCTCCTTCTTCCTTCAATCTTTCCAGCATCAGGTTCTTTTTCAGTGAGTTGGCTGTCCACATCAAGTGTCCCAAGTATTATAGCTTCAGCTTCAACATCATTCTGTCCAATGAGTATTTAGGGTTGATTTCCTTTAGGACTGACTAGTTTGATCTCCTTGCTGTCCAAGGGACTCTCAAGAGTCTTCTCCAGCACCACAGTTTGGAAGTATCAGTTCTTCATATCCCTACCTTCTTTATGGTTCAACTTTTTGCAGTCCAACTTTCTCCTTTATTTGAGTTCAATTTCATGGATTTATGTTCCTTACATGCTGTGTGCTAAGTTCCTTCAGTCGTGTCCCACTCTTTGCGACCCTATGGACCGTAGCCCGCCAGGGCTGCTCTATCCCTGGATTCTTCAGGCAAGAGTACTGAAGTGAGTTGCCATTTCTTTCTCCAGAGGATCTTCCCAACCCAGGGATCAAACCTGGGTCTCCTGTGTTGCAGGCAGATTCTTTACTGTCTGAGCCACAAGAGAAGCCCTTATGTTCCTTAAGCATACTAATAATTCTTTCCTGACTTCATCTGCCCTTTCTAGAAGTACTTTCAGTTGAATTTTTCTCCTTTCTCTGGCTATAAAAGTTGATGTTCCTTAGGTATATATTTTAGAATCTTTTTTTCTTTGGACTTGATATTCACTCCTTGACTTTATTTAACATCTTCACATCATGACCATATATATAACATAACTTCAAGATATAAATATCCAATCAAATGCCTCTTTTGTGTTTAAAAATGTATATGATACAATTTACTAAAATATCCAGCTAGATGTCCAGCAGGAATCTCCAATACATGTCTAAAAATAAACTTCCTCTCTCCCTTCCCTTATTTTTCATCTATCCCCAACCTCACTGACTGACACTATACTATACTCAATGTCTTTATCCAGACACCTGGGGTTTGTATGAGATTTCTTCTTGTCCCTTAAACCAACTTCAGTTACCAGACCTTGGTTTGTTAACTCTTTTTCCTACATACCTGTACTTCCTCAGTTTTTCTTCCTTTCTACCTTAACTGTCACTTGAATTTTGATCTTACTACAGTATCATCCTAGTTTGCTACTTACCCTGTGCCTCCCATCTTGTACATTAGAATATTTGTGCTTTCTCAGGAATAATATTTTATTCATGCCACTCACCAGTTGATTATTCACACCCCTAGGAAAATCCAGGCCATCATGTGCTAATGTTTATGGTCCATCACCAATCATCTCTGTAATATCATCTTTCAGTAATTACCCCTCCCTCTCTGTGATATACTTTACCAAAAGAGCCTCAGCTCTTTGCTGTCACTTATGGTCTTTTCTGCCTGAGGCAACTTCTTATGTGCCAACTTAATTTCTACTCTTGTTTAAAAGAAAACTTAATATTATCTTCTAAATGAAGTTTTGCCTGATCCTCCTACACTAGGGTTTTATTTTTAGTATCTTCTTAGTTTTCTATTGCTGTTACAGCAAATTAGCACAAACTTAATGGCTTAAAACCTCACATAGTTATTATCTTATAGTTCTTTAGAAGTCCAACATAAGTTTGATAAAGTGTCAACAGAATGGCATCCATTCTGGAGGCTCTAGGGAATAATCTACTGTCTTCCAGAGGCTTCCCCCTTCCCCACCTCAGGAACACATTTCTCCATATTCAAATCAACAACATCACATCTCTCTGATTCATCTTCCACAGCAAAATCTCAATTTGCTGACAGCTAGGAAAACATTTCTGATTTTTAAAAACCTATGTGTTAGATTGGAGCCAGGTACATAATCCATTTGTTCTATATATCACAATTTGAAGATTGTAGAGATTAGGACATCAGAGCTAGAACATTATGATGAGGATATCTTTGGAAAACCATTATTGTACCCACTGCAGTTTCCAATTTTACTTCTCCCTTCAATGTTTGTGTAACACTGCTGCAATTTTTACTGAATGCCTATTTTCTTAGATATTCTGTGAAGTGTATGTTTGAAATTTGCTTCCTACTCCCTGGAAAACAGAGTTCTTCTTAAATTTGTTAATCAAAGAAATGGCTACCTAGGAACTGGCTGCAAATGAACATTTGAGAAATATTGTGATATATAATAAAAGTTACTTTACAATACTTTTACTTATGAAATACATTAATCTCTTCCATTTTTGCCTAAGAACTCATTTCTTTAAAAGTCAGTATCCATAGGGAAAGAACAACCAACGGAGGCAGTTGGTATTATTTGAGCTATTCTCCTACATGAGTTAATGACTAGCGGATTACGGAGTCTTTTCTCCCCAGGAAGTAATATCCAAATTCTATTTAATGGAAATTAATTCCATATCCTTCCAAAATATTTTAAAAATTAACATATTACTCGGATTGTATTCTTTTTAAAAATCTTTCATATATCTCCATGGGTAATTTCATGGAAAATAAGAAAAGAGACAATCAACAATGACTTCTTGCATAGGTCTTCCTCTAACCAGAAATAAATTCTGCTTCCTCTTATTTTTGTTAGGCATGTTGTCTATTATTTTCATTTTTTAAAATAAAATTCATATCATACAGTTACAGATTGAATTTGGACAACAGGTGATGCTAAAATAGAACTAGATAGCAAGACATGAAGAAGGGAAAAGCCAAGACATATAGATATTTTTCCTGTTTTCTGCCTTGAGTAGTATCTATCACCAGCAATGGATATATCTCTTAATAGGGTTCCAGATTCTATCATGTACCTGTCTCTCTTTTGTTTTGCTGTCAGCTTTATGCTCTATTCATAATTTTATCACCAACACATGTTTGGCTTGACTTTTCATCATTTTAATTCACTTCATGAATTGAATTCTCCTTGAACTAGTCACACATTTATTTTCTAGTTCAGAATCTAACATACAATTGTTTCATGTGCACACATTTAAAACATATGGTGATTTCTTAGGCACATGTTTAAAACAGTTCTGAATAATACATAATGCTGTATTTTAACAATAAAATATTTATTTATTTATTTATTTTTTCTTGGAGGGGGCAGTTGAACAATATAAAATGTTAGGCATATGGGTGGAAATAGTCAAATATTTACTTAAATACTGTCACTATATTCAAAATATGCTATACAAAATATAGATACTCTGAGATAGTTTAGTTTCCTCTCTCATTTATGTAGCATTTTGGGTTAAAATTCCTAGTATGCATCTTTGACATTAGTGAATTAATTATCATCAGAGGTTCTTCCGAGTTAATAAATCTGATGATTTTCTACAGTACATAATCTTCATGCCAGGGTAACTGTTTAAGACAGATTTTGGGGGGGTGGGCAGTAAGGGTAAGATGAAGATTTAATCCCACAACTAGATATTTACATAATGTTTTGACAGATACCTTTCCACTTGTTCTGGTAGTGTTTAACTGTACTTTAAGCATATTTGTATTGCTTTCAGTAATGATTTGTAATAAAATTCAATTCCTATAATTTCATGTTCATACTATTATAAATAACTATTGAACTTGTGTTATAATTGAGCACCTTTTAAAATAAAATCAATTATAACAGGTGTTTTGCATAATCAATCAATGCTAGAAATAACTGAGATTTGAACTATTAAACCTTCCTGAAATAGAATTTGGTTGTTTAAATTCATTAATTTTGAAAGTGTTTTACAAGAAGCTTTGTAAGAACTCTTATGATTATTTTTTGAGGTAACATCACATTACTTTTCAGGCGTATGTCAGGAAAAAAACCTACCCTTAGTCCATGTATATCTTGACAGGCAATAGAATGCTTGAAATTGCATTAATAATATATTAAAAATGCGCCAAATTAGCAAAATAAAAAAGAAGGGTTGTCTCATGTATTAACAAAAATTTTAAATTATTAAAATAAGGCATGTCTCTTTTTTATTTTAGGTTATTAGAGAATATTGAGCAGAGTTTCATGTGCTATACAGTAGGTCTTTAAATATAGCAGTGTGTGCATATCAATCCCAAACTCCCAATCTATCCCTCCCCTCTACTATCCTCCTTTTGGCAATCATAATTTATTCTCTAAGTCTCTACTTCACTTAATATGATAATCTCCACATCCATCCATGTTGCTGCAAATGGCATTATTTCATTATTTTTCATAGCTAAGTAATAGTCCATTGTATATATTACCACATCTTCTTTATCCAATCATCTGTTGATAGACATTTAGGTTGCTTGCATGTCTTGGCTACTGTAAACAGTGCTGCTATGAACATTGAGGTGTATGTATCTGTAGATCATCTTGGAAAGTATAATCATTTTGACAATATTGATTTTTCCAATCAAAGAATATGGTGTATCTTTCCATCTGTTTGTGTCATCTTCTATTTCTTTCATCTGTGTATATTTATAGTTTTTAGAGTACAGGTCTTTTATCTCCTTAAATATTTTATTCTTTTTGACATGATGGTATATAGGATCATTTAATTTCTCTTTCTGATCTCTGTTAGTGTATAGAAATGCAACAGATTTCTGTATGTTAATTTTGTATCTTGCAACTTTTCCAAATTCATTGAGTTACATTAAGAGTAGTTTTATGGCAGCATCTTTGGGATTTTCTAGCTATAGTATCATGTTGATAGCTTATGTTGAACTGTGTCAGATTTGTGATCTCCGAAGAACATTTAGCTTGTGACCAGGGACCAGGCTTGATCACTGAAGAACTTTTGTGTAGCAGACTTTTATTAAAGTAAGAAAAGGGATAGAGAAAGCTTCTGACATAGACATCAGAAGTGGGATGAAGAGTGCCCCCCTCGCTAGTCTTAGAAAAGGGAGTTATTTAAATACTTTTTCAATTGGTTATTACAGTAAATCAAAAGAATGTCTCAAGGTTGTAAAGATCTTACTAGATCCACTCCCACAATTTACATTTTAAGATGGAAAGATTAGAACTAACAATAGAAAGATCTTACCAGACCCATTCCCATAATACACATTTTAAGATAACAAGATTAGTCAGAAGGTTCCTGTTAAGAAGAAACCTACCTTGGAGCAAGATACATTGTTATATTGATTTGTCCTTTTCTCCTTGAGAGCCCCAGACCCCTTTCTCCTCCTAGGGGACCCCAGACTTATTATCAACCTGCCTAGGAATTAACTCTCTCAATGCCATCTGCAAATAGTGAGTTTTACTTCTTTTCCAGTTTGGATTCCTTTTTTCCTTCTGATTGCCATAGCAAGACTTCAAAACTATGTTAAATCAAAGTGCTGAGAGTGGACATCCTTATCTTGTTTATCTTAGAGGAAATGCTTTCAGCTTTTCACCACTGAGTATGATGTAGATTTGTCATATATGGCCTTTATTGAGCTATTTTCCCTCATGCCCACTTGCTGGAGAGTTTTTATCATAATTGGGTATTGAATTCTGTCAAAAGCTTTTTCTGCATCTATTGAGTTGATCATATGGCTTTTATTCTTCAATGTGTTGATGTGTATGTGTTACACTGATTGATTCACGGATATTGAAAAACCCTTGGATCCCTGAGGTCAATCCCACTTGATCATGGTGTATGATCCTTTCAAAGTATTGTTGGATTTGGACTGCTAAGAGTTTTTTGGGTGACTTTTGTTGTCTGTGTTCATCAGTGATACTGGCCTGTAATTTTTTTTCTTTTTTTCTGTTGTATCTTTCTTCAGTTTTGATATTGGAATGATCGTGGCCTCATTGAATGAGCTTAGGATCATTCCTTACTCTGCAATTTTTTGAAAGAATTTGCAAAGTATAGGTGTTAACTCTTCTCTGTTTGATAACATTCACCTGTGAAGCCATCTGAAGTGAAAGAAAGTGAAAGTTGCCCAGTCTTGTCTGGCTCTTTGTGATCCCATAGACTATACAGCCCAAGGAATTCTCCTGTCCAGGATACTGAAGTGGGTAGCCATTCCCTTCTCCAGGGGATCTTCCCAAACCAAGGATCAAAATCAGGTCTCCTGCATTGGCAGCAACCAGAGAATCCCAGGAATATGGGAAAGGGCAGCCTATTCCTTCTCCAGGGGATCATCCTGACCCAGGAATCAAACTGGGGTCTCCTGAATTGCAGATGGATTCTTTAACAACTGAGCTACCAGGGAAGCCCATGAAGCCAACTAGTCCTGGATTTTTGTTGAGAATTTTTTAATCACTTTCAGTTTCAGTGCTTGTGATTGGTCTGTTCATATTTTCTATTTCTCCCTGGTTAGACTTAGGGGACTGCACCTTTCTAAGAATTTGTCCATTACTTCTAGGTTGTCCATTTTATTTGCATATAGTTGCTTGTGGTATTCTCTTACAATGGACACCATAGAAATACAAAGACTCTAAGTTATTTTTCATTTCTAATTTTATTGATTTGAGCCCTCTTCCTTTTTTCTTGATGAGTGTGCCTAAATGTTTATTCATTTCATTTTTTCAAAGAACTAACTTTTAGTTACTTTAATCATTTCTATTCTTCATTTCTATTTATTTCTGCTCTGATCTTTTATAATTTATTTCTTTCCACAAACTTTGTTTTTTGTTTTTCTCTTACTAGTTGTTAAACTATAAGGTTGGATTGTTTATTTGTGAATATTCTTTTTTTCCTGAGGTATAACTGTATTGTAAGTTTTAAGAAATTAAACTATTTATTATAATAAGGCATATTTCTTTTAAAATGTATGTCAGGGAGAAAGAATGGAAAGAGATATATAACAAACTACATGATGGCAGTTATATAGTGAAGATAATATTGCAATATATGATAAGTCTATAAAAGATACCATTCCATTGCTGTTTTTCTCCTGAGAGCATTTACACAAGAATCAATTATGTGACCAGCTGGAAAGAATATTATGTCATGTGACTAAACACAGCTGAATGAAAGAATCGTGTTATGTGTCATCACTGAGGCTAAGCCAAAACACAATCAGAACATCTCTCCTATGAGTGGTTGGTCATTAATGATTGGAAATGAGAAGAATTCATATGTGAAGCTTAAGCCAGCTGCATATTAAACATTGTGTTATAAAAAGTGAAATAATTTATAACTGAATAATTTTGTTCTGTTTAATTTTGGTTTCTTTATTTGATTTCATGTCTCTTTATGTATTCTGTATATCTATCTACAAATCAAAAATTATTTCTTTTCCAAATACATTTATCTTTTGTAGCTATTAATTTGAATGTTTAATGTATTATTGTTATTTTTTCTAATGTCTTAGTTCATACACATATGTAAATACACAACACACACATTTCCATAAATTTAACAAACACTTTGAATGAAGTTTATATCTCTGACTCAGAAATATATTTTAAAATTTACTGTAGTGAATAAATCCAGTTTGTTTAAACATCTAGAAAAGTACACAGTCCATTTCTCCTTTATAATTTATTATGTTTCTTAAAAGGATAAATGTTTTGGTATTCACTGTATTTGTAGGACAAATACATGAATCATGGTTACTTGGGAATTCCATTTCAATCTAGCTTTGACTTCTAAGAGCACTAACTTTTGAACTTGAACGGCCAAAGAAGAAGAAAATAAAACTGCTGAAGATTTTATTGTCTTATTTTACCTCATTATCTCTTGTAGAGTCTCCTACTGTTTATAAAATTGAAAAATCATGCTGAGCTGAATGTCCAATGGCCTGAATAAAATCAATTTTAACATAGTGTATCCCTCATCTTAACTTAGTCATTGGAAGCAATGGAAAAGTAAGTTATGGTAGTCAAAATTTCTTTATGTACTACATGTGTAACTGCTATTTATGCTGTGATTTTACCTTGTCCTGAGGAACAAAACTGACAGAGATCAGGATCACCATCCAGAAAACCAAGATTAAGGGCAGCTCTCAATCTTCTTATTGACACAGTGATCAAACTGACACCTAAATTTAAGAATAAATTTTAGATTAGCTATATATATTAGAGCGGAGAAGGCAATGGCACCCCACTCCAGTACTCTTGCCTGGAAAATCCCATGGACAGAGGAGCCTGGTAGGCTGCAGTCCATGGGGTCGCTACGAGTCAGACACGACTGAGCGACTTCACTTTCACTTTTCTACTTTCATGCATTGGAGAAGGAAATGGCAACCCACTCCACTGTTCTTGCCTGGATAATCCCAGGGACTGGGGAGCCTGGTGGGCTTCCGTCTATGGGGTCGCACAGAGTCAGACATGACTGAAGCGACTTAGCAGCAGCAGCATCATATATATTAGATTGCAGATTTTAATAATTTTGAAGGATATGGTAAAATATAATTGCATTCTACAAAATTCATATAAATGTATTATTAAAGATTAACATGATGTTTCAAAATACTTCACTAAGAATGAGAGATATCAGAGATGATATAACATATTAAGCCACAAAAAATAATTTTAACTATGTGTTCACTTCAAACATATTAAAATGTATGAAAATTTTCATTTCCATGAAATATGCAAACATGAGGCCAAGTTTAAAAGGGTAGTAATAGGAAAAAGTGACTTTTCTTTATTTTATATAGCAGCCACAGTTTGAAAAAAATATATAATAGCTGTAGGTTTGCCACTGCATTATTTTGCCTTGAATAATTTTATATAAATTTATTAAAATATTCTGATGTCTCTTCCTAGAATCCAGGGGCAGAGTTTCATTTTTAAAACAACATTAAAAACATCCTGTTCTCTATATGCTAATATGATGATACTTGTTTTCTTGACTCAGTGATTTAATGTAATTAAATTGTTTGGAAACTGTTGTTCAGAAATTCTGTTTTGTACTAGGAAACAAAAAATTAATGTACCATTTTCAGTCCAGAAGATGGTCTACTAGGAAGTTAGATCTCAGTGTCCCAGAAGCTATTAAATATAAAAGTAACTTGGCACAGATTCACCTTAGCACAACTTCTAAAAAATTAGTTCACATTAAGTTGCATTTAAGTAATTTAGTGTAGTAATATTCTTCTCTTAAAATATCTATAAAAAATATGAATATAAACATAATATCCACATATCCAACTGTTCCAAAGAGACTTTGATCCATCTTTTGATCCCTTGAGGACAATCAAACTAGAAATGACAATTTAAAAAGCACTACTTGCAATAGATTTTGTAGCTTGTTCTTGATATTGTTGTTTAACAATATTTACAGGGAAAATAAGAAAAGCGTAAGCTTAGAAGTCATTATTTACCTTTAAGCCTGTTTGTCTTTGTAGATGTCTACTACTTATCAAAAATACAGAATTATTTTTTAAAATAGCCTTACTCACCTTTCCCCAATATTTAGTGAAGGGCTTCCCTGGTGGCTCAGATGGAAAAGAATCTGCCTTCAATGCAGGAGATCTGGGGTTCAATCCGTGGGTCAGGAAGATCCCTGGAGAAGGAAATGGAAAACCACTCCAGTATCCTTGCCTGGAGAATTCCATGGGCAGAGGAGCCTGGTGGGCTACAGTCCATGGAGTTGCAAAGAGTTGGACACAACTGAGCAACGAACACACAACACACACTCATCTTAGTGTGCATATCTGATAAGCAATTAGGTAGAAAATACTTTAAAGACATGGAAAGTGACATGAAATGTAGCATATTATTACATGACTGCTGCTTATTCATTCATGCTATAACCCAATCCATGACCACTGATTATTAGTGGGGGGAAGAAAAAAGGTTGCTTGTTTTTTAACTTAGCTGAATATTGTTACTTAAAATACATAAATAAATAAATAATAGTATTTCCCATTTAAAGTTTAAAAAATATTTTCAGGAGTTGATTTCAGGTATACTCCTTTCTCTTCAAACTAAAACAAATTTGTCCCATTCAGAATACATTCTTAAAAGTAGAGAGATACTTACTACTCTCAAATGATATTCAGTTCAGTTCAGTTCAGGTTAGTCACTCGGTGGTGTCTGACTCTTTGCAACCCTAAGGACTGCAGCACGCCAGGCCTCCCTGTCCATCACCAACTCCCTGAGTCCACCCAAACTCATGTCCATCGAGTCGGTGATGCAATCCAGCCATCTCATCCTCTGTCGTCCCTTTCTCCTCCTGCCCTCAATCTTTCCCAGCATCAAGGTCTTTTCCAATGAGTCAGCTCTTCGCATCAGGTGGCCAAAGTATTGAACTTCAGCTTCAACATCAGTCCTTCCAATGAGCACCCAGGACTGATCTCCTTTAGGATGGACTGGATGGATCTCCTTGCAGTCCAAGGGACTCTCAAGAGTCTTCTCCAACACCACAGTTCAAAAGCATCAATTCTTCGGGGCTCAGCTTTCTTTATAGTCCAATTTTCACATCCATACATGACCACTGGAAAAACCATAGCCTTGACTAGATGGACTTTATTGGCAAAGTAATGTCTCTGCTTTTTAATATGCTGTCTAGGTTGGTCATAACTTTCCTTCCAAGGAGCAAGCGTCTTTTAATTTCATGGCTGCAGTCACCATCTGCAGTGATTTTGGAGCCCAGAAAAATAAAGTCAGCCACTGTTTCCAATGTTTTCCCATCTATATGCCATGAAGTGATGGGACCTGATGCCATGATCTTAGTTTTCTGAATGTTGAGCTTTAAGCCAACTTTTTCACTCTCCTCTTTCACTTTCATCCAGAGGCTCTTCAGTTCTTCACTTTCTGCCATAAGGGTGGTGTCATCTTCCTATCTGAGGTTATTCATATTTCTCCCAGCAATCTTGATTTCAGCTTGTGCTTCATCCAGCTCAGCATTTCTCATGATGTACTCTGCATTCAGAGGCAAAGATATAATCATTACTTTAAATCTAACTTGGACTCAAATGACAGATTTGCTCCTGTAGAAAACCATAGAAAAGAGGCAAAACAGTAGAGATGTCAAGTGTAAAGGATGGTTAGAAGTGACAGAGTTGTATTAGATCCATGATTCATTTCTTTCCAGACATGTAACTGTAAACAGATCAACCGACCTATTTTCTCTTCTAAACTGTACATAATAATCCTGACCTCCGAAGACAAATGGGAGGAGTAAAGGAGATGCCATTTGTTAAGCCCTTAGCTTAACAGTATTATCAAGGCAGGTATCATTTACCTGTAGGTAGATGTAATGACTTTTTGGAAATTACCAAAAAGGTAATAGGATTAGAGAATAGATTTTTATGGTAGTAAATTAATATGATGCTTATAACAGCATCAAGATGAATCATTTTCTAATGATCTCACAATGGTTCTAACTGACCCTGCTTTGCTATTCATTAGAGGTGAATTAGTGAGGTTTCTTTCAAATAGGTTAACCTAAATAATCATAATTTTAGACTGAGCTCATTTTCAGTTAATGTAGCCTGAAATGTGAATCTGGTGAATAATGCATTTTAGTTTCATTGCCAAGAATTCTGGGAATATCCCCAAATTTGCTTGGCAAATGGACTGTGTCTCCATAAGGTCACAAAGTTAACACTTTGATATAAAGAAGGAAAAAAGTATACAATCATAAAAGTTAAAAACATTTAAAAAATTATAGGTGTCATATTGTAATATTTCTTTTTTACAATTGCAAATGTAATAACTTAAATATTTGTTGTCTATACCATATCTTTACTTATGTGGTATGGAGAAAAATAAACTTAATTCCTGCATTTACAAAATATGATTACATATTTATAGGTGTCATATTGTAATATTTCTTTTTTACAATTGCAAATGTAATAACTTAAATATTTGTTGTCTATACCATATCTTTACTTATGTGGTATGGAGAAAAATAAACTTAATTCCTGCATTTACAAAATATGATTACATATGATTTCCACTTTTGCTTTAAATATATTATTGCATGTTATATCATTATTAATATATTTTTACAAAAAGTAATTAATTTGAACACTTTATTTTTCCTATAATTATATGTCCTGGGAACCTTCTGCATTGGTCTGTACAGTTATATTTTATTCTTCTGAATAGTAAATAAAATCAATATATGTATGCAGTAGAATTTAATTAATATGGTTGTAATACAACCATAAGTTAGAAGTGACAGACACAGTGGAATAGCTTTACTCAGCTTTGCATAAATTGTGGATGAGCCCAAGAATATTTAAGTAGTCTGTATTTTAAACTTCAGTATATTCTCCGGGCAAGAGCTCTATTTATATAACACCAAGTTTTATTGATCCAGAGTTATTTTGAAACACTTAGAATGACAAACTAAAATTTTGTTAGAAAAGAAAAAAAAAATTACCCAATCTATCTTTATCTTTTGTTTTAAATGCCCTTTAAAGTGTAGATAAAGAAAGTAAAACAAGAACTGAATGTTTTATGTTTTCAATAATAACAAATTACTGACACTACTTTTTTTTGTCACTGCAAACCATTTTTGCTCTTTTGTAGAAAAGGTCCTGGTGATAGAGGTGAAAGCACCTTGTGAGTCACCAGTAGCATCCACATAAAAGATAAATCTTCAAAGTTCTTTTGACTGAACCATGTTCTAAAATCATAATTCCTTTTAAGTCTAGCTTTAAGAAATGCTTTTCAACTGATATTTCTGCTTTTGTAATTCAGCATGAGTGGCACATAACCTTACATGCTGCAATGTAGCATAGTACTTTAACTGAAATGTCTGAAAATAACTATTCTCAAAAGTCAAAGTGAATATTGAGAATAAAAAAAAAATGACATTTTCTGAATATATCATACCTATGTATACAGCCTATAATTTGCAAAAGTTTTGCAACAGATTCTATTTTCACATATGGACCTCCAAGAAATGCCCAAATAATGGCATTCTGCATTTTTAAACAAATTGGTAAATTTATATCAATTTAAGGGACTAGGTCTGATAGACAGAGTGCCTGATGAACTATGGATGGAGGTTCATGACATTTTACAGGAGACAGGGATCAAGACCATCCTCAAGAAAAAGAAATGCACAAAAACAAGAAGGCTGCCTGAGGAGGGCTTACAAAAGGCTGTGAAAAGAAGAGAAGCAAAAAGCAAAGAGAAAAGGAAAGATATACCCATTTGAGTGCAGAGTTTCAAAGAACAGCAAGGAGAGATAAGAAAGCCTTCCTCAGTGATCAATGCAAAGAATAGAGGGAAACAACACAATGGGAAGGACTAGAGATCTCTTCAAGAAAAATAGAGATACCAAGGGAATGTTTCATGCAAAAATGAGCTCAAAAAAGGACAGAAATGGTATGGACCTAACAGAAGCAGAAGACATTAAGAAGAGATGGCAAGAATGCACAGAAGAACTATACAAACAAGATCTTCATGACCCAGATAATTACCATGGTGTGATCACTCACCTAGAGCCAGACATCCTGGAATGTGAAGTCAAGTGGGCCTTAAGAAGCATCACTATGAACAAAACTAGTGGAAATGATGGAATTCCAATTTAGCTATTTCAAATCCTAAAAGATGATGCTGTAAAAGGTGGCACTCAATATGCCAGCAAATTTGGAAAACTCAGCAGTGGCCACAGGACTGGAAAAGATCAGTTTTCATTCCAATCCCTAAGAAAGGCAATGCCAAAGAAGGCTCAAACTACCGCATGTTGCACTCATCTCACACGCTAGTAAGGTAATGCTCAAAATTCTCCAAGGCAGGCTTCAGCAATACATGAACTGTGAACTTCCAAGTGTTCAAGCTGCTTTTAGAAAAAGCAGAGACACCAGAGACCAAATTGCCAACATCCAATGGATCATTAAAAAAGCAAGAGAATTCCAGAAAAAATCAACTTTTGCTTTATTGACTATACCAAAGCCTTTGACTGTGTGGATCACAATAAACTGTGGAAAATTCTGAAAGAGATGGGAACACCAGACCATCTGATATGTCTCTTGAGAAACCTGTATGCAGGTCAGGAAGCAACAGTTAGAACTGGACATGAAACAACAGACTGGTTCCAAAGTGGGAAAGGAGTATGTCAAGGCTGTATCCTGTCACCCTGCGTATTTAACTTATATGCAGAGTACATCATGAGAAATGCTGGGCTGGAGGAAGCACAAGTTGGAATCAAAATTGCTGGGAGAAATATCAATAACCTCAGATATGCAGATGACACCACCCTAATAGCGGAAAGCAAAGAAGAACAAAAGAGCCTCTTGATGAAAGTGAAAGAGGAGAGTGAAAAAGTTGGCTTAAAGCTCAACATTCTGAAAACTAAGCCAGTCCATCCTAAAGGAGATCTGTCCTGGGTGCTCATTGAAAGGACTGATGTTGAAACTTCAATACTTTGACAATCTGTTGCGAAGAGTTGACTCATTTGAAAAGATCCTGATGCTGGGATAGATTGAAGGTGGGAGGAGAAGGGGACGACAGAGGATGAGATGGTTGGATGGCATCACCGACTCGATGGACATGGGTTTGGGTAAACTCCGGGAGTTGGTGATGGACAGGGAGGCCTGGCGCGCTGCGATTCATGGGGTCACAAAGAGTCAGACACGACTGAGTGACTGAACTGAACTGAACTGAATGTGTATGTGTCAATGCTACTCTTTCAATTCGTCCCACCCTTATGCCCATGAGTCTGTTTTCTATGGCTGCGTCTTCAGTGCTACCATGAAGATAGGTTCATCAGTACCATTTTTCTAGATTCCATACATATGTGTTAATACGCAGTATTTGTTTCTGCTCTTTTCTGCCTATAGTAATCTTTCTTTTTGTACAGCTCCTTGAAACTTCTTTCTGTTGAATTGGATGCTGTCTGATTGATGAAGTATTGAATAAAGCCAATAAGAAATTTAAAATTTACTTGGTTTTTTGGAAAGAATAAAAGTGGCAGTTTAAAACTCTAACAAATATCAATATCATGTTGTTTTGTATTCTATATTCTAGTTTATCTTCCCAATTTATCCATGTGGTATTTATTGCCATTGTCTTTTTTGAAAATAAGGAAATAGGGTTAGATAATTTGACACATGGTGACATCACAGAGATACTAAGTGTGTAAACAGTTTTTGGAACCTAGATCTGAAATACTTAAACGTTTCTTTATACTTATCAATGTGATCTGCTTCTTAAATACAGCATTGTTCAGATTTTGAATACGGATTTAATCTTGAACGTTCACTAACTAGCAGTAGACTGATTTCCTAGATTATAAATATCATAATTTTGTCTCAGATGTCTTTCCCAATTTCACCTTCTCTATTTTAACTGGAGAGAATTAGATATTGCTGATGTGGTGTGATTTGCATTTAGTGGAAAGAAAAAAAGAAAAGGACACAAAAGTCAGGGATAAATGTTAACCTTCAGGAATTCCTTGTAGGAATGAGATACATTTCCTAGCTAGGTGGAGTTAACCCTGATATGGATGTTAACATATAATTGGAAGTGAAAGACATTCAGGAATTCTGTAAATGAAACGTGACATATGTGTGACTGAGAATGTCATCTCACCATGCCAGTAGTACTCCTAAAAAGCTCTCAGACTGCAGTTCAGAATATAAAACATGTCAAGACACCCTCTCTCTGAGATAATATGAGAACTGGCCAAAATCTCTCATGTACTAGCAAAATGAAACAAGAAATTTTATCAGTTATTCATATAAAAGAAAGATAAAATTAGTGCAACACAGAATCAAACTAGTGGAAACAGAAAAGAAATCAATATTCAAATGCAAGACAAGTCTTTAATAGGAAGCAATTTTTCAGGTCGAAAGATCATGCTATATACTCTAAGAAAATCTGATGCAGTACACTTCAAGGAAAAAAAAGAAAGTCAGGTGATTTATAGTGAGAAAGAAATGGTTATCATAAGGGAATGTCTCAACAACATATAGTGTCAGAGGACAAAGAAAAAAATGCATAAATCGCTATAAAGTAAGTGGCTATTCAGTTATTAATATAAGAAAAAAAGGAAGCTTTTCCATTCAGTAATGAATCAAAGAAAAAGTTCTATAAAAATAAAACAATTATTCTTGACAGTGAACTCTAGCTAATGAAGAGAAGAATCAACATAACTATTCTTATAACAGATAGATCATGGTAAAAGGACTGGTAGGGAGGACCAAATATATTGAAATAAATATTATTTTTAAAGTGAGGGATCTTTACAAAACAAAATGTAAATGCTGGTAGAATAATGTGAAAAATGTTATTAACAAAGTAGCAGATGGAGGGAGACACTGTAAAGAAAATTATGGAAGTGCTAATATAGAGTTCTTCAATAGGCAAAAGTTTACTAGTATTAAATATAAGGGAAACTTGTTCTAAAAAAACATAATGACCACAATTAAATTCTTTTTATTTATTATGACCAGGGATGTTTTGAAAGGAAGTGAAAGTGAAAGTCACTCAGTCACATCCAACTCTTTGTGACCCCATGGACTGTACAGCCCATGGAATTCTCCAGGCCAGAAAACTGGAGTGGGTAGCCTTTCCCTTCTCCAGGGGATCTTCCCAACCCTGTGATAGAATCCAGGTCTTTTGCATTGCAGGCAGATTCTTTACCAGCTGAGCCACCAGAGAAGCAAAAGAATACTGGAGTGGATAGCCTACCCCTTCTCCAGCAGATCTTTTCAATCCAGGAATCCAACCAGGGTCTCCTGCACTACAGGCAGATTCTTTAACAACTGAACTATCAGGGAAGCCCAGGGATGTTTTAGTTCACAATATTTGCTTTGGTGAAGGAATATTTTTGAAATAAGGTGGATTATAATTTTCATTCTTGTTCTTATATTTTTTATTCTTTTTCTGTTGATTTCAATGTATATTGTATTTGAAAACATGTAAGACTGGTCGGATTTTTTATAAAAATATTTCTAACTATTATTCTACTCATCTATTTCTGTAAGTATATGCAGATAATTATCTAGACTAATGTTAAAAACTTTTTTTTCTCATAGGTATTGCGTTTTAGACATTTTTCATGGGTTTTTAATTTTTCTGTATTGCTTCAATTTCTTATAATAGGTATTCATAATTTTATAAGTGCAATAGCGTGAATTTTCATACAATAAGATAAAGTCTCAACTCATTAGAAAGCTTCCCATAATTATAAAATGAGTTCTTTATGTGTCTCTCATTTAAAACTGATTATAATCTGTAAAACAATGGACAAAATTCTTTCTTTCAGGTTCTCTCATATTTCTTGAACATACATATTTTCTGAGTCACTTTTATAATAAAAATAGGACTTTAAAATTCAAGGTCTTAGAGATATAAATTGTGGGTCACAACAAAAGAATAAGGGAGATAAATAATTATTCAATATAGTGGGGGCCTGGGAAGCAATATACGTAGCTACAGTCCCAAGTTTCTTGGAATTTGACAAAAAAAATTGATAATTGTGGTTCTTAGAGGAATAAAGGAGTTAGGTAATGTAAAAGCATAGCAGGTAAAGTCATTTAAATCTTTACTCCATAAATAAACTATGAAAAATCATTTGATTTATTTGTCCCATATTGATACACCATGAAAGTAATATTCATCTTATCTCCTACAGGATTATAATGACACTCAAAAAAATAATGAATCTGAATATTCTTTACACATGCTACAAGACTCTACATAATTGCTACAAGAAATATATAAGAAGGATAAAACTTAAATCTACAGGAGTACTAAGATAGATGCTGTTTTTCAGTGTCATTCATACATGAAACGTTTATTGTAAACCTACAACTACATAAATACGTCAATGAGTACTACAGATGAACACAGTAAAGCAGAGATACAGAGAGTGCCTAAAGGGATTGGGTTTACTACTTTTAAGTTTGGGTATCTGAGCTCACTAATGTGCCACTCTTTTGCAACTCCGTGGACTGTAGCATGCCAGGTTCCCCTGTCCATGGAATTTTCCAGGCAAGATTACTGGAGTGGGTTGCCATTTCCTATTCTGTTTTTAAGTTTAGTCAGGGATAATTGATTAATAAGGAGAAGTTGCATTTGACGTCTGAAAGAAACGAACAAATTATTTAAAAATTGAGGGAAGGGAGATTTCCATGATAAGAAAAGAGCTAATCAAGGTCCTGAGATAGGATGCTTTTAAGGATGTTCAAGGAATATCAAAGTGTTCACTATGTCTAGAAAAAAGTAAAGGAGTGTCAGAGCAGATGGAGATATTAATAATACTAGAGACACAGCAATGGGCTACATCATACAGGTCCTACTAGGGCATGAAAACTAGTTTGGATTTCACTGTACCTATGATGAGAAAACAATGGAGAGTAATGACTGAGCCAAGAAGTGATCTACATTTTAAAAGGATAAAGCTATCTTCTGTGTTGGGAAAAGCTGGAAGTGGGAAGCAAAAGGTAAAGCTGGAAGATCAGTGAGAAGAATAGTAATTCAGGTTACAAAATTCAGTGACTTGAGTCTTTTGCCTCCCTGCAGCCAAGAAAGCTATATGGATCACCAGCAACTTTAGTGGAGTCGATCAAGAAAATTTGGCCAGGGTTCTCTTCTTTGCTGTGTCTGCTCAAATGAGGATGGCCTGATCTGGAAATATGGCCTCAATTGTGCCATCAGTCTTTCCACAAGTATGTGAAAGACATCACTTTCAATAAGTTGGATTTTTCTGGGGGATGGTCTTGATCTCTGTCTCCTGTACAATGTCACGAACCTCCGTCCATCATTCATCAGGCACTCTGTCTATCAGATCTAGTCCCTTAAATCTATTTCTCACTTTCACTGTATAATCATAAGGGACTTGATTTAGGTCATATCTGAATGGTCTAGTGGTTTTCCCCACTTTCTTCAATTTAAGTCTGAGTTTGGCAATAAGGATTTCATAATCTGAGCCACAGTCAGCTCCCAGTCTTGTTTTTGATGACTGTATAGAGCTTCTCCATCTTTGGCTGCAAAGAATATACTCAATCTGATTTCGGTGTTGACCATCTGGTGATGTCCATGTGTAGAGTCTTCTTTTGTGTTGTTGGAAGACGGTGTTTGCTATGACCAGTGCGTTCTCTTGGCAAAACTCTATTACCCTTTACTCTGCTTCATTCTGTACTCCAAGGCCAAATTTGTCTGTTACTCCAGGTGTTTCTTGACTTCCTACTTTTGCATTCCAGTCCCCTATAATGAAAAGGACATCTTTTTTGGGTGTTAGTTCTAAAAGGTCTTGTAGGTCTTCATAGAACCGTTCAACTTCAGCTTCTTCAGCATTACTGGTTGGGGCATAGACTTGGATTACTGTGATATTGAATGGTTTGCCTTGGAAATAGAGATCATTCTGTCGTTTTTGAGATTGCATCCAAGTACTGCATTTTGGACTCTCATGTTGACTATGATGGCCATTCCATTTCTTCTAAGGGATTCACGCACACAGTAGTAGACATAATGGTCATCTGAGTTAAGTTCACCCATTCCAGTCCATCTTAGTTTGCTGATTCGTAGAATGTCGACATTCACTCTTGCCATCTCCTATTTGACCACTTCCAATTTGCCTGGATTCATGGACTTAACATTCCAGGTTCCTATGCAATATTGCTCTTTACAGCATTGGACCTTGCTTCTATCACCAGTCACATCCACAACTGGGTGTTCTTTTTGCTTTGGCACCATCCCTTCATTCTTACTGGAGTTATTTCTCCACTGATCTCCAGTAGCATATTGGGCACCTACTGACCTGTGGAGTTCATCTTTCAGTGTCCTATATTTTTGCCTTTTCATACTGTTCATGGAGTTCTCAAGACAAGAATACTGAAGTGGTTTGCCATGCCCTTCTCCAGTGGACCACATTCTGTCAGACCTCTCCACCATGACCCGTCCATCTAGCTTGGCCCTATACTGCATGGCTTAGTTTCATTGAGTTAGACAAGCTGTGGTCCATGTGATCAGATTGGCTAGTTGTCTGTGATTGTCGTTTCAGTCTGTCTGCCTTCTGATGCCCTCTCTCAGCGCCTACCATCTTACATGGGTTTCTCTCACCTTGGATGTGGGTTATCTCTTCATGGCTGCTCCAGCAGAGTACAGTCGCTGCTCCTTATCTTGGACATGGGGTAGCTCCTCTCAGCCGCCACCACTGCCCAAAGAAAATGAAATGCAAAATAGCAAAATGTCTGTCTGAGGAGGCCTTACAAATAGCTGTGAAATGAAGAGAAGTGAAACGCAAAGGAGAAAAGGAAAGATATACCCATTTGAATGCAGAGTTCCAAAGAATAGCAAGGAGAGATTAGAAAGCCTTCCTCAGTAATCAATGAAAAGAAATAGAGGAAATCAACAGAATAGGAAAGACTAGAGATCTCTTCAAGAAAATGTGAGATACCAAGGGAACATTTCATGCAAAGATGGGCTCGATAAAGAACAGAAATGATATGGACCTAACAGATACACACAATATTAACAAAGGTGGCAAGAATACACACAAGAACTATACGAAAAATATCTTCATGACTCAGATAATCACCATGGTGTGATCACTCACCTAGAGCCACACATCCTGGAATGTGAAGTCAAATGGACCTTAGGAAGCATCACTATGAACAAAGCTAGTGGAGGTGATGGAATTTCAGTTGAGCTATTTCAAATCCTGAAACATGACGCTGTGAAAGTGTTGCACTCAATATGCCAGCAAACATGGAAAATTCAGCAGTGGCCACAGGACTGGAAAATGTCAATTTTCATTCCAATCCCAAAGAAAGTCAATACCAAAGAATGCTCAAACTACTGCACAATTGCACTCAACTCACACGTTAGTAAAGTAATGCTTAAAATTCTCCAAGCCAGGCTTCAGCATTATGTGAGCTGTGAACTTACACATGTTCAAGCTGGTTTTAGAAAAGGCAGAGACATCAGAGATCAAATTGCCAATCATCAAAAAAGCAAGAGAGTACCAGAAAAACATATATTTCTGCGTTATTGACTATGCCAAAGCCTTTGACTGTGTGGATCACAATAAACTGTGGAAAATTCTGAAAGAGATGGGAATCCAGACCACCTGACCTGCCTCTTGAGAAATCTGTATGCAGGTCAGAAAGCAGCAGTTAGAACTGGACATGGAACAACAGACTGGTTCCAAATAGGAAAAGGAGTACATCAAGGCTCTATGTTGTCACCCTGCGTATTTAACTTATATACAGAGTACATCATGAGAAACGCTGGGCTGGAGGAAGCAGAAGCTGGAATCAAAATTGTCGGGAGAAATATCAATAACCTCAGATATGCAGATGACACCACCCTTTTGGCAGAAAGTGAAGAAGAATTAAAGAGCCTCTTGATGAAAGTGAAAGAGGAGAGTGAAAAAGTTGGCTTAAAGCTCAACATTCAGAAAACTAAGATCATGGCATCTGGTCCCACCACTTCATGGTAGATAGATTTGGAAACAGTGGAAACAGTGGCTGAGTTTATTTTTCTGGGTTCCAAAGTCACTGCAGATGGTGATTGTAGCCATGAATTTAAAAGATGCTTGCTCCTTGGAAGGAAAGTTATAACCAACCTAGACAGCATATTAAAAAGCAGAGACATTACTTTGCCAACAAAAGTCTGTCTAGTCAAGGCTATGGTCTTTCCAGTAGTCATGTATGGATGTGAGAGTTGGACTATAAAGAAAGCTGAGCACCGAAGACTTGATGCTTTTGAACTGTGGTGTTGGAGAAGACGCTTGAGAGTCCCTTGGACTGCGAGGACATCTAACCAGTCCATCCTAAAGGAGATTAGTCCTGGGTGTTCATTGGAAGGACTGATGTTGAAGCTGAAACTCCAATACTTTGGCCACCTGATGTGAAGAGCTGACTCATTTGAAAAGACCCAGATGCTGGGAAAGATTGAGGGGAGGAGGAGAAGGGGACGACAGAGGATGAGATGGCTGCATGGCATTACCGACGTGGGTTTGAGTGGACTCAGGGAGTTGGTGATAGACAGGGAGGCCTGGTGTGCTGCGCTTCATTGGGTAGCAAAGAGTCGGACAAGACTGAGCGACTGAACTGAACTGATCTGTACTTACTGTGATTAATTAGCCATTCTCCAATGGTCATAGGATTAGTAAGTATTTTTAATTATTCCTTGGATTAGTTTTCAAATTGAAATGAACATTTTATGACAGTATAGTGAATAATAGTACTTTCTGACTAAGCTTCAACTTTCTTCCAGAGGTGGAAAAGAAGGCAAGTGCCAACTAAACTATGCCCTTCAGTGTGTAGCATATATTGAATTTTTGAACTATTTATACCATATTGGTACAGCTGATGCTTTTGAAGGCATAACTTTATACTATCCTCTATGATCTCCATTTCTTTTGCAAAATTCATTAGCTTATTATGGGCCATCCTGGACTATTAAACAAGGAGTTTCATGATACTAATATATTTGCATCTAATAGTTCCTTTATTAAACTAGAATATTTATATCTCCCAGTTATCCTAGATTATTTTAAAAGAAGCACTTGAGTACATTTACATTATTCTAAATCTTCCCCTGCAGGTTTTTCAATCAAAACAGCTTGAAAAGCAGATTTGCATATCATCCCTTTCCTCTATAATTTGGGTAAGGAATAATTCCTCCATTTAAACATCACAAATATTCCAATATTACATTCTGGCAATGGTAAGCCAACACCCATAAATAACTTTTGTTTGTGAATTCCTAATTTGGGCCATATTTTTTCCCTGAAAACTTCCTATAATTGTATCACCAGATCCCACTACATTTGCTATCTTCTAACTTTTCATCAGCAGAGTTATAAAGGATAGTGAGCTAATATAAGTGTCAATCAATTCTAATAAATTTCCTTTGCCAGCCCCAGGCTATTGTGCCCAGCTCAAGGCAAATGACCTCTGGTCCCCATCGGAGATTGTCCCAAGACCCTGGCCCTCTTGTCAGTTAGAATTCTGATTCTCTCCTATTTTAATTGGCATTGACTCTGAAAGGATTGTAGACTTCAGTTTTCTGTAATAAGATTTTTTTTAATGTATTAAGGCCAAGATGAAGTAAGTGAATTTGTCACAGTCTTTTTATAGCCTGAACAGTTGGTAAGGCTGAATGACCTGGTCTCTTACAGTCATCGATTAAAATTTTAGTAGCTACTCCATCTACTTCTATTTCATGTCATTTTTAATTAAGCCTCTGAAGAATTCCACACAGTTTAATTCCACATCGTAAGTTTTTCTTGTATTTTCCTTTCCAATTGTTCCATTGTTTTTGGCATAACTCTGAATAATTTCCTGTCATTTAGTTCCATGTGGAGGCTTAAAATCCCTAACAGCTTTCTGCACATCATTTCTTCTACTCAACAATAAAGTCAATGGGGGCACAAACAATTAGAGTCCCATTTATCAGAGCATCAGTCGTTACTTGATGAGGGGTATGGAGATAGTGGAAACCTTAATACAGGAAGTACAGGCCATAGTTTTACAGTTCTACAGCCTCCAGCTGCCTGTTATCTTCAGTTTTACTAGGACATATTAAAACAAAATACATCACATTCTTGGCTGACGTATTAATTTTTAAAAATTTATTTTGTAATACATTTAGCTGTCCAACTATCCCTGGATCCATAAACTTCCAGAATCATTTACAGTTTTCTTCCTGTCAGTGGATGTAATGCTTGTGCACAAAAATCCAGAGATGGATAGGAAGTCAATCTGTAAACAATGATTCTTTCCCTTTGGCTCTATTTCTAATATTATTATTTAAATTGTATTGTCAGAGATGTTTTCAGATATTCCCATTCCCATTGCCAACTGCAAAGATTCCATACATTTTGATCTTTAAAAGGTCTCAAAAGTTGTACAGAGCATCCTTACATAAAGTCTTATTTAAAACAACAAAATGAGTACCGCAGTGGGATTCAAGAGACATCCAGGGGCAAGCTCTCAGGATTCTTATTCACAAAGATATTTTTTGTCTACGAATTGAGCAACCAATAATTGTATTACAATGAATCTTGACTTCAGAAAAATTCAATCAAGAATGAATTTCACTGTGAGGTCTTTATGTTCCTCGGTTCACATATTCAAGCCAAACTGCCTAATCAGTCACTCAGGCAGAAAACTATCAGCAAACAACAACAACAACAACAACAACAACAAAACCAGTCCCTGGTTTTAGAAAGGGCAAAGGAACCAGAGATCAAATTATCAACATCCGCTGGATCATCAAAAAAGCAAGAGAGTTGCAGAAAAACATCTATTTCTGCTTTATTGACTATGCCAAAGACTTTGACTGTGTGGATCACTATAAACTGAAAGAGATGGAATAACAGACCACCTGACCTGCCTCTTGAGAAACCTGTATGCAGGTCAGGAAGCAACAGTTAGAACTGGTCATGGAACAACAGACTGGTTCCAAATAGGGAAAGGAGTACGTCAAGGCTGTATATTGTCACCCTGCTTATTAACTTATATGCAGAGGACATCATGAGAAATTCTGGGCTAGAAGAAGCACAAGCTGGAATCAAGATTGCTGGGAGAAATATCAATAACCTCAGATATGCAGATGACACCACCCTTATGTCAGAAAGCGAAAAAGAACTAAAAAGCTTCTTGATGAAAGTGAAAGAGGAGAGTGAAAAAGTTGGTTTAAAGCTCAACATTCAGAAAACTAAGATCATGGCTTCTGGTCCCATCACTTCATGGCAAATAGATGGGGAAACAGTGGAAACAGTGAGGGACTTTATTTTTTCAGGCTCCTAAATCACTGCAGATTGTGATTGCAGCCATGAAATTAAAAGGCGCTTACTCCTTGGAAGCAAAGTTACGGCCATCCTAGATAGCATATTAGAAAGCAGAGACATTACTTTGCCAACAAAGGTCAGTCTAGTCAAGGCTGTGGTTTTTCCAGTAGTCATGTATGGATGTGAGAGTTGGAGTCTAAAGAAAGCTGAGCGCCGATGATGCTTTTGAACTGTGGTATTGGAGAAGACTCTTGAGAGTCCCTTGGACTGCAAGAAGATCCAACCAGTCCATCCTAATGGATATCAGTCCTGGGTGTTCATTGGAAGGACTGACGTTGAAGCTGAAACTCCAATACTTTGGCCACCTGATGTGAAGAGCTGACTCACTGGAAAAGACCCTGATGCTGGGAGTGGTTAAGGGCTTGAGGAGAAGGGGATGACAGAGGATTAGATGGCTTGATGGCATCACAGGCTCAATGGACATGAGTGTGGGTAGACTCCGAGAGCTGGTGATGGACACGAGGCCTGATGTGCTGCGATTCATGGGGTCACAAAGAGTCAGGCACGACTGAGCGATTGAAAGGAACTGATAGTAAGAAATTTATTTAATATTGTAACATTATAAACATATACATGCTTATAAGAATTTGTGTTCTTGTATGTGAAAACAAATGAAAATATTTCCCACAGTATTTGTACATATAAACAAAAGTCTAATGAAGTAATATTTGCTACAACAATATGAGATGAAAAATGAAACCAATGTATTCTGTTTACTTTTTTCTGTTCCTTTCTAATCTACATCATTACATCACAAATGTAGAACATAATCCTCTGTACCAATTTTATGACCCTCTGCAGTGCTGGGACTCAGACAGAAAAACACTACTCTGTATATGTGTATAGGGTATAATAATCTCGTACATGTGTACTAGACAATATACATGATAATGTTAAATGAGCAATGTTATAGTAAAAATGGTAAAGCATCTTTCAAAAGAGATAAATTATTATGACTACTATAGTATACCATGCATAACGAAAATAAAACACCTGGATCTAAACTGCATGTATGAATTTCACATATACACTATAGAGCAAAAAATAAAGTTGCCAAAGTATGTAGAAAGTATAATTCCATTTTATGATTTAAAAACCATATAAAACCAATCAGCATTTGTGTGTGCATATGTGAGAGAGAGAGAAAGAGAGGCAGGGGGAGGGAGGGAGAAAGATTTAGAAAAAACAAAGGAGTGGTAGACAGCATATTGGATACCTCAGTTGCTTTCTAGTAAGCCCTGGGTGGGGAAGGTCCCCTGGAGAAGGAAACGGCAACCCACTCCAGTATTCTTGCCTAGAGAATCTCATGGACAGAGGAACCTGGCAGGCTACAGTCAATGGGGTCGCAAGAGTCGGACACGACTTAGTGACTAAACCACCACCACCAACAAGAGCATATATGTGATTTCAAAGACACAGTAGCCCAGTTGTAAATTTTGATGTGTTTTTCTGTGTAACTGCTATATCAATGTTAATTTTAACCTTAATTGTAAATATGTGATTTACATTTATCACCTTTGATATTCAATAATAAAATAATTTCATGAATATATAATTTTAGCCATATACATATATGATTTTAAAGTAAATTTAGATGTGAAAGAAATAACAGATGTAGAAAGGGATGTCTACTATAAAGAATATCATTGGCCAAGGACAAAACTGTCTCCTTATTCTGACTATTAAAAGCATTCTACCTCAACATTAATCTCTTCTTTCTAATTATTCATCAAAAGACACAATGCTCCTTTATATATTCCTGAAAAAATGAGTACGACTTCAAATATATATTCTAGTACTATGATAAAAGGGAGATAAATAAGGCTAGTGGAATTTTCTTTCTTTCTCTTGCATGCATGCAATAATAACAATAAGCATCCCCATTTTACATTTGTCATATGTCTTAAGTACATTCACTCATTTGAGCCTCAAGAATTCTGTAGCATAGAGCTTATCTCCATAGCACAGAGAAGAAATCTGAGGCACAGAATCGTTATTAACCTATGCAAGTACACACAGCAAGTAAATTGAGGAATGATGGCTTAAATGACTCCAAATTTCAGTTTACAGAAAGAAAAAGCATAGGACACACTCTCACAAGGACTTTAACTATATATTGCTAATAAAAAGTTAGAAAACATTTGTAACTGATTGGTTTTTATGACCAATTTACATACTTGTAGTGATTAAATATGCTATTAATTATTCTACTATTATTTATTAAATTAAATTACTACTATTAATTAATTATTAATTATAATGTCCTTAAAATCTCCCTTATGCAAATACTTCTTATTTGACTTTAATCATATACATGAACATGTCTATCTCTTTAGACATAGTATCATTTGTATAAATATTTTTTCTATAATATATACATATACATACATATGTGGTTCTCCTAATGAATGCAAAATAAGAAGTTAAGAGATACCTGGAGAAACAGGCAAGTTTGGCCTTGAAGTGCAAAATGAAGCAGGGCAAAGGTAAACAGAGCCTTGGCAAGACAACACACTGGTGATAGAAAACATCCTCTATCAGCAATACAACAGATGACTCTACACATGGACATCACCAGATAATCAATAGAGAAATGAAAAAGAATATATTCTTTGCAGCCAAAGATGGAGAAGGTCTATATAGCAAGACCTGAAGTGGACTCTGGCTCAGACCAACAGCTCTTTATTGCAAAATTCAGCTTGAACTGAAGAAAGTAGGGAAAACCACTAGACCATTCAGGTATGACCTAAGTCAAATCCCTTACAATTATACTGTGGAAGTAACAAATAGATTCAAGGGATCAGATCAGATAGAGCGCCTGAAGAACTATGGGCGGAGGCTCGTTACTTTGTATAGGAGGCAGTAACCAAAACCATCCCTAGGAAAAAGAAGTGCAAAAAGGCAAAATAGTTGTCTGAGGAGGCCTTACAAATTGAGAAAGGAAGAGAAGTGAAAAGGCAAAGGAGAAAAGGAAACATATACCCATTTAAAGGCAGAATTCCAAAGAATAGCAAGGAGAATAAGAATGCCTTCCTCAGTGATCAATGGGAAAAAAATAGAGGAAAATAAGAGAATGGAAAAGACTTCAAGAAAATTAGAGATATCAAGGGAACATTTCATGCAAAGATGGGCACAATAAAGGAGAGGTGGCAAGAATAAACAGAAGCAAATGTACAAAAAAAGATCTTAATGACTCATAACCATGATGGTGTAGTCATTCACCTAGAGCCAGATATCCTGGAATGTGAAGTCAAGTGGTCCTTAGGAAGCATCACTAAGAATAAAGCTAGTGGAGGTGATGGAATTCCAGCTGAGCTATTTCAAACCTTATAAGATGATGACGTGAAAGTGCTGCACTCAATATAGCAGCAAATTTGGAAAACTCAGCAGAGGCCATAAGACTGGGAAAAAGTCAGTTTTCATTTCAATCCCAAAGAAGACCTATGCCAAAAAAATGTTCAAACTAATACAATTATACTCATTTCACATGCTAGCAAAGTAATGCACAAAATCCTTCAGGCTAGGCTTCAACATCTGTAATCAAGAACTTCCAAATGTACAAGCTGGATTTAGAAAAGGCAGAAGAATGAGAGATCAGATTGCCAACATTCATTGGATCATAGAAAAAGTAAGGGAATTCCAGAAAAAAACATCTACTGCTGTTTCACTGACTACACTAAAGTCTTTGTGTGAATCACTACAAACTGTGGAAAATTCTTCAACAGATGGGAATACCAGACCACCTTACCTGCCCCCTGAGAAAACTTTACACAGGCCAAGAAGCAGCAGTTAGAACTGGACATGGAAAAAAGAGACTGGTTCAAAATTGGGAAAGGAGAACATCAAGGCTATATATTGTCACTTACTTATTTAACTTATATACAGAGTACATTATGCAAAATCCCGGGCTGGATGAAGTACAAGCTGAAATCAATATTGCCAGGAGAAATAATAATAATCTCAGACATGCAGTTGATACCACCCTAATGGCAGAAAGTGCAAGAAACTGAAGAGCCTCTTGATGAAGGTCAAAGAGAAGGGTGAAAATCTAGCTTGAAACTCACATTCAAAAAACAAAGATTGTAGCATCTAGTCCTATCACTTCATGGAAAATAGATGGGAAACAATGGAAACAGTGACAGACTTTATATTTTTGCACTCCAAAATCACTTCAGATGGTGACTTCAGCCATGAAATCAAAAGATGTGTGCTTCTTGGAAGAAAAGTTATGACCAACCTAGACAGTATATTAAAAGACAGAGACATGACTTTGCCAACAAAGGTCCATCTAGTCAAAACTATGAATTTTTCCAGTAGTCATGTATGGATGTGACAGTTAACTATAAAGAAAGCTGAGTACCCAAGAACTGATGCTTTTGAACTGTGGTGTTGAAGAAGACTCTTGAGAGTCCCTTGGACAGCAAGGAGATCCAACCAGTCCATCCTAAAGGAAATCAGTCCTGAATATTCATTGGAAGCACTGATGCTGAAGCTGAAACTCCAATCCTTTGGTCCCTTGATGCAAAGAACGGACTCATTTGAAAGGACTCTGATGCTGGGAAAGATTGAAGGAGGAGAGGGGGATGACAGAAGATGAGATGGTTGGATGGCATCATCAGCTCGATGGACATGAGCTTGGGTAAGCTCTGGGTGATGGTGATGGACAGGGAAGCCTGGTGTGCTACAGTCCACAGGGTCGCAAAGTGTCGGACATGACTGAGTGACTGAACTGAACTGGAAGAAGAGTTTTGACAAACCTAGACAATATATTAGAAAGCAGAGTCATCATTTTGCTGACAAAGGTCCATCTAATCAAATCTATGGTTATTCCAGTAGTCATGTATGGATGTGAGAGTTGGATCATAAAGCTAACTGAGTGCTGAAGAATTGATGCTTTTGAATTGTGGTGCTGAAGAAGAGTCTTGAGAGTCCCTTGGACAGCAAGGAGATCAAACCAATCAATCTTCAAGGAAATTAACCCTGAATACTCATTGGAAGGACTGATGCTGAAGCTGAAGATCCAAAACTTTGGCCACATGATGTGAAGAGCTGACACACTGGAAATTACCCAGATTCTGGGAAAGACTGAGGGCAGAAGGAGAATGGGGTGACAGTAGATGAGATGGTTGGATGGCATCATCGACTCAATGGACATGAGTTTGAGCAAACTTCAGGAGATAGTGAAGGACAGGGAAGGCTGGCATGGTGCAGTCAATGGGGTTGCAAAGAGTCAGACATGACTGAGTGGCTGATCACCAACAACAATGAATGAAAAGATGAATTCTCTCATATTATTATTATATTGTTTTAGAGTATACCTTCCGCATGTATATAATACATCAAATAGTTAGTATTTGATTTTTTTAAAATATTTTTAATTTAAAATGTCCAAACTGAATAATTTTGTTTCACAACAATATTTACCAATGGCTTAACCCGTAGCATAGGAAGATCACAAATACCATTTAAGCACATACTTTATAATACAAAATTGTCACAAAACTATGAATCTGAAGTCGGATCATGGAAATATAAGGTTAAAATTAAGGATTTTAAAAGGGGGAAAAAAAACAAACAAACAAAAAACAGGTCTCCTGAAAACAGAAGTGAAGAAAGAAATATCAGTATTGCTTCCTGAATATTTGCATGTGAAAATGAAACCACAGGTTTCTCCCCAAGAAGTTCCTGCCCTCTCAAGTTTAAATGAAGGTGAAATATACTTGGTGCATGTGTGTATCTGTGAGTCAAATTAGCATCAATATAATTTTTGTCAATTTTGTTTTGTGTTTGCTTGCATGGATATTGGTGGCATCTGTTGTGGAACCAATGAGAATAGGGATCTGGTGAGTCAAGATTTTGCCTTTTGTTCTGAATGTGTGTGTTTTGACTGATCACCCCACAAAATGGTAAGTTTCTTTTTTTTATATTTTTTGTATTTTTATTATTTTTTTTTTTTGGTAAGTTTCTTTTGAGCAGAATAGACCCTACTGTTTTGGGGCTTTGCTGTCTTAACACATTATTATTTTTAAAGTCATTTCAAGAAAAGATCCCTTTGAAGAAAAATAATTTAATAGATACCATATCACGTAAAAGAAGTGGCTGTTACTGTAATTCAGTTTTTGAATAACTGTGAACAAACCAAATTTCTACTGCCTAAAAGCAGAAAGTGAAGAAGAACTAAAGAGCCTCTTGATGAAAGTGAAAGAGGAGAGTGAAAAAGTTGACTTAAAGCTCAACGTTCGGAAAACTAAGATCATGGCATCTGATCCCATCACTTCATGGGAAATAGATGGGGAAACAGTGGAAACAGTGAGGGACTTTACTTTTGGGGGCTCCAAAATCACTGCTGATAGTGATTGCAGCCATGAAATTAAAAGATGTTTACTCCTTGGAAGGAAGGTTATGGCCAACCTAGATAGCATATTTAAAAGCAGAGACATTACTTTGCCAACAAAAGTCCGTCTAGTCAAGGCTATGGTTTTTCCAGTGGTCATGTATGGATGTGAGAGTTGGACTGTGAAGAAAGCTGAGCGCTGAAGAATTGATGCTTTTGAAGTGTGGTGTTGGAGAAGACTCTTGAGAGTCCCTTGGACTGCAAGGATATCCAACCAGTCCATCCTAAAGGAGATCAGTCCTGGGTGTTCATTGGAAGGACTGATGTTGAAGCTGAAACTCCAATACTTTGGCCATCTGATGCAAAGAGTTGACTCATTGGAAAAGACCCTAATGCTGGGAAGGATTGGGGACAGGAGGAGAAGGGGACGACAGAGGATGAGATGGTTGGATGGCATCACTGACTCGATGGACATGGGTTTGGGTAGACTCCGGGAGCTGGTGATGGACGGAAAGGCCTGGCGTGCTGCAGTCCATGGGGTCACAGAGTTGGATATGACTAAGCGACTGAACTGAACTGAAAATATTTTAAATATAAAATAAAAGATCTTTCTCTCACCACACCATGTATATATTGTAAAAATGAAGTCAATTTCCATCAGCGTTACATACTGGCCTTTTGTTAAATTGTCTTTCTTAAGTGTCAAAGCTCAAGAAAGAGCAAATTATCCAGAGGAAAAATCTGTAATAAAAAAAAAGAAAAAAATTCCATAATTTGATAAATTACTTATATGTTTAATAAAAGTGGAGAAGGAAACGGCAACCCACTACAGTACTCTTGCCTGGAAAATCCCATGGATGGAAGAGTGTGGTAGGCTACAGTCCATGGGGTTTAAAGGATCCATAATATGAATATTCTGTTCTCTCTTTTTGGTCTTTAGTTTGTCAGACTCTGGAAATCTTTCTTTATGCTCAGTGTCCCCAGATCCAGAGGCATTCCAGTTTCCTCAGTAGATGGGGTCATCAGATTTTGCTAGGTACAGACTTATTAAATAACTTTTGATTCTAATCTATTTCTGTATGGGTTTGCCTATGTCAGTTTGACACTTTACCCTGCTTCCTGAGATGACTTAAATGTACAGTTTGTAATCCTGACTGGATCTCTTTAGGATAAACGTCTTGAGTCACAAGATATTTACTGTGGCCAGCACTTAGGTTTCAGCTCTTTCTACTCTCCCAGGTGACATACTGATTCTTCTAATTTCACTTGAACCCTCATCACCTATTGTCTCCTTTATTCTCTTTATCCTTTAAAGTGAAATTCAGAAGTAAGTATGCATTAATTTTTCATGTTTAATTAGAAGTCTGTGCATGTTATTCCATGTTACTAACCCAATGGCCCTAAATTAAAAATCCCTCAAAAAGGTTGTTAAAATTTCTAATACTATATAGAATAATGCAACATAACAAATTTTAACCTTTCTATGCTGGTGCAAGAGAATGAAGAATGATCTACTGACTAGCAATGTGTAGTCCTCATTGGCTGAAATTCTGATAGACACATATTGCTGGACCTAAAGCCTCTGAAAGAGATCTACTATGTGCAATGGAGAAAAGAGTCTTTATTTTTCCCTCTTTATTTTAAAGGGCTCTAAGGCTCTCACTTTTATGTCACTGCTTAGCAAAGAATACTGTACTTTGGATTTCAGCTGAATCATATTGACGTATTCAAACTGTACTACAACCAATAACATTCACATAATTCGTTGTAATACAAAACCTTCCTGGCTGCCCTAATAATTTTCAAACATAAAGTTATATCATGTCATTAAAGAAATACACTTATGATTATTTATTCAACACAGTTATTATTTATATTCATTACTATTTAATATTCCATTACTGCTATAAACATTTAAATTATGAATTCAAATTGATTCATTTAAAATAATCTTCTGAAGTAACTCATAGTTCATTTGGTAAAGAATTTGCCTGCAATTCAGGAGACCTGGGTTTGATCCCTGGGTCAGGAAAATACCCTGGAGAAAGAAATGGCAACCCACTCCAGGATTCTTGCTTGGAGAATCCCATGGACAGAGGAGTCTGGCAGGTTACAGTCCATGGGGTAACAAGAGTCAGGCATGACTTAGTGACTAAACCACCACTTACGTATCTACTACAGTAAACTCCTGGCACTAATCAGGTGGTGAAGAAATATTTTATTTTGTACCTTTCTAAGGATAATTTGATATGTAAGATTACTGTCAGGTTACATTTATCAAAAACTCTTTACTCATTAATTACTGTGATATTTTGGTTTTCTTGTCTTCCCTAGTGCCTCAGACAGTAAAGAATCTGCCTGCAATACAGGAGATCGAGATTCGATCCTTGGGTTGGGAAGGTCTCTTGCAGAAAGGAACAGCAACCCACTCCAGTATTATTCCTTGGAGAATTCCATGGACAGAGGAGCCTGGCTGGCTACAGTCCATGGAGTCGCAAAGAGTCAGATGTGACTAAGTGACTAACACACACACATACATTCTGATTTTCATTTATCTGGATTTACTATAATCACTGTACTTCATTACTAAATGTCACAAAATAAGTAAGATTGCTTGCTTGTCATTTGATCATTGATTTGACACACAAATTCTGTGAAAACCGAAATACCTTAAAAACGCCCTAAAGTAATATATGCTCTGTACTTCTAAACAACTCTTCGTCCTCTAAATAGAGAATATCCTAGTGGTGAACGGTTAGCTTTTTCACCGTGCATAGATAAAGGTAGTAAGACAATATTAAGAGGAAATAACAGTATAAAATATTGAATTTAAATTCAAAAGTCTTAATTCTTATTGAGAGTTAAATAGAGAATTTGAACATGCTGATGTTAAATATTTCTTGTCCTTACACTTACTACAACTGAAGTCAGAGAATAATGCTGACAAATATTGTGTAAACCACATGTGAAACAATGAACAAGATTCGACAGATACTCAAATAAGTATACTATAACCTTCCTGCTATTTTATAACCCATACTACTGGTAGAATAGTATTTTTCTAATACTAATATAAATCTTATAGCTATTTCCTGCATAAAATCTTTCTTTTGCTTCTCATTCAAGAAGATAAGCAAAATCCAAACCTCTTAAGATGGTGGAAAGAAGGCTGCACAATTTGGCCATTTGCTGTCACCAACCATCTCAATCTTATTTGTTACACTACTACCCCACCATTATATGCTCAAGGTGCACAGCTACAACTACTTAGTCCATTAAATATTCCAAGTACTTTCCTAACTGAAAATCTTAAGTTATTACTATTTTCTCAGTCTAGAACACTCTTCCAATCCCCCCGATATATTTTTTTAAGTCACTAACTCCTTTTCATTTTTTTTTATTATTTTTTAATTTTTTCAATATTTAACAAAAATTTATCTTTAAAAATAACACGAAAATACACAGTTTATTTGAAAAAGCACATTCTCCATGTTTCAACATAAACCATTCATATTTTCTCTCTTGTTAAAACATAATCTTTTTTAATTATTACACTCAGGAAATGGTGGTTAATGAGCTCCTATTTATACTTTAGGACTCTATAATACTTTTTTGGAGAAGGCGTAACTGATGCTTCCACACTAAATCAGTCTTCATTGCCATTATGTCTTTATTTTCCTTCTTTTCCTTCATAGCGCTTCTCAGTCCGTAAGGAAATAATTATTAGTGGGATTATTTGTTTATGGTTATTTCTCCTACTGAACTACAAGTGTTCGGGAGAAGTGATTTTTGCTCATCATTGTATCACTAGTGATCTGGTCAGTGTCTGGTACTTCATAGGCACTTGATTATATGTGAAATAATAATGGTAAAGAAACACACAAATCATCACTTGGATGATATAAATATCTGAGTAGGTACTGTGGGCCAGGCTTACATGCTAGATTCTGATGGATTCTGATAGATTCTGATAAACTTACCAGGTAAAGAAAAAATTTTTACAATAATCCAAGAAAATACTCTCCTTTTAAAAGGAAAAGAAAATCAAATTCAAGTTTTGCATAGTCACTATTTTGATACAAAAGCTCATTGTTGATAACCAACAAGGACACAGTGGGTAGCACAGGGAACTAGACTCAATATCTTATTATAATCTATAATGGGAAAAAATCTAAAAAATAACAGATATATATGTATGTATAACTGAATCACTTTGCTATACACCTGTAACTAGCGTGACATTTTAAATCAACTATATTTCAATAAAATTAAAAATTAAGCTTATAGTTAAAATTTTTTAATAACTCATTTATTTTTTTGCCATATTGAACCACACAAGATAAGACTTCCTCTTTCTCCCTCCCCAATTTTCTAAATCCATTTAGATTTTTGTCCCTTATTTTCCTCTTATATTTTGAAACAATCATTAAATACATTTAAATAATCATTAAATACATAAAAACTACTATAAAGTATCACCTGATACTTAGAACATATAATCAAACAAATGTACAAATTCATCATGTAGAGAATGAAAAATTGAGTGGCTAGGCTGTCTGGTGGCATTATGGTATTTATAGGCATATGAGCTCCCTCTGGAAGAATGAACAAGTGTTTGTTAATTAAAAATGAAGGAAACAACAAGGAGCTTCTATCTAGCATTGTGAGAAGTTCCATGGAAAAAGGAGTGAAGAAAACGTGTGCAACTGAATTGTCCTTGTAATTAGTAGGATGCAATTTAAAAAATTAGAGACTTAACGAGCTCATTTGTGTGTGTTCATATATTAGAAAGACACTTCTGAAAACAGGCTGAAGTCTTACTAATTAAATCTTGGGCCACATACCTCAACATAAGCATCTCCTGAGAGTTGGATATGAAAAATTTTAGTGTTGACCCAAGTTACTGAATTGAAATTCACATTTTAAGAAGATTCCAGGTGACTTTTACACATTCTAAAGTTTGAAAGTCACTGCTATAGAGGTTGGACTAAGGCATATTTCTTTCTTATTATAGTGGTCTTGAAATATTTACTTTTAGTTTCTTGAATATGAAAGATATACACACAAAATCTTTTTCTGTGAGAACAAACTACACACCTTCTATATTTCAAACTATATAACAAAATATTGAAGGTTCTGAGAATATTTCAAATATCCCATGATAACTTTATTTGAATGAATGTCTCCAAACTGTTTTGATAAAGAAATTCTGCTAAGCTCCTCATCTTAGAAAAGAGTAACATATGTTTGATCACAGCTGTCAAGCATTATAAACAATTAGCAGAACAGATTAATTTATTTTCAGTTTTTTAACTACTTAACTATTTAGTGATGTTAACACTATTCAAAGTCATCACATAATCACTGTGCTGTGAAAATAAAAGTTAAATCTACAATTAAATGTATTGCAACTCTAAATGTGAAAGAGGAGAAGTATTACAGGGACAAAGACCAGCTACTTTCTCAGAAAAAAAGAGTTCAGTTCAGTTCAGGCGCTCAGTCATGTCCAGCTCTTTGCGACCCCATGAACCGCAGCATGCAGGCCTCTCTGTCCATCACCAACTCCCAGAGTCCACCCAAATTCATATCCATTGAGCTAGTGATGCCATCCAACCATTTCATCCTCTGTCGTCCCCTTCTCCTCCTGCCCTCAATCTTTCCCAGCACCAGGGTCTTTTCAAATGAGTCAGCTCTTCGCATCAGGTGGCCAAAGTATTGGAGTTTCAGCTTCAACATCAGTCCTTCCAATGAACACCCAGGACTGATCTCCTTTAGGATGGACTGGTTGGATCTTCTTGCAGTCCAAGGGACTCTCAGGAGTCTTCTCCAATACCATAGTTCAAAAGCATTGATTCTTCTGCGCTCAGCTTTCTTTATAATCCAACTCTCACAGCCAATAGAAAGGACAAGAGGCAGGAGAGAGAGAGCGCGAGAGGATAAAAGAAAGAAGAGTGACATGGTGAGAGACAGAGAAAAGCAGGTCTATTTATTGAACATGTGGCATTCCCAACAGAAAACTAAAAACATATCCCAATATGCATTATGCAGCATTCTAATATGTGTAAACACCCTAATAAAATTAGCATTTACACTGTATGTATAAAATGTTAATTTTATGTCAAAGGTGGCTCCTGAAAACACAATTAAGTCATTAAAATATACACTTTCATTATCATATTTGGAGTCTCAATTCTTAAAGACTTTTTTAAGTTAACTGTCCAAGATTCATTAGCTAAAATTTTGCTACTCATTTTCATCAACATTTGAATTCTCAATTGAGAAGTGATAATTCACTCCTGCTGCTATGTCAATCTGGAATCTCTTCAGAAATAAAGTAAAATTTTAAAGCCTTATTGAATAAAATAATTTATGGTACATTAACTAGTCTCAAGTTAACATTAAACTGTCTCTGTCTTTGCAGATAATAATAACTGAAACTTCTTGGTCCAGGCTTTTAAAAATCAATGTTATTCCTGCACTTCAAACATAGAACAGGAAGGATTGTTAAAGTGTTACAGTACGGAATAAAATCTATGGAAAAAGTTATGTCAATGTCCTCTGCTAATATGATTTACCTAGTAATAGCTTACTATTTAAATCCAGTGTTTTATCCCAATAAATAATATTTTATATTGCTATTCAAAGCTTTTCTCAAATGCCAGTCTTACTTGAACACTTAAATCTGACAGAAACCATGTAGTTATTTCAGAAAACTATTTTCCTCTAAATATACAGAAAAACTGCATTGTCTACATGGTCAGGTAGGACCTTGTGACTGTGTTCTGGACTCAGAATTTGAAAGTGGATGTAAATTACATAGACTAATTATATATCCTAAAATCTCTATAGAACACTCCATGTTTACTCTCTTCTTTGAGATCACCTCCTCCCAGAAACATCTCAAAGTACAACTATATATAGAACCACTCTCTCTGAGAACAGCCTGAAGACTAGAGGAACATCTCTTCTATAATTAAAGAAAAAACACATCGAGGATACAGTGGACAGAGACTCAGTCTAATCTGGATCCAAGGCCCATGTGTCATGACCACATTCAGCAGGGGTTATCACAGACATGGCAGTCCTCCCCAAGAAGTAAGGGGCTTGAGCTTCATACTAGGCAACTCAGACGTGGAGATATACAACAGGAAGCTCAGCTCATAAAACATCTGGCTTTGAAAACCAAAAGGATTTATGTCCAGGAGAGCCACAGGGCTATAGGAAACCAAGGGTATACGGAAAATCTTATTCACTCTGAGTTCCAGCCCAGAGGCATCTGGCACTCCAGCAAGCCTCTGGTGAGGCCCATTCCAGTTCCAGCCAACCCAAGACAACTTCAGAGTGGTCCAGTGCACCCCAGGAATAACTTGGCCTGTACAAACTCCAGATCCAGTCATCTAGCCAAGGCAGCCCCAGTTCAGCATACTCCAGGACACTCTAGGTTGTTTCTGTTCCAGGCCCAGTCCACCTGCCAAAGCTACCCAACACATACAGTCTACATAGGGCACATTCTTACATTAAGGTCATGCTTCCAAGATCAGAAGAGGTAATTGTTTTGCCTAATTTATAGAAAAAGAACACAGAAAGTCAAATAAAATGAGGAGGCAAATATATTCCAAATTAGATAAGATAAAATATCAGAAAAGAACAATAATGAAAAAAGTAATTTATCTTAAAAAGAGATCAAGGTAATGGTCATAAAAATATTCACTGAACTCTGCAGAATGAAGGAATACAGTAAGAATTTCAGCAAGGAGTTAGAGAAAAAATGTATATATATATACACACACACACACACTTATCTGGGAAACCCTATCTCTCTTTCAATTATGAGTGATAACTTTTGCAGGTAGAGTATTCTCGGTTGTATAATTCTGTTTTGTTTTGCATTGTTTTCCTTTCAGCACTTTAAAGATATTATGCCACTGCCTTCTGGCCTGAAAAATCTGCTTATAGCCTCATGGAGGATCTCTTGTGAGATTTTTTTTTTTTCTTTTCCCCTTGCTGCCTTTAAATTTCTCTCTTAATTTGAAATTTTTGTATATATATATATATATATATATATATATATATATATATATATATATATACCTATCAGGTCTGAAGACTGATAATTAAAATTGCACAGCAGGTAATAAATAAGCAGAAGATTAAGTGATACAGAAGAACACAAAAGTGATCTAAAAGATAGAATTGTGGAAATTAGCAAAATTAAAATAAACTAAAAAAATATAGTATAAGGGACCTCTGGAGCACTCTAGGCATACAAACATTTTCATTTTAGAGATCCTAGCAGGTGAAGAGAGAGAGAAAGGTACAGAAAATTATCTGAAGAAACAATGGCTGAAATTTCCCTAACCTGGGGAAGAAAACAGATACCAGCCCCAGGAAGCACAGGGAGGGAGGCCCAAAAAGACAAATTCAAAGAGATTCACTTCAAGATATGTCATAGTTAAAATGACAAAATTTCAAATTAAGAGAGAAATTTAAAGGCAGCAAGGGGAAAAGAAAAAAAAAAAAAATCTCACAAGAGAACCTCCACAAGGCTATAAGCAGATTTTTCAGGCCAGAAGGCAGTGGCATAACATATTTAAAGTGTTGAAAGGAAAACAGTGCAAAACAAAACAAAATTATACAACCAAGAATACTCTACCCAAAAAAGTTATCACTCATAACTGAAGGAGAGATAGGGTTTCCTGGATAAGCACAAGCTAAAGAATTCATCATGAAACTAAAATTACAAGAAATGTTAAAGAACATTCCTTAAGTGGAATAGAAAAGGCTATAATTAAACATAATAAAATATATAGAATGAAAAAATTCTACTAATACAGGCAAATATATAGTAAAGGAAGTGAATCAGTCATTTAAAAAATTGCTATGAAAGTTAAAAGAAAAAATGTATAAAATCCACCATAATTGCAAAAAGTAGCTAAGGGATACACAAAGTTGAAAGATATAAAATACATTTTCAGAAACAAAATATGGAGGGAAACTGTAAAAATGCAGTGCAGGATGTAATTGAAACATTGAAAAATGTAGAATGTATTTGAACTTAAGTAACTATTAGCTTAAAATAAACTGCCATATATACACGTTGATGTGTATGAACTTTATGATAACCAAAGAAAAAACTTACAATAAAATCTCAAAAAAAAAAAAAAAAGAAAGGATACCAATTATAACACTAAAGTAAATCAAACCACAGAGGAAGATAATACAAAAAGAGGGGAACTGAGAAGATATAAAAAAAAAATCAGAAAACAATGAACAAACCAATAATAAGTACATACCTATTGGTAATCAATTTAATATGAAAAGACTAAGTGTGCCAATCAAAAGACATAGTATGGCTGAGTTCAGTCGCCCAGTCGTGTCCGACTCTTTGTGACCCCATGAATTGCAGCACGCCAGGCCTCTCTGTCCATCACCAACTCCCGGAGTCTACCCAAACCCATGTCTATCGAGTTGGTGATGCCATCCAGCCATCTCATCCTCTGTCATCCCCTTCTCCTCCTGCCCCCAATCCTACCCAGCATTAGGGGCTTTTCCAATGAGTCAACTCTTCGCATGAGGTGGCCAAAGTATTGGAGTTTCAGCTTCAACATCAGTCCATCCAATGAACACCCAGGACTGATCGCCTTTAGGATGGATTGATTGGAACTCCTTGCAGTCCAAGGGACTCTCAAGAGTCTTCTCCAACACCACACTTCAAAAGCATCAATTCTATGGCGCTCAGCTTTCTTCACCATCCAACTCTCACATCCATACATGACCACTGGAAAAACCATAGCCTTGACTAGACGGACTTTTGTTGGCAAAGTAATGTCTCTGCTTTTAAATATGCTATCTAGGTTGGCCATAACCTTCCTTCCAAGGAGTAAGTGTCTTTTAATTTCATGGCTGCAATCACCATCTGCAGTGATTTTGGAGCCCAAAAAAATAAAGTCTGACACTGTTTCCACTGTTTCCCCATCTATTTCCCATGAAGTGATGGGACCAGATGCCATGATCTTAGTTTTATGAACGCTGAGCTTTAAGCCAACTTTTTCAATCTCCTCTTTCACCTTCATCAACAGGCTCTTTAGTTCTTCTTCACTTTCTGCCATAAGGATGGTGTCATCTGCGTATCTGAGGTTATTGATATTTCTCCCAGCAATCTTGACTCCAGCTTGTGTTTCTTCCAGCCCAGCGTTTCTCATGATGTACTCTGCATACAACTTAAATAAGCAGGGTGACAATATACAGCCTTGACGTACTCCTTTTCCTATTTGGAACCAGTCTGTTGTTCCATGTCCAGTTCGAACTGTTGCTTCCTGACCTGCATACAGGTTTCTCAAGAGACAGGTCAGATGGTCTGGTATTCCCATCTCTTTCAGAATTTTCCACAGTTTACTGTGATCCACACAGTCAAAGGCTTTGGCATAGTCGATAAAGCAGAAATAGATGTTTTTCTGGAACTCTCTTGCTTTTTCGATGATCCAGTGGATGTTGGCAATTTGATCTCTGGTTCCTCTGCCTTTTCGAAAACCAGCTTGAACATCTGGAAGTTCATGGTTCATATATTGCTGAAGCCTGGCTTAGAGAATTTTGAGCATTACTTTACTAGCGTGTGAGATGAGTGCAATTGTGCGGTAGTTTGAGCATTCTTTGGCATTGCCTTTCTTTGGGATTGGAATGAAAACTGACATTTTCCAGTCCTGTGGCCACTGCTGAGTTTTCCAGATTTGCTGGCATATCGAGTGCAGCACTTTCACAGCATCACCTTTGAGGATTTGAAATAGCTCAACTGGAATTCCATCACCTCCACTAGCTTTGTTCGTAGTGATGCTTTCTAAGGCCCACTTGACTTCACATTCCATGATGTCTGGCTCTAGGTGAGTGATCACACCATCGTGATTATCTTGGACATGAAGATCTTTTTTGTACAGTTCTTCTGTGTATTCTTGCCACCTCTTCTTAATATCTTCTGCTTCTGTTAGGTCCATACCATTTCTGTCCTTTATCGAGCCTATCTTTGCATGAAATGTTCCTTTGGTATCTCTAATTTTCTTGAAGAGATCTCTAGTCTTTCCCAATCTATTGTTTTCCTCTATTTCTTTGCACTGATCACCGAGGAAGGCTTTCTTCTCTCTCCTTGCTATTCTTTGGAACTCTGCATTCAGATGGGCATATCTTTACTTTTCTCCTTTGCTTTTCGCTTCTCTTCTCTTCCCAGCTATCTGTAAGGCCTCCTCAGACAGCCATTTTGCTTTTTTGCATTTCTTTTCCATGGGAATTTTCTTGATCCCTGTCTCCTGTACAATGTCATGAACCTCTGTCCATAGTTCATCAGGCACTCTGTCTATCAGGTCTAGTCCCTTAAATCTGTTTGTCACTTCCACTGTATACTCATAAGGGATTTGATCTAGGTCATACCTGAATGGACTAGTGGTTTTCCCTACTTTCTTCAATTTAAGTCTGAATTTGGCAATAAGCAGTTCATGATCTGAGCCACAATCTGCTCCCGGTCTTGTTTTTGCTGACTGTATAGAGCTTCTCCATCTTTGGTTGCAAAGAATATAATCAATCTGATTTCGGTGTTGACCATCTGGTGATGTTCACGTGTAGTCTTCTCTTGTGTTGTTGGAATAGGGTGTTTGCTATTACCACTGCGTTCTCATGGCAAAACTCTATTAGTCTTTGCCCTGCTTCATTCTGTACTCCAAGGCCAAACTTGCCTATTACGCCAGGTGTTTCTTGACTTCCTACTTTTGCATTCCAGTCCCCTATAATGAAAAGGACATCTTTTTTGGGTGTTAGTTCTAGAAGGTCTTGTAGGTCTTCATAGAACCGTTCAACTTCAGCTTCTTCGGCATTACTGGTCGGGGCATAGACTTGGATTACTGTGATATTGAATGGTTTGTCTTGGAAATGAACAGAGATCATTCTATCGTTTTTGAGATTGCATCCAAGTACTGCCTTTGGACTCTTTTGTTGACCATGATGGCTACTTCATTTCTTCTAAGGGATTCCTGCCCACAGTAGTAGATATAATGGTCATCTGAGTTAAATTCACCCATTCCAGTCCATCTTAGTTCGCTGATTCCTAGAATGTCGACGTTCACTCTTGCCATCTCCTGTTTGACCACTTCCAATTTTCCTTGATTCATGGACCTAACATTCCAGGTTCCTATGCAATATTGCTCTTTACAGCATTGGACTTTGCGTCTATCACCAGTCACATCCACAGTTGGGTATCGTTTTTGCTTTGGCTCCATCCCATCATTCTTTCTGGAGTTATTTCTCCACTGATCTCCATTAGCATATTGGGCACCTACTGACCTGGGGAGTTCATCCTTCAGTGTCCTATCTTTTTGCCTTTTCATACTGCTCATGGGGTTCTCAAGACAAGAATACTGAAGTGGTTTGCCATGCCCTTCTCCAGTGGACCACATTCTGTCAGACCTCTCCACCATGACCCATCCATCTTGGGTGGCCCCACACGGCATGGCTTGGTTTCACTGAGATAGACAAGGCTGTGGTCTGTGTGATCAGATTAGCTAGTTTTCTGTAATTTTAGTTTCAGTGTGTCTGCCCTCTGATGTCCTGTCGCAACACTTACCATCTTACTTGGGTTTCTCTTACCTTGGACGTGGGGTATTTCTTCACGGCTGCTCCAGCAAAGTGCAGCTGTTGCTCCTTACCTTGGACAACGGGTATCTACTCACGACGGCCCCTCCTGACCTTGAATGTGGAGTAACTCCTCTTGTCCCTCCTGTACCCACGCAGTCCCTGCTCCTTGGGCCTTGGGTAATCCCTCTCACCATCGCCGCCAGCCCCCAGCCTGGCCTAGCCCCTGTCGGCCGCCGCCCCCGGCCCCCGGCCCCGCCTAGCCCCTGTCGCCCCCGCTCCCGGCCCGGCCTAGCCCCTCCTGGCCGCCGCCCCCGGCTGCCGCCTCCGGCCCCCGGCCCCTGGCCCGGCCTAGCTCTTCTCGGCCCCGCTTCTGTGCCGAGCCGTCGCAGCCGCCCCGCTTCTGCGAGTATGGCTGCGAATATGGCTGAACGTAATTAAATAAAAGAGAAAAAAAAAAAAAGAACTATATGCTGCCTATAAGAGGTCCACTTCAGATCTAAAGATACACAAAAACTCAGTGTGAAATTATGAAAAAAGATAGCCCATGCAAATGGAAGCAGAAAGAATGCTAGAGTAGCAATACTCATAACAAAGAAAATAGACTTTATAACAAGACTGTAACAAACTATAAAATAGTACATTATATAATGATAAAGGGATCAGTCCAAGAAGAGACTAAAATATTTATAAATATGTATGTGCCCAACATAGAAGCACCCAAGTGTAAAACTGGCAGACATTAAGGGAGAAATGTAATACTATAATAGTAGTGGACTTTAATACCTCACTTATATCATTGGATAGATAAACCCAAGCACCTATGGCCAACTAATCTATGAAAAAGGAGGCAAGAATATACAATGGAGAAAAGATGGTATCTTCAATAAATGGTGCTGGGAAAACTGGACAGCTACATGCAAAAGAATGAAATTAGAACACTCTCTAACAATATACACAAAATAAACTCAAATTAGATTAAAGACCTAACTGTAATATCAAATACTATAAATCACTTAGAGGATAACGCAGGCAGAATACTCTTTGACATAAATCACAGCAAGATCTTTTTCAATCAGCTGCCTAGAGTAATGAAAATAAATACAGAAATAAACAAATGGGACTAACTAAACTTAGAAGCTTTTGCAAAGCAAAGGAAACATAAACAAAAAGGAAAGACAATACTCAGAATGCGAGAAAATATTTTCAAACAAAGCAACCAAGGAATTAATTTCCATAATATACTAACAGCTACTGCAGCTCAATATTAAGAAAACAAACAACCCAACAATAATAGCTGGAAGACCTAAACACGTTTCCCTAAAGAGACATAGAAATCGCCAACAAACACATGAAAAGATGCTCAACATCACTAATTAGAGAAATGCAAATCAAAACTACCGAGAGGTATCACCTCACACCAGTCAAAATGGCCATCTTCAAAAGTTTACAAACAATAAATGCTGAGAGGGTCTGCAGAAAAGGGAAGACCTCTACACTATCAGTGAGAATGTAAACTGGTATATGTAACTGTATGGAGGTTCTTAAAACTAAAAATAGAACTACCATATGACCCAGCAATCCTACTCCTGGGCACATATCCAGAGATAAACATAATTTGAAAAGATGCATGCACTCCAGTGTTTACTGTAGCACTATTTACAAAAGCCAGGACATGGAAGTAATATAAATGTCTATTGAGAAAAGAACTGATAAAGAGAATGTGGTACATATTTACAATAAAATATTAATCAGCCATAAAAAGAAACAGTTAAGTTCAGTTACTCAGTTGTGTCCGACTCTTTGCAATCCCATGAACCGCTGCGTGCCAGGCCTCCCTGTCCATCACCAAATGCCTGAGTCCACCCAAACCCATGTCCATTGAGTCAGTGATGCCCTCCAACCATCTCATTCTCTGCCATCCCCTTCTCCTCCTGCCCACAGTCTTTCCCAGAATCAGGGTCTTTTCAAGTGAGTCAGCTCTTTGCATCAGGTGGCCAAAGTATTGGAGTTTCAGCTTCAACATCAGTCCTTCCAATGAACACCTGGGACTGATCTCCTTTAGGATGGACTGGTTGGATCTCCTTGCAGTCCAAGTGTCTCCTCCAACGCCACAGTTCAAAAGTAGCAATTCTATGGCGCTCAGCTTTCTTCACAGTCCAAATCTCACATCCATACATGACTACTGGAAAAACCATAGCCTTGATTGGACGGACCTTTGTTGACAAAGTAATGTCTCTGCTTTTAATTATGCTATCTAGGTTGGTCATAACCTTCCTTCCAAAGAGTAAGCGTATTTTAATTTCATGACTGCAATCACCACCAGCAGCGATTTTGGAGCCCAAAAATATAAAGTCTGACACTGTTTCCACTGTTTCCCCATCTATTTCTCATGAAGTGATGGGACCAGATGCCATGATCTTAGGTTTCTGAATGTTGAGCTTTAAGCCAGTTTTTTCACTCTACTCTCACTTTCATCATGAGGTGCTTTAGTTCTTCTTCACTTTCTGTCATAAGGGTGGTGTTATCTGCATATCTGAGGTTATTGATGTTTCTCCCAGCAATCCTGATTCCAGCTTGTGCTTCCTCCAGTCCAGCATTTCTCATGATGTACTCTGCATATATGTTAAATAAGCAGGGTAACAATATACAGCCTTGACGTACTCCTTTTCCTATTTGGAACCAGTCTGTTGTTCCATGTCCAGTTCTAACTGTTGCTTCCTGACCTGCATACAGGTTTCTCAAGAGACAGGACAGGTGGTCTGGTATTCCCTTCTCTTTCAGAATTTTCCTCAGTTTATTGTGACCCACATAGTCAAAGGCTTTGGCATAGATCAGAGTGCCTGATGAACTATGGACGGAAGTTCATGACATTGTACAGGAGACAGGAATCAAGACCATCCCCAAGAAAAAGAAATGCAGAAAAGCAAAATGACTGCCTGAGGAGGCCTTACAAATAGCTGGGGAAAGAAGAAAAGTGAAAAGCAAAGGAAAAAAGGAAAGATAAATTCATTTGAATGCAGAGTCCCAAAGCACAGCAAGGAGAGCTAAGAAAGCCTTCCTCAGCGATCAATGCAAAGAAATAGAGGAAAACAACAGAATGGGAAAGACTAGAGATCTCTTCAAGAAAATTAGAGATGCCAAGGGAATATTTCATGCAAAGATGAGCTCAATAAAGGACAGAAATGGTATGGACCCAATAGAAGCAGAAGATATTAAGAAGAGGTGGTAAGAATACACGGAAGAACTGTACAAAAAAGATCTTCACGACCCAGATAATCACAGTGCTGCGATCACTCACACTCACCTAGAGCCAGACATCCTGGAATGTGAAGTCAAGTGTGCCTTAGGAAGCATCAATACAAACAAAGCTAGTGGAGGTGATGGAATTCCAGTGGAGCTATTTCAAATCCTAAAAGATGATGCTGTGAAAGTGCTGTACTCAATATGCCAGCAAATTTGGAAAACTCAACAGTGGCCACAGGACTGGAAAATGTCAATTTTCATTCCAATCCCAAAGAAAGGCAATGCCAAAGAATGTTCAAACTACCACACAATTGCACTCATCTCACATGCTAGTAAAGTAATACTCAAAATTCTCCAAGCCAGGCTTCAGCAATATGTGAACCATGAACTTCCAGGTGTTCAAGCTGGTTTTAGAAAAGGAAGAAGAACCAGAGATCAAATTGCCAATATCCACTGGATCATTGAAAAAGCAAGAGAGTTTCAGCAAAAACATCTATTTCTGCTTTATTAAGTATGCCAAAATGGAAAAAAAATAATGCCTTTTGCAGCAACATGGATGGACCCACAGATGGTCATATAGAGTGAAATAAGTCAGAAAGAGAAAAACAACTATCATATATTATCACTCATCTGTGGAATATATCTAGAAAAATAGTAAAGTTGAATAAAGCAGCAATAGAGCACAGATGCAGAAAACATGCTAATGGTCACCAAGGGGGAAATGGGATGGTGGGATGAATTAGGAGATTTTCTATCACTCTATGAACACCATGTGCTAAGCAGCTTTAGTAGTGTCTGAAACTAGAAAATATTCTTATACTACATACAAAATAATATCAAGTGGAATAAATACTTATGTAAGACTTGAAGCCTGCTGCTTGGAAGAAAAGTTATGACAAACATAGACAGCATATTAAAAAGCAGAGACATCACTTTGCCAACAAAGGTCCACATAGTCAAACTATGGTTTTTCCAGTACTCATGTATGGCTGTGAGATTTGGACCATAAAGAAGGCTGAGTGCTGAAGAACTGATGCTTTGAATTGTGGTGCTAGAAAAGACTCTTGAGAGTCCCTTGGACAGCAAGGAGATCAAACCAGTCAATCCTAAATGGAATAAACTCTGAATATCCATTGGAAGGACTGATGCTGAAGTTGAAGCTCCAATACTTTGGCCACCTGATGTGAAGAAATGACTCACTGGCAAAGACCCTGATTCTGGGAAAGACTGAGGGCAGCAGGAGAAGGGGACGACAGAGGATGAGATGGCTGGATGGCATCACTAACTCAGTGGACCTGAGTTTGAGCAGGCTCCAGGAGAGAGTGAAGGACAGGGATGCTTGGTGTGTTCCAGGCCATGGGGTCTCAAAGGCCTGGACACAACTGAGCGATTGATCAACAAGACTTGAAACTATAAAACTCATAGAATAAAACACAGGCTGTATACTCTTTTTCCTGAGTCTTTATAACATTTATTAGGGTCCATCTCCTCAGGCAGGGCCAAAAACAAAACAAAACAAAACAACAAATGGGACCTAATGAAACTAAAACACTTTTGTACAGCAATGGAAAAGACCATGATGCTGGGAAAGGTTAAAGGCAGAAGGGGGCAACTGAGGAAAAGATGAAATGATGGCATCACTGGTTCAATGAACATGAACTTGGAAATACTCTGAGCGATGGTAAAGGACAGGGTGGTCTGGCATACTGTAGTCCATGGGGTCAGAAAGTCAGACAACGTGTCAACTGAGCAACAAAAACAGCAGCAGCAAAGGAAACCACCAACAGAATGCAAGGAAACCTGCTGAATGGGAGAAGATATTTGCAAATAATACATCTGGAAGGGATTAATATAAAAATATATAAATAACTCATACAACTCATTATCAAAAAAAAGTATGATTTACAAATGGGAAGAGCATCTGAATGGACATTTTTTTAAAGAAGACATAGAGTTGGCCAAGAAGCACATGAAAAGATGTTCAACATCCTTAACCATAATGGAAATGCAAATTAAAACCACTAATGAGATTTCACCTCACATGTGTCAGAATGACTATCATCAAAAAGACAAAAAATAATAGATGTTGGAGAGTATATATAGAGAATGGAATTCTTTTCTACTATTGGTGGTATAGCAGCCACTATGGAACCAGTCTGTTTTAACATAGAGGACTGTAATGCAAAAGTAGGAAGTCAAGAGATAATTGGAATAACAGGCAAGTTTGGCCTTGGATACAAAATGAAGCAGGGAAAAGGCTAACAGAGTTCTGCCAAGAGAATGCACTGGTCATAGCAAGCACCCTCTTCCAACAACACAAGAGATGACTCTACACATGGACATCACCAGACAGTCAACGCCAAAATCAGATTGATTATATTCTTTGCAACTAAAGAGAAAAAGCTCTACACAGTCAGCAAAAACAAGACCAGGAGCTGACTGTGGCTCAGATCATGATTCCTTATTGCAAAATTTAGACTTAAATTGAAGAAAGTAGAGAAAATCAGTAGACCATTCAGGTATGACCTAAATCAAATCCCTTATGATTACACAGTGGAAGTGACAAATAGATTCAAGGGATTAGATCTGATAGACAAAATGCCTGAAGAACTACGGATGGAGGTTCGGGACATTGTACAGGAGGCAGTGGTCAAAACCATCCCCAAGAAAAAGAAATGCAAAAAGGCAAAATGGCTGTCTGAGGAGGCCTTACAAATAGCTAATAAAAGAAGAGAAGCTAAAGGCATTCGAATCCTAAAAGATGATGCTGTTAGAGTGCTGCACTCAATAGGCCAGCAAATTTGGAAAACTCAGCAGTGGTTATAGGACTGGAAAAGCTCAGTTTTCATTCCAATCCCAAAGAAAGTCAATGTCAAAGAATGTTCAGACTACTGCACAATGGCACTATCTCACATGCTAGCAAAGTAGTGCTCAAAATTCTCCAAATCAGACTTCAACAGTATGTGACTGAGAACTTCCAGATGTTCAAGTTGGATATAGAAAAGACAAAGGAACTAGTGCTCAAACTGCCAACATCCTTTGGATCATAGAGAAAGCAAGAGAATTCCATAAAAAAACGTCTACTACTGCTTCACTGACTGCACTAAATTGTTGGACTGTGTGGATCACAACAAACTGTGGAAAATTTAAGAGATGTGAATACCAGACCACCTAACCCGCCTCCTGAAAAATCTATGAAGGTCTAGAAGCAACTGTTAGAGCTGGACATAGAACAACAGACTGATTCCAAAGTGGGAAAGGAATACATCAACACTGTATATTGTAACCTTGCTTATTTAACTTCTATGCAGAGTCTATCATCCTAAATACCAGACTGGATGAAGCACAAGCCGGAATCAAGATTGCCAGGAGAATATCAATAACCTCAGATACGCAGATGACACCACACTTATGGAAGAAAGTGAAGAAGAACTAAAGAGCCTGTTGATGAAAGTGAAATAGGAAAGTGAAAAATTTGGCTTAAAACTCAACATTCAAAAAAAGAAGACCATAGCATCTGGTCTCATCACTTCATGGGAAATAGATGGGGAAACAATGGAAATGGTGACAGACTTTATTTTGGGGGGCTCCAAAATCACTCCAGATGGTGACTGCATCCATAAAATTAAAAGACACTCGCTCCTTGGAAGAGAAGCTGTGACAAAAGTAGTGAAAGTGAAGGAGTTTGGGAAGAGAAAGAGGGTGGTAATGAAACTGAAAGTTGCTCAGTCGTGTTCAGCTCTTTGGGACACCATGGACTCCTCCATGGAATTTTCCAGGCCAGAATACTGGAGTGGGTAACCTTTCCCTTCTTCAGGGGATCTTCCTGATCCAGGAATTGAACTGGGTTCCCCCGCATTTCAGGCAGGTTCTTTACCAACTGAGCTATCAGGGAAGCCAAGGTAGACAACATATTAAAAAGCAAAGACATTACTTTATTGACAAAGGTCCATATATTCAAAGCTATGGTTTTCCCAGTAGTTATTTGTAGATGTGAGAGTTGGGCCATAAAGAATGCTGAGCACCAAAGAATTGATGCTTTTGAACTGTTGTGCTGGTGAAGACTCTTGAGAGTACCTTGTACTGCAAGAAGATCAAACCAGTCAGTCCTACAGTAATCAGTCTTGAGTATTCATTGGAAGGACTGATGGTGAAGATGAAGCTCCAATTCTTTGGTCACCTGATGCAAAGAACTGACTCATTAGAAAACACCCTGATGCTGGGAAAGACTGAAGGCAGGAAAAGGGGGTGACAGAGGATAAGATGGTTGGATGGCATCACCGACTCGATGGACATGAGTTTGAGCAAACTGTGGGTGTTGGTGAGGGTCAAGTAAGCCTTGTGTGCTCCAGTCCATGGGATTGCAAAGAGTTGGACACAACTGAGCAACTGAAGTGAACTGAACTAATGGTGATCCCTCAACAAATTAAAAATTAGAACTGCCATACAATCCAGCAATTCAATTCCTGGGCATTTATCCAAAGAAAATGAAAACACTAATTCAAAAATATATAAGCACCTCAGTGTTGATTGCAGAGCTGTTTAGCCAAGGAATGGAAGAAACTTGTGTCTATTGATAGATAAATAAGTAAAGAAGATATGGTACTGTATATACACAAAAGGGAATATTACTTAACCATTAAATATAATTGAAATCTTCACATTTGCAACTGCATGGATGGACCTACAGGGTATTATGCTAACGTGTAATAAGCTAGAGAAAAACCATCTGAATCATTGATATATGGAATCTAAAAAAGAAATGAACAAACAACAATAACAGACTCATAGATACAGAGAAAAAAGTGATAGCAGAGGGGAAAGGCCTATAGGAACTGGCAAAACTGGTGAAGAGGATTAACAGGTCAAACCCAGTTACAAAATAAGTCATGGGGCTATAATGAATAGCATATTCAATAAGTCAGTAATATTGTAATAACTTGATATGTTGAGAGATGGTAACTAGACTTATCGTGGTAATCATTCCCCAATGTATAAACATATTGATTCACCATGTTGTACATCTGAAACTAATATTGTAAGTCAATCATACTTTATCGGAAAAGACCCTCATGCTGGCAAAGATTGAGGGCAAGAGGAGAAGGGCATGACAGAGGATGAGATGGTTGGATGGCATCACTGACTTGATGGACAAGAGTTTGAGCAAACTCGTGGAGACAGTGAAGAACAGTGAAGCCTGATGTGCTGTAGTCCATGAGTCAAAAAGAGTGGGACATGACTTAGCAACTGAATAACAACTACAATACTTCAATGAAAAATAAATTAAAATATTATTTTACTTCCTCATTTTTTGTTTCATTGTAGATTCAAAAGCCAGTAGAAATACATAACACAGAAGAGAAGAATTTTTTTTTTTAAAGTATTATGCAAAGATGTATGTAGTAACATTAATCATTAAGGCATATTATTGTAAAATTCATCAATGTGTATACATTTAGACTGAATTGAATGTCAAGTTAAGTGCAATCATTTAATAGCTATTAAGCAATACTGGGAAACAATATAACTATAATAAAATGGATTAAAAAATAAACTGTATATTATCAAATTTAACTTGAAAAGCTAGATGAAACTATATTGTTAAAAAGTAACAACAGTGTTTTTTACTATTGTGTATGAAAAACACGAATTGTCAGAGTTATTAACATGTTATAGAAAACATATGTCTCTAGGGTTAGAACATAAAACAATTCAAAGGGCACTGGAAAATTACATTTTGGGGGAGTTAGATTTCAGTCAGATAATAAAAGGCTTTGAAAGTTAATATGAAGAAATTTTTACTTCCCTTTGAAAGCAATATGGAAAGAGAATCATTTCAAATATTACTGCATATGGGTGATTAATACACTGAAGCAGTATGGGAAATGGGGAACTATAACCTTTAAAAGACTAGGACAGTAATTTCAATTTGATTTAGGTGAAGTTAACAAATTCAGGATAACTGAATATTAATAGTAGATAGTGCATGCATTTCTGCAACATGTAACATTTATTAATTCATCAAATACTTGAGCAGCTACATTGTTCCAGAAAACGTATGCTATTTTGGAGAGACAATGAGGGGACAGCACTTCCTGCTCCAAATATGCTTAACAGAAAAGGCGGAAAATATTATGTTGAATACCATTATGTTGACACTGGGAACTGTTTTGATAAAGTAGCTATGTATAAGCACCATGCTTGAGTCACTTTCTTGCGTGATTAAATTATGGTAACTAATTTGGCTAAAGAAACAGAACTTTCCATAAATCATATTTGCAATGTAGGTTTTCCTAGAAATGCAAAAGATTTGGAAACCCATATATCCTGTAATAGGGAAGTATCTGTATATCCTAAAAAAGAAATGCTAGCTCTCTAGTGGTGCAGGAGTTGGGGGGGAGATATCTCAAATAATAATAACAGCAATAACCAATATTAACAACTCAATCATTAAAAGATGCTATAAAATGATGGTCCTCAAACTATCTGTTTTTGGGAACTCTTTATGATCTTAGAAAATATTGAGAATCCAAAGAACTTTATTCGTGTTAGATCTTTTAAAATTTATAATACTAGAAGTTAAGTCTGAAAAAAATAATTCAATTAAAATAACAGTAATAAAGCCATTGCATGCAAAGCATACTCTATTAAAAAAATACTTACATTTCCAAAGATACTGAAAGAGTGACATTGCTTTACATTTCAGCAAATTTCTTAATAAATTGCCCAATGAATAACTGCCATAGAGATTCACGTTTTCTTGCATTAAATCTGTGGCAATATCACTACTCAGAAGTCTTTTAAAAAACTCATCATACACTCATGATGGAATACAAGTGGAAAAATAATTACCATGACAGTAGTTTTGACATCTGGTGGTCCCTGGGTGTTCTTGGGAATTCCATTTGAGAGCCATTACTATAAAATAGACTATAATGACACTATGAAAGGTAACATAAATCTCAGGAGATAGGTAACCTGTTTTGTAGCCTAGATAGAAACTGAAAATATGACTGTAATTAGAATTAGTCCATGTTATTTGATATTGCTTCATGCTGCTTATCACTATAGTCTCAGAATTCGATGTTTAATATTGACATACTTCCTCTATTGTCTCAAGTGAGAGCATGATTCACTATCTCATCTAGGAATCCTCTTCAGAAACGTTCCAAACTTGATGGGCATGGTTAAATATCAGCTTTATTAACACACTGTACTCCTGTTTTGTTCTTATGGAGGTAATTAAGACTTCAATGTCAGAACTTTAGGTTTGGTAAAATAACTAGCTGAACTGTAATCCACTCCAAGTTTCTTACAGATCTGGATATATAGTGCGTAAAGATTTTGTAAAAAGTATTCTCTCAGGTAGCCTCCCCCAAAACATTTTCTAATTAAAAATGAAGTTAATTATTCTTGGGACCCTTGCCCCTCATTTTCATTGAATTATTAGTAAAAATTTTATAAACATTGTATATAATGTACTGATCTATCACTCAGTTATCTTTTAACCATGCTAATTAATGATTAACTTTCTTAATAACTTGAGATATTGTTTTAGCACTATATATATTTTATTTTTGCATATGCCTACTAATATGTCTACTAATACAAATTTACTTTATTAAACATCCTGTTTAACTAGGAAAAGATCAACTAAATAATACAGATGGTTAATAAACACATGAAAAGATGCTCAACATCACTCATTATTAGAGAAATGCAAATCAAACCACAACGAGGTATCATCTCACACCAGTCAGAATGGATATCATCAAAAAGTCTATAAACAATAAATGCTAGAGAGGGTGGAGAGAAAAAGGAACCCTCTCGCACTGTTGGTGGGGATGCAAACTGGTACAGCCACTATGAAGAACAGTGTGGAGATTCCTTAAAAAACTGGGTATAGAACTGCCATATGACCCAGCAATCCCACTGCTGGGCATACACCCCAAGAAAATAAAAAGTGAAAGAGACACATGTACCACAGTGTTCACTGAAGCACTATTTATAGTAGCTGGGACATGGAAGCAACCTAGATGTCCATTGACAGATGAAAGGATAAGTTGTGATACATATACACAATGGAATATTACTCGGCTATAAAAAGGAACACATTTGAGTCAATTCTAATGAGGTGGATAAAACTGGAGCCTATTGTACAGGGTGAAATAAGTCAGAAAGAGAAACATAAATACTGTATATTAACGCATATATATGGAATTTGGAAAGATGGTAATGGTGATCCTACATGCAGGGCAGCAGAGGAGACAGATGTAAACAATGGACTTTTTGGACTCAGTGGGACAATGGGAGGGTGGGATGATTTGAGAGAATAGCACTGAAACATGTACATTACCATATGCAAAATAGATGACCATTGGAAGTTTGATGCATGAAGTAGGGCACTCAAATGCTGTGCTCTGGGACAACCCAGAGGGATAGGGTGGGTGAGGGAATGGGACTCAGAAGTGGGAAAGGGGACTCAGGATGGGGGAACACATGTATACCCATGGCCAATTCATGTTGATGTATGACAGAAAAAATCACAATATTGTAAAGTAATTATCCTCCAATTAAAATAAACAAATTTTTAAAAAATATAAAGCAGGGTTTGGTACTGTACCAATTGTGATTATATTTAGCTGTCCAAGTTCAATTGCAGTTTACATTTTGATAAAAGTATTTTACAAACATGTGAAACAGAAGGATGTTTGACATCCCTGGACTGGTAGAAGCTGGCTATTTGAGGCAAATTATTCTTAGAAACAATATGAACAAAATTTTTTAATGATATATAGAGACAATTAAGCCTATTTTAAATAATTTCATTAATAATATAAAATGACTTCTGTTCATTCCTTTCATACTACATCATTAAATATTATTGTGTTAAGCCCTGACATTTTATTCAGAATTATGTTTCTGACATTTAAGTACTCAGCTCTAAATGTTAAGGATGTCAATTATATAAGCATCCATCTTTTTCACTACGGTTTCCCATCAAACATTAATGGTAGAAGACTTAATTCATTTCAAGTAGTCTCAAATATCTGCCCTAAAGAAGGCTGATACTCTACAAGTGTTCCGACAACCCCTGCTAAGTAATTACTATTAAAAATATCTCAGTAAATTCAACTCACTTCCAGAGGCATTATAAATTAGATGTTGTTAAAGTGGAATGCTTTTTCAAATGACAAGTTCATGCCCAAAAGCAAAACTACACTCTATTTTTATCTGAGGCATATCCATTCCAATAAAAATGTTACAACTTACACTTCAAACCCGGGAAATGAGTTTGCTATACTGAGAGATTCAGAGATTCAGTAATCAAGGTAAATTATTATACACACCAATAATAAATCAATACTATGGTCTTGTTCTGTTTGAAAAAAACATTCAATGTGTGTGAAAAGTAGAATGCTACATGTTTTCATATAATTTGGGACAAAAATGTACTCACAAAACTTCATGATAAACTGTCACTACCTAACATTCCCACTTACCATTTCAGCAATTTCCTTCTTTTAGATAAATATTTTCTAAGTCTGAAAACTTGAAGCAACATGTGATTTCAACTCCATGTTTTAGTGAATATATATATGAAGGAAACCTTGTAAAACAAACTAATAATCATATATTTTTGCACCTCATAGTACAAGAATAAATACACAATTCAGAAAAAAATCCAAAATCCAAAAGGAGCTTTGGGAAAAAGTAATACAATTCCAGTCTTACTCTCCAGAACAGAAATATTTTTCTTAATAAAACTATTTTGATAATCGGGAAATAATTATGGATTTATAATATAAATCCATAAATTATGGATTTATAATAATTTTTTTTAATTGTGACAGGATACTGATTAAATGTTATCTTTTTTATCATCTCCCTCAATTCAATCCACTAGAAAAACTAAATTATATCTTGTGTATGTAAACTGTAACCTATAATGATGATTGAAACATATTAAGCTTAATGCTTTACTTCTATAAGAATTTGATCTTGAATTTTAAAAACAAAACACATAATAAATAAAATAAGATGTTCATTATATAATCTATTTTAAATATGAAAAAATATACAAAAATTATGGTTTTAATCTAGATGATTTTTAAATGTTTATGTAATATCAAGTCTTACTTGAGTAAATCACTTCTAATATCTCTTCTGCAAATACTCCTAATAAATTGAAATACGGTATTAGCCATCTCACACAAGCTCATCCAGAGAAAAATAATAGTTGGAATTCTATTTCTGAAGACACTTGAGCAAAATAAACAAGACAGCAAAACATGAAAGGGACATCAAAAGAAAGGAAAATTATAAATCAATTTTGCTCATTGACCTAGATGAAAAATCTTAAAATATTATGTCAATACACTAAAACATAAAACATTAATCAAATGAAGATTATTCCAGGAGTTGAAGATTTTTTGGTTGTTTTTTTTCCCCAGTGTGTTCACCACATACTAAGAAGTGGAAAAAAAAAAAAAAAGTGCTAATTTTTGACAAGCTGGAGAAAATTTTATAAAATAAAATACAAAGTCACAATAATATTAAAAATCAAGATTAAAAACTTTTATATACATGTTTAGAATATTAAGAACAAGCCTAGAGAAAGCATCCCACCCATAGTGAATTAACTATCAAAAGTTTTTTTTTTTAAACATAAAATTAAGAATAAGATAAAGGCCACTATAACCACTTCTATTAGGCACCGTACAGGACCACAAAAAAGACAGTAAGAAAATTACAAAAAGGGATTTGGGGTTGGACAAAATAAATGAAAGGGGTTTAAGTGCATGGTGACAGGTGATAAGTCGAATTTTTGGTATGATAGCTTTGTAATGAACACAATGTTGAATAATAATGTTGTACACCTGAAGTATTATAATGTACCAATTTTACCTCAATAAAAAATGATAAGAACAAGCATCAATATTCAGAAAAAGGAAATAAATTTATTATTAGTCACAGATAACATAATTGTATATGAAGAAAATCTAATATTATCTAGAGAAAACAGCAACAGGTGAATTTATCAAGATCAGACACCAAATCAATATAAATAAATCTATTTAATTTCTATATACTGATAGTAAAAAATTAAAAAATAAAAACAAGCTCTATAGGAACATGAAAAAAATCAAATTCCTAGGAATACATATAACAAAATATGTACAAAACCTCCACAAAGTAAAACATAAAACAATACTTGGGAAAATGGAAAAAACCTTCTAAATAAAATATGTGTGTTGTGGTTAGTCCCTCAGTCATGTCCAACTCTGCAACTCCTTCTCCAAGGGATATTTCTGACCCAGTGATCAAACCTGCATCTCCTGCTTGGCAAGGAGAAAGTTTACCACTGAGCCACCAGGGAAGCCCATATGATCCTTCAATCCCACTCCAGGGCATCTGTTGGGAGAAAATCTTAATTTCAAAATACACATGAACTGCCGTGTTCAAAGCACCACAGTTTTCAGTAACCAAGACATGGAAGAAATGTCAATGTCCATCAACAGATGAATGGATAAAGAAAACCTACTGTACAGATCTTGAAGATCCCAATTCAAAGTCTAGGTCGATTACAGCTTTTGTCCTCTATATATGGTGGTTCTGAGATTTCAATGTTATATCCATTTTTTAGTCCTTCACCTGCCTTATCCAGAAAGCAAATACTCCTTTGAGAAAAACAGCCTCAAACACTGGCTTTCATCTGGATTCTGTGTTCTTTTGAATCTTGGCAAAGTGATTAAGTAATAGTAAAGTAATGCCTATAAAGTTATTTAATGTCTTCAATATGTGTGTGTGTGTGCATGCATTTTGACAAAAAAAGGCATCATTTGATATTTTATAACACTTCCATCAAACTAACATATATTAAAGATTATTTTAAAGGAAAATGTGTCAAATATGCCAATACATAAAGTACATGGTAAGCAATCCTATGTGAAAGGATGAAAAAAAAAATTATCTAGAGTGAAAAACAAACTATTGTAGAATTTAGCTAAAATATCATGGAGACATAAGCAATAATAATTTACTGACAAATGAATCAAGTATGCCATAAAAGGGAGAGATTTACTTGTTTAGATGTGTTAGCTCTCTAGCACAATGATGTCATTTGTAACATTTGAAGTACAGGAAGGTGAATAAAGAATTATATTTATTTTTAATTGCCTAATGTACAAATAAATTGAAAAGTATTAATTCTTAACTCTTTCATACACATAATTTTGGGGGCACCTTTACAGTAAAAAGCTAGTGGAGGTGATGGAATTCAAGTTGAGCTATTTCAAATCCTCAAGATGATACTGTGAAAGTGCTGCACTCGATATGCCAGCAAATCTGGAAAACTCAGCAGTGGCCACAGGATTGGAAAAGGTCAGTTTTCATTCCAATCCCAGAGAAAGGCAATGCCAAAGAATGCTCAAACTACCACACAATTGCACTCATCTCATACGCTAGTAAAGTAATGCTCAAAATTCTCCAAGACAGGCTTCAGCAATACGTGAACTGTGAACTTCCAGATGTTCAAGCTGGTTTTAGAAAAGGCAGAGGAACAAGAGATCAAATTGCCAACATCCGCTGGATCATCAAAAAAGCAAGAGAGTTCCAGAAAAACATCTATTTCTGCTTTATTCTATGCCAAAGCCTTTGACTGTGTGGATCACAATAAACTGTGGAAAATTCTGAAAGAGATAGGAATACCAGACCATCTGATATGTCTCTTGAGAAACCTGTATGCAGGTCAGGAAGCAACAGTTAGAACTGGACATGGAACAACAGACTTGTTCCAAATAGGAAAAGGAGTACGTCAAGGCTGTATATTGTCACCCTGCTGATTTAACTTATATGCAGAGTACATCATGAGAAATGCTGGGCTGGAAGAAACACAAGCTGGAATCAAGATTGCTGGGAGAAATATCAATAACCTCAGATATGCAGATGACACCACACTTATGACAGATAGTGAAGAAGAACTAAAGAGCCTCTTGATGAAAGTGAAAGAGGAGAGTGAAAAAGTTGGCTTAAAGCTCAACATTCAGAAACCTAAGATCATGGCATCTGGTCCCATCACTTCATGGGAAATAGATGGGGAAACAGTGGAAACAGTGTCAGACTTTATTTTTGGGGGCTCCAAAATCACTGCTGATGGTGATTGCAGCCATGAAATTAAAAGACGCTTACTCCTTGGAAGGAAGGTTATGACCAACCTAGCTAGCATATTTAAAAGCAGAGACATTACTTTTCCAACAAAAGTTCGTCTAGTCAAGGCTATGGTTTTTCTAGGGGTCATGTATGGATGTGAGAGTTGGACGGTGAAGAAAGCTGAGTGCCGAAGAATTGATGCTTTTGAACTGTGGTGTTGGAAAAGACTCTTGAGAGTCCCTTGGACTGCAAGGAGATCCAACCAGTCCATCCTAAAGGAGATCAGTCCTGGGTGTTCATTGGAAGGACTGATGTTGAAGCTGAAACTCCAATACTTTGGCCATCTGATGCAAAGAGTTGACTCATTGGAAAAGACCCTAATGCTGGGAAGGATTGGTGGCAGGAGGAGAAGGGGACGACAGTGGATGAGATGGTTGGATGGCATTACTGACTCGATGGACATGCGTTTGGGTAAACTCCGGGAGTTGTTGATGGACAGGGAGGCCTGGCATGCCGCGATTCATGGGGTCGCAAAGAGTCGGACATGACTGAGCGACTGAACTGAACTGAACTTACAGTAAAAAATCAACCATTATGTCCATGTTTATTCTGTTGTATAACATTTTTAATCAATTGCCTTAGTTTGGTCAACAAGACACACACACAGACACCCAACTTTTATATGTTACTCTTCACTGACTTCATCTTCCTGAAATAGGGCAAGAGCTCATAAAACAAAAACAAAGTTAATATCCACATACTAATAGTTTTATTTTGACATAAAATTTAAATCTACTGAAATTTTTGGTAAAAGATTGCGAGTAATACATAACTGGATTTAGAAAAGGCAGAGGAACCAGATATCAAATTGCCAGAATCTGTTGGATCATCAAAAAAGCAAGAGAGTTCCAGAAAACATCTACTTCTGCTTTATTGACTACACCAAAGCCTTTGACTGTGTGGATCACAATAAACTGTGGAAAATTCTTCAAGAGATGTGAATACCAGACCACCTTTCCTGCCTCCTGAGAAACCTGTATGCAGGTCAAGAAGCAACAAGGTAGAACCGAACACAGGACCACGGACTGGTTCCAAATTGGGAAAGGAGTATGTCAAGGCTGTATATTGTCACCCTGCTTATTTTAACTTCTATGTAGAGTACATCATGTGAAATACTGGGCTGGATGAAGCACAAGCTGGAATCAAGATTCCCGGGAGACGTATCAATAACTTCAGACAGATAGATGACACCACATTTATGGCAGAAAGCAAAGAAGAACTAAAGTGCCTCTTGATAAAAGTGAAAGAGGAGAGTGAAAAAGCTGGCTTAAAACACAACATTCAAAAAACTAAGATCATGGCATCCAGTCCCATCACTTCATGGCAAGTAGATGGGAAACAATAAAAACACTGACAGACTATTTTCTTGGGCTCCAAAATCACTGCAGATGGTAACTTCATCCATGAAATTAAAAGATGCTTGCTCCTTGGAAGGAAAGCTATGAGAAACCCAGACAGCATATTAAAAAGCAGAGAGATTACTTTGCCAACAAAGGTCCATCTAGTTAGCTATGGTTTTTCCAGTAGTCATGTATGGATGTGAGAGGTGGACCATAAAGAAAGCTGAGCAAGAAAGAACTGATGTTTTTGAACTGTGTTGTTGGAGAAGACTCTTGAGGGTCCCTTGGACTACAAGGAGTCCTTTTGATTGCAAGGAGATACTAGTAAGTATGTGTCTATATATACACACTCATATATAAGTGCACAAACATGAATAAATTTTCAAGTTTATACCACACATTAAAATACTCTGTGTATAAATTTTATTGGTTTCTAAATTTTGACTGGTTTGACCCTTTTGAGATTGTACTCAAAAGAATAGAAACAAGAAAAGTAAAATGATCAACAAATCAAGATACAATCCATAAAAATTCACTATTGATAGTATCTTTAGAATATTTTTCAAAACATATGTTTTATTAAGATTCACATACTGTACTTTTTTCTTAAAAAACTAAACATGGATCATCTGCCATGGGAATCAATATAAGTTTTATCCATGAATGTTATCAGGATTTCCTTAAAATCTGTAGTTGAAATATAACTGAAACAGGTGTAAATAATTGTTATAAACTCATTTTTGTTGTCATTTAATCCTTCAGTTCAGTTCAGTCGCCCAGTCGTGTCCGACTCTTCGCGACTCCATGGATGGCAGCACGGCAGCCTTCGCTCTCCATCACCAACTCCTGGAGCTTCCTCAAACTCATGTCCATAGAGTCTGTGATGCCATCCAACCATCTCATCCTCTCTCATCCCCTTCTCCTCCTGCCTTCAATCTTTCCCAGCATCAGGGTCTTTTCCAATGAGTCAGTTCTTCACATCAGATGGCCAAAGTATTGGAGCTTCAGCTTCAACATCAGTCCTTCCAATGAATATTCAGGATTGATTTCCTTTAGGATTGACTGGTTTGATCTCCTTTCAGTCCAAGGGACTCTCAAGAGTCTTCTCCAACACCACAGTTCAAAGGCATCAATTCTTAGGTGCTCAGCTTTCTTTATAGTCCAACTCTTACATCCTTAGGATTAAATAATTAATTGATGAAAATATGCTTACAGAAAAAGTATGGACTTTGTGTTGTGATTAGTTGCTCAGTAGTGTCCGACCCTTTGTGATCTCTGAACTGTAGCCTGCCGGGGTCGTCTGTTCATGGGGATTCTCCAGGCAAGAATATCGGAGTGGGGTGCCATGCCCTCCCCTTGGGGATCTTCCCAAGCCAGAAATCAAACCCAGGTCTTCTGCATCGCAGGCGGATTCTTTATGATCTGAGCCACTAGGGAAGCCTTTGTAAAGGCATTTAAATCACTCTGACTTCTCATGTATCAACATTTCTAAGCAAGAGGTTTTATGTAGAATGTTTTGAATTATAATAATGGAGACCTAAGAAATCCAGATAATGGTATATCTCCTAATTATAACACCAGTTCAACTATCCAAGACAATATTTTCCTCCTTCAGTTGGGAGTGGGTTTATATAGTTAATGAATCATCCAGATAATGCTAACTTCTGAGTAATATAATGACATAAAATGGTGGCACTAGGAACAAGTCTCTCCCGAAGTTAATTTTAACCTAACAGAATTAGTATATGACTATACATGGACTGAATTTGTCATATCTAATTTTAACAAACAATATTCTAGAAAAACAATATATCATATTTTAGAATAAATGCCAAAGTCTTTAATGGCATTAAATACATTAAATCTACTAAATTAAAAAAAAAACTGGTGATTTTCTGAGAAAACTTCTTTTAGTTAAAAAAAATACACTTATTTAATTCTTAATAACCTTTCTCACTCACCTACCTACCCCATAACCATCCTTAATTTTATTTAATATTTATTAAAACAGTTTCATCAAAACTAACAATTATTTATTTTACAGAATTTAATAATATATTGAACACCCAATCCATATAAAATAGATCTTAGAATCAGGAAGACTTGGTTTCCAATGCTTTCTTATAAACTATATGCTATTCAACTTAAGGGTTTTAATTTCATGTCTTGAGTTTTATGTTCTTCATCTTAAAAATGGAATAATAATAAAATCCAATTAATATGGTTGCAAAATGAATTTGGTGAGAAACAGCTTGACGGTTGGCAGAGAAGCAGCATTCAAATAATGATTTATTACTGCTCTTAAGGATGATTATTAGTAATGCACACAAAAGTTAGATGGATTATTCTGGAGAGAATAGTTATTTATTTATTTTTTAACAGAAGTGTTTACTAGTCTAATGATTTGGCTCTATTTTCAGAAAGTGTACTCAAAGTCTTGTAATACATAACTCTGAGCAATCTTTTATTATTCATTTTTCAAGTGTGAACTAATATTGTTAGCTATTGAATTTTAATAATTTTAAGCAAACCCATGATCCATTCTTATTCTTCTGTAATTAAATTACATTTTTATGATGAAATTATAGTGTTAAATATATTAAAAATCTTTTAGAAATATGCACACAAATAAGACAACTGTTATATACTCCAAAAATCCAGTTACTGCCATTCTGTGTTTTGCTTGTCATTTCCTTCTTTTGCACATATTAACTTACCACTTTTTACAAAGACATCAGAAATGGATTTCACTAAGTATTTAAAATGAAGACTGCAAACTGATTGAATTCCTCAAAACCAGAGAGAAAAAGCTAATGACAACAAAAGGTGAGACAGTGAGTGTTTTGGGGTATCACACATATAGCAAAGTAAGCAGTGTATACCTAGGAGAAAAAAAAATAGTCTTTATTAGTCATTATGTCATACTCAGATTTGTGAATTAAACAAAAACTTGAGAAATAAGGAAGCCAGAAAATACAGAAATGCAAGTGTTGTGGGATGACAAGAGGCTTAAAATCAAATGCATACTGTTAGAACAGAAGGAATGAGCAGGTGAAGAAAGACAAGGAACAAAAACAACTTCAAATGTTCAATTCTACATGACTTGGAAACAAAAAGAATGTAGGAAGAGAGTGAGAGATTGAGTCAGATTTTGACTATGTTGTAAGGTTGCCTATAAAGGTAAGTTACAAGAAAGTGAAGTGAAAAGTGTGAAAGTGTTAGTCGCTCAGTCATGTCCAACTCTTTGCAACCCCGTGGAATGTAGACCATCAGGATCCTGTGTCCAAGGGATTCTCCAGGCAAAAATACTGGCGTGGGTAGCTATTCCCTTCTCCAGGAGATCTTCCCAACCCTGCGACTGAACCAGGGTCTTCTGCATTGCAAGCAGATTCTTTACCATCCAAGCTACTAGGGAAGCCCCAGAAAAATCATTGGAGAAATAGAGATTTTTCCAGTATGGCAATAATTATATCTAATAACAAAATGAAATTATATAATCATTTTTCCCTTTATTTATCTCAAAGATAAATACAAGTATGTTATCATACTAATAGTTTTTAAAGATCCAGATTAAGGTTTTTTGGGTTTTTTTTTTAGCATTTTGTCTTCTAAATGATACTGTTAAGTTTAATAGATGTGATGATATCAAAGAAACTTGTAAATCATGGGTAGACATAAGTCAATAGTATAATTCTCTTTGCATTTTCACTAAAATACCAATCTTTATCTTCCATGGTCTATCTTTTGATGAGTGAACCAGTACAAATTTTTTCATAGAGAATTTTTTTGCAGGTATAGCATCAGCAGTTTATATAAGGATCCTCTTACAGCATACCAGTTTAATATTATTTCAGGAATGTGAGAAGAAATTCAAACCAAAACAAGGTTGGTTGGCAAAAATGTTTGGGTTTTTCCCTAAGATGTTATGGAAAAATCCAAACAAACTTTTGCCAACCCAATAATAACATCCTCAGGGTCTTCCTCATGCTTAGCACAGTAGACCACCAGTCCCGCCCTCATCACCGACACAAGGTAATGAGATTCCAAGAGCTTCACCCTGAGTGGAGATGGAGAGGGGCAAACATAACATACTGAATGTCTTATGATTTTACTTCATCACTCATGCTGTTATGTTAGTTTCTGACTTTTTGACTCAAGATGGATTAAAGACCTAAATGTAAAGATTCGTCTTAAAATAAAGGTAATTGTACTTCACAAATGGAACACTACCTTATACTAAATGATGACAACTTAATGTTTTCCTCCTGGTAGAGAAATTTGGGTAATTTAGGAAGCTACTTTGTAGACATGGAGTTCCATAAATCTTTAATACCAAAATGTCTCCTTTCATCTTAAACTGCCTGATGAGAAAACTTTTTTATCTACTTATTTTTGTAATAGCAAATTAATCACATTGTAAATCTATTCTATGTACATAGTGAAAAAGCAAAGTTAAAGGTATGAAAACGGCAACAAAAGTCATTTCCAAGCATAAACTATGAAAAGTTTCTAAGAAGAAGCATATATGTCTTCATTCTTTTGTTTTAGAAAATCATGTTTACAAATATATACATTGCCCTGATACATCAATTACTGACTTTAACATATTTTGGATATTTTTATGCATCACTAAATATAAATCTACATTTCAGTTGTTTTAATAGCTGTTCAATTTCTAGTAAGTAACAGAAGTTTAATTTGACAATAGTGATGATAGTGTGGCAAACAGCAGCTTAAACAAATCAGAGAGTTATACAATAGCCAGCTTAAGAGGATCTTAAGGCTTGAAAAGACATTTTTGTTGAACGTACAAAACTCAGTTTAGTTTTGACCCTACCATGTAATAATCCAGCACTCCATCAACATTACTTCACCATTTCTTATTGTCATCTTTTGAATTGTCAGAGCTTACAAAATGTTTCTTTCATTCATATCTACAGACATCATTCTTATTTTATGCTAATTTGTGTGCTGTGTTTGTGTGAATCTTAGGTTATTATTTTATGTTAAACTACTTATGATAGCATGTGGTCATTTATATGTTCACATCTGTATTGATTTTGAGAAGGTATGAACTCTCAAAAGAACTACATTTTGTTTCCCAAACTAACAGATCACTTCATAAAAAGCAAAGTTTCCCTTTTACAAGAGGACTTTCTGTTCCTGACAGTTGAGACAGGTACATTAATGTGTTTGAAAACATATTTTCCAAGGTTTCTGAGAAAAATAAAATGAATATCAGACTACTTTGTCAACTCAAACCATCACAAATCAAAAAGCACTACTGATTCTACAAAATATTATTTTTGAAATACATAAAAATGAAGCAGTACAGTTATCAATGCACAATAGACTAAAAACTATAAGCCGATATTTAGCCAAATTCAGTAAAGATAACTTATTCTATATAGCTTTTATCAGATTAACTGCCTTAAAACTGAACTCTTCCCTTTAAAATAAATAACAGACTTGGAATATATTTCTGACAAAATATTCAATGGTTTCTTACTTTATTAAATTCAATGATATAAAATAACTGGAATTTTCCAAACTAGACTGTCTGAATAAGTGTAGAGAATAACAAGCCACCTTTTCAAGCAAAAATGAGGTGAGACAATTATATTTCCATCTATATCTTGCAAAAAGAATACTTTTCCTGAAAAATGACAAATTATAGTTCAATATTCCCTCATTCTAAAGGTTCACCACTCAAACTTGAAGCGTGGTCTAACCTTTGGGAGTCAGTTTTGAAACAGGCCTTCAGAATTTTCTGCAGGTTGAGTTAAATGAATACTCATAGAGCTGACAGGTTATGTTCAAAATTTAAAGACATATTTCATAGTGTGTTCTCTCTAGTATGTCAGATAACCTGATAGAGAAAAAAAGTTCTTTTTTTACTGAAGAAAAGAATTGTGTTAAATAAGGTCAACATTTCTGTTAAAAGATAGGCATATTCATTTTGACAAATATCTATAATGTAATGATATAAGCAGATCTGCAGAACTAAATGTCAGGTATTAGACAAGTGACCATTATAATAATTTATGAGCCTCAATTTTCTCATTTGTAATGTCAGTCATTTTATTAGTTGATTTCTTATTTTCTTTCTACCTCTATGATTATATCATCCATATGATTAAATCAAAAGGTGTAAAACCTTATTAAAAAACTGCCTTTAAACAACAATCTGCATGTATTTTTTAAATCATATTTTCTTGTTGCACATTTTCCATGATGAAATTACTAGTAACTAGAGTCTGAAATGTCTTAATGTTTTTGTTTTTGCACTTATTATCAAACTTGAGTTTAAATTTAAAGTAACTAAAATTAGAAAATTATTGAATATATTAGAGAGGGGTGGTGGGAGAAGGGGCCAAGAGCTATATTAAAGGAGGGGGTGAAAATCAGTAACAAACAAAAGGAACAAGAATTAGTCACTGAACACCTCTCTCTCCAAATGTTTGCAGAAAAAAATAAATAGTTTCAAAATTCTGAGTCAATATGATTTGATGGTAAAAGTATACTCTCTTAACTGAATAAATTCATATCATGATTTCTCTTGCACTAATTGTAAAACCACCTTAATTCTGTTTTATTTCAAAGCAATCCTTCCAAAAATGCAGGTGTGATTATGTCACTCCCAACTTAAAACTGTTCAATGCCCTTTCATTTCTTTAGAATAAAAACATTCCTAAAAATTATCATGTCTTTAATGGTATAATTCCTACTTGGTTCTCTTTTCAAGTTTTGTTCCAATTAGTGTTTTTGTTTTTTGCTTTTTTTCTCATTTTGACAAAAGAGTTTTCCTCTGATTTTAGCTTCTAACCTGTTAGAACTTAAAACTCAGTATATATAAGCCAATTTGAAATATCAGTCAGTTCAGTTCAGTTCACTTCAGTTGCTCAGTCATGTTCGACTCTTTGTGACCCCATGAATTGCAGCACACCAGGCCTCCCTGTCCATCACCAACTCCCCGAGTCCACCCAAACCCATGTCCATCGAGTCGGTGATGCCATCCAGCCATCTGATCCTCTGTCGTCCCCTTCTCCTCCTGCCCCCAATCCTTCCTAGCATCAGGGTCTTTTCCAATGAGTCAACTCTATGCATGAGGTGGCCAAAGTATTGGAGTTTCAGCTTCAACATCAGTCCTTCCAATGAACACCCAGGACTGATATCCTTTAGGATGGACTGGTTGGATCTCCTTGCAGTCCAAGGGACTCTCAAGAGTCTTCTTCAACACCACAGTTCAAAAGCATCAATTCTGTGGTGCTCAGCTTTCTTCACCATCCAACTCTCACATCCATACATGACTACTGGAAAAACCATAGCCTTGATTAGATGGACCTTTGTTGGCCGAGTAATGTCTCTGCTTTTCAATATGCTATCTAGGTTGGTCATAACCTTCCTTTCAAGGAGTAAGCGTCTTTTAATTTCATGGTTGCAACCACCATCAACAGTGATTTTGGAGCCCAAAAACAGTCTGACACTGTTTGCACTGTTTCCCCATCTATTTCGCATGAAGTGATGGGACCAGATGCCATAATCTTAGTTTTCTGAATGTTGAGCTTTAAGCCAACATTTTCAATCTCCTCTTTCACTTTCATCAAGAGAATATTTAGTTCTTCTTTGCATTCTACCATAAGGGTGGTGTCATCTGCATATCTGAGGCTATTGATATTTCTCCCAGCAATCTTGAATCCAGCTTGTGTTTCTTCCAGCCCAGCGTTTCTCATGATGTACTCTGCACACAAGTTAAATAAGCAGGATGACATTATACAGCCTTGACATACTCCTTTTCCTATTTGGAACCAGTCTGTTGTTCCATGTCCAGTTTTAACTGTTGCTTCCTGACCTGCATACAGGTTTCTCAAGAGACAGGTCAGATGCTCTGGTATTCCTATCTCTTTCAGAATTTTCCACAGTTTATTGTGATCCACACAGTCAAAGGCTTTGGTGTAGTCAATAAAGCAGAAATAGATGTTTTTCTGGAACTCTCTTGCTTTTTCTATGATCCAGCGGATGTTGACTATTTGATCTCTGGTTCCTCTGCCTTTTCTAAAACCAGCTTGGACATAGGGGAGTGGAATGCTGGAATACAAAAGTAGGAAGTCAGGAAACACCTGGAGTAACAGGCAAATTTGGCCTTGGAGTATAGAACGAAGCAGGGCAAAGGCTAATAGAGTTTTGCCAAGAGAACGCACTGGTCATAGCAAACATCCTCTTCCAACAACACAAGAGAAGACTTTACACGTGGACATCACTAGATGGTCAATACCCAAATCAGATTGATTATATTCTTTGCAGCCAAAGATGGAGAAGCTCTATACAGTCAGCAAAAACAAGACCAGGAGCGGACTGTGGCTCAGATCATGAAATCCTTATTGCCAAATTCAGACTGAAATTGAAGAAAGTAGGGAAAACCACTAGACCATTCAGGTATGACCTAATCAAATCCCTTATGATTATACAGTGGAAGTGACAAATAGATTCAAGGGACTAGATCTGATAGACAGAGTGCCTGATGAACTATGGACAGAGGTTCGTGACATTGTACAGGAGACAGGGATCAAGACCATCCCCGTGGAAAAGAAATGCAAAAAAGCAAAACGGCTCTCTGAGGAGGCCTTACAAATAGCTGGTAAAAGAAGAGAAGCAAAAAGCAAAGGAGAAAAGGAAAGATATTCCCATCTGAATGCAGAGTTCCAAAGAATAGCAAGGATAGATAAGAAAGCCTTCCTCAGCGATCAATGCAAAGAAATAGAGGAAAACAACAGAATGGGAAAGACTAGAGATCTCTTCTAGAAAATCAGAGATATCAAGGGAACATTTCATGCAAAGATGGTCTCGATAAAGGACAGAAATGGACCTACCAGAAGCAGAAGATGTTAAGAAGAAGTGGAAAAAATACACAGAAGAACTGTACAAAAAAGATCTTCACGACCCAGATAATCATGATGGTGTGATCACTCACCTAGAGCCAGACATCCTGGAATGTGAAGTCAAGTGGGCCTTAGAAAGCATCACTATGAACAAAGCTAGTGGAGGTGATGGAATTCCAGTTGAGCTATTTAAAATCCTCAAAGATGATGCTGTGAAAGTGCTGCACTCGATATGCCAGCAAATTTGGGAAACTCAGCAGTGGCCACAGGACTGGAAAATGTCAGTTTTCTTTCCAATCCCAAAGAAAGGCAATGCCAAAGAATGCTCAAACTACCACACAATTGCACTCATCTCACACGCTAGTAAAGTAATGCTCAAATTTGAAATATAGGCTAATGATATTAACAGATACCATATCAAAGAAGATATACAGATGGCAAATAATGTGAAAAGATATTCTTCATTATCTGTCTTCAGGAAAATGCAAACCAAAACAATGAGAAATCACTACAAACCTATTAAGAAGGCCAAAATCCAGAATACTTATAGTACCAAATGCTAACAAGGATGTAGAGCAAAGAAACACTCACGCATTGCTGGTTGGGAATACAAAATGATGTTTTGTAAGAAACAACTAAACTGAGTTTCAGACTAAAAACACTCTTACTATACAACCCAGCAATCAGACTCCTTAGTATTTAACCAAATAAGTTGAAAACATGTCCACACACAAACCGGTTCATGAATATTTATAGCAGCTTAATTCGTGACTGTCAAAACTTTGATGCAATCACAATGTTCCTCAGTAAGTTAACAGATAAACTATGGTACAGTCAAACAATGGAATGTTATGCAGTGCTAAGATGAAATAAGCTATCAAACCAGGAAAAAACAATGCATATTACTAAGTGAAAGAGGATAATCTGTAAAGGCTATATGATTTAAATTGTATGATATTCCAGAAAAGATCTCTGACTGAGAGAGTCATCTCCTAGGCAGGTTGGTAAGAAGGCTAGGGATCCCCATGGAGAGAGGGGTCTGGAATTCTCAAGGAGGAGAAAAGGACAAACTTTTTTTTCCCTCTGCATTCCTTAGTCTTAGTCAATTACACAACTCAGTTTAAACTCTATACTAGGGATTATACAACAACAGTGTATCCAGCTGAAGGACAGTTTCTCCTTCCTGAAAACCTTCTGACTAATCCTGATATTTTAGAATGTATATTATGGGAGTGGGTCTGAAGGATCTTTCTATTGTCAAATGCTAATCCTGTTGTCCTAAAATGTAAATTATGGGAGTGGGTCTGGTGAGGTCTTTACAACCTCCAGACATTCTTTTGATTCAATGTAATAATTAATTAGAAAATATATAATTCCATTGCTAATACTAGCAAGGGGCTACTCTTTCTGCCCACTTCTGATGCCTATGTCAGAAGCTTTCTCTATTCCTTTCATACTTTAATAAACTCTATCTCACAAAAGCTCTGAGCGATCAAGCCTCGTCTCTGGCCCCGGATTGAATTCCTCTCCTCCGGAGGCCAAGAATCCTGGCAATTTTTTCGTGGTCCAGCAACAACCTTTCATCTTGCGGGCTCATCCGGGATTCTTCAGGACAAGGTAAGGATGCTTGGAGCTCGAGTTCTTAGTTCTCCTAGCGAACACGTTTTCTGCTGTACTTAACTAACTCTACGGCGTGCTTGTGTGAATGAACGAAAGCCCTGTGCAAAGCAAGTGAGGAGCCCTGCTCTGCGGTTCCGCGGTGACCTCATATGGCTTATGGCAGAAACCTGTTGGAGCTTTACACCGACCTGCCAATGCCAAGAGGAACCCAATGTCTCCTTCGGGGACTGACCAGAAATGGGCAAAGCGTGTGGACCAAACTCTCCTTTCTCAGTCAAACGTTTCGGTCTCTTTGACCATTTCATAACTCCTTGGGAATTAGAAGTACTAACCTAATCTGTCGGACCATAGACTTTCAAGGGACTTGTAATCTATGCTGTTACTGTGTACTGTTACTTAGGTTCCAAACTTGGATTAGTAGTCAGGAAGCACCTAGCCTTGCTAGGAATCGAAAGTTCGGAAGCTAGATGGAGCTCTAGCTGCAAGAGCATCTCTGAAGTTAAAGGTTACTCAGATTGGAACTGCAATGGGTTTTTTCTCCTTTGGTAACAATGGCTCTTAGTGGACCGGAGGAGGCTCTTATACTGGTGTGGTGATGCTTGGAAGGAACATATCAGTATTATGTTCATATCAGTCTTATTGTGGTTAGGAATATACTCAGGGTCGTGCCCAGGCACTCAGGTGACGAATGTCTCCCCCCAGCGGTCTTGGCCTGGGAGGCATTCCGAAAGGTTACTTTGCACCCTGGGTGGCATCAGAGGCAAAGCAAGGTTTTAATGGTGAGGAGCTGGACGTCAGTCAGGGATGCCATCAGGTCTACCCCTGGTGCATCCTCACCCTGTCTCGGTGGTAGCGCCTGCGTCGGTAAGGGACAGACTAAGTCAGACCAGAAAAGAAAAGCTTTGGTGTAAAGTCTGTCAATACCCCCATCTAGAGCAGGGAGGGACCCCTCTGGTAGAAAGAGGGCGCTGGTCGCTTTTTTTCTCTCTTACAGATGGGAGCTAACAATTCCAGCCTCACTCCTTTGAACTGTATCCTGAAAAACTGGGATACATTTGTTTCCCAGGGCTTAAAGAAGACACACCTGGTCTTCCTGTGTGATACTGCATGGCCGTGGTACCCACTGGAGAACAGCGAATGGTGGCCAGTTGGAGGGTCTCTTAAGTATAATACTGTTTTACAATTAGACCGGTTCTGTAGAAAACAAGGGAAACGGGTAGAAGTAGCATATGTGTTGTCCCTTTTCTCTCTGCGAAATATGCCAGACTTGTGTCCTCCTGCTACTGCTAAGTCACCTCAGTCGTGTCCGACTCTGTGCGACCCCATAGATGGCAGCCCACCAGGCTCCGCCGTCCCTGGGATTCTCCAGGCAAGAACACTGGAGTGGGTTGCCATTTCCTTCTCCAATTCATGAAAGTGAAAAGTGAAAGTGAAGTCGCTCAGTCGTGTCCAACTCTTAGCGACCCCATGGACTGCAGCCTACCAGGCTCCTCCATTCATGGGATTTTCCAGGCTAGAGTACTGGAGTGGGGTGCCATTGTGTCCTAAGGGTATAGATTTGGGTGTGGCACCTTCAGCTCCCTCCTGTCCTCCTACTTTGCCCCCGTACCCGGGGCTCCCAACTGAACAAACTGAAAGCCAGAGAACCCCCCAAGAAGGGTTGCCTTGGTCTCAGTGGAAACCCAAACTGAGATTCAAACTGCCCATGTAGAGGTCCAAACAACTCCTGTCTCAGTATGACCTCAGACTACTCTGGTTTCAGTAAAAACTCAGACCATCGAAGTAAGAGATGAGATGGAGGACAGGAGACAAGGAGATAAAGAAAAGCAGGTTTCTCCAATCTATCCCTGGAATCATATGCGCAGAGCAGCCAGAGAGACTGAGGAACAGCCGCACAAGCTCTTGCCTCTTCATAAAGCAACCCCAGGGAGAAATAATCAGTCTATAAGAGCTAATAAGCCTTTTTCTTATCAAGAAATACAAAGAATTAAGGAGGATCTGGGAGACTATTTTGAAGACCCAGAAAAATATATTAGAGCTTTTAAAGGTGTTACTATGCTTTATGACCTTACTTGGAAGGATGTGATGTATATCTTGGGACAAACGCTGACTCCTGACTTGAAGAGTTGAGTTTTGGGAAAAGCAGTTGCTTATGGAGATGAATGGCTTGGTAATGAATCAGTAGGAAAGAGGGAGGATGAGATAACCGCCCTCCCCACTGGGAATCAGGCGGTCCCAATTACAGAACCAGACTGGGACTACAACACAGCTAAAGAAAGATGGGATCAGAGTCATTTTGTCAGATGCATTCTGGAAGGACTCAGGCAGGAGCGTGCTAAGCCTTTAAACTATGGCAAATTGGCAAACATAGAATAGGAGGAGAAGGAAGCTCCTGGTAAATTCCTAGACAGACTAAGAGAAGCCCTTCACAGATTCACTGAGATTGATCCTGAAAGTGAAGAGGGAAAAGTGATCTTAAAAGATAAATTTCTCACTCAGTCAGCTCCAGATATCTGCTGTAAGCTATTAAAATGGGCATATGGACCTAATCAGTCTTTAGATAATCTGTTACAACTGGCTCAGACAGTCTATTACAGTAGGGAATATGAGGAAAAGAAAGAAAGGCAGAAAGAGACAAAGGAATAGGCAGAAGCCTTTGCAATGGCTCTAAGAACCGTTCTTAAACAGCCTGAGAAAAATGCCCAGAGGGACCCAGGTGAAAAGTGATGGGCTTGCTATTACTGTGGAAAGGAGGGGCACCTCAAGCGAGATTGCCCTCAGGCATCTAAGCCGTCAGGTTTGCAAAGGGACCACACTGGAGGAGAGACTGCCCCCAGGGGCATAGGTTTCAGGGGTCGGACTCTCAAGACAATTAGGACTGAAGGTGCCCAGGCGTCCCCACACAAGCTCCCATCCTAATTATGTTATAGCCACGCGCCCGGGAAACAAACTCACTCAGAAGGACCATGCAGATAGTGAAGTGCAGTTTATTACACCGGCGGGCCCAAGGCAGAGTCTCCTCTTAGCCAAGGACCCCGAGCAACATTTGTGAAAATCTTTTATACCCCATGTGTACGTGTCTGAACCCACCACCCCAGTTTCCTTGTGACTTACATAAACAAAGGAAAGGTAAATACAATCACAATAACCCCATATTCAAACAATCAATTATCAATAAGCCCGAGGTGACAGAAAAAAATCTATGACCTGTCCTGAGGTAGGGGGATTAGTGTATGTTTTCCCTTAGGTGATGAGTAACCTGAATACAATCTTCAAGGTTCCCCTGTCCGGAGGGGGTCTTGTCCTTCTATTGTCGTTTCCACAGGCACTAAGCACAGAGTTCAGAGTCCATTAGAGAGGTGGCGGAACATGATCAGCAAGAACAGGCCTAAGATGGAGTCCAGGCCCCATGAATTCCTTCTTCAGTTACACCTGAGGAACCCCGAGTATTAATAACTGTTGGAGGCCAATCCGTTGATTTCCTTTTAGATACTGGGGCCACTTACTCCGTGCTTACTGAAGCCCCTGGCCCACTTTCTTCCTGATCCTCTTCCATAATGGGACTGTCTGGACGAGCCAAAAGGTATTACTTTAGTGATTCTGTCAGTTGTGACTGAGATTCAGTGCTATTTTTGAGGAAGGAATTCATAGGGCCTGGACTCCATCTTAGGCCTGTTCGTGCTGATCATGTTCGGCCACCTCTCTAATGGACTCTGAACTCTGTGCTTAGTGTCTGTGGAAACGACAATAGAAGGATAAGACCCCCTCTGGACAGGGCAATCTTGAAGATTGTATCCAGGTTACTCATCACCTAAGAGAAAACATACACTGACCCCCCTACCTCCGGACAGGTCATAAATTTTTTCTGTAACCTCGGGCTTATTGATTATTGACTGTTTGAACACATAACACATGAATGATGGGGTTACTGTGATTGTATTCACCTTTCCTTTGTTTATGTAAGTCACAAAGAAATTGGGGTGGTGGGTTCAGACTCGTACACATGGGGTATAAAAGATTTTCACAAATGTTGGTCGGGATCCTTGGCTAAGAGGAGATTCTGCCTTGGGCCCGCCGGTGTAATAAACTGCACTTCACTATCTGCATCGTCCTTCTGAGTGAGCTTGTTTCCCGGAACGCCATGCCTCTGTTTTCATGAATATGGAGTCTTCCCTTTATCTCCCTTTAGTTGAACAAAATGTAAATCCTAGAGTATGGGCTGATGGAAAATTTGTGGATCGAGCACAAAATACTATTCCTGTAGTTGTCAAGCTCAAAGACCCGCAGTTATTTTCACATAAGAAGCAGTACCCACTGAAACCTGAGGTTAAGAAAGGGTTAAAACCCATCATTGAAAATTTAAAGGAGCAGGGACTATTAATTCCCTGTAACAGTGCATGCAACACTCCTATTTTGGGTATAACAAAATCACCTGGTAAATGGAGACTAGTTCAAGATTTATGAATAACAAATGAGTCTGTAGTTCCTTTACACCTCGTGGTGCCTAATCCTCATAGTCTATTGTCTGAAATTCCTGACCGAGCCAAATATTTCTCAGTAATTGATTTGAAAAATGCCTTCTATTCAGTGCCTTTGGTGGAGGAAAGTCAATTTCTACTTGCCTTTGAAAATCCTACACAGCCAGCTTCTCAGTAACCTGGACAGTTTTGCCCCAGGGATTTCGTGACAGTCTTCGCTTATTTGGACAAAGTTTGTCACGGGATCTACAAAACTTTAATAGTTCTGAAGCAGTGGTGTTATAATATGTAGATGATATTTTGCTCTGTGCTGAGACAGAGGAAGCTTGTTCACAAGCCTCAGAAGATTTCTTAAACTTTCTGGCAGGCTGCTGTTACAAGGCATCAAGAGAAAAGGCTCAGCTTTGTCAACAATCTGTTAGATTATCTGGGCCTAATCATATCAGATGGGACTAGGGCCATAGGCTCCGAGAGAATTAAACCTATACTAAATCATCCCCTACCTACGACTTTAAGACAACTGAGAGGGTAACAGGCAGGAAGGGCAGGGATCTCCAAAGGGAGGAAATAGGCTGCAAGTGTCAGACATTTTTATCTCTCTTAAGTGGCATGAGGAAACAAACTAGCAATATTTTTTCCCTTCTCTATACAAATTTAAATGAGGTTTCTTTAAAATACTATGTTACCATGACGACACCTGGTTTCACCTGAAGTTAACTATTCTCAAAGCTTGAGTTAACCAATGCATTCTTCTTATGGAAATGTTTGTCTTAAGCTATGTTAATGCACTATGCATTTACCCCAAACTCTATCTTCAAGTTGGTTCCGCCTAATGGCTCAGAACCAACTTGACAAACCAGTATGTTATACTCAGGCGTTGTTCCCCTAATCTATGTAATGAAACTATTTGTAAGGTAATCTGCCCTTCTACAGGATTCAAGTCAATCGTTTTATGACCCGGGATGACTCCTCTGGTGCCAAGATTATCCCAAAATACATTTTATGGATGAGGGGCCTGGTTCCATTCTGAGTTTTAAGACATTCCTTTCTTTCATTAACAAACTGCTAGTGACTATATGACATCCAGGTGAAGACTAGCAGGGGGGTGCTCTTTCTGCCCCCTTCTGATGCCTATGTCAGAAGCTTTCTCTATATCCTTTATACTTTAATAAATCTTTATTACACAAAAGCTCTGAGTGATCAAGCCTCGTCTCTGGCCCTGGATTGAATTCTACTCCTCCAGAGGCCAAGAATCCTGGCCATCTTTTCATGGTCCAGCAACAACCTTTCATGACTATGAAATCAGTAAAAAGGATTGGTGGTGTCTACAGTTCAGAGCAGGAATGAATAGGCAGAGCACAGAGGATTGTTACATCAGTGAAGCTTTCCTGTAAGACATTAAAATGGTGGATACATGTTATTATGCATTTGTCCAAACATATGTATAGCATCAAGAACAAACCCTAATGTAAACTAGACTCTGAGTGATAACACTGTAGCTGCACTGATTGTAAAAAATGTACCACTCTGGTGGGAGAATCTGATTAAGGGAGTAGCTAGGCACATGTTGGGCTTCCCTGGTAGCTCTGTGGTGAAGAGTCCACCTACCAATGCAGGAGAGCCAAGACAAGTAGGTTTGATCCCTGGGTTGAGAAAATCCCCTGGAGGAGGAAATGGCAACTCATTCCAATATTCTTGTCTGGCCAATCCCATGGACAGAAGAGCCTGGGGGGGGCTACAATACACAGGATTGCAAAGAGTTGAACGCAACTGAGTGCGCACAGAGGGTACTCTGGAATCTCCATACCTTTCTCTCAAATTTACAGTGAACATAAAGCTTCTTTAAAATATATATATATATATATATAATATATACTAGACTTTATATTATATATATATATATATATGTGTATTTGTTGTTTCTTATTGTTTAATTGCTAAGTCACATCCAACTCTCTGCAACCCCATGGACTAGCCCTCCAGGCTTCCTTTGTCCATGGGATTGTTCAGACAAGCATATTGGAGTGGGTTGCCATTTCCTTCTCCAGGAGACATATATTTTATATACTACATACACCCACTAGAAAAGACAACATTTTAAAAAAGACAAAGCACATACAAAGCAAGGATATGTTCCTTTACCAGAACTTTCATACAGTGAAGAAGAACGTAAATTGGTAGAATCATCTCGGAAGACTGTTTAACATTGTCTATTAAAGGTGAATTTATGCAAACCCTATGAATCAGAATTTCCATTCCTAGGTATAAAGCCTACAGAACAGGTACATATATTATTAAAAAATAGGAATATGAATGTTTATACCAGCACAACAGGATGAAAAATATGGGTACATAAATTGCAATATAATAATTTTCTGGAATATTGTAAAGTCATGAGAATGATCTACAACAATATGCAACAATATGTATCTCACAAACATAAAGGTGAGTTAAAGCAGCTAGATAAAGAGTGTACTTTATATGAGTCTACTTATATAAAGCACAAAACAGTCAAAGTTAATATATTCCATAAAAAGTTGAAATACCAGTTCTCTAGGAAGAGGTGCAAGTCAATACTTGAAAGATAAGAGAAGGCTACTTGTGTTCTAGTGCAGTATCTCTTTTTTAAGTTGATTCCTGGTTTTACACTGTTGTTCAGTCTGTGAAAAGTCATTGATCTAGATGCTTAGGTTCAGTTTTCTATAAAATTTTAAGAAGTCTTTAGAGAACTAAACACTAGTATTAATAATAAGATCCTCTTATATATAATAAATATAATTTAAATATTTTTGTTTTACTTTGATAAAACGTAAATTTCATTGTAATATAAAAACACCTTTAAAATTTTCATTTATTGCATATTTTTTAATAAATTTATTTATTTTAGTTGGGGGCTAATTACTTTACAATATTGTAGTGGTTTTTGCCATACATTGACATGAATCAGCCATGGGTTTACATGTGTTCCCCATCCTGAACCCCCCCTCCCACCTCCCTCCCCATCCCATCCCTCTGGGTCATCCCATTGCCCCAGCCCTGAGCATTTGTCTCATGCATCGAACCTGGAATGGTGTTCTGTTTCACATATGATAATATACATGTTTCAATGCTATTCTCTCAGAACGTCCCACCCTCACCTTCTCCCTCAGAGTCCATAAGACTGTTCTATGCATCTGTGTCTCTTATTCTGTCTCGCATATAGGGTTATCATTACCATCTTTCAAATTCCATATATATGCATTAGTATACTGTATTGGTGTTTTTATTTCTGGCTTACTTCACTCTGTATAATGGGCTCCAGTTTCATCCATCTCAATAGAACTGATTCAAATGTATTCTTTTTAATGGCTGAGTAATATTCCATTGTGTATATGTACCACCGCTTCCTTATCCATTCGTCTGCTGATGGACATCTAGGTTGCTTCCATGTCCTGACTATTGTAAACAGTGCTGCAATGAACATTGGGGTACACGCATCTCTTTCAATTCTGGTTTCCTCGGTGTGTATGCCCAGCAGTGGGATTGCTGGGTCATACGGCAGTTCTATTCCCAGTTTTTTAAGGAATCTCCACATTGTTTTCCATAGTGGCTGTACTAGTTTGCATTCCCACCAACAGTGTAAGAAGGTTCCCTTTTCTCCACACCCTCTCCAGCATGCTGCACCTGCAAACTGAATTTAAAAGTTTCTCTCTATGCTGCTTCTCTCATCAATTTTCTCCAATTACTACTTTTACTATTTTTCCCATATTAAAAATATGGCAACATATAATTTAAATCTAAAATGCTCAGAATACCCCCACCTAGTATAATTTGTAATATGCTATATTGGCTTTAGTTTGTACTTTTAACACCCTAAAGTGGCAATTATAATCTACATGCCCATTGTTGTTATTCAGTCCACAGAATCTACATGCCCATGAGACATCTTCTACTTTAAGTTGAATTCATTTTCCATGTTTGTTCATGAAATTCAAATATTCATCTTAAGAACATCAAATTATCTGAACTAGAAGATCTGTTGGAGCATACTCAAACATTTTGCTGATTTGGTCATTTTGGTCTGTTTATTTAGTTACTTCTTCCTTCCTTCTTTCTTCCCTCCTCTCACTTCTTCTGTTCTTTCTTTTCCTTTCCATTGTTCCTTTCCTTTTTCTTTTATAGGTATTAAATCTCTCTTTATAAATACAAAATACTATAATGATTTAACATGTGTATGTGTGAGTGTCACTCAAGTCGTGTCCAACTCTGAGACCCAGCTGACTGTAGCCCACCAAGCTCCTCTTGTCCATGGGATTCTCCAGGTAAGAATACTGGAGTGGGTAGCCATTTCATTCTCCAGGGGCTCTTCCCCATCCAGGGATCAAACCCAGCGTTATTGCATTGCAGGCAGATTCTTTACTGTCAGAGCCATCAGGGAAGCCTTAATGATTTAACATGATTATAGTTATTTAAGCAAACTCTGGGAGATAGCAGAGGACAGAGGAGCCTGGAGTCATGCAGACCAAAAAGTCAGACAGGACTTAGAGACTGAACAGCAACAAATAATGATTTAATTCAAGGAAGAAAATGTTAGGAGTAATAGCTTAAAATTAATCAGTCAAAACCTATCCACATACATAGACGTGCTGAGTTGCTCAGTCACATCCGACTCTTTGCGTCCCCATGGACTGTAGCCCACCAGGCTCCTCGGTCCATGGGAATTCTCCAGGCAAGAATACTGGAGTGGATTGCCATGCTCTTCTCGAGGGAATCTTCCCAACCCAGGCATCAAACCCAGGTCTCCCACACTGCAGGTGGTTTCTTTATCACCTGAACTACCAGGGGAGCCCAAGAATTCTGGAGTGGGTGGCCTCTCTCTTCTCCAGGGGTTCTTCCTGACCCAGGAATTGAACTGGTACCTCCGGCCTGGCAGACAGATTCTTTACCATCTCATTACCCAGGGAAGCCATACATACATACATATATATATTTCCTTCCTGCATAGTTTACTAGATTCCATTCTAACACAAAATTTCATACTCCTCTGATCTATTTTTTAATTGTTTTCACTGTTGATAGAAAATAGCCAAATGATGTTCTTTATAATTTGAGCTTAATCAGTCTTCAAACTTATAATCATTATTATTAACATATCATGTCCTCTCAACACCACTTTAGAATATTATGTTCCAGCTACCATTCATATCTTTGTTGATCAAGTTTTCATAATACTCCATTTTGAAATGTCCTCATTTTACCCTCAAAATATTTTTTCCTCAAAATATTTTTTCCTCAAAAATTCCCTCTTTCAGAAATTTCTTCAACTGGGTAGATTCCTCCCCATCCTCAATACATAGATTTAGGTTTTTATATAATATGTGAAATGTTCCTATTTTCCATCAGCCAGAACAATTATCACCATCTTTCATGCTACTATAATACATTTTTATCACTGTATGATTAATTTAAATAGAACTTAAAAGGCCCTTTCACAGTCTTTGGTACATAAAGACTAAATAACAAAAACAATATATCCTTATGACATTATTAGTAAAATGACAAATCCATTATTATAATGTGGTATTTCCCTTCTACTAGATGCTGTGTTCATTTGAAAGCACAAATAATGCTTCCTGTATTACTATAAATATGTATCTATATTTTTATATATAAACACACATTCATCCCCACACAAATACATATTTTTCAGATATTCTAGAATATGGAAGATGATGAATTTTTATTACATCAAAACGATATCCAAGAATGGATTCATTTCCCCTTTTCTTTCACTGAAGCTAATATTTATTCTGAGAGCTAAATCTGAAGAAAATAAAATCTTTGTAAAGTAGTTCTTGAATAATATGTTGATGTTACATCTCTTTCTAGTTACCAGCGATCTCAAATCAGAGAGCTTATCTATATTATCTCTGGTGCCCTCATTCAAGCAGAGGTCAGTTCATCTGAAGTTCTTGGTAAATATAAATTGTCATACGAAAGGTAAGGTAATAAATCTCATAATTTGAAAAGCAAATTTCCTTAATTTTATCTATTATATAATATATTTTTATAAATACACTGTACACTGTGCATATATATATGCATATATATGTGTGTATATTATTTATGCAATATGTTTAATTTCAAATAGCTTGAAAATGTGTTAAGGAAGCTATCTGCTTATGTAATTATCTCAGATATACATTAAACTTAGAAATGTAAACAACATAAGGGCTGACTTTATATTTTATAACTTATTTAACTGTTTCACACCTTCTAGTAATGAGAACAGAATTATCCTTCCTTGAATAATTTTTTTAAAATTCTAATCTCTCTGTAAGTTAAGCACTCAGACCTATCTATTTTATACTCAATGCATTTGCTTTTCTAAACATGTGTAACTTTGTCTAAGATTATAGTTTTTTCTTTTTTTTTTCTTTTAGTTGGATAATTGCCTTATAATATGTTGGCTTCTGCCATACAACAATGCGATTCAGTCATAAGCATACATATATCCCCTCCCTCTTGAGTCTCTCTCTCAATCCCCCATCCCACTCCTCTAGGTTGTCAAAGAGCATCAGGCTGAGCTCCCTGTGCTATACAGCAATTTCCCACTAGCTATCTATTTTACACATGGTAGTGTATATATATCAGTGCCGCTCTCTCAATTTTTCCCATCTTCTCCTTTTATCTAAAGATTACACCCTAGATGTTTAATTTTTCCTATTAAGATTTTAAGAACAGCAACTTCTCTACTGATATGTAATTTCAAAAAAAATTATTTATCAAATCTATGATGTGTAAAAGCTTCCCAGGTGGTTCAGTGGTAAAGAATCTGCCTGCCAATGCAAAAGACATGGATTTGATCCCTGGGAGAGAAAGATCCCTGGAGAAGGAAATGGCAACCCATTCCAGTATTCTTATCTGGAAAACCCCATGGACAGAATATCTTGGTGGGCTAGTCAATGGGGTCACAAAAGAGCCCAACATGACTTAGCAACTAAATAGCAACATGATGTGTATTTATATATACAAATGATTAAGTTCCTAAGCATCCTTTCATCAAACATATTCCAATACCAATATACAGATTAATTTATTCGTAGCTTGAATAAAGAATAACTCCCTGATTAAGGGAGGATGTAGCTATTGAAAGACCAAAGTTAGTAAAAACAGTAGCAACAGTGACAATAACACTACCCATACTGAACCATCGATTCAGACCTAGATACTATGGAATCTCATATTGACTATGCAACTAGCATGCTCCACTATCAATATTTCTTTCCCTATTAACTAAGAAGAAGATGATTCAGGAAAAATGAATCAAAGGAAAGATATTAGTCAATCACTTTTTCTTTTAAAAAGATTTTTAGTAATTTTTCAATATAATTTAAAACTTTTGAAATTTAGAAAAAAAGTAAAAGTAAAAACATTGTAAGTTGTACTTGACTGACATTAATTTAAGTAATGTGTTGACAGTGTTTAACACAGGATTTCAAACATGTTAGACATCCACAAACACACAGATCAATCGGCATTAAATATTAGCAGGTGTTGTTTTTGGAAGTGAATTATTTTAGAGTGAGTTTTTTTTTTTTTTTAAGTATTTAAATAATTAAATTAACTAGACATAAGCACATTCACGGGCTTCCCATGTGATGCTAGTGGTAAAGAAACTGCCTACCAATGCAGGAGATGCAAGAGATATGGGTTCGATCTCTGGGGAGGGAATATCTCCTGGAGGAAGGCACTGGCAACCCACTCCAGTATTATTGCTTAGAGAATCCCATGAACAGAGGAGCCTGATGGACTACAGTCCACCAGTTCGCAAAGTCAGACATGACTGAAGTGACTGAGCACAGCAGAGCACAGCACAGCACAGCACAAACATACTCACTAAATAAACAGCTAAGAATAGAATACCTATGCTTAACAGAGGACTTCTCTGGTGACTCAGTGGTAAAGAATACCCCTACCAATGCAGGAGACCTGGGTTCGATCACTGGGGTGAGAAGATCTCCTGGAGAAGGGAACTGCTACCTGCTCCAGTATTCTGGCCTGCAGAATTCCACGGACAGAGGAGCCTGGCAGGCTACACTCCATGGGGTCAAACAGTGTCAGACACAACTGAGTGACTTTCACTTTCACCAATTCAGGAGCTACAGGTTTGGAGAAGGAAATGGCAACCCCTCCAATATTCTTGCCTGGGAAATCCCATGGACCTTGGGAGTCCATGGGGGAAAGAGTTGGACACAGCCAACTAAAACAATATGCTTTGACCAGGGAACTAAATACTCTCCCCATTAATATATAAGATATGTAAGATTCTAATCTTTCAATCAACCCCATTTAATTATTGACATTGTAATAATTGCACTTTTTGTGTCTCAGTTTAGCAAAGAACATCAGTTTATACTTGAATACTTATAGTTTTAGAGATTACATAAATTACTGTGAACAGAAAATAGACCAGAAAGTTTCACAACGTTTGTGTTTTCTTGTGGAATTTGGTTATTCTGTTCACCACATGGATTGAAAATGTGGTAAAAATATTAAAATGTCTCTCCTTTCCATCACACTTCAGTTCAGTTAGGTTCAGTCGGTCAGTCATGTCCGACTCTTTGTGACCCCATGAATTGCAGCACGCCAGGATTCCCTGTCCATCATCAACTCCTGGAGTGTACACAAACTCATGTCCATCAAGTTGGTGATGCCATCCAGTCATCTCATCCTCTGTTGTCCCCTTCTCCTCCTGCCCCCAATCCTTCCCAGCATCAGGGTCTTTTCCAACGAGTCAATCTTTGCATCAGGTGGCCAAAGTATTGGAGTTTCAGCTTCAACATCAGTCCTTCCAATCAACACCCAGGGCTGATCTACTTTAGGATGGACTGGTTGGATCTCCTTGCAGTCCAAGGGACTCTCAAGAGTCTTCTCCAACACCACAGTTCAAAATCAATTCTTTGGCACTCAGCTTTCTTCACCGTCCAACTCTCACATCCATACATGACCACTAGAAAAACCATAGCCTTGACTAGACGGACCTTTGTTGGCAAAGTAATGTCTCTGCTTTTTAATATGCTATCTAGGTTGGTCATAATTTTCCTTCCAAGGAGTGAGCGTCTTTTAATTTCATGGCTGCAATCACCATCAGCAGTGATTTTGGAGCCCCCCAAAATAAAGTCTGACACTGTTTCCACTGTTTCTCTATCTATTTCCCATGAAGTGATGGGACTGGATGCCAAGATCTTAGTTTTCTGAATGTTGAACTTTAAGCTAACTTTTTCACTCTCCTCTCTCACTTTCATGCAGAGGCTTTTTAGTTCTTCTTCATTTTCTGCCATAAGGGTGGTGTCATCTGCATATCTGGGGTTATTGATATTTCTCCTGGCAATCTTGATTCCAGCTTGTGCTTCTTTCAGCCCAGCGTTTCTCATGATGCACTCTGCATATAAGTTAAATAAGCAGGGTGTCAATCATACTAATCTTCTTTATATCATAAGGACCTTTTAAATTTGTTTTGAAAACATATCTCCTCTTTCTCAATATTTTCTAAGATTGGCAGATTTAGCAAATAAAAAATTCTAGGACTCCAGGCTAATCTGAATTTGTGATAACCAGCAGATAAATTTTTAGTGTAAGTATATCCTAAATACTGCAAATGATGTGTTCATTCATATCTCAAATAGTGCAAATGAGATACCAGAAAACTATTTGCTGTTTATCAGAAATTCTAATTTAACTGGGCATCCTATATTTTCTCTGACAGGCCTATCTTGTTTTCTCAGTCTTCGGAAGTAGACTCTCTGCTGCTCTGGCATGTTACCTGCTCCTCCCCAAAGCATCAGCTGCCTCTCCCACCTGAACTGAATGTATACACATTCAAGTGAAGTGAAGTGAAAGTCGCTCAGACGTGTCCAACTCTTTGCAACCCCACGGACTATACAATCCATGAAATTCTCCAGGCCAGAAAACTGGAGTGGGTAGCCTTTCTCTTCTCCAGGGGATCTTTCCAACTCAGGGATCGAACCCAGGTCTCCCACATTGCAGATGTATTCTTTTCCAGCTGGACCACCATGAAAGCCCACATTCACATGATATCTGATTATATTTTTGAGCTTCTTACAAGCAGAGATAATGTTCTATTCTTCTCTGCACCTACAGCACAGATAAAATACCTTTATCTTAAAGAGCAATTGGTTAATCTTTGTTCACTAGATTAATATTCTGTTTGTTCCTCTTTCCTATTTAGCATTAGCCTTTGAAAGAAAGAGCAACTCCATGGACTATACACTATGTGAAATTCTCCAGGCCAGAATACTGGAGTGGGTAGCCTTGTCCTTCTCCAGGGGATCTTCTCAACTCAGGAATTGAACCCAGGTCTCCCACATTGCAGGCGGATTGTTTACCAGCTGAGCCATTGCAGAGTTGGACATGACTGAGCAACTTTCACTTTCACTTTGAAAGAAAGAGCACAAAAGTAATATGAATAACTAATATTCTTGAGTGTTCTCTATGTTCTAAGCATTATTCCATGTACTGTTTCTGCTGTATTGGCATACATGAGTGGAAGCAAAACCTTAAGATTCTGCAAAATCATGCACTGAATATAAGATGAAGATTAGAGAACTCAAATCATAGGCAATTTTGCAATCACAGAACCAACAAAAACAGTAATGAGGGCTTCTCAGGTGGCTCAATGGTAAAGAATCTGCCTGCCAATGCAAAAGATGCATGTAATGTGAGTTCGATCGCTGGGTTGGGAAGATCCCCTGGAGAAGGAAATGACAACCCACTCCAGTATTCTTGCTGGAAAATTCCATGAAAAGAGGAGCCTGGCAGGCTACAGTCCATAGGGTCACAAAGAGTCAGACACAACTGAGCAGACACACTAACAATTATACCTGGACTAACAATTATACCTAGGCATAAGAAAGACAGGTTACCTTCTTAATAAGTAATAATATATTAAGGTAAATAAAGTATTTCACATTGAGATGAATAAAATGAGGAGAGACTTGATATAAAGAGAAAAAGGAAGTGCAGTAGTTGTTTAGTTATGAAGATATGAGAAAAGTAATACAAATCTGATGGAACTATGGAATAAGCATATCCAAGAAAGAGTGTGCTATCAAACTGAGCAACACGTGAGATGCCTGGGCATCATCTACAATACTGCATTGTATTAGGACTTGCTGTTTCCTGTTGCATATTTCACTTTGAGTATAGCTGCTTTTATCTGGAAAAACAAAAAGATAAATTTAAAATGTTGGTAAGAATTTAATGTTGACCAACATAAATTCTTCTGATATGTTATCTGAACATCTCTATTTACTAATCACATGTAAGCTATTTTACACTACAGAAACTCATTAAGGTGCTATATTTTATGAGTTAAGCTCTTTTTTTAAAGTCTATTCACTTAAGAACTAGTTTTTATTATCATTTTACAGAGAAAATATCTAGGGGAAAATGTTTTGTAATGTAACCATGGATCATAGCTAGTGAAACTGGAGTCAGGTTTCCAGTCTAGATCATTGGAGCACATAATCCTCAACCTTATCTATGAAGATGTGTTTGTCTTTTTGAATAGTTGCCTTTATATTGAAGTTGTAGATATTGACATTGATCTTTTAAAATTACACAATTCATATACCTGGAAAATATTTTTTAAAAAATTGCTACTTTATGTCCTCTGCTATATACAGAACACAAGAATACATGAAATTCAACATGTCAATCCCATTCTTGTTTCTAAGGTCACGTTTTTTGAATTACATCATTTTAAAATCAAAATGCTAGAAGTGGTTTGTAATTTAATAATAGCTTTATGACACTCCAACCTCATTTATCAAAATTCCCTTCTTTGAAATATGCCCTCAGATCTATGGAGATAAGCCCTTGAAAGCCATGTGTAAATTTTATAAACTTTTCTTCCCTGCCTTGAGCCATAGCTGGACACATTATTCAAGTAGAATAATCATAATCTTTCTCTGAAATTTAGAATTTCAATCCATAGTTTTCACTCACACTTTGATATGACTAGCATTATATTATATAAACTTAGGAAAAGTGGGGCAATCATATCCTATTATATAATTTTTAAAAAGCAGAAAAATCAGTGCAATATTTACAAAAGAAGAGGTGTACTTTCACAGTAATAAGGGATATGAGACAATACAATTGCATTTTCTCACATATTGATGATTTACTACTTCCTGGTCCATTCCAATATTAAGCTAATCTTTTGTTCTTAATTTATAAAAACTGCCTGCAATGCAGGAGGCCAGGGCTCAATCCCTGGGTCGGGGAGATCCTCTGGAGAGGGAAATGGCAACCCACTCCAGTATTCTTGCCTGGGAAATCACATGGACAGGGCAGCCTGGAAGGCTACAGTCCATGGGGTTGTTAAGAGTCAGACACGATTTAGCAACTAAACTACACCACCACACACATACATAATAAGAAAAATATTATTTTATATACCAAATATATTTTATATTTTACAAAATACAAAAATTTTATATATAAAAATACACAAAATATTTCTTTCAAATATACATGTTATTGCTTTGGTAAAGGTAACTTTTAAAAGGTAAAATATAATTTTATAATACTTCAGTTGATAAATGTTTTTTCACTGCAATAAAATACAATTTTGCTTGAAGATGTTATTTTATGTGACTTTGGTAGTTCTTCTTTGATACCTTAAATAAAGAAAACCCCATAAATATTTCTGGTTATGTTTGCTGGATTTTTACAGAAATTAATTATACTCAGTTCAGTCGCTCAGTTGTGTCCGACTCTTTGCCAGCCCATGAATCGCAGCACGCCAGGCCTCCCTGTCCGTCATCAACTCCCGGAGTTTAGCCAAACCCATGTCCATCGAGTCAGTGATGCCATCCAACCATCTCATCCTCTGTCGTCCCCTTCTCCTCCTGCCCCCAATCCTTCTCAGCATTAGGGTCTTTTTTAATGAGTCAACTCTTCGCGTGAGGTGGCCAAAGTATTGGAGTTTCAGCTTCAACATCAGTCCTTCCAATGAACAACCAGGACTGATCTCCTTTAGGATGGACTGGTTGGATATCCTTGCAGTCCAAGGGACTCTCAAGAGTCTTTTCCAACACCACAGTTCAAAAGCATCAATTCTTCGGCCCTCAGCTTTCTTCAGAGTCCAACTCTCACATCCATACATGACCATTGGAAAAACCATAGCCTTGACTAGACAGACCTTTGTTGGCAAAGTAATGTCTCTGCTTTTAAATATGCTATCTAGGTTGGTCATAACCTTCCTTCCAAGGAGTAAGCGTCTTTTAATTTCATGGCTGCAATCACCATCAGCAGAGCTCTACCCTATGTCCCAATTGATGGCATTTGTAGCAAGCCATTTTAGGAGACTTGTCATGGTTTGGACACTCTTTGGCCCAATGTCCCGCCTGTCTACAGATTAGGCATTTGCCTCATGCCTGGTCCTTTAAAGACTCGGGGTTTGCCATAGGGCTTCCCTGGAGAATGGCCAGCATCTGGGCATACCTTGTCTCTTTCCTTTTCTCCCTTTCCTGGGCCTTGGCCTCCCTCTCCTGTTATCTATTATAAAAGGTATTGTGGCTGTCTTGACCATCTCATCTAAAGAAGCAGCAGGGTCCTGCTGCTGTAACTGTTGTAACTTTATCCTGATATCTGATGCATATTGGGACAGGAATTTGTCTTTTAAAATCATCTGTCCCTCGTAAGAGTCTAAGTCCATGTTGGTAAACCTTGGGAGGGCCTCTTTTAGACTTTTCAGAAAGGCAATGGGGTTCTTGTTGGACTCCTGAGTTATTGTTGAGATCTCACACAGCCCACAACTAATAGGCTTCCTTCTATTTTCACAATTGGACTTCCTTAGGGGTGAGCCTTTTTAAAGCTTATCCTACCCAGTACTGCTGCAACCTGAGAACCAGGCATCCCCAGATCAGGGTGCAGATCCCCAGGCAGGTTGAGGCATGACAGCCTCCTGGAGATTGAATCCTTGGGCAGATCGAGGCAGGTCAGCCTCCCCAGAACTGGGTCCCTTGGGCAGGTCAAGGCATGTTGACCTCCTGGGACCTCAGACTGGTGGATCCTCAAGCAGGCTGAGGTATGACAATCTTCTGGGGACCAGATCCCTAGGCAGGTCGAGGCAAGTCGACCTCCTTGGATCCCCCGGATGGAGTTGGGCATCCCCAAGGGCTCCAGCATGACCAGTGCTAGGTAGGATTAAGGGGTTGTAACTTTAACTTATTGTCAGTTTGTTCACCACAGATGGGAATAGATATCATGATGTAAAGCAATCCAAGCCTGTGCCCTGAGACTGGGAACCTGGTGAAGCAGCCATAAGACTTATCCTCTTATTGCTCTGGGGGAATGTATGTCACTGATTTCCTCCCCTAGCCCTCCATAAGAGCAGTTTAGGATGTTTCCAATGGTAAGAATTTCATTGTCATAGACCCACTTTAGGTAATAGCAGAAGTAATGACAAAGGAGTGGGTTATTTTGTCCTGTTAGGGGCATTAGAGTATTTTAATGATAAGCAGGGTGGAGGCATGTTGCCTACAAGGGGGAAGGGTCCTGGTTGTAGGAGTTAGTAAGTGGCTTAAGAACAAATCGATAATAGGCAACAGACCAGATGTTTCATAAAAGTGCAGTGGACATTGGACACAGGGATATGTTTGTAACTTTAGGAGAAGGGTGGTAAGAGTTTGGGCCCAAAAGTTCTGTAGGGCTAACTCCCAAATTGGCAAACATTATCCCTGGAAGTCCAATTGCCCTTGAAGGGATGGCACCAACAGATGGACTTCTAGCAGGCATTGTGTATCTGTCACCTGCCCTAGCGGGTTGACTGAGAGAAGCTATTGTTGAACATGTTGTAGGAAACACAGAAGATGAAAGCCTCAGTATCTAGAGAGATTGGATATTATACAGCATTTCCCTCCCAAAGGCCAGCTATTTTCTGGTTGTCCCTCCAGAAGATTGTAGAAGAATTGTGGCCCCAGAGGGGACTCAGGAGAAGAGCATGAACCAGGAGGGAAGGGGGCAGGGCACAACTTTTGAAAGAATGTCATATCCCAAGGGTATAACACAAACTGATAAAAATCAAATGGGTCCAAGACGACAAGTCAAATTCAGCTAAACCTTGATCCTCTATCCACAAGCTAAATGACATACCCAGAGGGGCCAGGACAGTTCCTGTTCAGCTCAGTTCAGTTGCTCAGTCATGTCTGACTCTTTTTGCGACCCCATGAACTGCAGCATGCCAGGTCTCCCTATCCATCACTAACTCCTGGAGTCCACCCAAACCCATGACTATTGAGTCTGTGATGCCATCCAACCATCTCATCCTCTGTCATCCCCTTCTCCTCCTGCCCTCAAACTTTCCCAGCATCAGGGTCTTTTCATATGAGTCAGCTCTCTGCATCAGGTGGCCCAAGTATTGGAGTTTCAGCTTCAGCATCAGTCCTTCCAATGAACACCTAAGACTGATCTCCTTTATGATGTACTGGTTGGATCTCCTTGCAGTCCAAGGGACTCTCAAGAGTCTTCTCCAGCACCACAGTTCAAAAGCATCAATTCTTTGGTGCTCAGCTTTCTTTATACTCCAACGCTCACATCCATGCATGACCACTGGAAAAACCATAGCCTTGACTAGAGGGACTTTTGTTGACAAAGTAATGTCTCTGCTTTTTAATATGTTGTCTAGGTTGGTCATAACTTTCCTTCTAAAGAGTAAGAGTTTTCTTTTTTTTTTTAATTTCATGGCTGCAATCACCATCTGCAGTGATTTTGGAGCCCCCCAAATATTAAGTCAGCCACTGTTTCCACTGTTTTCCCATCTATTTGCCATGAAGTGATGGGACCAGATGCCATGATCTTAGTTTTCTGAATATTGAGCTTTAAGCCAACTTTGTCACTCCTCTCTTTCACTTTCATCAAGAGGTTCTTTAGTTCTTCTTCACTTTCTGTCATAAGGGTGGTATCATCTGCATATCTGAGGTTATTGATATTTCTCCTGGCAATCTTGATTCCAGCTTGTGTTTCTTCCAGCCCAGCGTTTCTCATGATGTACTCTGCATGTAAGTTAAATAGGCAGGGTGACAATATACAACCTGGACGTACTCCTTTTCCTAGTTGGAACCAGTCTGTTGTTCCATGTCCAGTTCTAACTGTTGCTTCCTGACCTGCATACAGGTTTCTCAAGAGACAGGTCAGGTGGCCTGGTATTCCCATCTCTTTCAGAATTTTCCACAGTCCAGTGGCTGCACTTTGCTGGAGCAGCCATGAAGAGATACCCCAGGTACAAGGTAAGAGAAACCCAAGGAAGATGGTAGGCGCTGAGAGAGGGCATCAGAGGGTAGACAGACTGAAACAGAAACACAGACAACTGGCCAATCTCATCACACGGACCACAACTTTGTCTAACTCAGTGAAACTATGTCATGCCGTGTGGGGCCACCCAAGATGGACGGGTCATGGTGGAGAGGTCTGACAGAATGTGGTCCTCTAGAGAAGGGAATGGCAAACCACTTCAGTATTCTTGTCTTGAGAACCCCATGAACAGTATGAAAAGGACAGTTCCAAGGCACTGTCAAAAGACTGAGGGGTGGGTAGTTCCCCAATTGTTGGAATGATTCTCCCACTTATTAGCATATGAAACCACCCAGCCTGGTAAAACTAATCACACCACATTCCATGGGCCCTGCACTCTCCTCTGCAATGGCCCACACCCTGTGGAGTGTGCTTCTCTTTAAATCCAAACAAATCCACCTCTTACCTATGGCTGTGTCTCTGAATTCTGCAATGAGACATCAGAGCCAGAGCTTCATTAGGTCCTGAAGCCAGGCACTATGGGTTTTGGCTAGGCTCAAGTCTCAGGAGAGAGGAGCTTAAGGACAGGAAGAAAAAGCAGTTGAAAAAACGTGCGGGGAATCCCCATCATAACCTGCCAGAAAATCTGCTAAATACCTGACCTGTGCTCACAGTTTTCATTGGCCTGATTGTTGACACAAAGAAGACTGAGGACAGAAGAACCCCCACCGGCTTGGGCATGAGTTACTGGGGCCCAGAAGATAGTGGATCCTTTGGGACACACTGAGGCGTAGCCCCTGCCAGAGTCCCTCAATTGCACACACTGCTGCTCGCCTGTTCGTGATGGGGAGGAGGGGGTGTGGGAATGGGGGAGGTTGTTTCCAGGAAACAAGAAATGAGCGATTGTAAAGGCATTAAGATTTTGTTAGGCATATGTCCTTCCAGCCATAGGAGTGAGGACCTCCTACCTTAACCAGAGGTCTTCTGGAATCTGAGACTGAGCCACGTGAGCTTTCTACTGAGTTTTGTTTTTCACTGTCCCAGTTTTCAGCACGCTGGACTTCTTGTCACTTCCCCTGTGCTTGGTTTTCTTTGTGTTCAGCTTTCACCGTGGGAGCTATCACAGAGTTGAGCTCCAGCTGTGCTTGGCCTCCTCCTTGCAGGGGCCGAGCAGAGATTGTTTCAGCCAGGTTAAATCCGAGAAACAGCACCATAGATGTTGGGAGAGTTTGTAACTTCTTCGGTTCTGAATCCTGGCAACAAAAATTTGAAGCAATGGACGGACCAGCATTACAGCCCCCAGATGCACCAGTGTTACAGCCCTTGGATGCACCAGTGTCACAGCTCCGTATTACAGCTCAGTTTTATTTAGAAAGTAAGGGAAAATACATTCTTGAGGCATGAGGGCATGCCGACCCACAAGACGTGAAGAGAAGAGAGGCCCCTGGCCCAATTTTGGCTCCTCTCTTTACATGTATTTTCTCCTCCACTTAGGTCTGCCCTGTGTAAATTGAGCTAGCCAGGAGTGCTGTTTGTTTTACCTGAGGTCCTCACTTTGGTCCTCAGATCTTCCTTTGTTCTATTTCTGCAGGCTTTTCCCTTCTTTGTCTCTTAGCCACCACCATTCTGGACTCCTTTTTCTATTCTAACCATCTAAATTTTTAGGCCAACCCAATATAAACAAATAAGTTTCATATATAATTGTTATATTATATATACATTATTTATATTTTATATAATTTATATATCAGTTAAAATATATACTTAATGGTGTTCACTTTTTCTTTCACTTCCTCATCAAAGGTACCTCTTCCACCAAAACCATTTTCCCCTTTTCTTGTCTGATAATCTTTCTATAAATTCTGAAGTCCAAAGGAGCTTTCAGTGCGTTTCCTAACAGTTTCAAACACAAAGAATAAAACTCATTTTATATCAATATTCAAACAAAATTGTTACAAACATTTGACATGTCAAATATTTTTGGAAATGTTGCAGTAATCATGAGTGATTTAATTTAAGCATCAAGATCTACATGGAGTCCTTTTAAATCCTTCAGAGTAAGCCACTAGTAATACTGCTTATATAAGATCAAATATGAATCAGGCAAAGCTATGAAAAATATTGATTCTTAAACTAAAGTGTTTTTAAATATATAATTCCTGTCATAAAAACAGCACTTAGATCAATATTATCCAGTTAAAGTTTACATGATAGCACAAAATTACCAGTAACCACAATATTGTTACTAACACAAATTAATTCCAAATCAAAAATTTTGACTGTACTCAAAATTTCTTCTTATTGAACAAAATAAGGAACACAATTTTAAAATCTCACTTTCATTTGCATTTGTGAAAATTAGGCACCCTAAAGTGTGGCTATGTAACTTTTGAAAACTATTTTAGTGTTCTCTCTAATAATTGAGCAATTCATTACTCATTTTAATTTTCAAAGAATGCAAACAAAAGCCATCATTATTAATCAATTAGCATTATTGTAATCACATTAATCTCTTCTTTAAAGAAAGCTACATAATTTAAATTTTACATGCAGATTTAGATTCTTGCAAATTGCATATACTTTCATTAAAGAAATAAACTACTCAGGATGTTGCTTGTGTGCCTGCCTTACGGATAAATGTTAGTATCCTTTGCAGATGAGAGAGGAAGGTGGCAAATAAGTCATAACTTTCTCAATATTAAGAGTTGTTATCTGCTAGAAAATGTCCTCCAGCCTACCCTACAGTGATAAATGGCAAAGTGATGGTGCATACAATGGCAAGATGATCAGTAGCCTGAAGAAGCACAGGAATGTAGTAGGTCATCATTTCCATTTTTATTAGAATTCTTTTTTTCCTCAGAGCATCTTCCTTTCAGCATTAACCAAGTCTCTTTTGAGCTCTAAGTCCTTGAGCAGATATAATTTCCATGTTGTCAGGTGCTTCTTTATGAACTTTTAAAAAAATTCATCCAGGAATTTTTTAAAGTGCTACCACACTGTTTTACTTAAAAGGACATTTACAAAGACTAGAATATAAAGGTAATTTCTCTTTAAATGCATATGCATTATGGGCCATATTCAAGTTAAAAAAAACATATCAGAGAATGTCATTTGGTAATTCTTAGTCTATCGTATTTATTTTATTGGTTTATTTGTTGTTCATTCATTCATTCATCAATTCCTTCATTCACTAGATGTAAGGCATCTAACTAAAATAATTATTTTAGAAAAAAAGAATTTATAAACTGACGAAGGCAATACAGCAAATGGGAATAATTTTTTCCTCTGTTTATTTTCTCCTTTAACTCTTGGAAGCCAGGCTATGCTAGCCCCAGTCTTGCCTGGAACTGCCAAGCTCAAATAAACAAAGACCTGATATCAGGTGTACAGTTTTCAGCTTTTTTGAAAGATGCTTGTTCCTACAATTTTTCCATTAGCTCTAAAATGTATAAGACTTGACAAACATTTTATTGGACAAGGAACCATTTTCCTAGCATGGACTCACTGCATATATGTAGTGCTAGAGTGATTGAGGTTCTATCTTGCTTCATTTCCTCAGTGATTGAAAATAAGCATGACATTAAGAATTATTAGAGCTAGGTTTACATATTAACTCTACGGTTGTGTACATAAACAACATTTGACAAAGTTTTTGACATTGTATTTTATCAACTGTAAAATATGCATTATAATATCTAGTTGCATGAATGTCAAAAGGATTAAATTAGATTTTGTATTTAAAGTGTGCAGCATGTTTTGATTTTCCAGGGAATCCATTGATCACTGGTGACTTCCATAACTACCCAAGTTGCCTCAAATACAAAGATATGAAAACATTAATTTGAAATGATACATGCACCCCAATATTCATAGCAGCATTATTTACAGTTGGCAAGATATGGAAGCAACCTAAGTGTCCATCAACAGATGAACAGATAAAGAAGATGGTGTGTATATATATATATATATATGGAATATTACTCAGCCACAAAAAGAATGAAATTTTGTCATTTGCAACAATATGGATAGACTTGGAGTATATTATGCTAAGTGAAATAAGTCATACAGAGAAAGACAAATACTATACAATACAACTCAAATGTAGAATTAAAAAAAAAAACAAAGTTGTGTATATAACAAAAATAAGGAAACAATTACAGAATATAGAGAAGAAATTAGTGGTTATCAATGGGAGAGGAATGAAGGAGGGGTTAGATAGAAGTAGGGAATTAAGAGGTACAAACTATTGCGTATAAAATAAATCAGCTACAATAGTATATTGTACAACATATGGAATGTAGCCAATATGTTATAATAACTATAAATGGTATATGGTGTTATTTGCTCAGCTGTATCTGACTCATTGCAAACCTATGGACTGTATCTGGGCAGGCTCCTCTGTTCATGGAATTTTCCAGGCAAGAGTACTGGAGTCGTAGCCATTTTCTTCTCCAGGGGATCTTCCCAACCCAGTGATCGAACCAAGGTCTCCTGCATAGCAGATGGATTCTTTACACTGAGAGACCAGGGAAGCCCCCTATGTTTCTATTTTAAGTAGAATCAAAAGAACAATAATATTATAAATACATGTCATGAAATTGTTAATTATTTACTGCAATGAACCTTCTTTGCTATAGTAAATTCTTTGAAATGAGATTAAGCAGATACTTTTTTTCTTTATTAATATAGTATATTTCTTTATAATATGAATAAAAGTGAAATTCCCTCATTCATGTCCGACTCTGTGCAACCCCATGGACTATATAGTCAATGCAATTCTCCAGGCCAGACTGCTGGAGTGGGTGTGCTTAGTCGCTCAGTCGTGTCCGACTCTTTGCGACCCCATGGACTGTAACCCACCAGCCTTCTCTGTCCATGGGATTTTTCCAAGCAAGAATACTGGAGTGAGTAGCCTTTCCTTTCTCCAGGGGGTCTTCCCAACCCAGGGATTGAACCCAGGTCTCCCTCATTGCACAAGAATTCTTTACTAGCTGAGCCACAAGGGAAACTCCTTTATAATATATATGCTCTCTGTATCTATGTAAGGCATTTTTGTTCTCCAACATGTCTATAATAAAGAACAGGTAATTCTTGCTAAGAATGTTTTCAGGATGTGTACAGCACAGCCTTATTAGTGAGATCAACAAATAACAAGGTTATTTTGATAATCATGTGCATATTTTTTTCCTCAGAGGATTTGCGATGTGCTTGCCTTACACTATTTTCTATTTTATATAGACTGATAATATGGTCAGGTTCTAATATGCTTTCTATTTTTCATAATTTGTTAGACTTAATTTTAAAATATGTCCCGACTTGTTCTCATATTATAGTATTTTAAATAAAGGTTTGAACTAAAAGCTTTCCTTGATTTTCTTTTCTTTTCTTTTCTTTTTTTCTTTTCAACATGCTGTTTGTTGGGTAAATAGAATCTTAGTAAATTAAATAATGGGAGAGTTTATATATATACATAAATTAGACAAAATGTTATCATAAGCGATATCCTGGAAAGAGCACAAACACAAGTTTCTAAAATATATAAGAAAACTATTTTACAATCTGGAATATTAACAATTACCCATAAACTAAAATTATATTGCAGATATCTAAAGATGAATTATGCATGATCATACTTGAACTAGCTATGTCACTCTCTGGTTAAGATACAATACTTTCTGATTCAGATGCACTGACTCTATTGCACATATATCATTTATTAAACTCAATGCACCACATATTGATAGCAGTATCTCCAATGAATAAGATATACACTACTTTACACTGCCTCTAATATATCATGAGAAAAACATATTCTCTTTGACAACATTTAAGGGCAAAATGCAAATTCTGGAGCCCATAGTGATTCAGCATTCAAAAATGATGTCCATAATTTAAAATATAAATATATCACATTTAATTCATTGCTATGCTTCTGATTAAACATACAAATTTTCAAAATCAACTATATTGAGATATAGAAAATATTAAGTAATGAGCTTGTACTTTTCACATTATCTAAAAATATTAATAAATATAAATATTTAATAGGATATACAATCATACAAAGCTAACATTTTATATGGTATTTTATCAGCCAATATTCTCCAGAAACAGAGAACCAATAAAATATTTATAGTGAGATTTATTTCAATGAAATTACATATAATTTTGAGAGCTACCAAGTCTGAAATCTGTAAGACAGGTCAGCAAGCTGGAAAACTCTTTAGTAGGAGCTGATGTTGCACTTTTTTTTTTTTCCACATTGCGGAAAAATACCCCACAAGCATTTTATACCCAACAGAGCATTCCCTCATGCCTTGTTCCCCTTCCAGAAACTGGTCCTTTCAGATCCTCATATCCTATCAGGGCTTCCCAAAGATTTTAAGTCTATATTTTAGGGGCATGAAGTATACTCTCACTGAATATATTTTAATTTTATAGATTAGTATTTCTTAAAATGGAATTCTCAAAAGTATTTACTAAATTTCAAAATAATTTGTTTTTGCATTAAAAAGGATTTGGTTATTACTGAAAATTAAAAATCACTATTCTAGGTATTCATTGTACAGTGTAGAATGTTTCTCTCTCAATAAATGAACATTCTTCCTTTAGATAATGAGAATGATATAGATTATGGTTTTCCCCTCTTTTCCCTTTTACTTGGAAATACACAACAAAAATCCCATGGATGGAGGAGCCTGGTAGGCTGCAGTCCATGGGGTTGCTAGGAGTCAGACACGGTTGAGCGACTTCACTTTCACTTTTCACTTTCATGCCTTGGAGAAGGAAATGGCAACCCACTCCAGTACTCTTGCCTGGAGAATCCCAGGGACGGGGGCGCCTGGTGGGCGGCTGTCTCTGGGGTCGCACAGAGTCGGACACGACTGAAGTGACTTAGCAGCAACACAACAAAACTCAGTGTTGAACTGTAGTGCTAGCCCTGTTCTGGTCCCTCTGGTTACACAGCCCCTTTCCCCCACAACCCAGTCTGTTCCTACACAGGGCTCCAACTCCTCAGACTGGTGATCCCTCAGGCACTTGTTCCCCAGAGTGGAACCTTCAGGCCATGTTTTTCCAACAAAGCTGTGATTCATATACCCCAGAAGACAGCAATACGCCCATAGCATAGTTTCACAGAGACTTCCTCACAAAGGTCCATCCCCAACCCTTAGGTAAGGGAAATTTCCATTTCCATTTCCAAGTTACTCTCTGAAATGAGCTATTTTCCTCCTCATTATCATCTTTTACTGCTTCTTATTCACTCTTTTCAACTTCCCCCACCACCTTATGGCCTAATTTAAGTTCCTGGACTCTCCCCAAAACTCATTCAATGTTTACAAAATTGCCAAACTGCTCTGTGCTTTACTTCCCTCTTCCTGCTGCTACAGTCTTGGGGAATTCTTCTTCTTCCTCAAAGAGGTCTCAGTTTGGCCCCTAAAGCCTTTCCACTGATTGGATAAAGCCCATCTACTTTATCTTCACTTAGTGGCCCAGTGGTAAAGAATCTCCCCGCCAATGCAGGAGACACAGGTTTGATCCCTGGGTTGGGAAGATCCCCTGGAAGAAGAAATGGCAACCCACTCCAGTATTCTTTCCTGGAGAATCCCATGTAACAAGGAGCCTGCAGGCTACATTCCACGGGGTCACAAAGCATCGGACATAACTGAGCAACAGAGCACACAGAGAGTCAGCTGATTAGTAGATGTTAACAACACAGACTTTTAACACATCAACCATGTGTATTACAAACAACATTTTCACAGCAACACCTATATTAGTGTTTAATTGAAGAACTGATCACTATAGTTTAGTCAAGCTGACACATAAACCTAATCATCACAAATACTGTGTAAATGAATTACTGAATAATTTGTTCATTTTATATTTAAAATAAAATAAGCACTAGATTTTAAACAAAATATTTTTAAAATTTCTAAAATTATATAAGAATTTTATTAGTTTTATGTGGCTTTTCCAGATAAGATAAAGTATTGGAAGATACAATTCTCCCAGGATACTGTGTTTTAGGGATGGCATAATCCACTATTTCTGAATAGCCCAATTGCCAGTTTGCCTGCTTACATAAGACACTAATTCAAAAAACCTAAAGACATGTCTTAAATAAGAGTCTTAAGAAAAAAACATAATTTTTTCAGTAATAATCAAAATTACCTTATTTAGGTTTTGCTATTCCACTACTCTCAACATTCACTCAACATTTCTTCCCTTTGTTAGAGAAACCTGGATTCTTAGCTTGATCTCAGGCTATTCAGGATTCACTCTACATTTATGAATCTTCCTTGTAGCTAGGTGTGAACATGTAACTAATTCTGACTAATAGGATACATAAAAAAAAAATTCTGTGATAACTCCATTGTTATTCATCCCCTTAAATACAACTTCCTCCCTTTATGTTCTTTCTGCTAGCTGAAATGCAGACATTTTTGGACATAGAGCAGTTTTGAAATATGAATAAAATTCTTGAAAGTAGAGCCAGGACAGAGGAGAACTCTGCATACCTGGATTTATTATGACTTGCCTACTTCTAAATTTTTAAGTGAGAGAAATAAACTTGCCAATGCCATTTCAAAACTAACATAGATGATACATTTAACTATAAAGCTAATTGAAGTAAGGCATCCATAAAAAAAAAATTACATGTTTACAGGATAATTTTAAAATTAAGTTTAATTTTTTTTTTATACAAGGGAATTAGAAAAAACAATATGTGGAAAAAGAAAAATATCCTTTTTCATTTCTAGTACAGTTCTCCTTTTCTTCTATATTTCTCTCCATTTTCTCTTTTTACTTTTTCCCTCACCTTCACAAATATTTACATAACAACCTGGTGGAGCAATGGTAAACAATCTGCCCTCCAATGAAGCAGATGGGGCTCAATCCCTAGGTTGGGAAGATTTCCTGGAGTAGGAAATGGCAACTCACTCCATATTATTGCCTGCAAAATTCCATGGACAGAGGAGTCTGGTGAGCTACAGTCCATGGGGTTGCAAAGAGACATGACTGGGCAATTGACTGGCTGACTGATTCTAAGCATCAGACAAAATACTGTCTTTGGCTTTGTTGGTTTTGTAGTTAGCTATTGAGCCAGTGAAATTTGTTGTTAAGAGCACAGAGTTTGGGGCCAAACAACTGGGTCCAAATCCTGGCTCTATCACTGAAAAGTGGAGTCCAAATCCTGGTTCACATGTATATTGTATAATTAGTATGGATAATTAGTCCTGTTACCTGCACACTCTGGGTCTGATTTGATTGATCAAACCTTCTCAGTATATGCCATATTTTCTTGGTTCTTTGCTTGTATGGTAATTTGTCATTTGATACCAAACACAACATCCTTATGCCAGAAAGCAAAGAGGAATCAGAGACTTGATGAAAGTGAAAGAGAAGAGTGAAAAAGCTGGCTTAAAATTCAACATTCAAAAAACGAAAATCATGGCATCCAGTCCCATCACTTTATGGCACATAGACAGGAAACAATGGAAACACTGGCAGACTTTATTTTCTTGGGCTACAAAGTAACTGCAGATGGTGACTGCAGCCATGAAATTAAAAGACACTTGCTCCTTGGAAGCAAAGCTATGACCAAGCTAGACAGCATATTAAAAAGCAAGCTAGACAGCATATTAAAAAGACATTACTTTGCAGACAAAGTATGGTTTTTCCAGTAGTCATGTATGGATGTGAGCGTTGGACCATAAAGAAAGCTGGGCACTGAAGAATTGATTCTTTTGAACTATGATGTTGGAGAAGACTTTTGAGAGTCCCTTGAACAGCGAGGAGCTCAAACCAGTCAATCCTGAAGGAAATCAGTCCCGAATATTTATTGGAAGGATTGATGCTGAATCTGAAGCTCCAATACTTTGGCCACCTGATGCAAAGAATGAACTCATTGGAGAAAAGACCCTGATGCTGGGAAAGGTTGAAGTCAGGAAAAGCAGACAACAGAGAATGAGATGGTTGGATGGTAAACCTGACTCAATGGACATGAGTTTGACCAGCTCCAAGAGTTGATGATGAACAGGGAAGCCTGGCGCGCTGCAGCCCATGGGGTTGCAAAGAGTTGGACACTACTGAGTGCCTGAACTGACGGACTGATTGCAAATTTCACCCTGTGCATTGAATATTTTTACATTGTTATAAACTCTTTTGATCTGGGATACAGTTAATTTACTTGGAATCAGTTTGACTGTGTTGAGATCTTGTGCATAAGCTTTATTAAGCAGAGCAGAAACCGGTTTGACTTTAGGACTAATTTTGCAGTACCAGCCAGACAAAGCTTTTCTAAACTTTTTAATCAAATACACCAGGGGTCCCGCCACCCTGGTTAGGAATCAGGCTGCACAGCAGGAGGTGGGTGGCAGGCAAGCAAGCAGTTTCATCTACCACTCCCCATCGCTCCCTGTCTATCGAACTATCTCCTGAATAGTGTTCCTCTCCGACTCTCTCCCATGGAAAAATTGTCTTCCACAAAACCAGCCCCTTGGGCCAAAAGATTGGCGACTGATGCAATAAACTATGAAATACAATGTTTTTCACTTTCACTGGTGGAAAAGAAATCATTCCTTTTCCTGTGCAATTTTGATGCATTGTTCCCTGAAATCCTTTTGTATGACTCTTTCTCCCTTACGTTGTTTCCTCTCTTCTGTAACATATTTAGTATTTGGCTAAAGAATCAAGGGTGCTTCACTGGTGGCTCAGCAGTAAACAATCCACCTGCAATGAAGGAGATGCAGGTTCGATCTGTGGGTTGGCAAGATCCCCTGGAGAAGGAAATGGCTACCCACTCTAGTATTCTTGCCTGGGAAATCCCATGGACAGGGGTGCATGGCAGGCTTCAGTCCGTGGGGTCGCACACTAAACAACTAAAAGAATTAAGGAGGTTCCCTTTCAGACCTCTAGAGTTCATTCTCTCTTATGTGTTCTCTCTGTCTCGACCACATTTCCTCTCTCTGCTATACTCTCATCTTTCTCCTGTTTGATATCCTTTCCATGTTAATCATAGCTTCCTCTTTTCTTCAGATCTCTGATTCTATTTATGCATTTCAAGAACAATTCTTGACTCAGTTCTGGGCTCTTTCTTCCTAAGCTACATCCTAGATACTTTCTCCAGGAAGTAAACTGGGGTACTTGTAGAATTTGGCTCTTTCATTTCTCATCTCTCAGGGATCACTATTCTCTTGTCTGATATCTAACATGTTATAAATGGCTGACATATATTTTGCCAGCGGTTTTTGTTTTTTGAGTTGTTTTAAGTGGGAAAGTAAATCCATTTTCCATTACTCTATTTTTGTTTCATGAATTTACATCTGGTCTATAAAGTTTATCATAAAAGCAGTCTGCATAATAAATTTAGAAGCTTCAGTATTACATTTCATTATGGCATCTAAAATTATTCTTTTGGAATTCACAGACCTTTTTTTAAGAATCCACAAGTTAGCTTTATAGGGATCAGTGCTTTTATTACTGGACTAAACAAAGTTTTGATTTCTTACAGAGATGAGCATTTTCTAGGTGTCTTCTACTTTTAGAATGAGATCATTCTTAAATGGTTCACTTAAGCTTTTAAGTTTCATACTGTGGACATAACTAAGCTTAAAATGTTGAACTGCCTTTAATATGCACTCCAAAATATTTGTTTGCTATTCTATTTATCTATATTTATTTTGTGTCTGCATTAACAGTACTTGTGTTCCATTGAGTAAGAATCATTTGAACAGTAATAGTCCATGCAATTTATATACATCCTATGAAAAATAAAGCCATACTTGGGAGGATATTCTCATGAGTGGTGTTTCATTAAAAAGTAGGTCATTTTGTTTTTTCTGGATATATATGCTCTTCCAGAAATGATAAATCTTTCTCTGTTAGATATTAATTCACAGCCCCCAAATATAGGATATAAATAACTGTTTCATGTTGCATAGAGCATGGAAACATCTGTTGGTTATTAACATAACATTAGAATCTGACAAAATTTAGTTCTGGTTTGTAAAGCTCATTACAAACATTCTGTGATTAATTTACAAGCTTCACAATTATGTTTTATTAGGTCATCTAACATTATTCTGAAATAATAGTTTTTTTCCTTTAGGATTTTTAAAGTGTTTTTTAATGTTTTGATATTAAAAATGAATAAAGTTACTGAAACCATAAGTCACTCATCTTGAAAGCCTATTTGATTTTTATTTATCTTCATTATAAAAATACAGTAACATTTGCAGAGCAAGTGTTAGAATAGTTGGTAACTTGTAGAACACTCAGTTACCTTATGTGTCCTGAGAAAACTGACTACACACTGAGTGATTTCATTTACCATTCTGGTGGACTAACAGTGAACGCCTGTTCAATGGAGTTTGGACATATATTTATTTTTTTTTATTTATATAAATGTAATTTATATTGTTTATTATGTTGAGGTCAAAGGGCCTCAACAAAGTAGTTCTTTTTTTTAACCTTGTGATCTAGTATTTTTCTTTATTATAAAATCATTAAGTATTTGCTTGTATTTTGTTATAATTTATCTTTATTTTTACTTATAATATGACATACAAAAATAAACTCAAAATTGATTAAAGACCTAAATGTTAGACTGGACACTCACTGCAAAACTCTCAGAGGAAAACACAGGGAGAACATTCCTTGATACAAAACACAGCAATATATTTTTGGACTTGTCTCCTGGAGTAATGGAAATAAAACAAAAATAAACAAATGGGACCTAATTAAACTCAAAAGCTTTTGCACAGTAAAGGAAACCATAAACAGAATGAAAAGACAATATACAATATAGGAAAATATATTTGCAAATGATGCAATCAACAAGCGATTAATCTCCAAAATTCACAAACAGCTTACTGCAGCAGGATATAAAAAACAAACAAACAAACAATCCAATCAAAGATGGGCAGAAAACCAAAGGAGACTTTTTTTCCAAAGGAGACATACAGATGGCCAAGAGGCACATGAAAAGATGCTCATCATCACTAATTATTGGAGAAATGCAAGTCCAACTATAATGAGATATCATTTCACACCAATCAGAAAGGTCATTATCAAGTCTACGAATAATAAATGCTGGAGAGGATGTGGAGAAAAGGGAACCCACCTAGGCTGCTGATAGGAATGTATTAATAAATTGGTACAGACAATATGGAGAACAGTACAGAGTTTCCTTCAAAAACTAAAAATTGAGCTACTATATGATCCAGCAATCCCACTCCTGGCCATATATTTGCAGAAAAACATGGTTCAAAAGGATACATGCTACCCAATGTTCACTGCAACACTGGTAAACAATAGCCAAAACATGGAAGCAACCTAAATGTTCATAGACACAGGAATGAATACAGAAGAATGTGGAACAATGGGATATTAAGTGTTAAATAAAAATAAAATCTGATAGCATAATAAGAACATGTATGATTTTAAAAGGAAATTGCCTGTCACACCAAGAACTAGTAAGATCTCAAACTGAACTGAAAAAAAGACAATCAATAGATGTCAATGCTGAGATGACAGAGATGTTGGAAATATCTAATTAAGATTTTAAGTAGCCATGATAAAAATGCTTCAAGTGACCAATTAAAAACATACTTTAAAAAAATAAAAAGCCTAGATAAAGAAAGTCAGAGCAGCAAAATAAGAGGTATAAGGAAGAACCGAAATGCTCTGTACCTGATTTCCAGGTGTGGAGTCAGAGAATATGTGTGTACACACATCACTCGAGTGCACAGTCCAGCCAGGAGGCACTTGGCTCTCTAGATCTGTGGGAAAGCGGCCTGTCTCGGCCCACTAAGCCATCTCCCAGGGGCCGGTAGCTCCCTGCACAGTGCCATTGACCAGGAAGCTGCAAAAGAGGTTTTAGTCAGACACCATAAAACTTCGCTGTCCTTAAAGAACTTGAGGTTTGTCTGGAATTCATGGTTCCCAGGTATCTTTCATCAGTTGTAGCCCTGGTCAGATCCGAAATGGCTTGAGATCTGGCTTCAAGGGAACATAATGTCTTTGTTTCAGAGACAGGTGGACCTAGGCACGATGGGTTCCCTTAAGTCCCTCTATTTCTACACAGCTCAGAAGCAAGGATCTATTCCAGGGCGTTGGGTGAACATGGGACAGCAAGCGCATGCGCAATTTGCTCTGCAGTGCCCAAGTACCTACTGTCAGGCATCCAGGCCCTGTGTGCCGTCAGTCCTGTCTGACTCTTTGCAACCCCATGAACTGTAGCCCACCAGAATCATGGGGATTCTCCAAGCAATTATCCTGGAGTGGGTTGCCATTTCCTTCTCCAAGGGATCTTCCCAACCCAAGGATGGAAACCAGTCTCCAGTATCGCAGGCAGATTCTTTACTGACTGAGCCACACACGGAAGCCCTCCAGGCCCTCTAGCCAAATATGATAAAAGGCCCTGCCTGCCAGGCAGGCCATGCCCTAAGGCCAGTGGTTTCCTGCAGAACTGGAAAGGTCCTTACTGGTAGAACCCTTATTACCACTCAGATGTATCTTAAAAACAAACAAACAAACAAACATTATTCCCTATCTCTGTGAATGCTCTCCAGTCCATCTCTTGGTAGGTAAAATGTAAGCACTAATCTTTATTATCCTTCTCCATGGTGACATGTAATCAATCTGTCAAATAGTGTTGCTATTTTTTATCTTAATATACCTAAAATGTATTGTTTTCTCTTTGTTTAAAATGTCTAATATTATTTATATTTGGTTGCAAACCAAATAGTAAATTCTTATTTATCCAAAAAGGTAACTTTCTTGCATATATCTCAAATCGGCTACGCAGTCTGAAATCAAATTTAGGAATGAGAAGAAATTAAGGCACTTCCAGGGAATTGCTTCCCTGGTGGCTCAGATGGTAAAGAATATGCCTGCAATGCAGGAGACCTGGGTTTGATCCCTGGAACGGGAAGATCCCCTAGAGAAGGTAATGGCACCCTACTGCAGTATTCTTGCCTTGAGAATTCCATGGACAGAGAAGCCTGGGAGCTAGAGTCCACGGAATCTCAAAGAGTCAGACAGGACTGAGCAACAAATAATTTCACTTTCAGGGGCTTGAGTAATAGAAACTTCTCAACATACTCCTGGAGAACTACCTCCAGAGTGAACAAACTCCTGCACTATGCACTGATTCTAATGTAGATAACATGTCTATAGGCAATTGGCTGATTTCCCTGGGATATGATATTGGAGCTTAAATGCAATTATACTACTAGCAAATTAGCTACTCAGCACCTTGATAAGGGGCAAGTCCTTTGCATTGATACCGTCATGATCTCTGTCTTTAGCTCTGTAGACACTATTTTTGATCCCATAATGCGAACTTTAGTGTGGCTAAGGAAGATGTTCCACTGGCATCCATTGAGTGGGCTGTCCTGACCTCCTAACCATGAAGACCTTCTTTCTAACATTTACATTTGGCAGAACTCTCTCTTATCCTGGGCATGTTTTAGAACATTCAAGCTGCTATAATGGAATACCACAGACTGTGTGGTTTATAAACAACAGAAATTTATTGCTAATAGTTCTGAAGACTAGGAAGTCCAAAATTAAGGTATCTTGTGAGAGTCCACTTTCTGGTTCATAGAAGTCCACCCTCTGGCTGAATCCTCACATGAAAGAAAGAGCAAGGGAGTTCTCTGGAACCTCTTTTATAAAGGCACTAATCACTCCCCAAAAGCCCAGCCTCCATGAATTTTAAGGACACAAACATTCAGTTTATAGCAGAGCCCTTCCTTTGAGGTAATTTCATTGACTACTTCTCAAAAAATTGAGACCCATATACCAAATATACTGCTTTTTATTCCCTGTACAGTGCTCATAAGTCTAAATAAATATTAGACTTAGACAAATTGGAATTTTTTAATGTAGTCACTGAGAGAGTTTTACTTTTCACCTGCCCTTTAGGACTACATTCATTTAAGACCATAGAGCAAGCAAAGTAGTGGTTGATTTCCATCCAATATAAATTAGAGAAAAAATCGTCTATCAGAAATTAGGCTAGGGAGGCAATAGCTTTCCAAGGAATTTGCATACTATGTATGTATACAGACCACTCATGAAACTTAATTATGCTGTAAGAACTAACTTTTACTTTATTTGAAATACACCATTTTAATTATGAAATGCAGTTTTAAACTCCTTATAGCTAGTTGGAAATCCAGCTCACAAAGAGAAGGTTATATCAAAGAATGTTCTTATGCCCTATAGCAAGTTTTACATTTCAGAGCACAACAACAAGTAACAAATCTTTCTAAGATTAAAAAAAAAGAGAGAGAGAGAGAAATTGCTTTTCAAACTAAGAGTAATTTGTTTCAATAATTTATGAACCTCATGATTCTCAACAAGTGGATTAACATGGCACACATGTATTATTCCCATTTGTCACAATCCATTCCTAGACTATTGCACCTCCTGTATCCAAAAGAAAAAGCTGTCAACAGTGCAGTCAGACAAGCTATAGTAGCAATATTCTTCTGGTCCCCATTAAACTAACAGTTAAGTCAATTAGGTCATCCAGGAAATGATTCAAACAACAAAATAAGCAACAATAGTATCTGCAAAATCAAAAGTGATCAAGATAGCTGTAATAGTCCTTCAGCTTGACTAAACTTTAGAAAGACTCTTTCCTGATTCTGGGCCCTGACCTTACTTTTCTTAGAGAATTTACTTTAGAAAAGTTGTAACAGTAGGAAATTTCCTGGCAATACAGTGTTAGGAATCTGGGCTTTCACTGTCGTGGCCCATGCTCAATCCCTGATCAGGGAACTAAGATCCCTCAAGCTGAGTGGCATGGCCAAAAGACAAAATAAAATAAAAAACAAACAAAAACTACTCCCACCCCCACCCCCATCAAAAAAAAAAAACAACCAAACAACAAACCTTATAACTGTACGTTAATTCTCTATGGCTTTGAGATTTAAATATTTTTAAAAGATCTTGCCAGTTTTACAGCCTAGGAATGTCTTTCTCAAGGATCTGGGAGCCATCCCTTTGAAACAGAATCATGTAAAAGTTTCTTGGGTAGGATGGGAACCTAACTTCAGGGGGGGTAACTCACAAACACAGGTGGCCTAATCCAGAGAAATAAATCTGCAAACTCAGGAATAACTCAGTGTGTTCAATACATCCCATTGAGCAGTCTCCCCACAAATGTCCTTAATACTTTTCCACTAGCTCATTTCAGCTCTTAAACTGCCAGCCCCCCACATCTTTTGTTTCAGTCGAGTTAAGATGAGGCTGAGTTCTGTCTTATTGCAATAGTAAAGTCTTTGTTTCCAATTTACCAGTTTAACTTTGTCCAGCACAATTTTTGCTTTGGCATGAGCCACCAATAATATTTCTTTCTCCACTTTTAGTGCTCTGTCAACATATGTCCCAGTGAAGCACCAGAAATTTAAATAAGGTACATATTGATCATCATAATCTCCCATTCTTCATTGTTTGTCTCTGTGTAAGGCATCTAAGGTGACTACATGTTTTATCAAAAGGAGCTCATCAATAAAGTGAGTCAGCACACTGTTCTGCAAAACAGTAAACTTCCTAAAATTTATAATGAGAGGATTAATGTTGATATTTTCATATGAGTACAATATTATGCTTTCTAGGTAAAAGCACTATTTTTAAAATATTTTATCTTCATGCAATGGAGCAAACGTCTCCCTTGATGCAGCATCCATACTGATTTATTCCAATAAGGTCCACATCTGCAACATCAGAGGCAGTTTGAAATATGACTTGATTAAACTCTTTAAAATTCACTATCATCCTTCCAACTTCATCTCTTTCCTGATATAAATAAGTTTTAAAAATAAATGAAGATATGACAAGAATCACAAATATACATTTCAAGTATTTGGTGCTGGCACCAATACGCACACTGAATGAACCCAAGGATACATGACACTAGAAGAATTGGATAACCCTTAATTACTAGTCTCTAAAAGAAACTAAGGTAGCATGGAAGCCAGCAAATATTGCTGCAGAATCCTAAAGTCAGAAACATAGAACAGATAATAGAAAACTATGTCCCTAGAGCTGAACATTTATATGAGTTACAAATAAATTTTGTAGATAAAAAGGAGATAAAAGGCAGAGAGGAAATGATAGAAAACTAGTGAGCCTTAATTAGAGAAGGGAGGGATACATAGTACCAAGTGTGATTTGGCTGGTTATGCAGGTAGGTGACAGAATTTGTAGTACGTTGAAGACTATGTTAACCTGGTTTGTTTTCATCCTAAGAGCAGTAAGTAGCAAGGAAAGGTATTAGACAGAAAGATTTTAAAACTAATGTAATCAGTTTGCATTTTAATATAATTATACATGTTTTTCACACCTCAGTTGAGATACCATCTCTTTTGAGAACTTTCTAAAGCTCACATTACATGTAAAATCAAAACATGTTTATGAGCCTCAACTGTTCACATACATACCACACTAATTAGTCTTTCACAGTATTTACTAAAGATATATATTTTAAATTTTCACTTTTTTTGCCTCTTCTGGACCATAGTTACTGTGTTTTACTCATATGCGACTCATAGTGGGAACTCAATACATTCCTAGCAAAAAAAAATTGTTTAACCCTTAAGTATGCCAATCACTATAGTGATATATTCTCTGCCAATACTCCAACTTGATATCAGCTATTGTCTCCTGGTAGTGACTCCCTGTATCACAGGATAAGTTCTGATATCTCATGTCTCATATCTATTTTGTAGTGTAATGGCAGAAATTTTCTGAAAATTTATTAAATTCTAAATATTTCAACTGTAAGTAAAAACAAAACTAAGAAAACTTAGCTCATATGTGATTTTCAATTATCTGTGTCATAATCCAATAAAATAATTAATCACAATCAAATACCCTCATATGATACTCTCTATAACATAATTTATCTTAATCATAATCTACTCAGAATATCTTATTTCCAAGTTTACAAGTTTGTTGTGTAAAGTTCTTATTTTACTTTGTCACCAAGTTAAAAGAGAAAACAAGGCACTGGAAAGTGAGGACAAAAATTTTGTTATAATTGAATATATTATGAGAGCTAAGAAGATAATTTCATGCTGTGATTTTGCTTTGTTTTCACTAATTTGTTTTCTGAAATGAGTCATATTTCCCCTTAAGCTAGTTGTAAAATAATCTCAACCGTATTTTCCCTTTGTTCTAAAACTACCATCAAATTAGGCAAATTAACAATTTTCATTGTTGCTTATTTTGAGTAATTTATCAATCTATCTTTCATGTTAACTAGTACATTACTTTTACAAAACAACCAATATTATGTAATTTAAGATAGCAGGCATATCAATCTTCAGTTCAGTTTAGTTCAGTCGCTCAGTCGAGCCCGACTCTTTGCGACCCCATGAATTGCAGCACACCAGGCCTCCCTGTCCATCAGCAACTTCCTGAGTCCACCCAAATCCATCTCCATTGAGTCGGTGATGCCTTTCAGCCATCTCATCCTCTGTCGTCCCCTTCTCCTCCTGCCCCAAATCCTTCCCAGCATCAGGGTATTTTCCAATGAGTCAACTCTTTGTGTGAGATGGCCAAAGCATTGGAGTTTCAGCTTCAACATCAGCACTTCCAATGCACACTCAGGACTGATCTCCTGTAGGATGGAGAGCTGGGCTCTCCTTGCAGTTCAAGGGACTCTCAAGAGTCTTCTCCAACACCACAGTTCAAAAGCATCAATTCTTTGGTGCTCAGCTTTCTTCAGAGTCCAACTCTCACATCCATACATGACCACTGGAAAAACCATAGCCTCGACTAGATGGACCTTTGTTGCCAAGTAATGTCTCTGCTTCTTAATATGCTATATAGATTGGTCATAACTTTCCTTCCAAGGAATAAGCATCTTAATTTCATGGCTGCAATCACCATCTGTGGTGATTTTGGAGCCCAAGAAACTAAAGCCTGTCACTGTTTCTGTTGTTTCTCATCTGTTTGCCAAGGAATGATGGAACTGGATGCCATGATTTTAGTTGTTTGAATGTTGAGTTTTAAGCCAGCTTTTTCACTCTCCTCTTTCACTTTCATCAAGAGGCTCTTTAGTTCTTCTTTGCTTTCTGCCATAGGGTGGTGTTGAGTTTAGTACATTATTAAATCCATATTCAAATCAAGTCCCTCATGATTATACAGTAGAAGTGACAAATAGATTCAAGAGATTATATCTGATAGACAATGTGCCTGAAGAACTATGGACTGAAGTTCATGGCATTGTATAAGAGGAAGTGATCAAGATCATCCCCAAGAAAAAGAAATGCAAAAAGGCAGAATAGCTGTCTGAGGAGGCCTTACAAATAGCTGAGAAAACAAGAGAAGCAAAAGGCAAAGGAAAAAAAGAAAGATATACCCATATGAATGCGGAGTTCCAAAGAATAACAAGGAGAGATAAGAAAGCCTTCCTCAGTGCCAGATGCAAAGAAATAGAGGAAAACAACAGAACAGGAAAGACTAGAGATCTCTTCAAAAAAATTAAGAGTTGCCAAGGGAATATTTAATGCAAAGATGGGCACAATAAAGGACAGAAACAGTATGGACCTAAAAAAAGCAGAAGATATTAAAAAAAAAAAGGCAGTAAGAATATACAGAAGAACTAAACAAAAAAGATCTTAATGACCCAGATAACCATGATGGTGTGATCACTCACTAAACCAGAATCCTGAAATGTGAAGTCAAGTGGACCTTAGAAAGCATCACCCAGAATCCAGTTGAGCTATTTCAAATCCTAAAAAGATGATGTGTGAGTGCTCACTCAATATGCCAACAAATTTAGGGAAACTAGCACTGGCCACAGGACTGGAAATCAGTTTTCTGAAATGTTGAAAGTCAAGTAGCAAAGACCTTAGAAAGCATCAACTATGAACAAATGTTTAAGTGGATTTAGAGGCAGTGATGGAATTCAAGTTGCCTATTTCAAATCCTCAAAAGATGATGCTGTGAAAGTGCTGCTTTATCAATATGCCAACAAATTAGGGAAACTCAGCACTGGCCACAGGACTGGAAAAGGTCAGTTTTCATTCTAATCCCAAAGAAAAGCCAAAAGTGTTGAAACCCTTTTCCCAGTTACGTGCGTGCTAAGTCGCTTCAGTCATGTCTGCCTCTTTGTGACTCTACGGACTGTAGCCCACCAGGCTCCTCTGTGCATGGGATTCTCCAGGCAGGAATACTGGAGTAGGTTGCCATTTCCTTATCCAGGGGATTTTCCTGACTCAGGGACTGAACCCACATCTGCTGCGTCTCCTACATTGGCAGGTGGGTTCTTTACCACTAGCGTCACCAGTTCAATACAGTTGGACCAGCTATGATCATTTGTCCAAAGGGAAAGGAAATAAAGTTCCAGGGACTACTGTGGAATATTCATCTCTTATCTCTATAGGTATTACATTAGAACTGTAATTTCAGTGATGCATTGTAGATAGCCATTTGCAAACCTCAGTGGAAACTGCTGTTAGAGAAAACTAGTATCTGTAAATTAAAGCAGATTTTGAATTGATCTTGCTAACAAGGAGACTTCGTCAGGGTTGTGAATAAAATTGTACAAATTAAAGAATAACAAAATCACACTTCTATGTAAGTAAAAGTTTAACTCATAATGTATTTTAATAACAATATTTGTGATTCATTTACCAGTAATTTAGGAAAAATAAAGCTATAGGAATGTACTATTTACTAAATATTAAAATTCACTAATTGATCCTGGAATAATCATTATGAGATCCTTAATATTATTTCTATTCACAGATAAAGAGAGAAACTTAATGTGATTTTTTTTTTCACTTTCCCATATGAAGGCTCAAAGTGCCGCTATAAAAATTTGTTTGGTTACAAACTCTTACACAACACTATTTTTTTCCAAATAAAACTCATCATTTCCAGGAATAGATACAAGGGAATCCTATGGTGTTATATTTCTTGATGCCATTCTTTCAATATACATTTTTTATTTGAAAGCAAATTTGACATATCACTATAAGAATGATAGAAACACTGAAGTACATCTGACACTAGTTTTCTAATAAATTGGTGTTCTGCTTCTGCAACCATAATGTACTGGCATCTTAGTTCATAAACTTTCAAAGGACAGAGATTTTGTCCATAAAGCTCATTTATAAGAGTTAATACAATGTCCTCAGCAACTTTTGAATCTCAAGGTTCTAGTAAAAGAGAATGATCAAAGGATAACTTTGAAAATTGTTTGTTTTTTTTTAAGTTGAGGTCTTTTGAAACATCAATTGAAATATCATAATCTCCACATATTAGGTGAATAAGCAAAATTTCAATTTAAGAATAAGAAATATTTTCTTTATAGAAATTTTTAATATGTTGCTCTTTAATGTGGTATTTTCTTTTATTTTCTTCATATGTCCTATCTTTTTAAAAGTTAAGCTAGAATTTCTCATATATCCTAATGACTCTCCAGTATTCTGTGGCTGTTGACTTTTCAGTTAATTGTAAATCAGATCTCATCACCTGAGACAAAACTAAATGACCCCAGAAAGATTAAAAAAATAAAAATCCTCCATGCCCGAAATAAGAATCTTTAAAGTTGTATATTGGTTATTTATAATTTTATCAATGTTTTCTTAACTATCTCAAATGTTACTTCATTTATCCATTCTTTCATAATTCATTGGCAAGTTTATTTATCAAATGTTTATTCTTTCAATCTTCAGACACAAATGGTGACTATGATTTATGCCCTGCCTTTGTCTGTTTTAAACTGAATCAGTGTAGCAAAATAAAAGCCTGGTTTTGGAGTCAGGGTGTCTGGAAATTAGACCCTGGCTCTTCTACTCACTCTATCATTCAGTATACTAATCTATAAAAGAAAAACAATAATATCACTCTATAAGAGTGATTGAAATATTAAAAATAATATATATTATTTTACAAATCCCAAATATACTATATGATAGGCGTTATCTATTTTAGAACATACTTACCCATATTAATGCATTTTAATTAGTGCTTACTTTGAAGTGAACACTTATGCAGTTAATTTCCTGAAAACTATATATACAGTCTCCTTAAATCCTGTCTACATATTGATTTCAGTGTTTCCTCCCTATTCTATCCTTCAGTCAATTAAGGTGAATCATCTAAAGTTGGTCATAAAAAAAGACTCTAGATTTTTAATATTATTAGCCAGTTATATTATAAATGTAGATGATTTTTGTATATTATAGTAGCCAACAAAACATAGCATCAGGTATGTGTGTGTTTGTGTGTGTGTACATATCCATGTAAATACCTTAGTTTGTTTTTCTTTTTTAAACTTTTTAAACTTGGGTAAACTGTAAGTACATTTCACTGTAAGTACTAAGATTACGATTTACTACCAGGGAAATTTGTATTAAATTTGGAAGGTGATGCAAAGCCACAGCCACAGTGCTGTGAAGTCTGGTGTAGGGCACCAGACTGACTTGTTTTGTTGGCAAGGAGCAACAGCTGGGCCTGGGCTCTTCCAGATCCCATCAGATCTCGTTCAGCTTCTCTTTGTTCTGGGAGACCAAAAGAGAGTCATAATTGCAAGGGTCATAATTGGATTCCAATTTGACCTCATCAATTCAAGTTTTCTATGTAGAATCTAGTTGATACTCTCAACTTACTACACTGTATCTAACTTCTTTTCTGATTATTATTCTCCTGACCTTCAACAGCTCTAGGTTCACCATCTGACAAAGAGTCATGAGTGTTCCATGGGCATCTTCATGCAATGCACATATGCTTAAGATCTAATTCCGATAATAAATAATAAAAAATGGAGACTGTAATCTTGGCATCAGGCCCCAAAGATTTTGTACCCAGATAACACAGAATACAGCTTCATGTGAAATGCACATAGCCCTTTTATGAGAATTGGTAATATATAGGTTCATAATCTAAGTTTAACTAATACATATAACAAAAGCTATACCAAAAAAGTCAGACCACAGATGAAATATTGAAATTATTACAAAAATGCAAAGATCCTTCCACTTGTATTTGTTTGTTTGCTTTCTATTACACTATAATATAACACTCAGGTTAAAGAAATACAAATAAAAGTATAGTTTCTAAAAAACAATAGTAACAAGAATCTAACATACAAAATTTTTTTTTAATGTTTTTAAAGAATGGAAAAAAGGGAAATAGCACAAGTTGAAAAAGCACAAGTTCATGAATTATAAAATAAAAAGAAATGATACCAATCAAAACATTTTTTTTTAAATAAGAAAGCACAAATACACAAAATAAGAAATTTCAAGGGAGGGATAACTATCAAAGCAAAGAAAAAAAATTGAAGACAAACTTACTTGCTCAAAATTAGTCATACAAACTTGTTAACATAGATTAAGAGTCAGCATCTTTTTCCTTGTATGTCCAGATGGTAAATATTTTCAGCTGTGTGAGTCAATACTGTCTCAACTATTCAACTTTACCATTTTTGTGTGAAAGCAGTCTTAGACAGACACAAATGAATGAGCATGGTCATATTTCATCCTGGGTCATAGTTTGGTAACTTAATCCTCAACAGTATGTAAAATTTCCAAAGAAAAGGTATTTAATCAAAAATGAATCTTGTATATAAAGGAAGTTTAATTAAATAAATTTCCATTAAAGACATAGAGAATATGATTTTATCTACCCTTCAACAAGGAACCAGATATAGATGGTGTTATAGATAAACTCTACCAAAATACAAAAGGGCCAGATCATCATGGTGCTCCTTGTCATGTACTTTAATTGTCTGGATCATATAAAAATAGGTGTGATTAAAATATTATTTTAATAAAACAAGATGAACACTGATTTAGTGATCCAAATATTAAAATGATAACAAAAATAATCCAACAATACATTAAAATATATATAATCAAGCAATGTTTAATCCAAAAATGCCACAATTAGTCAATAAAAAGAAAGTCAATAACATGATTTACCATTCTACGTATCTAAAGAGAAGAAACACATGGTTATCTTCAGTATGCTGAACAGTAATTCAACAAATGTAATAACCCTTCTTGATTTTGTCACACATGTCTATCTATCTACTTATTGTCTTCTTATTTATCTGTCATTCAGCCTATTATGTAGCTATCTAGTAAGCCATTGTCTTACTTGTGACATTAGCATCATTCCTGCTAAAGTCAAAAATAAGGGAAAAATGCTCTCTCTATTCAATATCATTTAAAAATCGGTTATATATGTCAGCCAATACTATTAGAAAAGCAAAATATAGAGTCATAAGAAACAGGAGAAGAATTAATGATCTTTATATTTACAAAATATGCTGAATATCAAGAAAATAGGTGTTAAACCTGAAATAGAGCAAAAAGAGAATTTAATAATCTAGCAAGATATAAAGTGACCTAAGAAATAGCCTTAAATATATACTTAAAATAATCATTTAAAAGACATAATAGAAAGAAAAAAAATCAATTTATGTTAGCAACCAAAAAAAGAGAAACCATTTAGAAATAAACTTGGCAAAAGTATGAAAATCTATATGAGGCAAATGCTTCAAAATTATTTAATTTACTCATATGGATTTGCATAAAATTAAAGACATCTCCTTCTCTAGGATATAGCCACTTAATTTGATGGGGACAGTTGAGCAACTAAAGAATGTGATTTTCTTATTACAGAGAAAGTAGTCTGGGAGACTGGAGAGGGAAATGGCAACCCACTCCAGTATTCTTGCCTAGAGAATCCCGTGCACAGTGGAGCCTGGTGGGCTGCTGTCCATAGGGTCACACAGAGTCGGACACGACTGAAGTGACTTAGCAAGCATGCATGCATGCATTGGAAAAGGAGGTGGCAACCCACTCCAGTATTCTTGTCTGGAGAATCCCAGGGACAGAGAAGCCTGGTGGGCTGCCATCTATGGGGTCGCACAGAGTCAGACACAACTGAAGCGACTTAGCAGCAGCAGCAGCTGCAGTCTGGGACATGGAACAACATTAGACAATGCTAATAAGAGGTGTTTTACAGGTGTTGACTGAGATGGAGTGAAACTGGTCATGAGAAATAAATTGTTTAAATAGGTGTGATAATAGGACCAGGGAAGGGTCATGCATATGAACACTGAAGTAATTTTGAATGATGTGAGGAATATGAATGAAGATAAATACAGTACCAAGTGAAACCGATCTTTTTTATAGGTTTGTATTCTCTGAAGAGTGAAATTATGTAGTGAAAGTGAAAGTCGCTGGGTCGTGTCCGACTATTTGCAACCCTGTGGATTATACAGTCCATGAAATTCTCCAGGCCAGAATACTGGAGTGGGTAGCCTTTCCCTTCTCCTGGGGATCTTCCCAACCCAGGGATTGAACCCAGGTCTCCTGCATTGCAGGCAGATTCTTTACCAACTGAGCTATTGAACCTAGGAGAATAATTTCCATATGGATAGGGAAAAAAATTCTTGTATGTAACTAAAAATGAAAATAAGACAAGGAAGATTAGGATGTTATATTCTTGCTCTTTTTTATGTAGAAAATGAAGGTGGATAGTTTTGCTTTTTTATTTTTTAGGGAGATATTGTGATTTTAGGCTGCAGGACTATACGGGCCATCAAATAACAGCATTATTTGTCTTTGAGTTATGAATCTCAAAGTTTAATATGAACATTGACATCATAATGTTCCTCATAAGAAGAACAATGAAAACTTCATTATGAAAAAAAAAAGTTAACTGGACAAATACACTTTAGAAAAGAAAAGCAAGAAGACACCAGATACTTAGCATGTTGCTTTCTAAAAGAAAACATCATGTTACCAAATTATTCAGGATAAATGGATGGAGATTATAAAACATTTAAACCTGGAGAACAATTTTTCAGGTCTTGTATTAGGGGATAATCTTCCATAGGAAACAAGAAGCTTCTCTTTATTTTTGGAAGTGAAGATTAGAGGGCCGTTTGTTTAGGGACAATACAGAATGTTCCCCTCTTCGTGAATAAGACAGATGGTTTCCAAGACTTCTTATAAGTCTTATAGTTAAGAATTCTGTATATTATTTGATACAGTAAATAACATGTTAGTAAATTACTTGAATTAATAAGTCATTTCTATATGCCAATTCCTATGTAAAGTAGAATGTAAGTATAATTTCATTATTAAACTTTATCTCAGTGGAAAAAATGTAATATCATTGATTTTTAAGACAATATCAATAGAACAAAATGTACTTTGAGTTCACTACCAAGTAAATAATTCTACCTAATCCTATAAAGCCAGGAACAACAACAACAAAAATATTGTATCTTGATGTCAAGGGCTGTAAGTAAATTTTGGTGATAAGAAAATGAATTTCTTTGTCCTCAATTTCTATGGGAGAAATCGTTTGGTCTCATTTTATCGGCAAACATTTATAAATAGTGAATTTGAATCTACATGAAGTTAATGGATCTTTTATAAGTAATAATTTCTAAAATAGGATAGAGGGAGAGGAGGACATTACTTACAGTACATATATTAAAATACATAAAATTATATGATACTATAAGCAGGAAAATAATTATGTAATAACCAGCCATCAAATTCAAGGTCGAAATTGCCTGGGAGGGATGGATATTTATTAATATTCAAACACCTGTTATAATTATTAAAATACATTACGGACTGTAAGTTCACTGCTAAAAGTAGTTTCAGCAAAATTTGGTGTTCAGTAGCTAAGTCATGCCCTGCTCTGCGACCTCACAGACTGCAGCACAGCAGGTGTCCTTGTCCTTCACTGTCTCCTGGAGTTTGCTCAAATTCAAGTCTTTTGAGTCAGTGATGCTATCTAACCATTTCATTCTCTGCTGCCTTCTTCTCCTTTTACCTTCAATCTTTCCCATCATCAGGGTCTTTTCCAATGAGTTGGTTCTTCCCATCAGGTTTCCAAAGAGTCAAATCTTCACATCAGATGGCCAGAGTATTGGAGCTTCAGCTTCAGCATCAGTCCTTCCAATGAATATTGAGGGTTGGTTTCCTTTAAGATTGATGGGTTTCATCTCCTTGCTGTCGAAGGGGCTCTCAAGAATCTTCTCCAGAACACAATTTGAAAGCATCAATTCCTTGATGCTCATTCTTCTAACTCTTACAAGCATTGGGGGCTTCCTTGATAGCTCAGTTGGTAAAGAATTCACCTGCAATTCCAGAGACCCTGATTCAATACCTGGTTCAGGAAGATCCCCTGGAGAAAGGATAGGTTACCCACTCCAGTATTCTTGGGCTTCCCTTGTGACTCAGCTGCTAAAAAATCGGCCTGCAATGTAGGAGACCTGGGTTTGATCTGGAGAAGAGAAAGGCTACCCACTCCAGTATTCTGGCCTGGAGAATTCCATGGACTGTATAGTCCATAGGGTTGCAAAGAGTCAGACACGACTGAGTGACTTTCACTTACATGACTACTGGAAAAACCATAGCTTTGTATATATGGACCTTTGCTGGAAAAAGTTATGTCTCCCACTCTTAATATGCTGTCTAGGTTTGTCACAGCTTTCCTTTCAAGGAGTAAGCATCTTTTAATTTCATGGCTGTAGTCACCATCTTCAGTGTTTTTGGAGCCCAAGAAAAAAATAATCTGTTCCTATTTCCACTTTTTCCCCATCTATTTGTCATGAAGTGCCATCACGGGCTGCCATGATCTTAGTATTTTTAATATTGAGTTTTAAGCCAGCTTTTCCACTCCTCTTTCACCCTCAGCAATAGGCTTTTTACTTCTTCCTTGCTTTTTACTATTAGAGTGGTATTATATACATATCTGAGGTTGCTGATATTTCTCCTGTCAATCTTGATTCCAGCTTGTGATTCATTCAGCCTGGTATTTTGCATGATGTACTCTGTATATAAGTTAAATAAACAGGAGTGATCCATACAGTCAAAGGCTTTAACGTAAGTAGTACTACTACAATGAGTAGTAATAGTGTTAGTTGCTCAGTAGTGTCTGATTCTCTGTGAAACCATGGACTGTAGCCCTCAGGGCTCCCCTGCCATGGGATTCTCCAGGCAAGAATACTGGAGCCGGTTGCCATTCCTTTCTCCAGGGGATCTTCCTGACCCAGGATTGAATCCAAGTTTGTTGCATTGCAGGCATATTCTTTACTGTCTGAGCTACAGGGAAGCCCAATGAAGAAGAAAAAAAAAACAATGAATAAGAAACATATGCTCTTTTGGAATCCCCTTGATTTCTCTATGATCCAACGAATGCTTGCAATTTGATCTCTGGTCCCTCTGCCTTTTCTAAATCCAGCTTATACATCTGGAAATTCTTAGTTCATGTAATACTGAAGCCTAACTTGAAGGATTTTGAGCATTACCTTGCTAGCACATGAAATAAGCACAATTGCACAGTAGTCTGAGAAATTTTCCACATTGCCCTTCTTTGGGACTGGTATGAAAACTGACCTTTCCACTCCTGTGGCCACTGCTGAGTTTTCCAAGTTTGCCAACATATTGAATGCAGCACTTTAACAGCATCATCTCTTAGGATTTGAAATAGCTCAGCTGGAATTTCATCACCTCCACTAGCTTCGATCTTAGTGATGCTTCCTAAGGCCCACTTGACTTCACACTCTAGGATGTCTGGCTCTAGGTGAGTGACCATCTTTGGTATTATTCTTCTGTGTATTCTTGTTACATCTTCTTAATCTCGTCTGCTTCTGTTAAGTCTTTACCATTTTTGCCCTATTTTGTGCCTATTCTTGCATGAAATTTTCCCTTGCTATTTCCAATTATCTTCAAGCAACTTCTAGTCTTTCCCATTCTATTGCTTTCCTCCTTTTTTTTTTTTTTGCAAGCGAGAGCAATTAGGTAATGGAAATAAATCAAAAGCATCCACATTGAAAAGAAAGACATAAACTGTCACTGTTTGCTGATTTGACCTTATGTATAGAAAGTCCTAAAGACTCCACCAAAAATCTTAGAACTAACAAACTAATTCAGTAAAGTTTCAGGATACAAAATCGACATTTAAAAAATACTTTCATTTCTATAACTAATAACAAATTATGTGAAAAAGAAATAATGAAAACAATTTTATTTATAATAGCATAAAGTATAAAATATTACACATCTGAATTAATTTAATCAAGAAGGTGACAGATTTGAAAATTATAAGACATTGATGAAATAAATTAAAATGACACAAATAAATGACAAGATATTCTATACTCATGGATCAGAAGAATTAATGTTAACATGCCCATTCTACCCAAAGCCATCTAGAGATTCAATGCAATCCCTATTAAAAATTTAATTACTTTTTTACAAAATAGAAAAAAAACCCTAAAGTTTCTATGGAATCACAAAAGACACAAATAGCAAAACAGTCTTGAGAAAGAAGAACAAATACGGCATCAATAATTTATGAATACAGTTGGAAAGAAAAAACAACAACAACAAAGATTATGGTAAACTTAAAAGAAAATCTAGTCTAATGTATTTTAATATTCTTTGATAGCACATTGTTTTGATGTATGTGTATGCACATGTTTCGTATAATATTGAATCACTTCAAACCGCTACAGCTTCTTTCACTTAGTATAAAATCACATAATAATGAAGATTATGAAATGAAATGCTAGAATTCATTATGCTTTTAGTGAGGAAAATTGTAAAAGCCTTACATGCGTTTACTAAATATTACTACAATTCTATTAATTAGGATTGTTATTCACATTTTATAGATGAGAAAACTGAGGCACAGAGAGAAAATAACCGTGACACAACTAGTTAGTGGCAGGGCCAATAGTTAAATCCAGGCATTCTGGCTCCAAATCATATATTCTTAATGCCTGAAGTATAGGATTTCTTTGCTCATATATGCTCTGCTATTAATAGTACTTTTAATAATGTAGTGATTAATTTTATTTTTTTAATTTTAATCATCCTTTCTTTACTTATCTTCCAAAAATTGAGGTAGAATATGTATTAAATTGAATATTAAAATTTTAACACATCACTTTAAAGTATAAATCACTTCAGATAGCTACTAAACATTACTATATCTTATCACTTGGACAAAGAAATTTGATTTCAAATATCACAGTATTCAGGGCTTCCCTGATATCTCAGTTGGTAAAGAATCCACCTGCAATACGGGAGACCTGGGTTTGATCCCTGGGTGGGGAAGATCCCCTGGAGAAGGGAAAAGCTACCCACGCCAGTATTCTGACCTGGAGAATTCCATGGAATGTATAGTCCATGGGGTTGCAAAGAGTCGGACACTACTGAGAAATTTTCACATCATAGTATTTTGCAAAGTTCGTTTTAATTTTAAGAATAAGTGAAACAATTTAGTCCGATAGTATTTATCATCTTCAATTTTAAAATAAATAGCTGTCAAAATATTAAAGATCTGTAATAAACTGCATTCAGAGAGTATGTCTGTCAAATATACATTAACAGGATTCTACATATGAATTACTGCAGTAGCAGATTTAAAGGATGTAAAAATTATTGAGTATTACAAGTTAAAGACACAACATAGAGGGTGAATCATAAATAGATGGTTAGCTAAATATAGCAGGAAACATTGAATGTTATGAGGAAGAAGAGTGAATAAGAAAGTAACAAATGCAGGATGTGATTTATAAAACTAAAATAAATTAAAAATGTGTTATCCAGGCACTTGATAATCAAAAATTATAGATCTTTAAAATTGTATGGGTGATAAGAAGAAATTTAGCTTATCTACATTTTGAATTATATAATTGCTAAAGATCTATAGCATCCAAAATTTCCACAGCATTTTTCTCAAGTAGTGATTCCAAAAAAGCTTTTACCAGCTCTATTTATGGGAAACAGTATATTTGAATGCATCCCATTTTATCTTTCTTTTTTCTAACTCATAGATATTCTTCTTTAAATTGATATCTAATTTGCTGTCTTTAGTGATCTTCTTTTTGCCCCAGAGATAAAAGGTATTCAAATCTAATGCTTATTTTAAACAACACTCTTAACACTGTCTTAAGTAATGTAGTCAAGAAAATACCTTGTGGGTGCATGATGAACCTGGGTGCATGATAAACCATGTCTCCAAATATTCTTGCCAGCTAACATGAAAGAACAAGAACGAAAAAAAAAAAAAAACCAATTTCAGCACGAAGCTGCATAATTATCATAACTTAAAGACAGGTGATGCCAAATTGCAAAATAGCAAAAAAAAAAAAAAAAAAACCAGTAAGTAAAAGGTAAGATATCACCAAATTGCTGTGTTTAGCATCTTGGGCTGCCACCCCACCTCAGCCCAGCTGCAACGTTTTGGGGAGAGCAAATGCAGACAGAAGATTGGCAGGGAGGACAGAAGAGAGAGACTAGTGAAGGACCATGAGCATAACTTTGAATAACCACCAAGATTAAATCTACTTTAAACCGAAAACACTGGAAAAGTGTCTAGACAGGTTAAATCATGGTCTACAGGGAAAGGATTCAAACTATCAGCTACTTGAAAAGGCACAATTCAAGGCTACATGTGCTCTTTAAAGAAGTCAGTGAAATGTTAAAGGATTGCATGATTTAAAGGCCAGTTCTTGCAATACACGGATTCTGTGTGAGGAAAACAAAAGGCAAAAAGAAGGGGAAAAGGTCCTTTAGCAACTGGTATAAAGAAAAGAGAGATTTTTAAAGTATTGAAAGACAAACATAAACCATCAATTTGGAGTTCTCACAAAACCTCTCACATGTCTGTAACAAACGTTTTTTTTTTTTAAAGATACTAAAGTTACTGGACTTTGCTATCCTGACAGAAGAGGGCACCATTAAACTAATAATATCATGACACATTTCATTATCATAAAAATCAGTAAGAGGAAAATAAAGTCTTTGTGTAGTTATAGCAGAAAATCTAAAAACAAAATTCCAAACAAATCAAATGAAGAACAATACCCAAAGAAAATGTTATGAGCCAAAAGAAAATAAAAATCAACACTCCAGAGTTCAATATACTCAAACAAGCACAAAGTACATGCAAAACTATGTTAAACCAAAAATTTTAAAAACTAAAAAATGAATAAAAAGAGTGACAAATAAAGAAATTGAAACCAGAAACATATGGAAGAAAATCACAACATTTCAGGTGAAGACTAAATTCTAAAAGTTCTCATGGAGATTAGATTCATATGGAAATTTAATAAAGAACACTGAAAATAGAAAGAAATGCAATCAAAAGAAGGGATATAACAGAAAAAAGGAAAAAGTTTAGCAGAGATGAAAATAATTAGAAAATAATCAAATGTATTTAAATTGTCAAAAAAAAAAATCTATGACCCAAGAAACTTTCCATAAATAGAAAAAAAAAAATCTGAAAACATTTACAAAGGAAAATCAACTTCAAGTCATATACTAGTAAGACCATTAGATTTCAACAGGATGAGTACACTTCAATCAAATATTACTGGTGAGAATTTTAAAACATGTAAAAGTGATGACAGTGGAAAATAGAAAGTGAAAAGTTTGTCATATAGGTAAAAGCTCTGTATTAAATGATGTCAAAATAAACTGATAAACTAAGTTGTTAAAGGTCTAAGGTCATTAAATATAGACAAAAAGGTAAGAACTAGAAAAAAATATAAACCTTCTTAAATAAAACAAGCAACAAACAGGTAAAGGAGAAAAGAACATATATCTTGTAGAGAAAGAAATGCAGCGAAATAAAAACACAAAATTATAAAATACTACTACAGGGTTAGAAAAATCTTATCAATCATAACAGTAAGAGAGAAAAATCAACCGTTTAAAAAAAAAAAAAGATTTTCACTATGGCTCCCAGAAAAGACCAGTTGTATATGACACACATCTAAAACAAAGTAAAACAGAAAGGCTTAATATAGTGATCCATATAGGCCATTGAAGAGTATTGAGTAGAGTTCCCTGTTCTATCCTTGCAGGCTCATCTGTCCATGGGATTTCCCAGGCAAGAATACTGGAATGGGTTGCCATTTCCTTCTCCAGGGGATCTTCACAACCCAGGGATTGAACTTGGGTCTTCCCCATTGCAGGCAGGTTCTTTACCATCTAAGCCACCAGGAAAGCCTGCAAAAACAAGTTACTCTCTTTCAAGCCGGAATCAAACCAGCAACCTAAGAATGGCCGTGGACATTCATCTACAGTCCTGCACTCTACCAGCTGACCTATCAAAGGGTGTGTGCTCTACTGTAGGTCCTTATTAGTTATCTATTTTATATATAGTAGTGTGTATGTATCAATCTCAATCTTCCAATTTATCCCTCTGAACCCCCACCCCACCCCATTACCCCTGGTAAAGATGTTTATTTTCTTCATCTGTAACTCTATTTCTATTTTGTAGGTGAGTTCATTTGTTGTATTTTTTTTTAGATTTCACATAGAATCAGTATCATATGCTATTTGTCTTAATCTGTCTTTACTTCATTCAGTATAAGTATTTCCAGGTCCATCCATGTTGCTCCAAATGGTATTTCATTATTTTTATAGTTGAGCAACATTCCACTGTATATATGCACCACATCTTCTTTATTTATTCCTCTGCTGATGGACATTTAGGTTGAGTCCATGTCCTGGTCGCACTGCAATGGACACTGGGGTGCATGTATCTTTTCAAATAATGGTTTTCTCCAGATATATGCCCAGGAGTGGGATTGCTAGATCATATGGTAGCTCTATTTTCAGTGTTTTAAGAAATCTTCATACTGTCCTCTATGATGTCTGTATCAGTTTATGATCCTATCAACAGTGTAGGAGGGTTGCCTTTTCTCCACATCCAAGCCAGCATTTATTGTTTATAGATTTTTTTATGACGGCCATTATGACCAGTGGGCTTCCCTCATAGCTCAATTGGTAAATAATCTGCCTGCAATGTGGGAGACCTGGGTTCGATTCCTGGGTTGAAAAGATCCCCTGGAGAAGGGAAAGGCTACCCATTCCAATATTCTGGCCTGGAGAATTCCATGAGCTGTATAGTCCATGGGGTCGCAAAGAGTCAGACACGACTGAGAGACTTTCACTTCAATTCACTTCACTTCACTATTATGACCAGTGTGAGGTGACACCTCATTGTAGTTTTGATTTGCACCTCTCTAATAATTAGTGAAGTTGAGAATATTTTCATGTGCTTTTGAATCATCTGCATGTCTTCTATGGAGAAATGTCTACTTAGATACTTAGATCTTCTCTACTCAATACTCTGTAATGGCCTATATAGGGAAAGAATCTATAAAAGAGAGGATATATGTATATGTATAATAGACTCACTTTGCTGTAACCCTGAAATCAACACAATATTGTAAATCAACACATAACACATAAATCACCTTAATGATGTACATACTGAAAGAGATGTGATAAGACACAAATATAAACATAATAATAATAGCAAACTTTAACACATCACACTCAGTACAAGACAGATCAAGTGGACGAAAAAATAGGTGAAGAGGAAAAAATCTAATAACATAATCAACAGGGTAGACTTTATGCATGTATATTGAACACAACATCCAATACAGTCTTCTCAAGGGCCTACAATACATTCACAAAGTAGATCATACACTAGATTAAAAGTATACATGATTAACTTTAATAAAGAAGAATATTATAATTACAAAAAATTATTCTGATCATAATGCACTAAGATTAAAAAAAATACTTTAAAACAAAACATGAAGACCACTTTTGTTTTCAGCTCTGGCATGTGAAGAGCTTGAAAGGCATTAATCCCATTCTTACACTAAGAGCAAAGCAAAATAAAATGAAAATCAATAATTTTTATTAGATTTGTTGGACAGTTGAGGTAATAGGACAAACTATCACCCTGAAATATGGAAAAATACGCAAGTATAGAAAGTCACAGCCAAGATCTGATTACCTGGGGCAGAATGATCTAGAGCTATATACTAACATAATAAAAATACTTACACATTAACTTTGACAAACTACTGGAGATTTAGTAAGGATTAGTAAGGCAATGAGAAAATAAATGGACTGTGCTCTTATGAGCCTGCTGAATTCCCAACTTTCATAAATTTTGCCTCCAAAAGCCCCACCAGGTTTTCATGGAGAAGGGCCAAGAAAGATCTCCTTTGATTTTGGTAGCACAAAGTAAAAAAAAGTAACCATTTCGGAACACATTCAGAATTTTCTCCATAACAAAGGTCTACACTCCAGGGAACATACTTAAAAAGAAATAAAGGCAAAAATAAACAAATGAGACCTAGTTGAACTTAAAAGGTTTTGCACAGTAAAGGAAACCATTGACAAAATGAAAATACAATATATAAAATGGGAGAAAGTATTTGCAAATGATACTACCTACAAGGAGGTTAACATCCAAAATATATAAACAACTCGGATAACTCAACATCAAAAAAACAAACAACCCAATCAAAAAATAGGCAGAAGTTCTAAATACACATGTTTCCAAAGAAGACATACAGATGGCTAACAGGCACATGAGACAATGCTCAACATCACTAATTAGAGAAATGCAAATCAAAACCACAAGGAGGTATCACCTTGCATTGGTCAGAATGGCTATCATCAAAAAGTACTCTAATAACAAATGCTGGAGAGGGTGTGGAGAAAAGAAACCTTCATTCACTGGTGCAGCCACTAGGAAAACATCTGTTTAAGGATGTTCCTTAAACAGACTGAAAATAGAACTGCCATATGATCCAGTCATTCTACTTCTGCGTATATATCTGTCAAAAACAAAAAACTCTAACTCAAAAAGATACATGCACTCCAATGTTCATTGAAGCTTTACTTACAATAGGCAAGAATGGAAACAATGCAAGTGCCTATAAACAGATGATTGACTTAAGACGATGTGGTGTACATGTGATTTTAGTAATCATGTACGGATGTGAGAGTTGGACTATAAAGAAGGCTGAGTGACAAAGAATCAATGCTTTCTAACTGTGGTGCTGGAGAAGACTATTGATACCTCCTTGGACACCAAGGAAACAAAACCAGTCAATCCTAAAGGAAATCAACCAGGAATATTCATTGGAAGGATTGATCCTGAAGATACAATAATTTGGCCACTCGATGTGAAAAGCTAACTGACTGGAAAAGACCTTGATGCTGGGAAGGATTGTGGGTAGGAGGAGAAGGGAATGACAGAAGGTGAGATGTTCGGATGGCATCATCAACTCAATGAACATGAGTTTGAGCAAACTGCAGGAGATAGTGAAGAACAGGGAAGCCTGGCATGCTGCAGTCCATGAGGTCACAAAGAATCAGACATGACTGAGGGACTGAGCATGCATGCTTAAAGAACAGGGTGGTCAACTTGATGGAACTTCTAAAGATCAAAACTGGAACCATTTGAGCCACAAAAGTATGAAGGTAGTAATGTAATCATAAAATACAATCCATAGGGTAAAACAAATATGAATTAGTCTATATTAATAGAAACAGGTAGCTAAATATAAGGGAGATAAGCATTCTAAAAATTAAAAAGAGAAGAAAATAGGGAAATTAAAAATAAACATTAGTCAGATATCACAGTAATAATGGCTGCAGACAAAATCTTCACATGTATAATAATTTAGCATGTTAGAGCTTAAAATATCGTATGTCTAATATGTTCAAAGTGTTTCTAAGATATTAAATATTATAAAAAAATAACAAAAAAATAACAAAAAAGGTAACATGGTAGTAGAGAAACTCCATAGTGGTCAGGGTTACCATTACCTGCAACATATAATAAGATATGTTGACATGATGATGTGATGCACTGAGGACACAGAATTTCTGAGGCAGTCTAATCAAAATATGTTTCTTCATTCTAATCATGAGAAAGTCAGGCAATCCAAAACTGAGGGAGCTGATATGAAATAACTAACCAGGGTCCATCAAATATGTCAAAATTATGAAAGATAAGAAAAAGCTGGGGAATTACCAAGAATGTAATGTGAAAGTTTTGAATACTGAATTAGAAAAAAAAATGATCATTACTGGAGGAAATCAAACTAATGAAAGTCTGCAGTTTACGTAACATTATTGGGCCCTTGTTCATGTTGGGTCAATTTTTCTCCCTTGGTTCTTGTCTCCTTGTGGGAAAGAATTGAGACAACAGACCAGGACAGCTCAAGCAGGCGGGATTTATTAAACAAGCAATACACTCTGGAGCCGTGAGAGCAAACTAACACACTTGAGTGGTCTTGACCCCTACTTGGCTTAGTTCGAATAGAAATTCTAATATCAGGTAGAACAGGCCATGAAAACTATAAACTCTGCCGAAAGACTTATTTCATTTGGAGCAGAAAACGATTAAAAAAAAAAGAGAAAAAAGCCATCCTGGTTGGGAAAGCAATGAATTGGTAGAGTAGTTACAGATTTTAACATGTGTAATGTGTCCTGATAAATATGATTGTGGTACTCGGCATCTAAACAGGAAATATAATTAATATTGTGTGTTACATTTTAAATGTAGACCCAGAAGTTTTAATGTCACATACTCTCAAAACTCAGCAATTAAAACTCAGTCACAGAGCTATTCCTGACTGCCTCACATTCTGAAGTATATAATATAGCAACTTGTGATCAAAGAGAAAAAGAATTAGGTAAGATCACTATTTAGCAATTTCTGACACATTAAGACTATTATAATGTGAACCCATTTTTTTGTATTTTATTACATACAGATTTCAAGTTCCACCACTGCCACCTCCCTTCTGATCCATGTCTGGGCAAACTAATAAGAAAGCCAAGGTACTTCCTGCTTTTGAACTGGTAGAGAAGCAATGCATGCAAGCTCTCACCAGCATAAGGATACTCTCTTCAGCTCTACTCCTTAACAACTATAAAAGTCAAGCCAGTTTCCTTTCCCCCTCTTGCAAGCCAACCTTGGACCAGGTTGAGAGTATGCCCTGTTAATTCCCCCAAAGCCTCATTATGTGAGCAATAAACTTCTTCATGCCCTCCTGTTGCTTGTATGGCACTATCAAGTCAAGTCTACAGAGAATGAGATGGTTGGACGGCATCACCCACTCAATGGACATGAGTTTGAGCAAATAGTGAAGGACAGGGAAGCCCAGCATGTTGCCGTCCATGGGGTCACAAAGAGGCAGACACAACTTAGTGACTGAACAACAATCAAGTCTCATAAAAACAAATTTTGAGCATATGGTGTACATCCCACCTCTGAGAGATTACCACACAAATGTAAAAATGCTTCTAACCACCTACCATAGAGATCATAACTGGAAGTGGAAAATGGCTGAAAATGAGGTAATAAGGGTATATCCCATTTAATAATGACTATGTGTTTGGAAATATTTTCATATATTCAAACGTACTTTGCCTTGAGGGAAATTGTTATTAACATAGAGTATACCAATTAAAAAACAGTTCAATTTCTTTCAGAGGTGTAATACATGCCCCCAGCATATAGCAGGCTATCCATAATTAATGTGGATAATACACCCTCACGCCAATCTTTCACACTTTCTTTTAAGCATATTTCTAATATATTTGGGAGTTTATTATTTGAAGAAATTTAGCCTAAAATCTGTGTTTGTATGAAATTCGAATGCAAAGTTTTAAAAAAGAAGGCAAGCAAACAATGGTGCCAGTAGAGTGAAACACTAATAAACTCTGCAGCTGATTAAACTATTGAAGGAATCAATTTCACTCTCCTTTAGTTGTTTGAATCTATTAGCTTAATGTATAAAAACAGCCTATGTTGTTGTGCATATTGGAGCATTTGCTTCTCTTGAATTAAAAGCTTCTTAAACAATTCTCCTAATCTTACTTCTTAAATTACTCTCCAATGATGTGTGTTGTTTAGTTTTCACAGCTTCTGAGCACATAATATAATTAATTCAAATAAGCCTCCAAGCCAATAGGATTTTTTTTTATTAATATGAGATTAAAGTCTGGAAATGATGGTTGCTGTGTGAATTATTGAGTCCCATTTATTTTATTGGATCAGTACGTAGACTTTAAGGCATGTAAGAAAATCGCTTCCTTTCTCTTTTTTTATCACTAACCATATTTTTTTCCATAATTCATCTCTTCTCTAAATGAACTTGATATTTACCCTATACTTTAAAATATGCATAACATTTTACTACTGATTTTGTCACAGTATCTTATAATATCAAAATACAAGTTAGTTCTTTCCCAGTTTACTGAAGACAAAGATATGATTAACTATGACTATGATTCATGGCTAAACACTATAAAATTCACTATAAAAGAAAAATATATTGAATTAGTAATATGCATTAATTATTGTGTTAATCACTAAAAGAAATAGAATATTTTAGGTTAAAATGGTAAATAGTCCCATTTGTCATTTCTACTCACTCAGATGCCCCCAATGTAAAGATAGAAATGAGTAAAGGAACTGAATTCAAAACCCCAAATTTGTGAAATCTATCAAACCTACAATAAATATAAAGAATAAATAAACATACACAGTTTAGTAAATATCACAGGGCCAATAGGCATCCACACTCACTGTGTACTTCACTTACCATACAGGATCACATTCCTGTATCTCTCCATGCTCCTTCACATCCAGAGATTATCACTAAATTAAATTAGATGATTATCATTTCCATGTATGATTTCATACTTTTTTATTTTCTGTGTGTTAGTTGCTCGGTCATATCTGACTCTTTGCAACCCCATGGCCCATCAGACTCTTCTGCCCATAGAATTTTCCAGGCAAAGAATACTGGAATGGGTGACCATTCCTTTCTCCAGAGGATCTTTCCAAACCAGGGATCAAGCCTGGGTCTCCCATATTGCAGGCAGATTCTTTACCGTCTGAACCACAAAGGAAGCCCTATTATTACATTTACTGTATGTTGGTATGTGGACCTTCTGTTCAGTGTTGCAGTGACTGTTCCTTACATAGCTCCTCATGCATTTTTGTGAGTTTCTCATATAGAAATGACATGAAATTGCTGAGCATATACATGTTAAGCTTTGCTGGGTATAATCAAATTACCCTCTATCGTAGTCATATAAATGTTCATGTAGCTCACCCAGGTCACATGATTAACATTGTATCAAATTGAAATTTTATTTTTATTTTTTTCATTGTTCAGAGAGAGTAACATTTCATATGTTTCTATACACTAGGATTTCCTGTTCTGTTAATTGCTGTAGGGGCTTTAATTTTTAATTACTGGGTTTCAATAGTTGATAGAATAAGAAATACTTTCTAGTTATAATATATACAATTTCAAGACAAAAAAAGGGATAATGGCAAAGTCAGCCAAATTTGTATTTACTGTTTCAAAAAGTTAATAGATATTCTCTTTAATTAACATGAGATCTGGAAATATTACTGTGCTATTGAAATGAAATTAACTATCAGAAATAGAAACTTAGTTAACAGAAATCACTTATTGACAGTAGCACTAGCAGTTGGTAAGGGGAATTTCTTTCACTAAGTATGCATATACACAAAAATATATATGTGTACACACATACAATATTTTTGTAAGAACACACAAGAGAATGGACAATTGCAACCACCACTGAATCTGAAAAAGGGAAAGCAGAGGGAGTGGGTAAAAGGAATGCTTATTTTTCGCTGTATATTATTTTTTTTTTCCTTGTGACTATGTTACCCATTAAAAAATAGATAAAATATAATTAAAAAAAAATCAAGTTAACCAAGCTGTAATCTGTTTTAAATATCCCTGGAGGATAGTAGCTGTTAAGATATAAAAAAAAAAAAAAAAAAAGCCTTCAGAGCAAAGAGAGAAAAAAGTAATACATATTATCTATTTTTAAAGGGCTATAAATTCCTGTATATGGAGAAAGCAGGGAGGTGATAATTTGATCTGTCATAAAAACATCCATACTGGTAATAGGTTTACAAAAGACCTCTAATATTTTCTGAACTATGCACTTTGCATTTGTTGCACTGGTGATAATGTCTTAAGGGAAACAGCCCATTTATTAACTTTGAAATCCTATTTTACAGGTTATAAAGTTTAAGGTCATTCATCTTTCTTAACATAGACTCTCCACTTATCATTTTGTAGAACATGGTGACATTGGCAATTGAGAAGTTCCTACCGGGTTCTTTTATATGCATTTTATATTTCATATTCATATCAGGGAAATCTAATTGTAGGATTTCATCTCCTTTCTTTCTTCCCTTCTGTCACCCTATGATTTCCAGCCCTTCCTCAAATTTGCATACATTGACATTTTCAACATTTCAAAATTAGACAGCTTTATTTTGCTAAGCTGGAATATGAAAGCATCCAGCAATTATACCTCATTGATATTCAATACTAGTAAGTGCACTTCTCACTAGTGAGTGTACTTCTCACACTCTCAGGGCTAGCATTTATTATTTTCAGACCTGTCTTCTCATGTGCTTTGTTCTGATACATCCTTAATTTCCAAATCTATATTTAATATCTAAATCTTCTACAAAGTTGTAAAGTATTATAATACTGTAGGGACCATTTTTATGGCTTTCCCACAATAGATACAGAAATTAGATTATCAGATTTTTCTGACTTTCATATTTAATTCATTTAAGAAGGAAGGCAATAATGAGAGTTTCAAAACATTGTTTAAAAATAAGCTAAATATATTTATAAGATATTTAATATATACCTTATTAATTACTGATGGCTTATTTAAAAGTTATCCAAATTTTGCACCTTCAAACAACACTCTATCTCACAGTTTCTGTAGATCAGAAGTCTGAAAACAGTTTGGCATCTGATAGAACTGAAATCAGGTTGTCTGCCAGGGTACTGCCTCATATGGAAGCTTCGCTATGGAAGATTCTGTTTCAAGTCTTGTTCAAGGCCGTGGAGAGATTCATTTCCTTAAGGTTGTATAAAGTAAATCCTTATATACTTGCCATCTATCAGCTGAAGATCCCTCTCAGCTACTAGAAACCATCCTGAGTTCGTTACAACATGTTTGCCCCTTTTCACAGTACAACAACTTGCTTTTGAACACCTTCAAGAGGAGTATCTTGTGTTGTTTCCAATATATTTTAAAACCACAACTGATTAGGTCAGGCTCACCCGTCCTAAAAAGAAACATTTCATGCAAAAGTGGGCACAAAAAAGGACACAAATGGTATGGAACTAACAGAAGCAGAAGATATTAAGAAGAGGTGGCAGGATTCACAGACAAACTACATACAAAATATCTTCATGACCCAGATAATCACAATGGTGTAATCACTCACCTAGAGCCAGACATTCTGGAATGCAAAGTCAAGTGGGCCTTAGGAAGCATCACTAAGAACAAAGCTAGTGGACTTGATGGAATTCCAGCTGATCTATTTCAAATCCTAAAATATGATGATGTGAAAGTGCTGGACTCAATATTCCAGCAAATTTGTGCCAGAGTCCAGCTCCGGCAGCCAGGGAAACGCCTTGAAGGGATGAACGGGGTCGGCGAATAATGCAGCCTCTTACTCAAAGCACTGGGCTGCATGTTTATTTTAAGCATCAGGTTTTCTTTTATACTTTTACAAAAGCATTAGGTCAGAGGTATGACATCTTCAGATTCCCCTCACCCAGATTTACTGTCTCCATAAATCACTGTTGTCCTTCAGAGTTCCCTCTTAAGTGTCCTTGTGATATCATTGTAACTTAAGTTTGTCTCTGGGCTGTATACCACATTCCTCAGTTTAATTCTTATCTCTCTAAATTCTGCTATCCCCTAGTAACTCAAGCTCATCATCTCCTAAAAAGGCTTTTACCTATTAGTATCCCTAAAATTCCTAGTTTGTATAAGCTATAGTAAAATATGCCAACACTACAACATACCTTAAACTTTTAGCTTCTAACTATTCTTAGTTATTCCTAACCCCTAAACTCAGCAAACTTGCTTTGCCATAAACATTTCCCTTACAAGCAGGTTTCAGATAACAATGTTTCCCATGGCCTCAGGCTGCAGCCTATGTGCTTATCCTGGAACATTCTTTGTAAAGATCCTTGAACAAATGTCAATAGTTAACTTTATGGATTATAACATTCTTTCCAGCCAACTCTACCGGAGGAAGGAAAGGACAAGTCAGAATCACAAGACATAACTCTTTCATCCCGGGACCGTGCCTGTGGGATGAGGAGAAGGGGTTGGGGCCATGCCTCCATTTTGTCAGTAATGCCTAACGCGGCTCCTGACAAATTTGGAAAACTTGGCCATGGCCACAGGACTGGAAAAGGTCAGTTTTCATTCCAATCCCAAAGAAAGAAATGCCAAAGAATCTTCAAGCTACAGCACAATTGCACTCATCTCATACACTACCAGAGCAACGCTCAAAATTCTCCAAACCAGGCTTCAACAGTAGGTGAACCATTAATTTCCAGATGTTTAAGCTGGATATAGAAAAGGCAGAGGAACCAAAGATCAAATTGCTAACATCCTTTGGATCATTGAAAAAGCAAGATAGTTCCAGAAAAGCATCTATTTCTGCTTTATTGACCATGCCAAAGCTTTTGACTGTGTGGATCACAACAAACTGTGGAAAATTCATCAAGGAATGGGAATACCAGACCACCTGACCTGCCTCCTGAGAAATCTGTATACAGATCAAGAAGCAATGGTTAGAACTGGACATGAAACAACAGAGTGGTTCCAAATCATGAAAGGAGTACATCAAGGCTGTATATTGTCACCCTGCTTATTTAACTTATATCAGATTACGTCATGAGAAACATTGGGCTAGATGAAGCACAAGCTGGAATCAAGATTGCCAGTAGAAATATCAACAACCTCAGATATGCAGATAATACCACCCTCATGGCAGAAAGAGAAGAACTAAAGAGCCTCTTGATGAAAGGGAAAAGGAGAGTGAAAAAGTTGGCTTAAAACTCAACGTTCAGAAAACTAAGATCATGGCATCTGGCCCCATCACTTCATGGCAAATAGATGAAGAAACAATGAAAACAGTGACAGATCGTATTTTTTTTTTGGGGGGGTGGGACCTCCAAATTCACTGCAGATGGTGACTGCAGCCATTAAATTAGAAGACTCTAGCTCCTTAGAAGAAAATTTATGACCAACCTAGACAGCAGATTAAAAAGCAGAGACATTACTTTGCCAACAAAGTTCCATCTAGTCAAAGCTTTGGTTTTTCCAGTAGTTGTATGGCTGTGAGAGTTGGAGTATAAAGAACGCTGAGCACTGAAGAATTGATGCTTTTGAACTGTGGTGTTGGAGAAGACTCTTGAGAGTCCCTTGGACTGCAAGAAGATCCAACCAGTCCATCCTAAAGAAATCAATCCTGAATATTCATTGGAAGGACTGATGCTAAAGCTGAAACTCCAATAGTTTGGCCACCTGATGAAAAGAACTGACTCATTTGAAAAGTCTCTGATGCTGGGAATGATTGTAGACAGGAGGAGAAGGGGACAACAGAAGATGAGATGGTTGGATTCGTCACTGACTCAATGGACATGAGTTTGAGTAAGCTCCGGGTGTTGGTGACGGACAGGGAGGCCCGGCGTGCTGCAGTCCATGGGGTCGCAGAGTCAGACACTACTGAGCGACTGAACTGATCTCAAGTGAAGCAATGATGCGCTTTAAAGCACATGGAATATGTTTGCAGGAAAAAATCTGTGCTTATAATGTGATCAATAAGAAAATAATTAGCACTTGAATGGATAGTGTTAAACTGATTAAGTGCATAGATGATTTAAAGATAACAAGAGCCGATAATATTATATAAAGACCTTGAATCAATTATGTCATCTGAGAATACAAATTGATAAATAAAGATGTCACAGAATATCATAATTTTAATACATAATCCACTTTTTAAAATTTAAAACCATAAGTCACTTAAACTCTCTAAATAAATAAAATTTTTCTCAATTGTAAAATTGATCATACTTTCCTCAAATGTTTAAGAGTGGGCTAGGACTTTACATGGCTATACCAATTAAGGGTAAAATATGCCTTTTTTGGATGTGACTATGTCAATAAATGAAGGCAGAATATACTGAATTAGCTATATATAATTTTATATTTCTTCATTAGTAAATATTAATATCTTTATATGGATTTACATATTTTATGATCATTCCTTTTATTCCCAATTAAGGATTGAGCACTTTTGCCTAAAGAATGTATACCAGAATGAAACTACATATCACTGGATTACATATTTTGATATAATTAGAACTAGTAGTGAAGTGATTAAGAATGGATTTATAACAAAATATTAGACAACAGCATGGGCTACTCAGTGTGAAGTAATTTCAACACAGTGAAACAACATGCATATTGTGTGTATGACAATATTTATATTTTTAAGAATCCCTCTAAGGGAAGAAATCCGAAGATTTTAAAAAATCAAATCAAATTTAGATCTGAAATACTCAGAAAAGGTATTTTTTGAGTACTTCCAGGGGAGGTGGTTGGATATCAAGTGTCCATAATTGCCTATTTATCACCCCGTGCTTTTGTCTTGACCAAACTTTAGTCAGACTTCTCTCCTTCCTGCTGGTCTCTGAACTCTCTTTGCCTCTGAGGTGAGCAAGCACTAAAAAGTGGTATGGACTCCCTTACCAGCTTATCTTGAGAATACCCTGACCATGGCAAAATAGTTTTCTTGTTAGATCCTGCTGGTCATTTTTACTCATTTACTCAGGTTCCCCTTACTTACTACCTATCCCTCCCTATAAATAAGTGCCTCTGTCCATTTGAATTTAAGTCACTTTCTGTTCTTAACTTTGGGTTATTGTCCCTATTATAATGGTCTTTCTCATTAACAGGTATGTGTGTATGTGCTTAGTCATTCAGCCATATCCGACTCTTTGCGACCCCCATGGATCACAGCCCGCTAGGCTCCTCGGTCCATGGAATTTTCCAGGCAAGAATACTGGAACGGGTTTCCATTTCAAACACCAGGGGATCTACCCAAACCAGGAAGCAAACCCACATGTCTTGCATCTCCTGCACTGGCAAGTGGATTCTTTACCTATAGCACCACCTGCATGCATGCATGCTAAGTCACTTCGGTTATGTCCAACTCTTTGAAACCTTATGTAACCCTCCAGGATCCTCTGTCCACAGGATTCTCCAGGCAAGAATACTGAAGTGGGCTGCCATTTCCTCCTCCAGGGGATATTCATGATCGAGGGATCAAAGTCATGTCTCTCATGTCTCCTGCATTGGTCAGTGTGTTCTTTACCACTAGTGCCACCTGTGAAACCTCAGTTAACATTTCCCCATCTAAATCAATTCGGTTTTTGTTTGGCAGTGGATAACTTATTAAACATAATCAGGTTTACATGTTCTGGAAAAATAATGATGATGACCCTATTAAACAATTTTAGAACAAAAGGAAACTAGAAAACATATACTCAATATGTTTATTTTAGAGTCTAAGAATCTTACTTTACAGAAACCAAGTTTCTGTTGTTCTCCTAAACTGATCAAATTTAATGGTACCAAAATTCAATAAAATTCTGCTAAAACTCATCTAATGTTGCTATTGTTTAGTCGCTAAATTGTATCCAACTCTTTGCAACCCCATGGACTGCAACATGTCAGGCTTCCCTGTCCTTCACTGTCTCCTGGAGTTTGCTCAAATTCACGTCCATTGAGTTGGTGATGCCATCCAACCATCTCATCCTCTGTTGTCTCCTTCTCTTCCTGCTCTCAACATCTCCTGGCATCAGGGTCTTTCCCAGTGAGTCACCTCTTCTCATAAGGTGACCAAAGTATTGGGGCTTCAGCTTCAGCGTCAGTCCTTCCAATAAATATGCAGGGTTGATTTCTTTTAGGATTGACTGGTTGGATCTTCTTGCAGTCCAAGGGACTCTCAAGGATCTTCTTCAGCACCACAATTTGAAAGCATCAGTTCTTCAGAGCTAAGCCTTCTTTGTGGTTCAACTCGCACATCTGTACATGACGACTAGAAAAACCATAGCTTTGACTATATGGACTTTTCTCGTCAAAGTAATGTCTCTGCTTTCTAATATGTCGTCTAGGTTGGTCAAAGCTTTTCTTCCAAGGAGAAAATGTCTTTTAATTTTGTGGCTGCAGTCACTGTCTGCAATAATGTTGGAGTCCAAGAAAATAAAATCTGTCACTGCTTCCACTTTCCCCCCATCTATTTGCCATGAAGTGATGGCACCAGATGCAAAATCTTAGTTGTTTAATGTTGAGTTTTAAGCCAGCTTTTTCACTCTCCTCTTTTCACCCTCATCAAGAGGCTCTTTAGTTCCTCTTCGCTTTCTGCAATTAGAATGGTATCATCTGCATATCGGAAGTTATTAATATTCCTCCTGGAAATCTTGATTCCAGTTTGTGATTCATCCTGCCAAGTTTTTGCATGATGCACTCTGCATAGAGGTTAAATAAACAGGGTAACAATGTGTAGCCTTATCATACTCCTTTTCCAGTTTTGAACCAGTCAGTTGTTCCATGTCCTGTTCTTAACTTTGCTTCTTGACCCACATACAGGTTTCTCTGGAGACAGTAAAGTGGTCTTATATTCCCATCTTTTAAAGAAATTTCCACAGTATTTAGTGATCCACACAGTCAAAGGCTTTAGCATAGTCACTGAATCAGAAGCAGATGCTTTCTGTAGTCCCCTTGCTTTCTCTATGATCCAGTGAATCTTGCCAATTTGATCTCTGGTTCCTCTGCCTTTTTTAAACCCAGCTTGTATATGTGGAGGTTCTCAGTTCAGGTACTGCTGAAGCCTAGCTTGAAGGATTTGGAGCATAACCTTACCAATGAGGTTATGTTCAATGTATCTACTACCAACATAAGGTAAACTCAAATTTGAATAGGATTGTTCATTTTCTTAAAGTTATCCCTGAATTATAGATACTTATCATTTAATTTTACACATACATATTTTAAATACTATCAAGAATAAATTGTGTTGATAGTAAAAGAAGCAAATGTACATATGTATATTATGTGCATTATGTATATACATTTGTGTATATATATTAGTGCATATACACATATACACACATAATACATACATGCATGCTATTCATGTCTATATGTAAATGTATATCTATCTGTTTATCTATCTTATGTCTGTTATCAATTTATACCAAGAGAGACAAAGAGGAACAGATTACATCTTATATTTGGACCACAAATTTCTCAACTAAATAATGGAAAACAAAATATGTCTAACTGAAACATTTGTTAAAAAGTCTGCTTTGACTGGAACTTAATATATTTTTATTCCACATACTGTGAATAGTCATACAATTCCTTGCAGTAACATATGTTTGATGGAAGGATGCCATAATAGACCCTGAAAGTAGTCTCATACAATGTAAGATATAGGTACCTATCATTCCCATTTCTAAAACCCAAAAACATTCTGAACTACAGAATATGTCTACATCCATTTTTAGGATCAGGCTTTGGAAACCCACATATATCATTCAGTTCAGTTCATTCAGTTCAGTTCAGTTCAGTCACTCAGTCATGTCCGATTCTTTGTGACCCTATAGACTACAGCATGCCAGGCTTCCCTGTCCTTTACCAACTCCCAGAGCTTACTCAAACTCATGTCCATCAAGCCAGTGATGCCATCAAACCATCTCATCTTCTGCCGTCCCCTTCTCCTTCCACCTTCAATCTTTCCCAGGATCAGGGCCTTTTCCAATACGTCAGTTCTTGGCATCAGGTGAACAATGTAATGGAGTTTCAGCTTCAGTCCTTCCAATGAATATTCAGGATTTATTTCCTTTAGGATACACTGGTTTGATCTTCTTGAAGTCCACAGGACTCTCAAGAGTCTTCTCCAACACCACGTTTCAAAAGCATCAATTCTTCTGCACTCAGCTTTCTCTATAGTCCAACTCTCATATCCATACATGACTACTGGAACAACCATAGCTTTGACTAGAAGGACCTTTGTTGGCAAAGTGATGTCTCTACTTTTTAATATACTGTCCAGATTGGTTATAGCTTTTCTTCCAAGGAGCAAGCGTCTTTTAATTTTGTGGCTGCAGTAACCATTTGCAGTGATTTTGGAGCCCAAGAAAATAAAGTTTCTCACTGTTTCCATTGTTTCTCCATCTATTTGCCATGAAGTAACAGGACCAGATGCCATGATCTTAGTTTTCTGAATGTTGAGCTTTAAGCTAACTTTTTCACTCTCCTCTTTCACTTTCATCATGAGGCTCTTTAGTTCCTCTTCACTTTCTGCCATAAGGATGGTGTCATCTGCATATCTGCGGTTATTGATATTTCTCCCGGCAATCTTGATTCCAGCTTGTGCTTCATCCAGCCCAGCATTTCTCATGATGTACTCTGCATATAAGTTAAATAAGCAGGGTGACAATATACAGCCTTGACGTGCTCCTTTTCCTATTTGGAACCAGTCTGTTGTTCCATGCCCAGTTCCAACTGTTGCTTCTTGACCTGCATACAGATTTTTCAGAAGGCAGGTAAGGTAGTCTGGTATTCCCATCTCTTTAAGAATTTTCCACCATTTGATGTTGTCTATTCAGTCAAAGCCTTTGGCATAATCAATAAAACAGAAGCAGATGTTTTTCTGTAACTCTCTTTATCTATGATGCAATGGATGTTGGCAATTTGATCTCTGGTTCCTTATATATCATTACCTGCACATATATAGAGATATGTTTATGGAGTTTCTTATTAAGGGAGGTAGAATTCAGTGAGAGTGCCTAATTGTTTCTTAATACCACTCATGACATTGCTTACTTAAGCAGTAGAAATATTTTGTAGTTTGAAGCAATGCTTTTATTTTTTAAAAACTCATGGAATAAAATACCCTTATAAGGACTGAATGCCTGAAATTGTCTTTTTAATGTTAAAAAAATAGTATATTTTCATAGTAGTTAATGAATCCTCGACATATGAACATAAAAATCAAAGAAGTAATTCACTTTAAAATTTACTTAGAAATGTTTACATTTTTGTTGTTTCTGATTAGATTTTTTAAAAAAACTAATTTTGTTTATTTATTTTTGGCTGTAATGGGTCTTTTTTAGCGGTGGAGTTTTTCTCTGGTGTTGGTGAGCAGTGTGCTACTCTGCAGTTGCAGTATTTGGGCTTCTTGTTGCAGTGGCTTCTCTCATTGTGGAACACAGTCTCTAAGGCACCTGGGTTTCAGTAGTTGTGGCAAGTGGGCACAGTAGTTGCAGTTCCTGGGCTCTAGAGCACAAGCTCCATAGTTGTGGTGCATGGCATGGCATCTTCCTGGCATGTGGGATCTTACTGAACCAGGGATTGAACCTGTGTCCCCTGAATTGGCAGGTGGATTCTTTACCACTGAGTTTGTCACCAGGGAAGCCCTTACTTTTTTCTTTTAATTTGTATAAGTATTAAAAAAAAAGTTTTCATGTTTCACATTACCTGTTTTAAACATTATTTTTTGTTTTGTCTTTTACTTCTTTTGCAAAATGGAATGTTTTCACAGATACATGTTCCTCAATAGCATCCTTTTTTATTTACTAATATAATAGCACTGATGAAACTATTTGGAAAATGTTCTTATATATCTGTTCTCTTTTAAAATATATGGTCACATAAAATTCCTAACACTTTCTTGAACTACATGTAGCTACTTATTCAGTCACAGACACAGGTGATCAAATAAACTGAGGCCTGTCTCATCAGGAATCTTACATCTTCTCTAAACATGCCAGAGAACAGAACTGAACAGAAAACTTTCCCCAGGATGATGATCCCCAAGACAAAACTTGCCCATTTCTATTTCCAAATCCACATTTCGTTTTACAATGTAAATTTACTCTGTAAGTAAGTTTATCTCATCTAGAGGTAGCCATCTGTCACCTCCCCCTAAATATGGGTATACCTGTGACTACAGTATGGTCAAAATAAGACTTTATGGGTTTTGAGACTAGAAGGTAAAAGGATACACAGCTCTGCTACATGGTTATTTTGGACATTTTCTCTGGGAAAAGTCCACATACCCTGAGACTGCCAAGCTGGAGAGGCCTTGTGTTAGTGCTCCAGGCAACAGCACTAGCTGAATTTCCAGCCAACAGAACGTATTTTCAGCCAGTCATATAAGCAGGTTGTTATGGATGCTCAGTGCTCACATTACTGTAGTCCCAGCTGACACCTGACTGAAATGATATGAGACTTCCAAGAGCTGTCTAGTAGTGCTCCAGCCAAAGCCTGAGCTACAGAGTCCAAGAGCATAAGAGAATGGTTACTGCTTAGTACCAAGTTGGGATGGTACGGCACTCAGTCACAGAAATTTGGGGTGATATTTTAATGGTAATAATATTTATAATGATACTACTTATCAGTGAGATGCATTAAGTTCTTTAATTCAAGGAAATCAGAAATATGCATATGATGAAAATATAAATGGGTAGTGTGGCAAGAAATTCTCATGTATCTAAGTTTTCAGTGTAATTCATTTTACAAGACTTATTTATTTAATTGTTGACATTTATCAAAGTATCTTATTACCCCAGTACTTACTTAGTCACTTTTCATTAATTTCCTTACTTGATATTTGCTAGAAACATGAATCACTTTTTACTGATCCAGAAGTGGATATTGAACAGATAATATCTTTTCAAATATAGAACACATGGCAAGTAACAGCTCTACCAAATCTTAAAACTCTTTTTAAAATCTAGTGTATTCAGCAAAGAAAGTCATCACAATGGCTTAATGTTACACTAAATATACTTTTGATGTTTTACAAAATTACAGTTTCTCCCCCCATACATTCTTTCATTTTCTGATACTATATTTCAGTAGATTTTTTTTTGGTAATTTTATGCAGGTTGTTTATTTTATGTGCTTATATATCTTACACAAATGAATAGATTTTGTGCTAAACAAGTGGCATTAACCAACCAGTTACAGTTTGGGATATTAAAAAGCCCAGCTGTCAGACAGTAGGAGCACTATGAAAATGTTGCCTTTGGTAAAATTAATTATTTAGTTTTGCTGCATATTTAGAACCTAATGGCTATTTAAATAATTTGTGTTCTGTGAACCTTGACAAATGAGGCAATATAGTATCACTCATATCCTGAAGGGTGCATTTAAAGTTGGAGGGGGGTTCTGGAAGGGGAACACATGTACACCCATGGTGGATTCATGTCAATGTATGGCAAAACCAATATGATATTGTAAAGTAAAAAAAAAATAGATAAACAAATAAATTAAAAACATAAAGTTTTTTGAAAATTAAAATTTATATATTATTCTGAATACTATATATATATATATATATATATGTATATTTGTAAAAAGTAAAGGCTAGGTATCTTGGTGGCATAACCATAACAACCATTTCAAACTTAGACTGTGTGAAATGTGAAAAGGACACTAGTTGTTACAAACATCCTAAAAGAACACTTTGGCAGGAATAATATTTCTATTTGTAGGTCCATTGTATAGTTGCAAACAATGCTAATGTTGTCTTTATTGACTAGTTAAAAAAATAAACTCCTTAGAAAGTGTTTTGAAATATGCCACAAGATCAATTTGCTTTGAGGTACATTGCCATTTTTAAGAATTTCTTTGTACTTGGTTTCTAGACGGTGAAGCAAAAATCAAAATGCTTCATACTGAAGCATTTTGTGAAAACAGGTTCTTTCTAAACACAACTGTAAAATGCAATAGGAAATACATGTGATACATGATGTGAAGTGATGAAAACTTGCAATCAACAATTGTCTTCCATTTTCTCTGGAGGTGCATAAAGTTCCTAGAAGATGATGCACTGACAAATTCTAGGTCATTTTTTAACAATGTGTTATCTACCTATCATTTCTTTTGGTAACAGCTCATTGATTACTCACTACTGCAAGACCACTTTTATGAAAAGCTTTTTCTTCCTGATTTCCATGGGGCTCTCATTCCCATGAGAATGCATTCTGCTATTCCAATGCTATGTTATAGTGAGTGAAAGTCTGTATCCATCTTATACTTTCTATACAGATGTCATACACCCATATACTTATTTCTTTGGGGGGAACCTGATACTTCTTGAGGATGCTATGAGAGGAATAAAACACATATTCTCCCCCACTTTTAAATATCATAAAGTGTAAATTCGATAACCTACCAGTAGGCCACCAGTCTCCAAGCTCCCAAGGAATTCTCTTCCAATTCCAATCAACAGCAATTCTGGATTTTTCTTTATATTATTGGTTAGCTTCATTTCTACATAACAGAAATTAGCAATTGGAATTTTAAGTTAAATGCACAGTACTATTTACAACAGCAGGTTTCTTTGGTAGCTCAACTGGTAAAGAATCTGACTGCAATGCCAAAGACCTGGTTTGATTCCTGTATCAGGAAGATTCCCTGGAGAAGGGATACACTATCCACTCAAGTATTCTTGGACTTCCCTGGTGGCACAGAAAGTAAAGAATCTGTCTGCAATACGGGAGACCTGGGTTTGATCCCTGGGTTGGGAAGATCCCCTGGAGAAGGACATGGCAAAACACTTCAAGTATTCTTGCCTGGAAACTCCCATGAACAGAGGAGCCTGGTGGGCTACAGGACAAGGAGTCGCAAAGAGTCAGACATGACTGAACGACTAAGGATAGCACAGCACATTTACAACAGCATCATAAAATGAAATTTTTAGGTATAAATCTAACAAAGTATACATAAGATCTATATGCAAAAATTATAAAACTTTGATACAAAAAATCCAAGAAAATAAAAAATATGGGTAGTTACTCATGATTATGGTAAGCTGCTACTGCTAAGTCGCTTCAGTCGTGTCCGACTCTGTGCGACCCCATAGATGGCAGCCCACCAGGCTCCCCCGTCCCTGGGATTCTCCAGGCGAGAACACTGGAGTGGGTTGCCATTTCCTTCTCCAATGCATGAAAGTGGCAAGTGAAAGTGAAGTCGCTCAGTCATGTCCGACTCTTCGCGACCCCATGGACTGCAGCCTATCAGGCTCCTCCGTCCGTGGGATTGTCCAGGCAAGGGTACTGGAGTGGGGTGCCATTGCCTTCTCCAGATTATGGTATGGAAGACTCAATATTAATGAAAATATAAATGCTCCCCACTCAACTGTAGATTAAATACAACTTCAAGGAAAATCGTAGAAAAATATTTTGTGCATATTTAAAAATAGATTTCAAGTTTATATTCAATGTATCAAAGACAACACTAAAATAGAACCAAATTGGAGAACTAAAACTACAGAAATGCAATGCATAACGATTTAAAAATCAACAAAATACCTGAAAAGATTTCTCACCAAAGAAAATAGGCAGATGGTGAATAAATATGAATGATGCTCATTATCATTTGTCATCATGGAACTGCACAGTAAAGCAACAATGAGACATCTTTACACACTGACTAGAATGGCTAAAATGCCAAATGCTGGTAAGGATATAGAGCAACGGGAACTCTCATCCATTGCTTGTGGGAATGAAAAATGATACTTGTACTCTGGAAGACAGTTGGTCAGTCAATTGTCAAACTGATCCATCAGTTTTGTTCCTAGATATTTACCCAACTGATTGAAAATGTGTACTCACACAGGAAATCACATGGTACTATTTAGAGCAGTTTTATTTAAAATCACTAAAACTAGAAACTACAAAGACGTCACTCAAAAGGTAAATGGATAAACACATAATAGTGCATCTATACAATGAAATACTTTTCAGCAACAAAAATAAACTATAAAGCAATATAAAGACATGAAGTGTTAAGTGAAAATAGCCATTTTGAAAGTCTACATACTGCATGATTCCAACTTTATAATATTTTGGAAAAGACAAAATTATTGAGATGACAAAATTATTAGTGGTTAATTGGGTTTGGGGTTAGGAATGCATAAGTGAAACACAGGGGCTTCTTAGGATAGCCCACTTATTCTTCAGTATACTCTGCTGCTGCTGCTGCTGCTAAGTCGCTTCAGTCGTGTCCGACTCTGTGCGACCCCATAGACGGCAGCCCACCAGGCTCCCCCGTCCCCGGGATTCTCCAGGCAAGAACACTGGAGTGGGTTGCCATTTCCTTCTCCAATGCATGAAAGTGAAAAGCAAAAGTGAAGTCGCTCAGTCGTGTCCGACTCCTAGCGACCCCATGGACTGCAGCCTACCAGGCTCCTCCGTCCATGGGATTCTCCAGGCAAGAGTACTGGAGTGGGTTGCCATTGCCATCTCCGTCAGTATACTCTAATAGTAGATAAAAGACATTATGCACTTCTCAAAACCTATGGAACTTCTCAGCAAGAAGAATTAATTTTCATGTGTAAAAATACATGAAAAAGTCGTGCAGGGTCAAGGATCCCAGAATTCCTTCAGGCTAAGACAAGAAAATCCATCTGTATTACAAATATATGAAAAAAATCTCACTAAAGGGAAAGGGGTGATGACCAAAGAAATTTGGGGAATGAGTGAAGTGGGAAGCCTATCCCTTCTCCAGGGGATCTTCCCAACCCAGGAATGAAACAGGGGTCTCCTGCAATGCAGGCAAACTCTTTACCAACTGAGCTATGAGGGAAGGCTTATAGACGCTTTGAGGTTTAGACCAATAACATACAACGAGAGCCTGGAGCACTCTTCAGTGCAAAAATGTAAAGCAGTGTAGAAAAAAAAAATGATGGTGCTACTTTAAAAGAGCACAGGAGCTAACTGAGAAAGTTCCCAGAGGCCCAATCTGGAGAAACTGGAACAAGAAAAAAAAAAAAGATAGTACTGAGTTCTAACATGAATTATAAAATAAACATTCATGAGTCTATACAGATATAAATAAATGGTTGAACAAAGTAATAAACAGGAGAGAAGATACAAATTCCATGCAGAATTTCAGATAGCTTACATACAATAGGTATTCTACCCTCAGGAAGGAGGAGCATAACTTGTGAACTGTGCACAGTGTGAGTATAAAAACATGAGCTGTACATACTGACTTCCTTTCAATGTGCACTGTGTGGAGAGGGGAAAAATTGAGGAATTTTACTGTGAGTTAACCTGACAAACATTACCTCTGCCAGGAGATCAAACCCAGAATCATCAGTTATAAATCATGTTAATAAAAAGTACCTTTGATATGGCATGATGAAAATAGCACAGTAATTCTGTGCTCTTTCTCCCCCAAAACCCATTCTTATCATGAGAAAAAAAATACTAGATAAATTTTAATACATAACCAGTACTCCTCAAACGATGCTTATCAGAAACAAAGAAAATTTGAGAAACTGTCACAGATGAGAAGATTAAAGAGACATGACTAAATGTAATTTATTTTATGCACAAACCTGGAATACAAGGACAAGAAATAAAAACTTAGGAAATCTAATAAACTATAGACTTTACTTAATAATAGTGTATTAATATTTGTTCATTAATTGCAATGAATATATCATTCTAATGGAAGGTATTGAGAATGGGGAAACTGAGCTGAGCTATATGAGAACATTTTCTACTGTCCTCTTAATTTTTTCATAAATCTAAAGCAGTTCTAAAAAATAAAATGTATCTAAAAAGCAATTATTCAAAGGAAAACATACTACTATAATTTGTATTATAACATTATTGCAGAAAGTCAAATTTTTACACAGTCAAATTCTCTATGCTTAATTTATGTATATTAAGATTTAATAATGTCCAGTAAATTAAACTTTTGAGAAAAAGTCTCTGTGGATGAATTCTTTCAAGTTATGTACTTATTGTGAATAAGTTCCTTTATACATTCCAGACCTGATCACAACATACTTTTGTAGATATGAATGGAAAAGTTTTGGCACTATATTTAGAACACAGTTAAGAAGAAATTGTCTCTACGTTGTTACATATAATTGTAAGATTAGTAACGTTGTCTTTTGTTGTTGCTCTTCAGTTGCTAAGTCATATCCAGCTCTTTGCAACCCCATGGACTACAGAATGCCAGGCTTCCCTGTCCTTTACTATCTCCCTGAGTTTGTTCAAATTCATGTCCACTGAGTCAAAGACGGCATCCAACCATCATATCCTCTGTCATCCCCTTCCCCTCCTGATCTCAATCTTTCCCAGCATCAGGGTCTTTTCCAACGAGTTCACTCTTCATGTCAAGTGGACAAAGTATTGGACCTTCAGCTTCAGCATCAGTCCTTCCAATGAATATTCAAGGATTGATACGGATTGACTAGTTTGATCTCCTTGCATTCCAAGGGACTTTCAGGAGTCTTCTCCAGCATCACAGTTTGAAAGCATCAGTTCTTCAGTGCTCAGCCTTCTTTATGATCTAACTCTCATATCCACACATGACTACTGGAAAACCCATAACTTTGACTATACAGATCTTTGTCAGTGAAGTAACGTCTCTGTTATAACATGTTGTATAGGTTTTCCATAGCTTTTCTTTCAAGGAGCAAATGTCTTTTAATTTCATGGCTGCAGTCATCATCTGTGGTGATTTTGGAGCCCAAGAAAATAAAATCTGTCACTGTTTCCACTTTTCCCCCATCTATCTGCTTCCCTGGTAGCTCAGCTGCTAAAGAATCCACCTGCCTGCAATGTGGGAGACCTGGGTTAGATGTCTGTGTTGAGAAGATCCCCTGGAGGAGGGCAAGGCAACCCACTCCAGTATTCTTGCCTGGAGAATCCCCATGGACAGAGGAACCTGGCAAGCTACAGACCATGGGGTCGCAAAGCGTCAGACTCGGTTGAGTGACTATGCACTGCACACAGTACATTTGCCATGAAGAGATGGGGCCGTATGCCAAATCTTAGTTTTTTGAATACTGAATTTTAAGCCAGCTTTTTCATTCTCCTCTTTCACCCTCAACAAAAGGGTCTTTAGTTCCTCTTCACTTTTTCCCATTTGAGTGATGTCATCAGTCTATCTGAGGTTGTTGATATTTCTCCCAGCAAGCTTGATTCCAGCTTATGATTCATCTAGCCCGGCATTTCCCATAATGTACTCTGAATAAAAGTTAAATAAACAGGGTAGCAATATACAGCCTTGACATGCTCCTTTCCCAATTTTGAATCAGTCAGTTGTTCCATATCCGGTTCTAACTGTTGCTTCTTGACCTTCAGGTTTCTCAGGAGACAAGTCAGGTGGTCTGGTATTCATATCTCTTGCAGAATTTTCCACAGTTTGTTTATCCACACAGGCAAAGGCTTTCATGGAGTCAATGAAACAGAAGTAGATCGATTGTTTATTTGTTTGTTTTAATTTCCTTGCTTTTTCTATGATCCAATGGATGATGGCAATTTGATCTCTCATTCCTCTGCCTTTTCTAAATCCAGCTTGCTGACTTTTAGCTTGAAAGAATTATGTCACTGAGTAGAAGAATAAGTAATTATTCTTGTTACATAAACTTCTTTAGGTTACCGAAATGAACAGTGTCACAAGAAGAAGTGAGCTTATAATTTGGGTATCTACAAGTCTATCTAAACTTACTCTGTGAGTTAGAAGGCAATAATAACTAGTATAAATTTCCATTAATCATAAGAAAAATAACACATATGCACCCATCAATATCTTTAACATTCAAATGTTTGATATGATTATTTTTTGCTTTGGCAGGAAAGAAATAACAAAATGAACAAAATAAAGAAAGGAAAGAAGAAGGAGGAGGGGAAGAAGGAGTAGGGGAGGAGAGGTAGAAGAAGATGGGAGTGAAAGAAAAAGAAAGAACCAGCCTTATGTTGTGTCCAAGCCAACACACTCACCCTTCCTTAGTCCAAGACCAGAAATATCATCTGGCCTGGTACACATTCTCCATGTATGTTTTAAGATACATAAAACTTAAATATGTATCAAACATGACCATTTACAATCAATCAAAGGAAGATACAAACATTTTTAAATGGCCAAAACAATTTGATATGGTTGAACCAACACTGAGGAGATGGATATTTTATAGCAACATTAACCCAAACCAAATGATTATACTAATGAGAAATAGCTTTGATTTATAAAACTTGAAGTCAATTCTTGGATCATGGTAGCATATTTCCAGGAAAACTATTTCAATTAAAGTTGGCAGAGGGTAAAACAAACACAAAACAAGCATACTGAATTTCAGTGTATCTCATAAAATTCTTAAAAATACTCCTTAGTATTTAATCACATTATATAGGCTTCTCTGGTGGCTCAGATGGGAAAGAATCCACCTGCAATGCGGGAGACCTGGGTTTGATTGCTGGGTTGGGAGAGCCCTTGGAGGATGTTGGCAACCCATTCCAGTATTCTTGCCTGGAGAATCCTGTGGACAGAGGAGAATGGCGGGCTACAGTCCATGGGGTCACAAAGAGTTCAACATGACTGAGTGACAAAGCACAGCACAGCACATGTTAAACAGAGTAAAAGGACTGATAAAATTATATATAAAATGGCTTTTATTTGTTAGTAACTTTTAAAAAATATTTTGAAGCTGGTTCTGCTAGATAAAGTAATTTTACTTAAAATTCCTATTTATTGAAAAGGAACATTTTTGGACAGGTTTCAAAAAATTAGCTCAGTGGATAATAATATATACAATATACATAAGATATGCTTTATATATTTATATATTATAATATATAAATATACTCTATATGTTAATAAATAACTATTGAATATCCTAAATCCTAAGTTAACAAATGTAGAAAAAACAGAAATTACTATCAGTTCAGTTCAATCACTCAGTCGTGTCCAATTCTTTGCAATCTCATGAACTGCAGAATGCCAGGCTTTCCTATTACCAACTCCCTGGGCTTACTCAAACTCATGTCCATCGAGTCAGTGATGCCATCCAACCATCTCATGCTCTGTCATCCTCTTCTCCTCCTGCCTTCTATCCTTTCCAGCATCAGGGTTTTTCCAGTGAGTCAGCTCTTCTCATCAGGTGGCCAAAGTATTGGAGTTTCAGATTCAGCATCAGTCTTTCCAATGAATATTAAGGACTGATTTCTTAGGATTGACTGGTTTTATCTCCTTGAAGTCCAAGGGACTCTTGAGAGTCTCCTCCAACACCATAGTTTAAAAGCATCAATTCTTCTGTTCTCAGCATTCTTTATAGTCAAACTCTCATATCCTTACATGACGACTGGAAAAATCAGAGCTTTGACTAGATGGAGCTTTGTCAGCAATGTAATGTCTCTGCTTTTTAATATGCTGTCTAGGTCCATCATATCGTTTCTTCCAAGGAGCAAGAGTCTTTGAATTTCATGGCTGCAGTCACCATCTGTAGTGATTTTGGAGTGTTAGGTCCATGAATCAGGTAAATTGGAAGTGGTCAAACAGGAAATGGCAAGAGTGAACACTGACATTTTAGGAATCAGTGAACTAAAATGGACTGGAATCGGTGAATTTAATTCAGATGACCATTATATCTACTACTGTGGGCAAGAATCCCTTAGAAGAAATGGAGTAGCCATCATAGTCAACAAAAGAGTCCAAAATGCAGTACTTGGGTGCAGTCTCAAAAATGACACAATGAACTCTGTTCATTTCCAAGGCAAACCATCCAATATCACAATAATCCAAGTCTATGTCCCAGCCATTAATGCCAAAGAAGCTGAAGTGGAATGGTTCTATGATGACCTACAACACCATCTAGAATGAACACCAGAAAAGGATGTCCTTTTCATCATAGGAGACTGGAATGCAAAAGTAGGAAGTCAAGAGATACCTGGAGTAACAGGCAAGTTTGGCTTTGGAGTACAAAATGAAGCAGAGCAAAGGCTAACAGAGTTCTTCCAAGAGAACACATCGGTCATAGCAAAAATCCTCTTCCAACAACAAAAGAGACTATACTACACATGGACGTCACCAGATGGTCATTACTGAAATCAGATTGATTATATTCTTTGCAGCCAAAGATGGAGAAGCTCTATACAGGCAGCAAAAACAAGACCAGGAGTTGATTCTAGCTCAGATCATGAATTCCTTATTGGAAAATTTAGACTTAAATTGAAGAAAGAAGGGAAAACCACTAGACCATTCAGGTATCACCCAAATCAAATCCCTTACAATTATACAGTGGAAATGACAAATAGATTCAAGAGGTCAGATCTGATAGATAGGGTGCTTGAAGAACTATGGAAGGAGGTTCATGACATTGCACAGGAAACAGGGATCAAAATCATCCCCAAGAAAAAGAAATACAAGAAGGCAAAATGGTTGTCTGAAGAGCCTTACAAATAGCTGAGAAAAGAAGAGAAGTTAAAGGCAAAGGAGAAAAAGAAAGCTATACACAACTGAATGCAGAGTTCCATAAATAGCAACAAGAGAAAAGAAAGCCTTCCTAAGTGATCAATGCAAAGAAATAGAGGAAAACAATAGAATGGGAAAGACTAGAAATCACTTCAAGAAAATTAGAATCACCAAGGGAACATTTCATGCAAAGATGGGCACAATAAAGAACAGAAGTGATATGGATTTGACAGAAGCAGAAGATATTAAGAATAGGCAGCAAGAATACACAGAAGAACTACACAAAAAAGATCTTTATGACCCAGATAACCACGATGGTGTGATCACTCACCTAGAGCCAGACATTCTGGAGTGAGAAGTCAAATGGACCTTAGGAAGCATCACTAAGAACAAAGCTAGTGGAGGTGATGGAATTCCAGTTGAGCTATTTCAGTCCTAAAAGATGATGCTGTGAAAGTGCTGCACTCAATATGCCAGCAAATTTGGAAAGCTCAGCAGTGGCCACAGGACTGGAAAAGATCAGTCTTCATTCTAATTCCAAAGAAAGACAATGCCAAAGAATGTTCAAACCACCACACAGTTGCACTCCTCTCACATGCTAGCAGAGTAATGCTCAAAATTCTCCAAGCCAGGCTTCAAGAGTACATGAACCAAGAACTTCCAGATGTTCAAGCTGGTTTTCGGAAAGGCAGAGAAACCAGAGATCAAATTGCCAACATCCATTGGATCATCGAAAAAGCAAGAGAGTTCCACTTCATTGACTATGCCAAAGCCTTTGACTGTGTGTAAAACAAACTGCGGAAAATTCTTCAAGAGATGGGAATACCAGACAACCTTTACCTGCCTCCTGAGAAATATGTATGCTGGTCAAGAAGCAACAGTTAGAACCGGACATGGGACAGTGGACTGGTTCCAAATTGGGAAAGGACTATGTCAAGGATGTATATTTTCACCCTGATTATTTAACTTGTATCAGAGTACATCATGAGAAATGGAGGGCTGGATGAAGCACAAGCTGGAATCAAGATTGCTGGGAGAAATATCAACAACCTCAGGTATGCAAATGACACCATCCTTATGGCATAAAGTGAAGAGGAACTAAAGAGCCCCTTGATGAAAGTGAAAGAGAAGAGTGAAAAAGCTGGCTTAAACCTCAACATTCAAAAAACTAAGATCATGGCATCTGGTCCCATCACTTCATGGCAAGTAGATGGGAAAAAAATAGAAACAGTGACAGAAATTATTATAATCAGTAAATAACTTTGTACATGGTCTGTTGTACATGAGAAAAGCACCATTATGAGTTGCAGTTTCAGCATTTTATGTTGTACAACCCTGCTCACACCCAGATTCTGGACATTCAAATAAGGACTTGAGTTTAGGATTCCCACCACAAATTCCTGCTTTGCTTTTCCCAGGACACCTTTTCAAATAGCCTCTTAAAACTGAGCCCACACAAATTTAGTGACTTCTGCCCAACCACTTTATAAATACTAGGTGCTTGCTGCCCTCTACTCTTCTGCTGTCTTATGACCTGGGACAGAGGACTCTCCTGGTTCACTCTGTGCCCTCATTTCTAGGATCTGTGCATAATAGATGTTGTGACTTTACTTTCTTGGTGTGGGTGTATTGAAGCTTGTGGCTTCAGTGAAAACCCCAGAGGTTCTGGGTTTTCTCTTTCCCAAAGTGGGAACTCAGATGCTAAGAGAGCTATCTGCCACCCCTACATGGGTGGGTTGTGTGCCTCCTCATTCAGCAGGTCACAATCTTCATATACTTGGTCTAACATATCCACTACGGCCCCTGCAACACATATGTGATATCTATGGAATATGATAGAATAAATACCTTATTGTCCTATTCAGTTCTACTTACAGTCAGTGAACTGTTAAATATAATAGGAAAATGAACTGTTTATTTTTGAATAGATTGTGATAAGCAACTTAAATTTTCAAAATCATATAGATAGGATGACTCGTTTTCTGGATACCAGCCCAGCTTCTGTCCTCAACCACTCCTGTCTTTAGTCAACAGGCTCATGAACAAAGTGGGCTTTGTGGCAGGAATGAAGGTTATGCAGGAGCTTGGCAACACGGAATTCTACTCACCAAGGATGATCTGGATATGGCCGTGGCTGAGTGCTCAATCTGCCAGCAGCAGAGAATGCTGAGTCCCTGATGTGGCACTGTTCCCCAGGATGATCAGCAGGCTAGCAGTCTGATTACACTGGACAGTTTCCATTACAGAAGGAAGAGCGTTTTGTTCTTATTGGAATAGACACATAGGCAGGATATGGATTTGTCTTCCCTGCACACAGTGCGTCTGCCAAAACTACTATCAGTGGATTTACAGAATGCCTTATCCTCTGTCATGGTTTTACACACAGTGTTGTTTCTGAGCAGAGAACTCACTTTACAGCAAAAAAGCAATGTGGCAATGATGATATGAATGTGTCTGGAATATAGGAGATCCCTCAGGGTGTCTCTTAGTACTACCATATCCTACAATTAGGTCAATGAAAAATTAAAATAACTTAATCCAGGCAAGACTACTAATGTCCCAAACTCTTCAAGAAAGAATGGTTGAGTCACTCTGCCGGGTAAAGGATCTCAATCAATTGAGGTGCTTGTGGAAGGCAAAAGTTATCCAGAATAGATAGTGGATGAAGGTATTATAAATACCAGCTACAACCATATGGTCACTTGTAGAACTGAGTAACTTAATTGTCATAAGTATTTCCTTCTTAGTTTGTTACAAATATAAGTAGGTAGATAGATAGGGAGCTAGGTAGATAGAAAAGCTGTCTTTGTTTTCCTCGCTTGTAACATATGACATATAGGTTTTATATCACAATATTTAAGTTACAGAATATCAGGGAGAAAGTATACATCATTCAAGGACTTTATTTCCTCTTCTGGGAAAAAGGTTAGTACATGTTCAGTTATACACAGGATAGCTGTGTCATTATAGGCAGAATTATGACCTAGACATTGTCTTTATTTGGAAATTAAGTATGATTTAAGGAGATGCATATGGGTGCCAAACTGATAAAGGATGAAGTTGTCCTGGTTAATTTTATGTGACAATTTGATGGGGTCATGAGATGCCAGGTATTTGGTTAAACATTATTTTGGGTGTGTCTATGAAGGTGTTTCTAGATGAGATTAATATTTGGATTGGTAGACTGATTAAGCAGGTGACTCTCAAAAATGTGGGTAGGCATCACTAAATGTGCAAGGGCCTGATTAGAAGAAAAAAGGTATAGAAATGGAGAATTTGCTCTTAGTGTCTGACTGAGTTGTATACTCGTTTTCTCCTGTCCTTGAATTTGACTTATGTCATCAGTTCTCTTAGTTCTCAGGCCTCTGGATTTAAGATTAGAACTATGCCATCGCTGTCTCAATTTCTTATAATGAATCTGTTACTTCTGTTTCTCAGGAGAATTCTGACTAATACAATTGCTATCAAAAGAAAAATATAACTTTTTGCAAAATCTTATACACTTATATAATATGTTCGTATCAAAGGTAAAAACAGAGCTAATATACTATCTTATAAATCGCATCTTTTCATTCATTGTCCTTTTTGTCATATGAGATATCCTAAGTGCTTCAAAAGGAGTTAGTAACATACTTTTAAATTCCTTCTAGTGTAGTTCATCTATTTCTTTTAATATTTTAATTTAATTATTATATAGCCAACAAACTAAGAAACATTTTTTGATGCAAAGGAATTTAGTCAAGATATGTCAGTTTCTTCATATTTGTTCTTCAAAAATATGGACATCAATCTCCATGTTTAGAGGAACAAATATCAAATGGAATGTAATTTAGAGTGAGAATATGATATTTTATGAAAACATGTGATCTCTTTTTGTCAGTAAAACAATTTACATGCTTATTTTTTTATTACATCTTCCTATAAAAATCTAAGTGAAATGTACTATAAAAAAATGAGCTATAGTATTGTCCCATTTGGCAGTGTGGAGCTTATATACTATTTAATTTAGATCTGGAGATTTACTACTAGCCTTATAGGCTTTGAAATAGGCTTATTCATCAGCTTTATTTTCTGTCAAATTGCAATCATTATCTTTTTTTTTTCTGATGGTAGTTCCAAAATAATATTGACTGTCTTAGCTATTAAGTATACAAAAAATTTTCTACTCTCTTACTGACTGGAAGATTTTTAAATAATATGGGCTCCTTGGGAAACACTGAATTACACAAAGAACTTTATAAAATTTCTTTATACCCTCTCTGTCTTTGAGATTTTTTCAGTTTGTCATTTTATAGGCAGGTGAGGACTTATTCAATTTTTTTCACTTATGTAGTGTTACATACTACATTTTCAAGCATGATAGTCTTAACTTGAAAGCAGAGGGGACTGATATTTACATTTCTAAAAAAGGCTCTAGTACTAGAATGTGCATGCTAAGTCACTTCAGTCATATCCGACTTTTTGTAACCCTGTGGATAGTAGCCCACCAGGCTCCACTGTCCATGGGATTTTCTAAACAAGAATACTGGAGTGGGTTGCCATTTTCTTCTCTAGGGGATCTTCCCCACCCAGGGAGTATATCCAAGTCTCTTATGTCTCCTGCATTGGCAGGCAGTTTCTTTACCATCAGTGTCACTTGTGAAGCCTTAGCACTAGCATATCAGTACTCTAACTAACTTAGTCAAAAGGGAAATTTTGGAAATCATCAGTGAAATGAACTTGGGGAGTCCCAGTAGACAAGCATTAAAAAAAAAAGTTTTCATACATATTTTTGATGCAGATAGTCTGGTTATAATATGGCAGTTGTTGATGTGACTACTGAACATGACCCTTCTCTGGCACTGGGTCTTAGATACTCACTTTCGCACTTTCACACCCTGTCACTTCAGAATGCTCATACACGTCATACTTTGACTGAACCATTTTGTCAATACTTAATGTTACAATTATTAAAAAAAAAAAAATCTCCACTGGTCAAAGAAGACCGTGAAGATAATCCTTTACCTGGATTTGAAAATCCAAGATTTTCCTGCCTAGCAGGATTTAAAAATCACTCAGAAAATGTATAAAAGCAAAATATCTCTTTGTTGCACATAGTACTTCTAGAATCCAAAGAGGTTTGTTAAAGGAAAGTTAAGGACTTGACATATGAAAATGTGGAGGACTTCCTTTCACTTTTAATTGGGAATCTAATATTTAATTCAAATACTAACAATATTATATAATTAAATAAAATATTGAACAAGAGCATATGGAAAAGAGCACTGCGTCCTCAGTTACTAAGTCGTGTCTGACTCTGCAACCTCATGGTCTGTAGCCCACCAGGTTCCTCTGTCCACGGGATTTCCCAGGAGAGAATACTGGAGTGGGTTACCATTTCCTCCTCCAGGGGATCTTCCCAACTAGAGATTGAGTCTGTGTCTCTGGCATTGGCAAGAGGGTTCTTTACCGCTGAGCCACCATAGAAGCATATATGGAAAAGAGATTGTATTAAATTAACTATTTTATTTCCTTTTATTTAGGACTCTTTACAGAGCAACCAGAGAAAAAATTGCCAACATCCATTGGATCACAGAAAAAGCAAGACAGTTCCAGAAAAACATCTGCTTTATTGGCTACACCATAGCTTTTGACTGTGTGGATCACAAGAAACTGTGGAAAATTCTTAAACAGTTGTGAATACCACACCACCTTATCTGCCTCATGAGAAATATGCATGCAGGTCAAGAAGCAACAGTTAGAAATGGGACATGGAACAACAGACAGGTTCCAAACTGGGAACAGAGTACCTCAAAGATGTATACTGTTACCTTGCTTATTTAACTTATATGCAGAGTACATCATGTGAAATGCCAGGCCTGATGAAACACAAGCTAGAATCAAGATTGCTGGGAGAAATATCAATAACTTCAGATACACAGATGACACCACCCTTATGGCAGAGAGCAAAGAGGAACTAAAGAGCCTCTTGATGAAAGTGGAAGAGGAGAGTGAAAAAGCTAGTTTAAAATTCAACATTCAAAAAACTAAAACCATGGCATCCAGTCCCATCACTTAAGGGCAAATAGAAGGGGAAACAGTGAGAGACTTTATTTTCTCGGACTCCAAAACCACTGTAGATGGTGACTGCTGCCATGAAATTAAAAGACACTTGCTCCTTGGAAGAAAAGCTATGACTAACCTAGACAGAATATTAGAAAGCAGAGACATTACTTTGCCGACAAAGGTCCATCTAGTCAAAGCTATGGTTTTTCCAATAGTCATCTATGGATGTGAAAGTTGGATCATAAAGAAAGCTGAGTGCTGAAAGATTGATGCTTTTGAACTGTGGTGTTGGAGAAGACTCTTGAGAGTCCCTTGGACTGCAAGGAGATCCAACCAGTTCATCCTAAAGGAAATCAGTCCTATGTTCATTGGAAGGACGGATGTTGAAGCTGAAGCTCCAATACTTTGGCCACCTGATATGAAGAACTGACTCATTAAAAAAGACCCTAATGTTGGGAAAGATTGAAGGCAGAAGGAGAAGGGGATGACAAGAGGATGAGATGGTTGGATGGCATCAGTGACTCGACTGACATGAGTTTGAGCAGTCTCTGGGAGCTGGTGATAGAGAGGGAAGCCTGGTGTGCTGCAGTCCATGGAGTTGCAAAGAGTCGGACATGACTGAGCAACTGAACTGAACGGAACTGATTACTGTGTAAGAATTTATTTAAGAAAATTTCTACTGTATAGCACAGGGAACTATACTCAATATCTTATATAATCTATAATGGAAATAATCTGAAAACTTATATATGTATACTGCTTCCCTGGTGGCTCAGTGGTAAAAAGTCTGCTGTAACGCAAGGGATGCAGATTCAATCCCTGGGTAGGGAAAATATCCTGGAGGAGGGAATGGAAACCTATTCTAGTATTCTTTCCAGGAAAATTCTGTGGATAGAGGATCATGGTGGGCTCCAGTCCACAGGGTCACAAGGCATAGAGTTGTACACATCTGAAGTGGCTGAGCTGAGCTGAGCTGAAGTATGTATTTATTATATATTTATTTATTTATTGACTTTTGATGTACATCAGAATCAACTATACTGACTTTTGAATCAACTATACTTCATTAAAAAAAAAGAATTTGTCTATACACAACATTATAAAATCATTGATTATAGAAGACATTTAAAAAAATAAAAAGACAGTTAATTTATACATACTGACTTTCTGTATTGTAACAGAGTTTTTTTAAAGATCTTTACCAAAATGTTATAGTTAGATTTATATGTCAGCTTGGCTAGGCTGTAGTACATTTATTTAGTCAAATACTAATCTAGATATTGCTGGGAAAGTATTTTGTAGATGTGTATCTACAATTAGTAGAATTTAAGTAACAAGAATTACCTTTGATAATGTGAATGGAACTTGTCCAATTTATTGAGAGATTTTAAGAGCAAAATCTGAGATTTCTTTGGAGAACTCTAACTGAGTCCTGATATGGAAAGGTAATTTTATCTCTTGCTTTATGTTTTCTTCTGTTATTTTATTTTATTTTATATATCTTTGAAAATTTGTTTATAATGCAAAAATGAAGAGTGCAAAATTCTTTCAGACACATCATCCATTTTTCCCAATAAATTTTCAATATCTTAAATGCCTTTTACCATAGATTACAGTGTGTACTTCTGTAAAAACTATTCTAGTATTTTTGACTTAAGTGTTATATTAAACCTAACTGATATTTGAGTTGTAGATTACAACTACAAAAATCCTTTGGCTTGTATTTAGTAAACAATGGCATGTTCTTTGTAGATCTCCTCTGCTCATCTTTATCTTCATGTACTTGTGATTCATTTTTTAGCCAATGTACAATAATTGTTTCTCAAATAAATAAAGATATTTTTGAGAACTCATAAAATAATTTTAGTGATCTTGATGTTTCTAGAAAGAAATATTATATAAATAAAATATATTTATTGTCTTGAAATGTTCATCTTCTAATAAGGTTGCCATATATATGTAACTCAATTCTACAAATGGCCATTTCTGGCCAATAATTAGTTAAGACTCTCTCTTCTCTTTATCGGAGAAGGCAATGGCAACCCACTCCAGTACTCTTGCCTGGAAAATCCCATGGACGGAGGAGCCTGGTAGGCTGCAGTCCATGGGGTCGCTAAGAGTCGGATACGACTGAGCAACTTCACTTTCACTTTTCCCTTTCATGCACTGGAGAAGGAAATGGCAACCCACTCCAGTATTCTTGCCTGGAGAATCCCAGGGACGGCGGAGCCTGGTGGGCTGCCATCTATGGGGTCGCACAGAGTCGGACACGACTGAAGCGACTTAGCAGCAGCAGCAACAGCAGCAGCAGCAGCTTGAAAGTAAATTTGAAAGTATCTTTTATTTTTTGTCCAGTATTTCAGTGTATAAACATGCAATCATTAACAATACAAATTTTCTAAATTATAGTCTAAGTTGTATCAAGCCATGAATCTTTCAGGGAACAGTTGAGATTCAGCAATATTTCATAAATATAAGGTGCTGTTGCTGCTGCTCCTGCTGCTAAGTCGCGTCAGTTGTGTCCAACTCTGTAACCCCATAGACGGCAGCCCACCAGGCTCCGCCGTCCCTGGAATTCTCCAGGCAAGAACACTGGAGTGGGTTGCCATTTCCTTCTCCAATGCATGAAAGGGAAAAGTGAAAGTGAAGTCGCTCAGTCGTGTCTGACTCTTAGCGACCCCATGGACTGCAGCTAAGTACAAGGTACTTAGCTAAAAATCTTATTTTTGTTGTTTTGGTAGCCAACTTATGTCAGACTCTTTTGCAACCCAATGGACTGTGGCCCACCAGGCTCCTCTATCCATGGGATTTCCCAGGTAAGAATACTGGGGTGGGTTGCCATTACCTTCTTCAGACAATTTTCCTGACTCAGGGATCAAACCTGCATCTCCTGTTCCTGCATTGGTAGGCAAATTCTTTACCAGTGAGCCACCAAGAAAGCATGCAATAACCTTACATTTCTAGTCTTAAACAATTTGAAGATTTTAGTCCAAATCAAGCAGTTTAAAAATGTGTTTTTTTCACTGCTTATTTATATTCAAGTTTAGTTTTTTTTGTGTGAGCCATAATCACAAATTATACATAATAATATTCATGTTGGGTGCTTCCCTGATGGCTCAGTGGTAAAGAATCTGCTTGCAATGCAGGAGATGCAGGTGACATTGGTTCGATTCCTGGGTGGGGAAGATAGCCTGGAGGAGGAAATGGCAACCTGCTTCAGCATTCTTGCCTGAAAAATCCCATGGAGTACATATTCCAGAAGTACATATTATATACTTAACATATCTATTATATTTAATATATTCAATATACATTAAGATTTTATATATAATATTCTTCTGGATTCTCTGGTGGCTCAGTGTTATGTAAAATAATCTGCCTGCTAATGCAGGGGATGAAGGTTTGATCCATGGGTCAGGAAGAACCCATGGAGAAGGAAATGGCAACTCACTCTAGTACTCTTACTTGGGAAATTCTATGGACAGAAGAGCCTGGCAGGCTGCAGTCCATGAGATCACAAAAGATTTGGACACAACTTAGTGACTAAACAACAACAAAAACACGTTTTTTTGTTTTAGTTTTCCAGGTAGCTATTAAATCCTGATTGGAACACCTGTAGCCTACATTATTTCTTCTTCAAAAATATCTACATTAAAAAAAGTGAGAACTTACTATACTTTTTGTTATCATTTTGTAATTGTTGTTATGCTTTTCCTTTAAGAAAAATATTTCTTCTTGAAGTTAAGAATTTGTGTTTCATTGTCTTCACACAACTTATTAAATTTAAAATGATAAAAATGACATCAAAAACATCGAACAAACAGCATTATTCTATCCATTTTGGTAAAAGGAGAACAGAAAAATAATTTCTAAGTAAGTGTTCTAATTGTATCATATCTCTATTTTGCTTTAAGACTGTGCAGATAAAAATGTGCTTTGTGAAGTTCTGCTCTCTAAAAATGTTCTAAAAAAAGTGAAAGAGAGGGACAGGAAAGAGGAAGGGAGACAGGGAATGAGTTAGTGAAGAGGGAGAGAAGTTTTATTTTCAAATAATTTGAAAATTATATATAATATGTCTTCTTTTTTCAAACTCCCAATAGATCTTTCCATTTTAAGGGCTTCAAATAATATAAAACAACTGTAGTATTCTATGATATCCTTCTAGTGTTGATTATGACAATTATTTTATATTGTTTAGCCATATTATTCCAAATTCATTTGGCTATTGAGCTCAGTCAGACTAAATAAGGATAATCCAAATTTAATTACTGACCAAGAATGGTGACTTAGATTAGATTTATAGTTGTTTTCATTTCTGTTCATCCAAAGCCAAGAATAGTCATTCAAAACCCAATTAATGAGAGAAGTTAAAAGGGGAAGGCTGCTAACTGAAATATGTAGCGCTGATTTTGAGATTGGGTGGAAGAGACTGGTAAAGAAAGCCAGAGGATGGTAACACACTATATACAGTCAGGAAATATTAGCTCAATTGGGAGCAGAAAATGTGCTTAAGTGATTCATGACTTTGGGTGAAATGGTTTCAAAGGCACATATTGATTGTTGAAATTTGTTGTCTCCAGATTAAAAAAAAAAAAAAAGGAGGGGGAGAAGGAGCTCACAAAAGAATTGATTAGATTACAAGGGAATTAAGAAACTCAGAATTAAGATAACTCAGAAATTCCAGGATTTGGCAAATGAAATGCTTTGTCAAGAATCTACAGATGTAATCATTAAGACCTAGATTCAGGTCAAAGAAAAGTTTATTAAGATGTAAGACAGAATTTGGTAACTACCATTGATTTCTTTCAGCTGAAGGAAATGCACCCAGAAAAGAGGTATGGTCACCTGGCTACCTGACAAGATCAAAGTGTATGTAATGAAATCTCTCAAGAAAGGTAAAGGAGGTAATCTTCCATAATCAATTGAAAATTTAAAAAGCACTGTATCTTGTACATAGCATTATTGACAACAGATGGATAACAATCTAATCCTTCTTTAGTAGGTGATTTTTTTTTCTATATCTTGATGCATTTCAGTCATTTCTTTCCTAAAATGAACTGACGGTTCACTAACAGATTCAAATGTAAAATTTAATTTATTGCTATATTCCCAGCCCCCCGCCATTCTTTTAAAAATCATGATCTGCACTTCTTTACTTTTTTTTAAGTGAGGAAACCCTATTCCCTCAGTTGTTGAAAATATTCAGCCTTTTTTTAATCAAATGTTTTTCTTCATTTTCTCCATGTTTCCCTTGGTACACCAATTAGAAAAAAATTGGGAAATTCTGGATCCATAGTCCACATATCTTCTTTCTCTTTCTTTCCATTTCTCTTCTTATTCTGTTATCTAGAATTCTTTAACTGGACCTTCTCTCTCACTAAGGTTGCTTCAGTTCTCTACAGACTAATATTAGAGACTCTGTTGTATATATTTTATTTTAATAATTACATTTCATCTCATTTTCCAAGTCTTTATTTTATAATATAACTGAACATAAAATCCACATCATAATAAATCATTTCTGAGCTATAATAATAAGGATTTAAAACCAGGGGAAAACATTTAATGTATTAATACTTTGCACATAGAGACTTAGAAATCACTTGCACCTCTTAATTCTAAGCTAACAACTTAATGGTTGCTTCTGGTAATTTTAACAACTAACATAGTTAAATAGATAATTCTTTCTAATTCTTTATTCAAAAAAATGGCAATTGTTTGCCATTTATGGCAGATTTCAACAATTTAAATGTTAAGTGTTAAACCTGACTAGATATTTAGATTATTTTTTCTTTGACGTTGTCTGTTTTCTATAGCAAAACAAACAATAACAATCACACACACACACACTTTGTTGTTCAGTTGCTGTCACGTCTGATTCTTTGTGACCATATGAACTGCAGCATGCCATGCTTCTCTATCCTTCCATATCTCCCAGAGTTTGCTCAAATTCATGACATTGAGTTGGTGATGCCATCTAACCATCTCATCCAATGTTGTTTCCTTCTCCTCCTGCTCTCAATCTTTCCTAGTATTAGGGTCTTTCCCAGTGAGTCACCTCTTCTCATCAGGTGACCAAAGTATTGGAGCTTCAGCTTCAGCGTCAGTCCTTCCAATGAATATTCAGGGTTGATTTCCTTTAAGATTGACTGGTTTGATTTCCTTGAAGTTCAAGGGACTCACACCTTGCAATCCAAGGCACTCACAAAATCAGGAATCATATTGATCTTGGTGTTTTAAATGCTGAGTTTTAATCCAGCTTTTTCACTCTCCTCTTTCACCCTCATCAAGAGGTTCTTTAGTTCCTCTTCTCTTTCAACCATTAGAGTGTTATCATCTTCTTATCTTAGGTTGTTGATATTTCTTCCAACAATCTTGATTTCATCTTGTGACTCATCCAGCCCAGGATTTTGCATCATATACTATACATATAAGTTAAATAAGCAGGGTGATAATATACAGCCTTGATGTACACCTTTCCCAATTTGGAGCCAATCCAATTGTTCCAAGTCTGTTTCTAACTGTTGCTTCTTGTCCTGCATACAGGTTTCTCAGGAGACAGGTTAGGTGGTCAGGTATTCCCATCTCTTTAAGAATTTTCCACAGTTTGTGGAGATCCACACAAAGGTTTTAGTGTAGTCAATGAAGCAGATTTTTTTTTTTTTTTTTTGGTGGGGGGGATTCGCCTGTATTTTCTATGGACTTCTTTTGTGGCTCAGATGGTAAAGAATCTGCCTGCAGTGCAGGAGACCTGGGTTCAATCCCTGGGTTGGGAAGATTTCCTGGAGAAGGGAACATCCCCTGGAGAAGGGAATGGCCACCTACTCCAGTATTCTTGCCTGGAGAATTCCATGGACAGAGGAGCCGTGCAGGCTACAGTCCATGGGGGTCACAAAGAATCGGACACGACTGAGTGACATATTTTCTATGATGCAGTGGGTGTTGGCAATTTGATCTCAGGTTCCTTTGCCTTTTCTAAATCTAGCTTGTACATCTGGAAGTTCTCAGTTCATGTACTGTTGAAGCCTAGCAAGTAGTTTTGGTTCAGTCTCCTTTGGAGTCACTGATCCTTTCTTCTGAGATTTGGTGAATGCAAGGTTTTGTTTGTGCCCTCCAAGACTGGAGGCTCTATTTACTCCAGTCCTGTGGAAGTCTTGTAATTAAATCCTGCTGGCCGTCAAGGTCAGATTCCCTGGGAATTCCCAGTCCTTTTGTTGGGTTCCAGGCTGGGAAGCCTGATGTGGGGTTCAGAATCTTCACAACAGTTGAAGTACTAATTTGGTATTGTTGTTCTCCAGTTTGTCAGTCACCCACCCAGTGGGTATGGGATTTGATTTTATCATGATCGTGCCCCTCCTACTGTCTCACTGCAGCTTCTTCTTTGTCTTTGGGCATGGGGTATCTTTTTTTGGGTGGTTTCCAGTGTCCTCCTGTTGATGGTTGTTCAACAGCTAGTTATGATTTGGGTGCTCTTACAGGAGGAGATGAACACATGTCTTTCTACTCTGCCATCTTGAACCAGAAGCTATTACATTAGTGATGGTCTTATTTATATAGCCAGGATGACTAAGCCTTTTTCCATACAGTCTCTCATCTACCAGCATACTATCCAGGCTTCTTCTCATGATGATAATTACAGGGCTCCCAAATGCAACAGGAGAGAGCAAGTCTCAATGTGCAAAATATATTCAAGTCTCCAATTTTTATCATGCAAGCTATTACTCTATTGGCCTTGCCTGAATTCAGTTTGGAGGGAACACAGTGAGGTATGGATTCAGAGAGGCACGAAATAATTGGGCACTAATTATATATAATCTAACAGGATAATATCCATAAGAGATAAAAACAGAATTAAATTAAATCTATTATTTAATTAAATAGTTAAATGGTAGGAAGAAAATATTTTGTAACCAATCCCCCCTTGTAAACTCTGAAAAACGTCTTTGTTGCTTAGAAAGTTAAGGGAAAGCTAAGTTACCTCATTACATTCACGACACCTAAAGTCACTGTTTATCTCACATTTATGCTGTGGAATCCATGGATATGGTCCTAAGGGTAGAATCTGGTACAAGTGAAGTGTTCATGTTGTCTTTCTCATTACCTTCACATCTATTTACAGATAGTCAGCAACAACTGCTGCACTGCTCTCTGAATAGAGATTCAGTTGCTCACACAGTCCTATCAAAGGCCAGCTGTGCTTCCTTAGAGCTACTTGTTATCGGTTTTCATGTGTGAAAAAAACATTGTAAAAATAAAATGATGAGCATTACAACTTTCCATTTCATATGTTAACCGCATAGCTGGTGGCAACAAATACAAATGCAGCCTCTGTGTGAATAAGAAGTCTCATCAAATACAGCAAATTCAAAATCTATAGGCACAAAATGGTCCATTTTTACCTATAAATGGTCAAACTATTTCCTTGACTCTGGTTGCTATTTAATTCATTGATCCCTTGGAAGCTTACAACGCATACAAACACACACACACTTACACACAGTTCCATCATGCTCTTATAACCATATTAGCAGCCACATCGATGGGAAAGAAGAGAATAATAGAGAAAAACATAAATCCATTTAGTTTCAGCTCTAAGGTGCACAGTCTGTTCCCCTAGGCCCACCAGGTTGTAATTATGAGTTGACACAATGCCTGCTTATGCCATCTGCTGTTTTCCAAGGCTGATGCCTTATCTATTGCAGCACATTCCATAGGCAAACTAGACTCAGCATTGTCTTCTTTGCATACCGAAGACATCTCAGCCTAGGAACAGGTCAAGGAAACTCCCTCGAAAATTTGGCCAAAAGTCACCAGCAACTGAGAGAGCTGAGGTACATAATCAGCAGCAACAAAAAAAAGAGAGAGAAAGAAAGAAGATAATGACTAGTTTCACATTATTAATGCTTTTCTCAAGACTTTTTAGGACATGGGATTGCATAGTAGTCATTTTGTCATGCTGCTAGTCCTTCCCTCTCCTTAAATGCAGTTATTAAGATTTGGATCAGTAGTTGTCAACCTCATTATCTTTCTCTATTAAAAAAGAATAAAACTACATTTGACGAGATTTTATAAAGTTATTTATTTAGCACAACTAAACAAATATATCTAAACAAGACTGTAAAAGAAACATTAATTTTATATAATTTTCCATCCTTTTTTCATAGTCTTTTTATACTGCATTAATCAATCTCTAAAATAGAAATTTTTCCTTCATTCAATTTTTGATCTTTGGGTATGTTAGTGTGTACATGTGTGTTTTTACTTCCCTTTAAGCTGACTGAATTTTGGAAAGTATTCTGGAAATAGGTCTAAGTAAACTAGAAGTGACCTATTTAACTTTGGTATGCCCAAACAACCTCTCTGAAAATAGATAAATAGGAAGATGCAAAGTAAATGAGTCAGAACATTATAACTCCAGAAAGGATGAAGAGACAGAGCCAAAGCCAAAACAGCACCCAGTTGTGGATGTGACTGGTGATAGAAGCAAAGTCCAATGCTGTAAAGAACAATATTGCATAGGAACCTGGAATGTTAGGTCCATGAATCAAGGCAAATTAGAAGTGGTCAAACAGGAGATGACAGGGTGAACGTCGACATTTGTAGCCATCATAGTCAACAAAAGAGTCCAAAATGCAGTATTTGGATGCAATCTTAAAAACGACAGAATGATCTCTATTTGTTTCCAAGGCAAAAAAAACTTCAGGACAAACATCAACAAAAAAGAAACCCTGGAACCTACCAAAAAAAAAAAAAAACCCCAATATACAAGCCAAAAGAGACACTACAATAAGATGGTAGTTTGGGTTCAATCACAATAAAATCTAATCCTATACATAACAGGTAGACGACCCACAAACTGGAAAATAAGTATACCACAGAAATTCTCTTATATGAGTGCAAGTTCTGAGCTTTACTTCAAGCTTCCCCACCTAGATGTCTGGCAAGGGGAGGATAAGCCCCTGGAGAATCTGGCTTTGAAGAGCTTTGGGGTCTGATCACCAGAATTCCCCAGAACTGGGAGAAACAGAAACTCCACTCTTGGAGGGTGCAGAGTAGTCTCCTGTGTACTATGACCCAAGGAAAAAAAGCAGTGACATCATAAGAGACTGGACTAGACTTACCTGCTAGTATTGGAGGATCTCCTGCAGAAGCACGGGGACAATTGTGCCTCACTGCCAAGACAAGGACACTGGCAGCAATAGTACTGGGGTGTATTCATTGACTTAAGGCCTCTTGGAGGCTGCCACTTTCTCACGAAGACCTGGCCCCACCCAACAACCTGTAGGCTCCAGTGCTGGGATGCCTCAAATCAAACAACCAACAGGGTGGGAAAACAGCCTCATATATCAGCAGACGGTTGCTTAATACACAGCTGCCCAATAAGCACATCCCCTGACCTAGCCGTGCCCACCAGAGGGACAAGACTCAGTTGTACCCACCAGTGGGCAGGTATGAATCCTTCTCACAAGGAAGCTTGCACAAGCCTTTTAGAAAGTCTCATCTACCAGGGGTAAGAAAGCAGAAGCAAGAACTACAACACTTTGCAGCCTGTGGAACAGAAAATGCAATCACAGAAAGTGGGACAAAATCAGACAATAGAGGAACATGTCCCAGAAGAAGGAATAACATAAAACTTCAGAAGAACAACTAACTGAAGTAGAGATAGGCAAACTACCTAAAAAAATAGTTCAGAGAAATGGTAGTAAAGATGATCCAAGAGCTCAGAAAAATAATGGAGGCATAGATTGAGAAGATAAAAGAAATGTTTAACAAAGACCTAGAAGAACTGTAAAAAAAAAATTTAAAAAGTACAATAACTAAAGTGAAAAATACACTAGAAGGAATTAATATCAGAATAACTGAAGCAGAAGAATGCATAAGTGACCTGAAAGACAGAATGGTCAAAATCACAGCCATAGAACAGAATAAAAAAAAAAGAAAAAAAAACAATGAGACAGTCTAATGACCCCTGGGACAACTTTAGTTGCACCAGAAGGAGAAGAGAGAAAGACCTAAGAAAATATTCAAAGGGAAAATAGTTGAAAACTTCACTAACATAGGAAAGGAAACAGTCACACACATTCCCACATTCAGGAAGCGCAGAAGAGTTCCAGGCAGGTTAAATTGGAGGAACAGGTTGAGACATATAGTAATCAAATTGACAAAAGTTAAACACAAAGAAAATTATTAAAAGCAATGAGTGAAAAGCAACAAATAACATATAAGGAAACTCCCGTAAGGTTACTAGCTGATTTCTCAGCAGAAACCCTGTGGGCCAGAAGGGAATGACATGATATATTTAAAGTGGTGAAAGGGAAGAACCTATAACCAAGAATACTCTATCCAGCAAGGCTCTCATTCAGATTCACTGGAGAATCAAAAGCTTTACAAACAAGCAAAAGCTAACAGAGTTCAATACCACCAGACCAGTTTTACAACAAAGGCTAAAGGAAATTCTCTAGGTGGGAAAGAAGAATCTACAACTAGAAACAAGAAAATTACAAATGGATTTTTTTCCTAATACTATTTAGAAAAAGGATGAGTTTTGATTGCTGTAATCACACATCATCTAGAGTCATGTCTCTATTAGAAGACATAACTCTTGGGCTATCTCCTGGGAGTTTTTCTTCACTCATCCCTTATAGGCATATGATTTTTGAGAAAAATCACAACACTAGTATTGAATTTAGTTTCCAGGAATTTTAAGTTACTAAATAAAGACTGTAATAGAAAAATATAGCACACAAAAGAAAATTCACACTAACATTGTTCAGAGATTTTATATTCCACAGAATTACTGTCATTAAATTTTGATTAGATCTGATTACATATATCTAATCAAAATTAAATCCTATATCTGTAATAAGTCCTATAAGAAAATCTCCTATTAAAGTGATATACTTATTAGGATGCTACTTTTTAAGACATTGTTTATATACATAACATAACTTTATAAGCATCAAGGGAAAAATTCTAGTGTGAGATAAGTACAAAAGACAGTGTTACTTTTCTTGTAAAAAATGATCCTGTCTACACCCTGTGGACATTAAGAAGGCTTTTATTGACCAATTTTTCACTTTTAATTTTATGATCTTGGTTTAAGTGTTCCTTAATGAGAAGTATTCTACTATGTCAGATGAAGAAGGCAAATTTTAATAAAAATGTGAAATCATAATTTTAGAGCAGACTCTTAGAAATTTTAGAATCTAATTCCAGTCACAAAGCTAGCAAGAGTACATTTTTAATGAGTATCCGTGAATTTAGTTTTTTCTGAGATTTTATCTTTTTTCTTCTAAATTTAAAATATTGTTCATTTTAGTAAACTATTTTAAACTCTTTTGTAATTATTTATCATGTTATTATATTAGATTTATATGTGAGCATGAAAACAACAGAAAAGCCCAAAATAGCAGTAGGTTAAAAAGACAGTGGTTTTATGTTTATTTTATGGCTTGGGAGTCATTTTTAGTCCACAGAGAAACTTAGTTTAGATTTAGAGTTTGAGAAAGTTTAGAGAAGAGTTCATGAAGGAGATAGAAATCAAAGCAGATTTATTTAAAGTTAGGAAGACATTGTGGGGGTGTGGGGGTGTGGGGGTGTGCACTCAGTCACTCAGTTGTGTCCAATTCTTTGGGATCAACTCGTCCCCCCCCTCCTTCCTCCCGTGTCTACAAATCTGTTCTCTAGGTCTGTGTCTCTATTCCTGCCCTGCAAATAGGTTCATCAGTACCATTTTTCTAGATTCTATATATATGTATTAATATATGATACTTGTTTTTCTCTTCCTGACTTACTTCACTCAGTAGAACAGGCTCTAGGTTCATCCATGTCACTAGAACTGACTCAAATTCATTCATTTTCATGGCTGAGTCATATTCAATTGTATATATGTACTACACCTTCTTTATCCATTCATGTGTTGATGGACATCTAGATTGCTTCCATGTCCTGGCTATTGTAAATAGTGCTGCAGTGAACTCTGGAGTACATGTGTCTTTTAGAATTGTGGTTTTCTTAGAATACGTGCCCAGTAGTTGGATTGCTGGGTCATATGGTAGTTTTATTCCTAGCTTTTTTAATATATATATATAGAAATCTCCACGCTATTCTCCATAGTGACTGTATCAAGGTATGTTTCCACCAACTGTGCAAGAAAATTCCCTTTTCTCCACATCCTCTTCCAACAGTCATTGTTTGTAGATGTTTTGATGATGGCCATTCTGGTGGGTGTGATGTGGTACCTCATTTTAGTTTTGATTTTCATTTCTAATAAAAAGCACTGTTGAACATTTTTTCATGTATTTATTAGCCATCCATATGTCTTTGGAGAAATGTCTGCTTAGAACTTCTGCCTATTTTTTGACTGGGTTGTTTGCTTTTCTGATATTGAATTGCATGAGCTGCTTATATAATTTGAAGATTAGTCCTTTGTCAGTTGCTTCATTTGCAGTTATTTTCTCCCATTCTGAGGGTTGTCTTTTTATCTTGTTTATGGCTTCCTTTGCTGTGCAAACGATTTTAAGTTTAATTAGGTCCCATTTGCTTATTTTTAGGAGGTGAGTCATATTTCTAGGAGGTGAGTCATAAAGGATCTTGCTATGATTTATGTCAGTGTTCTGCCTATGTTTTCATCTTAAGAGATTTATAGTTTCTAGTCTTACATTTAGGTCTTTAATCCATTTTGAGTGTATCTTTGTATGTGGTGTTAGAACACTTCCCAGGTGGCTCAGTGGTAAAGAATCCGCTGGCCAATGCAGGAGACACAGGAGATGTGGGTTCAATCCCTGAGTCTGGAAGATTCCCTGGAGAAGCAAATGGAAACCCACTACAGTATTCTTGCCTAGAAAATTCCATGGAAAGAGGAGCCTGGTGGGCTACAGTCCATGGGGTCTCAAAGAGCTGGACATGACTGAGCAACTGAGCTATACACACACACACACACACACACACACACACACACACACACACACAGCACATTGATAGGAAGTGTTCTAATTTCATTCTTTTATATGTAGTTGTCCAGTTTTCCCAGTACTACTTATTGAAGAAGCTGTCTTTTATCCAGTGTATATTCTTGCCTCCTTTGTCAAAGATATGGTGCCCATAGATGCATGGGTTTATCTCTGGGCTTTCTATCTTATTCCATTGGTCTATATTTCTGTTTTTGTGCTAGTACTACACTGTCTTAATGACTGTAGCTTTGCAGCATAGTCTGGAGTCACAAAGGTTGATTTCCCCAGCTCCATCTTTCTTTCTCAAAATTGCTTTGGTTATTTGGGGTCTTTTATGCTTCCATATGAATTGTGAATTGTTTTGATCTAGCTCTAGAAAAATGCCATTAGTAATTTGATAGGGATTGCATTTAACCCGTTGATTGCTTTGAGTAGTACAGTCATTTTCACAGTATTAATTCTTCCAATCTAAGAACATCTCTCCATCTGTTTATGTTATGTGTGATTTCTTTCAAAAGTGACCTATAGTTTTTGTATACAGTTCTTTTGTTTCCTCCAGTAGGCTTATTCCTAGGTATTTTATTATTTTTGTGGCAGGGTTAATGGGATTGATTCCTTAACTTCTCTTTCTTATTTTTTGTTGTTATTGTATAGGAATGCAAGGGGATTTCTGTTTATTGATTTGGTATCCTGTGACTTTACTAAATTCACTGATTAGGTTCCAGTAATTTTCTGATAGTATCTTTAGGGTTTTCTATTTGTAGTATTTTGTCTTCAAACAATGAGAACTTTACTTCTTTTCTAATCTAGATTTTTTTATTTCTTTTTCTACTCTGATTGCCATGGCTAGGACTTCAAAAACTATGTTGAATAGCAGTGGTGAGAGTGGACTCCCTTCTAAAGACATATTTTTGAAGGTCAATATATACCACATTATATAAACATTACCAAGAGCAAATACGAAATGGCAGGAGAATACACATTGTTTTTAAGGAATGGTGACTTTTTTAATTTGGTGAAACGATAAAATACAAGTTGAATTTAGAAGGTCAGACTTTAAAAATAAGAACACCATATTATTGAGTTTCTTGAATGCCAAAATGAGGACTATGAACTTTATCTCATCAGCAACTGGAATGTATCAAAAGCTTTAGTAAAGCAGTATGACAAGATGACAATGATGTTTTGAGTACATTACTAGGAAAATAGAGCCAAATTTATTGAAGTTCAAAGTCTGCTTTCAGGGAGATATTTAAATATAAAGGAAATAAATGATAATGTGTGTCTTAAGACAGTAAGGAACACTTACAAAAAACACGAAGAAAATACAAAAGAAAAAAATGGCAGAAAGAAATGATCTAAAGTTGAACAGAGATAAGAAAACAGAAAAAAATGATCATCTAAATAATTGATACTACTGTCAGAAAATGGGCAGTTATGAGGTAAAGCCATATGGGCATACCAAAGTTAAAAGAACAATAGATTATTTTAAAAGTGTTTTATTTTCAGTATTTTGGGAGACGTAAGCAGAATAAATATATAGAAATATAATATCCAAATTTATCTATCAGAAATTATATAAACTAACAGATTATCCTGTATTTTGATCATAACATGCTGCAGTACTCTATTATGTGAAAATTAACCTCAAGTCTTTGCAAAATAGCTGCATAACTTCTTAATTTCAGTGTTTGTATTTGATATGGTACATACTCTTCTGCATTATCAGACCTTGCTCTTATTGCTTCTCAGGTGGTGGAGATTTTCCACATTCCTGCAATAGTGAAGAAATTATTTGACTAAAAACTGTCAGAAGTGGTTTCTCTTGCTTTCAATGTGAACATTTTTGCCACATATTGGCTGCACATTTTTCCTTGTTTTTTTCTGTGATGTGATATTCTCATTGAAATGGGACTTATTTTTCTGCATTATGAAAAAAAAAAACAAACTACCTTTCAAACTTGCTTCTTCTAAAATTGGGTACTTAGTTTCCATTCACAGAGAGAAGGGAAGGAATCTTCATTTTAGATTTTAGGCCAACTTCTTATCTCAAATCTAGTTTTATCAAGTAAATAATTATGTTTGATTTCCATCTGTCTCCTTGTGCCTAGAATGAATTTATTTCAGCACATGCAGGATGACAGATGGTTAACTGGCAACATTTTTTAACCTATCCAATCCATACACACTGTTCAGAGACATATAGTAACCTCAGCACATGAAAGAATGGCTTGGAAACTTTGAAAGTTAGAAATAAAAAATGACATTTTGGGACAACTGGACTTTTTAATCTATCCTTATTCCAAGATCTGACTCCAGAATTTAACTAGCGTGGGTCTTTCTAAGTATGGGGCTTGGAGTTAAGTGTAACTTTTTTTCTTTTTTAATCATTAGGCTATGGCTGAGTTGAGCAATATGAGGGATGAAACAGTAGTTAAAACATGATTGGTTAGGACATCAAACTAAAGACGCTAAAACAGGTTTTACTTACAGGTAAAAGCAAAATCTCTCTTTAGAGATATGACTTCTCATGTTCAGCAAGTTCAAAGTCATACATGGAAAGGCAGAACTTCTTTCAAGGACTAATAAAAACTAATATAAAAACAGGAAACAGGAAAAAAAGTCAATATAACGATGGAGTCCAGGACATAATACCTTGCCATATTAAGTATCTTTAACTGTAGGAATTAAAAAAAAAAAAAAATAGCGAAACCAGGAAGGTCACTCTCAGATACACACATCATCCTTCCCTGACACAGGTCATAAAACTTCCATGTGAAAAGTTCCTTCCCATAACAAGAGGAAAGACGACATTCTTATTAGCAGAGACAGGTAAGTTGAGGTCAAGAAATTTGCACAAACCCTTGCTAAACTAGTCCTTATCTTTAGTTACCTCTTCACTATTTACTGCTCTTAAACCATACCTCACTGTGTCCTAAATTCTTCACAAATATTATGCTTTTATCTAAAATATATAAAAAACTTTCTACTCTAGTCACTTCTTCAAGTTTTCATTCTCTTGTGAAAGCCCACATGTGCGTGCAAAAGTTTAATGAAACATGTTTACTTTCCTTCTGTTAATTTGTCTTTTCATTTTAATTAACAGGCTCATCTAGAGACTCTAAGAGGATCAAAAAAAATTTTTCCTCCCCTAAGATGCATGTCACATGAACACAGGTAAGTGTATCTCTCTTACTGAATACACTGAGTGTATATACACACAGTGTATGAATTACAAGGGCAAATGATATTTGATGCTGGTCAAATTGCTTACCCACTTTCTCATTTTTCTCACTTTTAACTTAGAAATACTAAAAAGAATATCATAATTTTTTTGTGATGGAATTAAATGACTTAGAGATGTCCCTGGTGGCTCAGATGGTAAAGAATCTGCCTGCAATGTAAGAGACCTGGGTTCGATCCTTGGGTTGGGAAGATCCCCTGGAGAAAGGAATGGGTACCCACTTCAGTATTCTTGCCTTGGGAATCCCATAAACAGAGGTGTTTGGCAGCCTACAGACCACGGAGTTGCAAAGAGTCAGACATGATTGAGTGACAAACACTTTCACTAACTTCTTTTGAATGACAAGTATATAAAGATTTTAGAAAAATGCTTGGTGCCTGGAAGGCACAATGTAAATACTCCATAAGGGCTAGCAGTAGGTAACATTGTTATGATTTATATGGGTTTTAGAGGGGAAACAATAGAATGGAGAAGATTAGAAATTTCTTCAAGAAAATTGGAGATACTGAAAGAATATTTCATACAAAGATAGGCAAAATAAAGGACAAAAATGGCAAAGACCTAACAGAACCAGAAGAGATTATGAGAAGGAGGAAAGAATATGAAGAACTGAACAAAAAAAGCTCTTATGCAGTCACTCACCTAGAGCCAGACATCTTAGAGTGTGAAGTCAAGTGAGCCTAAGGAAATATTACCACTAATAAAGCTAGTGGAGGTGATGGAATTCCAGCTGACCTATTTCAAATCTTAAAAGATGATGCTGTTAAAGTGCTGCACTCATTATGCCAGCAAATTTGGAAAATTCAGGAGTGGCCACAGGACTGAAAATGGTCAGTTTTCATTCCAATCCAAAGAAGGGCAATGCCAAAAATGTTCAAATTACCATACAATTGCACATGCCAGCAAGATTATTCTCAAAATCTTTCAAGCTAGGCTTCAGCAGTATGTGAACTGAGAAATTATAGATGTTCAAGATGGATTTAGAAAAGGCAGAGCAACCAGAGATCAAATTGTCAACATATGCTGGATCATAGAAAAATCAAGGGAATTTTTTAAAAGATTAAAAATCTACTAATTTGAAGCCTTTCACTTCAGTTCACTTGCTCAGTTGTGTCCAACTCTTTGCAACCCCATAAACTGCAGCACGCCAGGCCTTTCTGTCCATCACCAACTCCCAGAGATCACCCAAACTCATGTCCATTGAGTCGGTGATGCCATCTAACCATCTCATCCTCTGTTGTCCCCTTCTCCTCCTGCCTTCAATCTTTCCCAACATCAGGGTTAGATAGTTCTGGACTAAGGTTAGGATGCATTTATTAGGGAGACCATAGAATTTACCACTTGAATATGTTTTCCAAAATCACCTAAAGGACACACTTCAATAAAGCAAAAATAACAAATAAGAAAAAAAAAATTCTTCAGTTAGAAATAAAAGATGAAGAGCACTGGCATGTTTGAAAAGTTCAGTGGTGGTTGCTTTTGTAAATCAAAGTTAACAGTAAGAGATGTGACCATGGAAATGTGCTCCCTGGTTTCACTGGAATTAATAGAATTCTGAAATTTCAGAAGCCCAGGTGTTCCAATTAACTGACAAAGAAAGGTGAATATAGTTACTTTAATGGGCATCAAGGTTAGAGTGGCAATCTAGATGACTTGGCCTCAGAGATAACTTGCAATGCTAAAAGACCATAGTCTTTCTCTGCAGATAACCAGAATAGTCCTTGACTTATTTATGGAGAAATAAAAAATTGAAAGCTGAGAGCACAGTCCTGATATCAGCTGCTACAATCATATTCTCTTACTAGTTTCCAAATCTAAGCCAAACCTTATACCCAGAGTAAAGGAGAAGACATTTTCTTTTGTACAAAAGCCCCAAAATGCTACACTAAATATATAAGACAAATAAACAAAATCTTTTCAACCCCTCCCTAAGGCACTGTAAGGCAAAATTTATCGAATACAAACCATAAATGGAATTATGGCCTATATCCATCTCAAGGGGTTTCAACAGGCCTGTGGACCCATCTTCTGTTAATTTCCTGGCCCCAAAATGCATAATTAGAATGGATATAGTTAGCTGTTGGCACTAGGAGGAGTGTGATAGGAAAAAAACAATTCTAATGTCCTGTGCACAGTCTAAGATAGGCAATAATATCAATAATTAAATGTTATCAAAATGTAATAGAGATTAGCACTAATAACAAATAATTAAGCATTATATGTTCACGATCATGGTAATATGCATTATCATGGAATAAACAAGTGGGTTTTCAGGGTACGTGATGAAGGACTACTAATGGATGTAATTCCATTATGAGCTATTCCACAAGATATGGTGTTTTTGCGGAACACATTAAAATAGTTTCTGGAATTTGGTATGTAGCTATTGATCTGAAAAACACCCCCTTTATCAGTATTTGTCAGTGGAATGATAAAAATTATTTTATGTGTGGAAGACAACAGTATATAGTCACTATACTTTCCCAAAGACTTCAATTGAACTGCTTTCTGGACATTATTGGGCTTCCCTGTTAGCTCAGACAGTGAAGAATCCACCTGCAATGCGGGAGACCTGGGTTCGATCCCAGGGTTGGGAAGATCCCCTGGAGAAGGGAACAGCTACTCACTCTAGTATTCTTGCCTGGAGAATTCCATGGACCGTATAGTCCATGGGGTCACAAGGAGTCGGGCACAACTGAGCGAATTTCACTTCACTTCACTTCATGTCCAGTAGTTATCATGAATGGTAATTTCAGTGGCTCACCCCAGACTTATAAGAATAAAGTGACTATGAGTTATAATGTCTTCAGATAAAATGCTAGTTATCTGGCCAAAAGGAAAGGGAATCTAAAATGGATAGAAGGGAGAAAATAAATGACCAATTACAGCCTTGGGGCTAGCAGCTGCAATGTGAAATGTAGGTGAAAACATCATTCTTTTTATGCTGAATTTCTCTCAAAACATCAGGGAGGCTCTACGAGTCTAATGCATTTAGTGCAAATTACAAGCTCATCTCTATGTGTAAAAGGGCATATCACAGTTCTCTTTTACCTTCCTCACTTCCTCTGGGCTCATTTTCTCTAGATAGTGCTGTAACAACTGGCTAGATGCAGTTTTAAACTAAACAACACCTCACCTCAGTTACAGTATATTGTGCACATTTCTCATTTTCTGCTCTGAGCCTTCTCTGCAGTCACTGAATGATTTCCCTGCAGGAATCAGCTCAGTTAACCTGATGCATATCCAAATACAGAAGTTATAGTTTGTTATATTCCATTAAATGAATACTTAAGTCCAACATGAGCAGAGCAGGGGAAAATTTTCCACTTTTAAGTGGAAATTACATAACAAAAGGAATGGTATATTTCTCTATTACATAGTAGTGAATAATTCAGATAATATCACATTTATATCAAAATATGGTTATTCTTTTAAAACTCTTAAACTTTTTACCAGAAATTGCAATTAATATTGAGTTTGTTTTATTAAGTTTATCATGAGCATTGAATGCCATGCTAAAAATATTTCCTTAATTTAACTATGATGGATAAATTATTTTGATTTATAGAGCTTGATGCTTTTTAATTATAGTCCCTTTCCTCTTAAAATTATCCAAGTTAAAAATCATAGGGTATGTGAATATTTTCTAAAAAGGTACTTTTTTTAAAGAAATACATTAAAATATTTTTTAAAAAATATATTAAAATAATATTCATTGATATGTTTACTTAGAAAATGCAAATGACATGGATGGATGTGGCAAGCCTTAGTAAAGTGACATAAGATTGGGAAGAATAGAAAGTATAAAAACAGGTAGCTTTTGTGCTTTAGTGCAGATATTAAGAGTAGTACAGTAAAAGAATATGAGATCCTTTTAACTGCTTGAATGGACAGAGTTGAACTCCTGAGAGGTGCCCTTGGGTGGAGTTATAGATTTTTAGGCTTCATTATGAGCTCTAGATTTCGACCTGTAGAGAATTGTATTAATTATCTGTCTAGGGTCCCTTAAACAAATGATATAATAGGGTCTGCAATTGTTACTCTAACTTACCGTGTCATTTTAAAGAGAGTAGATGAGGCAGTTAGCAATAAACAGAGAGCAGAGTGTTACCAGCCACAGATAGGTCAACAACTGTTAGTCTAAGCACACATTAGCCGGTGATGTACTAAAAATTATTTGGAAGGCAGCGCTGGGTGAGTTCATATTGCCAACTTATGAACTGACTTTAAAACCTCACTTGGTATTTAAAAATTTTTTTATTGTTGTACTAAAATTTAATACAATAATTACTAATTATTTTTATTTTTCCTTTAAAGCAAAAATGTGAAGAACATAGTCTTTCAGGACAAAAAATAGACTGTTTTAAAAACAATTAAAGGAACTATAAAGTGGTTAAGTTACTCCTGCAACTATTACCTTGTTTTAAGTAGTACTGCTAATGAGTTTGATGGTGAGAAAAATTCAGTAATTGTAAATTGATGCTTGTACCTTGCTGGAGTAGAAGTCAGCAAACTCAGTTCCCTTGACTAAACCAAGTGATCTGCCTACTAAGACACACCACCTTCATAGGGCAGAGAAATTAAAAGTATCAAAATGAAATAGTCTACCAACCATATCAATCTCTTCTTTTGTGAGTAAATATATATATATATGTGTATATATATACATATATATACACATATATATATATTCAATTATATTTTATGTTCTGCTTCATAAAGTGTCAAGATGTTGATCATGTCACAAGTAGTGGAGAGATATTTATAAGAATAAAGGAAAATACACCTTGAAATAAAGACTAAGAACTTTGATGTTAGATGCTCCCAAGTAATGTTGACTAACATATCATGAATGATACTGTTTGTGCCATACATCACCAGAAAACAAAGAAAAATAAATTGTATTTTACCAATTGAGAAGTCTTATTTAGTTTTTATGAATAATTTAAAACACTTATTGTAACATGAAATAATATTTCCATAAATTTCTAACTGACTAGTTATATGTAGTTAATTTTAATCAGGTTATTATAGAACCACTTCATTTACTTTTAATGAAAAAAGTTTAATGTCAAGCTAATATTTTATTAATTTTATACCCAAATCCAGGGAGTACTTGCTACAATATTCTAAAGTTAGAGCCATTAAGACTCTACTCATAAAAAGAACCAAATATATCAGAAAGGAGTATATAAGAATTTTGATATATTTAAGTTTACAAATATTGGATATTGTTTATTTAAAAAAATGTTTTCACTTGTACATATGCATCTTCCTACTTGAATTTGATATTGAACTTCCATTATATTTTATTTTATTTTGTAAAAAAGATCAAATCATGGATACTACATTAACACACTATTTTATATACTGATATGCCATGCTTTACTATTTACATAAGTTCAATTCAGTGAAAATAATTATTCTCTGCAGCTTCATCTTGAATTACAAATCAGTTGAATATGTCCTTGGAAACTATAGTAGATTGATTATCCAGAACTGGTTAGAGCTGATCATGTATGGGAGATGTTTAGTTTTCTGGATCCCTAATAATTTCTAATAAAATTTATGTGTTTTTTTTCTTTTCATTTTAAAACCATTTTAAAGCTGTTGGCTCAGAATGGAGGTGGGCAAACCTTTAAGTTGCCAATATTCGTTTATTGATAATCAAAACTTCTAAATTCTCCAAGGTCAGATGCTTTCCAATGAGTAGATTCCAGCTAAAACATTACTTAAATGTGTTCTTATCATCATCCAGTGAAACAAATATATAAGTAGATATAGCTATGTAATACAAAAAATTAATGTTGACCACTTAAGTCAGAAACTAGAAAACCCTCAAGAAATAGATGAACACTCTGTTGACAGGTCTTGGGAAAAGAAGCACTCTCTTGCATTGAGGGGCCTTTGTTGCACATAGGGAAAAATGACAAAACACCTATGGAAGGGGAACTTGGAAACAGCTATTATTTGTGGCTATATTTGTATAATTTATATACATTTTATAGGTACATACATATGATTATATATACTCTTCATTTTGCTATGAAATTTTTTATTTTTTTTAGTATTGAGAGCTCTTGTATGTTAGTTTCCTGTGGCTGCTGTAGCAATTAACCACACACATTAAAATACACATTTATTACTTTAAAGTCCTGTAAGTCAGAACTCTTACATGGGTCTCACCAGGCCAAAGTCAAGGTGTCTGGAGGCTCTAGACAAGAACCTATTTGCTTGCTTTTTTCCAGCTTCTTCAAACCCAGCAATATTACCTCTTACCATTCTGTCAAAGTAATAGCCCCATCTGCAGCTCTCCAACTGAAATACCCATGTGATTAGTTTGGCACTCCTTGACAATCCAGGATAATCTTCCATCTCGGGTTCTTAATTTAAATCACATCTGCAAAGTCCATTTTTCTATGTGAGCCCACAAGTCCCAGATATTGGAACATTAACATCTTTGGAGGCCATAAATCTTCCAACTATAATTTTGGTATTTTAGATATGTATATATATTTTAGGTATGTATATATATATTTTTATATTTCTAAACAATATGTATTTTTATATTTCTAAACAATCCTAATCAAATAAAAAATATGGCTCCAGGGATTCTAATTATTTTATTGTATTTTATAAGGCTATGTGCTAATTATTTTTATAGCTCATATAATATTAAAAATCAAATAAATTGTGTCCCATAATCATCCATTTCAGTTGATATTATATGAGATAACACGCTTATATTCAATCTTATTTATTTCATTTCCTTGAACTTTCTAGGAATTACAATATTTCATTATTGTATCATAAGACAATACTTAAGTTTCATAAAAATACCATAGTTACCTATGTCTCTTATTTACATGTCTCCCTATGCTTCAATGTTTATATCACTAATGAACAATATAAACTCTTGGTTCAGTCCTAGAGGGAAATTATATAAAAATTACAATTAGAAATATATGAAGTGAATGGATTAATTTGCTTCAATTTTGGACCCCCAGCCCGCCTAGCTCCTCTCGGCTGCGGCCCCCAGTTCCCGGCCAGCCTAGCTCCGCCCCCGGCCCCCGGCCCGGTCTAGCTCCTCTCGGCCAGGCTTCTGAGCTGACCGTAGCAGCTGCCTCGCTTCTGAAATGTTAGCAAGGGGCAAATGAGAAAAACTCTGAAGCCTAAAATAGTTTGGGCACAGTTCTGAAGGCAAAGACACTCAGTGTGTAGTTGGTTCCAGGTTGACTAGTGAAAGTCCCCTGAGTACCACGCTTAATTGTTAAGTGACTTTGCACATACTATCCAATGTATCTGACCTCCATTATCTTAGATATAGCTAATGTAGTTAATGTTAACACAGACAATGTAAGTAAAATGCATATAAGAATGTCTGCCATTGTTCAAGGGTCAAATATATATTATACATATATATAGTATATATAATTTATATTATATATATATATATAGTATATATACTTTATATTCAGTTCAGTTCAGTCGCTCAGTCGTGTCCGACTCTTTGCAACCCCATGAACTGCAGCACGCCAGGCCTCTCTGTCCATCACTAACTCCCGGAGTCTACCCAAACCCATGTCCATCGAGTCGGTGATGCCATCCAACAATCTCATCCTCTGTCATCCCCTTCTCCTCCCGCCCCCAATCCTACCCAGCATTAGGGACTTTTCCAATGAGTCAACCCTTCGCGTGAGGTGGCCAAAGTATTGGAGTTTCAGCTTCAACATCAGACCTTCCAATGAACACCCAGGATTGATCTCTTTTAGGATGGATTGATTGGAACTCCTTGCAGTCCAAGGGACTCTCAAGAGTCTTCTCCAACACCACAGTTCAAAAGCATCAATTCTGCGGCACTCAGCTTTCTTCACCGTCCAACTCTCACATCCATACATGACCACTGGAAAAACCATAGCCTTGACTAGGCGGACTTTTGTTGGCAAAGTAATGTCTCTGCTTTTCAATATGCTATCTAGGTTGGCCATAACCTTCCTTCCAAGGAGTAACCATCTTTTAATTTCATGGCTGCAATCACCATCAGCAGTGATTCTGGAGCCCCCCAAAATAAAGTCTGACACTGTTTCCACTGTTTCCCCATCTATTTCCCATGAAGTGATGGGACCAGATGCCATGATCTTAGTTTTCTGAACGTTGAGCTTTAAGCCAACTTTTTCACTCTCCTCTTTCACCTTATATTATATATATATGTATATTTATACACGTGTGTGTGTTTTAGTTGCTCAGTCATGTCTCCTGCTTACAACCCCATAGACTGTAGCTCACCAGGCTCCTCTGTCCATGGAGTTCTTCAGGCAAGAATTCTGCAGTGGGTAGCCATTACCTTCTCCAGGGGGTCTTCCCAATCCAGGGATGGAACTGGGTCTTGTTCATTGCAGACAGATTCTTTACCATCTGAACCACCATGGAAATCCAAGGATAATTAAGTGTGTAGCTATTCTCTTCTCCGAGGAATCTTTCTGACCCAGGGATCAAACCTTATATATACACATATATTAATATTAATAAAATTTAGTCAGCCATAAAAAGAAGGAAACCTTGCCATTTTATTGAAAGAGTAGATCTTGAGGGCATTATGCTAAGTGAAATAAGTCAGACAGAGAAAGACACATACTATATAACGTCACTTGTATGTATAATCTAAAAGAGAAAGATTCATAGAAAGAGAGAACAAAAGAGAATGTTTGAATGTCTGATACAGATATATACTCAAAAAAGTTATATGTTACCATATAAGAATAATGAATATCATCACTGTTACTATTGTACAGAGCTCTCATGTGAGTGTTTCAATCTGAATTTGAGATTTGAAAGCCCTCAGTATTTGAAAAAGTTTAAAATATATGAGATTTTCAAGGGAAAACAGATATGATGTGAAAAGGAAAAAGTTAAAAATTAGAATGTCTGTCACATGACAATGAATTAATGAAGGATGTAAAGTATAATAAAATGGAATAAATCAGTGATTAAGCATTCTGAAATCAATTAATGTAATCCAACACATCAACAAACTGTAGAATAAAAATCATGATTATATCAATTGATGTAGAAAAAATGTTTGACAAAATGCAAAGCACTTTCATAGTAAAACTTCTCAGTCAACTAGGAATATAGGGAAACTCTCTCAACTTGATAAGGGCTATCTATAAAAAGCCTACAGTTAACATCATACTCAAATGTGAGAAATGTGAAACTTTCCTGCTAAGCTCAGGAAAGTGTGCCTCCTCTTACCACTGTTTTTTAAAAAATATATTAGAAGCTCTTGCCAATATAATAAGGCAAGGAAAAGAAATTCAAAGTATACAGGCTGAGAAATAAGACTGTCTTTACTCAAAGATGACTTGATTACCTATGTAAGAAATCCAAACTAACTGGTAAAAACATACTTGGAACAAACAAGCAGTTATACCTAGGATGTAGGACACAAGGTTAAAATATAAAAGCCAGTCAATTTCCTATATATCTGCAACAAACAAGTGGAATTTATCAATAAAATTAAAAACAAAATGTACACTAGCACCCCAAAAATTCAACACACAAGTATAAATATACTAACAGATATATAAAATATCTACATGAAGAAACCTATTACATTCAATAATTGTAACAAATAAACCACTCTAGTGTGAGATGTTGACGGTGGGGTGGGTGTGAGTGTGCTGAGGTAAAAGATTCATGGGAACTCTGCACCTTCTCCTTAATTTTGCTGTAACCTAAAAAAAAATACTCAAAAAATAAAGTCTATTTAGAAAAAAAATTGAAAAGAAATTGAGAAAAGAATGGTTCTAAAATTATATAAGGAATCAAATTTAAAAATAACTAACTTTATTTTTGAGTGACTGGGAGTGGGTTGGCAATTCCTACTCCAGGGGATCTTTGTGACCAAAGGATCAAACCCACATTACCTGCTTGGAAGGGGGGTTCTTTACCACCGAGCCACTCAGGAAGCAACAGAGATATATCTAGAAATAGAATTACTGCTGATAGACTAGGGGCTTCCCTGGTGGCTCAGTGGTAAAGACCATGCTTGCAATGCAGAAGACCTGGGTTGGATCCCTGAATGGGGAAGATCCCCTAGAGGAGGGCATGGCAATCCACTCTAGTACTCTTGCATAAAGAATCCTATGGACAGAGGAACTTGGCAGGTTGAAGTCCATAGGACATGACCGAAGTGACTAAGGAGCAGATGAGAGATTAATTGGAGTTGAGAGTCATTAATGGGGGAGATTCAAAGACAATGAGTGATGCATAGAACAGTCACTCAATTTATGGCAATAGGACATAAACCATAGTTGGTAATTCTAGTGATATTAAAATAAGTCAAAATCTTAGTTTGGGAAATTTTAACATTAAGATGCTTAAAAGAATTCCAGGTGGCCAAGAATTTGAAAGTGGCTTGGAAGGTATCTTGAAAGGTGGCTTGAAAGATTTCTAGGTGACCAAGGTTTCCAATAATCAAGAGCTTTACAAAGAGGCTAAGACTGAAAAGATTATACCAAAACTTATTTAAACTCATGTGAAAAAAAGTGAAGTCAAAGTGTTAGTCACTTGGTCATGTCCTATTCTTTGCGACCCCATGGACTGTAGCCTGGCAGGCTTCTCTGTCCATGGAATTCTCTAGGTAAGAATACTGGAGTCAGTAGCCATTCTCTTCTTTAGGGGATCTTCCCAACCCAGAGATTGAACCTGGGTCTCCTGCATTGCAAGTAGATTCTTTACTATTTGAACCACTAGGGAAGCCCTTAAGCTTATATAGTATCTTTCTATTGGTTTCTACAAAAATATGAGTAGATCCAATATTAGCTTTCAACTTTGACTATCAATATTTTTAATTTGGAATCTGTCTCAGTAAGTTGTTTTGGTCAAAGGAGTGCAGAGCACAATGATGAAAATGCAGCATTTTTTAATCTTTTAGATTTTCTGTCATCCTTTCTATATTCTGGCATCTCAAACCCAATTATAGTATGGGGTCTAAGGGAAAGGATTGGAAGACTCTCCCCCCCCCCCTTATTTTATTTCATTTCAATCAGAGGAAAAATAATAGCACACTACAGCATTTTGAAAGATGAACTCCCCAGGTAGGTAGGTGCCCAATATGCTACTGGAGATCAGTGGAGAAATAACTCCAGAAAGAATGAAGGGATGGAGCCAAAACAAAAACAACACCAAGTTGTGAATGGGACAGGTGATAGAAGCAAGATTTGATGCTGTAAAGAGCAATATTGCATAGGAACCTGGAATGGTGAAAGGGATGGGCATACCACACCACTTGACCTGCCTCTTGAGAAATCTGTATGCAGGTCAGAAAGCAAGAGTTAGAACTTGACATGGAACAACAGACTGGTTCCAAATAGGAAAAGGAGTATGTCAAGGCTGTATATTGTCACCCTGGTTATTTAGCTTATATGCAGAGCACATCATGAGAAACGCTGGGCTGGAAGAAGCACAAGCTGGAATCAAGATTGTCGGGAGAAATATCAGTAACCTCATATATGCAGATGACACCACTTTTATGGCAGAAAGTGAAAAAGAACTAAAGAGCTTCTTGATGAAAGTGAAAGAGGAGAGTGAAAAAGTTGGCTTAAAGTTCAACTTTCAGAAAACTAAGATCATGGCATCTGGTCCCATCACTGTATGGTAGATAGATGGGCAAGTAGTGGAAACAGTGGCTAATTTTATTTTTCTGGGCTCCAAAATCATTGCAGATGGTGATTGCAGCCATGAAATTAAAAGATGCTTACTCCTTGGAAGGAAAGTTATGACCAACCTAGACAGCACATTAAAAAGCAGAGACATTACTTTGCCAACAAAGGTCTGTCTAGTCAAGGCTATGGTTTTTCTTGAGCATCTGTATTGAATATAAGGGCTTCTCTGGTAGCTCAGTGGTAAAGAATCCACCTGCAGTGGGGGAGAGGTAGGAGATGTGTTCGATCCCTGGGTTGAGAAGATCCTCTGGAGGAGGGCATGGCAATTCACTCCAGTGTTCTTGCCTGGAGAATCCCATGGCCAGAGGAGCCTAATGGACTGCAGTCCATAGGTTGCAGAGTCAGACATAATTGAAACGACTTAGCACATCAGCACACTGAATACAAATAAATCTTTTCCTTTCCAACTAACACTTCATGGAAGAATTGACAATGTCTACAACATTTTGTAAGGTTTGTATTAAAATGGATGATATAATGTGGAGAAATGCTTGAATTCTTAAAAAATCTTTTCATTCTATTTGAATATCTGTGTCATAAACATTTTCTCCTTTTATCATTCTGCCTTTCTGAAAACACCTCTTCTCATCAGGGTGACTAGAAACTATAATTTAAAAGTTTTCTCAGACTTAGATTCAGCTATCCTCTAATATACTGGATTATATAGTACTTAGAATATAAATCACTGGTCCTGGAATCATAGTACCTTTTTCTCTACATTCAGTAGGTTAGCTAAATAATTGGCATGCCATTTAATCAAGTAATTTAACCTCTTTACAACTCTAATTCTTCATAGAAATAGATGCATATTGTAAAGAAAATTTACTTCTAAAAATCTATGAAGGTCAAAAGTAATAATATGTGTGAAATATATGACAAATGCAAAACAAAGGATTTTGTGGTACTATTAATACTAGTTAGAGTGTACTTTAGAATAAAACTATCTGGTCCCATCACTTCATGGCAAATAGATGGGGAAACAATGGAAACAGCAACAAACTTTATTTTCTTGGGCTCCAAAATCACTGCAGATGGTGACTGTAGCCATGAAAATGAAAGACCCTTTCTCCTTGGAAGAAAAGCTATGACTAACCTAGAAAGCATATTAAAAAGCAGACACATTACTTTGCCAACTGTCTAGTCAAAGCTATGGTTTTTCCAGTAGTCATGTATGGATGTGAGAGTTGGACCATAAAGAAAGCTGACTGTTGAAGGATTGATGCTTTTGAACTGTGGTGTTGGAGAAGACTCTTGAGAGTCCCTTGGACTGCAAGGAGATGCAACCAGTCAATCCTAAAGGATATCAGTCCTGCACATTCATTGGAAGGACTGATACTGAAGCTGAAGTTCCAATACTTTGGCCACCTGATGCGAAGAACTGACTCACTGGAAAAGATCCTTATGCTGGGAAAGATCGAAGGCAGGAGGAGAAGGGGAGGACAGAGGATGAGATGGTTGGGTGGCATCACCAACTTGATGGACATGAGTTTGAGCAAGCTGTGGGAGTTGGTGATGGACAAAGAAGCCTAGCGTGCTGCAGTCCATGGGGTTGCAAAGAATAGGACATGCCTGAGCGACTGAACTGAACTGAAGATGGCCCTGCCCATCAGAGCAAGACCCAGTTTCACCCACGGTCAGTCTCTCCCATCAGGAAGATTTCATAAGCCTCTTATCCTTATCCATCAGAGGGAAGACAGAATCAAAACCACAGTCACTGAAAACTAACCAAACTGATCACATGGATCACAGCCTTGTCTAAGTCAATTAAACTATGATCCATGCCACGTAGGGCCACCCAAGACAGACAGGTCGGTCATGGTAGAGAGTTCTGACAAAAATGGCAATGCACTTCAGTATTCTTACCTTGAGAACCCCATGAACATTATGAAAAAGCAAAATGATAGTACACTTACAGATGAACTCCCCAGGTCGGTAGGTGCCCGATATGCTACTGGAGAGGAGTGATGAAATAACTCAAGAAATAACGAAGAGATGGACCCACAGTGAAAACAATGCCCAGCTGTGGATGTAACTGGTGATGGAAGTAAAGTATGATGCTGTAAAGAACAATATTGCATAGGAACTTGGAATGTTAGGTCCATGAATCAAGGCAAATTGGAAGTGGTTAAACAGGAGATGGCAAGAGTGAACATTAATATTTTAGGAATCAGTGAACTAAAAACCTATAAACAGTCTAAATATCTACTAGCAAAAGGATGGATGGACAAATACTTGTCATATATCTGTTTATATTAACAGATAAAGCATACAACAATGTAATTATTGAACTATAGAAACAACTAACAAGACAGATGGATCACAAAAAAATGATTCAAGACACAAGAAAACACTTAATTATGAATCCACTATATAAATTCATAAAACAGATAATCAAATGTTTGATTTTCAGAAATGCTTAAGTGAAAGGGAAAGTGAAAGTCGCTCTGCTGCTGCTGCTAAGTCGCTTCAGGCATGTCCGACTCTGTGCGACCCCATAGATGGCAGCCCACCAGGCTCCCCCGTCCCTGAGATTCTCCAGGCAAGAACACTGGAGTGGGTTGCCATTTCCTTCTCCAATGCATGAAAGTGAAAAGTGAAAGTGAAGTCGCTCAGTCGTGTCCAACTCTTAGCAATCCCATGTACCACAGCCTACCAGGCTCCTCCGTCCATGGGATTTTCCAGGCCAGAATGCTGGAGTGGATAGCCTTTCTCTTCTCCAGGGGATTTTCCCCACCCAGCAATTGAAGCCAGGTCTCCTGCATTGCAGGCTGATTCTTTACCAGCTGAGCCACAAGGGAAGCCTTAGTGGGGAAAAGTATAAAGAAAATAAAGGAAATTTTAATCACAAAATTTTGGATATTGGCTGAGTCAAGGATGCAAGTGGAAGGTTCTGAATGGTGAAGAGAAATGTGAGGCTTTGGAGTCATGTAAATAGGTTTTGCCTTGACATATGTGTGATTACAATGGTTTGTGATTTATGATTTTTTTCTTTAAAGTGTATGTGTGTTTCTGTCAGTCTTCTGTCCATATATATGTCATGGTTTGAAGAAAATTTTTCTATTAAAAAACAAACAAGAACAAGCAAAAGGAAATAGACAAAACAAAACAAACAGCTCCAAACAAGACAAAACAAAATCAAACACTGAATGAACAAAGAAAGCAGCAGCACTCATTAAGAATTAGCAAGATTGGATAGCCAACAGGAGGTTACTTTCTGTAACCTTAAAGCCTTAATATGTTTTCTCTGATTATTATTCTATTGATCAATTTGCAAAATGAATTTATTTTCAGAACATGATTATAAACAAATTTAACAACAAAATGATTCAATCAGATATGCACACGATATGATGAATTACTCATTTTGGAAATTATCATTTTTTAAACACATATACACAGTTTAAAATTTTCTCATTTTAATATATTTACATATGGAGAGTGTCAAATCTACCATCTGAGCCCCCACAGAAATCCAACATCATGTCAAATCTCAATTTATTATGAATATCTGTATTCTCAACATTCATTCTAGTATGCTAACGAGCTTTCTAGGTTATATGTAGACAGATGGTTACAGGCTTTAGTTGTAATGAGGGATATATTATCTTAACTATGGCAGCTATCATATTCATATCAGATCTAACCGGACCTTACTTTGCAGTCATCAAAAGTGTAAAGCGTATTTATTTTGTGACTTGCTTTATTATAATACTATGTTTTCTCTAGTTAGAGTGAGATTCTAATTACAGTGTTTTTCTCCCTCTTGATCTTTCTCATCTCTCTTCCTAATTATGGTGGGAATATTGTCTAATAAAAGTATCAGATCACTTCAGAAAGAAAGAAAAGAAAAAACAAAGTAACATAACTGGAGTTATGTCTATACTCTGTTTTATAATGTTTATAATGGAGCTTGAATTGCTTTACCTGCTGAACTTAATCAACACTACTTTAACCTTTTTATTTTAAGGCTTAAATATATTCATTTTTATCTTAGTAGAATTACCTACAAAAATAATACTTGATTCTTTTCTGGATTAAAATAATAATATGCCCTAAATTATGTCATCGATTTAATCTTTGTCCAAATAAAATCAGAAGCTACTGAAGACATTTGAGAAAAGGATTGACAAAATCTAACTTAATATGTGATGTGTTGAAACTGGGACACATAAAATCCATATATATTAGATCTATTTATTCTTTTTTCTCAGTTTTTTTAATTGAATAAAAAGTTCTTTAAATTCTATAGTGCTTTACAATTTCAAAAAGTTCCAAAATACATGATTTCATATAGTCCCATAATAATCCTTTTCCTCCTCTACCCCTTATTTGCCCCTCCCCCTTTCCTCTTCACACTGGTAACCATAAGTTTATTTTCTATATCTGTGAGTCTACTTCTTTTTTGTTTTATTAACTAGTTTGTTGTATTTTTTAGATTTCACATATAAATGATAAGGGAAGGATTTATTTATTCTTAATTCAATGAGAACTTCACTTTCAACATGACCAAAATCTTTTTTTTTTTTTTTAACTTACTGAATTCTGTAAGAAAGCAAAATGTATAGAGCTCCATCTTAACAAAGTATTACACTGATTTTTGGTAATTAGGTACCATTTTGCCAACTCGCAGGAATTAAGTTCAATGTAACTTGTCTAGTATTTTTCAAAGGGCAAGAAACTATGTTATGCCAAAATCTCTTATAAATGAGATATAGATTCTTGAACTCTGAGTATACTGATTCACTGTGATAGATTATATGCTAGATAGAAATTGTACCTGGATAATTAAAGATAAAAGAATCAAACGGTTTTCAAATATATGCTTGATAACTGAGTTGATATTTTATTGAATCAGTTTTCTTCGGAGGCTTTTCTTTATGTCTTAAAGTCAAAAATTATATACTTAGGAAAGGGCATATACAGTGGGTATATTTACATATAAAATTATGATTCATGGCTTATTGAAATTGGATATGAGCAAATTCTAGCTTTACAAAAATTTATTCAAGAAATTGAAAGAGTTAATTCTTAGGTAGATTGATAAGGAGTCCAGGCCCCTCTAGGAGAACTGGGTCCAGAGCACTTGAGGAGAAAGGGACAAACTTTTTTTTTTCCTAAATTGCTCTATCTTAGTCACCTAAGACATCTTTCTTTTTTTTTTTTTTAAACTCTGAGTTGTTATGACAACAATCTTTAAGACTAACTTCTTTAAGCCCAGAGCTGATCATTATACAATAAAACAGCTCATCTTTCTCAAGGGTATGTTTTTCCTTTTGTACTAGTGATTATATAATAACAATATATCTTTCTGGAGGACATGTTTCTTCTTAACAAGACCCTTCTGATTAATCTTGTTATCTTGTAATCTTGTTATGTTGCGTGAGTGGGTGAGGTGAGATCTTTCTATTGTTAGTTCTAATCTTTTTAATTTAAGATGTTGTGGGAGTGTGTCAGGTAAAAAAAAGTATATAAGGCCTTGATAAGACAAGCAAGTGGGGCACTCTTTTCCTGATGTCTATGTCAGAGCTTTCTCTGTCCTTTTTCACTGTAATAAGACTTCTGCCCCACAGAAGCTCTGACTAATCAAGCCTGGTCCCTGATCCTGAAGTTAAATCTTCTTAGGAGATCATGAATTCGACATTGTTCACTGCTGCTGCTGCTGCTGCTGCTGCTGCTGCTAAGTCTCTTCAGTCGTGTCTGACTCTGTGCAACCCCATAGATGGCAGCCCACCAGGCTCTGCCGTCCCTAGGATTCTCCAGGCAAGAACACTGGAGTGGGTTGCCATTTCCTTCTCCAATGCATGAAAGTGAAAAGTGAAAGTGAAGTCGCTCAGCCCTGTTGGACTCTTCATGACCCCATGAATTGTAGCCCACCAGGCTCCTCTGTCCATGGGATTTTCCAGGCAAAAGTACTGGAGTGGGTTGCCATTTCCCTCTCCATGACTGTCTCCCTGAGTTCGCTCAAATCCATGTCCATTGAGTCAATGATGCTACCTAACAGTCTCATTCTCTGCATCCCCTTTCTTCTTGCCTTCAATCTTTCCCAGCATCAGGATCCTGAGTACGCTTTTTGCATAAGCTGGCCAAAGTATTGGAGCTTCAGCTTCAACATTAGTCCTTCCAATGAGTATTCAGGGTTGATTTCCTTTAGGATTGACGGGGTTTGATCTTGTTGTCCAAGGAACTCTCAAGAGTCTTCTCCAGCACCAGAATTCAAAATCAACAATTCTTCTGTGCTCAGCCATCTTAGCGATCCATCTCTCACATCTCTATTTGACTACTGGAAAAACCATAGATTTGAGTATATGGACATTTGTTGGCAATCTTATGCTTTTACCTTTTAATACACTGTCTAGGATTGACTTAGCTTTCCAACCAAGGAGCAAAAGTCTTTTAACTTCATGGTTGCAGTCACCATGCAGTGATATTGGAGCCCAAGAAAATAAAATCTGTCACTGTTTCCACTTTTTCCCCTTCTATTTGCCATAAAGTGATGGGACCAGATGCCATGATCTTCATTTTTGAATGTTGAGTTTTAAGCAAGCTTTTTCACTCTCCTCTTTCACCTTCATCACGAGGCTCTTTAGTGCCTCTTCACTTTCTTCCATTAGAGTGGTATCATTTGCATATCTGGGGTTGTTGATATTTCCCCTGGGAATCTTGATTCCAGTACTACCTTTCACATGATATACTCTTCATATAAGTTAAATAAGCAGAGTGACACTATACAGACTTGTACTCCTTTCTCAATCCAGAACTAGTCTATTGTTCCAAGTCTGGTTCTAACTGTTGTTTCTTGACCTGCACACAGGTTTCTCAGGAGACAGGTAGTGTGGTCTAGTATTCCCATTTCTTTTAATAATTTTCCACAATCTGTTGTGATCCACACAGTCAAAGGTTTTAGCATAGTCAATGAAGCAGAAGTAGATGCTTTTCTGGAATTCTCTTGCTTTTTCTATGATCCAATGGATGTTGGGAACTTGACCTATGGTTCCTCTCCCTATTCAAAATTCAGTTGTACATCTGCAAGTTCTGGGCTCAGGTACTGCTGAAGCTTAGGTTGAAGGATTTTGAGCATAAACTTGCTGGCATGTTAAATGAGTCCAAATGTATGGTAGTTTGAACACTCTTTGGCATTGCCCTTCTTTATAATTGGAATGAAAACTGATATTTTCCAGTCCTGTGGCCACTGCCGAGTTTTCCAAATTTGCTGGCATACTGAGTGCAGCACTTGCACAGAATCATCTTTTAGGATTTGAAATAGCTCAGCTGGAATTCCATCACCTCCACTGGTTTTCTTCATAGAGATGCTTCCTAAGGCCTGCATAAGTTCACACTCCTGGATGTCCGGCTATAGGTGAGTGACCACACCATTATGGTTATCTGAGTTATTAAGCCCCCTTCTGTAGAGTTATTTTGTTTATTCTTCCCAGATCTTTTGAATCTATTCAGTTTCAGTTAGGTCCTTACCTTTTCTATCCATTATTGTGTCCATCCTTGAATGAAATGTTACCTTGACATCTCTGATTTTCTTGAAGAGATCTCTAGTCTTACACATTCTATTATTTTCCTCTATTTCTTTGCATTGCTCATTTAAAAAGACCTTCTTATCTCTCCTTTCTGTCCTTTGGAACTCTGCATTCAGTTGAGTATATCTTTCCCTTTCCCTTTTGCCTTTCACTTCTCTTCTTTCCTCAGCTATTTGTAAAGCCTCCTCAGAGCACCACTTTGCCTTCTTGCATCTCTTTTTTCCTTTGGGATGGTTTTGGTCATTGCATCTTGTTCAGTGTTACAAACTTCTCTCTATAAGTCTTCAGACACTCTGTCTACCACACCCAGTTCCTTGAATCTGTTTGCCACTTCCACTGAATAATTATAAGAGGTTTGATTTAGGGTCATACTTGAATGGCCTAGTGCTTTTTCCTACTTTCTTCAATTTAAGCCTGAATTTTGCATTAAAGAACTGATGATCTGAGCCACGGTGAGCTTCAGGCCTTGTTTTTGCTGACTTGTCCAAAGAGCTTCTACATCTTTGACTGAAAATAACATAATAAATCTGATTCAGTGTTGATAGTCTGGTGATGTTCATGTGTAGTGTTCTCTCTTGAGTTGTTCAAAAAAAAGTGTTTGCTATGACCTGAATTTTCTCTTGACAAAACTCTCCTAGCCTTTGCCCCACTTCATTTTGTACTCTAAGGCCAAGCTTGCTTGGTATTTTGGGCATCTCTTGACCTCCTACTTTGGCATTCCAATCACCTATGATGAAAAGAACTTCTCTTTTCAGTGTTAGTTTGAGAAGGTGTTGTAGGTCTTTATAGAACTGGTCCACTCCAGCTTCTTCAGCATCAGGGGCATAGACTTGGATTACTGTGATGTTGAATGGTTTGCCTTTGAAACAAACTGAGATCATTCTGTCATTTTTGAGGTTACACTCAAGTACTGCATTTTGGATTTTTGTTGACTATAAGGGCTACTTCATTCTTCAAAGGGATTCTTGCCCACAGTAGTAGATATAATGGTCATCTGAATTAAATTGTCCATGCCTGTCCATTTGAGTTCACTGATTCCTAAGATGCTGATGTTCAATCTTGCCATTTCATGCTTGTCCAAGTCCAATTTGCTTTAATTAATGGTCCTAATATTTGAGGTTCATATGCAACATTGTTCAGTATACCACTTATACCACAAGAAACATCCACAACTGAACATCGTTTCTGCTTTGGCCAAGCCACTTCATTCTTTGTGGAGCTATTATTAATTGCCTTTTGCTCTTCTCCCTTTCATGCACTGGAGAAGGAAATGGCAACCTACTCCAGTATTCTTGCCTGGAGAATCCTAGGGACGGCGGAGCCTGGTGAGCTGCCATCTATGGGGTCGCACAGAGTCGGACACGACTGACGCAACTTAGCAGCAACAGCTTCTCCAATAGCCAATTGGACACCTTCTGACCTGGGGGTTCATCTTCAGGTGTCATATCTTTTTTTCCTTTTCATGCTGTTCATTGTTTTCTCCAGGCAAGAATACTGGGGTGGGTTGCCATTTCCTTCTCCGGTGGATCACGATTTGACAGAACTCTTCACTATGACCTGTCTGATTTGGGCGGCCCTGAATGGTATGGCTAATAGCTTCACTGAGTTACATATGTCCCTTCACATGTTCACTGTGATTGATGAAGGGGATTTACGTTGTTATTTGAACATATAAGTTGGTTCAAACAACTTGTCCATCATTTTCTTTGTCTCATTTAACAAGATGATTTTTCTTTCAATTTTTCTAAATCAAATATATTGCTATTTGAAATAGAAATATACAGTAAATGAAGCAGTATTTCATATCATACCCAATTAGAGTTTTAATTAGCTGTAATTTGGTTCTAAAAATTTAATAATATAACATCTCCAAATTTTGATTATATATTGCCTTTTGTCATTTTGCATTAACCAGCCAATGTAAATAAAGAAAAGTGATATGTAGCATCATGGCTGACTTAGGTCTTTAATGATAATTCAAAGAAAAAAGTAAGTGGTGTGTGAGGAATTGCAAGTTAACATACTGGTAAAATATGAGCCTTCAATTGTCCTAAATGGAGAATGAGAACATAGGGGAGGGCCAATTATTACAGGCACCTCCTAAACACTACTTAGAATGTGAAGTTTATTCTGTTGATGATAGAGATCCCTTAATGCACAGAAAGTTAAATAATTTGGTTAATTTTAGAATTAGAAAAATCAGTCTGCTTGAAGAGAGAATAATGGATTTGAGTGGGTAGGAGAAGAGAAAAGGCACTGATCACTTGGGAATTATTTTAATATCTACAATCTATAAGAGTCTATTTGTGGTTGATCAAAGTAGGCATGCAGAAGAGGGACATGCATTAAGATGCAACTGAGACAGTTATATTTCCAAGAAAAGGTTTTACTTCCCCCTTTTATAAACATGTTGTTTGCTTATAATTGTTAGTCATGGGCAATATTTCTTGGATCCTCTTAGATCCAGGCAGGATTTGGGTATGAGCAAGCCAGCTAAGTCACTTCAATTGTGCCTGAATCTTTGCAACCCTATGGACCATAGCCTTCCAGGCTCCTCTGTCCATTGGATTCTCCATGCAAGAATACTTGAGTGGGATGTCATGCCCTTCTCCAGGGAATCTTCTCCACCTAAGGACTGAATCCACATCTCTTATGCCTCCTGCATTGGCAGGCAGTTCTTTACCACTGGCCCCACCTGGAAAGCCCCTTTACATAAAGTAATGATCCCAAATAATACAAGGTATAAAAGCAGCAGTGCTTGAGAACTGATTAGATGTGGTCCATGCATGAGAGAGAGAAGCAGACAAACAGAAATATTTAGAAAGATAGAGATGGTAGTAGGGATTATTCTCAGATTAAACTGGTTAAATGTTTCCCATTCCTTTATATGATCAGGACTAAAAATTAATACTGCCCTTAACAAATATATTTTATTTCCCCTAAAATTTTTAGAAATAGTTCTTGCAAATGCACTCTTTCTTTCTTTCTTTAATTGATTACACTGTTTAAAGATGATGGAATGTTAAGTCCAAAACTGTGAAAGTTCTGATATTTTACCTTACCTAAAAGCCTGCCTCAGTTTCATATACATAAACCTACTGAAGACATCAACACCTAAGTTACAGACACAGATGGTTTATCACTCACAAGATCCAGTTAGTTCTGGTTCCCCAAAGGCCAATCCCCTAAGGTTGATGAGAAGAGGATTAGGTGTTTACCTACTCTTGAGTGGGTTTATATCCCTGAATATTCTTTGGAAGATACTAATTGGAAGAACTAATGCTGAAGAAACTCCAATACTTTGGCCACCTGATGTGAAAGAACTGACTCATTTGAAAAGACCCTGATGCTGGGAAAGATTGAAGGCGGGAGAAGTGGGATGACAGAGGATGAGATAGTTGGATGGCATCACCGACTCAATGGACATGAATTTGAGTAAACTCCAAGAGTTCATGATGGACAGGTGGCCAGGCATGCTGAAGTCCATGGGGTCCCAAAGAGTTGGACATGAGTGAATGACTGAACTGAACTGAACCCAATTCAGTGTTCAAGGTTATTTAACGGGCAATAACTACTGTGAACGTTCTTTAGTCGCCAAGTTGTGTTCGACTCTCCTGCGATGCCTTGGGCTGTAGCCCACCAGGCTCCTCTGTCCATGGGATTTCCCAGGCAAGAATGCTAGAGTGGGTTGTCATTTCATTCCCTAGGGAATCTTCTCAATGCAGGGATCAAACCTGTGTCCAGGAAAAGTCTTTACCTTTGAGCTACCGTGGAAGCCCCAATTACTGTGAATAGGAGAATATGTATATATATATATTCTCATAAGAAAGCTCATGCTAGGTTCCTTCCAGTCTCCCTTTCTTTCCTTATTCATTCAGTTCAAAAGTCATTAGATGAGGTTGAGCAAGGTAGGCATTTGTGCTAGTTGGGCAGTGGTGGCATTGCCCTGCCTGGGTGTCAGAGCCTGGGTGGGATGACAAGGACATCCACAGATCCTGGTGTGGGTTGTCAGAACTGAGGCCTGATGAAGAAGATGTTTATGTGGAGAGTGAGCAGTAGTTACTGCAGTGCAAGTCAATCTGCCTGGCCCAGGATGTCAAAGCACAAGGATGTGAAGAGTGCATTATAAAGAGTGTCATTGTCTTTGATGGTGAGGGGGGATTGTTTACATAAAGGGAGACTGATCAAGTAGATATATTGAAGACGATAAAAAACAGTTTCTCATAGTCAATTTCAACTTGAAAACCTACTAGTCATATTTTCAGCAGATAATATACATATATATATATATATATATATATATATATATATACACACCATTCGATCCATATCCTATTGAATAATTTGTAAAGAAAGATACCAATGTATGAAACACATTTTTCTTTTGATAATTTATCAGGACGGATTTTAAGAGTATTCTTGACTTTTCGGTTCAGCTCAGTCGCTCAGTCATGTCTGACACTTTGCAAGCCCATGAACTGCAGCATTCCAGGCCTCCCTGTTCATCACCAATTCCCGGAGTCCACCCAAACCCATGTCCATTGAGTCGGTGATGCCATCCAACCATCTCATCCTCTGCCGTCCCCTTCTCCTCCTGCCCTCAGTCTTTCTCAGCATCAGGGTCTTTTCAAATGAGTCAGCTCTTTGCATCAGGTGGCCAAAGTATTAGAGTTTCAGCTTCAACATCAGTCCTTCCAATGAACACCCAGGACTGATCTCCTTTAGGATGGACTTGTTGGATCTCCTTGCAATCCAAGGGACTCTCAAGAGTCTTCTCCAACACCACAGTTCAAAAGCATCAACTCTTCGGCACTCAGCTTTCTTTATACTCCAACTCTCACATCCATATATGACCACTGGAAAAACCATAGCCTTGACTAGACGGACCTTTGTTGGCAAAGTAATGTTTCTGCTTTTCAATATGCTGTCTAGGTTGATCATAACTTTCCTTCCAAGGAGTAAGCATCTTTTTCACAATCTTATTTGGAGACTTCATCATTTTAATCATATTAAAATACCACCCAAACACATTAAATCAGATTTAACTCATTGGAAATTGAGTTGTACTGGGTTACATTAATGAACAGGAATAATATTGGATATACTGTGGAATAATAAGTTATTATTTGGAGTTTTTATTATTTTATAACTATCATTTATGTAGTGGAAGAATCAAATATAATTATAATCCATTGAATGCATCTAGTCCCTAGTCATTGTATATTTGCTGATTTGAATATTTTATTATGTGAGTCAGTACAATGTGGCTAATGAAACAAATAGTAAAGATGTATCACACACATCCTATTAAAAGGATTAATCTATATCAGATGGTAGGATATGCATGGAACTAAAACTCTAGAATATTTTCAAAATGCTATTACTAAGTTTTACATCTAGTTTTTCATTATTTTGCATAATGACTTCCAACACTGGATACTTTATGAGTTAAAATTTCTCTTATTATTTGTATTATTTTGAAATTGTACAATTAAGGCTGAGATAATTTTTTTTACTGGGCCATTTTTAATATTTTAACACAATGATATTATATATCAATGTACAATTTAGTCAGCTGGAGGAAAATTGCTTTTAAGAAATCCAAGGAGAGTATAATTTGTCTTGTGTGACTGCATTTGCAAAAACAGCTACTGCATAGAACAAAAAGTCTTAAATATATCATTACTGTGGGTTCCCACTGAGCCAGGGAAGATTCACATGAAGCGAGAACCTAAAGCTGATCATGTTGATTGAACAACTCTGGTGCATTTTCTGGATTTTTTGAAAATTTTTTTCACTTGCAGATTTTGCACTTATGGCCATTTAAGAGCAATAAATGTGTTTCTTTTTATATTAGGAATCACCTCTGTTAAGCTTCAGTGTTCTATCTATATCTACCTCCTGCACTCCATTTCCTAAATAGCTTCCCTGTTCATTAGCAATGCCTTGCAAATACCGAAGCCAATGATGTGCACTCATATAATTTATGTTCAAATAGTAAAAATGACCTCAGAGGTATAGAGTTATTTTGTGATTCTTCCACCTTTGAAGTCATTATTGCTTAATTTTTCACTGTGCCTGAATGCCATAGAAACATTAGTAGTGGATTCATGAATTACTAATATGGTACTTAGAGGTGAAATGTAAAGACCTCATCTAACTTTGAATATTTGCATATACATTGCAGATAATTAAGTGGCTGATAGGCAATAATGCCCCCCTCCTTGCTGTTGGGGTCTTCAACCATGACAAGATATTTAATACAATATATTTCTCAGCATTAACTTCACTTTAATAATGTCCAAGTGTATGTATTTTAGGGTGCTTTGAACTGGCACTTCATAGAAATGCTGTTGTTTTGTTGCTTACCTTAAGGTTGATAAAATTAGTCACATTTTATATAAGACCTACAAGTTATCAGCATGAATGCAATTCTTTATTTTGCTTTGCTTTGGTAAGTTTAACAGTCTCTCTTGAACAACGTAAGTTAACATTTGCTTAGGTACTAGCTAGAGAGTCTACTTGTCCATAATATTTATTTTATAAAATGATTAGCATTCTATGAAAATAAAATGCAATAAGCAGGCTGGAACACTGTTTTGTTTTAAAGCTGGCATGTGTGTTTTCTTAATTAACTATGGCTTGCTTGCTCTAGGCCATTTGCTTTAATCTTTGAAAACAGTAACACTGAATATTTATTCTAATGTTTCAAAGTTTACAATGTATTTGCAAATGTATTATCTCATTTGATACAACATATCTGTAAGCTTAATAATCGATGTCTAGATTTAAGCTATAAAACAGTTATTTAGAATGAAATGAGACAAACAGATTTTATCTTTGTTTCTCATTTACATATATTAAACATGTTTTATAAAATTCTAACTCAGAAATTAAATAATACATTGAATCTGAAATAGAAGATAATATTTATTTTCCTACACTAGATCCTACTTTATAAACTACATGCCTATAGAAGGAAAAAAAATGCTTCCTTTCAGGCCAAATAAATAAAAGTATGATAACAGAGTCTTTGTTTATAGTTTGTCATTTCATAATAATCCAAGTTTCTGTTTGTTTACGTCTCCTCTGAAATGTCAGATTTTATTCAACAGATGTTTACAGAGCTGTTATTTTAAATTGGTTTAAGGGAATTAATAACACCGTCTGAGAGTATATTCTTTTTCTTTTTTATTATAGAGTACTTTTTGAGATGCAATAACTTAACAATAAGTGGGAAGCTAGGCTTTAAGATCGTACAGTATCTCTATATTTTAAGACCTGTGGAAGCATAAAATTGCATATAATTTTCATGATTTTGAAGGAATAGGCTCTACAACATGCAATGAAATCCATGCTTTCATTGAGAATTTTAGGAAAAATATTATTTTTTGAAAGTTAACAGCTAGGTTGGGATAAAATCTCCTGTTGAATAAGATATGAGGTTCAACCTTGAGAGATAGCACACATATTACGCCCCAAGTGGCTCCATGTCTAGCAAAAGTAAGATGGAACCTTAAAATACTCAGTGAGATGCTTGCTTAACACTTACATTTATAATGTGATATTTTCCTAATAATAACTCTGACTTCCTCATTTAAACCCATACTCTGCCTCATGGATTGAAAAAAAAAAAAAATAGAAGGAAAATCAGTCAAATATGCAACCACCACCATCACCATCACTACCAATACCAACCACAAAACATAAAGAAATCAATGCTTATTTTTGAAGTTATTTTACTTAAAACATAAATTTTTATTTTTTTTCTTCCCTTAATTTGAATGTTTAAAGTTTGGAAGAATTTTCTTACTGGGCTGTGAAAATTTTGCCTATTTCTGACATACTTATTTTCCTACCTTCCCCATGGCTAGTAAAGAAGCATATGGCTAAAGACATGCCTGTCAGAAGAATGCAGCCCATATTTTGACTCAGATGATGATGACCAAAGAAAAAAAAGGGAGGTGGGGAGAGGGGAGAACAAGTGAAGTTGCAATAAATTCTGTTAAGTCTGTAAGTTTGGGAATGATAATGATTGCTATCAAATAAAGGTACATAGGTCAATAGCTGGCAGGAAAGTATCAGAGGTGCAGCAAGAAATAGTGCTTAAACAAACTGCCTGGCATAGCAAAGCTGGTAATATAAATTGTGGAGTAAAGTGAACAAATCTTTTATGCGAGAGATATTTTTTTTGTCTGTGTGTGTGATTTGAATAACTATTTTGTTTTCTTCCTGATATATTTTGTTATTTAACTAATTAATTTATTTTAATTGAAGGGTAATTACCTTACAATATTATGCTGGTTTTGATATACATTGACATGAATCAGCCATGGGTGTAAACATGTTCCCCATCCTGAATTCCCCTCCCACCTCCTTCCCCATCCCATCCCTCAGGGTCATCCCAGTGCACCAGCTTTGAGCACCCCGTCTCATGCATCAAACCTGGACTGGCGATCGTTTCATATATGATAATACACATGTTTCAGTGCTATTCTCTCAAATCATCCCACCCTAGCCTTCTCCCATAGAGTCCAAAAGACTGTTCTATACATCCGTGTCTCTTTTGATGTCTTGCATATAGGGTCATCATTACCATCTTTCTAAATTCCATATATATTCGTTAATATACTGTATTGGTGTTTTTCTGACTTACTTCACTCTGTATAATAGGCTGCAGTTTCATCCACCACATCAGAACTGAATCAAATGCATTCTTTTCAATGGATAAGTAATATTCCATTGTGTATATGTACTAGAGCTTTCTTATTCGTTTTCTGCTGATGGACATCTAGGTTGCTTCCATGTCCTGGCTATTGTAAACAGTGCTGCGATGAGCATTGGGGTACACGTGTCTCTTTCAATTCTGGTTTCCTTGGTGTGTATGCCCAGCAGTGGGATTGCTGGGTCATATGGCAGTTCTATTTCCAGTTGTTTAAGGAATCTCCAGACTGTTCTCCATAGTTGGCTATACTAGTTCGCATGCCCACCAACAGTGTAAGAGGGTTCCCTTTTCTCCACACCCTCTCCAGCATTTATTGTTAGTAGACTTTTGGACAGCAGCTATTCTGACCAGTGTGAGATGTACCTCACTGTGGTTTTGATTTGCATTTCTCTGATAATGAGTGATGTTGAGCATCTTTTCATGTGTTTGTTAGCCATCTGTATGTCTTTTTGGAGAAATGTCTGTTTAGTTCTTTGGCCCACTTTTTGATTGTGTCATTATTTTTCTGGAATTGAGCTGCAGGAACTGCTTGTATATTTTTGAGATTAATTCTTTGTCAGTTGCTTCATTTGCTATTACTTTCTCTCATTCTGAAGGCTATCTTTTCACCTTGCTTATAGTTTCCTTTGTTGTGCAAAAGCTTTTAAGTTTAATTAGGTCCCATTTGTTTATTTTTGCTTTTATTTCCATTACTCTGGGTGGTGGGTCATAGAGGATCCTGCAGTGATTTATGTCAGAGAGTGTTTTGCCTATGTTTTCCTCTAGGAATTTTATAGTTTCTGGTCTTATGTTTAGATCTTTAATCCATTTTGAGTGTATTTTTGTGTATGGTGTTAGAAAGTGTTCTAGTTTCATTCTTTTACAAGTGGTTGACCAGTTTTCCCAGCATCACTTGTTAAAGAGATTGTCTTTTCCCCATTGTATATTCTTACCTCCTTTGCCAAAGATAAGGTGTCTATAGGTGCGTGGATTTATCTCTGGGCTTTCTATTTTGTTCCATTGATCTGTATTTCTGTCTTTGTGCCAGTACCATACTGTCTTGATGACTATAGCTTTGTAGCATGGCCTGAAGTCAGGCAGGTTGATTCCTCCAGTTCCATTCTTCTTTCTCAAGATTGCTTTGGATTTTCGAGGTTTTTTGTATTTCCATACATAATGTGAAACTGTTCTAGTTCTCTGAAAAATACCGTTGGTAGCTTTATAGGGACTGCACTGAATCTGTAGATTGCTTTGGGTAGTATACCCATTTTCACTATATTGATTCTTCCGATCCATGAACATGGTATATTTATCCATCTATTTGTATCATCTTTGATTTCTTTCATCAGTGCTTTATAGTTTTCTATATATAGGTCTTTTGTTTCTTGAGGTAGATTTATTGCTAAGTATTTTATTCTTTTCGTTGCAATGGTGAATGGAATTGTTTCCTTAATTTCTCTTTCTGTTTTCTCATTGTTAGTGTATAGCAATGCAAGGGATCTCTGTGTGTTAATTTTATATCCTGCAACTTTACTATATTCATTGATTAGCTCTAGTAATTTTCTGATGGATTCTTTAGGGTTTTCTATGTAGAGGATCATGTCATCTGCAAACAGTGAGAGTTTTATTTCTTCTTTTCCAATCTGGATTACTTTTATTTCTTTTTCTTCTCTGATTGCTGTGGCTAAAACTTCCAAAACTATGTTGAATAGTAGCGGTGAGAGTGGGCACCCTTGTCTTGTTCATGACTTTAGGGGAAATGCTTTATATTTTTCACCAATGAGGATAATGTTTGCTGTGGATTTGTCATATATGGATTTTATTATGTTGAGGTATGTTCCTTCTATGCATGCTTTCTAGAGGGTTGTTTTTTTTTTTTTATCATAAACGGATGTTGAATTTTGTCAAAAGCTTTCTCTGCATCTGTTGAGATAATCATATGGTTTTTATCTTTCACTTTGTTACTGTGGTGTATCACATTGATTGATTTGCAGATATTAAAGAATCCTTGAATCCCTGGGATAAAGCCCATTTGGTGATGATGTATGATATTTTTAATATGGTGTTGGATTCTGTTTGCTAGAATTCTGTTAAAGATTTTTGCATCTACTTTCATCAGTGATATTGGCCTGTAGTTTTCTTTTTGGGGGGCATCTTTGTCTGGTGTTGGTATTAGGGTAATGGTGGCTTCATAGAATGAGATTGGAAGTTTCCCTTCCTCCGCAATTTTCTGGAAGAATTTGAGTAGGATTGGTGTTAGCTCTTCTCTAAATATTTGGTATAATTCAGCTGTGAAGCCATCTGGTCCTGGGCTTTTCATTGCTGAAAGATTTCTGATTACAGTTTCAATTTCTGTGCTTGTGATGGGTCTGTTAAATTTTTCTATTTTTTCCTGGTTCACTTTGGAAAGTTATATTTTTCTAAGAATTTCTCCATTTCTTCCAAGTTGTCCATTTTATTGGCATATAGTTGCTGAGAGTAGTCTCTTATAATCCTTTGTATTTTTGTGTTGTCTGTTGTGATTTTTTCATGTTCATTTCTAATTTTGTTGATTTGATTCTTTTCCCTTTGTTTCTTGATGAGTCTGGCTAATAGTTTGTCTCTTTTATTTGTGTTCTCAAAGAACCACCTTTTAGCTTTGTTGATTTTTGCTATGGTCCTTTTTGTTTCTTTTGCATTATTTCTACCCTAATTTTTATGATTTCTTTCCTTCTACTAAACCTGGTGTTCTTCATTTCTTCCTTTCGCCAGGCCTCCCTGTCCATCATCAACTCCTGGAGTCTACCCAAACCCATGTCCATTGAGTCAGTGATGCCATCCAGCCATCTCATCCTCTGTCGTCCCCTTCTCCTCCTGCCCCCAATCCTACCCAGAATCAGGGTCTTTTCCAATGAGTCAACCCATCGCATGAGGTGGCCAAAGTATTGAAGTTTCAGCTTCAACATCACACCTTCCAATGAACACCCAGGATTGATCTCTTTTAGTATGGATTGATTGGATATCCTTGCAGTCCAAGGGACTCTCAAGAGTCTTCTCCAACACCACAGTTCAAAAGCATCAATTCTTCGGCACTCAGCCTTCTTCACCGTCCAACTCTCACATCCATACATGACCACTGGAAAAACCATAGCCTTGACTAGATGGACTTTTGTTGGCAAAGTAATGTCTCTGCTTTTAAATATGCTATCTAGGTTGGCCATAACCTTCCTTCCAAGGAGTAAGCGTCTTTTAATTTCATGGCTGCAGTCACCATCAGCAGTGATTCTAGAGCCCAAAAAAACAAAGTCTGACACTGTTTCCACTGTTTCCCCATCTGTCTCCCATGAAGTGATGGGACCAGATGCCATGATCTTAGCTTTCTGAACGTTGAGCTTTAAGCCAACGTTTTCACTCTCCTCTTTCACCTTCATCAAGAGGCTCTTTAGTTCTTCTTCACTTTCTGCCATAAGGGTGGTGCCATCTGCATATCTGAGGTTATTGGTATTTCTCCCAGCAATCTTGATTCCAGCTTGTGTTTCTTCCAGCCCAGCGTTTCTCATGATGTACTCTGCATATAAGTTAAATAAGCAGGGTGACAATATACAGCCTTGACGTACTCCCTTTCCTATTTGGAACCAGTCTGTTGTTCCATGACCAGTTCTAACTGTTGCTTCCTGACCTGCATACAGGTTTCTCAAGAGACAGGTCAGGTGGTCTGGTATTCCCATCTCTTTCAGAATTTTCCACAGTTTATTGTGATCCACACAGTCAAAGGCTTTGGCATAGTCAGTAAAGCAGAAATAGATGTTTTTCTGGAACTCTCTTGCTTTTTCGATGATCCAGTATATATTGGCAATTTGATCTCTGGTTCCTCTGCCTTTTCTAAAACCAGCTTGAACATCTGGAAGTTCATAGTTCACGTATTGCTGAAGCCTGGCTTGGAGAATTTTGAGCATTACTTTACTAGCATGTGAGATGAGTGCAACTGTGCGGTACTTTGAGCATTCTTTGGCATTGCCTTTCTTCGGGATTGGAATGAAAACTGACCTTTTCCAGTCCTGTGGCCACTGCTGAGTTTTCCAAATTTGCTGGCATATCGAGTGCAGCACTTTCACAGCATCATCTTTCAGGATCTGAAATAGCTCAACTGGAATTCCATCACCTCCACTAGCTTCGTTCGTAGTGATGCTTTCTAAGGCCCACTGGACTTCACATTCCAGGATGTCTGGCTCTAGGAGAGTGATCACACCATCATGATTATCTGGGTCATGAAGATATTTTTTGTACAGTTCTTCTGTGTATTCTTGCCACCTCTTCTTAATATCTTCTGCTTCTGTTAGGTCCATACCATTTCTGTCCTTTATCGAGCCTATCTTTGCATGAAATGTTCCTTTGGTATCTCTAATTTTCTTGAAGAGATCTCTAGTCTTTCCCAAACTGTTGTTTTCCTCTATTTCTTTGCACTGATCACCGAGGAAGGCTTTCTTCTCTCTCCTTGCTATTCTTTGGAACTCTGCATTCAGATGGGCATATCTTTCCTTTTCTCCTTTGCTTTTTGCTTCTCTTCTCTTCCCAGCTATCTGTAAGGCCTCCTCAGACAGCCATTTTGCTTTTTTGCATTTCTTTTCCATGGGGATTTTCTTGATCCCTGTCTCCTGTACAATGTCACGAACCTCTGTCCATAGTTCATCAGGCACTCTGTCTATCAGGTCTAGTCCCTTAAATCTATTTGTCACTTCCACTGTATACTCATAAGTGATTTGATCTAGGTCATACCTGAATGGTCGAGTGGTTTTCCCTACTTTCTTCAATTTAAGTCTGAATTTGGCAAGAAGCAGTTCATGATCTGAGCCACAGTCTGCTCCCGGTCTTGTTTTTGCTGACTGTATAGAGCGTCTCCATCTTTGGCTGCAAAGAATATAATCAATCTGATTTCGGTGTTCACCATCTGGTGAAGTCCACGTGTAGAGTCTTCTCTTGTGTTGTTTGAATAGGGTGTTTGCTATTACCAGTGCATTCTCGTGGCAACACTCTATTAGCCTTTGCCCTGCTTCATTCTGTACTCCAAGGCCAAACTTGCCTCTTACGCCAGGTGTTTCTTGACTTCCTACTTTTGCATTCCAGTCCCCTATAATGAAAAGGACATCTTTTTTGGGTGTTAGTTCTAGAAGGTCTTGTAGGTCTTCATAGAACCGTTCAACTTCAGCTTCTTCGGCGTTACTTGTCGGGGCATAGACTTTGATTACCGTGATATGAATGAATTTTTTTTTAGGTAGATTCCCTATCTCCTATTTTGTTTGGTTTGGTGGGCATTTATCATGTTCCTTTACCTGCTGCATATTTCTCTGCCTTTTCATCTTGTTTAGATTGCTGTGTTTGTGGTGGCCTTTCTGTATTCTGGCAGTTTGTGGTTCCTTTTTATTGTGGAGTTCCTCCCTGTGGTGGAGTTGGACGAGTGTCTTGCCAAGGTTTCCTGGTTAGGGAAGCTTGTGTGGGTGTTCTGGTGGGTGGGGCTGGATTTCTTCTCTCTGGAGTGCAATGAAGTGCCCAGTAGTAAGTTTTGAGGTGTCTATGGGTTTGGTATGACTTTGGGAAGCCTGTATATTAAAGCTCAGGGCTATGTTTCTGCTTTGCTGGAGAATTTGCATGGTATGCCTTGCTCTGGAACTTGTGGGCTCTTGGGTGGAGTTTGATTTCAGTGTAGGTATGGAGGCTTTTAGATGAGCTCTTATCAATTAGCATTCCCTGGAGTCAGGAGATTTATGGTGTTCTCAGGTTTTATATTTAAGCCTCCTGCCTCTGGTTTTTAGTCTTATTCTTACAGTAGCCTCAAGACTTCTCTATCCATACCACACCAATGATAAAACATCTAGGTCAATGAGAAAAGATTCTCCACAGTGAGGGACACCCAGAAAAGTTCGCTGAGTTACATGGAGAAGAGGGAGGAGGGAGATAGAGGTAACCAGGAGGAGAAGAGGAGGAATCAAAAGGGGATAGAGCAATCTATCCTATAATCAAATCTCTATGTGCTCTCCACAGCCTGAAAGACCCAGAGAGGTTCACGGAGTTACATAGAGAAGAGAAGAAGGAGGAAGGATATAGAAGTGACCAGGAGGAGAAGAGGGGGAGTCAAAAGGAGAGAGACAGATCTAGACAGTAATCAGTTCCCTAAGTGTTCTCCACAGCCTGAAATCCCAAAGAGATTCACAGAGTTGGGTAGAGAAGAGAAGGGGAAGGGAGGAGATAGACGTGATCTGGAGGAGAAAAAGGAGAGTCAAAAGGGGGAGAGAGCAAACAAGCCAGTAATCACACTCCTAAGTAAAAACAGATACTGAAGATTGGATTCTTAAAGGTACAAAATTGATAACAAATACCAAAAAGCAAAGATTAAAAATCTGGAGTAGAGGTTAGACTCTCAAAATTACAATATTAGAAAAACAAAACAAAATCACAAAGATATATATGAAATTTGCTTTAAAAATAGGGTCTTTTTTTTTTTTTTACAAGGTAATAGTAGGTTATACAAATGAAACTTAAAGGAATAAGAAAGGACTTAAAAATAAAAAAAATAAATAAAAAATGATAATAGTAAAAATATATCTAGGAATTTCTCTGGAGCTGTTGAGGGCAGTGTGGGGTCAGTTCAGTTTCAGATAGTTCCTTGTTTCAGCTTATACCTCTCCAGGTCTATGCTGCTGCTGTTGCTGCTGCTAAGTCACTTCAGTCATGTCTGACTCTATGCAACCCCATAGATGGCAGCTCACCAGGCTCCTCCATCCCTGGGATTCTCCAAGCAAGAACACTGGAGTGGGTTGCCATTTCCTTCTCCAATTCATGCATGTATGCTAAGTCGCTTCAGTCATGTCCGACTCTGTGCGACCCCATGGACAGCAGCCCACCAGGCTTCTCTGTCCATGGAATTCCCTAGGCAAGAATACTGGAGTGGGTTGCCATTTCCTTCTCCCTTCAAGGTCTATAGGCCCCTTCCAATATAGTCGGTGCCAACTACAGAGTTTTAATCTGTTCCATCTGTCACTTCCAAAGCGGTTCCCTGTTTATTTTGGCTTCTTCTGTTTACAAGTCTCTTCAGTGCCTAATTTCCCCCCGACACAAGGTGGTGAGGGTGGTCACTTATTTAGGCTCTCTTGTTCAGTCATGCTGTGGGGAGGGAGGAACACTGCAAGCAAATAAATATCACTGGTGTGTGTGGGGAGTACTCAGTGTCTCGGCCACACTGGGTTTGATCCCACTCACGGCGTGTGTGCATTCCTGTTCTACACTGCTCAGGCTCCAGGTTGCTCTGCAGGGGAACTATCTAAAATGGCCCCGGGTTGCATGCACTTCCCAGGTCTAAGCTGCTCATGCTCAGGTTCTTGGGTACTCCACAAAAGTGCAGACTCAGTTGGGCCTGCATTTGGTGTCTTTCCCAGGTCCCAGAAGCTCAGGCGACCAGGTGTTTGGTGAGCTCACTGCCCCCAGGTGAGGTGGTGCATCATATCACATCCCCTATCCCAGCCACCCGGTTTCCTGGGTGCTCAGTGGGAGTGCCATCTCAGGTGTGCCGTGTAGGGAGAGACTCTTTATTCCCCTTTTTGGCAAGATTTTGGAAATAAATCTTGCAACTTAGCTTTGAGTTAAGTTCATCAGTGTTGCCCATAATACTTTGAGCTGACCAAAATGAATATCTCTAAACAAAAAGCAAAGCATATTCATATAATCTTTGAACCCAGAATCAAATTATAAACCTTATTATTGATTCATTATTTTTCTCCTGTGAACTTTGTTAGTCTTTTCTATACCATATTTCATACATAAGGTTCAAATTACCTCTGAGGATATACAGAAAATAGTTGCTTACATTAAACTGGTAGCCTCTGTATGATCATGGCACAGCACCATCTGAACTCTGAACTCCTAAAATTGAATGCAAGAAAAATTACAATTAAAATAATAATAATAAGACTATTTGAAATCATGTTAAGTTTCCTAAGGCTATCCTTATATTATTACAATTATCTAAGCTTGAAAATTTATTTTAAGATAACTGAAGAATTAACTTAAGCTCAACATAGATTTTTATTTTTTTTTTCGGTAATTTTTCTGCACAGAGGGTAATAATAACTTTTTTAAAACTATTTTCCTGAACTTAAAAGAGGAAGAATTCTTTTGAGTGCCTTTTTTCCTTTCTCACTTTGGCACTTTCCCTCTGGTTAAAAGACTGTGATCTGCTTTCATCTTATGATTACCATATACTTTCAAAGTTGTCAAAACCAGCAAGTAGAGTGATCATTTCACATTGCCAGCAATCTTAGATGACATGTGTTCTATAACCATGATATATAAATTCAGAAAAATAATGCTGTGACAAAGATATTTTTGACAGTCACTCCTTAACAACAACTTGGTACAAAATTCATGGATTATAGGTGCCTTGCCTAATGCTGCAAAACCTATCAGGAGGTATAGTAGCAGAATGAGGTTGTATTCTCACAAGAATATAAAGGATTATGAAGATAATGACCTGGAGCTTGACATCATGTCATCAGGTACTTACACTTTAAATATACTGGTTCATATATAGGAAAACACTAAATTAATTTTTACCTAACATTTATCTAATCACCTATGTACCTGTCTACCTACCCACTTTATCAGTGCTTTGCAGTTTTGATCCAGAAGATTACTAGTTAATAAAGTAATTCCAAATGATATTGTTGTCTTAAACCTATTCAAACCAGTTTATATTAATATTTTAATTATGTGTCCCCCTTTCTTAATATTTGAAATTCTCTTATTTACTCTTAAGAGAAAGAGAAATATTGTGTCATGAATTCTTTAGTTAGAAGGAATAGCTCCAAGAAAAGGAAGGAACCAATAGGAAAGACCTTCTGGTATATGATAGGAAATACATTATATCTTTATTTCCATACCCCATCTCTGCTCAGTTACAACAGGCCACCACTTGTGCTACTCTCATTTTACCATCTGCAACAGATCATTTAGGAGATACTGAAATTCTTATACCAGTCTCATCACCACCCAAGGAGAGACTCTTCAATAATATCCCAGAAAACTAGTTATGTCTCTCTGTTATACCTATCATACTAAAGACCAGACAACAGGATGACATGAGGTAAGTCTAACCCTCGAAAGTTGAGGATATCACTGATAGATGTGCCTCTCTGAATTAACTTTAATGAAAAAAAAAGTGGCTCTAGAAATGATTTCAAGTGAAAGAAACTAAAAAAAGAATCAGTTCTCTAAATTGGCTCTGCGTTGGAGCCAAGTCTTATTCAATGACCCTATAAAAAGTACTTTACTCACCCTCAATATTTCAGTCAAAATCAGAAACTTTAGATTTACAGCATGTCATACACAGTGTCATGACATTCAACAGAGCATTGCCTATAAACAAAGAACACATTTTACAAAAAGTGGAAGTGCAGCTATTGACTCATCTTCATAGAATTGACTAGTTGCAAAAAATGTCCCATCATTCTGAATCAGCCTTTCTCTTAGAAGGATAAAATTATATTTTAAAGATTTATTCACATTGGCAGAAGTCATCCAAAGAACAATCATCCAAATCCTATCATTGACATGAGGATTATAATATTTACATGGGAATATAAATGACCAAGTGCTGTGGATTAATACAACAATCTATCAAGACTTATTTTAAAGCTACAGTAATTAGTAGGGTTTTGGTTAGGCCATCAGAGTAGAAGTTAAAAAAGAAATAGACTGATATGTATATGGCAATTCTGATTTATGGCAAAGGGAGCTCTGTATTGTAATGAGAAATATTATTAGGTTAACTGGATTTACTTATTAAAAAATTTAAAACATTGGAAGTTGCCACTTTCATCCTTTCAACAAGGAAAAGCTGAACAAACTTAAAATTGGCTATTTTTTTTGTACTCATCAGAAAACTGAGGTGGCAGACAAAACTGCCACCCACTCCAGAGTCTGAAGAAGCAAAAGAACCCAACAATCACGTCTAAGGTCTGCTTATGAAAGCAGAGGCCACAAGGACCATAAATTGGTAGAAACACTTTAATAGTAATTTTGACAAATTGTTGGAAGCTGGGAATAGACTAGAGTGAGAGTGAGCCACCAATCAGATATGCAGATTCAGTGGAACTTCAAACTAGGTTTCTTTTCGGGTTTTACTTTCAGGACCCTCACTGTGTTATTACAGTGAAGAGTGAGAAAGATCCCCTTGTGACTCTGGCAGGTGGAAGAAAAGTGTAATCACTATGAAACACTTGGAGCATTCTCCATAAAAAAAGGCCTGCTTTACAGTGGAAGACACTTTATGAGGGATTTACTCCACTACAGAGAAAGGTATTTCTCCTACCTTAAAAGAATAGATGGGCAGTATAAGCAAAGAGATGGAAACTCAAAGAAATCATCAAATACAAATGTTATGAAAAATTGTAGCAGAAATGAAAAATATCTTTGATGAGCTCATCAATAGACAAGAAACAGCTGAAGAAAAAAAAATAGGTATTTTGAAGACAGGTCAATAGAAGCTTTTTAAACTGAGATTCAAAGCAGAAAAAAAAAGATGAAAACATAACACCAATATTCTGAGAACTGATAATTCCAAAAAGTGTAATATATGCATGATTGGAGTAATAGAAAGAGAATGGGGCAGAAGAACTATTTGAAATAATAATTACCTAGAAACTTCCAAAATGACAGCCACCAACCACATCTGGGTAGCTCAGAGAACAAGAAGAATCAATGTCAGAAAAAATGCAACTAGTTACATTATAATCCAAACTTCAGAACTAAAGAGAAAAAAATATTCAAAGTAGCTGTAGTCAGATAGGGCATTCGACCAATAAAGGAATAGCATTAGAAATTACAGGAAACATCATTGGAAACCATGCAAGTAAAAAGAATAAAATGAAATAGTTAAAGTGTAAAAGAGATAAAAGTATCAATTTAAAATTCTATATCCAGTGAAATTATTCTTAAATAATTAAAATTAAAGGGAAAAGAAAGACTTTTGCAGACCAAATTAAAAAAGAAAAGAAAACATATCTGAATGAATTAATCACCAGCAGACCTGTCCTGCCATGTTATGATCTTTGTTTTGGGAATGTTGAGTGTTCAGTTCAGTTCAGCCGATCAGTAGTGTGCGACTCTTTGCACCCCATGGACTGCAGCACACCAGGCCTCCCTGTCCATCATCAACTACCAGAGTTTACCCAAACTCATATCCATTGAGTCGGTGATGCCATCCAACCACCTCATCCTCTGTCTTCCCCTTCTCCTCCTGCCTTCAATCTTTCCCAGCAACACAGTCTTTCAAATGAATCAGCTCTTGACATTAGGTGGCCAAAATATTGGAGTTTCAGCTTCAGCATCAGTCCTTCCAAAGAACACTCAGGACTGATCTCCTATTTAGGATGGACTGGTTGGATCTCCTTGTAGTCCAAGGGACCCTCAGGAGTCTTGTCCAAACCACAGTTCAAAATCATCAATACTTTGGTGCTCAGTTTTCTTTATAGTCTAACTCTCATATCCATACATGACCACTGGAAAAACCATAGCCTTGACTAGATGGACCTTTGTTGGCAAAGTAATGTCTCTGCTGTTTAATATGTTGTCTATGCTGTTCATAGCTTTTCTTCCAAGGAGTAAGTGTCTTTAATTTCATGGCTGCAGTCACCATCTGCAGTGATTTTGGAACCCAAAAAATAAATTCTGCCACTGTTTCCCCATCTATTTGTCATGAAATGATGGGGCTGGTTGCCATGATCTTAGTTTTCTGAATCTTGAGCTTTAAGCCAACTTTTTCACTCTCATCTTTCACTTTCATCAAGAGGCTCTTTAGTTCTTCTTCACTTCTGCCATAAGGGTGGTGTCATCTGTATTCCTGAGGTTACTGATATTTCTCCAGACAATCGTGATTCCAGCTTGTGCTTCATCCAGCCCAGCATTTCTCATGATGTACTCTGCATATAATTTAAATAAGCAGGGTGACAATATACAGCCTTGATGTGTCCCTTTCCCAATTTTGAACCAGTCCATTGTTCAATGTTTGGTTCTAACTGTTCTTTCTTGACCTGCATACAGATTTCTCAGAAGGCAGGTCAGCTGGTCTGGTATTTCCATCTTATTAAGAATTTTCCACAGTTCGTTGTGATCCACACAGTCAAAGGTTTTAGTGTAGTGAATGAAGCAGAAGTAGATGTTTTTCTCAAATTCATTTGTTTTTTATATGATCCAATACGTGTTGGCAATTTGATCTCTGTTTCCTCTGCTTTTTCTAAAAACAGCTTGAATATCCAGAAGTTTACGGTTCACATACTGTTGAAGTCTCGCTTGGAGAATTTGAGCATTACTTTGCTAGCATGTGAGATGAGTGCAATTGTGCAGTAGTTTGAAGATTCTTTGACATTGCCCTTCTTTGGAATTAGAGTTAAAACTGACCCTTTCCAGTCCTGTGGCCACTGCTGGGTTTTCCAAATTTGATGGCATATTGAGTCAATACTTTCACAGCATCATCTTTAAGGATTTGAAATAGCTCCACTGGAATCCCATCACCTCCACTAGCTTTGTTCATACTGATGCTTCCTAAGGCCCACTTGACTTCACATCACAGGATGTCTGGCTCAAGGTGAGTGAACATACCATCGTGATAACCTGGGTCATGAAGATCTTTTTTGCACAGTTCTTCTGTGTATTCTTGCTATCTCTTCTTAATTTCTTCTGCTTCTGTTAGGTCCATATCATTTTTGTCCTTTATTGTGCCCATCTTTGCATGAAATGTTCCCTTGGTATCTCTAATTTTCTTGAAGAGACTTCTAGCCTTTCCCATTCTGTTGTTTTCCTCTATCTCTTTCATTGAGCACTGAAGAAGTCTTTCTTAATCTTTCCTTGCTATTCTTTGGAATTTTGCATTCAAATGGGTATATCTTTCTTTTTCTCCTTTGCCTTTTGGTTCTCTTCTTTTCAAAGCTATCTATCTGTAAGGCCTCCTCAGAAAGCCATTGCTTTTTTTGCATTCATTTTTCTTGGAAATGGTCTTAATCCCTGTCGCCTGTACGATGTCATAAACCTCCATCCATACTTCATCAAGCACTTTGTCCATCAGATCTAATCTCTTGAATCTATTTCTCATTTCCACTGTATAATCATAAGGGATTTGATTTAGGTCATACACGAATGGTCTAGTGGTTTTCCCTTCTTTCTTCAATTTCAGCCTGAATTTGGCAATAAGGAGTTCATGATCTGAGCCACAGTCAGCTCCGAGTCTTGTTTTTGCTGACTGTATAGAGCTTCTCCATCTTTGGCTGCAAAGAATATAATCAATCTGATTTCAGTATTCACCATCTGGTGATGTCCATGTGTAGAGTCTTCTCTTGTGTTGTTGGAAGAGGGTGTTTGCTATGACCAGTGCGTTCTCTTGGCAAAACTCTATTAGCCTTTGCCCTACTTCATTCTGTACTCCAAGGTCAAATTTTACTGTCCCTCCAGGTATTTCTTGACTTCCTACTTTTGCATTCCAGTCCCGTATAATGAAAAGGACATTTTTATTGTGTGCTAGTTCTAGAATGTCTTGTAGGTCTTCATAGAGCCTTTCAGCTTTTTCAGCATTACTGGTCTGAGCCTGGACTTGGATTACCGTGATATTGAATGGTTTACCAAACAGAGATCATCCTGTCGTTTTTGAGATTGCACCCAAGCACTGCATTGCGGACTCTTTTGTTGACCATGATGGCTACTCCATTTCTTCTAAGGGATTCTTGCCCACAGTAGTAGATATAATGGTCATCTGAGTGGCCCCATTACTGCATGAAAAATCAAAGGGGAAAAGGTGGGGGAGTGACAGATTTCCTCTTCTGGGACTCCAAAATCACTGCGGATGGTGACTGCAGCCATAAAATCAGATGACTGCTTCTTTGCAGGAAAGCAATGACAAATCTAGACAGTGTGTAGAATATCAGAAACATTGCTCTGCTGACAAAGGTCCGTATATTCAAGGCTATGATCTTCCAAATAGTCATGTACAGTTATGAGAGCTGGACCATAAAGAAGGCTGAATGCCAAAGAATTGATGCCTTCAAACTGTGGTGCTGGAGAGGACTCCTGAAAGTCCCTTGGACAGCATGGAGATCAAACCAGTCAATCTTAAGGGAGATCAACCCTTAATATTCACTGGAAAGACTGATGCTAAAGCTAAAGCTCCAGTATTTTTGTCATTTGATGTGAACAGACAACTCATTGGAAAAGTTCCTGATGCTGGGAAAGATTGAAGGTAGAAGGAGAAGAGGGCATCAGAGGATGAAACAGTTGGATGGCATACCTGACACAATAAATGTGAACTTGGGCAAACTCCAGGAGATGGTGAGGGACAGGCAGTCCTGGCGTGTTGCAGGCCTTGGGGTCCAAAGACTCAGACACAACTGGCCAACTGAACAAGAACAACAAAGAGCCACTGGGTAGATAGAGGTCTGTTAACTGAGTCATGGCAATCTCAGGAAAGGTAAAAGGTACACTCTAGATCTATTCTGCTTGATAGTACTTTCAGATGTCTAAGTACAATTAGTGATTAGTTAGTTGGTTATGAGTTATCAATTTATTGGTGAAATGAGGCTATAGATATGAATTTAATATAGAGATGATATTTAAATCTGTGATATAAGATATATGGGGAGAGATAAAAAGAGAAAGAGAGTAAAGAAACAAAAATGAGAGGTTTTCAAAACCAAAATTTCCAAGAATAAAATATATTGCATAAGAAAAGGAGCAGTAATCAGCAAATAGCATTACTTCTGATAATACTAAAATCCAGTAATAATGAATTCCTTAGGGCACTCAATATACCTTAAAGTTACAGATTTTATACATTGATCCTTAAAACTCCTACCTAAAATGACTTTCCCAGCATTGGCCCAGTATAAAATATTGAATATTCAATGTTCATATAGGTCAATTTCTTTACAACTATACATTTTTCAAGAAACATCAACAACCTAAGATATGCAGACAATACTACTCTAATGAAGAAAGCAAAGAGAAACTAAAGAACCTCTTGATGAGGGTGAATGAGTAGAGTGAAAAAGCTTCCTAAAAACTCAACATTCTAAAAACTACGATCATTGCATCCAGTTCCATCACTTCATGGCAAATAGATGGGGAAAAAGTGGAAACAGTGACAGATTTTCTTTTCTTGGGCTTCAAAATTATTGAAGACTGTGACTGCAGCCATGAAATTAAAAGACACTTGCTCCCTGCAAGAAAAGCTGTGACAAACCTAGAGTCTGTATAGTCTGTACAGTTGTATAGACTTTACTCTATACAACTAAAGTCTGTATAGTCAAAGCTATTGTTTTTCCAGCAGTCAATGTGAGGACGTAAGAGTTGGACCATAAAGAAGGTCCAAATATCAAAGCTTTCAATTTGTGATGCTGGAGAAGACTCTTGAGAATACCTTGGACAGCAAGGATATCAAAGCAGTCAATCGTAAAGGAAATAAATCCTGAATATTCACTGGAAGGACTGATGATGAAGCTGAAGCTCCAATACTTTGGACACCTGATGGGAAGAGTCGACTCAATGGAAAAGACCCTGATGCTGGGAATAATTGAGGGCAGGAGGAGAAGGCGGCAAAAGCAGATGAGATTGCTGGATGGCATCACGACTCAGTGGACATGAGTTTGAGCAAATTCTGGGAGATAGTGAAGGACAGGCAAGCCTGTTATACTGAAGTCCATAGGCTCGCAAAGAGTCAGGCAGGACTTAACCACAGAACAACAATTTTTTTTTCAATTCTTATTCTCATCATTAAATAATATATGATTATACATTTTTACTTCATTGTAAGTTTCAAAGCTTTTTCAAATTTATTTTCATTTGTTACTGGAAACCTGTTTTTTTTTTTTTTAAAAAAAAAAACTTTTTTATTCTTCTCCTAGGCACACTTTGGAGAAGGCAATAGCACCCCACGCCAGTACTCTTGCCTGGAAAATCCCATCGACGGAGGAGCCTGGTGGGCTACAGTCCATGGGGTCGTTAAGAGTCGGACGACTGAGCGACTTCACTTTCACTTTTCCCTTTTGCGCACTGGAGAAGGAAACGGCAACCCACTCCAGTATTCTTGCCTGGAGAATCCCAGGGACGGCGGAGCCTGGTGGGCTGCCATCTATGGGGTTGCACAGAGTCGGACACGACTGAAGCGACTTAGCAGCAGCAGCAGTAGGCACACTTACTGCTATTCAGTCTCTCAGTAGTGTCTCTTTGCGACCCTATGGACAGTAGTCCGCCAGGCTTCTCTGTCCATGGGATTTCCCAGGCAAGAATACAGTGTGCAGCCATTTCCTTCTTCAGGAGATCTTCCTGATTCAGGGATCGAATCTGCGTCTCATGCTAAGTAGGGAGTTCTTTACCACAGAGCCATCTGGGAAACCCCATATAGCATATACTTATTGCAAATATGTTGCTCATTGAATTAATGCTTATCCCCTTAATCCCCTTGAGGGAAAAAACATAAATATGTCTAATAATCTTATCCCTACCTAAGAGAGAAATATAGACTATTTTTAAAGTATTTTCATAAAATGACTCTTTTGCTCTGAAATGGAGCATATGAGTTTGTTTTTAAATATAGTCTATGCAAGTTAAATCAGGATGCCTTGAAATCATTTGCTTGTTGCTATAATTTGTCCTATTGAATAAGCCATCAGTGTTCTCAGAAAATAAGGCACATTATTTGATCAACACATTAATTTCACAGTCTCCTCTGCAATAATTTTAAGTTTTGTTATTATGACATGTATCTGTAATTATTATTTATTCTTGGAAAAGATTATTGCATGTTTGTCATGACATATGAAAGGAGGCAAATTACTGTTGAAGAGAAACAGGGAGAAAATTCACATATATTGGTCTAACTAAAAAATAGATTAATCCTGAGTTTACTATCAAGAATGAGGTCTATTATTTATTATGATAGAGTCAATTAACTCTTTCCAGAAGTAAAGTCCTTTTTGTCAGAATGTGAAGCCTCAACTAAAGCTAATCCTATGACCTAAGAAACGTTACTGATATAAAACTGAATAATACAGTTTTCTAACACACAGTTCTTTGGCCTAAATAACTTCTCAACTGAACTCTTTTACTCATTGTTTACTGAGTTCAGATTTTTCACTGAATCTTTGTATATACATGATGGAGAAAATAAAGTGAACTATGAGCAGTGTGATTTTGCCATGTTGCTTTTAATCTTGATATCAAGGTTACATATCAAATCCCTTATTACATTTCTTTAATTTATGAAGAGAATTAATCACTCTGGTGAATTACTGTATAATCACTAAATGAATTAAAAAAGGCACAAAAGTAAAGGTTTCTTTGGAAAAGAAGAAGCTAAAGGAAAGAAAAATTTCAAAACTGCCAAACAGGAGGCTAGTGTGTAATAGTGAATGTGAAAGAAGCAAGTTCAGAAGAAACAAAAATTTTGAGAATTAAACTTAAGATAGACACTTTTAAACACTGGTTAGGAAATTTTGTTATAGAAATCTATTGATAAAAATCTCCTATTATATATCTAGAAAGGCTGTCCCCACTGTGTTTAAAAGTTAAGATTTAGTTTTAGACTAAACTAAAGGAAAAAAAATCAGTTCTGAATATTCATTGGAAGGAGTGATGCTGAAGCTGAAGCTCCAATATTTTGGCCACCTGATGTAAAGAACTGACTCATTGTAAAAGACCCTGATGCTGAGAAAGATTGAAGGCAGGAGGAGAAGGGGAGGACAGAGGATGAGACGGTTGAGTGGCATCACCAAGTCGATGGACACGAGTTTGAGCAAGCTGTGCGAGTTGGTGATGGACACGGAAGACTGGCATGCTACAGCCCATGGGGTGGCAAAGAGTCGGACACGACTGAGCAACTGAGCTGACTGACTGACTTAGTATTAGACATTTAAGGCTATTTGTGGTATATGAACCATTTGAAGGGACACCTTTTGAATATATACATTAAACTGTGAAATAAAAAAAAAAAAGCTGCTCTTCTCTTAACAGAAATTTTCAAATAATGGTATCATGTTCCTACAAATATCCTGAATATATAGAATGAGCATTATTTGTTAGATTTTTTGTTAGGCATAATGATTTTGTATGATCTATTAATATGTGCTTAGGGATTATAAGCAAGAGCATTCAAATTTTTATAGCAGAATGTCAACATAGAATTAAAGGAGAATGAGTTAAGAATGTCCTTTTATTTTATTTTATTCTAAAGATTCTGGGGAAAATTTATTAATAGTAGAGAAAGGAAACATACATTTGCCTAAAACTATGCAGTATTATTGATTTCAAATGTCTTATGCAAAAATAATCAACATTTCAGTGACAACGTTTGCAATGACTAAGAAAACTGTTAACGTCGCCATGTAAAGAAGGACATAATATATTCAAAATAAAACTGCACATGATAATATATGAAATTACTGTCACAAAATATTTGACTATTCAGGTTTATTTCCTTGAAGAATAATTTTTAAAAACTAGGATACTTACAAATAGTGGGAGTTGTTAACAATCTGTCACCCCAAATCAGAAAAGAATCAGGAATTATCTGGAAAAGGTAAATTTCCCTTGACATAGTAATAAAATTTATATTTAAGTTTAATGATTTTAAAATTTTTCTTTCAAATTATCAATAAAGCTCTTCATCTTCAAATCTAAAAAATAAAGTTAGAAGTCATGGACAGATGAGCCTGGCAGGCTACAGTCTGCCGGAGTCCTGCTCCAGCTGGTCCAGGGGTTCCCTCAGGATGGACGGCGTCGGCGTAGAGAAGAGAAGACACAGCGAGACTAGGCAGGTGTGAGACAGCGTCGTCTTTATTTTTCAAAGGGAGCTTTTTATATCTTAGAGGAAAATGTAAAATGCAGAGTCATGCCAATTAGCTCAACGGGTCAGCAGTTTTTGGCTTTTATCGAAACCAGGATACTTTTTTGTATATCTTACTTACAGAAGTCTCATGTTGTTTACATCATCTTCTGGCCTGGAGGCCTGCTAACATCTTATGACACTTTATTGATAAGGGTTGATCAGCCAGAACACTTTTTCTAAAAGTATTTTTGTATCAGGCACAGAACGTACCAGAGCTACATTTTTTTAAAGAATACAGACACAGTGGATTATGACAAAGAAAGGATTCATTAACTCAAAGTTTCAAAGTAAACCTGTTTTTTATAATCTATCTTTTGCCTTGAGCTTAAGGGAAAAGAATGTGGTCCCATAAAGTCATGGTATGGCAGGCTGAAACAATGTAGCACAAAGGTCAGTTCTTTCACAAAAATCACCAGCTAGATTAACAACTGTCTTACTATTTTTATATTAAAGCTAAACCTTTATTTTTATAAGTCTCTAACTACTATACCTTTATTATATAGGCTCAGGGCGTTAAGAGCAAAAACATAGCAAGTAAATATAGAGCGAATAACAGTTTTGTAAAGTAATATTTTTTTGTGTTTTTCCAATAGACTTTCTCCCCCTCAAAGGGCTCTGTGCCCACTGGGGCCTTTTATGCGTTCAGGCTCTCAATGCTGTTTATTTTTGAGGAGTAGTCAAACATACTAGTTCTAAAGGCACAGGCACATTTGTCAAGCAAACTAAGATGCCAGCAAGAGGAGTTTAGATTAAAATACTCTTTTTTATGGATAATCTTATAGAGTGCCACCGTTCAGGGGGCATGTTGATTAGAGTTTTAAGTTGATCTGGTTAGGAAAGGATCAGGGAAGGCCTTCTGCCTAAGTCACAGAAATTAGGGAGCAGTCTATTATAGCAAGCATCAGAAAGATATCATCTTTAAGGTGAGCGCCGAGGCAGCTTATCGAAATCCCTGAGGCCTGAGTTGCCTTGCTCGTCAGGTCTTCTCCTCATGACCTTGTCATGGGTGGGATCTTGTGTGCTGGCTCCCAGCAACAGTCCATGGGGTAACAAAGAGTCGGACAGACTGAGCATCTAATACTTTCACTTTCACACTAAAGAATAATAGAATTCTTCCAAAATAAGCAAGAAACTTAAATATGAAGAAATAATCAACTAAAATTATTCTTACTTGAAAACATCTAAACTATGCTCAAAATATTACTACATATGAGTTGTGATGTCTTTTTTTTTCTTGTAAATTTACTCTCAAGTAGAGAAATGATTATGTGATCATGTATGTTTAAATGCATCCCCATTCAAATTCATCACTAATATTCTCATTGAAAAAGCAAAATATCCAGAGCCATTTTTCTGGATTATTATATTAGGAACAATGTAAAGCTATTGCCAAAAAACATGGGCTGTATATAAAAAAAAGTGGTTTCAAAATTAAACGTCCAAAATACAGGTTCAAGTGTTTTTTATGTATTAGCCCAATTGCAAGATGGTATATTATTAGCTTCACTCTACAAATGAAGAAATTGACACCAACAGAGAGTAAATAACTTTTCTGAACTAAACTGGCAAGTAAACCTAGACTCAAACCCGACCAATTAATCCACAACGTTCAAGTATTTCTCTGCTAGAAAATACTATATATATATATATATATATATATATATATATATATATATATATATATAGGGAAAGAGTAACTCAGATCAGTTCAGTCACTGAGTCATGTCTGACTCTTTGCAACCCCATGACCTGTAGCAGGCCAGGCTTCCCTGTCCATCACCAACTCCCTGAGCCTACTAAACTCATGGCCATTGATTGAGTCGGTAATGACATCAAGCCATCTCATCCTCTGTCCTCCCCTTTTCCGGCCTTCAATCTTTCCCAGCATCAGGGTCTTTTCAAATGAGTCACTTCTTTGCATCAGGTGGCCAAAGTACTGGAGTTTCAGCTTCAACATCAGTCCTTCCAAAAAATATTCAGGACTGATTTTCTTTAGGATGTACTGGTTGGATCTCCTTGCAGTCCAAGGGACTCTCAAGAGTCTTCTCCAACACCACAGTTCAAAAGCATCAATTCTTCAGTGCTCAGCTTTCTTTACAGTCCAACTCTCACATCCATACCTGACTACTGAAAAAAAACATAGCTTTGACAAGATGGACCTCTGACGGCAAAGCAATGTCTCTGCTTTTTAATATGCTGTCTAGGTTGGTCACAGCTTTTCTTCCAAGGAGAAAGCATCTTTTAATTTCATGGCTGCAGTCATAATCTGCAGTGATTTTGGAGCCCAAGAAAATAAAGTTTGTCACTGTTTCCATGATTCCCCAATCTATTTGGCATGAAGTGATGGGACCAGCAGAGAAGGCACTGGCACCCCACTCCAGTACTCTTGCCTGGAAAATCCCATGGACTGAGGAGCTTGGTAGGCTGCAGTCCATGGGGTTGCGAAGAGTCAGACACGACCAAGCGACTTCACTTTCACTTTTCACTTTCACTTTCCACTTTCACTTTTCACTTTCATGCATTGGAGAAGGAAATGGTAACCCTCTCCTGTATTCTTGCCTGGAGAATCCCAGGGATGGGGGAGCCTGGTGGGCTACCGTCTGTGGGGTCGCACAGAGTCAGACACGACTGAAGCGACTTAGCAGCAGCAGCAGCAGATGGGACCAGATGCCATGATCTTAGTTTTTTGAATGTTGAGTTTTAAGCCAACTTTTTCACTCTCCTCTTTCACTTTCATCACTAGGCTCTTTAGTTCCTCTTCACTTTCTGCCATAAGGGTGGTGTCATCTGCATAGCTGAGGTTATTGATATTTCTCCAGACAATCTTGATTCCAGCTTGTGCTTCATCCAGCCCTCCATTTCACATGATGCACTCTTCATATAAGTTATATCAGCAAGGTGACAGTATACAGACTTGACGTACTCCTTTCCCAATTTGGAACCAGTCGGTTGCTCCAAGTCCGGTTCTAACAGCTGCTTCTTGACCTGCACACAGATTTCTCAGGAGACAGGTAAGGTGGTCTGGTATTCCCATCTCTTTAAGAATGTTCCTCAGTTTGTTTGATTTACACAGACAAAGGCTTTGGTGTAATCAATAAAGCAGAAGTAAATGTTTTTCTGGAATTCATTTGTTTTTTATAAGATCCAACACATGTTGGTAATTCGATCTCTAGTTCCTCTGAATTTTCTAAATCCAGCTTGAACATCTGGAAGTTAACGGTTCACGTACTGCTGAAGCCTCGCTTGGAGAATTTGAGCATTACTTTGCCAGCATGTGACATGAGTGCAATTGTGGAGTAGTTTGAAGATTCTTTGACATTGCCATTCTTTGGGATTAGAATTAAAACTGACCCTTTCCAGTCCTGTGGCCACTGCTGAGTTTTCCAAATTTGCTGGCATATTGAGTGCAATACTTTCACAGCATCATACTTTAGAATTTGAAATAGCTCAACTGGAATTCCATCACCTCCACTAGCTTTGTTCCTAGTGATGCTTCCTAAGGCCCCCTTGACTTCACATTCCAGTATGTCTGGCTTTAGGTGAGTGATCACACCGTCGTGATTACCTGGGTCGTGGAGATCTTTTTTGTATAGTTCTTCTGTGTATTCTTGCCACCTCTTCTTAATTTCTTCTGCTACTGTTAGGTCCATACCATTTCTGTCCTTTATTGTGCCCATCTTTGCATTAAATATTCCCTTAGTATCACTAATTTTTTTTTTTCTCACTAATTTTCTTGAAGTGATCTCTATTCTTTCTTATCCTATTGTTTTCCTCTATTTCTCTGCACTAAGCACTGAGGAAGGCCTTCTTATCTTTCCTTGCTATTCTTTGGAACTCTGCATGCAAATGGGTATATCTTTTCTTTTCTCTTTTGCCTTTTGTTTCTCTTCTTTTCAAAGCTATTTGTAAGGCCTCCTCAGACAACCTTTTTGCCTCTTGGCATTTCTTTCCCTTAGGGATGGTTTTGATCACTGCCTCCATCCATAGTTCTTCAGGCACTTTGTCTATTAGATCTAATCTCTTGAATCTATTTCTCACTTCCACTGTATAATCATAAGAAATTTGATTTTGGTCATATGTAAATGGTCTAGTGGTTTTCCCTACTTTCTTCAATTAAAGTCTGAATTTGGCAATAAGGAGTTCATGACCTGAGCCACAGTCAGCTCCCAGTCTTTTTTTTTTTTTTTTTTTGGTGACTGTATAGAGCTTCTCCATTTTCAGCTGCAAAGAATATAATCTGTCTGATTTCGGTATTCACCATCTGGTGATGTCCATGTGTAGAGTCTTCTCTTGTGTTGTTGGAAGAGGGTGTTTGCTATGACCAGTGTGTTCTCTTGGCAAAACTCTGTTAGCCTTTGCCCTGCTTCATTTTGTACTTCAAGGTCAAATTGCCTGATACACCAGGTATCTCTTGACTTCCTACTTTTGCATTCCAGTCCCCTCTAATGAAAATGACTTCTTTTTTGGGTTTTAGTTCTAGCATGTCTTGTAGGTCTTCATAGAACCATTTAATTTCAGCTTCTTCAGTATTACTGTTTGGAGCATAGACTTGAATTACTGTGATATTGACTTGTTTGTCTTGTAAAAAACAGAGATCATTCTGCCACTTTTGAGACTGCACCCAAGTAGTGCATTTTGGACTCTTGTTGACTATGATGGCTATATAGCTTTCTTAGTGGCTCAGACAGCAAGGAATCCACAGGCAATTGTTGTCCATAATGCATTTCATCATGAAATGCATCCTCTAATAAAGATTTCCAGGGAATCAGGGAAGGAAATTCACATTATGGACAACATAGAACCTTAATACAAACTATTATTCAAAGGTTCATATCTCTAACAATGCAAGGTCTTCCCCTTTCTTTTGAAAGGATACAAACTACTTTTTTATTAACCAGAATATTTAAGTTCAATTCACCCTTTCTTCAAAGCAAAGTTGGCTGGGCATATTATCCAAACACCAATTTTAATGGTACTGAAACATGCTTCATACATGAATTTTCTTTCCCCTCTCTCACTAGTGAAAGTGAAAGTCGCTCAGTTGTGTCTGACTCTGCCACCCCATGGATTCCAGCCTTCCAGGCTCCTCTGTCCATGGGGCGTCTCCAGGCAAGAATACTGGAGTGGGTAGCCGTTCCCTTTTCCAGGGTTTCTTGAACCCTCTCCCCCTAAAAAGCCCCCAAATTATCCAGTAGGTTAGAACCTAGAAGCAACTCTAATGGAAAGAGAATGAGACTTGTTTTTCTATATGCTGCACAAATTCAACATATTTTTTGGACATCTATCACATGACTCAAAGAGTTCTAGGTATCAAACATACAGTAGTAAAAACTACAAAGCTTTATTTAAAGTCTAGTAGAATAAAAGAAAACTAACCAAGTGGAAATATATTTGTTCTATAAAATTATATTGATATTAACAATTCACAGAACATTACTTTCTGAGGAGCTAAAGAAAAATTAACCATGATAAATTATATTTTACATTAGCATGTACAAAGAAATGTTTAACACCCTACACTTTATAGAAGAGAAAAAGTTGTCTTTGCAAAAAGTAATCAATAAATTTGGGAGAGAAATATGTTTTAAGAGATGTGAAAGTGTACCCTTCCCTAATTGATAAAAATGCTACTATGTGGCTTCCCTGGTAGCTCAGACAGTAAAGAATCTGCTTGCAATTCGGGAGACCTGGGTTTGAACCCTGGGTCAGGAAGATCCCCTGAAGGAGGATGTGGCAATCCATTCCAATATTTTTGACTGGAGAATCCCCATGGACAGAGGAACCTGGCGGGTTACAGTTCACTGGTCACAGAGTCAGACACAACTGAGCGACTAAGCTCACAAACACACACAAGCTGCTATTAAGGGCAGAAATAAATAAATCATAAACAATGGTATCTGACAATGATGCAAGAAGGTTTCAATTCTTTTATAATGGAAACAACTAATTATCAGTGATGCATTTTGATGAAGCTTTTCTTCTTTTCCTTTCTGAAAACAATTCAACAAAATAGGAACTTGTCACAGTAAGAGATTAAGAAAAAACTACATGAAACAGAGAATTTGACATTTAGATACCACTTTTAATTTTATACAGACTTCTTCTTAAAGAACTCAATTAATGTAATTTGTTGGTTGCTGAATAAGTGGATTTTGAATAAGACAATTTATTAATTTCATTTTTTTCAGATTTTATCTTTCTAGAGTGTTTCTAACAGTCATATAATAATTCATGCTACTCATATTATTTCCTCTATTTCCCTTTTTGGTCCATTTCTTATTTTATTCTATTAATATTTAAATTCAGAAGCATTCATTTGTGATCAATGATTAATTTAAATTCTATAAATACCAAATATTTTATTTAACAAAGGAAAAAATAGAAAATTAGTTTCAGAAAACTACAAATGTGAGAACTATTCTGAGATGAATGGACTTCTCATGCATTTAAATGACATCTGTCAAGAAATATAGTTCTGTATTAATACTTCACAGATCACTACAAATTATACAGCAAACTTACCAAAGGGAAGATATATATTCTCTAAAAATGAGCAAAGCAGAAATAGTTTTATAGATACTCTGAAACTTAAAACAAATACCACAAACGTATACACACAAATCTATTAAATAAAATACAAATTAGTTTGGGGAGCATTTCAGGGACTGTAATAAGTAAGCAAGGAGATATATATTAGGTTGGTTATGCTATGAATTAAAAACTATCAGAGAATTCCCCAATGGTCCAGTGGTTAGGACTCTATGCTTTCAGAGCCGAGTGGCTGGGTTCAATTCTTAATTATAATAACTGACCTAAGTTTCTATGGCAGAAATTTTAAAAAGTAATTTATTTGTAAACATTTAAACTAGGATTTTTTTTAAGAGATTAATTTGGTAAGTAATGTGAACTGATTACCTGAATATCAGTAATGATTAAAAAAAAAAAATCCTCAATCCTTATTTATGGTTCTGTTACCTAGAGCTCACAAACCAAGATATTTTGTTTGCATTTAATTTAAATATAACATAAATATAAATAATAGTGCTAGAAATTTTTAGCTATTTGTTAAAAATCTTTGTTCGTATCTTCTTGGCACAATGGAACAAAATCTGTATCATATCTTAGAGTTAGGGGCTTCCTAGTTGGTGCAGTGGTAAAGAATCCACCTGCCAAAGCAGGAGATTCAAGAAGCACAGGTTCAATCCCTGGGTCAGGAAGATCCCTTGAAGCAGGAAATGGCAACTCGATCCAGTATTTTTGCCTGGAAAATTCCATGAACAGAAGAGTCTGGCGGGCTACAATCCATGGAGTCACAAAGAGCCAGACACAAGAGTGACTGAGCATACACACACTTTAAGTTAAGGTTAAAGGAAACTGTGAAAGTGTCTCCAGTAAAGGAGCATCTATCTCCATGAAGCAGAAGTGTACTGCTGGGAAGTTCTGCCCACCCTGTAGTTTAGGGATTTTTATGGAGGCTTCATTATGAATACAGGATCCATTGTTTACTCAGTTTCCAGCCCCTTTCAGTGGATGAAAGGTGGGACTGAAAGATACAGTTTCTAATCATGGCTTGGTCTTTTTGATAACCAGTCACCATCCTGAAGCCATCCAGGCGCCCAGCAAGATGCACTTTAACAGAGCAAGTGATACTACTATCATCCACGAAATACAAAGGGATTTAGGAGCTCTGTGTCTGGAACCAGGGTCAAAGAAAAAAATTGAACAAAAGATGTACATAGCACCCTGATGAGTCAGGACATAAGAGTTTTAGAAGCTCTTTGACTAGAGCCAGGATCCGAGAACAAATTTTAAAACAAAGATGCTCCAAGCACTTCTATCACTGGGGAAATTACAAAGGTTTTAGGAGTTTTGTGTTGGGGAACCAGGGGCAAAAGTCAAATATATACTTCTTATTACATCTCTAGCCATAAACTCCTTATAGCAAAATGATCATAAAAGTCAAAAGACACTGGCACATTCCTAGAATCCAATTCAGTCATTAATAATAATCCAGTCCACCACCATACCATATTGAAAGGTTTTCCAGAGCAAGACCACTCAGTTTTGCTTTTGATTTTGTCTGGTTCTAAAGGCAGAAATGGTCTTAGAAATATATGACTTCACTTTTCCTTCAGGAATTTGGTATAATTGATCTCTGAGATGACATCTCTTGTTGTAAGCTTCTTTTGAGGTTATTAATGTAAATGTAAATTTCTCTTAATATATAACCAATTTATTTATTGCTTTATCCCCAGTTACTCTTTTATTTTCCTCATTTATACTTAAATTCTTCCACCTCTGAAGAACACATTAAGTCAAGTCATTGTGTTGGCCTAGATTTCAGGAAATAATAATAATATAACAAGTTTCTCCCCTTGAGCCCACTCCCATTCACGTAGAGTAAGTTACATAGGTGTAGAAGGACTGGGGTATCTTTATTGCCAGCCAATAATAGTGAATACACTGTTAACTCTAATTTTGCCAGATGTAGCAAAGGCATAATTTGCCCCATAAAGTCCTTAGGGATTCTGACATAAAGCTTAAAATATAGCTTCAATTTTTGCTTAGGAATCATCCCTGCTCCCGGTATTTAAGGTACTTATCGGAGCCTTGGTCCTATGACTTCTGCATCAAGTAGGGAAACCAATGTTGAGGTAATGTGAGCAAGAAAGAACCAAGTATCACCTTTATACTAGCATCCTCCAACACTTGTCAAGAATTGCACAGTTCTACCAGCATCCTGCTTACTTGCTTCCCAGATCCAATAGAAAACCACAGAAATCTATCCGGTGTGGCACCCCTCTTATTTTCCCCCACTTGGGTGTAAGCATGGGCTTATTACATGATAGCTCAGATGGTAAAGAATCTGTTTCTAATGAAGAGACCCAGGTTCGAGTCCTAGGTCAGGAAGGTCCCATGGAGGAAGAAATGGCAACCCACTTCAGTATTCTTGCCTGGAGAACCCCAGGGACAGAGGAGCCTGGCAGGCTACAATCCAAGGATCACAGTCAGACATGACTGAACCACTAATGCTACACCCTCTTGAAGGCATATAAGCCAGCTCTTCATGCTTATCTTTCTGTTTTAGACAACCAGTGTTTCAACTGCCCATTCTAATTCTCTATCAAACTATTACCCTGAGAAGGCTATCTTTCTGCCTACAGATGGACATTATAGGCTGTAAAGTATGTTGTGCATGAGTGCGTACTCAGTTGCCTCAGTCATGTCTGATTCTTTATGACCTTATGAACTATAGCCCACCAGGGTCCTCTGTCCATGGATTTTCCAGGCAAGAACACTGGAGTGTATTGCCATGTCCTTCTCCATGGGATCAGGGATTGAATCCTTGTCTCTTGAAGTTCTGGCATTGCAGGCAGATTCTTTACCATTGGGCCACTGGAGAAGTCCCATAAAGTATGCTCCTTGGTATGAATAAATGATGACTGGCCATCCAAATTGGCACAGTAAATACTATTCTAGTTCTTTTTCATCACTCTTAGCTTGTGTACCTATCACCCTTAAAGCAAAATCCAGTCAAGAATTAGTGTCTATTCCTGTCAAGATGGAGTGCTCACTTACCTAGAGCCAGACATCTTGGAGGGCAAAGTCAAGCAGACCTTAGGAAGCACCTCTACAAACAAAGCTAGTGGAGGTGTGGAATTCTAGTTGAGCTATTTCAAATCCTAAAATATGATCTGTGAAAGTTCTGCACTCAATATGCCAGCAAATTTGGAAAATTCAGCAGTGGCCACAGGACTGTAAAAGGTCAGTTTTCATTCCAATCCCAATGAAGGGCAAAGCCAAAGAATGCTCAAACTACTGCACAATTGCACTCATTTCACATGCTAGCAAAGTGATGCTCAAAATTCTCCAAGCTAGGCTTCAACAGTTTTCAGTGAACTGAGGACTCCCAGATGGTCAAGCTGGATTTAGAAAAGGCAGAGGAACCAGAGATTGAATTGCCAACATCCGCTGGATCATAGAAAAAGCAAGATAATTCCAGAAAAAATATTTACTTCTGATTCATTGACTATGCTAAAGCCTTTGACTGTGTGGATCACAACAAACTGTGCAAAATTCTTCAAGAGATGGGAATACCAGACCACCTGACCTGCCTCCTGTGAAACCTGTATGCAGGTTAAGAAACGACAGTTAGATATGGACATGGAACAACAGATTGGTCCAAAATTGGGAAAGGAACACATCAAGGCTGTATATTGTCACCTTGCTTATTTAACATACATGCAGAGTACATCATGAGAAATGCTGGGCTTGATGAAGCACAAGCTGGAATCAAGATTTCTGGAAGAAATACCAATAACCTCAGATATGCCGATGACACTACCCTTATGGCAGAAGTGAAGAGGAACTAAAGAGACTCTTGATGAAGATGCAAGAGGGGAGGAAAAGAGCTGGCTTAAAACTCAGCATTCATAAAATGATATCATGGCATCTAGTCCTGCCACGTCATGTTAAATAGATGGGAAAAAATGGAAACAGTGACAGACTTTATTTTCTTGGGCTCCAAAATCAATGCAGATGGTGACTGCAGCCATGAAATTAAAAGACACTTGCTCCTTGGAAGAAAAACTATGACCAACCTAGACAGCATATTAAAAAGCAGAAACATTACTTTGCTGATAAAGATCCTTATAGTCAAAGCTATGGTTTTTCCAGTAGTCATGTATGGATGTGAGAGTTAGACCATAAAGAAGGCTGAACATAGAAGAATTGATGTTTTTGAACTGTGGTGTTGGAGAAGACCCTTAAGAGTTCCTTGGACTGCATGAAGATCAAACTAGTCAATAATAAAGGAAATTGGAGGGACTGATACTGAAGCTGAACCTCCAATATTTTGGCCACCTGATGCAAAGAGCCTACTCACTGGAAAATACTCTGATGCGGGAAAGACTGAAGGCAGGAGAAGAAGGTGAAAATAGAGGATGAGAGGGTTGGCTGGCATCACCAACGCAATGGACATGAGTTTGAACAAGCTCCAGGAGATGGTGAAGGGCAGGGAAGCCTGGTGTGCTGCAGTCCATTGGGTCACAAAGAGTTGAACATGACTGAGCAACTGAACAACAACCTGTCAAGAACTGTTTATGGTCACCTGGGGCTGCCAACAGCAGCTTGATTTTCCAGCTATGTTCAGGGTCTTCCCCACAGGAAATTTGTCACACAGACATCTGAAGTTTTTGTCTCTTTTGCTGACAGAATAGCTCTTACTAACATTTTTGTGCCTCAGAAAGTGCGAGAGTACTACATCTAGATCCAATCCATCTCTCTTTGCCGCAGATCCTCCATGCTGGCTCAGTTCATGCAGCCAGTTGGCCACCTTAAGTGAGCACATGGTGATATGTACTTGTCAATTTCCATTGTTCGCTGAGCCTGGAAGGGTGTTCTTCGAATGAATATTAACATGTCCTATATATTGCACCACTTACATTTCCATAAGACTGTGCCCCAACATGCATTTCCTTAATAGACCCAGCTCTCCATTGCCCTTCTATCTGACCATATTGTCCAGGCAATTAGTCAATGTCAATAAGTCAGTAAAAATCCAACTATGGGGACTTTTTACCATTTTGAAACTTCTTCATCATTGCTAGGATTACAGAATGAAATTCAGCCAGCAAGCTCATTTTTTTTTCTCCTTATTTGATCAGAATGTCATCCTTAAAAATAGGATGTTGTCCATTGACCTTGGAATTCCCACCCACAAACCAAGCAGCTCTTTGTTGGTCAGTAGAGAGCTGTTCAAAGGGTACTGTCCAAATTATGACAGAATCTTGCATCTCCTCATTCAGTTCCAAAGTTAGTCCTAGGTGAAAATAGGCTCCCTGATACTGAGGCATCATCCTTGCCTTCCTCAAGTAGCATAATTCTGTATAAACCATTTTAACATCATTATGGATCTTTACTTGGGACTTCCCTCCCCATTTGAGTGTTTTTCTAAGTCATCGAAAACATTATGGGTTATTTCAGATTTCAATATTATTTTATGTACCTCAGTTAAAAGAGTAGTTTCAACTCATGTCAAAAAGCAAGCTACTAATTGATTCTCAAATGCAAATTGTCTAGTCCAAAATTCCCACTAGTTGTTAGTAAGACGAGCTCACAGGATTTTGTGATAAGCTCCAGCCTATACTCCATATACAACTATTATAAAGAGAATTTTCTGGACTGTATTGCAACTTCTGTTCTACACTGTGTGGGTTTGAACAATTATTTGTTCTCATTTAGCATGTGCCATTAATATTATTCAATGACCCACATACATAACCTCTCTTTTATAATACTAGGTAGAGGGAACATTTCCCAGTCAGACATAATGTCTATCCCCATAATATACTCAGGTAAAGGAGATACAACTATTTAACATACAGCTTGTTCAAATGTACCAATTTTCCTCCAGACTTTCACCTTAATCCCATCAACACTATGTCCCTAACTGTAGCTTCCATTAGAACTTCATCAGTAGGTTTTGATTTTACAGTTTTAGGTAGGGGGATGTTCTCTAGTATGACATAATATTCACGTAAAACATTTTTTAAAAAAGGAGACACAACTTCCTATCTAAGGCATGTTTAAATATTCCAATTTTTATCATAATTATATCAATCCTTACATTTTTATATTCTTCCAATTTAATTGTATCCACCATTAGAGCTTTACAAAAGGGTTTTAGTCCATAGTCTTGGGGATCCCATATCACTTTATGGGATATGAGAATCAGCTTTCCTCCATTTTCTAATAACATGTTCCACATTTCCATCTGAGATCTCACCAGAAACACCTTTAACAGTCATCATTTTCTTAACATTCTGTTCATTATCACCACTAGCACCACCTGGGAAGCCAATGTATTCTCTAAGATGCCATAAATTTTTATTTATAGCTCTCTTCTTTTCTTTCTGAGTTCTCATCAGAATCTCCATTAACATCTACATTTCCAACACTCTCTTAAAACTGTTTTTCTTTTTGTTTCTTATCATGCACCTCAAAACTCTTTCAGCCTTTATCCCTACCTAATTCCAAACCCACTTCCTTCAGCAGCACTGCACTTTATTATACCAAAATTTATATTAGCTACAAACTGTTCCAGGCCTCTCTCCTTAAGCTTATAGATGACAATATTTCTGTGTTTCTTTACATTGTATTCCCTCTATTCATGTCTATGCATGTGTGCTTCAGTCATGTCCAACTCTTTGTGACCCTATCAACCCCTGTGAGCCATAGCCCATCAGGCTCCTCTGTTCATGGGATTCTCCAGGCATGAATACTAGAGTGGGTAGCCATGCCATTGTCCAAGTGATCTTCCTGAAGAAGGGATCAAACTGACTTCTCTTATGTCTCCTGCACTGGTCAGGCAGGTTCTTTACCACTAGTGCGACTAGTGGTTCATACCACTTCAATGGGAAGCCCATTCAAGTCTATATCTCTGTTCAAAATTTTCCTTTTTGTAACAACAACAGTCATTTTGGATTAGAGCCCAGTGCAATGCCTTATTTTAATTAATTGCCTCTGTAAATATGCACTTTCCAAATAAGGTCACATTTGGAGTTACTAGACATTAAGAGTTCAATATATCTTTGGGGGGAGCACAGAATTCAAACTATGACAATAGCCTACTGAAAAAAAAAAGTTTATCACATTTCATAACAATTTTATGAAAACAATAGAAATTTACCTTTTTTATTAAATCATAATTAAAATATATGATTATTACACATTTACCATCATATACTTCTTAAATTATTTTAACTAGTTCACAACCATGAATTATAATTCACAAGAAACATTAAAGTTTAAAAAATACTGAGACATTTTCTTCCCCACTAGAACAGTCAATATCATTGTCTGCATAGATAGATCCTGCCACATGGCTAGGGTGGCTGCAACAAGTGATAGAATCTCAGGATATGCTTTACAGTGATATTATTTTTCTGGTTTTATTTCTCTTCCATGTAAGTCACTACATCATATGGGAACAGAAATATGAGGTTAATTATGACATTACGTTTGCATGAGTTGATATCTATGGTTAAAGGTCACTCAAGGTCATATTTTACTTGAGTGAAAAAATGTTACTTTATATGGGGAATTTTCTAGGTGCTTTGACATAACAAATACCATTACACATAGCTATGTTTTTTGGTCCAAAAACCTTCATTGATAAGTCTTTAAGAAGAGTTTTTGGGTCAGTCCTACGGTTTGGGAAGCTTTCTGTAGGATGATGACCACTAGCATTTCCTTATCCTTTCCTATCTGGGTTATGTGTGCTTCTTAAGTGGCTCATTGGTAAAGTATCTGCCTGCCAGTGGAGGAGACCTGGGTTCGCACACTGAGTTTGGAAGATCCTTGGAGAAGCAAATGGCAACATACTCCAGTATTCTTGCCTGGAAAATCCCATAGACAGAGGAGCCTGGCATGCTACAGTCCATGGGGTCACAAAAGAGTCAGACATGACTTAACAACTAAACAACAACAACATCTGGTTTATAGCCAGCCTATGCAGTAGCACTTAAACTCTTGGAGTAGATATATTGATAAATGTGATGGCAAGAATACTGAGAAATTGAATTATTATCAAACTCTGAAATTTACTTTGAAATAAGTTCTGACACTTTCTAAATGCTGTCAAGAAAATAATCCCATCATCTGCCAAATGATGAGGATCCAGAGTAGTGTATTAGCCAAATCTACAGATTTAGTTTCTCTGCAGTCTCATTTATTTTTCTAGAGAAGTTACAGACTTTTGACAATGAAGGGTAACAAAAGTGTAACATCCTTCTTACTAATGTATAGGTACTTTCCTGAGATGCTGGTATGATGCTTTATTTTGAACTACTGCTTTTCTCATTTCAAATACCTCTCATGTTAGTGTATTTTTTAAGGTTTATAAAATTCTAAATTTTCTTTGAGCTAAAGTTCAAGGCAGTTTTTTGAACCACCTGATTTACTTTTCCTGCCTTCAGTATGGCATAGCTTGAGACAACTGGATGGAGAAGGCAATGGTACCCCACTCCAGTACTCTTGTCTGGAAAATCCCATGGACAGAGGAGCCTGGCAGGCTGCAGTCCATGGGGTTGCACAGAGTCGGACACGACTGAAGTGACTTAGCAGCAGCAGCAGCAGAGACAACTGGAAGCAAAACTTATGCCGTCAAGAAGCCTCCTTCAGTTTATTAACACCACATCATTTGAGATAGGAATGGTGGATCCAATGATCGTTAACTTATAATTTTACTGTAGTATTAGTTGCTACCAGAATCCAAGTATGGCTTCTTCCATCTTTTGTTTTGTTTTGTAGTTTGTTGTTTTGTTTTCTTCCTGGTGATGTTTCCACTAAATAGAATGTCCAGGGTACAAGCTAAAATCCATGAAGATGTTCAGGAAGATTTTTTTTTTTTTTAACGTCAAATCTAGCTTATTGATTATAAAGCTGCATAAACTATAAGTCCTCTGCCCACTAAAATATCTGACAATGCCTCTTTGGAAGATGTTATATTCAAGGTTATAAAGCTGGCTCTTAATCTTGAGTTTCCCAGTAATATATGCAAAGTACAGGGGATCGACAGCCATTAGCACTGAGTAGCACTTTAGTCCTTGAATGTAAACTTTTACCTGAGCCGATAAGCTCACTGAAACATACTTGAATCCCTGAGATGGAGAAAAACTGAATAAAATTTAAATGCAAAAATCTCAAAAGGTTTCTGAGGCTCATATTCCTGTCTCTAAATAAAGCAGAAACCTTTTCAGATAACCTTCAGGATTGTATTCCTCACCTCTTGGGAATGTACTAGAAACATCCTCAGATATTCGTGGTATTCATGTTATATTTCCCAACCATTGATGTTTTAGGTTCGTTTTAAGTAATCTTTGCTATAATGGCACGTAATACTTTGTCAAATTCTATTTAAAGAAGCTTGTTCTTTTCAGAGATGATCAGATTCTGACTGTTCTGGTGTCTTAAGAAATGATCATAGTTTGCAGAATATTTTGAATTTACTAGTAAACTAATCCAACTCAAGATTGTTACTAGATGTTAATAAATGCCTGGACAAAATCAATGGGCAAATGGGTTTGGATTTCTTTATGAAGGATTTTGATTACTGTATCCTACTTAGCATAGAAGCCAGTCAAAAGCATTTTCTCTGGCTTCAGATACTTGTTTCTTGGTATTTACATTTATTTTAATCACAACTGTTCCAGTAGTAATGGCTATATCATGAAGCAATTCCTAAATCTAAATGTCATTCTTGGACAGTATGGGACTTTCATTAGTAGTTAAAAACCTTCCCTGCTTCTATAATTTAAAAAATCATGTACAACTCCAGAATCATGTCTATTCTCACTATAGATGTTGACACTTTAGAGACTTGACATGTTCCAATAAGAGCTATCAGCAGAGCTATTTATGTTGATTTAATATCTGGAAGACCACTGGATCTTTTTATCTACTGAAACCAGTAATTCTATATTTAGCCTCATATTTTCCCTCCTTGTTTAATGTAAAAGTCATCTATAAACAAAATAAAAACAAATTATCAAATGTCTTTTAAATTATCAGTTTGAGGCAAGTGAGCTCGTGAAGAGCCAACTGACAGTCACTAGGTATTATTTCATCAGGAATGCCCATTAATACGACAAGATTTAAGCTGTTGCATGAGTACAGGACTATGTAAGAAGAGGATAGTCTTCTATATTATATGAGGTTAAAAAATTGGCAGAAAAGTGTTGCATATTATCAGAAGTTAAGTTTGGAGAAAGTAACGCAATAATAAATTTAAATCATTTCCCAGAATAAAATTGGCAGACTAAAATTCTAACTATGTGGAAAAGGCTACAGCCCAATGAGAGTAGATATGTCACACAAGTATTCTTGCCCAGAAAATCCCATAGACTGAGAAGCCTGGTGGGATGTACAGTCCATGGGGTCGCAAACAGTCAGACACAACTGAGCATGCATGAACAGATGTCAAAGATACTATATCCAAAATTACACTGTAATGTGCTACAGTCGATGATGTCACTTTGTTAATGAGTGGACAATATTAAAGTATATTCAAATTTTTCATGCACAAAGGATAGGTAAGAAAAACTTAAGAGCACAGATGAATAAAACTTAAGAGCATAGAAGAATGACTGAAACTCTGGTATTCCAGTGCCTCACCTTTGGAAAGCCTATTTCAGAGAAATTGGTACCAACTGGTAACTATACTGTAGGAGAAGAAAAAGACTTTTTCTTCTACCCTCCTACTTTTTCTAGTGAGGGCCTCATAAATTAAGACTGACAAAAGGCAGTTTAACAAGAGAAAAACAGTTTATTAACATATGCATCACACATACAATCACACATACAGAGGGAAGCATTTAGGAATGAGTTAACTCAGGATACTTGGTGGATACTTGATGTGTTGTTCAGTTGTGACTGATTCTTTGCCAGCCCATGGGCTTCTCTCAGCAGACTCCTCTGTCCATGAGATTTTCCAAGCAAGAATATAGAAGGGGTTGCCATTCCTTCTCCACAAGATCTTCCCAACCCAGGGATCGAACCCACGTCTCTTACATCTGCACTGGCAGGCAGGTTCTTTAACACTACTATCACCTGGGAATCCAGGGTAACTCAGGGAGTGAGTTAAAACTTAGGCTTATATAACATTTTAGCAAAAGAACAATAAAGTTTTCGAGAAATGATCAAACAAAGGAAAAAAGACTGAGTTTAGAGCATGGTAAATTGTGGGAAGAGAAACAGATGGGGGAAACTAAAGGAAGATGAAGGCTAGTTAGTAAGATTTGTTATTTAGATTTTTCTGGTGCTGTCTCTGGGATGATAAAGATCTAGAGTTGCCTCTGGTGATTAATTTCTGTCCTTCCTGATAGAGAGGGAAGGGAGCATGCCTTTACAAAATTTATATCCCGCTTTCACACAAATAGGAGGAGGGCAGAGAGATTTTCTCATGTCTGCTTTTTCTCAACTAGCTTTAGTTCGAAATATTCTGTATGCCAAAGTGGCATAATTTGCTACTCTTCAATACCTTATCATTCTCAAAACTCCCCAAATTCTCTCTTAGTGGTTGGTTAAGGAAAGTTCTGTGATCCATAATCAATCCACTACTGCTAGCTTTGCAGACAGTATGCAGCAGACAATAGACAGGAGATTAGTGGATTTGTAATATATCTTTGGAGACACAGTCACCCAAGTTTGTTTTATTTTTTTAGAAGAATAAAGATATTCTACTGCTAAAATTTTCTTTCAGGTGAACTGAGTATTAAATCATCCACATTTTAAGAAAATTGGTGCCTTTCTTGAATGTAAGTTGGTTCAAGAATTTATACAGACAGTGAGAAAAGCTTTAGCACACAATTGTTCAAGTGTATTGCTGATTTTCTCAACTGAAATCAAACAAAAAAAATACTGACTTTCAAATGTACATCTACAATAAAAAAAGGTAGGATAGTATAATAAACAGAATCTAAAAAGCAGGCAAGAATAATATTTAGATTGGTAAACACCAGCAAATTAGATATAACAATCATATGTGTAGCCCCAAGATCCTGAACAGTTACAGCCCTGCCCTTGAGATTTCTTAACTAGAAGAAGGACCTATCATGGTTATGATCAAACATCTCTGTACAGAGTTCTTTCTCTTACTGTTTTAGAGCATATTAAGGGAGTTCAGACAAAGCTTTTCTAGGATCATTATCACTAGGGGTTTAGCACAGAAAAGGAAAATATCCTTCTCCTTGTAATATACAAGATAGATAATTAGCTAAAATTAATGAAAGGAATCTAAAGGCTGGATTATCAAATCCAAAATGTATTCAGGGTCTTCCCAGGTGGCTCAGTGGTAAAGAATCCATCTGCCAATGTGGGAGACATGGGTTCAAGCCCTGATCTGGTATGATCCCACATGCTGCAGAGCAACTAAGTCCCTGTGCCACAATCATTGAGCCTGTGCTCTAGAGCCTAGGAGCCACAACTACTGGATCTCATGTGCCCTAGAGCCCATGCTCTGGAACAAGAGAAGCCACCACAATAAGAAGCCTGCACACTGCAACTAGAGATTACCTCCTGCTCTCTGTAACTAAAGAAAAGCCCATGCAGCAGCAGACCCAGCACAGACAAAAATAATAATAATAATAATAATAATCAACAACAAGATGCATTCAGTATAAAATCGGACTCAGATCCTCAAGAAAAGAAGATGCAAATGTCAACCACAAATTGGCCTTGCCCTGGGTGCTTGCCATCTACTTCTACAAGGATTAAATCATGTGCTGCCATAGCTGCTTACCTCCAACACCCACTGAAGGAGCTCAGAATGGAGAGCAGAAATAAGGCACTCAGTGCTCCAGGAAAACTGGCAGGACAGGTCTTAAGATAGTTAGATATTCTCAGGAGCTGATTTTATGAGCCCAATTCTTGTATTTCCTCATATCCAGAAAAGCACTAAAATCCTTCATGGTGTCTCTCATGACTAGCAGAAGCTTCTCGAGACCAACATAAACTTTCTAAAAAATAAATGTGCTTGATTGCATGTAATCCCTCTTTACCAGATGTTCTGTCCTCCCCCCCAGCTCTTTGGAGCAGTTTCTCAGAGCTATCTGAGGTGCTATCTCCTGAGCTGCATGCAGTCCTTCTATTGCCCCAAACAAAACTTAACTGGCAACTGTCATATTATGCATTTTTTTAAAAAAGTCAACACAAGGAACCTTTGATGGGCTCTAACTTCATTGAAAAACCTGATCCAGGAATGGAGATGGATTTATTCTCAATCCAAGTTTTGGCACCAAATTCTACAAAGGAACATTTGCTATGAGATTGCAATGTATGTTCACACTTTATTCCCAAAACACTGCAGCTTAAGAGACATCTTAGGAAAGGAATCGCTCTACTACTTGCTGGGGCGAATGGCTTACATTAGATCACAAACAATGCAGGAGTCATGGAAGGTGAACCTAGGTGCAGTCTTACATGTCCAAGGTCAGAGAGTATGTGCCGGTGCACATGTCCAGATGAGGAAAACTTCCCATTGAACAGGCACAGGAAGCAGTCTCTGGGCTAAGATCAGTCACTTTCATGTTTAATTATGTTATTTACAATGTATGGGGAATTCCCCAGGGGCTTGTACAGCAAACATCAAAATTAAACATCTTAATTAAAAAAAAATAAATAAAGTTTTATTATTCAGATAAAGTTTCATTCATGAGAAATAGAATTTACCTGGGAATCTAAGGCCTATAGTTTGATTTTTTTTCCCACTTATCTAAAAGGTGTGATCTCCTTCTTTGGATGATACATTTAAAAATTCAATGAACTAGGAATTCCCTGGTGGTCTAGTGGTTAAGACTTTCAGCTCCCAATGCAGAGGGTCTGGGTTCAAGCCCTGGTCAGGAAACTAGATCTCACATGATGCAACTAAGAGTTTTTATGCTGCAACTGAAGATCTCACAGGCCCCAATGAAGACAGAAGATTCCAAGGGCCACAACTAAGACCCAGTGCAGCCAAATAAAAGAAATATATATTTTTAAAAAATTCAATGAGCATCATAAAGCATGATAAATTCATACCAAAGAATATTGAAGCATATTTGCCTTTCAAATGTAATAAATTTACCATACAGTAAAATAAAATATTTGAGCACTGCTGTAAGCAGTTTAATAACAATTCTGAAAATAATCTACCACTCGTTATAGTCTGTTAGATTAAAATATTTTTCTTAAATTTGATGTAGCATACTATCAGTATTATAAATGGTGTGCTATAACTTAAAACATTTCTAAACCTAAGCATTAATGTACATAACAATAAAACTTAACTTAGCATATCACTACATCACAGCAATTTACTTTTATTTCTAACAAAGTAAATTCTCTGTACTTGTTTATATACAAATTTTATTTTAAATATAAAATATATGAAGTATCCTAAATAATTATAATTTACATTTAGATTTTGCATAGTTTATATACTAAATACCTAATTTATCTCAAGAACAAATCTCTCTTTAAAACAGTGCCATTTCAAATGATTTGATGGATAATTGAATAATGTTTTCATTTCATTACTCCAAGGTCAACATTTAAAATAATTGTCTCATAATATTAAAAAAAAAAATCTTGAACTTTAAAAGGATTCCTATTCAGGATAAAGAAACACCTCCCATATTACTGTCTTTCCAATTCCCACAGTAGCTCTTTATATTATTGAGGGTTTCACAATTCATCTTAACTAAAGCTGATTAGCCAACAAATCTTATGTTTTATATTACTTTATGGTTTGCTTTATTATCCACAAAAATCATTTACAATATCTAATTGAATATTTATGTTCACCCACGATCCATTTGGAACAAATGGCAAATGACAGTTTAGGGAGACACAAGTATGAATGTTCAAAGACAATGAGAATAGAAAAGAAAAGACATCAGAAAGAAAGATCCTTGAATGATGAACAGCAGTACAAAGTAACAGGGAAGCACAAACTGAAAGACTGTGATCTGTATATCCAGAGATGAAGAAGAACTTAATCTGCCCTAAGAGAGTTAGGGGATCAAAGTGTTAGGTTGCTTGAACATGAGAGTTTGGATGGGGCTTTGTTAGAAGTCATTATAAACAGCAGTTTAATCATAGATCTACTTTCAAACCCTGTAAACAGAGAGCTGATTGCCAATCATAATATATTGCCTGGAAAATGTGTGCAAGAGAGCCTGACTAGCTGTGGGTTAGGACTGATACTTAGGTGAACCTGTCTGATTCAGGATCTCTGAAGAAAATGATTTAACTTCTGGACCAGGGACCAGGCTTGATCACTCAAGAGCTTTTGTGTAGCAGAATTTTATTAAAGTATAAAAAGGGACAGAGAAAGCTTCTGACATAGACATCAGAAGGGGGACAGAGAGTGCCTCAGTCACTAGTCTTAGAAAGGGAGTTATGTACTTTTTAAGTTGGTTATTACAATAAATCAAAAGAATGTCTCAAGGCTGTAAAGATCTAACCAGACTCACTCCCACAATATACATTTTAAAATAACAGGAATAGAACTAACAATAAATAGAAAGAGCTTATCAGACTCACTCCCACAACTGCACTTTAAAATGACAAGACTATTCAGGAGGTTCTTAAGAAGGAGAAACATGTCCTCAAGCAGGATACATTATTGTTACATAATCATTGGTACAGAGTTTAAACAACAGATTGGGAAAGACTAGAGAGCTCTTCAAGAAAATTAGAGATACAAAAGGAACATTTCATGCAAAGATGGGCTCGATAAAGGACAGAAATGGTACGGACCTAACATAAGCAGAAGATATTAAGAAGAGGTGGCAAGAATACACAGAAGAACTGTACAAAGAAGATCTTCATAACCCAGATAATCACGATGGTGTGATCACCCACCTAGAGCCAGACATCCTGGAATGTGAAGTCAAGTGGGCCTTAGAAAGCATCACTATGAACAAAGCTAGTGGAGGTGATGGAATTCCAGTGGAGCTATATCAAATCCTCAAAGGTGATGCTGTGAAAGTGCTGCACTTGATATGCCAGCAAATAGGGAAAACTCAGCAGTTTTCGTTCCAATCTCAAAGAAAGGCAATGCCAAAGAATGTTCAAACTACCGCACAATTGCACTCATCTCACATGCTAGTAAAGTAATGCTCAAAATTCTCCAAGCCAGGCTTCAGCAATACATGAACTGTGAACTTCCAGATGTTCAAGCTGGTTTTAGAAAAGGCAGAGGAACCAGAGATCAAATTGCCAATATCCGCTGGATCATCAAAAAAGCAAGAGAGTTCCAGAAAAACATCTATTTCTGCTTTATTGACTATGCCAAAGCCTTTGACTGTGTGGATCACAATACACTGTGGAAAATTCTGAAAGAGATGGGAATACCAGACCATCTGACCTGTCTCTTGAGAAACCTGTATGCAGGTCAGGAAGCAACAGTTAGAACTGGACATGGAACAACAGACTGGTTCCAAACAGGAAAAGGAGTACGTCAAGGCTGTATATTGTCACCCTGCTTATTTAACTTATATGCAGAGTACATCATGAGAAACACTGGGCTGGAAGAAACACAAGCTGGAATCAAGATTGCTGGGAGAAATATCAATAACCTCAGATATGCGGATGACACCACCCTTATGGCAGAAAGTGAACAAGAACTTAGGAGCCTCTTGATGAAAGTGAAAGAGGAGAGTGAAAAAGTTGGCTTAAAGCTCAATGTTCAGAAAACTAAGATCATGGCATCTGGTCCCATCACTTCATGGGAAATAGATGGAGAAACAGTGGAAACAGTGTCAGACTTTATTTTTTTGGGCTCCAAAATCACCACTGATGGTGACTGCAGCCATGAAATTAAGACGCTTACTCCTTGGAAGGAAGGTTATGGCCAACCCAGATAGCATATTTAAAAGCAGAGACATTACTTTGCCAACAAAAGTCCGTCTAGTCAAGTCTATGGTTTTTCCAGTGGTCATGTTCGGATGTGAGAGTTGGATGGTGAAGAAAGCTGAGCGCCGCAAAATTGATGCTTTTGAACTGTGGTGTTGGAGAAGACTCTTGAGAGTCCCTTGGACTGCAAGGAGACCCAATCAATCCATCCTAAAGGAGATCAGTCCTGGGTGTTCATTGGAAGGACTGATGTTGAAGCTGAAATTGCAATACTTTGGCCACCTCATGCGAAGAGTTGACTCATTGGAAAAGACGCTAATGCTGGGAAGGATTGGGGGCAGGAGGAGAAGGGGACAACAGAGGATGAGATGGTTGGATGGCATCACTGACTCGATGGACATGGGTTTGGGTGGACTCCGGGAGTTGGTGATGGACAGAGAGGCCTGGCGTGCTGCAGTTCATGGTGTCGCAAAGAGTCGGACATGACTGAGCGACTGAACTGAACTGAACTGAACAGTAAATCAAAAGAATGTCTCAAGGTTGTAAAGGTCTTACCAGACCCATCCCCAAAATATAAATTTTAAGATAACAGGATTAAAGAACTAACAATAGAAAGAGTTTACCAGACTCACTCTAAAATGACAGGATTATTCAGAAGGTTCTTAAGAAGGAGAAACAGGCCCTCAAGAAGTGTACATTGTTGTTATATAATCATTGGTGCAGAGTGTAAGGAAAAACATACCTTTGAGCAAGATGAGTTGTTGTGTTGTGCAATCATCAGCTCTGAGCTTAAAGAAAAAAGGATTGTTCTTTTCTCCTCCCTGAGAATTGCAGACCCCTTTCTCCTCTTCCTCCTCCTCCTCCTCCTCCTCCTCAGGGATCCCAGACTTCTTATCAACCTGCCTAGGAATTGACTCTCTCAGGATGTCATATGAAAACAGGAATTATGTAAAAGTATGGACTCCCAAAAGAGAGTCCTCCAACTCTAGGTGGTACTGAGGGTGCCGCCTGGAATGGTGACAGCTTCTGCTTCTCCAAACTCCCCAGGGGGCAGATTGGAAGCTTCTTTCCTGAGGTAACTAACCACCTCAAAATAAAATCTATAAATACTAATATCAAAGAATTTCCCAGTGGAATTACTGGACCTTGCCAAATCACAGTAATCTAAACATATTACTTTGTACCTTATATAAGCAGAGAATTTGTGATCAGCTTTTAAATGTTTTACTCTTAAATATGAAGGGGTAATCAAAGATTACCATATATTTTTGGAAAGGGTCTATAATTATGGTTTATCAGGGAAAATCATCGCCTGATTTAGGGCAAGAAAGGATGTTTGGAGAATGTAGGAGTTATGAAGTAAATCCTTGATTAGCATACAAATGTGCTTATAGAAGAATTTACTAATATCTCAAGCCTTGTTAGCAGTCATTTTAGGTTGGTAATCAAGTTGAGTGATTTTTCTCTAATAAAACTCAGCTATTTAGCAATAGCTATTTAGTTTACATATTTCTGGCATTGAGATATTTTAAATAGGATTAATGAATAAGTCTCCCAGGTCATTATAGTTTAATGAAACTATACTTATTGTACATTATATCCATATATAATGTAGTCTTATATTCACTATGGCTATAGGTCAAATATACTAAGTATTTTCAATTATACTTATTTGTTTTCTCCTCATTAATACAAAACTTATTTCTCCCCTCTATCTACCATGCTTTACAGAGAAGAGTAGGAGCTATGAACTGATTTATGTCTCCCCAAAAGTGACACTGAAGTCCTAACTTCTGGTATCTGTGAATGTTATGTTATTTAGAAATAGGGTCATCTTAAGGTCAAGTCAAGAGGCAGTAATCTGAACACAGGAAGCAGTATTTTTGCCACAAGAATACCATGAACAGTATAAAGAAGCAAAAAGTTATGACACTGAAAGATGAGTCCCCCAGGTTGAAAGGCCTGCTACTGGGGAAGAGCAGAGGGCAATTACCAATAGCTCCAGAAAGAAAGAAGCGAATGGGCCAAAGCAGAAACGATTCTCAGTTGTGGATATGTCTGGTGGTGAAAGTAAAATCCAGTGCTATAAAGCACAATACTGCATAGGAACCTGGAATGTTAGGTCTATGAATCAGGGTAAATTGAACATGGTCAAGGAGGAATTGACAAGAGTGAACATCAATATCTTAGGAATCAGTGAACTAAAATGGATGGAAATGGGCAAATTTAATTTAGACGACCATTATATCTACTACTGTGGGCAAGAATCCCATAGAAGAGTGGAGTAACCTTCATGATCAACAAAAGAGTCCTAAATGCAATCTCAAAAATGTACTTGGGTGCAGTTTCAAAAACAGCAGAATGATCTCAGTTCATTTCTAAGAAAAACCATTCAAAATCACAGTAATCCAATTCAGTGCCCCCACCACTGATGATGAAGATGCTGAAGTTGAACAGTTCCATGAAGACCTACAAGATTTTCTAGAACTAACACACAAAAAAGATGTCCTTTTAGAGTATTGGAATGCAAAAGTAGGAAGTCAAGAGATAACCTGGAGTATCAAGCAAATTTGACCTTGGAGTACAAAATGAAGCAGGGCAAAGGTTAATAGAGTTTTTCCAAAAGAACACACTAATCACAGCTAACCCCCTTTTCCAATAACACACGAGATGACCCTATACAAGGACATCATAAATGGGAAATATTGAAATCAAATTGATTATATTCTTTGCAGCCAAAGATGAAGAAGCTCAGTACAGTAAGCAAAAACAAGACCTGGAGCTGACTTTGGATCAGATCATCAGCTCCTAGTAGAAAAATTCAGGCTTAAGTTGAAGAAAGTGGGGAAAACCACTAGGCAATTCAGGTATGACCTAAATCAAATCTTTTATGATTATACGAAGGTGATAGTAGAGGTGGAGGTGAGAAGTAGATTCAAGGGACTAGATATGGTAGACAGAGTGCCTGAAGAGCTTTGGACAGAGGTTCGTAACGTTGTGTAGGAGGCAGTGGACAAAATCATCCCAAAGGAAAAGAAATGCAAAAAGGCAAATTGATTGTCTGAGGAAGCTTTACAAATAGCTGAGGAAAGAAGAGAAGTGAAAAGCAAGGGAGAGAGGGAAAGGTATACCCAACTGAATGCAGAGTTCCAAATAATAGCAAGGAGAGATAAGAAATATATCTTCAATTAATAATGCAAAGAAATAGAGGAAAACAATAGAATAGGGAAGCCTAAAGAGCTCTTCAAAAAAACTGGAGATATCAAAGGAATAGTTCCTGCAAGGACAGGCATGATAAAGGACAGAAACAATGAAGATTTAACAGAGGCAGAAGAGATTGGGAAGAGCTGTCAAGGATACACAAGAATTGCACAAAAAAAGGTCTCGATGACCTGGATAACCACAACAGTGTGGTCATTCACCTAGAGCCAGACATCCTGGAGTGTGAAGTCAAGTGGGCCTTAAGAAGTATCACTATGAACAAAGCTAGTGGATGTGATGGAATTCCAGCTGAGCTATTTAAAATACTAAAGCATGATGGTGTTACAGTGCTGCATTCAATATGTCAGCAAATTTTAAAACCCAGCAGTGGCCACAGGACTGGAAAAGGTCAGTTTTCATCCCAATTCCAAAGAAGGGCAGTGCTAAATAATGTTCAAACTACTGGATGACTGTGTTCACTTTCCATGCTAATGCTTATGCTCAAATCCTTTAAGCTAGGCTTCAACAGTACTTGAATTGAGAAATTCCAGATGTACAAGCTGGGTTTAGAAAGGCAGAGGAACTATAAATCAAATTGCTACCATTCATTGGATCATAGATAAAGCAAGGTAATTCCAAGAAAACATCTACTTCTGTTTCGTTGACTACATGAAAACCTTTAACTGTGTGGATCACAACAAACTGTGGAAAATTCTCAAAGCGATGAGAATACCAGACCATCTAACCTGTCTCCTGAGAAACCTCTATGTGGGTCAAGAAGCAATAGTTCAAACCTTAGCTAGAACCTCTATTTGGGCTCCGAAATCACTGCAGATGGAGACTGCAGCCATGAAATTAAAAGATGCTTGCTCCTTGAAAGAAAAGCTAAGACAAACCTAGACAGTGTATTAAAAAGCAGAAACATCACTTTACCAACAAAGGTCCGTATAGTCAAAGCTATAGTTTTTCCAGTAGTCATGTATGGATGTGAGAGTCAGGCCATAAAGAAGGCTGAGCACCGAAGAACTGATGCTTTTGAAATGTGGTGTTGAAGAAGACTCTTGAGAGTTCCTTGGGCTGCAAAGAGATCCTAAAGGAAATCAATCCTGAATATTCATTAGAAGGACTGATGTTGAAGCTGAAGCTTCAATACTTTGGCCACCTGATGCGAAGAGCTGACTCATTAGACAAGACCCTGATTCTTGGAAAGATTGAGGGGACAACAGAGAACAAAATGGTTGGATGGTATCACCAATTCAATGAACATGAGTTTGAGCAAGCTCTGGGAGATGGTGGAGGACAGGGAAGCCTGGCATGCTGCAGTCCATGGGGTCACAAAGAGTGGGACAAGACTGAGCAAATGAAAAACAACAATGACACTGAACAGGGGATTGGTTCAAAACTGGAAAATAAGTACTGCATGATTATATATTGTCACTCTGCTTATTTAAGTTATATGCAGAGTGCATCATGCAAGATGCCGGGCTAGATGAGTTACAAGCTTGAATCAAGTTTGAGGGGAGAAATATAAACAACTTCAGATATGCAGATGACATCACTCTAATGGCAGAAAGCAAAGAGGAACTAAAGAGCCTCTTGATGAGGTTGAAAGAGAATAGCAAAAAATCTGGCTTAAAACTCAACATTCAAAAAACTAAGATCACAGCTTCCAGTCTAATCACACCATGGCAAATAGAAGGGGATAAGTAGAATCAGTGACAGATTTTCTCTTTGGGGCCCCCAAGTCACTGCAGACAGTGACTGCAACCAGGAAATTAGAAGATGCTTGATTCTTAGAAGGAAGGCTATGACAACGTAGACAGTGTATTAAAAATCAAAGGTGACACTTTGCTGACAAAGGTCCCTATAGTCAAATCTATGGTCTTTCCAGTAGTCCTGTACAGATGTGAGAGTTGCATCATAAAAAAGGCTGAATGTCCAAGAATTAATGCTTTCAAATTGTGGTGCTGGAGAAGATTTTTGAGAATCCCTTGGACACCAAGGAAATCAAACTGGTCAATCCTAAGGGTAATCAATACTGAATACTCACTGGAAAGATTGTTGCTGAAACTGAAGCTCCATTACTCTGGCTACCTGATGAGAGTAGCTGACTCATTGGAAAAGACCCTGATGCTGGAAAAGATTGAAGGCAAAAGGAGAAAGGGACAGCAGAGGTCGAGATGGTTGGATAGCACCACTGATTCAATGGACTTGAACTGGGGCACATTCTAGGAGATGCTGAAGCACAGAGAGGCCTGGCGTGCTGCATTCCAAGGGATCACAAAGAGTTGGACAGCACTTAAGGGACTGAAGAACAACCACAACAAGGTGAAGTCATACTGGATTAGTGTGGGCAGCTGAAACCTAATGACTGTGTCCTTACGAGAAAGAAATCTAGAGATTCAAAGACACAGGGAGAATGTGTCCCTGGAAACAGATTAGAATGATGTGTCTGCAAGGCAAAGATTGCATGCAACTATCAAAAACTAAAAAGAAGCAAGATAATAACCTCCCCAGAGCCTTGCTGTCCCTTTGATTTTGGATTTTGGCCTCCAAAACTGTGAGAAAATAAATTTCTCTCATTTTAAACTGACTAGTTTGTAGTATTTTGTTGTGGCAACCCTAATAGACTAATAGACTTGAGTAACTCTAGCTTGCAGCAGTTAGTTAGTTTATTATGGATTCCATCTCTTTGTCAGTAATTGCCAGAATATGAATGTGGGTTTGCTATATATACCCCATCATTTTAAATTAGCCTAACTTATTAGCTTTATTTTGCTGCTGTCCTGCCTCCTAACCACATGGTTTAAATTTTATTCCTTTCCTTGACTTTTTTCACCAGAATGGAGGATTATAGAGACTTTTTGCTTGAGGCTGGTATTTATTTCATCATCTCTATTCACTTTTAAGATTTAAAATGGTTTGGAAAAGCAGTGCCTTTAAACCCCTAGCATTGGGTTTAAAAACCACAGATTCTAGGATAATAATACCTTGGTGTATAATATAGCCCTGATAAATACTATTTGAGCAATTTACCTTGTGCTCCTAGAGCACTCAGTTTCATCTTCTGTAAAATGAACACAAGAACAGTAACTAATTCATAGGACTGTAAGAATTAAATGAGTTAATAATCCAGGTGAAAGGCTTCCAACAGCTCTAGGATACATAAGTCAACAAGAATTAGCTGTTTTTTTTAAAAGAAGGTGCTTCCATTTCCTCAGGATGCCTTTCTTTTACACTGCATGCTGCATGTTCAGTTGCTTCAGTCATGTCTTACTCTTTGCGACCCTATGGACTGCAGCCCACCAGGCTCCTCTGTCCATGAGATTTTCCAGGCAAGAATACTGGAGTGGGCTGCCATGTTCTCCTCCAGGGGATCTTCCTGACTCAGGGATAGAATCAGGTATCCCACATTGCAGGCAGATTCTTTACTGCTGAGCCAATGATCTCTGCCCTATAATTTATTAGACTCCCTTGATATAATAAATGTTTATGGCAAACTGTTTAATAGTGGAAAATCTTTTAAGGTTTTGCTATAAGTTTGGTGATGCTTCTAGAGTTAGGATAGCATATGAATATATCCTTTTTTAACACTTGGAAATAATTTTTAAAAAGGTTTTTTTTTCAAATCTCTATTTTTATATCAAATATCTTGATATGTTTGCTATGATGACTCATTCATTGCTAATTTAGAAAATATTTAATGACCTGTGGTGGATTAAACCATCAAGTTGAAGAGGATTACTGTTTCAAGAGTAAACTTAACTATCTCACAACTTGTTACTTTTATGTGTCATCAGAAGAACAAAAAAAAATGTGAAAACTTTTAGAAAATTAATCTCTATTGCTCATCATGTGCTCACACAAGGAATAAAGATATAAATATTCTTCTATATTTTACCAGTTTTGCACTTTTTTCACTGAACCACAATATTTCTGAAACATTAATGATTATAAACTATATATTAAATTTCTCAGATAGGCTATCTCAAATATGACTGAGCACCTTGACATCAATTACAAGTTTAAATTTACAAGATTAAATCTGTAATTTTTCCAAATAAGAGAAATCTGAGTGCCATATAGTAACAGGAATTTTTAGAGGCTAGAATATTATAAGTAAATTAAATTTAGATAAACGGACTCAGTTTAGAAGAACAACTCCCAAAAAGGGAAGTATGTTAAGTGTTTAAAATACCTAAGAAGTTAGAACCAATAGAATGAATTATATTTCCTAATATTATTAACAATTATTACTGTCATTTGATCATGATAGATATATGTTTAATTAATAGAAAAATACAATTTAAAGTGTTCATGTCTTTTTAAGTGGAAAGATAATTGACTGAACAATATGTTTCTATTTTCCCAGCCTCTATCCATAATATTTTTATGACTACTTTGTTATAATATGTAAAAATAGTTTCCATTTTACTTAAATCAATACCTCAATTATTCAATATAAATTTTGAATATTTATTATAGCCTGATAGAAATAATCAACTACAATATGCTTACAAATATTTAAAATGTTTAGAACTCTGAAAGATACATTATATGTTTACTGTAAGTATAGTAGATTATAATATAAAGCTGTAGATTTGACTGTAATAAATCTGATTAAATACCGAGCAAGTTATGAGTGAGAAAAATCAGTTCCTTCTATATAAAGGCTTCCCTGGTGGCTCTGCGGTAAAGAATCTGCCTGCAATGCGGGAGTCACAGCAGACATGGGTTTGATACCTGGGTTGGAAAGAACCCCCTGGAGGAGGTCACAGCAACCCACTCCAGTATTCTTGCCTGGAGAATGTCATGGAGAGAAGAGCCTGGTGGGCTACAGTCCATAAGCTCTCAAAGAGTTGCAAAGGTTGAACATGCCTGAAGAGACAAAACATGTACACATATAAATTTACATATTTTTAATAAGAAAGTAATTTGACTAAAACGGCAGTTGAACAGCATCTGTTCCTTGAATAAGAGAAAACAGCCTTGGTTCAGAGCAGAATAAAGCAAGTTAAAATATTTAATGTCTTGTCTCCCTCTGTCCTTAAAGATATGAGAAAAAAAATAAATCTAAGGTAATCAATCTAAAGCTTTATATTAGCAAAGATTTATAATAGTAGTAACAAAAATTTAAATTTAACTGTGATATAAATGTTAGAGAGGACTTCAACTTTCAAAATGAACCTCATTTAATATAAAACAATGAACATAGGTAAACAGAATCAGAATTACTGGTTCAAATTTCCAAAGCAATTGAATTTCAGTAGAAAGCTTTGACTTGTCTTTAAGTTCAAAGGTCTTTCCAAAATACAATTTTTCAGAGAAATAAGAAAGAACAGTCAAAGGATACTATTTGATTACCCCAGATCTGATATTAGTAATCAAAGTAGTTATGTTTTTTAAACACATAAAACCACACAAAATATTAGCTCCATTTTTATTTCACACATTGTATCATTTTCTAAATTATCAGTGCAATGATAATTTTGTTTCTTTTTCTTTGCCTTTTGAGTGTACAAATAATAGTATAATGATAACATACTTCTGCTATTTGGTAAACATTTATCCATTCACTTATTAAACAAACATTTATTGAGCCCATAAATATTAATAGAAATCTAAGATCCCTTAGAAATTAAATATATTACCAGAGAATTTAAAAGCATTTGGTAATTTCAAAATTCTCCAAGCCAGGCTTCACCAATACGTGAACCGTGAACCTCCAGATGTTCAAGCTGGTTTTAGAAAAGGCAGAGGAACCAGAGATCAAATTGCCAATATCCGCTGGATCATCAAAAAAGCAAGAGAGTTCCAGAAAAACATCTATTTCTGCTTTATTGACTATGCCAAAGCCTTTGACTGTGTGGATCACAATACACTGTGGAAAATTCTGAAAGAGATGGGAATACCAGACCATCTGACCTGTCTCTTGAGAAACCTGTATGCAGGTCAGGAAGCAACAGTTAGAACTGGACATGGAACAACAGACTGGTTCCAAATAGGAAAAGGAGTACGTCAAGGCTGTATATTGTCACCCTGCTTATTTAACTTATATGCAGAGTACATCATGAGAAAAGCTGGGCTGGAAGAAACACAAGCTGGAATCAAGATTGCCAGGAGAAATATCAATAACCTCAGATATGCGGATGACACCACCCTTATGGCAGAAAGTGAAGAAGAACTAAAGAGCCTCTTGATGAAGGTGAAAGAGGAGAGTGAAAAAGTCGGCTTAAAGCTCAACGTTCAGAAAACTAAGATCATGGCATCTGGTCCCATCACTTCATGGGAAATAGATGGGGAAACAGTGGAAACAGTGTCAGACTTTATTTTTTGGGGCTCCAGAATCACTGCTGATGGTGATTGCAGCCATGAAATTAAAAGACGCTTACTCCTTGGAAGGAAGGTTATGGCCAACCTAGATAGCATATTTAAAAGCAGAGACATTACTTTGCCAACAAAAGTCCGTCTAGTCAAGGCTATGGTTTTTCCAGTGGTCATGTATGGATGTGAGAGTTGGACGGTGAAGAAAGCTGAGCGCCGTAGAATTGATGCTTTTGAAGTGTGGTGTTGGAGAAGACTCTTGAGAGTCCCTTGGACTGCAAGGAGATCCAATCAATCCATCCTAAAGGAGATCAATCCTGGGTGTTCATTGGAAGGTCTGATGTTGAAGCTGAAACTCCAATACTTTGGCCACCTCATGCGAAGAGTTGACTCATTGGAAAAGACCCTAATGCTGGGTAGGACTGGGGGCAGGAGGAGAAGGGGACGACGGAGGATGAGATGGTTGGATGGAATCACCGACTTGATGGACATGGGTTTGGGTAGACTCCGGGAGTTGGTGATGGACAGAGAGGCCTGGCGCGCTGCAATTCATGGGGTCGCAAGGAGTCGGACACGACTGAGCGACTGAACTGAACTGAACTGGTAATTTCTTTCAGTCATGTCTGTGTTTATGAGACATCATGATGTAATTAGTTGTTAATAACTGTAATAACAGCATTTTCAGTAAACATGTTAAAAACAATTATATGCTGATAGTTTTAACTTTCAAACTATGTATTTTAAAACTGTGAACAGACACACATCAATATAATCATTTATAATTCTATACTCAGAAAATATCAATGCTAAATTTTGGTGTATATTAATTCCAGTCCTTATTTCTATCCATTTATAATTGCAATGAGAAGCAGAAGGAGGCTTCCCAAGTGGTAAAGAACCATAAAAGATGAGGGCCCCATCCCTGGGTAGGGACGATCCCCTGGAGGAGGGCATGGCAGGCAACCCACTCCAGTATTCTTGCCTGGAGAATACAATGGACAGAGAAGCCAGCAGCCTACAGTCCATAGGGTCGCAAAGAGCTGGACAGGACTGAAGCAATTAGCATGCACACTGGAGAAGCAGAAGAAAAGTAACTAGACTCAAGAGCTCTTGAGCTAGAGAGTGTTAATCCTGTTCTGCTACTTTCTTCCTCAACAACCTGAGGATTTACGTTTATTATTATCTGATCTCACTGTGTCTTATTATTTTAATTTGGTAAATGGGGAAAAATAATATAATCAGTCACAAGGAATTTTGCAAATATTCGATTAATTATAATATGTAACAGTTAGATTAGTGTGTGACAATAGTAATCTATATTAGCCATAATCAGCATTAATGTGTTTCTATCTGGTAACCTGCTTTTCACCTAATAATTACAGAGAATAGTGAGTGCACTGAAATTATTCTCCACTTAATTTTGAGGACTGAAAATAATAGTAGTTAGTCCAGATATTTTTGGCTAACTGTACTTGTAATACTGCATGCAGTGCTTATGTGTTGTATGTTTAAACAATCCTCAGGTATGGATACCTAGACATTACTCTTCCTCCCTACCTTTATGCTTATATTTCTATATTTTTGGTTTTAAATGCAAAACAATACACTTCTATTCAAATTAAATTAAACTGTATTGGGGTTTCACTGGCCAAATCACCAAAATCCAAGAAAAGCAGAGTTGAGGGCTTTGAGAAAACTATAGATATGAAAAAATTTTGAATGCTCTTTCTCTTTTTTCCTGTCTTTGTGTTTATTGTGTTTATTTTGTTTGTCTTTTCTTTCTTTTTGCTCCTTTTCTTTAACTGGCATCTTCCTTTCTCTGGCTGTAAGGAAGAGTTTGAGATCATGATCACAGAAGAAACAGAATTATCTGTCTTCTGAAGTTATATACCACACCCTGGAATATGAAGATAATGTAAAAATGCTGTCAAACGGGGTTGTCTGCTCTGTATTTAAACTTAAGGGTCATAAACTTCATCCAATTTCTCTTGTCTTATTCGTCAGGGAAGTAAGCATAACCTGCCATCTGGTGGAAGTGAGGTAAATGATTTGAAGAGGAAGCAAGGAATATTTACACAAGGGTAGAAAATGTGAACGCTTACTGGAAACATACAGGGAAATAAGTAAACTGCACAAATAGATCCTGAAATGAAGCAAATTAAGGACCACATAAAGTATCAGAGGGCATGCTTCAACTGTTGTTTTGTGTTGCTATGTAGTACTTTTTTAAAAGAAGCCTGAAATGAAATGAGACATCTTCTAATTTTAAAATTAATTTTAAAATGGTAAACTATTAACAAGAGCAACAACAATAAAACACTATTAACAAAACTGAAAATCAAAATTCAGTCCAAGGGCCATGATTTCTGCTTCCTAGTTTTAAAGAGAAGACTTGCAAATTCCTTTTATTACAGTACTAATAATTCTAAATATTTTGATATGCATTTATTGAGATGCTTGGGGTAACCAGAATTAGATTTGAGTCTTCACTTTGTTTTTTCTTTCTATTATAGTGTGAACATAGTTGAGATTTTGGACCTCATGTTCCTCATGCAAACTAAGATTCTAAAATCTACTTTACTGATATGAGGATATATTGAAATAATATGTATTAGGCACCAGAACAATAGGAATATCTTAAACCAATTTACTTCCTTCCCTCACATATTTTTTCTAAAAATTCTGTCACAAAAATGAGAAAATTATTTGCTCTTAAATATATGCTACAATCAAGGTAATGGCACCCTACTCCAGTACTCTTGCCTGGACAATCCCACGGACGGAGGAGCCTGATAGGCTGCAGTCCATGGGGTCGCGAAGAGTCCGACATGACTGAGCGACTTCACTTTCACTTTTCCCTTTCATGCACTGGAGAAGGAAATGGCAACCCACTCCAGTGTTCTTGCCTGGAGAATCCCAGGGACAGAGGAGCCTGGTGGGCTGCCGTCTATGCGGTCTCACAGAGTCGGACATGACTGAAGCGACTTAGCAGCAGCAGCATATATTTACATGCTACAATCAAAAGTATGTTAATATCAAAAAGGAATGACTGTCAATTGATAATTGTGAAAAAACAGGTTAACGTTATTTGTAAAGGTTCTGTGAGGAGATAGAGTCTATAAACAATAGAGCAATCAGCATGAACAGTACAGTGCAGAACCTGAGATGTAAAAGAACAAAACAAAACTAAAGAGAGTGAGACTACATCGTCTTACTTGATAATTTCTGATAGTTTTTTCTTGAGTGTTATCATCTGAGAATCAAGATTTTCGTGTAAATTTACCTCATATCCATGATTATATATTTATACTTTAATAAAATCAGCCATATTTTATTCCAAATACTCGGCAAATTTTAAGGAAAGCTTTGCAGAGCAAAGCAATATCATAAGCAGGATGGCAACCATAATATTTTTTAAATTGGGTTCAGGGGGGCCATTTATTCCATCTGTTATTTCAACTAAACTGCATTTCTGCCTTGAAAGTGTTTCATGAGACTCTAGTGAATGAGGAGCATTTGTGATTCATTTTAGTACCAGAATATTCCAGAATAATTGGCTTTTAGTGGAGAGCTGCCATCATGAGCCAAGTTTTAAAATATGCTATTTTGCCGAATTTTGTGGCCATGGAGGGATACTTTAAAAGGATATTATATTGGCATGTGCTACTACTAAAATGTGATTTTACAGTTATTAGCCAGGAAAGGATCCTTTTAGAATATAATATATATAACAGCACAGCCCTGGGCAGAGAGATTTATCCTATATTTTGTCCACTACAGAGCCATTAAACTATGGCTTTGTACATATGTGACGTCTCCAAAATGGCATAATTAAGCTTTTAAAATAATTAGTCTGAAATTAATTTAATGGTTTTTTTTATTATGGAAACAAGATAAGTGATGAGTATTCCATGACAGAAGTCATGACCATCATATTTACATGGCCAAAATAATTAAATGTACTATATATTGGGATTAAAAAATGCAAGAAAAGATAGAGTTCTTAGTTAATTTAGAATGAATTACCAATGTGTATTCCTAATCAGGGAACTACATTGGTAAGAAAATTAAGTAAATAATTATTGAGCACTGATTAATTTCCAAAAGTGTAGAGATAATATTTTTAAAGAATATACATGATGATATGCAAGTTAATCACTACACGTTTAAAAAAATGCATTTACATTGTTTATTTGCTTGTTTGTTTTTACTGATGACATTTGTCTCAAGTGACTTATTATTTACCTAGCTGAAAAGTTAGACTTGGATGGGGAAACAGATTTAGTTTTCATAATTTATTCAAAATAAATAAGAAACAAACAATAAAAATCACACTCTGACAGGTACTGTGGTAAAGATTTTTCCAAAGGTGTGTGGGAACACAGAGAAATAATTAGAATAAACACAGAGAAATAATGAAAGGAAAATGTTTCTGGAGTATTTAATAACTAAGCTAGAATTTGAAGATTATCAGATTATCCGGGGGTTTATTGGAATAGAATGGACTTACAAAGGCTTTTCAGAATTCACTGAAATACATGGCTTAACATTTTCTAACAGATGGAAGAATAAGTGAAGAATAAATCATTCGTATACTAACAAGTAAAAAGGCCATAGACAAAACAGCTTAGCCAACTTAAATAATTACAAGTAGCTCTGCAATACTGACAAAATTTAGAGGAAAACATTAGAATAAGACATGACCCTGAGAGAGTAAACTTTTTAAGAAAGTGGTTTGGATGTTCCATCAAGAGATTATTGAAATAATTAAATGTTTAAATATTCATAAATGTTATACATTAGCAGTACTGAGGGTTGTCTGAGAAAGACAGATCTGGACAATGATGATAACCTAGACTATTGCAGTAATATTGGAGGGATTTTTATGAAACTTTGATTAGTAGCAGGAATAAAGAGATAGATTCTACAATAGTTAAAAAAAAGATAATACAACTCAGTGATCAGTTAGATATAAAAGCTGAGAGAAAAGGAGACTAGAATGTTTTTGAGATATAAATATGTACAACAGGAATGACAGAGCTTTCACCACAGAAGAAAATTCAAGATTTGGAGCTGGTGTGAGGGTAATTTTAAAAATGTTAAATTTGAAATACCTTTCTGAAAATTGGGAGAACGCCTGGGTTTTGTTTTCAGTTATTACTATATGAGAGGAGCTATGCTAGGTGTTGAGACTCTTCAAGTCTTTTTAATGTTATGTAGTGCCAATTAAAGCAAACATTTGCATAGTGAGTTTTACATGATGAATATATAATGGGAGAGAGAAAAATCCTCTCTCACCAAGCCCAATATTAATGTGAAGAACAGAGGAAAACCACCTGAAGAAGAAGAAACTAAGACTGCGAGTGAGAAGAATAAAAAATAGGAAGTTATGCTATCATGGGATAAACATATAATTCATCATTCAAACTGTTACATTTTTTAGAGTTAAATGGGGTATTATTAATAATTATACCAGGGCAGAAGATGCAAACCCAATCTGCCCTAGTCAAAAGGAGAATGCATGGTCAACCTAATTATTTTGGAAGCCAAGAGACAAGAGACTTACATGAGGAAAGCTATAATCATTACTTCAAAATGCTAAAGAAATTTCAGGGGACTTAAAGATCAAAAAATTTTCATTTGTCCACTTACAGACATTAAGAGATATATTAATTTGTTAGGCCTGTCACTACAAATCAACAGAGACCTTGTGGTTTAAACAACAGAAATTTGTTTTTATCCAGATCTGAAGTCTAGAAGTCTGAGATCAAAATACGGGCAAAGGTGTTTTTTGTTTGTTTGTTTTTCCTAAGGCCTTTCTTCTTGGCCATCTTCTTTCTGTCCTCACATTATTTTCCTTCTGAATGTGTCTGACCCGATCTCTTCTTATAACAGTATCAGTCATATTGGGTAAGAGCCCACCCTAATGACCTCATGTAACTGAATCACCTCTTTAAAGACCTTATTTTCAATACAGTTACATTCCATTCCAAGGTGTGGGTGAGAACTTCAGCTTATGAACTTGGGAGAGGGAGACACAATTCAGTCCACAATAATAAATAAATATAATAAAATAGAGTTTGATGGATTCATAAGGTAAATTGCATTGTGCTGTTGTTCGATGATACAGATTAGTTACTGTACATACTGAATGCAAACTACTTTTTGGACAAGCTTTAATTAATATTAGAAAAGTAAGGTGGAAAAGATGCATAAGTTCAAGGGAGGAAAACTGATTACATAGACACAAATCTTGGGCATCCTTTCTTAGCTGTAGATGGATACTTTTATAACGGAGGATGAAATGACAAGTGGAGTATCAATGTATCTGGCTTCCTGAGTGGCTAAGTAGAGGTCAGTGATACAACCAGGAAGTGAGAGGCAGGTAGACTTCTATAGAAAAACATTGATCTATAGGAAGTAGAAGATGGGAGTAAATAAGGTTGATAAATTCCATAGTATTTTATCTTTCCTGGATGATCCTACTGATTCCTCACTTTTCTCATTCTGTTGAATAAGTCTCATGTGCCAAGAGAAGACAGTATATACCATCATTAAAGTTAAAAAAAAAATACTAACTAACTAAAGAAAATATTCAAGAAGGTCCCTTAGAAAGCAACTATTAGATTTCCCAGAGTGTACGAGACTAGAGACCTAACTCAGTAATGATCTCTCATTAATTTTATTATTATTAATTAAATAATTTGTAATATTACTTTATTTAGCCATATAAATACTTTGTTAAAATTATATTAATGTTATATATATATATATATATATATATATATGCCTAATATTATATTAGGCATGTATGCAATTTTATAAATGCATAAAAACATTTAATTGTACTATCACCATGTATTTTCTAAAAGCAATTTTCAAAGGTAAAAACACCTTACAATATCTTATTTAACTAATACTGGCCATTGAAATTACTTGTTATCATTGTTATTTTTAATAAAAGTGCAATTGTGTTTCTGTACATCAACATTTTTGCACATTTTAAGAAATTTGCTCAAGATATTTTACAATGAAAATATCCTTGTCAATTTCTTAATAGATGAAAAATTTTATCTATTTTTTAAATTGATTTAACATTTTCAATAGTGTTTTACTCTTGTATTATTTTTTCTAAATTTTTATATTGCCTAATTTTTAAGAGAATTGTTTTTTGTTTTAAGTAAAAGTCACTAAACTATAAAATTTAAATATTACATTGATAACAATTTTTATATTTTAATACAGAGAGATTTAAATTTTACCAATACATGATGATTTTTACATGCACAAAAATAGTTACTGTTTATTCCTGAAAATTATTTTCATTTACATATGACCAAAGAAGGCTTTTCCCCAAGGCTCAGCAGTAAAGAATCTGCCTGTAAGTCAGGAGCCACGGGAGACACAGGTTCCATCGCTGAGTTGGGAACATCCCCTGAAGGAGAACATGGCAACCCACTCCAGTATCCTTGCCTGAAGAATCCATGGACAGAGGAGCATAGTGGAGTATAGTCCATAGGGTCATGAAGAGTCAGACATGAGTGAAGCAACTTAAGTATGCACACATGCGTGACCAAAGAACTTAACAGCTGTGTAATGCAAACATTTTATCATTTACTAGAGTAAATGTCCATGAAAAAGTCCTACATAAATTGTCTATCATTGAAATTTATAAGTTTTTTAATTTTTTTATTGTTTATTGACTATTGAAATTAACAGATAAAGAGTTAGTTTTCTTTTGGAAGATGTTAGAATCCCAGGGACGGGGGAGCCTGGTGGGCTGCCGTCTATGGGGTCGCACAGAGCTGGGCATGACTGAAGCGACTTAGCAGCAGCAGTGTGTATTTACACTGAAATGGTAAATTAAATAGTCAGTTTGGTTCATTATTTAAAAGGAAAATAATAATCATACTTTCATGAACTCTTATACTTTATATCATTCTGCTAGTTTTGTGTTGTGATAACAAATTATCAAAAGTTTAAGGGCGTAAGTCCAGACTGTCCTGTAAATCTCAGCAGCTCAAAAGTCCCAAATCTCACCATCTAAGTTAATAAAGTAGATACAGGTGAAGTTCTATATGCAATCATTTAAAGGGGGAAAAAAATCCTTTATGTCTTTGAGCCTGTGAAAATCAGACAAAAAGCAATGTGCTCCCAAAATATAGTTGGTGGGACAATCACAGGATATCAGTTTTAGACATTTTCATTTGTAAACAAGAGATCATGGAAGGAAAAAGTAATGATTAGTTTCAATCAATTTCAAAATTCAGGTAAAATAAACAGCATTATGTTTTAAGACTTGACAATTACCCTAGTTTAGTCACTAAGTCGTGTCCCAGTCTTGCAAACCCATGGGCTGTAGCCCGCCAGGTTCCTCTGTCCACGGGATTTCACAGGCATGAATACTGGAGTGGGTTGCTGTTTCCTTCTCCAGGGGATCTTCCCACCCAGGGATCCAACCTGCGTTTCTTGCATTGCAGGTGAATTCTTTACTGACTGAGCTGGAGGAAAACTTCCATAATTACTACCCAAATCTGAGAAGTCATCCTTGTTTTCTACATGGAGACTGTGTTTTATGTGTTTGCAACTAAGTAGGTTTCATCTGCAAGGAGAAGGCAATGACACCTCACTCCAGTACTCTAGCCTGGAATATCCCATGGATGGAGCCTGGTGGGCTGCAGTCCACGGGGTCGCTGAGGGTCGGACACGACTGAGCGACTTCACTTTCACTTTTCACTTTCATGCATTGGAGAAGGAAATGGCAACCCACTCCAGTGTTCTTGCCTGGAGAATCCCAGGGACGGGGGAGCCTGGTGGGCTGCCGTCTATGAGGCTGCACAGAGTCAGACATGACTGAGTGACTTAGCAGCCACAGCATGTTTCATTTGCAAAGTCTTTTTCTACATAACATAACATAATCACAGCATTATGGTGGGAACATTGGGTGGACAGGCATTAGTTTGTCTGTTACAATCAGTAAATAAAAAAAAATTTTTGGATCTAAAATTGTGAGCACTGGCTAGAATGTGAATTCGGATGAACCAGGAAGCTTCTAAGTATTTACTTTTTGAGCTCCAGTTTGTACTATTATTCCTGCCTCAGATATTTCTATTCAGATTACAATATGAAATGGATGAATGGTAGAACAGGGCTATCTCAGTTTGACTGGAATTTATATTGTTAACAAGTTAAATGAATCTTGATGATTTAACTCAACTTCATTAGCCACAATGTGTTAAACATAAAAAAGTACTATTTACATCACTGTGAACTCAATGGCAAAAAGTGTTAATTTAATAATGTGTAGTTTTTGAATTTAGAAAAGTTTAGCTTCTGTAACAGTGTATCTAATATTTTTCTTTAATATAATATTTAGAATATAGTGTAGATTCAAATTGAACTGACCATGACAGAGAGAATACTGTTGAATGAGCTCAGGCTCAGAGACTAGTTTTTATACTGGTGGCACTATTGTTAATATGTAATAATAAGTCAGTGATAAACATTTTAGTAAAAATTGATTTATCTTTATTCATTTTCAGAAAACATTCATATGAAATAATCACTGGGCCAAATCATGAGTAATATTAATAAAAGCAATTATTTTTATTTCATTAAGCAATTCTGGAGTTAAAGCTATTCCAGTGTTTTAAAAATTTAACTTCATGTTCTCCAGGGTTACATAATATCTTATAGAATATTTATTTCTCAGACAATATATACTTTTTCCTCACTCATTTACTATCTTTCAAGGAAATAATCTTAAAAAATAAATCAAAAGAAAAAAAGTAATATCCTTAGTTTTTCATATAATTTAGCTATTAACATTTTGACAAAGCTCTACTTTCAAATATGTGTCAAACAGATAATTTATACATAATGCTGGACTTTCACTACTCCACTGATAGTCTTCTTAAAATGTGAACTCAAATTATCAATTTCTATGACTAATTTATTTTAATGTACTGAATTCTATCATCAATGAAAGGCTCCCTATCAATTTTATTTTACTTATTTGAAGATGTCTTTGAAGAAAAAACATATTAAAAAAATCAGATAAATTTTATATTTCTGATATGATTATTTTTCATTTTTATTAAGTTAAATCATAAAGTTTTTAAACAAATTATATTTATTAAATTCACTCATTTTCAATTTTGTGTGGTTAAGACAAATTTTCAAGAGTCAAAAAGCTTTTCTAGGACTTTTGATCTAGCCAGAATAAAGTAACAGGGACTATATTTAACCCACACTATATGGAAATTAGAACACTGTACAAAATATGTAAAGAGGTGTTTCTTAACACAGAACAATGCTCTCTGGGAGAAAGGGGACCAACAAGAAGGCCTGCTATTGACTCAATGACTATAAAAAGTTTTGGAGCAGCAACACAGCGAGCAAGGCCACAGCAAAGCTTAAATGAGCAGATAACGTTCATAGTACAGTGAAGCCTAGGTCAGAATTTGCAGGGTACAGTATTGATAAAAAGAGAGGGGGGGAGGGACTAGGGAGAGAGAAAATGAAAGAGAGAGGCAAAGTGTGCATTTCAGAGGTCTGCAGAAATGTCCCCTTGAATTTTTGGCTGTTACTGATCTACACATGTAGGAAGGCAACCTCCTGAAGTCAAAGAGAGCATTACTACAAAGAAATAGCAGAAATATCCCTGGTGCTCACAAAGGGAATAATTTAGTTGCAACAAGCCAAGTGGAAAGACCTCAAAAATACATGAGCACCATAAAGAGTCCTGAGAATATTTCCTCTGAGAATATTCCCTAGACTACAGGTTGTTCTGGACAAACCATGTTTAAAAGTAAGCGTCAAAAGATTTACACTGATTCTAAATAAATCTGACTGTGCCTGAGAACAATAAAAGTCAGCATTATTTAAAGGTAAAGAACAAATAAACAAACAAAAAACCTAGCTTCTGACAACATAAAGTTCAAAATGTTGTGCTCATAATTTAAAAATTAGCTAGTGTACAAAAATAAAACATAAAACTACAAAATTCCACCTGTAACATGGAGAAAATTGATCAATAGGAACATATTTAAATGACAGAAATATTAGAATTATCTGACAAGGATGTTAAAACTGTTACAATAATTATATTTCATAGATTTAAGGTAAAAGAGAAGACATGATCATGATGAAAAGAGATGTGTATGTGTGTGTGTGTGGGGGGGGGGGTCTTCAGTCACTCAGTCATGTCTGACTCTTTGGAATCCCATGGACTCTGGCCTACCAGGCTCCTCTGTCCAGGGGATTATCCCAGCAAAAATACTGGAGTTGGTTGCCATTTCCTTCTCCAGAGGATCTTCCTGACCCAATGGTAGAACCCATGTCTCTTGCATCTCCTGCACTGGCAGGTGGATTCTTGACCACTGTGCCACCTGGGAAGTCTAAGAAGAAATGAAAAAGACCCAGTGGGACTTCTAGAGATGAAATACATATCTGAAATTAAAAAATCAATGACTAAATTTTACAATTAGACATTGCAGAATGAAATATTCAGTGAAATTGAAGTCACAGCACTAGAGTACATCCAAAATAAAAAAGGAAGAGAAGAAAATTTGAATATTAAATTTGGGAAGATTGGCATTAGAATAAAATCTTCATCTTTCTGGCACTTTCAGAGTCTTTAATAATTATCAACTTTTATAAAAATATATAAAACTGAGAATAGGTGATATAATCAAATAAAATATTTTATTGAGTCAATTTATTGCCCATTTGAATTAATTTAAAAGTAGAAAATCTCATGCTCATGAAATCGTTGATGCCTTATGTTTAATAAAATGTATGTTTATCATTGAGAGCATATTAAGCTACATTTATCAGAACTTCAATATTATACTGAAGTTAATTTCAGAAAGTCAATAATAACACTAATAGTGACTAAAATGTCTTTTCTCTTAGCCATTAAAAATGGCAGAAACATATCTAGAGAAAATTAAATGCCAGATCAATCTTAACATCCATGTTGATGGCCCATATTTATTTTAAGCATACATTATTATAAAATTGATTAATATAATATTTCCTGCTGTGAACCCAAATTAGTGAAACATATTAGCTATTTTGAAGAATAAAATTAAAATAATGCTATAAATGGAAACATTACTTTCATGTGGCCCTGTTCTTTAATCACACTGACTTGGTTCACATAAAACAATTAATCACAGATTAATTCTAATGTGAGATTTTATACTCTACATTTAGCATAAGGACTCACAGTATGAAATTTATTCCTTAATTAAGTATCAAATGTTATGGATGGCTCTAAATGATGATGTTTTTAGCACATGAGCTTTACATATCATTCTTCTTGAAACTCTATTAAAATAACTATGGAGATGAATAAAATATATATCTATTAGAAAAAGAAAATGGTAATATAAGATATCTTATCTTATGAGCTCGATTAACCAACTTACTATAAACCTGATGAGACTGTTTTATTTCCAAAGAAGATAAAAGCTTACAGTACACAATACATTACACTGAAAAAAAAAAATTGTAGAAAAGTGAATATAATTTAAAATCATTTAAGCAACAGGTCTTAGGGAAGTATGGAAGCAACAAAAACTAAAGGGGATAATACCACTTATGACAGAATAATTTTGAAGTGGTAAATATACTTTTGCAAAATCTAAGGATGTGTTAGGTAGGAGGCTGTAAACGTCAGCGAAAAACCTCTTAGAAACAAAGAAAATTTCACTGAAGAGGGAAAGATTTTAGTTCACAGCCTGCCAAGGAGACATCAGCATCAACCAGTGAACACATTAGGTTTTCAATAAAGTTGCCACAATAGCATGATGTGAATAGATACTCTTCCCCAACAAAAACATACAAGATGGCCAATAGGCACATGAAAAGATGTTTAACATCACTAATTATTATGGAAATGCAAGTCAAAACCACAATATTACCTCACATCTTTCAGAATATGTCTTATTAAAAAAAAAAAAAAAACAACTAATAAGAAGCACTGAAGAAGATGTGGAGAAAAAAAAAACAAAAACACCCACTGGTGGCAATGTAAACTGGTGCAACCATTACGGAAAACAGTTTGGAGACTCTCAAAAAATTAAGACTAACACTACTATCACATACAATCCAATGATTCCACTTCTGGGTAATGAGCTAAAGAATATAAAATTACTAATTCAAAAAGATATATGCAATCCTATGTTCATTGCAGCATTATTTATAATAGTCAAATCATAAAAACAACCTAAGTTCCCCTTAGCAGGAAAATGGATAAAGAAGATTATGTGAAGATTTTATAGACACACACACACACACACAATGGAATATTGCTTAGACAAGAAAAGATAAAATCATGCAACTGGCAACAATATGAATGGACCATGAGGATATTATACTAAATGAAATAAGTCAGACAGAGAAAAACAAACTATATGATATCATTCATACACAAAATATTAAAATAAGTAAATGAATAAATGAACCAGCCAAACCAAACAAAAACAAACACATAGATACAGAGAACAGAATAGAGGTTAGCAAATTGAAAGGAGGAGTCAACAGTATAGTCACAAAGAGAAATTATTTTGGTGGTGAGCATAACATAGTGTAAACAGAAATTGAAATATAATGTAGAAGTCAAGCAAATGATGCCATAAATCAATGTTATCTCAAAAGAAAAGAAAAAAGAAAGATACCACTTTAAAGGACTGTTACCTACTGAACACTCATTCACTGTTGGAGAAATGCAAAATATTAGAGACACAGAGGAAAATAATTCAGCAAATTTTCACATAAACATATTCTACTAATGATCCAGCAATTCAACTTCTATGTATCTGCACAAGATAAATAAAAAACATATATTCCTACAAAGCCCATAGGCCAAGAATGACTCCAATCCAGAAACACCCAATGTTCACCAAGTGATGAATAGATTAACAAAAAGTAATATATCCATATAATTGGAAACTTCTTAGTGAAACAGTGAATGAAGTATATTAAGCAGAAAATATAAATCCCCAAAACGGTGTGCTAGAAAATAGAATCAAGACAAAAAATACTAATACAGTATAATGTCATATGTATGAAATGTCATCTTTGCACATCATTAGTTGTCTAGGTTAAGAATGAAGGATGAAAAGAAACATAAGGGAATTTCAGCAGTGATGAGATGTTGTAAAATTTGATTATAGTAGTGTTTTATGACTCTCTCAAATTGCCAACATTTGTTGGATCATGGAGAAAGCAAAGGGTTTCCAGAAAAATATTTACTTCTGCTTCATTGACTACACTAAAGCCATTGACAGTGCATCATAATAAACTGTGTAAACTTCTTGAAGAGATGGGAATACCAGACCACCTTACCTGTCTCCTGAGAAACCTGTATTTGAGTCAAGAAGAAACAATTATAATAGAACCAGACATGGAACAACTGACTGGTTCCAAATTGGGAAAGTAGTATGACAAGGCTGTATATTGTCACCTTGCTTATTTAATTTCTATGCAGAGTTCATCATGTGAAATGCCAGGCTGGATGAATCACAAACTGGAATCAAGATTGCTGGGAGAAATATCAACAACCTCAGATATATAGAGTGGATGACACCACTCTAAAGGCAAAAAGTGAAGAGGAACTAAAGAGCCTCTTGATGGGGATTAAAGGAGAGTGAAAAAGCTCTCAAGGTTGGTTTGAAATTCAACATTCAAAAAACGAAGATCATGGCATCCAGTCCCATCACTTCATAACAAATAGAAGGGAAAAAGTGGAAGCAGTGACAGATTTTCTTTCCTAGAGCTCCAAAATCACTGTGGATGGTGACAACAGTCATTAAATTGAAAGATGCTTGCTCTTTGGAAGGAAAACTATGACAAACCTAGACAGTGTTTTTAAAATCAAAGACATTACTTTGTTGAAAAAGGCCCATAGTCTAAGCTATGGTTTTTCTAGTAGTCATGTATGGATGTGAGAGTTGGACCATAAAGAAGGCCGAGCACCAAAGAATCGAGTATGGTGCTGGAGAAGACTTGAGAGTCCCTTGGACAGCAAGGAGATCAAACCAGTCAATCCCAAAGGAAATAAGCCCCGACTATTCATTGGAAGGACTGATGCTGAAGCTGAAGTTTCAATACTTTGGCCACCTGATGCAAAGAGCTGAAACATTGGAAAAGACCCTGATGCTGGGACAGACTGAAGGCAAAGTAGAAGGGATTGGCAGAGCATGAGATGGTTAGATAGCATCACTGACTCAAGGGGCAGGAATTTGAACAATTTTCAGGAGACAGTGGGGTACAGAAGTGTCTGGCATGCTACAATCCATGAGACTGTAAAAAGTCAGACATGACTTGGGGGCTGAACAACAACACTACAAAGTCTCTAAGGGTTTTGCGTTTACCGAAGTTCATTTATGGTATGTGAAAGTACATCACAAAAGCTTTATGAAAATAGCACAAGATCTATTATGTGTATTCTAATGAAGGTGCTGCTTGCTCAAAATAAATCTCAGTATGTGTGGCTGTTAAGTTAGGTATTTTTCTCTATTGCAGAGACATAAAATCAGCATCAACATGATTATAATGTAATGATGATTTCAAACAATACGTATTTACTTACTATGTGATGGGCACATTAAATTCTTAACGAGTCATGAAAAACATACTATCATTATATTCATTTTACAGATAAAACTGAGGCACCAAACTACTAATTTATTCATTCAAAGTTGCACAGCAACAAGTTGCAGAGCTGGCATGTGCACCTAGTGACCCTGTCTCTAGGGTCTATGCTCTAGTCTACACTACACTAAGCTATTTTGCTTGTTATCTAATGATGGTTTATCAACACTAATGTAGAAAAGAAGCAAAATGGCACTATATTTAGAGAGATATAAAAATTATCAATAAAGGAATGTTTATTAATCATAGTGAAATAAGAAATTAAGAAAGGTCAGATATATAACTACAGCAGAAAGCTCTATTATACAATCCTTCGAGGCTTTATTTTTCTTGCCACCTAGCAAGTTGAGTAAACAAAATACATAAGGGAAGAAGTATGCAGCCCTGTGAGGAAACTTTTACCTTATTATGAAGACTGAGCTCTATTGCTCATAATGTATTCCAATATCACTTTTATCATTCATAGTCAGTGAAACATAACTTTTCTGTAAGTAAAGTTTAACTTTGTAATGCCCTCCTATGTAGTTGATAACCCAAATAAACCTTACCTTGAAAGAAATACATAGCAAAGAGAATTCAAAATATACTGTTGAGAACCTATCTGCTATTTAAGATGAGAGCATAGGCTATAAATATAATAATTGCAATAGATGCAATATAATAGCTCTCACATGCCTTCATACATTATGAATATTAGTTGTAAGTTCTTAAATTGTACATTGCTTTTGGAAATTTAACTGTGGGAAAGTTACTGTTCTTTGAACTTATGGTAAAAATATTTACAAAGTTTTTGATTAAAGTTTCATACAGGATGAGATAAAGTTTGTATCATTAAAAAATGATTTCAATATTGCTGTTTTATTAAATTGCATTTATAGCACAATATTCCAAAGCAAGTAGATCTGATGATGAGAAAACCAAGAATATATGTATTCAACAAATTAACACTTCACTGTTTAGTTCACAAATATTCAATAAAAGCTTAATTTATTTTAAAATATCTCTACTCCTTTGGAGAAGGCAATGGCACCCCATTCCAGTACTCTTGCCTGGAAAATCCCACAGACGGGGGGCCTGGTGGGCTACAGTTCATGGGGTCGCTATGAGTCGGACACGACTGAACGACTTCACTTTCACTTTTCACTTTCATGCATTGGAGAAGGCAATTGCAACCCACTCCAGTGTTCTTGCCTGGAGAATCCCAGCGACGGGGGAGCCTGGTGGGCTGCCATCTATTGGGTCGCATAGAGTCGGACACAACTGAAGCAACTTAGCAGCAGCAGCAGCAGCTACTCCTTTACTCACTAATGAGAAAATACATTGAATTATACATCTAAGTTCTTGACAACAAGCAATAAACTAGATTTTTAAAGGATACTTTCCAGAAACAAACACAAATAAAACTAAAACTATTTGAAAACAATAGATACTCTAGAGAATTAAAATTATTTATAATATTTAAGCAAAATAACAGTATCAGTTGTGAAAAGTAAATGACTACTTCCAGAACATAAATTTTCTTTTTAAAAATGTTTGTTCAGAAAAACAGTTGACATTTTTATCAATTTATGAACCTTCAGTTGAGAGTTTTCAAAATAGCATTGCATCCAAGGAAACATTAAATAGGAAGATATATCAGAAATGCTGTGCAGTCATAAATTTATTTTAGAATTGGTGTTTTTTTATCATACTCACCAGGCAGAAAGAAAGCTTTAAAGTTTTATTTTGACACTATCACTATTAAAGGCCAAACTATAAATTCTAAATAATTGTCTTCAAAGTTCCAAGCTCACAAACATTTTCCAAAGTTCATACATCAATATGCTTTGCCCGTCAGTTTTGTACTGTGCAATATTTGCATTATCACATTCTCTTTTCCATTTTCCCTTCCATAGTTTTTATTTATCTATCAACCTCTCATTTTATTAGAGCATTTAGTTCAGTATATTGAAACCTATAACTTCTATTTCCTTTTAAAATGTTAAAACAGATATGTTTATCCAAGTACTCCAGTATCTATTACATTGAAAACTCAATCTCTCAATCTTTTAGGCATGTTTTAGTAGAATTCCTAAAACAGGTAAAGATTTAATTTTTGTAAAACATGGATGTAGTATGTCCAGGGCCCCGGGTTATACAAGAATAGCAGGCCTCTCACATTGGAGGTGATATAACTAGTGGCCTCACAGCGCTATAATCCAGAGATTTCTTGACCTTAATTTGTTACATAATTTTCTTCCACCTTCCTCAACTCTTTATAGAAAATAAATTCATAGCTTAAGTACTATGTAAACATATTTTCACCTAATCATACTAATCACGCAAGAAAAAAGGACAATTAACACTTAAGGGGAAAAACAAAACAAACTGCCTCAAGTACATTAAAATATGCTCAGTACATAAAAGAATATCATATGCTCTCCAATACATCACTTATTTTCCTCATACGGCTTAAACATAGTTTAAGCTTAAGCATAGTTAAACATAGTTTAAGCCCATAATTCTTCACATAGTTGAGTATGTAGCCTTCTTGTGATTAAAAGAAGTATCTCTGAATTTTTATTACATAGAGGCTACAAAGAAAACGCTGTATTATAAAATAGAATACTAAAGGCCAAGGCTGAACAGAGTAAATAAGATAATGTTTCACTGAATGACTGACTTAGAGCCCAGTTTTTAAATAAAATTTACTGATAAATTAATGTTTTACCCCTACCTTGGCGGCACAAATTATACATATATACATTCAGTTCAGTTCAGTTGCTCAGCCATGTCCGACTTCTTGCGACCCCATGGACTGCAGCACACCAGGCCTCTCTGTCCATCACCAACTCAGTTTACTCAGTTTACTCAGACTCATATCCATTGAGTCGGTGATGTCATCCAACCATCTCATCTTCTGTCATCCTCTTCTCTCGCCTTCAATCTTTCTCAGCATCAGGGTCTTTTCAAATGAGAGCACTCTTTGCATCAGTGGACCAATGTACTGGAGTTTCAGCTTTCCTTCCAATGAATTTCTTCATCACTCCTTCCAATGAATATTCAGGACTGATTTCCTTTAGGATGGACTGATTGGATCTCCTCACAGTCCAAGTGACTCTCAAGAGTCTTCTCCAGCAACAGTTTTTAAAAGCATCAATTCTTTGGCACTCAGCCTTCTTTATGGTCCATCTCTCACATCGGTACCTGACTACTGGAAAAACCATAGCTTTGACTATGCAGAACTTGTCGGCAATGTCTCTGATTTTCAATATGCTGTCTAGGTTGGTCATACATTTTCTTCCAAGGAGCAAGCATCTTTTAATTTCATGGCTGTAGTCACCATCTGCAGTGATTTTGGAGCCCAGGAAAATAGTTTGTCACTGTTTCCACTGTTTCCCCATCAATTTTCCATGAAGTGATGGGACCACATGCCATGATCTTAGTTTTCTGAATGTTGAGTTTTAAGCCAACTTTTTCATTCTCCTCTTTCACTTTCATCAAGAGGTTCTTAATTGCTCTTCAGTTTCTACCATTAGAGTGGTATCATTTGCATATCTGAGGTTGTTAATATTTCTCCCAGTGATCTTGATTCCTGCTTGTCATTTATCCAGCCTGGCATTTTGCATGATGTGCTCTGCATAGAAGTTAAATAAACAAGGTGACAATATACAGCCACATCATCCTCATTTTCCAATTTGCAACCTGTCCATTGTTTCACATCTAGTTCTAATTGTTGCTTCTTTACCTGCATACAGCTTTTTCAGATGATAAGTAAGGTGGTTTGGTATTCCCATCTCTTGAAGAATTTTCCACAATTTGTTGTGATCCACACAGCCAAAGGCTTTAGTGTAGTCAATGAAGCAGACATAGATGTTTTTCTAGAATTCCCTTGCTTTCTTCATGTTCCAACGAATGTTGACAGTTTGATCTCTAGTTCCTCTGCTTCTTTACAACCCAGTTTGTACATCTGAAAGTTCTCGATCCACCTACTGCTGAATGGTTTTGACCTTATCCTTTGTAGTATGTGAAATGAGGGCAATTGTGTGGTATGTTGAACATTCTTTAGCATTGCTCTTCTTTGGAGTTGGAAAGAAATCTGACCTTTTCCAGTCCTGTGGCCACTACTGAATTTTCCAGATTTGTTGGCATATTTTGTGCAGTACTTAAGAGCATCATCTTTTAGGATTTTAAATATACACACTATTTCCTTCTTTGAACTTTGTTGCTGCTGTTGCTACTTTAGTCACGTCTGACTCTTTGCAACCCCATGGACTGTAGCCCACCAGGCTCCTCTGTCCATGTGATTCTCCAAGCAAGAATACTGAAGTGGGTTGACATTTCTTCCTCTAAGAGATTTTCCTGACCCAGGGATTGAACCCACGTCTATTGTATCTCCTGTATTGTCTGGCAGGTTCTTTATCACTATAGCCACATGGGAAGCCTGAACTTTATTAACGCATGTATATTTTGTGTTGTAATGAAATCAAATTTCTGTTTATAAAGCTCAGATCAATCCTTAGAGTATAACAATTACATTCAAATAAATATGAAAAGATTTTCATATTCTTTCAGTCATTTCTGGTACTATTTAACATCGTAGAATTTTTTTCTTTAATTGCTTGAAATTTTTGTAAATTCATTAATTTTTGACTAAAATTTGTATGTCTAATTAAGTCTTTTAACTCTTTATATAAGAGGCAAAGTAAATCTAACATTTTTAACAAAGGTACAGTATGACCGTAAACATAGTATAGTATCTATCCATTTAAGACCTGTTTATTAGGAACATGACTTGTGAAAGGCACATTGAATGCTATTACCAAATACTTTTATTTCATTAATTCCATTATTTCAAACTATAGTATATATGTAGTATGTGTATATTGTGTGTGTGTGTGTGTGTGTGTGTGTGTGTGCGCTGTGATGAGCTTTGTTGCTCAGTCGTGTCTGACTCTGCAACCCCAATGACTGTAGCCCACCAGGCTCCTCTGTCCATGGGGATTCTCCAGGAAAGAATACTGGGTTGAATAATGGGTTGCCATGCCCTCTTCAAGGGGTTTTTTTCCCAACCCAGGGATTGAACCCAGGTCTCCTGCATTGCAGGCTGATTCTTTACCATCTGTGCCATGTGGTGGCACAGTGGGAAGAGCAAGAGACCTGGATTCTATTCTTGGGCTGAGAAGATTCACCTGGAGTAGGAAACCACAAGCCACTCCAGTGTCCTTGCCTAGAAAATTCCATGGACAGAGAAAGCCTGGCAGGCTACAGTCCATGGGGTAGCAAAGAGTTGAACACACTGAGCACACACACACACACACACACACATACATACACACACATATGTGAGTGTGTGTGTACCTGTTTGTTTTGTTCTTCTAAGTATAGAGAAAGTAAAGAAAAACTGACTTAAAATTCAAGAAAATCTAAAAAAACAAAAAGTAAATGGATGGAGTTAAAGGTAAAAATACCTGCTCATATAAATAGTATAAGCAAAATCAAGTAAAATAAAATTGAAGGGTTTTGGCCCAACCCTATTCCCATCCTCCTCTTCATCTCAGTCACAAATGAGCAGAAATACTCTAAACATCAAAAATAGCTTAAGAGGAAAACAAACCTCAAAACTTTGATGTTTACATTCCTAATAATCCTTACAGTATTTGAGAGTAAACTTTAAAATTATTTCTCATAAACCTTTGATTGTTAGTCTTTGATAATCAGAAATATTATTATGAAATATCTTGCTTATGTTTCATAAATATTTTTATGAAATATAAGGAGTCATCAGTAGTTCTATCCCCAAATATAACTTAAGCTCTAGGAACCCAAAGTAAAATAGTGATTCCCACTGCAAGTCAGGAAATCCCGTAGAATTTAGGTTTTCACCTGATAGAAGATAATATCCTGTATCTTTCATGGCTGGATCATCCTAGGGGGATTAAAGCTCCAAGTCAAGTCACTGAATATTGGAATCTACTTAAATGAACGGAGTGAGATAACAAGAGTAGATTGGCTCTTCTTTTTATAATGCCGTTTATTGTGCCCTTGAACTCCTTCAATAACAGGTAATTTACTCTCTTGTTGAGGGCAACTTCTTTACTTAACTATCAATGAGAATTTGAAATCTTTGCTTATTTTGAAATGAAGTCACACCGAAGTTTTCATCCACTCATAACAGTTCTTTGCTATAAGTTATTAGAGAAGAAGTTGAATATCTTAGCCAACATGCAGGTATTTGTGTATTTGAAAAGAACTCCAATACCCCTTCTTTACTAAAGCATAATGAGTTTTTTTGACTTTATGAACATATTCTGAATTTTCATCAGAATTGGTCAATTCTAAATTTTGTTTCATGTCCCTGTTACAGTATGATTCCCAGAACTCTTCATATCAGATAAAATTATATTGAAAAACCAAATTGAAGTTGGCAGTTCCAATATTTTGACTAATTAAATTGGATATTTTTCAACATTCTGATTATGTTTTGCTTATTTAAGTGTCATAGAGTTTCTAAAAGCCTATGCAAATTGGCATGTGGATCAGCACAGTAATTTACAAGCCTAAGTGTGAACTTTCATTGAATCATATCGACTTCAATATAAAGTTGCTGTAGTTTCAGTCCTTCCTTAAGAGAAGGCAAATGTTACAAATGTGCATATGAATCTGCTTTTCTTGGATGCTGCCTTCCATTAAATATGACAAGATCATTACTTCACTGAATTTTTAATCATCACATGGAGAATTGCTCAGTACATTCTGCATCTGTTAATTTCAGACACTACAAATCACTAACTCTGCTGATATGATTTGTCTTTATCAATGTCTGCATCAATAAAAGGACAAGTTCAGTTTCAACCTCTTCTGAGGGAAAATATGTAAATTTTATCTCTTTCTTGTAGTTCCTGTCAGATATTACATTTTAATGTTAATTCCCTACATTATGCAATTTAGATTTATATTCTACGTATATTTCTGAAGCATAAGTTTTGTAATCTACTTATGAAATTAATTTTTTTCTAGTGTTATCACAAACCAATCTTAAAACCTGGGTTTTAAAGTGCTATGAACTTGAAATATTACACATTTTTTTGGAATCATTATGAATTTCAGTTCAGTTCAGTCACTTAGTCAGGTCCAATTCTTTGCGGGCCCATGGACTGCAGCACGCCAGGCTTCCCTGTCCATCACCAACTCCCAGAGCTTGCTCAAACTCATGTCCATCGAGTTGATGATGCCATCCTACCATCTCATCCTCTGTCATCCCCTTCTTCTTGTGCCTTCAGTATTTCCCAGGATCAGGGTCTTTTCCAATGAGTCAATTCTTCGCATCAGGTGACCAAAGCATTGGAGCTTCAGCTTCAGCATCAGTCCTTCCAATGAATATTCAGAACTGATTTCCTTTAGGATTAACTGGTTTGATATCCTTGCAGTCCAAGGGACTCTCAAGAGTCTTCTCCAACACCACAGTTCAAAAGCATCAGTTCTTTGGCACTCAGCTTTCTTTATGGCGCAACATCACATCCACACATGACTACTGGAAAAACCATAACTTTGACTAGATGGACATTTGTTGGCAAAGTAATGCCTCTGTGTTTCAATATGCTGGGTAGGTTTATCATAGCTTTTCTCCAAGGAGGAAGTGTCTTTTAATGAATCTGTAATCTTATTAATATGAAAAATTTGTGTTCCTGTAACTAAAACTTGTTCTTTACTAACTTGATGGAGGAAATGCACTACTGTTGTTCTTAGTTGCTATTAGTCAGATATGGCAGCTCTATAGTCATTGTTATCTTAGCCTCTTATCTCTCACTCAGACCAAGCCAGTAGCTTTCTGACTGGTTTCCCTGCTCCAAGTGTTGCTTTAAATTAATTCATCTTTTTAAAGCATAAAACCAAGGATGACATGTCCTCATTTAAAATCAGTCAATAAATTCCTGTCTCCTAGAAGATACTGTACTGGCATTCTTGCATGCATCTAAAGTGTGACATGACCTTTTTCTCGTTCACACTCCCACTTCATCTATCAAGACTGAATAAACTGCCTTTGATTGACCCATTCTTTCTTTTCCATGATGCTAACCTGGAATACAAAGGCCATTCCTATCAGGATGATCCATCCTTTGGCCTACCTGCCTCTTAATATTTAATTTCAATATTGTCATCTATTAACTATCCATGCATATATATGTGTGTGTGTGTATGTGTATATATATACACATACACACACACAAATGTCTTCCCTGGTGGCACAGTGGTAAATAACCTTCTTGCCAACTCAGGAGACATGGGTTCAATCCCTGGGTCAGGAAGATCCCTTGGAGAAGGAAATGGTAACCCTCTCCAGTACTCTTGCCTGGGAAATACCAAGGACACAAGGAGTCTGATAGGCTACAGTCCATGGGGTTCAAAAAGAGTCAGATACAACTTAGTGACTAAAAAACATAGTTAACTAGAAAGACAGATAGATAGTTGATGCTTGAACAACACAGAGGAGTTAGAAGTGCTGACCCCTCATGAAGTCAAAAAGTAACTCAAGTATAACTTTATAGTTGGCCTTGCTTATCTGGAGTTCCACTGGTGAATTCAACAACTGTCGGTCTGGTGGTACTGTAGTACTATTTAATGAAAAAGAATCTGAGTGTAAATGGGTCTGTGCAATTCAAGCCCATGTTGTTCTAGGGTCAACTGGTATTCATATATACATATATATGTATAAATACATGCATAAAAACACACATATGAAAGAGAGAGAGAGAAAGGGAGAATTTTCCAATAGGCACTTGACTGTTTCATAGCATCTACTCTGACCTTTTTGCAATCACTTCTCTTATTAGAAACCAAAGGCTGTATTTTAAAAAATACATCTATTCATGTCATTAGAATCTTTCAATGGTTTCCCATTGTTTTCAAGAAAATGACAAATGTACTACAAGTTTTCTGCATAGTGTGCTCATTACCCTCTTTTCTTCTAGTTCTCTTAACTTTTACTCCCCATAATACCTCTTAAAGCTACACGTTTTCTTTTACTTCCAAAATGCCTGGGGTGACCATTTGTTTCATTTTCCAATTAACCTCTCACTTTATACTTGTTTTGTAATGTTGTGTGATATAGCATTTGACTTGAATATATCACTATTTGTAATAATTTTGTGTGTATGCGTGCTCAGTCACTCAGTGATGTCCAACTCTTTACGATTCCACAGACTGTAGCCCAACAGGCTGCTCTGTCCATGGGATTTCCCAGGGAAAAATGGTGGAATGGGTTGCCTCCTCTAAGGGATCTTCCCAACCCAGGGATCGAACCCGCATCTCCTGCAGCTCTTGTACTGGCAGGCGGATTATTTACCACTGAGCCACCTGGGAAGCGCCTTGTAATGTTTTGTAATATTTAATTACAATGTTAAATTTTAACTAAATCTTGCCAAAAGTTAAAGAATAAGAGGGATAAGACTTGGATAAGTTTTAGATATTCTTAAAAACATATTAACAGAGAAAGAGAGAAAGTTGAGGGGTAATAGTTAGGTAATTTAGTTCACCACTAAAAGTAGTTCATAATTTCTGAAAAGGTTACAGTGCCTGCATCATTATAATTTGACATCTAAATACCACCCAACAATTTGTTCTTTAACAGATATCATAAAATATAGGTACCCCCTTGATTTAATTTCATAAAGTCAATTTAAAGTCCCCCAAAACAATGAGGAAACTAAGGGAAATGTACAGTCTTAAACACACAGCACATGCTAAACAAATACAATGTTCTTTAATTATATAGGTTGGCATTGTTAAAAAATCTAAGGTTCAAATAAAAATGATGCTTCTTTGAGCAGCTCATATCACAATCAAATCTATAAAAACATCAACAAGTACAAAACTGTGAAAGAATACACTCTAAAACAAAGATTATCTTTCTGTGACTAAGATCCAGAGATAGTGGCAGCATTTTGCTGTGTCCTGTCAAGAATGAAAAAAGCTTAATCAAATGTTCTTGGATAATTTTACAAGGAGACCATCCAATTACCTAAAGCTATATCTCCATTCATTGCCAAAGCAAATGAACAATAACAACAAAAAAATCGCTACTTAATAATATAAAACATTTTATTTGATGTCCCTTATATTATCTTCATTTAAAGGAAACTACTATGAATAAATTTTGAAAAAGACTACTGAATTTAAATCAAGTAACCTCTATATTCTTTTTTACCACTATCTGGTTTTTCAGGCTTTGGCTGAAATTGACTTCTATTTATAGAAGTCAAATTGACTTCTATTTATAAACTAGCACCTATTAGTTCATTTTAACTGATTACATCCTTTTAGGCAAATTTTAAACTTCAGTTAATACTTAATCATTATATAAATTTCAAGTAAGAGTAATATGCATTCTAACTACTAATGGACCTTTTCATTCATATGTAAAACGATGTACCATAAATGACATTCATTATAATGTCATTTAGACATGAGTGTTTCTGATGAAGTCTCCAGCTTATGTTATAGAAATGTACACAGCTGTGGAAATCCATGTTTAGGAAAACCTTGTCTTTTTGAGAGATCTGCTAACACGTCTGCCCAGCCTCTGCCCCTTAGAGAGACATTGTTTTCATTACATTTGTTATTAGGAAGTTAACTAATGTGCCCTCTGGCCTGGAATGAAGCACTGTCTTTATTTTCTAAGGCTCATCATGTCACAGCAGGGGGTGCATATTATCAAGATATTTATTATTGGTTATATTAACATTGGCCATTGGTTAAGACGGTGCTAGCCGGGTTTCTCCTTATTTTATTTTTCCTGTTTACATTCTATTCATTAGAAGTGAATCACAAAGTTCAGCCTGAAATAAAGAGAAGAGCCATTAAGCTCTGCCTGCCAAAGAGAAGAGTATCAAATAATTGCTATTGTTCAGTTGTTAAGTCGTGTCTTACTCTTTGTGACCCCAGGGACTCCCCTGTTCTTCACTATCTCCCAGAGTTTGCTCAAATTCACGTCCGTTGAGTCGGTGATGCAATCTAACCATCTCAGCCTCTGTTGCCCCTCTCTCTTTTTGCCTTCAATTTTTCCCAATATTTTGAAACCTAGGTCTGGGCACTAGGTTTGTTAAATACTACTGAGTTTCTGTACTTTTACACCTTCTCATACGATAAAATTAGTCAACGCATGCATGAGTACTAAAAAATGTATATACACACATATCTATACACACATCTCTGTATTTTTATATCTATCATATGTTTGTCTAAATACATATGAATTCATATCAAAATCTCTGACTTCAATCCACCACTACAGAATTTTACCAGAGTCCATTCTAGAATTTCCCCCTCCACTTGCTTATTTGTTATTTTTACCACTGACAAAGATAAACCTACTTATTATGACTATCTATAATGTACATACATTTAATGTATTCATTTAAATGTAGTATAAGAAAAGTAGTTACAGGATTCCAAGCTACACTCATTTCTGTTAGACATAGTTTATCATCTAGAGCAGAGGATGTCTTCTTCTCTGTTATGGTAAATATGAGAAAGAATGAAAATAAATATTAAGCATCTACTAAAAAGTTCTTACAAAGTCTAAAAATGACAACTTGGAAATAATATATGATAACATTTTGCATGTTAAATAGAAAAGTGAGATATTAAGTTAAAATGCACTAAAGGTCATTTTTCTTTGCAGAAGGAAGATGTAGATAATAATGTCAGACTAAGTAAGTTTGTTATATTTTTCAGACTAATTAATAAAAGAATAATAACAGATAATATAATTTCCAAAATGATAGCAAAAATAGTGAAAAATGACCCGCTAACCCCCAAGAGAGAAACAAACAAACAAAAAAGCAACAAAAACAAGGAAATAAGATGGTAGATAAAAATATGACTATATGAGTAATGACATATTGTAAATAGCTTAAAATATTCTTTGGAAAAATAAGATTGACAGACAAAATTAAAAGAACTCAAATTAAAGAACCCAAAATTATGTATTATAAAATATATATCTAGTATATAAGAAAAGAGATTTTTTACACTGTATAAATTCAATACAGAAAAATAATTTTATCTTCATATGCACTGTTATAGCATCTAAATTCTTTAAAGACATGTTCAATTTAAGATAAAAATAATTGTTTTTCTTCTGATTTCCTGCACAGAACTTTTCTTAAAGTCAAATAGTGAGTTAAAAACCTTCCAAAATCCAGAAATAATAGGTGGTTAAATCATGTAAGCATTTGAATTATTTATTAGTGACTATGACTGCAGGTAGCTTGGATGGTAAAGAATCTACCTGCAATGCAGGATACCTGGGTTCAATCCCTGGGTCAGGAAGATTCCCTGGAGAAGGGGATGGCAACCACTCCATGGGGTGGCAAAGAATCAGACATGACTGAGTGAGTAATGCTTTCATGACTGCAGGAAGCCAATCTAAATATTTTTAGCTGTTCATGTTATATGAAATATATTTAGAGACAAGATAGATCTGTTGTATTGCTCTGATTCATTATACGTATGCAAGTATGCCCATGATACTTTGTTGAGCGTCTCAGGATAAACAGTTAAAAAATTCCTTTATATAACATATCTAATATGTATCACATATAAGTAGAAAAATAAAGATTGCTATATTGCATACTTGGTTTAATTTAAACATAATCATATGCTGATTTTGAAGTATAATCAGCATAAAAGAATCATGTGCTGAAGATAACAACTTAAAGAAAACAATATAAATCTTCAAATTTTGGTTACTATTATAGAAGTGCTTTGCTACATGGTAAAATAAATATGACAATGATTCAACCTAGGTATGAATAATTATAATATGCAATTTTGGACATTGTTTCCTCAGTTTCTTAAGAAAAATATCAATATGTTGAGTTCTTAGAAATGTGGTATTTCATAACAGCTGAACATAAAAATATTAAGTATATTCCTTAGATGATTGAAAACTTAAAATAAATTATTTTTTTAGAGTATTAAAAATCTTAAATTTCAGAGTCCTTACATTTTGTGAACAATTAAACGCCACGAGATTTCTTAGAATTTTCTGTGCATATGAAGATGAAACACTAAACCATATATACATATATATATATAGCTGCCCACATAGTGCTAGTGGTAAAGAACTCGCCTGCCAATGCAGAAGACATAAGAGACCTGGGTTTGATCCCTGGGTCTGGAAGATCCCCTTGAAGAGGGCATGGCAACCCACTCCAGTATTCTTGCCTGGAGAATCCCATAGACAGAGGAGCCTGGTGGGCTACAGTCCATAGAGTTACAAAGAGTTGGATATGACTGAAGTGACTTAGCATACACACATGCATATATATATATATACTAATATATATATGTGTATATATATATATAGACACATGCATGCATGGTGGTGGTTTAGTCACTAAGTCGTGTCCAACTCTTGTGACTCCATGAACTGTAGCCATAGCCATAGGATATTCCAAGCAAGAATGAGCATTAGCATATATTTATAAAAAAATTTAGGGAATTAATGATTTGTTTTAGATTCTGTGTGGCATAGATATATATTTGTGTGTGTGTGTGTGTGTGTGTGTGTGTGTGTGTGTGTGTGTATATATATATATATATATATAAATAAAATACTGGACTAGTGACCTACTCTTTCTCGTAGGAAAAATATGAAAGAAACATAGTTTTACATTAAATATATGTTTTAGTTCTTAAACAGGTAAATTCGTATTACATTGATTTATTCAAATATGTATTGTATCCCTTATTTGTTTTTTAAAATATGTACACCTTTTTCCATCAAATTCAGATTTTCAATTGTGCTCAGAAACCCTTATATATATGACACAGGATAAAAATACAGTTAATAAATAAAACAAAAATATTAATCTATGCCTAGACTAATAGAAATGTATCGATTTCAATCTCCCTTTTTAAAAACATACCTAAATTTATTCAACGTTTGCTTTCAATAGTTTACTTTACAAAAAAACCCTCTCCTTTAATTGCAGCATTACAAATACATGAGTTGGGGTAACTATTTCAAATGAAATTGGCATTCCAAAAGTTGAAGTGAATGACAGGCAGCAAAAATTCAAATACTGACCAATATGAACAGCTAAGGAAAACAGTTCCTCTAGAGGAGTTATCAAGGAGTTAGTGAATGACCATTCAACACGTTTTTAAGTTAAAGGAAAGTGTAGTTTTACAAATATTTAAACATTGGAAATCTGGATTAAATTTTAAAATAAAGCTATATATATATGAAATCACAATAAAAAATACCAGTATTATTATAAAAATCATAGCACTGAAAGTGATTATGCATGAAAATTACCTGTTGTGGTATCAAATTTATATTTTGCTTCTGCCATATTTCAAGCACTGTGCTACGTGCCAGGAAGCAAAGAGAGAAGAAAAGACTTCCACACATAAGCAAACTACAGGCTAATGAGTAAAACACACACAGATGCAGGGTGCCTTGTGAAATGACCAAGTAGGTCCTAATGTTATGGGAGCCAATAAGGGGGACATAATTTCGAGCAATCAAGGGAAATTTCTAGAGGAAGTTGTATAATACAAATTAACCAGAAACAGAGGAAATACGAATGTTAAGCAAGTTTAAGAAAGTTGATGGAAGGTGCTTGAAATATAAAATTGAAGATAACTGATGGTGAAAAGGGCTGGTGGCTCAGACAGTAAACAACCACCTGCAATGCAGGAGACTAGGTTCGATCCCTGGGTTAGGAAGATCCTCTGGAAGAAGGAGGGGCCACCTGCTCCAGTATTCTTGCCTGGAGAATCCCCATGAAAAGGGGAGCCTGGCAGGCTGCAGTCCATGGACTCGCAAAGAGTCGGACACAACTGAGGGACTAAGCACAGCACAGCACATACCTAATCAGTAGTATGTTTAAGACAACCAGCTTTGTTTGATTATTTCTTTATTTTCCATGCACCCTTCTAGGGAAATATGCACAAAGGCACCTCAGGGAAAGCTAAATATTTAATCCTCTATAAAGCCCTGGCTTCTCCATCATTCTGGGTTCAGTCAGCCACAAAAAACTACTATGGGCATTTCAAGAAGAAAACACTTAGATCCTGAAAATTAGAGCCTTACACAACTTTCAGAAGGACTGTTAAAGTCAAAGTTAGTGAAACCTTTCACTAGATTTTAAGAACTCCGAAGGGCAGAAATCTCTTATAGGTGCTAATAAGTCCAAAGTGAATGAGGCACAGGAATACTCCCAGAAGCCATCATACAACTCAGGTCTATCCTGTATCCATGGATCCCCCTGCTACTAGAGAACAATATCAAAAAAAAAAAAAAAAAGAACAATATCTTCTCTTCTTCTACTTTTCATTAATTGTACAAATACTGCTTATTGGTTGCCCGTGAACAAGAGACTCTGATAATTAAGTTTCTAGATTCTGGATAATTAAGTACCTGATTTCCTGGGTGAAAATGTTAGTCACTAAGTCGTATCCAACTCTGTGTGACTCCACATACTGCAGCCTGCAAGGCTCCTCTGTCTATGTAATTCTCCAGGCAAGAATACTGGGGTGGGTTGCCATTCCCTTCTTCAGGGGATCTTTCTGATCCAGGGATCAAATCAAGGTCTCCCTCACTGCAGAGAGATTCTTTACCATCTGAGCGACTAGCGAAGTCCAGGGTACCGTGTGGGATAATGCTGCCCTGTCAATCAACAATCCAGTGTAGCTCTATAATTCTTTCTAGTTTTCAATTTTGGTGAGTTGTGGTGAGTCACTGGAAGCAATCTTACGCTAAAACTAGAAACTAACCAATAAATCTTGCTTGTATTTGATTTTATTCTTTCTAGAAGATTAAAAATATCTAAGGCAAATTCTTAACAACGTATCAGAAGATTTAAGGTAAATATAAGGTAATCAAATTCAGCAGTAAAAATTTGTATCACAATTTTTCTATACCAGAGTATAAAAAATTTATGTTTATATCTTGATAAATAATGGCATATGTAAATATGCAATTAACTTGAAAAACAAATATTATATGCCATTGTTATTTCAGAGTTATACTGCATTCTATTCAGAAGGCTCATCTTCACAAATATGTCTCCTTTGTCACAGGCACTGTTTCTATCAATGGCTTTTTTTAACCTAATATTGGGTGTCCAACATTGGGTGTCCAACATGATATCAGGGTGTCCTAATAACCAACGATCTGAGGAAGGAAGGAAAGCCATCTCCTTTATTTCAAAGCAGTGAGAATACCACAACCTATATTTTCAAATATGATTACAAGAACACTCACAGATATTATATAAAAATATTCTTGCTAAATTAAAAGAATAGATAAAGTTGTATCCTAAATGGAATGTTTCAGTAATCTATGAATTCAATCTTAACTGAAACACTTTTTTAGCAATAAGGAGAAAAATATGTCACACAGTAGTTTAAAGTTGTCAAGAGTGTCATGAATCTGCCATTTCATCCTTAAAGTGGAATCCCAGTGCAAAATATCCTGGTAAACAATTTTCTGTCATAGTGATTCATGTTTAGAAATTTGGCTGGTTTTACTCAGATTGAGCAACTGGACAAAGAAACATGCCACAGGTGGAGATGGGAGCCTGTAATTCTGTGCACTTATTTTCCCCAGAGAACTTGATCATGAATAAGCAAGCCAGGCATTTCTCTTTGTCTTGCATTCCGTTCTCACACACTATGCCAGCCCAACTTCTGAATACATCATCTCATTGTGTAGCAGAGTTATAAGACCATCTGGTGTACTGAGCATTCCAGAAAACTAAGAGATTCTGGGAAGAAGTGGCCTCTAAGTGCTTAAATAAAACACTCTTACCTAAGCTAATAACTTGACAACTGTATGTTCATCTAAATGTAGACCATTATATTTAATTCTTTACCTTAATATCTGTGCATGTGTGTATGTATACATATGTGTCTATATGTCTTTATGAGAGTTGAGACTCTCATAAATCAACTTTGTGTAACTTGTTAAGAGATTTGAATCTTAAGTGTCTAGTCCACAAACATACATAATAATGATATAATAATATTATTTTCAGGAAACTCATTTCACCTCATAAAACTGCTCACAATTAAGAAACTGATAAATGCAACCCTGCGTTTCCCACCTCCAAATACCTCCTTCATGAAGTCTTCTCAATTTCAGTACATAGCAGTGTATTTTGGTCTAGTTTTTTGACCAAAACTGGAATTTTATTTATTTTCTCTCTCACATACTCTACATTCAATCAGCAAAAACTTTCATTTCAATTTTGAAGTATAACCACTTATTGGATTGTTATTTCTCTGATTCTATTCACCATGATCTCTTGCTTGGAATAGTGCAGTTGCTTCTCAGCTAGTCTTCAAGATCTTACCCTTACTCCTTTATAGCCTTATTACTGACACAGTAGTCAGACAAATCCCTTTAAATCTGAGTCAGATCAAGTCACTCCAACATAACTTTCCAAAATCTTGCTATCTTAACCAACTAAAAGATTAATAATTACCCATAAATCAATAAATATCTCTATATCTCCACTAACTCTCTGACCTTATCTCCTGTAACATTTCCCAAAGCTATTCTCTTTAAAGAGTAATTTCTCTGCAACCAGCCCACAAATTCTGCCCACAAAAGCTGTTGATCTATTTGCCTGAAATAACTTTTTACACCCCTTAAATCACTGCTCAAAAACCATTATCAGAGAAGTCTTTTCACATCACTCTCTATGAAAAAGTTAATTTCTATTCTCTGCCCTTCTAACTGCCTGCCTAATTGAGTTTTGCTTCATAGCACCAATTATCTGATGTATCATTTACATAATTTTATTAAATTTAAGACAATTAATTATAATAAATAATTAGTTTATGTAGTATTAAGACAAAAAGCTCACAGTTAAACTATGACATATAGGTTTCTCATCACTTAAATGTTTCATTTTATACTTTAAAAAAGAGGACTTATATACATATATATACACATACACACACACACACACACACACATATATATATATATATATATGTGTGTGTTTAATCATTTACTTACTCTGGTGCATATATTAATAGGAAATTAAATGGGTAAAGGGATTCCTAAAACTTTTTTTTCTTTTTCAGAGTCATATAAATGTGATAGAAACATTGTCTGATTCAGTATTTTTAATGTCTGGATTTTTCCATTCAATGGCATATTCTGTGACATCAAGAAATTTAAAGATGTGTCATCTTAAATGTGTGCCCTTCTCAGTTTCTATGACTTTCTTCAAAACAGCTGACCCAATATTTATACTTCTACTCTTTTTATCTTACTCCGGGATGATGTTTCTGAACCCAATCCTCACAGAACACTTTGTATAAGTCAGTTATTGCTGCATGGTGAGCAATCAAAATACCACAGTGGCATACAACACTGAAGTCCCTCGGCAATTTCAGTATTGGTAGGATGGAGACCTATACTTCTCTCATAGAGACCAGGAATGATGATGGTAGTATGTAGTGATAGTGACAAGAAGATTATTTGTTGAAAAATAATTATACTTATATAACATAATGGTAGTATTTTTAGGCTCTTTTCCTTGAGTTGGTCACATTCTCTAGTGAATGTTCTTCTGATCTTCTCAATAATGAGTAAAATCCTGGTTGCCAGAATTTAAGAGAGAAATGCATAAAATTCCTCCAAGTCTTTACATTCAATATACAACCTTTCTCTTAATAATCTTATTTTAGTGTGGTTCCTGTATCAGTGATTGGTCTGGTGTCCCCAGATCAAAAATCCTCTGTTTCACTCTCTAGAAACACAGTGACAATACACAGCCTTGTCATACTCCTTTCCCAATTTTGAACCAGTCCACTGTTCCTTGTCCAGTTCTAACTGTTGCTTCTGGACCTGCATACAGGTTTCTCAGGAGACCGGTAAGATGATCTGTACTCCTATCTCTTTAAGTATTTTCCATAGTTTGCTGTGATACACACAAAGGATTTTGCATATTCAATAGAGCAGAAATAGATGGCTTTCTGCTACTCCCTTGCTTTCTCCATGATGCAAAGGATGTTGGCAATTTGATCTCGGGTTATTGTTCCTTTGAATATATATCAAATTCTGTCACTCTTCAAAATTTTTAGAAGTTCCCCATATTTGTGTGTGTGCTCAATTGTGTCCAACTCTTTGTTACTGCACAGAAAGTAGCCTGTCAAGCTCCTTTTTCCCAGCAAAAATACTGAAGTGGGATATCATTTCCTCCTTCAGCGGACCTTCCTGGCCAGGGGTTGAACCTGTATCTCCTGCATTGGCAGGTGGATTCTTTACTACTGAGCCAATTTGAAATCCTATCTTTACCATGGTAAAAAAAAAAGTCCTTGTTATGGAGGATAAGACCATGCATTATTGAGGCCTCTGCTTTCTCTCTGACCCCATCTGTTCTCTGTTCCTTCACCTATTTCCAAGCTCTGTTCCACCCATACTGGCCTCCTTGCTTTTCCTTGAACATGCTAATCATGTGTTTGGCTCTGGGCCTTGTACCCTCTGTTCCCTCCCCTTGCAAGGCTCACTCCTGAAATATTTGAATTGATTTTTCATTTCACTCCTTTCAAGTTTCTATCCAAGTATCACTATGTCAATCAAGTATCTATTGATCATACTCAATAAAATAGCACCTCAGTCTCTTGTAATTTTCCATTTCACTCACCTAAACTTATTTTTCTCCAAAGCAATTATCTCTTTCTGACATAATATATGATTATTTAAACAATTAATAGACATAAAGCAATAAATTAAGACCGTCTACAATATTTTATCACATGTAAGTTGAAAAAATTATTGAATTTAAGAGGAACAATGAGTATTTATACACTAATTTTTGGAATAAACACTGTGAGTTCTTAGCATCTAGAAAGATGAAATAAAACCCAGATACTGCCATTTGGTTGTTTACAGTATAGCTAGAGAAGTGTTTACAAAGGTGATGTCATATCTATGTCTCAAGGGAAACATGGAGGATTACATAGAGAAGGTGACATCTGACAATATCTTGAAGAATGGATAAAATGTCAGGGGGATAAAGGAGGAAAGACACTCCAATCGGTGGACCAGAATGCACTAAAGCATAGAAGTGCGAAAAACTGAGTGTTAGTAAGCTGAGTAGTTGGTTGGCTAAGTAGTTGATAGGCTAAGAGAAAAAGAAGACAAGATGCTTTCTAACAATTTTGTTCTATTCACCTCTTTGGATCTAAAAGCTGGAAAAAAAGTTTGAAAACATATTTTATCTTTCCAAATAGTTACTGTAGAGCAGTACAAATAGTTTAGTAGTTTTTATTTAGTAACACTGACCGGAATAGGTTTCTAGAATTTCACTTTCTCATCTTCCTTTGAGTATAGCAGCTATGTTTAGTTGATTTTTATTCTCCAAAAGATATCATTTTCAATGAATTTATATAAAATGTATTCAAAAATAAAAAAAATATTACTATTTGAAAATTAAACTATTTATGTTTTACTGCTTTACTTCATTTTTGCCAAGTGCATATGAATAAGCAAGTTCAAAAAACTCTTGCCTTTTTTCCTTTGCTAAAAATCTGTATTTTGATTCCTCTGTTCAAATCAGGTAGTCTCTTTTTTTACTCCTATTATCTATGTTAAAATAATTTCATTCTCAGTATGCAATTTCAGTATATTCACACTTGTCTCTGGCAGTGCTGGATAAAAAATTAAGACTGTAATGCATTCATATTGAAATTAAATAAACTGGAAAATATCAGCATTTTATTGAAAGAAAAACTTGCCAAAAATAATTTTTCAAATGCATTACATTAAAAGTTACTTAATTTCAATGAATTCTTAAGTATAAAACTGTCTAGTGAAAATTAGTTTCCTTTCTCTCTGCATTTTAATATAAAAGTAAATGACTAAAATGATATAACAGAGATCTGTTCACTTGAAGCATGCCAATAAAGTGTAAATTGAATTTTGTTTTTGTTTGGTTTAAAGGATTGGCTTTGACTTACAATCCATAATATTTATACCTCAACATACATCTAATTTTGTCTAACTATTGTGAGTTGTACACATTTGACTCTGAAAAAGCTATTTAGAATTTTAATTGGCCTTATCTTAAAATATGAGAAAAGTAAATTTATAAAACTTAAATTTTTAGTGATACAGAACTGAAACAATCACTTGTCAAAATTACATGCTATTCTACATATTGCGTGACAGACTGCGAGAAACTGTGTTTCTACTCTTCTACTGTTTCATATGGAGTTTTAAAAAGAATATTATCCACATTGGTATCATATAACAGAGCTATTTTGTAGCTCGTTGGGACTCCTCATTGCTTTGAAAATGGCTTCAGGGGATATAAAAAAGTCCAACTGCAAGAACAATGACAATCATAGCTGAATAGCTATCAACACTTCGGGAAGTAAATGAAAACATACAACAGACACGGTTTCTAAAAGTCAAAGGATATGAAACCTCATTTGCATTAGGTTGCAGCAAGAGTAATTTCAGGTTGGTATTCCTGAACTTTTTAATTTGATATTGGAATATATTCTTAAATAAATATGGTTATACTTCATATAGTTTTAATGTGTATTTCTTGCTTTATGCTTTGCTAATAGCTTATAAGGCTTTCCTGGTGACTTAGGCAGTAAAGAATCAGTCTGCAATGCAGGACACTCAGGTTTGATCCCTGGGTTGGGAAGATCCAGTAGAGAAGGAAATGGCAACCCACTCCAGTATTCTTGCCTGGAGAATTCCATGGACAGAGAGGCCTGAAAGATTACAGTCCTTGGGGCCCCAAAGAGTAGAACATGATTTAGCAACTAACACTTCCACTTTTCAATGATTCATTACTTGCTGTTCATTTTATTTTTAATTAGTTTATTTACTTTAATTGGAAGCTAATGACTTCACAATATTGTACTGGTTTTTGCCATACATTGACATGAATCAGCCATGGGTGTACATGTGTTCCCTATCCTGAACCCCCCTCCCACCTTCCTCCCCATTCGATCCCTCAGAGGCATCCCAGTGCACTAGCCCTGATCACCCTATCTCATGCATCGAACCTGGGCTGGCTATCTGTTTCACATATAATAATATACATGTTTCAATGCTATTCTCTCAAATCATTCCACCCTCATCTTCTCCCACAGAGTCCAAAAGACTGTTCTTTACATCTGTGTCTCTTTTGATGTCTCACATATAGGGTCATCATTACCATCTTTCTAAGTTCCAAATATATGTGTTAGTATAATGTATTGGTGTTTTTATTTCTGACTTAATTCACTCTGTATAATAGGCTCCAGTTTCATCTACCTCATTAGAACTGATTCAAATACATTCTTTTCAATGGCTAAGTAATATTCCATTGTGTATATGTACCACAATTTTCTTATCCATTCATCTGCCAATGGACATCTAGGTTTCTTCCATGTCCTGGCTCTTGTAAATAGTGCTCTGATGAACATTGGGGTTGTTGAACACATGTCTCTTACAACTCTGGTTTCCTCGGTGTGTATGCCCAGCAGTGGGATTTCTGGGTCATATGGCAGTTCTATTTCCATTTTTTTAAGGAATCTTCACACTGTTCTCCATAGTGGTTGTACTAGTTTCATTCCTACCAACAGTGTAAGAAGGTTCCCTTATCTCCACACCCTCTCCAGCATTTATTGCTTGTAGATTTTTGATAGCAGCCATTCTGACCAGCATGAGACGGTACCTCATTGTGGTTTTGATTTGCATTTCTCTGATAATGAGTGATGTTGAGCAACTTTTCATGTGTTTGTTGGCCCATCTGTATGTCTTCCTTGGAGAAATGTCTGTTTAGTTCTTTGGTCCATTTTTTGATTGCATCATTTATTCTTCTGGAATTGAGCTGCAGGAGCTGCTTGTATATTTTTGAGATTAATGCTTTGTCCATTGCTTCGTTTGCTATTATTTTCTTCCATTCTGAATGTTGTATTTTCACCTTGCTTATAGTTTCCTTTGTTGGGCAAAAGCTTTTAAGTTTAATTAGGTCTCATTTGTTTATTTTTGCTTTATTTCCATTACTCTGGGAGGTGGGTCATAGAGCATCCTTCTGTGATTTATGTCAGAGAATGTTTTGCTATGTTTCCCTCTAGTTTTATAGTTTCTGGTCTTACGTTTAGATCTTTAATCCATTTTGAGTGTATTTTTGTGTATGGTGTTAGAAAGTGTTCTAGTTTCATTCTTTTAGAAGTGACTGACCAGTTTTCGCAGCACCACTTGTTAAAGAGATTGTCTTTTCTCCATTGTATATTCTTACCTCCTTTGTCAAAGATAAGGTGTCCATAGGTAGGTGGATTTACCTCTGGGTTTTCTAATGTGTTCCACTGATCTATATTTCTGTCTTTGCGCCAGTACCATACTGTCTTGATGACTGTAGCTTTGAAGTATAGCCTGAAGTCAGGCAGGTTGATTCCTCCAGTTCCATTCTTCTTTCTCAAGATTGCTTTGGCTATTTGACTTTTCTTGTATTTCCATACAAACTATGAAATTATTTGTTTAGTTCTCTGAAAAATATCATTGGTAGCTTGATAGGGATTTCACTGATTCTATAGATTGCTTTGGGTAGTATACCCATTTTCACTATATTGATTCTTCCAATCTTTGAACATGGTATATTTCTCCATGTACCTATGTCATCTTTGATTTCTTTCATCAGTGTTTTATAGTTTTCTATATATAGGTCTTTTGTTTATTTAGGTAAATTTATTCCTAAGTATTTTATTCTTTTTGTTGCAATGATGAATGGAATTGTCTCCTTAATTTCTCTTTCTGTTTTCTCATTGTTAGTGTATAGGAATGCAAGGGATTTCTGTGTGTTAATTTTATATCCTGCAACTTTACTATATTCATTGATTAGCTCTAGTAATTTTATGGTGGAGTCTTTAGGGTTTTCTATGTAGAGGATCATGTCCTCTGCAAACGGTGAGAGTTGTACTTCTTCTTTTCCAATCTGGATTCCTTTTGTATTTTTTTCTGATTACTATGGCTAAAACTTCCAAAACTATGTTGAATAGCAGTGGTGAGACTGGGCACTCTTGTCCTATTCCTGATTTTAGGAGAAATGCTTTCAATTTTTCACCATTGAGGATGTTTGCTGTGAGTTTATCATATATGGCTTTTATTATGTTGAGGTATGTTCTTTCTATTCCTGCTTTCTGGAGGGTCTTTATCATAAATGGATATCAAATTTTGTCAAAGGCTTTTTTTGCATCTATTGAGATAACCATATGGTTTTTATCATTCAATTTGTTAATGTGGTGTATCACATTGATTGATTTGCGAATGTTGAAGAATTCTTGCTTCCTTGGGATAAAGCTCATTTGGTCATGATGTATGATCTTTTTAATATGTTGTTGGATTCTCTTTGCTAGAATTATGTTAAAGATTTTTGCATCTATGATCATCAGTGATATTGGCCTGTAGTTTTCTTTTTGGGGGGCATATTTGTCTGGTTTTGGTATTAGGATGATGGTGGCCTCACAGAATAAGTTTGGAAGTTTACCTTCCTCTGCAATTTTCTGGAAGAGTTTGAGTAGGATAGGTGTTAGCTCTTCTCTGAATTTTTGGTAGAATTCAGCTGTGAAGCTGTCTGGTCCTGGTCTTTTGTTTGCTGGAAGATTTCTTATTACACTTTTGACTTCCATGCTTGTGATGGGTCTCTTAAGATTTTCTATTTCTTCCTGGTTCAGTTTTGGAAAGTTACACTTTTCTAAGAATTTCTCCATTTCTTCCAAGTTGTCCATTTTACTGGCATATATTTGCTGATAGTAGTCTTTTACGATCCTTTGTATTTTTGTGTTGTCTGTTGTGGTTTTTCCATTTGCATTTCTAATTTTGTTGATTTGATTCTTCTCCCTTTGCTTCTTGATGAGTCTGGCTAATGGTTTGTCTATTTTATTTATCTTCTCAAAGAACCAGATTTTAGCTTTGTTGATTTTTGCTATGGTCTCCTTTGTTTCTTTTTCATTTATTTCTGCCCTAATTTCTATGATTTCTTTCCTTCTACTAACCCTGCAGTTCTTCATTTCTTCTTTTTCTAGTTGATTTAGGTGTAGAGTTAGGTTATTTATTTGATTTTTTCTCTTGTTTCTTGAGGTAAGCTTGTATTGCTATGAACCTTCCCCCTAGCACTGCTTTTACTGAGTCCCATAGGTTTTGGGTTGCTGTGTCTTCATTCTAATTCATTTCTATGCATATTTTTATTTCTTTTTTGATTTCTTCTGTGATTTGTTGGTTATTCAGGAGCGTGTTGTTTAGCTTCCATATGTTGGTATTATTAATTTTTTTTTTCTTTTTGTAATTGACATCTAATCTTACTGCATTGTGATCAGAAAAGATGCCTGGAATGATTCCATTTACATTTAAAGTAATTATTGATAAGTTTATGATCCTGTTGCCATTTATGTTGTTGTTTTGGGTTCGAGTTTATACACCTTTTCTGTGTTTCCTGTCTAGAGAAGATCTTTTAGCATTTGTTGAAGAGCTAGTTAGGTGGTGCTGAATTCTCTCAGCTTTTGTTTGTCTATAAAGCTTTCTATTTCTCCTTCATATTTGAATGAGATCCTTGCTGGGTACAGTAATCTGGGTTGTAGGTTTTTCTCTTTCATCACTTTAAGGATGTCCTGCCATTCCCTTCTGGCCTGAAGAGTTTCTATCAAAAGATCAGCTATTATCCTTCTGGGAATCCATTTGTGTGTTATTTGTTGTTTTTCCCTTGCTGCTTTTAAAATTTGTTCTTTGTGTTTGATCTTCGTTAATTTGATTAATATGTGTCTTGGGGTGTTTCGCCTTGGGTTTTCCTGTTTGGGACTATGGGTTTCTTGGACTTTGGTGGCTATTTCCTTCTCCATGTTAGAGAAGTTTTCAGCTATTATCTCCTCAAGTATTTTCTCATGTCCTTTCTTTTTGTCTTCTTCTTCTGTGACTCTTATGATTCGAGTGTTGGGGCATTTGACATTATCCTAGAGGTCTCTGAGGTTGTCCTCATTTCTTTTAATTTTCTTTTTTACTCTTTGAGGAAAAAATAATGTTTCCACCATTCTATCTTCCATCTCACTTATCCTAACTTTTGCCTCAGTTATTCTACTGTTCCTTCCCTCCAGAGTGTTTTTGGTCTCATTTATTGCATTATTCATTATTGATTGTCTCTTTTTTATCTCTTCTAGGTCCTTGTTAAACATTTCTTGCATCTTCTCAATCCTTGTCTCCAGACTATTTATCTGTAACTCCATTTTGTTTTCAAGATTTTGGATCATTTTTACTATCATTGTTCTGAATTTTTTTTCAGGTAGATTCCCTATCTCCTTCTCTTTTGTTTGACTTGGTGGGCATTTATCATGTTCCTTTACCTGCTGTATATTTCTCTGCCTTTTCATCTTGTTTAGATTGTTGTATTTGGGATGGCCTTTCTGTATGCTGGAAGTTTGTGGTTCCTCTTTATTGTGGAGTTCTCTCCCTGTGGGTGGGGTTACATGAGTGGCTTGTTAAGGTTTCCTGGTTAGGGAAGCTTGCGTGTGTGTTCTGGTGGGTGGAGCTGGATTTATTGTCTCTGGAGTGCAATGAAGTGTCCAGTAGTGAGTTTTGAGGTATCTATGGGTTCGGTGTGACTTTTGGCTGCCTGTATTTTAATGCTTATCTTATGTTCCTGCGTTGGTGAATTAGCTTGGTATGTCTTGCTCTGGAACTTGTTGGCTCTTGGATGGAGCTTGGTTTCAGGGTAGGTATGGCGGTTTTTGTATGAGCTTTTGTCGATTAATGTTCCCTGTAGTCAGGAGTTTTCTGCTGTTCTCATGTTTTGGATTTAAGCCTCCTGCATCTGATGTTCAGTCTTATTCTTACAGTAGCCTCAAGACTTCTCCATCCATACTGCACTGATGATAAAACATCTAGGTTAATGGAGAAAATATTCTCCATAGTGAGGGACACCCAGAGAGGTTCCCAGAGTTATATGGAGAAGAGAAGAGGGAGGAGGGAGATACAGGGGACCAGGAGGAGAATAGGGGGAATCAAAAAGGGAGAGAGCAATCTAGCCAGTTATTAATTCCCTATGTACTCTCCACAGTCTGGAACACCCAGAGAGGTTCACAGAGTTACATAGAGAAGAGAAGAGGGATGAAGGAGATAAAGGTGACCAGGACTAGAAGAGAGGTAATCAAAAGAATAGAGACAGATCTAGCCAGTAATCAGTTCCCTAAGTGTTCTCCACATCCCAGAATACCCAGAGAGATTCACATAGTCAGGTAGAGAATAGAAGTGGAAGGGAGGAGATAGAGGTGATCTGGGGGAGAAAAAGGAGAGTCAAAAGGGGGAGAGGGCAATCAAGCCAGTAATCACACTCCTAAATAAAAACAGTTACTGATGATTGGATTCTTATAGGTACAAAATTGATAACAAATACAAAAAAGTAGAGATTAAAAATCCAGAGTGGAAGTTAGACTCTCAAAACTACAACATTAAAAAAAAATAACAAAAATTATAAAAATATATGAAATTTGCTTTAAAAATAGGGTCTTTTTTTTTTTGCAAAGGTAGTAGTACTTTATAAAATGAAAATTAAAGGAGAATTAAGAACTTAACAATTAAAAAAATTAAAAATTACAATAGTAAAATATATCTAGGAATTTCTCTGGAACCCAATTTATTATCTCATTTGCAATCAACCAGGACACTGAAGAAAAGACAGTCCTTGAAGGATTATCACATTTGTCCATACCAACACAAGCATATATACATTACCTTGTACTACTTCTGGACTATTAGATGAAAGATAAATAAGTTTCTATTTTACTTGAGTCACTTGGATTTAGGTTTCATTATTAAAGAAGTAAAACATTTATTTTAATTAATACATTAACCTGTGAGTAGGGTACTGTCACAAGAAAACCTGACAATATGGCATGACAATACTTAAGCTATAGCTGGCAAAGAAACAAACATTTCAGGCTGCAAAGCATATACTGCATTTCTTTTTTATGCTATGACAAATCATTTAATAGCATTCTGTGATAACTTGCAAGGTATATGATAATCTATTAAGTCTATAGTTTTAAGAGAGATAGTAGACAAATTTATATCACTGGTATTTATTTGTGTGTTATGGTATTTTATGTTTTTATCAAAGTATTATTGAAATAAGGGAAAAGGCAATGGCAACCCACTCCAGTACTCTTGCCTGGAGAATCCCATGGAGGGAGGAGCCTGGTAGGCTGTAGTCCACGGGGTTGCTAAGAGTCAGACACGACTGAGTGACTTCACTTTCAATTTTCACTTTCATGCACTGGAGAAGGAAATGGCAACCCACTCCAGTGTTCTTGCCTGGGGAATCCCAGGGACGGGGAAGCCTGGTGGGCTGCCATCTATAGGGTTGCACAGAGTCGGACATGACTGAAGTGACTTAGCAGCAGCAGCAGCAGCATTGAAATAAGAGTAGGAAAGAATCAAACCATATGAAATGAGTGACTGAAGAAATTTAGTTCTGCTAGAACTGCAACCTTAATAAATGTAATTAGCCAGCCAACGAGACAGTTTTCAAACCAACAAAATATACTCACTAGGAATTGCCCTGAACAGGCTTCCATTTGCTATTCTCAGCTGGACACTGGGGAACAGCCAATGATAAAGATTTTATCAGAGACTGATGCTTTCATATCCAAGCCAATAATTTTAATGGCTCCAAGTTTGCCACAATTCAAATGAGAGGGGAAAAAAAAAAAGCTGGATGAATCAGATACAAAAAGCAGCAAATAAAGAAGAATCAGTGGGCTTAAAAATTTATGTCCAGAAAGTATTTATGGGTGTGGTTATTTGCACATGGAAGTGAAAGAAAAAGGAACAGGTTAGAAACTTACTGTTTTACTGAGGAAATCATACTATTAAAGGAAACACAAATCTGTACTATAAAAGCCCTTGTCCAGTCTCTGAAGCAACATTTACTCTCAATAATGTGTCACTGGGAAGTGGTCTGAGGAAGCTGTTTGGCCATCAATGAAGTAAACGCTCATATAACTTCAGATACAGCTATTGAAGATATTGAACAACAAGGAGTCTTCCAGAGAACAAAGCCAGGATCATGGAGACCAAGAAATAAGACAGTTACCATCAGAGAATCGGAGGCATCCTGCTGAGTTAGAGAAGGAACTGTATCGGCATTTAATATCTACATTATCTAAGATTAAACATCATATACTTTAACAATAATGAAAGCAATAAATCAATTGTAAATATTTATGAGTACTTTATTAAGTCCTGAAAGCAAGATATTGTAATTTAGTTAAGTTTTATTATACTAAGCCCTAGACCTAACAGAAGAAGAAGATACTAAGAAGAGGTGGTAAGAATACACAGAAGACTGTACAAAGAAGATCTTCATGACCCAGATAATCATGATGGTGTGATCACTCACCTAGAGCCAGACATCCTGGAATGTGAAGTCAAATGGGCCTTAGGAAGCATCACTATTAACCAAGCTAGTGGAGGTGATGGAATTCCAGTTGAGCTATTTCAAATCCTGAAAGATGATGCTGTGAAAGTGCTGCACTCGATATGCCAGCAAATTTGGAAAACTCAGCAGTGGCCACAGGACTGGAAATGGGCAGTTTTCATTCTAGTCCCTAAGAAAGGCAATGCCAAAGAATGCTCTAACTATTGCACAATTGCACTCATCTCACACGCTAGTAAAGTAATGCTTACAATTCTCCAAGCCAGGCTTCAGCAACATGTGACCCATGAACTTCCAGATATTCAAGAGGGTTTAGAAAAGGAAGAGGAACCAGAGATCAAATTGCCAACATCTGCTGGATCATCGAAAAAGCAAGAGAGTTCCAGAAAAACATCTTATTTCTGCTTTATTGACTATGCCAAAGCCTTTGACTGTGTGGATCACAATAAACTGTGGAAAATCCTGAAAGAGATGGGAATACCAGACCACCTGACCTGCCTCTTGAGAAACCTGTATGCAGGTAAGGAAGCAACAGTTAGAACTGGACATGGAACAACAGACTAGTTCCAAATAGGAAAAGGAGTATATCAAGGCTGTATATTGTCATCCTTCTTATTTAACTTATATGCAGAGTACATCATGAGAAATGCTAGGCTGGAGGAAGCACAAGCTGGAATCAAGACTGCTGGGAGAAATATCAATAACCCCATATATGCAGATGACACCACCCTTATGGCAGAAAGTGAAAAAGAACTATAAAGCCTCTTGATGAAAGTGAAAGAGGAGAGTGAAAAAGTTGGCTTAAAGCTCAATGTTCAGAAAACTAAGATCACGGTATCCAGTCCCATCACTTCATGGCAAATAGATGGGGAAACAGTGGAAACAGTGGCTGACTTTACTTTTCTGGGCTCCCAAATCACTGCAGATGGTGATTGCAGCCATGAAATTAAAAGACGCTTACTCCTTGGAAGGAAAGTTATGACCAATCTAAACAGCATATTGAAAAGCAGAGACATTACTTTGTCAGCAAAGGTCCGTCTAGTCAAGGCTATGGTTTTTCCAGTGGTCAGGTGTGGATGTGAGAGTTGGACTATAAAGAAAGTTGAACACTGAAGAATGGATGCTTTTGAACTGTGGTGTTGGAGAAGACTCTTGAGAGTCCCTTGGACTGCAAAGAGATCCAATCAGTCCATCCTAAAGGAGATCAGTCCTGAATATTCATTGGAAGGGCTGATGCTGAACCTGAAACTCCAATACGTTGGCCACCTGATGCGAAGAACTGACCTATTTGAAAAGACCCTGATGCTGGGAAAGATTGAGTGCAGGAGGAGAAGGGGATGACAGAGCATGAGATGGTTGGATAGCATCACCGACTCAACAGACATGGGTTTGGGTGGACTCTGGGAGCTGGTGATGGACAGGGAGGCCTGGAATGCTGTGGTTCATGGGGTCGCAAAGAGTCAGACACGACTGAGCGACTGAACTGAACTGAACTGAAATTAATCTTTAATGTTACATTATTTTTCTTGAAACTTTCATATAGAAATGATTATGAATGCTCCCATAATGGTGGCATTCATAAACAAGTTTAAATATCTGTGGAAGACAAATTCACCTAAAATTTCTGTAACAGAATTTCTCAATCTTTTTATGGTCATTTTGGATTGAATCATTCTTTGTTTGGGGACACTCTGTGCATTGTAGAATATTTAGAAGTATCCTGGTTTCTATACGCTTGATATCAAAATTACCTCCCTCGGTCATGATAATCAGATATGCCTCTAGACATAGCCAAATGTCTCACTGCATTTTCATCCCTGTTGAAAGGTACTGCTTTAGAATTCTTACACCATATCCCAAGAGTTCTTCCAGAGAAACTCTGTTCTTGCAGATAGACTTTAAGGACCTAGAATACAAACAGCCCACTAACAAGCTATCTAACTACATTCTGGCACTCTTCATTTTCTTCACCTGCCTAATCAGAAAAGTGAAACACATACTTTAAAAATTATATGACTTATTTCTTTATGATCTTCGAAAGATACCTCTGAAACTCAGAAGCCAATTACTAAGTAATTTATCTCTACTCATGTCAGTTCTTGGGCTTCCCTCGTGGCTCAGATGGTAAAAAAATCTGCTCAGCTATTCAAATTAATGGAAAGGAATTTTTAAAAAAAGGAAGAATGAAGGAAGAAAATAAGAAAAATGTCAGACTTGTGTGTGTGTGAGTGTGCCATTTGCTGTAATTGTAACAAGTATATATCAACATTTTAGATATATGTATATATATATATGTGTGTGTATATATATATATATATATATATATATATATATATATATATATATATATACTGCCTTTGGTTTTATTTTTCTGCATAAGTATATATAAAAACAGAAGTTTTCATTTGCAAAACAAAGTAATCTACACACAATACCCCATGTTTGCTCTGATATTAGAGTACTGAAGAAGAGTTTTCACTTTCACATTTTAAGAAAGATGCAAAGCTCACGACCCCCAAGTCAGTACTCGCTCCAATTAAAATAAAAGAAATAGAATTTTTACTTTCAAACTCTGATTTCAAAAGAAATACATATTTAAAATAATCATGCTAATGTGTCAGGTTTATTTTACATTTCTTATAGGTGGAAATTGAAGCTCCAGTGTGTTTTCTTATTTCTGGGTCTAAAAACAAAATTTGAAATCATTGCTTGTACTTGCTTGTTATTTACTCCATAGAAAGAGATAAGAGGATATAGTTTTTGTTTTGCTTTGTTGTTTTTACACATTTATAGAGAATAAAACTACCGGATTATTTACTTTTGTAGTATTAGATACTAAGAAATAACAAAAGCTAAAATAAAGACTTAGAGCAACTCTCCTAATGAATTGTAATTAACAATATCCAAGAAACCTTACAAGCTTTAAAAAGACAACTTCAACTTATTCTGATTCTTTGAACTGATGTCAGATCGTCTTAAGAAATCAATCATTGGATGGTCTTTAGAAATCAATCAATGACACTTCTGACTTTTAACTCTGTTCTTAGATTGTGCCTTACTCAATTTTTTATATCATCTATAAAGTACAAAAGGCTATAAAAAAGTAGTGGCTCTTCCCTAATTTGATTAATTTTATTCTCTCTCGTTCTTAAGAGCAGTTAATCTTATAGCCTTTGACAATAAAAATGAATTCTATGTAAGGATTTATTCTCAACAGTTAGGGAGTTATTGGAGAATGCTCTTCTCTCTGGTTTTAAAAATCTATGTGTCATATGTGCCCACCAGCCTACTCAGGTGATAGTTTTAAAAGTAATTTTGGAAAGGAGGTTTCAAAAGCATCAATAGTTTATCGTGCTTTGAAAGTGTCATAGAAGTTTGTAAAAGTGTGCCGTTTCCTTATTAAACAGATTTTTTAATCATCTAATATGTGCCAGACTCTGTTCTACTCTGATAAGTTCTATGAAGAAAATAGATGGTTGTGATAGCAACATGAGAGAAAGTGTGATTTATATTAGGCAGTTGGAAAACTCATAACAGATGATATGAGACAGTTTTTGCTGAGATAGTTTGCAGGTAAGAAGCATGGAATAGTTGACAATCAACAATCCAGACAAAAAGAAAACAATGAAAATAAAACTTAAGGGAGGACTGAGCTTTGAACTTCAGAAAACAAGGAAGGACCACGCCTTCAGCATGCATAAGGTAGTGAGAAACAATAAGAAAAAGAAAACACTTAAATCCCATAATATGCCAAATGATGCATAGAAAATTATAAATATTGCTATCCAAAAAATGAGGCATTATTAGAAGATGAATCTATGTGTTGAAAAGGCACAATATTTTTTAAGCCAAGTAATTGTCTAATGTAAATTCTTCGTAATATCCAAAGTGGTGTTGTTATTCAGTCACTAAGTCTGTCCAACTCTTTGGGACCCCATGGACTGCAGAACACCAGGCTCCCCTGTCCTTCACTAGCTCCTGGAGTTTGCTCAAATTCATGTTCGTTGAGTCAGTGATGCTATCTAACCATGTCATCCTCTGCCACCCCCTTCTCCTTTTGCCTTCAATCTTGTCCAGCATCAGGGTCTTTTCCAATGAGTTGGCTTTTCCCATCAAGTGGCCATTGCAGTTAGCTTCAGCATTAGTCCTTCCAGTGATATTCAGGGTTGATTTCCTTTAGGATTGACTGGTTTGATCTCCTTGCAGTCCAAGGAACTCTTAAGGGTCTTCTCTAGGACCACAATTTGAAAGTATTAATTCTTTGGCACTCTGCCTTCTTTACGGTCCAACTGTCACATCAGTACATGACTACTGGAAAAAATCATAGCTTTGACTATACGGACCTTTATAGGCAAAATGATGTCTTTTCTTTTTAATATGCTGTCTAGGTTTGTCATAGCTTTCCTTCTATGTGGCAAGTATCTTAATTACATGGCTGTAGTCACCATCCACAGTGATTTTGGCACCCAAGAAAATAAAATCTGTCACTGCTTCCAATTTTCCCCCCTCTTTTTGCCATGAAGTGATGGAACCAGACGCCACAATCTTAGTTTTTTGAATGCTGAGTTTCAAGTCAGCTTTTTCACTCTCCTCATTCACCCTCATCAAGAGGCCCTTTTGTTCCTCTTCACTTTCTGCCATTAGAGTGTTGTCATCTGTATATCTGAAGTTGTTGAATATTTCTCCCAGCAATCTTGATTCCGACTTGTGATTCATCCAGCCCAGCATTTCGCATGATGTACTCAGCATATAAGTTAAATAAGCAGGTTGACAATATACAGCCTTGTTGTACTCCTTTCCCACTTTTGAACCAGTCAGTTTTTCCATGTAAGGTTCTAACTGCTACTTCTTGACCTGCATACAGGTTTCTCAGAAGACAGGTAAGATGGCTTGGTATTCCATCTCTTCAAGAATTTACCAGTCTTTGTTGTGATCCACAATGTCAATGTGAAGGGGCTTATGTAACTCAATGAAGATATGTCTCATGCCATTCAGAGTACCCAAGATGAATGGGTCATAGTGAAGAGTTCTGACAAAATGTGGTCCACTGGAAAAAGGAATGGAAAACCATATTTCAGTGAAGAATAAAATCATGGCTAATATCATAAGAATGGAAAGAAAATCTTCAGAGATCAAGAAAAAAACAAGTGCAAATATTTAGCGGGAGAGGTTAGTTTTATCTTATTCTAAAGTTTTTATCCAAATGACCACAAGAGGAACTATAAATCTTGTGCAAATGCTAAATGAATGAGATGAACATACTCAAGATGAGACATGAATTAAGCAGCATGCTAAGGGAGAATGAGCAAAGTACAAAACAAAACCACAGTAAAAATAATGAACATTAGCATAGGCAATTAGGATATTTGCTTGTATCCAATTAGATCTGAGTAAAATAAAAAAAAAATCTCCCTTGTGAGATGGCTGCCTTTAAGATAGATTCTGGCCTGAATATTATATTCTTTACATGGTCTATAGAGATAGAAACAAACAAAAAATTAAATTAGCTCTTCATTTTAACTGTCACAGGCACATGTCAAAGGCAAAAGGAACCTGCACTAGAAGAAAATACATTCAGATTTAAATAATGATAATTTATATGGAACATACATTCAAGTATTAGACATCACATAATATAAAGCAATACCAGTTATTTGAGGGAGAGTAGACAAAATATTCACACAATAATATCAGACTTGAGTTTCACATACAAATAATGATGCATCATAGATTCTTATACAACTATAGTTGATATTTTAAGGAATTAAAACTAGTTAAGAATCACAAGACCACAAAAAATATTCAGACATGTCTGAAAATGATAAAAAGGAACTTTTCCAAATTCATATAATAATTTGTGAATAATGAGAATATTTAAAATCAAAATTAGCAAGGTTAAGTTTCAAATTTGACACAGCTGTATAAGAGATATATTAAAGTATAAAACAGCTCTAAAGAATTTTTTTTAATGAAACACTGAGAAATAAATAGATGGAAATATGAAGAAGTAAAGATGTATGAAAGCTATAAGAGATGGACTAACATAAGTATTAAAAAAAAAAAACAAAAAAAACTTCCATGCGGAAAGGTAGAGAATGCTAATTTTTAAGGAGCGATTTTTAAAAAGAACACTTTTAAAGAATAAACACATTATCATATCAGTTCAGTTCAATTCAGTTCAGTCGCTCAGACACGTCTGACTCTTTGCGACCCTGTGGACTGCAGCACGCCAGGCCTCCCTGTCCATCACCAACTCCTGGAGTTTACCCAAACTCATGCCCACTGAGTCAGTGATGCCATTCAACAATCTCATCTTCTGTAATCCCCTTCTCCTCCCTCCTACAATCTTTCCCAGCATCAGGGTATTTCCCAATGAGTCAGTTCTTCGCATCAAGTGGCCAAAGTATTGGAGTGTCAGCTTCAACATCAGTCCTTTCAATGAACACCCAGGACTGATTTCCTTTAGGATGGACTGCTTGGATCTCCTTGCAGTCCAAGGGACTCTCAAGAGTCTTCTCCAACACCACAGTTCAAAAGCATCAATTCTTCAGTGCTCAGCTTTCTTTATAGTCCAAATGTCACAGCCACACATGACTATTGGAAAAACCATAGTCTTGACTAGATGGACATTTGTTGGCAAAGTAATGTCTCTGCTTTTTAAAATGCTGTCTAGGTTGGTCATAACTTTCCATCTTAGGAGTAAGCGTCTTTTAATTTCATGGCTGTAATCACCATCTGCAGTGATTTTGGAGTCCAAAAACATAAAGTCTGCCACTGTTTCCATTGTTTCCCCATTTATTTCCCATGAAGTGATAGGACCAGATGCCATGATCTTAGTTTTTTGAATGCTGAATTTTAAGCCAACTTTTTCACTCTTCTCTTTCACTTTCATCAAAAGGCTCTTTAGTTCTTCTTCACTTTCTGCCACAAGGGTGGTGTCATCTGCATATATGAGGTTATTGATATTTCTCCCAACAATCTTGATTCCAGCTTGTGCTTCTTCCAGCCCAGCATTTCTCATGATGTACTCTGCATATAAGTTATATAAGCAGGGTGACAATATACAGCCTTGATGTACTCCTTTTCCTATTTGGAACCAGTCTGTTGTTCCATGTCAATTTCTAACTGTTGCTTCCTGACCTGTATACAGATTTGTCAAGAGGCAGGTCAGGTGGTCTGGTATTCCCATCTCTTGAAGAATTTTCCAAAGCTTATTGTGGTCCACATAGTCAAAGGCTTTGGAATAGTCAATAAAGCAAAAGCAGATGTTTTTTTCTGGAACTCTCTTGCTTTTTCAATGACCCAGTGGATGTTGGCAATTTGATCTCTGGTTCCTCTGCCTTTTATAAACCAGCTTGAATGTCTGGAAGTTCACGGTTCACATATTGTTGAGGCCTGGCTTGGAGAACTTTGAGCATTACTTTACTGGCCTGTGAGATGAGTGCAATTGTGTGGGAGGTTGAACATTCTTTGGCATCGCCCTTCTTTGGGATGGAATGAAAACTGACCTTTTCTAGTCCTGTGGCCACTGTTGAGTTTTCCAAATTTGCTGGCATATTGAGTGCCGCACTTTCACAGCATCATCTTTCAGGATTTGAAATAGCTCCACTGGAATTCCATCACCTCAAATCCTCAGAAGGATAGAGAAATATAAACCTATACCTATTTTACTCATAAAATTGCATATCTAAGTTATATAAGATTATTATCAAAGTAGCAAGTGCAAAAGACTATCTTCAAAGATGATTTTTAACGGCAATAACACAAGCCAAAGCCAGTGAAAAATATTTTCAGAAGAGAATTCCACAATGTGTGAGATTATATTTCAAAAAATATGAAATGATTACTTTTTCAGATTGTTTTTCAATCTGAGTTATTCAATAAACAAATATCAAGATGAAAAGAATTATCCCAAGAAAAATGTTACGAAAGTATAAAAATACAAACTAAGGAAAGAAATACAGTACACATATACAAGTTCATCTAGGCAAAAAAATGGGCCAAATATATAGAGCTCAAACATAAGCCAATAAGAGCATGTAAACTGAAGGGCAGGGATTGGAGTGAAAGCATTTGTGTTTTAATCATTTTTTGTCGATTAGAGTTGATAACCAAAGGTGTGAATGCTGCTTACACTAAGCTTATAATTTTCCTTACCTATCTGAATTTAGTTTTCAGTTCAGTCGCTCAGTTGTGTCCAACTCTTTGCAACCCCATGAACTGAAGCACGCCAGGCCTCCCTGTCCATCACCAACTCCCGGAGTTTACCCAAACTCATGTCCATTGAGTCGGTGATGCCATCCAACCACCTCATCCTCTCTTGTCCCCTTCTCCTCCTGCCCTCAATCTTTCCCAGCATCAGGGTCTTTTCAAATGAGTCAGCTCTTCGCATCAGGTGGCCAAAGCATTGGAGTTTTAGCTTCAATATCAGTCCTTCAAATGAACACCTAGGACTGATCTCCTTTAGGATGGACTGGTTGGATCTTCTTGCAGTCCAAGGGACTCTCAAAAGTCTTCTCCAACACCACAGTTCAAAAGCATCAATTCTTCAGTGCTCAGCTTTCTCTATACTCCAACTCTCACATCTATACATGACTACTGGAAAAACCATAGCCTTGACTAGATGGACCTTTGTTGACAAAGTAATGTCTCTGCTTTTTAATATGCTGTCTAGGTTGATTTTATCTACCTTTAAATGAATATACTTAGCATTCTGTGTACTTAGTACTGTTTCATCTTGTGATTTACTGCTAGCTTTTCTTGATACATCTAAATGCATCAGAAACTTGCATAGTTTCATCCTTATTAAAATTTCTACTTGAAGCCTTTTTGATTGGTTTCAATCTGATATCATTACCCATCTCTTTTCCCTAAATTTCCATTGATTCTTCTCATATGGAGAGTTTTGACCTCTCTTTTGGGCTTAATCTCCTGATTCTTCTTTTTAATTCTTCTTTGTTTACTCTTTTGAAATGTGCATTCTCTAGTCACTTTTGGAGAATGCATGCTTGCTCAATTACTTTATTCATGTCTGACTCTTTGCAACCCTGTAGACCTTAGCCCATCAGGCTTCTCTGTCCGTGGGATTCTCCAGGCAAGAATACTGGAGTGGGTTGTCATTCCCTTCTCCAGGGGATCTTCCTGATTCAGGGATCAAAAGCGGGTCTAGGTACATCTTAATTTGAGGTCCATGGAAAAATGCTTAAGAGGAGCCTTTTTTGGTCCTTCTTTATTCGAATGAGTGCTTGCAGTAGAAGATAAATGAGAGAAGTGGGGTAAGCAGTGGGAGACAGTTAGCCAAGTATGGCATTTCAGCTGGAGTGTAGCTTCATTCTGATAAATAGCTTGGAGTGTTCTGGAAGTTGAATTTATCACTGACTGGATCTCACTTTAAGGAATGGAAACTAACATTTTGTAACTCTATAACAGTCTGTCATATTGCCCCTTTGGAGGAATAATAACATGATCTCCCAGCAGACCAGGCTCTTTAGACCCAGAACAATTCTCAGAGAAGGGACAGAAAAAGAAAGCAATCCACTAAAGGCAACATTCACAGCACCTGGGGTGGGGGTGGGGGGGAATGGGTGCATCTGGCAGTAAAGAGGATTAAGAAAGTTGCTGATAGTTTCTGACCAGTTGCACTTGATTCTCACACTCTTCATTCATCTAGTTGCAAATTCACCAATGTTCAGGTTGGTCAGATTTCTGGGAAAACTTACAAGAAATGGGATAGTAGAATAAATTAAATACTCTATTGCTTGAGTAGGTCTAGAAGCTATAACTGACACTTCTCCTGCACTTCAAATCCTATACCCTTCACCACATTGGCAGTTCTGCTGGCCTGGCTAGTTGGCCTGATGGCAAGAATTAGGTGTGCGTTATTGAGGTTTCTGAACATTGGACCCCATGCCCTTATTAGTCTGTGATTGCTATACTTGCCATTTTTAGCTCAAACTGGATAAAAGAATACCATAAATAATTTTGATAACCTAGTTTACAAACACATTTCTCCTTAACCCCATTATTTATCCATTAACAACCTTCCTTTCTACCAGAGTTATTTCCCCTGACAGTTGGATAATAGTTTTTTGTTTGTTTGTTTGTTTTGCTTTTTCAGAGAATCACTTCTCCCGACCTGCAACCCCAAGCTGGGAAAAAAGACCTTAAGTCTTACAGAACTTATGATGGCATAGGAAACACAGTATCTCCAAGTAGCTACTCAAGTGATGATAAAATCCACTTCTATTTCTATTCTTTGTTTCCAGACCATCTACTCTAATGGTTGGGAACACAGTACCATGTAATGGTTGATGTTTTCAGGCAGTTAATATCAAAATCGAGCATTCATCAAAATTATCTGGAGGGTTTGTTGAAAAACTGTTTACAGAGCTCCACTGAAGGAGTTTCTGTTTCAGTAGATTTGCGTTGAGACTTAAGAGTGTATTTCCTATAAATTCCCAGGTAATACTGATAGTACTGACAAAGGAATAAAGCTTTGATACCTATTGATTAATCTAAACAATAGTGCCCCACTACTGCAGGATGAGATCTCCAAGACAGTATTTGTTCAAGCTTTTTTTGAGAAGTGTAATATATTGTACTAAATGAGGATTCCATGATTGTAAGTTCACTGTTGCATTATAATTTCTGTACTGTGGTTCACTTGGTTTGAAACAAGCTCATACAAGGTTCATATTAGTTTTAATAGATCAGACATTCTTTGAATCCTTGAATGTGGGTGTTGCTGGCTGGAGTATGGCAGGCAAGAAATATTCTTCAAACGTGTGTCAATTCTGAGCAAGATAATGCATTTTTCTTTCAAGGCTAGAAAGGGTCCTAGTGGTCAACTTGCCAGCAAGTAGCTAGTTGGCCACCTTGGTTTCTCTTCATGGCTAGCTGGACACTAAAGAGTGACACTAGCTAAACCTGAAGTGAAAAATAATTCATGCCTTTGGGGTCAAGAGAAATCACCATTTTTTTCAACATATTTACTAGAGAAACAATGAACCTAATACAAAGTTTATATTGGCCAAGGATAGAGCTAGACTAATTTCTATTGGCTGGGTCATCCTATCCACTTGGTTTTCTGTTGCCACTCTAATGCAGTGGGTACTTTTTGTGTGACATAAATATACTTACACTTTGTGTATGTTTTAATAAGTCCATTCACATGCCTATCTCTGAGATTTTCTAAACTCAGATTTTCTAATTATGTTTCTACTAAGCCCTTGACCAATGAACTAAACTATTTTCTATCACTTAAAAATCTGTTGCTCACAAGGCCAATGTTTCTCCACTTAATGTAGATAACCAGGTTTACCACCCGCTGAAGGGAAAATAACCATGCCCACTGGAAAAACTTATTCTAAGAACTCTCTTTAAGGATATCTGCCTGGAATGCAGGAGAATGGGGTTCAATCCCTGGATTTGGAAGATCCTCTAGAGAAGGAAATGGCAACCCGCTCCAGTATTCTTGCATGGAGAATCTCATGGACAGAGGAACCTGGAATGGGATTGCAAGAGTCAGACATGACTTAGCAACTAAACCACCACCATGGCTAGGGATGTAATATGACAGCACTCCATTTATGATTTGCACATATATGCCTAATCAACCTACCCTTTGAACCAAACCTGGGCATTTTCCTCTTTCACACACTAAGCATGCTGCTGCTGCTGCTTAGTCACTTTAGTCATGTCCAACTCTGTGTGACCTTATGGACTGCAGCCTGCCAGGCTCTTCTGTCCATGGGGTTCTCTAGGCAAGAGTACTAGAGTGGGTTGCCATGCCCTCCTCCAGAGGATCATCCCATTCCAGGGATAGAACCCAGGTCTCCTGTATTTCAGGCAGAGTCTTTACTGCTAAGCCACTGGGGAACCCCACATAAGCATAGGGGCCCTTTCTCCCCCTCTTGCAGCTTTAATGAAGCTAGTGAGACCTGATTAAGCTGAAAAAAAAAACAAACAAACCAAAAAAACAGCCCTCTCAGAAATCCTGGCACTTTTACAATTAAGTCGTATGTAGATCTTCAGATGAATCTATTCTCCACTTACAGACGATGAGATCTCTTTAAGTGTTCTCAAGAAGGTCCTCAAATGCTCGCTTTGCTTTAAATTTCTGGCTAGTAAATTTAAACCCATGATTTTCTTTTGGAAGGATTACAGTTACATTTTATAAAGAGGTTTAACAAAGTAAAGTTATTAGCTTTTCACTGGCACAAAGTAATTTATTAGCTGTTATTTTTCCTAAATTTGACCCCTCATTCTCTTCAATCCCAAACCAGAAGAGCTCCCTCCATCTCTTCTTCCAGTGCAAGAATGACTTCAGGGGCAACCCACAGGAGTAAAACTATTTAATGTGGCTATTACGGGGGCTTCCCTGGTGGCTCAGTAATAAAGAATCTGCTTGCAAATGCAGGAGCTGAGGATTTGATCCCTGGGTCAGGAAGATCCTCTGGAGAAGAAAGTGGCAACTTACTTCAGTATTCCTGTCTGGAAAATCCCATGGACAGTGGCGTCTGGCAGGCTATAGTTCACGGGGTCACAAAAGAGTTTCAGACAAGACTGAGCGACTAATCAACCACAGTGGTATTATGGCCTGGATATTTGTGCCCTCCACGGAATCCACATAGTGAAATCCGAATCCCCATGTGATAGTATTAAGGAGATACAGCCATTAGGAGGTGATCAGTTCCCCTCATGAATGACTAGGTGCCCCCATGAGTAGGATTAATGCCCTTATTAGAGAAGAAATGAGAGCATGCTCTCTCTGAAATCCACCTGATGAGGATACAAGGAGAAGGCAGTCATCTGTCTGATAGGATAGAGCTCTCACTAGACAATGGATTTGCCTGCATCTAGATCTTGGAGTCCCAAGCCTATGGTAAGTTTGATATCACACCCTAAAACAACTAAGACAGTGACCTGGCATCACCCTAAAGAAAATCAGTGGTAAAAAAATAGATTTGTCATTTTTGGAATTTGTCTTCTGTTACTCAATTCTCTGATACATAATGGAAATTCTTTTACTCAGCACTTGACTCCTCAGGCACAAATCTTTACAAACTCCTTCACATATTTTCTCTAAAGATGGGTCAAACTAGACTAGGTGAGGCTAATTACTACTTATTCTAATTACTGTTTACACACCTGCATGTATGGAGTAGGAAATGACAACCTGCTCCAGCTTTCTTCCCTGGAAAATCCTAGGCAGAGGAGATTGGTAGGCTCCAGTCCCTGGGGTCACAAAGAGTTGAACACAACTGAGTGACTGAGCACAAACCTGCATGTATATTTTTTTCTCATTATAAAGTCATTACCACAAGATTGATGTCCCCTTGTTAGGGACAGCAACTGATGCACACACATTTCTGAAACTTTAATCTCACTTGGTTAAATTCAGCAGTATTGTATTGTGTGTGTTTCGCAGAATGTGAAATTTCCAGAATTTTCATCTGTTTTCCCTTGATTTACCACTTTATCTATCCTCCCTTCTGTCTCTCTCTTGCTCTTTTTTTTTTCTCTTTCTACCTCTGGTTCTTGCTCTCTCTCATTCTCCTCACATCTCTGCACCCTTGACAAATTCTTTTTGGTTTTTCAAGAATGTAGTTACTTAACACCTGTATTTCTTCAAACAAATCTTGATACTCCACTCCCTGCTACAGAAAAGGAAGGAAACTGTTAATTAACATATTTAGGGTGCTAAAGTTTAACAATGGGAAGGGGCAGTGTAGAATTTTTGTTTTATATTTGCATCTTTTGATCCTAATATAATTTCTAAATTTTTTGTAAATATCCTTACTTTTAAATCATACTACATGATGCTTCAGTGTAAAATAGAATGCTCTAGACATGGAGCAATGGAACTAGAAACCTTTCATAAAAGAATGATTAAAATATTTACATAGATGTCAATTCTATCTTCAAATAATACGCAGGCTTTTAATCTCTTCAGTTTCTAATGATAATTCTGATCTTGTAAAATATCTTGTAGAGCTGTTCTTTCTTTTCTAATTAAGTGATTTTGAGTCTATCCATCAGCTCTTACAGTTTTCAAAATCTGGGTATTAAAACTTTATCTACTTAAGGCCATTGAGATTAGCTAGCTAGTAAATGAGGTAAAAATATATATATATATTTAACTCCAGGTCATGATGGGCAGGTTTCTTTGACATTCTTTGAAAGATCAAAAGATAATTGAAATACACTGTGAAATAACTACAGAAATAACAGCAATTTAAGGGAAAATAAGCACAAAAATGCCGTCTGACTCTTAGGCTCACCTATGTGTTCCTCTGAAAAAACATAGAAGAGCCTGAGTGAAATATATTGGTTTCTTCTAGGAATATCCTAAAAAATTTCAAGGCCTTTTTCTTTCAATCCATTATAGTGTTTATGGCTGCAAACCATTTAAGTTATTCTGGATTTTGGAGAATTGCCTTTTTAGAAGATTATTTTGATTCTGTAGGACCACTGACCTTTTAAAGACTGAAAATTCATGAAGGCTATAACATAGAAAAGTCATTGTAATAATGTCAGTACTCTATATATCTCTAGTAACATTTGGAGTGCATCTGAAATGCATTATTCTTAGAGCCTCTTTGGAAAATTTAATCTCTCTATATATATATTGAATTTGATATATTTCAGGAAGCACTTCCAAATTTGTTAGAATTCCTAGGCTTGAATTTCTCAGGACCGAAAAAAAAAAAAACCACTTCCCTGGAGGCTTTTGGTACATAGAACATATAGAATAAATTGTTTAAGCTCTTCAACTGTCATATCTGCTAGCGTTACCAGGAAGAATTAAAAACATTAGCAAATATAACCTATAAAATGTTATTTTACCTGATAAGATTTTGATTTCCAGGAAGACAATACTTATGATTTAAGGTCAATTTTCAAGATTTTTATTTCATATTTCTGGACAGGCACACATAGCTATTAACATTTTTATAAAGACTTTGAGAATTTTTTAGGACATTCCTAGAAGAAATTGTTTTTAGTATAGACATTAGTATAGAAATAATTCATTCAGTCATGATATTTAAACTATAAATTATATTTAACTGTGTTTCAAAGTACCTATAAGATTAGTCCTCCTAGAAAGCAGTTAATGAGAACCAATGTTCTTGAGAAGAACTATAAAGGAATAAACTACTTTTATTTCTCATTGGCCTGCTTCTTTACAAATAGCTGCTTATCTGATATCTAATACTCCATTTTCTAACATAAAGATAGGAAACAAGAAAAAATTCAGCACTTTCTAAATGAATCCCCTAAATAGTATAACTGTTGCTTTTATTTTCCTTTCAATATTATCTTTGCTTCAATATTGTTTATTGATTAAGAGCCCAGTCAGAAGACTAAGGGAATGGGGTGAAAACTATTTCACTAAATATTCCTTCAATTTAGTTCAAATTTCAATCATGATAAGCAAGGAAAACTACTTAGTACAAAAATTTATACAAAACAATTCGTTCAAATGAATCCATTATGAGTTTAATAATAATTTAAACTGGAAATACATTTAAATAGCGGGGAGGAGGGCATGGTTGCGAGCTAGCTGCTCAGATGTTAGTTAGAAATATTGTATTGCAATCTCAAATGGTGGAGCTGAGTTCACAGTATAGGAATAAGAAAGAGTAAGATAGTAGAGCAAATGTTAATGTAAATTATCTGATTTACATTAAAAATGAAAAATGTAAAAAAATAAAAACAGGGTCAAATAGGCAGCAGTTAAAAATTACCAATATTCATTTTAAGATAGTCTTTCACCTCTATGTTTTTCTTGCCTTTTTAAAAAATTGTTGGTCAAAAGGAAATAGCATGAGCTCTCAATGTGAATGACACAGAGATTAGTATTTGTTCTAATTGTTGATGATTCTAAAATTGACTCAATTACATGCTAATTTTAAAAGTGAATGCATCCAACTTTTCCTGATTTGAAATGTTTATTGTAGAGTTCTATTGTTTACTTTTTTGTTTACTGGTTTTAAGTAGATATGATTTAACAGAGTGTACAAGTTCTCTTTAGCTTTATTCATTGAGGTTTGTTTTCTTCCCAGCACTTATAATAAACTTTTTTTTTTTTCTGATTCTGTTAAGAAGATAACATAGTTCTTTTAACCTGTAAGAGTTAATTTAAAAATTTATCTTCAGGGCTTCCCTGGTGGCTCAGTGGTAAAGAATCCACTTGCTAGTGCAGAATTAGCCCTGATTCAGGAAAATCCCACAGGAGCAACTAAGCCTATGTTTTACAACTACTGAGCCTATGCTCTGTGCCACAACTAAAAGAAGCCTATACACCTAGAGATCTGCAAAAAGAGAAGCCATTGCAATGAGAAGCCTGTGTACTGCAATTAGAGATTTGCCCTGGCACTCTGCAGCTACAGGAATGCCCACACAGCAACAAAGACCAAGAAATGCCAATAAATAAATAAATAAATATTTATAAAAATAACTTCAAAGTGTTAAACTCTTTTTGCCTTCTTATTTTTATCTTACTGGATGGAGTTTCTTAATATTTGGTTCATTTGGGGTTTGCTTCAAAACCATGAATAAAACAGTCATGCAAGTTTCCTTTTTCTTCCTCTCCTTGTCTGATTTTTGTACCTATGTTACAAACTTTAAGAATGACTACAGGATTTTTGTATTTTATTCTATTGCCTAGACAAAAATTTTGGAAAAGACAAAATATGCTTCTAAAATTTTTGGTGAAACATACCTATAAAAGCAGAAATAGATGTTTTTCTGGAACTCTCTTTCTTTTTCAATGATCCAGTGGATGTTGGCAATTTGATCTCTGGTTCCTCTGCCTTTTCTAAATCCAGCTTGAATATCTGAAGTTCGCAGTTCATGTATTGCTGAAGCCTGGCTTGGAGAATTTTGAGCATTACTTTACAATCGTAAAGTAGATGAGTGGAATTGTGCGGTAGTTTGAGCATTCTTTGGCATCACCCTTCTTTGAGATTGGAATGAAAACTGACTTTTCCAGTCCTGTGGTCACTGCTGAGTTTTCCAAATTTGCTGACATATTGAGTGCAGCACTTTCACAGCATCATCTTTTAGGATTTGAAATAGCTCAGCTGGAATTCCATCACCTCCACTAGCTTTCTTCGTAGAGATGCTTCCTAAGGCCCACTTGGCTTCACATTCCAGGATACAGTCTCTGATTTTTTTGTTTTATTTTAGTCTTAAACAAAAATATACTCATTTTATAAACTATCTGCTATTTTTTTTAGTGTTTATACACTTTCCCCTTTCCCTAATTCTTCATTGGATACTTAAGTTATATATATATTTTTTTTTAATTATAAAGTTTCAGTACAATATCTTTCCCTCAATGTACTATTTTGCTACATTCCTCCGCCTTGAGATATAGTATTTCTACACATTTCAAACAGATGATAGATGATAGGCATGTATGTAAAAAGCTATACATGGACATATATGTTATTTTCCTATGTTTCATTTTTTGACTCATGACTTGAATTTGTAAGTCCTTAATATGTAATATTTTGAATTTTATCCTTTTGTCTATTCAGTTCAGTTCAGTCGCTCAGTCATGTCTGGCTCTTTGCAACCCCATGAACTGCAGCACGCCAGGCCTCCCTGTCCAACACCAACTCCTGGAGTCCACTCAAACCCATGTCCATTGAGTTGATGATGCCATCCAACCATCATCCTCTGTCGTCCCCTTCTCCTTAACACTATTTAACTCCATGGTGACATAGTAATTTTCTTAGTGATATTTAATATTGAGAATGCATTGACAAAATATTATGACCTAAGTGATAATTTTAAGTTTTATGTGTCTTTGATATGAATGTTTACTGTGTGTTAGATACACGATTAATATAGAAGTTTATTAGATAAAGCTTGAAAATTGTGCTTTATGGATTTATTTCAGAATAATGGTAATGATGTAATGTTTACTGCAAATGTGAAAAATATCTTTTATATTATATTATAAACAACCACTAGGCATTTGCAATATATCATACCTTTCCTTTGCTTCTTAGTCTTCCTTTTATATATTAGGCTCTCCAATAGGGATCCATAAACTAAGCAAATTATTCCCAAAAGCATTCATTTGTTATCAATTTTATAATAATATGATTATTAAAACATTTATATGGCAATATTATAACAGAAATGATAGAAAATATTAAGACCTATTTTAATAAGGAAATGAGCTCTTTTTATTGATATTTTTATTTACTTGTTGTTTTTCAGATATGCCTGACTCTTTGCAACCCCATTGACTGCAGCACGCCAGGCTTTCCTGTCCTTCACCATATCCCAGAGCTTGCTCAAACTCATGTCCATTGAGTCAGTGATGCCATCCAGCCTTCTTGTCCTCTGTTATCCCCTTCTCTTCCTGTTTTCACTCTTTCCCAGCATCAGGGTATTTTCTAATGAGTTGGCTCTTTGCATCAGGTGGCCAAAGTATTGGAGTTTCAGCTTCAGCATCAGTCCTTTCAATGAATATTCATGATTTATTTCCTTTAGGATGTACTGGTTGGATCTCCTTGCAGTCCAAGGGACTCTCAAGAGTCTTCTCCAACACCACATTTCAAAAGCATCAACTCTTTGGTGCTCAGCCTTCTTTATGGTCCAACTCTCACATCCATACATAACTACTGGGAAAATTATAGCTTTGATTAGATGGACCTTTGTTAACAAAGTAATGTCTCTGATTTTTAATATGCTATCTAGGTTTGTCACAGTTTTTCTTCCAAGGAGCAACTGTCTTAATTTCATGGCTGCAGTCACCATCTGCAGTGATTATGGAGCCCAAGAAAATAAAGTCTGTCACTGTTTCCATTATTTTCCCATCTATTTGCCATGAAGTGATGGGAGCAGCTGCCATGATCTTCACTTTTTGAATGTTGAGTTTTATGCCAGCTTTTTCATTCTCTTCTCTCATCTTCATTAAGAGGCTCTTTTGTTCTTCTTTGCTTTCTGCCATTTTTATTTAATTACAAATCTCTTATTTTTAAACTCATTTAAGTATATGCTTTTGAACTGTGGTGTTGGAGAAGACTCTTGAGAGTCCCTTGGACTGCAAGGAGATCCAATCAATCCATCCTAAAAGAGATCAATCCTGGCTGTTCATTGGAAGGGCTGATGTTGAAGCTGAAACTCCAATACTTTGGCCACCTCATGCAAAGAGTTGACTCATTGGAAAAGACCCTAATGCTGGGTAGGATTGGGGGCAGGAGGAGAAGGGGATGACAGAGGATGAGATGGTTGGACAGCATCGCTGACTCGATGGACATGGGTTTGGGTAGACTCCGGGAGTTGGTGATGGACAGGGAGGCCTGGCGTGCTGCAGTTCATGGGGTCACAAAGAGTCGGACACGACTAAGCGACTGAACTGAACTGAAGTATATGCAGAAGTTGTCAGGATTAGAAATGTTAAAGATTACTGGACATAAGAGTTGTTTAAAGTTTATTTTTAAACATTCTTTCATTTGAATGTTCATTTGTCAGACAATTTCAGTATGATTTTTACTATTTTAGTTACACAAAATCGTATTTAATTATTCCAATGTCACCTATTAGACATATAAATAAATTTTCAAGATAGTTTGTTTTTTTTTCTAACTCTATAAATGTTGTACCAGCACATGTAGCTGTTTCTTAAGCATTATAGATATCCGTTGTTATTTTCATTAAATAATAACATCATTTTGTATAAAGTTTCAAATTATTAAGCTTGAGCTTGAAGAAATGTAGCCATGGATAGCCTCAATGACTTACACAGGGACGTCACCCACTCCAAATGGAAATCCCATAGTGGAGTCTGTACTGTAAACAACAACAACTAAGGTTGCATATCCAAGTATCTGTATTAGCCTGGTCTTTAATGTATAGCAAAAATGGTCTAGTGGAGTCTGTAGTGAAGATGAACGGGAAAGTATATATCTCTTTTGTTTGTTCCCTTCAGCAGATCTTACAAATATTACCTTCATTTATGTAAATTTACAAAAAGTTAAATATTGAAAAAGTAAATCACCTAATTCAAAATACTAAAAGCTACATAAAAATTTAAAAAACAAATACTATATTCTTTCATTTATTTAACAGGTATTTAGTAAATCACTATCATCAGTCATACACCATTCCATTTATCAAACGACATTCCCAAGAGTCATATCTTCTATGAATAACAAAGATAATATGGTCACACTTGATTAAATGACCATTTCCCCCAAATATTGTTATGTTTTCATGATTTTCTAAAGTCATACGACCATAGGTAACATGTGAGATACTGTAATTTTAGCAGTACACTAAAGAGGCAAATATGTCAGGCAATATAGAATCCCTTCTTAGGGAATGAGGTAGAAAGGAAAGGGAATCTCAGGAAAAGCAAAAGGTTAACCTCTCAGGGTAACATGCAAATCCCAGGCTACGTTTTTCTGGTTTTGTGACATTGCTATAAAAGTAGATTGCACATCCACACATATGTGAATGCATACATGCATGCACACACTTACAGTACCCAAAATATCCACCATAAAATATGAAATTATGTTATATAATTTCTGCTATATTAGTAAGAGTGATGATTCCAAGGGTAAACTGTGGAATCCGGTATCCTTAGGCCCAGATAACTGTGGAAAGCTTGGCCCACTGAGGAAGTCTGGTTCATGGAGTCTGAGGAAGTCTGGTTCATGGACCAAGTGATTTGAGAAAATTGAAGCATAATTTATATTTTGACTGAGAATTAGTTTCATCTGATGGGTGGAAAATTTAAAGCTACATTTACAGAGTACTTTTGCAGTTAATATTCTTAATGTATATATTCCACTAATGAGATATAATCAGATAATATTGAGTATATGGTAGTGGAACACAAACATTTTTGTTTTTCCCCCAGTAACTGTTGGCCAAAACAAAAAACAAAAAACAAAAAAAAAAAAGGAAAGATCTGAGTATCTAGTGGTGCCAGGTTCTGTGTTACAGTGTCTAGTCACCAGCAATTAAGTTGCAAGAGCCAGTTTTCAAGGCAACAATAACAGAAGCAACAGTCCAAGTTTCCCTGTCTAGTTTGCAGCTGCATTAGTGTGACTTCCTCCTAACTCCACTCCTTCAGTCCTTCTAATAACTGTATAAGGACCAACACAATGAATTAAGTACTTTCTTCCTATGATATACTCAGAGTTGCCTCTGTTTCCTTCATTGAACTCTGATATAGATGAGAACTGAGCAACACTTTAGGATACAGACACAATTAAGATTTACGGACTATATAATAGCTATTTTAATGTGAACTCCTCATCTGACATTAATGGAAATAATAATATACTGTAGGTTTTTACCCTGGAAATATAAGCTGTTTCTTCTACTTAACTCCGGATGACTTTTTGTGCACACTCTGGTTCAGGAAATATAAGAGCCTGGGATCTTGGTAGGGTACATCTCTGATTCTTGACTCCATCCCTCATTTTTTTTTTTTTTTCATTTTTGGTCTCCCTCAACATTTTTTAAAACTGATTCTTCCTTTCCCAATCAGTTTATATAATTTCTTGGAAAAATCAGGTTCTTTTTTCATCTACTCTTCATAATCTGTTGTTAAAAGCACAGACTTTAAGCTCTGATTACCAAAAACAGGTAATTCAGAACTATTATTTTGGAATTTCAGACTCTAGTGGGTAATGACTAATTCCTAACTGAAGTTCAAGGACAATTTAATAAGCATTACGGACCTCTTGACTTAAGATTGCATGAACAAATTTGAGAGAGTATAGCATTTTGCAAGATAGGTTATCTGAATCTTTTATAAGATGCTAAAAAAGAGTCACTAATGGGAAAACAGTAACAGCAACATTACTTAAAGTCAGACATTTTGTTAAGACCATTGTGATGTTCCCATTGGCTATTATATTTCTACTACAGTTTAAATTAAAGAAAAAATTCTTTCGATTAGGCTGACAGTTACTAAATTTTACAGTTTCCCTGGTACCTTGGCTGGTAAAGAATCCGGCTGCAATGCAGGAGAACCTGTTTTGAATCCTGGGTTGGAAAGATCCCCTGAAGAAGGGATAGTGTATCCACTCCAGTATTCTTGGTCTTCCCTGGTGACTCAGCTGGTGAAGAATCTTCCAGCAATGTGGGAGACCTAGGTTTGATCCCTGGGTTGGGAAGATCCCCTGGAGAAGGGAAGATCCCCTGGAGAAGGGAACAGATACCCACTCCAGTATTCTGGCCTGAACAGTTCCATGGAATGTATAGTTCATGGGGTCACAAAGAATTGGACACGACTGAGCGAGTTTCACTTCACTACTAAATTAACATTGGGATTGATGGTTTAGATTTATTTTTATTGCTTGGGCTTTCGTCATTCTTCTCTGTTCCAGGATTCTACATAATTTTGTCCAAACCTAGACAATTTTCTCTTTCTAACTTTCTATAATGAAGAAAGATGAAAAGATAAAAATTAAAAGTTTCTATATTTATATGTCCAATCTGATCAAGCACTGATTTAGGGGGTACTTTATTTTAGTTTGAGACTTTTTAAGCTTTACTTGGCAGTTAGTTACATTGATTGAATAGACCCATCTGTCATCCCAGCAATTAGTTGGCTTGCATCTAGATGTACCAGGCGTGTATCCAATGTGAGAAGAGTCTTCTGTGGGAGGCCTTGATTATGAAAATAAGATTTGGCTTCCAAGAGAAATGCCAAGTGAATCTAGGCCATAAGCCTGTGAATTCATTCACGGTATTTTGGAGCTTTTCTAAGACCACATTTATTCAAACTACTAACTGAAAAAAGTTCATCTGTCAGAATGGAATTGGCTTCAGCTTCACTTTGGATAATTCCAAGGTGTTTTAAAATATTGCAATCACAACTGATAAAGTGGGAATCATTTATTGTTGTATTAACTTCAGTTCTACTGAAGCTGAACATACTAATGTTTGTATATTTGTATTTTAGCAGAATAATAGAGAAAAGATAATAGACACAGAAATAATAAAAATGATTGTTAAACCATTGAACTTTGGTTGAATACTAGACTGGCATAAGAGAATGAACCTTGCCAATTTGGTGAGTAGAGAGCATTAGGCAGAGATTATCAAATGTGCATGCTGTGAGGCAAAAGTGTGTTTAGTGAGTTTAGCAGAATATCCAAGAATCACTTTGGTTGAAGCAGTAATTATAGTGAGAGCAACTGGAGATGAGAAAAGAGATAATAGACCATTACCATTACTTTGGTTTTGCACAGAGTGGGATGGGGACCATAGGGGAATTTTGAGCAGAAAAAAAAATATAATCTGGATTTTAAAAATAAAACTATAGTTGATATGGAAAGAAGTAAGTAGAGAAGTACAGTGCTGGAAGGAGGGAGGCCAATTAGTAAGCAATCCAGTTAACAGATTATGGTGACTTTGTCCACAGTGGTAGCAATGGAAGTAGTAATAAATGTTTCGCATCCAGATTCTTTGTAGGTAGTACCCAAAGACTTTGCTGAAGATCACTGAAGATCAACATATATGAATGAAATATTTGGGTTAAAATTAATTTCCATGTGGTCTTAACTTTTGACAGCAGAAGTGCAGGCTATTTGCATCTTTCTTCTTCCCCCAACATAGAATCCTCAACTACAGGCACTGCACTTTTGTAACCCAATTTCATGATATACTCTATATTAGAAACATGCCACATTCAGTCCTGTTTACAATCATCTCACTATTCAAACTATACTCCTCTTTCTACAGCTCTGAGATCCACTGAGATATCTCAAATGCAGGTCAAACTTAATTCCAAAACAAAACAGTGTTTCCAGAACAGGAAATCTATTTTTCCTCCCTAGAGAAATATTATTTATTCAGATAATCAGGCCAGATATCTAGGATTTATCACTGATTTATGAATTTCTTCACCACCTACTTTCTGGTTCATATAATTTGAATTATGAGACTTTTATAGCATGAGTAGCCTTGAAAGAATGACTGTAGTAATTATGTATTTTATGTAATAAGTGCAATAAGTTGAGACATCTGTCCATCAAATGTCTCTCTGGTGTCACCTACAATTGTTTCTCATGTAGTTCACTGCTATTCCTTTAGACATCCAGCTGTTTCTTTACCCTTTATACTATTTTATCATTGTCAACATACTAGCACTTTAAGTTCCTTTATATTGTCGAATGGTAAAGACCTGACACTTGAAATTATCACAATTATTTGAATTATTATGTTTAGGAAAATGATCAAATATGGATGTGTTAAAATACAATTATTTACATTAAATAAATGTAACATATAATCTAATGCTGCTCATCAAAAACTGTCATACCACTATGCATCTGAGATGCTGTGAACTTTCAGGGCCCTAATAAAATCACTTTTATATTAACTAGGCTATCTTTTGTAAAGTATATCAATCTAAACGAAATGCAAAATTTCATGGAAATATCTAATGAATATGTTTTTCCATAAACACATTTCAATGAAACTTAGTTAGCTTTAACATTCTACTATTGAGGTAATAAGAGCAATCAAATTGCATTGCACTTAAAATAGCTCATACTTCATTTTTTAAAACTCAATCAAGGACAAAAAATCATTAATTTGTAGTATCTAACATAGCCTTTATTGGTTAAAGCAACAACTTTTTGCATTGTGCCACACTTTAGGGAACATTAAGTTATGTAAAGCTACTTGAGGCTAAATAGCTGTCAGCCTAACTGACAGGAGTCCTGAATGATGAGGCCATCAACAATTTGGCACCTTGGTAACTCATAACCTGCACACCAGTTTTCCACATTTTGTGGGGAGCTCTTGGTTATACTAAGAATCTAACACAATTTCATTATTGATTTTCTTGTTTGCTAGTTTGATAATTAGGTTTTCAGAATTCTTTTTAAAAAGGTGAAATAACAGTTGAGCATTTATCTATTCAAATTCTTTATAGAGGGTGAATATGATACCTTCCATTAATCTTTTCACTTTTCTTCTTTTTTATATAAATTAAGTTTTCAATAAAATAAACTAAGGGTTAATACTAAGGATGATACCAAAGGAAACCTTGGCATCTGCTAAAGTGGTTTCAAATGTCACTGTTTTCAGTGAATAAACTTATTTTATAGTGTGCTTGTTTATAAGTATTTGCATAAAATTCAGGACTGTATCATAAATATAGTATTATAAGCCATTTATATATATTGGGTGCGGCTAACCGTATTTAGATATTTTATCACTATCATTAAATTATTCTAAATGAGGGACCAATAAATATATGAGTTACTAAATTTATTTAATGAATTAATGCATAATTCAAGTAGCATTAAATTAGTCTATTTAATAAAAGAAGTAAATTTCACTTGGCTAAACTGGGGCCAAAATAGAGTACTAATTGTATATATCATCATAATGCTGCTTTATACAATTATATTTTAAAAACCCTTTCCTTATCTTTATTCCCTTTTTCAAGATAAAATTCTACTTACCCTTCCCTATTCTAATGAATACCCTTAAGAAACACTTTTTAAATTTCATGACTGAAAATTCATTCTTAACCTTTCCAATCACAATTTCCCTTTACCACTCTGATGAAACTGCTATTCCAAGAATATCATTAACTACCTAGTATATAAACCTCTAGCATTTTACTATCTTTTCTCTTTGATTTTAATAACACATAACACAGCTGACTTCTGATTAATTCTTGGAAGTGTGTTTTCTTGGCTCCCATCAAAACATTCCCCTTAGTTTTTGCTATACTTCTCACTGGTTTATCTTTCTGTTTGTATCCCTGGAGAATTAGTGTACCCTATGTTAAAAACTTTGAAAACTATGCCTCCAAACACTAGACCAATACATAATTCTTGAATGTTCAAATTCAAATATGGTAGGTCCAGACAATGAATTAATTATCTTTATCTTTCATCATTTTCCCAATTACCCAGTTAGCCAATTTAAAAACCTAAAAGATATCTCTGGCTCATTTCTCGCCATTATCTATCATAATCGTGTTTTAGTGTTGTTTTTTTTTTTTTGTATAAATATCCAGGCATAAAATTGCTGGCTTATATAGTAGTCCTCTGGAGAAATAAATGGCAACCCATGTCAGTATTCTTGCTTGTAAAATCCCATGGATGTAGGAGCCCAGCTGGCTACAGTCCATGGGCTTGCAAAGAGTCAGACACGACTGAGCTTTACTTTATACAGTAGTCCTAGTCTTAATTTTTTGAGGACCTTCCAACTATTTTCTATAGTAGCTGGACCAGTTTACATTCTCACCAATAGTCTTTTTGGTAATAGACATTCTAACAGGTGTGAGGTGATATCTCATTGTGGCTTTAAGATTTTCTTTTTGTTGAGCCACACAACTTGTGGGATCTTAGTTCCCTGATGGAACCCAAGCCCTTGCAGAATAAACATGGAATCCTAACCAATGGACAACCAGGATATTCCCTCATTGTGGTTTTAATTTGCATTTACCTAATGATTAGTGATGTTGAGCACCTTATCACGTACCTGTTGGGCGTATGTATATCTTCTTTGAAAAAATGCCTATTCAGATCCTCTTCCATTTTTAAATCAGCTTGTTTGTTTTTCTTAACTATTGAGTTGTGTGAATTATTTATATATTTTGGATATTAATCCCTTATCAGATACATCTGATATACAATTTGCAAATATTTTCTTCTTTTAGGTAGGTTACCTTCTCATTTTTGACGGTTTTCTTTCCTGTGCAGAAGCTTTTTAGTTTAATGTAGTACCACTTTATTTTTGTTTCCTTAAACTTTGGTGTCAAATTAAATATGTATATTTGCTTATATATATATATATAAGCAAATATACATATTTAATACATATATATGGCCAAGACCAGTGTCAAAGAGCTTAATGCTTATGTTAACTATTAGGAGTTTTATGGTTTTAGGTCTTAGGTGCAAGTCTTCAATCCTTTTTGCTGTTTTTGTGTATGGTGTAATATGTTGGGCTAGTTTCACTATTTTGCATGTATATGGTTGTCCAGTTTTCCAAACACCACTTATTGGAGAGACTATCCTTTCCCACTGTTTCAGAAACTCTGGAATTTTAATTTAAACTTTTCATACTCTAATAATATATTCACATCTCTCCAAACCTCTGTTATTTCCACTGCACGTGTTTTATGAGCTCATAAGTATTAGCATTTTTTTTGAATTCTTTAATTTATACCACATAAAGGAGCTCTACCCTTTCTCTTTTCTTTCTACACTAGCACCCATGTTTTTCTCAATACTCTCAACACTGCCCCCACTGTTGTCTTATTATTCTAGCACAGCATACTCTAACACTTAGATTCTGGATCAAGTAAATTGTTTCCATTCACTGCAATGATCAATTATTTATTAATTCAACTCACTAGACTGATGATTTTAAAATACTTTGTCTTGATTCTGAAATGTGTCTTTAAAACTGTTTCCAGGTCTTTCATTTACCTAGTCAACATCCTTTCCCATTAGCAAAACAGAATTTCCAATATGTTCCTCTCTGTTTGAGTCACCTCCCAGTTACAACTCCAGTCACTGTAAACAGATTCCTTAGTATTTTTTGTCAGGGAGAAAATATACATCTCTTAATTTCTTATACACCATCTATAAATATTGACATTGTTCTTCCCATTTTATTTCCTGTCATAATGGCACAGGTGTTCTTCTTATGCAGAGTTAAAATGCCAATTTGAAGTTTGGATCTCATCCTTAACTTCCTCAATAGAAGTATCACTTCATTAAACCTCCTCACTTTTCTAAATACCTCAAATAACATGCACCAAAAGTTACTGAATTTCTATCACTGGCCAGGCAGTGGTCTAGGGTTTAGAATATGGTGTAAGCAAAGTCAGTCTTGGCTTGTGAAACACACTCCCTTTTTGATGAGTTATATAATATTCAAATAATTACACATGAACAATTTCAAATGCAAATCTCTATGCAAATTTGGATTTAAGAGATCATTTGGTAAACAATTTAATTAAGTAAGGCCTTAGGGAGGCTTTCCTGAAGAAGTGATTTTTCAGCTCTGATCATAAAGAAGAGGCATTTTAGAAAAGGTATTGGAAAGATGTACATTTCCAAGCAAGAAATAACACTTCAGTTGGAGGGGGCACAACACTCTAATATATAAATATAATAATGAGGAAACTAGGATGACTGAAATGCAGAAAATAAAGAGATCTGTGGATGCTATAACTAGGGAAGTAAATATAAATCAGTTAACTGGCAGGTTATTTTATCTTCAAGTTCTGGTGCTTGGAACTGAAACCATCCTATATATTTCAAGCATGAAGGGAGTTAATACAGGAAATTAGGAGTTTTAAAATTTCTTGGAGTTTCTGGAGAAATATGAGTTAACATGTTGCCACATGACAATGCAGCTCATCTTCATAGCAGTATTACAAAGTCCAAAAGGTTATGCTGCCTATGACACTAGTACTGTTGCCTCAGTGAAACACAATGTCTAGACATGAAATGCCACACTGGTAATCACAAACACTAAAGTCTCTCAAAACTTGTCAACACGACAGCATCAGGCTTATTAAAATATTTTACCTCAAAATTCCCTCTCTGTTTCATAGAAGCGTGCCTCAGTGACTGAATGCAATTCTTATATTAAGTCCATGATGTTAATTAACCTAGGAAATGTAATGTTTAGATTCCCTGCAGTTCAGGAAGGTGCTAGGAACTGTTTGAGAATGGATTCTGACTGACAATATACCATAAACTGTACATATGTAAAATATGTTGACTTTTAATCATAAAGCAGTATAATGCATTAAGTAGTTTTGATATATTATCAGGTTGGCTTTTTGGAACTATAAGGGTTTATTGTATGGAGAATGGCTTAAAGAGATGCAAAATGGATTCTTAAAAGAAGTTTGGAAGTTTTTTCAATGTTGGTCAAAGCTGAGAAATGATAGCACACCGTATTTATGGTATGGCCATGTAAATAAAAAACAGTACAGATTAAAAAAAAAACGCTAAGGGAATAACATTGGTAAGACTTGTGCATTTACTAGTTAAGTTTTATCTGAAGTAGATTCTTAGACAAACACTTAAGTGCAAGAACTTCTTTTGATGTGATTCAGAGAAACACTGAGGTAGGGGATGAAATGAGGGAGGAATGGAAACCATTTCAGATGTCTTATTAAAAACAAATACTCTGCTGTGGGCACCTGGAGTCCTTTGCTGCTGGGTTCCCTGCAGACAGTGTAGAGAATTCTTCATCAGTATCTTAAGAAATGATAAATGATACTGGAGAATTAATCTTCTAAATCCTACCTATCATTATCTGAAAGGTGCTTCTAAATAATTCACTGTCGATTACTGCTAGACTGCCAAACATGTGGTTTGCGTTTACCAGAGAAAGACTCTGGGGAACGGGTCATAGGCACTTGCAACAGCCAAAGGGATAAAAACGAATGATAAAAGCTCTGGGAATATGGACAGGGAAGTGACAGCGTCTGTTACAAAATCAGATTGGATGCAGATATTTATAGAAGAAGGTATAAAAGATGGCTTCAAAATTTATATTTTGATCAACTGAATAGATATAGATGCCTTTTACCAACAACAGAAAACCATGTATCAAGACAGATTAAAAGCCTATTATTGGAAACAGTAGGTTTGAAGTGCCACTGATAGATTTGTAAAGAGAGGTCAAGCAGGTACCTGAGTGTATGACCTCAGAGAAGAGATACGAGGTAGAAATTTACATTTTGTAGATATTAAAACCACAGTGTGCACAGCGGTCCCTTTAGTCAGGCCTATGTACCCATTCCCCAGTCATTATCATTACTGTTGCAGCTAGGAGCGCACAGATGTGACCTCTCCATATAATTTTTCTCAACTAGAATCAGTCTGTTCACCACAAAATTAATGGATCACCACAAGAATGGTTCACAAATATCCATGGCCACCACATTCAATTTATCTAGCCATGGATAGACTTTATTTGGAATGATATTCTTGCCCACTTTTTTCCTTCTTCACATTCTTAACATTATTGCCCAGTCATGCACATGGTTCTCTTACAAACAATCTGCATATAAATCATTCTCATCTTAGTCACTGTCTCACATAAGTAATATGCATAAGCAGGTGGCATGGAACCCTGTGTAACTTACCAATATTGCACTCATGCTTCAAGCCCAGCTCACACCTCTGGTCTCTTGTATGGTTTATTTTGAATTACTGACAGAAGAGGAAATATCCCAGAATTAGTATTTTTGTGTGGCCTGGGGATATAGGTTGGAAAGGTGAGAATAAACTGTTGCTGAAACACACCTCCACTTAGGGACTGCCATGAAAGGTAATTATTATGAAAGGAAATCCTGTTATCAGAGCCTTAGACATTCACCGGGTCATTTACTTTCTGTGGGGAGGGAAATGACCTGAATTGAAATATATATACTGAGTCATGGTCAGTGGTAAATGCTAGGCTGATCTGAGGTCTGGAAGACTGAGGACAAGACAGCCTAGGGAAGAGATAAATGGATCATCTTACTAGAGGTGACAGTAAGTGTGAAGAACTTTTTTATGGCACCTTATCCCTAACTGGAGATCAGACAGCACAAAAGAAAGAGCAAAATATGGACATGCTGACTCACCTATAATGATGAGTTAGCTTGTGTCACTTGCTACATCAGTGCTCTCAAAGAGGCACACAGCCATAGCAATAGAGACAGATAATTCAAATACAAAACTAGAGAAAGTGAAGTCTTATATATTCTGGATTCTGACCCTGCTCCACTTTCAAGGAGGTGGGTGGTTTAAGATATTGCATTTGCTTAGCATTTATTGATTTCTAAAACAAAGTTTGAATTTCACAGAGAATAGATTGTTTTTACTGTAAGAAGATCTCAATATTGAACACTAAATGAAATAATAACAAAATAACTATGTAAAACAAAGAAAAAACAGATAAAAACGAAATGTTTGTGATCATTCGTATGCCTTTAGTTGACTCTTATGCTACCTTGAGGGGTTCCTAACATATAAACATATTTAGAAAATTCTTTAAAATATCACATTTTTAATTAACAGGATTAATGGCTAAATGACTGTCCATATTTCATTTAATTTTGCTCTGTAGAATGATGTTATAGAACATGTACATAAAAAATGCAAATTACTTGGCCTCTTTAAAATTTGTTATATCTTTGTCTGTGCAGTGTTACTTAATTGAATTAGACATTTAATTTTGACCTGAATTGAAATTCATTCATGTTAGTTCATTTGTTTTAGTGTATATTTCTATTTGTGCTTTCTGCTTTATAATAGAAAGATATATAGAACAGAGATTTAATTTATAAAGTGATGTACAATGTGTGTTTCAGAAACTGAATTTGAGAATGCCAGTAGTTGTTTACACACATTTTTAAATTAGTAGGTTTCAGAAAGAATGGGATGGTCATTTAATTTGTTAGCAAGTGAGAGCAGAGACTTTATGCTACAATATATGCTTATTTAATAATTTGCATATGTTTTATTTAGTGAATATTTATTATAAACAAAATTACAAATTACACTGTATTAGCATGTTGAGTATATGTTTAACTTCATAAGTAACTGACATTTTTTCCCCCAAATGGTGGTATTTTAAATACTCAATTGTGCTGAATGAGATTTCCAGATGCACTGTATCTTTTCCACACTGAAAACTTCATCTTCCTGTGTATAATGGTACTCACTGTAGTTTTAGTTTGAAGTTCCTTTAGGAATATTTATGTACAAAAAAATTTTATGTGATTATTGGACGTATATATCTATGTGTTCAAAATTCTTCCCATTTCTTGAAAAAAAATTTTTCTTTTCTTAACTCTTAGAGTTATTCATTTCTTATGTAGTCTAGACACAAGTATTTTTCTTCATAGATATATACTGGGAACATATTGGCTAAACTGTGTCATATCTTTCAATTTCTTAATAGTGTTTTCAAAGAAGAGGAAATTTTAATTTTAATGAAGTTCAATATATCAATATTTTCTTTTATGATTTGCATTTATTTGGAGGCATACACAAATATTTGCCTGCCCAAGATCATAAAGACATTCTCCTATGTTTAACTTTGCAAGATTAATAGTTTTAGTTTTTTCTGTATCTAAATTCCAACGTTGAATTAATTTTCATGTATGGTGTGAGAAAAAGGCTGCTTATTTAGTTTTTCTCTAAATAGATATTAAGACTTTCCAGAACTATTTGCTTTAAAAAGCCTTCACATATTATATGTGGAAATTTATCAAAAATGATTTTCTATATAAATGAGGGTATATTTCTACATTTTCCTTTTTTTATTTTTAACTTAGGCCAATAACACTAACAACTAACATGATTGCATCATTCATAGAAAATCTTGAAATCATAAGTATAAACACTCCAACTTTGCTCATTTTCAATATTATTTTGAATATTTTGAGTCACTTACATTTCAGAATCATCTTTGTAATAACTATAAAAATCATGGTGGGATTATTTTAAATGACTGGGGGAAACTGAAATCTTAACAATATTAAATCTTCTAATCCAAAAGCATAATATATTTTCCCTTTTAATTCCCATATTAAGACATGATTATTTCTCTACATGTTTTATAGGTTAGCCATTTTTATTAACTTTATTCCTATTTTATGTTTTTGTGCTAGTTTAAATTGTAGTTTTTAAATGTATACTTTCTAAGTATTTGTTTCTGCTATATAGAAATACAATTGAATCACTCTACTGATCCTGAACACTGAAAACTTTCTAAATTCATTTATTAGTTGTAGTAACCATTTTTCCATCTCCTTAGATATTTCTAAAGACAACATGTCATCCATGAATATGGGAAATTTTACTTTTCTCTTTCAGAAAGCATGCTTTTAAGTCCTTAAACTTGCTTCATCCTCCCCCCAACCCAATGGCTGGTATTTCCAGTGTAAGTTAAATATAAGTCATAAAAGCAGTAATCTTTGCCATTTTTCAGACTAAAGATTTATAAAACTCAGTATTTAACCATTAAGTATTATACTGATTGTACACTTCTTTTAAAGGAGCCTAATAAGATTGAGGAAGATACCTAGTATTTCAAGTGTGTGGAAAATATTTTACCTTGTACTGGTTCTATTTTTAAAGAATACTTCTATACGTATCCATTATTATGATGATGTATTTTTCTCACTCATCCTGCTTATATTGTAAACTATGTGAATTGTTTTTAAGATAACCGTATAAGGGAAATTTTAGATTCATAGCAAAATGAGCAGTAGGTACAGAGATTTTCCATATAATCTCTGCTCTCACACATATACAGACATCTTCAATATCAACATCCCCCTCAAGAATGGTGTTACGACTCTGTGCTGTGAACTCCTGGACCTGCCCAAATTGGAGAGGGTATAGAAGACTCATGGGGTGATCTTGAAGACTCTGAGGAGGAAGATGAGGATGAAGGTGGCAGTGATGAAGCTATCATTCTTGATAGCATAAAAATGGACACAGGAGTAGAAGTCTCTAATATTGGAACCCAAGACACCCCTACAGTGCTGTCAGACAGTGAAGAAGAAGAAATGATCACTTTTCTTATTTCAAGAAAATAAGAACACATACCATCATTGCAACACAAGTAAAAGCACCAAGTGACAAGGCAGTAGATAACAGAAAAAAGAAGAGACTGGTTAATTAAAGTTCACATAGTTGTATGTTTGTATATATAACTATTATAAAAGTATTTAATCAGCACTAAAAAGCAATCTATTACAACTGGTGAACCTACATTAAAAAACCTGCATATGATGAACCAACACTGATGTATCACTATCATAATAAATTCCACAGTTTATATCAGTGATTCACACTTGGTGTTTTACATTCTGCCTGTTTTTTAAAAATGCATAATGGCATATATGCACCATTACAGATTCATATAACATAGTTTCAGTAACTTAAAATCCTCTCTCTCCCCACAAGCACTGATTTTTCTACTGTATCCATGGTTTTGCCCAATTGATAATATCATATTCTCAGAATAATACAATAAGTAACTTTTTCAAATCAGTTTCTTTTCTTTAGCAGTATGCATTTAAGATTGCTCTCACTGACTACACTAAAGCCTTTGACTATGTGGATCACAACAAACTGTGGAAAATTTTTAAAGAGATGCGAATACTTGACCACCTTACCTGTCTCCTGAGAAACCTGTATGTGGGTCAAGAAGCAACAGTTAGAACCAGACTGGTTCAAAATTGGGAAAGGAGTACAACAAGGCTGTGTATTGTCACTCTGCTTATTTAACTTACATGCAGAGTACATCATGTGAAATGCTGGGCTGGATAATTCATGAGCTGGAATCAAGACTGCTGGGAGAAATATCAACATATGCAGGTGATAACACTCTAATGGCAGAAAATCAAGAGGAACTAAAGAGACTATTAATGAGGGTTAAAGAAAAGAGTGAAACAGCATTCAAAAACTAAGATCATGGCATCCGGTCCTATCATTTCATGGCAAATAGAAGAGGAACAAATGGAATCAGTGACAGATTCTATCTTTTGGGCTCCAAAATCACTGTGATGGTTACTGCAGCCATGAAATTAAAACATGCTTGCTCCTTGGAAGAAAAGCTATGACCAACCTAGAAAGCATATTAAAATGCAGAGACCTTACTCTGCTGACAAAGGTCCATCTAGTCAAAGCTATGGTTTTTCCAGTAGTCATGTATGTATATGAGAGTTGGATCATAAAGAACGCTGAAGTGAAGTGAAGTGAAAGTAGCTCAGTCGTGTCTGACTCTTTGTTACCCCATGGACTATACAATCCATGGAATTCTCCAGGCCAGAATATTGGAGGCCAGAATATTATAGCCTTTCCCTTTTCCAGGGGATCTTCTGAACCCAGGGATTGAACCCAGGTTTCCCATTGCGGGTGGATTCTTTACCAGCTAAGCCTCAAGGGAAGCCTAAGAATACTGAAGTATGTAGTCTATCCCTTCTCCAGCGGATCTACCTGACCAGGAATCGAACCGGGGCCTCCTGCGTTTCAGGCAGATTATTTACCAACTCAGCTGCTGGGGAAGCCCAGAGAAGGCTGAGCGCCATTAAGAATTGGGGCTGAAATTTTGGTGCTGGAAAAGACTCTTGAGGGTCCCCAGGACTGCAAGGATATCAAATCAGACAATCTTAAAGGAAATCAATGCTGAATATTCATTGGAAAGACTGATGCTGAAGCTCCAATACTTTGGCCACTTGATGCGAAGAGCTGACTCAATGGTAAACACCTGATGCTGGGAAGGACTGAAGGCAAAAGGAGAAGAACGGGGTGGGAGAGGATGAGATGGATAGATAGCACCACGGACTCAATGAACATGAATTTGAGCAAACTCCAGGAGATAGAGGAGGACAGAGGACACCAGTATCCTACAGTCCATGAGGTCTCAAAGAGCTGGACATCGAGTTACCAACTGAACAACAACAACAAGTAGGGAGAGAGACTGGGCTCAACTCCAAAAGAACAAAGGAAAGTGGGTTTTTATGAGGAGCAGGGTGGGAGTCAGCAGATGGAAAATCACAAGAGGAATCCTGAAGGAAAAGGGGGATTCTGGCTAAAACAACTTGACAGGATTCTTGAAGATAGGCCAAGGAGACTCCATATCACATCAGAGGTGATAAGAATGAGTAATTTGATCAGATATCTATTGAGGGTGATAAGATATCTATAGTTGGGTTTTCTCTAAACTGATGTAGCAAGACTCTTTCTACAATTGAATACTGCAGGTTCAACAAGGTCAAATAAACCTGAAGCCTAGAGGACTTTGAGGAGCCTGACTAAATCTTAGTCAAGAAGAGAGGCTTGTTAGTAGCTATGGTTAGGGGGAAAAAAAAAAAACCACAAAACTTTTGTTGCCTTAAGCCACTAGCATTTGAAATTCATATGTTACAGTTAAAATAGCCTGTCTCATTCTCCCTGACACACAAATATATTATAACTCCACAATATATACTTCATGAAATCATAGGTATTTTTCACTGTAGATTCACCTTATGTTCACGGTACTAACAAATCTGATTAGTATGCACTTCATAAATATTTGTTGAATGAATGGATAAATTAAGCCATGATCAGGGTTTCCTTCATCAGAATAAAAGGAAAGCCAAATTAGATGACAATAATTTCAGGAAAACCTTAGACCTGGGAAAGAGTATATTAAATTATTTCTGTTTCCTCAATGAAATAAAAAAAATTACTTAATAAGCTTAGTAAATACTTGCTAATTGCATGAATACATTAACAAAACAGATAAGTATATATTTACTCATTTCCTAATACTGAAAAATATCTAGGATTTAGTAATTTGAGAGTAAGTGCCTAAAACTTCTTGATAGTGATAAAAATATATAACGAAAAGAAATGCAAATATACGATATACACTTTAAAGTGTCTATCTTTTTTTAATGTGATGAAATCATAAGCTATCAAAGTTTCTGTTTCCTGGAGTTATTGTTCCAAATATGTATATTAAACAATGATTTAGTAACATAGATGTATTCACCTAATCCATTTCTTGAGGCTTATAAACATCATTCATTCTCTCTGAAGAGATAGAGTAGTTTTCATTAATGGAACAACATCTGTTCTTTCAGAATCAAATGAGTTCTCTAAAGGACAATTAATAAAAAATATTGCCACTAAACACAGCTGGTAAATTGTTAATAAAAATATGACAAATTAAAAGGAAGATAACTCTGGATTCAACAAACATGAAAACAGTAAAGTACATAAATATTTTTATAAAGTTAATTGAACTAGAGATTTTAATCCATAACACAGATATACCATAAATAGTATTTTGATTATTGAAATAAGAAATATTCAGAATCATTTTATAATTTCAAAATGTAAATTGTTGGATTTAGTAAGCTAAATGTTGATGGATTAAAACCTTACTTAACTGAAAGAACATTTTATGTACCAGAAAAAAAAGAAATCAGTTAGTTGAAGTCCTCAAGTAAACTGTGGTAAATGGTAGCATAAAATATGACTGACTGAACAAATAAAAAACACTTATCTCTCTGTTTACTTCTGTGATATCTATTAATGTAAACACTGGAATAGAAAGTGAATTTGACTAAATCATGTGTGAAATGCTTTGAATATTAGGCTAAATTATTATCACTAACTGGTTAGTCTAATTTGGTCACTGAAATTTTGAAGATAGGAAAACAGTGGAAACAGTGTCAGACTTTATTTTTTTGGGCTCCAGAATCACTGCAGATGGTGATTGCAGCCATGAAATTAAAAGACGCTCACTCCTTGGAAGGAAGGTTATGGCCAACCTAGATAGCATATTTAAAAGCAGAGACATTACTTTGCCAACAAAAGTCCGTCTAGTCAGGGCTATGCTTTTTCCAGTGGTCATGTATGGATGTGAGAGTTGGACGGTGAAGAAAGCTGAGTGCTGAAGAATTGATGCTTTTGAACTGTGGTGTTGGAGAAGACTCTTGAGAGTCCCTTGGACTGCAAGGAGATCCAATCAATCCATCCTAAAAGAGATCGATCCTGGGTGTTCACTGGAAGGAATGATGTTGAAGCTGAAACTCCAATACTTTGGCCACCTCATGCGAAGGGTTGACTCATTGGAAAAGACCCTAATGCTGGGTAGGACTGGGGGCGGGAGGAGAAGGGGACGACAGAGGATGAGATGGTTGGATGGCATCAGCGACTCGATGGACGTGGGTTTGGGTAGACTCTGGGAGTTGGTGATGGACAGAGAGGCCTGGCATACTGCAATTCATGGGGTCGCAAAGAGTCGGACACGACTGAGTGACTGAACTGAACTGAACAGTGTTGGAGGAAAGTTATTTGCAGTTATTTAAGATAGCAACCTGAACGTTCAACTATAGATAAATGTACAAAAACAATGTGGTACATACATACAATGGAATATTACTCAGCCATTAAAAAGAATGAAATAATGCCATTTGTAGCAACATGGATGAATCTGGAGATTATCATACTGAGTGAAGTTAGTCAGAGAGAGAAAGACAAATGTCATATGATATCACTTATCTGTGGAATCTAAATAAAAATTATAAAAATGAATTTATTTACAAAACAGAAACAGACCACAGACTTAGAGAATGAACTAATGCTTACCATGAGGGAAAGGTGAGGGAAATTGAATATTTTGGGAGTTTGTGATAGACATGTATACACCGTTAAAGTATATAACCAAAAAGAATCTACTGTACACCACATGTAGAATTGCTCAATATTTTATAATAACAGAAATGGAAAATACTTTGAAAAAGAATGTGTTTTGAATGTGTGCTCAGCCATGTCTGCCTTTTTGCAACCCTATGGATTGTAGCCCTATAGGCTCCTCTCTCCGTGGGATTTTCCAGGCGAGAATACTGGAGCAAATTGCTATTTCCTCTACCAGGGGATCTTCCCAACCCAGGGATTAAACTCACATCTCCTGCATCTCCTGCATTGTAGGCAGATTCTTTACTACTGAGCCATGGGGGATAGATACATGCATATGTAAAACTGAATCATTTTGTTCTACATCTGAAACTAATACAGTATTGTTAATAAATTGTGCTCCAATATCAGATAACACTTTTTTTAAAAGTTTCATGGCCCATCAAAAAAAAGTTGTAAATACCACAAAATTGAGGAAATGCTATTCTAGTATTGAAAATAGTTATCTAATTTAGCAAATATGTTGCTCATGACACTGATTACTGAGATAAGTTCCAACACAATTTTGTTTCTCTTTCATCTTCTTCACTAAACTAACAGCCAACATTACAATGAAACTACTCCCCCCTCCCTTTTTGCCTTAGCTGGCAGTTTGTGGGATCTTAGTTCCCCAACTAGAGACTGAACCTGGACCCCAGTAGTAAAAGTGCACAGTCCAAACCTCTGTTCTGCCAGGTAATTCCTGGAACTACACTTATTTGTGAGGTGTTAATATATTTTATTATCTTATTTACAGAATTAAGTACCTAAAGGTAAAAAAAAAAATACCTATAGATATAAACAAAATATTAACACAGGGATCACTGACACCCTTGTTTAAATACATCTGTTATCACTGGACACCAATGCAATACTAACCTTCCATAGACTGAAGGATATATTTTGTATTATTTCCAAATGCAGTAAGTCATATCATTCCATCAGCTATGTTTTATATTCAATAAAATCAGAATAATGGCATTCATCTTAAGCTATATTTTTGGCTGTTAGGCACTAACGTTCCACTGTTTCTGTGCTAGATTCTTCTACTGATATTCTGCATCCTTTCTCACTGCTTTCTATGCTCTATGTTTCAGAGAATAGCAAGGAGAGATAAGAAAGCCTTCCTCAGCGATCAGTGAAAAGAAATAGAGGAAAATAACAGGATGAGAAAGACTAGTGATCTCTTCAAGAAAATTAGAGATACCAAGGGAACATTGTGTGCAAAGATGGGCTCAATAAAGGACAGAAATGGTATGGACCTAACAGAAGCAGAAGATATTAAGAAGAGGTGGCAAGAATACACAGAAGAACTGTACAAGAAAGATCTTCATGACACAGATAATCATGATGGTGTGATCACTCACTTAGAGCCACACATCCTGGAATGTGAAGTAAAGTGGGCCTTAGGAGGCATCACTATGAACAAAGCTAGTGGAGGTGACGGAATTCCAGTTGAGCTATTTCAAATCCTCAAAGATGATGCTGTGAAAATGCTGCACTCAATATGTCAGCAAATCTGGAAAACTCAGCAGTGGCCACAGAACTGGAAAAGGTCGGTTTTCATTCCAATCCTAAAGAAAGGCAATGCCAAAGAATGCTCAAACTACTGCACAATTGCACTCATCTCACATGCTAGTAAAGTAATGCTCAAAATTCTCCAAGCCAGCTTTTAGCAATACATGAACCGTGAACTTCCAGATGTTCAAGCTGGTTTTGGAAAAGGCAGAGGAACCAGAGACCAAATTCCTAACATCCACCGGATCATCGAAAAAGCAAGAGAGTTCCAGAAAAACATCTATTTCTGTTTTATTGACTATACCAAAAGTTTGACTGTGTGGATCACAATAAACTGTAGAAAATTCTGAAAGAGATGGGAATACCAGACCACCTGACCTGTCTCCTGAGAAACCTGTATGCAGGTCAGGAAGCAATAGCTAGAACTGGAGATGGAACAACAGACTGGTTCTAAATAGGAAAAGGAGTACATCAAGGCTGTATATTTTCACCCTGCTTATTTAACTTATATGCAGAGTACATCATGAGAAATGCTGGGCTGGAAGAAGCACAAGTTGGAATCAAGATTTCCGGGAGTAATATCAGTCACCTCAGATATGCAGATGACACCACCCTTATGGCAGAAAGTGAAGAGGAACTAAAGAGCCTCTTGATGAAAGTGAAAGAGGAGAGTGAAAAAGTTGGCTTAAAGCTCAACATTCAGAAAACCTAGATCATGGTATCTGGTCCCGTTACTTCATGGCAAATAGGTGGGGAAACAGTGGAAACAGTGGCTGATTGTATTTTTGGGGGCTCCAAATCACTGCAGATAGTGATTGCAGCCATGAAATTAAAATATACTTACTCCTTGGAAGAAAAGCTATGCCAAACCTAGACAGCCTATTAAAAAGTAGAGACATTACTTTGCCAACAAAGGTCCATCTAATCAAGGCTATGGTTTTTCCAGTAGTCATGTATGGATGTGAGAGTTGGACAGTGAAGAAAGCTGAGCACAGAAGAATTGATGCTTTTGAACTGTGTTGTTGGAGAAGACTCTTGAGTGTCCCATGGACTGTAAGGAGATCCAACCAGTCCATCCTAAAGGAGATCAGTCCTGGGTGTTCATTGGAAGGACTGATGTTGAAGCTGAAACCCCAATACTTTGGCCACCTGATGGGAAGAGCTGACTCATCTGAAAAGATCCTGATGCTGGGAAAGATTGAAGACAGGAGGAGAAGGGATGACAGAGGATGAGATGGTTGGATGGCATCATTGACTCAACTGACATGAGTTTGGGTAAACTCCGGGCATTGGTGATGGACAGGGAGGCCTGTCGTACTGGGTTCATGGGGTTGCAAATAGTCGGATACAACCGAGTGACTGAACTAAAGTCTTCTTGCTAGCCTGATTTCTCCCCATCCACATATTCTGATCATTTGCTATTTATTTTACTATGTTAAATCCCTTATCTTTGAATACCTATAAATTTTTTTATTTGCCTCTTTGGGCTCTGACTGCTATGCTGAGACCATCATTTTTAATAAGGAATAACTGTGCTTTAGTGAATTACTGTGAAGAACTAACAAGTTTCCTAATCTTTAATGTTTTATATATAAATTAAATATAAATTTGATATTTAACAGCTTTATTACAAATAATTATACTATCTCGTCTAACAAATATAAGCTTACACCAGGTATCAGTAATAAACATGATGAAAAGCGCTTTCCAGGAAAAAGCTGATAATAAAGAACACTGGTATACAATACAAGGCGAATTCCTTTAGTGAAAGATCCATGACGCAATTGGAAGAGGACAAGGGTTAGCTAAAGGGAAGTAAGTCTTAACTGAAATGTTAGGGAGCCATAGAGACTCTAGACTGGAAGGAGGCAGAATTGACCACAAAAGGATAAAAATGGAAGGGAAATGAAAATGTTCCAATATTTAGATTTGAAAGTATTCAATCTCCTCTTAGGGCTTCCCTATCTGGATCTCAGTTGGTAAAGAATCTGCCTTCAATGCAGGAGACCCCAGTTCGATTCCTGGGCTGGGATGATCCGCTGGAGAAGGGACAGGCTACCCACCCCAGTATCCTTGGTCTTCTCTTGTGACTCAGCTGGTAAAGAATCTGCCTGCGGGAGACCAGGGTTTGACTCCCGGGTTGGGAAGATCCCCTGGAGAAGGGAAAGGCTACCTACTCCAGTATTCTGCCCTAGAGAATTCCATGGACAGTCCGTTGGACATGACTGAGTGACTTTCACTTTCACTTTCAATCTCCAGATATTTGAACTATAGTTAAAACGTGTTTAGATAAATAGGGTCGAAACATAAAGTTTTAAATTCTCAGAAAATCCTGAAAATATTTTACTGAATCTCAATCTTTCTAACGAAGATAATTATAAATTCAGTAGACATCTCTTATATCTGTTGTAAGCTTTCGTTGCTCCTTCTCTGTTAACGTCTGTACTGTGGAAACCACTCCACTTCCGTCAGTTTATATGAATAGAATAGAGTTGAATTCACACACTGAGTACAGGATCAGACATATGACCCAGTATTTTTAGAGAAATTACTGCAAACTCTTGGCCATACACAAACATCTGAGGATTGTCCTGTGACACTAATGATATCCCAGGTGTCTTTCTATCACTTTTGTTAACTCTACATGTGACACTGGCTTGGAATTATAGGTTTTAATATACGGAGAATTACAGACTGGAATAAACAATGTTTGGAATAAAATAAAACAAATGTTTGGCTCTGTCACAGTATGAAGCCATTTAAGGTACTATATATATATCCTTTGATATACAGATTTTATTTTCTTTAATCCACTTGAGCAGACTCTTTATTCCTTTTAACCAAAAAGTCCTAACTAATCCATTTACTATTAAATTATTGTACAGTAGAGAAAACAATAGACTCCCGAGGATAACTGAACAGAAGAATGGATGCTGCAAACACACTGAAACAAGGGAAAAGAAAGGGAAAAATATTTCTGAACAACAAATTCATGTCAGGCACTAAAATCAGAGAAAACAGTTTTCACAACATTCCCATGAGAAAAATGACATCAGCCATTTTTTTCTCAGCATAACTTAGGACTAAGAAAGTACTTGAGTCTTTCAGATTTCAAAAGCCTCATGGTTCATGACTGGCATTCATTGTGACTAAATTTCTAGGAGTTCTTTTCAAAGCCTGAGAATACTTGACTGCTTCAAAGCTGGTCGGCATAAAGTTTCTTTCTGCTTGAGGACTTCCACTGACAATTAATATCAACCTTCATTAGTATTCAGTATCAGATTCTATCAATAATAACAGGTTCCCCATAATGGAGCACGTGAAATTCATTAGCAGCATACAAGACATTCTAAATAATGATCACAATAATTGTAATTTGTATCATAATTAAATATTACAGTGCAGGTCCTCAAATAGTATTCCTTGAACTAAAACCAAGGAAGATAGTTATTTTTTAGACTCAAAATTTATATAAAAGGAAGCTAAAGCTCCATTTTTTCTGTTATTTTCTCTACAGTGAGCCCACTTCCTTTCTCATGCTTCTTCTTATAAGGGGTGGGAAATGATACAGCTATGACAAAAGATAATTTAAGCTTATATAGAAACACAATCTTAACAAGCCAATAAGAGAGAACAATATCTATAAGCCAATAACAGGAAAATATTTCTATGGTACTTCAAGAAAAGATTCTTGATTTTGATTACTAGTCATTGAAAAATGTAAAATGTACTATAAAAATACTCGGCAGTCCAGTGGTTAAGACTCCATGGTTTCAATGCTTACAAAGCAGGGGGTGTGGGGCTCAATCCCTGGTCAGGTAACTAAGATTCCACATGCTGCATGGAGCAACCAAAAACAAAATAAAAGAAAAAAACAAGAATTAGGGACTTCCTGGTGGTCCAGTGGTTAAGAATCTACCTGCCAATGCAGGGGAAATGCGTTCAATCCCTGGTCCAAGTAGATTCCACATGCTACAAGGCAACTAAGCCAGTGAGCCACAACTGCTGAGCCCACGTGACACAACTACTGAAGCCTACGTGTCCCACAGCCCCTGCCCTGCAAAAGGGAAGCCATCACAATGAGAAGCCTGAGCACCACAATTAGAAACCACTCAATGCAAGTAGAGACAGACTGCATGAAGTCACAAAGACCTAGCACAGACAAAAACAAATTTTAAAAAATATTTTGGAAAAAATGAAATGTTACTAATCAAAGCAGGAACACCCTCTATAAAGTACAGCACATGAGCTTAAAGAAATGTATTTAAGTGATGCTTTTAAGATGTTCTGAGGAGAAGAAAAATATTAGTTCTTACTGGAAATGGAAATTGAAGAGGAGATCAGAATAAATCCCATTCCTAAATCATCTAAATCAAACTATAGATTAAGTGACTGTGTAGAATTATTTCAGGCATTTTAAAATATGGGGTGAACAGAAATGCCAGATTTTGGCAAAAGTCTGTTGACAGGTAATGCTTTGGAGATATTCAAGAAAGGAACTATTAGAAGTATATTTTAAACCTAATACTCTCCTTTGACAGGAGCAAATAAATAAATCATTTCTGCCTTAATTAAAATAACTGTAGTATATAATATAAAAATGACACACTAATATAAATAATAGTTCTCATTTTATTTAGAGCCAAAATACTTCACAGATCTCTCCAGTGTGTATGATAATCCATAGGACTGGAATAGCCAAAATAATCTGAAAAAAAGTATGAAGTTCAAAGACTTGCAGTATCTGACTTCAATACTTATTATAAGACTAGACATCAATACTGGAGAAGGAAATGGCAACCCACTCCAGTATTCTTGCCTGGAGAATCCCAGGGACAGAGGAGCCTGGTGGGCTGCTGTCTCTGGGATCGCACAGAGTCGGACACAACTGAAGCGACTTAGCAGCAGCAGCAGCAGACATCAGTACCCTGTGGTATTTGGGAAAACGTGGAAAAACAGATCAATATAACATAACAGAGAGTCAAAGAATCATCCTGCACTAGTATGATTAATCGATCAACAGATTAAAACAAAAAACAACTTATTCAAGTAATTCAATATGGAAAGGAAAAACTATTTAACTAAGTGCTATACACTAGCTTAAAAATGTGGCAGCAAGGAAACTCAAACTTGATCTCACAATTTTCACATAAATTTTTTTAAGATCTCAAATACAAAATATATTAATAAAAGTTAAATTTGTAAGTTTTTAAAGGAAAATATAGAAGAATATTTTTTCAATCTAGGGATAGGGAATTTTTTTTTTTAAGTTAGGATGTGCAAAGCAAATAATAAAAATCCCCACAAATGACATGCTGTATTCATTAAAAATTGAAAGCTTTTCTCTGTTAAAAAATAGACAATTTGCACACTGAGAGAATATTTTCATCAAATATATATCAGACAGAAGATCTGTTTTAAGAACATATAAAGCACTCCTATATTTACTTCAAAAGCAAAGGGTTTCCTTGAAAGTAAGCCAACAACAACAAGAAAGGTGAATGGACACTTTCTGAAGGAATGTGTAGACACAGATGGTTAGTAAGGACATTTAAAAATGCTCAACATTAGCCATTAAGGGAATACAAATTTAGAAGATGATGCTACATCACTATTTATATAACTGCTGGAATGGCTAAAATTCCAGCAGTTAACAGTTTTTGAACAGTCAACAATAAAATATTGGTGAGAATTTGAATCAGTTGGAACTTGCATACACTGCTGATAGGGAAACACATGGCAATTTGCCCATGAATTGTTACAAAGAATTGAAAACAGGATGTCACTTATATTCCAATACCTAAAGATCTATTTTTTTCTATGGAGAACCAATATGTTACATGCATGCATGCTAAGTCACTTTAGTTGTGTCCAAGTCTTTGCAACCCCTGCCAGGCTCCTCTGTCCATGGGATTCTCCAGGCAAAAATACTGGAGAGGGTTGCCTTTTCCTTCTTCAGGGTATCTTCCCAACCCAGGGGTAGAACCTGCAACCCTTACATCTCCTGCATTATCAGGCAGGTTCTTTACCATTAGCACCATCTGGAAACAATATTTCACACATATCATAAATATCTAGAAAGTTTATGTATATAATTAATTATTTGAATTGATCTGATGTGTAAGTAATCAGTTTTTTATATTTTGCTAGTTTTTATTGAAATAGCTGGAAATTAGCACATTAAAATTTAGAGTTAAAGACTACTTAATTTTTAACAACGGAGAAGGGAATGGCACCCTACTCCAGTACCCTTGCTTGGAAAATCCCATGGAAGGAGGAGCCTGGAAGGCTACAGTCCATGGGGTTGCTAAGAGTTGGACATGACTGAGCAACTTCACTTTCACTTTTCCCATTCATGCACTGGAGAGGAAATGGCAACCCACTCCAGTATACTTGCCTGGAGAATCCCAGGGACAGGGGAGCCTGGTGGGCTGCCGTCTATGGGGTCACACAGAGTCGGACACGACTGAAGCAACTTAGCAGCAGCAGCAGTAATTTTTAACAAATTATGATGATATCATAATTTTTGCATTTGTTTTGTGATTTAAAATATGTTATTACAAATACATGATTATGTTTACTGAATTCACAGATTATTATTTATATATATCGATACATACATACAAACATGCAGTGTCTTTCTGAATTTTCACATACATTTCTCTTTTATTCTATAATTTTTATTTTCACAATATTAATTGCTGTAATTTCATGCATATTTTAGCATGAGAACCTAATTATTCAATAGTATTTTCAAAGTGCTTATTTTAACCATGTGTCTTTTTTCCCCTATTTTTTTTGCCTTGACTTAATTAAGTTATATACTGATATTTATATGTCAAAAGAAAATCATTATTATGCCTTACCCTTCTTTATTATGGAAGTTTATCTCAAGGTGATTGCCTGTGCCAGGGATTGTTTAGTTGTAGGAGAGCCGCACTACAACTAATCTAATCAAGTAGGAATGGCCATCTATTAAAAGTCAAGAGAAGAAATTGTAGCCATGATTTATGTGGAATTGGAAAAATAACCTGAGAAGTCATCATTAATAAAAGCAATTAATTCTCTTCATCTATTTTTCCCTGCAGTTGATTGTTTACACATGTTTTCACTTCATATATCTTTTCCTCTTTACCTTTAGAGAGCAAGCTCCACTTTTTTGAAGAGTAGGCCTCATCTTGACCTGCCCCTCAAAGGTCATAGAGTCTACTACCTGAATTAAACCTTCATGGCAGAAAGTGGGATCTTTCAGCTGCAGCATCAGTACAGTTGCTCAGTTGTGTCCAACTCTTGCGACCCTTTGGACACCAGGCTTCCCTGCCCATCACCAACTCCCAGAGCTTGCTCAAACTCGTGTCCATCGAGTCAGAGATGCCATCCAACCATCTCATCTTATGTGGTCCCCTTCCCCTCTTGCCTTCAATCTTTCCCAGCATTAGGGTCTTTTCCAGTGAGTCACTTCTCATCAGGTGGCCAAAGTATTGGAGCCTCAGCTTCAGTATCAGTCCTTCCAGTGAATATTCAGGACTGATTTCCTTGAGGATTCACTGGTTGTATCTCCTTGTTGTCCAGGGGACTCTCAAGAGTCCTCTCCAACAGTTCTTCGGTATTCAGCTTTCTTTATATTCCAACTCTCACATCCATACATGTCTACTGGAAAAAACATAGCTTTGACTAGATGGACCATTGTTGGCAAAGTAATGTCTCTGCTTTTTAATATGCTGTCTTGGTTGGTCATAGCTTTTCTCCCAAGGAGCAAGCAAGTTTTAATTTCCTGGCTGAAGTCACCACCTGCAGTAATTTTGGAGGCCAATAAAATAAAGTCTGTCACTGTTTACATTATTTCCCCATCTATTTGCCAAGAAGTGATGGGCCCAGATGCCATGATATTCCTTTTTTGAAGGTTGAGATTAAGCCAACTTTTTCACTGTCCTCTTTCACTTTCATCAAAAGGCTCTTTAATTCTTCTTAGCTTTCTGCCATAAATGTGGTGTCATCTGTGTATCTGAGGTAATTGATTTCTGCTGGCAATCTTGATTCCAGCTTGTGCTTCATCCAGTCTGGCATTTTGCATGATGTAATCTGCATATAAGTTAAATAAGCAGGGTGACAATATATAGCCTTGATGTATTCCTTTCCCAATTTGAAACCAGTATGTTGTTCCATGTCCAGTTCTAACTGTTTCTTCTTGACTTGTATACAGATTTCTCAGGAGGCACGTCAGGTGGTCTGGCATTCCCATCTCTTTCAGAATTTTCCACAGTTTGTTGTGATTTAGACAGACAAAGGCTTTGACGTAATCAATAAATCAGAAGTAGATGTTTTTCTGGAACTCTCTTGCTTTTTCGATGATCCAACGGATGTTTGGCCAATTTCATCTGGTTCCTCTTCCTTTTCTAAAACCAGCTTGAACATCTGGAAGTTGACGGTTCACGTATTGCTGAAGCCTGGCTTGGAGAATTTTGAGCATTACTTTACTAGCAGGTGAGATGAGTACAATTGTGCGATAGTTTGAGCATTCTTTGGCATTGCCTTTCTTTGGGATTGGAATGAAAACCGACATTTTCCAGTCCTGTGGCCACTGCTGAGTTTTCCAAATTTGCTGACATATTGAGTGCAGCACTTTCATAGCATCATCTTTTAGAATTTGAAATAGCTCAACTGGAATTCCATCACCTCCACTAGCTCTGTTCATAGTGATTCTTCCTAAGGCCCACTTTACTTCACATTCCATGATGTCTGGCTCTAGGTGAGTGATCACACCATCATGATTATCTGGGTCTTGAAGATCTTTTTTGTATAGTTCTTCCGTGTATTCTTGCCACCTCTTCTTAGTATCCTCTGTTTGTTAGGTCCATATCATTTCTGTCCTTAATTGAGCCCATCTTTGCATGAAATGTTCCCTTGGTATCTCTAATTTTCTTGAAGAGATCTCTAGTTTTTCCCATCCTGTTGTTTTCCTCTATTTATTTGCATTGATCGCTGAGGAAGGCTTTCTTATCTCTCGTTGCTATTCTTTGGAACTCTGCATTCAAATGGTTATATCTTTCTTTTTCTCCTTTTCTTTTCACTTCTCTTCTTTTCACAGATGTTTGTAACTTTATTACTTAAGTTAATATAATGCCATATGATCACATTTAGGATTTGTAATATTTTGATAGCAAAGGAATAGCAACATAGGACAATGATTCCGACTTTTCATAGAGACCACCAGAATTCATGAGGCAGCATCCCTGTGTACCTATTAGTGTTGTATTAACTTACTAGGACTGCCCTAATAAAGTACTACACACTGAGGGGCTTAAGAAAACAAAAATGTATTATATAATAGCTACGGAGGCTAGAAATCTGAGGGCAAAATGTCTGCAAGGTTGTTCTTTCTGAGGGCTATAAGGGATAATATGTTCTGTACCTCACAGGTTTTCCTGCTAAAATTAGTATGATGTCACAGATACTGTACCAACAAAATAAATAAATACAGTTAAGAACTCATGTAGGTATTTAGAACAAAAGGAAATTAACTATAAAATTATCCTTTGAGTTTCTTTTAGAATTCAGTTTATTTTTCATGAAGAAATAGGCAAGCCTCAGAATTTGAGATTTATCCTCCTTATCCTGGAAGTAGGTATCAAACACATAAGAAATTATATAATTAAAAAATGCTGAAGGAATCAGTTCAGTTCAGTCACTCAGTCATGTCCAAATCTTTGCAATCCCCTGGACTGCAGCATGCCAGGCTTCTCTGTCCATCACAAACTCCCGGAGTTTACCCAAACTCATGTCCACTGAGTCAGTGATGCCATCCAACCACCTGATCCCCTGTCCTCCCCTTCTTCTCCCACCTTCAATCTTTCCCAGCATCAGGGTCTTTTCAAATGAGTCAGTTCTTCACATCAGGTGACCAAAGTATTAGAGTTTAAGCTTCAACATCAGTCCTTCCAATAAAACACTCAGGACTGATCTCTTTTAGGATGGACTGGTTGGATCTCTTTGCAGTCCAAGGGACTCTCAAGAGTCTTCTCCAACACCACAGTTCAAAAGCATCAAATCTTTGACGCTCAGCTTTCTTTATAGTACAACTCTCACATCTATACATGACTACTGGAAAAACCATAGCCTTGACTAGATGGACATTTGTTGGCAAAGTAATGTCTCTGATTTTTAATATGCTGTCTAGGTTTGGCATAGCTTTTCTTCCAAGGAGCAAGGGCCTTTTAATTTCATGACTGCAGTCACCATATGCAGTGATTTTGGAGCCCCCAGAAATAAAGTTTGCTACTGTTTCCACTGTTTCCCCATCTATCTGCCATGAAGTGATGGGAGTGGATGCCATAATCTTTGTATTCTGAATGTTGAGCTTTAAGCCAACTTTTTCACTCTCCTATTTCACTTTCATCAAGAGGCTCTTTAGTTCTTCTTCATTTTCTGCCATAACGGTGGTGTCAAGGAGTACATCAAGGCTGTATATTGTCAACATGCTTATTTAACTTATATGCAGAGTACATCATGAGAAATGCTGGGCTGGAAAAAACACAAGCTGAAATCAAGATTTCAGGGAGAAATATTAATAACCTCAGACATGCATATGACACCACCCTTATGGCTAAAGGAATAGGTTTGAATCAAATAACAGTTTTGAGTAAAAAGTTTGGTAAACTAGCTTTAATTAGATATTGTAAAACTATCATGCTTGTAAGAAGTCATCAGAATAATAACTAGCGCTTTTGGAAAAGATTGGAAAATAATATTCACCTATGTCATGTTTTAAACATCTATTACAAAATTTGTAAAAGTATTTACACATATTAAAATCTATAAAAACCTAAGTTATGTGCGGGTTTGCTTTTAATAGTTTTCATTTTTATCTTCTTATGATTGAGGCAATGATTTTTTTTTTATATCCACAAAGAAAGGGTTATTTCTATATCACATCAAAATGATAAGTGGTTGTATTTTTTTAATACTTGCAAAATGCACCATTACTACATTACTTTTCAGCTATTTCTTTTTTAATTTTATAAACATAGACCTTGTGTGATCGCTTACCATAACAGTCTTCCAGAATTCATTTTTCACTATTTATCACTGCAGTATAGTTGAATCATCTTTAATAGACTCAAAAACAATAAGATGATTTTTTATTGTTTTCTTAGGAGGTATCTTGTGGGTATTGACAGAAACTTTATGACTGCCCAATATTTTAGAGGTGCTTAAAACAACATTTGCTCTAATAAAGGTACAGATTCATCATGGAAAATTAATTTATCCATGTTAATTATGGAAAATTCTTATATTTATATAGTTTTTTAAATTTTACATTTTTAAAATGTCTCAATTGCAGCTAAATCATAAAATTGTATAAAAATCACATAGAAACAAAGTTTAAAAATCAACTTATAATAAAGTTATTTTGTATCAGATTACTTACATGAAAAGGCCTTCTTGAAGGTGGTAAAAAACAAGTGATAAAAATGTCTTTTATTAAATCGTTCTCTTTACTGCTTAGTGAGAGCTATTTTCTGTCTGTTCATGTCTTTCTTGTTTTTTAATTGGTTGTCAGTGACATTTTTCTGCATCTCAGGAAAATGCATGGAACTGTCAGGCTCTCCTCGAACTTAGAAATATACTATTGTTTCATATAGCATAAAAAATTCAACAGACTCAGAATATAATAGTGTCTTCAATAATTCTTCAGAAAAATGTCACATTGTTGCAGTCTGTTAATGAAGTACACAAAGGCAAGATGTACACTGATTGTTTTCTGAGACAATTAGAAAAACCCATTTTTTTTTTTTTTTACAATCTTATTTAGTACTATTTCCTTATTTCCCTCTTTTTGTTGGAGCTAATTAGCTATTCTGTGACTCTCCTACCAAAGAGCAGTTTCAAATAATTGCTAATCAAGGAAGGGAGGGAATATAGAAAAAATAAAGGAGTAGTCAAGAATCAATTGTGCAGTTTTGGAGCAGTTTTCTGGCTCCTCCTCAAGAAATATATACAATACTCTTAAGTTATGCAGAACTAAGGCTCACATTCAGGTGGTGGATGGCAACTTCAGGCTGAGGGCAAGCTTTCTATAGTACCACCCTGTTATCTAATCACCAGTTAATCAGAAAAAAATCATATACCCAAAATGTGCTTATAAACCTCCCCCCCAAACTATCAAGGAATTCAAGATATTGAGCACAAGTCTCATGTTCTCCTTGGCTGGCCCTGCAATAAACCCTTCTCTGCTTTAGAAGATCTAAACAGTCATTTCTCCAAGGGAGACATTGTTGTTTTTGTTTGTGTCCAATTCTTTAGTGACCCTATGGATTGTAGCCCACCAGGTTCCTCCGTCCATGGGATTTCCCAGGCAAGAATACTGGAGTGGGTTGTCATTTCCTTCCCCAAGAGTAGACAAACAGATTGCTAAAAAGCACATGAAAAGATGCTCAACATCACTAATTATTAGAGAAATATAAATCAAAACTCAGAATGGCCATTATCAAAAAAATCTACCAACAGTAAGTGCTGGAGAGGATGTGAAGAAAAAGGAACCATCATACACTGTTGGTGGAAATATAAACTGGAACTGTCACTATGGACAACAGTATGGAGGTTCCCTAAAAAAACTAAAAACAGAGCTACCATATGATCCAGAAATTCCAAACCTGGGCATATATCTGATGAAAACCATAATTCAAAAAGATACACATCTCGGTGTTCACTGCTACACTATTTACAATAGCTGGAACATAGAAGCAACACAAATGTTTATCAAGAGAGGAATGAATAAAGAATATCTGATGGAACATTACTCAGCCATAAAAAAGAACAGCATAATGCTATTTGCAGTAACATGGATGGAACTAGAAATTATCAAACTGAGTGAAGTAAGTCAGGCAGAGAAAGAAAAATATCATATGATATTGCTTATGTGGAATTTTAATAAAGGGTAAAAATTAACTCATTAACAAAGCAGAAATAGAGTTCAGTCCAGTTCAGTCACTCAGTTGTGTCCGACTTGTGACCCCATGGACCGCACATGCCAGGCCTTCCTGTCTATCACCAACTCCTGGAGCTTGCTCAAACTCATGTCCATTGAGTCAGTGATGCCATCCAACCATCTCATCCTCTGTTGTCCCCTTCCCCTTCTGCCTTCAATCTTTGCCAGCATCAGAGTCTTTTCCAATAAGTCAGTTCTAACTATTGCTTCTTGACCTGCATACAGATTTCTCAAGAGGCAGGTCAGGTGGTCTGGTATTCCCATTTCTTTAAGAATTTTCCACATTTTGTTGTGATTCACACAGTCAAAGGCTTTGGTGTAATCAACAAAGCTTAAGTAGATGTTTTTCTAGAATTCTCTTGCCTTTTCTGTGATCCAACGGATATTGGCAATTTGATCTCTGGTTCCTCTGCCTTTTCTAAAACAAGCTTGAACATCCGGAAATTCATAGTTCACATACTGTTGAAACCTGGCTTGGAGAATTTTGAGCATTACTTTACTAGTGTGTGAGACAAGTAAAATTGTGCAATAGTTTGAACATTCTTTGGCATTGCTCTATTTTGGGATTGAAATGATAACTGACCTTTTCCAGTCCTGTGGCCACTGCTGAGTTTTCCAAATTTGCTGGCATATTGAGTGCAGCACTTTCACATTATCATCTTTTAGGGTTTGAAATAGCTCAACTGGAATTCCATCACCTCCACTAACTTTGTTGGTAGTGATGCTTTCTAAGGCCCACTTGACTTCGCATTCCAGGATGTCTGGCTCTAGGTGAGTGATCACACCATTGTAGGTCTGCTTTCTGTGTTCTACACGCCATCTATTGACATTGGTTTATGGTAAGTGAAGTGCAGCATTTATTGCAAGGCATCTAATATGAGGTCAAGTAAGGAGGAGGGACAACTCATGTTCAAAAGACTTGAACTCCCAGATGGATTTAGGGAAGGGTTTTTAAAGGCAAGGTGAGAAAGGTCACAGGGTTCATGATCAGCTCCTGTACATCCTTCTGATTGTTTGGTGGGTAATAGGGTGGTGCTCTAGGAGGAAGCATCATCAACCTCTGGTTCCAACCAGTATGGGATGGTTTGTGGTCAGCATGTAGTTAACTTTTTTCCACCTGATGGGTATTTCATTATCTGCAAAACAACTCGGAGATGTGGCTGAGAATATTATCTATAGCCCTTGAGGTCAGGAACTTTGTTTTGTGGCTAAAACTATTAGTGACTTTGTTTTGCGGCTAAACTATTATTATTTTTTCTCACTTGACTGTTTTCCTTTGTTTCTTTATTTTCTGACTTCTCTGGTTAAATTTTCTTTTTGGAACTTGAAGAAGGCCCAGGAGGCTAAAGCTTTCCTATAAATAAGAGCCAGAGACATGAAGGGCAGTGTCTATCCTAGTGTCTATCCTTCAGAAGGTCATCAACAATATTGCCCATCTTCATGTCTACGCAACACACATATATATATATGTTCTTGTATGTTTAAACTTCAACAACAACAACAACAAATTAGCTTCATTTCCAACTTAGGATTCAACTGCCTTTCTACAATAGAAGATATCTTAACCTCTTCTCAAAATGAGATGAAAAATCCTAACGATCATTAGATCAGTATCTGGAATATGTATAATCCCATTAAATTCAACAACATCTAAACTTCTTGTTACCCAAATACTATATTAAAAATTTATTCCTTGACAAAACTTGTATAAAGTAAGAGGAAGCAGAAAGAAGAAGAAAATATATTTAATACGAATGAAAACACCAGTATAAATATAGACAGATGGATAGATAATGAGATACCAAAAGAAACTAGAATTGAAATATATCACACACACACACACACACATAAAAATCAAGGATTACCATATGCCTTCTGTTACTGTTCTCATTATTTAGAGCTGACCACAAAGGTGTTATCACATAACTGGTATTTCTAAATGTCTTCTTTTACTTCCATTTCTTGTTTCCTTTACCTTTAGCCATAATCTTCTACCATGATCTTATCAGGATAAGGAGTTTTGTTCTGTTTTCTTATTTATGCATTTATGTATGCATGCATATATGTATTGATTTACTTATTTATATGTTAGATTTTGTCATGGCTCAAAATTTCATTCTTGAAGTTTTTTGATTTCTCTTGATTTTGCTGCTATAGCTTTCTTGTTTCTTTATATATATATATACACACACATATATATACACACACATATATATATATACATACACATATATATACATATATATATATAGTTGAAATATATCTGACTTACAAAGTTTCAGGTGCACAGTGAGGTGATTCAGTTATACATATACACATATATTATTTTTCATATTATTTAGCTAGGCAAAAATTCATAAGTTTCTTAAAATAGATATTATACATACTCTGTGTATGTGTGTATATATATATATATATATATATATGCACTATATATGTGTGTGTGTATACAAATCCTTTCTACTACATTTGATAAAGAACATCAAAAAAAAAAGAAGAGATGGAAAAATTGGAAAACAAACTAAATAAAATGGAACCTCTATGACATAGAAAAAAGTGAAGCAAGCTAGATGAAAGTAAAAATCATCATATAATCCAATTATTTTTAAACATGGATGCTCATTAGAAGCACATCTAGAGCTCTGGAGAAAAACTGCAATATCTGGGCATTTGTATTTTTCAAAAAGTTCTCAGATAATTCTGATATGCATGTGGATTTTAAAAAGTAATTACAGGGTTTTTTTTTTTCTATCAAATGGTAGTTTTGGTGATACAGAATTCTATTATCTTCTGTTTGCCAATCATGATACAATGTAAGTAAATATTAGCTACATAGTCACAATAGTAAAAGGTGTTAATCAGTTTTCACAATCAGTAGCCAGACAAAACATAAAAGGTAATTGCCAGCCAAAATGAAAATATGATTAACCTAACCATATACACAAATTATACACAATATGGGGGTTAAGTAGAATGATGTTGTAAGTGGAAGTGCATACCTGCACATGTTTTCATCTGCCCAGCCAGTTTATGTCTTTCGGTTGGTATATTTAATCCACTTATATTTAAAGTAATTATCTGTATGTATGATTCTACTACCATTTTCTTAATTATTTCAGGTTTATTTTGTGTAGGTCTTTTCTTTCTCTTTTCATGCCTAGAGAAGTCACTTTAGTATTTGTTGTGAAGCTGGTATGGTGTTGCTGAATTCTCCTAATTGTTGCTTGTCTGGAAAAAAAAAAATTATTTCTCAATAAAATCTGAATGGCAGCCTTGCTGGTTAGAGTATTCTTGGTTGTAGGTTCTTCCTTTCACTACTTTAAATATATTGTGCCATTCCCTTTTTGCTTGTAGAGTTTCTCTTGAAAAATCAGCTGATCACCTTATGGGAGTTTCCTTGCATTTTATTTGTCATTTTTCCCTTCTTGCTTAATATATTATCCTTGTCTTAATTTTTGTCGGTTTGATTACTACGTGTCTTGGTGTGTTCCTCCTTGGGTTTATCCTGCCTGGGACTCTCTGTACTTCTGCACTTTGCTGACTATTTCCTTTCCCATGTTAGGGAAGTTTTCATCTATTATCTATTCAAATATGTTCTTAGGTCCTTTCTCTCTCTCTCTCTTCTTGTGGGATCCCTATAATGTGAATGTTGATGTGTTTAATGTTGTCCCAGAGGCCTCTTAGGCTGTCTTCATTTTTTCTGTTGTTGTTGTTCATTCTTTTTTTCTATATTCTGTTTTGTGGCAGTGATTTCCAACATTCTGTCCTCCAGGACATTTATCCATTCTTCTTCCTCAGTTATCCTGCTATTGATTTCTTCTAGTGTATTATTTATTTGTTTGTTTGTTCTTTAGTTCTTCCAGGTCTTTGGAAAACATTTCTTGCATATTTGACATCGTTTTCCAGAGATCCTGGATCATCTTCACTATCACTATTCTGAATTATTTTTCTGGAAGTTTGCCTATCTCCACTTCATTTCGTTGTTTTTTCTGGGGTTTTATCTTTTCCCTTCATCTAGGACACAACTCTACTTTTTCATCCTGATTAACTTTCTGTAATGTTTCTTGTTCTAGTTCCTCTGGGATTGTGGTTCTTCTTGCTTCCTCTGTCTGCCCTCTGTTGGAGGAGGCTGAGTCTTGTGTAAGCTTCTGATGGGAGGGACTGTGTGGGAAAAAGAAAAAAAAAAAAATGGATCTTGCTCTGGTGGACAGGGCCTTGCTAGGTAAAGCTTGAATCCAATTATCTGCTAATATGTGGAGTTGAGCTCCCTCCCTTTTAGTTGTTTGGCCTGAGGCAACCAAGTGCTGGTGTCTGTGGGCTCTATGGTAGGGTTAATGACAACCACCAAGAGGACTTATGCCAAGAGGCATGTTCCAGGACTCTGGAACTCTGGAACTCCAGGCAGGGGCTCATGTGGTGAGCCCCTATCAACCCATGCCTCCAAAGGAGACCCTCAAACACTAGCAGGTAGGTCTAGTTCAGTCTCCTGTGGGGTCACTGCTTCTTTCCCCAGGGTCTTGGTGCATGTAAGATTTGGTTTGTGCCCTCCAAGAGTGGACTTTCTGTCTCCCCCAGTACTTTGGAAGTCTATAATCAAATCCCACTGGCCTTCTAGGTCAGGTCCTTGGGGATTCACTGTTCCTTTGTCAGATTCCTGGGCTGGGAAGCCTGACATGGGGCTCAGAACTTTCACAATAGCAGGAAAACTTCTTTGGTATTATTGTCTCCAGTATCATGGTCACCCACTCAATAGGAATGGGATTTGATTTTATCATGATTGCACCTCTCCTACCATCTTGTTGTGGCTTCTTCTTTTTCTTTGGATATGGGGCATCTTTTTTTGGTGGGTTCCAGTGACTTCCTCTCAATGCTTCTTCAACAGATAGCTGGGATTTCGGTGCTTTCACAGGAGGAGATGAACACACAATCTTCTACTCTGCCATCTTGAACTGGCAGTCTCCCCGTTGCTATAATTTTCTATTAAGTTTTACTAGAAATGAGAATAATAAAAGGTGCCACCTAAATCCTTTTGCTTCTAGACATTGTGCCAGACATTAATTTTGTGTGCAATCTGATTTCACCTTGTTAATCAAAATTCATCATTCCACCCAACTGACAACACCCTTCTCTCCCTCTTGGTTTTAGTTGCATAAAGAGCACAAAATATCAAGTATAAATGTCATTTATAATTCAACATGTCAGCTGTTGTGGAAACACTTCTCTCTTGGTCAACAAGATTTCCTAACAAACATCACTCAAAGTAGCAAACATAAAAAGCAAACATTTTATAATTGAGTAAACCCAAATAGGTATAATAGTGAGAGGAGCTATTTTCAGCTCCACCTCATGATTCCCAAAGGCCCAAATTCTTTCTATAGGTAAAACAGTACTATTTATTGGCCTCTAATCAGTACTACAACCTGTGAGGTGAAATTTTATCCTTTCATAGTACACTTCCAAATATGTGCTTGGAGTCATCTGTAGCTATTCCCTAAGTTGAATTACTTCTGAGTAATAGAGGTTTAAGTAAGAAAAATTAGAACCATGGGTTTAACCCATAGTGAAACCAGTCCTTTTACTGGGAAATAAGTTATTTATCAGGAAAAAAAAAATATGTGCCTAATACCATGACAATGAATAAGACATTCTTGACATTCATTAATGGTGGTACCAGCAGAAATAATACAAGCAGAGAACAAATCCATCTAGAATATTTATCTATTTCATTAAGGCCAAAACTCTGCTGTGTTCTGCATGGAACAGATGTGATGCAAAAGCTCACCACTGGGTGGCTGGTTGGTCTCTATAGAGAATGGCACCATATTAGGGCTCAATATTTGCCTCTAGTGTTAGAAAGTTAGGAATTTAGCAATATCTGTAGTCAAATAACTAGCTATGCTCTTAAGAGCTGAATAAAACTTTTTAATAGCTGTATTTTCATTTTACAATTTATTTTACTTGATTTAACCAGCTGTTGCTTATGCAACATTATTTTTTTCCCCAACTATTCCCTCTAACTTCAACAGCTGAAAGTATTCATAATAGAAATATGTGACATTCTATGGGTTTTTAGTAACAAATATCTGTTAAAAATTAAAATGTCATTTCAGGAAATAGGGAAAGATAATAATGAGAAGGAAGGGTCTACTCTAGACTCCGTGCTCTTTTATAATAATTACTACATTAATTTAGACTCATTTATTTTTCAAAGTAACCATACAACAATTGCAGACTAAAAAATGAAGGAAGTAAAACTTAAACCACACCCTATCAAATTAACCCACCGATATTCATATGGAAAACACTTCTTCATCTCTTATATCTTAATCCTGTGCTACTTCAGCATTTTTTTGTTGTTCAAGCTACATATCTTTACGGTCCAACTCTCACATCCACATATGACTACTGGAAAAATCATAGCTTTGAGTATAAGAACCTTTCCTAGTAAAGTGATCTCTTTTTTAAATACACTCTTTGGGTTTGTCATAGTTTTCCTTCTCAGCAGCAGGTGTCTTTCAATTTCATTGCTACAGTCACTGTCCACAGGGATTTTGAAGCCCAAGAAAAGAAATTCTGTCATTGTTTCCACTTATTCCCCTTCTATTTGCCATGAAGTGATGGGAACAGATCCCATGATCTTAGTGTTTTGAATGTTGTTTTAAGACAGTTTTATTCACTCTCCTCTTTCACCCTCATCAAGAAGCTCTATAGTTCCTCTTCAATTTCTTCCATTAGAGTGGTATCATCTGAATATCTGAGGTTGTTGATATTTTGCCCAGCAATCTTGATTCCAGCTTGTGTTTCATCCAGATCCTCAGTTCGTATGACGTACTCCACATATAAGTTAAATAAGCAGGGTAACAATACACAGCTTTGTTGAACTCATTTTCCAATTTTGAACCATTCTATTGGTCCTTGTCCTGTTCTAACTGTTGCTTCTTGACCTCATATAGGTTTCTCAGGAAACAGGTAAGGTAACCTGGTATTGCCATCATTTTAAGAATTTTTCCAGTTTGTTTTGGTTCACACAGTCAAAGGCTTTAGCATAGTCAATGATGAGATGTAATTTTTTTTTTAATTCCCTTGCATTCTCTGTGATCTAATGATTGTTGGCAATTTGATCTCTGGTTCCTATGCCTCTTCAAAACCCAGCTTGTACATCTTGAAGTTCTCAGTTCACATACTCCTGAAGTCTAGCTTGAAGGATTTTGTGCATTACCTTGCTAGCATGTGAGATGAGTACAACAGTTCTGAATACGTCCCTGCATATACTTATGTTTTTAAATGCATTACACTAGTTGTATCTTTATATGCATGTCTACTAAACTAGATCAAAAAATGTTTATGAAGGAAGCAAAATGACTCATGTATTTTATTAACATTAATATTTATTGAATTAATCCCATGGGTTAATTCATCCCATCAAATAGATAGAAGTATAATTCATTGCTATTCACTTCATTATGTATAATATCTTCAAGGAAATTTTCCATAAGCATTTGAAAAAGAGAACACAAACGGGACACTCAAAAAAGAGCTGACATATAGAAGTAATATTTGTGTACACAAACAAGCACATAAGACTATGTATATAATGAAAACGCTTCATGTACTTTGACTCTGCCAGTTTCTGTTTGATTTAGATCTCTTTTCCTGATACTTGTCTCCATTTTCTATTTTTGGATTTTTACAGTTAAAATTTCTAGGTGGTGATGACAGTGGTAATGATTCTCCTTCTCTTTCTCCTTCTTCTTCCTTTTCCTGTTTTGTTTTGTTCTTGCTCTTTTCCATGATTATGATTGGCACTCAGTCAACTTCATTTCTTTGTATATCTGTATCAGATGATGTTTTACAATGACAAAGATATTACCTACTGCTCCAATCAATTTTTACTTTCCTTTGTAGGCATTGGCTTAGTTTCACAGTGGTATTCTAAGAGGTAATTTTTAATCAAAATGGCAATGTCTAAGAGAAATGGTCTTTTTAAGAGGTACTGTCAGTTGCTCCATTTTGTTCTCGAAATGAATAAACACATGTAAGTATCAGCTAACACAAATACTTGAGTTCAGATACGATTTCAGGTAGCCAGTGATTGTGATTTACTGCAAATTGGTCTCAAGGCACAGAACGCTTTTTAGCTATTATTTTTATTTAATGTTATTTCAGAAGGTTTGATATTATATGAATCAAAAGTAGATGGTCAATACTATAGCTTGTATATCTGCTCTCTAGTAATGTATTTTAAAGTTAACTTCCTGGACTGTTTAATAACTCACAGAATTTCCCTTCTTTGCTGTTTATGCTTCATGTATCTTATAGATATGGCATATTTATAGCAGTGATGAATCAGAAAACCAGGGGTGCCTTAGTATGTCATGTAGTGTGACTTTTACATTTTATCAGAAGGACTGAAATATATTTAATGCTTCTTGTTCCAATAGATAGAAATTTTATACGTGTTATATCTCTTGCTTTTGGTTTAGTTGCTTTCTCTTAGCTATTTATTGACCTTATGATATTGAGTCAATGATGCTGATTTGTTTTTTTCATTTTATAAGACAGACTCTGCAGCACCACACACCTATGATCTGAAAAAACAAACAAACAAAAACAACAAATAGAACTTCTTTTCTAATAAATACAATTTCAAAAGGACATGTGACCACTGCTTTTATGATCTGAAATATTTCAGCCTCTACCTAATATCATAAAATGAGTAATATATTACAATGTAAAAAACAACACCCACAACACACTCAACTTTATACTGCCAACTTGGGAATTTATTCTAGATCTAGCTCTGCAGGGAATAAATATCCAGTGGTCTTGGACATGTGAAACAAGTTCTGCGTGTTCACTTTTTAAAATGTACATTAAGAAAAAAAATGGCTCACTAGATATTTAATATGGTCTATGGAGGTGATCTCTCTTGAATCGGAAATAACTCATTTTAAAATGTATTCTGTTAGAGTCTTTAAATTAATAATCGGCAAATCAATGTTCTTTTAAGAAATGGAACATTATGAAAATGATTAAAAATAGTTCTTTTTTCAAGGTGTGTTGCTCCTCCATATAAAGAGTTAATCACATTACAGAATATTATACAACCTTTTCTTTCTCAGTAATTAAATTCTGAGCTAGTATATGACTTCAAACTAAAATCTTACATGAAAATTATGTTGAAATATATGACTTTAAGCCAAATTCTTGGCATACTCTATCCACTCAAGTCCCTGCTAGTTTATGTAGAGGTATAAAAAATGCATCCGTTTATTACAAAAGATAACTAGAGGATATTCACCCATGGAAATTAAGTTCCAACAGGTTTCAGGAACACAGTAAGTAGATGGAGACTAGTGTTTCCAAAAAGGGCAGGGGGGGGGGTGGGCAAAGAAAGTCAAAGTCATAAGATGGCTTCAGGGGAGGCTGCAGCCTCTCTTGTAAACACAGATAGGAGCACTAAAAAGCCAGAATATCAATCAGAGATTGTGGTTGATCACTTGATGAAAAGAGACTCGTTAATAAAAGAGAAAGACCAAGCTGGTCTCACTGTCTCTCTCTTCTCTCTCTTTCTTTCTCTCCCTGAAACCTTGCTGTGTGGTCTCAGGTGTGCTATGTAATTTCCAGGTCATATAAGTAATAATCTTTATTTTGTTTCAAAGTTTCATGATGGTTATTGCTGAAGGGTGTCTTGCAATCATAATAAGAACCACAAGGGCCAGTCCACTCACAACACTTGTTATTGATAAGATGAGACCAGCAGAAAACAAAGGCACATTCATTAATCTCAAAATTAGAAAAAAAAATAGTTAAATGAAATCCCATCCAATAAATAAATCATTTTAGGTGTAATTGTCTTCATTATGCAAACAAGCTCCAGTTTATTGACTTCATTTTTCACCAAATAACTTACTTAGCTCCCTCTCTTCTTTTACTACTAGGGTAGATCAATAGCCTGAATTGAATAGCCTGTTCATTAGTTCCTCACACAACCTGCCCCTCTAACCCTTTAATTATCAGCCATCTTTCTTTTAGTTCAATCATCTGAATCATCTCTCTAATGTCACCAACCAAAAATTTATATCCTATTTCCACTATCTCCATTCCTGAAATCCTGTAAGCATATCTTTATAAATATATGAGAGTAATTTAAACTGTGTGAATTAAGATAGCCCTTTTGGAAACTAAATTTAGCTCTAAAACATTTTGCTAATATTGTTGTTCTGAAAATCTCAAACTCAAAGTATGAAAAAGGATCTAAGATGTTATTAGAATATTTTGTTAGGTAAAACACTATACCGAGGAAAATCTGTAGGTGACAATTTGTCTTAAGAATTAGTTTATGTAACAATTATGTTGAGATACCTCTAAGTTTGTAAACTAGATACTCCTGTGTGTTCTCACTTGTCCTAATTTTATTGACACACCATGAAGTTTCACCTTTGTGTATGAAATCCTTAATCAGGCTAAACAGGGACATAACCCTGTTGTAGCTCTTCCCTGACTTCATGTTACTCATACTAAACACAACATTCTTTACATGCTCTACAAAATTGCTGCAATTTCCCACCTTTGTAGTTTATTTACATCAATATAGTCCTTAATCTTTGTGCACCGTGTGAATTTTCCTTCCAGGAATGTAAGAATATAATTAGAAATTCTTGCCAAGGCTTCTTCCTCTTTCCTCTACCATGACTAAGTAAATTTGGGAAAACCATAAACATCAACTATCACTGGGATCACAAGGGTACATAGTATAAGCAGGACTAATCACTATTGATACTGAACTTTATGACCTGACTGAGGAGAGTTTACCAGGTTTCTCCATTATGAAGTTAGTCTACACCAGTCCTCATGTAAGGAGTGGGAAATAGTAATTTCTTCACGTTGTGGTGGAGTATCTTCATAAATTATTTGAAATTCTTCTGCAAGGGAGACTTGTCTCTTCCACCTAAATTATTCATTTCCTAAATCATTAATTCATATCAACATGGACTCCTGGATATTGCTTTTATACCATGGTTCATAATTTAACACTCCATTAATTTTGTTCCTAATACAGATACAGCCATTAGGAATGCCTTAATTTACCCTCATGTCTCTTTGACATAATCCTTTAATTCAAGATTTTTTTTTCCTTTAAAAAAAATTTTTTTTGAGCAAATCCATATTTTCCAGACTGCTGGGATTTGTCAGGAGAAATATCAATAACCTCAAAAATATGGATGACACGATCCTTATGGCAGAAAACAGAGAGGAACTGAAGAGCCTCTTGATGAAAGTGAAAGAGGAGAGTGAGAAAGCTGGCTTAAAACTCAACATTCAAAAAACTAAGATCATGGGATCTGGTCCCATCATTTCATGGCAAATAGATGGGGAAACAATGAAACAGTGACAGACTTTATTTTCTTGGGCTCCAAAATCACTGCAGATGGTTACTGCAGCATGAAATTAAAAGACACCTGCTCTTTGGAAGAAAAGCTATGACCAATCTAGACAGCATATTAAATACCAGAGACATTACTTTGCCAACAAAGGTCTGTCTAGTCAAAGCTATGGTTCTCCCAGTAGTCATGCATGGATGTGAGCTGAACCATAATGAAAGCTGAATGCCGAAAAATTGATGCTTTTGAACTGTGCTGTTGGAAAAGACTCTTGAGAGTCCGTTGGATTGCAAGGAGATCAAACCAGTCAATCTTAAAGGTAATAAGTCCTGAATGTTCATTGGAAGGACTGATGCTGAAGTTGAAACTCCAATACTTTGGCCTGATGGGGAGAACTGACTCACTGGAAAAGACCCTAATGCTGGGAAAGATCGAAGGCGGGAGGAGAAGGGGATGACAGAGGATGAGATGGTTGGATGGCATCACCAACTCAACAGACATGAGTTTGAGCAAGCTCTGGGAGTTGGTGATGGGCAGGGAAGCCTGGCATGCTGCAGTCCATGGGATCACAAAAAGTCAGACACATCTGAGGACTGAACTGATAATATTCCAGCCTAAACAATGTTCCAGGCTCATGCAAAGTGCTTCTGCTGTAGCCCCAGAATCATCAACTTCCTAAAACAACAACAAATGGCTCTCTTCATTGGGAAATGATATTAGAAATGAAGATGGAGGAGCCAGTGTGATCATTTCATTTGTAATATTAGTAATGTGTGTCTTCTGTCTTTTATTTCTGGTTATCCTAGATAGAGATTTCTCTATTTTCTTAAACTTTTCAAAGAACCAGTTTTAGATTTACTGATTATTTTCTGTTTTTGATTTCATTTATTTATTCTCTAGTTTTTGCTATTTACTTTTAATCTGCTTTTTGTTGTTCAGTTGCTCCATCGTGTCTGACTCTTTGTGATCCCAAGCACTGCACTGAGGACAGGGTCTTCTGTCCTCCACTCTCTTCCAAAGTTTGCTCAAATTCACGCCCACTGAGTTGGTGGTGTTATCTAGGTATCTCATCTTCTCCTGCCCCCTTCTCCTATTGCTTTCAGTCTTTTCAAGTATCATATTATTTTCCAATGAGTAAGTTCTTACCATCATGTGCCCAAAGTACTGGAGCTTCAAATACAGCATCAGCTCTTCCAATGAACATTCAGGATTGATTTCCTTTAGGACTGACTGGTTTGATTTCCTTGAAGTCCTACGGACCCTCAAGAGTCTTCTCCAACACCACAGTTCAAAAGCATCGATTCTTCAGCACTCAGCTTTCTTTATATTCCAACTCTCAAATCCATACATGACTACTGGATAAACCATACCTTTGACTATATGGACCTTTGTTGGCAAAGTGATAGCTCTGCTTTTTAATATGCTATCTAGGTTTGCCATAGCTTCCTTCCAAGGAGCAAGTGTCTTTTTTTTTTTTAATTAGTTTATTTTCTATTTTTTAACTTTACAATATTGTATTTGTTTTGCCACACATTGACATGAATCCACCATGGGTATACATGTTTTCCCCTTCCAGAACCCCCCCTTCCACCTCCCTCCCCATCCCATCCCTCTGGGTCATCCCGGTGCACCAGCCCCGAGCACCCTGTATCATGCATTGAACCTGGACTGGCGATTCGTTTCACATATGATAATTTACATGCTTCCATGCCATTCTCCCATATCATCCCGCCCTCACCCTCTCCCATAGAGTCCATCATACTGTTCTATTTATCTGTGTCTCTTTTGATGTCTCACATACAGGGTATACAGGGTTATTGGTAAAGATAACCCTGTATGCAAGTATCTTTTAATTTCATGGCTGCAGTCACTGTCTGCAGTGATTTTGGAGCCCAAGAAAAGAAACTCTGTCACTACTTCCACTTTTCCCCCATCTCTTTGCCATGAAGTGATACAACAGGATGTGGTGATCTTAGTTTTTTGAATGTTGAGTTTTACCAACTTTTTCACTCTCTTCTTTCACCCTCAAAAAGAGGCTCTTTAGTTTCCATCACTTTCTGGCATAAAGGTGGTGTCATCTGCATATCTTAAGCTTTTTGATAGTTCTCTCAGCATTTTTTTAAAATAATTTAATTAATTTATTTATTTTTATGTTTGGTTGTGCTGCATCTTTGTTGCTGTTTGGACTTTTCTCTCATTGTGGCAAGCAGGGGCTACACTCTAGTTGCCATGCATGGGCTTCTCACTGTGGTGGTTTCTGTTGTGGCAGAGCACTGGGCTCTAGAGCACGCAGGCTTCAGTAGTTGTGGCATGTAGGCTTAAAAGTTGTGATTCCCAGACTCTGGAACACAGGCTCAATAGTTGTGGCACACAAGCTGAATTGCTCTGTGGCATGTAGGATCTTCCCTGACCAGGGATCAAACCTGTATCTCCTACATTGGCAGGCAGATTCTTTATCACTCAGCCAGCAAGGAAGCATTCTCCTAGTAATCTTAACTCCAGCTTGTGATTCATCAAGCCTGGCACTTTCATGATGTACTCTCCATAGAAGTTAAATAAGCAGGGTAACAATATACAGCCTTGATATACTCCTTTCCCAGTTTGGAACCAGTCAGTTATTAATGTCCAGTTCTAACTGTTGCTTCTGGACCGGAATATAGTTTTCTCAGGAGACAGGTAAGGTGGTTTAGTATTCCCATCTCTTTAAGAATTTTCCACAGTTTGTTGTGATCCATGAAGGCTTTAGTATAGTCAATGAAACAGAAGTCAACATTTTTCTGGAACTCCCTTGCTTTCTCCATGATTCAACGACTGTTGGCAATTTGATCTCTGTCTGGTTCCTTTGCCTTTACTAAATCCAGTTTGTACATCTGGAAGTTCGTAGTGCACATATTGCTGAAGCACAGCTTGATGGTTTTTGAGCATAAACTTGCTAGCATATGAAATGAGCACAATTGTACAGTAGTCTAAACATTCTTTGGCATTGTCCTTCTTTGGAATGAAAGCTTACCTTTCCAGTCCTGTGATTACTGTTGGGTTTTCAAATTTGGCAACATACTGAGTACAGCCCTTGAGCAGCAGCATCATTTAGGACTTTAAATAGCTCAGCTGGAATTCCGTCACCTCCAGTAGCTTAAGGCCCACTTGACTTCACACTCCAGGATGTCCAGCTCTAGGTGATTTACAACACCATCTGTTATCTGAGTCATTAAGACCTTTCTTGTACGGTTCTTCTGTGCAGTCTTGCTACCTCTTAATGTTTTCTGCTTCTCTTAAGTCTTCACCATTTCCATCCTTTATTATGTCCATTCTTGCATGAAATGTTTCTTTGATATCTCCAATTTTCTTCAAGTGGTCTCTAGTCTTTTCCATTCTATTGTTTTCCTCTATTTCTGAATTCTGCTTTCTCTAAAATTAATACAGGTACCCCAGCTTACTTTTGATTAGCATGGTATAACTGTCTTTGCTACTTCACTATTAACTTTTCAGTGTCTCTACAAATAAAGTGGTTTCTTATAGACAAAATATAGCTGTGCTTTGTATTTTCATACATTGTTAAAAACTCTATCATTTAATTAGTATATTTAGGCCATTTATATAGAAAGTGTTTATTGCTATAGTTGGATTATTGTCTATCATGCTTGTATTGTACTATTTTCTATTTTACTACACTTACTCTTTCTTTTCTCATCTTTTTCACATTTTTTGCCTCCTCGGGTTTTTTTTTTTTTTAACTTACTTTTTAATTGGAGGATAACTGCTATACAATATTGTGTTGGCTCTTGTCATATATCAACATGAAGCAGCCATAGCTGTATATATGTCCCCTCCCTCTTGAACCTCCCTCCTACTCCATCCCAGTCCATCCCACCCCTTTTGGTTGTCACAGAACACCCTGTATAAGTTCCCTGCATCATACAGCAAATTCCCACTGGCTAACTATTTTACACATGGTAATGTAAATGTTACAATACTACTACAGAGATTTACTATAGGGAAAGGGCCCTGCAATTATGAAGGCTGAGAATTTCAAAATATGCAATCAGCAAGCTGTAGACCCAAGAAAGCCAATGGTAAGTTCCAGTCCAATTCCAAGGCCAAAGCAGGAGAAAATTAATGTCTCAGCTCAAAGACTATCAGGAAGAAAAGGAAGAACCTTTCTTTCTAATACTTTTTTATGGAGCACTTTTAGGGTTACAGTAAAATTAAAAGGAAAGGAAAATATTTGCCTCACACCCTGCCATCACACACATATAGTCTCCCACATTATCAACATCACTCACCATAATGGTACATTTTTTTTTTTTTAACCAAGGATTAATCTATAGTGACGAATAATAATAACCCAAAGGTCATAGTTTATTTTAGGATCACTCTTGGTTCTGTATATTCTATGTGTTCAGAAAAACTTAAAACGTATTCATTATAATATCATAAAAGCATTTTAAAAAGCTACTGTGCTCTGCCTATTCATCCTGATTCCCATCCCCAACCCCTTGTCAACCACTAATCTTTATGTTATCTCCATAGTTTTGCCTTTTACAGAATATTATCAGTTGAAATCACACAGTTTTTGCCTTTTCAGACCAGTTTCCTTCACTGAGTAGGTGAATATTTTATTTAACACTAAGACACATGAGCTAGGCTTCAGAAGTATGTGAATTAAGAACTTCCAGATGCACAAGTTGGGTTTCAAAGAAGCAGAGGAATCAGAGATTAAATAGCCAACAGTCGCTGGATAATGGAGAAAGCAAGGAAATTCCAGAAAAGCATCCGCTTCATTAACTACGCTAAAGTCTTTGACTGTGTGGATCACTACAAAATGAGGAAAATTCTTAAAGAGATGGGAGTACCAGGACACCTTACCTGTCTTCTGAGAAACCTATATGCCGGTCCAGAAGCAACAGTTAGAACCGAACACAAGTTCGTATACTGTAACCCTGCTTATTTATCTTCTGTGCAGAGTACATCATGAAAAATGCTGGGCTGGATGAATCATAAACTGGAATCAAGATTGCCAGGAGAAATACCAACAACTTTAAATAATGCAGATGATACTGAGAGGGTAACAGGCAGGAAGGCCAGGGGTCTCCAAATGGAGGAAATAGGCTGCAAGTGTCAGACTTTTTTTTTTTTATCTCTCTCATAAGTGGCAGGAGGAAACAAAGTTAGATTTTTTTCCCTTCTCTACACAAATTCAAAGAGAGGTTTCTCTTAAAATTCTGTGTTGCCATGATGACACCTGGCTCCGCCTGAACTTAACTTTTCTCAAACCTTGAGCTAACCAGTGCGTTTTTCTTATGGAAATGTTTGTCTTAAGCTATGTTAATGAACTATGTATTTACCTAGACTCTGTCTTACTTCAAGTCAGTTCTGTTTAACACTCAGAACCTATAAGGGCTCAACAAACCTGTATGTTTTATTCATACACTGTTTCCCCTAATCTATAGTAATGAAACTATGTATTTACTTGGAAACCTCCCTTTCTTCAAGATTCATGTCAATTGTTTTATGGCCCGGGATGACTCACCTGGTGCCAATGTTATCTCAAAATGTTGCGGTTGAGGGGCCTGGTGCCACTCTGAGTTTTGAGACATATCTTTTCTCTAATTAACAGCTTGCTGATAGGTATTAAAGGCTAGCAGGGGGGGCACTCTTTCTGCCCCTTTCTGATATCTATGCCAGAAGTTTTCTATATCTCTTTTATACTTTAATAAAACTTCACTACACAAAAGCTCTGAGTGATCAAGCCTCATCACTAGCCCCTGATGGAATTTTTCTCTGGAGGCCAAGAATCCTGGCATCTTTTGTGGTTCAGCAACAACATTTCAATACCACCCTAATGGCAGAAAGTGAAAAGAAACTAAAGAGAAACTAAAGATCTGGGTGGTCAATACCAAAATCAGATTGATTATATTCTTTGCAGCCCAAGATGGAGAAGCTCTATACAGTCACCAAAAACAAGACCTGGAGTTGACTGTGGCTCAGATCGTGAACTCCTTATTGCCAAATTCAGATTTAAATAGAAGAAAGAAGGGAAAACCACTAGACAATCCAGGTATGACATAAATCAAATCGCTTAGGATTATACAGTGGAAGTGAGAAATAGATTTGTTAGGTAGTTAGACTAGGAAACAGTCCAAAATGGTGGTGGCTAAAAGACAAGGAAGGGAAAGCCCGCAAAAAATAGAACAAAAGAAGGTCAAAGGAAGGTCAGAGGACTGGAGTGAGGACCTCAGGTAGAACATACAGTACTCCTGGCTAGCCCAATTTACATAGGGTAGGCCCAGGGGGAGAAAAAAACATATAAAAAGAGGAGCCAAAGGGCCGGGGCGGGGCGGGGCTTTCTCTCTCCTGCACACTGGCGTGCTCCCCCACTCTCTCCTCTTCACCTCTTCGGGTCACCATGCCCTCACACCTTGAGGATGGATTTTCCTGCTATTTTCTAAATAAAATAGAGCTGTAACACGGAGCTATAACACTGATCTAAGAGCTATAACATGGTCTGTCCAAGACCTGAGAGCTGAGACGTGCCGAGGGCTTTAATGTCCATCACTCCAAATCTTTGTTATGATGAGACAGAACCGAGGAGAATACACTCGCCTGACAGATTCAAGGGATTAGATCTGATAGACAGAGTGCCTGAAGAACTATGGGCAGGGTTTCATGACACTGACAGGAGGCAGTGATCAAGAACATCTCCAAGAAAAAGAAATGCAAAAAGACAAAATGATTGACTGAGGAGGCCTTACAAATAGCTAAGAAAAGAAGAGAAGCTAAAGGCAAAGGAGAAAAGGAAATATATACCCATTTGAATGCAGAATTCCAAAGAATAGCAAGGAGAGATAAGAAAGCCTTCCTCAGTAATCAGTGAAAAGAAATAGAGGAAAACAATAGACTGGGAAAGACTAGAGATTTCTTCAAGAAAATTAGTGATACCAAGGAAACATTTCATGCAAATAAGGGCACAATAAAGGACATAAATGGTATGGACCTAACAGAAGCAGAAGATATTTAGAAGAGGTGGCAAGAATACACAGAACTATACAAAGAAGATCTTAGTTACCCAGATAACAACGATGGTGTGATCACTCACCTAGAGCCAGACAATCTGAAATGTGAAGTCAAGTGGGCCTTAGGAAATATCACTATGAACAAATCTAGTGAAGGTGATGGAATTCCAGGCGAGCTATTTCAAATCCTAAAAGGTGATGCTGTGAAAGTGCTGCACTCATTATGCCAGCAAATTTGGAAAACTCAGGCCCCAGGACTGGAAAAGGTCAGCTTTCATTCCAATCCCAAAGAAAGGCAATGCCAAAGAATGTTCAAACTACTGCACAATTGTCCTCATCTCACATGCTAGCAAAGTAATGCTCAAAATTCTCTAAGCCAGACTTCAACAGTATGTGAACCTTGAACTTTCAGATGTTCAAGCTGAATTTAGGAAAGGCAGAGGAAGCAGAGATCAAATTGTCCCAGCATCTGTTGGATCATTGAAAAAGCAAGAGAATTCCAGAAAAACATCTACTTCTGCTTCACTGGCTACACCGAAGCCTTTGACTGTGTGGATCACAAAAAGACTGGAAAATCCCTCAAGAAATGGGAATACCAGACCACCTTACATGCCTCCTGAGAAATCTGTATGCAGGTCAAGAAGCAACAGTTAAAACTGGTCATGGAACAACAAACTGTTTCCAAATTGGGAAAGGAGTACATCAAGGCTGTATATTGTCACCCTCCTTATTTAACTTATATGCAGAGTACATCATGCAAAATACCAGGCTGGATGAAGCACAAGCTGGAATTTGCTGGGAGAAATATCAATAATCTCATATATGCAGATGACACCACCCTATAGCAGAAGGCAAAGAGGAACTAAAGAGCCTCTTAATGAAAGTGAAAGAGGAGAGTGAAAATGTTGGCTTAAAACTCAACATTCAGAACACTAAGATCATAGCATCCAGTCCCATCACTTCATAGCAAATAGATCGGGAAACAATGGAAACAGTGACAGACTTTATTTTCTTGGGCTCCAAAATCACTGCAGATGGTGACTGCAGCCATGTAAGCAGAAGACACTTGCTCCTTGGAAGAAAAGCTCTAACCAACCTACACAGCATATTATTTGACAGAGACATTATTTTGCTGACAAGGTCCATCTAGTCAAAACTATGTTTTTTCCAGTAGTCATGTCTGGGATGTGAGTTGGACCATAAAAAAAAGCTAAGCACTAAAGAATTGATGCTTTTGCACTGTGGTGTTGGAGAAGACTCTTGAGAGTCCCTTGCACTGCAAGGAGATCAAACCAGTCAATCCTACAGACAATCAGTTCTGAATATTCTTTGGAAAGACTGATGCTGAAGCTGAAACTCCAATACTTTGGCCACTTGATGCCAAGAACTGATTCATGGTCAAAGCTATATTTTTTCCAGTAGTCATATTTTCTCACCACCAATGAGGGAAATATAACATGGGAAGTCATATATAAATTCTTAAATATTCTACCAGAAAGGAAAGGAATCATTTTCACTCAGAACATATGATCTGAAGAAAGTCACATGACCAAGCCTAATTTAAAAGGAAGAGGGAAATTTTACTCCCATCCCATGCCAGAAAGGGTAGGACAGATTACTGTGAATAAATCTAGGTATACCACTGATACTATATTTTGCTGGACACAAGTTGCACCTGCTTGATCACTCAATAAAGTTGAACATGTTGACTGACACCTTTCTTGTTTTTTAATTTATACATGAGATAATATATTAAGACATTTAGACTTTTCACTAAGCACCCAGATATTATCTGCTAAGAAACTACATACACATCATTCATTTAAAGAAAAACACAACTATTTTTAACTTGTCATTGATAATGGCAGGAGAACATTATTTGACAAAAGGTAATACATTAATTTCTGATCCTGTTTAAAATTCATGAAGCTATATTCAGATAGACAAATGCTTATTAATTTCTAAATTGCTTTACTGACTCTAATGACAAAAATGCAGAGTTTGTAGGCTGCAATTCAATTATAATTAAAGTGAATTTTCTATTGATTATTTAGTTCAACAGATAGTTTTGAGTAGTTTTGCATCCTGCAGATTTTTTTCATATTACATTGGATTACTGAAGGTAATTTTGCTTAAATAAACACATTTCCCAAGAAAGAGTGCCTTTAGTTAATTATAATACCACATTATATCAAGTAAATAGGACTCTCTATATTCTACTGGATAGCTGGTACTCTGAGTTACTGGGGGAAAATGATAGGATTATAAAAACTACCCCTTTATGCATATAAAGGATATATTCATAGCCTTTGCTATATGATTTTGAGTTTCCTCAAGTCACATGATAACTTCTACATCCCCACTTCCTAAATCTGGGTTGAACTGTCTTGTGTTATCTGAATGAATGCATCATAATTTAAACAGTATCATATTGGAACCTGAAAAGACAAAGAAGCCTTGTGTGCCTTAGCTCTTCCTCTTTTAGTAATCTATACAGTGTGAAGACAAACCCAGGCTAATCTGCTACTAGATGAAAGATCACATAAAGTAGGGCTGCTGTGATTCATGGGGTCGCAAAGAGTCGGACACGACTGAGCAACTGAACTGAACTGAACTGAACTGAATGATACATAAAAATTATTTAAAAATTGATAATGTGAGAACCCATGGCTGATTCATGTCGATGTATGGCAAAAACTACTACAATATTGTAAAGTAATTAGCCCCCAACTAAAATAAATAAATAAATTAAAAAAATATATACAAAAAAAAATTAAATAATGAAATTTTGAAAAAAAAAATTGATAATGGGTTAAGAGGATTTATATTTGAAAAAAATAGTTTATGATATAATTTTACTAGTTTTAACTACTTAAGCAGAAAGAATTAGAAATTATTTTTGTAAGCATTGCATGTGGGCTGTATACAACATGTCTTGAAGAATCTGGTAATCTATAGAACATTTCAAATACAAGAATCACATAATATGGTTGTTTTACTTTTTTCAATTCAGAGCACCCCAATGAGTACAATACTCAGATGGTAATGCTGATGATTAGTTTTTAGATAAGTACTTCTACATCAAATAATGACAGAAAGCTTTATGAATTTATGGTTCTTAACTAGCTATCATAGTAAGTGTCTCTAAAAGTAAACTTGAACTATTTCTCTTTGTTTAGCACATTATAAATTTTTATACCTCAAAATATGCACTTTATTAAGACTTGAAATAGGTGCGGAAGAATATATCAGTGAAGAATATTACTTATTTTGGTAAACAGAGTAATAACCTCCTAAAGATTCACATGTACAACTTCTAGAACCTGTGAATATGTTATTATACATAGCAAAGTGGATAGACAACCATGATTAAATTAAGGATCTTAAAATAGGGAGATATCCTGAATTATCCATGTTGGTCCAATATAATCAGAGAGTTCCTTAAATGATAGAAGAGACAGAATAGGAAAACAGATGTGTTCATAGAAGCAGAGGCTGGACAGATGCACTTAAATGTTTTACAGACAGAAGAGGGTCATGAGCCCAAGAGAGAGAACATCCTCTAAAGAAGCTGGAAAAGTCATGGAGTAGACTCTTCCCTAAAGCCTCAAGAATGAATGCATTACCCTTTTCAATGCATTTCTGAATTCTGAACTCCAGAACTGGAAGAGAAGAGTTTCTTCTTAAGACTTAACATTTGTGGTAATTTGTTACAGTGCTCTTACAAAACGAATGCACTTATTCTCATCAAATGGAAATGAAGTATCATAAACAAGCTGACTGTCAGATCAAGACCTTTAAGAAAAAACATATATGGAAGTTGTTGATTTAAAAATTGATTTCTTCTGAAGAATCTTTGTGTGTAGCAATGGAGTACATTTACCGCAGTTTTGGAGACTTGCTAAGGAGCACACACCTAATTAAGAGCATGGATTCCATGGACAGTGTTCCATGGTTAAAACAAATTTTTGATGCTTTCTAGTCCCAGGGAGGACTGGCGTGCTGCAGTGCATGGAGTAGCAAAGAGGCAGACACACGTGGAGACTGAACAAAAATGAGTCCCAGGATCTCATGAAAATTACCTATTCTCTCTGTGCTTAAGTCTTTGATACTTTTTAGTTGTAGTACCTAATGAAAATTACCCAATCTCTCTGTACCTTAGTTTCCTAATTCTTTTGACTTTAAAACTGTTCTTTAGTTTGTATTTCATTCATTATAATAGGAAATTAGACATGTTGATTAATAAACCATGAATCTTTCAAATTTCTTAAATTTAATAGCAATTCAAAAATACATATTAACTTAAAATAATGCGACATCTCTGTGAGTAATGTCTAGTATCTCAAAGAACTTAAGTAGTTCCCAACCATAACTGTGAAGCAAAATCATATGGTACATTAAACAATCCAAAAACACAACAAAAGATCAGATAATAGCAGTCTGCAATATTAATGAATTACTCTGGGATGAACCAGAGACATGTTCTCACATTTCCAGTGATTTTAATCAGTTCTGCGAAGTAGTAGTTTTAAAAGTGTTAGTGACACTTCATTAAATACACACACACACACACAGTGAAGACTATATATATATATATATATATATTATACATATATGTATGTATCTATACACATATACATATATATTTAAATAAATTATATATAAATGGATTATTTTGTGTTTATACTCAAAGATTTATTTTACTACGCATTTCATTATTATCCAAAAACTGACTCAGAAAGCTTTACTTGGAACTCCAGTAATTTTTAAGAGCATGAAGAACTCCTGAGGCAGGAGTTTGAGAACTATTGTCATAGATCATAATTTGGTAATCTCAAAGAAAAAGTTTAGTATTTTCAGACTTCCTAGTAAATATAATCTACTATTCAAGTTTGTAAAATGTGTTATAATAACACCATTCCTAAAATGAGCAAGGTAAAAAACTAATAAGTGGGAAGACTGAGAACCACTTCAAAATTATAAGGCAAATATATCATCTAATTAGGTAAATGTTACACATGTCTAAAAAAAAGAAAAGCAGCTAGAAAAAGAATGGAAGAGAAATCAGTAGAAATAATTTTTTACATTACCTCTCCATAAAAAGCATGTGAAGTTACTGATATTTTGAAAAGTGCCATTATAGTTATAGCCAACTAATTAACTAAATATTTAACATAAGATAAATATAATTGTTAAATATTTTTATGCTTTTGATAAGCCTTTTTAATGGATGATGTTGATAAAGGACTCTAGAGACATTTTGGAAAATTATTAGCCCTTAAAGTCAAATAAATTTATGACTCTATTTATATGAAGAAATATATTTGAGTTCTTCTTGGAAACTTAATAACTCTTATTGAGCAATCTGGAAAAGAGAACAAATTATATCCAAATTTTTGCCCAAATGCACTGTACATTTTTGAGATAAGATATATACCAAAATAACTTTCCCTCAAATGAACACAAGTGTAAAATTTTGTCATCTCTTCCCTTAAGACTGGATTCCTGGGGAAAAAAACAAAACAAAACGGATATGACATTAAAACAACTGGTGTATATTTTTTCTTAATTAGCTATATAGCTTGAAACCCTTCCTTTCATCCTTCTCTTTTTTATTTCCCTTCCTTTCTGCTCTCTCTCTTATTTCACAAATGTCCATTATGTGTCAGCCACTGAAGTTATGTTACAAAAGCCAGATAATAGACATGCTATCACATATCTTAAAATCTAGTGTTGAATACACACATTTAAAAGGGCTTTACAAAACTGAGAGAACATAGGCAGTGCACATGACACAGGTAGCAGAATATTCCTTGATAATGTAGTGGCTATATGTCATATAAAATTACTGTGGGAATTAACTAGGTGAAGCAGGGAGGGAGACTGAGGGAAGACAATTCAGGGGAACTGACAATGAAGAAAGTGCTAATGCAAAAACTTAAAACAAAACACATATGGTAGTTAACTGTATGTGTAAACTTGACTGAGCTAGGGGATGCCCAGAAAGCAGTTAAAACATTATTTCTGGGTGAGTAAGTGAGGATATGTTGCTGCAGAGTCAACTTGTACCAAAGGCAGAGAATCAGCTTCAACTAGTTGCAAGAGCTGATTTTTGAACCATGAGCAGATCTCTAATGCAGCCGAACGACCTTGTTCAAGAACCCTGAGTGACTGAGCTGTGATTCTTCTATTGGCATTTTTATCCACGTTACCCTTATCTACCATCATTATTGCTGTCATCTACCATCATTATTGCTGCCATCATATGATGTGCAAGACCAACTGGCTAAAGTGGTAAGGCCACTTACTAGAGAGTACTTTCTTAGTTAGGCCCTACTCAAAACTGAACATTTTTCAAATCACCTGGTAAATATCCGAGCAATGTACACTGTATGCCAAATCCAAACAGGCTTAGCGAATGCTCCACTTCTTTTCAGGTGGGAAGGACAATGTGCAGTAATAGAGCCTTTAACTTATAGAGAATTTTCTGATGTGCCCAAGAGTAGTAACATTTAAATCTTTACTAATACAAAATTCCTTTGAATCTTTGTAGTTTACAATTCACACCTGTGGGGTTCATGGGTCTAACCATGGCAACCAAAACAGCTGCTATTATTATCCCCATGTGTAATTTACATGGTTTATGTATTTTTCCAGATAAATAACAAACCCAATGGAGGTACAGAATTAATCTGTTTAGTGAAGACACCACACCTGGAAAAGCTGCAGTAATTTGTAGCACACTTGTAGTCCATTTGTAGTACACTTGGAGCTCACAGTAGTTCTTTGGCAATCTTTATAATCTACAGAATTATTGTAGAATCAGGCTAGTAAATTACAAAGGGTTATAGTGGGGAACATCACTTCTCAATTGCTTATGCTTCTAAGAGTGGTACTAATTTCTGTCATTTCACAAAGGTTGTAATATTGTTGATTCTTCTGATTTTCTACCTCAGGCAGGGGTGCAGAAGTTTCAGGAGTTTTCCTGATGTCATCCACTTGCTCTATCTAGCACATGGCTTTTCTATATGTCCCTATACTTCTGGGATACTATGACAGAATTTCTATTCTTCTTTGACAGTTTTGTTCTCCATGTAAAAACCCTTGAAAATACTAGGCCTTATTTTTCCCCAGTGAATATTTAATATAATTGTTGTAATTGCCTTTAGAGAATAATTGGGAGAAACACTATCATATACATTTGCTATGATGTGTTGGCGATCTTCCTCAGTGTGAGTTAGACTTCTGTTCAACTCATGTTCTCCAGTCCCTAGGAACCCCATGGTATATTACTCATCTCCCATAGATTGATATAAGTCATTTCAGCCTTTCTGTTTGTTGCAGTAACTGTATTCATCATGTCTCAACAGTTAAATGCTGCCATTAGGCTTTTGCTTTCTGAAATCTTATCACTATTGTCACTCAGGAGCCCAGTTGCATAAGAACTTCCATTATCAATTCTGGCCTACAAGGACAGAAAATACTATTGTTTTTTAATGATACCTAGAACTCTCTTATTAGCCCACTGCTTATTGTGTTAGAGAAAGAAATATCCTCTGGGCCCTCCAAAGGAACACAGCTAATCAACAGATCCTCTAGTCTTACAAAATAAATCTCTGCTAGCGTGCAACCACACTGGGACGTGACCTTATCCTCAATACTATGCCACATACAAGACATATTTTGCATTTCGCCCTCATTTACTATAGATCATTGCTCGGTTTGCTTCTTTTTTAATTTTTTCCCAAGATTTAAGAGATCATTCAAGTATCAAGTTAAGACCAGCTCAAGAAGGCTGAATCCTATGTTACATGAGAGTAATCTATATAAGTAATTTTCTTGTATTTAGACAAATTTGCCTCACCACTTCACTTCAGTAACTCAAGATACATTTTCAGTCATATTTTCACTATCCTGTATGAATACGTTAGCCTGAATTTATAGGGGTTTCGGTGGTTAATACCCTTACTCCTGAAACGTGTAATGATTGCTAAGTCAGGCCATGCTGAGATTTGATTCTATCCATTGACCTATAATACCTTACAGAACGTGAGGGCAAAAGTTGAACAGGACAAATATTATTGTTTGAAGTATCCACTGTAGTTGAGGCTTCTTCATATTGTTAAGGCATGAGTAGGTTTCTATCCTAATGTAAGTAGGTTTAGAGATCAAGGTTCTTAAGCACCTCCAACCGGATGCCCCCATCCTAGGTGTCAGGGACTAGCAGAATCTATCAGAGATATGTCTTCAGTGAAGAAGAATTTTCAGAGATTTAAAGATATCTCCTCTGAAAATCTGTTCTCCGAACTCAGGTCCTATGCTCTGTTTCTGTCAATAGGATATGGGTATTTTTAAGTCCTCTCATAGAGAACTTGTGGCTTTCGCAGAATTTCGGATTTTCACATAATTTACCAATCTGACAGTAGGCTGCCTCGTGCCTGTCATTGCCTGTCATTTTCTTCCTTGAGTACATAGATGGCATTTAAAACCCAACCAACCTACACTAGTATCTTCACAACTACCATCACCATCTTCTCAAACAAAATACAGGTTGCAAATGTTAGCACAACTCTTTTGATCTGTATCCCATTCTAATTTCACATATGTAGGAGTTCTAATGATTGTAGTGCTTTTAAATGCTGGCACTTAAAACCACACCACTTACAACAAGAAATAATTTGCCATCTCATTGGTAAGTAATATAATTCCATAATCTCTTCATGAGTATCCGTTACTCTGTTCCATTCCTGGCACCAAATAAGCATGGGTACTCCTAGAAGAAGATTCTAAGTATTCAAGTTCAAATTTCTTATTTTGGAGTAAAAGAAAGAAAAAAAAAAAGCAGGGAAGGAAAGAAGTGATGATACAGAGAAAGCAATGAGGCAGGAGATAGATGGGCTCCAGGTTAGGCATTTACAAATAACCTCCTGTTTTTCACGGTGCAGGAAAAAAGTGGGTTTCAGGCTAGACAACTTAAAATTAGCTTCCTGTTTGCATTTCATGAGACAATAGATAGATGGGCTATTTACATCTAGCTTCCTGTTTGCACTTTAAAATAGAAATAACAACAGAAACAGGGTAAACAAAATCAGGCTTTGTCTCCAGAGTGTACTTTAAGATGACAATCATGGCAGAACAAGAGGGGCTAAAATTTTTTTGAGTAAAGGATCGGGAGATCATATATTTCTTATCCTTGTGGCAAAGGAAATACTGCACATGTGCAGAAAACCTCCTTGGGGGTCAAAAGGAGTGTGTGCCACCTCATAATACGTGATGTCAAGGCTGGCTCATATGCCTCTGGGCTGGAATCCATCTTGGCAAAAGTTGTACATGCATGTTAGGAGGTGTAGTGTAGGTCAGGTGTGGAAAAAGAAGCCAGGTAATTGGCCAAAAGCAAACAAAGGGAGTACATCAAGGCGTATATTGTCACCTTGCTTATTTAACTTATATGCAGAGTACATCATGAGAAACGCTGGGCTGGAGGAAGCACAAACTGGAATCAAGATTGTTGGGAGAAATATCAGTAACCTCAGATATGCAGATGACACCACCTTTATGGCAGAGAGTGAAGAAGAACTAAAGAGCCTCTTGATGAAAGTGAAAGAGGAGAGTGAAAAAGTTGGCTTAAAGCTCAACATTCAGAAAACTAAGATCATGGCAAATAGATGGGGAAACAGTGGAAACAGTGGCTGACTTTATTTTTCTGACCTTCAAAAATCACTGCAGGTGATTGCAGCCATGAAATGAAAAGACGCCTACTCCTTGGAAGGAACGTTATGACCAACCTAGACAGCATATTGAAAGCAGAAACATTACTTTGTCAACAAAGGTCTGTCTAGCCAAGGCTATGGTTTTTCCAGTGGTCATGTACGGATGTGCGAGTTGGACTATAAAGAAAGCTGAGCGCAGAAGAATTGATGCTTTTGACTGTGGTGTTGGAGAAGACTCTTGAGAGTCCCTTGGACTGCAAGAAGATCCAACCAGTCCATCCTAAAGGAGATCAGTACAGAATATTCATTGTGATGCTGAAGCTGAAACTCCAATACTTTGGCCACCTGATGTGAAGAGCTGACTCATTAAAAAGACCCTAATGCTGGGAAAGATTTAGGGCAGGAGGAGAAGGGGACGACAGAGGATGAGATGGCTGGATGGCATAACCGACTCAATGGACATGGGTTTGGGTGGATTCAGGGAGTTGGTGATGGACAGGGAGGCCTGGTGTGCTGTGGTTCATGGAGTCGCAAAGAGTCGGATACGACTGAGTGACTGGACTGAACTGAAACAAAGGCCCAGAAGAAGTGCCCTATATAAATGATTTACCTGCCTCTTTACTGTCCCCCTCCTCATTAGCAGGGATACTTGCACCCTTTCTCTTGGTGTGGACATCTCTGCCTTGCTTCTGTCTTTCCTAAACAAATTGCTTCTCTGTGTGCTCTTCCACTTGTTGTTGTTCTTTGTCTATAACAATCAACTTTGTCTGTTTTTACAGTTTTTGCATCTTGATAAATGAATTTTTCAATGAGGGCAAAGAGCCAGGGAAAATTTGCTTCTAACCTCCAGCGCTTGATGGTCTGGTGGTTAGGATTCCTCATTTTCATCCAGCCTATTCACATTCAATTCCTGGGCAGAGAATTAAGATCTTCCTTCACGTCACTGCTTATTGCTAGCTCTCTGAGATAAGGAAAGCAACTAAAATCAGATGAAATATTGAACTAGCTACCACAATTGCTGATGAGCTTAATTCTGGTGCTTGCGTGTGCATGTGGGGGATTGCATAGACAATCATTATTAGAATCAAATAAGATAAAACATAAAATTAATCAGCAGCATATCTAGTAAAGCAGACCTGAAATTTTAAAAATACTTTTATTAGTACATTTAGAATTGAACAAGAACCTTGATGATATTGATTGCATTATTATTGTCTTTTGTTTCATGAAGACTGTTACAATGCCTAACTTTTCTTTATAAAATGAAGCACTGTCAGCTGAATATGAAATTCATTTCAAGGCTTAATGATTCTGAAAGATGGTAGCTATTCCAAGAGATTTATCTTTGCATCCTCTGGTCCAGCCCGTTTATAAACCAGAAGAAAGCTTAAGTTGGACTTTTAGGTAGAAAAATATCGGCACGTAAGGAGATAATCATTTTTGCTAGTTTAATCATATCCAACTTTGTTTCAGAAAGTGTTAAAGTTATACAGTTTATGTGTGTGTTTGCATTTGTTTGTTGATATGCATTAATACAAATGAATTTCAGTACTATTTTATTGTATGCAATTTGTTAAAAATATAAATACTTATGCAACAGTATATTGAGTATATTATGATTGTTAACTGTCCCAAGTTCTCTAATACTGAAACTCTTCCCATCTGACCAATGCGTGGCCTCCTGTTCTATGCTTTCTCATTCACATTTTCTGTTTTGCTCTCTCTTACTCTCAAAACTCTAGTGTACTTGCTCTCCCACATGTGTACAAAAATAAAAATTAAAGAATTAAAATTATGGTTCTCATAGCAAATGACATACAGACTGGAGGAGAAGTTCAAATAATTATCTGTATGCATTTGTTATACTGTATATTTTTAAAAGAATATATATCTCTCTTTCTAAAAAAGGTCCATATCATGGACCTTGCATTTTTAAATGCTTAAGCAATTTTAGTAGAGTGACCGAACTTAAGAGTTTTTGTTTATATATTAAAGAAAGTATCACATCCAAATCATATCTTATTGCATTTTCTTCCATCAATCAAATCTCAAGGTGCCTATCCTAAAGTACATAAGTAAAAGTCATAAGAAGTTACTTGTGTTGTTATCTTTTTGCAAGTTTAACACACTGCAAATGTATTTTTTATTTCTTGTTAGAAATAATACTAATGTGATAAGCCCATTCCATTGTTTTAAAACCTTAGTGCCTCCTCAGTGGCCTAAGAATCAGTTCGATAATCCTAATATGCCTGCACTACCTGGTATAATGTGGCATCAGCTTACTGCAGCTTCACCTCCCACAACTCCCAATATGCTTCTCTTTCACTGGGTCCTGAGTGGTCTTTTAAAAGGCAATATAAATTTAATTTGGACAACATTAAAGTCTTTCCAACAGACATAAAAAGAAAATCCAAACTTCTCATTGTGAACTTAAATTTTGCCTTATGTGCCTTGGCTTCTGCCTAATTCTCCATTTATATGTATTCCATCTTCCCTAGTATTCACTCCATGAAAAACACACACAACTTCCAATTTCTCAAACTACTTCACTTTTTTTTGTGTGTGTGTGCCACACATCTTTGCAGTTTCTGTCCTAACCCCCCAAGCTCTTGCCACAATTATTTTCACAGGTCTGGTGGGGCTCAAAAGTCATTGTCAGAGAAAACTTCTCTGATCATTCTGTTTAATGTAGAACCCCTTTAACCCACTTTTAGTTCTTTCACTGAAAATAATCATGTATTTAGCCTGTGTATGTATGTGTGTGCCCATGTGTATACACCTGTAAGTATACCTCTATACACACAGAGAGACACCAAGCACACTCACACACACATTCTGTCTCCTTCCTTTAGCATGTCAGTTCTGTGAGGGCATAAAATAGGCATTTTGTTCACTATTACATGTCACAAGCCTAACAAGATAAAGATATTTAATATAATGTTAGATGGATAAAATATGAACACTGAGGGTATATTCAGATGCTTTTTTCTATGCATCACATCTGTTGCCTCATCATGACTAGAAAACTACTTAGAGGATGGTCTAAAAATATTAGAACTGTCCTATATTGAGACTGTCATATATTTTAATCATGCTAAGTTGCTTCAGTCTTTGTGACCCCATAGACTGTAGCCTGGCAGGCTTCTCTGTCCATGGGATTCTCCAGGCAAGAATACTGGAGTGGTTTTCCATTTCCTCCTCCAGGGGATCTTCCCTACCCAGGTATTGAACCCAGATCTTTTATATCTCCTGTGTTGACAAGAGGGCCCTTTACCACTAGCGCCACCTGGGAAGCCCAATTATATTTTATACTTATAACTAATGGCAAGATAAATTATCATAATTTTAAATCAATAAAGAGATTAAGGGAGCCAAAAAGAGATACAAATTTAAACTGTATAATCAGAACTGGTGCAACTAAATGTTTACGTATTTAAATCAGCTTAACTGAGTTGTTTACAGAAAGAGTAAAATGTATTCCAAGCATTTGATAATTATTAAGTAATTTATAAGTTAGCCAAATGGATTTTATTATAAGAAAAAGTCCTCGTTAATAAGAGGTAGATGGCTCTTTTAAACATGACCATCAAAATGGTCAAGAGAAGAGATAGTTCAATTAACAGAAAAATGCTTATTTTATTAAATACATTTTCATCTATTAATATGAATTTGCCTCAATTCAGTAAAAGTTGTATCTATCCTAAGATTGGGACAAATCAGCGAGATATGCATTCAAAACTCTTAAGCCAAATTTAGAAGGCCACATCTGTTGTTACTCTCATTAATTACTCATTAAGGAGTAATTGTGAAATCATGCAATGTATTATGGCTGTTATCAAAATTTTAATTTATTCATTTATAGACTCAAGGTATTTGTAATGGAATATATTCTGTTACAATGGATGCACTAATTCACTCTTTGCCATTTTACCAATTTAATCTCCTTTTATTTTGAGGCATTTTTTGAGGTCATCCAGGTCTGTAAAAACACATTTCTTTTTGGAAGACTAAATTCTTGCATCATATTATGGTGGTCCCCATTTTGAATAGCAATTTTATCATAAGGTCTATTTTATCTGATATTAATTATACCAATATTATTTTCTTACTATTAACTTGAATACATCTTCTTAATATTAACTTTGTGGAGATTTTATGCTTTAAGCTTTTCACTTAGAATATATCTTTTTTTTTCTTTCTTAATGTAGATTTGAAGATTTCTTTTTGATAGGCAATTTAGTGCCTTTATATTTATCATATGTGAGGACCTGTTGATCTTCTGTTTTAATTTTATGATTATTCACTAAATATTCATCTCTCCCACCCCCCACCCGCCCCCATGGAAGTGCTATTCTTCCCCATCCTGTTGATTTGGATCTTGGCTATATGATTTACTTTGGTCAGTGGTATTGTGTGGAAGTGATACAGTGTGTCTGCTTTAAACAGAGTCTTCAAGAAGCCTGCTGAGTTCTATCCACCACCTACCCTCTACCATAAGAACATGTGCCACAATAGAAACTGATTTTTTGACTTAACACTCAAAAAAATAAAAATAAAAAAAGAAAGAAAACCTGTGGACTAGATCTGAACCCAGTGTAACACCTGAAAGCAGAATTTCACCAGTCAGCATGAAGGCCAGTGAGACAGTAACAATATTTATTACTACCATGGATCCTTTTGGATGTTTGCAAATAATATTAAAATCACAAAATCTGGCTAATATACTACTTGGTAGAGGATTGATAAAAGAGAAAGGAAAGAATTCAGACACTGTAAAATTTGACATATAATAACTGTCATATTAAGATACCTCTGACTGAATTAAGAGCCGTCCCCAGGAAAATGAATTAATTTAAAACATACAAAAGCTTAGGTAAAAGAGATTGTCTTAAAGGTCCAAAGAATCTGTATTCAAGAAAGACATAGGCATTTCCTGGAAACAACTGTGGGTGGGTGTGACTTGAATAAAATAAATTCACAAGTTATAATAATTCAGGGAAAACTGATGACATTTCCTGAAAATAAACTAAGCAAAACTGCCATCTTGAATGAAGAGAAAGTTTCAGACTATGAAATGGAAATTTACTCTTGAGTGTCCAATATTTTATGGATAGAAATTTGGAAGATAAAACTGCTGAGCCAGCAAAGAGGAAATGTTCCCGAATAACTCTTTCTAGTGTGTGCAAGTAATATCATAAAATAATCAGAAATATCTACAGTAGGAAGCCAAAACCTGAGACAAACAATGGCCTGGTAAGCTTCTCCCCAGGCGGTGCTAGTGGTAAAGAACCTGCCTTCCAATTCAGGACACATAAGAGATGTAGGTTCAATCCCTGGGTCAGGACCATCCCCTGGAAGAGGGTATGGCAAATAACTCCAGTATTCTTGTCTGGAGAATCCTATGGACAGAGGAGTCTGGTGGGCTACAGTCCATAGGGTCACAAAGAGTCAGATGCAACTGAAGCGACTTAGCACACACAGCAAGCTACTCCCAAGCCAACAGTACTAGGGCCTACTAACAAATTTTGGAATTTCTACAGCTGTCGGCAGTATGATTACTTCTCCTTTTGGAATAGGAACTTGTTCCATTAAGTGTATTAAGTTTATTTCCTTCCTCCCTAGTGCACTCTCTCTCTCCCTCTCTTTCTCATTCCTTCTCCTTTGCTCCCTTCTCTTTTTTCTCTTTTGTTATACAAATTATTAAAAACGTTTTGTTGATACTTTTGGTATATCTTCCTTGGGTTTCAGTGGTTGGTTTTTCCCATAGAGAAGAAAGGAAGCTACAGATGTGTGGCTAAGATAGCACCTTATGGCCAAATAGAGCATTTTTAGCAGAATTCACTCTCCCCTTAGGTAACACTCAACTGAATTCTTGTCTTACTGATATGGATGGGCCATATGGCTTTCTTGGACAAGTAGAATAAAGAAGTAGTCAAAAGGATGATAGTTCCAAGCAGAGACGTAAAGAGGTAATACAACAATCATCTTGCGTGTCTGTTCAGTTAAGAAATGCTTTTTCAACCTGGAACCAGGAATAACTCATGTAGAGCAGATCTAAACCCACCAGTCCCCTGAAATAAAGTCATTGCAGCCAATCAGCAAACTTCTGAATAAGAAATAAATACAAAAACCACTGAGAATTTTTATATTAATGTATTACATTACATATATAAAAGATGCTTGCTCTCTGGAAGAAAAGCTATGACCAATCTAGACAGCATATTAAAAAGCAGAGACATTACTTCACCAACAAAGGTCTATCTAGTCAAACTACGGTTTTTCCAGTAGTCATGTATGGATGTGAGAGTCGGACTATAAAGTAAGCTGAGTACCAAGGAATTGATGCTTTTGAACTGTGGTGTTGGAGAAGACTCTTGAGAGTCCCTTGGGCTGCAAGGAGGTCCAACCAGTCAATCCTACAGGAAATCAGTCATGAATATTTATTGGAAGGACTGATGCTGAAACTGAAGCTCCAATACTTTGGCCACCTGATGCGAAGAATTGACTCCCTGGAAAAGACCCTGATGCTAGGAAAGATTGAAGGTGGGAGGAGAAGGGGACGACAGAGGATGAAATGGTTGGATGGCATCACTGACTCAATGGACATGAGTTTGAGCAAGTTCCAAGAGTTGGTAATGGACAGGGAAGCCTGACTTGCTGCATTCCATGGGGTCTCAAAGAGTTGGACACGACTGAGCAACTGAACTAAACTGAACTGATTGCATTATATATATATATATATATACACACACACACATACATATATTATCAGAGAAGGCAATGGAACCCCACTCCAGTACTCTTGCCTGGAAAATCCCATGGACGGAGGAGCCTGGTAGGCTACAGTCCATGGGGTAGCACAGAGTCGGACACGACTGAAGCAACTTAGCAGCAGCAGCAGCATATATATTATATATATATACACACACACACATATATATATATTAAATTTTCATTTATAATTTTGCCCTATTTTTCTATGCTTAATTTTTCATTCATTTTGCCATCTCTGAGTTGATATTTGTATCCCTTTCCTAATAAGAAAACTGCATTCTGAGACTTAATTTGAATTCCACAGTTTTCAGTTCAGTTCAGTTCAGTTCAGTCGCTCAGTCGTGTCCGACTCTCTGCGACCCCATGAATTGCAGCACGCCAGGCCTCCCTGTTCATCACCAACTCCCAGAGTCTACCCAAACCCATGTCCATCGAGTCAGTGATGCCATCCAGCCATCTCATCCTCTGTCATCCCCTTCTCCTCCTGCCCCCAATCTTTCCCAGCATCAAGGTCTTTTCCAATGAGTCAACTCTTGGCAAGAGGTGGCCAACGTACTGGAGTTTCAGCTTCAACATCAGTCCTTCCCGTGAATACCCAGGACTGATCTCCTTTAGGATGGACTGGTTGGATCTCCTTGCAGTCCAAGGGACTCTCAAGAGTCTTCTCCAACACCACAGTCAAAAGCATCAATTCTTCTGTGCTCAGATTTCTTTATAGTCCAACTCTCACATCTATACATGACTACTGGAAAAACCATAGCCTTGACTAGACGAACACTGTTTTAGCTGTAGCTAATAGACATATCTCTTGATTAACTTTGAGAATATAGCATGCATGCTATTGTAAATTATATAATCCATTTACTAATAAAAATATTAGAATCTTATTGTTTGAAATAATTGTATTCAGGATTAATACTCTCATTTCCAACAGGCTTACTTTTTCATTTACTAGATAGTTTGGCCATTGTTTAACAATTACCTAAGCTTCATGTCTTAATGATTAACAGACATGCTTCCAGATTTGCTTCCAGATTTGAAGTAAAAACATATGAAACTATGTCATTTACTCTAAGCACTTAAAATACCTTGATAGTTACTTGGTAAAATTTTCAATCTGGAAACCACTCTGAAAAATTTTAAAAAAAGCTATGATAGAATATGCTCCAAAAACATTTCAATATTATGAGTCATTCATTACTTATACTAGCTTTTCATTTTGAAAATCTATAATTTAACATAATCAATTCTGTTCTGTATTTTTCACTATAATTTCAAATAACAGTAAGTGTTTCTCATTTTCTTAGACACTTAGACTTCTTAACTCAAGAGTGACCCTTCACACTGGTTTGTCTAAGATTTCTAAAGGAACAATAATGATCTTTAGAACAATTAATTAGTGCCTTCTGCTATACTGCAATGAGCAAAATCAAAAATTTTAAAAAATATATCAAATATACTAGGTTTACAGTTCATACCAGTTTCCGGATTTTAGAATGTATAATTGATTGTTTTTTCCTTACCTAAAACTTTCTCCTTTGAAGAAATAAAGATATCATTATTATACACTGAATAATATCAGTAAATATCATCTAATATTTTATTTTCCATTATGGCTATTTTAACCGATACATGAAGACTTGAGAACTAAGGATGTTTAATTTTTAGGCAAGAAATCCTTTAGGCAATTTAGTTGGTAGTCTCCATTCAGTCACCTTTATTTTTCTATTTAAAAAATACATGATTTATGAGATTGGACTCACCCTCACAGGGGCTTTGACTTTGCCAAGCTAATGGATAGGAACTGCATCTTCTTTTCTATTCTGTATAAAGTGAACAAAGCAAGAAAAGCTGACAGAATTTCAGAAGTGTCAATCAAGCAGCAATTGCAAAGTTGAAAAGCACAAGGCAATGGCATTCCTGACAAGTTGACAATACTTACAGCTCTTAATAGAAATCACTTTGAATCTAGGTGACTAGCATAGGATGGTGTATGACAGCTGATTTATACAAGTAACTAAAGAAGGCAGCAACTAAAGAATGTGAACACATTAAAGACTAAGGAGGAATAGACATAAGGAAAGATGATAGACATCTGTTTTTCTTTGCAATCACCATATTAATGCCACTTCCCTTGTACTTAAAATTTTTTCATTAACTAAAATAATAAGCTGAGATAAATAAATAATACTATGATTAATAGTGTAATAGTTTATGTAGTTGCTTATTATTTATTTTCTGCTTCCATTAGAATGTAATCTCTAAAAGTCAAGTATGTTCATCTGACTCATTGAGCATCATAACTTCATACAGTAGAATAGGTATTTGTACTTAGTAGAAAGTCAATAAACTTTTTGATTGGATGAATGATGCAAAGAAATAATGTATATGTGCTCAGCTATCATATCAGAAGCCATACTTATGATTTCATTTGAATTTGAAGACAACATAAAAACAGTGAAGGAAATTTAGTTTTTGTCAAAAGTACTGAAAATATACAGTTAAACTGTTAGGGTAAACCATATATCATTATCATTCTATAGCTATATCCTGTTCAGTGTGTTAATGATCTTATTTTGGAAATATAGGTTTCTTTCAATGTAAAATTTATCACTCATAGATAAAGTGTTATGCACAATATCCATGTGAGTCTTCCTTCTTAGATTCATGGAAGCCTAAAATTACCAGACCTGCTGTAGTCAAGCAGCATCATGTGACAAGTGCAGACTAATGGACTATGAGCAGAGTGACACTGTTTTCATTAAACATCACAAAAAGGTGACATTTACAAACCATAAATTTATTGAGGAAGAACACTGTTATTTTCTTTGACGATAATTCCTGGGAATATTCTTACTAGCATATAACTGCTAGTTTTATTCTTTTTTTAAAAAATGTTTACATCTATAAATAATTCCTCCTTACAAGTTTTTAAATGTATGGATATAACTACACTGTATGTTCTCCTGAAGGACTTTTTTCTTTTACTCAATATATACTTCCTGGAATCTGCCACAATTGTTGCTTGTGAAAGTCGCTCCATCCTGTCCAACTGTTTGAGATCCCATGGACTATACAGTCCATGGAATTCTCCAGACCAGAATACTGGAGGACGTAGACTTTCCCTTCTCCACGGGATCCTCCCAATCCAGGGATCAAACCCAGGTCTCCCGCATTGCGGCCGGATTCTTTATCAGCTGGGCCACCAGGAAGCCCATTGTTGCTTGTAGATTTATTTAATTCAAGTTCATAGCCATATGGTTTTTCATTGTTTAAATATGCAACAGTCTGTTACCCACTTTTCTCTGGTTGGTCTTTATGTGGTTTCAGTGTTTCTATTAACACAAATTGGATTATGAACACTCTTGAGAAATTCTCCTGGTTTACAATACATAAATTTACATAAGGAAGAGTGTGCTTGAAGTTTGGAAAATGATTTCAATTGCAGAGGAAAGAATAGGAAAGGTCATTTAATTTGGAATACAACATAAGTAAAACTATTTGGAAGACAGTAACTAATGTCTAATTATCAGTTGCCCAACTGAAATAATAACCAGTAAAACCGGTTATGAACTCAGGAGAGTTTTTCAATGAGAAGTTAATACTTAAATGTTTTGTCCACGGAATTTCAACTAAGTGTATCACAGTCTGTTGAGAAATCTTTATTAAGTAATTTTCTACTAAAGAAGTGTTGAATTTTATGACTAATCTCTAAAAACTGTGATAACCAGTGTACGTGAATTATAACTCATATTCTCTTGTAAACTTTGATAAGAATGAGAAACAGTGGTACAACTGGAGCTAGTATGTGCCCTATTACATCTAAAGTGGGAAGACACTGGCATAGGAATGTATGTCACCTATGGATGAAATTTGTTTCATTTTTCAAAATAGCAAAAAGAAAGTGTGGGGGTGGGGGGCACGGGGAGTGAGGGAGAGAGCACTGATTTAGGGTAATTCGCTGTAAATACACAGAAAGGAAAGGACACAAATAGCCTTGTGGAGGAAAAAACAATAATTGTAATTGCTCAGATATAAGGAATGGAAAAATGGTTACAAAAATTGTGAAGACTTTCAAATTTCATGGTGTATGCCCATGTGCTTGTGTGAAAACAGATGCTTCAGAAAGATATAGTATAGAGATATTATCTAGAATGTTGAATGTTTTTCGCTGACATTCTAAGTGTACATATTTTCTACAAAAAAGCAGATGATATTGCTATACAGTCTTTTAAGAATGTCCACAGAGTGGTAACACAAGGGAGAAAAATAATGAACAGAAACAAAAACAAAACCCAGTTTTCATTTCCCTTCTCCTTTTCTGTTGGTAGGTATTGTACAAAGATAAGATTTAAATACTACTTTTTAAAACTTCTACATTAGGTTCAGCAAGCTCTTTCAGCTCCTAAAACCTTAATTGCCAAAGGTAGTCCAGTACAAAAATGTTGCCCAATCAATATGTAAGGAACCTTATCTCTGTAGTTAAAATTCTTGACCAAATTTCAAACTTAACCCTTATTTTCATTGAGTCAGCCAGTGACTGTAACTATTAGAGCTTTCCAGGGAAACGGAAACTAATATTAAATATGTGTATATGAGAAGCAAAGAGATTTATTTTAAGTAACTGGTTCATATGACCATGGATTACGCAAGTTTGAAATCTGTAGAGCAGCCCAGCATGATAGAAATCATGGTAACATTTGACTGAATCTGAATTCCACAGAGAAGCATGTTGAAAACTCAGGCATGGATTCTATATTGTAGTCTTAAGAAGAATTCCTCCTATTTGGGGGAATCTCTTTCTTGTTCTTTAAAGGCCTTTAACTGATTAGATGAGGTCCATCCACACTATAAAGGGTAATCTGCTTGACTCAAATTTTACTGATTCAAACATTAATCACACTTAAAAATACTTTTGCAGTAACATCTACACTGATGTTAGACTAATCAACTGGGGATCTTATTCTAGCCAAGTGGACATATAATATTAACCACTGCATTCCACCTGATATCAATTTGGTAACAATTCACTCCTCTTTAAACAATCATTGATCTCTAAATAAAGACAATAACAAAGTCATATTACTGACTAGCATGATACAACTTTCCTGCATACAACTCAATCCTTTCTCCAGAAGAGGATGGAAAGCCCTTGGGTGATGCCACTCTTTTCCTTGTTACCCTGTAGCTTAACTACCTTAAAGTTAATACTTATTATAAGTAAAGTGATAAGAAAGAGAAGAAAACAAATATGATTTCATATATCTACACACACAAGCATATTTATCAAAAATAAAAAAGAAATACTAAGAATAATTGCAGTTCTTATTTCTGCAGTTAGTCACTCAACTGTAAGAGGTATTTAAAATCACCTTCTTTCATTGTCCATCTCATATTCCCTTTGTGTTCAGTGATCAATCATAAATTTTTTAGTGCTTTCTGATACTATAGTATTTTTTATTGTGGTAAGAGCATTAACATGAAATCTACATGCTTAAATTTTTTTGTAAAAACAGATTTATGTTGTGTAGCAGGATTATGTTTTGTAGCAGTTATCTAGAATTTAGTAATATTGCATAACTGAAAATTTACACTCATTGAAAAATAATTCCACATTTTGCTCTCTCCCAGCCCCTGACAACCAACATTCTCTTCTCTGCTTCTAGGAATTTTACTATTTTACATATCTCATGTTAGTGGAATCACACAGTATTTGTACTTCTGTCACTGGCTTATTTCACTTAGTGAAATGTCTTCCAGGTTCATATAAGCTGTTTATATGGTAATGTATCCTTTTAATGGCTGAGTAATATTTCCTTTCTATATGTATATATACCCAGCACATTTTCTTTATTCATCCATTACTCTTTGAACATTCTGATTGTTCCTTGTGAAATAATGTTGCAAGAAACATGGAAGTGCAGATATCTTTTTGAGAATATGATTTCAATTCCTCTGGATATATACCCAGAAGTAGGATTGATGGATTATATTATATGAGCTAAGACATACAGCAATGGAGCAAAATAGAGAGTCCATAAATAAGCCAACACATATGCAGTCAAATGATCTTCCACAAGGGTTCCAAAAATATGTAATTAGGAAAGGATAGTCCCTTCAACAAATGGTGGGAAAACTGCATATTCACAGGAAAAAGAATAAAACTGAACTTATCTTACACTATACGCAAACAATAAACACAAAATAGACCAAAGACTTGAATGTAAGACCTTACTCTGAAAAACACTTAAAAGTAAACCTAGGACAAAAGCTTCTTGACACTGATCTTGGCACTGATTTTTTAAAAAGCACAAGCAGCAAAACAGACCAGTGGGAATATATCAAGCTAGAAAGGTTTTATACAGCAAAGGAGATAATCAGCAAAATATAAAGTCGACCAATGGAATCAGAAAAAAAAAATATTTACAACTATAAATCTAAGTTAATATCCAAAGTGTAAAGAATTCCTACAACTCAATGTCAAAAAGAAGTAAGCCAATTAAAATAAAATAAGCAAAAGACTTAAATAAGCATTTCTTCAAAGAAGCCACGCAAACAGCCAACAGGTTTGTGAAAAGGGGCCCAGCATCACTAATCATCAGAGATATGCACTTCAAAACCACATTGAGATATCACTCCACACCTGTTAGAATGGCTATTTTTTAACGATAAGTGTTGGGAACGATGCAGACAAATCATAACCCTGTACACTCTTGATTGAAATGCAAAGTAGTGCAGCTGCTATGGAAAATAGTATGGAGGTTCCTCAAATATATAAAAATAGAACACCATATGGTCATGGTATTTACCTGGGTGATGTGATCAAAACTTTCATTCCTAATGGATCTATACTATTAGCAGCCCTGCCAGAATTGGGTTGCTGTAGTTTCCCATTAATTTTAATCATAGAGTATGACAGAAATTAATCTCTTGCATTACAGTTATATTCTTGTGCACCTACAATGCACTGTATAATAGCAGGCCAATTTTTCCTTGGTAATAAGACTTAATCACCCAGCCAAAACAGTTTGTCTATTCCCATTATGAATTTCAGAACTGAGAAAATAACTGTAGGATATGTTTATGGATCCATGAACTTATCGGACCTGAGTTAAAATTCTATTAATCAGCTGATCTCCATAAGTTGTTACTGTGACTGCTGAAGCTAGAATGTCATTTTGAGATGTCTGGAATTAGTGTCAGGCCAAACAAATGCACATTATGCCTGAAAAGTCTTGTCATCTTACTTTCCCCAATGCATAATTCTATAAAAGTCTATAGGTTCTTTAGGGGAAAGCTGGAAGAAAGACTACAAATATAAATTTTGGCATAATAGTGGAGTCCTTTCTGTAAGGAAACATATTTTCCTTCATTCAAGATGTTATATGTCTGTGAACTGGCTCAATACTGGGAATTCATTGATGGGTGATGAGTCTTTTTATGATTTAAATTAGACTTCTGTTCATTTGATCTACAACTCTTCTGCTTACACAGATGAAGTAAAAATTTAGGAGACACGGCACCTATTTCACTTTTAGAAATGCTATGACCAACTGGACACCACCACAAATCTTTGCAAGTCAGAATATTCTGATTACCGATTTGCTCTGTCATGCATTTCAGTAACCATGCACAATTTAGTGCAGCCACTTGGCTCCTGAAAACCTGGGTCCAACTAACCCCACTGCATGTAGGTTCTCAATGCAAGGGCATCAGTGCAATTTATGCCCCACAGAGACAAGTGAATAACAAAGTTGTACAACTAACAGCTCCTTTTCAGTTAAGTCGCTCAATCGTGTCCGACTCTTTGCAACCCCATGAACCGCAGCACGCCAGGACTCCCCATCCATCACCAACTCCCGGAGTCCACCCAAACCCATGTCCATTGAGTCGGTGATGCCATCCAACCATCTCACTGTAAATGGACCTTTGTTGACAAAAGTAATGTCTCTGCTTTTCAATATGCTGTCTAGGTTGGTCATAACTTTCCTTCCAAGGAGGAAGCGTCTTTTAATTTCATGGCTGCAATCACCATCTGCAGTGATTTTTGAGGTCAGAAAAATAAAGTCAGCCACTGTTTCCCGACCTACTTGCCATGAAGTGATGGGACCGGATACCATGATCTTAGTTTTCTGAATGTTGAGCTTTAAGCCAACTTTTTAACTCTCCTATTTCTTTCATCAAGAGGCTCTTTAGTTCTTCTTCCCTTTCTGCCATAAGGGTGGTGTCATATCTGAGGTTATTGATATTTTTCCCAGCAATCTTGATTCCAGCTTGTGCTTCCTCCAGCCCAGCGTTTCTCATGATGTACTCTGCATATAAGTTAAATAAGCAGGGTGACAATATACAGCCTTGATGTACTCCTTTCCCTATGTGGAACCAGTCTGTTGTTCCATGTTCAGTTCTAACTGTTGCTTCCTGACCTGCATACAGGTTTCTCAAGAGGCAGGTCAGGTGGTCTGGTATTCCCATCTTTTTCAAAATTTTCCACAGTTTATTGTGATCCACACAGTCAAAGGTTTTGGCATAGTAGATAAAGCAGACAATCACAGACAACTAGCCAATCTAATCACACGGACCACAGCCTTGTCTAACCCAATGAAACTAAGCCATGCCGTGTGGGACCACCCAAGACGGATGATTCATGGTGAAGAGGTCTGACAGAATGTGGTCCACTGGAGAAGAGAATGGCAAACCAGTTCAGTATTCTTGCCTTGAGAACTCCATGAACAGAATGAAAAGGAAAAATATAGGACACTGAAAGACGAACTCCCCAGGTCGGTATGTGCCCAATATGCTACTGGAGATCAGTGGAGAAATAACTCCAGAAAGAATGAAGGGATGGAGCCAAAGCAAAAACAACATCCAGTTGTGGATGGGACTGGTGATAGAAGCAAGGTCCAATGCTGCAAAGAGCAATATTGCATAGGAACCTGGAATGTTAGGTCCATGAATCAAGGCAAATTGGAAGTGGTCAAACAGGAGATGACAAGAGTGAACATCAACATTCTAGAATCAGCAAACTAAGATTGACTGGAATGGGTGAATTTAACTCAGATGACCTTCATATCTACTACTGTGTGCAGGAATCCCTTAGAAGAAATGGAGTAACCATCATAGTCAACCTAAAAGCCCGAAATGCATAACTTGGATGCAATCTCAAAATGACAGAATGACCTCTGTTCGTTTCCAAGGCAAACCATTGAATACCACAGTAATCCAAGTCTATGTATGCCCCGACCAGTAATGCTGAAGAGGCTGAAGTTAAACAGTTCTATCAAGACCTACAAGACCTTCTAGATCTAACACCCAGAAAAGATGTCCTTTTCATTATAGGGGACTGGAATGCAAAAGTAGGAAGAAACACCTGGCATAACAGGCAAATTTGGCCTTGGACTACAGAATGAAGCAGGGCAAAGGCTAATAGAGTTCTGCCAAGAGAACGCACTAGTCATAGCAAACACCCTCTTCCAACAACACAAGAGAAGACTCTACACATGGACATCACCAGATGGTCGATGCCGAAATCAGATTGATTATATTCTTTGCAGCCAAAGATGGAGAAGCTCTATACAGTTAGCAAAAACAATATCAGGAGCTGACTGTGGCTCAGATCATGAACTCCTCATTGCCAAATTCAGACTGAAATTGAAGAAAGTAGAGAAAACCACTAGACCATTCAGGTATGACCTAAATCAAATCCCTTATGACTATACAGTGGAAGTGAGAAATAGATTTAAGGGACTAGATCTGATAAACAGTTCCTTTTAGTAAAAGATAATTTGAAAATTAACAAGCATTCTTTCTGGTGTATTTTAAGATTTTGAAAAGGATGTATTCAAAATGAAGTTATATTTTACATGATTTTCTACATGGTAATCAAAAATTCCTACAATAACATAAATCTCAACATCTAATATTATTTGTTTTTTCTTCTTTGAAATTTTGAAATTTATGTTTGGTTAAAATAATGCAAAATTTTGGTGTTATTTAAAATAATATTGTAATTTTATGCAAAAGTCTTAAATGACATTAACGATGTGGAATTCATCTTTAGTTTTTAGAAGAAAACTAAAATTAGAATTTATTGTATAAATTAAATATTCATGACTCCGTACCTATGTGGGAGAATTTACAAAAGTCAATAGCAATTTTAAAACATCACAACATTTTAAATAACAAAATCACTTTAAATATTTCCTTAAGAATATTTTTTTTCTGAAATATTAAGTATATCTTGTCATGAAATATTTAAGTCATCAATATGTAATATAATGACACCCATGAAAATATTTATAAATGTTTATATATATCCATAAAAAAACTAAAATATATGTGCATTAATAATTATATAAAAATTGCAGAATCCATGAAGAAATCCTTTTTAATTTGGTTACTTAGGATTTGTGCATATGCTTTAGGAATTCTGAAAAAATCCTTATACTTTGTATACAAATACTTCCTTGCATTATTCTTTTCATTTGGAGACAGTCATTAATTTCATTAGTTTGCTACTACTGTTTTTATTTAGTAGCTAAGTCATGTCTGACCCTTTGCGAGACCATGGACTGTAGCCTGCCAGGCTCCTCTATCCATGGGATTTCCCAGGCAAGAATAACTGCGAATTGCCATTTGTTTCTCCAGGGGATCTTTCCAACCCAGAGACTGAACCCATGTCTTGTTCATAGGCAGATGAATTCTTTACTGCTGAATGTCCAGGGAAGGCCCAGTTTACTATTATTCATTACCAAATAAGGCTCTAAATCATGATTTATAACACAGAAATTCTAATTTTTCATATCTCAAACTGGAAAACTGGTTTAATGAAATCAGTTTGGATTTTTCCGTATTACAAACTGCCATAGGTACCTTTTTGGTTATAAATCATTTTCTGCTCAAAGAGACATTGATTTGATTCAGTTCAGTCGCTCAGTCGTGTCCAACTCTTTGAGACCCTATAGACTGCAGCACACCAGGCTTCCCTGTCCATTATCAATTCCCGGAGCTTGATCAAACTCATGTCTATTGAGTTGGTGATGCCGTCCAAACACCTCATACTCTGAAGTCCCCTTCTCCTCCTGCCTTCAATCTTTCCCAGCATTAGGGTCTTTTCAAATGAGTCAGTTCTTCGCATCAGGTGGCCAACGTATTAGAGTTTCAGCTTCAACATCAGTCCTTCCAAAGAATAATCAGGACTGATTTCCTTTAGGATGGACTGGTTGGATCTCCTTGCAGTCCAAGGGACTCTCAAGAGTCTTCCACAGTTCAAAAGCATCAATTCTTCAGTGCTCAGATTTCTTTATAGTGCAACTCACACATCCATACATGACTACTGGAAAAAACCGTATCTTTGACTAGATGGACCTTTGTTGGCAAAGTAATGTCTCTGCTTTTTAATATGCTGTCTAGGTTGGTCACAGCTTTTCTTCCAAGGAGCAAATGTCTTAATTTCACAGCTGCAGTCACCATCTGCAGTGATTTTGGAGCGCCCCAAAATAAAGTCTCTCACTGTTTCCACCGTTTCCCCATCTATTTGCCATGAAGTGATGGGACTGGGTGCCATGATCTTAAGTTTTTTGAATGTTGAGTTTTAAGCCAACTTTTTCACTCTCCTCTTTCACTTTCATCAAGAGGCTCTTTAGTTCTTCTTCACTTTGTGTCATAAGGGTGGTGTCATCTTCATATCTGAGTTTACCGATATTTCTCCTGGCAATCTTGATTCCAGCTTGTGCTTCCTCCAGCCCAGTGTTTCTCATGATGTACTCTGCGTGTAAGTTAAATAAGCAGGGTGACAATATACAGCCTTGACGTATCCCTTTCCCCATTTGGAACCAGTCTGTTGTTGCATGTCCAGTTCTAACTGTTGCTTCTTGGCCTGCCTACAGATTTCTCAGGAGGCATGTAAGGCGGTCTGGTATTCTCATCTCTTTAAGAATTTTCCAGTTTGTTGTGATCAAGAGTATTGAATTTATCATATGTATTTATCCACACAGTTTAAAGCCATGCGAATGTACAACATGGGAGTGTTAAAGGTCAGAGTCAGAAAGAATTTGTCACTGAAAAACATAAAATGACTGTTGAAAAGTAGGACCCTGTCTCCTCCGAGTCCGTATTTTTATAAGCTATAATTATTTCATATGCTTAGTAACACTGGTTTATAGTTTGCTAGAATATCATTCTTTACAGCTTAAAAAAATTAAAACTATCAAAAATTACAGTATATTTAAAGTAACATGTATTTAATGTATGAAAAATAGTAGCATTGATTAAAATTAAGCAATGTTTCTGTTTTTAATCATTGTTTGAAACTATCTTAATTCTCATGTGTATTGGTGGCGGAGTATGTTATTATCCTTACACAGGGCAGAGACCTTTTCAGAACTTATAAATCTAAGAGAGTTAATGCCAGAGTGACATTTCACAAAATGTGCTGCCTTGGGGGAGCCTGAAGGTATTTCATTTTCAGTAGCAACACTGAGTATTCTAATCACCAAGCACACACTCCCAAACTACTATAAAGATATTCCGTCATCAATTTTCATTACAAGTTTGTCCACCTCTATCCCTTGTTCATCGTGTTGTCCTCTATTTTCTCTGTATCATCACAAACACTAGCAGATATTAGCTTATGTATAAGTTTCAAATATACCTGGAACATCACAAACCCAAACAATTTTAGTTGAGGGGGATATCATTAGGATTTGAGCAACTCATACCTTTAAAAATAATAGTTACAACATCACAATCATTTTCTTAATACATTTGTGATTTTCATATCTAAGACTATGCAGGTGTCTGCCTGCTTTGCTGCATAGAACAGCAAATTTTACCACATGGCAAATCAGATGTACTGTATGACAAAATATTAGAGCCCATAAATGTATTTGATAATAACATTAAAGAGAATATTGCTCTAAGTTTGTTTACCTGAATATGTGATAATTACAGACACAATTTGGTTACAAATAATAATGCTAGTAATCTCTTCTTCTAAGCTTGATGAAATGTATACAAATACTATCTCCTTTTCTATTTAATATAAAATAAATAATTCATTATGTGGATAGAATATCAGTTTCTACCATAAATATGTAGAGAGAAACTTTCTTTTAGGTATTCCTTTTGCTATGTACCATAATTTTATACTCGTAAGAGTATCATTCTCAGTTAGTTTTGAACGCGTTGTCAACACTATTACTCTACTCTCACTCTGAGTATTGAGAATTAAGATGCATAGAATTTTTTTTTACTTGATGAGACTTAACATTATAAAATTTAGGTCATTTATCATAAATATTTCTTATGTATTCAATTAAAGAAAAAGTATACCTTGCAGTTGTTAGGTACAGTGGTCTGCAAGCATCAGTAGTGGAAAGCTACCTATTGTGTCGTTAAAATCTGCTATCATTATTATTTGTCAATTTGCATGGGGTGGTATGCTGTATATGCATTTTATTTTTCAGTTCCAGTTAGTCTATTTGTGTTGGCAGAGGTGACTCAATTGTAAAGAATCTGGCTGCCAAGCAGGAGAATTAGTAGACATGGGTTCAATCCCTGGGTCAAAAAGACCTCCTGGAGAAGGAAATGGCAACCCATTCCAGTGTTTTTACCTGAGAAATCCCATGTAGAATGGAGCCTGGTGGGCTACAGTCCATGGGGTCGCAAAAGAGTTGGACATGGCTTAGAGACTAAACAACAACAGCTAATAAATTATTTAATATATGACTTTTATAAAAAGTATTACAGTAAGAAAGTGAAGATAGAAGTCAACTTCTATAGGATTGATGAGGAAAGTAAGAAGAAAAATTGATGAAATTGAGATTTCAGCTTTAGATATTTAAGAAGGAAAAAGGAGAACTTATTTCTTTTTCAGATACAAATTTTGATTTTTTTGCATGTAATTTCCAATAAAATTACAAATATTCAACATATCCTAGCCCTATTACAATTTTGTGACCTTTTAAATGTAAAATCAAATGCACAAACACAGAAATACATATATTTTGCATTTCTTATCTGAATATACCCATGACAACAATTTATAAACATATTAATTAATGAACTGGAAGTAATACATGAAGAAATTTTACCAAAGGATCATGGTCCTTCCTTAAGAAAACTCAATCATGATTTAAACTTACAATAGGCAACACCCTTATTCCTGAGTTTTTTATCTTTAAATGGTATTCTCCATTATAGGTGTAATCACAGAGAAAAAAACATTATATTTATCAGAATATAAATTGATAGATGAGCAAAGGTCATCCAGTTATTGAAACTGAAAGATCTATATACTTCTCACAACACTATGTTTGGGACAATGAGTTTATTTATTTATTTTGCATTACCACTGTGGGTGATATCTCTAAGTTTCAAGAATGAAATTTATTTGGGGCCATAAGAAGATTTGATGATGTTGGTCTAAACAATAAAATAGAAATTTGAATAAATAGGAAGAGTAAAAATAACATATGGTCATAGAATGGCTCTTGGAAGTTAGATTTTTTGCTTTAGAAATATTTTTAGAAGCCTAGCACACGGGTGCTCAGTTGTGCCCGACTCTTTGCAATGACATAAACTGCAGCCCACCAGGCTCCTTTGTCCATGGGATTCTCCAAGGCAAGAATACTGGACTGGGTTGCTCCAGGGGATCTTCCCAACTCAGGGATTGAACCTGTGTCTCCAGTGTCTCCTGCACTGGCAGGCAGATTATTTACCACTAAGCTACCTGTGAAGGCCAGAAACCTAGGAGGATTAACAAAAATAAAGTCTAACATTCTCTGTTCTCTCCTTTTTGTTATGCTGCCACTCTATTATCAATGTATATTTAACCCTTGCTGTGTATGTTATTACTACTCTTACTCAAAGTATTATTTGCCACCTTAGTTTTAAATGCTAGCTTATTGATCTCCATGAATATTACAACATGATGACATTTTCACCCTAAGAGTAAGATCAAATTTATCTGAAGATTTAAAAACAAGCAAGCAAACAAAACTTGGGCATTTTTTTCAATTGAAAATTAATTATTAAATATCTCTAAGGATTGTCAAAATATTGATTTTACTTGAAAGAGTTTTCTCAGTTAAGTTTTATAAATTCAATGTTCTCCTTAAGTTGTTACAAGCTCCTTAACAACTCTGAAAGAAATATACTGTAAGCATGATCCATTTTTTATAAGGACAGATTTAGAAACTTACCTTACTGAAACAGTAATTCAAAGTTTCCTTAAGTATCATAAATTTAAGTGTATATTTTAGTTTCTAAATTCTGTGCTTTGGGTTAGGGCTTCTTTTTAAAATATTAATGCATGGAATTTTAATAAGAGATTTTTGCATACTTGCTTTATTGAGTCTGTATAATGTCTTTATTAAGAACATAGACTTTTTTACTCCAATGAGCTGTTTCAAGCTGCAGTTTAGGCACTTACGGTGTGACAGCACATTATCTTAATTTTCAGTGTGTGAGCTTTTAATCTGCAAAATAAGGTTATTCAGAATGTGAATGTTAACTGAAAGGTTTAACTCACAGAGATTTGTGGTAATCACTTGTAAATCACTTAGAATTAGTTTAGAAGTATCTTGTAAATCACCAATGTTTCATAAACTATCAGTAATCATGAACTATTTTTACTGTAAGTCCAGGGGTTTGGTTCTTCCTTTACAAATATACTGGGCATTATTCATCCACTTTTAAAATAAAATAATAAAAATGAAACAAAATACAAAACTGAATTTTACTTTAATATGTAAATTGATACTCAGGAATCTTTTTGCTTCCCTCTCTGAATTGTAACAGTTGGTTCTGACTTACCAAGATATTCAAATGCAATTTCATAATAATTAGCATATTGTGAGAAAATATATTTATAGACTATTAAAAAGAATCAAACCAATGTCTAATGTCATTAGTTTTTTAGTTTAATAAGAAACACTTAATATAAACGTCCCATTTGCTATATCAGACGTTAAGCTCTAGGTATACCAATTTGACCCAAAGTGCAAAGAAATGCCCTAAGAATAATAAAGGGGGGAAGAAAACCACAGTAGTTCTACAAATAACTACTGCTCTATTTATTTTTACAAAACTTGCAGTAAGTGATATGGAAGTCTGAATAGTGATTTCTTAGGCATGATTGGAAAGCCATTCCCACTGAAGTGTCACTCAGTCTTTACCATTTAATATCTTTCTCTGAACACTCCTCAACATACTTCCACATTCTCAGCAGAAAACCTTCAACTGTTTCTCTTTGCTTCACTATTGGGTTTGTATTTCTTACTGTAATCAGTGTGTATCAGATTCTATCACATGTTCATCACTTTTCATAGGCAATGAGTCCTGGCACCAAACACTTTGTCTTTAGTCTTTTCGATTCTAGTTTACACAGTATATCTGGATCACTGTGGATAATGTGATGCATATACATATATACATATACTCATGAGGACAATGTGATCGTACACTGGTGAAGCCAAAATGCACAGGAGAACACAAAAGAAATGATCAGAGTAAACATAATATTTTAAAATCCATGTATTTGGAAAGGTAAAATAACAGATTATTTGAAGTGAAGTTGGTTTCTACCAAATAATAATAGCCTAATGTATCAATATTTAACAAGAAATGTTCTTACTTATCAATCTTAAGAGGAAAATTTGGAACACATTCTGAAGTTAATATACTTCTAAAAATGCAAGGCAAAGTGACAGGGTGAAATAATATGTGCTCAGAACTCTCATTGAATTTTCATACACATAAAGAAATGGTCAAGAATATACAAAAAACAAAAACAAAACAGCACAAGACCTCCAGTAAGACTGACAGCTAAGAAAGGGTGCCACTCATTTTAGAGAAACTCTGGCTATTTCCCTTTCATACAGTTCAGATATGACAAAAACTTACAAGCTAGTTTCAGGGTTAACTTATCATTTACTTTTATAAAAATATTCCTCCATTATTTTCATAGAAAGTAACTTTGGAAACTCTATGAACAACTTTTAATATAAAGAGACAGAACACATGGAAAAGTATAAGTGATGGTAAAAACAGCCAAGTGTACATGTTGATGTAAATCAGCAACATAGTTTACGTTGGAGCTGCAGATTATACTGACTGCAGTCTGTGTCAAGGTATGGTATGTGTGTGTGTTGGGGGAGAAGGGGTAAAGGTGAGGAAATCGCTTGCTCATAACATAATGTGTCTTGAAATATCATTTAAATATACGCAAGGGAGAGGCACAAATGGTAAATGGAAGCCAGACTAGATGCAAATTCTAATGAACTGTGCATCCTAGCTCAAAAGAAACAATGAAGCACTGGAGAGAAGAAAATCTACTTCTGGGATTGCTCATAGTTCTGACTGTCTTCGTTTTCATAATGGGCTATGGAATTAATAAACATACAATGTTAAATTATGTTAAATAGTCCTTCAAGCTTAAAGTCTGAAGAAGCTTAAATGAGAGATATTGTTAAGAGAATGAGTACAATTTGTTCATGTAATTGTTTTGTTCTTAATATCATACTTGCATCCTCCAACTGCCTCCCCCTTCCACAAAAAAGAAAAAAATAAAAATTGAATCAAGAACAACAAGAAATAAATAGAAGATCCTAAAGCAGAGCACAGAAACAGACCTATTCAGACACCTATTTTGCAGGCATCTAACTTACAATGGTATTGAATTTTGAAAATTCTCACTAATCTCTTCCAATATAAGAGAGAAGGAAATCAATACCATTGTAAGTTAGGTGCCTGCAAAACAGGTGTCTGAGTAGCTCATGTTGGACTAGAGTCCATCCTAATGACCTCAACTTAAGCCAATCATCTACAAATACACTACTTCCAAATAAGGTCACATTATGGCAAACTGGTGGTTAACACTTGACTATATTAAAGCTGGAGGACAGAAATGAACTCATACCACTGTCCAAGCATAAGCAAAATGGAAATAACCACCTGATAATTGTAAACTACAATAAAGTTAGGATAAATCAGATTTTGTAAAGCAAGAGACAAATTCTAAAGCAGCAGTCTTTTATTTAAAAGAAGTGTTTCTTTCTTTTTTTTTTTTTTAATTTTGAGGCAACAGGGGAAAAATCCAGAGGATATAAGGAAAAGCAGAAATTAGAATAAGCAACAGAGGTGAAAAATAATAATAATAATAAAATTAACATTGCAGAGAATTGTATCTGTTGTGAAGAAAAAACTTGAAATGAAACACAGAATGCAGATGAAAAGACCAAAAATAAACAAACACAACATAGTAAAAAAAAAAAAAGATTTAAAATGAAATAACTAGAGGAACAAGACAGCAGAGACAATATAGTAATAATGTATTTCTGATTAAAAGATTAAAAAAAAAGAATAGAAAAAGTTTCAAATACACTAAGTGAAGAATACATCTGAGTTATAAATGTTTAGTATGCATGCTGCCCTAACAAAATCAATGTAAAATAAGAATGATTTAGATATATATTGTGAATTAAAGATTAAGACTCTTAAAATACCATTCAGGGAAATAAGCTTCGTACAGCATGTATTAGAATGCTGGCTGCCTCCAAAGTCTAACATGCAGGAAAGAATAAAAGAAAAAACTTTATACAGAGAATTGTGTTCCTTAAATACATTTCCTGATTTCGTCCAACTGTTTTGTTTTCAGAGAAAACCAGTATCTTGAGAGGCATATATAATAGTTACATCCTAATTATACCTTTGTGTGTGTGTGTTAGTCGCTTAGTCATGTCCAACTCTATGTGAACCCATGGGCTGTAGCCACCAGGCTCCTCTGTCCATGGAATTCTCCAGGCAAGAATGCTGGAGTGGGTTGCCGTTCCCTTTTCCAGGGCATCTTCCCGACCCAGGTATCAAACCTGGGTCTCCTGCATTGTAGGCGGATGCTTCACCGTTTGAGGTACTAGGGAAGCGCTATTATAGTTTTACTACATATACTGTATTACTAAGTGATATCAAATATTGTACATGTGTTTATATAAAGATACATCCTCTGAAATGTACTTTTCATATTAAAACAGTTCCATGCTCAGTAACCAAAACTGTACTTCTTAAGTTAGTTTATTTTTTGCCCTCAACTATTAGCTACCTCTCCCCATACCTTCCACAATAATTAAGGTAATTCCAAGGTCACACTAACTTTTGTTGGACATTCACTGCTTAATATATTCTCCATCTCATTTCTAAGTACACTGTACAATACAGCTAACTAGAGATTTTTATATTATGAAAGTAAATAGAAGTATTAAGTATCTCAAATGACACATGTTAATGATGCAAACACGAATCAAGTTTAAGTGAAAAACTCCATTTTGAGTAAAGGCTAAAGAGATGGATATTTATAGCTCATTAAGGACATCTTCCAAACACAGCAGACGTTAACATCCAAAATATTTTCTCCTCTGTTCTACAATTCAAAATTTTAACAAGGAAATTGGCGAAGACCGTGGAGAAGGGCATGACAACCCACTCCAGTATTCTTGCCTGGAGAATCCCATGGACAGAAGAGCCTGGTGGGCTATAGTCCTTGGGGTCGCAAAGAGTTGTACATGACTGAACTGGCATTGCATGCATGCTAGGTAAGTAGGTCCCTTCAGCAGAAGCAATATTCAGAAAATGCTATCTCCTCTGTAGTACTTTCTATATGTGAATTAATCCAATATCAAGTCCCTTAAATGTCACTATCTGAAGATTCAAAGTCAAATTAAAGTATCCCCATATACACCTCATGTCAAACCCCAGAATAGATATAAAAAAACAAGAGAGCATATATAAAAATTATAAAATACTATGGGATATGCTTTCTATGTCCCAGAAAAGCCCATGTTAGGATTCTTAGCCTTCTTCAAAGATAAAATTTGAGAACTTCTGTTAATCAGATGAAAGTAAACAATTTGGAATAATGGCATACATCAACCTCTACCTCTTACTGAGTTGCCTTTATGTTTCTTACACAAAGTTTTAAACTCTTCGTTTTTAACTTCTAACTATTTGTTCCTGTCAACAAAGTCCCAAATTGAATGTAAGCTGTCTTTTGATACGTCTTCTCTCTTTTGACCATAGTTTATAGGAGAAAATATGCAAGTATGATCGGACTGTTCTTGGAAATTTTTATACTTAGAAAGTCTGCTTTCATCTGCTTGTTTTCATAGTTGCTGCCATGTAATTTGTTAGGTTAGTGAATTACCCACTGTCCCATTTTATATCTCAGAGAATAAACAGTGTGTCACTAACCTAAAGTTCAGTTGCTTTGTGAGGATTTCTCTTTTTCACTGTTTTCCTGAATCTTGACTCCAATGGTCAAGTGGTTTTCCTTATTTATTATTCTCCCTGCCAACATCTTAGGCAGGTACTGAGGTGTATAAAACACTCAAGGATCTCCTCTTGTTCCTATGAGTTTGGAGGTCTGAAAGTTTTTTTTTAAGGCTCATATTATAAAATACTCATAATCTATGATAATATAACTGCTTCAAAATCCTAATAGCCTTCTGATTCATTTTTATTTCATTCAGTTCCATATGTCAGTAAAAAATAATATTTGTTTTCTAACAAAATTCTCGAACTGACACATTTCTTTACATACTTGGCTATGTGATTCTCTTCTAATTTAACACTGGCTGTCTTGAGGCCATCAGAGTTTTAAGGAAAGGCTAATCAATCAGTTTAGCATAAGATTAATAGTTATATTGTCATTGTTGTTGTTCACATGCTAAGTCATGTCCAACTCTGTGTGACCACATGGAGTGTAGCACAACAGGCTCCTATATCCTATACTATGTCCTGGAGTTTGCTCAAATTCATGTCCATCGAGTTGGAGATGTTATTTAAGCAGCTCTTCTTCTGCTAACCCATTCTGCTTTTGTCTTCAATCTTTCCCAGCACCTGACTCTCTTCCAATGAGTCAGTGCATTGCATCAGGTGGCCAAAGTATTGGAGGTTCAGCTTCAGTAGCAGTCCTTCCAATGAATATTCACTACTGATTTCCTTTAGGATTGACTGGTTGGATCTCCTTGCTGTCCAAGGGACTCTCAAGAGTCTTCTCCAACACCACAGTTCAAAAGCATCAATTCTTCAGTGCTCAGCCTTCTTTATGGCAACTGAAGTCAAGTGGGCCTTAGAAAGCATCACTACAAACAAAGCTAGTGGAGGTGATGGAATTCCAGTTGAGCTATTTCGAATCCTAAAAGATGATGCTGTGAAAGTGATGTACTCAATATGCCAGCAAATTTGGAAAACTCAGCAGTGGCCACAGGACTGGAAAAGGTCAGTTTTCATTCCAATCCCAAAGAAAGGCAATGCCAAAGAATGCTCAAACTACCACACAATTGCACTCATCTCACATGCTAGTAAAGTAATGCTCAAAATTCTCCAAGCCAGGCTTCAGCAATACGTGAAATGTGAACTTCCAGATATTTAAGTTGGTTTTACAAAAGGTAGAGGAACCAGAGATCAAATTGCCAACATCTGCTGGATCATCAAAAGAGCAAGACAGTTCCAGAAAAAACATCTATTTCTGCTTTACTGACTATGCCAAAGCCTTTGTCTATGTGGAGCACAATAAACTGGAAAATTCTGAAAGAGATTGGAATACATGACCACCTGACCTGCCTCTTGAGAAACCTGTATGCAGGTCAGGAAGCAACAGTTAGGACTGGACATGGAACAACAAACTGGTTTCAAATAGAAAAAGGAGTATGTCAAGGCTGTATATTGCCACCGTGCTTATTTAACTTATATGCAGAGTACATCATGAGAAAAGCTGGGCTAGAAGAAGCACAAGCTGGAATCAAGTTTGCTGGGAGAAATATCAATAATCTCGGATATGCAGATGACACCACCCTTATGGCAGAGAGTGAAGAAGAATTAAAGATCCTCTTGATGAAAGTGAAAGAGGAGAATGAAAAAGTTGGCTTAAAGCTCAACATTCAGAAAACTAAGATCATGGCATCCGGTCCCATCACTTCATGGGAAATAGATGGAAAAACAGTGGAAACAGTGTCAGACTTTATTTTTTGGGGCTCCAAAATCACTGCTGATGGTGATTGCAGCCATGAAATTAAAAGATGCTTACTCCTTGGAAGGAAAGTTATGACCAACCTAGATAGCATATTAAAAAGCAGAGACATTACATTGCCAACAAAGGTCTGTCTAGTCAAGGCTATGGTTTTTCCAGTGGTCATGTATGGATGTGAGAGTTGGACGGTGAAGAAGGCTGAGCGCTGAAGAATTGATGCTTTTGAAGTGTGGTGTTGGAGAAGACTCTTGAGATTCCCTTGGAATGCAAGGAGATCCAACCAGTCCATCCTAAAGGAGTTCTGTCCTGGGTGTTCATTGGAAGGACTGAAGTTGAAGCTGAAGCTCCAATATTTTGGTCACATGGTGCAAAGAAGTCACTCATTAGAAAAGACCCTTCTCCTGGGAAAGATTGAGGGCAGGAGAAGAGGACCACAGAGGATGAGATGGTTGGATGGCATTACCAACTAAATGGAGGTAGGTTTGAGCAAGCTCCGGGAGTTGGTGATGGACAGGGAAGCCTGGCTTGCTGCAGCCCATGGGGTTGCAAAGAGTCAGACACAACTGAGTGACTGAATTGCACTGATATCTCATAAGTTTTCTAATATTATTGAAGAGCTAGCATTAAGCAAAACTACAATGAAAAATCTTACCTGAATTCTTACTGTATAGGTATAGATACAGTATATTTGTGATAGATAGCAATTACATATAGAATCAATGTGTATCAATGATTTTTTCCTAACTTACCACATAATTCTCAAATTTTATAGCTGTCAGTATCACTTTTTGTGCTTGCTCGCAATAACTTTTAAGCAACTGCCAAAATTTTAGGATACTTTGTATGGTAGAACACAAATTTTGACACCAATTTTGGAGTTAGTTGAAGTAATTATAGCTTCTCTACTTTAAAAAAGCCCCAAAGGCTGAGAGAACAAATCAGCATGTTTCTCCCATGTGAGGCATGGTGGGCACCCTTCCACATTTGATTCAGGGATAAGACTCTTTCCATCTTGTAGCTCCACAGTATTTGACACATGGCTTCTATGACTTCCTTGGAAAAATACACCTATTTAAAAAACACAATATCCAATAAATAACATGTCACTTTTCAAACATTCCATTACTGACATCTAAACCATATACCAAAACTATTGCAAAGGTGACAAACCAAAAGTGGCTTCTGCTACCTGACAGCAAATCAAAGTACAAATAAATATCACTCATAGAGTAATGGAAAAGACAGAATATCACTTAATGTTGACTGCTGACATCACTTTGGGTTGTCTCCTTTGGGAACACAATGAGAGGGCTCTATCTTTGAGAATGAGTGATAGGAGTGTCACTTTGTTTTAATTTTTATCATTAATAATGATATTGCTATACTAATGTAAGTTTTTGAAGAGTTTCTGAGATTAGGCTTATAATTTAAACTAACAGTTCTTATACTTAGTACATAATATGCAATAAAGTGACTTCAAATAAGAGAATGGAAATAATTTAGTCAGTGGTTTTGTGAGAATTGCAAGGCACTTTAAAAAAAAAGAGAAACAATTTATACTTAACAATACAATAATATACATGTTTAGAAAGATTTAAAAGTTAAACATTTAAACAAATCTGTAGAAAACCTAGAAGAAAATAAATACTGTATTGGATCATGGCATCTGGTCCCATCACTTCATGGGAAATACATGGGGAAACAGTGGAAACAGTGTCAGACTTTATTTTGGGGGGCTCCAAAATCACTGCTGATGGTGATTGCAGCCATGAAATTAAAAGATGCTTATTCTTTGGAAGGAAGGTTATGACCAACCTAGACAGCATATTTAAAAGCAGAGACATTACTTTGCCAACAAAGGTCCATCTAGTCAAGGCTATGGTTTTTCCAGTAGTCATGTATGGATGTGAGAGTTGGACGGTGAAGAAAGCTGAGCACCGCAGAATTGATGCTTTTGAAGTGTGGTGTTGGAGAAGACTCTTGAGAGTCCCTTGGACTGTAAGATCCAACCAGTCCATCCTAAAGGAGATCCGTCCTGGGCGTTTATTGGAAGGACTGATGCTGAAGCTGAAACTCCAATACTTTGGCCACCTCATGCAAAGAGTTGACTCATTGGAAAAGACCCTGATGCTGGGAAAGATTGAGGGCAGGAGGAGAAGGGAATGACAGAGGATGATATGGTTGGATGGCATCACCGACTCGATGGACATGGGTTTGGGTAGACTCCGGGAGTTGGTGATGGACAGGGAGGCCTGGCGTGCTGTGATTCATGGAGTCGCAAAGAGTTGGAGATTGAGCAACTGAACTGAACTGTTGTTGTTATTGTTGCTTAGTAGCTAAGTCAAGTCTGACTATTTGCAACCCCATGGACTGTAGTCCACCAGGCTCCTCTGTCCACAGGATTTCCCACTCAAGACTACTGTAGTGGGTTTCCATTTCTTGCTCCATGGATGGAGATAATAGATATTAATATATGTAAATATATTTTCTCAATAAAAGTTGAAAGCAGGAATCTGTCTTTAAAATAGTCTAGACTAAAATATTACTCACATAGATAATTGCATTTTAAAAGGATGTGTTTAAACAAATCTAATAAATAAACTGAAAAAGAATATGACAAAATATTAACATAGGTGGGAACGAAAATATTAAGTTAATTCATGACAACTGGTGTTTTCGCTTACAAAGACAATCAAAAAGAGTATATACTTGCCAATTTACTGAAACCAACAATCTTTTTTTCACAATAACCCCATGCCATTAGTAAGATTACAGAAAGTTGACAATTCAGGTTCTGTTAGAGGTAATGGAAATTGCTATTTTATCCCTTTGATCAACTAGTGTGTCAAAATGACTCAAAAGTCACAAAACTGCTAATTTTCTCCAAATCTACTATTTAAAGAGGTGAGAATTTATGGTAGCAAAATAATTTACCACAGGAAAAAATATTTGCAAGATGGTTCATCATTCTCTGATAAAATAATATTGAAAATAATCTAAATGCAGGACAAGAAAATGATGCTTATTATGATAAGGTGCTATTACATTTAAATATCTTTTAATTTAAAATATAATCATGAAGATTATATATGTAACATAAGATACAATACAACAATAGCAACAATTGTTCACATAATATTGATTAACTAAACTATAAAATTTGGCAATGAATTTTGAGCTAAATGAAAACAGAAGCATTAAGTGTTGATTTTTAAAAAATTGATTATTTTTCTTATTTGAGATATTTTACAAGAAGAAAATGTTTATTGGTTCTGTTTTCTGTCTTAGTTTCCTATTTCAACAACAGGAATAGAACAATGTGCAAGCTGAACAAAGGATAATATGTTAAGAAAGGAGGAAAAATACTGCACATCGAAGTTACATGATTAAATGCACCATATTTCTCTAGTACTTTTCTTCTTCTGTGTATTTACCTGTAATGCTCTATCTACAGACTGTTTTGTAAATCCTACCTTCCAAAATATAGCCATGCTCTCCATTTAACTCAAAGCTCTTTGTAGAAAAAGGATCTGCCAACAATAAAGGCTGCAGACTAAACAGAGGAGAAATAAATCAATTTTAGCTATATTTTCAAAAGCAGCAGGTACAATCTTTTATAAATTACTATGACCCAAGACAGTAAACCATGTAATAACAGAAACAACTAGCAATTTTGGTCAGGGAATATTTTTTAAAATATAAAGCTGTTTGAATTCAGTATTTTTATTTGATGGCCAATGAAAGTTCTATTTCTTCCACTTATGTTTTGTTTCTTCATTATTGATTGTTTCAGAGGTGTCATGCCAGGTAACGTTCTATCTATTTGGGGGGTTAATTTTCCAGAAATATATCTTTCAGAAACTTGGCATATGTTGTGACAGCTATGTGCTACTCATTTCAACAAACATATTATTTTGAACTTTAATGGTCATATTAGAGAAAAACATACTTTATACTGCTTAATGATTTGGGATAATCAATAATCCTCTTTTCATCATTAATAAAAAGTAGACATTCCTGACACCTACCAGAGAAACCTGGTTAACTTTTCTTTTTCCTAGAAAACTAGCCTCATTTTTCCTATAATGATCCCATAATATTACTCTTATAAGGGAGAGAGATTTCTTAGTATTTCTATTTTATTGACCCTCTTTGTAGGAAGGGAATGTCATTAAGGGAATGTGTCATATTCATTTAATTAGTAAAGTGAACACATCACATGGTAGCTTCTGCCAATATCTTTAGGGTTTGATTCACTTCACAATCTTATAACAAAGTCATGGAGAAAAGCCATATCAGCCTGACTGGAAAAAGATTAAACCATTTATTTCATTCTATCAGTTAGATAATTGGTACAGTCCACAGGTTCAAAAATATATTTCAACAGACCAGATACATGTTCTAACAATCTCTCATTGAAGAAAAATTTATTTATGATGGCTCTTCTTTTTATACAAATATTATAATTATGTTAGGTTGTAATCAGTCCTATCCATTATTATATATTCATTTGAAACATCCATTTGTAATTTCCTGTGAATAGTTAACTGGGAGCAGAGCTCTGAGAAATTAATAGCAATTATACTTCAAATTTATGCAGTATTTCTCAATTTTCAAAGCACTTGAACATATTCATATAATTAGAAAATTACATCACATGTGTTAACACACCTCCCAGGCAATTAAGTAGGATTTGCGTGATATATTAATGACAAGCAGAGCCATAGTTGTAATGATACTCTCCTATTTCAACTCAAGTGTTATTTCTGAGATATAGAGGCTTCAAGAGATGCTGGAATGGAGGAAATGATGATGTAATTTTTAATTGAGGCCATGGTTTCAATAAAGGGACTATAATCAAAAGCAATATTTGTGAGTTGCAACATTTAACCAAGAGTTTGAAGTTAAATGAGTACTTTCTCAGTGAGCCTTTCATTGGTTACTGTCAGGTCAAAGATCATGAGGGGCTCCCCAGTTAGCTAAGGGGTAAAGAAGCTGTCTGTCAATTCAGGAGATGCAGGTTTGATCCCTGGGTTGGGAAGATCCCCTGAAGAAAGAAATGGCAACCCAATCTAGTGTACTTGTCTACGAAATCCCATGGACAGAGGAGCCTGGAGGGCTATAGTTCATGGGGTCTCAGAGAGTCAGACACGACTTAGCAACCAAACAACAACGAAGATCATGAACAAACAGATCACCACCTCCCTTGTTCACATAAATTGTTGTTGTGGTTCAGTCCCTAAGTCATGTTCAACTGTTTGTGACCCCATGGCCTGTAAAGCATGCCAGGGTCCTGGGTCCTCCACTACCTCCCAGAATTTGTTCATTCATGTCCATTGAGTTGGTGATGTTATCTAACTGTCTCATCCTCTACTGTCCCTTCTTCTTAGCCTTCAATCTTTCCCAGCATCAGGGTCTTTCCAATGAGTCGGATCTTCACATCAGGTAGCCAAAGTATTAGAGCTTCAGCTTCAGCATCAGTACTTCCAATGAATATTCAGGACTGATTTCCTTTAGGATTGACAGGTTTGATCTCCTTGCAGTCCAAGGGACTCAAGAGTCTTTTAATTTCATGGCTGCAGTGATCATCCACAGTGATTTTGGAGATCAAGAAAATAAAATTGGTCAGAGCTTCAACTTTTTCCCCTTCTATTTGCCATGAGGTGATGGGAGTTGATAACATGATCTTACTTTCTTAAATGATGAGTTTCAAGCCAGCTTTTTCACTCTCCTCTTTCACTCTCATCAAGAGGTTTTTTAGCTCTTTCTTTCCTTTCTGCCATTAGAGTGGTATCATCTCCATATCTGAAGTTGTTGATATTTCTTCCAGCAATCTGGATTCTAGATTGTGATTCATCTAGCCCAGCATTTCACATGATGTATGCTGCATAGAAGTTAAATAAACAAGGTGACAATATACAGCTTTGTCATACTTCTTTCCCAATTTTAAACCAAACCATTGTTCCATGTCTGGTTATACTGTTGCTTCCTAACATGCATGCAGGTTTCTCAGGAGACAGGTAAACTGGTCTGGTACTCTCTTTAAGAATTTTCTACAGTTTGCTGTGATCCGCAGAGTCAAAGACTTTATCATAGTCAATGAAGGAGAAGTGGACATTTCTCTGAACTTCTTTGCTTTCTTCAGGAGCCAATGAATGTTGGCAATTTGACCTCTGGTTCCTCTACCTTTTCAAAACCCAGTCTGTACATCTGGATGCTCTCAGTTCACTTATTGCTGAAGCTTATTTGAAGGAATGAGCCTAATCTTGCTAGCATGTAAAATAAGCACAATAGTATGGTAGTTTGAACATTCTTTGGTATTGCCTTTCTTCATAACTGGAATGAAAACTGACCTTTTTCTTTTCCACAAGACCTCAGTCTTGAGGTCACTGCTGAGTTTTCTAAAGTTGGTGACATATTGAGTGCAGCACTTAAAAAGCATCATCTTTAGGATTTGAAATATCTCAGCTGGAATTTCTTCACCTCCACTAGCTTTGCTCCAAGTAATGCTTCCCAAGGCCTACTTGATTTCATATTCCTGGATATCCAGTTCTAGGGGAATGATTGCATCATCATGGTTATCTGGGTCAGTAAGATCTTTTTTGTACTGTTTTTCTATGTGTTCTTGCCACCTCTTCTTAATCTCTTCTGCTTCTCTTAGGTCCCTACAGTTTCTGTCCTTTATCATGCCCATCCTTGCATGAAATTTTCCCTTGATATCTCCAACTTTCTAGAAGGGATCTCTAGGCTTTCCCAGTCCATTGTTTTTCTTCATTTCTTTGCACTCTTCATTTAAGAAGGTCTTCTTATTTCTCTTTGCTATTCTCTGGAATTCTGCTTTCAGATGCGTTTGTCTTTCAGTTTCTGCCTTGCCTTTCACTTCTTTTTTTTTCCTCAGCTATCTGTAAACCTCTTCAGGCAAACACTTGCCTTTTTGCAGTTCTTTTTCTTTGAGGTGGTTTGGGTCACTGCCTCCTGGACAATGTTATCAACTTCTGTCCATAGTTCTTCAGGCCCTCTTTGTCTACCCGATCTAATCCCTTGAATCTATTTGTCACCTCCATGGTAAAATCATAAGGAATTTGATTTAGGTCACATCTGAGGGCCTTTTCCCTACTTTCTTCAATTAAAGCCTGAATTTTGCAATAAGGAGCTCATGATCTGAGCCATAGTCAGTTCCGGGTCTAGTTTTTAATGACTACAGAACTTCTCCATCTTTGGCTGTAAAGAACATAAGCAATCTGATTTCAGTATTGACAATCTGGTGATGTCCACAAGAGTTCTCTCTTGTGTTGTTGGAAAAGAGTGCTTGCTATTACCAGCATGTTCTCTTCACAAAACTGTGTTAGCTTTCGTCCCGCTTCATTTGTACTCCAAGGACAAACTTGCCTGTTTCTCCAGGTATCTCCTGACTTACACTTTTGCATTCCAATCCTCTTTGATGAAAAGGACTTTTTTTTTTTTTTTGGTGTTAGTTCTAGAAGGCCTTTATAGAATCAGTCAACTTCAGCTTCTTTGGCAGGGGCATAGATTTGGGACTGCTGTGATGTTATATGGTCTTCCTTGGAAATGGATCAAGATTATTCTGTCATTTCTGAGACTGCACTCAAGTACTGCATTTTGGACTCTTTTGTTGACCATAACAGCTATTCCATTTCTTATAAGATATACTTGCTCACAATAGTAGATATAGTGGTCTTCTGAATTAAATTCGACCATTCTGTTCACTTTAGGTCACTGATTCCTAAGACGCCAATGTTCAGTCTTGCCATGTCCTCCTTGACCGTCTCCAATTTACCTTGTGATTCATGGACCTAATATTCCAGGTTCCTATGCAATATTATTATTTACAGTATTGGACTTTTCTTTCACCATCACACACATCCACAGCTGAGAATCATTTCTGTTTTGGCCCACTGCTTCATTCTTACTGGAACTATTTGTAACGGGCTCATTTCCTGGCATCATTTTTTTCTTTTTTTTGCCTTTTCAGACTGGTCATGGGGTTCTCATGGCAAGAACACTGCAGTGGGCCGTTACGTCCTTTTCCAGAGGATCACAGTTTGTCAGAACTCTTCACTGTGACTTGTCCATCTCAGGTGGCCCTGCATGGCATGGTTCATAACTCCATTGAGTTACACAAGCCCCTTCACCACGACAAGACTGTTATCCATGAAGAGGTTCACATAATAACTCCCTATATTTACCTCACATACAATTGAGGCAAAAACTGTCCTTTACAAAAATCTTTATTATCATAAGTATTTGTTTAAAGTTTTACTCACCGAACAGAGTTGAAACTTGAGGGCAAGGTAATCACTGCTTACTGACCATTTTATTTCTAGCATGTGGTTTACTGTATGAATGTTAGCTGAACACCAAAACTCATGTTGAATGCATTCATCAGTAAGCAATAAATAAATGTTATGAGATTGCTATTATCTCATTTTATTTTTTTTATTTCTATTAATAGAAATATGCTCTAATTTATAATAACAACACAAAAAGGTGCAGTTTTCCTGGAATAAACAGTGTTATGCAAACTGCAGATATCAGCATACCAACATGATATAAATGACTTTATAGATTACAGAGCTAATAATAACTCTCGCTTTAAGCCCAAATTCTACTTCAAATTTACTTAGCCAGAAACAACTTAACTGGAGGCTTTTTCTCCCGTTATCTAAGTCTGCTTTCCACAATCCTATTCTCTTATCTATCACTTCCAAGTATTCTGTGCATCTCTAACTTATTTACTTAAAGAATGAATACTAAGTATTCATGATACTTAGTATTAGATACAACATGACAGTTATTCTGCTAAAAACTGTATGTAATTTTTTTTTGTATTTCAAACTGAACGTTTATATTTTAAAATCTATATTATTACTATTAGTGCTGCTCTAACTAATTACCTCAAGTTTAGTATATTAAAACAACCCAAATTTATCACCTTCAGTTCAGTTCAGAACAGCCACTCAGTTGTGTTCGACTCTTTGCGACCCCATGAACTGCACCATGCCAGGCTTCCCTGTCCATCACTAATTCCCAGAACTTGCACAAACTCATGTCCATTGAGTCGGTGATGCCATCCAACCATCTCATTCTCTGTCATCCCCTTCTCCTCCTGTCTTCAATCCTTCCCAGCATCAGGGTCTTTTCCAATGAGTCAATTCTTCGCATCAGATAGCCAATGTTTTGGAGTTTCAGCTTCAGCATCAGTCCTTTCAATGGATACTGAGGACTGATTTCCTTTAGGACTGACTGGTTCGATCTCCTTGCTGTCCAAGGGACCCTTAAGAGTCTTCTCCAGAACCACAGTTTGAAAGCATCAATTTTTCAGCACTAAGCTTTCTTTATAGTCAAACTTTCACATCCATACATGACTACTGGAAAAAACATAGCTTTGAATAGACGGACCTTTGCTGTCAAAGTAATGTCTCTGCTTTTTCATATGCTGTCTAGGTTGGCTAGTCCATAGGGTTGCAGGAGTCAGACACAACTTAGCGAATAAACCACCACCACTAGGTTGGTCATAGCTGTTCTTCCAAGGAGCGAGTGTCTTTTAATTCCATGGCTGCAGTCACCATCTGCATGATTTTGGAGCCCAAGGGGGGAAAAAAAAAATCTGTCATTGTTTCCATTGTTTCCCCGTCTATCTGCCAAGAAGTGATGGAACCGGATGCCATTATCTAATTTTTTTTAATGTTGACTTTTAAGCCAACTTTTTCACTCTCCTCTTTCACTTTCAAGAGGCTCTTTAGTTCTTATTCACTTACAACCATAAGCATGGTGTCATCTGCATATTTGATGTTATTGATATTTCTCCCTGCATTCTTGATTCTAGCTTGTGCTTCATCCAGCCTGGCACTTCTCATGATACACTGTGCATGTAAGTTAAATAAAGAGGGTGACAATATATAGCCTTGACGTACTCCTTTCCTGATTTGGAACCAGTCTGTTGTTCTATGTCCAGTTCTAACAGTTGCTTCTTGACCTGCATGCAGATTTCTCAGGGGGCAGGTCAGGTGGTCTGGTAGTCCCATCTCTTGAAGAACGTTCCACAGTTTGTTGTGATGCACACAGTCTAAGGCTTTGGCATAAAGCAAAAGATGTTTTTCTGGAACTCTCTTGCTTTTGTGATGATCCAGCGGATGTTGGCAATTTGAATTCTGGTTCCTCTGCCTTTTCTAAATTCAGCTTGAACATCTGGAAGTCCATACTTCATATACTGTTGAAGCCTGAATTGGAGAATTTTGAGCACTTACCTTGCTAGTGTGTGAGATGAGTGCAACTGTGCAGAAGTTTGAAGATTTTTTGGCATTGCCTTTCTACGGGATTGGAATGAAAACTGACCTTTTCCAGTCCTATGGCCACTGATGAGTTTTCCAAATTTGCTGGCATACTGAGTGCAGCACTTTCACAGCATCCTCTCAGAATATAAATTCCACATTAATGTTACTGGGATATAATCAAGGTTTCATCATGGTTCCATTTCTCTCTGAAGGTTCTAGGGGATGAATTACACATTGTTTTTTCCACCTTCTAGAAACTATCATCATTCCTTGACTCCACCTTCAAAGATAGCCAAAGGATATTTTTTTTCTCATGTCACATCTCTCTGATTACCATATTTCTTTTTTTTTTAAGGACTCATGTCATTAGATTGAGCCCATTCTAATAATCTAGGATAATGCACCTGTGTATGTGTGTGTGTGACTCCATGTACTGTAGCCCAACAGCCTCTTCTGTCCATGGAATTTTCCACACAAAGAAACTCAAGTGTATTGCTGTTTCCTACTCCAGGGGATCTTCCCTACCCAAGGATAAAACTGTGCTTCTTGTGCCTTCTCTACACTGGCAGGTGTATTCTTTACCAGTGCACCACCTATCTCCATCTTAATGTCCTTGACTTTAATCCCAACTGCTTATTATCTGTCACCATATAAAGTAACATATTCACACTTCTGGGATTACAAAGTGGACATCTTTGAGGGGACATTAGTCTGCCTATATCACAACCCATCCTTGATTACAGTTGTCATGGGTAATCTGCCAGATTAATTTTGCCTTTTACATACCTATTTACAAATAAAATTATAGAGCTCTCACACTTTTATGTAAGGCTCTTTTATTCAGCAGAGTATTTATAAAATTCACCCATGTTGTCATATGTCCTCTTTATTTCTGAGTAATATTCCACTGATGGATATGCCATTTTTAAAAAGAAAAGTTCAATGGCAACCTGAAACATTCCCAGGATTTATCTATTATAAATGAGCTGTTGTAAACATTTCTGTTCAATCTTTGTCAACACATGCTTTTATTTTTCTTGATTAAATATGAAATTGTGGAACATTGGATCATCAGGTAGATATATTTAAATTTTATAAGAAACTACCAGACTGTTTCTATAATGAATGCACTATTTTTTTCTTCCACAATAATGCATTATAGAAGAGCTTCAATTCTTTGCTCATCTTTAGGTGGACATATACTGTATCTGATTTTCATTTCCATATTTTAATGGATAATGATGTTCAACATCATTATTTTTTTATGTACCTATTGATCTTTTGACATCATCCTTCGCTTGTTTCCAATATCTTCCCACCTTTTTATAAGGTTGTTTATTGTCTTTGTATGACGCTTTTGGCATGTTTTATATATTCAGGATATAAGTTTTTTGTCAGATGTATATTTTACAATTTGTTCTCCCACTCTATGGTGACCTTATTAGTTTTCTTACTGATAAAAGTGTGACTTTTTTCCCCTTTATTTTCATAAACAAGTTATTTAATTATGATGACATCTAATATATATTTTTGTAAATTTTATAGTCATTGTGTTCTGTTTTTGGTTTTAGAACTTATGTCTACACCCCAGTTGCAACTACATCTCGTTATCTTTTCCTATTGAAACTATAATTTTAGTTTCCACATTTGTGTTCATATTTAATTTTTATGTATGGCCTTCTGTTTTTATGGTATGTGCTTTTCTGTCCTTTTTGCTTTCAACTTACCTAAAAATTAATATATAAAGTACATCTTTGTAGCTGTGCCTTGTTTTCTCATTAATTCTGGTGTCTTGCCTTTTCATATTTAATATAATTATCAATATGACTGTGTTTAAGTGTATGATTTTAATCTTTTGGGTTTCTTCAATTTTATTTTGATCTTATTTTTCTACTTTCTAACTTCTCTTTCATTATTTGATATCTTTTCTAGACTCATTTTCTTGGTTATATACTTTTTTATTTAACATTTCTTTTAACATCTTAAGTAAGAGGTAACTGACACATTTAAACTATACAATTTCATAAGTTCTGACACAGGAATAGAACCATATAATTATCACCACAATCAAGACAATAAATATATTAACTATCCCTCACATTTTCTCTTTATAGACCTTTTCTCTTATCCCCACAATACCACTGCTTTGCTTTTGTGTTACTATAGATCGAGACTGTTCAAGAACAGCAGTTTGACATTTTGAGCTGGATAAATGTCTTGTGCATTGTAGGTTTCTTTGAAGCACTTCTGTCCCTACTTCAGTTCAGTCGCTCAGCCGTGTCCGACTCTTTGCAACCCCATGGACTGTACCACACCAGGCCTCCCTGTCCATCACCAATTCCTAGAGTTTACTCCAACTCATGTCCATTGAGTTGGTGATGCCATCTGACCACCTCATCCTCTGATGTCCCCTTCTCCTGTCTTCAATCTTTCCCAGCATCAGGGTCTTTTCAAATGAATCAGTTCTTCACATCAGGTGGCCAAAGTATTGGAGCTTCAGCCTCAACATCAGGCCTTCCAATGAATATTTGGGACCTATTTCCTTTAGAATGGACTGGTTGGATCTCCTTGCAGTCCAAGGGACTCTCAGGAGTATTCTCCAAAACCACAGCTCAAAAGCATCAATTCTTTGGCACTCAGCTTTCTTTATAGTCCAACTCTCACATCCATACATGACTACTGGAAAAACCTTATTCTTGACTAGACGGACCTTTGTTGACAAAGTAATGTCTCTGCTTTTAAATATGCTGTCTAGGTTGGTCATAAATTTCCTTCCAAGGAGTAAGCATCTTTTAATTTCATGGCTGTAATCACCACCTGCAGTGATTTTGGAGCCCAGAAAAATAAAGTCTCTCACTGTTTCCCACCTATTTGCCATTAAGTGATGGGGCCAGATGTCATGATCTTTGTTTTCTGAATGTTGAGCTTTAAGCCAACTTTTTCACTCTCCTCTTTCACTTTTATCAAGAGGCTGTTTAGTTCTTCACTTTCTGCCATAAGGGTGGTGTCATCTGCATATCAACTATTTACCTACCCAAGACTGACCTTTTCAGTCCACTCACAATATGACTATCTGCACATTTCTTAACCAAAATAATCAATCCTCTTAAAAAACTGTGATCTTAAACAATAGATCAACACAGAAAGTAACTGGGTAAGTCACAAGTAAAAAAATAAGGAAAATCAAATGGATCTACATTCTTGCAACAATATCAGTTATTAAGATCCCTTTTCTATCTGTGAGAAATCCATGATATATGTATCAAAACAATGATTAATAATGATATACGTTAATGCAAATTTCAATCCAGACAGCTCAGACTGAGGCTGAGAAAAATCAGACAAATAGTCTTATGATATATACTTACTAAAAAGATTCAAGATCTCTTACTTCACAACAGTGAACACAGAAGATTTTGTGAATAAATCCAGTGCCTTACATGCATGTGACTTTACATTTTACATTTAAATAAAACAAATTACAACTTTTCAACAAAAGAATATTTTACAAAGTACAAGATGGGTTATGCTTTTCTTTACTTAAATATCATAAATGTGGTACTGAATAGACTTTAACACAATTCACATTTTGTATATTTATTGATGTCTAACAAACTACTCCATATTTAGGCACATAAAGCAAAATTCCCTTATTTTTATCATCTATTATAACTCTAAGAAATTACTTGGCTCAACTAATCAGTCATTAGTCATGACTAATCAATCATCTAGCCTCATTCAGTGACTAGAATCATCAAGAAAATTCTGCACTCACATGCTTGGTACCTGGATTAGGAAGACAAACAGTTGGGAATAGCTGAATCTTCTAGGGCAACTTACTGTATATGGGCTCCTTAGTCTGGCAGCTTCAGTGTAAACGAACTTCTTATATTGCAGCTGGAGGGTCCCAGATATATGTTCCAAGAGAAACTGGCAGAAACTACATGTTCTTTCCTAACCTAGTCTCAGAAATCATGCAGCACTACTTTCACCACATTCTAACCTTTGAAGTACATACCAAAGCATGTCAAGATTCAGAGGATGACCACATCTACTCTATTTTCTCATAAGTGGAGTATCAAAGAACTCAGAGATATGGTTAAACCCAAAGAACACATGATAGGCTATGTTTTTAAACTATAAACTATAAAATTTACACATGTATTACCTTATTTAAAATAAAAATCTAAATTTACTTCAATCATGGCTTCATGAATTCACCATGACAACTGTGTTCTAATTATCCAATATATTTGATTGTCTATGTAGAGGATAGTTAACAGGTCTTCAAATCCTAAGATATTAAAATTGTATCAGGACTGTATCCTTGTTTTCTGGTGTGTAATTATGGATCATTAGTTTACAGAACTGCTTCTATAATTTGTAAACAGTCATCTGCATATATAAGTAGATAAGCCTAATATATTTCTGCCAATTTTATCCTTGTACTATACCTTCACCAGACAACAAAATTCACCATGATTTTGCACAAACTGCTTCAGGAAAAAGCTACTACAGTATTACAATATCCTGTGGTGTTTTGATTTTTTTCACATTTCACATGATGAAAAATAATAATTATAAAATCATTATCTTTTTCCAGAACAATAATTTGGAGGAACAGGTGCATGTCATCTCAGTCTCAGTCTGGAGCTCATTTCAATAAACTCAGACCAGCTGCATTTTTTAAGACTGCACTATTAGTTGTCTCATTTGTTACAACCATTCTTTGCATATCTCAACATCTGTCAATGTCCATATAGAAAGCCCCCAAGAGGGAGCAGATGTTACAAAGTTCTAATTTAGATGTTTATTTTGACTTTTAGACAAAATCTGGACAACAAATATCCTGTTCTGTTAAGCAGCATTATCAAATGAAACTTGTTGATGAATTCTGTTTGTCACTGTTTCTGAAATGCTTATCTCAGTAATTAGTAGTGAGGAAAGCAATATTCTTAGAATGCTTGGCCCTTAATTAAATAGGTAAGGAAAAAGGGAAAGTGTAAGAGAAGGAGAGATGTATGGAAATGACAGATGGATAAATAAATATTAAGAAATAAGAATTTAGATTTGTATCTGAAATCCAGGTTTGATTTTGCAATTATACTTGAAATTTTATGATAGACACTCTTTGATTTAATATTTAAAAAGTCTGATTTAGTCAGAAAATATTACTCCATGCATAACACTGTATTCAAAATAAGCATATTACTGATTAGTGAGAAAAGAAGATATAGATAGACTTTTATATAATGTAAAACTAGGTTTTTGTATTTTAGTTTAAATTTCATTTTGTTCATATGTCTTGTGTAAGAATATGTATATATAATTTCTGAAGAATTAACGGCAGATTAAGAGAGTCTATTAATTTTCATACATTAGCATTTTAATTTAAATGCTTATATACTAATTTACAAAACACGGAAAAATAAATGAATTAATTATAATTTCCACTATGGTATCTTAGTAGATGCATTTTCTGCTTAATCACTTGCAGATATCCTATCATGATGATAATGATGATGACAAAATCAAGAGAATATAAAACACAATAAATAAATGTAGATCAAGACCTACTCTTCACTACGTAGACATTTTTTCTCTAAAGCAATTTTAATGTATCAATTTTTAAAGGCAAATTTCCCCTCTGTTAATATTCTAAAGTATAGATTTATGCTGCTTATGTAATATTAGGCTACTACGAACTTAGTGAAGATATTAAAGCAATGCCAAACCATTTAATATTCTTTTTTCCTCAGTATCAAAGTTCATCACAGCACTATTTACAATAGCTAGGACATGGAAGCAACCTAGATGTCCATCGGCAGATGAATGGATAGGAAAGCTGTGGTGCATATACACAATGTAATATTACTCAACTATTAAAAATAACACATTTGAATCAGTTCTAATGAGGTGGATGAAACTGGAGCCTATTATACAGAGTGATGTAAGTCAGAAAGGAAAACACCAATACAGTATACTAACACATACATATGGAATTTAGAAAGATGGTAACGATGACCCTATATACGAGACAGCAAAAGAGACACAGATATAAAGAACAGATTTTTGGGCTCTGTGGGAGAAGGCGCGGGTGGGATGATTTGAGAGAACAGCATTGAAATATGTATATATTACCATATGTGAAACAGATCACCAGTCCAAGTTCAATGCAATATATTACCTCAACATAAAAATTTTAAGTAATTTCATATTTCTGTGTTATAAACTTGAATTTGATATTAATTCCCATGTATGTTAGGCCTAATACCAAATTATTTTGGAAATTTGCTTTAAAGCAAGACTGATGCTCTAATAACATAAAATTGTAGAATGCCATCAATGATTACCCGTTTTTCTTTGATTCTCCAAAATAATTAATATGATTATGATATAATTATGATACATAAAATAATGTCTTATGGTAAGGTAATTAAAAATAAGATTTGAAAAAGACTTTTATGTAAGAAAATATCCACAGCATTGTTTTGAACCCACAATAGGAATATAAGAGTGTGGTAATTAAACAGTCTCCTTATATTTGTCTAAATATACAGGGCATAAATTTACAAGCCCCCAGCGGGATTAGTGCCTTTATAAGGAGAGGAAGAAAACAATGCTACCTCTCTTGTATATGGGGATGCAACAAGAAGGCACCCATATGTAAACCAGAAAGAGAGTCCTCACCAGGAACGCAACCATGGTGACACACTCATCTTGGATTTCCCAAGCATCATAATTATGGGAAATAAATTTCTGTTGTTTAAACCACTCAGTCTATGGTGTTTTGTTAATGCAGGCTCAGCTAAGACATATCTCATATCTTATATCAACAAAAGTAGAGCAAATTGGGGCAAATAGTGCAAATAGATTTAAATATTTACATATATATTTATAAATTAATAAATTAAACATTTACATTATATATTATAATATAACATATATGTATAGATATATAATATATATATTATATATATTATATATTTACATTATGTGATATTAGATTATGTAATATGTAATTACATAAGTGGGAGTCAGAATAAATCATCTTTAAAATAGGTTATTAATATAATTTTGTTTTCTTTCATCATAACCTATGTAATATCAGAAACTTATTGCAAAACTATTAAATTCCTAAAGAGAAAAAATATAGAAATAGAATAAAATTGACGTACAAAATGGTAAAAATCGAATATTAGGCCAAAATTACAAAGAAAAAAAGAGTAATGGATAAAAATATAATGTTTATATATCCACTCTTATGATGACCTACATTTATAGAAAATGGTGAAATGCAAACTAAAATTTTTAAATCCTACATATATATTCTATTTTATTTTTCAAGAGATATAAACATATAGCTAATGAAGACATTTGAAAATTGAGGGGAAAAAAAGAAAATGGTAACATTATACAAGAAAAACTCCTCAAAAAGCAGATGTAACTGAAGCACAGGTGTAGCAGTAGTATTTTATAAAGATAGCTCTTGATTGATGTAATGTACACCTGTCACAACAAACATTTATTTTTATAAGACAAAATAAATAACACTGAAATACATTATAAAAGTATACTGCCAAGTATTTATAGTTTTTTTTTTCTTTTTCTTAAGTGAAATTTATTATAGTTAGGTCACTGAGGCTTACTATATGTACTGTTACATTTGTCACAGTTTGTTGGATGAATACCTCACCTAAAAGTCAGATTATGAGCATTGTGATGAAAGTGAACTCCTTATATTCCATGACAAATGACTAAACAAATCACTTTCTTTCTAGAGATATACGGACACACCAGCTAAAGATAAATATTTTAGTTCTGCATTTATAGCCAGCAAGGAAGAGCAATGACTAAGGTAGTCATTTTTTTAAGAAGAATGATATAGTAGGGTAGCCTACATTTGTCCCTGTATCTGAATAAGCCCCTAAGCTCCAGACTACCTGGGATTACACATCACATGTGGTGAAAGAAACACAAACAAATAATGAATACCATGTGGCTATTAAAAAGGATAGAATTGGTACTCCAAGGCCAAACTAGCTTGTTTCTCTAGGTATCTTTTGACTTTCTACTTTTTCATTCCAATCCCCTATGATGAAAGGACATCTTTTTTGGTGTTAATTCTAGAAGGTCTTGTAGGTCTTCAGAGAACCGGTCAACTTTATCTTCTTTAGCATTATTGGTTGGAGCACAGACTTGGATTACTGTGATGTTGAATGGTTTGCCTTGGAAAGGAACCGAGATCATTGTCTTTTCTGAGGTTGCACTCAAGTACCGCATTTTGGACTCTTCTGTTGACCATGAGGGCTATTTCATTTCTTCTCAGGGATTCTCGTACATGATAGTAGATATGATGGTCATCTAAACTAAATTAGCCCATTCCTGTCCATTTAGTTCACTGATTCCTAAGATGCTATCTTCCAATGTTCACTCTTCGCCACAACCAATTTACCTTGATTCATGGACCTAACATTCAAAGTTCCTATGCAATACTGTTTTTAACAGCATCGGACTTTAATTTCACCACCAGACACCTCCACAACTTACCAAGAATGACCAGCTGCTTCTTTCTGGAGGTATTCGTAATTGTTCTCCTTCATTCCCTAATAGCATATTAGATACCTTCTGACCTGAGGGGCTCATCTTCTGTTGTCCTATCTTTTTGCCTTTTCATGCTGTTGATGTTTTTCTAATGGAAAGAATACTGAAGTGCTTAGCCATTCCCTCCTCCTGTGGACCACATTTTGTCAGAACTCTTCATTATGACCACTCTGTCTTGGTGGCCCTGCAGGTCATGGCTCACAGCTTCAATAAGTTACACAAGTCCCTTTGTCATGACAAGGCTGTGATCCATGAAGCATTGGTAAAGATATGCCTCAAGTAATTTTATTCTATCCTAAATACATTTATACCAATAATCAATGGGAAAAAAAGTATATCAAATATAAAATTTCAAGGGAATATAAGTGAATATTTGTTTACACAAGTAAGTACATAGGCTGAATAGAACTATATTAATAGTTGGTAAAATATACAACTAAATTATAATGTAACATGTTTCCATGTATTGAATAATAGTGTATATTTGGCAATCTCAAGGAGAAATCTGTGACAAAATAGAAATATTTTAGGTGATTTGAAAATATACAGAGTGCATTCAATTTTTATATTATTTTCCAGTGAGAAAAATGTTTTAGGTATTAAATATGAAAATGTCAAACCTGCCCAGAATGTCTGAGTAAAGTATATGACAGAATAGCTATCAAAGTACCTTAGTATGATGTCAGACTCAAAATAGACACACAATACACATTGTATCCCTCTATTTAGATTTCAAATTTCCTTATGTTTTTAGGATTCAAGGTGTAACAAACTGAAACTCTTTCAGAGAACAGGCAGACTAAGTCATATAATAAAGGAAAGATGGTTGCAAGAAGATATAGAGTGGTGAGGGTTATGATAAGTGGAATGCTTACATCATCAGTGCCACTTTACACTCACAACTGTGTATGTATAACCTCATGAAAATTAGCTAATTTGTAGTTTTACTTAAGCTCCTTAAATTTTTAAAATTTTATTTCAACAATTTAATTTTACTTTCAACACTATTAAGGACAAATAATACTCATTTGTGGAACAAAATCAGTTCGCAGCATCTGATTTTGGTGATATAATAAGTTGATCATGGTTATCTTCATGTTCTATGATATGCTTGTATTTCAAATATAGAAGGGAAATTTTCTTAGTTATTATGTTAACTTAAATACTGGCTGATTAAATAAAAATGCTCACTGACAATGAAGGATATAAGAATTGTCAATATGACATAATGAAAAATCAGAAAAATAGGATTCTATTATAAATACCTATTACAATGCTATTGTAATGGTGACAATATAATTGATTTCTTTGGTGTTCTCTTTCCATATCTGCAAGTGAAAAGAGTTTGACTAGAAGATATATAAGACCCATTTCAATTCTCAAGTTTTATGGTGAAAATAAAGCGTTAAAATTGTTTCTGAAATTGCTCAAACCTTCATAGTATTACTACAACTAAGAAACAAATTCCCTAAAGGTAATCATTATTTATCTTTGTAATTTTGTAATCAAATACTGGCCTCCTAAAAAGGTAATATGTTCCATGCCTCTAAAATATTTAACTTGATAAGCTTTAAACTGAAATTTTGCATTGCCATGAAAATTTGGCAGATTATTTATATCTCCCTGCAGGCATAAATCTGAATAAAAGTATAAACGAAGTATGTACAAGATAAAAAATATTCTCCAGAGGACATTGTTTTCTCCACTGAAATATGATCCATACTCATCCCAGCTGACAGCTTTGTATCATGCAAGATAATTAACACATGAGTGAAAATAATAGAACTAAAAAAAAAAACCCTGTCTAATTCTCCGAAGTATTTTTTTAATAAAACCAAAAACAAGTAAATCAATAAAAATCTCCTGCTCTTTGCACATATCTTAGGGTATTTTTGTTAAAATATAATGGCCCTCAATATTCATCTATCAGTTAAAGTTGGCAATGATTAATAATAAAAAATACTAGACAGATGGGCATCATAACAACTACCAAAACTTTGATTCTTTTATCACATATTTTTTCTTACATAGCCTCTTGATGTAGTTATATATTAATAATGCTTAAAAGTACTTCATTCATGAATAATTTAGGAAGCACAAAATGGAAGATGGTAAGTTGAAAGAGAAAAGATGCCAGTTTCTCTGATCTAAGTTGCTCAGAACACAAAAAACAAATGTTACTTTCAACAATGTATTCAAACAGCTTGCTTTTATAGATTTTGATGCTACTCTGTCATTGAGAACACTGATAAAGGCTCTGGCTTTACTGCTTAGGAGGGTTTACCTCTTGTTTTTCCCCTCTGAATTTTCTTACCATGTAAATTAACATCTATGACAGAGTGAATAACATGATATTCTGTATTAGGAATAGTTCCTATAGACAAGGATATTTATATACATTGGTATCATACTAGCTTAGTACATATATTACCAAGAAATTTCTTAATTTTCCAACTGTGTTTTCATAATGTGTGTTGCATGAAGATGGTATATGTGAGAAATGTCTCTCAATCCTCTTTTTTAGTATTTGCCTAAGTCTTAAAAATCTGTGTAGTCAACAGAGAATGAGATGATTGAATGGCATTACCAACACAATGGACATGAGTTTGAGCAAATTCAGGGAGATAGTGAAGGATAGGGAAGCCTGGTGTGCTGCAGACCATGGAGTTGCAAAGAGCTGGACAGGACTAGAGACTTCACAACAGTAACGTCTTAATGTAGGGCTAAGCAGTCAATGGTTAAAATTAATACATGGCTCAAATCAGTGATGGGCACAAAAGTAATGCTTTTCTTTATCATATATCCCATAAAAAGGTGACCTGACTGATATGACTAAAAAAAGGCTTTATATTAATTCATAAACTATTTAATCTGTGTAATTTTAATGATATACTTCATAAAAGCATCAAAATATCATTAAACTTCCAGTTCTAGTAATAGGGGGCTAGTGCTTAAGACCAATGTCTCTGGTAAGGACACTAAAAATATGAATCAAACTAAATAAAATATTAATTCTAATATAAACATGAAATGTTAACAGCATAGTAACAAGTTATACAGCTAAATTCTAGGAGTAGAAAAGGCATAGACATACATCTAGTATGAAGGGATTTTGGTACTGACTCTATTTTTCAATTCTGAAAAAAATCCACCTAGAAAACAGAGCATCAGATTGTGTAGTAATAAGAAGCAGAGTGCAGAGCCCGCTAACCTAAAGAGGAGAGTCTAATGTCCTCCCACTTTAATCTGGGATCCCATATGGCTACACCTTCAGAGTGAAAATTAAACAAATAAAACTACTCTTGAAGACATTTCACCTGGTTCGATGCCACCTGGACAATATAGACTACCTCAGGCCTAAAATGTGAACTAAGATTGTCCTTGTCTCTAATGTCCCCTGTCATGGAGATGTATGGCACAGAAGTAAATTAAGTACATTTGCAGTAAGGCAGTATCATCTTATGTCTAAAATTGTTCATACAAATGAAGTTTTAAATTCTACATCTAGTATGCATTCAATGAAAACCAGGCACACAGGATTTTAAATTCCACATCCACGAAACATATAAATAATATACAATAGAAATCAGTTCAGAAGGATGTGATATTTTGGAATGATCAAGTACTAATCCATTATATATATATATACACACACACACATATATATGTAAATATAATGTACACATTGTATATAATGTGTATATATAATGTGTATAATATATATATAATTCAATAATGTATATATTATATTATATATGTATATTTAAAAATTAAGTTGAAAATATCTCTGGGAAAAAGAGATTATAAAGTCACATATTACATTTGAAAAAGAACCAGAAAATTTCATGTACTAAACAAATTCAGTAACAAAAATCAAATATTGTAATCAATTCCTCATTTTGATAACATCCTAGGCACAATCAGAAAGAAAAAATTCGAGGTCAAAATTTTCCAGAATCTTATCTGAAGTAATAAAAAAGAGAAAATACATCAAGTAGGAAAGAGTAAAAAAGATGAAGTAGGAATATCTAATATTTGTTTAATCTGAGATCCCTACAGTAGGAAGCAAGAGAACAGAACAGTAGTATTTGAAAAGTTAATGAGATTTTTTTTTCAAAAGAATGAAAACTATTAATCAGAAACTTCTACAGTCCCAAAGAATTTGGGGAAATAAAGAAATCCCTAGTAGTACTTCATTGTGAAACTGCAGAAACCAAAAATTCAGGAAATATTAAGGACTGCCAGATAAAACGCAAGACCTTCTTTAAAGCACTAAAAGACTCTAATTTTCTCAAAACAAAATTGTCTGGCTAAAATGACAGAATCACCAATGCACCATAGAAAATTAACTGTATTCCATTATTCCATAATTTACAGGAAAAGACGCTGATGCTGGGAAAGATTGAAGAAAGGAGAAGGGGATGACAGAGGATGAGATGGTTAGATGGCATCACCAACTCTATGGACATGAGATTGAGTAAACTCTGGGAGTTGGTGATGGACAGGGAAGCCTGGCATGCTGTGGTCCATGGGGTCGCAGAGTTGGACACGACTGAGCAACTGAACTGACTGAACTGATAACTTACATTTAGAAAATAAAAGACTCTGAGAAAACCATGGTCAATTCTGTGTCAATAAATCTCATACCTGTGATGAACTTGGGAAACTTCTAGGAAAAAAATATAATAAACCACTGCTGCTGCTGCTGCTAAGTCGCTTCAGTTGTGTCCAACTCTGTGCGACCCCATAGACGGCAACCCACCAGGCTCCACCGTCCATGAAATTCTCCAGGCAAGAACATTGGAGTGGGTTGACGTTTTCTTCTCCAATGCATGAAAGTGAAAAGTGAAAGTGAAGTCACTCAGTCATGTCCGACTCTTCAAGACCCCTTGGACTGCAGCCTACCAGGCTCCTCCGTCCATGGGATTTTCCAGGCAAGAGTACTGGAGTGGGTTGCCACTAAACATAAGTAAATACAATTACCAACGTATTTCCCTTAATTTTTATTTTCAGGCCTTCCTGTACTTCTGTTCTTTCATTTGTGATCATTTTCACTCTAAGGAATGTGCTATAAATACCCTTTTTAATAACCCTTTTAGTACAAGAATCTCCAATGGTCAGTTATTTCAAGTTTGTTGTAAAAATTTCTATATTTAGCCTATATTTTGAAGGATAATTTCATTTTATATAGCATTTCATGTTGGTAATTGTTACTGATGCTGTTTTTCCATTTGAAGATATGATAGTAATATCTCTTCATCCCATTTTTTATTGTTATTGTAAAAAATATTATCAGTTCTATTGTTACTCTTTTGGAATAAATTCATGCTTTAACCAGATACTCTTTTTTGTGTGATTATTCATTTTTAGTGTAAATATTATCCGAAGTATAACAGGGTGGTAGATTTGATTATTGTTTATAATTATTTATATTCATTTTCTAGCAAAATCAAATATTCATGACCTGTGGCTCTTTAAGGCATTTTGGTGCCTCCCACTACGATTAGAATGAACTTTTCCACCCGTGGCTTTTTGTAAGCTACCAAATATACCCTCTGACTCTTATAACTAGTTTTTGTATATTCCTAAATGGCCCTCACTATCCCTCTGCAGTGTGTCAATGTCAGCTTAGCAATAACCAGCCAACCTGGCAGTTACTCTAAGAACTACTTCCTTAATCCCATCTTTTTAAAATCATCACCCCTTCAAGTGTGTTCCTCACTATCAGTGTCTTTTCTACTGAAGTCAGTAACTGGGCTATGTTCAACATACCATTCACCATGTTATCATTTTCATGGCAGTGAGTGAACCAGTCCCACAAACCCCACCATAACCATCTGACTTCTCAGATCAAACATGGTATGACATTTTTAGGTCCTCTGACAAAACAGACAACCAGATGGAGTTAGTTTTGCACTAGATTTACCTGTCAAATTACTATAAAATAAAAATGGAGTGAAACAAAAGTAAATATTGGGAACATTCAGAAAACAAATAGGTCTGACATGAGTAAAAGCAAAGAAGAAAGGAGAATTGTGTGCTAAGAGTTTCAGACTGAGGTACAGATTTCAGTTTCTTTTGGCTAGGCTGATGAGGGGTCCTTCCAAGGAAAAATACTCCTTGGAAGACTTCCACCTTTTATAGGTAGGGCCTTTATTGGGATCTCCACCATGCTTAAACACTGGCTAGGAACAGTTCAGAGAGACAATAGTAGCTGTGTAATGCAGTAACAAGGAATGGCAGTAGGCACTATCAGTCAACCATTTTCTTCACAGCAGTAGACTTGAAAGGTATGTTTTAATGGACACTGCAAGTAGACAATGCAGTAAATGCAAAAATAATGTAGTGACTCTATTCCATTATGTCCTTTAATTTATGTTTATTTTTATGTTACTAGGAGATTAATATTCTTCAGAGTCATACTGCAAACTCTGTTTTTGATGCAGTGTGTATTAGTTGATGTATCTCCTCAGTTCTTTAAGTTTCTGGAGGTTGATATTTAGACACTCAGCCCACCTGGGGTTCCTGTCAGTGCCTGTTAAAATTTAGTAGTCAGTGAAGGATTTGGCCTGAGTTTATTTTCACATTTTATAACTCAGCACTTCTCTAGTTATCTTGCTTCTGATGTTCACTTCTCCCCTGAATCTCCACCTGACCTGTCAGCTAGAAGCTCTGTGCTTTGACATTTTAAGCTACATTTTAAGACAAAAGTCTCAATTTGATACTGCCTAAGATGAGTTCAGGTTGGGAAACTGAATTCATTATAAAAACAGTAAATTCATAGAACTCATCTGGTAAACTTTAATTTTTCAGATGTAGACTTCTTGCTTTCTGGCTGTTCTGTTTGTGCTAAGTCACTTCAGTCATGTCCAACTCTCTGCAAACCTATGGACTATACTCTGCCAGGCTCCTCTGTCCATGGGATTCTCCAGGCAAGAACACTTGAGTGGGTTGCCATGCCCTCCTCTAGGGGATCTTCCTCACCCACGGATTGAATCTGTGTCTCTTACGTATCCTGCATTAGCAGGCGGGTTTTTTTTTTTAATTACTAGCACCACTTGGCAAGCCTGCTTTCTAGTTGCTTATTTGCAAAACTCTCAAGTGTTTTCCCCATGCATTCATATTTTAGCAGTGAGCAGAGATTTGGACAAAGTTAATTCTCAGAATTGTGATTTTACCCTTTCTACAGTTCTCTTACTATCAGTAATACATTATCCACTTTAACCCCTGCTAATTCTCCAGCTTTTTTGACAGCATTGAACACTGTATCTTGCAAACATGAGCCATAAAATTCTGGGCTTTAGCATCTTTGCTACAGGAATCAGAAAGCACCAAGAGTCAAACAACAAAAAGTCAATTCTCATTTCATGCTTATACTGTACCTGTACTTTTGCAGGGGTAAATTTTCTTCTACTACTGCTTGTTTGTGGTTTTCCAATGCTTTTAATTTTCACTTTTTCAATATATTTTAAGACTTTATATTTGCAACTGTGAGAAGTTTCACCTGATTATGTCTTAGACCACAACTGGTAGGTTGCACAACTGAGAGAAAACACAAATAGTTGACAGAGTATAAAAAGTTCAAATGCATAATAGTAACAAAAAGATAACCAAGCGAAAAGAGAGTAAAGTGAGTAAATTATTCAGCAGAGTAGGAAAACTCAGAAGCACTAGTCTTTAAAAAATTTATTACAATCATAAATGATGAGAAAATAAAAATAAGTTTAAGCTTTATCACACTCATTACTTCAGTGGAAAAACCCTAAAATATCTGATAATGCTATATTTTGCAATGATATAGAGAAAGACTACTGTCAGAGTCTAAGGGAGAAGAATGACAGGATCTGCTTCAGGATAGTAGTATCATTAGTGAAAATACAAGGTAACAGAGATGTAAATAGAGGTCTTCTACAATTCCTAAATTTTCTAGTATTAAACTGTGAAAAAAAATAAGATGCCAATACAGATACATATTTTTGTTGGATCTTTGTTGTACTTTTATTGTATTTTTATTTTAAAATAGGTTTCATGGTTGATCTAAAAGTTTAATACCATAATTACTGAGAAAAACTGGGAAACTGACACCAGCTGTGATTCTACAGCAAAGTTGAGGAATATACTCAAATCAGACTTCAGTAGCTAGGACTATATGTGAGTGATAGGCCAGTTCATGTTTATATCAGAATAGAATATCAAATAGCTATATCGTTCATAGTGTAGCTTCAAAATTCTTAATATTCCTTATCTAGATGAGGTAATTTCTGTCATCCTCTATTCCTTTTGTAGATCTTTAAGGAAGCACTCATGCTTAAGAGGGCCATTACTCACTTAGATGTTGATATCAGCATTACTAAGAGGTAGTTTGTATTTGAGGGCTTCCCAGGTGGCACAGTGGTAAAGAATCTGTTTGCCAGTGCAGGAGATGCAAGAGACGTGGGTTTGATCCCTGAGATGGAAGGATCCACTGGAGTAGGAAATAGCATCCCCTGCCAGTATTCTTGCCTGGAAAATCCCAACTGTAGAAAAGCCTGGTGGCAACAGTCCATGGGGTTGTAAAAAGTCAGAGATGACTGAGTGACTGAGCACATATGCAAATTTAGTCATCAGTTAAGAGTCTTACAATGAAATTAAAAATCTGAATAAATATATGCTATCTGAAGTAACTATTATACTAGTGTGCCAGAAAATGTCAAGTTGAGAATAGAACACTAATAAAAATCAACTCTACCTACCCAGTCTAAATTCCATCTAACACTTTTTTGGCTGCTTTCCGTTTCCTGACTTCCTGATTACAATCTTTATGAGGCCTTGACCTATTAAAAAGCAGAGACATTATTTTGCCAACAAAGGTCTGTCTAGTCAAAGCTATGGTTTTTCCAGTATTCATGTACGGATGTGAGAGCTGGGCTATAAAGAAAGCTTAGCGCCGCAAGAAATGATGCTTTTGAAATGTGGAGAAGACTCTTGAGAGGCCCTTGGACAACTAAGAGATCAAACTAGTCCATACTAAAGGAAATCAGTCCTGAATATTCATTGGAAGGACTGATGCTGAAGCTGAAACTCCAATACTTTGGCCACCTGATGCGAAGAACTGACTTATTTGAGAAGACCATGATGCTGGGAAAGATTGAAGGCAGGAGGAGAAGGGGATGACAGAGGATAAGATGGTTGGATGGCATCACTGACTCAATGCACATGAGTTTGAGTAAACTCCAGGAGTTGGTGATGGACAGGGAGGCCTGGTGTGCTGCAGTCCATAGGGTCACAAAGAGTCGGATACAACTGAGAGACTGAACTGAACTGAACTGATCTATTAAATAAACTACTTGACTCAATTCCCTGTCTCTGAGTTTATTTGGGGGAGTGCCCAAATTAAAACTCAACTTTAAGGCTTAGCTAATGATTTTTTGACTCCCTTCTTCCAAGAATTAATTCTGGCCTGATTTCTTTTAGTGTGTAATGGCAGGCCAAAGAAAATGATCAGTGTTCTTACACAGGAATGTTCCAGCACTCATAGCTTCAGTGTAAATGTCCAACTTTTAATCTTGATGATTCGATTTACTAATCTCATTTAATCCTTTTTTTTTAACTTCATATTCTTGACCAAATAAACCCTACTGCTTTTTAAGATTTATTTCAACTCAATAGTTCAACTGAACCCGTCAACCATATTGAGTTAAAAAGCAACAAAAAACATTGTGGAATATCACCCTCTAGAAGAAGCTCCCTCTTCTCTCAGCCTGTTGTAGATACTTAACTCTTATGGTAAGTCAGTAGAAATTTAGCTAGTTTTCAATATTTAAATGGATAACCCTTGTCAAAATAATTATTAATAATTTTGAAATAACACTTGAATCACTTTGACAATATGAAAACTAACTGCAAAACTGTTACTTGTTTAACATGCTTTTACTTTTATGTATTACAAATTATGTTTTTTTCCCTCCTAATATTTCAACCATGAAATATTAAGATCCTATATCATTACTAATATTTATAGGAGTCCTTCCAATGAAGTAGCACTTAAAACAAAATGCCATAGTCATTAGGAGGAAAATAAGTCATATGTAATGTATTTGGTAATTCCCAAGTCAAACTTAAACACTGAAGATTAAATTAATTATAACAAATTGGCCATATTAAGTGTGCACCATAAAAATGAGATGAATAATTATCTTACAAAAAAAAGGAACAGGATGCAGAGAGCTAGAGAAGTAGTGTGTGTGTGCACTCAGACGTGGCCGACTCTTTGCAACCCAGGCTGTAGCCGCCAGGCTCCTTTGTCCATGGGATTTTCCAGGCAAGAATACTGGAGTAGGCTGCCATGTCATTCACCAAGAGATCTTTCCAACCCAGGGATCGAACCCTTATCTTTAGCATCTCCTACATTGGCAGGTGGATTCTTTTACCACTGTGCCACCTGGTAAGGTAGAGAAGAAGTATTATTACATCTTTCTTTAGTCATTGTGTGTGTGTGTGTGTGTGTGTGCGCGCGCGCACTAAGTTACATCTGACTCTTTGAGACCCCATGGACTGTAGCCCACCAGGATCCTCTGTCCTTGGGATTTTCCAGGCAGGAATACTGGAGTGGGTTGCCATTTCCTACTCCAGGGGAATCTTCTCCACCCAGGAATAGAACCTGCATCTCTTGTGTTTCCTGGATTGGCAGGCAGATTCTTCACCATTGTGTCATGTAAAGTCTAATTATTGTGAAAGAAACTGACATTTTTTGTGTTACATAATTCTCAGTTTTTCTAAAAAAAAAAATATTGTATAAGAATTGCCTTGATGCCCTTTAACTATATTTACCAATGAATTCCATTTCCCTGGATGTTTGTCTTATCAGTCCTCTCTCTCTGTCTCTATATATCTCATTGTGTTTGCAATTTAAATTTTCTTGCCAGGTGGTGCTATTGGTAAAGAATTGCCTACCAACACAGGACATGCAAAAGATGCAAGTTCGATCCCTGGTCAGGAATATCCCCTGGAGATGAAACTGGCAACCTGGGAAATCCCATGGACAGAGGACCCTGGCAGCTACAGTACATGGGGTTGCAAATAGTTGGACATGATTGAGTACAAGCTACTATTAATGATTATTTAATGTCTAGCATTGTTTCATGTTTTTACATATATATGTATATGTGTGTGTGTGTGTATATATATATATATGTATATATCTTCTTTGTAAAGCTTTTGTTCAAATCATTTATCCATTATTTATTGCACTGTCCATTTTATTTTTCAATTTAATTAATTTATTTATTTTGGCTGTGCTGGGTCTCCATTGCCACGAGGGCTTTTCTCTAGTTGTGGCAAGTAGGGGCTACTCTCTAGCTGTTATATGCCAGCTTCTCATTGCAATGGTTTCTATTGGTGTGAAGCATGAGCTCTAGGACAAGAAGGCTTCAGTAGTTGCAGCATGTGGGCTCAGGAGTTGCAGCTTCCAGGCTCTACAGCATAGGCTCAATAGTTGTGGCACATGGGATTAGTTGCTCTGAGGGATGTGGCATTTTCTTAAATCAGGGATTGAGCTTATGTTTCTTACATTGGCAGGTGGATTCTTTGCCACTGAGCCAGGGAAATCCTCATTTTCTTGTTCTTTAATTTTGAGATATCTTTATATATTCTTGATACAAGTCATCATATATACAATTTGCCTATATTCTCCCAGTCTTTCTCTTGTCTATTCATTCTTCTATCAATATCTTTAAAGATGCATAACTTAAATCCTAATGATATGTTGTACTTTGGGTATAATGCCATAGAAATATGTGCCTAACTTACAGATATAAATATTTTTTCTATGTTTTCTTCTAAAAGTTTCATAAAAAGTATATGTAAAAGTCTTTATTTTTTCATCATTAATTTGCAGCATATCATGAAAAGATAAAGGTGATATGTATTTTTTCTAATATACAATTCAACTAATGATATTCTAATGAAAGTATTTATTTCAAGAAGTTGTATATCATGAATTTAAAGAAGTTAATTTATGTACAACTTCAAGAGTGCAACTTGGTTCATAATTGGCCCAAAATAGCATGCTACGTAATTGAACGTGGTAATATATCTAAATTGTTTTAATAAAAGTGTAATACATAGTAAATAAATAATTAAAATATATTAGAAGACTGTAATGGAGAAGGAAATGGCAACCCACTCCAGTCTTCTTGCCTGGAGAATCCCAGGGACGGTGGAGCCTGGTGGGCTGCCGTCTATGGGGTCGCACAGAGTTGGACACGACTGATGCGACTTAGCAGCAGCAGCAGCAGAAGACTATAAATACATATCAACAAGTAATAATCACTATAAAAGTTTTTTTAATATTCTTAGCCTCTTTTCATATTTGTGAATTCAGCATCTCTTTGATGATATTGGCATTTGTGAATTTTTCACAAATAAAAAGCTGATAGTAGAAACATTATTGGTCACTCTAGTAATTTAGAGAAACAGACAGTAAAATCACCAGTACCACAGCAAAACTAGTAAATCACTGATTATAAATTATGTATTAAAATCTATGTAAAGAACAGTCTAATATTCCCAGTCTTTATATATTTAGTTGACTAAAATATCCTCATTTTCTACATTTCCCACCTTATTTTTATTTTATACTTGATTATACTTTGCTACAAAGATGCACTCATAAGGATGAATCCCCTGTATCTTTGAATAATGGAATAATTATAGTGTTAAAGTGCTACTAAAACTCTCAAGTTAGAAAGTGACTCATTGCTTTATAGACACTATATCAAAACTGTCAGTATCTTTATTATACATTCATTATATTCACATTAAAATAAACAATATTAAAAATAAGAAATGGATTTAGCAGTTAAATTTTCTGAGAAGATTTTCTAAAGTATCTTTTAAAATTAGGTGTTTTAAACTATCTGAGGGCCTAGTGTAGCTTTCTTTGTTTATGATATGTGACCAAATGATCAATTCATTCACTCACAGTAGCACTTTCAATGTGAGTGTGTACATGTGTGTATTTTCACATTAAAAATATAGACAAGATTTTGAAGTATTCTCTGATAGGTATGGATGCAAAATCTACCACCAACACAAATTTGGAATAAGTATATTTATTATGTATTTGGTTTTCCATTATTTTCTATCATATTTCTCTATTTTACCTTCTAAACATTATTTACTTATGCAGGAAATTTTCACGATGAGTCACAAATAATCATAAACGAGAGATTAATGCCTTTTTGTTTTTATATGTGCACATACAGAAAATGTGATGACTGATACCTCTGTATATGTTGTTGTTGTTTAGTTGCTAACTCATGTCTCTTTCGCAACCCCATGGACCTCTGTCAATGGGATTTCCCACACAAGAATACTGGAGTGGGTTGCCATTTCCTTCTCCAAGGGATATTCCTGACACAAGGATCTAACCTGCGTCTTCTACACTAGCAGGTGGATTCTTTATCACTGAGCCACCAGGGAAGCCCACCTCTGTACACAGATCTATAGAAATCTTGTCTTGTAGGCCAAGAATTTTTAACAACAAAAAAAGTGATAACTTATTTTGGATCATCTAATAGAAAAAAGAAAATTAGTGAGACATTTAGAAAAATATGAACTGCCTCCTTGAAAATACATTCATTACAGTACTTACATTATAATCCACCTATATATATTAACATATATATATATACACACACATGTCAGTATTAATGAGAGGGAGTAAGAATAGAGAAAGAGAACAAAATTATAAATTATAAATTAAGTAAATATACATCATTTAAAGATCTGTGTATAATGGTTATTCAGAAATTACTTTTATAATTTTTTAAAAATATGATTCACACTAAAATATTTTGCAATTGAGACTATTTCAGTGTTTTATTTAAAAAGAAAAGTATAAATAGCTCATACAACTTTTCATGTTCTTATAAATTAAATAGTAATAATCATATGTTGTTGTTGTTGTTGTTGACTCACCCAGTCGTGTCCAACTCTTTGTGACCCCATGGACTGCATCACTCTAGGCCTCCCTGTCCCTCACCATCTCCTAAATTTTTCCCAAGTTCATGTTAACTGCATGAGTGATGGTATCCAGCCATCTCGTCCTCTGATGCCTTCTTCTCATTCTGCCCTCAATCTTTCCCAGCATTGAGGATTTTCCAATCAGTTAGCTGTTTGCATCAGACGACCAAAATACTGGAGTTTCAGCTTCAGCATCAGTCCTTCCAGTTAATATTCAGGGTCTATCTCCCTTAAGATTGACTGGTTTGATCTCCTTGCTGTCCAACGGACTATCAGGAGTCTTCTCTAGCACCACAGTTCAAAGGCATCAATTTTTTGGCATTCTGCCTTCTTTATGGTCCAGCTTTCACAACTGTACATGACCACTGGGAAGACCTTTGCCTTTAATATATGGACCTTTGTCAGCAGAGTAATGCCTCTGCTTTACAAGACACTGTCTAGATTTGTCATTGCTTTCCTGCCAAGAAGCAATCATCTTGTGATTTCACGGCTGCAGTCATCATCCACAGTGAATTTAGAGCCCAAGAAGAGGAAATCCATCATTACTTTCACCCTTTCCCTTTCATTTGATATGAAATAATTCGTCCAGATGCCATGATCTCAGTTTTTTTTTTAATATTTTGTATTAAGCTGGCTCTTTCACTCTCCTCCTTCATCCTCACCAAAAGGCTCTTTAGATCCTCTTCACTTTCTACCATTAGAATGGTATTATCCACATATCTGAGGTTGTTGATGTTTCTCCCGCGTATCTTGATTCCAGTTTGTAACTCATCCAGCCTGGCATTTCTCATGATGTGCTCAGTGTATAGGCTAAACAAACAGCATGACCGCAGAAAGCCCTGTCTTACTCCTTTCTCGAACTAATCAGTTGTTCCATACGGGGTTCTAACTGTTGCTTCTTTACCTGCATACAAATTTCTCAGGAGACAGGTAAGATGATGTGGTATTTCCATCTCTCTAAGAACTTGCCACAGTTTGTCATGATATACACAGTCAAAGGCTATAGCGTAGTCGATGGAACAGAGACAGATTTTTTTTTTCTTTCTGAAATTCCCTTGCTTTCTCTATAATCTAGTGAATGTTGTCAATTTGATCTTTAGTTGCTTTCTCTGTAATCCAGCAAATGTTGACAATTTGATCTCTAGTTCTTCTTCCTTGTCTAAACCCAGCTGGGACATTTTGAGGTTCTTGGTTCACACAATGCTGAAGCTTAGAGTGCAAGATTTTAAGTATAATCTTACTAGCCTGGGAGATGACTGCAACTGTCCAGTGGTTAGCATATTCTTTGGTACTAGCTTTCTTGGGAACTGGGATGAGGATTGACCTTTTCCAGTCCTGTGGCCACTGCTGGGTCTTCCAAATTTGCTGACATAATGAATGAAAAACCATGATGGCATCCTCCTTTAGGGATTTGAATAGTTCTGCTGGAATTTCATCTCATCTGTTAGCTTTATTAACAGCAGTGCTACTTAGGGACCACTTGACTTTGCCCTCCAGAATGTCTGGCTCTGGGTGACTAACCACACCATAGCAGGTATCCAGTTCATTAAGATCTTTTTTACACAGTATTTTCTGGGTATTCTTTCCATCTCTTCTTGATATCTTCAGCATCTACCAGGTCTCTATACCTTCTACCTTTATTGTGCCCATTTTTCAGCAGAATGCTCCTTTGATGTTTCCAGTTTTTGAAGAGATCTATAGTATTTCCCCTTTTATTCTTTTCTTCTATTATTAAATACTGTTCATAGAAGAAGGCCTTCTTGTCTCTTCTAGCTATTTTTTTGAAACTCTGTGTTTAAATGGAGGTACTTTTCCCTCTCCCCCTTGCTTTTCACTTCTCTTCGTTCTTCTGCCATTTGTAAAGCCTCATCAGATAACCACTTTGCCTTCTTGCTTTCTTTTTTCTTTGAGATAGTTTTGTTCACCACCTCCTGTACAATATTATGGACCTCTGTCCATAATTCTTCAGGCACACTGTTATCTAGATCTAGTGCCTTGAATCTATTCATTACATCACTGTGAATTCATATGGGATTTAAGTCATACCTGACTGGCCTAGTTTTTTTCCCCAGTTTTCTTTCATTTAAGCCTGAATTTTGCAGTGAGAAGCTGGTGATCTGAGTCACAGTCAGCTCCAGGTCTTGTTTTTACTGCTTGCATACAGCTTTTCCATGATTATGAGGGCTATTCTACGGGATTCTTCCTCCAGTAGTATATAGTGTCATCTGATCATGTTTTGCCAGGTGAGGTGGTCTAGTACTTAACTATGTATAAAAGAAACTTGGAATCCAAAATTAACTGAGCCTTAAATTCTATCTGTACCTCAATCCATGACACTATTTCATACAGGGAAAGGGGATAATTGTGTTGTGAGCCTTAAATTCTATCTGTACCTCTCAATCCATGACACTATTTCATACAGGGGAAAACAACACTATAAGTTTTACTGATTTACTTTTTAAAGAATTAGTAAAATTTGTTTCATTTTCCCTCATATATCGGTCTATCTTTCATAGAAGAAATTAGTCAATGATATCATCACACTGAGGAAGAACTTCTTTCTCTGCAATCTTGTACTACTGCTCTGTCCATAGCTCTCACATGTAATTAAAATAATGGTTTTTGTAACTTAGCTGATATTTCCGTGTGGCAACAGAATCACTTTCTTGCTTCTTTTTATTATATTTTTTCCCAGAGATAAAGTCTAATTACATTTTATGTATGTTTAAGATTAAAACCATCAAATATGTTTTTTCCCCTTTTGATCTCCTTGTTATTTATTTATCACTTTACTCTGCTCTTTTGTGGACTTTTATCCAACCTGACATTTACTTGGTATTTGTTTTTCTTTACAATTATTTTAGTATTTGACCAAAAAATCACTTGCTGCCTTTTGATTTCTACATTTTGACATACATGATATTTTATTTATGTTTTAATTATTTCTACACATTAAATCCACAAACATTCTTGCCACTGTACAATATATATTTACATTTACATTTATAAAATTTGTGGATTACTTTGCTCTTGAAGAATTATCTTCATCTGTCATCTGTTTACTTTCTTCCTATTTCATCATATTTACTCCAAACTATCTAGTGCTTATTGATATCACACATGATCACAGTCTCAATAGATGGATCGCTGGAATCTAGCTTCTGACTAATTAGTGACCATGTGACCTTGCATAATTTATACTTAGAGTACTTATGTCATAATTTTTTCTGTGTAGTGAGTCTTATATCAATAGTGATAGTATATCTTGCAATAAATATACTTAATGAACTTAAAACAGCAGTATATTAAGTATTATGCTTGAATTAATCATTTTTAACACTGCCAATTAAGCAGTTTTTGTTAAGGACAGTGGTATTTAACAAAACACCCATTTACCAGCCTTCATCTTCTTCACAGTTTTTATCATTATGTCTGCTAAATCATTTTTAATACACATTTTTAAGTTTTCTGACTCATATCTAACTTATCACCAAGTCTTCTCAAAAGAAACTTCTCAATATGTCTCAAATAATGCAGATTTCTCTGGATCCCTGAACATTTTTCTGTTCCAGCAGAAATTTGTATTCCCCATACTGATCTACACTGATAGCCTCTAGATGCTAATTATTGTCCTTCTTTACCCTGTTGATCTTAAGTCTACTCAAGGGCAAAAGTCATTAATTTAGATATCCTTATAACTGCTATAATTAATAGTTTATTTAATATTGTTGTTATTAAAGAATAAACAGAAACTTAATAAGCCTTATGTTTTACTACCTAACTAACCCTATCCATTTTCACCTTCACCTTCACCCTACTAACAAACACACCTCCTGGTTCTCATCATTCTAACTATATTAACATGATAATTCCTACAGGGCACCATGCTCATTCTTTCATAGAGTCCCTGCACATGTTGCTCTGTTCTGTGTGGAAATCCTTCATCCTTTTGACAAGTTTGAGTCCACTTATCTTTTAGATTCAAATTATTTTATTTCCTTCAGAAAGTCTTTTCAAAAACAGTTGACTAGGTCAAGTTATCCTACCATAAAACTCGTTGTCAACACGTATCTCTTTGTAGCACCTACAGTTTTAGGTGTGAACTTTTCTTCATGGTTTTCTATTTTTAAATATTTCTATGCACTTCACATGGGGAAGAAAGACATCTGTTTTGCCCATTCTCAGATCTTCACTGAAGTGAATGAAGTGAAAGTCGCTCAATCATTTCTGACTCTTTGCGACCCCATGGACTATTCAGTACATGGAATTCTCTAGGCCATAATGCTGGAGTGGGTACATTTTCCCACCTCCAAGGGATCTTCCCACCCCAGGAATCAAACCCAGGTTTCCCACATTGCAGATGGATTCTTTACCAGCTGAGCCACAAAGGAAGCCGTGGGTCTTTATTACTTTGTATTTTAAAAGCCTGATAATGTTTATTAGGCACTGGATATGTATTTTTAGATCAACTCAGAGATTTAGATTTGTATCCATGAAATTACGAGTGAGAGAGAAGATAAGGGTTGAATATACCACCACAGAACAGAAGGCAAGGGATACACTGACATCTGATAAACTACTGGAAGATAATAGCCCCACAAGGATATTTGATAAGGGATAATAAACAAAGAAATACGTGAAAACACAGGGTGACTACATCAATAAAGTAGAGGATTTTTAAGAATCAGTAAATACAATATGTAGTGGTCCTGAGAAGTTAAAAGAAGTGCAAACACTTTCAATGGAATTAGTAATTTACTAATAGCTGGATATCTTAGAGTGTCACATAATGCTATTGTATAAATAACAGTATATGACTTTTATTACTAAGTAGGAAATAATAAGGGAAATGTAGGTTTCTATTTAAGAATATGACTTATGAAGAAAGATCAAATAAGTGCTAAATGAAGATAAAGAAGTTTACTAGTGCTATCTGAGATGTTCTGTTTTCATATTAAGTAAAAGATAAGTAGAGATGAGACCGAAGTTAAAAGAAGTGTAGACCTTGAGGAAAGAAGAGAAAACACAAGGTAAACACAATTAAGCACATGTACACCCATGGTGGATTCATGCCAATGTATGGCAAAACAAATACAATACTGTAAAGTTAAAAAAAAAAATAAAATAAAATTGAATGAAGATGTCAAAACACACACACACACACACACACACACACACACACACACACACAAACATGTGCGAAAACAAAAACAGGTACTCTTAAAACAAAAACAACAAAAATTATATGATATTAGAAAAGACTCACCAAAAATTAAGATGGGTGTTAATGTTTAAAAATGGAATTAAAGAATTTTTGTTTAATGCTATTGATTTTCTATAAATTAGCAAGAAATTTTCTCTGCTGATAATGAAACAGAATAAGATAAGAATGAGGTTGAAATTTTAAGATAAAGTTAAAAATCTGGATTAACAGATGAGGGATACCTTAAGCAAAAGCTAAATAGTGATGCAAAATCTTAATTGAAATCAAGTTACAAAGAAAAAATTTAATCAGATAAGTGAGAAAATTCAGAAACAAAAAGTCAAGCAAGACCAAATAATCATAGTTCAGCCATAAAACAAACTCAAGGACCTTCAGTTCCTCCTCAAGGGCTATAGATAATACTTGAAGTCATGTTCTTGAGCTGTTTTACAGATACTAAAACCCACCAGATGGAAGAAGTTAACTGCATAGTGACGACCAGCACGTAGTCCTCCTCTGTTGGAACTAAAAGATTATGACTGAGATCCCTGATACATCATCCCGTTACCTCACCATCACCGATCAGATGGATGTCCACAAGCTGATCACATACCCTACAACTCTCTGTCTAATGTTGCCTTTAAAATCTCTACTTTAGTAATCTTTACTACAAATTGAATATGGTCAGGTGTCACATAAATTTTGAATAAGAAGGTAGGATGTTAATTTTAGCAAAGCTCCAACTGATTATAATATAGAATAGCTTTAAGCAGAAGCCTCTGGGGGCTCTGCTTCCACTAGTAGAGATACAGGTAAATTATAATCTTCCTTGCTGCAGAATTCATAAGTTAAACAGTAGTCATTTCTATAACACAAGTATTGGAATTAAAATGAGATTTCACAACTTGATCATTTTTGGTATATCAAGTTTATTATACTGTGTGATGAAATTCATGAACAAATAATAGTCTAATCAACTTGTTAATTAATTGTCAAAAGCTAAAACAATCTCCAACCCCCGGATAGACAAGGTTGCCCATGCAACATGCTCATAACTACTTGCTTACAAACACTCAAATCTATTCTTATCATCCCCCTATAAGTGGAAATCCTTAGGGCTGAACTTGGGACCTGTGAAGGTCTTATCCTCCCGAAGAATAAAAATAAAAGTTCACGAATAAAGGCAATTTGGGTCTTTCAGATCTATGCTGGCAAGAAGTGTGAATTTTAAGACACTGAGAAACATTAGCCTCCAACAACATGAGAATAAAGCCATATGATAATGACTGAAGGACCGAGTTCCCTGATAGTAAGCAACGCTGAGCGGCAAGACCAGGTCCAAACTCTTCTCCCTTAACTTCTTGTATGCAATATAAATAAACTCATTATCTGATTTTTGTTATGTTTCAGTTCAGTTCAGTTCAGTCACTCAGACGTGTCCGACTCTTTGTGACCCCATGAACTGCAGCACGCAAGGCCTCTCTGTCCATCACCAACTCCCGGAGTCTACCCAAACCCATGTCCATCGAGTCGGTGATGCCATCCAACTATCTCATCCTCTGTCGTCCCCTTCTCCTCCCGCCCTCAATCCTACCCAGCATTAGGGCCTTTTCCAATGAGTCAACTCTTCGTATGAGGTGGCCAAAGTATTGGAGTTTCAGCTTCAACATCAGACCTTCCAATGAACACCCAGGATTGATCTCTTTTAGGATGGATTGATTGGATCTCCTTGCAGTCCAAGGGACTCTCAAGAGTCTTCTCCAACATCACACTTCAAAAGCATCAATTCTTCGGTGCTCAGCCTTCTTCACCGTCCAACTCTCACATCCATACATGACCACTGGAAAAACCATAGTTTAGTGGACTATATTTCTAAAATCCACTTATCACTTTATCATATAATAACTCTTCATATCATTCTTCATGGAAATCTTCTGAATTTCATAATCATGCAAATTATAATTCTTAGAATATTGAATAATTGTATTTACTATTACCATGCTACTCTAAAATCCAAACTATATAACAACATTAATAATAAATACTTTAAATGAAAACCCACATACATTTTTAATATTTCTTTTCATTGTGTCAGCAGTATCCACTAATATATTGGCAACTTTTATAAGTAAAACTACATCCAATTCATACACACTGCCATTTATTCCTTTGAATTATACCACTACTTCATTGCCATTATAACATTTCATTATTTTGTAATAAATAAGCATTATAAATAACAGAAATTTATATTTATATATTATATATAATCTGCATATACATTGTATGTATTTATAACTAATAAATATATATTTGCTTAGCAATTTACAAAATTAAAAAAATCAATTAAATGCATGGTCTTTCATGAAATTTTCAATTAATTTAAAGACTGATCAGTAGCTACAAATGAATACTATTCTTCATTTTGTTCCTAGACACTTTAATCAACCTGCAGGCATGTTGGGATCAATCAATTGCAGCAGTCGTGTTCATTCATCTTTGTCCTGCCATTCATCCCATGGCAGCAAGGAGCACACTGTGTAATTGAATTTGGTTGAAATCTAATATAAGGGCAAAATGTGACACAGTAGCTATAATCAGTTTGATTCAAAAATTTGAGCACAAATTTCTGTTGCTATCTTCAGCAAAAGGAGTAGGATACTCTATTCTATAATGGTACCAGAAATAAGAGCTTCGGGGAAAGGGTACACAGTATACTTCAGGACACACGAGTGTTCAGATTTTCAGTTGAAAAATTACAGATAGTTAGAGGAAGGACAGTACCATGTACAATTTTTATAGAAAATAAGAGAATATAGCTCAAGGCTTAAAAGTTTTTTCAGGAAAGGATGTCTTAAAAGTTTTCCACAAGTATTGTCATGTATTTAGAAAATGTTATGTGATACAATAAAGCCCTCTGTTTTATAGATTTGGAGAATTTGAAACTTTTGTTTATACCTATATACCTATAACGGAGAAGGCAATGACAACCCACTCCAGTACTCTTGCCTGGAAAATCCCATGGATGGAGGAGCCTGGTGGGCTGCAGTCCATGGGGTTGCTAGGAGTCGGATACAACTGAGCGAATTCACTTTCATGCATTGGAGAAGGAAATGGCAACCCACTCCAGTGTTCTTGCCTGGAGAATCCCAGGGACGGGGGAGCCTGGTGTGCTGCCATCTATGGGGTCGCACAGAGTAGGACACGATTGAAGCGACTTAGCAGCAGCAGCAGCAGCATATACCTATAAACCTACTGCCATACCAATATTTGTATATAATTGTGTTCAGAGAAGAGTTTTGTCTCTCTCTCTTTTTAAGCACAACATGTAGTCAAAGCTGGCTGTATATGAGACAATAACCATCTGGAATTATTTGTTTACACATTTGAGAAAAGTAACAAGATTTTTCCACTCCATTTCCAATCCACTTCAGTTCAGTCACTCAGTCATGTCCAACTCTTTGCAACCTCAAGGACTACAGCATGACAAGCTTTCCTGTCCATCACCAACTCCCGGAGCTTGCTCAAACTCATGTCCATTGAGTCAGTGATGCCAATCCACGATTAAAGTAAATCCTTAGGGAGTTTTTGAGTCTATATAATCCACATTTTCTCAATAAATTGTTTTAGCTCACTTTCTGGTTTATATTTTTCATTTTCAGTATGTAAATATCATTTCTTGTATCACTATAATTTTCTTACTTACATATAACTGCATGTGTTTTGATCTCAAAATTATAAAGATTACATTCAGAGGTAAAAGATACACAGACAAGTTTTTCTTAAGAAATAGTTTCAATGGAAAATGATCATTTCTAACTGGGTTCTTATCCCACTATTACCTTTATAAAATAAACCTAAAGATGAATAATTTTTTGAAGAATAGTAATTGTAATTATGTATTAACCTTTTTGTCCTTTATCATAAAAAAAGAATCAAACAAGTTTGATTTTAAAAGGTAAAAAAATGTCAAAATAATCATCAAATTATTAAGTTCTTTAATCTGAGATAAAAAATAATTGCAAAAGTTCCTTCTAACATTCTTCGAACCTGTGACTATATAACTATGTAAGTCAAGCCATATGCTGCTCAGTGATTTTCTTTACCCAAAATTTTATGCTACTTTTTAATTTCATGATACACTCAACTGACTAAATCATTTTATCTTTATTAAACAGCATTTTATTCCAGTCATTTAGTTTTCTATGGAATAAAAATAAAAAGCAGGTCCTATAAGAATATAATTATATTTTTTCCTCCTATGAAACTCTACTGAATATTAGTTGTGTCTTCTTTTTTTCCATTAGCAGGGAGGAAGGGTTTGATGGGTAAAAAATGAGTAAGGAAAAATATACCTAGATCTTTTTACCAACTCTTCACCTTTCACAATAAGCCTAGTGAAAAAACTTACATTAAGAATGCTTGTTTTTGTTTTATTATGTTTTATATTTGACTTTGCTCTGACTATGAATTCCTCACTTCCATAAAATCAATGAAAAAACAAAAAAGAGTCTTTAGAATCACTTCAGATTTTCCTTGTAGCTCAGAAGGTAAACAAGGTAAAGCAAGGCAGGAGACTTGGGTTCGATCCCTGGGTTGGAAAAATCCTCTGGATAAGAGAATGGCAATCCACTCCAGTATTCTTGCCTGGAGAATCCCATGGACAGAGGAGCCTGACGGGCCACAGTTTATGGGGTCACAAAGAGGAGGACATGACTGAGAGACTAACAGTTCAAGAGAACTGTATATTTTCAAGAGGAATATATATCAACTCCAAAGAATTTTCAAGTCATATTAGTGTGCAAAGACAAAACATACTAAATTAAAATATATGAAACATTGTTCCCAGAAAATAAGTATGCCAACTTTTCATTCAAAATGAGTTTTGTTCAGCCACTAAATTCTGTCTGACTCTTTGTGACCCCATGAACTGTAGCATGCCAGGCTTTTCTGTACATCACTATCTCCCCAAGTTTGCTCAAACTCATGCCCATTGAGTCGGTGATGCCATCCAACCATCTCATCCTCAGTCACCCCCTTCTCTGCTTGAATTCAATTTTCCCCAGCATCAGGGTCTTTTCCAGTGAGTCAGCTCTTCACATCACGTGGCCAAAGTACTGGAGCTTCAGTTTCAGTATCAGTCCTCCCAATGAATATTCAGGGTTGGTTTCCTTTAGGATTGACTGTTTTTATCTCCTTGCTGTTCAAGGGGCTCTCAAGAGTCATCTCCATCACCACAGTTCAAAAGCATCAATTCTTCAGTGCTCAAACTTCTTTATGGTCTAACTCTCACATCCAAACATGACTACTGGAAAAGCCATAGCTTTGACTACAAGGACCTTTGTCAGCAAAGTGTAACATAATTTATAGCACTAAGTTATCCAATTAGTTGAAAAATGCTTCAAGTAATTAACTGAGTTTTCTAACTTTGGCTCATAATTTCAAATAAATCAATATTAGTTAATTTCAGTGAAGTTGTTAGGGAATTACTTTGATTTAGAAATGATTATACTGTTAAACTGCTTTGAGTTAATATAGTATAGTATACTGAATTTTGTATAGCAGAGTATGTATCAAATGTATTTTATTGCATGATTAGTAAAAATTTTACTAGTAAAATATTCTTATTTCTCCTTGTACTAGTTAAAATAAATGCCTTAACATACATTTTATAGATTTATATAAGAAAAGACAATAATGTAATATGTAAACAGTAATGCTCTGTGTATGTGTGTTAGTTGCTCAGCATTGTCTAATTCTTTGTGACCCCATGGACTGTAGTCCACCAGGCCGCTCTGGCCATGGGATATGAACATAAAACTGAAAGAATTAAAAAAAAAAAAAACTGAAAGAATTGTATGAAACACTTCTGCTACTATCTCAGTCTGTAGCTTTAAAATTAAAAAAAAAAATAAAACAAGTAGAAAGATAGAGATAATTTTCTAGAAGTTATACATGCAATAATTTAGAACTACAATAATTTGTGTATAAAATATAAAAGATCCATTCATTTTATTTGTGGTAAGTACCACACTGTGCTCCATAGTGAGGGGAAGGGACAAAGCTTCACATATTAACCTTTTATTAAAAATTGGTAAGTTGGTGAAAGCAGTGGATAGCAGATGGTGACTATTCATCCTAAACATTATTTGAGGATAAAAGTATGAATGCCACTGAAACTTCTTTAAAATTTAATTACTCTGAGAAGATTCAGAAAATGTTTTCTTATTAAAATGAAGCCCACAATTTTTGTGATCTACAACTTTACACTACTAATAAACAATTAGATAAAATTGGAAATGTTAGTTAATTTAAATTTAAATGACTCCAAGACTTCAGAAAATTAAACATAGGAATACATGTAGATTTGTTGTTGTTGTTTGATCGCTATGTTCCCCTCTGATTCTTTTTTACTCCATGGACTGCAGCACGGACTGCAGCACGCCGGGTTTCTCGATCTTTCATCTTCTCCTGGAGTTTGCTCTAATTTATTTCCATTGAGTAGGTAATGCTATCTAACCATCTCATCCTCTATCGCCCCCCCCTTCTCCTTTTGCCTTCAATCTTTCCCAACATCAGGGTCTTTTCCAATGAGTTAGCTCCTCCCATCATGTGGCCAAAGTATTGGAGCTTCAGCACCAATCCTTCCAATATTCAGCGTTGATTCTCTTTAGGATTGACTGGTTTGATCTCCTTGCTGGCTAAGAGACTCTTAAGAGTCTTCTCCAGCACTACAATTCAAAAGCATCAATTCTTTGGAGCTCAGCCTTCTTTAGGGTCCAACTTTCACATATGTACATAACTACTGGAAAAGCCATAGATCTGACTGTATGGACCTTTGTAGGAAAAGTGTTGTATCTGCTTTTTAATATGCTGTCCAGGTTGTTCATAGCTTTCCTTTCAAGGAGCAAGTGCTCTTCAATTTCATGGCTGCAGTCACTGCATGGCTGCAGTGATTTTGGAGCCCAAGAAAATAATATCTGTACCTCCTTCCACTGTTCTCCCTTCTACTTGCCATAAAGTGATGGGACCAGAGTGATGATCTTAGTTTTTTTTTAACGTTGAGATTTAAGCCAGCTTTTTCACTCCCTCTTTCACCCACCATCAAGAGGCTCTTTACTTCCTCTTCACTTTCTGTCATTAGAGTGGGATCATCTGCATATTTGAAATTGTTGGTATTTCTTCCAGCAATTTTGATTCCAACTTCTGATTTATCCAGTACATGTTGCACAATGTACTTTGCATAGAAGTTAAATAAGCAGGGTTACAATATACAGCCTTGAAGTACTCCTTTCCCATTTTGAACCAGTCCATTGTTCCATGTCTGTTTCTGCTACTTCTTGATTCACATACAGGTTTCTTGGAAAGGTGGTTTGGTATTTCCATTTCTTTAAGAACTTTCCACACTTTGTTGTGATCCACACAGTCAAAAGGGTTTCGCTTTCCTTGCTTTCTCTGTGTTACAATGAATTTTGGCATTTTGATCTCTGATTCCTTTGCCTTTTCGATGTCAGTATTTCTACTAGCTCAGATTGTAACGAATTTGCATGTTATGAGGGAGACCAGGGTTTGATTCCTGGGTTGGGAAGATTCCTTAGAGAAGGGAATGGTTACCCACTCCAGTATTCTTGCCAGGAGAATTCCATGCACAGAGGACCTTCGTTGGCTATAGTCCATGGGGTCACAAAGAGTCGGATATGACTGAGTGACTAACATATACTATAGGGTGTACATATGTGTATACATATCTATATCTGTATCTATCTATGTCACTGAAGTTACTTTAAGGAGTTGACTCAAGTGATTTTGGGGAATGACAAGTCTGAACTAGGTAGGAGACAAAGCTGATGTTGCTATTTAGAATCCAAAGCAAATCTTTTGTTGTTCAGTCACTTAGTCGTGTCTGACTCTGCAACCTCATGGACTGCAGCATGTCAGGCTTTCCTGTCCTTCACTATCTCCTAGAGTTTGCTCAAGCTCATGTCCATAGAGCTGACAATGCCATACAACCATCTCATCTTCTGTCACCCCCTTCTGCTCCTGTCTTCAGTCTTTCCAAGGACCAGGGTCTTTTTTCAATAAGTCAGTTCTTGGCATCAGGTGGCCAAATAATTGGAGCTTCATCATCAGTCCTTCCAATGAATATTCAGGACTGATTTCCTTTAGGACTGATTGGTTTGATCTCCTTGCTTTCCAAGGGACTCTCAAGAGTCTTCTCCCGCACCATAGTTCAAAAGCATTAATTCTTCAGCTCTCAGCCTTTTTTTGATCCAACTGTTACATCCATACGTGACATGTGGAAAAACTATTGGAAAAACTACAGCTTTGACTATACGGACCTTTGTTGGCAAAGTGATGTCTCTGCCTTTTATTATTCTGTCCAGGTTTGTCATAGATTTTCTTCCAAGGAGCAAGTGTCTTTTAATTTCATGCCTGCATCATTGTCCACAGTGATTTTGAAGCCCTATAAAATAAAGTCTGCCACTGTTTCGGTTTTCTCCCCATCTATTTGCCATGAAGTGATGGAACTGGATGCCATGATCTTAGTGTTTTTTTCAATGTTGAGTTTTAAGCCAATTTTTTCGCTCTCCTCTTTCACCTGCATCAAGGGGTTCTTTAGTTCCTCCTCACTTTCTGGGATCAGAGTGGTGTTATCTGCAAATCTGAGGTTATTGATATTTCTCCTGGCAATCTTGATTACAGCTTGAATTTCAACCAACCCAATATTTCATGTGATATAGATGTACTCTTCCTGTAAGTTAAATAAGCACGGTAACAATATACATTCTTAACATACTCCTTTCCAATTTTGAACCTGTTTGTTTTTCCATATCCGGTTCTAACTGCTGCTTCTTGACCTTAATGCAGGTTTCTCAGGAGGCAGATAATGTGGTCTGGCATTCCCAACTCTTTAAGAATTTTCCACACAGTCAAAGTATTTAGTGTAGTCAATGAAGCAGAAGTAGATGTTTTTCTGGAATTCTCTTGCTTTTTCTACAATCCAACTGATGTTGGCAATTTGATTGCTTGTTCCTGTGCCTTTTCTAAATCCATTTTGTACTTCTGGAAGCTCTTGGTTTACATACTGTTGAAGCCTAGTTTGAAGAATTTTGAGCATAACTTTACTAGCATGTGAAATGAATGTAATTGTGCGGTAGTTTGAATATTCTTTGGCAGTTCCCTACTTCGAGATTGAAATGAAAACTGACCTTTTCCCTGTCTGTGGCCACTGCTGAGTTTTTCAAAATGCTGGTATATTGACTGCAGGACTTTTAAGAGCATCAACTTTACGAATTTGAAATAGCTCAACTGGAATTCCATCACCTCCACTAGCTTTGTTCATACTGATGCTTCCTAAGGTAAACTTGACTTCACAATCCAGGATGTCTGGCTATTGGTGTGGTCACACCATTGTGGTTTTTTGAGTCACTGAGACCTTTTTTTATACAGTTTTTACATATATTCTTGTCACATCTTCTTAATATCTTTTGGTTCTGTTGGGTCCATACTTTTTCTTTCCTTTATTGTGCCCATCTTTGCATGAAATGTTCCCTTTTTATCTCTAACTTTCTTGAAGAGATCTCTAGTCTTTCCCATTCTGTTGATTTCCTCTATTTCTTTGCATTGTTCACTTAAGGCTTTCTTACCTTTCCTTGCTTTTTTTTGGAACTCTGTTTTCAGATGGTTTTATCTTTCCTTTTCTCTTTTGCCAACCCCATGAACAGTATAAAAAGGCAATCTATAGGCAAATTTTTTCTTCCTTGGAAAGAAACGATAATTCACTTTACTCAAAGTCAGCTGATCTAAATGGTAATCATCTTAAAAATACCTTCACAGCAACATCTAGACTAATCTTTGACACACAAATTAATTATTGTATGTGGGAGAGAAATGTGGTTAACACAAAAATAAAACCCAATTAAAGAACAGAAGAAATATTATTTTTTTTATGGTAAATAACAATAAAATGTGCACATATTTGTTAAATAATTATGCATTTTATTAAAAGATACATTAAACTAGAAAGCTTCATAGCTAAATGACGGATTTTAAAAAAAAAAGCACTACATATTTAACAATATCAATAATAAGGGAGACTAACTCCTATCTTCAAAGCTAAATTACAGGCAGGGAGGACAGACCTGAGATCATCATAGACAATATAGAGAAAATATAACTCATTTAAGGTACAAGTAAGGAAACAAAACCTATTGAAGAAACATAAGGACAAATCAACCACACATACATCTCTCTCGGGAGTTGAGAAACGAAATGAATATAACAGAAATTTTACATTAAGCTAAGATGAAGAAGTATTTTCCTCCATTGGAAACTCCAATAAGAGAGCTATTTCAAGTCAAGTGTATGTTTCATAATAAGGCCACAGTGAAAAAATTGGTATTACAATACATCCTCATTATACTTTGCTGGCCCAAAATAAAGGCTTTATTTTTGACATCCAAAGAAGTGTTGTGGGGGCTGGCAGGGGATACAGGCCACCTGAAGTAGCGAAAATCCAGGTGTGTCTTTTGGTGTTTTTAAAACAATTTTTAAAGGCAAAAAAAGTTAAAGCAATATCCACAGTCTTGAGAACAAAAGACTATACAATCTTGCACCATACTTTCTGCCATATGTCCATTTCTAAAGTCTACAGCCTTTTATTGTAAAAAAAATTAGAGATCTTGGTAATTTGAATGCGCATTAAATTTATCTGGAGGAAAAAATGTAGTTTTAAACATAAAATGTAATCAAACAAAGCAAAGAATGTAATCAAACCAAGAATGTAAGCAAACAAAGGAAAATAATAATGATAGGAGGGAACCAGTTTCTATTTCAATATATTAATGAGCTCCACTTTATTTATTATTATAGAAAAAGGATAAAAGATAAAACACCTTTAAATATTGATATAGTAACTGACTTGAAAATCTGGATTTATGGGGAAACATATATCTGAGAAAATAAAAGAATATAACTATATATTTTTCACTTCTGAAAAATTATTTAAAAGGCTTTATACATAATATTTTATACCCTTTGACCTTGAAATATTTATTCAGGAACTAGTATTTTTTATTTTGGAGAATTTAGCATTAATATCATTTGATGATTTTCTGTTTTCTTTTAAAATAATCAAATTTAGTTTAAAATCAGTTATTTTTTATAAATATCAAACATAATATCTCCCATTTTGTTATCATATATTAATGAAAGTGGTACATAAATAGTGGAAAAGACCAAATGAATGGCGGCAATCCTAAACTTGATGAAAATCATTAACTTCCAAATTTAAGAACAAGGAATTTCAAGGAGGATCAGTTCTAAATTACAGCTCACAGCAACACATTATATTCAAACTGTTAAAAGCAAAAGTCAAAAAGAAAATCTTGAAAGCAACAAGAGAAAAGTGACACATCAAGCGCAAGAAATTCTCAATAATATTGACAATTCTCTTTTCACTATAAACCATAAAGGCCAGGAGGCAAAAAAACATTTTTGTGCTGAAAGTAAAATTAAGAATTCTATATTCAAAAAAAGCAACCTACAAAAACAAGGGGAAAATTAAGACATTCTCAGATATACAAAAGCTAATACAGTTTGATGGTATTAGATATGCCCAACAAGAAATGTTAAATTCAGTCCTTTGAAATTCAAAGCCATTTGAAGAAATAATGATTTCTACACAGATAAACATAAAAACTAGAATTACTGTAATTTTGGCTTATAATGCTTTTTACATTTCCTGTATGCTTTAAAATGCATAAAAATAATAAATACTGACCTACATTAAGGAGAAGGCAATGGCACCCCACTCCAGTACTCTTGTCTGGAAAATCCCATGGACGGAGGAGCCTAGTAGGCTACAGTCCATGGGGTCGCTAAGAGTCGGACACAACTGAGCGACTTCACTTTAACTTTTCCCTTTCATGCACTGGAGAAGGAAATGGCAACCCACTCCAGTATTCTTGCCTGGAGAATCCTAGGGACAGCGGAGCCTGGTGGGCTGCCGTCTATAGGGTCGCACAGAGTCGGACACGACTGAAGCGACTTAGCAGCAGCAGCAGCAGCAGACCTACATTAATGGGAACACATTGTACAAAAGCAATTTGTAACAACAGTAACATCATAAAGGGAGAGAAAAGACCTGGAGAGAAGCACAGTTAATTTGGGGTTGACCAGAGTTTCCCTGAGTTTTTAATTAAATATAAAAGACACATTGTTTTATTTTTACTAAGAACTTTATTGAACAGCATCTTCACCGTTTTGTTCCACTACCTTCTGCCATTTTGCAGGAAACTTCATAATTTCATCTTCCCAAAACTTTTTATCTTTTTGAGTAAAGAACTGTTTCAGGTGCCTTTTACAGTCTTCCAGGCAATTGATTTTTTTTTTTCTATTAAGAGATTTTTGCAAAGACTGAAATAAATTGGACATCCAAAGGTGCAATCCCTGATGACTATGGTAGATGAATAAGAAATTCCTAGCCAAACTGTAATAGTTTTTGCCTGGTCATTGTTTTCCTAATGGAAGATTATATGTTTTCTGTTGACTAATCATGGATACTTTTTGTTGAGTGACTTGGGTATTTTGAGTATGTCAGTTATTTATGCATGAGCTTCCCCTGTGTCTCAGTAGTAAATAATTCGCCTGCAATGCAGGAGCCTCAGGAGACCCAGGTTCAATCCCTGGGTCAGGAAGATCCCCTGAAGAAAAAAAATGGCAACCCACTCCACTATTCTGGCCTGGAGAACCCCATGGACAGAGGAGCCTGGCAGGCTAAAGTCCATGGAGTTTCAAGGAGTCAGACAAAACTGAATCGACTTAGCACGAGTGACTAACACTAACAATGTCTTGATTTGATCACTATCAACCTCAACTTGGCTACCAGACTATGGAGCATCATTCAGAAAGGAATATCCAGTATACAGCTTGACAAACCATTTCTGAGACATTTGATCTCTCACAACACCTTCTCCATGTGAAAGTAAAAGTGTTAGCTGCTCAGCTGTGTCCAACAAGTTTCAACTGCATGGACTGTAGCTTACCAGGCAATTCTGTCTATTCAATTCTCCAAGCAAGAGTACTGGAGTAGGTAGCCATTCCCTATCTCAAGGGGATCTTCTCAACTCAGGCATTGAACACGGGCCTCCCTCATTGCAGGAAGAGTCTTTACCATCTGAGCCACCAGGGAGGCATCATCCAGCAAGAAATCTCCAGTACAAAATTTGACAAACCACTTATGACACATTCCATCAGTCACAGCACCTTCTTCATACACGGCACAAATCTTGATTGTGTGTGTTTCAGTTGTGTTTTGCTTTTCTTGAAATAATAAAGCATAATATGCCCCAAATGTTTTTTCTTCCATCTTCAATATTAAAATGGCTACACAAAATTTTGCCAATTTTGATAAGTTTTTTTAATGCATCCTGATACGACAGTTGTCATAATACAATCTAACAAAATTGTTTCAAATGAAGTTAAAGACAACTAAGCTCTACTACAGCCATCTTACAGAAAAAACTGAACAAACCTTTTGGTAAACCTTAAATATATGCTTTTTAAGCCTTGCAGAATAAAAGAAGCCACATAAAAATCAGATACACCCCATCTAATCACACCCTCTGAAAATGGTTGAGCTTGTTTGTGGCTTTAAACAACAACAAAATACATGAAGAAATAGCTTCTTCAAATGGTATGACCTAATGCAGACCCAGTGATGTGTTTTGAATGTTTCCAAGCATATCATGTGGGATTTGGAACATGAAACTCAATAAAACTAATGGTTTTCTTGGCAACCCATTTCTGTTTTCTGTATTGTGTACCTGAAGACACATCAGAGAAAAACTCCTCTACTCTGAGACTCATTTAGGAAAAACAAAACTGCCATTCAGAATTTCATAAGGTTTGAAGCTTTGTTTCAGGGAAAAGCTATACCAAAACAAACAAACAACTGTGACTTGCTTTGAAAGAAAATCACCTGCAAAAAAAGAAAAAGAAGAAAAGCATCTGCAATATTTGGCAATATATGCAGTCTAGTTACCCTTTTACTTAAAAAAGAAAGGTCACTGTGTTCCCTTCCAACATGCATAGACATTAAACATAAGCATTAAAAGTGATTTGTTTTAAAGAAAGTGAGAAAATCATGCTAATATCCCACAATTTGTGGCATTGAGAGAATAAACTCTGAAACACAAAATGATTATCAGGTAGCAGCATGATTTCCTAAAAAATACAAAGGATTATTCTCAGGTATTTTGACAGAAGTGTTGCTTGTTTTTGGATATATATGTTGGTATAAAATGTTGACACAAAATGATATAAATATATGGCAATGAAGATAATATTATGGATGCAGCCAAAGAAAGACTGGCTTTACGACCGAAGAGCTGTTCTGAAAGGATGGTGATCATGAAGCTGCTAACCTTTAGACACGTTTCTGGTGCTGATATGAGAAAAGTCGTTTGTCATTTTTACAAAATATTTTTTTCACATGAAGAGTACCTCTCTAAATCCTTAGAAACTTAAATATCTATAAGAATTCTCTTAAATCTAAATCTAATGATCACTACAATGTAAACTTTTATTATTTACAAACTCATATAAATTATTTTTACAAATATTACCAATTATGCAGTTATTGTCTTGAGATATAAATTTGGTTCATCAATTATGCAATAATCTTGGTTTTATTTGATACAATTGGCTTTTACCTAACAAATAAGGTAAACATTTTTAATTTCCTTTACTATTGATTACTTTCAGTCAGGACTGGTTTGTAGCCCATGTCATAAAGGAATCAGTTGCTTATTATACTCGAAAAATTTATTCTCATTAAAGTAACTTTTGTCATTTGGAAGAGAATTTTCTCTTAATTAAAAAGAAATCAATACTTTAAGAAAGTGAAACATGCAGAAAGACGATAATAAATAATTCAACATAAATAAACACTTGATATGACATGGAGTTACAAAAAGTTAAATTTTGATTTTATGTAGGGAAATTTTCTCAGGTAGCTGTTTCTGTGAATTTTTCTGAAGGCTGATTCATAATTTTGATGATGTTCATAATTTGTGGTATAATAAAAGCTACTGAACTCAAGAGTATATCTCTCCAATAGTTAAATTTTAACCTTCATTATTTATACTCATATTGTTTTAAAATTTGTTAGTTTTTTTGTTATTGTTTGATAATCCTTCAGTAATCATTAAACTGGTTTGTATTTCAGTTCATCAATAGGACTCTGTTAGTGCAGATGCTGTGGCTAAAAGGCAAAGTACAACTGAATAACAATTTACCAATATGTCTAAATTGTTTGAAAAAAAGAAAGTTCTTTCTTAATCAAAATACAACTTTAGACCCTATTTGTTTAAGGACTTTACCCTTTTGTCTGTTGAGCTGGTCTGGCATTTGAGGTTTTAAAATGTGAATTCTCCACTTTACAATGTGGAAAGTCAACTAATGATCTCTACATTAAGTGTTAAGAGCATAAAGTATTGATCTATTAAAATCAAGTACTGTAAAATAAATATGCACAGTTTTAATTCTAGATTGCTTTTGCATAATATAATTACATTGACCTTTACGTTGCAGTTAAAAACATTAATTTGAGAACTAAAGTTATTTAATCCTGTTATGTATCAACATTTTTTTTGTTTTGTTTTGTTTATTTGATAGATTAATCAATCTGAAGATAATTTACTTATTTTAGAAGACGACTAAACCTTTTTTGGCTTTCACTCAATTCTAATTTCTATTATCAGCCTGTTAGTCAATTAAAACATAAGATGGTTAAACTGCTTCTGATAATAATGCCAGATTAGGTAGATAGATCTTAAAAGTATCTCTTGTCAATCAAATCATTTAGATACATCTTCAGCTATATGGAAAAATAAATCAGTGACTGATCTGTCAAATCTGAATAATTTCCAAATCTCTTATACCTCTGATGCTTTTTCCAACATAGCAGCCTATTCTTTTCTTCTGGGAGAGGTGGTTTGTTTTATATTCACATACAACTTTTCTTCCAAGGAGCAAGTGTTTTTTAATTTCATGGCTGCAGTCACCATCTGCAGTGATTTTGGAGCCCAAGAAAATAAAGTCTCTCACTGTTTCCATTGTTTCCCCACCTATTTGCTATGAAGTGATGGGACTCAATGCCATGATCTTAGTTTTTTGAATGTTGAGTTTCAAGCCAGTTTTTTCACTCTCTTCTTTCACCTTCATCAAGAGTATCTTTAGTTCCTCTTCATTTTCTGCTATAAGGGTGGTGTAATCTGCATATCTGAGGTTACTGATATTTCTCCTGACAATCTTGATTCCAGCTTGTGCTTCATCCAGTCTGGCATTCCGTATGTTGTACTCTGCATATAAGTTAAATAAGCAGGGTGACAATAAACAGCTTTGTTGTACTCCTTTCCCAATTTGGAACCAGTCCATTGTTCCATGTCTGGTTCTAACTTGCATCTTGACCTGCATACAGGTTTCTCAGGAGGCAGGTAATGTGGTCTGCTATTCCCATCTCTTTAAGAATTTTCCATAGTTTGTTGTAATCCACACAGTCAAAGACTTTAGCGTAGTCAATGAAGCAGAAGTAGATTTTTTCTGGAATTCTCTTGCTTTTTCTATGATCCAATGGATGTTGGCAATTTGATCTCTGGTTCCTCTGCCTTTTCTAAATCCAGCTTGAACATCTGGAAGTTCTCGTTTCATGTACTGTTGAAGCCTAGCTTGGAGAATTTTGAGCATTACTTTGCTAGCTTGTGAAGTGAGTGCAATTGTGCAGTAGTTTGAGCATTCTTTGGTATTTGCCTTTCTTTGGGATTGAAATGAAAACAGTTTTTTTTCAGGTTCGTGGCCACTGCTAAGTTTTCCAAATTTGCTGGAATGTTGAGTGCAGCACTTTAACAGCATCATCTTTTAGGATTTGAAATAGTTCAGCTGAAATTCCATCATATTCACTAGCTTGTTCATAGTAATGCTTCCTAAGGCCCACTTGACTTCACACTCAAGGATGTCTGGCTCTAGGTGAGTGATCACACTTTTGTGGTTATTCAGGTCAGTATGAACTTTTTTGTACAGTTCTTCTGTGTATTCTTGTCACCTCTTCTTAGTATCTTCTGATTCTTTAAAGTCTGTACCATTGCGGCCTTTATTGTGCCCATCTTTGCATGAAATGTTCCCTTTTATCTCTAATTTTCTTGAAGAGATTTCTAGTCTTTCCCATTCTATTGTTTTCCTCTGTTTCTTTGCATTGTTCACTTAAGAAGGCTTCTTATCTCTCCTTGATGTATTCTAGGACTAAATTAATTTCTAGCTGTGGACTTTCGAAATAAGAGCAAACAAAATCAGTTTCTCAAATAAAGTGGTGGGACAGGTATAATTAGACATTTCCATTTCAAAAGAGAAAAACTGGAAGGAATAAGGTAGTTATTGGTTCCAAGAAAGTGTGAAATACACCAAGAAAAGTCCATTATGTTTCAAGCCTAAGAATGAATCCTCTGTAACTTGATCATCTGACCATAGGCATGCAGCAGCTCTGGTTTCTAATCCTCTCACAAGATTCCCACCCGCCTCTATACAGTGTAAGGAGGCTCTGCCTCCATAGTGAATCTTCCTTTTTTGAAGGATAGATTATGGTTGCAGCTATGTAGCTCTTTAAATCCATTCATGTCTTTAGAATTTTGGAAGTCTGATGTTCGGTATCCTTCTCATGCGTCATCTGTCTTTGTCCCTTTCAGTCCAAGGAGGCAGTTTTTTCTCCTGATAAAGAATTCTCCAAAGCCTTCTGATTCTTCTGTGTGGAACAGGGTTGTATGCTATTATATAAGACAGACATCTACATATCTTTCCTTATTAAACCCATCTCTATTACTGGCTTCTGCTGATATGGTTGAGTAGATCCTCTAGTCACACATCCAATCAATAAAAGCTTTTGTAGCCAAACTTTTGGCTTTTTCTCCAGAGCATGCTTTTTCAGCAATGCATTTCCTAATTTCATCATTCCTTAAAGATTGCATAAGCTAAGAACTTCCCATATCATCAAGTGCTGTTTCTTCTTTGCTTAATTTATCTTTTTCCTCTCATATTTTACAATGTATAGCAAGAAGAAACCAGGTCACACCTCCAATATTTACTAGGAAATCTCAACTAAATATAGGACCATGTCTTACAAGTTCTACTTTCTACATACCACAGAACAAATTTCAGCCAAGTTTTTGCCCGTATAACAAGGGTGCCTATTTTCTTCTACTTAATAAAGCTGTGCTGTGCTTAGCCACTCAGTCATGTTTGACTCTTTGCGACCCCACGCACTATAACCTGTCAGGGTCCTTTTTCCATGGGGATTCTCCAGACAGCAATATTGGAGTGGGTTGCCATGCCCTCCTCCAGGGGATCTTTCCAACCCAGGGATCGAACCCAGTCTCCCGCATTTCGGTGGATTCTTGACTGTCTGTCACCAGGGAAGCCCACGGTCTTCCATCCAAGTACTAACGAGGCCCAACTCTGCTTAGCTTCTGAGATCAGGCATGTTCAGGATGGATGGCTATAGACAAATACTTTCCAGGTACATGTCCCTTATTTTATTCAGAGCTATTTTCAGAAGTGCCTTTAACGTTCATATTTCTACCAACATTCTGTTCAAGACAATCTAGGCTTTTGCTTTCATGAGCCTCAAAATTGCTGCAGCCTTTACTCACCTAATTTCTAAGCCATTTCCATATTTTTAGTTATTTGTCACAGCAGCACTCCATTTGTAGCCACCAAAATCTGGAGGCTGTTTTAGCTTCCTATGACTTCCTTAAATTACAGCAAACTTAGTTTAAAATAACAGAATTCATTTCTTCACACTTCTGGAGCCCAGAAGTTTAAAATTATATCACTAGCCTTGTGTTCCACCAGGTTTGTCTCTCTTCTAAGAGGGTATATACCTCCTTACTTCTTCTAGTTCTGGTGGCTCCAAGTGATTCCTGTTGTGTGACTTCATAATTGCAATTTCTACCTCCATCTTCACATGGCCTTCTTCTCTTCATGTGTCTCTCATAAGAACATTTATTGTATTTAGGACTCGCTGGAATAATTCAGGGTGATCTCATTTCAAAATCCTCAATTTAATCTGCAAATAATTTTGCTCCCAAATACAGTCACATTTGTAGGCTCTAGAATGTGAACATATCTTTTGGGAAGCTACCATTCAACTAAACACAGGGACAATAATAATATCCTCATTCTACCTTTTATTAGGTATATGGTAGTAGGAAAGTTCCCTTACTTCTCCATATCTTAGTTTTCTCAACTGAACATATAAAAAATACCACATGCCAGATTCAAGGGTCATGCTCAAAAGGAAAACAAACTTCAGTTTCCTTTGAGAATAATGAGAGCATTTTGAAAATTTTGTAAACTCTAAATAAATGAAAAATATATTGAATTAATGAAACTGGAGCAAACAGACCAAAAAAGGAATAGTGTGACATAAAAATACTCATGTACATACAAAATGTAATTCCAGTATTTAAAATTATGGTTGCTGAAGAAAATAAGTGATTATATAATAGAAATTTAGTAACACAGAAAATAAAAATAAAATATAAATTATAGATACAGATATGAAGATATAAGTTTTGAAATATATAGAAACAAAGGATTATCGTAATGGAGAAGGTTTCCTAGTTATTTAATCCAATTAGTCCCAAAAAGAGATAAATGGAGGAATAAGTATAAGAAATGATTAAAGAAATAATTTTTAAAAGGTGAACTGAGAGATTATGTGAATCTGCAGCTTTAAAAAGGCTACCAATACTTTAATTAATTAATTTTAAAAAGGCTACTGATAAATCAAGTAAAACTTAAAAAGATAACATCTTGGATGCAATATGCTTTTATTGCCTCTTGTTTATTTTGTATTTTTGTTACTGTATTTTGCACTTTAGGTGAATCATGCGTTAAATCAGTACACTGGAAAATGAACTAGAACAAGCACATGCATACATGCAAGACAGAAAATAGAAAATTTATTTTAGGCCATTTACAATACTAAACTTCAGAAGACAATTTAACAAACTTGAGAGATTTTGAGGAAAAAAAATGACTGTGGACTGAATAATACACCCACAAATAATTGCCTTCACTGTACAAAGGCAAAGTGTTTCTGCACATGTCTGTGTATGTGTGTATGTCTGTGTATTTTCAGGAATAGGACAGTTCAATAAGTATGCATCTATAAAATGTTACTTTAGAAAAGAGCCAGGCAACTATGATTGATCAAAGCAAAATAATTTTATATTTGACACATTGTGGTAATAAGAATAAAAGTAGTTTTAGGCTAAGAATATGTCTAGATGACTTAATATAGCTATAAACAATGTAACATATTAATAATATCAACAGTCACTTTCAATAAATAATAATACAGTAACAGTGATAATCCCACTCCAAAATTACATATTGGGCAAAGAGAGATTACTAAAAAATTTGTATGTTTGGAAAATTTTATCTTCACTAAGAATAATGACACTTTTAATTTTCCCCTAAATTTTTTTTCTGTTCTAATATAAACTATGGCACCATTATCTCTCTTAAGACAGTTAACTATTATTAACTTGGTAATTCATTATGTATATTGTATCTTTTATTCTAGGATTTTTTTTCCCACTCAAACATTTAACTTTTTTCTGAACTTGACTTTTTTTTTTAAATAATTCAAATCAGATTCTTGTAGAAATTCTCATTGTATGAGTTTGTTAGATTGTTTCCCCCTAAAGGAATCACATTAAATTGCAATGAATTATGAAAAATATATACATTCACTAAGTATAAGACTCTTATGGTAGAAAGCAGAGGAGCTAAAGAGCCTCTTGATGAAAGTGAAAGAAGAGAGTGAAAAAGCTGACTAAAACTCAGCATTCAAAAAACTACGATCATGGCATCAGTCCCATCATTTCAAGGCAAATAGATGGGGAAACAATGGAAACAGTGACAGACTTTATATTCTTGGGCTCCAAAATCACTGCAGATGGTGACTGTAGCCATTAAATTAAAAGATACTTGCTCCTTGGCAGAAAAGCTATTACCAACGTAGACAGTATTTTAAAAAGCAGAGACACTACTTTACCGACAAAGGTCCACAGAGTCAGAGCTATGGTTTTTCCAGTAGTCATGTATGGATGTGACAGTTGGACTATAAAGAAAGATGCTCATTAGAAATGACACTTTTGAACTATGGTGTTGGAGAAGACTCTTGAGAGTCCCTTGGTCAGGGATCCCTTGGAGGAGATCCAACAGTAAATCCTAAAGGAAATCAGTCCTGAATATTCATTGGAAGGACTGATGCTGAAGCTGAAGCTCAAATACTTTGGCCAACTGATGCGAAGAACTGACTCCTTAGAAAAGACCCTGATGCCGGGAAAGACTGAAGGTGGGAGGAGAAGGGGATGACAGAGGATGAGATGGTTGGATGGCATCACTGACTCACTAGACATGAGTTTGAGCAAGCTCAGGGAGTTGGTGATGGACAAGGAAGCCTGGCATGCTGCAGTCCATGGGGTCACAAAGTGTTGGACAAGACTGAGCGACTAAACTGAACTGAACTGATAACAGCTCTCATATCAGATTGAGTCATGAGTACCCTTTAAGTCATATAAACTCACATAGATTCTGGCAATCATTTGCTTGGTAATACACATTTAATATTTAATACATATTTAATGTTGACTGACTTATTTTAAGGGGCTTTCTAGGTGGTACAGGGGTAAAGAATTTGCCTGCCAATGCAGGAGACTCAGGAGAGGTGGTTCAATGCCTGGATCGGGATCTCCTGGAGTAGGAAATAGCAACCCGCTCCAGTATTCTTCCCTGGACGATTCCATGGACAGAGGAGCCTGGCAGGCTACAGTCCATGGGGTCGCAAAGAGAGTCAAACACTACTGAGCGGATGAATATGCATACACACGCACTCATATTTTAAAAACAGATAATAATAAATCTTAAGTTTTGGTCAAAATAACCAAGACACAACTTCATATATATGCTACGTTTTTGTTTCAAATATATAAATGTAATAGGGTACAGGCAGACATATATCTGGTCCCATCACTTCATGGCAAATAGATGGGGAAACAGTGGAAACAGTGTCACACTTTATTTTGGGGGGCTCCAAAATACTGCAGATGGTAATTGCAGCCATGAAATTAAGACACTTACTCCTTGGAAGGAAAGTTATGACCAAACTAGATAGCATATTAAAAAGCAGAGACATTACTTTGTCAACAATGGTCCATCTAGTCAAGGCTATGGCTTTTCCAGTAGTCATGTATGGATGTGAAATTTGGACTGTGAAGAAAGCTGAGCACCGAAGAATTGATGCTTTTGAAGTGTGGTGCTGGAGAAGACTCTTGAGAGTCCCTTGGACTGCAAGGAGATCCAACCAGTCCATCCTAAAGGAGATCAGTCCTGGCTGTTCATTGGAAGGACTGATGTTGAAGCTAAAACTCCAATACTTTGGCCACCTCATGTAAAGAGTTGACTCATTGGAAAAGTCCCTGATGCTGGGAAAGATTGGGGGCAGGAGGAGAATGGGACAACAGAGGATGAGATGGCTGGATGGCATCACTGATTCGATGGACACAAGTTTGGGTGGACTCCGGGAGTTGGTGATGGACAGGGATTCATGGGGTCGCAAAGAGTCAGACACGACTTAGAGACTGAACTGACTGAACTGAGACATACAATTAAAATTTGTGATAGTGACAAACCAGTATGTCAATTAAAAATGTCACAATCAATACAAAGCATAAATGATATAGTTAATGATACTGATCTAACCCATAATAAATTGTAGTGCTTTTAAATAATTTTCAAATGGTAAAATCATGAATTTCAGGTGAACAAAATGAACCTGCTGCTGCTGCTGCTGCTAATTCGCTTCAGTCGTGTCCGACTCTGTGCGACCCCACAGACGGCAGCCCACCAGGCTCCCCTGTCCCTGGGACTCACCAGGCAAGAACATGGGAGTGGGTTGCCAGTTCTTCTCCAATGCTTGAAAGTGAAAAGTGAAAGTGAAGTCGCTCAGTCGTGTCCCACTCTTAACGACCCCTTGGACTGCAGCCCTACCAGGCTCCTCTGTCCATGGGATTTTCCAGGCAAGAGTACTGGAGTGGGGTGCCATTGCCTTCTCCAAATAAACACGGGTTATTATTTAATTCAACTTATGAATTAAATTGTGAACCATTAGGACGCTGTGTCTGGTTCAAGCATAATCTAGAAAGCTGCAATTTTTATAGGCAATTTAACATAGAAGTGACAGGATAAGTTTGTGTGAAATATAAAAACAGTTGTATCTAACAGACCCTAAATATTTGAGATTATCTTATCCATGAAATAAAGAAATTATTTGCATCTCAACTGAATAAATCTCTAATTAACCAGTAAGTTTACTTGCTAGCCACTAAAACCTTGAAAAAATAGGAAACAGTGACCTGGACTGAACAGAGTCCAAAGAGGCAATATTTGGGTGTCTTTAGCTTCTGTATGTGTTTTGACAAATGTGGTACCATCTTTAAAAAGAAATTATTTCCAAAACTGGGATAGCTATTCTGATGTATTGAAATGCACAAATATTTATTATCAGGGACTACCATAATCATATTATGGCAAAACTCAACATATCGAGGTTTATATAAACCTCAGTATTATGTAACTGAGGTTAGGTAAACTTCAATGTAAAAAAAAGGATATATATACAACGAAAATTATTTGTAATTTCATTATCAGATGAAAATGTAGCTAAGCTTGGAAAATAATAATTATGCAAGCTAATAATTTTCAAGAATTTTTAAATATGAAATTACAAAATTACTAAATTATGAGTAAAAAAGGGGCAACTATGAGATCACTAAATAAATATTAGTTAACATTGATTATCCATTATTTATATATTAATATACACATTATTATAAACTATGTAGTTATTTGAAGAAAATTACTGTATAAATTAAAATAAAGGTCACTACTATGACAGATAACCCTAATTTTCTTTTATAAATTATATGACAAGCTCTTTTGTCATCCCTTCTGCTATCCTGCTCATCTTAATATTAAAGATTTTTTCATTTTTCTTTTGCGTACCCTCTATGTTACTGTTAAAAACATCTGTGGGATTAGAATTGTTTCTCCATAAATTTTCTCAGTAAAGGAACTGCTACAATAAGATGAAAGAGTGAAATTTAATTTTCAAAACCTATTATGCTGAACAAAGGAAATAAAATACTCATTTATATATTTTGTATTAAAATGTATGCGATAGACAAGTTACAAATATATAATTTTATGACCATTATTATGAAAGTATAGCACATTTAAAATTAAACAAATAATGTGCCAGCATATAAGTGAGTGAGAAAAGTTAAGAACAATACTGTACCTTTAGCAATAGGGCTTTTCACAATGCTTACTCTATTAATTCAAAGGTTATTCAAAGAATGTTTTTAGGTTTTACTTATTTCATATAAATTGCAATATGATTTTACTTCAAGTGCGTAAGTAAATGATCCAAAATGATTTACATATGTAAATCTCAATCATTTGAAAATTGTTTTACTATTTTTTTTTAACTATTTGCCCTCTTGTTTTATTTCTCTTGATCCTCAATGTTTAATGACTGTTATTCTCATAATTCACAGGAAATAAGTTTTCTTATTTTTGCTACACAATTCCAACTTCAGAAATATTAAATGAATTCTAGTAGACTGAAGAAGAAAATGTGAATATATCACGACTATACCATCTCTTCTGATTATTCTATATGCATATATTTCCAACTTTAATTAAAATAACTTCAACTAATTTATAATGGTCAAAATAAATATTAAAGTATATGTGGGTATTGCAAATTGTTGTAAAACATCCATTTCTATCTTTATTCAGTTTTTTGAACAAATGATTATGAGACATTTACTTTGTGAAAGACACCATGCTATGTTAAAGAAGGCATTAAGAAAATGAGTAATAGAGACCTCTTCCTTCCTGCATAAAATATATGAATTAATCCAATACTTGAGACTCACTTAAAAGAAAGATTACAAAGAAAAGGGTTACTCCTAGAAACTAATATAAAATTACATGTTTTCTGCTCACCAGTTCAATTAAGATTTTGCAATACAAAGAACCCATTTAGTTCTTCATTACTTGGTAAAGGCAATAATGTCTTTTTATTTAAACCTTTTTTTAACTATGTAAAATGAGATTTTCTTAAATAGAAGAGTAAATATCTTAAGGGTAAAACGTAAATCTTTGTATTTAAAGTGTTCTATTTTCTCCTAAACACTGGAAAAATTATTTCGTCATATTTTAACAAAAATATTCTGGGATGCGAAATAAAATTAAGTAACTTTCCTAAATTATAAGTTCTCTGAAAGGCATAACAAATATCCTCAAGTCATTATTTTATATTTAGGATAATTATTTCTTTACACATGGTCCAAGTATCAACTTTCAACGTTGAAGATTAAAAATTTTAAATAAGATTTTCCTAAAAACAGACAGCCTAATTTACAAAGAAATTCTGGAGATAGGAGATACAACAATATAAACAATGTATTTCTACTTTGTTAGTCTGAAGAACTGGAGAAGGCAATGGCACCCCACTCCAGTACTCTTGCCTGGAAAATCCCATGGATAGAGGAGCCTCGTAGGCTGCAGTCATGGGGTTGCTAAGAGTCAGACACAACTGAGCGACTTCACTTTCACTTTTCCCTTTACATGCATTGGATAATGAAATGGCAACCCACTCCAGTGTTCTTGCCTGGAGAATCCCAGGGACCAGGGAGCCTGGTGGGCTGCTGTCTATGGGGTCACACAGAGTCGGACACGACTGAAGCTACTTAGCAGCAGCAGCAGCAGTCTGAAGAATGTGAAATATAGTGTTTATGAGCACAGCAAAAGCTTAACATATATGTGAACACCTTTCATTTATTTTGACCCTAACAATTTATTTTTAATCAAAATTTTATAATTAACTATATAATCAACATTTTAAAAAAGATATAAAAGAATTTTTATGCAATGCATGGACTTACTATCATTCAACCCTTCCGCTATTCAGCAATGCAAATATGGAAATAAAAACTAAACAATTTAACATTCTTCACAGAAACTTTTTTAGACTTCACACACAAAAAAAAACAGAACTCATATTACCTGACAATGTCATACTTAACTTAAAAACTCTCATTTGAAAGATAATTAACTGAAAAATAAAAACAACAGTATGCCTTTTAAGAGCTATCCAACTGTACTCTTTTTTTAGTGTGAATATTCAGTCCTTTTTTGCTGTAATTACACTATAAACATCGCCTTGAACTTTTCATTTGACTAGAGAAAAATGATGTGGACTTGATTTCCTCATCTATTACTAACTTTGAGAACTGGACAAACTAAATTTACCCTTGAGATTTATGCTTCTCTTTCATAATAAAAAGACAGTCTTTACAAACTACCTTAAGGTTGCCATGCAAAATCAAACAACAATAATAATCCGTGCTATACAGATTATTTACTATAATTACTAGATATGTTATTTACAACTCACAGAGAGGTGACATAATCCCTCAAGCATCCATTCTTCTTTATCCTTGATGATAAAACTGTTGTTTTGATTTAACTACCTTTATTATGGTCAGTAATATATTTTCCGGATTTGATCAGAAGTTCATATGGGCTTCCCTGATAGCTCAGTTCGTAAAGAATCCACCTGCAATGCAGGAGACCTGGGTTCCATTCCTGGGTTGGGAAGATTCCCCTGGAGAAGGGAAAGGCTCCCCACTCCAGTATTCTAGCCAGAGAATTCCATTGACTATGCAGTCCATGGGGTCACAAAGAGCCGGACACGACTGAGCGACTTTCACTTTTCAAAAGTTCACATAAATAAAGATGTGTGAGTAATTAAAATAACCCAATTTATTTCAAAGAAACTCAAGTAGCTAAACTATCTTTTAACTCTGTTCTTTTAAGTTTTCTTTGAAATTCTTCCTCTTCTTCCTGGCATTAATGAGGAATTTGTGAGTAATTCTGTATATCTTCACTAATGATCTAGTGTTCTTTTTATTTAATAATATCAAAGAGGTTAGATAAATGAAGGAAATTGAAGAAAATAGTAGCACTGATGGGAGTAGAACAAATGTTAATTTAGCTATGCAAACAGAATTTTCCTATGCCAATAGTACTTTTAAATGTTTTAGAAGTAAAAAGTGAAAGTGTCTCAGTTGTGTCTGACTCTTTGCAACCCCATGGACTCTACAGTGCATGGAATACAGGCCAGAGTACTGGAGTGGGTAGCCCAGAGGATCTTCCCAACCCAGGAATCAAACTCAGGTCTTCTGCATCGCAGGGCAGATTCTTTCCCAGCTGAGCCACAAGGGAAGCCGAAGAATACTTAAGTGGGTAGCATATCCCTTCTCCAGCAGATCTTCCCGACCCAGGAATTGAACCAGGGTATCCTGCATTGCAGGTGGATTCTTTACCAACTGAGCTATCAGGGAATGTTTTGTAATAGTCATTTAATTGAAAGCTGGCCTTGGTAGAACTATGCCAATTCACAGTTTTGTTTTGTTTTGTTTAATTAAAGAATAGAGCACAGTTTTTAGGTTATAAACAGTCTTCAGAAATTACTATTTAACATTCAATTTAATTTTTGTTTAGTAGATATATACATATTCTATAAATACACTCACACATACATAGATGTAAGTGCCGTTTGTACATTTCTTGTGGTGGCTGTTGATTATGAAGCACGTTCATGTCATTTTAATCTTGTGTACATTTTATGTGGAGATGTTATTGCTTTCACTGTTACTTCTCTCATTATTTTTTAGCACCTTCAGTTATCATGGTACAATTATTCAAGTGTCCTAACCAGTAAGAACATCTTTGCTACAATACCATAATAATATGACATCTAAGATTGATGACATTGCTACAACCAATTCTTTAAATCTGTCACTTTAGGATTCTTGAGATGATTAGGAATTACTCTTCTGTTGTTACTGTTTACAAAGTGCAGTTAGCTGAGGAATATAGTACATAGTAGAGCAGAAAAGAATGATTAGAAAATGAGAATTCAGAAATTGTCAAATGTAGAGTCTTCTTGACTTTGAAAAATTATTTTACCTCAGTTTTACGAATGCATTTTTAGGAATCTCATGTAAAACAGCAAACGTACACTCGGTTCAAAACTAACATATTTTCTGACAACAAATATGCATTTTTTTTTCTGAGACTCATAAACCAATTAAATGTGTATGACTTTTTGTTTCATACAAAGCTAAGACTTGGTTTTTATTCAGAGTTATGTTTATAATTCAAAGTGAGATGTGGGTTAGCTAGGTAACAGACCAAACAAGTGGCCAGATCAAGAAGTGGATATTAGTATTTCAATCATATCTAAAAAGGAGTATTTGTGTCACCAGGAATTGATGAACAAGTAAGAGAAGAAATGGATAAAAGTAGACTAAACTGAAAAGTAAGTTAGCTCTGAGGGATTCCTGGAAACAAATTAATGTGTTTGTAAAACTGTACATTTTTAAACACGTAATCAGAGAAGACATGGCAAATGTGTCTATGTATGCTGTGGTAAAATGCCAGAAAGCTTCAGAAAATATACAGTAAGGGGATACATTATTTTTTAGTTCTGTACTTCTTTCATTCTGTTATGTCAAAAATACCCTATAAAAGTATAAAATGGCTGAAATGCAAATAATGAATTCACAGAATCTTAAAAATAAACTTCTGTGAAAAATACGTCTCTATTCAAAGAATTAGGAATAGAAACAACAAGAAAACTACAAGAACTATTACATGATTATAACAAGTTTCCAAGACACAAGATATAAAATGATATAAAAATGTTCACTATTTTTCTATATATCATCAATGAGTAACTGGACTTCAAAATTAAAAACGCAATACCATTTAGCACAAAAAAATTAAATGCTTCAGTATAAATCTAACAAAACATTCACAAGGTCTACATAAAGAAAACTTAAAACAACAGTGCTACAACAAAGCAAAAATCTAAATAAATGTGAGATATTTCTGTTTATGAACTGAAGGAGTCAATGTTGTTATGGTTCTTCCCAATTTTATCTACGGATACAGCATAATGCCAATCAAAATCTCAGCCAGTTCTTTTTTTGTATATATCAACAAACTGATTCTAGAGTTTATATGGGAAAGCAAAAGATCCAGAATAGCCATCACAGCGATGAAGAAAATCAAATTTGGAGAACTGACATGGACTTCAAGATTTACTTAAATCTACACTGATCAAGATGGTGTGATGTGGTGGTAGTGGCCTATCTGTTAAGACATGTCTGACTTTGTGACCCGAAGGACTGTAGCCCAACAGTCTGCTCTGTCCATACAGTTTCCCAAGCAAGAATACTGGAGTGGGTTGCCATTTACTTCTCCAGGGGTCTTCCCGACCTGTGGATAGAAGGGGTCAACCCTGCATCTCTTGCATTGCAGGCAGATTCATTATCGCTGAGCTACCAGGGAAGCCCAGATAAGATGGTGTGATATTGGCAAAAAGAAAAAAACAGTCAAATAGATCAGTGGAACATATAGAAAATTCAGGCATATATAAATCCACAAATATACAGTGAATTCATTTTTGACAAAGGAGCTAAGGCAATTCAGTGGAAGAAGGGCAGTCTTTTCAATAAACATTCTGGAATACTAAAATTTTACAGATAAAAAATGAATATATACTAATACCATATACTCTTCAGAAAAATAACCCAAAATGTATCCTGTACTTACATTTAAAATACAAAACTATAAAACTTATAAAAATATTAAGTAGAAAATCTAGATGACCTTTGATTTGGTCATTTTAGATACAACACCAAAAGTATAATCCATGAAGGAAAGATAAATTGGATTCCTAATTAAAAACTCTACTCTGCAAAAAAACAGTTAAGAAGAAAAAAATGAGCCACAGATTGGGAGAAAATACTTTCAAAATATATATTATACAAAATGATGGTATCCAAAATATATATTTATGAGAATTCTTAAAACTCAACAATTAGAAAATAAACAATCTAATTTTAAAATGAGTACAAATCTGAATAAACACCTCACCAAAGAAGGCATACAAATGTCAAATAAGCTTTTGTAAAGATACCCAACATCAACATTATATTAGGTAATTGCAAATTAAAACAGCAATGAACTATCACTACACAACTATTAGAAAGGCTAAAACCCCAAACCCTGACAATACCAAATGCTGGTAAAGACATGTATTAACAAGAATTCCATTCATTGTTGGTTGAAATGCAAAATGGTACAACCACTTTGGAAGACAGTTTTGCACTTCGGTACAATATTATATATAGAAAAATAGTATAATAGAGCAATCATGCATCTAGGTACTGATGTGAATGAGTTGAAAACTTAAAACCACACATAAACCTGCATATGGATGTTCACAGAAGCTTTATTTTTAATTGCAAAACCTTGGAATCAATCAAGATATCCTACAGCAGGAATATGGATAAGTAAAGGTGGTGTTAGTGGAAAAGAATCCACCTGCAATGCAGGAGATGAAATGAAAGAGACTTGGGTTCAATCCCTGGGTTTGGAAGATCCCCTGGAGGATGCAACCCGCTCCATTATTCTTGCCTGAAAAATTCCATGGACAGAGGAGCCTGACGGACTACAGTCCATAGTGTTGCAAAGAGTTGGACACGACTGAGTACACACACACACACATACACAAAATATGATGCATATAACTGAATATTATTCAGAAATTTTAAAAATAATGAGCAAAAACAGTAACGAACTGTCAAACCACAAAAGAAATGTGGAAGAACTTCAAATGTGTACTGCTAAGTGAAAGAAGTCAATCTGAAAAGGCTACATGACTCTAACCACAAAGCTTTATGCAGAAGGTAAAACTATGAAAACATTAAAAAGATGAGTGATTGCTAGGGTTTCAGCAGAAGTGCAAGACAATGAATAATGGAGCATACAGGAATCTTGGGCTGCAAAATTACTCCATGTAATACTTTGATGGCACACAGATGATTTCATGCATTTTCCCAAATCCTAAAACTACATAATATAAAACAGCAAACTAATGTAAACTACGCATTTAAATTAACAATAATGTATCAATATTGATCAATCAGTTGTAACTCATATTAATGCAAGATGTTGTTAATAACAGCGGCAACTGCTTATAGAATGACAGGGAGTACATGAATTCTCTGTCCTTTCTGCATAATTTTTCTGCAAACCTAAAAAGCTCTCTAAAATTAAATTATTAGAATGCATTTTTGGACTTTTTAAACACACATATACTTTGCTCTCACTGTCTTATTGTTTTAATAAGACTTTTGTAGCAGAGTCAACTTAAGGAGAAAATGGGCATCTCTATTAGCCTTGACTTCTATGTATTTTTTTTTCTACTTAGTTAAACAAGACAGTATAAATATAATGAATACTTGTGACCTCCAGTACACCAAGTGTTGTTCTTAGCTCTATCCAGAGTGCTGGTGAACAGTTATTTCATAGAGGTACACAGGAAATCAATCAGAGATAAAGTGGCTTTCTGAGAACGAAAGGCACAAATTGTCACATGTGGAGCAGGGTCTTTAAATTAAAACACTTCCAAAATATGTTGTGCTTTCATGTTATCCTCTCTCTTACATCTTACTCTGAAATCATATGAGAACAACACATTAAACAAAATGAATGCTGAAATAGTCACTACTTAACATCAATAACTTACGGATTAATTCCAAAAGAATAACACGATTTAAAAGTTTACAGGCACTGATTTTTCAGACACTTATTTCTTTTAAGATTGCTTAATTTCTTTAGTATGTCAATTTGAATTAATAAATTGTTCTAAAATAACCACCATGTTTTTAACATACACAAGGAATGCTTCAGAAATCTATATGCATTAGAGATGATTCATTTTAACATAGCATCACTTTGAGATAAAACAAAAATGATATTTAATTATAAAATGTTATGTGTATGGGGTATACATTTTTCTGAAGATGACAACAAAGATTATACACAATGTGTACATATTTCCTAATGTGGAAAGACTAATGTTTTAGTTGGGGAACAGAACACAGAAACTATAAAGTAATTAGTTGATCTTAATCACTCTTATTCTCTTCCATGGCAATCTGCCTACCAGCATGAAATCAATACTCATAGGTAAAAATAAATTGGTATAAAAAAATTCTGCTATACATATTAGGATTCACTTTTAATTTCCTTATGTGTATCATATAGGTCTATCTTCATTTTTTTCTTTTTTTAATCTATTTTATCTCAATATATTCAGAAACCACATGTAAACAATATGGTTAATAAATAAATTCTGAGTTTAATGCAATTTATCTATTCTCCATTGACTCATGTTCATTAAAATGAGTGGTTTCATTTTCTCTGAAACAGAAAAAAATTTCAGAAAAATGAAATATTTCTAGATACTTCACGTATGTTAAAATTCACCGAAGGGAAGGACATCTAAGCCTCTACATCCTAGTTTCCATGAGCTTCAGACAAAGTCTTGCTGGAAGAACACAGGCTGAATTTGTGACAAGATAATTTTATGAAAATAACTTTGCTTCTAAAAATATTCCTTTGAAAATAATTAAGCCAAAAAATTGGAGTCAATGATGTAGAAAATCATGTTTCTATGGAGATAAAAGATAATTTAGAGCTTATTTACGTCTGAACATTAAAGAAATAATAAAATAGAAACTTGAGAATAATGTATCCATTTGGAAATTCTAACATGAAAAAATTTATCTACTTATGTAAAATTTACTTAAAATTAAGCCCTTAATGTTTACAAAATAAACACTTGAGGGGAAACGCTAGTTATATCTTTAATGAAATGTATTACTTCTATGATTAACAAACATCTTGATTTGTATTTGCAAAGAAAAATACATATGCTGGAAGTATTAAGAAAATACATTTTTAATATTTCTATCTAAAATATGGAAGCAATAAAAACATAAGAATATACTTTTGCTTCTTCCCCTTTTTCAGGAATTTTATACCTATTTCATTATTCTCTTTACACACACAAGATTGACCAGAGCCTGCATTCTATCTGTCTCCATTTGCATTTAGTTTTCTCCATTTTCTGAATTTTTAGAAGTATCTTTCTGATAAATGTCTTTTCTATGCTTTTGTGTATACTGATTTGATTTTCGTGATGATTTTTTAGAACAATTCTGGAAGGTTCTGTATAAACATGTTCAGCAACATGGCAATGAGATGTCTTTAATTTCTATTATGTCCTTTAATTTTATTATATATTTACTCAGACTGCAAAACAGTATTTGCAAGTTGGTTCTTTATAATAAACGGGAATTGGGGTAAGATGACTTCATATCTTACTGAAGCCTAAAAAAAAATGTATCTTCATAAATCTCAGACAAACCTTTTGTTAGATATATATAGTTTGTAAAGCTGTATGCGGAAGCAAACAGTAGAAAACTTTAAATACTGTCTATCAACTTCAAATGTCAATGGAAGACTATTAGTAATAAATACCATGGGGAGCTCTAATTACCTCCTGCGGCTCTCCTGCTTTAGGGCAGATGTTCTATCAATGAAGATCATGCTGTGTGACATATTCATTAAATGCTTCCTATGTTAATACAAATTTGTGAAGTAAAGCAAACAAAAAATTATGCTTTATCAAAAACAATAGCAAAAATAGAGAACTTACTAAAGCAATTAATTGTTATCTTAAGGAAAAAAAATAATTTATAACCATACGGACTGGTTTTATACCACCTTTAATATTCTGCTTGGGAACAAATAAAGAGGAATTTATGCCATAAGACACACTAAGGTAATTTTATATGTCCTCCATCCTTTCAGAATGAGATATTACATTTTTGTAATAGGAAAGGACTTGTAAAGGAAAATAACTTTCACTAAATGAAAATGCATCTCTAGTGCCACAGGTTTCTTTTCCATTGTTATCATATGTCTGCTTTAAACACTTAATATATGCAAAATGTTAATTATTTTTTGGGATATTTATCACTTCCATAAAGTGAAAAGCTCAAATGGACCGATCCTTTTAAATATGAGTCTATTTGTTTCCCTAAAAGATGAATTGTTAGAAAACAATTTGCATTTAAATTTTTGACAGCAAATTAGCTTAAGAATTTTCAGATGTCAAGGATCTATCTTAACATCATTTATATTTTAACATAAGAGAGAAAAAGCAAAGTAAGCAAAAGTTATGTTTAAAATCATGTATATTTATATACTTGTTAACAATATAATGAGAACAAAGATCATGCTTTTTTGCCGCTGGATGAACTTAGTAAATCAGAAAAGCACATTACTTTTGGAAAACATGCCTATATCTTGAAGTTTTTTAAGCTACTGGATATTCTGCTAACCATTTGTATTTCAGTTGTTTATTTTTTCATTGGTTCCATGTCTGTTATTTCCTTTTACGCTAAGTCCTTCAAAAAACCATGACTTCTTTTCTTCCCATGACCTACTACTGCAGGATCTACAAACCCTTCAAATTCTCATTAAAACTTGCAACATTGAAAATATATGATTTCTACTAACATGGATTTCTTAATCTATTTTTTACACTTTATGATCTGCTTGTTTACTATATGAAAATGCAATATGTTTAAATAGCTCTCTCCCCTGCTAGATTAAAAGCATCATGGAGACAGCCCGTGTTTGACTTATTATCCAACATTTAGCAGTGTTCTAAGACACAGTACAATATGAAAATGGACTGAGTCACTGTCAAGTAGTTTTAACTTTGCATTAGCTTATTTGGTAATAAGCTATATCAATAACCTATATCTAACTCAAGCACCCAGATCATATTTTCAAATAAATTATAATAAAACATATCCCTTAATATTAAAATATTTATATACATTATAAAATATTGCTGAGATCACTAGGTAGCATTTTGGGGGGAGGGACTCCAAGAAGCTCTGGTTCTTTATGTCTCAGTGCAGAAAGAATTCAGTTAGAGGCAAAGTGATACATAAGAAGTTATTATTAGAAAAGGATGCTTGTGAGGCTTACAAGTGGGCAGATGAGAGAGTTCCAAGCACTGAGAACTTAGTGGGATATAGCTTATAATCCAAGGAAAAGTGTGGAGAGGATAAAGACCACTTCTTCCTCATTTTTGAGGAAACATCACGATTCTATCATCAGTTCCTCCTCCATACAGGATAAGGGCATGTTCCTCTTCCAACATGGTCAAGCTGAGACTGTCAAACGCTATGGAACTGAGCAAAACAGCAGTAACATTTATATCTATGTTTGAAAGTGAAAGTGTTACTAGCTCAGTTGCGTCCAACTCTTTGCAACCCCATGGACTATAGCCCACAAGGATCCTCTGTCCATGGGATTCTCTACACAAGAATAATGGAGTGTGAAATGCCAGGCTGGATGAAGCACAAGCTGGAATCAAGATTGCCAGGAGAAGTATTAATAACCTCAGATATGCAGATGACACCACCCTTATAGCAGAAAGTGAAGAGGAACTAAAGCGACTCTTGATGAAAGTGAAAGAGGAGAGTGAAAAAGCTGGCTTAAAATTCAAAATTCAAAAAAACTAAGATCATGGCATCAAGTTCCATTACTTCATGGCAAATGGATGGGGAAACAGTGGAAACAGTGACAGACTTTATCTTTATGGGCTCCAAAATCACTGCAAATGGCAACTGCAGCCATGAAATTAAAAGACATTTGCTCCTTGGAAGAAAAGCTATGACCAACCTAGACAGCATATAAAAAAGCAGAGATATTATTTTGCTGACAAAGGTCTGTCTAGTCAAAGCTATGGTTTTTCCAGTAGTCATGTATGGATGTGAGAGTTGGACTATAAAGAAAGCTGAGTACTGTTTTGAATTGTGGTGTTGGAGAAGATTCTTGAGAATCCCTTGGACAGCAAAAAGATCCAACCAGTCCATCCTAAAGGAAATTAGTCCTGAACATTCATTGGAAGGACTAATGCTGAAGCTGTAGCTCCAATACTTTGGCCACCTCATGCGAAGAGTGGACTCACTGGAAAAGACCCTTATGCTGGGAAAGATTGAAGGCAGGAGAAGGGGACGGCAGAGGATGAGATGGCTGGATGGCATCACTGACTCAATGGATAAGAATTTGAGCAAGCTCAGCGAGTTGCTGATGTACAGGAAAGCCTGGCATGCAGCAGTCCATGGAGTCACAAATAGTCGGACACAACTGAGTGACTGAACCTAATTGATGTTTGTTTACTTGTGTTCAATTCAGCTACTCAAGGCATTTTTTCCATTAAACATTAGTTCTCCAACTAATTTTGATCTATATGGGATTTTAATCAGTAAGGTTTATCTATCTGAAACAGATGTACACCTATGGGATGTTTAGCCTGGAGTGAATGCTTTAGATAAGAACCAACAATATACTCTCTTATTTAAACATGCTGGTTTCCAGGGTTCCTATTTGGGCTTATAATGACTCTGGGAAATGAGGAACTTATGCTAATAGGGCAACAAAATTATTCTCATAGAATTCAAGAGCCCTGTGGCTCCCCTACCCACTAGGCTCTGCTTTATGGCTTTTAGGCTGAAAATTCACTCTCTGATCAATCTCACGAACCAGGCTTAAGACACTTATCAAATAACTCCAGGACTTTCATTCAAACCCCCAACACATACACACACAAACGGTGGTGCCTGTGTATGCAAGTCATCCTTCTGTTTTTCCTTCAGTAATACTGCATTAGTCTTCCACAATACTAGAACATATTTACATTTATTTATCCATTAAATGGGGCTTCCCTTGTGGCTCAGCTTGTAAAGAATCCACCTGTAATGTGGGAGACCTGGGTTTGATCCCTGGGTTGGGAAGATCCCCTGGAGAAGGGAAAGGCTACCCACTCCAGTATTCTAGCCTGGAGAATTCCATGGACTGTATAGTCCATGGGGTTGTAAAGAGTTAGACATAACCGAGCAACTTTCACTTTCACTATCCATTAAATGAGATCCCAAATCATTAGCAGGAGAAAATTACCTTCTCTATTCTTTGAAGATGAGGACTGCATTTTGGAAAAATGTCATGTGTTCCAATGTAACTATAACAAAATGGAATTAGAAATAACTTTAAAAGTACTACACAGAAAATAAATTAGTTATAGCAGCTTTAATGAATATAATGAAGGTTTAATGGATTATGGATATTTGGATGATTTTGATACTATGATTTTGCAAAAGATTTAGATGCACTGTGTAGGCATAAGCTAACCTTTAAAGGACTCAACCAAAGCTCACTATGAAGATCAATATGTAATCTTCGAAATTTTGGGATAAATAAAAATAAATTGCTTTTGTATGTATGTATCAGTGTGTACACAATGTTTTTGAGAAGATTCACAATGGACATGAAAGCAGTTACCTTTGGGGACAAATCACTATTTATCTTTAATGTAAGGGGACTCAAGACTTTTAACTTTTATTTTTCTGTGTGAAGTAGTTACTTACCCAAAGGTATATTCTCAGGAAGCTATGAAAGTGACCTTATTTGTGATAAAAGAAATAGTACTTGCAAATGTAGTCAGAGTTCAAGGTGAGATAATCCTGAATCAAAATGAAAAATGGTCACTCAGTCATGTCCGACTCTTTGTGACTCCATGGACTGTAGCCTGCCAGGCTCCTTTGTCCATGGGATTCTCCAGGCAAGAATACTGGAGTGAGTAGTCATTCTCTTCTCTGAGGGATCTTCCCAACCCAGGGATCAAACCTGGGTCTCTTCCATTACAGGCAGATTTTTTACCTCCTGAGCCACCAGAGAAGCCCATCCTGAATAAAGATGCACACTAAATACAAAGACAAGTGAAGTCTCCTTCTAAGACCCAGAAGAAGAAGATAGAGGCTGAGATTAGTGACATGTCCATATACTCCGGCATGGCAAAGATTTCTGAAAGACATAAGAAGCTAGGAGAGAGGCACAGAATGGATTCTTCTCCCTTAGAACTTCAAAAAATGAACATCTCTGTCAACAGTTCGATTACAGACTCTGGCTTATAGAACTTTAAGAGAACAATTTTTTTTTTTGCTTTTAAGCCACTGAGTTTGTGGTGATTTATTGTAGCAACCCTGGGATACTGTTATACTATCTTTCAGTCCTGCTGAAAAACTTTAACTCACAGGAATGCACAGGAAACATGAACACATGTAGGACTTTCATTTCACTTTTATATATTGACTATTTTTATTTTTTAATCTGTATCGAACAAATAAATTCTAAACCAGATAATATAACAGGAGGAGTGGACCTACAAGTTGATTTGAAATTTAATTTTTATCCTTTAATTATGATTATTAGTGCTTCTGATAGTAATATTTGTATAATTTTTCTCTTATTAAAAGAAAAGAAGTTTGCTGATTCATATCCTTTTATACATTCTTAGCAATTGAAATCAAAACTTACTGAGCCTCACAAAGGCAATTAAAGTTTACTTGGACAACTGACCAAAAGACCTCTTCCTTGTTAATGTACAGTTCTTGAGTATGGTCATTTGGGAAAGCAAAGCCACATAATTAGACTATTTTTCAGTGCTTACTTCTTTAGAAAGTTCTGGGGTATAGAGAACAGAAGTAAACTTCCTTGGCTCAATGTCCAGTGCCACTTTTTATTAGCTGGATGAACTAGGGTAAGTGACTTGTATCCTTGAGTACAATTTTCTCATTTGAAGTTAGAAAAGATATATATCTTTTCTGACTTATCTTTATATATAAAGGTATATCTTCAAATATATCTTATATATATATATATATATATATATATATATCAAATACATATATAGGTACATATATGAATTTTTATGAAAATCAAATAAATATATATATATGTATATATACACACACACATACATACACACATATGTATATATTCAGCCATCCTTGATATCCCTGGAATGTTGGTTCTAAGACCCACTGTGGATACCAAAATCCATGGACATTCAAGTTCTCCAGTTGCCCTCCATATCCACAGTTCCACAACCTTGAGTCACATAGTACATACATGATTTTATTCAAAAAAACTGCTTATAAGTGACCTGCAAGATTCCAACCTACAGTGTTCAAGGATTAGCTGTATATAAGCTAGAAAAATTTCTGGATTCCAGTTTATCATTTTGAATTTGTTTACTAAATGCATTACATTTATCTAATTTATTAAAGAACTTTTCACAAATGTTTCTGTGATCTAACATACACCATCTAAAAGTTATTAATGGAATGGATTACAATTATATAGGCCATTTTGTACAGAACTTGCTTTTGTGGTAGACTAAACAACTAGAACAGTTTAAACTTTAGAATGCAATTTCTTCATTCCCAAAACATGAATCTTTATTAGGCGAACATTTATATTTTTCCAAATAATCTTTTATTTCTGCAAACAACATACACACACACATCACATTTTGGATAAAACATTCAATATCCTGTCCGTCAGAATACTAAATTAAATCTTACCAATGATCTGCAAAGCATATTATTTAAGAATACTGACTTGGGACTCAAATAGGACCCTCTATCTTTTGCCATGGTTCTTCCATTTGTTAACTGCATTTTTGGCAAGTGGTATATGCTTCTTAGGTTCAGTTTCTTCCAATAGGAAAAGGGGAATAAGAGTCACATAACACTGAGTGTGGTGATAAGAATTCAGTGAGATAATATATATGTAAAATGCCTAGGACTTAGTAAAATCACAGTTAAGTGCTATACTTACACATTTTATTTTTATTTATTACTAGGTTTCAAAGCAGTCACTTGTAGAACGTATAGGTTGAGAGAGACTCAGATTTAAGTCAACTGGACATGGTATGATTCCAAAAAATGTAGATATAAAAAATGTATATACTAGAAATCAAACTCTACAGAGAATTTATCATTTTGTGCTATAAATTCTAAATATATTGATGGATATAATGCATTTAAAAATCTCTCTGAAAATTATGAGTTTTCATCCACTCTGTGAGTAATCCATGGTAGTAAATGTGTGAATCTAAAGATTCTCGTAATTTATAGCAAACATTATATTTGTATTTACTTTTTAAATCTTCAAAGTGTTACTCCAAGTTTGAGGACCTCGTTTGGAGTTTTTTCCCATGTCTTGTTTCTTGGAAAGTATTTATTATTCTCCAGTTTGTAAAGTCAACTGGAATGAAGGTAACATTGCCACTACTTTTATTAATTTAAAATACTATTCACCCCTTAAACGAAAAGAATATGAAGTAAGTTATACTCTAAAAAGAAGTTTAAATAATTACTTAGGATTTAAATTATACAGTTTAGTTCAGTTACTCAGTCGTATCCGACTCTTTGTAACCCCATGGACTGCACTATGCCAGGCTTCCCTGCCCGTCACTAACTCTCAGAGCTTGCTCAAACTCAAACCCATCGAGTTGGGGGTGCCATCCAACCATCTCATCCTCTGTCGTTCCCTTCTCCTACCACTAAATTATTAGTTGAAAGTATAACTGAGGACAGATACTGATAAAAGGAAGTCTTATTCTATTTAAATAAACAATGTTTTATTTTATTAACTGATACTTGAATTTGTGGATCTGCTTTACTAAGTTAAAATTTAACAATATGTATTACATCTGCCTATGTTTTGCAATTCATGAAAGTAAACTACAGAAGTACAGTTCACTACCCATTTATATTAATAGAGAGATTGAACAGATCATGTCTGCCTCTGATCAGGCAGTAATGAGATAAACTAGACTTAATTTACAAAGAAACACCGAAAGTTTGTCCATATATATACATATAATACACATATGCATATATGTATGTGTTACACCTAGGTTTCAGTTTTTTTAATAAGAATTTAGGATGCACAAACAAAAATGGGGCAACAACCATCAAGTGATCAGGAATTTAGATGATTGTTACTCCTCTAAAAAACACAGTAAACATTCATATAGGCTAACTTTGGAAGTGAGTGTAGTGGAGAGACCCTATTCTGCTCACGACATCACTTTTTAAAGACAACTGTAGACTAACTTAATACCTTATAAATTGCTCTTCCCATTGTGGGTTTTACATATTCTGAATGGGATTTTTTTTTTCTTTTACAGTGACCAGTTAATTATTAAAGCTTTTTTCAGTTAATTAGATGGAAACACAAATGTGAATGAATGTTTAAAACATGATATGATGTTATGTACATGTCTATATGTATAGAGACAGACACATTTGTATGCACACAGATTTATATTTATCTACAGACATATATATATAGACAGAAGCATACACACACACATACACAGATTCTTATCTCAATTGCACCTATTTGTATGCTCTCAGTATACAGAGAAATGCATTATCATATATAATGAAGATTAATATATATTTAATCACATATCTAGATCACTCACACAACTATAAATAGCCATCTAGTCACCCCCAACTTTTGAACATATTATAAGCAGTAGATTCAAGTTTACTTTAATCTTTATTTTAGCGAATATCACTGAAGTTATTTGGCTTCACCTGTAAAAAGTGAGAATTTAAAACGATACATAACTTATGCAGCATGTGTAAAATTAAGTACAATAATGTATGATATGAGCCTTTAAAGGCTTCCAACATAACACTAGAGGTAAAGAATCCACCTGCCAATGCCGAAGACACAAGAGATGCCGGTTCAATCTATGGGTTGAGAAGATCCCCTGGAGAAGGAAAAGGCAACCCACTCCAGTAACCTTGCCTGGAAAATTCCGTGGACCAAGGCGCCTGGCAGGCTACCATCAACAGAGTCACAAAGAGTCAGACACAACTGAAGCGACTTAGCACACATGCATGGTATGTTACCTAATATAATTATCATGATTGCAATTATTAGTACAGTATAAACTAAGAAGATATACTATGTTGCGAAATATTGATGCCCAATGTCTATAAACATAAATTTTTATTCTACTATCATTTGAGAATTCTTTTTGCACACACTTTGACATTTATAATACAAAATTTTAGAGCAAGAGAATAAGCTGCAGCAATCTCCTTCACTAGTTTTGAAGATAAATATTTTAGAATATCACTATTAAAATAAATCCAAGGCTCTTACAGTTATGTAATCTCTATGGGACACTGTAAGTAATATTTTCTTTTTCAAACACATATATCTGAATTTAAAAGAAATAAATATGTATGAGTACTCTTTTTCCAAGATTAACAATTTCCTAATGTATTGAAATATTATAATTATTATTGAATAACTCTAAATATGTCTATAGTATTTACAGTAGTAATCTACATACACATATACGTATCATTTATTCAGCCTAATATGAAAAGAGAAACCTTGATATTCTAAATAAATTTATCTAGAATCAGAAGAGTTTATCTAGAAAACTCATATTTAAAATAAATCACTATTTTACTCACATGGGATCTCTCATAACATAATCTCTAATTAAGTAATCCATTTTATGCTGAAGGAGGTTTCCTTAGTGGCAAGTGACCAAGGGATCCACTGTTTTTCCTTTGTGCCATATCACCCAGAAGTACTTGACAGAATACTGGAATGGCCAACAAAAGGCTCAGCTCTAAATCCTGTAGGCTTCGAGTGAAGTTTTACAGGATGCAGCATATACACTGAAACAAGTAAGACTGACCTCACCATCAATCCAAGTGTCCCACTTTGAAAGTTGTGTTTTTCATTACCACTGGAGGCTATATAAACTAGAGTGCTGTTCAGTTAAATACTGACTTTCTCCACCCCACTATGTATGTATGTATGTATGTATTCCATGAGAGAGTGTGCTTTTCTGCTCTACTGATGCCGGACTTTGCAATGTAATGTGCTTGGCTCTTTGAAGCATAACACTGTACATTTTGACTTGGGGCCCAGACAAGTGACTAGCATTAGTTAGTCAGTAGCATAGATGACACAAGCAAAGCCTTGTTAAGCACTGCATGCAGGGCCTTGACCTATTATGTTTCTGTCATTACCATGAGAAGAATATACCCAGAGATCCCACTAACCCCAAAACAACAAGAGACACAGAAGAACCAATCCAGTAAACCAGCAGACCCTTAGATTAAAATATAGCTTGCCCAATAGATCTGTGAGCATGATAATGGATGTTGCTTGTTGGACGTTTAAAATAAATAAAATAACCTCCTCAGGTTATCTATAAATTCTTCCTAGTTGTTGTGATACTAACCTACATTCAAAAATTCAAACAAAAGATGAAAAATTCTGGAAGGTAAAGTCTATTTCTTGTTCTTTTCCTACTTTATTTCTACTATACTCTTGGGGATATTAGATATTTTTAAAAAATTTGTTTAATTATATGTTTTCTATATTTAGCAAAAACATGTGAGAAATCAGCTAAACATATCAAAATACTAAATACAAAAGGAGATACTATGCTGACTTTTCTCCTTTAGGGTATATTCACTGTTCCTGTAAAACATCAGTCAACTTTAAAAGTATTACTATGGTTGACCCAATAAACATCAAATATTCACATTAAAGTAAGTACTGAAGAATTCATGAGTGGCTAAAAACCTATGGGATAATTCCCTGGAGAAGGGAACAGATACCCACTCCAGTATTCTGGGCTAGAGAATTCCATGGACTGTATAGTCCATGTGGTCACAAAGAGTTGGACACGACTGAGCAACTTTCACTCACTTCACTGACAACCTACCGTGAAGTATATTTTTTGTCTTTATTTTTGCCTCCAAGGAAGAAAACAGAAATAATCAGTTTAATTATGTGTGCTAGTAGTTCTTCCTTTGTTATCCAGGGGAAGAACATTGTTATTTGTAAGTTATTCAACCTACTATAAAATGTACAAGTGAATTTCAGATATAATTTTTTAATATGAAGTAGATGAGCTTTAAGCTGTCATAGCCCTTGACAGGTATTTAAAACTTCTTTTGCTACTTCTAACTCTGTTCTAAACATATTCAGAAAGTTGACATTTCTGAGCAGACTATTTCTTGATTCTGACTGGCAAGAATATTTGCTAGAATAACTTATTCTTTATTGAATAAAAAATGTAGGCTAACATTGAAATGACTAGAAAAATAACTTCTGCAATTAATGTAGCATACTTTCATTTAAATGACATGTTTTAAGTGCTAATACTGAATATAATTAGGCCAAACCTAACTATGAGGCTATTACTATACAACATCAATCAACCTGTCTTTTTCCCTACCCCCAAGGAGTTGATCTATCATTAGACGCAATATAATATTATTCCATTAGAGAAAAAAAATCAATATTTTCTATTTTTGTTTCACCTATATGGAAAGGAAAAAAATGTAACAACTTTGCATATACCATCATATAGTCAATAAATTGAATTTAAATTATACGTTGATTAGGAAACTAAATTCCACAAGGAATGTTTTGTTACAATATCTGCAAAAGTGTCTTCTTATATTAAAATTATTAAGAAGTGAAATACTCAGAAGTAAAACAGAAAATCTAATTATTTTAACTCAATATTTATGGCATAATTTATGTTAAATGCCATTGGACTAATTATTCACCCCAGTTATATTATTGTTAATTACAGAAAATCATGATATATGGTATGCTATCATATATAAAATATATAGAATATAATAATGAAATATAGTAATAAAAACTTTCCTCTTTAAAAATTTTAATATTAAATATTTTATTTAACTGTAAATTTTCTGTTTGTATTTATTTCTATATCTGACGTGAGTGTTCTAATTTAATACCTTTAAATACTAGCAATGATTCAATGTCATTCCTACATCTGCCAAGAAATGTTGGTTGTTTCTGGCTCTGAAGGAATAAAAATTTAGTCTAGACTCTTAAAAAAAAGTTGTTTATTCCAAAAGGATTTATAATAACTGGTTCTTTTGTAGAATATATCAGAAAATTAAGAATATGAAAATATTATACTGAATAATAAAAACAGATGCAGAAAAAACTGGGAAAATAAACTATTCCAAAAATAGCAATATAATAGGCATCTAATATGCTGACAAGACTTATGACAGCAACAGTGATTATTCTTAAATTCAATACCAAGCAACAGACCAAGCCAGGGTCTAGAACTTATAAAAAGAGAACACATTTAACATCTGAGATAGCAGTTTTAAGAAGAGCTCCAAAGTATATTCAAACCAGATCAATCCTCTCCAGAAAGCTCCATAAGAGCAAAAAATTTTACTTTGTGGTTCACAATCACATTCCCAATACCTAGAACCCTGTATTGACAAATGCTTAACACTTGATAAATATTAAAGTAATGATGAATGATTGAACTACTTAAGTAGAAGCCATTTATAAGTTAGACAAAGAGGCAAAAATAAAAATCTCAAATTGCAGGAATGATGTCCTAAACTTGTATAGTTAAAAGGACAAATGGTATGAAAGTGAAAGTGTTAGTCTCTTAGTCATGTCCCACTCTCTGCCACCCCATGGACTGTATCTGTCGATGGGATTCTCCAGATGAGAAAACTGCAGTGGGTAGCCATTCTCTTCTCCAGGGCAACTTCCCAATCCAGGGATCAAACCCAGGTCTCCTATATTGCAGGCAGATTCTTTACCATCTGAGCTGGCAGGGAAGCATCGTATTTTTAAGGTACACAAATACCAAAGAAAGGAATATATTTAGTGCAATGTATATGCAAATATCTTTAGATATATTAAACTCAGAAATACTGAACCGGAAAAGAGCAAAAAGAAGTTCTGTAAAATACATGAACGAAGGCAGAAAAATTAAAACAATGATAATTAAAAACTAGAAAAAACACTCCTGACCAAAATAAATACAATTTATTAGCCAGAGTAACAAAAACTTCTCAATTCTGTGGCAAGGAGGAGATAAGGGTTTAATATCAGAATAGTTCAAAAATCAATGTATTTTAGTTTCGTTGTAATCTCAGGGCATATTCAAGTTAAATATAGAAACAATTTATAAGTCACTGCTTTTAATGATCATAGTCTTATGCTCTTCTTGTTTTTAATGTCTAGTATAAAAATAAAACATAAAGAACTTCCAATTAATTTTACACATAAAATTTCTGAATTTTAAGGATTTTATGAAATAAAGAATCACAATTTTGGTTCTAAAATGAGATAAACCCATGAAAATATCACAAATTAAAGAATGGTACCTTAGTATTGCTAAGAAATACAGTAAACATAGAGCCCACTCCCAATTATGCTTGAAATCAGTGGATGATCTAAGTATATTTCAAAGGACAGATCATTTCAGGTTGTTCTGTGGATATTTTTTTGTTTTATTCCAATAGTATTCAATATTTACTCAGGAAAAATGTCTAATAAATGCTCCTGAAAGAAATAATGTTTCAAGTGTAAAGTTGTCAAAGAAATACATTTCTACTCCAAATAAAAATAGATTTGTATTTTACTTAGTTTTGTATTCATGGACATACTCATTTCCATTTATAGAGATAAGAAAATCTAAACTTCACTCAATTTTGTGCATTCTCTGCCTATTTCAATCAAAAGTAAGCTAAGGTGTTTCCATAGTTCTTCAACGTTCCTTAAAGTTACCAAGCAAGTTTTTAGATTTATCTTACTAGCAGTCTCATTTTAATTGATTATTGTGTATGGGTACTTCATTTAATATTTAAAGTGAAGCCTCTAGAATTATTCAGTGCCACAGAAACGCAGTTTATCAGGAATATGTAGCTTAATGGCCCTAAGCCTGGAAAGGGCTTGGATTACTTTCTGAATAAAAAAAGGCCAGGGTGACACTAGCTATTATACAAGTGGTCTCTACCTGGTTTGGCTGGCAGTCCCAGACCAAAGAGAACTCTGTTGTCGTAGTTGGGAGCGTAGATTTTATTCTGAATTGAAAACCACTGAACATACAAAGTAGGTAGTTGGCTTAGGGTAGAAGAGTGTTTGCTGATGTGCTGCTGCATAACCTAATATATACTGTAAAATTATCACTTGGCTATTGAGGAAGAATATACTGGAGAAAGAGGCCTGGCAGGCAGCACTCCATGGTGTCCCAAAGAGTTGGACACCACTGGGCAACTAAACAACAACATGGTGGAGTTAGAATTTCAGTGATTATTCCTTGTGCATTTTATTTATAAAAACAAATACCAGAACTTCTTAAAAAACTAAGGCAACTTTTTCTCAGGATAAATATAATTACATATACTCCTTTAAAGAAGCATCATTAGATTAGTATTCTGCTATTCAAGCATTCCAATTCCCTGACAAATACATAGTAAACTACAGATAAAAGCATAACCTTACACACACACACAAAAAAACTGCCTTTGAATCTCTCCTACAATTAAATTTTTTATAAATTTAGTATTATTGTGAAGACATATTGTTGAGTTTCTTCTTTAAAACTGTCACAGTTGGGGAGGGTGTTGCTACTGGAATCATGAGGGTCCCAAACAAGAATGATACATAGGGAACCTGCTCACAACAAAGAGTATTTTAGCCCCAAAGAGTAATAGCACTTAATCTGAGAAATCCAGGTCTACCTGGACCACACGAGTGACATAAAATGAACTAGGGTCCAGAAACATATAACTTTCTCCCCTAAATATACTATTTAAAAAATCAAAGGTGTATTCACAAAGATAAATGGCAACCGAGGTAACTTCAGCCAGATGGCAGAATAAGAGGTCCCCTGCTGTAGTCCGCCTCATGGAAACACCAATTAAGCAACTATCCACGAAAAATACATTTGTGAGAATTCTGAAACAATTCACGGGAAAGTTTACAGTTCACCATGGAGCAAAAACCAAACCATAAACAAAAATCTGAGAGAAAAAAAAATGCAGTCAAAGCTTAAGAACACTTGTGTTTTACCATCATCACCTCTCTCCCAAGCTGCCACAGCGCAGGGCTCAGACGGGCAAGATAAGGCAGGGGTCAGATTTCTCACATGAGGGAAATAAGAGACCAAGGTAGATGTCCAACAACCTCCTCAGATACTCGCTGTCAAAACGGCCCACTTGTGTCAACTCACACAGACAGAACATGGGAAACCATCATTCTCAGCCCACTTGGGGACAGCTAGCAATAAGGACAGAGTCTTCGATGGCCAATCCACACAAATGCCAACGATGGCTCCTCAAACTTCACCTCCCATAGGAGCCACACCAACCCACCTGGAGCCTCGCTCCACTACAGAACTTTTCGGACTGGCCACACGCAGATGAGCTGACCCCAACCTCTCGGCGCAGGGCTCCCCCAGCAACCCAAACCAAGCTCGGAGCCTGTCCGCAGCCTCTCATTACCCCCTCCTCCAGACATGCCCGCGCCCTGCTGTCAGGGACTGCACCTACCCGTGCCAACTTTGCATGCAGACTGTCAGAAGTCTTATCCCACCTGCGGAACCTCGCCAGCAGCTCTGCCCAGCCCTGGAGCATGTTGGGAGCGAGCCTCCACCACGAAGGCCTTCTAGCGCCGGACCGACCGCAGGGCCCAGCCATTAGCCTCTGCATCACACAGCACTGCCCACTGGCCACGCCCATCCCGGAAAAGCCAGCAGGCTCCGCCCTTTCACGCAGCCTTCCTCCTGGTCTCGCTGAAAGGATGGGTCCTGCTGCCCCTGACAGTGGTGGGGTGACCTACCAGTGGCCTGTCCAGAATGCAGGCAGCAGGCTATTCCTGCTGGACAGCCGTAAACAACTACAGGGCACCAGCAGTGGCCCCTGCCCCACTGTGGACTCTGCGCACCCTAACAGTGATCCCTGTCTAACTGCAGACCCTGATAACAGGTCACCCCCAAGAGACGTCAGGCAGACGCTTGAGTGGGCACAGCAAAGGTCACCACCTCACCGTGGACAATGGAAACTGATCTGCCCAGAACTGTGGCCTGGTTCACACCGTCAGGAGCTTCCAGGTGAAATTTGACACTGGTACCTGAACATGGAGGGCAGGGAGAGACGGAAAATAGAGGTGAACCACTCCAAACTGGTAGGTGGAAATTTTAATAAGCAAGGAACTTAAATACGAGGCTTCTCTTGGATGGTGGCAACAGATGTAGTTCTCTCCATACCAGTCCGCCAGAATCTTGAAAGTTTACATGGAAGTCTTTACTGAGTTCACTCATGTGTTCTGTCCAGATGTGTCAATAACACTATTTACTATCTCAAGGTTGTGTCCTTAAAGCAGCTTCTAGCGTCGGGGAGGCAAGCAGAATGTACATGCGGAGGACAGGGCAAGGTGTGGTGAGCTTTTATCCCCCCCGCCCCCGGCCTTGTCTAGCTCACAGTCAGGTCCTGCTGAGGACCTCCTCCAACACTCCACCCCTCAGGACTAGCTCTTGCATGCTCCCTCTTCCCCGATAGGCCTTGGGTCCTCGGCAAGGGTTTCACTGGCGCGGTTTGTTTGGCAGCATAGACAACAAAGTATAGGCAGTTACAGGAGAAAAGGTGAATTAGAATAATGATTCACCAAATAAGTTAATCATTTGTTAACTACCCTAGGCTGGGAGTCAGATCACTCAGGGCTTCACCTGTGTCCTCATGTGATTTAATAAGGGCAATAACATTAGCAGACTCATCAGGTATGAAGACACAACACTCTGAATAATTGTATGAGTGCCTCCTTGCAAAGCAGGGTGATGTCCAAGGCCATCCTATTTTGGAGGACAGTTTTTCTCCTTAAATACATTTTAGTGTTCAGTAAGAATAGACTTTGTTGGCCCTCATTTAAGGCTTGCTGAGTGAATACAGTAAGGTCTTCTATGTGTTCTGTAAAGTCCTCCAGGCCAATGAAGGAAGCAAAGATAGTGGTCAAATAATTGTTCCAGAGAAAACAAAATGTGCCCCTCTGGCACCGAGGAGAGGGAGATTGGCAATTGTTACCATGGAAGAGGGGTTCTCCTCTATGCTTAGGGAAGACCCTAAGTGAAGAAGCCTAAACACCTAGATAGAAGCCAAGGCCAAAGTTTTGTGCCATATACTCACAGGGATTCCCAATAAATACCTGGGCAGCACAACCAGGCAGTGCCAAACCAGTAACTTCCCTTTAATATGACAGAATAGTCATTCTATGATGCACAGTTCCCATCATATCCATCTCATAACCTTGACATGATTAGGTGGATTCTGTTTAGAGTCATTTTTTGCTCCCACCATAAGGATGCAGGAACATTCAAATGTTTATAACCAAGGATAAGGCACATGAACTTAGCCCAAACCTGCGTATAACCACAGGTGGCTCTGCTGGTATTGTTAGATTTCTTTGGATTAGCAGTTTGATGGGCTGCCAGTGTAGTTTGATTGACAGTAAAGAATAACATGCCCAATGTTATTGACAGTGTTTGCCACAGGCCAGATTTATGAATCAGTATTGGTAATTGAATTAAGACAACTAGCCCTAGATGTTCTTTCTTAATGTACTGCTTCAGGGCCTTCTAATCCCTCCCTGGAGTGGCAGTTCTGACAAGGTAGGGAGGGGCAGCTGCCCATTGTACCCAGCCAGTGGATTGATTCATTTGCTGATCATACAAGTGGGCCCACTGTAGAGAGGTATTTTCATCAGATGCCCATCTCCTAACTGGTCACCACAGAAGCAGTGGAAGTCTAAGATCAAAAAGACAGATAGGTAGTAGGAAGTTGTACAAGTTCTTCCCCTTCTATAAGAAAGACACTTATGCCCTGATACGTAGATGTCAATGTAGCTGCACCTTTAGGAATTTGACCTAGTTATGCATGCCATATATGTTGGCCCTGAGGCAGCACTGTCAGGCATGAGGATTTGAACTGGCAGAAGGATATACCAGACCAGGACCCCTACCTTTTCCCCACTTGTAGTGTTCCATTTCAGTTATAGTGCTTTTCAACAGGATCAGCTTGCAGCAGTACAACAGGATCCCAGTGAAGATTATAAGTGGTTCCCTGTCATCTAGGATTGTAGAGTCACTCACTCATCCCAATGGAATGTACCATAACAAATTCCAGGAGTCAAAGCCTTTCACAGGTATAATGGGATTTGATGTTCTCAGCAGTATAGCACATTGATCCATACTGAGAGTCAGGGCATCGATTGTTTCCTGTGACTTCCATGCCTTTATGGTGTTGAGTGTCTCAGCAGGTGCCAGAGTCTGGCACAGGGAGCAACAAGCCCAACTTGCTTATCATTTAAATGCACTAAAACTTGGGATAGTAAGTTAGTCCACCCAGCCATGATGGTTTGGCCAGTTTAGTAATGTAGTATACTGCTTTAATATTCTAGAGAACACTAACCCTGTGGCTTGCAGGTTTACATGGAAGATGGAACCTTCATTCGTTGTCATGTTCTTCAGCCCAGTCTTGCACATCATGACTTTTGAAATATGACCCCTAATCACTGCTATTTGATAAGGGAATTCATACATGATACTCAGCTTCTCTAATCCCCTAGTAGTGGCAGCATTGTTTGCAAGGCAACTGGGGGTGCTTGGGTTAGGCCAGATATAATATCCATACAAACCAGAGCATGTTTGGAACCCTCACTAAGAGGCCAGTATAATCAGTTTGCCAGTCTCTCACTTGTTGGGAACTTCACTGGATGACCTCAAAGTCCTTTAGAAGTTGCCTTGGGCATTATTTAAAATACAGAAAGCATGTTGTTACTGCATTAAACGAGTTGTATTTCAAGAGCAATCTGGTACCCTTGGCAATATACCACCCCACCTGGATATTATGGTGGCCTCACTTTTTATGGATCCATTCTGCTTGTATCTACTGAAGCGTGTGTTGCTAGGGCTTGTTATCTGAGCTAAGACATCAGCTTCCTGATTGGCAAGAAATGTCAGCTCCTTATGAGCCAGTATATGGAAGACAGTAAGACTGCCTCAGGCTCTTGCAAGCAAACCCAAATGTCTCTCCATTTATCCTGACTCCACAAGAACTTATTGATAATCCTGCAAACTCTGGCTTCCCATTGTCCAAACCATAGAATTAATCCCTTCAGAACAGGCCAACTGTCAGTGCAAAGGGAGCTATTATGGCTTGGATTTATGAGTGATCGATCACCAGCCAACCTAACCACTCTGAGGTGAGCCCCCCCAGCTGCTGAAGTTTATCCCTGTTTCTAGTGTAGATATTGTTACTGTTGAGCTGAATGGTGACGGCAGTCCATGTGAATGGAATGCCAGACTAGATACATTAGTATACCAGGCATCAGCAGGAATTTCCTCCAGTCCCTTTCTACATGTCACAGGGACCACCACAGGATAGAGCCAGGGGTATTTGTTGGCTCTACATATTTTACAGGGCCTAGTAGCACCTGCAATTCTGGTGACAGTATATGGCAAATAGGGTGCCACTTAGCCAAAATGGGAGTTTGAGCTATAGTAGAGGTAGGTCCATGGAATATATCCTCAATCCACCCCTTGATTGGAAGGGAAGTTCTTATCATTACATGGTCTTGCTTTGTGAAATGCTCTTCCTGGAGTAGTACTATATGCATTGCTAGGAGCTATTTCTCTAAGGGGGAATTATCAGGTTTCTGCCCACTTCCAGAGTTGAAACCAAAATCCTAGGAGTACTCTCGTATGTTATCTCTGCCACAGTTCCCAACTCATAGCTTCAGGGATCACAGATACATCTACATCAAATGATAGACCTTTTTGGGAGATGCCTAGGGCTTTAACCTGATTCAGTAGTATTTTGACTTTTTGATTATTAATTTACTTGTTTTAACTGGAGAATAATTGATTTATAATATTGTGTTGGTTTCTGCCATACATCAACATGAATCAATAATAGGTATACATATGTCTCCTCCCTCCTGAACTTCTCTCCCACTTCTCACCCTGTCCCCTCCTCCCCAGGGAGCTCAAACCTGATGCTCTGTTTTTGACTTCTTAAAGGCAACTTGCTGTTCTTATTTCCAGTTCTGTACTTCACAAGGCAGTACAATGGATATAGGTGCTGTGCCAGGTGGAGAATAAAAGTCTTCCAAAACCCCTAAATCCCTACCAAGCTTGGTATCTCATTCACATTCTTAGAGTTTGGATAGCCTTTCACTTTATTAATTACAACTTCTGGGACAATGCACATCTTACTTAACCAAGGAACTCCCCAAAACTCTATAGCAGTGCCTGGGCACTGAGGGGGGCCAGAAAACTTCTGAGGGTTACCATGAACTAGAATGAATTTGGCTCTAGTTTCAACCAAAACCACCACATTTTGTTTATTTTGGGAAAACCAGTGAATATGGAGCTCAACATGGGGCTCACCTGAAAGCCATCTTGGCTTTTGTTTTTTACCTGGTACATGGAAGGCACCCACCCTGAATTGAATTGTATTTGAAGTCTCTGCTGAAATAGTAGGAGCATCAGGGATGGCAAGGTCAAGCAGGGCAGCTCTGAAGTATTCTTCATATTTTGGAGAGAACAACAATGTATTTGTGATGTCTTAATTTTTAAATGTCATCATCAAAACCAGAGTTAAAATATGGGATGACAAAGTATGGTTCAAATAAATTATGTGCAGACTTAATTCAGCCAAATGTAATAATATGGAGGCCTTTTCTCAGTCGCTTCAGTCGTGTCCAACTCTTTGCAACCCTATGGACTTGAGCTCTCCAGGTTCCTCTGTCTATGGGATTCTCCAGGCAAGAATACTGGAATGGGCTGCCATGCCCTTCTCCAGGGGATCTTCCCGACCCAGGGATCAAACCCTTTTCCCTTGCATCTCCTACATCGGCAGACAGGATCTTTACCACTAGCACCACCTGGCCTTTAATGACTACCAAAAACAGTTAACAATGTTCTATTGGGACTAAAACCAACTTCCAGTTGCTTGGAAATCACAGGGAGGTGAGGATTCAGGTGAACTTACTATAGATAAACCTTTTGAAAAATTTTGGTATGAAGATGAGATGATGAATTTATAACTAAAAGGTGTATGGATTCAATTTGGAATAAATAAACAAATATATTTGAGATGAAATTTTAGATCCTATTTGTATAAGAATGCTTTAGTAGAGACATAGATACAGAAAATGATAATATATCAGACAAAAGCACTAATTTTAATAATGAGATCTTGAAAAGAGAAATACAGATTACTGAGCAAAAATAAAGGCCTTGATCTTACAGAGAAATTTAAAATTCTTAACTAATAGTTAAGATAACAAAAAGGTATTGAGTATAGGAAGGATTGTCTACTTGGGAATGAGATGAAAATATGTCTTTCTTTTTAGGTCAGAGTAGCAAATAGTGGCTATATATATATATAAAATTCCCAGCTGTCCTGGTATTCTGATAATCACACTATATGCTTGAAGAAATAAATATTCTATATACATTGGATTACTCTGTATTATATAGACATTACTGACACTTTCTCAGTGTGATGTGTATATGTTTTTTTTTTCTTAATATTTAAAATATATATCATAGTTTCATGGACAAGCTTAACAATATTTATGGCATGCAGTATCATCCACACCAAATCCAGTCATTATTAATTTTACATGTATAATTATGTTCTGTTATAGATGAATGCAAAATTGTTCACATGTAGAAAAATACCATTATGGGTAAAAATACATAATATGAGATAATAGGTAGGTAGGCTAGATAGATAGACACAGATGATATAGTATAGATATATTTACATATTTATATATAAACATAATAATGTTTTCTATCAATCATTTGAAAAAACAAAGCATCTAGAGAAGGAGAAAAAAATTAAGTAAACTTGAATAGATAAATAGTATTGGATTATAATAAATACTGAATTAATTGCTGAGTTAATATTGTTGTAAACAAAAGCATACAATTTAATTTTTGAATCATTGTCTCAACAAAAATCCCTTAAATTTCTTGTTTTTCTTAGTAGTTGATTTTGCACATGCCATTAATGTTTTAACCTGCTTATCAAGCAAAATTATAACTTGACCCAGAAATCCAATTATCAGCAATAATAGAATTGGTATTGATTCTGATATGTGACAATTTCATAGCTACAACTATTTCTAAGACATATGAAACTAACTTCCAACAAAATAATTTTCCAAGCTGTGTGCACAGCCATACTCATATCCATCAAAATGTTAATAGTTCTTTTTCAAAATTCTTCCATTGCCCAATAAAATTCAGTAGTCGATATTTTTGCCTTTCGAGACACTGTCAGATCAAATTAGTATATTAAAAATATGATAAACCCTACAGTAAATAAAAATTACTCTTTACTATATTGTATTAAAATGTGTTTGGTGAGAGAAGGCTTATTTATCCTCAAAGATAGCCTACCAATATTCCTTGAGAATTGAGATATTACTCTTTAGGCATAGGGAAGTAAAATGCTATTTTAGGATGTTCACTATGCCTTCATATTTAAGAGTAATAAAAAAAACAGATTTTATAAATATACCTTTATAAATATATAAAGATTTTATAAATACACCTTTTATTAAAAAAAGAGCAATTCTGTGTTTGTGTGTGTTTATTTCAATATTTATTTTAATGAAGTTCTCTCTTTTCCTGAGGAGCCAACACCATAGTAAGGAATAAAGTAAAAATCATCTGACTTAACCCTTAATGTGCGATACCTTTTAAAAAAAAATCAATTGTATCACTCTGCCATAAATTACTTTCTGCCTAGTCTCCTGGGATCAGAAGCTTTTCTTCCCTCCCTATTATGCAATTAGATTTGATAAAGAATAAGAATTTTGGCAAACTCCAATAACCAGGACATAGAGGAGTAAGAAAAGTCAGGTAGAAGGGACATTTAGTAAAGGATTGTGTTTTCTGAAACTTCATTTAATTTGATTAAAAAATAAGTAGGAAAATCTGGGCTTCCCAGATGGTGCTAATGGTAAACAACCCACCTGCCGATGCAGGAGACCCAAGTGGGTTTGATCCCTGGGTTGGGAAGATCCCCTGGAGAAGGGTATGGTAACCTACTCCAGTATTCTTGCCTGGAGAATCCCATGGACAGAGGAACCTGGTGGGCTACAGTCCATAGGGTTGCAAAGAGTCAGACAGGACTGAAGCAACTTAGCAAGCACACATGCACACTCAGGAAAGTCAGATACCCATATTCTTGGGTTACATGTAGGTCTTTAAAATCCATTTTGATTTTATTTAATATATGATGTGAGAAAATATTAACCCTAATTTTATTCTTTTACATGTAGCTGTACAATTTTCCCAGAACCACATATTGAATAGACTGTCTTTTCTCGATTGTATATTCTTGCCTCGTTTGTCATAAATTAATTGACCATAAGTCTGTTTACTTTTGGACTCCTATTCCATTGATCGATGTGTCTGTTTTTTGTGCCAGAGCCATACTGATTTGATTCCCATAGCTTTGAAATATAGTGTGAAGCCAAAAAGTGTGATTTCTCCAGCTCTGTTTTTCTTTCTCAAGGTTATTTTGACTATTAAAGTCTTTTGTTTTTCCAGACAAATCTAAATTTTTTTTTCCAGTTCTGTAAAAAATGTCATTTTGGTAGAGATTGCACTGAATCTGAAGATTTCTTTAGGTAGTGTAGTCAATATTAATTCTTCCAATTCAGGAACACTGTGTCATTTTCAGTTTCTTTCATCAGTGTCTTATAGTTTTCTAAATAAATGTCTTTCAGCTCCTTAGGTAGGTTTATTCCTAGTTACTAATTATGTTATCTTTGGTGTAATTGTAAACAGGATTGTTTCCTTAATTTATCTTTCTGAGAGTTCATTGTTAGTGCATAGAAATCCAACACATTTATCTATATTAATTTTGTATCCTGAAATTTTATCATATTCATTGATAAATTCTAGTAGGTTTTTGGTAGTATCTTTAGGATTTTCTGTGTATAGTAACATGTCATCTGTGAACAGTGACAGATTTATGCTTCTTCCTTTCCAGTTGAAACTCTTTATATTTCTTTTTCTAATATGATTGCTGTGGGAAAGACTTCTAATACTATGTTGAACAAAAGTGACAAGAGTGAATATCCTTATATTGTTGCTGATTTTAGACGAAATACTTTCAGCCTTTCACTGTTGAGTATTATATAATGTATGGGATTATTACCTTGAGGTATATTCCCTCTATACCCACTTTCTGGAGAGTTATCATAAATGGTTGCTTTTTTTAGCAAAAGGTTTTCTGCATCTATTGAGATGATCATATCATGTTATATCTCCATTTGTTAAAGTGGTATATCACATTGATTTGTGGGTGCTGAAAAATTCTTGCATCCCTGGGGTAAATCCTACTTGATCAAGGTGTATGATCCTTTTAAAGTATTGTTGGATTCAGTTTCCTAATATTTTGTTGAGGATTTTTTTCATGTTTATAAGTGATATTGACCTGTATTTTTTTTGTGTGTTGATTTTGTGTTTGCTTTTTGTGGTATCTTTATTTGGTTTTGATATTAGGATAGTCTTGGCCTCATGAATGAGTTCAGAAGTATTCCTTCCTCTGAAATTGTATGGAATAGTTTGAAAAGGATAGGTATTAACTCTTATGTTTGGTAACATTCATCTATGAGTCAGGTCCTAGAGTTTGTTTGTTTGGAGTCTTTTTTTTTGTTACTCATTTAATTTTAATACTTGTAATTAATCTGTTCATATTTTTTTTATTTTTAGAAGTGGAATAAATTCCATTTCTAACTGGTACCGTTCATTTCCTTCTATATTTGGTCATACTTAAAACTTTGAACCCAATCAGTCTTCCCAAAAGATATAAACTAAGGAATCCATATTCTCATTTTAAACCAATTTACTTAAAATTTATAAAAGTTATCTTTTGTATATTATTATTTTATATACCACTGAATTTAATTCTGACTTGCTGAATTGTAATGTATATGACAAATGTGTATTGACACTTTTTTACTGTTTATCCTGAAATATGTTTCTAAATTGAAATATGCTATTCTAATTCCTATGAAAACTTGGCATCTCCTGTTAGATATAATCTCTGTCTAATCCACTAATTGCTATTATAGCATGTAAATACAAACTCCTTCAGATCAGATCCTGGTTGCCCTACTAACTAGACTGGTCTCTATGCCTTCATTTTGCTGCGTTTGAAATGGACATTATCATAATACTTACCTCATAATAGTGTTGTGAGGATTGATATAAAATATTTAAGCTAACATCTGAACTGTATTGTATGATAAATTATCATCTATTTGTTTAAATAGTACCCATCTACTTTCAACTTCAAAATGTAATTCACCATATTAACCAATTTAAAAGAGAATCTAAACAGAAATAAAAAAAGCATATGACAAAATCTAATATCAGCTGCTAATTTAAAAAATAATCTCAGAAAATATAATAAAAAGGAACTTAAGCCTAATCAAGGGCTTCTGTGAAAATCCAGAAGATAATATCATATTTAATCTGGAAAGACAATGTTTTCCCCTAACATGAGGAAAAATACAAGAATGTTTGCTCTACTTAATTCTATTAGCCATTATATTAAAAGTTCTAGCTAGTACAATTAGTAAAGAAATTAAAAAATGAACATTAAAACTGGAGCAAAAGTAAAATTCTTTTTTCATTATACTATGATCATATGTGTAGAACATTCTATGATATATACACAAAGGGGCTTCTCAGGTGGTGTTGATGGTAAAGACCCAGCTGGCAATGCAAGAAATGCAGGAGACGTGAGTTTGATCCCCTGGGTGGAGAAGGTCCCTGGAAGAGGGCATGGCAACCCACCCCAGTATTCTTGCCTGGAGAATCCCATGAACAGAGGAGTCTGGCTGGCTACAGTCTGTAGGGTCACAAAGAGTTGGACAGAACTGAAGCACATCTTAGCACACATGCATATACGAAAGGTTATTGAAATTAATAATTGTCTTTATAGAGGGTAAAAACACGAAATCAATTTTATTTCCTAGCAATTAAAAAACAGAATCAAAATTTTAAATAAGTCATTTCTTAAAAACATTATGAAAATATGAAATACCTAGAGATAAATCTGTTAAAGGGTATAAAGGACATGTACAAAAAAACTATAAAATATTTCTGAGAAAAATTTAAAAGGACCTAATTAAATGGGAAGCAATACCTTGTTAATATGTTGGAGAATTGAATATTATTAAAATGTCATGTCAGTTCTCTCAAAATTGATCTATAAATTTAACACAGTCCTAAACAGAATCCTGAGGCTTTTAAAATTATAATATCCAAGCTAAATTTCAATCATAATATGTAAGTGCAAGTAACTTAAATAGTCAAAGAAAATTTGAAAAAGATAAATAATATTGAAGGCAAATCATACCAAATTGTAAGATTTATTACAAAGGTAAAGTATTAAAGAGATTGTAATATTGACATCAATTGATAAATGGAAGAGTGAATCCAGAAATAGATCTCCACATATAGGGACAACTGATATTTCATAAAGCTACAAAGATAAGTTAATGGAGAAAAAAAAACTGTTCCTTTCAAAAAATAGAACAGTTGCAAATAAGGCAGCTTTAATCTATATGTCACAATATATTCAAAAAGATAACTCAAAATGGGTCAAAGATAGAATAGTAAAATATGAAACTATTAAGTTTCTGGAAGAAAATATAGAGAAAAAATTTATATAGGGCTGGGTTAGACAAAGATTACTTAGTTTGATACACAAAACCATGATTCATAAAATAGCAAATTGAAAGTTAAAATTTCATCAAAATTAAAACCTTCAGGTCTTCAAAAGACATTGTTAAAGATTAAATAGGCAAGTCACAAACTGGGAGAAAATATTTGTAAAGAACATATAAAATAAAGACTTGTATTAAGAATGTATAAAGAATGTTCAACTTAAAATGAGAAAACAAAACTCTTTGAAAAATTGGCAAAATATTTGAGCAGACACTTTACCCAAAAAGACATATGGCTATCATATCATTAGTCATTAGAGGAATTCAGATGTAAGTGACAAGGAGATATAACTACATATCTTATTATACTGGTCAAAATTTCCAAAGATTGACTATAACTAATGCTGGCAAGTCTGGCAGAACTATTCATAGAACCGTCATACTCTTGATGGAATCATAAAATGACAAGTTGATTTTGTAAGACATCTTGGGAATTCCTCAAAAATTTCTTATGATGGAGTAGTTTATTTCCTCATGGTCAGTAAGTCAGGAGATTCCAGCTGCTACTTCACCTTCTTTAAGAGCTCACTTAGGCTGAGTGCTCCCAGCATAATCTCCCTCTAGATTCAGTCAAGGCAACTGATTAATAACAACCCATGAGAGTGATAGCCCATCATATTCATAGGTCTTGCTCATATCTGCATGGAGTGTTTTATAGAAGTGAGGTCTATAAAGATATGTTGCTGTTGTTCAGTCCCTAAGTCATGTCTAACTCTTTGCCACCCCATGGACTGCAGCAACACCAGGCTTCCCTGTCCTTCACTTTCTCCCAGAGTTTGCTCAAACTCATGTCCATTGAGTCAGTGATGCTATCCAACCATCGTATCCTCTGTCATTGGATATCGGCTTAAAATTCTGCCTACCGTGATCCTCATGTAACCTCATCCCTACAAGTGATTATGCAACTTTAAAAATATTGTTCATAAAGCATCAGAAGATATTATGTTTTTAAAATGAACCGTAGAGTACAAATGGAATGAGAGTACTAACCACTTTGATAGGCATAATTGAACTGTACTGGTGAGTTTCTCTGAGAAAAACAAAAAGTAATGGATGGATATAGTGAGAAAGGAAGATAGGGGCAAGGGAGGAAGAAAGAAGGAGAGAAAGAAACAAAAATCAGTAGGATGATTCATGTTTTGTGATGTCTTAAAATCTGTCATTTTTAGGACATTACTTTAAAATAAATTATAAATCCAGAAGCCTATGCATTTAAGTTTTAAGAAGCAATTTGTGCAGTATACTATAATTTGTTATTCTTTCCTATTTCACAGTTGATCATACGAACTAGAAATCAAGTGAAGTGAACTGGGAAAATTTGTCTTCTCTCTCTTCTCCTGTTATTCTTTCCTGAACATGAGAGGAGGAGTAGTTTGCCAAGCAAATGAGTTTTGCATAAACAGTGTGTATGTTCTACCCATTTATTCTGGGTACTTCTTTATGGATTTGCCATTGAATAGGACATTACCCTGCTTTCATTCCCAGACCATGGAGGATTTTGTTTGGATGATCTGTGGTTGTCCACTTCTGATTTTGCATTTGAGTGGCAGAGACAGAAATACTAACCACTGACTCCTTCAGACATCAACCACCATTAAAAGCATTTAGTGCCTATGAATATAGAATGATGAAACTCAAGTAGAATGTACCTAGAAGATCAAGTTCACATGCATTACAACATTGAAAAGAGTTGATAGATTTAATATGCTCTGCTCCTTTATTTTTGAATTTTGTTCTTTGATTACAGATAGGCATTTTAATCTTTTAATACCTTTATTTCAGTTTTGTTAGTTATCCATGTTTTGCACCTGTTTCCACAGCTGTTAACCACTGTTCCCTCCAGAAATTTTTTGTACTACATTTTTTAAAATTTTAATTATTCTGTGTTTCTCATTAGTACTCTAATTTGGTGTCACGGTGTGAATTTCCACTTCTGAACTGATGACATGATAATTTGCCCATAACATAATTTCTGAAACCCTGAGGAATTTTGCTTCATGCCACATTTACTGTAAGGCATCAGAGTTTGAACATCAGGTAATTGCTTAGCTCTTGATATCAGATAGACCTAATTGCTTTCAGGGGGCTTTTGGCATAGCTTCCACACCTGCCTCCTAATTCTATTGAATTCATAGAGTGTAACACATTGGCCCTCCACTGTGTTAACCAAGTTATTATAGATTTCCACTAATTCCTCATTAGATGCAACAGTAAAGGTGATTTACCTCTAAGTATGCCTAGACACACAAAAAAAGATGTCCTTTTCATTATACGGGACTGGAATGCAAAAGTAGGAAGTCAAGAAACATCTGGAGTAACAGGAAAATTTGGCCTTCGAGTACAGAATGAAGCAGGGCAAAGGTTAATAGAGTTTTGCAAAGGGAACACACTGGTCATAACAAACACCCTCTTCCAACAACACAAGAGAAGACTCTACACATGGACATCACCAGATGCTTAACACCAAAATCAGATTGATTATATTCTTTTCAGCCAAAGATGGAGAAGCTCTATACAGTCAGCAAAACAAGACCAGGGGCTGACTGTGGCTCAGATCATGAACTCCTTATTGCCAAATTCAGACTTAAAATGAAAAAGTGGAGAAAACCACTAGACCATTCAGGTATGATCTAAATCAAATCCTTTATGATTATACATTGGAAGTGAGAAATAGATTACAGGGACTAGATATGATAGACAGAGTGCCTGATGAACTATGGATGGAGGTTCAAAACATTGTACAGAAGAGGGGATCAAGATCATCCCCAAGAAAAAGAAATGCAAAAAAGCAACATGGCTGTCTGAGGAGGCCTTACAAATCGCTGTGAAAAGAAGAGAAGCAAAAAGCAAAGGAAAAAAGGAAAGAGATTCCCATCTGAATGCAGAGTTCCAAAGAATAGCAAGGAGAGATAAGAGAGCCCTCCTCAGTGATCAATGCAAAGAAATAGAAGAAACCAATAGAATGTGAAGGACTAGAGATCTCTTCAAGAAAATTAGAGATACCAAGGGAATATTTCATGCATAGATTGGCTCAATAAAGGACAGAAGTGGTATGGACCTAACAGAAGCAGTAGATCTTAAGAAGAGGTGGCAAGAATACACAGAAGAACTGTACAAAAAAGATCTTCATGACCCAGATAATCACAATGATGTGATCACTCACCTAGAGCCAGATATCCTGGAATGTGAAGTCAAGTGGGGCTTAGGAAGCATCACTACAAATAAAGCTAGTGGAGGTGATGGAATTCCAATTGAGCTATTTCAAATCCTAAAAGATGATGCTGTGAAAGTGCTGTACTCAATATGCCAGCAAATTTGGAAAACTCAGCAGTGGCCACAGGACTGGAAAAGGTCAGTTTTTATTCCAATCCCAAAGAACGGCAAAGCCAAAGAATGCTCAAACTACCATACAGTTTCACTCATCTCACACGCTAGTAAAGTAATTCTCAAAATTCTCCAAGCCAGGCTTCAACAATATGTGAACCATGAACTTCCAGATGTTCAAGATGGTTCTAGAAAAGGCAGAGGAGCTAGAGATCAAATTGCCAACCTCCATTGGATCATCAGGAAAGCAAGAGAGTTCCAGAAAAATATCTATTTCTGCTTTAATGACTATGCCAACATCTTTGTGTGGATCATAATAAACTGTGGAAAATTCTGAAAAAGATGGGAATGCTAGACCACCTGACCTGCCTCTTGAGAAACATGTATGCAGGTCAGGAAGCAACAGTTAGAACTGAACTTGGAACAACAGATTGGTTCCAAATAGGAAAATGAGTACATCAAGGCTGTATATTGTCACCCTGCTTAATAACTTATATGTAGAGTACATCATGAGAAATGCTGGGCTGGAGGAAGCACAAGCTGGAATCAAGATTGCCGGGAGAAATACCAATAACCTCAGATATGCAGATGACACCACCCTTATGGCAGAAAGTGAAGAATAACTAAAGAGCCTCCTGATGAAAGTGAAAGAGGAGAGTGAGAAAGTTGGCTTAAACCTCAACATTCAGCAAACTAAGATCATGGCGTCCGGTCCCATCACTTCATGGCAAATAAATGGGGAAACAGTGGAAACAGGGGCTGACTTTGTTTTTCTGGGCTCCAAAGTCACTGCAGATGGTGATTGCAGCCATGAAATTAAAAGACACTTACTCCTTGGAAGGAAAGTTATGACCAACCTAAATAGCATATTAAAAAAGCAGAGACATTTCTTTACAAAAAAGGTCCATCTAGTCAAGGCTGTGTTTTTTTCCAGTAGTCATGTATGGATGTGAGAGTTGGAGTATAAAGAAAGCTGAGCACCAAAGAATTGATGCTTTTGAACTGTGGCGTTTGAGAAGACTCTTGAGAGTCCCTTGGACTGCAAGAAGATCCAAGCAGTCCATCCTAAAGGAGATCAGTCCTGGGTGTTCATTGGAAGGACTGATGTTGAAGCTGAAACTCCAATACTTTGACCACCCTATGTGAAGAGCTGACTCATTTGAAAATACCTTGATGCTGGGAAAGATTGAGTGCAGGAGGAGAAGGGGATGACAGAGGATGAGATGGCTAGATATCATCAGCGACTCAACGGACATGAGTTTGGTAAACTCCGGGAGTTGGTGACGGACAGGGAGGCCTGGTGTGCTGAGGTTCATGGGGTCGCAAAGAGTCGGACATAACTGAGCGACTGAACTGAACTGATGCGTATAGAGTATGGCTATAGCAAAATAATATTTTAAAGCTAGTTCATATTTTTTTCAATGCTTCCAACGTCTTATTCACTATATGGGTTTTAGCAACATTCTGTATCCTAAAATCACCTTTTTTCAGAAACTTAAATTTCAAAGAGTAATACTCAATCTTCTCTAGGCTTAGAAAATAAGTCTAGCATTTTTATCCAAATTTCTATGTGCTGTCTTATCTTGCAGAACTGATTTATTGATCAAAACACTTGAGAGTCTTTCATATCTTACAGCCTCAGTTTGTTGTGCAATTTGGAGTAATTATCTCACTTATTAAGGACTACCTTGTAGCTCAAACAATAAAGAATGCCTGCAATGCAGGAGACCAGGATTCGATCCCTGGGTTAGGAAGATCCTCTGGAAAAGGGAATGGCAAGCCACTACAGTTTTCTTGCCTGGAGAATCCCATGGACAGAGGAGCCTGTTGGGTTACAGTCTGTGGGGTTGCAAAGAGTCGGACACGACTAACACACACACACACACACATCTTACTTATTAAAAGATTTGAGATAAACTTTCCATACTTCATATATTAATATATACGTAATTTATATATATGTATGTATGTGGATGTACTAAATATACATAAAATTTTAAAATATAATGTGATATTTGTGAATTGCAAGAAATTTCTTTAACACATTTTAAGATGTGAATAGTTTATACTTTAAAATGTACATTTAAGTGTATTTAATAAATTTAAATAAATGGGGACTTAATATTTTATTTATTCAATAATTATTTATTTAAGGCATATATATCATGCTAAAACTAAATTATAGTACTGTATTTTAGAACTTTTTATATCATGTAATCGATTTATTACTTATTTTATAAAAATGTTCCAATGCCTTCGAGTTATTAATTCTAGCTATTCATAAAAGCTTTACTTATATTTATAAATTTGCTGTTTATATGAAACTCACAACTCTAGAATGTATGGTAAAATCTTTCAGTTAATTCTCATCAAAACATATTCAACCAATAAATATGGACAGTTTTGCTCTGAGATTTTTAAAAATTACTTATTGGTGTACAATATTATGTTACTTTCAGCTATACTGCATTGTGATTTGACATTTATATACATTCTGAAAGGATCACCATGATAAATCTAGTAAACATTTGTCACCACATTCCTTATCTTGTATATTAAAATCTCTGGCTTTTATTTTACAACTGGATATTTGTACCTCTTAATCCCTGTCATCTGTTTTTCCCTCTCCCTTATCCCCTTCTTCTCTGGCAACCACCTTTTACTATGAAACTATAAATCTGTTTTAATTTTGTTTTTTAACTTGTTTTGTTTTATAGGTTACACATATAAGTGAGATCATACAGTATTTGTCTTTCTCTGTCTGCCTTATTTCACTGTCTTTATTTCAGACTTTAAACTTTCTGTTTTGTATGGAGGTGTAGCCAGTTAACAGTGTTGTGGTAGTTTCAGGTGAATAGCAAAGGGACTCAGCAATAAATATACATGTATCCATCTTCCCCTAAATCCCCATCCCATCCAGACTAGAATGTAATATTGAGTAGAGTTCCATGTACTCTACAACAGGTCCTTGTTGGTTATCCATTTTGAACATAGTGGTGTGTATATGACCTTCCCATACTCTTTAACTATCCCTTATCCTCGACAACTGTAAATTCATTTTTTAAGTCTGTGAGTCTCTTGCTCCTTTGTAAGTTCATTTGTATAATTTATTTTTAGATTCCGCATATAAGGGATATCATATGATATTTCTCCTCTGTCTGACTTATTTAACTCAGTATGACACTCTCTAGGTCCATCTGTGTTACTGCAAGGCATTATTTCATTCTTTTTAATGGCTAATGATATTCCATTCTATATATGTATCACATCTTCTTTATCCATTCCTCTGTCGATGGACATTGGACATTTAGGTTGCTTCCAAATCTTGGGTAATGGAAACAATGCTGCAATGAACATCAGGGTGTATGTATCTTTTTGGATCATGCTTTTTCTCTGTATATATGCCCAGAAGTGGGATTGCAGAGTCATATGGTAGCTCTGTTTCTAAATTTTTTTTTTAAGGAACCTCCATACTGTTCTCTGTAGTGGCTGTACCAATTTACATTTCCATCAATAGTGTAGTAGTGTTCCTGTGTTTTCACACCCTCCCTCTCCAGTATTTGTTGTTTGTGGACTTTTTGATGATAGCCATTCTGACTGGTGTGAGTTTATATCTCATTATAGTTTTGGTTTGCATTTCTCTTATAACTAGAGATGTTGAACATCTTTTCATGTACCTGTAGGCCATCTGTGTGTCCTCTTTCAGACCTGCCCTTTTTTTGAGTGGGCTGTTTGTTTTGATGCTTTTAAGCATCAAAGGTTCTCCCCTAATAGCTATGTTGGTAAATAATCTGCCTGCTATGTGGGAGGCCTGGCTTCAATCCCTGGGTTGGGAAGATCCCGTGGAGAAGGGAAAGGCTACCCACTCCGTATTCTGGCCTAAAAAGAAAAACAAATATATCTAAAGTTGTTTGTAAATTTTGGACACTAATCTCTAATCAGTCACATACTTTGCAAATATTTTCTCCCAATCTGTGAGTTGTATTTTCATTTTGCTGCCTTTTAACAGGAATATTTCTTTTTCTTGGGCATGGTTTTTATCACAGGCTCCTGTACAATGTTTCAAAACTGTGTCCATAGTTCTTCAGGCACTCTAAACCCTTGAAACTATTTGTCACTTCCACCGAATAATCATAAGGGATTTGATTTAGGTCATACCTGAATGGGCTAGTGGTTTTCCCTACTTTCTTCAATTTAAGTCTGAATTTGGCAATAAGGAGTTCATGATCTGAGCCACCGTCAGCTCCCAGTCGTGTTTTTGCTGACTGTATAGAGCTTCTCCATCTTTGGCTGCAAAGAATATAATCAATCTGATTTTTGTATTGACCATATGGTGATGTCCATGTGTGGAGTCTTCTCTTGTGGTATTGGAAGAGGGTGTTTGCAGAACTTTGTTAGCCTTTTCCCTGCTTCATTCTGTACTCCAAGGCCAAATTTGCCTGTTACTCCAGATATCTCTTAACTTTCTACTGTTGCATTCCAGTCCCCTATAATGAAAAAGGACATCTTTTGAGGGTGTTAATTCTAGAAGCTCTTGTAGGTCTTCGTAGAACTGTGCAACGTCAGCTTCTCCAGCATTACTAGTCTGGGCATAACTTGGATTACTGTGAGGTTGAACGGTTTGCCTTGGAAACAAACAGAGATCATCCTGTCATTTTTGAGACTGCATCCAAGTACTGCATTTTGGACTCGTTTGTTGACCTTGAGGCTTACTCCATTTCTTATTCTAAGGGATACTTGCCTACAGTAGTAGATACAATGGATATCTGATTTAAACTGTCCCATTCCAGTCCATTTTAGTGTATGTATGGATGTGAGAGTTGGACTATAAAGAAAGCTGAGCGCTGAAGAATTGGTGCTTTTGAACTGTGGTGTTGGAGAAGACTCTTGAGAATCCCTTGGACTGCAAAGAGATCCAACCAGTCCATCCTAAAGATCAGTCCTGGGTGTTCACTGGAAGGACTGATGTTGAAGCTGAAACTCCAATACTTTGGCTGCCTGATGCTAAGAGCTGACTCATTGGAAAAGACCCTGATGCTGAGAAGGATTGGGGGCAGGAGGAGAAGGGAATGACAGAGGGTGATATGGTTGGATGGCATCACCGACTCAATGGACATGGGTTTGGGTGGACTCCAGGAGTTGGTGATGGACAGGGAGGCTTGGCATGCTGCGGTTCATGGGGTTACAGAGTCAGACACGGCTGAGTGACCGAACGTACTGAACTGAACTGATACCTAAAATGTTCATGTTCACTCTTGCCATCTCCTGTTGACCTCTTCAAATTTGGCTTAATTCATGGAACTAACATTCCAGGTTCCTATGCAATATTGCTCTTTACAGCATCAGACTTTACTTCCATCATCAGTCACACCCACATCTGGATGTTGTATTTGCTTTGCATTTGTCTCTCCATTCTTTCTAGATTAGATCTGATAGACAGAGTGCCTAAAGAACTATGGACAGAGTTTCGTAACATTGAACAGAAGACTGTGATCAAAAACATGCCCAAGAAAAATAAATGCAAAAAAGGCAAAACGGCCATCTGAGGAGGCCTTACAAATAGCTGAAGAAAGCAGAGAAGTTAAAGGCAAAGGAGAAGAGGAAAGATATACCCATTAGAATGCAGAGTTCCAAAGAATAGCAAGGAGATGTAAGACAGCATTCCTCAGTGATCAGTGCAAAAAATAGAGGAAAACAATAGAACGGGAAAGACTAGAGATATCCTCAAGAAAATGGGAGATACCAAGGAAACATTTCATGCAAAGATGGGCACAATAAAGGACAGAAACGGTATGGACCTAACAGAAGCAGAAGATATTAAGAAGAGGTGGCCAGAATACACAGGAAAGCTATACAAAAAAGATCATCAGGACCAAGATAACCATGATATGATCAGTCACCTAGAGCCAGACATCCTGGAATGCAAAGTCAAGGTCGGCCTTAGGAAGCATCACTACAAATGAAGCTAGTGGAGGTGATGGAATTTCAGTTTAGCTGTTTCAAATCCTAAAAGATGATGCCGTGTAAGTACTGGACTCTACATGCCAACAAATTTGGAAATTTCAGCAGTGGCCACAGGACTGGAAAAGGTCAATGTTCATTCAAGTCCCAACGAAAGACAATGCCAAAGAATGTTCAAACTACCACATAATTGCACTCATGTCACATGATAGCAAAGTAATGCTCAAAATTCCCCAAGCCAGGCTTCAACAGTCCATGAACTGAGAACTTCCAGATGTTCAAGCTTGATTTAGAAAAGGCAGAGGAACCAGAGATCAAATTGCCAACATCCGTTGGATCATCGAAAAGGCAAGTGAGTTCGAGGAAAACATTTACTTCTGCTTTATTGACTACGCCAAAGCCTTTGACTATGTGAATCACAACAAACTGTGGAAAATTCTTAAAGATATGGGAATATCAGACCACCTGACCTACCTCCTGAGAAATCTGGAGGTCAGGAAAAACAGTTAGAACTGCACATGGAACAACAGACTGCTTCCAAATCAGGAAAGGAGTATGTCAAGGCTGTATATTGTCACCCTACTTGTTTAACTTATATGCAGATTATATCATGTGACATGCCAGGTTGGATGAAGTGCAAGCTGGAATCAAGATTGCTTGGAGAAATATCAATAACCTCAGATATGCAGATGACACAACCCTTATGGCAGAAAATGAAGAAGAACTAAAGAGCCTCTTGTGAATGTAAGAGGAGAGTGAAAAGCTGGCTTAAAAACTCAATATTCAAAAACCTAAGGTCATGGCATCTGGTCCCATCACTTCATGGCAAATAGATGGGAAAACAATGGAAAGAGTGACAGACTTTATTTTGGGGTGCTCCAAAATCACTGCAGATGGAAACTGCAGCCATGAAATTAAATGACACTTGCTACTTGGAGGAAAAACTGTGACCAACTTGGACAGCATATTAAAAAGCAGAAAAATTACTTTGCCGACAAAGATCCATCTAGTCAAAGCTATGGTTTTTCTAGTAGTCATGTATGCATGTGAGAGTTGGACTATAAAGAAAGCTGAGCACCAAAGAATTGATGCTTTTGAACTGTGGTGTTGAAGACTCTTGAGAGTCCCTTGGACTGCAAGGAGATCCAACCAGTCCATCCTAAAGGAGATCAGTCCTGGGTGTTCATTGGAAGGACTGATGTTGAAGCTGAAACTCCAATACTTTGGCCATACTGAAACTCCAATACTGATGTGAAGAACTGTCTCATTTGAAAAGACCCTTACACTGGGAATGATTGAAGGCAGGAGGAGAAGTGGGCGACAGAGGATGAGATGGTTCGATGGCATCACCGACGCGATGGACATGAATTTGAGTAAGCTCCGGGAGTTAGTGGTGGACAAGGAAGCCTGGTGTGCTGCAGTCAATGTGGTCGCAAAGTGTTGGACACAACTGAGCGACTGAACTTAACTGAATTGAACTGGAATATTTAGTCTGCTTATTGCAATTCTTCATATGGAAAGGTCATGCCTGTCATTTTGTTGTTTTCTGCATGTGTAGTATCTTTTTGGTTCCCCTTTCCTCCATCACATGTGTCTTTTGTGTTAAATAGATAATTTCAAATATACCATTTTGATTATATTAAGGTTTTTTGCACTATTTTATATTGTTAGTTTTTTCTTGCTAGTTTTCTGGGAATTATAATTAACAACTTAATTTACTCTATTTTGGAGTAAAACCAATTTAGTAAAGGTAATAAACACAACTTATATAGATCCACTCCCACTACTTTGTATTATTATTTTCATACAAATTATATATTATGCATATATGTTCTTCAATCAAGTTTTATAGTTGTTACATTATTAGTTGTTTTTCAATACAGGATGAATTAGTTGCAAACAAAAATAATAAATGAGTCCTTTACATTAAAATGAATGGACAACAACAGTAACTCAAATGTATGTGTAAAATAAAGAGCACTGTAAATGTGGCTATATAACTGAACATAAAAGATTGCATGAGTGCATTTTTTGTTTGCAAAACTGGATTGCTTGTACATCCTCAATCAGCAGATCATATCTTTAAATTATTAATTTACTATACCAGCTACCGAACTTTCAATGCAATATTATGTATCACTCTTCTCTTACTGTGTTCAAGTTTCTCATTTTGTCTTAGTTTCTTACAATTTTACTATGGTCAATGTATGCGTGTATTTCTGCTGAGCTCATTTGTAGTCTCTGGAGTGTCTTGGATGTACAGATTAATGTTTTTCATTAAATTTGGAAAGGTTTGTCATTTTAAAAATATGTGCCCCCCGCTTTTTGTTCGTCTCATTATGGAGATTTCATAATGTTTATAGTGAAATTCTTGATGAAGTCCAGTAGATCTCAAGATTGTGGTATTTTTTCTCTCTGTCCCACAGACTAAATAAACCTGATGGTTCTTTCTTTAAATATATATATATAGATTGTCTCTACTGCCATTTTAAATCTACTATTGCATCCTCTATTGATTTTTTTTTTCAGTTATTGTACTTTTTGGCTCCAGTATTTCTATTTATTTAATTTTATAACTTCAGTTGCTTTATTGGTATGGTCTGGTAAGACATCTTTCCCATGTTTTATTTCATTCTTTATACCTGATTTCTTTTAGTTAAAGCTATTTATCATAACTGTTTTAAAGAATTTCTCTAGTAATTCCTGTCTGGCTTCTCTTGAGACAGCTTCTATTGACTACATACTTATTCTCATGTGTACTAACCATAATTTCCTGTTTCTTTTTATGTCTTGTAAATTTGTGGCACATCTGGAAGAAATATCTTTTATCAATATTTCCCACTGTAAAATTTTGCTTAAATATTACAACCAATAAATATATCATCCATGCCCAAGGATCCATGTGTGTGTAGCTGTGTGTGTATCTGTGTTGAGATGCACTCTTATTTTTCTAGCAAACTGTTTACACCTCTGCCTTACTGTCCATTTATTGCTTGTATTGAGCTTCAACGTGAACAAAAATTTAAAGTTTCAGGCATTCTGAGGTCTTTCCTGGGCACTCATATAGCCTTGCAAAAGCATGTGTTCTTTTGGGTCCTGGAAATATGTGGTAGCTTTTAAAGTCCTCTTCAGTTCAGTTAAGTTGCTCAGTAGTGTCAGACTATTTGCAATACCATAGGCTGCAGCACACCAAGCTTCCCTGTCCATCACCAACTCCTGGAGCTTGCTCAAACTCGTCCATCGAGGCGGTGATGCTATCCAACCACCTCATCCTCTGTTATCCCCTTCTCCTCCTGCCTTCAATCTTCCCCAGAATCAGGTTCTCTTCCAAGGAGTCAGTTCTTTGCATCAGGTGGCCAAAGTATTGGAACTTCAGTATCAGTCCCTCCAGTGAATAGTCAGGACTGATTTCCTTTAAGATTGACTGGTTGGATCTCCTTGAAGTCCAGGATACTCTCAAGAGTCTTCGCCAACACCACGAATCAAAGGCATCAGTGCTTCAGCACTCAGCTTTCTTTATGGTCCAACTCTCACATCCATACATGGCTACTGGAAAAACCATAGCTTTGACTAGATAGACCTTTGTTGGCAAAGTAATGTCTCTGCTTTTTAATGTACTATCTAGGTTGGTCATAACTTTTCTTCCAAAGAGCAAGCATCTTTTAATTTCATGGCTGCAGTCATCATCTGCAGTGATTTTGGAGAACCCAACAAAATAAAGTATCTCACTGTTTCCGTTGTTTCCCTGTCTATTTGCCAAGAACTAATGGGACCAGATGCCATGATCTTAGTTTTTTGAATGTTGAGTTTTAAGGCAAATTTTTCACTCTTATCTTTCACTTTCATAAAGAGGCTCGTCAGTTCCTCTTCACTTTCTGCCATAAGGGTGATGTCATCTGCATAACTCAGGTAATTAATATTTTTCCCAGCAGTCTTTTGATTCCAGCTTGTGCTTCACCCCAACCCAGCATTTCTCATGATGTACTCTGCATATAAGTTAAACTAGCAGGATGGCAATATACAGCCTTGATGTACTCCTTTCCCAACTTGGAACCAGTCTGTTGTTTCCTAAGGCCCACTTGACTTCACACTCCAGGAAGTTGACTCTGGGTCAGTGATCACACCATCATGGTTATCTGGGTCATGAAGATATTTTTAGTATGGTTCTTCTGTGTATTCTTGCTACCTCTTTTTAATATCTTCTGCTTCTGTTAGGTCCATTCCATTTCTGTCCTTTACTGTGTCCATCTTTGCATGAAATGTTCCTTTGGTATCTCTAATTTTCCTGAAGAGATCTCTAGTGTTTTCCATTCTATTGTTCCCTCTATTTCTTTGCATTGATCACTGAGGAAGGCTTTCTTATCTCTCCTTGCTATTCTTTGGAACTCTGCATTCAAATGGGTATATCTTTCCTTATTTTCTGAAATCCTGTATACTATCTTATCCTGGTGTTATTTGTTTATTATTTTTTGATTATCCTCTTCTTGCTCCTAATTATTACCACCTCAGGCAGCTAGTGTGTTAAACAAATGCCACTTACTGTTTTCAACAGATGTCTGGAGAATAGAATTGTCCACATAACTTGAGTTCTGAATCGAGACAAGTAATGATAGTCCCTGTGAGCTGAGGTTTTCAATAATCTGTCAAGCAAATACTCATAATTCTCTTGCTATGGGTGCTTTACCTGCCAAAAACCCATTCTGCTCACTCCAAGGACCACGATGTTACAACTTTTTGCAACTACCATGATATTGAGGTGGTTGATTTTCAAATTTGCTGCAGACATAGGGAGAGAGATGAATTAGGATAATTAAAATATCATAGAGCTTTCTATTTTTAAAGCAAGATTTTTTTATTTGAATAAACATTCCTTATATTTTGCAAGCCATTAATTAATTTTCAGAGTTCTAAAAATAATTTTGAAGATGTTTTTCATCTTTCTTATTGATATCTTGGAGTGTATTTTCCTTATTTCACTATTCCTGAAATTCTTCTAGCCTCCACTACATTTGAGAACTTACTTAATAGTATTACTTAGAGGATGGGAAAAATGCTTGGATATTCACTTATGATTAATTCACCAAATTCATAGGAGCAGTGTATTACTGAAATAGTGCTTTGCCCTTTATCATTAAGAGGAGATGGTGGCAGACTCATTTTATATGGCATAAACCTAGTACCAAGTTCTTATATAGAGCCTGGTCTTCGATAATGTGGATTATTCTGTGAATCTGGGTATTTCAGGTAGCTTCCAACATCTTAGTAATTGCCAAAATATTTCTCAAAAAATTATAAAATTAGCATTGTAATAATGATAGTGAGTTAAAAACTTTCCTTAAAGTCTTTAAGGAACAAATTGTTTAAGAAGAAGCAACATAAATCATGAAGGATTCATCTTTTCTCTGGATTCGATACAACAAAAATGTTAGGATAATAAAACTACCACAAAATGAAACATTTTAAAATCCAATATGTTAAAGAATGCTGCTTTAGAGAGCAAAATATGAATTTAATAGTGGTAAATTACTTCACTAAATGGGAATTTTTTGTGACTGAAAATTATTCATAACACATAAATAATTTCACCATTTTATTCAGAAAGCAGTTTTGAGCTTCTAACCTTTTATAAATCACTTATCCACATATCCTATTCGGGAAGATTGTTTGTTCTACATGAAAGCAAATTGTTAAAACAGAGAACCAAGTGAAGTTAAGTAACAGATAAATAATTCAGTTGGCTTGTGAGGAAGTCTATAAAGGAAGAATAGTATTCTCCTAAGCAAATTACTGGCAGAAGACAAAGAGCACATTGTAATGGAAGGCAAAGTGGTATAGAACAGAATGGTATGCTGGGGACACATAAACATGGTAAATGTGAGCTTAACTGAAGATTGGGCTAAAGGAGATAAAAATAGTGGTAGATATTGTCCAAATATAAAGAGTTAACAATAAACAAAAAGTTTTGATCTACTTTTTCAATCATATTTATAATATATTTGCAATGTAAAATTTCCTCCAGAGCTTTGTTCCAACATAATGAAAACTTCAAAATTAGCATACTACATTTACATCTGTAAATTACAAGGAAGGGACCTGGAGGGGATTTTAAAGGGCACAAGATATAGATATTAGTCTACTGTATGTTACATTCTGTAATATGACTATATTAATTTTGCATGGAAATTTACTCCTTGTGAGACATTTATAGTCTTATCACAGAGTTAGTTAATAACTAATACTTTCTGTCTTGAGCATTAGCAACATTATTTTACTGAAGTACTGACTACAATTTAATTCCTTCAGTTTTATTTATATTAAGCTTACCATGTATACAAATCCATAATACAGAGTTAATATGAAATATTCAAATTATAAGAATGTGAACTTAAAAGTTAGAGTCTGCCTGTCTCTTGTATTAGTTATTTCATCTGTCTAATTACCTGAAATTTAGTAAATTAAAACAATGAAAAATTGTCATTGCAATTTCTGTGGATTAGGCCACTGAGATACTAAAACTGGGTATGCTGCTCAGAGTCTCATAGGCTGAAATCACAGTGTCAGTTGACTGGGTTTTATCCAGCAGCTTAATTAGGGAAAGGTCCACTCCAGACTCCCTCAGATTGTTGGCAGATTTAATTTTCTTATAGTTGCAGTTCTGATTTCCTTGCTTGCTCGATGCCAGCTGGAAACTACTCTGTTGCTAGAGGCCACTCTCAGCTTTCTTCCACTTGGCCCCTTTCAGAGGCCATCTTAAAACACAGCAGCTTAATCATTGAAGTCCAGCAGCAGAATTTCTCTTGTGCTTTAGATCTTCTTTCAGGAAAGACTTGGTCCCTTTTAAAGAATTGTTTGATTAAATTAGACTCATTCTTTTAATTGACTCAAATTAACTGACTTGGGACATGACCATGGAAGTGATAACCCATCGACAATCCTGGCTTGACCTTGTAGGGACAAGAAACTCTCCTGTCTAACATGGAGGAGGAACTGATGATGAAAGTTTGATGTCTCTCAAGAATGAGGAAGAAGGTGCACTCCTCTCCCTCCCGACTTTTCCTTTGATTATAAAACTGTAGCCCACTAAGTTTGCAAGGCACAGCACCCTCTTCCCCACCCACTTGTAAGCCCCACAAGCATCCTGTTCTAAGAAATCACTTCTTATCTACCACTTTGCCTCTTGCTGAATTCTTTCTGCATTGAGACATAAGAACCAGAGATTCCTCAGAGCCCCCGAAGTGCCACCAACCAGTTTCATAAGTGGATGCTGCTGTGTGTTTCCTACATCTCTGGAGTGTTGACTGCTGTGAACTCAAAGATACTTCTTCCACTGGAACTTGCCCTTTGTAAAACAAAGAAATCTCATTTAAACATTCCTCCTTGAGTGTGTACCACTGTCCATGGTCTGGCTGATAGAAAGTTGTAAAATCTTGTACCTCTAGGCTCCAATGGAACAATTCTGAAAGTTCTTCCAGCTACTACAGTCCAATTTGTAATGTCTTCAAAGTTCTGCTTGTCTCTGTTCCACCTGGCTTTCTACATTCTCTCATAAATAGTGTTGCTAAAGAGTAATTTCTAATGAACTTTGTATATGCAAATCTCTTTCTCCACATCTATTTTGAGGGAACCTGGATTTGGACACAGAGTGTATAAAGCATTAACCTGACAAAAAGAAAACAAGGGGAACCCTGCCAGTAGACAGTAGCCATAACCAGCACAACATGCTTTCTGTAATTCTTGATTTGTTTGATTATTTACAGCACACCAACCTGAGAAAGCCTATTCTTAGTTTTATATTTCCATTCACTTTAGTGTAGTGGTTGAGGACACTGGCTCTGAAGATGAGCAGATCTGAGTGTGAATGCCAGCTGCAGTTCTCAGTTGATCTGTGCTCACTCACTTGTGCCTTCATAAGATTTGATCTCAACTTAAATGTGTAAGGCTCTCAGGTGATAGCTTATTGTTGTTCTCATTTGCATCTCCCTAATGATTAGTAAAGCTTTGAAAACCTTTGTTTTATTTGTTTTATAGAGAGAGCTATTTCCAGTTTGCTCCAACATTCATATCAGAAATGGTTTAGTTACCTTTGTGATGTTTGTATGCTCTGTCTATTCATAAGTATGTTACAGTTTCCATGTATTTAGTTTCACTTTATACAGCCCTACTGCCTACTGATTTGCAACAAAGTGGGGTTTATTATGCAAGGGTATGGTTTATTATGTTGCTGATGCATCATATTTAAACAGCTATGAAAATTAACTGCAGTGCATGCTCAGCAGCTAATTTTCAAACTCAGAGCTTTTGGGGATATGCTGGTCACCAATATATTTTAAAGGCAAGAAGATTTAACCAGTTTATTGCTGACCTTTAATGCCATTAAACTAGTTTGTAAATAGTAGATTTAATACTGAAACTCTGTTAGCTGTTCCTTTAGGGAAGAGAAAATACATGACTGAGTGGGAACCTTGAGATTAACAAAATGCTACACAGGTATAGCCAACTTGCATATATCCACAGAATCAGGAGAAAAATGATAACTTAAACATAGATGAGTATTTAAAGATATATATGCCCCTTGATTTGGATATACACGTCTCTGAAATTTAGAAGCATACTACTACAAGCAGAATTTGTAAATCGTGAAAACCTCTGCCTCAAATCTTTCTGTTTTTGCAATCCTCTTCATTATTGTCAGCATACCTATTTTTAAAATGAGATTAATCGATTAACTACCAAATGAGATAATACAGGTTCATGTATGTGTGCTAAGTTGCTTCAGTCATGTCTGACTCTTTGCGACCCTGTGGACTGTAGCCTGCCAGGCTCCTCTGTCCACGGGATTCTCTAGGCAAGAATACTGGAGTGGGTTGCCATGCCCTCCTCAAGGGGATCTTCCTGACCCAGGGATCAAACCTACATCTCTTATATCTCCTGCACTGGTAGGTGGCTTCTCTACCACCTGTGCCACCTAAACAGGTCCAGTCTAATGCAAAGACAAACTGCATGTCACAATTTCTGACTTTTATAATCCATGTAACAAGTTAGTTATTTGCACAGGATGGTAATATTTACTTATGCTGTTACATTTAAAAACTGCTACCTGACAGTTTATTACAAAATGCCCTGCAAAATACTGAAGCAATATTCATTGCCTAACTAATTCTGGTGTATAAGTTGCCATCACCATCATTTTCCTTAGTGGCCGTACCAGTTCACATCCATGTTAAGTGCACACCTACTGCCTTTTCCCCACATCCTTGCCAGCATTTGTTACCTCTTGTCTTAATAATAGATATCCTAACAGGTATGAGATGATAGCTTATTGTTTTTCTCATTTGCATCTCCCTAATGATTAGTAAACCTTTGAAAACCTTAGTAAACTATTGAAAACATTTTTCAGGTTAGCTGTCAGATATCTGTTTGTCTTCATTAGAAAAATATCTATTCAGCTGCTTTGCCCACTTTTCAATTGGGTTATTTATTTTTTTTTTTTTTGCTGTTGAATTTTATATTGTTTTCTCCTATTCTGTGTGTTGCCTTAAATTTGATGACTACTTCCTTTGCTGTGCAGAAGCTTTCTAGTTTGATGTAGTCCCACTTTTCATTTTTGTCTTTGTTGCCTTTATTTTTAATGTCAACCCCCCCCAAAAAAAATATTGCCAAGACTGATATCAAGGAGATCACCTCCTGTGTTTTTCTCTATGAGTTATATGTTTTCAGGTTTTACATTTAATAATTTAATCCACTGTTGAGTGTTTTTTGGGGTATGGTGTAAGATAGAGGTCTAGTTTCATTCTTTTTCATGTTCCTGTCAAATTTTTCAATTAATTGAAGAGACTGTTCTTTTCCCATTGTATATTTTTGATTTTTGGTCATAAATTTATTGACCATATGCATGTGTGTTTGTTTCTGGACTTTCTCTTCTGTTTCATTGATATTGTATCAGTTTTTATGCCAATGCCATACTATTTGGGTTGCTATAGCTTTGTTATATAGTTTGAAATCAGGAAGTAAGGTGCCTCTGGCTTTGTTTTCCTTTCTCAGATTTTTTGCTCAGTGAGTCTTTCAAGTTCCGTACCGCAATTTGATATTTATTTCTCTTTTTGTGAAAAACACAATTAGAATTTTGATAGGATCTGCATTATATTTGTGGATCATTTTGGCTAGTATAGATATTTTAATAGTATTGACCCTGCTAATCCATGAACACAAGTTATCTTTCCTTTACTTGTGTATTCTTCAGTTTCTTTTATCAATGTTTTATAGTTGTCAGTATACAGATTTTTCAGCTCTGGTTAAATTTATTCCTAAGTATATTATTCTTTTTGATGCTATTATCATTGGGATTTTTTTCCCTTAATTTCTCTTTCCAGTAGTGTATTGTTAGTGTGGCAATGCAACAGATTCTTATATACTTATTTTGTATCCTGCAATTTTCCTAATTCATTGATTAATATAACAGTTTTTTTGTAGAATATCTAAGATTTTCTGTGTATAAGATCACAGTGCCTACAGAGGCAATTTTACTTCTGTATTTCCAGTTTGGATAGGGCTTCCCTGGGGGCTCAGACAGTAAAGAGTCTGCCTGCAGTGCAGGAGACCTGGGTTCAATCCCTGGGTCAGGAAGATCCCCTGGAGAAGGAAATGGCAACCCACTCCAGTATCCTTGCCTGAAAAATTCCATGTACAGAGAAGCCTGGCAGGCCATATACCCATGGGGTCACAAAGAGTCAGACACAACTGAGTGAATTCACTTTCCAATTTAGAAACTTTGATTTATTTTCTTGCCTGATTACTCTGGCTAGAACTCCAGTAGTATGTTGAATGAACTTTATTATAAGGTATTTACAAATAAGCTGTAATAGCAATAGTATGGAAAATAAAATTGAATTTTCTTTCATTTGTTAAAAGGATACAGTATGTTGGACTATTGATCGTCACCTAATAACAGATTACAAAAGTGTTTTAATTTTTTCCTTTACCCATTGGGAAGTCTACCTAGAAAACAAAGATTTTATGACTTACTGAAATAATTTCCAGTGCTTATTTTATCTTTATCATGTCTTTGATAACCTGGGGGAACTAAGTCTTCACTATTAGAAAAGCTAAGAGTTTTGCAGAATGTAAGTTGGACGGTGAAGAAAGCTGAGTTCTGAAGAATTGATACTTTTGAACTGTGGTGTTGGAGAAGACTCTTGAGAGTCCCTTGAACTGCAAGAAGATCCAAACAGTCCATCCTAAAAGAGATCAGTCCTGGGTGTTCATTGGAAGGACTGATATTGAAGCTGAAACTCCAATACTTTGGCCACCTCATGCAAAGAGTTGACTCATTGGAAAAGACCCTGATGCTGGGAAGGATTGGGGGCAGGAGGAGAAGGGGATGACAGAGGATGAGATGGCTGGATGGCATCACTGACTCGATGGACATGGGTCTGGGTAGACTCCGGGAGTTGGTGATGGACAGGGAGGCCTGGTGTGCTGCGATTCATGGGGTCGCAGAGTCGGACACAACTGAGCGACTGAACTGAACTGAACTGAAGTTGTTTTATAACTGTGAAACTTTCTGTGTTTGCGTTAGATGTCTTTTTAACTTGCTTGAACAGATAACCAAGTTCATATTCAATCAAGTGTTTAAAATTTTTGGTTTGCACATTTTGTAAATTTTCTGTAATCATATTCTAAATGAGGACTTTTGACCTCAAACTAATTTTGTAATTTTCAGTTGGACCCTAGGACATCTCAAAAGTTTTCTTGTTTTTCCTCCTTTTACAACAGAGATGTTAAACTAATTAGGCTTATTTAATATATATTAAATTAATGGAAATGTTATAAAATAAAAAAGGAAGCTAGCCTTTCTTTAGGTTCTAATTGTTTGGATATATATTATTTATGTAAGTATTCCTGAAATTATATAAAATTCTAGAAATCAGGTATGGACTGGCAAAATGTTACTACTCATAATTCTAGTTATTATCTTAAAATCTTTGAAACAAAAATAATGCAATTTGCTTGCTAATTATGTTGTAGTGAACTCTCATGAGGCCTTTAATCATGACCACTTTTTGGTCTTTTGATATTTACACAGATTTATTGTTTTATCTGAACCTTTTCCAAAAGTGCTTCCTCTTCAAAGAGATTCATGAAAACAACTGACAAGTACAGGTTTCTGATAAGTTTCAGATCGTACCACTGAAGTAGGTAATAATTTTCTGAACAATAATGGTGAAACTGTTGGATTCATATTGGTAAATATACCTTTGTAAACAAAAATAGAATATTGATTTGTTTCTCTCTACCTGATTCTGGCACAATTCAGAAACTCTTATTGAGTAATTTTATTTTTCATGACAATAAAGGCATTTTCATAAGTTCAATAAAAATTATTATCCTTGTCAGAGAATGCACTTGGGCAAGTTCTTTACTTGACTTCTTAGCCTATAGAGTTTTTAAAAATCTAATCTGAAATTCTTTGTTACTAGTTTTAAGAAATTAAGGTAAATTTTATGGAGCTCATAAAACCCCTTAGATATCACCAAAGTTTTAACTTTAACAACATATCTGAAAATATACATAAAACCACGAAGACTTATTTTGCAAATAAATTAGTCTTACTGTGATTATCTTTGTTAGAAATCAGGGTAACTGTATAGAGAAAAACTGAATTCCAATAGAAAATCATAATATAGCCTTGTGGAGATTCTACCCCTGTTTATTGTTTTTGAGGTTTTGTTATCTACCTATAAACTGGACTGGTTTCTAAATTCTTCCAATTTTCTCTAATATCTGATGACAACTCTCCAAATGAACATTTCCAGTTTTCTTCCAACAGTCTGACTTAAAGTCACTAAGAAAAAAAAATATTAACTTCCCTTTTCTCAAAGCGCTGCAAAATGAAGCTAGAAAAATTGATATAAATGTCAGAGAAATTGCTAGAATGGCACATGTGTGGACAGTCATTGCGTGTGGACAGTCTATGTGTTTATTGTTTTTTGGTTATTCAGAAAGTGTGCAAGAATACCCAGTGACATAACCAGAGATATTTAAACCACAGAAGATGTTCAAGCCCAACATCACAAGTTTGAAGTAGAAATCTCAATTTGGCTGCCATGTAGACTCAGAGGCTGATTTGCAGTCTACTTCAACCATTAACATTTCTTTTTGTTTATTTGCTTGTTTCCATAGGAGTTTTTGTTGTTCGGTCACTAAGTTTTGTCTGAGTCTTTGCAACGCAATGGACTACAGCATGCCAGGCTTCCCTGTCCTTCACTGTCTCCTAGGTTTTGCTCAAACTCATGTCCATTGAGTCAGTGATGCCATCCAACCGTCTCATCCTCTGTCATCCCCTTTTCCTCCTGCCCTCAATCTTTCCCAGCATCAAGGTCTTTTCCAATGAATCAGTTCTTCGCATCAGGTGGCCAAAGTATTGGAGCTTCAGCATCAGCATCAGTCCTTCCAATGAATATTCAGAGTTGATATCATTTAGTATCAACTGGTTTGATCTTCTTGCAGTCCAAGGGACTCTCAAGAGTATTCTCCAACACCACAGTTTGAAAGCATCAGTTCTTTGGTTTCAGACTTCTTTAGGGTCCAACTCTTACATCTGTATGTGACTTCCATAGAAATGCCTCTCATTAAATAAGACAAAAATATAATTTCTCATACCATACCGGACTAACTTTAGAAGGTAACCTTTAGCAAAACCTCCTGTAATGAGACACAACTGTTTGAACTGACTTCTTCTCAAGACTGAGAGACTGATTCAAAGAGATAGAGCAATAAAAAAATTTGACTTGCAGACTATGAAACTTCTTTGGAAAATTTAAAAGAGGATAAATAAAAAATAACAAAATGCTCCAAATGTGCCTATTTGGTGTAGGATTATTTTGAACTAGTAAAATGATTTTTAACAACAGATTTGCTTTGGATTATTTATTGTCTGAACAAGGAAGACTCTGGCATAGCAATTATCTCCTACTGTATCTATATCAACAACTCTGGTATTATAGAAACTCAAGCATTAGAAATTAACAAATAAGCCTCTTGTTTAAAAAAAAAATCTATGCCTCTTCAAATACATTCTTTAACTTGCTTGATATCAAGTTTGGTTTGGTTCATGAGAGCCCTAGCTAAGAACATATTAATATTTCAGTCTTTTGGTGTTGTATTCTCTCTGGTATTTTAGTCTCCCTGGTGCATTGTCTTCTCTCAAGGGTCTGATTTGCATCAGACCCTTGTAATCATACATTCTCATTATGAATGTATGTACATCATACATTCTCATTACAGTTGGAGAAGCAAACAAGTATAAGAATGACATGAAAAGCAAAAAGAATTCTTTCATGGACATGACACCATAATCTATGAAGTGCATGCCAAAAACAGTCTAACCCTGATGGTAACTGAGAATGGTGCTAATACAGACTTATTGGTCTGCCTTTCATGTATGACAGGATGACCAAAATGATGGATTTAAATATTATCGAAATAAGGAAACTACTAAACTGATGTGCCTCTCATGCCTTGGTGGACCATATAAGCAAACCAAAATATAGCTACAGTTGTACTTGTGTCTAAGAAAGTGAAACTTAAAAGTGAAGTGAAGTGAAGTTGCTCAGTCATGTCCGACTCTTTGCGATTGCATGGACTGTAGCCTGCCAGGCTCCTCTGTCCATGGAATTTTCAAGGCAAGGATACTGGAATGGGTTGCCATTTCCTTCTCCAGGGGATCTTCCCAATCCAGGGATCAAACCCAGGTCTCCTGCACTGCAGACAGACTCTACCATATGAGCCACTAGGGAAGAGTAACCAATCACAAATAGCCAACTAAGCTTTCCAATATAAAGCACTTGCTTATACTACAATCAGTTAAAGAATTAATTTGTTTTGTTTTCATGGGTTTTTTGTTTGTTTCTGTTTGTTTTTTTAATAAAAACCTTGCCCTTACATCCTGTCAGTGGAACACTCCTAACTACTATTAATTTGGTGATGCCCAATTCACATCAATATTTGCTCAAATAAAAGTCTTCAGAATTGCAACACACCTCAGTTTGCTTTTAACATTACCAAAATATATATCAGATTGTTCTTATATTCCTAGAATAACAAAGGAGAAAGACGAACAAATATAGAATTAGCACTTTTTGTAGTTTTGCCTCTAAGTGATATCAGTATTAATATTTGGTAAATCTTTCATGTGCTTATGGTTTTAGATAGTGTTAACTGTACTGCTATGACCAATGTGTTCTCTTGGCAAAAATCTATTAGCCTTTGTCCTGCTTCATTCAGTACTCCAAGGCCAAATTTGCCTGTTACGCCACATGTTCCTGACTTCCAACTTTTGCATTCCAGTCCCCTATATTGAAAAGGACATCTTTTATGGGTGTTAGTTCTAAAAGGTCTTGTAGGTCTTCACAGAACCGTTCAAGTTCAGCTTCTTCAGCGTTACTGGTCGGGACATAGACTTGGATTACCGTGATATTGAATGGTTTGCCTTGGAAACGAATATAGATCATTCTGTTGTTTTTGAGATTGCATCCAAGTACTGCATTTCGGACGCTTTTGTTGACCATGATGGCTACTCCATTTCTTCTAAGGGATTCCTGCCCACAGTAGTAGATATAATGGTCATCTGAGTTAAATTCACCCATTCCAGTCCATCTTAGTTCGCTGATTCCTAGAATGTTGACGTTCACTGTTGCCATCTCCTGTTTGACCACTTACAATTTGCCTTGATTCATGGACCTAACATTCCAGGTTCCTATGCAATATTGCTCTTTACAGCATCAGACTTTGCTTCTATCACCAGTCACATCCACAGCTGAATATTCTTTTGCTTTGGCTCCATCCCATAATTCTTTCTGGTGTTATTTCTCCACTAATGTCCAGTAGCATGTTGGGCACCTACCGACCAGGGGAGGTCATCTTTCAGTGTCCTATATTTTGCCTTTTCATACTGTTCATGGGGTTCTCAAGGCAAGAATACTGAAGTGGTTTGCCATGCCCTTCTCCAGTGGACCACGTTCTGTCAGACCACTCCACCATGACCCATCCCTCTTGGGTGGCCCCACACGGCATGGCTTAGTTTCTTTGAGATAGACAAGGCTGTGGTCCATGTGATCAGATTAACTAGTTTTCTGTGATTATAGTTTCAGTGTGTCTGCCCTCTTATGCTCTCTCGCGACACTTACTGTCTTACTTGAGTTTGTTTTACCTTGGACGTGGGGTATCTCTTCACGGCTGCTCCAGCAAAGTGGAGCCATTGCTCCTTACCTTGGACAAGGGGTATCTCCTCACAACAGCCCCTCCTGACCTTGAATGTGGAGTAATTCCTCTCAACCCCCCTGTGCCCACGTAGCCACCACTTCTTGGAACTGGGGTATCTCCTCTGGGCCACCGCCCCCAGCCTCAGATGCGGGATGACTCGTCTCCCCGCCACCCCCAGCCTCCGGCCCGGGCTGGCTCCTCGGGGGTGGGCTAGCTCCTCTCGGCTGCTGCCCCCGGCCTCTGGCCTGGGGTAGCTCCTCTCGGCCGCCTCTCTCGGTCTCAGGCATGGGGTAGCTCCTCTCAGCCATGCTTCTGCAAAAAGAACACAAGAGAAGACTCTACATATGGACATCACCAGATGATCAACACCAAAATCAGATTGATTATATTCTTTGCAGCCAAAGACGCTCTATACAGTCAGCAAAAACAAGAGCAGGAGCAGACTGTGGCTCAGATCATGAACTCCTTATTGCCAAATTCAGACTGAAATTGAAGAAAGTAGGGAAAACCACTAGCCCATTCAGGTATGACCTAAATCAAATCCCTTATGATTATACAGTGGAAGTGACAAATAGATTTAAGGGACTAGATCTGATAGACAGAGTGCCTGATGAACTATGGATGGAGGTTCCTGACATTGTACAGGAGACAGGGATCAAGACCATCCCCATGGAAAAGAAATGCCAAAAAGCAAAATGGCTGTCTGAGGAGGCCTTACAAATAGCTGTGAAAAGAAGAGAAGTGAAAAGCAAAGGAGAAAAGAAAAGATATATCCCATCTGAATGCAGAGTTCCAAAGAATAGCAAGGAGAGATAAGAAAGCCTTCCTAGGAGATCAATGCAAAGAAATAAAGGAAAGCAACAGAATGGGAAAGACTAGAGATCTCTTCAAGAAAATTAGAGATACCAAGGGGACATTTCATGCGAAATGGGCTCGATAAAGGACAGAAATGGTATGGGCCTAACAGAAGCAGAAGATATTAAGAAGAGGTGGCAAGAATACACAGAAGAACTATACAAAAAAGATCTTCACGACCCAGATAATCACGATGGTGTGATCACTCACCTAGAGGCAGACATCCTGGAATGTGAAGTCAAGTGGGCCTTAGAAAGCATCACTATGAACAAAGCTAGTGGAGGTGATGGAATTCCAGTTGAGCTATTTCAAATCCTGAAAGACGATGCTATGAAAGTGCTGCACTCAATATGCCAGCAAATCTGGAAAACTCAGCAGTGGCCCCAAGACTGGAAAAGGTCAGTTTTCATTCCAATCCCAAAGAAAGGCAATGCCAAAGAATGCTCAAACTACTGCAAAATTGCACTCATCTCACATGCTAGTAAAGCAATGCTCAAAATTCTCCAAGCCAGGCTTCAGCAATACGTGAACTGTGAGCTTCCAGATGTTCAAGCTGGATTTAGAAAAGACAGAGGAACCAGAGATCAAACTGCCAACATCATTTGAGAGTTCCAGAAAAACATCTATTTCTGCTTTATTGACTATGCCAAAGCCTTTGACTGTGTGGATGACAATAAACTGGAAAATTCTGAAAGAGATGGGAATACCAGACCATCTGACCTGTCTCTTGAGAAACCTGTATGCAGGTCAGGAAGCAACAGTTAGAACTGGACATGGAACAACAGACTGGTTCCAAATAGGAAAAGGAGTACGTCAAGGCTGTATATTGTCACCCTGCTTATTTAACTTACATGCAGAGTACCTCATGAGAAACGCTGGGCTGGAAGAAACACAAGCTGGAATCAAGATTGTTGGGAGAAATATCAATAACCTCAGATATGCAGATGACACCACCTTTATGGCAGAAAGTGAAGAAGAACTAAATAGCCTCTTGATGAAAGTGAAAGAGGAGAGTGAAAAAGTTGGCTTAAAGCTCAGCGTTCAGAAAACTAAGATCATGGCATCTGGTCCCATCACTTCCTGGGAAATAGATGGGGAAACAATGGAAACAGTGTCAGACTTTATTTTGGGGGGCTCCAAAATCACTGCTGATGGTGATTGTAGCCATGAAATTAAAAGACACTTACTCCTTGGAAGGAAGGTTATAACCAACCTAGATAGCATATTTAAAAGCAGAGACATTACTTTGCCAACAAAGGTCCATCTAGTCATGGCTATGGTTTTTCCAGTGGTCATGTATGGATGTGAGATTTGGACGGTGATGAAAGCTGAGCACCGAAGAATTGATGCTTTTGAACTGTGGTGTTGGAGAAGACTCTTGAGAGTCCCTTGGACTGCAAGAAGATCCAAACAGTCCATCCTAAAGGAGATCAGTCCTGGGTGCTCATTGGAAGGACCGATGTTGAAGCTGAAACTCCAATACTTTGGCCACCTCATGCAAAGAGTTGACTCATTGGAAAAGACCCTAATGCTTGGAGGGATTGGCAGCAGGAGGAGAAGGGGACGACAGAGGGTGAGATGGTTGGATGGCATCACCAACTCGATGGACGTGGGTTTGTGTAAACTCTGGGAGTTGGTGATGGACGGGGAGGCCTGGCGTGCTGCGATTCATGGGGTCACAAAATTCGGACACGACTGAGTGACTGAACTGAACTGAACTGAACCGTACTGCAAGTATGCAGCAACTTTTTTAAACAATTGATTTATTTATAATTTGAATCAATCCTTATACTTAAGTCTGAATTAATCTACATAGCACTTCATTCAGTCATGCTAACTAATTAGAAACATTTTGGGCAATGAAACTACTTATTAATTAAGAGGACATTATCCTTGAAATCTCTACCATCTGTAATATTCTAGGATTCCTTAATCTCTTTTGATACCTTAGAAGCTCTTTCCTTCTTATACAGATTCCAGCTTTGAAGGGTGAGTCATTAACTTTTGGCATGGATTTATATATTTTATGTTGAAACACTATAAAGAAACTCTCACTATTATAACCTCCCTGTTAGATCTTCTTCCTTGGTAAAATTTGTGCGTTTTATTTTTTTAATTAATTAATTTATTCTAACTGGAGGATAACTAGTTTACAATATCGTGATGGTTTTTGCTATAAATCAACATGAATCAGCCACAAGTACTCATGTGTCCTCCACCTCCTGACCCCCTTCACCTCCCTCCCCACCCTATCCCTCTGGGTTTTCCCAGAGCACTGGCTTTGGATGCCTTTCTTCAAAATGCATGCATTTTAAAGTACTGGAGCAAAACTATCTTGTAGTTCAAAAGAAACTAAGTTATTATTTGAGAGGTGTATTCATATTTTTCTCCCCTGTATTATGACCAGCCTCATCTAAGTTCCACACAGACGAGTGGATTATCCAAAGAATTCATCCCGTGTAATAAAAGTCCACTAAACTCACCCCTCATCCTTTTTTTTTCTTTCAGGTCACCACCCAGGGATTGAGCCTGGGCCACTGGGTGAAAGTGCTTGGTCCTAAGCACTGGACCCAAGGAATTCCCACCCCTCACATTTTTAGGAGATGTTTCCATCAGAGAGTCTTCCTAAGATGCTAACCTTTTCACTGTGTAAATGTATTTAAAATTAGCCTCCAAAAGTAGCTCTTTTTTTAGTTTTTTTTTTATGTTGATGTAATTTTCTCATAGAGGATCAGATTGAAACAGACTATTATAGTTAGTAAAAAGGATGTAACTGAGATAACACTGGAGGGGCTGGAACAAAAATATGAACCATGAAATGTCTTAGAATTTTCTCAGCTCTCTAGAGTGGTGCTAAGCGCTGATTAGATAGATTATACTGCTTTAGGGATATTTATAAAATTTTCTGAATACATAGCTTCTTTCAATGAAATTAAACTTTTTTTTTCAATATATTATATGCAGATTGTATGTAAGGGAGAAATTGTGACCCAGTTTTAAACTGATATGAAGATAGTTTTTAAATATCCATATCACAGTAGATTTACTGGCATATATCAGAAGTGTTAAATTCTCTTAAGCAATGAAGTATAATCCCTCTGGCAGCATATATTCCTGCTGAGTAATAAATTAACGGAAGACAAAAATCTCATCTCAATATAATAATTTGTTTTAAATTTAAATTATTTAAAATTTAAATAAAAATGATTTTGATTATTTGCCTGGCTGTCTACATTCAGTGTTTTGTTAAAAATCCATAAACAAAATATTAACCAACAATTTTATAGCTAATATACTGCTCAAAATTCTGTTGTTATTCTAGCAGTGTTTTTGAGGGTTCGTTGTGGTTACGATGAATCTACTACAGAGTCTTACTAGGGATGGAAGTCAAAGCAAAAATCTAGACAATATTTCCCAAGTGTAAGTTGCAGAAAGTGAATTTTGTCTCAGTGGATACAAATACCAAAGATAGGAAAACAGATAATACAGTGAAAGGAATATTATTGAATATTACAAAATATTGCTTTTGCAAAGTCAAACACAGCTGAGCATATATATACATATAGCATATATATATACATATAGCATATATATACATATATATGTGTGTGTTTATGTGTATGCATATACACATGTTGATTCATCTCCAACTCTGTGTGACCCCATGGAATATAGCCCACAGGCTCCTCTGTCCATGAAATTCTCTAGGCAAGAATACTGGAATGTTTCATCATTCCCTTCTCCAGGGGATCTTCCAAACCCAGAGACTGGACCCAGGTCTCCTGCATTGCAGACAGATTTTATACCATCTGAGCCACCAGAAAGGTGTATACACGCACACACACACACACACACACACACACACACACACACACACACACACACATAAGAGTGTATAAATGATCATCTCTAGTATCGTGATTAAAATTTGCTTTTCGGGGAAGGGAATTGGAGGGAGGTTTGGAGAGAGGTTCAGGAGGGAGGGGACATATGTATACTTAAGGCTGATTCACTTTGTTGTGTGGCAGAAACCAGCACAACATTGTTAAGTAATTGTGCGTGCTCAGTCACTCTGTTGTGTCCAACTCTTTGCAACCACAGGGACTGAAGCCTGCCAGGCTCCTCTGTCCATGAAGTTGGAGTTTTCCAGGCAAGAATAATGGAATGGGTTGCCATTTCCTACTCCAGTATAAAGCAATTATCCTCCACTTAAAAATATTTTTTAAAAAAGACTGACGATAAGCAAAAAATTATTTTTTCCAAAATGAATATCACGTTGTTATTTGGAAACAACTTAGCAGTCACTTCCACAAATACTTTACAGCCTGACTTATTTTATATTTTCTCTTTATTTTACAAAGTAGATATATTTTTATAAAAATTTAAGCATAACCTATTATGAATGTAATTTCATAGATTTTACAGGTACAATGTAGAGTCATATTTTAAACAATAAGAATTTCATTACTGAAGGTTTGTGAATGCTTATTTAATATGCATAACCTTGTATCATGTTTTAAAAATCATATTAATTGCCTAGATTGCATGTAGTTTGAAAATATGACTTGAGTCAATTTTCACTCACTTTTTATAGAAAATGAAATCCCAGCTCCATCTTGTGGTTTACAATTTGGTTACAAAGGTTACATTATTATGACAATACTTTATTCCTTATTGTTTTACCTTTTCATTCATTGAATGAATATGTAATGGGTATTTGTAAAAATGCTTTATATTAAAAAAGATTCTATTATTTTCTCTGTAAGATACTAAATACGTCTTTATGTTATAAGGATCTCACAACATATTTACTATTTTTATTATTTTTACTTTCATTATATAATCACACAAGCAAAATAAGTACTATACTAATCAAGTACTAAACAAGTACTTATGCCTACAAATACAACAAGCCTCCTTGAAGCCCTAATGAAATTTTCACTTAAATTTATCAAGAAATGTAGAAAGTATAAATTCAGCATAATGTTACTGCTTCAAAAATGCTCTGTTTTACTTTCAAAGTCTCAATACCAATATCACATATCCTTGATATTCTTGCCTAAATAAAGAGCAGTACATTTCAAAAATGCAATATTTATTTGTATATTGCAATGAAATGAGTTTAATTGGGGCTACTTATTTGATAGTAAGTTTACTTATTTCCTACTAGATAAACTTCTAAGAATTTTTGAATCAGCCAGTATTTGCAAGGTGCCTATTTTATTATAAAATGCAAATGTGGAAATGTCAATAAAACTCCTTTTTATATTAATTTTATTAATACTTAAACTGATTTCAGGTCCATAGTTTTATAGTACAGTTTAGTGTGCCCTATATGAATTTCAATCTATTTCACCCATTTAGTTGTACATGTTTTTCATCATGAAAAAAATGACCAATTAGAATCCAAGATCAGTCATGCAGCGGAGGGAATGTATCATTTATATAAGACATTTGAATGATTTTAATAGTTTATGAAGATACCATGTGGTTAGTCTGTCTATACCAATCAGACAGTAAAATTCATAAACTGCAATCTAGTTTGTCATTGGAATAGCTGGTATATAGGATAAATATAAAAGTAGTCTAAGATCTGCTATCTCTAGTTTGTTCCATAGACTTTGTGATATTTTTTATATATTGAGGAATTATTTCTAACTTATAACTGTTCAGTTATTAATGAAAGGGAAAGAGCAATTTATATCCTATTAAATAGTTGTTTCAAGATAAATTTATTTAGCTAACCATAAAAAGCACAAGGCTTTATAATTCAATATAATATGTTTTTGTTGTTCAGTCACTAAGTCATGTCCATCTTTTTGGAACCTCATGAACTGCAGCATATCAGGCTTCCCTGTCCTTCACTGTCTCCCAGAGTTTGCTTAAAATTATGTCTATTGAGTCAGTGATACTTTCTGACCATCTCATCCTACATATATGCAAAAAAAAAGTTTAATACATCAAATAATTATCGACTTCTATAATATTTTTCACAATATATGGTAAATTAGGAAGCTTTTTTTAGGTTTTATTTGATACATAAATTGAAATCATTTTTAGATATGATTAGAGAAAAGGAATCCTTGGTCATAAATTTTTGCTTAAATAGTATTTACATAGATTACTGATACTCAAAAATTTATGATAAGATCAAGGATAATATATGTTTAAAAATACAGATAGATTGTTATGAAGTAAATAGGCTTTTCTTGACATATAGGTGTCAGACTTAGATTTGTGTGTCTGATGCACAGTAAAGCCAAACAAACTGAAACATCCAAGTCGGGGGCACCAACCTGGGAGATGGGAGACATAGGCTTGTGTCAAATCTTGCTGGCTGGCCAGAGGAGCAAGGTTTTTAAAGGCAAAAAAGGCATAACAACAATGGGACTCTGTGATTTCATCTTCCTCTAAGATCTCAGTTGCAGACTCCCCAACTCAGTCTTATGACTCCATGTGTCATTGGGGATTGAGATTGAACTGTCTGTTCCTGCAAAGCAAAGTAGCAAAGCATGGTCTTGTCATCCCGTAACTTCTTTCTAGGAGAAAGCAAAATCAATGGTTGATTCATTTTATTCTTTACTTAGAGCTTTCAAGATGGTTCAGGAGAATTTTAAGTTATAATTGACCCTCCCTGTGTCATCAACTTTAAGCCCACTTGGGGCCAGCTGGTTGAATTAACAGGACATTATATGAATAGTTTGGGGTCAAAAGTCAAAGCATTAGTTTAAACTAACAATCATGAAAGAAATTATGTTGGGCATGCTTTTCCTTTGTTTCTGTGTTTTCTCACTTTCTAGGTAGTAACTGTATTGTCTCTTTGGAACTCAGGGAAGATCTAGGAGACCAAACCCATTTTACAAACAAGACGCAAGCAGAGTACATGGGGAGATCTGTCCTGGGAAGGCCCCATAAGGTTCTGCTCAGTTACATATTTTGTTCTGGGAACTAGCATTTTTCACTCACATTCAATTCCTTTTTCTCATGGATTTCAACAAAAAAGTCTTAAAGTATAAATTGTATCCAGGACACAGATTTTGATCTAACGTCAGTTCAATTCAGTCCAGTCATTCAGTTGTGTCTGACTCTTTGTGACCCCACTAATTCCAGCACACCAGTCCTCCATGTCCATCGCCAACTCGTGGAGCTTACTCAAACTCATGCTCATCTAGTCAGTGATGCCATCCAACCATCTCATCCTCTGGCGTCCCCTTCTCTTCCTGCCCTCAATCATTCCCAGCATCATGGTCTTTTCAAATGAGTCAGTTCTTCACATCAGGTGGCCAAAGTATTGGAGTTTCAGCTTCAGCCTCAGTCCTTCTGATGAATATTCAAGACTGATCTCCTTTACAATGGACTGGTTGGATCTCCTTGCAGTCCAAGATACTCTCAAGAGTCTTCTCCAACACCACAATGCAAAAGCATCAATTCTTCAGCGCTCAGCTTTCTTTATAGTCCAACTCTCACATCCATACACGATTACTGAAAAAAATCATAGCCTTGACTAGATGGACCTTTGTTGGCAAAGTAATATCACTGCTTTTTAATATGCTGTCTAGGTTGGTCATAACTTTTCTTCCAAGTAGTAAGCGTCTTTTAATTTCATGGCTGCAGTCACCATCTGGAATGAGTGAATTTAATAAGATGAACATTATATCTACTACTGTGGGCAGGAATCCCTTAGAAGAAATGGAGTAGCCATCATAGTCAACAAAAGAGTCCGAAATGCAGTACTTGGATGCAATCTCAAAAACAACAGAATGATCTCTGTTCGTTTCCAAGGCAAACCGTTTAATATCACAGTAACCCTAGTCTATGCCTTGACCACTAACACTGAAGAAGCTGAAGATGAATGGTTCTATGAAGACCTACAAGACTTTCTAGAACTAACACCCAAAAAAGATGTCCTTTTCATTATAGGGAACTGGAATGCAAAAGTAGGAAGTCAAGAAACACCTGGAGTAACAGGCAAATTTGGCCTTGGAGTACAGAAAGAAGCAGGGCAATGGCTAACAGAGTTGTGTGAAGAGAACACATTGGTCATAGCAAACACTCTATTCCAACAACACAAGAAAAGACTTGACACATAGACATCATCCGATGGCCAACACTGAAATCACATTGATTATATTCTTTGCATTCAAAGATGAAGAAACTCTATATAGGCAGCAAAAAAAAAAAAAAAAAAAAAAACCTGGGAGCTGACTGTGGCTCAGATCATGAACTTCATATTGTCAAATTCAGACATAAATTGAAGAAGTTAGGGAAAACCACTAGACCATTCTGGTACGACCTAAATCAAATCCCTTAAGATTATACAGTAGAAGTTAGGAATAGATTTATGGGACTAGATCTAATAGACAGAGTGCCTGATGAAGTATGGACAGAGGTTCGTGACATTGTACAGGAAACAGGGAGCAACACCATCCCCAAGAAAAAAAAATGGAAAAAGCAAAATAGCTGTCTGAGGAGGCCTTACAAATAGCTGTGAAAAGAAGAGGAGCCAAAAGCAAAGGGGAAAAGGAAAGATATACCCATTTGAATGACGAGTTACAAAGAATAGCAAGGAGAGATAAGAAAGCCTTCCTCAGTGATCAGTGCAAAGAAATAGAGGAAAACAATAGAATGGGAAAGACTAGAAATCTCTTCAAGAAAATTAGAGATATCAAGGGAACATTTTATGCAAAGATGGGATCAATAAAGGACAGAAATGTCATGGACCTAACAGAAGCTTTTTAAAAAAGGTGGCAAGAATACACAGAGGTACTACACAAAAAAGATCTTCATGACCCATATAATCATGATGGTGTTACCGCTCATCTAGAGCCAGATATCTTGGAGTGGGAAGCCAGGTTGGCATTAGGAAGCATCACTACAAACAAAGCTAGCGAAGTTGATGGAATTCCAGTGGAGCTATTTCAAATCCTAAAAGACGATGCTGTGAAAGTGCTGCATTCAATATGCTAGCAAATTTGGAAAATTTAACAGTGGCCACAGGACTAGAAAAAATCAGTTTTCATCCCAATCCCAAAGAAAGGCAGTGCCTAAGAATGTTGAAACTACTGCACAATTGCACTCATCTAACACGATAGTGAAATAATGCTCAAAATTCTCCAAGCCAGGTGTCAACAATACATGAACCATGAACTTCCAGATGTTCCAGCTAGTTTTAGAAAAGGCAGAAGAACCAGAGGTCAAATTGCCAACCTCTGCTGGATCATCGAAAAAAACAAGAGAGTTCCAGCAAAACATCTATTTCTTATTTATTAACTATGCCAAAACCTTTGACTGTGTGGATCACAACAGACCGTGGAAAATTCTGAAGAGATGGGAATACCAGACCACCTGACCTGCCTCTTGAGAAACCTGTAAACAGGTAGGGAAGCAACAGTTAGAACTAGATATAGAACAATAGACTGGGTCCAAATAGGAAAAGGAGTACGTCAAAGATGTATATTGTCACCCTACTTGTTTAACTTGTAAGCAGAGTACATCATGAGAGACGTCGGGCTGGATGAAGCACAAGCTGGAATCAAGATTGCAAGGAGAAATATCAATAACTTCAGATATGCAGATGACACCACCTTTATGGCAGAAAGCAAAGAAGAACTAAATAGCCTCTTGATGAAAGTGAAAGAGGAGAGTGAAAAAGTTGGCTTAAAGCTCAGCGTTCAGAAAACTAAGATCATGGCATCTGGTCCTATCACTTCATGGCAAATAGATGTGGAAACAGTGGAAACAGTGGAAAACTTTATTTTGGGGGGCTTCAAAGTCACTGCAGATGGTGACTGCAGCCATGAAATTGATATGGCATAAAATACTCTAACTGATAAATTAATCATAGTCAATAATAAAATGTTTCTTTATTATTATGGATTATTAGAGAGAAAGTATGATCTGGATTTTTTTTCTGGGTACAAATGGATGATACAAATTTAAAGACTTGCTGGAATTCATGTTCCTTACACTGTGTGTCACAGTAGCATAGGAATAATATTTATATATGGGGAAAGTAAGAATTTCCAAGTGGCTCAGTGTTTAAGAACCCTCCTGTAATACTGGAGACACAGGTTCAATCCCTGGGTTGGGAAGATACCCTGGAGAAGGAAATGGCAACCCACTCCAGTATTCTTGCTTGGAAAATTCCATGGACATAGGAGCCTGTTGAGTTGCAGTCCATGGGGCCGCCAGAGTCAGACATGACTGAGAACACACCATCACATGGGTAAAAAGCACATTTACAGAAAGAACTGAAGAAATGGAGAGGTTTCCAGATCATGCAAGTTTTCATTTCTAGTTGTTAATGGGATCCAGCTGCATATGTGTATTTTGTTTGGCGTAAGACATCTACATCCTCGTAATAATAGTTCCTTTCTCCTTATGTCAACATAAGTTACATTTCAGATGCAAAGACATTTCAATTAAAAGAGAGCTACATAAATTGTATCCAGTGTAGTATTTTCAAAGGCACTTTTGAACTGTGCAGAGTCTTGAGTCATCATTAATCTATACTTTGGAAACATCATGTACTCATAACATCCAGGTACTAAAATTTGTTAATAAGCTTTTTTTTTTCCATTAATTATTTTTCACATTTTACCATTTTATATTATAGCACTTTCTTAGTACTGACATATAGGCTTTTCTGAAACTTTATGTGCTTTCTTTCCATACTTTCTCCATGTTTGCACTATGAGAACTTTTTAGTACATACATATGCACCACCACACACGCCTCTGTATGTATCTTATATACACACAGTAGGTTAGAATAGGATATGAACAAATGTAATCATTACTCTTCAATGTTCTTGGTTTTCAAAGTGATGCATTATGTTTCTTTTGTTCTCTTTTTTGGTTTTTACAGTGTTGTGTTAGTTTCTACCATACAACAACACAGATCAGCTATAGTCATATATACATCCCCACCCTCCAGAGCTTCCTTCCCCTCACCCTGTCCTATCCCTCGAGGTAATCACAGAGCACCAGACTGGGCCTCTGTGCTATACAGCAACTTCTCATCAGCTATTCATCTTACCCCTGATAGTGTATATATGCTGGTGTTACTTTATTCATTTGTCCCACTCTCTCCCTCCCCCACTGTGTTCACAAGTCCATTCTTTACATCTATATCTCCATTCCTCTGCAAACAGGTTCATCAATACCACTTTTTGGATTCCATATATAGGTATTAATATACTATATTTGTCTCTTTCTGACATACTTCACACTGTGTAACAGGCTCTAGGTTATCTACCTTACTAGAACTGACTTAAATACATCATTTTTTGTGGCTGAATAATATTCCACTGTATATATGTACCACATCTTTATGTATTCATCTGTCAAAAGACATATTTATTTCCATGTCCTTGCTATTGTGAATAGTGCTGCTGTGAACACTTGGGTGTAAGAGTGAAAGTGTTAGTCACTCAGTTGTGTCCAACTCTTTGCCACGCCATGGACTGCAGCTCAACAGGCTCCCCTGTCCATGGAGTTCTTTAGAGTGGGTAGACATTCCCTTCTCTAGGGGATCTTCCAGACCCAGGGGTAAAACCTTGGTCTCCTGCATTGCAAGCAGATTTTTTAATATCTAAGCCACCAGGGAAGCCAAAATACTGGAGTACATGTGTCTTTTTCAGCTATGGTTTTCTCAGGGTATGTGCTCAATAGTTGGGTTGTTAAGTCACAAGATAATTGTATTCCCAGTTTTTTTAAGGAATTTCCATAATGTTTTCCATAATGACTGTATCAGGTTACATTCCAACCAACAGTGTATGAGGGTTCCCTTTACTCCACATCCTCTCCAGCATTTATTTTTTGTATATTTTGATGATGTTCATTCTGACCTATATGAGGTGACCCCTCTATGTAGTTTTGATTTGTTTTTCTCTAATAATTAGTGATGTTGAACATCTTTTCATATGTTCATTGGCCATCTGTTTGTCTTCTTTGGAGGAATGTCTGTTTAGATCTTCAGCCCACTTTTTGATTGAACTGTGTGTTGTCCTAATAATGAGCTATATGGGCAGCTTATTTCTTACATAGAAAATATTTTGGTGAAAATTTATTCACTATAAAGGGCTTAAATATTACAAGTGATAAAATTTTTATCAAAATACAAGAAAAAGCATCGAAATATTCAATATTGTGATTAAGATCCAAATGTTGATATGTCAAAATATGTATTAACTGTTGGGAGTGTTGACTATAGGTGCATGCCTTCTCTTGTCTATGAGCTTTAACACTAGACTATGAGTAATATTAGAGAGAAAACAATTTTAAATAATAAATAAATATAATAAAACACTAAAAACTGGTCTCTACTTTAAGATAATCTGATTCAATTGGTCTTGAATGGACCTTGGATGTGAACATTTTTTATAAAGATTCCTGAATGATTTTCCTGAATCACTATAGTTAAGAGCCATTGTTTCTTCAGTATGATTCTTAACTATCAGTTCAGTTCAGTCGCTCAGTTGTGTCCAATTCTTTGCGACCCCATAGACTGCAGCACGCCAGTCCTCCCTGTCCATCACTGACATGCAGAGTTTACCTAAACTATGTCCATTGAGTCGGTGATGCCATCCAATCATCTCATCCTCTGTCGTCCCCTTCTCCTCCTGACCTCAGTCTTTCCCAGCATCAGCGTCTTTTCAAATGAGTCAGCTCTTCACATCAGGTGGCCAGAGTATTGGAGTTTCACTTCAACATCAGTCCTTCCAATGAAAACCCAGGACTGATCTCCTTTAGGATGGACTGGTTGGATCTCCTTGCAGTCCAAGGGACTCTCAAGAGTCTTCCCCAACACCACAGTTCAAAAGCATCAATTCTTCTGCACTCAGCTTTCTTTATATTCCAACTCTCACATCCATACATGACTATTGGAATAGTCATATTCCTTGACATAGCCTTGACTAGACGGACCTTTGTGGACAAAGTAATGTCTCTGTTTTTTAATATGCTGTCTAGGTTGATCATAACTTTCCTTCCAAGGAGCAAGCATCTTTCCATTTCATGGCTACAATCACCATCTACAGTGATTTTGGAGCCCCCCCAAAATAAAGTCAGCCACTGTTTCCACTTTTTCCCCATCTATTTGCCATGAAGTGATGGGACAAAATGCCATGATCTTAGTTTTCTGAATGTTGAGCTTTAAGCCAAGTTTTCCACTCTCCTCTTTCACTTTCATCAAGAGGCTTTTTAGTTCCTCTTCACTTTCTGCTATGAGGATGATGTCATCTGCATATCTGAGGTTATTGATATTTCTCCCAGCAATCTTGATTCCAGCTTGTGTTTCTTCCAGCCCAGCGTTTCTCATGAGGTACTCTGCATATAAGTTAAATAAGCAGGGAAACAATATACATCCTTGACGTATTCCTTTTTCTATTTGGAACCAGTCTGTTGTTCCATGTCCAGTTCTAACAGTTGCTTCCTGACATGCATACAGGTTTCTCAAGAGGCAGGTCAGGTGGTCTGGTATTCCCATCTCTTCAGAATTTTCCACAATTTGTTGTGATCCACACAGTCAAAGGCTTTGGCATAGTCAATAAAGCAGAAATAGATATTTTTCTGGAACTCTCCTGCTTTTTCAATGATCCAGCAGATGTTAGCAATTTGATCTCTGGTTCTTCTGCCTTTTCTAAAACCAGCTTGAACATCTGGAAGTTCATAGTTCATGTATTGTTGATGCCTGGCTTGGAGAATTTTGAGCATTACTTTACTAGCGTGTGAGATGAGTGCAATTGTGCAGTAGTCTGAGCATTCTTTGGCATTGCCTTTCTTTGGTATTGGAATGAAAACTGACCTTTTCCAGTATTCTTAACTATGGTGATCCATTAAAATCATTCAGGAATCTTTAAAAAAAAAAGTTCACATCCAAGGCCAATTCCAGACCAATTGAATATTTATTTATTATTTAAAGCTCTCACAAATTTTTTTTAATGTTAAATAAGAGTCCCTCAAATCAATCCATTAAAAACAATATGAGATGAGAAATGATGTTAACTGAAGAAGACTAATTTTTCCCCTTGCTGTTGATATCTGTGAATATTTTTCAAAACTTTTCAAATTCCTCCTCCTTTTCCCTCCTCTCTTTTCCATTCTTCATATGAAGTGTAGTTTAAAGACATAATAGAAGAAACTAAGCAATAGGTGAAGAAATGCAAAACTGGGATAAAATAATGTATTTTCCTTTGGTTTTAGTTGGCTTTCTCTCCTGTTGCATGTTTGCTTTTCAGCTGACTCCCATCCTTAGAACTGAAGTGGAATCCAGTGAAAAAAGACAATTCCATTTACTGAGTAAATGTTAATAGATGAAGGCAGAACAAAGAAATAAGAACACTGGAAGATTTCCAAGTAGACTGATGAGAAATGCTCACTGAGTAACATAGGGATTCACAGGCTATAGTCAATGGTCATCATTCTAATTGATGTAAAAGTACAATTGAATTTTCTGGCAATCAAACTTCTTAGCATATCCTGTGCTACTATTTAACTTATATACAGAGTACATCATGTGAAATGCCGGGCTGCATAAAGCACAAGCTGGAATCCAGATTGCCAGGAAAAATATCAATAACCTCAGATATGAAGATGACACCACTCTTATGTCAGAAAGCAAAGAGGAACTAAAGAGCCTGTTGGTAAAAGTGAAATAGGAGAGTGAAAAAGTTTGATTAAAACTCAGCTTTCAAAAAGCCATGGTTGTGGCATCCAGTCCCATCAGTTCATGGCAAATAGATGGGGAAACAATGGAAACAGTGACAGACTTTATTTTCTTGGGCTCCAAAATCACTGTAGATGGTGACTGCAGCCATGAAATCAAAAGACACTTTATCCTTGGAAGAAAAGCTATGACCAACCTAGACAACATATTAAAAAGCAGAGCCATTACTTTGCTGAAAAAGGTCCATCTAGTCAAAGCTCTGTTTTTTTCAGTAGTCATGTACGAATGTGATAGTTGGACTATAAAGAAAGCTGAGCGCAAAAGCATTGATGCTTTTGAACTGTGGTGTTGGAGAAAACTCTTGAGTGTCCCATGGACTGCAAGGATATCAAACCAGACAATCCTAAAGGAAATCAGTCCTGAATATTCATTGGAAGAATTGATGCTGAAGCTCCAGTACTTTGGCCACTAGATATGAAGAACTGACTCATTGGTAAAGACTGATGCTCAGAAAGGTGGAAGGCAGGAGGAGAAGGGGATGACAGCGGATGAGATGGTTGGATAGCATCACCGACTCAATGGACATGAGTTTGAGCAAGCTTCAGGAGTTGGTGATGGATAGGGAAGCCTGGTGTGCTTCAGCCCATGGGGTTGCAAAGAGTCAGGCAAGACTGAATAAACTGAACTGAACTGAATTCTTATTTCAATAACAAAAATTTAATATAAAAGTGTCACATCATTTTTGAATGAAACTATTGATATCTAAACATCATGGTGATTTGATGTCCACTACTAATTGGAAAAGATCCTGATGCTGGGAAGGATTTGGGGCAGGAGGAGAAGGGGATGACAGAGGATGAGATGGCTGGATGTCATAACCAATTTGATAGACATGAGTTTGGGTAAATTCCGGGAATTGGTGATGGATAGGGAGGCCAGGCCTGCTGCGATTCTTGGGGTTGCAAAAAGTCAGACACTACTGAGTGACTGAACTGAACTGATCATCCAAGTAGAAATAAAATTTAGAAATAAGCCTTAATTTATTTCAATTAAATTTTGCTAGTGGACTATGTAATAATAGCACATTTAAAATATTGAGTCATTTCACATTCTTACATATTTATATTATATATATATGTAAATTTTCAATATATATGCTTGAATTTTTCATTTATTAAAATTTATCTTGGCTTAGGCTTACTATTAGCTACAATTTAACCAAAACAATACAAAGATATTTAGAATGCTTATAAATATTTTACAATAGCAATATTTAATTAGATACATAAATCTTGATGGGATTTTGGTAACTCCTCTAAATCAGTTTCTGTGTTCAGGATTCAGTATCACTTACGCTTTTACAAAGAAGCAGAACTCATTCATAATTTTTTCTGGTCTTCATTTTTATAGGTGTAATTAACTGCTGATAAGTTTTTATATACATACTTAAGAGATGAAATGTTTACAGCAGCAAAATTTCAATTTTCAATTCCTTTAAAGTTATATAATCTAATATCATATCACTTCATAATGAAGATAAGAACATGTATGCTCTGTTTTAGAAACATGGTTTTTCTCTGTATTATTTAGGTACAGGAGTTTACAGGTAAAGACTAGTACATAGAATTTTCTCTATCATAATATATATATTTTTACTAAGATCAAAGTAGTATTCAATTTTTTTAAGTACTTGATTTATCAGATATTTAATGAACAAATCTGACAAACTATTGTTTACTAAGTTCTCAGAGTCTATGGGTCAAGGATTTCGGTGGAAATAATTTATCTTCCTCTGCCCTGGTGCCACTGAGCATAAATAGAATGTCTGGAGGGTAGAATTGTCTAGCCATTTCTTCACTAATATGTGCCTGTGTTGTGATGAATCAAAAGCTGAACTCACCTGGAACTGTCAACTAGCATGGCTTCACTGTGCCTCTTCATATATCCATATGGCTAGGGCTTCCTCATGCCATGGAAGCTTCAGAATAAGTGAACTTCTTTCATGGTGGCACAAAGGTTAAAGTGAACAAGGCAAAACGGGACAGAAACTGCAGGGCCTTTTATGACTCAGTGTTAGAAGTCACAAAGTATTACTTTTACATCATTGGGGATAACAGTAAGGATAGGGTACACAGATCCCACTTTTCTATATGGAGCATGTCAGAGAATTGTTAGCTATGTATTTAACATTATAGTCACATATTTTAAGTGTTATATATGTAAACAAAAGCATGCTAACTGAACAGCATATTTTAGAGTATAAATTCCATAAAATTCTGCACTTCAGCCTTGGAAAACTGCAGTGTTACATGATCCTAAATGTGAAGGAAAATCGTTAAGACCTGATATTTTATGTAGCCGACATTATTTGTCATGTTCAACAACCTTGCCTATGTCTTTTTTTGGTATTGGCAAGGATCATGAAGTAGTTATAGTCATAGAACTTATGAATAAATTTCCTCCTAATTTAGGTAAGAATGAGTTCTTTCTCAATTTAGGTAAACATTTCTCAGTAGCTGAACACATTAATAACATTCTGGAAAGTATCAAAACTAAGATAATCTTATTAGATTAAATGCTAGTAATGATTATAAACTGATTTCTGTTTCTATCTTATGTAACTTTCATCAAGTCTCAATTTACATTATAGGGATGCTTTAATTTGAGATTACTAAAAATGTCAAGGAAAGCTGAAATAATTTACTCAATTCAGAAATATCAATTTTGGAGTATATGATCAAAAATGATGGGCAATAATATTCTAACAATAATACATTGGGTTAAAAAGAAATATGAACCTTTTATGACTTTAGATTGTTTCAATAATGAAATAGCGTTATTGTTTTAATTTTGTTGATTGCAAAATTCCTCTTCCTGCAGGGGATATTGGAAAAATTTATGGTTTCAACCTTTAGTTTAGAATTAATGTTACTGCTGAGCTGTGGGATTACAAATAGCTATCTATTTCCAACATAACACCAGACAACCTTTATAAAAGTCATTTAATAAATACTGCCTGTGTTAGGAAAAAAAAAGTTTATTGCGTGAGAGCTATTAGCAAAGAACAGATAATGATATAAAGGAGAAAGTTGATAAAATTAGCAGAGAGAAAAAGAAGTATTTCTATTGATATGTTCTACTTGGCAAAATAACACTGTGAAAATTTTCCAGCATAGATAATCTTTTAATACTCCTAAGCAATTATGATAACCCACTTCAGTATTCTTGCCTGGAGAACCCCATGGACAGAGGAGCCTGGCAGGCTACAGTCCATGGGGTCTCAAGAGTCAGACATGACTTAGCAACTAAACCACTACCACCAAACAATTACAGGCTCTTTATGCATTTTCTTCTGTAAGTTACAAATCATTTATATATTTAAAAACAGCAATAATTGCCAATGTCTATGTTAATTTAAGACATTTTTAAAAACTTCCATATTAGTTATAGTATTTTACATATGAAAACATTGCAACACCGTTAAGGAAATTTGTCTTCAGTGCTTTTAATGATCTAGGTTGAAGTTTTGAAATGAGGCATGAAATTTGACTTTGGGATACAAAAATTTATTCAGTCATTCATTATGCTATGCAATTCTCTGATTAGTGTATTTTCTTTACTCTCAGATACATCTATAATGTGTATGTGTGCTCGTCACTCAGTCCTGTCCAACTCTTTGTGACCCATGGACTATAGTCCACCAGGCCCCATTCATGGGATTCTCCAGATAAGAATTCTGGAGTGGGTTGCCATTTCCTCCTCCAGGGGATCTTCCTGACCCAGGGATCAAACCCACTGTCTCCTGCATTGGCAGGTGGGTTCTTTACCACCAGCACCCCTGGGAAGCCCACATCTATAATTAAAGCCTAAAGTATTGTTTTTTGGGGTGTTTATTTTAGAAGGCTAAAATACATGATAAAGTAACTATCGTCTGTATATATGTAGTTTTTTCCTTGTAACTGAATGCAAATTTTGAAAAATTAGATTAACAGGGAGTGCTTTGCATATTTCATTAGGCAGTCTCTTAGCTTAATTGTGCACAAAGAGTAGTGCCTGAGTTCAAGGATTAAGTATGTACAATTTAGTACAGAAACAATTAGCTCACTGATTGTGTGATTACTCAATGTACAGTTTATGAAAAGTGACACTAGGGTTCTAAACATGGAGCAGGAGGCAGGGTGTGAATGTCCTTTAATAAGGCTGAGGTGATTTGTTTAAGGATGGCATGATTATCTGGGTTGTTTATTTATAGTGAAAGGAAACTTGCAAATAATTCTATAAAATGTATTCTTCACAACAAAGTACAGGAATGAGTATGTGGAAAAATGTCCTAGGGTTTGTTATTTGTCGTGTTCTATTTTATAGAAAATTTTATTACTGTGAAAACTAGCTCAGTGAGTGACAGTATTTCAAGATATATATTAAGAATATGATATATGATAAATAGAGTAACAATGTTTTAAAATCAAGAATTGACATAAATAATCCTATAAAATAATTTACATTTATAAGAATTATTTTATAGGTAACTCTCAATTAATTTAAATAAACTAAAATTAACATTCAGCTTTACTTTTAATTGTGGTTGTTTTAGCATGAGCACAATCTGCTATCCTTTCTACTTGTTTCAGTGTATTATAACTATCAGTTTTAATTTTACTAAGAAAGACTATAACCAAGAAGAGAGTATGCAATCTCTGTCCCTCACTTATGTCTGCTAATTCAAATCCACCAAATATGTATACAGTTAATACACTTGGTCCCATGCACAGTTTGGAGATACGTGAGCTACAGAGATTCTAGAGTCTAGGTGTTCAAAGAAAGTAAGTAAAAATAGAAGCATGTAATAGAAATAAGTGATAAAAATAGTGGCAAACAGTGACAAAATAAGTGCCAACATAAAAAATAGGTGGCACACTGTTTCATTGCATTATAATTGGAATGTGTGGGCATACTTAGTCACTCAGTAATGTCCAACTCTTTAAGACCTCATGAACTGTAGCTCACCAGGCTTCTCTGTCCATGGAATTTTGCAGGCAATATCCTGGAGTAGATTGGCATTTCCTCCTCCAGGGGATATTTTCTACCTAGGAATCGTAATTGCCAGATACAATCATAATTGCTTAAATGATCAGAGTAAGGAACATAATTTCAAATCTTTTTTGAAGACTTTAAGAATGGCAACACTTGGAATAGTTCTTAAGTATAAAAATGTAATAATAATTTCAGAATGTGGAAATGTGTGCTGGGGAAACACAAGGCCTAGGGAGGAGACAGAAGTATATAAAGTATAAAGGAGCAGAAAGATCCAAAATTAAGAGTATATGCAAATTCAGTTCTATAAACAAGCCCTTCAGGGAGATTGGAAATGAAATTGAAATGATAATGAGTGTGAAACTCAGTTAAGGAGAGATTAAGTGATTTGTTGGAGAATACCATTAATAGGTGAAATTAACAGGTCTAGAAACACATTCCAGAGGATGAGTAAGACTGAAAATGTAGTTTAGAGCCACACTGAAAGTGTAGTTTAGCATTTATTAAAGTATTTCTTAAGATGTGCTTGCAGAAATCCTCAATATACATTTCAAAAAGTAGTTTCAGGAGTATAGCAGTTCAGATGTTTGCATTTTTAAGCAACAGACAACTCAATCTAAAGTGACTTAAGTTAAAACACTGTAAGTGCAATCTGCAGTGCAACCTATTTTTTTTTCTTTTCTTTTTTTTTTTTTTTTTTTTTACTAATCTAACCAAGAAACTCAAATGATGTCATCTACATGGATAGACATTTCCAAATACCATTATCAACCCACGAGCATATGATTCCTTGTAAAACATTTACAGAATTTTATTAAAATCACCTGTGGAAGCCTCTCTGTTAGCATGCCGTAATATTGAAAATTCAGTTCAGTGCAGTTCACTCGCTCAGTTGTCTCTGACTCTTTACGACCCCAAGAACTGCAGCATGCCAGGCTTCCCTGTCCATCACCAACTCCCAGAGCTTACTAAAACTCATGTCCATCCAGTCGGTGACACCATCCAATAGTCTCATCTTCGTTCATCCCCTTCTCCTCCTAACCTCAATCTTTCCCAGAATCAGGATCTTTATTAATAAGTCAGTTCTTCCCATTGAATGGCCAAAGTATTGGAGTTTCAGCTTCTGATTCAGTCCTTCCAATGAATATTCAAGACTTGTTGAGACCCACTCGACAAGCAGGGTTTCTGAAAGCACGAACGGTGGGAGAATGAGAAACAAGACACAAGAATCCAGTGAAAAGTGAGGATCAGGGGACCAACACCACTCCAAGGTGAAGGTGCAGAAACTGAATCCAAGCCAGCTTTATTATACTTTCTGCCATGAAGGAAAGAATATGCGGGGAGTTAAGCTAAAACGCCTGTGGCCTTCAGGGCCAAAGAACAAAATGATCATTAACCGTTGAGTATTGGATTTTCAGCTTCAACATCAGTCCTTCCAATGAAACCCAGGGCTGATCTCCTTTAGGAAGGACTGATTGGATCTCCTTGCAGTCCAAGGGACTCTCAAGAGTCTTCTCCAACACCACAGTTCAAAAGTATCAATTCTTCAGTGCTCAACTTTCTTTATAGTCCAACTCTCACATCCATACATGACCACTGGAAAAACCGTAGCCCTGACTAGACAAACCTTTGTTGGCAAAGTAATGTCTCTGCTTTTTAATATACTATCTAGGTTGGTCATAACTTTCCTTCCAAAGAGTAAGCGTCTTTTAATTTCATAACTGCAGTCACCATCTGCAGTGATTTTGGAGCCCAGAAAAATAACCTCAGCCACTGTTTCCATTGTTTCCCCATCTATCTGCCATGAAGTGATGGGACCGGATGCCATGAACTTAGTTTTCTGAATGTTGAGCTTTAAGCCAACTTTTTCACTCTCCACTTTCACTTTCATCAAGAGGCTCTTTAGTTCTTCTTCACTTTGCCATAAGGGTGGTGTCATCTGCATATCTGAAGTTATTGATATTTCTCCGGCAATCTTGATTCCAGCTTGTTATGCCAAAGCCTTTGACTGTGTGGATTACAACAAACTGTGGGAAATTCTTAAAGAGATGGGAATACCAGACCACTTGACCTGCCTCTTGAGAAACCTGTATGCAGGTCAGGAAGCAACAGTTAGAACTGGACGTGGAACAACAGACTGGTTCCAAATAGGAAAAGGAGTACGTCAAGGCTGTATATTGTCACCCAGCTTATTTAACTTATATATCTATAGATTTTCCACCAGATACATAAAACATGTGACTCTGAGACGCCAGTTGGGAAACAGTCCAGGGTCGGTTTTCCAACCCCAGGATCGTATCTTATTTTCAAGATTATGAACTGTTCCCCCTGGACATGTTCCAAGAGTCTCATGACTTTTCAGTTCAGTTCAGTTCAGTTCAGTCGCTCAGTCGTGTCTGACTCTTTGCGACCCCATGAATCGCAGCACGCCAGGCCTCCCTGTCCATCACCAACTCCCGGAGTTTACCCAAACCCATGTCCATCGAGTCAGTGATGCCATCCAACCATCTCATCCTCTGTCATCCCCTTCTCTTCCTGCCCCCAAACCTTCCCAGCATTAGGGTCTTTTCCAATGAGTCAATTCTTTGCATGAGTTGGCCAAAGTATTGGAATTTCAGCTTCAGCATCAGTCCTTCCAATGAACACCCAGGATTGAGCTCCTTTAGGATGGACTGGTTGGATCTTCTTGCAGTCCAAGGGACTCTCAAGAGTCTTCTCCAACACCACAGTTCAAAAGCATCAATTCTTCAGTGCTCAGCTTTCTTCACCATCCAAATCTCACATCCATACATGACCACTGGAAAAACCATAGCCTTGACTAGATGGACCTTTGTTGGCAAAGTGATGTCTCTGCTTTTAAATATGCTATCTAGGTTGGTCATAACCTTCCTTCCAAGGAGTAAGCGTCTTTTAATTTCATGTCTGCAATCACCATCAGCAGTGATTTTGGAGCCCAAAAAAATCAAGTCTGACACTGTTTTCACTGGTTCCCCATGTATTTCCCATGAAGTGATGGGACCAGATGCCATGATCTTAGTTTTCTGAACGTTGAGCTTTAAGCCAACTTTTTCACTCTCCTCTTTCACTTTCATCAAGAGGCTCTTTAGTTCTTCTTTGCTTTCTGCCATAAGGGTGGTGTCGTCTCATGACTTATAGCATCAAATTTATCAACAATTATAAATTTCTTTTGGGGCGCTTGCCAAGGCCTGTTTTTCTTTTACTCTTCCTGTCTCATACATTGACTGATTTTTTTAAGATGGATTGGTTGGATCTCCTTGCAGTCCAAGGTACTCTCAAGAGTCTTCTCCAATACCACAGTTCAAAAGCATGTCAGGTCTTTGGTCTGATATTCCCATCTCTGTCAGAATTTCCCACACTTTGCTGTGATTCACATAGTCAAAGCTTTTGGCATAGTCAATAAAGCAGAAATACACGTTTTTCTGGAACTCCCTTGCTTTTTCTTTGATCAAACAGATGTTGGCAATTTGATCTCTGGTTCCTTTGCCTTTTCTGAAACCAGCTGGAACATCTGGAAGTTCACAGTTCATGTACTGTTGAAGCCAGGCTTGGAGAATTTTGAGCATTTCTTTACTAGCGTGTGAGATGAGTGCAATTGTGCGGAAGTTTGAACATTCTTTGGCATTGCCCTTCTTTAGGACTGGAATGGAAACTGACCTTTTCCTTTCCTGTGGCCACTGCCGAGTTTCCCAAATTTGCTGGCATAATGAGTGCAGCACTTTCCCAGAATCCTCTCTTAGAATTTGAAATAGGTCCACTGGAATTCTATCACCTCCACTAGCTTTGTTTGTAGTGATGCTTCCTAAGGCCCACTTGACTTCCCATTCCAGGATGTCTGGCTCTCGGTTAGTGGTCACACCCTCGTGTTTATCTCCGTCATGAAGATCTTTTCTGTACAGATCTTCTGTGTATTCTTGCCACCTCTTCTTAATATCTTCTGCTTCTGTTAGGACCATACAATTTCTGTCCTTCATTGTGCCAATCTTTGCATGAAATTTCACTGAGTTTCTTGACGAGATCTCTAGTCTTTCCCATTCTATTGTTTTCCTCTATTTCTTTGCACTGATCACTGAGGAAGTCTTTCTTATCTCTCCTTGCTATTTTTTGGAACTCTGCATTCAAATGATTATATCTTTCCTTTCCTTCTTTGCCTTTAACTTTTCTTCTTTTCTCAGCTATGTGTAAGGCCTCCTCAGGCAAACATTTTGCCTTTTTGCATTTCTTTTTATTGAGGATGATCTTGATCGCTGCCTCTTGTACAATGACATGAACCTCTGTCCATAGTTCTTCAGGCACCTTGTCTGTCAGATCTAATCCCTTCAATCTATTAGTCACTTTCACTGTATAATCATAAGGGATTTGATTTAGGTCATACCTGGATGGTCTAGTGGTTTTCCCTACTTTCTTCAATTTAAGTATGAATTTGCCAATAAGGAGTTCATGATCTGAGCCACAGTCAGGTCTTGGTCTTGTTTCTGCTGATTGTATAGAGCTTCTCCATCTTTGGCTGAAAATAATATAATTAATCTGATTTCAGCATACCACCTGGTGATGTCCATGTGTAGTCTTCCCTTGTGTTGTTGGAAGAGAGTGTTTGCTATGACCAGTGTGTTTCCTTGGCAAAACTCTGTTAGCCTGTGCCCTGCTTCATTCTGTACTCTAAGGCCAAATTTGCCACTCAAGGTATCTCTTGACTTCCTGCTTTTGCATTCCAGTCCCCTATAATGAAAAGGACATCTTTTTTGGATATTAATTCTAGAAGGTCTTGTAGGTCTTCATAGAACCATTCAACTTCAGCTTCTTCGGCATTACTAGTTTGGGCATAGACTTGGATTACTCTGATGTTGAATTGTCTCCCTTGCAAATGAACAGGGATCATTCTGTCATTTTTGAGATTGCATCCAAGTACTGCATTTCAGACTCTTTTGTTGACTATGATGGCTACTCCATTTCTTCTAAGGGATTCTTGCCCACGATAGTAGATATAATGATTATCTGAGTTAAATTCACCCAATCCTGTCCATTTAAGTTCACTGACTCCTTAAATGTGGATGTCCACTCTTGCCATCTCCTGTTTGACCACTTCCAATTTTCCTTGATTTATGGACCTAACATTCCAGGTTCCTGTGCAATATTGCTCTTTACAGCATCGGACTTTACTTCCATCATCAGTCACATCCACAACTGGGCATTGTTTTCACTTTGACGCTGTCTCTTCATTCCTTCTGGAGTTATTCCTTCACTGATCTCCCATAGCATATTGGGCACCTCCCAGCATGGGGAGTTAATCTTTCAGTGTCCTATCTTTGTGCCTTTTCATACTGTTCATGGGGTTCTCAAGGCAAGAATACTGAAGTGGTTTTCCATTCCCTTCTCCAGGGGACCTTATTTTGTCAGAATTCTCCACCATGACCTGTCCATTTTGGGTGGCCCTACATGGCATGGCTCATAGTTTCATTGTGTTAGAGAAGGCTGTGGTCCATGTGATCAGTTTGTTTAGTTTTCTGTGATTGTGATTTTTATTATGTCTGCTTTCTTATGGATAAGGATAAGAAATTTATGGAAACTTCATGATGGGACAGACTGACTGAGGGGGAAACTGGGTCTTGTTCTGATTGGTGGGGCCATGCTCAGTAAATCTTTATTCCAATTTTCTGTTGATGTTTGGGACTGTGTTCCCTCCCTATTGTTTGACCTGAGGCCAAACTATGGTGGAGGTAATGAAGATAATAATGACCTTCGAAAGGTCCCAGGCACACATTGTGGCACTCAGTGCCCCGACCCTTCAGTATGCCATTGCCAGCTCATACCTCCACCGGAGAATCCTGGACACTCACGGGTTAAGTCTAGGTTAGTCTCTTGTGGGATCACTACTCTTTTCTTCTGGGCCCTGGTGGCACAATATTCTGTTTGTGCCCTCTAAGTGTCTGTTAACCCAGCCCTGTGTAAGTTCTGGCGGCTCTATGTTGGGTTTTATGGCAGCCTCCTCCAAGAGGGATTATGCCATAATCAGGTCTGCTGCACCCAGAGCCCCCACCCCTGCAGCAGGCCACTGCTGACTCATACCTTCACAGGAGACACTCAAACATTGAAAATTAATCACATTTAAATGAAGTTTTGTGGAAGCTCCTTAGTTGCACAGTAGAATAGTTTTTTAAATACAGCTGTTTCCTTTGAATTTGCATTGAGGTCTAAAATGTGCTTCTAGAACAATAGGGAGTTCACAAAATAGACCTGCTCCAAATTTGATGGGAGATGGGGAGCTTGGTTTTTGTTTTAACTTTGAGAGCATGGAAAGTACATAAAGCAACTTGACATTACCTCTGATTCTAGAAATGTAAGTTGTCCAGATGACTTTATTACAGTGTCAGTTTCACATGTATGTGTTTTTTGCTTTGTAAGTTTAGTATAAATTCATTAAGAAATATCAAATTGGCAGCAAAAGCATTTCCAAAGTGACTCAGTATACACCATTGATGGTTGAGGGTGGTTCTCTTCCAAGAAAAAGCAAAAACACTCTTAACACAAGTAAGGTTACTTAGCTTTGGTTTTTGCAAAATAACCATGGAATTAATGAAGTGTGAGTCTATGAGAGGGACTGAATTTTTTCACTGACAGTCAATTCCACATGATAGATTCAAATATTTTTCACACAATATCTACTCAAGAACAATGAAGAAATAACTATAAGCAGATGCAGGTCTGATCCCTGGGTCAGGGATATCCCCTGGAATAGGAAACATCAACCCACTCCAATATTCTTCCTGGAAAATGACACAGAGAGAGAAGCCTGGCAGGCTTCAATCCATGGATTATCAAAGAGTCAAACACAACTGAGTGACTGAGCATTCATGCCCATGTAAACTTTACTTTACTTTATGAAAAAGTTTGAGAAGTTTTTTCAAATATATTTTCTTCCCCCCATACATATTTTCCCCACAATCAGCTGTAATACATTGTAGCAGACTTCACTTGAAGTTATCTTGCATTATACTTTTTTCAATATCTTTGAAAATATTCGAAGTTATCTTGCATTAAACTTTTTTTCAATATCTTTGAAAATATTCTCACCTGTAGTGGTTCCATATTTCTCTGGCTTTTGCAATCAAATACCATTTAAAGAACTAATCAGCAAGCGTCTTCCTTGGTTTAGCAAAAAAATGACCTGGTCATAAAATTGCTTTGTTTTAGGCTTCATTTTCATTTTTTAAAATGTGTGAATAAATTCAAATATGAAATATTTCATTGAATATCTAAAAAATTTTTCACATTATTGTTTTCCAGTGATCTGGGAATAATGTGAGAACTAGTATAGTGTCCAGTTTCATTATACAATAAGCACAATACTTTGCCATCAAATTTTATGACAAAATAATCTGTAGTTCCCTGTTCTTAAAAGTGTGACATTCAAAGTCTGCTTTTATCTTGTTTTCTTATTTTGACATGATGAGTATGCTCTGGTAATATAAAGAAAGTAGATGTTCTGTTGAGTCATAACTTTGTCATTGAACTTTGTTTCCATCACAGGTACTCAGGTCTACCATTGTGGAACTCAGACAGTCATATAAAATAGTAAATGAGTGAAGATAACTGTATTACAGTAAAATATTCTGGAAATTGGAATTTTAATTTCCTATAATGCTTATTTCCATACTATATCATTCTTATTTTATTATTCTTTTTCAGTCTTTTAAACCTTTTCTTTTTTTTTAATTTAGTACATTTGCCACACACAACTGGTAGCCAACTAGTTTTGGTCTCTGATCCATAGATTGCTGACCCTTCTACAACAATATATACACAACATGTTTAACACAAAAGGTTAACAAATCATTGATGTTTCCTACATGGTTAAGATGCATTTTCTTTTTTTTTTTTAATACAAACTATAAGACAATGAAAAACAAACGTATTAAAAATTTTTACAAAGTACAAATTATGAGGACACAAAGACAATAAAGTTAGAAAGTTTTCCAAAGTGCAATAAAGTAATATAAGGAGAAAACCTTGAAATAAAGCCAAATAATCTTGGATTTCTATAAGTAAAAATAGAGCAAACAAATAAAAAAGGATGAACAATTGCAGTTTCAAATCACATGATGCTTCCCAGGAAACAGTGATAACTACTGTTTGATCTGCTGTCACGTTAGATAATCATTGTTTATATTAGCATAAATCATTTTCGTTCAAGTTGTAATCAATATATTTTGCTTCTTTAGAAATTGATAAACCTCAGTTCAATTAAGTTCACTTGATCAGTCATGTCCCATTCTTTGTGACTTCAAGGACTGGAGCATGCCAGGCTTCCCTGTCCATTAACAACTCCCAGAGCTTGCTCAAACTCACATCCATCGAGTTGGTGATGTCACCCAACAGTCTCATCCTCTGTTGTCCCCTTCTCCTGCAGCGTTCAATCTTGCCCAGCATCAGGGTCTTTTCCAATGAGTCAGTTCTTCATATCAGGTGGCAAAAGTATTGGAGTTTCAGCTTCAACATCAGTCCTTCCAATGAATATTCAGGACTGGTTGGATCCCCTTGCAGTCCAAGGGACTCTCAAGAGTATTATCCAACACCACAGTTCAAAAGCATCAGTTCTTCAGTGCTCAGCTTTCTTTGTGGTCCAACTTCACATCCATACATAAGTATTGGAAAAACCACAGTTTTGACTAGATGAACCTTTTTCGGCAAATTGATATCTCTTTTTTTTAATATGCTGTCTAGGTTGATCACATGGACTTCTCCACGTGGTCAACACCGAAATCAGATTGATTATATTCTTTGCAGCCAAATATGGAGAAGCTCTATACAGTCAGCAAAAACAAGACCGGGAGCAGACTGTGGCTCAGATCATTAACACCTTATTGCCAAATTCAGACTTAAATTGAAGAAAGTAGGGAAAACCATTAGACCATTCAGGTATGACCTAAATCAAATCCCTTATGATTATACAGTGGAAGTGACAAATAGATTTAAGAGACTAGATCTGATAGACAGAGTGCCTAATGAAATATGGACAGAGGTTTATGACATTGTACAGGAGACCATCCCCATGGAAAAGAAATGCCAAAAAGCAAAATGGCTGTCTGAGGAGGCCTTACAAATAGCTGGGAAAAGAAGAGAAGTGAAAAGCAAAGGAGAAAAGGAAAGATATTCCCATCTGAATGCAGAGTTCCAAAGAATGGCAAGGAGAGATAAGAAAGCCTTCCTCAGCGATCAATGCAAAGAAATAGAGGAACACAACAGAATGGGAAAGACTAGAGATCTCTTCAAGAAAATTAGACAAACCAATGGAACAGTTCATACAAAGATGGGCTTCATAAAGGACAGAAATGGTATGGACCTAACAGAAGCAAAAGATATTAAGAGATGGCAAGAATACACAGAAGAACTGTACAAAAAAGATCTTCACGACCCAGATAATCACGATGGTGCGATCACTTACCTAGAGCCAGACATCCTGGAATGGGAAGACAAGTGGGCCTTAGAAAGCATCACTACAAACAAAGCTAGTGGAGGTGATGGAATTCCAGTTGAGCTATTTCAAATCCTGAAAGATGATGCTGTGAAAGTGCTGCACTCAATATGCCAACAAATCTGGAAAACTCAGCAGTGGCCACAGGACTGGAAAAGGTCAGTTTTCATTCCAGTCCCAAAGAAAGGCAATGCCAAAGAATGTTCGAACTACTGCACAATTGCACTCATCTCACACGCTAGTAAGTAATGCTCAAACATTCTCCAAGCCAGGCTTCAAAGGTACATGAACTCTGAGCTTCCAGATGTTCAAGCTTTTTTTAGAAAAGGCAGAAGAACCAGAGATCAAATTGCCAACATCCGCTGGATCATCAAAAAAGCAAGAGAGTTCCAGAAAAACATCTATTTCTGCTTTATTGACTATGCCTAAGCCTTTGACTGTGTGAATCACAATAAACTGTGGAAAATTCTGAAAGAGGTGGGAATACCAGACCATCTGACCTGTCTCTTGAGAAACCTGTATGCAGGTCAGGAAGCAAGTTAGAACTGGACATGGAACAAAAGACTGGTTCCAAATAGGAAAAGGAGTACATCAAGGCTGTATATTGTCACCCTGCTTATTTAACTTATATGCAGAGTAAACCATGAGAAACGCTGGGCTGGAAGAAACACAAGCTGGAATCAAGATTCCTGAGAGAAATATCAATAACCTCAGATATGCAGATGATACCACCCTTATGGCAGAAAGCGAAGAAGAACTAAAGAGCCTCTTGGTGAAAGTGATAGAGGAGAGTGAAAAAGTTGGCTTAAAGCTCAACGTTCAGAAAGCCAAGATCATGGCATCTTGTCCCATCACTTCATGGGAAGTAGATAGGGAAACAGTGGAAAGAGTGTCAGAATTTTTTGGAGGGGCTCCAACATCACTGCTGATGGTGATTTCAGCCATGAAATTAAAAGACGCTTACTTCTTGGAGGGAAGGTTATGGACAACCTAGATAGCGTATTTAAAAGCAGAGACATTTCTTTGCCAACAAGGTCCATCTAGTCAAGGCTATGGTTTTTCTAGTAGTCATGTATGGATGTGAGAGTTGGATTATTAAAAGAAAACTGAGCACCGAAGAATTGATGCTTTTGAACTGTGGTGTTGGAGAAGACTCTTGAGAGTCCCTTGGACTGCAAGGAGATCCAATCAGCCCATCCTAAAGGAAATTAATCCTGAGTTTCAATGGAAGGACTGTTGTTGAAGCTGAAAATCCAATACTTTGGCCACCTGATGTGAAGAGCTGACTCATTTAAAGACCCTGATGCTGGGAAAGATTAAAGGTCGGAGGAGAAGGGGACAACAGTGGATGAGATGGTTTGATGGCATCACCAACTCAGTGGACACAAGTTTGGGTAAACTCCAGCGGTTAGTGATGGGACACAGAGGCAGGTGTGCTTCAGTCCATGGGGTCACAAAGAGTCAGACACGACTAAGTGACTGAACTGAACTGAACTGAGCATGGCCCCACCCATCAGTACAAGACCCAGTTTCCTCCACAGTCAATCTCTCCCATCAGGAAGCTTCCATAAGTTTCTTACGCTTATCCTTATCCCTCAGTGGGCAATCAAAATGAAAACCACAATCACAGAAAACTAAACATACTGATCACATGGACCACAGCCTTTTCTAACTCAGTGAAACTATGAACCATGCTGTGCAGGGCCACCCAAGATTGACGGGTCATGGTGGAGAGTTGTGACAAAACAAGTTCCCCTGTTTTGAAGGGAATGGAGAAGGGAATGGAAAACCGCTACAGTATTCTTGCCTTGAGAACCCCATAGACAGTATGAAAAAGCACAAAGATAGGACACTGAAAGATGAACTCCCCATGTAGGTAGGTGCCCAATATGCTATGGGAGATCAGTGAAGGAATAACTCCAGAAAGAATGAAGAGATGGAGCCAAAGCGTAAACAACACCCAGTTGTGGATGTGATTTGTGATGGAATAACCAGCCTATTTTTCACTTTTTAGTGCCAATTCATTTTTTCACATTTGTGAACTCCACAGTATGTCGTTAAAATTACACAATATATCATGGATTATTAATGAAATGAAGAACACACGCTCTGCAATTAAGTGGTTTGACTTGTCTTCATTCATTAATATGTAAATTTAATCAATAACTGTAACTTAACATGCTTAGTTTTCTTTTGTCTGGTTCTCCAAAAGAACCAGATGAGAATTAGAATACAGGTAATTTACTAAGCAAGTGTACCTAGGAACATATCATAAAGAAATTAGGTAACCAAAACAGGAAAATCGAACAAGCCAAGTAAGGATGAATTTCAGACAAAGACTCAATCACAAAGGGATCACATTGGGAGCTGGGAGTATACCCTGAACCTGAGAGTTATTCCCACTTGAAGGAAAGGTATCTGAGCTGTCCTACTTTTTCTATCAGTTACTCATTGGTCATATCACGAGTGAAATGTAAACTCCTAGCACTTGGCCAGGATCTCTAGTAGCCGGATTTCAATACAGCCTTGATGTACTCCTTTTGCAATTTGGAATCAGTCCATTATTCTCTGTCCAGTTCTAACTGTTGCTTCCTGACCTGCATACAGATTCCTCACGAGGCAGGTCAGGTGGTCTGGTATTCCCATCTCTTTAAGAATTTTTCAGTTTGTTATGATCCACACAATGAAAAGCTTTGGTGTAGTCAATAAAGCAGAAATAGATATTTTCATGGAACTCTCTTGCTTATTTGATGATTTAACGGATGTTGGCAATTTGATCTCTGGTTCCTCTGCCTTTTCTTAATACAGCTTGAACATCTGGAAGTTCACAGTTCATATACTGTTGAAGCCTGGCTTGGAGAATTTTGAGCATTACGTTGCTAGCATGTGAGATGAGTGCAATTGTGCAGTATTTTGAACATTCTTTGGCATTGCCTTTCTTTGGGATTGGAATGGAAACTGACCTTTTCCAGTCCTGTGGCCACTGTTGAGTTTTCCAGATTTGTGCCATATTGGGTGCAGCATGTTGGCAGCATCATCTTTTAGGATTTGAAATAGCTCAACTGGAATTATATCACCTCCAGTAGTTTTGTCTGTATTGATGCTTCCTAAGGCCCACTTGTCTTCCCATTCCAGGATGTCTGGCTCTGTGTGAGTGATCACACCATCATGGTTATCTCAGTCATCAAGATCCCTTTTGTATAGTTCTAATATACAGAAGAGGTGACAATTAATGTCTATTTCATGTATTATTATAATTGAACTTGAAGGTTCCCCATGACAAGCAGTCAAGTTCCTAGTAATTAAGTTGGAGAATAAACATGTATCCTGTGTATGCACTAGAGAATTCTATTCAAGTTTGTCTCATTTTCCTTTATGACTGTACAATTTGCCATATACGTGGTATTTTTTAACTCTACAAGGAAGAAACTAGGTGAGAGTGATAGTTGTTGAAAATTCGTTCTATCTGGCTTCTGGATGCCTTAAACTGCATGTCACAAATCTTTTTCTTTTAGTAGATACACCTTTTCCTTTCATTTTATAATTCTTGGAATAGCATATTAAGTTATCAATTGTAAATATAAATATATAGTGTGTGTGTATCAAAGATGTTTTCTTATTTGTAATAGAGTAGCATTAAATAATGTGTCTCTAACTCCGGCATGTTTTATATAGCTGCTATATCACAGAAATTTTAGCTCAGTTTTTCCATTAAATTCAACTTATTATTTATAAATATGATTACCTCTATTCAAATGTGGAAAATTTAGTGACTGTACATGTATTTTTTGCTAATTAGAAGTTTACATGTAAATATTTTAATGCGTTTAATTATATTTTAGTAACTATTACAACTTCTCTGGATAGTAACTACTATGCTGATTGATGTCTCTTTCCTTGCTTGACGTGTAGAAACTGACAAATATATCCGTTTAGATATTTTAATTAACTTGGTCTATATTGCTTTTAGCACATTAGGTTTCTCAAGCAGAAAAGGAAAATCTTGCTCTTCCACCATTTCATTTTAAGCACAGAATGTCTATTAAACATAAATATATAACTTCATGATTATGTAATTACATTCATTTTTTTCGCAAAGCTATGAGATACTGGGCATAATAAGGGGGATAATCTATCCACTGAAACTAGCCGCACACAGAATTTAAATTGACAATATAACATTATTATAAAAATACATTATTTTATTTATCTAAAATGATGATAATTTAATAACCCTGTACCTGTGGAATGACTAGAAATATTGGTATATTTCTTAAATAGAGTGATTTTCTATTATTACACTGAAATGACAGTGTTAAATCATCTGTTTGTTAGTATAATGAAATATTTTATTTGAATGGTGCTTTACAATTTTCAAACAACACTTTCATACATTATTCCTTCTGTTCTTCAAAATAATTCTGTAAGGAGGCAGACAACTATATTCATTTTTAATATAAATGAAGAAATAATATCTTAAAGAGTATTTCTAGCATGGCTACAGTAACTTAATAGCAAACCTGACCTTGAATCCAGGTAACTTAACTCTCAGTACAATATTCTTGCCACTAAATTTCATGGAAGTCAAATGTTATGAGAATTGCAAAATCATGTTAGAAAGCATCATAAATTATGCTGTATTAGCAATTATCTTGATAAAAGTGGGCAGATTTCATTATAATTTAGATATTAACAAATATCTGAAGTTTCAAATCATATGGTTCCAACTCAGTTTCATCCTTTAGAAAACTATCCGGATAATAAAGACAATCCACATAATTAGAACCCAGATGTCATTTGCCTGAATTTAGTTTACAGAGAGTCAAATGTGACACATAATTATCTTTGATTCAGATGACCACACTTTCAATATAGAATTCACTGATAATTTAGTCTGTCTTCTGGAAAATCCATATCTTTCCTAATGATCCTCAGAGCTACTGTCTATATATACTGATTTTGCATCTCAAATAACTTCCAAGGCAGAGGAAAAATTTTCAGGTAAATGGGACAAGTTTCAGGCATGAGGAATGTTTGTGCTGTGCTTAGTCACTCAGTTGTGTCTGACTCTGTGACGTTGGACTATAGCCCACCAGACTCCTCTGTCCATGAGGATTTTCCACGCAAGAATACTGGAGTGAGTTGCCATGCCCCCCTCCAGCAATGAATGTTTAGGTGCAGTGAAAAACTCCTGTTCCTGGTCGATGCTTTAGTAGGAGGAATCTCATGCCATACCTACTGTATTTATTTTTGAAGAAAAGTTAAAGTCTTGCTTGGTCTCATTCATCCCTTGCTTTTTTGAAGATGCTTAGGAGTTTGTGTGTCATGAATGCATACTTGATTTGCCTTCAGTCTGGAGCACTCTTCCCCTTGATATGTCCTCATAGCATATGTTCTTTTTTCATTTAAATTAATTTCCTGCTCAAGTCTCACTTTTCTCAAGAATATATGGTAAACCACTGTTTTTAAAATAGGAGCCTCAGTTTATTGTGAAACCTTTACCTTTTTTTTTTATTATCCCTACAAGCATTTATCCCATCTTGAAACCACATTATCTATGTAAATATTTGTTTGTTTCCGTTGTTCTGTCATTCCTGTATAATATATGCATGATAAAGCAGGGACTGGGCCTTTTTTGTTTGTTTGTTTATCACTATATCAGCAACACTTAAAAGGGCAGCTTGCACGTATCAGGAGATCTGAATGATTGATTCATACTATTCTCACTTTACTCATGAAGATTCAATATTCTGTTAATGCTACTTACTGCACCATTGAGATTCATGCCCAAAGAATGAGTATTCTCAAATTCACTTGGTTAAATAAAGGCTACATCTTGTTGTTGTCATCTGCTCTGCAGTGTGCTAACTCTATCTTATCCTGAATTATTCAGATGAATTTAGTTGGCTAAAGTTATTTTACAAAATGCTTGGTGGGAATTGAAAGAATCAAAGAAAGTTGAATTCAAGGATTTTTGCCAAACAAACAAACAAAAAGATTTTAATGCAATGCTAGTTTTAAACAATGAGATGTCAGTGATTAAAATAGAATTTTAACTGTTTTTACAATCTCCATTGAAGACAGCAACTGGCAGTTCTTTGGATTTCTTTTAAATATTAATTTAAACATAAAAGTTTCCTTTGTGAATTAAAGCTCTTTGGTTACTCATAAGCAACATTCAGAAAATATGCAAACTCCCTGTGGACTGACAGACTTTATGCAATTTGCTCTAATTTTTCAGTCTTGCTTCCTTCTATTTTTCTGTTTTTCTATATAACTGTTAAATACAAATTCTGTCCAATGCCCTGGGACTTCCTTTTGTTTGCATTGAATTTTTCATATTTGAATAAATCTGCTCAAGTTAAAATCACTAGGTTAGTTTCTTTGATCTCTGTTATTCTTTTCCTCTCCACTGTTCAATATTTTATATTTCAACAATTTTCCCCTTCTCAATTCCCATCTGCACTCAATCACCAACAAAATTTGGTAATTTTAATATATTTCCTAATGTTTGTTATATTTGTATAGTTAACTTTATGTACTTTTTTATTAAAAAATGATCTAAATCATATATTGATTACAATAAAAATACAAAGAAGTGTATGACATGTATTGTTATGAAGTCCAAGTTCACTCAGCTTTCTGCACAATAGGTGAATAAATCCAAGAGACCAGGTATTGAGGCAAAGAATACAACTTTATTCAGAGAGCCAGCTGACCAAAAAGATGGCAGACTTCATTGGTATAAATCTCAAAATAACCATCTTGTCCAAGTCTGGATCTTGTCCAAGTTCTTTCATGGATCAGAGATGGGGGGAGGTGAGGAAACAATGTAAGAAATCATTAATTCTTGCAAATATCTCCTATGTTATTGAATTTGAGGTAAGTTTTTCCCATAGTTTCATATATTAAAGAATTCTACTCTGCCAATATTTATATTTTGATGTGTTTTACCATTTATATTTTTACATTGTGTCCTTACAAAGAAACAAACATATATGTATATATTTACAGAAGCTTTATCCATAATCACCAAAAACTAGAATTAGTCAAAATCCCCTTCAGTATGTGAATGGATGAGGAAATGGTAGCACGTCTATAAAATGCAATACCATTCAACAGTTAAAAAGAAAGAGCTATCATGCAACCAAATGCATCAATGAGTTTTTAACGCATATTGCTAAGTATTATAAAAGGTGGTGATCTGATAAGGCAACATAATTTATGATTCTATTTATATAATATTCTGAAGCACCAAAATTACAGGAATTGTAAAATAATCATTGCATGCTAGGGATTGGGGATGGAGGTTTTGAATACATGAATCACTGGCAATCTTTAAAGCACTGAAAGTGTTCTGTATTGTATAGAATTCTTTAATGTCCCAAAGAAAGGCAATGCCAAAGAATGCTCAAACTACCGCACAATTGCACTCATCTAACACACTAGTAAAATAATGCTTAAAATTCTCCAAGTCAGGCTTCAGCAATACATGAACTGTGAACTTCCAGATGGCCAAGCTGGTTTTAGAAAAGGCAGAGGAACCAGAGATCAAATTGCCAACATCCGCTGGATCATCGAAAAAGCAAGAGAGTTCCAGAAAAACATCTATTTCTGCTTTATGGACTATGCTAAAGCCTTTGACTGTGTGGACCACGATAAACTGTGGAAAATTCTGAAAGAGATGGGAATACCAGACCACTTGACTTGCCTCTTGAGAAACATGTATACAGGTCAGGAAGCAACTGTTAGAACTGGACATGGAACAACAGACTGGTTCCAAATAGTAAAAGCAGTACATCAAGGCTGTATATCGTCACCCTGCTTATTTAACTTATATGCAGAGCACATCATGAGAAACACTGGGCTGGATGAAGCGCAAGCTGGAATCAAGATTGCTGGGAGAAATATCAATAACCTCAGATATATACAGATGACACCACCCTTATGGCAGAAAGTGAAGAAGAACAAAAGAGCCTCTTGGTGAAAGTGAAAGAGGAGAGTGAAAATATTGGCTTAAAGCTCAACATTCAGAAAACTAAGATCATGGCATCTGGTCCCATCACTTCATGGCAAATAGATGGGGAAACAGTGGCTGCCTTTATTTTTCTGGACTCCAAGGTCACTGCAGATGGTGATTGCAGCCATGAAATTAAAAGACACTTACTCCTTGGAAGAAAAGCAATGACCAACCTAGACAGCATATTGAAAAGCAGAGACATTACTTTGTCAACAAAGTTCCATCTAGTCAAGGCTATGTTTTTTCCTGTGGTCATGTATGGATGTGAGAGTTGGACTATAAAGAAAGCTGAGTGCCGAAGAATTGATGCTTTTGAACTGTGGTGTTGGAGAAGACTCTTGAGAGTCCCTTGGATTGCAAGGAGATCCAACCAGTCCATCCTAAAGGAAATCAGTCCTGAATATTCATTGGAAGGACTGATGCTGAAGCTGAAACTCCAATACTTTGGCCACCTCATGTGAAGAACTGACTCATTTGAAAAGACCCTGATGCTGGGAAAGATTGAGGGCAGGAGGAGAAGGGAACGACAGAGCATGAGATGGTTTGATGGCATCACTGACTCAATCGACATGGGTTTGGGTGGACTCTGGGAGTTGATGACGGACAGGGAGGCCTGGCATGCTGCGGTTCATGGGCTCGTAAAGAGTTGGACACGATTGAGTGACTGAACTGAACTGAATGTCATTATATGACAAATTCTCTTGTAAAGCCCCTAGTACTTTACAACACAGAGAGTGGACCCTAAGAATTAAAATTTTGAAAATAGTCATTAAAAAATGAAAAATGTACAACACTTTGCAAGATAGTGTAGCAGTTTCTTATAAAACTAATTGTACTCTTATGATAAGATCTAGAAGTAGTTCTTCTTGATATTTCTCAAATGAGCAACACTTCTGTCCATACAAAACCATGAACACAGTTGTCCCTACCAGCTTTATTCATACTGCCAAAACTTGGAGGCAACCAAGATATCCTTCTGTAAGTGAAGAGACAAATAACTGTGTTATATCCAAACAACTGAATATTATTCAGTGCTAAAGAAATGATGAATATATGACATTATGTAGTTGTCAAACATTCCATGTATAAGAACCTTAATGTAAACTTTGAACATTAAGTGATAATGACATGTGACTGTAGGTTCTTTCTTTGAAAGAAATATACAATTCTGGTGCTGAATGTTGACAGTGAGGATGGCTGTGTATGTGTGGGAGCAAGGGGTGTTAGGAACACTGTGATTGTCCTCAGTTTTCCTGTGAATCTAAAACTGATCCAATATCTCTGTAAAAATTCATTAAGAGGTTTAAGGAATGCCAGGTGAGAGTCAGCATGTGTCAACAAAATTTAACTGTATTACAAATATGTAAAACAACTTCCCTGAAGTGGATGGGGAAAGGTGCTGATCTAAGAAACTTGGCAAATGAGTAGAGTCTGAGAGACTAAACGCAAGAGGAACTACTCAGAAGCTTTGTACTATGGTTAATACACTTTTTGCCCCCTAGGATAGCCATTCTGATGTTGCTGTATGTGCATACTACAGTTAAACAATTAAGTAAAAAGATGGCAGATGATGGAAGCCAGAATTTTTACTACTAGAGTGGGAGTTTATAAATAAGCGAGGGGAAAGGGCTAGGATTATCCATGTGGCAATGGATTAGACTTGGAAACATCAGTGTAAACTCATGTTTAGCTTAATACAAATACAGATGGTTGCATATAGAAATACCTATAGATATGCAGCTATATACTGGTTCATATACTGGTTGTTAGTGTTAGTTACTCAGTCGTGTCCATCTCTTTGCGACCCCATAGACTGTAGCCTTCCAGGTTCCTCTTCCCATGAAATTCTCCAGGTAAGAATACTGGAATGGGTTGCCATTCCTTTCTTAAGGGTATCTTCCTGACTCAGGGCAAATCGTGTTTTTTAGTACATTCTCAATGAAAGGTAATAAACATCCTTGATATATTTTGATGAAAACAATACTTTATCTTTGATCTTCCTCCTATCACACACATACACCCAGTCTATGAGAAAAGTTTAGATAAACTCCAACTAAGAAACTTTCTACAAAATACCTGACTAGTACTCCTCAAATCTATCAAGACATCAAAAACAAGAAAAGTTTAAAATCATCACAACTAAGGAGACATGATGAGTAAATATATTTTGGTAACCCAGATGAAATCCTGGAATAGGAAAACAACAATAAGCAACAAATAAGGAAATCAAAATAAACTATAGATTTTAGTTAAAAATAATGGATGAATAAATGTTAATAAATTGCACAATAATAATTAAGATGTCTATGCTTTGGGAAACTGAGTGATGAATATATGAGAACTTAGTTCTATCTTCAAAATTTTTCCACAAATATAAAAATATTCTGAAGGTTACATATCCAAAAATTTGAAGAATGATTTAGAGCACAGATTGAAAGGAAACAAAAGTCAAGAGTCTACTATAATAATCCATGTATCAGGTCATAGTGGTCTGTCTAGGAAAATAACAATAAAGATGGAAAATTGTAAACATCTTCCAGAAGTATTTAGGAATTAGCTTAAAAGTGATTAGCTATTTACTGGGATATAAGATACAGTGTCAAGGAGTCAAGGACTGCATGCAGATTTTGGTGACTAAGTGAATATTAGCAAGTGAATCTTGAGCAATGATTTAAAACTAAATGCATTCAAAGCGTTGCCTTAATGTTAAGTTAAAAGAAATAGAAGATGAGTGTTTGGCCATGGTCTTTGTTTTCTGTGGTGGGTTTACATTTATTTATGTCACGAACGTATGCATAAATGATAAGTAAATTTTTCAAAACTACTTACCCTCATTGAGATGGTTAACATATTTTGAAATTGTTTCCCCATTTAGATGTTCACACATGGTTTCCCTGTTTATGTGTGAGTGTGTGTGTTAGTTTTTAAGTCATGTCTGACTCTTTGCGACCCTATGTACTGTAGCTCACCAGGCTCCTCTGTCCATGGAATTCTCTAGGGAAGAATATTGGAGTGGGTTGACATTTCCTTCTCGGGGATCTTCCTAACCCAGGGATCAAACCTGGGTCTCCTGCATTGTAGGCAGGTTCTTTACCGTCTGAGCTACAAGGGAAGCCCTGTAGCTTCACTGTTTATAACTCTGAGATAAAAATAAATAAGAAGTTCTATCCTGCTGTTGTGTGAAAATTGTATAAATCTTAATTATGTTGAATTGATTCATAGTACTTTTCAGGTCTACTGTCTTTCTACTTTCCTGCCTATTAATTCTATTAATTTTTGGGAGTTTGATATTGAAACTCCAACTAAAAATCTTAATTTATCTACTTAAAAATAATTGTAGTATATAGTGGAACTGTATATAACTCTGTTCTGTATTTTCCAAGTCTCCTGTAAATGTGTTATCATACTTTCATTCTTTAAAAAAATTAAAAAAAGAAAGAACAAAAAAAACACACAAGTATTCAAATGGAATACAAAATTTTTTAAATGAGTATTGGAAACTCTGAGTATTCTTTCTGAACTTTATATGAGATTATATAATAAGTGATTGAAATGTTACGTGCATTGTACTTCCACTCTAGTGTAATTTGAGTTAAAACTATTTCTACTCTGCAAGGACCTGTGCCTCTTGCTACAGATTTAACAGCAATTATTATGAGAGCAAAATGTCTTGAATATTGTTCAATTTCATAGACATAAGGTACATTTTCTGACCCAAACAAAAACATCAAAACCTAATGACTTTATTATAAAATAAATCATTCACTCAGTTCATCATGTGAATCTTAACCAGTTCCTCTGAAGTAGCTTTTGTCATTAGACATCTATGGCACAGCTAGTGCCAGAACTAATGAAAATATACTAATGTTATGATGGAAAAAATAAAGTGAAAGTCTCTCAGTCACATCTGATTCTTTGCAAACCAATGGACTCTAGCCTGCCAGGCTCTTCTGTCCATGGGATTTTTCTAGGCTAGAATACTGGAGTGGGCTGCCATTTCCTTCTCCAGGGGATCATCCCTACCCTGGGATCAAACCCAGGTCTCCTGCCTCAGAGGCAAGTTCTTTACCATCTGAGCCACCAGGGAAGCCCCGGAAAAAAATAAAACTTCCCTTCAATTACAAAAAAAAAAAAAAAAAAAAAGCTATAAAGCTGACTATCATTAAAAACATAGGTCTCATTCCTTGATTTTAAACTTTTTGGTTAACATTTTTAGTGATACAGATGCATCAACAATATGACATAGATGATTTATATGACACAATTCTCTGACAGTACCTGGACTTGCAGATGTTACTTGATAACACTTTTTTTGCTTTAGGGAGTGATAAGTTCTCAGCTGTAAAGCTGATGTCAGCAAACTCTATGACTTTGATCTTCGTAAGGTTATGCCTTGAAAATTAATGGGACAGCTACATATGAAATCAAAATCAATGTACTATTTTCTACAGTGAGGCTAAAATGAATTATCAGTATAAAAGTGTGGAACACTATAAAGGCCTCAGTCTCACCTCGCTATTCTTATGTTTTTTTTTAATAAACTGTTCATGCTTTTTTCTTACAGTTTATGATATCAAAAGGACTCCTGTAAAATTACAGCAATAAATTTCACCTTATGCTGGACAGATTTTATTTCTTTTCTATCTAACATCCTGTTTTGCAAATAATCAAGACATGACAAAATTGATTAAAGATTTATCTTGCCTTCGTGAAATACAATAACTGCCTTACTTAGTTAAAAAATGGCAATGTAAAAGCAGAGCTAAGTTTAGATCATGTTGCTACTTTTATCACCACCCAGAGATAAGTGTATTAAGGTAAATCAAAATAGTTGCCTTTATTATCACTGAATATTTAATTCCTTGTATTTCAAAATAAAATAGATTTCTTTATTACTACTGGCATTTGGCAAAAGTTGTTAATCAGTTATAAAAAACAAAAATACATTGTTTACTACCATCTGCTGTCACATCTGTTTTACAAATCCATGGCTCCAAAGAGATTATATATAGTTTGAACACAGAACATATAGTTTTCAATGTATTTTGAAATGCTAAAAAAAAAGATTATTTTTAGTATCTAACACTTTAATTTTCAGGATTTTTGTTATAACACCAAAATATGTTCAGACATGTTACTGAACCATGTCTTACTTCTGGAATAAGCTTTCTTATATATGTTCTGATTTTACTTTTTATAATTTGTTGACTTTGTACTCAGACCAAAATAACAAACCCTCATTTATCCCCCCTAACTATTTGATCATTAAATACTGTTACTAAATGTTGGTCATTAATACCAGTAAAAGTCCATCCATTGTTGCTCATTGTTCTCATTTTCAGTGATACTGCTCCCATTTTTCTTGGAGTCTTACATGCCTCCTACCTGGTTTTTCTGCCTTTGGTTAATTCAGTAATTGCCACAGTCATACTGATTTTACACTAGTAGTTTTATTTTCTCACTCTTCTGCTTCAAAACTCCCAATAAAAAACATCAAACTTCTTATTTCACTGAAAGTTATTCATATTATGACTATAACATTTATTTACTCCTAATTCTCGCTCTTTAACTATAATGACAAGATATAAACTCTTTCTGTACATAATTTCAATTTCTCTGTACTTCTTCTTTGTAAAAATATTCAATTCCCTATTCTGCAAGCATTCCATTCTCATCCTAACTGTTCACCACATAGACACCACCTACTTCCCTCTCTTCTACAACCAGCATATTTTATACCTGTTATGCCCACTTTCTTGAAAAGCTTTGTTTTATGTATTACAGAATTCAGCTCTACAGGGAGACTTATTAGGTACCCACACTCATCCATCACCCAGCATAGCTTACAATCTTTGCTTTACACATGTGAAAAATACACCAGCTTTTTTAAACCTTAACTGTTTTACCTGATGTTACTTTCAATCAACACTCTATGTATCTTAATGCTGAGGCACAGAGCTGTAGTTCTCTGTAATTTAGTCTGCCATGAACAAGTATGATATTAAAGGCCATGGAATAATACATGAACTAGCAAGAAAAGAACTTATTCTGTTATACATACTCACTAAGGAGACCTATTTCAAAACAAAACATTGTGTTTTATAAATAGGATAAATTTCCCCCAGGATTTAAGTGAAGGCCACCCAGTTCTGAGATCTCTAAATAATGCTGCCTAATCTCCCACATTAAGGACACTTCCATTGGTAATCTATAATGTTGGCCTACAAAATCTTATATTTTATCGAGACCCCCTTTTTTTTCCCCACTGTGTCCACAACCCACACCTTCTCTCAAAAACTTCTGACCAATTTATATCCCTGCTAAACTTGACTACTTTGTCATTCAGATTCATCCAAGCATCCCCTCATAGCCTAAATCTCTTCTCTACATGTTCCCTCTACTGATTTTGCTCTTTGTCTCTCCTGTGAGGATAATGCTTCCCCCTTCGTGTTACTAAATATCGGCTAGTTTCTCCTGGCTCTATACCTACCAGTAAGTCCCAAAGGTTGAGTGTGGGCCTCTTTACTCCTTATTGCTATTTTCACAACCCTCATCATAGGTGAAAAGATAAGAACTAAGGTTACAGCTGTCTAATTTTAGAATACTAACAGTATGTAGAAATTAATAATTTGTCTCTGTGAATTAGTATTGTACAAAACTAGTGGCAGAATAATTAAAACATTATCAAATACTAATATGTCCTTAACAAGAAGTTTTAAACTTAAAAACAGAGCTTTAATTGACTGTCTATGGAAGTTCTTTGCAATGTCTGTGCCTTTCCGTCAAGTCTGCAGAATAAGATATATTCATGTACTCTATTTGGATCTTTCAGTGCCTTCAAGAATTGTTATTGAAATTAATCATTATGTAACATAGTGAAGTTATTTTTTTTCCTTCCTAATTAAAATGTTTCAGTGAACCTGTTGCATCAACAGAAATGGCAAAGGAATTTAAAACTATCTTTTTATAATCTGAATATTCAAAACCCCTCAAATTAAGGACCAATTTAAGATTTGTAGTTCTCTTCAGTATTTTAGTAGCAGACAAATTTGATAGAATGTGGAATGTGAACTGAAAAAAACAGATAAGATGTTTGTGTCAGTAAAGCTTATTACAGAAATAGTCTCAGAGTGTTCCATTAAGAGGCAACACCTGCTTTTGTTTAAGTTCAGGTTTGCCAGTGTAAATTTAATATAGTGAGCAACTAATACAGTAACATGCATTTATATGAAACATGATCCATGAAAACCAATTATGAAAAACGTTGACTCTGAAATATGCATGTCTCTGTAAAGCTTTGTTTTTCATTTTGAAACAAATTTTTCTTGGCAAGAATGTTCTATGATTTTATTTAAAGGCAAAACCTTACAGATGTTTTGTATCCTCATTTTCATTTTATTCTAAATTTTAGTTTTAAAATAAGATGATGACTTTCTAAAGAAAATTGACGTAATTGCATACCACTTTAAAAATGGATAGAAAAAAAAAAACTTAAACTTGCATTTCTAGATCATTCCTGAATAATAGTTATCATTTCACTCCAAATAAAAATAAGCAAGTATAGCTATTTTTAAACATAGCTCTGCTCTGTACATGAATCTGAGTGTTTAGAAAAAAGAAAAATATATAATGATTAAATGAGACATAAGCAATTTAGCACACACGTAGTGCATATTTAATGCTTAAACATCCTTTGGCTCCATATGTGCTCTGCAGAGGGCTGCAGTTTTGATCCAGCGACTCTGTTTCATAGGGATCCTGCTCCCAGGATTCTGTAGGCCAAGGCAGAGTCCCTAGTGGCTTTAGGCAGAGGTCAGCTGGCCTAAAGGAAGGAAGTAAATTATGGCTCTCCCTTTGTAAGCAAAGGAGGCAATCCTGACAATCTTTGAGTTGCCTTTAGGGTTTGTTCTTTCCTTTGTCTAGAAGAATGATCTTTACAGCCAAGTAGCTCTACGGTCCCATCCTGTAAAATCCAAAGTGTCTGACAACTTTGCTTTTTTCCTTCTGATCTCCTTTTCATGCAATTCAAACTAGCAGTTTTCCTGCTTTCTTTATCAGATAGTTAGTTGGCCGTGTTCCTAATGTTCTCTTCTGAGTATGCTTGCTCATTTTCTGTATGGAGAAAGCCTATATGGATAGGCTGAGAATTTCTGAATGTATGTTCTAGTTCTTTTTTTCTTAACAATTTGGTCTTCAGGTTACTTCTCTCTTCTCACATGTTACTGTAAGCAGACAAGAGGAACCATGTTATTCCTTCAACACTTTACTTTGAAATCTACTCAGCTAAATATCCAGTTGAGTTTCTCACAAACTCTACCTTTCACAAAGTTCTATAACAGGAACACATTTCAATGAAGTTTCTTTGTCGCTTTATAACAAGCATTGTCTTTCCTCCAGTTTTCAATAACATGCTCTCATTTCCATCTGAGACCTCTGCAGAATCTCCTTAATATACACATTTACAACCATTCTGGACATGATTATTTATGTATTCTCTAGGAAGGTGGAATCTCTAGAGCTTTCTCCTGTTCTTTGAATTCTAACCAGAATTGCTTTTCAAATTCCCTTCACAGCAGTATCAGCTTTTTGTAGCTTATATATCAGTGTTTTTCCAGCTTCTCCACATTACCCAGATCCAAAGTTGCTTCCAGATTTAAGGGTATTTGTTAGAATAGCACCTTACTTCTTGGTATCAATTTCTATCTTAGTTCAGGATGGTATAATAAATTACCATAGACTGGCTTAATAACAAACATTCATTTCTCACAGTTCTGGAGGCTGGCAAATCCAAGATCAAGGTCCAGCATCTCTGGTGTTTGAAATAGAAAGGGCCCACTTTCTATTTTGACTACCACTTCTCTTTCTCCTGCCCTCAATCTTTCCAAAGCATCAGGGCAAGCATCTTTAATTTCAGAGCTGCAGTCACCAACTGCAGTGATTTTAGAGTCCAAAAAAATATAAAGTCTGTCACTTTTTCCACTGTTTCAGGTCTATTTGCCATGAAGTGATGGGACCAAATGCCATGATCTTAGTTTTCTGAATGTTGAGTTTCAAGCCAACTTTTTCACTCTCCTCTATAATTTTCATCAAGAGCCTCTTTAGTTCTTCTTTGCTTTCCGCCATAAGGGTTGTGTCATCTGTATATCTGAGGTTGTTGATATTTCTCCTGGCAGTCTTGATTCCAGCTTGTGCTTTATCTAGCCCAGCTTTTCTCATGATGTACTCTGCATATAAGTTAAATAAGCAGGGTGACAATATACAGTTTTGACATACTCTTTTTCCTATTTGGAACCAGTCTGTTGTTCCATGTCCAGTTCTAACTGTTGCCTCCTGACCTGCATACAGGTTTCTCAAGAGGCAGGTCAGATGGTCAGGTATTTCCATCTCTTTAAGAATTTTCCAGAGTTATATCTACTACTGTGGGCAAGAATCCCTTGGAAGAAATGGAGTAACCATCATAATCAACAAAAGAGTCTGAAATGCAGTACTTGGATGCAATCTCTATAACAACAGAATGATCTCTGTTTGTTTCCAAGGCAAACCATTCAGTATTACAGTAATCAAGTCTATGTCCTGACTGGTAATGATGAAGAAGCTGACGTTGAATGGTTCTATGAAGACCTACAAGACCTTCTAGAACTAACACCCAAATAAAGATGTCCTTTTCATTATAGGGGACCAGAATGCAAAATAGGAAGTCAAGTAACACCTGGAGTAACAGGAAAATTGGCCTTGGGGTACATAATGAAGCAGGGCAAGGGCTAATAGAGTTTTTTCCAAGAGAACGCACTGGTCATAGCAAACACTCTCTTCCAACAGCACAAGAGAAGACTCTACACATGGACATCACCAGATGGTTTATACTGAAATCAGATTGATTATATTCTTTTCAGCCAAAGATGGAGAAGTTCTATACAGTCAGCAAAAACAAGACCAGGAGCTGACTGTGGCTCAGATCATGAACACCGTATTTCCAAATTCAGACTTAAATTGAAAAAAGTAGGCGAAACAACTAGACCATTCAGGTGTGACCTAAATCAAATCCCTTGAGATTATACAGTGGGAGTGACAAGTAGATCCAAGGCATTAGATCTGTTAGCCAGAGTTCCTGAAGAACTCTGAATGGAGGTTTATGACATTGTACAGTGGGCAGGGATCAAAATCATCCCTAAAGGAAAAAAAAAAATAGTGCAAAAAGGCAAAATGGTTGTCTGAGGAGGCCTTACAATAGTTGTGAATAGAAGAGAAGCAAAAGGTAACAGAGAAAAGAAAAGATATACCCATATCTTGAATGCAGAGTTCCAAAGAATAGCAAGGAGAGATAAGAAAGCCTTCCTCAGCAATCAATGCAGAGAAATAGAGGAAAACAATAGAATGAGAAAGACTAGAGATCTCTTCAAGAAAATTAGAAATACCAAAGGAACATTTCATGCAAAGATGGGCACAATAAAGGACAGAAATGGTATGGACCTAACAGAAGCAGAAGATATTTAGAAGAGTTGGTAAGAATACACAAAAGAACTGTACAAAAAAGATCTTCACCACCCGGATAATCATGATGGTGTGATCACTCACCTAGAACCAGACATCCTGGAATGGGAACTCACATGGGCCTTGGGAAGCATCGCTATGAACAAAAGTATTGAAGGTGATGGAATTCCAGGTGAACTATTTCAAATCCTAAAATTTGATGCTGTGAAAGTGCTGTACTCAATGTTGTCAGCAAATTTGGAAAACTCAGCAGTGGCCGCAGGACTGGAAAATATCAGTTTTTGTTTCAATCCCAAAGAAAGGCAATGCCAAAGAATGTTCAAACTGCCATACAATTGCAGTCATCTCACACAATAGCAAAGTAATGTTCAAAATTCTCCAAGCCAGGCTTCAGAAGTACGTGAACCGTAAACTTCCAGATGTTCAAGTTGGATTTAGAAAAGGCAGAGGAACCAGAGATCAAATTGCCAACATCCATTGGCTCATCAAAAAAGCAAGAGTTTCAGAGAAACATCTACTTCTGCTTTATTCACTATGCCAAAGCATTCATATGTATGTTTAAGTGACTTTAGCTGCTTAAGTCTTCAAGTACTAGGAAAGGAAATGAAGAGATATAGTCTAAACTGGATAAGCAAAGCATAAATATAAACATTATTAAATATGCTATTTAGCATATTAAAATATTGTTTAGAAAAGACAGTGTGACAGTTTAAAGGGACTGAGGTGCACAGTGGGACTGATAGGGTAATGAGTGTTGGTGGTGGGGGTAGGGGATTGCTGCTTTTAAACACTTGATAAGAAGAAATAAATAATTTAAAAAGAAAAAAAAAAGGTTTGAGACCAAATATAAACTATTACTATAACAGAAATAGTAACTAACAAAACAGAAAATATATGTATTAATAGAAGAAAAATCACTAATCACCACACAACCCAAAGATAAATAGTGTTCACATTTGCTGCAGGTTTTTTTTGTTGTTGTTTTCCTTTCTTTTCTCTATAAAAATATTTTTGTTTCTTGTTTTTACATAGCTGTGTTCATACAATTAACTATTATTAATTTATTTATGTATTATCATAGCAAAGACATTTCCCCATGATCATATTAAAAGTTAAACATACTTTGATTGGGGTGCATTATAGCCGTATTGAGTAGCTATATTATAACCTTTTAAAAATTGAATACATTTAAATTTACAATATTAGCTGCAGGTTTATAACATAGTAAATCAATATTTTTGTATATTATTTCCACTTAAAGCTATTACAAAATGATGCTTTGTTTCCCTATGCTGTACAATATGTCCTTATTGCTTTTTTTTTTTCTTTTAAGTGCATGGTAAAACAAGGGAAGGCTCTTAAAGTTTCTTTTGCAAAGTATCACAGCTCAATTTTAACCTTTTTAGTTTTTTTGGCTAAAGCTTGTGACCAAAGATGTCCACATGTACCTTAATAGAGTGTAGAAGTATACTCCTTTCTCAGTGAAGCACTGCAAGTCACAAGGCAATGTGCGGGATGTAGGAATCTTTTTCCAGAGACAGCAGAAAATAATTTATAAGTATATGCATTGTTTTGGGGGACAATTCACTTGTTTTCTATGATAACTAACCCCCTTCTATCAAAAATTATAGTATTTTGAAAATATTGTTCAAGTCTACTTTGTGTATCTTGGGAGGTTTTCTCATTTACGTTGCAAAATAAAATTGTTACGTTTAATGTCAAAATAGTTTATCCATGAATTGTCATATTAAATAAGACTTTTTCTCATTATGTCTTTAATTTGAACCATTTAAAATGTATTTTTTCCTATTTACTCATTAATAAACAAATAGTTTTTAAAGACTTCAATCTAGGATGCAATTTAAAATGTGAAAAATAAATAAGAAAGTGTCCCTGTTTTTAAACAGCTTCCCCTAATATAAGAGATAAAACATACTCAGGTAATGTCATTTCTAATGAAATTTAACATAGTAGGTGGTATATATAAATGGTCTGATTTTGTATAAAATGGTTTGATTTTGAGTGTAATGAATTTATGCCAGTATTCTTCCATTGATTGAGCTGAGTAGGTTTAATCCATGCGGTTCTTTACTATTCTCTGAATATGTCTCCTGAATCAGAAAAATCTCATTCAGTAATATAAACATTCATGTGAAAGAAAAATTTTCTGTCTAGTGATTTGTTACTTAATATAGATCTTCTGAGTAAATATAAAAGTGTCACCCTAGTGGTTCAGTTAGTAAAGAATATGCCTTCAGTGTGGGAGACTTGGGTTCGATTCCTGGGTTGGGAAAATCCCCTGGAGAAGGGAATGTCTACCCACTCCAATATTCTGGCATGGAGAATTCTATGGACTGCATAGTCCATGGGGTCACAAAGAGTCAGACATGACTGAGCGACTTTCACTTACTCATAGATAAAATATTTCAAAACACATGAAAAAGTGATTAATATACATCTGATTGGCATAAATACTGGATTAAAACAAAATGTTTTATTTTCAATTTTCTGAAGATAAGCTTTCAATCATGTTAGATGATGGATGCATTAAAGCACCAGTGCTTGAGATCTCAAAAAATGACACATGATTTAATTATTCTGGAGTATAGGTAGTTGAACAAAATTATTACTTTTAAAAACCAAATATATGTTTCATTAAACTAATAGACGCCCTTAGAATTTGATTTTAGTTGTAATATTTGAGTGTCAAAGAAACTTCTGTCCTTCTGACACCAATAATGCTGTTAAATGAATTATTAATGTCAAACATTTTATGAAGTGTTTTATAGATATATATATCATCTTATTTAATATTTAATAAAGCTCCTGTGAAACAAGCTAGCTAGTTCATGGTACAGACTAAAGATCTTAGGTTTAGAGAGTTTATGTAATTGACACAGTCAAAAGGCTAGAAGCCAGAGCTTACATTCTGGTCTGTCTCTTCCAAAGTACATGCCCCTGCTCAGTTTTGCTCTGTTGTGTCCAACTCTTTGAGACCCTTAGACTATAGCCCACCAGGCTTCTGTATCCATGGGATTTTCCAGGCAAGCATACTGGAGTGGGTTGCCATTTGCGTCTCCAGGGCATCTTCCTCACTCATGGATCGAACACACATCTCCTGTGTCTCCTGCAGTGCAGGTCGATTCTTTACCACTGAGCCACTGAGGAAACCCCCAAAGTAGGACACTAACTATTTATTTCACTATGGTTCTTATGTGATCTTAGGTGTTACATAGTTTGGAAGATGAAGAAACTAGAAGTTTGGAAGCTGGCTAGTAAGAGATTATTAATAATAATTAATAATTTTTAAGATATGTGATAGTAACCTGAATTATATATTTTCTGTACAATATTGATTAAAACACCAAAATGTGTAGCTTTCTGCATAATAAACTGTTAAATACATGTATAGTGCTGTTCAAAATGTTCTTTTGGGTTTTTCTGTAACATCATATGGAAAAGCTTGAATGATCATTTTTGCCAACCCAATAATAAAGAATTTTAGTAGTGCTGTTACAAATAAGTATCAAAGAGAAGATAAACAGAGAGCATAATATTATAAAGTTAGAAAAGTAGTTAGAAAATTATGCAAGAAAAAATTGGAGACTCCAATATTAAGGAATTATAAACATCATTTTCTGCAGATTTTCAAGGGATTTTAATTTAATTATTGACATTCAGATGATAAATTTAGGTGTAAATTATAGGAAAAATATATATTACTACTTTTGTTCATAAATGCTAATAAAATGAAGCTTTTTATATGGAGTTGATAGGATTATATTATATAATTAATGTCAGATAAATCACACATTTTGAATTCTGGCTTTCTTTTCTTGAATTATAAATCATTCCTAACTTGTATATATGTTTCTGACTTTGCTGGGTTTATAATTGCAAAATAAGTTAATAAAATAAAACTCCAATCCTATATTTGAAAAAATGTAAACGGATTGTCAAAGTTAGAATGCATTGTATAATTTGGCCTTTGAAATAATGTCAAGAAGATTTTCAATTAAAAACAAAAAGTTAAAATCAACAGGTGTTACCTGAAGTCAAAAAACATTATTAAAGAAACATAAACATATTAAAATTAATATTGTGTGAAACATTATGCACAAGACATGGATTAGCATATTTAAAATAATCATTTAAAAATTTAACAAGTGATTAATATGTTATGTAGCTAATGTCACAACCTGATGAACAACATTAAAAAAGACTAGTAGAAATTAAGAAAAAGAAATTAAGGTCATACTGAGCACATACATGATTATTTTTCTTATTGACATTTTTCCAACCAATTTTATGTTTGTTTCTTGTATTGCATGTGAAATTTCTTTCAGCAACAACTTCAGGCAACATATTTTATTGATACTCACTTTCAGACACTATTCTAATGGATACTAAGGATATAATAGTTAACAAAATAAGAAAGTGATGTCTAGTCACAGGGATCTGCCATTCTAATACTATAATTGTGACTCCTGTACTTTTATATTACACAGACAAAATTTTATTCTAATTCTTCGTTAAAAAATAATAAATTCCATTCTGTTTCATTGTGCTTTCATCTATTATTTTGATACTAAATGAGAAATAACTGAATAAAAGAGTGTATTCTGAGTGTATTCTAGTAACCATCCTCTGAACATCAAGGAAGACCATACATAGCATCAAGTATAATACTGCATGTAAGTTAAGATTAGGTGACATCTATTTTCCTTACACAACTGCAAAAACAACCTGTAAGATGTGGCCAAAAAAAGCCAAGTGAGAATAAAGAACGGTTAACAGTGTTGTCAGTCTCTAGTGCCTCTTCACTATCAAGGCATTAATACAAATTGCTGCCATGATCTTTGCAATCTTTTTCAAAAAGATTATGCATAAACATAAATATAATGTAAAATTAATGTCTTCTCTTAAAGCAAAACTTAGCTGTATTAGGCTTCCATCTTTCACCTGCAATGCAGGAGACCTGGGTTCAATCCCTGAGTTGAGAAGATCCCCTGAGAAGGGAATGGCTACCCACTCCAGTATTCTGACCTGGAGAATTCCATGGACTGTATAGTCCATAGGGTTGCAAAGAGTCGAACACGATTGAGCGACTTTCACTTTCACTTTGATTATCAGGTGACATATGATTTAATCACAAAAAATCAGAGCAGACAGAGATTGGTCACAAAAGAGCAAACACAGTTTGCAGCATAGCAACCCCACCCTTGACTGAGGATATGCTTTCTTGTTCTTCGGGAAGAAAGAACCCTACTTGTGAATATCAGTTTTCTCCAAGGCCTTGGGCTAAGGCTATTACAATTAAAATTACTTATGTGCTTTTTACCTTCCTAAGACTCAGGGGAAAAAAGGAAAACTTTATCTGTGTGTTACATCTTTGTGTTACTTGAAAGAAAATTTAGTGCAAATAAAGATAAAATATTTCTTTACCAAATCCTGATAACCACTTACACTGTCTTGTCATGAATTTTAAATAAAATATTTTAATATGTGCAAGAATAAATATAATAATATTCAGTAATGGAATTCGTAGTCAATGAGTGACACCTATTTCACATTTTAACTTTTTCAAAAGTAAAGAGTAACTTCAAAATTAAAGAGTAACAGAAAAATGTAAGAAATCTCTTCTAAAACTACATACTTAGATTTTAATTTTAAAACTCTCATTAAACAATAGGATGAAACTTTTTAACCTATGTTACAGAGAAAGGGTACTTTATAATTTGATGTAAACAATGGGAACATTATTTTGTTAATATTATAAGTCAACTGTGCAAAATGATGATTTTATCATAAGGTGGAACATGTTGGATTCACGTGTTCTCCCTTGACATCATTTAAATTGATACCAAGTTTGGAAACTTGTCATTAAGATTGCAGTCGTATATACTTATGTTTGCTTTAAAAACTCACCAAAAGAGTAAGTTTTATACCAATTCTTTTTTTGCCTTAAAACCTGTTATTAAAATCAATTAGTGAAAAAAGCTACAATAAAAGAGATGCTTTTGTAATTTGTTAATATTTCATTTAAAATGTTTCAAGAATGAATACTAAATGATAAGAAAAAGCTGTAAGGATGTATCAATGAGAAAGAAAGAACATAATAAAAAAAAAAAAGCTCTTATCTATACATAAATAATGGCTAAGCTGTTATATCCTACTGTTCCTGATTAAAGGAGAAGTCATTTTTGTACATATTTTCTGACAGAATGAGGACATTCATTTTATCCCTAATTAGCTGAATAATGTCCGGTGGCATTTTCTCCATTGATGCAACGTAACAATGACAGCCTCCTTTGCTGTTCATTCTGACCTTCTTCCCCCCCAACCCCTTACTACAGTCCTTCCCTCTAACAGACTTAAGGAGATCAGTATGTTCCAAAGTCTAAAAATAAAATGCAATTTTCTTCTGGCTTACAATACTAAAATGAGACCATTTTCATTTACATTCCCAGCTACATTATGCTTTTTAAAGTGTGCTTTTCTAAGAAAGTTATTCAATCTTATAAGAATTAATTCCTCACTAGGTAAAATTTTTGTTTGGATAAGATTTAATTTTAATTATACTTTACCTTGATTTTATATTTGTATATATAAACTGGATCTATGTTGCTTTTTTATTTTAAATATATTTACTTAATGTATAAATAGTAAATATGGCTTCGAAGGATATTTGTAAGAGGAAAAGATATGAAATTAATATTCATTTACACAACTGATAAGCTAAATGACCCATTCAAAACATATCTTTTTTTTTTTTTTTTACATCATGGAAACAAAAAAAGGCAACTTTGAGCATCTTATATATACATAATAAAAGTAAACACATTGTTTTCACCAAAATGAAAAATGTTACTATCTTGAGTTATAGTGGAATATAGCCTACCTTCTTAATAACATCATGTAATAGCCATTTAGAGCAACGGGTCTTTCTGTATAGTCTGAACAACTGCAAGAAATAGATGAAACGGTCACATTAGCAAGGGAAAGATAGCCTAGTGCATTTCCCAAAATAAGTCTCATGGTTCATTAGTTGTATTAAATGTTTCATGTATGGCATCACGGACTGTTTTTATTCCTATAGATTTATAAAGTACTGTATGAAACAAACTCAAATGCATTTACTTATTTTTACTTGATTTAGCAGCAGTATTTAATATGCATTGTGATTCTCTCATACTTCTAAAATCTAATGAACATGAAACATTTTCCCCAGAGGACCCATGGAACTAATTCTCTAACCACATATTCTCCTTGGAAATAAAATTTAATATATCTTAGGATTCTTTAAAATGATAAAGAACAGCCAAATAAATTGAAACTCAAGGAAGAGAATTATAGTTAGCACATAACTCAAATAATTAATTTCTAAGGTAGAAACTTCATATACTTGTTTGTTGTTGTTTAGTCACAAAGTCATATCAGACTCTTTGCCACCCCATAAATTGCAGCATGCCAGGCTCCTCTGTCCTCCATTATTTCCCAGAGTTTGCTCAAATTCACATCCGTTGAATCAGTGATGCTATCTAACCATCTCATCCTCCACTGCTCCCTTCTCTGTTTGCTTTCAATCCTGCCCATTATCAGTGTCTTTTTCAGTGAGTCTGCTCTTCACACTAGGTGGCCAAAGTATTGGAGCTTAGCTTCAGCATAGTCCTTCCAATGAATATGTGGGGTTGATTTCCTTTACAATTGACTGGTTTGATATCCTTGCTGTCCAAGGAATGCCCAAGAGTCTTCTCCAGCAGCACAATTTGAAAGCATCAATTCTTAACTGCTCAGCCTTCTTTATGGTCCAACTCTCAGCTCTGTATGTGAATACTGGAAAAACCATAGCTTTGATTATGTGGACCTTGCCAGCAAATTGATGTCTCTGCTTTTTAATACACTGTCAAGATTTGTCATAGCTCTCCTTCCAAGGGACTCTCAAGAGTCTTCTCCAGCACCACAGTTGGAAAGCATCTGAGGATCATTTCTGCTTTAGTCCAGCCACTTCATTCTTTCTGGAGCTATTAGTAATTGCATTCCTGGTGGCTCAGTCGGTAAAGAATCTGCCTGAAATGCAGGAGACGTGAGTTTGATCTCTGAGCTGGAAGATCCCCTTGACAAGGGAATGGCAACCCACTCCAATATTCTAGCCTGGGAAATTCCATGGATGGAGGAATCTGGCATCCTATAGTCCATGGGGTCACAAGAGGTGGACACAACTTAGGAACTAAACCATCAACACCACTTCACCAGTAAAATATTAGACACCTTCTGACCTGAGGGGGGTAAGAAGATTGGGGGCTTATATTCTGGTGTCATATATTTTGCCTTTTCATACTGTCCATGGGATTTTTCCAGCAAGAATACTGTAGCGAGTTGCCATTTCCTTCTCCAGTGGACCACGTTTTGTTAGAACTCTTCACTATGACCCATTTGTCTTGGATGGCCCTTCATGACATGGCTCATAGCTTCATTGAGTTATGCAAGCCACTTCACCATGATAAGGCTTTCGTCCATGAAGGAGATATTCTTGTTTACAATGTTTGAAAACAGTATCACCAATATCGAGAAAAAAATAGATATCAATGTATAACCATCTGATGGCTGTTGCAACTGTCCCTTGTACCTGTAAATCTAATGGCTAAAAGGGAAGGCAAAGAGCAAGCAAGCAAAAGTAAATGAGCATTGGAAGGACTGATGCTGAAGCTGAAACTCCAATACTTTGGCCACCTGATGAGAAGAACTGACTCATTTGAAAAGACCCTGATGCTGGGAAAGGTTGAAGGCAGGAAGAGAAGGGGATGACAGAGGATGGGATGGTTGGATGGCATCACCGACTCAATGGACATGAGTTTGAGCAAGCTGTGGGAGTTGGTGATGGACAGGGAAGCCTGGCATGCTGCAGTCCATAGGGTCTCAAAGAGTTGGACATTACTGAGCAACTGAACTGAATTGAACTGAAGGAACTCATCTCAAAACTCACTTCTACCTCATAAACTCAAGTGAGTGCCTCTGCTTGCAAGGGCTTCCCAGATGGCTCAGTGGTTAAGAATCTACCTGCCAATGCAGGAGACACAAATTCAATCTCTGGGTCAATAAGATCCTTTGGAGAAGAAAATAACAATCCACTACAGTATTCTTGCCTGGGAAATCCAGTGGACAGAGTAGCCTGGCTGGGCTATAATTCATGGGGTCACAAAAGTTTAGAACACAGCTTAGTGACTAAACAACGACAAGAGGACTCCGGCCTACAGGAGATACTTAAAGCCTGCCGGGCTCTGCAGTGAAGGGCACACAGGGAGTGGGTGAGGGAGTCTATCCACCATGTGGAACACATCAGTGACCAAGATAGTGGAAGTTCATTTTTGGATGCAAATATAACATAGGAAGCAATTACGGGTGGAATTGTCTCTCCAAAACTCATGTATTGAAGTCCTAACCCCCAGAACCTCAGAACGTGTCCTTATTTGGATGTAGGGTCTTTACAAATGTAATCTAGTTAAAATGAGGTTATAATCTAATCCAACACGACTGATGTCCTTTTAAGAAGAGGAAATTTAAACATAGAGACATTCTTAGCAGGATCATGATGTGAAGAAACAAAAGTAAAGACAGCTGTCTACAAGGAAAGAGGCTTGAAACAAATCCTTCCCTCCTTACCTTCAGAGAAACTCAACCTAGCTAACACCTCAATGTTTAGACTTCTGGCCTCCAGCTAAGATAATTCATTTTTGTTATCTAAGCCATGTTATCTGAGCTACTTCGCTATGGTGGCCCTATGAAACTAGTACAGAAACTCACATCCCACTTTTTGCTATTTTATTTAGGTCTACATTGTGAGCAAGCACATATCTAACAGTTAATAACTTTTTTCTTCATCTACCTTAAGTGTTGTAATATTTCATAATACAATTAAATGTTTGAATTATAAACCGTTTCCTTTTATTCTATGAGGTTTCTGAAAAGTGAAAGTGAAAGTCGCTCACTCGTGTCCGACTTTTTCCAGCCCCATGAACTATAGAGTCCGTGGAATTCTCTAGGCCAGAACACTGGAGTAGGTAGCCTTTCCCTTCTCCAGGGGATCTTCCAAACCCAGGAATTGAACCCAGGTCTCTCGCATTGCAGGTGGATTCTTTACCAGCTGAGCCACAAGGGAAGCATGGGGTTTCTAGGTAAGTCAATTAAATCTAATGGTAGAATATCCTTTTTCCTTTGATTATCAGTTTATTCTGTAGCTGTATGTTTGTTTGCTATGTTCTTTTTAAATTGCTGGGTGATTTGTATGTCACTAAGCTAAAATAAAAATTTTTCCAAATTCCAGGAAACATATAGTCTAATTAAGCGATGTTATAAGCAAATAACTGAAATACAATTTAACAAAAACATAAATTCAATGTGAATAATTAAAAAGAAAAGGGTTAAATTTCTGTAGTAACAAAGAATGAATGATGAACAGGAATTGCATGTATACATATAAAGAACAAAATATAACCTTTCACTTTTTAAATTTAATCATTGAAAAATAAATCAATGGTATATCTTAAGATTTACTTTCACTCCCACTGGTATTCTTTTCACATAAAATCTGTGTATGTGAATGTATATGAATTAGTTTTGACTCAGGGTCTATAGGCATGTTAGTATCATGGTGATTCATAATATGTATTTCATTTATAACATTGCTGTTAATGATTGATTATAAATAATAAAACAGTTCTTAGTTTATAAAAAAATATAGTAGTTAAAATATTCTGTTGAAATGTAACACAATTGCATTGTAATTTAAAGCCAATCTGAATTACAGATTTAATGTATTAGATTCTTCATTTAAATGCATATATTTTTTATCATTTAACACATATGGGGAGATGATAGCAAAATAAATTAAAATATACTCAAAAGCTTATTCAGATAACCTCCCATATAAGAAGACAATTCATATTAGACTGGGTGTGTGTATTTAAGTGACAAGTTATCAGGTTATCAAATGATAACATCCAGTAATTCTTGGGAATGTAAGATAGGCTTTATAAACACACACAAACACATAATTTATAGTAATTCTTCTATTATAGTTTAATCTTGGAGATGAGGTTAGAGTAATCCCTACCTATATCTGTATTGTACACTTTGGATTCTTACTAAAGCTAATTTTTCACCAAATTCATATGATTGAAGGGCAAACAGATAAGCAGATGATAAATGATAGGTGGGTGCATGTAGAGGTAGATAGAAGTCATGCTTTTGAGAGTTAAAGTTGACATAATTCCACCATGAAGTGGTGTCAACATTTGCCTGATGCATTTATGATCTCACCAAATATTGATTGCTAATATTAAAAATAATATTATAACTCATTTGATAAATCAGATGAACATTATGACTAGATTGGGAAACTCACTAGAGGTGAGGCAAAATAAGTTATGAAACTAAAGATATACAATGCAAGGTTTGGAAATCCTGAATATATTATTGACTGTTTATATCCAAGAAATTCCTAATAAAGCAAAAACAAATAATCTACTTGTATGTGCTCAGTCGCTTCAGTCATATCTGACTCTTTGCAGCCCATAGAGTGTAGCCTGCCTGGCTCCTCTGTCCATGGAATTCTCCAGGCAAGAATACTGGAGTGGATTACCATGCCCTCCTCCAGGAGATTTTCCCCAACCAGCCATCAAACCCGCATCTCTGGCAGTGAAGGTGAATTCTTTGCCACTGAGCCACCATGGAAACCCATCTACTTGCATAATGGAACTCACTTTCTGGCATTATTTAGAATCATCAGTGAAATTCTTAAGAATGCAAATACTGAGTCCTCACCTGATTATATTGTGGTAAAGTAGATTGAATCAGGCTAATAATATATGTATCTTTATCAAACTTCTCAGATGTCTGTGTTACACACTAAAATTTAGAGAAAGAATCATTTATAAATAATGCCACTTATGTACATTTTTATAAATCAATCTATAATATTTATACATACATTTTCACAACTGGCTAAAATTTAAATTTAATTAAAATTTAAATATTAATTTCACTAGTACACTGGAACTAAAAATGAAGAATTTCTTCTAATACTGAGATAGCTTACAGAAACTAATCAAGGATTTATAAGTATCAGTAATTAAATATAAACAGAGTCTGCTTATATCCTCTGAAAGAGATTATGGAGAACTGATGTAAATTCTTCCTTAGATGAATGGTAGAATTCACCAAAAAGCCCATTTGGGACTTGTGTTATCTGTTTTGGAAGATTATTACTTTTTATGTCCATTTATTTAAAAGATATTGACGAATTCATAGCACTTATGTATTCTTGTGTGAGTTTTGGCAAACTGTGTCTTTCAAATAATTGGTCCATTACCTTCATGTTAACATATTTGTGGACATCAAGTTGTTCATAGTATTCCTTTATTATCCTTTTAGTAGCCATGTGACTTATAGAGATGTTCCTTTCATTTCTGATGTTAGTAATTTGTGTATTCACTCTTTTTTTTTTTATCTAGCTTAGTAGATATTTATTGACTTTATAGGTCTTTTCAAATTTCAACTTTGTTTAAGTGTTCAAAAGTCACTTTGGTTTAATCTTTGTTGTTTTCCTTATTTAGAATAGTTTTCTTATTCACTTTAAATACTATTTGTTTTACTTTCTCTTGATTTCAATTTTAGGCCACCATACTGATTGACTTTGTTTTTGTTGGAAGGGTTGTGGATATAAAACATCAACACAGTTCCAAAAATAATAAAGCAGCAAGAAAAATGCTCAGAGAAGTGTTGTTACTTCTCAATTATATCTATGACATTTTTAACATTCATTTCTTCCATCTATTCACAACCATTCCTTGTTAGTGACAGTCTGCTGTTGGCACAAGGAGAGAATGACTAATAGACCAATGCTACATATTAGTGAGTCCAGGAGTAGGAACAAATAGACACACCAACATGCATGTACATATACACTCAGATATTTGATCATTTGTTTACCAAAAATGTATTCTTTGGAACAGTAGGAAAATGATGCTTTTATTAAATAGTGCTAGATCCATTGAATATACTTATGGAATACATCAGTGAATATAATTTCTACTTAACATCAATAGAAAAATTACAGATAATTGCAGTTCTAAGTGAGACAGATACAACAGTAAAATATTTAAAATATAAAATAGAAATATATCTTAATTACTTGAGTGAAGAAAAGCTGCTTTCTGCTATAAAAAACACTAACCAGGCAAGATTGATAAATTTGATTTCTCAACATTTTAAACTTTTGTTCATATGAGAATATGAAAAAAGCAAGCTATTGATTAAGGAAGTATACTTGTAATACACATATTCACAAAAATATTGAAACCAGAATATTTAATAAGCTACAACCAGAGAAAGTGAAAACAACTGAATGCCCTCATCCCATCATGGACAGAAAAAAGAAAATTTTTTTTTTGGATAAAAAATTTTTAAATGCACTTTACAAAATAAGATATAAAATATCATATATATATATACATATATATATATGCAAGTGTACCAAAAATTGATAACAAAAGATAAATATAAATTAAATGTCATGACACATACAAATTAAATGATGTATAACACAAAAAACTAAAAATTAATCAGGATTTAGAAAGAATGCAGAGTAATTGTGCTTATATGCAGTGAAATGAGAGTATAGTTGCTAAAATTACTTTGGATAATGACTGACCCTACTTAGAAAAGCAGGACAGAATTTGAGACCCATAGTACAGAAGTACCCCAAGTGGCCATTACCAGTAGAATATATATACACACACACACACATATATATATATATATATAAAACACACTTTACACTGTAGTTTTATACAAGGAAAAATGACTGATTTTTGCAACAATAAACAGTATGTTAATATCTCTCAGAAAAATGTCTGAGCAAATAATGTCAGACACAAAATCTATTTCTCTATGATTAATTCTTTATAAAACGTTCAAGAAGAAGCAAATGTAATAAATCGTGATAGAAACTTGAACAGTTGGGGGCAAGGAAATGATATGATCCAGGTTTCTGAGATGCAAGTAACATTTTATGTCTTGATATGTTGGATTGTTATAAGAGTGTTTTTACTCTTAAACTGCATTGAATAAACAATAATGAATTAAGCATTTTTATTTAGGTATGTTATTGCTTCTATAGTTTATTTAAAAACAAATTGGGCTTCCCTGGTGGCTCAGAGGATAAAGCCTCTTCTTGCAATGTGGGAGACCTGGTGTTCGATCCCTGGGTTGGAAAGATCCCCTGGAGAAGGAAATGGCAGCCCATTCCGGGACTCGTGCCTACCATCCACGGGGCAGCAAAGTGTCGGACACGACTGAGAGACTTCACTTTTACTTTCATGAAATAAAACTAAATTAGAACTTAGATAAAATAACTTTATATAAACTGTGTGCTTAATCACTTCAGTCATGTCTGAGTCTTTGCGAGCCTATGAACAGTAGCCCACCAAGCTCCTTTGTCCATGGGACTCTCCAGGCAAGAATACTGGAGTGGATTGCCATTTCCTCCTCCATGGGATCTTCCTAACCCAGGGATTGAGCCCCCATCTTGATTGGCAGGTTCTTTACCACTAGTGCCACCAGAGAAGCCTTTATACAAATATAACAGGAATCAAATAAGATTATAAAATAATGAGCTGAATGGTCAATTCAGAAAATTGTAAAAAAAAAAAAAAAAAGTATTTCAGGAAATCTAAGATAAAGAGAAAGAAATATTAAAGAAAAAGGTAGGAATAAATGAAACAGAAGAAAATATAAAGCATATGATTTAAGAAGATTAGTAATATAAACTCCAGTACTCTTTCCTGGAAAATCCCATGGAAGGAGGAGCCTGGTAGGCTGCAGTCCATGGGGTTGCGAATAGTTGGACACGACTGAGCGGCTTCACTTTCACTTTTCACTTTCCTGCACTGGAGAAGGACATGGCAACCCACTCCAGTGTTCTTGCCTGGAGAATCACATGGAGAGAAGAGCCTGGTGGGCTGCCATCTATGGGCTCGCACAGAGTTGGACACCACTGAAGTGACTTAACAGGAGCAGCAGCAGCAGTAATATAAAGATATCATTGGCATAACCTAATATGGAAAAATAGTATGGGTTGTCAATATGTGGTATAGCTTGTACTGTCATTCAATGAGAAAAAGAAAAATTTATTAATATGCGATGCTGTGAAGAATGGCTGAAAAAAAGGAGGAAACCAAAACAAAACACCAAATTGTTTCAGAATATCACATACGTAAGTCAAATGCATATGTATTAATAATAGACCCTAAATCTGAAAAATTAATCAAAGAAAATGTATGAGAATATTTCTGTGATACAGCTGTGTAAAAGGGCTTTGTAAATAATTCTTTGTAACTGTCATGGAAAAAATGAGTATAGTTACAACAAACAACTATTTCTGTTTACTGAAGAACACAATGAATAAAGTTAATGAGCACATGAGATACTGAAAGATAACTGTAATGTATGAAAATAACAAGAGAATGGTGTCCAAAATGTACGAAAATAACCAAGTAACATAAAGACAACAAATGTAATCAAATCAAAAGGACTTAAAGTCTTTTCTATTAACAAAAGAAAACAAAGAAGCTAAAAATGCGACGCCATGATGAAACTAGTTAGTAATTAGAAAAATGAGAGAATGAAATATTACTTACGATGCTGAAAAAAAAAAAGATTGAAAGCAAAATGAATGCCATCTGAGAACATACAGCACAAATAAGACAGAAGCAGCCTTTAAGGACGCGTTTCAGAGTGAAGGAAGATAATTCCTGAAATATAATTTAAAAGGCAAGAAGGAATGAAGAAAGCATGAAGTAGCATGCATCTGTTGTTATTTAAATGGCTCATTGTATAAAATGATGACAATAAGTTTATAAAATGTGAAAGTTTTACATTTGTTTAAAATTGTCACCAAAATTTCAAATTTAAACCTTACAAAAAGAAGAATGCAAAATATGGATTTCAAACCAGAAGAGTATAAATTTCAAAGGAAATGAAAATTTTGAATAAAAGAAATTAAGATAAACTCCAGACTCACAATGCTAACTCATTATAAAAGGGATAAAATATACAAATAGAAACTGTACAAAATTGAAAATAAGATGAGATAAACAAGCACAAATACATTAACAAGCATTACAATTGCAAACTGTGTAAAACTGAACTGTGGTGTTGAAGAAGATGGTTGAGAGTCCTTTGGACAGCAAGATGATCAAACCAGTCGATCCTAAAGGAAATCAGTCCTGAATATTCAATGGAAGAACTGAGACTGAATATTCATTGGAAGAACTGAATATTCATTGGAAGAACTGAAGCTCCAATACGTTGGCCACCTGATGCGAAGAGCCAGTTCTTTAGAAAAGACCCTGTCGCTGAGAAAGGTTGAAGGCAGGGAGGAGAAGGGGATGACAGAGGATGAGATGGTTGGATGGCATCACCCAACTCGATGGACATGAGTCTGAGCAAGCTCCGGGAGTTGGTGATGGACAGGGAAGCCTGGCATGCTGCAATCCATGGAACTGCAAAGAGTTGGACATGACTAAGTGGCTGGACTGAACTGACAGTTGCAAACAGACTAAATGCAGAATTCAGAAAATTAAAAACAATTGTTTATTGGAAAATAAAATCCAGCTGTGTTCTGGCTATCACATACACAAACACCTAAAAATAAGAATCTTTAAAAGTTGGAAATAAAAATATTTAAGTGTATATTCTAGGCAAATATAAACATAAGTCTTACATGGCTATATGAATGCCTTTAACATTTGCTTCTATGCACAGCATTTATTAATAATGAATGGAGTCACCCAGGAGTATAAACTTTTATGTTCTTTATATGATTGCCCAAAATATTTATAAAGCAAAAATTCATTCAACTGCTAGTTTGGGTAAATAATAAACACCCGACTAATTGGCTGACCTTGGTACAATAACTGAAAGTCCAAATTAGACATAAAAACAACTAGAACAACCTTAAGATTTTGGATGTTGAACTAAAGCTGCCAATTTCTAGAAAGCTGTCAAAACTTTAAAGGAGGGTGGATGAAGAACTAGTGTTAATAGGTACAGGGGTTCTTTTTGAATTAATGAAAATATTCTAAATTTTGATAGTGCTGTTGATTGTACAACTGTGAATACACTGGATACCACTGAATTATGTACTTTTAAAAAATAATTTTATTCATTTATTTATGTATTGACTATGCTAGGTATTTATTTCCTTGTGGCCTTTTCTCGAGTTGCGGCGAGCAGGGGCTACTCTCTAGTTGCAGCATGCAGGCTTCTCATTGAGGTGGCTTCTCTTGTGGGGCACAGGCTCAAAGGCACACTGGCTTCAGTAGTTGCTGCTCCCAGGCTGTAGAGCACGGCAAGATTAATAGTTGTGGCACATGGGTTTAGTTGCTCTGAGGCCTGTGGGATCTTCCCAGATCAGGGATCCAACCTCTGTTTCCCATATTGGCAGGTGTATTCTTTACCATTGTGCCACCAGGGAAGCCCTGAATTATGTAGTTTAAAATGGTGAATGCTATGGACTGTGAATTATAGTATAATTCAATAAAACTGTTCTATATACATAAAGAAAAATTTGAGGACAGGATTGGGATAAGATGATTTTCTGTTTTTCTTTGATTTCTAGCCTGAAGTTAGGCCTCAGCTGCAGCACTGTATGGGGCAGATATTTTACCCTGATATTTTACAGTGGGCCTAGACTCTGCCCATATTTCTAATTTATCTCTGAAAGATGCAGGCATGAAGCACAAAACAATGAGCCCACTGAAGGGGAAAAAAGAAAAAAAAAAAAGAACTAGGATTTGAGCCAAGTATCAACCAAGAATTAAGAGGAAATAAAGACATTTTCTGGGCTACCCTGGTGGCTCAGCTGGTAAAGAATCATCCTGCAATGTGGGAGAACTGAATTCGATCCCTGGGTTGGGAAGATCTCCTGGAGAATGGAATGGCTACCACTCCAGTATTCTGGCCTAGTGAATTCCGTTGTCTGTGTAGTACATGGGATCACAAAGAGTCGGACACAACTGAGTGACTTTCACTTTCACTTTCAAAGACATTTTCAGATAAAGGAAATCAAGAGAATCTATCACTAGGAGATGCACATTATTAAAAAAAAATTAAAGACATTCTTTAGATGAAGGGAAATCATATTTGAGGGAAAGTCAAATCTTCTGGAATGAATGATGAATATCAGAAATAGCATATGTTGTGGTAAATAGAAAAGATTTATTTTTTTCCCTCAGTTCCAGTAACATCCATATATCCTTTCAAAACAAATTTAATAGCATAATTTATGTGTGGGCTTCCCCAGTGGCACTAGTGGTAAAGAACCTGCCTGCCAATACAGGAACAAGGGTTCAATCCCTGGGTCGAGAATATCACCTGGAGGAGGACATGGCAATACACTCCAGTAATCTTGCTTGGAGAATCCCGTAGACAGAGGAGCCTGGCAGGCTACAGTCCATGTGGTCACAAAAAGTCAGACATGACTGAAACAACTTAACATGCACATATGGATGCAATACATATGATGTAGGTGGCATAAAGGTCAATGAGATTGGAAAATGGAAATGTAGGGTTCCTATATTTCACATAAGACAGAAAAAATTAACTATTAATGCATTATGAAAAGTTAAGGATACATGGTATAATACCTATAGCAATGAAAAAGGAGAAAAAGTAGAGGAAGGAGTGAAAGAAGGAAGAACAAGAGAAAGGGAGGAGAAAAGCCGCAAATAGGTATATTTTAAAATATTAGTAATAATCACATAAGAGGCAGAAAAGGAAGAAGAGAAACAAAACATGGGATAAACAAAAGGAATTTTAAAATGGTAGCTATAAACATAGCCATATCAATAATTACATTTAATGTTAACAAAATTATCAAAATGGACATAAAAGCAAGTTCCAACTAAATACTGTATATAATAAATGCACTTTAAAAATAAAAATAGATGTTTTGAAAATAAAAAGAAACATGATATTGTATACAAATCGAGGGAATAAAAAGAATGGGGTGGTTATATTAACATAAGATAAATTTTAACACGAAAAGTAGTTCCTGAGATAAAACACTTTTTGTAATGATAAAAGGACCAGAAGAAAACTAACTTAGAAAGTTACTAAGTACACTACCTGACTTCAAGTCCTACTATAAAATTACATTTTCTGAGTAGTATTAGCAGAGGAGTATTAGCATAAAAGTTGACATATAAATCAATAGGCTAGAATAGAGAACCTACAAGTAGATCCTCATGTTTATGATCATCTGATTCTTAGCAAAGTTACCAACTCAATCCTATGGAGAAAGGCCATTTCAGCAACTGTGCTGGCATAATTGAATGCCCACAAAGAAGAAAACAGAACAGAACAAAATAAGACTTTGACTCTACTTTATACCGTACCTCCCAAAATTGAGGTTAATTTAAATATAAATTAATTATAAAGGCTTTAAAATAAAACAGAAGGTCCTAGTGATTTGGAAATATGTTTGGAAAAATTTGTTTCCAAAAATTTTGGAAAAATTTTCCTGGAAAAATTGCAGAAGAGAAAAATCATGTTTGTTTTCCTTTTAATTGATAAAGTAGACCTCATTAAAATTGAAACCTTTTGGGTCATCAAACTATACCACTTGAGAAGTTTTAAACACATGCCACATACTGGAATAAAAATATTTACAGAGAATAGATTTGATAAAGATTTACAGTACATAGTTATTTACAACATATATTTGCAATACTTAAAATCAAAAACAGTAGTAGTAGTGTTAGTTACTTAGTCATGTCCGACTCTGTGATCCCATGGACTATAGTCTGCCGGACTCCTCTGTCCATAGAATTCTCCAGGCAAGAATGTTGGAGTGGTTAGCCATGCCCTCTTCCAAGGGATCTTCCTGACCCAGGGATCAAATCTGGTTCTCTCAGGTTGCAGGGAGATTCTTTACAGTCTGAGCCACCAGACAATCCCAAAATCAATAGTAGCAAAAGATAATGGTAAAAGAAAAAATCCAGTTAAATAATAGGCAGTATTTTAACACATATTTTATCAAAAGATACAAATGCCCAATAAGCACATGCAAAATTACTCAACATGATTAGACATCAGGAAATGTGAAGTAAGACTACAATGGGATGCACTCATCAACATTACAAAATATTGGTAAATTTCCAACTTCTTCTGGAAATGTTATGGTTTGTGGGTGTATAAAAGTCCCTACATCTTTAGGAAACATTTTAATCATTTCTTATAAAACTCACCCTATGAACAAGCAATACCACTTTCAGGTACTTATCCAAGAAAATGCAAAATGTATTTCACAATAAATTCATACGAGAATGTTCTTAGAAGCTTCATTTTAATAGGAAAAACTGAAAATTACTTTGTTATCCAACTATATGAGGTGAGAGGTGTGCTTACATGGAAAACACATAGCAAACTGAATGACTCTCAAAACCTTATGCTGACTGAGGTAAACTTTTTTCATAGAGCAAATATTGCGCATTTCCATTTATACAAAGTTTTAAAAATGGCCATTTATGTAGTAAATGGTTATAACTAAATTTATAAATGTGCTCATTGTAATTTTTTTAAACTTCAATAAATGTTTGAATATTTTCAAAGTAGAAATCTTATAAATTGATTATAAAAAAACAACAAAGTAGATATTTCTGTAACCATATGTCGCATACGGATTTCCAAACAAAGAAAACAGAATATTTGTTTGGATCTCATCAATTTTTATCTGTAAGCAGCATTTAATGCTGACACTCTTAGCTGATACACTTGGGTTTTTTGGGTTTTTTTTAACTTGCTTTTTAATAAACACATGGGCTTCTTCTTTGTTTTTTAAAACATTTTACCAAGCCCATCATAATTTGCTTTGCTGAATGATCTTGTGTTTTTGATCGTCACTGGAGTGTCCCAGAATCAAGAGATTTTCTTCTCTCTTCTGTTTACAAACACTATTTTGGTGCACTCATTTTGTCTCTTGCTATAAAATACTAGGTGTGTATTTTCAACTCACAGCTGTATATCTTTTAACCATACCACTCTTCTAAATTCCAGAATTTTCCTACTCAATACCTCCATTTGGAAGCTGAATTTCATCCAGAACTTATAATATCCAAATACTGAGTCACTGGAATTTCCAAAACATTCTATATCTGCAATCATCCATATTTAGTTCATTAACGAGTCATTATTCCAGTTGGCCAAATTAAAAAAAAAAAAGACTCCTCCTTTATTACTTTTTCTTTTTCTCTAATACCCAGTTCTATCTACTATTCTATTAAATCTGTATTCAAAATATATTCAAAACTTGGCTACTTGTCTCAGTCTCCGTTTCTAGGACCCTAGTTGCAGTTACCATAATTTCTGCCTGTATTTTCTGCACTTGACTTATGGTTGCCTTTTTTCCACCAAGTCTATTCTAAGAGCAGATAATCCCACTAAAACAGAAGGCAGAGAATGGTGAGCATGTTATAACTCACTATTTGATATGAGTAAAAGCTCAAACTTTACTCCATGATTTATCTCTATGTCTTTTCTCTGACTTCATCTGCTACAACTTTCACTCAGGTTTGATTACCTCATTCAGGTCATAAGGTCATATTTGCTATTTTTCAAAACTGCTAGGGATATTCCTAAATGAGAAGAATTGTACTGACTGTTTCCTCTGACAGGGAAGAGTACCTGTTTGGATTCCGCCCTCCCATCTATGATGTCTATGTACAAAAGTTGCATTTCAATGAGGCCAGTATTAATCAATTCATATAGTGCTGTAAATGTTATGTAATGTTAATGATAGCCATTACCTCATTTTTTTCTCTCTTGCAATTTATCGTCTCCAATTTACATTTAATTATTTAGTTAGTATATTGATCATCTCTTGCCTGTCATTATAACAAATCAACTCACTGGGAGCTGCGAATATTATCTATTTTCTTCATTCACATTTCCCAAGCCTAAAGTTCAAGGTTTAAGATATAGAAGGTACCAATAAGTATTTCTTTAGTGACCAAGTTTAAACAGCATTATTTAGTGTGTCTGTGTGTTAAGAAAAAATGAACTAAAGAAGATACATTCTTTTTAGCATGCAAAAGATATTTCTGTAATTTACAGGCAAACTGGATCATTTAAGATTGTAAAATTAAATAATTTATATCATTAAATAGCATGTTCTGATAATAACAAAATTTGGATAGACATTAATAACAAAGAAAGATATATTTAAAACATAATTATACGTTTGAAGACTCATAAACACTGTCATAATTAACACTTGAGTTAAAGTATAGCAATAAAATTTTTAAGTACTGTAAACTATGCTATAAAAAATTGAAGTTCTCAATATTTATATTTGCAAATACCTCATGATTCAAAGAAGAAACAATAATAAAATTTTAAAATAATTTGAGATCTCCCATGAGGAATATTTATTTTGAGTGCTAGTATATATAAACAGTAAAAATGTATTTTTAAATGTACTTGTAGGAAATCACAAAAAGAATGACAAAATTTAAAAGTGTGGCAGATTTTATTCTCTAAAGCTGATTGATGAACTATGTGCTCTTCCAACAATGTAACTGACTCTTGGTCTTCATTTGCTTCCCTTGAATCTCAGCAGAAACTTGGGAGTATCCATTTAAGTAGAGGATACTGGAATGATGCTAAGTCAATTCTGAGGCTTAGTCTTAAAAAAGGATAGTTTCCACTTCTCACTCTCTAATGAGATTCCTTGGGGGACCTGAGTGGACATGTAAAAAAGTCCAAATACTTTGAAGCTTCTGTGCTAATGAGATAACATGTAGACACCACATAAAGTAAATATCCCAAAAGAACTTAAGCTGTACTGGTCCTTAGCTCTTTGAGTTTTCTCATCACCAATTACCAGACTTGTAAATGAATACATTTTGAGATAATTCCATCTCCTAGCCTTTAAACCTCAACAGAAGATGCCAAGTAGTACAGAGACAAATATTCTCTACTGTGTCCTGTCAAAATTTCTGGCTTACAGAATCTGTGAGCATAATAGGTATTTGTCAACTTAGTTAAAACTGGAAACTATATTTTCTATTTTCATCTTTCATATATATTCCTTAGAGTTGAACAAAACAGGAAAATGGATAAGAGTTAAAAGTTGGAAATAAAGAAATATAAATTTTCAAAGGTCTTAGGACCACATCAGAGCTAGATATAGCTAGATTCTGGAGTCCAGAATCCGTGTGATCTTTCGAACTACTGGCCCCAGCAGTCAATTGTGGACCCAAGTCAGCTGCCAATCCTTTCACTGAAATTGCTTCAAAAATAGCTAATTCCACAGATATCTCCACCAGATTTCCTTTCATGGTTTCACTTTGAAAGCTAGACATGCATAGCTTCTAAGATTTCCGTTAAAGCTGAAATCCGTGCAACTGTTTCAATGACTCAGACTATTATTGACAATAATTTTACCTTATCTCCCAGTTCTTATCTTATTTCATTTAGCCAGTTCCAGTCACATTCATGTAAGTCCTGATTTCTATCATAAGCTCTTTAGCCCTCTAATATTTAAAATAGTTCTGTGCTAATTGCTAAGTCACTTCTGTTGTGTCCAACTCTTTACCACCCTATGGACTATAGCCTGCTAGGCTCTTCTGTCCATGGGATTTTGCAGGCAAGAATATTGGAGTGGGTTGCCATTCTCTCCTCCAGGGGATCTTCTGGACTCAGGGATCAAACCCACATCTCTTATGTCTCCTGCATTGACAGGCAGGTCCTTTACGACTAGCACCACCTGGAAAGCCCCTGTCCTAATTAAACACTAATATAGTTAGTTTATAACCTATCATAAAAAAAAAAAATCTATGGCAAACTGGGTCAGAAAGAGGCCCTGGAGTAGGAAATGGCAACCCACTCCAGTATTCTCGTCTGAAAACTTGCATGGACAGAGGAGTCTGGTGGGCTACGGTCCATGGGATTGCAAAGAGGCAGACACACTGAGCAACTGAGCGTGTGCGCGTGCGTACACACACACACACACACACACACAAGGCAAACATAAACCTTTCTCTAGCTTGTATTAGGGGCTACATCACTGGATAGACTTTGAACATTAAAAAAAGCAAACAACTTATACTAATATTTAACCTTAAAGGATTTTCATACATTCAGCATGAAGTTGGCAAAATATTTTTGCAAAAGAAGAGATAATGAATATTTTAGATTTTATAGGCCTTATAGTCTCCATAACAACTACTCAGCTCTGCAGATGCAGTGCTAAATCAACCATAGACAATACGTAAATGAATGACTGTCACTGTGTTCCAATAAAATTGCATTTGCAATAAACTTTTAATATGCCAAACTTGGTACATGGCCCATCGTTTGCTGACCATGGTCTGTAGAATAAAGTTGAAACAAATGAAAAGAATCTGAGAATCTGTTCTACTTTGGATTCTACTTAATTTCAACTTACAAAACTGCTGTGTGCAAACCATATTTTATTACATATTTCTGTTGCAGCCACTCACTGCTTTCTAATTTGTATCACACATGCATTTTCTTCTGACACTAAATATCTTAGATACTTCAATTTCACTTTTGAAATGCTCAGCCCATTTTCAACTAAAGTCTAACTCCACACGTCAGTTGACAAATCACACAGACTCACAATCTCTTGTGTATCAGCTCATTTTACGCTCTGACTATCCTCCCGTATTTATTATGGAAACCTGGTATATGTATGGGATCCCCCACGGTAAAACGTCAGGGGAAACAGTGGTACATGAAATTCAAAATGATTGAGCCCCACAATACTGAACTTCAACTTGTCAAGCAAATGTGAGAATTTATTCCCTTTGCTCCATGCTAATAATATAGCACTTAAAGAGTGAAAAATAGAGAGAATAAATGAAACACTAGTTCAAAGAGCCTGAAGAATTTGTTAACATTCAGATCTTGTGGACTTCACCTCTTTTAGGCAATGAAATCTCTGATTTATTTGGTTACCCTTGGAAGAAAACAAATTACTGTGACATTCCTAAAACATTTGTAATTCTGTCCACAGGCAGCTTAGAGCCTCTCCTTCATTAAGACTACATTCTGTAGCTGCTGTTGTCTGTTAAAGTCACAGCAAACACTTCTGACAGCCAGCTGTTCCTTTCTTACACCATAACTGAACTGCTTAAAGTAAAATCATTAGTTGGATTAAATCCACACACATATTTGTCATTCAAATGATAAAAGTATTCATCTGCAAATATCAGTAATGTGGATTTTGAGTAACATAACATACCTCTCTGAGAGAAGAATAATATTTCATGTTACAAAATCTATTCTTAGTTGTACACAGACTTCAAATACTACTGAGCATTTATATAACTATGTTTTCGCTTTGAACAGTGACTGGTTAAGAAGATTTGTTTGTTATGTGAAATGGTATTATTAGAAATGTTAAAGTGCTATCAGTCAACTGTAGCTGTTGATTGTTCATTTAAATGAAGGTTAAATTTAAGGCGTTTAAAATTAATATCATCCTTTTTCCTAAGCAAAAGATGATATTTTCATCTTTGAATTTAATTCAAGCAGGTATTTTTAACTGAGATAAGTTTATATATTTTTGGCATCCTTAAATCCCCAGTAATTGTATGTGTACTTGTGTATGTGATTTTTTTTTTCTGGTAAAAATAAGTCTATAGGTCATAGTAGATTAAAAAATGGAAACATGAACCAAAATGATCATTAAAACAAAAATGATTGCTATAGTGTTAAGATCAAAAATATAACTTTTACCCCATTTCTTTTCATTTAATAATCAAGCAGCAACGTATGTTTTAACTTGATTATGGAAACTTAGTCTCTAAAAATAATTTTGTTGCTTGATTTAAAGCCTTTACATTTAAAGACAATGTTTATGCCACATGCAAAAGGCATTGCATAAGACATTAGAGAAATGACAGCAGAATCAATGCCTTTTCTTGAAATCAGTCAATAACTAACATAGGTGACAAATAAGTATATTGTAAACCAGAATTCTTCATTGTGTTTCTAATAATGACATGTGGCCCTATGATATAGAAAAGCTATAAGAGCTTTAATTTTTCAGGTAATCAAACTTGGGTCTGTGCCAGGGCACCGATTATTTCATACCATTTGAAAAGTCCTAAACAACTGTTTATTGGTAGTTTGATTGACTTTGTTATTTAGATGACTTTCTCCTTCAATATGGGAGAAGGCAATGGCAACCCACTCCAGTACTCTTGCCTGGAAAATCCCACGGACGGAGGAGCCTGGTAGGCTGCAGTCCATGGGGTCGCTAAGAGTCGGACACGACTGAGCGACTTCACTTTCACTTTTCACTTTCACGCATTGAAGGAAATGGCAACCCACTCCAGTGTTCTTGCCTGGAGAATCCCAGGGACGGTGGAGCCTGGTGGGCTTCCGTCTATGGGGTCGCACAGAGTCTGACACGACTGAAGCGACTTAGCAGCAAGCAGCAGCAGCATCTAGCAAATGGGTCTGGGTTAGGTTAGGAGAACTAACAAATAGGGCATATTTATAATTATCCTTAAGAAACTTTCAAGTTTAAAATTAAATAGAAACCAGTTTCAGAAGAATGAATGAAAGAAAAGACACTTAACATTCCTGATTCTGTTGTTTTATCATTTGTAAAATCTCTTTTGCTTGAAACTGCTGTGATTTCAGTTCAAAAAATGTCTAGCAAATGAACCATGAAAATAATACGGCATTGATCAGATAATGGATCGAAAAGGATGTAATGAGTATTGGTGATTCCTTCTCAGAGGAATGAAGCTACCAAACACCTAAGGGCAATTTCAGCCATCAGCTAGTGAGATATTTTCACTTCAGTTACTAGGTAAATTTAATTGAGCAGAATGTGGACCTGTATACCGGACTTCATAATGTACAATGAAAACTCTAAGGTATAGTATCTGATGTTAATGAGGCAAACAACCTACCTATTCCTCCAGGCTTATTGAATTGACCTCAGAACAATGCTTGTTAAATACTGTAATTGTCCGAATGATCCACTCTTCATTGCCAGATAGTCTACTGAAAACTGAGATAGTCTACTGAAAAAGAACAATGACTTCTCTTACTTTTTAACTATAATGAAATACTTGGTTATGTATCCAGTATAGAAATCTATAGATATTTTATTTCTGAAAGTTTTATCTTTTTGTTTATATAATTTATACCAGAAGAATTGACCCCACCTATCTCAGTGAAATGGTACAAATAGTTGCTTATGTCAAAAACAATATTCAGCTACAATTGTCAATATTTAAAAAGTAAGTTCAAGGATGCTAATGAGAACTTGCCTTTATCATGTCATTTAAAAATAAACATGAACAGTTAAGATTAAGAAATACAAACAATACAAAGCACCTGTGAAATAATTACAAATGTAAGAGATAGAAATAACTACAACATAATTATATGTGTAATCATTTATGGTCTGTTAGAATGTGCTTTTAAATCACCTTTACTGGAAAAGGTATAAGATTTTTTTCTCTTAATATTAGTCTTTTTAGAAACTATGTAATTATGGTTTAAATTAGTAAGGTTAAAGGTTACACATTAATCATATAAATGAATATAAAAATTGAACATCTAAACAAATTTATGTTTAAAATCACATTTATTTGTTAAGGAAAAATAGCAGATATAGAATATGAAAAAGAAGAAAAGTGAATTAATATTTTTGTGAGGAGGAGCTACTGTTATAAATAAGCCTTAAAAATGAATGTGCTAGTTATTTAAGCACTTTTGCTTTCTATTATGAGTTATAGTTCTCTATTTTGTGCCTTTTCAGGGGAACTTGAGAATACATTAATTAATTTTCAAAAATTTTAAGAAACAAATTTTATGTTTACATAATTTTGTTCAAATTACTAAGAATAGCATAAGCTTTGGTTTGGAAAAACTACTTGATGTTTTAAGATAACTGATTTAGTTCAAGCGAAAACAGAGATGTAATGATAATTGTCCTATTGAAGGGCAACATTACTTAACTGAAATAAAATTCTGCTTTCCATTTCAGGGACTTTCTCTAGATTCAAGGATTACCTGTGTTTGAAAATCTAATAATCTGATAGGAAGCAGAAAGTGTTTCCTATCAAAAGCACAACAATCTAAAGCACAACTTCCTTCAAATCCTGAATAAATTGCCTTCATTCTTTCCATTTAAGAAAGAACCAAGTTGAAGTACAAAGTTTTTTTTTTTACTTAAAAATATTCAATTTCAAGATTTTCCTGTGTAGACAGCAAAATTTTCTTTCAACTCAGTGGATGTAGTTGTGTAGCTTACTATTTTCTCTTGTCAGAGAAATGGAAGAATACAGAAATTGAAAATTTGAGACTACAGAGATATTTATTATGAGCTACATTGTAGTATAGTTTCCAGAGACTCCATTTGGTTAACTTAATACACAATCAATCTTTGGACATGTGAATTGCAGGTCCCAAGCACTATAAGTTCAATAAATACTTTCTATAACATTAAGTGGGCTGTGCTTTCAGGCAGGATTTCAAGACCAAAATAAAATTAATATAAATCATGAATAAAGATGATATTTATAATTACATGATTTAAAACAAAGTGTGAACATTAAGGGAAGAGATTAAAATTTACTTGGCTAAGACTTTGGAAATGTATCAGTTGTCAGACTCAGGAATGAATGAATGGAATGACCAGAAAAGTAACTAGAATTACTGAGTGCCTATTATATGATAAATGCATTATGCATATAGTGTTTCACCTAATCTAATAATTTTACCATAAATTTAGTATCTTAATTCCCATTTTAATAAGAAATAAAAGATAAGTTTAATTTAAAGATTCCGTGTGTTCATTTAAAGAATGAGGACAGTTAAAATCTCATCTAGAGTTTAGCTTGGAAGGTGTAAAGTTCTTCTGCAATTGAGCATGTTTGGGGAAGGAACAATGACTCCTACATTCCAATATAAGAAAAAATTTTAAATGAGTTTTTTTTTTTCTTAGTTCTCAAATACCTTACCTTGGAAGCCCTTCTCTAATTAAAAATCAAATCTGAAACATAAAATCTGTATAAATTAAAGATTCACTCTCCATGCAGTGTTGAAAATGTTGAAAATCTAGTACATTAAGATACCTTTATTGATTTTAGAAATTTACCTCAAAACTGGAAATGTGCAAAAAATACTCTTCTGGTAAAATTATCTCAAAATTAAATAGGATTAGAAAGTACTCCCTGGAAGAGGTCATGGCAACCCTCTCCAGTATTCTTGCCTGCAGAATCCGCATGGAAAGAGGAGACTGGGGGATTTCAGCCCATAGGGTCGCAGAGAGTCAGACATGGCTGAAGGGACTTAGCAGCAGGAGCAGAAAGTACTCATAAATGTAAGATTTGAACATACAGAATCACAAATTCAAAGATATATGTGTGTGTGAAATTATTAATTATGAAAGCATGGATTTCATATATACGTCTATGTAGGAAACTGATGGGGCCCAACTTTTATACAGCAGACCCTCTGTATCTGCATACACAGAACTCACAGATAATGAGGGCTGACTATAAGGGACTTGAGCTTTAGAAAATTTTGATATCCACGTGCATCTTGAATAAATGAACAAAACTGATGGATGGCAAACTAAAAGTGTGTGTATTATATATATAAAACCAAACAAAACAAAACCAAAAAAACCCACCAGATTTAGAACAGTCCACTTTAGGAAAGCTGAGTATGCATTTACTGCTTGGCAACAGATTCTTCTTCCTTTTTAGGAGAAACATTTTCCCTGTTCTGAGTACACAGTGAACTCCTTTGTTTTGCTTGACAGTGTGCGTTATATGGCATTTGGCCAGTTCCACCAGTGTGTCTGTCCCTGCAGGAAGGGAAGAGGATCTTCACCTGCATCACAAGGGGGCTACATGCTATTCATCACCCAAAATCAACTATGGGGAGGGGCCTGCTGGCCATGGGAGACCTACACACACTATAGATACTGATTTTGTTGTATCCCATTTCCTTTCTTATGTAAAGAATTGCTCTACCAGTGAATTGTGAGTTGAGTCTTTCTTGAAAACTCCAAACCTGTAAGAGTATGCTCACTTATGTCTGTGAGCAAATACTTCTGATGGTTGGCATTATGACTTTTGCCATCCTTCATATCATGGGAAACCTCACTTGGGACTGGTAATTTGAATATTCCTTCCCAACAGATAGACTATCCTATATATGTCTGTTATATCTAGTTGTGGGATTCACGTCCTCTATTTGCTTACTTATCTTTTGTCTAGTTGCTCTACTCATTATTAAAATCTGATAATGAAATTGTTATTATTTTAGAAATGTCTGTATCTCCCTTGAATTCTGTAACTATTTGCTTCATATAATTTGTGGTTTATTATTAGGGTCATAGATATTTATAATTTCTGTCTTCTTGATATATTGAAACTTTATTAGCATATGAATTATTTTTTGGAACTTGAAAACTTTTTTGATTTAAAGTATTTGATTTGTCTTTTATTAGTATAGCCCACCCTTTCATGGAATAACTTTTTCAAGCATTTCCCTACATATTTATGTCTTTAGATCTAAAGTAAGTCTCTTGTAAGTAGCATATATATGAATCATGCATTTTTTTAAAAATTCATCCTGCCAGTCTATTTCTTTTGATTGGAAAGTTTGTCCATGTATATTTAAGTTACTTATTGATAATGAGGGGGTTAATATTGCTATTTGTTTTCTATTATGTATATCTTGTAGCTTTTTAGGGTCCCTCATTTCCTACATTACTGTCTCTTTTGTGCTCAGCTGAATTTTTCTAGTGAAACATTTTAATTCCCTTCCTATGTGCTTTTGTGTATATTCTGTAACTATTTTTTTGATTACCATGGAGATTATATTTAGGATCCTAACGTTAAACATTCTAATTTGAAATTATACCAGCTGAATTTCAATAGCTCAGCTGAAATTCCATCACCTCCACTAGCTTTGTTCATAGTGATGCTTTCTAAGGCCCACTTGACTTCACATTCCAGGATGTTTGGCACTAGGTGAGTGATCACACCATCGTGATTATCTGGGTCATGAAGATCTCTTTTGTACAGTTCTTCTGTGTATTCTTGCCACCTCTTCTTAATGTCTTCCGCTTCTGTTAGATCCATATGATTTCTGTCCTTTATCGAGCCCATCTTTGCATGAAATATTCCCTTGGTATCTCTAATTTTCCTCAAGAACTCTCCAGTCTTTCCCATTCTGTTGTTTTCCTCTGTTTCTTTGCATTGGTCGCTGAGGAAGGCTTTCTTATCTCTCCTTGCTATTCTTTGGAACTCTGCATTCAAATGAGAATATCTTTCCTTTTCTCCTCTGCTTTTCGCTTCTCTTCTTTTCCCAGCTATTTGTAAGTCCTCCTCAGACATCCATTTTGCTTTTTTGCATTTCTTTCCCATGGGGATGGTCTTGATCCCTGTCTCCTGTACAATGTCACGAACCTCCGTCCATAGTTAATCAGGCACTCTGTCTATCAGATCTAATCCCTTAAATCTATTTGTCACTTCCACTGTATAATCATAGGGATTTGATTTAGGTCATACCTGAATGGTCTTGTGGTTTCTGTACTTTCTTCAATTTCAGTTGGAATTTGGCATTAAGGAGTTCATGATCTCAGCCACAGTCAGCTCCCAGTCTTGTTTTTGCTGACTGTATAGAACTTCTCCATTTTCGGCTGCAAAGAATATGATCAATCTGATTTTGGTGTTGATCACTTGGTGATGTCCATGTGTAGAGTCTTCTCTTGTGTTGTTGGAAGAGGGTGATTGCTATGACCAGTGCAACTCTTGGCAAATTCTGTTAGTCTTTGTCCTGCTTCATTCTGTACTTCTTGGCCAAATTTGCCTATTATTCCAGGTGTTTCTTGACTTCTTACTTTTGCATTACAGCCCCTTATAATGAAAAGGACAACTTTTTTGTGTATTAGTTATAGAAGGTCTTGTAGGTCTTCACAGAACCATTCAACTTCAGCTTCTTCAGCATTACTGGTCGGGGCATAGGCTTGGATTACCGTGATATTGAATGGTTTGCCTTGGAAATGAACAGAGATCATTCTGTCGTTTTTGAGATAGCATCCAAGTACTGCATTTTGGACTCTTATTGACCATGATGGCTACTCCATTTCTTCTAAGGGATTCGTGCCCACATTAGAAAATATGATGGTCATCTGAGTTAAATTCACCCATTCCAGTCCGTCTTAGTTCGCTGATTCCTAGAATGTCGATGTTCACTCTTACCATCTCCTGTTTCACCACTTCCAATTTGCCCTGATTCATGGACCAAACATTCCAGGATGCTATGCAATATTGCTCTTTACAGCATCGGTCCTTGCTTCTATCACCAGTCACATCCACAACTGGGTATTGTTTTTGCTTTGGGTCTATACCTTCATTCTTTCTGGAGTTATTTCTCCACTGATCTCCAGTAGCATATTGGGCTCCTACCAACCTGGGGAGTTCATCTTTCATTGTCCTATCATTTTGCCTTTTCATACTGTTCATGGGGTTCTCAAGGCAAGAATACTGAAGTGGTTTGCCATGCCCTTCTCCAGGGGGTAACATTCTGTCAGCCCTAACCACCATGATCTGTCCGTCTTGGGTGACCCAACATGGCATGGCTTAGTTTCATTGAGTTAGACAAGACTGTGGTCCATGTGGTCAGATTGTCTAGTTTTCTGTGATTATGCTTTCAGTGTGTCTGCCCTCTGATGCCCTCTCGCAACACCTACCATCTTACCTGGGTTTCTCATACCTTAGGTGTGGGGTATCTCTTCATGGCTGCTCCAGCAAAGCGCAGCTGCTGCTCCTTACCTTGGACAAGGGGTATCTCCTCATGGTCGCCTCTCCTGACCTTCCTCTCAGCCCTCCTGCACCTGTGCAGCCACCACTCCTTGTGCTTGGGGTTGTTCCTCTCGACCACCCCCCTTGATCTCAGACTTGGGGTACCTCCTCTCTGCCGCCCCCCTTGGCTTCAGACATGTGGTACCTCTTCTCGGCCAATGCCTCTGACCTCGGACATGCGGTAGCACCTCTCGGATGTGCTTCTGCACGGTCCATCGCAGCAGCTTCTGGGCCTTAGAAAGCATCACTGTGAACAAAGCTAGTGGAGTTGATGGAATTCCAGTGGAGCAATTTCAAATCCTGAAAGATGATGCTGTGTAACTGCTGCACTCAATATGCCAGCAAATATGGAAAACTCGGCAGTGGCCACAGGATTGGAAAAGGTCAGTTTTCATCCCAATCCCAAAGAAGGGAAATGCCAAAGAATGCTCAATCTATGGCACAATTGCACTCATCTCACACGCTAGTAAAGTAATGCTTAAAATTCTCCAGGCCAGGCTTCAGCAATACGTCAACTGTGAACTTCCGCATGTTCAAGCTGGTTTTAGGAAAGGCAGAGGAACCAGAGATCAAATTGCTGTCTAGTCAAGGCTATTGTTTTTCCAGTAATCACGTATGGATATGAGAGTTTGAGTGTGAAGAAAGCTGACTGCCGAAGAATTGATGCTTTTGAACTGTGGTGTTGGAGAAGACTCTTGAGAGTCCCTTGGACTGCAAGGAGATCCAACCAGTCCATCCTTAAGGAGATCAGCCTCGGGTGTTCACTGGAAGGACTGATGCTGAAGCTGAAACTCCAATACTTTGGCCACCTAATGCGAAGAGTTGACTCATTGGAAAAGACCCTGATGCTGGGAAGGACTGGGGGCAGGAGGAGAAGGGGACGACAGAGGATGAGATGGCTGGATGGTATCACTGACTCGATGGACACGGGTTTGGGTAGACTCCGGGAGTTGGTGATGGACAGGGAGGCCTGGCGTGCTCCGATTCATGGGGTCGCAAAGAGTCGGACCCGACTGAGCGACTGAACTGAACTGAATTTCAATAACATAGAAAAACTCTGCTCTGTTACACTTCTATCCCCACTCTTTTCACTTATTGATGCCACCAAATTACATCTTTGCACATTGTATGTCCAAAATCATAGAGTAACCATTTTTAATGTATTATCATCAAATTGTTAAAACACAAAAAAGAGTTACAATCCAAAATTATAATAATACTAGCTTTTAGACCATTAATTTTATAATGTATTTGTGTCTTAAATCATTTAGAACACAAAACAAATGGAGCTATAAACCACTGTTAAAATAATGCTGGCTTTCAGTATTGCCCATATATTTACCTTTACTGAAATTATTCTTTCTTTATATGGCTTTCTAGTTACTGTCTGGTGTCCTTTTATTGCAACCTGAAGGAATCTTGTTAGAACTTCTTTCAGAACAAGCCTAGTGGTAACAGACTTCCTCAGGTTTTGTTTATCTGGGAATATTTCTTCCTCATGTTTGAAGGATATTTCTTACCAGATATGAGATTCTTGGCTTGGAGGTTTTGTTTTGTTTTGTTTCTTATAGCAGTTTAAATATATGACTCACTGCCTCTGGCTTTCGATGTTTCTGGTTAGAAAACTACTGATGATATTATTGAGGATCCTTTGTATGTGATAAGTCACTTATCTCTTGCAGCTTTCAAGATTCTCTTTTCATCTTTGTCTTTCCACAGTTCGATTACAGTATGTCTTGGTTTGAATCTCTTTGAGGTCATACAGCATGAAGTTCACTGAATTTTTGGATGTTCACATTCAGCTTTTTCACCATATTTTGGAATTAATTCCATATGAATTGGTACTGAGTTTTCCAATGTATTTCTTTAATAATTCATAAGACCAGAGACATTTCTATTTGTCTCTTATAAAGGTTCTCTTGATTTTTAAAATAGTTTTCCTATCCTTCAGAGAAACGATGTAATTCAGTGGACTAAAAGGAGAACTAATCAATCTGAGATTATATAATTTCTAATGCATATATTTTGCTAATAAAGATGGGTGAATTCTGCCTATCATTTATACCATCATCCTTTGGGAGGAAAAATAAAATAATCAGCTAACACTTCCATTTAAAGAAAGATTCAAAAGACTCAGAAAAATACACTATCCAGAAAAGCTCCAAAATGAAATATGTTATTTGAATCTGTTAGAGAAGAAATATTCATTCATAGATTCATTTAACCTTTCAATTCCACTAGTTTCTCAAGGTAAATGTTTAATTGTCAACTGTATTGAAGTTTTTTTTTTTTTTTAATGCAGCCTAGCCTTTTCATTCAACACAGCAAATATTTAATAGTATTTTGGCAAATTTTAGTAATCTTTCTAGTAGTATATCCCCAATATATTAGCTTATTTAATCTATCCAAATAAATAAATAAATGTCTATTCTCCTTTATCTCCTTTTGTTTCTTTTTTAGAATATTTGCTTATTTTTTGGCTGTGGTAGGTTGTTGCTACACACAGGCTTTCTCTAGTTGTGGCAAGTGGAGACTACTTTCTTGTGGTGTGCGGGCCTCTTATTGTGGTGGCTCCTCTTGTTGTGGAGCACAGGCTCTAGGTGTGGGCTTCAGTAGTTGCAATGCGTGGGCTCAGTAGTGAAAGGTTTGTTGCTGAACCACGTAAAGACGTTGGGATTCTTAGCCTCCGGAGGAGAAGAATTCAATCCGGGCCAGAGATGAGGCTTGATTGCTCAGAGCTTTTGTGTAATAAAGTTTCATTGAAGTATAAAGGAGATAGAGAAAGCTTCTGACATAGGCATCAGAAGGGGGCAGAAAGAGTACCCACTTGCTAGTGGTAGCAGTGGAGGTATATACTCTAAGATAACAGGATTAGCCAGAAGGTTTAATCCAGTGACTGTCCTCAGGCAGGATACATTATTGTTATATAATCCTGAGGAATGTAGAGAGAAAAGAAAAAAAAAGTTTGTCCTTTCTTCCTCCTTGAGAATTCCAGACCCCTCTCTCCTTGGAGACCCCTAGACTTCTTATCAACCTCTCTCAGTAGTTAAGGCAGGCAGGCTTTAGAGCACATGCTCAGTAGTTGTGATGTACAGGCTTAGTTGCTCCAAGACATGTGGGATCTTCCCAAGCTGGGAATCAAACTGGTGTCCCTTGCAATGCAAGGCAGATTCTTAACCACTGGGCAATCGGGGAAGCTCTACTTTTGTTTATTTTGGTGCTGCTTTTTCTTTTTTTTTTCTGTATTATTGTCTGTAAATTGTATATGTCATCAGGACATTTGAATGCTCTGAAAAACAAAATTGTAATTACATATCAAAATATTTCTGAAAAATAACATCCTTGGTGCTTCTTAGGACCAAACATCTTGTCATCATGTCTTGCACAAATAATAGTGCAGAAGCAGTGTCTACACACATTTTAGAAATGTCAAAATTTAAATGTTTTTCTTACATATTATATGTTTTTATAGTCTTCAGAACATAAAACTTTGCTTCGCTTTGCATTGCATTCCCCACTACCCTTTTGCACATGTCCAGATGTAGTGTTATTACATGAATTGAGTTCAAATAAATAAAAGTGACCATTTTCTCTAAATACTTATAGAATGATAGTCCAGTTGTCCATCTTTTAAAACTGGGCTTTTCCTCATGTAGCAGTTGTCAGAAAAAAATAAGTCGTCTGGATTATACTATTGTAGAACAAAAACCGATTTCACATTAGCAATGCTAGATTCATCATTTCCAACCAAAAGAAAAAAAAAAAAGGAAAGAAAGAGCCCTAAAACTGAGCTTTTATCAGTGTGTCATGTCTAGATTGAAATCCCTGTAGCATTCTTGAATAATTACTCTTCACTCCAGATAAAGGATGATTAAAACTTGATTCTTACCTTCAAGAAAAGCAGAGTGTACTATCTGTTAATGCAGGGAAATAATAAGTATATAAATATGAGAGCAAGGAGATCCAATCACTCCATCCTAAAGGAGATCAGTCCTGGGTGTTCATTGGAAGGACTGATGTTGAAGCTGAAACTCCAATACTTTGGCCACCTCATGCGAAGAGTTGACTCTTTGGAAAAGACCCTAATGCTGGGAAGGATTGGGGGTGGGAGGAGAAGGGGATGACAGAGGATGAGATGGTTGGATGGCATCACTGACTCGATGGACATGGGTTTGGGTAAACTCTGGGAGTTGGTGATGGACAGAGAGGCCTGGCATGCTGCGATTCATGCGGTCGCAAAGAGTTGGACACGACTGAGTGACTGAACTGAACTGAGATAACTTGCTCAAAGAGAATATATACAAGTATAATAGAGTACGGTAAGCGTATTTGGGAGCCCAGAAGAACCAACAACCAAAACCTGCTAGAAGATAAGAGGAAAAGAAAGGGTCAGGTTATGGAGTTTTACAGAAAAGTTGTCAATTTGGTTCATCTTTTAAGATGATTTTGTAGCTTTATGATTTTACCTCTTTCTGGATAAATACACTTATGTGTGCATGAGTGTATACACAAACACACACACACACAGACACACACATAGTTAATTGTAATGGCGATAAGACTGGAAAAAGTCAGTTTAGACACACACCTTCAAGGGATGTTTTGAGTATTAAAATTTGGTCCTATACTGTTCAGTTGCCTCAGAAGCTAATACTGCCAGAAGGAAGAATATTATTTTCACTTACATTTAATTTAAACTTAAATCCACATGTTAATTAAGTTGTAAGTGATTAATAAATAATGACAAGTAAGGGCTTCGACGTTTAAAAGTATATGTGTAGCTATTCTTCTCTAATTGATCACAGGTGTGGAGAATCAACCAGGGAAACAGCTTTTTAAACCAAAATATGTTAAATAGCAAAATAGCTAAACAAATAATTTGCTTTCATATTTTCTCTTGATGAAACTTTGTTGGATAGTAATGAGGTTACTTTATTTATGACAATTATATGTTTCGAATGTTAAAGGTGCACAAGTGAATCAATAAACATATCTTCTGGACCAACACAGATATACTGGTGAAAAATGTGGAAGTATTCCAGCTGATGCAAGGGCTGGGAGTGTGCAGAAATGAGATGGTACCATTGTAATTAAGATTTTCTGTGGTTGTGTGGTGACTTCAGGTACTGGGTTTTCAATCTCCAGCACAGGGGGAAAAAAAAAATCAGTTTAGCAGGATAATCTATTAAAACTGGAAAGTCCTCTGAGAATAGCATAGGTCGTAGATATGTAACATAAATTTTCACTCATGAAGTGAGATGCCAAAGTGAAACTGCACAGTTGGTATCCATGTAGAAAGTCACTGAATGCACTGATGTGCCTATTGCTGATGCTTATGGATTACATGGTTTGTTCCAAATGAAAATTTTGTGGATATTGATAGCTTTCCCCTCTCGAATCCTAAATACAATTACATGTTTTTGTTTTTGTTTTTTCATGATCATTAAGTAGTGATAGAAGATTGTTTAAAGTCTACAATGATTATGTTTTATTTTCTTTTTCTCATATACCCTATAATTAATTTCAGGACAATTTGGATCAGTTTACTAGTTTATAATTTCTAAATTAGTATCCATATTTCTTTAATCTTATTGTCTGCTGATGAGTGGGGCTGTGGTCCCTCCCTGTTATTTGTTTGTTCTGAGGCAGCCCAGTTCTGGGGTCTACAGGCTCTATGGTAGGGCTCCTGGAGATCGCCAATAAGAAGACTTATGCCAACACGTGCCTCCCAGGACTACTACTGCCAGTGCGCCTGTCCCCATGGCAGGTCACTGATGACCTACGTCTCCACAGGAAACCCTCAAACACTCACAGGCAAGTTTGGCTCAGTCTATCACAAGAATAGATTTGAAAGATTTTCTTCTTTCTCCATGCTCCTCTCATGGTCCCACTGCTTGATGCTTCTCTCTTGGAAGAGGTTTTGGTCTGGCTGATTCACTCTTTTAGACATTGTGCGGTCAGAATCATGGTTCTTTCCTGGGGATCCCACCTGTCCTGGCACCAGCCAAAGGACAGGGAAGCCTGACATGCTACAGTTCATGGGGTCGCAAAGAGTCAGGCATGATTTAGTGACTTAACAACAACAATACTTATTTTGGCTCTGCTAATAACTGACAGTGTAATTGTGGATAAGTTATCTATCTTATATAGCCAAGATTCTCAATGCCAGCACTATTGCCATTTTCAACCAAGTAATGCTTTATTGTTCATATTGGGGGCTGTTGGAGGAGGTGTATCGTGTGTATTGAAGGATGCTTAGCAGCACTTCAGCCTTCTATTCTATAGTTTCCAGTAGTAACTTCCCAGTCATAGCAATCAAAAATACCCTAAATATCATAAAATATTTTCTGGGGGACAAAAACACCATGTTGGTAAGCCACTGATATAAACCCTCTTAAAATCCAGTATCTTCAGCAAAACTATGAATATTTGAAGCTTATTAAATGAAAATATGTAGTTCCTGATTGTCAGTAAATGTTAGCTATTCTCATTGTTTTGATTTTGTTACATGTTAATATATAGATGTGTTTTTCTTTTTGAAATATGTGTCTATAAATTATAGAGGTATGTTTCACAAAGGAATATTTTATTATTTATAAATTATACATATATGTTTTCTGTACCTGCTAGAAAAATAAATTATGAATAAAGTTGTGACTATATTAGATTTTTATGGGAAATGGAAGAATGAGAAGACGTGCCTTACTCAAGTCGGTAGGTACAACTCTGTGCTTTTGAGAAGACAGAGATGGCAAAGCCCCAAGAGGAAGCAACAATTATTCTTGTGAAATTTGAAAACCCTGAGTATTACTATTAAACCAGGAGATGCTAATTGGGTGAATTGAAATAAGTAGTAAATGTAGATGTGTACTGAATAGATACTTTTGGAGTAAGAATATAGACTTTGGAGCTGGAAAAGTTTTGCCAATAGAGAGAGGTTGCTGTATTTCTTTTAATATAAGCTATATTCCACATCGCTTTTGTTTCTGCATCTTAGCTAGACTGCAGGTGAGTATGACCCATCATCAAAAAACGGAACCTCAAACTGAAATAAAAGAAACCACGTTTTAATCTATTCTCGTTTGTTACTGAAAGGGAAAACTATATGTATTATGGCTGGGAAATGAGCTCAGCGTCTTCATTATTTTGGGCTACTATAACAGAATACCATAGACTGAGTGCCTTAGGGGGAGAAATATTTCTCACAGTTCTAAAGGCTGGGATCAGGGTACCAGTGTGGTTGAGTTCTGATGCAAATATTGAAAGGGATGAGGATGTCAAACAAACAACTAGAAAAGTGTGTGCAAAGCTACATGTGATAATGTTTATTAATCTTGCATGTTTTGAATGAAAAAAAAAACAAGAATAAATCACAGTAATTGTACAGTTAATCCATATTATTAGAAGTCATGCTTGCTTTACTTTTGGGGAGGTTAGTGGTAACTACAAGATAGCAGAATGCGTTGGAGGGAGGGGGCCTCTGGGATGCTGGAACATTCTGTTTCTGGAATAATCTGAAAACATTAAATATTACTAGATTCTTCTAAATGTACTCCTATGTCATCTCTTTTACCCATAACAATTTTCAGATAAGATATGGAATATCATATTTCTAAAAGCATATCTAAAGCATATTTCTAAAAGATTGCATTGTAATGCTTGTTACCCTGCATAGAGTATTTTTTTTTCTTAGAATCAAAATATATATTCTATACTGTCCTCTTGGAAACTATCTTGATGCAATTTTAAATATGCCAACTCCTCATTTTCTTATATTCTCTGACAGGATTGAATATCCTAAAATAATACATCAAAGTAACATTAGATCCAGACTGGCCTAGGAGTCATGCGTGTCCTCTCAATATCTCTCCAAACCTAGCACAGTTTACTCAGTGTGTTCTAACTATAGTCGGTGATTTGTTGGTCCTCAAACACACAAGGTTTTCCTGTATCAGTGCCTTATATAAATCAGTTTTATTTGTCTAAGACATTCTTCCAGCAATACTTCACCTGGTTAAAATACTCTGTAAGTGACAGCTGAAAGGTCACCCAATTAGAAAGGAAATTCACGGTCTCACCATATGTCTCATCCTGCCCCTCATATTAGTCTTTACTCTGTCATAGCACATAATTCATTTCCTTATAACATGATCACAGTCTAAATTTACTTTGCTACTCATTTGATTATCTATTCTCATTTTCTCTCTTAAATGAAGTTCCAAGAAAGCAGAAACCCTGTTTACTTTATTCAGAAGGGCTCAGAACTATTTTCTCAGAAACCAAATACCAATAATTATTTTAACAAATTATTTGAAATTATGTTGTATAAAAACTAAAAACCACTAATATAAATCAAACAAAGATGTTATATAATTTTAAAAGCAATAATAATTGAAAATTATTTGAGTCTATGACCATTTCCTATAAGGGAAAGGATATTATAGGTTGCTTACTTCAAACATCTCATTTTATAAAAAGAAATCACATATCTAAACAGGTTAAAAAATTTAGCCAATGTCTAATATTTTACAATAATAATTCCTAAATTACTTACTTTTTTCCTATAAATTTCTTCTTAATGTAACATTACTAGGATTAAAAAATACTTACCAGTATTATATATCCTATTGTATTTTTATTGAATTAGCCAAGAGATGATTAGATAAAATATAATAATTCCATCTACTTAGGAATCCTACCAAGGAGTATGAGAGAGCTTTTGGAAAATAAATCATTTGGTGAATGTATAGCAAGTACAAAAATGAATTGTAAGTAAGAATTCATTATGGAAATAACATTGATTTCCAGGTTAGTAGAATGACAGGATACACAGAAAATTATGCTTTGTGATTTTTGTGAATATATCATAAATTCAATATAAAAAGTAAAATTTTTAGGTACCAGTAATTTTTCAGTCAGATAATATGAAAATATTACTTCTATGTCGTCAAGAAAATAAATTTGTTATGATTATACATTCATTTTTAAAAATATTTCTTAGTATATTTTTCTTACATATTTTTAACACTATTATCAAGCTACAGTTAAAAACAAAAATCCCATTTTAGCAAGGAACTTCTGACTCCAAAAATGATTTTGTACATTTCCATGATCAAACCTCCTCTGAAGGAAAGCTAATTATAGGTTTCAGTATGCACCTGGGTGAAAATTAACTTTTAAGCAGCCTTTAAAATAAATGGTTTTTAATTATTATCATTATGCAAAAGCTGCATAAATGCCTTTAATTGTACTTAAAAAGTAACATTTGCTATAATCACCTCTAATATCCAGGAACAACTACAATGTTTTTTTTTCTTTTTTTTTATTAAAATAAAAATAGAAGTAATCCTCATTATTGATTCACAGGTCATTTTATTTTATGAGCACAAATATTATAATTGAAATACATCAACTGCTAAAATTTAACATGTATTGATAGTTACTCAAAATTGAACTTAAAGTATCCAGAAAATAAGTTTAATTACTGGAAGAAGATTAAAAGTCAGTATGCAAGATATTCAACTATAATATTGAATTTTGTGATTTCATTACCCTTCAATATTGAGCATAATATTTTTCATAGAGAGGTAAAGTTGAGGATGCATATTTGAAAAATAAGAATGTATTTCATCCATTTAAAAATATTTTATGCTACCATTTTGTATTATCTCTTTTAAGAAGTGATATTGCTAAAAATTGCTGTGTCTGTCTGTGTATGAGTTAGAGAACAATGTTTCCACAATATTTTGCTAAAAGACAAAATGTACTAAGGGTCTATTTTTATTTAAACTTAGAAATTAAAAAAAAATATGCAAACAAATTAAAAGCACCTTTACAATAGCAGCTTGAGGTAGAAATGATGAAAGGATTGTCAAGAGAGGCAAAAGGTTGTGATAAAATGAGGTGGTGCAGCAGCTGATTCAACTTTAGTTATTTTGTGTTTCTTTTGATTTCTCTCCCTCTTCAGCTACTTTTTATAAGAAATGTATAAAAGATAAAGATGTGGTATTTTAAAAACACTTTCAGTTTTTTACTTTTGGGTTGAAAAAGTATTATTCCAGACAATTATTTAAAAATTAGCTATCAATGATTAAATTTAACTGTGATGCTTCTTTTAATATTGTATGTAATTACAAATCTAGTATCTGTCAGAAAATTCTAACTTTAATTCATTAAATCTTGAATACTTATGTCATAAAATTTCAGTGAAAGATGTTAGCTACCATTCTAATACTTCAAATTGAAGACAGAAACTATAGCTTGCAGGCATTCTAATTGTTACATTAAGTGATTTGCAGGTAGAGGCTAAGATCTGTGAATTGTGATTCTGCTTACTCCTGTTTTTTGGGGGGGGGGGGGGAGGGGGAGATGATAATTTTAAAAGATCTTGTAGGTCTTCATAGAACTGTTCAACTTCAGCTTCTTCAGCGTTACTGGTTGGGGCATAGGCTTGGATTATCGTGATATTGAATGGTTTGCCTTGGAAATGAACAGAGATCATTCTGTCGTTTTTGAGATTGCATCCAAGTACTGCATTTCGGACTCTTTTGTTGACCATGATGGCTACTCCATTTCTTCTAAGGGATTCCTGCCCACAGTAGTAGATATAATGGTCATCTGAGTTAAATTCACCCATTCCAGTCCATCTTAGTTTGCTGATTCCAAGAATGTCTATTTTCACTCTTGCCATCTCCTGTTTGACCACTTCCAATTTGCCCTGATTCATGGATCTAATATTCCAGGTTCCTATGCAATATTGTTCTTTACAGCACTGGACCTTGCTTCTATCACCAGTCACATCCACAACTGTGTATTGTTTTTGCTTTGGCTCCATCCCATCTTTCTTTCTGGAGTTATTTCTCCACTGATCTCCAGTAGCATATTGGGCACCCCCCGACCTGGGGAGTTCGTCTTTCAGTGTCCTATCATTTTGCCTTTTCATACTGTTCATGGGGTTCTCAAGGCAAGAATACTGAAGTGGTTTGTGATTCCCTTCTCCAGTGGACCACATTCTGTCAGACCTCTCCACCATGACCCGTCCGTCTTGGGAAGGACGTGAGTTTGTGTAATCTCCGGGAGTTGGTGATGGACAGGGAGGCCTGGCATGCTGCGGTTCATGGGGTTGCAACGAGTCGGACAAAACTGAATGACTGAACTGAACTTACTCCTGTTTAAGATTATTTCCAGTATTTGCTTGGAATGGGGCCTTTATTAGTAAAGACACAGTAAGTCCTACTTTGACTTCTTTCCCATTCCTTTTTGTTTTTTTTTTACATTTAGGCTATGCTGCGTGGCATGTGGTATCTTGATTTCCTAACCAGGAATCAAACCCATACACCCGGAGGTGGAATTGTGGATTCTTAGCTTACTGGACTGACAAGGAAACCTCTAGTAAATTCTACTTTAAGAGAGGCAGGTTTATTTGAAAAACTCACTCCCCAGTGGGTCCAGTCTACTTTGGGTTGTTTTATCCTCCTGAAAATCCCTTAAATTGAGTCACATAGATTTGTGTTAATGGAAGAGAGTTACTAAACACCAAGTAAATGAGTGGATAACTCCATCTGTGAAAATATTATTGGACATGAATCATTAGTTTATAGATCTATCTAAGAAGAGAGACTCATGGTATATTTGTATATATCAATCAGTAATGGTATATTCTTAGTTTTTAAACTTTTTATTTTATTATTAATGGTACGTTCCACAAAAATGATAGAAATGGAGAGCAAGTGCATTCTAATGTAATATAATGGAGAAAACTGCTCATGTGAATCAGGACATTTAATACAACCATGGTAGATAATTTTTAACAGGAATATACAGGTTGAGGTAATAGCCATTCTTTTGTATCCATGTAGACCAAGGAATAAAAGAACCAACATTGTCTTCATCAGTTCAGTTCAGTCACTCAGTCGTGTCTGACTCTTTGTGACCCCATGGACTTCTGCACACCAGGCTTCCCTATCCATCACCAACTCCCGGAGCTTACTCAAACTCATGTCCATTGAGTTGATGATGCCATCCAACCATCTCATCCTTTATTGTCCCCTTCTCCTCCTGCCTTCAATCTTTCTCAGCATCAGGGTCTTTTCAAATGAGTCAGTTCTTCCTATCAGATGGCCAAAGTATTGGAGTTGTCTTCATATATATTTTCAATTAACTTAAATAAATTCTACTAACAAAGTGCTTTATCTTCATGAGTTATATCAGGGCTTCCCTGGTGGCTCAGATGTTAAAGAATCTGCCTGCAATGCAGGAGACATGAGTTAGATCCCTGGGTCAGGAAGATCACTTGGAGAAGGGAATAGCTACCCGCTCCAGCATACTTGCCTGGGACATCCCATTGACAGAGGAGCCTGGCGAGCTACAGTCTGTGGATCACAGAGTCAACAAGATTTAGTGACTAGCAATTACAGCAAGAGCAAACATAGTCCAATACTTCATAGGACTTATTTCCCCAAGCACAGAATGAATAGCTGGAATATACATACTTTGTAGTTTGCATAACCTCATTGTGCATTGATTTCTTGGGCTATAGGGGAAAACCAAGTGCAAACCTCTGAAATGGCACTCATTCTTTTGTAAATATAAACAAGCTGCATCCCAATGAGTGATTCAGTTCAGTTCAGTCACTGAATTTTCTCCAACTCTTTGCAACTCATGGACTGCAGCACACCAGGCTTCCCTGTCCTTCACTATCTCCCAGAATTTGCTCACACTCATGTCCACCAAGTCGATGATGCCATCAAACCATCTCATCTTCTGTCCTCCCCATATCCTCCTGCCCTTAATCTTTCCTAGCATCATGGTCATTTCCAATGCATCAGCTCCTCATATCAGGTGGCCAAAGTATTGGAGCTTCAGCTTCAGTATCAGTCCATCCAATGAATATTCAGAATTGATTTCCTTTAGGATAGACTGGTTTGATCTCCTTGCAGTCCAAGGGACTCTCAAGAGTCTTCTCCAACACTACACTTCAAAAGCACCAATTCTTTGGTGCTCAACCTTCTTTATGGTCCAACTCTCATAACCATACATGAATACTGGAAAAACTATAACTCTGACTAGATGGACCTTTGTCAGCAAAGTAATGTCTCTGCTTTTTAATATGCTGTTTAGGTCACTCATAGCTTTTCTTCCCAGGAGCAAGCATCTTTTAATTTCATGACTGCAGTCACCATCTGCAGTGATTTTGGAGCCCCCCAAAATAAATTTGTCACTGTTTCCATTGTTTCCCCATCTATCTGCCATGAAGTGATGGGACCCGATGCCATGACCTTCGTTTTTGAATGTTTTGTTTTATGCCAGCTTTTTCACTGTGCTCTTTCATGCTCAAGAGGCTCTTTAGTTTCTCTTCACTTTCTGCCATAACCTTGGTGTTATCCGCATATCTGAGGTTATTGATATTTCTCCCAGCAATCTTGATTCCAGCTTGTTCTTCATCCAGCCCAGCATTTCGCATGCTGTACTCTGCCTGTAAGTTAAATAAGCAAGGTGACAATATACAGCCTTAATGTACTCACTCTTCTTTCCCAATTTGAAACCATTCCATTGTTCCAAGTCTGGTTCTAACAGTTGCTACTTGACCTGCATACAGGTTTCTCAGGTGGTCTAGTATTCCTATTTCTTTAAGACTTTTCCACAGTGTTGTGATCCACACGGTCAAAGGCTATAGTGTAGTAAATGAAGCAGAAGTAGATGGTTTTTTTTCCTGGAATTCTCTTGCTTTTTCTATGATCCAATGGATGTTGGCAATTTGATATCTGGTTCCTCTGCCTTTTCTAAATGAGTGATTAGTGCTATGCCTAAAGAGTCAGACTGGACTAAGTGACTAACACTGTCCTAATAAGTGAACTATCTAAAAAGTAGGGGCCATATTATTGCCTTTCCTACTCTCCTCTACTGTTTGTCTAGAGGTGACATTTAACAAATCCATCAATAAATATAAAATATGAAAATTTGAATGTTAAGTGGTCATATTGGAGTACTGTTTCCTAGTTGATACGGCTGATGATAGCATCTAACTTGTTTCTTTCTCAAATAATGCAACTTATTTTTGACAAATCCCATAATCTTTTATGCTGACATTATGTGTTCAGTTCAGTTCAGTTGCTCAGTCGTGTCCGACTCTTTGTGACCCCATGAACTGCAGCATGCCAGGCCTCCCTGTCCATCACCAACTCCCAGAGTCTACCCAAACTCATGTCCATTGAGTCGGTGATGCCATCCAACCATCTCATCCTCTGTCATCCCCTTCTCCTCCTGCCCTCAATCTTTCCCAGCATCAGGGTCTTTTCAAATGAGTCAGCTCTTCACATTAGGTGGCCAAAGTATTGGAGTTTCAGCTTCAACATCAGTCCTTCCAATGAACACCCAGGATGGACTGGTTGGATCTCTCTTCTCCAACATACATACATACTTTATTTAAAGTAGAGATGAGGCCTAATGTCTTTCTCTGTTGAAAGCACAGAATTTTTCTCTTGCTAATATCTCCATAATCTTTACATTGGCATAAAAATCACAATTATTGAAAATATACACACAAGAATTTTAGAATTTGAGAATGTAGTTGCATTTATAAGATGAAAGTATTCACACATTTGGAAATACAGTAGCAATTTGGAATACAATATTACAGTAAATAAGTGCAATTTCATGCTGTTTTGCTGAATGAACATTAGTGAATTAAAGTATGCTATTATATTCTTTTGAGATATTTTAATAAGGTGCACTTGGGAGTGGTAAAGCTTTTGAACAGATGATTTTGTTATTTCTTGAATAGCTGGTCACATATCTTAATAAGAAACACCTACAAAATGCATTTAGACCTACTTTTACCAAGGATATTTTGTCAAATATCTAAATATCTATGAGCTTTAATAATGATATTTTGATATATGTATGTCTATTTATCCATCTATTTAGATACATTTATTCCCAATAACTGGAAAGACTCTAGAAATTAACCAATGTAAAGAGACCCAATTTAAACATGAGTAAAGATTTCTTTTAAACTTTTAACTAATATGTATTTAATTTTTATAATATAATTCATCTCTTTGTCAAAGTATATATGCATATTTACATGTACAATCTTACACTGACTACACTGGATGTGAGAATATATAGGAATTTAAAAATGTGAAAATAAGGGAAAATATCTTCCACTCTTAATCTCAAAGTTCCAATGCACACTTTCTTCATCATCACATATTATCCATTTGAAATATATCTATTTCTATATTCACAGATAAACATGATCTATATGTAAATATAAATATACATATTTCAATATACTATATGCAAATGTTTAATGAGTAATGTCTAGATAATATTTTGATTGTTGTATTTCCAGAATGGTATACAACGCATATTATGAATAACTAAGATGCAAGGCTCAGAGAAGGCAATGGCACCCCACTCCAGTACTCTTGCCTGGAAAATCCCATGGACAGAGGAGCCTGGTAGGCTACAGTCCATGGGGTCGCTTACGGTCGGACACGAATTGAGCAACTTCACTTTCACTTTTCCCTTTCATGCACTGGAGAAGCAAATGGCAACCCACTCCAGTATTCTTGCCTGGAGAACCCCAGGAACGGTGGAGCCTGGTGGGCTGCCGTCTATGGGGTCGCACAGAGTCAGACACGACTGAAGCGACTTAGCAGCAGCAGCAGCAGCAGCAAGATGCAAGGCTAATTACAAATATTTAACTTGTAATATAGGTAAAATTGAACTACTGACATAATAGTTTCAAGACATCTGAAATTTCTCAGTAACATATTGAACAGAAAGAAAACAAATCACTCTCAAAATAATATTTCAAATTCAAGTGTTTGAAATGTTGCAATATTCACTTTATAGAATTCAAATATTTTAAATTGTCTTAAGCCAATAATATTATGAAAGATTTAATGAAGTAAGAACATCTTATTCAAGGATCAGTCCCTTGCAAACATACTGGATGCTATTTTCAATTAGTCATATTTATAATTTCAACTTTTCATTTGCCTCAAGTTTATTACTCTAAATTCAGCTAAATTTTGCTATATATTTTTACTCAAGCAAAAATACTATTGTTTGTGAATTTCTGGAACATAATAGACAATTATCCCTGGTCAAATTTCATTCAGTGAGTTAATATACTGCTTTTCTGTACATGAGATAAGATCACTTATTTTTCTTACAGTATGAATGGAATCATTGCTGATTTCCTATGCATATAAGAATTGAATTTCTTCAGATAAATCTTATGTTTCTTTTGTGCCCACAGAGACATCTGGATACTCATCAGAAGTGTAAAAATCCCAACTAGAAGAAAAAAAGAAATAATTATTGTTTCTTTTTTTATTTTTATTATAGACATAACAAGTTATGTTTGAAAAAAATAGCTCTTAAAATATTTCTCAAGTGTCATATAGTTCTCTATCAATTTTCCTTATTTATATTGCCTAGCATTATATACATTCAATCAATATTGCATGGTTGAATAAACATAAAAATATAGAAGTTGAAATAAATCTACATTTTTTACACCCCACTGCCACATAATACTTCCAAAGAAGAAATTCTTAAAATCCCTTTGAATTTTTCAATAACAGTTTTTCATATGTGTATAAAACACTTCTTCTACACACATATATACATATCAGACAAATCACATAAATTCTAATCCACATTTTAGTACAGTGGAACAAGAATGAATGAAATGGAAATAATATATATCCCTTCTAATAAAAGCAGTTTATTACAATTTAACTTCTTTGTATGTTAAAATGACCAGCATTCAAGATGACACATACATGCCCCCAGCCTTCCCTTCACAGATGGATGTGAACACTTGAAGACACAGTATGTACAAGTCTGTGCACATACACGAGAAAGTTTAAAGTGAAATGTGTTATTACCACTTATTTTTAACAAAAACTTGTTGCTTAATAAATATATTTGGACTACATTTTCTAGTTTGGATTAACCACAGTTGGGCCTCCCTGGCGGCTCAGTCAGTACAGAATCCGCCTACAAAGCGGGAGACCTGGATTTGATTCCTGGGTTGGGACGATCCCCTGGAAGAGGAAATGACAACCCGCTCCTGTATTCTTGCCTGGAGAATCCCATGGACAGAGGAGCCTGGCGGGCTACAGTCCATGGGGTTGCAAAAGAGTCACACACACTGAGCGACTAAGCACAAGCACGCAACCACAGTTATACAGAGATGCATAGTAAATAATGTTTCAATATAATTTTATATTGATAAAATTCCAAAATAAAAATAAAGGCAAAAAAAATCGCATTGCAAACATGCCTAATTTCAGTACTACAGCAATTTGTTCTCAGAAACCACTTCTCCTAAAGGTGTATCTACTTCAATCATTAGTAAACCTAGGTCTTACCTGGCAATGTTTGTGTCATGATTGTGAAACTAATCCATGATCCAATCTGTTAGATTAAAGCATAAATTAATAAATATTGATAGTAAATCTAGAAATTTGTTCACTTGTGAACAATTAAATAGGCATTAATTAGGTATTTTAAAAGCTTAAAACAGTGGAAAATTTTAAGCAGAAATATATTTCCCAAAGTTATAATTTCATTGTTAAATATGATAGTGATTAAAAAACTCATAAAATAGTATCATATTCCTAAGAAAATGAAAGACATTATTCAAATTTTTTTTTATAAAATCCAGAGGCTTCTCAAGACATATAATGTGCTGTTTATAAAATTTTATTTAAATATAGATGGATATATGCACAAATACTATTTATTCTTCAGGGAAAATTATGAGTGAAATATTCTAATTTCCTATGCCTATAACTTAAATTGAAATCTGTATCATCATCTATATCTCTGTCTATGCCTGTATCTACAGACTAAACATACATACATATCATGTATAATCTATAATACATGTAAGTACATAAACATATGTAGTTCATATATTATCAAATAAAGTTCAGTTATCCACATGCATATATAACATACCTCATAGGTGTAGTTAGGACATGAAACCAGGAAAAACATCCATGTAAAGGGGTTATAATTTGGACTTGGAAAACAGGCATTATTTCCTTTTAAAAAGTAGAGTAAAATGTCAATGATGTTTCATATTGCAAATATAATCACATATTTATTATATAGTTCTAAATCCCATACAACAACTATATATCATATGAAATCCCATCATATATTTATAGAAACCTGTTTTAAAAATTATTCAAAGGAGACCCAGTTTCAAATGTCATAAACTTTTGAATCAAAAAAATCCTTATCATTTTCTGACAATGTCTACAGCTATGTTGCAGTAAAATTACAGGATGTCATCACAATAATAAAGTCCTTAAATTTTAAAATTAAACAATGTATAAACATTATTTTGTTTATCATAGTAGTTAAGCAGTATTGCCTACTGAGATTCACAGTATATTTTAATACTGCTAATGTGTTAATACTGCTAATGTGTTTTAACAATTGCTCGCCTCTTATTTTCCTTTAGTTTCAGAGAATATATTTTTGGTTGAGATTATTAAATACCTCAAAACTCTCTTTCTGTTAAATTAGTAATGATCCAGAGGGAATTTCGTAAGTGTGTAATTTATATCAGGAAATTATGAAAATCTCTCATAAGAGGATTACAGTGAATATCAGAATAGTTCATATTCAGAAATACCACACAAATTATTTTTGCTCAGTAATCAGGATTGTTATTTACAACTCTAATTATACTTAGCATGTTGTCCTTTATTTCAGTTACCTTTTGCCTTTCAAATTTTTCAAGAAATATTTTGTATAACAGATTCATAATGATTTCGAGTTGAACTTTGAGCTGTGACTTTTGTAAAAGTAAATGTGAATTATAAAATTACTGTGTATTCATAGCAACACTTAATTAGATAACAGATCAACTAATCTCTTTTATTTAAATTCTAAAGTCTTAATGAAATGTCAATATGCTGTTTTCAAAACTGTAAGGATTGTTGAACTATCAAAGTGAAAAATATATTAGGCAATGTGCAAATTTCATACACTACTTATTTCAAGATAAGGATAAATATACATGCCATTTAGTAGGACAGATTCTCTTGGTAACATTTATGTAAACAGCTTTGTGTAACATCCATATATTTATCAAAAGAAATGTGATTGAGGAACCTATCCATGTTAACTCACTTTCAGAGGCAGAATGTGAACACAAGGTAATTTGGGTTAAAACCAGTTTATGACCATTCAATTCCTGGAGGTAATGGAATGATCAGGGTCCACAAATACACATTTCTTCCAGATATGGTTTGTAGATTAGATAACCAATGTGTCTTGTGACAAAGAAAAATATATGTATATAGATATTTTCTCCATTGTGTTAGTTGCTATCAATTGTTAATAATATGTAAGTTTAGATGTTAGTAATCTAATACTTACGTTCCTATGATATGTTTCTCAGTGTATAGTTTCTATTTATAACTAATCTTTTATTATATTAAAAGTCTGAAGATATTTTTACATTACAGTGCTGCAGCTACCCAGATTCTTCTCCAGGTATAAAGGGTTTATTCACAGCTTTGGAATTTACTGCTGGCAGAAAACCTTTAACTTTCAGCCTCCCCTGTGAAGATAGCCTGGCTGAAGGGAGCAAACTCATGCAAGGTCACACTCACTTTTTGGTTTACCCTTAATCCATTATTGGATTACTGTGGCAAATTGATGAGTTAATTCAGAACAACATTAATTGTTCAGCCCAGCTTTAGAAGGCCCCTAGGTTCATCTGATACTCTCACTGAAACTGTGTTACTCTCAATTTCCTACCCAGACATGATTTCTTTTTTTCCATCTATCAAATCACCCTAACACAACTCCTGACTGCAAATCTCTGTTTCAGTGTCTGTATCACAGAAAACTGAACCCATGGTATTTGCCACAAGGAATGGCCCCAAAACCAGATACTGGAATGACGTGTAAGAGCTGAACGATCTACTGACCAGCCTGCCCTGAGCGCTCCATTGTTGATGGCAGGGGCCAAACAGAGAACTTCTGTAACAAAGTAGCCTTGAAGACATAAAGAAAGCCTTTTATCTGTGGTCTATTGGTATTTTATGCTGTTGAAAAGGATTGGTTTATTTGGTCCAGTAGAATTTAGTGGTGACACTATCAATGTTCTTGGTAAAGATAGCTAAAACTGAAATGGATAATTAGCACTTAAAAGCCAACTTTGAAAACTGAAAGGCCTCCTTGGTAGTATATTGGATTGGCCAAAAATTTCCTTTTGATTTTCTATAAGATGTTAAGGAAAACAGAAATTAAATTTTTGGCCAACCCAATATGAAGAAGCTCTAATCTGCAATGAGAGAAATGAAGAATAAGTGAAGACCAGCCCCAGGACTTAAATGCAAGAGTAATCAAGCACCAAAGAACATACAACTCTAATCCAAACCAGGTCTGTTAAGCTAGGTCATCATTCATAGAATGTTAGGCTGTACAGATTTTCATGAACTACCTGAGCTTGTAGAAGTAGGCTGGTCTTCCCTGTTCAAAATTAGCACACTCCCTTAGTGGAGCTAGTGATGTAATCTATAATGCATCTGACTACAAATCAGAAAAATTAACACACTCCCTTCCTTAAAATTAATACAGGAGCTACTAAATTGCGATAAAATCCCTATCGCCCTAAGACCCTCTCAACCTGTATGCTATAGCTAGTGTGACAGTACCAAATAACCTACCAGAGATTACTGTGACCAAATAAGGGAAGAAAAATGTTATTCCCCAAGGGATCTACAGAATCCAGCCAGCATGAACTGGCACATTATGGGAGAATACAGCTGTTGTTGGCTTCTGTTGATGCTGTATAACAAGAGAAAGTAAAGTAGCTCAGTCCTGTCCAACTCTTTGAGACCCCATGGACTGTAGCCTACCAGGCTCCTCCATCCATGGGATTTCCAGGCAAGAATACTGGCTGCTGCTGCTAAGTCACTTCAGTCATGTCGGACTCTGTGCGACCCCCTAGACAGCAGCCCACCAGGTTCCGCCGTTCCTGGGATTCTTCAGGCAAGAATACTGGAGTGGGTTGCCATTTCCTTCTCCAGGAGATCTTCCTGAGCCAGGATTGAATCTGGGTGTCCCGCATTGTGGAAGGCAAGATATAAAAATTGATAAAGGGTTTATATTATTGGAACACTCTTATGGGATATAGGAGTTCAGTTCAGTTGCTCAGTTGTGTCCAACTCTTTGCAACCCCATGGACTGCAGCACACCAGGCTTCCCTGTCCATCACCAACTCCTGGAGCCTACTCAAACTCATGTCCATTGAGTTGGTGATGCCATCCAACCAACTCATCCTCTGTCATCCCCTTCTCCTCCTGCCCTCAATCTTTCCCAGCATCAGGGTCTTTTCAAATGAGTCAACTCTTCGCATCAGGTGGTCAAAGCATTGGAGTTTCAGCCTCCGCATCAGTCCTTCCAATGAATATTCAGGATTGATTTCCTTTAGGATGGACTGGTTGGATCTCCATGCTGTCCAAGGCACTCTCAAGAATCTTCTCCAACACCACAGTTCAAAAGCATCAATTCTTCAGCGCTCAGTTTTCTTTATAGCCCAACTCTGACATCCATACATGACTACTGGAAAAAGCATAGCTTTGACTAGACAGACCTTTGTTGGCAAAGTAATGTCTCTGCTTTTTAATATGCTGTCTGTGTTGGTCATAGCTTTTCTCCCAAGGAGTTAATGTTCTGCTAAGCTAGTATATACACATTAACATACATCTGAAAGCATGAACAAAGCAACAGTTCTCAGTAAATGAGGGGAAAAGTGCTGTGATCTCACTGGCAAACAGAAAAAGGTGTTAAATTGCTTTGAAAAGTGGGGGTACTGGGGTAGATAGTCTAAATAAGGCCAAAAGGAAAGGTCCATTTCCATGGGAGGAAAAATAAATGTTCCCCATTTTTCATATTCCCATAGCATTCCCCGTGTTTCATTGGAACACCTAGAGGACACACCATTTTCCAAAGCTATACGAACTGTGTTAGTGCAAGGGCATCATCATTACTAAGATCAAGGTCGGCTCTCTGACATCCCACACTGAATATAAGTGGTGTCATCTTAGAATGGGATAACTTGTAGTAACTGGGATTAAAGGATTCTTCCCCCCTCCCAAATCAAATCCATTTCTATTTGTGGCACTTGTTATAAGTCAAAATGAGTGGGAAGTTCAGAAGTTACTTAATCCACAGAAAGCAAGGCTTGTTATAAGAACACAGTGTTCAGAAATGTTAGAATTGAAGGACACCCCAAAATGAATTTCTGAATTTAGACAAAATAAATTTGAGATGAAAAATCCAGAGACATGGGAAGCTAGTTCAGTACAAAATTCCCTATTTTTTTCCTAGGTTTTAGACTTAAAACAGTTGCAAGACAATAAACTCATTGATGAAAGTACAGTCTGGGACCCCAAGGAAAAAGATTGTAACATGGAAACAGCTGTACATATATAAGGATTCTCATAATCATTCATTAAAAGAACTTCACTAAATGATACACTGGCATCTGTTCATGGAACTGTGTACTAGTAAGAATGGACTATCCCTACATTTTAAAGACTGCTACAAGCTCAACATTCAGAAAACTAAGATCATGGCATCCGGTCCCGTCACTTCATAGCAAATAGATGGGGAAACAGTGGAAACAGTGGCTGACTTTATTTTTCTGGGCTCAAAAATCACTGCAGATGATCGCAGCCATGAAGTTAAAAGACACTTACTCCTTGGAAGGAAAGTTGTGACCAACTTAGATAGCATATTAAAAAGCAGAGACATTACTTTGTCAACAAAGGTCAGTCTAGTCAAGGCTATGGTTTTTCCAGTAGTCATGTATAGATGTGAGAGTTGGACTATAAAGAAAGCTGAGTGCCAAAGAATTGATGCTTTTAAACTGTGTTGTTGGAGAAGACTCTTGAGAGTCCCTTGGAATGCAAGGAGATCCAACCAGTCCATCCTAGAGGAGATCAGTCCTGGGTGTTCATTGGAAGGACTGATGTTGAAACTGAAACTCTAATACTTTGGCCACCTGATGCGAAGACTGACTCATTTGAAAAGACCCTGATGCTGGGAATGATTGAGGGCAGGAGGAGAAGGGGATGACAGAGGATGAGCTGGTGATGGACAGGGAGGCCTGGCATGCTGCGGTTCATGGGGTCGCAAAGAGTCGGCCACGACTGAGCGACTGAACTGACAACCTGGTGACTCAGTGGTATATAATCTGCCTACCATTGCAGGAGATATGGGTTTCATCCCTGGGTTGGAAAGATCCTCTAGAAAAGGAAATGGTAACCACTCCAGTATTCTTCCCTGGGGAATCCCATAGACAGAAGGGTCTGGTGGGCTACAGTCCATAGTTTGCAAAGAATCAGACATGACATAGTGACTAAACAGCAGCAGCAACAACAATCATAGTCTACTTCATTGGGCTCATTTCCCAGGCACTGAATGAATAATTGGAATATACATACTTTGTAGTTTATATAACCACATCGTGCATTGATTTCTTGGGCTTTAGGGCAAGAACTATGACCATGGGGAAAATCAAGTGGAAGTATCTGCGATTGTACTCCTTCTTCAGTAAATATAAACAATCTGCATCCCAATGAGTGATTAGTGCTATACTGAAGATCCAAAGTATGCTTGTATGATATTCTTCATTATATCATCATTTAATTCACTTCCCCAAGCTCTGCAAGCTCTCCAGATGTATTTTGGAGGGTGACAGTGGAGTATTGCAGACTTATCACATATTATCCACCATTGCAATTGATGCACGCATGCTCAGTAGCTAAGTTGTGTTACTGCCAGGTCATTTTATTCCCTTGGTTCTTGTGTCCTCATAGCAAAGAATTAGACTGACAGACTAGTTTTAGCTCAAGCAGGCAGGATTTATTAAGCAGGCCGTATTCTCTGGAGGTTCTTGCTTCACCATAGCAAAGAATATTAAGACACACTAGTTAGAGGTCAAACAGGCAAGATTTGTTAAGAAGGAAGCATGCTGTACACTCTCGAGACAGGAGAGTGGAACAACTCCTGTAGGAGTGTTGTCGACTCATTTTGGCTTCCCTTTTTATGCTTTTTGTCTCTTCCCCTTGGTGGGTCCTAGGGCTTGACTGGCTATTCCCCAAGCAAAGTAGGGCTTGTATTGGTGACCAGTCAGGGAAGGGAAGGTAAATAGAGTTTATGTTCAAGGCCAATCTGGAAAGGAAGCCTGTTTGGGTGTGTTTTCATGCCTGAGGTTCTCACTGTGGCTGTGGTTTTTCTCAGGTTTTTTCTCTTTCTTTCTCTGTCCACTTCATGGGTTTTTTCCTTTCTTTGTTACTTTCAAGGGCTTTTTTAACTGCTGCTGCTTCTGAGTGTCATTTTTAACTCTTTTTTTCTACTCTAACTACCTAATACTACTAAAGTAGATTAACCCAGCCTTGGGTCTATAGATATAGACTCTGAATTTTTTTTAAAAATGTGCTTTTCCATCTCTATTATAAATAGAGGTCAGAATAGTTTACTTTCCTTTAAAATGAGCAATAGCACAGAATTTCAGTTGTTTTTTTTTTCCTAGAATTATTACTCCTACCCTTTACCATAGGGATGAGGAGCTTCCTTGGTGGCTCAGATGGTAAAGCATCTACCTGCAATGCAGATCTGGGTTCGATCCCTGGGTTGGGAAGATCCCCTGGAGAAGGAAATGGCGACCCACTCCAGTATTCTTGCCTGGAAAATCCCATGGACAGAGGAGCCTGGTGGGCTACAGTCTATGGGGTCACAAAGAGTCATACACGACTGAGTGACTTCACTTACCACTTTACCATAAAACAGTCCAAGAAGGCTCAGGCTGGTTGGGCATATCACTGAAAATCACTGCATCAATAACATTATGCTATTCATACTGAATGAGTAAGTGGCTAGTATGTTGGTGGCTTTTTTAAGACATGTGTGGTCCACAGAAAGTGTGGGGGTTGCTAATAAACACTACAAAGATTTAGGGGCCAAATGATTGTAGGGCATCCTCTCCAAAACAGAGAAAACATAGGCAGCTTGTACCTCCTATCATTAAGAAGGAAGCAAACTGTCTTACAGGCCTTTTCCAGTTTGGCAGGTAGCATATTACACACCAAGGACATCTTTGAACTGTAAACCATGGAGCACAAATGCTATGAAAATTTAGTAGGGTTCAAGGCAGGAAATTGCAGCAGTTTCAAGCTTTAGTGTAGGCACTCCTACCCTTGGACTTATAATCAGACAGATTCTACATATTAAACTTATCAGTGATGGAAAAAGTTAAGGTGTGGAACTTATGTATAACCTGCTGTTATATAATGAGGTAAAAAGATATTTTGCCTCTAGTATTTGGACTTCTCATGATATACCCTCAACCCATGAACAAGGGCCATATCCATGTCCTGACAAGCTCCCTTCAGGTGAGTATCTGCATCATGCCGTAGATAATCCTTGAAATGTTAACTGTGCCAGTTGATGGTGGAGGCAATCTAGAAGTTTGTGAAGAAGAAAACTGGTGCAAATCAGTTGTTAGATGAAGGCCATGTGCAGCAGTGAAGGCTGTGTAATTTCCCACTAATATCTCTCTTTTAATTTCTGCTGGTAGCAGAAAGTTTTTGAGTAGTATACCCTCTGAAAGGATGGCCTTGAGAAAAGAAAGCTGCCTTATCCAAGATAATTTTCTCAGGGAGCCCCAAATCCAATCTATATTTTTTCTAGTCATTCCAACTTAGGCTAATTCAGAAGGGTTGCCCTAGTTTCAGATAACCCAACAAAAATGGCTGAGACCATCCTTGAGATAGCTTCACAGCTCAGTTTCCTACCAGACATAAAATTTTCTCTCTCTCTCTCTCTCTTTTTTTTCAGTACTTTGTAATAAGATTTTAAAGGCTTGTTCTATATAAAATTGTTTCCTGGGGAACACATTTTGTAGATCTTGCTTAAACAGTCAGTAAAAGATAGTCCCCATCCATTATTCATGCCTACATCATATCTAAGGTATAGACATATTAGTATAAATTCTAGTGAATGCATAAGTGGGGAAATAAAAATCTGGGAGCAACAGAGACTCAATTAGAGTTGACACAGGAATTGAGAGTTGGATAAAAATTTTACGTAAGGAAAAAGAACACAGTGTGTGTGTGTGTGTGTGTGTGTGTGTGTGTGTGTGTGTAGATGTCTATATTTCATGATCAGAAAAGGGTTTACTCTCAGAAAAGGTCTGAGACTTGATATTATTGGAACACTAAATGTATAGAAAGGACATGCAATGACTTGAGAATAATGAGCCCAGAGGTTCTCATCTTAGAAGACACTGCTTCCGAGAAAGGAGATAATGCTTGAAGGCTTAGAGGGGAAAGAAAGAATAAAACATTTCCAGAAATTAAGAAATTTAGAAAACAAAAGAGTATATAGAGAATCAAAAGACACAATGAAACATCCCATGTCCTCCAGAGCACACTTTTTCCTTTAGAGACCTCACTTCATCACCACATCTGTGAAAACATTTGTTATTTCTGTTCAAGGACAATCCATACACTTAAAATGAACATAATTTGATCAATGTTCACGTAAAGCTTTTATGTGAATAAAATATAAAACAAGGCTTTTACCCAAGTGATAAAAAGAATGCTCCCCAAAATAAAAGAGAAAAATTTTAACATACAGAAGCATTTGCAGATAACAAAGAATGTAACCGTGACGAAATCCCAGAACTCAAAAAAGATATGTATATAACAGGAAGGAAAAAGAGTTGATTGTTTTCAAGAATTACATTGTAGAAAAAGAAAAAATAATCTTAGTAATATGGGTGGAACATATTTCAGTTTGCCTAAAGGTGGAATGATAAATAGAATAGGGGATATTTAGTAGATGAACAAAAACAGTAAAAAAAAAAAAAGTATGAACAAAAAACTAAACATTGAAAGTGATAGAAATATAAAATAGAAGCAGATGTAACATGTTCACCTCACCATCTTCTCACCATCCACAATGTAACAAATCAAAATTTAAACTATAGTGCAATAATAATATTATAAGAAAACTTTCTAGAACTTAAACAAGACATGAGTCAATCAACTAAAAGATTACATCATGTCTCTGGGAAAATTGGGCTTGTCTGGTGGCTCAGATGGTGCAGAATCTGCCTGTGATGTGGGAGAACCGGGTTTGATCCCTGGGATGGGAAGATTGCTTTGGAGACGGAAATAAATGGCTACCTGCTCCACTATTCTTTCCTGGAGAAATCCATGGACAAAGGAACCTGGTGGGCTACACTCCATGGAATCATAAAGAGTCAGACATGATCTGGAATTATCAGCTCTAAGACACATCCTACGAAATTCTGCGCAAAATTAATAGACTTTAGTGATAAAGAAAGTGTTCTGAGTCTCAAGGCAAAAGACTAATCCAATTAACCAAGGAGAGATTACATTGGCTTCTGACTTGGCAAGAGCAACATACAAAGCAAGTTAAAGGGTGGTGTAAAGACACACAAACACAAGTCTTTCTCACAAGAACATTTTCAGAGTTTGAGAATGTGGTGATTTAAAATTTTCAAATAATGACAACATATTCCAGGTGAAGAAACTTAAGCAAGTCACCTTGTTAGAGGCTCAGAGTAAATAATAAAATTTTTGATATTCATAGGCTTGTCAGTGTTAATATTTTTATAAAATTGCATTGAGATCTGCTTCTATGCTTAAAAAAAACAGACCATCAGAAATTTTTCATCTGGATTTCACATACTTCCAAAGAGAAACCAGTAGACCTATGTATTTGGGTCAGATAAAAATAGTATTTAACCTCTTTGTTAAATGTAGGCTTTACTTCAATACAAATGCAGACAACAAACTACAATAGTATTTACATTATTATATTAAATTTTTTTCAGCAACAGAAAGCACAGACAGTTTCAAATCATATTCAGTTGTTTTATATACCCAAAGGTATAATTTATTGTCATCAACTCAATCAAAAAGTTAAATAGTTATTAAAATATGTGAATATTATAATAAAACAGTTATGTTATCATATATTATAGCTTTGTATATGTTCATAGATAATCTAATATAAATTTCCTTTGTAATTTTATGCATTAAGTGAAAAAATATTCTGAAACATATGTCATATATCTATTTCTCCAGCCTGATAGAAACTTTCAAGAAAATGTTAAGAAATTTAGGTTGATGTGAAAACAAACTTGAAGACACAAACACACTTGCAACTAGATAATAAAAACATGAAACCCAAATGTTGACCACTGCTATTTGAAATTACAATTAATTTATGTACAATGTAAAATAAGTTATTTTGCTATAATTGAGTCTGAATGAGAGTATTGATTTACCAAAAATACCTTTAAATTATATTGACACTTTGTGTGTTTAATCGCTCAGTCATGTCCAACTGTTTATGACCACCATGGACTCTAGCCCACCCAGTTACTCTGTCCATGCAATTTTCCAGGCACTGTAAATATTTTCAAATCTTTTAGCAAAGTACTAAATTCAATGTTCTTTCAGGTATTTCTATTACACTGCCACTGAATTTGTCAAAGAAGATTCACTTTTATTGAAAAAGCTTATGATTTTTTTTTCAATACTGTTGGATTGTAACAGTTATTGTGCAAATCAGATTAAGATTGAAAGTTAAGCTAAGAAATTTAGATAATCATCAATGGATTTCACACTTCTTTACATCTTAATCATTTTTTTTAATATGCTTAAAGAAAGAGTGTGTGTGTGTGTGTGTGTGTGTGTGTGTGTGTGTGTGTGTGCATGTACACTTCATTCTAGAGAAACCGTAATTAGGTACTATAATTTAGTTCAAATATTTTGAAAAATTAGGCATAATAGAACAAGAATAGGGGAACACAAACCTTAAGTGTTTCCAACCATTGTTTTAAAAAATAATAATTAGCATAATTCACTCTGGAGAAGATTAAAAACGTGACTAACCTGTGTGATTGGGATGAGCCAACACTACATTGATGAAATGATTTCCAGCTTCACAAATCTGCAAAACATTTCAACACTTTGGTGTGATATACTTGGGTCCCTTTTAAAAATATATTTTTAAATATTCAAATATCCATGTAATATATTCTAAAGACCCAAAAGTATAAGTTGAAGAAGAAGAGATGTTGTATTATAACAGTGAAAGAAGCTGTTGTAGATATATGTAGAATCAAAGGAACGAGTCACATTGAGGTAGAGATTTTGAAGATATCCTCAACCACATTTGATAGCTATGTTCAGATTGCCTTATTAATTAGGTCTTGTTGATTATATGCTCTTTATTTGATACAATGGATAAATTTTTATAGCATCAATAGACAGGTCTTATCACTGAAGATAGATTTGGCATAGGTTTATGTATTCCAAGTTTGCTAATGCACTAGCAACCCTTCCACTGCAAGGGTAGTAGTATGGTTCTCAGCTGGTCTCAACTCAGTTTAGAAAATCTAGTATAAGCAATACTGCCCCACACAGGCACTTGTTGTTTGTCTGTCACCTGACCCTTTAGTAATATATACTTCACTAGTTGTCCCTGTTTAGCAAGCTACTATGACCCGCTAAGAAGTTTAACTGTTAATGTCTCCTGGGTTAAAGCTGTTTGAATTTGCAACATGTATCCTCTGAAGATAATCCCTTTGTCTGTCATATACATTTGACATAATTTAATGCAAAGCATGTATTCAACATATAAATATTATGTTATTTATAGTAGGTTGTGTTATCCAAAATTTTTGTTGTACAGATTATCCAACTTTTCATATTAATGTACCCCATAAATTGCACACTCTTTTAACTCAGTGGCTTTAATGCTAAAATCTTTTGCAATATATCTAATTTTTTTTTCTTTTCAACAATTTCTGAATGCATTTCTTCACATACACTAAGAGTCCTATAGATTTTATTTTCTAGGTGACTTTAACTTTGAATGACTGGCATATTATTCTACTCTCTAAATTTTAGGAAAGAAATAGATTGAAAGTGAAAACAAGACTCCATTTATCATCACCTAGAACTGTTGTACAAAAAGTCATTTGGAATAATCAACTTCAATAGATTAATTCTCATAGAAGATAATATTAGCAAATATACCAAATGTATTAAAATATTTGAAGAGTTAGAAAATCATTAGTGTTAGCAATCATATTTGTGCATAAAATAATTGTAGAAGAGACTTCTAGTTTTTTAATTTACCACTAGAAAGACAAAGCTAAAAATTGAATTTTCAGATTATTATTTTATATTTGAAATGATTTACATGAGAATGTGATTAAAAGCTTGTAGGCTTTTTGATAGATGGACCTGTGTTTGAAACCTGAGTCCTTTGTTTTTCATTGTTAGAGGTTAAATGATTTAGATTTATTCTGCATTTATCTCACTTCTCTAAGTTTCTGAGTCTCATAGTTTCAGCATTACAAAGCATATAATTACTAAATTTAATGTTATATTTGTCTAAGTTTTAGGCAGACTATGAGAGAAGCCTTGTAGCACAAGACCATAACTTGTCTTTGGGCATCTTTATCCCACCACCACCACCACCCCCCCAAATGTACAATATACTAAAATAAGAAATATGAGAGAAGATAATTTTAAAACTTGTAAATAAACATTTTTTATTTTGCTATCTACTAATGAAATGTTTTTCTATATATATATTCTATGGGAAAAATCAACTCTATATGCTTAAAGATGCTTAGTTTACCATTAATTTAGCAACTCTACTGGAATTTAAAGAATTGTAATAATTCATAATTTTTACCTTAAGCACTGGTTTTCAAAGTCTAGCCAATGAGTGACTCCAATACATACAGGTGGCAATGCTAATAAATTGAAATAAAAGTATTTGATTTAATTTCTTCTTGGGTCAGCGCTAAGATTAGGAAATTCAGTCAGTGCTATAAAACTCAGTATATAGTTTTATCACTGATTAAAATTTCCGGGCACATTAATTTTGAAACATTGGAATATTTCTCAGCATGATTCACACATTTCTCCTGAGTTGATTCTTTCCTAAATTAAATATCTTCATTTAGCATATTATATGTTAACACAACAATTTCATAAATATTAGAGCTTGGGGGAGTTGCTAATAATAGATTTGATTTAACAGTCCTTAAATTGTAAATTATTGTAGATAATTAAATATGTGAATACTATCTACTTTGAGCCATTTATGGCTCCTATGTTGCACATATTATGAAGGAAGTTGTAGACAATCATAAATAGTAAGGAAACACAGTCCAGATATATTTACAGAAGTTATATCCAAATGTTATATCCAAAAGAAGCATGATTTTCTTCACTATAGTAATATAACAAATAAATATGAAGTTATTTCTGCCGGGTTGCTCATAAATAAATTGATATTTTGCAACAATTTTTATTTTTTTTCAAAAAGTTTAACATAACTAAAAATAAGTTTTTATATTTTAAACAACTTACAGAAAGAGAGATAAGCAACTCACAGATATTACCAGAATTACTGTAGTTGTGAAGAACAAGATGGCCTAGATTTTAAAATTGTACAGCAGTCTGAATATACTTAATACTACTGAACTGTACACTAATAATAGTTAAGACAGTAAATCTTATGCAATTATTTTTACCACAATTAAAAGAAGTCACTAGGTAGAATGTTCTAAGTGAGAAAGAACATTAGAATGATAAATGATAAAAATTCAAAAGGACTTATATCTGAATGCTTATGGGTGGCTTAAATTTGAAAATATTCACTTGTGCTTTATTTTATATAAATTTATTGACTACTTGTTGCTCACACTAGCATTCATTTAAAAAATAGCATGGTGTTGAATGATGTAATAGTTCATTCTCTTCTTCAGGATTATCATTAGGTAGATAAATATTAAATATGAAATTTCAAGCTAATAGAATAGAAAAAATCTATTTTTGCATAGAAAAATCATCTTTTAAAAAATGTTTTCATTCAAAACATTTGCAATGAAAACATTTTTACTTTCTTCAGCACCCTTTATATTCTCAGTTCACTGAGATTTCCATTTTATTTTTAATCAGCACAACTAAACATTTAAAAATGTATAGTGTGGGGAATATTAAAGTTTAATAAAACACAAAGGACCTTGGTTAATATATTAGAAGTGACATATTATGCATTATATTGTACTCCATAGATTTTTCTGAAAATGTATGTGTGTGTGTGCATGCTTAGTCACGTCTGACTCTTTGCGACTCCATGGACTGTAGCCCACAAGGCTCTTCTGTCCATTGTATTTTCCAGGCAAGAATACTGGAGTGGGTTGCTTTTATCTCCTCCAGGGGATATTCCTGATGACCCAGGGATGATGAAAGTTACATCTGCTGTCTTGGCAGAAGAATTGTTTACCACTGAGCCACCAGGGAAGCCCAAACAGGACTATCCAAATTAAATCCCATTGTTTTCAGGTTGAAAGATGTGATTGATTCAGAATATATGAATTTCAACCTTAAGATTCTTATTGTTTACTACTAGGTGAAGTATCCCCTTGACTTTATCTGCAGTTTCACTCTCTGTGGTTTCAGTTACCCACAGTCAACTGTGTTCCAAAAGTACTGAACAGAAAATTCCAAAATTTAAAAATTCCTAGATTTTATATTGTCCACCATTCTGAGTAGCATGATAAAATCTCAGGTCATTCTACTCTGTTTGGACATTCTCTTAGTGTGCTTAATTTATAAATTAAATTTTGCCATAGGTATGTTGAGAAAAAATATATGGTATGTATAGGGTTCATATATGATATGTGATGTTCTATATCATATATATCTCTGATATATGAGATCTTAGACATTCAATGAGGGCCTTGGAATGTGTAACCTACAGATAATGGGAGACGACTATACTGTTTCTCAGCATGTTGGCATTGTGGCAAATATGCCAGTGGTCAATGAGCAAAAGGGTTGAGGGAGATCAACTTTCTGGGGTATGTAATTTATATATTATTCTTATAACAAGCTTCATCATGTTAAGCATTCTCAGCTTTAAATAGTGAAAGTGAGTATCCACAGGAAAAAGCAAAGAAAACACCATAATACAGAATTTATTGCTATCAGCTAGTCAGGCTGTCACATTGTGAAAGTAAAATCCTTTTAGTTTCCACAGTAAAAAAAAAGCAATCTTTATTCTATGACTGTATAATATTTTTATAGGATAGATATAATCTATCTTATTTCTATATACATGTTATCCCTACAGTTTTATATGTATTATTAATTATTGTCAACTTTAATATCTTGTAACTATCATTTAAGCAATTTGATAGTCATTTTACTAATTGATTTGAAACACAGAATCTGCTAAAATGTTTCTATCACTTATAAGCTTGAGCTTCAGATATTTTTATTTTGTCTATTTGTAATGATGATAATAAAATAATTATAATTTTGTTATGTTTATTTTTCCTTAATATATATTTCAAGAATAAAGAAAATTCAGGGTAAATAAATAACTAGAAAATGTTTCACCCATAAAATATATCAATGCTTCTGATCTTGGGAATTTAGTTTCCATTTTTTTTTTTTCTCTTTGAAGTGTTCATTTCTACTTTAAGGGATAAGACATATCACATACACTGTAACACTGTATGACAATATAAGCTAATATTATACTGTTTCAGCATTCAAGAAGTCTTTTAACTTATGATAATTTATATTACTGTGATCATAAAATTATAGAACTTTATTCTAATTCCTAATCTCTACTCTTTTATTATGAAACTGACTTATATATTATTCCATTCATAAAAAAGATAATATGCATGTATTTCAGAAGAAATGTATTCAATATATTAATTATTAAAATATTTAAATATATATATATAGTTGAAAATTATGAATGCCAACCTATGAATGTGCACAGTTTACATTACAGTTTGCTTGATGTTGTACATTCTGTGGATTTGGACAAATGTATGACATCTATGATTCCCATATTATATAAAGTATTGTCACTTTACTCTGTACTTTACCTTTCCTGTTTATCCCTCTCTCTCCAACTCCTGGAAACCACTGACTTTTTTTTTTTAAACTATCACTACAGTTTTGCCTATTCCAGAATGCCATAGAGTTAGAATCACACGGTATATATAAGCTTTTCAGATTGGTTTAAATATAGCTTTAAGATTTCTCCATAGTTTTTCATGGATTGATAGCTCATTTCCTTTTAACAGTGAATGCTATTTCATTGTCCAGATGTACCACAGTTTATTTATCCATTCACCTATTGAAAGCTAACCATAACTGCTTCCAAAATTTGTCAGCTGTCAATAAATCTGCTTTAAACAGATTTAAACCTGTGCAAGGTTTTACATAGAGATAAGTTTTCAACCCCTCTGGAGAATACTAATAAACATGATTTCTGGATCACATGGTAAGAATAAATTTAGTTTTGTAATAAATACCAGTCTTTTTAAAATGGCTTTACTGTCCTCATCAGCAGAAATGATAGTTCCTGTTATTCCACATCCTCTCCAGCATTGATATAATTAATGTTCTGGATTTAGGCTATTCTAATAGGTATATTGTGATATCTTATTTTGTTTTAATTTGCATTTCCTTGATGAAAATGACGTGGAGCATCTTTTCATATGCTTATTTGTCATTGGTATATCTTCTTAGATGAAGTGTTGGTTAAAGTCTTGGTCCGTTTTTTATTCAAGTCATTTGTCTTTTGTTAAGTTTTAAGAGGATTTATTTAAAAAGAAAAATTTTGGATAACCATCTTTCATCAGATGTGTCTTTGCAAATCTTTTTTCTAGTCTATGCTTGCTATCTCATTCTCTTAATATTATCTTTGCAAATCAGTTTTATAATTTAATAAATTAGTTTATCAGTTATTCCTTTCATGTATTGTGTTTTGTATAGTTTAGTGTTTCATTGTCAAGTCTGTGATCCATTTTGAGTCAATTTTGTGATAAGTGTAAGTTCCAGGTCTAGATTTTTTTCTTTAGCATGTGTATATTTCAGCGCCACTTATGACTATCTTGGCTCCATTGTATTGTCTTGGCTCTAACCAATATACTTTACTTTTGAAAATGAAAAACTAAATGGTTTTAAATAAAATATTAAACATCATATTATTGTATGATAAAATGATACATTTGCTAGTTATTTTATTAATTTTTCCATGAATCTAGTATTTTATTGTATAAAAATGCCTATAACAGATGATATTTTAACTCAGTAAATTGTAGCTCAAAGTCTGATTTTGGAATTGATTTAATGTTTAAAAAATAGAATATCTTTATTTCTCTGACACATCTCACTACAATTTTGGGGATATCTGCATTGTTTTAAATCCATAGAGCTTTTATGAAATACTGTACAACATAATAGTATGCACATATACAATAAGAATATAGTGTAAGAATAGCGCAATAAAGTAAAATTTTAAAAATAAATATATTTTACACATAGTAACTATGTAGTTCATTGTTAGAAAACTAGTGATGATTATTTTGAGGATTTTTTTACATTACATTGATATTATATATTAATATATGTATATTACATATACATATATATAATATACTATGGATAGAGAACTATGGACAGAGGTTCGTGACAATGTACAGGAGACAGGGATCAAGATCATCCCCATGGAAAAGAAATGCAAAAAAGCAAAATGGCTGTCTGAGGAGGCCTTACAAATAGCTGTGTAAAGAAGAGAAGCGAAAAGCAAAGGAGAAAAGGAAAGATGTTCCCATCTGAATGCAGAGTTCCAAAGAATAGCAAGGAGAGATAAAAAGCCTTCCTCAGCGATCAATGCAAAGAAATAGAAGAGGTGGCAAGAATACACAGAAGAAATGTACAAAAAAGATCTTCACGACACAGATAATCATGATGGTGTGATCACTCACCTAGAGCCAGACATCCTGGAATGTAAAGTCAAGTGGGCCTTAGAAAGCATTACTATGAAAAAAACTAGTGGAGGTGATGGAATTCCAGTTGAGCTATTTCAAATCCTGAAACATGATGCTGTGAAAGTGCTGCACTCAATATGCCAGCAAATCTGGAAAACTCAGCAGTGGCCACAGAACTGGAAAAGGTCAGTTTTCATTCTGATCCCAAAGAAAGGCAATGCCAAAGAATGCTTGAACTACCGCACAGTTGCACTCATCTCACACACTAGTAAAGTAATGATCAAAATTCTCCAAGCCAGGCTTCAGCAATATGTGAACCGTGAACTTCCAGATGTTCAAGCCAGTTTTAGAAAAGGCAGAGGAAACAGAGATCAAATTGCCAATATCTGCTGGATCATCAAAAAAGCAAGAGAGTTCCAGAAAAATATCTATTTCTGCTTTATTGACTATGCCAAAGCCTTTGACTGTGTGGATCACAATAAACTGTGGAAAATTCTGAAAGAGATGGGAATACCAGACCATCTGACCTGTCTCTTGAGAAATCTGTATGTAGGTCAGGAAGCAACAGTTAGAGCTGGACATGGAACAACAGACTGGTTACAAATAGGAAAAGGAGTACGTCAAGGCTGTATATTGTCACCCTGCTTATTTAACTTATATGCAGAGTACCTCATGAGAAATGCTGGGCTGGAAGAAACACAAGCTGGAATCAAGATTGCCAGGAGAAATATCAATAACCTCAGATATGCAGATGACACCACCGTTATGGCAGAAAGCGAAGAAGAACTAAAGAGACTCTTGATGAAAGTGAAAGAGGAGAGTGAAAAAGTTGACTTAAAGCTCAACATTCAGAAAACTAAGATCATGGCATCTGGTCCCATCACTTGATGGGAAATAGATGGGGAAACAGTGGAAACAGTGTCAGACTTTATTTTTGGGGGGCTCCAAAATCACTGCAGATGGTGATTGCACCGATAAATTTAAAAGACGCTTACTCCATGGAAGGAAGTTATGACCAACCTAGATAGCATATTTAAAAGCAGAGACATTACTTTGCTGACAAAAGTCCGTCTAGTCAAGGCTATGGTTTTTCCAGTAGCCATGTATGGATGTGAGAGTTGGATGGTTAAGAAAGCTGTATGCCGAAGAACTGACGCTTTTGAACTGTGGTATTGGAGAAGACTCTTGAGAGTCTGTTGAACTGCAAGGAGATCCAGCCAGTCCATCCTAAAGGCGATCAGTCCTGGGTGTTCATTGGAAGGACTGATGTGGAAGCTGAAACTCCAATACTTTGGCCACCTCATGGGAAGAGTTGACTCACTGGAAAAGACCCTAATGCTGGGAAGGATTGGGGGCAGGAGGATAAGGGGACGACAGAGGCTGAGATGGCTGGGTGGCATCACCGACTCGATGGACACGGGTTTGGGTAAACTCCGGGAGTTGGTGATGGACAGAGAGGCCTGGCGTGCTGCAATTCGTTGGGTCTCAGAGTCAGACACGACTGAACAACTGAACTGAACTGATAATGTATAATTATATATTTTTATAGTTTTATTTCAAATGACAATTTTTTGGTTATATTAACAGTTGATTTTAATTTAAATCATTATTTTGCTTAGGTATAAGTCAGTTTTAGGTGAGAAAATAAGGATAATTATAATAAATTATGATGAAATAGCAAAATATAATATCTGTGTTAATTTATACAATCAATTTCTTAAACTAGTTTTTTTTAAAGCAAGTTATTTAGGAAGCAGTGAGTTATGCCTTATTTAGGTACAAAACTTGATGCCTTTTTATGTTATTACTTATATCAGATACATCAGGGGCTTTGAGGAGAAACTAAAATGATAAGAAAATATAGTCATAGATTTTAAATTTCTGATAAAGAATAAATGTAATTTTTTTTATTGATGTCTCCCAATAGCCAGAAAAGTATCAGAAAAAAAATTGTCAAGTCCAAGTCTGAGCAAAGTGATGAAAATATTTAAGTTTGGTACATCCTTTTTCTTCCCACATTTATCTTATCCACAAATACTAAATACAAGCACTTCCCTAGCCTTTCTGTGTTTTCCACAGCAGGGTCCCACTCTCCTCCACCTTTATTAAAACCTATCCTATATCATTCCCAGATTCTTCTCCCCTAATCAGAAATTATTGTTCTATGCACAATGTTTTTTTTCGGCTATATGTTATAAGAGCAGATATAACTTCTTGATAAGAGTCCAATTTATTAGTTTTCCAAGAATATTTGCATTTTAATAATGAGAAAAAAAAAGCTCAACCTAAATGAGTGAATAACTAATGGTGACAATGAAGACACAGAGGTAAAACCAGGGAGAAAAATATATTTCCATCACTCAAATACGAATTTTTCTCAAATTTTAGTTTTCCAATTTAAATTTTATTTATTTATCTAATAATTTATTTAATTAAATTTTTTAAATTTAATTATCACTCAAAATATAAATTTTACCACTTAAAATATAAATAACAGACTATATGAACTATCAAGTTTGATACCGGTCAGAAAGATTCTCTGGAGGAGGGCATGGAACTCCACTCCAGTATTCTCGCCTGGAAAAACCCATGGAGAGAGGAACCTATTGGGCAGTAGTCCATAGGATCACAAAGAGTTGAACATGACTGAAGTGACTTAGCACACATGCATATGAACCATAGGCTGTTATGCTCTTAATGATATAGTGCATGTGTGCTCAGTCACTCTGTAATGTCCAACTCTGATATGGTAGAAATCTTCAATTTTAGGTGATTATATACAAACTTAACAAACACATTAGTTATTACATTCTGTTTTACAATCAATTTCCTAAAGTTTATATCTTGCTATCCTATTTTATTTGTAAAAGTTAAATGTATCTTACCTACATTATTATTAAGAAGTGCTAGGACTAGTGGACCTTTTTATTTCATTTGTTTTGTTTGGTTTTGTTTTTTACTTTTCCATTATAGTTTATTACAAGATATTGACTATTGTACATTATGGCTTGGCTTCCCTGGTGGCTCAGACAGTAAAGCGTCTACCTGCAATGCAGGAGACCTGGGTTCGATCCCTGGGTTGGGAAGATCCCCTGGAGAAGGAAATGGTAACCCACTCCAGTACTCTTGCCTGGAAAATCCCATGGATGGAGGAGCCTGGTAGGCTACAGTTCATGGAGTCAGAAAAAGTTGGACACAACTGAGCGGCTTCACTTCACTGATTGACTATTGTCCCTGTGCTATACAGTAGGCCCGTGTAGTTCAGACACAGCTGCTTGCATCTGCAATCCCAAACTCCTAACTTATGCCTTCCCCCACACCACTCTCCCCTTTTGTAACTGTTAAGTTTGTTTTCTATGCCTGTGTGTCTGCTTTTTATTATATTTTAGATTCAACATATATGATATAATACGATATTTGTCTTTCTCTAACCTGCTCCACTCAGTATGATAATCTCTACGTCCATCCATGTTGCTGCAAATGGCATTGTTTAATTCTTTCTTATGACAGAATAATATCCCATAAATATATATTTATATGTACCACATGTTCTTTATCCATTCATCTGTCAATAGGCACTTAGATTGCTTCATATCTTAGCTATTGTAGATAGTGCTAGTATGAATATTTGGATGGACATATCTTTTTGAATTAGAGTTTTCTACAGATGTATGCCCAGGAGTGCAATTGTTGAAACAAATGGTAACTCTAGTTTCAGTTCTTTAAGAAACCTCCATACTGTTTTCCATAGTGGCTGCACCAATTTACATTCCTACCAGCAATGTAGGATGGTTCCTTTTTCTATTGAGGAATATTTTAAATAGCTTTCATACTAGGTGCTAAAAAGACAGTGGCACAACCTGCCCCTCTCACAGCCAGCACAGTAGTGTATGTTCTTAACTAAATTATTAATTCTATGTGTACACACATACACACACACACACACACACGTGTGTGTGTGTGTGTGTATACATAGATCAGTCCAGTCACTCAGTCGTGTCCGACTCTTTGTGACTCCATGGACTGCAGCATGCCAGGCTTCCTGGTCCATCACCAACTCCTGGGGCTTATTCATACTCATGTCCATTGAGTCGGTATACACACATACAGAGGTTCATAAGAGAGCTTTTTACAAAGGTGAATGTTCAATTTGCGCCTGTATGAAATGGTGGGATATAAGTTGTTCAGTACAAACTTCACAAAGGACCTTGTCATATATGTGAATCATGTGTGTTTATCAGTGTATTAGGGACAAGAACAGAGTGAGTTACTCTATCATGGGCAAGAATGAGGGAAAACATGAATGAAGAATAAAAGCATGGAATTAATATATGACATGCAGAACTAAATATGGACCTAATACAGTAATTAATACACTTCAGAAATTATGAAGAATCTTTTGTAATCATATTGATTCATATCAGATTCAGGCAATGCATATGTGAAGTTAAATAGAACAATCTAAAGACCTGGACTGAGGGCAATTAGTAAATAGCCCTGTTTCATTCACAAAAATAGACTTTATTTTCATTCAGAATTACTTAACAATTAAGCCAGCGTATTTTGGTTGTTCATCAGGTAGACTTGTAAACTTTTCGCTCTTAACAGTTTGTAAGTTGGTAAATGTGAAGACAACAGGAAGAATCAGAGTTCAATTTTTTCCCAAATTTTATTGTATTTCAAATAATTCTAATCATCCTTTAAGATGAGTAGAACATTTTGAATAAAAGACTTAGAGACTAATGACTTGATTATGGGAAGGTATTTGATTTATTTCATTTAATACCATTATGTATATGATATAAAAATAAATCACATTTTCTATATGACAAATTCTCAAATGTGATCAATTTGAATTTATAATAATGCCATGATTAGAGCATGAATAGCAAGTAATATAAACAATACATACCAGAAAATTGATAGCAGATACTGTGACTTGCCTGTATCCAAATGCTAGAAAGCAGAAAAAGATAAACAACACTCATTTTTTGGATTTATATATTGTAGACATAATTCAGGCAAGGTTTATTGACTATCACTACCCTCTAAATCAAAAGCACTGTGTGATATGTAATTGACCTTTTGGAATGATACTTTTGCAATCTACAAAGATGGTAATATGCTTGCTTTCTGCATACACTTTTCTTCTAGTGACTTAATGATATTTAGAATATAAATGGAGTCTATTCATAATTTTTATTAAGCTTTTTTAAAGCAGATTTGATTTATCTTGTTTTTCGCTAATTTTTAATGAATTAATTTAGTTTTATTTTTGGATGCATTGAGTCCTCTTTCCTGTGCACAGGCTTCTCTCTAGCTGTAGTGTGGGGACTTCTTGTTGTGGTGGCTTCTCTTGTTGCAGAGCACAGACTCTAGGCACAGTAGCTTCAGCAGTTGTGGCTTCAGGGCTCTAGAGCACAGGATCAGTCATTGTGATGCACAGGCTTTGTTGCTTTGCAGCATATGGAATCTTCCCAGACCAGAGATCGACCAGTGTCCCCTGCATTGCAAGGTGGATTCTTAAGCACTGGACCACTTGGGAAGCCACTTGTTTGTCACTGTAAAAGTACATTAGTATGACCTAGTATGTAAATGAGATCAATAATATCTCTTTTTAATGTTCAACAATAAAAAGAAAAATGCTAATAATAATAATTTTTCATGTCAATGTATAGCGAAAACCACTACAATATTGTGAAGTAATTAGCCTCCAATTAAAATAAATAAATTAAATTAAAAAATAATTTTTATTTTTGCATTGATGTTTTGCAACAGGCAGTATTTTAAGTGTTTTATATATTTTCAACATAAAAGCAAATACATGGAGCAAATATTATTTTTCTCACCATTTGGTAAAATATATATACATACATATATTTTACATAATTTGTCAAATCTTGAAGAGTAATGGACAAAATGGAATTTGAAGCAGAGTTCTAAATTCACCTTGTTTATAGTGGAGAAGTTTGAATATAGAAAATAATGAAAATGGAGTTTTCTAATAAGCTCATTATCTATATTAATAGTTGCATTTCTTCTAGTTTTATGTATTGGGTTGGCCAAAAAACAAATCCATTCATATTTTCCTATAACATCTTATGGAAAAATTGGAAACTAATATTTGGCCAACCCCATAAATTGTATTTTTGTAAACACATCTAAAATACACATTAGTGTAATTACTCATTTTAAATCTTGAATTTTTTAACATGAGAATATATTTAAAGACTATTCTGATATTATAAACATTCATTGTCAAAGGTATGATAGAAATTGCATCATATTGTATAATGTGGTTCGTAAAATTTAATATGAATATTATATAATATATTTATTAATATAATGTAATTATATTAAATATATTCTAAATATTGCATAGGTGGACCTATGCAATATTTAATTTAAGAGCTAAAAGGAGAGATTTGTTGTCATCAGGGAGATCAGGGAGGACTTTCAATACATAACTGAACTTTTATCTAAAACGTGAATAGATGTTAACACATAGAAGAGAGGGGTTCAGAACCATTCATGCATCAAGACTGTGAAGATATGCTTTGTTTTCATTTTTTTGTTTTGTTTTCATTTTTAGTGAGAATAAATGTTGATGTGATAAAAAGGTATTGGACCAAAGAATGTAATTTTCAAGTATTTTTATATTTATTTCCCAAAATAAGTTACAGATAATATAATTTGAAACAAACTTTCCAGAAAAAATATTAGATACCATTAAAATTGTCTATAATGTTTTTATAATTTATATAATATTTCACATTTAGATCAGCAAAACGTAGGTCAGTTTTTCTTGAGTGCTTCTGAGACTAAACATTTTTATATATTAAGCTTCCTGTACATATGCACTCTGGTTTGTAGTTAATAGAATGTTCTTGCCATCGGGCAGTTCAACTATGATAATATATTTTTCTTATTTATTTCAATTATTGTTCAAGTATGTAAAATGATCTTCATAATGGTATATGTGTTGGAAATACATACCAATAAATTGCTTTTCATTTAAGTTAATGTATGTAAATGTGCAGATGCTATTTATTTTAGGTAGTCAAATCTATTGAGAATAAGGCTATAAAAATGTGGAACAATTTGTACAGAGAATATAGAAAGAGGTTTAAAAAAATAATTGATACAACGGCCAAAGAACAATGATTTAAATTATAACAACATAAAAATAACAGAAAATTTTAATAATCATGTATGTAGTAAATAAAAAATATCCTGAACTAAACAGTTGAGTATGTACCGGGTGGTTCAAAAAGTTCCTTCACATTTTTAAGTTAAAAATAAAAGACACATTTTTCATTTTCACCAAGAACTTTATTGAGCATCGTATTCACCATTTTGTTCCACTACTTTCTGCTATTTTTCAAGAAACTTCATAATCCCATCTTCCCAAACCTTTTTATTTTCTTGAGCAAAGAACTATTCCAGGTGCCTTTTACAGCCTTACAGGGAATTGAACTTTTTTTCCATTAAGAGAGTCTGTAAAGATCGAAATAAATGGACACCCAGAGGTGCAACGTCTGGTGAATATGGCAAATGCAAAGCTTTAACAGTTTTTGCCTAGTCATCAAAGAAACATGAAGTCTTATGTTATCCTGATGGAAGATTATGCATTTTCTATTGACTAATTCTGGACACTTTTCATCAAGTGCTGCTTTCAGTTGGTCTAATTGGGAGGAATACTTTTTAGAATTAATCATTTGGTTTTTCAGAAGGAGTTCATAATAGAACCTTTCAATCCCACCATATACATGGCATCACACCCTTTGGATGAAGACCAAACTTTGGTGTGGTTGGTGGTGGTTCCTTTCGCTTGTCCCATAGTCACTTCTGTACCACATGATTGCAGAGTATCCACATTTCATTGCCTGTCACAATTTGTTTTAAAAATGGAATGTTTCTCTATATGTTTAAATAAAGAATCACATGTGGAAGTGTAGTCAAGAAGATTTTTTTTCCCTTAACTTCTGTAGAATACAAACATCAAAGCGATTAACATAACCAAGTTGGTACAAATGATTTTCAGCACTTTATTTGGATATATTGAGTGTATCAGCTATCTCCCATTGATTTTTTCAGTTAGCATCTCAATTTGATGACTATCAACTGCAACTGGTCTACCCAACCACAAAGCATCATCCAGCAGGAAATCTCCAGCACAAAACTTTGCAAACCATTTTTTGAAACATTTGACCAGACACAGTACCTTCTCTATACATGGTGTAAATCTATTTTTGTGTTTTAGTTGTGTTTTTACCTGTCTTGAAATAATAACACAAAAGGTGCCAAAAATGTTGCATTTTGTGTTCCATCTTCAATATGAAAAGGCTACATAAAAATTCACCAATTTCTATAAGTATTTTTTTTTAAACTGCACACTGTAATGGCAGGTGTCATAATAAAATCTAACAGAATTGTTTTGAACGAAGTTAAAGACAACTAAGCAGACTACAGCTATCTTATGGGAAAAAATAAATGAACTTTTTGGCCAGCATAATGTCAAAAGAACATATATAAAGTGAGAGCACAGAAAAATATGATGCAAAAATTAGACACACATAAAAATACAATCATTGTTTCTTTTTTATAATTGTGAGGGTTAAATGAAAGATTACATTACATTGTAAGCATTCAGGTTTTAAAGAAAATTTTCAATGGAAATAATACAAAAATTGGCTCAAATTTTCTGCAACCCTTAAATATCTGAACTTAATATAGCACACAGTTTGATTACAATGTTTTAATATAAAATAACTTCTAACTTGTTTAATTAGTATGCTTTTTTTATTTTCATTAAGTATGAATATTTAATAAGATTATAAATACTTGGCTGAAACATTTTTGATTTGTATCTTTACTCTTTTTGTCATAGTCTTTTCTATAGTGTTAGTATTTTTGCTTTTAGATTCAATACTGATTTAGGAATGGATTTTTAAATATCTAGTTTTAAAATTCTTGTTTGAAAAGTTTTTGTGCTTGTCTGTGTTTTCAGATTTAGTTCATCTCATTTAAAGATAATGCAATTTGTACCACTTTTTTTTTTCAGATTCCATATATAAGCCTATTTACAAACCAGAAATAGAGTCACAGAGTAGAAAACATACTTATGGTTACAAAAGGGCAAAGTGGGAGAGGGGCAAATTGGGAGACTGGGATTAACATATACACGACTCAGCTGGTAAAGAATCTTCGTGCGATGCAGGGGACACCAATTCGATTCCTGGGTCAGGAAGATCTGCTGTAGAAAGGCTACCCACTCCAGTATTCTTGGGATTCCCTGGTGGCTTATATGGTAAAGAATCCACCTGCAATGTGGGAGACCTGAATTTGACCCATGGATTAGGAAGATCTGGAGAAGGGAATGGTTACTCACTCCAGAACCTTGCCTGGAGAATTCCATGGAGAGGAGCTTGGCAGGCTACAGTACATGGGGTCCCAAGGAGAGACTTTCACTTCACTTCATGTATAAAATAGAGGCTTCCCTCGTGGCTCAAGGGTAAAGAATCTTCCTGCAATGAAGGAAACCCAGGTTTGATCCCTGGGTTGGAAAAATACCCTGGAGGAGGGCATGGCAACCCATTCCAGTATTCTTGCCTAGAGAGTTCCATGGACAGAGGCCTGGAGCGCTACAGTCCATAGGGTCACACAGAGTCTAACACAACCGAAGTGACTAAGCAACGGCAGCATATATAAAAGAGATAATAAGAACCTCCTGTATAGCACAGGAAATTCTACTCAATATACTGTAATGACCTTTATGGGGATAGAATCTGAAAAGGAGTGAATATGTGTATGTATAACTGATTCAATTTGCCTTAGAGCAGAAACTAACACAATGTTGTAAATCACTATACTCCAATAAAAAATAAATTAAAAAAATAGATAGTGTAGAGTAGTCCTACTTCGGAGGAACAGCATTGGGTTTTCCCTGTGGCTCAGCTGGTAGAGAATCTCTCTGCAGTGCGGGAGACTTGGGTTTGATCCCTGGGTTAGGAAGATCCCCTGGAAAAGGGAGAGGCTACCCACTCCAGTATTCTGAGCTAGAGAATTCCATTGACTGTATAGTCCATGGGATTGCAAAGATTCAGACACAACTGAGTGACTTTTTCATTCATTTCATTTTCAATGTAAAATCAAAAAGTTTAGCCTTAAATTCTAAGCAAACATAAAAGGAAAAGAATCACTCTTTAAAAATCTTTGGCAGAGATAATGAATGCAGGGTAGATATTTTTGTAGCATTAAAGCAGAAAAGTGAAATTCTGAGGAAAAAATTAAATGTAATAAATGTCATAATCATATGTCAAAGTTAGATCTGCTGGATCCCATTATTAGGCTGCAATGTGGGCTAATTATCCTAGGACACATTCCTAGGGTTGGGAAGATCCCCTGGAGAAGGGAAAGGCTACCCACTCCAGTATTCTGGCCTGGAGAATTCCATCAACATGAGCTAATTATTGTAGGCCCTCACCACTATTGCTATAGGTTTAGTGGTGCCCCCTAATAGTTAGATGTTGAAGCCATAAGTTTTAATAAAATGTTATTTAGAGGTGGAACTTTGGGGAATTAAGTTGAGATGAGGTCATGAGGATAGGACCCTTGTGACTGGACTAGTGTCTTTGAGAGATGCCAGAGAGCTTGCTTTTGCTCTCCACCATGTGAGCAGTCAATGATAAGGGAGGCATCAGCAAGTCAGGAAGAGAGTCCCCACTAGAGAACCCCACCTGCCAGCACCTTGATCTTGGACTTTCCAGACTGAATATTTGTGAGAAATAATTCCTCTGGTTCAAGCCAGTCTGTGGTATTCTGTTAGAGCAATCAATGCACACGAAAAAGCTATCAATTTAAGAAATTGAAGATTTTCTCAGTTCAGTTCAGACACTCAGTCATGTCTGACACTTTGTGACTTCATGGAATGTAGCACCCCAGGCTTCTCTGTCCATCACCAACTCCCAGCACTTGCTCAAACTCATGGCCATCGAGTCGGTGATGCCATCCAACCATCTCATCCTCTGTCATCCCCTTCTCCTGCTTTCAATCTTTCCCAGCATCTGGACCTTTTCCAGTGAGTCCATTCTTGGCATCAGGTGGCCAAAGGATTGGAATTTCAGCTTCAGCATCAGTCCTTCCAATGAATATTCAGGACTGATTTCCTTTATGATGGACTGGTTGGATCTCATTGCAGTCCAAGGAACACTCACGACTCTTCCCAACACCACAATTCAAAAGCGTCAATTCTCCAGTGCTCAGCTTTCTTTACAGTCTAACCCACACATCCATACATGACTACTGGAAAAAACATAGCTTTGAGTAGACAGATCTTTGTTGGCATGGTAATGTCTCCACTTTTTCATGTATTGTTTAAGTTGCTCATATCTTTTCTTCCAAGGTGCAAGCGTTCTTTAATATCATGGCTACAATCACCATCTGCAGTGATTTTGGAGCCCAAGAAAATAAAATCTGTCACTGTTTCCATTCTTTCCCCATCTATTTGCCATGAATGATGTGACCAGATGCAATGATCTTAGTTTTTTGAATGTTGAGTTTTAAACCAGCTTTTTCACTCTCCTCTTTCACTTTTATCAAAAGCTCTTTAGTTTGTCTTCACTTTCTGCCATAAGGGTGGTGTCATCTGCATATCTGAGGTTACTGATATTTCAAATCCTGGCAGTCTTGATTCGAGCTTGTGCGTCAGGCAGCCTGGCATTTCTCATGATGTACTCTATGATTTAAATAAGCAAGGTGACAATATACAACCTTGACATATTCTTTTCCCAATTTGGAACCACTCCACTGTTTCATGTCCAGTTCTAACTGTTGCTTCCTGACCTGAATACAGATTTCTCAAGAGGCAGGTCAGGTGGTCTGGTATTTATTCCCATCTCTTTAAGAATTTTCCACAGTTTGCTGTGATCCACACAGTTAAAGGCTTTGGCATAGTCAATAAAGCAGAAATAGATGTTTTCCTGGAACTCTCTTTCTTTTTCTATGATCCAATGGATGTTGACAATTTGATCTCTGGTTCCTTTGCATTTTCCATATCCAGCTTGAACATCTGGAAGTTCTCAGTTCATGTACTGTTGAAGCCTGGCTTGGAAAAATATAAGTATTACTTTGCTAGCATGTGAATGAGTGCAATTGTGCGGTAGTTTGAACATTATTTGATGTTGCCTTTCTTTGGACTGGAATGAAAACTGACCTTTCCCAGTCCTGTGGCTATGGCTGAGTTTTCCAAATTTGCTGCCATATTAAGTGTACCACTTTCACAGAATCATCTTTTAGGATTTGAAATAGCTCAGTGGGAATTGCATCACCTCTACTGACTTTTTTCGTAGTGATGTTTCCTAAGGCTCACTTGACTTCGGACTCCATGATGTCTGGCTCTAGGTGTATGATCACACCATCATGGTTATCTTGGTCATGAAGATCTATTTTGTATAATTCTTCTGTGTATTCTTGCCACCTTCCCTTGATATCTTCTGCTTCTCTGAGGCCCATACCATTTCTGTCCTTTATTGAGCCCATCTTTGCATGAAATGTTCCCTTGGTATCTCTAATTTTCTTGAAGAGATCTCTAGTCTTCCCCATTCTGTTTTTTCCTCTATTTCTTTGCATTGATCACTGAGGAAGGCTTTCTTATCTCTCCTTACTATTCTTTGGAACTCTGCATTCAAATGTGTATATATTTCCTTTTCTCCTTTGCCTTTAGCTTCTCTTCTTTTCTCAGCTACTTGTAAGGCCTCCTCAGACAACCATTTTTCATTTCTTTTTCATGGGGATGATCTTTATCACTGCCTCCTATACAATATCATGAACCTCTGTCCATAGCTCTTCAGGCACTCTGTCTGTCAAATATAATCCCTTGAATCTATTTGTCACTTCCACTGTATTATCGTAAGGGATTTGATTTAGGTCATACACGAATGGTCTAGTGGTTTTCCCTACTTTCTTCAATTTAAATCTGAATTTGCCAATAAGGAGTTCATGATCTGAGCCACAGTCAGTTCCCTGTCTTGTTTTTGCTGTCTGTATAGAGCCTCTCCATCTTTGGCTGCAAATAATATAATCAGTCTGACTTCAGTATTGACCATCTGGTGATGTCCATGTGTAGAGTTGTCTCTTGTTGGAAAAGGGTGTTTGCTATGAACAGTACATTGTGTTGGCAAAACAGCCTTGGCTCTGCTCATTTTGTGCGCCAAGGCCAAACTTGCCTGTTGCTTCAGGTATCTCTTGACTTCCTGCTTCCAGTCCCCTATAATGAAAAGGACATCTTTTTTTGGTGTTCATTCTAGAAATTCTTGTATGTCCTCATAGAACCGTTCACCTTCAGCGTCTTCGGCGTTAGTGGTTGAAGCATAGATTTGGATTACTGTGATTTTGAATGATTTGCCTTGGAATCGAACAGAGATCATTCTGTTATTTTTGAGATTGTACCCAACTACTGGGTTTAGGGCTCTTTTGTTGACTATGAGGGCTACTTCTTTTCTTCTAAGGGATTCCTGCCCACAATATTATATATAATGGTCATCTGAGTTAAATTCACCCATTCCAGTCCATTTTAGTTCACTAATTGCTAAGATGTCAATGTTCACTCTTGCTATCTCCTGGAAGTGGTTGACCACTTCCAATTTACCTTCATTCATGGACCTAACATTCCAGGTTCCTATGCAATATTGATCTTCACAGCATCAGACTTTACTTTCATCACCAGTCACCTCAAAAACTGGGTGTTGTGTTCACCTTGATTCTGTCTCTTCATTGTTTTTTGAGTTATTTCTCAACTCTTTTCCAGTAGCATATTGGACACCTACCGATCTGGGGAGTTCATCTTTCAGTGTCATATATTTTTGCTTTAAGCTTCTTCTACTTAGATCAAAATTTAAGATCAAGTTGATGTGATTTTTTTTTTTTCAGAAAATGTCTATCCAGAATATATTGGTTTGGCCAACTAGAGGCTGACTAGCCTTTTGCTCAGATGACTGCTTTCTGTGCCAAAGTGCCGATTCTGTTCCAGTTATTTGCTGGTTGTAAGTGAACTGAATAAGCGATGTGCAGTACCAACCACCTCAGATGTCACTGATCATGATGTGCACCTGTTATTTATAGAGTGATATGTAGACTGAAAGCTAGGTGGAAAGGTTGTACTTTGTGTAACTGCAATTCACATATGTGGTACCTGAAATCTGAAGTGTGGATTTAGGGGCTGGTATTATTTGCTGAACTATAAGAACTGAAATAACATGCATATCAGAGCCATGCAAAGCATGCAGTGCCTATACATGATATTCACTCTCCACTTGGCATAGGTATTTTAATGCTCTATATATCTTCACAGAATTGGAATCCTACTTACATCATATTTATTATAAAGTCTTAAGCATGGTAACATTAAGCTTTTAGCACCTTAATTTCCCAATATATAATGAGGAATATTAACAGTTACATAATGATATTTTTTTCTCATTTAAAATTTTTTTAACTTTTAAATTGGAGGATAATTAGTTTACAATGTTGTGTCGGTTTATACAATACATCAATGTGAATAAGCCATAATTTTATATATATATATATATATATATATACACACTCCCCTTCCTCTTGAGTCTCCCTTATCCTCAAATGTTGTTTCTAATTACAAAATAACAATTTTATGGTTCTTGGCAAATAATAAATTTTCCATAAGTATTCTGCACATATTAAGCACAGTTAACCTCTATTATTTTGTGTCATATATATGAATGCAGCAATTTCAGGGGCTCCTTTTCTTAAATACCATGAATCAAACATACCTTTTTTTTTTTTTTTCCTGTTCGTGTTCTAAAGTTGGAAAGTACATTTTCAGATAAAACATTTTAAAGTATCAGAGTTTTGTGAGATCAAGATCGGGGAATTTTTTTCTTTTCATATTCATAGTTCATTGGTTAGTATTTTGTTTTCAGTCGATGAGTCACGTCTGGCTCTTTGCGATGCATGGACTGCAGCCCACCAGGCCTCTCTGTCCTTTACCATCTCCTGGAGCCTGCTCAAACTCATGTCCATTCAATCAGAGATGCCATCCAACTATCTCATCCTCTGTCATCCCCTTTCTGCCTTCAATCTTTCCCAGCATCAGGGTCTTTTCTGGTGAGTCAGCTCTTCGTATCAAGTGGTTAAAGTATTGGAGCTTCAGCTTCATCATTAGTCCTTCCAATGAATATTCAGTGTTGATTTCCTCTAGAATTAACTAGTTTGATCTCCTTGCTGTTCAAGAGACTCTCAAGAGTCTTCCTCAACACCACAGTTCAAAAGCATCAATTCTTTGGCATTCAGCCTTCCTAAAAGGTACGACTCTCACATCGACACATGACTACTGGGAAAACCATAGCCTTGACTAGATGGACCTTTGTCACCAAAGTAATGTCTCTGCTTTTTAAATGCTCTAGATTGCTCATAGCTTTTCTTCCAAGAAACAAGAGTCCTTTAATTTCATGGCTGTGGTCACCAGTGACAGTGATTTTGGAACCCAAGAAAATAAAATCTGTCACTGTTTCCCTTGTTTCCTCATGTATTTGTCTTGAAGAAATGCGACCAGATGCCATGATCTTAGTTTTTTGAATGTTGAGTTTTAAGCCAGGTTTTTCACTCTCCTCTTTCACTTTTATGAAGAGGCTTTTTACTTCCTTTTTGCCATGAGGGTGGTGTCATCTGCATGTCTGAGGTTATTGATATTTTAAATACTGGCAATCTTGATTCCAGTTTGTGCTTCATCCAGCCGGCATTTTGCATGATGTACACTGCATAGAAGTTAAATAAGCAGGGTGAAAATATACAGCCTTGCCGTATTCCTTTCCCAATTTTGAACCAGTCAATTGTTACATGTCCAGTTCTAATGGTTGCTTCTTGACCTGCATACAGATTTCTCAGGAGGCAGATGAGGTGGTCTGGTATTCCCATCTCTTTACGAAGAGTTAAAGTTCTGAACACTGAAATCATTTGCTCTGATGGCTGAAGCAGATTTGCTGAATTTTGGCAAAAACTCAGAATAATGTAATTCACTGCGCCACTACTTCAAGTAAGGATATTAACTTAACATCTTTAAGGTTTATGATGTTTTATAAAATCTGAAATAAAGCTTGAATACATCATTTATACTCATTTATTTTCAAACTTATAAGGCAGAAATTGACCACAAAAAATAACCCTCAATTAAGTGTGAAACATCACACATAATACTATGTGTATTATAATACATAATATGTAATACTATGTGTATTATAATACATAATTAATAATACAAAGGCTCTGCTATGAGTGCATTTTGGACTGCAGGAAAAGATGAAGAAAGGTCCACTGAAGAAATGGAACTCTTTGATCAGGACAAGTATGTCTCCCCCAAGAATAGGAAATAAGGGTTTAGGTTTTGTTCCAACGTGCATTGCACTAAGTTGGTTCATCTGCATCAAAGGACAAGACATTTAATAAAGTTATTGGAATCAGTATGTCACAGGGGGAAAAAAAAGCCTTTATTTTTCTTTTTGAATTATATTTTTAAAAAATAACAATTATTTATTTAAAAACTGTATTTATAATTGTACATAATTATGTGATTATGTGGAATTTTTTTTCATCTTTACCCTTTCATTTTACTCTCTGTCATTTTTGAGATTTATAATCAACGTATTTTTTGCTACAGTTTCTATGGAGAGAAAATAAATCAAAATGTGTCAGTCAAATTTGATCTACTAATCCTACATAGAAATTTAATGGAGTATGTGTGAAAGAAATTTAAAATTGATATTTTTTCATTATTTTCTTATCCTTTATGTGTGCCATGTCATGGATCATTTCTATGTAGTTTAGAACAGAGTTTTGATGTTGGCAATTTAGTATAGGGATAGTTAAGAAGAAATTCTACATACATGGTGGTGTATACCGTGGATGATTAATGTAGTAGGCAATCCAAGAAGTGAATCCCCAATAAAAGGCACAACTCTACAAATAAAACAAAATAAAAGTTAAGGAATATATATACATATAACATAATTTGAATCCACCCCATTCATTAATATTCCACATCACAGTATTTTGGCATAAAAAGGTTATAAATTTTCTAAGCCTGATAAATGGAATGCTTCTTCATCCAGTCAAATAGCCAACATTTTAAAAGCACCTATCTGATATCACTAAGACAATGCATTTCTTTGCTCAACCCTCGTTAATATAAATGAGTATTTAGGATATAGAGAAGTGTAGCAATGTATTTTAGGAAGACTTTTCAAGAATAGCTTTTGTCTGTCAAGTAATAAATAGGAGGGAAGGAATAAAAATAATAAATTAATCTATTAGATAAGATTTACCAATAGTCATATCCCCAAAGTAAATGAATAAAAGAATGAGTTACCTAATGTTTCTTGATTGTTTATGAAGAGAAATGGACTAGTTTGGGTTTCCTAGTTTATGATGATGATCTGATACTAATGTAATGAATGTTAATACCTTCTTTCAAAAGAGAAGTTGGTTTAAATGATTTTTTGAGGTTTCTAAGAGTTCAAGAGTTTACTGCTTCATTTTAATGATGAAAATAGAATAGCTCCCTCTTCAAAAATTTTAGAAAGTAAATATTTGCTAAAACCCAGGAAGGTCTTAAAGACATAATTCATTTTGAAACCAAATTTTAAATTGGAAAATAAAATCAATTTAAATTGGAAAATTGAGTTATACCATATTGTCTGATGTACATTTCCATCTCAATATTCTGCAGTGTTTCCTGCTTTCTTGATAATCATTTGATGGTTAATAGCATTTATAGTCATCATTTTTGGGGAGAGCAAAGATCCTGTCATTACACTGACAACAACCACAAATAGAGGATATAGCATCATCATTTTAGTCATACAAATTTATATTTATTAGAGGGTTTAAGTATCAGATTCTTCCTCTTCAGGTGGTACTTAGTCTGAATTCAGACTAAATTTTCAAAATTAAAGGTGCCTAAAGTACCTTGTAATATAAAGTCATGGCAAATATTTTATGTAACATTATTTGTTGGGGGCAGCTCTGATGAACTAGATCACTCAGAAAATGGCATTTCAGCAGTTTAAGATATGCTGATACACCTGAACAGAAAAATCTAAGCTTGAGAGAAATAAGCATGATTAAATGATGATGCAGATGATCCTATATATAAAATTTATCAAAAATAATTAAAATTACAAAACATATTGGTGCCCACCTTTATCAAATTTTTCAAAGCTGTATGTCCTGCAGAAACCTTGTGAACAAATAAGGTTTCCAAAAGGTATCGGATATAGTGTATACAATGACAGAAGCAGGCCAAGCTAGAAAGAAAATAAAACACAAACCCATTAAATTTCCTCCCCCAAATCTGGATCACCTTATGCATAAGATGTTTTCATTTTTTTTTTTAGTTTGCTATTACTTTCCTTTCTATTTTTGAAGATAAATCTTTTAAAATTAATTTTATTGGAGTATAGTTAATTTACAATGTTGTTAGTGTCTGCCTTTCAACAAAGTGAATCAGTTATACATATCCACTCTTTTTTAAATTCCATTCCCATATAAATTATTACAGAGTATTGAGTATAGAGTTCCCTGTGCTGTATAGTATGTTCTTATTCATTATCTGTTCCATATTTAGTGGTGCACATCAACCCCAGTGTCCCAATTCATCTTTTCCCCACCTTTCCCTTATGGTAACTATAAGCTTGTCTTCTATATCTATGAGTCTAGTTCTGTTTAGTAAACAGGTTCATCTATATTAATATATTGCAACTTTATCAGGAAAATACTGTTTTTGATAACTAAAACACAAATGTTAGTTTTCATATTTTTATTTTATTTATTCTAGAAAATTTCTAAATTTATTTAATAATAAAAATACTGTTACAACAGTTTCTGTAAATTTACTTCTGATGACACTCAAGATATTTTATAATACCAGTCATAAAACAGTGTGTTCATATCTTTCCAAGGAATATATATATATATATATATATAAAGTACTTATAGATATGATAATATCAAAATGGCTTAAATTTGAAGCAGAAAATTTACAACATACTTAGAATGCATTTGACATTTTATAATATTCAAAATAGCTTTTTCATTGCCTGGTTGTCCTTTAACAAGTACCGCAGATTGAAAAAGTTTGAATTTCACTTCCTATGGAGTCAATGCAGCTTTTTGCTTTAGTTTGTTTTCTTGCCTAAGATATTACAATATTTTGTGTCTCTTTATGTCATTTGTTTTGGTTGCTTTTCTAACCCATCACCTCTTCTTGTCATTCGTATAATTAATATTTAAAAAGTAAATGTCAAATACAGTTTACAGATTATGTTTCCTTGTTTATACTTAAAATACATTTCCATTAAAATACACACCTATTTTATTATAAATAAATGTGAAATTTCAACAACTATGATTGTTATTCAAAAAAATCAATATTTATCAAAGATTATATACTTAAGCCAATAAAGGTTAAGCATAAAAATCAGTATTTCATCTACAATATGTAAAATCAAACATTGAATCTACACTGTACATTTATAAAATCACAATGAATTGATGATTTCTGGTACTAATGAGTGACTCTGGGAAAAACAAGTAAACAAAAACAAAGCAACGTACCTAAATCATTAGTTAATATATCATTGTTCATTAATTCATAAAAATAAAACTGCAACTGTTATGGGAGAGATGTTCTATATGGTGTATAGATCTATGAACAATAGGCAAATTCTGAAAGAAGTGAAAGAGTAGAGTGTATATATTTTGGGGCAAAGCTTTCTAGAGAGTAACAGAAACAAAAGCAAAGGTTCTACTATAGGAAGTTGCCTGTGGGTTCAAGGGACTGACAAAGGAATCAGTGTTTCTCGTAACTTGTTGGTTCATTTGTAGAAGTACTTGTATAAATACCTGAGTAATAGAATTTTACATTTTGTAAGAAAGCAGAAAAATTATATTTTGTCCAACAATGAAGCAGAGCACTGAATGAGAAATTTTAGTTTATGCTATGATTAAATTAGTTCACTTATTTAATTTTTATTATACCATTAGGGCATAGAGATTAGCATAGAAGCTAGCAATGTCTTTAATATTTGGATATATACCACTTTGTACATTATTAATAACTCACCAAGTTTGATTTCATTTCAAAATATTTAATTATGGTTGAAAAAGTGAAAGTGAAAGTCACTCAGCCCTGTCCAACTCATTTGAGACCACATGGACTATACAGTCCATGGAATTCTCCAGGCCAGAATACTGGAATGGGTAGCCATTGTCTTCTCCAGGAGATCTTCACAACCCAGGGATCGAACCCAGGTCTCCTGCATTGCAGGTGGATTCTTTACCAGCTGAGCCACCAGGAAAGCCCTGATTACAGCTGACTTCCGTTCAAACATAAAATCTTTCTCTTTCCAGTGCTAAACTAATTGAACATCCATAAGTAGGCTTGGATCCATTTTTTTATCCAGTTGTACTATTTGAAGATTTCTTATGTTTTATCAACTAAGTTTCAAGATATGAGGGCTGTTAAAAAGAAGCTCTATAAAGCTGCAAGGTAGTCATTGTATCAGGCTTTCTTTTGAGGAAGAATATGAAGGCAATGTTCAGATAAAAGGTTGTCAGTGTAAGAGATTTTGCTAACAGTGGACACTGACTTGCAGAAGGCACAGTGTAAGAATTCCAGGAATTGAGGGAAGTTCAGTAAAAGCAACAAATAGTAGCTTTTAGAGCATATTTAAATGGAGTATGAAATATGAGGGATGACCTGAATGTGGGGAGTACATAAGGTCGGTGATCTAAACAAGGACAAAGTGTCCAAATATCAAAAGCTGTTTTGTTTTTTTGTTTGTTTTGTTTTGTTTTGTTTGTATTTTATGCAAATATTCAAACTGTGGATACTGAGCACAGGAAAGTTTTCTCTGGCTACTTTTTCATCCCTGATGTTGCAGTTAAAGCCTTAAGGAGATGCACATAAGGCATATGTGCTTCTAGTTCACTAGATCCCTCTGCTGGGAGGGACCATGGCACTTTTGGTATGTGTCTGCTCTCTAAAATACTATTGACTGAATAAAGAACATCTGCATTACATCAAGCTGTGGGCCACCATTTCACTATTTGAGGAGCATAAAGATTGTGCTAGAGATTTGTCCTTAGTCCTAGTGTGCAGAGCTTTGTAAGAGATCCAAAGAATTTGTGGGCAGTTGAGTCACAAAAGGAGGGAACCTAGCAAAAAAATGCTCTGGAATATGATTCAAAGTGACTTGGAAGAAGTAACATTGGATTATATGTCAGGTGGATATGGGGTTTGAAATTTTATCTTTTTAACTTTGAGAAATGACATTATCCATCCTGAAACTGAATTGCCTTAGAGATCTTGAGATTATTTTACAGACCTCTACTAGACACTTAAATTTCAAAAGTAGTTTATGTGTATCTACTCTGAATGATCTCATATAAACTTAACATAGTTGTGCTTTAGGAAGAATGTGGTACCTACGCATTTATCACTGAGATGTTACAAAACATGCCATGTTTGTGTTTAATAATAGCAACCAACTATCAGTCAACTCCTTTGAGAATGTTGCTGGGTAAAAGAAGAAAAAGGTCCTTTCTCCATGCTGTGATATATATCTGGTGCACATTATTATTACATGTCTGATCTGAAAAATGAGGGCAATTACATTATCCAATAAACTCTCCACCCCAGACTCTTTTTAAATGAATTGGGCATTCTCTTCACTTAAGAAAAAGAAAGACTGACTTTCATGTTACCAAAGGACCTGAACAACTTGTCCTATACTAACCTGACCGTGATCCCTGAGATCCAACCTTCCCTTGCCTCTTTTGCACATGCTCCACAAGCTTTCTCTCTGCTCCTACAAAGCATCAAACTTCTATGTACCACAGATAATTTCCATATGAATATTTCTCAGACTTACTAGTTTGGCAATCTCACATACCTTCAGAAAACAGAAAATATTTAAACGTAACTTTCTTTAAAAAGCCCATCTGAGAACACCCATCCAGTTCAGGTTCATCTCTTTTCGTACTCTAAAAAGCCCAATGTAAAATAAATTTGCATGTAATTGTTTCATGCCTCTATTCATTCAAAACATTGCTATTGGGTGTTTTTTAAAAATCATGTATTAAGAATCAATAGAAAAGATTGAATATCAAAAGACACTCATTATATAACTTAAATTCATAGAGTAAAAAGCACAAATGACTATGTAAATATATAATTTTAAAGTAATAAATTGTATAAAAGGAAATATTTTAGTAGCATATTTCTCATGGAAGGAAAAGAAATGCTAATACTGATAAAAAAATATTGAGCTTTATGTGAAGTTTGAATAAGAGATAAGAAAGTGGGAGGCCATGAAGAAAGGTTGGAGGAAGAGGGATGGTGTGTGTAGCTGCCCTTGGGTGAAAGGTCATGGCAGATATCAGAACAAGAAGGGTGGTCATTGTGGCTGCAGTATAGAGGTAAGAGTGAATGAAAGATTAACTTGAGATGGGATATCCAGGAGTCAAGTTATTCTCTAACATAATAGCATCCCTATGGTCTGAATTTTGCTTCTTAATTCACTTAGAGTTTAGGCATTTGCTCAGATTCCTTTTCTGAAAAAAATAAATTGATAACTCTACATATCAATGTAGCATCTTGAATGATTATTCTCTTTCTTTTTAATTTGATATTTCATATGGGGGACAAAGGTAAAGAATCGATCCCTGCGTTGGGAAGATCTCCTGGAGAAGGGAAAGGCTGCCCACTCCAGTACTCTGGCCTAGAGTATTCCATATCACAAAGAGTTGGACACGACTGAGTGAGTTTCAGTTTCACAGAGAAAGAGGCTATTTCCACAGTAGGTAAAGAATTATACTTATATATTCTTCTTTGATAAGTGTCCTTGGTCTTTTTTTATGTTTTATATCAAAGTTAAATTTTATTTTGGCCTTTGATTTACTAAAAGTAAATTTTAAAACCTTTTTTTGTTCTTCTAGTTTATTAGTTCAGTTATTATTGATTTTCTATGCAATTTTGCCCATATTTTTAGAGACGTATTTATAGTCTGAACCCTATATATGACCTCTCAACTTTGTAACATTAAACATTTTGTTCTCTTGTTGATTGTGATCATAACTAACAGAACTTACCTCCACTCTAAGGTATACTTAATATATTAAGTATATTAAGTAATAAGTACTTGTTTATAAACTTACAAAAATATATTTCCCTAAAAGTGAATCCATGTTGAGTTTACAATATTTATTAACATAATATCTGTGTATTAGTTTGCCTCCTTCTTAATCTATATGCACGATGTGTATGTATTACTTACTGTACCACTGGGTGACATAATCTTCTAGAGCTCTCTTTCATGTCATATATATACGGGATCCTCAAATAAAAGAGGAGATATATCAGCAGAGGTCCTGTGTATTCAGCCAAAAATACCTGAAAAAAGAAAAGTGATTTAGTTTAAACAGTACATTTTATAGCTTCCCTCGTGGCTCAGACAGTAAGGAATCTGCCTGCAAGGCAGGAGACCCGGGTTCAATCTCTGGGTCTGGAAGATCCCCTGGAGAGGAGAATGACAATCCACTCTAGTGTTCTTGCCTGGAAAATCCCACGGACAGAGGAGCCTGGTGGATGACAGAACATGGGGTCTCAAAGCATCGGACATGACTGAGCTGAGCGACTAACACAGAACCATGATAAACATATCCCCAGACTTACCCTGCTATATGAACTGGTGAAATGGATAGGTGAGCATCTGTTCTTTAAAAAGAACTAGACTAAGGGCTGTCACAAATAACAGGAAATCTTCTTCAGAAAAATTAGCCAAGAGTTAAGGTAAAAGACAATTATAAATAGTAAAATAAAAATATTAGACATAAATATAATGATGTCTTCATAAATAGTACACAGGGATTTTTATTTAATCATATGATTTTTATTTAATCATTAAATCATTTTATTTAATCAAATGCATAAATGCATTTCACATGTCTTTCCAGCCCCATACTAAATCTTCTATGTTAACCATCCCTGTCACTAGATGGAGTGGGAAATAGCTTTTTGCTGCCATGTCATCTAGAATTCAATCAATTTGAAAGTGAAAGTGTTAGTCACTCAGTCCTATCGATTCTTAGCGACCCCATGGACTGTAGCCAGGCTTCTCCGTCCATGGGATTTTCTAGGCAAGAGTACTGGAGTGGGGTGCCATTGCCTTCTCCGTTATAAAAACCCAGAATTTGGGTTGGGAGCTATAACAGTTAAAACTTAGAAGTGAGGATGAAACAGGTCTGTCTTCATAAGTACTTCATAGGTACATATGAAACTCAGCCTGAAGTCGTTTCAATCATGGATTGGAATGAGATGACCTGTACTCAATAGGGCCATTAGTCCATCTGCAGAAGGATAAATTATATTTTAAAGGTAAAATCACCCTAGGCTTCTTTAACTTTATTAATATATTTTTTCTGCAATGTCAGAAATATAAAAGGAGTGAAGATATCATGACCATAACCAAAAGAAGCAGCAGGCATTGAAAATGGGTGAACTAAAGGTTCACATAACAGAATTATCCAGCACATACCTTTAGAAAATAATCTTTTAATGTTCAAAGGAAAATAAAAGGTTGATATTTTAGTGATATTTGAAAGCTTTGGAAAGAAAAATATGAAAATGTAATATGAATCCCAAAAGGAGAATACAAAAAGAATAATGGAGAATCAAAAGATGAAGAGATTATGCAATTTGTCATATTAGATATCGCTATCAAACCACAGACTCAGATAACACAATAAACCCAAAGCAGGATAAATAAAACCACAGTCATAACTATGTGCCCCATAATCAAATAAAATAAAAATTTTGAATAAACCAGAGAAAGACTTTAAGGAGTACAGTAGACTTTTCAACAGAAATAATGGGAGTCAGAAATCAAACTAATAGTGTTTTGAAATAAAGACAGAAATAGCTGCCAATGTGTATTTTTTTCTGAAAAAAATAATCTCCAAGAATATAAACTAAATGAATACATTTTAAGATGAACAATAATTGGGAGAACTCATCAAAGACAGAACGATAATACAACATTGGTTGTTTTACAGAAAGAAGGATAATGATACCAGATGCAACCTCAGTATTAGAAGGAAAGGCTAAATTGCAGTAAAAAAAGAATAAATCTAAATAAATATTGACCATATGAAATTATAGTAGTGTATTTTGGCTTTAAAATGTATACAAAATTAAAATAATTCACAACAGAAAACTCAGAAGGCTTCAAATAATGTAGTTACAAAATTAAAGTTTTAAATGTGCAGTGGTATTCTCTGGGAAATCATTAAAACTCAGAAGGAGGGACCAAATACCAAACTGTGGGCCCAATGGAATATCTTAAAAATATAAAACCTGAGGAACAAGAAGGAAAAGAGCCTCTTTAAGCTGAAAGTATATACAGAGAGGAGTGAGAAAAAAGTTGGCTTAAAATTCACTCTAATCAGAAAGTGAAGAGGAACAGTTCAGTTGCAGTCAGTCAGTCATGTCATGTCTGACTCTTTGTGACCACATGGACTGCAGCATGCCAGGCTTCTCTGTCCATCACCAGCTCCTGGAGATTGCTCAAACTCTTGTCCATCGAGTCAGTGATGCCATCCAACCATCTCAACTTCTGTCATCCCCTTCTCCTCCTACCTTCAATCTTTCCCAGCATCAGGGTCTTTTCTAATGAGTCAGTTCTTCGCATCAGGTGGCCAAAGTATTGGAGTTCCAGCTTCAGCATCAGTCCTTCAGATGAATATTCAGGACTGATTTCCTTTAGGATTGACTGGTTGGATCTCCTTGCAGTCCAAGGGACTCTCACGAGTCTTCTCCAACACCACAGTTCAAAAGCATCAATCAAGAACAAGACCCAGTTTCCCCCACAGTCAGTCTCTCCCATTAGGAAGCTTCCATAAGCCTCTTATCCATCAGAGGCCAGACAGAATGAAAACCACAATCACAGAAAACTAATCACACTGATCACATGGATCACAGCCTTGTCTAACTCAATGAAACTATGAGCCATGCTATGTAGGACCATCCAAGATGGACAGGTCATGGTGGAGAGTTCTGACAAAAGGTGGTCCACTGGAGAAAGGAATGGCAAACCACTTCAGAATTCTTGCCTTGAGAACCCCATGGACAGTATGAAAAGGCTTAAAACTCAGAATTCAAAAAACAAGGATCATGGCATCTGGTCCCATCACTTCATGGCAAATAGATGGGGAAAGAGTGTAAACAGTGTCAGATTTCATTTTCTTGGGCTCCAAAATCACTGAGGACAGTGACTGCAGCCACAAAATTAATAGACACTTTCTCCTTGGAAGAAAAGCTATGACTAGCCTAGACAGTGTATTAGAAAACAGAGACATCACTTTACTGACAAAGGTCCATATAGTCAAAGCAATGGTTTTTCCAGTAGTCATGTACGGATGTGAGAGATGGACTATAAAGAAGGCTGAACACTGAAGAATTCATGCTTTCAAACTGTGGTGCTGGAGAAGCCTCTGAGGAGTCCCTTGGACAGCAAGGATATCAAACCAGTCAGTCCTAAAGGAAATCAGTCCTGAATAGTCACTGGAAGGACTGGGGTTGAAGCTGAAGCTCCAATACTTTGGCCACTTGATGCAAAGAGCCAACTCATTGGAAAAGACCCTGATGCTGGGAAAGATTGAGGACAAGAGGATAAGTGAATGACACAGGATCAGATGGTTGGATGGCATCACTGACTCAATGGACATGAATTTGAGTCTATTCAGGGAGATAGTGAAGGACAGGGAAGCCTGACGTGCTACAGTTCATGGGGTTGCAAAGAGTCAGACATGACTTAGCAACTGAATAACAACAATCAAAATACCAGAGAGGCGAATAGAAAAGAAAGTATGGTAATTAATCCAAATGGGACAAGAAAAAAGAAACCAGAAATGGATTATAGGATATCTGAGACAAATTAAAAGAAAACATTAGGCCTGGTGATATAAATATCTATTATTTATAATAAAAACTATGATTAAAATGTAAAATATAAAAATGCTAAATGATCAGAAAAACTCAGAAAAAGAACTCCTAGGCCTAGGGCTAGGCAAATGTTTCTTACATATGATAGTGAAGACAAGATTGTTTAAAGAAAATATTAATAAATTATGCTGCATTAAAATTGAAAACTTTTTGCACAGCAACAAAAATCCTATTAAAAGGATGAAAAGAGAAGATAAAACTGAGAGAAACTATTTGCAAACTACGCATTAGACAAAAGACTTGTATGTAGATATGCAGAATATTAAAGGTAATCTTACAACTCAACAGTGATTGCAGAGAATTAAAAACCTATGTTCGCACAAACACCAACACACAGGTAGGTTGTTGCTTTATTTGTAACAAAAAGTACTGAAAAACATTCAAATGTCAGTCAGTGGGTGAATAAACAAACCCTATTACATACATATAACCAAGTACTACTCACCAATAAAAAGAAACATAACTATTGATATACATGCAATAACCAAGATGGATCCCAGAGTCACTATACTAAGAGAAAAATAAACATCAGTCTCAAAAATTATTTGATTCTGTTACAGAGCAATCACCACATGGCAAAAATATAGAGATGAAAAACAGATAAGTGGTTACCCCAGGAGAGAATTCTCCGTTTAAATACAGAGGCGTAAGATGAGGGAGTTCCTTTTGAAGGATTGAACAATTCTATATCTGAATTTGGTAGATACATGAATCTATGCAAGACATAATTTGCATAGTAGTAGTAGTTTAGTAGCTAAGTCATGTCCAACTCTTGTGACCCCATGGACTGTAGCCTTCCAGGCTCCTCCTCCGTCCATGGGATTCTCCAGGCAAGAATCCTGGAGTGGGTTTCCATTTCCTTCTCCAGAGAATCTCCTTACCCAGGTATCAAACCCGGGTCTCCTGCATTGCAGGCAGATTCTTAACCGACTGAGCTATGAGGGAAGTTCTTAATTTGCATAGGACTATACATACACATGCTTCCCTGGTGGATCAGAGAGTAAAAAAATCTGTCTGCAATACAGGAGACCTGGGTTTGGTCCCTGGGTTGGGAAGGTCCCCTGGAGGAGGGCATGGCAACCCACTCCAGTATTCTTGGCTGGAGAATCCCCATGGACAGAAGAGCCTGGCGGGCTACAGTCCATGGGATCGGACACAACTGAGCGACTACACACAGCATGTACAGACACATGAATGAAGATAAAAATGATGAAAACTGAATGTGATATTTAGTTAATAGGATTTGCATGATGGGAATTACTTTTATTATAATTATATTAATTTATAACATTATTTATCTTGTCTTGAAATTTATCCTAAGTTAAAGTTAAGTTATCCACGAGACAAGAATTTTCTCAACATTCTTCAGCAAACTCTTGCTTCCTGAAAAATATTATTAAATTACTAATTTTGACCTTGCTAAATTAAAGAGATTGTTCCTCACAAAAAAGAAAACTTTTAACAATGCTTTTATTATAGGAGTGAATTTTAATATTTTATAAATGTGTAAGAATGTTAATTGTGGTAAAATATTGCTTTTATTGTGCAATTTAGTTGATATAAAGTGGGTGTGATTACAATGTAATGTGTATATTTTTAGCATTTAATAGAACTGACTCATTTGGAGCAAGAAAGTGTGAACCATAGGGTTGATTTAAAAATATCCAGCCTGTTTTCATAGTTCTCTTTGTTACCTAAATGACTTTCCTCTCAGATAAGCTATAATTTTCTAACACAATAGAAACAGAATTCCACCTTAGCACTTTTTTCCTCAGTGCTTATCCCAGTGATGCAGCTGAAATTTATTATGAATCACAGTTGTTGCCACACACTCTGACACAGCTTCTGTAGATAGAATTCCTTATTCATCATAAATGTGGGCAAAGATTCTTTGATTATTTTAACCTTTGAAGATCAAAATCTGCTTGTCTAGAATCTCTTTTATCAAGGGTCTGTAGATATCACATTTAAATTCCAAACCCTTTGTTACATAATGCATGTGTTAGTAGCTTTTTTGTAAACATTATGATATACTTCACAAAGATTCCAAATCCTCTAAACTTCAGTTTAGTTCAGTTCAGTTGCTCAGTCATGTGTGACTCTTTGAGACCCCATGGACTGCAGCATGCCAGGTTTCTCTGTCCATCACCAACATCAAGTTGGCGATGCCATCCAACCATCTCATCCTCTGTTGTCTCCTTCTCCTCCTGCCCTCCATCTTTCCCAACATCAGGGTCTTTTCCAATGAGTCATTTCTTCACATCAGGTGGCCAAATAACTCTAAACTTAGTTTTATTTATTTTTTTAATGCAACAAATTAGTACTCAAAGGCTCAATAAATCTTGGAAACGAGAGCAACCATTTAGCCAAGCACACTAAAAGTAATTATCTAAATACAAGAAGATAATACAGGAAAAATTGGTGGAAAATTTAAGCATGTGACATTTTGATTAATGAATGTAAACTTGAATTTCTCATTTTGAGACTTAAATAACAATGTATAAATTATCCTATGTCTTTAATAATTTTAAAAATTGATTGTTTAACTATACAGGGAAAACTCAAAACACTATGCTGGCCAAAGAAAGCCATTTTGAATAGAAAATATTAAAAGTAATCACATCACAAATATGAAATAGAATGTAATCAGAAAAAACATAAAAAGTCTGAATAATATAAAGAAAATAGATTAAATTTAATTTAAAAATGAATGATTGCACTATTTTTTGTACATCAGTATCAAAATTATTCATCAGATTAACTCCTTCACTTCCTGTCACTAAATAGCTTCTTGCTACTGAAGATATCCCATCTATCTATTCACTACTCATCAGTTCTTCATTACTTGTGAAGTAGTATCAAGTATTTTCTGTTTCCTAGTTCTCCTTTTTTTTAATATGGTCTTCATTCTTCTAATGCTATTGGATTCAGTTGCCACCACATTGAAAGTACCTCCTTCAAGAAAGTTGAAAGAACACTACAACCCCTACAACTCAAATAAGTCTTATTTCTTCACTCTCAGTTTTTTAAATGTCCTCTCCACTGCCTTGGGACATTTTTTTATTGAATATTCTATCTCCCCTCTTTCAGTGACAAATGTGTCTTCATTACACTGAGGCTCTTAGCAGGAAAAGTTGAAGAAATACCAAGTAACTGACAAGACAGAGGGAAAATAGAAATGAGGCCGTCAGTCATGAGATAGATTGACATTTAGAAAATAATTGTCTTTCTTCTTTCAAGCTTTTTTTTTCCCATTTCTCCAGTTCTTGAGTGGAAATTTCGCCACTGATCATAGTAAGAATGGAAAATTTTAAATACCTTTAGTATAATATTTTGTTTCACTATGAATTTATTTGACAGAAAATATCCTCTCTCAACAAATTATTCACATCAAAATGTGGGACATCTATGTTGCATTTCAAATCGATACTTACTGTAGTCCAACTGACTTGTTGACCTAGGTCTGTAAAATAGAGTGTGACAATGGAGGAAGCTGCAACACTTTGAATGGTTAAGTTGTCCTTCAGAAAGGGCCCACCTTAAACAATAAGGAAATACTATTTTAATACAATTTTGAGGCAAAAAAGTGATAAATATTTTTAACGTGAAACAACTGAAAGCTAAGGATAAATTTTATATAGAAATCACAATTTATAGTAAATCTTTAAAGTAAGATAGCATATGGATAAACTGATTTTATAAAATGTATCTGGCAAATTTTCAAATACACAGTGGTTTTCTAATGCTGTTTAAACAAAGTACAGATTACCACTGGCTACTATTGTGTTCTGAGAAACATGTAATATTAGATAATATCATAATCAAATATGATAAAGTATATTTTGAAGTATAATTTTGTGTGTCAGTAAAAATACATGTCAACTGTTCTATAGATGATTTTACTGTAAGATGAATTAGTTGTAGTAGAATTTTAAAAGTCATCACAAAGCACCTGGGGATGGGGGTGATTCACTTTTTGAAAAGATCATTATGGTTGCTGTATGGTAACTGGGAAGAAAAGGAAGCAAGATTACTTAGGAGAAAGTCAAAATTCACCAACCAGAGTATGAGGCTTATTTGGATACAAAGAGACTGAGCTACTAGGTAGTCATAAATATGGATAAATATAATTTGTTTTATTCAAACAAAAGTATATTATACAGAAAGAAAAATGAGTAGATTAGAGCTATGTATACTAGCATAGATGCATCTCACAAGTACAACAATATTAATGCTATTATTTTTATTTATATTATACTTTATGCTAATCTATTTATGAGTATTAACTCTAGTCATGTACAAATTTCATTTCATTCTTTATTATTGAAAGAAAGAGCAAGATATTAAATTTTGACTATCAGGTTATTTTCAAAATATAATATTTATATTTATAATTAGGCTTACAGGTATTTTTTATAAGATGAAAATAGGCAATTGTTATATATTAATTTTGATAAATCCAACATGAATATAGTAAGCTATGACTTCCTTGATTAATTTATGATATATGGCTTCAAAAGAGGTCATCTCTGTGGGCCAGAGTTAATAACAAATTCTTTAAATCTGAATGGAGTCAGAAATAGGAATACCAAGATTCAATATACTAGGAAGAGTCACTATACTATTGTTGGTTTAAAAATGGAGAGGGCTACATGGCAAATAATTGGAGTGACCTCTAGGGACTGATAGCCATCAAGGAAATAGGGATCTCTCTCATAAAGCTAAAAGGTGGCTTCTGCCAACCAGACTGAAGGTGGAAGTAGATTTTCTCAAATGTCTAGATGAGAATTCAGCATAGATGATACCTTATTCTAAACTTGTGGATACTTTGAGTAGAGAATCCAGCCATATTGTATCTTTGAGCTAATAAATGATTGTTGTTTTAAGCTGCTAAGTTTGTGATAATTTGTTGCACATCGATGCAACATGGTTCAAGATTCAAGACTTTGATATCCACCTGATCAGAATGCCATTGTGACAGTCACTCATAACAGCAAGAAATATTGATAAGGACTGCTGAAAACTTCTTTCCAACACGCACCAATTGACATCATAGTTTCCCACTGTTCTATCCCCTTTGCTGACATCAAAGACCAGGATATTGATATTTTAATTTTAAAATATGGAAAATCAATATAGTATTTGGATGAAACTATGTGAGAGAATCCAGACATATCATTAATCATATCACCCTTAGATACAGTAATCAGGAACCCCTTTCCTTGGCATTCTATATGTATGTCCTTTTCCAACGGGAGAGGAATATGTGGGACCAAGAGAATGCACCTAATGGAGCCCATGCCATTTATATCACAATTTGGCCACTTAAGGCCCCTGAATTTTCTGCCTAAATTTGCTCAAGTAATATATCATTGGGGGACATTTTCTCTCAGGAATGGGCCAAAAACTGAGGTGCATACTTCTAACCCTAGAAGATTGTATAAAGGGTATGTGGATGGTTGGAATCAAGGATGGGAAGGGAAGGACCAATTCTACATATGCTTAAACCTTCTATTGAACAAATCTAATGTTTCTAAGAATTGGAAATTTGACCCCATACTCCCAGGACATTATAAATTATGTTAATCAAAGTAATGAGAGAACACATTTTAGTTACCAGTTTGTATGACAGAATTATTGCAACAATGGCTGCAATTATTCACCATTACCATGTCAGCATCACTCACAATCTGACTTTTAGTCCCTTCTATTAAGAGTTGGTGTCTGTTTCCCCACCCCTTGAATATAGGGTAGCCTAGTATCTTGCTCTGACAAATAGAATGTGGAAAAAGGGATCATAAGCCAGTTCTAAGCCTGGGCTTCATTTAATTCTTGAGTGCTTGCACTTATTTATTTGCATTTCTGATTCCACTGTGGTAACAAGGCCAGAACTTTCTAATGAAGCATGAGACCATATAGAGCAGAGAGGAGTGGCTATAGCCATGGTTATTCTGGCCAGTCTTCAGCTATCCACCAGCTGACCTTAGCTGTTTGAGTGAAACTAGCCAAGCAAGGCCCAGCCCAGCCCAGCTAAGCAAAAATCCTGAGCCAAAAAAATGTTGGCCATATTTTCCCATAAAAATAAATTGCTTGTTCTTTTTTTTGTGTTTTAGCAGGCTTTTGTGTACAGAAACTGTAAAAGACTCTAAAATAACATGATGTCATTATTCATAGTGCACTCATTCTGGCAAAGATACTCTGGCAGCAAATATGTAATATTCATGCCTTGATTTGTTTTGGTGTTTTTTTTTTTTCCTTACTGTTAATAGTTAAAACTATGTTTAATGAGGTATTAACCATGCACAAATCATTTTAGTACTTTATAAACAATCTTGCTTACACACTCGCCACAACCTGCAAAAAGCGCGCACACACACACACACACACACATACACACACACACACACAAACCATAAGTTAGATTCTTTATTGGCTCACTTTACAAAAGAAGACTCTGAATATAAGTAAGTAGACAGGTAGGTTTTAAATTATGTGTTATTCCAAATAACCTTTGTACCATATCCTGCTTATATTACTAAATTCATAGATTCTTTTTTTCAAATATTTCATCACATTCTTATCAAAGAACACTTGGAGGGTTATACTTTATTCACATCACACACTGGTACACCCAACCAGGTATATGAGTAAAGGGAAATAAAATGTCACACTCAGCAGAAAGGTTGAAGTAACAGAAATTCCCCAGTCCCTTATAATGTCCTTCAAATTGAAATTATATCTGACACTGATGCTTGTGGTATTCTCAGTTTTTTTTATTTATATAAGAATCAACTTCAGAAAACAATACCATTATTTCATTTTATGTTATTTCAGCATCCATGTGTTGAAAGGCACATATGCCCCATGGAAGCAAAAAGAAACAAGACAATGATTCTTCTCTTTAAAACTTTAGCTAGACAAGAGTTTGTCTTTGAACACTTGAATTTAGAAAAATGTGAGACCTCAAGAAACTGTGATTTATAAAAATATTCTGGATACCTATGTTCTCAAAATACACATCTCAGAAAAAGTTGGAATATTTAAGATAGCAATGGAAACAACAAAACATCTTAGAGAAATCATCATTTGTCCTTAAGTCAATATGATATCTAAGAAATGGTAGCCTGAATATTAGCAAAGTACCAGAAAAATATAATGCAGGTCAGGATTGTGTAGAAAAATTTAAAGATTGAAGTTTCTTAAAAGATACCTCTTGTAGATTTATCACCATGGACCTGAACTGAATATTCCTCGGAAATTTCCAATCTACCCAGAGCTTTCATTTAACAAGTTCAGATGTAAGGTCAAGTGATGTGATGTCAATGACAATGATTCTTAGGAGGACTCACTTTTGTGTATTTTTAGCATAAAATGTTTAAATTTTATAACCAGAGAATAAGGTTTGAAATTTTGAAACACTTGAGGATTATTAATGGAAACAATACTTCTCCCTATAATTCATTAATTCTGTTCCTCCTTACCTCCCTTATTCTGCTTTTGAACAGGAAAAAAGGGAAAGAGAACTGAGCTATATCCCTGAGACTATATTAGGAGGCAGCAGACTGAGGCAATATAGCAGTAAAAGTTTTTGAGACAGAAAGATGTTAGTTCAGAATCTTCCTTCAATACACAATGACAGTGAATGTATGAAATTTATTTCTGTGAGACAAAAATTCCTCTATCATAAACGTGGAACACTAGCTTTTGGGGAGGCTCAAATAAAACAATATATTTAAAGTATGTATTATAATACCTGCCATTTGTTAAGCGATAAGTAAACATTGCCTATCGATGACAGAAAAGGGATTCTAAATTAAATAGATGAGTGAAATTATTTCTTACCACATTCTAGCTGCAGGCCTACTCGAGAAGGATACCACTGTGGACCTATTAAGTGAAAAAATGACATTTAATTGTAAGCACAGGTATAAACATTTTAAAAGCAATATTTTCCATTAGAAAACTGATCAGATCTCAGGAGGTGAATAAAAATGATTATCCAGTGTTAGAAATGGAGATAGTAGTTATCCTTAACAGGGTAAGCACTATGGATAATTCTGGAAGAAAGCATGATGGGTGGGTTCTTTAGGCATGGTGATTTTCTGCTTTTTGGTCTAGGAACTTGTTATACAGATGAATTCAATTTGTGGACATGTACTAAAATAAGTGACCTATGTATGGTGGTGGTTTATTCTCTAAGTCATGTCCAACTTTTGTGACCCCATGGACTGTAGCCCGCCAGGCTCCTCTGTCCATGGGATTTCCCAGGCAAGCATACTGGAGTGGGTTGCCATTTCTTCTCCAGGGGATCTTTCCGACCCAGGAATTGAACTCAGGTCTCCTGCATTGCAGGTAGATTCTTTACTGACTGAGCTATAAGGGAAGCTGACCTATGTATAGCTTGTGCAATTTGAAAATTATTCTTCAAAAAAAAAAAAGTCTTAGGTAGCTTCATTTAAAACTGTAGAACTTTGAACTCATTCAAAATTTATTTAAAATTAATATGTGGAAGTGAGTTATTTTCTCTATCAGGAATAAGCCACTCTATAAGAATAGTATGTACTATTGACTTTTAGTATTATGAGCAAATTAATTATAGCAGAAATATCACTTTAATGTCTTCTACATATACTATTATTAATAATAAATAGAATACTAAAATTTCTATATGATTAGAAAAATCAAAATACCTTTATTACACACTGCCATAATAAAAAAGTTGATTCACAATTATCAGAATATTATTATTTTCTCTTAAAATGAATTCTTTATTATTACTTTAAAGGCTCTATTGAAAATTTAATTCTTAACTTTGAGGTATAATTTTAAGCAAATTCAATTCATAAATAATAATTTAAGAGTATTGTCAAAAGAAAATTACACAATTGTTATTTCATTTTCAAAACATTACTTTCTAAATTGTCAGTAAAAGTAATGATAATGTAACACAACTGAATTGCAGTCATACCTGTGAATTGCAGTCAATTATTTCTAACTTTACTGTAAAAATTCCCGCAACTTACACATGCAAGTTCTTATGAATAAATAACTCATAAGTCAAACTTGTAATCAGAAGTTGAAGTTTATTAGGATTACATCTAAACAAAATTTAATAATAGTGTGGCAGATGAGGAATACACAAACATTTAACTTGACATTTGATTTTTTTTAATTAGAAAACATTCAGGTAAAGACACATTTTTTTTTGTATTTACTACTAATTGTTTTATTTATATAGCCATTTGTTGTTCTGAAATATATGCTAAAATTATTTGTTGAAAATCATTTTTAAATAGTTATATTTATTAATCATACTGAAAATCTGCTGCCAAAGAAGTATGATGTAAACAAATGCAAAGAGATATCTAGTTTAAAGTGAGTTTGCAATTATGGATATAAAAGAAAATATAAAACTTATGAAAATCCATTTATATTCGGCAAATAGTGATTGACCACCTATGACTATACATGTTGTCAAGTTCAGTCCATTTTAGTAATATTCATATAAGACATTATTTTCAATAGCACTTTATGAGATCTTTGGGCTTCCTTGGTGGCTCAGATGGTAAAGAATCTGCCTGCAATGCAGGAGACCTAGATTTGATCCCTGGGTTGGAAAGATCCCCTGGAGAAGGAAATGGCTACCCATTCTAATATTCTTGCCTGGAATATTCAATGCATAGAGGAGCCTGGCAGGCTACAGTCCATGGGTTTGCAAAGAGTCAGACATGACTGAGTGAATTTCACTTCACTTTTTTCACATTTATAGCATCTTTTTAATGGTGGGAAATGCCAAAGCAAAATTAATTCAATCATGCTAGGCAAATAGATCTAGCTGTGACCTAGTTGAGTCAATACTGGCTGTATCCACAATGATCAATCAGATAATTTAGAAGCTGTTAATGCCTTCAAGGAAAACCATTTCCTTTCAACCCTCTCAATAAGAATAAACTATAAATCTACTTATGAAATAAGCATGACATTTAAAGTTTGTGATCTTTGAACACTGTGTCCCAGAGAAACAGAGTTACTAACTGTTATGTAAACCTTTAGATTAGTTTCAATCATGTTTTCAAAGAGCAAAACATACATTTTCTGATATGCTCTATGCTTGTTGAGGTTAGATGGAATAGGCTGGAAAAACATCAGGAAAAATAGTTTATAAAGGATAAAGGACATGCATTGCATAATGAATTTTAGCATGTGTGAGTAGTCCTGAAGATTATAATACTGAGTACATTGAACTTGGACAGCTGGCTCACAGCTGAATTATGACTATGTAGTAGCTCTAAGGCATCTACTAGTATCTTAAATTATCTAAGATATTGAACTCGACTTGTATAACTCCTATTATATTCTACCATGACTTAGAGTTCTATCCTTCATGACTGGAAGAGTTCATAAACTATGAAATAGCATCCCAAATAAGTAGTGTCTGCATACGATTCAAATATGTTTATTTTACTAAAATAGGTTTTTCTGAATTGCCGGTTGTGACCATAATATGTTTAAAGATAGAATTAGTGTTATTATCAGCACTATATAAAGGGCTAGAATAGAGCCGAATAAAGTAGAAATGGGTTGTCATGGCACTGGATGCAACATATTAGGATAATTTCTAGATAGACAGGTTCAGTATTGTTTCTTGAAAGTTTTGTTTCAATAGCTTAAATTGTATAGATACATTTTTGTTTTTGTATGACTACTGTGCATTCTTTATTATGAATCATAGTCAAAAAAGTTGGTGACGAAAATGACAACTATGTGTGTGTGTGTGTATATATATAGATGTATAACTGCATTTTATTTTAAAATAAATAAAATATTTTTTATAAAGCTCTCTATTATAGAGCTTTTGCACAAAAATTGACATTAGTGTTTGAATTAAATCCTGTAAGATAAAACAGATTTAAAAGGTTTGAATACTTTTTTGCCTTCAAAAATTTTTGTTCTTAAATTTTAAAAGATTAAGGAAGAGGGTAATAGTATATATTATATTGGATTTCAGTCATCTAAAATATGCAAGACATTTTACAAAGGAGATGAGAGCCTTGAAGATGAGCACAGTGGCTAGCCATTGGAAGTTGACAATGACCATTTGAGAGCAATCATCAAGCTAATTCTTTTACAGCTACATAAGAAGTTACCTAAGAACTCAATGTCAACCACTTTATAGTCATTCAGCATTTGAACAGGTGAAACAGCCTGATAAGTGGGTTCCTTGTGAGCTGACTGAAAATTAAAACAATTGTAATTTTGAAGTGTCAACTTCTCTTATTGTAAGCAACAACAAGGAAAATTTTCTTGATTGATTTGTGACATGCAACAAAAAGTGGATACAACTGGCAATGACCAGCTCACTGGTTAGACTGAGAAGAAGCTCCAAAATACACCCAAAGCCAAACTTGCACCAAAAAAAAAAAAGGTCATAATCACTCTTTGGTGGTCTGCTGCTGGTCTGATCCACTACAGCTTTCTGAATCCTGGCAAAACCATTATATCTGAGAAGTAGGCTCAGCAAATCGATGAGATGCACAGAAAACTGTAATCCATGCAGCCAGCACTGGTCACCAGAAAGGACCCAATTCTTCCCCATTACAATGCCCAACCCCAGGTCACACAACCAATGCTTCAAAAGTTGAATAAATTGGGCTACAGAGTTTTGCCTCATCTGCCAAATTCACCTGATCTCTCACCAACCACTTCTTCAAATATCTCGACAATTTTTTGCAGAGAAAACACTTTCACCACCAGCAGGAGGCAGAAAATGCTTCCCAAGAGTTCCCTGAATCCCAAAGCTTGGACAGGATTCCCAAAGCATGCTACAGGAATAAACTTATTTCTTGTTGGCAAAAATGTTTTGATTGTAATGGTTCCTATTAATACTTTGATTAATATAGGTGTGTTTGAGCCTAGTTATGATGATTTAAAATTCACAGTCCAAAACCACAATTACAGTCACATCCATCTAATATGATTAAAATTCTTCTTATAGAATGTTGATCAGCAGTATAAATTTTAACTTAAATACTTAAATTCATGTTTCCAGATATTCAATTCTAGAAATAATAAAAGTCAGCAATAGACTTTTTTGTCAATAATGAAAGTCAGAAATATTTCATTATTGACTCACTGATGGCATGTGTTCTGTCTTTGTGTTTATGAGAAGCGAGAAGTGTTAGGCACTCAGTCATGTCCAACTCTTTGCAATCCCAGGGACTGAAAACTTAGTCAATTAGTATTAATAGTTAGATCGTACAGACTAAAGCTTGCATAGGTTAAATTATTTAATGTAGTATAGTATATAAGGTATTAAAATTATGTTTCATAGATCTTGATTACAGATGGTATTGAATACAAACTGAAACCTATATTCATATTAATACTGAAAGAGGAAAAATTTAGAAAAAAAAACACTGAAGAAATTTTTCAAAAATAATAGTATCCTTCATGACCTAAAACTTGACTCACATGCTTAAGACTTGGTAAACTTGCCACCTAACCTCTAATCTTTTTATTTGATCACTAATCCAACTAGGAAGGAGAGGGCTTCCCAGGTGACACTAGTGGTAAAGATTCTGCCTGCCAATGCAGGAGACAAAAGAGACATGAGTTTGATCCCTGGGTCAGGAAGATCTCCAGTGGTAGGGAAGAGCAACCTGCTCCAATATTCTAACCTGGAAAAGTCCATGAAAAAAGGAGCTTGGTGGGCTACTGTTCATGGGACTGCAAAGAGTTAGACATGATTGAACGACTGAGCACACACATTAGGAGGGATACATTTCGAGAACAGTTAAGGAATAATTAAAGAAACTGCTTCATTAATGTGGTGAAATATTCCTGGTGGACCATGAAGAACATTTGGGGGAAAAAAAACGGTGATCAATTTTTGTTGTATACATCTTGAGTGCTTTGTGACCGCTGTGTTGAGATAGGATGAAGAGTAGAAAGAAAGAATTCTGTTCTTAAAAGTATACTATGCAGGGCTGGCATCAGTGACATTAGTAACCTCAGATATGCATATGACACCACCCTTATGGCAGAAAGCAAAGAGGAACTAAAGAGCTTCTTGATGAGGATGAAAGAGGAGAGTGAAAAAGCTGGCTTAAAAACTCAACATTCAAAAAACGAAGATCATGGCAAGTGGTCACATCACTTCATGGCAAATAGATAGAAAACAATGGCAACTGCGACAGACATTATCTCCTTGGGCTCCAAAATCACTGCAGATGTGACTTCAGCCATGAAATTAAAAGATGATTGCTCCTTGGAAGAAAAGCTATGATCAACCTAGACAGCATACTAAAAACCAGAAACATTACTTTGCCAACAGAGGTCCGTCTAGTCAAGGCTATGGATTTTCTGGTAGTCGTGTATGGATGTGAGAGTTGGATGATAAGAAAGATTGAGTGCCAAAGTACTGATGCTTTTGAACTGTGGTGTTGGAGAAGACTCTTGAGAGTCCCTTGGACTGCAAGGAGATCAAACCAGTCAATCCTAAAAGAAATCAATCCTGAATATTCATTGGAAGGACTGATGCTGAAGCTCCAATACTTAGGCCACCTGATGCAAAGATGAAAAATCTCTTAATGATATTCCTTGTGTGAAAACTAATAAAGGAAGGATATCATCAATAGTTGATTAAGATGTTTGAGATTTTGGTGATAAATTATTGAGCACAGAATACTGTATTTCACATTCAATGGACTTTTTTCTTACCACAGAAAATGACATTAGTAATACAAATGCTAAAATAAACATAATTAGAAGATTAAGATCCTATAGGAAAGATCCTATAGGAAAGAAACATTTAAAAAAATCTTTAACTCATGAAACAAACTTGATTTAATATAAAATGATTTCCTGAAATGAACTAAAATAACTGCATTGTAATTGAAAAACAATTGTGAATCCAATAGTTAGTTTTTAGGTGCATTTCAAATGACATCCCATTTCAGGATAATCTTGTAAGGCAAGCAAATAAAATGAGTGTAATGTGAAATAAATTAAAGAAACTACAAGCACAAAGTAAAATAAATAACTTAATTTTCCAGAAAAGAGATGGTAGCAGTCTGCTGTGCTTAAGTTCCATGAAACCATCTGAGTTTGAACATATATCCACATGCAACACTTTGAAAAACATAGAAAACATCAAGCATGGTGACTGATCTTTAAATGTTGCTTTTCATGTGATAATTCTGAAACGTTGTATACATTTTATCTAAAGAAAAAGATTTAGTGGAAAATGAAAGTAATTTTTAAATCCTGAAAAATTATTAAATAAAATAAACACAAAGTATTAAAAACACCTTTAGGGTTATTTGGAAGAAGGAATATTTGTACAAGGTCGAATTTCATTGAAAGTAGTTAACCACTATTTTCTTCTCATACATGGGTGAGTGCTCAGTCATGTCTGACTCTTTACAACCCCATGGACTGTAGCCTGCCAAACTCCATTATCCATGGGATTTCCCAGGCAAGAAGACTGGATGGAGTTGCCATTTTCTTCTCCAGGGGATTTTCCCCACTCAGGGATGGAACCCATGTCTCTTTCATCTCCTGCATTGGTAGGCAGGTTCTTTACCACTGAACCACCCGGGAAGCCCTGGTTTCATCTCATAAGTTCAGTTCAGTACAGTTCAGTCGCTCAGTCGTGTCCAACACTTTGTGACCCCATGAATCGCAGCACGCCAGGCCTCCCTGTCCATCACCAACACCCAGAGTCTACCCAAACCCATGTCCATCGAGTCGGTGATGCCATCCAGCCTTCACATCCTCTGTCGTCCCCTTCTCCTCCTGCCCCCAATCCTTCCTAGCATTAGGGTATTTTCCAATGAGTCAACTCTTCGCATGAGGTGGCCAAAGTATTGCAGTTTCAGCTTCAACATCAGTCCTTCTAATGAACACCCAGGACTGAGCTCCTTTGGATGGACTGGTTGGATCCTCTTGCAGTCCAGGGGACTCCCAAGAGTCTTCTCCAACACCACAGCTCAGAAGCATCAATTCTTTAGTGTTCAGCTTTCTTCACCGTCCAACTCTCACATCCATACATGACCATTGGAAAAACCATAGCCTTGACTAGACGGACTTTTGTTGGCAAAGTAATGTCTCTGCTTTTAAATATGCTATCTAGGTTGGTCATAACTTTCCCTTCAAAGAGTAAGCGTCTTTTAATTTCATGGTTGCAATCACCATCTGCAGTGATTTTGGAGCCCCCCCAAAAATAAAGTCTGACACTGTTTCCATGTTTCGCCATCTATTTCCCATGAAGTGATGGGACCAGATGCCATGATCTTAGTTTTCTGAATGTTGAGGTTTAAGCCAACTTTTTCACTCTTCTCTTTCACTTTCATCAAGAGGCTCTTTAGTTCTTCTTCACTTGCTGCCATAAGGGTAGTGTCATCTGCATATCTGAAGTTCTTGATATTTCTCCAGGCAATCTTGATTCCAGCTTGTGTTTCTTCTAGCCCAGCGTTTCTCATGATGTACTCTGCATATAAGTTAAATAAGCAGGGTGACAATATACAGCCTTGACGTACTCCTTTTCCTATTTGGAACCAGTCTGTTGTTCCATGTCCAGTTCTAATTGTTGCTTCCTGACCTGCATACAGGTTTCTCAAAAGACAAGTCATATGGTCTGGTATTCCCATCTCTTTCAAAATTTTCACAATTTATTGTGATCAACGCAGTCAAAGGCTTTGATATAGTCAAAAAAGCAGAAATAGATGTTTTTCTGGAACTCTCTTGATTTTTCAGTGATCCATCGGATGTTGGCAATTTGATCTCTGGTTCCTCTGCCTTTTCTAAAACCAGTTTGAACATCTGGAAGTTCACAGTTCGCGTATTGCTTTTGAGCATTAATTTACTAGCGTGTGAGATGAGTACAATTGTGTGGTAGTTTGAGCATTCTTTGGCAATGCTTTTCTTTAAGATTGGAATGAAAACTAACTTTTTCCAGTCCTGTGGCCACTGCTGAGTTTTCCAGATTTGCTGGCATATCGAGTGCAGCACTTTCACAGCATCATCTTTGAGGATTTGAAATAGCTCAACTGGAATTCCATCACCTCCACTAGCTTTGTTCATAGTGATGCTTTCTAAGGCTCACTTGACTTCACATTCCAGAATGTCTGGCTCTAGGTGAGTGATCACACCATCTTGATTATCTGGCTGCGACCGACCGCGCAGAAGCACGGAGGCTGCGACGAACTGTGCAGAAGCGTGGCTGAGAGGAGCTACTCCGTGGCCGAGGCCCTGTGGCAGCAGCTGAGAGGAACTACTCCAGGCCAGAAGCTGGAGGCGGTGGCCAGAGAGGAGCTACCCCAAGCCCGAGGCAGGGGGCGGCGGCCGAGAGGAGTTACCCCATGTCCTATGAGTGGTGGCTGTGTGGGCACAGGAGGGCCGAGAAGAGCTACTCCACATTAAAGGTCAGGAGGGGCGGCCATGAGGAGATACCCCTTGTCGAAGGTAAGGTGCAGTGGCTGCACTTTGCTGGAGCAGCCGTGAAGAGATAACCCACGTCCAAGGTAAGAGAAACCCAAGTAAGATGGTAGGTGTTGCAAGAGGGCATCAGAGGGCAGACACACTGAAACTACAATCACAGAAAACTAGCCAATCTGATCACACGAACCACAGCCTTGTCTAACTCAATGAAACTAAGCCATGCCGTGTGGGGCCACCCAAGATGGACAGGTCATGGTGGAGAGGTCTGACAGAATGTGATCCACTGGAGAAGGGCATGGCAAACCACTTCAGTATTCTTGCCTTGAGAACCCCATGAACAGTATGAAAAGGCAAAAAGATAGGACACTGAAAGAGGAACTCCCCAGGTCGGTAGGTGCCCAATATGCTACTGGAGATCAGTGGAGAAATAACTCCAGAAAGAATGATGGGATGGAGCCAAAGCAAAAACAATACCCAGCTGTGAATGTGACTGATGATAGAAGCAAAGTCTGATGCTGTAAAGAGCAATATTGCATAGGAACCTGGAATGTTAAGTCCATGAATCAAGGCAAATTGGAAGTGGTCAAACAGGAGATGGCAAGAGTGAACGTTGACATTATAGGCACCAACGAACTAAGATGGACTGGAATGGGTGAATTTAACTCAGATGACCATTTTATCTACTACTGTGGGCAGGAATCCCTTAGAAGAAATGGAGTAGCCATCATGGTCAACAAAAGACTCCAAAATGCAGTACTTGGATGCAATCTCAATAATGACAGAATGATCTCTGTTCGTTTCCAAGGCAAACCATTCAATAACACGGTAATCCAAGTCTATACCCCAACCAGTAACAATGAAGAAGCTGAACTTGAACAGTTCTATGAAGACCTACAAGACCTTTTAGAACTAACACCCAAAAAAGACGTCCTTTTCCTTATAGGGGACTGGAGTGCAAAAGTAAGAAGTCAGGAAACACCTGGAGTAACAGGCAAATTTGGCTTGGAGTACAGAATGAAGCAAGGCAAATGTTACTAGAGTTTTCCAAGAGAACGCACTGATCATAGCAAACACCCTCTTCCAACAACACAAGAGAAGACTCTACACATGGACATCACCAGATGGTCAATACCGAAATCAGATTGATTATATTCTTTGCAGCCAAAGATGGAGAAGCTCTATACAGTCAGCAAAAACAAGACTGGGAGCAGACTGTGGCTCAGATCATGAACTGCTTATTTCCAAATTCAGACTTAAATTGAAGAAAGTAGGAAAAACCACTCGACCATTCAGCTATGATGTAAATCAAATCCCTTATGATTATACAGTGGAAGTGACAAATAGATTTAATTGACTAAATATGATAGTCAGAGTGCCTGATGAACTATGGATGGAGGTTCGTGACATTGTACAGGAGACAGGGATCAAGATCATCCCCATGGAAAAGAAATGCAAAAATCAAAATGGCTGTCTGAGGAGGCCTTACAAATAGCTGGGAAAAGAAGAGAAGTGAAAAGCAAAGGAGGAAAGGAAAGATATTCCCATCTGAATGCAGAGTTCCAAAGAATAGCAAGGAGAGATAAGAAAGCCTTCCTCAGCGATCAATGCAAAGAAATAGAGGAAAACAACAAAATGGGAAAGACTAGAGATCTCTTCAAGAAAATTAGAGATACCAAGAGAACATTTCATGCAAAGATTGGCTCGATAAAGGACAGAAATTGTATGGACCTAACAGAAGCAGCAGATATTAAGAAGAGGTCGCAAGAATACGCAGAAGCACTATACAAAAAGATCTTCCTCTCATAAACATGTGTTAATGTGAATGTTTAGAAGATAATGTAGCATAAATAGCTCTATTTGGTGGGAAGGTGGACTGAAGAACTTTTAGGCCACATATCACTTCTTAAAAAATATTAATTGATTATTATTAAAAAATGAATAACAGAAACTTTGCATTAGCTTTTGTCAGTTATCCTAATAGTATATATTTTTAATACTTGTTAAAGGTAAATTAAATTAAGAAAAATGATTGGCATAATAAGCCTAAACTGTTACACATAAAAAACATAATACTTATGCATAATAAGCTGATAAATAGTTTTTCATCATAGAAATATAATAAGAAATAATTTTTCATCACTTTTACATTATTCATGCTATACTGTAAATGTCTTTGAAATATATCTACTACTAATCATATATTTGTGTGTTCATAAATTTCTCATAGGCTGTTCCATAACATGTTACTGGAAACTTTTTGACCAACCCAATATATGAATAATAAAAAAATAGGGCCAAGTATGATTAAATTATTGGCCTAAATTTAATCAATATAATGATTTAATTTGATTTGATGTAATGGCTGATCTTGTGTAACACCTAAGGATCTCAATTCTCAATTTACTAACTTTCTAATGTACCATTTTTTTTTCTTGAGTGTTTTCAGTCATGACATAATGTAAATATCATGTAAATATCATGACAAAGAGGAGGAGTAAAATAAAAACAATAAGTGCCGGAAAAGGAAAATTAATATATGTAGCCACTCTTATTCTTCAATTCCTTGATTGTTGTAAGGTTTACCTGGGACTTTTATTTTACTTATTCATTATTTATTGACATATAGTTGATGTACAATATTATATATGTTAAATATATACAATACAGTTACTCACAGTTTAAGGGTTGAACTCCATTTTTAGTTATTATAAAATATTGGCTATATTCCCTAGGTTGCAAAGTATATCCTTATAGTTTATTTTATATATAATAGTTTGTACCTCTTAATCCCCTATCTTTATGTTGCCCCTCTCTCTTTCTGTCTCCCCCTTGGTAACCACTGGCTTGTTCTCCATATTTATGAGTCTGCTTTGCTGTTGTTTTTGTTGTTATATTCACTAGTCTGTTGTGTTTTTTTTAGCTCCACATATAAGTAATAACATAGAGCATTTTTCTTTCTAGCTTATTTCACTTCTCATAATACCCTCCAAGTGCATCCATGTTGCTACTTGTGACAAGATTTCATTCTTTCTTATGAGTGCTATTACATTTTATATCTCTAGATACATCAAAAGGATCAACTTTGATTTCTTAAAATTTTAGTAGTATTATTAGTAAAATTTATACATCTGCAAAGCCAAACTTTTTCTTAATAGCAGCCACCTATTTTCCTTGTTCTGACATCCAAAGATGTACACAACTTTCTCCTTCCCTGTCTTATAAAAGCCCTGTTCTAGTGGGAACTTCTCATGTGTATAAAGCAAAATTAAGGGACAAGAAATATTAACCAGGCCATGGAAAGCTACATAGAAAGTGTGGTTGTATCACAGTATGTCCTGTGCACATTGAATTATCACTTTAGTTACACTGTGTTAGTAGTACCATTGTGTTCTTTCCAAACAGTAAAAGACTAAAAGCCTGGACAGAAGGGCATGCACATGAGTTCTGTTTCTTTTTTGATTAGAAATAAACATCAAGTATCATTAAAAAAATAAATAAAACTCTCGATGTACTGAAATACTTTCTGGTGATTTAATATTGTTGAATCAATTATTTGTGAGAAATGATTCCTTCATTACAGTAATTCACTCAAACTAAATGAACCATTTTATTCCCTGTATACCATTTCTTTGCAGTCTTATAAATGCCACCTACATAATTAAGTGATAAAGTTAAAGTGGAATCAAGGAAACCAGTAAAAACATGTGACAGTGTTTATGTATCTGAAAAATAAGAGAACTATTTCCTATCTCATACCCTATAACAACAACAAGAAGTTATAACACTCAAATCAGCATCAACCAATGTATATAATTTTGCTGACCTTGAAAAGACAAGACATCTGCTAAGGAGTTTGCTATTACAGAGCTCTCAAGAAAGACAAAGTGCTATAACGCTGTATAATCAGCAACCACAAAGCAAATCCTCTGTAGGAAAACAGACATGATTCTAAAAATATTTAAAAGCTGAGTAAACAAGTATTCAGAATTATAGAATAAAGAATATGAAAACGAGACATAAAGTAACAAGCCAATTTCACAGTAAAATACAAAGCACAAGGCAAGAAAATATGGGACAGGAAGAAGCACATACCGAGAATGACTGAACTATTTATTGTCTTCCCTTGTTTAAGCTTATAACCAGCTTGTTCACCTAATCACCTACCATACTTCTAAGGAACCACTAGGGTTGATCATTATGCCTACATTCCCATTTACCTTAGATTACCATTTAACTCTTCAGGAGTCTCAGAGCATGCATCATCACAGGAATACTTTTCTCAATTTGGCTTTGTACAACCGCTCATCAGACTTTACTATCTGCCTTCTCAGTCTTCTCCAATGTACTTCAGGCCATTTATAGTTTGTCATCAGCAACAATTTTAAATCAACAACGTCTACTCAAAAGACCCTCAGTATTCTTACTTTACTGTAAATAAAATTTTTCTGCATATTCTTCAACTGGTGTGTATTCTTTATGTCAAACCCACCCAATCATAAGCCTAAAAGTGTATTAGGAATTCTTCTTGCTGTTAAATCCAAAACCTGTATTCTCCATTCTCCTCAGGTAATGCCTATCACCAGACTTTACTACATAGTATTTTGTTGTTGTTGTTATTGTCATTTGTGATGGACTGGCATTTCCATCTAAGTCACTGAAGACTTAATTCAGAGTATCCTCTTCACCACTACTCGTTTACCATTGTGTGTGATAGTCACTCAGTCATGTGTGACTCTTTGCGACCCCATGGATTTTGCCTTGCCAGTATCTTCTGTCCATGGAATTCTCCAGGCAAGAATACTGGAGTGGGTTGCCATTTCCTTCTCCAATTTACCATTATAAGTAATTTCAGTATCACTTAAATTCCTTCCTTGATCTATTCTTCCAAATGTTCTCTGCCTACTGTCTCACTTTTATCCAGTGTCTCATGCTTACCAGTAAATGTTTCACCTTCAAAACATATTTTAAATATTCTACTTTCTGATCATCACTGCCATTCCTTCCTATTTAATTAAGTCAGTATTTCTAGTTCAGATAATTTTTGATTCTCCAAGGACTTCCCAGCAATCGTTTTACTATTTTCACTCTGGTAAATTTTTCATTTCTCCCACTATAACTGTAATCACACCTAATCAATGATCTTAACTACTTTGTCTAACTTTCCTGGTCTCACTACTTGGAAAAATGCTAAGCCTTGTTATATTCAACTATTCCATACTCTGTGTCTGAATCTGAGTCTTTAAAAGGTTTTCCCATGATGCTGTCACTTCCCTGGTTTCCTTGATGCCATCAGATTGAGCAGATACCAGTCCTACTTTCAGTTATTTTCTCTAATCACCTTGTTTTTTATCTTTCTACCTGAAATTATATTATGGACCTATTAAGATGCTTAGTATACATTTATCCTTATTGTTATGAAATATTATGAGAACTAGTAGCTGTAACCACTTTTATTATCACTATACTACAAGGAGAGATAAGAAAGCCTTCCTCAGTGATCAATGCAAAGAAATAGAGGAAAACAACAGATTGGGAAAGACTAGAGATCTCTTCAAGAAAATTAGAGATACCAAGGGAACATTTCATGCAAAGATGGGCTTGATAAAGGACAGAAATGGTATGGACCTAACAGAAGCAGAAGATATTAAGAAGAGGTGGCAAGAGTATACAGAAAAACTGTACAAAAAAGGTCTTCACGACGCAGATAATCGTGATGGTGTGATCACTCACCTAGAGCCAGACATCCTGGAATGTGAAGTCAAGTGGGCCTTAGAAAGCATCACTACGAACAAAGCTAGTGGAGGTGATGGAATTGCAGTTGAGCTATTTCAAATCCTGAAAGATGATGCTGTGAAAGTGCTGCACTCGATGTGCCAGCAAATCTGGAAAACTCAGCAGTGGCCACAGGAATGGAAATGGTCAGTTTTCATCCCAATCCCAAAGAAAGGCAATGCCAAAGAATGCTTGAACTACTGCACAATTGCACTCATCTCACAAGCTGGTAAAGTAATTCTCAAAATTCTCCAAGCCAGGCTTCAGTAATACGTGAACCATGAACTTCCAGATGTTCGAGCTGGCTTTAGAAAAGGCAGAGGAACCAGAGATCAAATTGCCAACATCTGCTGGATCATCGAAAAAGCAAGAGAGTTCCAGAAAAACATCTATTTCTGCTTTATTGACTACGCCAAAGCCTTTGACTGTGTGGACCACAATAAACTGTGGAAAATTCTGAAAGAGATGGGAATACCAGACCATCTGATCTGTCTCTTGAGAAACCTGTATGCAGGTCAGGAAGCAACAGTTAGAACTGGACATGGAACAACAGACTGGTTCCAAATAGGAAAAGGAGTATGTCAAGGCTGTATATTGTCACCCTGCTTATTTAACTTATATGCCGAGTACATCATGAGAAACCCTGGGCTGGAAGAAGCACAAGCTGGAATCAAGATTGCTGGGACAAATATCAGTCACCTCAGATATGCAGATGACACCATCCTTATGGCAGAAAGTGAAGAACTAAAGAGCCCCTTGATGAAAGTGAAAGAGGAGAGTGAAAAAGTTGGCTTAAAGCTCAACGTTCAGAAAACTAAGATGATGGCATATGGTCCCATTACTTCATGGGAAATAGATGGCGAAACATGGAAACAGTGTCAGACTTTATTTTTGGGGGCTCCAAAATCACTGCTGATGGTGATTGCAGCCATGAAATTAAAAGACGCTTACTCCTTGGAAGGAAGATTATGACCAACCTAGATAGCATATATAAAAGCAGAGACATTAATTTGCCAACAAAAGTCCATCTAGTCAAGGCTATGGTTTTTCCAGTAGCCATGTATGGATGTGAGAGTTGGACGGTGAAGAAAGCTGAGCGCCGCAGAATTGATGCTTTTGAACTGTGGTGTTGGAGAAGACTCTTGAGATTCCCTTGGACTGCAAGGAGATCCAACTAGTCCATCCTAAAGGAGATCAGTGCTGGGTGTTCATTGGAAGGACTGATGTTGAAGCTGAAACTCCAATACTTTGGCCACCTCATGCGAAGAGTTGACTCATTGGAAAAGACCCTAATGCTGGGTAGGATTGATGGCAGGAGGAGAAGGGGACGACAGAGGATGAGATGGTTGGATGGCATCACTAACTCGATGGAGATGGGTTTGGGTAGGCTGCGGGAGTTGGTGATGGACAGGGAAGCCTGGCGTGCTGCGATTCATGGGGTTGCAAAGAGTCGGACACAACTGAGCGACTGAACTGAACTGATACTACAGTCCATAGTGGGGTGCAAAGTGTTGAACATGGCTGAGCGACTAAGCACAACACAACTCATTAGAAGACTGCCTGGTACAGAGGAATGTGTGATTTAATAAGATTTCTATAAACGTATAGCCTCTTATTGAAGAAAAATCGGCAGAAGGTATGAATGTGCCATTATTTTAATAAAATGCAATATTAGTTCTTTATGATAAATTATTTCCCCTATCGTAAGTCAGTGTCTTGTAACTCTTTAATTTCAAAGGCTGTGGACTTTGACTAGATTTTAATCCTGAGACTATCTACTAGTTGTTTTATTTATCTGAGCAAGTTACCTTTCTGAATCCTATTTTTCTCGTATGTTAAGCAAAAGTTTTTTTTTAAAAAAGAGGAACAATCAATAAAGTTATCTCTTAGGGATGTTTTGATATTTAAATGAAATAGTGCATTCCAATTACCAAAAACTCTTAAGAACTAATTAAAAGATGTGATATATGTAACAAAGATTTGTGACTGCTGAAATTAACAAAGATAAGGGGGAAATAGACCATAAACATTTCAAAGGCAGAGCACATGGGCAAATTGAGCCAAGTAAGTAATAAATACCGTAATATAGTGTCTATTAGTTCACATCTTCACATGGCCATGCCATGTACTTTGCCATCAGTTACTGTTCCTCAGAAGTGCAAAGTAATCATTCTTATACAAATGTATATGGAAAATTGTAAACTTACTATTATGCTAATATAATTCTCCTATTTATCAATCACATATGAATGGATCAGAGTTATAGAAAAGAGCAAATAAATAGAGCATGAATAATCTTGCAGACAAAAAAATCTGCTGTTCAATAGGACAAAAAACTAGAAAACATTCTTCACTTCACATCTCAAATGATATATTATATATATATATATATATATATATATATATATATATATTTGCCACCACTGAGATAAACACACATGCACATGGAGTATGAGGACATTATGAGAACCTTCTAAACAAAGAGCTTGAAGTTGATGTTGGAGGTAGTAAGGTAGTAAGGACAATATACTAGAGTGAGTCAATATGTGAGAAAATGGATCTAACCGGAGGTTATTGCAGGTATATATCTAGATTACAAAGACCTAAACTGTAGTGATGAAAATTAGCTATTTTCAAATTTCAAATATATCAGTGGTAGGGAATGGGTAACTTTTTAGTAGTAGTCATTTATTTAATCGTCAGATATCCCTTTCAGTAATTTGCATTACAATCTCTGAATACAGTCTAAGAATTTTAATAAATATACTTAATAACATGGCTGTATATAAATATACCTACACAACCACACTTATATACACAAACACAAATAGTTACTCTTATAATTGAGATACTGCTAGCAGTGATTTCTAAATTGAGACATTCTTGATTAAAGAAGAAGCACTTGAAGATAAAGGGAAATGAAATTAAAGGAATAAAACTTCTAAGGATATGGAGAAAGGATTACATAGTGAAGCGAAGAATTCAATTCGGACCAAGCAAAAAGAAAACAGTTTAGATAAAGTATAAAAAAAAATCTTAAGTTAGATGATAAATGACAAAGATGGGTGGTGTTCTACAGACTATGTATCTCTGTGAGTTCCAGAACTGGGAATCCTGAAGCAAGAAAGAGAGATGTTTAGAATAGTATATGTTCAAGAGATTGCTCAAGTCATATTGGCATAGGGAATTAAGATATTCTGTTGTTCAGAACATGTAGATATATCTAATTGTAATGTGTTAATCATAACATATTTGTATTATATATATAGGGCATCCCAGGTGGAGCAATGGTAAAGAAACCACCTGCCAATGCAGGAGACACAAGAGATGAGGGTTCTATCCCTGAGTTTGGAGGATCCCCTGGAGGAGGAAATGCCAACCCACTCCAGTATTCTTGCCTGAGAAATCCCATAGACAGAGGAGCCTGGTGGGCTACAGTCCATGGGGTCACAAAAAGTGGACATGACTGAGTGACTGAGCACACAATCATTGTTTGGAATTTCTGAAAATATTTTGTCTATACTAAAAAACACTAGCCAGGAAAGATTGCTTAATTCATATAGATGCATTTGATAATTTTCTGAAAAGACTTCAGAGCATCTCTATACTTCCCCAGCTCTATGATGGAAAAAGAAAATGTTTTAATGATCTGTTCATTTTATGATATGCCCTCGGTCAGTTGAGTCACTCAATCATGTCCAACTCTTTGCGATGCCACAGACTGCAGCAGTCCAGGCTTCACTGCCCATCACCAACTCCCAGAGCATGCTCAAATTCATGTCCATTGAGTCAGTGATGCCATCCAACCATTTCATGCTCTATCTTTCCCAGTATCAGGGTAGTTTCCAATGAGTCAGCTCATATCAGGTGGCCAAAATATTGGCATTTCAGCTGCAGTATCAGTCCTTCCAATGAATATTCAGGGTGGATTTCTTTTAGGATTGACTGGTTTGATCTCCTTGCTTTCCAACGGACTCTCAAGAGTCTTCTCCAACACCATGGTTCAACAGCATCAGTTCTTCAGCACTCAGCTTTCTTTATGGTTCAACCCTCATCTCTAGCATCATCTTTTAAAAAAGATTTCACAGTTTTCTAACGTATAGTTGTTGAGCTATTTTGAAATTTGCTTAAGAAAAAGAAAATTGGAAATATCCTATCAACTATTTGAGGATCATGAGAGGCTCTGTGGACAAAGTGCAATATTTATTGATGCTAATACAAAGTAAAATTTATATAGTTTTAATGCATTCAGTATTAATCAATTATAGGAGTTTATTCAATCTGTGTATGTGCTTGTACACATGCATGTTTCTGAATGGTGAATGTCTTGATGGCTAGACTATGAATATTCATCTTTTTAGTATTAGCATAGCATGGTTCCTGATTAACTTGATTAGTGAATATATGATTAATTAAATTGAATTAAATGATAATACTCAAGTAGCAAAATAAAAAAATATAAGGTAAAAGTTGAAAATACAGATAATTTAAACTATTTTGTTGTGAGGTAATCATGTAGAAACAGATCATCTTCTGTGAAATATAATTTTGTAAATTAAGACATATATTTGCTTCAAAATTATAATGATTCTTTCTCTAAAACTAAAGTTAAAGTCTAGTGTCTCAGTTGTGTCCGACTCTTTGCGACCCCATGAACCACAGCACGCCAGGCCTCTCTGTCCATCACCAACTGCCGGAGTCCGCCCAAACCCATAACCATTGAGTCAGTGATTCCATCAAACCATCTCATCCTCTGCCATCCCCTTCTCCTCCTGCCCTCAATCTTTCCCAGCATCAGGGTCTTTTCAAATGTGTCAGTTCTTCGCATCAGGTGGCCAAATTATTGGAATTTCAGCTTCAACATCAGTCCTTCCAATGAACACCCAGGACTGATCTCCTTTAGGATGGACTGTTTGGATCTCCTTGCAGTCCAAGGGACCCTCAAGAGTCTTCTCCAAACCACATTTCAAAAGCATCAAATTTTTGGCATTCAGCTTTCATTATAGTCCAACTCTCACATCAATACATGACTACTGGAAAAACCATACCCTTGACTAGATGGACTTTTGTGGACAAAGTAATGTCTCTGCTTTTTAATATGCTGTCTAGGTTTGATAAAACTTTCCCTCCAAGGAGTAAGCATCATTTAATTTCATGGCTGCAGTCACCATCTGCAGTGATTTTGGAGCCCAAAAAAATAAAGTCAGCCACTGTTTCCACTGTTTCCCTATGTATTTGCCATGAAGTGGTGGGACCGGATGCCATCATCTTAGTTTTCTGAATGTTGAGCTTTAAGCCAACTTTTTCACTCTCCTCTTTCACTTTCATCAAGAGGCTATTTAGTTCTTCTTCACTTTCTGCCATAAGGGTGGTGTCATCTGCATATCTGAGGTTATTGATACTAGAACTGAAGAAAAATAAATACTATGTGGCATTAAATTATAAATGATGCATTAAAGTGACGGTGTTAGTCACTCAGTCATGTCAGACTCTTTTGCCACACCAGACTGTAGCCTGCCAGCTTCCTCTCGCCACAGAATTCTCCAGGCAACAATACTGAAGTGGGTAGCCATTCCCTTCTCCAGGCAGTTTTCCTAACCCAGGGATTGAACAGAAGTCTCTCACATTGCAGGCAGATTCTTTACCATCTGAGCCACTAGGCAAGTCCTTATAGTACCCTAAATGAAGAGGAGATATTTAGAAAAGTCAATTAAATTTTTTAATGAATGAAATATAATTCATGAAAATTCACTCTCTTTTCCTGGAATACCTTTTTTTTTTCTTTTTTAAGTCATCAAGGATGCAGCTAACTGATGGGTGTCGTTATTTCCAGCTTAGAGAACCCTATATAATCCAGAATCTCTTTGTCCAGTGGTACACCTGTTAGAATTTCTTCAAAGACCAGAACATCAAAACTGACAGGTTTTATTAACTTATCTCAGTCTTGAAATCTACGTGTAATAGGAAAAAATTGATGAATTTTCTGCCCAATTGTAAAAGGGCCCTATAGTACTTTAGTGATTAAATTTCTAGAAGGGGCATAGCCTCTTAATCCATAACTTTCACAAAATGTAACCTTGACTGTTATCAAAGGATAAAGAACCTGCCAAATTACTCCATTTCTCCATCTAAGTTATTGACAAGGTTCATAATTCCTTTTGCTGGAGGAAACCATTAGAGAAAGAATGTTAGCTGCTTCTTGATTTAGCAGTAGATCAGTTTTGTAAGAAAAGCATTCTGCCACTTCTTTCTTTGGTGGCATTTATCATTTTCCTAGCTTCTTTTGTTGAAGAGATCAGGGAATTCTACAGCCTTGTCAGAGAGGCTCCTTTCAGATTGCCTAGAGAATACTCATTATTCTATCCTATAAATCCTTCTACTGTGTTATCTTTATTTGAGTTACTCTCTTTGAACCTTTCAAAGTTTAGCATTGTTTATATCTCCCTGGCCTTATGGCAAAGATGTGTATGCATTTCAACTGTCACAATAAATTATATATTCCTTCATGTGGCTGAAACTACAGTTGTACTGCTAAATCCACTGTTCCTTCTCTTGCTTTTTTCCTAGAGCTCTGTTTGGGAGCTGCGGAGGTAAGTGATCCAATGGATTACAAACATCATTGAAACTTCTTATGATTTTGACAAGTAATAGATAACATGCAGGTGAAAGTGAAAGTAAAGTCTCTCAGTCCTGTCCGACTCTTTGTGATCCCATGGACTGTAGCCTACCAGGCTCTTCTGTCCATGGGATTTTCTGGGCAAAAGTACTGGAGTGGGTTGCCATTTCCTTCTCCAGGGTATCTTCCCATCCCAGGAATCAAACCCATGTTTCCTGCATTGCAGGCAGATGCTTTACCCTCTAAGCCACCAGAGAAGTCATGCAAGTCATGGGCAAAAATGATTTTGCTTTTGCTTTCAGAAACTAATTTTATGACAGAGAGCCAGTGCACAAATTACACTTCAGCTATTTGTCATTCATTTTTTTTTTACCTTAGTTTATATACTACCAACTCTTGTTAGTCACACAATAGAAAATGGCATTAGCAGTTTCAAGCCATATTTTCATTCTTTCCTTTTATTCATATGAATGATTGCTTTTAATTTAATAGTTGGTTTTATGGTGACATATGGCATTAGACAGAGATTTCAGTTATTGGAACCAATTGAGAACTAGCCTTAGAGTGATATCACTATTAATTATTACATAATTTCTAAATTAACTTTCTAGTTAGCTTCCTACTTGCCAATGGGGAGTAACAATAACCTTTACCATGGAAAATAAATTGATATTATTTTGATTTCTACCTGAAGAAATTGGCAAAAATATAACTCAGTAAAACAAGGACAGTGGAGATTAGTGGTTAGAGTACAAGGTATAGAGTCATATTATATAGATCCCCTAAGTGAATTATATATTTTGAATTTCAGCTCAGCCATTTATTAGCTTTGTGACCTTGTTCAAGTTATCTAATCTTTTTTTAAAAGACTTCATCTGTAAAATGAAAATTATAATACTACTAGGTGACCATAGAGATGTATTTTTTTTTAATTTGCTATATGGAAATATCTTAGGAGATTCATGACCCAAAGTGAGTGTTTGACAAATTTGACTATATTTATTTTACGTTGATATTATAAATGTTAATGCAAGTTAGCTAGAGATTAACACAGAGATATTATACGGCACAATATTTCATAGCAAGTACTCAACTTTGATGCTGGCTGTAATTTTAGAAACCACAGGACAGTTATCACAAGAAAAAAAGCTTTCCCTTCATTCTTCTTCATGATTTCTTCCAATTTTCTTAAACACAATTTTTTATCAATTTTGACAAATATATTGCTAGTCCATATAAACTCTATAAGCAGGAAAATTCCATAGAATTGCTATTCTAATTTCATGGTGGTATTATTTCGGATGGTTTTCTTTCTTTAATTTTTATGTATTTATTTTGAGTTCTACAGCCAATTGCAACAGATGTTTGGTAGAGTCTCCACACCACACACACACCAACAAGCAAATCTCAGGACACCATAGTGACATCCTATAATTGGAATCAATTCTGACACTATGTACCTGGAGAGATCATCCGGTTCCACAGGTTAAATGTTACATCCTATAAACCTTCCCTTCTCCCCCACCCCCCGCCATCTTCTGATGCCAGGTGCAGGTCTAAGTTCTCACCTGCACTTCTAACCAATTGGCCTCAGAGATTCCCATGACCCCTTCCTTGGCTTCAATTAATTTGCTAGTGCAACTAACAGAACTCAGAGAAACATTGTACTTAACTACATGTTTCTTTAAAGAAAAAAATACAAAACTTTTTATTGGAGTATATTCAATTAAAAATGTGATAGCTTCAGGTGGACTGCAAAGGAACTCTGTCATACATATACAAGTATTCATAACAGGTTTCCTAAAAAGGAATATAACTCAGGAATAGCTAGATGGATGAGATACGAAGGGCAAGGTAAATGGAAATGTCACAGAGTTTCCAGGCTCCCTCTCCAAATCTACACAAGCCTCTCTGAACCCCCTCCATTGGGATTTTTATGAAAGCTTCATTACATGGGCATGATTGAATAAATCACAGGTGATTGGAAATTGTTTCAATTTCCAGTCCCTCTGAGAGTTCCAACCCACTAATTACAGCTTGACAATCAGTACCGATCTTTCAGCTAGGTCTAGAATTCACCTCATTAACATGAAAAAAAAAAAAGAACCTTTATGCTGTTATCACTTAAAAAATTTCAAGGGTTTAAGAAGCTCTGTGCCAGAAAAAGACAACAAATAAAATACATATATATTTTTTTATAAATCACAATATAACAGCATCTTAATATATTTCGATGAATTTAAAAGGAAGCATGAGCTAGAAACACTAAAAAACTTGTATTGCTTAAAAATTTCTAAATAAAAAAGTAATAAAACTTTTGTTTCAAATAAGGATGCAGAATATTTATGGTGAATTATCTAGAAACAATTCATCAAGTGTTTGGTATGCATGCTTACCTCAGTCAGACTCTTATATAGTTAATTTGACAATTATATATGTGTTGATATAGACTTCGAAAATACAGGTTTTGATACAACTTTGAACATATATAGTAAATGTTATATGATCTGTTACTTTAAAGAAGATTGAGTCTCATTGAATAGATTTGAAATACTCATTGGACTTTATATGCCATCCACCTCTAAAGCTAGTTTTAATTATAATGATGGTAGACTGTGGTGTATAGAGACATGAGTATGAAAATCATTGATGTTCTCCAGGAAAGACTTCAAGATACAAACAAAAGCAATGATTACAAATGTTAATGAATAAATAGAGGAAAAGGTCAGTTTTCGTTTCAATACCAAAGAAAGGCAATGCCAAAGAATGCTCAAACTACCACGCAATTGCACTCATCTTACATGCTAGTAAAGTAATGCTCAAAATTCTCCAAGCCAGGCTTCAGCAATACGTGAACTGTGAACATCCAGATGTTTAAGCTGGTTTTAGAAAAGGCAGAGGAATCAGAGATCAAATTGCCAACATCCGCTGGATCATCGAAAAAGCAAGAGAGTTCCAGAAAAACACCTATTTCTGCTTTATTGACTATGCCAAAGCCTTTGACTGTGTGGATCACAATAAACTGTGGAAAATTCTGAAAGAGATGGGAATGAATACCAGACCATCTGACCTGTCTCTTGAGAAACCTGTATGCAGGTCAGGAAGCAACAGTTCGAACTGGACATGGAACAACAGACTGGTTCCAAATAGGAAAAGGAGTATGTCAAGGCTGTATATTGTCACCCTGCTTATTTAACTTATATGCAGAGTACATCATGAGAAACGCTGGGCTGGAAGAAACACAAGCTGGAATCAAGATTGCCAGGAGAAATATCAATAACCTCATATATGCAAATGACACTACCCTTATGGCAGAAAGTGAAGAAGAACTAAAGAGCCTCTTGATGGAGGTGAAAGAGGAGAGTGAAAAAGTTGGCTTAAAACTCAATATTCGGAAAACTAAGATCATGGCATCTGGTCCCATCACTTCAATGCAAATAGATGGGGAAACAGTGAGACACTTTATTTTTAGGCTCCAAAATCACTGCAGATGGTGACTGCAGCCATGAAATTAAAAGACGTTTACTCCTTGGAAGAAAAGTTATGACCAGCCTAGACAGCATAGTAAAAAGCAGAGACATTATTTTGCCAACAGAGGTCCATCTAGTGAAAGCTATGGTTTTTCCAGTAGTCATGTATTGATGTGAGAGTTGGACTACAAAGAAAGCTGAGCACTGAAGAATTGATGCTTTTGAACTGTGGTGTTGGAGAAGACTCTTGAGAGTCCCTTGGAGGGCAAGGAGATCAAACTAGTCCATCCTAAAGAAGATCAGTCCTGGATATTCATTGGAAGGACTGATGTTGAAGCTGAAACTGCAATATTTTGGCCACCTGATGAGAAGAACCAACTCATTGGAAAAGACCCTGGGAAAAGATGCTGGGAAAGATTGAAGACAGAAGGAGAAGGGGACGACACAGGATGAGTTGGATGGCAATCACTGACTCAATGGACATGAGTTTGAGTAAACTCCAGGAGTTGTTGATGGACAGGGAGGCCTGGGGTGCTGCAGTTCATGGGGTCGCAAAGAGTTGGACACAACTTAGTGACTGAACTGAACTGAACTGAACTGATCTGATTACTTACAAATCCAGTTTTGGTGATGGAATTCTATCTGAACTATTTAAAATACTAAAAGAAGTTCTTGTTAAAGTGTTGCAAATTTCGAAAACTCAGCAGTGGCCACAAGACTGTAAAAGGTTAGTTTTCATTCCAATCCCAAAGAAGCGTAGTGTCAAAGAATGTTCAAACTACAGTACAGTTGTGTTTATTTCACATGCTACTGAGGTTATGCTCAAAATCCTTCAAGTGAGATTTCAACAGTACGTGAACAGAGAACTTCCAGATATATAATCCAGATTTAGAAAAAGCAGAGGAACCTGAGATCAAATTGCCAACATTTGTTGAATCCTAGAGAGATTTACTAATGATTCCAGTAAAATACCTACTTCTTCACTGACTACACTAAAGCCTTTGACTATGTGGATAACAACAAACTGTGGAAAGTTCTTAAAGAGATGGGAATACCAGACCACCTTACCTGTTTTCTGAGAAACCTGTATGCTTGTCAGGAAGCAACAGTTAAAACTGAACATGGAATAAGTGACTTGTTCCAAATTGGGAAAGGAGTATGTCAAGGTGACAAGTATATTGTCACCCTGTTTGTTTAACTTATATGCAGAGTACATCATGCAAATGCCAGGGTGGATGAATCACAAGCTGGAATCAAGATTGCTAGGAGAAATATCAACAATATATATCTTTGTATAGATATATATAGTATATATAATATATATTATAGTATATATATTTATAGAAAATAAAATATATAATGTAATTAATATATAATTATAATATAATATATACAATATATGATGCATATATATTTATATATATATTATATATATATATATATATAAATATATATAATCTTCTTCATGAGAAAATTTTTGAGGGCTAATGAGAAATTTCCTGTCTTCATTTATTCATTACATGTATCATAATGTCACATACACAAAAAGTATTCAGTAAATATTCTGCATCTTTCCTGAAAGAAAATAATGAAATAATTTTCCTAGCTTGCTCAAGTATTTTTTAAAAATTTGATGTTAAATTATGAGCTTTAAGTATTTTCTGAAAAGAAACATTGTTCAAATAAATCTAGAAGTATTGAAAATGCTCCTTTGCAAAATCTATAGAATGTACAACACCAAAAATGAATTCTAATGCAAAGATTGTAACTATGGACTTAGGGCAATAATGGTGTGTCATTGTAGGTTCAGGGAGTATAACAAATGTACTCTTCTGAATGTTATGGTGGAGAATACTGTCCATGGTCTTCTGTGGTCGCCCAGCATAAAGAATCCACTTGCAATGCAGGCGACGAGGGTTTGATCCCTGAGTCAGGATGATCCCCTGGAGGAGGAATGGCAACCCACTCCAGTATTCTTGCTGGGAAAAATGCCATGGAGAGAGGAGCCCATGGGATCCCAAAAAGTCAGACATGACTGGGACTGAGCATGCATGCTGTCCATGTGTGGGGCAGGGGTATATTGGAACTCTGTATATTTTCTGCACAATCTATTGTGAATCTAAAAATGACCTAAAAATAAAGTTTATTAAAAATTGTTAACTAGTAATTACAGGCATCATCACTATGTTAACAATTATAGGTAAACTAATCAAAAAGTTGTAAAAATAAAAATTAAACAAATTTCATATATATATATATATTTCCCTATAAATACTAGGGGATATCTCTTAATGAGGAAAATATAACCATTAATATAACCATTAATAAAATTAAATAACAATTTAAATGCAATTTTTAAGAATTCCTATGTGATAGATATTTAATCAGTATAAATACATGAAGTAAAAGAAAAATGCTCTATATTTGCTTAAATACAAAGACATACCTTATATTGATTAATGACTTTCACATATAGAATGTTTCTTGTTAGAATGGAAAAGTTCAAATAAAACTTTGAGTTTTGAAGATTAAAGTATGAGTTAAAGAGTTAGATATAAAAATGTTCACTATGAAGGGGTATTTAGCAAAGTATTATTTTTGAGTTCCCTGTAAAAATATGATTTCCACATACTCTTTCCATTATAATATGGAACTTATACGTAAATCTGAACCAATTTGGGAAAAAGACTGTAATATAAATTCAAAATTATATATAAAACTTACATGCTTTGTGAAATTTCTGCTTAACATCATGAATGGTAGATTTTTGTGTCACCTGAAAAATAGAGAGAATGATTAAGAAAAGTATTCATTTGTTTGCTTCATATTCATTTAATAAGAAAACGTTTGCTTAATATGTTTAAAATATAAAATAAGTACAAAATGTCTAGCTTTTTTGTTTAGCTCTCTAGTCTATATCTCTGACAATTTTGAAAAATTGCCTCTTTATGGCTTTTGCCAAAGTTTTGTATTTATATATAACAGCAATAATGTCATGATGAGGTCATCCAAATTTTTATTTCAAAATTTATATTTATTAATTTTCTCTGCCTGTGATATTCATTTTCTGATTTCCATATTGGTGGGGCTATCAATTAAAAGTATGAATGAATTCAAATGAAATAAAGTAAAAGAGTTATCAGAGGAATCCAGGGATATAAAATTTATTTACACAAACAAAAGAGGGAAATATTTACTTCAGAATATCATGTAAAAAAAAATATATTCTAAGCCTCATAGTTATGTTTTTAAAATTTTCACCCAAAGGTGCCATAGAACTATCAAAAATCTGTTAGATATCTTTTTCGGTTGTTTAAGTGTATTATTATTATTATTTGGTCCTAATCTACAGAAATTAAATCTTTACAATGTTAGAAAAGGGCTTCCAAGTGGCACAGTAAAGAATCCGCCTGCCAATGCAGGAGATGCAAGAGACACAGGCTCTATCCCTGGGTAAGGAAGAACGTCTGGAGTAGAAAATGGCAACAACAACAAAAATGAGAAAAGTGTGGCAGAGGATGAGATAATTAGTTAGCATTAGCAACTCAATGGACAAGAATTTGAGCAAACTCAGATAGTGAAGGACAAGGAAGTCCGGTGTGCTGCAGTCACAAAGAGTTGGACATGACCTAGCAACTAAACAATAACTACAAAATTGTTAGAAAAGAGAATAAGGGAAAATGTTTCTTCATCTACATAGGAAAATTCATTAGGATAAGAGTTTTATCAAAACACCTCAAACCATCATAGTACTTTCTTACTTTCTGACTCAGTCCCTAGCCAGCTTGCAAACTGAAATTCCCCTCTGCTTCTGACTTCTCTTTGGTTTATGAAAAACCCAACAATCCTTCAAGGTCTATGTCAAAGACATTTTCATGTTCACACAAGTCAAATATATTTCCTTTCTCTAAACAAATATAGAATATTGTATGCATGGTTTATTTTAGTTTTTGCTTCACTAAAATCTTCTTACGGCTATTTTGAGAGGACAAAATGAAAAAAAAAGTGTCCAAAGGGATGGTATATAATAATATTAATATTTTAGGCAGTTATTATTGAAATTATTATATTTAATATTACATTATAAATCAAAAGCATAACAAAGAGTACATTTTTTTTTACTATATTCCATTCCCTCTTGTAACCAAGTGTGACAAACCATTCAGAATTTTTTATTTTCTTCTATGTTTCTAGTTTACTAAACCAGAAAGTTTCAAGCACTAAAGAATGATATTTTTTCCATTTGTGTTATGCTTTAAATAACAAAGGAAACCTAAATGATTCTGTTAGTGTGAAATTTTAAGTCCTTCATATCATTGTCTTTTCTAAATGTTGGAAAATATTTGAAAATTTGAGAGTATAACATATATTTATATGCTTAAACATATCATGTTTTAATTTTGATTATTAAACTTTGATATTTGAATTATATTTTTAAAGGTGATAGTTTGTTTTAACAATATTCACTCCACTATTTCATTGTTATTTAATAACCATAAATAACATTAGATAACAAAGCACCATTATATGTTGTGGCCTCTGACAAAGATGCCTAAGATCCATGTGTTATTCTCCAGAGTAACAAATATTTGTTCATCAGTCTTTTCAAGAGCCATCTATTTAAAAACATAATAATATATAATATAGTAATAATTTTCATGATTAACACCTCCTCAGTTAGGGTTCACTGTAGGCTCAGCTCTCGCTGTTTGAGGGCACATAATCTTGACTGTGTGGATCACAACAAACTGTGGAAAATTCTTAAAGAGATGGGAATAACAGACCACTTGCCCCCTGAGAAATCTGTATGCAGGTCAAGAAGCAACAGTTAAAACTGGACATGGAACAACAGACTGGTTCCAAATAGGAAAAGAGGTACTTCAAGGCTGTATCTTGTCACCCTGCTTATTTAACTTATATATAGAGTACATCATGAGAAATGCTGGACTGGATGAAGCACAAGTGGCAAGCAAGTTTGCCGGGAGAAATATCAGTAACCTCAGATTTGCAGATGACACAAAACTTATGGCAGAAAACGAAAAAAAAACTAAAGAGCCTCTTGATGAAAGTGAAAGAGGAGAGTGAAAAAGTTGGCTTAAAACTCATCATTCAGAAAACGAAGATCATGGCATCTGGTCCCATCACTTCATGGCAAATAGATGTGGAAACAGTGTCAGACTATTTTGGGGGGCTCCAAAATCACTACAGATGGTGACTACAGCCATAAAATTAAAAGACGTTTACTCCTTGGAAGAAAAGTTATGACCAACCTAGGCAGCATATTAAAAAGCAGAGATATTTCTTTGCCAAAAAAGGTCTGTCTAGTCAAAGCTTTGATTTTTCCAGTAGTCATCTGTGGATGTGAGAGTTAGACTATAAAGAAAGCTGAGCACCAAAGAATCGATGCTTTTGAAGTGTGGTGTTGGAGAAGACTCTTGGGAGTCCCTTGGACTGCAAGGAGATCCAACCAGTACATCCTAAAGGAAATCAGTCCTGAATATTCATTGGAATAACTGATCTTGAAGCTAAAACTCCAATATTTTGGCCACCTGATGTGAAGAACTGACTCATTTGAAAAGACCCTGATGCTGGGAAAGATTGAAGACAGGAGGAGAAGGGGACGACAGAGGATGAGCTAGTTGGATGGCATCACTGACTCAATGGACATGAGTTTGAGTGAGCTCCGGGACTCGGTGATGAACAGAGAAGCCTGGTGCACTGCAGTCCATGGAGTCGCAAAGAGTCGAACACGAGTGAACCACTGAAATGAACTGAACTGAATCTTGTGTATGCATGCTAGTGGTTCCAACAGTCCATGAAATCCTGGAAGACAGTTATCTGGTGTATCGTAGTTTGTGTTTCAACATGTAGCATATCAATCATATAGCATAAAATACAGTGTTAAGTCACTTTTGTTGAAGTGAAAAATAAAGCTGTGAGTAAAAATTTGCATGAAAACAGAAGCCCCTTGATCTGATATGAAAAATCTTTCACAAGTAGATTGCTATGGAAAAGCTGTATGCTTTGTTTTTCAAACCAGCATACAGTAAATGACAATCTTCTAACTTGGTGTATACACATTTTTCCCCTGAATTTATAGACTTCCAAGACTAAAATTATGGTACCCTGAAAAAAACCTACTTGTGGAAAGTGGGTTATTATTACAAGCTTTTCACAAAGTGTTAAATTTAATTTTTTATTGTTACATTTAAATTTCACTTGTTAAAAAAAAGCTGCTAACTGAATAAATCTTTGAGAACTGCCCTTTTCTAGAACAATTTTAGTCAAATACAGCAGAAACATATATGATTAACCGTGAAATGATTCAGACAGTAAGTGTTGCTCAATTAGCCACAAGATTGTGCTTGGTCAACTCTTTCAGTACTTTAGTTGTATTTAGAGCACAAAAAGAGGAAAATATCATCATTAATAGAGCATATAAGACTTTCTGATTACTAAATAAATGCCTCTGTAGATTCATTGAGAAATTTTTTCATAATAATTTCTACTTTTACCCAGTTTAAACAATGGAACCAACTATCTTTGCAATAATTTACTCATTTTTGTAAATCAGGCACAATCAATTGTGCCTTTGGGAGAAAAAAGTATTCTGTCATCTGAAATCCTAAAATTGTCTTCATTAATCCTTCTTTATAATCAGAGTGACTTAATCTTAAAATATTAAGTACACAAGGTAATTGATGTTTGTTAGTTGAACCAAAAATATATCTCTAAATTTCAACTAATCATAGTTGAGTTTTGTGTCATCATTACTTTTTTCAACATTTAATTTGATGGACTTAGAAAAAAATTTTCACATTAAAGTGCAATTTAGGGTTTGCTTGAATTTCCCCCTTGTGAAGATACTGCAGTATTTCACACAAAAAATTTTTTTTCACTATTACTACTTTCTGAAACTTTGAAAGTGGCAATTCTTTTATCGTCTGAGCCACCAGGGAAGCTCTTTATATACTATAGTGGGTTATTTTAAAAAAGGTTTTGCAGTGTCAAAAAAAAAATGCCTGTATGCATACATGTATTTCAGATTTTATTATCATAGCAATTGGCTCTTTATATGTTAAAATAGCACAATGTCAATTATTTTTTAAATATAAAAATAAGCATTAATACATAAATTCTTTAAAATTTTCACCAAGGAAAGTTTCAAAAAATATATTCTTCTGAATAATTTTCTTTTAAATAAATACTTAGCTCCCAGTAAATTGTGTGTAAATATAAATTTTACTTAGAATTATAGCCTAGATATTATTTATTTTCTCATTACATATACATATATATAAGTATTGTAAATATAAGAGTAGAAAGAAAAGAATGGTTGAAAATAAGACTTTGAGTATCTGATTTTATTCTATATAACTATTATATGATTATAACATTGCAGACATAAGTACAATATCAATAACCACTCCAAAACTAACATTTAATTTTTGTAATCCTTCAATAAAATTAAATATCCTTTAGTGACTAGATTATTTATGTATAGTATCTATTACCAAGCCATTTCATTTCTATTTAATAGGAAAATAATAGTCTTTGCATATTATGTACTGAACAAACAGCTATTTCTATATATTTTTTCTGTCTTATAGCTTGATATACTAACATATGGAAAATATGAAATAAAATGTAAAATTGCAACTAGAGTTTGATGCCCCATGAAAATACAAAAATAAATGAATAAATAGAAAGAAGTGTTTCATTTTATTAAATTAGAAAATAATGTGTTGAATTTTAAGACCACACAGTTTTTCATGGTGAATAGCATTTCTGGAATATTTTTTTAAATATATGTTTTATTACCTAAGTGATAATATTTTAGGACTAAAGGAGACCATAAAGACCAAAGAATTATAGGCATATTTGTGAAATAATGTTTATGATTATTTCTTAGATGATGCTGGTTATGCTTTCCTATTGCAAGTTAGTGAAGTCAAAATAATCCTTGCACTCAGGGAAGTTTGCACTTAACTCTGTATTACCGAAATAAGGAAGCCCAAATTGTGTTTAAATTAAGTGGTTTCCCCATACATATTGGAGGACTCTTTCAAATAAAATAGTATCACCTATGAAAAAAATAAGAAATCATTTAAAAAATCTATTATAATGTGGTTCATGGGGCCACATGGCTGAGCGACTGAATGATATAATCAAAATGTAAATTCCTAATAATTATCAGAATAAAATTCTTGGAAAAAGTAAGGATTTATGTGCTTAGTCACTCAGTCGTGTCTGACTCTTTGTGACCCCATGAACTGTAGCCTGCCCGGCTCCTCTGTCCATGAGGATTCTCCAGGCAAGAATACTGGAGTGGGTTGCTATGCCCTCTTCCATGGGATCTTGCCAACTCAGGGATCAAACCCAGGTATTCCACATTGCAGGCAGATTCTTTACCTTCTGAGCCACCAGGGAAGCCCAAGGATTTATAGTCTTTTGAAAAAATTTTGATTAAATTATAGTTGGTTATCAGTTATTGATTTTCAGTGACAATGACAAAGACACTTACCAAAGTTGCTTAGCCTTTAGTTGTAAAAGGAAAAGGTGATGTTTATGAATACTTCAATAAGTATTGCTATGAAATGTATGTTGAATAAAGGCTTAAATATAGTGAAAATACCAATGGAAGTGATAAGTAATAATGAGTTCAGCATTAGAAGTATCTATCATTCTGCATTATTTATATGTATATATGCTATTTATTGGTAATAAAAGTACACATTATTCTCTACTATTGTGCTGTGATAAAAATAGCCACAATGTTTTGCAAGTCCTCCCATCAAGAAGTGGGGTTATTGCCCTCAATGTTAAATTTAAGCTAGCCTTGCTATTTGCTTTAACCAAAAGCATGTGTTGAAAGTGAGACTGTGCAAATCATGAAGCTAAGATTCAAGAGGCCATGTATTTTCCATTCTTTCTGCTAACACCCTGATCAGCACCTTGTAATGGAACCTAAGTTAACTACCCCAGTGATGACAGACACATGGCCCTGTTGCACCTTTTCCTAGAGCTCGCTACCAGATCAGTCACCTAGCTACCTGGCAGTGAGCTGCAAGTCTTTGACAGCCCAGCAGACATCATCAGAACTGTTGAACAGCTGTATGCTAAACTCCCAAACAGAATAAAGAGGTAAATAAATGGCTTTTGCATTGCTAAGTTTTAGAGTATTTGCTCTCAAGTGTTAAAGAGCTATTAAAAACATTAATCATGTAAGGAGGACAAGGAAAATAAATACCTAGCTCAATTATTTCATTGTACAGGTTACAGACATTCAGAAGAGTGATGTTTACTTTTTATAAGTTTATATCAGGTTTGTAAATCAAATGAGATATTAACTTTGTTGTATATTTTTTTGCTTTTTTCTACCTATGATGTTAAAGAGACATGTAGATTAATTTTGAAAAATACACTCAACTGTCAAATTCTATATACAAAAAATGAAAGCAATATGGTACCACTGTGAAATGTGCCATATGTTTGTTTTTATAATTAGTCTGAAACTATTCTTGACTCACATAAATATTTAACCTCAATATTTAAGATATTTAAGTATTTGCTTTTGAAAGCTGCACAAGACAATAAAACTGAATTTCAGCAAAAGCTAAAGCAACACAATACCAAAAGCAATAACAAAAACAAAACCAAAAATGTATAATGCATAATGTCTTAAAATGTGAGATTATTCCCTCGAGATTCAAGGAAATCCCCATTTTAAGATTTATAGTATCTCTTGGAAAAGGAGTCGTTATGGGTAACCTAATTTCTGAAAACATAGGATTTCATCTACCTCTTTAAGCATCAAATATGTAAATCTATCCAATTTGAATACTATTATTTATAAAATATATTTGTTGCCATTTCAAGAGAATAATAATTTAAATGACTCTTGGAAACTGAAGTTATGCTTAGCAAATATTTGTTTTTTTCTTCATTTCCACTTCTTTAGAAAGTGATGTTTGTTGTGTTGGACTTGGCTCTTTGACTTGCTTTGGACAATGGAATGTGGAAGAACTGGACAGTGTCAATTTCAAACATTAGAAATCACCCAATCTATGTTACTTTTATAGCAATTAAAACTAAGACACCCCCTCTCTGTTCACTCTACTTGGAAATAATGAAAATAAGAGTTGCTTCATCAACCTGATTTTGTGGAACAGAGAGCTCAGAGCACAGTCATAGCTCATCCACATTGGCATGCCATGAGTGAGAATGAAATCTTTGTTACTGTCTATCATTGGTTATTTGGAGTCATTGCTTGGTCTGGACTGAAAATTGCTCTATATATATATATATAGTCAAAAAGTGGTGGGACAGTCTTTTAGATAACTAGATTAAACCTGTTGGTGTGGAAGGACTTCATATCTTATAACATTGATAGATAGATATAAAATGTTTTCCAAAACATCAAAGGTCACTTCACATTTTGAAGTGATTGTCATAAATGTCTTAACAACTACATCAAGATTTATACTACATTTTTTAAAATATAAAGAATGTGAAATTAGTTTCAAGCAAAAATGATTAGGGAGGAAACCTATCTGTAGAAAGTTCATATTAGTAATTAATTGTTTGACATCAAACCACAGAGATAGCTGCTATAATTTTTTCTGCACCATTGGCTCACTATAAATGCTACTCATAAATGCTACTATAGATGCTGGCTACTGAAAGTAATCACATTACTTTTCAAATTTCACTGTGTGTATTGAATGTTCATGGACCAATTTATCTTCAATAATTAAACAAATTCTTAGTTTATCTAATCTTAGAATAATGAAAAATTTATTATTTAATATGCCTGAAAATCTGAAAAATGTTTGATGATTAAAGAATCATGAAGCTTCAACACCTTCATTACATCACATTATATTACATCCTGGATAAAGATAAGACATTCATTTATCTGGAAAGCTGGTCTAATGCATTCTCGTGACTTTTAATGCCGTATATTTTCATAATCCTCAGATGTATATATCCTGCACTATCTTGGTTCATAGCTGCAAACTTACATATACAACTGAATATTGAACACATCTACATGGATGTCTGACAGTGATCATAAATTTAAACATCCAGTACTGAATGCTACGTGGGTTAAGCCAAAAACTATTTCTACTCTAATGACACCAATATTCAAATGCTTTTTCAAACCAAAATCTTTTTATAAACCATGAATTTTCAACTTCATTATCTGAGAAATCACAGAGTTCTATTGAGCCAACCTATTCTATTGATTGTTTAGAATCATCCCCTTCTGCTGACTATTACAGCTATTATCATCTACTACAAATATATTAGGTACTCATTAAACACTCACTGAGGAAATTAATGTCCCATTGATAGATTGAATATCAGTCAATTTATTGAATTATATGTATAATAAAATACAATATTTTAAACATTTTTACAGTTTTATGCATGTGTTTATTAACATATTTTATTTAAAATTTGTTTTGGGCTTATTGATGTATAATTGGCAAGTTAAGTAATACTATATTTAAAATGTATAACATGATTTGATATATATATATATGTTATTAAAAGATTTCACCCATGAATTAACTAACACATCCATTATCTTACATATTTACTTTTTTATTTTATTTTGGGTGAGAACATTTAAGTTCTACTCTCAGAAAATTTCAATTATTCTATACAGTAATATCAGCTATAGTCGTTATGCTATACAATAGATCCTCTGGCCTTATTCCACTTATACCTGAAAGTTCATACTCTGTTAACAATCTCTCTTTATTTCTCCCAACCCCCAGCCACCAGCAATCACTTTTCTATTCTCTGTTTCTGAGTTCAAATTAAATTCATTTTTTTAACTTATAAGTGATACTATGCAATATTTACCTTTCCTGTTTGACTTATCTCACTTAGCATTATGACCTTCAGTTTCACACATGTTGTTACAAATGGCACAATTTCCTTCTTTTTAAAGGCTGAATAATATTTCATTGAATATATAATGCAAATATATGTGTATGTAAACATATATATATTTATCCATTCATCTGTAGATAGACACTTCAGATATTTCCATATTTCTGCCTTTGTAAATAATGGGAGTACAGATATCTCTGAGGGAATGATTTCACTTCCTTTGGCTATATACCCAAAGTTTGACTTTTGGATTATATAGTAGTTCTGTTTTAAATTTCTTGAGAAATATCCTTACTGTTATCCATAGTGTCTGTATCAATTTACATTACCAACAAATAATTCACAAGGGTTCTCCTTTATTCCCATCTTGGTGAACATGTTATATGTTGTATTTTTGATGATGGATATTGTAACAGGTATGAGATGATGGGTCATTGTGGTTTTGATTTTCACTTTCCTGATGACTAGTGATTTCAAGAATCATTTCATGTACCTGTTGGCCATCTGAATGTCTTTGGACAAAAATGTCTATTTAAGTCATTCATTTATTTTAAACTTGGGTTATTTATTCTTTTGCTATTGAGGTGCATGAGTTTCTTATACATTTTGGATATTGTTCCCTATTGCATATGTAGTTTGCAAAATTTTCTCCCGTCTTATAGGTTGTCTTATCATTTTCTGATGGTTTCCTTTAGTATGCAGCAAGCTTTAGTTTGATGTAGTCCTGTCTTACTGCAATCTTACTGTTTTAAATAGAAGAGGAAACATTACACATTTGTTGTTGTTCAGTCACTAAGTTGTGTCACACCCTTTGCAGCCCCATGAACTGCAACACAACAGGCACCCCTGTACTTCAGAATCTCCTGGAGTTTGCTAAGATTCATGTACATTGAGTTGCTGATGCTGCTGGCCCCCTTCTCCTTTTGCCTTCAGTCTTTCCCAGTGTCAGAGTATTTTTCAGTGAGCCAGCTCTTCACATAAAGTGCCCAAAGTATTGGGAGTTTCAGCTTCAACATCAGTCCTGCCAATGAATATTTAGGATTGATTTTCTTTAGGATTGACTGGTTTGATCTTCTTGTGGTCTAAGGGTCTTTCAAGAATATGCTCCAGCACCAAAATTCAAAAACATTAATTCTTCAGCACTCAGCCTTCTTTCTGGTCCAACTCTCAAATTCGTACATGACTACTGGAAAAATCATAGTTTTGATCATATAGAACTTTGTCAGTAAAGTGATGTCTTTGCCGTTTAATATGCTGTCTAGGTTTGCCACAGCTTTCCTTCCAAGGAGCAAGCGTGTTTTTAATTTCATGGCTGCAGTCACCATTGGCAGTGGTTTTTGCATTCCAAGACAAGAAAATCTGTCACTGCTTCCACTTTTTCCCTTCAATTTGCCACGAAGTAATGGGATTGGATGCCATGATCTTAGTTTTCTGAATGTTGATTTTAAAGCCAGCTTTTTCCCTCTTCTCTTTCATCCTCATCAAGAGGCTCTTTAGTTCCTCTTCAGTTTCTGCCATCAGAGTGGTATCATCTGCATATCTGAGGTTGTTGATATTTCTCCAGCAACCTTGATTCCAGTTTGTGGTTCATCTGGCCCAACATTTTGCATGATATATTCTGCATATAAATTAAAGAGGCACAGTGACAATATACAGCCTTGTCACACTTCTTTCCCATTTCTGAAACAGTCCATTGTTCCATGTCTGGTTCTAACTGCTGCTTCATGACTCACATACAGGTTTCTCAGGAAACAGGTAAGATAGTCTAATATTCCCATCTCTTAAAACATTTTACAGTTTGTTGTTATCTTCACAGTCAAAGGCTTTCATGTACTCAATGAAGCAGATATTTTTTCTATAATTCCCTTTCTTTCTCTATGATCCAACAAATGTTGGAAATTTGATCTCTAGTTCCTCTGCCTTTTCTAAACCCAGTTTTTATATCTCTGGAAGTTCTCAGTTCACATACTGCAAAGCCTATTTTGAAGGATTTTGAGCAGAACCTTACTAACATGTGAAATAAGAACAACTGTACAGCAATTTGAATGTTATTTGGCATTGCCCTTCTTTGGGATTGGAAGGATAACTGACCTTTTCCAGTCTTGTGGCCACTATTTTCCTAGTTTGCTAACATATTGAATGCAGCACTTTAACAGTGTCATCTTTAGGATTTGAAATAGTTCAGCTGGCATTCCATCACCTCCACTAGCTTTGCTCATGGTCAATCTTCCTAAGGCCAGCTTGACTTCACACTGCAGGATGTCTGGCTCTAGGTGAGTAACAACACTGTTGTGGTTATCCAAGTCATTAAGGCCTTTTTTGTATCATTCTTCTGTGTATTTTTGCCACCTCTTCCTAATCTCTTCTTCTTCTCTTAGGTCCTTACTGTTTCTGTCCTTTATTGTACCCATTCTTGAATGAAATATTCCCGTGATATCTCCAGTTTTATTAAAGAGATTCAAATTTAATGAAATACACCTGTCAGAACAGTCTAGATTGTGTTTCAGTTTTAAAGCATATACGCTATGTTTTCACATGCACTACATGTATATCACAGGCTGACTGAAGGAACTACCCTGCATTTATCTCAATCTAGACTCTTCATTAACATAGCAGACATCACATGGAACACTGCTTGTTTCCAAGGCAGAAGTTAGGGGGCAGAAATTGTGTGAAATTAGATTAGGTTCTTAAAGCTTCCCTCAGCAAATAAATATACATCTTTCACTCTCTTTTCACAGCACAGAATACATTATTTCAAAAAGGTAGGCAAGTTTCATTTTACCATGTTTGTGTGTGATAACCAGAAAAAATCTTAATAAACAACACTAATATTTACCATCTGATCAAATATTTGTTTCCCTATCCTTTACTCATGTTGTATGTTTTCAAAATATAACACTAGGTCCTCATGAAAGCAGTGAAAAGTTCCTTTCAGTTACGGTATCGATCTCAAAGTCCGAGATGTCTGAATGATGTGAAGGATTGTATACCTATTCAACCCAGAAAGCTGTGAACTAAATGACAAGGTGTCTGCTCTCAGAGAGGCCACTTCCTCCCCGTGGGTGTTGAGAAACCAAAAATTATTTCAATACTTTTAAAGTCAATCTCCAAAATGATTACAATTTTAATTATCCATGCACCATTTCCATCATTTCTGTGTGTCAGAAATAAGAATACACCTCACATGTTATTTTACCCTCAGGATAGATATGTAGATATAATTTTGCAAAGATATTTCAAACATTATTTTATACATGTTTGAGAGAGAGGGAGAGAGAAAGAGAAAGGAAAGAGAGACTGAGTTTTTTTTTTCAGACTGTAGAGACAGGATATGAAATATAATTAATTTTCCCTGTTTTACATAAGACATATTCTTTCCATCTTTGGTCATGAAAAACATGTTTCCTAAACACATGATAAAATGTGTTTATCAGGTTTTAAATAAATATAAGATCAAGTATTTTATTACATGAATTACAAAATTACCTCCATCACCAGAGTGGCCTTATATATAGTGTCCATAAAACCATGATTGCAAATAATAATAAAAATTTCTTCCCAACTGCATAAGTCAGGCAGCTTAGTCTCTGTTTCTCATGGTCTAGAAGTGGTAGTTATTAGGCATGATAACATCATCATTCTTTTCTTTGTTGTACAGTTAACATCTTTTGGAAACTATTATCGATCTCTTTTGAAAATAGAAAAATTAGTCTTTTGTAGTTATACAGGTCATAGGCTTGTAGAGTACCCTCATCTCAGAGGCTGTGTAGAAAAGGCAAACACGGAACACCTAGTCCTAAGTAAGACAGTTTTAAATGTAAAAACTTTGTTTTCTTAAACATAGGACAGCATAAGAATAAGAAGTATTATATAGGTAAGGAATTCTACCTCTGGACATATGCTCTCTGGCTTCTGTAACTGAACAGACTCTAAGTGACAAAGTGATAATGCGATAACAAAACTATTTCATTTGTAATAACAAATAGCAGATTCTATTTCATCTGGTGATCTTGTGGAAGCTTTATGGCTGTAACTACTCTTATAGAAACTAGTATATTTACATTATATATTGTATATTTACTCTTTTTTGCTGCATATACTGTGGGTGTTCCATGAAGGCTGATGTAGAATGTAGTTCAGTCCATATGTCAGAGATGATGACAATTTAAACTAGGATGGTTACATTCAATGAGAAGATATACTGTGTACAGAATGAAATGATTTACTGATTGATTGGATGTAGTAAAGACAGAGAGAGATTCTAGAGAGTCAGCAGCTTGATAAACTGGCTAAGGTGAAACTTTATCCCTCAATTCATTAAACAAGTCTCTTCACAGATGAAATCTCTGTTGATGGGGATAATTTAATCATGTTGCAGTCACTTTATCATTGTTGGATTCTTCAACCTCCCAAATAAATAACTTTGAGGTAATGATGTGACCAGATATGAAAAAAATTGCACATTCAGTCATACGTGCATTTTGGAACTCCACAAGTCGGACCCTCATTTTAGGACTGATGTGATGGTGAGTGGTGTGTGTAATTTGAAGAGCCATGATTAGGCAAAGGGGTAGTGGGTGTGTTCCTGTACAGAAGCAAAGCTAACCTTTCAGCCCAGATTTTTTTTTTCTATTACAATACAGTATAGCCTTAATATCACTTTACTAGAAACTTAGATATCTTAGCCAAATTGTGTTTACATATTAGGTTGGTGCAAAAGTAATTGCGGTTTGCATTGTTGAAATTTGCCATTTGACTTTGGAATGCATTCTTTAAAAAATGTGGTTGTGTTATATACCATTTTAATGTTCATTTCTAGCTTTATGTTTATTTTTGCTAATGCCTTATTTTTGTTCATTTTATATTTATTATAGACTATGGAAATAATGTTAGACAAAAAACAAATTCAAGTGATTTTTTAATTTGAGTTAAGAATTGGTCATAAAGCAGCAGAGACAACTCACAACATCAACAATGCATTTGTCTCAGGAACTGCTAACAAACGTACAGTGCGGTGGTGGTTCAAGAAGTTTTGCAAACTGGAAAGGTGAAAAAACTATAGGTGGCTGCCTCATGAGCTGACCAAAAATTTAAAAAAAAAAATTGTCATTTTGAAGTGTCATCTTCTCTTATTCTATGCAACAATAATGAACCATTTCTCTATCAGATTGTGACTTGCCATGAAAAGTGGATTTTATATGACAACTAGTGATGACTAGCTTAGTGATTGGACCAAAAAGAAGCTCCAAAGCACTTCCCAAAGCCAAACTTGCACTCAAAAATGTCATGGTCTCTGTTTGGTGATCTGCTGGTCTTATCTACTATAGCTTTCTGGATCTCAGTGAAACCATTATACCTGAGAAGAATGCACAGCAAATCAATGAGATACACCAAAAACTGCAATGCCTGCAGCTGACATCGGTCAACAGAAAAGGCCCACTTCTTCTCCATGACAATGTCCAACTGCACATCATACAACCAGATCTTCAAAAGTTGAACAAATTAGGCTACAGAGTTTTGCCTCATCCACCATATTCACTTGGCCCCTTGCCAAACACTATCACTTTTTCAAGCATTTAGACAACTTTTTGCAGATAAAATGCTTCCACAACCAGCAGGAGGCAGAAAATGCTTTCCAAGAGTTTGTCAAATCCTAAAGCGTGGATTTGTATGCTACAGGAATAAACAAGCTTATTTCTTGTTGGCAAAAATGTGTTGATTGTACTGATTCCTATTTTGATTAATAAAGATGTGTTAGAACCTAGTTATAATGATGTAAAATTCATGCTCTGAAACTGCAATTACATTTGTACCAACTTAATACTTAATCTATGACATATATGTACCGTTGAGTTATCTAATTCCATTATCAATAGAGGCCTGCTACTGCTAAGTCACTTCAGTTGTGTCTGACTCTGTGCAACCCCATAGACTGCAGCCCACCAGGCTCCCCCGTCCCTGGGATTCTCCGGGCAACAACACTGAAGTAGGTTGCCATTTCCTTCTCCAATGCATGAAAGTGAAAAGTGAAAGTGAAGTCGCTCAGAGATTAGGTCTACACAATGCCAGAAATGCTATTTGAAAAGTGAAAGTAAGTAAGTAAATCTATGGATCTATTTATTTAAAATTACAAAAAACCTATTTGTTTTTTTTTTTCTCCCCACTTTGAAGTAAAGCAGGTTTTATTTTAGCAATCAACACCTCAGGGTTTATGGTTTTTCTTGCTATTTATGTTCTTATCATATCAACAGTTAAAAAATTCTACATAAAATAGATTTTCAGATAAAAGTAGTTTCTCAGGAATTTAAGAGTGAAATCTTTTTGAAACTTTTCTATCTATAAAAAAATTATCTATATCTGAATGATTGCCTCAGGTTCTTTGTTAAAGTCTGATTAAATTAAATTTAGACTATAACAGGATTTTATTAAATGAAGTTTATGAGAAGCAGATACTATATATCTATTTAATGACTCACAGACCAGTTTGCTCAAATTCATGTTCATTGAGTTAGTGATGATATCTAATCATCTCATTTTCTGCCACCCTCTTCTCCTTTTGCCTTCAATCTCTCCCATCATTCGGGTCTTTTAGTTTACATTATATTGTATTGGACTATTTACATGTTAATATCCATTACAATGAAGTGAACATCTGAAAAGGAGGAACCATTTTCTGTGGTTTGGTTTGGTGTCTGTACTCTTGTTCCTAGTGCCTATTACAAGGCCTACCAACTGGAAGACTGGTATTCTTCAAGGTATATGAAGAAAAACGAATAGGAAAAAAGGGAAACAGGAGAAAAGTGGAAGTCAGGAAACGTTGTTGAATTATACCTCTGCAAGATATTCTTGTCACTGGCAAACCACTTCAGTATTCTTGCCTTGAGAACTGCATGAAATGTATGAAAAGGCCAAAAGATAAGACACTGAAAGATGAACTCCCCAGGTCGGTAGGTGCCCAATATGCTACCACAGATCGGTGGGGAAATAACTCCAGAAAGAATGAAGAGATGTAGCCAAAGCAAAAACAACACCCAGTTGCGGGTGTGACTAGTGATGGAAGCAAAGACCGATGCTGTGAAGAGCAATATTGCATAGGAACCTGGAAAGTAAGGTCCATAAAACAAGGCAAATTGAAAGTGGTCAAATAGGATATGGCAAGAGTAAACATCGATGTTTTACAAATCAGTGAACTAAAATGGACTGGAAAGGGTGAATTTAACTCAGATGACTATTATATCTACAACCATGGACAAGATTCCCTTAGAAGAAATGGCTTAGCCATCATAGTCAACAAAAGAATCCAAAAAGCAGTACTTGGATGCAATCTCAAAAATGATAGAATGATCTCTGTTCATTTCCAAGGCAAACCATTCAATATAAGAGTAATCCAAGTCTAAGCCCCAGCCAGTAATGCTAAAGAAGGTGAAGGTGAATGGTTCTATGAAGACCCACAGGCCTTCTAGAACTAACACACAAAAAAGATATCCTTTTCATTATAGGGGACTTGAATGCAAAAGTAGGAAGTCAAGAAACACCTGGAGAAACAGGCAAATTTGGCCAAGAAGTACAGAATGAAGCAGGACAAAGACTAACAGAATTTTGACAAGAGAACACACTGGTCATAGCAAACACCCTCTTCCAACAACACAAGAGAAGACTCTACCTATGGACATCATCAGATGGTCAATACCGAAATCAGATTGATTATATTCTTTTCAGCCAAAGATGGAGAAGCTTTATACAGTCAGAAAAAACAAGACCAGGAGCTGACTGTGGCTCAGATCATGAATTCCTTATTGCCAAATTCAGACTTAAATTGAAGAAAGTAGAGAAAACCACTAGACCACTCAGGTATTATCTAAATCAAACCCCTTACGATTATACAGTGGAAGTGAGAGATAGATTTAAGGGACTAGATCTGATAGAGTGCTTGATGAACTATGGACAAAGGTTTGTGACATTGTATAGGAGGCAGGGATAAAGACCATCCCCAAGAAAAAAGAAATGCAAAAATGAAAAGTGGTTGTCTGAGGAGGACTTACAAATAGATGAGAAAAGAAGAGAAGTGAAAGGCAAAGGAAAAAAGGAAAGATATACCCATTTGAATGCAGAGTTCCAAAGAATAGCAAGGAAAGATAAGAGAGCCTTCCTCAGTGATCAGTGCAAAGAAATAGAGGGAAACAATAGAATGGGAAAGACTAGACATCTTTTCAAGCAAATTAGAGATACCAAGGAAACATTTCATGCAACAATGGGCACACTAAAGGACAGAAATGGTATGGACCTAACAGAAGCAGAAGATATTAAGAAGAGGTGGCAAGAATACATAGAGGAACTATACAAAAGAGATCCTCATAACCCAGATAATCACGATGGTGTGACCACTAACCTAGAGCCAGGCATCCTGGAATGAGAAGTCAAGTGGGCCTTAGGAAGCATCACTACAAACAAAGCTAGTGGGGGTGATGGAATTCTGGTTGAGCTATTTCAAATCCTAAAAGAGGATGCTTTGAAAGCACTGCACTCAGTATGCCAGCAAATTTGGGGGTGGGGGGGAAAGGTGGCCATATGACTGGGGATAGTCAGTTTTCATTCCAATCCCAAAGAAAGACAATGCCAAAGAATGCTCAGACAACTGCACAATTGCACTCATCTCACACACTAGCAAAGTAATGCTCAAATTCTCCAAGCCAGGCTTCAATAGTATGTGAACCGTGAATTTCCAAATGTTCAAGCTGCGTTTAGAAAAGGCAGAGGAACCAGAGATCAAATTGCCAACATCTGCTGGATCATCCAAAAAGCAAGAGTGTTCCAGAAAACATCTATTTCTTCTTTATTGACTATGCCAAAGCCTTTGACTGTGTGGATCACAATAAACTGTGAAAATTCTTAGAGATGGGAATACCAGACCACATGACCTTCCTCCTGAGAAATCTTTATGCAGGCTAAAAAGCAACAGTTAGAACTGGACATGGAACTATAGACTGGTTCCAAGTCGGGAAAGGAATCTGTCAAATCTGTATATTGTCACCCTGCTTGTTTAACTTTATGCAGAGTACATCATGAGAAATGCTGGATGAAGCACAAGCTAGAATCAAGATTGCTGGGAGACATATCAATAACTTCAATGGACACAGGTTGAGTAAACTCCAGGAGCTGGTGATGGACAGGGAAGGCTGACATGCTGCAGTCCATGGGGTCGCAAAGAAATGGACACGACTGTGACGGAACTGAAGATATTCTTGTAGGTACTTGAATAGTAGTCAACCGAAACATTTTAAGGGTAGCTACTGCTGCTAAGTCACTTCACTTGTGTCCGACTCTTCGTGACCCCATGGACTGCAGCCTACCAGGCTCCTCCGTCCATGAGATTTTCCAGGGAAGAGTACTGGAGTGGGTTGCCACTGCTTTCTCCATTTAAGGGTAGTATAATCTTTAAATAATGACTGCTCCAAACTTTTGAGCTCTTATCATGTAGCCATGCAAATAGCATCATTTCTATAGCAGAAAGAAGGATAAAATATGCTGTGCTGTGCTCGGCTCAGTCGCTTCAGTCCTGTTTAATTTTTTGTGATCCTATGGACTGTAGTCTGCCAGGCTCCTCTGTCCATGGGATTTTAGAGGCAAGAATACTGGAGTGGGTTGCCATGCCCTTCTCAAGAGGATCTTCCTGGCCCAGAGATTGAACCTGAGTCTCTTGTGTCTTCTGCATTGCAGATAGATTCTTTACTCACTGAGTTATCTGGGAAGATGTATTGTAAATATGCACAAATCTAAAATACATGTTTATGCATAATTTAGGACTATGTGGAGCTTAGATACTGCCATTATACAAATTTTAGCAAAAATATAAATTCCATTACTCCTTTGTTTCTTATACTGCAAACTGAAGACCCCCAGAAAGTACAAACATGCACCAAAAACTTGTGTTAGAAAGATAATGCAAGTCTTAATGTAATATAAAAATCAGTTTCCACTTCCTGCAATTTTGTCCTTTCAGTCTTCTCTACCTTAAGCCTTTCTGTTTAGTTCAGTCACTCAGTCATGTCTGCCTCTATGCGACCCCTGAACCACAGCACACTAGGCTTCCCTGTCCATCACCAACTCCCAGAACATGATCAAACTTATGTCCATCAAGTCAGTGATGCCATGCAACCATCTCATCCTGGGTCTTACCCTTTTCCTCCTACCTTCAATATTTCCCAGCATGAGGGTCCTTTCAAATGAGTCAGCTCTTCACATCAGGTGTCAAAACTATTGGAGTTTCAGCTTCAGCATCAGTCCTTCCAATGAACATTCAGGACTGATTTCCTTTAGGATTGACTGGTTTGATTTCATTGCAGTCCAAGGGACTCTCAAGAGTCTTCTCCAACACCACATTTCAAAAGCATCAATTATTTGGTGCTCAGCTTTCTTTATGGTCCAACTCTCGCATCCATACATGACTACTGGAAAAACCATAGCTTTGACTAGACGGACCTTTTTTGGCAAAGTAATGTCTCTGCTTTTTAATACGCTGTTTATGTTGGTCATAATTTTTCTTCCGAGGAGCAAGCCTCTTTTAATTTCATGGCTGCAGTCACCATCTGCAGTGATTTGGGAGCTCCCCAAAATAAAATCTGTCACTGTTTCCATTGTTTCCCCATCTATATTGCCATGAAGTGATGGGACTGGATGCCACGATCTTCATTTTTTGAATGTTGAGTTTTAAGCCATCTCTTTCACTTTGCTCTTTCACTTTCGTCAAGAAGCTCTTTACTTCTTCTTTGCTTTCTGCCATAAGGGTGGTGTCATCTGGGTGTCTGAAGTTATTGATATTTATCCCACAATCTTGATTCTAGCTTGTGCTTCATCCAATCCAGCATTTCTCATGATGTACTCTGCATATAAGTTAAACAAGAAGGATGGCAATATACAACATTGACGTACTCCTTTCCCAATTTGGAACCAGTCTGTTCCATACCTGGTTGTAACTGTTGCTTTCTGGCCTGCATACAGATTTCTCAGGAGGCAGGTAAGTTTGTCTGGTATTCCCATCTCTTGAAGAATTTTCCAGTTTGTCGTGATCCACCCAGTCAAAAACTTTGGTGTAATCAATAAAGTAGAAGTAGATATTTTTTCTGGTATTCTCTTGCTCTTTTGAGGATCCAACGAATGTTGGAAATGTGATCTCTGGTTCTTCTGCCTTTTCTAAATACAGCTTAAACATCTGGAATTTCATGGTTCACATACTGTTGAAGCCTTTAGCCTTAATTAACTTAAGCCTTTAGATAATTTAAAATACATTTTTAAAACAGAATGCTCATTTCTTAATGTTGCCTTAAATTGTCACTCATTTTTAAAATATTTATGATATAAGGGATAATTACAGGAAAGAAAGTTGTCACTACAAATAATTAATCTCAAAAATTTGCAAGCAACTCCTGCAGCTCAATTCCAGAAAAATAAATGAACCAATCAAAAAATCCACCAAAGAACTAAACAGACATTTCTCCAAAGAAGCCATACAGATGGCTAACAAACATATGAGAAGATGCTCAACATCACTCATTATCAGAGAAATGCAAATCAAAACCACAATGAGGTACCATCTCATGCTGGTCAGAATGGCTGCTATCCAAAAATCTACAAACAATAAATGCTGGAGAGGGTGTGGAGAAAAGGGAACCCTCTTACACTGTTGGTGGGAATGCAAACTAGTACAGCCACTATGGAGAACAGTGTGGAGATTCCTTAAAAAACTAGGAATAGAACTGCCATATGACCCAGCAATCCCACTGCTAGGCATACACAGCAAAGAAATCAGAATTGAAAGAGACACGTGTACCCCAATGTTCATAGTAGCACTGTTTTTAATAGCCAGGACTTGAAAGCAACCTAGATATCCATGAGGAGACTGCTGTGGTACATATACATGATGGACTATTACTCAGCCATTAAAAAGAATACATTTGAGTCAGTTCTAATGAGGTGGATGAAACTGGAGCCTATTATACAGAGTGAAGTAAGCCAGAAAGAAAAACATCAATATAGTATACTGATGCATATATATGCAATTTAGAAAGATGATAATGATAACTCTATATGCGAGACAGCAAAAGAGACACAGATGTATAGAACAGTCTTTTGGACTCTGTGGGAGAAGGCGAGGGTGGGATGATCTGAGAGCATAGCATTGAAACATGTATGTTATCATATGTGAAACAAATCCCTGGTCCAGGTTCAATGCATGAGACAGGGTGCTCAGGGCTGGTGTACTGGGATGACCCAGAGGGATGTGATGGGGAGGGATGTGGGAGGGGGACATTCAGGATGGGGAACACATGCAAACCCATGGCTGATTCATGTCAATGTATGATAAAAACCCACTACAATATTGTACAGTAAATAGCCTCCAATTAAAATAAATAAATTTAAAAAAAAGTTGTCACTAGATAACTTTGAACACTGAGGTCAGTAAAAGGAACAATTAAATCTGTTATATTTAAGTAACATTAAGATCACAGCAACAAGTCAATTAAAGAGTTTGACAGTTATTTTTCAGCTACTAAAAAGTACAATAAAATGTTAATCTGGACAAGGTATGTACGTAAAATACAATTTCCTTTAATTTCTTTAAAAAAAAAATAAAAGCCTAAAAATATCACACCAAAAATATTTCCCAGAAATACATTTTGTAAGCACAGGCTTTATCTATTTTGTTTGAACTGTTAGAATATGAAAGAACCAAAAATTGCTTCACTGTGAGCTTTCTGATAATTACTACAGCATGCAAATTTTCAGGTTTTGTTGACTTTAGCTAAGTCATTCCATGGTTTTGCTGCCTGGTCTTGTATATTGTTTGACCAACCAGACTGCAGTAACCTTAAACTTACCTGTCAAGCATTCAGATGCCCTCAATAACAGCCCTCAAAGTCACAAGTAAGTTTTAAGTGTCTGATGTGACTTCCCCACAGCTCCTCTGATCACAATCTCACCTACCTGCTAAGCCCTCCTCCTTATGTGCTCCTTAGATAACTTCCCCACAGGTTTTTCCAAAGCCCCACTATTTTGGTTTGAATTGACCAATCTGGCTTTAGCGCAGAAACCCCAAATTACTCCATTCATAGACCATAATGAAGGCATGCGCCCAGGTCCTGTCTCTTGTTGTACTCTGCAGTGTAGTCCCTTGAGGCCTGTTGGATCCTTCTCAAGGGCGTGTGAATACTAAACTCTATTTCAGTTTCCCTCCTGGTCTGTTGAATCTCAACTTACCATCTGGAACCATCTGCTCCACATAACTAGTGTTAATTTGACAAATTCACAACATATTTACATCTAGAGAGATTGCCTTAATTCATTACAAATCCAAACAGTAAAATCCCAGTGAAACAACATTAAACTGAAATAAAATGATAATAATATATTCCTTTCACTTATAATATCACATTCTATTCTATTGAAACTGGGTTCATATATTTGTCTAACCTGCATGGACTGTACTAAATTTGATAGAAACTACTGTATGTTCACTGCCTAATTATTGTATTTTGTTAATGAATGGTATTCAGTAAAGAATAAATTAGAAATACATATATGTGAATATATACAGATATATATATATGTATATGTATAATATATATATGTATATATATTGCTTAAAGGTTAAAGTGTAACCTAAAGATGTGTCCAGTGATTTATATTTATTTGAATTGTTTTATACTACTTATTCCTCAAACTTGGGGAATACACACACATATGAGAAAAAATAATTTAATACTTTTCTTACAATATAAACCTGTTGTTAAGCCTTCCTTTATTTTATGGGTTTTAGTATATTTAACTGATTTTAGAATTCTCATAGTACTACTAAATTTGTAAATTTATTAGCTGTGTCCTACTTTATTCAAGGCACTGAGCCATAGCTATTTCCTTCTGGAAATTCCTCATGGAAGGTGGTATATGTTCAGGTGACTCCAATCAAATAACTTGTGTCAGTTAAGTATAAGGGAAAAGAAACAAGGCCATTGCCCAATTTCACAAGCCAGTTATGTGTGAGAGGTGGCTGAGTATCCTCAAAGCCTAAGCAAATCCCCTGATGCCAAGTTGTCTCCCATATTGGTCCTGAACAGATTGAGAAAAGATTTACTTCTCAGTTTTACTGCACTCTCTGTTTTCAGTCTTTCTACTATTCATTCTATCTTCCACAAGGTTGCCAGATTTAATTTTCCAGTTGGCAGATCTAAAAACATTATTCCTCTGGTTTGAAAGAGAATAAGAAGTCCAGATGCTTTGCAAGGCATGTAGGCCTCCACCCATGCAATCAGTCCCACCCATACCATTTACTGTTTCTTTTCTCAGTTCACTCCTTTCTGTAGCATCACACCATGAACTTATTACATAGGGCCAGAAACCTTGCTTATTACTTTTCTGTATCTTTGCCTTTGTTAGGCTAACTATTTATCTGAGAGGATGTTCTTTCTACCCTACATATGGGAATGTATTATACTATACATATTTTAAAAAAATATTTTTGAGTCCCTCCTTCCAATGAATTCAGTTTTCTCATCCTCATGCCTAAACATCCCTCAGATGATACGTATTCTTTTCTCAGCTTTCTTAGTATAATTTGGGCTAAATTCTCCTATGCTTTTTGCCATATTATAATTTGTTTTAAAATGTCTAATCTCTCTCATGCATATCAGAGTAAAGAAATGTGTTTAATTTTCAACCCCATGTAACTAACCTAAAATATAGTAACCACTCATAAAGTAACTTTGTCTAATTTGAATAGCAAAGCAGCTATAACCCTCTAACCTTTACACATCTTGCTAAAATATAGGCACCATTTCACAGCTATGTTCTGTGAAGAAAATGTTGTCTGTCTTATTAAACATATGATTCCAACTATTAACTTTCTTGATTCAGTCTTGAATTAATAGGAAATAGGTTCTGTTTTAATTGCACAATATAATTCTCCAAATTTTCTTCCATAAATTGTTGCCATTTCTTTTTTCACCTCATCTTTAAATTTCTAAGAGAAACAAGATTCATTTACTTGTATTTGTCTAAAAATTTGTCATTTTAGCCATAAGTTTTGTTCTATATTTACAACACAACCTTTGAGAGTTATTATTTTACTTTGCCTTTCAAGAAAATGTGATCTTTAGAAAGAAATCCAAGAAGAACCTGAATATGGCATGTTCTAATTGTGCATCCAAGATACGTATATTGTAAAATAGCATTTAGGTCATTTGATCCGCTTGAATGATGGCAGTGTTGAAAAGGTCATTTTCATGTCATCTTGTTTAGTACTTCCCAAACTATGTAGGATAAAGTATCACTTCTGAAAAATTTCTACTTTGTTATGGACTAGTTCAGTTCAGTTCAGTCGCTCAGTCGTGTCCGACTCTTTGCAACCCCATGAATTGCAGCATGCCAGGCCTCTCTGTCCATCACCAACTCCCGGAGTCTACCCAAACCCATGTCCATCGAGTCGATGATGCCATCCAACCATCTCATCCTCTGTCGTCCCCTTCTCCTCCCGCCCCCAATCCTACCCAGCATTAGGGTCTTTTCCAATGAGTCAACTCTTCGCATGAAGTGGCCAAAGTATAGGAGTTTCAGCTTCAACATCAGACCTTCCAATGAACACCCAGGATTGATCTCTTTTAGGATGGATTGATTGGATCTCCTTGCAGTCCAAGGGACTCTCAAGAGTCTTCTCCAACACCACACTTCAAAAGCATCAATTCTTCGGCGCTCAGCTTTCTCCACGGTCCAACTCTCACATCCATACATGACCACTGGAAAAACCATAGCCTTGACTAGACGGACTTTTGTTGGCAAAGTAATGTCTCTGCTTTTAAATATGCTATCTAGGTTGGCCATAACCTTCCTTCCAAGGAGTAAGCGTCTATTAATTTCATGGCTGCAATCACCATCAGCAGTGATTCTGGAGCCCAAAAAAATAAAGTCTGACACTGTTTCCACTGTTTCCCCATCTATTTCCCATCAAGTGATGGGACCAGATGCCATGATCTTAGTTTTCTGAACGTTGAGCTTTAAGCCAACTTTTTCACTCTCCTCTTTCACCTTCATCAAGAGGCTCTTTAGTTTTTCTTCACTTTCTGCCATAAGGGTGGTGTCATCCGCATATCTGAGGTTATTGATATTTCTCCTGGCAATCTTGATTCCAGCTTGTGTTTCTTCCAGCCCAGGATTTCTCATGATGTACTCTGCATATAAGTTAAATAAGCAGGGTGACAATATACAGCCTTGACGTAGTCCTTTTCCTATTTGGAACCAGTCTGTTTTTCTATGCCCAGTTCTAACTGTTGCTTCCTGACCTGCATACAGGTTTCTCAAGAGACAGATCAGATGGTCTGGTATTCCCATCTCTTTCAGAATTTTCCACAGTTTATTGTGATCCACACAGTCAAAGGCTTTGGCATAGTCAATAAAGCAGAAATAGATGTTTTTCTGAAACTCTCTTGCTTTTTCGATGATCCAGCGGATATTGGCAATTTGGTCTCTGGTTCCTCTGCCTTTTCTAAAACCAGCTTGAACATCTGGAAGTTCGCGGTTCACGTATTGCTGAAGCCTGGCTTGGATGCAACGGCTCTGCGCAGAAGCGAGGCGGCTGCGACGGCTCGGCGCAGAAGCGATTGTGACGGCTCGGCGCAGAAGCGAGGCGGCTGCGACGGCTCGGCGCAGAAGCGAGGCGGCTGCGACGGCTCGGCGCAGAAGCGATTGTGACGGCTCGGCGCAGAAGCGAGGCGGCTGCGACGGCTCGGCGCAGAAGCGAGGCGGCTGCGACGGCTCGGCGCAGAAGCGAGGCGGCTGCGACGGCTCGCCGCAGAAGCGAGGCGGCTGCGACGGCTCGCCGCAGTAGCGCCGCGGCTGCGACGGCTCGCCGGAAGCCGGGGGGCTGGGACGGCGGCCGCAGAAGCGAGGCGGCTGCGACGGCTCGCCGCAGAAGCGTGGCCCGAGGGCGGGCGGTAGGCCGGGTCGGTCGGGCCGGGAGCCGGGGGCCCGGGACGGCGGCTGAGAGGGGCTAGGCCGGGCCGGGGGCTGGGGGCCCGGGGCGGCGGCCGACAGGGGCTGGGTCGGGCCGGGGGCCGGGGGCCCCGGGCGCGGCGGCTGACAGGGGCTAGGCCGGGCCGGGGGCTGGGGGCCGGCGGCCTGACAGGGGCTAGGCCGGGCCGGGGTCCGGGGGCGGCGGCCTAGAGGGGCTAGGCCGGGCCGGGGGCCCGGGGACCGGGGGCCCACAGGGGCTAGGCCGGGCCGGGGGCCGGGGGCGGCGGCCGACAGGGCCTAGGCTGGGCCGGGGGCTGGGGGCTGGGGGCGGCGGCGGCGGTGAGAGGAATTACCCAAGGCCCAAGGAAAGAGAAACCCAAGTAAGAAGGTAAGTGTTATGAGAGGGCATCAGAGGGCAGACACACTGAAACTAAAATTATAGAAAACTAGCTAATCTGATCACAGGGACCACAGCTTTGTCTATCTCAATGAAACTAAGCCATGCCGTGTGGGGCCACCCAAGACGGTGATGGACTAACGCATTTGTAAAATACAGTGAAAATAAATTGCTGTAAAATTAAATACCAATATACCATACGCAATCCTCATTTCAAAAAGATTATTTGAATAAGCACAAAATTAATTTTTCAAATTGTTAAGATAGGTATAAATGCTCAGTTCCAACTAGTTGACTATATAATGTACATAATGGATATTTCAACTAATTATTAGTGAGACAAAGAACACATCTGCTTACAGGATATAATACTGGCACATGAAATGGTTGTTATCTCAGTTGGACCATGAAGAATGAATGTGAATTAGACATAAGATTGTGACAGTACACTCCAGGCAGATGAATCAAATTTTATCAAAAGTGAAACAATGCAAATTCGAAGACTCTTTTGGGATAGCTGAGTAGTATAGAATATTGAAACATGGAATCATTAAGAAAAGGTAGAAGATAATCCCAAGTCTGTGACTTGAACTAACTAAGAGTATAAAATTGAAGAATAGAGTTTGGGACAAGTAACATTTTTCAAGACATCCCCCCTGCCCCCGCCTACCTATAAAGGAAGGGCCTTTCAGGGAACTCAAATTTTTATTCTCCATTGCTTGGCAGTCCCATTCCAGACTAGATTCCCCCCAAATCACTGTACCTAAAGTAGTCTCATTAAATTCAGCAATTAATGCCTCAACCTTTAATATAAGGGATACTTACAGTATTTCTCTGTTTTTCTTGGCTGCATTTGACTCTACTGATCTCTCATTTCTCAAATCAATTTTTTGTTAGTATTTTGTTATATACCGTTTGACATATTTCTTATAAATCTCTGGAGCCTTCTCTTTATTTATATCTTTATTTAAACTCTTCTTCATCTCTTTATTTAAAATCTTTACATTTTGGAATTCCTTAGTTTTCTACAGTTGATTATTTTCCCTTCCAATCTATCACAACATTGTTCTTTCTTAATTTTATCTTCTCTACTCCAATGGCTGCAAAGACTACCTATATGTTTCTAATCCTCAAGTTAATATATTTCATCTGGACCACTGTCCTGAGTTCTGCATCTTCACACACAACTGCTTACTGGTTATCTCACAAAGATCTCCAGTTTAAAACGTTCAAACATGAGTGTTTGCTTCCTCCCTTACTCTCTACTTGTCTGAAAAATAATAAGAAATCAAACTAATAGCAAACATAAAAGTCCACAATAAACATTCAGTCAGTTCAGTCTCTCAGTTGTGTTCTACTCTTTGCGGCCCCATGGACTGCAGCTCATCAGCCTTCCCTGTCCATCACCAACTCCCAGAGCCTGCTCAAACTCATGTCCATCCAGTTGGTGATGCCATCCAATCATCTCATCCTCTGTCATCCCCTTCGCCTCCTGCCTTCAATCTTTCCCAGCATCAGGGTCTTTTCCAATGAGTCAGTTCTTCACATCAGGTAGCCAAAGTATTGGAGTTTCAGCTGATGAGTCATTATAATGCAAACTGAAGACACCCAGGAAGTACAAACTGATGAGTCATTTCAATGAAAACCCAGGACTGATTTCCTTTATATTTGACTGGTTGGATCTCTTTGCAGTCCAAGGGACTCTCAAAAGTCTTTTCCAACACCACAGTTCAAAAGCATCAATTCTTTGGTATTCGACTTTTTTATAGTACAACTCTCACATCCATACATGACTATTGGAAAAATTTTAACTTGGACTAGATGGACCTTTGTTGGCAAAGTAATGTCTCTGCTTTTTAATGTCCTGTGTAGGCTGGTCAGAGTTTTTCTTCCAAGGAGCAAGTGCCTTTTAATTTCACGGCTGCAGTCACCATCTGCAGTGATTTTGGAGCCCAAGAAAATAAAATCTATCACTGTGTCTATTGTTTCCCCATATATTTGCCATAAAGTGATGGGACTTGATGCCACTTGCCATGAAGTGATGGGACTTGATGCCACGATCTTTCTTTTTGGACAGTTGAGTTTTAAGCCAGCTTTTTCACTCTACTCTTTCACTTTTATCAAAAGACTCTTTAGTTCCTCTTGGCTTTCTACCATAAGGGTGGTGTCATCTGAATATCTGAGCTTATTGATGTTTCTCCCACGATCTTGATTCCAGCTGTGCTTCATCCAGTCCACCAGTTCTTATGATGTACTCTGCATATAAGTTAAATAAGAAGGGTGACAATATACAGCCTTGACATACTCCTTTCTCTATTTGGAACCAGTCTGTAGTTCCATGTCCGATTCTAACTGTTGCTTCTTGACCTGCATAGAGATTCCTCAGGAGGCAGGTAAAGTGGTCTGGTATTCCCATCTCTTTAAGAATTTTCTGCAGTTTGTTGTGATGTACACAGTCAAAGGCTTTAGTGTAATCAATAAAGCAGAGTAGATGTTTTTCTAGAAATTTATTGCTTTTCGATGATCCAGCGGATGTTGGCAATTTGCTCTCTGGTTCCTCTGTCTTTTCTAAATTCAGCTTGAACATCTGGAAGCTCTTGGTTAAAGTACTGTTGAAGCCTGACTTGGAGAATTTTGAGCATTACTTTGCTAGTGTGTGCGATTAGTGCAATTGTGTGATAGTCTGAGCATTCTTTGGCATTGCCTTTCTTTGGGATTGAAACAAAAACTGACTATTTCCAGTCCTGTGACCACTGCTGAGTTTTCCAAATTTGCTGACATACTGAATGCAGCACCTTCACAGTATCATCTTTCAGGATTTGAAATAGCTCAACTGGAATTCCATCACCTCCACTAGCTTTGTTGTAGTGATGCTTCCTAAGGCCCACTTGACTTCACATTCCAGGATGTCTGGCTCTAGGTGAGTGATCACACCATCATGACTATCTGGGTCCTGAAGATCTTTTTTGTACAGTTCTTCTGTGTATTCTTGCCACTTCTTCTTAACCTCTCCTGCTTCTGTTAGGACCCTACCATTTCTGTCCTTTATTGAGCCCATCTTTGCATGAAATGTTCCCTTGGCATCTCTAATTGTCTTGAAGAGATCTCTAGTCTTTCCCATTCTATTGTTTCCCTCTATTTCTTTGCATTGATTACTGAGGAAGGCTTTCTTATCTCTCCTTGCTATTCTTTGGAACTCTGTGTTCAAATGGGTATATATTTCCTTTTCTCCTTGCCTTTAGTGTCTCTTCTTTTCTCAGGTATTTGTAAGGCCTCCTCAGACAACCAGTTTGCCTTTTTGCATTTCTTTTTCTTGCTGTGGTCTTGATCACTACCTCCTCTACAATGTCATGAACCTCCATCTACAATTCTTCAGGCACTCCATCAGATCTAATCCCTTGAATATATTGGTCTCTTCCACTGTATTATCATATGGGATTTTCATCTTCAGGATCTTCAGTTGCTCAAACATCATTTTAACATCATATCTACACCCTTCCTGTCCCTCTTTCTTGACAACCAAACAGCATGTATTGTTGTTTCTTCCTCCTAAGTGTCCGTCCTATCCTCCTACTTCTCATCTTATTCACTCTCTGGTCCACATGTAAACACCATTTCTCCAGGAAGACTTTCCTGTCCAACAAACCAAGTAATCTTCCTATGTTTACCACCCCAAATTACCTTGTTTTTTCCTCTCACATTGTATATATCTCTTCACGTAAAATTACTTTTACAGTGTTCATCTTCCACAGAAGAGAAAAAAAAATCAATGAAATTAGGAATTGCATCTGTTTGTGTTAATGCATTATCTTGAAAAGCTGATAGAATTTTGGACAATATATCAATACATATCTTTTGAATCGATAGATACTTGATTGTGATACTATAAAATGTCAAAATACAGAGTAAGAGAATGACTGAATCGAGTAAATTTTCAACCATTTTATTTCTAGAGACATCCTCTAAAACTTAATCACGTATGTTTACTTTCTAAATGGAGTATCATGACCTCATGTATTAGGAGATAAAAATGACATCTTAGCCTTACTGTAAACAGAAACAGTTCTCTAATATGGTGCTACAATTGGAAAATTGAAATGTGTAGACATAAATTAGTTAATTATTTACAACAGTGTATATTAGTTTTTTTAAATGTCATTCATGAATAGTTTTCTAGAGTAATTTAATTTTTTTCTCTACTATTAAAGTGACAGGAAATGCTTGTACATCTATTGGCATCTCTGATGGTATAGCATAGTATAAGTAAGTATGCACATTATTTGGAGTATGAGAATGTGATACAGACTTCTAGAAGTTTATTCTGCATAGGTGGGTTCCTGTGACTATGCATTCTAATTCTAATTCTTCCTAATCAGTTGTGTCTGACTCTTTGCAATCCCATGGACTATACAGTCCATGGAATTCTCCAGGCCAGAATACTGGAGTGGGTAGCCTTTCCCTTTTCCAGGGGATCTTCCCAACCCAGGGATTGAACCCAGGTCTCCCACATTGTAGGTGAATTCCTTACCAGCTGAGCCACAATGGAAGCCCAAGAATACTGGAGTGGGTAGCCTGTCCCTTCTCCAGCAAATCTTCCTGACCCAGGAATTCAACCAGGGTCTCCTGCATTGCAGGCATATTCTTTACCAACTGAGCTACAAGGGAAGCCCAAATTAGGTTTAGAAAATAGTAAAAAAACAGTATTTTCAAATACCATACTCTTCCATCCCAAAACTATCACTGCTAAACATTAATGCGTTGTCAAATCCACATATCTCTTGAATAGGCATTGAGTTATTCAGTAAATAATTGAATAAAGTGCTTTCTTTGGACCAAGCACTGTTTTAAATGTTAGAGACACAGGAGTGAAAAAAAAAAAAAACCCAAATCCTTGATTTTGTGAAGCTAGCATAATAGGGTTAGGCCAGGTAATAAACAAAATGAAAAAAGGAAAATAAACAATATGTTAAATAGTAATAGGTTTTAGTAAAGAAGTAGAACAGGGAAGGGTAATAGAGAACAATGGCAGATTTTGCAGTTTTAAGTAGGTAGTCAGGAAAGGCCCCAAGGAAAAAGTGACGGGAAGTAAAGACCCAAAGGAGCACATTGACTAGTTATGAGTGAAGAATGATGTTCTCTGACATGATTTAACAGCCTAGTTCTGGTTGCTATGTAGAGAATACATTGAATGTGCTAAGGACAGAGCAGAGGAAAGATTCAGGAGTGCTGGTGGGAGAGGCAGTGAAAATTTGTCAGTCTGGATATATTTGAAAGTATCATGATGAAGATGGATTGTATGTGGGCTGTGAGATGAAGAGATGAGTCATGATGCTTCTAAGTATTTGGCTTGACCTATTTGAAGGGTGTAGTTGCTACTTGTTGATTTGGAAAACTCTGTGGAAAAATTTTCAGGGAAGACCAAATGCTCAGTTTTAGATATTTCAGTTTGAGATGCCTAGTAAAGATCCAAATAGCTGGATAGAGAGATGGATGAATACATAGCTACATAGATACATATGTACATAGATACGTAGGTAGACACAAAGATAAATGGATTTGCGTTTCAGGGGAAAAAGATAAGCTATGATTACATGTTTATGAGTCATCAATAGGCAGATGATATTTAAAGCTATAGCACTCCCTAAGTAAATGGTTAAACATGGAGAAAAGTCCTGATGACTGAGTTGGTGACAGTCCACATCTAATAAATCAGTTAATAAAGAAGCAGCAAGAGAAAAGGAAGAAGTCAGCGACACTGGTTTTTTAAAAATGCATGTGTTTTCCTGGAACTCAAGTAGCAAACATATTTTATGGAGGACGATGTACTTAACAGTGGCAAACGGTGGCTGTATACTCTATAATAAAGCATGAGAATTGACCTTTGGATTTAGTGATATTTATCACTGCCTCACTGGTGAACCTCAGCAAGTTCATGTTCTGAGAAGTGATGGAGGCAAATGCCTGAATGCAGTGGGCTTTAAAATAGAATGAAAAGAGGAAAATGTGGACAGACATCATGACCACGATGAAAGTAATAAGAAAAATGAGATAGAAACTGGAGAAGATAATAGAAGAATTTGTGTTTTCTGGGGTGTTTGTGTTTGTGTGTGTGAATAAAAGAATGTGATTCAATATGTTTTCTTTAATCCAAAGAATTCCTTTAATATTTTTGTCTTATGAATACCTTGAGCAAATATTTTGCCCATTCCTCAGTTAAAGTAATTTCTAGATGCAAACAAAATTTCTACTAGAGTTCAGCACATATTACTAAAACATACATCCTATGCATATTTGAAAATTCATTTATAGTGTATTATAACAAATCATGTCAATAGGTAACTTTCAAGTGTTTCATAACTTATTTTTTCTTGGATTTATGTGCATATTAAATTTCTCCCTCCAAATGATTATTAAGCTAAAAAACATTGTTTTTCCCTATTATGTCCAAGACACTATGCTAAATGTGTTACATATCTTATTCTTACTCTTCACCATAGGCTTATAAAATAGATTTTATTAACCTATATTCTAAATAAGATTCCTGGTGATCAGCGCTTCAGTGATTTTCCTGAGTGTTTGATAGATATGACTGATGTAGTAGGTATTTGGTCTGAATATACTTAGTTCCAAAACATATGACCTTTAACTTTTACTACTTTATAACTTTTATTACAGTTACTGAAAGACAGAGACCAACTTTAAGTAACATGACTTTTATATACTAGGTGGAGCCAAGTATAGTGAGAGGCAATTAACATGACCTACTATTAATATAGCTGTTTATTTGTTTAAGAAAAAACTGTGTTAAACAACTATTTTTTCATGTTTACAATCATTAAGCAAACTAGCAAACTAATCCAGATTTTTTCTTTTATATGTCTTGCCATCATTATGAGACAATTTACCAAATTGCAAAACTAAAACAAGACAAAACAAAACCCTACTGACAAGTCAAAGATTTGGATGCAGCAAGTTACATGTCAGATGGTGTTGATTGTGCAATAAAGACTGTGAGGAATCCCAAATTAATCCTGTAGCTAGCCTACTGAGTTTCCCTAAAGATTTGCCACTGGAGATGCAATTACTCGGTCTCTTAGAGTTCAAATGTGAGATTTTGAAAACAAATCCTTATCTGAAAAGAATACTGGTTTTCTGTATGCTTAAATTTTGTGCAGTTTAATTAATACCCAAAAATGCAAAGCCCTGTGTCTTAAAAATCTCAATAACAGGAAATTTAAATGTAGTAGGGAAATAATTAGGAGCTCAACATTTTCTCATTACTTTAAAATGAATTTCATGTAAAAGTTTAAACACATATCAGAAAAGACACAATAGCATCTCATTTTAGAATTGTGGTCTTTGGAAGTCCTTGGCCAATATAATATTTATTCCATTTATTGTTTTATTCCACTTTAATTTCATTATATTTTCCTTGTAAGTTTTCAATTTTCAGTAGTGAGAACCTACAAACATCAACAACTTCTGGATAGTAATTTTATTTTCAAAATATATCCTACTACTGTATGATATAAAAAATCAAACATTTTACTGAGATACCTAAATTGTAACATATCTGAAGTTTGTAAGTTACAAATATATTATACATAATGTATATTTATCCTTTATACATGACTCTAGTGGTACTATAGAGAAAGAATATGATTTAGAGTTCCGAAGTAAGGTTTTGAATTTCATACATTCCACATATGACCTGCATGAACTTGTAAAAGTTCTCTCTTTCATTTCCACCTGTAAATAGAAGTATTTTCCAACTAATATACTGGTCACAGTGTTTAATTACTAAATAAGAAGGTATATATTATCTTCTTGGCAGTTAAAAGCAAGTAGTTTCTTCTCTTTTCCTCTTATCTAGAAACACAGCTAGAGCATAGATAAATGGAATCAGTGATTGAATTTTAATTTTAGAACAATAGCAAAAAACTTATTCAACATGTCTTTAGAGCAAAATAAAGAAATGTTTTATTAAAATATCAATCTTTCCCATAATAAATTGAAGTACTCATGTTTCTTTCAAACTTTAGAAAAACTGAAGATGATTGGAAGTTTGCACATACATGTCTACCTACAATGCACATATATATTTGTGTGTTATTCTTCTAACCTAGGAAGTATATATCTTATCTTTCCTTAGTGAAACACCAGTGATATGAGTGTAGAAAAATGATATATTAAGCAAGACATTCTTCTTAGGAACTCAGACTCTGTAGTTTTAAACAGTAATTTAAGTTCCTAAACACCGTAACACTGTAGGCAATTAAATCAATTCTAAATAATTTTCAAATGGCTAGATTTTATCCCATATGCTAAATATTATTTTAATAACTTTAGTGCCTTTTGCCTGCTGTTTTCTACAAGCACTATTAAAACTATGGAAATTTGAATATGCAAGGAAGTGCATGAAGAGAAAAACCTAGGCAAAGGTCATGTAGGCTGAGAAGGTGAGCACTGAAATTTTACCTCCTGACAATGGCCCCAATGTTAGGAAGAAAACTGGAATCTAATAATTATTAGCTACTCTTTAATTGAATATGAAAGATGCAGCAGATATCTTTTACAGAAACAAAGTATGCAAAGCATACTTTAAAGTATATGCTAAAGTATCCATCCTACTCATCATAAAATTAGTATGAAAACCCCAAAATATATTTTGGTATAGTCTTTTTCAGCATCAATCGGTGATCAATGATCTTTGAGGCAGAAAAGAGAAGTGCAAATAAATAAATAAAACTCACCTTGTCCACAATACATATCTGCTTTTTGGTTTGAGCATCAAGTATTTCAATCTCAAAGTGAGTAGTTTTTGAATGTTTAACTGCCGACGCTGATCTTAGAGGGCCTGCTGAGAGTATAAATTGTGACAAAAAATGAAAACTTCTCATCTCATTCTTCAGTATGGACCGTGTAGCTCCTGGAGAAATCAACTCTCTCCTGCGCTCTGAAGCAAGAGACTTGTGCCTTTTGAACATTCTGTCAACTACCAGGAGAAGCTGTCTTGTCAACAGGAGACACATGCAAGTGTGCTCCCTTCGAACAAGTTAAATACTGCTGGTGAAACCTGGAAAGGTCAAGTGGCATGCCATTCCAAGAGTTCAGTTTTATTTAGCAGCCTTGAAAACAATGACTGATCTCTTTCTATATATAACACACTATTGTGAATTGCTGCAGTGTAGATTACTAGCGTTCAAATTATTTCTTGCTTTCTCCTTTTATCTCAGGTTCTTAATATGGCCAGTAGTATCTGAAATTCCAAAGCAAGAAAGGGATAGACACGAGTTTTTAGAATCTCTGAATTCTGGATGCACTGATCTTCAAACACATGAATTATTCATGCATTCATATGTAGATGTACTAAAAATTATCATACTGCTATCTTATAGTTAAATTTTATAATACTTAGTACATTATTACATAAACACATTTTTTTTGTAAATACTTCCTAGAATAAAGATTTGTACCACATTTTGAATACTTGCATATACATCTGATAGAAAATGGATAAATTCTTCATTCCATATGGAGAACAGAAAAACAACAAGTCATCTATGTGATTGGGATATATAGAGAAGAACTTTATAATTTAAGGAAAAGGAAGAAAACCTTATTTTAACACTTTTGCACACATTATATCACAGGGAAATTATTAAATGTATGTGCAAAATCAGTACTAAACATCACAAGTAGCATAAAACTAGGTTATGGCAAATTCAAATAAGCTCAGAATGAACAATGAAAAGTAAAAAACAACCTGGAAAGAGAGGTTTGTGAAAGACTCCAAGTACTCTAAGACCTGTAAAGTGGGTGAAGGAATAACAAAAATCCAAATTATAGTGTTACTGATTCAAAGGAATGTTACTGGAATATATTCTAGGATATTATTTTCAATGAAAACATGAAAAAGAAAATAGTTACAATAGTAGAGGGGAAATCTATATATAAGTGAACTAATCTTTAATTTTGTAAATAAAATAATGAAATTAAAACATTTTGGACTACGCATTGTGTGCCAGAGATTCACATACACATTGTTCAGTAATTGTTTTCATACTCTAGACCACAATTCCACTTAATATTTATTATTAAACACTAGAAGTCAGGGATGTATGTGCATATATGTTTGCACACGCGCACACACACTGTCAGTTTTATCACCCTAGTTGTTCAGCACTTTAAACTTGGGATTATCCTTAACATTTCCCTTTCTCCCACACCTCAGATCTCAGTTCAGTTCAGTTCAGTCACTCAGTCATGTCCGACTCTTTGCGACCCCATGAACCGCAGCACGCCAGGCCTCCCTATCCGTCACCAACTCCCTGAGTCCACCCAAACCCATGTCCATTGAGTCGGTGATGCCATCCAGCCATCTCATCCTCCGTCATCCCCTTCTCCTCCTGCCCTCAATCGTTCCCAGCATCAAGGTTTGGAGTTTCAGCTTCAACATCAGTCCTTCCAATGAACATCCAGGATTGATCTCCTTTAGGATGGACTGGTTGGATCTCCTTGCAGTCCAAGGGACTCTCAAGAGTCTTCACCAACATCACAGTTCAAAAGCATCAATTCTTCGGTGCTCAGCTTTCTTTATAGTCCAACTCCCACATCCATACATGACCGCTGGAAAAACCATAGCCTTGACTGGACGGACCTTTGTTGGCAAAGTAATGTCTCTGCTTTTTAATATGCTGTCTAGGTTGCTCATAACTTTCCTTCCAAGGAGTAAGTGTCTTTTAATTTCATCCATCAGAAATCCAGAACACAGTCTTAACACCATCCACAGCTAACTTTAGAGTATCATTTCACCTGTATTGCTTTTCCAAACTTGTCTCCCTATGTGAACATTGGTCAATCTATAGTTTCTTTTTAATGCAGCTGCTGAAATGATCGGCCTTTATATTAAAACAAGCAATGTGATTAACTGCTCAACACACTCCTGAGGATTCATATTTTATTCATATATAATTAAAAATCCAAAGTTTTCTGAAAAGGTCTACAAGGCTCTGCATCATCAGCATTTTGTCATATCTCTGATGCCGTTCCCTAAACTACCCACAGTTCTCAGAGGAGTGTCTAGCACACAGTAGGTGCCCCATACACGTGTATTAAAGAATCAACTAATAAATAATTGATCAATAAGTGTATCTTGAAGGTGTAGGCAGAAGGATGTAAATTAATTAGTGAGGTGAACTATTAGTGCATTATACCAAAGTAACATAATTCTGCAACCCATATAATATAATCTTCAGAGATAGCTTCTATTAAAAACAACAAAAAAAGGAATAGTCAAAGGACACAGGTGCCAAACTGAAAGAGCTCCCATTGCCAACACTGAAATAATTCAAAAACATAAATACTGATGATAATATATTCTGACTCAAAGAACTTTGTAAATATCTATGAGTCCATACTGCTATAAATATGTGATGGAATAAGTAATAAATAAATGGGGACAAGAGATGAAATTTTCCTACATATGAATTCCACATTGTATATGCAGATAATCTCCGCATGAGTGTAAGTTTCACTTCAGTAACACAATGAATGGAAGCAGAAAATAGAAGCTTTACAGTGAGTAAAGAAACTGGCAGGGAGACATATTTTAACCTAGAGATCAAGTCTAATATCACCATGCTGATATTACATACTGACAGATATCATGAGATGAGGGCACATCAGCTCTGTGGTATTCCTCCAAAAGTTCATTGCGTAAGTCTAACCCTGAGAAAACAGCTAACAAGCACAAATTGAGGGACATTCTATAAAAATACCCAATAGTCTTTCAAACTGTTAAAAATTTGAAAAACAAGGAAGCAATTGAGATAAAATGACAGATCAAGAGAGACCATATAAAGACACAAATAGAAAATGCAATGTAGTATATATTGATTGTTTTCTAAAAGAGAAAATATATGAGAATAGCATCTGAAATTTAACTAATTGTGTAGTACCAATATCAATATCTGAGTTTTGATAAATACGATTATGAAAGATGTTGAAATTAGGGTAACTAGGTAAAAAAATACACATGAAAAAATTATTTTCAATGTTTTTCTAAAGTTATTCTAAAATAAAAAGTATCAACTAAAGCATACCCACATATGTAAAAAAAAAAAAATTGAAGAAAGAAAGAAATGGGTGTAAATGGCATTATTTATAAGGGAGAAAATTGCAGATTTTTGTCTATGCCAGTCACCTAAATTAAAAGTTTTTGAAGAAAAAAAAATCATTTTGTGTATTAGGCTATTTATTATTTCATTAGTATTTTGAAGTAGCTTTAAAAATAAAATATTTTCTATTTGCTAAGTTTTTTTTTTTTAAGATTATTGCTAAATAGATCATAATGAAACTAACATCATTAATTACTACTGGTTTAATACTAGACCTGGGACACCACTTTAAAATAGATAGTAGTTTGAAAATGTTTTTAGTGGAAAACTATTATAAAATGATGCATGTAAAACAGGAATCTTTATTCCAATTGAATTTATTTATAGTAAAATGTGAAGGGAGGCTTTATTGTATCATTGTTCTTTACTCTCATATTTTTCATTTCTTTTTGACAGAAGGCATATCATTTAAATTTATTTTCCATTTGAAGTGCTACTTCTTAAGAGATCACTTTAAATAATAAATAGAGTTATTTTATATAGCAGTTTTAGTTCACACAAAATTGAGTAAATATATTTATTCCATTACCTCCCTATATACTATATACTTTATTATTAATATCTTGCATTAGTGTGAAACTTTGTTACAATTAATGAACCAATATTGATAAATATTTATTAATTAAAGACAACCCTTTATTTTAGGGTTTAGACTTTGTGTTTTATAGTTCTGTGAGTTTTGACAAACAAATAAATTCATGCATCCACCATAATAACATCATACAAAATAGTTTCACTGACCTGAAAATGTATTATGCTCTACATATCCATTCCTCTCTGAACTCCTCCTGAATTCCTGGCAACCACTAATCTGTTTTACTGTCTTCACAGTTTTATCTTTTCTAGAATATCATTAGTTAAAATCATACAGTATATAGTGTTTCCAGATGGACTTTTTAAAATTAACAATACACATTTAAAATTAGAGCTTTTTTAAAATCATTGAATAAAACCTCATTATATGTTGTACCATAGTTTGCTTGTTCATTCATCTATTGAAGGACATCTTTGATGTTGCTTTGAACATTTGTGTTTTAGGTTTATGTGTGAGTATAATTTTAAATTTTTTTCAGTAAAGAACTAAGAGTGTAATTGCTTAATTGAATAGTAGGTCTTTGTAACAGTCAGACTGCATTTCAAAGTGTACCATTTTGCATTCCCACCAGCAATGAGTGAGAGTACCTGTTGTTCCACATCCTCCACAGGCTTGGTGTTATAACTGTTCTGGAATTTGGCCATTCTAATAAGTGTGATGTAGTATCTCATGTTTAAATATGCAATTCTCTAATGACAAATGATGTAGAGCATCTTTTCTTATGCTTATTTCCCATCTGTACATCTCTGTTGAACTACCTGCCCAGATCTCTTGTCCATTTTGTGATTGCATTTTTATCCCCTACTGTAGAGTTCAGAGAGTTCCTTTTATATCTTGAATATAAGTCCTTTATCATATATGTGTTTTCCAAATACTTTCTTATGTTTGGTTTGTCTTATAATTCTCTAAAGAGTATTTTTTATAAAGCAAATGTTTTAAAATTTAATGAACTTCAAATTATCTTTTCATCATTCATGGATTGTACTTTTCTGATATTATTTTCTATAAGTTGTACGATTTTGTATTTTACGTGTATGTCCATGATCCATTTTCAGTTAATTTATGTGAAAGGTGTAAGGTCTGTAAATAGATATTCTTTTTGCATGTGGGTATCTAGCTGCTTCAGTACCATTTGGTAGAAAGGCTGTCCTTTCTCCTTTGGTCTGCCTATAAATGGTTGATTATACTTATGTGGATCTATTTCTAGACTGTCTGTTCTGTTCCATTGATCTCTCTATCTATTCTTTTTGCCAAAACCACATTGTCCTTATTATGGTAGCTTCATAATAAGACTTGATGTCTGGTAATCTCAGCCATCTAACTTTGTTTTTCTTCTTCAGTATTGCAAGGGATATTCTGAGTCTTCTGCCTCTTAGTTCAGTTTTTATGATAGATAATCCATGTATTGGAGCTTCCCTGATGGCTCAACGGTAAAGAATCCACTTGCCAATGCCAGGAGCTGCAGGAGACATGGATTCGATTCCTGGGTCAGGAAGAACCCTTGAGGAGGAAATGGCAGCCCACTCTAGTATTCTTGCCTGGAGAATCCCATGGACAGAGGAGCCTGACAGGCTACAGTCCACAGGGTTGGAAAAAGTCAACATGACTGAGTGACTGAGCACACAGCATGCACTCCATGTGTTTCCACAACTGCATGGGGATTTAATAAATCATAGGGGATTTTCTAAATTAGAACATTTGCATGTTATCAATGAATATTCTCATAAGATTATATTAGGGATTTCCAGAATTGATGCACTTTTCAGTTCAGTTCAGTTCAGTTCAGTCGCTTAGTCGTGTCTGACTCTTTGCGACCCCATGAATTGCAGCACGCCAGGCCTCCCTGTCCATCACCAACTCCCGGAGTCTACCCAAACCCATGTCCATTGAGTCGGTGATGCCATCCAACTATCTCATCCTCTGTCGTCCCCTTCTCCTCCCGCCCCCAATCCTACCCAGCATCAGGGTCTTTTCCAATGAGTCAACTCTTCGCATGAGGTGGCCAAAGTATTGGAGCTTCAGCTTCAACATCAGACCTTCCAATGAAGGTCCAGGCTTGATCTCTTTTAGGATGGATTGATTGGATCTCCTTGCAGTCCAAGGGACTCTCAAGAGTCTTCTCCAACACCACACTTCAAAAGCATCAATTCTTCAGCACTCAGCTTTCTTCACGGTCCAACTCTCAAACCCATACATGACCACTGGAAAAACCATAGCCTTGACTAGACGGACCTTTGTTGGCAAAGTAATGTCTCTGCTTTTGAATATGCTATCTAGGTTGGCCATAACCTTCCTTCCAAGGAGTAAGCGTCTATTAATTTCATGGCTGCAATCACCATCAGCAGTGATTCTGGAGCCCAAAAAAATAAAGTCTGACACTGTTTCCCCATCTATTTCCCAGGAAGTGATGGGACCAGATGCCATGATCTTAGTTTTCTGAACGTTGAGCTTTAAGCCAACTTTTTCACTCTCCTCTTTCACCTTCATCAAGAGGCTCTTTAGTTCTTCTTCACTTTCTGCCATAAGGGTGGTGTCATCCGCATATCTGAGGTTATTGATATTTCTCCTGGCAATCTTGATTCCAGCTTGTGTTTCTTCCAGCCCAGGATTTCTCATGATGTACTCTGCATAGAAGTTAAATAAGCAGGGTGACAATATACAGTCTTGACGTACTCCTTTTCCTATTTGGAACCAGTCTGTTGTTCCATGTCCAGTTCTAACTGTTGCTTCCTGACCTGCATACAGGTTTCTCAAGAGACAGGTCAGGTGGTCTGGTATTCCCATCTCTTAGAATTTTCCACAGTTTATTGTGATCCACACAGTCAAAGGCTTTGGCATAGTCAATAAAGCAGAAATAGATGTTTCTCTGGAACTCTCTTGCTTTTTCGATGATCCAGCGGATATTGGCAATTTGGTCTCTGGTTCCTCTGCCTTTTCTAAAACCAGCTTGAACATCTGGAAGTTCATGGTTCACATATTGCTGAAGCCTGGCTTGGAGAATTTTGAGCATTACTTTACTCTAAATCAAAGGCAAAAATGCAAAAAGAAAGGATATTATTCCCATCATATGAAAAATTGTTCTTGGCCATTTTTCTGGAGAATAGTGTCACTGTGTTTACATTTTCACTGATACTTTATCAAGTAATAGAAATTATAATCATCCATACATGTTTGTGACATTTAGCCACCAGATCATAAAATTCATGAGGCAAAGATTAGATCTAATTTTGTCCATCACTCTACCTTCAAGGCATAGTATAATTACTGGCATATGGTAAGTACTCAGCACAGTTTGTTGAATAAATAAATCATCGTGTGAATATGTTTTCTAAGTTTAGATTTTAATCAATGATATCACAATAGGGTAGTCACTTTTTTTTCCCAGTGTAATCATTTTATTAACACACAGAAACTATGGGTTCAGACAAAAGTACAAAATACAATATTTTTCCCATGAGTTAAATTGTCACATTTTTATAATAAAAATAGAGTTTTCATAGTTATCAAAATATAAAACCTGCCTATTGAGTTTCGTATTGTGCAAAGCAAATACATGAAAGTAAAGTTGTGCCTGTGAAAGTTTTGTCCTAGAAATAATCCCACACAAGTATAATAGAAAGGAATTCATGATAAGAACTCTGGTTTTAATCTGTACTAAATGTCACCTGAGTAAATCCTTGAAGACACTAAACCCAGAGTTAAGTGCGTCAAAGAGAAATAAATAAGAAGACAAAGACAAACCCATATGTCCTGGATATTTTTGGTCAATGTTCATGAGAAAATCTTGTATATTAGGTCCAAAGAATTACAGTTTAGGAAGTTAAGATGGGAACAGAATATTAAGCATTAAGGCATACTATTATTGGACCTAGGAACATATGCAAGCAAGTAATATGTGTTTAGAAAATAACACTTTTTTGGGCAAATAGTATGGGTTCAAGAAGTTCCTTATTAAATAGCCATGTAATATCAAGCTTTCCATTATCTGTCCTATTTTGATAACATTATGGATTTCACAAGACTTATGAAATACAATAAGACACTACATATAAATTAAATATTAGAAGTTCCTGAAAAATTTGGAGGGCATTCAATAGACACATACAACATATTTTCTCAGTGTTGATCTCCAAAATCAGATTTATGCCTCCCAAAATTCAGATCTTTAATTTTTGTTACACCATCACCCTAATTAAACATTCAGATTATTCCTCTTCTCTACTTTTCTAAATCTAGATGGCTATAATCATTGGAAAATGAAATTTATTTATCATTACTACACTGATGGCTGTATAGATTTCTAACCTAGTGCTATTGACTCCCTAAAATATTCAGAAGTATATTTATTATCCTTTTCCCCTATAAAGTTTATATAGTCTTATTTTTCTACACTTTTCTTAATTTTAGTGATCCCAATGAACTATGAAATGGGCTCTGAGTCAGCAGGCTAAAGGCAGACAGAAAGAACTTAGCAATATGAAAATAAATTGTTTTCTGAGTCTCCAGAGAATATCAGTTTTCCCAAAAGAATGTTTTATATTTGTTATGCAAGCTTCTTAAAGTCTTGAAATTAAGTGGTTAAAACCACTTATGCTAACATTTGAACTAATACATAATAATTGAAAAATCATATATATTTATTGAGTATTTATTTTGGTTACATGACATAAATTACTTGTAATAGAGAAAAGGATTAAAAGGAGGAAACAAGTGTTCTTACCATGACAAAGTTTGTTTTACGTTTTTGACCAACAAATTAGGATAGTTGGTCAATTAGAAATAATGATGAATAAATAATTCTGTTCAGATTACAGATAAATAATAGTTGTTCTATTAAAAAATGCTATAGCTGAAATGTAGGGGAAAGAACTCTGGAGTTAAGTTTGGAGATGCAGACTCTTGGTCTACTCTGACAATGTGTGCTGTATGATACTGGATAAACTGAGTAACCTCTCTTACTACTAGTTGTATGAACACATTCTTAGCATGATATCTAATGATCCTTCTAACTATAATTTCTGGGTAATATTTAAATATTTTTCCTATTTAAAGCCAGTCATAATAAAAAAGTAGAAATAAGACCTATATAGTTGTCTTTCCTTAACAAGGTTACTGTACCATTAGAGTAATGTTAGTAAAAATGAACTGTATAATTCAATACATTAATTAATAAATTAAACTGGAGTGGAAGACTCCGTACTGTATTTCACTGACTATGGTGAAATTAAATGGTTTCCTGAAAAGCAAATCAATTGTACTGAGATATAACCATTTCTTTTTTAATTGAGGAAAACATGGTCTCATTGTGTGTGTACAAGGTTCAAGTGACTTGTAAAATTAAAATATCCATAGGAAAAAAAAGTAAAAAGTGCGTGACAGAACTTAATTCATATTAAGTTTCGAGCAGACTATATATTTCTATTTATCTTGTCTTTTTTGAATTTTTAGTTGAATATTTACCAAAAGGTTTTCTTTGAACCATTTATAGAAATTACAAAGTCCTCACAAACCATTCAATCCAGTATTTAATTCAGCTCTATATGCTTCATTTTTCCTTGATTGCACACTGTGTTTTCACTAGAGCAGTTGGCTGTGCCCTCTTCTGTGTTCTCTGATTCCACCCTGGAGAGTTTCCAGACGTTCAGGCCTGCCCTTCCTAAAGCTGGCCACATGATTGCAGTTGTCCTCTGATGTGTGCTGGCAAGTACTGTCCTTTATTTTGGGAGCTCAGGCCATGCCTGTTTCTCCTCTTTCAGGGATTTCTTGCCAAGAATAGTGTGGACTATAGAGTTCCTCTCTCAACTTTGAAAGAAAAGCTTGAAAAAAAAAATCTGAATATTTTGGGATCTATATATTTAGCAACAAACTCATATACTTTCTTTGCAGTTTTATCTCTGCTCTGGAAAACTGTGAGGAAATCATAGTCAAACAAAAAAATAAAGTTTCATTTGAGATATAAGAACTTAGTGTGTTCATTTTTTATTATGTACAGCTTCTTTTTTCACTGGGCTTGGAAAATTGAAGCCAGTACATTTTTTGGTTCATAGATTTTCAAAAAAACCTTAAAAACATCAGAGAGATAAGAATAAGACAGTACCAACAGAGTGAGGATATTAACTCTTCATCCTCATAATTTAAAAATCAATAATACTACTATTATTTAGGTTTCTCATGCACATGTCAAATAAGTAATATGAACTGAGATGGTTGAGGTACATTTTCATCTGGATAAAAAGATGTTGACTATCACTATGTGAAATATTATCTTGTCTTAGAATTATCTGGAGTTTAATGTTTTCATTTTTGAACACTTTATGCCACAAGATTTACATAGTTTAATCTACTTAGAAAACAGCAGAAGTTATATCTGTAGTGAAGTAATTGGTATTCACAGAGTAATAGTCAGTGACCATGTGAGGCTTATCATGGTTCATGCAATGTACTCAGTGCTTATCCACATAGCTGTATAAGATAGTTTTTATTATAGATGCAGAAACTGAGGCACAGAGAGTTTAAGTAACTTCACCAAAGTGATAAAGGCAAAAAGTGGCATAACTAATCACAAATCGCTATAAGTTCTTAATAACTTTCCAGCATCACCTTTTATGACTGCATACACACACATACAGAACTAAATGCATATGTAGGGATCTATTATTTATCATCACAGAATTAAAATCATACAACATCTATATATGTATGCACTATCAAAGTATAATTGTGATTGCAAAATGATAGCTGCTTATTTTTCAATAGCAAACACACAATATCCTTTGTGTGTGTGAGTATATTTGTGCTTACAAATGAGCATGCATGAATGTGTGTGTGTGTATGTGTATGTGTGTGTGTGTTTGTGAGAGACAGAGAGAGAGATGGCACAGCAATTGGTGGTGCTCTTTGGGGAATTTGTCCTTAATCAAATAACAAACATACTTGTCCCTCTACAGATACATATGCTTATGCTTCTCTGACTCTTATTCACTCTAACTTTTCCCTGTGAGTCAATTTTCCTGCCATTCTACATCCTAGACATTCTGGAATTACTTCTGCCATAGTGATACCCAGAGTTGCACAATTCTCATAAGGATTGAAATAGGACATCACAGAATCCTTCTATTTACTATGTAAGGACATTAAAGTGCACAATACTCAAAGTCATGTTATTTTTCTTTTGATGTGGTATATTATGCAGTTTGGAGTGAGTTTTTCCAATGGCTCAATGGTAAAGAATTTGCCTGCAGTGCAGGAGACACAGGAGATGGGGGTTTAGAACCTTGGGTCAGGAAGATCCTCTGGAGGAGGGCATGCAATGCACGCCAGTGTTCTTGCCTGAAAAATTCCATGGCCAGAGGAGCCTAGCAAGCTACAGTCCAAAGGGTCACAGATTGTACATGACTGTGTGATTGAATACAGCATAGCTTTATGCAGTTTTTCTAAAGGAATTAAATTTTCTTTAAATATCAATATTTATCTTAGATAATCTGTTTTTAGAAGAATATAGCACAATACTTAGTGTAGTACGACAGGTGGTGAATAAAATTTAATGAATGAACAAATAAATGGCAATATAAAAATTATGCTTGACAGTATAAAACAATGGGTAAAATATATAGTTTTATATTAATAAGTAGAGTGAATATTAATATTTGGTTAGATTGCATGTGGGGCCAGAATATTTCTTTGATTATATTAGTAAAGAAAGATCTAGTCAAGTTTAGTCATACTCAAACTCTGAAGTGTCTGTCTCCTGGTAGAATCTACCAACCACAGATGAACTAAGAAATATCAGATATTATAAAGACATAAAATTGAAATTTTTTGTATCTCCTCTCTTGTCTATGCAATCACACAAATAGTGAAGAATGGTAATTCTTTAGAGTAATGTCAACTAATAAGGAATAAGAGAATCACAAAAAAACCTATTTTACTATCATATTAAAATTTTTTTCTGGTAAAAATATTCAACAGACAATAAAACAGGATATTTACATAGTTTTGACTTATCTATGAAGTCCACTCCAGTGTTCTTGCCTGGAGAATCCCAGGGATGGTGGAGCCTGCTGGGCTGCCATCTATGGGGTCGCACAGAGTCGGACACGACTGAGGTGATTTAGCAGTTAGCAATAACAAATTAAAGAGGGAAAGTGGTAGTATTCCAAACAATATATGCTAAACTGGCCTCTTGTAACTCCTAATATGATACACTTAGAAGGCTGTATTAATTCTACAATATTCCTTCCAAAAATAAATTTTAACTTTAACCATAAAGAAATATCGAATAAAAATAAACAAGACATCTGAACTAAATTCCTCAAAATTACATTATAAAAGAAAGATTAAGTAACCATTCCAGATGAAGAAAGACTAAAGAAACCTGAACAATAGTTAATATTTACTTCTCAGTTGGTTGCAGGATAAGGTATAAATTTGTATAATGCTATAAAAGATAGATTTGAGATAACAGAAGACACATTGAACTGTATATTAAATAATATATTTGTAAAAATAATGTTTTAAGTTGGATAATTTTTAGCACAGTTATATAAGAAACTATGTATGATAGCACTCTAATGACTATCATAGTGAAGAAAATGAAGAGGAGTTGAAGAGCCTCTTGATGAGAGTGAAAGAGGAGAGTGAAAAAGCTGGCTTGAAATTTAACATTCAAAAAACAAAGATCATGGCATCTGGTCTCATCACATTATGGCAAATAAAAGGAGAAAAAGTAGAGGCAGTGAAAGATTTTATTTTCTTTGGCTCCAAAATCACTGTGGACGGTGACTGCAGCCATGAAATTAAAAGGCACTTGCTCCATGAAAGGAAAGCAGTGACAAGCCTAGACAGCATATGGAAAAGCAGAGACATTACTTTGCCGACAAAGGTCCATATAGTCAAAACTATGTTTTTTTTAGTAGTCATGTATGGATGTGAGACTTGGACCATAAAGAAGGCCAAGTGCTGAAGAATTGAAGTTTTCAAATTGTGGTGCTGGAGAAATCTCTTGAGAATCCCTTTGCCAGGACATCCAACCAGTCAGTCCTTAAGGAAATCAACCCTGAATATTCACTGGAAGGACTAATGCTGAAGTTGAAGCTCCAGAACCTCGGCCACCTGATGTGAAGAGCTGACTCTTTGGAAAAGACCCTGATACTGAGAAAGATCAAATGCAAAAGGAGAAGGGAGTGGCAGAGGATGAGATAGATAGCATCACCAACTCATTGGATCTGGGTATGAGCAAACTCCAGGAGGTAGTGGAGGACAGCTGAGCCTCCTGTGCTTTGGTGGAGGAGGTTATAAACAGTCCGACTAAGCAACTAAGCATGGCACATCACAGCAATCTTGTATAACTACTTAAAATTAAGAAGTATTTTTGTTTTAAGTGAAAAGTCCCAAACTATATGACTCAAGAGAGATCAAAGTTAAAGATATAAAGATACAAACTTTTAATTTATCATATTCTTCTCATTTGCAATGAGATTAAATGGAAAAAAGTAGTTTAAATCAAGAATTTTCTTCCAGATATCCATGACATCTTAAAAATTTTAATCTCCTAGTAAGTGTATTAGTAGCTTTGTTTTCTGGCTTGTCTTCAGAGTAATGAGTTTCTGTTGTGACATTACATCATTTATATTTTCATGCATTCTATGTATAGAAGGCACTGAAAAAATTATAGAAATGAATAATTACTATAAAATGTACATTATACCAATACCTTATACCAGGAAAAATGATATTTGCCATATAATAATCATTGATTTTATCTTAATTTTAGAATTGTTTCTCTTGACTTTTCTTTGTCTGTAAATATTAGTAAATATGCAGGATAATTTTAAACACACCCTAAAATTTGGTTCTAAATATCATATAGGTCATCTGCTAAGGGATAAATATTAATGTGTTTATTCTTTAACTCCTAATTGATATATATAATACACAAATATATTTCTGTTAATATTATTTTAAATCTATACAAGTTAATATAACAAAGTATTATGTTTATTATCTTATTAATAAGTCTTATTATTATGCCTGTTAACCTTAAAAGCAGTTAAGCTAGATAAGATACCAAAAATTAAAACTTTTGAAGCTTAAATACTTATGTAAAAAAAAGTAAATATATATATATTTGCAAAGGTGAAAATATGTATATCAAACTATATATATTTGATGTATATAAATACATATTCATGTATATCAAACTATGGATAAAATTGATTTCTTAATAATGTAAGTTAGAAAATTGTTATGTGTTATAAAATAATTCTTCACCACTAAGCACTGAAGAGTTGATGCCTTTGAACTGTGGTGCTGAAGAAGACTCTTGAGAGTTCCTTGAATAGCAAGGAGATCAAACCATTCGGTCCTAAAGGAAATCAACCCTGAATATTCATTGGAAGGAGTGATGCTGAAGCTGAAGCTTCAGTACGTTGGCCACATGATGCGAAGATCTGACTCATTGGAAAAGACTCTGAAGTTAGGAAAGATGGAAGGTAAAAAGAGTAGAGGGCACAGAGGATGAGATGGTTGGATGGCATCACGAACTCAATAAACATGAGTTTCTGCAAACTCCAGCAGGAGATGTAAAGGACAGGGAAGCCTGGCGTACTGCAGTCCATGGGGTCGCAGAGAGTCAGATGCAACTTAGTGACTCAACAACAACATAAAATCATTCCTCTTCTGTCCAATGTGTACAGAGAGAGACTTTGTTTGGAAACGATAATCCATATACTCTGTTATTCACTCTCTATACTTCTATATTTAATCATCTGAGTGTCTGGAACCTTCTCTTTTTTCTCAACACCTTTACCCCACACTTCTCTCTCTCAGCTATTGAATTTTCCTCACATGCCAATAAGAAAATATAAGCAGTGGTAAGAGAAGTTCCACATCTGTTAATAAACCTGCCTCTGTGTCCATACATTCATACTTCTCTGCACTCAGAGTGCAAGACTGATCGTCTCCCACTGAAGGACAGAGCCTCCAAATATACACTAATTCCCATTTCATTTTGCTGGTTAACAGTACTGTTCCACCACTTACTTCTTTGTTTTCTGTATTATCATTTTTAATTCTTCTTACATTATTGTTAATATTAGCTTAAAATTCCATGGACAAAGGAGCCTGGTGGGCTACAGTCCATAAGGTTGCAAAGAGTCGGACATGACTGAGAAACTGAGTGCGCACATACACACACACACACACACACATATAAATGTTCTAATATCACTCACATTGAAAAATAATCTCTCTTTACCCCATGTCTTCTTCCATCTAGCTAACCCTTATTTGTATTTTCCTCTCTATATAGAAATTCTAACAAATTTTATCTGAAATGCTTGCCCTGTCTTCCTTCTCCTTACAAATAAAATTTTCAGTTCTCATTCTTCAGTTTTCGAACCAGTCTGCAGGGTTTAACTGAATAAATCACAATCTATAGCATTTTCAACTTTCAGCCTCTGAGAGTTCATCTCTTCTTGTTCTCTTTTATCACTTGCATTGTCTCCCAAGGATTTTTTTCTAAGATTATTTCTGAATCTCTATATGCTGCCTCTCTTCCCTTGTGTTAGTTAAAAAACTTGCTTTCACCACATAAAATCACTCTCTAAATAATATGATCCTGTTTTATGGCTTTTCTTTTAATTATCAACTATTTAACACCTGTTCTGTACCAGGCAATAAGATGAATGGCAATGTTGCTTCAAAAACTTTTTGGATCTCTCTGAGTATTTATTTGAAACTGACCTCTTTATGTATAGGGTAGGGAAAAACCTAAGAAAAAAGATAGACCAATCCAGACTGGCAGGGGGCATTTTTATAAAGCAAGAGAATTTACTCATAAGGCTTGCCTTGAGTGGCCACAAGACAAGTAGATTTCCTCATCTGCTTACCAGAACCATAGAAGTTTATTTAAAGGGCTTAACTGTGTTCAGTCGCAGTCACATACCGTTCCAGATAGCTTCTACACTACATTTCTATTTCAAGGTTGCATGCTTGGAGCAGCTTTTGGCAGCAGGGAAGGCAAGGTGAAAGCACATTCCAAGAACTGAGAGAGGATGGGGAGCCTCCAGTTGCCCAGGTCCAGCTCACAGTTCAACTGCTGATAATATATTTTTGATGACCTCCTCCAACAGGTAGAGAAATATGAATAGACAAACATGTAGCCTGCCTTCTTGGGTGCACATTCTATTGGGTAGAGAGACCTGTAATATATAGCAAGTTATATAATGTAGTGCATGCTAAGTCACTTCATTCATGTCCGACTCTTTTTGTGACTCTGTGAACTGTAGCCTGCCAGTTTCCTCCATCCATGGGATTTTCCTGGCAATAATACTGGAATGGGTTGCCAAACCCTCCTCCAGGGGATCTTCCTGACCCAGGGATCAAGCCTGCGTCTTTTACATCTCCTGCACTGGTAGGCAGTTTCTTTACCACTAGTGCCAGCTGGGAAGCCCATATAGTGTAGTAGAAGGCAGTACATATTAAGGAGAAAAATAAATCAGTGCTAAGAGGAGTTTTGTAATTTAAAATAAAGATGATATGGAAGATCCTGAAGTGTGGGTGTTATTTGAGCAAAGGCGTGAAGAAAGTGGAATAGTGAGCAGCAAATTCTCAGGAAGTCTTGTATTTTAAATGCAGCCTATGCATGGGGAAAACATCTCAATTTACAGCTCCAGCTCTGCAGTATACACAAATGGCACATTCCTGTACCCAATTACCTGTTTATATATCATGTGGATAAATAGCCTAAGACATCTCAAGTATGCCATGTCGAAAAACAAAACAGATGTTCAAAATCCTGATTTTCTCCAACAAACATTTTCATTTACATTTCAGTAAAATGACATTTCTAGTTTTTCTGGCCAACATGCGTGTATCAGCATTTTCTCGCAACCCATAGCCAGTCCAACAGCAAGTGCTATTGATTTCATTATTTAAAAGCATCTGGAGTCCAATCATTTTTATAACAGACAATGCTGTGAAGACATCATATCTCTCAAAACATCATCATCTCTCATTTTGAATAGCCTCCAAACTGCTATCTCTTGTTCTAATGTTTCTCAAAAGCCAGTCCCTGAGGAAGCCAAATCTGTCTTATCATCTCCCTAAAAGGTAAATGCAAAAATGATACCATAGACTGCAGAGTCTTGTATTGCTAGAGCCCCAATCCCATTTCTTTCCCCACTGTTCTCTTTGTTCATTCTGCTCCATCACCCTGATTTGGCTGTTTCTAGAAAACATCAAGCATTTCTCCCCTCAGGTTTGCATCTTGTCTTCACTCTTCTCAGAGTCCAATTACTCAGATATCTGTAGGAATACTTAAAAATTTTTCCAGGTCTCTGCTTAAATATCATCATTTTAAAGAGGACATTCCTAATCACTCTTTATTGGCCAAAAGTCTGTGTCCTTATCCTCCATTATTTCTTCTGAGCACATATTATCATTTGACACATTAAAAATGCATTTTAAAAATCTCCTCCCACTTCCACTAGAATATAAGCTCCACAGAGTAGGATATAGTCTGTTTTGTTTACCATTGTTATCTCCAATGACAAGAATAATTATCAGGCATATAAGATGAGAAAAATATTTATTAAATGTAATTTAATAAGTTAAACATGAAACAAAGCAGATAGTTTAAATAGGCTGCAGATCAGTGTAGCTGAAAATATTCTTAAGATTTAGTAGTTTTGTAGCTCTCAAAACCAAAATGGACAAGAGACACAATAATGTGTGTGTATGTAAGTATATTTCTATTTACCTCTACATTAAGAAAAATTTTTAGACTAGAAGCTCTTCTCAAAAGAGTTTCTAGGCTTTTTTGTTTGTTTGTTTCTTCAGGTAGATTACATTGTCCAGGAGAATAGTATAGAATAAATAATATTTCTTGGATGCAAATCTAAATTGGTATCTTGAATTTTCCATAAAAGTGAGAAAAAGAATAGTGATAGACCATCCCATTTTTTGAGAACAAACACAAACACTGATGAGCTGATATGCTCAGCCACAGTTTAATTTTTTTACAAATGCTTATATGACACAGTGCTTTAGAAAAGTCTTTTAGTAATCATGAGATTGCTCTTTCCACTGTTATGTATTAATATATTTTATGTAATGTACTAACTCACAGCCTCTCATTTCCCCCCATTCCACCTCATAATTATATACAGTGCATGTGTATATTCTCAGTCTCTCAGTCGTGTCCAACTCTTTGCGACCCATTGGACTGTAGCCTGCCAGGCTCCTCTGTCCATGGGGTTTTCCAGAGAACACTGGAGTGAGTTTCCATTTTGTATTCCAGGGGATCTTCCTAACCCAGGAATCAAACTCACAGCTCCTGCATCTCCTGGACTGAAGATGGATTCTTTACCACTGAGCCATCAGGAAAGCCCATTATATATACAGTACTTTTGTCAAATTTCCAGATATTCATTTTTCTCAGAAAAATCAACTTCTGTCATTTGGTATTTCATATTCTCTACATTGATGCTTACTGGATTGGCAAAGCTAAATGATTTATTAATCCAACTACTCTGATAATTAATCATATTGAGTACAATATTGACATGACCATTTAGAATCAATAGAAAATGGAAAATAAATACATTAATTGATGTAATAAGGAATGAATGGGGGCATGAAACATTTTGCTTGGTATTAAAAAAAAGACTGCTTACCTTTTGCAGAGTATCAGTATATTTTTAGGATAAAAACTAATATGTACTGATGGCTGCTTCAGTAGGTTCACAGATTCAGATCTGGGGTTTTCTTTTAAAAGGTGCCTTCCCTTATGGTTTTATGGTCTGTACTACTATGACATTACATAAAGTGTTAAAGTTTTACATCAGTAAAACAACATATTTATCACATACACACACATGCTTCTTGGACTCACATGTTCATTCTAAACTACTTTTCAATTTTAGAGACAGTCTGGCTAATTTTTAAGGTATGCCATTTAGATTACTAGAGCAGTTAATATCCACTTATACTGTGTGTTATAAATTTGTAAATTCTGTGTCTGAAATATTTTCAAGAAAGACACTTCAAAATCATAGGATTTTACTCTTTTGGTTCCAATTTAATTAAGAAAAAACTAAGCTCATTTTAAAATGTAGTTTAATCATCAAATTTGATTACATATTCATTTCACTTAATATATATTTTTGAAAAACTGATATATAATTTTGTTTGGTTTTCTAATAGTTGCATTCTTTAATTGAACATGTTAATGCCAACATGAAACAAATAAAATGATATTTTTAATAAGTTCTCTGGCCTTATCATTAGTCATAATCTTCAACTGTCTGTGGCAGATCATGTTGGATGTTGAAAACGCCATTGTGTGGAATATCTGTTTGCATATTGAGTATTGCTTAGATACTTTCTTCCAGCTTTGGCACAATTAAACAATTTTTCCAAGATATAGGATGAAATGCATGATGACTGACTACATTATTGTCTCTTACTGTTAATTTTCTGAACTCTTCAGAGAATAAAGGGCTGGTTTGTGGGGATGTCTATAGTTGGCTTAATGGAACCCTCAAAAATGTGTTTATAGACATAGTATTAATAGATTTTATAAATTATAAAGATTATAATTTTATAAATTGTAAAATTTATAGATTGTATATAATTGTAATCCATTTAATATTACTATTGACATTTTATCTCATGATGACTAATATTTATCTACTATCTGCTCAACTTGCTTTTTGATAGAGTTAGCTTAAGTTAAAAATATTGTCTTCCATATTGTGGAATGATGTGTTATTTTCCTGTTTGTCTCCTTTCTAAATCCAGTGATATTTTTTAGTAATAAACTTAGAATACAAATAGGTATATATATTGTTATTTGTTGTTGCTTAGTTGCTAGGTCATATCTAACTTTGTATACCACCAGACTCCACTGTTCAGGGATTTCTCAGACAAGAATACTGAAATGGGTTGCCATTTCCCTTTCCACAGGATCTACCTGACCCGAGGATCGAACCCATGTCTCCTTCACTGGCAGGTGGATTCTCTACCACTGAGCCACCAGGGAGGCTTACATATGCATCAGTTCAGTTCAGTTCAGTCACTCAGTCGTGTCCAACTCTTTGTGACCACATGGACTGCAGTATATCAGGCTTCCTTGTCTATCACCAACTCCCGGAGCTTACTCAAACTCATGTCCATTGAATCGGTGATGCCATCCAACCATCTCATCCTCTGTCGTCCCCTTCTCCTGCCTTCAGTAATTCCCATAATCAAGGTCTTTTCAAATGAGTCAGCTCTTCGCATCAGGTGGACCAAGTATTGGAGTTTCAGCTTCAGTCTTTCCAATGAATATTAAGGACTGATTTCCTTTAGGATGGATTGGTTGGATCTTCTTGCTGTCCAAGGGATTTTCAAGAGTCTTCACCAACACTACATCATACATGTATACATGTCATTTAATTATTTTGATAGAGTATTGAAATTATACAATCACGCATAGAATCTTCTATATATTTTAATAGGAGACATTTGATCAGGCCATCCAAAAGATAAAGGAAAAAAAATATACAGGAGTTTAGAAGACAATCAACCATATAAATATTATATTTTCCAAAAAAATAAAATGGCTAGGTAGGTTTTTTAGCTAAACAACTATTTTACATAGGCACATGAAATTTATTGAATGGGAAATATAATTTTCACCAGATAGTTTTCAATTTGATTAAATACATGAAGTAACATGGCTCCTTCTCCCTTATTAATAGTATTTTTTCAATGATACTGAAAACAAGGGAGTTATAAACATATTACAGCATCCTAGGCATTCTTTAGGGATAGCATGTCTGTCATCTTGAAAGCTAAACAAGAATTTATATAGAGTAGTTTGATTTCATAACAGCAGAGACGAATGGAACAATTTAATGAATGAAGTCTGTCTAAATAAATGAGCTTCTTCATCTTCAAATCTACACAAAAGTTCCAACCCATGTTAGACAAAAATTAAAATTGCATATAGAGGGCAGGAAAGCTTATGATTCATTCCATTTTCATTGATTAATGGATTTCTCATTTTTGCCAGGAGATAGCTTCAAAATTGCAATCTATGTGAGTAATTAATTGGAGAGTCTTGTTATTTTTCTATCTAACAGGAATGAGCAAGTGACACCTAAAGTTTAGGTAGGATAAATAGGCTTCTTTTTATCATCTTGGTAACATTTTCCCACTATTTTCCTTTCAATTAACATGTAAATGAAAGTGATAGTGCTACAGAAAAGATATTATAACAGAAAAGAGATTTAGCACATATCTGGTGTGCATTAGAAGCACCATAATTTTTATAACTTAGAGAAAAATAGAAGCAATATCATGTATTTTCCATTTTATCATATAAATCTGAAAGCAGATCAATGAAAGTAAGTTATATTCATTTATAAATATTATAATACAGAAATATTCTGTTATCTGTCATTTAATAGAATTATATAGAGCTTTTTAATGTAAAATATTTTTTGAGAAATTTATTGAAGTGTTGATGGAAAATTGCTCTTACAATATACAATCAGTATTTGCTTAAAAATACTTGTTCAGGAGACACTATAGAAAATCAACAAAATCAGCTAACTAATACTTAATCATTTCTTATATTTAATCCTTTTCCATTATAAGATGTATCTGTAAATATTTATACAGACACGCACATATATATCTCACACATGTGCAAATGTATTTTCTCATAAACACCTATGTCAGTTTCTCATTTTTTTGTTTTTCAGTCACTAAGTCATATCCGACTCTTTGAGACCCCACAGACTGCCACCTAATTTCTCATATTAAATATATATGGAAGACATAACATTGTGTTGTAGGTCAATTATACTTAAAATACAGGCACACAAACTCATGGCAAAAGAGGTAGTATTTATGGTTAACAGAAGGGTTGGGGTAGGGGAAGGGAGTATTGGATGAAAATGGCCAAAAGGTCAAACTTCCAATTATAAGACAAACAAGTACTAGAGATGTGATTTGCATGATAAATATAATTACTGCTGCATGTTATATACAATGAAAGTTGTTAAGAGAGTAAATCCTGAATTTTCATTACAAGGAAAACTATTTTTTTCTTCATTTTGTCTTTATATGATATGACAGATGTTCACTAAGCTTATTATGGTAATCATTTCATGTTGTGTATAAATCAAGTCATTAACTGTACACCTTAAACTTAGGTAGTATCAATTATATCCCATAAAACTAGAGGAAAAATTATATACATACTATAGATTTATAGTTAGTGTGTATGTTCCTTGTTATAATTACCAGTATTCTAGGGTTACTTGGCTAGACACAATTGAAAATCATTTGTCAAGATTAAGGTGAATCATTAAATGGAAACTTTAAAAAAATATTATATTTTTGAAATATTGACAATAAATATATGTTTATAATAAATATTTATATTAGTGAAATGTATCCAACAGAGAAAACTAGAATCCATGATGCTTTATGTTATTGAGAATGAGAGAAACTTACTTTTTTATTTTTAATATTTTCCAGGTTTTGCATGACCTGCACATATATGCATTGATATGTGTAGAAACTGCAAACCAATTTTGGGCCATATTGGAAGGACTGATACCGAAACTGAAGCTCCAATACTTTGACCACCTGATGCGAAGAGCTGACTCATTTGAAAAGACCCTCATGTTGGGAAAGATTGAAAGCGGGAGGAGAAGGGGATGGCAGAGGATGAGATGGTTGGATGGCATCACCGATTCAATGGACATGAGTTTGAGTAAGCTCCGGGAGCTGGTGATGGACAGGGAGGCCTGATGTAATACAGTCCATGAGGTTGCAAAGAGTAGGACACGACTGAATGACTGAACTGAACTAAGGTGCCAAGGGATGAATACTTATTGTAATACAACTGAATCACGAGAACATTTGGCCAAAATATTAAAGCAAATTGTGGCTATATATATAGTAGTGGATGGTCTGAGATTAGAGATCTAGGTCAAAGATTGGAACAATGGGGCTCTGGTTTTATTTTATTCCTGATCCACATTAGCAAATTACAGATTCTAAATAAATGTGCTTCAAAAGTGAACGGATAAAGGTTTGTAGATTTATTTTCTCACATATTAATGTAAAATAAAATTCCAAAATCATTTTATACCTGCTATTTTTTTCCTGTTAATAGTTGTGGGAACAAATAAAATATGCATAAAATACATTTCTAAATGTTAAAAAATATATTTTATTCATAAAGCATTTCTATTACTTGTCAAAGAAAACTCAGGTTATCATGTTGAACTTGATAGGTGCAGCAGATTTACCATAAAAATTGTATTACAGGTGGGCTATCAGGTCAGTTCAGTTCACTCAGTCATGTCTGACTGTTTGCGACCCCATGGACTGCAGCACGCCAGGCCTCCCTGTCCATCACCAACTCCTGGAGTCCACCAAAACCCATGTCCATTGAGTCGGTGATGCCATCCAACCATCTCATCCTCTGTCGTCCCCTTCTCCTGCCCTCAATCTTTCCCAGAATCAGGGTCTTTTCAAATGAGTTAGCTCTTCGCATCAGATGGCCAAAGTATTGGAGTGTCAGCTTCAGCATCAGTCCTTTCAATGAATGTTCAGGACTGATTTCCTTTAGGATGGACTGGTTGAGTCTCCTTGCAGTCCAAGGGACTCTCAAGAGTCTTCTCCAACACCACACTTCAAAAGCATCAATTCTTCTGTGCTCAGCTTTTTTTATAGTCCAACTCTCACATGCATACATGACTACTGGAAAAACCATAGCCTTGACTAGACGGACCTCTGTTGACAAAGTAATGTCTCTGCTTTTCAGTATGTTGTCTAGGTTGGTCATAACTTTCCTTCCAAGGTGGGCTTTATATATATAAATAATTATAAAAAGAAATAAGAATTTTTTTGTCATTTACTGCAGAGTCACCGAGGCAATATTAGGGCTGTAGATAGGTGCTCTGGAATGAATATTCTCAAGCACAAACCTGACAAAAAAGAGGTCTACACAGTACTTTACTATAAAGTATTCTGAGATTTCTCATTTAGGCAAGCAAAGAGGAAAGATTCAAAAATAGAAAGAACTGAGGTTTGGGGAACTGAACAAAATCTTGGACTAGTCTTTAAGCTGTGTAAGTCTTAATTCTATTTTGTCACCTTTTGATTTGGTACTTTTGATTGATTTTTTGTGCTTGATTTGCATCCAGTAGGTTTAATACAGTAGAGAATAATGGACATCATGGCTAGCAGGCAATATGAGAAGTAGGATGTGTGGCAGTACAATTCACTGTGGTGATAAAATAAATAAATAAATAAATAACTGAGATAAGACTCCAACATAAAATGAAAATAATTTGAGCATGTGGGGCATGAGGCAAAAGACAAGGGAAAATCAAGCAGGATTCCAGGATCATATAAATAAGGCCAGGTTCAGGGTAAGGCTCTATTATCAGGATAAAGTAGAACATAAATCAGAAAAGACAAGCATCAGTATTTTGTTAAAAATGAATGCAAAATGAAGAGCAGGCAGGAAAATTTCCAGAGCAGACAAAGCAGTCCATAATAGAAAAACTAAGTTTAGCTTATTTCATAGACATTAAGTGAAACTTGGGTTATTTCTTGTTAATACCTCTGACATTAATAAAGTTAAGCTTTTCCTTCAAATTAGCATGAGGTAACCATGTTTAACCAATCCCTTAAGTGGCTCAGACGGTAAAGCGTCTGTCTACAATGTGAGAGACCCAGGTTCTATCCCTGGGTTGGGAAGATCCCCTGGAGAAGGAAATGGCAGCCCACTCTAGTACCATTGCCTGGAAAATCCCATGGACAGAGGAGCCTGGTGGGCTGTAGTCCATGGGGTTGCAAAGAGTTAGACACGACTGAGCGACTCCACTTTCACTTATCAGCAGGAAAACTTTTATGCTACAGTCCATCGTTGGAAAGAATAAACAGCCTCTGCATTTTCACTGTCCTGTAACAATGTGCCTCTGAGCCTCATCCTACTATTGACTTGAGAACTCCCAGTTCACAAAATGTTCATACATGCATAATAAACTCCTGTCGAATACTATTTTATTGATCTAGTAGCTTTAACTTTGCTATTTATGGAGTTTCAACAGCATGGACTGGGATAGAAGAGCAGGCTTCAGGCCTATCACTGCCCTGTGTTCACCACAGCACTCTGAATGCCAGATCTGCTACAGGGAGGCCAATGCCACATGAAAACTAAACTCATGTAACAAAACCAGAAAGAATGAGTCCCCAAACACTCCTTGTCTGATTAGAATTGTTTAAGGAACTTGGAATATCTTAACTGAGTAGACATTTTCCTGTTTTCCATAAATCAAATAGATATTACACTAGTTTGAAGTTTAGTTCACTTTTTTTTTTTTTTTTTTAAATAAATTTATTAATTTTATTTGGGGGCTAATTACTTTACAATATTTTAGTGGTTTTTGCCATACATTGACATGAATCAGCCACGGGTTTACATGTGTTCCCCATCCTGAACCCCCCTCCCACCTCCCTCCCCGTCCCATCCTTCTGGGTCATCCCATTGCCCCAGCCCTGAGCACAAATGGGACCTAATTAAAATTAAAAGCTTTTACACAACAAAGGAAACTATAAGCAAGGTGAAAAGACAGCCTTCAGAATGGGAGAAAATAATAGCAAACGAAGCAACAGACAAACAATTAATCTCAAAAATATACAAGCAACTCCTGCAGCTGAATTCCAGAAAAATAAACGACCCAATCAAAAAATGGGCCAAAGAACTAAACAGACATTTCTCCAAAGAAGACATACAGATGGCTAACAAACACATGAAAATATGCTCAACATCACTCATTATTAGAGAAATGCAAATCAAAACCACAATGAGTTACCATTTCACGCCAGTCAGAATGGCTGCTATCCAAAAGTCTACAAGCAATAAATGCTGGAGAGGGTGTGGAGAAAAGGGAACCCTCTTACACTGTTGGTGGGAATGCAAACTAGTACAGCCACTATGGAGAACAGTGTGGAGATTCCTTAAAAAACTGGGAATAGTTGATTTTTCTATCTTCAGTCTTTTAGAAATAGCTTGAAGTAAGTTCGGCATAATTTTTTGAATTTGTCATTAAAAATAAGTGGATCAACACTAACTTCATCAGTAACAAAATCACCAATGTCAATATGAGCACAAGTCTTGTGAAAACCCATTGTAAATGGGTAATTTTCCATCTAAATAAGAAAAATATTTTAGAGTTTCTCCCAATTTCCATATAATTGAACATTATGTACGTTTTATTTTATCCTACCTGTTTTAAAACGTATAGGAACCAAATGGGAAATGTTTCAAGAGTCGTACTTTACATAACTTAGTAAGAAAATGTAAACTTGTTTTCATGGGGGCCATATCACTTTCTTCTCTTCATTGCCAACTGACAATGGAGAGGAGTGATTGCATTCTTGCATTAATTTCTGTGTGATAGCACTGTGAGAAGAACACTGGCACTAAGAGACAAAAGTAATGACAGACAGTTGTCATAGGGTGCTTAAAGAGACCTGGACAAGAGCAATATGTAAACAGACACTGCCAAAAGGAAGCCCTTGACACTCACTATGCAAGAATAGTAGCATGTCTGTCAGTACTCCTTAATTCTGGGAGTCGAAATATGAAATCTTCTAATTAGACATTACATCAGTTTCAGTCAGTTGCAGGGTAACAACAGCAACCTCTAAATATCATCTGGAAAATAACACACACAAAAAATGGTGACATTTATTTATTTCCTATGTTGAAAAAACTTGTCAAGATGGCAATGTATATACATGCATATTTTCTCATTTCTCCTCTGAAATTTTTGCAGAGAAAATGATAAAAACATTCTTTAAAATACTATGATTAAAAATCATTTGTAGAATTGAGGAAATTGTGCCTTTTTGAAATACAATGAGAAAACAAATGTGAAATGTCTTTTAATGTCTACTTCATATTCTTAAAAGGATTCAAAGCAACTATAAACAAAAAGAATCCACAAGTGCTTGTGTGTCCATGCACACACACACACACGCATACACACACATACAAACACACATATCCAGATTCTATTCATAACAGTGAATATAGTGTAAATATATAATAAATATGAAAACAGTGCATAGAACATAGAAGATAGGATCAAAATTTCAAAACATTCTGAAACTTAAGAGAAAAATTAAATAACTAATTTTGATTTACCTAAAATGCTCCTTTTCTGAGAGACAACATTATTCTACATATTGCTAATATCATAGAACCCAAATCTAGTAAAACTGCAATATTAATTTTAAATGTGTCCCTATATCAAAATATTATATACTAAAATATCTTACAATCAGTTAAACACAGTAAATAAGGACATATACCAGTTTATAGAATGGAGTGGCATCATTGAAGTTATATCAACTACTCTCACACTTTATATATATGAATGTATTTATTGACATGTGAGTCAAATTAAAACTCCAGGTATTTTTTGACCTTAGAGAAATTCTTTTGAAAGAGCAAATCGTATAATAAAAAGAAAATGAGTTCTTATACAGAACAGCAATTAAAGCAGGTCTTTCCTACTATATGTTAAAATACATATAAAAGATACTAGGATTGTAAGAGGACACTATTAGAATAAGATTAGTCAGTGGAAGTTAAAATAAAATGAAATAAAAACTACTGGGAGTAAAAAATAGATACACAAGAAACATACCAGTAACCTACCGGATGAAGATGAGTCATTTTAAAAATATGTCAAAAAGAACTTCATCCAAAATTGTAAAGATATAATGGACAATGTAGGACGTTGGATTCACATCTGCTCCTTGGAATATTCCTTCCGAGTTTGGTTTCCAATATTATCTATAGTAACAAACATTTTTTTCATCCTGTATTTCATTACTCATAAAGTAAGGATATTTTGAAATAATCTGTACTTATGTTAGTATTTCCCTTTATACCTTCCTCCATATTATTAATAGTAGTTTCCAAACTCTTTCTTGCATGACTTTCTCTGTGGTGAGTGTAAGGCCAGATTCAATCCCTGGGTCGGGAAGATGCCCTTCCCAGAGAGAAGGAAAGAGAAGGAAAAGCTACCCATTCCAGTATTCTTGCCTGGAGAATCCCATGAACAGAGGAGCCTGGCGGGCTATAGTCCATGGGGTCATAAAGAGCTGGACATGACTGAGCGACTAAACATGCATACACATGGTGAGCCTATGTCACCTCTGGGAGTAAGGCCAGGGTCAGCTGAGCACAACTCTAGACATCTAGTCATCTACTTTACTCAGATAAGCCCTGCATTTACCTGTTTAGCATCCTGGCCTTAAGAAAAGTAGAGAAATTCACCTGCCCGTGAAGATTGCAGCATTTTTATTTGACAAGGCAGAATATCTGAATTCAGGATATATTTGGTGATGTCAATTCACAGTAGTATAATTTTTTTTAACTTAATAGTTGTCAGAATTTTTCTAAGACCGTAAGAATGTTAGTTCAGAATCAAGAAAGAAATCTTGTTCAATGAATACATTTAATGGGACAAGAAAAGAAAAAAAATACTTTGTTTTAAATTACAGCCAATAAACCTTGTCTGTGTTAGTATACAGCTATATTACCTTAGATAATTTACATGCCTAAAAACCTTTTCTAAAATTAGTGGTAGAAATCCTTAAGTAGCCTAAAAGACCCTCATCGATCCCTTGCTTTCTCAGTAGCTTGATCATGTGCTGTATTGACCTTGATATCCATGTGCCAGCCATGCTGTCTTCTTTCCTTTTTAAAAAAATGCCATCTTCAAAATGTGGCTTCAGAAGTCACCCTGGTGACCATGTATGGCTCCTGAGACCCTTAGATGTGTGATCATATATGACGACTCCATTTCAGCAGTTTATCTTAGAATACTCAGCAAAAAGGACTTGTCCACACATTATTTTTCTCTTTTATACACTCATGCTACTCTAGACATATTCTTTAATACATGCCTTTAATTGTGTAATTCATTGGCAAGTAAGTATCTCTCAGTTAAATATTGTAGTTGCTGCTCCTGCTACTAGTCGCTTCAGTCGTGTCCGACTCCGTGCGACCCCATAGACGGCAGCCCACCGGGCTCCCCCGTCCCTGGGATTCTCCAGGCAAGAATAATGGAGTGGGTTGCCATTTCCTTCTCCAATGCTCGAAAGTGAACAGTGAAAGTGAAGTCGTTTAGTCGTGTCCGACTCTTCGCGACCCCATGGATTGCAGCCTACCATGCTCCTCCGTCCACGGGATTTTCCAGGCAAGAGTACTGGAGTGGGGTACCATTGCCTTCTCCAAAATATTGTAGCATGTATTTTCAAATTTTCTTTTATTCAGCTAAATCTAGAAACAGATTTAAAGTATAAAAATCCAATAGTATGTCTTTTAACTATAAGAGATTTGGAATCATATTAAATGTATATACCCCGATGTTCATCGCAACACTGTTTACAATAACTAGGACATGGAAGCAACTTAGATATCCATCAGCATATCAATGCATAAGAAAGCTGTGGTACAATGGAATATTACTCAGCTATTATAAAGAGCACATTCGAATCAGTTCTGATGAGGTGGATGAAACTGGAGTGTATTATACAAAGTGAAGTAAGTCAGAAAAAAACACCACCACCAATACAGTATATTAACTCATATATATGGAATTTAGAAAGATGATAATGACAACCCTATATGTGAGACAGAAAAAGAGGCACAGATATAAAGAACAGACTTTTGGACTCTGTGGGAGAAACTGAGGCTGGGATGAAAATAGCATTGAAACATGTATGTTACCATCTTTGAAATAAATCACCAGTCCAAGTTAGATGCATGAAACAGGGCACTCAAAGCTGGTGCACTGGGACAACCCAGAGGAATGGGATGGGAAGGGAGGTGGGAGGGGAGTTTTGGATGGGGCACACATGTACAGCTGTGGCTGATTCATGTCAATGTATGGCAAAAACCACCACAATATAGTAAAGTAATTACCCTCCAATTAAAATGCATTGATTAATTTTTTTTTAAATGTAAATAAGGTCATATTACTCCTACAAGAATATTTAACCTAATTACAACTACTAAATCATATTTACTTAAACAGTAAAGGTTTTATAGTTTGCATTGCATAAGACAATGCAAAAATAAATATGTAAAATGTAGAATATCCCTGTATGTTTCTATTCATTATATAGCTGTATATATCCCCAAATAAACCTAGCAACCATTTAAGAGAACTTTTACATATGAATAATTTCAGTGCTCTTAAAATATTCTATCAATTATGTTTACTTTTGTTATTTGGGGGTGATACAAATAAAGAAAGTACATTTCAGAACTGCTTAATAATGTATAACACTTCCAGAGCATTTGACTACTTGCTTCATAAAATCAAAGAGAGAAAGAAATATTTTGAACTAGACAGATGCTAATGAATGTATATTATAGCCTATAAACTTAAAATTGTAATCTATGATAATATATCCAAATTTTAAGTATTTTTCACATCTCTAGCATAATTTTTAGAAAGAAAATGATCAAGGAAGAAAAGTATTTGTAAGAATTCAAACCTTCATCTAATTAACCTAATATCACGGGGAAAATTATTTTTTTCCGGATACCAATAGGGCAAATAGCACACACAAAAACACAGACACATATAATTCTTCTTGGGTGATGATCAAGTTAATGCATCCTAGCAGAGTAATTGACACATGCCTCCACTTACTTGATATTTACAGAAAATGAGAATATGGTTTTAGTTGCTGGTTTTACAGAAGGCAGAGGAACCAGAGATCAAATTGCCAACATCTGATGGATCATCGAAAAAGCAGGAGAGTACCAGAAAAACATCTATTTCTGCTTCATTGCCTATGCCAAAGCCTTTGACTGTGTAGATCACAATAAACTGTGGAAAATTCTGAAAGAGATGGAAATACCAGACCACCTGACCTGACAGAAACCTGTATGCAGGTCAGGAAGCAACAGTTAGAACTGGACATGGAACAACAGACTGGTTCCAAATAGGAAAAGGAGTACATCAAGGCTATCTATTGTCACCCTGCTTATTTAACTTCTATGCAGAGTACATCATGAGAAATGCTGGGCTGGAGGAAGCACAACCTGGAATCAAGATTGCCGGGAGAAATATCAATAACCTCATACATGCAGGTGACACCACCCTTATGGCAGAAAGTGAAGAAGAACTAAAGAGCTTCTTGATGAAAGTGAAAGTGGAGAGTGAAAAAGTTGGCTTAAAGCTCAACATTCAGAAAACTAACATCATGGCATCCGGTCCCATCACTTCATGGCAGATAGATGGGCAAACAGTGGAAACAGTATCAGACTTTATTTTTCTGAGCTCCAAAATCACTGCAGATGGTGATTGCAGCCATGAAATTAAAAGACACTTACTCCCTGGAAGGAAAGTTTTGACCAACCTAGATAGCATATTTAAAAGCAGAGACATTACTTTGCCAACAAAGGTCCGTCTAGTCAAGGTTATGGTTTTTCCAGTGGTCATGTATGGATGTGAGAGTTGGACTATAAAGAAAGCTGATTGCGAAAGAACTGATGCTTTTGAACTGTGGTGTTGGAGAAGACTCTTGAGAATCCCTTGGACTGCAAGGAGATCCAACCAGTCCATCCTAAAGGATATCAGTCCTGGGTGTTCATTGGAAGGACTGATGTTGAAGCTGAAACTCCAATATTTTGGCCACCTGTTGTGATGAGCTGACTCACTGGAAAAGACACTGATGCTGGGAAAGATTGAGGGCAGGAGGAGAAGGGGACGACAGAGGATGAGATGGCTAGATGACATCACTAACTCGATGGACATGGGTTTTGGTGGACTCAGGGAGTTAGTGATGGACAGGGATGCCTGGCGTGCTACAGTTCATGGGGTTGCAAAATGTTGGACATGACTGAGCGACTGAACTGAACTGAACAGAAAATATTTTAAAAAATAAAAACCCACTATATGGGTTTATTTTCAAGTGTGAAGTGTACATGCTCAAAAGATTTGTAGTGAAACTTAAAACCTTCCTGAATTGATTTTGATATAAAAAAGTATAGCCGGGTTAAATGGTGGCTGTTAATAAATGATCACCCAGATGACATTTGTTATTTCAGAGGAAGAAAATGCCTCTAGAAGAATGGCGATGTGTCTATATCATAAGGAATTGGTAAGAAAAAAAAACAGCAAAAAATTGAATACTATTAGGAATGCAGTCAAAATTAGTGTCCTTCAGGAAAGAAGTATTAGTATCAGGCTATGGAAAAACTGGGAAAGCATGAAAGAAATTCAAAATATGTCTCTCAAAGGACATTAAAAGAAGAGATGAGTGTAATGGATGTTATAGCTGATCAGATGTTACTTAAAAAAGTCATGTGATAGTTACAGATCATTTCAGTCAGTTCAGTTTAGTCATTTAGTCCTGTCTGACTCTTTGTGACCCCATGTACTGTAGTACTCTAGGCTTCCCTGTCCATCACTGACTCCCAGAGCTTACTCAAACTCATGTCCATTGAGTTGGTGATGCCATCCAACCATCTCATCCTCTGTCGTCCCCTTCTCCTCCCACTGTCAATCATTCCCAGCATCAGAGTCTTTTCAAATGAGTCAGTTCTTTGCATCAGGTGGCCAAAGTATTGGAGTTTCAGCTTCAGCATCAGTCCTTCCAATGAATATTCAGAACTCTTTTCCTCTAGGATGGACTGGTTGGCTCTCCCTGCAGTCCAAGAGACTCTCAAGAGACTTCTCCAACACCACAGTTTAAACGCATCAATTCTTTGGTGCTCAGCATTCTTTATAGTCCAACTCTCACATCCATACATGACTTTTGAAAAAGCCAAAGCTTTGACTAGACGGACCTCTGTTGGCAAAATAATGTCTCTGCTTTTCGATATGCTATCTTGGTGGTCATAACTTTTCTTCAAGGAGTAAGCCTCTTTTAATTTAATGGCTACAGTCACTAACTGCAGTCATTTTGGAGCCCCCAAAAATGAAGTCTGTCACTGTTTCCATTGCTTCCCCATCTATTTGCCAGGAAGTGATGGGACCAAATGCCATGATCTTATTTTTCTGAATGTTGAGATTTAAGCCAACTTTTTCACTCTCTTCTTTCACTTTCATCAAGAGACTCTTTAGTTCTTTGTTTGCTGCCAAATGGGTGGTGTCATCTGCATATCTGAGGTGATTGATATCTCTCCTGGCAATCTTGATTCCCACTTGTGCTTCATCCAATCCAGCGTTTCTCATGATGTACTCTGTATATAAAGTTAAATAAGCAGGATGACAATATACAGCCTTGATGTTCTCCTTTCCCGATTTGGAAGTAATCTGTTGTTACATGTCTAGATCAGTTAGACTTTGTTATTTAAATAATTGGAAAATATTTAAGAACAGACTTAAAAATGTCTAATGAAATGTTGCCACCAAATCCAATATTGCTTGTTCATTTAAATTATCTGTTTATGTTATCCATTCTGGGATCATATACAACTTAACACAAATTGATTTGCCCACAGTTTCTTTCATATTTTTCAACCATTTGATATTTATTTTTAATTTATAATGTATTGTTTTGTATATATCAGCTTTAACATCATCATCAATAAAACCACATCTTTCACCATTTTCATGATATTTAAAAATTCCTGCTTTGACTTAACTATTATATCTATAATTAATATATAGTTTCTATTAATGAATTATTATAGACTTTTGAAAATAAGAAAACAAAAGTGTATATTTTGAGAATTTTATTACATTTTTACATTTAAAAAGATAAAAAATAATGATTGTTGTAGACAGGTTATCAATAAGGAAATTAATTAGTCTTCTGTTTTTTTTCCTTAAAATATTCCTATAGAAGTAAATGGATAAATGTCTATCAACTATGAATGAGAAATGTATGATATCCAGATTTACTAAATTCAAATTGCCTTTGTACAATGCCAGTTGGAAGAAATGATATCATTTATTCTTTCTTTGATAAGTATTAATAACATATTAATACTGTTGGTGTGTGTTATCTTTAAAAATGTTAATATAACATATGATCACAATATATGCCTTACCCAGTCACTCCTAATTAATCCCCTACACCACTAAGTTATGCTATATGACTATTGGAATTTTATAGGGCAATTAAAAATATTAGGTAATAAGAAAAGCAATACTTATAAATGTAATATCTTTATTACTTAAGATAACACTACTTGATGTAACATCTCAGAATAATACCTAAGTAGAAGAAAAATTACATCTTTGTAATGGAATAAAGTCTACATGTTGACTATCCTGATTTCTACAGATTAATTGCAAATAAATGTGAGCTAGAAGTCTTCAGATTAAAAATTAAAAAAAGAAAAGCATGAATTAGTAAGCACAATGAGTAAGAGTTAGCAGAAGTATTAGCAAAGATTAGAAATAGATAACAGAAAATGTAGCTATTTAGTTACAACATATTCAAATACCACAATTAACAGTTAAATCAAGTTGAAAAGAGATAAATATGAAAATAAAAGTTGATCTTAAAATATGAGCAATGAGACAAGAAAGCTTAAAAATCAACAGGTTACTTTACAAAGAACAAAGTAGAATCCCTAGCCAGTATAAATACATATTTCACAATTAGTAATTTGATCAATGTCTAAAACAGAGTAGACAAGGTAGATATAACAGAACTAAGAACTAATGTATATATTTAAATCGAGAAATAATCACAAGAAATATAAAGTACAACAATGACATAAGATAAATAAATATAAGTAAATTTTTAGGAAAAAAATCACCTGAAAAGTTGAAAATGTCTGATAAAACAATATGGAAAGGAAATAATAAGAATTAAAAAAAATGTGAAGCTATGTTAACATGAAGAACATCATAATGAAAAAATCATTAAGAAAAAATGGATACCTAGATAATATGAAGGACTTCCTAGATGGTGCTAGTGGTAAAGAATCCACCTGCCACACAGGAGATGCAAGAGACTTGAGTTCAACCCCTGGGTAGGAAAGATCCCCTGGAGTAGGAAATGGCAGCCAACTCCAGTATTCTTTCCTGGAAAATCCCATGGACAGAGGAGCCTGGCAGGCTACAGTCCATGGAGTTACAAAGAGTTGGACACAACAGGGCACACACATACACACACACACACACACACACACACACACTCTCACAAATAATGTCAAATGCTTAATTTGAAAACACTTCATTTTTCAACAATTCAAAGTTATTAGTAGTGATAAGAATAATCTTTATGGTTGTATATAAACAGCAGAATCCCTCTATCACTCCCATACTCTACTTACCACATTTTCCAACCCTGTATTATATACTAATCTTGCTCAGAAATATCATGGATTTTACGGAAAAATTCTACTTGGTGACAATAAAGTTTTATATAATCCCCTTTCTTAGAAAGTTAAACATGACAAGAATCTCCAGTGAGATGACTAATACTTTTTGCCTTTTTTTACTGTTCATGGGGTTCTCGTGGCAAGAATACTGGTGTGGTTTGCCATTCCCTCCTCCATTGGACTGCATTTTGTCAGAACTCCTCAGTATGACTGGGCCATCTTGGGTAGCCCAGCATGGCATGGCTCATAGCGTCATCATAGCATCATTGAGTTACACAAGTCCCTTCATTACGACAAGATTGTGATCCATGAGGAGGCATGGATGATTATTGTTCTACTTTATAAAACATTATGAAATTAATGTACTTTAGTACTGTTGGTACATTTTCAGTATAACTAGATGAATGCTCTTGACATTACTGTAGTGACTATAGTTTTCATTCAAAACTACAAATATGATTTTCTAAATATTGGCTATTTATTCAAAAAGAATGCCATGTAATTAGAGCTATGATTCACCTTAAATGCAATAAAAAAATAATAGCTTGCAAAAGAGAAAATCAGATGGTTTGAAGGAAAAATACATAAATAAATTTCACATTAATGCTAGTATCACATTATTTAAAAGAAAATTAAAGATTTATCAGTAATTAAAAATAATAATTTTAGAGTTTTTTGCATTTAAATCAGCCATGTCACAGTTTAAAAAATGTTATTAGTATGGCTCATGGCAGATTATGAGAGAAAAGGATCTGAATTAAAAATAGGTACTTATTTCTTTGATGACACATTCAAAAGTATGGTTGAGAAATCTGGATAGTTAAGGACTTGTAGAAAGTGATTAATATTTATTAAGGGATCATTATATGTCATGCACCATTCAAAGCATAGATGTTCTTTATATAGTGCTACCTTCATCATAACCATACAACTTCCTTGTGAGAAACTTGAGACTTTGAGATGGATGAACACAAAATTGGTGAATAACAATCTCTTTTAAATTTCCAATTCCAAGTTCTTTATATAATGTATCATGTATCCTCAAATTATCAAATATATTAACACTTGCTCTTTGGTACCACAAAACTTTATGGAAAGAACTATATTGCAATATAGGAGGTGCTTTAAAGAGAAATTCATAAGCAAACTTAGAGAGAAAGTATATTATTGCTTACAGAATAAATTAAAAATAAAAGCTTACCAAGTTATGAAAATAAATTGTAATACATATATATGTTTATGTTCTCCAATTTTTTAAAATTTTAGCAAGATTGGCATCTCTAAAATATCCAGATATACCAGTTTGGGTACTGATATATGTAATTTAACAATAGGAAACATGTTCTTTCCAGGGGAAAACTTTTTATTTTATTCTCCTCTGTAAGACTTGACTGTAGAATGATAATATTAAAGGACACAACATGGAATTTAACACATCAAGCTTTAATTTGGTAATAGAGAATTTGCAGCGGCACATGCTATAAAATTTCTCCTTAATAGTCAATAAAACTGGCAAGAGTCATTGCTTACTACCTGATAGCTAGTCAGTTTTCAAATTATAGAATTCATTTGTCACACTCCACTTAGCATATCTATAGCTTTCCAAAAGGAAATGCCATCTTCAAGCAGTTATTTTAATGAGTAAAGGATTGAGTGCTAAAATAAATGGTGATATAAAGGAAATTTGAAAGGGAATTACATCCTGTATTTTAAGACAAAAATGGGGATCACCTGGAGGTTCATATCTGTTTTCTCAAAGATTTTATTTAGGAAGACATGAAACCATAAGAAAATAAATATCACTGCACTATATTCAAGTATGGTTTCAAATGCATCTGTGAATAAGATAGTTGTAGTGGTAGTATTTATTATAAGTAATCCCAAGCAGCATACAAGGACAGAAGAGGCGATTGTTACTATCCACTGAAGCAAATCTACATCTGTATGGAAATGTAACACTTGCTGTTACATGTATCAATACAGTAAAACAAATCTACCAGAAGCCTTGTCACATTAAATCCTATTTTTTTCACTTTATACAATAGTATTCAAATAAATACTTTAATTTAGTAAGTCATTTATAAATTTAGTAATTTATTAAAACATTTAATATAACTTGAGATTATATAAATTTTCCCAGAACAATTCTGTCACTCACTGTGTTGCAGGAAGAGGGAAACCTTCCAGGACCTGAGAGTGGGTTTTTGTCTAGCACTTGGACATGAATTGTCCAAGGAGACACAGGTGTTGAGAAAGCAAGATTTTATTGGCAAGGTGCACCTGGAGAGCAGTAGGGTAAGGAAACCCAGGAGAACTGCTCTGCCCATGTGGCTCACAATCTCGGGTTTTATGGTGATGGAATTAGTTTTCTGGTTGTCTCTGACCAATAATTCTGACTCAGAGTCCCTCCTGGTGGTGCACACACTGCTTAGCCAAGATGGATGCCAACGAGAGGGATTCTGGGAGGTGGTCGGACACATGGTGCCTCCTTTCGACCTTTCCTGAACTCTTCTGGGGTTGGTGGCTTATTAGTTCCGTGTTCCTTACCAAGACTTCCCAGGACGTAGTGTCATAAAACAACTCATGCAAATGATCACTATGGTGTTTGGCCAGGGTGGGTGGTTTCAGTTAGTGTGCCTCCCCTAACAACTGGACCTAGACTGGGATAGTAATAAACTACAGTTTAGAGCAGAACAAAGTTAAAAAAAAAAAAGAAAAAGAAAAGAAACTGTTACATATTAATAATACACTTTGTTCTAGGTGTCAGGAGAAAATTTTCTGAGTTGCTCTACTGTGACAAAGTTGTCATGGAATGATGAAAATAATATGAAAGGGAACAATTTGATGCTATAGTATGCATTAGCTGTGTGTTACAAATTCTTACCATTTTTAGGCTGTGAAAATTGCCTCAAACTGAAGATGGACAGATTACTTATACCGATTGCTTCTCTGCGGTACTGAAAACTAAGTAGGCACTTCTCATTACATATTACAAAAAAAAAAAAGTGTGTATTTTGTGTCAAAATATTCTGTTTCCTATAATCACACTCCTTCCCTGTATCTCTTGTGAAATGAAATGTTTTGTGCTTTATGCTCTACCAGTAAACGAGCCTTTTCCAAATGCAAATTTCTGACCCCAGGTGAAACAAAACCAGCTATTTGGAAGCCATCAGCTACTAACTACCTTCCCTTAAGATTGGGGCTTCACAGGTGGCAGTAGTGGTAAAGAACCCGCCTGTCAATGCATGATACGTAAGATACTTAGGTTCTATCCCTGGGTCAAGAAGATCCCCTGGAGAAGGAAATGGAAACCCACTCCAGTATTCTTGCCTAGAGAATCCCATGGGCAGAGGAACCTGGCTGGCTATAGTCCATAGGGTCACAAAGAGATACAAGGACATGACTGAAGTGACTTAGCACAGCACAGCACAAACGCTGAGGAGCTGTGAGAGGCGGCCATCTGCCACATTTGTCATGTTTTACATCTCTTATGGTAAACAAGGAATTAGTATGTGAACTAATTGTATTTCTCTGTTGAACTATTGGGCTTCTTTGGTGGCTCAGATAGTAAAGAATCCACCTGCAATGTGGGAGACTTGGGTTAGACCCCTGGGTTGAAAAGATCCTTTGGAGGAGGGCATGGTCATCCACTCCAGGATTCTTGCCTGGAGAATCCCCATGGACAGATGAGCCTGGAGGGCTACAGTCCATGTGGTCACAGAGTCAGACATGGCTGAGCGACTAACCAGAAAGAATATGTGAACTGTAAAGGAGGCAAGATTGGCCCTAGATAACTAGATGCATATCAAAGAAATTATCTCAGCAAGCGCCGACATTTGCATCTTCCCATACATAGAATATAGCTAAATCTCTTCATGTGAGAGATTCAGTTTTCTCTTAATTAACAGTGATCTTTTAATATTCAGATTACCTGCCCCTTGCTGCAAACTTGTATATAACCTGGCTCCTCCCCTTCCTCCTTGGAGTCAGCTCTCTTGGGGTCACCTGAGATACAGTCTCCTGGGCTCGAATCCTAACATTCCCAACAAATAAAATCTAACTCTTAACTTTTAGGTATGGCATATATTTTTTTTAGTTGATACTCTTTTTATTTGAAAATTTATTTTTCAAAACTATTGCTAGTGTTCATGTTCTTGCCATCAAATTCCAGTGTGCACTGATGGCTTTGTAATTAGAGTTCCTTTATGTATTAGGGCTTCAGAGGCTGTTAAGCTGGACTTCTACAATGTCTGAAAAGCCTTTGAGAAGATAAAGTCTTTAACTCACAGATAATCATCTAAGGACAGGAGTTTGTTAACAAAAGCATGGTTAGAAATGTGTGATTTTGAGAACTTTGATCTTTCTTCATCACAGAAATCTTATCTCTGTTACTATATCCTAGCAAGGGAAGAAAGAGAGTTGAAATAATGAAATGAATGTGACCGAAAAGAAAATTATTTATTATTATTATTATTATTTTTTGTAAGGGATGAATGACATAATAACTTATCTGAGGACCAAAGAAATAGGTAGAATGTGAACTTGACCATATGGAAAGAAAACTGGACCTGGGTCTGCCGTTAGATACCAAAGAGAGGCACTGGAAATAGATACTGAGTTGTATATTTAAATTAATAAACTTAATCTCAATTTTTCTTGTGATTTTATAGCACAATTACATGGCTAGTCCCATTATTTTAATATAAATTTTGAATACAGGAAAAAAAAATGTTCTTCTCATAGAAATTACCACCATCACAACCAATCGGGAACATTTTCTTCCCACATTTTTAAATTATCATTTAAAATCTGAAATTCTCAATAATAACTAAAAGCTAAATGATTCTTTTCAGTTCATGAAACTTGTTTCTGTAATTATTTTCTTCTCTTTGCCAACAAGGTCTGTTTACTCAAAGCTCTGATTTTTCCAGTAGTAATGTATGGATGTGAGAGTTGGACTATAAAGAAAGTTAAGCGCCAAAGAATTGATGCTTTTGAACTGTGCTGATAGAGAAGACTCTTGAGAGTCGCTTGGACTGCAAGGAGATCCAACTAGTCCATCCTAAAGGAGATCAGTCCTGGGTGTTCATTGAAAGGACAGAGGCTGAAACTGAAACTCCAATACTTTGGCCACCTGATGCTAATAACTGACTCATTTGAAAAGACCCTGATCCTGGGAAAGATTGAAGGCGGGAGTAGAAGCGAATGACAGAGAATGAGATTGTTGGATATCACCGACTGGAGGGGCATGAGCTTGAGCATGCTCTGGGAGCCGGTGATGGACAGGGAAGCCTGGTGTGCTGCAGCCATGGGGTTGCAAAGAGTTGGACACACTGAGCAACTGAACTGGACTGACCTGAAAGGTTCCCTGCTAGGTTGATGGGTTTTCAAATCCACACATGTAGCTCCACCTGCTGATTATAAGCCACATTCTTAATATGGGTAAGAAAGAAATACCTGTTTCTCTTTAGATTTCTCACATATATCTTTGGCAATAGAAAATTTAATATTTAATGAATAAATAAAGATAAAACTTTCATCAGTCATTTTGTGAGTAACTGTACCTTTTGGCTGATTTATCCCATAAACGTTTCTTTAAAATAAACCTATGTCACTTGTACTTTGGCTTAGTTCACTCATTATATGCTCAAAGCTCTTAACGGAGAAAATGTGCCTATAATTCAATAACTTTAAAGACCTCTATAATCAAGGAAATATGATCATAGAGCTTATCATCACATAGCACAAAAGCGAATTACACATTTAATATTAAAATTGAATTCTTAGCTAAATGTATCAGGAATAGACTTGGAAGTAAGGTAAGCTAAAGGAAGCATATAATTTCACTTGAATTAAATATTTTGTAATATATTACTTGACAGTGCATTACAACTTAACATATGAATGCATGGTAAAGTTATTATAAGTCAGATGATGGGGAGGGAGGTGGGAGAGGAGTTCTGGAAGAGGAACACATGTACACCCATGGCAGATTCATGTAAATGTATGGCAAAACCAATACAATATTGTAAAGTAAAAAAATAGATAAATAAGTAAATAATTTTCTTTTTATTTTTTGGAATATATTACTTGACAGTGTATTACAATTTAACATATTAATGCATGGTAAAGTTATTATAAGTCAAATGTTGCATGTAAAGTTGCATGAAAATGTTTCCCTGAGCTGACTGTGGCTCAGATCATGAACTCCTTATTACCAAATTCAGACTTAAATTGAAGAAAGTGGAGAAAACCACTAGACCCTTCAGGTATGACCTAAATCAAACCCTGTATAACTATGCAGTGGAAGTGAGAAATAGATTTAAGGGACTAGATCTGATAGACAGAGTGCCTGATGAACTATGGATGGAGGTTTGTGACACTGTACAAGAGACAGGAATCAAGACCATCCCTAAGAAAAAGAAATGCAAAAGAGCAAAATGGCTGGCTGAGGAGGCCTTACAAATAGCAGTGAAAAGAAGAGAAGCGAAAAGCAAAGGAAAAAAGGAAAGATACACCCATTTGAATGCAGAGTTCCAAAGAAAAACAAGGAGAGATAAGAAAGCCTTCCTCAGCAATTGATGCAAAGAAATAGAGGAAAACAACAGAATGAGAAAAACTAGAGATCTCTTCAAGAAAATTAGAGATACCAAGGGAACATTTTATGCAAAGATGGGCTCAGTAAAGGACAGAAATGGTATGGACCTAACAGAAGCAGAAGATATTATGAATAGGTGGCAAGAATACACAGGAGAACTATACAAAAGGTCAGTTTTCATTCCAATCCCATAGAAACGTAATGCCAAAGAATGCTCAAACTACCACACAATTGCACTCATCTCACAAGCAAGTAAAGAGCTTCCACAAAAAACATCTATTTCTGCTTTATTGACTATGCCAAGAGCCTTTGCCAACATGTGTGGATCACAATAAACTGTGGAAACTTCTGAAGGAGATGGGAATACCAGACCACCTAATCTGCCTCTTGAGAAACCTGCATGCAGGTCAGGAAGCAACAGTTAGAACTGGACATGAAACAACAGACTGGTTGCAAATAGGAAAAGGAGTATGTCCAGACTGTATATTGTCACCCTGTTATCTAATTTGTATGCAGATAACATCATGAGAAACACTGGGCTGGAGGAAGCAAAAGCTGGAATCAAGATTGCCGGGAGAAATATCAATAACCTCAGATATGTAGATGACACCACTCTTATGACAGAAAGTGAAGAAGAACTAAAGAGCCTCTTGATGAAAGTGAAAGAGGAGAGTGAAAAAGTTGGCTTAAAGCTCAACATTCAGAAAACTAAGATCATGCCATCTGGTCCCAACACTTCATGGCAAATATATGGAGAAACAGTGGAATCAGTGGCTGGCTTTATTTATTTGGGCTCCAAAATCACTGCTGATGGTGATTGCAGCCATTAAATTAAAAGACACTTACTCCTTGGAAGGAAGGTTATGACCAATCTAGACAGAATATTGAAAAGAAGAGTCATTACTTTGTCCACAAAGTTCTGTCTAGTCAAGGCTATGTTTTTTCCAGTGGTCATGTATGGATGTGAGAGTTGGACTATAAAGAAGGCTGTGCGCCGAAGAATTGATGCTTTTGAACTGTGGTGTTGGAGAAGACTCTTGAGAGTTCCTTGGCCTGCAAGGAGATCTAACCAGTCCATCCTAAAGGAAATCAGTCCTGAATATTCATTGGAAGGTCTGAGGCTGAAGCAGAACCTCCAATACTTTGGCCACCTGATGCGAAGAGCTGACTCATTTGAAAAGACTCTGATGATGGGAGGGATTGAAGGCAGGAGTAGAAGGGGACGGCAGAGGATGAGCTGGTTGGATGAAATCACTGACTCAATGGACGTAGGTTTGGCTGGGCTCTGGGAGTTGGCGTTGGGCAGGGAGGCCTGGCATGCTGCAGTTCATGGGGTTGCAAAGAGTTGGACACGACTGAACGACTGAACTAACTAATACTTATTAGGTAAAGGTTATTTATACAGTATTAGATAAGCATAATAAGAGTGCTAAACACAGTTTTCACTGTTTAGAGACAGAGGGAAAGAAAACTATTTTCTTTCTTGTTCAAAGAACAAAATTTAAATAAAAAATAATCTGATGTGCCTTTCCACCATCTTTACTGGGGGTATGAAGCAGTCCACAGATTGACGGCATGGTGTTCCTAAATTAATTAACCAGCAGAAGGGAAGCTGGAAGAGACCCCCATCCTCAACTATACTACACTGGTGGAGTCTCTTGCTGAGCCACCTGGGAAGCCCAACAAAGGAAGAGAACATGTGATTTTATGTTGGACAAACCCAAGTTCAAATCCTATCTCTTGCGTTTGGCTACTGTTGCATGGTGATCTTTTCCAAGTCTTTGTCCAGCTGGAAGGCACAGGCTCCAGCTGAGTGAGCACCCCTGCCCGGGTACTGCCCTGAACCCAGAGATCAAGTCCAAACTCTATCTCTTGCATTTAGCATCTGATGCATGGTGATCTCTTCCAAGTCTTTGTCCAGCTAGAAGACACATGCTCCACCTGAGTGAGAGCCCCTGCCCAGGTCCTGCCCTGGACCCCGAGATCAAACCCTGAGCCTCGGGAGTGGAAGCACTGATTCCAAGACCCTAGACTACCAGAAAACTAACCCTAGGGAGTATCAAATAATGAAAACTCACAAAAAAGAAACCAGTTGAAGACAAGAACCAGCATCACCCAACCACCAAATAGCACCCTGTGCAGGACATCTCATCTAAAAAACAAGCAAAACAAAAATACAAACACAATCATCAGCAGACAAGATTACCACCTCCTTCAGCTTTGCCCACCAGAGGAAAACCAAAAACATACAAAAAAAAAATCCACACAGATCTCACCCTATGCCAAGATTACACAAACCACTGGGCAAACCTCAGGAAGGCAGAAACCAAAAGGAAGAAAGAATTCAATATTGAAGACTGGGAAAAAGAAGCCTAATACAGAATAAGTTTAAAAAAAAAGGCAGGGAAATACTACACAAATGAAGCAAAAAACTAGAAACACAGAAGTCCAAATAAATGAAGAGGAAATAGCCAAACTGCATAAAAAATAATTCAGAATAATGATAATAAAGATGATCAAAAACCTTGAAAACAAAATGGAGAAAATGCAAGAATCAATTAACGAAGACCTAGAAGAATTAAAGAATAAACATACAGAGACAGACAACACATTTACTGAAATTAAAAATACTCTAGAAGGAATCAATAGCAGAATATCTGAAGCAGAAGAATGAATCAGTGAGCTGGAAGATAAAATGGTGGAAATAAATTCTGAAGAGGAGAATAAAGTAAAAAAGAATGAAAAGAACTGAAGATCCTCTCAGAGAACTCTGGGGCAAAATCAAACACACCAATATTCTAATTATAGGGTTCCCAGAAGAAGAAGAGAAAAAGAAAGAGTATGAGAATATTTTTGAAGAAATTATAGTTGAAAATTTCCACAACATGGAAAAGGAAATAATCAAATCCAAGAGTCATGAAGCATCCTATACAGGATAAACCCAAGGAGAAACATGCCAAGGAACATACTAATCAAACTAACAAAGGCAAAACACAAAGAAAGAATATTAAAAGCAGCAAGGGAAAAACAACAAGTAACATTCAAGGGAAACCCCATACGTTTAACAGCTGATATTTCAGCAGAAACTCTGCAGGCCAGAAGGGAATGGCAAGATATATGTAAAGTACTGAAAGGGAAAAACCTACAACCAAGATGACTGTACCTGGCAAGGATCTCATTCAAAATTGATGGAGAACTCAAAAGCTTTTCAGACAAGCCAAAGTTAAGAGAATTCAGAAACACCAAACCAGCTTTACAACAAATATTAATGGGACTTATATAGTCAAGAAATACAAGAGAAGAAAAAAAGATCTACAAAATCAACCCAAACAATTAAGAAAATGGCAATAAGAATATATATATATATATATATATATATATATATATATAAATGGAAATGGATTCAATGCTCCAACCAAAAGACACAGACTGGCTGAATGGATACAAAAACAAGACCCATATATATGCTGTCTACAAGAAAAACACTTCAAACCTAAAGACACATATAGACTGAGAGTGAGAGGATGTAAAATATATTCCATGCAAATGGGGAGCAAAAGAAAGCTGGAGAAGCAATCCTCCTATCAGACAAAATAGACTGTAAAATAAAGATTATAAGAGGTAAGGAAGGACACTACATAATGATCAATGGGCCAATCCAAGAGGAAGACATAACAATTGTAAATATCTATGCACCCAACTTCAAAGCACCTCAGTGCCTAAGACAAATGCTAGAACACATAAAAGGAGAAATTGACAAGAACACAGTAATAGTAGGAGACTTTAACACCCCACTCACATCCTGGACAGATCATAAAAACAGAAAATTAATAAGGAAACACAAGTCTTAAATGATACATTAGATGAGATGCATCTCATTGATATCTTCAGGACATTTCAAATGCAGATGAATACACCTTCTTCTCAAGTGCACATGGAATATTCTCCAGGATAGACCACATCTTGGATCACAAATCAAACTTCAGTAAATCTAAGAAAACTGAAATCATATCAAGTGTCTTCTCCGATCACAACACTATGGGACTAGATATCAATTTCAAGAAAAAAACTGTACGAAACACAAACACATGGATATTAAACAACACATATCCAAATAACAAACAGAATATGAAAAAGAGAATCAATAGTAAAGCTCAAACACCATGATCAAGAGTTGGATTTATTCCATGGATGCAAAGATTCTTCAATATATGCAAATCAATCAATGAAATACACCATATTAACAAATTGAAAGATAAAAACCGTATGATCATCTCAATAAATGCATAAAAATCCTTTGACAAAATTCAGCACTCATTTATAATTAAAACTCTTCAAAAAATGGACATAGAAGGAAGCTACCTCAACATAGTAGAGGCTGTATATGATAAGCCTACAGCAAGCATTATTCTCAATGATGAAAACCTGAAAGCATCCCCCCTAAGATCAGGAACAAGACAAGGGTGTCCACTTTCACCACTATTATTCAACATAGTTCTGGAAGTCCTAGCTATAGCAATCAGAGAAGAAAAAGAAAATAAAATGAGTCTAGATCAGAAAAGAAGAAGTAAAGCTCTTACCATTTGCAGATGACATAATAGTATATGTAGAAAACCCTAAAGATAGTATCAGAAAATTACTAGAGCTAATCAATGAATTTAGCAAAGTTGCAGGATACAAAATCAATACACAGAAATCACTTGCATTTCTATATATTAATAATGAAAAAACAGAAAGAGAAATTAAGGAATCAATCCCATTTACCATTGCAACAAAAAGAATTAAATATCCAGGAACAAACTTACCTATAGAGACAAAAGTACTCTACGCAGAAAATTATAAGGCACTGATGAAAGAAATCAAGGATGACATAAACAGATGGAGAGACATTCCATGTTCCTGGATAGGAAGAATCAATATTGTGAAAAAGACTATACTACCAAAAGAAATCTACAGATTCAATGAGATCCCTATTAAATTACCAAAGGCAGTTTCCACAGAACTAGAACAAAAAATTTCACAATTCTTATGGAAATACAAAAGACCCCGAATAGCCAAAGCAGTCTTGAGAAAGGAGAACGCAGTTGGAGGAATTAACCTTCCTGACTTCAGGTTATTCTACAAAGCTACAGTCATCAAGACAGTATGGTACTGGCACAAAAATGGAAATATAGACCCATGGAACAAGACAGAAAAGCCCAGAAATAAACCCATGCATCTATGGGTAACTTATTTTTGACAAAAGTGGCAAGAATATAAATTGGGGCAAAGACAGCCTCCCTAATAAATGGTGCTGGGAAAACTGGACAGCTACATGTAAAAGGGTGAAATTAGAAGACTTACTAACACCATACACATAGATAAACTCAAAATGGATTACAGACCTAAATATAAGACCAGAAACTCTAAAACTCTTAGAGGAAAACATAGGCAGAACAGTCGATGACATAAATCAAAATAAAATCCACCTCCTAGAGTAATGAGAATAAAAACACAAGTGGGACCTGATTAAACTTTAAAGTTTTGCACAGCAAAGGAAACTATAAGCAAGGTGAAAAGACAGCCCTCAGAATGGGAGAAAATAATAGCAAATGAAACAAATGACAAAGGATTAATTTCCAATATATACAAGCAGCTCATACAACTCAATACCAGAAAAACAGACAACCCAATTAAAAAATGGGAAAAAGACCTAAACAGACATTTCTCCAAAGACATACAGATGGCTAACAAACACATGAAGAGATGCTCAACATCGCTTATTATTAGAGAAATGCAAATCAAGACTAGAATGAGGTCTCACCACACACCAGTCAGAATGGCCATCGTAAACAGTCATACAAACAATAAATGCTGGCGAGGGTGTGGAGAAGAAGGAACACTCTTGCACTGTTGGTGGGAATGTAAATTGATATAGCCACTATGGAAGACAGTATGGAGATTCCTTAAAGAGCTAGGAATAAAAGCACCATATGACCCAGCAATCTCACTCCTAGGCATATACCCTGAGGAAACCAAAATTGAAAAAGACACATGTATCCCATTGTTCACTGCAACACTGTTTACAATTGCTTTCATGGAACATGGAAGCAACCTAGATGTCCATCAACAGACGAATGGATAAAGAAGTAGTGGTACATATACCCGATGGAGCATTACTCAGCCATAAAAAGAACACATTTGGGTCAGTTCTAATGAGGTGGATGAACCTAGAACATATTATACAGAGTGAAGTAAGTCAGAAAGAGAAAGATAAATATTGTATTCTAACGCATATATATGGAATCTAGAAAAATGGTACTGAAAAACTTACTTACAGGGCAGCAGTGGAGAAACAGACATAGAGAATAGACTTATGGACATGGGGAGAGGGGAGGAGAGGGTGAGATGTATGGAAAGAGTAACATGGAAGCTTACATTAGCATTTGTAAAATAGATAGCCAATGGGAATTTTCTGTATGGCTCAGGAAACTCAAACCGGGGCTCTGCATCAACCTAGAGGGGTAAGATGGGGAGGAAGATGGGTGGGAGGTTCAGAAGGGAGAGGATATATGTATACCTATGGCTGATTCATGTTGATGTTTGACAAAAAACAACAAAAGTCTGTAAAGCAATTAAAAGTTTAATTAAAATTAAATTAATAAATTAATAAATTAAACATAATCTGAAAAGCTAAGCATAATGTAGCAGAAACTTTATTGTATATATCTTAAACAATCTGTAAAGTAAATTCTAAAATTGTGCTATTTCTTACATTTATGACTTTCTCTGAGTCATATAAATCACAGTTTATCAGCTGTTATTTTTTTCACAAAATATAACGTAATGTATTTTATAAAATTTTCTGTTTCAGATGATGAAAATATCAGTGATTACTCAGTTTAAAAGTGGAAGGGGTGTTTCTCCTTTGTGGAAGGAATATCTGTTATTGAGTACTTCCTACGTGTAAAAAATTTGATACACATAATAGAAAGTTGCCTATGGTATACAAGCCTGTAGTGCCCTAGTTTTGTGTCTCTGCATCTTTTAAAAATTTCCATCCAGGTTAATGTTTATAAATTCTCTATACCTGTATAAAATTTTTGATAAAGACTCTATTGTAATTATTTTCTTAGACAACCTGATAAGAATGATAATTAAACATATGAATATTGAAAATACAATTAGCTCTGATCAGTGTGTGGATAAAACTAAGATTAAATAACATCTGATCTCCAATATTAACCAGCCCCCATCTCCCTAAGAATTCTTCAGTACCTAACTGGGAATGTTTGAAGAGTGTCTAATATCTTAACAAACTTGGCTTCTGGCTGGGTAATTGCTGGCTTCAATTGCTTCTATTTTTTCCATTTCACCTCTTCCAGGCCTCTGCTATCTCAGGATTTCCTGTCAACACTCACCCTCAACTCACTGCTCTGATCGCTGACTCCATCAAGTGAAAGTCCTCTGCTGACCTCAACTAGAGATGAATTCAAACTGTTACCTCTAATCTTCTGAAAACTGAGAGATAGGCAATGTCATAATCAGTTACAAGATTCTCATAAAGCTTTTCATGGAACTTACGAATTTATATAGTCATATTATCTAGCAAATACTTGTAACAGAGATTTTTTTAAAACACGTATTATTGTTATTTAATGGAAAAGAGGTAAGAAATCAATCATATTCAAAATTCCATAATTTCAATTTAGTTATTCCACCTAGCAGAAATTTACACAACATGAAATTTATAGTTGTATATTCATCAGATTTGAAATCTGATCCAATTTTCTTAATTACTTTATATTTCAATGAAATTGCTTTTATATTTCAGTTAAATAACTTAAAGAGCTATGCATTCTAACTGAATGAGCATGTATTTCTCATAAAGGCCCAATTAAAATGTAGCCAATTACTTATATGAATATTGGTTATACACAAGATTAATTTGCTATTGTTTTTATAGTAAATACATTTATAAATACTATGAATTTGTGACACAATTTTTTTACTGACTTATGTATTCTCTGAAATAAAAACTAGTCCTCGATTCATAAAACTCGGTGGGATACATACTAATTCAGCTGAACAACAATGAGCAATAGTCGTGATAATAATAATGATATAATAATTATTGTTGGTATGGTAAATTCAGTATGCTAGGAACTGTTCTAATCAAAAAGGGGCTCAAACTGTAGTTTATAAAATGTAAAATGAATGGACATGCAGTAAGAGGGGATAGTGGGCACAGTATATAACAAAGCTGGGCTGTGTTTATTAAGGGAGTCCTCAGTTGAAAGTAGCCTTCTATTTTTTCTGTTTCTTCTTTTATCCATCAACTCCTGTTTCCTTAAAAATCAAGCTATAGAAAGCACCATTATCTACTTTATGGAATGATTTTTCTTCCCATTGCAGCAATAATCCAATTTTTACTGTTTGTCCTCCTCTGTGCTCTGGGACAATGACTCTCCAGGACTGCATTCTTCTTTGCCAGCTGGCTTCTGTTAGGACTTGGCAATGGAATATAATGATATTAATAGAAGACTGGAGGGGAAAATGGAGAGGTTGCCTCCCTGATTAGGGGCACATTTTCTGGCCTTGGATATTTCCTTCTGGACTGCAGCTTCTGGGCTCTGGGAATACTTATTCTTCCCATTGCCCTGTGAGGTCTAAGGGTGAAAACAATGTTCCACAATTGCTTTTCTCAGGATGTTTAGTATCCTGTTATTTGTTACCTTAATTCAGAGTACATCAATATTAGCACTATTAGCCTTTTATGCCAGATGGATAATTTTTGTGTGGTGCTGTTCTGTGCCTTGTATGATGTATACCACATGCTTGACCTTTCGCTAGAAGTCAGTAGCACCCCATACCCCATCATGACAGCCAAAAGTGTATTTTGTCATTGACAAATGTCCTCTGGGAGCAAAAATCACATACCACATCAAAGGATTCTTCTGTTGAACTTTTTTAAAATCATGAATTGGATTCTGGTTTCTACTGTGAGGCTGACCAATACACCATAGGACTCTACTCCACATTTCATACTCTTGAATAATTCTCACTTCTTTTAAAAATTATCCATCATTGTCTTCCCAAAACTTCATTTTACCATTCTCTTGTCTTGAAAACTGTTTAGAGGTTGTACTTATTTGCATCTCTTAATTTTTCCATTTTTTAAAATATTGCTATTTAAATAGAAATGACGACAAAGAAATAACTATTCTTGGTTTTCTGTTTATTATAAATGATTTTTATTTCTCATTATTTATGATTTTCGCTAAGTGAATATCTAATTTGGTGAACATCTCATTGAGTTGGATTTTAAGGCTTTCTGATAGCAAATTTAATGTGGATAACTATATTGAATTCAGTAAGAATGTGAGATCTGAAAGTGGTGCATTTTTAATTTTAAATATTGTGAAAAAATTATATTTTTTGGTATCTAGTATCTTTGTTTTTCTAGCCCGAGTCACCATAGTGATTATTCTTATGAATCTCTCCCAAGGAATATTATAAAAATCTTCAGAAAGCATAATGAATGTGTAATATACCACTCTATTACCATCTTACAATTGAAGACAACCTATTTTACAATTTATCTACATTTGAACATAAAGAGCAGACCAAAATTATTTAAGAAAACAACATGGATTGTATAAAGAGCAGACTAAAATTCTTTTAGAAAAAAATATGGATTATAATCAATAATCAAATCTGTTCCTATCCAGGAAATTAAAAGAACATTGACTCAAGATTTCTCAGGCAAATAAAAGACCATTTTGATAGTAGGTGTAAATTCTGTTATTTTTGGCTTTTGAGTTGGTGACATATGTCGTTATTATTTTTAGAAATAGATTTGTTATGTATAAAGTTGTTTTAAGTTAAATGAAGTTTAAAAAGTGGTATTCTTCAAGATGAGCATACCAGTTTGAGAGAACCAAAGAACCATAGACATGTAGCGGAGAAAGTAAATACCTGTAATATTTGTTTTGCAGCCTCGTGCACTGTAGTTTGCCAGGCCCCTCTGTTCATGGGATTCCCAGGCAAGAATACTGGAGTGGGTTGCCTTTTCCTTCCCAATGCAGGTGTCAAACCCCCATCTCCTGCATTGGCAGCCAGGTTCTTTACCACTGAGCCAACAGGGAAGCCCAACCCATATCTCCTGCTATATTATTCCAAAATAAAATGATATTACACTAAAAGATAATAAGCTAAATTTTATCTGTTGGAGCTGTGATTAGTTGTTCAGTCATGTCTGACTCTTTGTGACCCCATAGACTATAGCCCACCAAGTTCTTCTGTCCATGGGGAGTCTTCAGGAAACAATAGTAGAGTGGGTTGTCATGGCCTCCTCCAGGAGATCTTTGCAATCCTGGACTCCAATCCAGATCTTCCATATTGCAGGCAGATTCTTTACCAGTTTGAGCTACCAGGGAAGCCCAAATTGTATCTGTTAACATAGAGTTATTTATTGACTGTAATGTATGCAATATTTTAAGTTCAAAGAATAGAAAGTGAAAAAAAAAAAAAAGCTGTATTAGACTAATTTGTTGTTGTTCAGTCACTCAGTCATGACCAACACTGCCACCCCATGGACTGTCACACAGCAGGCTTCCTTTCCTTAATCATCTCCTGGAGTTTGCCCAAAGTCATGGAAACTAAGTTGGTGATGCCATCCAACCATCTCACCCTCTGTTAAACTGCTTCTCCTCCTGCCTTCAATCTTTCCCAGCAATCAGAGTCTTTTCCAATGAGTCGAATCAAGTGGCCAAAATATTGAGCTTCTGCTTTAACATTGGTACTTCCCATGAATATTAAGGGTTGACCTCCTTTAGGATTGACTGGTTTGATCTCTGCGCAGTATAAGGGACTCGCAAGAGACTTCTCCAACATCACAGTTCAGATCAGTTCTTCAGTGCTCAGACTTTTTATGGCCCAACTCTCACATCCATACATGACTACTGGAAAAACCATACCTTTGACTATATAAACCTTGGTCAGAAAAGTAACGTCTCTGCTTTTTGATACACCATCTCGGTTTCCCACAGCTTTTCTTCCAAGAAGCACAGTCTTTTAATTTCATGGCTGCAGTCACTGTCCACAGTGACATTGGAGCCCAAGAAAATGAAGTCTGTCATTCTTTCCATTGTTTCCCCATCTGTTCGCCACGAAGTGACGGGACCAGATGCCTTGACCTTCGTTTTTTGATTTTTTTTTAATTAATTTTTTAATTGAAGTATAATTGCTTTACAGACTTTTGTTATTTTCTATCAAATGTCAACATGAATCAGCCATAGGTATACATATATCCTCTCCTTTCTGAACTTCCCACCCATCTCTCTCCCCATCCTACCCCTCTAGGTTGATGCAGAGCCCCGGTTTGAGTTTCCTGAGCCATACAGCAAATTCCCATTGGCTATCTATTTTACAAATGCTAATGTAAGCTTCCATGTTACTCTTTCCATACATCTCACCCTCTCCTCCTCTCTCCCCATGTCCATAAGTCTATTCTCTATGTCTGTTTCTCCACTGCTGCCCTGTAAGTAAGTTTTTCAGTACCATTTTTCTAGATTCCATATATATGCGTTAGAATACAATATTTATCTTTCTCTTTCTGACTTACTTCACTCTGTATAATATGTTCTAGGTTCATCCACCTCATTAGAACTGACCCAAATGTGTTCTTTTATGGCTGAGTAATGCTCCATCGGGTATATGTACCACTACTTCTTTATCCATTCGTCTGTTGATGGACATCTAGGTTGCTTCCATGTTCCATGAAAGCAATTGTAAACAGTATTGCAGTGAACAATGGGATACATGTGTCTTTTTCAATTTTGGTTTCCTCAGGGTATATGCCTAGGAGTGAGATTGCTGGGTCATATGGTGCTTTTATTCCTAGCTCTTTAAGGAATCTCCATACTGTCTTCCATAGTGGCTATATCAATTTACATTCCCACCAACAGTGCAAGAGTGTTCCTTCTTCTCCACACCCTCGCCAGCATTTATTGTTTGTATGACTGTTTACGATGGCCATTCTGACTGGTGTGTGGTGAGACCTCATTCTAGTCTTGATTTGCATTTCTCTAATAATAAGCGATGTTGAGCATCTCTTCATGTGTTTGTTAGCCATCTGTATGTCTTTGGAGAAATGTCTGTTTAGGTCTTTTTCCCATTTTTTAATTGGGTTGTCTGTTTTTCTGGTATTGAGTTGTATGAGCTGCTTGTATATATTGGAAATTAATCCTTTGTCATTTGTTTCATTTGCTATTATTTTCTCCCATTCTGAGGGCTGTCTTTTCACCTTGCTTATAGTTTCCTTTGCTGTGCAAAACTTTAAAGTTTAATCAGGTCCCACTTGTGTTTTTATTCTCATTACTCTAGGAGGTGGATTTTATTTTGATTTATGTCATCAACTGTTCTGCCTATGTTTTCCTCTAAGAGCTTTATAGTTTCTGGTCTTATATTTAGGTCTTTAATCTATTTTGAGTTTATCTATGTGTATGGTGTTAGGAAGTGTTCTAATTTCTTTCTTGCTAGGATACTACTTTTTAAATTGGTGTGTCAGGCACTTAAAGGGCCACCCTGCATGGGATCATGTGTTTGATGGGCCGGCCTCTCTGTTGTTCAGCTGTCCATGCTGGTGTTTGGGGAGAGAGAGGCTATGGTGTAGCTCCACCCGCTACACGTGACTCATCAGTATTGCCTTTCTCACATGGCTGCCTGGCTTTCCTCCATAGGCATTTCCCACCACAGTCTCCTCTTTCACATCCCCTTGATCCATTTCTCTGCTGTCAACAGCAGCCTTTGTCCTAAGATTTCTCCACAATCCCCAAACTCCAGTTTCCAGCCACTGCACCTTCCAGGGGGCCTGCATCCCTTTCCAGGGTATGTACAGCGGCAGCAATGACTGTCTGATTCTCATTCTGTTTAAGCTGCCAAGATCAGCTGTTTCACTTTCAGCCTTAGATGTTTCTCGTCTGACTCAGACAATTGCCCCAATGTGAGGATCAGACTCCTACTTCACTTCCCCAACCTGCCGAGGGCAGATCCAGTGCTACTAACAGTCATGTTTTTCTCCCTAGTTCCTTCATCCTACCGAGTTTCCTTGGGTCCATATATTCTTTTCTGCTGGTCAGGTATTCCTGTCTGCTCTCAGCTGGTGTTCTGCCTGAACTTCTGTGTCTGAAGGTGTATTCCTGATGTACCCATAGAGAGAGATGTACTCCATGTCCACCTACTTCTCCACCATCTTGTTGTCTTGAATGCTGAGTTTTAAGCCAGCTTTTTCATGCTCCTCATTCACTTTATCAAGAGGCTCTTTAGTTCCTCTTCACTTTCTGCCATAAGGGTGGTGTCATCTGCATATCCTAGGTTATTGGTATTTCTCCTGGCAACCTTCCAGCTTGTGCTTCATCCAGCCCTGCATTTTGTGTGATGTACTCTGCATATAAGTTAAATAAACAAGGTGACAATATAAAGCCTTGACTTACTCCTTTCCCAATTTTGAACCCGTCTATTGTTCCATGTCTGGTTCTAACTGTTGCTTCTTGACCTGTGTACAGGTTTCTCAGGAGTCAGGTTTGGTGTTTTGGTATTCCCATCTATTGAAGAATTTTCCACAGTTTGCTGTGATCCAAATAGTCAAAGGCTTTTGCATAGTCAGTGAAGCAGAAGTTGTTTTCTGGAATTCCCTTGTTCCTTCTATTATCCAGTGGATGTTGGCATTTTGATATCTGATTCCTCTGCCTTTTCTAAATCCAGCTTATACATCTGAAAGTTCTCAGTTCACGTACACTTGAAACCTAGCTTGGAGAATTTAGTGCATTATTTTACTAACGTGTGAATTGAAGTGAAGTGAAGTCGCTCAGTCGTGTCTGTCTCTTTGCAATCCTGTGGACTATAGCCTACCAGGTTCCTCCGTCCATGGTATTTTACAGGCAAGAATACTGGAGTGGGTTGCCATTTCCTTCTCCAGGAGATCTTCCAACCCAGGGATTGAACCCGAGTCTCCCACATTGTAGGCAGACACTTTACTGTCTGAGCCACCAGGGAAGTTGACATGTGAAATGAGTGCAATTGTGCAGTAGTTTGAACATTCTTTGCCATTGCCCTTCTTTGGGATGAAAATAAAACCAACCTTTTCCAGTCCCGTGGCCCTCGCTCATCTCCAGTAATCATAGTTCTTCCCTATGTCCACTCAGCCCTGGGATAGTTTGGATTTTGTTATTTCTAATTGTTGATTACCTCACAACCCCTTGCTTATTTTGCCAGTAAAGTTTTCCAAATTTACTGGCATAGTGAGTGCAGCACTTTAACAACACCGTATTTTAGGATTTGAAATAGTTCAGCTGGACTAGTTCTGTAACTACCATGTATTAGTAATTAGTCTAATTGCCATGTATGAAAGTGCTTGTAGTATAACCATAATAAGTCAACAAATGTTTATATACATAAAAAAAAGATGACATGTTATTGTGCTGAGTCACGAAGAAAACTGAATTCACTTCAAATGATTCAAACTAAAAGATTCTAAGACAAGCCTCCTTTTCACAGGCAAAGAAATAAGCAAGGAGTTGTGAGGTAATCAACAACTAGAAATAGCAAAATACAAACTATCCCAGAGCTGAGTGAACGTAGGGAAGAACTATGATTACTGGAGGTGAGCGAGGGCCAGCAATTTGGAAAAAGAGCTGCAGTCTAGGAGGGAAGCAGCAAATGCTTGAGATGTAGTGCATAAATAGGAAGGAGCAAAACAAACAAACAAACAAACAAAAATCCATTTACAAGCAAAGAAAAATTTTTAAACTCTCTCTTCTCTATAACCCCCATAACCTGAAGATACGTCCCACTGCCTGAACTTCCAGGAACCCAACTGGTAAGGAAATTCTTGTCATGTTCTCCTCGGGATGCAGCCTCTTAGTTGCAGAGTAAGGTGAAGAATGTCAGAGGATGGGAGTATGGGGCAAATGGAGAATAACCAGTAGAGTACCCTTGCTGATTTCTAATGCATCTATAAATTTCTCCCCCAAATTTTGCATTTTTCTTTAGTCATTTTGATGGTAATTTAGAAGGACCAGTAGCAACAAACAAATATCTTAAATGAGTTTGTAGAATACGATGAACTTTCTGCTCTACCAACACACACACACATTTTAGTCATGAAAAAAATGCCCTTATTTATAATTCCTTAAACCTGAGTTGAAGGGAAGATTTATCAGTGTACTTTTATCTTTGTCTCTTTCATTGGAAAGAGCTAGTACTGCTATCTAATAATGGATCATCATGTTTTTTTTTATGTTATGAACTCCATTTTTTTAAGCATAAAGAATTAGTATTAATGAGGTTTGTATTTCACTTTCTCTCCTTTTTTGAGGTTCCCGGTGGTGCTAGTATAAAGAATCGCCTGCCAGTGCAAGATATGCAAATAACATGGGTTTGACCCCTGGATTGGAAAGATCATCTGGAATAGGAAATGGGACCCCAACCCAGTATTTTTGTCTGGAAAATTCCATGGGCAGAAGAGCCTGGTGGACTATAGTCCATGGGGCCACAAAAAGTCGGACATGACTGAGCAACTGAGCACACACATATCCCCTTCTTTTTAATAATAATAAAAACAAAGTAGGTAACATGTATGAAGAGCTTACTGTGAGCCACATATCATATAAAACTTTGTATACATTATTTACTTCAATCATATAAGTTATATTTCTGGTTTTCTCTTATCCGCATTTTATGGAAGAAGAATCTTAAGCTAACAAACTAGCCAAGGGCTTATTATAATGAAGGGGCAAATCTATTTCTTGAACAAAATCAGACTAACACAAAAGGTCTTTTTCTTAATAATTATACATATGTTCACTCTTAAAGTATCCATATATCTAATTAGTATCCAGAGAGTTTTACTTAATTCTCTAATCCTGTTATCTAAGATAACAGGATTTATTAATTTAAATTTGTTTTATTAATTTAAAGCTGAAAATACTTATAGTCCCAGAGAAATAGCATTGAATTCTAGGAAAACTTTTTGGAATCTACTGTTATCACTTTTTTACTCTAATCTGTTCAATCCAGTTCAGTTCAGTCGCTCAATCGTGTCCCGCTCTTTGCGACCCCATGAATCGCAGCACACCAGGCCTCCTTGTCCATCACCAACTCCCAGAGTTTACCCAAACTCATGTCCATTGAGTCAGTGATGCCATCCAGACATCTCATCCTCTGTCATCCCCTTCTCCTTCTGCCCCCAATCCTTCCCAGCATCAGGGTCTTTTCAAATGAGTCAGTTCTTTGCATGAGGTGGCCAAAGTATTGGAGTTTCAGCTTCAACATCAGTCCTTCCAATGAACACCCAGGACTGATCTCCTTTAGGGTGGACTGGTTGGATCTCCTTGCAGTCCAGGCAACTCTCAAGAGTCTTCTCCAACACCACAGTTCAAAAGCATCAATTCTTCAGTGTTCAGCTTTCTTCACATTCCAACTCTCACATCCATACATGACTACTGGAAAAACCATGGCCTTGACTAGACGGACCTTTGTTGGCAATGTAATGTTTCTGCTTTTTAATATGCTATCTTGGTTGGTCATAACTTTCCTTCCAAGGAGTAAGCGTCTTTTAATTTCATGGCTGCAATCACCATATAATCTGTAGCCAAATATAAAACATTTGGCTGACAACATACACAAAAATCATTCTTATAGATGCACATATCTTTCAAGAACCATTTAATTTTTGGAGACTGGTCAGTGATGCTGTCCTAAGTCATATTCTTAGGGAAGCCAAGTATGAGTAAGAGTCTAGCATTAAGATGTTTATTAGGAATAAACAGTTGCTATCAATACCAACAGAAAAAAGTAAAGGGAGCAATGGAAGTTAGGGTAGCTCAAGAGCTTCAACCTACCCCTTAGAAGCTCTGGAGTTGAAATGATCCATCTAAGCTGTCCAGTGCTGAGCAAGAATGAGGAGCCCCTTAACGCCCCCTCTTATTTCCTCCCATCGATCATTAGTCACCCCAGGAGGGGCATGAGTATGAGCAGGGTACTCCTCAGCAAATACCATCCTAAAAGTTCTGATAGCATAAGGCTGTCAGCAGATGGCATTCTAGAAGCCAGGGAAATGTATTAGTCCTTGAAGGGAAATCTGGGTTGTACCTCTCTATTTCCATCACAGATGTATTGCCTACTGAGAAAAACTAACATTAGCAATAATGAAGAGGGCTTCTTTCTTCTTAAACTTGAGCATATTTTGTCCTAAAGGTACTAGATCATATGATGTGTCTACACATTTGTATGTGTCCATCACACCTATCCCCTTTCTCAAATTTAACTAATTCATTTTATATATCAGGTTTTGAATTATTAAATTTCTCAAACATGCCAGTAACCGATAGCAAAGGTTCCTCTTTCAGCTTTCATAAACACCACCAACAACATAACTTTCAAATATTCTCAACCTTTTTCCAAATGCATGGTGGATTTATTGTAAATTTGTGATTTGCAGACAAATCTTTATTTATTGACTACTGCAGTCAAGAATGTAGCAGAAGGTTGTTCTGACTATTGGAGCCTGAAAATCCTATGCACCAATGATAAAACTATGTGGTTTCTCTGCAGAAAAAGCTTCCCCTTCCTCTTTCTAGCCAGCTAAAACAGAATGTAATTAGAACAGAGGAAAGAAATTTGAAGCTCAAACAAAAGCTGTATTGTTTTGAAGTTTAAAGGTGAGTTTGTACAAATATCAAAAACTAATTAAGCAGAACAGGTGATATTTAGCTACTTTGAAACTTGGAATAAGGAAAATTGATTTTTATCTCATTGGATTAAATTACATTTTCATACTGATTGACACAAAGTGCTTCTGTTACTTGTCTTACAGACAAGGTAAATATGCTAGCTGCTATTCATTCATGAAACCCTATCTTTCAAAATTTCACAGAATGTTATTCTAGCATTTTATTATTGAACAAATATTTTGATAGGTGATGATATTCTAGAAGATAAACAGAAATATATATCCAACCAATGCCACTATGCAATGTAGACCTAGAAAATAAAGTGTAGAAGTAATAGAATGTATTCACAGGTCAATTCTACCTGTGTCTGATGTAGATTAAGATCAATGGAATCGATAAAGCTTAATCAAAACTTTGACCATTTAATATTTTTGTCAGTCACAAAACTGAGGTTCTAGGGGTTCAGGTATCATTTCAATTCATTTCATCTCACCTCCCCGAAGTTATTAAAAGGCTAAGGATAAAAACACAGAAGACCTATAGAAACATTAAACCATTAGAAACCTTAAGAAAAGTTTCCTAAGAAAATGGGGCAGAGAGGAACATAAAAGCATATATAAAAAAAATCTTATTCTCTGAACTATAATCCCCTCCAATAGAAAAACACCATTTTAACTGATTGTTTCATTTTGCATTTTGAATTTGGAACATAAATAATGTGATAAAATGCTTAGAAGGAGGCAGGAGTTCAGGGAGACAGCTAAAAGTTAATCTTGAAAAATAATTTTTATACCCACAATTTTAGACTGTTGTGCTGATAGGAAATACAAGCTACAACAGAATGGAATTGAGGGGAGGGATGGTAGAGGAGATTTGTAGAACCTCTGTGAATAAGATCTGGAGGAGAAATGGAGCACATTGAGAATTAATAACTGAAAAAAAATTGCTGTCTTATTGGAAATTTTATTATTGTTCTAATTTTTTACTGTACTTCACTCCGCAAGGAGTTAAGACTTTGCCTCTTAAAATGAGTAAAATTCAAATACTCAATAAGCCCTAAAAGTTAATAAATGATTTTACCCCAACCACCTTTCTGATCTCATTTCTTACCTTTTTCCACAATAGTTTATTCTGTTTTAGCCACACTATAGCCACACTAATTGCAATTTTCTGAATATTCAAAGTACACACACAACTCAAGCCCATTGTGGCATCTTATCCTCTGTCTCAAATATCTACAAGGCTTGCTGGTCACTACCTTCAGTTTTCTATTCAAATAACTGGGTGGATTTCCTTGATAGTTATTTATCAAATTTCACCACCCACTGCGACATTTCTTATTTATTTAATTTTTTTCAGAACTATTATCACTTGTGATATAATATTGATTGATTTTTATTGTCATTGTTCATCGCCACTCATTAAAATATTTTATTCATCTTACCATCTAGCCTATTCTGTTAATTCTTGTATCCTAACATGTGAAGGAGATTTAGTAGATATTTACTCAATGAATGAGTTAATGAATATATTTCCTTATCTCCCTACAGAGTTTTTGTAAAAAAATAAACTTTAATTTTTGTTCTAAAATTAGATATCTCTTGGGAGATAGAGGGCTTCCCTGGCGGCTCAGTGGTGAAGCATCCACCTGCATTACAGGAGCCACAGGAGACACGGGTTCAATCCCTGGGTTGGGAAGATCCCCCGAAGAAGGGCATGACAACCCACTCCAATATTTTTGCCTGGAGAATCCCCATGGACAGAAGAACCTAGTGGGCTACAGTCCTTTGGGTCGCAAAGAGTCAGACACAACTGAAGCAGCTCAGCATGCACACATGGGAGATAGAATGAAGTATTGCTAAAGCCCTAAGATAAATGCAGCGTGGCATTAGCTCATAGCTTCTTCCATGGTAATCAGTAGTCAGTTACTCTGAGAGAGCAGAAAAGCATCTCAAAGGAATATTTATACCCTCGTGCTAATGATGTACAGAAAAAAAAAATTGAGGAATTTCATATACTCATTATTTACTAAAATGATGGCTATATGCTATAAAGTAATTTGGATAAGTGCTGTACCTTGGAAATCAAATAATATGCTTCAGATAATATGGCTTTATGTTGATTTAATAGAAAGATAGAAAATAACAGAAACAGATGTCCTAATATAGGAAAACAGTTCACCAAAGGTATTCTTGTTCCCTGGTGAAATTTATCAGGGATTGAAAAACAAATCATTTAAGAATGAAAATACTAGAAAATGTGGAATTTCCTCTACGTATATTCAAAGAGCAATTATATCCCAGTCAGGTCTAAAAATGTCTACAGATTAACCAAGACAAATATTTAATTCCATGCTGCCTTTGCTACTTTTCTCTAAGGCTCGTAAAAAGTTTTATTTTTTTTCTAGAATATCAATAACAAATCTAGTCAATATTCTCCCAACTGTCTTTTAGGGTAAATTTGCTACTAGAAATACAAAAAACTCGGGAATTAGATTTTTCCTTCAGGCCACTGATGTGTAATTCAGTGAGAACAACTAAAAACAGAAGAGACACTTTGTTCCAGGGCACGCCACTAAATCACTGGCCCCATATATCAAATAAAGTGAAAACGCATCTAATTGTCTAGAACCATTAGGTTTTAACAGGCAACGTATTTTAGAACAAATCTTAGAAAGGGCTTTAATTTACCTGTGAATCTGGAGTCTAAAACAAGCAGATTTTTGACATGTGAATTCCTCTGTTTACTATTCTTTCCACATGGACTATATCAGGGTTTATTACACAGCTAGTGCTTCAAGAAACATGTGACATAACTGAGAGAGTGAGCAAAGTCTACGCATAATTTTATGTGTGCTGCCTGGGAAAGGAATATACTTTAACTCATGTTCTAGACTGACAAGACATTGGAAAGTTAAGAGACTGACAACGCCATGCCTTTTTAGATACAGCAACAAAGACACAATTCATGAAAAAAAAATTGATAATCTGGACTTCTTTAAAGTGAAAAACTTCTGCTTTGAGAAAAAAATTTATCAAGAGAATGAGAAGAAAAGTCACAGACTGGGAGAAAATATTAAGCACATGAAAAGATGCTCCATTTTGTTTGTCATCAAGGAAATGCAAATTACAACAATGAGATACCTCTAAATGGCCAAAATCTAGATCACTAGCAATATTAAATTCTGGCCAGGATATGGAGAAAAAGGAACTCATTTATTGCTGATGTAAATGCAATATTATATAATTCCACAGTTTGGCAATTGCTCACAAAACTAAGCATATTATTAACATAGGTTCAACCATCACACTGCTTGGTGTTTACCACAAGCATTGAAAAGTTATGTCCACATAAAACTATGCACATGGATGTTTATAGCAGTTTTATTCATAACTGCCAAAACTTGGAAGCAACCAAGTTCTTCAGCATGTGAATAGATAAATAAACTGTGATACATCCAGACAATAGAATATCATTCAGCACTGAAAAAACATGAGCTATCAAGCTATGAAAAGATATAGAGGAATCTTAAAAACATATCATTAAGTGAAAGAAGCCAATCTGAAAAGGCTACATACTGTATGATTCCAACAATATGACATACTAGAAAAGGCAAAAACTATGGAGATAATAAAAAGATTAGTATTTGGTGAATAGGGGTTAGAGATGAGTAGGCAGAGAAAAGATGAGTTTTAGCACAATGAAAATACTTTGTATATTCTAGTGGTAGCCGTGTCATTATACATTTGTTAAGCCTATAGAATATTTAGCACAAAAGTGAACTCTTAGGTACACTATGGACTTTGGATTATGATGCATCAATGTAGATTCATCCTTGGTAAAAATTTACCATTCTGGTGAGTAATGTGAATTATGGGGGAGACCATGTGTGTGTCGGGACAAGTAGTTTATAATAAATATCTGTACCTCCCTCGCAATTTTGTGGTCAACCTAAAACTTCTGAAAAATAGTCATTAAAGGAATAAGATAAAATAACATATAAAATAAAATAAAAACACTGAGACCATTTTATACATGTGAAAGACTAAAACTAATGCAGGTCTGAACATCCTGAATACATTTCTTGAATTAAATAAATAAAGATATCTGACCTGATATTTCTTTCTTTTTTTTTTTTTAATAAATTTATTTGTTTTAGTTGGGGGCCAATTACTTTACAATATTGTAGTAGTTTTTGCCATACATTGACATGAATCAGCCATGGGTTTACATGTGTTCCCCATCCTGAACCCTCCTCCCACCTCCCTCCCCATCCCATCCCTCTGGGTCATCCCAATGCCCCAGCCCTGAGCATTTGTCTCATGCATCGAACATGGAATGGTGTTCTGTTTCACATATGATAATATACATGTTTCAATGCTATTGTCCCAGAACGTCCCACCCTCACCTTCTCCCTCTGAGTCCATAAGACTGTTCTATGCATCTGTGTCTCTTATTCTGCCTCACATATAGTGTTACCGTTACCATCTTTCAAATTCCATATATATGCATTAGTATACTGTATTGGTGTTTTTCTTTCTGGCTTACTTCACTCTGTATAATGGGCTCCAGTTTCATCCATCTCAATAGAACCGATTCAAATGTATTTTTTTAATGGCTGAGTAATATTCCATTGTGTATATGTGCCACTGCTTCCTTATCCATTCGTCTGCTGATGGACATCTAGGTTGCTTCCATGTCCTGGCTATTGTAAACAGTGCTGCGATGAACATTGGGGTACACGCGTCTCTTTCAATTCTGGTTTCCTCGGTGTGTATGCCCAGCAGTGGGATTGCTGGGTCATATGGCAGTTCTATTCCTAGCTTTTTGAGGAATCTCCACACTGTTCTCCATAGTGGCTGTACTAGTTTGCATTCCCACCAACAGTGTAAGAGGGTTCCCTTTTCTCCACACCCTCGCCAGCATTTATTGCTTGTAGACTTTTGGATAGCAGCCATTCTGACTGGTGTGAAATGGTACCTCATTGTGGTTTTGATTTGCATTTCTCTAATAATGAGTGATGTTGAGCATCTTTTTATGTGTTTGTTAGCCATCTGTATGTCTTCTTTGGAGAAATGTCTGTTTAGTTCTTTGGCACATTTTTTGATTGGGTCGTTTATTTTTCTGGTATTGAGCTGCAGGAGTTGCTTGTATATTTTTGAGATTAATTGTTTGTCTGTTGCTTAGTTTGCTATTATTTTCTCCCATTCTGAAGGCTGTCTTTTCACCTTGCTTATAGTTTCCTTTGTTGTGCAAAAGCTTTTAATTTTAATTAGGTCCCATTTGTTTATTTTTGCTTTTATTTCCAATATTCTGGGAGGTGGGTCATGGAGGATCCTGCTGTGATTTATGTCAGAGAGTGTTTTGCCTATGTTTTCCTCTAGGAGTTTTATAGTTTCTGGTCTTACGTTTAGATCTTTAATCCATTTTGAGTTAATTTTTGTGTATGGTGTTAGGAAGTGTTCTAGTTTCATTCTTTTACAAGTGGTTGACCATTTTTCCCAGCACCGCTTGTTAAAGAGATTGTCTTTTCTCCATTGTATACTCTTGCTTCCTTTGTCGAAGATAAGGTGTCCATAGGTACGTGGGTTTATCTCTGGGTTTTCTATTTTGTTCCATTGATCTATATTTCTCTTTGTGCCAGTACCACACTGTCTTGATGCCTGTGGCTTTGTAGTAGAGCTTGAAGTCAGGCAGGTTGATTCCTCCAGTTCCATTCTTCTTTCTCAAGATTGCTTTGGCTATTCGAGGTTTCTTATATTTCCATACAAATTGTGAAATGATTTGTTCTAGTTCTGTGAAAAATACCATTGGAGCTTGATAGGGATTGCATTGAATCTGTAAATTGCTTTGGGTAGTATACTCATTTTCACTATATTAATTCTTCCAATCCATGAACACGGTATATTTCTCTATCTGTTTGTGTCCTCTTTTATTTCTTTCATCAGTGTTTTATAGTTTTCTATATATAAGTCTTTTGTTTCTTTAGGTAGATATATTCCTAAGTATTTTATTCTCTTTGTTGCAATGGTGAATGGTATTGTTTTCTTAATTTCTCTTTCTGTTTTCTCATTATTGGTGTATAGGAATGCAAGGGATTTCTGTGTGTTAATTTTATATCCTGCAACTTTACTGTATTCATTGATTAGCTCTAGTAGTTTTCTGGTAGAATCTTTAGGGTTTTCTATGTAGAGGATCATCTGACCTGATATTTCAAGTGAGGTTTCTCTAATATGCTTACAGAAAAACCTAATTAAGAGCAGTGGCTATTAAATTTCAAGTTATCCGATTTCCACTATAATTATATAGTGGAAAAAATTTGAAGTAACAAAGAGGTGGTCTAAATCAGGAATATCTCTTAAAATGTGACCCATAAATTACATGCATAATGTGTAACTGGGGAAACTTTTAAAAATTCTGAATGTTAAGTCTAATTCTACTTCTAGTCTCCTATTAGGAGATTGTATTACCACACAATGCCCCAAATCATAGTTGCTTAAAAAAAGAAGGATTATTTACTCATCTAAGGTGATTAATATAGTCATCATATGAGGGGAGACCTCTGCCCCAGTTTATTGTGAGGGAAGAACAAACAACTTTCAATTAAATGCTTCAGCCCTGAGTGCCACAGTTGTCAGGTCTGATTGGTTAGAACCAGTCATCATATCACATAACTTTAAGGGGATAAAAAGTATAAGTCTCTTGTCTCTGGAATAGACAAAAGAGAAACATTGGTGAAACCTCACCTACAGAACCCAAATTTCTGGATAAGGGGACCAAAATTCTTTAAATTTGTTTAACATGTTTCATTAGCACAAGGAAATTTGATAACCTCTGATCTGAATCTGCTTCTACTGGAAAGAAAGAAATCTGACTTGGATTGGATCCTTTTTCTCATATAATTCAAGAATTTAATTCTAAATATTCAGTTATATTTCAGTTTGTCACCTAATTGTAATGGTCTCCTAACTTTCAATGTCACTATCAATATAGAAGTTAAAATATACCCTTTTCCTAGTTCATAACATCAGCATATAAAAGCAGAAAAACAACATTCATTCAGTTTTCATTCTGCTGATGATCTGTCTAAAAAAGTTTTAGTAAAGAAGTAAGTGGTGGCAGAGGAAATTCATTTCTGTTAATGAAGTTCCTGAAAAAGTAAGTTATCTCCCACATATCAGGCAAGATTCTTTACCCATCTGAGCCACCAGGGAAGCCCGAGTTATTTACACTGCATAGTATCTGTGGCATGGTCATCTTAGCCACCTCAGTAAGCTGAGGATTTCATTCTCCCAATTTGGGGACTTTGCATTGATTTTTACAGCGTTGCCTCAGAAGTTGAAATTAATAAGAAAATCAAGTGTTGTGTTTGTTTTGCTAATCTCTTAGACCTGATTACTAAACCTAAATAGACCAACCAAACAATTTAGGCTAAATAAGAAATGGGATCCTTTGATAATTTAGTGCCATCTGTAAGATCACATAATGAGTCTTCTAATAAATATGTAAAGAAAACTGCTAAAAGTATCTAATGACTATTAAAATGAGCCTTATATAAATCTGCCATTAGCAAAGATGAATAAGAGAAGAACAAAATACCTTGTGAAACAGCTTATGTGAACCACCAGAGGGGATTACAAAATTTTATGACTTGAGGCATTTCTCTCACTGAAGTGAACAGCACATCATACTGATTTTTTTGATTGAGCTATTTGACAGGCTAGATGGCAGGTCACAGCTGAAAAGACACCTGGTATTAGGCATTACCCATCACTCATATGACAAAAAGTGTTGAGAGCTTAACTTTGCAAAGCTCAAACACATGCTGATCAGGTTCTGTACCTAACATTGTATCAGAAAATAGAACAGAGTGTCTTCCTGGACTGAAATTGAGTATGTCCACATTTTGGGTAAGGCTGTCACAATCAAGTTTCCCTCAATGACTTGACTAATGCTGACAATCGACTGAATAATTCAGATGCAATTTAATATGAATGAGGAGAGAATATCGAGGTATCCAATTTAACTGATTTAATTAGCATGATGATTGTCAATTTTCCACATCGGATTATTACTTTATGTGGTTAATTATAGTTCAGTGAACACTAATTTCTGAATCATGAAGATGAAAACACATATATTAAAAGAGAGAGATATATTGACATGTGATTTTTTTTTTCCTAAAACTGACAATCATCTTTATCCTTTAAATTTTGCTCGAGAGTTCTAGCACATTATATTCATTGATTAATTTTATGTAGTTATTTTTGTTTTTTTTTTAAACATAGGTCAGAATGTAGAGAAATTGTACATAGAAAAATATTTTAAGGGCTGTTTGATACTTTTACCTGGATTAGAAAAAAGCCATAGTTTATAAAAAAGATACAGATGTGTTTATAAGGCATATTTAAAACAATAAACATGGTTTACTATCAAATTATTTTCCTTTTTAGGTTATCCCTTTTATAGTTTTCAAGAATTAACAAAGGAAGAAACAATGGATTTTTTTTGTCACTTGAGTGTTCAAATGAATAGACATTTAAGAAAGCTGTCATATATTTTCAAAATCTAGCACAAATAAAATCTATTTCATGACAGACATGGAGATATAATTTTAATCACATATGGAAAAAACTATCTATAACAGTTCAGTAAAGAATAAAATATTCATTTTCAGCCAAACTTTATTCATATTTAATCAATATTTAATGCATCTACCTGACATTAATTTTATACCTTATTCATCATGTAGAAGCAATTGCAAACAATATGCCTATATCTTACTTAATATGTAAGTTGTTTATAAGTATGAAGAGAGTACCTTCTCACATGTATTATTAGATGATTAATTAAAATATATATAATTAATGTTGTAATTAGTAAGAGCATGATAACATCAATTTCCAGTTCCTAGCAATTACCAGTGTAAATTAAAAACATGGTATTAGTGTTTGGTTTATAGTTAACTTTGAGAGTCTGTTAAACAATCAAATCTATTTATGAACTATGAATCTGAAATAACTTGAAATAGCATTGGAAATTATCTTGTCGTAAAATTTATTTCTTCTTTTCCTACAGTCTCAAAGTTTACAATTAACTTGTCTCATCTTCATGTGCATGAAGACAGCTCCCCTCTGATAACAGTGCCAGAAAACTAGTTTTGGTGTGTGTAAATGAAACGTTAAAAGTAGTTTGGGCTGACATGTGCATGGCTCTCATTAATGACATTCTAGCTAATTTTAGTGTTTAGATTTCCTCTAGGCAAGTTGTACATGGGAAAGGAGATTTGGAAATTCTGAGAGACACATGTTCCTATCTCACTGAATTCCACTCCTGCTGCTACGTGAAGCTTTATTATTATCATTATTGCTATTATTAACTTTCTCGTAACTTAAAAGGTCTCTGTGCACATCAAAAATGACATGGTATTAAAGTAATAAAAGTGACCAGACAACCAGTCGTATTTATCTTAAATACTACCAACTGTTTAAACTGTCTTTCCTCTTTGTAGTTGTTCATGTTTTTGTTGCTGCTACTGAATTCACAAATTCTTGTTTTTCTTCTGTCATCCCCAAAGTGCATGAGCGGAGTCTCAGATTGATAATACCTTGATTTTAAAGGAGAAATAATTAAAGTTTTAATTTTTTAAAAAAAAATTGAAAAATGTTTAAACTTAGAGAACAATTGCAAGCATAGAACAAAAAACTCCTGATACTTGTTACTGAGTTTCGCCTATTCTAATATTTGCTGCATGTGAGTTATTCTATCTTCCCTTTTCTCTCTGTCATAAATATGTGTACATGCATATATATATATGAGGAGGACATGGCAACCCATTCTTGTTTTCTTGCCTGGAGAATCCCATGGACAGAGGAACATGACAGGCTATGGTCCAAGGGGTCTCAAAGAGTCTGACAAGACTAAACAACTGAACACACACACATATATACATATATACATATATATACACATATATACATATATACGTGTGTGTATATATATGTGTGTGTGTGTGTGTGTATATATATATATATATATATACACCAGTCAGTTCAGTTGCACAGTCGTGTGCAACTCTTTGTGACCCCGTGGAATTCAGCACACCAGGCCTCCCTGTCCATCACCAATTTCCGGAGTTTACCCAAATTCATGTCCATTGAGTCGGTGATGCCATGCAACAGTCTCATCCTCTATTGTCCCCTCTCTTCCCACCTTCAATCTTTCCCAATATCAGGGTCTTTTCAAATGAGTCAGTTCTTTGCATCAGGTGGCCAAAGTTTTGGAGTTTCAGCTTCAGCATCAGTCCTTCCGATGAATATTCAGGACTGATTTCCTTTCGGATGGACTTGTTGAATCTCCTTGCACTCCAAGGAACTCGCAAGAGTCTTCTCCAACACCACAGTTCAAAAGCATCAATTCTTTGGCACTCAGCTTTCTTTATAGTCCAACTCTCACATCCATACATGACCACTGGAAACACCAAAGATTTGACTAGACAGACCTTTGTTGGCAAAACAATGTCTCTGCTTATTAATATGCTGTCTAGGTTGGTCATAACTTTTCTTCCAAGGAGCAAGCATCTTATAATTTCAAGGCTGCAGTCACCATCTGCAGTGATTTTAGAGCCCCAAGAAATAAAGTCTGTCACTGTTTCCACTGTTTTCCCATCTATTTGCCATGAAGTGATGGGACCGGATGCCATGGTCTTTGTTTTCTGAATGTTGAGATTTAAGCCAACTTTCTCATGTTCCTCTTTCAGTTTCATCAAGAGGATCTTTAGTTCTTCTTCACTTTCTGCCATAAGGATGGTGTCATCTGCATGTCTGAGGTTATTAATATGTCTCCAGGCAATTTTGATTCCAGCTTGTGCTCATCCAGCCCAGCATTTCTCATGATGTACTCTGCATATAAGTTAAATAAGCAGGGTGACAGTATACAGCCTTGACATATTCCTTTCCCGATTTGGAACCAGTCTGTTTTTCCATGACCAGTTCTAACTGTTGCTTCCTGACCTGCACACAGATTTCTCAAGAGGCAGGTCAGGTGGTCTGGTATTACCATATCCTTAAGAATTTTCCACAGTTTATTGTGATCCACACAGTCAAAGGCTTTGGAGTAGTCAATAAAGCAGGATAGATGTTTTTCTGGAACTCTTTTGCTTTTTCGATGATCCAGCGGATGTTGGTGACTTGATCTCTGGTTCCTCTGCCTTTTCTAAATTCAACTTGAACATCTGGAACTTCGTGGTGTATATTTTACCATTTTTAGAACCACTTGAGAATAACTTGCAAACATTGATAACTTTTTCCTAAATACCTAAGTGCATATTTGAGAAAACACTTTTATGTAATTATGATAAAACTATCAAAATCACAAAATTTGATATGGAGGCCATATTATAATCCAAATATAAATTTACTGAAATTTTGCCAATTTCACCCAAAATTTCTCTCAGAATGTTTCTCATCCGAGATCACACACTGAATTTACTTATCACTTTTTCCATTTATCTCCTTTAATTTTATTTATCAGTTATGTTTTCCAAAACTTAGATATTTTTAAGACTATACACCGGTTTTTGGGGTTTTTTTTGCTTTTTTTTCCCCCCTTGGTTTAGTCTTGATCCATGTCTCCTGTACAATGTCATGGACCTCCATCCATAGTTCATCAGGCACTCTGTCTATCAGATCTAGTCCCTTAAATCTATTTCTCACTTTCACTGTATAATCATAAGGGATTTGATTTAGGTCATATCTGAATGGTCTAGTGGTTTTCCCTGCTTTCTTCAATTTAACTCTGAATTTGTCAATAAGGAGTTCACGATCTGAGCCACAGTCAGCTCCCGGTCTTCTTTTTGTTGACTGTATAGAACTTCTCAATCTTTGCCTGCAAAGAATAAAATTAATCTGATTTTGGTGTTGGATGCCATGGTTGGATGGCATGACCGACTCAATGGACATGAGTTTGAGTAAACTCCGGGAGTTGGTGATGAACAGGGAGGCCTGTCATGCTGCAGTCCATGAGGTAGCAAAGAGTTGGACATGACTGAGCGACTGAACCGAACTGAACTGAACTGATACACCATTTATTATATTAAGTCATACAGTTTTGGTGTGTCTATTGGTTCTTATCATTTCATTCAGGATATTCATTTTGGACTGTAATGCTAAAGAAGTGCCCTTCTTTAGTGCAACATATCAAGAAGCATATGATAATTAAATCAGTCCTGTGTTTGTGATGTAACTTTTGGTCACTTGTTTAAATAGCATCCTCCAGATTTCCCTCTATAGTAACTTCTTAGTTATGGAAGACTAAGTAATAGGAATGGAATTATAATTTGAGACAATATAAATACCTTGTTAACTACTAAAGTTTCATTTGTTAGTTTTGACATCCATTATTCCATAATCAATTGTTATCATGATTGTCACAAAATGATGACTGTCATTTTGCTGTTATTAGTTGATATTCTGCTGTAAGGGAAAAAGTTCTTTCTCTTCCAAATTTAAAAATATTCTGTATCTTAGACTGTAAGAATCTTATTAGATTAAATCCATTCCCAAATTATCCCAGTTTACTCAATGAAAGCTTATTCATGCTAACTCCTTTGAATTTTTTATACATTTCCAACATTTTTGAATATATCCTTATTTAATGTTTTCCACAAAAAAGACAATCCAAGCTTATCTGTAAACTTTTTCTGCCCTCACTCTGGAGTTATTAATTTCTCTAAGAATCTGATTCTGTATATTTGTTGTTTAGTCATTAAATCATGTCCAACTCTTTTATAACCCCATGGACTGTAGCCTGCCAGGCTCCTTTGTCCATGGGATTTCCCAGACAAAATAGTAGAATGGGTAGTCATTCCTTTCTCCAAGGGATCTTCCTGAGTCAGGAATCAAACCTGCATCTCCTACATTGGCAGGTGGACTTTTTACCACTGAGCCACCAGAGAAGTTTTTCAGAAGACCAAATATTTCACTGTGTCTATGCACTCATCTCACAAGCTAGTAAAGCAATGCTCAAAATTCTTCAAACCAGGCTTCAGCAAAACGTGAACCGTGCACTTCAAGATGTTCAAGCTGGTTGTAGAAAAGGCAGAGGAACCAGAGACCAAGTTGCCAACATCCACTGTATCATTGAAAAAGCAAGAGAGTTCCAGAAAAACATCTATTTCTGCTTTATTGACTACTCCAAAGACTTTGACTGTGTGGATCACAATAAACAGTGGAAAATTCTGAAAGAGAAGGGAATACCAGACCACCTGACCTGCTTCTTGAGAAACCTGTATGCAAGTCAAGAAGCAACAGTTAGGACTGGACATGGAACAACAGACTGGTTAAGAATAGGAAAAAGAGTATGTCAAGTCTGTATATTGTCACCCTACTTATTTAGCTTATATACAGAGTACATCATGAGAAACGCTGGGCTGGAGGAAGCATAAGCTGAAATCAAGACTGCCTGGAGAAATATCAATAACCTCAAATATGCAGATGACACCACCCTTATGGCAGAAAGTGAAGAAGAACTAAAGAGCTTCTTGATGAAAGAGAAAGAGGAGAGTGAAAAAGTTGGCTTAAAGCTCAACATTCAGAAAACAAAGATCATGGCATCCGGTCCCATCACTTCATGGCAGATAGATGGGGAAACAGTGGAAACAGTGGCTGACTTTATTTTTCTGTGCTCGAAAATCACTGCAGATGGCGACTGCAGCCATGAAATTAAAAGACGCTTGCTCCTTGGAAGGAAAGTTATGACCAACCTAGATAGCATATTAAAAAGCAGAGACATTACTTTGCCAACAAAGGTCCTCATAGTCAGGGCTATGGTTTTTCCATTAGTCATGTATGGATGTGAGAGTTGGACTATAAAGAAAGCTGATTGCCAAAGAAGAGATGCTTTAGAAGTGTGGTGTTGGGGAAGACTCTTGAGAGTCCCTTGGACTGCAAGGAGATCCAATCAGTCCATCCTAACGGATGTCAGTCCTGGGTGTTCATTGGAAGGACTGATGTTGAAGCTGAAACTCCAATACTTTGGCCACCTGATGCAAAGAACTGACTCATTTGAAAAGACCTTGATGCTGGGAAAGATTGAGGGCAGGAGGAAAAGGGGACGTTAGAGGATAAGATAGTTGTATGGCATCCCTGACTCAATGGACAAGAGTTTGGGTGGACTTCCGGAATTGGTCATGGACAGGGAGGCCTGGCGTGCTGTGGTTCATGGGGTCGCAAAGAGTCTGACCGGACTGAGCGACTGAACTTAACTGATAGTTTTGGGTGATAGAATACACTGGAAAGTCAAATTGAACTCAAATCTTACTCCAAGTCACGTATTCAACTGTTAACTTTTTTTTTCTTTTTTTTTTTCCCCCCAACCTGACCCCCACCCCCACCCCCCTCCCCATCCCATCTCTCTGGGCCATCCCAATGCCCCAGCCCTGAGCAGCCGTCCCATGCATAGAACATGGAATGGTGTTCTGCTTCACAAATGACAATATACATGTTTCAATGCTATTGTCCCAGAACGTCACACCCTCACCTTCTCCCTCAGAGTCCATAAGACTGTTCTATGCATCTGTGTCTCTTATTCTGTCTCGCATATAGGGTTACCATTACCATCTTTCAAATTCCATATATATGCATTAGTATACTGTATTGGTGTTTTTCTTTCTGGCTTACTTCACTCTGTATAATGGGCTCCAGTTTCATCCATCTCAATAGAACCAATTCAAATGTATTTTTTTAATGGCTGAGTAATATTCCATTGTGTATATGTACCACTGCTTCCTTATCCATTCGTCTGCTGATGGACATCTAGGTTGCTTCCATGTCCTGGCTATTGTAAACAGTGCTGCGATGAACATTGGGGTACACGCGTCTCTTTCAATTCTGGTTTCCTCGGTGTGTATGCCCAACAGTGGGATTGCTGGGTCATATGGCAGGGTCAACTGTTAACTTTTAATAGATCTTTGTTACTAAAAAAGCCCTCTTCAATTCTATTTCCCTCCATTGAGAAGGAATTTTCTAGTCCTGCAAAGTATTTAACTGAACTCTTTCTAACTAGTCAGTGCATTCCTGAGCCTATCCATCTTTAGCAGCATCTCATCAAAACAATCATTAGTAGCCAACATACACTACTTAAAAGTTATATTTTCTAACTCTTCTCTTAGAGCTGTCCATGTTATACAGTGACAAAACGTTTGTTACAATTGTCATCCAGCAATTTTAGAGGCAGAAAAATATGCTTCCTCACCTGACAGCTCTAAGAGAAGAGTTAAAAATAGAACATTTAAATAGTGTGTGCTGGCTAATTGAATGCATTTGGTCCAATAAAATTGGTAATTGGGAAATATATGTGTCTATTCAAGTGAAAATTTTATAGGGTTTTATTCAATACCCTATTAAATTAATTAATCAAAACTTTAAAATGTCTACTTTAAAGGTAAGCTAAATAATTTATATATTTTAAGAACATTCAAGAACTGTCAACAATCTTCTGGATAAAATCTAAAGTTCTACTCTAGCCATTCTTTCTTTTGGTCTCTAATGGAAAACTATGATGTATGTCACTGACACTCTGAAACTTATCAGAGTAAAAAGGGCAAGACACCTTCCCTATCAAATTAATGGTGTGCATCACACTGACATTGAGACAAGGTGTCTCTCAACAGATTCCTTATGTTTTCTCTACTCACCCAGGAGTTGATTTAGCAGATAGGAACTTGTCACAGAGTGTTAGTAAAAGAGCAAGTACACAAGAAACTCTAAAGAAAGGGAAGTACTCTTACGTCAATGTGTTAGTTTTCCATACAATTTTTTGTTTTTATTATTAAGAAGTTATTATATGTTTGAAAACAATTAAACATTTTCTTGGTTGGTAGGAAAGTGAAATGTGTGAGTCTGGATTTATCTATGGAAAATATTTCTCTGATGAAGAACAAAAATATTTTTAAATGATTTAATATACCAAACAATTCTGATAAATTCCCCAATATCTTTAAATTATATCAACAAGTTATTTTTATTTGTTTTTCTGCCTCCTATCATAAAACATCCTAATTTACATTTATCTTTCAGGAAAACTTAAAATAAGAAATCTATAATGATGTCTATTTTACTGTTTAAAAGCATAAGTATTTTCCATTCCAATTCATTATAAAACTAATTTAGTTTCTATAAAGTATAATTAGAAAATGAGCATTAAAAATTATATATCTCAGGCTTAAAGTATTCACTTAAAAATACTTTGCTTTTAGTCTGAATATTCATAGGTAATGGATGGGGAAACAGTGGAAACAGTGTCAGACTTTATTTTTGGGGGCTCCAAAATCGCTGCTGATGGTGATTGCAGCCATGAAATTAAAAGACGCTTACTCTTTGGAAGGAAAGTTATGACCAACCTAGATAGCATATTGAAAAGCAGAGACATTACTTTGCTAACAAAGGTCCGTCTAGTCAAGGCTATGGTTTTTCCAGTAGTCGTGTATGGATGTGAGATTTGGATGGTGAAGAAAGCTGAGCGCCGTAGAATTGATGCTTTTGAACTGTGGTGTTTGAGAAGACTCTTGAGAGTTCCCTGGACTGCAAAGAGATCCAAGCAGTCCATCCTAAAGGAGATCAGTCCTGGGTGTTCATTGGAAGGACTCATGTTGAAGCTGAAACTCTAATACTTTGGCCATCTCATGCAAAGAGTTGACTCATTGGAAATGACCCTGATGCTGGGAAGGATTGGGGGCAGGAGGAGAAGGAGACGACAGAGGATGAGATGGCTGGATGGCATCACTGACTCAATGGACATGAGTTTGGATAAACTCTGGGAGTTGGTGATGGACAGGGAGGCCTGTTGTGCTGCGATTCATGGTGTCACAAAGAGTCGAACATGACTGAGTGTCTGAACTGAACTGAATTGATTCATAGGTAAATCCTACATATATGTCAACAACTTCCTAGAGAATTTTTCTTCTTAAAGACTGCGGTAAAGGTTAGCCCATTTTAGTTTTATCATAATTATTAATTTTAGTATTTTAATTAATGTATGAGGAACTATATATATATATATATATATATATATATATAGTGATTTATTTTGATAAATACTTCTTGTAAAATACTCAAAAATAGTTTATTAGAAGCTAAATGTCTGCTTTAGGTTATAAAATTACATTGACACTGTGATTTCTATCCCATAGTATGATTTATAGTTTAATTTACTTACAGTATTAATTCCAAGCATTGATCTATTTCAAGAAACCAATCAACACTTGATCCTCTGTTAAGGAAACACTATTGTATTTCCCCCATCAAATTTTATAAACTGGATTACTTATATGCGTAATTCAATTTTTAAATAGATTTGACCTGGAAATTTGCATTTTTCTGCAAAGGGAAAAAGAGATTTTTTTTCCCCCCACCAGATACCATGAAGAGAAGTTCGTCAGAATGGAGATGATACACTTATTAGAGTTCATAAGACAATAGTACTTTAAGCAAAAATGGAATCCAAATAAATATAAAATTTAGTGTCTTTCAAGGAAAAAATGGAAGCCGAAAAATATATGTAAAAAATTTCAATCCAGCACAAGTAACCTACCTTCCTGAATTGCAAACACTTTCTCAAATATGTTTAAGAGATACACCCAGGTTTTTAAATTTGTCATGAACATCATTTATAGTAGTCATACAAAGGAATGTACCTTGGGAAAAAACTTTCGTTCTTATCTTTAAACATGGATTACTCCATACCCCTTTTTATTCATGCTGTCCTAATTTTGGTTACCTTATACCAAGACTCTAGGTGATTCAATATAGAGAATGACATCCTTGTTCTGTCATTTACCAATTGTGTGACCTTGAGTAATTTTTTTAAACTGTGCCTCCTACTTAATACTAAAATAGAAATTGTAACAGTGCCTAACCATTGAGCTTTTCTAAAGATTAAGTGAAAAAATATAAGTAGATGATTTAGAATATTCCAGAACTCAAAATAAGCGTACAACAAACACTGTTACACATTTTTAATAGCTTATTATGATTACAGAGGGAATTGCCTTAATAGTGAGATCTACATTTGCTCAGACATTATTGCTGTTTTATAAACCACAAAAATTGCCTTGCCTTAGATAGTAAAGTGTGCTTTGTAGGAGGATCTTTGGTAGAAGTAGAACTGTTTTGTTTTTTTTTTTTTTTTTTTTTGTTTGTTTGTTTGTCTTTGACTGACCTAGAAAAGCCAGTATGTCAAGAATGAGAAAAAGTTCATCTGGATCCAATAAACCTAGGAATACAAATGGAAGCTGCAGGCTTTAGGGTTGCCATACAGTTAGTTAATTTATGAGATAAAAAAGGAACAGCATAGAAACTTTGGAATCTGGTTAGCTCTGATAAGACTTTTGTAAATGGAATGTTTGCATTTTTTTTTCTTTGAATTATTTGCTCACTATATAATTTTAGTAAAAATCTTAGATTATTTTGTGTATTGTTTTAATTTTTGCTTTTATTTAAATTATCAGATTGATTTAGTTACACTGAAAACAACAAAATGGACCTTATGTACTTTTTTTTTACTTAAAAAATTTAATACTATTAATACTATGTATAAAATAGATAACTAAAGAGAACATACTGTATAGCACTGAGAACTCTACTTAAGGCACTGTGGTAACTTGAATGGGAAGGAAATCCAAAAAGGAGGGGATATATGTATATATGACTCATTTTGCTGTACAGTAGAAACTAACACAGCACTGTAAAGCAACTATACTCCAATCAAATTGATTGAAAAAATAAAAATACTACTTAGAATATTATTGATATATAATCAAAATACTACAAAATTCACCCTTTTAAAATTCAGTGGTTTTTAGTATATTTGCAAAGTTGTACACACATCACTTCTATCTGATTTTAGAAGATTTTTATCACCTCAAATAAAGTTTCATACCCGTTAGTAGTCACTGCCTACTCCCCCTTCCCTTTAACCCCTGGAAACCACTAAAACCCTGTATGGAACAACTGATTGTTCAGGATTGAGAAAGAAGTACGATAGGGATGTTTGCTGTCACCCTGTTTGTTTAACCTATATGCTGAGTACTTCATGAAAAGTGCTAGGCTGAATGAGTTACAAGCTTGAATCAAGATAGGTGGGAGAAACATCAACAATCTCAGATATGTGGATGATACCATTCTAATGGCAGAAAGCGAAGAGGAAATCAAGAAGTTCTTGATAAGAGAGAAGGAGTAGAGTGAGAAAGATGACTTAAAACTAAATATTAAAAAACCTAAGATCATGACATCTGGCCCCATTACTTCATGGCAAATAGAAAGGGGAAAACGTGGAAGCAGTGACAGATTTCCTCTTCTTGGGCTCTAAAATTACTTCAGATGGTGACTGCGGCCATGAAATCAAAAGATTGCTTCTTGGCAGGAAAGCTATGCCAAATCTAGACAGTGTGTTGAAGAGCAGAAACATCATTCTATGGACAAAGGTCCGTACAGTCAAAGCTATGGTCTTCCCAGTGATCACATTCAGTTGGGAGAGCTGGACTGTAAAGAAGGCAGAGCACCAAAGAATTTATGCCTTAAAACTGTGGTGCTGGAGAAGACTCCTGAGAGTCCTTTCAATAACAAGGAGATCAAACCAGTCAATCTTAAAAGAAATCAACCCTGAATACTCATTTGAAGAATTGATGCTGAAGCTGAAGCTCTAGTATTTTGGTCACATGATGCGAACTGCCAATTTGTTGGAAAAGTCCCTGATGCTGGGAAAGATTGAGGGCAGGAAAAAACAGGATGTCAGAGGATGAGATGGCTGGATGGCATTACCAATGCAATGGACATGAAGTTAGGAAAATTCTAGGAGATGGTGAGGGACAGGGAGGCCTGGTGTGCTGGGTGACTAAACAACCACAACAACAACAGCATGAAAACATTAACATTGAGAGGAAAAAATGTTTTCCATTGTGACTACAGCATTTTACTTTGCCAATACCAATTTAGGAGTCTTCCAGTTTCTCAACATACTTGCCAACATTTGTCATTATATATCTTTCTGATTATAGCCATCATAGCATGCCTGAAATGGTAACTCCTTGTGGGTTTTGATTTGCATTCCTCTAATGAGCAATGATGTTGAATACATCTTCATGTGCTTATTGGTCATTTGTATATCTTTTTTCAGACAGAATTTCTGTTTTACCAACTTACTCATTTTTAAATTGAGTTATCTGTTTTCTCATTGTTGGTTTGTAGTATCCTTTTCAAAGACAATTTTAATTTGTGTTGGGAGGAGCAAAATGGGTAGTAACAGTAGATAAGAAATCATGTATAAGGAGAAAATAACAGTTCATATTCTCTTTTTTTTTTTCCTATTCTTTGCATCAATCATTTAATATTATTAGCTCATAGATGGGATGAGGACTCCATTTGTATCCCTTTTTTTCACTTTTTATAAATTAATTTATTTATTTTAATTGGAGGCTAATTACTTTACAGTATTGTAGTGGGTTTTGCCATAAATTGACATGAATCAGCCATGGGTGTACATGTGTTCTCCATCCTGAACCCCCCCCCCCCCCCACCTCCCTCCCCACCCCATCCCTCAGGGTCATCCCAGTGCACCAGCCCTGAGCACCCTGTCTCATGCATCGAACCAGGACTGGAGATCTATTTCACATATGATAGTATACATGTTTCAATGCTATTCTCTCAAATCATCCCACCCTCGCCTTCTCCCATAGAGTCCACCAATCCGTTCTTTACATCTGTGTATCTTTTGCTTTCTTGTATATAGGGTCATCGTTACCATCTTTCTAAATTCCATATATATATAGTGTTAATATACTGTATTGGTGTTTTTCTTTCTGACTTACTTCACTCTGTATAATAGGCTCCAGTTTCATCCACCTCATTAGAACTGGTTCAAATGCACTCTTTTTAATAGCTGAGTAATATTCCATTGTATATATGAACCATAGCTTTCTTATCCATTCGTCTGCTGATGGACATTTAGGTTGCTTCCATGTCCTGGTTATTGTAAATAGTGTTGCGATGAACATTGGGGTACACGTGTCTCTTTCAGTTCTGGTTTCCTCAGTGTGTATGCCCAGCAGTAGGATTGCTGGGTCATATGGCAGTTCTATTTCCAGTTTTTTAAGGAATCTCCTGTTCTCCATAGTGACTGTACTAGTTTGCATTCCAACCAGCAGTGTAAGAGGGTTCCATTTTCTCCACACCCTCTCCAGCATTTATTGCTTGTAGACTTTTGATAGCAGCCATTCTCATTGGCATGAGACGGTACCTCATTGTGGTTTTGATTTGCATTTCTCTGATAATGAGTGATGTTGAGCATCTTTTCATGTGTTTGTTAGCCATCTGTATGTCTTCTTTGGAGAAATGTCTGTTTAGTTCTTTGGCCCACTTTTTGATTGGGTCGTTTATTTTTCTGGAATTGAGCTGCATGAGTTGCTTGTATATTTTTGAGATTAATTCTTTGTCAGTTGCTTCATTTGCTGTTATTTTCTCCCATACTGAAGGCTGTCTTTTCACCTTGCTTATAGTTTCCTTCTTTGTGCAAGAGCTTTTAAGTTTAATTAGGTCCCATTTGTTTATTTTTGCTTTTATTTCCATTACTCTGGGAGGTGGGTCATAGAGGATCCTGTTGTGATTTACATCAGAAAGTGTTTTGCCTCTGTTTTCCTCTAAGAGTTTAATCGTTTCTGGTCTTACATTTAGATCTTTAATCCATTTTGAGTTTATTTTTACGGTATTAGAAAGTGTTCTAGTTTCATTCTTTTATAAGTGGTTGACCAGTTTTCCCAGCACAACTTGTTAAAGAGGTTGTCTTTCTCCATTGTATATTCTTGCCTCCTTTGTCAAAGATAAGGTGTCCATGGGTGTGTGGATTTATCTCTGGGCTTGCTGTTTTGTTCCATTGATTTATCTTTCTGTCTTTGTGCCAGTACCATACTGTCTTGATGACTAACTTTACAGTATAACCTGAAGTCAGGCAGGTGGATTCCTCCAGTTCCATTCTTCTTTCTCACGATTGCTTTGGCTATTCGAGGTTTTTTATTGTATTTCCATACAAATTGTGAAATTATTTGTTCTAGTTCTCTGAAAAATACCATTGGTAGATGATAGAGATTGCATTGAATCTATTGATTGTTTTGGATAGTATACTTATTTTCACTATATTGATTCTTCTGAGCCATGAACATGGTATATTTCTCCATCTATTTGTGTTATATTTGATTTCTTTCATCAGTGTTTTATAGTTTTCTATATATAGGCCTTTTGTTTCATTTGGTGATTTATTCTTAAGTATTTTATTCTTTTTGTTGTACATATTCTAAAAAATAAATGTTCAAGAAAGTATGTTCTTCTATTTTCAAGACATTGATATAGGCACTTAGTTGACTCTGGCAATTTGCCTTACAGGCCTTACATTTTAGAAAAATTAGAAAATAAATTAACAGTATCCATTCTGTTACTGATAAGCAACTAGAAATAAACAAAAAAGATATCCTGAGAGGGGATCTGAGTGGGCAGGAAAAATCTCATGGACAAAATGACACAGGCCTGAGACCTTAAGTTATCAGCATTTTATAGAGCCAATGGAGACAATTTTAGGCAGTAGCAATGCAAAAAATAAAGAAAAGAAAGGCACCATAGTAATAAAACACAGTTGGAGAATTTAGGAAGAAAATCAAGAAGCCAGTGTCACTGGAGCTCAGTAATGTATAGAGACAATAAAATAGGCAGCATATGATTGCATTGTACCTTGTGTGTTATGGATACAAATGTAGATTTTCTTCTAAATGACATGAGAAACTAATAAGAGGTTTTAAACAGGGACATGTAAGATCTAATTATCCTTGAGGGAAGATCACCTATTTGGTAAAAAGTTAGAAGACAAAAGTATTTACTTTTGCATAGACACAGATGTGTGAGGTTATATATTAATAGTAGGCAAAGAGAAAGATGCTGCCTTGAACTCTGGTGGTGATGTAACAGTGTGAAAATATTTGGAAATTGCTTTTGAAATAGCTAATGAGCTTCCTAGCTGATGAGGGGTGACATGAGTGGATGAAGAAAATGGGAGGACTCTAATTGATTCCAGCTTATGTGACTTATAACTTTTATCTTTTTAAATAATATCTTATGTATTTTACCTGAGTGAATGTCTAGTAGTGTCATTTAGTTCATTAAAGAAAAGAAGATAATTAATGTTGATAGTTAGTAAGGAAGGTGATTTTCTACTCTGAAAAAATCTTTCGATCAAAAGCCCAGTAGGAATCTCAAATGGAAGCCTACTGATATTTGGCTTCAGCAAAAATAATCTGGACTGAAATCTTCTTCAACACATTTTGAGTTTATAGTTCTTTTTTGCATACAGCTAACAACAGTCACCAAAGAAAGTAAAGATGTTTTATATCAGAACATGTAATTCTCAGCTAGACCTGTGTAAACTTTTGTGTGTGTGCTGTGTGCTCAGTCCTGTTTAACTCTTTGCAGTCCCATGAACTATTGCCCACCAGACTCCTCTGTCCATGAAAAATTCCAGGCAGGAATACTGGAGTGGGTTGCCATTTCCTCCTCCAGGGGATCTTCACATCTCGGGGATCGAACCTGTATCTCTTGTGTTTCCTCCATTGACAGGTGGATTAAATAACACTGTGCCATCTGGGAAACCTGTGTAAATGTTTACATAAGTATTAATAATACTTGAGGAAGGCAGCAGCCAGGTTGATATGCAAACTATAGTCCTGTATTTACTAGATGTAAAATCATCTTGGAGTGGATTTTCTATCAGAAGTGCTAGTGGAGAAATAGTGTGGTGAAAGATTATGGGCAGGGATGTATTGATTTCCTAACCTTTGCTTTCTTTGGTAATGTTAAGTTCTTGTCTAAAATGCCCACTTGTGACATGAGCTAATGTAACAAATACCAGCAACCAAGTTAAGATTTTCCCAGAGGTCGGAGAGTAGCACATGTCAAGAATAGCTATATTTACTTTATTTTCATCTTTGCCCTTACTTGCTAGTAATTAGAAGAGAAAATTTTATCATATCAAAGTGTCAGAAATATTCAACAATGATTGCTGCCATCACCAGAACAAGAGCTCTGGAACCTTGGTTCCTTTATCATCACACCAGCCACTGAACTTTTTTTCTTGGATACATTCCTGGTGACAAATGCTTAAAACATCGTTTAAATGACAGAAGGTGGATTAAGCAACATTTGTACTTAGAATCTGCTAAAGCAACTGTAAACTGAAGTATGCATTTGCTGATGTGTAGAAAGTATGCTCATTTCAAAAATATCCTGTTATTAAAATTAGCCTCCTCAAGAATGTTAAATCCTTTTCTCAAACCCTTGAGAAGTAGAACAAACCTGCATAGTCTGAAAGGGAGAAAGTTGATCAAACACAAGATTTGTATCTAATCCTATAATAGCTGAACCATGAATAGACTGTAGAGTATTCAGAACAAAAGGGGAAAAAGGGTATGAAATCTTGTTCAAAGTATCCTATCATTGTTATCTAATCTTACCTTAGGCATGCGGATGGATTACATGACTGAATTTACCTAAATTGCCAATGTACAATTTGCCTTCCTCAGATACTTTCATCCATTATGAATGCTACAGATAATCCAAGCCTTATTCATAAGTTACTTAATTAACACTTAGTGCATAACAATTGACTGGTTCCAAATAGGCAAAGTAGTACGTCAAGGCTGTATATTGTCACCCTGCTTATTTAACTTATATGCAGAGTACATCATGAGAAACGCTGGGCTGGAGGAAGCATAAGCTGGAATCAAGATTGCCGGGAAAAAATCAATAACCTCAGATAAGCAGGTGACACCACCCTTATGGCAGAAAGTGAAGAAGAACTAAAGAGCCTCTTGATGAAAGTGAAAGAGGAAAGTGAAAAAGTTGGCTTAAAGCTCAACATTCAGAAAACTAAGATCATGGCATCTGGTCCCATCACTTCATAGCAAATAGATGGGGAAACAGTGACAGACTTTATTTTTGGGGGTTCCAAAATCACTGCAGATGGTGATTGCAGGCATGAAATTAAAAGACACTTACATCTTGGAGGGAAAGTTGTGACCAACCTAGACAGCATATTGAAAAGCAGAGACATTACTTTGTCAACAAAGGTCCATCTAGTCAAGGCTATGGGTTTTCCATTGGTCTTGTATGGATGTGAGAGCTGGACTATAAAGAAAGCTGAGTGACGAAGAATTGATGCTTTTGAACTGTCGTGTTGGAGAAGACTCTTGAGAGTCCCTTGGACTGCAAGGAGATCCAACCAGTCCATCCTAAGGGAGATCAGTCCTAGGTGTTCATTGGAAGGACTGATGTTGAAGCTGAAACTCCAATACTTTGGCCACCTGATGCGAAGACCTGACTCATTTGAAAAGATCCTGATGCTGGAAAGATTGAGGGCAGGAGGAGAAGGGTATGACAGAGAGTTAGATGGTTGGTTGGCGTCACCAACTCAATGGACAGCGTGCTGTGGTTCATGGAGTCACAAATTAAAGCTGAAATAGTAAGGGGTGGAAGATGGACAAATTGGGGGAAGGAACAAAAGACACAAACTTTTAGTTGCGAAAGAAGCAAGTCAGAGAATGTAACACACAGCATACTTGAAAGTTGCTAAGAGAATAAAACTTAAAAGCTCTTGTGACTAGAAACATAGTTATGTAACTATGTATGATGATGGATGCTAACTGGACTTATTGTGATCATTTCACAATATATACAGAGATTGATCATTATATTGTACACTGAAATTAGTATAATGTTACCTGTCAATTATATCTCAAAAACTTTTAAAAATCCAAACTGAAATGATTATTTTGAAAAGCTCCACTTAGATAAATAAACTAATTTAAAATAAAATAAAAAAAAACAATCCTGAGTTAGGACTTTAATTTACTTCATGTCTTTGCAGCCCTTGGCATTCCGGGGGGCAAAAATGAATGAAATACCAAAAATGGCTTTTTGGGGGCAGGTTCTTATGAATCACACCCCATCCTAGGAAAGAAGAAATGGAATCATGTGGGGACATATCAGCTCCTCTTTTACCAACACTATAAAAGAATGGGAGAAAGAGAGTTTCTCCAAAGAAGAGAAGCTGGGTTTTTCCATAACATGGGTTTTTACTGGAGGTGTTGTGTTGTTACTGGAGCACAAGTAGCTAGAAATTAGAGTAACAAATGCCCAGTACAAAAAATGACTGCCTGCAAACAATGAAAAAAATATACTGATGAACTCATAGGACTTGAACACACTTCAGTAACATATATTGGAAACCTTAAAAGATGGAAGAATGCATGGAAGAAGAAAGGAAGGAAGGGTGGGGCAAAATGGCATAAACTAGAACTCTTTCTCACAAGCATTAGTCATTTTTGTTATTAAATTCTATATATTACCAATGTTTCATGTACTTCTTAAACTATGATGCAATTTAATTTCCTTGGAAAAAACTGTTTTTGTTGTGTTTGAGATACCTAAAGAAATTATGTGAAAGCCAAATTATTTTTTCATACCTACATTTAATTTGAAGTTCCTAAATCTGTTTGAATATACTAATTAATTACACTCTCCACAGCTTTTTTGGAAAGTGGAAGATAACTGTATTTCTCTTTTACAGATGAATGACTCAGAAGCAGAGAGCTTAAGTGACTTTGTAAGAAAGCATATAGCCATTCATGTGTAGAAGCAAGCTTTGCTGGTGAGAATGGACGCTCACCTGTTTCTTTAACCATCACTCCTTAAGTAGAAAAGCTAGTGATCCATGTCCTCTATTTCTTGCCATTTAATTACCTAGAATCAGATTGGTCTCCCAGACCAATTGCCTTCTGAATTTATTTCTAAAAACCCATATTTGAGATGGTTTACAAAAAAGTCTGGATCAACTATTAGAAACTTCTGTGTTGTATTTGGAGTAAATGTATGTCATTAAGAGAAATGAAGTTCAGGTAACAAATGAAAGAAAATGTACACCTAGAAAGTGTCCTGAAATTGATTTCACCCATAAAGTAAAACCTGTTTCTTAAAAAAAAAAAAAAATCCCCCTTGGAAGGAAAAGCGTTAGGCACATAGAAAGTTCATTGAAGTTATTTATACAAAAGTGAACTTTAAATGAACTCTCTGTAAAAATACAACTACAAGAGCAGACTTATAATCAGATCAACATTGAACAAGTGCAACAAATGTATGTGTCAATACAAATATGGCAGTGTTAGGACTGAGTTTGCAGCTCCACCTTGAAACTGCAGTATATGGTAGAATGAGAGCTACAGGATTTTTAAACTCTAGAGAAAATAGTTACAGACAGCTGTATTGGAAATATAAATAAGATTTTCAAAGCGTTGATTCTATATTGATTCTTAACTCCAGAAGTTTAAATAAATTATTTTTATTTAAAAGAAGAGAAAAGAAATTCAGTGTACAGTCCATTATTATTTCCTATTCTGATCATTTCAACTATGATGTTATCAATAATCCATAAGATTTATGCTTATGAAAATGCCCATAAACACATGCTGGTTATAAATCCTAAACATCACTTTACATTTTAGCATTTTCAACTGTATGTACAATGATATCAATTATGTATGAAAGCATAATTAGAGAGTTAAAGTATAATTTGATTTTGATTTAACATAAGCACTATATTTTGTTGTCAAGTTGTAAAAAGTATTGATTTTGTAATTAAAGCAGAAACACCTGTGTTCAAATTTATACCCTGCCAATTTCTAGCTATATCATCTTCAGCAAGTTAGTGAACATCTCTGAGCCAAAATTTTCTCATATGTAATGAAAAATGATATGTCATTGTTATGAAAATTGAGTAAGAAAATATATGTAAATATCTGCCATAATGCATTGACATATAGTAATGATTTATCACTCCTAATTTAGTCATCAAAACTTTTAATTGGATTTGCTCATATCTAGAAAAAAATATACAACACCACCTCAACAAATCTCCTAAAATTTTGTGTAGTTACACACATAATCTGTTACAACATAGATGTTGAATAATATCCAATATCTGTTTTTATTAAACACATAAATTCATCAGCATCTTTTTTCATCTCAATCTCAAAGGAAGACAGGACTCCAGAAGATATATTTTGTCACCAGAAGAAGTTCTAGGATGGTATTGCTTTGGCTTATATTTCAATAGCATTATTTGGAATTCTATAATCATCCTCTCCCTGATGAAACTGCTTCCATTTAATGCTTTTCAATCTTTCTGTGCATCTTCTTATAATGAAGTGGAGACACAGATTTTAATCACAGTGAAGCTCATATTAACTAAAGATAGAGCTGATTTCAGACTGACTACATGAGTGAGACTATGGTGGGTTCCATCACAATAGAAATATCTCACCCAAAGGTTTCCTCAAAGAAACATCCTCTGATATTCTATTTCCATAAAAAAAACACATATAGAATTCCAACACTTTGCCTGCCAGATGGTTATACCATTTTTAATTATAAGAATAATGGAAGAATTTGTCATAAAATGACGTTGAATTTTGGCAAATGCTTTTTCTGTATGTACTGAGAAGATCACAGGATTTTATCCTTTACTATTGATGTGATGTATCACAGTTACTAATTTGCTTATGTTGAACCATCTTTGCATCCCAGGGATAAATCTCACTGGATCATGGTATGTGAGCTTTTTAATGTGTTGCTAAATTCAGTTTGCTGGTATTTTGTTGAGAATCTTTGATGTATATTCATCATAGATATTGACCTGTAGTTTTTTTTTCTTGTACTATCCTTCTCTGTCTTTGGTACCAGCATGATGCTGGCTTTGTAGAATGAGTAACCAATAATATCTGGGAATGAGGCTTACTTTCAAGTTTTTCCTAAACAGAAGCAAAATTTCAGCACCATTGTGTAGGTCAGTGTCTGCCTTTTGTAGTTTCTTTATAACCTCCCTTTTCATCTTCTTACAGTAATGTAATTAGTCCAATTCTTGACTCATCTCTGATACAAAAGCAATCATTAACATGTATTATGTAATAAAGTGTCTGTAACCAACCATACTGAGTTGGCCAAAAAGTTCATTTGAATCTTTTTGTAACATCCTGAATGAACTTACTAGCCATCCAAATATTAGTATTTCAGGAACGTTTATATTTTAAGGAATGCCTAGTGTGAGAAGGGAAATTAGTAAATATCTTATTTAATGAAGTTAGAGAATTTTAAAACTGAAGTTTTATGCCACAATGCATATTTCTCTGTACAGATCTAATTTTCTTGTGTGTGAAGCTATTTTGGGATAAATGGGAATTATATCCTTGAGATATTTCCAAATCAGTACAATTAGATAGGGCAATGTTTATAGTAAACTTTACAGAAGTAAAGCATTTAATGTTTTTTTTTCAAATATTTAAGTATTTAACATAATAAGACATCTAATTCTGCTCAAATTTGGTAATGAGAGAAGTCTGAAATAGAATTATTATGATTTTATGTTATTTGCTGAAAACTAGTGGTGACATTTTATGTCCAATTAAATAGATGGAACAACTTGCTAGATGCCATTCAATATTTTTTCTAAAGAACTGTACTATAAAATGACATCAAAGGTCAAAATCAGTCTGTGGTTAATATGTCCTTTTCATTAGATTTGAAATGAGATACAGAAAATAATATTTGTTTTCAAAAAGACATCATTTAAGAAGAAAAATAATTAGTCAATCAATGACAACAAAGTTTGTAAATGCCTTGAAAATAGTTTAAAATAATCTAAAGTGAAATTATAGTTTTGAAAAATACTTCAATAGTTGTCATTTTTGAGCAAAGTTTTTAGTTTATGGGTGAAATTTTCCATTAGACCAATCATGTATACTGTTACTAAGCCTAATTCACTCATTACCCTCTGCATGTTCAAGAGCATTTTGCAGTTAGCTGTACTGGTATCTTTGTTTGGAAATAGAAAGTGTTTCTATAAACTCTAAGGAATTTATCAAAATAGGATTAAATAATATCTCTATCTTTAATAAAATAAAAAGTAAATGTTAAGAATATTTTAATTTATTCCTTCAGCTAATAAAACAATATGAATGACAATAACTCATAGAGCCATGAGAAGATGGCTTCAAAATAAGATTTAACATGTGAAACTTGGTATAACTGATACAATATTTAGAAAATATTTTGTTATACCTTGTGCACTTTTTGATTAAAAGTTATGATTTTGTTTTGAAATATTAGATAAAGACTGGCATGAGATAACCATACCTACAGTGAAGAGGCACTGAAACATATCAAATGTACATGGCAATCTTTTAAGAAGTAAAACAATAATAATTTTTGAGACAAGTAAAATATAGCATTACTTCATTCACTCATTATATGTTTATTAAGGTATTATAGTTTGACATTATATCCTCTAAAAGCAAGGTGATTAAAACAGATAAGTGAAAAGATGTATGGTAAAGATATGTTTAGTCATTCATTCACTTATTTACTCATTCATTAAAAAATGAGTTACCATTTCTATCATGTAATAATACACTAGGCCCCAGAGGATATAGACAAAGTTGTTTCAATCATAGAACTTATGTTCTAGAGGCAGGGGTGAGGACAGACAGCAAACACAATAAGTAAAATATAGTAACTGGCAATAATTTTCCCAATGATAAATAGATAGAAGAAAATAAAACTTGTCAAAGGATAACTGAAGTGGCAAGGGAAAATCTTATTCAGAAGCAGACATATAATAAAACCTGAAAGTGAGCAAGCAAGTCACACAGTTAGAATCATAGTTTTCTAGAAATAATAGGAAGAAAGTGCAAACATCCTGAGAAAGGGATACAGCCATGTATTTGAAAGAGAACAAGAAGATGGGTGTAGCTTGTTCAGAATGAGTCAGGGGGCATGTAACAGAAGATGTCAAAGGTAAATGGGTAATCAGAGTAGGTACTGTTCTCTGCTTTTATCCCAAGTGAAATGCAAAACTATTGGAGAGTTCAGAGCAAAGAAGAGATGTGATCTGACTTTCTATGTAGCAAGATTACTTAGACTTCTGCCTTTGGAATATATTGGAGGGAAGCATGGATGAAAACAGAGATCATTAGTGGGCTCTTACAATAATGTAAGCTACAAAAAGTTGTGGCTTGGGTCAGCATAATAGCTGCTTATGAAATGATAAATGGTTGTATGTAGGATACATTTCCAATGTAGAATTGCCAAGCTTCACTGATTATAAGTCATGAAATAATAAAGAAGAGTGAAGGATGACTCTGAGATTTTGTACCAAAGAGCTAAAAAGTTAGAGTTGCCATAACTGAGATAAATATGATGTAGCAGGAGGCTGAGGTTTTGGGTTGGGGTTGGGGTGGGGAAAGAGATTCAGATTCAATTTTGGACAGGTTCATTTGAAGATATTGTTCAAGATAGATTCAAGACACATTCAAGATAGATGTGGAGGCAGTTTGAAATACCAATCAGTTGTTCAGGTGAGAGGTCTGGAGAGTTATACATTTGGGAATCACCATCATTTAGTTTATGTAAAGTCATGGAACTACATGAGATCACACAACAGAGTATCAATTAAGTAAAAAAGATGTCTAAGTGCTAAACCAATAGGATTCCAACATAAAAAAAAAAAGTCTTTATGGAGATAGACTTGTAAAGGAAACTCAAAAATAAGGGACCAATGAAGTAGAAGGGAAACAGGAAAGTGTGACCGTGGAAGTGAGGGCAGTGCTTCTAAGATAAGAGAGAGAAGGGTGACAAATGCTTTCCAAAGTGAGAAGACTTAGCCTTGATTGTTGTACTCAGGAAATACACGTTTTCAGTGGTTATAGAAAACTACTTTGTAGATCAGTATGGACAAGAGCCTGACTGAAAATGTTCTCAGGGTTGGGGAAAGAAAAAAAAAAAGATAATTTAAAACAGTGACATTAACAAACACTTCAAAGAATCTTGTTCTAAGGTAAGAGTTTTTAACCTTTAAAAAGCAATGTATAGAAAAGTCTGATTTCCCAATTTCAAAGTGATGGTGAGTATGAAAGATATTTTGTGATATTACAGTAGTGGTTCAGCTAGAGCTACTATTGTTTGAGGTGAATTGTCAAGATACATACATAATAGAAGGTCATGGTGCTTCAGTCATTTAATAATCAATAATTTTTTGTTTATTTATCCTTGAAGAGTGACCACCTGAATTCCATCCTGCATGAATGCTGTATTGAGAATCCCTGCTGTAAAGGGAAATTTAATGATATCTGAAGGATGAATGCTCCAAGCAGGATTTTTTTTCTCTTTCCTTCTAAAGAGAATATTAGCAGCATAGGTGAGAAATATCAAATTCAGAACAAAACTCTCTGATTTTGGAGAAGAAGGTGGAAAGTGTTGAAACTTCATCTCTCAGCAGAAAAGGGGTGTTGGAGAAGGACATACAAGGAGAGGAGTTCACTTCCTAGGGGATGAACAGAAACAACAGAAGAAATGGCTGAGAAAGTGGGCAAAGCGGCAGGTCAGTGATAGCTTCTAGAAATTCTTTCCAATTTGGTTAATTTTCTCTGTGAAATAGGAAGCAAGACAAATAGTGGGGAGTAGAGACAGAAAACAAGTTGCTGGAGATTCAAAGAGAGAAGACAGTAAAAACTGTTCTAGAACAATGATAGAGTTCAAGGACCAAAGGGATATAGTGTGTCAGCTTTAATGAATTTAAGATGAGAAAAATCTTCAGGCTTCTGTTTCCCTTCAACTAATTCAGGATTCCCGGAAGTCACTGTGGAGTAGTTGAAGAACTGGATTTATTCAGAATTGCCTGTTTGCAACCATCATTCAGTAATTCATTCAAGAAATACTCATTAAAGACTATTGTACGCTGATAATTCTTCTAAACACTGTGCATACCGATGTAAACAAGATCCTAAAACTCCACTCTCACAAACCTTGTAAACTGTGGGTAAGAAAAATAATTAAGGAACAACTTAATTATAATAATAAGTACGATAGTAAGAACATTGTGGCAAAGTAACTCTCAGTGCACTTTAGGAACATAGATCTCACCTACATAGTAAGAATGGAAAGCTAATTGAGGAGTGACAGAAGACATCCCTGAGGAAATGAGGATCTTTCTAAGACTAAAAGATTACTTAGTGATGTTTGGTAAAAGACAGTGTGTCTTTAAGCAGGTAGAGGAAAAGATACATTTTGCTTGTTTTAAATTTCCTTCTGGAAGTTACCACAGCAAATCCTTTAATCTAGCTAATTATGTTATTTGATTTTTGAAAATTTACATAGAAATACACTTTCCATTTAAAATGTGTTTCCATGCAGGAACTCACATGTACAACCAACTTCTTACGTCTACTTTCCAGTTGTCTCTTTGGATTTTTATGTATTCAACCCCTTCCAAAATGAAACCACTTAAGTTAGATTCTGGGGATGAGCAGAACAAAGTTTCTGCTTATATGGGGTTTGTTGTTGTTGCTCAGTGGCGAAGTTGTGTCTGACTCTTTGTGACCCCATGGACTTTTCTGCCCATGGGACTTCCTAGGCAAGAATACTGGAGCAGGTTGCCATTTCCTCCTCCAGGGCAACTTCCTAACTGAGGAAACAAACCAATGTCTCTTGCATTGCAGGCTGATTCTTTACCACTGAGCCACCTGGGGAGCCAAATCAAGAGGTACAAACTGTTAAATATAAAATAAGCTACAAAGATATGCGATATAAAACAGGAATACAAGCAATATTTTATAAAAACTATAAATGGAATATATATATATAACCTTTAAAAATTGTGAATCGCTATGTTATATACCTGTTAATTATATCATAAAAACTTTATTAATTTTTATTAGAGTGTATTTACTTTACAATATTGTGTTAGTTTCTGCTGGATAGCAAAGTGAGTCAGTTGTACATATACATATAACCACTCTTTTATATATTTCCTTCCCATCTAGGTCATCACAGAGCACAGAGTAGAGTTCCCTGTGCTATATAACATTAGTCATCTCTTTTATACATAGTGGAGTATATATGTCAATACCAGTCTTCCAACTCATCCCACCCTCCTCTTGCTCCTTGGTAACCATTAGCAAAATAAGTAAAGAAACAAAAGTAGAGAACAAGAAACAGGTCTCTCTGTTTCAGGCTATATCCTGAGGGTCTGGAACTCTGCTCGACATAGTGTTTTCAATATCTATGGAACGGATAAATAAATGAATGAATAGATATCTTCAAACTAGATGTTTGTGAATATAGAATCAGCTCTTGGTAAAATTTCCATTTATTCCCTAATTAGAATGAAAAATTTGTTTTGCAGAAGAAAAGTAGATTCCGTTAAGAAGAATGAAGTCAAGATTACACTCAAGGTCTGCCAGGGTGTTTGTTCAGGCTGTAGAGTAGCTGTTTAAGAGGGGGCTCTGAAGGAGTCTTTGGGCCTAGAAAAGAAAACAACAGTCTCAAAGGCCCTTGCTGAATCATCAATTTCGGCTCCAGGCCAGTTGTATCTGGGACTTATCACCCCCTGCCCAGGGGACTTATCACTCCCTGTCCAGAAACCTTCCACTCGCTACATCTGCCAGAGACTTATCACCCCCTGCCCAGAGGACTTATCACCCCCTGCCCAACTGAAAATGCCATCTCAACTAAGGAATACCCAAAACATCCTGCTTGACTAACATTTCCCTTATCGCTTCCACAAACCTCCCTTTAAATATCAAGCCTCCCTGATCCCTCTTGCACTCAGCCCGGTCCTTAGGCCGACTGTCGCCCCTCCTTGCCTGAATAAAGGTAACCTACTTCTGCTGAGGTCGTCTCTCCTTCTTTGCTGCCTCTGCCCGAACTATACCTTACAGGCTCTCTGTTAGATGTAGAAGTTTCTGCGTTTATGAATAGGTGAGTTTCAGTGCCTACTGTGTATCTACAGCATGTATACGACATGTTCTTCAAGTCTATATATCCATTCATCCCTTGATGGCATTACTGATGATCTATCAATAATTAAGTAGAATTTCACAGGATCAGGATCTTTAGTAGTTTTCTCATATCATTCAGTTACTAATATTATCCTGTTTCCATGACTATACTTGGTATTGATAAGGCTAATTTTTTTAGTGGTTTTTCTCCTGGATTTCTTTTCCCATACTTCTTTTTCTTCAAAATGATTCACCTATATTCTGACCACTAACATTCACACACCTGTGTGTTTTTCTGGAACTCTAAGTCAAAATTTTGTGTTTTGGCTGTTATTGCAGTTCACGTGTTGTTATTGTCCTATAAGCAACTATTCCACTGTAGCTCTTTTTAGTACTCTCAAATCCTTAATAAGAATTTGTTATCTTCTGTATCTGTATGCCTAGAGAGAAAAAGTAATATATCGGAGCTCAAGGTGAATTAGCAAGCTAGTGTCCTAGTCCATGTCATTCTGCCTTGTTAGGAGTGCTTCACAACAAACGCTCTTTAAGGTACTTAAAAACATCTAAGGCATTTGTAACAAATCCAAATCTTGCAGCCACGGGGAAATTTGGACACCTCCCAAACCTCCAAGCCTAGAGAAATGAAATGCTTTTTCAATAATCCAATAAGAACATCAGTAAAATGATACGAAACCAATGGATTACAAATAATTGACACCCAAACACAATAAAATATAGCACATAATTACTGCAGAACATCTTACTAGCCATTCTCCCAATAACAAATAATATAATAAAGAAATTAAGATGTACTTGTCTATATATTCTGAGCTTTATAGCATTTCAGTCTGTATTGTAAAATATGAATTTAGATTTTTGCATCATTGTATAAATATCTCTGCTGCAGGAATTCTAACCAAGCAGAAAATAAAAGAATAACATCAGAACAGAAATGTAAGTGTTACTAGGTAAGAATTATTTCTTTTGGCAGCATAACACTTTAATGATTTATACTTGAAGCAAAAATTTAAGCTTTATCTGTTGCAATGATAGTTTTTTGTATTTAGAACAGAATCACTTGCTTGGAACACTGAATTCGACTGAATAGGCTGAAAGCTGTGGTAGCTTCCCAAAGGGCATAACTTTTTCTCAGTAAGTTATTTATTCACACACACACACACACACACACACACACATACACACACAAACAAATAAATGAGCTCATGAATGCTTCACCTTTCATCTGATAAATACACACATATACAAATGTATTTGAGTTTGTGTATATGTGTGAGCATATAATGCTGTCTCTTCTCAAATGGTTCTTTATTTTAAAAGTTAAAATTATAAACACAAAATGACAAAAAATTAGTAAATACATGTGGCCAAATAAAGGAAATTTCTCATTTGTGGAGAAAACGGATTCTTTTAAAAAAAACGGGGAGGATTAGAAAAGAGGAAAAAACTAAAAAAGAAAGAAAAGAATGGTAAATTAGGAAAAGAGTGAAATTGATTGAGATAAAAACAGAGGCAACAAGAAAAGGCATGTACTGACCTTTCAAGTACTTTCAGTATTCTTAAAGAGAGGCTCTTCTCTCTATGATGTTTTTGATCCTCTAGCTATACAGGTTATGTTCACACCTATACCACTTGGAACAAATTCCTTTAGAAGCAGGGGAAACCTAAGTGGAAACATTACTCTCTAGGCTAAAATTGGTCTAGAGCCTATTCCACATCCTTGTCATATTGTCCTACTCTCCTACTGCTCCCACCACGGTGTCTTCCATTTATCCTTTTTGAGTAATATTCCCTTTTCAATGCAAAACAGACCTGAAGATCTTGCAGCATTTCTTAGAACACTGCAGACTTCTTTCGGCTACCTATCATTCTCCTCTCTAACCGGGCAGAAAAACTGTCTTAGTGAAATGTCACTTGAGACATTTCAGTTGTTTCACAAAACCAGAAGAGTAATTAAAGCCAAATGGTAAATAGAACCTTGAGGTTTCTAAGCCTTTGTGATCTGTCTCCACACCTTTCAAGAATTTTATTTGAGAGAAGCTTATAACCATTCTGAATTCTTTCAGATCAGTGACTGGCAGGGCAACAACAGAGGCTATCTAGAAAGGTTCTGCTTAACCTTCTGTACTATATTGATGACCATAAAAATGGAGAACACTCACCGGTTCTCTCACCTCATGGCGTTTCATTGTTATAAAATTGGTGAAGCTCTTCAAGCCCAGTTTTATCAAATGCAGAAAATAGGTAAATTTCTATACATTAACTGTGATAAAAGAAAAAAAAAAACAAACCTGAGTGTTAGAATATTGTTTGGAGACACCAAATTTGTAAATCAATTTGCAGTTTTCATTTTGAATACCTTTCATACTTCACTTTATGGTTTTTCTATTGCCATTAAAAACCATATCTTTTATTATTATTATCAATTAATTAGGTGTATTTCTATTGGAAAACACAGAAATAGAAGATGTGAAAGTCATTTTGTTTTATTGCCAGTATTTTCAAGTTACTAGTGTATGCCTGCGGGGAGGGCAATGGCACCCCACTCCAGTACTCTTGCCTGGAAAATCCCATGGGTGGAGGAGCCTGGTAGGCTGCAGTCCATGGGGTCGCTAGGGGTCGGAGATGACTGAGCGACTTCACTTTCACTTTTCACTTTCATGCATTGGAGAAGGAAATGGCAACCCACTTCAGTGTTCTTGCCTGGAGAATCCCAGGGACGGCGGAGCCTGGTGGGCTACCGTCTATGGGGTCGCGCAATGTCGGACACGACTGAAGCGACTTAGGAGCAGCAGCAGCAGCAGCAACAGTGTAAGCCTGACACCTAGTGGACAAACAGCAGCAAAGTGAAATAAAAGATCATCTGGTTACCGACAGTAGCCATACAATTGTTTTCACAGATTCTCACCTGCTATAATCTATGAGAAAATAATTATAGTAGTTAAAAATACCCTGATATATTATGTAACTTGTCTTCTTTGAGATGTGTAGGTGTGTGTTTGTGTGTTGTTGTATAGTCACTAGTGAGTGATAGTTGCTCAGTCGTGTCTGACTCTGCCACACCTGTTCTGGGGCCTGCCAGGCTCCTCTGTCCATGGAATTCTCCAGGCAAAAATACTGGAGTGGGTTGCTATTTCCTTCTCCAGGGGATCTTCCTGACACAGGGATTGAAACTGTGCCTCTTGCATTAGCAGTTGGATTATTTACCACTGAGCCACTAGGGAAGTCCATGTCATAAACAAAACAAGTGGGAATGTGAGAATGATGTTTATTCATTGAGACTACAAAGATTTGAATTAATTACTCAGGTAATAAGAACTTGTCAAGCAATGAATAAGAAAATAATGTATTTACTTGTACTCAACATTTTTTACCATTTTGAGGGAGTGATATAGTTTTAAGATCCTCAAAAACAATTAAATCTAATATATAGATAGATATTGAAGAGCCCTCTCTCTTCATCTGAATCATTAAACTTTCTCATCTGTCTCCTAAGACAGTTTTACTAAGAAATAAAGTGTCATTTTCAGAGTGTGAAAATAAGTAGTCAATTGTGATGCCAGCTCCTCAGGTGTAAGAAATGGTTTATTAATCTATATTCCCAGTGCAAAATTATTGGTATACATGTTAGTGTGTACATGGTTTGAGATCACTGCTCTAAGAGGTTTTGTAAAGTGTATTGTAAAATATCACAATATCTTTATAGTTTATTTATATATAAATTCTATGAAGTCATCTATATTAGTACAATGTGTATAGAGGGTAGACAAAAGCTGTATATTTTCATTCCACAAATATCAGATTTGGGAAATTTGTCTGATTTAATTGCAAAATCTCATCAATGTTTTATCATTATGATAGGTCGTAATGACAGGATCAGAGATGACAGTTCTTGAAGTATATGGTAAACCTTATAAGCCTTTGGAATTTATTTTGTTCAGAATGAGGATAAAAAACTGAAGAAGCTACATTCTAAGAAACTTTTATGGTACACTTGGAAATTTCCATTACTTGGCATCAACAAATAATGGTGAATTTTTGACTCTTCTAATACACCTCTTTTATTAGAAAACATAGTTATTTTAATTAAGTGATAACTGAAATAAATAGATTGAATAGGTTGCTCTATCTCTGTGCTACCTACATACTCAGTCTTCCTGAAATTCTAGCTTCATAGTACCATTCCCCATCTTGGAATCTTCAATGGTGGTGGTTTAGTTGCTAAGTCGTGTCCTACTCTTGTGACCCCATGGACTGTAGCCTGCTAGTCTCCTCTGTCCATAGGATTCTTCAGGCAAGAACACTGGAGTAGGTTGCCATTTCCTTCCCTAGGGGATTCTTCCTACCCAGGAATCTAACCTGGGTCTCATGAATTGCAGGCAGATTCTTTACAGCCTGAGCTATGAGGGAATGACCCTTGTTTTTTCATAGGATCAAGGCCAAAATCCTAGACAAACCAAGCTAGGCCTTTCATCACCTAACTTCTACTTAATTCCCCAACCTAGACCCCTAGTTCCAACCCTACACATACTCCACTCAGCTCACAGAGAGCACTGTTCTTCAGTCAAACGCCATTTCATCACCTGCACTTTCCTATTTCTCACTCTGCTTGACATCGTTCTCTCCTCTGTTGGAAAAAATCCAAGGTGTGTGTGATAGAAAGTAAAGGGATAATTTTATCAACTCAAAAAGAAAGTGGGTTCCAACCATGATTCTTGGGTTTACATGGCTTCAGTGCCATATTTCCACTGTATCTCAGTTTCCTCATAATGTTCAGGTTGTTGTTCAGTCACTATGTCATATTCAACTGTTTTTGACACCATAAACTGTAGCCTTCCACATTCCTCTATCTATGGGATTTCTCAGCCAAGAATACTGAAGTGGATTGCCATTTCCTCCTCCAGAGGATCTTCCCCAACCAGGGATAGAACCTGCATCTCCTGCATTGACAGGCAGATTTTTTTACCACTGCACCACTAGGGAAGCCCCTAATATTTATGTTGTTGAGCCAGAAATAGTATATGTATAGGGCCTGATGGCAGAAAGTGAAAACGACCTAAAGAGCCTCTTGATGAAAGTGAAAGAGGAGAGTCAAAAAGTTGGCATAAAGCTCAATATTCAGGAAACTAAGATCATGGCATCTGGTCCCATCACTTCATGGCAAATAGATGGGGAGACAGTGGAAATAGTGGCTGACTTTATTTTTTGGGGCTCCAAAATCACTGCAGATGGTGATTGCAGGCATGAAATTAAAAGATGCTTACTCCTTGGAAGGAAAGTTAAGACAAACCTAGACAGCATATTAAAAAGCAGAGACATTACTTTGTCAACAAAGGTCCGTCTATTCAAGGCTATGGTTTTTCCAGAAGTCATGTATGGATGTGAGAGTTGGACTATAAAGAAAGCTGAGCACCGAAGAATTGATGCTTTTGAACTGTGGTGTTGGAGAAGACTCTTGAGAGTCCCTTGGGCTGAAAGGAGATCCAACCAGTCCATCCTAAAGGAGATGAGTCCTGGGTGTTCATTGGAAGAACTGATGTTGAAGCTGAAACTCCAATATTTTGGCCACCTGATGCAAAGAGCTGACTCATTTGAAAAGACTCTGATGTTGGGAAAGATTGAAGGTAGGAGGAGAAGGGGACGACAGAGGATGAGATTGTTGGATGGCATCACCGACTCAATGGACATGAGTTTGGGACATGAGTTTGGGAGTTGGTAATGGACAGGGAGGCCTGGTGTGCTGCGATTCATGGGGTCACAAAGAATGGGACAAGACTGAGCGACTGAACTGAACTGAACTAAACTGAGGGCCTGATAGGAAATAAATGTCCAATAAATATTAAATACTGTTGTCTCTTAAAAACATAATTTTCAAAGTAAATTCCTCTGTAAAACATCCCTGCATTGTCCAGACATGTTAATAATCTGGCAATGCATCTGTTGTCACATTTACCACACTATATCACTACCTGTGATTCTCAAATTTTTTTCCAGTCTAGATCTGAATTCTAGAATTTTATCTCCAACTATTTACTCAACATTTATTTGGTAACTCATAGATGCATCAAACTTAAATTTCCAAAACACAATTATTCATATTCTCCCTTCTAATTATACTCACCTCAAACTTTATCTAATAAATAAGTTCATCATTCAGTCTCTTGCTTAGGCTTCACAACCAGTCCATCACAAAATCCACTCTGTTTTATCATCTGTATCTCCAAGCTTATCTTCATAAGTTTATTCTGAGTCTTTAACTTTTTTTTTAAATTCTTTAATTGGTGAAAATTTTCTTTACAATTTTGTGTTGGTTTCTGCCATCCATACAGCAATGCAAATCAGTAACAATTACATATATAATCCCATCCCTGTAGGTCATCACAGAGTGTCAGGATGGTATTATTCAGCAACTTTCCACTATATCATTAACTCTGACCAAAATTCTTTACCAACTTCCTAACTATTCCTTACCTACAAGTTTTCTAATTCTAGTCCAAACAACCCACCCAACCCTCATCATATGCTAATTCATACATGGTAAAGCTCATATCCATATTTGGCCATTCACTATAATATCATCCAAATTTCTTAATCAAATAGGCAATGTCAACATGATCTATCTTGCTTCTGTTTTTGGACTTGTATCCTGCCAGACTCTCCCTCATTTACCACAATCCAGCCCAAGCAGTTTCCTTAATGTCCTTTGGGCAGTGGTCAGTTCAGGTTGTCATAACAGAATACCATAGATCTGGTGGTTTACACAACAAGCATTTATTTCTCACTGTTCTGCAGGCTGGTATATCCAAGATCAAGGTGTAGGTAGATTCTGTCTCTGGTGAGAGCCCACCTTCTGCTACGCCCTCACAAGGGAGCTCTCTGGGATCTCTTTCATAAAAGCATTTGTCCTCTTCCTAAGGCATCTACCCTCATGACTTAATCACCCCCTCAAAGGCCCTACTTCCCAATATCATCACATGGGAAATCAGGATTTAACATATGAATTGGGGGGAACACAATATTCACTCCATAGTGTTCTGTCAATCTCATTCCCAAATTGGCCTTTGAATGTTATACCTTCTGACTGAAACATTTCCCCACAAATATTCACAAAGAATTCTCCTTTCTTCTCTGTTCAAATAGAAATGACAAAACGTTGCCTATACATCAACTCACCAGGGCTTCCCTGATGGCTCAAGCAGTAAAGCGTCAGCCTGCAGTTCAGGAGACACAGGCTCAATCCCTGGTTTGGAAAGATCCCCTGGAGAAGGAAAGGGCAACCCACTCCAGTATTCTTGCCTGGAGAATCCCATGGACATAGGAACCTGGTGGTCAACACTCCATGGGGTCACAAAGAGTCAGATATGACTGAATGTACATGCACAATCTTATCAAGAGCTGAATATGTTATATTTTTTATTCATATAAAAATATCTCTGTGTCCCTACTCTTAAATTTATAAGCTCCTTCTGGGAATAGCCGGTTTCACTGTTGGCTCAGATGGTAAAGAACCCACCTGCAATTCAGGAGATATGGGTTCAATCCCTGGGTCTGGAAGATCCCCTGGAGAAGGGAATGGCTACCCACTTCAGCATTCTTGCCTGGAGAATTCCATGGACAGAGGAGCCTGGTGGGCTACAGTCCATGGGATCTCAAAGAGTCAGACATGACTGAGCAGATAGTATTGACAGATCAATTTACTGCAAAATTCCCAGTGTCTTGTACAGATTAGGTGCTTAAAAAGATTAGCTGTCTTCTTCTGTACTGCTTCACAGACACAGTGCCTCCATATGGTAAAATGTACTTAAAAACACGTTTTGGGTGTATTAAAATTGGTAATGAAATCTTACAAAACATGAATTATAACAATAATACAAAGCATGTTACTAGTGGATTATAATCATAAAAGGACAAACGGCTATATTTTGCCTCACATAAAACTTAAAATAGGTAAAGCATAAAATCAGTCTACTTGAATTTTGAAACTTGTCCAATACACTCATGCTGCTCAGAGCTTCCAATTCTTAATGTTGAGAAACAAACACCCTCTTGTTTACACAGAGCCATTGTCTCAGACTATATTCACTAATTTCCTGTTATTTCTGTTTTAAGTCAGACACCTTTCACTTTCCAGGTATTAGACTAGTATTACTTTTTATGTTTATGGCCCTATAAATTTCAGTCAGCTGTTTATTCATGTCTACTTTCTGCTTCCTGTCATTTAACTCCCCATTAAGAACTCTAGAGCACGTATTTGCCAGAATAGTTTTTCACATTCAAATGTAAATTTACTGTATTTGTTCCACTGGAGGCTAAAGGTTCTCATCCTGATCCGTGTTCAAGGACTCCTTGCATAAGCTCTTGGCATTTCAGGAATGGTATGAAAAACAACTGACTTGATGTTTTTGTTAATGTTTCTCTAGTTTACTTAAGACCCCAAATGAGATTGTAAAGCTAGAGTGGAAAACTAGCACATTATTCTATTAAGAACTTCAATTCTGGCATAAAACACTATGCAACTGAACTTGGATGTCAAGTATTGTTGATTACTACTTTTGGGAGAATTACTTAACTTTCTAGGCCTTGGTTTCCTCATTGGCAAAATGTAATACTACTGGTCTGTACATTGATGTTATGAATGAAATAAAAATATTCCACATTGTTGTTTATATAACATAAACATCATATCTTGATGTTAGAGATTAAATGAGAAAACATTAATATAAAAGGACTTCCCTGGTGGCTCAGTGGTAAAGGATCTGCCTGCAATGCAGGAGTTGCCAGTTTGATCCCTGGGTTGGGAATATCCCATGGAGAAGGGCATGGTGACCGACTCTGGTATTCCTGCCTGGAGAATCCCATGGACAGAGGAGCCTAGTGGGCCACAGTCCATAGGGTCACAAAGAGTCCGACATGACTGAAGTGACTGAGAACACAGACAAGTAAAGTGTATAGTACAATGTCTGGAATGTAGTGTATGCACAACTAATGGTTGATAGGGTTATTGGTTAAAATTAAGTTTGTTCTTACATAATTTTTATATTAGAAAATATGGCAAAGTAAATTTAAAAACATTACCATTGAAGATTATTTCCATTATTTTAATTTAATATTACAGAAAATAGTAAAATTTCAAACTTATTGGCTGATTTCATGCATATTACTCATAGTCAGCTCATGAGATAAGCAAGATACTTGTTAATATGCTTAAAAAATCAATGAAGAAAGAAACAAAGTTTAAAAAACTTGCATACCTCATACAAACTCACATTTCAAGACTAGAACCCAAATAGTCTATATTCTAATAGTCCAATTTATTGGGTTTTTACAGCATATTTTACTTTTTTCAATGTGTGACTTCTTTTTGATGAATATTGTTTGTGTGTATATATCTTTGCAACCCCATGAGCTATAGCCCACCAGGCTCCTCTCTCCATGGAATTTCCAGACAAGAATACAAAACTGGGTTACCATGCCTTTCTCCAGGGGATCTTCCCGACCCAGGGATCAAACCTGAGTCTCTTGCATCTCATGCATCAGCAGGTGGGAACTTTACCAGCTGAGCCACCAGGGAAGCCCATACATTTATTAAACACTTACTATTTTAGGCACAGTTATGTATAATTTTCATATGTTAACCCATTTATTCTCAGAAAACATAACTTACAAAGTGACTAAGTTTACTATCTGCATTTTATACATTGAGACTCTCTGAAGGCTAAGTAGTTTGCCAAAGATCATAGAGTCAATATGGATATGGGATTTAAGCCAATTAGTCTAACTGTACAATTCAAACTTTCAAGTATTTTGCTTTCTGGCTTATGATAAACTCATGGAAATTTTATTTCTCATGCGAGCATTATTCAAAAGTAAAAATTAAATAATAGGACTAAAACCAAAACACTGAATCATTTGGCAGTCTATAATAAAAACAAAGCAGTGATAGTTTAAGCTCTCTTAAATTGCATGTGCAAACTCTGAATTGATGCTTATGGCTCACATTTGAGTATTGCCAATTTACAGAACTGTGGTAGGCTTAAATACAAGGCTATCTTTAAAAGTAGCTAAGCGTTATCTACATTTACACATTGACAATTACTAACTACTGTAGTCTTCTTCAGTGGTTCAAATGAAACTGCAGGGTTATCTCATAACAAAACCACTAACTCAGGTACTCCTTCAGACAGTGGATTAGAAAACAAAGAATGGAGTGAGTACTCTGCAGGTGTCTTGCAAGTGTTGCTGTCTAGAGAAGAAGAAAGAAAGGCTGCTGTATGAACTATGGCCGTTCTATAAATTCTATACCATCTCAAGTTTGAATTATGCATTTCACAAAAGTGTTCTCTGAGTGCAAGTCTGACAAGAATAAAAACATGCTTTAACATGACAGGTAGTGGTCACAACATCTATTATCCATGAGTTCTGATAGGAAGCAGAAAAAAAAACAGTTAATAAACTGTATAAAATGTGAATATAAATTATATAAATTTTAGTTAACTGCTTCATGTGATAATTTACTTAAAGCTCACAATTACCTGGTGGCTCAGTTGGTGAAGAATTAGCCTATAATGCAGGAAACCTGGGTTCTATCCCTGGTTCAGAAGTTTCCCTGGAGAAGGAAATGGCAACCCATTCCAGTATTTTTGCCTGGAGAATACCATGGACAGAGGAGCCTTCTATATATATATTGGCATCCCAGATGGTACAGCAATAAAGGGTCTGCCTGCCAAATCAGGAGACATGGGTTCAATCCCTGGGTCAGGAAGATCCCCTGGAGTAGGATATGGTAACCTACTCCCATATTCTTGCCTGGAAAATTTTCCATGGGCAGGGGAGCCTGGTGGGCTACAGTCCATGGGGTCACAAAGAGTCAGACATGACTGAGCATGCATGCTTGTGTGCACGTGTGTGTGTGTGTGTGCATGCATGTGTGCACACACACTCACACATATATACAATGGAGATATATAAACATGTTAGTTTCTATGGGAACATAAATATGGCATATAACAAACAATTTAGATGACTGAAAGAGTGGAAAAGAAAACCGTGTATATGTAGATCCTATTTTAAACATTTCTCTTAGGAAAAATATATCAGACTTCAAAGCTATTTAAAAATACATTTAGAATTTTATTGCTTTCTGAATGCCTAATGGGCTTCCCTGGTAGTTCACATGGTAAAGGATCTGGAGACCAGGGTTCTATCCATAGGTGGGGAAGATCCCCTGGAGAAGGGAATGGCAACCCACTCCAGTACTCTTACCAGGAGAATTCCATGGACAGAGGAGCCTGGTGGCCTACTGTCCATGGGATTGCAAAGAGTTGGACACGACTGAGCAACCAACACACAATTCCTTTTAGTGTAATCAGGAAATCCATGGTTCTATCCATATAATCTATAAGCTTCAATGGGTTTTTTGAGTGAGATATAGTCATAATCAGTAAAAGGAAAGGAAAGAATATATACCTTAAACAGATTAAGATCATGCATGTTGTAGTTAACGCTTGTCTGATTGAGGTGTGAGATGCTGGTTGCATGGAGAAATGAAAAGATACTCCTGTCAAAGGAGATAAAGATTTTGGTCTTGGTTCAGGAGAGTATTTAAGTAAAGCATGATTTCTAATTGTTTGACACAAAAATTGCTACTAAAAACTACAAAGAAAGCCTTTAGATATTTTTGTGCCTTCCAAAAATTGTACAATATTATTGAAAGGAAAAATAAAAAGCTTTGTACCTTGACAAATAATTAAAATACAGTTTCCATAACAAACAAGTTTTATAATATTAAGGAAACAATTCAAACTCCTTGAGCCTTAATGTTTTCATCTATAAAATGACATTGTTATTAGTTTCCACAGAAGGTTGTTATTCAGATTAAATAAAAGCAGAAATCATAAAATGTTATTAAAAAGTTCCTGTGCTGTGCTAAATCGCTTCGGTTGTGTCCCACCCTTTGTGAGCCTATGGACCATAGCCCACTGCCGCAAAAAAATATTCCTCTGTCCATGGGATTCTTCAGGCAAGAATACTGGAGTGGGTTGCCATGCCCTTCTCCAGGGGATCTTACTGACCCAGGGATGGAATCCACTTCTCTTACATCTCCTGCATTGGCAGGTGAGTTCTTAGTCTGCAGTCCATGGGGTCGCTAAGGGTCGGACACGACTGAGAGACTTCACTTTCACTTTTCACTTTCGTGCATTGGAGAAGGAAATGGCAACCCACTCCAGTGTTCTTGCCTGGAGAATCCCAGGGACGGGGGAGCCTGGTGGGCTGCCGTTTATGGGGTCGCACAGAGTCGGACACGACTGAAGTGACTCAGCAACAGCAGCAACAGCACCACCACCAGGGAAACCCTAAAAAGTGCCTACAAAATAAAAAAGTCAATGTATGTTTTCCTGCTTCATGTCCTAAGAGTTGAGCTTTCTGGATATAAATTGGGTTGTGAAATGCTCCCAAGAAACTGATGAAACTTGACAGCATTCTTCATGGTTGAAGCTATATGAAATTTCCAACTGGATAAAAATAAATCAATTTCTGAGTTCTCTTTTTCTCTAAAAGGAAGATCACCACTTTCTCCCCTGGAAAGTGTATATAACATCTATAGTATTTCTGCTTGGATGTGAGAAGATTTACAAATAATAATATCTTACTTTAATAACATGCTTCACAGATGTATCTGAGCAACAATTACATTGCTATATACCAGATGCACAAGGCAATTTCTAAAGAAAGCAAAATAATAATAATGATAATAAAGCAATCTAACATATACCAAGATACTGAGTGCCTACTATTTTCCTAGATCATCTCATTTAATTCTCAAACTAGCCTTACAATGTTAGTATTGTTAAAGTGTCCTTTTCAAAATTTAAAAATATGACTCTTATACAAATATAAATTTTATACACATAAAATATTTTAGTAAAGTCACTCATACTGAAATTAATAATATGGTTAACCTGGTTCAAATGCATTTGATGATCTGGACATTTATAAGCATTTTAATAAAATAATATTAGAATGAGAGTGATAGGCTAGCTACAAAAGTGGTTAATGTGGTTAATACCCTACAAGATAATAAGCCATAAACTTCGAGGTTATATTTTCCACTGGACAGAAATAATTTACAATTCTACCAGCCCAAAGCCTACAAATAACATGTAAGTTCACTAATTTTGAGACCTTTAATAAACAGTAAGCAGGGAATGAACAAAGCATGTTTTCTAAATAATTAACTAGTCCTTAAGTGGGCCTGTGCTCCTGTATAACCACTTATCTTTTAGCTTTATTTCCAAGTTTTGATAATCTTTCTTAACAGTATTATTACTGCCATATTTCAAGTGGTTAAGCTGAATTTTAGATAGTTTAGGCCAATTGTTTAAGGTCTCATGCTTTATTAATATTAAAGTCAAGTTTAAAACAAGGTTTTTTGCTCCAGAACCTTAACTCTTACCTACCACACTTATTTAATGTGTTAGATAGACTTAATTTCCCAGACATTTTATTCCCCTGTCCCTTACATGCATCGTTTCTTTTCCCTTTGTGGCTATTCTGTGTTATGCCATCAGAAGCAGCTAATTTAGAGACAGAAAGTTATTCTATTGTTTCCAAACTCTGCTCAGGAAGACTTTACGGATACAAGTTTTTCCATAACTTATTTGGTGAAATACTTGGCATAAGCTGAAATCATATGGGATAAAAATCTGGCCTGAGCTGACATAAAGCTATCTAGAGATTTTACTTATCTCTATTAGAGTGAGAGTTTTTTGTTTTGTTTTTTTCTGTTTAACTGTGTATATTTGATTAGAATATTACTTAGAACAACACTGCATCTGTTACTTACAAAACAAACAAAAAAACCCTTAATTTAATACAGCTAGTCCCAAAATTTAGGTAAGGATCCATTGTATAGTGTGGATATTCCAAGTACAAAGAGGGAATTTCCAGGCACACTGGTCTGTGACTTTCCAGTAATTCACATTCTTGAGGAGGTCTTCTCTTGACCACTCTGTCTAAATCATCAGTCTCTTCACCATTTTCCATACCACCCCCAACCCCAGACACATACACATACACATCTATTGCTATCTATCTGTACATCTTTGTATCTATCTTCTTAGCCTCGTCTATTTTCTTTCTATTCTCTGTCTCCTTTATTGTAACACAATCTTTAAGACAATAGAACATTTTTTGTTGTTGTTCTTAACAGCTTTATTCACAGAAGTAAAAGACATATAACTTACAAATAGTAATACATGATGGGTGAACAAAAGGAATTAAAATAGCTTGCGTGTCTAATCCATTTATACTTTATAAATCTTTTTGTATTTGAACTTACCATTGCTACTGTTAGCTGAAAAAGAGTAATTGCTGCAGAGTTACCTGAGAAACTCATTCTTTCAAATATCACCATCCTAAATTAATAGCCACTTCATCTGTGCTTTCTTGATGGCTTTTTCACAAGGGACTGTTCACAAGATAACATGTACTTTCTTAAATCGAATTATTGATATGTAATTGATGTATAAATGAAAGTTGCTCAGTCGTGTCTGACTCTTTGCAACCCCATGGGCTGTACAGTCTATGGAATTCTCCAGGCAAGAATACTGGAGTGGATACCCATTCGCTTCTCCAGGGGATCTTCCCAACCCAGGGATCAAACCCAGGTCTCCCACATTGCAGGGGGATTCTTTACAAGCTGAGCCATCAGGGAAGCCCAATTGGTGTATACAATACATTGAAAATGGGCTTCCCAAGTAGCTCATTGGTAAAGAATCCACCTACCAATTCAGGAGACGAGTTTGATGCCAAGGTTGGAAAAATCCCCTGGAGTAGGAAATGGCAACCCACTCCAATATTCTTGCCTGGAAAATTTTCCATGGACGAAGGAGCCTGGTGGTCTGCAGTCCATGGGACTGCAAAGAGTCAGACACGACTTAGTGACTAAAACAACAACAATATTGAAAATACTTAAAGTGAGGCATTTGGTAAGTTTCCATATACGAACCACGACCACAATGAAGATAACGGACCTATTATATCCCAAAAGTTTCCTCATGCCCTGTTGTAATAATTATTTCTTCTCCCTCTTGCCTTATACCTGTATGCCACATGCATTCATCCCTAGAAAACAGCTGATATGCTCTTCTCTAGAATGTCATGTGAATAAAACTACAGTATATATGCATATTTTGTCTGACTTTAATTCACCAGAATTATTTTAGCATTCACCCACTTATGTTGTTACATGTATCTAGTTCATTCCGGTTTATTGTTCTGTATTATTGTACTATTGGTGTAACACAAATTGCATGTCTGTTCACCTGATAGACACGCTCTATCAAAGTAATGATATTTGTGTGTATTCACTTTAGTGTTGCAGTATGGTGTGTTCATTACACTGATTTACAAACATTAAACTGACCTAGCAGACTTCAGATGCATTCCACTTAGTAATGGTGTAATCTTCTTTTTAAAAATTACTGGGTTTATTTATTCTTTTAAAAAGTTATTGCATCTGTGCTTAGGAGATATATCAGCCAGTAGTACTCTTATTGACTTGCAATAACTTTGATTTTGTTTTTGGCATTAAGTTAATTAGTCTTAATTTATCTTTGAATACCTGATAAAGTTTTTGAATAAAGCCACTTGAAATTTCCTTTGTGGGAATATATATATATATATATATATAGATACATACTACCAACTCATTTTAAACAAAAGTGAATATATTTATTTATTTTTAAGTGGGATTTAGTCATGTGCATCTTTCTTGGAATTGATCTATTTAATTCGTTATTGAATCTTGGCATGGATTTGTTTCTAATATTTTCTTACTATATTTTTAATATCTCTTTTGATAAAACATGTCTAATTTTCTAATTTGTTTCTTCTCTATTTTTTTCCTAATCACTTTGTCTAGAGATCTATCAGTGTTATTGAACTATTTTGGTTTCTTTGTTTTTTCTATTGTTTTTCTATTTTCTATTTTGTTGATTTCCATTCTGATCTTTACTCTTTCCTTTCTCTTCCTCACTATGGATTTCACGTGCTCTTTTTGTCCAATTTATTAGATATAGCCTGAAGTCTTAGAGTTTTTGTCCTTCTGAAATGGGTATTTAATGTTATATCTCTGTCTAACTGCCTTTCACTAATATTGATGTTTTGTTTTCATTTCCTAACTTCCTTTTTATGTTTTCAACTCAGGATAATTTTTTTTTGTCTTATAGTTTTCAAATATTTGGAGATCTTTTAAGTATCTTATATTAATATATAATTCAGTTTTGTCAGAGGCGTTTTTCTATTTTATTTTGTATAGTTTCTTTTGCTATGTAGGTGTTAAAATTCATAAAAACAAAAATTTACTAATCTATTCTTCAGCAATTTCTAATCTGCTGTGAACTCCATTCAGTATTCTCAGGCATTGTAGTTTTCATCTGCAGCAGTCCTATTTATGTCTTTTTTATATCTTCCTTGTCTCTATTTAACATGTACTAAGCTTCTTAAGCATGTGGAATACAGTCATAATTATTGTTTTAATGTCTTTGTCTACTATTTATATAATCCCTATTATCTCTGGATCGTTTAAATTGGTTGATAGTGGGTCAAATTTTTCTGCTTTTTTGTATTACTGGTAATTTTTAATGGGATACCAGATGTTTTTGAATTTTACTTTGATGGATACTAGATATTTTGTACTCCCCAAAATATTATTAAGCTTTAATTTTGGATCCATTTAAGATCTTTTTGGATTTTTTATTTTAAGTTTCTTAGATTATAGAGCAGTGGTTAATCTGAAACTAAAATTCCCCCAATATAGAGGAAAAATTGTCTTCGGAATTCTACCTATTGTCTCACAAATTATAAATTGTGACGTTTTTCACTCTAACTGATGGCAAAAGGAACTATTCTTGGCCTGTTGAGCTATAGATATTGTTTATAGCTCAACAGGCTAGAAATTTCTACTCCTTTGGAAATTTCAGAAATGCTGCTTTAAAAAATGAATGAATATTTATGCTAAATAATCATTGTATGGGTTTTAAAGTTTTACTTGTGCATACCACTTTTCATCCTTTTCTTACAATGAAAACAATTCTTGGTTTATGTATAGAAAATATATATACTTAGAGGTTGATGATAAGGGTAAATAATTATATTTGATTTCCCATCCAATTGTTTTATACTTAAGAAGAAATTCTCTAGTTAAAATTGGAAGTAAGAGAAGGAATTTGAAATCTTTATATGATAAATAAATCTCATACTAATGCAATATTCAAGGTCATAAGTGAATATAATTAGATTTATTTCATTATTTTGTCTAAAAATTAATTTTTACTACTTATAGATCTTATGTGTTTCTCCCTATTCCATGAAACAGAAATTATAATGAAAACTTCTAAACCATATAGCAATATAGCACTCTGTTCTCTGTGTGTGTGGGTTTAATCCTAAGTAAAATGAAGAGTAGAAGCTCTGAGACATTAAAAAAGACAAGTAATTAGAGTTTGCTTTTTAGAAACCTGAATCTTGAGAATTGAAAGGGGAAAAAAAAAAACCTACAAGCTAATTTCCTTGTCTCTTTTGTCTTTGTTTCTATTCAATTTCTCCTTTTTTTCTTTGGTCCCATTTTGTAATTTTATATAGTATTTTAAAGTTGTTTGGTCTTTTTTCACATTATTCCTCTTTTACTGTGTCTTTATTTTTTTTTTAGTTCACCTTCCTCTTATCTGGTCTTTGCAGATCCTCATCCTATAACTGTCTAATTGCCATGATTTCATCATAAAAATCAATGAACTTTTATCAGAAATAATGTACTAAATTAAACATTAGCTCCTCAAATCAGGAATCACATTGAACTATTTTAGTGATAAAAATGAAACAGCTACAGGAAGCATATTTGCCTTTATCTCTTGTTTAAGCTAATGAACCCTGTGCTGAAGTACAATTTTAAGTATTAGCTCTTTCATGCATCCAAGAAATTATCAATTTCAAAAAAAGTAGTAAAGGAATCTTTACTTAAAATGAGCAAGCCAAAGATGGTAGAGCTAATATTTATGCCCAAAGGACTTTAGCTATTTCTTATCTGTTCCAGTCCTATAGTGTGATTGTTCTTTCTGTCATAATCAGCAAGGTCCTGAAAAGGAGATAGGAATGATGGACTTTAAAGCAATACCACTGGCAAAAAATATTTTACAATATGTATAATTTCCAATGTGAACCAAGCTCCTTATCTTTTTATAGAAGAATTCATACTAGTTTGTATTTAGCAGTATTGCATACTTAGGCACACAGTCTTGTCTAGCTCTTTGCCATCCCATGGACTGTAGCCCACTAGGTTCCTCTGTACATGGAATTTTCCAGGAAGACTACTGAAGTGGGTTGCCATTTCCTACTCCAGGGTATCTTCCAGACCCAGGGATAAAACTTACATCTCCTGTATTGGCAGGTGAGTTCCTTACCACTAGCACCCCCTGGGAAGCTACTGTGAGATAATGTACATGTCTCTTGCATTGCAGGTGGATTACTACTGACCCATCAGGGAAGCCCATTTAGAAGTATTATTAAACCATGTATTCAAATACTATTGATGATGTCTAAAAATCACACCATCCACAAAGACAAAGAATGTGCCTTATCATGCTAGGGCTGCTATAATAAAAATATCATGAACTGGTGGCTTAAAAAACAAGCATTTATCTCTCTCAGTTCTGGAGGCTAGAGGGTCTATGATCAAACTTTCAGCCATTTGGCGTCTGATGAGAGTCCTCTGTTTGGTTGACAGATGGCTGCCTTCTTGGTGTATCCTCATATGACCAAGAGAAAGAGATCATCTCTAGAGTGTTTATTCTTATAAGGGAACTAATCCCACTCATGTAGGCTTCACTCTCATGATATAGTTTCTTCCCAAAAGCCTCATCTCCAAGACCATTATACTGGGTTGAGAACTTCAGTATATGAAAGTTAAATAGATACATACATTCAAGCCATAGCAGGGTACCATTTAGTAACAAATTCTCACAAAATACTTTATACTTAAAAACAGTCAATGAATCAGTTCTGTTCAGTTCAGTCACTTAGTCATGTTCAACTCTTTGCCACCCATGGACTGCAGCACACCATGCTTCCCTGTCCATCACCATCTCCCAGAGCTTGCTCAAACTCATGTCCATCGTTGTCTGTGGTGCCATCCAACCATCTCATCCTCTGTCGTCCCCTTCTCGTCCTCCCTTCAATCTTTCCCAGCATCAGGGTCTTTTCCAATGAGTCAGTTCTTTTCATCAGGTGGCCAAAGTTTTGGAGCTTCAGCTTCAGCATCAGTCCTTCCAATGAATATTCAGGACTGATTTCCTTTAGGATGGACTGGTTGGATCTCCTTGCAGTCCAAGGGACTTTCAAGAGTCTTTTCCAACACCACAGTTCAAAAGCATCAGTTCTTTGGTGTTCAAATTTCTTTATAGTCCATCTCTCTCATCCATACATGACTACTGGAAAAATCATAGCTCTGACTAGATGGAATTGTGTTTGCAAAGTAACATCTCTGTTTTTAATACACTGTCTAGGTTTGTCATAGCTTTCCTCCAAGAAGTAAGCGTCTTTTAATTTCATGCCTACAGTCACCTTCCACAGTGATTTTGGAGCCCAAGTAAATAAAAATCTTTCACTGTTTCCATTGTTTCCTCATCTATTTGCCATGAAGTGAAGGGACTGGATGCCATGATCTTAGTGTTTTGAATGTTGAGGTTTAAGCCAAATTTTTCACTCTCCTCTTTCATTTTCATCAAGAGGCTCTTTAGTTGCTCTTCACTTTCTGCCATAAGGGTGGTGTCATCTGCATATCTGAGGTTATTGATATTTCTCCCAGCAATCTTGATTCTAACTTGTGCTTCATCCAGCCAGACATTTCTCATGATGTACTCTGCATATAAGTTAAATAAGCAGAGTGACAATATACAGCCTTGACATACTCCTTTCCCAATTTGAAACCAGTCTATTTTTCCACATCTAGTTCTAACTGTTGCTTCTTGATCTGCATACAGGTTTCTCAGGAAGCAGGTAAGGTGGTCTGGTACTGCCATCTCTTAAGAATTTTCCAGTTTGTTGTGATCCATGCAGTGAATATTCACTTTTAAAATGAATGCATAGTTTGAATAAATAAACAGTAAAAAAATATAGAAAGATATCAGTTCTTGTTGTCGTCTCAATATTTTCATTTGCCATCTTGACCCTAGATGCAACAACAACAAAATGGTGTTAGTTTCCCAGATATGATTTATTGGCCTTTATTTAAGTTATCCCTCTGTTCCTTATATTCATTTTGAATATCTTTTCAAGGGCTTAAGTGGAGAAATAGAATAAGTGACTATTGCTCATGAGTGACAGTATTTCAATCAATAGGCAAAATTTTACCTATTGATTTTTTACCTATTTTTTTTGACCTATTTTAGGACTGATTTCCTTTAGGATTGACTGGTTTGATCTCCTTGCAGTCCAATGTAATAAAATAGGTAATGAAATTTTTTTACCTATTGATTTTTTTTACCTATTTTCAATAGGTAAAATTTTTATCCCATTTATACATACCACAAGGATAGACAGTCATTCCTTTTCAGATCCCACATTACTCATGACATGGCCTACAGATACCAAGGACATACAGCCGTGGAAGCATGGAGACACACATTACTCCTTCTCTAACATCTCACCACAAATTATACTAGGGCCATCCACTTAAACAAGGTAGCTAGCTTATATAAGGCTGGACAATATAAAATCATTTCTAATAGCCTTGTTTCCAAATTAACCCTGCATTTTGATTTATCACTTGGCAGACCCATGCAGAAAGTTACCCATAGAAGCAAACATTTTTCCTGTCCACTATCATTTTTGGAGAAAGGGTATAGTCACCAAATTTTGGAACATTGCCTAATATATATTTTGTGCTTAAACAAATACAAAGTTTCATTTTTAATTTCTTCTTTTATTACCCTGAAAACATAAAAATGAAGTTAATAGACATATATTTACCATTTAACCTCGTGTCCTTATTAATACTATAGGGGCAGTAGACATGGTACAGTTTTCCTAAAATAAAAACCCCAGAGTAAAGGAATGTAAGTAAATGAAATTCAAATCTGGAAGTCAGTGCAATAAGAAGTTGGGTCAAACATAAATTATGAAGTTTGAGAAAAGAGAGAATCTGGATTCATGTAGACATTCCTTAAGGCAAGTACTGTGATATTGCATATTGATTGATAGAGATATGGTATTGTTGTGGCAATGACAATACTGGGGGGAGTTTGGAAGGAAATACTCTTGTATAGGGGACTGCTATGGAGTGTGACTGGATAATATGGGAGGATCATGAGTCTAGACTTAATCTACATTGGATAAAAGAGAATGGAGCCAAGTTGCCCTCACATTCAATGTGGTTTTGAAACTTCAGACTGAAAAGGTTTTGAAAATTAGGAAAAAAATGTGATTTGCATTATGTTGAGTTTTATATAGTGTTTTGATAATAAAACAGTATTATCTTGAAGGCAGTTGACCTTGAAGCTGGAATTAAAGTATTGGAGTAGAACATAAGACTCATCTCTCACAGCAATACGTTGAGAAAAAGAAGAGAAACTAGGAAGAATTAGGGTTAAAATAAGTGCACTGAATAAATATAAAATCTACTGAAAGTTGTTCTAAAAATGAAAGCCTGTTTAACAGTGTCAGAGAAGACAAATAGAAAATTTATCTGAAATGGTCTTGCACATAAGACACATTGTTAGAATTTTGTTGTTATGTGAAATAAACCCACTGTATTTTAGAAGATATTTTTCAAAGAGATATGTGGTATAATACTTATCCTTCTTAAAGAAGGCAGACAGTATATATTTACTAATATAAAGACTAAAAGTAAATTCACACCAAAATATATAGCAACTTGCAAAAAATGAACTGCTCCCTTGGAAAAAACATATTCTGGTCATTTACAGACAAAAGTTTTAAGTCCTGAAAATGATTCTTCAGTTAATCCCCTGATCTTGATGGGATTAGGAAGTCTTTAGTTCTGAGTGCCACCATATCTAGAGATGTCACCTAGAAAACCACACGGTCATCTGAATAAAAGGAAAGAAGGAAAAGAAGAGAGGAATTAAATAGAGAAAAGAGCAAAGTCATATGCCAAGACTATGGCCCAGTGTCAGCCATTGTTATTCCTGATGGCCTGAGGCAGCAATGAAATTCTCTAGCCTTGCTCTACGCCAAAACAAATATTCTTCCTTGAACACTGGCTGACAAAAGTAGGTCACGGAAATTTTGTTTTATTTTTCACCACTTTGTTTTATCAGTTTCTAGTTCATAAGCTATACATATAATTACCAAAATTCTTACCAGCAGTAAAAGGAATGATAACTGTCCTGCATCATATGTATTAAAATTTAGTCATTTCTTAAAAAGGAACTGTAATTAAAAGTTAGTTAAGGATGAATAATTCAATCTATGCTATTTCACTGGCCAACTGAATGAAATTTAGCAAGATGGTATAACACTACTCATTTTAGTCAGTAATTCTCAAAAACAACCACATTAACATTATGGTTCATGTGAGTGCATGATTTTCAATGCAGTTTAAAATCAGAAACACCAAGATAATTTCTGCAACAAATGATTTGGATTAGCATTAATCTGGAAACAGTCATTCTAGATCTTTGATTAAAAAAAAAAAAAAGAAACCAATCAAGAATTTAAAAAATACTTTTCAAAACAATAGGCTTGGCAAATCTGTTTACTGGAACTGTAGAAGTGATTGATTCCAACATCTTAATGAAATAAACACTAGACTAACTGCTGAGGACATTAAGGACAACAAAATTCTATCAGTGGTGGACCTTGGCAACTCAAATACCTGTACTTACCATTCAGCTTGTTAATAGAATGGTGAATTAGCTGAAGAAGAACACCTTGGTAACACCTGAGGAAAATGCTGCCCTTTGATGATCATTTCCGAATACCATTTGACATCTACATATTTTTTCCAAACAGCTGAGAACTGTCTTGTCTTTTCACTTATTTTCCCAGCCATGCTTACTTACATTAAGTTAGTTGGGCATATTTTTTCTTCTTCTTTTTTTGGTTTTGCTTGGGCTTTTAAACATTAGTGTTAGTGTAGATCATAATATATTAATATTAATTTCTCTTGTGAAAAGCATACAGCAGTACACTGACAATCCAAGGTTTGTTGGTGGTCAATCTATTAGTATGTGAACCTCAATAAGTTTCTAGTTGTACCTATGCTCAAATGCAAAGTGAAGATAAAATCTTCTCTATTACATAGCAAAGGAGAATTACATGAGATTAAAATTTGGATTTATATTTCCAACAATATGGCATACCAGACATTCTAAAGGTCCAGCCCCCAAAAAATATAACCTGATTTCAAAAAAAGTATGACAAACATAAATTTAATTCTTTGCTTACTTTCATTAGAAAGAAAAATGACAGATTTTTATTAAGCAGCTCACCTCTTTCATCCAAATTACTGTCTTGAATATATTATATCAATAAGAAATATTAAACACAGTCATACCCTATTTCATCCAACCAACAGATTTGACACCTATTTTTCAATCTAGCTACCATCTATCTGCCTATCAACTCATTCCATCTTAAAACCATTATATTCTAGATATGTTAAAAAAAGTATGCTGGGAAATAAAAATTTGCTTTGAAGACTATTTCATCTTCACCATTCTCAATAACATAGAAAATTAATAAGTTCCCTCATAAACCTGTGTTCCAGACTTTTTCATCAGCATTCATGCTTGATTTAAAGGAGAAAAAATGCAAATTCCATATTTAATTATATCTAAGCAGGGTTATATCATATCTCAGGTTAAAATAACTTACATAGGTCCTGAATTAGTGCTTTATATTTCTTCTATTCAGACTCATGAAAACTTTTTCTGAAGGTTTGCTTAACTTTATTGAATATTCCAAATTATTTTTAAAATGTTTAGATAAACATCTTATTCTTTGTCAGTTTTCAACTACTTCTAGCAGTATTTGTGTCAGACTTTTGCCACCTCATGGACTAAAGCCTGCCAGGTTCCTCTGTCCATGGAATTTTCCAGGCAAGAATACTGATGTAGTCGATTCCCATTTCCTATTCCAGGGGATTCCCTTGTGGCTCAGCTGGTAAAGAATCCGCCTGCAATGCGGGTAGACCTAGGTTCAATCCCTGGGTTGGGAAGATACCCTGGAGAAGGGAACCCACTCCAGTATTTTGGCCTGGAGAATTCCACGTGTCACAAAGAATCAGACACAGCTGAGTGACTTTCACACTCACACTTTTCACTCTAGGTGATCTTCCCAACCCAGGAATCGAAACTATGTCTCTTACATCTCCTGCATTAGCAGGCAATTTCTTTACCACTGTGCCATCTGGGAAATCCATTTATCCATTCTTAACATGTGCTTATTAGGTTTAGCTTACTTAAATGGAAAAGTTTAGTGATTACCTGTAAATAATGAGGTTTAAAATATTGTTGATTTAAATTTTGCAGTTCCCATATTTACCAGTGATCTAATATTTATCTTTCTTTTTGCTGGTAATTTTCATAATGTGATTTAAATTGCACTTTTAGCAACAGAATATATTTTTTATCTATAGGAATAACGCAAGTGCTACCAAATTCAAAAATAATTCCTTGAACTTTAGGAAAGTAACTTCGCCTAATTATTACAAATGGATCCCTTTCAGAGATTGATATGCTACCAATTTTGTCTCATGTATAGCTCAAAGCTTAGTTTTCAAGCATGAAGTAAAGTCACTTTTATGTGTATAACAATAGCTAGATGTCTGTTATTTTTGTAAGTACTAGGGCATTTTATATTGGACAAAAAAATGTATAGAATTTTTATAGTTCATAATAAAATGATAAAATACATTTTTTAATTTTATATGGCCATTCATCATCTAATTTTAGTTTCTTAAGTATGCATTTTTGTTATCTAATTGTAGGCTTCCTAGAAAAGGTAACTTGAAAAGAAAGAAAAGGAGTTATGATTATGACTAAGTTGCCATTTTAGGTTTAGTAAATTTTGTCATGACTTGTATTACATGATGTGTTTATCAGCTGTATATCAATAATAACTTGTAGGATAACAATTGGAAAGATGAGTACACCTAAAAAAGCTAGTGGCCCCTGGGAAAAAAATATTCAACTATTAAATTTTCAACTAAAAGTAGTTTCTGCATTACTATTTGGAGAAAATGGAGTACATATTATTAATTCAGGAGAAAAAGGAAATTTACAACTGATAGATAAAGAATTTGTTCATACTTTTTAAAAAATGGATCAAACCAATATGACCTCTAGATTTTATTTACACATTTAAAATAATGTTGTATAGGAATTTTGTCTCAGTCTTAACAATAAGTTCATGATAAATTTTAGCAACCGCTGAAACCTAAATAAATTAGTTGACCAAGTTCTTTGTCACAGAATGGAAGATCAATAAATGTGTGTTGAAAAGAATGAAATAAAAATGATAGTGTAGAAGAGCTCTCATGAGGTTTTATTTCTCTGATTCGATGCTAGGGTTTGTGAAACTCTGTCTTACTTGGTAGATCAACTTGGTTTGTCCTAAACCGGGAGGCCCACTTAATTCAGAGCCATGGAATTTGTATAAATGATAAAGGTGTAATTATGTGTGTGCTCAGTCACTCAGTCGTGTCCAACTCTTTGCAATGCCGTGGACTGTAGCCCACCAGGTTCCTCTGTCCAAGGGATTCTCCAGGCAAAAAATACTAGAATACTAAAGTGGGTTATCATTTCCTCCTCCAGATCTTCCCAATCAAAGGGTGGAACCTGTGGCTCCTGCATTGGCAGGCAGATTGTTTACCACGGCTCTACCTGGGAAGCCCAAGGCTACATATATTTGGAGATGTTCTGTGTTAGGGTATTAGCAATAGAATATAATGTCAATGTAATCGGGAAACTTAATATCAACATGATATTAGGAGAAAAATAAAAGATAGTGAGGCAAAAGCCATAGAATGTTTACATTCTTGCAACCATAGTGAATGAGGTTAAACAAGAGTACAGCTGGTGTTTGACCATGTAGAGCAGATTATGGCTACATTTAAAGCACATTGTCAACACTTTCAGTTGTTCTTGTTAATAATTCTCCTCACAGATGTGAGAATGCATTGAAAACAGTCCCAGAGTGCAGAATGAAGCAGGGCAAAGGCTAATAGAGTTCTGCCGAGAGAACGCACTGGTCATAGCAAACACCCTCTTTCAACAACACAAGAGAAAACTCTACACATGGACATCACCAGACGGTCAAGACCAAAATCAGATTGATTGTATTCTTTGCAGCCAAAGATACAGAAGCTTTATACAGTCAGCAAAAACAAGACCTGGAACTGACTGTGGCTCAGATCAAGAACTCCTTATTGCCAAACTCAGACTGAAATTAAAGAAAGTGGAGAAAACCACTAGACCCTTCAGGTATGACCTAAATCAAATTCCTTATGACCATACAGTGGAAGTGACAAATAGATTTAAGGGACTAGATCTGATAGATAGAGTGCCTGATGAACTATGGATGGAGGTTCATGACATTGTACAGGAAACAGGAATCAAGACCATCCCCAAGAAAAAGAAATGCAAAAAAGCAAAATGGCTGTCTGAGGAGGCCTTACAAATAGCTGTGAAAAGACGGGAAGTGAAAAGCAAAGGAAAAAAAGAAAGATATACCCATTTGAATGCAGAATTCCAAAGAATAGCAAGGAGAGATAAGAAAGCCTTCCTCAGTGATCAATGAAAAGAAATAGAGGAAAACAATAGAATGGGAAAGACTAGAGATCTCTTCAAGAAAATTAGAGATACCAAGGGAATATTTCATGCAAAGATGGGCTCAATAAAGGACAGAAATGGTATGGACCTAAGAGAAGCAGAAGATATCAAGAAGAGGTGGCAAGAATACACATAAGAATTGTACAAAAAGATCTTCATGACCCAGATAATCACGAGGGTGTGATCACTCACCTAGAGCCAGACATCCTGGAATGTGAAGTCAAGTGGGCCTCAGGAAGCATCACTACTAACAAAGCTAGTGGAGGTGATGGAATTCCAGTTGAGCTATTTCAAATCCTGAAAGATGACACTGTGAAAGTGCTGCACACAATATGCCAGCAAATATGGAAAACTCAGCAGTGGCCTCAGGACTGGAAAAGGTTAGTTTTCATTCCAATGCCAAAGAATGCTCAAACTACCGCACAATTGCACTCATCTCACATGCTAGTAAAGTAATGCTTAAAATTCTCCAAGCCAGGCTTCAGCAATACATGAGCCATGAACTTCCAGATGTTCAAGCTGGTTTTAAAAAGGCAGAGGAACCAGAGATCAAATTGCCAACATCCGATGGATCATCGAAAAAGCAAGAGAGTACCAGAAAAACATCTATTTCTGCTTTATTGACTATGCCAAAGCCTTTGACTGTGTGGATCACAATAAACTGTGAAAAATTCTTAAAGACATGGGAATACCAGACCATCTGACCTGTCTCTTGACAAATCTGTATACGGGTCAGGAAGCAACAGTTAGAACTGGACATGGAACAACAGACTGGTTCCAAATAGGAAAACGAGTACGTCAAGGCTGTATATTGTCACCCTGCTTATTTAACTTATATGCCGAGTACATCGTGAGAAACGCTGGGCTGGAGGAAGCACAAGCTGGAATCAAGATTGCCGGGAGAAATAACAATAACCTCAGATATGCAGATGACACCACCCTTATGGCAGAAAGTGAAGAAGAACTAAAGAGTCTCTTGATGAAAGTGAAAGAGGAGAGTGAAAATGTTGGCTTTAGGCTCAACATTCAGAAAACTAAGATCATGGCATCTGGTCACATCACTTCATGGCAGATAGATGGGAAAACAGTGGAAACAGTGGCTGACTTTATTTTTGTGGGCTCCAAAATCAATGCAGATGGTGATTGCAGCCATGAAATTAAAAGACACTTACTCCTTGGAAGGAAGGTTATGACCAACCTAGACAGCATATTAAAAAGCAGAGACATTACTTTGCCTACAAAGGTCCATCTAGTCAAGGCTATGCTTTTTCAGTGGTCATGTATGGATGTGAGAGTTGGACTATAAAGTAAGCTGAGCACCGAAGAATTGATGCTTTTGAACTGTGGTGTTGGAGAAGACTCTTGAGAGTCTCTTGGACTGCAAGGAGATCCAACCTGTCCATCATAAAGGAGATCAGTCCTGGGTGTTCATTGGAAGGACTGATGTTGAAGCTGAAACTCCAATACTTTTACCACCTCATGCGAAGAGCTGACTCATTGGGAAAGACTCTGATGCTGGGAAAGATTGAGGGCAGGAGGAGAAAGGGATGACAGAGGATGAGATGGCTGGATGGCATCACCGACTTGATGGACATGGGTTTGGATGGACTCAGGGAATTAGTGATGGACAGGGAGGCCTGGCGTGCTGCGGTTCATGGGGTCACAAAGAATCAGACAGGACTGAGCGACTGAACTGAACTGTATAAGAAAAAAGTCAGCCACTGGGGGCACTATTCTACGGATCTTGTAGCTATAAATTTGAGGAAGAGTTGCAATGGAATTTGGAGAAATTTGATTACAGGACAAAGAATGAGAGTACCTGATGTTGAATAGACAGCATATTGAAAACCTAGACAGCATATTAAAAAGCAGAGATATTACTTTGCTGACAAAGATGGGGACAACAGAGGATGAGATGGTTGCATGGCATCATCAACACAATGAGGATGAGTTTGAGCAAGCTCTGAGAGTTGATGACGGACAGAAGAGCCTGGCATGCTGAAGTCCATGGGGTTGCAAAGAATTGGACACAACTGAGCGACTGAACTGAACTGAGGTTGGATATCACTTTCTACCTCATTCACAAGGGTCTAGCCCTTTTTACCTTCTTGTATTTGTCTCAGAGATTTTTACCTTTGGCCTGTTTATCTCCATGTACTTCCTCAAAGATTTCTATAACTTTCTTTACGGTCATTAGGAAAATATCTGAACCTTCTTTGAAAAGCCATCCTTGATGTCACCATATAAATAAATACAGAGTCACTTTCCAATACTGTGCCTTAAGTTTTCTTCACGAATCTCATCTGTATCTATGTGTATCTATTTATCTATCTTGCTTATCTATCTATCTACCTATATTGATCTATCAGTCTAGCTATCTCTATTCCACTAGAATCTATGCTTTATAAGAACAAACATTTCATTTAGTTTGTTCACTCTTATAAACCCAGTTCTGAGAATGGTTCCAACACATGGCAAGTTCTTGCCAATTATTTGTTGGATAAATGGATGAACATAGTAGAAAAAACAAATATGTTTTTAATGACTACTAAGTCTAGTTCATAGTAGGCATCTAATGATTACTTGTTAAATGTCATGATAAATGACCTTCAGCACTGACCTCGCAGCCATAATCCCACCTCAGGTTTCCCAAGAAAAATGAATTTCAACCTTATTATGAAAAGGATTTTCTGTTGACTCAATGACTCCTTCAAATTTAGTAACAAGGAATTATATGTATATAGCTAAGGAAAATTTAGATTTAAGTGGATTAGGAGAAAACAAGATGAAGTAAAGAGATCTTCAATACTTTAAAAGCAAGGCACCATACTTTTGAATTTAAGCGTAGAGACTCAAGATAGAGTTTAAGGATGATGATAAGTAAATAGTACTGTTATCCCAAAAACAAATTAATTATGGATACTGAAATCTAGTGAAAGTTTTTAAATTAGAAGTCTTTAAATAAATAAAAGTGTCATGTAAATGCCAAATGTAGTTTTGACTTTAAGAATAATGCATTGCTTTACATGACATCTTTATTATTTATTTTAATTGGCATACAGACCTGTAACAATAAGAGGTATCATCAATCATGTTTTAGAATAGTTGTGTTGAAACTTTAGTTCATTACAACTGTGAAATCCACATGTATATTTAAAGAAAACAACTTCAACTCTTGGGGAGAAACATGCTTTCTAAAATCAGTTCTAAATAAAGTAAAACTTATGTTCATTTGTTATTTACTTTATAAGATTTTTTTTTAAGTAACATAGGAAAATAGTTTTGCCCCATGAATTTGGCATCTAATTGCCTGGTGTACTTGACACCAAAACCTTTCACATTTGCTTTCTCTAACACTCATGCCATATAGGAAACAATTTCAGTAATTTGTTGACATTAAATTCAGCTTATCAAATTTTCTATTAAGGAAAGAATTTGAAATGTAATGGCTGAGTCTACTGAAAATGTAGTTGTACAAGGTAGAAATACACAAATTAAGCTTGCAAAAAGATTTAATACTGAATCCTGGTATTAATGAGTTATACTATAAGTTGGAGATTGTTTTAATTCCTATATAAATCAGTCATGCCTCTACCTTCAAGATGATAATTGTTAATTTTCCTCTTCATCAACTACTCCCATAGCACAAAATAAATGGAGCAAAACTGATAGAATTAAGAGAAACAGACAAATCAGAATCATACTTAAAGTTTTAACAACCCTTTCCCAGGAATTTATAGACAAGTAGAATGAAATATGTACCTAAATAATATTTATATAACACTGTACCCAACAATGGCAAACATGCATTATTTTCAAGCCACACAGTTTGTCCACTAAGGTAAATTTCAAAAGATTGTAAACACACAGAGTTAGTTCTCTGTCAATTAGTCAAGAAGTCTCAAGAGGTAGTGACTACTGCAGCTTCCAGTTTGGTTTGCCATACTTACAAAAATTTGACCTATAAGGAAATGAAAGAATCTGTGGACTTCAAAGGAAACTCACTGCACATGAGGCAGGATGAGAATCATGTTTGCACTTGTAGTCCTTGCACTCAAATCTTGGCGGAGGTGGACAATGCAGAGCAGGTCTAAGTACATACTGACACGTATGGTCAGCATGCGTATGTGTCATAGCTGAGAACAAGTGACCTTAGATAACTCTTCATTTTATAAAAGGACTTTTAGCACATATGTCCTTCCTCCCTCAAGAAAGTGATCTTATCTTTACTATTCTTATCAGGAAACAAATTTACCTTCTGATTCTGGAGGAAGACACTATTTCTAGCTTCCGAGTGTGTTATCTGTGAAAACATCTTTGAAAATATAACCAGGAGAAAAGCTGACATGTGGCATGTAGTGGTGGTTTAGTTGCTAAGCCGAGTCCGACCCTTGCAATCCCATAACTGTAGCCCGCCAGACTCCTCTGTCCATGGGATTCTCCAGGCAAGGGTACTGGAGTGGGTTGCCATTTTCTTCTCCAGGGGATCTTCCCAACCCAAGAGTCAAACCCAGGTCTCCTGCGTTGCAGGCAGATTCTTTACCAACTGATCTATGACGGAAGCTGCATGGCATGTAGAAATACCATCAAAATTTGCCTTCCAGCTAGTATGTTGTTGCTGGTTTGTTGGACCACTCTTCTGGGATATAGGATTTAATGCCCTGCTAAGATGGTATAAACATACTGTTTGTTGTTGTTGTTTAGCTGCTAAGTTGTGTCCAACACTTTTGCTACCCCATGAACTGTGGCCTGCAAGGCACCAAGTGTAACTGTATCAGATTGGAACCCAATAAGTTTAAGATGGTTATAAAATGCCCAGATATTTCCGTCACCTTTGTGCATATCCCCTTCACGTTGCAGATGATGGAGCAGCTTATGTCATCCATGAATTCCTCATGCATCTGTATGCATTGTCCCTGTGAATTTGTCCTGTCCAGTATCTTGGTGACTCTGGTCAGCTTGATGTATTGCACATGGTGTATGTCCATAATGGAGCATGATGGCAGTATGGCAGAGAGCTGAATTATAATTAAAAAAAATAATAATAAAAAGTTATGAGTAGTAATTTTAAAAGTCTTTAGAATAAAACATATAGTTTTATAAACTTAATAAGAGAATGGTGTAAGTAAATGATGAAATCTCCTAACTAATAAATTAAGTTATACTATTCATTTAATGGGAAAAATATGATAAAGATTAAGAAAATATATCAATAAAGAAAAACAAAAGTAGAGAAAAAAAGGAAAGCCAAACATCAATTTTAGACAAATTCCTAGCTAGACTGATCATAAAAAATGGAAGACTTAAAAATTTAAAAAATAAAAACTGTACAAGTATCAAAGATTTTAAAATAATAATGAATGATATTATAAATAACTTTATGCTAAGCTTATGAATAATGTTGAAAGAACAAATTCCTTGACAAGAACAAATTGCCAAACTGACTTGAAAAAGTAAAAATAGTCACATATTTAAAAAAGAATAAAAATGTTTCTCAAAGTTCTTTCCATAAAAATTTCAAACCCAGTTGATTTCACAAAATAAATCTATCAAACATTATTTTAAAGTATGTTAGTCACCTGTTCTTGACCAAGGCATAAATGCAATTTAATGAAGAAACAATATTTTTCAACAAATAGTTTTTGAAATTCTAAACAAACAGACCTCACAGATTACACCTTTCACATAAAATAACTCAAAATGAATTATAGACTTAAAAATATGTGCATTTTGAATAAGGTGGAAGAAAATATGCAATACCTTAATTTTTAAGTTTCAGATGCTTCAAGTGGAAAGTATGCAATAGTACCACTAAGAATTGATTTAAAAAGCAGACACACAATTATATATGCTACCCAAAAATAAATGTTACTAATTATTAGGAAAAGATACAAGCAAAACTCAAGTGCAGATATAGCAGCATCCATCTCTAGAAGACATTCAAGCAATAAGATGTATCTTTCAAAAAAATAAAAAAGGAGGTAAAATAAATATATATTTTACTACATTAAAACATGCTTTGTTTTCAGAGAAATTAAAGAGTTCTATGTGTTCAACACATTAGCTAAGGGAAAGTCATTTGGTTTGGAGTTTCCTAGTTTTTATACTTCATTAGGCATGCAGAAAAAGAGAATCTATGTGTATAACTCCATTCTCCAGCTAGCTGCATTCCATAAATTCAGGTTAATTTACCATGAGCAATTTAAAGAGAACAACCTAGAGAGACTTGCTAAAACATTCTTAGGTAAGGACTTCTAGGACATCTGCTTGCTAACCACTATTCAAAAGAATCCTGCTGAAGCCATCTTCAAGTATTTCCCTTCTGTGGCTATTGAGTACAGTTCCTTACTATATTAGTGGTTTCTCCAGTTACAAATAAGAATGGATTTCCATTTGATCTCTCTGTACATGGATGGAGCATGCCCATGTTTGTCATTTTAAGAATCAATTTGGTTAATTTTAGAGATCTGGTATAAAGCGCTTTAATTAGCATCCCAATCCCCTTCTAAGACAGCAACTTGATCTTTATGGTAGGCATATATTTGTGAATTTGAGCAAAATCCAGGAGATAGTGGGGGACAGAGGAGCCTGACATGCTGCAGTCCATGAAGACACAGTCATACATGACTTATCGACTGAATGACAACAGCATACTTACCCCCTTCTCTAAATTTCCACAGGGATTTCCTTAACTGATTATCCTACAAGATTTTTCTTTTTAATAATAATCGAGGACACATTTTCCAGAACATACCATAAGATCATTAGATTCTGCCCAATGGAATGTCAATATCTGAATATATTCCTTAAGCAGGGACCTAATTCCTAAGTATACCCACAACTTTTAACTCTACCATTATACAGATTTGCTCTCATTTTTTTCCACCAGAGTTTTCTCACCTGCAGATTTCATCACTACTCACCGCTTTTATTTTAGGAACCACCATCAATGAACTAAGTAGAATGCTTTGACTTTACTGGGAGAAATTTTTGCAACCAAAGATTTTGTCCAAATCTTTGCAACCTCAAGGACAACAGCACGACAGACTTGCCTGTCCATCACCAACTGCCGGAGCTTGCTCAAACTCATGTACATTGCGGCAGTGATGCTATCCAGCCATCTCATCCTCTGTCATTCCCTTCTCCTCATCATCCCCTTCTCCTGCCTTCAATCTTTCCCGGCATCAGAGCCTTTTTCAATGAGTCTGTTCTTCGCATCAGGTGGCCAAAGTATTGGAGTTTCAGCTTCAGCATCAGTTCTTCCAATGAACATTCAGGACTGATTCCCTTTAGGATTGACTGGTTGGATCTCCTTGCTGCCCTAGGGACACTCAAGAGTCTTCTCCAACACCACAGTTGAAAAACATCAATTCTTCTGTGCTCAGCTTTCTTCATAGTCCAACTCTCCATCCATACATGACTACTGGAAAAAACATAGCTTTGACTAGTCGGAAATTGTTGGCAAACTAATGTCTCTGCTTTTTAATATGCTATCTGGGTTGATCACAGCTTTTTTTCCACAGCTTTTAACTTCATGGCTGCAGTCACCATCTGCAGTGATTTTGGAGCCCCCCAAAATAGTCTCTGATTGTTTCCATTGTTTTCCCATCTATTTCCCATGAAGTGATGGGACCAGATGCCATGGTCTTAGTTTTTTGAATGTTGAGTTTTAAGCCAATTTTTTCACTCTCCTGGTTCACTTTCATCAAGAGGCTCTTTAGTTCTTGTTCACTTCCTGCCATAAGGGTGGTGCATCTGCATATCTGAGGTTATTGATATTTCTCCCGGCAATCTTAATTCCAGCTTGTGCTTCATCCAGCCCAACATTTTGCATGATGTACTCTGCATATAGATTAAATAAGCAGGATGACCATGTACAGCCTTGACATACCCCTTTCCCTATTTGGAACCAGTCTGTTGTTCCATGTTCATTTCTAACTGTTGCTTCTTGATCTGCATACTGATTTCTCAAGAGGCAGGTCAAGTGGTCTGGTATTCCAATTTTGTAAAGTATTTTCCATAGTTTGTTGTGATCCACACAGTCAAAGTTCTTTAGCGTAGTCAATAAAGCAAAAGTAGATCCTCTCTTGCTTTTTCTCTGATCCAACGGATGTTGGCAATTTGCTCCCTTGTTCCTCTGCCTTTTCTAAATCCAGCTTGAACATCTGTGAGTTTATGGTTCACATATTGTTGAAGCCTGGCTGAGAATTCACAGCAGTACTTTGCTAGCATGTAAGATGAGTGCAAATGTGTGGTAGTTTGAACATTCTTTCACATTGCCTTTCTTAGGGGTTGGGATGAAAACTGACCTTTTCCAGTCCTGTGGCCACTGCTGAGTTTTCCAAATTTGCTGGCAGATTGAATGTGCAGCACTTTCACAGCATCATCTTTTAGGATTGAAATAGTTCAACTGGAATTCCATCACCTCCACTAGCTATGTTTGTTGTGATGCTTCCTAAGGCCCACTTGACTTCACATTCCAGGATGTCTGACTCTAGGTGAGTGATCACATCATTGTGGTTATCTGGGTCATGAAGATCTTTTTTGTATAGTTCTTCTGTGTATTCTTGCCACCTCTTCTTAATATCTTCTGCTTCTCTTAGGTCCATACCATTTCTGTCCTTTATTGTGCCCATCTTTGCATGAAGTGTTCCCTTGGTATCTCTAATTTTCTTGAAGAGATCTCTAGTCTTTCCCATTCTATTGTTTTCCTCTATTTCTTTGCACTGATGCCTGAGGAAGGTTTTCTTATCTCTCCTTGCTATTCTTTATAACTCTGCATTCAAATGGAAATATCTTTCCTTTTCTCCTTTGCCTTTTGCTTCTCTTCTTTTCTCAGCTATTTGTAAGGCTTCCTCAGACAACCATTTCACCTGTTTGCATTTGTTTTTCTTGGGGATGGTCTTTGTCACTGCCTCCTGTACAATGTCATGAACCTCCATCATTAGTTCATCAGGCACTCTGTCAATCAGATCTTTAATCTATTCTTCACTTCCACAGTATAATCGTAAGGGATTTGATTTAGATCATACCTGAATTGTCTAGTGGTTTTCCCTAGTTTCTTCAATTTATGTCTGAGTTTGGCAATAAGCAGTTCATGATCTGAGCCACAGTCAGCTCCTGGTCTTGTTCTTCCTGACTGTGTAGAGCTTCTCCATCTTTGGCTGCAAAGAATATAAGCAATCTGATTTTGGTATTGACCATCTGGTGATGTCCATGTGTAGAGTCTTCTCTTGTGTTATTGGAAGAGGGTGTTTGCTATGACCAGTGCATTCTCTTGGCAAAACTCTATTAGCCTTTACTCTGCTTCATTTTGTATTCCAAGGCCAAATTTGCTTGTTGCTCCAGGTATCTCTTGACTTCTTACTTTTGCATTCCAGTTTCCTATAATGAAACTGACATCTTTTTTTGGGTGTTAGCTGTAGAAGGTTTTGTAGGTCTTCATAGAACCATTAAACTTCAGCTTTTTCATCATTACTGGTTGGGGTATTTATTCTCAGATTCTTTTAATTTCAGATTTCTTTAGGGGGGCTTTTTAATAGAATCCAGTAATTTTCCTATACAGGAAATGAGTTGGAAGGACTGATGCTCAAGCTGAAGTTCCAATACTTTGGCCACCTGATGCAAAGAGCCGACTCATTAGAAAAGACCCTGATACTGGGAAAGATTGAAGGCAGGAGGAGAAGGGGACAACAGAGGGTGAGATGGTTGGATGGCATCACTGACTCAACAGACATGGGTTTCAACAATCTCTGGGAGATGGTGAAGGACAGGGAAGCCCGGCATGCTGAGTCCATGGGGCTGCAAAGAGTTGGACACGACAGAGTGACTGAACAACAGCAAAATACAATTTTATCAATCTCTGAGCTTCCTGTTTAGTTGCAGAGTTGTTGTTTTTCAGCCATCAAGTCAAGCCACCAAGTTGTGTCTGACTGCTCACAACCCCACAAATTACAGCACACCAGGCCTCCCTGTCCTACACCATCTCCGCACTTTTCCAAAGATAATGTCCATTGAGTCAGTGATCCCATCCAACTATCTCATCCCTGTCACCCTTTGTCCTTCTGCCTTCAATACTTCCCAGCCCCAAGGCATTTTCCAATGTGTTGGTTGTTTGCATCACAGTTGGCTTAAGTATTGGAGCTTCAAGTTACAGGGTTAGAAAAAGATAATATTATTTCTCAAAGTTTGAAGACTAAACAAGCTACTTATAATTAGAAGGAGGAAAATAATGAAAAGGTCTTTGATAAATACTGGTCTAGGTTTATTATTACTTTTTTTTGTTGTTTGGTTTTGTCTTTTCTTTTTTGTTTATTGAAAAAAATCTTTCCTTTAATCATTGAATAAACTCAGTGCCTTTTTTCAAAAAATTAGTTGAATGCACATATATGGGTCTATTTATGGTCTTCCTTCCCACTGATCTGTATTTTTATCTTCCTTCCCACTGATCTGTATTTTTATAGTTGTGTCAATCCTAAACAGCAATTTGAAAGCATGGAGTTTAAATCTTCCAACTTTATTCTTTTCCAAAATTATTTAGCTGTTCTAGATCCTTTGAATTTCTACACACATATTAGAATATACTTCTCTGTCTTTTTTTTTTTTCAAAATGGTATAGGATATTGTTTAGAAGGCTTTTGATCTTTGTCACCTAAAGGAATATTGCTCTTAGGATAGACCAAGAAAAAATAATATTTAGAGGATAAATATTGATTGGTTATCTCTGCCACCAATGCTTGGGATTAACTAATGAGAAAGAGATATGTACAAACCAAAAGAAAGATGGTATTAAGGGAAATGGAAAAGACTAGTTCTAGAAAAAAAAAAAAAAGGAACTAGTTCTCTTCTTCCCTCCTAAATACCATTCCCAAGAAGAATTAGAGCAAGAAAGAGTCGTGTCTACCTTTCCAACTTACTAATACATAAATCAGTGTATTTGGCAGAAGTGTAATGAATAAAGAAGTTTAAAAAGTAGAAGAATGTGAATTAAGGGAAAAATCTTTCCTTTTGGAAATCAAGAGATAGGAAAAATAATTTTCTATTTCTCAGTAATTCAACAATTTGCTGATGGTATTTTCTCATGGCACATTTTTGCTGTTGTCTTTTTGGTATTAATAGTTTTCTGTTTAACTTACAAGTTACTCTGATGTAGTCAAACACAGTGCAAATGACACATTGAATGGTGCTGAAGTAGAAGTGGCATGTTCTTAAAATAGTAGGGAGATCACTGTATTCAAGTCAATTTTTTTTTTTGTGGGCTTACCTGGGGAATTAGAAAGTTAAAAATAGCGATATTCAGAATCTTTATATTCGCAGAAATTGCTTAAAATAATGAATTATTCAAACATGTAGAGGTCTGCACAAGATCTTATATTAAGCAGCAGCTCTGTCCAGTAGAGTTTTTGCTGGAAGTGTTACATAATCTGTGCCCTCCAATATGATAGTCAGTAACTACATTAAACTATTGAACACTTAAAACATAGTTTGTATGATTGAAAACTGAATTTTAAATTGTATTAATGTCAATGTAATATTAACTTTAAATAGGCACAGATGTCTGGTTATTATATGTATTCATTTTTGGTGATAGTACATAATATTTTATGTCAAGAATAGTCATGACCACAATTATGTCAGGAAAGTTGTTGATTTTTTCATGTTATTTTCAATTCCACTTTGCTTCTTATAGGCATTACCAGTGCTGGTCATGCTGGTCACAGGGTTTTTCCTTTTATATTAAAATCTGCTGAATTAATGAATGAAAAATACTTTGTAGAACCATCACACGAAAATAAGTTTCCAAGCTATTTAATACTGTATTTTATTTTCTTCAGAATACATATAGTTTGATAATTGTATAAAATGTAATTATGGCTATGGAGAAGAACCAGAAAAGAATAGACTCTAAATTAAAACCATTTTTCTTGTTGGAATGATAAGACTGTGTAGCTAGTTCTGGTTTTATAAATTTGTTTCATATTTTTTCAAGGTTGCTTTGTGGAAATATTTTCTTGAAAACAGCTTCTCAAACTTTTAGAAATCATTTAAAATCTAAATGATAGGTAAAATATGCTTTATTGTGTATGGGCTTAAAAATTATTTTGTCATCATTGTGGAGAGAAGGCCATGAGTTATGTTTAATAGGGTAGAAAGTGCACAGACGAACAGTTAAAACAATCTGATAGGGTAAGCATAAAATACCTTCTGGGAGAATAATGATAAATTTTCCACACAAGTAAAACTTGCAAAGGTTACAAGACATTTTATATGTCATGAAAAGTAATTTGTAGCATAAAAACCAAATAGGAGAGCAAAAATTGGAGGTGTTGTTATATATATCATATGCTGAAAAATAAAGTGAAATCACAGGGAAGTGGATGAATCAGAGCATACAACTTACATAAGCTTGGGTAAATTTATCAAAGATATATAGCAAATAATTGTAAATAGATGCATGAAATCCAGTAATATTGTTAGCTAAGTAAATAAAAAGTGAAAGATTTAAAGCACTGTGTATAATATTTCTACTATAAAAATAAAATGAGTTCTCATGAGTTTATATAGGTTAAAAATTTAAATTTAAACTAGGGAGCAAAGTTATCACTTGCCTTTTTGCTTCTATTCTGAGGAAATGTACACATTTAGTCTCATAAATCAAATAAGCACTATATTCTCAAGAAAAATCATAGGACTAACTAGTGCTTCAAATATCAGTGAAATAAAAGTTATTGGGGAAATAGAATAGTAGTTTAATTTTCTAAATACATGAGATTTAAGATATTTTTCAGTTATCAAGTTTTCATGAACTTATTTGATTTATATTTTGAAACAAATTATTAACCCCCCATAACCTGAGATAGTTTATCGGAGTGCAGGGTGCTGCTAAGATATTGAAGATTCACTTCTAGACCATCTTAATAAAAGGAATCTCACAATAAAGTGACTCATATGAGGTTTTTGGTGTCCTGGTACATAAAAAATTTATGTTTACACTATACTGTAGTCTGTTAAGTGTGTAATAATATCATGTCTAAAAAATGCAAGTACCTTAAATAAATTAAAAAAAAATAACTTTATTGCTAAAAAACGCTAGCCATCATCTGAGCCTTCAGCGATTTGCAGTAGTAAACTTATAGATCACAGATCACCATAACAAACATAGTTAGAGTGAAAAAGTTTGAAATTACTTCAACAATTACCAAAATATGACACAGAGACACAAAGGTCAATAAAGCAAAAGATAATATAATAGAAAAACGTATGTCTGTAAAAGATACTGGTTTGTATTTAGAGATCATATTCTGATTTTTAGCACTAATTAGTTTTGCTTTACCACTAATTACCTTTGTGATCTAGGGAAATTATTGAACTTCTCTGTGTTGTGGTTTGCTCATCAATAAAGTATGGGAGCTGAAGTAAAATGTTGCAAAATAAAGTATATTGATGTAAAGTAAGGATTCAGTTTTATACTTATTAACTATGTAGTCAAGGGTAAATTATTATTATCTCTGTATGCTTTTTCTTAACTAGAAAACAATTTGATAAGGACTAAGGCCATTTAGAATTTATTTCTAAATTCTAAGACTCTAATATTAGTCAGGAATTAAAGACACAAAATTGGCCAAGCTCACATAGTCAGGTAGAGTTAAATATAATAATATGTAAGCAAAACTAATGCAAATGTTTTTATTATTTTAATGTTAGCTGTATTAAGATATTCAGAGTCAGACAACTATTTATTCAATCATTCATTGTTTCTATCATTTATGCTTTCATTAATATACTCAGGTTTTTCATTTAACAAATTCCCATGTGCCACGCACTAGGTTATGCACCAGGACAGCAAAACTATACAAGCTATCATACATGCTTTAGAAGACATGCTAGTATAGTAAGAGAGCTAATTATATTAATGAACATTAGGATACAGATGTGAAAATATTTTTTTTCAATTCATGAAATAACAATGACTTACTGTAATCTGTAGGATTTGGCAAAAATGTACACAGAGGAGGATGAATTTGAGTTGGGTGTTGAATGATTATTTCTGTGGTTTATTTGCTTCTCCCAAATTCATATGTTGAAAACCTAAGGCATGATGTGATAATATTAGGAGGTGTGCCTTTAGACTGTGATTGAATCACAAGGACAGAGCTCTCATGAGTGGGATTAGTGCCCTTATAAAAGAGGTCCTGGAGAGAGCCCTGGCTCTTCTATCCTGTGAGGACACAGCAAAAAGCTAGCAGTCTTCAGCTTGGAAGAGGGCCTTCACCAGAACCTAACCACATTTATACCCTGAGCTCAGACTTCCACCTCTCAGACTATGAGAAATAAATATCTGATGTTTGTAAGTCTTCCACGCTGTGGTATTCTGTTAATGCAGCCCAAACAGACTAAAATAGTGATGTCCCATGTAATATTGCTACAGGAGTCCAAAATATACTGATTCCAAAACCTGTTGTTGAAGACCTAACAGGGATTATATTTAGATTGGGGGCATATGGGATGTGACAGTTGTTGGGATTCAGGAGGAAGTTTGAATGAAAACTGGATGTTTGAAAAGACTTTATGTGAAGTGGTTGCATCTCCTTTAACTGAATATAATACTGGAATGGGTATTATGCCTGCTTGGGGAATACATCCCCAAACAAATGTAAAAAAGAAGGCATGCACTGCCCTTCCACAAGCATCATATTAATTGCACATGCTAAATAGGAACCTATAAAAATGAACAAACCATTCAGGTTGTTAAATTGGAACAATAGATAATATATTCTTTAAGAAAGTAGACTACCATTTTAATTAATGTTGTGTTAGAAGTAGGAGTGATAGTTACCAATGAATCCTCTGTACAGTCACCCCAGTGGCACATGAAAAAGTTGGACAGCTCATAGATATTTAACAGTAGACTATAGACATTAGGAGAAGGCAATGGCACCCCACTCCAGTACTCTTGCCTGGAAAATCCCATGGACGGAGGAGCCTGGTAGGCTGCAGTCCATGGCGTCGCTAAGAGTTGGACACGACTGAGTGACTTCACTTTCGCTTTTCACTTTCATGCATTGGAGAAGGAAATGGCAACCCACTCCAGTGTTCTTGCCTGGAGAATCCCAGGGACGGGGGAGCCTGGTGGGCTCCCGTCTGTGGGGTCGCACAGAGTCGGACACGACTGAAGTGACTTAGCAGCAGCATAGACATTAGAGGAGTCCCACTCCTGCTTAAATATCTATATGTGATTTTTCAGGCTTGACCATAAGCAATTACAAAGCGTTTACCTGGCACGTCTCCTGGAGGAAACTTTCCCTCTCCACACCAAACAGTGCACAGCCAGTGCATCTCAGTCTTTGAAGGGAGTTGCAATCACAGGCTCAGGCCTCCTTGGCCAGTCATGATCTTCACTTATTTATATCCCCAGCCCTGACAATAACTTCATTCCTAGATCTCTTTATCTAAGGTCTTGGGCAAAGGGCTTCTTTAGGAGCCCCTACTGAGACCTTCTTATGGAGGGACAGGTGGGGAAAACCTGAAGACACTTTTTCCACCCTAACTCACTACCCAGTGCTTTTCCACTCTTGCCCCTCCTCTTTCCTCACTCTAGACTCCGTAAGACTCTCAGGGCCTTTAGTTCAGGGCTCTTTCAATACACTGAAACGGACTGTGTATCTGTGCTGATCCACCTGACCCTCAAATGATGTGATGTTTTGAGTGAAGATGGAAGAGGGAGAATCGGTAACTTTTAGGGTTTTAGAATCTTGGTAATACCATCATAATCAATTATTAACAATTTATTAGTTTGGGCATGTTGCTTTAATTTATTACTGTAAAAAAAAATACAATAATAATTGGTTACTCTGACAGACATCCACAGAGCTCTACTTTCTCTCCCAGCCCAGCTCAGCTCTTGAGCACATACCATCTACAATACCAGCAGTTGTTAATGCAGTTTCAATTGTGCAAAAATTACAGCAAGCTGGAAAAGATTGGAGACCAGTGTTTGATTCCAAAATCAGATTTGAGAGAGGATCATACAGATTAAAAAGATATTGATTTAGTCACTGCATTTTCCGGTTCAGATGTATTGTGCTATATAGTTCAACCACATTCAAATATACTTTTTGGCATCAATGGGGGTGGGGAATTGGGGGAGTGGGGTGTATTATGAATAGGAGCTAGCAGTATGCTCAGATGTAGAATGTAAATTCTCTAAAATACAAATAACATGACCAGGCTCTGTACCTCTTGCTTAGTTCCAGGGGTTGGCAATGATAGCACTTTACTTTGAGTTGCCTACAAAAATCATGCTTGACTTCTGCCTAGGTTGTTTTTAAAAATGTCACCATTTGGACGAGCTCTTGGACTTCTGTTGGATTTATTAACCTGCCTCTGTTGGTCTTGTGTGTCACTATCATGTTTCAGTCATTCTTAGCTAGCTCTTCAGTTTCTGATATTGTCATGATATCATCATTGTAGTGTATTATTACAATCAGGACTTGCATCAAGATCAAATCCAAATCCCTCTTAACTAAATTGTAATAGTAAGCTCATGAAATCAAATAACCCTCTGGCAATACAATAAATGTGAATTGAATTTTTCTTATATGAAAGCAAACCAGTTAACTCTCTCCCTAGATTGGTAGTGAGATAAAAACAGTTACAAGATCTCTGATTACCAGTCTTTTCTGTGATGGCTTAGTCTCTAAGTTGTGTCCAACTCTTGCAACCCTGTGGACTGTAACCTGCCAGGCTCCTCTGCCCATGGGATTCTCCAGGAAAGTATACTGGAGTTGGTTGCCATTTCCTTCTCCAGGGGATCTTCCTGACCCAGGAATCAAAAACACTTTTCTCTTCAAAGACATGTTGAGAAAGTAACATATAAGACCCAGAATGGGAAACATTATTTGCAAATCATTTATCTGATAAGGAATTATATACAGTACAAAAGAGACTCTTAAAACTTAATAATAATATGAATAAAATTCAATAATTGGCAAAATTTTGAACAGATACTTTACAAGAAAATGTTAGTGGCCAATAACCATGTAAGAAAACACTCAATATCATTGCTTATCAAACAAATGAAAATTAAGATGACAAAATAGCAAAAATGTAGAAAAATGCACTCACATACGGTGCTGTTGAATATGTAAAACAATACAACTATTTTGGGAAAAGATTTGGCATATTCTTATAAAATTAAAAATTTGCCTAAAATGAACCACAGCTATTCCATTCCTGTGCATTCAGCCAAAATAGGTGAAAGCATCATATGTGTGTGCTCAGTCATGTCCAACTCTGGACCCCAGGGACTATAACCCACCAGACTCCTCTGTCCATAGGATTCTCCAGGCAAGAATACTGGAGTGGGTTTCCATTTCCTCCTCCAAGGGATCTTCTTGGCCCAGGGATCAAACCTGCATCTCTTGTGGCTCCTGCATTGCAAAGGGATTCTTTACCACTGAGCCAGTGGGGAACCCCACAGTGAAATACCACTTAGTAACTTAAAAAGTACAAAGCAATAACACAACAACTGTTGATCCATGCAATGACAGGTATTAAATATCATCTGGAGCAAAAGATGCCAGAAAAAAAAATGTCTATATAACGCATGATTCTATTTGTATAGAGTTTAAGAAAATGCAAACTAATATCAGTAAAAATCACATAAGTGATTGTGTGGAGCTAACAGGAGAGGGAGAGTTGAGACTATAAAGAGTCACAAGGGCACTGTGGGAAGTGATGGAAACATTCTGTATGTACCTTGATTGTAATTGTGATTCTGTGATTTGATATATTTAAATTGAAACTCATTAGATTCTAAATTTTGCAAATTTAGTTTATTATAAACTTTTTTTATTATAAAAAATTATCACTATATAAAATGTACTTTAAAATATCTGCTCTGACATCCAGTGACAGGTTATGAATTTGATAATGCAACTTGAATCCAGATGTTATATGCAGAATGTTCATTGACTACAAGCACCAAAGCAAATACTCAGCATAGTACAACAAAGACAATAAAATTACATAAAAAGTTAAGAGCCTACTGTTCTTTCTCTATCAATTTCAAGACATATTTTTCTATATGCTTAACATAATATAGTCATTGGGCAGAATGAAAAAGAGTAAACACTTTAAAAGGAATACACAACAAAGATCTTAATTTTAAATTGGAATTTTTATTTATCTCATTATTTGAACTCCTTTTATCAGTTCTTCTGTTATTATAACCATACTTTGCTCAAATTTCTTAGGCTTAAAGATTTGAGCCATCTTTCAATTTTTATTTCTTCTACATCCCATCTCATGATATCTTATTATTTCAAAAATATTTCTCTACATTCTAATTTTAATGTATTTATTACATTGATAGGTTTAAGGACCTCTCAAACAGTGTTCTTCCAACTTGTTCTCTGCATTTAATTTATCCTGCATATTGCCTCAGAGGACCAGTTTAACCTTGGCATCACCAGTAATGGCAGCCTAATATTGTCAACATCAAGTCTGAATCATTCTGCCTACCTCACATATTCAATATTTTGGTGCAGTTGTTTAATTCATGACAATTTACTTATTTGAATTTACTTAAGTAAGGTTAGCACTGAGGCAAGTTTTGGCATGGGCTATGAAAATATACTAGTGAATGAGAACACACACACACACACACACACACATATAATGGGGAGAGAGAGAGAGTAATAAAAGAGACACAAAGGGGAAATTAGAAAAATCAATTCAAATCTTGACTCATTGCCGCTTCAAAGCCACTCTGAGGGCCATTTTTTCCTCCTACTACTTAGAGGACATACAATTTCTTAGTTCTATGATATTTTGGTTGCCAAAAACAGTCTCATTTCCATAAGTTAAATGTTTGGTGCACTTTTTTTTTTAACATATTAATACTCAGTACCACGTACTGATCTAGTGCACAGTTTTCTTTGTCCCCCTGGAGTGACCTGCTTTGGGCTACAAAACTGGCAGTGGTAGATGAACGTGTGAGGCAGCTTCTTTATTTTTCCAAGGAGGGACATGCTTCTCCTTTACCATAACTTCAGTCTGATTCTGGCTCCTCTGGGGTGGGGAAAAGAGAAGGTAAAATGTAGGACAGTACTGAATTGCTATACAGTCTAGCAATTTGTATGTAGCCCTGCATGATTGCTTTCTGGGTGAGGCAGACAACATGAATTATTTTCCCTTTAGAGTAATTTCATGAACTCTCCTGAGTGACTCCCTCTGGCTCTTCTAGAGGTAGTTTTTTTGATGTAGGTAATTCTGCCCTTGAGTTGACATATTTAAACATCCCCCTCAGCTTTCTGATAGTTGATTGCCAGTCACCTCTTGATGGGAAGCCATTATGGACAGGTTGAATTTCTAAGAAGAAAATGAACTTAAGAAAGCTGCATCCTCACCCAATTTTCAATAGAAATACAGTTCTCCAAGTGTCAGGCTAGGCAGCTAAGACACAGTCTCACTTTTAATCATTTTAGGCCCTTTCTTAATACTAGTTTATAAAGTGTTAGTCACTCAGTCATGTCTGACTCTTTCAACACTGTGAACTATAGTCCACCAGGCTCCTCTGTCCATGGAATTTTCCAGGCAAGAATACTGGAGTGGGTTGCCATTCCTTTCTCCAGGGGATCTTCGCAACCCAGGGATCAAAACTGAGTCTCGCACATTGTAGGCAGATACTTTACTGTCTGAGCCACCAGAGAAAGGGAAAGAAAGTGAAATCACTCAGTTGTGTCCAACTCTTTGCCACCCTGTGAACTGTAGCCTACCAGGCTCCTCCATCCATGGGATTTTCCAAGCAAGAGTACTGGAGTGGGTTGCCATTTCCCACCAGGGAAGCCCCTTTAAAATTTGCGATCAGATATAAACCTTTCCAAGACATACCTTAGATTAATATTCTTCCTCTTGGTTTGATTTGAAGGAGGTACATCCCCATCATGAAATGAGAGGTGTTAAGGAGGCCACAGAATCTTATTAATATAAATCATCTCCAGAGAAATCTTTCGTCATTTCTTTATATGACTCTATTTTGATGCTTAAAGATGAACTTCAGCCACTGTTAATAGACTTTCCTTGGTAATTCATACTTCTGAATATGGTGGTGCTTAAATGTAATGTTTTATGCAGTCCATTGCGGAATTAGCTGTAATTTATATATAAAAATTTCAATTCCAATATTGTGTTATAAAATTATGTCCTTGGAGTTGAATTTTTACAGAATGTTAGATTCTTAAGTCAGCTTAAAGATTAAAAATTCATTAGGATTAAAACTAGGCTTTAAAAGCTTTTATATCACTCACAATGTATCTTCTATATCAGTTATTCTAATTTTTCTATAATCAAAGTTTCTTAATGGATCTCCATTAATCTTTTCAGTTCTTTACTTTAAGAATGTCAACGAAGCTATCTTAATTCAATGATCTTGAATACCTAAGCAAATCTTTCCACTTATTTTTTCAGTAATTTGTAAACCCTTAAAAATATTCTCTCCATATATTTTAATCAATGAGCAATGATTCAAGCTTGATTATATCTACTATGAGTTTGTATTTCCAAGAATTAAAACAGTCTGCAAAATATTCATTCTCATGACTTGCTTCTCTCCATGAATAAGAAAAATATATGTCATATGTACCTCAGAGAAATCTCATGATAAATTTATGTTTGATATTTCCCATTGCAAAAATAAAATCCAAACTTTATATTTTGATTATAATATGTGCTTTCATTAGGTTCCTCAACACCTCATGGAATTACCATGCTCCACTTCTGTACCATACATGGAATTCTTTAGTCAGTGTATGTCTTCCTTGCTTTCAAACATGGTATCATAACAGAAGGCAGTGACCAAAAGCATCCCAAAGAAAAAGAAATACAAGAAGGCAAAGCAGTTGTCTGAGGAGGCTTTGCAAATAGCCAAGGAAAGAAGAGAAGCAAAAGGCAAGGGAGAAAGGGAAAGATACCCAACTGAATGCAGAGTTCCAAAGAATAGCAAGGAGAGATAAGAAGGCATTCTTAAATGAACAATGCTAAGAAATAGAGGAAAACAATAGAATAAGAAAGACTAGAGAAGACTCTTCAAGAAAATTGGCAGGTGAATGGATAAAAAATTGTGGTACATATACACAATGGAATATTGCTTAGTTATTAAAAAGAATGCATTTGAATCAGTTCTAATGAGGTGGATGAAATTGGAGCCTATTATACAGAGTGAAGGAAGTCAGAAAGAAAACACCAATACAATATATTAATGCATATATATGGAATTTAGAAAGATGGTAACAATGACCCTATATGTGAGACAGCAAAAGAGACACAGATGTAAAGAACAGACTTTTGGGCTCTGTAGGAGAAGGTGAGGGTGGGATAATTTGAGAGATAGCACTGAAACATGTATATTACCATATGTGAAATAGGTCGCCAGTCCAGGTTCGATGCATGAGACAGGGCACTCAGGGCCGGTGCACTGGGACTACCCTGAGGGATGAGATGGGAAGAGATATAGGAGGGGGATTCAGGATGAGGGACACAGGTACACCCATGGCTGATTCATGTCAATGCATGACAAAAACCACTACAGTATGGTAATTAGCTCCAATTAAAATAAATAAATTAATTTACAAAACAAAAAAAGAAAATTGGAGATGTCAAGGGAACTTTTCATGCAAAAATGGGCAAAATAAAGGACAGAAACAGTAAGGACTTAACAGAAGCAGAAGATATTAAGAAGATGTGGCAAGAATACACAGAAGAACTATACAAAAATGTCTTAATGACCTGGATAAACACCATGGTGTGGACACTTACCTGGAGCCAGACATCCTGGAGTATGAAATCAGGTGCATCATAGTAAGAATTTCATAACAAAAGCTAATGGAGGTGATGGAGTTCCACCTGAGCTATTTCAAATCCTAAAAGATGATGCTGTTGAAGTGTTGCACTCAATATGTCAGCAAATTTGGAAAACTCGGAGTGGCCACAGGACTGGAAATGGTTAGTTTTCATCCCAATCTCAAGGAAGGGCAATGCCAAAGAATGTTCAAACTACTGGACAGCTGCACACATTTCACATGCTAGCAATGTTATGCTAAAAATACTTCAAGCTAGGCTTCAGCTGTATGTGAACAGAGAACTTCCAGATGTTCAAGCTGTATTTAGAACAGGCAGAGGAACCAGAGACCAAATTGTCAACAGTCATTGGATCATGGAGAGCAGGGAGTTCCAGTAAAATATCTACTTTGCTTCAATGACTACACTAAAGTCTTTGACTGTGTGGAGCACAACAAACTGAAAATGCTTAAAGAGTTGGGAGTACTAGATCACCTGAGAAATCTGTATGTGGATCAAGAAGCATAATTACAACTGGACATTGAACCCCTGACTGGTTCAAAATTGAGAAAGCAGTTCTACAAGGCTGTATATTGTCACCCTGCTTATTTAACTTACATGCAGAGTACATCAGGGTACATCATGTGAAATGCCGGGCTGGATAAATCAGAATCAAGATTGTGGGAGAAATATCAACCTCAGAAATGCAGATACCACTCTGATGGTAGAAAATGAAGTGTAAATAAAGAGCTTCCTTTCGAGGGTGAAATAGGAAAGTGAAAAAGCTGGCTTAAAATTCAACATTCAAAAAACTGAGATCATGACATCTGGTCCTATTGCATCATGGCAAACAGAAGAGGAAAAGTGGAGGCAGTGAGAGATTTTATTTCTTGGGCTCCAAAATCTCTATGGACATTGACTGCACCATGAAATTAAAAGATGCTAGCTCCTTAGAAGGAAAGCTATGGCAAACCTAGTTCAGTTCAGTTCAGTCGCTCAGTCGTGTCCAACTCTTTGCAACCCCATGAATCTCAGCACGCCAGGCCTCCCTGTCCATCACCAGCTCCCAGAGTTTACCCAAGACCATGTCCATCGAGTCGGTGATGCCATCCAGCCATCTCATCCTCCGTCGTCCCCTTCTCCTCCTGCCCCCAATCCTTCCCAGCATTAGGGTCTTTTCCAATGAGTCAACTCTTCGCATGATATGGCCAAAGTATTGGAGTTTCAGCTTCAACATCAGTCCTTCCAATGAACAACCAGGACTGATCTCCTTTAGGATGGACTGGTTGGACCTTCTTGCAGTCCAAGGGACTCTCAAGAGTCTTCTCCAACACCACAGTTCAAATGCATCAATTCTTCGGCGCTCAGATTTCTTTACTGTCCAACTCTCACATCCATACATGACTACTGGAAAAACGATAGCCTTGGCTAGACAGACCTTTGTTGGCAGAGTAGTGTCTCTGCTTTTCAATATGCTATCTAGGTTGGTCATAGCCTTCCTTCCAAGGAATAAGTGTCTTTTAATTTCATGGCTGCAATCACCATCAGCAGTGATTTTGGAGCCCCCAAAAATAAAGTCTGACACTGTTTCCCCATCTATTTCCCATGAGGTGATGGGACCAGATGCCATGATCTTAGTTTTCTGAATGTTGACCTTTAAGCCAACTTTTTCACTCTTCTCCTAGACAGTGTATTAAAAAGCAGAGGAATTACTTTACCGACCAAAGGTCCAGATAGTCAAATCTATGGTTTTAAAATAGTCATGTGCAGATATTAGAGTTAGGCAATAAAGAAGGCTGAGTGCCAAAGAATTGATGGTTTCGAATTGTGATGCTAGGTAAAACTTTTGAGTGTCCCTTTGACTACCAGGACATCCAACCAATCAATCCTAAAGAAATAAACCCTGAATATCCATTGCTGCCCTGTAAATAAATTCATCAGACATAGAGAATAGACTTATGGACATGGGGAGAGTGGAGGAGAGGGTGAGATGTATGGAAAGAGTAACATAGAAACTTACATTACCGTATGTAAAATAGATAGCCTACGGAAATTTTCTGTATGGCTCAGGAAACTCAAACAGGGGCTCTGTATCAACCTAGAGGGGTGGGATGGGGAGGGAGATTTAAAAGGGAGAGGATATATGTATACCTATGGCTGATTCATGTTGCAATTTGACAGAAAGCAACAAAATTCTGTAAAGCAATTATCTTTCAACAAAAATAAATTAAAAAAAAAGAAATCAACACTGGATATTCATTGGAATGACTGATGCTGAAGCTTAAGCTCTAATTCTTTGGCCACCTGAATGGAAGAGTTGACTGATGCTGGGAAAGACTGAAGGCAAAAGAAGAAGGGGATGGCAGAAGATGAGATGGTTAAATAGCATCAATGACACAATGGACATGAACTTGAGCAAACTCCAGGAGATAGTGAAGGATTGAGGAGCCTGGCTTGCCACAGTCCATGAGGGTCACAAGGAGTTGTAAATGACTTAGCAACTGAACAACAGCATGCACAATTTGTTTTTTTAATTAAGATTTTAATATTTTAAGGTAAAATAATGTTATGCTAGTCAATTTTCTTTATTTTACATACTAGATATGCTTAGCAATTTGAAATATTTAAATACTTCATGTGTAGATGTTAGGTGATGAGGTACTCAGAATGCATTTTGAGTATTTCTGTTTTAACCTGTCCTTGTAGCTGAAAGTTTAAGTAAGGCCCTAAACGTCAAATTCAGAGGGAGAAAAAAAAAATCATGGTCCTGCTGTGTTTCAGTTGGTTTGTGAAATCCCAACCTTACAAACTGATTAAAAAAAAAAAAACAGTCCCTTGATTCAGTGGGAGCAACTCAAAACATGTTGCAATGCATTTTTTTTTCCTGTGAAAGCTGGAAAAAATGCCCTTGCTCTGTTCCCTTTAAACCTTAGTGTGAACGAGAATGTGAATATTTGACTCAAAGTGCCCAGTGCCCATGTTTGTAGCAAGAATTGACCAAATACTGAAGAAGTGGAGCAAAGAAGTGACGAGAGATCATTTTAGTCCTGATGATGCTATTTGAGATCTAGATTGTAGCAATACTTGAAGCTAAACAGATCCCTATACTGTTGTGTGAGACATTAGATTTTTTTCTTGGTGGAAACAAATTTGAGTTGCAGTTTTCCATGGCTCAGCTGGTAAAGAATCTACCTGCAATGTGGGCAATCTGGGTAAAATCCCTGGGTTGGGAAGATACCCTGGAGAAAAGAATGGCTACCCACTCCAGTATTCTGGCCCAGAGAATTCCATGGACTGTATAGTCCATGGGATCACAAAGAGTTGGACATGATTGAATGACTTTCACTTTCACTTTTCATCCTAGCAACAGAAAGCAACCCAAGCAATAATATTATGATAATAAAGAACTAGAATAAGATTGTACCAGTTATCTTCAAATCTTATTAGCAAACAGATTAATGTTAATAATATAGGCCAACATGTTACATAGCATTTGCAATATAGCAACAAATAATATAAAAACTATTTATATGTGCATTTCACTAAATTCTGGCAAAAAATACTATGATGGAGTCATTAACACTATTTACACACTACAAATGGAGAATTGATGCTTAGACTACTCATAAACTTAAGTAACTTGACAAGTTCATAGTGAGTAAACAACTGCATTTGTACCATATTTATAAATATTTGTCATAAACATATTGTTCTTAATCATTATTACATACTCTTTTGGATATCAGACTTGAAAAACTGCTTTGTCAGTTTTGAAATTACCTTTCAGTTAACAGTTGAATATTTTAAGTAGGAAATAAGATAATTTCTTTACTCTGTAGTAGAAATTAAGTGATAGACACAATTTTCTCACAAAATAAATTATTTAAGATATAACAAAGGATTTCTTTTATTCCTCAATAATTTTGCTAAAAGTTATAAACATAAAAGTCACATTGCTAGGCACTATTGGAAACCCAAAGATAAATAAGGTTTTGATTCATTCTAAGAGAACTTAAGAATATTTTAGAACACATCTAAAAGTAACAATGACTCTAAGCATGTACATGTTTTATCATCTTGTATTTTTCTGATGTGATTATAACATATTTATCATGTTTGTAAGATTATAGTGGAAAAAATATAAAATTAAAATTAAATAAGTAAACAAATTACTCACTTTGAGAGTGGTGATAAAAAATAATTTAAGAGTTGTAATTTTTGAGGATGGAAACTCATTTTGAGTCACTCGGAGAGCATTTACATGTGTTTCCTGTGCTGATAGATGTGTGTAAACCTGAGCAATCTATTGATGAGAGGCTGTAATATTGATTCATGGCAACAAATCAAAGTGGTGAAAATTTTAAGGTCAGAGATAGAGTCTGGATTAGGAAAGTGAACTTGATTTCAACTTAAAACTTTTGACCCAAGAAGACTCTTGCCCAAGTGGGTAGAAACCCCAATACAAAGAGTGTGTGGGGAGAACTGTTGGAAAATCAAATGACTATTTGAAAGTTGGAGTAGCCAGCTGAAGAAAATGTACTTATCTTGTGACAAGATTCACCATCAGTAAGTCTAGCGATAAAGAATCCGCCTACAATGCAGGAGACCCCAGTTCGATTTCTGGGTCGGGAAGATCCCCTGGAGAAGGCAATGGCTACCCACTCAAACATTCTTGCCTGGAGAATTCCATGGACAGAGGAGCCTGGCAAGCTACAGTCCATGAGGTTGCAAAGAGTCTGACACGACTGAGCGACTTCACTTTGCATGCTTTGGAAGCCCAGAAAGATAGAACAGAATGTGCTCATCCACAAGAGAACATGGTAGCTTTTTATAAAACAAAGACAAAAAACATGAAACTACTTTATTTTAACATATATCAAACAAATTTCTGTATCATCTTTTATCTTTTCTTTGATGGTGTGAGGGGCCATTAATTGCAAGATGGAATAAGCTGAGCCAAATGTCAAATAGCCCCAGCGGAGCTGAGGAAGGAAGATTTTGCTCTAAGTAATGTTTAGGGTATTGATTATTCCATAGAACTGGGCCTGGTAATTACAGACGTGATATTGTGGTTTTTAATCCTAGTGACCTTACAACTACTACTTGAATATAAACAAAGATGACAGCAGCATATGTAAAGAATCCTTTGGTAAATAAAGGAAAGTGGAAGATAGAAACAGGTTCTGCTTTGGTAAGATCCCACAAAGCACAAGTGGACTACAACCTGCATACATTTCACAAGTTTTCTCTAAGGAAAATAAATCATTGCTCTAGGACAGATTGTAAGCTCCCTGAAAATATTTTATTTATACCCTCAACTCTTAAAACACAGGTCTGAAATGCACAAAAACAAACCTAACAACAATAATAGTTTTGGACTGTTATAAATAAAGTCACTGACTTCTAGACTTTTGTAAATAATATTTCAGTGGCAAATAAGTGAGGCTGGTTAATGAAGCTAAGAGATGCACTAGAAGAGTTCAGAACAATTATTCTGCATTCTATGGAAAAAATAATATTAAGGACTCTCATTTTAGAACATTTATATTTTCTTTTACATCAATGCATAATATCAAAATGTACCTGAACATAAATTTCTAGGTCTTTGGTTTCTTCTTAGGAATGCTATTTCATCCTGTTTCAGTTAACTACAAATATGTTTTTCCGAAGCATTTCCTATTCACTTCATAGTCTTATTACCATTCTTATCCAACCTTATACTCATGTGAATTCTTCTGCCTTACAATGTTCTTTTCAGGTGCAATAGTTACAGGTCTTTCAGTTCAGTTCAGTCTGTCCGTTGTGTCCGACTCTTTGCGACCCCATGAACTGCAGCACGCCAGGCCTCCCTATCCAACACCAACTCCCGGAGACTACCAAACTCATGTCCATTGAGTCAGTGATACCATCCAACCATCTCATCCTCCATCATTCCCTTCTCCTCCTGCCCTCAATCTTTCCCAGCATCAGGGTCTTTTCAAGTGAGTCAGCTCTTCGCATGAGGTGGCCAAAGTATTGGAATTTCAACTTCAACATCAGACCTTCCAGTGAACACCCAGGACTGATTTCCTTTAGGATGCACTGACTGGTTCTCCTTGAAGTCCAAGGGACTCTCAAGAGTCTTCTCCAACACCACAGTTCAAAAGCATCAATTTTTCTGCGCTCAGCTTTCTTTATAGTCCAACACTCACATTCATACATGACTACTGGAAAAACCATAGCCTTGACTAGACAGACCTTTGTTGACAAAGTAATGTCTCTGCTTTTGATTATGCTGTCTAGGTTGGTCATAATTTTCTTTCCAAGGAGTAAGTGTCTTTTAATGTTATGACTGCAATCACCATCTGCAGTGATTTTGGAGCCCACAAAAATAAAGTCAGCCACAGTTTCCACTGTTTCCCCATCTATTTGCCATGAAGTGATGGGATGGGATGCCATGATCTTAGTTTTCTGAATGTTGAGCTTTCAGCCAACTGTTTCACTCTCCTCTTTTACTTTCATCAAGAGGATCTTTAGTTCTTCTTCACTTTCTGCCATAAGGGTGGTGTCATCTGCATATCTGAGTTTATTGATATTTTTCCCGGCAATCTTGATTCCAGCTTGCTCTTCATCCAGCCCAGTGTTTCTAATGATGTACTCTGCATATATTTAAATAAACAGGGTGACAATATATAGCCTTGACATACTCCTTTTCCTATTTGGAACCAGTCTGTTTTTCCATATCCAGTTCTAAGTATTGCTTCCTGACCTGCATACAGGTTTCTCAAGAGATAGGTCAGATGATCTGGAATTCCCATCTCTTTCAGTATTTTCCACAGTTTATTGTGATCCACACAGTCAAAGGCTTTGGCATAGTCAATAAAGCAGAAATAGATGTTTTTCTGGTACTCTCTTGCTTTTTTGATGATCCAGTGGATGTTGGCAATTTGATCTCTGGTTCCTCTGCCTTTTCTAAAACCAGCTTGAACATCTGAAAGTTCACAGTTCACTGTGGACTTGTATTGCTGAAGCCTGGCTTGGAGAATTTTGAGCATTACGTTACTAGTGTGTGAGATGAGTGCAATGTGTGGTAGTTTGAGCATTCTTTGGCATTGCCTTTCTTTGGGATTGGAATGAAAATTGACCTTTTCCAGCCCTGTGGCCACTGCTGAGTTTTCCAAATTTGCTGACATATTGAGTGCAGCACCTTCACAGCATTATCATTTAGGATTTGAAATAGCTCAACTGGAATTCCATCACCTGCACTAGCTTTGTTTATAGTGATGCTTCTGAAGGCCCACTTTACTTCACATTCCAGGATGTCTGGCTCTATGTGAATGATCACACCATCGTGATTAACTGGGTCATGAAGATCTTTTTTGATTAGTTCTTCTGTGTATTCTTGCCACCTCTTCTTAATATCTTCTGCTTTGTTAGGTCCATACCATTTCTGTCCTTTATTGAGCCCATCTTTGCATGAAGTGTTCCCTTAGTATCTCTAATTTTCTTGAAGAGCTCTCTAGTCTTTCCCATTCTACTGTTTTCCTCTATTTCTTTGCATTGATTGCTGAGGAAAGCTTTTTTATCTCTCCTTGCTATTCTTTGGAACTCTGCATTCAAATGGGTATATCTTTCTTTTTCTCCTTTACTTTTCACCTCTCTTTTTTTCACAGCTATTCTTAAGGCCTCCTCAGACAGCCATTTTGCTTTTTCACATTTCTTTTTCTTGGGGATGGTTTTGATCCTTGTCTCCTGTACAATGTCATGAACTTATGTACATAGTTCATCAGGCACTCTGTCTATCAGATCTAGTCCCTTAAATCTATTTGTCACTTCCACTGTATAGTCCTAAGAGTTTTGATTTAGGTCATACCTGAATGGTCTCATGGTTTTCCCCACTTTCTTCAATTTACGTCTGAATTTGGCAATAAGGTTCATGATCTGAGCCACAGTACAGTCCAGGTCTTGTTTTGCTGACTGTATAGAGCTCTCCATCTTTGGCTGCAAAGAATGTAATCCATCTGATTTCGGTGTTGGTCATCTGGTGATGTCCGTGTGTAGAGTCTTCTCTTGTGTTGTTGGAAGGAGGGGTTTGCTATGACCAGTGCATGTTCTTGGCAAAACTCTATTAGCCTTTGTCCTGCTTCATTCTGTACTCTAAGACAAAATTGGCCTGTTACTCCAGGTGTTTCTTAACTTCCTACTTTTGCATTCCAGTTCCCTTTAATGAAAAGGACATCTCTTTTGGTTTTAGTTCTAAAAGGTCTTGTAGGTCTTCATAGAACCATTCAACTTCAGCTTCTTCAGCGTCATAGATGCTGGATTATGGTCGGGGCATAGACTTGGATTACCGTGATATTGAATGGTTTGCCTTGGAAATGAACAGAGATCATTCTGTCGTTTTTGAGATTGCATCCAAGTACTGCATTTCGGACTCTTTTGTTGACTATGATGGCTATTCCATTTCTTCTAAGGGATTCCTGCCCACAGTAGTAGATATAATGGTCATCTGAGTTAAATTCACCTGTTCCAGTCCATTTCAGTTCGCTGATTCCTAGAATGTCGACGTTCACTCTTGCCATCTCCTGTTTGACCATTTCTAATTTGCCCTGATTCATGGACCTAACATTCCAGGTTCCTATGTGGTATTGCTCTTTACAGCAACGGATCTTGCTTCTATCACCAGTCACATCCACAACTGGGTGTTCTTTTTGCTTTGCCTCCATCTCTTCATTCTTTCTGAAGGTATTTCTCCACTGATCTCCAGTAGTATATTGGTCACCTCCCGACCATGGAAGTTCATCTTTCAGTGTCCTATCTTTTTGCCTTTTCATTCTGTTCATGGGATTCTCAAGCCAAGAATACTGAAGTGGTTTGCCGTTCCTTTCTCCAGTGGACCACACTCTGTCAGACATCTCCACCATGACCTGTCTGTCTTGGGTGGCCCCACACAGCAAGACCTAGTTTCATTGAGTTAGACAAGGCTGTGGTCCATGTGATCAGATTGGCTAGTTTTCTGTGATTGTGGTTTCAGTCTGCCTGCCCTCTGATGCCCTCTCTCAGGGCCTACCCTCTTACTTGGGTTTCTCTTACTTTGGTCGTTGGGTATCTCTTCACGCCTGTTCCAGCAAAGCGCAGCTGCTGCTCTTTACCTTGGACGTGGGATATGTCCTCAGGGCTGCTGCTCCTGACCTTGGACGTTGGGTATCTCCTCTCTTCTGCTGGACAATCCTGCGCCCCCCAACTGCCACTAGCCACTCCTGGGCTGAGCAGTTCTTTAAAGTTGTCTTTTTATGTTACTTATATTTTGTGCTTTAGATTTTCTTGTTGATGATGTCCTAGAATGTCTAACTTTAATGGATTATTTTAAGGCTATAATTAATGTATTGAAAACTAAGTTCTAGAAGAAGAATGGATTTTATAAGCTTATTACTATGAGGATTTTCCCTTTTGGTTTTGTGAAATTCATATGCTGTTTGCTCTGCAAACAAAAATGCAAGCTTAAAGAATTGGATTTCAGAAAGATATGTGTTGAGGGAGAGTAGTTCTCTAATGAGAGAACATAACATGAAATAAAGAACTACATATGAAATAAAACCTGGAAATGATAGAAGCTGAAACTGGAGAAGAGGTGTTGTTTAAACCATAAAAACTTCTGCCTAACTTGAAACTAACTTTACATGCTATTCAACTAAAATATTTTAAAATTATTAGAGAATTAGCAAGGATCAACAATCTTAGAAAATTTGCTCTTCAAAGTTCTGCAGAGAATAAGCAAGAATGGCTTGCAACTAAAGGTAAGAAAAATGCTAAGACACTTTCATGATAGTGTATCTGATAAATGATGAAATCCTCAACTTAGATAAATATGTGTGACAAATAATACAAACGTTTCCTTGGTGGCTCAGAAGTAAAGAATCCTCCTGCAATGCAAGAGACATGTTCGATCCCTGGGTAAGGAAAATCCCCTGGAGAAGGAAATGGCAAGTGATTTCAGTATTCTTGCCTGGGAAATCCCATGAACAGAGGAACCTGGCAGGCTACAGTCCATTAGGCCACCAAAAGAGTTAGACATGACTTAGCAACTAAACAACAACAACTTGAACAACAAACCGTAAACCAAATAATCAACCAGAATAAATGTAAACCTACATATAAACAGAAGAAAATAAATTTCTGAAAAATTTTAAAGCTTGGACTGTAGCTTGCTGGGCTCCTCTGTCCATGGGATTCTCCAGACAAGAATACTGAAGTGGGTTGCCATTCCCTCCTCCAGGAGATTTTCCCAACTCAGGAATTGAACCCATGCCTCTTATGCTTCCTGCATTGGCAGGTGGGTTCATTACCGCTAGCACCACCTTGGAAACCCCACCATAATATGTTATAGATATAATATAGAAAGGAAACTAGAGAAAAATCTCATGATTACAGACGAAAACAAAGTTCACAAAATAACAGCAAACGGAATCCAGAAATATATCAAAAGTATCATACTCCATGACCAAGAAGGTTTTTTTCAGTAATGCAGTGTTGGTTTGGGATTTGAAAATACATTAATATAAAAACACCATATTAATAGAACAAAGACTATTCAATCATTCAATAGACACACAGAGAGGACAATTTTGACAAAATTCATCACCTATTCATGATAAAAAAACAAAAACAAAAACAAACACTCAACAAACTAGTAATGTGAAAATTAAGACCTCCAGAGCTTATAACGAATCCTCAGAGTTAAAGGAAATTTTGCATTTTCTTATCTATCAATTTCTTCCTTTTAATTTTTGGCCAAAATCAAATACTTATGACAGACATTAGCACTGCAGTATATTTACGATTTTTATATTTTATCTAGCATTTCAACTGTTTTTCCTGAAAGGGTTATTTAGGGTATCTGGAAACAATTCCCGTAATATAATAGATCTTTTTCTATGTGTATGTATATATATTTATTTGCAAATTTTTAATTTTTTAAATTTAATCACTAATATTGTGGGGCAACATTTGCAAATGTTATGACTTATGAGGGAATGTATAAATTACTTGAAGTTAAAATTGTTTCCTTTTTTAATTTTCAGAAAGAAAAATACAATTATTTGTGACTTTTAATCTGCTGAGAATGTTTTTCTGATGCTAGGCTCATTTGAAAGGTTATAGTGTTACAATACTACCCTCTGGTGGTCAAAGGTAGGATTTTTCTTTTTTCTACCCAGCTGAAAAAGTTATTTTTCACTTGTTAAGATCTGTTTTGTTTTTTTGGTTGAATCTATTTGAATTCTATTGAATACAAAAGGGAAAAAATTTTCCCTGTATATCTAAAATGGTATACATATACATGTTTTTGTTTTGTTCAGACGGTCAGTCTTGTCCAACTCTTTGAGATCCCATGGACTGCAGCACCCCTGGCCTCCCTGTCCCCCACCATTCTTGGGTGGCCAAGAACAACAGGTCTCATAGCTTCATTGAGTTATGCAAGCCCCTTTGCCACAACAAGGCAGTGATCCATGAAGGGGTATTTACTTTAAGCATACGAATTAGATATTGGTTTTCTTATATATATATGTATATACACCTACATATAAATGTTTACTTCACTGAATGAGTTTATTTGTGTAAATTGAATAGATCATCATCTTAGATGCTTCATTTCCACACTTTTCTGTTGTACCTGCTCCCTCAGTATTACTGTTATTTCACATACTTGCCATTCTAACTGCCCAAGCCTTCTTGCTATGAATCATTTCTGCTTATTAGGAACATGCCTTCAACAGAAAACTTTATAGTAACTCTCTTCATAAAGCAACACTGATCTATCTGCATCTCACATTTTCATAGTTCTGATCTTTGATATGAGGGTAATAATTAAACCATTATTTAATGGATTTAATGTGTGGTGCTTCACAAGGGAGACATTTAATAATTATTCCTTAAGTGAGTTAAAAAATATCAAGCCAAAGAATTGATGCTTTTGAACTGAGGTGTTGGAGAAGACTCTTGAGAGTCCCTTGGACTACAAGGAGATACAACCAGTCCATCCTAAACGAAATCAGTCCTGAATATTCATGGGAAGGACTGATGTTGAAGTTGAAATTCCAATCCTTTGGCCACCTGATGTGAAGAGCTGACTCATTAGAAAAGACCGTGATGTTGGGGAAAATTGAAGGCGGGAGGAGAAGGGGATGATAGAGGATGAGATCGTTGGATGGCATCACCGACTCAATGGACATGACTTTGGGTCAACTCCAGAAGTTGATGATGAACAAGGAGGCCTGGCATGCTGCAGTCCATGGAGTTCAAAAAGTTGGACACAACTGAGCGACTGAACTGATTGAATAAAATCTTGGAAATTATTTTAATAAATGTCCTAAATACAATGAGAGTGTACAATAACTAAAATTCTAGACCTTTTAAAAATATAATTTTCCAAATCAAAATAATGACTTTCCCCTAATTTCTCAATAGAGGTATAAGGACAGTCCATATAATAATGCTTTCAAATACTGCATGCTTATTCAGGGAAAAAAATTTATCTGAAACAATAACAACCACACTAGTTTTAAAAGCAGTACAATTACAAATAATCCAAAGCTTTAGAATCAGTATTCATTACTCTGTGACAATTTTTAGTATGTCAGGATAATAGAAACTAGAATAAGTTATATTTCTTAGGGCCTTATCTAAAAAGATTAAACCTACTTCTGAGCTAGTTTTAAAATGAAAATACTGTACATGATTTACTTTTTCCTGTGGAAACATCAGTAGATCGACCTCCATCGTATTTTGACCAAGCTCAATAATAAGAATATTCACTTAATAAATATTACTTAAGGCAGTGTTCTAAAGAATTTTATTGTATATGAGTGTATTCATCCTCATTAAAGATCTTTAAAATAGACAGCATTCATCTTATTTTTCAGATGAGGAAACCAAAGCACAGCAGGTTAAGTAATAAGCCAAATAAACATTAAGTAATACTAATGTATAGAGCCAAGAAGGACTAACTATACAGCATCTAGAGAAGATTTTAATTATGGCCCACTTGTAAAGCTAGTTTATCAGCACTCTATCATCAATTACTTTTGCATTAAGTTTGTAAATGAAACAGAATAAATGGATGAGTTATTTCACAATATAGACAATTTTCATCAGAAAAATTAATTTAGGAAAACAAATAATAACAAAACATTCACACATAATCTACACTATATATGATTCAACAACACAAATTATTTCTTTAAACAATGAGAATACCCTATTTTGTAAAGATCCTCTGAACAACACTGAAATAAACACTGGCAAGACTGAAATAAACATTTAAATATATACATATATACACATATATCTTATTTCAGTGATATATCTTACTGTTTTATGCATAATCAGATTTCACTAACAAGTTATTTATAAATATTTGTCTTAATAAATATCATGATTTTTGATAAGAGGCGTTAATCTGGTTTAATTACTATAATATTGTTCATTGTATTTTAGATCTATCTGTGAATGTTATAAACATGCAGCCACATTATCATTGGGAAAATAATGTCTCTTCACTGAAAATCTAACTCTTGCTGAGATTTGTGGACTCCATAATATTTTTCTTATTTAAATAATTATATTATTATCAATACATCTTTGACTGGTAGGGTACAGCTAAGTTCTGTTTTAAAATCTTTCAAGTCAAAACTAATATCTTTTTACAATTGCACAATTTAATCTATTACATGAGAAGGTATTGTATACACATCATAAAAACTATAAATGTTACCTTTAAAAATGTTTAAAAAATGACCTTTATACATAGGCTATCTAGGCATAGTTTAATTTGTTAAAAAAAAAAAACAACCTTGGAAATTATAGTCACTTTTATTAAAAATTAAAGATGCATTGATTTGAGAAAAAGTAAATATTCCTAAAGCAATGTCATCCAAATTTAGAGTGTAACAATTGTTTAAAATATCCTCTATATGAGAAACATATTTTTGTGAGCTGCCTAAGATGTATGCACAAGAAAACAAAACAAGAATAATAGATACTTCTTCAGGTTATATCTTGCTGAGTGTTATTAGTAATCCCAGCTGTAATTTCCTGGCTTTCTCTTTAATCACTTTTTTTCCTGTTCACATTTTTCCTCAAAAATTCTGGCAGTGCTGTTTGTTTCCTGTTCTTTCTAGGATAACAGATTTGCACAATAGGAGATTTGATTTGACTCTAGCAGAGAATATGTTAGATAGGGACCAACACTGAAAGCCAAATGAAAAGATCAGCTAGGAGACTGCTGAAATAATCCTGTGGCAATCATTCTTCTCCCAGAAGAAAAAAATTGAAAATATCTTAAAGTAATTTGTTGAGGTAAATGGTAAAGTAAGAAAAAATTACTATATTTCTATCTTGATTAACTGGATATTTTATGATAGAAACAAAGAAGAATAAGATTTTAGAAGTAGAGAGGATAGTTTTTTAATTTAAATTTTAATAAAGATTGTATATAAATGTATGCACATACATTAAGGTGATTTAATATACATATAGTGAAATGTTTACTTCACATATGCACAGTCAAGCTAATTAACATATCATCTCCTCACATAGTTACAACTTTTTTATATGATAAGAGCACCTGAAGTCTACTCGCTTAGAACATATCCAGCATTCTATACAGCAATATTAACTACAGTCACCACACTATACATTAGATCTGTAGACTTACTCATCCCATAGAAATGCAACTTTGTACTCTCTGACAAACTTTTCCCTATTTTCCCTACCTCCTCACCCCTGGTAACAGATTCTATTCTCTGCTTCTATGTATTCAAGTTTTTAGGTTCCGCATATAAGTGAGATCATACAGGCTTTTGTTTCCTTTTTGTATCTGGTTTATTTAAATTAGCATAATGATCTTGGCAGTGATTATGTGAATACAATACCAAAGTTTAGGCAAAACAAAAAAGCTTCTGCACAACAGAGGCAAAAAAAAAAAACAACAGTAAAATGAAACACAGCCTATAGATTGGGAGAAAATATTTGCAAACCATTTATCTGATAAGGGTTTTTATCCAAAATATTTAAGGAACTCATACAGCTCAATAGCAAAAAGTAAGCAATCCAATTAAAAACTGGGCAAAAGACATGAATAGATCTTTTTCCAAAGAAAACACACAAATAGACAACAGATTGTATGAGAAGGTGCTCAACATTACAAATGTTTTTGTTTTTCAGTCGCCCAGTTGTGTCCGACTCTCTGAGACCCCATGGACTGTAGCATGCCAGGCCTCCCTGTCCCGCACCATCTCCTGGAGTTTGCTCAAGTTCACATTCATTTCATTGGTGACGCCATCCAGCCATCTCATCCCATTACATCCAGCCATCTCATTCCATTACAAATAGGAAAACTTAAATCAAAACCACAATGATATATCATCTCGTACCTGTTAGGATGATTATGATCAAAAAATAAAAGAAAGAATCTAGTTTTAATGAGTCAACACTGTTTCTAACACAAGTTAAATAATATCTAGCACTCAAGAGAGAGATGCTGATTAGATGTTGTATTTTGGGTGTAAATGTACTCTGCGTATAGATAGAAATGAGAACAGAATTAAGATCTTTCAGGGAATTTGTAGATACCAAGAAAAAAGCATTTCATGAGAAGGAATGCCACCCAATTCAAAGCATTAATTGAATGCCTGCTCATGCCTAATTTCCTACCTAACAATAGTTCTTGTGTATATGAGCTACACAGTTAGGAGATTAAAGTATCAGAAATTTAGAATTTTATAGTGTTATATTTGACAATGAAACTGAAAGTTGCTCAGTCATGTCCAACTCTTTGCGACTGCATGGACTGTAGCCTACCAGGCTCCCATGTCCATGGAATTCTCCAGGACAGGATACTGAAGTGAGTAACCATTCCCTTCTCCAGGGGATCTTCATAAACCAGGGATTGAACCCAGGTCTCCGCGTTGCAGGCAGATTCTTCATCCTCTGACCACCAGGGAAGCCATCGGCAATGATATCACCATCAAGAATATAATCATAATAGAGGATAACTGTGATAGGATTAAGAAAATTAAATTAGAAAGGAGTGTCTGACCACCCAGTAGAGAGGCTAAAGCCACCAAAAATGGTGAAGGATGTGAATGTAGAAAGAAGAAAGGGGAAATTTGTGAAAATTATCTGGGAATAAGGTACAAAATTAAGATACATGTTGTTGAGTCACTAAGTCATGTCCAACTCTTTTACAACCCCATGGAGTGCAGCCGGCCAGTCTCCTGTGCACATGAGATCTCCCAGGCAAGAATACTGGAGTGGGTAGCCATTCCCTTCTCCAAAGGAATCTTCCTGACCCAGGAATCAAACCCACATCTCCTGCATTGCAGGCAGATCTTTACCACTGAACCACCAGGGAACCTCCTAAGACAGGTGTAGAAGACAACAATAATGAGACACTGCAGATGACAAAGTGTGGTTATATCAAGTGTGGTTATATCAAGTGTGGTAATATCAAGGGGAAAACACTTTGGAAAAGGAATGGGGAGCCGTATCTCCCCTATCTCCAAGCTCTGAATATGTGAGGATTTAGAGGAAAAGTAAATGACTTCACTAAGGCATTAATGGGCTTCCCTGGTGGCTCAGACAGTGAAGAATCCATCTGCAATGCAGGAGACCTGGGTTTGATCCATAGGTTGGGAAGATCCCCTGGAGGAGGGCATAGCAACCCACTCCAGTATTCTTGCCTGGAGAATCCCCATGGACAGAGGAGCCTGGTGGGCTACAGTCCATGGGGTCACAAAGAGTTGGACATGACTGAGCAACTAAGCACACACACACATAGGCATTAATAAGTATTATTTACTATTACTATTATTGATATTATATCTGTTGCTTTTTCTCCATACTTAACAATACTTTGTTTTCCTTCACATTGAATTTGTGTCCATAAACCTAACTATGCATCTGTATTAGTTTCTTAGAGCTTCTGTAACGAATAACCACAAGCAGAAAGTCTTAAAACATGAAGATTTAACTCTATCACAATTCAGGAGACCAGAAATCTGAAATCAAAGTGTCCTCAGGTTGGTTCCTTCTGGAGTATCTAAGAAAGAAACAGGCCCATGTATTTTTTCTCTCCTGTGGCCATCCTTGAGGTTCCTCGGCTGGTAGATGCATCTCTACATTCTCTGCCTCCAATTTCCCATTTTTTTTTATTATTAATGTGTATCTCAGTCTGTCCTTTTCTATCTCCTAAAAAGACACTTTCATTGCATTTAGGATTCATACTAAATCAGAATTTTATTATCTTGATCTTTATATTAATTATATATTATGATAATGCAAAGACTCTATTTTAAATTGAGTCACATTCTGAGGTTTCAAGTAGTAGAAATGAATTTTGGAAGACAATATTCAGCACACTGAAGTCTGCCCTCTCGCTGAGACAAGGCATTCTCATAACTCATTAACCATTGTGTGCTATAGCATAGCAGGTGGCAAGCTCAGCAGTAGGTAATTGCTATGCTGACAAAGAATGACTGGAAATATTTTTAACTATAGAATATACTTTACTACTCACTGCTTATAAAGATAGCTAGTGAGCTTTAGTGAACTAATTTTGTTAAACAATATGAGGTAGTATATATTTTTAGAAAATTGTTTTTTTCTGTATGACTTGAAACGTTAAATGGAGAAAGATATTACCCAGAAATGAGAAAGCATATTAAACCTATTACAAATAGATAGTTGCTCAAGTAAATACATTAAGTATGACTGACTCCAAATTAATTCTGAGAAGAAAAAGAAAAAAATTAAAATAAAGAGGCAAGGCAAGCAATGAAGCAGATTGCTACAGAAAATGGTTGAAAGCATCAATTTTAATTTTATATTATACCAAAGAATACTTTATAATGAATGTGTAAAGAAATAATTCATTACAACACAGTCATCACTCAAAGCCTAAGACACAGCTGAATATGACTGAACAAAATAGCAAAAGGCAAAATTTAGTAAAATTGTTATTAGACAAATAAGAGATTAGTGAGCAATAGAAAAAAGTAATAGCTTAATCATTAATAACTATAAATTTACACTTTTTATTTTAAAAAGGATATTTCAGAATGTGTGCAGGTTATGAATTTAATTTTTAATGAATGTTTAAATTCCAGATTGTATTTTAGGTAAGTGGCACAGAATGAAGAATTTTACCAAATGGAATGTATGTTCTTCTTAGGTACCACTATTTATGAAGTGACAGCTGAATAATATAAGACATAACTACAGTGGCTATAGGAGCTTACCTGATAGCTCAATTGGTAAAGAATCCACCTGCAATGCAAGATTTGGAGAAATAGAATAACAATGAAAGAAATGGTCCAGAAAGGATTTATCTTCAGAAAAGTGGACCACAGGCAAGAGTACATTGCAAGTGAGTGTGGTGACAAATGAGAAGGCAAAAAGACAGAGCCAAACACATTATTTGCAGTACCATGAGAGAATCAAATTAATTAAAGCACTGAATCCATATATTTATGATATGACTACATAAGAATGGCTTCCAAATTTCAGTGTAATAGTTATTTAGATGTTATATGGTGAGAATATTTTGAAGACATTATCTTTCAAAATAGGCATAACATTTTATTGTGATTATTTAATTACCTGGCTTCTATTTGAAAAGATAGTCTCCTTGAATGAAGGCACTGGGTATGTCAAGTTCTCTGTATATAGTCCTAGGCACACAACATATAAATGTTAAATTTGTAATCAATGAAGAATACGATTAAATAGGCACAATGTTTATAGATGAACTAAGAGACAAAAGAAACGTAGAGTGTGATGTAGAGAGGACCAACTCAGGAACATTTAGAAATTTGTTACAGTAATAAAATTGTAAAGCAATAAACACTGAAATGTATGGTGACTGCAAGCTAAGAGAAAAATAGAGACAAAAAATCACATCAAAGGAAAAAAAATAGTTGAGTTTGGTACTGAAGTGATAGGTAAAGAAAAGAAATATAAAGTGTCAGCTTTTATAAAATCCTGCTTCATTTTAGGGATTTAAGAGATGATCATGACATTGATTCTTTTGTGAATAACATAAGAGCTTTCCAGAGAGGACTTTTATCAGCAAAATCTGCAGTGGAATTACAGTTGTGTTCAATTTTATTAAATGTTTTTTCTGTATCTACTGAGATTTGCTGTTTAGTCATTCAGCTGTGTCTGACTCTTTGTGACCGCGTGGACTGCAGCACACCAGGCTTCCCTGTCCTTCACTATCTCCTAGAGCTTGCTCAAACTCATGTCTATTGAGTTGATGATGCTATCCAACAATCTCATCACCTGTTGCCCACTTTCTCAATAATCTATTCATTCTTCTACTTTATAGGAATTCACTAACATTAAGTATAGTCTAAGAGTGTGTAGAATAAGGAAACTTATTGTCACTACACTATTTGTGTGTGAAATTCTGTGTATGAATAATTTTCTTTAGTGTGATACTAGGGAAGAATATAACACTTACTTCAAATTAAATATTCAATATATTGAATTAAATATTCAATATAAATAATGTTTGTGAAAGTGATGAGAAATTATGGATTCTGGTAGACTTCATCCATTATTCTTTAACCTGGCACAATCTTCTATTGGTATCATGGTTAACACAAAATATCAGCTTTTCAATAGTTTGAATTTCAAGGATAATTTTACTAAAAAAGATGTAAGCAAGAAATAGAATTCCCCCAATCATTCATATAAAGATACTTTAATGTAAGAACTACTCAGTTATGGATATAGGTTAATATAGGTTGTAAACACCTCTTATAAATAACTTGGATCTGGTAAAACTGATTCATTTTCAGTTTATAGAAAAAAAAAACTGTATAGAAACAACTGTAACTTAAGTCTGGAACAGCCTCACCAGAATCACCTGTGAAACATTAAAATAATTGATATATGTGGGTCAGTCACATACCTGCTGTATTTGAAACTCTGCAGTGAGAATCCCTTGTGAAATTCCAGGTGTGGAAACACATATACCACAGAAATGTTTACATCTAAAATGGAGAGAAACCATGGCCTTAATTACCCTTTCCAGAAACATAAGATAAATGGATATATTTTTAGAGGACAAAATTTCTTTAACCATTAGAACTAGAAAAATAATTGCTTACTATATTATTTTCTAAATTGTATTATATGCATCTCACTTTTCTTGGTATAATATTAATAGTTCATAACTTTTATTTATTCATTTAGTATTTTAATTTATCAAATATATACTAGATATTTTTTATACACTGGTGATCTTGATGAAAGTGAAAGAGGAGAGTGAAAAAATTGACTTAAAGCTCAATGTTCAGAAAACTAAGATTATGGCATCTGGTCCCATCACTTCATGGGAAATAGATGGGGAAACAGTGTCAGACTTTATTTTTCTGGCCTCCAAAATCACTGCTTATGGTGATTGGAACCATGAAATTAAAAGACGCTTACTCCTTGAAAGGAAGGTTATGACCAACCTAGATAGCATATTGAAAAGCAGAGACATTACTTTGCCAACAAAAGTCCATCTAGTCAAGGCTATGGTTTTTCCAGTGGTCATGTACGGACGTGAGAGTTGGACGGTGAAGAAAGCTGAGCGCCGAAGAATTGATGCTTTTGAAGTGTGGTGTTGGAGAAGACTCTTGAGAGTCCCTTGGACTGCAAGGAGATCCAACCAGTCCATCCTAAAGGAGATCAGTCCTGGGTGTTCACTGGAAGGACTGATGTTGAAGCTGAAACTCCAATACTTTGGCCACCTCATGTGATGAGTTGACTCATTGGAAAAGACCCTAATGCTGGGTAGGATTGGGGGCAGGAGGAGAAGGGGACGACCGAGGATGAGATGGTTGGATGGCATCACTAACTCGATGGACATGGGTTTCGGTAAACTCTGGGAGTTGGTGATGGACAGGGAGGCCTGGTGTGCTGCGATTCATGGGGTCGCAAAGAATCGGGCATGACTGAGCGACTGAACTGTGCTGAACTGAATCCTTGCCTTTTATTGTGTTTTTTTTTTTGTCCATAGTTCCAGGCTTGAACTGATTAACTAAGATGCCCAGAATTTGACTTTCAGTTTATTATGGAATTATGTTCATATATGAGACTTAGTCAGTCAAAAACAAATACTGGGAAGAAGGTACTGTGGGGCTAAATATGTGAAATTGCATTAATGAGCCAAAGAGGAGTGGCCTAACCTTTGCAAAATATAAAGGACAAATTCATAGAAAGTAAAAAATAATAATTACAGGGAAAAGCAAGTTTCTAATAAAGGCCTGAAGACCAAGATACTTTGATATATTACATCATTAAAGGTAATTCACATCGATGTAAAAATCACTTCAAATTATTTTGGTAGCAGGCTGATGGCTGTCCTCTTAACCTGTGGTTTCATAATGAATATCTTTTCACCTTTAAAATAATCTTGAGCCAATCAGCACATATGCAGATAATAACATCTGAAAGTTAAGATAAGAACATTCCTGGGATCCTGGAGGTTTAATTGAGGAGTTCTTCCATTAAATTCTTATTACTGTGCAATGAGGCTTTACACACCAACTAGAAGAAAATGAGTCTATTCAGATAATGAAATAGTACATTCGAAGGGCTTTATAATATTAACATAATGAATTTTGAAAATAAACATTCAATTAGATAGTCATCGAGGAAAAAAAATGGACTTTATTAACAATAATATGTATTTGAAGATTGCTTTTATATGGCATTTCTTAAAATCTTCAGATGTATATAAGGGTCTGGCATGATGACTAATGTAATAACTCAAATGGATTAGAGAAAAATAACTAAAAATCATTGAAAATATATATGCAAATATAAAACTTTTAATATTATTTACTATTGAATCTGGGTGGTAAGCCAAAAAAAATGTCCACCACTAGCAAAAATTCCACATCCTAATACCTGAAACCCAAGAGTATGATATGTAGCAAAAGATACTTTGAAAATGTTATTACATTAATGTTCATGAGATGAGAAGGTTATCCTGAATTATCTGGCTGAGCCTAATGTATTCACAAGTGTCCTTATAGGAAGTAAACAGGAGGATCAGAAATGTGACGAAGAAACTAGAAGTCAGAATGATGTGAGGCCACAAGCAAAGGAATACATGCAGCCTTGAGAAGCTAGAAAAGGAAATAAATATAATAGATTCTCTCCAGAGGGTTTAGAAAGGATACCACACTGCTTACTCATTTTAGACTACCGACCTCTACAACCGCAAGACAATAAATTTGTGCTGTTTTAGGCCACCATGTTTGTGGCAATTTATTGTAACAGCAATAGGAAACTAATACAGAAATTGATAAACAACAGTATGTATGCATATGTGTAAATGTATAAAAATTATTTGTATTTTATACATGTATGTATGTAAAGACATTTGCGTGTGTGTATATAGTAAATGTATAAAAATTATTTGTATTTTATACATGTATGTATATAAAGACATTTGCGTGTGTGTATATAGTTATATATAAGAGTAAATAAGTTGTGCATTATGAATATTTATGTGTATGTAAATGAATCAGGGAATATAAATTTATATGTTACTATACACAGCTTCCCCAATGGCTCAGTGGGTAAAGAATCTGCCTGCAATGCAGGAGACTCGGGTTTGATCCCTGGGTCAGGAAGTTCCCCTGGAGAAGTAAGTGGCAACCCACTCCAGTATTCTTGCCTAGAAAATCCCACGGACAAAAAAGCCTGGTGGGCTGAAGTCCACGGGGTTGCAAGAGTCGGACACAACTTAGCGACTAAACCACCAAACTCAGATTTAAATTGAAGAAAGTGGGGAAGACCACTAGATCATCCAGGTAGCACCTAAATCAAATCCCTTATGATTATACAGTAGAAGTGAAAAATAGATTTAAGGGACTAGATCTGATAGACAGAGTGCCTGATGAACTATGGACGGAGGTTCGTGACATTGTACAGGAGAAAGGAATCAAGACCATCCTCAAGAAAAAGAAATGCAAAAAAGCAAAATGGCTGTCTGAGGAGGCTTTACAAATAGCTGGGAAAAGAAGAGAAGTGAAAAGGAAAGGAGAAAAGGAAAGATATACCCGTTTGAATGCAGAGGTCCAAGGAACAGCAAGGAAAGATAAGAAGCCTTCCTCGGTGATCATTGCAAACAAATAGAGGAAAACAATAGAATGGGAAAGACTAGAGATCTCTTCAAAAAATTTAGAAATATCATGGGAACATTTCGTGCAAAGATGGGCTCAATAAAGGACAGAAATGGTATGGACCTAACAGAAGCAGAAGATATTAAGAAGAGGTGGCCAAAATACACAAAAGAACTGTACAAAAAAGATCTTCATGAACCATATAATCACGAGGGTGTGATCACTCACACTCACCTAGAGCCAGACATCCTGGAATGTGAAGTCAAGTGGGCCTTAGGAAGCATCACTACGAACAAAGCTGGTGGAGGTGATGGAATTCCATTTGAGCTATTTCAAATCCTCAAAGATGATGCTGTGAAAGTGCTGCACTCAATATGCCAGCAAATTTGGAAAACTCAGCAGTGGCCACAGGAATGGAAAAGGTCAGCTTTCATTCTAATCCCAAAGAAAGGCAATGCCAAAGAATGCTCAAACTACCACACAATTGCACTCATCTCACACGATATTAAAGTAATGCTCAAAATTCTCCAAGCCAGGCTTCAGCAATACATAAACCGTGAACTTCCAGATGTTCAAGCTGGTTTTAGAAAAGGCAGAGGAACCAGAGATCAAATTGCCAAAATCCACTACATCATTGAAAAAGCAAGAGAGTTCCAGAAAAACATCTATTTCTGCTTTACTGACTATGCCAAAGCCTTTGACTGTGTGGATCACGACAAACTGTGGAAAATTATGAAGGAGACGGGAATACCAGACCACCTGACCTGCCTCTTGAGAAACCTGTATGCAGGTCAGGAAGCAACAGTTAGAACTGGACATGGAACAACAGACTGGTTGTAAATAGGAAAAGGAGTACGTCAAGGCTGTATATTGTCACCCTGCTTATTTAACTTATATGCAGAGTACATCATGAGAAACGATGGGCTGGAAGAAACACAAGCTGGAATCAAGATTGCTGGGAGAAATATCTATAACCTCAGATATGCGGATGACACCACCCTTATGGCAGAAAGTGAGGAAGAACTAAAGAGCCTCTTGATGAAAGTGAAAGAGGAAAGTGAAAAAGTTGGCTTAAAGCTCCACATTCAGAAAACTAAGATCATGGCATCCGGTCCCATCACTTCATGGCAAATAGAAGGGGAAATAGTGGAATCAGTGAATGACTTTATTTTGGGGGGCTCCAAAATCACTGCAGATGGTAATTGCAGCCATGAAATTAAAAGACACTTACTCCTTTGAAGGAAATTATGAGCAACCTAGCCAGCATATTGAAAAGCAGAAATATTACTTTGCCAACAAAGATCCGTCTGGTCAAGGCTATAGTTTTACAATAGTTATGTATGGATGTGAGAGTTGGACTATAAAGAAAGCTGAGTGCCGAAGAATTGATGCTTTTGAGCTGTGGTGTTGGAGAAGACTCTTGAGAATCCCTTGAACTGCAAAGAGATCCAACCAGTCCATCCTAAAGGAGATCAGTCCTGGGTGTTCATTGGAAGGACTGATGTTGAAGCTGAAACTCCAATACTTTGGCCACCTCATGGGAAGAGTTGACTCATTGGAAAAGACCCTGATGCTGGGAAAGATTGAGGGCAGGAGGAGGAGGGGATGACAGAGGATGAGATGGTTCAATGGTATCACCGACTCAAGGGACATGGGTTTGGGTAGACTCCGGCAGTTGATGATGGATTGCAAGGCCTGGTGTGTGGCGATTCATGGGGTCGCAAAGAATCGGACATGACTGAGCGACTGAACTGAACTGAATCCACCACACACACATTAAAATCCATCTTTAAAATATTAGTACAGTGAGAATATCTTATGATTTTTGAATATGTAAAAATAATTATCTCTATTATGTGTTGTGCTGATATTTGTTTGAAAATTTTAATACTGTTTCCTATATGAAAGTTGCAGGTTAGATTTCTAATGTTACTTTTACTATGATACAGAATCTCACATTGAGATGTGAGAAACTCATTGATATTGATAAAGAAAAAGAGGTTTTTCCTCCTCTGATTTTTCCTTCTTGATATTCTAGGGACTGGCATTTCCTCAGGATCAGGTCAGCGACAGCATCCTAATCTTGCCTGGGGAGGGTTTCAGTGACTAGGAAAGGAGAAAAGAGCTGAGTCAGGGAAGCCAAGTTTTCAAATGAGTTCAAAATGAAGGGCCTGAACAGTGAGTGAAAGGAGTATGGAGTTAAGAAACTGTGGGATTCAAGTCTTCCTCCAGGTTCTCTTTGACCTGCTTTCCACCAGCATCTTGAACCATATTTCTCTCCTCACAGAAGTTTCAGTTTGTTAATTATGCCCTTGTTCTCAGTTTTCCCCCACCTTTTCTTTGTCAACCTACACTACAACATTAGTTCTATTATCGCATTAGTCATTTGGATTGCTCTAACAAAATAGACTGGATGGCTTATGTATAACAAACATTCACTTCCCTTGCTTCTGGAGGCTAGGAAGTCCAAGTTCAAAGACACCACCAAATTTGGCATCCAGTGGGATTCTTTTTCCAATGTGTCCAATGTAGAAGGTTCAAGGGAGCTCTCTGTAGTCTCTCTCTCTCTTTTTTTAAATTTAACTTTTTAATTTTATGTTGGAGTATAGTTGATTCCTGGCTACCCTAACACTTACAGTTGATTAATGATGCTATTTGAGTTTTAGGTTTACAACAAAGTGATTCAGTTATAAATATACATATATCTATTCTTTTTCAAATTACTTTCCCAGTTAGGTTGTTACATAATATTGAGCAGAATTTTCTGTGCTGTACAATAGGTCCTTGTTGGTTTTTATAAGAGCATTAATCCCATTCCTGAGGGCTCCACCGTCATAATCTAATCACCTCTGAAAGAACCAACTTCCAAACACATTAGGCATTAAGATGTAAGATGTATTTTCAGAGAATACATTTAGTCTATAGCAGTTATTCAATTGTGAGTCCTTCTCTGTGGGGGGTTCCCTGGTGGCTCGGATGGCAAAGAATCTGCCTGCAATGCAGGAAACCTGGGTTCGATCCCCTGGAGAAGGGAAAGGCTACACACTCCAGTACACTTGCCTGGAGAATTCCATGGACAGAGGAGCCTGACTCTTCTTACTCCAACATCCAAGTAAATAATGGTGTAAATTTTTCATGATTCAGCTCTTGGACCTTTTCTCTTCTTAATGTATTCAACTTTGAAAAATCAGCATCTCTACATGCTTGTGCACTGCCTAAACTGTATCCGTTGCTCAAATCTTTCTTCTATATATTTCTCTTAGGTTTTTCAAATGCTGTATGATAGTCCCCTCAAGACTTGGAAAACATAATGAAAGTTAATCTTATTAAACTTCTAAAAATGCCATTTTATTGTTTTCTCATTTTTGATTGGCTTTACTGTTTACCTACTTAACAATGCTAGAGGAACCCTCTAGATATTTTTATGGCCTTAACAAGTCAAAAGTCTAACCAGTTACCAAACTGGATAGTTTAAAATTTTTGTTCTTATTTATTTATTTTTGGCTGCACTGTGTCTTCGTTGTCTTGTGAGAATTTGCTCAAGTTGCGGTGAGCCAGAGCTACTCTTCATTGTGGTACTCAGGCTTCTCACTGTAGTGGCTTGCAGTTCTCTTCTTGCGAGCCTGTGCTTTAGGCAAGTGGGTTTCAGTAGTTGCAGCACCTTGGCTCAGCTGATCCATGGCATGTGGAATCCTTCCAGACCAAGGATCAAACTCATGTCTCTTGCATTGGCAGTAGATTCTTATCCACTGCACCACCAGGAAGTCCCAAACAAGACAGTTTTAAGATCAATGCCTTCCTCTCAATCTGCCTTTCTATTATCTCAGTTTAGTGTATATATATATATATATTTCCTTTGGAATTCTCTTCTCCAACTGTGTCCTTTTGAGCCCTTCTGGTGTTCTCTTTTCCTGTACTCCTCATGGCTATTTAGCTATTTATATTCAGCAAAGACTCATCTCATAAGGAATATCTGGGCTGATCATTCTATCTACCTTAGGCAGGTTCTCCTGAGAAAGTGTAGAAATGACTCTTCAGTCCTATGTTTTATTGCTTTATACCCCTTAATTGGACTAGCAAGTTTTATGTTTTTTGATTGATTGATTTCATTTGAATATATATTTTGTGAAAACATGAGAAAAGTGTAATAATAAAGTATTTGAATTTTATATTGAAGGTCATAGTATGCTACTGAATGAGCCTAAATATGAGAATGACATCTTTTAATCTGCATTTTGAAATATTCCAATTCTCATAAGGGTTATTATGTCCTGAAATGTCACAGAAAACATTCAGGGAGATCACTTAAGAGATAATTCTTGAAATCTGTATCAAAAATGTAGATATGACAGAGTAGTGGATACTGAACTTACTTGCGTCTCAGAAATGCTGAAGAAAAGAAAAAAAATAACTTTCAATCTGATATTTGAATTCAGTGAGTCTCTTTAAAAAATAATGATAAAGACATTTTAACTATAAAAAGGCTAATAAAATTAATCAATGGCAGATTTACACTATCAAAAATGTTAATGAAAAGTTTTTAAGCTGAAGGGAATTTAAGAATATAAACAGGCACTTGTAAATACACAAAGGAAAACAAAATCACTGTTAAGTGGGAAATATGTGATTAAATATAAATTTCATTTTAAATATTTCTTTAAGAGGAAATTACTTAGAGGAAAAATGATAACAAATAATATAAAATATGAAGAAGTGGATGACAATGAAGAACAAAGGAGAAGAATAGTATAAATGGAAAAGTTTTTTTTTTTAAATGTTCATATTATAGTTGAAGAGGTATAATAATATCAAGTCAAGGTAGACTGTGACAAATTCAGGGTAAAATTCTAATCCATGATGTGATCAATAAACAAATATGTACAAATAAAGCGAATATAAATATCTAAAAAAATAAGTACACTTAATATAGAAGAAGAAAAATGAAATATTAGCTAATACATGACTGATTCAAAGAGAAAAAAGGAACAAAGACAGATGGAATAAAAAAATATGTAACAAAATGCCAGGCAAACACAACCCTTATTATAGTAAGAGTAAATAGAGTAAAAAACTCCAATTAAAATCAGAGACTGATGAATTAGGTTTTTTATAAAAAGATAAGGTTATAGAATTTTATGTAGAAAAAGCGGTTTATGAGTCTAATAATGGCTCCATCAAAAAGCACATACAGATTCCTATACTAAGATACTAGAAACTCAAATCTTTTTTAAGAAGAGAAATAAAGGAATTTTTCTTCTCTTGCTTTCTCCTCCCTGACAGAGTAGCAGTAGAAAACTGAAAGTTCAAGTCCCTGTTTCCCCGTCTTGCTTGTCTTGCATAAGAGTTGTTTCAACAGTAGGACCCTACTCTAGTACTAAGACCAATGTCTGTTTTGTTAACCTAGTGTCCTGTGAGACATTAAAGATCCAGGTTCAATATAAAGACCCAGATAGATTAAAAGTAAAAAGATGAAAAATTATTCTATGCAAACACTAACCAAGAGAAACCTTGGGTAGCTGTATTAACAATGAACAAAAATAGTTGTTGAGGAAACGGGAGGATATAATAATAGAGGATGTTCCAATTAATCAAAAATTCACTAGAACCAAATAATAGGCTTTTAATAACTGTCAATTCCCAAGGAAGTGGTGCATTCAAGGGGTGCAGCATTTAGCTAGGAACATTCAGTGCTCAGGCAGAAACAGAATGTGAACTTTTTGATAACACATGTCCTGGTTATAATACTGTTTTGATATTCTTAAGTTGTAGTATAAAACGCCATTACAATTTCAAAAGGACATGTCTTGCAGGACTAGTAGCACCCTTATACAAGTTGGTGTTGACTTTCAGTGCCTAGTAGAGTGTTCCGGTAGCATTTGACGTCTCCAAAATCCTTTGCAGTGAATTATTAACTTTAACAGAGTGTCTAAATTTTCTATTTATGCTTTATATGTATTGCTGCTAGCATATTCTATTTTATCTTTAATTGAGGGTTTTACTCCCTAAAAATATAAATTTAAATGAAGAGCTATAGGTAAAAAATGTTAGTAATATGATGTATATGGTTCAACAATTCTATGTCTCTGTTTCCTATTTCTCTGGTAAGACCTGAGCAGTAACACTATATTAATGCTCTAATTAAGACTTATTTTTAATCACTTAAATTGCCTATGTTAGAAACAGAATTTTGCTATTTTCTCTATCTTTTTAGCACTGCTGCACTAAATGTATCCAAAAATGCAAGCCCAACATCTTTATTGATCTATGTAATTAGCACTAAAATCACATTATAGAAAATCTTTCAAAAGTCAAGGTACATTAGGCATAAAGAACTGTTTTTATGTATTGCTATTTTAAGCAATTAGCTTCATGACCACTGTGGTATTTCCTCACAGTATACAAAATTAAAAGGTGACAAAAGAATTACCTGTTTTGAAAGAAATTTAAGTAGTTACAGAGCCTGTAAATAATTTTCAAGAATATTGCAGTAGTGAAGGTAGTAAATTATATTACAGATCCATGTCTACAATGTTTAAGTAATAATGATAATGGCCATTTGTTTCTTTCAGCTTTTGATAAAGAACCATGGCATGTCCAACATATATTCCCTTAAGTGATTTAGAAAGCAATAATGTACAGCAATAATTAAAACACAGTAAAGTACAACCTTCCAAACAACTGCCAGTCTTTTATTGGGGAGTTTTGTAAAGAGTATAAAGGTCTTTGGATCATTGTCACAAATGCCAGTCCAGGTTGAATCAACATGTAAATGAGATTGTGAATCTCTGTAGGATATTCAATACATTGATGTCCATCACAGGCTTAAATATTGGAGAGTTGTAAATAGAAACTGATGAGCCTCACATATTACTGGAAATAATTTCAAGCCCTTCACAAAAATAAGATAAAATTTTATTCGAAGAAGGTAGCAAGCAGTGGAGCATAGTTGAGCACTGGCCTGCTCAATCACAGGAAAATTATAGGTTCTATAATTTACTATAAGAAGGATTTTTGCCTAATTCAGATGTTTTCAGATAGTTTCAAAGGCTCTAATGAAAGTAAAATTCCATCTTGTATCAAACTATCCCTTCCATGTATTTTTCTGATCCCTCAGTATAATTTTAGAGGTGAAATCACCAACTTGGGAGGTTTACACATAGTGAGAAATGGATCCAATGGCTAGACAAAGTGTTTATTTACTTGAAGTTATTTGCGTAGGTAAATGGGGTTTCTTGGAGATTGTTTAAATTAGAGAAAATAAACCAGTAGGAGCCTGAGGAGTAGTGATTAGGTTAGGTTGAGCCTATCAAAAAAGCTATTTGATTATGTGGTTATCTTACAAATAGTCTGTTAATGATAGCAGATATTAGAAAAATATGTAAAAGACAAGAATGTTTATAAGTAAAAATATTTTATGATCAGTTAACCTACAGTTAAAAATGACAGAATTCAACTGAAAAGGAACTTATATGGAATATAATGAAAATAATTGATATGATATACAGAATCAAAAACACCCATCTATAATCTATATGTGGAAAGTGGATTTTTCCTACCTTAATTAGCACGTAAATTTTATTTAGCACTAATCATATGTGGTGATACTTTTTTTTTAAGTGTTTGTTTATTTGGCGTTTCAAGGTGAAACTCTAGTGTTTTCATGTTAGTTTTTGTATTACCAATTACAAATTAACCAGTTTTATACATTTCTGTGTGATATAAAAAATGAAACTATCTTTAAATTTATGTACTAACTTCTTGCCAGGAGCTCTGCTTTGTAAGATATTTCAATGAGTCAGAAATCTACATTCATCATTATTTATTATCTAATGAAAAAAGAAAGTGAAAGAAATCTTAGCTAACTGGACACAAGAAATAACCTACATAGAGAAAAGAAAGATGCATTGTAATAATTTTGCACTTAGGCATAACATTGATAATCACTCTTTGATATTGATGTAAATTGGTGAACTCTTTTATAGAAGAAACTATATATTAGTAGCATTTAGTTTTCTCAGTTTCTCCAGTGGTAGTAGCAGCTTAAGTCTTACATTCTCTCTTGTTCTAAATCACTTAGTTAAAATAGCCAACAATCGATTTGGCTTTGCTTTTCACTCTAAAGTGATTTGATTCAATACTGAATTTATAGTAATTTGTCCTGGAAGCATGTTTTTCACTCTGATTCGAGTCCTCTAGATGTTCTTCGGAAAAAAATAATTCTCTTTATGAGAGAAATGTATTTTAGATCTAGTTTATCTTCTTAATTTTTGCTTAATAAATTTAAATTTATTAATTTAAATATTTATTTAAATAGTTTAAATAGTTTATTTAAATTTATTAATTTAAAAAGTTTAATAAATTTTTGAGTTAATAAAATTTCTAGTTTATTTTCTTAATTCTCTTAATATATAATGAGAATATTATATAAAAATACAATCTAAATGTAAGACGCAAAAGGCAGTTGTAAGCGAGGGTACAATGCTAGATTATCGTTTCTTAATAACTATGACTTAAAATTTCTAAAGTGAAAGTGAAGTCGCTCAGTCATGTCCGACTCTTCGCGACCCCATGGACTGCAGCCTACCAGGCTCCTCCATCCATGGGATTTTCCAGGCAAGAGTACTGGAGTGGGGTGCCATTGTCTTCTCCATAAAAAATTTTTAAAAATTATCTGCAAATAAAACAAATTTCCACAACTGATTAGCAAAGAGTCACACTCTTCATGGTACCTAAAATGCTCACACTATCCATCAATACATCATCAATTATCAAAATTCTTCATTGTAGCCAACCATTTATAAATTTATAAGCCCACTAAAAAAAAACACACGATTATTATTTAATTCACTTTTTAAGGTTTACTCTTCAAAATTGTGATTATCCATAAAGAAGTCTTATCTAATGTATATTAATTTAGGCTAATTTATGTATTTATATATACAAATAAGTTAAATTATGTAGCTAAGGTAAGTAGCTAAGAGTGGTTTCATGTGAAATTCATATAGAAATTACTTAAGCCACTTCTAATTAAGCATACTTTTGGTTGCAAAGTACTATTCAATTGCAGCTGGTAATATATCATCAAAAGTAATTTGTCAATCTCTAGAGTCAGTCTGTTTTTGGTAATTTGGCAAAAGCCTTTTCCAAGAAATAGCAGAAACCCTGAGGACTCACAAGATGGCAGTAGTGTAACATTAATATTATAACAATGTCTGTTATTCGTAAAAGAAAACAAACAAAACTGAGTTTCTAAAGAGAGAAAATACCTTAAAAAATTAACCATGGGAATCAGGTCTGAATAAAAAATGATCAGAAAAGTAGATGAATTTGACATAAATGTAATATATTAAGCTTCAGGCAGCTTAAATGTGATGATTCTTTCTTGTACCAGTTTATTTGTTGCTGATTATTTTTTAAATATTTTCGTGAGGAGGTAATATAAAAGAGGGCTGCTCCTTATCCTTTCTTCTTTCTTATAAGCTGGTGGAAGAGAGCAATTTCCTGACCCTATATTTCATAATTTAGCTTTACAATTCCAGCAGCCACAGCGTAACTCTCTGTGAAACAAAAACATGAAGCATACTCTGTTTTCAAAGTTTGATAGAATATAGGAATAAGTGAAACCATACAGCACAGTGGTTGGTGAGAGACCCATGGTGGAAGAGTGGCATCCTCACTTTAGGTGTGTGACTAAGGCTTCAGTTCTCGAGGCTTTAGTCTCCACATCTGTGATTATGGAAGTAACAGGACTGACCTTTAAGGAAAATCTTGAGAAACAACTGACATACAGCTGTTATCATTGTCTTACCATAGCCATGACTCTCAATGTTAGCTTCCAGAACACACTCAAATTGATATATTTTCTATCAGCTTCAAGTCTTTTCAGCAAAGATGGTTGTATTTCTCTACCCTTTTGTGGCAAAATTTACTGCATTGTTTCCCTGGAACAATCCCACTGTTTGTGTGATTACCATTTTTCCAATTTATTCCTCTATTCTATCTGAGTTATTGGTCCAGTCATGTATTGATAGATTCCAGTGTGCTGTTATTACAGAGCCTTCTCAGGTTGCCTTAATCCGTTCTTTACTGTTTATCTGCACTTTTCATTCCTGTTGACTGTTTTTTTTACTTCAAGTAACATTACTGAATTCCTTTCTCCTTTTCTATTACTTTCAGTCAATCTTAAATTTTTTGAGAAAAAAAAAGTCATTTTGTTGTCCATTTTATTATCAAATTGTCTTAATTCACATATATGTTCAAATGGTTGCTAAATATTAAGGAAATAATTTTGCATACTCTTGTTCTTTTAGACATATTCATGTAAAATATCTAAGGTACTTGTATAATTTTGGGCTTAGAAGTATAATTTTCTATTAGGTTGCTGGATAAAATCCCAAATATCACTAATTGAAATATAACATATACAAAGTCACATATGTAAAAATAATTCATCTTGAGGAATTACTATAAAATAAACATACCTGTACTGTATAACTTCTGTGAACATCAAGAAATAAAAAAGTAGTTCACAAGCATGTTTCATGCTTTATCCACTTACACTCCTATGCATGCTCACTCAGTTGTATCTGTCTCTTTACAATGCCTTGGACTGTAGCCTACCAGGCTGCTTGGTCCATGAGATTTTCCAGGTAAGTAAACTGGAGTGGGTTGCCATTTCCTCCTCTAGGATTATACACTCACTCCTTTCTAAAAGTAGTAACAACTGATTTCTAAACTGATAGATTTGTTTTCACTCATTTTGAACTTCAGATGAATGGAACCACACAATTGCTTAAGTTTTTAGTAAACATTATGTTAACATTAGTGGTTTGTCAAGTTTTTTGTATAGTTATAGTCCATTCCATCCCATTGGTGCTTAACAGTGTTTTAAATGAAGAGACTAATATATATGTGTGTGTGTGTGTATGTGTTTGTGTGTGTATACACACAGAAATTTATATTGCTTCAAACTTGGTGCTATATGAATAATCTTGCTATGAAAAATCTTTTAATTACTTTTGAGAATTTCTTGTGTTCACCTAAGAATGAAATTGCTATGTCCATAGCATATCATATATTTAATTTTTTTAGGAACTATAATAGTGTTCCACTGTTGTAATATCAACTTATGTTCTCATAAGTAGTCTCTGAGAATGCAAATTGCCCCATAGATTGCACATATTATTAATTTTAGACATCCTGGTGACTATATAGTCTCATCTCAGTATGAGTTTTTTTAGAACTTTTTTAAAAAAAACATTTCAAACATTTAGAAAATTGGGAAAAACTAGACAGGGATCAAGACCATTCCCATGGAAAAGAAATGCAAAAAAGCAAAATGGCTGTCTGAGGAGGCCTTACAAATAGCTATGAAAAGAAGAGAAGTGAAAAGCAAAGGAGAAAAGGAAAGATATTCCCATTTGAATGCAGAGTTCCAAAGAATAGCGAGGAGAGAAAAGAAAGCCTTCCTCAGCAATCAACGCAAAGAAATAGAGGAAAACAACAAAATGGGAAAGACTAGAGATCTCTTCAAGAAAATTAGAGATACCAAGGGAACATTTCATGCAAAGATGGGCTCGATAAAGGACAAAAGTTGTATAGACCTAACAGAAGCAGAAGATATTAGGAAGAAGTGGCAAGAATACACAGAAAAACTGTACAAAAAAAGATCTTCACGACCCAGAAAATCACGATGGGGTGATCACTCACCTAGAGCCAGACATCCTGGAATGGGAAGTCAAGTGGGCCTTAGAAAGCATCACTACGAACAAACTAGTGGAGGTGATGGAATTCCAGTTGAACTATTTCAAGTCCTGAAAGATGATGCTGTCTGTGAAAGTGCTGCACTCAATATGCCAGCACATTTGGAAAACTCAGCAGTAGCCACAGGACTGGAAAAGGTCAGTTTTCATTCCAATCCCAAAGAAAGGCAATGCCAAAGAATGCTCAAACGACAACACAATTGCCCTCATTTCACACACTAGTAAAGGAATGCTCAAAATTCTTCAAGCCAGGCTTTAGCATTACATGAACCATGAACTTCCAGATGTTCAAGCTGGTTTTAGAAAAGGCAGAGGAACTATAGATCAAATTGCCAACATTCACTGGATCATAGAAAAAGCAAGAGATTTCCAGGAAAACATCTATTTCTGCTTTATTGACTATTCCAAAGCTTTTGACTGTGAGGATCACAATAAACAGTGGAAAATTCTGAAAGAGATGGGAATACCAGACCACCTGACATTCCTCTTGAGAAACCTGTATGCAGGTCAGGAAGCAACAGTTAGAACTGGACATGGAACAACAGACTGGTTCAAAATAGGAAAAGGAGTACGTCAAGGCTGTATATTGTCACCCTGCTTATTTAACTTATATGCAGAGTACATCATGAGAAACGCTGGGCTGGAAGAAGCACAAGCTGGAATCAAGATTTCTGGGAGAAATATCAATAACCTCAGATATGCAGATGACACCACCCTTGTGGCAGAAAGTGAGGATGAACTAAAGAGCCTCTTGATGAAAGTGAAAGAGGAGAGTGAAAAAGTTGGCTTTAGGCTCAACATTCAGAAAAATCAGATCATGGCATCTGGTCCCATCACTTCATGGGAAATAGATGGGGAAACAGTGTCACAATTTATTTTGGGGGGCTCCCAAATCACTGAAGATGGTGATTGCAGCCATGAAATTAAAAGACGCTTACTCTTTGGAAGGAAAGTTATGACCAACCTAGACAGCATAATCAAAAGCAGAGACATTACTTTGTCAACAAAGGTCCATCTAGTCAAGGCTATGGTTTTTCCAGTAGTCATATATGGTTGTGAGAGTTGGACGGTGAAGAAAGCTGAGCGTGGAAGAATTGATGCTTTTGAACTGTGGTGTTGGAGAAGACTCTTGAGAATCCTTTGGAGTGCAAGGAGATCCAACCAGTCCATCCTAAATGTGATCAGTCCTGGATGTTCATTGGAAGGACTGATGTTGAAGCTGAAACTTCAATACTTTGGCCACCTGATGCGAAGAGCTGACTCATTTGAAAAGACCCTGATGCTGGGAAGGATTAGGGGCAGGAGGAGAAGGGGACGACAGAGCATGAGATGGCTGGATGGCATCAGTGACTTGATGGACATGAGTTTGGGTAAATTCCGGGAGTTGGTGATGGACAGGGAGGCCTGGAGTGCTGCGATTCATGGGGTCGCAAAGAGTTGGACACGACTGAGAGACTGAACTGAACTGAACTGATAGATGTTTCCCATATGGTTTATTATTATTATTACATGTATATGGTAAGCATTTAACATTCTAAGATCCACCTTCTTAGCAAACTTTAAATATACAACACGGTTTTGTTCACTATAAGCACTGTGCTATATAGATTTCCGGGACTTATTTATCTTCTATAACTGAAGCTCTGTACACTTTAACAAAATGATAATATAGCCTATTGGAAATCAGCAGTTACTTTATTATTACTTTTCTGTACCATACTGGATGTAGCATTGAACATGTTATCGGCAAGTCTTATTTATCTTGGTAGTAAACCATTTCTGTTGTATATTTTTCATATGCCTATGGTTTCTAGAATAATAGCTTAATTAGAAATAGATTTTAAGAGATGTATACTAATCATCCTGATAAATAAAATATTTTCTACTTGAACTATAACTTTGTTTTCCTACCATGGTATGTGTTTATGCCATATCAATTTTTGAAAAAATATAATGCTATAAATGAAATACTCTAGTTCATAATTTTACTAAAAACAGATAGTTTTGGCCTTGCCCTCAAGTTACAAAAATGACTGGTTGAATAGTGGAAAATGAGCTATTAGAACAGTTTGTAACTAAAAAACATATTTTCTAAATCAAATTGATTTTGTCTCAAATTATTAAAATAGGCATGCTTATATGGTTAGAAATTGTTTTATTCATTGCCCTCAAACTTGATAACTGAGTTTAAAAATGTCAATTTTTTAAGCTGTACCAAATGTCTAATTTAGTGCTTTATGATAAATCACAAGACACCGTATGATATAAAATATCTATAACTATTGCCACGTTCTTTCCAAAATCTAAATTACATAAGACTGAATCCAATTCAACCAGAGACTGCACTCACACTGATTGGAAGGCAGCATGATAGTGAAGCAACAGCTCTGAATTTAAAGTACACTCGATTTTTAATGCAATACCAGTTCTTAAAATTCCTCTGTGTATAGATTTAAGAAACATTATTTAAACTCGTTGATCCTCCATCTTTCTGTTAAATGAAAGACCTAAGTAAATACTTTCTACAGTCACTTAAAAAGTCTCAGTCATTATGACTTAGTATTCTACAATTTCTATATGAGTCTTTTTCCATATCTCATTTTTAGAGCTCCAAAATGAATTTTTTATACTGGATACTAAAAAGTAAGAGCATCCAAACATTGTTTATGTCTATGTAAAATATTTAAGCTCAAACTTGAATAGCTGATTAACGTCTAAAACAAAAATCATTTTCCCCATTTAACTGAAATCCTGTTGTCAATGACCCTGTCTATAATTTGCATCACCATTATCACAGACACATTATCATCTGTCATATAAAACCTTAGAGATCATCTCAAGTTTATGTCTCATTTTTGAGTTATCCAAAGTCCTGTTGATTCTTCATTCCATATCAATAGGTATTCTTTCCATGCCAATTCTTTCTGATAACTTCAATATCTGCTCACCCTCCAAATATATTTTATTGAATCAATCCCCTCTCCAAACCCACTCTGTGAAAGCTGCCCAGCTAAATATCACTTTTGTAATTTTAATTCTTTTCATAAAATCCCAAATCTCACATCTTTATTGTTCCTTCTTCAGCTTTGATTTTTTAGATATTGTATGAAAGTGAAAGTGAAGTCGCTCAGTTGTGTCCGACTCTTTGTGACCCTGTGGACTGTGTCCATGGGATTTTCAAGGCAAGAGTACTGGAGTGGGTTGCCATTTCCTTCTCCAGGCGATCTTCCGGACCCAGGGATCAAACCTGGGTCTCCTGCATTGTAGGCAGATGATTTACCATCTGAGCCAACAGGGAAGTCTCAAAAAATAAAAGCATGCTCATGCTCAGTTGTATCCAACTCTTTGAGACCCCATGAACTGTAGCCCACCAGGCTCCTCTGTCCCTGGGATTTCCCAGGCAAGAATACTGGAGTAAGTTGACATTTTCTCCTCCAGGGGATTTTCTAACCCAGGGATTGAACCTGGGTCTCCTGCATTGCAGGCAGATTCTTTACCACTGTACCACCTGGGAAGCCCAGGTGATATTAAATATTGTATAATCTTGGATAAAACACTCAAAAAATTTTAGTTTATATAACAGATATTTAAAATATGCACAGCAGTAAAGTAGCAAAACACAAATATACAACATTTTACGTTAGTTTATGATGCAAATTGCATCAAGTTTTTATTAACGTGTCATCCTTATAAATTACCATAACCCCTGCTGGATTTACATTTAAGATGATTGCTTCATGATCACTTTCAGAGTGATCAACTCAGCAGGATTTTAATAATCTACAAACTTTATAAAACCCACTTTCTACAGTAAGTCTAATACTTTTAGAATACAAGAACAAATAATATGTGATTATATTATTCCAAAAAAATATGGTAATTTTTTAACTTTAAAATGCATATTAATAATGTATGCTGACTGAGAACTATTTATTCCAACACATAAAATATTTTAATATTAAAGTTATGTTAAAAATATCAAAGAAGAGTCATTTATTCTCCTAATGATGCACCATGACTCCATGTTTTGAATTTTTATAGGTATGAATAACTTAAGTTATACATTTCCAAGTGATGGGGATTTTAGAGGTTAAGTATATGTACCTGCATTATACACATTATATTTACACTTTTTTCATGCTCATAGTTTTAATTTGCAAGAATAGACCATTCTAATTTCTCATTCTGTCACCCAAAGTGATAGTATAGAAAACCCTAGAATCCTTTTCATATTTGCAAATTTTAATTAACACCCTCCTATTTTAAAAGTAAATATTAACAAATACTTATTGAGAACTTACTATGTGCAGGATAATATACTATAAAATATTACAGTTGGCAATGTGTTTTCAAGACCTAATGTAGGAGTATAATATCCTTACTGAAATTACTCAAAACTGAAACCTTTATGCCCAGATCTATACCTCTAAATTTTTTCGATAAATATTATTGGAAACAGAATTCATTATTTTAGTGATTTTTAAAAAGATGAATATTTTCCAAACTATATCTTTTAACGACCTACTGTTTTTAATTTTATAAGGGGTTTGTGTGCATTTTGTATTTATGTCTGAAATAGTTTATCTATTGTCAATATAAATGATTAAGTCTCTATTTTAGGATTTAGATTACGTTTACTTGATTATATTTGAAAATGTTAGGTACTTGCCTATTTAATTATATTAAATTTTCCAAGCTTCTGGTAGAGTTTAACTCATAAAAACTCTCAAATATACTAGTTTTTTACTCAATCATTTAAAAAATAAAACATTACGTGAGACAATAGCTTATATATTGAGCATCATGAACAATTAATTATAATTGCAGCATAAACTTATTTTGATAGAAACTTACTCTTTTCTTGCTTTTTCACTACGTAAGAACGGGGTAGAAGATGTGAGACAAATGTAGAATAGTGAAGAAATAAAACTGCATCATATGTAAGATCATTTATGGAAAAAAATCTCCTTGAATTTACAGAATAACAAGGGAATTAAGTAGAACAGACCAAATCCAAATTAGAACTTTCTATTGAATTATACTGATGTGAGAGTTGGGCCATAAAGAAGGCTGAGTTTTGAAGAACTGATGCTTTCAAACGGTGGTGCTGGAGAAGACTCTTGAGAGTCCCTTGGACACCAAGGAGCTCAAACCAGTCAATCCTACAGGAAATCAACCCTGAATATTCATTGCAATGACTGATGCTGAAACTCCAATACTTTGGCCACCGGATGTGAAGAGCCAACTCATTAGAAAAGACCCTGATGCTGGGAAAGATTGAAGGCAGGAGAGGGGGACGACAGAGGAACAGACGGTAAAATGGCATCACCGACTCAATGGACATGAGTTTGAGCAAACACTGGGAGATCGTGAAGGACAGAGAAGCCTGGCATGCTGCAGTTCATGGAGTTGCAAAGAATCAGACATGACTGAGAGACTAAATAATAACAACATTAAATTCTAGAATCTAGAATGTGTGGAATATATTTGAGTTTGTAGCGATAAGTCCAAGTAAATTTGAAAGACTCTCTCTTGTCTTGAATTTTCCAGGTGCAAGTTTTCAGGTTCTAAAAGCGCAATGAAGGGAGATGTTCTCTGGGAAGCGCCGATGTGCTTCTCAACACCTTATGTAGTTCAGACCATAGCAGCTGGAATTTATGTGCCAGAGTATAGTTTTTTGAGGGAAATAGTGAATTTTGATACTGTAATCCTTGGGTTTCTGTTGCTTATGAATTTCCTATGATTTAATAGGCTCAAAGAGACTGACAATACTTCTCAGTCATTTTGGTATTAAATGGATGCAGTGCCTTTTGCTGGAGAAGGAAATGGCAACCCACTCCAGGGTTCTTGCCTGGAGAATCCCAGGGACGGCGGAGCTTGGTCGGCTGCCTTCTATGGGGTCGCACCGAGTCGGACAGGACTGAAGTGACTTAGCAGCAGCAGTGCCTTTTGTATTCAGAGAATATACATGCATAATTTTATGTGTGCACATAAATTAACATTTATTTAGAATTAAATTTTTTTTTTTAGTTTGGTACTTCAATAAGTAAATATATTTATCCTTTAGAGAAAACATTATGGGTGACATTTTCTGAAAACTTTGCTTGATGAAAAATGTTGTTTTCTCTCATAAATTTAACCAGATAAAAAATCTAAGGACACAGTTGGTTTTCCTCATATTTTATAAATATTTGTTTACTCTTTTTTACCTTTTGATATTGAAGATGAGAACTCTATTAACATCTGTTAGTTCTTTTAGGTGCAAATAAGTTATCTTGCTCCCAAAGTTTGTATCTAACTCACACAAATTCTTACAGATCTATGATTTTAAATATTATTTTTATTAAAAATAAAATCTTTAAAATTATTACTTGAAAGCAATCTTTGAATCTGAATTTATTCTAAATTTAAAAGTTTGATTAATATTTTCTCGTTTTTATTAACAATCTTTTAGCAAAATATATAACACGACTACTTGTATGAAGGCTCCAATTAATGTTTCTACTAATGTAAAAAAAAATAGATTTTGTAACAATTACAATATTAAGAGAAATAAGACACTAAAATGTAGTTAGGAAATGAAATATGAATTTGCCACATAATTTTTAACAGTTTAGAATATAATTTTGAATTATAAGGTGAGCATTCTTTTTCCTTTTTTATTGAATGCCAAATGTCACTTTTCAAACACTATTAAAACACTGAGGCAAAACATAAAACATTTCTTATTTCAGAATTTAATACTCAAATGGGAGGAGATAAACGATGATCACTTTAACAAAAACACCACCAACAAAAATATTTTTCAGCTAAACAATTGGGAGCAGTCAATGTTTTTCTTGAAGAGTAGTTTTTCCATACATAGGCATAGCTGTATTTTGAAATTATAATTTCTGACACAATTAAAGTATACTGGAGATTTATTAAATGGATAAATATAATGCACTAATGTATTATATATTAATATATGTATAGGTATAATAAATAAAATATCCTTTAAGAGAAAATAAAACTATATATTTATTGATAAACAATAATATATTCTTTTAAAAATTTATTTTTGGCTGTGCTGGGTCTTCATTGCTATGTGGGCTTTTCTCTGGGTACAGTGCATGGGCTTCTCATTATGGTGGCTTCTCTTGTACAGGCTCTAGGGCATGTGAGTTTCAGTAGCTGCAGGCTTAGTAGTTGTGGTTCCAGGGCTCCAGAGCACAGGCACAGTAGTTGTAGTGCATGGACTTAGTTGTTCCATGGCATGTGGGATTTTCCTGGATCAGAGATCCAACCCGTGTCGCCTGCTCTGGAGGGCAAATTCTTTACTGTTGATCCACTAGGAAAGCTCAGGGTTTTGTTTTTGTTTTTGTTTTATTTCTTCTTATACTTCATATGTTTTGAGCAAAAAAAAATATATTATTTTAGTTAAGAAAGAAACAGAACTAATGTAATTCCTTTAATTATGGCCTCATGGCCTTTTGTTCAATTTATCTATGAACAACCTCTGTAAGAATACACTCTGGCTGGATATGTTCATATGATTGCAAAGCACAGAGAGATTTGAGAAGACAGCTCAAAATATGAGTGATATTAATTCATTCAAATTTAGTTTCTAATACAAGTTTTTAATGTTTTGGGTGGAGGGTGATGGGATGGCTGAAACACCCCTGCCTATATTGATTTCATGGTGTGTATTTTTGACAAAGTGATGCATAAAAAATTAAGGGAAAATTATTCTCAATAAAAACCCAATAAATATATGATAATTTTTGAGTCCACCCTTTATAAAATACTATTTGCATAAATAGATGCATTTGTATCATGGATTTCCTTTTAAAATAGATTTAAAGGCCCTAATCTAAATGATAATTTTGCAATTGTTAGCTCAATTATTCAATGGATAATAAAAGTTTATTTTACTAAATCGTATGACTTTAATTTAATATCATATCTATCACTGACCTTTAATGTCATTTCCTTTGTACTTGTTAGATACTTACTAACTGCAAGAGTTTGTGTCTGAGACTTGATTGGAAGGACATAGAGATTTTCCATAGCAAAATTATTATCACCCAGATAGCAGTGAGAAGAGCATGGCATCAACCACCTGCCTGCAGAGAAAATGGGGCCAATTGGCACATGTACAATATAGGCATTTTAAAGTTCATTAAGAAAGAGCTGGCAAGCAGTGGAAATTTTCCCTGATCAAAATCCCTTGATCTTTTTTTAGAGGAAATGTCTTTTAATTGTATGTAGGAGTTCAAATGGACCACAAACCACTATAGTATATCAAGTCTCTATACAATCTTGCTACAGTTTAAGTGTAGCATTTCCATTACTTCTAATTTAGTTAATTACACTTCACCTACCTAAATTCCCATGGCTATTTTCATTGGATGCAACAGTTAATTGCCTTGTTCCAAAGAGACATTATTGTGAGCTATTAAACTACTACTGTTCTTAGTTTCATAATGGCTGCTTTCATTCTTACTTTGAATGAATTCCTGTATCAGGGTCTTATAAACCATTGAAGAGGATAGAATATATATGTTCTAATTCAGTCCGGATATTTTTAAAGCAAGAATTATAATGTGTATTAATTCTTGAAATGTTTTATCAATGATCACATTTTTATACTAATGCAACTGTAAATTAAGTTTCTGTATTTTCTATTAATTTAGAAGGTAAGTGTATGGTATATGTGTATGGGCAAATTACTTTGATAAATAAGCAAGGAATTATATAAAAATGAAAGTTCATTAATAGATGGTAATATTGAAACTAAGCAGGATGTAGAACAATGGCAATATGACACAGGTTATATTAATTACAAGGCATGGTAATTAAGCATAAATAGGATAAATTTCATATAAATAATATGACTTTTACATAAAAATTAGAAACAAAGTATTTGGACAGTCAGATATAGAAGAGAAAAATTGAAATGTGTGAAACAATCAGTTATAATATCACACTTAAGAGCTCTTAATTCATGCTGATGTAGACAAATGGTCTTCACCCCTTTAGAATCTAATGTGTAGGATAATAGGAGCAAGGAGTGCCTAAATTTTGGAAGTCTTGATGACAAACTGGTACTTTGCCTCCTTCACCAAAGCTGCCAGTCATACCAGAGAGAAGTGTCAGCAATTGCTTCCCTTATGACTATGACTATGCATTATTTATTAATAGTTGATACCTGGGACACAGGTTTCCACAAATATAGTTTAAAAAAGAAAAGATGGGGAGGATGACAACGTCAGAAATTAAGGAGAAAATACTATTTAGCAAACACTCTTTTGCAGCAAACAGAAAAGACGATTTTACACATGAGCATCACCGAATGGTCAATATCAAAATCAGATTGATTGCATTCTTTGTAGCAGAAAATGAAGAAGCTGTATACAGTCAGCAAAAACAAAACCTGAATCTGACTGCCTCAGAGCATCAGCTCTTATATCAAATTTCAGGCTTCATCCAGACCATGGGCTAATATCAATGCTAGTATTGGCAACAGTCTGGTTTGTGAAAATTATAGAACCCTATATGACTATCTTCTTTTGGACATCAAGTTTCCCTTTCCAGACAATACTGAAATCAGCAATTATAAGCATTTTACAACAGAAAGAAGTTTATCCAAAGATGTTATTTCATTAAAGGTTTTATTGGGTAAGTGGGGATGGGTTTGTAGCCAAAGTAATTTAAGTCAAGACTCAAACTGATAAATCTTTTTAAACAAAACTTTTCCTTTGGCTACCTTGGGATGAACCTTTCTTGTTCATCTTCCTGGGCTCTATATTCCTAGTTCCTAGTTCCTAGGAAACTGACTCGGGGATGAAGACTATTTTGCAGGGAAAATACTAGGGAGTACTTTCCAAAAAAGAGAAGAAACTGAGCAAAAAGAGGAATTGAACTGCAATTCAGCACCAATAAAAGTCTCAGCTGATCCAAAATCATTCTTGAACAGGGAAGTCACTGTAGAGTTGTCCTGAACTGAAGCAAAGAGAAAGAGATTTTGTACTCCTAGTCAGGTCATTGTAAAGAACAGCACAGCCTTAAGCGAAGGCGCTCTTTTTTTTTTTTTAATAAATTTATTTATTTTAGTTGGGGGCCAATTACTTTACAATATTGTAGTAGTTTTTGCCATACATGGACATGAATCAGCCATGGCTTTACATGTGTTCCCCATCCTGAACCCTCCTCCCACCTCCCTCCCCATCCCATCCCTCTGGGTCATCCCAATGCCCCAGCCCTTAGCATTTGTCTCATGCATAGAACATGGAATGGTTTTCTGTTTCACATATGACAATATACATGTTTCAATGCTATTGTCTCAGAATGTCCCACCCTCACCTTCTCCCTCAGAGTCCATAAGATTGTTCTATGCATCTGTGTCTCTTATTCTGTCTCGCATATAGGGTTACCGTTACCATCGTTCAAATTCCATATATATGCATTAGTATACTGTGTTGGTGTTTTTCTTTCTGGCTTACTTCACTCTGTATAATGGGCTTCAGTTTCATCCATCTCAATAGAACCGATTCAAATGTATTTTTTTAATGGCTGAGTAATATTCCATTGTGTATATGTACCACATCTTCCTTATCTATTCATCTGCTGATGGACATCTAGGTTGCTTCCATGTCCTGGCTATTGTAAACAGTGCTGCGATGAACATTAGGGTACACACGTCTCTTTCAATTCTGGTTTCCTTGGTGTGTATGCCCAGCAGTGGGATTGCTGGGTCATATGGCAGTTCTATTCCCAGTTTTTTGAGGAATCTCCACACTGTTCTCCATAGTGGCTGTACTAGTTTGCATTCCCACCAACAGTGTAAGAGGGTTCCCTTTTCTCCACACCCTCTCCAGCATTTATTGCTTGTAGACTTTTGGATAGCGGCCATTCTGACTGGTGTGTAATGGTACCTCATTGTGGTTTTGATTTGCATTTCTCTAATAATGAGTGATGTTGAGCATCTTTTTATGTGTTTGTTAGCCATCTGTATGTCTTCTTTGAAGAAAGTCTGTTTAGTTCTTTGGCCCATTTTTTGATTGGGTGGTTTATTTTTCTGGAATTCAGCTGCAGGAGTTGCTTGTATATTTTTGAGATTAATTGTTTGTCTGTTTCTTCGTTTGCTATTATTTCCTCCCATTCTGAAGGCTGTCTTTTCACCTTGCTTATAGTTTCCTTTGTTGTGCAAAAGATTTTAATTTTAATTAGGTCCCATTTGTTTATTTTTGCTTTTATTTCCAATATTCTGGGAGGTGGGTCATGGAGGATCCTGCTGTGATTTATGTCGGAGAGTGTTTTGCCTATGTTTAAGCAGGAAGAAGTAACCCAGGAAAAACTCGGCAGTCAAACCCTGTGGCAGTGGAGGAAAACAGCTCCTAAAGCAGTGATCTAAGGCACACTGCAGCATCTACTAAATGGATTCCTCCCCACATGCATAAATCCACTGCCTAGCTCCAATCTTACTCCTTCCAGATATTTGAAACCTGGATTTACTTGCCTCTCTATCAAGTCCACAAGGAGGGAAAAATCCTCTTTTCTGTTTCACCACTTCAGTTCTCATGACTCTCATTCAGGGAGGAATTGCTTTTTTGAAGATCTTAGATAAAACATCTTTTATCTAATAACAACCTTGGGGTGGGGTGCTGTAGATTATAATTAATAAATTATATTTCTTGTACAAACAGAAAATTCTTCATAGACTAAATTTTCATTCATTTTAAAAACTCTAAGCACAGTTTATTCCTTTGTCTATTCAAGGCTATGGTTTTTCCAGTGGTCATGTATGGATATGAGAGTTGGACTGTAAACAAGCTGAGCACTGAAGAATTGATGCTTTTGAACTGTGGTGTTGGAGAAGACTCTTGAGAGTCCTTTGAACTGCAAGGAGATCCAACCTGTCTATCCTAAAGGAGATCAGTCCTGGGTGTTCATTGGAAGGACTGATGTTGAAGCTGAAACTCCAATACTTTGGCCACCTCATGCAGAGTTGACTCATTGGAAAGGAGTCAACTGGGAAGGATTGGGGGCAGGAGGAGAAGAGGATGACAGGGAATGAGATGGCTGGATGGCAACACCGACTCGATGAACATGAGTTTGGGTAGACTCCGGGAGATGGTGATGGACAGGGAGGCCTCGTGTGCTGCGATTCATGGGGTCTCAAAGAGTGGAACACGACTGAGGGACTGAACTGAACTGAACTGAACAAGCTAACTTGGAAAGATAAAGAATGAATCTTCAACCTGTACTTTTTTTGCATCTCATTTTGGGAAGGGAATCTGGCTATTTAAGATGATCTCTGGGATATCTATGACTCAGCAAAGTAGGAGTCAGTGACTTTTGTATGAGTGAAAAAGTCAAAATAATGAGATAACAGAAGCTCATTTCTGTGGAAATTATTTTCCTGAATGGCTAAATATTCATTTACTTTTGTATCATTAAAATATGGGATAAGAAATCCCAAATTAGCTTTTAGCAAAGTGAAATTGTAGAGGAAAATTATATACTGAACTAGATAATGACTCCCAGTACCAAGCCTGTTCAGACAGTATGCATATTTAGCATTTCTAAGTGAAAGCAATAAACTAAAGGATTGCCAAATGATTGTCTTTCACAAAATACCAGATAAAAATGGGTCCCAAAATATTAAGACTCAAATTTAGGCAGTAGCCTCTCTACATAAGTATCCTACAAAGATCATCATTTTAGTTCAGTCGCTCAGTCGTGTCCAACTCTCTGCGACCACATGAACCGCAGCACGTCAGGCCTTCCTGTCCATCACCAACTCCTGGAGTCTACTCAAACTCATGTCCATCGAGTTGGTGATGCCACCCAACCATCTCATCCTCTGTCATCCCCTTCTCCTTCTGCCCTCAATCTTTCCCAGCATCAGGAACTTTTCAAGTGAGTCAGCTCTTCACATCAGGTGGCCAAACTATTGGAGTTTCAGCTTCACCATCAGGCCGTCCAGTGAACACCCAGGACTGATCTCCTTTAGGATGGACTGCTTGGATCTCCTTGCGGTCCAAGGGACTCTCCAAGAGTCTTCTCCAACACCACAGTTCAAAAGCATCAGTTCTTCAGTGCTCAGCTTTCTTTATAGTCCAACTCTCACATCCACACATGACTACTGGAAAAATCATAGCCTTGGCTAGACGGACCTTTGCTGGCAAAGTAATGTCTCTGCTTTTTAATATGCTGGCTAGGTTGGTCATAAATTTCTTCCCAAGGAGTAAGCATCTTTTAATTTCATGTCTGCAATCACCATCTAGTTTGAACTAAAAAATGTCTTTAGTGATGAGTTAGAAAAAATTTCAATTTGTCACCTCAAAGGGCTGAGCTAAACCACTTGAGAGAATTTTACTCCTTGTTACCTGCACTGTTTCTGTCCGTTTCTGCTTTCAAATTTATTGTGCCAATGTGTGTGTGTGTTTGTATGTGTGTGTGTGTGTATATTTCCTCAGCCTGAAGACTGATTTAATTGTGAATGTTTTAATGTACCATTCTGCGCAAATGTGTAATCAGAGGTCTCTTAAGTAGGCCGAACCTACTCTTCTGTGGATATACTCAACCTTGCTTTTCCTTTGTGAGACACAGACTTTTCTTTTCTATTCCTTGATATCACATTGAACACCCAAGAGGAAATGTTTAGTCCCAACCATCTGGCTCATATTGCTTAACAAGTCACAAAGAACACTTTCCCCTTGATTCTCATTTAAGGTTAGAAATACTTAAAATTTGTTGCATATATAGAAATTAATAGATCATGTTTCAACTCTTTGTCACAATAAGATAAATTGCAATAATAAAATAAACTCTGAGTTTTCTTAAAATTATTACTTACCTTTATAGTCCTATATTGGCTCATGTTATAAAATGTATTCCACAACTTCAGAGACAGGGCTAAAGAGAATGGTTTTGTTTTATTTGCATACATGTGTGAGTAGGGTAGTAACTCTTTGCACTATTAAATTTCAAAATGCTATATATAGCTATGAATTCTAGGACACAAACAGGGTTTACTCACTTCAGAAATAATTTATCATGTGATTTTTGTTATCTTGATACACTATTTTAAACCATCTTAATAAATAACCTGGGCATCAAAAGACCTTACAAGCATTTAAGATGAACAAGATTTCATTAGTATCACTTTTCTAATTTTGTTTTCCCATTTTTTTCAAACAATCAAATCTCATCCTCCAAAAAAATATGTATTCATCTGTACATGCGTCGCCATACAAGGAATATTTGTTGCAAACCCCAGAGGTATCGTAAGTTGTAGTTCTAAACCCATTTGTTCTGCCATTAATTATTTCCTGTCAAACTGCTGCACTCTGTTCTCCTTTGGACCAGATTCTAGTCCAATGAGCTGTCTCATAGCACTGTGGTTCTTGATGGTCTTTGTTGAATGACACAGAAGCTGGTAGGTCCTGCCCTGTGAAGGCATATGAATACTTTGAGGGGTAAATTTCAGATGATTTATTTTGGTCATACTATTAAAATTCATGATGTTTGAGGCTTTCCAAGTAATATGAAATGTGGATATTTCTTCCAGGGTTAACCTCACTGGTGGTTGTGAGGGTGACTGAGGTAGTATTTCAATAGCAAGGCTGTTTGGGCACTGAAATGTTGAGTTTATTGAGATTCTTTTAATTTTCTTTCTCATTCTTTCTCTATCAAAGCAGGTGAAGAAGAATTTCTTGCTGTCCCTGAGTTGTAGAGCAAATTCCTCTCGGGCTGATTGGGGTATCCTTCAAATATTTAGAAGTGCTTAAGGTTTTCTGAATAACCGCCAAAATATCTTTCTAATTCTGAAAATGCTGTTTCCCTCCATGTCTTTAGGCATTTGTATACTTTTGTTTGTGTGCCTATATGTATGCATGTGTATGTGCTATGCTTAGTCACTTAGCTGTGTCCAACTGTTTGGGAGCCCATGGACTATATAGTCCACCAGACTCCTCCATCCATGGGATTCTCCAGGCAAGAATACTGGAGCAGGTTGCTATTTTCTTCTCTAGGGGATCTTTCCAACCCAGGGATAGAACCCAGGTCTTCTGCACTGAATTTGGATTCTTTACCTTCTGAGCCACAAGGGAAGTCTATTCATGTGTATGTGTGTATCTTAATATAGTGCGTAAATCTGAATAGAGATATGTAATGAAACATGATAAGAGAAAAGAAAGACAATGACTTAGTTACAAAAGGCTATTATAGCTATACAGTGTTATAATACTTTTTATATTATAAACAAGAAAGGTGAATGTATCAGATTAACATTGTTTTCCTGAAGATCTATCTTTTCACAGGAAAAATACCTGTAAAGAAAATAAGATCACATTAAAAGGCAAATTTTGATAGATTGCTATAAGGTAATAAAACATTTTGCAGTTTTAAAAAAGAAAATAAAAATGTATATAGGAGTGGTTGGCTTTTAATTCCACCTTAGCCTAAATCTGCTCACGTACAAACCTGGCTTGTTGATTGAGTTGTTTCATTAACAATATGAAATGAGACACATGAAACACTTGGGAAAACAGTGAGATTTGGAAGCAAAGAGTAAATTCAAAGAGATGATTTGAAGGTTATATGGTGAAAGTTAAATGTCTCGAACTAATTAGGGCTTCTGGGACTATTATATGTTTATATGTTTAGTTTCTAGGTCAAATTAAGTTTAGTGTCTTATTCTTTAACCAAGTGAAAAATAAACTTAATAAATATTTTATAATGCAATCATTTTTCCTTGGTAATATGTAATCATCTATTATTTCCTTTTTCCTTTCTTTTGTTTGGCAAACAAAAACAGATGGGTAAAAATTAAAGTAATTTGAACTATTTAATTTGCATGTTTTAAATTTCCATTTTAAGAAGTTTGTTTAATAAATTTTAATAAGATGTATCACTTAAATGCCAACTGTACTTTTATGATTAAAATCTAATTAAATTAAATTGCCAGCCATAAGTTCTTTGACATTCAAAAGTCTTTGATCAAACAAAAATAGGTTGTAAAATAACTAAAAGCAATATTGTCTTACCTAATAATTTGATATCCAGAGTTGACACTCTAACAGAATTACTGAACTGGTTATGATCAGTGAAAGTTGTTTTGATTCCACCACATGTCTTTGTTACTTTTATGGGAATTGTACATTCCCAAATTCTATGTGACTCTATTTCTTTTGTTTTTTTTAACACTTAGTTGTTTCAATGAACAGGCATACAAAATAGGAAATAAAAAAACATAAATATGCAGGTTAAATTATGTTAAAGCAAACACTCGTGATAACTTTTCAGGTTACAATATAAAATACTATAAGAATTCCATATTTTTTCCACTGTCCCTGACAGATCTCAAAACTTGCTCTACCTGATAGAAATAATCATTACTTTTTGGTAATAACTTTCTTCAGCTACCTAAATATGCATTCTTATACAATGTCACTTTGGTATTGCCTATATGAAACCACCAACTCCAAATGCTGGCAAGGATATGGACAAACAAGTTTTCCCATCTATCACTGGTGGGTATACAAAATGGCACAGCCACTTTGAAAGACAGTTTGGCAGTTTCTTCAACTAAACAAATTCTTACCACATGATTCAGCAATTTTGGTACTCAGTATTTACCCAGAGGAGTTGAAAACTTAGGTCTACTCAGAAACTTGCACGTGGAAGTTTACCGTAGCTTTTTTCATACTTGCCAAAACTTGGAAGCAACCAAAATGTCTTCCAATACATGAACTGATAAACTGTGGTATATCAAGACAATATTATATATCACTAAAAAGAAATGAGCCATCTATCCACGAAAAGACATGGAAGAATCAAGTGCATATTACTAAGTGACAATTGGAAAGGCTACAAGCTGTATGATTTGAACTGTATGACATTCTGGAAAATGTAAAATTATGGAGACAATGAAAAGATCCGTCCCTGCTAAGTGTGTAGGTGAAGAGAGAGATAAATAGGCAGAGCATGCAGGATTTTAAGGCAGTAAAAACACTCTGCATGATATTTTAATTACAATATGTTGCTATGCATTTGTCCAAATCTATAGAATATATAACACCAAGAATGAACCCTAAGGTAAATTATGGACTTTGCATAATTATGATATATCAAGGTAGGCTCATTCTTGGTAAAAAAAAAAAAAAAAGTATCTTTCTGGTAAGAGATGTTGATAATGCAAGAGGCCATGCATGTGTGAGGACAAAGTTTAAATGTGCTGTTGTTGCTGCTAAGTCGCTTCAGTCGTGTCCAACTCTGTGCAACCCCATAGACGGCAGCCCACCAGGCTCCTCTGTGCCTGGGATTCTCCAGGCAAGAACACTGGAGTGGGTTGCCATTTCCTTCTCCAATGCATGAAAGTGAAAAGTGAAAGTGAAGTCGCTCAGTCGTGTCCGACTCTTGAGACCCCATGGACTGCAGCCTACCAGGCTCCTCTGTCCATGGGATTTTCCAGGCAAGAGTACTGGAGTGGGCTGCCATTGCCTTCTCTGAGTAAATGTGAAATCTTTGCAATTTCCTCTCAATTTTGCTGTGAATCTGAAACTGCTACTGAAAAAGAAAGTTTTCTAAAACTTATTTTGGTAAACAAAATGTAATTTATGACCTTTAGTCTATGTTAAGAATTCATTTGGAAAAAAAAAATACAGTCATTAACACAAATAGATGTGGAAATGTAGTTACTCAGAGATAAAAATTCTAAAATCACTAAAACAAAGACAGGAAATAAATGAAAATATTCAGTTAGTTTCAGAGCTATTGAGACAACAATCTACTAAGAGACTTGAGGCTTCTTAAGTAACCTAGAGCATCTATTTTATAAATTAAACTTCAAATAATTTACTTCACTCATGTAGAAAAAAAATAAAATTTAAACAACTGTATCCTATATTCTAAACAAAGAGTTATTTATTTTAGAAATTTAGTTCATAGTGCCCCTGTAAATTTATTAATGAAGTCAGAGGTACTTTCATGTAATATCCTCATCGTGACTTCTATAAATGTTTGCGGCTTTGAGTTTTTATTGTCGATATAACGGAAAGAACTCTTGTACGTACCAAAGACAATACAGTCTCAAGGGAAAAGCCCAAAATTAGCAGAAAAAATGTCTTAAATTTACAATGTTTTTAATGCATTTTTGAAAGTCCAATGCTAGTTTAAGCTCATTTTCATTTTAAAAAGCTAGATTAGAAATACATCAATCCATTGAATTTAAGTCATTTAATTTTGCATCTGATAATTTTTCAAAATGACAGTTTTTCCTACAGGGATAATCCTAGAATTTCAAAACCTTTCTTTAGTTTTCTTAAATTTTATTAAAAATGCAGGAGGCATTCTCCCAAGTTCTTAACTTGTTAAATTATGCTAGCAAAAGACATCAATTTGCTACTCTATATTAAATAACTTTATTTACCTTGTTTTGAAAGTATCTCTTATTCTTAATGAAATATTAATATACTACATACATTCTCATTTTAACTCCATGACTATGGAACCACAACGTGATGCTAATTTAGGCATCAAATATATGTTATAAAAATGCATAGAATTCTGTATTTAAAAATAAATATTTTATTTAATAGAAACTCAATGTTGCAGCATTTATAGTACTAGATGAAGGCTTAACAAATCCTTTCAATTATATATTATCCTAATCTCTGTAACTTTGTAAGAACAATGTAAATTGATAGGTGATTTGCTGGTTGCAGAGGGGGAAAGTAGAAATATATTTAAGAATGCATCTATTATGTTTATCCCAAAATATTAATCAGGGTTATTATACTACTAAATATATATGTGACACTTGTTAGAAATTCAGAAAAAATTTACTTTGCCACTAGAATTTATATTCAGTTGCTTCTGCTGCTGCTTGAAATTTCCAAACCTTGAGGTTTTTACAGTTTATTTTTACATGTTATCTTTGCCACCTAACTCAGTCTAGATTAGTCTTAATTCATTTTTATGATACTATTTTAATCATCTTTAAATTCTCACTGATTTTTGACTAGTCCTTACATCTGGATTAATTCTTAATTTGTTTCCCCTTTTTACCACTCCCAGACTGACAGGTGAAGGTACTAAACTCACTTCTGAAGACAAACACACCATTTTTATTTCCAACCATTATTCAGCACTCAGTGGTATGTCCAACTCTTTGTGACCCCATGGACTATAGACTGCCAGGTTCCTCTGTCCATGGGATTTTCCGGGCAAGAATACTGCAGTGGGTTACCATTTCCTTCTCCAGGGGATCTTCCCAACTCAGGGATCAAACCCGCATCTCTTGTGCCTCCTGCATTAGCAAGTGGATTCTTTACCACTGAGCCACAGTGTTACTCACAAATCATTTCACTCAACTGCATTCAACTCAACTCTGTTATGTAATTTCCATAGTTCCTATTCAAAAATAGCCCCCCTCAACTAAAGACTGAATTTCACTCTCACTTTTTCATATTTCCAGACTAACTTGGTTATGTAGTTAAAAACAAGGAAGGAAATAACAAAAAATTTACCAGACTGGGTTGCTTTAAATGTTCCTGTTTGATTCTTAACTGTGTCATCTATATAGCATTATTCTCTGCTGTCTCCAAAGAAGAGATGGGCTCAAAATTTTGCCTAAGGTGATTATAAAAGCTTCCACAGGAACACAGTACTTGATGAAACTTTCAAATCTTCCAGAATTTGCCAGAATTAGAAGAGGTCATTTAAGCATGGAGGCTTGAGAAAACCTAGATCATTCAAGAAATTGAACAGTAGATGTACATAGTGTATCATTTTGTGTAAGTGTGTTTTAAGTTAGTGTGTGTGTGTGTGTGTATGACAAGTGGATTGGAAAGGGAGTGAAGGGGGTCACTAATACTGGGGTAGCCGGGATGACTAAAGTTGGGGGAAATGTGTGGGATACACTCAAATATGCACTGCTAAGATAATCTGAAATCAGTCTCTTTTAACATAGTAAAGGAACATGTACTGCAAAATTTCTTATCAGCTAAATGAGACTATCCAATATTCACTACCTCATTTGTCGCACATAAAATTTGAAAGCATTCATAAATATCAATATTTCATAATTTCTTTAGGCAGTATATTTTATAAAATCATCTTTCTAGGGTAAATTTCTGCTCTTGATATCCCGTTTCTTTACTAGTTCTGTCATTAAACTACTCACTTTTGATTGACAATGAGTTATGCCTTGTTGATTAAACAAATATTTTATTGGCCTAAGCAATTTTACTAATCAGTAAGTACACAAAGAATTTTTGAACATTTACTCTATACATTCATATTCTTAAGAATAACTTTTAATGCAGTCAAGTGTCTGAAGTCATAATTCCCCTGGCCAGAAGATGAATAGAGACTGGCAAGATAAATATCAAACAGAATAGAATATCAGATAAAATGTAATTAAAATATGTGATAATGTATGAATACTAACATTGCAAATTTTTAGTCAATGTGAATACTAAAATATTTTAAATTACCATTTTGAGGATTAACACCTCTATTATAATTATAGTCTTGAATAATAGCCATCTGTTTAAAAAAAGTCTAGTAAAAAGTGTTTCATGAAATACACTAAATAATGGTCATATTTTTTTGTTAATTTATCTACCTATGATGTACTCAGTGGTATTTTGAATGACTTATTATCTAACATTTTGTATGACAATAAAAAAATCAGATTAGAACATGCTATGAAAATGATGAAGACAGTGAAGAATAAGAGAAAATTGAAGAGAAAATACTCTGGAGATGGTTTAGATTTAAATCGCAGCTCAGACAAGTACTAGCCAAGTAATCTTAGGAAGTTTAATCACTCTACTCTTTAATTATTTGTCCTCATAATCTTCATGTGTAAAAAGAGAAATAATTAATTTATGTATACCTACTCCATAGGGTTATTGTGAGACTTAAATGAGTTAATAGATCTGAACATTTAGAAAACTGTCTAAAAAAGATTAAACACTATGTTAAGTGTTTGCTGTGAGGATAATAGCCACTTGTTGATTAGTGGAAAAACCTCAGAGCAGGAATCAGGAGCCTAGTTTCCAGGTTTAGTTCTGTCTCTAAATGAGACATAGTTATGAAGCCATAGAAAAGCACTGTTTGTATTTTGATTCCTTTGTCTTCTGAGTGAAAGTTTTGAAATCGATTTTACATTTTTTAAAATAGACTTATATTCAGTTCAGTCGCTCAGTCTTGTCCAACTGTTTGCGACCCCATGGACTGCAGCATGCCAGGCATTCCTGTACATCAACAACTCCTGAAGTTTACTCAAACTCATGTGCATTGAGTGGGTGATGCCATCCAACCATCTCAACCTCTGTCATCCCCTTCTCCTCCCGCTTTTAATCTTTCTCAACATCAGGGGCTTTTCAAATGAGTCACCTTTTAGCAGCAGGTGGCCAAAGTATTGGAGTTTCAGCTTCAGCATCAGTCCTTCCAATGAATATTCAGGACTTATTTCTTTTAGGATGGACTGGTTAGATCTCCTTGCAGTCCAAGGACGCTCAAGAGTCTTCTCCAACACCACAGTTGAAAAACATAAATTCTTTGGCACTCAGCTTTCTTTATAGTCCAACTCTCACATCCATACATGACTACTGGAGAAACCATAGCCTTCAGTAGATGGACCTTTGTTGGCATAGTAATGTCTCTGCTTTTTAATATGCTGGCTAGGTTGGTCATAACTTTTCTTCCAAGGAGTAAGTGTCTTTTAATTTCATGGCTGCAGTCACCATCTTCAGTGATTTTTGAACCCCCCCAAAAATAAAGTTTGTCACTATATTAATAGTAGTATTACTTTATTACTATTACATATTACTATATTCCTAGCAGCAAATTAATTGACCCATGTTTGTGCTTGGTGTCTTTATTGTTAAAATATTAATATTTTACTCATTTCTTTTCCAAGACAGACAGTATACAGACATAAATGTTAATGAAATATGTATATCATATACTGAAAATAGAGATATTTGCAACTATAAAACATTTGTTGTGCGTGCATGCTAAGTTGCTTTAGCGGTGTCTTCCTCTTTGCAACACTATGGACTGTAGCCTGTCAGGTTCCTCTGTTCATGGGATTTTCCAAGAAAGTACGCTGGAGTGGGTTGTCATTTCCTCCTCCAGGGTATCTTCCTGACCCAGAGATTGAACCCATATCTCTTGTGTCTCCTGCATTGCAGGTGGATTCTTTACCATTTGAGCCACTGAGGAAGAACCACATGCCATGGCATTTCTTCTGAAAAAAAAACTGGAAAACTCAATCAAAAGAGTTAATTAGTGACTCATTAATTATTTTTATTTTGTTCTATCTTGGGAACAAATTACACAAATGGTCTAACAATTATCAAAGCCCTGTGACCTACTTAAAGTTGTAGGTATAGGACGTGAGAATGTTAATGTCATTCTGTCACTATGTCGTGTCCAACTCTTTGCAGCCCCATGGACTGCAGCACATCAGGCTTCCCTGTCCTTCAGTATCTCCTGGAGTTTGTTCAGATTCATATCCACTGAGTCAGTGATGCTATATAACCATCTCATCCTCTGTTGCTCCTTGTCCTTTTGCTTTCAATCTTTCCAGCATCTGAGTCTCTTCCAATGAGCTGGCACTTCGCATCAGGTGGCCAAATATAGGATCTTCAGTTTCAGCATCAGTCCTTCCAAAGAATATTCAGGACCGATTTCCTTTAGGATCGCCTCATTTGATCTTGGAGTTCAAGGGACTCTCAAGAGTCTTCTCCACCACAATTCAAAAGCATCTATTCTTCTGTGCTCAGCCTTCTTTGTGGTCTAAGTCTCACATCCAACATAACTACTGGAAAAACCATAGCTTTGACTATCCGCACCTTTGTCAGCAAAGTGATGTCTCTGCTTATTAATACTCTGCTGCTGCTGCTGCTAAGTCGCTTCAGTCGCGTCCGACTCTGTGCGACCCCATAAACGTCAGCCCACCAGTCTCCTCCGTCTCTGGGATTCTCCAGGCAAGAACATTGGAGTGGGTTGCCATTTCCTTTTCCGATGCGTGAAAGTGAAAAGTGAAAGTGACGTTGCTCAGTCGTGTCCGACTCTTCGAGACCCCATGGACTGTAGCCCACCAGGCTCCTCCGTCCGTGGGATTTTCCAGGCAAGAGTACTGGAGTGAGTCGCCAGTGCCTTCTCCGCATTAATATTCTGCCTAGGGTTAATACTCTGTCATAGCTTTCCTTCCAAGGAGCAAGCAGCTTTTAATTTCATGGCTTCAGTCACCCTCAGCAGTGATTTTGGAGCCCAAGAAAATAAAATCGGTCACTGTTTTCTCTTTTCCCCCTTCTATCTGCCATGAAATGAAGGGACTGAATGCCATGATCTTAGTTTTTATAATATTGAGTTTTAAGACTGCTTTTTCGCCTGCCCCAAATAAGCCACTTTGGCACAAGGGTTATTTTGAACTAAAGACTATTCAGAAACAGAAGATACCCTAAAAAGCTCTTTGCCTTTCCTCCATTTGCCTAAAAGCAGGAGACGCATCAGTCTGGAGATGGCACTGAGAGGAATATACATAACAAATCTTCCTAAAGCAATTCCTATCTTCCATTAGTTTTCCCCATATGTTTACCCCTTCAGATTGCTACCCTTAAAGGCTTAATCTTTTTCTTTGCCTTTTCACTTTATTACAGGCTGCATTGTTCTTGGTTAAGATGCCATATAAATCCAAATTCTAAGTACCTCTGAGTTATCACTGAGTTTCTCCTACATATACATGCTCTACATGTGTTAATAAATTCTGTTAATAAATTAACAATAAAATGTTAATCTGTCTTTTGTCAGTATAAATATCAGGTCCCCAGAAGGAAAACAAGGAGGGTTAGAGGAAAAGTTTTTTCTTCCCTTACATAGGCTTAGCTTTTTGTATTAAGCTATGGGAAATCAACTCTTTAAAAAAAAATACTGTACAATACCAAATTTTGAAATGATTCTTGAAATGCATCTAGTGTTGTCTCTAAATACAGTTGGCATGAAAATGTTCTTTCACATGTAAGTACTGCTTTTTTCTGAAGAACAACTTGCCTAGTGTCTTAAACTCAGGTGTGGAGTTTCTGAACAGATTGCCGTTTTCAATGCATCTATAATCTTGTTCTTTGTCTTCATGTAGCCTGTCTGATCAGAAAATTTCTGTAATTCTACATTATGCAAGAGATGGAAGCCTTTTCTGCTAGAAATTTTCTATAAAATAAATGTCAGGAATCTTCTGAAGCTAGTAAAAAGTTTTAGATCTAAAATACACCCAAGCTAGAAAGTTTAAAATGATAGGGCTATCAGAACAAGCCTCAGGGACTATAGAACTACTCTGTAATAACAGTGAATATCTCAAAGTGACAGGGAAATGAGTGAAGACATTTGTTGTAGTAGAATGAGCAGAAGATTGGAATCAGGGAGGCCTAGACTGGAATTCTTACCACTAATAATCAACCTTGGAAAATTGTCTGAGTTCTCTGAGCTAAATCACTTTTTCTACCTTTAAAAAGTGGATTCAGTAATTGAGCCTAATGAGTTAGTGCAAGACAACATATATGAATGTATTCAGCACATATACATGATGGTCCTGGCAGTGCTCAAGAAGCATCAGTTTCATTCATGTTGACCTTCCTAAGGAATCCTGTTCTTTAGTGTATCAGCCATAGTTTGGTGTCTGATACTATACATTAAACATCTAGCAATGCCTCTCTATCACTTCTGTACATAAGGAAAGTAAATGATTATGAGAGCTAATGAATTTTCCAAGATGAACCCTGTATGAATTACAAATTGGCCAGAATTGTTCAGTAAGTTATTCACAGCATCAAAATAAAAAAAAAATGTTGAGTAAGTTCCCAAATACTTTGAGTCAAATCTACTTTAATTTTATCACCTAAACAGATCATATATCTGATACACACAAAAAAATACACTCTACTAGAAACAAATGGATTACAGCTCTATGTTTTGTTGTATGTGAAAATTTAAATTTTAATATTCAATAATTAGGATAAATCTACTAGTAACTTTGCTTCACTTGACATGATTCTATTCCTATCACATCCCAGAAGCAAACCTGACAACTAATTTATAGAATTATAATTAGTTTTTCTCTTAATGTATAGGAAATCTTTAAAAAGTAAAAGTAAAAATCACTAACTGAATTTTATCTAGAGCTACCTTTAGCTTTAGTTTATGGTTGTTTATAGAAAACTACAACTATCTTAAACCAGGGTGAATTAATCAATAAATCAGCTATAAATATGTTAGGTATCAAAATGAGAAAGATCTACCAATTAATTCTAAATATCTCATAATTTCCAAATTACTCAAAGACAAATGTTTTTTTCTATTATTGTCTTATATTAACAACAACTTGCCCAGAGAACAAAGCATAAATAGAAGTCTGGTTTGTCTCTGGTTTCATAGAGAATTTGATTCTAAAACAGTATTCACTCATTTACCTCGATTCTTTTTACCTCATAGTGAAGTCAATGTAAACATTTATCTTTTCCTCTAAGTCTTGAAAAGTATTTAGAAAATTTACCTTGGCACATCTATGGTTGGTGTTATTTTAACCTAATCACTCCTACATTTCTTCCAAGCTAAAACAATGAAGATTTATGTAGACTGTGAAAACCTTAACTGTTGTCTTTTTTTTTTTTTTATTAATTTTTACCTTTTTCTTCCATTCAGCTTTAGGATCATGACATTCATGTTAAATCCTTAATTTAAATTTGTATCATACTATAGCTAGGTGCTGGCATTTAAAATATTAAAAAATGCACTTTTTAAGCATAATGACTTTCAAATATTGCTAATAATATTTAGAACTTCTTTGGCATCACTAGTACTGAAATCAGCTTTTTATCTATAAAAAAACATAGGCTTAGCTGTACATGGTTAGTGTATGGGATGGATAACTATCAAATCTGCCCATTACGCTTGAGAGAAAAAATTAAATGGAAGATAGCTTAGATTAGTATTCATTTTATAGTGTATTTTTTTCCTCTGAAAAATCTGAGAGATCTCTATTGAAACATGAATTACAATAATAATATTCATTTATAAAAGAAACTAAGAAGTACAAGCATATGGCTAACAAGAGGAGAATAAAAGAACACTTCATTGAATATGTTTTGTAAAACAACAATCCTGAAGGGTCCCAAGCAACACTTTATGAACAATAAAAACAAAAATGAAACCCTTAAACAAATAGAATATTTAACTTAATTTGGCCAGATTTTTTCAAAAGTATTTGGGGTTACATGGGCATTTCACTGAATTTATTTTCGTGTTATATTTAAGAAATAAAGACATTAAAACAAAAAAAAACTGCTTTAGCATTAATAAGAATTACCTGACTCATTGTCATATAATTATCAAATAAACACATCCATTAAACTTTAAAATTAAGCCCATGTATCTTAAAGAACTGTATCATATATAGGACACAGAGGGCAAATGTACAGACCTTAAAAGACCACAAACTCTCAAAGATCACATATTATTGGCCACCATACTGACAGTAGTAGGTAAAATATAATCTTGGTACAAATTAAAACTATTTACTTGGGTATTGCATAAAACATGGAGAAATTTAAAACACAACCTTTGTGGTAACAAAGAAAATCTAAAATCAGACTCAGTAAAAAAAAAAAAAAAGTCCAAGACCTTGCTAAATATTGTGAAAATCAACCAGCATTCACCATTAGTTTTACTTCTTTGTCAAGGAGAACAATAACACATTACAGGGATATTTCAGGCAGCTTGGCTTTGCATAATGTATGGCATAGTGGTATTCATCAGTGTGTATTCTTTGCCAATCAAAGGAACAGTTTCCCATTGTGTAGTGGTGTAAAAGGAAGCCTGAACAACTGGAAATAAAGAATAAAGAAAAAATGGACTTGTATAAAACATCTATCAAAAATGTCATGAAAATCATGTTTCAACTTTTAAAAAATATCTATAAAGTTATTTCAGCTAACATAGAGCTATATAAGATAGAGTAATTCTGATTGTCACCTCAATGCCAGTGAAGAGCTTTAATTTTTTAATGATATGAAATAAAAGACCAAGCCTGTCAAAATATTTTTCAAACATGTGCAATGAATTTACAAACTTTGAAGGTAACTCTGAAAATTTGAAAACCTTCAAAAAAAAAAAAAACTACCTTCAGTGTTAATTGTGAGTAATGCTCTAATGCATAGAGTTTTGTTATAGGTCATGAAAACATAGAATTGGATCAGGAAAGAAAACTTTCAGTCACATAAGTCTGATGATTACCTTAAACAGGTTTTCCATTAGGCTTGGCACATTGCTTAAAGTTATATTTTCCAAAGTAATTGTGTTTCTATATCCCCATTTGTACATGTTTATTCAAGGTTGTACATTTATATAATTATTACACAAATATAAAGTCCCAAGAGAAAAATTTCTCTATGGTATTGATTCCATAGGACGTGTGCTTATTTTTCCCATTGATACTAACATCTGTTATCACACAATAGAAACAAGCACTCCTTCAACTTTTTCCCTAAAATCAATATGGCATCAGTTCAGTCAGTCAGTTCAGTCGCTCAGTCGTGTCTGACTCTTTGCAACCCCATGAATCGCAGCACGCCAGGCCTCCTTGTCCAACACCAACTCCCGGAGTCTACCCAAACCCATGTCCATCGAGTTGGTGATGCCATCCAGCCATCTCATCTTCTGTCGTACCCTTCTCCTCCTGCCCCCAACCCCTCCCAGCATTAGCGTCTTTTCCAGTGAGTCAGCTCTTTGCATGAGGTGGCCAAAGTATTGGAGTTTCAGCTTCAACATCAGTCCTTCCAATGAACACCCAGGACTGATCTCTTTTAGGATGAACTGGTTGGATCTCCTTGCAGTCCAAGGGACTCTCAGGAGTCTTCTCCAACACCACAGTTCAAAAGCATCAATTCTTCAGCACTCAACTTTCTTCACAGTCCAACTCTCACATCCATACATGACTACTGGAAAAACCATAGCCTTGACTAGACAGACCTTTGTGGCAAAGTAATGTCTCTGCTTTTAAATATGCTATCTAGGTTGGCCATAACCTTCCTTTCAAGAAGTAAGCATCTTTTAATTTCATGGCTGCAATCACCATCAGCAGTGATTTTGGAGCCCAGAAAAATAAAGTCTGACACTGTTTCCACTGTTTCCCCATCTATTTCCCATGAAGTGATGGGACCAGATGCCGTGATCTTAGTTTTCTGAATGTTGAGCTTTAAGCCAACTTTTTCCCTCTCCTCTTTCACTTTCATCAAGAGGCTCTTTAGTTCTTCTTCACTTTCTGCTATAAGGGTGATGTCATCTGCATATCTGAGGTTATTGATATTTCTCCCGGCAATCTTGATTCCAGCTTGTGTTTCTTCCAGCCCAGCGTTTCTCATGATGTACTCTGCATATAAGTTAAATAAGCAGGGTGACAATATACAGCCTTGACGTACTCCTTTTCCTATTTGGAACCAGTCTGTTGTTCCATGTCCAGTTCTAACTGTTGCTTGCTGATATGGCATAGTATACATTAAATGTTGATCAATTTTAAATAATACATTTATTTCTGTTAGTTTTTTTTCATTATACTTGGACCTGACAAAACTTTTTCCCTCTGTTTTATTCTATGTAGCATTTTATTAGAATAGAGAAATCAAATTCAATGTCGTTCAAATTTCTTAATATTTTTTACTTTAATTCATAGTGCATTTTAACTTTTTCTTATGAAAAGATCATTCTCTTTTTTTCTCACTGACATACGGCAATAAATTTTCCTCTAAGGAAGAAAGATTTTATTGCTACTAATTTATGGTATAAACTTTTCATGACTTAAAAGTTCAGTGATTCCTAGAACATATTGGATGCTAATACATTAGTATTAAAAATTTGTTTTGTTATAATGATAGATATTTCCATGAATTCTAATTCAACATAGCTCAGATTCAAACTCGATCATTGTTATTTGGTTAAATAATGAATTTGGGTTGCTAAAGGCTGAATAGAACTGCATAAAGCTTACAGCAAATTAATCGTAAGGTGTTTCAAATACAAAACAGCAGAAACTTAATACTCTTTTTTTCCTTACTTTTGGAAGATAGTGGAATTGAAAATACTCATCCATCGTAAATAGATAAGAAACTATAACAGGATCTCATTCAATTGAAAATCCATAGCTGAAAGTTCTTTAAAAATGTAAGAACTTTGCAGAGGAAGTTAATCAAAGCACTATAAAATTAAGTAAGGGCTTGATGCTAAGGGCATAAGAATTTTAGGCCTGGAAAGAGCAAGAAATCATCTAGTCCTTAGATTTCATGACATGGATAAGAGATGCTTAAATTCAGATCTGATTTCAAATCCACTCCTATTGGGATCGAAATCACGTCACCTGCATCTACTGTATTCGCAGGCAGATTCTTTACCACTGAGCCACTTGGGAAGCCCTTAGAGTGTACCTAAACCAGAGTATATGGGCTTCCCTGATGGCTCAGTGGTAAAGAATCTGCCTGCAATGCAAGAGATTCAGAGATTTGGGATAGAATCCTGGATCGGGAAGATCCCCTAGAGGAAGAAATGGCAACTTACTCCTGTAGTCTTGCCCAGAAAGTCCCATGGGGGTCTTAAAAAAGTCGAACATGACTGAGAGACTAAACAACAACAAGACCAGAGCATAGTAGGAAGTTATAGCAGCCTGCTCACTAAAATCTTAAGCCACACTTTCTGCTAGTTTTAACCACCTCATCCATCTTTTGGAAGACATTAAACACTCGTGGGTGATAATGTTGGCCAATAATATTTCCAAATATTTCTCTCTCCAGTACCAATTAAATCTGTGATCCTTATGTACCAGTTCCGTTTCTCCTTGTCACTGCCATGTATCAGTCCCTTCAGTCAATTAAAAGCTTTTGCATGTGGGTCATAGTCTTCCTCCCTACTCTCTACCCTGCTAGCATTTTACAAATTCACTCAATAATTTAGCCTTGGAAGTTCTTCACCTCCTCAACCCTAGTAATCTTGATGCTTTCAAATTCTGGTGTTGGAGAAGATGCCTGTGAGTCCCTTGGACTGCAAAGAAAAACAATAGTCAGTCCTAAAGGAAATCAACCCTGAATAGTTATTTCAAGGACTATGCTGAAGCTGAAGCTCCAGTACTTTGGCCACCTGATGTGAAGAGCCAACCCATTGGAAAATACCCTGATGATGGGAAAGATTGAGGGCAGGAGGAGAAGAAGGCAACAGAAGATGAAATGGTTGGATAGCATCACTGACTCAATGGACATGAGTTTGAGCAAACTCTAGGAGATAGTGAAGGACAGGGAAGCCTGGAGTGCTGCAGTCCATTGGGTTGCAAATAGTTGGACACAACTTAGTGACTGAACAACAACATCCCATTTTAGCCACGTATTTGTATGCTTTTACCTTAAACATTATTACTACCTAGGAAGTTTACAACTCCTAAAATTTCAAATGTAAACTTTCTGATTTAAAAAGGTCCTAGATTCCTAGATTGCTCACTTGTTGCTCTTATTTTAGTAATAATAATATATCAGGATCAAAATTTATTAATATGAGTGTCCCCAAGTTCTTCCATTCCCATTTCATACCCCTCCAGCATAAAGTGATTTTACCTTTGTTTGCCTGAGATTGATTATTTGAAGATGGATGAGAATGCTGACTAAATCACATATAAATTTTGCTGCCTATTGTGGTTGATTATTTAACTGTTTTCAATTATTTACTTCCCTGTAAGATGATCATGCATGTCTACCCATTGCCATGCAATTTATGTTTTCCAAAGGGAAGAATATCTATCTTCTCACCCAACAGTCAGATTTAGCCATGTGCCTTGTTTTGGTCAATAACATGTGAGTATAAGTTCTAAGTGGGAGAAGGCAATGGCACCCCACTCCAGTACTCTTGCCTGGAAAATCCCATCGATGGAGGAGCCTGGTAGGCTGCAGTCCATGGGGTCACTAAGAGTCGGACACGACTGAGCGACTTCACTTTCACTTTTCACTTTCATGCATTGGAGAAGGAAATGGCAACCCACTCCAGTGTTCTTGCCTGGAGAATCCCAGGGACAGCGGAGCCTGCTGGGCTGCCATCTAAGGGGTCGCACAGAGTCGGACACGACTGAGGTGACTTAGCAGCAGTAGAAGTTCTAAGCAGAAGGTTTAACTATATTCACACACTTCCAGCAATGATTTTGCTCTTTAATTTTGAAAAAAAAAAAAAAAGAACTCCAGTATAAGACTGTTCCTCAGCCTCAGCTTTAGAATGGAAAGACACATGGAGCAAAGCTATAGAGTAAGCAAGAAATAAAGCATTATTACAGTAAGTGAGGCAAGTAATGCATTTCTATGGAGAAACATCCCGGCTAATCAGAGTTGTCAGTGATAATCTGGCTCTTTCTGCATAAAATATTAGATGTTACAAAGCAGATTGAAGGGGAAATAATATTGATGAAAAAATAAAGTTTTTAAATTACTTTAAACATGTATTACTGTGGGCTTTATAGGATAATTTTTAAGGTGGATGAAAGGATTAAAAAATTCTTCTAAAATTTATTTTGTTGAATGGTGTTCTTAGAATGTGAGGCCATGCAAGATTTAAATAACATGGACCCCAGACTTATATTTTGAGTATATAAAAGCAGCAAGCAGTTACCAGGAGCTCATCACTTTGAATCAGGATGTAATGTAATACTCATGAAATTGAATGTGATGTAGGAATCATAAGAAAATTAGGTTTAGAGAAATCAAGCAACTTGCCCAAGGAAACAATCTAATAATAAGCAGCAGTTCCCAAATTTGAACCCAGGCCTGTAATACTTAAAGCACTTTCATTTGCTGTATGCCCGTTTTTACACTGCTCATACATTGTCTCATTGCTTATTTTTGGTTGCCCTGGGTCTTTGTTGCTACACAAATTTTTTCTTTAGTTGCAGTAAGTGGGGGCTACTCTCTAGTTTTGTTGTACAAGGCTTCTCATTGTGATGGCTTCTCTTGCTGTGGATGATGGGCTGTATGAGTGTGGGCTTCCGCAGTTTGGCCATATATCCATATGCAAGTTGCTCAGTTGTGCCCGACTCTCTGAGACCCCATGGACTGTGGCCCACCAGGTTCCTCTGTTCATGGAATTTCCCAGGCAAGAATACTGGAATGGGTCGCCATTTCCTTCTCCAGGGGATCTTCCAGACCCAGGGATCCAACCCCCATCTCCTGCATTGCAGGCAGATTCTTTACCATCTGAACCACTGGGGGAGCCCAGTAGCTGTGGCACAAGGCCTCAACAGTTGCGGCTCCTGGGCTCTAGAGCATAGGCTCAGTAGTGGTGCATGGACTTAGTTGCTCTGCAGCATGTGGGATCATCCTAGGTCAAACCTGTGTCTCTTCCATCAGCAGGCAGATTCTTTACCACTGAGGAACCAGGGAAGCCCTGGGATTTTTACTTTATTAAAATGTTTTCAGTTCAGTTCAGTTGCTCGGTCATGTCTGACTTTTTGCGACCCCATGAATTGCAGCACGCCAGGCCTCCCTGTCCATCACCAACTCCCGGAGTCCACCCAAACCCATGTCCATTGAGTCAGTGATGCATCCAACCATCTCATCTTCTGTCGTCCCCTCCTCCCTCAATCTTTCCCAGCATCAGGGTCTTTTCAAATGAGTCAGCTCTTCACATCAGGTGGCCAATGTATTGGAGTTTCAGCTTGAACAATGTTTTATAGAGAAACAAATATAGATTGAGTCCACATTACATTTATAATCTCCATTTATCTCGTCTAGGCCTTGAACTCTGCTTGGAAATCCACTTCCGTTTCCCTAATTCTCTTCCATTTTAAATTGTGTTCCCCATGTGAAGCATCATACCTTGCACACCTTTCCCATCATTATATGCACATGGTTTTCATGACCAAGTAATTCTCTCATTTTTATCCCATCTCTCTAGGTCCTCATTCTCTTTTTGTTTTGAAACTCTCTCTTCTCTATAGAAACTTTAATTTTTGTTAATGTAAGACCTCTAACCTGGGCAATTTTTTTTTTCTGTTCTAAACATCCTCTTTCTGTGGTATCACTGCCTCTCATGCTGATTTCCAGCTCGCTCCAAAACCTATGACTTACCCCCAGGACCATCAAATCACATGGAAGCAACGTCCAACCTGCTTTCTCAAACATAAAACTAAAAAAAATAATTTGTTATTCCTACATCTTCTTGTTTTACAACATGTAACCATTTAACATAACGGGTTCAACATCTTTAATGTCAATTTAATTCAATTCTGTGGCCATCACAATACCTCTGTTCTAGGCCAGGCTCACCTCCCACAAAGAAGCAGAAACAACTACTGATTTGTGTTCCTTTTGCCAGAAGTTCTTCTCTACAGTCTACTCTTTGCTGTAAAGCCAGAGTTATTTATTTATTTTTATTTTTTTAATGTTTCATTCTGTATCTTATTGGATATAATTAACATATGATATTGTGTAAGTTTCAGGTGTGGGACATGATTTCACACATTTATATATTTCATTATAATTACCGTGGTAGCATTAGCTAACATCTTTATTATATCACATAATTATCATTTTTTGGTGTTATGCTAAAATTTATAATATAGCACTGTTGACTATAATCACTGGTGCATTAGACCTCCAAGATTTTTTTATTAGTTGCAAATTTGTACCCTTAAACAATGGCTTCCCAGGTGGTGCCAGTTGTAAAGAACCTGCCTGCCAATACAAGAGATGTAAGAGACATGGGTTTGATCCTTGGATAGGGAAGAACCCCTGGTGTAGGGCATGGCAACCCACTGCAGTGTTCTTGCCTGGAGAATCCCATGGATAGAGGAGTCTGGCAGGCTACAGTCCCCAGGGTCACACAGAATCAGACACAACTGAAGCGATAGTAAAGCACACCCTTAAACAACATCTTTCAAATTCCCTCACCCACTAGCTCTTGGTAATTACCATTCCACTCTGTTTTACAAGTTCAGTTTCTTTTTTTTTTTTTTTAATTCTATGTATAAATGGTATCATACAGTATTTGTCCTCCTCTGTCTGACTTATTTAGTATAATGCCCTCAAGGTCCATCCATGTTGTTGCAAATGGCAGCCTTCTCTCTCTCTGTCTATCCTCTCTCTCTCAGTGCAATTTTCTTTTACACATAAATCAGATCATGTTATTGACAAACCCAAACCATTTAGCAGTTCATTTCATTTGAGGAAAAATATAAATTCCTTAATACAGCTTATTGGATCTTCCAAAATTTGACCCCTGCAATCATTTCTGCCTCTACACAATTTCTCTATACCATCCTAAATGGACTGCCTTGAGTAATCCTGTATATCTTCCGGTTTCTCAAATTGCTCTCACTAGAGCTATTTCTTCTTTCTGAAAAACATACTTTTCTCACTGTACTTTTTTGACCTGCTTAAATCTCATCCTTCTTCCACATCTCAAATTCTTAAATATCACTTCCCCAAAAGACCTTGATGACCTCGACAAGAGTTTAGCCTTCCACATATATATAGGCATATCTTGTTTTATTTGCGCTTTGAACCTATCACTGTTTACAAATTGAAAGTTTGTGGCAACCTTGCATCAAACAAGTTTATTGACACAATTTTTTCTAACAGCACTGCTCACTTAGTGTGTTTATGTCATGTTTTGGTAATTTCAGCAATATTTCAAACTTTTTTATTATTATTAATTTTGTTATGGGGATCTGTGTTCAGTGATCTTTGATGTTACTATTATGAAAAGATTATGACTACTGAAGGCTCATATAATAGTTAACAATTTTTAACAATAAAATATTTCTTAATTAATGTATGTGGATTGCCTTTTTAGACACAAGACTATTGCACAATGAACTACAATATGGTGTAAACATCATCTCTTTTTTTTTGCACTGTGCTGTGCTGTTCTGAGTCGCTCAGTTGTGTCTGACTCTGTGTGACCCCATGAACTGTGCCCCCTTGCTCCTCTGTCCATGGGGATTCTCCAGGCAAGAATACTGGAATGGGTAGCCATGCCCTCCTTCAGGGTATCTTCCCAACCCAGGGATTGAACCCAGGTCCCTCACTTGCAAGTGGATTCTTTACTGTCTGAGCCACCATTGTGATTCACTTTATTGCATTAATCATTCTATCATGAAGATCTAAAACTATACCTGAAATATCTCTGAGGTATGCCTGTGTTATATTATCCTGTGGTTTCACTATTGCAAATATCAATAAATAGTGAAAGAATATTATGTTTAACTAAATAATACTTGTAAATAATCAATCACATATCCATAAACTGATATTTAATATCAAGGGCATAGAGACTGCAGAAGAAAAATACAAGATAAATTAAAAGGCCTCTTATATGACTATTTCTATTGAAAGAACTACAGCACTCTTTCAACAAACTAAGAAAGGTGACAGATCTTCCTTGATTTATGATGGAATTATGATCATAAACCCATCCTAAATTGAAAATATCATTAAGTCAAAAACCCATTTAATACACCTGACCTACCAAACATCATAGCCTAGCTTAGTCTACGATAAATGTTCTCAGAACACTTACATTAAGTTATAAGTAGGCAAAATCATCTAATACAAAGCCAATTTTATAATAAGTATTGAATATCTCATGTACTTAATCAAATACTGTAAGTGAAAAGTAGAAAAGTTGTTTGTACAGAATGGTTGCAGGTGTATCCGCTGTTCACACTGCATGGCTGACTGGGACCTGCAGCTCACCGCCACTGCCCAGCACCATGAGACAGCATCACTGCATGTCTCTAGCTTGGGAAAACACCAAAACTCAAAATTCCAGGTATGACTTCTACTGAATGTGTATCACTTTTGCACCATCGTAAAGTTGAAAAATCAAAAGTAAAACCATTATAACCTTCTAGATAGTATTTATTTTAAAGGCAGCAAAAGCTCTTAATCTTGATATTAGAAGGCACTAATAGCAAATTTGATATTTTAGCACATAGCAATATCTTTGCTAACATCAGCAGCGTAGATGCCATTCTTAAGTGTAAAGCAACTGGCAACATCACCAAATTAACCTGTGGAGGAAATTAAAAGCATAGTATGAGCAGTTGCAGCTAGGAAGATGTATTTGTAGAGTAACTGTGAGATTATTCACTTGAGAATTCCAAGCTGCTTGGGATAATCAACATTGGATAAAGAAGTTAATTTCTCCCAAGTAGATAGACTGAGAATACCCTGGCCCTATTAATAATCTCAGTTTTGTATTTGTGTATAGCAAAGGAAAAACCTGAAATGAGATTGCATGAGGGAACCATTATTCTGTGGGTAATTTTCTTTAATCAAACCTTTCTGGAACTTGAATGAGAACATTAACATGTATTATTGAATTGTATATTAAGAAAGGAAGAGCTATTATTGAAGCTCAGAGCATTTTCCCTTTTAGTGAGCCATTAAATATAAATCTTTAGGTTAAATCTCTAAGATTTTGTCCAAATCTAAATTAATCAATGATTTTCCTCTCTAGTGAAAAAAAAAAAAAAAAAAAAGGAAAAATGGTCACTATCTAGAAATATAAGGGAAACACATTACAAGGGAAAAAAACAGGAAAGAAAATAAGATAAATAGATAGTAGGATCAAAATATGTAAGTTCATCCCAATTTTATTTAAACTATTATGTTTGCAGACGGACCCTCCTAGTAGATTCTCATCTATTCCAGAAGTATCTCTGTAGTATTGATTATTGTATTCACTATAAAGCATTGGTTGGAGATGATGAGGATAAAGGTGATGATCATGATGGCAATTATATGAAGACACAAAAGGATAAAAAACAGAATAAAGAGACAAAAGGAGCCTTTGGATTTTCTATGTTACTGCCAACTACTTAAATCCACATCTACTATTACAGATTAGCAAAACCCTTGCTAATAACACAAAAGGAGGAAATTAGAACCTTCAGTTTCATAAGAGTAAGGCCCACCAGAAGCGGGGTATCAATTGGGGGTTATGTGGAAATAAAGTAGCAGATCCCTAGATGATGTGACAAAATCACTCCGTATCAAAGGAAGGCCCATTCTGAGTCACAACATACTGGCATAAACCTTTTGAATCAGAGAACTGATTACTGGGATTTGAAAGAAAGGGTTTTGAAAGAGCATGGGAAAAATAGGTGGAAAAATACATTGCAGACAATGAAATAATCTGAAAATGGACTACATGCTAGTCAATATTATATCATTGATAAATTCCTTTGTTATGATGATATTAATGTTGTTATGTAAGATAATACCTTTCCCTGGTTCTAAGGAAGAGGTCTTCAATCTTTTCTGGAAATGGCCTGATAGTTAATATTTGTAATTTTGCAAGTCTTAGGTACAACTATTCAAGTCTGCTGCTATAACATGAAAGCAGACATGAACAATACAGTTATTTACAAATACAAATAAAGTTATTTACAAATACAGCTGGTGGGCCAGATTTGGCCTATGGACCACAGTTTACAAAGGAAGGAAATATCACATCTGTAAGATATTACCCAATGACGGTCCCCATATGTACAAACAGACACACACACATACACACACACATAAAAAGACAAGTTAATATGCATCAGCTCATTTAATCCTCAGGAAAAGTGAGGATATAGATGTATATAATAAATAAAAACTCTATTTTTATTCCTAATTCCTAAGTGAAAAAACGAAGGCAAACACATACACCTTAATTAACATTTTGAAAATCACAGTTATAGATATTAGGAGGTCCAGAAATTTAGTCATGACAATATAATTCCAGAGGCTGTGACATTAGAGGCTTACAGATGTCTGTAGGAATATATATTGGGGCTTCCCAGGTGCGCTAGTTGTAAAGAACCCGCCTGCCAATACAGGAAACTTAAGAGAGGGAGGTTCGATCCCTGGGTCAGGAAGATCCCCTGGAGGAAGGTATGTCAACCTATTCTTGCCTGGGGACTCCTATGGACAGGAATATATAATGTGTAATTTCAATACCATATCCTAAAATGTGATCACAAGCATGCTATTTATTCTCTAAGCTTTGTTTTACCACAACTGTAAAATGGGGGGCGTGGAGAAGAGACATTTTAGCCCTTCAGCAAAATAAGAAGAATGTACATATGGCATCTTTGCTCTTTTAGATTAAAAAAAAATGATATGATTTTATAAAAAGTTACTGCATCCTGACCCAATTACTGAATGAATGTGAATTAGGTCATCACTCTTTAATGGACCGCGTTCTCGGCAGAAGCTCTTGCGTTGCCCTCGCATCGAGCTCAGAGGAAAACAGCCACTCTCTAATGTGTCTGGTGCCTTATCAAGATTACTGCACTGCTTGTTATGTGCTTCCTCACAAAATGCATGCCAATAGTTATGCTTAATCATTTTACTCAAGAGCACTAAAACTAACAGCCCTTGTTTTAAGCACATGAAAATCCATAGAGTCTATTCGCAAACAGTGCATTACCTGGCATTCTGTTTCTAAGAGGGTATGAGATAATATTAGATATGTCTATTCTCTGGGGCTCAAGAAGGGAAGAAATACCTATAACACCATTGAGGGCTATATTAGAGATAAGGCTCCTGCCAGAAGAGAAATTTTCAACTGTAGTATCATTTCTCTCAGCTGTTGAGTCAATTCAATTTAACATATCAATGGCATGAAGTATTATGTTATCTAATGATATAAACTAAGTATGAAAATATGATTAGTCAAATCAGTGTTATGTGGTATAAATAATACTCATAAGTCCAGAGCTCTAAACACTGGAACAACTTTGTTCATTTCTTATTTTTTTCAGTTTTATCTTCCTTTGATATGGTTCTCCAGATAACATGCATGAAACAAATAAAAACCTTATATCTGTCTCTACTAGTTGATAATGCTTTGGTCAATATATATATTTTTAGTCATGCTATGGTGGGTTTGATAAAATATCTTATTTTATAGATCCTTTTTGTTATTGTTCCAGTGGTAAATTGTGTCTGATTCTTTGCAATCCCATGGGCTGTAGAATGCTAGATTTCCTTTTCCTTCACTATGTCTCAGTTTGTTCAAATTCATGTCCAATGTGTCGGTGATATCATCCAACCATCTCATCCTCTGATGCCCACTTCTCCTCTGACCCTCAATCTTTCCCAGCATCAGGGTCTTTTCCAATGAGTCAGCTGTTCGCATCAGGTGGCAAAGTATTGAAGCTTCAGCTTCAGCATAGTCCTTCTAATGAATATTCAGGGTTGATTTCCTTTAGGATTGACTGGTTTGATCTCCTTGCTGTCCAAAGGACTCTCAAGAGTCCTCTCCAGCACCAGTTATAGATCCTATGACTAAACAAAGCAAATATTAAACTTTTGTTTCCTTATGTCCAGAAATGCAGTCCAACCCCAAACTGAATATTTTATACTATATATTTCTAGCATTTTTGAAAGGCTAATACCAATGACTTAGTTTATTTTAGCGTAATTAGCTTGAGTATAAGACATAACAAGTTTTATGAGAATCAACTCTCATTTAATGGCATAGAACTTCAAATTTTCAAACTCTCATAATTTCACTCTTCCAGGATTCAGAGTTTTTCCTATGGGTGGGAACTCCAGCTCAAGCTGGGAAATTGCACTCACAGAACATTCCTTAGGCTGACAGTGCTACATACTAGCTCAAGGGATAATTTGCTTGTCTGAACTAAGCCGCCAATACCAGGACCAAGAGGTGAGGGATCTTTGTACAGCAAGAACTCTCAGTAGAAAACATTTCCAGTTAGTACCCTTCATATCTTATAACTATGACAAGGCCATTTAGCATTGGGAGATGATGAAGTTTTCATACACTTTTCTTCCATGCTACCTCTGTTTTCCTTGATTTTAAACAAAACAGCTGCTCTTCTGTTTGCCTCTTAAGGCATTTGGATCATCAAACAGGCATTTCCATTTGATCTCACAGGCTGGTACTCATGGGTTTTGCACTAATTAAAGATGATAAGGTGAAAGTGAGACAGAGAAGGTCTAAACTGTTCATCTAATAGTAAGAGTGTGTATTCCTCAAAATAAGCAAATGCTACAGTAACTTTAAAGTACCCCCCTGATACTTTGAAGTCATCTGCTATACTGGCAAGTCTAAAATGAGACCCAGCCAAGACAGACATTAGCATGTCAAAGAATAAGCTTCATTTTCACTGTGAGAACTCTATTTGAAGTCTCATGCTCAGTGGCACAGTACTCAGGAGGCAGCTGACTTGCATGCTGTTATTCCAGATGTGCATTGTCTCAGTAGAAATACAGTTTCACAGTCATTAAACACGTTAGGTTCATCAAGAGACTACTGGAGCAGAAAGTCTGACAGAAGTACTTCAAAATCTTGATAGAAGATTTGTCTATTGATCAGTTTATTGGTTTTTATTATCTTGATGTTAGACTGCTGTTTCAACATATTGTTATAATCAAAGTAATTGATTAACCTTGTCTATTTCTATTGAATACTGTACAGAAACATTTTAGTACCAAATATCTGTGGTATTATATCTCAATGAAGTAATTGCAGTTATTAGCTGAGTGTCTTTTCTTCTGGAATGTATATGTAAGTAAGTTGCTAATCCATGCTGGCATAAATACATAATTTCATATTTGCTAAATCTTTTCATGTAAGATAATGCTGGATTCTTGTCTTTAAGCCCGATTTCTACCTAAATTGAGTAAAAACTCTAAGAATTTAGCAAGCAAACTCTTAAAAGTCAAATAGAAAAATAATGGGAAATTATCCTTCACCCAGAGACCACATTTTCAAAATGTAAAAAGGCAAAAGTGATCTTAGGAATTTAGTGGGATCTCAATCCCTAAAAATAAACAAACACAAAGAAATAAATTCTTAAAAGTAAATATAACATGATATTTAGTTTTATGAAATTGCAGGATAAAATAATTTCATTAATAATTTTACACTAGTTTAGAATCTTCTTATGGACTTTACTTTGAGTGAAAAATAAATATATTTCTGATCACATTAGTTTTATCCACATATAATAACATGTTGCTATGGTAAAGGTGGAATGGGATTTATTTTGTCTTACTTTCTAATTTTCTCACATTAAAATTAGCTATTTCTCATAGATGTCATTATATCAACATTTTTGGAAAATTTTTTATCTTTTTTCTTGCTTGATTATAAAACATACTATATTTCACTATAGATAATTTGGAAAGTAGAGCAAAAGGTAAATAATCCCACTATTTAAAGAACGATGTTATCATGATGATATTTTTGTAGCATTTTATTTTCATAGGTATATATAACCTACAAAATTCTTGATAGATAGTATACACTATCTTGTTAGATAGTATATATTGATTTTTATCAATTGTCTATAATTATCAGTACCATTGTCTCATTTGTTAAAAATTAATCAAACAAGGACTACTAATACCATATCATGTCAATTTATATTTATTTTTTATAAATGCTCTATCATTAAACTTTTGGTTGGTTCTAAATTTTTGATACAACATGATCTACACAGTATATCCAAGTATATGCATTTTTGATCATATATTTATTCATATTTCCTTACTATAGATTACTAAATGAAAAATTGTGAAAACAATTTTCATAAAAATAAATATGCTTCTTTTACTAAATTTCTCATTATCACTTCTCTTCAATCATTAAGAAGCTATCTATTTATTTAATATAAGTTAAAACCTATTGTCACCATTTTTATGCACCTTTCTCTATAGTCTTAAGATAATTTTTTCAAGATTTTACACTTCATGCATATACAAACATTTATGTGTCAATTAAATCATCTGATATACGATGTAAACAAACTAAGTATTGTATTCACTCATCTCTGAGTTTTTCAGACTCAAATTATAGCTATATGCAACACTGAAAATTATACAATCAGGAACTGAAGAGAGCTGGCTTCCCTGGTGGCTCAGAAGGTAAAGGATTGAAGAGACTTACTGCTGCTTATCATTTTCCTTAAAAGCATGATTTCACAAAGCAGAGTATTAATGATTATCAGAGAAAGCTAGTTTATAGCTCCATGGATGATTTTGTAGTGGGGCTTCCCAGGTGGCGCTAATGGCAAAGAACCTGCCTGCCAATGCAGGAGACATAAGAGACATAGGTTCCATTCCTGGATTGGGAAGATCCCCTGGAGGAGGGCATGGTAAACCACTTGCCTGAAAAATCCTATGGACTGATGAGTCTGGCAGGCTACAGTCCATAGGGTCACAAAGAGTCAGACATGACTGAAGCAACTTAGCACACATGCACAATTTTGTGGTATATAATGACCTGAATGCATAGTGTGAAAAAGTATATTTTCATACATATGTCCAAGGAAATAAAATATACTGGAAAACAGTTTCTCCAGTATTAGTATAAAGTACACACACACAAAATACATTGAATCTAGTAAGAAGAGAACTATTAATGATAAACATGATTTTTCCTTAGTTCTTAGAAAATTTTTCTTCACTTGTTTTAATTTTTAAAATATGTTCTCTGTCTTATTTTGATTTTAACAGTGGAGGATAAACTTACTCTTTCAAAGTCTTGTTTGCAAATTTGAATGCAATTAAGAAGCAACTTAGAATATAGGAAATGCCTCACCTAACAGGGCAAATGACTTTCTTTTTCCCAGTTTATCTGGTAAGTGACACCACCAAACTCTTTATTATAATGAAAAATTGCTAGACTGACTTGTACATATTAATCTAGTTCTCAGAATTTGTTGCAAATAAACTTTAATTCAGTGCTCACTGTGCCCACTATCAGGATATGGGAGCAACTATTTAAAAATCTTTATTTTTGAATATATTATTTTAATTGAGTACCATGTGGAGTTTCCCAAATATGCCTTTTCATTTATCCAGGTGGCTTTAAAATATGGTTTCTTTGTTGTGTCTTAAGTGGACATGAATAAGTTTAATCTATAGTAATAATAATCTTCTATATAACAATAATTTTCTATTCTAATTAATTCTATTATTTATGATAGATATCTCCTGATTTGTTCTTAGCATTGCTTTCCAATTCCTTAGCAAGTTGAGACATACCAAACTAAAGCTGTAATTGTACCTGATAACTGATAACCACCTGGAATGGTGGTTTTTATGGGAACTGCTGCTGGACTTTCTTCCCCAAACTAACAGAAGACAAATCTAAATTGAATGATTAAAAACAAAGTATATGATGCTGTGTAATAGCATTCAAGCAAAGAACTGTCTGCTGTGTTCACCTCTTTTTTCTCATTTTAAAAGAAAATTAGTGAACTATATCAATAAGAACCCTATGAAACAAGTAGCATGCTTCTGGCCTATGAATTGTAGTGTGTTTTAAAATAACTCTTCCTTGTAGAATTAACAGAGAGGAAGAAGAAATACAACAGTTGAAACTTGAGTATTTATATCAGGAACAATAATTGAGAACTGTCAACTTCAACAGGATCCTAGGTATAACTTATTTTCATATATATAATCCCTTGAATAACCTCATAAAGTTGAAAGATGCTAACTTCTTCATTAATTTAATCTCTTAAAAAAGTTATTGTGATATTCATATGGATAGAATAAAGACCTAATTCCTCGATAATAATTGCCCTCTATTAGAGAACTTAAAATGATAATGTCTATTAACGAAAATATAAATTATACTAAAAAAACATCACCTTTAGATACTCTGTTCAGTTCAGTTGAGTTCAGTCGCTCAGTCATGTCCGATTCTTTGTGACCCCATGAATCGCAGCACTATAGGCCTCCCTGTCCATCACCAATTCCAGAGTTTACCCAAACTCGTGTCCATTGGGTCGGTGATAGCATCCAACCATCTCATCCTCCATCGTTCCCTTCTCCTCCCACCCTTAATCTTTCCCAGCATCAGGGTTTTTTCAAATGAGTCAGCTCTTCACATGAGGTAGTCAAAGTATTGGAGTTTCAGCTTCAACATCAGTCCTTCCAATGAACATCCAGGACTGATCTCCTTTAGGATGGACTGCTTGGATCTCCTTGCAGTCCAAGGGACTCTCAAGAGTCTTCTCCAACACCACAGTTCAAAAGCATCCATTCTTCTGTGCTCAGCTTTCTTTATAGTACAACTCTCACACCCATACATGGCTACTGGAAAAACCATAGACTTGACTAGATGGAACTTTGTTGACAAAGTAATGTCCCTGCTTTTTGATGTGCTTTCTATGTTGGTCATAAATTTGTTACCAATGTATAAAGGAGTGGAGGAATTTTTTATATGTGCTATTCCTCTGATACCCACATGATCTCTCCTCCTAAGAGACTAATGAAAGGTCATCAGACTTGGGTGTTCTTCTGCTTGTCTGAGAGAGTCTGGTATTTCAGTCTTCCCCTTGGTAGCTCAGCTAAGTATCCTTCAACTACAAGTTCAACATTCCATTTTCTTTGATTATCTAATTCTTTTAAAAGAAAGTCTATTTTGAATCTCATCTTATCTCTTTCTCTTGATCCTCTATTTCCAACCCACTGCACCCTTCTCTGTTTACCCTTCTCTCCCTGCACACACTAGAAGTGCTGAACACCCAGTTCCCAACCTTATGGGCAAGAGGTTTGATCTGCAATAGGTCCTCCTGCTGGAGACATGATATACAGCATTCTTGTGCTGACGTAAACACATCAGGAGGAGAACTGATAAGATTATGTTCACGTACAGCCCTCCAATTTCACATTGTTTACTCAACCATAGGCTGGACTTTTGCCTACCAGTAGATTCTGTCTTTGTCAGTCCCCTGCTTTGAAGCACTCTGTCTGATTCTAGTAGCAGTTCAGTTCAGTTCAGTCGCTCAGTCGTGTCCGACTCTGTGCGACCCCATGAATTGCAGCACGCCAGGCCTCTCTGTCCATCACCAACTCCCGGAGTCTACCCAAACCCATGTCCATCGAGTCGGTGATGGCCATCCAACCATCTCATCCTCTGTCGTCCCCTTCTCCTCCCGCCCCCAATCCTACCCAGCATTAGGGTCTTTTCCAATGAGTCAACCCTTCGCATGAGGTGGCCAAAATATTGGAGTTTCAGCTTCAACATCAGTCATTCCAATGAACACCCAGGACTGATCTCTTTTAGGATGGATTGATTGGATCTCCTTGCAGTCCAAGGGACTCTCAGGAGTCTTCTCCAACACCACAGTTCAAAAGCATCAATTCTTCGGCGCTCAGCTTTCTTCACCATCCAACTCTCACATTCATACATGTCCACTGGAAAAACCATAGCCTTGACTAGGCGGACTTTTGTTGGCAAAGTAATGTCTCTGCTTTTAAATATGCTATCTAGGTTGGCCATAACCTTCCTTCCAAGGAGTAATTGTCTTTTAATTTCATGGCTGCAATCACCATCTCCAGTGATTCTGGAGCCCCCAAAAATTAAGTCTGACACTGTTTCCACTGTTTCCCCATCTATTTCCCATGAAGTGATGGGACCAGATGCCAGGATCTTAGTTTTCTGAACATTGAGCTTTAAGCCAACTTTTTCACTCTCCTCTTTCACCTTCATCAAGATGCTCTTTAGTTCTTCTTCACTTTCTGCCATAAGGGTGGTGTCATCTGCATATCTGAGGTTATTGATATTTCTCCCAGCAATCTTGATTCCAGCTTGTGTTTCTTCCAGCCCAGCGTTTCTCATGATGTACTCTGCATATTCTAGTAGCAAATATACTTCAAATAATATCTTATGGGTATTAGGTATTAGGTATAAATGTTTTTAAACAGGAAAATAAAGTAAGCATTGCAATATTTAATGCAATATGTTGACTGCAAGAAGCAGAGAGATTTAAACCATCATAATCATTTAATTATATTCAGAGATTTAGACTGGGGAATATAAATAAATAAAAACAAAAACCTAGAAGCATAAATATAATTTACCTCAAGACAATAATATAAGGTGCAATATATTGATACGGCTGAGAGCAAAAGTGTGGCACTGGATTATGAAGTCAAAATGAAGAAGCTTTGGAGATGCAGCTCTTTAGAGATAATTCATCTCAATATGATCTGATCAAGTGATATTAAGGTGTGGGTGATTAAAAAGCCTGAAAATCAAAGGAAAGCAGAATATCCGATGCTTGACCCAGTAGCAGAATATATCTTAGAGGAAAGAGAAAAGATTTGAGTTAACTAAAGAAATCATCTCACTAAGTTTTGTAGGATTCCTACGACAACATAAGACGCAAATGAATAGACACATCTCCTCTCACTTTATAACAGAATGTAAGCAGTCAGTACTGTGAAGATTGAGTCTTGTGTAAATAGAGTGTATTGCATGAATATGCACACTAATGCCAGATCCTCACCTCAGCAGATACTGCAAGCAGGTTCAATATGTCTACGACTACCTGAGAGAGCAAGAGTCTTGGTGTTATAACTGTGAGATTAACACTGGGTAAGTGGAACACAGGTAATGAGCTGAGGTGCAATAGCTGACCACAAAGGAAATTGAAATAGACAAATTCATCCTTTACATGTCCTGGAAGAAGTACAATGTAGGCTTAGGGGCCACACAGGGAGCTGAAGGCAGAGTGCAGACAGGGAAAGACAAGACCTGGGGCACACACCTTTATTAAAGTCTGTCGGCAGAGTGTTGGGCAAAGGCTGAATTGGTCAATTCATACCCCCCCCCAAAAAAAAGGCATGGTTTTGTTAAGGTCCAAAAGTGTCTTATATAAAAGGCACACAAGGAAAAGACAGTGGGATGCAGAAAAGCCTATTAATCACAAAGGCTGTTGGAAAGTTATAACAGGAAGTTATATTTGCTTGTCACTCTGTGATGTGACTAGAGCAAGCACTTGCATGAGGGGACTTAGTGTTACTTTAAAGCTCTTTCAGGCCATTTGGCCAAACAAAATGAATGCTGAGGCAGCAACATCATGACATAGCCTCACTAAGCTCTTAACTTTTGTTTGGAAAGAAGCCAGTATGATGGCCACATCAGCAACAAAAGACCAGTATGAGATATTCCTTGGAGGATCATAAAAGTAATGGCTTGGAACATATTTTCATGATGAAAATACTCAAAAAATTAGGAATAAAAATAAACATCCTCAAGACTCTACACATGTACATCACCAGACGGTCAACACCGAAATCAGACTAATTATATTTTTGCAGCCAAAAATGGAGAAGCTCTATACAGTCAGCAAAAACAAGACTGGGAGTGGACTGTGGCTCAGATCATGAATTCCTTATTGCCAAATTCAGACCTAAATTGAAGAAAGTAGGGAAAACCACTAGACCATTCAGGTATGACCTAAATCAAATCCCTCATGATTATACAGTGGAAGTGAGAAATAGATTTAAGGGACTAGATCTGATAGACAGAGTGCCTGATGAACTATGGACAGAGGTTTGTGACACTGAACAGGAGACAGGGATCAAGACCATCCCCATGGAAAAGAAATGCAAAAAAGGAAAATGGCTGTCTGAGGAGGCCTTACAAATAGCTGTGAAAAGAAGAGAAGCAAAAAGCAAAGGAGAAAAGGAAAGATATTCCCACCTGAATGCAGAGTTCCAAAGAATAGCAATGAGAGATAAGAAAGCCTTCCTTAGTGACCAATGCAAAGAAATAGAGGAAAACAATAGAATGAGAAAGACTAGAGATCTCTTCAAGAAAATTAGAGATACCAAGGGAACATTTCATGCAAAGATGGGCTCAACAAAAGACAGAAATGGTATGGACCTTACAGAAGCAGAAGATATTAAGAAGAGGTGGCAAGAATACACAGAAGAACTATACAAAAAAGACCTTCACAACCCAGCTAATCAAGATGGTGTGATCACTCACCTAGAGCCAGACATCCTGGAATGCAAAGTCAAGTGGTCCTTAGAAAGCATCACTACGAACAAAGCTAGTGGAGGTGAAGGAATTCCAGTTGAGCTATTTCAAATCCTGAAAGATGGATGCTGTGAAAATGCTTCACTCAATATGCCAGCAAATTTGGAAAACTCAGCAGTGGCCACAGGACTGGAAAAGGTCAGTTTTCGTTCCAATCCCTAAGAAAGGCAATGCCAAAGAATGCTCAAACTACCACACAATTGCCTTATCTCACATGCTAATAAAGGAATGCTCAAAATTCTCCAAGCCAGGCTTCAGCAATACATGAACCGTGAAATTCCAGATGTTCAAGCTGGTTTTAGAAAAGGCAGAGGAACAAGAGATCAAATTGACAATATCTGCTGGATCATTGAAAAAGCAAGAGAGTTCCAGAAAAACATCTACTTCTGCTTTATTGACTATGCCAAAGCCTTCGACTTGTGTGGATCAAAATAAACTGTGGAAAATTCTGAAAGAGATGGGAATACCAGACCATCTGACCTGCCTCTTGAGAAACCGGTATGCAGGTCAGGAAGCAACAGTTAGAACTGGACATGGAACAACAGACTGGTTCCAAATAGGAAAAGGAGTACGTCAAGGCTGAATATTGTCACCCTGCTTATTTAACTTCTATGCAGAGTACATCATGAGAAACGCTGGGCTGGAGGAAGCCCAAGCTGGAATCAAGATTGCTGGGAGAAATATCTATAACCTCAGATATGCAGATGACACCACCCTTATGGCAGAAAGTGAAGAAGAACTAAAGAGCCTCTTGATGAAAGTGAAAGAGGAGAGTGATAAAGTTGGCTTAAAGATCAATATTCAGAAAGCTAAGATCATGGCATCTGGTCCCATCACTTCATGGGAAATAGATGGGGAAACAGTGGAAACTGTCAGACTTAATTTTTGGGGGCTCCAGAATCACTGGAGATGGTGATTGCAGCCATGAAATTAAAAGACACTTACTCCTTGGAAGGAAAGTTATGACCAACCTAGATAGCATATTAAAAAGCAGAGACATTACCTTGCCAACAAAGGTCCATCTAGTCAAGGCTATGGTTTTTCCAGTGGTCATGTATGGATGTGCAAGTTGGACGGTGAAGAAAGCTGCACGATGAAGAATTAATGCTTTTGAATTGTGGTGTTGGAGCAGACTCTTGAGAGTTCCTTGGAGTGCAAGAAGATGCAACCAGTCCATGCTAAAGGAGATCAGTCCTGGGTGTTCATTGGAAGACCTGATGTTGAAGCTGAAACTCCAATACTTTGACCACCTCATGTGAAGAGTTGAGTCATTGGAAAGACCCTAATGCGAGGAAGGATTGGAGGCAGGAGGAGAAGGGGACGACAGAGGATGAAATGGCTGGATGGCATCCCTGACTCAATGGACATGGGTTTGGGTAGACTCTGGTTGTTGGTTTTGGACAGGGAGGCCTGGTGTGCTGCGATTCATGGGGTCACAAAAGTCGGACGTGACCGAGCGACAGAACTGATCTGAACCTAGTAAGAGACATCACTCTGCCAACAAAGGTCTGTATAGTCAAAGCTATGTTTTTTTTTTCTCTAGTAGTCATGTATGGACATGAGCATTGGGCCATAAAGAACGCTGAGCCCCAAAGAATTGATTCTTTCGAACTCTGGTGCAGGAAAAGGCGCTTGAGGGTCTTTTGGACAGCAAGGAGATCAAACCAGTCAATCCTAAAGGGAATCAACCCTGAATAATCATTAGAAGGCCTGATACTGAAGCCAATGTTCCAATTCTGTGGCCACCTGATGTGAAGAGCCATCTCATTGGAAAAGACCCTGATGCTGGGAAAGACTGAGGTCAGGAGGTAAAGGGGGCAACAGAGGATAAGATGGTCAGATGGCATCACTGACTCAATGGACCTGAGTTTGAGCCAACTCCAAAGACAGTGAAGAACAGGTAACCTCAGTGTGCTGCAGTCCACAGTGTCCCAGAGTTGGATATGACTGAGCACTGAACAGTAATGTAAGCCCCCCAGCTATTATCTCACTCAACAGTGACAGAGTAAACAGCTTCTCCTAAGATGAGGAACCAGGTAAGGATGTCTACTTACCACTTCTATCAACTTTGTTCTAGTGGTTCTAAGCAGGGGAATTAAAGAGAGAGAGAGAGAGTAGGAGAGAAAAAGAAGGATGAGAGGAAAGAAGGAATGAAGGAAGGAATAAAGGAGGAAAGGAGGGAGAGACTGACAGAGAAAAAAGGATATTCAGATTGGGAAGGATGAAGTAAAATAGCAATATTAGCAAATGATATAACTTTATATATAAAAGACCCTATGGAATCAACTAAAAAACTATAACAACTAGTAAGCAATTTCAGCAAGATTTCAGCCTACAAGATCTCTGTACAGAAATCAATTATATTTGTATACACTTGAAATTAATTATTTAAAATGAAATTAAAAAAACAAATATATTCACAGTAGCATCAACAAGAATAAAATAGTTGGGGATAAATTTAACAAAAATGTGCAAAACTTATAATGTGAATACTACAAAACATTGTTGAAAAAATCAAATAAAATCTAAACAAATAGAAAATCATGCCATTTTCAATAAAGAGAAATTTTATGTTGTGAAGATGGCCATAATCCCCAAACTGAACTGTAGATTCAAAGGAATACCTGTCAGAATCCCAGTTGACTTCTCTACTGAAATTGACAAGTTGATTAGAAAACTCATATCATAGGTCTCCCCTGGCTGTCCAGTGGTGAAACTCTATGCTACCAACGCAGGGATGCCAGTCATGGAATTAGGATCCTGCATGCCATGAGGTGTGCCAAAAGATTTAAAAGAAAAAGAAAAATTCATATGAAATTGCAAAGGGCATTGAATAGCCAAAGCAATTCTGAAAAAGAACAATAGAATAGGACACATGCTTCCCAATTTCAAAACTACTATAAAGTATTAGTAATCAAGAGTTTGTTGCACAGGATATGCGTATGAACCAATGGAATAGAATTTCAAGTCCAGAAACAAACCCATACACCTATAGTCAACTGGTTTTTGACAAGGGTTCCAAGACTTTTCAATGAGGAAAAGAATAGTCTTTCTCACAAAGGGTGCTAGGATAACTAAATAGCCACATGCAAAAGAATGAATTTAGACCCTTATCTCATGCCCCATACAAAAATTAACTAAAAATGAATCAAAGAGCTCACTGTAAGAATGAAAATTTAAAAACTCTTAGAAGAAGTGTGAATGAAAGTCACTCAGTTGTGTCTGACTCTTTGCGACCCCATGGACTATACAGTCCATGGAATTTTCTAGGCCAGAGTACTTGAGTGGGTAGCCTTTCCCTTCTCTAGGGGATCTTCCCAACCTAGGGATCAAACCCAGGTCTCCCTCATTGCAGGTAGATTCTTTACCAGCTGAGCCATGAGGGAAACCCCAGAATACTAGAGTGGATAGCCTATCCCTTCTCCAAGGGATCTTCCTGACCCAGGAATCGAACCCAGGTCTCCTGCATTGCAGGCAGATTCTTTACCAACTGAGCTATCAAGAAAGCCCATAGGTGTAAATCTTAATAACCTCACATTTGGCAAATGATTCTTAAGTGTGACACCAAAGAACAAAAAAGAAAAAAAAATAGCTAAGTTAAATTTCATGTAAAGTAAAATGTTTATGTTTCAAAGGACACCATCAAAAAGTACAAAGTCTTTTTTTTTAAAAATGCAAAGACAACGTCAGAATAGGAGAAAATATTTATAAGTCATGTATCTGATAAGAGATTTCTATCTTAAATATATAAATCTCACACAACTCAATCATCAAAGGAATAATATCCTAATTTTTAAGATGGGAAAATCATCTGAATATTCTTTCTTATCCAAGGATGTTATAGAAATGACTAATAAACACATAAAAAGATAATCCATGTAATCACCCACCAAGAAAATGTAAATCAAAACCACAAAGAGGTAAGACTTCACACCCACCAGGATGGCTAGAATCAAAAAGCATGATAATAAGTATTGGGATATGAAAAAATTGGAATCCTTCCACATTGCTGTTGGGAATGTAAAATGATACAGCCCCTTTGCAAAAACAACAACAACAACAACAAACAGTATATCAGTTCCACAAACAACTATTGAGTTATCATCAGATATAGAAATTCCACTCCTAGATACAAGTGCTTAGTCACTCAGTTGTGTCTAACTCTGTGCAACCCCATGGACTGAAGCCTGCCAGATTCCTCTGTCCACGGGATTCTCTAGGCAAGAATACTGGAATGGGTTGCCATGCCCTCCTCCAGGAGATCTTCCCAATCCAAGGATCAAACCCAGACAGATTCTTTCCCATCTGAGCCATATATATCCCCCCAAAATATCAACACCTACTTGTGAGCACTCTCTTAGCCTTTGAATGGGAAGAGGTGAATGGGAAGACTTGTTTGGATCACAATATAGACACAATACCTAGTAGACTTTTTGGCAGAGAGCAGATTCTCAATAGATATATATTCAGTGAAAGAAAGGGTTATCTATTGCAATTCCAGAAATAAAGTTACAGATATTTTCACAGTTTACATTATAGTCTAGATGACATTTGGGGTTTGTACTCAGTTGTTGTTTTTAAGAAGATGCATTTCTATTTTCATCTCTCTGTACATAATATTAAAATTAAGTTTATGTTATTTGCTTTATTTAATATTATAGTCTCATATTATTTATAAAATTAAATATTAAAATTTAATATTAAATCTTATTCCTATATATAAAATATTAATTTCTAATTGTACCCTTGTATATAAAACATTAATTTTTTCTTAAATATTAAATGCAAATAAATATTTGTATCTGATTCCTGAGGGAAACTTTTAAGGTAAACAGTCTGCATTAATTTTTTTCAAATTCTAATCAAAAGGAAGTTAGCTGAAAAATCACTAATTTATTTCCTCAATCAATACTTACTTGGTGATTTGTGTGTGCCAGACACTCTGTTGAATTCTGAGAGTTAAAAGGCATGTATTTTTAGGATAGGGGAGGGGCTAAAAGCAACTGAAATCTCATGACTCTCACATGTAACAGACTAGGATTTTGAAAACTCCTTTGTAAATCCAATAATTTTGTTTGTACCATTTTAAAGAAATTTGCTCTCTTTTTAGTATTTGTTTAAAGCTAGTTTTAAGAGGATTCAAAATATTGATTTTTCAGTGCCAATTAGTTTAATCAGTACTCCATTTCTAGTGGATATAATTGAATTCAAAATGATTAGCTTGCTATTCTGCCTCAAAATCCCATTTCCACCCTTCCTCAGTAGTAAAAACTTGTTATTTGGTAGATTAAAACAAGCATCTCATTATTATTCAATTTGTATTTCTTTGGAATGATTGTGCTATTATGAGTTCATTAACCATTTATTTTCCTTTTAGGGATTTTTTTTTTCTTTTTAGTTTAACCACTCATTTTCAGAGATTTTTAATTTATTTATAAATGTTCTTTGTACTCAACATTTCATCTACTAATATCTTTACAATGATTGGCATGGGACTCTGGACAATGCAATTACACAATACACTGAAGACAATACAACATGACAAACAATAGACAGTCAATAAAATATAGTCAGACAATACAACAAAGTTCAAATGCCATATTCAGTCAGTTCAGTCGCTCAGTCGTGTCCAATTCTGAGACCCCATGGACTGCAGCACGCCAGGCTTCCCTGTCTATCACCAACTCCCAAAGCTTGCCCAAATTCATGTCCATTGAGTTGGTGATGCCATCCAACCATCTCATCCTCTGTTGTCCACAGTATGAAAAGGCAAAAAAAAAAAAAAAAAGCCATATTAGTAGTGATATATTGAAACCTTCCAAATGTAGTACTCCAAACACTTCATTATTAATTTTCCTCATGTAACCATTACTTTGGCAGCCTAAAAAAATGAATAAATGTTCTCCATACTGCTTTCAACCAGTCCCATGTAGTTTATATGAATCTCTTTATTCAGCCCAGATAAGACTTGAGACTTCTGGCTAAACACGGCCAGTCCAAAAGACTCACATTCCTTTGGGTGAGATTGTGGCTTTGACTCCCCAAGGAATTTTTGGCATATGCAGATTCTCTAGTGACCCATGTGCTTCTTTTAATTCTTACTAAACCAGATAATTACTTCTCCCCTTGTTATTACTTATCCACTGAGTATGTTTGCCCAAACCTTCCTGTGTATACTTTCTATTACCACACATGACATTGCCCTGCAGTATTCAACATTCTAAAAACTGCATAGTTGAACTCCATTAACTTTTTACATATTATATCTTTTCCCTTTAAATATAAAACTTATAACATAGCTTACATATTTTAGCTTGCATTCATACACCTGCATTTTATTTTTATATCCGACTCTCCATTCCTACGTGTGCCTGAGTGTTCAGTCGCTTCAGTCGCGTCCTTCTCTTTGTGACCCCAGGGACTATAGCCCACCAGGTTACTCTGTCCATGGGATTCTCTGGGAAAGAATACTGGAGTGGGTCACCATGCCTTCCTCTAGGGTATCTTCCCCACACAGGGATCAAATCCACGCCTCCTGCATTTCCTGCACTGCAGGCAGATGATTTACCCACAAAGCCACCTGGGAGGCCCCCTCAGTTCCAACTGTTGTTGTTGTTAAGTCATGTCCAAATCTTTGCAACACCATGCACTGCAGCATGCCAGGCTTACTTGTGCTTCACTGTCTCCTGTAGTTTGCTCAAACTCATGTCCATTGAGTCAGTGATGCTATCCAACCATCTCATCTTCTGTCACCTCCTTCTCTTCTTGCCCTCAATCTTTCCCAGCATCAGGCTCTTTTCCAACGAGTTGGTTCTCTGTTCCTATAACTCTCTCATATTCCTATATTACTGGCATATCAAAATTTTGTCAGCAATTGTGTTATATTGATCTGTTTTTAGAGACTATACCTTTCAAGTTTCACAGTACACATATAAAAAATAAATTTTAGGTTTAATAGTTACATCAGAATTCCTTCCAAACAGTTCCAACTTAATATAAAAGGAAAATAAATCAAAGAGATTAAGGAACTTGCTCAAGGTCACAGCAATTAAAGGATGAAGGTAGAATTTAAATCCATGTTATCTGAATCAAAAATCTGCATTTGTCACACAACATTGCATGTCATCCCAGAGAGGCAGAGACCAAATAGTGAAATTCAGTCATCCCTCAGTCTCCACAGGGAATTGGTTGCAGAAATCCCTGCATATACCCAAATCCCTCTGTTAGGTAGTCAGAATAGGAAAAAGGAGTACAGGACGTTGGTAGCTAAAAGACAAGGAAGGGAAAAGCCCTCGAGAATAGAACAAAGGAAGGTCTGAGAACTGGAGTGAGGACCTCAGGTAGAACAAACAGCCCTCCTGGCTAGCCCAGTTTACATAGGGCAGGCCCAGGAGGAGGAAAAGAAAAAATGTAAAAAGAGGAGCCAAGGGCTGGGGGTCTCTCTCACGCGCGTGTGCACACTCTCTCTCTCTCTTCGTGTCTTTTGGGTTGGCATGCCCTCACGCCTCAAGGATGTATTTTCCTTTATTTTCTAAATAAAACTGAGCTGTAACACAGAGCTGTAACACTGATCTGTCCAAGAGCTGTAACACAGTCTGTCTGAGAGCTGAGACACTGTCTGTCCGAGAGCTGTGGCACACCAAGGGCTTCCGCTTCAAATGTTTGTTGTGACGAGACAGAACTGAGGAAATTACATACTCCGACGACACCTCTGTACCCACGTCCCACACTACACCCTTCATATCCATGGTTCTACATCTGCAGAGTCAATCAACCACAGGTCATGTACTACTGTATTCACTCTTGAGAAAAATCCAGGTGTAAGTGTATCCACAAAGGTCAAACCTTTGTTGTTCAAGGGTCAAATGTAATTTGATACAAACTGAGCATGGCTAACATCAAAGACTGTCTGGCTAGTTTGAGAGGAATCATGATTTGAACTTCAGATATCATGGGATCCCTTGAACGGAAAACGATTGACAACCTACTTTAGAAGCCTCACATAAACTGTACAACAACAATATCAGGTTAAGATATGATAAAAAGAAGCTAGATTTGAGTCTACATTAGACAAGGCTATGATCCTCCCACAGACACAAACAAGAAAGACTTTGAATATAATACTACTAATACAGTGTAAAATGATTCCCTGGTGGCTCAGACAGTAAAGTGTCTGCCCACAGTGCAGGAGACCTGGGTTGGATCCCAAGGTCAGGAAGATCCCCTGGAGAAGGCAATGGCAACCCACTCCAGTACTCTTGCCTAGAAAATTCCATGGATGGAGGAGCCTGGTGGGCTACAGTCCATGGGGTCACAAAGAGTCGGACACGACTGAGCGACTTCACTTTCACTTTTCAGGAGCCAAAGACATGCAAATTTAAAGAAAGCATTTTATAATTTCTCCTTTTACATTCAGATGCTAAGTTCTCTGATAGAATGAAGCTTTCTCTACACTTCATGGAAGCAACTGATGTAAGGAATAAATGTCAAAATGGAATATATCTTAATTCCACTTAATGATTTTCTCTTATTATTGTTTTTTTTCTTTTTCACTCTCATTTTTCACCCTCATCTCCTTTTGACCTTTCCTGAATTCTTCTGGCTGGTGGTGGCTTGTTAGTTCCATGTTCCTTACCAGGCCCTCCCATCATAAAATAATAAATGGTCATTATGGTGCCTGACCAGGATGGGCAGTTTCAGTCAGTGTTTCCCCTAAAAACATGTCTTAATGTTTATTGTAGCCTCATGACTCTCTCTAGATCTTAATGGTCAAATGGGACTCAGTTTGTTTCTGGTCAATTACTTGAAAGAGACACTGTAGTGAAAGCAACCGAGAGGATACATGAGAATGAGAAAAGGGAAAACAAAATTAGGTTACTTACACATACCCTTGAGTAGGAAATGGCAACCTGCTCCAGGATTCTTGCCTGGAAAAATTCTGGGTACAGAGGAGTCTGGTGGGCTACAGTCTATACAGCTGCAAAGAGTCAAGACATGACAGCATGCACACACAATCATACCAAAATTTGTGGTATTTTTCATTTCTCATGAATAATATATTTTTATATGAGATTATGTCTGAGACATGCTTCCTTTCAAATTGAGTTGAAACACTCAACAAAGGGGAAAATGCAATAAAAATACCAAGTAACAGCAAAACAAAAGAATTAAGTTGCATTTTTAGTCAATGAATTGGAAGCAGGTGTTAAACACAGAGACATTCCTTGTTCTATATGTGTCTTTGAGTCAAAACTATGAGAATAAAAAGAGTAACAGTAAATTCATAAAGATAACTATAATTTACTTCTATGGATATCTATTAGGGGAAAACAACCACAATATCAACACTAAGATTAAAATTGACTTTGTAATGCTATTTTTTGTTTCCTTGAAATAAATTCAAAATTGAAGCCAAGAATAATTTGAACATTTACAGAATACATCAATAATACATCATTAACAAGATCTTCTTCAATTCGGTGATTTTAATTTTCTGTTGAACAAGTGAGGTTTATCAGAGAACTTAGCATCTGAATGTAAAAGGAGAAATTATAAAATGCTTTCTTTAAATTTGCATGTCTTTGGCTCCTGAATAGCCATCAAAGTAATTGTTTCTTAAATGGTATGCAAATCTTTTCTCCTGTGTTGACCCTAATCAAAGCAATTAATTCCATAATGAAGTCTTTCTTCACAAACACCATCTTATTATTATCTTGGTCTAAATTAATAACATCATGATAATAATTAGTAGATCTGAAATGATCTATTTCTTTCTTACAGCATGTGGACTCCTTATAAAAGAGCAACAGCAATGGAAATTAGAGTAAAACATGGCAGCTGCGTTGATTGGTGTGCCCTCCTAACCTTAGCATCTGCAACATCGGCCTTATTTAAATGTGAATGGGATGTGGTTGTGAATGTGAATGTTCTTTGCCTCACCAGACTCAAATACTAAGTATATGTATTACATATTACATATAGTTTATATTTACTATAATATGTACATATTATAGTAAATATATATATATATATATACTCTAGTAAACAAATGTGTATTATATACATTTATATATTAAACATTTATACTATTTATCAGTTCAGTTCAGTTCAGTCGCTTAGTTGTGTCCGACTCTTTGCAACCCCATGAATCACAGCATGCCAGGCCTCCCTGTCCATCACCAACACCTGGAGTTTACCCAAACTCATGTCCATCGAGTCGGTGATGCCATCCAGCCATCTCATCCTCTGTCGTCCCCTTCTCCTCCTGCCCCCAATCCTTCCCAGCATCAGCGGCTTACATATGCATATTATAGTATACTTTATATACATGCACACATTATGTATAATATATACATATTATAGGATATATTCATATTAAAGTAAATATACATGTACATTTAATATAATGTATATTTCCCATAATATTTATATATTACAATAAAATATCTATTTGTGTTAACTGTTTTACATAGTCTAATACATAATCATATACATGTTAACTATGTGTAACTATATGTATACACACATATATGTGTTTATTCTATATATATTTATATATAGAATTATATATATATATATGTTTCTACAATATTCCTTGATTATTGGAAGTATCCCTATATCTTTTTTATAGCTTTATCTATCACAAAGATTTATATCTAATTATATAATTCATATATTCATCACAAAGTTATAATTGATATGATCCTAGGTAAGCAAATGTAGAGAAAGTGGGTAGATCATAAAATGTTTGAAGCAATTTAATTTACATGGATCTTAATGCACAAAAGAATGTGTATGAACTAGGTGTCTATGGACTTAGTGTGATCCTCTTTAAATAGGCTTTCTTATTGGTTTGTTTCTTTGATGAGATGTCCTGATATATTTTTGGGCCTCCCAGGTGGCTCAGGATAAAGAATCTACCTGCAATGCAGGAGATGCAGGAGATGGGGGTTCAATCCCTGAGATCCCCTGAGAAGGGCATGACAATCTACCCCAGTGTTCTTGCCTGGGTAATCCTGTGGACAGAAGGGTCTGGTGGACTACAGTCCATAGGATCACAAAGATTCAGAAAAGACTAAAGCATCTGGTGTACTGGAGTCCAGGAATTTTACACAGCTTTTCAGCATGATCTTCTATGGTCTGTTATTTGGCAATTCTGCCTATAAAGGGATTTCATTTTGTGGGTATTCCTCTGGAAAACCTTTCTCAGTTTTGCCATTTCTACCACTGGCATATGCAAGTGTATCACATAATTTGTTCCAATCTCATTCTTTTTGACCACACAAATGTAACTATCTAACTCAAGACACATAGCAGTTATTACTGTAATTATACATGTTCTCACGTATTATACTTACGTTTAATATTGTACTGCTATATGTAAAATGTAGAAACATTGAACCGTGTTGGAACACTTCCCAGCTTTAATAATATAATCCCAAAATGTATAATATTCTTTGTAAGATAACGTTATAATGTTGCTTTAAACCATATGTGTACTTTAAAGACAATAAGAAAACAGTCTTTTACATTAATGAAAATTTTAGCATTTCTGGCCCTCTTCATTCCTTACTGAAAACCCTAGTGTAATTTCCTTTCAACCTAAAAGACTACATTTTTTTTTAAGCGTTTCTTGTATTACATTCTGGTGGTAGTAAGTTTTGTCTGAAAATGTCTTTATTTCACTTTTATTCTCTTTTATACAATTTTACAACCTTATACTACATTTATAGTTATTAAAAAATATTGGTTATAGTCCCTGTGCTGTACAATACATCCTTGCAAAGCTATCTAAGGCTTCCCAGGTGGTGAAATGGTAAAGAATACATCTGTCAATGCAGGATGTGCAAGAAACACAGGTTGAATCCCTGGGTCAGGAAGACCCCCCTGGAGCCGGAAATGGCAAACCACTCCAGTATTCTTGCCTGGAAAATTCCATGGACAGAGGAGCCTGGCTTGGTCACAAAAATCAGTTCAGAGAGTGACTTCAGCCATGAAATTAAAAGACACTTGCTCCTTGGAAGGAAAGCTATGACAAGCCTAGACAGCATATTAAAAAGCAGAGACATCACTTTGCCAACAAAGGTCCATCTGGTCAAAGCTATGGCTTTTCCAGTAGTCATGTATGGATGTAAGAGTTGGACCATAAAGAAGGCTGAGTAACAAAGAATTGATGCTTTTGAACTGTGGCCCTGGAAAAGACTCTCCTAAGTCCCTTGGACAGCAAGGAGATCAAACCAGTCAATCCTAAAGGAAATCAACACTGAATATTCATTGGAAGGACAGATGCTGAAGCTGAAGCTCCAATACATTGGCCACCTGATGCACAGAGCCAACTCATTGGGAAAGACCCTGATGCTGGGAAAGACTGAAAGCAGGAAGTGAAGGGGAAGACAGAGGATGAGATGGTTGGATGGCATCATTGACTCACTGAACATGAGTCTGAGCAAACTCTGGGAGATAGTAAAGGATAGGGAGGCTTGGTGTGCTGCAGTCCATGGGGTCACAAAGAGACAGGAACTGGCAACTGAAGAACAACTACAAATCACGTTGATTGTCTTCTCTTCTATTTGGCAGCTGATCTTAAAAATTTACCTGGCCTTGTTTATGCTCCAGAGCACTTGAGTAGATTCTTTGCTGTTGTTGTTGTTGTTGTTGTTTTGTAGGGTATTTCTACAAAATTTTAAATTGATTTCTGCAGGGGACTCAAGACATTCAGAGTTTATATTATATATATATATATGTATATACATATATATATATACAATATATATATATATATATATATGGTGGTAGTTTAGTCACTAAGTCATGTCCAACTCTTGCGACTCCATGGACTATAGCCCTCCAGGTTCCTCCATCCATGGGATTCTCTAGACAAGAATACTGGAGTAGGTTGCCATTTCCTTCTCCAGGGGATCTTCCCAACCCAGGAATTGAAGCCGGGTCTCCTGCACTGCAGGCAGATTCTTTACCGACTGAGCCACATGTATGCATAACTCCTGAAATCACATTGTAGCTATTTCTTTAGTAAGTTGATAGGCTTCGCTTTCCTTACTTTTATCCTAATTGTTCTTCACTGAACTTTATGAATCTCTGTTGTTGTTGTTCAGTCACCCAATTGTGTCTGACTCTTTGAGACCTCATGACTGCAGCATGCCAGGCCTCCCTGTCCTTCACCATCTCCTGAAGTTTGCCCAAGTTCATGTCCATTGCATCAGTGATGCCATCCAGCCATCTCATCCTCTGATGTCCTCTTCTCCATCTGCCCTCAATCTTCCCCACCATCAGGAACTTTTCCAATGAGTCAGTTGTTCACATCAGATGACCAAAACACTGGAGCTTCAGCATCAGTCCTTCCAATGGCTATTCAGGGTTGATTTACCTTAAGATTGTCTGGCTTGTTTTCCTTACTGTCCAAGGGACTCTCAAGGATCTTCTCCAGCACCACAGTTTGAAGGCATCTGGTCTCCAGTGCTTCGCCTTCCTTATGGTCCAGCTCTCACAACCATAAGTGACGACTGGGATGACCATAGCCTTGACTATATGGATCTTTGTCAGCAGATCTCTTCTTTTCAACACGATGTCTAGGTTTGTCATAGCTTTCCTTCCAAGAGGCAGATGTCTTCAGATTTAATGGCTGCAGTCACCATCCAGTGATTTTAGAACCCAAGAAGAGGAAATCTGTCACTATTTCCACATTTTCCCCCTTTATTTGCCATTAAGTAATGAGGTCAGATGCCATGATCTTAGTTTTTTAGTATTTTTATTATAATTTTTTAATATTTAGTTTTAAGCCGGCTCTTTCACTCTCCTCCTTCACTCTCATCAAGATGTTCTTTAGTTCCTCTTTGCTTTCTGCTATTAAGAGTGGTATTATCTGCACATCTGAGGTTGTTGGTGTTTCCCCCACCTATCTTGATTCCAGCTTGTAACTCACCCAGTCTGGCATTTCTCATAATGTGCTTAGCATAAAGATTAAATAAGCAGGGTAACAGTTAACAGCCCCGTTGTACTCCTTTCTTAATCTTGAACCAATCAGTTGTTCCATACAGGGCTCTAACTGTTGCTTCTTGACCCACATACAGGTTTCTCAGGAGACGGCTAAGATGATCTGGTATTCCCATCTCTTTAAGAGCTTTCCACAGTTTATTATGAACCACACAGTCAAAGGCTTTGTCATAGTTGATGAAACAGAGGTATATGTTTTTCTGGACTCCCCTACCTTTCTCCATGATCCAGCGAACGTTGACAATATGACGGCTGGTTCCTCTTCCTTTTCTAAACCCAGCTGAGACATCTGGAAGTTCTTGGTTCACATGATGCTGAAGCCTAGCATGCAAGATTTTAAGTTAGAGGCTTGGGAGATAAATGCAATTGTCTGATGATTAGCACATTCTTTAGTACTAACCCTCTTGGGAATTGGGATGAAGATTGACCTTTCCCAATCCTGTGGCCACTGCTGAGTCTTCCAGATTTGCTGAAATATTGAATGCAACACCTTGAAGGCATCATCCTTTAGGGTTTTGAATATATCTACTAGAATTCTGTTACATCCATTATCTTTATTAACAGCAGTGCTTCCTAAGATCCACTTGACTTCACTTTCCAGAATGTCTAGCTGTGGGTGGCTGACCACACCATGGTAGAGATATGGTTCATTTGGATCTTTTTTGTACAGTTCTTCCATGTATTCTTTCCAGCTTTTCTTGATCACTTCAGCATCTACTAGGTCTCTACTGTTTATGGCATTAATTGTGCCCATCTTTTGGTAGAATGGGCTTCTCTTGTGGCCTAGCTGGTAAAGAACCTGCCTGCAATGCGGGAGACCTGGGTTCGATCTCTGGGTTGGGAAGATCCTCTGGAGAAGGAAACAGCTACCCACTCCAGTATTCTGGCCCGGAGAATTCCAGGGATTGCAGAGTCGGACACGATTGAGCAACTTTCCCTCCCCCTTGGGCAGAATGTTCCCTTGATATCTCCAATTTTCCTGAAGAGATCTTTAGTCTTTCCCCTTCTGTTGTTTTCTTCTAGTTTTATACACTGTTCATTGAAGAAGGCCTTCTTTACCTCTGTGCTGTTCTTTGGAAACCTGTGTTTAGTTGGATATATCTTTCCCTTTCTCCCTTGCTTCTCTTCTCTCTTCAGGTATTTGTAAGTCCTCCTCAGATAACAACTTTGTCTTCTCACTTTTCTTTTTTGGGGGAAGGTTTTATTCTCCGCTTCCTGTACAGTATTATGGACCTCTGTCCATAGTTCTTCAGGCACACTGTTTACAAGTCCTAATCCCTTGAATCTAACCCCTTCATGGATCACTGTCTTTTTGTGGCAAAGGGGCTTGCATAACTCAGTGAAGCTATGAGTCATGCCATGTAGGGCCACTCAACATAGACAGGTCATAGTGGAGATTTCTGACAAAACATGATCCACTGGAGGAGGGAATGGCAAACCACCCCAGTATACTTGCCATGAGACTCTCATGAACATCTTAATTTATGTCATTATTATTATTAGGTTTATTTGGCGTCTTAAGATTTATATCTTATTGATCAGGTAGCTTGCATGTGCATATTATTTTTTTCTTTCTGAAAAATGTAAATGACTCAACTTAGACCAATGTTATCTCAGAAATATGTGGTTTTAATAGGAAATATTCAGATTATTTTGTTGATGAGTAATGGTTTTTATAAAATTTTAAATTAAGGATAAAATAATACCTGTGAGATAACAATGGAAAACATAATTGTTCTTTTAGAGATGTAGAAATAGAATTGAAATTTTTAATAATTGTTTTCACTTCACAGAGCTGGGCTTCCCTTGTGGCTCATCTGGTAAAAAATCTGCTCTCAATGCTGGAGACCTGGGTTTGATTCCTGGGCTGGGAAAATCCCCTGGAGAAGGGAAAGACTATCCACTCCAGTATTCTGGCCTGGAGAATTCCATGAATTTTATAGTCCATGGGGTCCCAAAGAGTTGTGGACACAACTGAACGACTTTCACTTCACTTTTCATAGAGCTAAGAAAAATGGAGACAGTACCGAAACTCAAACAAAGTGTGCTTAATCTACTCCTTTCTCCCACAATACTTTCAGATTCACAACAATTTCTAAGTCATCTCTTTTAATTATTAAATCTAAAACTTTAAAAACATATAGATCAAGCAGATTTAATGCCACAAGTCATAGTTTTACTGGAAATATCACTGAATTCTTAGAGGGAATTCCATATCTACCCCTTGTTATACCCACAGCTTTAAATCACCCAACAGCCATGATTCACCAGATTTGAGTTTAAAATATTACAAAACAGCTCTTCTAAAATTTATTGTGGGTTAGGAAACAAGCTCTGAGGAGGACATGCGGTCAAATGTTTATGTAGACTCACTCATATTATTTTATTATCACACTATTATAAAATAGACTGCTGCTTCTGGGAAGACAGAGTAGTTGACTTTGCCTTATTGCTTCCATTAAACACAACTAAAAACCATGAATATTACATATAAAACAAATAGAAAACTGTGAAAGATGGAGTATTGCTTCTCATGTCCCAGATTTAGAACTGAAGAAGCTGGATATCTGGAAATGTAATAGGTACATACAAAAAATAAAAAAAACAGCAATAACAACAAAGAACAGAAAAGATAGTACTCTCTGGTAAAGGACTATAATCAGCCTAATAGATGTTAAGTCTTTTAGAATATACCCACTCTATTTCAGTCAAAACTGGTCCCATCCCTACTCACTCCAGCTAAGGTCAAGTGGGAGACATTCTTACAGCCTCATAAGAACCTGTTATGGTGATGTAAGGACTTCCCTGGTGGCTCAGACTGTAAAGCGTCTGCCTGCAATGCAGGAGATCTTGGTTCGATCCCTAGGTCGGGAAGGTCCCCTCGAGCAGGAAATGGCAACCCACTCCATTACTCTTGCCTAGAAAATCCCATGGACAGAGGACGCTGGTAGGCTACAGTCCATGAGGTCACAAAGAGCCAGACACGACCAGCAGACCCGCCAGGAACGCGCAGAAGCGGAAGGTGAGGGTCATGGACCATCTGGAAGCCCAGCTTGAGACCCAGCTACAGGAAGCTGAACAGAACTTCATCTCAGAGCTGGCAGCATTGGCCCTGGTACCTCTTGCCGAAAGCAAACTATTTTCGAATAAGCGTGGGCTGTCAGAGAAGCCCCTGAGGACCAAAAGGAAGAAGCCAGCACGCCGACAGAGAGAGGACACTGGTGGTCCCAAGGACGATGACCCTGCCTCAGGGAGCCCCTCATCAGGATTGCTCAGCAGCAAAAGGCTGAGCCAGCAAGAAAGTGAAGTTGGTGATGGCGAGAATTTTAAGAAGATGCTAAAGAGAAGAAGCAATTTGTAGCTTAAGGCTGCTCGGGACAGGCCCTGAAGACCCGGGTGTTCTCTGAATCCCGCCTGTCCCTCCCGCAGGCAGTGAGGGAGAACCGGCCACCCCGGGGAGATGATGGGGTCTCCCTTCTGCCCACCGGCTTGTGCGGGGCTGGAGAATGGATAGCAGAGTCCCAGGAAATGCCTAAAAGAGTATGGCGGACCCTACTGCCTGTGAAAATAAGTTCCCGGTGTTGGGAACACACCTTTTCAAGTTTTGTGTCTCCTTAGCTTTGAGACGCAGCTCGGTTCCTTGGGGAGACCTCCTTCATGACCCTCTATAACCTTCCATTCTGCCAAGTCCTGATGCCACCCAGGCCTGCCTTCACTGAGGCTAGGTGGTCTCAGTCCAGCCTGGGAGCCCTCTGCTCTCCAGCCTCACAGATTTCTGCCACTGGTGAAGGGTCACCAGGTGTTTCTGGTGTTTTCTGGGTCCAAGGGCTTTTCTCTTCCATCTTCATCACCCCCAATTTCTCTGTCCATGCATTGTGACCACTGGCCAACCCAGATTCTCATCAGGACCCATTCCCTTCTTTGGACTCAGTCGGCGGCTCTGGCCTGGTCTCCATGAGGGGATCTGAGTCTCAGGTCCCATGACATAGATCATGGAACCCCTGGTCTGTGGGCCTGTCCTCATCCATCCCAGGGACTCAAGGACCCATAGAAGCATAATGACACCTGCAGCAGTGTCTTCTGTTGAAGACATTTAAAGCACTAGATAGGAGGCCCTGCCTTGGAGGAGGAAATGGCAACCCATTCCGTATTTTTGCCTGGAAAAAATCCCACGGACAGAGGATCCTGGCAGGCTAGAGTCCACGGGGGTCCACAGGGTAGCAAAGAGTCGGATATGACTAAGCGACTGAGCACACATGGTGATGTAAAAGAAACAAGGTAAAGAGAGGAAATATTTATCCCCAACGGCAAGTGATAAGGCATTCCTCTCTCCCAGGGTCAGTGAAGAATATACAGCTTGCATGCAATTCCACTTCCACCCAGTAGTAACAAGGTGCTCCTCCCTGCACTGAGGAGGTGTCAGAGCAGGCTTAATGGAAAAAGGCAGGACTTTCACCACAGCCCAGCAGTAAAGTACTCTTGCCATTTTGTCTTACACAGGATTCCAGTCCAACCCCACTCAAGTCAAAAAGACAGATAGTCTGCCTGGTTTCCTCCACTCTGGATCATGAATTAGAAACATTCTCCAGGAGGTAAGTAGCAATCATACAGGTTACCTTTATTCTTTCTCATCATTTAGAGACATTCTCCTGCTGTCCAGTTTCTTGAGTTCCATTATTTCATTTGTTCCATATTGCTTTTTACCTGTTTTATGAGGAAGGGTAGATCCATTTCCTGAAACTCTGTTTTCACTAGAAGCTGAAACTCACATTTATTTTTAATCTGTGTACTTATATATTTCTAAGTTGTTTTTTATCAACAGCTTATAGCTGTGTCTTGATTTATATCGTATCTCACAATCTGTGTCTTTAACTGTAAAGTTTAGAAAAGTATTACTTAATGTAATAATTCATAGATTTATGGTTTTTAATCTGTCTTGCTACTTGGTTTCTATCATTCCCTTCTTTGTTTGTGTTTTTTTTTCCCTTTTCTGAACTTCTGTTGAATGTTTGGAATGATTTCATCTTCACTATTTGTGTATTATTTATATACTTTTAAAAAAATCTTAAAGGTATTTCTATGTTTTATAATATATTTAACTTATTAAAGTCTATTTTTAAAATATATCATATGAATTCACATATAGTGAAAGAATCTCACAGTGGGACATTTTTATATTCCCTTCCATCCTTTGTGCTCTTCTTGTCTTATCTATCATATTCAGGTATATTATAAACCACATGATACATTGCTTTTATATTTGGTCATTTATTATTTTAAGTGTAAAAAATTAGGAAAAATATATCCACATATTTTCCATTATCAGCACTCATTATTCAGTCACATAGATTTAAATTAACATGCAGTGCCATTTTTCTCTGCCTGAAGTATTTCTTTTCATATTTCTTGCAGTATCGCTTTGCAGGTGATTAATTCTTTCAGCTGGCATTTGTCTGAAAAAGTCTTTATTTCACATTTGATATTGAAAATGATTTTTGCTGGTTAAAAAATCCTAGATTAAATATCTTACTTCCAAAAGTTAAATATATATCTTTCTTTTGTCCTCTGGCTTATATAATTCTGATATAAATTGTGCAGTCATTCTTACCTTTGATCTTAAGTACTTAATGCTTAGTGACTTTTCCTGTTTTTAAGATTTTCTCCTTATCTTGTGTATTATTAGGATTTTATTTTTATGTACTTTGATGTGGTTTTCTTTATATTTATTCTGCTTGGTTTTATTGAGCTTGTTGGATCTGAGGATTTAAATTTTTCATAAAGTTCTGAAATTATTTGGTTATAATTTCTTCAAATATATATTTTATCTCCTACATTTTCCTCTTCTTTGGAAATTTTGATTGCTAGTCTGAATAATCATTTCACAGTTTGTAGTTGCTTGTTTTCTGTATTTGTCTCTCTATATTTGACTTTTCATAGTTTTTATTTCTTTAATTTCTATAGTCTTTTACTCTATAGTCTCTATAATTATAACATGTAATTTAAAGATATCATATTTTTAATCTCTATAAATTCTGTTTTGTCTTTTATATATCTTCCATTTTTACCTTCATTAGTCATGTATTTCCTCTGACTTCTTAAAAATTTTAAGCATATAATATCCCTTTACTTTCATCTCTCTTCTCATCTGTGTTGATTTAAATGGAATTTTGTTGTTGTTGTTGTTACTTGCTTATTTGTTGTCTCTTTATTTACTTTATTTTAGGTTGTACTTTTCAGATTTTGAACTGTCACTTGTTCAATTTTGATAGAATCCTTTAAATCATGTTTGGTTTTGTTCTTTTGTTCAGATAAATTTCCTGTATTTGGTTTATTCACTTCTAAGATATTTTTTCTAGTTTGTTATAACAGGCCCAAAGTAGATCTTATCAAGAGGTAAGTAAATCTTACTACTAAACGGGTATAATTCAGAAGAATTATATCATGTGTTATATGCCCATGTGTTACTTGCTCTTTCCACCAGCACTTGTATAAACTATCCCCAGCCCTGTGTGAGCTTTAATAATTGTTCTATCTACTACTTTCCCGTGGCTTGAGTTAGGTCACATGTTTCAGCATATGGCTTCCTGTTTTTTCCTTGAAAATTATTCTGTTTCTGACTTCATAGAATTGTATACTCCACTTTATTAGACTAAAATTCATTAAAAATCAAATCAGAGAAACTCTTATAAAACTGTCTTGAACTCTTCTCTTGATAGTCATGTCCTCTCCGGCACTCTACCCTACTAGAATTCTATAGGAACTTCAATCTCTGTCTTACTACTTTACTGAAGAGAAACACAAAACCAACCTTGCTTTGGAAACTCTGTCCCTGCTTTGCATTGTGAGAAGGTGTCTTTGCACATAGAAGAAACTAGAAATCTGTGAGATCATAGGGGCTCACCTAGTTTGATTCTATTCTTTCTGTGATCACAGTACTGCATTGCCATTTTCTGTGTATGAAAGTTGATTCTGGCCTTTGTCTGGGCTCATGTCTCCAGTAAGCTAACTGAAGCATCTTTGCATTATGACCAATTTCCAAAAGCAACAAGCAAGAGAGGGCAAATCCTAATACACAAGCATTTGTCAAGCTCTTGAGTCATTTTTGTTACTATCTCATTGGCCTAAGCAAGTAACAATGGTAAAGACCAGAGTTAACAAATGAAAGGATTAAACAAGGGAATTGATAAGAGAAGGGTGATTTATTAGGGGCCATTACTATAATGATCTATCACAAAAAATTTGTCAACAATTACAATAGCTGAATAACAGGTACCTATACAGGAGCTGTAACAGGAGCTGTACTGATCACATCTAGAGCAACAGCTACAGTAGTAGATATCTCCTGGTATAACGTACAACAATCTACTATCTTCTTCCAAGATCCACGTGTCTTACTGAAAAGGTAATTTAAGTGAGAGTGTAATGGGAATCCTCACCCTTGAATTTTCAAACTTTTGAGGATGGCAGTCATCACTGCAAAATCATAAGGGATGCAATTATGCATTTGGCTGACTACTTTTATTAATAAGTGAACTCCAAAGCTTTTTCAATATTTATTCCTACTATACAACCCTTGCTTCAAATAACAGGCCACAAAGTAGATATTCCTAATTTGTTGAGTATAATTGTTCTAACTACATATGAAGAAACTGGGAAAATGGAAACAGGATAGGTCTGTGGACCACTAGTTCCACTGTACTACAGGCTTGGGAAAAAAATTCACTCATCATCTAAATTCAGTGAGTATCCATTTTGACTAGTAAGTGGATTGCAATGGTTGTTGTTCAGTCACTAAGTAGTATCCAACTCTTTGTGATCCCATGGACTGCAACATACCAGGCCTCTCTGTCTCTCACTACCTCCCAGAGTTTGCCCAAGTTCATGTCCAATGAATTGGTGATACACGGCCCCTTCATGGATCACTGCCTTGTCATGGTGAAGGGGCTTGTGTAATTCAGTGAAGCTATGAGCCATGCCATGCAGGATCACCCAAGACAGATGGGTCATAGTAGAGAGTTCTGACAAATGGTCCACTGAGGGAGGGAATGGCAAACCACTCCAGTGAAAACCCCATGAATAGTATAAAATATTGCAATGGTAGTTTGGATTCAAAGCGCCAGCATTCATTTTAGATTAGAAGTAGTTTACAGTAACCTGTGAGCTACCTGACAGATCACCCTTTAGAGATAACTAAATGGAAGATTTGTGGCCCAAATTATTATTTCACCATGTAGTTCTTTTTCAAGCTCCATGGATTACCCTTTGTTGCAGGAACTCTGAGTAAACCTACAAGTAGCCCAGATCTTGGAATGGTATGAATTCAATGACTTTACTAACAGTCTCAGAGCTAGACATTTTATTGTGGTAAAATACATACAACTTAGGCTTCCCAGGTGGCTCAGTGGTAAGGAATTACCTACTAATGAAGGAGACGCCATGGAATTCATTATGCATATTTTTTTTTAATTCTGTTGTTCATATATTCTTCTATGCATACTCATAAACATTTTGTGTCTTCTTACAGGTTCATAACACGTACCCTAATTGTAGGTTTGCAGGAAAATAAAGTATAACTCTCAGGGCAAGCCAGATTACTAGAGTTCAACTGTCATCTGCATTTTCATTAGGGACAGAGACTTTTTATAAACTAAAAAGAAGTAAAACTATAGATTTAGTAAATACTGTATAATCCTAACCCAATACAATTTTATATTAAGATTTTAACTGTATATTCATTATGATCTAACACACACACACACACACACACACATTCCTATACACACAAAACTGCAGCTAGAATTTGTGTGTGTGTTTCTGTTGAAGAGTACATACAAAAAACACCTTTCATCATTTATATTGGATTTAAATATATTTGAAGGGGTAAAACACTTTTGTTTTTTGTTTTTGCATTAAAAGTTCGTATTAATCTTACCCCCTACCAAACTGCTTGATAAATACCTGGAAGTCAGAGTCTATGTTTAACTTTTCCTTCATTGTTAACATGCCAAACACAAAGTCTAGCCTTTGAATAAGCACTTAAAAAAGCTTAATGGAAAAAGTATAAGAAGTGTCTTCTATTGGGCTTTTTGGAAAGACTTCACATTTATAACACTAATATCTCTTCTACAACATATCTATTACTTATCTTCGAAGACAAAATTGTGAACAGTGAGGACAAAATCAGCCTACTAGTGCATGCTCTATAGACTCTTCTCTTCTCATACAACATCAAGTACAGGTTATGTTCTCTTCTATTATCCAATTGGATAGAAAAATATATATATAATTTATGGTCAGTATATTGGGGAATAGGAGCTTCACTGATGGTGCTAGTGGTAAAGAATCCACCTGCAAGTGCAGGAGAGGCACAAGATGGGAGGTCATCCCTGGGTTGGAAAAATCCCCTGGAAAAGGAAATGGAAGCCTACTCCAGTATTCTTGCCTGGAAAATTCTATGGACAGAGGAAACTCATGGGTTACAGCCCATGCGATCTCAAAGAGCCAGACAAGACTGACATAGTTAATAACATTATTAAAATTTTATTTGGGGGTTCTTTTAAGATTAATAACAATACCATGCCATGGATTTTTCTAAATGAATAGTTTTTAAAAACAATTTACTTACAAAGACATAGAGAATCTTAGCTATAAATGTTGTACATATATACAATGGAATGGAATATTACTCAGCCATAAAAAGAAACAACATTGAGTCATATGTAGTGATGTGGATGAACTGACTGAAGTAAATCAGAGGAGAAAAACAAATATTGGGTATAAACACATATGTATGGAATCTAGATAAATGATACTGAAGAACCTATTTGCAGAGTAAGAGTAGAGATGCCAACATAGAGAATGACCTTGTGAACACAGAAGGGGATGGAAAGGATGGGAAAAACTGAGAGAGTAGCACTGACATATACGCTGCCATCTGTAAAATAGATAGCTAGTTGAGAGAAGCTGTATAGAACAGGGAATTCAGTTCAGTGCTCTGTGGGGACCTGGGTGGGTGGGATGGAAGAGGAAGGGAGGGAGGCTCAAGAGGAAGGGGACATAGGTATACTTATGGCTGATTCACAATGCTGTATAGCAGAAACTAAACATTGTAATATGCCAGCAAGTTTGGAAAACTCAGCAGTTGTCACAGGACTGGAAAAGGGCAGTTTTCATTTCAATCCCAAAGAAAGGCAATGCCAAAGAAGGCTCAAAATACCACACAACTGCACTCATCTCACACACTAGTAAAGTAAGCTCAACATTCTCAAAGCCGGCCTTCAAGTGTATGTGAACTGTGAACTTCCAGATGTTCAAGCTGGTTTTAGAAAAGGCAGAGGAGCCAGAGATCATATTGCCCACATCTGTTGGATCATCAAAACAGCAAGAAAGTTCCAGAAAAGCATTATTTCTGCTTTATTGACTATGCCAAATCCTGTGACTGTGTGGATCACAATAAACTGTGGAAAATTCTGAAAGAGATGGGAATACCAGACCACCTGACCTGCCTCTTGAGAAACCTGCATGCAGGTCAGAAAGCAACAGTTAGAACTGGACATGGAACAACAGACTGGTTCCAAATAGGTTAAGGAGTACCTCAAGGCTGCATATTGTCACCCTACTTATTTAACTTATATGCAGAGTATATCATGAGAAGCGCTGGGCTGGAAGAAGCACAAGCTGAAATCAAGAGTGCCGGGAGAAATATCAATAACCTCAGATATGCAGATGACACCACCCTTATGGCAGAAAGTGAAGAGGAACTAAAAAGCCTCTTGATGAAAGTGAAAGAGGAGAGTGAAAAAGTTGGCTTAAAGCTCAACATTCAGAAAATGAAGATCATGGCATCTGGTCCCATCACTTCATGGAAAATAGATGGGGAAACAGTGGAAACTGTCAGACTTCATTTTTCTGGGCTCCAAAATCACTGCAGATGGTGATTGCAGCCATGAAATTAAAAGACGCTTACTCCTTGGAAGGAAAGTTATGACCAACCTAGATAGCATATTAACTTTGCCAACAAAGATCAGTGTAGTCAAGGCTATGGTTTTTCCAGTAGTCATGTATGGATGTGAGAGTTGGACTATAAAGAAAGCTGAGTGCCAAAGTATTGATGCTTTTGAACTGTGGTGTTGGAGAAGACTCTTGAGAGTCCCTTGGACTGCAAGGAGATACAAGCAGTCCATCCTAAAGGAAATCAGTGCTGAATATTCTTTGGAAGGACTGATGCTTAAGCTGAAACTCCAATACTTTGGCCACCTGATGAGAAGAACTGACTCATTTGAAAAGACCCTGATGCTGGGAAAGATTTAAGGCAGGAGGAGAAGTGGATGACAGAGATGGTTGGATGGCATCACCGACTAGATGGATACGAGTTTGAGAAAATCCCGGGAATTGGTGATGGACAGAGAAGCCTGGAGTACTGCAATCCATGGGGTTGCAAGGAGATGGACACGAATGAGCGACTGAACTGAAAAGTATCATACACCTTAACCAAGTGAAAGTTACCTCTGGAATGCCAAAAAAAAGTTTCAACATGCGCAAATCAAAAATTGACACACCATGGTTTCATATTGAACGGTAAATATAGCATGGCCATCTCAAAAGATGTTGAAACAGTGTTTGACAATATTCAACACCCTTTCATGATACAAGTTCAACAAATTAGGTATAAAAGGAGGTTACCTCAACAGAATAAAGGCAATATATGGAAAGCCCATATCTCCCATCATACTCAATGGAAAAAAAAAAAAAAAAAAAAGAAAACTTTTGCATCTGTAACTATTGATGCCCATTTTTGTCACTTTTATTCAACAAAGTACTGGAAGTCTGAGCCAGGGAAATTAGGCAAGAAAAATTGATAAAATGTATACCAATTGGAAAAGAAGTAAAATTATCTCCGTTTTTGGCTAAAATAATCTTATTTATAGAAAACTCTAAAGGTTTGACAAACAAACAAAACAAACAAAAATATCTGTTAGTACTAAAACACTACTTAAGTAAAGTTGCAATATAGAAAATCAAAATATAATTGCATTTCTATATACCAACAATGAATTATTTGAACAAGAATTTAAGAAAACTATCTCTTTTATAATAGCATCAGAAAAAATAACATATTTAAAAATAAATTTAACTAAATATATAAGACTTCTACACTGAAAATTATGCTGATAAAAGAAATTAAATTATAAATAAATAAATGGGAAGGCATGCCATGTTCATGGGTTGAAAGAATTAGCATTTTTAGAATACCCACACTACCAAAAATGATCACCAAATTCAATGCAACCCCAATCAAAATTTCACTAGAATTTGTTTTTTTACAGAATAATAATAAAAAAATATTTCTAAAATTCACATGAAACCCCCAAAACCCCAAATAGCCAAAGCACTCTGGAGAAAACAATACTGGAGGTATCACACTTCCTCTTTCCATAATATATTACAATACCTCAGCAACCAAAGCAGTATGGTACTGGAATGAAAATAGATGTATAGAACAATGGAATAAATAGAGAGCCTAGATATAAATCTATGCATATATGGTCAACTGATCTTTGAAAATTCCCCAAAAGTACACAATGGGGAAAGGATAGTCTCTTTCATAAAAGTAGTTGAGAAAACCAGATGGGCACATGCAAAGGAATGAAATTGGACCTTTACTGGACAAAAAGTACAACACCAAATTCAATAAAAATTTAAACATAAGCCCTGAAATCATAAAACTCTTAGAGAGGAACAGAGAAATAGCTTCTTAAAATTGATCTTTCTAATCACTTCTTAGATACGATACCAAAAGCACAGGGAACAAAAGCCAAAATAGGTTAAGTGGGACTACATTGAACTAAAAAGCTTTTATCACAGTGGAAACCATCAACTAAATTAAAAAAAAAAACTAAATAAGCAACCTATTGAACTGGAGAAAATATTTATAAACCATACCTAAGGAACGGTTAAAATTATATATATATATATATATATATATATATATATATATATATATATATATGTATGTATAAAACTGCTACCATACAATAGCAAAAAATAATAACAATAAACCCAGTAAAAAATGGACAAAGGAACTGAATAGATATTTCTCCAAAGAAGACAGATGACCCACAAACTCAGCATCACTAATCATCAGAGAAACGCATCTCACACCAGTTAGGGTGGCTATTACTAAAAGAACAAAAGAAAAGTGTCGATGAGGATGTGGAGAAAAAAAGAAAAAACATTGTACACTATGAGTGGGAACGTAATTGGGTATAGCCACAATGGAAAACATACAGAAGTTCTTCTGAAAATTAAAAATGCAGCTGCCATGTAATCCAGCAATCTTCCTTCCAGGTATATGTTCATAAGAAATTAAATCCAGATCTCAAAGAGATATCTACAATCTCATGTTTAGTGCAGCATTATCCACAATAGCCAAGAGATGAAAGTCAATAAAATGTCTATCTTCGGATGAATGGATAAAGAAAATGTAGTATATATATCTATGAATAAATCCCAGGGATCTACTGTACAGACTAGTGCCTATAGTTAACAACACTGTATTGTATAAACATTTGCTAAGAAGGTAAATATTATATTAAGTGTTCTTATCACACACACAATAATAATAATAATCAAAGAGAGTGGAAGCCAACTTTTGGAGATATTGCTTACATTTATAGCATAGATTTTGGTGATAGTTTCATGGATGCACACATCTCCACACTCATTAAATTATATACATTAATTTTGTACAGCTTTTTGTATGTCAAGCCATACTTTTATTTTAAAAAGTAAATATCTGAGCCACAATTATAAGCAACATAAATAATTTTAACTTTCTGTTAACCATGGTCAAGTAAAATGAAACAGGTAAAAATAAGTATATTAATATACTTTATTTAAACAAATATGTCCATAACATTTCATTATAATATCTGATTTAGTATAAAGCTACTGAAATGGCAACCCACTCCAGTGTTCTTGCCTGGAGAATCCCAGAGACGTGGGAGCATGGTGGGCTGCCTCCTATGGGGTCGCACAGAGTCGGACACGACTGAAGCGACTTAGCAGCAGCATTGACATTTGACATGCTTTTGTACAAAACATTCAAAATGTGGTGTGTATTTTACACTAACAACACATCCTAATAAGGAGTAAACACCTTTTTAAGTGCTCAAAAGCAGTTATAATTTATGACAGCACAGCTTTAAACACTGATGATAAATCAGAAAATGGAACAGATACAATCCTTGTCTTCAAAGAGGATATCCCAGAAAATAAACAATAAACATGAAGAAACTAAGATAGGACAGCATGGTGGATAGTAACCAGAAGATAGAGACAGATTGATTTTTTAGCTTAAACAAGAATTCTCCAACAATGTAGCTAATACAATGAAAATTTAATAATAAAAAAGTGCCTATGAAAAGCTGGGGAGAAAAGACCCAATCAAATACAAATTTAGTGCATGCACTTAAGGAAAAAGAAAAGTTATGTAGTACTTTGAAAAACAAGGGGGAGTTATTCAGTGTATCTAGAATGTGTTGGAGGGAATAGAAAGTGGAAGAAGTGAGGATAAATCCTAACAGCCAGTTCGGTAGTGCCATAGCATTCAAGGGAAGACGTTTGAATTTCGTTGTTTGCCATGAGAACCACCAGACAAACACAAGGTGATGTGATCTGTTCTTTGATTTAGAAACAACAACAAAAACAACAGCAAAACACTTGCTGCTGAATAATGAATGGAGAGTAGGAAAATAGAACTGAGTGGCTTAAAAAACAAAAGAAATGTATTTTCTCACAAATCTGGAGTCTAACATTAGGGTATTGGCAGATTGGTTTCTTCTGAGGCCTCTCTCCTTGACTTCAGTTGGTCATCTTTCCCTGTCATCTTCAGATGCTTTCCATCGGCCTCTTCTTATAACTCATGCTGGACTGGAGAGCACCCAAACGACCTCATTTTATTCAACACGCTAGTAAAGTAATGCATAAAATTCTACAAGCCAGGCTTCAGTAATACGTGAACCATGAACTTCCAGATGTTCCAGCTGGTTTTAGAAAAGGCAGATGAACCAGAGATCAAATTGCCAACATCCACTGGATCATCGAAAAAGCAAGAGAGTTCCAGAAAAACATCTATTTCTGCTTTATTGACTATGCCAAAGCCTTTGACTGTGTGGATCACAATAAACTGTGGGAAATTCTGAAAGAGATGGGAATACCAGACCACCTGACCTGCTTCCTGAGAAACCTGTATACAGGTCAGGAAGCAACAGTTAGAACTGGATGTGGAACAACAGACTGGTTCCAAATAGGAAAAGGAGTACGTCAAGGCTGTGTATTGTCACCCTGCTTATTTAACTTATATGCAGAGTTCATCATGAGAAACGCAGGGCTGGAAGAAACACAAGCTGGAATCAAGATCGCTGGGAAAAATATCAATAACCTCAGATATGCAGATGACACCACCCTTATGGCAGAAAGTGAAGAAGAACTAAAGAGCCTCTTGATGAAAGTGAAAGGAGAGTGAAAAAGTTGGCTTAAAGTTCAACATTGAGAAAACTAAGATCATGGCATCCGGTCCCATCACTTCATGGCAGATAGATAGGGAAACAGTGGAAACAGTGGCTGACTTTATTTTTCTGGGCTCCAAAATCACTGCTGATGGTGACTGCAGCCATGAAATTAAAAGACGCTTACTCCTTGGAAGGAAAACTGTGACCAACCTATATAGCATATTAAGAAGCAGAGACATTACTTTGACAACAAAGGTCCGTCTAGTCAAGGCTATGGTTTTTCCAGTGGTCATGTATGGATGTGAGTTGTACTATAAAGAAAGCTGAGCACAGAAGAATTGATGTTTTTAAACTGTGGTATTGGAGAAGACTCTTGAGAGTCCCTTGGACTGCAAGGAGATCCAACCAGTCCATCCTAAAGGAGATCAGTCCTGGGTGTTCGTTGGAAGGACTGATGTTGAAGCTGAAACTCCAATACTTTGGCCACTTCATGCGAAGAGCTGACTCATTTGAAAAGACCCTGATGCTGGGAAAGGTTGAGGGCAGGAGGAGAAGGGGACGACAGAGGATGAGATGGTTGGATGGCATCACTGATTCTATGGACATGGGTTTGGGTGGACTCAGGGAGTTAGTGATGGACAGGGAGGCCTGGCGTGCTGTGGTTCATGGGGTCACAAAGAGTCGGACACGACTGAGCAACTGAACTGAACTGAACTTCTTGAAAGGTCCTATCTCAAAATATAGCTACGTTCTTAGGTACTGGAGATTAGGACTTTAACACATGAACTGTGGGGAGTATTCTCTTCAGCCAGTAACTAACACAAATACATATTTCAAAGGTTTCTGTGAATCATGTTTGGGTATTTGATAAGATGAGATGTGGTCCTGCCTTTCCATTCAAGATAGCACATCAGTCATTTCCCAAATACACCTTCTGTTTATTCACACAAGCATATTCTCATTCCTATACACTTATCAATATTCTACCTGTAATTCAAGGCCTGACTCATGTTATATATCATCTGAGCAAGATATGGGTGGAAACCTAAAATGTAACAGAAATGATTTACCAAAATCCATGTCACATTGCTTCCTCCCTCTCCTCTCTTCCCTTTTCTCTTCCTCTATTTTTATCTCATCCCTTTACTCCTTTCTCCTGTCCTTCCTTTTTCATTTCTATTTCATGGGGGGGGGCACTGGATAGGGTAAGGCTGCTGTCCCCCATTTTACTTCACTAAGTATTTTCTATTCCTGGGTTCATAAATATTACTTACCAATTTGAAAATTGTTTACCTAAATACATTTTATATAATTACTACATGTGATCCAACATACACCCAGGAAATGGAAGAGGATAGTTGTGGACTTCTGATTTTCAGGATGTAGACTTGACATAAATCTAAGGAGAGTTCTCATCTTATTTGCTTAATATAATGAGAAGGAGAAACCAGTTACATGTGAATATCTACAATATTTTATTATATATGAGTATATATGCCTGATTCAGAGCATGAGAATAATTTATTATCAACTCAAGCACTGGCTCCTTGACAGCTGACACACAGGTGAAATGAAAGAACAGTTATGGAGGTAATTAAAGCTAATGAGAACGTATTTTTTAAGTGATGTTTGAAGCAGGAGTCAATGAGATCAGGTAATGAAACTGATTGATGTATTAATGGGCTGAATGAATCATCCATTTGTTCATTCAAAAGTATTTAATGAGAGAATTATATGATCTAGAAACTAGAGACAGCAGGGAACAAAAAGATAGGATTTTACCTTCATAAAATTTATATTTGTGGCTTAACAAATGCATAAATGAATAAGAAAACTGAAATTTAAAATCATATGGTTATGAAGAAAATAAACAAGTTGATTAAACAAAGTGATACTTGATTAGAGATATTCTATAGACAGAGTAGTCAGAAACTGCCCTTTGAGGTGACATTTACTTGATTTCAAGTATTAAATATCCATACATTCACACAAGGATCAAAACAGTGAGTTTCATAAAGATGTCAAACAAGAAAATGATTAGAACAATTATGTAGGCACTGCCTCTATATGGGCTTCCCTGGTAGCTCAGACATAAAGAATCCGCCTGCAATGCAGGAGACCTGGGTTTGATCCCTGGGTTGGGAAGATCCCCTGGAGAAGGGAACAGCTACCCACACCAGTATTCCTGCCTGGAGAATTCCATGGACAGAGGAGCCTGGCAGGCTACAGCCTCTATATGACTATAAATTTCCATATAGAAAAATGAAGTTGTGTCTATTAAACTTGACAACATTATGCAATGCAACAGAAAAGCAACAAAATCTCAGCAGCGTACAATAATAAGGTTTTTTTCCTAAACCGGAAATCTGTGGCAGTTGAGAGTCAAAGGATCAAGGCTAGGCTTGTTCAGAAGAAGCAGGCTTTGCTCCACATGCCTCTCATCTGCCTGGGAGCAGCAGGTGAGGCTAAGTAGGTTCTTATGACTATCATGGGAGAGAGGAGCAAGTGAGCAAACACTCACAAGCACATTTCAAGCTCGTGTCCAGTCTCATGGGGGTGACATCCAGTTACCCCATGTCACTCACAATTTTAAGCTTAATGTCCATGATCAAGTAAATACACTCCTCCCATGGATGTCAGCGAATGTTGTGACTATTTCCAAACAATAAGCTACCAGGTAAGAATCATGATAAAATTTTAGAGCATCTTTTAACATTCAAAGGCAGTTCTATGTACTTTCCATTCTGATTTTGCTATTTCATTGTTAATTTTCTACACAGTGTAAATGCATGGAGGGAAATGTCCTCATGAGAAGCAGGTAAACCGCAGGAAGCCATGGCACCACTATGGCTAGCGGGTAGGTACATAGGGCTGTCCCATGTTCACAGTCCTGAACAGACTGCAAGATCATGGTATTTTTTTTCATCTTTGAGAGAACTGACTTCAGCCAATTAGCATTTCTAAGCAACCCATACCAGCCAGAGATGCTCGGAGGGCTCAAACAAACTTCTGCACACCAGAACCCAGAGAACCCACAGAGACTGAGCCAGAACTGTGTTTGAGTGTCTTCTGCAGAGGTACACATCAGCAATGGACTGGTGCAGGGGCAGGGGCTCTGGGTGCAGTAGACCTGGGTATGGCATAAGCTCTCTTGGAGGAGGTCGCCAAAAACCCCACCATAGAGCCACCAGAACTTTCACAGGACTGGGGAAACTGACTCTTGGAGGGCACAAACAAAACCTTGTGTGCACCAGGACCCAGGAGAAGGGAGCAGTGGACCCACAAGAGACTGACACACACTTGCCCATGACAGTCCAGGAATCTCTGGGGGAGGTGAGGGTTGGCAGTGGCCTGCTTCAGGGTTGGGTGCACTGAGTGCAGCAGTGCGCATATGGGACATTTTTAAGAAGGTCCCCATTATCTTCATTACCTCTACCATAATTTAGCGTGAGGTCAAACAACAGGGAGGGAACACAGAAATTTTCCGCCCATCAACAGAAAATTGGATTAAAGATTTACTGAGCATGGCTCCGAACATCAGAGCAAGACCCAGTATCCCCCTCAGTCAGTCTTTCCCATCAGGAAGCTTTCAGAAGCCTTTTATCCTTCTCCATCAGATGGCAGAGAGAATGAAAACCAAAATCACAGAAAACTAATCAATCTGATCACATGGACCACAGCCTTGTCTAACTCAGTGAAACTATGAGCCATGCCGTGTAAGGCAACCCAAGATGAACAGGTCATAGTGGAGATTTCTGACAAAATGTGGCCCAGTGGAGAAGGGAATGGGCAAACCACTTCAGTACTCTGGCCTTGAGAACCCATGAACAATATGAAAAGGCAAAAAGATAGGACACTGAAAGATGAACTCCCCAGGTCGGTAGGTGCCCAATATGCTACTGGAGATTAGTGGAGAAATAACTCTAGACAGAATGAAGAGATGGAGGCAAAGCAAAAACAACACCCAGTTGTGGATGTGACTGGTGGTGGAAGTAATGTCTGATGCTGCAAAGAACAATAATGCATAGGAATTTTGAATGTTAGGTCCATGAATCAAGGAAAATTAGAAGTGGTCAAACAGGAGATGGTAAGAGTGAACATCAACATTTTAGGAATCGGCGAAAAAAATGGACTGGAATGGGTGAATTTAATTGAGATGACCATTATATCTACTACTGTGGGCAAGAAGCCCTTAGAAGAAATGGAGTAGCCATCGTAGTCAACAAAAGAGTTCAAAATACAGTACTTGGATGCGATCTCAAAAACAACGGAATGATCTCTCTTCGTTTCCAAGAAAAACCATTCCATATCACAGTAATCCAAATATATGCCCTGACCAGTAATGCTGAGGAGGCCGACATAGAACGGTTCTATGAAGACCTACAAGACCTTCTAGAACACCCCAAAAGATGTCCTTTTCTTTATAGGGGACTGGAATGCAAAAGTAGAAAATCCAGGGATACCTGGAGTAACGGGCAAATTTGGCCTTGGAATACAAAACGAGGCAGGTCAAAGGCTTACAAAATTTTGCCAAGAGAACACCCTGGTCATAGCAAACATGCTCTTTCAACAACACAAAAGAAGACTCTACACATGGACATCACCAGATGGTCAATACAGAAATCAGACTGATGATATTCTTTGCAGCTAAAGATGGAGAAGCTCTATACCGTCAGCAAAAACAAGACCGGGAGACGACTGTGGTTTAGATCAGGAACTCCTTATTGCCAAATTCAGACTTAAATTGAAGAAAGTAGGGAAAACCACTAGACCATTCAGGTATGACCTAAATCAAATCCCTTACGATTATACAGTGGAAGTGAGAAATAGATTAGAGGGACTAGATCTGATAGACAGAGTGCCTGAATAACTATGGATGAAGGTTCGTGACATTGTACAAGAGGCAGTGATCAAGACCATTCCCAAGAAAAAGAATGCAAAAAAGGAAAATGATTGTCTGAGGAAGCTTTACAAACAGCTGAGAAAAGAAATGATGAAAAGGCAAAGGAGAACAGGAAAGATATACCCATTTGAATTCAGAGTTCCAAAGAATAGCAAGGAGGGATAAGAAGGCTTTCCTCAATGATCAATGCAAAGAAATAGAGGAAAAAAAGAATGGGAATAACTAGAAAGCTGTTCAAGAAAACTAGGTCTATCAAAGGAACATTTCATGCAAAAATGGGCGCAATGAAGGACAGGAATGGTATGGACCTAACAGAGGCAGAAGGTATTAGGAAGAGGTGGCAAGAATACACAGACGAACTAGACAAAAAGATCTTCATGACACAGATAACGTTGATGGTGTGATCACTCACCTAGAACCAGACATACTTGAATGTGAAGTCAAATGATCCTTAGGAAGGATCCCTCCAAACGAAGCTCGTGGAGGTGATGGAATTCCAGTTGAGCTATTTCAAATCCTAAAAGATGATGCTGTGAAAGTGCTGCACTCAATATGCCAATAAATTTGGAAAACTCAGTAGTGACCACAGTTTTTCATTCCAATCCCAGAGAAAGGCAATGCCAAAGAATGTTCAAACTACCTCACAATTGCACTCATCTCACACGATAGTCAATTCTCCAAGCCTGGTTTCAACAGTACGTGAACCATGAACTTCCAGATGTTCAAGCTGGATTTAGAAAAGGCAGAAAACCAAAGATCAATTTCGCCACATCTGTTGGATCATTAAAAAGCAAGAGGGTTCCAGGAAAACATCTACTTCTGCTTTATTGACTATGCCAAAGCCTTTGACTGTGTGGATCACAACTACTGTGGAAAATTCTGAAATTGATGGGAATACAAGACCACCTGACCTGCCTCTTGAGAAATCTGTATACAGGTCAGGAAGCAACAGTTAGAACTGGACATGGAACAACAGACTGTTTCCAAATTGGGAAAGAAGCATGTCAAAGTTGTATATGTTCACCCTACTCATTTAACTTACATGCAGGGTACATCATGTGAAATGCCAGGCCGGCTTGAAGCACAAGCTGAAATCAAGATTGCTGGAAGAAATATCTGTAACCTCAGATATGCAGATGACACCAACCTTATGGCAGAAAATAAATTAGAATTAAAGAGATTTTTGATGAAATTGAAAGACGAGAGTGAAAATGTTGACTTAAAACTCAGGATTCAGAAAACTAAGATCATGGCATCCAGTTCCATCACTTCTTGGCAAATAGTTGGGGAAACAATGAAAACAGTGGGAGACTTTATTTTGGGGGGCTCCAAAATAACTGCAGATGGTGACTGCAGCCATGAAATTAACAGACACTTGCTCCTTGGCAGAAAAGTCTTGACCAATCTAGACAGCATGTTAAAAAACAGAGACATTACTTTGCCAACAAAGGTTCATCTAGTCAAAGCTATGGTTTTTCCAGTAGTCGTGTATGGATGTGAGAGTTGGATATAAAGAATGCTGAGCACCGAAGTATTGAAGCTTTTGAGCTGTGGTGTTGGAGAAGACTCTTGAGAATCTCAAGGAGATCCAACCAGTCCATCCTAAAGGAAATCAGTCCTGATTGTTCATTGGAAGGACCGATGATGAAGCTGAAACTCCAATACTTTGGCCACCTGATGCTAAGAACTGACTCATTTGAAAAGACCCTGATGCGGGGAAAGATTGAAGGCTGGATGACAGAGGATGAGATGGTTGGATGGCATCACGGACTCTATGGACATGAATTTGAATAAGCTCCGGGAGTTGATTATGGACATGGAAGCCTGGCGTGCTACAGTCTATGGGGTCACAAAGAGTCGGACAGGACTGAGAGGCTGAACTAACCAAACTAAGTAAGCAACCTCAAAATTCCAAATTTATTAAGTTTTAAGCTGGTACTGAGAAGTTTCCTAACTACTTCCAATCCCCTTTGTAGAAATCCAGATCGGAAACAAGGTAGGCAGTTGTAGTACCAATTCAAGCCACAAGAGGGTAGCCTTCCCCCAGAAAAAATTCAATGTTTTTGTTTTCCTTGTATCAGCGTGACCCTACTAAAATACAAATTTTAGAGATTGTGAGGACTGACGTTACAGTTTATGACCTACAGTTTTTAAGACCACAAGTATTTAAAGCTGTTTTGTTATAGAATAACATAGATAAAAGGAAATACATGGAGATCAACTATGGTACATTAGTAACCATGACATCCAATTTTAGTAGTATGGGTCCCCTTCTAACCAAGTAACACTTTTCCAAGTGCAACTATTTTTTAAAGAATCCTATATTTATAGAATTTGTGAAGAAAAATCAGAGACTCTCAAATTATACATGGCATGTATTCTATGAGTTTGAGTAAATTATCCTCTTTAGGAGAAACCTACACATTTTCTTTTATTTTTCCATTAATTTCCTACATAAATTAGTTTTGATTTTTATTCTACTCAAGTGCGTGCCTGAAAATATTACCAAGATTCAAACCAAAAGAAAATTTTTATCCCTCTGTTATTTCTAAATTTGCACAGGTCAGTGTATGAAACTTGATTGCAAATAAAATAGGAGACGTGAATTCTAATCCCAGGTCTATTACTTATCAACCAAGCAGTATAACGTATGGAAGCCAATATATTCTTACTGATTAACTCAGATAATTTATCTGTAAAACGAAGAGTTGGAATATCTATACTTGGGGATGTTTCCTTGACTTTTTTCCCCTTTCTTTCCTGTAACATTGATATGTCCTTTTTATCAGTGAAGAAAATCATAAAAGGGCAGGAGTTAATTAATACTGCACTTGATTCAGCTCTATTCTAGCATTGGTTTGATAAGGATAGCGTTTCTCTGTGGAGCAGATTTAAATGCCAACTGATTTCAAACCAAGTGGTGTTTAAAAGTCTGTTGGTTTATCTTATTTATTTATTTTGTGCACTGCTTCTTAAACGTCTTACTCAAATCCTTAAAGGACATAGGAATCAGGACTTTAGATCAAAGGTAAAATGAGAGCTTAATAACTGCTTTCTTCTTGGCACCAAAAAAACCCATCCCAAGAATTGTATGTAATAGTAAGCAGAGTGGAGTCTAACTGTCTACAGTCAGCATGCTAAGGAATGAATTTCTCTCTAGGGAAAAGTTGTGTAAAGGGACTAACTGCATGCTGAGACTCTCACTGTGATATCCAACACCCCATATTTGCTGAGAATCAAGGCAATAGTTTCAGGGCCTGTCCTCATCTTCAGCAAGAGTGAGATGAACAAAACATGAGAAAATTACCCTCTCAGCTCTAGCAACATGACTCTTCAGTCATGAGTGTACAACTAGCTGGGCTTCTTGACTGGAGCTTCAGAACGGTATCTCAAACTCAATTCTAATTAGCAATAGAAGAGCTATTTACCTGGAAATTATGTTGTCACACAGGTGCGTTACTGCTGGAAAAGCCAATCCCGCAGTCAGTTCAACAATGTGCATATGCTCATCTTGTTTGACTTGGTTTATGATTATATATGGTTGTGTTGCCAAATAAATTGTTTTCAAAATGTTAACTACCTCTGGAGAAGAATGGTTTGCTCTCTTGTTAGTACACAGCTTGGCTTTATTCATTAGAGAATGTCTGTCCTCTAAATTTTCCCAAAGACAAAACTGAAGAGTCTGAATCTCTCAGTCCCTGTGAGGCTGGAGGATGATGAATCTGAGCATCACGTGGGTGGAATGGACCCCTCTTTTTAAACTAGAAATCTTGCTTTTCTGTTCTCCTCATTTCTCTTACTGTATAAGGCTAAAGAAGCAGAGAAAATAAAGCGAACAGAAGGGATATGGGGATACGGTACATCAGGCAGGTGGTTAAAGCAATTCTAAGATAGTCTGTGGATTCAGAGAACCAGAAATAGATGCTAATGACCAGAGATTTACACAGCTTTGCCTCACTGGCAGCAGTAATGCAGGGTGAGGAAGCCACTGCAAAATCCCCAGGTTATTATTCTTACCAAGAGTCAGAGGACTGAAAAAGCAAGTGGGGAAGGGAACCAGTGTTTGCTTTGTCCTAACTATATGTCAGGTCTCTGTCAGAGTCTCAGAGTAAGACTGAAAGGTTGATGCTGTTATCTCCATTGTCCAAATGAGGAAACAAAGACTGAGAACTTAAATACTTGTCAATGTTTATACATCTCATTAGTGCTGAGTATGAATTTAGACTGAAGCATGTGTTACTCAGCGGTTTACCAGGTGGCACTAGTGTAAAAAAAAAAAACCCGCCTGCCAATGCAGGTAGATGCTGTAGACAAGAGTTTGCTCCCTGGGTTGGGAAGATGTCCTGGAGGAGGGCATGGCAACCCGCTCCAGTATTCTTGCCTGGGGAATCCCATGGACAGAGGAGCCTGGCGACCTACAGTCCATGGGGTTGCAGAGTCGGACATGACTGAAGTGACTTCACACACATGCATACATGTATTATTCAGGGACTTTCCCTGTGGCTCAGACAGTAAAGAATCTATCTGCAATGCAGGAGCCCTGGGTTCAACCATTGGGTTGGGAAGATCCTCTGGAGAAAGGAATGGCTACCCACTCCAGTATTCTTGCCTGGAGAATTCCACGGACAAAAGAGGCTGGTGAACTATAGTCCTTGGGGTCGAAAAGCGTCGGACACAACTGCGCAACACACACACACACGTTATTCAAGGGTTTCCCAAGTGGTGCTAGTGATAAAGAATCTGTCTTCTAATACAGGGGATGTAAGAGACATGGGTTCAATCCCTGGGTTGGGGAGACCCCCTGGAGGAGGGCATGGCAAACCACTCCAGTATTCTTGCCTGAAGAATTCCATGGAAAGAGGAGCTTGGTGGGCTACAGTCCATAGGGTCACAAAGAGTTGGACATGACTGAAGCAACTGAGCGTGAAAGTTTTATTCAAAGACAAAATATCTAAAATAATTTTTCAAGAACTTTAAGTTGCTTCTCAAAACTGAAGTACCATATAATGCTCATTGACTTAGTCTCATCTTTGTCTAGACGTCTTCAGTTGAGTTTTTCTTTTGTTACTGAAAATGAAAAGTGAAAGTGAAAGTTAAAGTCGCTCAATTGTATTGGACTCTTTGCAACTCCGTGGACTATACAGTCCATGGAATTCTCCGGGCCAGAATACTGGAGTGGGTAGCCTTTCCCTTCTCCAGGGGATCTTCCCAAACCAGATGTTACTGAAGAAAATAGCAAATTTGTTGACACTGAAGACCATTCCTGAATCAGGACACCTCAGTTTCATTGATGTCTCTTCCTCAATAATGTATTTCCCTTTTTTTCTTGTCAGGAAAAGTATAAAATATTTCATGTATATTCAGAAAAAGAGATGGTCTGATACCATTATCACTCACATGTAAGGCAATATTGTATGAAAATAAGGGATTACAGTCTTCTGAAAAGAACTGAAACTGTGCAACTACAATTCAAAAGACGTCTAAGCCACTGAATTTGTATTCAGAATAACTGTAGGCCCTTAGTATAATATTTGTAACTATATATCATATTTAAAATCATCACAGATTAAAATTCTCTGATTTAGAACATATGCCCTATATAAAAAAACTGAAAAAATAGCATACATTTTAAAGGGAGCTCTGGTCATAACAGCAAAAATTTGACATTTGCAAAATTCATTGGATATTGTCCTCTTCCCAAAGCAATAAAGGGTAATTGTAACAGACAAATATAAACGAAGCCATTCATAAGATAGAATATAATGACAAAACTAGCATGTGTCAGAGGAAATAAGAATGAACAGCAATCAGCCCTGACCTCTTCCTTCTCCTTGGGCATCAGAGGGGCATTCCTCTTCAGTGACAGCATTTTGCCTGGACATTTGTGAAATATGCCCTTACATTCCAAGTCGATGTGACAAATACATTTTCTTGAAAATACTATAGTGCTCAATACAATCAAATGTGTTTTAAATATAATAGACTTAGAAAATATTATGTTCATTTCAGAATATAATTCAGGAGGAGTTAAATAAATATTGAAGCATCTTCAGTGCTTCTCCAAAGAAGATTCTTTTTTGCCCAAAAATTTTGGAAGTAATAAAAGTCCTTTATATTTACCATCATTTATATAAACAACCATCATTACAGTACAGCTACTTGAAATATTTTGCCGCAAAAATGAGCTTTGATCTGATTATTCCAAATATATTAATTAAATTACAAATCTCACGAAAATTTTTAGGGACACACACACACACACACAAGCACACATACACACACAGGCATACATGATTTGTCATTTAACATTAAGGCCTGAGGCCCAACCTCTGTTCTATCTGGTTAAGTGGAGAATTTTGCAATGGGCAGATGGAAATCCACCAATTTTCTGTTCAAATAAATATTTGGTAGATTCCTTAATAAAAAATAGTAATTGTTAAAAGGAACTTGTTCCTTCATCCAGTAGTTCTCAGCCTTTTCCTCACTCAATAACTGAGGCTTTTGAAAATACTGAAACCTAGATTCCACCCCGAGAAAAATGAAATGAAATGTTAGTTACCTAGTCATGTCTGACTCTTTGCGACCCCATGGACTATAGCATGCCAGGCTCCTCTTTCCATTGAATTCTCCAGGCAAGAATAATGGAGTGGTAGGCATTCCCTTCTCCAGGGGATTTTCCTGACCCAGGGATTGAACCTGGGTCACCTGCATTGCAGGCAGATTCTTTACCATTTGAGCCATCAAGGAAGCCCTAAGAGATCCCTTTACAATTTTCCTGTACTATGTTCTGGGACTTGAAAAAAAAATGTCAGTGATTCTAATATGCAGCCAACATTTAGGACCACTTCCTGACCCTTGTATCTCTGACAATCAAGACACCCTGTGACCTGTCCTATCCTTTGTTCTCTGTCCTGTCCTTTGTTCTCATGAAATCAAGAGGCTGCAGCAGGAGAGCATCTCAGACTTCCCCTGAAGCTCAGTCAGTAGCTGGGGAGACACCCCTCTCCCCACCTATTAGCATATGGTAAAACAATTCTGTCTCATACTTGAACTGACCAGTGGGTGAGTGACTAAGCCTTTTTGAGTTGAAAGCGTTCAGTTCTGTAGAAAAAAAAATGAAGGATCTAAAAATATCTGATTGCCCTCACCCACATCTGTCTCAGCATCCCTCTTTCCTCCAATGTTTTTGCAATGCTGGCAGAAAGGAGGAATTGCTGCTGAAATCTCCAGCTCCTACAGGAGTTCTAGCCCTGGGGCCATAGCCTACCTTACATAATTGTGAATGTCATGTTTTAGGTTGAATGTATGTCCTTTTGGGCTTCCCTGGTGGCTCAGCAGTAAAGAATGCAGGAGACACAGGATGCTCATTCTCTGGGTCAGGAAGATCTCCTGGAGGAGGAAATGGCAACCCACTCCAGTGTTCTTGCCAGGGAAATCCCATGGACAGAAGCGTCCAGCAGGCTATAGTCCATGGGGTCACAAAAGAGTTGAATACAGTCGAGCGACTAAACAACAGTAACGTGTATCCTCTAAATTAAGTAGTGGGGGGTTAAGGCTGCTACTTTTGCTTTAGGGAAGTACACGAGGAGAAAGAGTAAACCCTTTGGATCAAACACTAAGATCTTCTAGCATCTCCTCCAAGCAACAGAATAGGCTTAGGGTTTTCAGTAGACTCCTTCAATGTATCAGACTTTTATAGTATAATCCAATGTTGTTACAGATAAATTTCTTGAGATTTTAAATAAGAATTTCTTATGATTCTTATTATCCCAAAGCATAATATATGAAGAGCATTTATGAAGAAAGTGAATATATTATTTAGCAGTGAGTGATAAGAAGCTGTTGTAAAATTATGTGCCCCTGTGTAAGTGTATACACTTAAGTCTGTAATATATGCTTCATGTGTGTAATATGTGTATATAAAATTGTGTATGTGCATATATATAATTGTGCATATGTATATATACAAAATACAATTAACTTTAATACAGCAGGGAATTTTACATGGTATTTTTTTCATATTATACAAACAAAGAAACTGTTTAACATGCTAAAATATATGATTAATTTCACTTAGCTAACAAGGAGAAAATGTAGAACATTTCTTCAGAACTCCAATTACAGTCTCGTAATAAGCAATTCATAGTTTCCCTGTTAGAAGATTTGTAAAGCATAAAGACTCAAAATACATTTTATTAAAAATATGTTAAATCCTTCATTGGCAAGCAATGAGGTTATAAAAATTTTTCTGTATACCAGTCAACATAGTCCAACTTGCCTGAAATAAATCCTGGTAAACAAAATACTTTTGGATTTAATCTTACTGGTATGAGAGAAGATCCACAAGCAATGAAATAATTTAAATTCTCCTAAGATACTTATATATGGCATCTCTGCTGCATTAGTATGAATTTTGTTCATTATAGTAGAATGTACAAAGTTCAATACACCAAGGACTCTCTTCCACCTAAAGAATATCTAATGCTACTATGCTAATTGTGCCTCACATCAGCAAATGATACATGGAAAATAATGACTTCCTATAAAAAGATCACTTCTATTTTTTCTGAAGTGTTGTTTTTGTACCTTAGGGTTATATTTGTTACTCTTAATGAAATAAAAATAATTGTCAATAAACAGAGAGAAATGATACTGGAAGGCCAAAGAGTGATGTTACTACCCCAAATTTGAATAAGTATTTTCTAGTAACAGTAGATCATCTTTCTGTATAAAATATTATTCTGTAAGTGTGAAAAATAATAATAAGATATTGTTAGTTTGGAATTTGTGGTTTTTCTCTTACAAATAACAGAGGAATACAAATAAATGTATAATAAGAGCAATGGACTAAAATGACTGGGTGTAAATTTGTGCTTCAAATTACTTAAAAGTGGATGCCCTTGCAGAAAGTGTATACTCTGTACTTCTGCAAATAAGTACACCATTTTGAAGAAAATATCTTAATGGCAGCAACTTAAGGAAGATCTGCTTATGGTAACATACAAGTTCACTCGTGATTTCATTATCAGAATGTTTGATATATAATTTAATGAAAAGTGTAGAATATTGACTTTCAAAATATAACACAGAGTAATGAAGCATCTTCGGATAAATTTTCTGCTTCATAGTTGCCTGTGAAGCAGGCTAGGCCTTAGTGATGGAACCCACCACACACGGTGAGTCTTCTGGGTGCAGAGTAAAGATCTGGTGTTTTACGGCTGATTTCAGTAAGGCAGATATTAGAGCCAGCTTCCTAAAACACAGAGAGCCTAAATTTACACAAATATTATAAAATTTTTACATGTAGAAAAATGATTTAATTTTTCTAATTGTTTAATAAATTCCAAAAGCCTACTGCTACCTTATGGACAAAAATTTGGCAAGAAATTGATAAAATTCTATACAATTTCCTATAACCATCCTGTATTTCTTTCCTGATTAACTGTTAGCTTTGGTCTCATATACTAACATGAGCACTACAATGCATTTAGTTGGCTCAAATCTGATACATATATATTCAATACATACATACATTTGAAATGCAAAATCTTATAATTAAATCTCTTCAAGTGTTGCCATATCAGTGAGATTCAGAAGCCTGTGAATTCTTTAGTCATGATGGGTAACAAAGAATATAATTTTGATGTCTGATTGTTTCCATTTCTTTTTAACATACCTGTTATTTCTCAAAAGAGATAAGGCAAATAAAGCAAGGCAAATAGGATGGTAATAACATTTTACATAAAGAAAATTAATCAATCAATCATAGAAATAGAGGTTTCATAACACCTATTAAGTCATCTTGTCAAGCCCTGAGGGTAGGTATAGGATTGTCATTGAAATCTGCTTCTAGTTCTTCATCAAAAATAGTTCCAAAAAATGTCAAATAGAAGAGTATTTCTTCTGATGGATTAATGCCTGATGCTCAGAATAAATGCTATTAATATTCATTGCAAAACAAATTTCATTGTTATCGTGGTCAGAGATCATTTGAAAATGTTTTTGTACCACTACTAATAAAGAAATCAGTAGTTCTAAAGACACTTATTAGTGGATAAAAATTCCCCATTTTGAAGGGGAATTTGTTAGAATATGTGAGGGTTTGTTACAGCGTTTGTTTATTCCTCTGTCTAAAGACACATTTCAGACACTGCAGGCATCATTCTACCAAAGCTCTGGGAAAAAAAGCATTAACAATAAATATCAATTTTAAAAACACAAAAATTGAAAATAAAAAATTGAAAATCCATAGGCAAAACAGTCACTAAAGGCCAAATTAATTCATAGCAAAGAAGTGGGGTGGAAATTGAGAGACCAAAGGCCTAATGCTCTCAAAAGTTTCTGAACTGGCCTCAAATGAAAGTATCACATAGTGATGCAGACAGAAAGTTTTTATTGGCTCAGTAAGAAACCCTTACATTGTGTGACCCTATGGTCCCCGGGATGTGTGGTTATCTCATTTCCATTTCCTCACCATTAACTGTTATATAGTTCCTGACTACCACTATGATTTACTTGTGAACCTTTCAGCTTTTCTCCCTTAAAAATTCCTTTTTTACTATATGTCACATATTACTTGCAGTTTAAGATGAGATAATTTCATGTTAATTTCAAGTACTTATTTCATCTTAGTATAACTATGGTAATTTTACTGATTTTTTAAAACCACACAATTTCCCTAATCATCTAAATTTTAACTGATATATACTTTAATGAATGTAAATGTTCTTTCAAAGTAAAATCTTAATAAAAATTATTTAGTTTATCATATTATAAACTTACATAGATGGCCACTGAGTAAAATAGTTGTGGGTAGTATCAATTGATTACCTTTAAAATAATAATAATGAAAAATCAGATTAAAATAGTCAATCTTCAATTTTAGATTTCTTTTATAAAGCATCAGCTATGATGTAGGGGCAGTGTTTCTGATGAAGTAGAGCAGGGAGCTATATAACTTGGTACAGATTGTATGTATACAGATGGTAGGAAGGACATAGACCATCTCATGCTGATGTCACTCCTGCCAAACCAATGACACGCCAAGCATATTACCTGAGGCCTTCAGTCTTTGTGGCCTGTTATGGTCTTCCCTCCACCCAGGCAGTATCAATAATGAAATGGTAGGCTGGCTTGCTGGGGGAATTAAAGAGGCATTCGGAAACTGTTAACTCACAGACATGCGTGTTTATCATCTATCATATCATATCATTTTATATCATATCATAGCAGCAGTTCCTAAAATTAGTTTTACTTCCATATGCTTTGAATTTATTTTCCAAAATGACTGTCCAAGCAGATATATTGTATATAAACATGTATTTATATTTATATTTTTTCTTTAAATACTTGCTGATAGAAGTAGATTCCATTTTTCAGGGCACACAATTTATACAATTTTGTGAACTCTCTTTAAGAAAAACGAAACAAAATAACAAATGCAAAAATAGGTATGAAAAAATCCATACAAAGAAATAATAAATTACACATTTAAAAACTGACAAGTCACATAAATATCAAAATATCCACAAAATATATTTTTATTAATTTACTGCCTGATAGTCGATTATAATACGTTTGATTCCAGTGTTATTTGCAGCATAGGTTTTGATCATGTTCTATATGACAATGATTTTGTCGTACTTTCTACAGAGAAAAGAATGGCAACCAGTCTCTCTTTTTATGTAGTTGGTTGGAATTTATTTTCTATTATTTTGGTTGGAATATATTGTATAATGCATATGATTTTACAAATATATATGCTTACTATTTGTGGTAATGTACTGGTTTATCCTATGCACCTTAAAATTCTAAAATTTCTGTTTTGTGCAATGCTCAGGCCAAAAAAGAAGTAAAATTAAAGATGGTATAATGCATTTCTAATCAACAAAAAATGCATTATCAAGTATCAGTTCAGTTGCTCAGTCATGTCTGACTCTTTGTGACCCCATGGACTGCAGCACAACAGGCCACCCTGTCCATCACCAACTCCCAGAGCTTACTTGAACTCATGTTCATTGAGTCAGTGATGCCATCCAACTATCTCAAGTGTATTTCTGAGAAAAGAAATTATCAATTATATTTCTTGAATATATACATTATCAAATATATTTCTGAGAAAAGAGAATTTCTGTTTAAAGTAGGTATTAATGTGAATCTAATACTAGAAATTGTATACATGTAATTACTGGAAGAATTGCCATCAAACCAGCTCCTATCTCTTCTAAAGCCTTGTTTCTCCTCCATTATCCACATATTTCAAGGATGCTGTTGGACATGCTGGTATTACAATATGACCTGTGACCTTGATGATAATGATGGGCTGTCACAGTGAGTGGTAAGAATATAAACTGAAGCCATTTTTACACTAGAACAGCCAGCAATAACCCCCTGCACCAAGTGGGTTTGAATTGTATAAAGTTTTCTAACTAAACCCAAACTAAGTGTATCACAAACTCAATTTCTCCTTTGAATCACAAAATTCCCAAGGCCACTTTAAAAACATATACAAAAGAAACATGATGGAGGGTAAGTCAAATTGGAATGTGACAGAGGTCTTAACTGATTACAGTTAAAATAGCTTGGTTTTGAAAATTTAAGAAGACCATGTGGCTTTATAAACACACTGTCAAGAGCCTTTTGCAGGCGTAGCAAAATTCTGTGCAAATAAAGGAGGCTGAACTTAAACTTCACTAGCTCCACAGTAAACTGTGCCTCTATTTGCAAAGGTTATTGTGTTTAGCATATTGACACTCAATAAAATTTAGTATCTCTCTTTGAAATTAATCTCTACATACATGCTCAATGTCCAACTCTTTGTGACCCCATTAACTATAGCCTGCCAGACTCCTCAGTCCATGGGATTTTCCAGGCAAGATTACTGGAATGGGTTACCATTTCCACCTCCAGATCTTCCCAACCCAGGGAATGAACCTACATCTCCTATTGTCTCCCTTACTGCAGGCAGATTCTTTACCACTTGAGCCATGGGGGAAGCAATTTTTGGGGGATAGTTTAAGAAGGACAAGGAAACATTTCATGCAAAGATGGGCTCAATAAAGGACAGAAAAGGTAGGGACCTAACAGAAGCAGAAGATATTAAGAAGAGATGGTAAGAATACACAGAAGAACTGTACAAAAAAAGATCTTCATGACCCAGATAATCACGATGGTGTGATCACTCACCTAGAGCCAGGAATCCTGGAATATGAAGTCAAGTGGGCCTTAGAAAGCATCACTACGGACAAAGCTAGTGGAGGTGGTGAAATTCCAGTTGAGCCATTTCAAATCCTTGAAAGATGATGCTGTGAAAGTGTTGCACTCAATTGTAAAACTCAGCAGTGGCCACAGGACTGGAAAAGGTCAGCTTTCATTCCAATCCCAAAGAAAGGCATTGCCAAAGAATGCTCAAACTACCACACAATTGCACTCATCTCACATGCCAGTAAAGCAATGCTCAAAATTCTCCAAGCCAGGCTTCAGCAATACATGAACTGTGAACTTCCAGATGTTCAGGCTGGTTTTAGAACAGGCAGAGGAACCTAGAGATCAAATTGCCAACATCCGCTGGATCATCGAAAAAGCAAGAGAGTTCCAGAAAAACATCTATTTCTGCTTTATTGACTATGCCGAAGCCTTTGACTGTGTGGATCACAATAAACCATGGAAAATTCTGAAAGAGATGGGGATACCAGACCACCTGACCTGCCTCTTGAAAAACGTGTATGCAGGTCAGAAAGCAACAGTTAGAACTGGACATGGAACAACAGACTGGTTCCAAATAGGAAAAGGAGTACGTCAAGGCTGTACACTGTCACCCTGCTTATCTAACTTAAATGAAGAGTACATCATGAGAAACGCTGGGATGGAAGAAGCACAAGCTGGAATCAAGTTTTCTGGGAGAAATATCAATAGCCTCAGATATGCAGATGACATCACCCTTATGGCACAAAGTGTCGAACTAAAGAGCCTCTTGATCAAAGTGAAAGAGGAGATTGAAAAAGTTGGCTTAAAGCTCAACATTCAGAAAATGAAGATCATGGCATCCTGTCCCATCACTTCATGGGAAATAGATGCGGAAACAGTGGAAACAGTGGCTGACTTTATTTTTCTGGTCTCCAAAATCACTGCAGATGGTGACTGCAGCCATGAAATTAAAAGACGCTTACTCCTTGGAAGAACAGTTATGACCAACCTAGACAGCATATTAAAAAGCAGAGACATTACTTTGCCAACAAAGGTCCGTCTAGTCTAGGCTATTGTTTTTCTTGTGGTCATATATGGATGTGAAAATTGGACTATAAAGAAAGCTGAGCTCTGAAGAATTGATGCTTTTGAACTGTGGTGTTGGAGAAGATTCTTGAGAGTCCCTTGGACTGCAAGGAGATCCAACCAGTCCATCCTAATGGAGATCAGTCCTGAGTTTTCATTGGAAAGTCTGATGTTGAAGCTGAAACTCCAATACTTTGGCCACCTCATGCGAAGATCTGACTCATTTGAAAAGACCCTGATGCTGGGAAAGATTGAGGGCAGGAGGAAAAGGGGATGACAGAGGATGAAATGTTTGGATGTCATCACTGACTCAATGAACGTGAGTTTATTTGGGCTCCGGGAATTGGTGTTGGACAGGGAGGCCTGGCGAACTGCAGCTCATGGGGTTGCAAAAAGTTGGACACGACTGAGCAACTGAACTGAACTGAACTGAAACTTGAATGAGTGCAGGTTGTGATAGTATGCTCTCTCTAGTTTGTCAGTTCTCACGAAGTCCACTTTCTCCTTGGATATTACTTGAATATGTTTGGAGGTAATAGACTTTTTTAAAATAACTTGCTTACCAAATAGGTATAAAGTCATTATAAGAACAACAATCTAAATACTTCACAATTTAGCCACCTATTATCACCTTTCTTATCTCACTAACTGTAATTTCGAACCTACCTCTAACACCCAAGCCAATTAGTACTACTGGATTTTATTTCCTAAATGATAGGATTTTAAGGTCCCATTAGCCTTGGCTCAATCAATAGTCTCTATTCAAAATCTTTTTTACTTGAATTCTATTTTCAACCTACTCATTTTCTCAGCTTCTGTTTAAATTGAATATACTCCAAGGAGATGAAATTTCCCTTCTCTATGTGTACATGCTTTCATGGCAGAAAGCGAAGAAGAACTAAAGAGCATCTTGATGAGGGTGAAAGAGGAGAGTGAAAAAGCTGGCTTAAAACTCAATATTCAAAAAATTAAGGTCATGGCATCTGGTGCCATCACTACATGACAAATAGATGGGGAAACGGTGGAAACAGTGAGAAACTTTATTTTCTTGGGCTCCAGAATCACTGCAGATGCAGACTGCAGCCATGAAATTAAGACACTTGCTCCTTGGAAGAAAAGCTATGACCAAATTAGACAGCATACAAAGGTCCGTCTAGTCAAAGCTGTTGTTTTTCCAGCAGTCATGTTTGAAGGTGAGATTTGGACCATAAAGAAGGGTGAGCACTGAAGATTTGATGGTTTTGAACTGTGGTGTTGAAGAAGGCTCTTGAGAGTCCCTTGGACAGCAAAGAGATCACACCAGTTAATCTTAAAAGGAATCAACACTGAATCTTCCTTGGAAGGATTGATGCTGAAGCTGAAGCTCCAATATTTTGGCCAGCTGATGCTAAGAGCCAACTCACTGGAAAAGGTCCTGACACTGGGAAAGATAGAAGTCAGGAGGAGAAAGGGATGGCAGAGGATGAGATGGTTGAATGGCATCACCAACTCAATGGACATGAGTTTGAGCAAGTTCTGGGAGATGGTGAAGGTCAGGGAGATGTGGCGTGCTGCAGTCCATGGGGTCACAAAGAGTTGGACATGACTGAGTGACTGAACAACAACAAAAGTGTCCATAACACTTTTTATAATTCTATAACATATTCTATTTTATAATTATTTGGATGGATATCCATCTTTCTAGAGATAATGTGAATTCACTCACAGGAATATTATGTTTTCATACTTTCTTTCTTTCCTGGCATGATGTTTGAAATATAGCAGAACATTAATGAATGCAGTGAATAACTGTTCAGGTTTTAGAATAGCAATATATAATTTCAGAAGCTGGGTGAAATTTTACTGAACCATGCTGTTTTAATGTTTGAAGGATAAAGAGATGATTTAGGCAAGGTAACATGTGATGTATACTGGAAGTCCTCACTTATTCTACCTGTTCATGGTGCCCACCACACATATTTTTAATATAAATAGAGAAGAGAGGTTTGCAACTGATTTTTTATTATTATGATCTTGTCTTAGAGTTGTTTTGCTTTGCTCACTTGAGCAAATAAAGGAATCTGAGAAGCGAGTAAAAATAGAAAAAAAAAAAAGAAGAAGAAGGGAAAAGAAAGGCATTCTTTACTTGGGAATTTTAGGGGCTTGTCAGGCAAAACTAGTTAAGACCTAGAATCAAGTTCTGGTGAGAAAACAAAGATGACAGATTTCTGCTCTTTGTATCACACAATAATGTTTAAAAATGTATATTGCTTCTGAAGTTGAACCCTTAAAATTATCATCATATTAGCTCTTTCTTAAGGTAAGTCTATTTTGCAAGAAAACATTGTGAACCACAATTATAAATAGAATCTTTTCAGTTAAAGAAATGTATAAGTAGGATGTATCATTTTCTCAGTTTCTCATTAGGAAGTACTTTGCTATGAAAAATGGCAATTCCAACTCTTTGTTTCTAAATCATGTCACAAAATAATGTTGTTAAAAGTTTTTGAGAATTCATATTAAAATATGATCTGCAATTTAAACCACATTTTGAAAGCTAGTTTCGTTAGAGGTGTATTTTAATTCCTCATTACTTATCTTAGAAAAAAGCATCCAGCTTCATTGTATGGACTGAACAACAGTCTCAAAAGGGAACATGTCTTCAATTCCAGAACATATGTGACACAGCACCAAAGAATGAGAGCATTCTTCTCTGTTGTGCATGCTAGTAATACTTTTTCAAGATTAACTTTCAAATTATATCACTGCATTTTTCTTAGCTATTTTAAGCCAAATAAAAGGAAATATCTCATTTACATAGCATCAATATATAACTTAAATGTAGTATTCTTCACTGAAAACAAGTGAAAACAGTTGAATAGCCATAGTGATAACAATCACCAATAACAGCTAACAATAAACAACAAAAGAGTATCAGTCATCACTTTTACAAATAGAGCGACTTTATTTTAAGGACAGTGGAATATATGGCATTATAAACATCTTTACAATCTTAAATTTGGATTATTCAGGATAATTCATGACATATAGCTGCTATATCCACTTCGGTAAATTTTAGTAGGTGGTAAGACAAGGGGAAAAATTATCATGAGATTAAAAAATTCTAAATGCATATTCCTACTTTTACTAGTTATTTGAAGGGATTATGAAAATAAATCTATACATATAATGATTGATTTTATATTATTTGTACCACATTAATTGATATAGTTAGTTTTATAAATAAAAATTCCATGCCCCAACCATTTTCCTTTTCAGTCCAGTAAGGTTTACCTCAAGGCTTATTCCCATTTGTTGTCTGTGCCCTTGAAATCTACCTCTAAAACTGCTTCCTGCAGTTACTACAGCTTGGATTTCCCAGAAAGAACTTATGTTAGCCTGCCAGGACCTAATTCATAAAATATTTCTAATGCCACCGATTACTTCTGAGCCATTTTACAGCTTTGGAAAGTCTATACCGTAAAGAATGCTCCCTTTCATTCCAAAGCCATTTGCATTTTATTTGTGCCTCAAAGGAGGAACACTCCACACTGATTAGAATCTGCAGACACTGTGCATAATGAAAAATTAATTGCATCAATCTTTTCACTGTAGTGGTCTTAACAACTCATTTTCAACTGGTCATTTTTCCACCTGCTCACCAGGGCCCAGGCAGCTGAGGCAAGCATATCTCTGACATTTATAGAATACCAATGAAACTAAGGTCATCAGTACATCATACAAGTGGGATCTGAGAATTCTGAAAGAGATGTAAGCTGTTTGGATGATCTAGAACTATTATGTGACAGCGGAGGGCAAACGCATGCTGACAACCCATCTAGGCGTGGTATGAATTAACAAAATAGAAAGGAAAGGAGAAAGTCTAAATTACCAACAGGAAAGGTTAGAGTAGTGCCACCTCATTGGAGATTGAGTGTTGTGTTCTGCTGACAGTGGTGATAAATCAACAGTTGCATGCTAGCATCACTGTAGGCAATTTGACATGTCAGGCAGTAACAGTAGCCCACTGCATATACATCAAAAAGGGGCTTCAGCTTTTGAGACAGGGCTGTAATTTACTGTACTTTGTAAAATACACATTTTAGCTGTTTTTTGGACAATACTCCTCTTGTTTTTATTGATGAAGTTATAGATCAAATTCTTCCTCAATATAGGCTTTATATTTTGAGAAAATTCTTAAGATTACAGGTTTTCAATAATTTTCTCAGTTTCTTATAGTTTTCTGGGTCTTCATACTGAAATGAACACTGTGTTTTCCAGATTTTGTCTTGATTTTAACATCAAAATAAACACACAGCAAACAAGTAAGCAAAGTCAAGGCAGTGTCCAAGATTGAATTAATTTCAGATGTTCACCGGGGTTTAGTAAGACCTTGCTAGTCAAAGTGTTGTCCATGCTCCACAGGAGCGACTTAGAGACACAGAATCTCTGGCTTAGCCTCAGATTTACTAAATTGCAGTTTGCATTTTAACAAGCTCCTCTGATGCTTTAAAGCAGTGCTTCTCAAACTTTAATGTGATAATGCATAACTGGAAGGTCTGATAAAATCTGGATTCCTGGACCCACCTCCAGACAGTCTGACTCAGTAGGTCTAGGGTTGGCACAGCAATTTGCATACCTAAACACCCCCATCTCCCTCAGGTGATGCTGCTGTCTGGGTCTATGTCACACACAGTGAGTTGTGCTTCTTTAAGAAAAGTTATGAATGAAAGACTATTTTGACTATTTCCCTTCCCTGTTCAGAATGTCACAGTAATGCCATTTTATTGGTAAAAATGTGTCAACATAAAACAAATAGAGATTTCTTTACCCTGTTCAGTAATCTTTAGGTTGCAGTGGGCATCTACCTAATATTGAAAAAAATCAGAAGGAATTTTAAATTACAAAGAAATGTTTCCAGGCCTTTATGCTGAGGGGAGAAAAACATCTTCTCTATGACTTGCATTGCCCTCATGTTACATTATCATGGGAGGGAATCTTGGAGAAAGGGGCCCAACCTTGTAGCTCTGAAAGGTTCTTGGAGGAAAAGAAGGTGGTCTTTTAGACCTTATAAACCTATAAGTCTATAAAAGGGAAGGCCTTAACATTGAAAGAGGAAGACTTTACTTTCAGTGCATAAAAACTTTGATATAAGAGTAACCTGAAGAGGTATATTATTTGAAAAAACATCATCCTTCCATAAGGTAGAGCTTTATCATTATCAGATGAAGATATAAATGTGTGGTTATTTCAAAAGAACCTAGACCAATGCCTAGACAGAACTGTTGCTCCCTGAATAACTATTCAAATGATTTGGAAGAGCATTTATAACATTGAAAGAGTTATTACTGAGAAAAGTAACACTTAAAAGTTCTCAGTTTATAACTTCACTGTGATTCCTTATGATATTGCCTCTTTTTCAAACTTTCTTCCATATATCTTTCAGCTCTTTAGTCATCAATTTTATGCCAAGACAATTCCAATTATCATGTAATTAATTCACCATATGTATGAAAAGACTTAAATCACACCATCAAAAGGAAAATCATACAAGACATTCTCTATTTACACAGTCACCTTTATTACTTTATATTTGGAATATAACTGATAGTGATTACAATGACTCCAGCCTTCCCCACACTAGTTACAGGATGAGTGGTAATAATCATGGTATAGACAATGCACATTTACAATCATAGGCAGAAACCTGAATTTTATTCACATATTACTTCTCAAAATTTTAGTAGAAAATATATATACACCTATTAGGTTATTGATGCTTTTGACCTGTGGTGTTAGAGAAGACTCTTGAGAGTCCATTGGATTTCAAGGAGTTCAAATCAGTCAGTCATAAAGAAAATCAACCTGAATATTCATTAGAAGTGCTGATGCTGAAAATGAAGCTCCAATACTTGGCCACCTGATGTGAAGAACTGAATCATTAGAAAAGACCCTGAAGCTCGGAAAGATTGAAGGCAGGAGGAGAAGGGGATGAAAAAGGTTGAGATGTTTGGATGGCATCACCGACTCAATGCATATGAATTTGAGTAAGGTTCAGGAGTTGGTAATGGACAGGGAAGCCTGGCGTGCTGCAGTCCATGGGGTTACAAAGAGTTGAACATGACTGAGCAACTAAAATGAACTGAACTGAACTGATTAGGTAACAAAAGAGTTTTTAGGCTTGAACATTTTTATTTGCATGCTGATAAATTAAACTTTTCCAAAAATGAAGTCATGGTATGGAGTTTAGTTAGTTCAGTCACTCAGTCGTGTCCGACTCTTTGTAATTCCATGAACCACAGCATGCCAGGCCTCCCTGTCCATCACCAACTCCCGGAGTCCACCCAAACCCATGTCCATTGAGTCAGTGATGCCATCCAACCATCTCATCCTCTGTCGTCCCCTTCTCCTCCTGCCCTCAATCTTTCCCAGCATCAGGGTCTTTTCAAATCAGTCAACTCTTCGCATCAGGTGGCCAAAGTATTGGAGTTTCAGCTTCAGCATCAGTCCTTCCAATGAACACCCAGGACTGATCTCCTTTAGGATGGACTGGTTGGATCTCCTTGCAGTCCAAGGGGCTCTCAAGAGTCTTCTCCAACACCACAGTTGAAAAGCATCAATTCTTCTGTGCTCAGCTTTCTTTATAGTCCCACTCTCACATCCATACACGACTACTGGAAAAACCATAGCCTTGACTAGACGGACCTTTGTTGGCAAAGTAATGTCTCCGCTGTGTAATATGCTGTCTAGGTTGGTCATAACTGTTCTTGCAAGGAGTAAGTGTCTTTTAATTTCATGGCTGCAATCACCATCTGCAGTGATTTTGGAGCCCCAAAAAATAAAGTCAGCCATTATTTCCACTGTTTCCCCATCTATTTGCCATGAAGTGATGGGACCAGATGCCATGATCTTAGTTTTCTGAATGTTGAGCTTTAAGCCAACCTTTTCACTCTCCCCTTTCACTTTCATCAAGAGGCTGTTTAGTTCGACACTTTGTGCCATAAGAGTGATGTCATCTGCATATCTGAGGCTATTGATATTTCTCCCGGCAATCTTGATTCCAGCTTGTGCTTCCTCCATCCCAGCGTTTCTCATGATGTATTCTGCATATAAGTTAGATAAGCAGGGTGACAGTATACAGCCTTAACATATTCCTTTTCCTATTTGGAACCAGTCTGTTGTTCCATGTCCAGTTCTAACTGTTGCTTCCCGACTTGCATACAGGTTTCTCAAGAGGCAGGTCAGGTAGTCTGGTATCCCCATCTCTTTCAGAATTTTCCACGGTTTATTGTGATCCACACAGTCAAAGGCTTTGGCATAGTCAATAAAGCAGAAATAGATGTTTTTCTGGAACTTTCTTGCTTTTTCAGTGATCCAGCAGATGTTGGCATTTTGATCTCTAGTTCCTCTGCCTTTTCTAAAACCAGCTTGAATATCTGGAATTTCATGGTTCATGTATTGCTGAATTCTGGCTTGGAGAATTTTGAACATTACTAGTGTGTGAGATGAGTACAATTGTGCAGTAGTTTGAGCATTCTTTGGCATTGTCTTTCTTTGGGATATGGAGTTTACCTACCTCATTAATTAGTAAGTAAAACAGTAAGAGGTTAAAATCGTTCCAAAGTAGAATCTGTAAAACATACATATGTACAGACAATCAGTAATGCTGATAGGAATTTGCTACTAGATGAATAATTGGTTCACAGCCTTTATGGCACTAAAACTATAATATTTGGAGTAATCTTTTTCCTGGGCTGAAATAAATTGCATCTCTCGTAGACCAGGTCCTTTATATTTTTATAGACAAAAATCTTTTGCATTACTATCAGCAGCTTACAGAGTTACAAAATATCCCAGTAGAATATAATCAAATATAAACCTACAGAATCAGATAATCCTAGAGAGTTTGCTACACAGTACCCAATGATCTCATTTGCCCATTTCAAAGTCTTTCACAATGTTTTTTAAAATTGCTATTTTTGAAAAATACTAAGGAAAAATTATAATTTTTTTCTAACAAAAAATATGTTACATTTTTTTCTTCCATAAGTTATATGGAGCAGACTCAAGGAATGGGAAAGAAACAAAGAAAAAAAAATTACAGCCACTATAGAGATTCCTTAAAATCTAAAATTAGAGCTACCATATGATCCAGCAATCCGACTCTTGGGTATATATCTGGAGAAAAACTTGGTTTGAAAGGATTCATGTACCCCATTGTTCATCACAATACTGTTCACAGTAGCCAAGACATGAAAGCACCCTAAATGTTCACTGACAGATGAATGGATAAGGGTGTGGTACATATATACAACAGAATGTTACTCAGCCATAAAAAAATTATGAAATAATGTCATTTTGCAGCAATGGATGCATCTGGAGATTATCATACTAAGTGAAGTCAGACAGAAATAAGACAAATATCATATGATATCACTTATATACAGAATCTAAAGAATGATATGACTGACCTTATCTGCAAAATAGAAACAGACTCACAGACTTAGAGAATGAAATTAAGGTTACAGTGGGGGAAGATAGGAAGAAGACGTAGACTGGGAGTTTGGGATTGATATGTATACCCTGCTATATCTAAAATAGAGAAAAAACAAGGAAAAAAATTAAAAATAAAAAATTTTAGATGAAATTTATCTAGTTGTGACTTTCCTGTGGGTATTGTAAAAACTATTTAGAAAAATTAAGTATCCATTTTCAAAAGACAAAATGTGCTGCTATTATTTATTAATTTTATGATGTTTAAAATATGGCTTTTTACTAAGCAATTATAGCCCTTTCACATTTATTTAGAAAGAAAACTGAAATAGTAATGGAAAAAAAAAATTGAAAGTGTTACTCAGTTGTGTCCAACTCTGCAACCCCATGGACTGCAGCCCACCTGGCTCCTCTGTCCATGGAACTCTCCAAGCAAGAATACTGGAATGGGTCACCATTCCCTTTTCCAGCGGATCTTCCCAACCCAGGAATAAGTTCATACATATTACCAAATGTAAAACCAGTCACTCACATTAGGACAGCTCAAGTCCTCAATCTGTGTTATTTTATGTGTGGGGACAGGTGAGGTGGTATAAAAATAAGTGAGATTCATTTCTTTTTCTCCTCATTGTCAGGAACCTGCTATAAGACTGTGAAAATGTTAGTCGCGTCCAACTCTTCGCGACCCCATGGACTATATGTAGCCCGCCAGGCTCCTTTGTCCATGGAATTCTCCAGGCAAGAATACTGGAGTGGGTCGCCATTCCCTTCTCCAGGGGATCTTCCAGACCCAGGGATTGAACCTGGATCTCCTGCATTGCAGGAAGATTCGGTACCATCTGAGCTACCAGACTATGCATATGCTTATCCTTATGCATATCCTTACCAACAAAGCCTTTCTAACTGATCTGATCTCTAACTGAAACAGGGTCAGATGAGAATAAGTTGAGTCATTTGTAAAGTAAGTTCTATTTTGTATCACTACCGGCTTCCTTACATCACCCTTCAAATGTTCATTTTCCAAGGATACACCCTTGGGTTGTTCAGTAGACAAAAAAGTCTCAGTAACATAAGAAAAATTGGGCAGTTATTCTGGAGAGACATGTGAAAGAGTTTTCATTTTATACTCATTCAGAAGCATTCTAAATCTCCTCCTGTATTTCATGATTGCTTTAGCCTCTTCAATGCATAGTACACATGTAAATTAAAACAAAACCAAACCCTATAAAAGATTAAAAAAAAAAAAACTCCTTTGCCAGATAATTTGGTAAGAGGCACAGAATTGATACATTTAATCAAAGCTAGTTTCTTTCTCTTTTCATTAAAAAATAATCAGCAACTTGACAGAAAAAAAATCCTTTAAATATACATGCTGTTGCTCATCAAATATTCAAATTTCAACCATGGCCAAATTCTCAAGATTTAGGTAAGTGAGTTGCCTGAAAAGTCTCACAAATGATTCAATTTTATCCCTCTCCTCTGCTCAAAGTTGATTCTGTTACAGCACTTCTCTCCACCTTCTTTTAAGAATTGTTTTAAATATAAATTATAGTGAGTGTAAAGTAACTAGCCTCCAACTAAAATAAATAAATTAATTTAAAAAATAAAATAAATAAATATAAAATATATCTGAAGGCCAATTATATTAAGACACTGTGGTTTTACTATTAAATTATTTAGATAACATAATGTGTGTCCAGATCTTCTTTTTCTGTGCTGCCAGCCCTGTTGTTGTGTGCTCAGTCACCAAGTGATGTCTGACTCTCTGGGCCCTAATGACCTGCCAGGCTCTTCTGTCCAAGGAATTATCCAGGCAAGATTACTGGAGTGGGTTGCCATTTCCAGGGTATCTTTCTGACCTAGAGATCGAACATGCATCTCTGCATCTCTTGCGTTGTCAGGCAGATTCTCTTACTGCTAAGCCACCTGGGAATTCCCTCCACAGTTTTTAGGTACATATAATTAGGTTCTTAACAAATTTCATGAACACTTTGATAATGTCCTTTTCACTGTAGTCATGTAGTTTGCTAAAATACACATTCACACAATATACACTGTTGCAAAGGAAGTATAAAATCTATTGAGTAATAAATCTACCTTCTAAGTGTGTTTCACACACTGCTTAACTATGGAAACATTTGATAAAACAAAAATGTGTCTGATTGCCTAAATTATGGATTATGTGAAAACTACCACTTTAAGTTACTAAAACGGTTGTTTTCAACGCTCTAAAAACAAAATAATTCTGCCTTAACTCTCGTTGATATTTTAAATACAGCGTGTTCAATTCTATACAAAATATTCTATGCATAATATTTTAAGAATATTGTAGAAAGTTAGTGTTCTCAGCTGATGACGAATAGGATGGTGAATGTTCTGGAACTATATTATTGAAAAATAGTTAAAGATGCCTTTGAAAGATAAAACTGGAAGTCTTGTCCTGCAAGAGGAAGTAGACAAAATACATCTGCATAAAGGGGAAATGAAATTACAAATAATAATATTTAGAAACCTTTTAGCCTTAGCATAATGGAAGTTCTTACCTCAATTTCCAGAGACAGAGTAGAGGAGTACTGCCACAGTAGGTGGCCAAGCAGAGACATTTTTTTCTGCTTCCCTAATTACCACCTGTTTTCTGGACTCAGCATACCATTCTCTTCATATCAGCATTGCCTGAACTCCCACTCTGCTTGGATCTTTCTCCTAATTGCTTAATAATAATAATATGTTATGCTCTTTATAACATTTATTATGTTGTCTGTTTACTTGTATGCTTTCCCCATGAGGCAATGATTTTTCAATACTAGTATCTGACTTTGTTGTAAATATGAAGAAACATGCGCTTAAAGGATTCCTAAATAACTGTTGAGAGTCTACAATGAGTTAATGATGTCTCAGCAGGAAACAGCTTCTTCCCTTCTCTTTAGGAGTTCATATAGTTCATATGGATTAGGGTTAATATCATATATGTGGATCTTGCCCACTGAGTGCATATGGTGCCACCTCTTACTGATAACACTGATGAAGACATTGCCCAAATAGCAAGAAAGTTATGTCTCCACAAACCGACTGCTATAGCCTTAGCAAAGTTGTTAATCTTTAAAAAGCACTTGGTAAACAAAAATATGAATCCATCTCAAATGTCTGTACACCTTTTGAATAGACTTTGAAATATGCTAGCCTTTCTGGATAACAGTTGCCTCCTCCCATGGATAATAACACAAGCCTTTTCCTCTCCAAGCATCACACTCCTGACTATTGGTGTAGCTGCCAACTTAGATGTTCAGTCGATTCCAAAATAAGCTCTCAAAACTATTCCTCCCTTGATCTTTCCATTTTAGTAGAAGCCACAACTCCAAGAAGTCTTTCTTGATTCCTCATTTGCTACTATTTCCTGCATTTGATCTGCCAGCAACTCCTGTAACCACTCTCTCCATATGTCATGGGTCCATCCTCCTTTGCTCTCTGAAGTTGCCACTGCAGATCAAGTCACCATCATCTGTCACTAGTTTAACTTCTATGACCTCAGACTAAAGGTAAATTCTTATATACTTTTATTGGATTTTGTAGCCAGCTATGCAATTGAACTCTTCAGTGATCTCCCAGTGCATTTTTGATATAAATATATATTTGAGGAAAGAAATCCCATATATATTTCTTCTTTATTTTGAGATAGTTTCAAAACCAACAGATAAATCTAAAAATTAGTATGAATATTTCCAATACACATTTCACCAACTTTCCCAAATGTTATAATTTTATCATATTTATCATTCTCCCAGATATAATTGATATATAACACTGTGTAAGTTACCAGATGTAATTTTAAGTAGAAAAAAATCCACTTATAGAAGTTACAATCCAATTTTGGACATACACAGAAAATTACATGTGTGCATGTATGCACGTGTATGTATATTATATATGTATATGTGTATGTGTGTGTATATACATATATGTATATACACACACATACAAGGTCTTCCCTGGTGGCTCAGACGGTAAATAATGTGCCTACAATGTGGGAGACACGGTTTCGACTCCTGGGTTGGGAGGACCCTCTGGAGAAGGGGATGTCTACCCAGGCTAGTATTAATGCCTGAAGAATTTCATGGACAGAGGAGCCTGGTGGGCTTCAGTCCCTGGGGTCTCAAAGAGTTGGATAAGACTGAGTGACTAACACTTTGAACTTTCATATATATATACATACACATGTATAACAAACAACAGTGTGGAAAGATTAGGGAAACTTCTACTCTCTAAGTTACACATTTGTACATTTGAATTTTAAAATCAGGCACAGGCATCCTTTTTAATCAGAAAAAAGTAAAAATAAAAATGTCAGTGTTGTGATAATGTTTATGCACTTTCTTGTCACTTGATTCCTAACTGGTCCATTCCTAATATATGGGAAACCTGTATAGAACTCAGAACCTGTCCATCTTTTCAATGGAGTATTGAATGATAATGGCTTTTCTGAACTGTAAAATGAGAGACTTAACTATGAACCTATTTTTCTACGGTACGGTACAGACTAATACTACTTTATTGTTACCATTTATTTAAATATAAATGCACAGAAGTATAAAAATTAAAAATTTTGAATGTAACAAATATACATCGAAGATCATGGAGTGTGACAAGTTCCTCTTTTATATTTGTGATGTATACTGTTCTTTGTGATAGGAAGTTTTCTTTCTGAGCAATAAATGTCAGCTTTTTTCTGTTTTCTACTGTGAGAAAACCAGTTAATTATATATTTAAGGCTGAAATAATTGTTCTTAACTCCTCAGCATGAGAAAGAATAAAAAGAGGTGAAATAACTTGCCTAAGGTTATGTCAATACAATTAGAGGCAGGATCAGGGCAAAAATTAATTTTTTGAATTTCATTCTTGGGCTTTCTCATTTTACCTGGCCTTTGAGGGATCTCCAAGGATTTTATAGCATAAACTTACCAAAAAAAAAAAAAAGAGAATGGAAAAATGAAATTTACACTTGTGCACCTAATCAAAAAGCTCTCCTTGATATGACTCCTGCCTACTATACTCCAAACCACTTGAAATGAGTGAGACATATGTTTTAAGACCTTGCAATTGCACTGACCACCTGAACCTAATTTTATTATAATTTAGTACCTTTTTTTTCAAAAATAAGGTTAGTAGAATTGTACAAGTTTTGAGATCTACCGTATCTTCCCTAGTCAGTCTTTTTCTCATCCTTTAGTCTCAGCTCAGTGTTTACCTTTTGGCAGGAGGTGGGAGTTGGTGATGGACAGGGAGGCCTGGCTGCTGCGATTCATGGGGTCGCAAAGAGTTGGACACAACTGAGTGACTGAACTGAACTGAATTCTCCATTTCATATTTTGTTCTCATATCCCCTTCTCTCAAGTCTTTGTATAACTCAACATACTCTATAATTGTTTGATGTAATTATTAACACATGATTTCTGGATTTGTGCATTAAATTGCAAGTTTTGAGATGGCAAAGATAATATCTACTTTATCCATTACTCTTGCTCCATCACCTAAAAGACAGCAATCTGCAATTTTTGCTGACTGAATTAATGAATGAAAAAATAATTAAATATATGTGGGATTTTGTAACACCTTGAGATTTTAGTAAATGTCCCTCACTTTCTTATCCTTCTGGATCTTTACAGAAAGATAAGAAAAGAAATAAGTAACTTAAAAAAATTAGTTAACAGCATCTGGAAATATTCTAAAAATGTGGTTGCCTAGGTTTTAACTCCATGACTTAAATATTAAATAGTAATGAGAATAGATTAATACATTAGTAGAGAAAGAACTCTAACCAAATACCAAACCTTATATGAAAAAAACATGTATTTCACCCATGAAGTACCTATGTGAGAACTGTGATTATCTTCTCTGTGGTTGAACATAGATTCAACTTTGAAATCCAATTCTGTGCCCTCCTCTTTACCAGGTTTGGCTCTATTTGAGTATTGCTAAGTTTCACTTTAGGCACAAAGATAAACAATGACCACTCCCCTTTGGTCTGCTCAATGGATATGTCTACTGTGGCTTCCCACTCTTATTCTATACATGAATAGTGGTGGTCAGTGTGACCTCTCCCTTTATAGCCCTGTAGATATTTCTTCTGCTCTCCCTTCCAACTATTAGGAGAACCAACATATCCACCAGAAAAGTCTTTCCTTATTCTCAAATCCTGAAATCTCTCTGGTATTCTATTGCAGAAGACACAGATGAAGCAGTTATTGCTTTCCCTCTGCTCCCTCCTTGCACAAATCCAGGGAATTTTTACTAGTCTTTGAATGGAACACTATTAAGCCACTGATTGCATGTTCTCTATATCCTTTGGAAAAATTATTTTGAAAGCCTTGAATGTGGTAATTATAGATACTCATAAAATTTAATGTGTGTTTTCTTCTTTGAGCTTCAAGAATTTGAAATACAAATGCAAATATTTAGTTCTGTTCTGGATTTCTGCACTTAAACTGGAGCATCCTTAATTTGAGGCATGAAAATACAATGTCTAATTACCCAAATAAGCAAAGCAATACCAAGAAATCTTTTTCTCTTCAAACTTTACAAGCTACCCAGCAAGACCCTCCTAATGCAAACAAATTATTACTTTCTTTGAATGAAAGTGAAAGTGTTAGTTGCTAAGTCATGCCTGACTCTTTGCAGACTGTAGCCTCATGGACTGTAGCCCACCAGGCTCCTCTGTTCATGGAATTCTCCAGGCAAGAATACTGGAGTGGGTTGCCATTCCCTTTTCCAGGGGATCTTCCTGGCCCAGGGATTGAACCTGATTCTTCGGCATTGCAGGCAGAATCTTTACCATCTGAGCCACCAGGAAAGCCCCATTCTTTGAATAACACATATTAAAAGAAGCCTTAAAGATCCTTTGAGCACCAGGACTTTGAAAACATACAATTTTTCCCCTACAGTTTACAAACCTAAATTTAATTAATTTTCTTCTGGAATAATTTATTTTATTTCAGAACATTTGAAATCTCAGATCTGTGGCTTATTCCAATTGGCAAGCTGGAACTAATGTTGTCCAAGAGAAAGCCACTAAGTAGAAATGACTTAATGTTTCACATACATTAACACTGTGGAGACAGGCCAGGCTTGGCATGAGGAAAGATGATATCGGTTTCTCAAGCTATTCATTCATCCACAACTTGGAGTGCTGCTTCTCTCAGCTATATGATTTTTCTGTTCCCAAAACCTCTGTGACTATCAAGTTCTTGGTTCTTTACTTTGCATCCTTATGTCTAAGAAAATTCTCATGTTTCCTTCTATTGAGAAAAATCAATATTTCTAATCTGAAAACTTTGGGGAAAATTTGGTTGTATACTTATTAGCTATGGGCTTCCCTGGTGACTCAGTTGGTAAAGAGTCTGCCTGCAATGCGGCAGACCTGGGTTCGATCCCTGGGTTGGGAAGATCCCCTGGAGAAGGAAATGGCAACTTGCTCCAGTACTCTTGCCTAGAGAATTCCATGGACAAAGGAGCCTGGTGGGCTACAGTCCATGGGTCACAAAGAGTCGGACACGACTAAGTGATTTTCACTTCTTCATTTCTTCTTCTTCACTTATTAGCTATACATTAAATTTATGAGAAAACACCTTTTCTCCTTTCATTACTTTTAAGAAACTGAACATTCACATTAAGAGTTCTAGGAGTGAGTCAAAGGAAATAAAAAGAAGAGATACGCCAGCTTCTGAAAATGAACTGCTCAGCTGTACACCATATGTCTATCTAAACTATGCCAATTGTATGTCATGAGATAAAACGGGAGGCAAAATCTGACTAACCCAAAGAAAAGCTGTCTTAACTAGTGAAAATCACCTGGTTTAAATGAAAAAAAAGTTCAAGAAGCTGCACAAAACATTGATTGGAATCAAACAATTAATCTATCATGATCTCATCTTGGTCTAATTCAACTGATTTTCTTTTTCAGCCTATATTCAAAAGCTGGAAGCATATAAATATACGTTATTAATGCACAGTCCTCTAAGGGGCTGTTTATATACTTTTTAGTTAATAAATTACAATTTCTGAATTTGTTATCAATTTTTCCCAAATGGGTTGATATAAAACTTTGTACTGAAGAAGATTTAGTCAAAGCAATAACACAATTTTGATTATTTATTTTTCTTATAAATTATATACATTCCTAATTTAGAAAAATATATAACAAATATTTTATTTTGAAGGTTTGTTGACAAATACACCAGTTTCCCAAAGATGAAACAAGTTTCAAAGATGAAAAACAGTTTCCCAATGCATGAAACACTCATCCTAAATCAAATACTTGGCCATTCCCCATTTAAAATAAGATCTCAAAAAAAGAAAGAAAAACAGGGGATAAAGAAACTAATGGTAAAGTACTGTCTCTTTGATTATGTCTTTTATGTCTGACAATTCTTTGTGGCAGTTTATCTATATAGACTATTTCTAGTACAATCTCCACAGTCCACTCACGAACTACAACTACTTTTAGAAGTTTTTATGAAGGATAAGAAATTGGCTTTTTAGATGTATGGATCAAAAGGAGATAAGAGAAATGACATGAAGTTACTATTAGGAAAAAAAAAAGAGAGTTCCAAAATATGGATACATATCAGAATATTGATAAAAGAACTTTTCTTTTGCAACAATAAAAATTTATTAAAATTTTCATAAAGTTGTCTTACTCAATATTTCAACAAACTGATAAGATATATAAAAATAACCATAACAAGAAATATGTGAGATTACGGCAAAGAAGAAATGAATTTTAGCCAAAAATATTAAAATAATTGAAACAAGTAAAAAGAGCTATAAAATAAGCCCTGGGGATATAATGTACAACATGATGAATACAGGAAATAATAATGTATTGCATATTTGAAAGTTACTAATACAGTAAATCTTAAAAGTTCTCTAGAAAAAATTTTGTGACTATTTGTGGTAATGGATGCTAATTTAGACTTATTTCAGGCTTATATTTTAACATATACATATATAGAATCATTATGTTTTATACCTGAAACTAATATAATGTTATATATCAATAAATAATGGGAAAAAGGAAAAATAGAAAGGAACTGCAATGAAAGAAATATACATGTTCATGGATGGGAAGGGTAATTACTGGAAAGAAGTCTCTTTTTCACAAACTAATTTATTGATTCAGTGACATCCTAATCAAAATCCCAATATGAGTTTTTTATGGAAAGTTATTTCAGGTTACCATAAGGAAACCCATAAGGAAAAATAAATGTACATTAACAAAGAAAAATTGGGAAAAGAGTATGACAAAGCTGTATATTGTCACCCTACTTGTTTAACTTATATGCAGAGTACATCATGTGAAATGCCAGAAGGGATAAATCACAAGCTGGAATGAAGATTGCCAGGAGAAATATCAACAACCTTAGACATGCAGATGATACCACTCTAATGGCAGAAAGTGAAGAGGAACTAAAGAATTTCTTGATGAGGGTGAAAGAGGAGAGTGAAAAAGCTGGCTTAAAAATTCAACATTCAAAAAACTAAGATCATGGCATCCAGTCCCAACACTTCATGGCAAATAGAAGGGGAAAAAGTGGAAGCTGTGACAGATTTTATTTTCCTGGGCTCCAAAATCACTGTGGATGGTGAATGGAACCATGAAATTAAAAGACACTTGCTCCTTGGAAGGAAAGCTATAACAAACCTAGACAGTGTATTACAAAGCAGAGACATCACTTTGCTAACAAAGGTCCATATGGTCAAAGCTGTGTTTTTTTTTCCCAGTAGTCATGTATGGAGGTGAGAGTCAGACCATAAAGAAAGTTGAGCACTGAAGAATTGACGCTTTCAAATTGTGGTGTTAGAGAAGGCTGTTGAGAGTCCCTTGGACTGCAAGGAGACCAAGCCAGTCAATCCTAAAGGGAACCAACCCTGAATATTCATTGGAAAGATTGATGCTGAGGTTCCAAAACTTTGGCCACCTGATGGGAAGAACTGACTCATTGGAAAAGACCTTGATGTTGGGAAAGATTGAAGGCAAAAGGAGAAGGGGCAGCAGAGGATGAGATGGTTAGATAGCATCACTGACTCAATGGATATGGATTTGAGGTAGGGAAGGATAGGGGAGCCCGGCATGCTGCAGTCCATTAGGTCACAAAGAGTTGGATGTGACTTAGTGACTAATCAACAATATATGTGAGAATATTTGCCCTACCACATAGGAATTCATATTTTTAGTTCATGTTCATTAAAATAGTAATGCATTAGTGCAAGTAGTCTAGGGTTTCAATGTAATAAAGAATCCAAAAATAGACCCAAGAATACAAGGTTGCCAGTCAGCCTTAAGTCCTGTTAGTGATGCCATTCTGAAGTTCCTTATACCAATTAAACAGGGCTTCCCTGGTGGTTCAAATGGTAAAGTATATTCCTGTAATGTGGAGACTTGGGTTTGATCCCTTGGTTGGGACTATCTCCTGGAGAAGGGAATGGCTACCCATACCAGTATTCTTCCTGGAGAATTCCATGGACAGAGGACCCTGATGAGCCACAGTCCATGGGATTGCAAAAAGTCAGAAAGGACTGAGCAATATCGGTGACCTTACTAACCTTTAGGACACTGAGGGTATGGTACTAGACTTCTGAGTTTAAGTCATAAAAGACACTGACATCTGTGACTTGTTTTCTCTTGGATTTCTCATTCTTCAGGAAACCAGAGTCGTGTCCAACAGACATATGAGCAGCCAAATAGAAAGTTTCATGTCATAAGAAACTGAGGCTTTGTGCTAACAGCCAGCACTGTGCTGTGTGCATGCTCAGTCACTAAGTAGTGTCTGACTCTTTGAGACTCCATATACTGTAGCCCGACAGACTCCTCTGTCCATGGGATTCCCCAGGCAAGAATACTGGAGTAGACTGCCATTTCCTTCTCCAGGGGATTTTCCTGACCCAGGGATCAAACACGTGTCTCTTTTTTCTCCCGCATTGGCACTAATGACACAAATTGAATGAACCGCCATGAAAACTGATCCTCCTGTCCCAGTCAAGTCTTCAGGAGACTGCAGTTTTATCTGACATCTTGACTGCAACTTCATGGCACACCCCAAACCAGAACTATCCCATTATGCTACTACCAAAATTATGGTCCACAGAAACTATAAGATAATAAATGTTTATTGTTGTTTTAGGCTACTAAGTTTTGAGATAATTTGTTATATAGCAATAGCTACCACACAGTTGCACTCATCTCACACGCTGGTAAAGTAACGCTCAAAATTCTCCAAGCCAGGCTAAAGCAATACATGAACCATGAACTTCCAGATGTTCAAGCTGGTTTTAGAAAAGGCAGAGGAACCAGAGATCAAATTGCCAACATCCCTGGACCATCAAAAAAGCAAGAAAGTTCCAGAAAAAAACATCTATTTCTGTTTTATTGACTATGCCAAAGCCTTTGACTATGTGGATCAAAATAAACTGTGGAAAATTCTTCAAGAGATGGGAATACCAGACCACCTGACCTGCCTCTTGAGAAACCTGTATGCAGGTCAGGAAGCAACAATTAGAACTGGACATGGAACAGATTGGTTCCAAATAGGAAAAGGAGTACGTCAAGGCTGTATATTGTCACCCTGCTTATTTAACTTATATGCAGAGTACATCATGAGAAATGCTGGACTGGAGGAAGCACACACTGGAATCAAGATTGCCAGGAGAAATATCAATAATCTCAGATATGCAGATGACACTACCCTTATGGCAGAAAGGGAAGAAGAACTAAAGAGCCTCTTGATGAAAGTGAAAGAGGAGAGTGAAACAGTTGGCTGAAAGCTCAACATTCAGAAAACTAAGATCATGGCATCTGGTCCCATCACTTCATGGCAAATAGATGGGAAAACAGTGGAAACAGTGGCTGACTTTATTTTTCTGGGCTCCAAAATCACTGCAGATGGTGATTGCAGCCATGACATTAAAAGACGCTTACTCCTTGGATGGAAAGTTATGACCAACCTAGATAGCATATTAACTTTGCCAACAAAGGTCAGTCTAGTCAAGGCTATGGTTTTTCCAGTAGTCATGTATGGATGTGAGAGTTGGATTGTGAAGAAAGCTGAGTGCTGAAGAATTGATGCTTTTGAACTGTGGTGTTGGAGAAGACTCTTGAGAGTCCTTTGGACTGCAAGGAGATCCAAGCAGTCCATCCTAAAGGAGATCAGTCCTGAATATTCATTGGAAGGACTGATGTTGAAGCTGAAACTCCAATACTTTGGCCACCTGATGCGAAGAGCTGACTCATTGGAAAAGACCTAATGCTGGGAAAGATTGAGGGCAGGAGGAGAAGGGGACGACAGAGGATGAGATGGTTGGATGGCATCACTGACTCAATGGACATGGGTTTGGGTGGATTCCGGGAGTTGGTGATGGACAGGGAGGCCTGGCGTGCTGCAACTCATGGGGTCACAAAGAGTCAGACACGACTGAGCGACTGAACTGAATAGCTAACACTGTTTTCTATAACTGGACATAGGATGTGTAACAAATCACTTACTCTCGGATATCACAGAGTATCTTTGAATACCACACTACCCAATTGGTAACACAGGTCAGGCCTATTCAATATAAAAGGAGACCATACATGTGAATGAATACCAAGGGGTAAGGCTCATTGTGACCATCTTAGAGATCACCTCCCATAAGCACTGTCCTTTGAAATTGGATGTGTAACTTAAGATTGAGCATAACCTGGAATTTTTGGCACATTTACTTCAGCCTTTGTTGGCCATGGGTATGTATGTGTGTGTGTGTGTACATATGCATGTCCATATCTAATTTTATTACATTTTAAAAGGATGCTATGTCCATGTTTCATTCATTTCCCCCCCAAAAGGCATCCACTTTTATGTGGTTTATTTACACACACACAATGTTATTTATTCATTTTCCTCTCATTCACAAACTGAAAGATATGATTTAAGATGTGTTCATTTTTAGTTGTTTTATATGTATATATGTGTGTGTGTTTTATATATGAATATATATCATTCCTTCTAAATTCTAAATATGTTATATGTTATTTGTCATTCTTCATTTATGGGAATTTATTTTCTTTACAAATATTTGCAATAATAAAAATTCAATAATAAATATTCATTTACAAATCTCTATATTCCTGTAAGAGATCTTCCCTGGTGTATTTACATAGCAGTTCGCTGGCATATTTACATAGAAGTGGAACAATGGATTTTCTGGGTTCAGTCATGTATGTACAAAAGTATCTCCCTACATATATTTTACATCATCCCCAGAATGTCTGTACTAACATATATTTCTACCAATAGTGCTTGGAGCTTCCCACTGCTGCACATCCCTACCAATAATTATTAACAGACTTAACATTTTGCTCTCGCTAATATATGTATAGAACGGTATCTCATTATTTTAGGTGTTTTTTTTTTAATGTTTACTAACAATGAAGCTTAACATGTCTTCCATTTGCTTATTTGATATTTTGGTTTGTGCTGTATTAATTTATTAATTATTTTACTTGCTCATTTTTCTATTGGGTATTCTCTATATTTATTAAACACTTATTATACATTTGCAATATCAATTATTTGTTGATTTTGTATGTTACAAATATTGTTGTCCATTGTATTACCTTTTAACTTTGACCTTTGAGGCATCTGGTACATTTCATTACTTCTTTGTGGTAAATTGATATCATTAATGAACTCAGTTAATGATCTCCCTTTATATATGCTTTCTTTCCCTGAAAACACGTAATCCCTTTCCCTTTGGTTATGGCTATCTGTTACTATCTTCAGTGAATAAAATGTTAGAAGACTTAATGCATAAAAAGGCTTGGAAGGGTACTTGCACTTTTCTATTTCCTCTGTAGATCCTCTGCCGAGGAAGATAAGAACATGCCTGGGATACTTTTCTCTTGAGCCCTATCATTATCATAATAAAAAGCTCAATCTAGCATGTCCTATGCTAAGTTGCTTCAGTCTTGTCTGACTCTTTGAGACCCTATAGACTGTAGCCCACCAGGCTTCTCTGTCCATGGGATTTTCCAGGCAAGAATCTGGAGTGAATTGCTATGCCCTCCCCCCAGGGGATCTTCCCAACACAGGGATTGAACCTATGTCTCCTGTCTCCTGCATTGACAAGCAGATTCTTTACCACTAGCACTACCTGGGAAGCCCCAATCTAGCATTCTGTAGATGAAAGAACACATGAGTACAACTGAGTTGTCCTGGTTGTGGCCTTTTAGACCAGACAGCCCCCAGCCCCCAAATTTTCAGTTAACACAGGTCAAGTTGTTGATGAAGGACAGTCGATTTTCTAGCCAGCTGAGCTAACACAGTGAATCCAGAATCTCAGCCAAGTGCACCCAAATAAGGGAATCGAAGGTTCCATAGCTGGTCTATTGGAAGCTGACATGTGGATCCACCACTGAGAATCAGGTAGTAAACCTCAGACTGCACATGGTTTATGCAGTCAACAATCAGGAAGGAGAGAAGAATGTGAAGCAGATAAAGTGAGGACATTCTGGAAATTATCAGCACTTCTGTGTCTTTCTCTATATCTAACACCACTGACTTTCATAGAGTAACAGCTACTGCTTCCCTTAACGATTTCTAACTTCTGAGCAAATTCCTCCTTTAGGGAATCTTAACTTGGAGCTATAGAGAAAATATGCATTCTGGGGAACACTGTTCCAGTCTAACGAAGCTAATCTCTATAAACTGTCACAGAAGGCAGTTCCTTAACTTCAAAAATTCCATATAAAAATAAATCCAGGCCAAATAGCATATTTAACAGAGATACAGGTATTTCCTTTAATATTGAGAAGACAAGGAAGATCAGAATCATTACATTCCTTAAATATTCCAGCTGCATGTGGCTGTTAGCATTCCTTGACTTGTAGAGCATCATTCCAAATTTCTCCCTCCAGGGTCACCGCCGCTTTCTCTTCTATGTTAAATATTCCTCTGCATTTCTCTCTTAAGAACACTTGCAGATACTTTTAGGGTCAACCCAGATAATATAGGATAATTTTCTCATCCACAAAAATAACACTCACAGATTCTAGAAGCTGGAATGTGAACATCACGAAGGTCACCATTTAGCCTCTCACAGATAGATTTTAAGCATGTTTATATATAAAGGGAGTTCCAAATAAATAAGGATCCCATATTTAGGGACGAAATTACTACATGTTATAAACAGGTCTATACCCTTCAAATTAATCTATATTACTTCTGCAATTCAAATAAAAACCCAAGCTAGATTTTATTTTTGAAATTGAACAAACTGATTCTAAAATGTACATAGAAAAATAAAGATTCAAAAATATCTAGGAAAGTTTATGAAACGATATTATATTTCAAGAAATGTTCCTGAACAGATATTAAGAAAACATTGGAAATTCTTGATAATTAAAATAGTGTGCTACTCATAAAAGTAGAATAAATGAAATCAATGGAAAAGAAAGATTTATACGTACACAATATTAGTTATTTAAAAGAAATATAGGTAGAAATTAGGGATTTTTAAAATAATTTTGTAAAATCTGGCATAGTACATCGATGAAAATAGAAATTGAAACCCTAGTTTAACTTATATAAAAATATAACTCCAGATATGTTAAAGAGCTAACCACGAAGAATTGTGAACTGGGAAAGAAAATGAAGAATAACTTTTGATGTTGGACTGAGACAGGATTTATTAAAGAAGACATAAGGAATGAAATCACAAAGGTCAATTTGATGACTTTGCCTATATCACAATGAACAATATCTCTTTAATGAGTCATATGTTCTTTTACATAGTCCATGCATTAAAATGCAGGAATATATTTGAAAGGAAAGTAAACTTTTAAGAAATAGAGCTGGTTTTTAGAAAGTGTTTTTTTCTTTGTGTGAGGATTTAAATGCCTTTTGTAGTAATATTTGACTTTCTTTTATGGAACATTTACTTATGTATTACTTACTTGATTAAAAGCCCCTAAAATTAAAATAATTACCAAAAAAATGAAAGACTTACACATTATTTGTGGGTCTTACAGTTGTGGGTTAGCTTAAATTAATTTTTCATACTTTCTCTTATTTTTTACCTTTTGACAATGAATATTCATTATTATATAATGAAAAATAAACATTAATTTAATTTCAACAGAAATGTCTATTTTTCTTCTTCATTGTCTCATTTATCTTTCTAGAAAATAAATGCAAAAGGAGTTTTGTAGTTCTAAAAATTAGTGTAACTCCCTGTTGAATCATGGCTAACCAGTTTAAAATGACCTTTGATCCACTGTAAAATATCAACCAAGCCTTACATATTACTAGAATAATATATATATATATGTACATATATATATAACTTGTGTAGCTTTTTAAATTTTTTTTTATCCTGAAAAAAATCAGGATATGAAGTATTTAACATAATACTATTCAGCAATGGAAAAACTCCCAATAGACCACTAACACCTAATTTTATGTTGCCTTCAACCAATGAATTAAAATTGTATGCCATCACAAATAAGACTTTAGGAAATATTCACAATATTATATATCAATTTCCTCTACAATGGTGGAGGAAATAGAATAGGAATAGGAAAATAGGAAAATTCTCAGTTGGAAAGTAATATAATATTTTTTTTGCATTAATAGTAATAATAGTCTATTGCTTTACATAAAGTGTCTTAGTTTCTCTGCTATAGGCCAGAATTGTATTAAACTAGTGAACTCATATTAGGTAAAATGAGATAATTGTGTCTTAGGCCTACAAAATGTCATCTTAGGCCTAGGTGACATTTTTCATAATAACTTAAGGTCACAAATATGATTTTAATTTCCTTCTTAAAAGGCAAATTTATTAGAAACAATAAACCAAAAAAGTAAATTTTCCTTTTTAGAAAATATTAAGAGGTAAACACCTTAAGAAAATATCAGAGGTAAAACAGGTGCTATTGTTTCTAAGTTGATTCAGTGGAGATTGTGTGGGAATATACTATTGACTGAGCAGAAATGCAGTTTTTGTATCTTTAACATCTAACTATAATGTATAGTTGTCTCTTATTCATAAGGAAAACATTTTTAGAGATCATATATAAACATAGCTAATGGTTTATTACAAATATACTTACAAAAGGAGTGTGCTAAATTTTTAGCAACACTTACTTTTTAATTTCTAAATTTACTTAAATAAATTATTTAATGGTGATTGTCTTATGCAGCAACTGGAATACATCAATTTTTAATGAGTAATCACACATTTCAGGGACCATGATCTATGGCACACTCAATGTAATATAAACACTGTGGATTAAAACAAATTTCATTTGACACTGAGATACTTTGGAATTTTTTTTAACAGTATTTATAAAGACAGGTTTTAATCCCTCACTTCAGCATATGAACACAACTGTCTGGGTGGGAGGTGTGAACCTCTATCTAATTTCTTTTTTGCATCCTGAAGTATCCTTCATTTCTTTTTTCCCTTCACATGACTCACTGATTTTGTTTCCAGATTTTAGCTAACTGTTCTTTGTGCTAATATCACCTGTCCATCAGGAAACTACAGCAGAAATTCATGTGTGTGTGGCGGGGAGGGGGTGGTGGTGGTGGTTACCTCTGTGGTGGGATTAAAAGGACATTGAAAAATCCACTAACTCTCAAACATCCATATGCTATTAGGGCACACAATGTTTCAAATCCCATCACTGTGCTCATTCTTTCTGGGTAAATAAAGTAAGAAGCATTCAATATTCACATTTAGCTTTAAATGCCGATATATACTTTATAAAACAGCTTTCAGAAGGTTTTTATTCTCCAAGAGGTAACATGAGTTATTCACATAGAATTAGGTAATTGTGAGTTAATGCTCATCTGGTACAATCTGTTCATTTTTATAGATGAGAAATAAGTTCAGAGACAAAGCCTTACTCAAGACCATAAAAAAGAGAATGCTTTGACTTTTCTATTTTTCCTAAAGAGCTATTTCCACTCTAATCACAGTACTTTCCTTTTCCATACTGAAAGGAGATCCAACCAGTCCATCCTAAAGGAAATCAGTCTTGGGTGTTCATTGGAAGGACTGATGTTGAAGCTGAAACTCCAATACTTTGGCTACCTGATGGGAAGAACTGACTCATTGCAAAAGACCTTGATGCTGGGAGGGATTGGGGGCTGGAGGAGAAGGAGACGACAGAGGATGAGATGGCTGGATGGCATCACTGACTCGATGGACATGAGTTTGGGTAAACTCTGGGAGTTGGTGATGGACAGGGAGGCCTGGTATGCTGTGGTTCATGGGGTAGCAAAGAGTCGGACATGACTGAGCAGCTGAACTGAACTGATGATTTGTAGAAATGCGTCTGAACTTTTTCAGCTCTTGTCCTTTTTCTCAAGTTATTCAAAACTCACTAGAGAACAAACATGATGACTATTTGATATTTCCACCATTGAAGAAGGTGATGTTTCTCATGACAATATAGATTTGCTTCTTTTCAAACCGTGGGAAACAAGAGCTATGATTGTGTGTAGCTCAATAAATGAAAGACTGCTGACAAAATGATTTAATACAGACCATGTAAAGTGTCAATTATTAAATGTTTCATACCCCATGATAATGGACAAGGAGAGACAAATTACCGCTTTGGTGACACATTAGAAAATATGCTCAGCAGAAATGAGGCACCTGAATTGTCAAGTTAGAAATGACCCCATTAGAAGAGTAAGAATCATGGGAAAAGAAGGAAACAGAAAAATGTTTGTTTTACATTGAATGACAGTGTGAGAGGTTATCCTGGATCTTCCCGACAGATTTAGTAAACACAGGGATCATCTGTCAGCAGAATTTGGAACCTATAGGGTTATTTCTCTAAGAGACTATTTTTTTGTTATTGCTAGTGTACTTAATATTGATTCTTAGTAGCATTCAAACTGAGATTATAATCTTCAAATTATAAATAAAGATATCATATAAACAAAACATGATCTCAATAGTTCATATAATTCAATAATCAGTACTATTCAGCTGCTATATAATAATCCTATCTGTATTCAGTACCTTTAATAATTCCCATTATCTTTTTATCTATATGTTTGTATTTTACAGTATTATATAAACGATTCCAGTTTTTTTTTTTTACCTCCTCTTTCATGTTACTATACACTAAATTTTAGAGTATATTAAGAGTATGGTCGGCTTCCCAGGTCGCATTACTGGTAAAGAACTTACCAGACAGTTCAGGAGAAATAAGAGACTTAGGTTTGATCCCTGGGTCAGGAAGATTTCCCTGAAGGAGGACATGGCAACCCACTCCAGTATTCTTGCCTGGAAAATTCCATGGAGAGAAGAACCTGGCAGGCTATAGTCCATAGTGTTGCAAAGAGTTGGACATGATTGAAGCGACAAAGCAGGCATGCATGCAAGAATACAGTATATCTCTAGAGCTAATTCTGTTATATTACGTATTTGACACCTTTTCAAAGAAATTTTCTGTATTCCTGTGCTCTCAAACTGTAATCTACATATACATCATCTGGGTGGTGGTGGCATTCAGTCGCTTAGTCATGTCTGACTCTTTGCAACCCCATGGACTGCAGCATGCCAGGATTCCCTGTCCTTCATTATATCCCAGAGTTTGCTCAAATTCATGCCCATTGAGTTTAAGACTCCATCCAACCATCTCTTCCTCTGTCACCCCCTTCTCCTCCTGTCTTCTATCATTCCCAGCATCAGGGTCTTTTCCAATGAGTCGGCTCTTCACATCAGCCAGCCAAAGTGCTGGAGCTTCAGCATCAGTTCAGTTCAGTTCAGTGACTCAGTCGTGTCCAACTCTTTGTGACCCCATGGACTGCAGTAAGTCAGGTTTCCCTGTCCTTCACGAACTCCTGGAGCTTACCCAAACTCATGTCCATCGAGTCGGTGATGCCATCCAACCATCTCATCCTCTGTCATCCCCTTCTCCTGCTGTCTTCAACCTTTCTCAGCATCAGGATCTTTTCTAATGAGTCAGTTCTTTGCATCAGGTGGCTAAAGATTTGGAGATTCAGCATCAGTCCTTCCAATGAATGTTTAGTGTTGATTTCCTTTATGATTAACTGGTTTGATCTTCTTGCAGTCCAAAGGACTCTCAAGAATCTTCTTCAACACCATAGTTTGAAAGCATCAATTCTTTGGTGCTCAGACTTCTTTACGGTTCAACTCTCACATCATCACATCATCTGGGAGTCTTGTTAAATTTGTAGTCAGTAGGTCTGAGCTTCTACATTACTAACAGTCTCTCTGGGGAAGCTGAAGTTTCTGCTGCACAGTGGGTGAATAGCAAATAGGAGCAGGGTTTTAAGACCAGCAAAACCAGCAGCACCTGGGAGGTTGTTAGAAAGACGTTCCTGGGCTATATCAACACCTGCTATATCATAATCTCTGAGGGTGGACCCAGGAACTCCAGGAACTACTGTCAAATGCTACTCATTCTTCCATTTTCTTTATTTTTCTGAATGCAAAAGGACCTTAAATAAAACCTGTAGATAATATAAATAAATAAATAAATCTATAACCAGGGCTAAATGGGGAGGAAGGAGTAAACAGGTAGAGCTCATAAGGTTTTTAGAGCAGTGAAAATTCTGTATGATATTATAATGACGGATACATGTCATTATACATTTTCTCAAACCCACAGAGTACCCTATACCAGTTAGCACAGGTTCATCAATTGCAGCGAATGTACCACTGTAATGCAGGGTGCCCAAGGTGGAGGAGGTTGTGCACGTTTACAAACAGGGAATGTGTGGGAACTTGGTAATTTCTGCTCAGTTTTGCTATGGACCTGAAACTGCCTTAAAAATACAAAGTTTTTAATTAAAAATATATAATTGAAAACTTATGAGTAAAAAATTTTCAGTTAATGAATTAACAAGTTGGTTCCATATATACTCAATTAAACTTAGCTTTTCAACAAACTTTTTATTGAAGTTTAAAAATGCATATTAAAAATACACGTTAGTATTTGATGATGTTTTTATGATATGAACACATGGAAGTTTAAGATACAACATGAACAATATTAACTTTATTTCACTTATAATATTTAAAGGTCCCTACCCAGTATTCCTGCTGCTGGGCTCCTTTGGGAAAAAAGTTATATCATGTTTATCTGTTAATTCCTAGGGTCTGTATTTATAGGCATATAGTAAACAATTTTTGAAAATATAAGAATGAACAAACATAAAATCACCATGTGAAATGTGACATTTTCTCAATTAGACAATGCCCTAAATAAGCTAGCAGTAACTATTTGTTGTTCATAAATCTTTAGTGAGTAATATCAGTGGAATATCAAGTTAAAAAGTATATCAAGAAATATTTTGTCATTAGAATTATTTAGAATTGCCATATGGTAATAAGGAAGAACAGGGCATCTTTTATTTGCTGTTATTATTGCATTTAAATTCTCTGCAGACAGGTCTTTCTTATTTTCTGAAAGAGGAGAGAACAATAACCACTGCCCATAACCTCTTGCTGTGTTCCAAAGAAGAGTACCTACCATCATAATATATATATATATATAATTATTACATATATTTGTTGAAATATAATAATTATAAACTAAAAATTTCTTCATAACAAATCAACTTCAAGGTAAATTGGGAATAATTGAAATATAGTTAACATGCTATAGGTTAGAATAAGTTATAAGAGTAGTGATTGCTTTATTACAGTATTTTGAGTAGTCTTTTGGATAAAGGTAAGCGCTAATCTCTCTTGCTCTTTGTTTTCTTCTCTTTCTCTCTCATTATACTTTACAAATGTTCTTTACTATAAGCCTGGACATGACCAACCATATGATGTTCTACCACTTAAGAAAAATATTCTTTGTAATACTGGCTTAGGAAAGCAATAAAGATAAACGGTAACTGTAATCAGCAAGTTCATCCTGTTACATTTTATGTTCAACCTTTTGTTTACTGATCTATTTATTTTGGAATAACATGCAATCTTTACTACATTTTTTGTAGGATATTTAAGGAATAATATTTGAAGCATAGATTTGATTACGGGATGCAATTGTAAGCAATCTAGTTGAATTCATCTTTTATATGACAATGCTTCTTGTTTTCTTTTAAGAATGATTTTTTTTCTTAAGAAGAATTTATGGCCCAACTGACTAAAATATAGTATGCATATGAAAAATTTTCCTGTCATTCCAGCACCTTTAATCAGTCATTTAATTTTGTTATTTATATATTTATAAAGCTCATAGCTATGGCTCTATATTCTTTTTCTAAAGAACCTAAAACACTCAAGGTGCTATCAGTAAAGTATCTTAAAGTGGTGGCTAAGAGTGTAGTGAAAGTAATCAGATATAACTGGGTTTAAATTCTGGCTCTTACTTGTAATCTAGTGTTTTCTTCAAAATTTATCTAATTTGTATACACCTTAATTTATAGAAACTCTACAGAACAAAGACAAATTAGAATACATTTCAGGATTATTCTGAGCAGTTTAGTAAGTAGATATCTGTGAGAGGTTGAAACATACAAAGCATTTTATCAGTATTTATTATTATTTTCATGTTCTCTTTACAGATATTATACTTAGTCATTTTGGCAGTGTACAAAGAAGGAAGCTTAACAACTGAATGAAGGGAATGCAAAGGAGAAATTCCTAAAAATTATGCCTCAGTGCCTCTGGATTTTCAGCTACCCCTAAATAGGGAGTATAGCCAAAGGCTGATATGCTCTAATCAAAGTCCAAGCTCATCACCATGCAATTTATTCACATCAAATAAATGCAGAACAAAGACTTATAAAATCCTCCCTACAAATTATTAATCAAGGAAAACTGTAACAATAAGTCTTACTTTTCCCACAAAGTTATAGCAAAGTTATATTAATCTTGACTTCAATTTTATTGACTTTCAGACAAAAGATTGAAAAATAGTTTCTTCCTTTTGTGTTGGCTAAGCAATCTGCTAACTCAGCAGTATTTTAAATAATTAGGTAACAGAAACTGGGTAATGAGGATGATACTCCTTTCAACATCCCACTTGTATTTACTTTTTCTAACCATGTTTTCCACCCTGTGTTTGAAGCATTTTTTTTTAAGTGCTTCCAACCTGGGAGCAGAAATGACAACATGGTGTGTTGGAAGCGATTAATGCCTGTCTAGAGAGTACAGTGAAACATGAGTACCTTCAGTATCACCCAGGCAAGCATTAATCAGTCCTCGGCACAGCCTGCAGTGACTTTTAGTGATAATAAAAAAGAAATTTTTTCAAAAAATGTATGTCAGAAATGTGTGTTGCAAGTATTTCTCTGGAAAGAAACAGTTTTTGATGAAAGCATTTTCTTTTAATATGAAATGAAACATTTTCTGATTTGACACACAGCATGTCAGTTCTGGGGTGGTTAGGAAAATATACCACTTACAACTCAAAAAATGAGTGGCAGTTGTAAATTATATCAAAGCCCATTACACAAAGAGAATGTCCCTCAAAGCTAGGTAATACCACATATATACGTAAGGGTTATCAAAAACCCATTAAATTCGACCCTTTTAGGTTTTCCAGCTGAGATTAATTTCCCAACATAGCATCCCCCTTTTACAGAAAACCTTTCTTTCTCAGAAGCTCTTGTTCTCATGGGACCATTCCACCATTTCCCTGATAGCCAGGGGCTAACCAGCAATCCTTCACAATCTTGTAAGGCATTTCATTTAAATTTATATTGAGAAATTTATAGTCTTATTAAGTTGTCTTCCCTTGAGATTCATTTTGCCGTGTTTCATTGGTATGTCATTTTAAATAGGTGCCATTTAAAAGCTTGCCCCATATTTTTATGGGCCACACTACAATCAAATGAGGTTAAATCAAAACTTGAGTGTTTCCATGTGGATAACCAAAGGAGATATTTTTCAGTACTTTGGTTTTGTATTACTCATTCACATGTGCTGGTTAAAGTTTCTGTGATTGCTCAACATATATGTCTGCCTCTTATAATAAAGATAATCATTACACATGATCAATGACTGTGCCCATATTAAAAAACAACATAGTCATGACTTAATAAACAAATCTTTTTTTCATCTTAATATGTCTACTTGATCACTGAGACAGTATTTCTTGATCCCAGTAATTAGATGAGGCATTCCTTTCCTCTTTTCCAAAGCCAGATGTTTCACTGTAAATCTCAGACACAGCAAAGATCCACAGCTCACTTCAGCTATAATAGCGAATTCTGAAAACTCCTCATCTACATGTCCTTGAACAAATTATCTTTTCTTTATATTCTGGTGAAAAAGATCAAGCTATTTTGGAACAACTGAGATTCCTCAAATCAGACACATGAGGAGTATTCCCTATGGGAGCTTTTGGAAGCAGTTCAAAAAATATTGCTCTACAATAGGGACCCTTGGCAGTCATCATCAGCAACAAAACTGTTCGAAGATGATGATGATAGTGACTATGTTCATTTCATAGGGCTGCTATAATAAAGTACCACAAAATGGGTGTCTTAAAACAACAGAAATGTATTGCCTCATTGTTCTGGAAGCTAGAATTTCAAAATCAAAGTGTCTGAAGGGTCACCCTCTCTCGAAGAACTCAAGGAAAGAATTTCCTCTAACCTTTGTCAGCTTTCTCTTCCGTCTCTCTCCTTTTCTTGCTCGTTTTCCCTCACTTTTTGTTTTCATTGAATCTTTTTGGATTATCAGAAGAGTAATGTTAGTAGAAGAGGTTATATGTGAGAAAAGAAATAACTTTTAAAAAGTTGTTGGTATAACCAAAAGATGTACTAACTTAGAAAGAAAACACTTTTAGTAAATTTTGACATCAAAGTAACTATATAGTATTGAACACACCAATTAATTACATCGGGGTGTGGTTTTCTGATTTATAAAATTTAAAAAGGATTATTCAGTTATCAGATGTATAAAGCATGCATACATCTAGAAGATATATGAAGGAGGTGCTAGTAGAAATGATACTTTTAAAAAGTTGCTAGCAAATTGCTAGTAAAGAAATGATATGAATCCCATTTAATAAATCTTTTATGTATGCCCTTAAGTGATATCTGTTCTCTTTTGACCCACAGAGATATCTCAAAATGAAAATTAGTGGATAAAACTCAGTAAAGTGTGGGAAGAGAAGTGATCTCCAATTAAATAGTATCATATTTAAAGCATGTATAAATTAAAAATTGAAGCAGCAATCATTTGTTTTAGATATTATTCCAACTGATGTATTTGAATGGCTGTAACCATTTGAGAATATCTGAATTAATTAAATAGAGGATAACAACAGAATGGGAAAGACTAGAGATCTCTTCAAGAAAATTAGAGATACCAAGGGAACATTTCATGCAAAAATGGGCTCGATAAAGGACAGAAATGGTAGGGACCTAACAGAAGCAGAAGATATTAAGAAGAGGTAGCAAGAATACACAGAAGAACTGTATAAAGAAGATTTTCATGACTCAGATAATCACGATGGTGTGATCACTCACCGAGAGCCAGACATCCTGGAATGTGAAGTCAAGTGGGCCTTAGAAAGCATCACTACTAACAAAGCTAGTGGAGGTGATGAAATTCCAGTTGAGCTATTTCAAATCCTAAAAGATGATGCTGTGAAAGGGCTTCACTCAACATGTCAGCAAATTTGGAAAACTCAGCAGTGGCCACAGGACTGGAAAAGGTCAGTTTTCATTCCAATCCCAAAGAAAGGAAATGCCAAAGAATGCTCAAACTACCACACAATTACACTCATCTCACATGCTAGTAAAGTAATGCTCAAAATTCTCCAAGCCAGGCTTCAGCAATACGTGAACCATGAACTTCCAGATGTTCAAGCTGGTTTTAGAAAAGGCAGAGGAACCAGAGATCAAATTGCCAACATCTGATGGATCATAGAAAAAGCAAGAGAGTTCCAGAAAAACATCTATTTCTGCTTTATTGAGTATGCCAAAGCCTTTGACTGTGTGGATCACGATAAACTGTGGAAAATTCTGAAGGAGATGGGAATACCAGACCATCTGACCTGTCTCTTGAGAAACCTGTATGCAGGTCAGGAAGCAACAGTTAGAACTGGACATGGAACAACAGACTGGTTCCAAATAGGAAAAGGAGTACGTTGAGGCTGTATATTGTTACCCTGCTTATTTAACTTATATGCAGAGTACATCGTGAGAAACACTGGGCTGGAAGAAACACAAGCTGGAATCAAGATTGCCGGGAGAAATATCAATAACTTCAGATGTGCAGATGACACCACCCTTACGGCAGAAAGTGAAGAAGAACTAAAGAGCCTCTTGATGAAGGTGAAAGAGGAGAGTGAAAAAGTTGGCTTAAAGCTGAACATTCAGAAAACTAAGATCATGGCATCCAGTCTCATCACTTCATGGCAAATAGATGGGGAAACAGTGGCTGACTTTATTTTGGGGGGCTCCAAAATCACTGCAGATAGTGATTGCAGCCATGACATTAAAAGACGTTTACTCCTTGGAAGGAAAGTTATGACCAACCTAGACAGCATAATCAAAAGCAGAAACATTACTTTGTTAACAACGGTCCGTCTAGTCAAGGCTATGGTTTTTCCAGTGGTCATGTATGGGTGTGAGAGTTGGACTATAAAGAAGGCTCAGTGCAGAAGAATTGATGCTTTGGAACTCTGTGAGGGAGAAGACTCTTGAGAGTCCCTTGGAATGCAAGGAGATCTAACCAGTCTATCCTAAAGGAAATCAGTCCTGGGTGTTCATTGATAGGACTGATGTTGAAGCTGAAACGCCAATATTTTGGCCATCTGATGCGAAGAGCTGACTCATTTGAAATGACCCTGATGTTGGGAAAGATTGAAGGCAGGAGGGAAGAGGATGACAGAGGATCAGATGGTTGGATGGCATCACCAACTCAATGCACATGGGTTTGTGTGGACTCCAGGAGTTGGCAATGGACAGGGAGGCTGGCATGCTGCAGTCCATGGGGTTGCAAAGAGTAGGACACGACTGAGCGACTGAACTAAACTTAACTGAAGAAGATGGCATTAATAATCTGATTTTCATTTTTGTTTCTCTGTTGATTTATGGGAAGGACTAAGGGTATGAGGATGGAAAGTAGCTAGAAAGCTATTGTAATAATCTAGTTGAAAGATAATAGTGCTTTGGATCATGATGGGTATGGCAAGAAGTCAGATGTAATTTAAATTTGAGCTAGAGAGCTTCACTGATGGCTTGTAATGGGCTTTGATGGAAAGAGTAAAGATAACTCCCAGGTTTGGGGGTGAACCTCTGAAGGAAAGCTATCCATATATTGCATCTTTCAAAATTAAAACTCTACTCCCAGATTTAATTTTGAAGGTTCCTTGTGGATTAGTAACTTTCATATTTAATTACCATTATTTTAGTTAAATTTCAGAAGGGAGTAGGGATAAATAAGCATGTCCAGTTCTCCTTGTTTAATGAAACTCCAATAATTCATTTCCTTCTTACTATCTACCTGGTACATGTGTGGAATCTATTTGGTTTATTAAATTAATGCAAACAACAGATTAATCATGCAAAATTAATCATGCAAAATTTTCTGAGACAAATCAATATTGGTTTTTTCCAAGTTATTTTAATTATCCCTATCTAAATATCTCTTATGTTGATGCTTAATGCAATTTTCTCAAGTCATCTTTTTAATGCTTATGTCCAAGTTTTATTTTGCCAGATTTTCTATTTGTAAGGTACACTGGAAAAAGAGCGGAGGAAGAAGAAAAAAAAGTCAATAAAACTAAGATATGAGTTCTAAAATGGATTAAGGACACACCTTTTACATACACATGTAAGTATATATTTAGAGGCAGTTCTCATTTAGTACCTGACCTACTATTGATAGGCTACTTTAAAAAAAAAATAAGACTGTAAGAGAACTGCATTCAAACTATGTGCCCTGCAATGATAGACGACTATGTGTGCCCCAGTACTTCAGGGATGGATTAAGCTATTGAAAATGCACTCAACATTGGCTAAAGAACAGGAATATACATGAAATTCTACAGTTAATGCATCATTAAATAATCTGCTACAACTGATTTATAGGTGTAATATACTACACTGTGTCAAATAGTGCAATATAATAAATGATATAAAAAAGTACTCCCAAATCTTTTGTTATAATCAGTCTTTGGGGTTTAGCTTAGCACTTATCTACGCACTGAAGGCATCCTATTATCCTCTTGATAATATCCACAGTCTAATGGCTTTTGGCTACTGGCCTACATATGTTGAATCCTATAGTCGCAAGAAAATTATCTGATTCATAATAAAGGACTAAGAAAAATGTCCAGTCCCACTAATGTCAATTGTATTAGACTTCTCCTGGTTAGAGTATTGAAAAAGGGATCTCACTTTAGTTGCAGGAAAAAGCCCTAAAATCTAAGAAAACTGACCTTTAATTATACATTTTACTGATTCCCTGGCAATTAGCTTTGGGTATCATAACAAGCCACCCAAATCAAGATTTAATTCAAGATTCTGTGGCTTAGTAATTTGAACTGTACTCTGCTGAACAATACTCTGTTCATCAAAGTGGCTCCATTTCTGGATGTGGGAAGACTATTGATTGGGGAAATGGACTGGGGGGTGGTGGGGGTGTGTTGCTGAACCACGTGTCTCTCATCAGCAAACTAGCCCAGAGTTGCTCACATCATGATGGTCAAGGGTTTTCAAGAGCAGCAAACAAGCACAAGCCTCATGCATCAGTCCTTTTCAAGTCTCTTGCTTATTATCTCTGCTTATTAACATGCAATCAGCCAAAGCAAGTCATGGGATGGCACTCAAAGTCATGTGGCAAGGGGTTCTGGTTACAAGGAGGGTATATGAATTTTCTAGGGCTGTTATAACAGACTGGGTCACTGAAACAATAGAAATTCTTTTCCTTACACTTCTGGAGTCAAGAAATCCAAGATCAAGGTGTCAGTAGGGTTGGTTTCTTCTGATGCCCTTTATCCTTGGTTAATAGATGGCTGTCTTCTTCCAGTGTCTTTACTTGGTTTTACCTCTGTGTGGGTCTCTGTCCTAATCACTTCTTATAAGTACAACCATCAGATTAGGGCCTGTCTGAATTACCTCATTTTACTTTACCTACTTAAAGGACTTTTCTCCAAATACAGTCACATTCTGAGGTACTGGGAGTTAGAACTTGAACGTATGAATTTTGGGGGTATGCAACTCAGCACATAACAGCAGGAAAGAATTGTGGCAATTCTCATTTTTTTTTTCAGCTTACCTCTTGATCTAGGGAAACATATATGTATAGCAGGCAACTGCCTATGAGGATCATAAATTTTAAAAACAGAATATTTCTAATGTTGGAGATTAAATTTTAGGTTAATGAAGGATTCTGAATTTCAGCATGATTGACATTTTGACCAAATAATTCAGTGCAATGAATTGCATTGTATTGTTTTTCTGTGTAATGTAGAATATTTGCCAGCATATCTGGTCTCTATCCACTATCCACTATCCACTCTTTTATCATCCCAGCAAGCAAAACTGTCTCCAGATACTGACAAACATTCTTAGGTTTAGTAAATTTATTTTTTCCCTGGTTGAGAATTAAGAAAGAAATTCTAAGTAGGCGGAAAGTCATTTCTTAAATAGACATATAAGGTATTAAGAAGGAATGAAGACATGGATTTTTAGCATCTGCTTCTATATTTTTCTAAAAATAAATTGATTTGCCAGACTTCATATTTTCTACCCTGAGAACAGAATCTATAAGCACAATACATATGAGAATGCCCCCATTTTTAGCCAGATAATATAATTGTTAAGATACAGATTAGAATGCCACAGCAAAATTTTCTTAAGGCACTGACCATAAAACAAAGGGATAACTTCAATCTTTTAAGAATTTACTTTATAGTATATTCAGGGGAAAAAAAGCAAAATATCAATGAAACATTAAGATATGAAAATATTTTTTAAATAAGCAAATGAAAACATAGAACTACCTTTAAGGACAAATACAAATGACTATAAACATATACAAATATAAATGACTACTCTTGGCCTACCCTTAATAAAAAGAAAATACTTTCATTTAACATACTAAATAAAATCTAATGACATGAGGCTCCCAATAGCACATCTACATCTGGATTTCATGTAGATAAGCAATATATACAAGTACAAATACAAATGAAGTCCTTACTAATTTCAAGCATAATAGATTTCAAAATAAAAATTAGCTAATGACATAACACCAACGAGCCACTTAAAATAAGCTCTATGATGTTAGAATCTTACCTGTTTAGTACATGCCTGTTAAAATGCAGTATGTGCTCAGTCGCTGAGTTGTGTCTGACTCCATGGACCGTAGCCTGCCAGGCTCTTCTGTCCAAGGAATTTTTCAGGCAAGAATACTGGAGTGGGTTGCCATTTCCTTCCTTGGGAAGTTGAGATCTTCCCAACTCAGGGATCAAACCCACGTCTCTTGCATGTCTTACATTGGCAGGCAGATTCTTTATCACGGAGCCACCACAGGCAGCTGCTACATAGCAAAGTAATTTAATATAAAATGTAAATTAAAATAAAACCTTACATAAATCCTTATACATAAAATTATGTCAATGTATTCAAGTCAGTCAATGTAGATCATATCAAAACAACTTTGAGTTATAGCGCTAGAAGTCAATAACAGATAATAGATGAAAATTCATCAACTACAGTTATTTACTTACAATGTAAATTATATGATCAAATTGTGTTTATATGTATATAAATCAGGGGCTTCTCAGGTACCTCAGTGGTAAAGAATCCATATGCCAGTGCAAGAGATGATCCCTGAGTTGGGAAGATCTCCTGGAGAAAAAAATGCCAACTCACTCCAATATTCTTGCCTGGGAAATCTCACGGACAGAAGAGTCTGGTGTGCTACAGTCCATGGGGTGGCAAAGAGTCAGGCAGGACTTAGCAACTAAATAATAACAACAACAACCTAAAAGTTAGAAAGAGTTTGACATCCTAAAATTAACATACCTTTTAAAATCCCTATAAAACATTACATGTTTCATATTAATCCTGCAATGGATGAAAATAATACATAATTTTATCTCTTTTAACAGTTGAATAGATTTAGGAACTCATTACTAAAGAGTTTTTAGGAAACTAACAAAAATCTCCCATTTAGTATAATATCAGTCTCATGAAGACTAAGTTAGAAAAACAGATAATTTTGTGATAGCTATGAAAATAATAATAAAGTTACAAATAAATACAATTCTTGGAAGAATCTCAGCTACAATATAAATGGACCTGAAACGAAAAATACTTTACCTATGCTCTTGCTAAGTATCATACTAAACAAGTACTAAATTTCATTTTACTATAAATATATGAAGACCTTTTGCATTTTACCTCTTGTTTTTGATTGTCATCCTACATGTGAATTTTTCCTTGATTCTTTATACCTTCCTATGTGCCTTTGGCTGTAACTTCACTAAAAACTCTTTTGCATCATGCTTCTAACAGCAAAATATTTCAAACCACATAACATCGTCTGTCTTTGTATCATCAAATGCCTTCACTTGGGTACCAAAGATTTCTCAGTCTGATATCCCAGTCTGAATAGCCAGACATTCACATATCTGTGGGGAAAAGACAATAATGAAGCAGGAAAAAGAGGAAGGAGATCTTGATAATTACAACTGAAAAGATATGTACCGAAGCATTGGACTAAAGATTTGTATGCACCTGTGATCAGTAATTTTCCATTCTGTTGACATCCCACTGGCTTTAGGAAAGAGATAGAGAAAGGACCACACAACAGGACTAGTATGTTCAAGAAAACACAAGACTCCTCATAAGCAAACACAGTCTTTTGCCAGCACATGAGAATTCCATGAAATCAGAGTCCTTACCCACTGTCTTTCTCCCCTGAGGACCAGCATTCAATAGCTGCCAACTTGTTGTCTGGTCATTTGCTTTTTAGGTGTCATACTTGGAGGAGTCTAAGACAAATTCAAAATCATCTAAGGATTAAAGGTTCATGTCTGTAAATTTAGAGAAGTTTCAGTGGCTTAGAAATGCTCCTGTACATAACTAAGATTGACTAGTGAAAATATAGCCAGAAAAACACAGTGGAATACACTTCCTCTATTATGCATGTTAGTCTCCACTAATATATGAATTCTCTGTTGTATACTTGTATATTAGACTACCCTTTTTATATAAAGACACCTTAAATCAGATTCGGCTAAATGGATATCTCATAGAGATCATAAATGTTAAATATCTCCAGACCACTTCACAGTGAGATCTACAGTGTTTAAACACTTGTTGCAAGTTAAACAAGGCTGGTATTTAACTGAGTAAGTCTAAGAACAGTTCAAAATTCTTGGCCCAAGAATGAATAAGACTACTTCATCACAAGCATATAATAGGAGATTGTAGAAAATAAACTAATTAAAAAACAAAAACAAACAAACAAAAATTACTAGCAAAAAAGCAGAAAAAAATAAAACTTTCCTCCCCAGCAGTAGTCTGAGCTATCTGGGGTTGAAATTTCCCACACAATTCCAGCTGGATATTTAGGAGCACAAAGTGCCATGCTTAGCTCCCGTAGACATTAGGTGTGTTCATTGGCCTTTAATTGGAAAGAAAATGGGAATCAGATTACAGGACTTACCTCTTATTAAAGGAAATTTGGGGAAACTTTTCCCTTCTGGACACAACAGCAGTTCAAGGCAAACATGTGACATGGCCATTTGATTTTTCATAATCCTTTTTAAAAATTTCCCTCCCCAAATTTACCTCCTTTCTCCTCCATTTTTTTTTTCAAAAATTTCATGGTCAAAGCACCTTAGTACTTAACCTTCTTGCCTTAACTAGATGGATTGGAAGGCAAGTTATGACCAGCCTAGACAGCATATTGAAAAACAGAGGCATTACTTTCTCAACAAAGATCTATCTAGTCAAGGCTATGGTTTTTCCAGTGGTCATGTATGGATGTGAGAGTTGGACTATAAAGAGAGCTGAGCACCGAAGAATTGATGGTTTTGAACTGTAGTGTTGAAGAAGACTCTTGAGAGTCCCTTGGACTGCAAGGCGATCCAATCAGTCCATCCTAAAGGAAATCAGTCCTGAATATTCATTGGCAGGACTGATGCTGAACCTGAAACTCCAATACTTTGCCACCTGATGGGAGGAGCTGACTCATTTGAAAAGACCCTGATGTTGGGAAAGATTGAGGGCAGGAGGAGAGGGGGACGACAGAGGATGAGATGGTTGGATGGCATCACCGACTCGATGGACATGGGTTTGGGTGGCCTCTGGGAGTTGGTGATGGACAGGGGGGCCTGGTGTACTGCGGTTCATGGGGTCGCTAAGAGTCGGACATGACTGAGCGACTGAACTGAACTGAACTGAACTGACTAGATGGACCTGTGTTGGCAAAGCAATGTCTCTGCTTTTGAATATGCTGTCTAGGTTGATCATAACTTTCCTGCCAAGGAGTAAGTGTCCTTTGATTTCACGGCTGCAATCACCATCTGCAATGATTCTGCCCCCCGCCCAATATAAAGTCTGCAACTGTTTCCACTGTGTCCCCATCTATTTGCCATGTGGTATGGGATCAGGTGCCATTATCTTAAGTTGAGCTTTAAGCCAACTTTTTCACACTCCTCTTTCACTTTCATCAAGAGGATCTTTAGTTCTTCTTCACTTTCTGCCATAAGGGTGGTGTCATCTGCATATCTGAGGTTGTTGATATTTCTCTCCCAGCAATCTTGATTCCAGCTTGTGCTTCCTCCAGCCCAGCATTTCTCATGATGTACTCTGCATATAAGCTAAATAAGCAGGGTGACAATATACAGCCTTGACGTACTCCTTTTCCTATTTGGAACCAGTCTGTCATTCCATGTCCAGTTCTAACTGTTGCTTCCTGACCTTCATACAGTTTTCTCAAGAGACAGGTCAGGTGGTCTGGTATTCCCGTCTCTTTCAGAATTTTCCACAGTTTGTTGTGATCCACACAGTCAAAGGCTTTGGCATAGTCAATAAAGCAGAAATAGGTGTTTTTCTGGAACTCTCTTGCTTTTTTAATGATCCAGCAGATGTTGGCAATTTGAAATATGGTTCCTCTGCCTTTTCTAAAAGCAGCTTGAGTATCTGGCAGTTCTTGGTTGATGTATTGTTGAAAGCTGGCTTGGAGAATTTTGAGCATTACTTTACTAACATGTGAGACGAGTGCAACTGTGTTGCAATTTGAGCATTATTTGGCATTGTCTTTCTTTGGGATTGTAATGAAAACTGACCTTTTCCAGTCCTGTTGCCACTGCTGGGTTTTCCAAATTTACTGGCAAATTTAGTGCAGCACTTTCACTGCATCATCTTTTAGGATTTGAAATAGCTCAACTGAAATACTATCACCTCCACTAGCTTTGTTCGTTGTGATACTTCCTAGGCCCACTTGACTTCACATTCCAGGATGTCTGGCTCTAGATGAGTGATCACACCATCGTGATTATCTGGGTCGTGAAGATCTTTTTTGTATAATTCTTCTGTGTATTCTTGCCACCTCTTCTTAATATCTCCTGCTTCTGTTAGGTCCATACCATTTTTGTCCATTATCGAGCCCATCTTTGTATGAAATATTCCCTTGGTATAGCTAATCTTCTTGAAGAGATCCCTAGTCTTTCCGATTCTATTGCTTTCTTCTATTTCTTTGCACTGATCACTGCAGAAGACTTTATTATCTCTCCTTGCTATTCCTTGGAACTCTGCATTCAAATGCGTAGATCTTTCGTTTTCCCCTTTGCTTCTCACTTCTCTTCTTTTCATAGCTATGTGTAAGGCCTCCTCAAACAGTCATTTTGCTTTTTGGCATTTCTTTTTCTTGGGGATGGTCTTGATCCCTGTCTCCTGTACAATGTCATGAACCTCCGTCCATAGTTCATCAGGCACTCTGTCTATCAGATCTAGTCCCTTTAATCTATTTCTCACTTTCACTGTATAATCATAAGGGATTTGTTTTAGGTCTTACCTGAATGGTCTAGTGGTTTTCCCTACTTTCTTCAATTGAAATCTGATTTGGCAATAAGGAGTTCAGGATCTGAGCCACATTCAGCTCCCGGTCTTGTTTTTGCTGACTATATAGAGCTTCTCCAACTTTGGCTGCAAAGAATATCATCAATCTGATTTCGGTGTTGACTGTCTGTCTGGTGATGTCCATGTGTAGAGTCTTCTCTTTTGTTGTTGGAAGGGGTTGTTTGCTATGACCAGTGTGTTCTCTTGGCAAAACTCTGTAAGCCTTTGACCTGCTTTGTTTTGTATTTCAAGGTCAAATTCGCCTGTTAGTCCAGGTGTTTCTTGAGTTCCTACTTTTGTATTCCAGTCCCCTTTAATGAAAAGGACATCTTTTTTGGGTGTTAGTTCTAGAAAGTTTTGTAGGTCTTCACAGAACCATTCAACATCAGCTTCTTCAGCGTTACTAGTCAGGGTATAGACTTGGATTACCATGATATTGAACGGTTTGCCTTGGAAACAAACAGACATCATTCTGTCATTTTTGAGATTGCATCCAAGTACTGCATTTCAGACTCTTTTGTTGACTATGGTGGCTACTCTTTTCTTCTATGGGATTCTTGCCCATAGTAGTAGATATAATGGTTTTCTGAGTTAAATTCACCCATTCTAGTCCATTTTATTTTGATGATTCCTAAAATGTCAATGTTCACTCTTGCCATCACCTGCTTGACCACTTCCAATTTGCCTTGATTCATGGACCTAACATTCCAGGTTCCTATGCAATATTGCTTTTACAGCATCACACCTTGCTTCCATCACCAGTCATACCCACAACTGGGTGTTGTTTTTTCTTTGGCTCCATCTCTTCATTCTTCTGGAGTTATTTCTCCACTGATCTCCAGCAGTATGTTGGGCACCTACCAACCTGGGGAGGTCATGTTTCAATGTGCTCTCTTTTTGCCTTTTCATACTGTTCATGGGGTTCTCAATGCAAGAATACTGAAGTGGTTTGCCATTCCCTCTCCATTCCCTCTCACATTTTCTCAGAACTCTCTACCATGACCTGTTCGTCTTGTGTGGCCCTACAGGGCATGGCTCATAGTTTCACTGAGTTAGACAAGCTGTGGTCCGTGTGATTAGATTGATTAGTTTTCTGTGATAGCAGTTTTCAGTCTGTCTGCCCTCTGATGGAGAAGGATAAGAGGCTTATGGAAGCTTCCTGATGGGAGATACATTAGGTACTCATTTAATATTCCATGAATCTGAAAGCAACATCTAAATGAAAAACTGCTTAATACATCAAGGTACTCCAGTAGGTGTCATATAGTACAACTGTATTTTGGGCAATATAATATAGAAATTACCTTGATAAAAAGTTATATTCTTTTATCTTTAAGTAACAGCATGGAAGTGTAGGTGCCTTTTTCAAAGGCCTAGATTCTAAGGAAAACTGGACCTTCAGACAGATGCAGTGTGGTATAAACCATTGTTTAACAACAGCAAAAATGTTTGTAGAAAACATGCATACAATTTCTTGAGAGATCTGTTAAAATTCGGGTTCCTGGGACATGGATCCTACCCCAACCTGTAGAATAAATAGATGGGATTAAAGACAATATACTTTTAATAGCTCCACAGTATAAAGTTTGAGAATTTTATTCTAAACCTTGTAGATTTGAGAACTAAGTTAAGGGAAAAAATGGAAAATCCTCACATAGGTATTTATATTCACAGTTCTAAAAATGAATAACGGGGAAAAATAGAAAGCACTACTATTTTTTACTGACTCTAGCCATTTGTTAAGTAAAATTAAGAAATAAAGTTAGTGTTTTTTAGTCAAAAGCAATTACTTGATTTAAACATTTTTATTTCAAATGAAATAATTACAATAAAAATAGGAAGAGTTTGTCTTTGTAAAATACCCTAAATTCAATGGAATTTCTTTAATAGTTCACTAGTTATAATTTTCTTGGTTGTAGAATAATTGGGATTTTGAATTTTTTGCTTATAGTCACACAATTCTTTGATTTTATGATGGAAAATTTCCACATTCTTTCTGTTAGTTCTCATGTGTTACCCAGTTTGGGTATCTCCTGTATATTAGGCTTTTAGCTTTAAAAGTAATTGATGGAATTTATTTTTGCCAACATAAAAGCTTTTGGTCCAATTTACTCATTTTGCATAATTTTATTGAAAAGCTGTTCTCCAATTCTGCCAATCTCATTCACATTTGTTTAAAGCATCTGGTGTAACAGCTGTTGAAGTCGGTCTTTTCCTTGCCTCTTCCTTTTCCTCTTTGCCTCCTGTGTTTCTATGATATCCCCTATTCATCATGCTTCAATAGCTTTATCTTTTATTTAAAATGACTCTTTTTAAAACACTCTCAAGCCCTATTTCTACTTGAATTAGATTGGTGTTTTTTTCTTTAAGAAGTTATCTTGATTCAGTCACCAGTGTGACTTGAAAGGATTACATATGCATGTGTACATGTGTATATGTAATGAGAGATATATTTTTATTTATATGAAATCCATATGATATAGTTTATATAAACATATCTAATAAAAATATAAAATCAAGACCAGGTTAATCAATTGGTAAGTTGCTTAATATTTTAGAAAAGTATCATGGAATTTTTATTGTGTTTCTAGGAATTCTGAAATATCATTATTTCTTTACCATCCTCAACTCTCCATTTTTCAATTAAATATTAAACATATTATTAGCATTATTGTGAACTGGATATAATATCTACTCCTTCTATCCCAAAGACTTTTTTGAGTACTATTTGAGGATGATTGTAAGTGTATACATATATTAGAAATATTAAAGTTAGACATATATATATCTGTTTTTATATATAATTATACCTTAATTTTCTACACATATAGCTTGAGTTAGATGGGTGTTGCTTTCCTCTTCTCATAGTGTTCTAACATTCATAGAAATTCAACAAATATAGTGTTTTTAAAGAAAAATGCTTTGTTTTGAAACCTCTATATTTTGTTTTCTGTCATTAGCTCATTCTTATTGATCTTTGCCATCTCTTACTGAAAACCATTACATGGAAATTTTGGTAGTTACTAATTGCAAAAATATGCTGGCCAAATTTGTGCCTTTCTTACCAAAAATATTCAGTTTCTTTCTACTGATCCTCTTCATCCTGCTTGGTCAGTAATTTGTACAAAATACCAGGTGTTGCTGCTTTTGTCATTGGTTAAATAATTGTTTCAAATAGTTCATCAGCTATGTGAAATAGAATAGTAAATGTACAGAAAAGTTTTTACTCAAGGGGATATCAAATGATGTGGCTATTGCATCAGGATGTCTCTGTGTGTGTGTCTGTGTTTATCTTGGCAGGGAAACAATTTCTAACACTATAGGATTGATATTTATTAGTTCTTCTAATTAACCATAGAAAATGCTACTGACATGATATATACCAAGTCTAACACTTCTTGTGAGCATGTGAAAATGAAGGCATGCAGAGGTTATAAGATAAAACAGATAAAGCTTGAGAGGAAATGCTAGATTGCTGAAAGTCTGTTGAAAACATGTTAGAGCTTCAACAAATACTCTACCCTTAACAAAAGCATTGCCGACGTATTTGTCAAATAATTAGCAACTGGTTTTTCAAAAGGCAGGAGCCAAGCATCAGGGCTCTGAACACATAAGCAGACAGCCCATAGGTAGCTCCATTTTATCAGGTTAATTGACAAAATTGTGTCTAATTAAATTAACTGAAGACGGATTGGATCCCCCCCAAGGTGTGTCTGTAAGAGGACTGAATATGCTGTTGGAGGCAGTTACTTGAACTCATCATGTTCATGTTTAGTTGGAATGAAATACCTGTTTTCAATAGCTAGGTTTGAAAGAAAAATTGGGGACTGTTTATTTCTACTTCTTTCTTTTCCCTTTTTCTTGACAGCTTATTTCAGTCCATTCTAGGACTTGAACAAGTCTCTTGATAAAGCTGGCAATTAAAATTTACACATTAATATATGTACTACATATATCAAATGAAGTAGGTCTGTTGGATTTTGAGGATTTGATATCTAGGAACTGGACTATCCATTGCAGTCCTGAAAGAGCAAAGAGTGATTTTGCAGTAGTAATACTGTTTCGGGGTGACAACGTTCTTATCTTGTCACAGAAAGAATTCAGACACTAGACAGGGAGATCAAGAAAGTGAAGTGAAGATTTATTTAAGCAGAAAGCAACAGACAAGTGAGCGGCTGCGCTGGCTTCTTTGGCAAGCCTGTTATGAGGGGCATACAAATGAAAGGATGGAATGTTCACTGGGGAAGAAGGAGTTTGGGGGTCCTACTTCCTGATTTTCATCCCTGCTCCACCTTCCTGAGGGGAGAGGGAATTTTTTCCTTAATAGCTTTAATCAGAAGTGTCATGGCAGCAGTGCATGATGGATACTTTTCATGTGCAAGGCTAATTTTATTGTAGAAGCATAATGAGCAACAGGTTATATGCAGATGCAGGAGATTCCTGTCTTTCCCCACCTTTCCTTTGTCTGTCTCCAGGACACTTATCATGCCAAAATGTGTGGTTTCCTGTCACTCTGAATATTCCTGTCTGCCTAAGGACCCAAGTCGTCTATAAGATGTGTGATTTTCTGCCACCTGGCCCATGCCCCCCTTTCTCTGTTCATATCTAGTTCCTGGCTGCTGTAACTATACTGCAGAAGTAACTATTATACTTGAACCAGTCACCTAAGCAATGTACATAGTCAAATAAATTTCCCAGGATGCATTCACTCTAACAACATATACAAGCAGCATGTGATATGAAAGAAATAAAATGGAGAGCAAAAATTGGTATCTCCTCTGTTTTCAAGAATTCAATGCCTAGAGGAAATCATCTGCATTGTATTTCTACCATCATCTTGTAGGCATTATCATTATATAAAACATGCTTTAAAGAAGAAAACTTCTTGTTGGTGGTCATAATGGAAATGAAGAGAGTTCCAAGGAAAGAGTGATGTATTTGAAGGTTCTGCAATGTATTCTTAGTAATTATTATTGCTGTGATGTATTACTATTGTTACATTCAATTATCAATTTATTGGGGTGGTTTATAAATACTGTACAATTAAGTCCAGAAGGTGGGGCTCAAGTGAAGAGATCAATGATTTGGGGACACAGGGAGGAAAAGGTTGGTAAAATACTAAAAATAATTCATAGTCTAGAAGAATTTCAGAGAGTGCGCAGATTTCTATAATGGATTTTTCCTCAATGTTCAAGCTAGTTTACCTATGTTGATTTGTATGGCTTGTGCTACACATATATTGTTATATATATATATATATATATATATATATATATATATATATATATATATATATATACATATACTGTATATATACAAATATATATAACAAATTAAATATTATATTAGATCTCAACAGTGGGAAAAAAGTATATGGAGCAAGAAGGTTCTAGCATGGCTTGTAGTAGGGAACTAATTGATAAAGTAAATAAGTTGATTACAGTAGGACAAGTTGAGACTGAAAAGATGTCATTAAATTTTATAATATTGATACTGTATATCCATCCAAAATAACAAAGGAAAGATAGACTATGTAAGGTTGTTCTGTAGTCCAACATTAATGGAGTTATGCATTTCCTTAGATTCTACTATACAATGTTTTAAGGTTCCACACAATTTTGGAGGCACCTAAATGACAGTAGTTTGTTTTTATCTATTTATCTATTTTAGGGCTGGATAAAATTCAAAAACAGCTTCTCTTTACAAATGGAATATATTCAGCATGCCATCCAGGACAATGCTTTTTAATTAAGACATAAATAGTCAGCCAATGCAACCATCTGTCTACACAGAAAAATATGTGTTGATCAAAAAAGTATTCCCTAAATAAACATTTAAAACCCCCAAATAAAATACTTCAAACCGAGAAAGAAATAACAGATTAGATCTTATTTAAACTTTTTTTTTTTTACCTCAGAAAAACAGCTAACCCTAGTTTTTTGTTTTTCTTTTTGGAATCATCTTTCTATATGTATAGTCAAATTCAGGTGCTAGATTGCCTTATAAATATTAATTTATAGTTAATTAATCTTTTTATTTGAAAGAGTGCTGCAAATGTCTGGTCCATCAAAGCACGTATACTAATTATAAATAAATGCACCTTCACAATCTTCATAAGGAAATGGTAGTTTAATCTTAGGACTGTCATTTCTTACTGCAATGGATGATGCCTGGAAGCTTCATGTCAAAACTAGTTGTCAGAAGGGAATAGTTCAAAGGCGCTTAGGTTCTCAATTGACAAAACAATAGAACAGAGACAATATCCCCAGTTAAATGAATATCTCCATGTATATGGAGTTTCCAACACTTCACTTTACACAATTTGTAATTTTATACTTAAATAGAGGTAATCCCAAATTATAGGTCAGGATTTGGGAGCAAACTCAGAAATTCCTAAGGGCACAAGCTAATGTGAACTTGCTTAAATCTGAATTGTTTATCGTGTAGATTGGATGAAACTACTGTTTACTCACAATGTTTTTTTCTTTTATTCTATCTTTTCTTGCACTTCGACTGCATTGGAAATATTTAGAAAAATTTCCGGTATATAACTGGGACTTTTTGGTGGCTCAGAGGGTAAAGAATCTGCCTGTAATGCAGGAGACCAGGGTTCGATCCCTGGGTTGGAAAATACCCTGGAGGAGGACATGGCAACCTACTCCAGTATTCATGCCTGGAGAATCCCATGGACAGAACAGCCTGGCAAGCCACAGTCCAAGTGTTCACAAAGAGTATGACAGGACTAAGCAACTAACACTTTCACGTTTTCCTTCCACTTCTAGTAGATAATAGTGGCTATCCAATCTATACTGAATCTCATCACATACTACTAGGTACAGTATCAGTGGAGATCTCCTTTCCTTGAGCTATTTTTAAATTTCTGTAAGGTACTATATAGAGCAATGGAAGAAGCTTAAAAAATATATTTTAGCTTATAAACTAATGATGTCTTTAGACTTCTAGTAATGTGCTACAGATGATAATAACTGCTTTACATTTATATTAACTCATTCAATCTTTACAGCAACATTATAACACTATTCTATTATTATTACTTTTTAGATGATAAAACTGTGGCTTACAAAGGTGAAACTAAATAGTTTAAAGAAAAAAAAAAAAAACCAGGAACCTCAATTAAATACAGTCAAGGGACCAGAATGGGATCTCTCATGCTCTGTGACTGCAGTAGAGCCCAACAGGAAGAAGAAAGACTCCTTGCTTGACAAGCACTCAGCCAATGAAAGCCATGGACTCTGTTCATAGGTCTTCCCCTGTGGCTCACATGGTAAAGAATCTGCCTGCAATGCAGGACACCCGGGTTTGATCTCTGGGTAGGGAAGATTCCCTGGAGAAGGAAATGGCAATCCACTCCAGCATTCTTGCCTGGAAAATTCCAAGAACAGAGTAGCCTGGCAGGCTACAGTCCATGGGGTTGCAAAGAGTCAGACATGACTGAGCAACTAACACACACTTTCTGTTTACTAGAGCCTTCCCAACTTCCTTTTCTCTCTCTAAAAGAGTTCTTCTCACCATTTTTGCTGGATCTGCATGGCGCTTGTCATGGATGCAGACCCCAAATTGCAATTATCTGCTAATCCCCAATAAAACTATTCTTATTGGAGAAAAAAGTGATTGTTTTAAGTCAACACTGTAAATCACACAATATAAGTAGAAATGACATATTTCGCTATAAGCTGGCTTGTGACAGGGGCCCAGAGTCTTAAACACAGTACAATATTGGTTTTTAATGTTAATTATCTTTCTTTTTAGAGAATTTCTGGCTTTCTTTCCATTCAAAGAGCTGCTAAATTCTGGAAATTCTTCAAATGAGAAATAAGCTTTTTTATATAAAGTATAAAACTAGTAAGAATGGTTGGAAATTTCATTAATCAATAGCTACATTATACATGTAAATTCAAATTGAAATTTCAGTTGAAGTTAAAGCTCACTCTTTTCTTGATAGGTTGTGCTTCTCATCAACTGTATTTTACACACTTTTCCTACCACTCTTACTCTCACTCAATTTGCTCAATCTGCTTATGCCTGCTAGAAAAGACCAGGCATATTTCTGATCTTAAGATCTGGGCTGGAGAACTTGGTTTGCCTATCTAGATTCTTTCTTCATGTTTCTCCATCATTTTTTTTCCTGTTCAGCCAGTGGGGATCACCAGGAAAGGGTCAGGAGGAAAGAAGGTAGAGGTTCACGGGTTTTCACTCTGGCTCCTTCATAGCGGGGTCAATGCAAGGGAGATGAATCCCTCAAACAAAGGCTTCGGAGCTCCTGTGTGACTGGGACCCATCTACACTGCTTTCTTTGTATCACCTTAACTGGTCTCTCGTCCTCTCATTCTGTCATTAGACCTAAGATCTTATACTTTTCCTTGTGGCTTCCTTACACACTTGTCAATACACTTGAAAACTGTCTAATTACTAAACTCTCTCCAGTTACCCATTTTTCATGAACTATGTATTTTCTGTTAAGTCTTTAATCTATACAGGGAATATGCACTTAGTATTCTTTCTGACAGGAATACTTTTATCCCTGATATACTCATTGCTTCTCATTTATTCCCAGCAAGTTTTTGATCAAATGTCACATTCTCAGTAAGGTCTGTCCTGACATTTTTATTTAAAATGACAACTTCTACCCCATCCCAGCATCCATATTCCCTTACTTCTGTTGCTTTATAGCAATCATTGCCTTATAATAATCTGCCTAATTTGTCTATTAATTATTCTCATTGGCTTGCTTATCATTAACATATAAGAATCATGAGAGGAAGAGTATTTGTCTATTCAGTTAATTTATGTATCCCAAGCTCTTACAGAGTGCCTACCTTATAGTAATCAATCAATAAGTATTTGGAGGATGGATTTAAAAGTTAATGCAGGGAAATAAGTTTGACAAAGTAGGCAGTATGGTATCATGCCAAGAATAGAGTCTATGAAATTAGATATATTGTCTTTCAAATCACAGCTAAGACACTGCTAGTTTTGTGAAATTAAATCAATCTTGATGAAATTTAATCTTGTTGTTTCTAATATAGGCTAATAATACCTTGCAGAGCTCTGTGAAGTCACAGTTTGCCTGGTGTTCTATATCTGTAAATATCACTCTTCTGCTACAGCTTATTCAGTGATGGTGTATTCTACTCATATTACACCTAAAGAGTTGGGTCATATGATTACAATATAAGTAGGATTACTAAAAATGCTTATATCACTCTACTTTTTTCTCAACCTACTAGTCTTCACTCTTCTTTTCATGTTCTGAGCCTTCTACATATCAGGAAAAACATTTATCACCATACAAGCTTCGATGCCAAAGGGTAAATATTCCAAGGCACACTTATTAGATATTCCCCTCACAAATGGATAGACTATCTTCTCTTCTCTTTCTTGCTCTCTCTCCTATGCATTCTCTATGGTCTAGACTTAGTGAACTATTTATGGTTTGGAATTTTACATGTGTTATTTCTTTGCCTGAGTAATATTCAACCACTTTTTCTGAACTAATTCTGGCATAATTTTCAGATTTCAGTATATTTTACTTTCTCTATTTTGGACCAACCGCCTCCTCCTTTCACCCCAGAGATGGTTTAGTTGCCCCAATGCGTCTTCTCATAATTGCACTTTATTTATCACCATCATATTATAATCAATAATATAATCAATTGTAAATGTTTCTTGTCATTTTTAAACTGCAAGCACTTAGAGGAAAGACTACATTATTTTCACTGGTATATGGATAAATGCTTGGTTTGTAGTTACTGTTGTTCAGTCACTGTGGGGTGTCCAACTCTCTGCCATCCCGTGGACTGCAGCTCACCAGGCTTCTCTGTCCATGGGGTTTTCCTGACAAGAATATTGGAGTGGGTTGTCATTTCCTTTTCCTGGACTAGGAATCAAGCCCGTGTTTGCAACAAACTCTTGCATGACAGGCAAATTCTTTAGCCTTGAGCCACCAGGGAAGTCTTTTAGCATGTCGTAGAAGTCAATTAAAATTTGCAGCATCATACTCAATTGGTTTGTATGTTTTTCCCCCAAAATAAGAAAAGGGAGGTAGGCAACGTGGGAACAAAACTATAGCTTAATAATCTCCCATACACAATATCACTTGATTTTTTTCGTTTGCGTACACTGACATCAAATTTATGTTAGAATATTTGAGCAAATATAAATATACATATGTATAGATTTCTAATTTGATAAATATCTGAATGATGTCCAGAAAAATAATCACTGAAAAATATCTTCATGAGAGTAATTCAAACTGATATCTATTTACTGGCTTTAATGCATGAAATTAATAAATATGTATATGTAAAAATAAGATCATGGCAACCAGTCCCATCACTTCATGGCAAATAGATGGGGAAACAGTGGAAACAGTGGCTGACTTTATTTTTCTGGGCTCCAAAATCACTGCAGATTGTAATTGTAGCCATGAAATTAAAAGATGCTTACTCCTTGGAAGGAAAGTTATGACCATCCTAGACAGCATATTCAAAAGCAGAGACATTACTTTGTCAACAAAGATCCGTCTAGTCAAGGCTATGGTTTTCCCAGTGGTCATGTATGGATGTGAGAGTTGGACTATAAAGAAAGCTGAGCACAGAATTGATGCTTTTGAACTGTGGTGTTGGAGAAGACTCTTGAGAGTCCCTTGGACTGCAAGGAGATCCAACCAGTCCATCCTAAAGGAAATCAGTCCTGAATATTCATTGGTAGGACTGATGCTGAAGCTGAAACTCCAATACTTTGGCCACCTGGTGTGAAGAGCTGACTCTTTTGAAAAGACCCTGATGCTGGGAAAGATTGAGGGCAGGAAGAGAAGGGGATGACAGAGGATCAGATGGTTGGATGGCACTACCGACTCAATGGACATAGGTTTGGGTGGACTCTGGGAGTTAGTGATGGACAGGGAGGCCTGGCGTGCTGCGGTTCATGGGGTTGCAAAGAGTCGGACACGACTGAGTGACTGAACTGAACTGAACTGAATTTATTATTTGACTATGATATCACTTTTTAAAGATAAACTATTTAATTTCTTATAGGTTTAGATTTATAGAAATAATTATCCACATGCATTACCCCTATCATTAACATCTTATGGTAATATGATACAGTTCTTATAATTAAAGTGTCAATATTGATACATTATTGTTAACTATATTTATCATAAATCAAATTTTTTAATCCAAAATAGCACTTTAAAATAATTTGTAAAAAATAGCTTATGTTCCTCTTTTTCTTCTTTCAGAATATAAACTAATGTCATCAGAATGAAATATAAAAAGAAAAAATACAAAAGAAGACATTTCTCAGATGCAACTAAGTGGATAAATCAGCATATTTCTATTTGTTTGACGTAGCAGACAATTACATTATTACATTTCATAGGATAAACTTAGTTAACAAGTCATGCACATTGTTCCCTTATTTCTATTCAGAGGATCATACAGTTAGACTATATTCTTTGATAAGTATTTCCATTTGCAGACTCAGAAATCAGAATTGTACTTCTGTTCATTTCTCTCCCCTCTCTAATGCTGTTTAGATTAATAAGATAAACATCATTCTAAGTCATTTGCACTTGGCCAAGGTAAAGTACGTGGAATGAAATTTTATTCATTCCATCCAATCCAGTTCTCACTGCAAAAAAAAAAAAAAAGTAAATTGTGGAAAATAGGAAAAACTAGACATCTTAAGACACTAACCTGATTTATATTATTTTAATGTTCATTTTATTCTAATATAATAGAACAAATGTTTGTAATACTGTCTCATATCCTAACCGGTATCTTATTTTGCAATTTAGGTGAATATCATTTGCAGATTCATTTTATTTTTAAATTTCAACTCCTATAGACTTTTTGTCTGAGTAGATTAGATAATATTTTTATTTATCTATATATTTCAGCTATTTAGGGTGTTTTTTCAAGCTTCTTCTTAGTCTTGGAACTAATGCAGATTGCTTGCTATGAAGCAGAATTTTTCTCAACATGTCATGCAACTTCCAATCATCCTGGTTAGCTGTCAACCAGTAAGTATGCATAGTTTTTGTAAATAATAAATTTTAAAATATTATAAACTTGATTGAGATAATACCCAGAATATTAATCTGTGTACTTTTCTCTTCTTATTGGTCTCACTTAAAAAATGTATTTCATGTATCTCTTCTTTTTTTGCCTTGCATAGCTAGATTTATCTATTACAAAGGCAGACATGGGGCTGCGCATAATGCATTAGTCAAAAAGATTCAAATGCATATGTTTTAAGAAGAATTTCTCAGAAGCAGAAATTTGATAAATATTTGAGGATTTAACAGAAAAGCCGAGAAGGACATCAGTGCCTTGGAGATTCAGGTTCTGTGGAACTGGAGAGAGAAATCTGAACCCTTTTACTTTGATAATAAGGTGGGTGGGAGACAAGGTATGGTTGGACAGTCAAAACACCATGAATCTGTATGGAAACAAACTCAGGGACAATATGTACATTTTGTTACTATCCTCAAGCCAGCACCCAACTAACTGCCCACTGATTGTCCAGCTTGGAAGAATGAATGAATGCTTTGCCATTTCTGTGTGTGTGTATGCTATGTTGCTTCAGTAGTGTCTGACTCTGCCACCCTGTGGACTGTGGTCCACCAGACTCCTCTGTCCATGGGATTTTCCAGGCAAGGATACTGGAGTAGGTTGCCATTTCCTACTCCAGGGGAACTTCCTGACCCAGGGATTGAACCCATATCTCTTAGGTCTCCGGCATTGGCAGGCATGTTCTCTACCACTAGAGCCACCGGGGAAGCCAGTGTGTCTAGAGATTTTATCTTAGCGCATTAATATTTAATGAATTCTCAAACTTGATAGAATAGAGGTTGAAAGGACTTGGCCATCCTTTTGTGTAATGGTACATAAAATGGAAGGTTAGTTCCCCAAAGAAGGGAACAGGGCAGAATTCATTTAAAATTGCTTCTAATCTGGACTCCAGTGGAATAGAAATGTGCTTCTTAAAGAATCTACAGTGAAGGCCAATTTTAACTTTGCAAAATATAGTGAAAAAAAAAAAAAGAAATGCAGTTATGCCCTTATATAGCCAAAATTAGAAGTTTTTATAGGCTGTAAATTGATCCTATTCATGATGCTCCCAGTGTGGCATTTTAAAAACATATACATGGAAAAAGAAAACAGCCAATATTTATTTAAAAATTATAAATATTTGTTTATCAATTTGTTAGCAAAGATAAATCAAACTGATAAAATCTAGTTTTATTTTCTTGAGAGCACTCTGGTATCATTAACTATGATGTAATTTATTATCAATGAACTTTATTATGTAATTTCTAGGCATAATGGACTATTATACAAGCTTAAGCCATTTGTATAGATTTTTGAAAGATATTTTCAGTTTTATAAAGATGAGTTGAAAGATAGATAGCGTTAATTTTCAGCCTCATAAAAAGTAGCAAAAAATTAGGAAGTTAAAATTCCCCATTGTAATGAGTGTTTTGAATGGTTTCATCTTACTGAAAATTATAAATGTATTTTAGAAAAGAAAAATTTACAATATATAGACTTCCGAGGAAATATCTTTCAAATAGATAGAGAAGTTTAACCTCCCTTCTCATTGTATTAGACAGATTTTCAGGTATACACAGACTTTGTTATATCATGTCATGGGAAGGAATTCAAAACCACAGTGATACAACACCATTTCCTCAGTTTAGATCAATTTGTCAGGGTACATTTCTAGTTTATTTCAAGGTTATCACTTGAGTAAATGAGAACATCTTGCCAGTTTATTCACCCTCCTACTTTACATGCTTTCCCTGAAAATAAAATTCTGTGTAGTTTATTGCTTATTAAATCAGAGTTGCCATCCTGGATTGTAAAGGTGCTTGTAACAATTCAGGATTTGTGAAGTATCAACAAATGTCTGCTTGTATTGAGGAATGTACTTGGGTGTTTAGATCAATGGAACTTTAGAAACACTAGGAAAAAGATTGTTTTGGAAGTATAACTGGCTATCACATAGTAATAGACTCTTATTACTAGCATTTAGGACTCATGAGTACACTGATGTATTTACTAGGCACATAAGATAAATTGTACAAACATCAAAATGGTGTTGATTGCCAAGTCTGACATGCTGAAAGATTATGATACTTGTTTTGGAATTTTAGCATTTCATGCTGGAAGTTGAATCAATAGAAGTATCAGGTGAATTATAGCACTGTTGGTTCATGGAAACCCACATAGAAGCACAACCGTATTTAAGAATGACCAGGGATATGCTATTACACTTTAGATTTTACACCCTCCTGGTATATCTTATGTAAGTGGTACCAAATTTATTGTTCTTTGTTGTCACTCCTTAACTAAGAAGGAGGAGCTAACTTTTGCAGCTAACTCTGAAAAAAAAAAAGACTATTTTGTGCTTCATTCTCCTTGAGCTAGAATAAGGAGAGCCTGAGTCAGAATGCAGTTTAACGTGATTTTTTCCCCTTAAGTATGTGCTTCCTTCTAGTGGTTTTAAATCTCTGTCACAATGATGACCTTGAAGTAATGAATAAATTCCTAGAAACATATAACTTATCAAGACATAATCATAAAGAAAAAAAAAATCTGAACAGACAGATTACTTGTAAGGAAACTGAATCAGTAATCAAAACACCTCTCAACAAACAAAAGACCAGGGTCAAATGGCTTCGCTAGTGAATTCCACTAATGATTCAAATAAGAATTAATATTAGGTTGGTGCAACAGTAACTTCAGTTTTGCATTGTCAAATATTGGAATACATTCTTAAATAAATGTGGTTATGGTGTATGTCATTTTAATGTACATTTCTCACTTTATGTATTTTTGCTAATGACATTACTTGTTGTGTGTCTTATATTTATTTTAGACTGTGAAAACGATGTTAGACAAAAACAAATTGAGAAATTTTCTTATTCAAGTTCAAAATGGGTCGTAAAGCAGCAGAGACAACTTGAAACATCAAAAACAAGTTTGGCCCAGGAACTGTTAATGAACATACAGTGCACTGGTGGGTCAAGAAGTTTACCAAAGGAGAAAAGAGCCTTGACGATGAGGAGCGCAGTGGCTGGCCATTGGAAGTTGACCACGACCAACTGAGAGCAATCATCAAAGCTTACAACTATATGAGAAGTTTCCAAAGAACTGAACATCAACCATTTTATGGTTGTTCAGCATTTGAAGCAAATTGGAAAAGTGAAAAAGCTCGATAAGTGGGTGCCTCTTGAGATGACTGAAAATTAAAAAAAAAACAACAATGTTTTGAAGTGCCCTTTTCTTATTTTATGCAATAAGAACAAACCATTTCTCAATCGGATTGTGATGTACGATGAAAAGTGGATTTTATACAACTGGCACCCCACTCCAGTACTCTTGCCTGGAAAATCCCATGGACGGAGGAGCCTGGTAGGCTGCAGTCCATGGGGTCGCTAAGATTCGGACAGGACTGAGCGACTTCACTTTCACTTTTCCCATTCATGCACTGGATAAGGCAATGGCAACCCACTCCAGTATTCTTGCCTGGAGAATCCCAGAGATGGCGGAGCCTGGTGGGCTGCCATCTATGGTGTCGCACAGAGTCGGACATGACTGAAGCGACTTAGCAGCAGCAGCAGCAGCAGCATACAACTGATAATGATCAGCTCAGTGTCTGGACCAAGAAAAAGCTCCAAAGCACTTCCCAAAGTCAAACTTACATCAGAAAAAGGTTATGGTCACTGTTTGGTGGTCTGCTGCCCATCTGATTCACTATAGCTTTCTGAATCCTGACGAAACCTTTACATCTAAGAAGTATACTTAGCAAATTGATGAGATGCATTGAAAACAGCAATGCCTGCAGCCAGCATTGTTCAACAGAAAAGAGCCCAATTCTTCTCCATGACAATTACTGACCACAAATAACACAACCAAAGCTTCAAAAGTTGAAGGAATTGGGCTAAGAAGTTTTGGCTCATCTGCCATATTCACCTGACTTCTCACCAACCGACTATCACTTCTTCAAGCATCTTGACAACTCTTTTTGCAGGGAAAATGCTTCCAGAACCAACAGAAGGCAGAAAATGCTTTCCAAGAGTTCATCAAATCTTAAAGCATGGATTTTTTTTACTCTACAAGAATAAACAAACTTATTTCTGATTGGCAAAAGTGTGTTGATTGTAATGGTTCCTATTTTGATTAAAAAAGATGTGTTTGAGCCTAGTTATAATGATTTCAAGTTCACGGTCCAAAACCACAATTACATTTGCACCAACTTAATATCAATCCTCTCAAACTCTTCCAGCAACTAGAATAGGAGAGAATACTTCCAAATTCATTTCATAAAGCCAGCATTATCCTAATAACAAAATTAGACAAGTTTCCCACAAGAAAATTAGAGGCCAGTGTTGCTGATAAACATAAATACAAAAATCCTCAGCAAATTATTAACAAACTGAATTCAACAATGCATTAAAAGAATCATACATTGTGATGAACTGGAATTTATTCCAAAGATGCAAGTATGGTTCAACATCTGCAAACTGATCAATGTAATATGCTACATTAATAAAAATGTAGGATGAAAATTAATATTTTCATCTCAAATGCAGAAAAAGTATTTGATGAAATTCAACATCCATATATGATAAAAACTCACAACAAAATGGGTACAGAAGAAATGTACCACCCTATAATAAAGTTTATATATTATAAGCCCACTGCAAATGTCATCCTCAATGGTGAAAACCTGAAAGCTTTTCCTCTAAGATCAGGAACAAGACGCGGATGTCACTCTTACCACTCTATCCAACATATTAATAGGATTGGGAATCCTAGCTAAAGCAATTAAGCAAGAAAAATAAACAAAAGGCACACAAATTTTGAAAGCAAGAATTGAAACTGTCACTATTTACAGATGACAGTGAAACAGGACCACTATCTTTAACTCCACATAAGAATTAACACAAAATGGATTGAAAACTTGAATATAAGACCTGAAACCATGAAACTCCTTGCAGAAAACATAGGTGGCAGCAAGCTCCTTGACTTACTTTGATGTGTATATATATATATATACATATATATATATAAAAGCAATGGCAACAAAAGTAAAAGTAAAAAGAGGGGACTATATCAAATTAAAAATCTACTGCACAAATGGAAGCCATCAACAAAATGAAAAGGCATCCTACAGAATGGGAAGAAATATTTTCAAATTTTAGATCTGTAAGGGACTAAAGTCTAAAATATAAGAAAAGCATCATAGCTCAAGAGCAAAACATACACACACACACACACACACACACACACACACACACACACACACACACACAAATAAATCTGATTAAACAATGGGCAGATTCTAAATAGACATTTTTCTTAACAAAGACACACAGATGACCAACACATATATGAAAAGATGTTCAGCATCACTAATCAGGTATATGCAAATCAAAACCACAATGAGATTTAACCACATGCCTTGCAGAATAGCTTTTATTAAAAAGATACATAAGAGTTTTGGCAAGGATGTGAAGAAAGAGAAACCTTTGTACACTGTTTGTGGGAATGTAAATTAATGCAACCACTATGGAAAACAGTATGGAGGTTCCTCAAAGTTAAAAACAGAACTATCATATGATCTAGCAATTCTACTTCTGGGTATTTATCCAAAGAAAACAAAAACACTAACTCAAAGATATATGCAGGTACATGTTCACTGCAGCATTACTTACAAGAGCCAAGACATAGAAACAACCAATGTTGTGGATGAAGAATATGTGACATATATAATATATATATAATTAAATATCACATACATAATATTATTCAGCAATAAAAGAAGAAGACAGTCTTATCATTTGTGACAACATGGATGGATCTTGAGGGCATTATGTCAAGTGAAATAAGTCAGACAAAGATAAATACTGTATAGTCTCTCATAACTAGAATCTAAAAAACAATCCAAAACAGCAAAGTCATGGAAATAGAAAACTGACTCTTGGTTGCCAGGCACGGGGGGATAGGAGCTGGTGGCTGGGCACAATGGGTGAAGGTTTCTAATTGATGAGTTTCTAGTTACAAAATGTCTAAGCCATTGGGAATGTAAAAAACACCATGATGACTATAGTTAATACTACTATATTGTATATTGGAAAGTTGCTAAGAGAAGAAATCTTAAAAGTTCTCATCAGAAGAAAAAAAAAATAACTGTAACTATGTGTGGTGACTAATGTTAACTAAACTTGAAATGTGGTATCATTTCAAAATAAATACAAATAAAGAATCATTATATTTACTGCTGAACCTAATATAATGCTGTTTGTCAATTATAGTTCAATTTAAAAAAATAAAAACTGATTTAAAAAATTTGTTTAATTTTATTTGCAAAAATCTTTCAAAATAAATGTATTTAGTATTTAGTTATGGACCATGGGTCTCACATATGCTTTTAAAATTAATATACACATATTGTCAGGAATACTGCAAAATTTTTTACAATGGGATACACAATCAACCAAGTCTGGAGAAACAGCTAGAAAGAGCCTAGGACAGCTCAGCCTGGCCCCTGCAGCCCAAGCCTTGCACCTACGGTAGAGAAAAGTGACAGGACAGATGCGGAGGAAAAGCCTGCATAGTGTGTTCTGGAAGGGTATGAGAGCCTTCTAAACAGGTGGAGGAGAAGGAACCTACCTTAGAGGGCAACTGAGGGACAAAGAAAATCGGGAGCTGCGTGAGTCACCTAAACCCACCCCCACAACAAGCACGGGTTACTCCAAAGACCTGAAGAAGGAAGAGGGGGCTCTCCAAGCCACGTCCGATGCTAAGGCAGAGGCCTGTCTCAAGCCTGGGCACCTGCCCCCATCACTGCTCACCTTCCTGCTCTAAGCCACTGAGAGCCGTGATTCTCTTAACTGGCGAGAGAGAAAGGCAATTAACACCATTTCCCAAGTTCCTAATTTTAAGTCACAGCATGAAAAATAGACAGACCTGTATCGACTGCCTCGCAGCAAGTATTAATACTTCTGATGTTCCGAAGCATCCACAAGATGGCGGCCGGCTTGGCAATGAGCTGTTCCCTCAGCAGCTTCATGCAGCAGTCCTTCCACACGCAGGGTTCAGCCCAAGTGCAGGCAGGAAGGTGGAAGGGAGCAGCTCAGAGGCAAAGGCGGGGAACCCGAGGAACAGCAATGCACCCCAGAGGGAGACTGCACAGAGTCTGGGTCAAGAACGCGGGATGCTGCTCCTCCTCACATTCCCTGCTCTCTGGCTCTCCAAGTCGCCTCCCTGGACCTCGTCTTCCTCACCCTCTTCAGCCGCAGGACCAGGTCTGTTCTCTGGGCCCCGTCTCCTGGGTCTCCTGCTTCTTTCTCTCCACCACTTCCAGCAGCTGCCTGACCATCTCCAGCCTGGGCCGCTGATGGTGATGGAGCTGTTCCGTCATCCAAGGCAAGCTTTCTCTGAAGCAGCATGAAAGACGCACCTGGGACTGTATCTTGGGTCCTAATGTTCAAGTCCAGGGTCTGGTCCAGTCTCGCCCAGCTTTGCAGCTTGGCCAGAGGCCTCGCCTTCTAGCTCCAAGTTCACCAGATTTTCCGGCATCTTCTCCTGATGCCCCTGCCCCAGTTCTCCCATGGGCAGGCTGTTGGATTGTCTCCCGCATCTCCTGAAAGGAGGCTGCTCTTCCTTCGGATCATCCAGCTCCCCGACATCTCGGGCAGCTGTGTGGCTCACACTTCCTGTTACTCAGCATCGTTCCATCCTGCGCCCGTGGGAACCTCTGCTCCAAATCCTTAATTCTCTGCTTCTGGTCTGCCCTCACGTCTTGGCTGGTCTGGAATTCCTAAATTTTCTGAATAGCTTCCTGTCATATATATAGGGCTTCCCTGGTGGCTCAGACTTTAAGGCGTCTGCCTGCAATGCGGGAGACCCGGGTTCAATCCCTGGGTTGGAAAGATTCCCTGGAGAAGGAAATGGCAATCCACTCCAGTACTGTTGCCTGGGAAATCCCATGGACGGAGGATCCTCTTAGGCTACACTCCATGGGGTCGCAGAGAGTCGGACATGACTGAGTGACTTCAGTTTCAGTATATCTATCTATCTATCTATCTATCTATCTACTTGCTGCAAGTCCAGCTGCTCCTTCAGCTTCTGCTTCTCAGACTACAGGAGCTTCATCTGTAAGTCCTGGTTCATCACACTCCACGGCAGCTCTGAGATCCTCCCCTCTAAAGCACTGATGGTCTCACAGACTTCTGCCAGGCAGTCCTCTGGCAGCTTCCTGATGCCTGCGTCCAGGCTCTGCTTACCAAATCTGTTGCGCATCAGCTGCTCTTTCATCTCCGGGTCCACCTCGGCCTCCTGCTCCTGAAGATGCTGAATATGTGTCCACAACTCCCAGTTGTGGTGAGACTCGAGATGCTGTCCCCAGGCACTGGTGCTGGATGTTCGCTCCAGCTCCATTCTAGCCCTCTAGCCCTCGGATACATTGGCATCTTTCCCCGCTCCATCTGGGATATGAGGCAAGTCTGAACGGATCTGCTCTCTGTGTTCCTCCACCTGCAGACACTGCTTGTACTGCATCTGCAGACAACCCTGGGCAGAGGTGGAAACAGCCAATCCAAATCCTCTCTCCACTCCCTGAGAAATGAAGTTTTTCAAGTCCTCGGGGTGGATTCCCTGGTGGCTCAGCTGCTTCCCTGGTGGCTCAGCTGGTAAAGAATCAGCCTGCAATGTGGAAAACCTGGGTTCAATCCCTGGGTTGGGAAGATCCCCTGGAAAAAGGAATGGCTACCCACTCCAGTATTCTGGCCTAGAGAATTCCCTTGACTGTATAATCCATGGGGTCGCAAAGAGTTGGAAAAGACTGAATGGCTTTCACTTCACTTTCAGGGTGGATAGGAAGGTGGTGTTTTCTCCCAGGTATCCTATGCCCCAGCTCTTTCTTTCCCTCCCTCCTTCCCTCTCTTCCTTCCTTCCATCTTCTCCTTTTCTTCTCTCTTCTATACTTTTTCTTCTTTCTCCTGTACAAAAGGTAACATAATCCTTTCCTTTTTGATTCTTTACTTTCATCAGTCCCAGGAAAAGGGCTTCTAGGGTCCTGCTTATTTTCTGTTTCTTAAACTGGATACTGGCTACATTTGTGAACATTCATGAAAGTAGAGAATTAAAATTTGTAACATTTCTCTATTAAAATTTCAACCAAATACTTTATATTTTATCTCTATTGAACACCCAAGCTTGACCTGTTTTGAGTATTAATTCTAAAATTCCCCCATCACTTCTTTATGACATCTGTTATTTCTGAAGGCCTGGCTCATGTTTCCTCTCTCAGTTCCATGACTAAATTCTCAAACATTATCTTCTTATACTCCCAGTATTGATTTTGTTGTTACTATTGCTGTTGTTGATATTTAAGTCCTTTGTTTACAAGTGCTTACTGTTTAACACTTGAAAATAATTTTTAAAAATTATGTTGCAAATATAAAATAAAGTTCTCAAAATTGCAGCTTGTTCAACTTGACTGCATATGAGAACACGTGAACATCTAAAGATGCCTTAAAAATCTAGACATTGTGCTAAGTTGCTTCAGTCATGTCCAACTCTTTTGCAACCCTATAGACTGTAGCCCTCCAGGCTCCTCTGCCCATGGAATTTTCCAGGCAATAATATTGTAGGTACAATGCCATTTCCTACTTCAGGGGATCTTCCACGCAGAGATGGAATCTCTTATGTCTCCTGCATCGACAGGTGGGTTCTTTACCAGGAGCGCTACCTGGGAAGCAGACATTAGAAAAATATTTTCAAAAGGGACATTATTATGTAAATACAGTAACAAACCTTTTGCTATGTGGGTAATGCAGGCAGTTTTACTTATCTATGAGCACATAGCAAGTACTTAAACTTTCTTTCTTGGAACTAGAATCAGATTCAGGTTAGATATTTTTGGCAAGAATGCTTCATAGGTGGATTGTGATTTCCATCAGTAGGTACAAATTAGCCAGTTGTCTTTGCTTTCATGATGCCCATGGCCATTGATCATCATTGCCTAAGTTCAGGATTTCATTAGGAGTTTGAAAATGGTAATTTTCTATTATTTTTTTATTAGCTGCAGTATTTACATAGAAACATGTGCTCAATAATTTGTTGGTTATCTGTTATCTTTGTTAAGATAAATGTCTGGTTATCCTTTAATTCACCAGTTTTTAAACTGCGAGTTAATTCTAGATATCTCCAAAAGTGAAGAATGGAAATTAAAATATATATATATATATATATATATACACACATATATATATATATGTATGTATGTATGTATCTTGGTAAACTCAATTAGATATATTATGTTTCAATACCCTGTAGTGGTTATTCTTGTCAATACTCACATTTTTCCACCTTTGATCTTGTGGGAAATTTTTCAAGGGAGCTTATGATGAAACTCCAGTTATCTTTGATAGCATCTTTACTTTCATGTATGGTAACATATTTTGTACATTTCCTAGACTCACCATATGTCTCTTACGAATATGAATGTTATCATAGATAATTCTAGAAATATCACTTAAAATAATGATAAAGTAGTATTCTTTAAAATATACCCCATATTCGACCTTTGCTAGTGCAGTTATTCTAATTTGAACTAATTAGCAATCTTACATAGCAATTATTTTCCAGCCTACATCCAAGTTAGAATCATGCATTGCATTTAGGTGTTATAGCTAAAGAATATTGCATTTTAAAGACATACACCAAGAGTTCAAAGCAATATTTCAAATTCAAATTTAGGGTTTCAGGGGGATTTTGGATTCTGTTTTTCTTTTAACTTCGTATCTTAAATCTTACATCTGTAGAGTTTGTCCCCTATATGGAAAATTTGGTTCCCAAGAGTAACAAAAGGATTACTCATTCGCATGTACTTTTTTCTTTAGATGGCAATGATATTAATTTTCTTATTTTTGTCATATATTATCATTATTTTGCTTTTTATTTTAATATTGATTGAATCAACAGAAAGGTTTCAAAAATTGTAATCTTTATAGATTTATACTTCTAAACATTTTTCTAACATCTGAGTTATTTCCATCTCCTTTCATTCAAATCTTATTGCTGTAATTTTACATCAGTTGCTTCTAGTTGAATGATAAAACAGGGTGAAGTTAAAATTGCTAAGGCAGCATTTGATCCCTAATCCCTTGCACAGCCTCAGAGCACAAATCTTTTGCTCATCTTGTAAATCTGATGGTAACGTTTTGCCCTCTTGTGAGATAAGGTTGTACTTCTTGAGCCTGACATGTATACATATTCACCTAGGAATCCTGTTAAAATTCAGATTCTGATTTAGTAGGGCTGAGGTGGGGCCTGAGTCTTCTGCATCACCAACAAGTTCCTAGGAGATGTTGATGAACCTTGTTCCTCAGTCACAGTGAGTAGCGAGAGTTTAAGGTTTTATTTAGGTAAGCTTAGGGTTTTCTGGGGTAAAAAAATTTTCAGATTATTAATGTGTTACATTTATTCTGTGTCATTTGCAATTTGTAGTTTTCTGGATGTCTGAGCAGACATCTGAAGATGTAGCAGTACCAAAATTGAGGTGGGGCTGTTTTTCCCCAGGTATTGCTTTCTCCATTTAACTCATTCTCTTAAGTCCTCTGAAGACTAGTTGTCTTCAGCCCTAGAGCTGAATTGGTCTACTCTCCATACCTAACCGTGGTTTTCAGCACTCTCCATCACTGTCCAAGAAAGCTTCAATCAGTTGAGTTGCTCAGTCGTGTCTGACTCTTTGCAACCCCATGAACTGCAGCACGGCAGGCCTTCCTGTCCATCACCAACTCCTGGAGTTTTACCCAAACTCATGTCCAATGAGTCAGTGATGCCATCCAACCATCTCATCCTCTGTAATCCCCTTCTCCTCCTGCCCTCAATCTTTCCCAGCATCAGGGTCTTTTCAAATGAGTCAGCTCTTCACATCAGGTGGCCAAAGTATTGGAGTTTCAGCTTCAAATCCGTCCTTTCAATGAACACCCAAGACTGATCTCCTTTAAGATGGACTGGTTGGATCTCCTTGCAGTCCAAGGGACTCTCAAGAGTCTTCTCCAACACCACAGTTCAAAAGAATCAATTCTTCTGTGCTCAGCTTTCTTTATAGTCCAACTCTCACATCCATACACGACTACTGGAAAAACCATAGCCTTGACTAGACAGACCTTTGTTGACAAAGCAATGTCTCTGCTTTTGAATATGCTGTCTAGGTTGGTCATACCTTTCCTTCCAAGGAGTAAACGTCTTTTAACTTCATGGCTGCAATTACCATCTGCAGTGATTTTGGAGCCCCAAAAAATAAACTCAGCCACTGATTCCACTGTTTCCCCATCTATTTGCCATGAAGAGATGAGACCAGATTCTATGATCTTAGTTTTCTGAATGTTGAGCTTTAAGCCAACTTTTTCACTCTCCTCTTTCACTTTCATCAAGAGGCTCTTTAGTTCTTCTTCACTTTCTGCCATAAGGGTGGTGTCATCTGCATGTCTGAGGTTATTGATATTTCTCCCAGCAATCTTGACTCCAGCTTGTGTTTCTTCCAGCCCAGCGTTTCTCATGAGACACTCTGCATATAAGTTAAATAAGCAAGGTGACAATATACAGCCTTGACGTACTCCTTTTCCTATTTGGAACCAGTCTGTTGTTCCATGTCCAGTTCTAACTGTTGCTTCCTGACCTGCATACAGGTTTCTCAAGAGGCAGGTCAGGTGGTCTGGTATTCCCATCTCTTGAAGAATTTTCCAGTTTATTGTGATCCACACAGTCAAAGGCTTTGGCATAGTCAATAAAGCAGGAATAGATGTTCTTCTGGAACTCTCTCACTTTCTCGATCATCCAGAAGATGTTGGCAACTTGATCTCTGGTTCCTCTGCCTTTTCTAAAACCAGCTTGAACATCTGGAATTTCACGGTTCACGTATTGCTGAAGCCTGGCTTGGAGAATTTTGAGCATTACTTTACTAGCGTGTGAGATGAGTGCAATTGTGCGGTAGTTTGAACATTCTTTGGAATTGCCTTTCTTTGGGATTAGACTGAAAACTAACCTTTCCAGTCCTCTGTCCACTGATGAGTTTTCCAAATTTGCTGGCATATTGAGTGCAGCACTTTCACAGCATCATCTTTGAGGATTTGAAATAGATCAACTGGAATTCCATCATCTCCACTAGCTTTGTTCTTAGTGATGCTTTCTAAGGCCCACTTGACTTCACATTCCAGGATGTCTGGCTTTAGGTGAGTGATCACACCATTGTGATTATCTGGGTCATGAAGATCTTTCTTGTACAGTTCTTCTGTGTATTCCTGCCACCTCTTAATATCTTCTGTTTCTGTTAGGTCCCTACCATTTCTATCCTTTATTGAACCCATCACTGCATGAAATGTTCCCTTGGTATCTCTAATTTTCTTGAAGATATCTCTAGTCTTTCCCATTCTATTGTTTTCCTCTACTTCTTTGCATTGATCGCTGAGGAAGGCTTTCTTATCTCTCCTTGCTATTCTTTGGAACTCTGCTTTCAAATGGATATATCTTTCCTTTTCTCCTTTGCTTTTGTTTCTCTTTTTTTCATAACTATTTGTAAGGCCTTAGTATTTCATAATTGAGGTCATAGTGTCTTCACATTTAGCAGCCTGACAGTCATCACTGTTTGCAATAAGGATGGCATTATTGTGTTGTTGTTTAGGCATTAAATTTTGTCTGACTCTTGTGACCCCATGAACTACATCCCTCCAGGCTCTTCTGTCCATGGGTTTCCCTGGCAATAATACTGGAATGTGTTGCTGTTACCTTTTGCAGGGGGATCTTCCTAACCCATGGATTGAATCTGCATCTCCTGCATTGCAGACCAGGGAAGCCCAAGTATGGCATTATTGGGTTGCTTTCCAGGGGTCAGTCTTTGAGTTAACCTTTTTGCCATTCTCCCTATATTGTTGGTGGTGTTGATAAGTTGGTATGGTTATCACCTATGATGGTTATGATCTGCTATATATATATATTTGATGCCTTGAATTGAAACACTGTAATAGTTGGTATTGTATCTAATTCTCTTCAATAATATCAAACTAATTAGTTTCTCCACCATCTATATCACCAAGCTGCTTCCTGATTTACCCTCTTTATGGCAGACTTCTGCATGAAAATAGCTCTCACAGTGTCATTTATTTGATTATACATTAAGTACTTTTTCACAGTAGATACTACTAGAAGATGTCATAAATTTGGGGTTGCTGAACTACTGCTTCATCTGCATTTCACCTCTGCCTCTTGTTCCAGGCTTGATTTTCCAGAATTGAAGAACACTCTATGGTGAGTGACAGCTGGGTCTCTCCCTTCCTGCTCAGTCACCGAGATGATGTCTAAGCCAGCCAGTGAGTGTTCAGTTGTATCTGACTCTCTAGGACCCCTTGGACTGTGGCTCCACCAGGCTCCTCTCTCCATGGAATTTTCTGGGCAAAAATACTGGAGTGGGTTGCCATTTCCTATTACAGGGAATCTTCCTGACCCAGGGATTGAACCTGATCTTTTGAATCTCTTGCATTGGCAGACAGATTCTTTACCTACTGCGTCACTTGGGATGCCTGGATGATATCTTCAACCCACTGCTATACCACAGCAGCTTTGCTTTATGGTGATGTTGACAAAGCCAGTCATGGTGAACTACTAAGGACTTTCTTGGACTTACTCTTCATTATCAGGACTAATCAGAATCAACCTTAGTTTTTTTATCTGTAGAAACAGGATAAGCATACCCACTTCATAGGAGAAGTAAAGAAAACACTTGCAAAGCTCATAACATAAAGCAAATACACAAAATACTTGCTAAAAAAAGATAGTTTTTGAAAATGCTTATTGTAAAGTTTCATGAATTCAGACAGACAAGTTTTCCTCCTTTGAACAGTTACTTAATACCAGAGGTCATTTTCCTCATCATAAAATGGTCAAAAAACCAATTCCTGGTTTGCAAATTAACGCTGGTATTAGCAGAATCTTATAGTGATCAGGTTCCCTAGACATGTGAATGTAACTTAATAAAAACAAGGATGATTATGACTTGCATCTCTTGGAAATTTAATTTCTCTCTAAGAGCTAGAATTATAAGACAAAAACAGTCATAATGCCTTTTTCAAGTTCAGCAAGTCCATTTCAAATGGAAACATTAGATATATGTATATATACATATATATAATTGTTAAAGAAATATATTTATCCAGTGCAATATTTCATAATCTTGTCCCAAATCCAGTTGTCTCTCACATCATGAAGATTTACAAGCCAGGAGAGATGACTGGGGAGCGTCTTTAGTTGAGACACATAGAGTAGGCCAGTTTTATCCCATGTTTGGAAGTGTTTGTCCTTGAAGATGGCCTTCGTTCTTATTTTTAGCTCTGGGAAACTTGTAAAATTTAGCACCTTCCATATGCACACAGAACATCTCTTCTCATAGAGGAGGAACAAAGGAGAGGAAGATGAATGGGGTTGAAAGAGTCGGACACGACTGAGTGACTAACACTTTCACTTTCTTCTTTCAAGCAAAGGGAAGTTTATTTGTGGGTATTGAGAAATTTGTAAGAGTTTTTGTATTTATTCTCTTTAATGCTCTCTGATGCCTTGGGATTTAAGGTCATCTATTTTGAATGAGGTGCCAGTAAATTCTAGAAAGCTTTTTGGAAAATGTGTATATTCTCTTTTAGATACACAGAGAGAAGTTACATAAATAATTTGTAGCATTAAGCTTGATGATAATCACAGTAACAATTATTGTAGAAATATCTGATGGGTGAAAATACCATCACTCATGATATTTAAACATTCCCTGTAGTAAGGCTGACTCTGTAGTAATAGACTTCAGGAAAGTTCCAGTGTTTGTGATAAAGGTGAACTGAAACGTTTAAAATAAATCATCAATGTGTAGAACTGAAAAAAAAAATCATACCTAGGTAGTACTAAATGATAGAAGTGGTTTCAAAAATGATTAAAGAGTGTTCTGTTAAAGGTGCCCATAGCCACATGATCTCTATGAGGGGAATGTTCATGTTGCTAAGCTCATGTTCCTGCCATCAGAGAAAATATGACTGAAAAAAGAAGCATTTAAAAGTGAACATAGAAAAATACATTTTTCTTCTTTCAGAAGTATTTTTTGAGGTGCTCCTTTTTGGTAATGAATGATGTTGCTTTCAGTAAAAGTGCCCCCTGCAGTCTTCCAAGCTTTGCCTCTCAGTTTTCTAGGCTGATACTAGTTGAACAAATGCACTGAATCCCATTCTTGCCCTGTTAAGTTCACAAAGGCTGCTGAAATTCCTTGGACCAATTTTTGTACTCAGTACTTTAGATTACAGAGTGAGTTCTGCTTCCATCTGATAGCCCTTCAAAATTCAGTTTGCTCTGGTTGTATGTAATTCTGCCAACATTATTGTGCTATTGGTCTTCCTATAAGTGACACGGGTAAACTTTTTTAATCTCTTTTTGCCTAATTACATTTGATGTCCTCTGAATTATAGCAGAAATACTCACACATATCTAAGATCTGGCAATATATTTAGTTTTGTTGGCAGGACTGCGGGGGCCAAATTCAATTCAAAAGAATTTTGGAAAAAGAAAAACACTCACTCTCATGTTTGTATTTCTGCATTAGCCTTTTAACTGATCACCATGATTCCGGCAACCTCCTCAACGATTTTGTCCATCAAAGTAATATTTGCAGTATGTGTATATGACCTTGGTAGTCTCCAGCTAAACAAACAAATGAACAACAACGTGTTTTAGTGGTTCTCTATTGCCAGTGGATGAAATCCATAGTATTCAGAATCTTTTTTCCTTACCACTCACTTCTAAATTCCTCTCTTTGTCAGCATACAATTGTTATTCCCTGAACACGTTACGTACTTCATTTTTTCCATGTAATTGTTCATTCTGCCCCAACTTGTAGGATTTTTTTTTCATGTGTTCACAGTACACACACAAACACACACACACACATGCATGCATACACACACACACACACACACACACAGAGACAGAGTCACAGATTAGCAAACTGGCTCTGTCCCTGAACCAGTCAGGCAAATTAATCTTTGTCACATATATTTGTATTTATTAAACTATTTGATTACAGTTGATGCTGTATTCAGTACATGTTTTTATCCTCTCCTGCCCATTAGACTATGTACTTTTTGAGGGCAGAGACTGTGGCTTACTAATAACTGTGGAGTTCAAATGCATAAGAATCATTTCATTTGAAGAAGTAGATGGAAAATGTGGCCAGTTTGTTCCTTTTTACTAAAAGTACAATCAGCTATGTTCTTTTTCTGCCTTTCCACAGCATTTGATAGACTTCTGTGATCATAGTTACTGATATGAAAATCGTTCTCTTTTCCTTGGGAAACTCCTTTGCAATTCAGTGTTCATTTTGCCTTTCTGAAATATTTACTTTTAGAAAGTATGATACTCAAATATTATTCTTCTTTTAAAAATTATTTTTAAGAATTAGAGTCAATAATATGAAACTGTTTCTTTTCATTTCTCCCATATTTTGGCAGGATTAAAAAAGAGAGTAAAATTAATTCACAAATAACTGAAAAAAATTAAATACTTAGAAAAATTATCACATGGATACTGAGTAGCGTTGTCAGGCACGTTAGAAATCACAGATCCTATTTCTCTGCAGTTTAATTTTACAGACATCACTAAGAATTCATTTGTGCATTTTGAATTTTTTAGAAACTGCTTGATAAAATAACATACAAATGGAGAGAATGAAGATCTGGACAAATTTCAAGTGGCTAACTAGAGAGTCAAGCCTTACATTCTCCAAACTCTCATTATCCCTGAACTTGAAAATAAATCAACGGATCAAGATGATGCATGAATGAAAAAGAATAATACTGGGACTGCCACCACAGTTTCCTTTATAAAGAAGAAAAAGAAAGAAAAAACAAAATAGCCATGTGTAGTAGCACTGACAACATTAGAATTTCCTTCTTTTGTCGCTTCTAAGTATATTTATTGTAGTTTGGTTTGGCTCCAGTCCTCCTCCCCTTGTTTTTCCTTTGAATTAGGTCCAGGCTTTTTAGCTCCAGGGAAGCTAGTTGCGGTATTGAAATTGCACTTTCCTTTAAACATTGCTAATTGCAGCCACAATCTCTAGTTCACAACCATGGAAATTAATAATGGAAAAGACCTGTTAGATCATCTCTTCAATGTGATTCTGACAATGCAGGATTATTTTTTACTTTATGTCCTGGAGTATTCTGCTTGGTTAATTTTGAGAGTCTGAAATAATGGGGCTTTCACCATTTCCCTTAGGAGAGAGTCTATAGCCTAATAAACTTAGGACATCCATCTGAAGATCAGCCTAGCTTTTCTTTTTTACTTCATTTCATGCCATTACTCCTACTTATACACCCTTGGTTCACCCTAAACAATTCCTTTCCCTTCTCCATTCAATACAACAAGTTTCCTGGATACCATCCTACAAAGAACTCCATGGATTTTTTTTTTTTCCTTCTCTCATTTATGGGCGTTATGGTCTTGGCTAGTAGTGAAGCAAAATGCAGCTATTCATTAATTCAGCAATCATTCTTGACCTAAAAGATGCAAGTAAATACGTAAAAATAAAACAAAACCAAGAATGTGACTGTTTGCATTATATCTGTATATTTTATTTATCAGCTTTAAATGCATATTAAAAGTAGAACTCTGTCAAAATATTTCCCATGGCTTTTAAATACATCACTTCCATTCAGTTTATCAGCTTCTTGTAATCTTGATAGTGAAATGTTTTTGTACTCTCTTTTTCTCCTCCATCATAATCTTCACTTCCTGTAAGAGTGAACCCGCTATTTTAATTTATTCATTTAAAATATATTGGGTTGGCTAAACATAACATCTTATGGAAAAAAATCCAAACAAACGTTTTGGCCAACCCAATATTATAAGTATTTAATTTCTCATTGTGTTATTAAAATGGGGAGTGCATCTGACTTTGTATTATAAAGTGATGAAGTAGTCAGTAATGTATCATATCATTTAGATATATTAATGAGGGGAAAATACTTGGTGTCTATTTATACATGATAGATGATAAAAATTAAGTATTATTATAAATGATTTACAACAGAAGGGAAATATTGTTCCTGTTATTGCAGATTTATTAGCAGAGTTGATAAATTTCTGGGCTTTGGAAAATAGCATATTTTAAAATCTTATAACAAATTATCTTTACATGTATTTTATATGACACTGATTCTAAATGGAAGAATTATGAGTTAGTTATGCACTACTCACATTATCATAGACAATAAGAATAATAATCATTATTTTTGCAACATGAACTTATTTAAAATAATATAGAACATGAAAGTAAATTATTCACCCATGTTAAGTAAAATAAATGGTCCTGCTCACCAAAATGAGGTAATAGAAGTGCTTTATTATAATCAGACTGCTCATGGGAATTCAGCTTGGAGAGTTTCAGTGTATTCCAATGATAGATAAAATGTAAAAATAAATTTTAAAAGATTCATATGTAATTTCTATTCTCAAGTTATGTATCCAAGGGGAAAATTCAAGGGTAATTATCTTAAGTTTCTAAATCTTCTCCAGATAAACACTTTTTTGTATCTTTTTACTTTCAAATTCAGAGATGTCGTTCTAACTTTTCAACACTAGATCCAATCACATAATTAACTTCGAGATAAGACAATCTTTGTTTCTTTTTAATGTCTGTCCATATTGTGTTTTCATGTTCAACACAGAGTCTTCTGCTTCATATGTATTTTTATAAATTTTAATGACTTTAGGTGGGTGTCAAATTATACATCTTTACTGGATTGCTAAATTAGATTTTAAAATGAGCCATTGTATATGAAGTTTAGAGTTCTCACTCTCCTAGCTTCAGTTTTTGCTGGAAAGTCTTTGTTTTTCATGATTGGTTTTAACAGAATTTCAGTTTTGCTTTTTTTACTTTGAAAATAGATCTATTTATCTCACTTAATACATAATTTCAAGATATAAACTAAAACCTAGTATATATTTCAAATCCATGAATTTATTTCACATGGTTAAAAGGTAAAATATACATCCACTCTTGCTGATACGAGGGAGAAATAAAAGCACCCTCTCTTGTATGCACTGCTTTGTTTTTATGGTGGAGGAACTCAAATGCTTTATTTGATATATTCAGGAATTCAGTGGACATTGAAAAATTTGTCTTTATAATATCCCTGGTAAGTTTGAATAGTAATTTTCATGCTCCCTTTAACATAAAATGAACCATATAGACGATTATTTAGAAGACAAAGACAAGAAAAAGATGAGACGATGTTAGCAATTAGATGATCAGAGAAGCAGAAGAAGGAGGAAACATGACTAGTAATATGACCTTTCAGAATTAAAAAAGGACATTGGGACATTGTAAGAAATTCCATGTGGCTTGACAAAGTCACTGAACCACTTAGTTTATGTAAATATATATATATATATATATATATACACATATATATATGTATAGACATATATATATATATATATATATATTCTCTACTCAAGTAAATAAACTAGTTATTCAATGTAAAGATATAATCATTTTAGTTGTTTATTCTCTCAAAAATCTTCATTGAGTTGTCCTCTCTGGTCCAAATTAAATTTTTGTAAATTTGGAGATTTAAGCAGATGTTTTTAAGAATCTGATCCCTCCGGGGATGGAATGTTCTAGTCTTGGACCTATGGTGATAAATGAATGGCTGACAAATGGTGATAAATGATGGTGACCCATCCAGCTTAAAATGTTTCCCAGAGTCACTTCTTGTATTGTTCCAATCTTATTTAAATCCAAGGCTCTTCTGTTCTTAATTTTAATAAATTATGAAACATAATTTCCAGCTAAAGACAGAATTATGAAAATAATTGTGCAAAGTACATAAATTCTAAAATCATAAAATTTCCGGGAATATTGTTAATAATCTTGTAGTAAACAAAATTCTTCACTCAAGGAGCAGTCTTTGGTGTTCAGAGGTCATGGTAGTAAGTGAGCTTAAATAAACAAGCAGAGGATAGGACTAAAATATAGTTGGATGATTCTGGATGTGGCTAGAAAGTACTGTACCTTTAAGACCCAAAGGATGTGAATCATACTTTTAGCATATGTTGCATATATTTTATATCAACTGTTGGTGCTTCCTGAAGAGATTAAGGATAACCACACAATACAAGCTTAAACTCCTACAGTACATTCAGGGGGGAAAAAAATAACATGGTTTGTTGAAAACTCCTGAAGCTATTTATCTATCTCTATTGCTGCACAAATACTGACTTCTATTTTTAGGTACTGTAAGAAATAAGACAAGAAACAAGGTCTTCAGAGACTCATTAGGACCATTAGAAAAATGCCTCTATCAGATCCTATCAAAACAGCAGAAAGGAAAAATAAAAGTTGTGTTTAGAGGTATTATTGCCAGATTTTTATTATTCTCATTAATCCTTTTTTGTCTTTTATAACGTATTGGAATAAATAATATTAAAGTAGTGCATTTGTTTGTAAATAACTTGGTCTATCATCAAAAAAATAGAGGTGGTTTAAGTTATTTTCCAGCAAGGAAACCAAAAGAATACTAAGTAATTCAATGAGGCAGGGAAGCAGAGGATTTAAGTACCAATATGCCTAGAAATGCTGGAAGTGCAAACAATGAGGCAACCGAGAGATCAGCAAACTCAGGAAGCAGCAACCACTCTGAGAGATGAAAGGACAAAGGGAGGAGACATAGTGACCTGAGCCCAGAATCAGTGGGAAGCACAAGAAATCTGCTGGAGGGAGTGGGGACCATGGATGAGAAAGGGCCAATGCTCAATGAAGAGACAAAGAGGCAGAACTGACCTGCAGTTTCCCCCAATCTTGCCAGTGCCTTTCAATGGCAGAAGCTTGGTCCATTGACTAGGAAGATATGAAAACCTAGTTGGCTTGAGTCAGCACCCAATGAGTCAGGAAGGAAGAGAAGTTGATTTGACAGAAGACAGAAAAATGTCTAGCACAATAGCAAACTCTGGAACTACTTATTAAATATGTGGCAGAATTTTTTTATTAAAGTATAGTTGATTTACAATATTGCAGTAATTTCAGCTGTTCAGTTCAGTTCAGTTGCTCAGTCATGTCCAACTCTTTGCCACCCCATGGATTGCAGCATGACAGCCTTCCCTGTCCATCACCAACTTCCGGAGCTTGCTCAACCTCATGAACAAAGAATTGGTGATGCCATCCAAACATCGCATCCTCTGTTGTCTTCTTGCCTTTAATCTTTCCCATAATCAAGGTCTTTTCCAATGAGTCATTTCTTCGCATCAGGTGGCCAAAATATTGGAGTTTCAGATTCATTATCAGTCTTTCCAATGAATATTCAGGACTGATTTCCTTTAGGATGGACTGGTTGGATCTTCTTGCTGTCCAAGGGACTCTCAAGTGTCTTCTCCAACACCACCGTTCAAAAGCATCAGTTCTTCAGGGCTCAGCCTTCTCTGTATGGTCCAATTCTCACATCCATACATGACTACTGGAAAAATCATAGCTTTGACCATACAGACTTTTCTGGCAAAGTAACATCTCTGCTTTTTAAGACCCTGTCTAGATTTTTGATAGCTTTTCTTCCAAGGAGCAAGCATCTTTTAATTTAATGGCTGAAGTCACCATCCACAGTGATTTTAAGTATAGACTTGAAAATAAGTCAGAATGGCTTAATTCAAATCAAATACCATATAGTTTATATATCAACACAATTATGAAATAATTGATTCCTTTTTCTCAAAATGTTTTCAACCCATCACATAGTTTACTTTCATTGTAACTTTCTATCACCAGTACTAAAAGAAAAAGCAGCAACTGAACTAAATAAATGGAATTAAAAATTAAAGCAAAACTGAGTGCATGTATAGAATAGGAAAAAATGTATTAAGATGATATATTGACATATATAATATCATATTTTCACAGATATTCCATTATATATAGACCAGTTATTAAAGAAAGCAATAATTTTCATGTTCTTATTCTTTAAACAAAAGTTGGTATAAGGTGCATTGCTTGATGTTACATATACAAATTTCTTCTCAGAATTATAACAAATATTTTGCATCTCATATCTCTTAGTGAGGGTTATGTTATTTATTTTGTACTTTCCCAGACTTCCAGGAGCTCAGAACTATATCTGAGATCTGTTTGTAGTAAATAAGTTTAGCTCATCTGAAAACAGGATCCCAGCAGTCTCCTCTATATGATGTATCATTTTAATCCTTGTTTTTATGTGTGTGGGTGTATTTTATAGTAAGTATGTAAATCCTTTTTACATGACAAAACAGAAAGAAAAAATCATGTTTATAAAAGGCATATAGCAATGTCTCTAAGGTGATCAATACAGGCATTTCCAAGGAAGCACTCATGTAATATTAATTAGCCCTTTAATAACTTTCTCTTCATCACCTATCATTTCATACTGTGTGCTTCATCCACTGTTGTAACTATTTGTACACCTCAGTACAATAACAATGGTATTATTCTTCTCTCTTGATGTAAAATCAGGAAGAAAATAAGTTTTTACTAATTTTTAAATGTATATCCATTAAAATCATAAAGATCAGAATACACTGATGCTCAGGTTAATAACAGTAACAACAATAATAGCACTTATATAGTTACTCTCTTAATAGAAATTGCAGTGCTCCTCTTGTGTTCACACTAAAGACTAGAGTAGCACAAATCAAGAAAAGGAGACCTTTTAGAATCAAGCGTCAAAAATAGTGACATGTTTTAATTTGCTGCCATTATTGTCAAATCAGATTTGAATCCTTGTCTAAGAGGGTCTTCTCTAAGATATATGACCTCAACCTAATTCGGAACCTACCCTCCTTTTTCAGATACCTTTAAACGAAATTCTCTGAAATAGTTCTATATAAGTGGACAGAGGTTACCACTTGAATTTTGCTTTAAGAGTAAATATAACTATTTGGATGAAGAAGAACATGACATAACGTGTACTAATCAAGCTTGCTTTGGTTCCAGTAGCACAACAGGAGGCTATTGGAAGTGCCCCCACCCCATCCCTGTGCAGAATAATTAAGTTGAGATTGGTTTGAATTCTTTTATAATTAGCCCTCTCACCATGTAGTTGGGCTTGAGAAGTTAATTACAACCATTTTCATGCCTATAGTGCAGAAATGATCTCTCCATTTTGTACAGATTTGACAAGTCTTTAGAAGGATGTTAGATGATGGTTCCTAGCTATATACATCCCTCCCCTTGACAGTAGCTGAATGTCTATGAGACATTTTTTAATGTTTTAGAAAGTGTTTCAATAATTTCTACCAAAGCGCAGAGGAGAACAGGTGAAGACTATAGAGTTTCACAATAAAGATGCTTAACATAAGACTAGAAGTCTATGCAAATAATCTTAAGTGTTACTATTGAAAGTATAGCAATTTGCTATTTTGAAATAGCTATAAACGGTATACTTCAATATGCAGAAAAAGTTTTATTGACTTTCTTCTCCCTGCAAAGTTGCCCTAAAATTTGCTGTAAGAAAAATTCTAGTTTCAAGAATGAACATAAATTCCTAAAATTCTCTGAAACGTCTATTGCAAAAAATATAGATGAAAATTATTGAACAGCACACATAATGATAAAGCTGAATTGTTTTCAGGATAGAAAAAAAAAATGAATGCATTTTTCCTTAGAAGAACCACCACATTCATGTGCTAGCTTGACACGTGTGAACAATAGTTTTGGATTTTGGCAATGATTTTTAATTTGTATACTATATTTATATAAAAAGTTGTACAATTTGTGTAGATTGGAAATAAAACTGAACAAATTAAACTTAAAATATAGCTCATCAATTTATATATTTTTAAATGACAGTGTTACTGCAGTAAAAAATTATCAATTTGAAGGCTCTCTTCCAAGCCTCTAGAACTTTTATTTCCATTATAACATGCCCATGAATAAGAATTTATAACTTAATTAGTGTTTTCTCAGGGTCCTTATTTTGTTCACTGTCTTTCTTTTGAACTGTGGAAAGTCTACTTAATTTATAGCTTTGTAACTATACCAAAATTCTTAAGTATAAATGCCAGCATGCTGTTTCTGGGAATAACTCAACCACCGAGAAGTGTCCAGGAAAGAAAATGTCACCATTTCCACTCTTGACCAGAGATTGTATGGTAACTTTGAAGTGTGCATAATATCAATTTAATTTTGTCATAAATGAATATAAAGAAGGGAATAATCATCATTCAAGAGACAACGTTCAACTATGTTGAGTAGTGTATTTACACCACATGTTAATCTCATTTCATCCAAAAAAATTACAACTGCGTTTTGTTCAAAATCAATTCAGCAACCACTTTTCTTAATAACTGAATGATATTTCGGAGTTATTAAGACCTACCATGTGAATCACATTTTCAACAAAATTGTGATGATCAGCTGTCTGAAATATCTGGATAATGAACTGATGTATGTGCACATTTATGCACTCAGTTGAGTCAGACTCTTTGCAACCCCAAGAACTATATAGCCCTCCACACTCCTCTGCCCATGAAATTTTCCAGGCAAGAATACTGGAGTGGGTTGCCATTTTCTACTCCAGGGGATCTTCCGAACCCAGGGATCAAAGCCATGTCTCGTGCATTGGCAGACAAATTCTTTACCACTGTGCCACCTGGGAAGTCTGAACTGATTTGAGAGACCTGGGATGCTGAATCTAAAAAGGCAAAGGCTTACAAGGAAGGAAGATATTCTATAGTAATAGAATAGTAGCCATGGTGGTAACATTGTGATTATAGTAGCAGTTCAAAAAGAGGAACATGGAGAGCATGTGGCAGTCATCGCTTCAAAGTATGTCTGAAAGAGAGCAAAGGGTATATCCCCAAATCTCTACTTAAAGAGCATGAATTGGGTATACAAAAGACCCAGTTCCGCTCCCAAGCATTGGTACTCCTACACTCTGCTCCACTTTCTGAGCTCTTTCTTAATCCCAGTGTTCCCCTGAAACAATTTCTAACTTTAAGAACATTTTGCCAGCTATAGAAGTTGAAAGGGGAAATATTGATAGTTTTTGTCTGCAATCAAGCAAGTCCTTAGGCAGAAATATATTTCATCTAAATTTTTCTCTTCAATACATTTCTTAAATTTTCCTTGAAGCTGGACACTTTCCTTTTCAATGAACTTCTCTCCTCCCCAGTTTTATCATACACAGTTAAAAGAGGAATTTGGCACTTTTTACATTCTGCTTGGAAATCTTCATAGCCATATCTACAAGTTTATGAGGTCCACTTCTGAACTTCCCATAGACATCAGTGTTACCAAATATCCTGCCACTTTATCATGTGTCACTTTTCCTCAGTGTTCAATGATTTCCTCACTGTCTTTTAAGCTTCCAATTACAGTGTCTTTGCTACTCTTGGGCCCTTTCCACCTTCCAGTCTATAACAAATACCAAATATTTTGGGTCACTTTATCCTATGGGTTTCAATCACATATGATTTCCTGTGCACATAGCCTGTAGCAAAAAAGATAATTAAATAAGTATACATTTTTGTTAAAACATTGCCTTTTGCCTTACATTCTCTAACAGGCAATTTAATTTTAGCTATTAAAAAGCAGAGACATTACTTTGCCAATAAAGGTCCACCCCACTCCAGTACTCTTGCCTGGAAAATCCCATGGACAGAGGAGCCTGGTAAGCTGCAGCCCATGGGGTCGCTAAGAGTCGGACGCGACTGAGCGACTTCACTTTCACTTTTCCCTTTCATGCACTGGAGAAGGAAATGGCAACCCACTCCAGTATTCTTGCCTGGAGAATCCTAGGGACGGCATAGCCTGGTGGGCTGCCGTCTATGGGGTCGCACAGAGTCGGACACGACTGAAGCGACTTAGCAGCAGCAGTCAAGGCTATGGTTTTTCCAGTAGTCATGTATGGATGTCAGAGTTGGACTATAAAGAAAGCTGAGCCCGAAGAATTGATGCTTTTGAACTGTGGTGTTGCAGAAGACTCGTGAGAGTCCCTTTTACTGCAAGGAGATCGAACCAGTCCATCTTAAAAGAGATCAGTTCTGGGTGTTCATTGGAAGGTCTGATGTTGAAGCTGAAACTCCAATACTTTGGCCACCTGATGCAAAGAGCTGACTCATTTGAAAAGACCCTGATGCTGGGTAACTTTGAGGGCAGGAGAAGAAGGGGATGACAGAGGATGAGATGGTTGGATGGCATCACCGCCTCAATGGACATGAGTTTGGGTGGGCTCCGGGAGTTGGTGTTGGACAGGGAGGCCTCACATGCTGCAGCTCATGGGGTCGCAAAGAGTCAGACATGACTGAGTGACTGAACTGAACTGAGAGGCTCTCCAGCCTCTGGGTAGAACTGACTTGTGGATGCTTTCTATCACTTTCAGAAGCAATCTCAATTTTGTTCTTCAAAACCTTTCCCAAAACACAAATTACAGGTAAGCATAAAAGAAAAGAAATACAAACAAAAGTGGAATAGTTTTATACTATGAATGTTCGAAAAACAAGGTATTAATTGCCATATAGATATTGTCATATTTTACTATAGTTTATATTATTGATACTTGGAGATGTCATGTTTTGTTGTTTATTGAAATCAAGATTCTTTGATATGTTGAGCCTGTTCTATACCAAAGTCCTCAATGAGGCATAAGGTTGATCTGACTGTTTCTTGAGCATTTCCTTGTTAACACATTAAACCCTAAGGATCCATATCTAACTACAGATTACACCCTTCTTCTAGTTTCTGAAAATTTTCTGTGGTCCTATTATTCATGCAACATTTTATTCTAGCCTAATAACATCACCATGCATTAACTTCTTTCCTCATTGTGACTACATATCAGAATTGATTATTTCAAACATTTTTCCTCCAGTCCTCTGAATGTCCTATTCTCTTTCCATATTTGTTATGGAATTTGAAGAAACCCCAAATTATATCATTATAACTTATTTGTTTCATGACTTTCAAAACATAATGCACCACAATAAATGAAATATGTCTTAATGTTATTTCTTCACCTACATTTGTCTAATTTTTTCACAACTTAAATTTTAAAATTAATAAGTTTTAATACAAACTCAAGCTGAGACGTACATCAGTTTTTCCAGTTGCTAGCAATAGACCTGTATTTATTTTTCCACCCACCCCATTCCTTTTAGTGCAGCTTCTTTGACGGCTCAGATGATAAAGAATCTGCGTGCAATGCAAGAGACCTAGGTTTGATCTTCCCTGTGAGGAAGATCCCCTGGAGAAAGGAATGGCCACCCACTCCAGTATTCTTGCCTGAAGAATCCCATGGACAGAGAAGACTTGCGGGCTCATAGAGTCACAAAGAGTCAGAAACGACTGAGTGACTGACACATTCACTTTCTTTTCACTCTCTATAGACCTTTATTATTACTGCTATGTCAATTTCCATATGTCAAATCGGGAATGCAAATCTTTTCTCAGTATATGATAGAAGGCTTTCATCTTACAGTCTCTTCAAAGTGTCTGCATTATTACAATCATTCAAGTTAAACATTTGGTTTAAATACTTGGAATCCTCTTTGAATTCAAACTCTAACTCATAATACTGTCTTCACAACAATTTAAGCCTTACCAGATCCTTCAAACAGCAATAATTAGTTTTCACTCAATAATAAATAATTATTAAAATTACCATTACAATTATTATTATTAAATCAATATAGGCTCATGGTAAAAATAAATTGAGCATAAAATACATAATACACATAAAGATGTAAATTTTTGTATCTTCAAGCCTATTATTCAGTAATAATCATTGGTTTATCTTGCTGGTATATACTTTTGTAATGTACCTATATATATATAGGAATATATACTCAGATTTATATGTGTATATATATTTATAAGAGTAGGAAAATAATAGCATTCTGCAATTTGGCATTATCTTTTGATATATGCTTTTCATAATTTATTTTTGAAACATTTCCAAAAATGGTATGATATAATTTAGTGTCATTCACAGCAAACTGTGGAAAATTCTGAAAGAGATGGGAATACCAGACCACCTTACCTGCCTACTGATAAACCTGTGTTAAGGTCAAGAAGCAACAGTTAGAACTGGGCATAGAACAACAGACTGGTTCAAAATTGGGAAAGATTGCTTCCATGTCCTGGCTATTATAAACAGTGCTGTGATGAACATTGGGGTACACATGTCTCTTTCAATTCTGGTTTTCTTGGTGTGTACGCCCAGCAGTGGGATTGCTGAGTCATATGGCAGTTCTAGTTCCAGTTTTTTAAGGAATATCCACACTGTTCTCCATAGTGGCTGTACTAGTTCGCATTCCCGCCAACAATGTAAGAGGATTCCCTTTTCTCCACACCCTTTCCAGACTTTCGGATAGCAGCCATTCTGACCGGCATGAGATGGTACCTCATTGCGGTTTTGATTTGCATTTCTCTGATAATGAGTGATGTTGCACATCTTTTCATGTGTCTGTTAGCCATCTGTATGTCTTCTTTGGAGAAATATCTGTTTAGCTCTTTGGCCCACTTTTTGATTGGGTCGTTTATTTTTCTGGAATTGAGCTGCATGAGTTGCTTGTATATTTTTGAGATTAATTCTTTGTCAGTTGCTTCATTTGCTATTATTTTCTCCCATTCTGAAGGCTGTCTTTTCACCTTGCTTATAGTTTCCTTTCCTGTGCAAAAGCTTTTAAGTTTAATTAGGTCCCATTTGTTTATTTTTGCTTTTATTTCCATTACTCTGGGAGGTGGGTCATAGAGGATCCTGCTGTGATTTATGTCAGAGAGTGTTTTGCTTATGTTTTCCTCTAGGAGTTTTATAGATTCTGGTCTTATATTTAGATCTTTAATCTATTTTGAGTTTATTTTTGTGTATGGTGTTAGAAAGTGTTTCATTCTTTTACAAGTGGTTGACCAGTTTTCCCAGCACCACTTGTTAAAGAGATTGTCTTTTCTCCATTGTATATTCTTGCCTTCTTTGTCAAAGATAGGGTGTCCACAAGTGTGTGGCTTTATCGCTGGGCTCTCTATTTTGTTCCATTGATCTATATTTCTGTCTTTGTGCCAGTACCATACTGTCTTGATGACTGTAGCTTTGTAGTATAGCCTGAAGTCAGACAGGTTGATTCCTCCAGTTCCATTCTTATTTCTCAAGATAGCTTTGGCTACTAGAGATTTTTTGTATTTCCATACAAATTGTGAAATTATTTGTTCTCTGAAAAATATCGTTGGTAACTTGATAGTGATTGCATTGAATCTATAGATTGCTTTGGGTAGTATACTCATTTTCACTATATTGATTCTTCCAATCCATGAGCATGGTATATTTCCCCATCTAAAACTAGATCGCCAGTCCATGTTCAATGCATGAAACAGGGCTGGTGCATTGGGATGACACTGAGGGATGGGATGGGAAAGGAGGTGGGAGGGGGATTCAGGATGGGGAAAACATGTACACCCATGGCTGATTCATGTCAATGTATGGCAAAAACCACTACAATACTGTAAAGTAATTATCTTCAATTAAAGTAAAAAAAAAATTGGGAAAGGGGTCGGTCAAGGCTGTATATTGTCAACCTGCTTATTTAAATAATATGCAGAATATATCATGCAAAATGCCAGTCTGGATGAAACTCAAGTTGGAATCAAGATTCCAGGGAGAAATAGCAATAACCTCAGATAGGCACCCTTATGGCAGAAAGTGAAGAGGAGCTAAAACACCTCTTGATGAAGGTGAAAGAGGAGAGTGAAATCATGACATCCAGTCCTATCACTTCATGGTAAATAGATGGGGAAGCAACGGAAAGAGTAAAATACTTTATTTTCTTAAGTCCCAAAACACTGAGGATGGTGACTGAAGCCATGAAATTAAAAGATGCTTGCTCCTTGGAAGAAAGGCTCTGACAAACCTAGACAGCATATTAAAAAGCAGAGGCATAACTTTGCTGACAAAGGCCTGTATAGTCAAAGTTACAGTTTTTCTAGTAGTCAAGTACAGTTTTGAGAGTTGGTCCATAAAGAGGGTTGAGAGCTTAAGAATTGAGGTTTTTGAACTGTGGTGCTGGAGAAGACTCTTGAGAGTCCCTTGGACTGCAAGGAGATCAAACTAGACAGTCCTAAGGGAAATCAACCCTGAATATTCATTGGAAAGACTGATGCTGAAGCTAAAGTTCTGATACTTTGGCCACCTGATGTGAAGAGTCAACTCATTAGGAAAAACCCTGATGCTTGGAAAGATTGAGGGCAGGAGGAAAAGGGAAGACAGAGCATGAGATGATTGGATGGCATCACTGATTCAATGGACATAAGTTTGAACAAACTCCAGGAGATGATGAAGGACAGGGAATCCTGGAGTATGCAGTCCATGTGTTCACAAAGAGTCAGACACAACTGAGCAAATGAGCAACAATAGCAACCTGCTTATTACTTTCTTTGGGTTTTGTTCAGAGATATAATGATTATTTTTGGACATTGTTTCTTAATTAAATTGAAACATATTTTAATATAAGTAGTGAGATGAAAATATGGTTTATTTTTTGACAAAACTGATAGACAGTTATTCTAACACAATTTATTGAGTAATCTCTTACTGCATTAATTTAAAAAACTTCATTATGAACTAAATTTCTCTAACTGGATGGATGTATTCTAACTTTTTTTGATCACCCTTTATAAACTTACTACGTTACTGGATAAATTGTTATTACTTGTGTGCTGTGCTTAGTTGCTCAGTCATGTCTGGCTCTTTGTGACCATATAGGCTGTAGCCCGCCAGGTTCCTCTGTCCATGGGGATTCTCCAGGCAAGAATAGTGGAGTGGGTTGCCATACCCTCCTCTAGGGGGATCTTCCCAACCCAGGGATTAAACCCAGGTCTCCCATATTGCAGGAGGATTCTTTATCATCTGAGCCACCAGAAAACCATATTATTGATTAAATACATTCTAATATTTACCATATTTATCTTTGTCTTTTGACATTTTCTGTTCACATTTTTTGACTTTTCAAGTGAAAAGTTAATTTTGAATGTCCTCTCTTTACATTGCTTACTTCCAAAACCCTGTTGGTGCTTTGAATCCAGTTGCAGTGAATTCTCAGATTAAATTGACTTACAAGTAAAATAACATCTTTGAATTGTGAGAATGTCTTCTCCAAGAACAAGATACTGCTTTCTGTGTATTTGAGTCACTCTCATGAAGTAGCATATCTATATCTCTATATCTCCTCATTCTGTAGGAAAATTGAGCATTTTCCCAAAATGGCCTTTTTTTGACTCATTCAAATGAATATATTCTTCTCGTCTTCCTTTGCTTCTTTTGAACATAGAGTTGTATACACTGTTATAAATTGCCACATCAGTTCTTAATTTGAGTTATTCATATGCATCCTTTGTATTTCCTCTCATTCTCATGTTTCTTAAGTGAAATATTTACATTGGAGCTCTGTGTACTTTTTTTTTTGTAGCCACTATAGCATATTTACTCATAGCAAAGCTGTTCAATATTTAATGCTGAATGAAGCTGAGTGCCCAAGAATTGACATTTTTGAACTGTGGTGTTGGAGAAGACTCTTGAGAGTCACTTGGACTGCAAGGAGATCAAACCAGTCAATCCTACAAGAAATCAATCCTGAATATTCATTGGAAGGACTGATGTTGAAGCTGAAACTCCAATACTTTGGCCACCTGATGCAAAGCTGACTCATTTGAAAAGCCCCTGATGCTGGGAAAGATTGAGGGCAGGAGGAGAAGGGAACAGAGGAGGATGAGATGGTTGGATGGCATCACTGACTTAATGGACATGAGTTTGGGTAAACTCCAGGATTTGCTTATGGGCAGGGATGCCTGGTGTGTTGCAGTCCATGAGGTTGCAAAGAGTTGGACATGGCTGAGCGACTGAACTGAACTGAATGTAACCTGATTGACTTCCCATTTGATCCTTAAGATTTGGTATCAATCTGTATATAGATATATGTTATTTAACATAATGTAATATTTAATTATATCAACTTGTTCTACATTGGGCTTCCTAGGTGACACTAGTGATAACCCGTCTGCCAGTGCAAGAGACTAAAGAGACATAGGTTCAATCCCTGGGTCCGGAAGATTCCCCCTCAAGAAGGGCATGCCAACCCACTTCAGTATTCTCATCTGGAGAACACCATGGACAGAGGAGCCTTGAGGGCTACAGTCCATAGGGTTGCAAAGAGTTGGACACGACTGACGCAAGTTAGCACACATGCACATTCTACATTAGTTTACCTAATTAATCAATCTGTTTTAAAGTAATTTTTATCAGAAACTTCTGGCTGGTCCCACAGAATCATCAAGAATAAAGAAAATGTAATACTGAAATTATTTATACAAATTAAGTACGAAGATAAATGACCACATATTCTTTCAAATTTGTTCTTTCTGAGAAATATTTGCTTCTTCTAACAAATTTATGTAATAACTTAACCTAAAAATAATTAGAAATATACTCTGAGTGTCCACTATTTAGGGTATCAGCAAACCCTTAAAATAAGAAAAGAGATATGTTGAAATGAGATCTCAAAATTGTAGCTTACATAGTAACTAATCTTTGAATTACTTGGTAATATTAAGTATAATTATCAAGTAATTTGTAGGAACATATAATTCCCTTGTAATTATAGAGCTATTACAGATGCCCTACAAAATAGGATGTTAGTACAGCCTTACCAATCTAGAATCATTGCCTTCTTTTAACATTCACTGACTGCGATACTCATGAATGAAACATCTGACTTCCAAGTGAAAAGCTCCAGATGCATTATGTACAATAGTCATTCTTTCAATCAAAAGTATGGTTTTTTTCTCATCATATGTAAAATGAGATCCTCCTCCCATTGACTATAAAAAGCATTCTGAATTGCCTTACTCCAGTATAATTATTATATGGAAAATGTCATAAATACACAAAAGTGACTTAAAATCTTATACTTAATCTTACCTTTCTCAAACAAAATCTGCTGTGTGTTCACTCTTAAAATTCTCTCTTATCAAAGAATATTTGGAACTGAATGATCCAGTGTATTTTGGCAGAAACCTGCAAATAAGTGAATATGTTTTCAGTAACTATTTCTAATAAAACTGACAATAATGTAAAATGGAGAAAAACTGAAATGATAGCACTTTGAAAAAAAGTAGACATAAGCTTTTTGTTTGTAAGATTGATTTCCATGTATGGGCTACCTGTTCACTGAAGTCACAGTCTATACAGTGCTTGGAATTATGTGGGGGACCCAACTCCGCCTCCTTCATTTAATGTGGCCTTGTGTCTAAAGACTGCGATTACTGAGACCAGAAGACACCAGAACTATTATAATGTCAGCTCATTTCTCATTGCTCTGATTATCAACTCTCTCTCCTTTGGCCAATAGGAATTTTACTTATTTTTCTGTGAACTAAGCTATATGATTCAAAATTAATTAAGTTCCTTGAATTAGCCACAATGCTGGAAACAGAAACCTGTGTATTGATCCTATACATTAAATCGTGTACAAAAACAGGTAAGTGGATTATGATTAAAAAAAAAAAATCTCTAGCCCAGTTGGTTCCCTGACCAGTATTCACAAATCCAGACTCTTTTTAAACTTTGCACATATCTTCATTATTTGACTCTAATATAGGTCATCTGATAAAATTTTTTATTTCTTGCCAAACTCAAATTTTATTTCATAACCTCTGCTACCTCTTTTTTCCATTATTAACACATACTTTTATTTTTATTTGTTTTGATATATAACATTGTGTACATTTTCGTATGACATGTTGATTTGATATATTTATGTTTTAATATGATTCCAATTGTAGAAATCATTAATACCTCTATCACTTCACATAATTTCAATTTCTTTTTTATAATGGAATCTATTCAGACTTTCCTTGTGGCTCAGCTTGTAAAGAATCTGTGTGCAATGAGGGAGACCTTGGTTCAATCCCTGGTTTGGGAAGATCCCCTGGAGAAGGGAAAGGTTACCTACTCCAGTATTCTGGCCTTAAGTTGTATAAATATAATATAATATTGTTTATATTCACTGCACTGTGCAATAGATCTCCAGAACTTGTATGTCTACTTGTTATAAATTTATACCTAGAGGGATAGAGTGGGGTAGGGGTTAAGGGGAAGGTTCAGGAGGGAGGGAACATATGTGTACTTGTGGCTGATTCACATTGTTGTATGGCAGAAACCAACACAATTTTGTAAAGAAATTATCCTCCAATTAAAAATAAATTTTAAAAATTGTCATGCCCTAAATTGTTGATTTGTAGTCTACATTCATTTAAGTAATAACTAGTTCTTCCCTCGGAGAAGGCGATGGCACCCCACTCCAGTACTCTTGCCTGGAATATCTCATGGACGGAGGAGCCTGGTAGGCTGTAGTCCATGGGGTCGCGAAGAGTTGGACACGACTGAGCGACTTCACTTTCACTTTTCACTTTCGCGTTGGAGAAGGAAATAGCAACCCAATCCAGTGTTCTTGCCTGGAGAATCCCAGGGATGGGGGAGCCTGGTGAGCTGCCGTCTTTGGGGTTGCACAGAGTCGAACAGGACTGAGCGACTTAGCAGCAGCAGCAGTTCTTCCCTAGTGACTCATATGGTAGAGAAACTACTTGCAGTGTGAGAGACCTGAGTTCAATACCTGAGTTGGGAAGATCTCCTGGAGGAGGGCATGGCAACCCACTCCAGCATTCTTGCCTGGAGAATCCCCATGGACAGTGGAGCCTGGCGGGCTACAGTCCATCGGGTCATAAAGAGGCAGACACGACTGAGCAGCTAAGCACAGCACAGTTCTTATACCAGTTTTTCAATGAACTCTGTGTCTTATTTTAATTTTCATTGCTGTCATTTTTGAATTTCAGCTTATAGGATCTAAGATCAGTGAAGTAAACTACGAGACTTGATATGAAATTTATGAAGCAGATACAGCTGTTGCAGATGTATTGTTTGTCCCTATTGTTTCACAAGATTAAAGAAAGTGAGGACCATTGAATTGCTCTGCAATATGGGTTAGTGGCAGTGCTAGATAATGTACACGGTATTTCTAACTCTCATTCATTTTCCTTTGTACCATGTCAAATTTATTCTATACTCAGCTTTATTTAAAGTTAGCTTTTACTTGTTTTATTTAAAGTTACTCCTTAGATTATTTATGCTTATTTATAAGAGAAGTTTTAGAAGTAGAGGGCCAGAAACACTTTGGGTTGATACTACAGGCAGCCCCAAATAAATTATTTCCTGACAGTGTTCTATCCTCTTTTATTTTGCCAAATATTTAGAGTTCGTTAAAATTAACTTACATAAAACTGTCAGAATGTATCTCTCTCCTTTAGGAAGACTAAGAATATATATATGTATACCAATACACTATTGAATTACATATTATCCAAATTTAATATATTTAAGAAAAAAATGCTTACATTAGGGTATAAGAATAATGGAAAGCAAAAGAACCTAAATCTGAAACGCAGACTCTTAAGTGTTTAGTCCTTATTATGTTAAACTAGGGTTTCTTATTGCACTAACATATCAAATGACAAATTATAGTTAACATAATTTATAATATTTTAAAATAATTGTTTAAAATATATGTACAGATTATATTTTATTTAATTTTACTTGAGTTTATATATTTTCATATAAAGTTATATAGCATTAATTGTCAGATTTTTCAAATTATCAGCCTAATGAAGTGTAGACTGTGTTATATTGAAAATAAAGATGCCTGAATTCCAGCTTTAGTTCTGAAACCAAGTATGCCTGTGAATTTTGAGAAAATGTTTAACCTAGTCTTTCTCTCAGTTCTGACTAAGGCCCATGCCCTCCCCAAACCATTTGAAAAATGATAAAGTTGGACTAAATGACCTATAAGGTCCCAAGTCTAATGTGCTATGATTTTAATGCATGTGCATGTAATACATTTCCACACAGCTAAGACGCATTGATATTCAGTGTGTTACAAGGTTCCCGATTCTTATTTATAAGACATAGATTCAGGGTAATGTACTGTGGCAGGAAATACATAATAAATACATTGATGAATAATGTAGAGTCCTTGATCCTTAACCCTTGCCAAAATCTCTCATTAATTGAATGGCTAATTTTTAAGTAAGCAACAAATACAGTATCTGCTTCATTTAATTTAACTTTTAAATGAAGAAGCTCTTATGGTGAACTTAAAATATAACAATTTATTATCTGAAACCATGCATTATGTCCACAACCTTCAAATCTTACTCTTTTTTTTTATCCTGAGATGTTCATTTAGGAGAAATTCTAGGCCACATTTTTGTCCTGTCTCAACCTGGAGATTTACTACCTGTTCGCACCCATCATACAAACCATAAACAGAAAAAAAGAATACATATTAATGAAACACTCAACTGTCTTCCCAAAGTGGAGTAAAAAAGAAAATATAACAAATTTGTATATATAATATAGTCTCTGAGTTTGAGTAGTTGAGAACCACATACTTTGGTTTTAAAAAAGTTTAACTGATAAATACTGACAAATGCATAAATACTGGCTTTTTAAAGATTATGTGAATGACTTCCTCTAGTCAAGCAGCCTATGAAATTTAAATTCTTAGCTGAGTCTCCTGAGTTATGGCTTCACCCTTTATTTCTCTTTCTATTTCATCTAATCAAATATAATGTATAAAGCAAAGCAACATCATTTCCTAGAGATTTTCACTATATATTCACAATGATACAACTCTTAGTATCCCTGGTTAAATGTATCTTCTGCTTAACAGGTTAGCAAGCTAATTAGACAACAGAGAGAAATCATTTCTTTATGTACCCACCTAACTATTCATCCAGAAAAAAAATAAATCAATTGACACAGTTCCCCTGAAAATAACCTAAGAACATAACTGTTGCCCAGTTTAAACTGTTTGCATTTTATTGTTGAATTGTAAGAATTTTATATATGACAAATAAAATTCCTATTAGATAAATACTTTATGATTTTTCTTCATAGTCTGTGCTTTTCAACTCACTTTTTTTTTTTTTTTGGCCGTAGTGGTCTTTGTTGTAGCGCCCAGGCTTCTCTAGTTGAGGCCCATGTGCTCAGCAGTTGCAGCTTGCAAACTTAGTTGCCACACAGCATGTGGGATCCTAGTTCGCCAACAAGAAATTGAACTTGTGTCCCCTGAATTGGATGTATGCCCAGAAGTTAAATAACTGGTAATAAAGCCTTTGACTGTGTGGATCACAATAAACTGTGGAAAATTCTGAAAGAGATGGGAATACCAGACCACCTGATCTGTCTCTTGAGAAACCTGTATGCAGGTCAGGAAGCAACAGTTAGAACTGGACATGGAACAACAGACTGGTTCCAAATAGGAAAAGGAGTACGTCAAGGCTGTATATTGTCACCCTGCTTATTTAACTTATATGCAGAGTACATCATGAAAAATGCTGAGCTGGAAGAAACACAAGCTGGAATCAAGATTGCTGGGAGAAATATCAATAACCTCAGATATGCAGATGACACCACCCTTATGGCAGAAAGTGAAGAAGAACTAAAGATCCTCTTGATGAAGGTGAAAGAGGAGAGTGAAAGAGTTGGCTTAAAGCTCAACGTTCAGAAAACTAAGATCATGGCATCTGGTCCCATCACTTCCTGGGAAATAGATAGGGAAACAGTGGAAACAGTGCCAGACTTTATTTTTTTGGGCTCCAGAATCACTGCTGATGGTGATTGCAGCCATGAAATTAAAAGACGCTTACTCCTTGGAAGGAAGGTTATGGCCAACCTAGAGAGCATATTTAAAAGCAGAGACATTACTTTGCCAACAAAGGTCCGTCTAGTCAAGGCTATGGTTTTTCCAGTGGTCATGTATGGATGTGAGAGTTGGACAGTGAAGAAGGCTGAGCACCGAAGAATTGATGCTTTTGAGCTGTAGTGTTGGAGAAGACTCTTGAGAGTCCCTTGGACTGCAAGGAGATCCAATCAATCCATCCTAAAAGAGATCAATCCTGGGTGTTCATTGGAAGGTCTGATGTTGAAGCTGAAACTCCAATACTTTGGCCACCTCATGGGAAGAGTTGACTCATTGGAAAAGACCCTAATGCTGGGTAGGATTGGGGGCAGGAGGAGAAGGGGATGACAGAGGATGAGATGGTTGGATGGCATCACCGACTCGATGGACATGGGTTTGGGTAGACTCCGAGAGTTGGTGATGGACGAGGAGGCCTGGCGTGCTGCAGTTCATGGGGTCGCAAAGAGTCGGACACGACTGAGTGACTGAACTGAACTGAACTACATCAGTTTCTTTGAGAAGCTTTCATACCATTTTCCATAATAACTACACTATTTCCACATGACCCTACCAGCGATTCACAAGGGTTCTAGTTTCTCCTCTTTCTTATCAGCACAGATTTTCTTTTTTTTAACACTAGGTATCCTAAGGGGTATGAGTTGGCATCTAATTATGACTTTGATTTGTATTTTCCTCATTTCCCAGATTATTAGTCACATTGAGTTCCCTTTCACGTCCATATTGGCCCTGTATATCTTCTTTGGAGAAATGTGTTTTCAAGTCCTTTGTTTATTTTTAAATCAGGTTGTTTGATTTTATGTTGTTTTTATTATTGAGTTCTAAGAGGTTTTTTATATATTCTGGATGTTAATCCTTATCAAACACGTGATTTGAAAATATTTTCTTCCATTTGGTTGAAGAAATATTTTCTTCTATATTTTCTTTCCTTTTGCTTTGTTGATTGTGTCCTCTAGGGCACAAAACAAATTTTATTTTGGTGTAGTGAGTTAACCTGTTTTTTCTTTTGTTGCCTATGCTTTTTGGTGCCATAGCCAAGAAGAAATCATTGCCAAATTCAATGTCATATTTTTCCCTGTATCGTTTTATAAGAATCTTATATTTTTAATTGCTACATTTAGGACTTTGATCCAAATGAGAAAATTTTTATGTATGCTATAACATAAAGATCCAAAGTCATTCTTTTGCATGTGGGTATCTCATTTCCAAATGCCATTTGTTGAAAAGACTGTTCTTTTCTCATTAAGTGGTCTTGGCAACTTTGTTAAAAGTCAATTGGCAATATATGCAAAAGTCTATTTCTGAGCTATCTATTTTCCATCAGTCTATTTGTATGTATTTATGTCAGTACCACCCTGTTTTGATTAATAAAGATTTGCAGTACGTCTTAAGTCAGGATGTGTGAGAAATCCAACTTTGTACTTCTCACAGGTTGTTTTAGCTTTGAGAGTTTCCTTGAGAACCCATATGAACTTTTCAGATCAGTTCAGTTCAGTTCAATCTCTCAATTACATGCAACTCTTTGTGACCCCATGGACTGCAGCATGCCAGACTTCCCTGTCCATCACCAACTCCCGGAGCTTGCTCAAACTCATGTCAATTGAGTTGGTGATGCCATCCAACCATCTCATCCTCTGTCATCCCCTTCTCCTCCTGTTTTCAATCTTTCCCAGTATTAGGGTCTTTTCCAATGAATCAGTGCTTCGCATCAGGTGGCCGAAGTATTGGAGTTTCAGCTTCAATGTCAGTCCTTCCAATGAATATTCAGGGCTGATTTCCTTTAGAATGGACTAGTTGGATCTCCTTTCAGTCCAAGGGACTCTCAAGAGTCTTCTCCAACACCACAGTTCAAAAGCATCAATTCTTCTGTACTCAGCTTTCTTTATAGTCCAGCACTCACATCCATACATGACCGTTGGAAAAACCTCATCTTTGATTAGACAGACCTTTGTTGGCAAAGTCAAGTCTTTGATTTTTAATATGCTGTCTAGGTTGGTCATAGCTTTTCTTCCAAGGAGAAAGTATCTTAATTTCATGGCTTCAGTCACCACATGCAGTGATTTTGGAGCCCAAGAAAATAAAGTCTGTCACTGTTTCTATTGTTTCCCCATCTATGTGCCATGAAGTGATGGGGCTGAATGCCATGATCTTAGTTTTTTGAAGGTTGAGTTTTAAGCCAGCTTTTTCACTCTCCTCTTTCACTTTCATCAAGAGGCTCTTTAGTCCTTTTTTGCTTTCTACCATAAAGGTGGTATCATCTGTGTACCTGATGTTACTGATATTTCTCTGGGCAATCTTGATTCCAGCTGGTGCTTCATCATGATGGCATTTCACAGCCCATCCATTTTCTTCATCCATAGACTGGCTGGAAATGCTTCAAATGGATGCAAATGGGATTTCTGCAAAAATCCTGGTATTCTGATAAGGGTTGCATTGAGTCTGTAAATCACCTTGGGTAGTATTGACATCTTGTTAATGATACTAAGTCTTCCAATCCATAAACACTAAATGTCTCTCCATTTATTTGTGCTTAATTCCTTTTAGAAACATTTTGTAGTTTTATTTTGCAAGTCTTTTGCCCTCCTTGGTTGTTTATGCCTGAGGATTTTATTCTTTGAATGGTATTATAAATTGGATTGTTTTTCTTACTTTCCTTTGGGGAATATTTGCTGTTGGTGTAAAGAAATACAACTGATTTTTTAATTTGTTTTCTGCAACTCTGCTGAATTAGTTTGTTACTTCAACAGTACAGTCTTCAGTGTTTACTACATATAAGATCATGTCATCTACAAGCAGATATGATTTTATTCCTTCCTTTCAAAACTGGATGCCTAGGTTCTTTTTTTAAAATTTATTTTGCAAAAGAGAACATGAGATTCAAAAGTGTTCAGTAACTTGCCTGAGTTCACCCATTAACATGTACCAGAGTCCCAACTTGTCCTAGAGATGGAGCAACTTTCATTACTCTGTACTGTCCTCTATCATCTCCATCCTCTGGTCATTCCTGCACCTGCATGACAGCTGAAACAAGAAGACAAAAACTGGTCTTGTTTGACCTCAGAACAATGGGAACATTTACATCTGCTGACTCAAAATTTTTTTCAGGTCTTTGAGAATTACTGTAAAAGCACCTTGAGCATTAATTTTGGGGTTACAAATAAATCTGTGAATAATGAGGCTCGACTGTATATGCATCTGATTTGAAAAGATGTGTGTTTAATTTTTAAAAATCCATTTGGCCTTTAGCATCACACTTACACACTTATTTTTTTTAAACAAATGTTCACTGAATCCTTGTATGAATCAGGCCATCTGCTGAGTCTTAGAGATATAGAGAAGAAGAAGTTATGGCTTTTGGTTTTTGGCAGCTGATGATTTTCTATGGGATAAATGAATATAAAAAAATAACCACTGAATGTCTTCAGTTAGAAAGATTTCAATTAAAGAAAATCTTTAAAACCCAACCCAAGTGGGTTTGAACAACGAGGAATTTATAAGAAAACAATTTTAAGGCATGGCTTGATCATATGTCTGCCCCCATTTCTTCTTGTTATTTGATTACCTCTACCTTCTGTTATTCTTCACCTAAATCCTCAGCATAGTTTAATTTTTGGTAGGAAAGTTTCTAGGACAATTGAAATCTCATATCTGTACACCAGACTATTCAAAGAAAAAATAGGAAGGCTTTATTTACCCATCATCAGAACCAAAACAGTCCTGCGCTGCAGTTTGGAACTTCATGACAGCAGTTACAACGGCCTGAGTATTGAGATTGCTCCCAGTGAATTTTGCAAATCAGGACTTATCCCAGGCAATGAGGATGGGGTTATTCATACCCAACACAACAGAAAATATATTGTGTGAGGATAGAGTCATGCTAAATGGGATCACCAAGTGCACACTTGGACTATATTACCAAAATGCATATAAAGTGATTTGGAAGAACAGAGAAGTACAAATAATTGTGCTTTGAAAACTTTCATTTTTCATATAAATATGTTGAGGTGACAGTAAGGATGCCACCTATGGGGTTAATCCTCTCAAATGGGAAAAAAGAAAAGAATAGGAAGAAACTTAGTGACAGCCAATGCCAAATTGTTATTTTTATAATATTATGTGAAATAAAATAATAGAAACATTCGTACTTTATCCAAGCAGCTGTCTATAAAGGTAGCGAAAACATGGAAGAGATTTTATTTTTTCACATTAAGCATCCTGTTCTATTCTGGCTTTGAACTCTTGCTTATTAAGTTCAGATATCATATTAAGGATCATGCCCTGTTTTTCAGTGAACTTCAATATGCGTGTTATCATGATCTATAAGAGAGTATATAAGAATATGCCTAAAATGTTGTCGAATCTGGCTCATTTAGCCACTCATCTTGTTGCTTGGATGAAATAGATAAAGATTACAGTGTGATGAAAACTAATATATTTAATGGAGTTGTAAATATTTAAACAGAAAGAATAAGAACAATGTAAGGGCATAATCATGAAATGTAACCAGATTCCAGTAGTCTGTTTCTGAACAGTGAGAACATTATAGAATATAGTAGACCTAATGTAACATTTTATTTCATTCTTTCTAGTTTATTTTATTTATTGAGTTTACAATAATATGAGCAACTCTTTTTTTTATTATTAACTAATGGATCCAGTTGGCATTTTATGCTACTATAATCTACCCCAAGATTCTGAAATAGTTCATTGCTTTAAGACTAGCAAATTTTAACTATTTCACAATTTGTAGTAACAGTTCTAAAACCCAAGTGATGGAAACAGCAGAAGGTGACTTTTTCTCAGTGCTTTTTAAAGATATCCAAGAGGCTAATAGGGGAAACAAAATTTTCAAAAAAATTTTCTTGAGGAAACTACTGAGATCAATACTTCAGTTTCTAAATCACAGTAAAAATGGATAGTTTGTTGTAACATTCTCATTTTAAATTTTTCAAATATTTTATTAGAAAAAATTTTAAACATAAAATTTGAAAAGATTTTACAGTGAGCACTCATATACTCATCACCTAGAATCAAGCATTAACATTTTACTAGACTTGTTTTTGTATGCCCATCTATCTTCTTATCTATCCTAATCTCCATCCAATATTCTATTTTTTTTGACATATTTTAAAATAAGTACAGATATCCACACAGGCCAGTCTGAAAATTTCAGTATACATATAATTACCTAGGTTTCACTATTTAAAAACAATTATTTCTAGGTAAAATTTACATACCATGAAATGCATAAATATTGTGTACCATTTGATAAGTTTTGACAAATAAGTATGTCTATGCAACCAACCCTGTCAAGGTATAGAACATCATTCTTAGGCCAGAATATTCTCTCATCATCCTTTTTTTACATGTATATATGTGTATATATATACATGTATATTTGTTTATTTTTATTTTTGGCTGTGCTGGGTCTTCGTTGATGCATGCATGGACTTTCTCTAGTTGCAGTGAGCAGTGGCTACTCACCAGTTGTAGTGTGTGGGCTCTTCATTGCAGTGTCTTTTCTTGTTGTAGAGCAGAGACTCTAGGTGCACAGACTTCAGTAGTTGTACACGTGGGGCTCCAGTGTGTGGGCTCATTAGTTGTGGCACATGGTCTTAGTTACTCCACGGCATGTGGGATCTTCCTAGACCATGGATCGAACCAGTGTCCCCTACATTGCAAAGGTGGATTCTTAACCATTGAACCCCCAGGGAAGGCCCCCTCTTTACTTAAAATGAGCAAAGCCTGAGAGTATATGTGACAAAGTCCAACAGAAACAAGGCACATACTTCCAGATGTTCTCTTCCATTGGAGTTACATGCATACAGCTAATTGTCCCAACAGTGATGTGTGACAACACATGTGAAGTCTGTCCAGTCAAATTAGCCTACCCAAGCCTTGGTGTTCAGGAATTTTATTTTAGATAAAGATAAGATACCTACCTACTGGGATGTTAACAACAACAAAAAAAGGACTGATGTAGCTAAACCTTTCAGACATTGCTGACCTCATGTAACTGCTTAAGAGTCAAGACAATGGTGGAGCTGAAATGCAGAGTTTACTGAAACTATAAAGTTAAATTCAACAGTTCTTTACCCCCTTCCTTACCTATTCAGCTAACAGGATACTTCTCTTCAATAAAGAGAAAAGAAATGTAATTTCTGGGGGAAAAATTGAACCAGAGAATCCCCAAACACAGGCTATCAGACACAATATATATAAGAAACAGAAGAACAGGTGTCATAACAACAACAACAAAAAAAGTTGAAATCAGCAGAAGACTGCAGACTGAAATGAAAGAATTCTATCTTTCTTACCATGCTTAGCTCTCAGAATGACTGAAGTCATGTGAGCTAAACAGATCAGCTAACACACAAATCATACTCATACAAATCAAAGATCTTACTAAATAACTTGAATGATACAACCAATAATAAAAGCTCAGAAATGGCAGAGAATTGTTTGGGATATCAAGAGTGGCATCCCAAATTCTTCCCGTTTAGTTCATGACACTCAAATCCAGAAAAGATGAAATTGCTATGTGAGACTCACAGGTTCACCCAAACAGAAGTTTTGCCTCAAATATGTAATCCACATGGCATCTTCCAGATACCATAATTCATAGATTCTCTGTCGTTTACTATAGATAATTTCTGGCTAGGGAAATCTTGCTAAGGACATTTCATTTCTACTGCTCTTAAGAAATACCGTTAGTCTATTTACTAGTAATTAAGATTGACAAGGAGATAAGATCAGGTCACTTGTCTTATTTTCTTTCCTCCACAGGCACTCTTTTAGTTTTTTGTTATTGTTGTTAATTGCTTAGTCATGTAGGACTCTTTGTTGACCCCGTGGACTGGAGCCCACCAGGCTCCTCTGACCATGGGGTTTTCCAGGCAAGATTACTGGAGTGGGTTACTCTTTCTTCCTCCAAGGGATCTTCCTGACCCAGGGATCAAACCTGCATCTCCCTGTCTCCTGCATTGCAGGTAGATTCTTTACCGCTGCGCCACTGGAGAAGCCCCGACCCTTTCGTACAGAAAGTCAACAGATTGCAGCCCTCCTCCTTTTAGAGGGTTTTCTTAGTGACTTGGCAATTTGCGTCCTTCATAGGGACGCAAAAAGTTTGGAAGCCCATGTGTTTCCATGGGCTTCTGTCTAGTTTCAAACATATTTATCTTTTTAATCTGAATGGAAGTTTCCAGATCATCAGACATTAGGAAAATGTTTAACAAAAGACACCAAACCAAAACAATCAAAAAAAAAATCTGAATGCACACAGAAGGAATCAAGGGGTTCAAGAAAAAAAAAAGTCTTCAAAAGATACTCAGATAATTTGTGCTGAAAAACAATACTTGAATGTGAAAATAAAAGAAATATTCAGAAAATAAGAAATATATTTTAAAAATAAAAACATTACTACTATAATTTAAAGATTGGCAGGAACTTACCTGCATATTCCAGTGGTTAAGAATCTGCCTGCCAATGCAAGGACACAGGTTTGATCTCTGGTCTGGGAAGATTCCACAGGCTGTGAGGTGACTAAGCACACGCACCACAACTACTGAGCCTCTGCTCTAGAGCCGTGCTCTACAACAAGAGAAGCCACTGCAAAAAGTCTGAGCTCCACGACTAGAGAGTAGCTCCTGCTTGCCACAAAGGGACAAAGCTGGTGCACAGCAACAAAGACCTTGTGTAGCCAAAAATAAATAAAAAAATAAATAATTAAAAAATAATGAATAAAAGTCACCAGAAGAATCAGAATATAAGGCTTATGAAACTGTTCAAAAGACAGAAAAAAGGGAAAAATATTGGAAAATATTACATAAAATCTACTGATCCAATTCAATATGATACCTAGAAATTAAGAACATAGGGAAAAGATGGAAGGTCATAATGAAATAAATATCACAAGAATTTTTCCCCCAAATAAAAATATAAATCACCCAGACAGTAAAGAAAATGAATGAAAAGAGTTCTTAGGATTCCTTAAACGTTTAGAATGCTAGGATTAATGAATATATCTTAAAACCTCCCCAAAGAATATAGATAGAGCAAATATTAATGGATGAGTGTCAGAAAACAGAACAGTAACGTCATTGAGTTCAATAATAGCATTTTCAGATACTGAGGTTATATAATCCTAACTTTATATTAAGAAGCTATATAACTAAATCTGTAATATACATAAAGTGAAGGTGGCTCAGTCGTGTTTGACTCTTTGGGACTATACAGTCTATGGAATTCTCCAGGCCAGAATACTGGAGTGGGTAGCCTTTCCCTTCTTCAGGGGATCGTCCCAATCCAGGGATCGAACCCATGTCTCTCCCATTACAGGTGGATTATTTACCAGTTGAGCCACAAGGGAAGCCCATGAATACTGGAATGGATAGCCTGTCCCTTCTCCAGAGAATATTCCCAACTCAAGAATGGAACCAGGGTCTCCTGCATTGCAGGCAGATTCTTTAACAACTGAGCTATCAGGGAAGCCCTTATAATATACATAAAGTAAGGCATCAACTAAAACAGCTTAAAAATATGGAATCCTGAATTTTTTTATCTAATTAGGACATAGATGAAGGAAGAAACTCCAATTCAGACTGGAGCAAGATAATGAAAGATTTGTAGGGGTTAGAAGCGGGGTGGGCCTGTGGCAAAGAGTTGAGAAAATGATCCTAGGAAGAGTATTTGGGTAAGAAATAGTAATAATTAGGTATAAAAATAAGAAAGTTAAAAGCATCAAATAACTTCAAAAGGAAGAAAACATTGTAAAAGTTGAAAGCAGAATACATTCTGTATCAATTGTTTGAATTAGTTTTTGCACAGTCATAAGTTTTATTAGAATGTTCATTTTGCATAAAATTATGTCATGTTTGACTCTTTATGACCCTATGGACTGTAGCCTGCCAGGCTCCTCTATCCATGGGATTTTTCCAGTCAAGAATACTGGAGTGGGTTGCCATTTCCTTCTCCAGGGGATCTTCCCAACCCAGGGATTGAACCTGCGTCTCTTATGTTTCCTGCATTGGCAGGGGGCTTCTTTACTGCTACCGCCACCTGGGAAACCCCTGAAGGATTTTGAGCATAATCTTACTAGCATGTGAAATGAGCACACCTGTATGGTAGTTTGAACATCCTTTGGCATTGCCCTTCTTTGGGATTGGAATGAAACCGATCTTTTTCAGTCCTGTGGCCACTGTTGAGTTTTCACACTTTGTTGACATATGAAAGCAGTACTTTAACAGCATCATATTTTAGGATTTTAAGTAGCTCAGCTGGAATTCTGTCACTTGCTCTAGCTTTGTTCATAATACTGCTTCCTAAGGTTCATTTGACTTCACACATTTCTTTATGTATTTTATGTATCAAAAAGCAGTGTTTTATTTTATACATTGAAATAATAAAAGGACTTAAATCCAGTAGACATGTATAACTAGAATACCAATAATATAAAATCTCTGAGTTTTCTCATCAGCTTTTCTAGTAGCATAATTAAAACTTTCAGTGTGAAAATGGGAGCCCAAGTGTTTTCAATTATGCTCACAGGTAATTTACTTCCTGTATTGTGTCAATATTTTTACCTTAAGACCTAGGTCTGTGACTAATTCTTGTTAATACATAAAAGATAGCACACTGGAGACTCCTTTAAACTTATCTCTGCATATGTTATATTTTAGTTGTCTTGATTCCTTACATTGTAATTTTCTATTCCTGAAATCATGTCTTCCTTTGCTCCTGGGTTATTTCCAACTATGTTCCGCAGCTGTTGGTTCAATTCATGGTAAACAATTGATTACACAGATCATAGAACAAGTTAATCAGTCTGGGACTTTGGTAATGAAAAATAAAGCTCCAGCAAGTTAATATATCAGTCTTAAGTAGAGAAGATATCTAAAACTAATTAAACACTGTTTCCAGTGACAGTAATTTAAGCTCTACTCCTGAAACCTTTATACCCCCTAGAACCTCTGTTTTCATAATGGTGGTATCAAATTGCAATTTCATCTTTTGAATCAGTATAATTAAGCACTCTGAGACAAAATTTACCTTATAAAAGTGACATTGAAATCAAAGTTTATAAGCATAGCATATCATACAAGCATCCATATTATCTGACCTAACCTAACACTTTCCTTTGTCCTGGGGTGGTTGGTTATTAATGAATAATTTACCTTGGGAAGATAAATTCTAGGGCATATCCAACCCAGGTTTAGGGCATGTTTGGTACCAGTTTAGTCAGTCATTACCAAGAAAGCAGAAGTTTCATAGAAATCCTAAGTATATTTAGATTTATCTAATGCATAATTTCCAGGAAGTTTGGGGAGATGAATATTTAACTTTTTCCATAGTGGAAGCAAACAAGGAATAAAGAGCTTGGCAATCTGTATTGTGTTAACTAGGTATTAGTGTCTGCTACAGACAGAATTATTTCTATAATAAATTGTTTGTTTTAAGACAGCTGAATATAACTTAAGTATTATATAGATACAAGGAATCCAAAGTTATAACTTCAGCTTAAACTAAACCTTGAAAGGAAGCCATGGTAGTTCTCTCAATATGTTATCTCTGCTCTGATTTGATTTATTTTTATTCTCTTCATATATTTTATATCCTTCTTACAGGTCAGGCCAGATATTGGTCATTTTATAGTTTCTAAGGTACATGGATAGTGAATATTTCAGTATAAAATGTAATACTGAAGAAATAGAATCTGATAAATGCATTTCTGAATCAAAATGTTTAAATCTGGTCAATCAGCTGTGACTATGATGATTAAAATATGATAACATGTCCATCAGGGCTACAAACCCATTGGAGTGGGAGTTATTTTCCTGGGTTTGGGTTTACTAGTATTAATTTCCTACATCCCTAATGTTTCATCTAAGTTCAGTATCAACTAAGAAATCAAACAGAGGAGTCAAAAAGAAGGATATACAAGTATTGATATTAATACTAATAAATTAATACCGATAAAGACTAGATTGGAAATTATGGATTAGATATAGGCCATAGTCACATATTCTTATAGTCTACATAAACGAGCAATTTCTGAACTCTGGGCAATCCAACCAAAGGAGATTTTGCATCTGCAGTGATGATACACTCAACTTAGAATCATTATTTTCCATCCTTAAAGTCCCTTGCTTGAAACAGAGAGAACAGTGGGCTTCTATATTTACCTCTAGAAGGGACCAAAATGTGAAGTCAATATCTTACAGAAAAAGTAACAGAGTAGAGCCACTGATATTGCATATGGAAAAAGGACAAGAGAGAGAAAGAGCAAGAGGGGAGGGAGAGAAGAAAGAGGGAGAGATTTTTCTGAATCTTAATCAGACCCTTCATTCTTTGGAGATGAGTAAGTCAATGTAAGGAATTGTGGGATATATTCTTTCTAATACATGTGTTGAGTCAGACAACATTAATTTTACAAGGAACAAAAAGATTTATTTTACAATAAAGAAAATAAAATGAGATAAGGCCAAGTTAGATTGGTTATGGCCAGTGGACTTGATTGTCAAGAGTCTGTGAGTGATAGGAAGAAGGGTTATACAGAAAGTAACTCTTAAGCTATAACAGCATTGGTGAAGGGAAGACAGTTTTCATAATAAACTCATAGGACACCAGTCAAGGTGTTCATCACATTTTTAATTCTTACTGGTAAAGTCAAAGATCATCGTTTCCTTTAAATAAAGATTTTGTATAACACTATGAGTGATATAGCAAAAACAAGAACAATTTTGTAATGTGATTAAATATATATTTGAAGCTGCAAAGTTGTAGTAACAGTGAAACCAGAAATGAAAGGGTAGCTTTTAGAGAGGGAAAGAAGAAATTTTAAAGCAAACTTAAACCTATATGAATCTTCCAAATTTGAAATATTTTCATAGTCACCTACAAAATCCTCCAAAGAATATCTTCAATATAATATTCAATAATAATAATTATTATTATAAATAACAATTAAAAATTTTAATTTGCTTATTTTCCAGGGAGTTACTCAAATAATTAAATTACCAAATTTCCCAGTACATTTAGCATTGTAGAAATTGTGCTTAACATATTAAATCAGAAAATTTAGAAAATTTGAGCTTCAGGGTAGAGGAGTCAATTTAAAAATAGAAGGAAGTAGGGGAAGAATTTTTCCTTGGAAATCATTTGAACATGAATGAATGAATAATTATTAGGACAAGAACTGGCATCAAACATATTCCTTTCACTTAGTGACTACCAATATGCATTAAGAATGTCTTTAATATATTTGCTATCTTGAATGTTGATTTAGCATTTACATGTAATTTTGATCTCAAATCAATTTTTTTAAAAGCAGAATCGATTTTTTATTTGCCTTTATATAACAGAAACATGAGACCAGTTTCAGTGAATAATTTTGCTTTCCACATGTCATTCGAGTTCAAGGCAAGTCTCTTACTGAAACCATGCTAAATCTTAGAGCTGTTAATTTTTAAGTTTTAAGTTTTTACTTAAACCAAAGTTGAAAAGGAGCTTTTGTTTTTAGATTTGTTAGTTTGTTGATTATGTGTTACCCAACTACAACTCTGTAGAAGTCAGAAAATGTTTGATACATCTGTACTTACAAAAATGAAAATTGAGATGAGCTTAAATGACTTGGTCAGGCTTAATTTTGAGCTAGATTTTAACTTAGGTCTTTCTATAAACTCATTGCTGCTGCTGCTGCTAAGTCGCTTTAGTCGTGTCCGACGTTATGTCTTAACAACACATAATTTCTCATTGTTCCCTAGCAGATAAATAGAAAAAGTTTCCTAAATTGAAACACCTAAGTTACAGTTTTTGAACTTGTGATTGAGGGTTTCATCAAGTAAGCTGTAATTTCCCAATAAAACACAGATGGGTAACAATTGTAACTAATCTTTTTCATGTCTTTTGAGAGACTTCTTTAGGTGTCTCCTTTTATTGTTATATTTACAGCTACTTAAAACAGAGTAGTAAAATCTCTTGAGAATTCTACGTTGTTGGGATCAACATAAGGAAAAGTGTTTTCAAGTTTGGTATTTATACTATGGTTTATTTGATGATACTACCATTCTGTGTAAAAATAAATTAATGAATGGTACAGCCACTGTTATCAAGACCAACTATTGGTTTTGAACTTCCTCTCCTTTATTTTCTTTCCATCTTTAGATAAACTTGAGCTATATCTACAAGGTCAGCATACTCATGGTCTCCAAGACCAATTTGATCATCTACAGAAGGGATTCAGCAATGCCCAATATTTGGGACTTGATTTTAAAATATTATTTCTAGCATCATATACCCCTGCTTATAGTTTGCCTTGAATTGTGTAATTTCCTTCTGATTATGTGGTTTTTCCCTGGTGGCTTCCCTGGTGGCAGGTTCAGATGGTAAACAATCTGCCTGCAATGTGGGAGACCTGGGTTCGATCCCTGGGTCAGAAAGATACCCTGGAGAAGGGAATTGCTGCCCACTCCAGTATTCTTGCCTGGAGAATCCCATGGACAGAGGAACCTGGCAGGCTACAGTCCACAGAGTCGCAAAGAATCAGACATGACTGAGTGATTAGCACTTTCATGTGGTTTTTAGTCCATCTCCCTGTTCTGGAGCTAGTTGTTTTGGTGTTGATTTATCCCTTTACAACCTGTCTAATTTTTCAGAATCCTCTTGATTTTTCAAATTGTCCTGCCAGAGGGTTAAAATTAAATTTATATGTATATAAATATATATATATATATATATATATATATTTAATTAACATATACATACACATATATGGGAGCTTCCCTGGTGATGGTAAATAATCCTCCTGCAACGCAAGAGACGAAGGTTCAGTCCTGGGTCAGGAAGATACCCTGGAGAAGGAAATAACTGTCTACTGTGGTATTCTAGCCTGGAGAATTCCATGGACAGGGGAGCCTGGTGGGCTATAGTCCATAGGGTTGCAAAGAGTGATCAAATAACACACACACACACACACACACACACACACACACACACACACACAAATTGTTGTTGTTTTTCAGTCACTAAGTCCTGTCCCACTCTTTGTAACCCCATGGACCCAGCATGCCAGGCTTTCCTGTCCTTCATTCACTATCTCCTGGAATTTGCTCAAACTCAAGTCCATTGAGTTGATGATGCCATCCAACCACCTCATCTCTGTCATCATCTTCTCCTCCTGCCTTCAATCTTTCCCAGAATTAGGACCTTTTTTCAATGAGTCATCTTTTCCCATCATGTGGCCAAAGTATTGGAGCTTCAGTGTCAGTCCTTCCAATGACTATTCAGGGTTGATTTCCTTTAGGATTGACTGGTTTGATCTGCTAGCTGTCCAAAGGACTCTCAAGATTCTTCTCCAGCACCACAGTTTGAAAGCATCAATTCTTCAGTGCTCAGCCTTCTTTATGGTCCAGCTCTCACATCTGTACATGACTACTGGAGAAACCATAACTTAGATTATATGGACCTTTGTTGGCAAAGTGATGTCTCTGCTTTTTTAATACGCTGTCCAGGTATGTCATAGTTTTTCTTCCAACTAGCAAGTGTCTTTTAATTTTGTGGCTGTAGTCAATGCCCACAGTGATTTTGGAGCCTAAGAAAATAAAGTCTGTCACTGTTTCCATTTTTTCCTATTTATGATGAAGTGATGGGATCTGATTTGCCATGATCTTAGCTTTTTGAATGTTGAGTATTAAGCCAGCTTTTTCACTCTTCTCTTTGACCTTTATCAAGAGACTTTTTAGTTTCTGTTAACTTTTTACCATTAGGATAGTATCATCTGCATATCTGATGTTATAGATATTTCCCCAGGTTATCTTGTTTCTAGCTTGTGATTCATCCAACCTGTCATTTTGCATGATGTATTCTGCATAAAAATTTAATAAGCAGAGTGACAATATACACCCTTGACGTATACTCCTTTCACCATTTTGAACCAGTCAGTTGTTCCTTGTCTGGTTCTAACTGTTGTTTCTTGACTTGCAGGCAGGTAAGGTGGTCTGTCATTCCCACCTCTTTAAGAATTTTCCACAATTTGTCATGATCCACACAGTCAAAGGCTTTAGCATAGTCAATGAAGAAAAGGTAGGTGTTTTTTTTTTTTTTAATTTTTTCCCTTTTCTGCCGGGAGCCAGCTCACGAGATCCCACCCATGACAGAGTCATGAGGAGAAGACCTGACAAGCAGAGCAACTCAGGCCTCAGGGATTCTCGAGAGGCTGCCTCAGCCAGCGCTCACCTTAAAGATGATATCTGTCTTTCTGATGTTTGCATCTGTCTTTCTGATGTTTGCTACAATAAACCTCTTCTTCTTTTCTGTGACTTAGGCAAAAGGCCTTTCCTGATTCTCTTCTAAAATAGATCAATCTGAAATCTCAATCAACAAGGCCCCTGAATGGTAGCACTCTAATAAAATTATCTGGGATATAGAATATGCTGATCTAAATTTCTTTTGCTAACATATTGGTTTGTTTAATAAATATACCTGTGCCTTTGGAGCTAATGTGCATGGCTGCTCCTTAACAACAGAACAGCATTGAGAGCCTCCACACAGAAAGCCCCAATGGGCACAGAGCCCTTTGTAGGAAAGAAAGGCTTGTTAGGAAATACAAAAAATATTGCTTTGTGAAATTGTTACTTAATCTATAGTCACTCACTATGTTTTTACTCTTAACGTATTTAGCCTATATAATGAAAGCATAATAATTAGGGATTTATATAAATAAAAGTTTAGTTTTAATACAAATAATAAGACAATTGTTAATTCAGCTGGTGATTTTGTTAAGAACTGACCTTTGTGCTATATTGTTTCAGCTTGCTGTTCTATGACCTTATGGGACCACATTCTTTTCTGTTAAGCTCAAGGCGTAGAGTAATTACCGAAAATAGGTTTTACCTTGAAACTTTCTATTGATGAATTCTTTCCTGCTGTGCCTGATACAAAAGCGTTCTGACTGATCAACCCTTATCAATGGAGAGTCACAAGACGTTAGCAGGCCCCCAGGCCGGAAGGTGATGTAAACAAAATGAACTAAGATATGCAAACGATGTGGGTGAGGGGCAGCACTGCGGACCCATTAAGCTGATCTGGCATGACTCTACACTTTACATCTGTTTCTGTGTACCACAAAAAATATAAAAGCTGTCTTAAAAATAATAAAGTCAGGAGACACTTGGAAACACCGAGACTCGCTGTGTCTTCTCATTCGTCTCGCCGACGCTGTCCATCCTGAGGGAACCCTGACCAGCTGGGGCAGGACTCCGGCACTTTTCCTGTGATCCAATGGATGTTAGCAATTTGAACTCTGGTTTCTCTGCCTTTTCAAAATCCAGCTTGTACATCAAGCAGTTTTCAGTTCACATACTGTTGAAGTCTAGCTTGAAGGATTTTGATTATTACCTTGCTAGCATGTAAAATGAGCACAGTTGTGTGGTAGCTTGAACATTCTTTGGCACTACCCTTCTTTGGGATTGTAGTGAAAACTCACCTTTTCCAGTTCTGTGGCCATTGCTTAGTTTTTCAAATTTGCTGACATATTGAGTGCAGCACTTTAAGAGCATCATCTTTTAGGATTTTAAATAGTTCAGCTGGAATTCCATCAACTCCACAAGCTTTGTTCATAGTATCGCTCCTAAGGCTTCATATATACACATGGGCTTCCCAGGTGGTGCTAGAGGTAAAGAACCCACATGTGAATGCAGAAGACTTAAGAGATGAGGGTTTGATCTCTGCGTAGAAAGATCCCCTGGAAGAGGGCATGGCAACCCACTCCAGTATTCTTGCCTAGAGAATCCCATGGACAGAAGAGCCTAGTGGGCTGCAGTCCATGAGGTCCCAAAGAGTCAGACACAACTGAAATGACTTAGCACACAGCACAAATCTATCTATCTATCTATCTATCTATCTATCTATCTATCTATCTATCTATCTATACATGAATAAAGGTGTTTTTTTCCTGATAAATTGTCCATATGATAAGGATGATAACAAAAGTCTACAGTTCAAAGATGAAAGTAGTAGAAATTGTTCATCATCTGAGTTATTTTAAGTCTTTTATTTATAATAATTGTTTCATAACAGGTATTGTTCTATGTGCTTCACACAGAATATACATTAGCATTCACAACAACCTGACAAATTAAGTACTAATATTCTGAATTCACAGAAATTAAAATGAAAGCATGAAAAGCTAAGTTAATCATCAGTGTTACATTTCAAATGTTTTGCAGAGCTATAATTCAAAGCCAGGTTTGATTCCAAAGTCAATGCATCTTTTAATTCTTACTTTATATAAATTCTAACCTGAGAGCAGCTACAACTTTTTGTCTTTGTAATGTGTGTTCTATTAATAAGAATCAAAGTTAGTACTCATTGCCATGGAGCCTTCTTGTGTTCACACATTTTCTATAGGTCACCCTTCTCAATCAGAATATCATTAATACATTCATTAATTTATTAATTTGTATCTTTCCCTAGCTGAAGCCTGCAATAAATCAGATCTGCCTTCTTTTTTTAATACTGCTAGGTTTGCATTTATGTTATGACCTTTCTTTTAAAAGTGTCACACTGTTTTTATCAGTACAACTTAAAACTAAACTTAACCAAACCATTTGCCAAACAAATTAGAAACTAATCTCTACATTCATCCTCCTTCAGGTTTCATTATAAATTATAACTATTCCTCTGTATTTCTCTGCGATGTTTTACGAATGTATGGGTTCATTCTATTTTATTACATGTTAAATAACTTTTCTAATATATTTTCATTTTTTCTGGCTTCTATCAAGATTACCTTGAATGATGATTTATGAACACTGAAGAAATCTACACCATGCATATAAAAGTCATGTTCTTGACATAGCACATCATCACAATCTATAATTACTCATTATGACACTTTCATTATCCAACATGATTTCAGTGGAGAGTGTTGTGTTTTGGATACTCTAAGTCCTCAGTCCTTTCTGAAGGTCAGCCTCCTTTGTTTTTGATAGGATACTTTAAAACAATTAGAAAGCTTATGTAATATAATTTTATCTTTGATAACTAGGAATTGACAATAGTAGATCGGTAATATTCACGAGGCTCTCCTAGGCTGTGACAGTCCTCAAAGAATGCTGAGTGACTTTGAGCTCCGCTTTTCATTTCATGCATAGCCTTATGGCATTTGAACTCCTTTAAAAGTGATTTCTCATTGGGATTCATTGAGGTCTCCCATCCTTTCTGACACTGTTCAGCATTGTGGTTTAGTCAGCTGTTTAAGAACCCGACTGTTTTAATTAGTAAGGACTGTGTAAGTATTAGGTATTACTGACAGTTCCATGTTCATTCGTCAGTCTCCTTTGCTGCGTATTCTCTGTCCTTCATCTAAATATTTGTAGTGGTGCACGTTACATGGTGGACTCTTCTCTCTTATCTTTTACTATTCCCTAGAGCTGCCATCCCCAATCTTTTTGGTACCAGGGGCTGATTTTCTGGAAGAAAATTCTACCACAGATCAGGGAAGGGAGGGACGGTTTCTGGATGATTCAAAGGCATTACACTTTTTGTGCACTTTATTTCTATCATTATTACATCAGTTCTACCTCAGATCATCAGGCATTAGATCCTGAAGGTGGGGATTCCTGACCTAGAGAACTTCATTAATTCATATGAGTTTGAATAGCAATTTATGTATTTATGACAAAAGTATTTTTAATGCTTTGTAGCACAGCTTATGTGAGATTATTATCTTTTCTCTGTTCAAGGATCCCTCTACCCTCTCCCCCAAAACAAGCAACCACACAATTGTGTTTAATATGCATTTTGTGTGTCTTACAATTTGTTTATGTAAATGCATTTATAAGTAAATTGTACTGTGATTTACTTACTTTTTTTTTCCCTTTTTTTCTACTAAATACTGTTTTAAGTGCTATGCTTATTGTTTTGTATCCATCTATTTACTTACTTTTTTTTTCCTTTTTTTCTACTAAATACTGTTTTAAGTGCTATGCTTATTGTTTTGTATCCATCTAGTTTGCTGTTTCTAATTGTTGTATCTACCGCTTGCAGCCACCATATTTTCATCTATTTCTCTCTTAATGATAATCACCCACATTACATCCAACTCACTTATCCCTGAGTAAAGCTGCAGTGAGTGTGCCTGCATACGTCTCTGTGTGGATCTCTAAAATAATTTAAAATATTCAGGAGAATGCTAAAGCATTGCTATTCCTTGAAAATAACCTATCATTTACATTCCCAAGACCAATGCATGTTTCAGGCAATATCCAACCTTTCAAGTTTTGCCAGTCTAATAGTTATAAGGTGATTTTAGTCTTAATTTACATTTTATAGCTGTTAAAGATTTTGAGAATCTCTACATAGGCTCTGTGTCACTTCTAAGGTATTTTAAAATATAAAATATCTATTAAGGAAAAAGACAATGATCCAGCATAATTGATGACTTGAACTTTAGTATCAAACATTTAACAGTGCCTTAGGTGCATAAGTATTATTAGCTGTAAAAATTCGGCAAGTCTCTCATTGTCCAGGTGCACTCACCACAAAGCCCCCAAGTCACTGGCCGCGGTTACCAGTAGGAGAATGTGGCCGTTTTCACTGAAGGTGGGTGCATATATAGACTTTGCTGTTGTTGTTTACTCACTAAGTTGTGTTCAGCTCTTTTGCAACTCCATGGACTGTAGCCAGTCAGGCTCCTCTGTCCTTGGAATTTCCTAGGCAAGAATACTGGAGTGGATCGTCATTTCCTCCTCCAGGGGATCTTTCCCACCCAGGGATGGAACCCATGTCTCCTGCATTGGCAGGTGGATTCTTTACCACTAAGACACCTGGGAAACCCATATATAGTTGTTCCCTGCCACTTATGTTCCTTTTCTTCCTCCTCTACAGTTTAGTAGTGCAGATATAGAAGTGTGTGTTCCATCTGACTTAACAAGTTAGATAAGATTTCTAATTTTGGTGAAATGTAACTTATCTCTCCATAACTCTTCTCATTCTTGTTAATTGGAAAAAAGAAAAAGAAAATATATCCTAAATACTCTTCATCATCACAAATATGTCATGAGTGATTGGCGAAAGAAATTAATAAAGAAAACTATGACATGAAAGAAACTAAGTGCTTGAGGTATAAATATACTCAAATATAAATGAGTAGGTAAATAAAAGATGATGCTGGTCCTAGAAATGTCATCTTTTTTATTCTTTGTCATCTGTTCTGTGGTAATTCTTATTGTTTTTTTCTAATTTTGTTTCCAGCTCTTTGAAATAGTTCCCATCCATGACATAAGGGTTAGCAGTAAGAGATATATGAAATCTATATGTCTTTCAATTCAGACTCTAGTGTAAAAACAAATTAATTTTCCCCTAAAATATAATATCTCTATAATTTTATAATGCATTCAGTGCTTTCTCACATCACAAGATAATGAAAATTCTTCTTTTCTCTGTCAATTTTAACTCTCCAGATACATTAATTAATCCCAAATTTATATTACCAGTCCTGATGGGTTCCCATACCTTCAAACTCATAAATTCAACTGCTAATTCTATGTGTTGACCTTCATATATCAATCTCATGCTCAGTCGTGTCTGAATTTTCATGACCCCAATGACTGCAGCCCACCAGGCTGCTCGGTCCATGGGATTTTTCAGGCAAGAATACTGAGGTGGGTTGCCGTTTCCTTCTCCAGGAGTTCTTCTTGACCCAGTGATTGAACCTGCGTCTCCTGAGTCTCTGGCACTGGAAGATTTAACTGCTGAGCCATCAGGTACCTTCATACATAACTGGCTCCTCAAAAATAAAACAAAAAGAAGCATTGGCTTCCTTCCTGCAATGAGCATCTTCCAGTCTTCAACATTTTAGGAACTGACATTTCATCACCAATTTTCTCAGGCAAAAATTTGTAAGAGTCATCCTTGACTTTTCTCTACCATTACTTGCTTTTTCTATCTTCAGGGAGATTGTCCTCCAGTGAATTAAGTGAGAAATCAAGTCATACAAGGATCCCAAGAAGAGCAAGTGCCTGGGCAAGGATTTTTTTGTTCTGTTTTGTGTGCCAACATTTAGTATAGTGTTTGTCACACAGTATAATAAACAGTTGTTGAAGTAGTGTATTATTTGATCAGCAAACAAAATGTGAAAATATTTTCTTAGTTTTCATTCAAAACTAATTCACTGGAGACTGCTTTGGTTTTGTTGACTAAAAACATGTTCAATTTTTAAAAATTTATTTGTTGATTAGTTTACTTATGGTTTAGTGCCAAACAAGTGCTCTCTAGTTGTACCATATAAATATATTCAGTCTTCTTCATAATTTCACTCATTCTATTCTATACTCAGAAAATATATCACAAGTTAAATGCATGTTAATCTGCATTGGCTGAGTCCCTGGTGGCTCAGCAGTTAAATCTGCATTTAACATGTGACATATTTTCAGTATTGAGCAAATCAGTGAGCCAATGAATTACACTTAGTTGTATTTGAGCCTTTGTTCACAATTCACAGAAAGGACTTCCCTGGTAAGCCTTTATTTAAGCCTTTGTTCACAACTCACAAAAATCTTCCCTGGTAGCTCAGCTGGTAAAGAATCCACCGGCAATGCAGGCTACCCCAGTTTGATTCCTGGGTTGGGAAGATCCCCTGGAGAAGGGAACAGCTAACCACTCCAGTATTCTGGCCTGGAAAATTCCATGAACTGTACAGTCCATGTGGTCACAAAGAGTTGGACACGACTGAGCAACTTTTACTTTGTTCACAATTATGTTTCTGTTTAAATTGTACTTTTACTTATATATGCATGCATGCTCAGTCATGTCTGACTCTTTGTGACCTCATGGACTATATGTAGCCCGCCAGGCTCCTTTTTCCATGGGATTCCCCAGGCAGGAATACTGGTGTGGGTTGTCATTTCCTCCTCAAGGGATCTTCCAGACCCAGGGAAACCTGCGTCTCTTGCGTCTCCTGAATTGACAGTGGGACTCTACCACTGCACCACCTGGAAAGCACTTTATTTGTATAAGTAATGATAGTAAATAGAAAAAAAAATCACGGGATTATAGAAAAGGATGTTGTTGTTGGTCAGTCACTAAGTCGTGTCTGACTCTTTGCAGCCCCATGGATGGTTGCACGCCAGGCTCTTCTGTCCTCCACTATCTTCTGGAGTTTGCTCAAATTCATGTCCATTGAATCAGCAATGCTGTTTTACCATCTCATCTTCTACTGCCCTCTTCTCCTTTTGCCTTCTATTCTTCCCAGCATCAGGATCTTTTCCAGGGAATCAACTCTTCTCATCAGGAGGCCAACATATTGGAGCTTTAGACTCTGCCTGACAAGGCTGTGATCCACGAAGTGGAGAAAATGATCTTAGAAGTGTATAATTCAGCCTCTTCACTTTAGGGATGCAAAAACAGAGTTTAATGGGCCTTGTTTCTTTCTCAAGCCTTCACATTTAGTCACTATCAGACCAGAGGAAAAGTCAGACCTCCTAATTTCTAGACAAGAGTTCTTGTCAATATCTTGCCAAATTTTGTGGCCAGAGTTAAAACAAAGATAAATGAATATTCAAGAATCTCTTCTGAATATCTGAAAATACAAATGTTAACATGTAAACTGCAGTGGGGGTGATTTGTTTGAAGCTGCTAAGAGATGCTAATTGTCTGAAATTATTATTGCCTGTATTCATTATATTGAAAATGAATGCAGAAGATAAAAATGGATATAAAATTGAGCATCTGGGAGGAGAGTAATGAATGTTAGGCAGCTGAAAATAAATGAGTGATTCAGTGACCAAGCTGATTCATTTTCATACTGTGTACTAAAAATTATAATGTTAACAATTAAAGAGCATGGTCATAACAAATATATAACAGAAGAATTAAATAGTTAAATGTGGGAAGCATTTAAAAAGTAGAATATAGCTTTTAGAAGTCTATCATTGTTTTTCATGTTCATAGCACTTAGGAACTTGAAATAGGAAGAAGCCATAGGAAAAAAAAAAAACCATAATGTACTCAGTAGGGTTATCTTCCTATTAGCCTTCTGTCTAGAAATTATCTGTATCTGATTTTGTTTAACTGTATCTGATTTTTCCCCATGAAAGTAGTATTTCCAACATGTATAGCATTACCTCTAGTGCTGAGGAAAATGGAATTATTTTCTGGAAAACAATAGTTAGGGCAGATGCAAACCTATTACTGTTAAAATGGGGAACACTAATCAGTGTTAGATGGAACACTAACTAATCAGTGTTAGATATTAACCAATCATAGTGGTTCTGAATTTAATCCTAGAGAACCAAGATAAAATAAACAATAATTTGCAAGCAGGATAATAGTTAGGGATACACTGACATAATTTCTCACTTGCCTTTTCTTGAATGTGTCATTTTTCCTGGTCAAAGCAAGATGTGGGCTGGGGTTGAGATGATGGGAGGATTTAGATCATTACCATAGAAGTGTAAAAGTGAAAAAAATATTAATGTTCCTATTCTGGCATTCTATATAAGATTTTGCTATAAAGAAACATGATTGAAAGATGGGTTTTGTAGAGAGAGCAGAGCAGGGGTTTTATGAGTTCCTTTAAACAATAAGAGAAAAGGCAAGGGAACTCAGATATAGCATTTGCAATATGTAGCTAGGTGAGCCAAATAAATGGATTATTGTATGGACAAAAAAAAAGTCAGACATACTAGATGGATAGATAGGTAGGTAGATAGATAGATAATTATATGCTATGCTTTTGGAATGTGAAGGTGATTCAGAGTTGAAACCTTTTGTTCCCAGTAGATTTCAGAGACCAGAACTGGGGGCATGGGGATGGGGTCACTTAGGTTCTGACCTACTACTTTATGAGACGAAGATGTGTCAGAGAGGTTAAGGGTAACCTGGAAAAATGGTATTCTTGCTTATATATCCACATAGATCCTACAAGATTTCCCCACAAGCTGCTTCAACCCCAACCTGGGCCAGTTGTCGTTGTTGAGTAACTGAGTTATGTCCAATTTTTTGCAACCCCGTAGGCTGCAGCAGAAGAGGCTTCTCTGTTCTTTGCTGTCTCCCGGAATATGCTCCAATTCATGTCCATTTGAGTTGATGATGCCATCCAACCATCTCATCCTCTGCCACCCTTTTCTCCTTTTGCCACTGTCCATGCCAAATTCAAGGAAGAAGTACAGCATGGTTGGGCAGGGAGAGAGCTGGAATTTCACTTTCCCAGGCCCCAAGAAAGGTCTTTGAATTGAATTAATGAGCTTTCCATTTGGTCCATTCAGCAAAGGATGAAGTAAATCTTTGGCAGAGTCTTGGCAAATTAGCTAGAAAGGGGGTTCAGTGCAGAGTATAGGAAATTTTCAAATGGCCTAAATTACTGTCAAGAACCAAGTTGAGGCAAACTGGACAGAATACCTCCTAGGCCTAACTATTGTGAGAGCAATTCTCCAGAGCATATTTACATGTCTTGTGATGGCTTTTGTCCTGGACTTTTTTTTTTTTTTCAAGGATGCTTGCAAAGCAAATAGCCTTGGAGCCTAGAGATAGAGTCTCTTTCTGAGAAAGAGAGTATATATGTTTTCTAACCAGTGTAATAAAGATAGGGAATGTCTTGCTGCCTTCCTTGCTTGCAGTCCAGGGTTATAAAAAATAAATCTGTCTTTGGAGGGAAGGAAGGCAGATTTACTGGCAATCCTTGTATGAGATTGAGATTTTCTAATCTTGCAGATCTTCAGTTATGAAACAGAACATATGTACAGATACAATTGGGGCCACTTCTGAATTACCCCCATGAGACCTGGGGGAGGAAAGGAACAGATGCAAACATGAAGCTTATGCTGCCTGCTGTGCTTTGAGTAATAAAGTGTCTAAACACATTTGAGTTCATTGTTTCTTTACTGACTAAACTATGAAAGTGTGGTGAGTCAACATAGCAGCTACCAGTGTTTTAAGGACCACTGAATTTCTTGACACTAACCAAGCCTAAAGACCAAACCTGGAACTGTATAAGCTAGGAAATTTATCTGCAAATACCAGTACCAGTAACAATCATATAGATAAGAAATGATGGAGACAAAGAAATAAACAGCCTTTTACAGATTTGAGGACCTGTTGTTCTGCAACCATGAGCTTTGTCACCGTTAAATCCTTTTCTAATAACATTGTTACTGTGTAGTTTAGTAAAATGTTGTTGAAAAAGTATGAGTAAACATGTCTGAAATTGGGATTCAAAGGTCAGTTTGGGGCAAGTTATGAGTTGATTACTATTGACAAGTTGCTTCGCCCTTTAGAGACTCACTTTTCTCATCTGTAAAGTGACATAATAATACATATAGCTCATAGAGTTATTATAAAGAGAAAATTTTTCATACAGCTATGATACTTGACTATTAGCCTTCAGTTTCAGTTCAGTTAATTCGCTCTGTCATGTCTGACTCTTTGTGATCCCATGGACTGCAGCACACCAGGCTTCCCTGTCCTTTACCATCCCCAAAAGTTTGCTCAAATTCATGTCCATCGAGTCAGTGATGCCATCCAACCATCTCATCCTCTGTCATCCCCTTCTCCTCTCAGAGATGTTATTTAGTGAAGTTGCTCAGTCATGTCTGACTCTTTGCAACGCCATGAACTGCAGCCTGCCAGGCTCCTCCCTCCATGGGATTTTCCAGGCAAGGATACTGGATTGGGTTGCCATTTCCTTCTCCAGGGAATCTTCCCTATCCAGGAATCAAATCCAGGTCTCTTCCACTTCAGGAAGACTCAACTATCTAAGTCACCAGGGAAACCCATTCTTTAAGGAAGTTTGCATTAAAAGTGATTTAAACTCTATCTATAAATTTTAACATATTATTAACTAAGTCACCATTCTATTGTGTATGCTAAATTAAGCAGAGGCAAGGTTCAATATCATTTGTCTCTTTAACAACCTTATGAGGTTCTTAACTCGCATTTTTCAGATAAAAAAACCTGAGTAAGAGGTTAAATAACTTGTCAAATATTATTCATTTAATAACCCTTGGAGTTGATTTAAAACACAGACCTCTCTGATGTGCAAAAATCTGTGCTTTTTCCATCTGCTTTTATAGCATTATGAAATATGTAGAAAAATGAAAATAAAATCACCAAACTATCACAATAGCCATTTTTTTTCATTCCTTGCAAATATATGTGCCTTTCAATTACTGTAAATACTTTTATGGTTCATCTTAGTTATAAAAATATCTATGCAGCTAGAAATGTGTTGGGTTACATACTTTTTGATTGATATGGAGCTCATTTAATGTTATACTTAACCTCAAAAACATTATTAATTTATTAATACTTTTTCACTGTGGAAGATATTTTTTTTACTGCATTTAGTCAGGAAAATTTAACTTTGATTTACCAATTAAAGTCAATTAGAAAATGTATCTATAAGGAATATTTAACCTTTTTCTAAGTGTAAAAATACTAAGTGTAAAATGTGCCATTTTAAACCAGAGAAAAATAGGTAACTGTATAATACAGATACAAAAATAAGATAAAATGACAGCAAGAAGTCCACCGCAAATGACTAATTTTTTAAGGGCCCAATCTTTAACTCTCTATCGCACAGACATAATTTACAAATATGTAAATTTAGATGTCTGTGGGAAAATAGCATGAGACTGTTTGCATTATATTTCTATCTCTAGAGCTCTAGGGTTTTACGTTCCTTTAAGACAAATGTAATCTATTATGTTCATGCCACAGGCAGAAAGAACTTGACATATGTTCACCTTGGGCAGTCGCTCACATACAAGTTGCTGAGCTGCACAGAGATGTGAACAAGTCAGTAAGAGCTCTCTCTTGTCTTCATATTATTTACATTACTAATCAAGCTATTTTCTTTCCTCTGCCTCATACTACAGTCTATAGATAATAGAGTATCAAACATATTACCTTGAACTCCTACACTCATAATTATGTTTCTTTAATAATTAAGTTAAAAAGATTTGCAGGATTAGCCTTTGGAAAGTAGATGGAAGTCTTCCTCTTTGAATGTGTGAGGAACATAGGATTTGCTCAGAAACCATTTCACCATTCTATCCTCAGCACATAGAACACAGGTGATACTCAAATGTATAAGGGGAAATAGTTTAAAAGGGAGAATGAACAGATTAACACGTAAATTATTAAGTGATTAAAGACGTTTAATGAAGTTTTGTCTTCATTTAAAACAGTTTAACTACCTAGAATGTAATATGCTCCCTGCTGGCTCAGATAGTAAAGAATCTACCTGCAGTGCAGTAAACCCAGGTTCAATCCCTGGGTCCAGTAGATCCCCAGGACAAGGGAATGGCTACCCACTCTAGGCATCTTGCCTGGAGAATGCCATGGAAGGAGGAGCACGGCAAGCTACAGTCCATGGGGTCACAAAGAGTCGGACATGACTGAGCAATTGACATACCCCTACAATGTAATATAAATATGTCACAGTAGATGATTTACAGAGCCCAGAAACTAACCATAAATCAACTTGTTTTGATTGAATGTTTATGTAACACTATATGAGGTCAGTAGTTTAAGCCCAGTTTCTGCTAAGTCAATTGATTACTAATTAGTAAATATTATTTTCTAATCAATAAAAAGTTATTTTTATTAAAATAATTACGGTGAGAATCAAAATAAATCCATCATTCCCTAAGCACATAGAAGCATATAAGATGGACTCTAGCATGCAAAAGAAGGTCATATAATTCTTTTTTGGAGGAAGTGTTCCTCACACTGAACCACATCATTAGTGTAATTGTGCTTTGAAAATGATTTTTACCAAAATAAAATATCTGGTCCAAAAGTAGGGGTTCTTTGTGGATTCCTACTTCTTATCTCCTTTAATCTTTGCTCAAACAGCACTTTGTCTCTCAGTCTTATTCTGACCACTCTTTGAAAATTGTATTTCATCCACCCTTAATTTGGATTCCTTTTTCCTTCTTTTGCTTTTTCCCATTCACCAATAATTTCTATATAGGTACTACATAATTAATTCATGTAGTATGTTTATTGTTTATCCCCCTCAACAAAATTTAATTTGCATATTGCTGAGAATTTTGTCCTTTTAAAGTGTCTCCCAGGTTCCTAAAACGTAATGCAGATTATTTTGTTGAATGAATAAGTATATTAAGAGCAATCCAATAAAATTTTGTTGAATAAATAAATGAATGAAAAATAATTATAGAGTAGATGAAAGTATATGGTGCATTAATAATAATAATTAAATTTTATGAGTTGCTTACCTTGTGACAAGTACTGTAACATGCACTTTAAAGTGTGATATAATTAATTTTTATAATTAACTACATAAATGGATACTGTAAGCATCTTCATTTTAAAGATGAAAAGAATGGGCTACATAGAGATTTAACCACTTACCCAAGAACACACTACAGGTAAACACTAGAACTGGGATTGTGTTGCACTATTACTGTAAGGAAAGAGAAAGAAAGGATAAGAGAGCAACAGAGAGAAGCAGAGAGACAGAGACAGAGAAACACGCTATCATTTAATATACAGGAATGCAGCCCTATTTAACTGAACAATTTTTCTGATATTCTGTTCTTTGAGGTAATGAAATTTTGAAATTGGAAAAAAACTTTAGAACAGTCTTTTCCATTCTGTTTTTCAATGAGAAAATCAAGGCCAGGTGCAGTAAGGATTTGAAATACATATATATTTCCAAGTTGCTTAATTATATCACTTAGCTTCCCAGCTATAAAATAAATTTATATTGAAGTTGAAATCAAACAAATGTAAAATTGGAAAACATGCATAAAATCCATTTTTGTAGAAATAGATCATTTCTATTTATTCACGGTTTAATTAGCACTTACACTATGCAGCACATGTATTGCTAGGTTTGGGGAATAAAGAAAGGAATGACATATTCTCTGACATAAAAATTGTTATTGTAAAACGATAAAGGGAGATCACTAACAATAATTTTTGAAAACCTCATTTTCAAAATTATCTCTTACTGTAGTATAGTTTATTTACAATATTGTGTTAGTTTCTGCTATAAAGTGAATCTGTTATACATTATACATATATCCACTCTTTTTTAGATTCTTTTCCCATATAGTATTGAGTAGATTTCCTTGTGCTATACAATAGGTTCTTATTAGTTGTCTGTTTTATATATAGTAGTGTGTATAAGTCAATCCCTATCTCCCAATTTACCCCTCTCCATCTTTCTCCCTTGGTAACCATAAGTTTGTTTTCTACATCTTTGACTCTATTTCTGTTGCAAACAAGTTCATTTGTATGATTTTTTTTTAAGATTCCACTTAGAAGTGATATCATATGATATTTGTCTTTCTCTAATTTATTTCACTCAGCTTCCCTGGTAGCTCATCTGGTAAAGAATCTGCCTGCAATGCAGGAGACCCCAGTTCGATTTTGGGTCGGGAAGATCCCCTGGAGAAGGAAATGGCAACCCGATCCAGTATTCTCACCTGGAAAATTCCATGGACAGAGGAGCCTGGTGGGCTACAGTCCATGGGGTGGCAACGAGGCAGACATGACTGACCAATTAGGCATGAATGATGACAATCTCTTGGTCCATCCATGTTGCTCCTCATCTTAAAGAAAGAAAAAAGCAAGCCAACCTTCAGGGGAAGTTTTAAAATCAACCTCCTAAATTATGAGCTTCCTTTCTCAAAATATAGTACCAAATCATATCCCAACTCATGGTAAAAAATAGAACAAATGTTTTGAGAAGATTGACTTCGTACATTCAATAGAACTCTCAAAGAGCAAGGTATATGACTATAAATTAATTTATTGAATCTCTTGTTATGACAGATGTTATGTAAAATTATTTCCAGGCTGTTAGCTCTTAAAGGTAACTAAACTTCACAACCTAAAGATTTGAGGCTAAGGACAGGCCCTCTCAGAAGAATAATAAAACAAGAGAGGCTAGTTTAGTGACATTCTTATAATCATTTATATTTTAATATAGATACCAGTTTTGGCTTTACATTTGATCAAACATTAATATGTTCTATCAACTTTAATCACATGAAAGTGTCTTTTGTGAGAATTATCGGTATAGTACCATTTACACATTTATTCAAATAATCAGCTTGGAAAATATATTCATGAAAATTTTCTTTTTAATCAGAAGTTATAGACTTAAAATTTCCATAAATGAAAACACTCACTTTAGTACACCTTACTCAGAATTAGAACTTGTTATAAACTTGTAGCATCATGTCTATCACCTAATAGTAAAATAACCGAATGAAATTTGTACTGTGAAGTATTTTTGAAAAACAATTTGTTCAAAGATATTTAAAAATGCATTCTATGTGCTGCTGTTGCTGCTGCTGCTGCTAAGTCGCTTCAGTCATGTCCAACTCTGTGTGACCCCACAGATGGCAGCCCACAAGGCTCCGCCGTCCCTGGGATTCTCCAGGCAAGAACACTGGAGTGGGTTGCCATTTCCTTCTCCAATGAATGAAAGTGAAAAGTGAAAAGTGAAAGTGAAGTCGCTCAGTCGTGTCCGACTCTTCACAACCCCATGGACTGCAGCCTACCAGGCTCCTCCGTCCATGGGATTTTCCAGGCAAGAGTACTGGAGTGGGTTGCCATTGCCTTCTCCAATTCTATGTGCTAGGCACTTTTATAGGAGTTTTAGCAGTAAAATTGGCCAAGTGTCTCTCCAAAATAACAGATAAGCAGGTGATTGATTATGTAATTCATCAGGGAGTGAGAAGTCCTACAGATTAAAAATAAAGCCTGGGAAGAGTGACGTTTTACTGCTATTTTATACAACAGGATAAGTAAGTCTCAGATGATAAGATAATATCTGAGCAGAGACCTGAAAGAAGTGTAGGAATAATCATGAGGAAATCTGGAAATATAGGGTAAGTGTTTCAGGCAAAGAAGTCCTCAATCTTGAGGCCAAAGTAGCTTTGAGAAGAGAAAGAGAGAAAAATGTTAGGAGCAAGACCAGAAAGGGAGTAGGGGAAGGTGATGGAGTTTGTATGAGTGTAGCCCACATAGGGATTTTGCTCTGAGTAAAGTGGATTTTAGCAGAGGATGCTATGCCTAAACATATTATTTTGAAAAGAAAAGTGAAAGTGTTAGTCATTCGGGCATGTCCAACTTTTTGTGACCCCATGGACTGTAGCCTGGCAGTCTCCTTTGTCCATGGAATTCTCCAGGCAAGGATACTGGAGTGGGTTGCCATTTCTTTTCTCCAGGGATCTTTTTGACCCAGAGGTTGAACCTGTGTCCCCTGCATTTCAGGCAGATGCTTTAAAATCTAAGCAGTGGTTTTGTGCAGCAGCCTCTGAAGTAAGGACTGGATTCCAGGAAAAAGTCAAGAGGCTTTTGTAGCAATTCTGTTGGGATATGGGACTTTCTTGAGCCAAGATGATATTGACTAAGATTACTGATCATCTGCCTGCAATGCAGGAGACCCGGGTTTGATCCCAGGGTTGGGAAGAACCCCTTGAGAAGGGAATAGCTATCCACTCCGGTATTTTTCTGCCTGGAGAATCCCATGGACAGTGGAACCTGGCCAGCCATAGTCCATGGGGTCACAAAGAGTAGGACACGACTGAGCCATACATTTTCTGTGGGGCATTGTGATTAGAGACAACAATTTAAGGAATTTCCTACAGAGATTATAAATGGAACATTAACTGGAATTAGGAAGGTTTTTTTTTCTTAAAATAGGAGATATTGAATACTATGATCCTGGGTAATGATCAGGTAAAGCAGAAAATAAAATGAAAATCCAAGGATAAAAGCCGCAGTTGATGGTACAATATCCTTGTGGAGGGAAAAGGGGAGAGAATGTAGGGCAGGAGTAAAAAACTGATCTTATACAGGAACAACAACTGTCTATCCATTGTAGAAAAACTGAAGTTATGGTTCAGAAACAGATTAATATAATAGTTTTAGTATGAGCTTATGGATGCTTATTTTTTAAACACAGTTTTTATTTTCCAGAAAAAATAAGAATCAACACCATTAGGTGAGTGCGAATGATAGATGTTCTTTTGAAAGTGTGTTAAAGGAAAGTGTGAAATAGTGATGCAACAAACTCTAGGAAGATGGGGCCAAATGGTTAGGCAGTTCTAATATTTTACTTATTACAAATTATGATTAAAGTGAAAAGAATTGACATCATTATGACTTGTTTCTCCAGTCACATTTTGTGTTACAGTTCAGGAGAAAAGCACATAGGAACAGTTTTAGCCAGTTCAAGATTTGTCTGGTAAGTATGAGTGGAGAGGCTGTATATTATTGCCCTGCTTATTTAACTTATATACAGAGTACATCATGCATAATGTTGGGCTGGATGACTCACAAGCTGGAATCAAGATTGCCGGGAAAAACATCAACAACCTCAGATATGCAGATGATACCATTTTAATGGCAGAAAGTGAAGAGGAACTAAAGAACTTCTTGATGAAGGCGAAAGAGGAGAGTGAAAAGCTGGCTTATAACTTAACATTTATAAAATGAAGATCATGACATCCATTCCCATCACTTCACGGCAAGATGGGGGAAAAAAATGGAAACAGTGACAGATTTTGATATCTTGGGCTCCAAAGTCACTGTGAACAGTGATTGCATCCATGAAATTAAAAAATCACTTGCTTCTTGGAAGAAAAGCTATGACAAACCTAGACGAGATATTAAAAACCAGAGACATCACTTTGCCAATAATGTCTGTATAGTTAAATCTATGGTTTTTCCAGCTCCTGTATGGACTGTGAGTGTTGGACCATAAAGAAGGGTGAGCAGGGAAGGATTGATGATTTTGAACTGTGGTGTTGGAGAAGATGCTTGCAAGTCCCTTGGACTGCAAGGACAACAAACCAGTCAAACCTAAAGGAAGTCAAACCTGAGTATTCATCAGAAGGGCTGATGCTGAAGCTCCAATACTTTGGCCACCTGATGTGAAGAACTGATTCATTGGAAAAGATCCTGATGCTGTGAAAGATTGAGGGCAAGATTAGAAGGCAGGATCAGAGGATGCGATGGTTGAAAGGCATCACTGACTCAATGGACATGAGTTTGAGCAAGTCCCTGGAGTTGGTGATGGGCAGGGAAGCCTGGTGTGCTGCAGTTCATGAGGTCACAAAAAGTCAGACATTACTTATCAATTGAACAACAACAATGAGTGGGGAGAGGAAATAGAGATAAAACTATCCACAAGAAAACAATTATACTAATGGGTCATGGAATTTAAGCCAAGTAAACATGAATGTGAACACAAGGAAGTGAAGGACATTAAAATGCTGTTAGGTCAATGGAAAGAAGATCCCAGTAGAGTCAAAGAAAAGTTGGAGTTGAAATCTATGGAAGAAGATAGGAAAAGAGTAGGAGTGTTTCAAGAATGAAATGCTTGCAAATGAGATGACAAAGAAAGTGCAGTTATTTTTAATGACAAGGTTATAGTCTCTGTGGAAATTGAAATTGTTAATAATTATGACAGAAATAGCATTGGAGACAGTGAGAGTAATCCAGGTTGTGAAATAGTCAAAGTCAGAGGCAAAGTTCCTTTAGGAGCCTCTGGGAGTTGGTATAAAGAGCAGTCATGGAAAATATAATCCCATGGCCTGTGCTTTCAGGCTGACACTTTTATAGACAGGAGAGGGAAAACTTTTTAGAAGTACCAGTGATGCATATTGTAGATTATAACATCATCTCCAGGGTCAGAGACATGAATGATGTAGAATAGCTATCATATTTGAAAGGACCAAAGAGAAGTTAATATCTCTACAACAGGAACAGATTTCCATTAGATCAAAAAGTAGAAATGGAAGGGAATATTTCAAAGAAAGTTGTATATATGGGGAATTTTATTTGTGCCGGACCATGAGTATCATAGGACAGAGTAGAATGTTCTATGGATTTAGCTATGAGAGGGAGATGGGGTTAGATTGAGCATATTAGAGTCTGGTGGAGCTGAGAGCCTAGTTGGTGTGATCTGGCCAGGCAGAAGATTGTGAGGGCTAATAATAGAAAGAAAAATGTAGGGTGTGATGAAATTCACCCTGAGGAGAATTTTCTTTGGGGAAAACTGTGATATTGAGGCTTTGATGTTGGGGAGAATGAACCAATGGGAAGCATTCCAGCATTCTAGAGCACGCCAAGGCTCCTTTTTCACTCTTTCACAAGAGCAATATTTGTATTTCTTGTTTGAGTCTCTCATTTCATTCGCATGTTCTGCTCTTTCAAACTAAACAACTCCATGAAAACAGAACCAAGTCTTAATTTTTAAAATATGTCCTTACTGTACTAACTCAGTGTGCTAAGGACATAGTAACTTGGTAGATACAAGCGTATGACACAGTAGATTATTTCAGGGTCAATATATTTTCTTTATCCTAAAATAAAAAGTTTTTGGCCTCATGCATATTCTTTACTAAGTGGGAAATTGATGGCATATATAAACTGGAAACCAAGTCATCATATAATCACTACCCCTTGATGACTCAGACAGTAAAGAATCTGCCTGCAATTTAGGAGACCCAGGTTCAATCCCTGGGTTAGGAAGATCCCCTGAAGAAGGGAATGGCAACCCACTTCAGTGTTCTTGCCTGGAGAATCCCATGGACAGAGTCTGGTGGACTACAGTCCATGGGCTCACAAAGAGCTGGACACGAGTTAATGACAGACATGCACAGAGGAGCCACATCATTTTGTTTCTATGCTATAAAACCAATATAATTTCCCCAAAGTGAAAAATAAAGCCTAAAGCGTTGTGCTTAAATGAAATATCAAAATCTCTTCCAAGAATTACCTATCTTCTGCACTATAGAGAAAATAAGCAAAGAACCCTTACTTTTCTAACCACTTGTGGAAACAATCCTCACATTCCAAAAGAAAAGACTTTCAGTCCCTACATTCATACCTTGTAGTATCATTCATCTTCCACAACCTTTCCCTGAAAAGAGATGAGAAAGACACAAAAGAGCCACAGTATAATTCTTTACAAGGTGAAGAGCAGGACTTCTGTGTTATCTTTAGAGGGACTGGGAAAAGAGAAATGCATGTCTATATATAATTAAAGCAAGAGTGACAGTAACCAATCAATTCCCAAGTCTATTAACACTCATGCCTTTAAAGACTAGAGCAAATGTCTGTTAACTCAGCATTGTCTATAATCCATCTGGCCATAAAACTTCTTTTTCACTTAATATAGTTTGAAAGCTGATGTCCACAAAATAACATAGGAGAGTACCCTTTCATGTAAACCAAATATCGATCACTTTAGTATATTTTAGATATAACTACTTCTTTCATTTGAAATATGAGCATATGACAAAAAAACTCAAAGGAAAATATTGGGAAAGCACTATCTATATGACCAGATTTCAATTATTGCTTATTTTTTCCTGTCTCTTTTAAACAATGTCACCAACTGGATTAGCAGCTAGCAGCTTTCTGACATTGCTAAATTCTCTTCTAATTGAACTGTAATTGCTAACCTCTCTTCCAGTTGACTCTCTGCCCATAGGATCTTATTGATAAAGAAGTTAGAGATTTGTAGAATCTAAAAATATTTGCTTCTTGTTTTTTTATCCTTAGTAAACAAACACATCTATGTGAATTATTCTAAATCAACTAAAATTTCCACTAGCCAGTAAAGGTAAAAAAAATTAAGTTTTTAAAAGTAAGACTTAATTGACATTTTCTTGCTGGATAAAGGGGTCATCAAAGGTTAAAACCGATTTCCCTACACAGTGGAGTGAGTAGCTATACACAGTATCAATTGTTTTACTTGGGAAATTATGATCAAAAACAATCAAAGTCCTTTATAATATTTGTTCTATATATAGAACAATGATAGCAACGTCAAGTATTAATCTTTCAAAGATAAATTTCAGGTGGCAAGATTTAATATATATACAAGGCTATGTAAAAATAAGTCTTGTTAAAATTAGGTTCTCAATAGAAAAACATAAAAACATTAATTTAATTGGTGAAGTTAGTGATTTGAATTGGCTATTAGTCTTAATTAGAGAAATGTAAAAATGTATCTTTCAGGTAATTAGTAATCTAAGCTTCTAATTAATTATTATATAATAAAAGTTTTAATCAGTAGATAAGAAAAGTTGTGATGATTACAACTATTGCCTTTGTAAATAGGTGACTCATGCAGCTTTCAACTGTTTTTAATTTCAGGCCTACACTTACAAAGTTTTATTTTTTAATTTCAGGCCTACTCTTACAATGTTTTAAAAAATAATACTTTTTTTGTTTTTTTTAGCCAACTGTATTACTCAGGCTTTTCTCTGAAAGTACATTCTCAAGCAAGGTAAATAAGCTAGGCTAGCTCTCATTTCCTGACTCTTGGGTCTCTAACGTTGTTAATACAATGCAAAAATATGCCCTTTTACATTCTATGCTCTTTTTCTCTACTTGCCTTGACCACATTTTATTTTTTCCTGGGCATTCTCTTTCATCACTTCTTTTTATGTAGTTAAATAGAGAATCTACTCAGCCTATCTTCCTCATAACAGGACTTTGTCTTGAAAGAATGCTTCAGTTGCATAACTTCTGACTGTTCTGTGGACCATTTCTGCAGCTTTCTTGCAGTTGCCATTTCTGCAGCTTTCTTTCACTCATGCAATCGCAGCCTGAAAATCTCCAACCCGTTTTCAGATTTTCTGGAATTTGTATTTATTTTAATTATTAATTTTCTTTGGCAATTTAAGAATCCTTCAATTTGTGATTTAATGTCTTGGGAAACTTGACTTGTAGGTTCTCCAGCTCTCAGGCTCACCAGAACTCTGCCCACCTTCTTCTTCCTCTCACGCACTTAGCAAAACCACAGATTTTTTTTGTCCAATGTTAGTAAACATGTCTGTTCAGTAAGGACATCTTATCATTTGGTTTTGTTGTAGAGGTGGTTTTTGCTTTTTTTTTCATGTTCTTTTTTCTATCCTACTTCCTTTGTGCAATTGATTTTTTCAAAAATGGTCATAACAGTATCTATCATCCTATATGGATTTCCAGACACATGTCTCTTACCATCAAAAGCTGGAGTCTGTTATACTCCCTTTCCTCTTTCGATCATCACTGAGACATATGACTGCATTAATTAATAACATTTGATCTAAATGATGCTGTGTGACTTCAAGAGTCAAGATCATAAAAGGAAATATGAGTTCTTTTTTGCTCACATACACTCTCTCTCTCAATATCTGTCTCTGTCTCCCTGTCTCTGTGTCTCTTTGTCTCTCCATTGTTTGTCCTTGGAAGAGAGCCAGAATGTTCTAGGAAATCCCACACGTGAGAACACATGAGAGGGCATTTGCAAGCATTAAAACTAACCACCCCACCCCAACCTGAAGTCTCAGCTGATAGCCAACATAACTGGTAAATATGTGAGTGAAGTGAGAGAACTCTCAGATGATCCCAGCTCCTTGTTTGAGCTGCATAGTTGATACTGAGCAGAGCAGATTTTTTTCTTTTAACTGTCAATCTCTTACTGAATTGCAGATTCACAAGAAAACATATTTGATGAAAATTTAGATATAGATATGTATATATTTCTCTTCAGCCAGGAAGTCCTAGGAAGGTTTATTATATAGCCCTAAATAACTTAAATACTCTTTTGTAGGTGATAGATTAGAGGAGATGAAAAGTCACTCAGGGAATCTCAGAAGTGATTAATGGTAATGTAGTCCAATTTATGGACCTTATTTAGTGGTACTTTTTGTGTTTTATTTAATTTTCTTGCAGTCTAGTTAATGGTCTAATGCTAGAAAGGGCATTTCATTTGGCTATGAAGTTTGTGAAGTTTATGAGTTTATCCAGAAATACAAGGTAAAAAATATCAAATGCACAGATACAGTATCTATTTTAAACTGGTAAAATAAAATAAGTAGGCACATAGTAACAACATTTGCAGGATTAGATGATAGTGTGATATTTTCAGATATACAGTTATATCATTCAGTTCAGTTCAGTCGCTCCGTTGTGTCCGACTCTTTTTGACCCCATGGACTGCAGCATGCCAGGCTTCCCTGTCCATCACCAACTCCTGGAGCCTACTCAAACTCATGTCCTTTGCATTGGTGATGTCATCCAATCATCTCATCCTCTGTCCGTCCCCTTTTCTTCCTGTCTTCAATCTTTCCCACCATCAGGGTCGTTTCAAATAAGTCAGTTCTTTGTATCAGGTGGCCAAAGTATTGGAGTTTCAGCTTCAACATCAGTCCTTCCAATGAATATTCAGGACTGATTTCCTCTAGGATGGACTGGTTGGATCTCCTTGCAGTCCAAGAGACTCTCAAGAGTCTTCTCCAACACCACAGCTCAAAAGCATCAGTTCTTGGGTGCTCAGCTTTCTTTATAGTCCAACTCTCACATCCATACATATGAAATATTTATTATATTCAATTCGAAGTTTCACCCAAATAATTTACAAATTTGGACTTAAGGCATGATATAAATTGTTATTGAGTGGAATTATTTACAATATTTCCCATATAAATTGAATTGACTAGCTCAATACATTGGTCAGATCTGGCTAGGTATATGAAAAGAATAGAAAAATTTTATACTAGTATTGAAATTTGTATTATTTTTATATTTTCAAGTTCAAGTTTTATAAAATATACTCTGGGAAATTAGAAAAATATTTCTTCAACCAGAAATGAATATAATAAAGAATAACATGGTTTGTAATTTGAATAAAAGTGTTGCTTTCTTCTAGTTTAGTTTCTTTGAAGTAGACAAGTAGAATATACTTTGTATTGGATTTTTAAGTGAGGTTGAATTTTTCTGATTGGTTACATAGAGAAATTCATTAAAAGAGAAATATTTAAAATTATGTGATACTATTATATTATGTCAAAATGCCTTTTTACTATTATTTAATGTTCTTAACAAAGAAGCAATGTAATTAAATGTAAGAGGGGGAGAGAGAGAAAGAAAGAGACAGAGAGAATAAAAGGAAAAAGAGTGAAAAACAAAAAAACAAGGAATTTATTTTGAGCAGTCCAAACAAATGTAAATAGTATTACAGTAACAGCAAAACGAAGGAAAAGAATTACTTTCTCCTGAAAAACTGTTGCCTTAGATATAAACAAATAAGTCTATGAGGAGAATCTGAAAATATATGAGGACAACAGAAGCCTTAAGAAGCTGAGAAGGTAAGCCTATCTCTAACTGAAGAGAGCCCTGAGGAAAAAGATCTTGTGAATGGCTATGGAGCTTAAAAAGCCAAATTTGGTTTTAACTGTGGATAAACTAACTGCCAAGTAATTTTAAAAATTTTCCTTCCTGGATATTGTGTGTATGTGTATATATCTATATCTGAAAAGTGAAAGTGTTAGTCGCTCAGTCGTGTCCAACTCTTTGTGACCCATGGAGGAGCCTGGCAGGCTCCTCTGCCCATGGGTATTCTCCAGGCAAGAATACTGGAGTGGGTTGCCATGCCCTCCTCCAGGGGATCTTCCTGGCCCAAGGTTTGAACCCATGTCCCTTATGTCTCCCACATTGGCAAGTGGGTTCTTTAGCACTAGAGCCACCATGGAAGCCCACAAAAAAATCCATGGTCAGAACATAAACTTTGTAATTATGATGTTCTGTGGCAAGAAAGAATGTAATTAAGTAGGTCTGGCATGGGACAACCATCAAATACTGCTTCCTTATGATTTCAAACTTTTCCTTCTTAAAAATAACAGGCAGGCACACTAACGCTTCACGATTAGTAAAATAAGCTTTCAGTGTGCTCCTTGCAATTCTCATGTCATTATTAAATTGATAATTCTTGTCTTTCCCAATGAATATTTAAATGTTTTAAGCTTCTTTATTTATAGAGCTAAATTCTTATTTTCTGAATGAAAAACTTAAGATTATTGATTGCATTGAGCATCCTCACAATAAAATAAAGCCATCTGTTATAGTTAACTAAATAAAATAAGAGCTGTAGTTCCATGGAAGCTAATTCTATTCAAATGTATGTAAGGTTTTTATTTGTTCATTTTTTTCAAGTCTGTGACATATTTTCTCAAAGAAATAATGTTATTAATGGTCCTCAGTCTTCAAGCTAGCTGACCAAAATCTGAAGAAGACTTTAAAAAATGGAGAAGTCTACTATGTTCATGGATCAGAGAAATTCAATATTGTTAAGATGTCAGTTCTTCTCGAACTGATCTATGAATTCAAAGCAAACTCAATAAAATTCCGTCAACCTTATGTCGTAGAGATGAACAAGTCCATTCTAAAATGTCTCCTAATATCCAAAAATATTTTGAATTTTGGAACAATTTGAATGACAGGTTATAAGGCCCACAATATTACCAAAGTAGTCAAACAAGCAAGGATAGATAAATAGACCAGGCATATATATGGAACAAAATAGAAGATCCATAAATAGATCCACTCATATATGGTCAATTGGTCCTTAAAAAAAGTACCAAAGTAATTCAATGGGGGAAAAATAGTTTTCTAAAAATTTTTGTCCTGAAACAATTGGAAATTCATTAGAAACAAATTTATCTTCATCTCATTATATAAAATATTACCCAAATAGATCATACACTGAAATATAATAGCTAAAACTTAAAAAAAAAAAAACTAGGAGAGAATATAAAAGCGTATTTATTACTTTGTCATTAAATGTTTCTTAGATATTACAGAAACAACTAAAACAAAAAAAATTAATAGCTATGTATCTATCCTAGTTAATTATGGCAAGTGATAGTTTTTCATTTATAGTAGTTGCAAAATTTCCCTTGGTTTAAATAAAATCAGAGAAGTCAAGCTGCAAGCTAAAATCCTATGCACTATTTTCCATGTAATTATCATGGTCAATTACAAAGGCTCCATCTGGCAGGCCTTAAGGGAGAAAGCTGCCCTCCCTACACCAGATGTGGTGTACAGCCAATGCATTGTAGTCTCTGAAGAGAATTGCAGTCAAAGATTCAGTCCCCCACATCTTCCCAATCCATACTCTTAATGCCATAGGTGTTCCTAAGCTAGATGTCTCCATTTGTGATCCATTTCTTGGGGCCCTGAGTCAAGGCCTCTGGGGAGACTTCCTGATGGAAAGTCTACAAGAGCTCCATTCTCCACTGCTGAGTACTATGAATTACATTCCTGATTCCAACTCCAAAACCCAGTTCCTGGTCCTGGGGTCCTCAGAACATCAGGAGTCTTTGGTTCTGGTCTCTTCCACAGTGAGCTAACCTTCTAGCCCTATCCGCCTGCCATTAGAACGTTGCAGCTGTGGGCACATACTTTCTCGTATCCTGGGTAATTGGATTGCAGCAAGTAAGTTAAGGTTTGACTCTTAATTTCAGTTGGTTTCTTGCTCTATTGACCATCTGCCAGCTTTTCTTCCCTCTGTCTCTCTCTTTCTCTCCCCCTTCACTCTCTCCACCCCTATGTTCTCTCTCTGAATCAGCTCTTGACAAAACCTAGTTTAACATAATTAAAAATATAAATAAATACATTAGAGGGTATGTGAAGGTACATAAACATTTCCATTGTATTTCTGGTGCTATTATGGTAATAGAATGGAAGAGATTGTCATTAAAACACTTTCCTAAAGTATACGTTTCAATGGTTAGATTTACCTTCAATTTAAAGAAGTTGTGGAATACAAAAATGAGTTTTTAAATAAATTTAAAAAGTACTATTATAAAAGGTGAATGTGCATAGTTTGGACTGTTCTTCCCCAAAAGAATGTTTATAAGAAAGTGAAAACATATTTTTGTTACCATTCTTATTAATTCTGCTGATTTGTCCCAAATGAGTTCAAAGTTTCTTATAGCCCTTATTTACATTCCTCTGAATGTTGCAGAAAAAGCAATTAGCAGACAGGTATTTTAACAACTCATCTTTTGTACATAATGTATATATTTTAAAAGAAATCATTATTACTAATTGTAAGAATATCATAATCCCATTTTAAAATATGCGAATAAAAAAGTATCAAAATATAACTATTAGAATGTTTCTTTTTAATTGAAAGGCCACAAAATTTCCTGCTGATACTAAAACAGCTTTTGAATTGTCAGCAATTTTCTCAAATTGCCGAATATTATTAGAAGTGATTCATGCTGTGACAACTACTTTATATTAAGAACTTTAGAGAAAACAAGAAAATAGAGTGCAAATTTATGTCAGATTCCTAGTCCTCCAGCCATGGAATTGCTCAAAAGAAAATAATACCAGATTAAATAGTTAAATATCCAATAACTTAGAGCCAAATAGCTATCTTGTAAGTTATGGTTATTATAATTTTTCACATAAGGACACCTCTGAAGGGTTCAATGTTATTTTAATTTTTCTCAGAAACATTACAGAAAAAAGTTTCTAATGTTTGAAAACTGTAAAATTACAGTTCCTTATTTTTAATGGATTTGTTGATCCCTAGCTATTTTACTTCTAGCAGCAATTTTAATAAGCACTTTCTAATTAAATTCTGATTTTAAAAATGATTTAAACAGATATAATATAATATAGTAATTGGAAAAAGAAATGGCAACCCACTCCAGTATTCTTACCCAGAGAATTCCATGAACAGAGGAGCCTGGAAGACTACTGTCCATGGTGTCATAAAGAGTCAGACATAATTGAGTGACTACCACACACATACACACACACACCACACACAAACACACACACACACACACACAATGTAGTAATAAAGCACCTTAGTGTTCTGCAAATATGTAAAATCTTTTTATTCATTGGAAGCTTTGTTAGTGAGCACCTGGAGCAGAATATTGCAAATTGCACTATGGAAAAATTCTGATTACTCCATGAAATAAAGATGTCAAATTGTTAGAATTGCTGAAAGATACATTTAAAAAAGTCCATAGACAAAAATGCTGATTTGCATTGAGAGTGTTTAAATGTTCTTTAAGCTTTCCTACATAGGCATATTTCATAAACATGTACTTGCAACAATTTTAAAAAAGTATCCATCTTGCCTGACAACTCTGAGGAAGCTGAAAAGATTTAGAAATCAAGGATTATTATCATATAATTAAAACCATAAGACATCAAACTACCAGAATGAGAAGACTGGATAGCAGCAAAGGCTCAGAGGGTAATGAGAGGATGATGACTGGGAGGGTTGGCATGATCCCGTCTTCTAATTTGGCTAGAAGGTAGCTTTTAGAGAAACTGTGACAGGAGGCTTGATTCCCTACTGCTTAAGTATAGTCATGCTTACATAGTAAAGGTATAATTGTAATCAGCCATGAGGCTTAAGGATTAGACTCTGATAGTGAATTAAAGTAGAATCTTGATTCACAGTTTCAGTCAGTTCAGTTCAGTCGCTCGGTCATGTCCGACTCTTTGCAACCCCGTGGACTGCATATATTCACAATTTATATCTTTTAAAACCATCGTGTGTGTGTGTGTGTGCGCGCATGTGTTTGTAAAATCTGTTTATGTCATACTGTCAAATACAACTTGCATTGTCAGTTTCATAGCAACAAATATCTGAAGGAGAAAACTTAGAGTCAACGGAAACAGCCAAACATAAATAAGAAAATCTGAAGTTTCATGTTTACTAAAGTCATCTTTTGTATATGATTCAATAGTAAAAGACATAAAATTTTTCTGCTTCTTTGTTTATATTATTCATTTTTTGCTTTGATGATGTAACCTTCTTCACCTAACTATTCATCAGAAGTTCTTTATATATTTTTATTTTTTCATATGTTCAGTTCAGTTTAGTCACTCAGCCGTGTCCAGCTCTTTCCAACCCCATGGACAGCAGCAAGCCAGGCTTCCCTGTCCATCACCAACTCCTACTCAAACTCATGTCCATTAAATCGGTGACGTCATCCAACCATCTCATCCTCTGTTGTCCCCTTCTCTTCCTGTCTTCAATCTTTCCCAGCACCAGGGTCTTTTCTAAGGAGTCAGTTCTTTGCATCAGGTGGCCAAAGTACTGGAGTTTCAGCTTCAGCATCAGTCTTTCCAATGAATATTCAGGACTGATTTCCTTTCGGGTGGACTGGTTGGATCTCCTTGCAGAACAAGGGACTCTCAAGAGTCTTCTCCGACACCACAGTTCAAAAGCATCAGTTCTTCAGTGTTCAGCTTTCTTTATGGTCCAGCTCTCATAATACATAACTACTGGAAAAACTATAGCTTTGACTAGATGGACCTTTGTTGGCAAAGTAATGTCTCTGCTTTTTATTTTTTTTTTATTTTTATTTTTTTTAGGAAAAGGTTTTTATTTTTTTTTATTTTTTTATTTTTATTTTTATTTTTTTTATTTTAGTTGGGGGCTAATTACTTTACAATATTGTAGTAGTTTTTGCCATACATCGACATGAATCAGCCATGGATTCACATGTGCTGTCTAGGTTTGTCATAGCTTTTCTTCCAAGGAGCAAGCGTCTTTTAATTTTATGGCTGTAGTCACCACCTGCAGTGATTTTGGAGCCCAAGAAAATGCAGTCTGTCACTGTTTCCATTGTTTCCCCATCTATTTGCATGAAGTGATGGGACAAGATGCCATGTTCTTTGTTTCCTGAATGTTGAGTTTTAAGTCAGCTTTTTCCCTCTCCTCTTTGTCTTTCATCAATTTTTCACATGTAGGTTAGTAAAAAAAAAAAATAGTTATTTTCCCAGTTACTGTATTTATTCCTGGAAAACAAATTCTAGGCACCATATAACTGTTATGAGAAAAAAAAAGAACTTTCTGTTAACTTTGCTAATCTCATTACTTAATTTTCATAACTAAAGGGACATTGATAATCATAATCATTATTGAGTATATCTCAACTTCAATAAATATATCAATATACATACTTGGATTGTAGAACTGGTACTTTTTCATCTATTAACCTGTTCTCTAATTTTAATCATTCTAAATTTATTAGTAGGACAACTGTGGTTGAATTCCCTATTAAATAAAGGTCTTAATCTTCTCTTTTAAGTTTTATTCTAGAACTAAAATTCTGAGTGATCCAATACCCACTTCCATACTGACCTTCAAAATCTTCTGTACAAAATGTGGTTAAGATAATTTTGTTCATCTCATGTCAATTCTTTGGATTCACATAAACAACACACATACTTTCTTTTGTCTTAACAAACCTACAAAATGTGTGTTAAACAGTGTTTCTGCAAGTAGATTTCATGTCTGAATCTCAAAATTATCATATAAACTCTCAAAGGTTCTTAAATATTACACTATGAAAGCTACTAGACTACTTCTTTGTTGAAAAGACATTACTTAACTTCAAACACTTTTCTTCAGTTTTATTTAAATACTTTATAAGAAAAAGAGAATGAGAGAAGACTGTTAACTGAAACTCAATGGAGATTCCCAATGTGCCCTTGGTTTTCCTGACAGCCTCAAGCAAGGTTCAAACTAGTTAATGTGCTAAATTAGTGGGAAAAAAATGAATGCTATCAACTCTAGTTCTGGGTTCAAAGATCTTAGGGAAGGTAAGATTTATCAAAAATGATAGACATGTGTCTCTGTCAAGATAGTAAAATATTTTAAAACCCAGTCAGTAAAATCCTAATTCATCTCATGGCATTCTTAGTAGAGTGTAAAACTTTCAAAGACTTTTAGATGTTAAAATTTTGTTTTAACAAAAGATGATGTTTCCTGAACAACTATTGCCTTATAGGCTATCAGAATAAGAAATATATTAATAGTGTTTAAATCTATATCTAGTACTTATAATCCAGCAAGAATTCACGAGAATAATAGATACAGAACATTTACATCAAATAAGCTCTTATATTACACAAATATACAGCAGAGGACATTTCCCTTGCTAAAGAAATATAGCACAGTCTTATATGATAATAAATTATTCCAGATTTCATTTACAATTACTTTTAAGCATAGGAACTTGACTAAGTTGGCAAATAGATCTTAGACACTCAAGAATAAAGGTTTCACCAAAATAATCTGTCAAGGTGAAAATATTTTTGCATTGAGTGGTGTAAACATATCAGAACATTGCTGAATCAAGAAAGGGATCAGAATGTAAGATATATTCAAGCCTATGCACACTCTCTCTGCTCCCTCAAATTGGAGTATGATTTTTCTTCCTAACTTCACACATGTGCACACACACACACACACACACACACACACACACAACCACATACACATACACCCAGACTTGTCTTGATCCAAGATCCACTGGCATTGTGGAGATTCTGTGTTTTAAGCAGAGCCTAGTAGAAATCTCTTAGAAAAAAGAAACAACCTATTAAACAGAAAACATAGAGTGACATCAGCAGAAGCAGGGGTGCAGAGTCAGAGGCAGATACAACTGGGTTTTTCTGGGTAGGGTACTGAATTTTCTACCATATGCCATGAGTGTGCACTGAAAGGAAAGTGAGTCCAGCTGAGATTTGGATTACATAAACTATTTGCAAGTGGAAAAGAGAACCATATATTCAACACACATACACCTTTATTGCACATACACTGTGCACACACTTTTTCTATATGAAAAAGAACACAGACCTATTGTGCCATTTGTGTTCTTGATCTTACCTCAGCTTGTGAGAGTCAATTTTAAATATTCAGGAATTTTTCCATCTAGCTGTTACATTCAGTTATTTTTAAACAAGCATTGAATTATTTAAACTGCCAACAAAATAAATTATGGTGAAATCAAAGTTAATGAAATATCAAAAGTCATAATTTCTTAATTATATTACTACATTTTGCTATTAACTCTGTTCTTTAAGTTAATTATATCTATTATATGTGTATGATTAGGGTACTGTTTAATGGATGCTACTGTGCATCTTTTTTGAATTCTTTGTAAAATAGAATAGTGTTGCCTTTCTAACTTGAAACTGGTCATAGTAGGATTATTTACAAAGTATGAACAAACTAAAAATTTGAGTTTTTTTGTTTGCAAACTGGTTATTAAAACACTCCTAGAACATCACAGTGTGATGCCTTAAAATTACATTTAAAAAGGGCTAATTTTCAACCAATAGATGTGAAAAGAAGAGAAGCAAAAAGCAAAGGAGAAAAGGAAAGATATTACCATCTGAATGCTGAGTTCCAAAGAATAGCAAGGAGAGATAAGAAAGCCTTCCTCAGTGATCAATGCAAAGAAATAGAGGAAAACAACAAAATGGGAAAGACTAGAGATCTCTTCAAGAAAATTAGAGATACCAAGGGAACATTTCATGCAAAGGTGGGCTTGATAAAGGACAGAAATCGTATGGACCTAACAGATGCAGAAGATATTAAGAAGAGGTGGCAAGAATACACAGAAGAACTGTACAAAAAAGATCTTCACGACCCAGATAATCACGATGGTGTGATCACTCACCTAGAGCCAGACATCCTAGAATGTGAAGTCAAGTGGGCCTTAGAAAGCATCACTACGAACAAAGCTAGTGGAGGTGATGGAATTCCAGTTGAGCTATTTCAAATCCTGAAAGATGATGCTGTGAAAGTGCTGCATTCAATATGACAGCAAATCTGGAAAACTCAGCAGTGGCCACAGGACTGGAAAAGGTCAGTTTTCATTCCAATCCCAAAGAAAGGCAATGCCAAAAATGCTCGAACTACCACACAATTGTACTCATCCCACACGCTAGTAAAGTAATGCTCAAAATTCTCCAAGCCAGGCTTCAGCAATACGTGAACTGTGAACTTCCAGATGTTCAAGCTGGTTTTAGAAAAGGCAGAGGAACCAGAGATCAAATTGCCAACATCTGCTGGATCATCGAAAAAGCAAGAGACTTCCAGAAGAACATCTATTTCTGTTTTATTGACTATGCCAAAGCCTTTGACTGTGTAGACCACAATAAACTGTGGAAAATTTTGTGGAAAATTCTTCAAGAGATGGGAATACCAGACCACCTGACCTGTCTCTTGAGAAACCTGTATGCAGGTCAGGGAGCAACAGTTATCACTGGACATGGAACAACAGATTGGTTTCAAATAGGAAAAGAAGTACGTCAAGGCTGTATATTGTCACCCTGCTTATTAAACTTATATGCAGAGTACATCATGAGAAATGCTGGGCTGAAAGAAACACAAGCTGGAATCAAGATTGCCAGGAGAAATATCAATAACCTCCTATATGCAGATGACACCACCCTTATGGCAGAAAGCAAAGAAGAACTATATTTTTTATACTGATGATTTACCTTTAAGAGTCAGCTTCAGTTTATAGCAGTTAAGCCAGTACCCTAAGTAATATAGTTGGTCCATGGACCACACATTAAAAACACTATCTAAGAGATAGTAATATTTATTTTTTTCTTAAAAATAAATGTAAATGTGTATTATATAATGTTGTGCATGAGCTATACTTCAATTTTAAAAACCTACCAAAAATAAGTATGATGGAGATCACATTTTATATAGACACCAGTTAGGAATTGCTTCTAGTGTATATCTCCAAATGGCTTGATATCTTTAGTCAGAAATTAAAGTAAAATTTGATTTCAATAAATAATATATGTATACTTACCTGTTGATATGATTTCTACATCACATTTCTAAAGGTCTCTCCAAATTTTACTGACCTACGAAGATAGACCTATAAGTGAAGGGGATAAAAAAAAAATCCCAGTTAAGAGTGTTTCAATATTAAAACTGTCAAGGAAACATCAGGGCAGTCAGAGAGCTTAATTAATTAATACTTGCAACTGGGATCAAATTATATAGGTCAGTTTCTCCAAATATTTCAGGGTTGACGAGAAATTAGGACCACTAATAAATGAAGACTGAGTGACATTAAATTAATGATGACTTTAAAGCTGCTGAATTATTGAACTCATAAGTTGAGTTTATCCTTAATAAGAAAAACAGCAAAGAGGAATCCATGCAATTAGCAGCAGCATTCTTGTAATAAAACCAGCTATTGACAAAAACAGGCATAGCATATTTTCTTTGAACTTGGACACCATGCTTGATAAATTAAAAGCATCATTATTTTAAAATAGAGGTAATTAGAATGATAAAAGTTACAAAAAAAGAAACAAAAAGATGTTAGTAATCTAAGTGAAAGTACTTGAAATCATTTGGAAACAAAGCACACATGAAATTAAAGGTGATATTTAATACTGATTTTTATTTGAGAATATTAGACTAAATAAAAGTTAACAAACCTCACAATACCAGTTGTTAAGAATTATGACTGACTCTAAACCCAATCAGTAGCATCTTTCACCATCATGCTTCCTTTCTCCCTCACTCCCATAAATAGTGCTCCAGGATGCATATTATACAGTTCCCTAAACTATTTATACTGTGTGACCATTTTCCTCCTTTTCATCTAACTAAATCCCACTAATCTCTAGTTCTCAGTTTCGACACTCTTTAGTTTAGACACTTGCTCTGAGAAGACCTCCCTGAATTCCTTTTTTGGTTAAGGATATTTCTATGTGCTTCCAGACCACTAAATATGCCCTATTGTAATCGCTCATTTTGCCTAAGCTGCCTATCCCTCTAAATTTCTTGGGAGAAAATAATCTGTCTCTCTTTTGTAACAATTCATCCTTAGCATCCAGAAGAGATTTTGATAAACATTTATTGAGTGCTTAAATGCACTAAATAATCTTTTAAGCTCCTTATTTGAAATATGAAGAAATTCTATTTAGGAACTGCTATTGGAATAACTTATAGGAGTCATTCCTATAATTTGCAGTTTACCTGTATGCATTCTTATCTCTTAATACCTGTTGCAGAGCAGTTTCACAAAACAAAACCCATAGACCATCTACATCAAAATTATCTGAGACATTGCTAAAATATCTAGATTTTGGATCTTACCCAATCACTTTTTAAAATAAAATTTCTGAAAGTAGAGATCTTCCCAGGTAGGGTGGTGAAGTGGTAAAGAATCTGCCTGCTAATGAGGGAGACTCAAGATATAGGTTCAATCCGTGGGTCAAGTAGATCCCATGGGAAAGGAAATGGCAACTCACTCCAGTATTCTTGTTTGGGAAATCCATGGGCAGAGGAGCTGGCAGCCTGGAGGGCTACAGTATGGGGTTGAAAACAGTCATACATGACTGAGAAACTAAGCACTGGGAATAGAATCGTAAGATTCCTGCACGTATTAAAATCAAGGAACCATGGTGAAGAGAAAACATAACAAGGATGGGTTTTTTGTTGACTTTTGGATACAGAATCCATACCATTATCTCACAAAACTATGGAATATAAAATTCTCAGCTCATGGACACATAGCAGAATTGTGTACAGAAGATATTAAAGATGTAAATATTTTGCACATAATGTGTAAACATAATGCAAAAATACTTAATAAATGGACCCAAAAATTCTGTCAAGTTGCATAAAGCAATATTTCAGAAGGCAACAGAAATAAGAGTGTAGAGGGAACTGACAGATACTTTCATATAAAGCCTAATGCATCACCAGGTATGATTTGTCTAATTTTATACCAATCTGAAGTTTAGTGGAATGAAATAAGCTATTAATGAGCTAGTCAGGAAAAATGAACTTACATTAGCTTCAAATCCAGTTGGCGCATTAGGATACCACAGATTCATCTGTTTCCTTTCAGTTTTTCTTTAAATAATATGTCATTTAAACTATGTCATATAAAAGCAACACTTGGAATTATTTCATAAGTCTTAACTGCTGACTTGAGTAAGTTATTTGAGAGGGAAAATAACTAGTGATCTTACAATCAGGATACCCATACATCCTAGTCTCCCTGGTGTGGGTTGATTTAATCCTATATTCTAATGTGATTATTAAGAGTGCTTCCTTCATTCTCAAAAGTCCCCCATTTGAACAATAAATGGTGTGACACCCAAATTTTAAACAGCATGAAATCATGGCATGAGTCCTGTAAAAGTTCTTAGAAAGAAAATATAATCTTTCACTGATAAATTTCTTGGTTTGTGTTAAACTTCTAAAACAAAATTATTATTGATATATTACTGAATTACCAGAAAAAGAACAAATATTTTTTAGCAACTCTAGTCTCTAGGCACATGTGGAAACAATCACAAAAGCAAGTAATAGAAAATAAAGAATATCCTACCTCAGGCTGACCATCAACCCTACTCAAATCAATTGACTGCCCTTTGCCTTTCTCATTCCCCTTAGTCATGTGGATTTATCTGGACTGGTATATAGACTATTAAATTAAGTAGCAAATTTCTAACTTGTGCCCATGTTGAAATGAAATTTCTTTTTACTCCAGGTTTTAATTCTAAGGAAAATTTAATAGTGGGAAACAGAAAACAAAATAAGAGAAAAAATAATTCCAAGTATTGAAGGAAATGTTTAGGTGACAGTAAGTCCTGTTGTCTTTACCTGGATAAGGCTTGGTAGAACTATATAGCCCCTAAGATAGCCTAAAAATTAGTTTTTAGAAGTCATTTACTAATATTTTGAAGATTTCACTTGCAGCTTCTACTATCATTCAAAGGGAGTCACTTCTGAAGTTTCCACACAGATATTTAGATTGGTAGGTAAATTCAATAATCTCTTCTGGACAGTTAGATCCTAGCCTCTGCCAGATGAAGTTTGAAATTTAAGAGTTTTATTTGAAATATATTTTGTTAATAACAAAGCACAACTAACTTGCTCTTACACATAACTGTATCTAAATATTGAAAATTAATCATCCATCAATTCTGTAGTCATTGACTTTGGCCTGATAACAAACAATTGTCATCTGGTTTCTTTATTGTGAAAATATACTAAGACAAGTATTATTTTTAATAGTTTTGCCTCTTGGACATAAACCTTTCAAGAAAGTGAAAATAATGTTCACTAAACAAATATACAATGACTGCCTACTTAAATGAATGGTTCTTTGGTTGAGCAAGTTAGAGGGAGTTCAAAAATCATAGATATATATTCTGACCTATGACACTCAAAATCTAAGTAGAAAAGCAAATGATTAGAGCTCAATATACATAATTCTTTTACAGTTTTTATTATAGTGCTTGGAGAACAGAAAGGATAGAATAACTATTAATAGTAACTGCTGATTAGCAGAAGACTATGCTTTGGGTCTTAATTGAATCAATAGGAGTTTTAAGACAGGAAAGGTTGATAGGAATACAATTATTAGCTAAGAATATTAGTGTGCATTAATATTATTTAAAATATCTAGAATCTTCAAAGTAAGCTCTCTTTTACAGTGAGATTGTGGAACAAGCAGAGAGAAATGCCCACATTCAACACTGAATAATATTAGAACCAAACCTAATTCAGAGGATTTTAATTGCTATTTGCTTTAAGATATTAGACATAGCATTAATTTTCTCTTCCCATTGAACTTGGGTAGTTACAGTAAACTCACAAAAATACCACCATGATAAAGTTTAGGAAAAAATCAGTGAATTGTCTGGTTAGAAAGCTAGTTCAAATTCCATTCAGTACGGATATCTCTATGGTTGCCAAAGAGTTGCTACATCTAACAATTCTAATGAAAAAAAACTCTCTACCTGTCTAGAATTGGGTTTTATTCTTTAATTCTAGAAAGTTTCACATTGCAGAAAGTTCAAATTTGCCTCCATGTAACTACTGTTTTTTGATCTGAAGATATTTCTTTTAGAATAATATAATAATTTTCAAATTTTCACAAGGTAATTCTTAAAGTGTTTCAATAATCTGTTATTTTTGAATATTTGAAAGTCATGTTTTTCTTTTTGTACTCTAACCTCAAGCTATATATAGCCAGCTCCTTCAAATATTAATTATTTATTGTGGTTTTCAGAACTCTATGAATCAGTTAGCTTTACTCAATACTGTTACTCAAAGTGGAACACCTATAACTTATTTGTAGTATGATCATTAATGGAAGGGCTTCCCTGGTAACTCAGCTGGTAAAGAATCTATCTGCAATGGAGGAGACCCTGGTTCATTTCCTGGGTCAGGATGTTTCACTGGAGAAGGCTGCCACTCCAATATTCTTGGGCTTGCCTGGGGGCTAAGATGGTAAAGAATCTGCATGTGATGCAAGAGACCTGGGTTCAATCTCTGGGTTGGGAAGATCCCCTGGAGGAAGGCATGGCAACTCACTCCAGTACTCTTGCCTGGAGAATCCCATAGACAGAGGAGTCTGGAGGACTACAGTCCATGGCATTCCAAAGACACAACTGAGTGACTAAGAGCAGCAAAGCACAGCACATGAATGGAAAAGGTTAAGAGGGAATGAATGCATGAATCCATAGTTATTATCAAGGCTTAAACAATAGTAAAACCATAAGATTTCATATTAGGTGTCTGGAATGTCATCTAAGTGTATACTTCTACATATTTGGCTTATATTTGAAACGTACATTAACAAAAATCCAGTTACTTTATTGTCCTTATGATCTGTATGTGCTATCGTCACAAAAACTTGTGTGAAAATTTTTTTAAAAAATGCTTTCTTGAAATCTTTGCTGTTTAGAGTTCAGTTGAGTTCAGTTCAGTCCAGTCACTCAGTCATGTCCGACTCTTTGCAACCCCATGAACCGCAGCAAGCCATGCCTCTCTGTCCATCACCAACTCCCAGAGTCTATCCAAACCCATGTCCATCAAGTTGGTGATGCCATCCAGCCATCTCATCCTCTGTCGTGTCCTTCTCCTCCTGCCCCCAATCCTTCCCAGCATTAGGATCTTTTCCAATGAGTCAACTCTTCGCATGAGGTGGCCAAAGTATTGGAGTTTCAGCTTCAACATCAGTCCTTCCAATGAACACCCAGGACTGATCTCCTTTAGGATGGACTGGTTGGATCTCCTTGCAGTCCAAGGGATTCTCAAAAGTCTTCTCCAACACCACAGTTCAAAAGCATCAATTCTTCAGCGCTCAGCTTTCTTCACCATCCAACTCTCACATCCATACATGACTACTGGAAAAACCATAGCCTTGACTAGATGGACTTTGTTGGCAGAGTAATGTCTCTGCTTTTCAATATGCTATCTAGGTTGGTCATAACCTTCCTTCCAAGGAGTAAGCGTTTTTTAATTTCATGGCTGCCATCACCATCAGCCATGATTTTGGAGCCCCCCAAAATAAAGTCTGACACTGTTTCCCCATCTATTTCCCATGAAGTGATGGGACCAGATGCCATGATCTTAGTTTTCTGAATGTTGAGCTTTAAGCCAACTTTTTCTCTCCTCTTTCACTTTCATCAAGAGGCTGTTTAGTTCTTCTTCACTTTCTGCCATAAGGGTGGTGTCATCTGCTTATCTGAGGTTATTGATATTTCTCCCGGCAATCTTGATTCCAGCTTGTGTTTCTTCCAGCCCAGCATTTCTCATGATGTACTCTGCATAGAAGTTAAATAAGCAGGGTGACAATATACAGCCTTGATGTACTCCTTTTCCTATTTAGAACCAGTCTATTGTTCCATGTCCAGTTCTAACTGTTGCTTCCTGACCTGAATACAGGTTTCTCAAGAGACAGGTCAGATGGTCTGGTATTCCCATCTCTTTCAGAATTTTCCGCAGTTTATTGTGATCCACACAGTCAAAGGCTTTGGCATCGTCAATAAGGCAGAAATAGATGTTCTTCTGGAACTCTTTCTTTTTCGATGATCCACCGGATGTTGGCAATTTGATCTCTGGTTCCTCTGCTTTTTCTAAAACCAGCTTGAACATCTGGAATTTCACGGTTCACATATTGCTGAAGCCTGGCTTGGAGAATTTTAAGCATTACTTTACTAGTGTCTGAGATGAGTACAATTGTGCAGTAGTTTGAACATCCTTGGCATTGCCTTTCTTTGGGATTGGAATGAAAACTGACCTTTTCCAGTCCTGTGGCCACTGCTGAGTTTTCCAGATTTCCTGGCATATTGAGTGCAACACTTTCACAGCATCATCTTTCAGGATTTGAAATAGCTCATCTGGAATTCCATCACCTCCACTAGCTTTGTTTGTAGTGATGCTTTCTAAGGCCCACTTGACTTCACATTCCAGGATGTTTGGCTCTAGCTGTTTAGAGTAGTCCATGCCTAAGTGGGTTGCTCTGTTTGTGAGATCCAAAACTGTTGCTTTGTTGGCTATAACATGTGTCTTATTTATTATTAAGGTTAACTCTCAACCTTCTTTGTAAATATTTTAATCTATTTTTTGCATTTCAAACTATTATTCTTTATACAAACAAACTAGTACTCCTTAGCCCTGTATTACTCATGTGCTTATAAATGACTCTGAATAATGCAGTGTGCCAGATGGATGGCATTAAAGTGGAATTTGATAGATTACACTTGAACAAAAGTATGAAGCATTTTTTAATGTCTCACAGATAATCATAAGATGGTGTTAGCAGGTTTAAAATATAAAAACTCTGGAAATCATAAAGAATAAATTATCATAAATACTTGGTATAAAAAAATGACCCTTCAGTGAGATAGAACTTTTGTTTATTGTGGAAAGAATAGCCAACATGAAAGTAAAAGTAAACAATTATTTATGATTTGGGTATAATTTGCTTATGCCAGGAGGGATTTGGCTAAATACTGAGATATATGAGACGAATTGAAATTAGGAGCAGGCATAGCAAGGGCACAGTATATAAGTTCAGATAATAGAACTGCAAAAAAATTTTCTGAAAATAGATAACATTTATGGGAAAATGAGTCTCAGTGAAAGTAGGAAGTTAAAAAATAATGAAGATGTTTTGGGACTCTAGTAAACAGTAACCCTCTACCTCACCCAAGTTCAGAACCAACTGAGAGGCAGACAAAAAGGTCAAGTCGATTGTGCTGGGCTGTTATACATTAGTCCCCAGCGAATACCCAAGTATGATCCCTCCCACGCTGACCTCGGACTTGGTGACGTGACTTGCCTTGAATGTAGTTTACATGAATGACCTTATCTACACCATATGCCACAGCAGAAATACCAAATCAAGCCCGTCAATCCATGTAGTTATGAGAAAGGATAAATTTGTGTTTTAATCCACTAAATTTGGGGCTGGTTTGTTATGCGTGCATGCGTGCTCAGTTGCTAAGTTGTATCTGACTCTTTGGGACCCCATTAACTGTAGCCCACCATGCTCCTCTGTCCGTGGGATTTCCCAGGCAAGAATACTGGAGTGGATTGCCACTTCCTTCTCCAGGGAATCCTCTCAGCCCAGGGATGGAACTCGCATCTCCTGCATTGGCAATGGTAAAGAATCTCAGTGGATTCTTCATCACTGAGCCACCAGAGAAGCCTGTTTTTTTTTTATACAGCAATAAGTCATTAAAACATTAGTGTAAATCAAGCAATAGGGCTGTTGATGAACATGGCTTAGGCATATAGCCTAATAGGCTTAATAAAACTGAATTCAGAATTAGGTAGTCTTATGCTTGCCCATGGACAATGCATTTTAACTAAAAGTCCCTCCCCGTAGATGCTGAATTTCTCCCATGAAAAATGTGCAGCATGAAGGAGCAGAACCAAATATTCCCTGTGTAAGCAGGAACATTCTAAAAGGAAAATAAGGAGGATTTGACCATGGAAACTCAGTTTTCTCACTCTAATTTAATCAGGTAATACTGTTTCCCAAAGGGTCCAGGGAACAGAGAGTAAGAGAGGAAATGGAGACAGGAATGCCATCTTTATTGTTGTCTCTCTCAATTCAGTTCAGTCACTAAGTCGTGTCCGACTCTTTGCTACCCAGTGGACTGCAGCATGCCAGGCTTCCCTGTCCATCATCAAATCCCACAGCTTGTATATCGAGTATATACTCATGTATATCGAGTCGCTGATGCCATCCAACAATCTCATCCGCTATCATCCACTTCTCCTCACACCCTCAATCTTTCCCAGCATTAGGGTCTTTTCAAATAAGTCAGTTCTTTGCATCAGGTGGCAAAAGTACAGGAGTTTCATCTTCAACATTAATCCTTTCAGTGAATATTCCGGACTGATTTCCCTTAGGACTGACTGGTTGGATCTCCTTGCAGTCCAAGAGACTCTCAAGAGTCTTCTCCATCACCACAGATTAAAAGCATCAATTCTTCAGTGCTCAGCTTTCTTTATAGTCTAACTCTCGTGTCCATACATTACTAATGGAAAATCCATTGCTTTGACTAGATGGATCTTTGTTGGCAAAGTAATGTCTCTGCTTTTTATATGCTGTCTAGGTTGGTCATTGCTTTTCTTCCAAGGAGCAAGTGTCTTTTAATTTCATGGCTGCAGCCATCATCTGCAGTTATTTTGGAGCCCAAGAAAATGCAGTCTGTCACTGTTTCCATTATTTCCCCATCTATTTGCCATGAAGTGATGGGACCACATGCTATGATCTTAGTTTTCTGAGTGTTGAGCTTTAAGCCAACTTTTTCATTCTCCTCTTTCACTTTCATCAAGAGGCTCTCTAGTTCTTCTTCTCTTTCTGTCATAAGGGTGGTGTCATCTGCATATCTGAGGATAATGATATTTCTCCCAGCAATCTTGATTCCAGCTTGTGCTTTGTCAGCCCAGCATTTTGCATGATATACTCTGCATGTAAGTTAAATAAGCAGGGTGACAGTATACAGACTTGACATACTCCTTTCCCGATTTGGAACCAGTCTGTTGTTCCATGTCTGGTTCTAACTGTTGCTTCATGACCAGCATACAGATTTCTCAGGAGGCAGGTAACGTGGTCTGGTCTTCTGGTCTTTTGAAGAATTCTCCACAGTTTGTTGTGATCCACACAGTCAAAGGCTTTGGCATAGTCAATAAAGCAGAAATAGATGTTTTTCCAGAATTCACTTGCTTTTCAATGATCCAGCGGATGTTGACAATTTGATTGCTGGTTCCTCTGCCTTTTTTAAATTCAGCTTGAACATCTGGAAGTTCATGGTTCACATATTGTTGAAGCTTGGCTTGGAGAATTTTGAGCATTACTTAGCTAGTGTGTGAGATGAGTACAATTGTGCAGTAGTTTGAGCATTCTTTGGCATTGCCTTTCTTTGGGATTGGAACGAAAACTGACCTTTTCCAGTCCTGTGGCCACTACTGTGTTTTCCAAATGTGCTGGCATATTGAGTGCCGCACTTTCATAGCATCATCTTTTAGGATTTGAAATAGCTCAACTGAAATTCCATCACCTCCACTAGCTTTGTTCGTAGTGATGCTTCCTAAGACCCACTTGACTTCACATTCCAGGATGTCTGGCTCTAGGTGAGTGATAACACCATCATGGTTATATGGGTTGTGAAGATCTTTTTTGTACAGTTCTTCTGTGTATTCTTGCCACCTCTTCTTAATATCTTCTGCTTCTGTTAGGTCCATACCATTTCTGTCCTTTATCAAGCCCATCTTTGCATGAAATGTTCCCTTGGTATCTGTAACTCTCTTGAAGAGATCTCTAGTCTTTCCCATTCTATTGTTTTCCTCTCTTTCTTGGGTTGTCTCTCTACTTGGACACAAAAGTAGGTGAAAGGAATCAATCCCTGTCCCCACGATTTCCACCAACATAGGCCCCAACAGAAGCTGGCTACAGATACCCTAACTATCATGAGACCTCATCTTGCAAGCTATATCACTGATATAATTTATAATCTCTGACCATCATATATCTTGTTTCTTCCTAAGAATTCAACTCAGTGTCCTACATAGGGTATACATGTAGTTTTGAATGAATGGATAAAAACACAGCATTTATAGTTTAAGTACAGTCATTGAACTCACTGAATTATTTTGCCTATGGGGAAAATACCCTATTGTAAAGTTTAATGTATTTTAGTGTGTACAAACAAATTAACAAATAAGATACCTAGTAAGTGTTTATAATTTTTGCTTAAGTCCTAGATATATTTATTTTTAAAATAACCTCCAACCTCTGCGCTCTTTGATGGCTATGTGCAATTTAATTACTATTAATTACTATTATTATTATTTCCTGATGTTCCTTATCAGAATATTTCATTTTATGCCAATTAGAGTATAATTATTAGGGTAATGGACTCTACAAAAACCAATTATGCAATGAGACTAGATGGGATTTATCTCTAGTAATTGAGTCTCACAATTTAAGACGAGAATAAGTGGATCAAAATGAAAATGTAGGTTCATTAATCCCCCAGGCATCAACAATATGGTTGAATTTGCTTTTTTACCCTAAATTAAGCTGATATTTCACAGTGTCACTTCAGTTGATATATAGGCCCAGTTCAGCATGAGTAAAGAAAGTTATGCTCTTCCACTTACAATTCAGCCCCAGGCCATACATCTTCCACAAAACTTTTTCTTATTAGAGCTTTACATTTGATCCAGAACAACAGTGTAAATATGCAGTAAACTATCATTTGCAAAGTTTACTTAGAACTTATTTTTAATCTTAATTCCAGTTCTAAGATGCATAGTATCCATTTCTCTTTAAAGTAAGCAGAATAGACAGCCACTTGCTTGGTGTTAGAGTATTGCTCTGGGAATATCCCAATGCCCAATCTTCAGAAATCATGATAAAATTCTGAATTCTAGAAGATGCATTGCTTTAAGTAAACTCACTCTAAATAGGTAGGTAGCAATACTTTAAACTGTATTTGTTTGAAAAAGAAGACTTGATATTAAGTTTCATAACAGGAGGAGAAGAGAACATGAGGACAAAGCATACCTGGGGACAAGATGGAAATGGGCAATACTGAAAGACAATATTAATTTTATAAACACACCACACACATGCGTTTCTTTGGGGAACAGATTTTGATAGTCAAAGTGGTTCTAGAGAAACATAATCTTAAGAATGTGTTTTCTAAATTGGTTCTAGGTTTTGTTTAATTGGCTTGAGTGGCTCAGTGATAAAGAATCCTCCTGCCAATGCTGGAGACCCAGGAGAAGTGGGTTTGATCCCTGGATCAGGATGATCCCCTGGAGAAGGAAATAGCAACTCACTCCACTATTCTTGCCTGGAGAATTCCATGGACAGAGCAACCTGGCAGACTACAGTCCATATGGTCACAAAAAGTCGGATGCAACTGAATGACTGAGCATGTATGCAATCAGTTTTAAAGGCACTGATAATGATTGCCAGTAGTAAGGAGAGAATGGATGGTTCATGGGGTGATGTGGAATAGAGACAAGCAAAATATCATCTTTTGATATTTCTAATCAAATACTTATAAGAATCAAGGTTATGAGTGACCATATATTTTTCAACTTAAAACATTTTTGTGAAAACAAGTATAATGGAATTGTTTATTTGCTCCTAATTGCACTCGACAAAATGAGTATGGTAAAAGATGAGCTCAAGGCTTCTAATTACCTACTCAAGTATCACATAAACTGCCTAAATTTTTCTGTGTCCTCTGAAAAAAAGTCCTTATGTCCTGTAGTTGCAGAGTTAAGATTGCTAAAACCCAAATCTGGAGTCTCAAACTGCAAATGGCTGAATTGCAGTACAAGCAATTACCCACTTTGCAGAGTATCTACTATTAAAGTAAGGCACTGAATTGGAAAGGAACAGGATATTGTAAACTGGAAATATGAGAAGATTCTGATGAAGCTGGAGATATTTAACCCCTAAATTCTGAAGAATATTTTAAACAGTAGAAGCAATCCTCCCCATTTGGAGCCCATTCTGTAATTACTCTGCTTTGCTTGAGAAAATTGTGACGATCTCCGCTGAAGTAATTTCCTGGCAAGGCCCTACTGATTTTCCTCAGAACCTCTCTCCAACACTTCTCTTTGCTTCTAGAACTATAACTACATTTAAGTCCTAGTTACTCTACATTCCAGTAGAACTATATTGGTTTTGTAGTTTACATAGACAGAAATCTGAAAGATTTATATGGGAATGGAAAATAAAAATAATGGATAATACTGGAAGGAATAAAATTGGATGCAGTTGAAATCATTGATATTAGCCCACTAGGCAGAGATTCTGGACTCAGTGTTGTAACTTGGGGATATAAGATGGTAACCATGGGAATAACATAGCCTGCAACTGGTGGAATCTCCACACTGATCCCCCGACCTGAGGGGTGGGAGCTATTGTGGTAGAAAAGTTCAAATAAAAGCCACTAGAACTGCCTCTCCCTGGAATAATAGTAAACCAAAAATAATACTCAATTCCTGGAGAGATTACAGAGATAAAGTGCCACCATAAAGATCGTACAGGATGTAGAGCTATGATTCCCACCATATCCCCATTCAACTTACCTATCTGGCCTGTGCTGCAAACAGAGCTTGCAAGTGACAGTGTGAAAGTGAAAGTATTAGTCACTCAGTCGTGTCCAATTCTTTGCTGTCTGATGGGCTGTAGCCTGCCAGACTCCTCAGTCCATGGAATTCTCCAGGCAAGAATACTGGAGTAGGCTACCATTCCCTTCTCCAGGGGATATTCAGACTTGGGAATTGAACCCGGGTCTCCTGCATTGGGGGTGGATTCTTTTTCATCTGAGCCACCAGGGAAGCCCCTGAAAGTGATTGTGAGTTATTGTGTAGGTAACTGTGTGGTGACTCTAATTGCAGGTGCTATACCAGATGCAGTTTCATTGCTTGAGAAAATTAACACGTACACTGGCATCTGATATCCAGCAATTTATCTGTCAAATGCTTTTATCTTGATATCTGTCAGTAAAACCACCAGAAGCAATTTGCTTTCAGATGACAAGCCTAGCAACACAGCTTCACAGACGTACTTCAGGGATATATCAAATCTCAAGCCCTCTGTCATAATCTAGTCTGTGGGAACCTTAATTTCCTTTCCCTTCCACAAGACATCACACTGATCCATTACACTTCATTTGTGACATTATGCTGATTAAACCCAGTGAGCAGAAAGTAACAACTACCTTAAACTTATTTGGAAAGCATTTGTGTATCAGAGGATGGTAAGTGAATCTGACAAAAATCCAGGGGCCTTTCAACCTCAGTGAAATCTCCAGGGTTCCAGGGGTAGGAAGCATGTTGAGACATCTCTTCTAAGGTGAAGTATAACTAGTTGCATGTGGTCCCTCTTAAATTCAAAAGAGAGGCATGGCACTTAAGGTGTCTTTTTGGGGATTTGGAGGCAACATGTTCCTCATTTGGTTGCATTATTCTCAGTATCAAAGGACTCAAAATGCTGCTCATACTCAGTGAGGCCTAGAACAAGGGAAGGCTCAGCAATGGACCCTGTGTGCTAATCAGTCTCCTCCTCTACTTTGGCCATAGTCGTGGTGGTTTAGTTGCTAAGTCATGTCCGACTCTTGCGACCCCATGGACTGTAAGCCCGCTAGGCTCCTTGGTCCATGGGATTTCCCAGGCAAGAATACTGGAGTGGGTTGCCATTTCCTTCTCCAGGGGATCTTCCCAACCTAGAGATCCAACCTGCATTTCCTGTATTGAAGGAAGACTCCTTCACTGCAGATGAATTCTTTACCGACTGAGCGACAAGGGAAGCTTCCACTTTGGCCACACTATTCATCAGATCCAATGGTGCCTGAAGTGTCAGTGGCAGAGAGATGCAGTTTTTAGCCTTTGGCAGGCTCTTATATGTGAATCACAGCTTGGGCTCTTAGGATTTCAGAGGAAAGCCCTGCCATCCTCTGCATATTGATACTCTCTTTACAGGAACCATGGGCCATCAAGTTACCATGTAGCCTGAGCTGTCCACTATGCACGGGATGTTATCTGACTTTCCAAGTCATAAGATTGGGTTTGCACAGCAGCACTCCATCATCAAGTGGAAGGGGTAACTTCACGGTTCGGCTCCAGCAGACCCTGAAGAAACAAATTAGTTCACTGGAAGGATTTCTGTTCTTCATGGATACCTCATATCAGAGTAGTAGTGCTGCAGCTGTTCACTTTTAGGGGGTGCCGGCATAAGTAACATTTATAAACTAGGCCTTTTTTCTCTATCTTAGTCAACTTATTGTGGAAAACTCCCTAATAAACCAGTAGAGACATGTGCTGAAATGAAGTAAAAATAGCAGCAGTAAACCATGAGGAAATGGCCCAAATGTCCATGGGGCTCACTCCTTCCCTGAAGGACAGTGGTGACAGGAATCCTCCCAGTGGGCATAACTTTGAGCAATGCATCTTGTCGTTAATTTTACCTAGAATAATAAATAGCCTGAGGTTCAACTGTACAGCAACCATGGGATGTGGTCAGTGGTTTAGTGGGATGATCAAGTCCTTGGCCTGAAGACTAGGCCAGTTCAAGTCTTACAAGTTAATAACCAAGAAGTAGTAGTGGACTGAAGCGAAAGTCAAAAGAAAAAAATCACTAAAACAGTAAAAGCGAAGCAAATCAATAGCAATAAAGCATCTACAATTGTTCTTATAAACTTATGTTACATATACTAGGCACCTTGCTAATTTCAAGGCAATGGCACCCCACTCCAGTACTCTTGCCTGGAAAATCCCATGGACGGAGGAGACTGATAGGCTGCAGTCCATGTGGTCGCTAAGAGTCGGACACGACTGAGCGACTTCACTTTCACTTGCTAATTTCTTTACTTACTTTAACTCAATACATCCTCACAGTTCTATGAGTTACGCCATCATCATGTCTTCCGAAACAGCAGAAGGTCTGTGTGTTGTTTTTAATTATACAGAGACAAGCCTCATAAATCATCTGTTTTCCTCACAGATGGATGAAACTTGCTTTCATATCAAAATATTTTATGCTTTCTCCCTACCATCTTGCCTCTAAATTGCATATCACTAAGGTTCACATCGGTAGAAAAACCAACTAATTATGTTGTGACCCCCATACTCCATCAAAAATCACTCATAAGCCAAGGAAAAGACAACTATGATGACACATATAGTGCTGCTTTTTCTTTAAAGTACGTATCTGGAGCTTAGCTTTGATTACTGGTGATCACCAGTTACTCACTTGCTTTCACATTAAGTGCAATTAATTGTTGGCAGATAGTTTATGATTCTGGGATAACAAAAAAAGAGAGAGAAAAAGAGAGATTGAGGGAGACTAATTTAGAAAAAAATTGGTAATAATTTACAAGGTGAATTTTCTTATGCCCTTATGGTAGAAATTAAAACCAATCCGATAATAATGGACCTCATTCCTTGATGTTATCAATTTCCCAAAATTACATATTAATTTATTTTTAGATTCTTTTTATTATGGATATTGAATTTTATATAGATAAATGAATAGCTTAAATCTATTAATACTTAGAGATAGATTTATGGTCTTCTTTAGTAGGGATACCTGTGTAAGTTTTTTTTTAATTAAGATTTAGGAAGAGAGAGAATAATAAATGTTCCTATAACTAATATAATATACTGTTTAATGGTATTCTGGAATAAAGAAATGCCTGACTATATACGTAACTCTTCCATTTATGGTATTTCTTTCTTCTAAGGAAATACAAAATCTAGTGCCATAATATTTATGTATGTTTAAGTTAGAATGTGAATTTCTGCCATTATCCATAGGAAGTAAAACTGTTGTTTATGATAGTCACATAGCAGATAATTATACTGAAGATTTCATTTTCAGTTGCCTCCAAAGATTTTTATAAGAAGTAGCAAAACCTAATTTCATTATCCACAGTACCCAACTATACTTTAAAAACTGTTGTAGTTTAAAATTTTTTGAATAGCCCTTTCAATGAGTTTTATTTTTTTTATTTATTATGTATCAGAGTTGGAAAAAAAAAAAAACAAAGATAGCATTTCTCTTCTTGAGAAGTTCACAAATGTAAACAATTCATTATACTACATATTTTTATTCTAATTCTCAAATTTCAAGTCAGAGGCTAAACTTTATGAATTTAAAGAGAGAGCCATGTGGAATACCCAGTCTGAAAATGTGCAAGAATGAATGTAGAACACTCAAAGTCAAGCATAGTTCTTGTAGAACCATCTTCCCTGGAACAAAAATGTTATAGGAGCACTCCTACAGGTTATTTTAAGTGGTTTGTTTTATGTCTTACTCTTCACTTTAAGACCAGCGAAGGAGACAAAAAACAAAAAGAGCTACATAGCCTAAATTCCATCTAATGATGTCAGATTTTACTAACACGTTTCTTAGGCATATGCATGAGATTGAAGCAACCCATGTGAGTGACAATTAAAAGTGGACAGAAAAATATGACATTATGCTCAAAAAGAAGATATATCTGTGAATACATCATCCTCATTAGAGACTTAAATCAGTGATGTAATTTGATTTGTTAGAAATAGTTAGTCCCTTATTTTCTGAAAAATATGTAATTATTTCATGTGCCATAACACAAATGAGACTTTGAACTACCATTTATTGAGCACCTAGAGTGTGACAGGTCCTGGACTAAGAACTATATGTATATGATGTCCTTTAAGCCTTGCAACAAGACTATGAAGTGAGCATATGCTATGAGTATCCTCTTCATTGAGATCAAGAAATCCAAGTTCAGTGAAGTGAAGTAATTTGGTCATTGTCATAGACTGACAATATCTGGGTAAATGCCAGAGTCTGTGCTGTGCTCCTATGTTTGTTTTATAAATACCTAGAAAGTATGTAGATGCATTTAAACAAGAATATCTTACTTTTAATTCACTGTTGATTCATCTGTCAATGAGCACGTTTTGATGAAATCATGAGATCTACTGTTCAGATTAAATAAATCAGTCTAGGAATTCTTCTATAATTCCTAAATAGACTTCTATCAGTTTTATACATTAAGATTTCAAGCCCAGGAGACAGACTTTCTAGATTCAAAGCCCAGCTCCCATACTTAACAATATTATTTTGTACAAAATGCTAAAATATTTTGCACTTCAATTCCTTCCATGATGAATAAGAATATAGTACCTACCTCATAAATTTGAGTTTATAATCTATTAAATAGAGTAGACATGTAATAAGAATTCAGGAAATATTAGCTATTACAATTCTGTGTAAGAAAGGAGAAATAAGAATGTATATTCACACTTGCTTGTATTTTCATGAAGAAAGAGTAGAAGAATGAAAATAAAAAACTAATAAAAATATCCGCCTACAGGGAGAGTAAAAGTGAGACTTTGATTATAATTTTTTATATAGTTTTGACTGTACTTCGTTATCAGCATCCTTGGTGAATGTATTTCCCTGCAATTATTAAACCTAATTTTTCTCTTTCAGACAGTATGATATATTTTTCTAATCTACACAAAGTTTTACATAAATTTCAAGTTTTATAGATAACATTTGCTAAAGTTGAGAGTGTTTAATAGAAAGGTAAATGGTAGGATTCTGTGATACAGTTCTAAATAGCAAATATTAAGAATAAAGAAAGAATAGAGGGAAAAATTGAGTATAATTCAACAAAACAGGAAAAGGATGTGACTTACACTTCATTAAAAGTTCCGTAAGAGCTAGCAAAATCATACTGGTAAGTGAAAAAAGTCAAATCACTACTTTAAGTGAAAAAGAGGTATCTAGAGAGTGAAGAAGTAGCTAAAACCAGGCTCAATTGCCTCAATGTGTGTCTGTGCATTTGTGGAAAAAAGGAAAATACAAGTTTTCCCTATTCTGAAAAAATCAAGCCAAAGTAACTCAAGTTAAAGGAAGAGAGATTTCAGCTAGACATAGAAACAACAAAATAAAACATCTTTTGACTATTATGATAATAAGATATTATCCCTGAAAGTCTTTGAGGGGGTGACATGCAACACGAATGTATTTAATATAGCTGAGTCACTAACGAGCTTCAGGACTACAGATGAGGTCATATCATTTCCAAGAGTTCTACTAACTCTGTTATTCCATGATCTTGAAAGTCAAAAGCAAAAAGCAAATCACTACATTTCAACAGTTTATCCTGTCACACACACACACACACACACACACACAGCTATATTTTAGTTAGATTTTTATATGTACTTTTTCTAGTATCACCATCTTTTTGATTAATTTTGGTCACTTTTTATGCTTAGATTATTTATAATAGAAATAAAGTGTTATTGTAAAAATCAATTTTGAGAATTGTATATTTTGCTTTTTACTTTTCTTTTTACTTTGTCAACAATGTCCGTCTAGTCAAAGCTATGGTTTTTCCAGTAGTCATATAGGGATGTGAGTTCAATTATAAATAAAACTAAGCACCAAATAACTGATGCTTTTGAACTGTGGTGTTGGAGAAGACTCTTGAGAGTCCCTTGGACAGCAAGGAGATCTAACCTGTCCATCCTAAAGGAAATCAGTCCTGAATATTCATTGGAAGGACTGATACTGAAGTTGAAGCTCCAATACTTTGGCCACCTGATGCGAAGAACTGTCCCTGATGCTGGGAAAAATTGAAGGCAGGAGGAGAAGGGGCCAACAGAGGATGAAATGGTTGGATGACATCACTGACTCCATGGACATAAGTCGGAGCAAGCTCCAGGAGTTTATGATGGACAGGGAAGCCTGGCATGCTGCAGTCCATAGGGTTGCAAAAAGTTGGACACAACTGAGTTACTGAACTGACTTTTACCTTTTATAAGTAGTTTAACATTTTTACTGGTATGAGATCAGTTTTAAGGGATGAACTGTCTGATTTGATTTTAATGTTTATTATGTTTGCTCAATCAAAAATCATATTTGAGTATATAACTTCATGAAGTTCCAGGAACTCTCATTTTCTAAAGCATGGCATACCAAGGATATTACCTAATTTTTTTTTATCTGATTAGCATTGTTAAACTAAACTTCTCTATTTTGAAACAATGTCTTCTAGACCAAATCTAACTTTATTTTGAATGCAAGACAACCTAAAATGGTTAAACTCTAAATGCTAACTTGTTTATTTGGAACTTTGGAGGCCTCAAATCATTTTAAATGAAATTGAAAGGTGCACATTCTTAATTTAGTTTAAAGAAAGCTGCAAATCTAAATGAACATGTTCTCTTCTTCAATCAAATGAAATATTATAATACTGAGTACTTAAACATTCTCATAGACATAAAAATCATCTTTAGTTTTCTTTCCTCATGCTCAGCAAATCCAGACAGAGCCCTGAAAGTCAAATGATAATGTTACTCCTATATTTAGTTTTCCTCTATTTTAGCCACACCTCTCCTTACTAGTAGCAATTATTGGCAAAAAAAAATAAAACTATTAAAATGATATTCCTGTCAATATAGTTTCAGAAAATCACTGCATAACAATGCAGAAGTCTTTTTAAATTCACACACTCCCTCCACCATCTCATTCTCCAAATGATCTGCCAACAATTGTACTTTAATAAATATATCATAAAACCAACAATGAACTTATTAGGCTATGTTGCATACATTGTGAACTCTTTTCTTTCTGAAGTGATGTTTGACATCCTAAGTTTGCTTTGGAGGGGAGAAAATAAGACATAGAAATCAGGAATAAAGGTAATGCTGCTTAAATGTCTCATTTTTCCTCTAAGCCACAATACAATAATTGCTCTGATTTATTCTTATCCAGCTGATCATGGAAAAATTGATTCTATCAAATGTTTACTTTTTATGAGTATTTCTGCTTTACCAATAGTCCTTTTCATTGTCTACCACGTTGTACAATTTGTGGCTCTAGGAGGCACATTATGCATTGTGTTCTGAGCCATGTAGTGCACATTCTTCTTAAAGGAATAATGATTAATTTGACTGATAATTGACTTTGTTCTAAATAGCATGCCATCACTATACTGACAGTACCATATGTTCTCATTAGTCAAAATTCTCAACTACCAACTGTATAAATGAATTCAGTTTTGGAAAGCAATGCTTAGAGTTTTATCATCATGACAAACACAGGTGATGGACAAGCACTCTTATCCCATTATAACGCACAGAAAGGCTAGTTAAATCATAACAATTAAAGAAGAAGCTAATTCAAAGAAAACAAATAGCCTCAAGTACCAAGCTAAGAGACCAAATAAAGCCAAAGATTTACACAAGTTGACTTTGTGGTCTCCTATGAAACTTTCAGGTTAAAATAGTATCTAGGAGTAAGAATCTGGATTTCCAATGCTCACTGTAAGGCATGAAATTTGTTTTTAATCCCAGCAAGGTACACCATCAAAAAAATTCCATTGCTCCCTAACTCAGAATTTACAACAAAGAACACTTCTTCCCGTCAGCCTAGACCAAGTATAAAAAAGTTTGCAGTGTGATCAGTGTCAGTGAAATATTATTACGTTGATCTAAGAAAGAAATGGAGAATTTTAACAGCAAAAAAATGGAAAATGTTTCTTCTAAGATAAGACAACAGTGTCCATACTCACCACTATTATTCAACATAGTTTTGGAAGTCCTAGGCATGACAATTAGAGAAGAAAAAGAAATGAAAAGAATCCAGATTGGAAAAGAAGTAAAACTCTCACTATTTGCAGAAGACATGATACCATGCATAAAAATCCCTAAAGATGCTATCAGAAAATTACTAGAGCTAATCACTGAATTTAATGAACTCACAGGATACAAGGTCAATACTCAGAAACCCCTTGCATTCCTATACACTACCAATGAAAAATCAAAAGGAGAAACTAAGGAATCATCCCATTCACCATTAAAACAAAAAGAATAAAATACCTAGGAATAAACCTACCTAAGGAGATGAAAGAGCATATACATAAAAATATAAGACACAGGTGAAAGAAAGAGAAGATGACATAAACATATGGGGAGAGATAATACTGTGTCTTAGGATTGGAAGAATAATATTATGAAAATGACTTTATTACACAAAGTAATCTACAGATTCAATGCAATCTCTATCAAGTTACTAATGGCATTTTTCACAGAACTAAAACAAAAAATCTCCCAACTCGTACAGAAACACAAAAGACCCTGAATAGCCAAAGCAATTTGGAGAAAGAAAAATGGAGCTGGAGGAATCAATCTTCCTATTTTCAGATTATACCATGAAGCTACAGTCATCAAGTCAGTATGGTACTGGCACAAAAACAAAAATATAGACCAATGGAATAAGATAGAAAGCCCAGAGATAAACCCATGCACTTACGGGCAACTTATGTTTGACAAAGAAGGCAAGAATGTACAATGGAGAAAAGATTTTTTCTTCAATAATTAGTGCTGTGGAAACTGGAAAGCTATGTGTTAAAGAATGAAATTAGAGCACCTCTTGGTGTACACCATACATGAAATAAACTCAAAATAAACTGAAACTTAAAGACGTAAATGTAAGATCAGAAAATAAACTCTTAGAAAAAAACATAGGCAAAACACTCTTTCACGTAAATCACAGAAAGATCCTCTTTGACCCACCTCCTAGAATAATGGAAATAAAAACAAAAATAAGCAAATGGAACCTGATTAAACTTAAAAGCTTTTGCATAGCAAAAGAAATCATAATTGAGATGAAAAGTCAACACTCAAAATGAGAGAAAAGAATTGCAAATGAAGCAACTGACAAAGAATTAATCTCCAAAATATAAAAGCAGCTCATGCAGGTCAATATCAAAAAAAAACAAAAACAAAAACAACACAATAAAAAACTGGGCAGAAGTCCTAAACAGTCATTTCTCCAAATAAAATATCCATATGGCTTATAAACGCATGAAAAAAAATGCCCAACATTGCTTATTAATAGAGAAATATAAATCAAAACTACACTTAGATTTCACCTCAAACTGCTCAGAATGGCCATCATCAAAATTCTATAAACAATAAATGTTGAAGAGGATGTGGAGAAAAGGGAACCCTCTTGCACATGCTAAGTCACTTCAGTCACGTCCACCTCTTTGTGATCCTATGGACCATAGCTTGCCATGATCCTCTGTCCATGGGATTCTCCAGGCAAGATTACCAAAGTGGGTTGCATGCCCTCCTCCAGGGGATCTTCCCAACCAGAGATTGAACCCGCATTTCTTATGTCTCCTGCACTGGAAGGAGGGTTCTTTACAACTAGCATCACCTGGTGGGAATGTAAATTGACACGGCCGCTATGGAGAACAGTATGACGATTTCTTTAAAAACTAGGAACAAAACTACCACATGACCTAGCAGTCCCACTATTGGGCCTATACTCTGAGAAAACCACAATTCTAAAAGACACATGTACCCCAGTGTTCACTGTAGTACTATTTACAACAGCCAGGACATGGAAGCAATCTAGATGTCCATTGACAGATGAATGGATAAATAAGATATGGTACATATAGAAAATGGAATATTACTCAGCTGTAAAAATAACAAATTTGAGTCAGTTCTAGTGAGGTAGATGAGCATACAGCCTGTTATACAGAGTGAGGTAAGTCAGAAAGAGAAAAACAAATATCATATATGAATGCATATATATATGGAATCTAGAAAAAAGGTACTGATGAACCTCTTTGCAAGGCAGCAGTAGAGACACAAGCATAGAGAACAGACTCGTGGACACAGCAGGGCAAGAAGAGAATGGGTTGAATTGAGAAAGTAGCATTGAAACATACACATTACCATATGTAAGAGAAATAGTCGGTGGGAATTTGCTGTTTGACACAAGAGCTCAGCCCTGTGATCTGTGACAACCTAGAGGGGTGGAATGGGGCAAGAGATAAGAGGCAGGTTCAAGAGGGAGGAGACATATGTATACCTATGGCTGATTTGTATTGATGTATGGCAGAAACCAACACAACATTGTAAAGCAATTACCCTCCATTTAAAAATAAATTTTTAAAAAAAGAAATGGAGAATTTTATTTGTGTCAAATAAGGATTATTTCATAGGAAAAACTCTGACAAAGCTCTGAGAACCGTTCCACCTGTCAGAGATCCAAGCACAGGTAAATAGATTTTTGAAACCAAGAATGTAAATTAAATGCCATAGATAGTTTGCATAATACAGATTTATCAGTACAGAATGGTGAGTCATTGTGACCCCTTTCAGGATCAAGAAGGAATTTTATCTTTTGAAGAGCTGTCTTGGTTCTATAAGAATGTTACTCTTTATGAATGAATAGATATTTCTACTGATTGGGAAGGTCAATGCATCATGCAGATACATAATGCACAGTAGAGGAGAAAGAGGAAGCTAAGAGCAGATAATTTTTTTCCATGTTTAAAATTTTCTAGGCATGCCATAAAATATAAATTTTATCTTATCACTAGTATTTTGGATGAAAAGTGATTTTGAAGAAATCAAGAGATTCATTATGCCCCATGTATGTGCTAAGATTTGAACTTCCTTGGTGTGCATTATGATGATATTTCTAGTAAAACAGAGTTGGGAAGAAACTAAAGAGTTCATCTTTAGGAGAGTAGCTAATAACATTTTTTACATGTGTACTTGGAAATATTAGCTTAGAAAAAACTAGTTTGCATAGAGCCACATGGGTAAATATTAAAACATACTTCAAGTGAAAATTTCAAGAAACAAAGTGAGATTTATAACATGATACAATTTAAAAAATAAAAACCCATGCATTCAAAATGTCACATATAAGTTTTATAAGGATGAGTTTATATAAATAGTGAAATTGTATCAAATCTATTAACATGAGTGCTTATAGCGAAGAGGAAATACACATTTGAAACTGGACTGTAAGGGGAAAAAAAATAACATAAATGGTCCTCCAAATAAGTGAAGATTCAATTATGAGACTATTCTATGATGGACAATGACAAATAACTCTGTAAAACTCATCTCCATTAAATAAGACAATAAAACAAAGCATAGACTTTTAAATAGCTTTTTGGGAATAGAATGAATAATGTGACAATTAAATACATGTATAAGTAAACAACAACTAGAACACTATGTATCTGAGCTGTGAGATTCTACCTAAAAGCTAATAAGGCAGAAGTTTCACTTCTTCCAAGATGACAGTAAGAGGAGTTCTGTAGACCTATGCACCTCCAGCAAAACTGGTGAAATTTATCCTTAAACATACACATTTAATGTCCTGAAAATAGTCCTAAGGGCAAACAACAAATGAAAAGTATATGCTTAATGAAATCTAAATAAAATTATTTAATGAAATAAAGAGTCTATGGTGTCTGAACCAAGACCTGTTCTGTTCTTCCTCGTTCCAACTCAGTGATACGGAAACTCTGCTCACATTATTATCGTCAAGAACCCTACTCCTTTACCCCCTACTCTGAGTTGGAGAGTTATCCTGGAAGAAGCAGGATGTCAGCATTTTTGATCCTACCCCCATCTCCCAGTTGCTTGCTGAAACTAAGTTCCAAGTGAGTGCGAACTAGAAGTGAAGGCTCCCTTTCACCTAAACACACTCATGGGATGCAGTGCTTCTGAACACTGAAACCCAGATCATCTTTCCACAGTTCATGGGGTAGAATGTTCTACACAAGAAAAGGCAAGCCAAGGAGAACTTGAGCTATTGTGCTCAATTACTAAGTCAAGATCTATTGCCCCTGGCCCCAACATCAGAGCCATTGTTAAGAGATTTGCTCTGGGAAGAAGCAGGAATACAACAGAGTGCTCCAAATCTCTCTGCTTAAGAACTGACTTCCTTTGCAGCTGAGTGTGAAGTTCAAGATCAAGAGTACTCTCAGAAATAGTATAGATTGTGATGAAAGGCAACTGGGAAGAGACTGGCAGATTCCCTGGAGAAATACATACCAAATAGTTGGCCAGAAAAACCAAGAGACAAGCAGAAGTTTGCTTTTGGGAAGCAGAACAAATCTCAAGCTTTGACAAAGGAAACGGTCCGTTTCCAAGCACTTGAATTTGATTAAATTAGTCTGTGGAAGAATTTATGCCTCAGGATATTGTTAAAAACAATAAAGCAATCAGCCAGCACTTAGTGTAGCTGAACAGCTGGGCGTGGTCACCCAGGGAAAGAGATCATCAGAGAACCCTGCTAAAACCTCTGTCATTGCAGGATGAATATGGGTTAATTCAGGGCTATACACCCTGAGGAGCCTCTCATTGTCCACTGGTAGAGAAATGGATAAGAAAATGCTAATATAGTTACACAAGGGAATAATATTTGACAGTTGAAATTAATAAGCTGGATTTGCACATTCTATACAGATTGATCTCAAAAGAATAATGTTGAGTGATAAAGAAAGATCACACTTAAGATACACACTTAAGTAAAGGTATAACAGGATATCAACTCTATGAGGTAAACTTACTCCCTTAGCAAATGACATGAAGGAAATATGAAAATAATTTCTTCCATATAAACTGCTGTTTTAATTTAAATGCAGTATTTATTAATTTAAATTATAGACAATTTCTTTTCATTTTCTGTACTTCCCTTTAGGCTTGAAATGTTGCATAGTTAAAATACACCATCTTATCATCATGTATTAATAACTGGGCTATAAGAAAAACCATGGAAAAGATGTTTACTGTATATTAAACTGAAAACAATGAAAAAACAAAAATCAGAAATAAGTACAGATGACGGTGATTGAAATCAAGTGAAGAAGTTTTCCCATAATAAATAAAATGACTTTCCTGAAATTTGTAAATTACTACAACCAACTCAAAAACAAAAGTTCTGGGAAATCCTAACACATGTATGTATTAACACATTAAGTTTCCACCCTCTGAAAACTCTCACAGACTGCAGGTTGGAATATAGATTGGTACCATCACTCCAAATCTTTGTTGTGATGAGACAAGAACCAAGGAGCATACACTCGCGTGACAGTACTTTTGAGAGAAACATGTCAAAATGTAGTAAAGTTCAAAATGCATATATTCAGTATTTTAGCAATTTCACACATAGTAGGTATAAATATTCAAAGATGAAAATAAAAGCTGTATATAGTTTATGGATTTATATATTTATAATAAAATCTTGTATGAAAGAAGCAAAGAATTTTAAGTAATGGCTACCTTGGTGTAAAAAGCTATATAAAGCCAGGGGCCTCCAACTATATTTTAAAGGTTTTATTTCTTTAAGAAAAAGTTTAGAGAAAAGTACTCATAATGACCAGTAAAATTCTAAAAGAGTAGGAATCATAAAGCTGGCCTTTGATGTAACTTAATGAACACTGGCTTTCTTCTGGAGAAGGCAATGGCACCCCACTCCAGTACTCTTGCCTGGAAAATCCCATGGATGGAGGAGCCTGGTAGGCTACAGTCCATGGGGTCGCTAAGAGTCAGACACAACTGAGCAACTTCACTTTTACTTTTCCCTTTCATGCACTGGAGAAGGAAATGGCAACCCACTCCAGTGTTCTTGCCTGGAGAACCCCAGGGATGGGGGAGCCTTGTGGGCTGCCGTCTATGGGGTCGCACAGAGTCGGACACGACTGAAGCGACTTAGCAGCAGCAGCAGCAGGCTTTCTTCTATTTTGCTTTGTTTAATTTTCACAGTGAATTAACTCTCAATGTGAATGTTGAAGCAATACCTTGAATAAGAAAATAATAGCTTCCCCTACCCATTGCTTAACAAAATGTGTGTATTGACTATATGTTTAAATATATATGTGTAAGTCACTAATTTAAATGAGTGAATGCAAGTCATGAAATGACACTTTACTGCCATTCATTTTCTCTATCTTTACCATTTTAAAGTATGCCCTTGTGAGAAAAATGTTTTTCTTTGAAAAACGTTTACCCTCAAAAATATCCCAACTTATACTTTATGACATTTAAAATAATGGAATCTTTCATGATAAACCAACACAAAAAATACTGGATTTTATGTCAACCAGTTTCCAGCTAATTTTATTATTGCTGCTGGATGTGGGTGAATGTATCTATTGCCTTTGACACTATCAGAGTTGTAAATAGTGACAATAGCAAAGCTGTGGGTAAGTCAGTCTCTACAGTGATTTCAAAAGTACTCGTTTGGTCTACAGATTAAAACTATATTTTAGATATTACACAGCAACTTCTACATCATTGATTATGCTTTCTTCCCAGCCTTCTCCCATCTGGCATATTTCCTTGGCATCAGACCAGAAAATCTGGAATTCACCAAAAGTTTCAAGAAGAAAAAAAAAAAAAAAAACACAGTAGATTTCACAGTACTGACAGAGTTGGATGGCAGTGGGAGAGGTGCTTATGAGTACAGGTCTCAGTTGGGTGACAAAACAGGAATAGTGGATTTTCCCCATGATAGCAAAGTTCTCAGGCAGACAAAAGATCTGCTTTGAGAATGAGAACACTGAGGTACATTAATTAGGCTCTTGACTGATAAAGACTGTAAGGGAAGCAACTATGAGATGCTGTGAGCTTACTTTCTTGATTGGTATAATACGTCATGATCCCTATGCTCAAATCAAGATATGAACCATAAAGGAAAGAAGTTTAGGTACCTTTATTATATTTCCATACATTTTTTTTCTATTGCATTTTCTAGTTAAACTGAAACAATCTTACATGCTATTCCTGTTCAGAAATATTTCTAGATCCTTTTTTCTACATTTTTAAGACAGCTTGTTTTCAAACCCTGATATTACATGTTTATATTGGGCAAATGATTGATGGATAGATTCTGAACATTAATATATCCCCTCATTCTAATCAGAAGAGATTCAGAAATATTGTTAAAAGAGAAAAACTATAGCTTTCCAGATTTTCTGCAATATATAGTGAATTCAATGCTCAGATATCATGATCCAGTTTCTGCTAGGACAAGAATTTGAATGAACTAGTATTATACATGAATTTTGAATTTATTGTATATTTTAATTTCACCAAATATTTAATTGCCTGGACTTATTTTATACATGGGGCTTCCCTTGTGGCTCAGGTGGTAAAGAATCAGCCTGCAATGCAGGAGACCTAGGTTCGATCCCTGGCTTGGAAAGATGCCCTGGAGAAGAGAAAGGCTACCCACTACAGTATTCTGGCCTGGAGAATTCCATGGACTGTATAGTCCATGGGGTTGCAAAGAGTCAGACACCACTGAGCCACTTTCACTTCCACTTCACTTTCACCTTTGATAATTCCTTTCTTTGAAAAGTTCTTCCCAGAAATTCATATGATTCTCTCCCTCATTTTATACTTAGTACTTCAAACAGCAATGTTGGTGAGTGGTAATTTTACTTTTCTTTGTAGGCTACTAAGTATGGATATTTACATGTGAATATTTCTAGTCGTTTATCTCAGCTTCCCACTATTTCATTTAACATAAACTTAAATCTATATCCCTTTCTTTCTCTCTCTGTTTTTTGGGTGTAGAGTCTTCTATTATACTTACTTTTTCAGTTTTTCTCATGTCTCTTTGGCACTATATTTTAACACTCTTTATTAGGCCTGCTTCATTCATACTCACACTTAGGTAATTGTAGCCACTCCTGCAATTTAATTTATTTTTTATATAATGATCCTTAGGCATATATAATATGTAATATATATATATATATATATATATATATATATATATATATATAAACCAAAACACACATAAACACACATGTATGTATATAGTGTATGTACAAAGAGACAGAGCATGAGTGTGTTTTGTATTTCTAACTGCCAACCTGTTATATTTATTGGCCTTATCACACACTCAGCACATCTAAAATTGAACTAATTTTGAACTAATGCATGCTCTTTTCCTATTGCCATCTAACTACAGAAACTTTTTCTTCTTACAACATCAAATTCTGCTCAGTGCCCCACTATCTGGGCAAACAAAGAACCAGCTCAGTTCAATTCAATCGATCAGTCATGTCCGACTCTTTTCTACCCTGTGGACTGCAGCACGCCAGGCTTCCCTGTCCATCACCAACTCCCGGGGTTACCCAAACTCATGTCCATCGAGTCGGTGATGCCCTCCAGCTATCTCATCCTCTGTTGTCCCCTTCTCCTCCTACCTTCAATCTTTCCAAGCATCAGGGTCTTTTCAAATGAGTCAGTTCTTTGCATCAGCTGGCCAAAGTATTGGAGTTTCAGGTTCAGCATCATCCTTCCACTGAATATTCAGGACTGATTTCCTTTAGGATTACTTTTCTCTGTATCTACCACAATTGTCTGAGTCTAGGCCACCATAATCATCTGGTGGAGTTTTTGCCATCTCTACTTGTTTTGCCTTCCTCCTGTTTTCTCATATTCCATATAATTACTAACTAGAGTGAGTGACTTCTCCAAATGAAGAATGAACCACATTACTTGCTATTTACCTTCAGTGCCTTCAAGTCCTTGTGAATAATGTACAAACTCTTTATTGTAACTTCCAAGACTATTTTCTATTGTCTCTTATCTATGTCTCCAGATTCATCTCTTGTTATATCACCTCTCCACTCTAATATCCAGCAATATTTGCCTTTTAATTTTTCAATCGACCTAATTCTTCTTGGACAGAAATGGTGTGGACCTAACAAAAGCAGAAGATATTAAGAAGAGGTGGCAAGAATACGCAGAAGAACTGTACAAAAAAGATGTTCACTACCCAGATAATCATGATGGTGTGATCACTCACCTAGAGTCAGACACCCTGGAATGTGAAGTCAAGTGGGCCTTAGAAAGCATCACTACGAACAAAGCTAGTGGAGGTGATGGAATTCCAGTTGAGCTATTTCAAATCCTGAAAGATGATGCTATGAAAGTGCTGCACTCGATATGCCAGCAAATTTGGAAAACTCAGCAGTGGCCACAGGACTGGAAAAGGTCAGTTTTCATTCCAATCTCAAAGGAAGGCAATGACAAAGAATGTTCAAACTACCGCACAATCGAACTCATCTCACATGCTAGCAAAGTAATGCTCAAAATTCAAGCCAGGCTACAGCAATACGTGAACTGTGAACTTCCAGATGTTCAAGCTGGTTTTAGAAAAGGCAGAGGAACCAGAGATCAAATTGTCAAGATCCGCTGGATCATCAAAAAAGCAAGAGAGTTCCAGAAAAACATCTATTTCTTATTTATTGACTATGCCAAAGCCTTTGACTGTGTGGATCACAATAAACTGTGGAAAATTCTTCAAGAGATGGGAATAGCAGACCACCTGACCTGTCTCTTGAGAAACCTGTATGCAGGTCAGGAAGCAACAGTTAGAACTGGACATGGAACAACGGACTGGTTCCAAATAGGAAAAGGAGTACGTCAAGGCTGTATATTGTCACCCTGCTTATTTAACTTATATGCAGAGTACATCATGAGAAACGCTGGGCTGGAAGAAGCACAGGCTGGAATCAAGATTGCTGGGAGAAATATCAATAACCTCAGATATGCCGATGACACCACCCTTATGGCAGAAAGTGAAGAGGAACAAAAAAGCCTCTTGATGAAAGTGAGAAAGGAGAGTGAAAAAGTTGGCTTAAAGCTCAACATTCAGAAGGCAAAGATCATGGCATCTGGTCCCATCACTTCATGGGAAATAGATGGGGAAACAGTGGAAACAGTGCCTTACTTTATTTTTTGAGGCTCCGAAATCACTGGAGATGGTGATTGCAGCCATGAAATTAAAATACACTTGCTCCTTGAAAGAAAAGCTATGACCAACCTAGACAGCATATTAAAAAGCAGAGACATAACTTTGCCAACAAAGGTCCATCTAGTCAAGGCTATGGTTTTTCCAGTAGTCATGTATGGATGTGAGCGTTGGACTGTGAAGAAAGCTGAGCACTGAAGAATTGATGATTTTGAAGTGTTGTATTGGAGAAGACTCTTGAGAGTCCCTTGGACTGCAAGGAGATCCAACCAGTCCATCCTAAAGGAGATCAGTCCTGGGTGTTCTTTGGAAGGACTGATGTTGAAGCTGAAACTCCAATACTTTGGCCACCTCATGCGAAGAGTTGACTCATTGGAAAAAACCCTGATTCTGGGAAGGATTAGGGGCAGGAGGAGAAGGGGATGACAGAGGATGAGATGGCTGGATGGCATCACTGACTCAATGGACATGAGTTTGAGTGGACTCCGGGAGTTGATGATGGACAGGGAGGCCTGGCATGCTGCGATTCATGGAGTTGCAAAGAGCGGACACGACTGAGTGGCTGAACTGAACTGAATTCTTCTTGGCTTCCAAGACTTTGTATATGTCAATTGCTGTGCTTACAATATGTCTCCATGTCTCTTCTTAGCCTGGACAACTCTTAAGCATCATTCAGGTACAAATTGATGGCCATTTTTTCCAGGATGCTTTCCTTATCCTTCCAGGCTAGAGTAGGTCCTGTTGTGTTTACCATGTCATCTATCCTGCATTTCTCCTATCACTGCACTTATTATACTTTTTAATTTGTCTTCTTAACTGACCTTTAATCACTATAAGAACAGGGACTATATTTATCTTGTTCACCATTATACATCTATGATCAAAAACTTTACATAGAGCATAGATGATAGTAACTGTTTTTTAAGTGTGCAAATGCATAGTGAAGTAAAGGAATACACCGAGGCATATGCTTTTGAATAGTTGGGCAACTTTGAAACATCTATTAAAAAATCACAAATGATCAAAATAATTGGATGTATGTATATATTTGTTTCACTTTATTAAAATATTTCCATAAGTTTATTGACAAGTAAATGAGATTTTTCCTCAAGGTACTTCAATAAATCTACAATTTCAATAATCTCTAAGCTTTTTTGGTTTAATATTCCCCCTCTTTGTATTTTTTAACATTTTCTTTTGCTCAGTTAAGTTTGTTAAACTATGAAATTGTTTACATGCAAATAAATAATCCATAGGGACAATAACACATACAGATAAGATAATACATGTAGGCAAGAATATAAAATATGGTATCCATGAAATAAGAATAAGTGGGATAGATTAATAAAATTACTCTCTTAATATTGAACACAATTATTAGATTTAGCTAATGGGTTTTAGTTTGTATGCCCCTTCTGACCAATTGCTAGAGGATGTTTTATACTCATTTGGGAGGAGAAGTGAAAAGGCATGTGATAATTAACAAGAAAAAATAACATGATTAATTATTGATTTCAATCAGGAGGGTGAGAAAGAGAAGGGATGGTACGTCTGCTACTTATGTGCCATCATAATATTGTGCAATTATTCAGTAGAGAAATAAAAATAAAGGCCAAAGGACTTAAGTATCTTGCAAAGAAGGGGTAGAAATTTGAGCTGATAGTACTTAGAAATACCCTATGTATAGCAAGCATACATTATATATACACATATACCCACAAACTCACACATACTCTCATATACATATAAAAGGCTGTCATTAGTTTATGATGTTATAATATTTTTGAGATAACTCTATTAAGATTTAATTAGAAAAATTTTAGTGATTCTTCCAAATCTGGTTTTATAAATGAGCTAAAGTATAATTACATATTTTACAATATGTTCCACTTCTAAAAACATAATAAAAATATTTTATGAATTTTTATGTAAATATTATATTAATAAAACTTGAAAAGTTTAGGATTTAGAAACAGTCTAAATTTAATTCAGTGTTTGCCTTCCCTAAGCAAATATAGAAGCATGTTTGTATTGTAACAAAAATTTGTGAAAAGTTGAATTTTATAAAGCTCAATTTTTTCTTTTATTTAGAATAGTTAACATAATTTCAAATGTTTTTAAAAGCTTTTATGAAATCAAACAGCAATACTTATAAAATTTACTAAAATAAATTATCTAATACCTTACATAATTGTCTTATATGGTTTTTAATAAAAAGTATTATAATATCATTGAATTTTGAAGTATATACGTAAATTATGCTTTTAACTTAGAGCATTAAACTTTTCCCAAACAAGGATCTTTTATTATAATTAAATTTGATTAACTTTTTATTAAATGATAGGCATCATAAGTAGAGATAGTATTCTGGATTTCTTTTTCACATTACTAACTTCTATGCATAAATTACATTGACTGGCAAATAGTTTGTACTTAAAAACATTTCAAAGGCTACTTCACAGAATGTATATTCATGACACAATTAATAAATGTGGAATTATACACACAATGAATGATAGTATTGATGTTTTTTAGAAAACAAAATCATAACTTTAATTTAGTGGCTGAAAAACTGAGGTCAGAGGAGATTGAATAGCTATTACTTGTGGATGCAGAACTTGAATTCTGATATTTTCTGTTCAAGTAAAATGTACTTCACAGAATGTAATAATTAAATAAAATCTTTCTATAAAGAAATTGGTTATATTTGACTAATTCTGTAAAAGAATTCACTTACAAATGATATAATCTGTTACCACAATGTACCCATTTATGCACTGATGAATTACCTACATAACAGCTCTTAACTAAATCTTCAAGAGAATTATTTGAGCCCTAGAGCTGGAATCAGGCCAGGGATGTTTAATTAACTGGTTTACATCCAGTCATTCCACAAGATGGCAGTGTAGCATTACTACAAATACTACCCCTTCTGCATATTTGTGAAATATTAATAAGTAAATGAAAAATTGTTTTCACACACATTAGAAAATTGTTTTGCTCCCCCCTCCATGCAAGATATCTTGAAGCTAAGCAAATTCTAAATGAATATTAGACTTCATAAATTGTACAAAAAGGACAAAATAAGCATGTTTCTGATCCCCAAATGATGCAGACGATACAAGATTTATTAAGTATCATTTCAATATCTTGAAGAGAAATCTGACTTTATTTAAATAAGAAATATCATTTATACATGATGAAGAAAAAATGGATTTTATTTCTTCAGTATTACAAAAGCACAGTATGTTGAAAGTGATGATTTATCACAATTTATACTGGGCCAAACTAAACTTGGGTCTTCTCTGGTGGCTCAGTGGTAAAGAATCTGTCTGCAGTGTAGGAGACCCGGGTTCGATCCCTGGGTTGAGAAGATCCCCCAGAGGAGGGCATGGCAACTTACTCTAGTATTCTTGTCTGGAGAATTCCATGGACAGAAGAGCCTAGCGGGTTAGAGTCCATAGGGTTGGCACAGAGTCAGACATGACTGAAGCGACTAAGCAGCAGCAAACTAAGCTAGTAGTCTGATTTTAAATTTTAATTTCATATTTGTCTATATACTTTGCTGATTATGAACAAGAAAAATTCACTTATAATGTTCATGTATAAATTGATATCACCAATAGATACTTCTATTTTAAACTATAGTCTTTTAAATAAGAATCACTAGAGTCATACAAATCAGTAAATGTAAGGGGATTTTTTTTTTGCTTTATTCATTTTCCAACCATAATTTTGAGTTACAGGAACCAATCTAAGTCTCAAATAGAATTCAAGATGGGCAGCCAATCTACACAAATATCCAAAGTGTATCTCATCAACACTTACTATTTGTAGTAGTTTTCAAAAAATAACTGAAGTCATGCTCTAGTGTTCCTGATACTCAACAGACTGGATGGGGAAGGGGGTGAGCTGTGAAGCTTTCAGCACAGAAACATCGAGATTTTGGCAGATAATTTATGATATATTATTTTGTTTTTCCTGTTTTGATAACTTGAAGTGAAATATGTTTAAAGTCTTATGTGCCATAGGCAAGAAAATGTCTATAGAGAAGCAATTCTATTGCATATCTTTACAGTTATATCCAACCTAATGAGTGCATAAGATAATAAGAACAATTTTATCACTCATCTTCTTTATTTGCTTTCTTCTTTTTCTAAATCTCATTTTCTGCCCTAACCAGTTATTGCCTACTGGAAAAAAATAAATAGTTCATAAAGTGTGAACTATTATAATATTAAGATCTCCTGAATTTGATTCAATCTTTCCACAATTTGGTCTTTCCACTTTTTAATGGTAATAGTTACTCCTCTTTTCTCCAGGAAAAAAAAAAAATTATTTTTCTTCTACTTAATACTTTTCTGAAGGACTTCCAGTTATAATGCTCAGACAATCTAGTTATAGGGTTGAATCAATATCCCAGGCCTGGCTAAACATATCATTCATGCCTATGGTCAGAAAAAAATAATTTACAGGCAGACTTATTACTGAATCCAGGCCAATCACAGACCTTCCCTGGAACGCAGTATAATAGAGTTTAGAGAGAGAGAGAGAGAGAGAGAGAGAGAGAGAGAGAGAGAGAGAGAGAGAGAGAGAAAGTTCAACTGCCATATGAAAGGATGTAGCCAAGCAGAGAAAAGAAAAATGTTGCAGGGCAGGGGGTGGAGAATCTTGACAGTACTAGATAATTCCTGTTTATCTTACTTTAACTCTGTGAGTCACCACAGGATCTTTCCAATGAATGCCATTTTCTGCTTCACTTAGTTTATTTGGATTTCTGTTACTTGCAACCAAAAGAATTCTGGCTGGAACAGCTATTTTTCAAGATACTGCTTTATTAACGTACAATATCTTTTAAACATTTGAAGATGATATTTAAAAAAAAAAAGTCTCTTGATCATCTACAGTAATACTGTAGATAAATCACAAAAAGTATAACATAGCTTAAAATGTATAATGACCATATAGACCCATATAAATATCAGATTTGGAAGTAGAATTACATTTCAAAAAATATACTAAAAAAAAAACATGTTGTTATAGTTTAGACCCAATTTTAACTTGATGAAGGGTTGTGTTTCTTCTTAATTCAGTTTTCAGCACTACATCAACCTCTTCCACACCACATACCTTTTCCTCCAACACAAGTATGCAGGGGAAAGACAAGTAAGTGAGGAGGGAAAGAGGTCAAAAAGAAGAAATACGTTCAATGTTATAGACTTGTAAAACAAAGAGCAGAAGCCTAGAGGGACGATAACTATGGAAATATCAAGGAAATAGCAGATTCTGTTTTTACGTGGAGTTAAGGAGAATAACCAAGTCAATAGCCATGGATGACAACAAGATGCATGACCGAACTCTAGAACGTAAGAATGGTATTGTAGAAAGGAATGGTAGGAACTAGCAGAAATAAAGAAGTTATGGAAGTATGGGGGTTTATTAAGGATATTTGGATATTGTAACCTAATTATTATGGAGAGCATGTTCTTTGGCAAGGCATATTTTAGGTTATCATTCTTCAGCTTTACTTTTGGTTTCTTGCACTCTTTGTTTTGCTTGTTCTGACATATTTTTAAGAGGCAAACTGTGCATCTGATTACAAATGAAGATTGTCTTAAGAGTCACCAATTTAAAAAGAGAAGTAAAAAGATTTAGATCTTGATACTTTTATGCTGCAAGAAAATCATGTTGTCTTTTACATCTAAATTTTTTATAGTAGTGTGTAAAATTTGTTGAAAGCAACATCTTTATCTTGTAATAAAGGTGGCAAAAGTAATTAAATAACCATATTGAATTTGGAGAACAATGAAAGTACCAATATATTTTTGAATTAGATAACATGCTATTGATCAGAAACAAAATCAATGATAGTGCTATGGTTATTAAGTTTTCAAGAGACATTTTGGTTCAGAAAACAATGTCAGAAGAAAAAGGCAAAAACCTTATTAAAGGACAGATTGTACTAGTGTTCAATTCTACATTTTCAGTGCTTCACTGGCAATTAAGGAAAAGCAATGAGATAAAAATTCCATCAGACTATGGGAGATTAGTTTTGCTACCAGTGTGGAAGATAAATATTTTTAGGCCACATTGATGGGCATATGTAATGAAGGAAAAACAATTCTTGACTTTTCCCCAAAATTTATTATTCCTATTTTCATTAAATAAACTTAGTGAGTCAGAAAACCTAGTTGATCTCTTCCATATACATGTCCTACATAATGAACTTCAATTATAACTATTCAGAAAACCTCAATTCTGTATTAGTGTTTCATTTTTAGTTTCAATCCAAGCCATTATCATGTTTCCCATTCCTTATATTCCCTTTAGTGAATATGAACAATGGTGATATATCTTGATTTTGATAGCATATACTTTGAAATATTTAATCTGGAAAAGTTAAAAAAAATACAAGTTTGTTTTATGTTTCATTTTGCAAATATGATAATTTGCCTAAAAGAATATAGCATCATTTTTTCTGGAATTTTCTGATATAGTGCCGCTTTTTATTTTTAGGGGGAAAAAATGAAAATAGTAAAGTTGTTTTCAGGGAGACCTACAGTATTATATTCCAATCACAACATTGAAAGAAAAGTGAAACCTTTAATAAGAGTTACTGTTTCCAAATACATGTTTAACAATGGGGTATTGGTTGTGGCAGAAACTAAAAATGGCATAGAAATATTTTTGAGTAAAGAGACTGAAGGAGTGGAGACAGTAGAAAAGATTACTATTTAGACACCAATCAGCACAAATGGCTTTTTCCCAGTGCCAGTCTGAGAGAGGAAATATGATATTTTTTCCAAGTAACCTCAGAAAGCGTTTTATAGAAGACATTCACCTGAAAAAACTTTCGACATATCTTATTGAAGAAAAATATAACTTTAGTAGTATTTTTATTTTCTACGCAGATTGTGTAATCACCATTAGGATCAGAATTAAGTATGAGTAGCTAAGGAAAAACACATTAAAGGTAATGTTATTTTTAGTAATTTTTACAGAGATTGAAATCTGTATCACAGCCTGGATACCAGAAGGGAACCACATTTGTTAATATATTTCACTATGAAGTATAAAATATTATAGGAAATCAGGAAAAGTAAACCTGGGCCATTCTTCTGATGATTTCCAATTAAGAATTTAAATAATCTCCTAATTAAATATTGAAGTGGTCATAATAAAGATCCAATAAGTATAAATGTATATTCTCTGAGCTCATTTTAATAATACTTTAATAAGACATAGAATAATTATTATGTAAGAAATCATGTATGGGTTTCCCTGTGGCTCAGACAGTAAAGAATCCACCTGAAATGCGGGAGACTTGGCTTCAGTCCCTAGATCAGGAAGATCCCCTGGAGAAGGAAATGGCAACCCACTCCAGTATTCTTGGAGAGAATTCTATGGACAGAGGAGCCTAGTGCGTTATAGTCCATGGGGTCACAAAGAATCAGACACAACTAAGCAAATGACACTAATGTGTTTGTGCTAAGAACATACAGTTAATTCTTTCCTCAGTATATTTTTCTAAACAATTATGTTGTTTTAAAAAGCATGGAAACATGTATATTATCATATGTGAAACAGAACACCATTCCAGGTTCGATGCATGAGACAAATGCTCAGGGCTGGGGCAATGGGATGACCCAGAGGGATGGGATGGGGAGGGAGGTGGGAGGGGGGTTCAGGATGGGGAACACATGTAAACCCATGGCTGATTCATGTCAATGTATGGCAAAAACCACTGCAATATTGTAAAGTAATTATCCCCCAACTAAAATAAATAAATTTATTAAAAAAAAAAAACTGATAACTAACCTAACACTAAAAAAAACAAAAACAAAAGGGAAATCCTGTGGTGGGGGGAGGGACAAATTAGGAGTTTTGGATTAGCAAATACATACTACTATATATAAAATAGATAACTAACATGGACCTATTGATAGCACAGGGAATTCTATTCAATATTCTATAATAACCTATATGGGTAAAGAATCTGAAGAAGAGTGGATATATGTATATGTATAACTGAATCACTTTGCTGTACACCTGAAACTAATACAACGTTGTAAATGAACTATATTCCAGTAAATTTTTTTAAAAAAGAAAAAATAAAAAACTAAGTTAACACTTCCATGCATATATTACTAATATTAACACTTAAATCCAGTAGACCCAGCAATCATAAATGGTGACTTAGATGTAACCTTAAATTTTGTAAATATTTAAGTATTTTATTTAAAGCTAATTTTAGTTCACTATTCATTTGTAACATTTATAAGATTATACTATATGCACCATACCAGGGGCTTTCCTAGTAGCTGAGTTGGTAAAGAATCTGCCTGCAATGCAGGAGACCCAGGTTCAATCCCTGGGTCTGCAAGATCTCCTGGAGAAGGAAATGGCAACCCACTCCAGTATTCTTGCCTGGAGGACAGAGGAGCCTGGCAGGTTACAGTTCATCGGGTCGTAAGAGTTGGACACAACTTAGCAACTAAACCACCACTACTACCATATCAGAAAATCTCAAAATGGTAAGATTTTAAGTTTCCACTTTCTCTAAGTTAGAAAACTAACATATTCATGGATTCTGGAACATATTCATGTAAATTTCCTTTACATGAACTTTCTAAAAAAGTATTAGAGACTTCAACATTTTGGTACAGACATCTGTAGAGATTATACATAATTAAACTGATGCTACTCCCCAAAGAGCCATAAAAATAAATGCTATTCAGTAACTGTTTTCAAGTTCATATGTTTAAGGTGATACAGAATTGTCTTTTAGTTCTGTGATGTCAGTGAGATCCTTAGAGATCAATGGTTACCCGCTGTCCTGAGGCTTTGACTACTAAGTGTCATGTTGCAGATTCTGAATGGTATTTCTAAGAGTAACCAGAAGAGAGCATCCATATCACAGAGACTCATGTGGTAAAATGAATAAGGCACAGAATGTCTACCACTTAGCTTAAGCCACCTCTTTGTGGGGCAATGATGATGAATTTCCTGTGAACATGCTCAAATGACTTAGGAAATGACTGGAGGGTAGTTGATATTCCAAGATTCAAGCATCTGGTGTTCGAATAAACACAATTTAACTGTGTCCTATTTCTACAAATTTGTTGTCAAGACAATTTGGGCTAAGCAGTATGGTCATGTACTTATTCCAGAGCACAACAGTCCACTAATCTAATTACAAATGGGTTCTAAGAAGAAGAAAATTAAATTAAGAAAAAATGTTTTGCATAGCAGTGATTTATAGCCTACTTTACTCCCCAAACTTGTCAGAAATGTGAACTGAAAGATATTCAGAATATGATTTTAATAGGAAAGAGGAAAAATTTAGTATGAAGAAAAGGGAAAAAAAAAAAGACTCATCAAACTAAAACTGCAAGTCATACATCTACTGTTTTTAATAGTAGCATTTGAATAATGGTTCTTTATTCTAGTAAATAAAAAATCCATTATTTTTCATGTATAGCAGATTAGTTCAATTTCCCTATTGTAGTACAGTATAATTTTAACTTCTTGTGTATGCAAAATATTTATGTATTGATAATGTGATTTTTTTTTATTATATATTCATTTCCAAGTCCTGATTATTTAAATTCCTCTGAGCTTCCTACTCCATGAAGTACCAACTTGACTCAGAATAGAATGTTGTCTCATATATCTCACCTAAATTCGGTCTGGTTATCTCATCATAATACTGCATGCTAAGCCATAACTATATTAAATACATAAATCAAAAAGTGGTTAACTGTAAGTTGCAACAATTTCAGGCTTAAAGTATATTAGAAATATTGTTGAAGCTATAGTTTCACATACTTTACACTGAAGGGATTTTAAAACAAAAAGTCTTACAAAATGTTAGATCAATAAGTGATTTCATAATGAAGTAATTAAATTATTTGGAAAATTATTTTCTCATTCTATTATAGTGTCAATCAAAATTCTTCTCTTCTACTTCTTTTGTTTTTTTCCTTTCCTCCTTCCTCTTTTCTTTCTCTTTTCTCCAAATTTAATATCCAGAGATACCAATTCCCTATAAAGTTGTTATGAGTTTAATTGCCAAGTGAAACACTACTTCCTAAATTTATATTTTTAGTGACAGTCTCTATAATGAATTGATGAAAGCTATGCAGAATTATCACAGGAAAAATCATTTGAATATATAATTATTTTACAGATTTATAGAATTATAAGATTGCTCAACCAAGCTCAAACACAGGCACCACAGTGACTGATTCTTGAAACTTCTCTTTTTAAAAGCACTTGAGTGTATGTTATTTGAAATAATTTAAAGTGAACTTAACTTCTCAAGACAAGCAGTACCTAACTGTACTCCATGAGAGACAGAGAAATAGGCTAAATTTTATTTTGACTAGAAATATTCCCTGACTTTCAACATACTGAATTTTATGCATAATATGTAAAATCATGATTCATCCAAAAATTGTTTTTCAAAAGTTTTTCATGTACTGAACAACTACTGTGAAATAAGCATTGTTTGCTTTTACACAGGAGTATCATTATGCAGATATATATCTGGATAATTATATATATCAGTTCAGTTTAGTCATTAAGTCATGTCCCACTATTTGCGACCCCATGGACTACAGCACACCAAGCTTTCCTGTCCATCACCAACTCCCGGAGCTTGTTCAAACTCATGTCCACAGAGTTGGTAAAGTCATCCAACCATTTCATATTCTGCCATGCTCTTCTCCCCCCACCTTCAATCTTTCCCAGCCTCAGGGTCTTTTCCAATGAGTCAGTTCTTCCCATCAGGTGGCCAAAGTACTGGAGTTTCAGCTTCAGCATCAGTCCTTCCAATGAATATTCAGGACTGATTTACTTTAGGATGGACTGGTTGGTTCTCCTTGCAGTCCAAGGGACTCTCAAGAGTCTTCTCCAACACCACAGCTCAAAAGCATCAATTCTTCAGCACTCAGCTTTCTTTACACTCCAACTCTCTCATCCATACGTGACTACTGGAAACACCATAGCATTGACAATACAGACATTTGTTGGCAAAGTAATGTCTCTGCTTTTAAATATGCTGTCTAGTTTGGTCATAACTTTCCTTCCAAGGAGTAAGCGTCTTTTAATTTTATGGCTGCAATCACCATCGGCAGTGATTTTGGAGCCTCCAAAATAAAGTCTGTCACTGTTTCCCTTTGTCCCCATCTATTTGTCATGAAGTGATAAAACAGGATGCCATAATCTTCATTTTTTGAATGTTGAGTATTAAGCCAACTTTTTCCCTCCCCTCTTTCACTTTCATCAAGAGGCTCTTTAGCTCTTCTTCCCTTCCTGCCAGAAGGGTGGTGTCATCTGCATAGCTGAAGTTATTGCTATTTCTCCCGGCAATCTGGATTCTAGCTTGTGCTTCATCCATCCTGGCATTTCACATGATGTGCTCTGCATATAAGTTAAACAAGCAGGTTGACAATATACAGACTTGAAGTACTCCTTTCCCAATTTGGAACCACTCTGTTCTTCCATGTCCAGTTCTAGCTCTTGCTTCTTGACCTGCATAAAGATTTCTCAAGGGGAAGGTAAGGTGATCTGTTATTCCCATCTTTGAAGAATTTTCCACAGTTTGTTGTGATCCACACAGTCAAAGGCTTTGGCATAGTCAATAAAGCAGAATTAGATATTTTTTTTCTGTAAGTCTTGATTTTTCAATGATCCAACGTATGTTGGCAATTTGATCTCTGGTTCCTCTCTCTTTTCTAAAACCAGCTTAAACATCTGGAAGTTCATGGTTCACATACTGTTGAAGCCTGGCTTGGAGAATTTTGAGCATTACTTTACTAGCATGTGAGATGCGTGCAATTGTTTGGTAGTTTGAGCATTCTTTGGCATTGCCTTTCTTTGGGATTGAATGAAAATAAACATTTTCCATTCTTGTGGCCACTGCTGAGTTTTCCAAATTTGCTGGCATATTGAGTGCAGCACTTTCCCAGCATCATCTTTTAGGATTTGAAATAGCTCAATTGGAATTCCATCACCTCCCCTAGCTTTGTTCATAGTGATGCTTTCTAAGGCCCACTGGACTTCACATTCCAGGATGTCTGGCCCTAGGTGAGTGATCACACCATCATGGTTATCTGGATCATGAAGATCTTTTTTGTACAGTTCTTCTGTGTATTTTTGCCACCTCTTCTTAATATCTTCTGCTTCTGTTAGGTCCATACAATTTATTGTGCCCATCTCTGCAAGAAATATTCCCTTGATATCTCTAATTTTCTTGAAGAGATCTCTAGTCTTTCCCATTCTATTGTTTTCCTCTATTTCTTTTCATTGATCACTGAGGAAGGCTTTCTTATCTCTCCTTGCCATTCTTTGGAACTCTGCATTCAAATGGGTTTATCTTTCCTTTTCTCCTTTGCCTTTCACTTCTCTTCTTTTCTCTCTCTCTATATAAAGATAACTCATTAGTTCCACGCAATCATGCCATCATTTCACCTGTTTTCTATATAATTCTAACATTTAGCATGAGGGTATTAATATCCGTCTCATAAAACATCTTAGCAGTGGTATTAATAATAGAGGTCAACTTTTGAGCACTAGTACCAAATAATATACCATTAATAATTTCTTCACATGTGTTATCTCATTTGATTTTGAAACCTGACAGTAAAAAATAAAACTGTAATATAATAATAATAATAATAATATTAAAAGGTATTATAAAGTACAAAAAAATTTGCCAACTTTTCCATAGAAAAAACCTATGATCTGTGGAATAGTAAACTTGATCCCTGGAAGGTTTGAAGATATTAAGTGAACTAACCCATTATGAGTGGTAAGTTTTAAAAATATTCATGTTTTTGGCTCCCAGAGGACTTCTCTGCAGGTTGATCCCTGAGGTACAGCAATGCCTCTGCTTCCCACCAAAGCCACTTCCCTGGAACCTATAGATCCATTCTTGCCCAGAGCCTTGGGATTTCTTTCTAGGATCTATGAAAGTCACAAGAAACTACTGTCTGATCAAGGTTGGCCAACTTCCCAGTAAAAGCTAAGCAAATGCCCAGGATACTAGGCACTTGCATGGAATGGGAGAGCCGTCTCCACCACAGAGCAACCATAGGATGGTGGGGAAATCAGACCTTACCCAGCAACATACTCACGATTTGATTGTTGATGCTCTGCAGCTTTGAGGGAGAGTACAGTTGCCTCTTGTCAACCTAGCACATGTGTTCTCTGTCCCTTAAATACCAGATCTTACCCTCTCCTGGCTATCTCACAGATGATTCCCCCAGGTGGTACCTGTCATCAGCATCCTTGCATGGTCTGGCAGAGGTCATGGCATCCCCTTTGCCATCAAGAAGACCAGGCTGGGGAAAGAGTTCCCTCAGGACACCAGCATGAGTACTTAGGAGTTGTCACTCTGCTCCTAACATCCATCTGACACCACATAACCTCACTGTCACCAATTAATCTTTTTGCAAATCCTTCCCATGGATGATTCAGATGGAAAAGAATCTGCCTGCAATGCAGCAGCTGACCTGGGTTCAATCTCTAGGTTGGGAACATTACCTGGAAAAAGGAATGGCTACCTGCACCAGTATTCTTGCCTGGAGAATTCCGTAGACTGAGGAGCTTGGTGGGCTACAGTCCATGAGGCCAGAAACCAACCCAGAGAACAGGTTCACCACATTCCCAGCCTCCAGTGCAGTGATCCATCCTCTGGAAGAAGATAACAGAAGCAGGAGGGGCAAGATGGACACTGGACTGGAATCTTTTTGTGATAGTCATAATGGACCTTCCTTCCATCTTTCACCCAAAAGCATTTCTTGAGCACCAAATGCTGTGTTAGGAAGCTATAACCATGAATAGAAAAACATGACCCTGCTTTCATGGAAACTATAGTCCAGTGGAGGAGGCAAAAAAGTAAGCAAGTAAGCAAAGTCAAGAAATAACATTTATATTATAATGAGTGCTCAGAAAGTGATAGTTATCCTAATAGAAAAAAAAAGTTTCTATTTTTTTCTTTTAAATAAATTGCAAGAATGTTTACATTATATTCTACAATGTATTTCAATATGGGAAAAATATATAAGGTGCTAAGTAGGTTAACTATTTTATATCAAATATTTGAATAAAAATAACTCTCCAAGAAAATACACTGTTTTTGTTCCAAACCTTTACAAAATCCTGGCACTTCATCAAGTACCTGGTAAGAGTTCAATGTATTCTGACATGTGACCAATCTGGAATCCATAGGAATAGCCTTTATCCCACATGGAATATTCATCTCTTCCTTGCTCTAGCTGTGCTCGCCTGCTTGTGCGCGCACACACACACACACACACCCACACACAAAGTTCTTGGGAGGATCTGAAGTGGCAAACTGCCAGCGGCAAAATGAAGTAGAAAACAAGAAGAGGCAGGGAAGTCCTCCGAGCCGAAGCAGTCTACCTCTCTATCACTTCTCACCCACGATTCTTAGCTACAAACTTGATCCCATATGTAGTTTGCTCAGGATCTCTTCTTTATCTTTACTTCTAGTCTCCAAGAAATAAATAGTTCCTGGGATAACATTATAAAAGAACTTATGAATGTGAAGGATTTAGAGACAGAATATTCTGATTTGAATCCTGCACAGGTTCTTGGTTGGAGAAGAAAATGGCAACCCACTCCAGTGTTCTTGCCTGGAGAATCCCAGGGACAGGGGAGCCTGGTGGGCTGCCGTCTATAGGGTTGTACAGAGTCGGACATGACTGAAGCGACTTAGCAGCAGCAGCAGCAGCAGCAGCAGCAGGTTCTTGGTGGCAGTATGAAATTTGCCCCATCTAGGAACATGATCATCTGCACATCTGAGGTTACTGATATTTCTCCCAGCAACCTTAATTCCAGCTTGTGCTTCATCCAGCCCAGCAGTTCTCATAATGTACTCTGCATATAAGTTAAACAAGCAGGGTGAAAATATACAGCCTTGACATACTCCTTTTACTATTTGGAACAAGTCTGCTGTTCCAGATCTAACTGTTGCTTTCTGATATGCATACAGATTTCTCAAGAGGCAGGTCAGACGGTATGCTATTCCCATCTCTTTCAGAATTTTCCAGACTTTGTTGTGGTCCACACAGTCAAAGGTATTGGCATAGTCAATAAAGCAGAAATAGATGATTTCCTGGCACTCTCTTGCTTTTTCGATGATGCAACAGATGTTGGCAATTTGACCTCTGGTTCCTCTGCCTTTTCTAAAACCAGCATGAACATCTGGAAGTTCACAGTTCATGAACTGTTGAAGCCTGGTTTGAAGAATATTGAGCATTACTTTACTAGCGTGTGAGATGAGTGCAATTGTTTGGTAGTTTGAACAATATTTGGCATTGCTTTTCTTACATATTGGAATGAAAACTGATGTTTTCCAGTCCTGTGGCCACTGCTGAGTTTTACAAATTTGCTGGTATATTGAATGCAGCACTTTCACAGCATCATCTTTTAGGATGAAATAGCTCAACTGGAATTCCATCACCTCGACTAGCTTTGTTCGTAGTGATGCTTCCTCAGACCCACTTGGCTTCACATTGGAAGATGTTTGGATCTAGGTGAGTGATCACACCATTATGACTATATGGGTCCTGAAGATCTTTTTTGTACAGTCCTTCTGTGTATTCTTGCCACCTCTTCTTAATATCTTCTGCTTCTGTTAGGTCCATACCATTTCTGTCCTTTATAGAGCTCATCTTTGCATGAAATGTTCCCTTGGTATCTCTAATTTTCTTGAAGAGATCTCTAGTCTTTCTCATTCTATTGTTTTACTTCATTTATTTCCACTGATCACTGAGGAAGGCTTTCTTATCTCTCCTTGCTATTCTTTGGAACTCTGCATTCAAAGGGTCTATCTTTCCTTTTCTCCTTTGCTTTTTGCTTCTCTTCTTTTCCCAGCTATTTGTAAGGCCTCCTCAGACAGCCCTTTTGATTTTTTGCATTTCTTTTTCTTGGGGATGGTCTTGATGCCTGTCTCCTGTACAGTGTCACGAACCTCCATCCATAGTTCATCAGGCACTCTGTCTATCAGATCTAGTTCCTTAAATTTATCTCTCACTTCCCCTGTATAATCATTAGGAATTTGATTTAGGTCATACCTGAATGGTCTAGTGGTTTGCCCTACTTTCTTCAATTTAAGTCTGAATTTGGTAATAAGGAGTTCTTATCACCAGTGGATGTGACTGGTGTAAAGACCAATATTGCATAGGAACCTGGAATGTTAGGTCCATGAATCAAGGCAAATTGGAAGTGGTCAAACAGGAGATGGAAAGAGTGAACGTCGACATTCTAAGAATCAGCGAACTAAGATGGACTGGAATGGAATAATTTAACTCAGATGACCATTATATCTACTACTGTGGGCAGGAATCCCTTAGAAGAAATGGAGTAGCCATCATGGTCAACAAAAGAGTCTGAAATGCAGTACTTGGATGCAATCTCAAAAACAACAGAATGATCTCTGTTCGTTTTCAAGGCAAACCATTTAATATCACGGTAATCCAAGTCTATGCCCCAACCAGTAACGCTGAAGAAGCTGAACTTGAACGGTTCTATGAAGACCTACAAGACCTTTTAGAACTAACACCCAACAAAGATGTCCTTTTCATTATAGGGGACTGGAATGCAAAAGTAGGAAGTCAGGGAACACCTGGCGTAACAGGCAAATTTGGCCTTGGAGTACAGAATGAAGCAGGGAAAAGTCTGTAACAGAGTTTTGCCAAGAGAACGCACTGGTCATAGCAAACACCCTCTTCCAACAACGCAAGAGAAGACTCTACACATGGACATCATCAGATGGTCAACACCGAAATCAGATTGAATATATTCTTTGCAGCCAAAGATGGAGCAGCTCTATACAGTCAGCAAAAACAAGACTTGGTGCAGACTGTGGCTCAGATCATGAACTCCTTACTGCCAAATTCAGACTTAAATGGAAGAAAGTAGGGAAAACCACTAGACCATTCAGGTATGACTTAAATCAAACCCCTTATGATTATACAGTTGAAGTGAGAAATAGATTTAAGGGACTAGATCTGATAGACAGAGTGCCTGATGAACTATGGACAGAGGTTCAAGACATTGTACAGGAGACAGGGATCAAGACCATCCCCATGGAAAAGAAATGCAAAAAAGCAAAAAACTGTCTGAGGAAGCCTTACAAATAGCTGGGAAAAGAAGAGAAGTGAAAAGCAAAGGAGAAAAGGAAAGATATTCCCATCTGAATGCAGAGTTTCAAAGAATAGCAAGGAGAGATAAGAAAGCCTTCCTCAGCGATCAATGCAAAGAAATAGAGGAAAACAACAGAACGGGAAAGACCAGAGATCTCTTCAAGAAAATTAGAGATACCAAGGGAATATATCATGCAAAGATGGGCTTGATAAAGGACAGATATGGTACGGACCTAACAGAAGCAGAAGATATTAAGAAGAGGTGGCAAGAATACACAGAAGAACTGTACAAAAAAGATCTTCACAACCCAGATAATCATGATAATGTGATCACTCATCTAGAGTCAGACATCCTGGAATGTGAAGTCAAGTGGGCCTTAGAAAGCATCACTACAAACAAAGCTAGTGGAGGTGATGGAATTCCAGTTGAGCTATTTCAAATCCTCAAAAATGATGCTGTGAAAGTGCTGCACTCGATATGCCAGCAGATTTGGAAAACTCAGCAGTGGCCACAGGACTGGAAAACATCAGTTTTCATTCCAATCCCAAAGAAAGGCAATGCCAAAGAATGCTCAAACTACTGCACAATTGCACTCATCTCACACACTAGTAAAGTAATGCTCAAAATGCTCCAAGCCAGGCTTCAGCAATGTGTGAACTGTGAAATTCCAGATATTCAAGCTGGTTTTAGAAAAGGCAGAGGAACCAGAGGTCAAATTGCCAACATCCGCTGGATCATCAAAAAAGAAAGAGATTTCCAGAAAAAATATTTCTTTATCGACTTTCAAAGCCTTTTTATCGACTGTGGAAAATTCTGAAAAGCCTTTGACTGTCTCTTGGAAAAACAATAAACTGTGGGAAAATTCTGAAAGAGATTGGAATACGAGACCATCAGACCTGTATTTCTTGCAGAGTAATCATGAATGCTGGGCTGGAAGTATGCATGTCAAGATTGCTGGGGAAATATCATAACCTCAGATATGCAGATGACACCACCCTTATGGCAGAAAGCGAAGAAGAACTAAAGAGCCTCTTGATGAAAGTGAAAGAGGAGAGTGTAATAGTTGGCTTAAAGCTCAACATTCAGAAAACTAAGATCATGGCATCTGGTCCCATCACTTCATGGAAAATAGATGGGGAAACTTTGGAAATAGTGGCAGACTTTATTTTTGGGGGCTCCAAAATCACTGCTGATGTTGATTGCAGCCACGAAATTAAAAGACACTTACTCCTTGGAAGGAAGATTATGACCAACCTAGACAGCATATTTAAAAGCAGAGACATTACTTTGCCTACAAATGTCCGTCTAGTCAAGGCTATGGTTTTTCCAGTGGTCATGTATGGATGTGAGAGTTGGACGTTGAAGAAAGCTGAGCGCCGAAGAATTGATGCTTTTGAACTGTGGTATTGGAGAAGACTCTTGAGAGCCCCTTGGACTGCAAGGAGATCCAACCAGTCCATCCTAAAGGAGATCACTCCTGGGTGTTCATTGGAAGGATTGATGTTGAAGCTGAAACTCCAATACTTTGCCCACCTCATGCGAAGAGTTGACTCAGTGGAAAAGACCCTAACTCTGGGAAGGTTTGGGGGAAGGAGGAGAAGGGGATGACAGAGGATGAGATGGTTGGATGGCTTCACCACCTCGATGGACATGGGTTTGGGAAAACTCTGGGAGTTGATGATGGACAGGGAGCCCTGGCGTGCTGCCTTCATGGGGTCACAAAGAGTCGGACACGACTGAACGACTGAACTGAACTGATACAAATTCTGGAAAACCTAAGCAAATCTTAGGGACACAATTATTTTTAGCCTGATATATATGCAAAGATTCTCTATTAAAATCCACACAGTTCTGTGTTTACCCATACAAAATCTAGGGGATACAGAGAAAGAAATAGCCTTTAAAAAAACATATACATTAATAATTATTATTTGTATATGATTCCAAAGTGTTGGGTTATTGCTACATACACATAATAGTGTGTATAGTTTTTTCTTCAAATCTTCTTTCCTAACCTCCTCTAGATGGGCAAAATTGAATATTTTCCCTGGAGGACCAGGGGAAAGAAATAAAACTTATTTCAAAAGTTGCAGCAGAAGAGGTCAGGTAAAGTCAGATTGTTTGCATAAGAAAAAAAAAAGAAAGCATATTAAAACAAGTAGTAGGTCTGCAATAAAACATATCCATCGAGCATGGCATAAGTCAGCTACCTTGCTCATTCTACTTCTTCATACCACTGAAAGACAACTACGATTCTCAGCTTTTCATTTAAAGGGATCCAACCACAATGCTACATACTTTATTTTTCAGGTCACCCCTACACAAAACCTATAATCAGCTAAAATTCTGGTTAACCAAATACACACTGGACATTTATACTCCTGTATGCTTATTCTAGGACTATGTGTTAGTTTCCCATTGCTGTTAAATGAATAACTGTTAATTTAGCTGTTTAAACAACACAAATTTAATACCGTACCATTCTGAATGTCCGAAGTCTGAGATGGGTATCAATGTACTGAAAAAAAAAAAAAAAAGTGTCCATCGGGTTGTGTTTCCTCTGGAAGGTCTAGAGGAGAATTTATTGTCCTATCTTTTCTAGCTCCTTGAGCTGCGTTTTTCCTTGTTTGTGGCCCCTCTCTCCATCTTCAGAACCAGCAATGTAGGGTCTTCTATCTCCCTCTGATCCCACAATCTCACTTTAATTGATAGTTATGAATATATCGCATCCACTTGGAAAACCAGGGTAAATTCCTTATTTTAAATCTGATTAGCAGCCTTTATTCCCCTTTGCCAGGTGACATAACATACTTATATTTTTAGAATTAGGACTTGGACTTTTTGGGGTGGCCATTATTCTGCCTACCACAGATCCTACTCCAAACTAATCTCTCATATTCTCAAACTTAGAGCAATATTTTCTGTGTCTGCTGTCACTTCATTCATGTCTGACTCTTTGCGATTTTATGGACTATAGTCCACCAGGCTCCTCTGTCCATGGGATTCTACAAGCAAGAATACTGGAGTGGGTTGCCATGACCTCCACTAGGGGATTTTCCTGACCCAAGGGCCTGTGTCTCTGCATCTCCTGCATTGTCAGATGGATTCTTTACCACTAGCGCCACCTGAGAAGCCTCATTTTCTGTATTCTGCAATTGCCTATTGTTTAACCATGAATTGGTTTATAGTATTATTTTCATCGTCACTTGTTTATCTTATACTTCCAGACAATGATCTTAATAGGTCAGATTTTCTGTCTTCATTTAAGGGCTTGATGTACTGAGGGGCCACTCTAGCAGCCCAAATCCAAGGATACTTTCATTCCCCCACTAAGTATTTCTTTGAAGAGTCTAACATGAAAACATTCACTTTAGTCATTTAAGATATTGTCTTCAGGAAATTCATCTGGTTATTTGGTGCCACTTGACAATCCACGAATATCCTTCTGTGATTCACAGGAATTCTTATCATACCACAAGCTCTGTGCTGATAACAACAGCCAAGGGCAGACATAATTTATTTGGAAGCTACATTTCTCAGACTTGGTGCAAGGTAAAGCAGGGTCTCTGCAAACCACCCAGGCACTAGGAGGCAAGTAGATGAGGAAAGGCTTGTTGATGCCTGCTTCTGATCCCTCTGGCTCTCCTTGCTCAAGTACTCTTGCACTTCACTTCAGTTCAGTCGCTCAGTCGTGTCCGACTCTTTGCAACCCCATGAACTGCAGCACGCCAGGCCTCCCTGTCAATCACCAACTCCCAGAGTTTACACAAACTCATGTCCATTGAGTTGGTGATGCCATCCAACCATCTCATTATCTGTCGTTCCCTTCTCCTCCTGCCCTCAATCTTTCCCAGCATCAGGGTCTTTTCCAATGAGTTAGCTCTTTGCATGAGGTGGCCAAAGTATTGGAGTTTCAGCTTCAACATCAGTCCTTCCAGTGAACACCAGGAATGATCTCCTTTAGGATGCACTGGTTGGATCTCCTTGAAGTCTTTTTCACTCTCCTCTTTCACTTTCAAGAGGCTCTTTAGTTCTTCTTCTCTTTCTGCCATAAGGTTGATCTCATCTGCATTTCTCCCGGCAATCATGATTCCAGCTTGTGCTTCTCCCAGCCCAGCGTTTCTCATGATGTACTCTGCATATAAGTTAAATAAGCAGGGTGACAATACACAGCCTTGACGTACTCCTTTCCCTATTTGAAACCAGTCTGTTATTCCATGTTCAGTTCTAACTGTTGCTTCTTGACTTGCATACAGATTTCTCAAGAGGCAGGTCAGGTGGTCTGCTATTCCCATCTCTTGAAGAATTTTCCACAGTTTATTGTGATCCACACAGTCAAAGGCTTTGGCATAGTCAATAAAGCAGAAATACATTTTTTTATCGAACTCTCTTGCTTTTTCAATGATCCAGCGGATGTTGGCGATTTGATCTCTGGTTCCTCTGCCTTTTCTAAAACTAGTTTGAACATCTAGAAATTCACAATTCTCATATTGCTGAAGCCTGGCTTGGAGAATTTTGAGCATTACTTTGCTAGCATGTGAGATGAGTGCAATCATGTGGTAGTTTGAGCATTCTTTGTCATTGCCTTTCTTTGGGGTTGGAATGAAAACTGAGCTTTTCCAGTCCTGTGGCCACTACTGAGTTTTCCAAATTTGCTGGCATATTGAGTGTAGCATTTTCACAGCATCATCTTTTAGGATTTGAAATAACTCATCTGGAATTCCATCACCTCCACTAGCTCTGTTTGTAGTGATGCTTCTTAAGGCCCACTTGACTTCACTTTCCATGATGTCTGCAGAGATGGTCCATAATGTCAGTAGTCGAATTAAGAAGCAGACCTATATGTACATGGAGCTTGTCCATATGGAGGAAAACCAGAGCATGGATCCAAACTTGTGGCAAAGTAAATCTCGCACATAAATGGTCCTCCTTACATGACTGCCACCACTGAGACAGGCCCAGCCACACACTGAGGTAGTTTGACAGAGAATGCAAATTATCTTCCTGTAATTTTTGATTAGAAACAGAGGGCCACAGATAGCTTGCTAAGAATATGTTTCCTAATTCATTTTCCCTGGAGAGTCTATATGTTCATGTATATTTAAAATTAAAAGCAATAATATTTCCCACTTCTAGTGTGTGGTTTTTCACTTTTGGAGAGATTTGAGAAGCTCACAAACAGCACAGAAATAATTTTAGATTTATAGTAGATAGGAAATGTCTATTTCTACTTCTTTCCTTTGTTCCTCACCTATGCATTCTCTCTTCAGATACTTAGAACATATTACAATTTGTGAATTTAAACTTCCACTGCAAAAGTATACACTAATAACCATTTTGTTACTACAAATTATAAGGTTGTAAACTTTTATGCATACTATCATATTTTGCTCTCCACTGAATCGACAGGTGTAATATTGCCAAATAGAAGGAGAACTATAAAAGTGGGTTCGTTCAGTTTGACTCATTTTTCAGGGAAATGATATAGTATATCCTAGACAAAACAAAGGAGCAGATTTGACACTTGGGTTATTTAACCTATGTCAAAAGCCACTTTTTTATGTCACTGTCTTCTGTTACTATTTTTCTTTTTTTTCAACAAGGAGGAGGTAAAAAGTAAAGATGAAAAAAATACATGATTTTTATCCAATTTGGCAGTCAACGTCTATAGCTTTCAATTCTTTGAAAGTTTATATATATATATATATATAATTTTATTCATCAATAAATATATAAACATATACATATATATTCATTTATTTGAAAAAATGTAACTCCTTTGATCATGGATGCATGAAAACATGCTTTAAGTGAGACTTAATTGATTAGATTAAAAGATTTACATGAGTTCTGCAATAATAATGCTTGCCACTGTGCATTTTTTATGACATGTAATGTTTTATGCTTTTCTTTTTTTCTGGTGTTATGCATAGTTTAGGGCTTCCCAGGTGGTAAAGAACCCACCTGCCAATGCAGGAGACATAAGAGGGTTGGATCCCTGGGTGGGGAAGATCCCCTGGAGGAGGGCATGGCAACCTGCTCCAGTATCCTTGCCTGGAAAATCCCATGGACAGAGGAGCCTGGCAAACTACAGTCCACAAGGTTGCCAAGAATAGGACATGTCTGAAGTGATAGCATACACGCACACACATGCATAATTTGCATACAGATAAAAATAATAAATGGATTTCTGTAATTTTCTTGAAATACGGGTAGTTTAGCATTTCAATGCATTTGAGTGATAATTTTATTGTGTGTGTGCTCTGCTGCTTCAGTGCAGGGAGAAGGTCCTTTCTTGATTGGCTCGGTGTTGAGAGGGAGCACACAAGACACCAAATATCCAAAATCCTGTCATGCAGGATGAAGTGTAAATATTTTCCTCTAATTTTTAGTGAGTGCTTACTATCATAGCCATAGCTCTCAGCCTATATGTGCCCTGTATTATTTAAGTCTAACTTGAAAATAGGTAGGGTTTCCCTGGTTGCTCTGATGGTAAAGAATCTGTCTGCAGTGCAGGAGACCCGGGTTCAATGGTCCTATGTTAGTTTTCTGTTGTCATTGTAACAAATTACCACCTTAGTGACCTAAAACAATGCAACTTTATTCTCTTACAGTTCTGGAAGTCAAAAGTCCATGCAAGATCAGTTTCACCGTGCGAAAGTCAACTTGTTGGCAGGGCCTTTGCTGGAGGAGGCTGTGAGAGGTTAGCACATTCTTTCACACTTGGCTTCTATGACTGCCATTAGTCTTTGGCTTGTGGCCCCTTCCTTCTTCAATGTGCCTTAATCCAACCTCTCTTTCTGCCATGTATCACTGTCTCATCTTCTGTAGTCAAAAATCCCCATCTCCCTTTTTTTTTTTTTGGACAAATGTAATTATATTTAAGGCAGGGTTAATATAATATGGTTAATATAAATGGTCTCTCCATCCCAAGATTTTTACTTATTTTACCTTATTATTAATTTAATCACATCTGCAAAGTCCCTTTTTCCATATAAAGTAACATTTATAGCTTCTAAGGATTAGGATTTATATATTTATAACCATTATATTCTCTACATGTTTTGGTTCACAAACTTCTGGCTTTCAAGAGAAATATCTGTGACTAATAAGGCACAAGGATTCTTAATGGAGAAAAACATATTTTTTAAAATGTCATAATTTTATAAAAGTTATTATTTCAATACTTACCAAGAGTAAAGAATGTGTTCCATGCAGCTTCTAAAAATGTTTTGCCCCTTGGCTTTTGGCTTCCATAATGCTATCATTAGAAACAAACATTAAATGCCCTTATATGCTCAATAGTTTTTACTCAATGGAAAAATGAAAACAATGTCAACATATAAAATGTGTGTATTATACTACTGAGTCACTAACAACCTTACAGGGAAAACAGGCAAGTCAGTTTTGTATGTAGATGCAAACTTACTAGTTTAAGATTCACCTTTCTTCTTAGGAAAGAAACATGTACATTCAGAACTTTAAACAAATTTTATTTTTTTTACAGTAATAATTGATTAAACCCATTGTTTCAGATTGGGTTCCCTAGAGTCAAAACTTGAAACATAAATTTATTGCACATGACTTATTGAGGGAGTATTCTCAAGAGAAAGGGAACAAGAAAAAGGTGTGTTTCAGAGGCTATAGCTCTGGACTTACACCCCAGGGATCTCTGTAACATGAATTGCACCACAGATTTTGTCCCTTGAAGCAACAGAGCCTGGCTTGCTGTAGCCCTGCTAGTCAGTCATCAGTGACAGACGGTCTGAGGTTGGGCGTAGATGTGTGCAACTTAGCTGACAACCTGACTCCCAGTCAACATTCAGGCAAGAGCCAGTTCTCAGAGAAGAGGTCAGCTGTAAGCTGTTAGGATCTAATGGCCACAGCAATTTGGCTGGGAACCAAAAATGTCCCCTATACACCTAGGGCCCCAATCCTGAAATATTTTTTATTAAAAAATGTATGTCTTTGGAAAAATCATTTAATTACTGTATGTCCTATCTCTCCCTTCACCCAACACTGTAAATTTCTCTGGTTTCTATAATGACTTATGGCTATATCTACATAATTATATCAACCTGGCTGAAGAGGGTAAAGTTAATTAATGAATTAATTAATTAAAACAATTCAGTGTATCACATTGTTTGACTTCAGATTATTGACAAATATCCTCTATTAAATTGTCCCTCTACAAATAGTTAGTGGGTAACTGAAATACTAGTACTATATATTTAAATATCATCCTACTTTGCTTCACAAAATTGAACTACAATATATTGAATTTGGGAAATATTAATCATTTTGTGGTTTCAAAATAACAATTATTTTATATTGAATATGTAATAGTAGTTTTTATTTCTAGTATTATTCATATAAAATTATGACCTGTCAAAAAACTGTGGTCAGTGGATGACCCACTTCATGAAGAATAGTTTTTTTATGCTTACTCCAAGAAGGAACAGTGTCTTAAACAAACAGCTCTTACATCAGACCGTGAAACTCAAAATAACTTTTACTAAATGCGTTTGTTGAATACATGGTAATTTTCCTACTAAATTAATTTCTCAGTGATCCATGACCTCAAAGAAAACAGAGGTGGTACATCAACTACTTGCTATGCATCTGAAGAAAAACTATGGTTCCAAGTTCACCACACTTGTAATTAGCAGTCTGAAAACGATTTCAAATGGTCCCTTATTAATAGAAAGCTGTGACATTCTCACACTTCAGGCCACCAAGGGCACAGACATTATTTGATATATTGTTAAGAAAGAGGCCCTGGTTTTAAATGTACAATATTTGGTTGATAAGCTGCCATAAGCCTATCCAGTATAGGAAATGAAGAAATTAAAAGAAAAAGGTTCTTTCTTAGGTCAAAAAAATACTGCGTTACTAATTTCCCAGCTTCATCAGTGGAGTAGACATGAACAATTAAAGATCCCAAAGAAATCTTACAGTCTTTGCTATCTAAATTTATATGCAATGTTTTACAAATATATAATGACAAAGCTAAATATACATTTCATGTGCTTTTCTTCTTGTCCTAATCTGAGTTCTATTTTCCCTTTTAATGTTTCCTTCTTTATCATAAACACATATGCACATTTGGCAACTCAATACTCTATAATTCTCAAGAAATCTATTACTTCTTTCTCCATTCTGAGACCAGATCTGATAACAAAAATAAGCAGGAAGGAAAAACAGAAATTTTGGACATCATCTTCCTCAAATTCACCACTGGATCAGAAAAGTATAAAATATTTCAAATTAATTTCACTCTCAAATCAATCTTTTCCAATATTCTGCAAAGAGAATGTGAATTTTTTCTTCCTGGTCATCTAAGACTTTGGTTGTTCATATGAATGAAGTCAATATAAATTTGCATAAATTATGTAAAGGAGATGCATATAGAAGTTCACATAAATCAATTAAGAAAATTACATTTTGCAATGATTTATATAACCTTAAAATGATTAAATAGAGCTTTGGATTCTCATCTAAATAACAACATCCATTAACAGTCTTCTGTCTTACTAAATCCTTCTGACACTCCCAACCTTTCAGCAGTCCAAGACCATAACTCCTGGGAGTATACATATTTTACTCATTTAATTTTCAATACTGTGGAGCCAATCAGTATATTATGCAGTGGTTACATTTATCTACTCTCTTTATTTTCTAAGTAAAAAAGCAACTCTGATCCCTAGATAAGTTACCAAATCTTGCCCTAGCTCAGTATATTTATCTATAAAATGGAGAAAACATCTACATCTCATAGTGTTTAAGAGGAAAGTCAGACACAGTACTTGGGAGATAAACAATGGATAAAAATTTTTCCTGGTTAAAATTTGCTTTGGATATTGTTCAAAAGCTAAATTAAAGCAAAATTAAACTCATATTTGTATTCTGTAAACTTCTGCCAATGAGGCTTACCCTCCCTAATTTGCTACAGCTTGTTAAAATTTGTGTATTTTATTAAAGACTTTATATTGTGTTATGTAACTGTTTCACAGTATAGTGGAAGAAAGTTTTAGATCCCTTGTCTTTATCTTTCTCAACCATTCCTCAGGGAAGAGGAATGACCAATAGAATTGTTTATGTTCAGAGGTCATTAATTAGTTCATATTTACTAATGAGTAGGATGGGTATTCTTTAAAAGGTTCATTTGCCTATATGTGGTTTTCTTTCTTTTGATTTCACATCATTAGTCTTCAGAGAAATAAACAAACTCAAATTATTTGACAATGGTAATTTTTCCAGCTCTTTATATGTGTATGTACAGAGGATGACTGTTGATAGCTTTGTTTTGTGTTTTTGGCCTCGCTGCATGGCATGTGGAATCTTAGTTTTCCAACCTGGTATCAAACCCACATGAACCATCACCCCTGCAGTGGAAGTGCATAATCTTAACTGCTGGACTGCCAGGGAAGTGACTACTGATAAGAATACGAAGTTCCTATTGATACATATTTTTATTTGTGTGGAGCCATGCAAAGCATGATAAAAAGACTTGGATTTAGAAGTAAGCCTAAGGACATTCTTCTGTCACTCATTTAAACCAGCTGCTCCTACCAATCCTTACCCATTATCTGCATTTGGGTTTATCAGGCTCTTGCTTAGTGATGAGTTAATTGGCTCATGTTTATCATGTATAGCTCCCTTAAGAGCTCCCTAAGTGGGAGATGTATACCAAAGAAAGGTAACGGTGATTGAAAAAGAAAAATTTGGATAAAATACCATCTCAACACAATTCCAGACCTACTCTTACTCCTAACGTATGCATGTGGCTTAAATGTGCAGATCTGTGTCAGTTAAGATTTAATGGCAGATGACATGAGCCACGTTTGTTAGTTAATGTGGAAAGGATTTAATCCTGAAAATTGGGTTCTTGCTGAACAAGGCACAGAGAAGCAAGCTCCACATTAGCATTCTAGAAGTGATCCCTAGAACAATCCACAGAGCTGATTCACAAGTCGCCGCTTCTGTCATGATCAGGGAATTGAAGACTTGGGGAAATTCTGCTTGAATTTCTGGGTATAGATTATACCACCATCCATTCCAGAACCTAGGAATCTGAAGGAAGACAATCCTGAAAATATTGTCTCCAGGTACACACTGCTTCAGTCATGATCCATGATAACAAAAGGGAGCCGGTGCTCTGCCACTCACCACCCAGGTAATCTATTGAGATTGTACTCTCATCATTGATAGGAAAACAAAAAACCCATCACAGCAAAGCTAACTGCTTACTCCACGATGAAGCTTGCCAGCAAGAACATTGCCTGTCTTCCCCACCTAGTAGTGTGCACAAGACACAGGAGAGCACACTGCTTCCTGTTTCAGCAGGTCCAAACATTATGATGTCATCAATTTGTTGTATTAATGTAAAGTGGCCTGGGATGGTGAGATCATCAAAGTTTCTCCAGACTAAATTACAGCATCAAGTGAGACAGGTGTTATATTTCTCAAAAATAGTGAAAGCATACTGCTTCCTACTCAGTTGCAAACAAGCAGATTCTACATATTATGCACCAAGTAGCAATATACAGAAAATAATGTGAAAACATTCATCATTATCTGTAGTCACATATTAGATGTGACCACCAGTGAAAAGATCACGTCTCTATAAGAGCAGCTACCGTTGGTGTCACCACCTGATCACATGCCCTTATAATCTATATCTCATTCTTTAGGTTCCATCTATCCTATGTATATTTAGGTTCTGTCTGTCCTATGTATAACAAACACCTAGTTTACATAAGTATGTGATAGAGATCAACACTCCTGCATCTTTCAGATCTTTGGTAGTAACATTAATCTCTCTGGTGGCCCTGGAAATTATGCTTTTAGTTTATTCTTTCTATAGGGAGAAAGTAGCTCTTCCTACTATAATAAGCCTTCATTTCATAAATAAGAAAAACAATATGAGAATTCCTCCTGTGATAAATATAAATATGCCAACTACAGAATCAGAAATATATGATATATTCCTGGAATCACTGTCCTTACTATACTTTGAGATGGACTCAACCCCAAATTCCTTTTATATCCCTTGACTTCCCTAATCCCTCAATCAAACTGGTGGGTAGGCCACTGGCATTATAGATGTTTAGAGAATAGGCTGAACCTAATGCCAGTATCTATAGAACTCTTCACAGGCCAGGAAGAAGCTGTATGCCTGTGAGTTGATAGGCCTTTCTCATGTGTACCAACTTTCCTTCGTTTAAGGTCTCATACCTGTGAACTGACTAATGTCTAAGAACTTGAAAAAGAATAGTGAATCTTTGACGTAGTGAATTTTTGATGGAGGTATACATCAAAACTCTGTTCGTTAGACCTTGTGAATTTTGGGAGTTTTTTTCTATATAAATCGTTTGAAAATAAAGGCCATCAGACTATTTACTGACAAAGACTGATCAACTAACCCCTGTCAAATATCCATGTGGGTCAAACAGTTAAACTTACTCTGGCCTAATGTCTGTTCTAGGAGCTTTTGTTCATTGACAGGGGAGTTAAGTGCTACTACTTGTCTGTTTAAGCACTTTGCATATTGAACTGTTCACCTAGAAAATGAAAGATATTACTACCCTTATTTTTAAGTTAAAGATATAATTATATGTATATGAGTGAATATGATATAATGAACTTATATAAATAATGAGGACAACTAGTACGGTTCAGACCATGGGAGAGATACGCAAGAGATGGTGAAATCACATGCTTCAGAAATAAAAATAATGAAGAATGACAAGAGGATCCTGACAGAAACATTTACATGAAAGGTATACAAGTGAATGTCAAGAATACTTCAATTATAGAGTCAATTAGATAAAATTTTAGTAACTAACAAAGCAAACCTGCACTGCTCTAAGGAGAGAGGCCCTGCCAACTAACGCTGATGCTGCAGGAACACTGCAAATGTTGTAGCTGAGTTTCTGATGTAATTAGTTCCCGTATGGCAGTAAACTGATGTTGATGCTTTATAAGCTAGAGTAGTGGCAATGACTGTAGAAATAATGCATGTCTTGCAAGTAACAAACTTCTGGAAACTACCCAAGTGACCTCCAGTGACAGCCAGGAGAGCATGCTGACCACACCAAGAAAACCTGTGACCCTCTCCCAGAAGGCACCGTAATTTTAAAGACTTTTGTCTTCAGAAACTTCAAGGCATGCTGTTCAGTGTTCACTGGAGCTTGTAATTAAGTTACCTTGTCACCTTTACTTTGCCAGACCCTGACTTACATAACTGTTAAACAATATCTTGTTAAAATAGGAGGATTTGATGTCCCTGAAAACAATAGGAAGCAATCGAGGGAAACCTGGTAAAGGGTAAAAACATGACCCAACTTGTATATTAATAAGGATCATTTTGGCAGAGTGTGGCATGATGGATTCCAGGTGGACACAAAAAAAACTGAACATATGGAAATGCTTAAAAGCTAATGAGGGTAATCTAAGTAAGAACCTAAGTCCTGAGAAAGAAGGGATGGATTGAAAAACATTTAATAGGTTGACTTAGTAGATATAATGAGCAGTCAAAATGCCAACATTTTGTAAAGAGAAATCTAGGATGATTACCCATTTACCTTCTAAATAACTGGGTTGATGATGGTGACATTTATGAAGATTGGTAATATGGTAAGCATAAAGAGAAACACTCCTTCTTAATTTGTTCTATTCCCCCCCACCCCGCACACTCCACTGGGTGTTTGTTTCCATCCATATACACAGAGATTAATTGAGTGGGAAAACTGGAAGGAACTTTACTAAGGAAAGAGCTAAGTGATAAAGATTCAGAGCTTAGAGGAGAATAGAATGAGAATTTTTCCTAGAACATTTTCACTTGGAATAGTTTTAAGCCTCTTGGAGAAAGTACAAGCAAAGCACCTGGGAGAATATTCAAGCCTTGAACATAAGAAGAGAGATTTCATGGACTCTGGTAGCACTGGAGAAAGCATCTTAATAATTATGCTGCCAATTTCATGGTGGGCAAGGGCAACTATGATTCTCCAAATAACTTTGTAGACATCTCCTGGGAAGAATGATCACACATGCTCATGGCAGCTGCAAGACATAGAATAGTTTGTAGGCATTTATTGAAAAGTTTCTCGGTCTACTTCCAAGAAATATTAATACTTATGGCATAGCATCAAGGTTGAATATACAAAAATTTGGGGAAAAAAAAAAAACCAAAAGAAGATGAGTTCAGATTTTATATATGATATTGATAACAGCAGATTATTTAACTGGAAATCTTTAGTATGCATGAGGATATATAGATCTGAGTATTTTGATGCTGGTTTGAGCTAACTGCATAGTGTAAGATATTTTGGAGAGTATTGATAGTTTGGACTACATATAGGGGTCATTCAACAAGTAGAATACTTAGAGGAAACCAAAATCAAAAACAGAGCCAAGATGGAACTCTGCGTAATGGAAATGTGAGGTTTAGCACCTCATTGAACATCTAGATCTGGAAATGTTTCCATTTAAAATAGCAATGAGATTGAAAATCATATATTGTGACCTGTTCGTTTTTCTCTTCTCATTTAATTTTCCCCCTTTGTTCCCACATACATGCAAAACTGCTCATCACAATCTCTCTTTTTGGAGAATTTGGAGAATTCCAGGTGCCTAGACTGGCATTATATGAATGATTTCTAAATTAAAGGAAAGACTTTCCCAGACCAATTGATAGACTCCTAAAATTAATTTAGCATAAAACAAAATTTTAAATTGTATTTATTTATTTTCACAGTTTTAAGCACTTTATGTACATCAACTGAGGCTTCCCAGGTAGTGCTAGTGGTAAAAACCCACCTACCAATGCAGGAGACATAAGAGACGTGGATCCAATCCCCAAGTTGGGAAGATACCCTGGAGGAGAGCATGCCAAGCCACTTCAGCATTGCCTGGGGAATCCCACAGAGAGAGAGACCTGGTGGGTTACAATTCATAGAGTTGCAAAGAGTCGCACATGACTGAGGAGACTTAGCACACAGGCACACATATATTAACTCACTTAATCCTTATAACAAGCCTTTGGCATGGGTACTATTAGTATCATCAGGAAACTTACATGCAAAGAGGGAAGTCACTCTCCCAAGGTCCCACAGCTAGTAAGCGACAGAGCTGGGCTTCACACCCAGACAGTCTGATCCTAGAGTCACTACTCTTAAACACCATGCTGACTATTAACTATGCTTTCCTTCACTGAGCTATAAGAAAAACAAAAGCAGGAACAAATCAGCATAGTTCAGTTCAGTCGCTCAGTCGTGTCCGACTCTGCGACCCCATGAACGCAGCACACCAGGCCTCCCTGTCCATCACCAACTCCCTGAGTCCATGCAAACCCATGTCCATCGAGTCGGTGATGCCATCCAACCATCTCATCCTCTGTCATCCCCTTCTCCTCCTGCCCTCAATCTTTCCCAGCATCAGGGTCTTTTCAAATGAGTCAGCTCTTAGCATCAGGTGCCCAAAGTATTGGAGTTTCAGCTTCAACATCAGTCCTTCCAATGAACACCCAGGACTGATCTCCTTTATGATAGACTGGTTGGATCTCCTTGCAGTCCAAGGGACTCTCAAGAGTCTTCTCCAACACCACAGTTCAAAAGCATCAATTCTTCGGCACTCAGCTTTCTTTATAGTCCAACTCTCACATCCATACATGACCACTGGAAAAACCATAGCCTTGACTAGATGGACCTTTGTTGGCAAAGTAACGTCTCTGCTTTTGAATATGCTGTCTAGGTTGGTCATAGCTTTTCTTCCAAGGAGTAAGTGTCTTTTAATTTCATAGCTGCAGTCACCATCTGCAGCGATTTTGGAGCTCAGAAAAATAAAGTCAGCCACTGTTTCCACTGTTTCCCCATCTATTTCCCTTGAAGTGATGGGACCAGATGCCATGATCTTAGTTTTCTGAATGTTGAGTTTTAAGACAACTTTTTCACTCTCCTCTTTCACTTTCATCAAGAGGCTCTTTAGTACTTCTTCACTTTCTGTCATAAGGGTGGTGTCATCTGCGTATCTGAGGTTATTGATATTTCTCCTGGCAATCTTGATTCCAGCTTGTGCTTCCTCCAGCCCAGCATTTCTCATGATGTACTCTGCATATAAGTTAAATAAGCAGGGTGACAATAACTCTCTAAAGTTGTATCAAGAGCTGATGAGGAGGAGAAGATAGAAAGGAGTCTGTCAATTTGAAAAAAAAAATTAGAGATAGACTCAATACAAATATCTCTGGAGGTGGGCACACAAGACTTGATCATGTGATTATAGGCAAAGACTAATATCAGAATGTAGATTGGGCTTGATGGAGTTTGCTAATGATTATCCAAAGAAGCCGTGTTGACCTACTTCCAAAAGTACAGTTATTTCCAGATACATTAGTATTCATTGGCACTTCCAAAGGCTATTAGAACATCTTCTGAGAAAGAGGAGGAAGGCCAGTAATTGAATTTCCATTCTTTATAGAGGCCCCTGCAGTTTTAGAACTATCCTGAATATTAGGCAGAACTTTAGTCTATAGGTTGAAGCAATTTATTTAAACTTACTTAACTCCTAAGAAATATTTGATGAATCATTTTGGCTATCTTGAAGAGTATTTTGAAAATAATCTTCAACTTAGTGATTTGTAATGCAGAAAATCTGCCTTTGAGTTTCTTTCTGTGGATGGCCAAATGTATCAAATATATTTGGAGAAGTTTTTAGCCAGTTTCACATTCCAAAATATAAGCCTTGAAAATGACCAAAGGCTCCTCAGATCTATTTCCTCCTCTCTGCTGTGCTGTGGTTATGAACTCAGTCTCTGGAGACAGATGGACCACATTTGAATCCTAACTTCATCATTTATTATATTTTGTTTGGGAAAGCCAATTAAGCTTTCTAAGCCTGTTTTTTAACCTATAAAATAGAAAGAAAGCTGGTATCTCAAATGACTACAGTGAAGTATAAAATAGACAAAATTGCCAAACTCTTGGCATATATGAAGCATACAATAAATATTAACTATCATCAACAATACTTCATATTCTGCTTTTATTTTCTATTTTTGTAATTTTCTATAAGCTCCATTCACAGGTGTCCTGGCTATGAATCTGAGTACTGGAAAAAAAGAAAAATATTTAAACAAAAGATAGAAGCCAACTGAAGAAAATATCAACAGGAAAATGTGGCAACAGATTAAAATATATAACTTGTAAAAAAAAAGTCATTTTAATTGAAAATAAGGTATATTTGAAATTATCCATAACTTCTCCACTAAAGGATGGAAATATTCAACGATGTCAGGAGACTATCTCTTAGAAACCTGTCATATCAAATTGACATAATTATACTTTAAAATATCTCATTATTCATGTGTTAACATGAAAATCTTATACTAATGTACTCCTTTGTCCATATACATGCCCAAATTCTACTATATGAGAAACAAATAATGCAATATGCAGTTTATATTTTGACATCTTCAGCCTAATTTCAAGCCCTGTGGTGGAGAGAGCTAAAATTAAACTGGAAAACTACTCCTTTTTTCATTTCTATTTTTGTGTGGACAAAAATGATGTATTTTAGTATATCTTATTTGAGCAAGCTCCTCTGTAGGGCACTGACAATTCTAGCATATAGTCTTAAGCACAAAGATAATTTGAAGTAACTTTTTAATGTTCTATGATTCTTTGACACAGTTTGGAACAACCTAAGAAGAAATAGTCACTATGTGGCCTTTTTCATCAAAGTCACATGTTCTGTGCAAATGTTTATAAAAGTAGTCCAAAATAAATTCTTTTTTAGATGACAGAAATCATCATATTTTAAAGGAATTGGGCATAGGGAGAAACTTTATACTCTCCTTTACCTGCAACTCAATACCTAGAATCATCATATCTATCACCATCATTATGTTTTCCCTTCCTGGCCTTTCAAGTATGCCTCACAGAAAATTCTCATGCAGTTATATTTTCTGTGGAAAGGCACTATAAAACCATTATCTTCTGCAAATAAATTCTCTCTTGAATTATTTCTTTTGCTTCTTTAGTTGTGTTTCTTGATCACTGCCTCCACAAGAGCAGTCAAACCTATCATAATGCATGCTGTTTATGCCTATCAGAATACACAGTCTAGAAGGAGTCATAATCTTTGCAAGTCTGCTCTTTTTTTTTGTTCTGTGTTGTGTCTTCAACTCAGGTTTTATTTTTTCCCCTAAAGATCTATCATAGCTTATCTTTTTTCATTTTTCTTTCTTTTCCCATTATTTAGGACTCCATGATCATAGCTTTGTTGTTAGACCAGTGGCATGTGGATGGATTTTTGCTCGTTCTAAGAGGTAAGTACAGACCACATTCATCTTCTGTTTAAGAACCCCAAGATGATGAAAATTCAGTAACTATTGCTGTCTTTTTACATAGTTTCTGCCCCGGATTTCCTGTTTTACTTGGCTTTATTTCACTTTGCATCCCTGGTGGCTCAGATGGTAAAGCATCTGCCTACAATGCGGGAGACCTGGGTTCAATCCCTGGGTCGGGAAGATCTCCTGGAGAAGGAAATGGCAACCTACTACAGTATTCTTGCCTCGAAAATCCCATGGATGGAGGAGCCTGGTAGGCTATAGTCTATGGGGTCTAAAGAGTCAGACACGACTGAGCAACTTCACTTTACTTTTATTTTTCAATATCTTTGCTCTGTGAAAACTATCTTATTTCATTAGCCCTTCTTTGATTCTGCCAGTCTGAGAATATTTTATTTGTACTATTGGAAATGATGACTTATCATTCCCTGATTGTTTAATGATTCTTTTATATTTATTTTGTCTGTCATATGTTTTCCTTCATTATTTGCTTTCCTTACATACTAGTTATCCTGCTGTAAGCAGTGATACCACTACAGCTCTTTTCCTTGGCACTGAGTCTTTCAGTATCATTATCAGTACTCTAACTTTCCCTGAAAGAATAATCAACACAAAATAAAATTTTTAAGACATGCTGTTAAGTCAGTTTAGCAAAAACAAGTTTATGGTTCTAACAATTTTTTCAGTATCATCCAAATTCCTCATCTTGTCACTTCTATGGCAATCTATATTTTATAAAAGAAGTGACATTTGTAGGACCTGTAGAAATTTTGAACAGCAGATTCATTTTTTTTTTCATCTCTAATTTTAATGTCTGCCCACATGGGATAATACTAAGTTGGCCAAAAAGTTCTTTTCGGTAAGGCTTTGTGGAAAATCCAAATAAAAATTTTGGCCAAATAATATAAAGTTGCATAAGAAACTCATTGACATTAAATCAAATCCAGTTCTGTAAAAAAATTTAAGAGAGCTCAGAGACAAATGGAGCTAATCTATTTCTTTAATTTGAGGGGAAATTTTCAGAAACTGCCCCAAATAAACACTTGACTCAAACCTCTAATTAGATCAATATTATTTTACCATTGATGAAATACTGCTTAAATGTACAGATTCATATTATATCCTCCACATAAGATTTGTTCTTTCTTGGGTTTTATATAAGATAAATTACCTCATTCATCAGTTGAAAAGAGTTTAAGTCCTAAATTTTAATGATGATTATTTTGTTAAAGTACAGAAAAAATTAGGGAAACCTAAAAAACCAGTTTTATACTTCCTTGCCTTTAACTATGTAACCACCTCAGTAATAACTTACTGCATATTTATTTTATTATAATTATAAATGTTGATCTTAGTGTTTAAACTATGAAGGAAACTAAAAAGCATTTGCAATCTCACCAAATGTCACTGAATATTTATGACAGGAAATTAGAAGTCACATTAATTTCTTTCTCTGTGCTGTTTCTATCTACAGTAATAACATGAATAATGCTCTTGAACTGAATTATTTTATTAACTCTTACAGTAATGACTAAAAACAACTGGCTCAGTTGGAGCCTTCTGTTAAACTGAGTACTGTTTATTCGTTTATATTATATTCATTTATTCATCAGTTATTTATTGGACTTTGACCATAAGCCAAATACTGAAAGAGAAAAAGGGAATAAAAAACATATATGGATGTTATTTCTACACTCAAGTTGCTCATAATATGATGGGTCAGCATAAATATATGCAAAAATCACACCCTGATAATACCAGTGTGATAGAAGCATAATATAATTATAACATGTATAATATAACATAACTATGGACGAAGGTTCATGACGTTGTACGGGAGACAGAGATCAAGACCATCCTCAAGAAAAAGAAATGAAAAAAAGCAAAATGGCTGTCTGATGAGACCTTACAAATAGCTGTGAAAGAAGAGAAGTGAAAAGCAAAGGTGAAAAGGAAAGATATACCCTTTGAATGCAGAGTTTCAAAGAATAGCAAGGAGAGATAAGAAAGCCTTCCTCAGTGATCAGTACACATATAGAGGAAAACAATAGAATGGGAAAGACGAAAGAGCTCTTCAAGAAAATTAGAGATACCAAGGGAACATTTCATGCAAAGATGGGCTCAATAAAGGACAGAAATGGCAGGGACCTAACAGAAGCAGAAGCTATTAAGAAGAGGTGGCAAGAATACAGAGAAGAACTATGCAAAAAAGATCTTCTTCATGACCCTGTTAATCACAATGGTGTGATCACTCACCTAGAGCCAGATATCCTGGTTTGCAAACTCAAATGGGCCTTAAAAAGCATCACTATGAACAAAGCTAGTGGAGGTGATGGAATTCCAGTTGAGTTATCTCAAATCCTGAAAGATGATGCTGTGAAAGTGCTGCACTCAACATGCCAGCAAATTTGGAAAACTCAGCAGTGGCCACAGGACTGGAAAAGGTCAGTTTTCATTCCAATCCCAAAGAAAGACAACGCCAAAGAATACTCGAACTTCCGCACAATTGCACTCATCTCACACACTAGTAAAGTAATGCTCAAAATTCTCCAAGCCAGGCTTCAGCAACACATGAACCATGAACTTCCAGATGTTCAAGCTGGTTTTAGAAAAGGCAGAGGAAGCAGAGATCAAGTTGCCAACATCCGCTGGATCATCGAAAAAGCAAGAGTTCCAGAAATACATCTATTTCTGCTTTATTGACTATGCCAAAGCCTTTGACTGTGTGGATCACAGTAAGCTGTGGAAAATTCTTCAAGAGATGGGAATACCAGACAATCTGACTTGCTTCTTGAGAAACCTGTATGTCAGTCAGGAAGCAACAGTTAGAACTGGACATGGAACAACAGACTGGTTCCGAATAGGAAAAGGAGTACGTCAAGGCTGTATATTGTCATCCTGCTTATTTAACTTATATGCAGGGTTCATCATGAGAAACACCGGCTGAATGAAGCACAAGCTAGAATCAAGATTGCTGGGAGAAATATCAATAACCTCAGATATGCAGATGACACCACCCTTATGGCAGAATGTGAAGAGGAGCTAAACAGCCTCTTGATGAAAGTGAAAGAGAAGAGTGAAAAAGTTGGTTTAAAACTCAACATTCAGAAAACTAAGATCATGACATCTGGTCCCATCATTTCATGGCAAATAGATGGGAAAACAGTGGAAACAGTGGCAGATTTATTTTTTGAGGCTCCAAAATCATCTACAGATTGTGATTGCAGCCATGAAATTAAAAGACGCTTACTCCTTGGGAAGAAAGTTATGACCAACCTAGACAGCATATTCAAAAGCACAGACATTACTTTGTCAGCAAAGGTAAATCTAGTCAAGGATATGGTTTTTCCAGTAGTCATGTATGGATGTGAGAGTTGGACTGTAAAGACAGCTGAGCACTGCAGAATTAATGCTTTTGAACTGTGGTGTTGGAGAAGACTCTTGAGAGTCCCTTGGACTTCAAGGAGATCCAACCAGTCCATCCTAAAGGAAATCAGTCCTGAGTGTTCATTGGAAGGACTGATGTTGAAGCTGAAACTCCAATACTTTGGGTACCTGATGCGAAGAGCTGACTCATTTGAAAGGACCCTGATGCTGGGAAAGATTGAAGGCAGGAGGAGAAGGGGATGACAGAGGATGAGATGGTTGGATGGCATCACCAACTTAATGGACATGAGTTTTAGCAAACTCTGGGAGTTGGTGATGGATAGGGAGGCCTGGTGTGGTGCAGTCCATGGGATTGCAAAGAGTCAGACATGACTGAGTGACTGAACTGCACTGAACTGAACTGGGAAACATAATAACATATTCAAAAGAAGGAGTGTTATCATAGAGAAGTTGATTTTTTTTTGGACTTTATTAAATAGGTAGAATTTTACCAGGCAGGAAAGAATAATATCACAGGACAGAGTAACAGCACAGAGTGCTAAAGAATGTGGTAACTTTGAGTGCTGTAAGTATTGGCACCCACAACATGCACAGTGGTGTTTAATAGAGGACAAGTCTGGAAAATTAGTTTGATATTATCGTTCAAGAAGTTGATTACACTGCTTAAAAAATTTAGATTTTGTTTCGCTGAAAATGAGAAAACAATAGGATATTGTCCAAAGTCTCAGAAGAGCATACAATACACTCAAGATTTGACTCCTGACACCCTCTTCAACCTAATCGCCTAGATTTACCAACAAATAATTTATGTATTTTAGGCTCCTTTAACTGATTATAGTTCTACAGCACATCCCTGGTTTTACATTTTCTATGGCTGGGACATATTTTCCTTTCTAGCCCTTTTTCACTTGCCTGATTCCTACTTTGTTTTCAAATCTCAGATTACACATCACACCCTCCAGGAAATTTTGACTAATCCTAATAGATAGTTAGGTGTGCTTTAACAATAACCCTATCACTATCAAATTTATGATGTATTATATTTTTCCTCTTCTATCAGACAATGAGCTAGTTGAGGACAAGAACCATGTATAAAATCTCCACATACAATGGAGAATCCTGAACCTAGTGGTCAGAAGTGTCGTGACCAGTAATGTAGCATATAGATGTTGTGCATTCCATGAAAGGATAAACTGACAAGAGCACATCGCTTTTCTGCTACACACACAAAAATTCATTACTTAGTCTCATCATGAGAAACCAGAAACAAACCCAAACTGAGAGGCATTCTGCAAAATAACTGATCTTCAAAATGGCAAAGGCATGAAAAATAAGGAAAGATGAAGGAGTTTTCACAGATTAGAGGAGGCTAAGGGGACATATCAACTACATGCAATGTAAGATCCTGGATTTGATTCTGGAACAGGAGAAAAAAAAAATATATATATATATATATTATTGGGAAAACTGATAAAATCTGAATAAATTCAGTAGTTTAGTTAATAATATTGTACCAATATTAACTTCTGAGTTATGTACTATGATTATATAAGATGACTGCAGAATAGAAAGCAGATTGAAGGGTAGAAAAGAACTCTACTATTTTTGCAATTTTTCTGAAAGTCTAAAATTATATCAGAATAAAAAGGTAAAAGAAACTCCTTAAGTATTTGTTAACTAGGTAAGTTACTGAGGCGTTGTATTTTGGACTGTAAACCACTATTTCCTATTCTATATTTCTAAGCTGTATTTAATGAATACCTAGCCTATAACTTGTACTGTTAGGCACTCAGAAATCTCTTAATAACAGATGAATAATAACCACTGAACTTGCACTTTAGTGAACTATTATCAAAAATTTTAATTAAATGAAATTCAATGTAATGTTAATTATATTATATATAATATATAATTCATTTGCACAATTTATAATACCCCAGTGAGTTTTTTTCTGGTGTCAATGTGCTACATATGTAGTATTACTTTAGTAATCTTTATTAATACCAAGTTAGTAAATGTTGCATAATGTCAGGTAGCAACAAAGAAACCATAATACCATGGAAATATTCAATTTCTCATAGAGTGAGCTATATTGGGTAGCTTTTGAAGATCAGAAGATAAATTTCCTCATGAATGTCAATCATGAAAGTTCTCAACAAACAATCCAATATAATCAAACCTTTACCTTGAAAGCAAACACAGTTCCAGTCTTCAAAGACATTATTTTTTTAAAGCAATAATCCAAAATATACTACAGAGAATAGTTTTTTAAAATCATCCTCAACGGGAAGCAAAAACAATATCTTATGATATGCAGTAAATTAAAGCTTCATATTAAAAATGTACTTGGAAAATATCTATAAATATTGCAAGTTCGATTTATTACTTATTTCTTCTTTTTCTAGACTAATTGGATATTTTTCAGTTTTGTGACTATAAGGTGTAACTCAGCTTATTTAAGCTAAGGTCACTTTTTATTGTTTCATTTTCACAGAACTTCTGACAAATAAAATATTGTACATAGATTTAAATATCCATTAGATGTTACAGGAAAGAAAACGTTGGCATAAACATTTTAGAAGTGGGAAAAAAAAGTTGAAATTACCAAGATCTTCTTCTGTTATATCATAAATTGTAAAGACCAATGTATATTTTAGCCCACTTCCACTTCTGCTTCTCTTAAGGTTTTAAAATTTATTTTTAAAGCTATACCATTCACCATCTGGTATTTGCCTACAGTCTAAAATTTACTCAAATTAAGAGCCATTGTTTTGGGGGGAGAGAAATTGGGAGATGTTGGTTTCCATGGACACTCCCAGTCTTAATCTACAACTCCTTAAAAAGGGTCCAAAGTCCCCAGAAGCAATCTCTCAAAATGAAAGACTCCTAAGTCTTTATGAAGGTCAAACCTCCTTCTGTTTGAGTACCACAATACTTGTCACTCTACAAGCATCCCTATTTCTTTATTTAAAGTGTATTTTATTGTTGTAATAACACTAAATATGAGATGTACCCTCTTAAAAATGTTTAAATATACAGTACATTATTGTTGACTTTAGGTACAATGTTGTATGGCAAATCTTTAGATACTATTCCTCTTAACATAACTAAAATTTTATGCCTATTTTTTAGAAACTGGACATTTCCCCCTCTCTTGCCAACCTCTGGAAACTAATATTCCACTTTTTAATTCTATTTGTTATTGTTCAGTTGCTCAGTCGTTTCTGACTCTTTGCAGCCTCATGGACTGCAGCAAGCCAGGCTTCACTGTCTTTCACCATCTCCCAGAATTTGCTCAAACTCATGTCCATTCAGTGGGTGATGCAATCCATCCATCTCATCCTCTGTCCTCCCCTTCTCCTCCTGTCTTCAGTCTTTCTCAGCATCAGGGTCTTTTCCGATGAGTCGGCTCTTGGCATCAGGTGGCCAAAGAATTGGAGCTTCAGCTTCAGCATCAGTCCTTCCAATGAATATTCAGACTGATTTCCTTTAGATTGACTGGTTTGATCTCATTGCTGCCCAAGAGACTCTCAAGAGTCTTTTGCAGCAACACAGTTCAAAAGTATCAATTCTTCAGCACTCAGCCTTTTTTATTGTTCAGTTTTCACATTAGTACTTGACTACTGGAACAACTATAGCTTTGACTAGACATACCTTTCTAGGCAAAGTAATGTTTCTGCTTTTTAAAATGCTGTCTAGCTTGGTCATTGTTTCTCTTCCAAGGAGCAAGGGTCTTTTAATTTCATGGCTGCAGTCACCATCCTAAGTAATTTTGGAGCCTAAGAAAATAGTCTTCACTGTTTCCATTTTTTCCCCACCTGTTTGCCATGAAGTGATGAGACTGGATGCCATGATCTTTGTTAACTAAATGTTGAATTTTAAGACAACTTTTTCACTTTCCTCTGTCACCTTCATCGAGTCTCTTTAATTCCTCTTTGCTTTCTGCTATCAGGGTAGTGTCATCGGCATATCTGAGGTTATTTATATATCTCCCTGCAGTGTTGATTCCAGCTTGTACTTCGTCCAGCCTGGTATTTCACATGATATATTCTGCATATAAGTTAAATAAGCAAGGTGAAAATATACAGCCTTGACTTATCTCTTTCCCAATTTTGAACTAGTCCATTGTTCCATGTCCCATTCTAGCTGTTACTACTTGACCCGCATAAAGGTTTTGCAAGAGACAGGTCAGGTGGTCTGGTATTCCCATCCCTTTAAGAATTTTCCACAATTTGTTGTGATTTACACAGACAAAAGCTTCAGCACAGTCAATGAAGGAGAAGTAGGTGTTTTTTTGGAATTCTCCAGCTTTTTCTGCGATCCAACCAGTGTTGGCAATTTGATCTTGATTCTATAATTTTGACTATCTTAGATACCTCCTATAAGAAGAATCATGCAGTATGTACCTTTCTATGATCGGTTTATTTCACTTAGTGAAATAAGTGAAAGGTTAAATCCCAAAGGTTCATTCACATTGTCACATTTTCCAGAACTTCCTGTTTTTTTTTTTTAAGATTGAATAATATCCCATTATAAGTATATATATGGAACAGGTCCTTTAATCGTTTATCTGTTGATGATCATTTAGGTTATTTCTACATCTCAGCTATTATAACAGCTCTCAATGAACATGGGAATGCTAATATCTCTTTGGTATCTTGATTTAACTTGTTTTAGATAAATATACAGAAGTGAGAATTCAAGATTATGCAGTAGTTCTAATAGGTGACAGAGTAACTTAAAAAACAATTAGTCCAAAACAATAGCCTCAGTTAGTATGTCACTACCTTTTGTTGTTGTTGTTGTTCAGTTGCTAAGTTTTATCTCTTTGTGATCCCGTGAAATGCAGCACACCAGTCTCCTCTGTTCCCCACTATCTCTCGGAATTTGCTCAAATTCATGTCTATTGAATCAGTGATGATATCTAACCATCTCATCCTCTGTTGCCCTCTTTCCTTTTGCCTTCAATCTTTCCTAGCATCAGGGTCTTGCATAATGGGTCAAGTCTTTGCAGATATGGCCAAAGTATTGGAGATTCAGCTTCAGCATCAGTCCTTCCAGTGAATATTCATGGTTGATTTCCTTTATGATTGACTGGTTTGATCTCCTTGCAGTCCAAGGGACTCTTAACAGTCTTCTCCAGTACCATAATCCAAAAGCATCAATTGTTCAGCACGCAACCCTCTTTATGGTCCAAATCTCACACCTGTACATAACTACTGAAAAAAACATAGCTTTGACTATATGCACCTTTGTCAGCAAAGGGATGTCTTTGAATACACTATCTAGGTTTGTCACAGCCTTCCTTCCAAAGAACAAATGTCTAATTTCATGGCTGCAGTCACCATCCACAGATATCTTTAAGACCAAGGAAAGAAAATCTGACACTACTTCCACTTTTCCCCCTTCTATTTGCCATGAAATAATGGGGCCAGATGCCATGATCCTATTTTTGAATGTTGAGTTTCAAGCCAGCCTTTTCACTCTCCTCTTTCACCTTCATCAAGAGGCTCTTTCTGTCATTAGGGTGGTGTCATCTGCCTATCCAAGGTTGTTCATATTTCTCCATCAGGAGAAATCCCGATTCTACCTTGTGATTCATCCAGTCTGGTGTTTCACAAGATGTCCTCTGCATATAAGTTAAATAAGCAGACTGACAATATATAGCCTTGACATACTCATTTCTCAATTTTGGACCAGTCCATTGTTCCATGTCTGGTTCTAACTGATGCTTTTAGATCCGCATACAGGTTTCTCAGGAGACAGGTAAGGTGGTTTGTTATTCCCATCCCTTTAAGAATTTTCCAGTTTGTTGTGAATCGCACAGTCAAAGGCTTTAGCATGGTCAATGAAGCAGAAGTAGATGCTTTCCTGGAATTCTCTTGCTTTCTGTATGATCCAGCGAATACTGGCAATTTGATCTATTGTTCCTCTGCCTTTTCAAAACCTAGCTAAAACACAGTAATCATCTAATATGGGTAATTTATGCAACTCCTATTCTATGGTATATATGACCTTCCTAGAATACTGAAAAACTTGAGAAAATACTGACACTACAAAGATGTTTTAGTTTTAATTCCTCTGATTTTATTTGATTGTTGATTTAAGTGTATAAGGGATCATAAGTATATATTTTATATTATAAGCTAATATAAAAAGGAATTTTGAAATCTTACTGTGCTAAAGTGGGTTTGAATAAGTAATTAAATACACTGATGAGATAATGTAGATAAAGGTATAACTGATTATTTCCTGGCCTTTACTTCCCCAAATAATTTCTTCAAGTAATGTTTAATATACAGTTAGCCACAATGTATAAAAATAAAAATTTCTGCATAATTCTAAATTTATACATATGTAAATCCTCTTTTAACTGTATTGAAAAGTGTTATTGACAAAAGACAGCATCTCTTCACCACAATAAGAAAGACGTCTATATTTAACTGGAAAGACAAAAATCTCAGATACTGAAGAACACAGGACATCTATAGGGGTTTATTCCATTTAACAGCACAATTTCTCCAAGACCCTAGTTTTCTGGGAATATAATAACACATTCTTTGTGATATGAAGCTCCTGTTTCTCTGTGTTTCCTGCCTGTTCCACATTCCTTATTGTCTGTAGCATCTGACAGGGGTACACAGTTGGAAATATATCAAATCAAAAATTACCTAATTTTAAATTCTTCTAATTATCTAATGTGAAATCAAGGAAGTGTATGTCATTTTCTGGGATAAGATCTGGGTTTTAGTAATAAGTGACTGTGATAAACATGAAACGCTTGAAGAAACAGAACCTGCTAATTCTCCTAGTACAGAAAAACAAAATAAGACAAACAAACAAAGAGCCTGGTTAAACAAAGAGCCTTCTAACAGAGGTTGACCTCAATTATACTCCTCTTTTTTCTTCGAGGTACATTTCTGGAAACAAATGCTTTAATATCTACTTTATGTGATGAAGGATACTAAAATTTGAGAACTTCATATTTACTTTACTAGTATGCTGATGTTTCTTCATATCATAATTTTTTTTCTATTTTCTAATAAGCTGGGTAAAAAAAAATCTAGAAATGAGGGTTCTTTCAGAACTACAACTATCAAAAAAATGAAAATTTGAAACTCTTATTTACAAATGTATTTTTATTTTCTAAATAAAGCTACTTTTATTTAAGGTAAGCATCTTGGCAAGTAGCCTGAGAAAATACATCTATACACGTAATATCTTTTGCTTCCCACAACCCTGAATATTCACTGGAAGAACTGATGCTGAAGCTGAAGCTCCAATACTTTGGCCACTTGATGCCAAGAGCTGACTCATTGGAAAAGACCCTGATCCTAGGAAAGATTGAAGACAGGAGGAGAAGGGGATGACAGAGGACGGGATGGTTGGATGGCATCACCGACCCAACGGGCATGAGTTTGAGCAAACTCTGGGAGATAGTGAGGAACAGGGAAGCTGGATGGGCTACAGTCCATGGGGGTCTCAAAGAGTTTGACACGAATTAGCTACTAAACAACAACAAAATTAAATGACTTAAGATGTTAAAGAGTGATAAATATTGTGTCTCTTTCCATTAACAGAAAAAAAATGATTGTAGGAGTAAAAAGGTAACACACCAATAGCACATACACCCCTCCCCCCCTCACAACACCCCGTCCCTCATGAACACACACACACACTCACTCTGAGCATGACTTCAAACTTTGAAACTGTTTACCTCTCTCTATCGTCCAGTGATTTGTTCTCTCTTCCTAGCTAATGAGATAGAAATTCATGCAGAACACTCAATGCAAATACCTTTCTCTCCCTTTCTTTCTGCTTTTCCTCTGGTTCTGTATGCCACAGAAGTTAACCTTCCATATTTGACATCTTACACATAAAAGGCCTACCAACTTTTACAATGTGTAAGAGGAAAATATTGTCCAACTTCTTAACTGGGTCATGGAACCCAGTCGGTGAGTGGCTGTAGGTTTTGACAGCTGTTCTTTTTCCACAGCTCTGCTGTGTGCCTAGGGGTTGCACCTCTCTCTAGATGCCAAGTAGCAAACCAGCAGGGTGCTGATGGCAGTTAGAACTGTGACAGTCAGCCAGTTTGCTACATCTCCCCACTTGGAAGGCTACTGTCTTCAAAAGTTAGCTTTGGGTACTGCTTTCTCTGATGTTTACAAGAAAGTCACAGCCAAATGCCTTGCCTGTCCATCTGTGCCATATTAGACATCTGGACAAACTTGGCCCTTGTATGCACATCAGTGGGACAGCTTGCAGATTTGTTTTGTCAACATTCACAACCACTGGTCAAGATATGATTCTCAAAGAAAAGTCTCCTTAGCTGTATTTCGAAGAAGTCCTTTGTCTTTGGATATGACTCATAAATTGAATACATTACAAGAGAAGGTTTATATCATGGAGCTTTTGAAAAGTCTGTTCATTCTAAAAATTTCCTTGCTTACTCAATTTGCCAGTATTTAAGTGCTTTCCCTTAGCTGTGACATTAATTTTTGTAAACAGTGTCTCATTGCACCAAATCTCAATAGCTATTTACAAATTCCGCAACATAATTTCAGGTGGAAATTCTTGAGGATGAGAGTTTTGCCCCTCAGCCATTTTATGAAATCTTATTTAACATTTCACAAATCTAACATTTAACATTGAGATTTTATTTAACATTTGACAAACATGAATAAATGTTTTATATAAATATTTTTACTTCAGTGCTATCTTGTCCACTGTCTTTTCAATCCATAACCCATTTCCCCACCCCTTCTTCTGCACCAGCCAGCATTGCCATCGCAAATCTGTGTGCTAAGTCACTTCAGTTATGTTTGACTCTTTGTAACCCCATGGACCATAGCCCTCCAGGCTCCTCTGTTTATAGGATTCTCCAAACAAGAATACTGGAATGGATTGTCATTTCCTCCTCCAGGGAATCTTTCCCACACAGGGATTGAACCTGAATTTCTTACGTCTCATGCATCACAGGCAGGTTCTTTAACACTAGTGCCACCTGGGAAGTCCCACCTTTATAAATGATTTACTACAACTTATGGACTAAAGATCAAAAATGGCCACCACGTAGAGAACAAATGTATGGATACCAAGGGGGAAAAGATAGATGGGATGAATTAGGAGATTGGAATTGACATATATGTACTATTGGTTCTATGTATAAAATAGATAACTAACGAGAACCTATTCTATAGTACAGCAAACTGTACTCAGTTCTGTGCTGCCCTAAATTGGAAGGAAATCCAAAAAAGAAGAGATATATGCATACATAGAGCTGATTCACTTTGCTGCACAGCAGAAACAGACACAGCATTGTAAAGCAACTATACTCTAATAATTTTTTTTTTAAATGACCTTCCACTTACCAGTACTCTTCTGATTCAAAAGTACTTGGTGTGGCTGGCCACATGCTCTTCCTGCAGCCCTGATTCCTATTTGTGACAGTGACCTTTGAAATAGCTGATTTTTGTCTCACCTTTTCTTGTCTTAGTCTATTTTCATAGCTACTTTCCTGCCCTCACACTTCAGACTGGCATTTTCAAAGTTCTGGCTCCATTTTCTTTCCTATCTTATTTTGCTCTTGACTCTCTCTTGTCCTTATCATAGGATTTCACACATTGTAAGCACAGTTTGACTCCAATCCTCACACCTGCTAAACTCAGGTAATGATAACTATGTACTAAACCTACTGCATAGTACATGTACCAGGTTATTTAAGAGATGGAAATACCAGACAACCTTATCTGCCTCTTGTGAAATCTGTATGCAGATCAAGAAGCAACAGTTAGAACCAGACATAGAATATAGGACTGGTTCCAAATTGGGAAAGGAGTTATGTCAAGGCTGTATATCGTCACCTTCCTTATTGTTTATATGCAAGTACATCCTGTGAAATGCTGGACTGGATGAAGCACAAGCTGGAATCAAGATTGCAAGGAGAAATATCAATAATCTCAGCTATACAGATGACACCACCATTATGGCAGAAAGCAAAAAGGAACTAAAGAGTCTCTTGATGAAAGTGAAAGAGGAGAATGAAAAAGCTTAAAATTCAGCATTTAAAAAGCTAAGACCATATTCATGGCAACTGGTCCCATCACTTCATCTCAAATAGATGGGAAAAAATGGAAACAGTGAAGACTTTATTTTCTTGGGCTCCAAAATCACTGCAGATGGTGACTGCAGCCATGAAATTAAAAGACCCTTGCTCCTGGGAAGAAAAGCTATGACCAAACTAGACAGCACATTAAAAAGCAGAGACATTACTTTACCAAGAAAGCTCTATATAGTCAAAGCTATGATTTTTCCAATAATCATGTACAGATGTGAGAGCTGGACCATAAAAAAAAAGCTGGGCACTGAAGAATTGATGCTTTTGAACTGCGGTGTTGGAGAAGACTCTTGAGAATCCCTTAGGCAGCAGGGAGATCCAACCAGTCAATCCTAAAGGAGATCAGTCCTGAATATTCATTGGAAGGACTGGTGCTGAAGCTGAAGCTTTAAAACTATGGCCACCTGATGTGAGGAAATGACTCATTTGAAAAGACCCTGATGCTGGGGAAGATTGAAGGCAGGAGGAAAAGGGGATGAAAAGGATGAGGTAGTTGGATGGTGTCACTGATGAGTTTGAGCAAGCTCGGGGTGCTGGTGATGGACAGGGAAGATTGACGTACTGCAGTGCATGGGGTCCCATAGAATCCAACTGAACTGAGTGTCTGAACTGAACTGAATATATGTACCATAGCTTCATCAGTGTTTAAAAAATAGTTTGCACAGCATTTTTTAGCATGTACTGTGTATTCAGTTAATTTTTAGCTGTCTTATTCCTTTTTGTGTTAGTTTACTATTCCAACTGAAACAAATTAATGTAAACATAGCCATTTCAGTTCAGTTCAGTCGTTCAGACCTTTCTGACTCTTTGTGGCCCCATGGACTGCAGCACACTAGGCTTCCCTGTCCATCACCAACCACCAAAGCTTACTCAAACTCATGTCGATTGAGTCAGGGATGCCACCCAGCCATCTGATCCTCTGTTGTACCTTTCCCCTCCTGCCTTCAATCTTTCCCAGCATCAGGGTCTTTTCAAATGAGTCAGTTCTTTGCATCAGGTGACCAAAGTATTGGAGTTTCAGCTTCAACATCAGTCCTTCCAATGGATATTCAGGACTTATTTCTTTTAGGATGGACTGGGTGGATCTCCTTGCAGTCCAAGGGACTCTCAAGAGTCTTCTCCAACACCACAGTTCAAAAGCATCAATTCTGTGGCACTCAGCTTTCTTTATAGTCCAGCTCTCACATCCATACATGACTACTGGACAAACCATAGCTTTGACCAGATGGAACTTTGTTGGTAATGTCTCTGCTTTTTAATATTTTGCTTAGGTTGGTCATAGGTTTTCTTCCCAGGAGCAAGGGTCTTTTAATGTCATGGCTGCAGTCACCATCTGCAGTGATTTTGGAGCCCAAGAAAATAAAGTCTGACGCTATTTCCACTGTTTCCTCATCTATTTGTCATGAAGTGATGGGAATGGATGCAATGATCTTAGTTTTCTGAATGTTGAGTTTTAAGCCAGCTTTTTCACTCTCCTGTTTCACTGTCATCAAGAGACTTTTTAGTTCTTCTTTGCTTTCTGCCATAAGGATGGTGTCATCTGCATATCTGAGGTTATGGCTATTTCCCCTGACAATCTTGATTCCAGCTTGTGCTTCATCCAGCCCAGCATTTCTCATGATGTAATGTGCACATAAGGTAAATAAGCAGGTTGACAATATACAGCCTTGACAAACTCCTTTCCCTATTTAGAACCAGTCTGTTGTTCCATGTCCAGCTGTAACTGCTGCTTCTTGACCTGCATACAGATTCCTCAGGAGGCATGTCAGGTGGTCTGGTATTCCTGTCTCATTAAGCATTTTGTGCAGTTTGAGTCAAAGGCTTTGGCATAGTTAGTGAAGCAGAAGTAGATATTTTTTCTGGAACTTTCTTGCTTTTTTGATTATCCAGCGGATGCTGGCAATTTGATCTCTGGTTCCTCTGCCTTTTCTCATTCCAGCTTGAACATCTGGAAGTTCACAGTTCATAGTTCACATACTTTTGAAGCCTGGCTTGGAGAATTTTGAACATTAGTTTGCTAGCATGTGAGATGAGTGCAATTGTGTGGTAGTTCGAGCACTCTTTGGCATTGCCTTTCTTTGGGATTGGAATGAAAACTGACATTTTCCAGTTGTGTGGCCACTGCTGAGTTTTCCAAATTTGCTGGCATATTGAGTGAAGCACTTTCACAGCATCATCTTTTAGGATTTAAAATAGCTCAACTGGAATTCCATCACCTCCACTAGCTTTGTTCATAGTGATGCTTACATAGCAATTTAACACTATATAACATTATTAATCTTATAGTTTTCTGGTTCAAAAGTTCAAAATGAGTCTCACTGAACTAAAATAAGTTTCAGCCTGGCTGTATTTTTTTCTGGAAGCTCTATGGAATAACGGCTTGCCAACAGTTTTCAGATTCTAGAAGCCACACACCTTCTCTGATTTGTGAACCTCATTCTCTAGCACCAAGGTGAAAAATAGCAGGCCAAATCATCTGATCTCATATCACCCTGACCTCCCCTGCTGACTCCCTCTTTCATTTATAATGACCCTGAGGTAACATTGGGTCCACCAAGATAATCCAGGATAATTTCCTTATTTAAGGTCAGTTGATTAGCAACCTTAATTCTCTCTGCCCATTGCCATCTCTGCCCTTTGCCATCTAACCTGACATCTTCACAGGGTCTGGGATTTAGGAATTTAGAACATAGACATTTTGTTGTTGATTACTATTCTGCCTACCACACTTTATCATCTCTTTGCCTGAACTATTACTTCAGAACAAAATTTTTTTTTGATATAATCCATCAAAATTTAAGATAAAATATTTAGAATTTCATCTCTGAGTCTTTGGATTGGAGAGATTATGGGGAGTAAAAATTTCACTTTTTGAGACACTTCTGAATAGTGTGTTAGGCTAAGTGTATGGCGTTGCTGCTGGTGATGAGAATAAGATGAAGAAGGTGCTGTATGGAGGGAACACTGGAACTGGTGGGAATGATTACAAAATGAAGTAGAGAGGGCATCGAAGGAACAAAGGGGTGGAAAAATAAAAGTTTCTGACTTCAGTGGGAACTTCCATAATATATGTAGGCTGTTCATAGTTTTCATGCTCCATATAGTCATCTATTCACAGCTTTATGAAATTAGAAGTTATAGTGACATCTAATGACACTGCATTCATTAGATGTATATACTGTGTATGTGTGTAAGAATTATGTTAAAAGTGTTTTCAAAAATTTTCATTTAGAGTTTACTCTGTTTAAGCTTGCTAACAATTTCAAAAGATACCAAGATGAGAGCACATAGTCATTGCTCTGCCCTCCAGAGGGAAGAGAGACAGAGCAAGAGAGTCCCGAGGGAGAAAATGAGTTGCTTTACAAAGGTAACACGCTTCTTGGAAGAGAGAAATATATGACAGTGGGTTTTGCCTTTAACATTCCCATGTCTCCCGCAGGAAGAGAAACAGAAGGATTCCTGCAGAAACAGAAGGATTCTAATAGTTTAGATTCTTATCATCTGGTTCACCTTGCCCTTGGTTCATTAGCCAGGATCTTCCTGAAATACTGGGTTTAAGGTCCCACCTTGTCTTTTGGAGTTTTGAATTAATACTTCAGCCCTTCAGTCCTCGTCTTCATGGTTGTTCATGACATCATTCATAGCTTGTTGACAGGACTATTACCCTCCAGAGTGTTGTCTGCTGTTTATGTTTGGCCTCTCAGTTCAGATATTTAACAGCTCAGATTTGTCAGTATTTTTTTGTTACAGATTCTCATGATTGTCTGCCTTAGCCTAATGAGACTGTTTTTGTTTCTGAATATCAGCCATTTCTGCTGGCAAAGCCTTGGTTCTGACAGGAACCATTCTTAATACAGCATATTCATTTATTTTGAATATGGAATGTATCTTTTCATATTAACAGTTCTCCCTTGTATCAAGTATCCACATAACATATTTAACATTACTGCAGAAGATATTTGTCAGTTGAAACAAAGAATTCTATCTCCACACTTCCTGCTTTTTCTCCCTGCAGCACCTTCTCTCAAATTTAGTTATTGTATTGACATTAGCCAGTGTTCTAAAGAAAAATAAAACCAATCAGAGACTGATAGATGGATTAACTGATTGATTTTACACATTGGCTCACAAGATTATGGAGCATGAGCAGTCTTAGAATCTGCCTTTGGCAAGCTGGAGAATCAGGAAAGCAAATAGTGCTATTCAGTCCAGAGAACCATTAAAGGTGAAGGTGAAAGTCTTTGTCCAAAGACCCAAGAATTGAGAAGCCCATGGTCTCAGTCCTAGTCTGAGTCTGATAATCCAAGAACAAGGAGCAAAGATGTCTGAGGGCAGAAGGTGCATATATCAATTCAAACAGAAAGAAAAAATTTGCCTTTCTTACACATTTCTGTTCTATTCAGAGCTTCAGTGAGATTGGTAATGCCCACCTGTATTGAAGAAGGGAATCTTTTTACTCAGTCTACTTATTTTAATGTTAATATCTTCTGGAGATGTTCTCACAGACACACCCAGAAATATTTTACCATCTGGCTGGGCAATCCTTTGCCCAGTCAAATTGACACATGTTATTTACTATTAGTGTTATACATGTTAGATTATTCTTGACTTTTTTGGTCCTATGGTTAGTAAAATCTTTGCAAGAAACTTTGGAATAGAGATTGAAGTTTATTTTTAGATACCAACAGAACCCATTTCCACTTGAACTACTGCTATATTTATTTTCTTTACTTTTTACCAAAGCTCTTGAAATAAATTTTCATTTTTTTACTGTATCCAATGTTTCCCTTCCCATTCTGTGTTGAACTCACCTCCACTGGAGTTTGAAACCCATCACTTCTCAGAAACTTAATCGTAATTCTTTTCATAGTCACCTTTCTAGATCTATGACCAATTTTCAGACCTTACTTTACTTCATCTATCAGCAACATTTGATATAGTTGGTCACTACTTCATCTTTCATACGTTTTTCTTCATTCAGCTTTTAAAACACAGTACAGTATTCCATGATACCCGAATGACTACTCCTTCTCTTTTGTCCTTTGATGATTCTTCCTCTTTTTCCCAACATTGAAGCACTGAGATTTTTATCCTTATTTGTTCTATCACATGTACCTATAAGTCCAACAACTCCAATATTGACATCTCTATGGTAGATCTTTCTCCTAAATTCAAAGAGTCCCATATGAATATGTAACAGACATTTCAAATTTAATACACACAGACAAACTTGAGCTTAGTCTCTTTCCCTCAATCATACTCCTGCTTTTGTCTTTCAAATTTCAGTTAATGGCAAATTTTTCTTCAAACCTACACAAACCAAAAGAATGTGGAACCATCCTTGATTCTTTTCTTTTTCTCTTATACCACATCTAGTGCTTCACTCAGTACTGTTGGGTATACTCTGTCACCTCTATTGCTGTTATCCCAATCTAGGTTATAATCTCTTCTCATCTGGGTTAGTGAATACCCTCTTCACTGACTTTACCACTTCTGACCTTGCCCTTCAGTCTATTTTTAATATAGCATCTAAAGATGATGACATATTTTTCCTGATAAAAATAAGTCATATTTTTATTATTTATTTCTTCAAAAGCCTTTAATGACTTTATTTATTTATTTGGTGTTTATTTATTTATTTGATTGTACTGGGCCTTAGTTGCGATATATGGGATCTTTAGTTTCAACATATGAACTCTTAGTTGCAGCACGCAGGAGCTAGTTTCCTGACCACGACTGAACTTGAACCTCCTGCATTGGAAGCATGGAGTCTTAGCCACTGGACCACCAAATAAGTCCCTTTTAACACAATAAAAAATAAAAACCAAAATCCTGATCATGGTTTAAAAGGCTTTAAAGGATCAGAGTCCTGTTCAGCATCTCGTTTTATACCCTGTATTCTTCCCTTGCTCACCCTGTTCCAGCTACACTGACTTCTGCTTCCCTTTAAGACCACCTAACTTCCCCCTCCACAGGACCTTTAATTTACTTTTACCTCTTCCTGAAATTCCCCAATGCATTCCACAAATACCAATAAGGCTGTGTCTATCATCTTTGTTCTTTATGAGCCTCCATTTCCAAGAAAAAAACATGAAATTTAGAATTGCTTAAAGTTTTAAAAATCTCCCATCTTATGATGCTTTTTCTTTCACACATTTAAAACCTGTGGCTAGGAAGCTGCACTATTGATCATCTCTCATTTCATTTTACATTTAGTGTGACAATTAAAAGAGGTAGATTTGCATAGTGGTAAAGAAAATTTCAACTGACACAAGACTTCCTGAGTTTGACTTTTTGATCTCTGCTACTTAATAGTGTAATACCTTGAACATGATAATTTTGCTCTCTGTTCTTCAATTTACTTTTCTGAAAAATGAAGAAAATAAAATACCTGCCTCATAGGGTTATTGAAATAAGTGAGTTAAAACAAAATAATTTAGATCAATGACTAGCAGTTCGGTAGGCAGTAAGTATGGGTCTGTATTCACCAATCATTTTTGACTGATTAGAGGGATCACACTTTTGGGTCAAATTTGGATTATGACTCAGATTGAGTTGTTTTATATCTAAGTCACTCCACATTGATTTCTTAAATTCTGTGAGCTTCATTTTCTACATCCAAAAGCGGAGGTGGTGTCGCCCTCTTACTTACCATAGTAGTTGTGAGCAGCAAGTTTGCGAGAAGACTTTGAATTCCTACAATTACTCCTTACTATTAAACTAATCATCAATTCTAATTTCATGGACATGTATTTTCTTATTAACAGAAGAGTAAAAATGCCTACTGTGAATCTCAGGTATATTATTTTCAGTAACATTCATCACTTTTATCAAATTAAGTGTGTAAAACTTTAGTGAATACCAGATGTAAGGACATGGTAGTCCCTGACTTCATGGAATTTAAAATCTAACCAGATTGTGGGATACAGCTGTGGCAAAAAAAATAAATAAATAAATAAGGGTGCAGGGTAAGAATAATAAACAGCTGTTGGGACGTAGCTCTAAGCATTCTTAGGGGGAAAAAAAAACACATTTTCTTCATTGATACTCAGCACAATGCCTGACACAATTTATTCTTTTACTCTTTAACTTTTAAATTAATGAATGAACTCTAAAAATAACTGAATGGACTTTAAATCTGTAAGTGCTGAAGGCAACACAAGGGGTGGAAATCATTTCCTCTTTTACTTTCAGGAAAATCTTCAGTTACACTTTCAATTTGATCTACATCACAAAGGAGAGTATTTATATTAATTGAAAGGGAAAGTGGGGGGAAGCATGAACCAAACAAGGTGTGTAGAAAAGAAAAACCTTATCTAATAAGTTGAGCAGATGTAATTTGAAAGGCAATGATTTTTTAAAAGAGAGACCAGTGGTGTCAGAAACTAGGTTTTTGTCCCTGTTCAACAAACTGGGTCAACTTGAGCAAGTGGTTTGACCTCTGTGCTCAGTATATGAAGTTGGCAAGTAGTGGTTGATGATCCCTAGTTCACACAGCTAATGTAGTGTCATTGTGAGTCATGTCTAACTCTTTGCAACCCCAAGTCTAAATTTCATGTTTTTTTCTTGGAAGTGGAGGCTCATAAAGAACAAACATGATAGACAGAGCCTTATTGGTATTTGTGGAATGCATTGGGGAATTTCAGGAAGATGTAAGAGTAAATTAAAGGTCCTATGGAGGGAGAAGTTAGGTGGTCTTAAAGGGAAGCAGAAGTCAGTGTAGCTGGAACAGGGTGAGCGAGGGAAGAATACAGGGTATGAAATGAGATGCTGAACAGGACTCTGATCCCTTAAAGCCTTTTAAACCATGATCAGGATTTTGGTTTTTATTTTTTATTGTGTTAAAAGGGACTTATTTGGTGGTCCAGTGGCTAAGACTCCATGCTTCCAATGCAGGAGGTTCAAGTTCAGTCGTGGTCAGGAAACTAGCTCCTGCGTGCTGCAACTAAGAGTTCACATGCTGCAACTAAAGATCCCATATATCACAACTAAGGCCCAGTGCAATCAAATAAATAAAGAAACAGCTGCAATGAGCAAGGGTGGTATATACCTCTCACACAAGACTATATTGGGAACAGCTGAGACTCCAGTTTAGAAAGGGAAAGATAAAAACAGATATGATTAAAGTCTATAAAATCCTAAAACTTACATAAATGAACTTCTCTCCCAATATTAAGACTAGAACTAATGTGGACTCCTAGACCCTCAAAGAAAGACATTTTAAAATACAGAAAAGAAAGTGTACCAGATTTCCATATAACACAAAAGCTCTTTACATAAATAATTATTGAGCATCTGCTATGGATAAGGCACTGTATAAACAGTAGGAGCAGTAGTGTTAGTCACTAAGTCCTGTCTGACTCTGTGATCTCAAGGAGAATAGCCTGCCAGGCTCCTCTGTCCACAGAATTTCCCAGGCAAGAATACTGGAGTGGATAGTCTTTCCTTTCTCCAGGGATCTTCCCAACCCAGAGATTGAATCCAGGTCTCCCACGTTGCAGGCAGATTCTTTTCCATCTGAGCAACCAGGGAAGCAAAAGTGAGTAAATATTATGTAGAAGAGATTGTGAACTGTGTAGCACAAAACAATTTTAATATTAGCAAAAACTAAATTCCCCCTAAAAGCAAATATATAGAATTGTGACATAAAAGTGAAAAGATAGATTTAGACCTTATTTAATCAGTTTATATTATGAATATTCAGGAAGTTACCTTTTTATTGAAGTATAGTTGATTTATAATGTTGTGGACAATCGAAGTTGCTTTTTAATGAAAATATGACTAAACTAATTTTGCTATTGTTGTTTAAGAATAATTAATCTAACTGGAGATCCTGGAAGAGTTGAATGAAGAAAATTATTTGAATTAAAAGACCAATTAAATAGTTCTTGCAATAATCCTGGTGTTAGATGATAAATAGCTGTAGTGTTATTATGCACAATGAATTTATGAAATATGGACAGGATAAAAATATATAATATTTCAACATTGCTTTGTAAATAAACTGAGGAAAGTGAATATTATTATACAATGATAATTTGGTACAAGAGTGACTGAGAAAGTAAGCAGGATGAGGTGAAAATATTTTGAGATCTAGGTAGGAGTCAAATGAGATGATTTAAATGTTTTGGGAAATTTGAGATCACAGAAAATGCCAAAAGAAATAATAAGCAGCTCATAAAGCAAGAGAAGGTCAGGCATAAGAGAAAGACATCCCATAAATGTTGAGGGTGTTAGTCAAGACGTAATTTTAAGATAAAGTTCATCTAAAAGGAGCTGTCCTCCTCTCTTTGTGTTTTCCATATTGTGAATCTTGTTACAACTTATTACGAAATTACTCTTTTTTCTCTTTGTCAGAAATCCTATGAGTAAAACTGATAAGTATTAATTACAGGAATCCAGAGATTTTTAAAGTAATTCTGGTTTATCGTTACCAAGAGAAATAGCAACAAAGGATCAAAGACATCCAGGGTACAACTGAGTGAATCAAATCAATTCAGTACATCACAGAGTAAAGTCAACAGCCCAAGGCTCTTTGACAATTAACACCAGAAGCTGTAAAATTATGAATCACATCATGATCAAATAAAGCATATTGTATATTCAATCAAATATGTCAATATGATTGTCAAAATACACACACAGTAAGTAAAGATTTATCCAAATTAAATTTGATAGTCTCAGATGATTACTTGTCTTTTTCTTTCTTCCTTTATTTATTTTTTAAATTTACTTCTATTTTTTTTCAGGTTGAAAGTATACATTTCAAATGTGGAAAAACGTTTTTGTTAAAAAAACAAAAATAAGCAATGATAAGAGCAGACACATCAAAACTTTGTTAAATTTCAAAAGTTTATAAAATTCAAAACCCAAGGTCTTTATGGATTTTGTGTTTATTGCTGCGGTTTTCTTCACAGAGCCACCTGCAAGGTCAACTTTCAAAATGCTCCCAGGTGCAATCTTGACATTATCATGAGGGCTTATGCTGCAATATTTGCAGAGAATCACTGTCTAAATTCTTAGAGTGCATTAATAGAACAGACAAGAAATTGAGTCTTTAGGCTAAAGAGAAAAAAATTAGATGCCTTTTTACTTTTATAATTGAAACCTTACTAACTGATGATAATTACAAGATGATAGTGATTTTAAATATTCGTTTGAGTTGGAACTTATAAGAATAACAGATAGCCACAGTACATTTATAATGGTATTTTTAAATTATGCAAATAAAAGGTCATAAAACTTCTTAAAGTAATTTTATTTGATTTAATGAACTATTCAGTACATTCCATAATAATAAGATAGTTTACATTCATTACAGAAGATTTTGAAAATAATTTGAAAATTCCTCTCTGTCACAGACAGAGAAGGCGATGGCACCCCACTCCAGTACTCTTGCCTGGAAAATCCCATGGACGGAGGAGCCTGGTAGGCTGCAGTCCATGGGGTCACAAAGAGTCAGACACACTGAGAGACTTCACTTTCACTTTTCACTTTCATGCATTGGAGAAGGAAATGGCAACCCACTCCACTGTTCTTGCCTGGAGAATCCCAGGGACAGGGGAGCCTGGTGGTCTGCCGTCTATGGGGTCACAGAGAGTCGGACACGACTGAAGCTACTTAGCAGCAGCAGCAGCATCTGTCACAGATTTGTTCTCCAGAAGCCAAACCTTGTTTGCTTGCTTACTTACTTGCTAAATCCTGTCCTACTCTTTCTGACCCTTTGGGCTCTAGCCCACCAGGCTCCTCTGTGCATGAGATTTTTCAGGCAAGAATACTAGAGTGGGTAGCCATTTCCTTTTCTAGGACATCTTCCCGACCCAGGGATTGAACCGGCATCTCCTGTGTCTCCTTCTGAGCTGTGGAAGAAACCGGTCTTCATCCCTGAGAGGTCTGAACCTCTGGTCATTCTGCTCTTTTTGGGCTACTGCTGCTGCATTTTTCCATTTAGTGTGAAAACTGTTTAAGAGAACACCCAAAATAGAACTCATTATGTAATGGTAGTGCTATCAGTTTCTGATAATTAGAGTCAATGATCGCTGCCTGGTGTGTGTGACTTCTTTTCTTATCTGCTGGCTCCTTGGAATGAGGAATTGGAAACCTATATAGTTAATGCAACTTTCACTATGTCCTCATTTGGGAACCAGGGCCTGTAAAGCCACTTACAGCATAGATTTGCAGTGTTAATTCCTGCCTTCGGCCCTGGATTCTTAGACTGAGTTATCTCACCTGTTAGAAATACTATTTTTTCCTGCTTAATATACATACTGAGTCTCAGAGATTGGTGATCCAGTCTTACAAGTTCTTTCCTGTGAGTTGGTGAACACCTGTGCCTTCAACAGGCTGTTCCATCATTCTATCTGGCCAGAAGCTTCTGAGTCATACAATGTAGTTGTTGTTCAGTCATGCCTAACTCTTTTTTGGAATGCAGCATGCCATACTCCTCTGTCCTCCACTATCTCCTGGAGTTCACTCAAACTTATGTCTGTTGAGTCAGTGATCCTATCTAACCATCTCATTCTCTGCCACCTCCTTTTCCTTTTGCATTTCTTTCTCAGCATCAGGGTCTTTTCCAATGAGTTGGCTCTTCACATCAGGTGGTCAAAATATTGGAGCTTCAGCTTCAGCATCAATCCTTCCAATGCATATTCAGGGTTTAGTTCCTTTAGGATTGACTAGTCGGATCTCGTTGTCCAAGGGACTCTCAAGAGTCTTCTTCAGTATCAAAATTTGAAAGGATCAATTCTTTAGCATTCAACCTTCTTTGTAGTCCAACTTTCACATCCATACATGATTACTGGAAAAGCCATAGCTTTGACTATACAGACATTTGTCAGCAAAGTGATGTCTCTGCTTTTTAATATGCTGTCTAGTTTTATTATAGCTTTCCTTCCAAGGAGCAACTGTCTTTGAATCTCAAGCTGGAGTCACCATCCGCAGTGACTTTGGAGACCAAGAAAAGAAGATATCTTACTGCTTTCACTTTTTCCCATTCTATTTGCCATGAAGTGATGGGAGCAAATGCCATTGAGAGAGTCAATTCCTAGGCAGATTGATAAGAAGTCTGGGGTCCCTGAGGAGGAGAAAGGGGTCTGGGGCTCTTGAAGCAGAGATAGAGGTCTGGAATTCTCAAGGAGGAAGAAAGGACAAACATCTTTTTTTTCTCTACATTCCTTAGTCTTAGTTGCATAAAACATTTTTTTTCTTTAAGCCCAGAACTGATGATCACACAACAAACAACTCAGTTTAAACTCTGTACTAAGGATTATATAACAACACTGTATCCTGCTTGAGGACATTTTCTCCTTCCTGAAAACCTTCTGGCTAATCCTGTTATCTTAAAATGTAAGTTATGGGAGTGTGTCTAGTAAGATATTTGATTTATTGTAATAACTAATTAAAAATGTATATAACTCCCTTGCTAACACTAGCAAGTGGGGCACTCTAAGTCCCCTTCTCATGTCTGTGTCAGAAGCTTTCTCTGTCCCTTTTCATACTTAATCAAACTCTGCTACACCAAACCTCTTGAGTGATCAAGCCTGGTCCCTGGTCCCAAAACTAAATCTTCTTCGGAGATCAAGAATCCAACACCGTTTACCGTAAGCTATCACCATGACCTTAGTTTTTTTAATGTTGAGTTTTAGGCCAGCTTCTGCACTCTCTTCTTTCACCTTCATCAAGAGGCCCTTTAGGTCCTCTTCACTTTCTACCATGAGGGTGCTGTCATCTGCATATCTGAGATTGTTGAACTTTCTCCCAGTAATCTTGATTCCAGGTTATGATTCATCCAGCCTGGTATTTCACATGAGGAACTCTGTATATAAGTTAAATAGGCAGGGTGACAAGATACAGCCTTGCTGTACACCTTTCCCAGTTTTGAACCAGTCTGTTGTTCCATGTCCAGTTCTAACTGTTGCATCCTGACTTGCATTCAGGTTTATCAGGAGGCAGGTGAGGTGTTCTGGTATTCCCATCTCTTTAAGAATTTTCCACAGTTTTTTGTCATCCACGCAAAGGTTTTAGTGTAGTCAATGAAGCAGATGTTTTTCTGGAATTCTCTTGCTTTTCCAATGATCCAACGGATGTTGGCAATTTGATCTCTGGTTCCTCTGCCTTTTCTAAACCTAATTTGTATATCTGGAAATTCTTGGTTCACATTCTGCAGAAGCCAAGCTTGAAGGGTTTTGAGCATGACCTTCCTAGCATGTGAAATGAGCACAATTATACGGTAGTATGGACATTCTTTGACATTGCCCTTCTTTCAGAGTGGAATGAAAGCTGACCTTTTCCAGTCCTGTGGCCACTGCTGTGTTTTCCAACTTATTGACATATTGAATGCAACACTTTAACAACATTATATTTTAGGATTTGAAATAGCTCAGCTGAAATTCCATTACCTCCAGTAGTTTTGTTCATAGTAGTGCTTCCTAAGGCCCACTTGACTTCACCTTCTTTCTGCTCTGGGGCCCCTCAAAACTGAAAGCCTTTTGTGTCACCCAATTTGTGGTTCAGATAGTATTTTCAGATGTACAATATGGCAGTCTCAGAGTCTGAAGAGATGTATTCTGTGGTGAGCTTTGTGTGTGTGTGTGTGTATGTGTGTGATTAGGGTACTTTGTTTGGATACCCCAATGTGTTCCAGACCACTGAAGAAGTTTTCAGATATACCAGGCGCCTATATATTATTGCCCACCCTCCAGACCATCCTTGTCTTACTAAGACTTCTAATATACTAGACACTAATTGCTCACATGATCCAATTAGCATGATGTCATTGATAGAGTGAATCAGAGTGACATTCTACAGGATAGCTATTCTAGATAGCTAGTCTGTTGAAGTCTCTGGATTCTATTTTTATATAGGATGGGAAAGATAACAATCCTGATGTATCCAAATGAGACAGGCAGTCTCTCTCTCTCTTTTTTTTTTTTGATAGGAAAACCACACACACACATACACACAATGGTCTCATCCTGTGTTTCAAAGACTGTGAATCTATCTGGCAAAGGCCCAGTGTCTGTTACAGCAGATACAGTTGCATGGGCTTGTTGTAGATAATGTCATTTTCCAAAATCCATCTTGTTTATATAGGTGACAGATTGCTGAATCAAATAGTGAGAACCACCACTTCTACATTCTTTAGCTTTTGAAAGGTGGCACTAAATTCTACTGTTCCCCTTGGAATGCAGTACTGTGATTTATTATCTTGGTTTGGATAGATGCTGTTTCATAGGCTTACAAGTGGCTTTTCTTAGTGTAATTGACTTTCCTTCATAAGACAGGAAACCAGTGTAAGGGTTGTACTGACTCCCAAATAGATCTGTTGTAATTCTGTACTTGAGGAACAATAAAATGAACAGAGAATGTGTCCATGGACCCACTGTGAACTAGACCTGGATCAAGACTGTTTATTATCTGATCCTTATGAACCTCTACTCTAAAAGGAGACCCAGTTCTCTCAAATTTTTGTCCCCAAACCTCTAAAATATGTGGATATTCCCTTTTCTAATGTACAGTTGCCTAAATAAATGGCTATGGAACCATTTCAGGAAAGACTAGTGAATAAATTATCATATAGACTTCTAGTGATTTTGTATCTTCCTTTAAAAATATGATCCAGCTTCTATAGATTATCTTTCAGTCAATGTGTATGAAGTGCATTAACATAGGTCCAGAAGCTGCATCATATTTTTAAATAATTTTAAGTTAATTAATTAATTATATTACTTTTTATATTGAGGTATAGTTTATTTATGGTATTACCTAAGTTTTAGGTGTACCACATAGTTTTTCACAAATTTTAAAGACTATACTCCATTTATAGTTATTATAAAATTTTGGCTATATTCTCTGTGTTGTACAATATATCCTTGTAGCTTATTTATTTTACACATAATAGTTTATACCTCTTAATCCCTTATCCCATTCTTTCCCCACGAGTAACTACTAGTTTTTCCTGTATATCTCTGATTCTGTTTCTTTTGTGCTATATTCACTGGTTTGTTTAAACTTTTAGATTCCACATATAAGTGATATCATACACTATGTGTCTTTCTGCCTGAATTATTTCATTAAGCCTAACACCCTCTATATGTACCTCAGTGTTCCTAGCAGCACTATTCACAATAGCCAAGATATGGAAGCAACCTGTGTGCATCAACAGATGAATGGATAAAGAAATTACAGTATATATACATATATATATATATATATATATATATATATATATATATAGTGATTTAGTCACTAAGTCGTCTCCGACTCTTGTGACCCCAAAGACTGTAGCCTGCCAGGATCCTCTGTCCATGGGATTCTCCAGGCAAGAATACTAGAGTGGGTTGCCATTTCCTTTATATGTATATATATATAATACTCAGCCATTAAAAAGAGTGAAAATTTGCCATTTGCAACAACAGGCATAATGTTAATACTTTTTTAAAATTGGTAGACTGCTGTTAGTCTCTGGATCAACCATTCTTTATTACTTTTAAATATACATATGTAGCAGTAGCTGTCTTGGCTTCCCATCTGTTTGTCTCTGTATAACATATTTTATTTATACCATAATGTATTAGCCATCCCTATAACTCTCTGCGGGTCAGTATCCCCCACTTTGACTGGCACCATGTCTTTGCCACTCATTTACAATAATTTTATCCTGGCATCTGATGACAAGGCAGAATCACCCAGTCTCATGCAGTTTAGCTCTATAATGACAGCTATTACTATTAGCTGTGTTTAAATGGAAAGAGATGCCATTTAATTTGTAAATGATGATGGTACATTGCTCGGTGTCCTCGTAAATGTTGCATCATGTATAACTCCCCTCTGGTGGTTTTCCAGACTCATTTAATATATTTACTCTGGTTCTTTAATCCTTTTAATTCCTTCTTCTACTATTCTACCCACTTTAGTGAGTTTGGCACTACTGTGTCATTTAGAATGAACCATATATTTTTCCATGCTTCTGGTTTTACCATGCTTCTTCCATGATATATACGTATATCATATACACAAATTTATATACCATATATACATATACACACACATAAATATATATATATGTATGTATTTCAGCTCAGTTCAGTCGCTCAGTCGTGTCCAACTGTTTGTGACCCCATGAATCACAGCATGCCAGGCCTCCTTGTCCATCACCAACTCCCGGAGTTTACCCAAACTTATGTCCATTGAGTCTGTGATGCCATCCAACCATCTCATCCTCTATCGTCCCCTTCTCCTCCTGCCCCCAATCCTTCCCTACACCAGTTTGATAGACTTTCTCTTATTCAGTCTATATTGTGTCACCCCTGTTCCTCAAAATATAGCCTCATGTGTGTTTTACCAGCTTGAGCCAGTATAGAAAGATTGTATCCTGTGGGTACTTTGGACTATGGTTATCTGCTTTCCTTGTCAAATTCAGCACATTTTACTGCGACCTAATGTCCTTGTAGCCAAAAGTAAATCTGCAGAGAACTTTATGTTGTCTTAGAAAGGTGATGCCTCTGGGTCATCTCCAACAAGTTGAGGAAGGCAAGATTCCGAAAGAGGGAAGGTTGGGCCATTTCTGTATGTTAAAAACTTTCAAGGGGACTTGAGAATTCAAAAATTTTGAGCCCATCAATCCAGATGTCTCTATCCAATTTGGCAGGGCCACATTTTTTCTCTACCTGGGTCTTTATCTTAGTGTACTGGACCTGCCAAATTACTGGGGCTTTAGATACCTTTATGCTAAAGTCCTAGACCTTGTCTAGCATTGTACATGACTTTCTGCATTATGAAATGAAGACCTCTTTCTATACTACTAAGGAAGCCTTCTGAACTTCCTACTTATTAAAAGAATTTCATTACCAGTTCATGATCCTCAACCTTTAGTTTTTCTACTCCAAAATATCAACTGAGATTAGCAACAGCAGTCCAATTCCACCATCTTTATATTTATTCTTTCCTCCATACTCTCTAAACTCTTGATCATCATGCCAGACTGTATTTATTTTTACAGGTAGCTCATCTCAATTTGCAACAAATAAAAGATTTAACAATTGAACTGAAGAATTGTGCTAGTTGTCAGCTGTAATTCATTTACAGCACTGATGTTCTTATTGCCATATTGACCTAAAACAAAGAGACTGTCATATATTTCTCCAGCAAAGGTAGATTTATTTTGGATCAACAGAGAACTTCAGTTTTAGGTCTGCAACACTGGTGAGCCATGTGCATGTCCAAGTTTGCCAAGGAAAAGGAAGAAATACACATTTATAGAGGGGACGAGGAAGATGGCAGGGTTACAATAAACAGCCCATGGTTTTTCATTGGCAGGAAAGAAAAGGAGTCTTTCTTTTTGTTTGGCTCTTCTGTCCTCACAGGGTGTGAGAGCTTTTCCTTCTGGTCTTCCAACTCTATTTAACTGAAGTTTTTAATTGTTTATTAATTTTTACAGCCATCTGAATGGTGGATGATTCAGCTTCAAAATTCCATCTAAGTTTTCCCTAACCTGGGTCACTTTTAGAACCTCCTGTTGTAGATTAGAACCCACTATAAACAAACTCTAATATAGAAATTAGCAAGGAGGAAGTTCAAGCTACGTAAAAGGAAGAAAGGACATATAATTGAAAAGAGGCTATGATACTATCTCAACAAAGACCTCAGTTGATCCTATAGGGAGCTCTGACTCTAGGATTATCCTTCAAATTTGTCCTGGTTTGCAATGAGGTATTTATATCCTTTGTTGACCATTCCTTTGATGCTGGCTTCCTTAGAAAGGAGATGATTTTAGGTGATGTGGCTCATGTCAGCCAAGATAATTGCAAAGAAGGTTAACAACTGATGCTATTCACCAGCAGCACTTCTAGCAGTGAGGGTAATAAGGTCTCTTGAGTCTTAAAGGGAGATTTGCACACTACATTCAAATGCAAATCTGTAGTTCAAACTCTCATTGCCACTATACTCTTTAATTAGGATTAATCACATGTTAGTACCACCAGAGTTTAATAGAATTACTGTCTTTCTTTGTTTTCACTTGGTTTCTGCCCTCAAACATTTGCCCTGACCTATTTTTGCATAGGGTAACTGAAGTGGTTAAATAAAGTTGTATGCTGAAATTCACACTGAAAATTTGAAAAATATGTATAGGGATATATTAATGCTATTTACCTCTAACCATATTTGTTCATATTCTTTGCTCTACTAAATTTCCTCTTATAACACATCAGATGTCTACTATAATAAAATGTATGTCCTTGTCTATACAATTTTAGTCTGAAGGAGGCTCTGATGACTTAGACTTAATTTCCTCTCTTCCAAGTGGACTCTAAGAAATATAAATACAATCAACATTATTTTCTTTTCTTTCTTATAATTCCTGACAATGAAAATGAGGTCACTGATTTTACTTTCATGAGCATGAACCACTTTTGTGTTTGATTAGAAACCTGAATCTTCTCTTTGTCCCCACAGGAATTACCTTAAGTACTGTATTTAGCATACTTGACACCTGGAGCATTATTTTCTTAACACCATACTTCTCTATATGGCAAAATTTTTAACAGGAAAGAAATACTGACAGGAAATTTATTGTTGTAAAACTTTATATGGCATTGAAATTTATATGTATAATTATATAAAAGAATATGAAATAAAAGTTATGAACAATTGTTTTCAATTATATTAGTTTATTTACAAAATAAGGAAAAATAAATATATACCTAAATATATAAATATATACCTAAATATTTAAAATAAATAAATATATACCTACATGTTGATTTGTCTTAGAAATGATTAATGACTACAATTTCCATTTTTTGAGGTGTAACTTCTGGAAATTTGTCATGACTTCATCAAAATTGATCTCCCTCACATAACCATATTCAGTAGATAGTATAATCAGATTTTTCCACCTAGCTTTGCTCACAGTTGATTGAAGAGTGAAAGTTGTTCAGTCATATCTGAATCTTTGGGACTCCATGGACTATGCAGTCCATGGAATTCTCCAGGCTAGAATGCTGGAGTGGGTAGCCTTTCCCTTCTCCAGGGGATCTTCCCAACCCAGGGATCAACTCAGGTCTCCAGCATTGCAGGTGGCTTCTTTACCAGCTGAGCCACAAGGGAAGCCCAAGAAAAGTGAAGTGGGTAGCCTATCCCTTCTCCAGTGGATCTTCCCAATCAGGAATCCATCTGGGGTCTCCTGCATTGCAGGCAGATTCCTTACCAACTGAGCTATCAGGGAAGCCTGACTGAATAATGCTTTTTGTTAATTTTTATATCAAAAAGTTTCTTTCACATGAAGAATTGAGATATGCAAATATTTTTGAAAAGTCTTAAAGATAAGTTTGACAGAAATTTACAAAAATCCCATTTCATAATGAGTTTTAGAAATGGGAATTTTAAGTCTTTGTTTCTTCAGGATTAATTATAGCAACTTTGAAATGCCTCTATAGAAAACAATATATATATAAATATATGGAGAGAGAGAGCCTAAAATAAATAAATACACAAAACCAAAACTCCAAGTAGTCACATTGAATGACAAATGAAATTAACTTATGTTATTTTCTTTTGTCCTTAAAATCACTGTGCTATCACTATTCATTCTGAGTTAACAGATTAATACCTGAAATATGTGGTACTGGAAGAGTTAAAGACTTTCTTCCAGAGTGAGCTCAAACAATCCCAAGTTTTAATGAGTTTAGTTTCAATACAGATACATGTATTTGAATCCACAAGGGTTGAGGGCAAACTGTAAAACCCAAGTTAATTTCCATATAAAATATATTGAATAAAGGATAAATATTAAGTATCTTTTAAGTTGAAAATTGCATATGTATCTAAACATAAAAATAAATATGTTTAGAACTTAATAGCTGCAGCAGTTGCTTAAAGAAGTATTTTATCACTAACATAGAACTGCTAGCACATGTTTGTAATAAAAGGCGATCCATGTTTTGTTATTAAATTATTGGCACATAAATTGTCAGACCATCAAATATAGTTAACACTGTGGCCACAACAGTTCACATCCTTCTCATGTGCAAATGCATTCATCTCTTCCCCAAGTCTCCTTCTATCATATAACCAACCTGAAGTTCAGGGTTTGATTATCTGCATCAAGATGGAATGCAAATAAAGATCCTCAGGTGTGGCTTTTCTCCAGCTGAAGACCTTGAACTAAAGAAACATGTTGTTGTCCCCAAACACCTAGCACCAGCATCCCTTTGTAAAAGAGGAGTCTGATTAACACAGTGAAAGTGTTCGTCACTGAGTCATGTATGACTCTTTGTGACCCCATAGAGTGTAACTTACAAGGCTCCTTTGTCCATGGAATTCTCCAGGCAAGAACACTGGAGTAGGTTGGCATGCTTTCCTCCAGGGGATCTTCCCGACCCAGGGATCAAACCCATCTCTTGCATTGCAGGAAGATTCTTTACTGTCTGAGCCACCAGGGAAGCCCAACACAGTAGATACTGCCACGTAAAATGGGAAGAAATAAGAGACACTAAGCCATAGCTGGACCCATGTTGTCAGAATTCCTGGATTAAGCTTTCTGGAAGGGCTTCTCTGAAGCTCTCAGCTTCACCCTCCATGCTCTTTGTCCCCTAACGCCTCCCCACCCCACTCCCATCCTCACCAATCTTCCTCTTTTTTCATTAAAAAATGGTCCAGTTTTACAATTGAAAGATTTTCTTTGTCTTCCTACAAATAAAAGTTGCATCTCAGAGGCTTGTATTCATTTGGTCTCTTTCTCTGTCACTTTTAGGTCAAAATGGACCACTCCTTTAAATTATTTGAGATATTTTTATATAACAATTTATAATTCACTCCTTTAGACAAAAACTACCACACAAATTCCTTGTGGAGAGCTTCTCTTTACTTTGGGTTGTAAGTGTGATGCTGTGGAGAAATACTCTCAACAAACACTTTTTGTTTAGCTAAGAAGTTCTGCAGGTCCTATTTTGAATCATTAAAATGTCTTGATAATGGTGTCTTTATTTGTGTTAAGTTACTTCAGTCCTGTCTGACTCTTTGCAACCCTATGGACAGTAGCCCACCAGGCTCTTCTGTCCATGGGATCATCCAGGCAAGAATACTGGACTGGGTTGCCACGCCCTCATCCAGGGGATCCTCCAGACCAAGGGATCTAACCCATGTCTCCTGAGGCTCCTGCATTATAGGTGGTTTCTTTACTGCTGAGCCACCAAGGAAGCCAACCAACCTCTGTATGAATTATCAATTGCTGTAGAGTCAAGCATAAAACAAGAAAATTAGAGATACCAAGGGAATAATTCATGCAAAGATGGGCACAATGAAGGACAAAAATGGTATGGACCTAACAGAAGTAGAAGAGATCAATAAGAGGTGGCACGAATACACAGAAAAGCTATACAAAAAAGGTCTTAATGATCCAGATAACCTCAATGGTATGATCACTCACCTAGAGCCAGACATCCTGGAGTACAAAGCCAAGTAGGCCTTAGGAAGCATTAGTACTAACAAAGCTAGTGGTGATGTAATTCCAGCTGAGCTATTTCAAATCCTAAAAGATGATGCTGTTAAAGTGCTTCACTCAATATGCCAGTGTTGTAGCAACACGTTCGGGGGAAAAAACTCACTCAGAAGGACAATGCAGATAGTGGAGTGCAGTTTATTACAATGGTGGGCCCAAGGCAGAGTCTCCTCTTAGCCAAGGACCCTGACCAGTTTTTGTGAAAACCTTATATACCCTAAGTGTACATGCACAAACCCACCTCCCCAAATTCCCTGACAATCAAAGTTAACCTGTGATTCATATGCCTTAGAGTTGGACATGTCTGAAGCGACTTAACAGCAGCAGCAAGCCTAGGTAGTTAACAGTGGACAGTTATCAACAGGCCTGTGGTCATTCCCCAATAAGCATAATAGAATGTATGATTCTATTCAGTTACACAGATAATTAGGGTATTCCTTTAGCCTCAGGGCTCTTCCTTCTGGGGGCCTGGTTTTTCAGTTGGTATGTCGTTTCCATAGATACTGGGCATATAGCTCAAAGTCCACAGTCCAGCCCAAGATGGAGTCCTGCTTTCAAGATAGAGCCTGTTCTGTTTGCTCCTTCACCAGCAAATCTGGCAAACTCAGCAGTGGTCACAGAACTGGAAAAAGGTCCATTTTCATTCCAATCCCAAAGAAGGGCAGGGCCAAAGAATGTTCAAACTACTGCACAATTACACTCATTTCACATGCTATCAGAGTAATGCTCAAAAGTCTCCAAGCTAGATTTCAACAGTATGGGAATCAAGAACTTCCAGATGTACAAGCTGGATTTAGAAAAGGTGGAGGAACAAGAGATCAAATTGCCAAAACCCGTTGGATTATAAAAGAGTAAGGGAATTTCAGAAAAACATCTACTTCTGCTTCATTGACTATGCTAAAGCCCTTGACTGTGTGGATCACAACAAACTGTGGAAAATTCTTAAAAAAATGGGAATACTAGACCACCTTACCTGCCTCCTGAGAAATCTGTATGCAGGTCAAGAAGCAACAGTTAAAACCCAACATAGAACAAAGAAGTGGTTCAAAATTGGGAAAGGGGTACGTCAAGGCTGTATACTATCACCCTGCTTATTTAACTTCCATGCCGAGTACATCATGGGAAATGCTGAGCTGGATGAATCAAGATTGCCAGTAGAAATATAAATAACCAAAGATATGCAAATGACACCACCCTTATGGCAGAAAGCAACTAGTAACTAAGAGCCTCTTGATGAAGGTGAAAGAGGACCGTGAAAAAGCTGGCTTAAAACTAAACATTCAACAAACTAAGGTTATGGTGTCTGGTCCCATCACTTGAGGGCAAATAGATGAAACAATGGAAACAGTGACAGACCTTTATTTTCTTGGGCTCCAAATTCACTACATATGGTGACTGCAGCCATGAAATTAAAAGACACTTGCTTCTTGGAAGAAAAACTATGACAAACTAGACAGAATATTACAAAGCAGAGAACTTACTTTGCCGACAAAGTATAGTTAAGGTATGGTTTTCCAGTAGTCATGTATGGATGTGAGAGCTGGACCATAAAGAAAGCTGAGTGGTGCAGAATTGATGCTTTTGAACTGTGGTGCTGGAGAAGACTCTTAAGGGTCCCTTGGACTGCAAGGAGACCATACCAGTCAATCCTAAAGGAAATCAATACTGCATATTCTTTGGAAAGACTAATGTTGAAGCTGAAGTTACAATATTTGGCCACCAGATGTGCCTCATTGGAAAAGACCCTGATGCTGGGAAAGATTGAAGGCATGAGGTGGGCATGACAGAGGATGCAATGGCATCATGGACTCAAAGGACTTGAGTTTTAGCAAACTCTGGGAAATTTTGAAGGACAGGAAGCCTGGCATGCTGCAGTCCATGAGGTCGCAGAGAGTGGAACAAGTCTTATTGACTGAACAACACCAAGAAGCATAATTTAAGCCCAAATCAGGGACTATCTATTACAGATATTCAACTTAATTATCCCCAAAATTTGAAGGGTAGATTTTACTACACTTCTTAAATTGGGTGAGGAGATATGCCTATCTAATTCTAGGGTTGAATATTAGGCACTCCAAAATTTCTATGGGTAGAAAAGCTGACATTTTCTTCCCTATATACTCTCTTTGGTTTCCTTCTGAAAAGTTCATTTAGAAATTAAGTACATCATTCGTTATTCCTCTCAGACCACAACTTGAACTGCATTAATTTACCATGTGTACCCAAAACATATCGGGCTTCCCTGGTGACTTGGTGGGAAAGAATCTGCCTGCCAGTGCAGGAGACACAGGTTCAATCCCTGGGTCTGGAAGATTCCCTGGAGGAGGAAATGACAACCCACTCTAGTATTCTTGCCTGGGTAATCCCATGGATAGAGAAGCCTGGCAAACTATAGTCCATGGGGTTGCAAAAGAGTTGGGCATGACTTAGTACTAAACTACAGCAGCATAACAAACACATAACAATGCCAAGAACATAGTAGCCTTTCAAAAGATATTTGTTAAATGAAAAAAATTTTAACTCTATAATACGAAGACTTCTTGGAGACATCCTCAAAAGAGAATATCTGCAACCTAGAAAAGATATTTCTCCTAACTTTCAACAAATACTGTCGTTTGAATTTCTCTGAAACTCCAGGTTGTGCATCCAAAACCAAATAATTCATTATACTAAAGAAATTTTATCGTCTATGATATGTGAACTCTGGTGTATTTATATGAGTCTGTGTTTAAAACACATTTCAGCATGTATTCGTCAAAACATTATACTTAGAGATTATAACTTATCTTAAAATCAGGGCAAGATATGAAATCTACAGAGAGAGATTCCACTGCTTCTCCTTTAGCATCATCAACCCCTAATTAACATTTCAAAATGTAACAGTTGAAAATCAGAGCTGCTTGAAAGTGAAAACATGTATTTTTTTTAGGGGATCAGAATAGTAATAGAATGTTGCCCTTGATTCAGTCTTCTAGATCCAAGAAAATGCGAGTCATCTTCTTTTAGATTACCTCCAATAGCAAAATAATAGACATATACTGAAATAACACTCAAATTAATCACATCTAATTTTAAAAATGAGAAGCAATTTTTTTTTGATGATTAGCTGCATAGGAAAGAATAACAAATATGTACAAATGGAGTGTTGCAAGTAAAGCAAATTGAATACATTTGGTTCTAACAAACTAATAGACTTAATAGGAAGGGTTTACAATATGTGAGTTTGGTTGACTACACTGTTTTGAATGAAAATCATTATACACTTTGGATTTCCAAAAGATTACTAATTTATAAGAGCTTCCCCGGTGGCTCAGTGGTAAAGCATCCACCTGCAATATAGGAGACATAGGTTCTATCCCTGGCTAGGGAAGATCCCCTGGAGAAGGGAATAGCAATCCACTCCAATATTCTTGCCTGGATAATCCCATGGACAGAGGAGCCTCGTGGTCTACAGTTCATGGGGTTGCAAAGAGTCAGACATGGCTGAAGCAACTTAGCACACACACACATACTAATTCATATATACATGTAAATAATTGTATTTACTTGTTTTTACTCTGAATATTTATTTAGCATGGCATATGAACAGGTATAAAATACATGTCTTGGAAAATAAATTATTCTTTCCCTATTATGTGTATGTCTATTTTTATTTTATGGTTATATCCATGAGCAGACAGATTCCAAAACAGCCCTCAAGATTTTCCACCTCCTGTTGTGAAAAGTCTTGTATTAGCTCCGCCTTTCGTGTGTGGGCAGAACCTATGGATATGATGCACCTTTCTCCCTTAATATCTTACATTATATGTGGAAGGTGATACAAATATTAGTAGTTTGTGTGACTTTGGTTTAATCATAAGGGCTTGGGGTGGGGTGGGGATATCCTGACCTAATCGGGTGAAAATTTAAAATAGAGCTTATTCCTTCCTTGAGATGAGAGAAATTCTCCTTCTGACCTTAAAAAGCAGCTACCATGAGTTCTACAGCTTCAAAGAAATGAAGTATGCCAACAACCACCTGAGATTTTAAGAGGACTGAGAGCTTCAGAAAGGGAGGCTGCTTGGAGTGGTCATCAAAAAAGTGGCAAGGAGACTGCAGACACCATCTCCCAACAAAGATCAACAATTAGATAGCTGTTTGCAAACAAAAGCAGCCCTAGAGCTCTGAATTCTGTGTAAGAAACTTCAGCAACACAGTGAAACAAAAACCCTGAGAATAACTGCACAAGACCCCACATGTGAGACAGCAAAAGAGACACAGATGTAAAGAACAGACTTTTGGACTCTGTGGGAGAAGGCGAGGGTGGGATGATTTGAGAGAATAGCATTGAAACATGCATATTACCATATGTGAAACAGATCACCAGTCCAAGTTTGATGAATGAAACAGGACACTCAAACTGGTGAACTGGGACAACCCTGAGGGATGGGATGGGGAGGCAGGTGGGAGGGGCATTCAGGATGGAGGACATATGTATACCCATGGCTGACTCATGTCAATGTATGGCAAAAACCACCACAATATTGTAAAGTAATTAGCCTCCAACTAAAAGAATTAATTAATTAAAAAAGAAAAGAATAAACAGCTTCTTTTTGCCTTCATCATCCTATTCCCAAAGCTGGCATTGCTCAATGCCAAGAAAGAACTCCCCGGCTAGAAAGAGTCCCCTCACCAGGCAAGGAAGAGCAAGATGAGCAACAAGCTTCCCATACAACACATTCAAACCACACAGAACTTTTCTGGGTTAGTGGTAGTCTGCTTTCTCTGTTTAGAAGATGACTATGTGTGGCTGAACATTAATCTTAAAAAAGTTATGAGGGCTTCTGTTAAAACACAGAGAAAATAAAATTTTAAACACATTACATTTTAAAATAAAAGAGAGAAATAGAATGAAGAAGAATGATTCTACCAGAAAATCTAGGCAAAGTTACTGCAATTGAGGGTAATCCTGAATTCTAAATTTCTAACTAGTCTATCAATGTTTGCATCAAAAGAGAAAAATATTTTCTTGGCTCTGAATTTCTAATCTGTAAGTTTCATAGAAGTAATTTGTTCTATGGTATAAATTAGAGTTCTGATTATTTTCATCGATTAAATTGATTACGTTAATCATCAAATCCCATAGGTGTATATTTTTATAGGTCTAATTTAGATTAGGCAGTCTCTGAGGTATATATTCACATACATTGTGGAAGCTCTAGCATTCTGGGTCTTGGTCTTCTCCAGTTCAACACAGCCTCATAGAATAGTTTCTAAATGTGGAGAATGAGAAGGATCCAGGTTACGAAAGAGAGCTGCACATAGCCGTGGTGTAGATACCCTTGACCCAATCCCGTATTGGTCATCCAGTATAGTTGAGAAAAATCCTACAGATATAGGGTAAGATATCTGTCTTTTCTTCAGGGCTGATTCTTCTACCCATATTCATACCTTCATTCTCTTTTTTCCTTATCCCCACTGGTACCTTGATCCATCAGTAATTTCAACTTCTGTTTACATTTTAAGCATCATCTCTTTATAAAAAGTTATTCCTTTTTCAATGTTTATGAACATGCGCTCCTACTATAAAACAAAACAAAATATTTCATTTGATCCTCCCTTTCTTCTCTAATTCATATTGCATCTTTCTTCTTCTCTTCACTTCTGATTCCCTGGCATAGAGATGTGGATGGAGAGTACAAATTCTGTTAAAACTTTCTTATATTTCTGGCACTTGTTTCTTTGCCTTTTTTTTTCCCCCAAGAGTTTATATCTTCTCTTCTGAGGCTTAAATCCGTCCAAATGCACATACCATTGCTCCCGTAAATTTCTGGTTTGGTATTTTCTTGCTTTCATAACTATCTCTTCCATTACATTTAAAAATTCTTAAGAGTAAGAACATTTACTCATATTAATGTCATCCCCAACTAGTCCAGTGCTTCCTACAAGGTGAAAGTGAAAGTGAAATTCGCTCAGTCATGTTCAACTCTTTGGGACTCCATGGCCTATACAGTCCATGAAATTCTCCAGGCTGGAATACTGGAGTGGGTAGCTGTTCCCTTCTCCAGGGGATCTTCCCAATCCAGGGATGGAACCCAAGTCTCTGGCATTGCAGGCAGATTCTTTACCAGCTGAGCCACCAGGGAAGCCTCTCCTACAAAGTGAGCACCAGCAAACATTTTAAAATAAAATATGATGAAAATAGTTTTCCTGAATGTATATTACAGATGTTTACAGCTGCTGAATTCTCACCAGTTGGGAACATCTTTTAAGTCAGAACCCAGATTGATAGACAGAAAATTGTCATCATACCAGAATTTCCCTCATTCTATTTTTTGTCACAAATTCACGCTCCCACTGTAACAATTATCCTGACTTTTAACAGCATAGATTAGTTTCAACAAGTTTTGTACCTTATAAATTGGAAATACATTGTTTAAACTCTTTTATGTATGACGTCTTTTATACAATGTTTGTGAAATTCATTCATATTGTTGCTTTTAGTTATAAATCACCCATGCATCAATATATCACATCATATTAATCTAATTAAATGTTGATGAACATCTTAGCATTATTTTTAGTTTGGGACAAAAAAGAATAGTGCTTCTATAAACACTTTAGCATATGACCTTTGATGATGTATATCCATATACATAAATTTATATTGGGTGTATACCTAGAAAATAATTGTTGGTTCATGACGTGTGTATATATTCAGCTTTAATAGATAAAACCAAATATTTTCAACATACATAAATATAACAAGATACTTTCTTGACTTACTAGACTCTAAGATATATTGCTGATTTTGTGATTTCCCCAATACCACTGAAACTTTTCTAAATCCAGCTTAAACATCTGGAAGTTCTTAGTTCAGGTACTGCTGAAGCCTGGCTTGGAGAATTTTGAGCATTACTTTGCTAGCATGTGAAATGAGTGCAATTGTGTGGTAATTTGAACATTCTTAGGTATTGCCTTTCTTTGGAATTGGAATGAAAACTGACCTTTTCAAGTTCTGCGGCCACTGCTGAACTTTCCATTTTTGCTGGCCTCTTGAGTGCAACACTTTCACAGCATCATCTTTTAGGATTTGAAATAGCTTAGCCGGAATTCCATCACCTCCTCTAGCTTTATTCGTAATGATGCTTCCTAAGGCTCACTTGACTTCGCACTCCAAGATGTCTGGCTCTAGGTGAGTGATCACACCATCGTGGTTATCTGGGTCATGAAAATCTTTTTTGTATAGTTCTTCTGTGTATTCTTGCCACCTCTTCTTAGTATCTTATGCTTCAGTTGTGTCCACACCATTTCTGTCCTTTACTGTGCCATCTTTGCATGAAAGTCTTCCTAGTGATCAATGCTAAGAAATAGAGGAAAACGATAGAATGGGAAAGACTAGAGATTTCTTCAAGAAATTGTTTTCCTCTATTTCTTAGCATTGATCACTTAGGAAGACCTTCTTAACCCTCCTTTCTATTCTTTGGAACTCTGTATTCGATGGATGTATCTTTCCTTTTCTCGTTTGCCTTTAGTTTCTCTCCTTTTCTCGGCTATTTTTAAGGCCTCCACAGACAGCCATTTTGCCTTTTGGCATTTCATTTTCTTGGTGATGGCTTTGATTATTGCCTGCTGTACAATGTCAGGAACCTCTGTCTGTAGTTCTTCAGGAGCTCTGTACATCGGATCTAATTCCTTGAATCTATTCGTCACTTCCACTGGATAATATAAGGGATTTGATTTAGGTCATACCTGAATGATCTAGTGGTTTTCCCTACTTTCTTCAATTTAAGTCTGAATTTTGCAATAGGGAGTTCATGATCTGAACCACAGTCAGCTTCCAGTCCTGTTTTTCCTCACTGTATAGAGCTTCTCCATTGTCAGCTGCAAAGAATGTAATCAATCTGATTTCAGTATTGACCATCTGGTGATGTCCATGTGTAGAGTCGTCTCTTGTGTTGTTGGAAGAGGGTGTTTTCAATGACCAATGTTTTCTCTTTGCAAAACTCTGTTAGCCTTTGCCCTACTTCATTTTATACTCCAAGGCCAATCTTGCCTGTTACTCCAGGTATCTCTTGACTTCCTACTTTTGCATTCCAGTCCCCTATGATGAAAAGGACAGATTTTTTTTGCTGTTAGTTCTAGAAGGTCTTGTAGGTCTTCCCAGAACCATTCAACTTCAGCTTCTTCAGCATTAGTGGTTGGGGCATAGACTTGGATTACTGTGATATGGAATGGCTTGTCTTAGAAATGAACAGAGATCATTCTGTCATTCATTTTTGAGATTGTACCCAAATACTGCATTTCAGACTCTTTATTTGATTACGAGAGCTACTCCATTTCTTCTAAGGGATTCTTGCCCATACTAGTAGATATAATTGTCTTCTGAATTAAATGCACCCATTCCAGTCCATTTTAGTTCACTGATTCCTGAAATGTCAATGTTCACCCTTAGCATCTGTTGTTTGACCACTTCCAATTTACCTTGATTCATGGACTTACCTAATATTCCAGGTCCCTATGCAATATTGTTCTTCACAGCATTGGATTTTACTTTCATTATCAGTCATATATACAGCTGGGCATTGTTTCTGCTTTGGTTCAGCCTCTTCACTCCTTCTGGAGCTATTTCTCTGCTCTCCTCCAGTAGCATATTGGGCACCTACTGACCTGGGGAGTTTGTCTTTCAGTGTCATATCTTTTTCCCTTTTCATACTGTTCATGGGTTCTCAAGGCAAGAATGCTGAAGTGGTTTGCCATTCCCTTCTCTAGTGGACCATATTTTGTCAATATTTTGGCCACATGACGTGAAGAACTAACTCATTAGAAAAGACACTGATGCTGAGAAAGATTGAAGGCAGGAGGAGAAGGGGACAGCAGAGGATGAGATGATTGGATGGCATCACCAACTCAATGGACATGAGTTTGAGAAAGCTCCGGGTATTGATGATGGATACGGAAGCCTGTTGTGCTGCAGTATTTGGGGTCAAAAACAGTAAGACGTGACTGAGTCATTGAACACCAAAAGAGTATATGTCAAATGGTGAAGTTTTTAGTAATGCCTCACATATGGCTTTAGAGTCCTTTTATGATGCCTTCAAAGCAGATCAAGTATGTAACTAACATTCTATTCATGTGTCCAAGGAAAGATTTTTGCTGGAGTTTTTCTTTGTGGTCATTCATCAAATCCTGGGGAACTGAACTTTAGTCATGTTGATTCAAATTCTATCAGGCTAACCTGGCAGAGCAGTTTGTCTTTGAATATACATCATGTAGGTTATTGCTATTGACAAGTCTTTCTTTAGCCTTCTGTATTTCCCTTGGTCTTCTCACTGAACATTTTCTATCATTTTTGCTTCACTCTAAGTACCAAAAGTAATCAGGTACTTTTCTAATTCCCCAGGCTAGTACATCACTACTCTTGAGAGATCATTTATTTAATTGAGAAGGATGTCTTGGAATACAGGTAGCAGGGTTAATAATTTTCAACAAGATTCATTAGAGACTCTAAAATCTGGTGGACCAGTGAAGTCTCCTTAAATTTCCTGATTGTGAAACTGCACTTACAAAATATACGTATAAGAGTGTTCTTCACTGAAAGCTACAACATGTTTCTCACATAGAATTAGATTAAAAGAGTGAAGCACATCTGGAATCAGCATCTGCTTTCTTAAATTTAATTTTCTAGAAGATCAGGGGAACTATGATCCCGTAAGCAGTGCAATGCAGCAAAAAAAAAAAAAAAAGGATGAATAAAGAAATAAAATTTCAGACAACCTATTTCTAGGATTATACTTTTTTCCTTGGTAAACTAACATCTAGAGAACAAAAGACTATGATCCCTACACTCTCCCCTCCAACTAAATGCTGTTAAATACCTACACAAGGAATACTGATAGCATGAGTACTCCAGTGAAGTGTAAATTCCATTTCTACGACCTAGAAAAGAAAACTATTTGATTCTTTTCACAGAAAACAATGACTAAACTGATTACCAAAAATACTAATAACATAATATTTCACATTCTCTGTCAAGTTCTGGTTTATATAAGCATACCTTTTTAATATAGGTACCAAAACAAATATCAGTTGTATACATTTTCTTAAAAAATATTTCTAAGTACTTATGTAGCCCTCAAAATAAATCAAACGGCCTTTGTGGATTTTGCCTGTGCTTTTTAAAAAAATGGTTTAGATCACTTACTGTTAATCTGATTTGTCTCACTATGATGATGTCTATGTAAAATGAATGAGTCATTGGAAGATATAAAGGGTTGATTTAAGGTGAACAACTCAAGATTTGCATATGCCTTTGAGTGGATTCACATTAGAAAAGTTTTAGGGTGATGCAGCCAGGAGCCAAGGAATACCAGTTGCCTCTAGAAGTAAAACAGGCAAGGACAGATTCAACCCTGAGGGCCCCAGACAACTGATTCAGCTGACATCTTCCTTTACCTTTATTAACACTTTTTTTTTTCAATTCTTCCCTTTAGAATTATAAAAAATAAACTTGTCTTGTTTTAAGCCACCAAAAAAATAAACAGCTTTTAGTTCTAGGATTCACATCCGAGTGTAAGCATCCAGGATATCACAATAATTTACAGTTGTTCTGAGTGTTATACAAGTCCAGTGGCTCACCATATAACCTCAAATGCTGGAAAGCACATAAGCAACATAAGAAACTTTGAGACTCAGAGAATTGGCAAGAAAAGTAATTTCTGATGAGAGAGGAAAAATGGAAGTTAAAAACGGATAAATCCATGAAATATATATGATTTTTGCACGTATCAATCTAATAAGAATGCAAATATTGTGAATACTTTCTACTCATACAGTACTGACATTTACCAAATAGAATTCTGTTATTTTACCTCCTTCTGTAAACATTGACTTTGCAGTCACATTTATAATAGATTTCTGTCTGTTTTACTGCCGTTGAATGTTTCCACCGGGAATGTTATTAGTTATTATGGCTGAAAAGGCACCTGCACCAGCTGTGCGGCGAAGCATAAAGAAGCCACCAGCCAAAATCCCGGAGGCTCTTAACAGACCTCTGCTGCATTGCTGCCACGAATCCAACATCCGTCCTGAAACAGCAGGGAGGAAAAGTTCTTCCAACACTTCATTTCCATAGAAATGAGGATCTGTCTTCTACCCTTGCTTTCTCTCATAACAGTATCTGCTCTTCCCTTCCTTGAATCCTAATCTTTCTCACGTATCCATTAGCTGTAGACAGCCTCATGCTGCATTAGTAAAAACTCCCGGAAGAAGAGGACGAAGTCAATTAAGTCATAACGTTGTTGTTTAGTCTGTAAGTCGTGTCTGACTCTTTGCAGTCCCCGTGGACTGTAGCCCACCAGGCTCCTCTGTCCCTTCGATTTCCTAGGCAAGAAGACTTGAGTGGGTTACCATTTCCTTCTCCACAATTGAGTCATAAGACAATAAAAATGTAAAAAAAAAAAATAATAATAATAGATCAACGAAAGCAATTTATTTAAAAGCACAAAGAGAATGGGGGAAAGCAAGAATGTGTTTACTTTTTCAAGCTATTGAATTGTTAACACAAATTACATAATGGAGATTCTCATATATTATAAAGTAATTGACATGAAATAGCAATATTATTATTAATTAAATGTGTATTCACTTGAGTTATAAAATGAAAGTGGTAAAAACTAAGTGTGACATTCTTGTGACTCAACAAATGAAAAAATGCATTTTGATCAAATGTAGAAATAAAATGTAGAACAAAAGAAAGATAAAAATAGTTTAACTATCTTCATTGATTAATTTCTTTATCAATATTAAAAAAATTTCAAAGCAATTCTCTAGATTCTTATAAGGGAAAATGTGAAGGATGAAATAAAAATTTTGATTACTACAGCTTTTGACAGAGGTATAACTTCATATATTCTGGGTATGTGACAAGAATTAAATGTATGAATATAGTTCAACATAATATATCTGCAAGAAAATTCTGCCAACTATTTATGGTCTTGGGAAAAGCAACTGATCATTGAGTAATAATTAAATTATTCTTAATCATCTCATGCGTGGCAGAGTAGTTGCCACACTCACTTTGTTAATCAATGCATTTCCATGTCAAAGTAGCATTTTTATTACCTAGAAACTACTGTGGATAATAAGTATTTCCATGGTGCTCATAGCAACAGAAGCAAAAAATAGGTAGAAAATAATAATACCAAATTTAGATGGCCAAAGTTGATAAATATCCTATATTGTATGTCAGTTATATTTAAAAACACATTATATCAACTAAATAATTGTGCAATCAACAGCTCATATAGATTTCCAAACCAGAAAGAAAAACTTCAAAGTCAAAAATTAATGTGAATACAATGTAAACCTTGTACGAATCTTTTTTTCCTCAAGTTAGTTACTAATTTCATAAAAACTAGACAAGATATTATAGGAGAACCTGTTCTTAGGTACAGGCCAGATCATGTTTCCCTAGCAGAATTCCCTAGAGAAATTCTGCTAGAGAATTTCCTATTTTATATCTTTAGACTTTTTTTCTCCAACTATTTTTTAGTAATTAGTTCTATAACTGGATGTTCTTTCAGAAAAATTTTCATTTCAATTACAGTGAAATTGTAAATATATTTTTATCAAAAATTTTCTAATACTCCACTAAATAGAATTACAACACAGCTTTGTTATAGAATTAATTTTCAAATTTGCTGCTCAGTGAAAATACCTTATGCCGGCCCATTTACCATTACAGGAATGACAATAAGGTAACAAGATAGCTGATTTTTTAAAGAATGTTTTCTGCACCAAATATTATACAACACATGAAAAATGTCAAATTTTGCTTAATGCTCATTATAACCTTGAAGTGGATATAATTATACATAGGTATAGTAAATAATAAAAGTGAAGGTTGGATGAGTAATGTACTCTAGGTCACAGTCATTACGTGACAGAGGCAGGATTCATACTTGCATATGTATTGAATAAAGTACATGGGATTTAGTTCAGGAGAAAAGAATAATATAAAAAATACAGTGCTCTATACCTCGATTTTTACATTAAAATGATATGTTTTATAATAAAACTGAAACTACACAATACATTAAAATTGATTGTCCTAGTTTAAGGCAGAAAATAAAATGAACTCAAATATGAACAACATCCTAAAATATGGATTCTAAATCTATCCTTAGCACTGCATAACTTGAGGAAGAATTATTTTGAAATATTCAGGAGTGTATTTTTTCATTTATGAAACATGAAAATTAGACTAGCTGATATTTAACATCTTTCCAGATCTAAGATCTGTGTCATCTTATTTTCTCAGAATTGTCAAAGACCAGCGATACGACTATGAAACAGGGAGTAGGTGAAATGTTCCTTATGACCCATGTATTTCATAAAATCCATGAGTGATTAAAGAATTTTCTCTAAAAAAATAACTGAGTTGTTAGTATCTAAGAATAACATAATGTTTCTAAAATATCTCTCTGACTAGACAATAGAAATGGCAGATATGGATTAAACAACACTTGATTTTGAATAACACAGAAAATGTGGAAAGGGGAGTGGCCAGGTTAAACAACTGGGTGATTTGAAGTAACTTTCTGGAATGGTGACGATTGGGGAGGGGTAAGTTTGAGAAGGACAAACTTGTTTTGGACATGTGCTATTTGATGAGATGTGTTAGGTACTTGATTAGGCATTTAATTTTTATTAATCAATATTTTGAGATAATGAGTAAGAATATTTTAAGGCCTTACAATATATTGCCAAATCACCCTTTGAAGTGTTTGTACAGTTTATCATGTCCGTGGGTATAGTAGGAGAATGCCCATTTTTCCATATTATTGCCAAGTGCTATCATTTTATATATACAGAGATTGTTGCCAGTTTTTCAAATAAAAAAAATTGACATCTTTCAGGGAGAAACAGAATGTTGCCTTAGAAAGCTTAATCTGTGATGTAAATTTTATCTGTAGATGTCATAACTGGCTCTGAAAGGGTAAAATAAATAGAAATTAGAAATCTTGAGAGGTAGCTAATGTTTGGATTACAAAACATAGAAGCTTCAATTTTAGATTTGGTCAATTGGAGTTGATCGTGAAATTTAAATTACCTATCAGAGCAAGTGTTGGAGACGTGATGTATTAGTTATCAAGTGCTGCGTAACAAATGACCAAAAGCTTAGAGAGGCACAAAATAACATACATTTATTATCTCATTATATCCATAGGTTAAGAATCTGAAAGTGGCTTGGCCAGATCATAGTCTCAGTATCTTCCAAGACTGAAATTATGGTGTGAGCTGGGCTGTGTTCTTTTTGGAGCTCTATATCCTTTTTCAACTTCAAATAGTTGCTGGTAGAATTCAGTTTCTTATAGTTGAAAATTGAAGGATGGAGGCTCCTTTTTTTTCTGTCTGCCAGCCAGGGATGCTCCCAGCTCATAGAAGCTACCTTCAATTCTTTGCTGATGTGATCATTTTATAAATTGCTGCTCATTTATTCAAGGCTAATAGGAGAATCTCACTCTAGTCAGCTAAAACAGTCTCATATGATATAACTTAAATGGGGAGTGACTATCCCATCACCTTCCTGTACTCTATTGGTTAGAAACAATTTACACATGCTTCCTGAATTTAAGAGTAAGAGAATGTAAAAAGGCCTGATTCATTGAAGAAACCCCTAGGGTATATTCATCACACCTCTCCTTTAGGTTACCAAAATGTATTGTGTAAGTTTTGGTTAGGATATATGTGTCTCCAAGTATCAGTCTCTTTCTAAAACTAAATAAAAATTGGTGGGTTTACTATCTCACAATGTAAGGAGAATAACTGTAGGGTAATTTCAACATTGATGTAGCTTCATGAAACAGCTAATGGTTTTGGTGGTTGTGGTCTCTATGTTATCCATAGCTTCTATGCTGTTTCTATTCTTGTGGTCACAAATTGAACTCAGTCAGCTCTAGGCTTCATGTAGAGACATCAAACAATGAAGAGACAGAATATCTTTCATTCATTTTTTTTCCTTTCTTAAAAAAGTATTTATTTTTAATTGGAAAATAATTGCTTTACAATATATTGTTTCTTCCATATATCAACATGTATCAGCCATAAGTATATTTATGTCCCCTCCCTCTTGAACCTCCCTCCCACCTCCTACCCCATCCCATTCCTCTAGGTTGTCACAGAGCACCAGATTTGTGCTCCTGGTATCATCTAATGAATTTCCACTGGCTATCTAATTTTACATATGATAATGTACATGTCTCAGTGCTACTCTCTCAATTCATCCCACCTTCTCCTTCCCCCACTGTATCCACAAGTCTGTTCTCTATGTCTGTGCCTCATGGAAGGGGTATAGAGAAAAGGGAACCCTCTTGCACTGTTGATAGGAATGCAAATTGATACTGCCACTATGAAGAACCGTATGGAGATTCCTTAAAAAAAACTAGGAATAAAATTACCATTTGACCCAACAATCCTACTATTGGTCACATACTCTGAGGAAATCATAACTGAAAAAGACACATACATCCCAATGTTCATTGCAGTACTATTTAGAATAGCTAGAACATGGAAGCAACCTAGATGTACATCAACAGATGAATGGACAAAGACGTTGTGGTACATTTACACTATGGAATATTTCTCAGCCATAAAAAGGAATACATTTGACTCAGTTCTAATAAGGTGGATAAACCTAGAGCCTATTATACAGAGTAAAGTAAGTCAGAAAGAGAAAGACAAATATTTTATATTAATGCGTATATATGGAATCTAGAAAGATGGTGCTGATGAACCTATCTGCAGAGAAGCAGTGGAGATGCAGTCATTCACTTTTAACATGAAAGACAATGTCTCAGAAAACATCTTGGATCCCATTGGGTTGGATTGAATACATAACTAGCCCTAGCAGCAAGATTGTCTGGAAAAGCATGTGGCATTTTCAGATGCCACAATTTTGGAAGGAAGTCTTCCATCAGAGATGGAGCATGGCAGCATGACTGTGAGTGTACTAACAGATAGTATCTTCCATATTATTAAAACATAATTTTAACAACAATATCACCTTTTATCTAAGGCCTGCATGTAAATATATTTTAGTATATCCAGAACTTGTAGGACAAACTAGTCTCTTCCTAAAAGACTCAAAGTTTCATACTATCAATAAGAAGCATCTGTTTTATTTCAGTTTCAGCTTTGACTATTGCAGAGAAATCTGTTTCTAATCTTTTACATAATGGTTCCTCTGAGAGAAAAGAAATACCAGTGAGATAGGTCCCACCCTTTTCACCTCCAAACTCACTGGAAACAAACTGTCTTCAAGACTTCAAAGACCCTCACAATTAGAAACTCTGATAAACAACTGTGTTTGAGATCTCCCTTCAATAAGTTCCATGCAATGTGTTATTTCATTTCCCCATCTAAGGAAGACTTGCATGGGAGATGAAAATATGTGCTTGTTTAAAATGATGCTTTGGCTCAGGTCAAATGGAACTCCCTGCTATTATTCCTACTTTAAAGAAAAATGTCATCTGAAATCCCAAGACAAGGCAATAAATTGGCCATAATTCAACAAAGTCTAGGTTTTCTATGACATTTGGCACATTTGAAATCCTCAAACAAATTGAAATTTCAAATTACTCGACTATCTTCTTGCATCATGAAAATTGCTTCAAAAGACTCTGAGGCACTAATATATTTAGGATCCAATTACAGGCTTTCTGTAAACAAGTAATTTTCCTAAGTAGCTAATAAAGTTTTGTGTCTTTATTCATTGTGCTGTCATTGATCGATGGCAAAGAAAACACAAATATGTCAAAGAATTCTTTTTCTGGCATTTGAATGTTTCAGAAATTCTCTTCTTTTACAATTTGGCTTGCAAACTGCTATTGCTAGTGTCCACGGACCAAAAAAAAAAAAAAAAGTTTCCCAGATGTGACAACAAAAAACAAAAAGTTTAGAAAACAAGACTTAAATAATTAAATCTTTGAAGTAACACATAATTTAAAATAATAGCAGTTGATAAGTAGGATAAATGTTACCCAAAGCTAACATATGTTTTCTTAAATGCATATGTTAGTGGGAGAAATATATATATGTATATATATAATATCCATTAAAAAGTACTTTCATATAACTTGCTATTTATTTGTCTTCTCACCAAATGATACTCTTATTTTTTTTTGTAACTGTTGTTATTTTAGACTAAAATGAGGCTGGACATTTCCAGAAATAACACCCCAGTTTTCAGAAAAATATGTATCTATATCTGTGTGCACACATATACATACAAATATGCCTACACATATATGTAAATATTCATGTATAAACAGACACTCACGTGTACATCTATAACAGTTTCTAATTCTAACTATATACACACACATATATATATATATAACATGAGTTTATACCAATATTTTAATTTCAATCCATAAAGGAGTCCATCAAGGCTGTATATTGTCACCTTGCTTATTTAGCTTATACACAGAGTGCATCATGTGAAATGCTGGGCTAGATAAGATTCCTGGGAGAAATAGCCATAACCTCAGATATGCAGATGACATCAACCCTAATGGCAAAAACTGAAGAGAAACTAAAGAGTCTCTTGATGAAGGTGAAAGAGGAGAATGAAAAAGCTGGCTTAAACTCAGCATTCAAAAAACTAGGATCATGGCATTCAGTTCCATCAGTTCATAGCAAATAGATGGGGAAACAATGGAGACAGTGACAGACTATTTTCTTGGGCTCCAAAATCCCTGTGGACGGTAACTGCATCCATGAAATTAAAAGATTCTTGCTCCTTGAAAGAATAGCTATGAAAAAACTAGACAATATATTAAAAAGCAGAGACATTACTTTGCCAACAAAGGTCTGTTTAGTCAAAGCTATGGTTTTTGTCAGTAGTCATATAAGAATGTGAGAATTGGACCATAAAGAAAGCTGAGTGCCAAAGAATTGGTACTTTCAAACCGTGGTGAATACTTTGGACAAAACAGTACAATCCTAAAGGGAAATTTCAACTCTCCATATTCATTGGAAGGACTGATGCTGATGCTGAAGCTCCAATACTTTGGCTACCTGATGTGAAGAGCTGACTCATTGAAAAAGACCCTGATGCTGAGAAAGATGGAAGCCAGGAGGAGAAATGGGCAACAGAGGACAAGACGGGTGGATGGCATCATCAACTCAATGCTCATTAATTTGAGCACGCTCTGGAAGATGGTGAAAGACAGTGAAGCCTGGAGTTCTGAAGTCCATGGAGTTTCAAAGAGTCGGACACGACTTCTCAGCCAAACAACAACTGTAAGATTTTTTTCTAGCCTTCCTCCTTCCCTTGTTGGTAAAACCTCTTCAGTTATATATAATGGAGAATGCTATGGAAAAGGGGAGACCACTTTACTTATTACATGTATATGTATACTTATTTATTTGTATACATTTATAATATGCTTATTATATTTACTTATTACATTTACTTTTTAAAAAATCAATTTATTTAAACAAAAAAATGAAACCAGAAACAATTCACCCATTTCTTACACCACCCCACACCCCTACCTCTGACAAACATCCTTCTATTCTTTGTATATATGAGCTTGTTTGTTTGTTTATGTGTTTATTATTTTTTAGAGAATGCATGTGAGAGGGATGATATTTGTTCTTATCTTTCTGACTTATTTCACTTAGCATAAAGCCATTGCAGTCCCTTCATCTTGTCACAAATGGCAAGATTTCATTCTTCTTTATGGATGAATAATATTTATTTGTGTAAGTTCTTTATGTATTTTGGATATTAACCCCTTACTGTTCAGTAGGTAACATTTTTATTTTTGTGATGGTTTCCTATGCTGTGCAGAAGCTTTTGAGATTGAGGCAGTCCCACTTGTTTATCTTTACTTTTGTTACCTTGGTGTGTTCAGATTTTTAAATCATTGCCAGGACCTGTGTCAAGAAGCTTACTACCAAAGTTTTCTTCTAGTAATTTAGTGGTTTCAGGTCTTCCTTTCAAGTCATTAATCCATTTTGAATTAGTTTACATGTAAGGTGTAAGACAGTGGTCCAGTTTCATTTTTATGCATGTGGTTGTCCAATTTTCCCAGCACCATTTATTGAAGAGACTATTCTTCAATATTCAATATTCAGTGAATATTTTGACTCCTTTGTTATAAATTAATTGACCATATAAATGTAAGTTTGTTTCTGAGATATTTATTCCATTCCTCTCATAAATGTGTCTGTTTTTGTGTCAAAACTATCCTCTTTTAATTACCTCGACTTTGTAATATAGTTTGAAGTTGTGATACCTTTGACTCTGCTCTTTCTCAAGATTGCTTTGGGTTTTCAGCATTTTTTGAGGCCTGATACAAATTTTAGAATTATTTGTTCCTTTTATGTAAAAAATGCCATTGGAATTTTCACAGACATTGCATTGAATGTGTAGACTGTTTGGGGTATTATAGACATTTTAATAACGTTAATTCTTCCAATTCAGAGTATGTAATACCATTCCATGTTTGTGTGCTTCTTTGATGTCTTTCATCAGTGTCTAGAGTTTTCAGTGAATATGACTTTCACCTCCTTGTTAAATTTAACCCAGGTATTTTATTCTTTTCAAGAGAATTGTTTTATTAATTTCTATTTCTAATAGTTATTATTAACGTATAAAAACAACAAATTTTTGCATATGAATTTGTATCCTGCAGCTTAACTGAATTAGTTCTGACAGATTTTTTGGTGGAATCTTTAGGGTTTTCTATATATAGTACCATGTCATCTGCAAGTAGTGACAATTTTATTCTTCCTTTCCATTTAATTTACTTATTTTCCTTCCCTTCACTTACTTTTCCTTCCTAAGTTGTCTAACATGTTAGTATATTATTATTTCTCACGGACAAGTCTTAAAAAACTTAAAAGTCGGGGGGCCTTATGTGGAGTGCAAACCCTTCACTCCTTAGAGAGAAGCTCTGGGTTTTAAGTTATACCGTGAGTTGAAAGGTGAGGTGGTGTCTCTGCCTATCCTACCCACTTTGATGTGGAGTCCTTCTTGTTTGCTTGATGTGAAGGGGTTGCTCCACCAGCTTTTAATTTGTTTGGTTGTTTTTTTTTTTCCTTCAGAGGAAATTGATGTTTAATGATTACATGGATAATCAATGATATGTTGAATAAGTTGTACTTTTCTGTAGGTGATGCTTTCCTAACACCAAAGACAATGTATAGTTATAATGACGAACTTCTATCATTAGGATGGGTTTTAGCCACTCAGTTGTGTCTGACTCTTTGTGACCCCATGGACTATTCTGCCAGGTTTCTCTGCATGGAATTCTCCAGCCAAGAATATTGGAGTGGGTTCCCAATCCATTCTCCAGAGGATCTTCCCAACCCAGGAACTGAACCTCAGTCTCCTGCATTGCAGGCATATTCTTTACCATCTGAGCCACATGGGAAGCTGATTTGGGTTATTCTTCTACAAATTTTTCATGTCAAATTGTGGTTTAGCATGTTATCTAACACTAGGTTCCTTGGCTAGAAGATATCTTCTGGTAACATCCATAGCTTCTGAAAAAATATTTGAAACAAAGAAAATTTGTGAAGATTTACAAAATAGATTATAAATGGCCTAATAGTTATATTATTATGCTGTGTCTTCAGGTGACATTAGTTATGTGAGTTTCTGAGAATGAACATGAGCAAAGATAAAATGAATGATGCTATTTTAATTAACAGTGGATGCCTACTATATGTCAGAAACCCTCTAAATATTGTCTCAATCAAAAAAATTATACCAGTGAAGTGTTATTTTCATATTCATTGTACAGGTGATGACAACTGCACAAGTTCATAGAGCCAGTAAGCTATAGAAGGATTCAAAGCCAAGAATCCTGATGTTACATAACATGCTAAATCCCAATTTGATATGAAAAATTTGTAGAAAAATCACCAAATCACCAAAATCAGAATGTGAAGAAGGGCATTTAGGACAGAAATAAAATGCCTACAGTGGAAACTTCAAATCTAAGAATTGCACCAAGTTAATTCCAAGATCACCATCCTAGAGCCAGACATCCTGGAATGTGAAGTCAAGTGGGCCTTAGAAAGCATCACTACAAACAAAGCTAGTGGAGGTGATGGAATTCTAGTTGAGCTATTTCAAATCCTCAAAGGTGATGCTGTGAAAGTGCTGCACTCAATATGCCAGCAAACTTTGAAACTCAGCAGTGATCACAGGACTGGAAAAGGTCAGTTTTGATTCCAATCCCAAAGAAAGGCAATGCCAAAGAATGCTCAAACTACTGCACAATTGCACTCATCTCACACGCTAGTAATGCTCAAAATTCTCCAAGCCAGGCTTCAACAGTATGTGAACCATGAACTTCCAGATGTTCAAGTTGGATTTAGAAAAGGCAGAGAAACCAGAGATCAAATTGCCAACGTGCATTGGATCATCAAAAAAGCAAGAGAGTTCCAGAAAAACATCTATTTCTGCTTTATTGACTATGCCAAAGCCTTTGACTGTGTGGAGCACAACAAACTCTGGAAAATTCTGAAAGAGATGGGAATACCAGACCACCTGACCTGCCTCTTGAGAAACCTGTATGCAGGACAGGAAGCAACAGTTAGAACTGGACATGGAACAAGAGACTGGTTCCAAATAGGGAAAGGAGTACGTCAAGGCTGTATATTGTCACCCTGCTTATTTAACTTATATGCAGAGTACATCATGAGAAATGCTGGGCTGGATGAAGCATAAGCTGGAGTCAAGATTGCTGGGGGAAATATCAATAACCTCAGATATGCAGATGACACCACCCTTATGGCAGAAAGCAAAGAAGAGCTAAAGAGCCTCTTGATGAAAGTGAGAGAGGAGAGTGAGAAAGCTGGCTTAAAGCTCAACATTCAGAAAACTAAGATCATGGCATCCGGTCCCATCACTTCATGGGAAATAGATGGGGAAACAGTGTCAGACTTTATTTTTGGGGGCTCCAAAATCACTGCAGGTGGTGACTACAGCCATGAAATTAAAAGACGCTTACTCCTTGGAAGAAAAGCTACGACCAACCTAGACAGCATATTAAAAAGCAGAGACTTTACTTTTCCAACAAAGTTCTGTCTAATCAAAGCTATGGTTTTTCCAGTGGTCATGTATGGATGTGAGAGTTGGACAGTGAAGAAAGCTGAGCACCGCAGAATTGATGCTTTTGAACTGTGGTGTTGGAGAAGACTCTTGAGAGTCCCTTGGACTCCAAGGAGATCCGACCAGTCCATCCTAAAGGAAATCAGTCCTGAATATTCATTGGAAGAATTGATGCTAAAGCTGAAACTCCAATACTTTGGCCACCTGATACGGAGAACTGTTTCATTGGAAAAGACCCTGATGCTGGGAAAGCCTGAAGACAGGAGGAGAAAGGGGTAACAGAGGATGAGATGGTTAGATGGCATTACCGACTCAATGGATATGAGTTTGAGTAAACTCCGAGAGTTGGTGAGGACAGGGAGGTCTGGCCTGCTGCGGTCCATGGGGTTGCAAAGAGTTGGACACAACCGAGCAACTGAACTTAACTGAACTGAACTGAGTTCCATGAAGTCAATTGATGTCCCAAGTGGACTTAGAAGTTTAGATAAGGCCTAATTAAACATTTGATTCAGCACCTGTTTTCCATAAGAGAGATTCCATAAAAGAGATTTTTTTTTTTCAAGATTATGTAAGGGCCACTACCTCTTTAGATAGTAATTGATCACGTTACTGTAGTCCAAGCAAGCTGCAGTCCATGGCGTAGCAAAGTCGGACACAACTTAGTGGCTGAACAACAACAATATGTTACTGAAATAGAGTGCCTTAAAGCCAGCCTTTCTCCCAACCCCTATGTCAGTGGCTCAGTAGGACACCACCAGCCCCACATTGAGGGTCTCAACATATTTAATGTGATTCATCAAAGAAATAATATTTATGGTTTATAAGATATACACAATATGATTGATTGCTTAGCCACAGTATATAATTACTGAGGTATTAGAAGTTTTGAAACTTTTTGCAGTGTAATAAACAACATTTCATTTTAATTGGTAATTCTTTTACTTATAACTGTTTAATTATATATCTGGGGATACCCTGGTGGCTCAGCACTAAATAATCTGTGTGCATTGCAGAAGAATCAGGAGACACTGGTTCAATCCCTGGGTCAGAAAGACCCACTGGAGGAGGGCCTGGTAACCCACTCCAGTATTCTTGCCTGGAGAATCCCATGGACAGAGGAGCCTGGCAGGCTACAGTCCATGGCATCACAAAGAGTCGGACACAACTGAAGTGACTGAATATGCATGCAGCAATATTATATCTTGATTGACTTTATATTAATTTTCTAGTGAAATGCTTGATAAAATGCTTGACCCTTCTTTACAATGTGGTATAGATACAGACAGATATTACATATGTGTGTGTTTGCATAATATTTAAGAGCTATATATAGAATATGGATATTTTGAAAGTTTAATACACAAATCAAGTAATGTTCCCAATTCATGAATGGCATGTCAAAATAGTTTACTTAAAATTGTATTTCAGCAATTAAAAATTATTATAGGAAACTATAATAAAACTATTATTAAAGATAGTCATGATTTGCCTCTGATTTCTATAATACCTTAGGGTCAAGACTGCAGAGCTCCTTCCAGCAAACACCATTCACATAATATTCAGGGAAAAGGACACCAATCACTTAATGCTACAGGTAAGAGGTTTCCTGAGGTTGAGCAACACCATTAGTTTTCTTAGATTGGGCTTTCCTGTTTCCAAAATTATTAAATTATCTCCAAACATTTGTTCTTGATATGTTTATGGTTTAATATTTTTTACAATTAAAAATTTAATTTAACTGGAATATAGTTTCATTTTATTTTAAAATGGAATTTGTTTTGATTTTGAAAGTTAGTAGTATTAGGTGTGATTAATTCTATTCATCTCATTCATTTGTCATTTATCTTGGCAGAAGTATCACTGTCTTCTAATTATGGAGATTTTCTAATATGCCTTTTTATCTAATAAGATGAAACACTCCTTTTGCTACTCTTTACTATCCAAACATTCTTCTAAAAAGAAAAAAAAAAAGCAATAGAGGTAATAGAATACTGTATATATGATGACTGTGAATATGAAATGAGGTAATTGCTTAGTACTATGTGAATTAGTAAGTGCTCATTAAATGTCAAGTTTTAAATAGTATGATTCAGAATTAAAAATAATATTTTCAAGGGGGAGAAAATGTGACAAAAATGAAGGGTGTGAGTTAATAGAAATATGCATATGTGCAATTGTTTCAGAAACAAATTTAACAATAGAATGGAGACGTCTTGGAATCATATCAGCTTAGGAACAAAAGTTCCAGGGAATCCATTTGTCTAATAGGTCAACCTGAATCCACAATCCGTAGTATTGAAGCAGCCTAGGGAAATGCCCTAAACAGAATATATGCACTAAACAGACAATATGTGATAGAATATCTTCAAAATGTAGGATCACACACAGGACGGCATCCACAAAACAACCTAGACAATGAAGGACACAGAAAAACTTCATATATGGAAGGTTTGAAAGAAGTAATAATTGTTTTTCTTGGAAAAAAATTCTAGGGAACTAAGAGAAACAAGAGAAATGGTGATTAAATTTTTCTGCTTTCCCAGAAAACAGAGTAATCATGATTGTGTGCAATTTTAAAGAAATCAGTTTTTAAGGGAATCACTTATTTGATGTAAAAATTAAATTAATAAATCTAACCAAGAAGTAAGTTTTCTCTTAGTTTAATTATGTGAATGAAGGTAGATACCTTTCTATTGGAATGTGCTCAAAAACTGATGAGTGTCTAAGACTTCTTTTATTATCAACAAAATATGTAAAGCAATCAAAGAAATACTAAAAGAATATGAATCAAACTGTAAATCTACTGTTGTGAGTTAGCACAAGGTTAAGTGTGTATATATTTTTGAGGATCATTGTAATGTTGGGTATTCTACTCAGGCAAATACTGGAAGTAACATTTAGTTTAGTATACTAAGGCTACATTTATTGTAGTATACTTTAAAATATAATTTATTTTTAAACACATTTCACCTCTCACAATTTGTTTAAAATGTATTTGTTACACTAGAGTGATTGCATATCTAAAAACCTGAGATTAAAATAATAGAGTTAATTTCCATTATTATTTGAAATTCTTTGTTCACAATATCCTGAATTCCATCTATTTACTTAAACACTGCGTTTTATAATTTAAGCATCTGCTACTTTGAACTCTCAATATAAATAATTAAGAAGAAAGAGTTTAAGATACAAAAGAACCCTGGTCTTTATCTGTTCTGTTTTGTGTGTGTGTGTGTTTTTCACAAAAGGGAAGAGTTAAATCTCCCAGAAAGAGACAACACAATTATTAATCTCATCAGTTGGCATTGTGATGAAATAATTTTGATCATAATGCTAAAGGTAGCTAGACTTTTAACTTTCAAGCAAGCGTTAGTCAATGGGCTAGCTTCTATATTTGAACTAATTCATGTGTTAATTACAGAAACTCTCTCAGGTAGGATGAAGAAAATGAAAAGCAGAAATGTTTTATTATACCTAGGTCACACAATATGTAAGTGTCCTAGCCACAATTTGTCCTCAGTCCATGTGGTTATAGAATCTTCATTTTAAACATATTCTTTAATTATTTTAGTAGAATAATTAAAACTTGTGCATGTCAAATTATAATAGTACATTAATTTTTTAAAATAATGCTATTGAATATCTACACAAATAATGAAAAAAGGTACCAAACTTATCACTCCACAGCATATAACAAGAAAAATCTCATATTTTAAAAAGCCTCTGGTGATAAAGGGAATATTCCTGTAAATGTTTCTTAGAATTTTCTTGAAAAGACTTTAAGGGGAGGTTTGAAATAATTACAAAATCTAGGCCTTTCCTCACCTCCTGTAGTAAGATACTTAAAGAAATCTTATCTCATCTAAAGCTGGATGTATCTCACAAAATTTCTCTATTTGGTAACATTACATCATTGCCATTTTCCTTGACCTTCCACCAGATGGAAAGCATCGACTCTAATAATTTTGCCTTGGAAATCCTAATGTTTGTTGTTCTGTTAGAAAGGAAATAGCATATTGTTGCATCTCTTCCAACAGTGTTTTTGTTATTAAATCAATAATGCCATTTCCATAAAAAGAGCTCCATAAGAACATAACAATCTCATAAATAAAACAGGCCCAGCTTGTCTGGTGAACTGTTTCTTACACATCAAACAGTGCCAGATGCTCTAAGGGTACTGGTACTGGGCCACAATATTATTTTGAGCAGATTATTTACATCACATTCATTCATCCAGTTCTTCCCTTGAATAAATGTCATTATTTTGTTAGCCATAGCACAATTAAAAATGCTTCTCATAATTTCATAATGATTTTTCCAAAAGGAAGTTAATATTCAAATCAGATCCAAATAAAGGAAACAGACCAGGGCTACCTAGAAGTAACAAGATTCTCTTCATCTTGGTGGACTTGACAGTATGATTCATTACAGACCAATTGATTGCTATTGGTGCTTAAGAAAGGGGAAGCATTTTACCCTTAGAGAAGTACAGAATCTTTTCTTAAAAAAATTCATGATATTGTAACTCTTTAGCAAGATAGTACGACCCATAATATAGGGTTTAACTGGAGACAAATCAGTGTAGGAAGATATACATGAATATGGGATTGCTTGCTTTTATTCATGTCAGATGAGTAAGAAGACACAGACTCAATTTATACAACATACACAGAGACACCCATTACTACCACCGTCACTACCACCATTACCACCATGCCTTAAAAGTCATGTTGGACTCTTCAAAGTTAAAAACAGAATGACAATGTCATCATAAGGGAGACAATTTGGTTAGCATTTTTAAGGGTGATATTTAGGATTTATAATGTTTTTCTGTATTTGATCTTAAAACATTTTTTACATTGCATATATCATCTATTCACAATTAAAATCATACAATTGTTAATACTAAAGGATCAAGTGACTCAAGCACTTTTATAGAAATAAATGTATAGTTATTAGTGAAGTCTTTAACATTTTGAATTGTGTAACTGTAACTCAAGACAAAATTACTTTCCTTTATCTATATAGCAGGAATATATTGTATTCATTTCATTCCTGTAAAACTCCATTCCTGACAAGTTTTACATATGAAATTACACTTTCAATGTTATCAAATTATAACAATCTTTCTGAATAGTTTTAGCAACAGCAAACCAAGAACAAGAATTAATGAACTATTGTTAGCCAATATTTAGTAAGGACTTATATGCTAAGAAGTTTACTTAGTATAATATATTCAAATATATGTAATCATACCTAATAGGATTACTCTTTTGTGTATTTTGCTATGAGTTACCATACCACTATGTTACTGGGAAAGAAAGAAAGGGACATAAAATATGTTTCTAGGACTTAGAAGTTTTATATTTCTGTTAAAAGATACAAAACTAATGCTGCCAAAATATTAGAAAACAATTGATTTTGCTGGTGGTGGAGTAAAAATTACTAGCTCAGAATATTTGATGATTAATGTTGACAGGAAAAATACATATAAAATTTGTAGGCTACGTAAAAACTGAGCCAAACATAGCATAATGGGTAGAATTTTTATAATTAAAAGAATAAAAAGAATTCCTTCCTAAGTAGGTGTCAAATGTGAAGCACAAAACCTGTTATCCATGTTGAAAGTATCAAATGCAAGTTCCAAAATGGGACAAAGAGATTTCAATGGGTAATACTGAGAAATAGGATTAAGTAGATGAAAGAAAAAACTAACACCAAGCTCTATAAAGCTGAGAGCTTGGAGTTTAGCTTTTGATATAAAAGACCATTAACAGTAGTTACATAATAAAATTTCCATTCTGTCATGCTCTATTCAAATAAAAATTTAGATTATATTCTGTTCTCAGTAGTTCAGTCGTGTCCAATTCATTGCGATGCCATGGACTGTAGCCCTCCAGGCAAGAATACTGGAGTGGGTTGTCATTTCCTCCTCCGGGGGAACTTCCCAACCCAGGGATCGAATCCAGGTCTGTTGTGTCTCCTACATTGACAAGCAGATTCTTTATCACTGTGCCACTTGGGAAGCCCGAGATTATATTCAACTATTTAGTATTACTTTTATGGCAAACTATAAATATTTCATTAAAACTGATTCCAATATCCAACTACATATAGGTTACTCATTAAAAAATACTTTTGCTAGAATTACAAAAGGATGAGGAGTGAGACAGAATCAGGACTGGACTACAGACACAGAGATCTCTTGTATGTAAAAACACATATCAGTAAAGAAGAGATTGATGGCATACTGTAAACTAAGATGGGAAAGCATTGAGAGGAAAACAGAGCTAAAGAATATATTTCAGAAATTTCTCAGCAATGCAAAATGTGAATATTGTTGGTTCACTCTCTGAACATTATCCGGCTTTCCTATATATATTGCCTTTGTGGAAACTAAAACACCGTTCACAGTGGTTTTGTCTTCATCTATTTTTAAAATGCCTATTTGATCTCGATATTCCTTCAAAGAGCAAAGTGAATGTTTCAAATTATAACTGTCAAGCTCACAGCATGTTCAAAGGCTTTTGCATTTGGAGAACATCTTATATTCATTTGTCCTGGAACAATAACCAGGGTTACTGTGATCTCCCAATATGTGTGACCAAATTTAAATCTATTGACTACTATTAGCCTTGAGAAGATATATGAGAGATTTTTTCCAAGTAATTTCTCCCCAAGGTATTCTCGACCCATAGAATCTTTCATGTATAACTATCAGGAATTTAATAACTTGACATTATTGGGAGGGAAAGCATTATTATTAAAATAATTTATTTCTAACTCTTTAGGAAATTCACCCTCATTTAATTTTTTTTTCATTCTAAAATATTTTAGCTTTTTTAAAAAACATTTTATTTTATGTTGGACCATAGTTGATTAACAATGTTAGGATAGTTTCAGGTGTACAGCAAAGTGATCTAGTTATACATATACATATGTATCTATTTTAAATTTTTTTCCCCATTTAAGTTGTTACATAATATTTAGCAGTGTTCCCTGTGCTATACAGTAGGTCCTTGTTAGTTATCCATTTTAAATACAGCAATGAGTACAAGTCAATCCCAAACTCCCTACCCCTCCCAAACTACCTCTGCCCCCATCCTTCTCCCCTGGTAACCATAAATTCATTCTCTGAGTCTGTGAACATGCTTCTGTTTTGTGAATAAGTTCATTTGTAAAATTTCTCTTTAGATTCTGCATGTAAGAAATATGATATTTCTCTTTCTCTGTCTGACTTATCTCACTCAGTATGACAATCTTTAAGTCTGTCCATGTTGGCCTTCATAAAAATGGCATTATTTCATTCTTTTTTTTTTATTTCATTCTTTTTAAAAGTCAAGTAATATTCCATTTATATACCACATTATCTTTATCCATTCTTCTGTTGATAGACATTTAGATTGCTTCTTTGTCTTGGTTATTATAAACAATGCTACAATGAACATTGTGGTGCATGTATTCTTTCAGACCATGTTTTTCTCTTGATATATACCTAGGAATGGGATTATAGGATCATATGGTAGCTTTATTTTTAGTTTTTAAAGGAACCTCTATACTGTTTTTCATAGTGGCTATATCAATTTACACCCCCAACAACAGTGTAGGAGGATTCCTTCTCTCCACACTCTCTCCAGCATCTATTATTTGTGGATTGCTTTGATGATTGACATTTTGAATGGTGTGAGGTAATATCTCCTTGTAGTTTTGATTTGAATTTTCCTAATAATAAGCTTCTCCAGTGAGAACTCCAAAATTACGACTCTCTGTGAAAAACCATCAACAAGAGAATGTTGGATCCCACCCAAAAAGATACCCCAAGACCAAGGGCAAAGGAGAAGCCCCAGCAAGACGGTAGGAGAGGCAAAATCCTGTTTAGAATGAAACCCCACACACACCAGAGATACTTGGAGGGCTCAAACAAACCTTGTGCACACCAGGACCCAGAGACCCTACGAAGACTGAGCCAGAACTGTGTTTGGGTGTCTCTGTGGAGGTACTGGTCAGCAGTGGACTGCTGCAGGGGAAGGGGCTCTGGGTGCAGTTAGACCTGGGTATACCATAAGAGCTCTTGGAGGAGGTCACCATTAACCCTATCAAGAATATAATCAATCTGATTTCGGTATTGACAATCTGGTGATGTCCATGTGTAGAGTCTTCTCTTGTGTTGTTGGAAGAGGGTGTTCACTTTGAGCAGTGTGTTCTCTTAGAAAAATTCTTTTAGCTTTTGTCCTGCTTCATTTTGTACTTCAAGGCCAAATTTGCCTATTACTCCAGGTATCCCTTGACTTCCTACTTTTGCATTCCAGCCCCCTATAATGAAAAGGACATCTTTTCAGAGTATTAGTTCTAGAAGGTCTTGTAGGTCTTCATAGAACCGTTCAAATTCAGTTTCTTCAGCAGTACTGATCGGGCATAGACTTGGATTACTGTGATATTGAATGGCTTGTCTTGGAAACGAAAAGAGCTCATTCTGTCATTTTTGAGATAGTATCCAAGTACTGCATTTTGAACTCTTTTGTTGACTATGATGGCTACTCTATTTCTTCTAAAGAATTCTTGCCCACTGTGGTAGGTATACGGAGAAAGCAATGGCACCCCACTCCACTACTCTTGCCTGGAAAATCCCATGGACGGAGGAGCCTGGTGGGCTGCAGTCCACGGGGTCGCTGAGAGTCGGACACGACTGAGCGACTTCACTTTCACTTTTCCCTTTCATGCACTGGAGAAGGAAATGGCAACCCACTCCAGTATTCTTGCCTGGAGAATCCCAGGGACGGCGGAGCCTGGTGGGCTGCCGTCTATGGGGTCGCACAGAGTCGGACACGACTGAAGCGACTTAGCAGCAGCAGCAGCAGCAGCAGTGGTAGGTATAATGGTCATCTGAGTTAAATTCACCCATTCCAGTCCATTTTAGTTCGCTGATTCCTAAAATGTCGATGTTCACTCTTGCCATCTCCTGTTTGACCACTTCCAATTTACCTTGGTTCTTGGGCCTAACATTCCAGGTTCCCATGCTATATTGCTCTTTACAGCATCAGACTTTGCTTCTATCACCAGTCACCTTCACAACTGAGCTTTGGCTCTGTCTTTTCATTCTTTCTGGAGTCCACTGATCTCTAGCAGCATTACTGAGCATGGCCCTTCCCATCAGAACAAGACCCAGTATCCCCCTCAGTCAATCTCTCCCGTCAAGAAGCTTCCATAAGCCTCTTATAATTCACCATAAGAGGGCAGACAGAATGAAAACCACAATCACAGGAAACTAACCAATCTGATCACATGGAACACAGCTGTGTCAACTCAATAAAACTATGAGCCATGCCGTGTAGAACCACCCAAGACAAACAGATCATGGTGAAGGGTTCGGACAAAACGTGGTCCTCTGGAGAAGGGAATGGCAAACTACTTCAGTATTCTTGCCTTGAGAACCCCATGAATAGTATGAAAAACAGAAAGATAGGGCACTGAAAGATGAACTCTCTAGGTCGGTAGGTGCCCAATATGCTACAGGAGATCAGTGGAGAAATAACTCCAGAAAGAATGAAGAGACTGAGCCAAAGCAGAAACAACACCCAATTGTGGACATGGCTGATGATGGAAGTAAATTCTGATGCTGTAAAGAGCAATATTGCATAGGAACCTGGAATGTTAGGTCCATGAATCAAGGCAAATTGGAAGTGGTCAAACAGGAGATGGCAAGAGTGAACATTGACATTTTAGGAATCAGTGAATTAAAATGGACTGGAATGTGTGAATTTAACTCAGATGACCATTATACCTACCACAGTGGGCAAGAATCCCTTAGAAGAAAAGAGTAGCCATCATAGTCAACAAAAGAGTCCAAAATGCAGTACTTTGATGCTATCTCAAAAACAACAGAATGAGCTCTCTTCATTTTCAAAACAAACCATTCAATACACGGTAACCCAAGTATATGCCCCAACCAAAATGCTGAAGAAGCTGAGATTGAACAGTTCTATGAAGATCTACAAGAACTTCTAGAACTAACATCCAAAAAAGATGTCCTTTTCATTTTAGGCAACTGGAATGCTAAAGTAGGAAGTCAATAGACACCTGAAGTAACAGGCAAATTTGGCCTTGGAGTACAAAATGAAGCAGGACAAAGGCTAATAGAGTTTTTCAAGAGAACACACTGGTCAAAGCAAACACCCTCTTCCAACAACACAAGAGAAGACTCTACTCATGGACATTACCAGATGGTCAATATCAGCATCAAATAGATTTTACTCTTTGCAGCCAAAGATGGAGAAGCTCTATACAGTCAGCAAAAACAAGACCAGGAGCTGACTGTGGCTCAGATCATGAATTCCCTATTGCCAAATTCAGGCTGAAACTGAAGAAAGTAGGGAAAACCACTACACCATTCAGGTATGACCTAAATCAAATCCCTTATGATTATAAACAGGAAGTGACAAACAGATTTAAGGAATTAGATCTGATAGTGTGCCTGAAGAACTATGGACAGTAGTTCATAACATTGTATAGGAGGCTGTGATCAAGACCATCCCCAAGAAAAAAAGGCAGAAAAGTTCTCTGAGGAGGCCTTACAAATAGCTGAGAAAAGAAGAGAAGTGAAAGGCAAAGGAGAAAAGGAAAGATATACCAATTTGAATACAAAGTTACAAAGAATGGCAAGGAGAGATAAGAAAGCCTTCCTCAGTGAACACTGCAAAGAAATAGAGGAAAAAAATAGGATGGGAAAGACTAGAGATTTCTTCAAGAAAATTAGAGATACCAAGGGAACATTGCATGCGAAGATATGCACAATAAACACAGAAATTGCATGGACCTAACAGAAGCAGAAGATATTAAGAAGAGGTGACAAAAACACACAGAAGAACTATACAAAAAAGATCTTCATGACCCAGATAACCACGATGGTGTGATCACTCACCTAGAGCCAAACATCCTATGTGAAATCATGTGGGCTTCACTACGAAGCATCACTATGAACAAAGCTAATGGAGGTGATGGAATTCCAGTTGAGCCATTTCACATCCTAAAAAATGATGCTGTTAACGTGCTGCACTCAATATGCCAGCAAATTTGGAAAACTCAGCAGTGGCCACAGGACTGGAAAAGGTCAGTTTTCATTCCAATCCCAAAGAGAGGCAAATCCAAAGAATGTTCAAACTACCACAAAACTGCACTCATCTCACACACTAGCAAAGCAATGCTCAAAATTCTCCAAGCCAGGCTTCAACAGTATGTGAACCATAAACTTCTAGATGTTCAAGATGGATTTACGAAAGACAGAGGAACCAGAGATCTAATTGCCAACATCTGCTGGATCGTTGAAAAAGCACGAGATTTCCAGAAAAACATCTATTTCTGCTTTATTGACTATGCCAAAGTCTTTGACTGTGTGGATCACACCAAACTGTGGAAAATTCTTCAAGAGATGGGACTACTAGATTGCCTGACCTGCCTCTTGAGAAATCGGTGTGCAGGTCAAGAAGCAATAGTTAGAACTGGACATGCAACAGTAGACTGTTTCTAAATCGGGAAAGGAGTACTTCAAGGCTGTATATTTTCACCCTGCTTATTTAACTTATATGCAAAGTACATCATGTGAAATGCTGGACTTGATGAAGCAACGGCTCATCAAGATTGCCGGGAGAAATATCAATAACCTCAGATACGCAAATGATACCACACTTATGGCAGAAAGCAAAGAACTAAAGAGCCTCTTGATGAAAGTGAAAGAGGAGAGTGAAAAAGCTGGCTTAAAACTCAACATTCAAAAAATGAAAATCATGGCATCCAATTCCATCACATCATGGCAAACAGATGGGGAAACAATGGAAACAGTGACGGATTTTATTTTCTTGGGCTCCAAAATTACTGCAGATGGTGACTGCAGCCATGAAATTAAAAGACCCTTGCTCCTTGGAAGAAAAGCTATGACCAACCTAGACTGCATATTAAAAAGCAGAGACTTTACTTTGCCAACAAAATTCCGTCTGGTCAAAGCTATGGTTTTTCCAATATCACATATGCATGTTAGTGTGGAATATTACTCAGCCATTAAAAAGAATGCATTTGAATCAGTTCTAATGAGGTGGATGAAACTGGAGCCTACTACACAGAGTGGAGTAATTCAGAAAGAAAAACACCAATACAGTATATTAATGCATGTATATGGAATTTGGAAAGATGTTGATGATGACCCTGTTTTCAAGATAGCAAAAGAGACACAGATGTGAAAAACAGACTTTTGGACTCTGGGAGAGACGAGGGTGGAATGATTTGAGGGAATAGCATTGAAACATGTATATTATCATATATGAAACAGATGACCAGTCCAGGTTTGATGCATGAGGCAGGGTGCTCAGGGCTGGTGCACTGGATGACCCTGAGGGATAAGATAGGGAGGGAGGTGGGAGGGGGGTTCAGGATGGGGAACAAAGTACACCCACGGCTGATTCATGTGAATGTATGGCAAAAACCACCACAATATTGTGAAGTAATTAGCCTCCAATTAAACTAAATAAACAAAAGAAAGAAAGCTGAGCACCGAAGAATTGATGCTTTACAACTGTGGTGTTGGAGAAGACTCTTGAGTGTCCCTTGGACTGCAAGAAGATGCAACCAGTCCATCCTAAAGGAAATCAGTCCTGAATGTTAATTGGAAAAAATGATGCTGAAGCTGAAACTCCAATACTTTGGCCACCTGTTGGGAAGAACTGACTCATTGAAAAAGACCCTGATGCTGGGAAAGATTGAAGGCAGGACAAGAAGAGGACAACAGAGGATAAGATGGTTGGATGGCATCACCAACTCTATGGAATGAGTTTGAGTAAGCTCCAGGAGTTGGTGATGGATAGGGAAGCCTGGCATGCATGCAATCCATGAGGTTGCAAGGAATCGGACATGACTGAGCTACTGAACTGATTAATTAGCCATGCTGAACGTGTCTTCATGTGTCTCTTGGCCATCTGTATGCTTTGGTGACTAGCACGAGTCAACTTGGATTCCTTCATGCATTTGCTTTCTTTTGTTTGGTGTATGAGTACTATTTTTTTTGATGGTCTATTTGATTCATTCACCATATCAACTTTTATGATTGTTATGATTGTTTCTCTGAATAGAATAATGAATTCAGATATGATTTGAATCTTTAAATTTTTTTATTTTAATTATCTGGCATTGTTGAAAGTAGATTTCTCTAACTGTAAGTAAAATGTGCCCTCTGCTCAATTTACTGTGTTAAATTTCAAGTCAATCAATTTAACAGTGTCATTTCTTTGACAAAGTGGGTCATTTCACTTGTTGGTCTTTATTCCATGGCAACCTTCACAATAAGGATGGCTACAAAGTTGAGTGGAATAAACAGTAGGCACAATGGGTTGCTACACAGTATTGGAGAAATCATCAGAGAGTATAGTAGGCCTCCTATTATTACCACATTTCCTAGAGATAGTCTCTCTAGATTTTTCAGTTCCCAATTCCATTCTAATCAGAAGATCTGTGTTCTTCACCATATAAAATGGCATGAGGGGGCTTGGGGAAAGACATTTCTTAGAGATGAGAAACCTGGTGGTACCTTTTTCCAAAGCTCCAGCTGACTGTCCTTGGACCATCTTTCTTTTACTTTATTTCCTCTTCAATAAAGTAAAGAGGGAATTTTATTTCCACATGCAAAAATTTTATTTCCATATGCAATAAAAACATACATGACTGTTCCCCCTACTAAAACACAGGCTTTAAAGTCATAATCTCCATCTGTTTCCCATCACCTCTTGACTCTTCTCTCCTTGGATTTGTGCTATGGGCACTCCCATTTGGGGTGGGCTAGTAAGTAACCTGACCATGAACTGCTGCCAGCTTCTCTGTGTGCCTTTGTCTCATATCCTCATGTTGGATTTCTTCTTGAGTGAGAGAGCATGGCTTGTTCTGAGGTAGAGCCTTAACACAAACTGCAAATATGTTGGAAACAAAGATTATAATGGGAGGATTGTCTTCACTTCCACATCTCATAAAAGTTGCATTTAGTGTCTAGGTTTCTTGTGGAAGAGAACCAAATATTTGTCCTCTCACACACATTAATTTCTTCTCTCTCTCGGCTATGACATCAAGGAAGCTTTGATGTTTCTGATACATAATAGCAAGAACAGTTTGGGATATGGTGGTCACTGATACTAAATGGTGTTGATCTGAACTTTAGTATCTAACTGACTTGCCTTCTTGGCACCAATGTTTTATCCCAAATAACTTATCATTTTATTAAATTTTTATTTGTTATTTTTTAAGACAGCATCATATAAACTACGTATATTTTCCATGATTAACTTTATTAATTTTTTTTCCTTTTGCCTGATCATTTCTCCTAATTTTCATTATTTATAGTCATGTAATAGTCTCCTCACAGGTTTTCAAAGCAACTTTCTTTTTGATGACAATTTTTGACTAGATTTTTTCAAGGAGCTCAGTTCCAAAGTCTCACTCATCCAATGCACTGGTAACCATATTTCTTTGATCTGGGAGAAGTAACATGAGGTTACCCGTATCTACTGAGCCAGTTCTTCAAATTCTTGTTCAGAATTTGGATTCATATTCAGTTTAGCCTCCTTCTTTCTGCTCTTCCTTATAGGATATTAGAAGTAAAAGAGTCCCTGTGAGTGCTTTAATCTCTTCTAAAATATATGTCAGATGAGAATAGTCCCCTTGAGGGGTGACTTTCAGTTCCACTATCAAGAACTTTTGTACTAATCACTAAAACTAGATGCATATTTTGGATCTAGACTTATCACAGAATTTCTTATACTGCAGAGAGACTCCTTCCATAACATCAACCACAATCATGTACCCATCACAAATGCAACCTATTGTTCATATATTAGAGGCAAAATCCATGTGTACTAGAGAGTGTATCAGATTAACTAGGGATCTCTCATTACTTGGGTAGATGAGGGCAGGTGTGCATTGCCCTCAAGCTAGGCAGAGATCCCCACCTGCATCTAAGCCTGACTCTTTTGCATAATGTAGTGAGATGGAAATGGATTTTATAGAGATCCCAATCCTCTGCTCATTTTCTCTGCAATCCACACATCTTTGCCCCTCCTCAGATACATCTTGACTATCATTGGCTCTTTGTTCTTCTATATGAATTTTAGAATCAGCATATCAAGTTCCTGCTTACCAGGCTACTGCCATTATTAAATATAAGAGAGTCAGTCATTGCAACAGGAGCCAACACACAGATATGCCTGATGTTGGCAGTGTTTCTCTGAAGTTGAATCATCTTATCCAAACAATTGAACCCTGTGGCCACTTTATTTCTCATGACAACTTCAACCCTCAACTCACTTCTCAGCACCCAGCACCACACATTTGAATGAGGAATGAAAGCCTCCAGGACTTTGTTTATTTGTTTTTGTCATTGTGAGACTTCATAAGTGACAGGCCTTTCTACTGCCTAAACTTGCTTTTTTAAAAGGCTTTTGAGAAATGAATCAAACATCTCTGAGGCTTGCAGAGTATTGGACTAACAGACTAAGTGGCTCCTTGATACTTTCCCAAGGACTTGATATTTGATGCTTTCCCAAAATGACTTCTTTGGGAGTTGTAACAGATCTCTCAGCAATCTCTTTAGTGGAGGGAGGACTATGCTAACCTAACAGCCAGCCTACTAACTCAGGGCTGGCAGAGAGTGACCAGTCATCACAATTAGGAAGAAATACTATCCACCCATGAATAGGATAGCTTCTTTCCAAAAATTCATTGGCAGAGTGGAGTATGTCCTTTAATGACCAACAATTGTCTTTAAAATAAAAAGAATGTAGACATAAAATCATAGTATCATAAAAGTACAGATAAGTGATGGGGTTTACTAGGAAAATCTTAGAGGCATATAAGGAATAGAGTGTCTAAAATCTCTTGTTACCCTATCTCATAGTCTCCAGTGGACATAATTGAACTTACGGGCACACTGGCCAACATTTGAGGAGAGAAGAAGACTGCCTCAGTGATGCACTACTAGTTATAGGGGGAGATAAGCAGGGAAAACACACGGGACTATGTAAGAGTAGAAGCTTCTTGGTTTGGGAAGTGACTTCGTTATAAGGGGAGATAATGTGAAACTCATTGACTAACGTCAAACTCCTCTGCCCTTGAGTTAACTCGGATCTACTGAGGATCTATCTGTCAAACAACCAAAGGGGGAAGAAAATGAGCTGTCGTCATCTTCCAAATCTGTCTTTCTTCAGTTCAGTTCAGTCTCTCAGTTGTGTCCGACTCTTTGTGACCCCAAGAATTGCAGCACGCCAGGCCTCTCTGTCCATCACTACCACCCAGAGTCTACCCAAACCCATGTCCATCGAGTCAGTGATGCCATCCAACAATCTCATCCTCTGTTGCCCCTTCTCCTCCTGTCGCCAATGCTACCCAGTATTAGGGTCTTTTCCAATGAGTCAACTCTTCGCATGAGGTGGCCAAAGTATTGGAGTTTCAGCTTCAACATCAGTCCTTCCAATGAACACCCAGGATTGATCTCTTTGAGGATGGATTGACTGGATCTCCTTGCAGTCCAAGGGACTCTCAAGAGTCTTCTCCAACACCACAGTTCAAAAGCATCAATTCTGAGGCGCTCAGCTTTCTTCACCGTCCAACTCTCACATCCATACATGACCACTGGAAAAACCATAGCGTTGACTAGACAGACTTTTCTTGGCAAAGTAATGTCTCTGCTTTTAAATATGCTATCTAGGTTGGCCATAACCTTCCTTCCAAGGAGTAAGTGTCTTTTCATTTCATGGCTGAAATCACCATCAGCAGTGATTTTGGAGCCCCCAAAAATAAAGTCTGACAATGTTTCCACTGTTTCCCCATCTATTTCCCATGAAGTGATGGGACCAGATGCCATGATCTTAGTTTTCTGACTGTTGAGCTTTAAGCCAACTTTTTCACTCTCCTCTTTCACTTTCATCAAGAGGCTCTTTAGTTCTTCTTCGCTTTCTGCCATAAGGGTGATGTCATCTGCATATCTGAGGTTATTGATATTTCCCCCAGCAATCTTGACTCCAGCTTTTGTTTCTTCCAGCCCAGTGTTTCTCATGATGTACTCTGCATAGAAGTTAAATAAGCAGGGTGACAATATATAGCCTTGATGTACTCCTTTTCCTATTTGGAACCAGTCTCTTGTTCCATGTCCAGTGATAACTGTTGCTTCCTGACCTGCATACAGGTTTCTCAAGAGACAGGTCAGATGGTCTGGTATTCCCATCTCTTGAAGAATTTTCCTCAGTTTATTGTGATCCACACAGTCAAAGGCTTTGGCATAGTCAATAAAGCAGAAATAGATGTTTTTCTGGAACTCTCTTGCTTTTTCGATGATCCAGCCGATACTGGCAATTTGATCTCTGGTTCCTCTGCCTTTTCTAAAACCAGCTTGAACATCTGCAAGTTCACGGTTCACGTATTGCTGTAGCCTGGCTTAGAGAATTTTAAGCATTACTTTACTAGCATGTGAGATGAGTGCAATTGTGCAGTAGTTTGAGCATTCTTTGACATTACCTTTCTTTGGGATTGGAACGAAAACTGACCTTTTCCAGTCCTGTGGCCACTGCTGAGTTTTCCAAATTTGCTGGCATATCGAGTGCAGCACTTTCACAGCATCATCTTTGAGGATTTGAAATAGCTCAACTGGAATTCCATCACCTCCACTAGCTTTGTTCGTAGTGATGCTTTCTAAGGCCCACTAGACTTCACATTCCAGGATGTCTGGCTCTAGGTGAGTGATCACACCATCGTGATTATCTGGGTCGTGAAGATCTTTTTTGTACAGTTCTTCTGTGTATTCTTGCCACCTCTTCTTAATATCTTTTGCTTCTGTTAGGTCCATACCATTTCTGTCCTTTATCGAGCCTATCTTTGCATGAAATGTTCCTTTGGTATCTCTAATTTTCTTGAAGAGATCTCTAGTCTTTCCCAATCTGTTGTTTTCCTCTATTTCTTTGCACTGATCACTGAGGAAGGCTTTCTTATCTCTCCTTGCTATTCTTTGGAACTCTGCATTCAGATGGGAATATCTTTCCTTTTCTCCTTCGCTTTTCGCTTCTCTTCTCTTCCCAGCTATCTGTAAGGCCTCCTCAGACAGCCATTTTGCTTTTTTGCATTTCTTTTCCATGGGGATTTTCTTGATCCCTGTCTCCTGTACAATGTCACGAACCTCTGTCCATTGTTCATCAGGCACTCTGTCTACCAGATCTAGTCCCTTAAATCTATTTGTCACTTCTACTGTATACTCATAAGGGATTTGATCTAGGTCATACCTGAATGGACTAGTGGTTTTCCCTACTTTCTTCAATTTAAGTCTGAATTTGGCAAAAGCAAATTAAAAAAAAATAATTCAAAAATAATAAGCAAATAAGCAATAAGTGTCTTTCTTCACTGATGTTTAAAAATCGACTCATGAAAATATTCTTCTCTATTGCTTCCTAGATTTTTTTTTCACATCTCTCATATCTGAGTCTATACTCCATCTTGTATTGCTTTTATCTGTATAATATAAAATAGATGTCAACATCTGTGGATGTGTGTATGTGCAAATGTATACATATTTTCCAGGCTGCCAGGCTCCTCTGTCCATGAGATTTTTCCAGGCAAGAATACTGTAGTAGGTTGCCATTTCCTTCTCCAGGGGGTCTTCCTGACCCAGGGACTGAACTTATGTATCCTGCTTCTACCTGCATTGGCAGGCGCGTTCTTTACCACTAGTGCCACCTTGGAAGGACATATTTTCCCATATGAATATCTAATTAACATGAAGCAATTTATTGAAAAGGCTTTCTCTCCTGAGTACATTGCCATTGCAGTGGCATATTTGTAAAGTAACTATATGTATAGGTTTGTTTCTTAATTCTCTCTTGGTTTATTTAACTGTTCTGCCAATAAATGTCTATCTTGTTCAGTGTTATTTCATAATAACCCTTGATATTGTTGGAAGACAATTCTCCAGGTGTCTTTCAGATCCCTTCATGTTTTACAAGCATAGGAATTGACTATTGTTGTTCTGGTTTAACTTTTCAAGAGAGTCAGTAAATTAAGAAGTCTTAGAAGATAAAAGATAGCCTCTTTTCCCAGAGCAAAGGGAAACTTGGTTTATTATCTCAGAAGGGAGAGATAGTATCTACCTTTGGAATGAAAAGGACTTCCCAGGTGATGCTAGTGGTAAAGAATTTGACTGACAATGCAAGAGACACAGGAGACATAAATTCAATCCCTGGGTTAGGAAGATCCCCTGGGGTAGGAAACAGCAACACACTTCAGTATTCTTGCTTGGAAAATCCCATGGACAGAGGAGCCTGATGGGCTACAGTCAATGGGGTTGCAAAAGCGTCGGACATGACTGAGTGACTGAACACATAGCTTGTAAAGACATCTGGAACAAAGAGCAAGAATGCTCACTGTCTATTATAACAGATCAGGTCTATAAGTTCTGAGGCAATACTCTGCATATGCTGGTATCATCTGAGCCTGTTTGCATTATCTTGTAGGAATTAGGGCTTAGGGAACTGGCACAAATATGCTGTTGCTGTTCTGACTCAAGGATAGATGCTTGTGTGATTTTGTTACGTGAAGGATGCTGGCCTAAACTACTAGTTTCCTTCCTTCAAGAGACTGAATTATAACACCAGACCAAAAGGCAAAGGTCAAGACTGTAAAAATATACTGATTTTCAGGGAAGGCATAGACGCAAACCATAAAGAACCACCAAAACAAATAAGTAAGGGAGATATCTTTCTGTCTGCAAACACAATATTAACCCATGCTTTGATAATGTGATGATTATGTACTATGTTCGAAACATATAAATTTTATGGTGGTAATTTAAGTAAGGAGAAGCAAGTCTAATATCGCAGGTTTCATATGTTTTATTCATTGATTCTTTTTTTAAAAAAATTAACTCAGTGTTTATCACAATAGTAATAAAGAATAATATCTAAGCATTTCATTTTCAGAAATCAAGAAGTAAATCTGATACAATTTCATGGAATTATAAGAGATCAGATGAATGAGATTTTGAAATGTTAAGCCTACCCAACATTCACATTATGCACTTCTGTTTGATTAATTTCATTGTACTTCTTTTTATTGTTAAGGGATGTTCTTATCCATCTTGTCTAGGTATAAAATGCACACAGACTCTAAAAACTAAAGAATGCCAGGATTCAGCGTTAAATTTAAAAGACTTTGTGTTTCAAAACAATTAATTAAAGTTGGCTCCATATCAGGAAAAAAAGTGCCATATAATAAAGTCCTTAGAAACCGAGTAAAAATCTAAGAGTTAAAACAGTTAGTTTTAGACCTACTCTGCTATTGACTTGATTTGTAGGGAGACAAAGGGTTAGTATCCCCCGGTCTTGTCCCCACACACTGCTAAACCAAAGTGTTCTTGCATTTTTCATTTCATACCAAATCTTGACATCCTTTTGAATTTATTTTACATACTTGGGGAGTGTGAATACAACTTCATGCTTTCATCCTTTTATAAGACATTCATTATGTGCATTAACTGACAGCTGTGAAATTATCTGCCACTTGTCTTAAATAAAAGCCAGAAAATTCAAAATAGATGTGCATTCTGTACTTAGGCAAATTTCACAGAATCTTCTTTAATTCAAATTTCTCTAGACACTTCTTTTAATATAAGCTTTAAGTGCAGTGAATATGTTCAGTCATTACAACACATTGAGTGCCTGATGGTTTTTGAAAGCTCAGGAGGCAGTCTACATTTTTCTCACTTGTTTTTAGTGTAACTAGGTTTTGGCAGCTCTATATGAGTTTTTACATCTTAAAAAATCTCCATCTCTATTGCATTTCATTGTATATTAATGTTGTTCTTTAAATTGTTTTAATATTCATTTTGCCATTTAAGGCAAAGTTGTCCACACAGAAATGACTAGTGAGCCCAGCATTTTCAGCCAGTGAAGCTCATGCCACATTTTTAAAGATCATTTTTGGTGACAAATATGAAAAAATAGCTAGTGAGAAAAATGTTTCCTTTAAGGAAGAGTATCTGGGAAAATATTAATGGTCATTTCTAGATATAGGTCTTTGTTCTGCTTTTCAGAAAGACAAAGAAGATCTGATCAGATCAGAAGACAAGGACACAGAATTTAAGGGAAGCAAAACTGTATACAATGAGGAAAAGTGCAAAACCCTGTCCTAGAAATTCAACTGTGGACACTCGTCCTCTTTTCACTATTATTTAGATTTCCTAGCAGTAAGTTGCAGTAAACAAAATAACTGCTGCCCTGTAGAGTAAAAGATTATTCAACACTTAGTTTCAATTCTTGGGCAAAAACTTCTTTTGGAACATGCGCACATACTTTACCAAATTAATGTGTACTTTTGTATTTAAATTAGAGACATAGATGTGTAAATAGACATATAGTAGATGTTCTCTTAATAATTAAATCAGCATAAATATATGAGACCCAATTGCTTTTTAATTTGACTTCTTTTACTTTGAATGGTAGATTTAAATGTATACTATTTACTATCTTGTGCTTCTGAGATTTCTGTGGAAGGTATAGGTCTGCCCTAGATAATTTATCTGCTAGGATGCTAACTTGAATCACTAGGGTTTACAGTTTCACTTCAGTATTTACCTCAGCTTGTGTGTTTATGTTTGTTGCCTAAATATGAGTAGTTATGTTATTTTTAAATTTACTTTACTATGACTATTAGTATTAGTACTATTATCATTAATAGAGAGAACATATAAACACATAAGTTCAGAAACAAATATAATAATATAACAGTAGTAAGTGCAACAAAGCAGAAGTATATTTCAATGAGACAAGATAAAGGGATATAATTCCAGTGGAGATATTGTGAATTGTTTTCAAGTGGAAGAATCTTTTAAAATGACATCTGAAAGATTATTAGGTGTTAATTAGGTTAAGTATTTGCAATTCCAATAAAAACTCTCTCAGTATTATTCATGAGATTTGACAGGCTTCTTCTATATTTTACTTGGAAAAACAAAGTATTAAGAAGAGCCATGTTAATTTTGAAAAAGGATAGAAAAAAGTTGAAATGCTTGTCCCATCAGATATCAAAGTATGATAATTAAAAATATGTTATTAACCAATGAAGAGGTAATTAGAAGAGTGGAACTAAATAGAGAACAAAGAAAGAAGCCTATGCTTATAAGGAAATGAAGTATGATACAGGGAGCTTTACAGATTAGTGTGAAAAGATGGGCTGATATTAAATGCTTCCTGCACAATTAATTATTTGTATGGTAAAAATGAATCTTTACCTGACATCATATATATTTAAAAACTTTAATTTTGAAACCAATGTTAAATTTAGGGAGAAAATATACTCTCTTCATAAAATCTCCAATTCTTCAAAAAATCTCCAAATAGATTTCCAATAAGGCATAAAACACACAAAATTTAAAGAAAAATGTTGATAAATTTGATTACATTATAATTTACAACAATTTATATTCATAAAAAGACCAGCTAAAATACAGTCTTAGACCTGGAGATATTTCCAAGAGTTTGTATCCATAGCATATTTTTAAAAATTAAGGAGAAATGTCAACCTAATAAACCAACAAACAAAATGTTAAATCGGACAATTAACAGACTAATAATCTGCCTGCAGTGCAGGAGACATGGGTTCAAGCCCTGTGCTGGGAAGATTCCCTGGTGGAGGTCATGGCAACCCACTCCAGTATTCTTGCCTGGAGAATCTCCATGGACAGAGAAGCCTGGTGGGCTACAGTTCATGGGTTTGCAAAGAGTTGGACATGACTGAGCGACTAAGCACAGCACAGAACTCAAATTTTCTACTATCAGGAGAATGGAACTAAAAACCTAGTAAGACAAAATTTCACAATAAATGATAACAAAGATGCAGAGATATGACATCTCTTTAGTCTGATAAAGAAAAATGAACTGGTGCAATCATTTTAGTCACCAATATGATAATTCCTAGAAAAATTGAAGATGCACATACATTGAAGGCTACCCAACCATTATGTACCCAAGAGAAATATACTTGCTTGCTCATATAAGCATTTGTTTTATCATTCAAGAAAAGAAAATGTAGAGGAAGGAAGGGAGGGGAGGAGTGAGAGAAATAGAGAGGAAGGATGAAAAGGAAGAAGGAAATTTAAAACCTTAAATGTAATCTTTAGAATGGATGAGCAAATGTTAATTGCATTCCTAGATTAGATATCAAACAACAATAAAAAGAGATAAACTATATATTTACAAATATAGATGAATTTTTCAAGTAATGTTGCTTGAAAAATTTGTACTGTCCAACACAAAAGTGGGAGACCTACAGGAACAAAAGACATACTTGCTTTTTCACTAGGGATTTAATAGGACAGTAGATTTTTCTAGATGTTAAAAAATTACTCACATAAGGCCATTCATGTCCCTGGCATAAAGTCAGGGTACTGAACGTTTTCCCATAAAGCTACACATGGAGCAAAATTATTGTCTTCCTGGTCTCATTTAAGTATTAGCACTAAATTTGATTCCAAAATATTAGAAGGGCTAGTATTTGGATCCACACTTAAAACGGGATTTTTCACACATGGTTGATTTTTATAATTTAGCTAAACACAACTTCTTTAATTAGACTGAGTGCTTTTCATAAACCTGAACCAGATTTTTGTATCTTTTTTCTTCAAATACTACCATTTAGGATGTTCTGTATAAATAAGTAGGTGCTAAAGATGTTGCACATTGACCAAAATTTCTTATACTTAATAGAAATATTTCAGTCCTCTAATCAGCTGTACAGTCCTTTGGAGAAAGGACACCACCTGATTTGCTTCATAGAACAATGCTCATAACTCCTGCATTAGCTTCCTCATTAGAGAAATAAATGCACTACAGACTTCTTAATGACTGACAGAGTTTTCCTATGGAACTGAAGCCACTTTGTTTTCTAAGTCTCATTCTTCTTCAGCAAGTGAACAACTCTGAGGAATACAACAAAACTTAACGTTCATGATGAATTATCCCATCCATCATTGGAACTATCACACTGCCGTGATGTTCATGTGATAGATCTTTGGTACAAAGGCACCATCGTGATATATTACTCAAAAGGTAGGTTCTTCTTAACAGTGGATTCAGCTTAATAAGAACCTTGCCAATTGTTTGGAAACATAAATTTTCAAAATGACACTTTATGTCAGACCCAATGCCACCTTTCACTCAATAAACAAGCTACCTGTTACATTAGACTGCTTAGTTGTTCAGTCATGTCAGACTCTTTGCTACTCCATGGATTATAGCCTGCCAGGCTCCTCCAACCATAGGATTCTACAGGCAAGGATACTGGAGTCAGTAGTCATTCCCTTCTCCAGGGGATTTTCCCAATCTGTGGATGGAACCTGGGTGTCCTGTATTGCAGGCACATTCTTTACTGTCTGAGCCACCAGGGATTAAAAGGTATGAAAACATGCTTTTGAATGCTACATATAAATAAATCATAAGGAACAATCATATGATTTTAGAACTTAAATTTAATAAATCTATATATCTAGTGAAACTTAAGTTTAGAAGAAAATACACATTTTAAAACTAATAAACTATCTTAAATGCTTTTCTGTCATTTTCTCCTACATTAATTACTTATATATATACATAGTATCTCAGTATAATTAAGAAATATAGCAAAATCACCTTAAAATAAATATTACAAAAAAATCATACTACAATTTTTCAGGATGTACTCTTTACTTTTTTGTCTTTTGAATATCAGATCCATTGTATGTAATTTATCATTTGATCTTATTAGAAAATAGATATTGATTTTTCAGGGTTTTCATGGAATTAAAACCTGTTACATATAGTTTATTTAACCAGACAGGCTACACTAAGCAAACAGAAATCGTCAAGTACAAATTAAGACCATCCTGACACCATGAGTGATGCTTCTGTGTAGTATTCCATTTGGTTGTGTGGTATTTCCTTCAGTATATCAGATTTATTTTGAACACTTTTAGGAATAAAAGATTCAGAATATCAAAGACCAGTCAATAAAAGCATACTCTTTCATAAAGGATCAGAAACCACATGGTGGGAAAATATATATATATATATATATATATATATATATATATATATATATATATATATATATATATATATATATGTTGTTGGAGTATAATTGCTCTCCACTATTGTGTTGGTTTCTGCCTTACAGCAAGGTGAATGAGCCATAAGTTTACACATATATATCCTCTCCCTCTTGAGCCTCCCATCCATACTTTCCCAAGCCAGGAAAAGTAATTATCTAACCAAATTCTCCTGTGGCTCCGACACTGTTGAATGGCAAGGTAGTCTGGGTCAGAAAACTAAGCATGACCCTCAGTATTATGTTATATTATGTCACATGGCATAAGCAACTTTTAATATGTAATTAAGGTTTCTAGTGAAGTGAAGTGAAATGAAAGTCGTTAAGTCATGTCCAACTCTTTTGTGACCCCATGGATTGTAGCCCGCCAGGCTCCTCTGTCCATGAGATTCTCCAGGCAAGAATACTGGAGTGGGTTGCCATTCTCTTCTCCAGAGGATCTTCCTGACCCAGGGATCAAACCCAATTCTCCCGCATTGCAGGCAGACTCTTTACCGACTAGGCTACAAGGGGAGCCCATGCCCCTCAATACAGGGCAACAAATCTTCAGCAAATAGCACTTCCAAAGACACATTAATGAAAAGAAGGAAAAGGCCACAAATGTTATCCATATCTATCTGTATTTAAACCTATATGTGTGTGTGTGTGTGTGTGTGTGTGTGTGTGTGTGTGTATAATCTAGTCCCTTCTTCTCTCAAATAAAACCAGATTCCATAAGACCCTACCTAATTCTGATTTCTTTCATACATTAACATTTGACAATCATTAAGATACCTGAGTGATTTATAAATTCCCCAAACACAGTGATTTAATAAGACTGTTTAAAAGGATGATAGATACCAATGCTAAATAACCTTTTTGTTTCATGAAGATTTTTAAATGCCCATACTTCTTTAAAATATAGTAAATGCTTGTAAAGGTAAACAAAAACTTTACTGTAAATTCTAATAATTTTCAAACAGAAATATTTTTCTCTCAGATCAATGCTTTCCTTGTGTTTCTTTTAATCAATGGCATTGTATCCTTTGGACAATGTCCTGGCATTTTATGCATTTATGTAATCATAGACCACAAATGCTTGCTGGGAGTTTTTGATCATGATTTTTATGATTGCTGATTCAGTTTTATAACAGGTAAGTTGTCTCTCCAAATTTTGTATTTATCCCTGATTCAACCTTAGGATTGTACACTTCTAGGAAAATGTCTATTTCTTCTAGTTTGTCATTTATATTGTTATGTAGTTGTTCTTTTTGCCAGAGTCCAGCTCCGACAGCCAGGGAAACGCTGAAGGGATGAACGGGGTCAGCGGAGAAAATGATGCAGCCTCTTACTCAAAGTACTGGGCTGCATGTTTATTTTAAGCATCAGGTTTTCTTTTATACTTTTACAAAAGCATTAGGTCAGAGGTATGACATCTTCAGTTTCCCCTCACCCAGATCTACTGTCTCCATAAATCATTGTTGTCCTTCAGAGTTCCCTCTTAAGTGTCCTTGTGATAACACTGTAACTCAAGTTTGTCTCTGGGCTGTATACCACATTCCTCAGTTTATTTCTTATCTCTCTAAATCCTGCTATCCCCTCGTAACTCAAGCTTAATATCTCCTAAAAAGGCTTTTAGCTATTAGTATCTCTAAAATTCCTAGTTTCTACAAGCTATAGTAAAATATGCCAACACTACAACATACCTTAAACTTTTAGCTTCTAACTATTCTTAATTATTCCTAAATCCTAAACTCAGCAAACTGCTTTTGCCATAAACATTTCCCTTACAAGCAGGTTTCAGATAACAATGTTTCCCATGGCCTCAAGCTGTGGCCTAAGTGCTCATCCTGGAACATTCTTTGTAAAGGTCCTTGAACAAATGTAACTTTATGAATTATTTCCTGGGCAACTGCAGAAGGCTTTGTGCTTTCTCATGCAAGAACAATAAGCACTTTAACATACTTTCCAGCCAACTCAACCGAAGGAAGGAAAGGACAAGTCAGAATCACAAGACCTAACTCTTTCATCCTGGGACTGTGCCTGTGGGATGAGGAGAGGGGATTGGGGCCGTGCCTCCATTTTGTCAGTAATGCCTAATGCGGCTCCTGATGTCTTTTAATTAATTTTTTCTAAATTTTTGGGGAGTGGTACTATGCTGCAAATATTGCTTTGAGACTTGTTCTTTCTTCATTTATTTTTATTGTATTTGAAAGGAGTTTTTCTTAATTTTAAATTTTTTATTAATTGAAGGATAATTGCTCTACAGAATTTTGTTGGTTTCTGCCAAACATCAACATGAATCAGTCATAAGTATATATATGTCTCCTCCTTCTCTAGAACCTCCCTCCTATATCTGCTCCCCTCCCACCCTTGGTTTTGTTGTTACAGAGCCCTGGTTTGAGTTCCCTGAGTCATACAGCAAATTCCCATTGGCTGTCTACTTATATATGGTAATACAAGTTTCCATGTTACTCTCTCCATGCATCCCACCCTCTCCTTCCTCCGCTCTTCCCATGTCCATAAGTCTGTTCTCTATGTCTGTTTCTCCATTGTTGCCCTGCAGATAATTTCAACAGTGCCATCTTTCTAGATTCCATATATATGTTTTAGCTTACAATATTTGTTTTTCCCTTTCTGACTTACTTCATTCTGTATAATAGACTCTAGGTTCATCCACTTCATTAGGACTCACTCAAAGATTTCCTTTTATGGCTGAGTAATATCCCGTTGTATATATGTACCACATCTTCTTTATCCATTTATCTGTCGATGGACATCTAGGTTGCTTCCATGTTCTAGTTATTGTAAATAGTGCTGCAACGAATATTGGGGTATATGTGCCTTTTTCACTTTTGGTTTCCTCAAGGTATATGCAGGAGAAGGAAATGGCAACCCACTCTAGTACCCTTGTCTGAAGAATCCCAGGGACAGAGGAGCCTAGTGAGCTGCCATCTGTGGGGTCACACAGAGTCAGACATGACTGAAGCGACTTAGCAGCAGCAAGGTATATGCCTAGTAATGGAATTGCTGTGTCATTTGGTGGTTTTATTCCTGGTTTTTAAAGGAATCTCCATACCATCTTCCATAGTGGCTTAAAACCAAGATCTTTTATTTTAATAAAAAATACATTGTGTAATTAAATATATTTTCTCTTTAATTCTGGATTCTGAGTTTCCTTTCTAACTTTAAAAATTTTTCCCAACCCAAAGCTTACGTAAGTATCTTTCTATTATTTCCAATATTGTATTATTTCACTTTTTATACTTATATTTTTAAACCAAGCTTATAATCAATCTAATGCTTATTTTGTAGATTTGGAAGTGCATTTCTTCCTTTCAAAACTATAATAAAAATTTCAGCAGCATTTGTACAATAAAATATGATTTTTCTCAATAAGATGAAGCTTATTGTAACATATTTTAATACTCCTATATTCATGTTCTGCTTATCAGTTTAGTTCAGTTCAATCGCTCTGTCGTGTCTGACTCTTTGCAACCCCATGAACTGCAGCATGCCAGGCTGTTGGTGATGCCATCCAACCATCTCATCCTCTGCCATCCCCTTTTCCTTCCACCTTCAATCTTTCCCAGACTCAGGGTCTTTTCCAGTGAGTCAGTTCTTCCCATCAGGTGGCCAAAATATTAGAGTTTCAGGACTACTCATTGTAAGGACTGATGTTAAACCTGAAATGCCAAAGTATTGGAGGTTTTGCTTATAGATTACTACATTTTTATATTCACTGTCTCTTCAATTGCTAATTATAAACAATGATGTGAACATTATTTTCTGTAGTAGAAGTATATTTTTTTCTCCTCAGTTACTGTTTTAAAATTATATTGGAAGTCTTATCATGTTATTCTTTCAAATAAACTATAATTCTTTTCAGTTCTAAGAAAACAATCCAGTTAACATTTGTATCAAAATTTATTATCAAATACATTGAAATATATGTGAATTTTATATCTCCCTTTAATCAGTTTATGAATATTTCTGCATAATATATTGTTATATTTTCTATGTTTTTTTCAGTTATTTTCAGTATCTCCTTCTATATGCTAAAAAGTGGTTTTATATATTAAGGGATTAGAGGATTCCACTTTTTGCATAATTTTGATAATGAAAGTTCATTAATTTCCATATAAATTTATTTTAACCTCTCTACTTAAGTATATATACATATGTGTGGTTATATGTATGTGTATACACGGTTATTTTTTAAATGCTATGGAAAAGTTGAATTAAGAAATGAAGTGTTTTGTATAGAGAAAGCAAAGTATTAAAATAATGCTGATTTTCATTGGTCAAAAAAAGAAAAGGAAATCTAAAGCTTTTTTAAATGTGGGAGTCTAAAGGATATTCTAACCTAATTTTATGTTCATGTCATTTCTGCCCAGTGGTGAATTGAGAATGTATCTAATAGAGACCCAAATTATTCTTAGTTAATTCCTGAGATCATTCTGTTCCCTTTCTTGAAAGAAAGTGGAGGAGTAGCAGGAGAACAAAGAAGAGAAAGAGGAGGAAGAAAATTCTCAGTGTAATTAACCGGCTCTTATATGGTAAAATATGAAAAACCTGAATATTTTAGTCCAGAGTCAAAATCACCTACTTCAGCCATAAAGTATAAAGGGAAATATAGAAATAGAATCAATCAGAGAAATGCACTCATAACATCACTTATTTTGACAAGTGGTTCTTCCAAGGGAACCAATTAGAATAAATTAGTTTTAAAATAAACCTGTTACCAACTATATGCTTTCAATCACCATATAATTGTTAGAATAAGTCAATTTAATCTGAGAGTACTTGTGCCAAAAAAAAATAAATTTAGTTCTAGGAAAATTTATCTAACTATCAATCTCTGTAAGTGTTTAGTTATCATAAAAGTATCTACTGTAGTAGCATCTGCCTATAAAATCATAACATTAGTTAGTGGCCTACAATTATGATTTTATTCAGGGTAAATGAGAGCATAAACCCAAATTGTGGAAAATAGTTTCAAATCAAATAGAAAATGTTAGAATGGAACAAGCCAAATCATACCCTATTTTACACTAATCAAAATTATTACTTAGATAGGATATTGTGCATTTAAAAAAACTATAAGTTCCACCTCAGTTATTTTTATCCTTTTAGAGATTGTAAATATTTCTATGGACCTCATATATTTTTAATAATGCTTGATTGTTCTAAATATATGGCATATTGAGATATATACATATATGTATATTTATTGCTGTAGTAACTTACTGATATTATGTATGTAACTATAAATAAGTTGGGTTCAGAAAATTAAAGGAATGGATGATATTTTTCTATATATATGGTGATAATGGATGACAAGTGATGGTTCTTAGGAATTTTACATATCATTATAGGTTGTACTTCAATAGTTTCTAAAAATATTTCCAACATTTTCACAGTAGAAAAGTCAACTTTCTTATAGTCCTATCTCCCCATTATAGTGCCAAATTCACTGAAATCACTAAAATCTAAAATATTTTGAGGTCAAATTTATTAAATATTATCTTTCAGTTACGCAACATGATACACAGTGAAAATTAGGTAGTAGCCTAAAACTACACATAAGCTGTTTGGGTGTATCTGCTATTTTGAAGAACAAATAAATTATGTTTTATGCAGTATAAATTAATATTTACAGTTAGAGGAGAACAATTTTATAATGAAATGTCAAACAGTTAAATGATGTGTGCAATGGAATCAAGATGACTTGTGTTGTAATTTCACTGATAAGCATATATTTACTTAATGAATACTATGCATCTCCTAGTTCTTCTATATATTGACCCAGTTAATTCTTACCACTAACCTATAAAGTAGCTACTAATAGTATTAAGCTAATTTTGTAAATGAAAAAACTGACACATAATTTATGTAACTTGTCAAAGGTTAAATAAATAGTAATTCATTTAGAGAGAATTAAATTCAACCATGTGATTGTGGAGACATTCTATGCTAGAATTATTCTTATCATTATTGACTCAGTGCAAATTTTAGACTCTGATGGCATGTACCCTAGACTGGCAGCTGTCATCTCAGAATGAGAGAAATTAATTAAGCTCAGAAAGAAATGGATAATCACTCTAATTCATTACAAAAGAAAGGATTAGAGCTCAAAGATAATAGCTCTTTCTAGAATCCTCTGTGATAAGAGAAACTTAAATATCATTGTGAATAGAAAAGTGTATTGTGTTAACTACAATCACATTATGAGATACACATTTTCTTCCCTGATGTGGAAAGTGACAATATGCATCTTTGGAGAAGGAGAATTAATGAACTTAATCAACTAAGAAGAAACATGTATTAATGTTTAATTGTGTATGACCTTAATATTTAAAAGTCTTAATTGACTTCACCATTATTATTCATTCTTTCAAAAGATATATATGCAACATTTATAATGTATCAGATGTTATTCTAAGTGCCATTGTTATAATGATGAAGCACAGATTGTTTTCCTGTCATGGTATTTACATTACTTTGTTGTGTGAGGTGTAGGAATAAGCAAGTTAATGTAAAATCACAAAATGAACTAGGTGATCTTGAATAATGATAATTCCTATGAAGAAATGAAACAGGATGACTGAATATGATTAATTTAGATTGGGTAGTCAGTGGCTTTATTGAGAAAGTGATATCTGATCAGAAACAGAAACAAGAAAATAAGGCGGATCCAACCATTGTAGTATTTGGGGGCCAGAGAGTTTTAGGCAGAGTGTTCCATAAAAGCAAATATTATGAATCAGAAATGAGATTAGAATGCTTTAGATTCTAGCAGAATATCAGAATGGATGGAATAAAGAGAGAATGACAGAGAGATAGGCCATGAGTCAGAAAGGTTGAGTAGAACTAGACAGTGTAACACCTTGTGGGTCAGGATGAGATTCTCAGGTTTATTTTCTGATTGTGATGTGAAATCATTGAAAGGTTTGTATAAGTGAGTAAAACAGAGAATTTCCATTTTAAAACAATCACTGATTTTGCTTGTAGAGAAGAGAATCTTAGATGAGAATAGGACTAAGGAGACTACTTAATAGGCCATTTCAGTAGTGAAGATAATTTTTTAACTAGGATGATATACTAGTATCCTATTGCTGCTATAAAAAATTACCGCAAATTGAGCAGCTTAAAGCAGTATAAATTTATTATCACATAGTTCTTGAGATTAGAATTCTGAAATAGGCATCAGTGGGATAAAATCAAGATGTTAACAGAATAGGTTCCTCCAGGAGACTCTAGGGAAAAATCTGTGCCTTGCCTTTTCCAGTTTCTGGAGGCCACCATACTTCTTACTCGTGACATTTGCCTCCATCTTCAAAGTCAGCAATGTCAGCTAGGGCCTTTCTCATACTGCTGTCTTCCCCGGCCTCCCTCTTTCATATTTAAGGACCCTTGTGATTACAGTGAGACCACCCAGATAATCCAAAATAACCTTCTCCATAAAAATCTATGGGCTTCCCTGGTGGCTCAGTGGTAAAGAATTTGCCTGTCAGTGCGGGAGATGCAAGAGACCCAAATGCAATTTCTGGCTGGGGGAGATCACCTGGAGGAGGAAATGGCAACCCATTCCAGTATTCTTGTTGGAAAAATCCCAGGGGCAGAGGAGCCGGGCGAGTTACAGTCCAAGGGGTTGCAAAAAGCTGGCCACAGTTGAGCAATTGAGCATGCATGCATCAAGAGCTACTGATTAGCAATCTTAATTCTATCCACAACTTTAATTATTCTTTGCCATATAACCTAATATATTTATAGATTTCAGGGATTAGGACATAGACATCTTTGGTAGTCTGTTGTTCTGCCTATCACTGATAACAACATTAAGAATTGTAAGTGGTGGTCAGACTCAATATAATTTGACAATAGAACTAACAGGATTTATGAATGCATTGGATGTGGAGCAGAAAGCAAAAATCGGTAAGGGAAGATTTCTCAAATTTTTGGTCTTAGTGAGTGGTGATATCGTTTACTGAGAGTGGACAGTTCATTATAAGAAGCTTGCTCTCAGATTACAGCTGAAGGCTACAGCTGGAGATACACATTTTGGAGAATTCAAGATTAAGTTTGTTTTTTCTTCTTGAATATGTTCCATTCAGCCTTCTACTTCGCATGCCATGATACTAGTAAATGAATTATTCTTCACTCTTTCTCATTTACTTGATTTCATAATGGCTGCTTTATGTGTGTCTTCTTATGTAAATTTTAATTATTTGGTGCTAAACAAAAGAGTAATTCAATTTGGAAAAGAGACATTGCCATCCATCACTCTTGTGTTTTGACAATGTAATGAGAAATCTCTTACTTGATTTGTTACCTCACTCAGTAATACAAAGCACTCAGCACAATCCTGCTAGAAGCGTTGCATTAAACCAAGGAATAGATAATCACTCTTCTTACTTTTAAAGGAAAATCTTAATTCACTCCATTAAAAAATGAATTTAATTCTAGTAAATGAGGCCTGTAGATCTTCTAAAACTGAAATTATCTGTAGAAAGAGGTCACTGCTCTGAGAGTTTTCAAATAATTCACCCAATATGTAAAATCTTGTAAAATCATGGGCTTCCCTGGTAGCTCAGCTGCTAAAGAATCTGCCTGCAATGCAGGAGACCCCAGTTCAATCCCTGGGCTGGGAAGATCCCCTGGAGAAGGGAAAGGCTACCATTCCAATATTCTGGCCTGGAGAATTCCACAGACTGTAATACTCCATGGGGTCACAAATAGTCAGACAAGACTGAGTGACTTTCACTTGTAAAATCTAATATTATAGTCATTAACAGTAGGTAAATAATTTACATGTATACAGATTTTGTCCTTAATTTGGCTGAAGAAGTACATGTAACAAAGTAGAAAGAAATTTTATGACTTTCCAAAACATAGAGGAGATGAAAAGGCAGATATAGTTACAAATTATCTGTTTCATGTGTCCAAAATTGCATTCACCAATTGACTTGGAACAGATTGAATAGCAATAGGAATAGATATAGTGGTTCCATAAAGGACAGTCTATCACTCATGGACTCTGAGAGAGCTTGAGGGACCATGAATCTGGGTCTCTCAAAGATTGTGAATGACAGTATATTGGGGGAGGAATACAAGCAGTATATTACCTTTGTAACTTAAGAAAAAGTTTTTAATTGACTGTTATACAGAGCCTTGAATATGGGAAACTGCTATGCTTTTCTGTATGAACATTTATCCACCAACATTTCATGGATATTGACCATATGTATAGTTTTAAAGTCATTTACTACCTTGATGAACATTTTTTTTTTTCTCACAAAAGCAATAACATTTTGTTTATAGGCCTGGCTGTAGGTTATTTAACTTCACAAAATCAACTATTAAGTACATACTATTAATTTTATTCAATTTTTTTTTCATGTTATGAGTAAAGTCAATTAAAGAAAATCAGTGGTATCCAATTTAGACAGTTTTGTGAGGAAAATATACTTTAAATGATCTTAGTAGTTGAAAAATTTAGTCCACCTAAGTTACTAGAGAAAAGGCAGTGTGTAAATTCTTAACAAACTCTGACCTTATTACTTACGTTTGACAAAAACAATACAGAATTTTTAATTAAATATTAACTAACATATTTTCGTTATACACACACACACATACATGTTCACACAAGCAGTTTGACTAGCACTGTGATTGCTTACCATCTCTGGCTATCATTTATGAAGTGCATTAGTCAGATTCTCAGTAACTCAAAACATAACAGTGCATTTGCCTCTCGCACAAAGTCGTGCTGGTCTGGCACCTCTTCATGTTAGCTGCCTTCAAGCAGTGACTTGTGGATCCTGCTTGCTTTCTGTGACTACTGTCTCACCAAAGAACCTTTATGGTCATCACAGCAGAAGAGAGGCTGATGATGGAGCAAGAAAAGCAGCTCTTTAATTCCTCAGCCTGGAAGTAACACTTCATTTCCTTGAATAAATTTAGTTCCTTTCACCTAAGCGCAAAGGATCTTGGGAAATATACTTTTCCTATGTTCTCAGGAAGAGGAAAAACAAAAGGGACGGTGCTAACATAACTTATTCTCTGCTGTAGTGATTGCTGTGCTGGACAATGTGCTAAATGCTTTCCAAAGTGAAAGCACTCAGTTGTTTCTGACTCTTTGTGACCCCATGGACTGTAGCCCACCAGGCTTATCTGTCCATGGAATCTTCAGGCAAGAATACTGGAATGAGTAGTCATTGCCTTCTCCAGGGGATCTTCCTGATGCAGGGATCAATCCCAGATCTCCTGCATTGCAGGCATAGTCTTTACCATCTGAACCACCGGAGAAGCCCTGCTTTCCACACATAATTTCATTTAATTTTCCCTGAACACTAAGAGGTAGGCACTTTTTTCTTTACACTCTTCAGGTAAGATAACAAGTCACAAAATACTCAGAAATTAGTAGCTTGCCTATTAAATGAAGAGGCTTTTATTTAAAATGAAAACATCTGAATTTTAATACTAAATTGTAATGCAAGATTTAGTATTTCAAGATATAAATCTTATTTTCTAGAATATAAACCTTAACAAACAAATGATATAACTCTGCCCTGTACACATTGGCTTTTGAACACATACTCATTATTGGAGTATTCTTTTTAATTTGCAAGTTTTGATCTGATTACAAATTACATCAAACTTGATATCCCAGCAGTTATTTTATAAACTTGAGCAACATTTGTGTAACTATATGGTTATTTAGGTTGAATAGATGAGCAATTGGTCAATATGTTAAAGCTCAATTTTAATTAAGCTTGGTATAATATGAATAGAAATATTCCATTGTAAAAAAAATTGATTTAAATTATTTAAAATATCTCAAAATTGTAGACGTATTTTAAAATATTTTAATGGATCAAAATGGAGAAACAAAATAATCTTGCAAGATGACTACAGAAATATCAAATTATTCACATTGTACTCTGTATATCCACTATAGGAGACACAGGTTTGATCTCTGGTATAGGAAGATCCACATGCCATGCTGTGCAACCAAGTAAAAACATCATTCACTTTGTACCAGAAAGACCAGATTAAAATGGCAGCAACAAAATTCTATAAATTGCCCCAGTAGAACATTAACAAAATGATTTAGTTGCTAGGGTTTCTATAGGCTTTGGCAGCTCCTAACCACTAGGTGTGATAGACTAAGTACAGTTTTAAGAAAAGTGATAAATTCTATAAAATGTTCAGTCAAAAATGCCTCATAGAATCAATGAGTGGTAATTCCACAAATAGTTAAATTTAGCAATTAATCTGAGTATGGCTTGTTACATGGAATTTACTAAAAATATATTATTTTTAATACCTAAATTTATATTAAGCACTTATCCAAGAAATAATTTTAATCATATTATGCAAAATTGTCCAAATGAATTAGAAAAATTAAAAAAATATCATTTTGCTGTTGCTTATTAGTTTGATTGATTAGTAAAGAAAAATACATATACTTATAAACTTTTAAAAATTTTAGCTGAAGTCAGTTACTTATGTAATGTATTTAATCATATTTGTTTGTGTATAAATACTTTTAGTTTGACTCCTGAAATAACATAGTATACACAATAGTTAATGGCTACATTAAAATTTGATTTAGATAACATTTATTGATATAATTTTAGTGTCATTTTAATAAAAATCATGCTTCTTGCACTAACAGAATAGAACAATACTTCTTATAGTGAAAAGAAGTGAAAGTGTTAGTCACTGAGTCATGTCCGACTCTTTGTGACCCCATGGATTGTAACCCACTAGGCTCCTCTGTCCATGGTATTCTCCAGGCAAGACTAGTGGAGTGAGTTTCCATTCCCTTCTCCAGGGGATCTTCCCTACCTAGGGATAAAACCCAGGTCTTCTGCATTGCAGGCAGATTCTTTACCCTCTGAGCCACCAGGGAAGTTCCCATTTTATAGCATGAAATTAATAAATGTAGATATTATTGATTAAATTAACAAAGAAGATAATAATGATGTTTCCATTGAATAAACAAGTTCATCATGTAATTCACAGGTCAGGAATTCAGGGGGAGAAAAACCAACAACTTCTTAGTTATTCTGGAAAAGTTGTTGGTGAAATGACTGTGTACTTACAGGTCAAATTTTGTTATTAGGATAGCCAGGGCTGTTGTTATTGTTGTTCAGTCACTAAGTCATGTCTGACTCGTTTCAACCCAAAGGCTGCCAGTGTAAAATAATGCTTTCTGGCCTCAGAGGATTATTCAAAGAATTGTTCAGCATCTCCTGCCCTCATATTACATAAAGCTGGCTTTCTAGGAACTGAGACTAAATCAAACCACAAAGGTATCTCTAAATGTGCTTAGCCTTAGCATAGCAGCTCCGTCTATAATGCTAGGATACTTGAATAGAGCACTTTCTCTAACCTATCTTAATACAGTACACATTTCCAACTCTCTCACACACAGTACCTCTTAAAGCTCTTGCCCTTATAAAAATATATTTTGTATGAATTAAAGACATAGGGTCAGACTCTCATCCTTTGTAACTTCAGGGGAATACCTACTCATCAGACCTACTTACACTGCATTACCCTAGAGTTAAGAGAATGAGATTCTGGCCTGTAGTACTTTATTCTCTTGCCTTGGAGTGCTTTAACTTTTTCTGAAACTTCGTAATTTGAAAATCTTATTGTCCCAGTTTTCTCTTCCTCTCACATATTTCTGCTAAAGTCTGAGTCTTGTTGCTTCATTTTATTAACTTTTATTCCTGACATTTTGGGCACTTAATCTTTTCTGAAATATCACTGATGCTCTGAGGTAAAGGGTTCTTTTGTTCCTATTTTGTCCATATGCTGAGATGATCAGCAGCAACACGTAAAAGAAAATACTCAACATTTTTTTTCCAGTGAACATAGATCAGTGAAAAGAAAATTAGTGCCAGAATCTTCCCTTCTTTTTTTCCTATTATATACACTTAAGTGAAGTGAAAGTTGCTCAGCAGTGTCCACCTCTTTGTGACCCCATGGACTGTACAGTCCATGGAATTCTACAGGCCAGAATATTGGACTGGGTAGCCTTTCCTTTCTCCAGGGGACCTCACCAACCCAGGGATCCAGTCCAGGTCTTCCACATTGCAGGTGGATTAGTTACCAGTTGAGCCACCATGTAAGCCCAAGAATACTGGAATGGGTAAGGGTATCCCTTCTCCAGTGTATTTTCCTGACACAGGAGTGAAACTGGGGTCTCCTGCGTTGCAGGTGGATTCTTTACCAACTTAGCTATCAGGAAAGCCCTATATATACAAAGGCTTCAGATAAAACATAATCTTTTGTTTATTTACTTAAAATAAATGCATATGTGAGGCACATAGGAGGAATTTAATTATTATTTAATGGATAAATAAAAAGATAAATATGGCCAACTCGTCAAAAAATACCTATCTTTTCTATATTTTCAACATATCTTCAAGAGAATTATCATTAACTGATTGATCTATCTAATTGATCTGGGTGTCAAAAATAGTTATGACATAGAAATGTATTATTCGTTTTTGTTTTTTAATTTGAATTCTCTTGGCCTCACAGAATTCCACTACCTTTATGCAGTCTCTTCTTTTCATAGGTCAATTAATGGATTGTTAATTCAATATAGCAAGTAATTTCTATGTGACTGGTGACAGATTGTCCTACTCAGTAGGGATATATTGGTAAAACAGGAAAGATACTCCTCTCCATGGAGCTTACATGAAAGAAGAGATTTAACTTAAAACAACACAAGTGAGAAAATAACACAAATGGCACCAGTTAAAAAAAACTGAAAGCAAACAAAAAATGAAGCAAAGTACAAAGCAAACATATCATCTTAAATAAGAAGACCAGAACTGGATTTATTGGGAAAGTGATCTTTGAGTAACGACTTAGATCAGTGAAAAAGTGTAATCTTACAATACATGGGAGAGTTAAACTCGAGGCAGAATAAAAAGACAAAATAATTGTTCGAAAGGAGGAACATTCTCAGTCCATAGTAAGTGCATCTAGGAGGGCAGTGTGGTGACCAAGAACATGCAAGAGAATTAGAATATAAAATTGTTGAGAAAGGAAAGTAAAGATCACATTGGACCTTAGAGCACTTTGTGTACCATGGTATTTTATTTGAGTGAAATGAAGATCGATTATACAGTTTTTAACTGTTAGATGACATGATCTAATCTATCACATCACTTTAAAAAAATTCACTGTGGCTGTTGTGTTGAGAATAGACTACAAGATCCAAAGATTTTATCCATGTGGCCAGTTTACAGGATAATTACAATGATCCCAGCAGGAGATAATGGCAACCTAGTACAGTGCTCTAGAAGTGAGGGTGGAAAGAGTGGTCAGATTTTGGTGATGTTTTGAAGGTAGAGGCAACAAGATATGATGTGAGATCAGCTTTGGAGTGTGAAAGAAAGAAGATGTCAAAAGACTCTACATTTTTTTAAACTAAAAAATTTAAAATATCATGAAAAAGGGAAGAAACTCACAAAAGTTCTGAGATGAGTGAGCAATAATATAATAGGAAAACCTAAGAGTATGTCATCTTGTAAGCAAAGTGAAGAAAGTGTTTCAAGGAGTAGAATGGGATCAATTGCATCAAGTGCTATTAACAGGTCAGTTAAGGAGAGAAGAGAACTGAGAACTGACCGCCAGACTTAGCAATGTAGGGCCAGTAGTGACCTTGAAAACAGTTTTAATGCGAAGATGAAGGCAATATCTTGACTGAAATGTGTTCTCCTAAAAGATGCTGATGTTTTAACCCCCAGAGTTCCTGAATGTGATTTTATTTGGAAATAGTCTTTGCAGATGATCAGATTAAGATGACGTCACTAGCTGTTATAAGTAGTTCAGTCATGTCTGACTCTTTGCAACCCCATGGACTGTGGCCCACCAGGCTCCTCTGTCCATGGGGATTCTTCAGGCAAGAATTCTGAGGTAGGCTGCCATGCCCTCCTCCAGGAATCTTCCCAACCCAGGGATTGAACCCAGGTCTCCCACATTACAGGTGGATTCTTTACCAGCTGACCTACCAGGGAAGCCACTAGAGTCGACCCTAATACATCATGATCAGGTTCTTATAAAAAGAGGAAATCTGAACACAGAGGCAGGAATGTATAAAGGAAGATGATGTGAAGACACTGGGAGAATGTTATCTACAAGTCCAGAAACACATGAAGATACCAGAAGCTAGGAGTAAGTGTGAAATAGATGCTCCTTATGGTCCTCAGAAAGAACCAGTCCTGCCACACCTTGATTTTGGAATTCCAGCCCCTAGAACTCTGAGATAAGAAATTTCCTGTGGTGGGCCACCCAGTTTATGGTACTTTGTCATGGCAACCCTAGGACTCAAATACAGAGTGCATGTAATAATGTTTGGGAGAAATTGGAAACAGAGTACAGTCATATGTGGTAACTATAGATGTTGTAACAGAAGATGGAACTTACATGGTCTCTATGCGCTTTAATGCCAGTGTGTCTTTGTATGCTCAATCACTCTATCATGTCCCACTCTTTGTGACCCCATGGACTATAGCCTGCCAGGCTCCTCTGCCCATGGAATTCTCCTGGCAAGAATACTGGAGTGTGTTGTCATGTTCTCCTCCAGGAATCAAACCTAGCTCTCCTGCATTTCAGGCAGATTCTTTACTATCTGAGCCATCTGGGAAACCCCACTTTTATATAGGTAAAAAGTGAAAGCAAAAGTCACTCAGTTGTGTCCAACTTTTTGTGACCCTATGGACTACACACACCATGGAATTCTCCAGGCCAGAATACTGGAGTGGATAGCTGTTTCCTTCTCCGGGGGATCTTCCCAACCTAGGGATTGAAGCCTGGTCTCCCACATTGCAGGAGAAATCTTTACCAGCTGAGCCAAGAGGGAAGCTCAAGAATACCGGAGTGAGTAGCTAGATACAAATTATATATATATTATCTACATTCATTTTTTACATATATCAGCAAAATAAGAATTATTACACATTTTTCAGATGAAACACATCCCAGCACAATCACTCAATTCATTCTCAAGTATGTGTTTATTGAGTGGGGACTGTAAGCATTTAACTTTGATAAATACAGCATTGGAGAGTGGGAGTTATAGGGCATGTTATCAGGCTCTCAGCCACTAGTGAACCTTTGTTACATTTTCCTATTTACAGCTTTTTCTAAAAATAAGGCTCTGCTTGATGTCACCACCCATCCTCTGCCTGCCCAACCCTCCCAGTTCTCAACTCTGACTCCATCTTATGCCTCTCCTCCCCTCACTCATTCTGTTTCAGGCTCCTGATCACCTTTGAAGGATCAGGGTTTTGCCTTTGAAGAAGTCTCTGCCAATGATGTTCTCACACCAGGTTCCCTACAACTCCCTCCCTCCCCTCCTTCAGGCCTTTACTCAAGGGGCATCTTCTCAGTGAGAACTTTCCTCGTCAGAACTTTCCTAAAATTTTTACTGTCCTCTTTCCCACCATGGAAATATAAGAGGGTAGAAAGCAGAAATAGAACAGATCAGCAGTAGAAGATTCTTTGTAAAAGACAGAGCAAGTATACAGAAAAAAAGATATAAATAGAATAATGAATAGCTAGATATAATAAATACATTGTATGTCTACATACCCTTGTGTACACGTAGATGATAATAGAGAGATAATGTAATCAAAATACTTACACTGACATCAGAAACTAGGAAATTGGGCTTCCCTGGTGACTCAGTGGTAAAGATCCGACTGCCAATGCAGGCGACGTGGGTTCAGTCCCTGGGTTGAGAAGATCCCCTGGAGAAGGAAATGGCAACCAAGTCCAGTATTCTTGCCTGGGAATTCTCATGGACAGAGGAGCCTGGCGGGCTACAATCTGTGGGGTCACAAAAGAGTAGCACATGACTTAGAAACTTTTTACTCGGAAAACTAGAAACTAGACTCTTTGCTGATCCTTAGTTCAGTTCAGTTCAGTTTAATCGCTCAGTCGTGTCTGACTCTTTGCGACCTCATGAACCGCAGCACACCAGGCCTCCCTGTCCATCACCAACTCCCGGAGTCACCCAAACCCATGTCCATCGAGTCGGTGATGCCATCTAACCATCTCGTCCTCTGTCGTCCCCTTCTCCTCCTGCCCTCAATCTTTCCCAGCATCAGGGTCTTTTCAAATAAGTCAGCTCTTCACATCAAGTAGCCAAATTGGAGTTTCAGCTTCAACATCAGTCCTTCCAATGAGAGTGCACTTATAAAGATCTTCTATGTATTAGACCACAAAGGAAATCTCAGTGAATTTTTTTCTCCTTGCCAGATTCTGTACCAAAGACACTGCAGAGGAGTGGGTCCAGGTACAAGAAATGGGAACAGGCAGGCAGCACTTTGGGAACTACAACTACAGCAACTCCCTTGTTACTGTGATTTGAGGAGAGAACACACACTGATCAGGCTGCTCAGTGTCTTTCCTGCAGCTCCCTACCCCCCAATCACCCACACCAGCAGACTGTCCACAGTAAAGAAAGTCTTCATTAAAGTATTAAAAATTCTTAAAAAAAAAAAAGACTAGATTAATTAGCCAGAAAGTAATTACTATTCATCTCCTATGTTTGCTGCTTTAGACTTGAAGATCTGAGTTAAAATCGCTAAAAAAAAAAAAAAATGAAATTCTTAGAAATTCAGTTAACAGCCACTGCCTTGTAATTTCAGGTAATTTCCCTTTAGCCAACTTTGGTGAGGCAAAATTACTGACAGAATTCTACCTCTTCCTTCTCCCATAGCACCCTTCAAAAACCTCATCTATTGCCTTTTAAAAGGAAAATAAATAGATTAGTAAAAAATATTTTGGCAAGCCTAGGCATTTACAAATGTACAACACATACACCACCAGAGGGAGAAATTTGTCTTAATTAGCATTGTCACTCATCAAACACAGAGCAAGTTGCTGAAAAACTGATTATCTGGAAGGAAAAAAAAAAAAAACAACCCTAAATTTCATTACCACATATAGCTTTTGCTGGAAACGCTAAGTTTCAATTAAACTTGCTATTTATAGGTATATTAGTGACTCTAGGTATGATGAAATTGTTTTATTCTTACTGTAGAATATAATTTGTATATAAAGATAGTGGGTTTTAATACTGTTGTATATTTTTTGCACTGAAGACTTGATTCTTGCTATTACTGAAGAGACCATGTGATGAGCAGGCTGAATACATTTTAAGGTTGTATTACTGAATGGTGGCAGAGTTTTTGCCCCTTAAGTCTTTCTGTGGTATTTTAGTTCTTTATCCCTGTCATCAGTATTTTCTTGTCCTTTTCCCTAGGCATTAAGCTAACCGCAGAATAGGCATTTTAACCAAGAATCAAATTTAGAAGGAATTTAAAATCACATCTGCCTTTATTATCTAATCCATATTGGTATAGGTTAACCACAAAGAGATTTGTGAGTCAGCTTTTGGAATTTATCCATTAAACTTTTAAAAAATGATGTAGAAAGTTAATCAGTATTATATTTATTGGCATAATATAATTTTGCATGTTCCTTAATATTTTTAGTGTATTAATGGCTCAGGGTATGATGAAATTGTTTTATTCTTACAGTAGAATATAATTTGTGTATAAAGATAATGGGTTTTAATAACTTTGTATATTTTTTTTGTACTGAAGACTTGAAAGAATGGAAAGAATGCAAAATTTTTTTCTTTTCTAAGAATATGTCCTGCTCACATAAATTTGTATAAAGAAATGTGAATGGGCTGAAGGGAAATATTTGGATAATAATTTTCCATTGAATGAGAATCCTCAGAAAGAATTTACCTTATATCTATGAGTTTTAAATCAAACAAATCACTGAGCTTTTCTGATTTATGGAAACACACTGTTGAACTGAATTCATACTTTATAAAAAAATTCAAATTCTCATTGTCTCAAAAATGAGGAGCTAGGTTAGTTCCTTAAACTCCAGTTATGTGCTAAGCACTGTTTTAAGTACTAAGGATTAGAGAAGTACAATAGAATCCCTGTTCTTACAGAGCTTACATTCAAATAGCAGAAATATAAAGTAAATATGCAAACAAATAAATATATAGAAATATTATTTATAATTACTATGAAGAAAATTAAGTAAGATATGGTAGAGGATTACTGGGGGCTGGTCATTCAAAGAATTGATTTGAGCTAGGCTGAGGGCAGAAGACCTGTGAAAGAGAATTATGTTTGAATTCACACTTCAATGATAGGAAGGAAGAAAGAAAAGAGCTGTGAAAAGTGTACTTCAAAGAAACAGAAGAGGAAAAGCAAAACAACTTAATTAGTACAAATTTAGAGCAACTCAAGTCAAGACTCTTATGCAGTAACTGAAGCCTAGTCAAAGTGGAATGCTAAAAACACAAGCTGGAGACATTTGCCTGTTTGACTCATAAAGAAATATTACTAAATATCTGGGATGTATTTTTTATGTCCCAGGCTTTAGACCCATAAGAGTCTATGGTTTCTAAGTGTACCCCGAGGGACAATAAAGCAATGAAACCAACAGGCCCCAAAATAGCGTAAATACAGAACTGACTTTAACAAAATTTATAATACCTAGGAAAGTTCAAAAGAAAAAAAAAAAAGGAAAAGAAAATATGAGCTGGGAATTAGAGCCAGGGAAAGGATAAGATAGACGTGAAATACGCATTTTCAAGAGTCAAGCAATTATAATTTGAGAGATTCCTGGGAGATCAGAGCTAAACCTAGACAATAATCTTTGTCTTTGCAGGTCTGATTCAGGCTGGAGGTTATTTTCTGTCCAACAATAAATAAAAAAAAAATTATTCTTTGAGATTTTGAAACTCTTCACTCTATGAGATTTCTGTGTCACTATTCTGAGTCTCTTGTTTTGAAAGCGATCAGGATAATTGCCTCCCTCACAGAAAAGAAAGAAAAATAATGAAGAGAAGAGATATATAAGAAGTAATGAAAACTGGGAAGGAGAACTCAACTAAGCAGACAAGTAAACAAAAGAATACAGATAATAGTTAAAATTGTTTCTTCCAATTTTGAAGCCAAAGGAGAAAAGCAAAGATTAAAATATACACTGTTTCATGTTTGCATTTTCAGGAAGAAGGAAGAACCACAGTTCTTTGAGAAATGCAAAACTTTTTCAAGCACCAAAGTCTAAAATAAATTTTTTATTTCTTCAATTTCTTGAGTAATACTACAAAAATGCACAGTCAAATCAATCATTCAATATTTTTAGCAAAAAAGATGAAATATTTCATGATTCATCATATAATATTCTTTTGTATATGGTTCTTATAATATTTTTGATAACAGCCAATAATATAAAAGTACAACATGCGAAAGGTATATTTTTGTAAAGCTAAAATATCATACTTGAAAACATTTGGCTTTCTAATTATCAGGATTTATTCAAGGACAGTGCAAAGAGCCTAAACATGGCACATCTTTCAGAAATTTTTCCTAAATTCCTTTCTCAGGTGGATTTTTGATAGGAACTTGAGAGAAAATACTTCATGAGATCTTTTAAAAGAACTTCAGTTGTTAACATGTTTAGGTAGAGACTGAAGTTGCAAAAAAAGCTGCATAAACATTATGTAAATGTGTAATAAAATAGACATTCTTTTGTGAAAAGTTAAGAACGTAAGCAAAACCCCCAGTTATTGATTTTAGATTAATCAGTTTTGTTTATATTTATTGTTAATGCCTTTTTCTTTCTATATTTGAAACAAAACATTAGAAATTTATTTGGGTGATTGATATAAGGCAGGCTTTTTTGTTTATTTTAACTTTTCTTTTTTTAATGGCTCTTCTGCGTCTTCATTGCTTTGCTCGGGCTTTCTTTAGTTGCGGTGAGCAGGGGCTACCCTGTTGCCGTGTGCAGGCCTTTCATTGCGGTGGCTTCTCTTGCCGTGGAGTTCGGGCTCTAGGTGTGTGGGCTCAGTAGTCATGGTTCAAAGGCTCTAGTGTGTGGACTCAGTAGTTGTGGTGTATGGGTTTAGCTGCCCATGGCATGTGGGATCCTCACAGACCAGGGATAAAATCGATGTCACCTGCATTGGCAGGTGGACTCCCAACCACTGGACCACTAGGAAAGTCCCAAGGTAGGCTTTTAACATAAAGTATTTGGTAACTACACTTAAAAGTGATGAGCATGGTATATCTTTATGACTAATGTACTCTCAAATTGGGCTTTTCTAATCCTAATATATTTAAGAGCCATATACCAATTTCCAAGGTATCCTAAATTTGCCTTCTTTTTAAACTCTTCTTATCTGTTGTTGTTTTTCTGTTTTACATGACATATCATTGTTAATTCAGTCTTTTGTAGGTTTGTCTTCTTTGAAAACTGCTATTGATCTTAGTCTTATGTCAGTGATTTTTTTTCTTTGGCATCATGGCATCCTTCTGTCTCTGTTCTCTGAACATAGGAAACAAAAGATGGTACAGGGCACTCTGAAATAAAGTTCCAAGGATGTTGCAGAACACTAGGGAAATCCATCTGAGCTCAGTAAGGGAAACACTGGGCAGGTATCAAAGGAGTTACCCTTAAAAAGGTAACAAAACTAATGGCAGCCAAAAGATAATCAAAATGTGTCCAAAGTGAAGACAGCTAACATATCATGAAAACAAATGTAGTGGTATCATCTATGGACCCTTTTTGGAAACCAGGAAATGTAGTTGATTATTTTCCATATCATGGGTAGCCTTTGTAAAAGGACTTTTCATTGGATATTTTACAAAATAAATTGTGAAAAATATGCTAAGGTAAGTAAAGTTAAATCTATTTCTTTACAGCAAAATAGTTCAGTCTCTGAAATGCCAATACACTGTTGAAATCTTCAACAAAAGAAATATGAAATGTGGCTTTTCCCAAATAGATAAACAATGTTCTCATGTGACATCCATTAATCTCACAGAATTTTGCTTCTGGAATTGTTTCATGGAAAAGCACATGGGGAATTTTCTTTCAAATGTGAATTATCTTTCTACTGGCTTTCTCTTGTATGTCAACTAGTTGCTATTAGTGATTCCTAGAGTCCAGAGAGGTTTTCCATTCAGCTGTTTGTCATTCAGTTGACTGAATAAAGAAATAGAGCTTTTTTGTGTGTATATAAAGACTTGCATGAATATCAGGGAGTGGTCTGAAATGGATCAAGAGACAAAAAGAAAATAAACTCCTGATTTCTGATTCAGCATACACTATACACTGAATACTACTCTTTTCTTGTCTTTGAATGATAAGAGTTATCTCTTCCCCCTCTAGACTTTTTAGTTTGCTGTAGTTTATGCCATATCACTCACTTGTTTTATGCATTAATAACAAATATCTAACTTTTGCCTTAAATTTAGACTATGACAGCAATTATTTTGGTGAAAGTTATATTGGTGATTTCAAGAGCCACAGTTTTATTCTGTGGTTCCAAAACTTGATTTTAAGTTCACCTCCCATTTTCCCATCTTTCTAATCCAAAAGAATGTTGCATAATGGGTTAAGCTCAACTCATAGAAATAGCTGCATATAGTTTTACATATTTGACTAACTTCTAGATTATGATGTTTTTCTTATCAATATTGTAAGTAGAAATGTGACTAATTTGTTTCATTGAGTTAGCCAAGCCACTTAAAATTTATCATTTAACTTCTTAAATTATCCTACATCCAGAAGTAACAATTTTCTCCCATGATATGTGACATTTTACCAAATTCATGAATGTTTATATCTTCTCTATTTTGTGCTATTTTAAATGAATATATTTTGCTGAACCAACACAATAATGAAAAATATTGATAATTGGATGCACTTTGGATTTTTTCCCTTCAACTACTTAAAGATTTACATAAATCAGTATTTTCTCTAGCATTTCTAAACTGAAAATTTTTTATATTCAGAGTAAAAGGCGCACAGTCACTTCCACCTTTAATTGACACTACTCCTTGAAACATGGTTGATTCATTAATACATATGTTTTTCAGGAAGTACAATTTTATTTCAACTCAGTTCTTCTGAGATATTTGAACAAAGTTCTTCTGAGAACACAAGTCTTTCTAAAAGAGAACATATGTTCCATTTTACAGCCTGTCTCACTTTCTTGGTGATTGTGTAGATTCATTTCCTTCCAAGTTGGCTAAGATGTTTCCCAAATAGTTTCATAGATATATAGAATGTTTCAAAAGTTTTATAGCAAAAAGTATTACAAATGTGTGTATATATGAGTAGATTACATACGGTTAAAAGATATTTTAAAAAATATGATGTTCTCAGAAAGTGGGTAGAATCTCATTTTAAGATTGGTTAGTATCCAAACACATTTGAAACAAGTATTGTTCTTGCTTGAAGTCATAGCTTGAGATAGTAAAATACTAGAATTTAAAAGAACTGGTTCTCAAGAGTGGTAAAAGAGTATAAATAGACAAAGAGCAGGTCAAATAAATGAGTTTAAAAACAATGAGTATCTTAAGTCAGAGATTTACTTCTTTTTGTATCCATATTACTCTCATAACTTAGTTCAGTGCATACATGTGTGCTAAGTCACTTCAGTCATGTCTGACTCTTTACGACTCTATAGACTGTAGCCCACCAGGCTTCACTGTCTATGGGATTTTCCAGGCAAGAAGAATACAGGAGAGGGTTGCCAATCTCTCCTCTAGGGGATCCTGCTGACCCAGAGATTGAACCAGCATCTCTTATGTCTCCTGCATTGGCAGGTGGGTTCTTTACCATTAATGCCACCTGGGAAGCCCAACTTAGTTCAGTAATAAATACTTATTGAGTAAATGATTAAATAAATAAATAAATGAATAATACATCAAGAATACGGTTTGAGCTATGCAGGCCCACTTACATGTGGGTTTTTTCAATAAAGATACAGTCTACCCTCTGATTGTACAAACTTCACATTCTGTACTATGTTTATGCCCCTGGTTGGTTGAACTTTCAGATGTGAAGCCCCAGGGTATGGACTGATCACCATGGGACTTCAACATTCACAGATTTTAGTATCTGTGGTGGGGTCAGGAACTAATCAATGACCTCAGAAACTGAGGGGTGACTGCATATTAAGAGAGAGAGAATCTCACACCCTTGAAGATGACCCCATTAAAAAACTCTGCATAGGAGTTTCCTTGTGGCTCAGTGGTAAAGACTCCGCCTGCCAATGCAGTAGACACTGATTCAAATGCTGATCTGGGGAGATCCCACAAGCTGCAGAGCAACCAAGTTCATGGGCCCTAGAGCCAGTGCTCTGCAACAAGAAAAGCCACCACAATGAGTAGCCTGCACACTACAATGAAGAGTAGCCCCTGCTGCAACTAGAGAAAAATCCAGGCAGCAACAAAGACCCAGCACAGCCAAAAATAAATTAAAAAAAAAAATCAACATGAAAAACAATTCAGATTTATCCATTTCTTAAAAACAATTTATTAAAAATAATACTGAAAGTTTACCCTATGTGCAGTAATGTACACAGATAAGTTTAGTGCATATCAGATTGTATAAGAATTTTTTTGCCCTCTATATTCCTAATCTAGTTTTATAGATCCCAAAGGAAACCACACATACACATATTATTCCTTTCTTGCATGAAAATGTCTCTTCAAGAAGTATATATTGATAGGAATCTGAAGTATCAACTCTGTCCTTAGAGTAAATGACAATAAGCTAACAATTTGACAACTTCAAAAAATGCAAAGTGGATAAAAAAAATTCCATTTAAACTAAAGTTGAAATGAAACCTATCAGGGTCCTTGTTATGCATAAAAGTATATGTGTAGCCAAGCATTATCTTGACTCTCAGGATACGAGCAAAACTTGTGATTTTTGATTACTACTTCTCTCTGCAGAATATAAATCCAGAGCAGACTCTCACTGACAGGGTAGATCTAAAGCAACACAGGAGATTCATTAAATTCCCAAAGTCCATCCCCTTGTATCCTGACATTCTCAAAAATCTTTTGGGGAACTTCTGAGGTTAGTTTCTATTAAGTTCACCTTAGGGATTTTTATACTTGTATCACCATTACTGCTAGATGTTGCACTGAAATTCTTTATGATTGAATTTTTATCAGATAATAATGCCATTTTCACGAATTTTATGGGTTCTAGATACTATTTATTGCATCTTAATAATATTTGTAGTGGAAGTGCTGAAGGGACTGTGACACCTTGGTTAAAGGGATAATAGAAAAAGGTCACACAATGACCAGTGTTTCTGATAGGTAGGCTGACCTCTGACAGCTGCTGTGATGAGAAAGGCCCGACTTGGAAAGGATGTATATAACTTCTGTTCATTGGCCTTCAGTAAAAATAGCTGTACACAGTCCTATATTAAAAATTCTAATTGACAGGTTAGATGCAATTTACATACTCAAGGTGCTGGATATTAAGTGTTGATACTTTGTATAAAGCAATAGTTGCATTTCACTCAATGTAGCTTTCAAAATATGACTATTTCATATTTTAATAACAAAAGATTTCATTAAAATATCAGGTACATGTATGTTTGCATGATTATTTTTATATATCTTAAGTCAGTATAAATAATACACATGAAATTTTTGGGATAATATAAAAAGTGCATTTAAAATTTTAATAAATTATAACATATTTCCCTCCTAGAGAGTTGACAAGGACTAGACAATTGACAAGGACTTACAAATTCACAAGGGTGTTCAAAAGGGATTTGTTCATATACCTTTGCCAAAAGGCACTGGATCAGAGTTTTGAAATATTTTTCAAGATATTAGGTGAAAAAATGCTATATAGGGAATTTCCTAATAGGCCAGTGGTTGGGACTCTGAGCTTCCACTGAGGAGCCCAGGTTCAATCCCTGGTTCAGGAGCTAAGATCCTATAAGCCACTCAGCACTGTCAAAAAATAAGTAAATGAAATTTTAAATGCTATGTATTTTTAAATGTTTATCTAAAAATGAGTGAGAATTTTTTCACACTGTATTGAACTTTATAATTATTTTTCTATTCACAACCTTTTAATGCCATTTGGATAATTTTCTATTATTTCTATGTTATTAATTTTTTATAACAGCTAAAAAACTAGAAATTGCTCAGCCTATCTTTTCTATATGAATACTTTCTGCTGAAGAGACAAAAAATAAAATAATCAACAAAAACACACACACAGAGAACTGCTAACTTCTCTTGAGACATAAGCTAAGAGGATAGTGGTTTGAGAATCAAACCTCAGAAGCAAAGTATTGTCAAGTGAGTAAATAAACAGAATGCTTGTAGGAGTATTAGAATATGCTGGTAGTTTTATTTATTTTTTCTCTCATGAACTCTATCAGTAAGAGTTTTGGGGATTTTTGTTTGTTGAGTTTTTTCTTTCTTTTTTTTTTGAGAAGCTCAAGTATTCTTTATTCAAAGCTTAAAATGTAGCACAGTTCACTTTTGCAAAAATTCACTGGTACAAAATACTTTGAAACAACCGAGAAAAATACAAAGTTGATTTTTAAATTCATTACAACAAGCTCTTCTTATAGTACTTTGCAAATTCAGAATTTAAAACTGCATTTTTTTTTCTATGTTGTCCATAGTACTCAAGGTTCCTAAGGGGATTAGAAAGGAAAAAATGTAGATAAATGTTTTTACTCCGGAAAAACTGCACAAGATGTATAATTACTAAAATCTAGGGATCTTAATGTACACTGTACCCTGTCCTCCATCTTCAAGTTGAAATACTGAATGAATATTCTATAAGAGCTCAAGGGAAATTAATATAATCTGCCTATTGGCAAGTAATGAATCATGATAAACATCTTCAAAGGGGCATTTGAAAAACACTGATATGAACACACAAGAAACTACAGAACAGAGTTTTGAGCATTGGGATAAAACAACTGTGTCTATATTCTCAGAATATTCTCCTAGCAGTATGAAGAGTGTGAAGACAAGTACTATGGAAAAACATCCCAAGAGAAGTTATTGCAGTAGCTCAGGCAATAAAAAAGATGGTGAAGGTTCTAAAGTATTAAAGCTAAACATGGAATAATGAGGGCGTATTAAATGTTTAAAGATAGAATTAATATTTGGTATTTGAAGGGCTGTTGACTGATGGTACTTAAGGAAAAGGAAATATCATTGAAGACATTGATGACATTCTGGGATAAACTGTTACGCGGTTTTGATACAGGACTGAGACAGATGTCCCTGGAAAAGGAGGAGGATTTTGTGTTGTGTTTTTCTGAGGTTAGAGAGAAATTATGAAATTAGGTTTGTTCAAGTTTCCTGTGAGACATCAAGGTGAGTTTGTTAAGTCAGATTCTTGGAAATCAAAAGAGAGTTCCTACCAGGAGCTATACATTTTCAAATAATAATCAAATTCATGTTACGGGATTAGGTATGATCACTCAAGGAGACAATGTAATATAAGAAAAAGAAGAGCCAAGGATTGAGCCCCTTAGAGGAATATTGACATTTTGAATGCAGACAGAAAGATCCAAAAAGAGACCTATAAGTTGGAAAGTCCTCTCTGACAGAAGAGAAAAACCAGGTGATTGTGGGATCACACAGGCCAAATGAAGAGAAATTTTAAAGGATGGTATTAACAACTGAAAGCAACAAACTGTATCTGGAAATTTCATAAGGATAATTTTTGCAAAAATGATGGAAATCTAGAAGTTTCATAAAATGAAAGCCAGAAAAAAAAAAAAGAAAATTAAAGAGTCCTTCATCTCTATGTAAGTAAACAAAGAAGTTTGTTAAATAAGCATTTTAAAAATGAAAAGCCTGCAGATTTCTAAAATGAGCAGCCACCAGAGACATGTTCCTCATGTCTGTTCACTTGCTAACTGAGGAAGTTTCAGGGAGCTAAGTCCTCCAAAAAAAGGCTGATGTGTAGAACACAAAGCCTCTGCAAAAAGCTTACAGATGCCTCTGCGAAAAGCTAGAAGGTAAAGAGATGTTCAAACCACAAACGGCTCATATAATCAAATATAAAAAAAAAATTGCGGAGTATCTAGTGAATTGATGAAATGTTTATAATACATGAAGTTAAAATATGAGTTAAAACAAAATAAAACTTCATTATATTTCTAGCTATTTGCTTGTGTATGTATTCATACCAAATGTTAATAGTCATCTCCTCCGAATGGTAGGCCGATTCACAGTTTTTGAGTCTTTGCTAATTTCTTTATTTTGAAACTTTTTAACCATGCAAATATATTCAGGAAAATGTTTCAAGAAAAGTCTGCTCACAAAAGCCCATGAAACGAAGAACACAGTCAAACTTGAGTGCTTTTGCACACTCAGATTCTTTGTGACCCTATGGACTGTAGCCTGTCAGACTTCTCTGTCCATAGAATTTTCCAGGCAAGAATACTGGAGTGGGTTGCCTTACTCTCCTCCAGGGGGATCTTCCTGACCCAAGGATTGAACCTGGGTCTCTTGCATTGCAGGCAGAATCTTCACCGCTGAGCCACCAGGGAAGCCCCTTGAATACTGTTCATTTCAGTTCAGTTCAGTCACTCAGTCGTGTCCGACTCTTTGAGACCCCATGAATCGCAGCACGCCAGGCCTCCCTGTCCATCACCAACTCCCAGAGTTTACCCAAACCCATGTCCATCGAGTTGGTGATGCCATCCAACCATCTCATTCTCTGTTGTCCCCTTCTCCTCCTGCCCCCAATCCTTTCCAGCATCAGGGTCTTTTCCAATGAGTCAACTCTTTGCATGAGATGGTCAAAATATTGGAGTTTCAGCTTCAACATCAGTCCTTCCAATGAACAACCAGGACTGATCTCCTTTAGGATGGACTGGTTGGATCTTTAATTGACTTGTATTCCAAATTTGGAAACTCCAGTTGCCACAGGTAGTGGGAATTAGGTGGTCTGGGGAGGATCTCTGGAACCCACAACTTGTGAAATGAAGATTGGGTTCGAGGAACAAGGCCAATGTTTATGTTCATAAATGATCTGAGAATGAATACCTTTTTAAATTAAAAAAAACCTTTGAAAAAAGTTATTTACAAAATATTGTCATTATATTTCTTTTTATTTTGTGGTTTTAGAATGTTATAAAACAGGACTACAATATCTTGGGGGTGTTAAAAGTAACAGATGCATCAAAGTTTTGCTAATAAAGCACAGGAGTAGTGAATGACAGGCAATTTCAAAACCAAAATGATTACATCTTTTCACATAGTTCTCATAGCTTCACCACCAGGGAAACTGTCACATTTTTCAGTGAAGCCCCTAATTTTAAAAGAGTTCCTTCCAGCTTCCTTCATTTCGTTTCATTTCACCTGACAAAACTAGTATTTACCTCATGTGACAGGAACAGTGTCCCACTAGCAATTAAGAAAATGTAATGAACAGAGGTTGGTGGCAAAACACTTTATTGCTGATATTTGGGCAGGTCTTTTCATTGTCTATCAGCTTATCAATTCAAAATATTGGTGGCACTTATGGATAATAGGATTTCTAATAAAAATCATAATACTTGGTAAGTAATATCTCATAAACAAAATTCATTGCATTTTTCAGTAAAACGCAATCCTTAATGGTGAAAATCTCAAACCAGAATTCAGTACTCTAAATATCATCAAGTAAAAACATTTTCTTTTAAGTATTGCCCTGCTTTCTTCCAGTTAACTTCGCATTTCTGTTACTGTTACTTTACCTCCTTCCTCTCTCTCTTTCTCTCTATACATATGTGTATATAGAGAGATCAACTGAAACTGTCAACTATGGATGAGACACATATTGAAAGATACCTCATACCATATGATAATGGAAAACCTGAATTTAGTAAAAACAACAGAAATCATAATACGTTTTGTCTGAGTATTTTACAAACCAAATTGCATTTTAGGACACTCAGACAAGTAGTATACTGTTTAACTGTGTTAGATGAGGCTATTTCAATGTTCACTGTAAAAAAGTTTGTGGGATATTACAGATTAAATGTTAACAGGTTTAACATATTTGATCTAAGAAAACATCTGGAAATGCTTATTTACATAATTTAATCATTACTGACTGGAGAACTTGTCAGAACATTTTCAAGAACTGTGAAGGTCTGGGCTTCTACCTTACTTGCAAGATAACAAGTTAACCTGCTAGGGTTTCATGAAGTCCTGGGTCAGAGACAAATGACTTTGTTATTTACGGCACAGCAGGCAGCATGAACCTCAGCATATTTACTGCAATTCCCTTTGCCTTTATGTCCTATACAGGCAATGAGAATGGGCCCAGACAAAGCCAGCACATGCAGCGGGTTGCATTACAACAGAGGAACCCTGAGTTTAGGAAACTCCAATTTATTATACTGGGCTGTGAGCATCCTTTTCTCCTTTGCTCCGATCTTCCAAGGCTGTTCACTGTACAAATATACTTGAAAAGACAGTCCAGATTAAAACACACTCTCTGCCTTCCTCTACAAAACATTCAGACAAGAAATAGCCCATAGAGAATAGCCTCCTAAGAATCTTTTTAAATGATTATTTGCATTGTGAATCTATTAATAGGATTTTCCAAATCTAATCTGAAATGGAAATTGTATATCTGTGTGTGTATGTGTGTAAAAGTTCTCTTAGATGTAGAAATCATGAAAAAAAATGAAATAAATCATTTTCCATCTCATATCCTGGTTTACATCAACCTGACATTCTCTTATCATTGGATTCTTATTCATTTCAAGATATAATAGGAAATGGAACCTCTTTGTGATGTTCAGTTAAAATATTTACTTAGGTATAATGACTTGTGGAGGAATCTCAACTTCAACACTTACTGTTTAGAAGTAGGAGGAAAAAAGGAAAACATTCTAAGAACTTCAAGGTTTTATCTCAAAATCTTACCTTGTGAATTAATTTATTTTATTAAAAGAAATAAGTCATTAAATAACAATGTTTTGCCTCATTATAGATATTTTATGGGGCTTTCCTGGTGGCTCAGATGGTAAAGAATCTGCCTGCAATGCAGGAGAGACCTAGGTTCAATCCCTGGGCTGGGAAGATCTCTTGGAGAGGAAATGGCTACCCACTCCAGTATTCTTGCCTGGAGAATTCCATGGAGAGAGAAGCCTAGCGGACTACACAGTTCATGGGGTTTCGAGGAATCGGACATGATGGACGTGACTAACACTAACTAATAAAGATCCTCCAGATGAGATATTAAACTAAGGTGTTTTCTGTAAAGTCAAATTTTCTTACTTGTATTTTTTCCAGATGGCCTTCTGAAGGCCATCATTTTTCAGCTGTTCGTGAAACAAATGCTAGGCCATCTATTTGGGAATTACTTCTCCAGAATCATTAAATCTATGTTGAGGGTAGCAATGTGAGAATTCCACAAGAAGTTTGAGCCATAAGATATTAAAAAAATACTTGACCAAGTAAAATGGCTTAAAATGTAGAGTATCCATGAATGTAAGAAATGCAAAATCTCAAGACTTATTTGCCTGATACGTGGCATTCATTTAGTTAGATGCAACCACTGCTTAATTCTCTACAGGGTCTTGACTATGTCTTTGATAAAAAAATCAGTACAATGTTCTGTCCAAATAATCCTGTGTCGAGAACTTTTTATGTGTTTTGAAGCACTATTATAACCAAAACAAGAATAAATAATTTTCAAACATAAAACAGCGAGTAAAAGTCTGAAAGAATGATTGCAGTTTTAAGGATGTGTGTATTTGACTATTAAAAAATGTTTTACTAAGTATGGATAATAGAACTATTACTCCTAAAAAGCAATTAATATTTTAGAAAGCACATGGATTTTGTCTCTAGAGATGAAGTAGTCAAGTGCTTAGATAATTGGAGACTAAGAATTTATGAAATGCAACATGGTTTCTATTTTCTTAAGTATTTTTTGGACTATTTCTTTGTGTTTATGAGTATAGTATGTGCTCAAGTGCTATTATTTGTCCTTTATTTCAACTTCATTTTTTTTCAAACTTGAGCTAATTAAAGGTTCCAAATAATTATTTATGTTTAATATCATGAGAGTCTTAATTTTGTCCCTATGCAACTATAAAAATCAATATGGCAATATTAATCTAGACATGGTTATGTACCATATATGAATTCATAAAAGTCAGAATTTTTTTTTTTTGATGTCTGATCTTATTTATTTGTTACTCTTAGAACATCTCATTTTTGACTGGACTCAGACTTAGAAGTAGAAGCTCTCAGAGAGGACAGCCTCCGTCTCTTGGCAATCTGTTCCTGCCGTTTTTCTTTGGCCTCCTTCATTCTCTTGGTCACAAGTTTAGCATATTCTGCAGCCTCTTCTTTATTTGTCTTAGTACGCTGTTTCGTCGAAGCAATACGCCGGCGTTTGTGTTGCAGAACTCGTGGAGTCACGAGACGCTGAATCTTAGGTGCTTTAGTCCTAGGTTTCTTACCGTCTTTGTTTAGGGGCTTTCGCACAACATACTGGTGGACATCATCTTCTTGAGAGAGATTGAAAAGTTTGCGGATTCTGCTAGCTCTTTTGGGACCAAGGCAATGAGGCACTGTAGTATCAGTGAGTCCAGGAATATCCTTCTCCCCTTTTTTCACGATGACCAAATTGAGAACACTCAGATTGGCATCCACAATGCAACCCCGTACAGATTTGCGTTTTCTCTCTCCAGTCCTCCTTAGTCTGTAACAGGAATGCCCCTTACTCAGTAGCAGGCGAACTCGGCCATGGGTCAAGACACCCTGCTTCATGGGGAAACCCTGCTTATCGTTCCCGCCACTGATTCGAACCACATAACGCTTCCATTCTTCACCCAGAGCGTCAGCAGCAACTTCTGTGGCCATACGCTTCTCGTAGAAGGTTCGAAGTTTTCGTTCATCGCCCACTTCAATGAGCTTCTGGCAGCCAGTAGCCGGGAAAGAGATGTTCAGCTTCATTCTGAAGCAGCCGACAGCCTCCGCGGCGCCACGAAAAAGAGCAAAAGTCAGAACTTTTATTATGAAGCCATTTCCTTAACTATTTCCATTTTCTAAATAACTTGGTTGAAATGAAAACCCAAATACAGTTGGACTCTTTTCACAAGAAAAGTATTCATGTTTTTCACTATCACTTGATATTAACTGTTACTAGCCAAAGGCAAAAATACGAGAATCTAGAACAAGGACCTACCTGGTATAAGTAAACAGAATACAAAAATTAACTTTAGACATAAATTACCAAATTAGTAAATCAAGTTAGTACAAACATATATATTAATTTGTGTAAATGGAGACTATACAGTGCATTAGTTAGGACCTGAAATTTCTCACATGTGACTGTGTGTATTCTTCATTCATTCATTCAAAAATAATCTATTGTATACATATAATTGGATAGGAACAATGTTAGGCACAAGTGATACAATGGTGAGCAAAACGCTAAACAAATAATGTCCCTATTGGATATACTAATAGGAAAATAGAGAAAGTGTTATTAAATAAATATAAAAATTCAACCATAAATTGCACCATTATAGAAAAGTGGATGGCTTTATTAAACCATAAGGCTAAAGAACTTGGTGATATCTTCCTTGAAGAACTGATAAATAACTTGAGATCTTAAGGATAGCTAGGGGAAACCAGAAAAAAAAAAAGAATTAAGAATTCACGAGGGAAGAAAATGAATTGTCCCCACTCTGTAGTAGGAAGCATCATGGTATATACAAGAAAGTGCGAAGTTCATTATGACTGAAATTCAAGTTGGAGACTGAGATAGAGAGTAGAATAGAAAGGTGGGTGAGGGGCTCACCATGAAGTGGACTGCATGTGGTGTTGAGAATTTCAGTTTTCTGTCATAAGGGCCAGAAGAAAGTCATCAAAGGCTTTAAATAGGAACACAAGTTGTGACATATTCATATCAATTCTATTTTCCTCTGAAAAATATACTTCTGTTTACATTCTAGAGGCCATAGTGGAGGGAGGAGGTTGAGCAAGTCAAAGTTTTGAGCAAATAAGAAAACTCCTGCAGCAGTCCAAGTGTGAACTGTGTAGCTATGATGGATGTGGAGAGAGAGAGAAAAAAAAAAAGATTTAAAGCACATTCAGTGGGTAAAAGGGCTTCCCTGGTGGCTCAGTGATAAAGATTTCTCCTGCCTATGTAGGAGACTCAGGTTTGATCCCTGGGTCGGGAAGATCCCCTGGAGAAGGAAATGATAACCTGCTCCTGTATTCTTGCCTGGGAAATCCCATGGACAGAGGAGTCTGGCAGGCTATAATCCATGGAGTCACAAAAGAGTTGGACACAGTTTAGCCACTAATTAACAAGCAGTGGTTAAAAACAGAAGTTTTGGAGATAGGTTGAATAAAAGGAGCTTGGAATAGGGGTGAGGGATGAATTCTAGGTTTCCAGTTTTTACAGTTAATTGGATGGTGGTGCTAATCTCTAAAATGGAAAACTCTAGGCTAGAATGACTGGGAGGTATTGGGGGAAGATGATGAGTTTAATCTTGGAAGAACTGAGTTGAGTTATCTTTCAAATATCCAAGAGGAACTATCAGAGAGTTAGGCAAATATACAAACATGGTATCCAGGGGTGAGGTCTTAATGGAGATTTATCTATGTATAATTGATAATTAAAGCTGTCAGTAATGATTAGATTCCTGGGAGAGGAAGTATAGGGGAAAATGTTGTAGAACTCACTTGAGGAACTCAGACATTGAGAGGAACAGACAAACTGGAAAAGAGATGAATGGACATAATTTAAGAGGTAGGAGAAAACTAGGAGAAGGGAGTGTTGCAGAAAGAAAGTAAATTGATGAGCATAGTTGGTGATGTTTGGAATTATAATAAGGCTTCCCAGTTGGTGCAGTGGTAAAACTATGGTAAAAATTATGCCTGCCAGTATAAGAGAGGCAAGAGACATGGGTTTGATCCCTGGGTCAGGAGGAGGAAACAGCAACCCACTCCAGTATTCTTGCCTAGAAAATCCCATGAGCAAGGGAGCCTGATGGGCTACAGTCCACGGAGTCGCAAAGAGTCAGACACAACTAAGCACACACTCATAAATAATAAGGCATGAAAAATATCCTTAAATTTTAATGATAGAGAGATCATAGTTAGCTTAGCATTCTGAAATAGTAAGAAGTGGAAGTGAAAACTACATACACCAAAGTGTTAGTCTGGGTATGTTTAATATAAACATTAGGTTCAAAGAATTAATGCAGTTACTATATAATGGACTTCCCAGGTGGCACTAGTGATAAAGAACGTGCCTGCTGGTGCAGGAGACATAAGAGATGTGGGTTCAATCCCTCGGTCAGGAAGGTGGGCATAGCAACCCACTCCAGTATTCTTGCCTGGATAATCCCATAGGCAGTCTGGCAGGCTACAGTCCAAGAAGTCACAAAGAGTTGGACATAACTGAAGCAATTTAACATGCATATGCACACTCTGTAATATGAAGTATAATGTAAAGTGGGAAAGTGTTCCATCTCATCAGCCAAAAGAAGCGTTCTTTAATATGTTTACTTAAAATTGACAATACTTAAGTATTCTAGGCACACAGTTTTACATGGGAAACAGTGTTGGATGTCAATAAGAACCTTGGCCCAGAAGTTATAACTCACCAAGTCAAAGCAAAACTTCATGTGGCTAAATGCATGAATCTTTTGTGAACCTCAGTATCTTCCTAAATGATAGATTTAATGGTAATCACTAACATATATCAGGATTGTTTTGGAGATTCAGAAAGGAAAAGAGATGGAAAATATATAGGATATAATCTATAAAGCTTATGTAAATAAATCAGAAATAGATTGCTCTGATTGTGTGTAATGGCATCCTAAATGGTATCTCTATGTCAGGTCTTGTTACCCAGGATTCTACCCTCTAACTGGCACCCTGTGTTATCCCTGCTATATTCTCCCCTCTGAAGTTCTAGTGCTTAATATAATATCTATGTCTTATACTTTTGTGTCTCCCTACAGCGCCCAAGGCTTCCTTAGTGGCTCAGTTGGTAAAGAATCCACCTGCAATACAGGAGCCTGGGTTTGATCCCTGAGTCAGCAAGATCCCCTGGAGAAGGAAATGGCTACCTACCCCAGTTTCCTTACCTGGAAAATCCCATGGACAGAGGAGCCTGGTGGGCTACCATACATTGGGTTACAAAACTCAGACATGACTCATTGACTAAACCACCACCACCACAATGCCCAAGGTAATACTTTTCACATATTATAACCACAAAGATGTATTATTTAAATCTCAGAAAAACATGTTAGATACATTTATTGTTTGTTATATATTCAGACATACCTTGAGAGATTCTGCTTCACTGCTGTCATGTCTTATTGTGTTCACACAGTAATTTTTTTCCACTGGCTTTTACAAAGTGTAATTAATTGAAGTAAATAATTACAAAGCAAAGCAGTCAGTATTGACATTTGCATTTTTTAAAACCCTGTTGACTCAGTGTTGTTTCCACATTTATCTGAAGTCAAAATGCTGACAAACTTACTAAACACACTTATGTGTTCTAACTTTAAAATACAATTGTATTTTCTCATCTTTCCTAGCTGTTTTGCTTTCTCTTACTTCCCCTACCTTGAGTCAGTTAAGGACGGCCGTGTTTCACTCAGCGCTAGAGGATATGCACAGACTTAGCTTAATAAATACCAAGCTGAAACCTGACAGGAATCAGCTGTGCCCCTCTCCAGATTGATGGGCCTTTTCCAGGAAGCTTTAATGTGCACATAAAATGTCAACTCTCTGAAATAATTTGCAGAAGATTAGTTCCATGGTGATTCAATTTGATAAGAATGGGTATTAAGAACTACCTCAGTGGACTTATTTGTACCAGTCTGGCTTATTGGTCATTTCCATAAAGATCACTGAAGTGTAGAAGATAAACTAGCAGGAAGAATAGCTCTAGAACTGTCAGCCCCCAACCCTCCTGACCTGCCAGCCTTCTGGTTGCTGAATGTTTTCAGTTTGCTTAATATATATCTCTGTTACATACATTTATGACCCAGGATTCAAATATGCAGCTATCACTGTCAGCCTTTTGCCCTCAAATTACAACACCTGAATTCGAATTGTCTTCATCATATTTTATTTGTTTTTAAATGAGAGACCTGTACTATTATTTGTCATCTTAAAAGTAATAAGCTGGAGGGAAATGTCAAAGTAGAAAATATTTTTGCCCGTGAAAAGTGGATTCCTGGATAACATTTCTGATTTGTTTCTTTTTGTTTTTGTTGTTAAATTTTCTTACTTTTCAAATTCTTTGGTCATCAGGAAAAAAATATCAAGTGGAACATATTTAAAATGATGAGTTAATATATTTGTCAAACAGTCATTTACAATACCCAGAAATAGTAAAACAAAGAATTCTCTGTAACCTAGAAAAAAGGTCCACTGTCGTTTTGTTCCCTGTAAATTTGAGGTTCTGAACGTCACCTAAAGAATACAGTGAAACACAGAGTGGTTGGTAAGAAATGGATTTATTTAGAGAGAAACACACTCCACTGACAGAGTGTGGACCATTTCAGAAGGTGAGAGAGCCCCAAAATATGGCATTATTAGTTTTTATGAGATGGGTAATCTCATAGGCTAATGAGTGGGAGGATTATTTTGATTATTTCCAGGAAGGGGCAGGGATTCCAAGAATTGAGCCACTGCCCACAATTTGATCTTTTACAATTAGCTTTAGAACTGTCATGGTGCTGGTGGGTGAGTCACTAAGCTTATGCTAATATATTGCAATGAGCATACAATGAGGCTCAAGATCTACTAGAAGTCAAATCTGCTGCCATCTTGGACCTAGTTGGTCCTAGCCAGTATTTGTCAGATCTTAAGTATATGCATGAGTGTGTGTGCTTCATCGTTCAGTCATGTCTGACTCTTTGAGACCACATGGACTGGAGCCTCTCAGGCTCCTCTGTCCATGAAATTCTCCAGGCAAGAATACTGGAGTGAGTTGCCTTTCCCTTCTCCAAGGGATCTTCCCAACCCAGGGATCGAACCCAGGTCTTCACTGTAGGTGGATTCTTTACTCTGAGCCACCAAGGAAATTTTATTTAAAGATTATTTCTTTACCCCTTCACTTCTGTTTCAATTTTAGTTGAGACAATGAGTGTCATCAAACTATAAAACTTAATATATGAGATATATAATATAAAGCAGAAACATAAAGAACATTTACAGGTAAAGACGCATAAAAACTATCACACTGTAGTGACTTTTATGCAGAAGATCTCAGGATCAAAGCGTAGCTTTTCAAAAATTACACATAATGATTATTTTGTGAAGCTTTTGTTAACCATTTGCTTTCACCTTCTAAAGTCTTTGGAAAGAGGTTCACATTCGTTCATATTGCTCCTTTTCACCTCCTTATTTCTTCCCTTTGTGCTTAAAAAGGCTACTTAATATTCTTAAGACATTTCCTTTTTTTTGCAACACTATTCTCTTCAGATGTTTTCCTACTTAAATGTTAAGGAATACATTGAAATACACTACAAAATCATATAAACTAAACTACAAAATGAGGCCTTTAATACATCAGCATCCAGTATTTGAGTGACAACACTAAAATAAGTTAGAATATTGGTTTTTAATACTAAACTTAAAAAGTGATATGAATCATAATTACAGAAATCTGATGAGAATGAATATGGTGATTATGCTCTTGTGTTAAGCTTCTTCAGTCATGTCCAACCTGGCTCTTTGTGACCCCATGGACTCTAGCCCACCAGGCTCTTCTGTCCATAGGAATCTCCAGGCAAGAATACTGGAGTGGGTAGCCATGCCCTCCTCCAGGGGATCTTCCCAACCCAGGGATCAAAACTGTGTCTCTTATGTCTCCTACATTTCAGGCAAGTCCTTCCATTAGCACTACCTGGGAAGCTCAATGATGATTTCAAATGAAAATATTCAATAACCATATATCCATATACGCCAGCAGCTGAATGCTACATAAAAGGAAGAATACTGTTTTTAACCCATGTTTACACATTATCTTTCTAGTATATACAGTAGAGTTGGGCACAAGGGTTTTGGGGTTTTTCCACTAAATCTCTTATGAGAGGTATAAGTCCATCCTCTTCTAAGTGGTACTTACACTACAGCCTTAATTAATATACCCCCGACCCACTGACCACCCTAACCATTGCAGGGAACAGCCACTGTAGTGTCATGCTGCAACGTCCCCCTCTGGGCACTGCTGCTGCTACCACTCATCCTGCAGTGCCATCTCTCTCATCTCAACAAGCTCCACATATGCCCTTCCACAGCACTCCACATCTCAATACACTGGACACATATGTGGTACTGGTACGTTGGATCCAGAAGCTAAGGATTACTCATGTTTTCCTGTGTGTGTGTGTGTGTGTGTGTGTGTGTGTGTGTGTGTGTTTTAGTCACTCAGTTGTGTCTGACTCTGCAACCCCATAGACTGTAGCCCACCAGGCTCCTCTGTCCTTGGAATTCTGGCAAGAATACTAGAGTGGGTTGTCTTTCCCTTCACCAGGGGATATTCCTAACCTAAGGATCAAACCCTGGTCTTTAGATTCTTTACCATCTGAGCTATCATGGAAGCCCATCTTTTCCTTTATTCCTTGGTAAAGCTAGTTTTTACTCTTAACCTAATTCTACCAAATTTTTCGTAAAGCCACTGTCATAGATTTAAATTACAGATTCCCCCCAGCCCTAGTAACTACAGATGAGTGCATGAGGTGAGTTGGTGAAGGATTTGGGTAACATATCCCATACACTAAAATAATTTCTTCTCTCCAAACCTGACACTCTTTTATGGAGTCAAGTTTGATTCCATAAAACTTATCTTTACTTAAAACATTTATAAAGCACTTGCTGCTGCTGCTGCTAAGTCGCTGCAGTCGTGTCCGACTCTTGTGCGACCCCATAGACAGCAGCCCACCAGGCTCTGCCGTCCCTGGGATTCTCCAGGCAAGAATTCTGGAGTGGGTTGCCATTTCCTCTTCCAATGCAGGAAAGGGAAAAGTGAAAGTGAAGTCGCTCAGTCATGTCTGACTCTTAGCGACCCCATGGACTGTAAGCCTACCAGGCTCCTCCGTCCATAGGATTTTCCAGGCAAGAGTACTGGAGTGGGGTGCCATTGCCTTCTCCTATAAAGCACTTACTTTGTGCCAAAAAAAAAAAGTGAAAGTCATTCAATCGTGTCGCTCTTTGTGATCCCATGGATGGTAACCTGCTAGGCTCCTCTGTCCATGAAATTCTTCAGGTAAGAATACTGGAGTGGGTAGCCATTCCCTTCTCTAGGTGATCTTCCTGACCCAGGGATCAAACCTGGGTCTCCTGCATTGCAGGCAGATTCCTTACTGTCTGAACCACCAGGGAAGCCACAATGTGTACCAAATGTTATTCTAAATACTTTATTAACATTAATCCCTCTAATTCATACTCCAGATCTAAGAATGAATTACTCTTATTAGCCTCATTTCATAGATGAAGAAACAGCAGCAGAGAAAGGTTAACTAGTTCAAGGTCACACAATGAATGAAACAAAGAGTCAAGCTTCAAACTCAGGCATGCAGGCTCCAGCTCTGTGCTATTAATAGCTCCACTGAAGCAGTCTGCCTCTGTCCTCATGGAAAGCGACTCAGTATCTCATGTAAATATACACCTGGAAACTTGACCCTGAAATTTGGAAAACTCAGCAGTGGCCATAGGACTGGAAAAGGTCAGTTTTCATCCCAATCCCAAAGAAAGGCAATGCCAAAGAATGTTCGGACAACCACACAATTGTACTCATCTCACACGCTAGTAAAGTAATGCTCAAAATTCAACAAGCCAAGCTTCAGCAATATATAAACCGTGAACTTCCAGATGTTCAAGCTGGTTTTAGAAAAGGCAGAGGAACCAGAGATCAAATTTCCAATATCTGCTAGATCATTGAAAAAGCAAGAGACTTTCAGAAAAAAACATCTATTTCTGCTTTATTGACTAGGCCAAAGCCTTCGACTGTGTGGATCACAATAAACTGTGGAAAATTCTTCAAGAGATGGGAATACCAGACCACCTGACCTGCCTCTTGAGAAACCTGTATGCAGGTCAGGAAGCAATAGTTAGAACTGGACATGGAACAACAAACTTGTTCCAAATAGGAAAAGGAGTACATCAAGGCTGTATATTGTCACCCTGCTTATTTAACTTATATGCAGAGTACATCAAGAGAAACACTGGGCTGGAAGAAGCACAAGCTGGAATCAAGATTGCTGGGAGAAATATCAATAACCTCAGATATGCAGATGACACCCCCCTTATGGCAGAAAGTGAAGAGGAACTAAAAAGCATCTTGATGAAAGTGAGAGAGGAGAGTAAAAAAGTTGGCTTAAAGCTCAACATTCAGAAAACTAAGATCATGGCATCTGGTCCCATCACTTCATGGCAGACAGATGGGGAAACAGTGGAAACAGTGTCAGATTTTATTTTGGGGGGCTCCAAAATCACTGCAGATGGTGATTGCAGCCATGATATTAAAAGACGCTTACTTCCTGGAAGGAAAAGTATGACAAACCTGGATAGCATATTGAAAAGCAGAGACATTACTTTGCCAACAAAGGTCCGTCTAATCAAGGCTATGGTTTTTCCAGTGGTCATGTATGGATGTGAGAGTTGGACTGTGAAGAAAGCTGAGCACCGAAGAATTGATGCTTTTGAACTGTGGTGTTGGAGAAGACTCTTGAGAGTCCCTTGGACTGCAAGGAGATCCAACCAGTCCATCTTAAAGGAGTTCAGTCCTGGGTGTTCATTGGAAGGACTGATGTTGAAGCTGAAATTCCAATACTTTGGCCACCTCATTCGAAGAGTTGACTCATTGGAAAAGACTCTGATGCTGGGAAGGATTGGGGGCAGGAGGAAAAGGGGACCACAGAGGATGAGATGGTTCGATGGCATCACTGACTCGAGGGACATGAGCTTGGGTAAACTCCGGGAGTTGGTGATGGACAGGGAGGTCTGGCATGCTGTGATTCATAGAGTCGCAGAGAGTCGGACACGACTGAGTGACTGAACTGAACTGAAACCTTATCCACATTCCATATTATTCTAAAACTGCAACCCACTGCAGAGATATTATGCCCTGGATATGGCTTCAGTCATATGAAACTTAACACATATATTCATCAATCCTTATCCTTTTGTTTCAAAGCTTAGGCAATTGCCAAGGTGCATATTCCAATCTTTCCTTTTATTTCTGAATATTCCTCTTCTAATCATATCCTTTTTTGTACACTGCAAAGCAACTAGCCCCTATGATGGAAAGGACAACTTTTTTAGTGTTAGTAGTAGAAGGTCTTGTGGGACACCAAAAAAAAAAAGATGTCCTTTTCATCATAGGGGACTGGAATGCAAAAGTAGGAAGTCAAGAGATCTGGAGGAACAAGCAAGTTTGGCCTTGGGGTACAAAATGAAACAGGACAAAGGATAACAGAGTTTTGCCAAGAGAATGCACTGGTCATACAAACACCCTCCTCCAACAACACAAGAGACAACTCTACACATGGACATCACCAGATGGTCAATACTGAAATAACAATATTATATTTTGTGATTATATCATTATATTATTATTAATATATTATTAAATATTATTAATTATTATTTAAATTAATATAATTTAATACTTATAATAATTCTTGATTAATTCTTTTCAGCCAAAGATGGAGAAGCTCTATACAGTCAGCAGAAACAGGACTGGGAGCTGACTGTGGCTCAGATCATAAATTCCTAATTGCCAAATTCAGACTGAGATTTAAGCAAGTCGGGAAAACCATTAGACCATTCAGATACGACCTATATCAAATCTTATGATTATACAGTGGATGTGACAGATTCAAGGGATTAGATCTGATAGAGTGCCTATAGAACTATGGACAGAGGTTCATAACATTGTACAAGAGGCCATGATCAAAACAATCCCCAAGGGAAAAAAAAATGCAAAAACAGAGAATAATTGTCTAAGAAGGCCTTAAAAATAGCTGAGAAAAGAAGAGAAGCAAAAGACAAAGGAGAAAAGGAAAGATACACCCATGTGAATGCAGAGTTCCAAAGAATAGCAAGGAGAGATAAGATAGTCTTCCTAAGTGATCAATGCAAAGAAATAGATGAAAACAATAGAATGGGAAAGACTAGAGATCTCTTCAAGAAAATTAGAGATATCAAGGGAAAATTTCATGCAAAGATGGGCACAACAAAGGACAGAAACAGTATGGACCTAACTGAAGCAAAAGGTATTAAGAAGAGGTGGCAAAAATACACAGAAAATCTATGCAAAAAAGATCTTCATGACCCAGATAACCATGACGGTGTGATCACTCTCCTAGAGCCAGACATCCTGGAATGTGAAGTCAAGTGGGCCTTAGGAAGCACTATGAACAAAACTAGTGGAGGTGATGGAATTCCAGTTGAGTTATTTCAAATCCTAAAAGATGATGCTGTGAAAGTGCTGCACTCAACATGCCAGCAAATTTGGAAAACTCAGCAGTGGCCACAAGACTGGAAAAGGTCAGTTTTCATCCCAATCCCAAAGAAAAGCAATGCCAAAGAATGTTCAAACTACTGCACAATTGCACTCATCTCATATGCTATCAAAGCAATGTTCAAAATTCTCCAAGCTAGGCTTCAACAGTATGTGAACTGAGAAATTCCAGATGTTCAAGCTGATTTTAGAAAAGGCAGAGGATGGCAGAAAGCAAAAAGGAACTAAATAGCCTCTTGATTAAAGTGAAAGAGGAAAGTGAAAAAGCTGGCTTAAAACTCAACATTCAAAAAACTAAGGTCGTGATACCCATTACTATTACTTCATGGCAAATAGACGGGGAAACAATGGAAACAGTGACAGACTTTATTTTGGGGGGCTCCAAATTCACTGCAGATGGTGACTACAGCCATGAAATTAAAAGACACTTTCTCCTTGAAAGAAAAGCTATGACTAACCTAGACAGCATATTAAAAAGCAGAGACATTATTTTGTTGACAAAGGTCCGCATAGTCAAATCTGTGTTTTTTTCCAGTAGTCATGCATGGATGTGAGAGCTGGAACATAAAGAAGGCTGAACACTAAAGAATTGATGCCGTTGAACAGTGGTGTTGGAGAAGACTCTTGAGAGTCCCTTGGATTGCAAGGAGATCCAATCAGTCAATCCTAAAGAAAATCAGTCCTGAATATTCATTGGAAGAATTGATGCTAAAGCTGAAACTCCAATACTTTGGCCACCTGATGCGAAGAACTGACTCATTGGAAAAGACCCTGATGCTGGGAAAGATTGAAGGCAGGAGGAGAAGGGGTCGACAGAGGAGGAGTGGGTTGGATAGCATCACTGAGTTGATTGTCATGAGTTTGAGCAAGCTTTGGGAGTTGGTGATGGACTAGGAATCCTGGTGTCCTTAGTTCATGGGGTAGCAAAGAGTCAGACATGACTGAGTGACTGAACTGATTGAACTGAGGCAAACAGCATAGAATAGAATTTAAGTGTGTGGATTTCTCACTGATCTATCTGTTTATGAGTCCAGACTGCCACTTTTTATGTGACCTTAGGCAAGTTACTTACCCTTTTTGTGGCTCAATTTTCCAAAATGTAAAATAGGGGAACAATAAAACTTACTTTATAGGGTACTAATTAAATTATTTAAAGTGTGTACAGCACCTAAATATTGTCTAGGATGTGGTAAGCATTATGTCAGAGTGTATGTTGTATATTTGTAAAGCCTGCTACTATTTCTATATTGTAGTTTGAACCTTGCTATTACTGAACAATTATTATTCGTACTTCTTTGTAATTCTAGAAGTGCACAGTTTGTTACCTAAATCTGATAAGTATAGTAAAGCAACAATAAACAAATTATTATATCCACTTACCCTTATACTGTTGACAAGAAGCCAGCTAAAAGATAAAGACTTAAAACAGGAATATAATACAAATTTCTCTGTGTTTGCGATAGCTCTTACTCTGTGTAATTCCACCCAGACTTCAGATATTTTTCTAATCATGTGGGAAGCATACCTGTTAAATTACAAATATTTCTGAGAGGAAAATACCAAGGAGATATTGGAAATTTTAATGGAGTTTTTTAACCTTTTGATTAATGTACACAGATACCAAGAATCAAATATACTTAAATACTTCAAACAAATAGTTCATGGTCCATATTTCCATGCATTTTAACCACTTAACGTGTAATAGGTTGACTTTTGAAATGACAGGCCAAATAAGTTACACATTTTTTTCATAGCATATGTAAACACTGGTATAGAACATTTAATTTCTGATTTTATTATTGAGTGGTATTTTAAAACTCTGATAAAGTAATAGGATTTGATCACATATGATTACTAATATGCTCACAAACTGAGGTCAAATATAAGATGATTAGTCAATTTATATCTAATATTGTTTATAATCCTGTGCTATTAGAAATGTCAACTGAGCAGTAACTTAAAAAAAATTGACACTCTATTTTCTTATCTTTCTTTTAAATGTCATACCAAAGAGCAAAATACATGTGGGACAGAAAGTCTTATGAGTTGTTCTCAGACTAAAGTTTTTGTATGTTGAAGTCAGTATGTGTTTTGGTTTCATTTATATGATATCACCTTATTTCAATGAAACCTAGAATGCAAACAAGTTGAAACATAGCATAAAAGGGAAAAATCTAAAGGTGCTGACAGTGAGATGAGAGAGCTTACTGCCTCCAATTCTGGGCCATTCAACTCCTTCAGCAGTTCTCCAGCATACATTCAACTGGATAGCCGGGTAGAAGCCATTCTTTGGTATGTCTTCTATTTTGTAATATTATTCAACACTTTCAAAGTCAAGTTTCACATTCAGATTCTGGCTCCTGGAGCTCCTGACATACATTTACCAGATTTCCATAAGTAACGGAACTCCCTTTAATCATGCAACATATATTTATTGAAACTTGAATAATTGACCATCTCTGTGCTGGGTTCTGAAATAGTTCCTACTATAGAAATGTTTGGAGACCACTGACAAAAATATACAAGTTCACACGGTTGCTTCATGTCAGATATATCTACAAGACATGATGGAAGTTTATGGTAGTGATTCCCAATTCAGAGGGGGCACTTAGAGAAGGAATCTGGAGGAAGGAAAGACAACACATATGAGGTCTGAAGTATTAACAAGAGTTACTTGAGAGTCTGAAGAGTGTAGTGTCAACAGACACATGCTTTGAAGTCATTGAATTTCAATTCTACCAACAATAGGTTATATAAACTTGGCAGAGTGCAAGGTGTCCATTATAACATGGTCTCTCATCAAAGGAGCAAGTCGTGGTGAAAACCAACCAAAGCTCTACTTAACAACCCATAGGCCATGGAAATACCTGTACCTGATAAAGTACACATTTTCTAATTCACAGGCACAGTAGGGACTAAAGACAGACCTGACGTTGGTTTAGTGACTTGACCTCATTATCCCTCAGTTATCTAAAAGGTACATTATAACAGTAACTATCACATAGTGTTGTGAGGATTATATGAAATAACTCCTATAATTTGCTTTGTAACTAGGTAATGAAAGTCATTCAGTCATGTCAAAGTCTTTGCGACCTGACGAACAGTAAGTAGCCCACCAGGATCCTTTGTCCACGGAATTCCCCAGGCAAGAATTCTGTACTGAGTAGGCAGAACACAATAAATGGTATTGTCATCACTAGAAAAGATGAAAATGGGAAGAAAACATGGATGAGAGTGGTTTCCAACTCTAATATCCTTCCACATTGAAGCCTAACACTATGAAAACAAGAAAAAAAAGAGAAAATATACTGAGATATGGGACTAAGATCATGGCATCTGGTCCCATCACTTCATGGCAAATAGATGGGGAAACAGTGGAAACAGTGGCTGAGTTTATTTTGGGGGGCTCCAAAATCACTGCAGATGGTGATTTCAGCCATGAAATTAAAATATGTTTAGTCCTTGGAAGGAAAGTTATGACCAACCTAGACAGCATATTAAAGAGCAGAGACATTACTTTGTCAACAAAGGTCCATCTAGTCAAGGCTATGGTTTTTCCAGTAGTCATGTATGGATGTGAGAGTTGGACTATAAAGAAAGCTGAGTGCTGAGGAATTGATGCTTTTGAACTGTGGTGTTGGAGAAGACTCTTGAGAGTCCCTTGGACTGCAAGGAGATCCAACCAGTCAATCTTAAAGGAAATCAGTCCTGAATATTCATTGGAAGGACTGATGCTGAAGCTAAGGCTCCAATACTTTGGCCACCTGATGTGAACAACTGACTCACTGGAAAAGACCCTGTTGATGGAAAAGACTGAAGGAAGGAGAAGGCGACGACAGAGAATGAAATGCTGGATGGCATCACCGACTCAATGGACATGAGTTTGAGCAAGCTCCAGGAGTTGGTGATGGACAAAGAAACCTGGCGTCCATGGGGTCACAAAGAGTCAGACACAGCTGAGCAACTGAACTGAACTGAACTGAGAAGGAAACTGGAATGAGAAGAGAAAAGCGTATTTACTTCTTGCTGCCCCTGATGGTATTGTTCGGCCGGAGCTGTTTCTTCCAACAGCTGTAGGTGGTTCTCCTGCTTCTTTTTACACTTTTAGAATGAGTCTCATCATTCTGCCTTAGTGGGACCAGCAACACACAAATTACATTTTTTTTTTTCTCCAGGATCTAAGTTCTAGATTATTGTTGCCCTTTTCAGAGATTCTTGATCTAACAATCTAATTTCTTCCTTTTGTTCTCCTAGTTTTGCATTTTTGCAGTTATTATCTCTGATTTATTTCTGTGCTCTCTTTTTACTCAGAGAGGCTTCCAACTGCTTTAAAACAAATTATTTATATTAAATATCTTTTGTTGAAATACCTGGTGTGGTATTTCACACAGTATAGAATCTGCCTGAAGTGCAGGAGACCCAGGTTGAATCCCTGGGTCAGGAAAATCCCCTGGAAAGAAATGGCAACCTACTCCAACATTCTTGCCTGGAGAATTCCATGGAGCCTGATTGGCTACAATCCATGAAGTTGCAAAGAGTCAGATATGACTAAGTAACACACACACACAGAAACTCACACACACACACACACACACACACGTATCCTCAGCACATTATGCCTTAAATATTTCTTTTTAAAATACCTATTTACTTCTGTTTTAAAATTTTTACTGTCTGTCTTAAATTAGAGTCCTCCCATGGTTGCCCAATGCATATATATACTGCTACAAGATTAATTCTTAAAATTAAAAACAAGTAGTTTGGTTTCTATTTTTAAACTTTTGATGTTTCAGTCTTATCTATTATTTAATACCTGACACTTTCACCCTCCTTATAAAGTTTTCCAAAATCAGACCTGACTTGGGACTTCCCTGGTGGTTGGGGTTAAGGCTCTTATCTTCCACTGCAAGGGGCCCTGGGTTCCATTACTGATCAGGGAACTATGATCCTACATGCCTTGAGGCCAGAAAAAAATATTAGACCTGGCTGTAAGAAGACAATAACCACTTTTCCCCAGCCAAAACCTACTTCCCAAATAGGTTTCTTCTCATCTATTATTAACCTTTCTTCTCATCTATTATTCATTACCCCTAACAAAAAGAGAATATATTCTTCAGTTTGGGGACTCTTTCTTCTATTTCCTTTGGTGATGGTGGTTTAGTCACTAAATCATGTCTGACTCATGTGACCCCATAGACAGTAGCCCACCAGGCTCCTCTGACCATGGGATCTTCCAGGCCAGAGTACTTGAGTGGGTTGGCATTTCCTTCTCTAAGGGATCTTCCTCACCCAAAGATCAAACCCCAGTCTCCTGCACTGCAGGAGGGTTCTTTACCATCTGAGCCACCAGGGAAGCCCATTATCTATAATAAAGCAATATATCAATATTTTCTCAAAGAAAATCAAAATTCTCACTCTCTAGCATCCTTTATCAAAATTCATCAGTAACCGTAATAATTCTATAGAATTTATTTTTGTTATTATTCCTTTGATTACTTAATTACATGTACCTTTATCATTTTTCTACTTTGTATTCAGTTTCTCATCTCTCTACCTTGGTGGAAGCTCCTAAATGAATTTTTGGAGGGAATTACTTTTTACATTTACATTTCCAGATGTACAAGCTGGATTTAGAAAAGGCAGAGGAAAAAGAGGTCAAGTTGTCAACATCCATTGGGTCATTAAAAAAAGCAAGGTAATTCCAGAAAAACCTCTACTTCTGCTTCATTGACTACATGAAAGCCTTTGACTGTGTGGATCACAACAAACTATGGAAAATAGTAAAAGAGATGGGAATACCAGACCACCTTACCTGCCTACTGAGAAACCTGTATGCAGGTCAAGAAGCAACTGTTAGAACTGGACATGGAACAGACTGGTTCCAAATTGGGAAATGAGTATGTCAAGACTGTATATTATCACCCTGCTTGTTTAGATTCTATGCAGCATACATCATGTGAAATGCCAGGCTGGATGAAGCTCAAGCTGGAAACAAGATAGAAGGCAGAAATATCAATAACCTCAGATATGCAGATGACACCATCCTAATGGAAGAAAGTGAAAAGGAACTAAAGAGCTTCTTGATGAAGGTGAAAGAGGAGAGTAAAAAAGCTGGCTTAAAACTCAACATTCAAAAAACTAAGATCATGGCATCTGGTCCCATCACTTCTTAACAAATAAAAGGAGAAACAATGGAAACAGTGGCAGACTATTTTCTTGGGCTCTAAAATCATTGTGGACAGTGACTGCAGCCATGAATTTAAAAGATGCTTTCTCCTTGGAACAAAAGCTATGAAAAACCTAGACAGCATATTAGAAAAAAAGAGACATCATTTTGCTGACAAAGGTTCTTATAGTTTAAGCTATGGTTTTTTCAGTAGTCATGTATGGGTGTGAGACTTGAACCATAAAGAAGGCTGAGCACTGAAGAATTGATGCTTTTGAACTGTGGGGCTAAGGAAGACTCTTGAGAGTCCCTTGGACACCAAAGAGATCAAACCAGTCAGTCCTAAAGGATGGATATCAACTCTGAATATTCATTGGAAAGGCTGATGCTGAACCTGAAGCTCCAATACTTTGGCCACCTGATGCAATGAGCCGACTCACTGGAAAAGACCCTGATGCTGGGAAAGATTGAAAGCAGAAGGAGAAGGGGGTAACAGAGAATGAGATGGTTGGATAGCATCACCAGTTCAAGGGACATGTGTTTGAGCAAACTCCAGAAGATAGTGAAGGACAAGGAAGCCTGTCGTGCTGCAGTCCAGCAAAGAGTCAGACACACTGAGCAACTGAACAACAACAGCCTCTCAGTAATTAGTAAAATGCTATAATTATAAATGGCTCCTTAAATGGTTCCTAATAAATATTATTTGCAGACACTCTTCTTATATGTTTTTAATGTATTTACTACTAACAACATTTGACAACAACTTCATTGATTTTATTAAGTACTCTTTAATTGTACTTATTTGGAATGGAAAGTCAAATATTTGGAAATAACTTTTTAAAAAAAATCAATTATCAAATGAAAATTCACAGTAAGTAATTTTCCAAATGTGCTTTTGGGAAAAAAAAATTACCATATGGTTATAACAACAACAAAATCCAATTCAAGACAATTTTGTGTACCTAACAGATTGGAGTTTTATTACAAATATGTTGGTTAGCTAATGAATTCATTTGAGTGTGATTAACTTCTGGATTGTAGCAAACCTGTTTATGTATGAAATTATGGTTTGGAACTATCATTACTCGGTGGCTTGTGAATCAATAATTTGGTTTGTATGTGGAAAATTCAACGTGCATATGGTATGAATGCCACTTGTAAGAATATAATTCACAGGAAATGGATAGTGTGAATTTATGGTGACTGCAAATTGGCTGACAACTTATTTTGTCACATATGCCCAGAAGGAATGCTTTATGTAACCCATAAAAGAGGGTTTTAAGTCCTAAATCTTATTTTCTCCATAGATTGCAATCAAAGGGATATGAAATTATCTTTTTTGGATTTCTTTGCAGTTAGTTGAAATTATAAAAGTGAAGGAATTAAAGGTTTCTCAAAAATTATTTACACTAATAATTTCCACTAATTGTGAAAAAGCCTTTTGAAACAGTTTTTGATTTATCTATGTTTTTACATGTAGAACATGTGTAATGTCTATATTACATGACTTTTAGAAAGTAATATTGAAATTAAGAAAAATTTTCAGTGAGTTGAAATCTGTGCATAATTAGGTAAGACGAGGAAGGTTTTGAACTAATTAATTTTTTTCTTTTAGCATCTGTTTTATTTAGTTTCACCTATAATTACCATTTTGTTTAGTTAATTAGCATCTCCTGCATTGGCAGATGGATTCTTTACCACTAAGCCACCAGGGAAGCCCTCACCAGTGACTTACTTGCTGCTAATTTAAATGGACATATTTCAGCCATTATTGTCCTTGATATCTTGTCAATTTTGTTCTGACTTGAAGATTTTGGAAAGGACAACACTGAAAGTACTCAGAAATAATACCAGATATATAACAAGTAAAACTGGAATGAATCCATTAGTCTGAAAGATTATGAGAATGACTGTGGCTTTAAAAAGAAGTATCTTTTTATTTTAACTTTTTGGAGCAATTTTGTATTCACAGCAAAATTAAGAGGAAGGTAAGGAGATTTTCTATAGACTGCCATATTCCTACATATACATAGCCTCCCTCATTAAAAATATCTCTTAACGAAGGGGTACATATGTTAAAATTGATGAACCTACAATGATACATCAATATCACTTAGAGTCATAGTTTACATTTAGACTCACTCTGGCATCACACAGTCTATGGGTCTGTACAAACACATTCACCATTACAGTATCATACAGAGTATTTTTACTACTCTCAACTCCTGTGTATTTCATCCATTTGTCCCTCCCATCTCCTCACCCCAACCCTGGCAACCATTGATGTTTTTACTGTTTCCATAGTTTTTCCTTTTCTAGAATGGGCTATAGTTGGAATAATACAGTATATAGCCATTATATGCCAATTTCTTTCACTAGCAATATGCATTTAAACTTCCTCCATCTCTTTTAGTATTTGTTATTTCATATGTAATATTCAAGGGAGGGCAATTTTTTCACTGAAAATTTAAAAAGAATACAGTAGAACGATCTAAACATGTATTCATAAATTCTGATGGTGCAAATGTGATCATGGTGATGGGAAAATTATACTAAACTTGATATTGCTCCTTAAGTCATAGGCTCTCCTTTGCTCTGGGAATATAAAAAGCATGCTCTCTGAGCAAGAGGGAATCCTCCAGCAGGTTGCCTTCAGCCTTCATGTGCTCAATCAGCTCTTCTAGGTCTCCAAGCTCCTGGCCTTTGCCTTGGGGCTGGAACATCAGCTCTTCAGGCTTTAGAGCTTTGAGTCTTCAGAGCTCAAAGTTTGGGATAGACAACTTCCATAGTTACATGAGTCAGTTCTTTATAATAAATATATTTCTACATATTGTTGTTTGGTCACTCAGTCATGTCCCACTCTTTGTGACCCCATGGGCTGCAGCATGACAGGCTTCCCTGTCCTTCACCATCTCCTGGAGCTTGCTCAAACTCAAGCCTATTGATGCCATCCAATCATCTCATTCTCTGTCGTCTCCTCCTCTGGCCTTCAGTCTTTCCCAGAATCAGGATCTTTTCCAATGAGTTGGCTCTTTGCATCAGGTGGTCAAAGTATTGGAGCTTCAGCTTCAGCACCAGTCTTTCCAATGAATAGTCAGTGTTGATTTCCTTTAGGATTGACTGGTTTGATCTCCTTGCTGTCCAAGGGATGCCCAAGAGTCTTCTCCAACACCACAGTTTGAAAGTGTCAGTACTTTGACAATCAGTCTTCTTATGGTTCAACTCTCACATCCATACATGACTACTGTAAAAATCATAGCTTTGACTATGTGGATGTTTGTTGAAAAGTAATAACTCTGCTTTTTAGTACGCTGTCTAGATTTGTCATAGTTTCTGTTATAAGGAGCAAGCATCTTTTAATTTCATGGGTGCAGTCACCATCCACAGTGAATTTTGAGCCCAAGGAAAAAAAGTCTGTCACAGTTTCCATTGTTTCCCCATCTATTTGCCATGAAAAGATGGCACCAGATGCCATGATCTTGGGTTTTTGAATGTTGAGTTTTAAGACAGTTTTTTCACTCTCCTCTTTCACTTCCATCAAGAGGCTTTTTAGTTCCTCTTCCCTTTCTGCCATAAGGGTGGTATCATCTGCATATCTGAGGCTATTGATATTTCTCCCTTCAATCTTGTTTCCAGCTTGACCTTCATCCAGCCCAGTATTTCACATGATATGTTCTGCATGTAAGTTAAATCAGCAGGATGACAATATACAGCCTTGACATACTCCTTTCCAGTTGTGAACCAGTCCATTGTTCCATGTCTGGTTCTAACTGTTGTTTCTTAACCTGCATACAGGTTTCTCAGGCGGTCAGTAAGGTAGTCTGGTATTCCCATCTGTTTAAGAATTTTCCATAGTTTGTTGTGATCTACACAGTGAAAGGGCTTAGCGTAGTCAATGAAGCTGAAGTTGACGTTTTTCTTGAATTCTCTTGCTCTTTCTATGATCCAGTGGATATTGGCAATTTGATCTTTTCTACATATACACGTCTTATTAGCTTCATTTCACCAGACAACCGGAATACACCTACTTTCTCATTAATACACATTTCAAATCTGGGGTCTATGTATCTGTCATCTATTTGTGTGTACATATGATTAGAGATAAAGATAGCCAGGTTTATTTGAACAACTCTGTCTCTAGTAGTCTGAAGAATTTCAGGCCTTTTCCATGTGACAATTCTTTGTCATCTAAAAATACTTGGAATTGGTAAATTGTCACAAAGAAAACCTGATAGAACTAAGCTTAAGCCATTCCATTCCCATGAGGCAGTTTAAGTCAGTTATAACAAGGAAGTAGAATAAAAGCTCACAGTGTCCCTTTGTCTTTGTTTCCCACATTATGTCATGAGAAATTCTTTCATGCCTGCCACGTTGTGATATCTCTGATGGTGAATAGAGAAGCCAGTCCCTTAGTGATGCAAATGAGAATGGAAAAGTTGTAATTAGATGTCATCACAGTCAATCATCTTAGACATAAAGGAGGGAAGGAGGTTATCTCAAGGGGGAGAAGCAGTGTGTCCAGATTGTGTCCATGGAAACACAACCTCTTTGTCTACCCTTCTTCAGACATAGGGTTTGGAATCTAAGGTCAGTAACCAAAACTGTCAAGGAAAAACACTTCATCGTTAGAAGACAAGGAAGCAAGTGTCAGTTATTGTATTTATTAGCCCATGTTAGCTTTAGTAGGAGAAAAAGAAAACACCTTGGTAAAAAAACTGTTGCCTCTGACCGATCTGCCTCTTAACTTTTCAATAACACAAAGTTACAACTGACCAAAAAAAAAAACCAACCTGTTTTTTTAGTAGAAACCCTGACAAATTAAAAAACAACTTCCCTAATATTGGCTAAAATTCTCTTAAACAATCAGCTTATCCTAATTCTAAAGATAGTTTGTCACTTTAAGGGATTAAATAAATTGTCCAAGGTCACCCAGCATCCCAAGGGACATCCTGAGAACATTTAATTTCTGAAGAAGTCTGATTCTAAATCCCAGGCCTCTGACTGGAGGACACTTATCACTCAACCACTCTCTGCTTCTCCCTTTTGGAATGTAAGTGCCATGGGGCAGAGAGTGTCCTGTATTTTGTTCACTGCCATATTTCCAGCACCTTAGATAGTACTAGACACATAGCAGGCACTCAGTATGTATTGAGGGATTGTAGGGATTATAGGAGGGATATATATCCAGTACAGTTTGAAATGGCTTGCAAATATTTTTCCTTTGTGTATGTATGTACATGTGTCTATATACACACATATATGAGCATATATGAGAAACACTATTCAAACTAATAGAATATTCTCTATATTTTTTTGTTTTCTAATATGTCTCATTCATATTTTTCACTGGTACAGTGACTAAGCAACCAAATTAAAGTAATTCTTTTTTTAAACAAAATGATGTATTTTGCAAAGTTCATGGTTGATTTAGGACTTGAATTCCTCCTCTGATGTCAGTCTTGGTCACAAGTCACTGAGCAGGCAAAACTTGAAAAGAATGTCATGACTTTGGTCAGCATTTAGTACTTCAGTATGTAAATATTTCATGCAAGATTTTTTTGATGTTACAATACTTGAGATAACTTCTTCTTGGTGTTCCAAATGAAGTCGATGACCTATTATATATGCTGCTAGAAAGATTTTTTAAAAATAAAGTAATGATAATTTGAAATCCTACAATATCTTTCTTTCTAATCCACTAGTAGAAATATTTTTCAGTATGTTCCGTTATAGAATGCTTTTTTAAATGCCAGTTCTGAAGCATTTTGTCTGCAAAAGAACGACATTTTGGTTTAAGAACATTATTAAAACTTGAGTCTTTGTTTAAATGTCAACCTTGAAATGTATTGCATTTCAAAAAAATCAATAAGGTTTCAATTTCCTTTTTGTAAATATATCTTTCACAGGAAGAAAAGTAAGCAAGTGTCAGAGGATCTAACCTCTTGTGGTCACTAACATAGGATTTCTTCTAATTTACCTAGAGTCTTACAAAAAGAACACTTTCAGTTGTTCAGTGTCATTGTTTCGGATTTGCGTATGTGTGTTTCCAAATTGCTGAAAATCAAGGAATTCCAATGTTTTGTCTTAATTGTTACAGTATTCATCCATTGTTTATATATTAATTTGTTTTATTTATTCAACTTCGGTCACACAAAATCTGATATTCTGATTCAAAATGACATATCACATACATGTATGATGTTTATTTTCTAATTATTTTATCATTTAGAGGAATAGGATTTACTGTTTTCCTTTCTTTCTTTAGTATGTGGGAGTTGAGGGACACCCAGGAAGATTATTTTTTCTCTTCATTTAAACAATAGTGTTGGATGACTGCAGTCTTTTCCAAAAGCAAAATGTCAGCCTGTGGCTCTCGAGAGACAGAGCTAAGGAAATTGTTTCTTCTGATAAACCTGCAGTTGACCCTGATGGTCTATTTCGAAAAAAATGGGTCAGATTGGTGAAATATCATTTTTGTTATTTGTCTTTTTGTTTGTAAGCTTGGAATGCCACAGAAGTTTGAGACCCAAGAGCAATGCTGGCATGATCGTCAGGTCGCTGTACCTTAACACATGCCAGAAACAGGAGGATGGGTCTCAAAACACTTACGTTCAGAGAAAAATATAACAGAAAATTTGTGTGTCAAGTTTTTAATGGCAATAATTATGTAAAATTATTCTACTAACCTAAGTCATGTTCATTTGATGCTGTACTTCCATAGCTCCTGAGATCTCAAAATATAGAGCAGCTGCTTAAATAGCGGATGTATGCCTCGTATTAACTATACATTAAAGATTGTCAACAGTTGTTTCTCTCTGGAGATCCTTGAGTGCTACTAAGGATTTTGGAAATGAAGCAGACTGTCAGCAGCCCTGCCCCAAACACAAACACGTATTAACTATTTTATATTCTGAGATATGGCCATAGCATTTTATTAGGAACATTATTAAACTGCCTTAAATGAATTTTTTAAAGCTTGTGATTCTCCAGCTAGTCTGTATAACTACCACCACCATCGTCATCAGGACTAATTATTCTATTTTCGAGGACTTTTCCAAGGTCTTTAGTTATTGTATATTATTTAATCCTTACAATAACCCTATGATGCAGATGCTATAGTTACTCTTATTATGGATGAGGACATGGAAGGATTTAAGTCACTTGTTCACAGTCTAACAACTAAGTATAAGAGCAAAACTTGATCTTATGAATTCTGGCTCCAGTCACGAACCTACTTCTTAAATAAGTATATATTAGTCTTCTCAGGCTGCCTACACAAAATGTCACAAGCCATAGAGTTTAAACAACAGAAACATATTTTCTCACAGTTCTGGAGGTTGGAAATCTGAGCTCAGGGAGCCAACATGATCTGGTCAGCTACCGGTAAGCCTCTCTCCTCAGCTGGCAGGGAGGCACCGTTTCTCTGCGTCCTCACCTTGCCTTTCCTCTGTGTGCACATAGAAAGAGGTTGCTCTCATCTCTGCTTCTTCTTATAAGGACAACAGTTCTATCAGAATAAGGTCCCACCCTTGAAATAATTTTCTTAACCCTAATTACCTGTATAAAGGCTTTATCTCCAAATATTGTCACATTAGAGGTTAAGATTCAACATGTGAATTTTGGAGGGATATAGTTTAGTCCCCAACACGAAAGCATATAAACATAATATTCAATACTATGCCAAAATGTTTTTTTCTAGAAATTTAAACTCTATATTGGTTCAACCTGTTTTATTTTCAAACAGGTTTAAAATATCTTATAGCTCCATTAATACAGAATCTAAAAAAACTTAACTGGGGTGACCTAAGCTGAAAAGAGGTCTATAGTCTTTTGAACAGTTGATGCCTAGATTGTGTCAAAAAATGTAAATAATACAAGAACTAGATTTAAAGAACTAAGAAAATGGATTTTTTCTAGTATCATACTTTATTTATAAGTATTTATACCTGACTATTAAAATTTTGGAGGAAAGACTCACTGCCAACTGAATAGGTTCTCATATCGAATAACTGCATTAGAAACTGTTGCTTCATTTTTTACATTGTAAGGTGTGGAAAAATATGCACCGCTGAAGAACAGGTGAAACAAATTGTAATATTGTTTCCTCTAAGAACTCCAAAATGTTGAAAAATATGGACAAGATGTGACTTCAGTTGAAAAGCCATGTACAGGAAGTACAATTTGATATGGAACCTTGCTTCTCAAGATGTGGTCCAGGGATGGGCAGCACCAATATCCCCAGGATGTTGGAAATTCTCATTCCAGTTCTAATGAATGAGAATCTGTATTTTCTCAGTATCTTCTGGTGAATTTCAAGAACATTATTGCATAAGATGTATTAGTATAAGGAATGTGTTCCTGTGGTGGTGAAAAAATTTGGTGCGGAGGACAGTTCTTGGATTTTTATCTGATCTGTTCAATTACCATAGTACATGGGTCTAGTGATCTAGTTTTTGGAGATCACATAAGAACTATGCAATGCCACTCCTATTTATTTCCGTTAGGATAATCAAAATCATAAGGAAAATGGTTTAGACACAGACTTTATTGTTTTCATTTAAACTTGGAATTTTGCTTCAGCTAATTCATAATAACACTTTTGATTCAGAGACAAATTCATCAACAAGATGAAATATTGAGATAATCTTCAGAAAAGGACTTTTAATCAGTCCATGAATTAATAATTCTAGAAATTTTTTATATATGAAAGTGGGCTAGAGTAGAAATCAGAAAGAGCAGATTGATGTAAAAATGCAGTATTCATCAAAACTGATATAAAAGAAGATTGTAATAAATTCTCCAGAATTTTTTTTTTAATCCCTATTGTTTACCACAGCTCCTGGCTCATAAATGGTGAAAATAACATTTGACAAAAGAATTAATACATTTTTGGTAGAAAACTTTCTAACTTGAAGACAAGGGCTCAAACTTGTTATGGCTTTTTGAATAGAGATCTCCATGTCACCATGCTACCTTGTCATTTGGGATAAAAGGCTTTTGACTTAAACCAATGGGATTTAGGCAATGCATTAATTTCCTATTGCTGCTGTAACAAATTACAAGATTAGTGCCTTAAAAGCAAATTTATTTTCTTACAGTTCTGAAGGTCAGGAGTCTGAAATAGGCTTCAAATGGGCAAAAAGCAAGGTGCTGGCAAGACTAAATTCATTTCTGGAGGCTTTAGGTAAGAATTTATTTTCTTGCCTTTTCCAGATTTTAGAAGCTGCCTACATTCCTTGGCTTGTAGCCCTCTTCCATCCCCAAAGCCAGCAACCATTAGTGGAGTATTTCTCATACCACATCACTTTGGTACTACTTTATACCTCCGTCTTCCACATTTATCAATCCTTGCAATTACATGGGGTCCATCCAGATAATCCATGATATTCTCTCTATTTAAAGGCTAGCTGATTCATTAACAACTCTAATTCCACCTGCTACCTTTATTCCCTCTGCCATGTAGCATAACACAGTCACAGATTTCAGGGTTTAGGATGTGGACCTTTTAGGGAAAGCCATGATTCTACCTTCCACAGAAAGAAGTCCTAACAGGGAAGGCAAGATAGTTAGCCTTGTGAGTAGAGCCCTTTGGAGCAACTTAACATACTATAATTACTTTCTTAACACATGAATGTATAGTAGGAATTGCTGAGTTATATGCATGGATACTCCAGACCACCTTACCTGCCTCCTGAGAAACCTGTATACAGGTCCAGAAGCAACAGTTAGAACCAGACATGAAACAATGGACTGGTTCCAAATTGGGAAAGAAGTACATCAAAGCTGAATATTGTCACCCTGCTTATTGAACTTGTATGCAGAATACATCATGTAAATGCCAGGCAGGATTTGGCATTTCAAACCCAGCACAAGCTAGAAACAAGATTGCTAAGAGAAATATCAACAGTCTCAGATATGCAAATGATACCACCCTTATGCTGGAAAGCAAAGAGGAACAAAAGAGCCTCTTGATGAAGGTGAAAGAAGAGATTGGAAAAACTGGCTTAAAAATCAACATTCAAAAAACTAAGGTCTTGGCATCTGGCCCCATCACTTCATGGCAAATAGATGGGGAAACAATGGAAACAGTGACAGACTTTATTTTCTTGGGCTCCAAAATCATGGCAGATTGTGACTGCAGCCATGAAATTAAAAGATACTTGCTACTTGTAAGAAAAGTTATGACAAACCTAGACAGTGTATTAAAAAGCAAGAAACATTACTTTGCCAACAAAGGTCCATCTAGTCAGGCTATGGCTGTTCCAGTAGTCATGTATGGATGTGAGAGTTGGACTATAAAGAACACTGAATGTCGAAAAATTGATGCTTTCAAACTGTGGTGTTGGAGAAGACTCTTGAGAGTCCCTTGGACTACAAGGAGATAAAACCAGTCAATCCTAAAGGAAATTGGTCCTGAAAATTCACTGGAAGGACTGATGCTGAAAACTGAATCTCCAATACTTTGACTACCTGATGCAAACAGCTGACTCATTGGAAAAGACCCTGATGATGGGAAGGATAGAAGGCAGGAGGAGAAGGAGATGACAGAGGATGAGATGGTTGAATTAAATCCCCAACTCAATGGACATGAGTTTGAGCAAGCTCCGGGAGTCGGTGATGGACAGGGAAGCCTGTCATGCTGCAGTCCATGGGGTCTCAAAGAGTCGGACATGACTGAGCAACTGAACAACAACAATGCATGGATTTCCCCATTGTGCACATTCTCCCAACTGGGAAACACTTCATGTAGAGACGTACTACTATCTTTGTGGTCTCACAATCTTAAAGAATATTTTGAACTACAAATCCTGTGACTGATAATGGCATAGTATGAAATATACATTTGATCTTTGTTTCTGGGTCCTGAGAGCTTCTACTGTGCTGTCCTAAGTAGCTTCATTCATGTCAGACTCTTTATGACTCTATAGACTGCAGCCCACCAGGCTCCCCTGTCCATGGGATTCTCCAGGGAAGAATACTGGAGTGGGTTGCCAGTTCCTCCTAAACCTGTGTAATTTCCTGAGTGATAGGATGACAGCAACATCTTTTGTTTCTGACACAGAAAATCCCAAGGAATTTCAGGGTGATAGGAGCCTCTTTTGTTCTAATGATGTGACTCTTGGTGAGACTCTAGATAAATTCAGGAAAGGGGCTGGTTACTGGAAAGACTAAGCTTTGATTAGACACCTCGAAGTTTTAGCTCCATTCTCTCCAATCTCTGAGGAGGAAAAAGGGTCTGGAGATTAAGTTAATAATCAATCATGTCTATGTGGTGAAATATCCATTAAAGCACCTAATTGGTAAGGTTGAAAGAGCTTTGGGGTTGTTGAAGGCATCCACATGCCAGAGAATGGCAATATACTAACTCCATGGGACAGAAGCTCCCACTCTTAGGAACCTTCTGAACTTCACTCTGTGTATCTCTTCATCTGGCTGTTCATCTATACTTTATAATATTCTTTATAATTAATCAGTAGATTTAAGTAAAGTGCTTTTCCTAAATTCTGTAAGCCATTTTAACAAATTATCAAACCTGAGGTTGTAGGGGTGAATATGGAAATCACCTAAATTTGTAGCTGGTCAGTCAGAAGTCCTAGAAGTTTGCAACCTGATTGGCATTTGCAAAAGAGTCAGACACAATTGAGCAGGTATGCATGCACCAAGCTAATTCCAGAAAGTTAGTATCAGAAATGAATGAAATTGTAGGACAACTCAGTTGGAGTCCAGAGATCTGGAGAATAGATTGTTAGTGTAAGGGAATATCTCATACATTTGGGGACAGAAGAATTGTGATTAAAAAAGAGTTAGTGTTGATTACCACACTAAATTAAACTAGGAAACTGAGGCATCCTCCACCTTGGAGTGTTCCATAGGACTTTGGACTATTAATATTAATAGTTGCCTCCCTGATACAGCTACCAGAAATGTCTCCTTTGAAAAGTAGTTATTATTTTGTTACTGAACCCTGGCAGAAACTGAGCCATGTAAGTCTTAGGCACCCATTCTGAGTATTTAGACAGATAGTCCACCTAATCTTGCCTGGACATCTATTAGCCACAACAGAGGATGGTCTCATCCATGCAAATATCTGCCAGAACCCCTGGATGTCTGTCTCACTCCCATTCCTGTAGCTGGCACTCAGTCATCCCATGGATGAACAAATGCCATCCAGTCCGTGACTGGACAAACAAGACAGGTTGTGTTGACTGCCTTTTAGCAGTTTTGACATAAGCATGCACTACATGTAATTATTCTAACTGAATTAGGACTCCAAGGCTCACCAGCCAGCCAGAAGCCACGTTGAAGGTGCCATCAACTTGCACTCCCTGACTGATGTAAGACAAATCTGAAAATAACAAACGATTGTCAACAGTTCCCCACAGTGGTATCACAATTTCCCACCAGGGTATCACCCCTAAAGAGTACTTCTTGTGGAAAGCCAAGAATTAACTTGCCTCTGAGAAGCATGGTGATTGTATCTTGGTGGTGGTGAGGGAAGTCTTTCAGTGGTTTAAGGCAATACCACAGTCAATCCTGTAGCTTTCAAATGGCTGTGGAGAAATCTCAAAAGTGCAACTATGCTTGGTTACTTGTTGTATTTAGCAGAATAGTGGCCTCCAAAATGTACATCCTAATCCTTAGAACCTGTGAATATTACTTTATTTGGAAAAAGCATCCTTGTAGATGCAACCTAGTTAAGAATATTTAGCTGATGTGTTTATCCTGGATTATCAGGTGAGACAAATCTAATGAATAATGTTCTTATAAGAGAAAGACAGATGGAGAATTGACAAACTGAAAAGTTGAAGGCAATGTGACCACAGAGTCAGAGATTAGAGTGATTTAGCCACAAACAAAGTAAAAATTTTTGGAGCCACCAAAATTGAAGGAAGCAAAGACCAGGTCTTGCCTAGAGCCTGAGAGGGAGTGCTAGCTTGTTGTTGCTCTGTTCATTCACTAAGTTGTGTCCTACTCTTTGCCACCCTGTGGACTCCAGAACACCAGGCTTCCCTGTCCTTCACTATCTCCTGGAGTTTGCACAAACTCATGTCCATTGAGTTGATGATACCATCCAACCCTCTCATTCTCTGTTGTCCCCTTTTCCTCCTGCCCTCAATCTTTCCCAGCATCAGGGTCTTTTCCAAAGAGGCAGCACTTCACATCTGGTGCCTAAACTATTTTGGACTTGTGGCCTCCATAATTCTAAAAGAATAAATTTCTAGTATTTCCAGTGACCAAATTTGTGGTAATTTATTACAGGAGCCACGGAAAACTAATTCATTCAAAAAAGCTTCCTGGAGGGATAAATGGTTCATTAATTTTCTGTTTCTTAGAAGAGACAGTTATTCCAAGGAGAGGAATCCTTTAATCAGAAAAGATCATATTAAATCTGTACCTAACTTTACTCAAATGTAATCAATGACACAATTCTGGCCTTTGGAGGCAGTCAGGACATCCTCAAGTCACTGACCTGTGTTGTTGGGAATGATAAACTTGCTCTAACTTCCTCTCCATGAACCAAGGCAGTTATATGTACACTTACTAATATGTTCTGCTGCACTTAAAACAATAACTTCTGCCAAGAAGAAAGTTCAGTTTATAAATCTAAAGAGAAACCCATGTGGCTTTGTAAGATAGGCACTGATGGTTTGGCTTATGGATTCATTCTCCAGATTAGAGCCAGAACTCTTGATTATGAGGCTGTCAGCGTGGCAAGCTGGCTTCATCACACTGCTTGGAATCTTACTGATAATAGTCTTAACTAAATACTGATGGGAGAAATTGAAAAAATTTGTTATTTTAGTTTTCACAACCTAGTGTAAACTTCTGGCAAATATGCGAATACTCTGAGATACTATCTTCAGAATTTGCTTGCTACTTGTCTTAGTTTTATGTTGCTTATCACAGACTTACTGGCTTAACCAGTACAGATTTATTATCTTATAATTCTGTGGGTTAGAACTCCTGCACAGGTGTCACCAGGCTCAAATCAAAGTATTAAAAGGGCTTCATTTCTTTCTGGAGGCTTTCAAAGAGAATCAGTTTTCTTACTCTTTGTGCTTGTTGACAGAATTCTGTTTATTGTGTTTTCAGATTGGTTGTCAGCTGAGGTACATTCCCATCCTCTAGAGGCCACCCACAGCCTTTGGCTCCTTTCTCCCCTGCATTTTCCTCAGAGTCCACAGGAGTGAATTGAACCCTTCTCATATTGCATCTCTGCCCTTCTTCAGTTGCCACATTTCTCTCTGAAAAGAACAGAATAAGTTCTTTCTTTTAGGGATTTGTGTGATTAGACTAGGCTAGAGCAGAAAATCCAAGAAGTCTTCTCCATCTCCAGGTCCATATCTTAATTAATCTGAAAAAAATCACTTTTGCACATAAGATAAACATGTACAGTTTCCAGAGATTGTGGTGTGGACAGCTGGGGAAGGGGTGTTATGCTGCCTAATACAGAGTGACATAATTGTTCCTTGATGAGTCAGTGTATTTTATGCACAGGAAGATTTAGAGTTTGATGTAGAAATAATAAAATAAATTCAACACATAAAAACTACTTTCAAGTAGTTAAAAGAATATTCTGTGCATATTTAGGATTATTCACATGTTCTTGAGAAAGCTTGGTTTAATTGAGTAACAGTTTTTCCCAAAGTACTATATGATACTACAATATGGGTAATTATTATTGTAAGCTGAAATTTTACTCAGGTTATAAACTTTACTGGAATACTTAAATGAACGTAATAGTAAAGATATTTATAAGTTTAATTTATCAGATTCACAAGTATTACTTAAGTACTTGAGAAGATCTATTGGTGTACTTAATAAGAAAATCAAATGTATTAAATATGTAAATGCAGTTTAAAATTTTAGCAAATGTATCTAAGTTTATATATTAGAATGGATGTTAATCAAAAGACCAATTAAAGTAATAGTTAAAGTGTGCTAGTTTTATAAATAGAAGAGTAATATTTATAAGGTATAAATAAACATTTAAGAAAAATATAGTTTTGAGCTTAGTAACTTGAATTAATAGAATAAAATTTAATTTTAAATAAAAAGAAAAATGCCTGAGTGGTATTTTCTGTACATGGGATGTACAAACACACACTTTTACTATTAACAAGTTAACATAAACATCATATGTCTTAGGTGGGCATCAAAAAACATGTATAAATTAGTCAAGTATAGACAGAAAAGAGAAAGGAGAAGAATGGGCAAGTAGTAATTTAAGTGGCAGGACAAAAAGAAAGTTTGACTCTTTCAAGCCAAAAGAACAGACAACAGTCTTGATGTATTCCATATAAAGACATCAAGATATGAGAGCATGGAGTATTCTTTACCCTAAGTTATTGGGATCTTGTTGGTTACCATTAATTATACTGAGAAATTGTAGACATGCATACAGTAAAGTTAATTGTACATTAATAATACATTAAGCATGGATAGAACTCCAAGCATATGCAAATACATTTATTCTAGACTTTCCTAGAGTATGGGGACCATGAACTAGTGCTTAGCCGCTCAGTGGTGCCCAACTCTTTGTGACCGCATGGAGCCCTCCAAGCTCCTCCTTACATGGAGATTCTACAGGCAAGAATTCTGCACTGGATTACCATACCCTCCTCAAGGGATCTTCCCAACCCAGGGATCGAACCTAGGTCTCCCACATTGTGGACAGATTCTTTACTGACTGAGCCATGAGGGAACCCCAAGAATACTGAAATGGGTAGCCTGTCGCTTCTCCAGGGGATCTTCCTGACCCAGGAATCAAACTGGGGTCTGCTGCACTGCAGGCAGATTCTTTACCAGCTGAGCTACAAATTCCATGTTAACTTTTTTTTTTAACAAAATCATACCCCAAATTCATGATCTGCATGCTCCAATTTTTTCTTTAGAACAAAGTTGGAATTTGTAAAGCAATATAGGCATTTGTAAAGCAATATGATGGTGGTGATTTAGTTGCTATCTTGTGTCTGACTCTTGTGACACCATGGGTTACAGCCCACCAGGCTCCCCTGTCCATGAGATTTCCCAGGCAAGAATACTGGAGTGGGTTGCCATTTCCTTCTCCATGGGATCTTCCTGACCAAGGGATCAAACCTGGATCTCATGCATTGCAAGCAGATTCTTTACTGACTGAGCCACTAGGGAAGCAATATAGACATTTGTAAAGCAATATAGGCTCAGATTTACATGTGTATTATCCATTTCACTTAATTTACTTACTCAGTTTCATTATATTTTTTCTAAATTTAGTTTTCATGGAAATAATGGGCTTTTCCTTTGCATGTTTCATTGGTTTCAGTTCAGTTCAGTCACTCAGTCATGTCTGATTCTTTGCGACCCCATGAACCACAGCAAGCCAGGCCTCCCTGTCCATCACCAAATCCCGGAGTCCACCCAAACCCATGTCCATTGAGTTAGTGATGCCATCCAACCATCTCATCCTCTGTCGTCCCCTTCTCCTCCTGCCTTCAATCTTTCCCAGCATCAGGGTCTTTTCCAGTGAGTCAGCTCTTCTCATCAGGTGGCCAAAGTATTGGAGTTTCAGCTTCAACATCAGTCCTTCCAATGAACACCCAGGACTGAACTCCTTTAAGATGGACTGGTTGGATCTCCTTGCAGTCCAAGGGACTCTCAAGAGTCTTCTCCATCACCACAGTTCAAAGCATCAATTCTTCGGCGCTCAGCTTTCTTTATAGTCCAACTCTCACATCCATACATGACCACTGGAAAAACCATAGCCTTGACTAGATGGGCCTTTGTTGGCAAAGTAATGTCTCTTCTGTTTAATATGCTGTCTAGGTTGGTCATAACTTTCCTTCCAAGGAGTAAGCATCTTTTAATTTCATGGCTGCAGTCACCATCTGCAGTGATTTTGGAGCCCAAGAAAATAAAGTCTGCCAGTGTTTCCACTGTTTCCCCTCGTCTATTTGCCATGAAGTGATGAGACCGGATGCCATGATCTTAGTTTTCTGAATGTTGAGCTTTAAACCAACTTTTTCACTCTCCTTTTTCACTTTCATCAAGAGGCTCTTTAGTTCTTCACTTTCTGCCATAAGGGTGGTGTCATTCATTGGTTTACTCAGTAGTTAATCAAACCATAAAAACAATAACATCCATAACTGCATAAAAGTATTTGGAAACAAATATACTTCTGAGAAGGATCAAACTCCCTAGATAGAAGAAGTGTTGATTTTTATGAAGAAGAACTGCAATAACCACAGAGATCTATCAGTATGATTTAGAGTGAATGACAAACCCTTGTTAATTGAGAAACAAGGTGAAGTGGGGGTTGATATTTAAAAGAATTTAATTAAAAATAAATAAATAAATTCAGCATAGAGTTTGGTAGGGGAAAAGTAACTCCAAAATGAATCAAGGCCTTAAATGCCATCATAAATAGATATGCCTGCAGGAAATTTCTTAACGTTATATGTTTTTCTTAGCTTTTACTGTCTTGATTACCTAGCTCAGAGCTTTGTACACAATATGTACTTTATAAACAGTTCCTGCACTGCATTTAAGTAAGGTACCATCAAGAAAAGAGAACTGGAACAGAAGACAGGTGCCTTTAAGAGACTTAAATTATACTAAGTAACTTTGAGTGCTTAGTAAAGTTAAAAACAGCAGGTGCTATTTGTTATAACTCACTAATTTGTAAACTATTTTTATCCTCTCAGACTCTCATGTTATTAAAATAATAACTCCTTACGTGAAAGAAGAAATGGCATGAAATCCATAAATTCCACAATCCCTAATGCAATTAAAAGAACAAATTCTCTTTTAGAAGTGAATCCTAAAACTATCCGAATCATATTCTCTCCTGTTGATCTAACCTGATTAAATCCATAGCCCTAAAATTGCACTCAGTCTTTGGCTCACACTGGCACACTACCATATCCAGTTCTCATGAACTAAAGTGAAGCAGGAGATACCCACATGTTGTCTGTTTTGGAGTCAATGAGGCTGCAGGAATGTAATGAAAGATATTCCCTAGAAGAATGGGTCCATCAGGAAATACTTTCTAAGAAGAGATCTGTTTGCAAAGATTTTCTTTTATATTAAGACAAAATGTAAATCTTTGTAGCTTAAAAACGTGCAGTGCTTTGCATCTCACATGAAGTCTCACTGTTATACAAAAAGGATGTAAATACACGTATGTCACTGACAGATTGGAGAGAAGAGGGAGGAGGGAACAGAGGGAAATGAACAAAGAACAAATCGAAATGACTTCAGGCCAGGTGAGGGTTTTAATTTAGCCAGGGTGTTATCTCATTAGCAAAGTGTCTTCATGCCCTGAAGGTGTCTTTATTCTTTTTTCTTAGAAACAAATTACTTAACTAGTCTTCTTGTTTTACAGCTGTATCTTGCAGTAGTCAATTCATAAATTTCTTGGAGTTTGTAGCCTGAGGACAGGAAGGCAGAAGGATGGGCTCAAATTCATCATGGATAGTATTCCACAGCAGATTAGGGATTGCATGTCTAGGAATGTTGCTTTCTCACTGCCTGGTGGAAAATTTTCTCTTTTCAGTTAAAATTTTTCATCAAAATAACTTAAAAATATTATATGTAGAGTTAATTTCAAGCATGATCTTGGAAGTAAATTACTGCTGATCATTTAAAGCCAAGTACATAGTCAGAAATCTTCTGTCCCTGTGAATGTCACTTTTTTGCAGGGCTGGTACAGTAATGATTAGAATATTTGTGAAGGAGTATTTGTTGTAAGAGAACAGAATATTTGCTGTGTTAATGCTCTGCTAGTTTTGATATTTTTAGTTGCATGTAAGGCTTCAGACATTTTTAAATAGCACCACAGTGTTTATAATATTTCTAGTGTTAGAATAGGCAGAGAACTTTCCTTTCTAATATCACACAGATTCCTTTGTGTACAATCCCACAGAATGTTGATCTCCAATTAAATGTCATAAAAGCTCTTGGCTGGGAGCATTGCAGTTTGCCAAAAATTTCCCCCTGAACTTGCAGCTGGTTGTGCTGCAGGATATACAAACCATCCAGTTCCACAGAACTTTAAAAAATGGTTTTATATCAGAGATTGCCCTCTATTTTCTTTCCAAATAATAGCATTTCTCAGACTCCACTTCTCTGTACATTCTAAGAATAATTTATATGCAAATAGCCTTCTTATTATAAACCTCAATCCTCCTCAGATGAAGCTTAGAGAAGATTCTAAGCGTATTTTTGGCTTGCTGACAACAAACATATTTAGGAAAGAAAGACTGCAACTTACAAAAGCCTCCTTACAAAAGCTAAACTGATTTCAAGGCCTCTGAACTAATCAGATAGAATTAGCAGGGAGGAGTGGAAGATGATGAGGGAGGAATGTGTTAAGTGTTAAGAATATCATAGTGGCTTGCTTCCTCTCATGGCCTGACAGCCTTGATCAGCTAATTAGGAAACCTTTGCCCAAACTAGTGTCAATTTGTTATTTAACCCCCATGGGAAATTTTCACAGCTAGAAGTCACTTGTGTGAGAACATGTAGAGATATTTCATTTGAAAACAAGGAGAATCTAAAAAAGATAGGAGATGATAAAAGGAGGCCATTCTTTACAGATTATCTTTTTTGTTATTTTATGCTATCTAAACGATGATCTTCAGAATGATAAGAGGCATTTGTGTGCCCTGTGTCAACTTTCCATCATTTGACATATAATGTGAATCATATGGCTGATTAAATCCATCTCTTATGCTAAGCATGAAGCTTAATTATATCAAGATCGCCAAAGCTTCACTGGCTGCTTGGGTCTGACTGACAGGAACAGCATTTACTGTCAGATTCCATCTAAGCTTGGCCCTTTCACATCTTAGAGCTTTCATTCATCAGACAGTGTGAATGTTAGAACCATCTCTTGAGATGGGATCTCTCAAATAATAATAGCGAAGCATTCTGTCTAGTGATGTCCTTAGGCTTTTGCAAATGAACTACAATGGGTACCAGCACAGGAATGAAAGCAATAGCCTGCCTAGAAGCTTGATCTTCATTTCATTGAGAACCACAGTTTTTTAAGGTGGTGTTATTTCTCTGAATAATGCATTATTTATTTTTTTATTTCTGAGGAGGGAAAAAGGATTTTCACAAAATCTAAATATTTAGAGAACTCCAGCATATTCGTTTCAGAAATAAAATACTAGATTCGAACATACTTAAATCTAGCAGATTTTATTCCCCTTAAATTTAAAAGGGAAACCTTTAGACAAATAAATCTTAAAATTAATTTTTAATCTTTCAAACTACTAAAGATGAAAATAAACTGAAGAAAAAATTATTAGATTGGTGTAAAAATAATTGCGGTTTTTACATTGTTGAAATTTGCCTTTGATATTGGAATACATTCTTAAATAAATGTGGTTATGTTATACCTCATTTTAATGTATATTTCTCATTTTATGTTTTTTTTCTAATGGCTTATTACTCATTTATTTTATATTTATTTTAGACTATGGAAATGATGTTAGACAAAAGCAAATTTGAGCAATTTTCTTATTTCCGTTCAAAATGGGCCATAGAACAGTGGAGACAACTTGCAAGATCAATAATGCACTTGGCCTAGGAACTGCTATAGAAGGTATAGTGCAGTGGTGGTTCAAGAAGTTTTGAAAAGGAGACAAGAGCCTTGAAGATGAGGAGCGTAGTGGCCAGCCATCAGAAGTTGATGACTAATTGAGTCATCATTGAAACTGATCCTCTTAAACTACACAAGAAGTTGCTGAAGAACTCAACACTGACCATTCTGACTGACAGGAACAGCATTTACTGTCAGATTCCATCTGAGCCTGGCCCTTTCACGTTTTCGAGCTTTCATTCATCAGACAGTGTGAATGTTAGATCCATCTCTTGAGATGGGATCTCAAGATCCCGTTTGAAGCAAATGGGATTTGCTTCCCATTTGGCATTTGAAGCAAATTGGAAAGGTGAAAAAGTTTGATAAATGGGTGCCTCGTGAGCTGACCTAAATCAAAAAATCATCTTTTTGAAATGCCATCTTCTCTTATTCTATGCAACAACGTAAACTATTTCTTGATCAGATTGTGATGTGCAGTGAAAAATGGATATGACAACTGGCAATGACCAGTTCACTGGTTGGACTGAGAAAAAGCTCCAAAGCACTTCCCAAAGCCAAACTTGCACCCGAAAAAGGTCATGGTCACTGTTTGGTGGTCTGCTGATACACTACAGCTTTCTGAACCCCAATGAACCCAGTATATCTAAGAAATATGCTCAACAAATCAATGATATGCATAGAAAACTGCAATGCCTGCAGATGGCATGGGTCAACAGAATAGACCAAATTCTTCTCCATGACAACACCCAGTTGCACATCACACAACCACCACTTCAAAAGTTGAACGGATTGGGCTACAAAGTTTTGCCTTTCACCTGACTTGTCACCAACCCTCTACCACTACTTTAAGCATCTCAACAACTTCTTACAAGGAAAATGCTTCCACAACCAGCAGGAGGAAGAAAGTGCTTTCCAAGTGTTTGTGGAATCACAAAGCATGGATTTCTTATGCTACAGGAATAAACATATTTTTCAGCAAAAATGTGTTGATTGTAATGGTTCCTCTTTTGATTAATAAAGATGTGCTTGAGCCTAGTTAAAATGATTTAATATAATGGTTTGAAACCAAATTATGTTTGCGCCAACCTCATAATTCATGTTGCTAACTTATTATGTACTAGATGAAGGAAACCAGAATATGTTACCCCAAAATATGCCTTTTTGTTGTAAAAAATTGTTTTAAGCAGAGTGAGCAAGGAGTAAACACAGAAAAAGCCCCCCTTTTCTGCCTAAAGCCAAGAAATGAATTTTCCTTTTACTGGAGATATTCCTTATTATTCAGAGATGGCACTAGAGGAATTTTCAAGCAAATCTTGTTAAATTAACCTATTTCTTCCTACTTAAGGAAGATAAGGAACTACCTAACCTTAATTTCACCATCCCTAGCCCAAACCACTTTGTCTTGTCAATTCTTCACAATTTTTTTTTTAATTTATTGTCTCCTCTAGTCACTTATTGAACCATAAAGAAAGGAGAACACCGAAGAATTGATGCTTTTGAACTGTGGTGTTGAAGAAGAGTCTTGAGAGTCCCTTGGATTGCAAGGAGATCAAACCAGTCAATCCTAAAAGAAATCAGTCCTAAATATTCATTGGAAGGACTGATGCTAAAGCTGAAGCTCCAACACTTTGGCCACCTGATGTGAAGAACTGACTCATTTGAAGAGACCTTGAGGCTGGGAAAGACTGAAGGCAGGAAGAGAAGGGGATGACAGAGGATGAAATGGTAGGATGGCATCACCAACTCAATGGACATAAGTTTGAGCAAGCTCTGGGAGATGGTGAAAGACAGGGAAGCCTGGTGTGCTGTAGTCCACGGGGTCACAAAGAGTTGGACAGGACTGAGTGATGAACAACAAATAGTCACTTCTTAAGGTCTTCATTCTCTTGTGAAGGCCCCCATGTACATATAAAAACTCAATGAAATTTGTCTGTTTTTCTCATATTAATGTCTTTGTCAGTTTAATTTTCAGACCCAGCCAGGAACCCTTAAGCAGGTTGAAAGAAACTTTCTCTTCGCCTACATAGATGTTGTTCAAAGTATTTCATATGTATTAAGTCATTTATTCCTCACAACAACCAAGTGAGGTGGGTTTGTTACTATCTCCACTGTGCAAATTAGGAAATATAAGCTCAGAAATTTTAAGTAATTTGCCCAAAGTCATAGGTAAGTAGGTGTTAGAAATTCATTTCAAGTTTTCAAATGTCTCTAAGGTAATATACACAAGTTAATACAATAAACGTATATAATTATCATTATCATTCTTCCATGTGCTCATTGTACTTCCAATGCTCTTTGAATCCACTTATTAGCCATTTATGGAGTTCTTTCAGTTACTGCTGTAAGCATGTAATATGTCAAAAAATAATAAATTTTAGCAGATACTCTAATGTTGAAGCCATGCCCTTCATCATAGCCTGAGGCCATTAGTGGCTAGGGGATCTTCTCTAATAGCCCTTGGCATTTCTCTCATTTTCTGTTTGTTTGGAATGAACTTCAGAATCTAGGTGAGTGCTTATTTTTTCTGAAGGTGAGTCTGAAATTACCATATATCTAAAAATTTAAAGACTGAGAAAATCTTAAAAAAAATTTTGCTAAAATGCTCTTAATTCAGATTTTGATTTCACAGGTCTTTATCAAATAAGAAAAATCCATTTCTTATCAGTTTAAGAATTAGAAAGCAAAGAAAATATGCTGGTTAATTAGCAAGCTTAAATGAAGAAAGATAAATTTTAAACACATGAAGATTAAAACATTATTAATTTAGATTATTCTTTTCATTTGACAAGTCATTGTGGAAACTATCATGTTAAGGTACCCTGTTGGGCTGCACCCTGCAGGCCAGCAAGACCTGTACTTGCACAGCCTTGAGTTCAAAGAAAGAGCCTGGAGTCAGCAATAGAGATAAATGTTAATAGTTTAAAGGATAGCAAGGGGAGATCTTACATGTCTGAAGCAAGGTCCTACAATGACACCCCACTATGTGTAGCAGACAGTAAGCAAGTCAAGGTGACAGTCTTTGATCCTGGGGGAAGGAAAGGAGAGCTTGACAATTATAGTGGGAATTGACATTAGATTTGCTCACCAGTTATCAGGGAAACCAGCAGGAAACATCCCCACCCCCATCCCTTTGATAAGAACTGTGGAGATTTCTGATCTAAAGTTATAACAGTCATTATCTGGGGCCTGGGCAAGTATGTAGGAAGATCAGTCATGTGATTAGGGTAAAGCAGGCACTGGTCAGCAGGATATGGACAGAGACGAAGAACACAGCCATCTTGAGTGACCTGACCATACAGTACCCCCTTACCAAAATAGGGCATTCATTCTAAAGAATGAAAGGGCTAATGAACAAATAAGTATTAATAAATACAGAAAAGGTCAAATGATTACAAGGATATACAAAAACCAAATCAGAGGACTAGAAAAGATTACTGCTTTTTTTATCTAGAATGACTTGGGGAATGATTCTCTATGAAAGTGACATCCCCAACCACAGAGAACATTCTCTGGATAGAAGGGTAGTGACCTACTAAGCTGCTACTAGAGATTAGGGAAGAAATAACTCCAAAAAGAACGAAGAGAGGGAGCCAAAGCAAAAACAACACCCAGTTGTGGATGTGACTGGTGATGAAAGTAAAGTTCGATGATATAAAGAGCAATATTGCATAGGAACCTGGAATGTTAGGTCCATGAATCAAGGCAAATTGGAAGTGGTCAAACAGGAGATGGCAAGAGTGAATGTAGACATTCTGGGAATCAGCAAACTAAAATGGATTGGAATGGGTGAATTTAACTCTGATGACCACTATATCTACTACTGTAGGCAAGAATACCTTAGAAGAAATGGAGTAGCCACCATAGTCAACAAAAGAGTCTGAAATGCAGTACTTGGATGCAATTTCAAAAATAATAGAATGATCTCTGTTCATTCAGACAAACCATTCAATATCATGGTAATCCAAGTCTACGCCCTGACCAGTAATGCTGAAGAAGTTGAAGTTGAAGAATCCTATGAAGAGCTACAAGACCTTCTAGAACTAACACTCAAAAAAGATGTCCCTTTCATTATAGGGGACTGGATTGCAAAAGTAGGAAGTCAAGAGGGGTATCAGGCAAATTTGGCATTGGAGTATAGAATGAAGCAGGGCAAAAGCTAATAGAGTTTTGTCAAGAGAACGCATTGGTCATAGCAAACACCCTCCTCCAACAACACAAGAGAAGACTCTACACATGGGCATCACCGAATGGTCAATACTGAAATCAGAATGATTATATTCTTTGCAGTCAAAAATGAAGAAGCTCTATACAGTCAGCAAAAACAAGACCAGGAGCAGACTGTGGCTCAGATCATGAAATTCTTATTGCCAAATTCAGACTTAAATTGAAGAAAGTAGGAAAAACCACTACACCATTCAGGTATGACCTAAATCAAATCATTTATGATTATACAGATGAAGTGAGAAATAGATTCAAAGGATTAGATCTGATAGACAGGGTGCCTGAAGAATTATGGATGGAGGTTCATGACATTGTACAGGAGGCAGAGATCAAGACCATCCCCAAGAAAAATATGCAAAAAGGAAAAAAATGATTGTCTGAAGAGGCCTTACAAATAGCTGTGAAAAGAAGAGAAGCAAAAAGCAAAGGAGAAAAGGAAAGATATACCTATTTGAATGCAGAGTTTCAAAGAATAGCAAGGAGAGATAAGAAAGCCTTCCTCAGTGATCAGCGAAAAGAAATAGAGGAAAATAATAGAATGGGAAAGACTAGAGATCTCTTAAAGAAAATTAGAGATACCAAGGGGACATTTCATGCAAAGATGGGCTCAATAAAGGACAGAAATGGTAGCGACCTAACAGAAGCAGAAGATATTAAGAAGAGGTGGCAACAATACACAGAAGAACTATACAAAAAAGATCTTCATGATCTAGATAACCACGATGGTGTGATCAGTCACCTTGAGCCAGACAACCTGGAATGTGAAGTCAAGTGGGCCTTAGGAAGCATCGCTACGAACAAAGCTTGTGAAGGTGATGGAATTCCAGTTGAGCTGTTTCAAATCCTAAAAGATGATGCTGTGAAACTGTTGCACTCAACATGCAAATTTGGAAAATTCATCAGTGGCCACAGGACTGGAAAAGGTCAGTTTTCATTCTAATCCCAAAGAAAGACAATGCCAAAGGATGCTCTGTCTTCCACACAATTGCACTCATCTCACACGCTAGTAAAATAAAGCTCAAAATTCTCCAAGCCAGGATTTAACAGTACATGAACCATGAAATTCCAAATGTTCAAGCTGGATTTAGAAAAGGCAGAGGAACCAGAGATCTAATTGCCAACATCTGTTGGATCACTGAAAAAGCACAAGAGTTCCATAAAAACATCTACTTCTGCTTTATTGACTATGCCAAAACCTTTGACTGTGTGGATCACAACAAACTGTGGAAAATTCGTAAAGGGATAGGAATACCAGACCACCTTACCTGCCTCCTGAGAAATGTATATGCAGGTCAAGAAGCAACAATTAGAACTGGACATGGAACAAGAGACTGGTTCCAAATAGGGAAAGGAGTACATCAAGGCTGTATATTGTCACCCTGCTTATTTAACTTCTGTGCAGAGCATATCATGTGAAATGGTGGATTGGCTGAAGCACAAGCTGGAATCCAGATTGCTTGAAAAAATATCAATAACCTCAGATATGCAGATGACACCACCTTTATGGCAGAAAGTGAAGAAGAACTAGAGCCTCTTGATGAAAGTGAAAGAGGAAAGTGAAAAATTTGGCTTAAAACTCAACATTCAGAAAACTTAGATCATGGCATCCGGTCCCATCACTTCATGGTAAATAGATGTGGAAAGAATGGAAACAGTGACAGACTTTATATTTTCCAGCTCCAAAATCACTGCAGATGGTGACTGCAGCCATGAAATTAAAAGACGCTTGCTCCTTGGAAGAAAAGTTATGACCAACCTAGACAGCATATTAGAAAGCAGAGACATTACTTTGCCACCAAAGGTCCATCTAGTCAAAGCTTTTGTTTTTCCAGTAGTCATGTATCGATGTGAGAGTTGGATTATAAAGAAAACTGAGCTTCGTATTTTTGATGCTTTTGAACTGTGGTGTTGGAGAAGACTCTTGAGAACCCCTTGGACTGCAAGGAGATCCATCCAGTCAATCCTAAAGGAAATCTTTCCAGAATATTAACATTCATTGGAAGGACTGATGCTGAAGCTTAAACTGCAATACTTTGGCCACCTGATGTGAAGAACTGACTCATTTGAAAAGACCCTGATGCTAGGAAAGATTGAAGACAGGAGGAGAAGGGGACAACAGAGGATGAGATGGCATCACCGACTCAGTGGGCATGAGTTGAGTAAGCTCTGGGAGTTGGTGATGGAAGGGAAGCCTGGTGTACTGCAAGCAATGGGGTTGCAAATAGTAGAATATGACTTAGTGACCTAACTGAACTGAACTGACCTACTAAGAAGAGACGACTATGTATAAATACCCTGATCAAGATAATGCTTGAGGAATTCAGGGAGATTCAAAGAAGTCAGCTGGGCTGAAGCAAGACAGTGGATATAGATGATTTTAGGAAGTAAGCAGAGGGCCAGTTCATGCAAACTTTGTAACAACCTTGAAATTTACTCTCAGTGAGGTTGAAAGGATATAGAATGACATAATCTGAACTACATTCTGAAAAGTCCAATTTATATAGTGTGTGAAAAATAGACAAAAGGGTACAAAGTTGGAAGGAGAAAGACCAGTTAGGAGTCTTTAGTTAAGTGAAGCCAACTCTAAGGAAAGAATGGCTTAGGTAGTAAAAAGTTATTGGACTTTGGGTATATTTTGAACATAGATTTCAAAGATTTCTATTGATTCCATCATAGAAAATACCAATGGAATGAATATGGAAAGTGAGAGAAAGGGGTTAAGGATGACCCCAGGTGCTTATCCTGAATGGGAGGAGAGAGTTGCAATTAATTGAGCTGAAGAAGAGTAGATGAGAGACAGATTTGAGATATGAATTAAAAGTTCTGACTTGGACACATATCAATGTTCAGGGTACCTATTAGACTTCAAATATAGGTATCTAATAATTGGCTGGACAGCAAGTCTTCAGGTGAGGGAAAAGGCCCAGGCTGAAACAATAAATTTGGTATCATATGCATTTTATTGTTGTTCAGACGCTAAGTTGTGTGCAAGTCTCTTCGTCCCCATGGACTTCAGCACACGGTACCCCCCTGTCCAAGTTCATCTCCATTGAATTGGTGATGCTATCCATCCGTCTTGACCTCTGCCAATCATATTCATAGAGATCACAATTAAGATTATAAGATTGGATAAAATTACTATGAGAAGATAAGATGTCTGAGGAATGATCCCTAGGGCACTACGGCATGTAGCACTTAAAAAACAACCAAACAACAAAAGCCCACACAATTAAATAATTAAGTTAAAAGCTGTGACAGTCCTGTAAAAAGAAAAGAAAAGGCAAAACCCTGGATTTAGCAGTGAAAAGGTGCTGTTGTTCTTAACAAGAGATATTTGGGCATAGTAGGGGCAGAAATGCCCAAATGAACTGGCATCAAGAGGGGAAAAGATGAAAGAATTAAGAAAAAGTGAATAGTGAAAAACACTTGATGTTTCACTGTAAAGTAGAATGAAGAAAATTAATACTGAAACCAAGTCTCCCTAAAATCGAATTCCTCTTACCAAGCTTATGATTAACCTCTATCTGAAACATCAGTCCCTTCCTTTTCCCACACCCGTTTCTCTCCAGATTGAGAAGTATCAAAGAAATGGGAATACTGAAATCAAGGAGACCCTGGGAGACCCTCACAGTACAAGTGCCTTTCTGTGTCCCCTGTTTCTTGTTTGTTGGAGAAAGGCTTCAGCCTCCTAGACCTTCCCTGAGTTCCAAAGGGCAGTTGTTACAGGAGCAGGGTAATGCAGAAACAAAGCAGGAACAGGCAAGAAACAACAGCGTACAGATGGACCGGGGTCCTGGTTCCTCTTTAAGGCATATAGGTAACAATCTGATACATATCAGTTCTTTTGCAGGAACAAAGGGCCCCATACAGGTGGAGGAGGATAACTTCATGCTGAGCACAAGTGCTGGACCCCAGACTGGTGAGACCAAAAGGTTGCTGCTTGAGATTCCTGGAACACCACCCTCTTATCTCACCACCAGCCAATTAGAAGAAAATTGAACTGTGGTGTTGGAGAAGACTCTTGAGAGTCTCTTGGACAACAAGGAGATCAAACCAGTCAATCGTAAAGGGAATTGACCCTGAATAATCATTATAAGGACTGATACTGAAGCTGAAAGTGGCCTTCCATACTTTGGGCACCTGATGCAAAGAGCTGATTTATTGGAAAAGATCCTGATACTGGGAAAAATTGAGAGCAGGAGGAGAAGAGGGTGCAGAGGAAGAGATGATTGGATGGCGTCACTGACAATGAATATGAGTTTGAGCAAGTGCCAGGAGATGGTGAAGGACAGGGAAGCCTAATGTGCTGCAGTCCATGGGGTGGCAAAGAACCGGACACAACTTAGCAACTGAACAACACACACCTTGCAGCCCTCCCTCCAAATTGCTTTTAACTAGTATCACTCCCACTCTCAATAATTTCATAAGTGAAAATAAACCCAGAAATCTTTAAGAGGCAGTGTGATTGAGGATGAGACTTGGTGGTTTATGGTAGCAAGACTAAAGGCAGAGGAAATGAGTGAAGGTGCAAGTTGACATACTAAGGTGGAGATGTAAGAGGAGTTCATTCTCTTTCTTAAATATGAGAAGGAGGAGGATGTATTGGAGATTGAGAAGAGGAAAACTCCATGAGTAAAAGAGATAATAAACTGAGGAAACAGTAAGATTTCTGGAAAGAGTTCTGGACTGAAATGTTGCTGGTGATCCAATAAAGCTGATCAGGCATCATAACTTTGTGACTTTTTCCTTGCCAAGTTAGCTGCACTAGTTGGACTTATTCAGACTTTGCTTTATTTCCCCAGGTGAGAACTGATGGAGGGGAAGCACTGCAGGTAATACAACTGCCAGTGGAGTATAAAGTGGTTTGTTTTCTGTGGAATAACCTTAAAACCAAAACTTTCAGGATGGAGGGACCATAACTCTAAAATGATGATAAACACCACGCCTCCTGGCATCTGTGTCTGATAAACTGCCACTACTGTATGAGGTAACAGCATCCTCAAAGGAGAGCCTCCTTTTAGTTGATGTAGCAGTTCAGAAGGAATATTTCAGAAGATGGGAGCTTAGGGATTTTACTGAGACAGGACTGTACGGGAAAGCTGAGGAGAGTGACATAAGGGACTAGAAGGGAGAGTTACAGCAGACATTCTTTCTTTCCTGAAGGAACAAGAGGAGAAACCAGAGAATGGACCTCTCCAGTCTTCTGTGATTCCCATTGGCTGTGTCCAATCAGAAGCCAAGTACAAGAAAAGAGTTGGTGTAGCCTATGTTCGTCAGCTCTCTGGGGACACAGACTGAGTGGAGAATTCTGCGGAGTGAATTTGAAGGGTTGGGAAATGGAGTCAGGTTATAAGAAGAACAGACCTCTAACTGGGTGAGGGGAGAGCTTCCCAGGTGGCACAGTGGTAAAGTAGCCACGCCTGCCAATGCCAAAGATGCAGGGAATGAGGCTTCAATCCCTGGGTTGGGAAAATCCCCTGGAGAAGGATTGCCTGAAAAATTCCATGGACAGAGGAATCTGGAGAACTATAGTTCATGGGATCACAGAGTAGAACATGATGGAGCGACTAAGCAAGCACACACACCAGGTTCTGAGGGATGATCCAGGAGTCCTGGGACTTCATATGGCCTTCGTGGAGAGGGAAAGGCATGTGATTTAATTGTTCTAATTGTCTCCTTGGTAAGCTGTGATAGGGTAGCTGTGAATATTGGATTTGAGGGAGAAAAGAGAAAAATTTTGAAGGAACATATGGGACTTTCTGGCCCACTGTTAAATTTGTTATGCTTTGGATGATACTTTACAACATATTTAGCTCCATAAAAAGTTTTTGACAAATTCTGAATGTAAAATTTCATTTAACACTTAACAAAGCTAATTTGTACCTAGCACTTTTTGTGAGCTGGGGTATGTTTCACGTACATTACACATGAATTAATTCTTTGAATCTTATACAAAGCCCTATGAAGTATGTGATGCTGTTATTCTGAAAAAACTAATGTAAAAAGAAATTATATAACCTTCCATGTTTGAACAGGCAGATAATTGACAGACCCAGAATCCAAATCCACCTTATATTCACTAATCAACTTAACAGATATGCAAGAAAATATAATGCAATCAAATTAATTCTCAAAGATGAGAGGGACAATACTAATAAAGGAAAAATTCTGAATTAAAAATTATTTTTAAAATGTCATTTCAAAACTGCATTTTAGGCCACTCTGGCCTTCTGAGATGGTCCCTACTCTATGTAGTGTGTTCCTTTCTAAATAAATTCAGTTCTAAAAACAAAAAAAACCCCTGCATTTTAAAATTGAAACATTAGTAATCTGAAATAGTGATAGCTTTAATTTAATGGGTAAATTAATTACAACTTTTAAACTCTGTGTATTAAAGAAAATAGTATAAGGTGGTGGTGGTGTTTTTTTTTTTTTTTTTTTTTGGTGGTGGTGTTGTATGCAAAATCCGGAAGTGGATTCTTTGCATTTAAGTTCCAACTCTGAGGCCTTAGACATGCTCTCTAAAGTTTCTGAACTCTCATCTGAAATGGAAAAAAAAACTAATACTGCCAAACACTTGGTATTGCTATGGAGGCATACATGAGAAATGTCATGCTCTTAAGAGACTTTCTGAGCTATAGCTATTGCTCAGTGCATAGTGGGAAAAAAAAAACAATTAGTCCATATCTTCAAGAACTGAGAGGAAATCTTAATAATGTTAAAGAACAAAATTCAACTGAGTAAAAAGTAAAGATCTATTTGATTTTATTCAACAATTTATGAACTGCACAGCATCCCAGCTAGCAAAAAAATAGAACAGTCTGAGGAGCTACACAAAATGGAAGACTTTTACAGGCAGAAGGAAGCAGGCAAGGAAATTATTTTAGCACAGAGTGGATTGTTTTAGGCAGGTCACCTTCTTTTGGGGAAAGGCTGTGGTCAGTCATGCAGATGACCTCACTAAGTGCTGACCAGGTTATTCCAGAATGACTGGTTGAAGGTCACATTGCTGTAAGAGGCTGGAACTGAAATTAGGTTAGGTATTAAGCCTTGGTTTACTGATGTGAGGCTTGTTGGGGCTTGTTCTTTTTTAATAATAATAATAATATCATAAGTATACTCACACATTAATAATTATTTCCTAGACCTACCATTTTGAACATAGAATTACTATTGAAGCAAAATAAGATTTTAATGGATGTGAAGCATATCACTATGTGAATAAGTGGGAGTCTATGTTAATGAAACTTGTAAAATCACTTTAAGTTATGAAATATAACTAAATTAAATCATGATCTTTTTTGGGGGGAGTGGAGTTATTATAAAACCATGGTCAATGAAGATCATCACCACAGTGACTTAGAGAAGAAAAAGATTTTTCATTTAAAAAGTGGCTTAGGGCCACTTACTAAAATTCTATATTGCTATTGTTCAGTCACTAAGTCATGTCCAGTTCTTCTTTGTGACCCCATGAACTGCAGCATGCCAGGCTTCCTTGTCTTTCACTATCTCTGGAGTTTTCTCAGATTCATGTTCATTGAGTCAGTGATGCTATCTAACCATCTCATCCTCTGCCACCCTCTTCTTTTACCTTCTATCTTTCCCAGCATCCGAGTCTTTTCCAATGAGTCAGCTCTTTGCATCAGGTGGCCAAAGTATTTCCCAAATCTAGAGGCTTAGTAAGAAAAAAATAAAACAGTATTCTGCAACAGTGAAATGGTCAGGACATTGTTAAAGTTGAAGTTCTAAGAGAATGTTAATTTTAGAAAAACTATTACTTAGTAGAATATCACATGTGAAATTTTCAGTTTCTATATTTACTGAACTCTTCATTGTATTCTTCCAACTTATTCCTTACATATACAGACCCTTTAACTCCATAATGTGACTTGACATGATTTGCCTATGACCCACCCATTTTCAGTGACTTGATCACAGGCTTCATATTCAATGGGTCCTCTAACTTATCTCCAGTCATAAAGATTGGCATTGTTTGAGCATTATTGCTCCCTGATGTTTCAAGCCCTTGATAGCTTTTTTTGTAATTGTGATTTGAGTCTACTTACAAATGTACAGAATGAATTATCAAAAGAACTCAGTGTCCTAGGATAATGTCTTTTGTTTCATAAGCCTCTCTTATTAACATTTTGCCTTTTGTATTAACATCTGATTTTGCCTTGCTATCTCAGTTCCCATTTTTATGTAAATAATGGCTGACCTCTGGCACTCCATGTGTTATTAAAAATGCACACTTGGAAGCACATGTATTTACTAATTAGAATGACTCAGAGACTTTTCAAGGAGAGTAAAGAACAGTGTTCATGATAATTATGCTTCCCCACTTCTTGCTATTGCTTAAATTTTAAAATGTTATTCTTTGTTCACCTGAACTCTATCCACTTTTTAAAATAATATTTTAAAACACAGTACCAAAGACACTTGACAAATAATTTAATAAAATGTAACTCAGTGGAGCTGAAAAATTCTGAAACCTCAATAAATCTAATATAACTTTGACATTTTGCTGCTAAGTTTATGTGCAGGAGAATTTAAACATTTTTGTTATTTTGTGTAAGACAAACTTCACATTTGTCAGTTATGTCAATATACTTTAATTTACAAAATTCATAAAGTCATTCTTTAGAACTCTCCAATTCTGATTAATTTAAATCATGTTCTGCTTTAAAAACATTTAAAAATCTAGTTTACAGTTATTCTGAGCCCCTCATAGAAAAGTTGCTATTAGTCTATTTAGTTTTGTGTTTGAACAGATTAAATACTAACATATTGGAATTTCACTACTATTTATAGATCATGCCCTGTGTTACTAAGAAAAAAACGTATCTTAGGATGTCTTATCATTGATGATTTGGTAGAGTATGTTACCTTTAAAACTGATACTCTAATATTAATAACCATTATGAGTTTTTAAAATAGATGCTTTAAACATTTAGTTTTTTTTTTCTTTCATCTGCTCAAATAAGCAGAACAAATATGGATAGATAATTCAATTCATTATAAGCACTCTTACAATTTGACATTCATGTGTGTATTTGTGTGTGCATGTTTCAAAAATATAAAAATTATTTTTTCTTGATAAAAGTGTGACATAGTCTCATGTTAAAAAACAGAAATTAAAAAATTTAAGTTAAAGTTGCCTAAAAACTAACAATCCAAAAATAATTACTTTTAGTAAGTTCATGCTTAATATCATAGACTTACTTCTTATATGGGAATGGGGATGGAATACTCTCCCTTCTCCTTACAAATGTGCTCAAACTTCCAAAATACCTTGTAATTTGTTTGTTTAAGTTAACATTATATAGTGAATATTTCATAGGTTAATAAAAAATTATATGGTTAATATTTGATAATTTTATGTTTTATTTTATGTTTACCCCATGTCCAAGGTCAGGAGCAGCAGCTGTAAGGAGATGCCCCCACGCCCAAGTCAGAAAAACCCCAGTAAGATGGTAGGCACTGGAGCAGTTGTGAGGAGATATCCCACATCCAAGGGCAAAGGCAAAGCCCCAGCAAGATGGTAGGAGGGGCGGACTTGCATTTAGAATCAAACCCTGTTCTTGCCAGAGATGCTCAGAGGGCTCAAACAAACCTTGTGTGAACCAGGACCCTGGGACCTCACAGAGACTGAGACAGAACTGTGTTTGAGCATCTCCTGTGGAGGTAGGGGTCGGCAGTGGTCTGCTGCAGGGACAGGGGCTCTGGGTGTGGGTATAGCATAAGTCCTCTTGGAGGAGGTCGTCATTAACTCCACTATAGAGCTGCCAGAACTTACATAGCACTGGGAAATAGACTCTTGGAGGGCACAACAGTACCTTGTGCACCAGGACCCAGGAGAAAGGAACAGTGACCCCACAGGAGACTTGCCTGTGGGTGTCCAGGACTCTCAGGCAAAGGTGTGGGTCGGTGGTGGCCTGCTGCAGAGTTGGGGACATGGACTGTGGCAGTACTTGCCTGGAATCTTTTGAGGGAGGTTACCATTATCTTCTTTATGTCCACCATAGTTTGACCCCAGGTAAATAACAGGGAGGGAACACAGCTCCACCCATCAACGGAAAATTGGATTAAAGATTTACTGAGCATGGCCCCGCCCATCAGAACAAGATCCAGTATCCTCCTCAGTCAGTCTATCCCATCAGGAAGCTTTCAAAAGCCTCTTATCCTGCCCTCCATCAGAGGGCAGATAGACTTAAAACCACCATCACAGAAAACTTACCAATCTAATCACATGGACCATAGCCTTGTCTAAATCAATCAAACTATGAGCCATGCCATGTAGGGCCATCCAAGACGGACTAGTCATGGTGCAGAGATCTGACAAAATGCGGTACACTGGAGAAGGGAATGGCAAACCACTTCAGTATTCCTTCCTTGAGAATCCCATGAACAGTATGAAAAGGCAAAAAGATAGGACACTGAAAGATGAACTCCTCAGGTCGGTAGTTGCCCAATATGCTACTGGAGATCAGTGGAGAAATAACTCCAGAAAGAATGAAGGGACAGAGCCAAAGCAAAAACAATACTCAGTTGTGGATGTGACTGGTGATGGAAGCAAGGTCTGATGCTGTAAAGAGCAATATTGCATAAGAACTTGGAATGTTAGGTCCATGAATCAAGGCAAATTGGAAGTGGTCAAACAGGAGATGGCAAGAGTGAACGTCAACATTCTAGAAATCAGTGAACTAAACTGGACTGGAATGGGTGAATTTAACTCAGATGACCATTATATCTACTATTGTGGGCAAGAATCCCTTAGAAGAAATGGAGTAGCCATCATAGTCAACAAGAGTCTGAAAGGCAGTACTTGGATGCAATCTCAAAAACGACAGAATGATCTCTTTTCGTTTCCAAGACAAACCATTCAGTATCACGGTAATCCAAGTCTATGCCCCAACCAGTAATGCTAAAGAAGGTGAAGTTGAATGGTTCTATGAAGACCTACAAGACTTTCTAGAACTAATACCCCAAAAAAGGTGTCCTTTTCATCATAGGGGACTGGAATGTAAAAGTAGGAATTCAAGAAACAAATGGAGTAACAATCAAATTTGGCCTTGGAGTACAGAAAGAAGCAGAGCAAAGGCTAATAGAGTTCTACCAAGAGAATGCACTGGTCATGGCAAATACCCTCTTCCAACAACACAGGAGAAGACTCTACACATGCACATCACCAGATGGTCAACACCGAAATCAGATTGATTATACCCTTTGCAGCCAAAGATGGAGAAGCCCTACACAGTCAGCAAAAACAAGACCAGGAGCTGACTGTGCCTCAGATCATGAACTCCATATTGCCAAATACAAACTTAAATTGAAGAAAGTAGGGAAAATCACTAGACCAATCAGGTATGACCTAAATCAAATCCCTAATGATTGTACAGTGGAAGTGAGAAATAGATTTAAGGGACTAGATCTGATAGGCAGAGTGCCTGATGAACTAGGGACAGAGGTTCGAGACATTGTACAGGAAACAGGGAGCATGACTATCCCCAAGTAAAAGAAATGCAAAAAAGCAAAACGGATGTCTGAGGAGGTCTTACAAATAGCTGTGAAAAGAAGAGAAGCCAAAAGCAAAGGAGCAAAGGAAAGATATACCCATTTAAATGCAGAGTTCCAAAGAAGAGCAAGGAAAGATAAGAAAGCCCTCCTCAGGGATCAGCGAAAGGAAATAGAAGAAAACAATAGAGTGGGAAAGACTAGAGATCTCTTCAAGAAAATGAGAGATACAAAGGGTACATTTCATGCAAAGATGGGCTTGATAAAGGACAGAAATGGTATGGATCTAGCAGAAGCAGAAGATATTAAGAAGAGGTGGCAAGAATACACAGAAGAACTAAACAAACAAGATCTTCACAACCCAGATAATCACGATCTTGTGATCACTCACCTAGAGCCAGACAACCTGGAACGTGAAGTTAAGACAACCTGGAACGTGAAGTCAAGTGGGCCTTAGGAAGCATCGCTACGAACAAAGCTAGTGGAGGTGATGGAATTCCAGTTGAGCTACTTCAAACTCAAAAGATGATGCTGTGAAAATGCTGCACTCAATATGCCAGCAAATTTGGAAAACTCAGCAGTGGCCACAGGACTGGAAAAATTCAATTTTCATCCCAATCCCAAAGAAAGGCAATGCCAAAGAATGCTCAAACTACTGCACAATTGCACTGATCTCACACCCTAGCGAAGTAATGCTCAAAATTCTCCAAGCCAGGCTTCACCAATATGTGAACCATGAAATTCCAGATGTTCAAGCTGGTTTTAGAAAAGGCAGAGGAACCAGAGATCAAATTGCCAACATCAACTGGATCACCGAAAAAGCAAGAGAGTTCCAGAAAAACATATATTTCTGCTTTATAGACTATGTCAAAGCCTTTGACTGTGTGGATCACAAGAAACTATGGAAAATTCTGAAAAAGATGGGAATACCAGACCACCTGAACTGCCACTCGAGAAACCTGTATGCAGGTCAGGAAGCAACAGTTAGAACTGGACATGGAACAACAGACTGGTTCCAAATAGGAAAAGGACTATGTCAAGGCTATATATTCTCTACCTGTTTATTTAACTTATATGCAGAGTACATCATGAGAAATGCTGGACTGGATGAAGCGCAAGCTGGAATCAAGATTGCTGGGAGAAATATCAACCTCAGATATGCAGATGACACCACCTTTATGGCAGAAAGGAAGAAGAACTAAAAAGCCTCTTGATGAAAGTGAAAGAGGAGAGTAAAAATGTTGGCTTAAAGCTCAACATTCAGAAAACTAGGATCATGGCATCCGGCCCCATAATTTCATGGCAAATAGATGGAGAAACGGTGGAAACAGTGGCAGACTTTATTTTCTTGGGCTCCAAAATCATTGCAGATGGTGATTGCAGACATGAAATAAAAAGACGCTTGGACCTTCGAAGAAAAGTTATGACCAACCTAGACAGCATGTTAAAAAGCAGAGACATTACTTTGCCAATAAAGGTCCGTCTAGTCAAGGCTATGGTTTTTCCAGTAGTCATGTACGGATGTGGAAGTTGGACTACAAAGAAAGCTGAGCAGTGAAGAATTGATGCTTTTGAACTGTGGTGTTGGAGAAGACTCTTGAGAGTCCCTTGGACTGCAAGGAGATCCAACCAGTCCATCCTAAAGGAGATCAGTCCTGAATATTCATTGGAAGGACTGAATTCATTCCATGTATTCAGTATCTGGGGCAAAATATACTTGTTCTCCTATCCACTGTCCATTCCCAGTTTCTGCTATAGCTGAATATTCACTGATGCTGAAGCTGAACCTCTAATACTTTGGCCACCTGATGCAAAGAACTGACTCACTGTAAAAGATCCTGATGCTAGGAATGATTGAAGGCAGGAGGAAAAGGGGACAACAGAGGATGAGATGGTTGGATGCCATCACTGACTCATTGGGCATGAGTTTGAGTAAACTCCAGGAGCTGGTGATGGACAGGGAGGCCTGGCGTGCTGTAGTCCATGGGGTCTCAAAGAGCCGGACATGACTGAGCAACTGAACTGAACTGAACTGATTTTATGTTGAATAAATTTATATCATTTATTTAACCAAATCCTTCCCAGCTGACATTTTAATTGATGTTGCTATTTTGACATGATAAATAATACTGTGAGAAATATTTTGTACTTCTTTGTAAGCTTCCAATTATTTTTCTTTGCATAAACCAGCAGAGGTGAAATTGCTAGGTCAAAGTATATGCACATTTTTGATTTTTATGCATATTGGATTCTAAAAAGATTGAACAAGTCTCCACAATGGTGAATAGGATATGATAGTGATTATTTCCACACACCCTCAGTAATTAGAGTGGGTTAAAGTGTCAATCAGGAGAAATGGTATATCCTTATTTACTGGCCTTTTTTATCATCATTATTGATAACTGCTCGCAAGTATCTTTACATGTGTACCATGTAGTAATGTTTTTTTGCCATATATATGGCAAACATCCCCCAGTTCTTTCCTTCTCAACATTTTCATAGTGTATTTTCTTAGTGTTACACTTTGAATTTTATGAAATATTAGGTAAATTAACTAATTTTTTAAGTACAAATGAAATGTGCTGTCCATTACTTCCACAGAGTGAACTTTTTGTTACTTTTATTATTTTTTTTTACTTTAGCTTTTATTCAAACTTCAAGAGATCCTTCTTCTCAAGACAAGATATCCTTGCATTTTTATACACTATTCTCTAGAGCCAAGGAGAATATGCTCATCTGTCTGTAACCCAACTGCAGTAAAAATTATGTGCTTTAGCTTATCCAATCTTTGTTTCCCAGGGCAAAGAACTTCTTTTACCACTCCAATTTGCCTTTTTCTCATTTCCATTCCCAAGATTTGTGTATCTGTACAGATTGGACATGGGCTTCTCAGGTGTCTCAGTGATAAAGAATCTGCCTGCCCATGCAAGAGACACAAGAGACATGAGTTCAATCCCTTGTGGGGAAGATCCCCTGGAGTATAAAATGGCAATACACTCCAGCATTCTTGCCAGAAAAATTCCACGAACAGAGGAGCTTGGCAGGCTACAGTTCACGGGGTTGCAAAAGTTGTACATGACTTCCAGTAGTCATGTATGGATATGATAATTGGTTCATAAGGTTGAGTGCCAAAAAACTGATGCTTTCAAACTGTGATGTTGGAGAACATTCTTGAGTCCCTTGCAAGGCGACCAAACAAGTCAATTCTAAAGGAAGTCAGTCCTGAATATTCATTGGAAGGACTCATGCTGAAGCTGAAGCTCCAATATTTGGCCACCTGATAAGAGCTGACTCATTGGAAAACACCCTGATGCTGGGAAAGATTGAAGCCAGGAAGAGAAGGGGACAACAGAGGATGAGATGGTTGGATGGCATCACTGACTCAATGGACATGAGTTTGAGTAAGCTCTGGGAGATGGTGAAGGACAGGGAAGCCTGCTGTGCCACAGACTGTGGGGTGGCAAAGAGTTGGACACAAAGAAGCAACTGAACTGAACTGAGTGACTGAGTGCACAGGCACACACACACACACACACTCACAGAGCTGGGGCATAGGAAGCTACAACCCATGTATTTTCACAGATATATTCTGTATTTGTTGTAATAGAACATTTTCTTGAGAAACATTGTATGAGTATATACTGAGAAGTTATAGTCTTTATTTCTAGGAATATTTTATGATAATCTGTCAGAATTTTCTCCTTAAATAAAAATAACTGAAGCAACCATAATATTATTATATCTATATCAAGGTTTTAATGATTTATACTGAAATACAGATAACGCATTTCCTTTTACACATGAGAGGTGAGTGCTGTGGTCTAAGGACAACAAAGTTTTTAAAAATAATAAGCATTATTTTAAATGTAATATAAAACTTTTTGAAATAGTCTTACTAAGTGTAAATTTTAAAATAGCAATTTTTGGGGTAAAAACTACTTACTCAAAGTAAATTTTAAGAGGAACTGTATGAAGAAACAGGGAGATTTTCCCAGAAAGAGAAATTGCTGATTTTATATGAATGATGATGAAGAAAGCATGAAATAAAACCATATAGTTCTGATTAGTAATATTCATGTAATTTAATTGAAGTCACATAATGCTTATATGCCAGGTGTTTCTTGACTTCCTACTTTTGCATTCCAGTCCCCTATAATGAAAAGGACATCTTTTTTGGGTGTTAGTTCTAGAAGGTCTTGTAGGTCTTCATAGAACCGTTCAACTTCAGCTTCTTCGGCATTACTGGTCGGGGCATAGACTTGGATTACCGTGATACTGAATGGTTTGCCTTGGAAACAAACAGAGATCATTCTATCGTTTTTGAGATTGCATCCAAGTACTGCATTTTGGACTCTTTTGTTGACCATGATGGCTACTCCATTTCTTCTAAGGGATTCTTGCCCACAATAGTAGATATAATGGTCATCTGAGTTAAATTCACCCATTCCAGTCCATCTTAGTTCGCTGATTGTCGACATTCACTCTTGCCATCTCCTGTTTGACCACTTCCAATTTGCCTTGATTCATGGACCTAACATTCTAGGTTCCTATGCAATATTGCTCTTTACAGCATCGGACTTTGCGTCTATCACCAGTCACATCCACAGTTGGGTATCGTTTTTGCTTTGGCTCCATCCCATCATTCTTTCTGGAGTTATTTCTCCACTGATCTCTATTAGCATATTGGGCACCTACTGACCTGGGGAGTTCATCCTTCAGTGTCCTATCTTTTTGCCTTTTCACACTGTTCGTGGGGTTCTCAAGGCAAGAATACTTAAGTGGTTTACCATGCCCTTCTCCAGTGGACCACATTCTGTCAGACCTCTCCACAAGCACCTTGGCACAAGCACCAAGCACCTTGGGTGGCTCCACACGGCATGGCTTGGTTTCACTGAGATAGACAAAGCTGTGGTCAGTGTGATCAGATTAGCTAGTTTTCTGTAATTTTAGTTTCAGTGTGTCTGCCCTCTGATGCCCTCTCGCAACACTTACCGTCTTACCTGGGTTTCTCTTACCTTGGGCCTTGGGTAATTCCTCTCGCCGCCGCCGCCGCCGCCGCCGCCGCCGGCCCCCAGCCCCCTGCCCGGCCTAGCCCCTGTCGGCCGCCGCCCCGGCCCCCCGCCCCCCGGCCCCCGGCCCGGACTAGGCCCTGTCGGCCGCCCGCCCCCCCCCCCCGGCCCGGCCCAGCCCCTGTCGGCCGCCGCACCCGGCCCCCGGCCCGGCCCAGCCCCCGTCGGCCGCCGCACCCGGCCCCCGGCCCGGCCCAGCCCCTCTCGGCCGCCGCACCTGGCTCCTGGCCCCTGGCCCGTCCTAGCTCCTTCTCGGCCATGCTTCTGCGCCGAGCCGTCGCAGCCGCCTCGCTTCTGCGCCGAGCCGTCGCAGCCGCCTCGCTTCTGCGCCGAGCCGCTTCTGCGCCGAGCTGTCGCAGCCGCAAGTTTGGCCTTGGAGTACAGAATGAAGCAGGGCAAAGGCTAATAGAGTTTTGCCACGTGAATGCACTGGTAATAGCAAACACCCTATTCCAACAACACAAGAGAAGACTCTATACGTGGACATCACCAGATGGTCAGCAACAGAGGCTCGTGACATTGTACAGGAGACAGGGATCAAGACAATCCCCATGGAAAAGAAATGCAAAAAAGCAAAATGGCTGTCTAAGGAGGCCTTACAGATAGCTGGGAAGAGAAGAGAAGTGAAAAGCAAAGGAGAAAAGGAAAGATATTCCCATCTGAATGCAGAGTTCCAAACAATAGCAAGGAGAGATAAGAAAGCCTTCCTCAGCGATCAATGCAAAGAAATAGAGGAAAACAACAGATTGGGAAAGACTAGAGATCTCTTCAAGAAAATTAGAGATACCAAAGGAACATTTCATGCAAAGATAGGCTCGATAAAGGACAGAAATGGTATGGACCTAACAGAAGCAGAAGATATTAAGAAGAGGTGGCGAGAATACACAGAAGAACTGTACAAAAAAGATCTTCACGACCCAGATAATCACGATGGTGTGATCACTCACCTAGAGCCAGACATCCTGGAATGTGAAGTCAAGTGAGCCTTAGAAAGCATCACTACGAACAAAGCTAGTGGAGGTGATGGAATTCCAATTGAGCTATTTCAAATGCTCAAAGGTGATGCTGTGAAAGTGCTGCACTCGATACACCAGCAAATTTGGAAAACTCAGCAGTGGCCACAGGACTGGAAAAGGTCGTTTTTGTTCCAATCCCAAAGAAAGGCAATGCCAAAGAATGCTCAAACTACTGCACAATTGCACTCATCTCACATGCTAGTAAAGTAATGCTCAAAATTCTCCAAGCCAGGCTTCAGCAATACATGAACCATGAACTTCCAGATGTTCAAGCTGGTTTTAGAAAAGGCAGAGGAACCAGAGATCAAATTGCCAGTATCGGCTGGATCATCGAAAAAGCAAGAGAGTTCCAGAAAAACATCTATTTCTGCTTTATTGACTATGCCAAAGCCTTTGACTGTGTGGATCACAATAAATTGTGGAAAATTCTGAAAGAGATGGGAATACCAGACCACCTGACCTGTCTCTTGAGAAACCTGTATGCACGTCAGGAAGCAATAGTTAGAACTGGACATGGAACAACAGACTGGTTCCAAATAGGAAAAGGAGTACGTCAAGGCTGTATACTGTCACCCTGCTTATTTAACTTATACGCAGAGTACATCATGAGAAACGCTGGGCTGGAAGAAACACAAGCTGGAATCAAGATTGCCAGGAGAAATATCAATAACCTCAGATATGCAGATGACACCACCTTTATGGCAGAAAGTGACAAGAACTAAAGAGCCTCTTGAAGAAGGTGAAAGAGGAGAGTGAAAAAGTTGGCTTAAAGCTCAATGTTCAGAAAACTAAGATCATGGCATCTGGTCCCATCACTTCATGGGAAATAGATGGGGAAACAGTGTAAACAGTGTCAGACTTTATTTTTTTGGGCTCCAAAATCACTGCTGATGGTGATTGCAGCCATGAAATGAAAAGACACTTACTCCTTGGAAGGAAGGTTATGGCCAACCTAGATAGCATATTTAAAAGCAGAGACATTACTTTGCCAACAAAAGTCCGTCTAGTCAAGGCTATGGTTTTTCCAGTGGTCATGTATGGATGTGAGAGTTGGACGGTGAAGAAAGCTGAGCGCCGAAGAATTGATGCTTTTGAACTGTGGTGTTGGACAAGACTCTTGAGAGTCCGTTGGACTGCAAGGAGGTCCAATCAATCCATCCTAAAAGAGATCAATCCTGGGTGTTCATTGGAAGGTCTGATGTTGAAGCTGAAACTCCAATACTTTGGCCACCTCATGCGAAGAGCTGACTCATTGGAAAATACCCTAATGCTGGATAGGATTGGGGGTGGGAGGAGAAGGGGATGACAGAGGATGAGATGGTTGGATGGCATCACTGACTCGATGGACATGGGTTTGGGTAGACTCCGGGAGTTGGTGATGGACAGAGAGGCCTGGCGTGCTGCAATTCATGGGGTCGCAAAGAGTCGGACACGACTGAGCGACTGAACTGAACTGACTGAATGCTTATATTTCTAATTTCTTCAGTATACAAATGAGAAAAATGATTTTGATTGAATCAGACACAATAAAGTATGATACATAGGGACTGTATGTAACCAGTAAAGAGAAAAACATGGAGTGTGAGAGAGAAGAACCACCGGAAGATAAAGCGAAGTCCTAAGATGATGGAAGTGCAGTGAGCCCTGAGAGCATCCCAGTTGAAAGGGGCAGGAGGAAGGGGGACTGCAAGCTGGGAGAAAATGGAAATGGACAGATTAACTGATAGACTTTACCCTTTGAAAAATACTATATATCTGAGGGAGCATGTGGCAAAAAAAAGTAATGCAAATATATGGACGACTGAACATTTGAAGAAAATAAAACAACCACTAACTTCTAGAAAATATAAATATATAAGAAAAGAAATATAATTATATGTATAATACACTACTTGGTTTTTAAGAGAACATTTTTTAGAGATAATAATAAGAAAACTCTAATTGCTGGTTTAAATTTAATGGCTTTAAAATTATATCAGAAAGATGAGAGGGTGAAAGAGTATAGACATGTGTTTGTTCTCACCCATCATGACTGTTAAATAGAAAAATCTACAATTGGTGAGATACAAACAGCAGTGGAGCACAATGATTAGGAGCAGAAATAGCAAAAGAAACATCTGGAAAGACTGAAAACAAGTGCCTGTGAAGAGCAGGTGAAAGGAATGAATCAGATCATGACCCTTGCTCTTATGAAACTTTCTGTAATGTATAATTTTAAAGAATCTATGTATATGCTTTACATTGACAAAAATATTAACTTAAAATAGTTTAAAGAAAAAATTTCAAGCATTACCTCAATACATGAAATACCACAAGTTTACTGTTGCTCAAACATTGAAGTTTATCCCTATCATTAAGGGCAGTAGCTCTTCTCATCAAGAGATTACTCCAGAACTATTTTAAGGGTAAATTCAAGTATTTGTAAGAAAGCATTCCACTGACATGAAAAATTAGCAAACACATGTATCATATTTATGTAGCCAATTAACATTTTCTAATTTTTTTCCCCTTATCCTTTAAACTCCAGTTCTCACACTGGCAGCTTGTTAGTTCATTTTTCCCTCTCCCATTATAATTTTGAGGTAGTTCTGATCTTAAGGCAGTTTTGAAGAGAATCTGATTTTAGTTCTCTAGAAAAACTAATTATGGAAAAGATTGCATGGCTTCAAACAGATTTTGCACAGCCCCCACATCCACAAACCAGCTTTGTTTTCTTTGGCGCCAGCAGTCACTATTATCTTTCTTTTTTATTTTGACTCTCTTTTTCCTTTTTCTTTTTAAACTGCATTTATCAATGTCAAGGTACTCTCGCTTGCTCTATTAAGCCTTATGATAAGACATTTAAGAATAATCATTCCTTACAATCCAGGGAAGCACATCAGTCAAGGAGTTGTGTTTAGAAAGAGAAAATGATGTAATTGGACTTTAGAGCCATTACCTCTGAAAAAATTAAAAGTAAGTCATCTTTTTTCTTTCTGTTTGTGTTTTTTTAAAAAAATGTTAATATGAGAAACAGCAAACTTTTATCTTATAAAGTATCATTAAAACACATTTTGCAAAAATTGGCAAAGCAGAAGAAATTGGTAAAATTCTTTGTAGAAAGAAACAAACAAAAGATACCAGAGTGAAATATAATAAAGCTTTGTTGATGATAATTGGAAATCAAAACATGCAATCTTTTAGCTTAATAGAGTGGCTGTATTTGTGAAGATCTTTTCAAAGTTTTCTAAGCCAATAAGACATAAAAATTGAAAAGTAGTGAATATAATTCAAACATCAACTGAAAATAGGAATAATGTGTTAAAAAAATTAAGAGGTTGTTTAGATATAAAGGAAGTCATCTTAAATTTCTAATGCTGTTATAGTATGTACAGCACAGTTGAGTAGGGGGAGGGATAATATGACTTCTTGAAACCCTTTACAATCGTATGTTTCCATGGCAGTTGAACAGACAGTTGAGCTAATGCAACAGCTGTATATAATGAGCTACTGGCTTTTGTGATTATTGAACTTAATATTTTTCCTATATAAATAAGATTTATTGACTAATGCATCAAAGCATAGCAGTATGATGTCTTTAAATGAAACTAAATTATGTAATATATTCTAAATCTATTTATAAGTTGGCAATATTAACCTAAATCTAATCATTCATTAATCACACAGTACCAATTTCTGATTGTCTCTGGGAATATTTAAGATTATTTTCTTTACAGAAACTGAGGTACAAAATTTCTCCCAGTATGAGTCTTAAGTTTAACAATTTTTAAATAATCATTATTATAAGCATTACCTTGTCATTTTAAGCTAATGGAAATGAATTTTTTCAAAAAGAAGTATAGGTTCAGTTCTGACTTCTGTGTGAGTGATTAATCAACTTGTGTTTGGTTCTTGGTCCACTTCTCTGAGTTTCTTAATTCCAAATATTTAATAAATATTTTGATACATAATGTCCTTATCAAATTTATTGTAATTACTTTTGAATACAGCCTTTCTATTCTCTATTCTGACATTTAACACAACTCTAAAACCGTTTAAGTATTTCAAGAATCTCCTTACCTTTAAAATCTCCATGTTCTTATCTATTCTGCCAATCCACTGTAATTTTATTGTTAAAGAACAATTCTAATTATTTTACTTCTGATCACTAGACTTTGAATAAAGCAGGTTATACTCCATAATATAAGTGGGCCTCACTGAAGCAGTTGAAGGAGTTAATAGAACAAAGACAGATCAGCAAAGAAATTTTTGCCAATAGATTCTTTTTGACTCGAACCTCAGTTCTTTCCTGAGTCTTTAGGTTGCTGTACAAGGTGCTCTGCAAACTGGGTCATATAATGAAACAGATCTAATTGCTCTTAAAATGTTAGGGATGTTGTTTGGTGATGCCCTCTAGGTGAAGCACAGTGTGGGCCCTTAGGATTCTGTAGCAAAGCCCTGCCATGCTCTATGTATAACTACTGAGAAGCAGCCTTCGACAGCTACTGGGCCTGAGGAGAGAGTGTGTATGCATGCTCAGTCTTATCCAACTCTTTGTGACCCCATGGACTGTAGCCAACAGACTCCTCTGTCCACGGGATTTGCCTGGGCAAGAATACTGGAGTGGGCTGCCATTTCCCTCTCTAGGGGATCTTCCCTACCCAGGGATCAAACCCATGTCTTCTGTATTACAGACAGATTCCTTACCGCTGAGCCACCTGGGAGGCCCAGGCCTCAGTAGAGACTGACCACTTGACCACAGGCCACCAAGTTGCCATGTGATCTGAGCTCCCTGTCATGAACTAGGTGTTATCTGACCCATCAAACTATGAAGTTAGGTCTGTATAGCAGCACTCCATGATTAAATAGAAGTGGTATATATATCTGGACTGAGCAGGCCTTGAGGGTACAAGATAATTACATGAAGAATTGGTCCAGTAGTCTATGATCTTCACTCCTGCTACACTACTCTCTCTCTTCAGGCTCACCTATGGCCTCATGAAGAGTTCCTCATGATCAGCTGACACCGGAAAAGAAGACTCATATCGGGTATATAGATGGTTCTCCTGTATTACACGCCAATACAATCTGAAAGTGGACAGCTGCAGTACCATAGCTTCTTTCTAGCATAAAGTACAAATAAACAAATTGTTCAAGGGTGAATTTGTTATTTGATCATTTGATATAGATCAATTATTTGATCAATAATTTTATGTATCAATGTGGCTAGCCACAGTTCCCAGATATTTGTATTTGGTCAAATATTATTCTGGATGTTTTTGTGAAGGTGTTTTTGCCTGAGATTAACATTTAAATCATTTTAAAATATACACACACATATTATGAAATATATTTTAATATTATTTACTTCGTACTTCTAACTTTTGTGCGTTACTAAAGAAAGACACTTTGACTGAATTTTGGCCTTGACTATAACATACAAATTATTTTTCAAGGCCAATTTAAAATGATATGTACTTCTAGTTTTAAGATAGAATCAGTCTAAAAAGCTGTGTGCTGTTTCAAGTACTTGATGAAGCACCAAGCATTCCCAAGAAAGCCCATAGAAAACATAGGTTTTTCTAATATGCAATTGAATTCAAAACAGAACTTAAAACAAGAAAAGAAACTATCTATGAATCAAAAGAAGGTTTAGAAAAAGAAGCAAACACTATAGTGCTTATTATCCCTGAAAATGCTAATTATTACCCTCAACTGCCCCAAAATAGATGCTTTGCTACTGTTTCTACAGCCCAGGAGCCAACGTAATCAGGCCCAGAAGACAACTGTGATGCAAAACTTGATCCTCAACTTGGAAAAAACAGACCTCAAAAACTAAGCACAGAAAATCAACAAAGAGAAAAGCATAACTCAAGGAGATGATTAATAGAGAAATTGGATAATAGCTTTAAAGTAAAAATGTATAGGACATTTTTAAGTACTTAAAAAAAATGTTTTTATCTTTTTGTTTTCCATGCTCGGTGGCATGTGGGATCTTAGTTCCCTAAACAAGGTTTCAACATGTGGCCTCTGCAGTGGAAGTATGAAGTCTTAATCACTGATTGAGATTGACATATATATACTATGATGTATAAAATGGGTTTCCCTGGTAGCTCACCTGGTAAAAAATCCACCTGCAATGCAGGTTTGATTCCTGGATCAGGAAGATCCCCTGGAGGAGGGAATGGCAACCCACTCCAGTATTCTTGCCTGGAGAATCCCCATGGACAGAGAAGCCTGGAGGGTTACAGTCCATGGGGTCACAAGGAGTCAGACACGACTGAGCGACTAGGCACAGCACATGTATAGAATAGATAACTAAAGAAAACCTTGAGAACCTACACTATAGCACAGGGAACTCTACTCAGTGCTTTGTGGTATCCTAAATGGGAAGGAAGTGCAAAAAAGAGGAGATATATGTATGCATATAGTTGATTCACTTTCCTGTACAGCAGAAACTATGCACAACATTGTAAAGCAATTATACTCAAATAAAATGTTTTAAAAATGTGTGAGAGTCTCAGAAATAATGAAGAGACTTTCATTCATGGGGAAAAAACAGAAGAGATTACAATACATATATGTTGTTATTTTTAGACCTAGGAAAGGAAAAATATCATTTCTAATGAAGACTACCAGGCCCAGAAAACAAATGAGGATGCTGGAAGATCAATCTGAAGAACTATCCCATTTAAGAAAAAATGCTACCACAATTAAATTATTCCAGGTAAACATTTTAAAGGAAAAAAAAAACTTGAGAGATGAAAACAGCTTGAGAAATTCTGGGATTTATTTAATATGAAATTTAGTAAGAAGAAATGGAGTAAATAGAGAAAAGCAATGGTTGAAAATAACAGCTGCTACTTTGTCAGAAATGCAGAAAAAAAAAATTCTCATTTTCACGACTTAGAACCATACTTAGTATTAGGGCCATGGAGACAGATAAGCTAGCTTCCATCAAGCATCATTCCTTTAATTAGAGAGGAATGCATGTGACCTGCATGGAATATTAATTCTGTGTATTGTCATCTACCATCAACTTCCTTCTCCAGGTTTTGTCCTCACTTTTAATATGTGTATGTAAAATCTATACTCCATATCCAACCCACTGTCCTTTGCTTACCCCATTATTATCCTCATGCTAAAAAAATCACTTTTCACAAGGTTCTCCATAATTGCTTGTAAGCAATCAATAAATAATGGACTCATTAATAAATACCAAAGTAAGTATAACAATTGGGGAGTCTATTAAAGGAAATAGAAGGCATTTTAGATGTAAAATGACCATGAGGCTGAAGAGAAGACTTAAATGTTCCAAGAAACAGGAGAAATCCCATTGTTTTATCTCACAATCTAAATTATACATAAGGGTTTTACATTGAACCAGTACTAATGTAACTAGATATAGACAATTGTAATAACATAGTTTGTCATGAAATACTGAAAATTGTGTCTAAGCCAGTATTTCTAGAATATTATAGAAATAAATGACTTTAATTGTTTGTCCCATAAGCATTACTTTTTTATTCTCTTTGTATTTATTCTGTTTATGCAAAGCAACCTGCTTACCTAAATTTCATTATAGAATGATATAATACCAAGGTTGAAAGGGTGCTTAAAAGGATTTTAACCACCAATTCTTTTCCTTTTTCAGTAAATAGACTTAAGTTTTCCTTTTATTAACTATATTGCTTATGAAAGTATTAGGTCTTTTATGAATAACAGAAACTAGAAGTGGGGTGGTAGTGAATACTCTATCTTGATAGACTTCCAAATTCTTCTACAGATAAGAGATGGTGATGTAAACCAGATGCATTTTTTCTCTCTCTGTTCTCATTTTTTTTTTTTTTTTGAGGCTCTAAGTCTGGGGTGGGCTTCCCTGGTGGCTCAGTGGTAAAGAATCCTCCTGAAATGCAGAAGATGTGGGTTCAATCCCAGGGTGGGGAAGATACCCTGGAGAAGGAAATTGCAAGCCACTCCAGTATTCTTGCCTGGGAAATCCCATGTACAGAGGAGCCTGGCAAGCTACAGTCCATGGGGTCACAAAGAGTTGGATATGAGTTAGAGACTAAACAACAAAGAGTGAGGAAACAGAGACAGTTTATTTTTTCAAGGTAATATTCAGATTCTTTATCAATGTGGTAAATACTAAACTTGAAGTTCTAATTGTCATGGTATGCTATTCTAAGACTAAACACAAATATAAAAAACTGGAAGCTTTGGAATACTCTTTTATTCTTTCATGCATTCTTTATTAAATTAGAGTCCACAATCTATGGCATAGGGATGTAAAGATGAATAACTCTCCTATCTTTATCTCTATAGTGTGAATCAGATTTGAACATATACATGTACGCTGCTGCTAAGTCGCCTCAGGCATGTCCGACTCTGTGCGACCCCATAGACGGCAGCCCACCAGGCTCTGCCGTCCCTGGGATTCTCCAGGCAAGAATACTGGAGTGGGTTGCCATTTCCTCCTCCAGTGCATGAAAGGGAAAAGTGAAAGTGAAGTTGCTCAGTCGTGTCCGACTCTTAGCGACCCCATGGACTGTAGCCTACCAGGCTCCTCCATCCATGGGATTTTCCAGGCAAGAGTACTGGAGTGGGGTGTCATTGCCTTCTCCGCAATATACATGTATATTAATATATATATTTGAGTTCCAAAGGAGGTTCTCATAGAAATATAAATAAAATTTTATAGTAAGGAGAGTCTGAAATTAGTCAGGGCTTCACAGTGCAACACTTGGTAGAAGGCTTATCAGATGGAAAAAGAGGGACAGAGGCAGACCTTGCATTCCAGCCAGAAGAATGTTTATATAAGCAAAACAGAGGCAAGAAAGATAATGAGTTCCAAAAGTTCCAAGTGTCTACCATATGCCTTGTTGTTGTTGTTCAATAGCTCAGTCCTGTCTGACTCTTTGTACCTCATGGACTGTAGCACTCTAGTCTTCCCTGTCCATCACCAACTCCTGGAACTTGCTCAAACTCATATCCATTAAGTCGGTGATGCCATGCAACCATCTGGCCCTCTGTTGTCCCCTTCTCCTCCTGCCTTCAGTCTTTCCCAGCATCAGGGTCTTTTCTAATGAGTCGGCTCTTTGCATCAGGTGGCCAGAGTACTGGAGTTTCAGCTTCAGCATCAGTCCTTCCAATGAACATTCAGGATTGATTACTTTTATGTCTAGAGAACAGAATTTATGTTTGATTGTGACATGTTTGGGCTGTGCCCTCATCATTATAGGCCTTGTATGTCAGGGGCTGGATTTTGTTTTAGGGACATAGTAGAAACTATTATACATAGTCAAGCAGCAAGATCATCTAGCATATCTTTTAGTAAAATCAATATGGCAGTAGTATTGAGCCACAGTTTTCAATTATCTTTTGTTTGAGAATTTTTTTTCATATTAGAATAGATTGTGATAACTTTGCAGTGTCTCAGCATTCAGAACTCATTTCATGAAGGATGAAGTTGAAGTCATGGGAGGCAGAAGGCATGAATGTCTTTAAAGCAATGATTCTCAAACTTTAATGTGCATATGGATCACCTGGGCATCTTGTTAAATGGAAATCATGATTCTTAGGTTTGGGGAAGAGTCGTCGGAGATGCAGCATTTCTCACAAACTTTAGCATAAAGTATCGAGTAAGAGTATATTGCTCTCTGTACACCCAAGTTAAAAAGTCCAATACCTGTTTATAATCACTTCTCCAATTCTGGAGAGAAATTTTGGTATCTCTCAGGCCAAGAGCATAGTAAAAATCCTATACAATCTAAAGAAAAAAGCCAAAGCCTGAATCCTATAGAATAGCATCTAATACTGCTACCAATTTTATGTAAATCTTAGAATTTTCAAGTAATTTGTGCCTGAACTTTTTCAAAGTGGTGACCCAGAATTCAAACACATTATGTGTGTGCTCCTGGGAGAAATTTTGAGTGGTTTTAGAGTTCAAAATGCTTAGGATACTTTTTTTCAATCTGTATGCATTTTACTTTTGCACCTGTATTGTATAGCTTTAATGAGAATTTCAGGATAATCTTTCTAAATCCCTAGTATCTTTCTTACTTTTATCTCTCAAGACGAGCCAAAAGAAACATCTAACTATTGCTATTTACATTGATATGTAAATTTGGTCATACATATTTTATAGAGACATGTAAATGACTCAGCTAAAGCAGATTCACCTGTTTATCCCCTGGATCGATGTCTGTACCCTCTTAGCAGCACAACAATTGCAGACACCTGCTTAGCATAAGCAGCTTATTAAAATGCAGTAAGGAGGAGAATGCCTTTGTGAGCAATTTTCTTACAGTATTAATAATCCTGATGGAGAAACAATACAACACAGATATGGACCTTTTCACCAGTGAACCGTCTGGGCTTTTTCAATGTGAATTAATACAAAGGGCTTAATGGTTTCAGGGAGGTTAATGCCCAGTGAAAGTGTTCACATTACTAGAAAAGGCAAAAAGGGAAGTAGAATGAAAGGTTTCTCTTTGACTTGAAAAGAAAATCCATGGAAAACAGTATAGAATTCTCAGTTGGAATGAGAATGAATGACATAATTTTGAGAAAAACTTGTAATGCTTATTATTAATTTTAATGTAAAGTAAGCATTCTTAACGTAAAGTTAAGTATTCAGTTCAGTTCAATTCAGTTGCTCAGTCGTGTCCAACTCTTTGCAACCCCATGGAGTGCAGCATGCCAGGCCTCTCTGTACATCACCAATTGCTGTAGTTTACTCAAACTCATGTCCATTGAGTCAGTGATGCCATTCAATCATCTTATCCTCTGTCATCCCCTTCTCCCACCTTCAATCTTTCCCAGCATCAGGGTCTTTTCATATGAGTCAGTTCTTCGCATCAGGTGCCAAAGTATCGCAGTTTCAGCTTCAGCATCAGTCCTTCCAATGGATATTCAGGACTGATTTCCTTTAGGATGGACTGGTTGGATTTCCTTGCAGCCCAAGGAACTCTCAAGACTCTTCAACACCACAGTTCAAAACCATCAATTCTTTGGCACTCGGCTTTCTTTATAGTCCAACTCTCACATTCATACATGACTATTGGGAAAACAATAATTTTGATTAGATGGACCTTTTTTGGCAAAATAATGTCTCTGCTTTTTAATATGCTATCTAGGTGGGTCATAGCTTTTCTTCCAAGGAGCAAGCATCTTTTAATTTCATGACTTCAGTCACCATCTACAGTGATTTTGGAGCCCCTGCAAAATAAAGTCTGTCAGTGTTTCCACTGTTTCCCCATCTATTTGCCATGAAGTGATGGGACAAGATGGCTTTACATTAAAAATTAGTAACACTGTCCACTAAAATTGAGTTTTTTTAGTTATATTTTAATTATAATGTCAATTTTAATATATATTTCTGTTAGCATGTATATAAACAGAAGTAGAGGGATCATCAAGAAAGTTCCAGTTCAGAAATCTGCTTCTGTTCATAGCAAAATTAGTGTCAATCAGATGTTTTATTTGATAACTCTATGTCTGTGCGTGTGTGTGCTCTGTCATGTCAGACTCTTTGCAACCCTATGGACTGTAGCCCAATAGGCTTCTCTGTCCATGGGATTTCCCAGGCAAGAACACTGGAGTGGGCTGCCATTTCCTCCTCCAGGGGATCTTCCAGACTCAGGGATTGAACCCCTGTCTCCTGGGCCCCCTGCTTTGCAGTTGGATTCTTTACCACTGAACCACTAGGGAGGTCTTACTTGGGCTTTTAAATCAGGAAACCTCAGACCTGATTACCTTGTAATCTTCCATAATAAGGCTTTCTAGCCTGCCTCCTTGTGGAACATATTTGTATTAGAAAAAAATGTGAAAAACTTTGAAGTGAGTAAATGATTACTAGTATCCTCTCTGTATTGTCACCCTGCTTATTTAACTTATATGCAGAGTACATCATGAGAAATGCTGGGCTGGAAGAAACACAAGCTGGAATCAAGATTGCTGGGAGAAATATCAATAACCTCAGATATGCAGATGACACCACTCTTATGGCAGAAAGCGAAGAAGAGCTAAAGAGCCTCTTGATGAAAGTGAAAAAGGAGAGTGAAAAGGTTGGCTTAAAGCTCAACATTCAGAAAACTAAGATTATGGTATCTGGTCCCATCACTTCATGGGAAAAATATGGGGAAACAGTGCAAACAGTGTCAGACTTTATTTTTTGGGGATCCAAAATCACTGCTGATGGTGATTGCAGCCATGAAATTAACAGATGCTTACTCCTTGGAAGGAAGGTTATGACCAACCTAGATAGCATATTGAAAAGCAGAGGCATTACTCTGCCAACAAAGGTCTGTCTAGTCAAGGCTATGGTTTTTCCAGGGATCATGTATGGACGTGAGAGCTGGACGGTGAAGAAAGCTGAGCACCGAAGAATTGATGCTTTTGAACTGTGGTGTTGGAGAAGACTCTTGAGAGTCCCTTGGACTGCAAGGAGATCCAACCAATCCATCCTAAAGGAGATCAGTCCTGGGTGTTCACTGGAAGGACTGATGTTGAAGCTGAAACTCCAATACTTTGCCCACCTCATGCGAAGAGTTGACTCATTGGAAAAGACCCTAATGCTGGGAAGGATTGGGAGCAGGAGGAGAAGGGGACGAGAGAGGATGAGATGGTTGGATGGTATCACCGACTCGATGGACATGGGTTTGTGTAGATTCCAGGAGTTGGTGATGGACATGGAGGCCTGGCGTGCTGTGATTCATGGGGTCGCAAAGAGTCGGACACGACTGAGCGACTGAACTGAACTGAACTGAACTTAACCCTCTCTGTGGAATGCTAGGTGTTGCTAGTGGGCACTTGGGGGCAGCCTGGTTCTTTGGGAGTGTGTGCCTTTCACTCTCGTTGCTGATCTGGTATACAACTCTGTACAGATGGAAGTTAACTTGGAAGGCTCAAGTTCTTTTTGTTTACACAGATAATTGTGTCTAGTGGAGATGCAATTGATTTCCACCCCAAACCCCAGGTGGAAGATAGAATTCCAAATATCACCTTTTAATTTATTTTTTTATATTGAGCAATTTTGCATGTATTAGTAAGTTTATTTTAGTATTCCTGATTGCTTCTGTACATTTCTATTCTTAGAAATCTTTTAAACCAGTTTTAACATCTTACTGTTTCCTTATCAATTACTGAGTAAAATAAAATCTTTGACTGATGACTATTTTGCATTCATATGTGAATCATGCTTTTACCTTTATCACTTGTTGATTTAAAGGTTGAACGTTTTATCCTTGGGCATGGTTTACCCTCCAGATGTTTAGAACATAAGGTTCTGGTTGAGAATTCACTATATATTTCCTCCTTGTAAATTTTCAAGTTCATTTGAGAATTTCACTCAGGTGAATAAAATTATTTTACTAGGAAGATCATTGCATTATTAAGTAAAATAGTTCTTTAAAAAGATATATAGGAAAGTCAGCTTGGCAAATTGAACTGATCTCATTTTTTTCACACTATACATTAAATGCTACATGAGCTTCCCTGGTGACTCAAATGGTAAAGCGTCTGCCTGCTATGCAGGAGGCCTGGGTTCGATCCCTGGGTCGGGAAGATCTTCTGGAGAAGGAAATGGTAACACATTCCAGTACTCTTGCTTGGAAAATTCCATGGATGGAGGAGCCTGGTAGGCTACAGTCTCTGGGGTTGCAAAGAGTCAGACACGACTGAGCGACTTCACTTCCTTTCACTTTATTCTTCTTATGATCAGAAAATTCTATGTCAACGTTAACCTTTTTACTATATGCCAGCATTTTTTGGTTTATATGCCACATAATTATTTACCTCTCCGAATTTAAAATATGATATATGCCTGTTTATTTTTCTTTTCAGTTGATAGGAATCATCATGTGCTGCTTTGAAATAAATTAATGTATTGAGAAAATTTAATATATGATTCAGGAAGCTTAGAATCATAAACCAGACTAGCTTCGAAACTTGGCAACCTTTGTGTCCTGTAAATGGATTGCATTTTTCACACTGATAAAATGATACAGTAAGAGGAAGAAATTAAATATTCAGACAAGAAAGGGAATGATTTTGATGCAAAGACCTTGATAAGGTGAAAAAGAATGAACTCTAGAGTATAGAGAGGGATTGGATTTATATAGGAACCTGAACACCATATTTAATGATCTGAATGGAATAAAGAAAATATAGACCATTAACTATGATAGTGGTAAGTCCTTAAAAATATATATCTCTTTTCTCTCTGCAGTATGAGGTAAGGACATCCAACCAGATTGAGACCCTAATGTTGTTCAGTTGCTAAATCATGTCTGACTCTCCACGACCCAACCCCACGGACCGTAGCACATTAGACTTCCCTGTTATTCACTATCTTCTTGAATTTGTTCAAACTCATGTTCATTGAATTGGTGATGCTCTCCAGCCATCTAATCGTCTGTTGCCACCTTCTCCTCCTGCCCTCAATCTTTCCCAGCATCGGGGTCTTTTCCAATGAGTTGTCTCTTCAAATCAGGAGACCAAAATATTGGAGTTTCAGCTTCAGCATCAGTCATTCAAATGATTATTCAGGTTTGAAGTCCCCCTTTAGGATTGACGGTTTTATCTCTTTGCTGTCCAAGGGACTCCCAAAAATCTTCTCCAGCATCACATTTCAAAAGTATCAATTCTTCAGTGTTCAGCCTTATGTTCCAACTCTCACATCTGTATGTGACTACTGGAAACACCACAGCCTAGACTATACAGACCTTTTTGGCAAAGTGATATATCTGTTTTTGAATCCACAGTCTAAGTTTATCATAGCTTTCCTTCCAAGGAACAAGTGTTTTTAATTTCATGGCTGCAGTCACTGTCTGCAGTGATTTTTGAGACCAAGAAAAGAAAATCTCTCACTGTTTCCACTTCTTACCCTTCTATTTGTCGTGAAGTGCTGGGACCGGATGCCATGATCTTGGTTTTAGAATGCTGAGTTTTAAGCCAACTTTTCCTCTCTCCTCTTCACCCTCATCAAGCAGCCCTTTAGTTCCTCTACACTTTCTGCCATTGGAGTAGTATCATCTGCATATCCGAGGAACTATCATTCTTCCTGCAATCTTGATCCAGTTTGTGATTCATCCAGCCTGGCATTTCACATGATGTGTTCTGCATAGAAGTTAAATAAGCAGAGTGACAATATATACCTTGATATACTTCTTTGTCAATTTTGAACCAGTCCATTGTTCCATATCCAGTTCTAATGACTGCTTCTTGACCTGCATACAAATTTTTTCAGGAGACAGGTAAGGTGGTCTGGTATTCCCATCTCTTGAAGAATTTTCCACAGATTGTTGTGATCCACACAGTCAAATCCTTCAGCATAGTCAACAAGGCCCTATTACTTCAGTTTTAGGAATGAAAAGATAATTATTGTTCAGTCAGCAAATCATATCTCTTTTGGGACCCCATAGACAATAGTCCACCAGGCTTCTGTGTCCATAGGATTTCCCCCCTTGCAAGAATACTTCAGTGGGTTGCCATTTCCTTCTCCAGGGGACCTTCCTGACCCAAGGATCGAACCCACGTCTCTAGCATTGGCAGATGGTTTCTTTAGCATGGAGCCACCAGGGAAGCCGAAGAGAAGATAATACTCACAAGCAATGGTAACCTTATGGGCAGGTGGAAATACATACAAAATATAACAAAAGACCATGTAGTATGACAAAATAGCTAAAAAATACGTATTAGAAGATTGAAAAGGAGAAAAGAATGATAACCTAAAGTTAAATGGCAAGGATCTTGAATGCTTTTTCTTAAGTAGTAATTTATTTGTATGTAATGAAGGATTGTTAAACTTTTTGACATCATAAGAGCAATGTTTAAAGGTTTATTCAGTGGCTGAATGACAGACTTGAAATGGAAGAGATGAAAGACAAATACTTTGCCTAAAAGCTTTTATAATAGTGTATGTTCCACTCTGCTCAATATTATGTGGCAACCTGGCTGGGAGGAGAGTTTGGGGAGAATGGGTTCAAGTATATGTATCGCTGAGTCCCTTGCCTGTTCGCCTGAAACTATCACAACATTGTTAATCAGCTATACTCCAGTACAAAATAAAAAGTTTTTAAAAACATAGTTCATGTTTCAGGCCATAAGAACTGAATTAATGTACTGTTGGTAAAAAAAGAAAGAGGAAATAATAGGGAAAAGAGTTACAGAAAATTGAGGAAGGCTTTTTAAGATCCTCTAAAGAAAGCTAAAACCTCTGTATGGAAGTTTATTCAAAGAAAAATACACTACTCAGTAAGTTATAACACAGTGTATACTAAATGAAAGAAGTTTCTACTCTTTTTTTTACTAGTGGTCTATGGGTAAGACAGAATTTCACTAATGCTATCTTTTCCCTATCATCTTATCACATCATTTCCAATAGGTTCCATAAATATATGCTTAAATAATGAATTTCTAGAAAAAATAGAGAATACACTTTGAGCAAGAATGAGTTTACTCTAAGTATATGAAAAGTTAAGCATGCATAATACAAAGGGTAACATCTGCTGCTCTATATGCTACACAAGTGAAAAAAATTATGTTTTCTTGTTGCTAAGAACCTTAGTAATCATAATCTCTTATTTTATATACGGCAAAAATAAGAAAAATATTAAGAGCTAAACTAAATAAACAGAAACAACTTGGCAAGGCTATTTATAGTGAGTGATAAAGTTGTCTTTTTTGTTTGTTTGTTTTACAAAATCTTCTTTATTTATCATTGGAGGTTTCTGAGATTCACAATTTTTTAAAAAATTACTCCAGTCAGGGTTTGTGGTTTGTTCTGATGGACTGATTTGCTGAGCGTGTATGTGCTTAGTCACTCAGTCATGTCCAATGCTTTGCCATGTGTTGGACTGTAGCCTGCCAGGCTCCTCTGTCCATAGAATTTTTTGGGCATGAATACTGGAGTGGGTTGCCATTTCCTCCTCCAGGGGATCTTCCCAACCCAAGGATCGAACCCACGTCTCCTGTGTCTCCTGCACTGCAGGCAGATTCTCTACCCACTGAACCATCAGGCTTTCCCACTGCTGTACTGATGTATAACAAAGAAGCAAAAAGTGTTCATCTATAAAAGTATAGGCACTTCACTGGAGTTATTTTATCAAACCACTTGTGATATGCCTTCTTATATACCCCAGTTCAAGTGCCTAATATCATTTCTTTAGAAAGATTTTGAAGTGTCCTTTCTTTCATATCCCTGAGGTCACTTTTAACTGGTCTTGTGACAGTCCTGTAAAAGTCCATAGTTGTGAGATGATTTGAGAAGCATAGATGTGACTGCCAGACTTACTCACCAGACATAAATTTGATAATCTTCAAAATAGAATCTATGAATGTATAGATAACCAAGCAGGTTTATTTGAGAATCAGATTGATAATTAGTTTAAGTACTTAAGATTTAGGCTTCAGTATGATGTGTGGTATTTATAAGTTTCTTTTAAGAGTGTGTTTCTGGACATTTTTGATCTCTCAGGATGTGTCAGGGAAAAAAAAATCATGTTAGAGATAAACAAAAATAAAAAATAAAATTCTATATTTTTGTAAAGATTTTAATTAAAAAATATGGTAAAGAAAGTATGTACTATCAACAAAAAAAAAATGCCAATTAAACTTACCCATCAACAAGAATAATACAAAGAACAAAGTTTAAGAGTGCTTGCAATGTCTTAGCTTATTATTGGAAGAGTCCAAAGGAACAGTAAGCTGGGGATCAGTGGGTGGATGCCTCATGGCGCCTGGGGCACCCTTGTTCACAGGCTCCTGCCCTCCATTCCTTGAGGGGCGTCCCTGGGGGAATTAACTCTTCTTTCTATTATTACATGTTTTTCCCAAGTTTGTTAAGTAAGAGCAAGACCTTTGGAATATTTATTTCCATCTTCTTTTGTACAAACTTAAAAATGTGATTAGAGCAAGTAGTTTCTTTTCCTTCAAAAGCATGTGTTGTCAGATTTCTACTTCTCCAAATACTTAATATCCTTAGTGCTTTATATCTTTTACATTTATTTGAAACACTTTTCTTTATTTATGTGCCTCCTTGGTGGCTCAGATAGTAAAGTATCTGCCTGCCAATGCAAGAGACCAAGAGATACAGGTTGCATGCTTGGGTCAGGAAGATCCCCTGGAGAAGGGAATGGCTACCCACTCCAGTATTGCATAGAGAATCCCATGGACAGAGGAGCCTGGCTGGCTATGGTCCATGGGGTCACAAAGAGTCAGACACGACTGAACGACTAACACATTCTTTCACTTTCTTTACTTGCTTCAAAATCAATATTACATTTTAGTTGTTGTTGTTTTTCAGTTGCTAAGTCATTTCTGACTCTGTGACTGTGGACTGAAGCATGACAGCCTCCTCTCTCCTCCACTATCTCTTGGAGTTTGCTCAAATTCACATCCACTGAGTCGGTGATGCTATCTAACCATGTCATCCTCTGTTACCCTTTTCTCCTTTTGCCTTCATTCTTTCCCAGTATCAGGGTCTTTTCCAATGACTCACCTCTTTGCATCAGGTGGCCAAAGTATTGGAGCTTCAGCATCAGTCCTTCCAATTAACATTCCTCAGTTGACTTCCTTTAGTTTTTAAAAGTATATCTTTTTACATAGCACCATTTAATAAAAATAACAATGCCATAGAGACAAAAACCAAAGAAAAACAAAAAGGAAAAGAGACAAGGTACACATAGGATGAAAAAAGAATAGGGAAAATCATTAAGCCACCTACCTGGTCCTTCAAAGTTGGTGTGGTACCTGGAGAAATTACAGCACAGTTTGACTCATTTTGCTGAAGAGAATACACACACCCATTATCAAGAAGAGAACTTTAACTTCCCTTAGTTTTAATAATTCACCATTGCGAAAACTAAATCTATTCCTTGGTATTACATTAAAAAATAATGAAGAAAAATGAGTATAGTTTTAAAAGCTTTTTTAATCTGGTTTCCATGCTTATTCTATTACTGCGTTCCAGTAAGTAGACTTGAATATCTCATCTTCTGTGGCTATGTTTTCTTTCTTTAAGATAGAAACAGAAAAATAGATTTTATTATGAATTACCCTCCAGAGAATGTTCCTTTTGATTGAATTTTCTCTTTGATTTTATTGGACAAAGGATGATAGTAATTAGAGGAATGTGGGCTAATCTAACTAAATATATATACACATACATATTTTAAATTATATCAATTCTTTATGTTTTACTCTAATATCTGATCAAAAATCTTAATATAATAGGAAATTACTAAAGCATTTTGTCTGTATCAGTCCTGAGTTGTAACTATGAGACTGATTGAAAAACCCAATTTTTAAAGCATACACAATGATATTAGGCCATACTATTCAGAAACTGACCCAAAATCATGTAATATGTTTCTGGATTTCTTATTAAATTATTATATGAAGTTATACAATGTCAAGAAGAAATCACATCTTTTTGTCTTCCTCTGCCAATTCAGAAATGAAACTGAGGGTACCTGGAAGACTATAGTTCATTTAAGTTCAGTTCAGTCGCTCAGTCGTGTCCAACTCTTTGCAACCCCAGGGACTGCAGCACCCAGGTCTCCCTGCCCATCACAAACTCCCGGAGTTTACTCAAACTCATGTCCATTGAATCAGTGATGCCGTCCAACCATCTCATTCTTTGTCATCCCCTTCTCCTCCCACCTTCAATCTTTCTCATCATCAGGGCCTTTTCAGATGAGTCAGTTTTTCACATCAGGTAACCAAAATATTGGAGATTCAGCTTCAGCATCAGTACTTCCAATGAATATTCAGGACAGATTTCTTTAAGATGGACTAATTGGATCTCTTTGCTGTCCAAGTGACTCTCAAGACTCTTCTCCAACACTGCAGTTCAAAAGCATCAGTTCTTTGGTGCTCAACTTTTTTTATAGTCCAACTCTCCCATCCATACATGACTACTGGAAAAACCATACCTTTGACTAGACGGACCTTTTTTGGCAAAGTAACGTCTCTGTTTTTTAATATGCTATCGAGGTTTGTCATAGCTTTTCTTCCAAGGAACAAGCCCCTTTTAATTTCATGACTGCAGTCACCATCTGCAGTGATTTTGGAGCCAGAAAATATAAAGTCTGTCACTGTTTCCCCATCTATTTGCCATGAAGTGATGGGAACAGATGGCATAATCTTAGTTTTCTGAATGTTGAGTTTTAAGTCAACTTTTTCACTTTCCTCTTTCACTTTCATCAAGAGGCTCTTTAGTTCTTCACTTTCTGCCATAAGGGTGGTATCATCTGCATATCTGAGGTTATTGATATTTCTCCCGGCAATCTTGATTCCAGCTTGTGCTTCATTCAGTCCAGTATTTCACATGATGTACTCTGCATAGAAGTTAAATAAGCAGGGTGACAATATACAGCCTTGACGTGCTGTTTCCCTATTTCGCACCAGTCTGTTGTTCTATTTCCACTTCTAACTGTTGTTTCTTGACCTGCATAGAGATTTCTCAGGAGGCAGGTCAGGTGGTCTGGTATTCCTATATCTTGAAGAATTTTCTACAGTTTGTTGTGATCCACACAGTCAAAGGTTTGGCATAGTCTATAAAGCAGAAGTAGATGTTTTTCTTGAACTCTCTTACTTTTTTATGATCCAACGGATATTGGCAATTGGATCTCTGGTTCCTCTGCCTTTTCTAAAACCAGCTTGATCATCTGGAATTTCATGGTTCATGTACTGTTGAAGCCTGGCTTGGAGAGTATTGAGCATTACTTTACTAGCATGTGATATGAGTGCAATTGTGTGGTAGTTTGAGCATTCTTTGGCATTGCCTGTCTTCTAGATTTGAGTGAAAACTGACCTTTTCCAGTCCTGTGGCCACTGCTGAGTTTTCCAAATTTTCTGGCATATCGAGTGCAGCACATTAACAGCATCATCTTTTAGGATTTGAAATAGCTCAACTGGGATTCCATCACCTCCACTAGCTTTATTCATAGCGATGCTTCCTAAGGCCTACTTGAATTTGCACTCCAGGATGTCTTGCTTTAGGTGAGTGATCACACCATCATGGTTATCTGGGCCATGAAGATCTTTTTTGTATAGTTTTTCTGTGTATTCTTGCCACCTCTTCTTAATATCTTCTGCTTCTATTAGGTCTATACCATTACCATTTCTGTCCCTATTGTGCCCATCTTTGTATGAAAAATTCCCTTGGTATCTCTAATTTTCTTGAAGAGATCTCTAGTCTTTCCCATTCTATTGTTTTCCTCGATTTCTTTGCATTGATCACTGAGGAAGGGTTTCTTATCTCTCCTTTCTATTCTTAGGAACTCTCCATTCAAATGGGTATATCTTTCCTTTTCTCTTTTGCCTTTCACTTCTCTTCTTTCCACAGCTATTTGTAAGGCCTCTTCAGACAGCCATTTTGCCTTTTGCATTTCTTTTTCTTGGGGATGATCTTGATCACTGCCTCCTGTACAATGTCATGAACCTCCATCCATAGTTCTTCAGACACTCTCTCTATTAGATCTAATACCTTGAATCTATTTCTCACTTCCACTGTACAGTCATAAGGGATTTGATTTAGGTCATACCTGAATGGTCTAGGGGTTTTCCCTACTTTCTTCAATTTAAGTATGCATTTGGCAATAAGGATTTCATGATCTGAGCCACAGTCAGCTCCTGGTCTTGTTTTTGCTGACTGTATAAAGCTTCTCCATCTTTGCCTATATAATCAATCTGATTTCAGTGCTGACCATCTGGTGATGTCCATGTGTAGAGTCTTCTCTTGTGTTGTTGGAAGAGGGTGTTTCCTAGGACCAGTGCATTTTCTTAGCAAAACTCTGTTACTCTTTGCCCTGCTTCATTCTGTACTCCAAGGCCAAATTTGCCTGTTACTCCAGGTATTTCTTGACTTTCTATTTTTGCATTCCAGTCCCCTATAATGAAAAGGACATCTTTTTTGTGTGTTAATTCTAGAAGGTCTTGTAGGTCTTCATAGAACCGTTCAACCTCAGCTTCTTCCACTTTACTGGTTGGAGCATAGACTTGGATTACTGTGATATTGAATAGTTTGCCTCAGAAACAAACAGAGATCAGTCTGTCATTTTGGAGATTGCACTCTTTTGTTGACTATAGAAGGAACATTGACTATTAGCCCAAAGATATGCACTGTCTTACTGGGATTACTTAAGCCCAAAGTAACAACTCTGTTACATAAGAACAGATCAGAAGACCATCATAGTTAATATATCAAAAAAAATCTGATGAATGCACTCTTTGTTACTAAAAACAAACAAAAATAAGAGTTACAGCAATAAATTGTGATGAAACAAAACTATAAGATTAATATCTACTTCCACAGAATAGTTTGGAGAGATTGGTGTATGGAGACAAAGAATGTTCCTGTGTTTAACATCTTTTGATCTTAGATCAACAATCAAACTCCAATGGTACTGCTGCTATTGTTGTTTAGTTGTTAAGTCATGTCCAACTCTTTGTGATCTCATAGACTGTAGCCCATCAACTAGTTTCTTCTTCTTTCCACCTATCAAATAACTTCAAAAATTCTCCCTCTTTTGTTTTCTGCATTTCATATTCCTTAGAGATCCTGACTGCGTGGGCATGCTGTGCAGCCTCTAGCTAGGACTTGGTGAGCTGCAGCTGCTCCTTCAACATGTCAATCTCACTTTGGAGCTTGTCCCTGTGCGCCCTTGTCTTATACTCAAGATGTGAATCTTCAGGGTAGCAGCGCTGGATATGACTTTGTAGGAAAGCTTGGTTCATAAAGGCCTTGTCACAAAAATGGCACTGGTAATAGCTGGCTTTGGCCTCGATCATCTGCTGCTGGGTGGAAATCAACTTCTTCCTGCGTTTACACTCTTCCTTGAGCAGCTTGATCTCACCCACTTGCTTGGTGAGGACCTTCTTGCTCTGCTCGCCCTCGGCCAGGCTCCAGCGCAGCCACTCCTCCAGGTCATACAGCTGCGAGGTGCGGAACTCCTGCAAGTGCAGCAAGTACTTGGTGAGCTGCTCCAGGAGGATTCATCCTGAGGTTCTTCTCCCTTCGGCCCCTTCAGGTTAGTTGCACCCCAGGCATTGGCACTTGAGTAGAAGTTTAAATTGATCCTACATGCTGTACTACCTAGTATTAATTGTGATTGTCTTCATGATGGCATTTAGTCTTCATGGCTGTGGACCTTAATAAATTTGGACCAAAACCTAGGCTAGTCATCTAGGACACAACAGAGTGCAAGCCTAAGACTCAAGATTGTGCTGTTACTGAGGTATGACAAGGAGAGTCATCTAAGTTAAGAATTTACACTCATGGGATTAGAAGCTAGTAGGAAAGCTAACTATTAACCCAATAAGATCACACTAGTCAATGTATACTTTTAAACTCAGAAGATCTTCGTTATAGCAGCATTTCCATTCCAGATTCATATCATAGCATTTATTTTATTGGGTTGAGAAGATCCAAGAGACAATGGCTGAGTATGACTCTCATTCCTGCTCTAGCTCATTTGAATAGTCACTCAATCCTTTTGGGAAACTGAACCAAGTAAAGGGAGATATTACAGGAAGAAAAAATAAGTCTTCATATAAGAAAGCAAAATAAGTGGAGGATTGAAAAGTAAAATAACAGCAAGAATTGGAATTTATAAGCTGTCAGTAAAAGGATGGGTTTGGGAACCATGCCAATGAGATGTAAATATTGGCCCTACCACTGTGTGATCTTGGGCAAATTGTTTAACTTGTCTGTGTTTTCCTTCATATATACAAAAGTAACTCTGATTCAGACAGCTATTATGAAATTTAATATAAGCACCTAATAATCACCACAATATATTTTATACTTACTATTATTATTCTCTAGTGATTTAAAAACCAGAATTAGTAATTTAGGAGCACCTGGTCCACCCACGACTGGCAGCTTGGACACTTCTCGGCCTCCAGCTTGCAGAAGGTGATGTTCTCCTGCAGCGTGAGCACATCCACGGTGCCGCCACCTTGTCCACTTCGATGGTGCTCAGCCGCCGCCTCACGCTCTCCAGTCGCAGGCAGAACAGGAAGAAGGGCAGCGAATAAGCCAGTTGGTGGAATTAATATTGCTGACGTGTTCATCAAAAAGAACTAAGAGATTTAAAGTGTACAGATGTGGATGATGACCACGATGACGACTGGGATATATCATCCTTAGAGGAAGAGACATCTATGCGGAGAAGAGTTGGGAGAGAAGAGAAGGAACCTCCTCCACCTGTGAAGAATGAGTCTAATCCTACTCAAGTGCCAATGCTTGGGGTGCAACTAACATGAAGGGGCCGAAGGGAGAAGAACCTCAGGATGAATCCAGTACACTGAAAAGCAGCTTAGTAACTGTGACTGATTGGAGTGACTCTTTAGAAGTGTAACTGTCACCCTGTGCGACAGGAGGTCCCTCCAGACTTCAGCAGTATTTGGTATTGCGGTATTTCAGCTCTGCCTACACAACTATAATTGTCCTGCCTGACAGTATCTTCTGCAATAACAAGGAAACTGACTCTCAGAGAATAAGAGGCTCTTCGATGGCACCTAATTCAATGTTAAAAAAAAAAAAAAATAAAGCAAACTGTCAACAGTATTTTGAAGCATATAAAGGTGTTTAATACTGCTATTGCTTAAAAATAATGTGTCGCTGAAGTCATAAAAAGTTTTTTCTTTGGAACGGTACTCTAGGTGTATTTTTTCAACTAAGTTTTAAGTGAATTCTTTTTTTTAAACTGATAGCAGATTTTTATTTTAAACTTAAAAAAAATATCTTTCTTATGTACATTTTCATGTTGGAAGTGTTTTATTATAAAGTTCTGTTAGTATCCTGAAAATGGAATTGGTGGAAATGAGTGAAATTTCAAGAGTAGACAGCTTATTTTTCATCTAGAAGTAAGTTTAGAGCTAATAAAAATATAGCTAGGCCCATGTTAACTACATTTTCTAGAAGTACTTTTACCATATGCAGCTTTGGGCCACTATAAGCATGTTGTTTCAGAACTTAAAATACTATTTCTGCAGCATAACCTTGACCTTGGATATTTTATGAATACAATGTAGCCATTTTAAATATCAGTTAATTTATCAGATTATGAATAGAATAGATTGAGTCAACACTGAATTCATATGTCTGTAGTTTTTTTTTTTTTCACTTTTTGAAATGCCCAGCCTGCGTTAGAAAATACCTCAAAACTAATTTCGTTATATTCTTAATAGTGACATTGTCAATAGTCAACACATTCATATAAGCTGGTTTTTGCATTTTTTTATACTTTGTGGTACTATCTGTACTCTTGTTTCCCCCAAAAAGTAATATTTTTTAAAGTAATATTTTAATTAAATGGTCTGTTAGGATTTGGATCTCTCTTCATTTTGTCAGCCTTTCACGTAAAACCCTCCATGACACACACACACCTGTACAATATATAGTAATTGATTGCAGTTTAAATGGGGCCTTCCTGGGTGGCTCAGCAGTAAAGAATCCGCCTGTGATGAGGAAGATGCAGGAGATCCCACAGGTTCAGTCCTTGGTCAGGAAGATCCCCTGGGGTAGGGCATGGCAACTCACTGCATTATTCTTGTCTTGGAGAATCCTATGGACGGTGGAGCCTGGCAGACTACAGCTCACAGAGTTGGACACAAGTGAAGCAACTGAACACATAGTTTAAATGTCCTAAGTCCAATGCAGTTGATTCAATTTTACACATAAAAGATGAGTGTTATATGCTATAAGGAGGAGATAACTGTGTTTGTCCCTGAACCATGCAGACAAATTTCCTAATGCTGAGTTTGTTGCCTTTTCTTTTCTCCTTGCATCTCATCCTGGCTTAGTTTCTCTGACTTGCACTTCATGTTATTTATCACCCAACATCATGGTTTCTTCCATGTGTAAGAGGCAGAAACTAGAACTGTTTATTCTGAAAAGATAGTTATAAGAAAGCTCTTCATTACAGCAATATTTTCATTACAGATTCATATCTTAGTATTTATTTTAAATATTATCATCTTTTTATTTTGGGAGAGGTAGGTATAAGGAATTCACACATTTTTCTTTTCAATTTGGGCTCTTGCATATTATGACAATATTGACTAAAATTATATTCTTCAAAAAAATTGTAAAACAGACTTTTATTTTTTTAAATATAAAGACATCATTTAAAAAGTTTTTTACCTCTTACTACAAATAGCTTTTATTTCCAAAAATATTTCCTTCTTTGTAAAAGTATAGAATGATGAAAAACATTATATTCTTGGGCTTATATTATTAAGGTCACGTTGTCTATCAATAAAGGAATAGTTCCAATCTTGCGAAGTTAAGTTTAACAAACTTCATATAAGCAATTATTTTCCACTGGCTGTTGCTCTAAAAGCCAAAGGATATTTTATTATTAAAAAGTGTTTTCTAGATGAAATGCACTTACAGCATAGCAAAACTTCCTAAATAATATAGAAAAGACAATAACTTTCAAATAATAAAGAATTTCAAGGCAAAGGCAATAACTTTCTTATAAAATATTAACCATGTTTTAATACTGAACACATTCAAACTACTAGCAGTTCTGAGCTACTATAAGTACTCAAATAGAAAAACAAGTAAAATATGGTATAGTACACAAAATTTATCAGGCAACTGTCTGTGCTCTGAGCATGCTAGTTTCAATATTTAAGCAATTATGATTTGAACAATGCTTTTAGTTTTTTTCCAATTTTAGCAAATGCTATTATTTAACCCAGTGTATTTTTATGGTTACTTATTTGTAAATGTCATTTGATGAAATAAACCCTTTTCTAGTCAATACTCAGTCAGTTCAGTTCAGTCGCTCAGTCGTGTCCGACTCCTTGCAACCCCATGAATTGCAGCACGCCAGGCCTCCTGTCCATCACCACCTCCCAGAGTCCACTCAAACTCAAGTCCTTCCAGTCGGTGATGCCATCCAGCCATCTCATCCTCTGTCTTCCCCTTCTCCTCCTGCCCCCAATCCTTCCCAGCATCAGGGACTTTTCCAATGAGTCAACTCTTAGCGTGAGGTGGCCAAAGTATTGGAGTTTCAGCTTCAACATCAGTCCTTCCAATGAACACCCAGGACTGGTCTCCTTTAGGATGGACTGGTTGGATCTTCTTGCAGTCCAACTGTTACTAATTACATAGTGTGGGATAGTATTCTTGTACAAGAGAGAAAGGAGACCAGAGAGGGGAAAAGGGAAAGTGAAAGAGACAAGATGCAGGGCACAGAGGTGAAGGGAAAGAGAAATGAAAGAGCAGCTACAGAAAACTAATGCTGAGAGAAAAAGAAAATGAAGAAGTGATGTCAGTGTTAAGTATTCTGGTGCAAAGCCAGAGATCTACAGAATAAATTATGAAAAGGTGTTGCTTCATTTGACTATTCACTGATTGCCAAAATAACAGATGTTGCTGAACTTCAGTCCAGTCTTGAGCATTAGAGAGTTGGGAACATGATTATGCAGGAAGATGGACACCAGAAATTAAAGTTGTTTCAGATTTTTGTATTCTGTAAATATTTTCTCTCTTCTCCCCCTGCCACATTCTCTTTCTTCCTATAGTGAACATGTACACTCTTAATTTCAAACTTCTGACTGCATTTCTGGATACGCTTATTTATAATAGGAAAAGTCTGTTGCATTTGCTCACAGACATAAACATCCAAAACAGCGTCGATCAATTTTTATTGCTGTGCTAATCATGTACTTGCAGTATTACTCAATACTGGAGTAATGGAGGGAGCATTTATCTCAGTACATCAGTGGATGTTTATGAAACAGACTTTAACCTTTTGCCCATTATCATTTCTGTTACAATAAAAGCATTTAAAACTGTGTTGCTGGCATTTATTAGATTAAGGCAAAGTTCCTTACACCCATCACTTCACTTTTTTTTTTCTTAGTTCTGTGAGAGACTTGCAAATAGTTTCATCTTCATTGTAGTGATAATGTATGGGAAATGGCATAATTTTCACAAAATAAGTTTAATTCTCCAGAAGCATTCATTTTTCTCAGGCAAAATAAATGTTCTAAAGCAGACTACTGTGTAAATGATACTTCTTATTTCCCTAGGTTTATCCTAATGACTGTTCCCACCTCCTAAACTGGTTGAGTCCAAGACCTTTTGTTAAGCCACTCATTCAACAGGTTTTTACAGAGCAGTTGGTTTTTCCTTCAGGCACAGAGTTCTGTAATTGAGATGAATGCTAAGTGTAAATACCATTCAGTGCCCTCTGGACATTAAATTTTAGGCAGATACATAGATATCAAAGTACATGATTACAGTAAAATTTGACAAATGTGGTAAACACTATCATTCTTCTTACCTAATTCTTTTCTCATTCATTGATAAAAATTAAATGTTTCCTTTCTGTGTATAATTCAAACTATCTAAATCACCTTTCTCTTTCCTAAATGATGTCTTATTAATCAATCTCTTCTCTCTTTGAAAATTTGTGTATCGGCTTTTTGGACTTTCCAGGTGGTTCAGTGGTAGAGTATCTGCTTTGCCAGTGCAAGAGACAAGGATTTGATCCTTGGGTTGGGAAGATCCCCTGGAGGAGGAAATGGCAACCCACTCCAGTATTCTTGGGTGAAAAATCCTATGGACAGAGGAGCGTGGTAGGCTGCAATCTATGAAGTCACAAAGAATCAGACACAATTGAGTGACTGAGCACACACACATGTCAGGTATTTATTTAGATATGGAGATCATAGCAATAAGCAAAGCAGATACAATCTTTGTTCCAAAAGCTTTGCATCTAGTAGCTAAAACAGACAATATGCACAAAAATACATACATATCTGAATTCAGGTAGTAAAGAATTCTGTTATGGTAAATCAAGCAGAGTAAAAAAGACTCATGTGGAGTGGGGACATGGGAGGGAATATTTGAGCAGAAACATAAGGAAGAAAGAGGATCCTGGATATATCTGTGGGGGGAGTAGACCAGCAGAGAGAACAGAAAGTCACTCAAGAAAATTAGGATGCTTGAAGTACTGCAGTAAGAACAGGCCAGTGTGACTAGGATTAAGTGAATGAGATAAAAAGCAAAACACACACAAATTTAGGAGATAGAATCAGAGAATTATTTAAGCTATACTCTTATTAGAGAAAGGGAAAGATATACCCAACTGAATGCAGAGTTCCAGGAAATAGCAAGGAGAGATAAAGAAATAGAGCAAAACAATAGAATGTGTAAGACTAAAGATCTCTCCAAGAAAATTGGAGATATCAAGGTAACATTTCATGCAAGGGTGGGCACAATAAAGTACAAAATTTGTAAGGACCTAACAGGAGCAGAGGAGACTAAGAAGATGTGGCAAGAATACACAAAAGAATGACACAAAAAAAGGTCTTAATGACCCAGATAACCATGATGATGTGTTCACTCATCTAGAACCAGACATCCTGGAGTGTGAAGTCAAGTGGGCCTTAGGAAGCATTACTATGAACAAAGCTACTGGAGGTGATGGAATTCCAGCTGAGCTATTTCAAACTCTAAAAGAGCACTGTCAAAATGTTGCACTCATATGCCAGCAAATTTGGAAAACTCAGCAGTGGCCACAGGACTGGAGAATGTCAGTTTTCATTCCAATCACAAAGAAGGGCAATGCCAAAGAATGTTCAAACTGCTGCACAATTACACTCATTTCACCTACTAGCAAGGTCATGCTTAAAATCCTTCAAACTAGCCTTCAACAATACATGAACTTAGAACTTCCAGATATACAAGCTAGGTATCAAAGACACAGAGGAACCAGATTTCAAATTACCAACATTTATTGGATCATGTTGGAGAGAGCAAGGGAGTTCCAGAAAAGCATCTACTTCTGCTTCATTGACTATGCTAAAGCCTTTGTGCGAATCACAACAAACTGTAGAAAATTCTTGAAGAGGTGGGAGTACCAGAACACCTTACCCGTCTCCTGAGAAACCTATATGCTGGTCAACAAGCAACAGTTAAAACCAGACGTGAAACAACAGACTGGTTCAAAATTGAGAAAGGAGTACAACAAGGCTGTGTACTGTCACCTGTTTATTTAACTAATATGCAGAGCATATCATACGAAATGCCGGGCTGAATGAACCACAAGTTGATCAAGATTGCTGGGATAAATATCAGCAGCCATAGATATGCAGATGATACCACTCTAATGACAGAAAGTGAAGAGGAACTGCAGAGCCTCTTGATGAGGGTGAAAGAGGAGAGTGAAAAAGCAAAAATGTTGAAATGTTGAAACTCAACATTCAAAAAATGAAGATCATGGCATCTGGTCCCATCACTTCATGGCAAATAGATTGGTGAAAAGTGGAAACAGTGGCAGATTTTATTTTCTTGGGCTCCAAATTCACTGCAGACTGTGACTACGACCATGAAGTTAAAACATACTCTCTCCTTGGAAGTAACACTATGACAAACCTAGAAAGTGTATTAAAAAGCAGACATATCACTTTGCCAACAAAGGTCTGTATAGTCAAAGCCATGATTTTTCCAGTAGTCATGTGCAGATGTGAGAGTTGGACCATAAAGAATGCTGAGCACCAAAGAATTGATGATTTTGAATTGTGGTGCTTGAGACAATTCTTGAGACTCCCTTGGACTTCAAGGAGATCAAACCAGTCAATCCTAAAGGAAATCAACCCTGAATATTCACTGGAAGGACTGATGCTGAAGCTCAAAAGTTTGACCACCAATGCAAAGAGCTTGCTCATTGGAAAAGACCCTGATGCTGGTAGCTCAGCTGGTAAAGAATCCACCTGCAATGCAGGAGAACCCAGTTCAGTTCTTGGGTTGGGAAGATCTGCTGAAGAAGGGAATGGCTTATAGCCAATAGCATCACTGACTCAATGGACATGAATTTGAGCAAACTATGGGAGATGGTGGAGGGCTGAGGAGCCTGGTGTCCTGCAGTCCATGGGATTGCATAGAGTTGGACATGACTTAGTAACTGAACAACAATGATAACAACTAGTTAGAGTTCTTTCACACACGTTTAAAAGTTGGATTTTGGAACAGAGAACTATTGTAGAGTTTGAGCAGTAGGCTAACATGATGCAATTTATTTTTTTAATGGGCAGGTATTATCATTTTAAGATTTTACTTAGGGGAGTAAGAAGAGAAGAAAGAAGATCAGGTAGGTGGTATTTGTATCTTATAAAGTAGAAATAGAAGTGATGAGAAGTGGTCAAATTTGGAATCTATTTTTAATGTGAAGCAAGAAGAAAGAAAAGAAGCAGGCTTTGGAGCACAACGATGAAAATTTGTTTTCTACATGCCAAAATTACAATATTTTTTAGATATCCCGGAGATATCATAAAGACAGTTGAGTACATATGTCTGCAACCAAGACGTTGGGTGTGAAAGAATATGCTTTAGACATAGTGGCATAGTGATATAGAAATTATTTATTGTTATCAACTGGAGTGTGGATTTAGGCTTCCCTGGTAGCTCAGCTGGTAAAGAATCCACCTGCAATGCAGGAGACCCCAGTTCAGTTCCCGGATTGGGAAGATCTGGTGAAGAAGGGAATTGCTATCCACTCCAGTATTCTGGTGTAGATTGGGCATGGATAAAGAACTATCAGAATAAATCCTGGATAATTCAAGAATTATGAATTTGCTTCAGAAGCTAAGGGAATAGGTGTTTCAGGAAGAAGATTTCGATATCTCAGAGGCTATGAGGAAGATTAAAATTGACCATTGAATTTTGTCAATATGGGGATCAATACTATTAATGAAACTGGCAGAATCAGCATAATTACAGTGGCTAACAGAGTGCATGTGCATTGGGAAAATAGGGAAGTTATTGTGCAAAATCACTTTTAAAATTTTTGCTGCATAAAGATATAGAGAAATGGAGCAGTAAAGAAATTGAGAGTTGAGAAATCAATGGTCATTTATGGAGGACATTACTGCTTGTTTGATCTTTATGAAAATGGCATAATAGAATGACAGCATTGATGATGTTGTAGAGACAGGAGCTTATTTCTGGTGAAAACTAATCTTTAAATAGATAAGGGAAAGACAGTGAATTAACTGCACAAATGCAGTAAGATTGTTAGGCAATGCTATGCATCCACTTGAAATTTGTGATACTAAATGTAAAGTGATTCCATCAACAATGGCCTAATATTCCCTACTCGCATTCTACAGGCAATTAAAAGATACAGAGTAAAATTAAGTAGGTTTCAGTTTTGCTGATTGAGAAAGACAGAGGGAATTGGGGCAAACTATTTAAGGATGACTACAAATATGATTGTATAATTATTATGATAGATCACGGCATCTAAGTTGTAAAAAGGAATCTAGGGATAGTAACTGAAAGTGAAAATGAGACCATTAAAGTATTGAAAGTTGAAAAGTTATGACAATAGGCAAGGAGAGTGATTTGGAAATATTACAGATGGTAGTCAGAGAAGGGGCTGATTTTGGTAGCTTTCTGAATGCCATGCCATTATGCAAAATAGCAGTCATGGTATGAGTCTGGGAGTTGGTGGTAGAGGTAGGGTGGAGGTAAAATCAAGGACAATTATGAAAATGTGAAATTTAAAAGAAAATGAAATTGAGAAATCATTTGCTTGGGACAGTCTGGTACTAAACCTTTGGCAGGCTGAATTCTAGTCTAGACTCTACTTCTAGGCCTGGGCTCTGGAAGGAGGCTGATCTCAGGCTGAAGGAAAAAACTCCTTTTTAAATTGATCTGCCTGAAAATCAATTTAAAAAGTAGCCTCTATTAAAATTCATACAGAGATGAAAACCTTTTAAGTAATTTGAACAAAAATACTTTGTGCTACCAAGCTCTAATTTGAAATCACCGAAGTGTAATAAGGAGTTAGAGTATTAAAATTGTCAAGCAATGAGAAGGACTGATAGGAAGGCTTGCATGGACCACAACCAAGAAGGGGAGTAGACAGTAGGCTCTGTTGTCATTGGCTTCAATCGGAGTAACATTTTAGCTTAAAGAGCAGGGGGCCAGAGTGGTCTGGAAGAGCTATGAGAAGCAAGGAAGATGTCTTGATGTTTACAGGTCCTGTAGGTGTAAAATCACCTACTATTTGATATGGCTGCAAGGTAAGCCATGCCTTGAAGTAACAGCATATCTCAGATTAAGAAGATGAAGAAAAAGTTTCCTAGAATAGTTTCATGACTCTACCACTTAACGTGTGTTGTTTCCTAGTTAGATTCTTTGTGCTTTGGTTTTCCATCTGTAATGTAAGACTGATATAAATTTTCAAATTACTGAGAAAGATAATATACAGGAAGCACATAAAAGGTTTCCTAACACATAGCAAACACTTAAATATGACTTATTATTCTTTATTAAGCAGTTCTAAGAATGTTGTTGTTGTCAATATGTGCACATGAGAGAGAGAGAAAATGAACGTAGTTGTGATGTGAGGGAGGGCTTAGGTAATGATGGTGTTACCATGAGAACTCCTAGCTGAGGAGGTTTCTTTGAGAGTGCACTACTGATCTTTATTCTACCCTTTGAGTGTAAAATCCCTCCTGTCTTGTGAATGTATGATTCAAATGTAATATTCATTATCCAACAAAATTTTCAGCCACTACTCTTTAACTGTTGAGGAGATTTGGAAGATTTTTACCCCACATTATTTTCTTTTTACTCGTTTGTTTATCATTCCGATTTGAATGCAGTGGGATGGTGGCCCAGCCAAAACCTGGCCTTTTTGTTCCCTGAATTTTCATCCCTGAAATTCTTCACTTTGAAAATCACTGAATCAAATATTTCCACTTCTGATAATATTCATGTCAGGTGGCTTGGGGTGCATATGGGGATTAGAGAGGAAGCTAACTTTCCTACTCACTACCATTTGGGAATAAAATCTGGGAGGCTGGGGAGAAGAGCAGGTTATTTCAACTACCAGTGCCACATATCCTGGATTAACATCTTGTTTCAACCCCATGGGTTGGACAATTCCATCTTATTCTGATAGTCTCCCATCTCAAGGATCTAGCAGTTTCTCTTTACCCTTCTGCTATGGAGGGTAGACTGGCCCTAGTGGAGCGGAGAGAGGGCAAGAATTATGCCCAATTTGTAGCATTTGCTAATTTCCCTGGTGTAAATATTCCCACCATGGACAATTTAAAGCTCCAGCATGAGCTACTGATTGCACTTCTGGGAAGAGTTATGCAGTAGCACTCCATTATATTAGTATTCTACCATACAGATAAGAGACAAATAATCACAAGAGGGTAGGTAATAGAAAATAATTAGGACAAGATGGATTTTGAGTATTAATTACTTCATTTTTCATATAATTTATTTAATTATAAATTTATGGAATTTAATTTTTAATGACTGTGTTTTACAACACACTCTCAAAATTCCTGGAATATTTCTACATAGGACCATCTCTAAGGCCATGGCCTTATTCAGAGCCATCACTGACTATTCTATTTGCACACCCATGCAGCCTGAGAGGATGAAGTTATTAACACCTGCAGGGGCAATCCTTGACAAATATCAGTGTGAGTTACTGAACAGGTGATCCAACAATGGCAATTTTTGACACTTCTCAGTGATTGCATGGAAGCCTCAATAACGCACCCACCCTGATGTTTAGTATTCTTTTCCTGTTTCAATTTCCCTGCTCACTGGCTGCTGATTTGTATGAGTCTCATAAATAAATGACCTGCAACTATGATTTTGACCCAAACTATGCTTTAGAGAAAACCCCTCAAACCAAAATCTAAAATCAGAGCATTCCTAGTTAGCAACCATTCAGAATGAGGTTCTAGAACTAGGTCACTCTAATATAAAGTTATCTTAAGCTAAACTGCTTATCTGCCTTGTCTTTGGGGACCCTTGGAAATCTGATACTGACTCTAGTCCACAGTAAGGAGGAGATAGGCTAGCTAGTTATTTATAAATACCCATTTAATGTGAAGCTCCCCCAGAAGCCTGAGCCTCTTTTTCATGTTATTTAGCGATGTGGAGATTGATGACTTGGTGAAAGCAATTAGCAAATGACTTGTGCATGTGTGCATGCTAAGTTGCTTCAGTCTTGTCCGACTCTTTGTGACACTATGGACTACAGGACACCAGGCTCCTCTGTCCATGAGATTCTCCAGGCAAGAATACGGGAGTGCATTGCCATAATCCTCCTCCAGAGGATCTTCCCAACCCAGGGATAGCGCCACGTGGGAAGGCCAGCAGCTAACGTGTGCGCATGTCCAGTGGGGCATAAAAGACCCTCCTGGGAACGTTTGCCCTAGCTCTCCTGAAATCAAGACCCCTCATATATGTCTTGGTAGTTCACAATCCAGAGCGGTGGTCCCCAACCTTTTTGGCACCAGGGACTGGTTTTGTGGAAGACAGCTTTTCCATGGATGGAGGTGAGGGAGTGGGGAGGGGGGTGGGGGGTTTGGGCAGTAATGCCAGCTATGGGGAGCGGCAAATGAAGTTTTGCTGAGCTGCTCACTGCTCACCTTCAGCTGTGCATCTCAGTTCGGTCCCCAGCCTTGATCCTGAGTTGAAGAGTATCTGTGTGACTAAAAAGGATTTTGGAGAGCTGTGCCTAGAAGTTTTTTGGGCTTCATATGCTTACCTGAATTTTATTTCTACTGCTCTATACAAAATCTTTCAGCTTCGTTAAAGCCTTTCATGAATATGGGGGTTTAGTAAGTTCTGCAGTGATCAGACCCATGTAACCACTGCAGTCTCTCATCATCAGAATGTAACACTGATCCCATTGCTAGTGGGAAATGGCCCGCTGCAACACCACAATTAATAAGATTCTCCTCTGAGCTGATTTGGGGTAAAATACAGGCAAAGTGGAAACACTGGGTTGTGCAGTCATTCTAATATTTGGTTAGTGTGGTATACTACTGGGAAGGAGTAGAGACTGATGATAAGTGACTTCATGACTTAATAGAGCATCCTGGTGTTATTAGTTCTATTAATTCATTAGGTCCAGTGGGTATTCCCTTGTGGCTCAGATGGTAAAGAATCCGCCTGCAATGTGGGAGACCTGGGTTTGATCCCTGGGTTGGGAAGATCCCCTGGAGAAGGGAAAGGCTATCCAACCCAGTATTATGGCCTGGAGCATTCCATGGACTAGTCCATGGGGTAGCAAAGAGCCAGTCATGACTGAGCCACTTTAACTTTCAGTGGGTACAGCAGCAACCCATAGTACAATAGAAAAGGAACATTTTGGATCGAGTACCAGCATACCCAGAGGACCTAAGTCAGTTTCATGAAGTGATGGCAGAGTCCCCCATGTTAGCCTACTGGGGGTACACTAATGTCCCTCTTTAAGCTCACAGTTATGACTCAAGGAGTTGGATCCCCATGACTAGTTGGTGACTGAGGAGAATTAGGGGGTCTGTTTTTTCACAATTGTGTAGCTTGTTGTGTCAGCATCAGCTAAAATTTACTACTGCGTTAACTATAGCTGTATTATACTAATACTCTGAGAAGTTAACGTGCCTGTATACTTGGAAAGATGGAGAAGTGACTTGGTAACAATATACATAGACTTGAGGTAGTGGTGAAGAACTTAATAGGTCAGTTTAGAGATCTGGAAGGGCAATTTGGAAAGTTAGAGGCGAGGACACCTAAAGAAGTTTAATGTAGATTTGGGGGTATATGAGGATGAGCACATGGTCAGAGAATCTTTGCGCTTTATACTAATACCTACCACAGAGCATCTGATGCAGAAGATAAACTCAAAACCCAGGTTCGCATGATGACATACCTGGTACAGTTCAGCTAGCCTAATTGGTAGCTTCTCCAGTGCTCACACAATGGGTTCGTGAGTGTAGTAGTCATAGTGACCTGGCCCAAGAGCATCATCCTCTCTACAAGGCCAAGTGAGCTGTTGCCTTTTATGGCAGTTAGTTCTTGATATCAGACCAACCACTTGATAACAAGCTAATTCCTTCAGACAACCTTTCCCCTTTCACAGCTACACCAAATATGGATTCACCTACCCTGATTATCCCTGATAGCTCAGTTGGTAAAGAATCTGCCTGCAATGTGGGAAACCTGGGTTTGATCCCTGTGTTGGGAAGATCCCCTGGAGAAGGGAAAGGCTACTTACTCCAGTATTCTGGCTGGCAGCCCTAGAAAACTATTAATATAGTGACCAACATACAGAATGTACATTTTCTGTTTGTTTCTTAGCCTCTGCTGTGTTGAACGTGCTGGTTTGGGTATGGAAGGAAAAGGTTCCTCTACTGAACCTGAGCTTTGGTTACTGAACCAACAGGCAAATGAATTATCACGTTGACAGGCATAACAGATCCTCATTATCATGAAGAGCTATGATTGCTCTTACATAATGGGGACAAAGAGAAAATGTGTCAGAGTTGAAGAAGTCCCTAGGGATTTTTCTCAGGCTTCTGTCTTTTGAGCAGGCAGTTGCAACAACTAGAGTGTGACTAGACCAAGGCAATCAAGGGCTCAGACCCACTCAGGACTGACAGTGGATACCCTCGTCAGGTGAGCCAGACTTGACTGTTGCACTGCTGGTGAAGAGTGGAGGAAAACTAGAGTGGGTGGTTGAGGAGGGTGAAAATGACTGTCTTTTAGAGCTTCAGGTATAGTTGCCACAACTTTTTTCTTGTGCATTATATATATATATACACATATATATATACATATATTTATAAATTATTGTTTGCTGCTTCCCTGTAACAGAGCTGATTACATGATTTGTGGGGCCTAATGCAAAATGAAAATGCAAAACCCCTTCTTCAAAAAGCAGAAATAAGATGTTGTTAAAGACACTATAAAATATATTTAAAAAAATTTTCTTGTATGGTACAGAGAACTCAATACTTTGTATTCACTGGAGACATATATATATCTTCACTCTTATTTTAGCTTCCCTCCCCATATAGGTCATGTACATACATGGGACTTCCCAGGTGATGCTAGTGGTAAAGAATTCATCTCCCAATTCAGAAGACCCAAGAGACTTGGATTGGATTCCTGGGTCAGGAAGATTCCCTGCAGAAGGAAGTGACACCCCACTCCAGTATTCTTGCCTGGGAAATCCCATGGACAGAGGACCTTATGACTGGGGTCACAAAGACTTGGACACTACTGAGCAACTGAGTTGTTGTTGTTTTGTTGTATGTCTGTGATTCACTTTGCTCTACAGTAGAAACGAACACATTGTAAATAAACTGTGTTCCCACAAAGATACTAAAATATTGTTTAAAAAACTTTCTTTCCTCTTTCTAGTCCCTTTCTTGACCAGTCAGGGGTTTTAAAATTAGCTGTTAAATGTCATGTTCTCTCCAGTAAGAAGGTCCCCCTTCTCCCCAGGGAGATTGTAGATCTTCACAGGTGCCCAGGATGTCCCCTCAACTCAGCACAGATAGCCTTTAGGTTGTCAGACTTGTCCTTCTGCCAGAGATGGGACCAACACACTATGGACGGCAGGTAGAGAATGTGGGTGGGGGAGTCAATTTCTCTTTTCCAAGGACTCACAACCCCAACCCATGATGAATGGGTGAATTTCAAGAGACTGCACCCTCCATGTTGGAAAACACAGGGTATCAAATTTATACGTGTGCTAGAAGCGTATCTCTGCCTAGTCACCTTCCACGATGCTGCTGGCCAGGACCAGAACTGCAACTATCATGATCAAGTCTGAGACACGGTGGGGACTGCAACCCAGTACCAATGCTGCCTGCACCTGTGCCCAGACTGCTTCCAGGGTCAAACAAGGATGTAGAATAGAGGCCTTCCCTCACATTGGTGTGACCTAGTTGCTATGGGAAAAGGAGGGCTGGCAGCAGTGGTCTAAGGCCAGAGTAGGTCATGGAAGCTGGGCACTTGCAGGGCTGGTGGAAGAGGAGCAGACAGCCTAGGACCCTTCCCAGGGAGGTGTTCAGAGGTAGGACAGTGCAGGAGCCCAGGATGCAAGTACCCTCCTCACCATTAGCCCATCCCAATCCCCTCACTCCCATGCTTCACTGTTCCATCAGCTTTCATTTCTAAAACACAAGGACAAAGCTAACATTTTCAAGAATTTTAAGATGGCAACTGCAAAGCATTAAACTTCAAGTACCAAGCCTTACTGAGCATGGGCTTTACAGGACTGCACTGGTCACGAACCAGCAAATATGGCTCTGTCTTGAGGTGTAGAATTAATATGAAGCCTGAGTAGATCTGAGCAGTGGAAGAGCGGACTGCAGCAAACACTCGTGGTGTCCTGTCATGTTCCTTAGTCTGACTCTGATTTTTATCTATAGCTGAAGTAAATAGTCTTGACATGTGGTAAAAACACCTACCTGGTGTGTGCTGAATAGCTTTCCTTTTCTGCTTCAGGGCCATTGCTGAAGCCAAAGGAACTCACAAAGCTTTTATGCTCAAGTGTAGCAGGAAAGCACATGGATGTTGAAGCACCTAATGGCGACTTTCAATCGTCGTGAGCAAATCGGCAGCCTTTCCTCTAGAGGCTCATTTTTAAGAGGCATTGTCAAAGCTTCCCAGAGGTCCTGGTGGAAATGGAGTCCTTGGTTTCTACAGTGTTATTATTTTGTCTTTTCCTCTTTTCCCTTTCCTCATTCTTGCTTTGCAACGCTGTCTCACAAATGAATCTAAGTAAAATGTTGCCTCAGGAACTTCTTTCAGGGAATGTATATTAAGATGGGGTCTGAGATGAGCAGCTAGAACACCTACTGTACCCTTCAATCATTCTTCAGTGCTTTAGCAGTAACTCCTAGTAATTTGATGGGCTTCCCACATGGCTCAGTAGTAAAGAAACTGCCTACCATTGCAGGAGATGCAAGAAACATGGGTTCGATCCCTGGGTTGGGAAGATCCCCTGGAGGAGGAAATGGCAATCCACTCCAGTATTCTTGCCTGGAAAACTCCATGGATGGAGTAACCTGGTGGGCTTCAGTCCATGGGGTCACAAGAGTTGGACAGGAATGAGCGATGGAGCATGCACACATCTCTCTCCTAGTAATTTAATTATAGGAATTGCAAAATCTTGCATGGAATTCCCATGATATTAATGGGACTTCTAGAAGCTGGGGAAATGAAAGTATAATTTCAAAACTGTGGTTCCAAATAATGGAGAATATAACCCCTCCATCCACCCACCCTTTATTGAATATATTTTTTTTTCTCCTTTATTCTGGTGTTCTAGGAAAATCTTAAGAATTATCCCTTTAATTCCAGAGGTACATAAAGAACAAACCAAGTGTGGGATGGAATCTTTGAGGTAATCTTGGGTTTTTGCACTTCTAAGCCTAGTGTTCTTTTGATAATGTAGATTGATGTCCATGCCTTTCTGAGTCAGCATTTTGTCACTAAAAATTGTGTCGCTATTTTTCAGAGAAATGGTTCTTTTCCAGATATAGATTGTAACTGCCCTGTATGGCAAGGTGATGCATATTTGTGTGGACATGAGTGCTTTCATATTTGAACAGTCACTGAGCTCAGAGCTGAGATCCAGGGGCCTGCAGACAAGAAGTGAAAGTTGGTCTCTGTTTTTGGTCAGAGAAATAACCAGGAAAAGAACAAGACAAGATTTGTTGAAGCGCACCCTGATCCATAGGATGAAACACCCTGTATTCATTTTCATCATGGGAAGTAGCACTTAGCTATGCAAGCCAGAAACTTTGGACTCATTCTTCTCTTTTCCTAAGCAAATGACATCAATCTATCCATGTGTCCTATCAATTCTATCTCTTTAATGTTTTTAAAATTAAGTCTTTCTTGGAATGGACTGCAAGGAGATCCAACCAGTTTATCCTAAAAGAGATCAGTCCTGGGTGTTCATTGGAAGGACTGATGTTGAAGCTGAAATGCCAATATGTTGGCCACCTGATGCGAAGAGCTGACTCATTGGAAAAGACCCTGATGCTGGGAAAGATTGAGGGCAGGAGGAGAAAGGGACGGGGAGGAGAGGATGAGATAGTTAGATGGCATCACTGACTTGATGGACATGGGTTTGGGTGGACTCTGGGAGTTGGTGATGGACAGGGAGACCTGGCGTTCATGGGGTCGCAAAGAGTCGGACATGACTGAGCGACTGAACTGAACTGAACTTTCCTGGAACTTCCCTGGTGGTTCATTGACAAAGACTCTTTCTCCCAGTGCAGGGAGTCTGGGGTTCAATCTTGCTCAGGGAACTGTACCCCACATGCAGAACTAAGACCTGGAACAGACAGCTGCTTTCCATTAGTGTCCACAACCCACCACTATGTCCTTGGTTTAAGCATTTCTCATCTACTTCACTTACTACAACTCTATCCTAACTGGTTTTCTTGACTTTCTACTCTTGCCCTCTCTAAGGCATTCCATTCACAGAAGAACACATGAGACTCTCTGTTCTCCAGATTAGTGTTGTTGAATGGAACTTTCTGTAATGATAGGCATGTTCCATATCTGCAATATATCTTAGGATGACTACTAGCCACTTGAGATATGGCTAGTGAGATTGAAGAATTAAATTTTTAATTTTAATTAATTCAAATTTAAAGTTAAATGGCCACACTTGGCTGGGACCACCCTACCAGACAATACATCTCTAGGATGTAAACTCCGTAAAAAAGCCTTTTCTTCATCATCAGAGACTGATTATTTCTTATTTGTTCCTAAAACCTCATGTGCACCTGATGCTTTAATGTACTTAATTTCTTTACTGATATGTCTCACTCGATAGGTCGTAGCTTCTTGAGGTCATGAATCTTATCCATGAAATAAAAGCAAAAATAACAATAACCTCAACAGCAACAATTGAATACAATTACTACTTACCTCCTTTCCCTATGTTCCTGCTTGAGTCTCTGAAAAGATTCCACAAATAATTCCATTTTCTTGGAAACACCATTGGAAAAACATCCTTTCCGTTCCTCTACCATTTACTTGTGCTTCTTTATTGGGGGAAGATTATCATTACTGTAGAAAGCCTAACATTCACTGGACTACATCATGTGTAGCAATACGAGGGCTTACTTTGCTTCAAAAGTTGGTAAGAAATAAACACATCTTGACCAGGCTTTGGGACAGCCTTCTAGAGGAAGGGTTGATGACTCAGAGGCTGTGCCAATGATGTTCTAAGAACTGTGCTGGATAGTAGGGATAGAGCAGTCACTGAAAGGGACCAGATTTTACTTTTATTGAGCTTATGTTCCAGAGGGAAAGAAAAATAATAAAGAAACAATGAAACAGGCAACAAAAATAAATACATATTTACAAGGTTCTTTGAAAAAGATGGGGCATGGTGTGATACTGTTAGACAAGCTGAGTAACTCAGCAGACATTTAGTCAGCATCCTTAAGAATAAGAATAATAAGCCATGCAAAGTTTTGGGGAAGGAGTGTTTCTGGTATAGGAATTAGCATGTATTAATATAAATATCCTGAGGTAGACAGTAACTTGCAGATCTGTGTGACAAGAACATAGAGTGTGTGAGGTGAACGAAATACTCAAAGTAAATTTATTATTGTCTATATGGCTCAGTGGTACAGAATCTGCCTGTCAATGCAGGAGAAACAAATTCAATCCTTGGATCGGGAAGATCCCCTGAAAAAGTAAATGGCACCCCACTCCAGTATTCTTGCCTGGGAAATTCCTTGTACAGAGGGGCTTGGCAGGCTACAGTCCATGTGGTGTCAGAGTTGGACATCACTTAGTGCCTAAACAACAGCAACAACAACAAGTATTTACTGCAGATGAAGAGGCTGAGGCATAGATATACACACCAACTTTCCCAAGGTCATACAGCTAGCAAGCGAGGAAGCCAGATTTTGCCCTATGTCTATAGAACCCCAGAGCCCATGTTCTGGATCATGAGTGCCTAATATAAAAGGTGCTTATAAATGAGAAGAAAAATGAATGATTTCGGGAAAAGGGATTTCTATAGATAATTAAAACTCACCTGATCAGCCAAAATATTAATGCTGGTCTAATAATAGGAATGACACTTAAGGTAAAAGGCATGTGAATGATAGCCACTATAGTAATATAGGCATATGATGCCAGCAGCTAGGGACAAGCTTGAGTTTAGGTTTAAGATGATAAACTTGTGCTAAAAATCCTGTTGTGAAAGCATGCTTATTACATTTCACATCCATTTAATTTATTAGTTGGATAACTCCTTACTATTGTTTTAAAGCTGTTCTCTATGATAATACCATTGTTTTAGATACATAGTACAGTTTGTCTACTGCTTAGAATAGTTTTCCATTTAGTTCATAACAAAATAGAAATCAGTTGATGTTATCTTTAGATTCCACTACATTATGAAGCTATTACCATCAATATATTTTATCCACTGACCATGAGATACAAGAAGTTAATCTCCTAAAGTAATATCTACTTCAGAAAAATAATGAAAATAGTAGGAAAATCTTATCACGAATTGCTTGCTTACAAATACAAGATGTCACTGACTAGAGGATATTCCATGATTGAGTCATAATTTTAAATATTTTATGGTAGGTAGCCCTTTAAGAATTTAATGATTGTGAGTCTTCCTTTCCAAATTCCAAGTTTTGTGATTTTTCCAACTTCCCTGAGGCTATCATTCATAAGCATTAAACACTATTAAAAAGGTTAATAATATCTGTTTTAAGACCTTTGGTTCTAGGTCATTTTTTTTCAGAAATATCTATGCAAAATTGCTATATGTATTTTCTTCATTTCATGTATTCTCTACTTTTCTGAGTCCTGTATATATGCACTTATATCTTTATACTTCTCTTTTTCACATAACAGATAGTATTCTTAGAGGTTAGAAAAATGTGTGTGTGTTAGGGGTAGGGCAGTGCATGCACAAGCAGATGTTTTCTGGATTTTCAGTCTTATTTCCTGGCCTTGGCCTTTTCCCCTCAGTTCCTCAAGGTTGATGCACTGTGCTGATAGGCTCATTTCTAATAAGATGCTCACTCCATCAATAGCTACATGTTACACATTTCTTTTTTCTCAGAAAATCACTGTTCCCCTGGTCTGTTGCCTTCCTTGGCTAAGAATATTTGCAGAACTCTATAACTTTTAATATTAGATGACACATCCGCCAGGGTAGTAACTTTTGTTTTAACATCTTATTCAGCAACCTCTTATTTTAGGGCTGTATCTTAAGTATCAGAAAATAATGACATATGACACATATTTCAAAGAGAATGGATTTGAGTAATTCATTCTTATGTGCCTTAGGAACCACCTGAATGCATACAGCTGCATCGTAATTGTGCTATTGCATTGGTTCCCAGGAAAAGTAGGCATGAGTATAGATGGATCATTATTCAGATACAATTCACTGAGGCAGTGTAAACCCAGAGTGGGTATTGTCTTGTCATTGCTTGCCTATAGTAACAATGGTTGAGAAAATATAGCATTCTTATGGTTAACTTGAGACATGTTCCCACAGATGACAATTCACTCTTGCAATTACCATGTGGTAGTAGTAATAATTGCTACCAGCTAAAAGGATTCCATGCTCACATATTTGGGAGTGTATATAACTTTCTAGGTTATGTTTCCTACTCATTGTTATCTTTGACTTTTATCTTATTTTTTCTATATTTGCTGGTCATATATCTGAGAAACATATTTAATATGAAACTAATAAAATTTTATAAGTTTTAGATGGAGGTGAGAGTAAAGAAAATTTAATACATAAATTTTAGATATCTACTTTGTTAACTATATATTAGGAAGTTATCTTCTAGTGTGAGTATGGAATAACATATAAGGTGTATTGAAGGTAAGGAAGTCAGTTTGGGATATGCTGATTTTAAAAGGCACACATTGCAGTCAACTGGAGAGATTTAGTAAAAATTTATCTACATGGAGCTATATTTTTGGAGAAAGACTGGCACTGGAGATTTAGAATGGAAAGCCATTCCCATATATATTAAAACTGAAGACTTGTGGGTTGATACAAATTTTAAGGGAAAGCACACTGCATGAGATGGTAGAGTACTCATAATTTCACTAATTATTAATAAAAGGAAGGTAGAATAATAAAAGGTAGTGGAAATGATTGAAAATAATTGGCTAGAACTGTAAACAAACAAGAAATACTGAGATCTTAGATGCCAAAAAAGGGAGGATACTTAAGGTAGACATAAAATCAAAAAGGTCTTAATATTTTTGTGACATTACTCAAGATAGGAATAGAAGGGTTGATGAAAGTATGTCAGTAAAACATTGTATCAGGCCCAAGGGCCATAGGGGGTATGTTTGAGCACTTGATCACTTTTAAATAATGACAGGAAAAACGTAACACCGATGCACTATTCTGCTTTATCTATGTTAACTCTAGCTCGGAAGAATTAAATATTAATGAAGGAAGATTAATCTGTACAAAGGTAGTGAACAATTACATGAAGAAAGAATGATGAAAATAATCATCTTAAAATTATAAATAAATAGTGACTTGTTCAGTTGCTGAGTTATGTCTGACTCTTTGCGACCCCATGAACTACAGCACATCAGGCTTCCCTGTCCTTCACTATCTGTTGGAGTTTGCTCAGACTCATGTCCATTGAGTTGATGATGCTATACAAAAATGTTATCCTCTGTCACCCCCTTCTCCTCCTGCCCTCCATCTTTCCCAGCATCAGAGTCTTTTCCAAGGAGTTGACTCTTCACATCGAGTGGCCAAAATATTGTAGCTTTAGCAACAGTCCTTCCAGTGAATATTCAGGGTTGATTTCCTTTAGGATTGATTGCTTTGATTTCCTTGCAATCCAAGGGACTTTTAAGACGCTTCATTGCACCACAATTCAAAAGCATCAGTTCTTCAGTGTTGAAACTTCTTTATGGTTCAACTCTCACATCTGTACATGACTACTAGAAAAACCATAACTTTGACTATACGGACCTTTGTTGGCAAAGTGGTGTTTTTCTTTTTTAATATGCTGTCTAGGTTTGTCATAGTTTTCCTTCTAAGGAACAAGTGTTTTTTTAATTTCATGACTACAGTCACCATCCACAGTGACAGTGATTTTGAAGCCCAATGAAAAAACGTCTGTCACTCTTTCCATTTTTTCCCCCTTCTATTTGCCAAGAAGTGATGGGGCTGAATGGAGTAGGAAACAGCAATCTAGTCCAGTATTCTGGCCTGGAGAATCCCATGAACAGAGGACCCTGGTGGGCTACAGTCCATCAGTCACAGAGTGAGAAACAACTGAAGTGACTTAGCATGCACATACAATGGGACCGAATGCTATGATCTTAGTTTTTTGAATGTTGTTTCAAGCCAGCTTTTTCACTCTCCTCCTTCTCTCATGAAGAGGCTCTTTAGTTCCGCTTCACTTTCTGCCATTAGAGTGATATCATCTGCATATCTGAGGTTTTTTATATTTCTCCCTGAAATCTTGATTCCAGCTTATGATTTATCCAGCCCTGCTTTCCCCATGATGTGCTCTGCATGTAAATTAAATAAGCAGGTTGAAAATATATAGCCTTTCCCAATTTTGAACTAGTCCATTGTTACATGTTAGGTGTGAATTGTTGCTTCTTGACCTTCATACAGGTTTCTCAGGAGATGGGTAAGGTGGTCTGGTACTCCCATCTCTAAGGATGTTCCACAGGTTTGTTTTCATTTTTTTTGTGATCCACATAGTCAAATGCTTTAGTGTTATCAACGAAGCTGAAGTAGTTGTTTTTCTGGAACTCCTTTGCTTTTTCCATGATTCAATGAATTTTGAAAATTTGACCTCTTTTTCTTCTGCCTCTTCTAATTCTAGTTCATACATCTGGAAGTTGTTCATGTACTGCTGAAGCCTAGGTTCAGGGATTTGAGCATAACCCTGTTAGCTTGTGAAATGAGCTCAATTGTACAGTAGTTTGCATATTCTTTGGCATTGCTCTTCATTGGATTTGGAATGAAAACTGACCTTTCCCAGTCTTAATTTGCTGCATTTTCCAAATTTGCTGACATACTGAATGCAGCACTTTAATTGCATCATCTTTTAGGATTTGAAATAGCTCAGCTGGAACTCCATCACCCCCACTTCCTTTGTTCATAGAAAAGCTTCCTAAGGCCCATTGACTTCACACTCCAGGATGTCTGGCTCTAAGTTAGTGACCACACCATCGTGGTTCTGCGTTATTAAGTCCTTTTTTGTACCGTCCTTCTGCATATTCTTGCTACCTCTTCTTAATATCTTCTGCTTCTGTTACATCCTTACCATTTCTGTCCTTTAGTCTGCCTACCTCTGCATGAAATGCTCCCTTGATATCTCCAGTTTTCTTGAAGAGACATCTAGTCTTTTCCATTCTAGTATTTTCCTCTATTTATTTGCATTGTTCATTGAAGAAGTCTGTCTTGCCTCTCCTTGCTATTCTCTGAAACTCTGCAGTTAGTTGGGTGTTCCTTTCCCTTTCCTTCTTGCTTTTCACTTATCTTCTCTCCTCAGCTATTTTTAAAGCCTCCTCAGGCAAGTACTTTCCCTTCTGGCATTTCTTTTTCTTGGGGATGGTTTTGGTCACTGCCTCCTGTACAATATTGCAAGCCTCCATCCATAGTTCTTCAGGCACTCTGTCTATCAGATCCAATCCCTTGAAGCTATTCCTCACTTCCCCTGTATAATCACAAGGGATTTGATTTAGGTCCTACCTGAATGGCCTACTGGTTTCCCTATTTTCTTCAGTTTAAGCCTCATTTTGCAATAAGGAGTTGATTACCTGAGCCGTAATCAGCTCCAGGTCTTGTTTTTGCTGACTGTATAGAACTTCTCCATATTTGGCTGCAAAGAACACAATAATCTGATTTTGACATTGACGTTCTGGTGATGTCCATGTATAGAGTCATCTCTTGTGTTGTTGGAAAAGGGTGTTTGCAATGAGCAGCATGTTTTCTTGACAAAACTCTCCTAGCCTTTGCCCTGCTTTATTTTGTATTCCAAGTTCAAACTTGTCTGTTACTCCACATATCTCTTGACTTCCTACTTTTGCATTCCATTCTCCTATGATGATGAGGACCACTTTTTTGGTGTTAGTCCTAGAATGTCTGGTAGGTCTTCTTAGAATCAGTCAACTTCAGCTTCTTCAGCAACATTGGTTGGGGTATAGACTTGGATTACTATGATGTTGAATGATTTTTTTTTTTTTTTGGAAACAAACTGAGATCATTTTGTTATTTTTGAGTTTCTACCCAAGTACTGCGTTTTGGACTCTTGATGACTATGAAGAGTTCTGACAAAATGTGGTCCACTGGAGGAGGAAATGGAAAGCCACTCCATTATTCTTGCCCGAAGAACCTCATGAACGGTATGAAAATGCAAAAAAGCTAGTGATGCAAGCACATGAAATCTATGATGCATTCTTTAAAAAAAAAAAATCAAATCTGAGTTTGACTCTCCTCAGTCTGTAAGTCCAACTGCCAATTTACAGGAAATAAAGGGAACATTTGGATATTGATTTAAGGAAACTGTAAATAAAAGGTATGATAAAAATAGGAATACTGATTAGATATTTGAAAATATTTCAAAACATTATGAAACTTTAGGTATGATAATAGCATTATGATTATATATTTAAAATAATCTCTCTATTGTGGACATGCACACTGAAATATTTATTTATGAAATGATATAACTTCCATGCTCCCTTTTTTTTTTAATATAGGAGAGAAATAGTGACGTTACATACAAAACAAGATAGGCATTGAGTTTGTAATAAGTGAAGCTAGTTTACATGACAAGTGAATTTATTTAGATTTTTATCAAATTTTATATGCTTGAAAGTTTTGATAACATTAGGTTAAAACAAATATTGAATGAAAGGAACAATTACAGTGAAATTAAAGAGAGGAAGAGATAAGAAAGTTAAGGTTATTCTCTTATATGTCTTGATAGTGAAGGGATGATAGGGTAGGATATATAAAGATACATAATATTTGCTGAAGCATTATTATGTAACAGATACTACATTCAATCTCTATGTCATTCTTAGGTTATTTTAACAGTAATATTATTTCCTCATTAGTAGTTGAGATAGCTTAAGGCAGGGAGGTTAAACGATTTGCCTGAGTTCACACAACTATTAAGTGACAGATCAGGTTATAACATGCTGGCTCCAGACCACCACAGTGCTATGTACTCCCTCACAATGATGTAGAAGATGAAGTAAAAGGAGTCAGGGAGACTGACAGCTGAGGATATTCAAGAGCAGGACCAATGGGTGGAACAGATTCAAAAATATGCAGGAGAGCATCATCTGAAACTCAGGGGCATACAGGTTAACTTTAAAAGAGAGAAGGGATATATTATGTGATCTGGATTAAAATCACTTAACCTTGCAAAAGCTCCATTTCTGTCTTTGATCAAAAGTGAAACAGAATAAATGTCTCAAAGAACTGTTGTGAGCATTGAATGAAGTGTTTTACTTTCTGGAAATTTAGGATTACTAAAGAAACCTCAAATTGAAATTAATAATCCCAATGTATTTGTATTTGTCATAACTATTAAAAAATTGGAGGGATGATTTAAAAACTATTGCCATGAAAAAAGTCATCTATATTTCAGCATTTCTGCCAACTTTATCCAAATTTATTAATTTTAGGTGCTAAGTTCAAGAAAATGCATTTAATACTTTATATAAAACTCTTCTAAATTTGGCTATTGTGGATTTTCAGAAATATCAACTTATTTTACTTTTGGAAGTAACAGTTTGGTAGTAAATCACCTGTAGACGTCAAAGTTTTATAGGGAAGTTCAGATATCATAGATAGAATTTAGTAATATACAGTTATTACAATTTCCTAAGCTTGTAGGTAAAAAAAAACATATATTAGAAAAATACACTGAATTAGATTGTGTTTCTACTCAGTGGAAGAATCACAAATAAGGAAAAACAAGATGTTTTTTGACTCCCAAAGTCTGGCTTATTCTAAAAACTGAGTATGTTAGAAATGTAATCCATCAGATTCTGGTTTCCAGCCAAGGTTTACATCTTGCTTTGGAAAGGTGTGAACATCATTTTTTATCACTAACCTTTAGTTCTGGCATCAGTTAAATTAGCAGGTTGGCTTAAATTAATCCATTATGTACATGGCACAATGTGGAATCAGAATAGTATGGTAGAAAGTATCAGTACCTGGGTTTGGTCTCAAATAAATGTGGGTTTTATTCTGTCTTTGCAGAGAATTCATAGCTTGGGTAATTTCTTAACTGGTTTGAGTCATTGTTTCCTTATCAGTAAAGCAGAGACAATAACATGTACTTCAAAGGTAAGTGTAAAAAATTGTAATACAAAATAGTGCATTCTTATTATATGCTAATTAGCTTTTACACCACCACCCCATATCTTCAACCTGGTCAAGAGTGTCTACTTGTGGGAAAATTACTTTTATCACAAGATCTTTATACCTCTGTAGCACAGCAAGAACAAGACTAGACTACTTGCTGAAAAAGAACTCATAGTCTTCACATGAGAGTAAGGCAAATATCAAATGTTATCCCTTGTCACAGTGATTTGTTTTTTGCACAGGCAAAGGGGTTAGGGATTATTTCCACAGGCATGGTGATGTTACGTTTTATGAATGTAAATGCAAACCAAATACAAATATGATTCACTCCCTTGAATACAGTAGATTGTTTGCTATGCTCTTTACAGAAGGAGACCAATATGATACAATGCACAGAGAAGAAGAGGAGCATTTGCATTTAATGACAGTCCTATAAGAATGCAACCCCTCCATCCTATGCCATAAGCACACACTTATTGATGAGAAAGGCATCAGAAAGTCTTTTTGCAGATAGTATACACAGTTTTCTGCTATTTTTTTTAGTACTGTTATATAACACTGTTACAAACTTCTAAATAGGTTTCACATAATTATGTTCATGTCCAATAATCTCAGTGTCAAACTCTAGTTGCAAAAAATATTTGAATGCAAAGATTCATGAATATGTCTTTGAGGGAACGGATGCTGATTGCATTTTAATATTTAGCATAAGAAATCCCAACATATTTATCAGAAGGAACTGAAATCATACAAAGACTGCAAGTTTGAAGTCTTTTGGAGTAGGGTTAAGCATGACAATTGAAATTAACTGTATTCAAAGGGTTTTTTATTTTCTGAAAAAATATAAAATTTTGTATCTTACACTACAAAAAAACATGTACACAAATCAAATGCACAGAGAACTTCAAATGGAGAAAAAAATACAGAATGCTAGTTCTTCCTTGAATTAATGCTGAGGCACGGATTTGAGCCATCCCAGTGCCTAACACAGAATAAAATAACTCTATACAGTTGCTTATAACCTGCCTGAAACTAAAACATTAAAATAAACGTATTAACAAATGACTGAGTCTAAGTTTTATCCTCAGACTATTACAAATGAAATTTACATAATTTTAAATAATTAATTGTAAAACTAACAGCAGTCTAAAGAACAAATACGTTGACCACTGAGACTTCTACTGTTAAGACAGCCCAGCCTGAATAAACATGACGTATTTTGCCACCATCAACTTTTTTCATTTACATTTAGAAGAAACAAATGACATTTGATTCTGATTATTATTAAAGACTCTTTTTTAAAAAGAATTGGTGCCTTTTCCTAAGCAATAATTATGTGGTCATTTTGAACAAGAACATTCAATCATCTATGTGTAAAAAGACTTTTTCATAAATCAACAAGAAATGAAAAGAAAGTTCTTATCTATTTCTTCCTTGATACATTGCTATATAATTAACAGCATAATAGAGAAAATATTCAATGCAACCAGCTGTGCTACAGAGTTGAAAAAATGATGACGTATTCTAGTTATTAATTCCAAATAAAACTAACACTTTGTCTATTCATTATCATCATCATCATCTTATTGTACTTACTTTTAATTTATTTTGAGGTTACACATCTGGCAGGACATAAGCAAAGACAGTTTACTATCATACTTAGCTTTCTTTTTTCTTATTTTTAGAAAGAACAAAATGAGAAAAGAATCTTAATCTACTATGCATCATACATCTAGTAAATTTCTAACATCTGACTCAACTGGCATTTGCCATCCAATGCACAATTACAGTAAAAAAATGTCTTCCACAGGTAAGTATCTCTGCTTGTGCTTCTGAGAGCCCACTTTACATGGGAGAAAGAATGGTGTTAAGAAAAAATCTTTTAACTTTCACATGGAGATTAAATAGCAGACATGCAAACACATTAAGTGCTCAATTATATTAATTTTCCATTTAAACTTGAGATAGGAAACTATTTCTTCATTGCGCACTGGTTAGAACTTGTACAAACTGAGTTAAGGATGTTCCATATTGTTTTGGCAACTCTAAAACTAAGAATGCTGATCACATGTAAGTTTAGATAGAATATTAAAATATAATTTTTACAGTAATCCTACAACTTTAGAATACTGACTTGGTGATAAAAACACAAGAAATAAAACACATGCACATTATTTTTTTTTACATGGGAAAATAAAAATTTTTACCTTTTAACATACAATGCATACATTTTCAACCGCCAAGAAGAGAAAATGAGTATGTCATTTTTACATGCAAGCGAATGGCAAGATTAGAAAACAAATAATGATTGATAGAAGGAGTCATTGAGAGATTTCAACAGATATCAGTAAGTTGAAAACTGTTCTCTGCTTGTATACCTTTTTCAAAGTTAAACACTAAAAAAGACTTATGGTCTAAAGGTATTGCTATTGTTAAAATAACATTATGTTTAATTTGACAAATCTATCTTATGTACTGAAATTATTGAATCTATGTTTTACTTTTGGTTGTCTGCTCGGTGACAATATTAACCAAAAGGATAAGAAATCACACAATCAAGATTTGTCAAACCTTGCCCTGGGTTACTGTCTCACTGTATTTCACAAAAGCTGCTTCTCTCCTTGTTCCACTTCTCACATTTATAGATGAGATTGGCACTTCGCAATTGGTGACATATCCAGTGGTGAACAAATATTTTAGAAATGAATTATTTCCTCTTTTTTGAGGAGGAGTACATCTTATAAAATCATATTGACATTCCTTAGAAAATCTCAACCAAAGTGAGATACAGGTGAAAGCTATGTGTCTATTCAACTTTCATCTCAATTTACTTTTGAAAATATACATCAAGGTGGCAAAAGAAGCAAACAAGTTTAATTAAAATTAATTTAAAATATTCTCTTGTGAAAAAAAGAAAACCTTCATTGAAACGTCAAATTCCAATCACTTAGATACACTTCATCCTGACCTTGCAGTCATCTTTGAACACACAAAGCTGGCGAACAATTTAAATATATTTGTTATGTATAAGTAACTGTGGCCAGTCCATCAAATTTAATTTTATGGTAGTTTACCTTTTAAATCAACAAATCTATTCTTACTTGAAGTTTCTCAATTGTTACTTTATCACTTAGATTAGGCTGGTTTTACAAAATTCAGTAAGTGCAACGCAATCTCTGATTATTGTGTACAAAAGGAATTAGTTTACTATGTTTCCTGAAATGAACAAATGCATCTTTCATAAAAGTGATGCCTGCTTACTTGTGATTTCATCAAGACAAAGTTATATCCATCTCTAGTTTCTTCAGAGATTTCACTAAACTAATATAATTAAGCATAGTCTGTGTGGACCCATGGTACAGTATATACCCATAAAGAATTATAGCTCTATTTGGACAGGACTCAATATATCATTTGAAATTGTTTAAAACTCTCCTCCTTTTCCCGCTACATTCTTTAGCAAAGAGCTACTTAAGTGAAGATGGGTAGGGTAAAAGGAAGAATTTATTCCTATATATGCTAACGTTTGGGAAAGAGAGAGGGAGTACTGACAATATAATGCAAGCATGTTCCTTACGGATGTCACTAATTCAGGCTACTTCAATACATCATTGCTGTTGACAATCTGAAGTAGGCTGTATTTTGTTTAAATGCTGTGCTCCTTGAATAATCATGTCATTTCATGATTTATAAAGTGTAATAATACAAAAGAACTTCGTTATTTCACCAAGGAGCTCAGTTTTGTTCAGGTTGTAATAAATGGTTTAATTGGTATTACAGCACAAATATCACTCTTTACCAAGTTTGGTACATAGCATGTACATAGGATATTTTATATTTCTTAATAAGGCCAATTGAATAGCACTTTAGATTGGCTCCTCAAGATCAATTCAATGTAACTGAATACAAGATGAAATTACCAAATGAATAAACAACCATCAACAAATAAAACTGGTCAAGTCTTGCCATAGAGAAAATTCTAACAGGAAAAAAAAAAATATGGATGTATTTGACATCATTCCATTGCTGCTTTAGTATCAAAATTTTTAGTGCTGGGCCACAAAGGAAATGGTTACAAAGGATTAACACAGGAATAATGCTTGGTGCTATATGCTGGATTTAACAATATTAACAGAAGTCTGCACAGTTAAATCCTTCTACATCCTGCTGAAAATGTGCCCTTTGGTGTCAACTTTGCTTCACAAGATATTTTCTGGGACTCAGAAAGGTGAAATTTCTTACAGGGGTGTAAGATTAATGGCTAGAAGAACTGCATTGTCACAGATATCACAAAATGTTTTTAAAACGCCAAAGGGGATTTAGTCTTATAGACATTTCCTGTTACTGAATAGAGAGATTTAGCAGCTTTTGGACACATGAGAGGAAAAAAGACACAAGCTCGTGTTAGATTTTGTTTTACTACTTCCCTATTTCTCCTATTTCTAATACGCCCTGGAATGCTTGTTCCTGAATGTTGCTAAAATTAAAACACTATTAATAATGCAAGCTGAATGGTAATACACACATGTGCAAGCCACACACACCCAAAGGTCCAACTTAAATTGATTCCTGGGTATACAGCAAATTATACAATATATACACATTTATTACCTAGTAATATCTAGAAGAGCAACTAAAAGTAAACTGTATAAAACAGAAAAATAAATATACACCCTGTATTGTACTTGTCCTTGATCAAGCAACACGTTTATACACTAGTTTCTATAACTTAAGGCTGTGTAACAGCATTTAAAATTACAAAAGAAGATATCTATTTAGAAATTATCTAACCATATTGCTCTTCAATACACTTATGTAGACAAACAAGACTTGAAGTAAACGTCAGTAAATTGCAGCTTTTGTTAGCCTACAGATGGCCATCAAACTTTCCTTTCAAGTATATTCTTGGAAGTTTTGAAAGGGGCTGCCTTCATTCAGTCTAAAAAGGTGCTATATATAGTTATATATTTCATGTATAAAATTTTGTAGAAGCAGGGAGAAGGATTTTGTTGTAATATAAGATAGTGTTTAAATTTCATGTTCTTATTCCATGCAGGTTATATTTGCTTCATGAAAAATGAAGACACCAAGAGGAAGATAAAGAGATTTTAGTAAAACACTGATTACAAATTCTGTGGCTGAAACAAATGCTCTCTTAATGTTTAGAAATCACTGAGTTTTCCCTTTTTCCCCTTTGTTTTTTGTTAAAATAAATCTCAGAGCTTGTTTACAAAGTGCAGAGTCATTCACTTGACGAAGTGACAATAAACTGAAGTTACAATGGCACCATCCCGTTGACCAGCTGCACCTTTATTTCTTGAAGGCTATTCATAATCTTCTTCTGGTGACCAACAAGAGTCACTCCAAGCCGTCTCAAATCCCTGCATGAAGAAAGCACACATTGGATGTATGTATTGACTCAGTTTGTAGCACAGCACAATACCTCACGTTGGCAAAGAGGCAAACCTTTTGCAGAAGCTAATTTGATTACAGTCCCAATTTAGATATATGGGGTCCAGTTTTCAAACACAGGCTCTAAAACTGTACCTTAAAATCTGTTTGCAGTCAAAAAATATTTACAACAAGAAGTGATACATATATTTGCCCTCCCCTTTTGGATGATTTTTTGGATAGCACAGAGCAGTGAAAAAACAAATTCGCACATACTTCCAGTAAATATTTAAATTAAAGGGTACAATTTCATTGCATGGTTTTGAAAATGTGGACCTACAATATCAAAAAGCACTCTTTATTTTACTAAAAGAAGTAAGCATAAAATATACTTTAAAAAATTTCACAGCTAAGCAGTTAAAGACCAAACTTTTCAAATGACTCAAGTCAGCATAATCATTTTATATATCGGGTATCTTCAGGGGATAATCATCACTACATTGCTCTGATAATGCTTAAAATATTTTATGTTTTACTTGGAATCCAAAGTAGCACAGCTTTCTTCCTTTATCGAATATATCTTGATTCTATTGGCGTTTAAAGCATTCTGAAGATTACACGCTATCAAGAGATCTTTTCAAAAAAACATTTTTATATTATTTCTTTTTAACAAGCTTATTATTCAAAATAAACTTACAAATGTTTAGATTCCTAAACTAATAGCACATTATGGCATTCAAGGCCAGAGCTCATGGTTTTTAAATATTATTTCACAGGATATCCAGGAATTCTGTTGTCCCAAAATATGCATTTGACAAATATAATAATTCAGATATGTTTGACAAATAATAATGTTAATTATTAAAAAACTGAGTATTAGCGATTCAAGATTTTTCAATGACAAGATTTTAAAATGTTTGCCATGTTAGATTTCTTTAGATAATTACTCTGCTTAACACATTATGGTAAAAGGAGAATATTTTTGCATTTGGTAAATGTACTAATTTAAGACTATCTTAGAATTCTTTAGAATTGGATACAATTGCACTAGAATTATAGGTAAAACTGAATAGTTTTGGACACTCAAAAAAATCTCTTAATAGAGGATAGAAATTGAATAAATGGGTACTTAAGCTCTACGTTTATTAGTATTGGAAATATTATTTATCTAAGAGATGTGGATTTGATCCCTGGGTCAGAAAGATACCCTGGAAGCGGGAACGGAAGCCCACTCGAGTAGTCTTGTCTGGAGAGTCCCATGGACAGAGGAGCCTGGTGGGCTACAGCCGGTCCATGGGGTCACAAAGAGTTGGACACGACTGAGCAGCAGAGTTGACGTGACTTAGCAGCAGCAGCAAGTAATACATAAGGTGTCTTTTTCTTTTTATGTTTTGTTGATTTCTCATGAGAGTTTTAGCAAATGGCAAATAGCTAAAGAAAAAGCAATGAACACTTACTGTGGAAACATTTCTTTCTTTGAATGTAAATGTGAAACATTTAATTTAGAAATTATTATAGCTACAAGACACCAGAGTATAATAAAATTAAGAATAATAAGGCAAGGAAGACAATCATCAACAAAACTTAAAACCAGTAAAATTTCAGTTTAAACAAAATCACTATTGTTAGTTATGAATGGGCTTCCTTGGTGGCTCAGCTAGTAAAGAATCCGCCTGCAATGAAGCAGACCTGGGTTTGATCCCTGGGCTGGGAAGATCCCCTGGAGAAGGGAATGGCTACCCACTTCAGTATTCTGGCCTGGAGAATCCCATGGACTGTATAGTCCATGGGTCGAAAAGAGTTGGACATGACTGAGTGACTTTCACTAGTCATGAATAGATTGTAAAACTGCTAATGGCAGACTAACATAGGAACAAGAGATTTGAGTTTAATCTTGTCTTTTTTTCAATTAAATCAGGGTTTCTGAGCCTTGCCCCTGTTATCATTACAGGCTGGATAATTCTTTGTTTGTAGGGGCTACCCTGTGAATTGAAGGACATCTACCAGCATGCCTTACCTGTTCCCACTAAATACTAGAAATGCTGGATGGCCACTGGCCCTTTCTCGTAACAAGACAAAATGTCTCCAGACATAGCAAATTGTCCCTTGAGTGGAAAAATCTCCTCTTGTTAAGAAACATTGCAATAAATATAATAAAATAGGTAACAATTAAGATGTCCTCTTCAGATATGCTAGGAAAATATATAAGCAACATGATATAGATTTTTGTTAATTTCCTTTTATGGATGAGAAAACAATTTTTCATTTCTCCAAGATATAATATTGAGCAAAGAACTTTAAATTACATGCAAACATTTATTAATCTGTGAAATGAGAAATCTGTATATATAACATCAAATATCCAGAATTCCAAAAGAAAGAAGATATCTAATTAAAGAAATAAAACACATGATTATTTGACTGAATCTATAGTTCCAAAGAATAGCAAGGAGAGATAAGAAAGCCTTCCTCAGCAATCAATGCAAAGAAATAGAGGAAAAGAATAGAATGGGAAAGACTAGAGATCTTTTCAAGAATATTAGAGATACCAAGGGAACATTTCATGCAAAGATGGGCTCAATAAAGGACAGAAATGGTAGGGACCTAATAGAAGCAGATGATATTAAGAAGAGGTGGCAAGACTACACAGAAGAATTGTACAAGAAATTTCTTTATGACCCAGACAATCATGATGGTGTGATCACTCACCTAGAGCCAGACATCCTGGAATGGGAAGTCAAGTGGGCATTAGGAAGCATCACTACGAACAAAGCTAGTGGAAGTGATGGAATTCCAGTTGAGCTATTTCAAATTCTAAAAGAAGACGCTGTGAAAGTGCTGCACTCAATATGCCAGCAAATATGGAAAACTCAGCAGTGGCCGCAGGACTGGAAAAGGTCCGTTTTCATTCCAATCCCAAAGAAAGGCAATGCCAAAGAATGCTCAAACTACCACACAATTGCACTCATCTCACACACTAGTAAAGTAATGCTCAAACCTGTCCAAGCCAGGCTTTAGCAATACATGAACCGTGAACTTCCAGATGTTCAAGCTGGTTTTAGAAAAGGCAGAGGAACCAGAGATCAAATTGCCAACATATGATGGATCATCGAAAAAGCAAGAGGGTTCCAGAAAAGCATCTATTTCTGCTTCATTGACTATGCAAAAGCCTTTGACTGTGTGGATCACAATAAACTGTGGAAAATTCTGAAAGAGATGGGCATACCAGACCACTTGACCTGCCTCTTGAGGAACCTGTATGCAGGTCAGGAAGCAACAGTTAAAACTGGACATGGAACAACAGACTGGTTCCAAATAGGAAAAGGAGTATGTCAAGCCTGTATATTGTCACCCTGATCATTTAACTTATATGCAGAGTACATCATGAGAAACACTGGGCTGGAAGAAACACAAGGTGGAATCAAGATTGCCGGGAGAAATATCAATAACCTCAGATATGGAAATGACACCACCCTATGGCAGAAAGTGAAGAGGAACTAAAGAGCCTCTTGATGAAAGTGAAAGTGGAGAGTGAAAAAGTTGGCTTCAAGCTCAACATTCAGAAAACTAAGATCATGGCATCCGGTTCCATCACTTCATGGCAAATAGATGGGGAAACAGTGACAGACTATTTTTTTGAGCTCCAAAATCACTGCAGATGGTGATTGCAGCCATGAAATTAAAAGATGCTTACTCCTTGGAAGGAAAGTTATGACCAACCTAGACAGCATATTAAAAAGCAGAGACTTTACTTTGCCAACAAAAGTCCGCCTAGTCAAGGCTATGGTTTTTCCAGTGGTAATGTATGGATGTGAGAGTTGGACGGTGAAGAAAGCTGAGCGCCAAAGAATTGATGCTTTTGAACTGTGGTGTTGGAGAAGACTCTTGAGAGTCCCTTGGACTGCAAGGAGATCCAACCAGTCCATTCTAAAGGAGATCAGTCCTGGGTGTTCACTGGAAGGACTGATGTTGAAGCTGACACTCCAATACTTTGGCCACCTGATGCGAAGAGCTGACTCATTGGAAAAGACCTTGATGCTGGGAAAGGTTGAGGGCAGTGAGAGAAGGGGACGACAGAGAATGAGATGGCTGGATGGCATCACTGACTCGATGGACATATATTTGGGTGGACTCAGGGAGTTAGTGATGGACAGGGAGGCCTGGCGTGCTGTGGTTCATTGGATCGCAAAGAGTCAGACACAACTGAGCGACTGAACTGAACTGATGGTAATCCAGTCTATACTTCATGGCAACTACAGTTATGGCCTAGTTAACACTGTCATATTTCCACATGTAACATGTATTATGAATTATGAAGAAAATTTATGGGTGCTCACTACCAACTTTTGGACTTAAGTCAGGAGAAAAGGGGATAAAATTTCTTAACCTGAAAGCAGTTAATCTCTACTAGAGAATGTAAATAATTAGAACTTGAAATAAAGGTTAAAACATATGTTTTATCATATGTTTTATAAACCTACATGTGATTCTGACAAAGGTTTGAAAGTACTGATTTAATATATACATACTTAAACTGCAGAATCCATATAGCTAAACCAATTATTAAGAATGAGTTTTTGAAAATAGCTGTTATAGTTATTCTGAAAGACCTGAAAAAATATTACAGACTTTCCTGCTCAAACAGGGTGAACTTTGCGTGTATAATGCCGAAACCTTAATTCAAAGTGTGTGTGTTTCTGGAGTGTGGTGCATGGGCGTATGTGTGTGTGTGTTCCATATTCCAACTCTTGGTTGCTTTGCCTCTTATTAAATCACTAGTTTGACTTATTTTTGTTTCCATTGTCTTAATCTGTTAATATACATAAATACAACTTCGTTCTCTGCCAATAACCACAAGAAAGAATCTGGTTCAGTGCTTTTGGAATTTACATTTTTCATGACATCTATATCATGCCAAAGAATGAATATTTTAAGGAATTGTATTTGATTAATACAGTTAGAGAGTTTGAGTTTGTGTTTATAGGCAAATAAAACCTGACCTTCTTCAGAATATTTCATATATCTAGATGTTAAGTTAAATTTGTTTAAATATTCCCAAGCATAAAATTTTATTTAGGGTCATCTTATGACCCAATAATCCTCTAACATTCATACAGAATTTCAGACCAATGAGATTATCCTTCTCCTCTCTCTTCTTACATTTCACCTCCCACCTCTATCTATCCCTCTTTCCATGGGATAAATGGAATTATGAAAATACAGCTCTCAGTTTTACATACTGCCATAAATTTTGTGTCTTTAATGGAATGCTGTTTTTGAGGTCTGACCTGTTATTTCAAAAGCTGTCAAATTAATGTGCAGAGATTTACAAAGTAGCATGATTATAATGCATGCAGTGTAAATTTACCTTTATACAATGTGGTTTTGAAAATGTGGGGAAAAACAAGATTATTCATGCAGTTAAATCTGGTCTCAGGAGCAAAGTTGTTTCTTTAAAAATTCCATGTAATATTTTCATACTAAAATTACAAATGAGAATTAAAAAGGTATTAGAAAAATGTTTCCTGTAAAGGTTAAGTAACTCTATTCCAATATTGATAAATACATTATGGTATTTTCCTTCACGTAGCTTTGTCTCACATTTTTGTGATTTCCAATAATTTCCATTTTACTTCTTAAAGCACCTATTAAATGGTCTATTTAATAGTAATAATGTGAGAAATTTGATAAAAATAAAAGTATTTTCCATTACATGATAAAGGTGCTACTCTATAATTATTTTTGAAAAAAAAATACTTGAAAATGTGTTATTTTTCTCATTTCATTTATCTATGTAGGAGTTTTTTGTAGCAAGGGAAAGTTTTAGGTGTGTCCCCTTTACATATATGATACTAATTTTATCATGACCACGTGTAATCTTAAGTAATACCCAAAGCCAATTTAATGATGATAAACTAAATTTAAGCATAGGCTTATGAATCTAAACATGATCAACTAATATTGTTACATAAAAAACAGTTTTAATTTTGTCAACAAAACATGATTAGTTTTAGAAAAGCTGCAAATATGATGAATTGCCCTTGTTGTCACAACATTCCAATCTTTTTTTCAAATGTTATTTCCTAATATAAAAGAATGGAAAACACTGGTATTATGGGGTTAAATGGCAGAATGAAAAGTAGAAACTAAACAAGAGGTTTAGTTGATGTTGGAGCCAACTCTTGATAATTCAGGATGTAATTTATCCACTGGTAGAGGAAACATTCCCTTACATTCTTCTCCCTTCTGCTTTACACATCTTTTAGCCATATCACTGGTACTTAGCACCACCAACACAGGCTGGATAGGAGAAGGGAGAAGAGAGATTAATGAACATTCACTAAATTTCAGTGTTTATTCTCACTGTCATAGTTTTATGATGCAATTGTATATTTGGGATTTTTTTTTTTGGTTCACTTTGAAGAATCCTGATAATCGTTATGTATGTACTGTACAAGGTATACACATATTTTGGCAAGAGAGGACTTAACCATGACCTGGCTATAACTTTCAATGGATAAGACCTTGTGAGGGTTACACTGGATGTTTTAGCTTACTTATGCAGAACACAGAGGATAGTAAGTACTCATGTGTGTTCTTTAGGCATATAATAAATTATTCATAATGACTTTATCGATAAGTTAAATTTGAGTTGAAAGTGAAAGTCGCTCAGTCGTGTCCGACTCTTTGCGACCCCATGGACTATACAGTCCATGGAATTCTCCATTTGAGTTAGTGTGCACAAATTTTGGCTCTAGATTTGTTACACTTAATTTTAATATTTTAAGACCCCAATTTAATAAATAAGTAAATAGGAATTTCTTCAGCTTATACACGATTGGTATAATAAAGTTTATTGGATTTTATTCATTTTCTGAATAATCAAAAGTTGACAGTACTGATCTGACAAGAAGTTTAAAAAACAGCTGTGATACTGTCCTTAATTCCAATATTTGGATTCAATGTGCAACTCACCTCAAGCTTACAGATCCCCCTGTAGACCATAACTCCCTGCACTTAAACACCATAGTACAGATTGCATCATTACTGCTACAACAATTGCTCTCATATGAGTACCATACACAGAACAGCCAAGTTTAGGCACAGAGAACAGCAGACAGAAACATCTGAAGTTGAAAGCCACTTTTGTTGAACACATTTTAACTCTAAGTTCTTAAAATATTTCACTTCTATTCCACATCAAGCCTTACATATATGTGCTGGCCAAAAAGTCATAAATAAAATTAAATCTTTATGAAGGAAATTTTCACCAAAGTATGTGGTTCTGAAAACTTATACTTTTTTCCTCTTCCTTACTCAAAATCTATCATGACAACAAATTTGATGGCACAAATTATATTAAAAACATATTTTTCTTATGTACATATATGGCAGTTTGGTCTTTTGCTTTATATTAATTAATTTTAACTTTTTCCTAAGCATTTCTTACAAGTATGAATATATTCTTTCAGTTCTCAGTTTCAAAATTATACTCTGGCAATAATACTGGGACTATATTTTATTTCATTATAGTTTACACAGGCTACATAAAATTATTATTTAGACATGGGCCTAGTGATTAAACAACAACAAAGACCATGTAGAAATAAATATTTAACTATTTAAGATTTTGTCTTTGTCTTTACTAATATTTCAGTTCCTTTGCCATAGTCCTTAATAATGACTGGCTTATTTTTTTCTTTTTGGTGAAGAGCAAGCAAAATGCACATGTAATTTTTTTTTTTATTTTCTTGACCAAACAAGTAACTGATTACTCATTCTTCTGTGAGTTACTTAACATAACATTTTGATAAATATGTTCTTACTAATAGGGGGAAAATGTGGTCAAAAAAACAATAAACAAGAGGACACGTGTTGGACTCTCCAATAAATCGGCTTCACTTAAGTTAAAGTTGGCTGGCTCAGTTCCTAGTAAGGAATGTGGTATTTATAGTTCCAGGAAACTGAAGCAGTTGACACATTGAGGCCAACATTCTGAACGGGAAGATGTTGGTAAATCTCTTAATTTCACCTTATTCTTAGGTCAGAGTAAATAAATTAAAACATAAAGTTTCTGAAAGGAGGCAGTACAGAAGGCAACATGCTACCAAAGCAATAGAAAGAGAAGAAACTGAACCATGTAGAGAAGATTTGATCAGACGAAAATATAGGAAAATAGCAGCGAGCTGCAGACCATCACAAGACGAGAGAAGAAGCTATTGAGTCTTGAAAGAAAACATACAAAATGGGAGAGTTTTGAAACAGAAGGGAAAATAGAAAAGTAAACAGGAATTATTAGAAATAAGAAAAAGTGAAACCATAATGTAAAATATTCAATATATTTATAGTATTTGGGGGCCCCAATGAAAGTAAAACAGAAGAATTAATATAAAAGCCATTATTAGTGATTATAACTATTCTGTTACGGAGAAACAAAAAAGTAGTGGATATAAATATACACATGTATATGTGCTATTTTAATAAAAAGAGAGACATGGTTTAATGCAAATAGTTTTATTATATATTTACAAGTAATCTGACATTGGGTAGAAGAAATACCTACAGTATCATTTTAATATAAAATGACAAATGACTTTAATAAATTAAAATGACCATTTTTACTGAAAAATTAAATAGCAATCATGTAAAAATAGTTTTAAATTATCAATAAATTTTTCTGTTTACTATCTCAAATATAGCACTAATGAGTTTTTCAAGTGTCCAAAGAAATAATGGGCAAAGTACATGTGCTCTCAAGTAGATATGATCTAGTGGTGATGGTGAGAATGATATTCAATAAATTAAGATGGCTAGCTGTGTGGTGAGTTTAGGTCCTTTTAGTTATAGTTATGAAGAAGGGAAATTCTGAGAAAGTGACATTAATTGGTGATCAGTGATGGTACCCTGTTACCTTTTCTATGGATAGGCAGTGAGTTCAATGAACCAGAGAATGCCAGAGTAGAAATGGTGAGAACCAAGTGTTCAGTGTTCATATTATGTGATGTAATGGAAGAAAGACTGTGGTTTAGTGCTTTAGAAAGTTCTACCATGCTTTAAAACTTACAACAATATTTTAACCTTTGAATGTGTAGGCAATTTGAACTGTTATTATTATATTCATAGGTTAAAACATCATTTGTGTTAATGTAATCCAGATGTAACCACAATAACAACAGTTAGTTTTCACAAATTACAAATATTAGGCTGAAATAATTACACATACAGAGTATATAATAAAATACAAACAACTTACAACCTTAAAGAATTCAATTTTTAACTCTAGTGATTTTTATATAATAAGATTTGATAGATTTTATCTTAAACGTGCAAACAGAAGAGGGCACAATTGGTTTCCACTGAGATTGTACCAAATAACAAAAATCGAGGCAGGATCTAATATATCCTTGGATTGCAAGAATATAAGATGCACCACTTATAGAGAAAACAGGATGAGATTCCTGCCCAGGAAGCTTTGTTTAAGCTGTTGTTATCTGGGTATCCATCAAAGCCGAAACTTAAGAGTATGTTTTGTTGTTGTAGGGCTAACAGCACCAATTGTGCTTACAGTTTGTTTTGTATTTACATTCATATAACACAGGTATCAGTAGAAAAAATTTGTCAAGAAAACATCTTTTCTACAACACAAAGTACCAGTATTTTGCCAAGATGTAATTCCAATCAATCAAATACTCAAATGCTATTTGTTTGAAGCAAAGAAGCAAAGATACTGGCCACAAGTAGCATTAATCATGCAGTTGTTAACAATACAGGCTAAAAATGAAGACACTTCTTTGAAAGCTGCCACACATGAACAAAGGTTAACTGATTTCCCTTGATCTCATCCAGATTGGTTTCTGAACAATTTTTCTCGCCCCAGAAATTATGTAAAAATTATCAGAAAAATTACTCACTCCAAGGTCACCTGAGCCACAGCGTCCATTGAACTGTATCCATTTTCCATGAAAATCTCTGTATATCGGCCCATTTTGATTGCTTCTAGCCATTCGCCTACTGATCTGTAGGCCCCAGATCCCAGTGAGCCATGTTCTGCCAATAAATTAGATACTCTAAAACACAAAAAACACAAATATTAAAAATTTTTATTGTAATATTAACTCATTACCAATGGATCTTTGAGTTCATTAGTATATTTATAGGAGAAAAATATACAAATGCTAACAAGGAAGAAAATAATTCAAAAAACAGAATGCAAAAAGCAGCCTATTCAGATTTTTTCTATCCATAGTTAACAATAACTTATAATGGTCTTATTACTGAATTTTCTGTAATACAAAACATTAGCTAAAAATTTCATGTTAGTAATTTAGATGTATTTATTTCCTACTGTGGTTTTGTTTGTAAAATACAGAAAATGCTACCAAATAGAGAGATGCAGGATAATTTGTGTAAAGTCAGTTGCTTCTAGACTTCGCTAGAGAAACTTGTGCTCATTTAATCTTATTTCCTAGAAGACCAGAAATCAGTTATCCTTTATTTTATGCTCTTACATAGGAGTGCTTGTTAATTCACCTAAGAGTAGTAGAACTGGAAAGCAAAATGTAACCCTTAATATTAATACATAAGAAAACAAAATAGAATTAATCAAACTGTGTGATTCTCTTAACTATATTAAATTTACACTCCTTGACCAATAATAAACGAAATGATGATGATGATTTCTGGAAATGTATCCTAAGGAAATAATCAGGAAAATAGCAAAAAATACATGTACACTTTTTTGCTAAAGAAACATCAGTTCAGTTCAGTTCAGTTGCTCAGTTGTGTCCGACTCTTTGCGACCCCATGAACTGCAGCACGCCAGGCCTCCCTGTCCATCACCAACTCCCAGAGTTTACCCAAACCCATGTCCATCGAGTCGGTGATGACATCCAACCATCTCATCCTCTGTCGTCCCCTTCTCCTCCCGCCCCCAATCCTTCTGGAGTTATTTCTCCACTGATCTCCAGTAGCATACTGGGCACCTACCGACCTGGGTAGTTCATCTTTCAGTGTCCTATCTTTTTGCCTTTTCACACTGTTCATGGGGTTCTCAAGGCAAGAATACTGAAGTGGTTTGCTATGCCCTTCTCCAGTGGACCACATTTTGTCAGACCTCTCCACCATGACCCATCAAAAGCAATTTAAATGTCCGTCAGTGGGACTTTACTTCAGTACTTTTCAACCATTAGTACAGGACAAATACCTTTCTTTCTACTCATGTTCTCTGTACTTTCTCACATCCCATTTATACTTCAACCTACTTTGGTATAGTTTCTTCCAAACCAATTTTATAAAAATTTCTCTGGTTAAGGTGAATAATGATCTCGCTTATGTCAAAATCTGTGAAGATTTTCCAATAGGTCAGATGACTAACCTCTCAGAAACATTCAACAATCACCACTACTACCTTCTTCCCCTTGCACTCTTACCTTACCTCAACCTTTTTTGAATCACTATTCTTTCTTTTGTGGCTTCCATAACGTGGTATGCTTTTCTTCAATCTCCTTTGCTTGCTCTTTTGTTTGCCTTTAAAATTTGGAGGGAGCCAGGACATGGCCCTACATCTTCTCTACTCAGGCTATAACTTAACTTTGGGGAGTTTTACCCACTTGCATGCTTCAAACGGCATCTGTTTTTCTCTGATTTTCATCTCCTGCCTTTGTCGCTCATATATTCACATGTCTACTTCATGACTCCATAGTTCTTGAGATTCTAATCACAACATGTCCAACACCACACTACTCATCTTCTACACATCCAATTCCTTCTGAAGTCTTCCCTCTTATAGTCTATGATACAACTGTCTGCTCCTTCCTTGTCTTCAGTCCCTTCACAATCTATAATTGTGTTTCTTATCTATTCTACTTCCAATGTATTGCAAATCTGACCACTTCTCTCTGCCACCAGCTTAGTTCAAGACAGCATCATGTCTTATCTGCACAAGCACATTAGCTTACAGTTATTCTGCTAAATTTTACTCTCACTCTCCACTCTAAAACTAAAGTTTTTTCAGTTTTTATTTTACTTCATCTCTCTCTCCCACAGGAGTTTGTTGCTCATTTCTGCATGCTCAGCACCTAGCCCACAGCCTGACACAGAACACGCACATGAATATTTATTGGATGAATAAGTAGATATTTTGTAGTAATTTGTAGTCAATAAATAGTAAAGTCAAAGATTTGTTGAATTTGGAGAACAGGATCTTGAAGTTGAGATAACAGAAGAGATGCAATTTGGGGTAACAGCAAAGTCTAGAATATGACTATGAAAAAGAGTCCAAGGTGGGTTAGAGACCAAAATCATTGAAGGAGAAAATTTCAAGGTATGGAGAAATATTTGAATGTCATCTACATGTTTACTCAATTCACCTAATTTTGTGACATGTGTAGGAATAGAGAGAAAGAGACAGTGAATCAGGAACTAACACCTTCAAGAACCAGGACTTGTAGATGAATGAATAAAAAATCAGGTAGAAAGTGATACAGCCCTCCCCCGAGTATCTGCAGCTGACTGATTCCAGGACTGGCCCTCCACCCAGTTAATACCCAAATCCATGGATGCTCAAGTTCTTTTTATAAAATGGTGTATTACAGTCAGCCCTCTGCATCCACACATACAGAGGGTTGGCCGTATAGTCTTAAGCTAAATCTGTTAAAATGAAACCTAGCAGGCTGAATTCTATGTAATACATATATAAAGTAATATGAAAATTTGTTGGAAATTTTTCAACTGCTCTCAACCTATAATGATGCTGCTGAAATTAATACAATTTAGAACTTAAAATTTCTTTTTATGATTTCCTTTCCTTACATCAATTTGTGACAATATAATTTGAACAACTAGAGAGAAACACAATATTTTAGATGACAACAAACAATTTAAAAGCAGTTATTTCAGGAATAACATAAGGAGTGATCTCTAAGATGCATTCTCCATTTGCTACCACAGAAAGCTAATGAGCCTGAACAGAGTTTGAAGATTCATTCCTCATTTGTATTTAAAAATGACTCTTTGTCTAGTAAACAAATGTTTATACCAGAGTCACAGAACTTATGTAACTTTATCAATAAATTGTTTCTCATTTGGTTCATACTATGGGCAGCCAATTCAGCTACCAGCAGGATACCTTTTCTTGTAGAGAAAGATAACTGCCTTATATATAATGGAAATAATAATCTGGTATATTTCCTAGTACATAATCAAAATTATTTACTTTTTGAGAGGACAATTTTGTAATTTTTCAAGTAAAAGAATTAAGAATTCTTTATATAAGGTAACATTATTTAAATGCATTTACATGCATTCAGAAAAGTTTAAAAAATGCTCATTTGCTCATACAACTTTTTTCCACAAGATTACTCATTTATTAGTTTCAAGTCCTGTTCATACTACACAGTAAATGATTATCCAAATATCTATATTCAACTGGATAAGAGGAAAGAGTCCTTTAAGGAGTTGTTGATGTTTATAGAATATGACAGGTTGAGAAATCTAGCTAAGGAAATCAGGAGTAATTGTTACGTATCTCTGGTTTAAAATTTTATCAGTGCTTAACTGGCTTTTTCCCATGATCTTATAATCTTATAAGGTTTCCCCATCCAAACCTATGTGGGGTTCAAAGCACTGGAGAGTACATATATTTGGGGATTTTTAAAAAATATTACCTGAATTTGACTACAGTAACATTTATCTGAAACTGGTAGGTTACACTATTAGATTGGGTATAGGTGTTTTTAAGTATAATTTAATCATTTATATTTCATTCATGTAAATAACATTATGCAAAAACCATATTCAAGTAAATTAGTGTAATATAGGTTCATAGGCTAGGATGTGTACAAAAATAATTTCATTAACTTGATATCTGTGACATTAATCTGAATTTGCTACATTCAGAAAAATCTTCCCACTCTGGCCTTGTACCTGCTTGATGCGTTAACCAGTGTCTTCAAGCTACTTGGGTTACGGATCAGCTTGTCCAACATGTTGACAATTTCTTCAAACTTGGGCCTGCTATTTCGATCTTTCTGCCAGCAATCCAGCATTAATTGGTAGAGAGCAGCAGGGCAGTCCATGGGGCTTGGCAGACGGTAGCCTTCCTCTACTGCTTTAATCACCTGCATAAAGTGAAAGAGAACGGGTCCCCCAGTGCCACAGATTAAATACAGAATAGCTTGAGAAATTTCCCAGTGCTCAGCTTGCATCCTTACTCTTATTCTTGCAATAACAGCCAGCATCACTGCCTCTAACACCTTCCATTACTCCTTTTGATGCAAAATACGATGAAAAGAAATAATAGGCTATCATACAATATAAGATAGGCTTTCCTCACTTATGATAAAGAAAATAAATGCTAATCATTTTTCCTAAAATCTTGATAAAGAGTGATTTGTAAAATTAATTGACATAAAAGTAAACAGTTCATGCTTTATTTATCCTCACATTCTGGAATCAAATAGAGATTAACTTTTCTAGTGACTTCTCTGAAAATTTAATGTCTTTTCAATGAAAAATTATGTGTAGAACCACATTTTTTAAAATAATAGAAGCACAATTTTACTTCTAAAGAGACTTTTGGATGGCAAATGATGGATAAGTCAAAGGCTAAATTAGCATAACTGTCTCATGTATCATTTAATAATATCAAGGTCTGGCTGTTTATTATCATCTACTGTTTTCAGTCTGGAATTTAGAATGACTGTTTAGCAGTGTGAGCATTACAAACATCATTGATTTTAAATGCAACCACACATATGAGTATCAGTCTAACTGTGAGTTTTTTTTTATCAAAAACATTCTTAATGTTGCTGCTGCCATCAAAATATCTAACTCCAGAAGAGAATTGTGTATGTTATCAAACAATAATATATATTTTATTCAATTATTAAAATTCTAATATTTAAATGATACCCAAAACCAATAATGATGAACATATTTATCAAATCCTATTTGAATATTTTCTTAATGATTGTTAAGTGTTTGTTTCAACAAACACTTTAGATTTGACCTGACAATTAGAAAAAATAGGATTAGAATAGAGAGTTTATAAAGACAGTTTTGAAAGGTTGGAGAGAAATCAGTCTTCTAATGATAAAGGACACAGCATCTGAACAAAAGCAGGGGCAGATGAAGGAAGGCAAAATGGCAGATTTCAGAGACATTTCTAACACACGGGTAGAGGGGATAGTAGAGAAAATTTTTGAGAGAAAATAAGTTCAAGCCTTTCACGCTGGTTGATTGTTGCTGTTAATTTTAGGTAAGAACATTTATGGGGGTGGGAAATGTTGACAGGTATAATTTGGAGCTTGTTTTATTTGAGGTAAGTTTAGGCAACTGCAGATGGCGATTTGCAGGAATCTGGCTAGAGTACAGGAGATATTTGGGCTGATAATATGAATGTGAGGGTCATCAGCACTTGGTCACAGCTTGAAGTCGGGTGTAGTTTATAGCTCCCTGGAAAGGACACAAAATAAAGGTTTCTGAGAAGCACCAATAGTTAAGTTCAGGCAAAGAAATAAAAAGAACTCAAGGACTCTGAGAGTCATCTACTGCTTAAGTTGACTCAAAAACAATACAAAAAGTTAAAAGGCAAATCATAGTAGAAAATATTTAAAAAATTATAACATAGAGTTAACATATCTAGTGTATTAAAATCTCACGCAGTATTGAGAAGTAAAATAATAAAACAACAAATAAGAAATAGGTACTAATCAAAAATTTACAAAAGAAAAAAGTGCTAAGTCTATTCTGAGAAATTATTATCACTAGTGATCAAATAAATGAATAGTAAAAATTAAAGTGCCATTTGTACTGCTATATTAATGAAAGTTCATTTATTAATTTGCGTATTATAAGACTCCACATTGTTTATAAGGACAATGGTTATTCTCTAATAATGTCTATGTAGCAGAATTAAATGTCTTAATAGAGTTTATATCATGAAATATTTTACTATGCAGTGAAAATAGTCATTTATATTTACATAAAACCTGATATATCTTATAATGTGCTTGTGCTCAAAGCTTGATACTAATTATGCCTATTTTTTTTCTTTGACATCTATTTTTAAAAATTATTTTCTTTCCTTCTTTGATCAGCTAGTCCTACAAATCAGGGGTCCCCAAACTCCGGGATCTAAAGCCTGATGATCTGAGGTGGAGCTAATGTAATAATGTTAGAAATAAAGTGCACAATAGATGTGATGTGTTTGAATCATGCCTCCTCCTTTCTCCTCCCCCAACATCCCATACCCTAGTCCATGGAAAAATTGTCTTCCATGAAATGGGTCCCTGCTGCCAAAAAGCTTGGGGACTGCTGTTATATGTGATCATGAAATGAATAAATTAAACCAATTCCTTAGTTAAAAAGGAATTTACAAGTTATTTGATCTGAGAAATTATTTCCAGAATATATTACTTAATTTTATTTTAGTTGTAATTTTATATATAGATATAATATTCTGTCTCTAAGTTAACTTAGAATTTGGCCCAGTAATGAAGTCATTGAGTTTAATTCTAAATTCATCTTTAGAATTATATTAAAAATATATTTAGTGCTATAATTTTAGATTCTATATTTGGACATTGTGCAGTTTTTTTTTTTTTTTCATTTTTACCTATTGTTCCTTTCATAGTTTTAGGGAGAAATGAATGGCGTTACTACTCTAGTGGTTTGTGAAAAGCTAGAAATCTACCAAAGTTCTATGTAGGCTGTTCATTTTACCATACAATTTACAATGTATGGCCAATGGGTCATAATCTAATTAACTGACTGTTATTATGATTATATTTCTTAATGTACGTGGTTGAGATGAACAAATGAAAAGTTAAAAAATAAATAAAAAGATAGCCAGAATTTTTACAGACAACCTGGCACCATTTCAGACTTCTATATCTGAGATATTGTCGTATGCTATGCATTTTCTTGGCGCTGACATGTAAATCAATAGCCTGAACACAATTTAAAGAATGCTGCCTCTCCTTCCAATACATAAATCCCAACACTGAGCACTATTAAGATAAGGCAGTTATTACCTGGTGGTGACTCTGTTGAGCCCTTTCCATCATGCAAGTATCAGTGGGTTCATCTTTCAGGTGCATATACCCTTTCTGGGTATGGTTTGCTTTTGATACCCACAGAGAGCTCTAGCTAGTATTTATAGGTTGGAATGCCTGATCCACAAATATGAACTCACACCTAGCATATCATGTAACTACAATATCCACTTCATAGTGAAGGATCTGTGAGCCTATCACATACGTAAGGATATGCTGGTAAATATTTAACAACTTTCTCTTCTTGAGGAGAAAATAGATTTATAACATTGCTTTGTTGTTGTTGTCCAGTTGCTAAGTCATATCTGACTCTTTGCAACCCCATGAACTGCAGCATGCCAGGCTTCCCTGTCCTTAATTATCTCAAATTCATGTCATTGAGTCAGTAATGCTATCTAACCATCTCATCCTCTGTCACCTTCTCTTTTTGCCTTCAATCTTTCCCAGAAATCTGGGTCTTTTCCAATGAATTGGCTCTTTACATCAGGGGGCCAAAGTACTGGAGCTTCAGGTTCAGCATCAGTCCTTCCAATGAATATTCATGGTTGATTTCCTTCAGCAGCTACTGGTTTGATCTTCGTGCTGTCCAAGGGACTCTTCGCCAGTACCACGATTCGAAAGCATCAACTCTTCAGCATTCAGCCTTCTTCATGGTCCAACTCTCAGATCCATACATTACTACTGGAAAAAACCATCAGCTTGACAATAAGGATCTTTGTTGGCAAAATAATGTCTCTGTTTTGTAATACACTGTCTAAGTTTGTCATCGATTTTCTTGCAAGGAGCTAGCCTTTTTAAAAAAATTCCATGGCTGCAGTCAATGTCTGCAATGATTTTGAAGCCTAAGAAAATAAAATCTGCCACTGTTTTCATTTTTTCCCCTTCTATTTGTGTTGAAATGATGGTATGAGATGACATGATCTTAGATTTTTGAATGTTGAGCTTTAAGCCAGCTTTTTCACTCTCATCTTTCAACTTCATCAAGAGGCTCTTTAGTTTCTCTTCACTTTTGCCATTAGAGTGGTATCAGCTACATATCTGAGATTGTTGATATTTCTCCAGGTAATCTTCACTCCAGCTTGTGATTCATTCAGCCTGGCATTTCACATGATGTCTCTGCATAGAAGTTAAATAAGCAGGGTGACAATAACAACCTTGAAATATTCCTTTCCCAATTTTGAACCAGTCAGTTGTTCCAAGTCCAGTTCTAACTGTCGTTTCTTGTCCTGAATGCAGGTTTCTCAAGAGACAGGTAAGGTGGTCTAGTACTACAACTCTTTAAGAATTTTCCACAGTTTGTTGTGATCCACAACAAAGGCTTTCACACAGTCAATGAAGCAGAAGGTTTGTTTTGTTTTTTTTTTTTTTAAAGTTTCCTTACTTTTTCTATGATACAATGGATGTTGGCAATTTGATCTCTGGTTCCTCTGCCTTTTCTACATCCATTTTGAACATCTGGTAGCTCTTGGTTCATGTACTGTTGAAATCTGGATTGAAGAGTTTTGAGCCTAACCTTACTAGCATGCAAAATGAGTGCAAGTGTCCGGTCGTTTGAGCATTCTTTGGCAGTGCCCTTCTTTGGGAATGGAATGAAAACTGACCTTTTCCTGTCCTGTAACCACTGCTGAGTTTTCCAAATTTTCTAGCATATTGAGTGCACCAATTTAACAGCATCATCTTTTAGGATTTGAAATAGCTCATCTGGAATTCTATCCCCTCCACTAGCTTTGTTCATAGTAATGCTTCCTAAGGTCCACTTGACTTCACACTCCAGGATGTGTGGCTCTAGGTGAGTAACCACACAACTGTGGTTAACTGGGTCATTAAGACTGTTTTCTGTATAGTTCTTCTATGTATTCTTCCCACCTTTTCTTAATCTTTTCTACTTCTGTCAGGTCCTTGCCATTTCTGTCCTGTACTGTGCCCATCTTTCCATGAAATGTTCCCTTGGTATCTCCTATTTTTCTTGAATAGATCTCTAGTCTTTTTAATTCTATTGTTTTCCTGTTTCTTTGCATTGTTCATTTAAGAAGGCTTTCTTATCTCTCTGTGCTATTCTCTGGAACTTTGCATTAAGTTGGTTATCTTTCCCTTTCTCCTTTGCCTTTCATTTCTTTTCTCAGCTATTTTTAAGCCTCCTCAGACAACCACTTTGCCTTTTTGCATTTCTTTTTCTTGGGGGATAGTTTTGATCACTGCCTCCTGTACAACATTATGAACTTCCAACCATAGTTATTCAGGCACTCTGTCTATCAAATCTAATCCCTTGAATCTACTTGTCACTTCCACTGTATAATTTAAGGGATTTGATTTAGGTCATACCTGGGACTGGAACTTCACTGTTGCTCAGACAGTACAGAATCTGCCTGCAATGCAGGAGACCAGGTTCGATACCTGGGTCAGGAAGATCCTCTGGAGAAGGGAATCGCAACCCACTCCAGTATTCTTGCCTGGGGATTCCCACGGACAGAAGAGCCTGGCAGGCTACAGTCTGTGGGTTCGCAAAGAGTCGGACATGATTGAGCAACTAACACCCCAAACTCCTGAATGGCCTAGTGGTTTTCCCTACTTGTTTTTAAATTAAGCCTGAATTTTGCAATAAGGAGCTCATGATCTGAGCCACAATAAGCTGCAGGTCTTGTTTTTACTGACTGTATAGAGCTTCTCCATCTTTGCCTGCAAAGAATATAATGAATCAAATATTTTCTTACTTATCTGATATAAACACTCCTTCTATGTCAGCTGCAAGCTACCAACACAATCTCATTCAGGTAGAAATGTTCTGAAAATTCTCTGTTATGTGCTGGTTCTAGCAACCACTATACACAGTTCATTATCCAAAAGCAACAAACCTCACGGAATGCTGGAAGACTTTTAAAGGCACCACTGAAGCACAAACATGGAGGCAACATTTTGATAGGATCAGGTGTCATTATTCGGGATGTAGTTTATGTATTAAATCAGAAATTTCTACATTGTTCTTTATTCCCAGTGACTCTTGCCAGGAGACAATAGGTTATATATGTGACCCAGGGCACTATGGACTACCTGTGCCCAGGTACAAGCACAAGAGAAGAGGTGTCTTTCACCATGATGGCCAAGGTTATTGATACTGAAGAGCAGGAAGCATTTGAACTGCTTTCACACAGTTGGGGCAAGGAGAAATTTGTGTGGACCCCAGGTAAAACCCTAAGGGGCTCTCTTGTTACTTCTTTATAACAACTGTGAACAGAACATGCTTACCTCCAAGAATGGAAAGATTGATTCAGCCTACCAGTTAAGCCACCACGATCTGCCAGGTTGTTGGTGATGGGAAGTCAGAATGGATGCTGGAGGAGGGAGAGGTTCAGAACTACATGAGGTCCTGAGATCAGCTGAGGGGCTACAGTTTGGTCTGTAATTGGCCTCTTCTGAATTTCCCTTCAGAAAGAAAAGCCTACAGAACCATGGAACAGATGCTTCTGGAACTTGTGTGGAAAAGTTGCTTTGTGTTGCAAAAATAGTGGAGCATGGCAACCACAAAAATCTGTCTCACATATCTTCACCTGCAGGCATGGTAACTGACCTACAGACCTTAACCCTAACACCTCTAAAATCCATCATAATGTTTACACCAAGGCCATGGTTTGTATAGATTGAAAGTGAAAGGTGCTCAGTCATGTCTGACTCTTTGTGATCCCATGGATTATATAGTCCATGGAATTCTCTAGGCCAGAATACTGGAGTGGGTAGCCTTTCCCTTCTCCAGGGGCTCTTCCTACCCCAGGGATTGAACCCAGATCTCCCATATTGGAGGCAGATTCGTTACCAGCTGAGCCACAAGGGAAGCCCAAGAATACCGGAGTGGGGAGTCTATCCCTTCTCCAATGGATCTTCCTGACCCAGGAATCAAACCAGAGTCTCCTGCATTGCAGGTGGATTTTTTACCAACTGAGCTGTCAGGAAAGCCCTTGTACAGATTACTCCCAGTCAATTACTGAATATGGTACTGATAAGATAGACAAATTCCTATGAGACTCCTACAACAGCCAGTGTTAACTTGGGGACTCCTTGGCAGCCTTGGCAACCTCTCTTAGAAGTACACTTTGTTCTCAGATGCTGGCCTCCACCATCCTTCCTCTGATTTCTATCTGGGACCAGATTTGCATCATAGTCTGACATCTCTCCCAGCTTCCTCTCATCCCTTCCTCTTTTTCCTCACAAGCATTCCCTTTAATAATACAATGTATATGGAATTCCCTCTTGACATAGGCTTCCTGGAGAATCTAAACTAGTCCAGGTATTATATCATAGATTGTTGTTGTTCAGTCGCCAAGTTGTCTCTGATTCTTTGCAAATTCATGGACTGCAGCACACCAGGCTTCCCTGTCCCTTACCAACTCCTGGAGTTTGCCCAAGTTTATGTCCATTGAACTGGGGATATCATAGGTACTAAGATGCAAAATATATGTATATTATCTACACTCATTTTTAACACATATCTGCAAAATAAGAATTAATACACATTTTACAAGTGAAACATGTGACATTCAAGAAGGTTACCCACTGCACACATTCACAAAAGTAACAAGTGGCTGTGGGAAGACTCACATCTAAGTCTCTCTGGTATGCAATTATGTAGCTGAGTCAGTCTACTGAAATGAGAAATTTTTACCTCCCCCGAAAATAATTTGGGACAGGTATGGCTATTCCTCCATGGAGTCAGACTTCCTCCACCATAAGAAAAAAAATAATATCCACAATTAAAATGAGCTATTTTGAAAGACAGTTCATTCTTCATCACAGGAGATGTGAAAGTGTAAGCTGGATAATTCAGTGGCAGGAAATTGGTAGGCAAACTTCAAGCATCAGTAAGAGCTCTGAAGAATTAGGTTCCACATAGACTGTGAATGCTTATGTTGCTTGGTATTTACTCGAACCTTCACAGGTGAGTCCTTCGTTACTTCATAGATACGAAGCTCCTCCAAAGTGAATAGAGTTTAATAATATATTCCTGGAAATTATCTCAAATGCCATAGAAATAGTTTCATATAGACCAATTTTTCTCCTTAGTATTTCTTCCCTGTTTCCAATAGCCATTAAAAATGTATCAAGTATGTCTTTTTCTTCATACATCAATCTTAGAGAATTCCAGAGATTAGAAAGATCTTAGAAATCTTTTGTTCAAGTCCATTTCCTTTATAATCACTGAAGCTGACCAAGAGTTATAGAATCAAAAATTATTCTATTTTTTCAATTTAAGATTTTTGTTTTAGTTGTTTTTAAATAGCAAGGTATAGAAATTTTAGACTGATATTTGTTTATGTCTCACTTTTTCCCAAAGGGTAAGAATTTCCATGAAGTTACCTACCAGTTCCTAAACTAATTGCTTGCATCCAAAGGCAGCATTATCCTTAGAAGACCAATAATCATTTGTCCAGTAAACTCGTTGAGACCAAGAATAATTTGCTCACTGTCAAGTCTTGGTAATTTGGAGTATTTTGGGTTAGAACTAAACTTCTCATACTTTAGTTAATTACAGTATGCTGTATGTTACCATAAACTGTTCTTTTTTGTTTTTCCATTAAAACCTTCAGCAATGCTGTATACATATACACACATCATTCTATCCCATCAGAAACTGAAACAAACAAACAAAAAAAATTGAAAGAGAAAGGGAGGCACATCTAGTACAAGGTGAGTTCACATCCTTTTGGAGTCAAAGATATTTGCCACCTTAAAGGTAAGATTTAGGCTAACAGAAATGGTATTAGAAATCTGAATGAGAGAATAGCATTGGAACATGTATATTACCATATGTAAAATAGATGACCAGTGAAAGTTTGATGCATGAAGCAGGGCATTCAAAGCTGGGACAACCCAGAGTTTGGGGTTGGGAGGGAGGTGGGAGGGGGGTTCAGGATGGTGGGACAAATGTGTACCCATGGCTGATTCATGTTGATGTATGGCAAAAAACACCACAATATTTTAAGGCAATTAGCCTCCAATTAAAATAATTAAAAATTTAAAAAATAAAACATAAAAGGAGAGAAAAAATGAAACCTGAACGTTTAAAAAATTTTAAAAATGCATTGCTTAAATAAGTTTTTAAAACACTTTGTAACTTATGTGCTTAGTATACACTAGGCATTCATGCTGTTTTTCAGTCGCTAAGTTGCTAAGTCGTGTCCAACTCTTTGCAACCCCATGAATTGCAGCACTCCAGGCTTCCCTGTCCTTCATCAACACCCTGAGTTTGCTCAAACTCATGTCCATTGAGTTGATGTGGCCATCCAACCATCTCATCCTCTGTCGCCCCCTTCTCCTCCTGCCTTCAATCTTTCCCAGTATCAGGATCTTTCCCAATGAGTAAAAGAGATTGTCACTAAATATAAAAATGCAACACATGTCCTCTTATTTTGTTTCTTTTTAAATTCTGAAAAATGTTGACATTTAAAATGTTTGTTGTAAATAAGGAAGCTTCTACTGACTACAGGATATAATCTTAGCTTCCCAAACTTGAATCTGAGTTCATGGTCTGATATTTACCTAAAATCATATTTGTCATCTTAGTTGATTTTTATTATATGTTGTCATGGCTTTTCTCTGTGATGATGGAGGCAATCCTAAATCAAAAGAAAGCTACTGCAGCATTTTTCCCCCCTGACACAGCAGAAGGGCACCTCTGAGAGATTTAGATTATCCTGCATGTATTGGTAATGTAACATTTTCATGGTAGCAAAGACCTTTTAGAATCAGACAATATCTAGAATGCAGAGATGATAGAATACATCATTTAAAACTGCCAAATCAGTACTTCTATTTTGCTTTCTGAGAATCATTTTTCAAAAGAAATATTCAGCGATCATGATTTTCAAATATAGTAGATATGTCGTGTTTCTTCGATACAAATTTTGATAAGAAATTGAGGCATACCAAACTTAATATTTAGCTTGCTGAGAAAATGCAAAGCATGTGTTGGGCATTCTATTAAAGGCAGACATTTTAGAAAGATCTTTAGTTGTATAGTAATTTTCTGTAAACCTCATTTAGGGTCTTAGAAAACCCAACCAAAGCCAAAATATTGGCTTTTATTTTTATTGTGTTCTGAAAATATTACATTAGCACTTCCTTGTATCTTCTAAATAGTTTGAAATAAAGTTATCTGAAAAAGTATCAAGACCCTCTAATGGCTGAAAACAGGAGAAATATTCGTTTCCAATCCTTCACACCTCTTTGTTTCTGTGTCCTTTTCCATGTAAATTTAGATTGTCCATTCACAATGAGCTGATTATGGGAACTGGACTGATCCTCTGATTACGGAATTGGACAATGGAATATTCAAGCTGAAGTGCAATTGGGCTTATTCTCACCCTTCAGTCACAGGGCAAATGAGCTCACATCTAGGCTAGCCTGTTGGTCTCTGACAGAAGATGAGGGCCATGTGGAACAGAGCCAAGGTATATATCAGTATATATCAAGTAGTATATATGCACTAGAATATATCAACCAGTCCACAGGAGCATGAGCAAGCCCAGTCCAGATCAGCAGAAACACTTATGAGCATTCAGGTAACATTATCTTCTACTTTGATCTATCATATTTGTGACAGATAAAGCTATGTCAGGCATAATTGTCAATAATGTGAATAATAATGCTACATATATTATACACATATTTGGGAAAGACTAAAAATAATTTCGAGTGACAAAATCAGAATTAAACATATCTCAAGAGTGAGAAGGAATTAGAATACCAAATACGGGATAAATGTTTTCCTCAAATGAGGGAAGCAGCCTTGCTGGCATGCCAGAATAAAATACTTTCACAAAGACTAAAGGAAACAGTGGCATTGAAATGAGCCTTGAGAGAAGTCAGAAGCCAAACCATACATCTCAAGTTAGCATTAGGCATTTATCTGGAGAGTGCAGCAAATAGCAAAATAGGTCTGGTCCCTGTCTAGACTAGATTAATCCATAGTAATTATTACATACTGAATTGAATATTTTATATTCAATTAGAAGACTGATTCAATTGGAAATAGTGTGGAGGTTAGGTATAAAACTTTTGGAGAGCCAAGCTGAAATTTCTGGCATAACCTGTCATATTTTTGTGGCCTAAAGAAAGTCATTTAATCTCTCCAGTGTATTAACTGGGAAACAGGGATAATATCCCTCTGATGGACTGCTAAACGTGCAATGAGTTCATCACTTTGGCCACAGCCCTGGCCCTAAAATCATAAAGTTGATGACAGTAGATGATATTTTCTCTCAAATTTAGAGAAACATAAAAGTCAGCATCCCTTCACTAAGTCAGGCAAACGGGGCACAAAGAAAACTATTGTAGCAGTTGTAGATGACAAAAAGAAAGGGAGAATCACTGCCTTGCAGGATGCTTGCTGAGAGGCAGGAATCGATCAGCCTAATCTCCTATTGCTACCCAAGAAGAATGCTGTTAAATATTTCTTGGGAAAGACAGAGAGCGACCTTGGTTTCTTATCTAGGGAATCTGAAGTAGTCAGGCTAGCTAGGGCAGCACTGAAGATGGGTTCTTTACCAGCTGAGCCAATAGGGAAGCCCAAGAATACTGGAATGGGTAGCCTATCCATTCTCCAACAGATCTTCCTGACCGAGGAATTGAACCGGGTTCTCCTGCACTGTAGGCGGATTCTTTACCAGCTGAACTACCACGGAAGCCCAGGACAGACTGCAATAGTGTCTAAAAGAGGGGACACTGGTAGAACAACCAACAAGAATGTGCTGTCCTCTGGTGAAGCAAACGTGTGACGGATCTTAAGAGGTTGTGAGGTGGGGAACAGGCAGTGTGGGAATTCTTGGACATCAGCTGGAATACAAGGATCTCACAGAGAGGAAGGCAAAAATCTGACAATTCTTCCTTCCCAATCTCGCTACCTAGTGTTAGGCTGATCCTGCCGTTATAGAATACACTTTGAAATGGATGTAGGATTGACTCCGATTTAGACTGGACTTGGATTTTTTTTATCTGAAAGTGAATCTTAATTACTAGCATGGTACTGCTGGTTCACCAAAATGCAGCTGGAGAGCTACAGTACCTGTATAATTATCCCTAAAGGCATAGGAGAGGGAGACTTTAGAGAGCATGGACGAAAGAAATAACTGGGGAGAAAAGGAAATGCTTTAAATCATCATGGTGATTTATTGAGCTAAGCTTGTTCATTATACTGGTTTTTCTTCAAAGAAGTAATGAGCTATTAGTTGTTAAATCATTTAAAACAGTATATGGCATACAGTATTGTTTTTGTTTTTGATACAATAAGGACTCAATAAATGTTAGCTTTTATAATTGTTTATTTGAAGAAAAATATCAAATTTCAATGTGATTCAAAATAGAAAGGGCTGTATTGAATAGTAACAATGGAAAATTACAAAGGCAAAGACCAGAGAGTCAGGTGTCAAGCATCATTCTGAACCTGAATAGAAGATTCTTTTCTGAGGTCTTTAATTCCAGGATTCTATTATTTTAAACTTGAATTATTTCTGCATATGGGAAAAACCAGCTTTTTTTTTCTTTTTACAAAATTAAACAGACAATATAACTCTTCCTATATTTTTAAATGTAAAGAAACATAGATTATTTCTTTTTATTCTCTAAGAGCATCCATTGTTAAATCAATATCATTCATCCTTTTCATATGGAGTATTAGCTCCTTTTATCAAGTGCATGTCATAAAAACTTGCCTGTCAGTATTCATTCTTTGATGGCTCTTTCTTCATTTTTGAAAATGATACTGACATGAAATGAGTGAAACATCACGATAGTATAGCTAGACTGTCCTGGCAAAGGATTAAGCTTTTATATAACAATAACTTGCTTTCCTTTGTGCTAACTTATTTTGAGGTTTTGTATAAAGGATTTTAACAACAAAAAAACAGACCAGAGGTTAAACAAAGAGTATTTCACTTTTTTAAGCATCTGTCATTTTCAGAAATATACATATATATACACATATACACACATATATTTGTATGTGTGTGAGTATAAAAATCTTGTGACTCAGAGAACTATATCTCATTTCAAATTTTAAGGGGACTAGTTTTGTACTTACATCTTGGTTAGTCATCTCCCAGTAGGGTCTTTCTCCATAAGACACAACCTCCCACATCACGATTCCATAACTCCAGACATCACTCGCAGAGGTAAACTTTCGGAAAGCTATAGCTTCTGGGGCAGTCCATCTGATTGGAATTTTGCCTCCCTAAAATTGATAAAGAATAAAAAAATTCCCACATACTTCAAATGTATCTAAGGATACTTCTGCCTCACTGAAAAGATGTAGAAAGAGATGTAGCATTTTTAAGTGAATCTATTTGACAGCATGCAGTCTGCTTTCACATATCTCAAGCCCATAAGCAGTTGTAGACTGACTACTAATTGGCTGTCCAGAAGGCTTCTAGTTTAAATTCTGTTTGACTGCTGGAACACATACAGGACCCACATCTCAATTACAGTATCAGGATGGCAACTTTAAGTGGGGAAAGCAGGCAGTAAGGCAAATCAATAAGGTATACTTTCATGACTTGCTAACAGAAAGTAAAGGACTCAAACTCCCAGGGTATCACTTTTTCCTTTAATATAGGGATTATAAATAGAAATTCTTGATTGCTGAATGCAACCCTGAGAAGTTTCAAAGTTAATAAGACAAGCATGAAAATTAGATATATTAAAAAAACTTAGTTATACTTTCTCCTGACACTGTGCAATTTCTCTTATGTTCTTTTGTCATATGTCTATGTATATTTGATCAAACTGCTTATTTTTAAAAGTAAAAGGCAAGTATTTAAATTAGAGCTAACCAAATTAAAATTATTAAAATTAGATTATGGGGGAACACTCACAACATTATCAAGCTGGGTTTTTACATGATTAAAACTATGATTTGGTAAGTTTTCTCTTAGTTTACAAAATAGACATTTTTATATCTCACCCATTTCAGGGTAAACTCTTTTCTCGTAAGTTTTAAAAGAAGGAAAATCCATGCAACCAAATATTTCATCTATAAGCAAATATATCTTAAAACAGAGACTGAGAGAGAGAGAAATGTGGGTTTTAAATATTTTCTTGGAATAAACTAAAATATGTTTTCCTGTTTTGCAGGAAGAAAAAAATTTAATTCACCTACTAGAAAAAAATGGGACTTAAATTACTCTTTATGAACCAAAGTTTCAAGACATATGAAGAAATAACAATTTCATGTAATGATTGAAATTTTTCTATGAGTTGACATTAATTTGAATTATTCAAGCTAATTTTGAATTATTTGCTCCTTAGAAACATGATAACCACTTTAAGAAGACTTTCCTGAAACATACTTTTGTTAATTAAATATTCATAGGCAAGATCACATCATTAGGGCGACTATGTGGCATTGGGATGGCCTATATTACTATTATATATAATAATATATGTATTGGTATATAATATATATGCATACACATATGTATACATAATAATATATGTATTAACATATGTAATAATATATGTATATATAATAGTTGTTCAGTCGTGTCTGACTTGTTGCAACCCCATGTGGTATAGTAGCCCACCAGGCTCCTCTGTCCATGGAATTCTCCAGGCAAGAATACTAGAGTGGGTTGCCATTCTCCAAGGGATATTCCTGATCCAGGGATTGAACCCAGGTCTGCATGGCAGCCAGATTATTTACCTTCTGAGGGACCAGGGAAGCCCTTACAATTTCTCTTCAAATTGTAATTTGTTGATTATTTTAAACTTCAGCCTGGAAGTTTTATCCTGATCCTCTGACCATCATATTGTATATCAGTATTATCTGAAGTTCCCTCACTGGCTCATCTCTCAGTATATGGATTTTCCACAAACTGTAGCCATACCCCATTTCAGAGGGGTAAATCTCGAGGGCTTCATCTTTGGCTTCCTTCCCCCTCCTTCTCCACTAGCATAACACATTTACATAGACCTTGACAAATTCACTTTATGCATTTATTAATAACTAAGACACCAACCAACCATACTGGGAACAGATTTTTCTATAAACTCAATCTTGTTTAGGCCTAATTTATTAAGTGTAAATCTAATCCCAGGAGAATCCCTACTCGAGGTTTCAGTTAACACAAATAATGACAATAATAATTAGGTCTAGAAGACAGGAAAATCCCACCAATTAATTTATTGATTTATTAAACTGACCAATGGAAAGTTTTATTTGCTTAGGTAAGTTGCTCTTGATTTTCAGCATAGTGTAATCCTTAATGATCCATAAATCACAACACAATAAAAAAAAACAGCCTTACAATCTAAAATACACTAAAAGAAGTAATTTTAAAACATTGAATCAAGTTAGAAAATGTGAACATTTAGCACAAGCAATGACAAAAGTATCCCGTGTTGAAACAAAAGTTAACCACTTTGTATAGTGAAAAAGATATAATGATAAATTCTTGCCTTCGTAAGATGTTTAAACACTGAGAATGTTTCGATGAACTTCAAAAGATGTAGAACAAGTTTAGTTTATTATAAGGTATTAAAACTCAAAGAATGCAGTACATAGAATGTCCAGGAAATTCTGTTGCATCATTACCCATAGTTTTTTACAGAAAGAACTGTCAATTATATTAACAACGATTCATGAAGCAATTACTTTGCTGGAAATGGGTGTTGATTTATGCTCATTTTGACAATATGATTTAGTGACCAATTTTCCATAGAAGCGGGCTTAACAGTTTACATAGTATAAAAGAAAAGCAATTAGGCATTAAAATACCTCCAGTAAATCAAAACTTTCTGAAAGAATGGCCCTTTTATTCCCTATCATGTGAATACTTAGAAGGCAGTAGATATTTCCTTATTTGTTTTATACATGAAAAAACTATAGTATAGGGTTTACGCTACCTCAAATGCTATACATGTTTATATATTCACATATAAAGCATACTAATATATTCAGATATATAATATGAGCACATATTACATACATACATATATTGTATGTAAATATATGTATATATTTATTACTTTTAATACAGGAGATTCTTTAACTTTTACATCTAATAATCTATATGATTTTTATCAGTTGTATCCACTCTGAACCCAAACTTTTTATTTTCAGTGTCTGTAGAAAAAAAATAAACAATTAAGACTCATTAGGTGAATACTTAGCTTATCTAAGTTTAATATTTGAATTTTCTGACATCTAACAAGGAAAGTTATTTGGACTTTTTTAGCCACCCTCTCTGTTTCCTCCCTCTTTCTTCCTGTATTGGAGGAACTTCTTTTTCTTTCGGCTATTTCTTTTAAAATCTTTAAATATTCAATGTCTCCAGTGTAGTATTTCAGAAATGCATTCTGTTAGATCTTACCCTTGTGGTGTAGGCTGCCTCAGGATCATCTTCCAGTACCCTGGAAAGCCCAAAGTCAGACACTTTGCACACAAGGTTACTGTTGATTAAGATGTTTCTGGCAGCAAGGTCTCTATGCACGTAGCCCATGTCGGAAAGGTATTTCATTCCTGCAGCGATGCCTCTCAGCATGCCAACCAGCTGGATCACAGTGAACTGCCCATCATTTTTCTGTAAAGATTATACAGAAATATTAGTCCTACAATACCTATCACTGGGGAAAGATATATAAGGATCTTCCTTCAATCCCTAAATTAATACATACTACTACCAAATTCACATTGCAATTTCTATCTGAAGGAGAATGGAAAAAAAATTAAGCAATAGACAATAAACTTGGTAACTGTATCAGTTACCAAGTGTACACAAAGTGTCCTCTGCTCGGTGAAAGCAGATGAAGGCTTTGAAAACTCTCGACCAAAATCTTATGTACTGCTGCTCTTTTCTGCATTGTAACTCCTTTCTTAGTCATCCGAAGAGCGTTTTCATCACTCCAACATAGTGCCTGCCTTGGGTTAACACTGCACATTTTAGAAGTGATTTAAAAGAAGCTGTTTGGATAGGCATATTGGGGTAAAGAAGTGGCCAGAGGAAATAAGTGAGATTCTGCAGTAGCAGGCAAGGGAGGGACTGAGCAATGACCAGGAGAATGTTAGCATTTCTGGGAGGCTTGCTGTTTTTATCAAGGGCACTGGATTTGGTGCAGACACAGAGAATAAGGCTCAACTGATGCTTATTTCAAAATAAAGGGATGATGTGACCTTAAGGGACTCATAAACTTACACATATGTACAAGAAATTTGGCAGCAGAGTCTGGTAAAGGCTGGAGACTGGAAGAGAAGTTTGCCTTACCATTGGACCCCTGTCATATTCTTATAATGGTAATTAACGCCACTGTTGTTTCAGGTTTCTAATCAATGAGAGTCATTGCTATTTGAAGGTGAAAGGTTGCCAGTCTACGAGTTTAATCAGGCCTGCAAACATGTTACATTGTCCAGTACATACTATTTACTAATACAATGAGTAGCCAATGTTTAACATTTGGAGACTTGCAGAGTAAATTATTTTCCTAAAACCCAGAAGATCTAACAACATTGAACTACTATCTATTATCACATAATGATTCTTCATATACAGAAGTACAAGTAGTGGCTGGCCCGCAGGGGAGTTATGAGTCTGTTTGACTCTTTGATTAGTATAGATGATTTTCATGGATTTTATAGACATTTTCCCTGTTCTGCCTGATATTACGTATTTTGAGAGTTGAATACTTATATTCTTTTTAAAAATTTTTTCATTGTAATTGATTTACAATCTTGTGTTAGTTTCAGGTAGAGAGTAAAATGAACTGTTATACATATACATATATCTACCCTTTTTTAGATTCTTTTCCCAATAGGCCATTACAGAGTATTGAGTAAAATTTTCTGTTCTATACAGTAGGCATTCATTAGTTATCTATTTTATATATAATAGCATGTATATCATCAATTTCAATCTCCCAATTTATCCCCCCTTCCCCCCAACTGGTCACCATAACTTTGTTTTCTGCAACTGTGACACTATTTCTGTTTTGTAAACAAGCTCATTTGTACCATTTTTTATATTCCACATATAAGCGATACCATATGATATTTGTATTTCTCTAACTTACTTCACAGAGAGTTAAGTGTTTATAAAAGATTCTCTTTTTTCCCTTTCCTTCATGCCTATCCTCCTTCCTTCCTTCCCTCCTTTGTTTTTTTGGGGGAAGGCACATTAACATACATTAAATAAAACCCTAGAGACATGTAATTTGGATTTGTATAAGTTTCAAGTCAATTTTCAAGCCAAAGTTAATTTTTGTAGTACAATTATTCTGACTCCAGATATTTCTATTTAAAATTTAGCTTTAAGGTGACTGGATTTCTACTTCAACATCACAGTCAGTATATAAATAACACTTTCAACAGTTACATTTATCTCAAATCTTACCTTTAAAAATGTATCTAAAGAGCCATTTTCCATATACTCTGTCACGATCATCACTGGTTTACCTGAAAAGAGCACAGTGGTATAAACTGCTGTTTTTTTTTTTTTTTTATTTTGTAGCCTTATTTAGGAAAAGTTTGTGTGCTAAGTCGCTTTTGTCATGTCCAGCTCTTTTGCATCCCTATAGCCCACTAGGCTCCTCTCTCCATGAGATTCTCCAGGCAAGAATACTGGAATGCATTGCCATGCCCTCCTCCAGGGGATCTTCCCGACCCAGGGATCGAACCTAGGTCTCTTGTGTCCACTGGAGTTGGCAGGCAAGTTCTCTACCAGTAGTGCCCCCTTTACCTGGAAGTTTTTATTTTTGTGTGCAAATTATATATATATATATATATATAAAAATATATAAAACAGTCCTCTTGGAGTAGCGAGTAAATTCCTGGCATGATGATATCTTAGTATATACTAAATAGGGTCAGTGAGAAGACAGTATCACAAGAATGATTAAGATTGACATTTAAGATACAAAAAAATAAATTTCAATATCAAAGTCCATTTATGTAGAAAATGAGTTTAACAATGAATTTCATTTTAAGAGAGGTAATGATATGAAGTGCCAAATAATAATATCCAGCAAACACATTCATCTTTCTCACAGTTCTAAATAAAAACTCTCATCCAGTCTAACTCCCCTACTGATGATCCCTGGGATATATGTTGCATTTTCCCAACTTTATTTCCACGTTATTGTAATACTTTTATTTATGGCTACCTCTCTTTTCCCTCTACACCACATACCTAGTCTCTATCAATCCAAATTTTTCCATCCTTCAAAACCCTGTTCTTGTTCCTCTTGCTGTCTGGAAACATCTCTTACAATCATTGTTCTGATGGATGAGGTCTTCCTCTATTCACATCTGATATAAAAGTGTAGCTGGACAGACTCTGAAGCCACGCTGCTTGGCTTTGTATCCCAGATCAATCAGTTCCTATCATATGATCTTGGGCAAATCAATTCTTATCTCTGTACCTCACTTTTCTCATCTCTAAAATGGGGACACTAATGGCACCTGCCTCACAGAGTTATTGTGAGTATCCCCCAAGTCATATTGCTATCCAATATGGGTCCATCACTTAGAATTTACTATACATCATTATTTTATAAACTTTATCAACTTTGTGCATAAATGTCATTGCTAGATGTAATCTGACCAAAAGAATGGATATTTTACCCTCATAAAATTATGGCATTTTGTGTGTAATATGTCTGTGATATAAGATGAAACATATAGGATCAAAAATATTTGCTATATGAAAAAATACCTAAAATAAGGTTGTTAGTTTTATCACTCCACATTAACCTCACTATACTTTAAAATATGCCCCTTTATTCTTTAATAAATGTATACTACATAAAATTTTAGTGCTAAATTAAACTGAGGTAAGTGGAAAAAGATCTTATTGTAGCAAAATTCTATCTTATATGTCTATTAGTTAATTTTTTATATAATAAGGGAAATGGGGCCTATCAATTATGAAATGCACTATAATTAACTTAATGGCATTCTCCAGAAAGGTACCTATATTTTACTTGAGAAGTGATTTATTCAGGTCATAGAATTAGAACTTTGAAATTTATTCAATCAACATTACCTTGAAGTGCAAACAGAGATATAAAAAGATAATTACATACAAAAAAGAAACCACTAGGAAGAAAAAGGACTTTTCATTCCAAAATCACTTAAAACTCACTATTTAGTATAATAAGGTGTATGCACGTGTACTAAGTTCAGTCGTATCTGACTTCTTGTGACACTATGGACTGTGGCCTGTCAGGCTCCTCTGTCCATGAGATTCTCCAGGCAACGATACTGGAGTGGGTTGCTGTGCCCTCCTCCAGGGTATCTTCCCGACCTTGAGATTGAACTCGTGTCTCCTGCATTGCAGGCGTGTTCTTTACCACTGAGTCACCAATAGTTCAGTCTAACTTTTCACTCAGATAATTATCTTCTGTTAAAACACTTCAGAATATTATTCTTTGAATGGAATGTGACAAGTAATACTATAAAGTCAGATTTATTTCTCTCCTCCTCTTTAAAGTTTGTAAAAGTTATAAAAAAAGTTTGTCTAAAATAATTTATCATATATTTGTAGTATACCTATGTTAGGTAAAACATCCCATATGTAGAAAATATGCATTAGACATGTCATTTGACTTGAACTTTGAAAGTGTCACCATTGTAACAAAAGGTGACAGGCACTCCAGGAAGAAGAGGCAGCCTGTATCTTGTCATGAAAGAGCTCGTCAACTTCAAACACAGCTAGAGGCCTGGATCTCCCTTTATAATTCAGGAAGTGGCAGGAGATGAGTTGGGGAACACTAATTTTTAAAATGACTGGAAATACAATACCAGAAAAAAAAGAAAAAGAGAACGACTCATGTTGTATTTGTAAATGGCCATGACAATAAACAAACAAAAAAAAGATTATAAATACTTTTTCTCCTTAGGATTCTTGTAATCTAAGTTCATGAATTGAGATATGCTCCCAGATTCAGTTCAGTTCAGTTTCAGTTGCTCAGTCGTGTCTGACTCTTCACGACCCCATGGACCACAGCACGCCAGGCCTCCCTGTCCATCACCAACTCCCAGAGTCTACTCAAACTCATCTCCATTGAGTCGGTGATGCCATCCAACCATCTCATCCTCTGTCGTCCCCTTCTCCTCTTGCCTTCAATTTTTCCCAGCATCAGGTTCTTTTAAAATGAGTCAGTTCTTCGCTCCCAGATTAACTTCATTTTAATGACACTGCCACACCTATTCAATGGACCTCAGACAAACTACTAAACAGACAAAATTCTGCTTTGGGTCCTTTGGTCTCATTCTTATATCCTAGGGCTTATTTCTGACTTTTATTAATGTTGAAACCCCTTGTCTTTCAAAAGTCCAGAATTAATTAATAACTGTTTTGGCACAGGGACCTACATGTCTAAAGTTCCACCAGCCACAATACTGGAATATTGGAACGTCCTGCTATACCAGACATCACTCCTTCGTCTATCTGATTTCAGGAATTCAGAAGTACTTGGAGATGAAGCTGAGTAGGCATACAAATGGGACATGTGGGTAACCCTGGCTTCAGCTTTTTATCAAACAGTATGGAAGTATTTCAAAAAACTTACAGGTATTAGCACCAAAGAGTGTGTACTTACTGAACATCAGCTCTGATCAAACTAGAAAAAGGTCTACGTTTTCAGGAATCAGCCTGTGTTTCCAGGAATCTGCCCTGTGAAGCTCTTTGACTTTCATTTAGAAAAAAGGTCTACGTTTTCAGGAATCAGCCTGAATGTGCCAGTATCTACCTTTACCTCCTCTACCCCAAATCTTTTATGATTACAGTACCTTCCCTATATTACTACTGCACAACCTTCAGTTTCCTTCTGTTCTCTTTTTCTAGAATTTCTTCTTTGCATCTATCCTTTAATTTTTCACCATCCATCTGATTATTTTTCATGCTTGAGCCATTTTAATGATAATTATATTTAGTTTGGCTTATGTTTTGTCTCAGTTCCTGCTAGCCTGCAAAAATGACATAGCAATAATTAATGTGGCTTACTCTAACCATTGTAAACTCAATAAAATGGTATCAATCATTTTCCATTATCCAGTTGAAGTACAAAGAGTGGATTTGCAAATAATTTTGAAAGCATATTATCAAAAATCAATATAAAAAGAGCTCATAAAGCATGTTAAAACATGATTTTAATCTGAGAGTGGAGTTTTATATTACTTTATATTATTTACTAAGGACCCAGTTCAGGCAGAGTCTAAGCAGTAATAGAAACACATTATTTGAGGAATTTGCCTAAGTCATATTTTATCATTTGTATTGATAATCATAAAACAGCTACAGTTTATTGATTTATTGAGTACACACTTCTTACAAGTCATGACGTTAATTTTAACTGTCATCAAGATTCTGTAACACTGATATTACAAATGACTCTTTTCAGAGACAGAAAAGTGTGGCTTAAAAAGAGTCAATATATTACTTGAGTTGATTAGTGCAAGTTATAAAAAACAAAGCTGGGAATCAAATTCATGTCTACCTGACTATGAAAGCTGTTTTCCTTTCCTCCACACTATGATGCCTATAATTTCCAAATTTATTTTAAATTTTAAATTTCATTTTAAAATTTAAAAGATAGTCTTTTGTGTTATATTAAGTTTGATAATCATGACTGTGCCACACCAACTGGGTCATGCATTAATGGTAGATCTGGTGGGAATTCAGTTGCTCTCAATAAATAACATATTCTTACATACGATCATTACTTATGGATGCTCCAAGCATTCTGAAGTGTTCAATAGTGAAGTGGATAAGTCTTGGGTTCTATAATACTTATGTGAAGAATCTAAAGTGTTCAAACCCATAAAAAATAAAGCAGAATGGTGGCTGCCAGTGCCTTGGGAGGGGAAAGGAGGGATTTCTGTTTCATGGGTATGTAGTTTCAGTTATGCGAGACAAGAAGTTTCCAGAGATTAGCCATACCACATTGTGCTTACAGAGAACAAAGCTGTACTGTGTAATCTGCACCTAAAATTTTAATAGGGTAGATATCATGATATGTGCGTTTCTCTTGCCACAATAAAACAAAACTTCATCTGCTGCCTTACTGACATTTTTTTGTTGCTCATGTCCAACAAAATCGAAGAAAGGAGAGAACACATCATTTCTGGTAAAGCGGTCTTTTCTCATAAGCTATCTCAAAACTAGGTTAAACAAACTTTGGGGAATGTTGACTTAGCCCTTGCTTTTCCGAGCATGGCCCTTGACAAGCGGCATAGCTATCACCCAAGAGACAGCTTGTTAGAAATGCAAAATCTCAGAGCCCAAACCAATCTATGGAAACAGATTCTGCATTCTAGCAATATCTTCAGAGGCACATTATATTTTGAGAAACACTGAACTAGGTCACATCACAAAAGTTGTAGCTAAAACTGGGCTTACTCTTTTATTTGCATTGATACCAACCTGCTTTTCTGAAACCACGAGTGCATCAGGAAGCATGTGGTGCCACTTAAGGATATAAGGGAACATTTAATTTAGAAACATCATAATTCACTGGAAAACAGCTGTCACTTGGCTTCTCTTAGAAACATTTTACAAGATTTGTAAATAATTAAAAGTAAGCCTATGCTTATAGTGGCACAGTTGGTAAAGAATCTGCCTGCAATGCAGAAGACAGAGGATCAATCCATGGGTAGGGAAAATCCTCTGGAGAAGGAAATGGCAACCCACTCCAGTGTTCTTGCATGGAGAATCCCATGGACAGAGGATCCTGGTGGGCTACAATCCATGGGGTGGCAAAGAGTCGGACACAACTGAGTGTCTGAGCATATTATTATATTTATATATCTGTAGTTTTATGTTGTTATGCCATTCTATATATTTGGCTGGTATTCCATTTAGTGCATTAATACTTGTAGCTTCTTGAAATTACTTTTATTTTTATTCCAAGGATGCCTGGAATAACAAATATCACAATTCAATTATTAACGGTCAACCAGAAAATGGGATCTTGTGCTTGTAGTAGGAATAGATACTGTTTATTAAGCAGTGGAGTGGGAAGGGAGGAGATCGTATGGGGCAATCAGAACTGAGCAGGGCACTGAAATTATTTTAATTCCATTTATAAAATTATGTAATTTTAATTTTGGGAAAGATTATAAAATCAAAAACCTCTATACCTTACCTGAGACAGGAGCATGGAAAAGCTAGATGTTTCTATTAAGTAGAAATTTCAAGCTTTCCATAATATCCTCTTTTATTTCAGATTGTTTACATTGATATAAGCTTTTTCATTAGCTGCTCATTTATCAAGTTAAAAATGAATTAGAATTTCTCTAACATTAGTGAAGGTGGAGAATTACTTGTGAACTCAGAGATTATCAACTTTGCACAGGAGCTGAGGAATCTAAGAATTAAAATTGTGACAGCTTTCTTTTATTAATAATGAAAGTGACTTTAAATCACAAGGTATGATTTACTAATAGTCAGTCTTTGAGCTAGTAAATCGCTATTCCTACAGGTATCTATCTTTCTGGTGAGTAAGGTTTAGATTTTATCAGAGACAGCACTTGGAGAAGGAAATGGCAACCCCCTCCAGTATTCTTGCCTAGAGAATCCTGTGGACGGAGGAGCCTGGTGGGCTGCTGTCCATAGGGTCACACAACTGAAGTGACTTAGCATACATGCATGCATTGGAGAAGGAAATGGCAGCCCACTCCAGTATTCTTGCCGGGAGAATCCCAGGGACAGAGGAGCCTGGTGGGCTGCCGTCTATGGGGTCGCACAGAGTCGGACAAGACTGAAGCGACTTAGCAGCAGCAGTAGAGACAGCACTTGTAAATATCTAATAAATATTTTGTTTATTTATTATACCTCTCTCTATGCCCTCTTAATGCAAAACAAGTACCTGGGGCAGCATGTTGTAGAAAGAACAACCTGCAAGGCTTGAATGGAACTTGCAAAGAACGTTCAAGAAAGGACAGGGAATGAATGAGAGGAGTCTGGTAAGAGCTTAACTTGAAGATGTAATAGGCGAATAGATGATCTGGCATCCATTCTACTGTTAAATTTGTTTATTTCCATCATGGTTTAACCTGATAATGGCTCATAGAACTGTTTCCTTTTGTGAAATGGAAGATGTAAAATCGAAGCATACTCATACTGCAAACATCTTCATTTATACTTTCAGAGTCCAATCTTATACAATAGGATGGTTATAAGCCTCTCAAAAGTAACTTGTCCACAATGGAACTACTGATTACCAACCACAGTCTTGCTCCTGGAGTTTTCCCCATAAATGGCAATTCCTTTCTTTAGGGACTCAGGACAAGAGTAATTTAAAATTATCATCGTCTCTTCTCTTTTTCTCACATTCCACATCTAATTTACAAGAAGCTTTCTTGTGACTGCCTTCAAAACATCTATAGAATTCAACTACTACTCACCATCTTGTTAGATTACTACCCTGATCTAACCCTAATGAGATGTGAATGACAGTAGTCTCCTCACTCTTTCCATTTCAACACTGACTTCTACCATCTTTATTCAACACAGTATCCTGAGTAATCCTATTAATGTAGAAATAAGATTCCATCACATCTTGGCTCCAAAGTTCAGATTAACAGACAATCTTTGCAGGGACCAAAGTGTTCACACACCATCTAAGCTCCTATTACATCTTCAAATTAAGCTCTTACCAGACTCCTCTCATTCATTCCATTGTAGCAACATTGGCCTTATGGTCTCTGGAGCATTCTATGAAAGTTCCATTCAAGCCTTGCAGGTCCTTCTTTCTATACTACACTGTCCTCAGATATCTGTAAGGCCCACACCTTCAGTTTATTCAAGCATTATTAGACAGATATTTCTCTAAAATAGAAACCAACAACTCTCAATAGAAACAATCTATAATCTCCTAATTTAGTGCTACCTTTTTCATTTAATGTATTGTAAATGTATTTATTTAATTAGTTTCTGTCTCCCCAACTCAAAGGTAAGCTCCATAAAGGCAGGAAATCAGTTTGTTTAATCTCTACTGTATCCTACTGATTAATAAGGACAGACATTTAGTAGGTGATCAATTAATACATTTTGAATAAATAAATGTTTCTTGTCACATGTATAGTGAATAATGATATATGAAGTTAGTAATGTACACTGTTTAAGAGTTTGGATTTTGGAGTCATATAGAATCATTTTTAAATCTGGTATTATCCTATGATATATTTATGATATCAGATAAGGTATTTAACCTCTTTAAGGTTAAATTTTCCTATCTGTAAGTTGAGAACAAATATTACCTTCAGGATAGCATTGTTGTGCACGTTAAAGGAGATAATATGCAAAAAAGTATTAACATAGCACATTCTTAAAATAATGTTAATGATCAGTAGTGGTTATATCCTTGGATTGGGAAGATCCCCTGGAGAATGAAACGGAAACCCACTCCAGTATTCTTCCCTGGGAAATTCCATGGACAGAGGAGCCTGGGGGGCTACAGTCCATGAGGTCTCTAAAGAGTCAGACACAACTTAGCAGCTAAACAGCAACAACATCCTTTACTTTGAACCTATGTGTGTCTTTAGCTCTGAAATATATGTGTGTGTAGTGATTATAACTGCTGTATGCAAGGTCTTGTGAAAAGATCCTCATGCACTTTCCTTGGTATGCCTTTTAATTTTTTTCCTAAAACACTCATGGTTTTCTAGAACAAAGTTATTTAAATTAAAATATAAACTTTATATCACTTTAACTCATTTAAAATTTTTAGATAACTGCAATTTAGTCATTGAGTCATTTAATATTATTCATTTTTTTAAACTTATTTTATGTATTTATTTTCTGTTGTGCTGGGATTTGTTGCTCCGCAGGTTTTTCTCTACTTGAGTCCTCATTGAGTGGGGATTACTCTCTAATTCCAATGTATGAGCTTCTCATTTCAACGGCTTCTCTTGTTGTGGAGGACAGGCTCTAGGGTGCACAGTTTCAGCCTAGCTCCCAGGCTCTAGAGCATAGATTAGTAGTTGTGCCACGTGGGCTTAGCTGTCCTGCAGCATGTGGGATCATCTCAGATCAAGGATTGAACTCATGTCTCCTGCATTGGCAGACAGATTCTTTACTACTGAGCCATCAGGGAACCCCAATTAATCCTGTCTTTTGCAAAAAAAGGGTTAAGATTACCTAATGTGTCTGGTCCTATGACAGACACTAGAGGCACTGTAAACACATATCAATTTTAAGATGTTCATCATGTAGTAGAACAATATATGTATAAAGAGATAACTATGATATAATGGGCAGCAGATAAATGCAACTAGAATTTGTAAGATTATCTCTGGCTGAGAATTCATTCATTCAACAAATATATGAAATCCTACATGTGCTGAGTACTGATCTAGAAACAGGTGCATATGTGCTCAGTTGCTCAGCTGTCTGACTCTTTGCAACCCTATAGAGCCTGCCATGCTCCTCTGTCCATAGGATTTTCCAGGCAAGAATACTGGAGTGGGTTGCCATTTCCTCCTTTAGGATATTTTTCCAACCCAGGGACTGAACCTGTATCTCCTTCATTACAAGTGGATTCTTTATTCACTGAGCCATTGGGGAAGCCCTGATCTAGCAACCTGGAGGTGAGCAAAATAAAACAAATGTAGAGCTTGGATGCTTTCCTTTACTCAGCTATTCAACATTATTGAGTAGCTTACTCTATGCAAGGCAGACAATGAGGATAGAAGGGAAAATGAAGATGAATCATGCTGGTCTCACGGAGAATGTCATATTTGAATAATCTTGAAGGTCAAGTAGAGCTGAGGAAAATGGAGGACATACTAAGGCTGAATGAAGTATCACCAAGGGGAAGAACAAGAACTAGGTAGAGATTTCTGGAAAAGAAATAGTGTAATACGGAGATATGACCAAATTATACCAAGTATCAAAATATATGTATTCTGCTTGATTTGTTTGCTCCTGGTGATGAAGCAGGAGAGAAAACTGACTTTGTAAAATGTATGGAATGGACTAATGTCCATTGGAAAATGCCAAAATGGCAAGACTAGTTTGAAGACTGTTGGAATAGCCCTAGGCAATACATAATAAGGGCCTATAAAATAAAATGGACTTTATAGGATAGAAAATACTATATTTGAAAGATAATTACAAATTTATATAATAAGTAGGAACTGTCTCACAATTTAAAAAATTAATTGTCATTGAATGTGCTATCTCTTCGGACACAGAAAGAAAAATAGGGAGACATTTCTTTCATTGTTCTCTAGCATTTTGTTTAAATTTATTAATTTTACAGGAGAACTAAAACATAACTGGCTTTCCTGGTGGCTCAGACGGTACAGAATCTGCCTACAATGTGGGTGACTGGGGTTGACCCCTGGGTCTGGAAGATCCCCTAATGGCAGGCAACCTACTCCAGTATTCTTGCCTAAAGAATTTCATGGATAGCCAAGGCTACAGTTCATGGGATCACAAAGAGTCGGACATGACTGAGCCACTAACTCACACACACACACACACACACACACACACACACACACAATATAACTATGAATAATTCTAAGACTTAATTGAAATATTTATTCATTCAATTTTGATATTTCCATGGGTGAGAAAAATAAATCTTAGAGAACCAAGAATGCTACAGTGGATAAATTATAATTTCCCTCTTAAATTTTGTTTCCTGAATCTATTTAAATAGTAAAAGCTGGCTCCATGTATGTTATATTAAAGCATCTTGCATTGCGAATGAGTCAATTAAGCCAGGAACTGTGGGTTTTTACATCATTTGTCATAAAGCCTCTGTAGAATATATATCTATTTATGATGTGGCCTGTTTAACAACAAATCACAGAAGGAATCTGAATGAGGGCCCGTGTTTCTGGTAGGTGGGGTAGCGATACAGGAAAGAAGAAGGTTCATGATGGCACCACCCTGAGCAGTGCTACTTCAGGCTCCCCACCTCTGCTTCAATCAGAAAAATCACAAGATTTAGTTGCACTTATGTCTCATTATCTGTGTGCTGCAGGTTGAGAATAATTGCTGAATAAATTAGCATCAGATCAGAGAGCATGAAATTAAGGACACAAATAAAGTGAGTTGCAACATGGTAAATTAAAAACAAGTTGAAGACTTCCTAGGTTGAACATCAAGAGCTACATTTATTAAGGGGAAACAGTTTCAACTCATATAGAACAAATAAGACAAAGAAATATTTTAAATATTTACATTTTGCTTTACACATATGTGTAGCTTCATGGCAGCAACATCAAAGAGAATATTCGATTAGAAGATTGGAAATGTTAAGGCTGTATTTTCAACCGCAGTCCTGGTTTTTTAAACTAGACTTTACAGAATTTAAAGATGATAATTTGTTGATGATGACATTTGCTTCCAAAAACAAAGGTCTCAAATGCATATAAAATATTATATGACAAATTCAGTTGTCTTACTTTGAGAAGTTTAGTTGTCTTTTATTGTCTCAGTCAGGACCATTCACATAAAACAAGTTCTGTAATAAATGAAGGGTCTATAAAAGTAGGTGAATATTAGCTTTAACAATTTTTGGATCTTGTCTAGTATTATCTGAGGGTTTCCCTGATGGCTCAGATGGTAAAGAATCTGCCTGCAGTGCAGGAGACCTGGGTTCAATCCCTGGGTTGGGAAGATCCCCTGGGAAGGGAATAGCAACCCATTCCAGTATTCTTGCCTGGAGAATTCCATGGACAGAGGAGTCTGGTGGACTACAGTTCATGGGATTGCAAAGGGTCGGAAACAACTGAGCAACTAACACTATTATTATCTGATGTATTTACTTAAACAGATTAAAATAAATACTTATTCACTACTACAATTATCTTCAATTTTATTCACACACGCAAACATATCTTAATTTCATCTGCATAAAATTTTTATAAGGTCGGTATGATTTTTTCTTTTGTGTGACATTGAGGCTCAAAGTTTTAACTAAAGTGGCCATGGGTTGGTTCAGATTTAAGTGTAGAGGGTTTACATAAATATTTAGGATGTTTCTGCTTCTTCAAGGAACAAATAATTTTAGCCAGGGAGCTAAAAATATATATGCAAAATAGAAAAAATTAAATGAAAGATCTGAATAAGAGGTTTGGACAAAGTAAGGAACACTGCAGAAATTTACAAAACTCCTTACATTAGTACAGTGTTCAAAAGAAGGAGAGATTATTTCAGGGTTAAGTGATGAGGAATTATTTTGTGGAGGTGGTGATGAAATTTGAATAAGGTTTTGAAGGAACTGCAAAGGTAGTTAGGTTTCAGAGAAAGAGGCAATGTAGGCAGGGTAAGATGTCAATTAAAATGGATTAGTAATGGCATGGATATGGAGAATTTCAGAGCATGGGAAGAGAGATAAATGGAAAAGTAATAACCATGTATATATTAATTACCTGCTCTGTGTCATGCCCATTTAAACGTTACTTGTATTAATTCAAGTCACCTTCACAACATCACTATGAAGCATTCTTATCCCATGTCATTAGTGAGGAAACTCAGGTTCTGAATGTATCACTAACTTGTGCAAAGCCACAATTCTTTCATGGCAGAAGCAAAATAAAAATCAGTGGACAGATCCATAGCCTATGTTCTTGACCATTATGCAGTACTGCCTTCTGTGATTATAATAGTGATCTATCACTCTTCTACACATTACAGCTTTACTCATTACAGGGTGGATGGGCTGCCTACATACAGCCATTAGTTTTACATAAACCCTTGGTAAGAGGAAGTCATGGTCAGTGTTTATTTGAGGAAGTGAAATTTAACAGTCACATTAAGGATGAAAAGAAGACATACAATAAGTCAGAGATTTTGTACACTATTATACTGTGACTGTCATTAGGAGTGTGTTTTATAATAGATAATACCTTTTTTGCCTAGCAAATGATTTTACTCAATCACTGTTAACTCCTGTTTGCACAGCATCTATCCCGGTACATGCTATCACTAATGTCCTTCCAAAGTCCTTCCTCTCACACAGAATGTAGCCCTGTTCAAGTTCTGATTTCACTTTACTGGCCCTGTGACACTCTCCCTCACTTCATATTCTGACAAAATATTCTTCCCCATTCATCATAGGACGTGATTATTGTAAAATCTTTTATTTTATTCCTTCAAAATATATTTATTTTATTTGTCTCTCATTTGCCTCTTGCCCCTGCCCCTTACCTTTTTTTAGGCATGTACTCAAGTGGAGGAAAGAAACACATCTAAGTTTGAAGAAACCCACATGTCTGCAGGTAATTTTATTTCTGTGTTACATTCCTCTATAGGCATTCTTACTGGAGATGTGTATCTCTCTGATTCATAGAGAAAAACAATCTTCCAGCAAAACAGGCTGATTCAAAAGCTCTGCCAAGCATCAACATGATACTTTTAGCTAAGGTCTTTTTCTTCTGTGTTCTCATCTGTGATCTACTGTGAATGACTCATCATTTGAGAATTAACTGGTAATAAATCAGATACATTTTTTTTGTTTCTTTTGTTTCTCTTTGTTGTGAAACAAGCTGCCTTTATTGCTGCTGTTGTTTTTGTTTCGCTTTCCATATTTAAAAGCAAAATGGTAGAAATGGACATCCAATCAATTACAATTCTTTGTAGGATAAGAACAATTTTTGAACATACACTGCCGCTATGCATATATGGTATATATAATTTAAAATTGGATTAATAGCAAATGGAAGTTGAACCAATGTTTAAAAAAAGTTTAAAGAGTGCTCCTTGCCAAATGTTTCAGAAGATTTTACAAAGTGGTATGTAGGGTATAAGGGATAAGGGAAGGAAAGAAAATACATAGGAATGGCGAAGAGAAAATGGATTAAAAGAAAATAGAGGCCTCAGTCAGGTGTCACATAAATACTTTACTGGATGACTGAAAAATTATTTGAAATCCTTATATTGGAACACTTAATACACAACCATACTTACAAGAAATTAACAAGAATTTGACAGATGTGAAATTTTAGCTATTTTTGAGTAAAAACAGGACTTGCTTTAACAAAATAATTAGTCTTAAGGAACGTTCCCAGTCTTCTGAGGCTATTGCTTTCTTTAGAACTATTAAAATATCTCAACCCAAAAAAGGAATAAAAGAAATACACCCGGCTATAAAGAGCCACTTAAAAGGTGGCAGGCACCTATGGTTACAGTAATCCTATTAAATGTTAAACTTCAATGCCTCAATCAAAACTTTGAAGTTAATATTTCATTAGGATAAAAAGTGAAAGAGCCAAGAGGAAAAAAAAATGATACTTTTACTGCTTCTTTTATCTGGATACATTTTCTCTGGTGCTGAATTCATAGTAAGTGAGTTAATACATATGTTTAAAATAATAAACAGAAATTCAGGTTCATTGAAGATCAGCTTTGACAAGAACCCACTGAAGTATAGGACACCTATTATGAATATCAGAGAAACTCTCAATCGAATTATTATGCCCAATGTTCTGTGTATCCTGAAATTAACAACAACCTAGTATAAGAAATTCAGATATTTATGATCACACACACACACATGCATAGTTTGCCACTGTACTTACTTTTGGTCACGACACCCTCTAAGTGGATGATGTTAGGATGGTCAAACTGCCCCATGATACTTGCTTCCCCTAGGAAATCTCTGCGCTGTTTCTCAGTATAGCCTACTTTAAGGGTTTTAATCGCCACAGGTAATTCTCTCTTTCCTGGAAGTTTCAAACGTCCACTACAAACTTCACCAAATTCACCTTGTGATAAAGATGTAGAAAACACATAAACTCATTAAACATCTTTATTCTAAAATTGTACTCCAAAGTTCTCTTAGAATAGTAAGGTTTAGACAAAACAAAATTAAATGGGAGTCCAAATTTCCTTGTCATTGCTAAAAGACATTAATGGTCCATAGGGAAAATAACACCTATGGGTGATCATGAAACACACTGGGGGTTATTAGTTTCATCTGTCTTACATATACAAATCTTACTGGAAACATTAGAAAGAAACTAAAAGCAACTGACTGAAAACCACTTCCTTCTTCCTTTGCTTTCTACTCTAGCAGTGACACTAATGAGAAAATAAGAAAAGATCATAGCAGGACAAAAAGGAAACAATCTTAATGAAGACATGATTCATACACAGAATAATTGGATACTTGAATTCTGTAGATCTTTCTGGGCATTACAAATTACATATGTATGAAATATAATAAATAGTAGACAGTAAAACACCATGTTTGAATATATATTTTTGCTGGGTTTTTTTTTTTTTTTTTCATAAGCTAGACATTTTCAGGTTTAAGTATGAGTTATGTAGAGGGTAGTAGTAAAATATGATCAATGATATACCATTTTGAAAGCAAGACAATTACAAAAGACTAAAAACATCTTGAGTTAGATCAGAACATTGATATATTACATTCTATAATATAAACACAAGTTAAAAGTCCGAATTAAACACATTGTCTTACCTGCTCCAATAACTCTTTCAATGGTGATGCATGAAGCTTCTATCTCCTTGGCAAATTCATGGACAGCTTGATTGGGGTCCTCATAGGTATGTGGATCAATATAAGTTCTTACTCCTGGTAGTTTAACTGCAAAAATAAAGGGGCATTAAAATAGAAGTCCTCGTGATGGATGAGTGAAATTATAAACGTTATTAACGTGCAACTGTGGCTTAAATCCCTAATTCCTAGAAGTGGCAGAGCTGCAAGGATAGACTCTTCTCCTGAGTTACAGGAGTCATTTGTACAACTATCTCATTTTTATAACGTAGAAATCTGGATTTCTGGCATGCACATGAAGTGCATATGCGAGGACATATTTGAATAAATACATCTTTTAGCAGTAATGTTCAGGGAGTCAGTCTCTGAGGCAAACTAAGACACTTTTGCTTACCAAACTGAACAATGAAATGTTATTGGCTTAGTTGTCAGTTTGTTCTATTATACTTTACTTAAAACCTCATCACAGATGATTTAGTTTTTATAAAAATAATTTAAAACAAATTTTCTGGTGCTTTGGTCCTATAAGACTGACATAGAAGTCAAAAGAATAAAAGAAATTCACTCTATTTTTACTGCAGGGTGTTATATAAGTCTCTCATATACTATGAGCCTCAGTTTCATCACATTTTAAAGACTCCCAATATTGCCCTCAATGATTATTTTTTGAGAATAAATAACATTAAACAAGATAGGACTGAAAATGGACTCAAAAATTCTTTCATGATTTTGATATGGCAGAATGACAAAAACAAACAAAAAAAAACCCACTCTTTTTGTCATTTACTTGGCAAATCAACTCACACTGTCCTCTTTATCTAAAAATTAACATATTAAAATAATACAATTAGAACCCATTTAGGCTAATTTTTAAAGCTCATGAATAAAACTCGATTTTCTGCATTTCTTAAAAGTGTAGTCTTTTTCAAGTCATTTGAAACAGGGTTGCTGTTACAGGATCTGCTCAGGGAAATTCCTGCCAAAATGCTAGAAAAAAAAAGAAAAATTTATTCATTTATTCTGGTGGTTTTATCTAATGATATATTTCTATTGACTATTGCTAGGAATTAGAATTGGCCTGGAAATACAGTTTGATATATAACAACTTTTTATAAAGCAAAAAGCTTTTGTTTTCATTATTATAAGGAGAGCTTGCTTTAAAGAACTGAAAAAACTATTAAGCTATTGCCCAGGGTCAGCCAGCAACACCGCAAGCCCAGGAATTTACCAAAACACACTTTGTAACACAATATTTTTGGTCAGTTTTTACACATCTTTGCCTGAAAAGAAGCCAAAGTAACAATAAAATCTCCCCCACTTTGCTTTATTTTGATTTTTTTTTTTTACAGTTTGCTTACTGTGCCCATTATGAAAATGCATCTTTTCCTCTTCCGGGTCTTGTTTGGCTTTGCTGTAACCACACCGCCTGGAACAGAGTAAGCCATGATTAGCCACATCTCCCAAGTGGTGAATCACATCGAGCCCAGAAGCACACAACACAATTGAAACGACTGCAATCTTAAGTGATTTTGACACTAGCAGGATGGAACACCAATACTCTTGGATGAATCGTATTTCCACAGCCAGTATACCTTATTCCTGCCCAGATTTCACTGAGAAGTCTGAAGCTATCCAAATCTATTTTTAAATATCACTTCACCATACCCCACACCAGACACTTCTCTGTTTCCTTCCTCTCTTACTTTTTTTAACCACCTCTGAGGCTCCTGCCTTTTTCAGGATGAACTGCGCCAATATGTTTCTGATTCAATAGTCTCCTCCTTTCAGCACCTTACATTATCATTTTTTAATTTTTTTTTTTCCTCTTGTTTTGGAGTCTTTAGTTTCTCTGCTGGCTCATTCCCCCTCGCACCCACTCAGAGATCACTGTCAAGTCCCCAAGGTCTGCAACCCCTCTCAGCTCCACTCCCCAAATCTCAGTCTCTCCTGTTTTTCTCTACTTACTAATTTGTAAGTCCTTGTAAATCTGCTCCCCCTCTAATGTTCACTGATAACATATTCATCTCTAAGTCCAATGACTTTTTCTTAATTTTTAATTCATGATTAATTGAAATCCCTAATTACTCCTTTTCTGATGTTTCTTACTGCTCTTTTCATTTGTATGGACAATTCCCTATGTCCTCTGCCCATACTTCTCTGGTTCTCTCCTGTTGATCTATCCATTTCCATCAATTTAATTAATATCTCTATCCCTCTGATTTTATCCTTTTGATAGTTATATTTTTATTCCCTGTAGATTTACTTTATAGGAATATTCCCCATGCATTCACACTCAATAGATTTGGGGGAAAAAACAAACAAACAGTATCTTTCTCTTTCCTTTCAATCTTGATCTGCTGCCTTCTTTTCCTCTTAATAACACTTCCATGGCCTTGGTACCTTAAGATCAAAGCCCTACGCTTGTGTACCTCACAATAAATTTGTTGTCAAATCCCAAGCATTATATAACATAAAATCTTATGGTCCATCTCTTCCATCTCATTAGTTCTACCCCTTCTTCAATTAAAGCCTTGTTATTTTTCATTTGGATTACTATCAGTGCCTCTGAACTGATGCCCTTGCATTCTATAACTGCTTTCCTGAACTCTACTAGACATAGCTGTAGCCACATTACCATAAATAAGGTACTCTTCTATTATATTACCTCTCTCCTGAAAACATTTCAGTAAAAAAATAAAGATTCCTAAGTGTAGCCCCAATGCACCCTTCCTACATCATCTCCAGGATACTTCTCCATACTTCCATATGTTCCTGTGGTTCCTATATGCTTCCACTGATTCCTACACTTAGGATGCTCTTCTTAACAATCTCCAATTAATCTAAGTCCAGTTCAGTTGTTGCCTTCTTTACGCTGCTCCCCCCTCCCACCCCCCACCACCCCACATTACCCTGGCTTGTTTCAATCTTCGTCACTATGAACCCAGTAGCTTTCAGTATTCCTCTCATGGCGAGATTCCCAGTCGACAGTACAACGTAGTCATTTGAGAATATTTTTTGGCTCTCTTGTTTTATATTGTTAGTTTCTTAAATGGCAGCAACTACTGTTCATCTATAAATTTCTGAAGTAACTTGGCACCTGGATCAGACTTGGCACCAAAAATATTTGTCACATTGATGAAATGAATAAATGAATGAGTGGATGATATTCTGATTGAGTCTACATAATGACAGTGTTTGAGAGAGAATAGGCTGATGAATACTAAAGGATATGAACAACAATATAACATTACAACAATTGACCAAAGCAAAAATATTTAACTACTTTTAGTGAAACTCCTAAGGAAGTGAATTTATTATTTACAAACTCTTAGAAAAAAATTGTGTTTATCAAGAACAAAATTTCATTTATTTCTGCATAAAGAAAATACAGCTTAAATGTCAGATTGACAAAATGTTTTCATTAAAAAGACTGAAAACTACTATTGGATGTAAGGGAAGTGGCCAGCTGACATGCACTGAGGGACTGTTCTTGGTTTCATATTCTAAAATGTTTCTTAAATATGTGTATATTTTGATATAAAAATAAAACCTATTGTATTCTCTATTTTTCCTAGTGTATAATTATACATATTATACAAAATAGATTACAAAACCTGTTTTTGCACCATTTTTGATAGAAAATATAGTTATCTTAACTTTATCATGTTAAAGAACTGGCAATTTATTAGTAAAGTACAGCTAGAAAAATTTGAATAAACTTGAAATAATGTTCTTAATACATATAGTGTTCTTAGGTGAGGAGCACCACACAATGGGGAACTGGTGGCCTTTCAAATTGTATTCAAAACACGTAGATGCAAGACATCTTGAATCACTTCACCACAGTGAAATGGAGAGACAAAACAAACACATGATATCATCCCGGAGTAATGGTTGATCTATTCAAGCTGATATTTAAGTTATTTTAATATTATTCATAATTTTAGGTATTACATTCTTCTTTCAATCGATGTCTGTGCCTTTACAGAGAAGGTATTGATAGTTTTTTTATTTTTAACAATATTCTGCATATAATTGTGAGAAATCATCCTGAGATTTACGTTATGTAAATAACACTGACAGAAAACTTCATTAGAGGAATTCTAAAGAGACCTAAAAAGTATACAAGTTCTCGCAGTTTACATTAGAAAACAAACATCCATTCCACCTTCAACTCTCATACCTTCAGAAAAAAATTAAGCTTTGAAACTTGTATCCTCAAATAGTCCTTTATCATTAATTAAGCCTCATGGATATTTAAATTGCATGTAAATTCCTTATACAAAAATGGAAATAAAACTTTGGATCTAATCTAAAAAATGATTTGGGAATACCTTGTTGAGGAGCAGTTAACATTTTAATACCTAGGGTGAGAGTCAGGAGGGCAATAGGAAGGAGTTATTTTTGACTATGGGCTTCTCTGGAGTTCTATAACATATACGGCTGCATGCCACATTAACATATAAAATTAAGTTCTGGAAACCCCCAAAGCACCATTAAAACAAACCTCAACAAGATACAGCAAGTAAAAGTGCAGCTGGCAGAGACTGCACCTCACTAACAAAGCATTGCAGGAAGCCTGCTCATTCAGTATCATTCTCTGTACCTTGTCCAGATACATGATTTTAACCCATCAGACACAGTCAGTAACTATGCCCTTCCATATATAATTTACAACTGCCATCTTCTGGAACCTATTTTTTCTTCTGAACAGAAAAGAAACAGATTCTTCATTTTGCTTTAATGACAATTTTAATGGATTTTGATATCATTGTGCTAAAAATATATTATGTAATTAGAAGAATCATCCTCTACCCATTTATACATATCTTCTTCTAGAAAATGATGTTATATTTTAGTTATAGAGGAGGCATGAGAAATCACATTAAATGTAGGTACAGTTTATACTTATTGATGAAATGTATTAAAAGGCATTGAGTCATGCTTCCTATATAATATATAAGTGATTTCATGGTTAATTTGGAGATCAATCTATTTTCCCCTGTATCTATCCTAAAGCTTTAATAATACAACCTTGATGATATTAATGTTGCTCTTAAAAACAGCTCAAGCCATTAATTCTAAATTTGGATATTTGAAACTTCCATAGACATGAAATAGTAAACAATAATCTTTATGAATGGATGGAGGTACTAATGAGTAATTTAGTTCTCAGATGTAAATTGAGGATTAGATAATAAATTAAACGTATGAGTGTGAAGCCCTCCAGGAGTACCAAGTGAAGAACAGAATCAGAACTTTCTAAATGACACTATTATGAATAATGAGGAGAGATGAGTGAACAAAAGAGCAAAAGGAGATTGTAGATCCTTACTCCATAATAACATCCACAAACTCAGATTTTTCTTTACTTTAGCCTACTGAAATGAACACTGAATAAACACTCTTTCCCCTTTATTCTAAATATGGTGGGGAGGAAGCAATGGTGAAGGAAGTAATGGTTTTGCATTTGGATGTTTTTGAAAGAGTGAGCATATGCAGTACCTGGATCAGAAATGGACATGCCTACAGCTGTTCCTCTATTGTCCAGATGGATTACGAAATGCTTTACCATACTTTAAAGTAAAAATATTCAAAAGGAAATGTTGCAGCAAACATTAGACTCAATGTGTCTTGCTTACAGAAAAGTTCCTTGTATTGTATCCTCTTTTCAAAACACATTTCTTCATATATGCACACACTCTTGTTCTGACATAATAATGACCTCAGCCACTGCATAATGTTGTGTTTAAGAATTTTATTGCTGGCATCTTAAAAAAAATAAATTACAATTTTGTGGGAAAATAATTTGACCTTTTCACTTCAAGTTTCTCTCCAACTGAAAAAAGGTAGTTTTAATAAAAGCTGAGGCAACTCATCCCCTTTAAAATAAAGAAGCATGTGAATATTAAATTATTAATAATAATTAATAAATACTTAAAATAGATTCCTTTACTTTTCAGGACCACAGATCTATAAGAATGTGAGTGCAAATGCAGTAAAATGGGACATTGGATATATAGGCAGTCCTGCTAGCATTTGCATACAAGGTACGGGATTTTGATTTCCTTACAGATAATATATGTTACACAAAACTGTAACTCGTGCATTATCATTTACTGAAAATTCCCAGATACACTTTTAAAAGAAAATGTACTCATTTTTGGAAACATGCTTTCCCTGCACAGGAAAGGAGAGTGATGATTATACTGCAGAAGTATAGCAAACATAGCTGTGGTCCCATCTCACATTCTACCAAGGGTACTAACCTCCTTATGACTAACGGCAATGTGAGAAATGAACTTGTCTTTTTTTGTGCCTTGTATATTATTTTTAATTTCTATATTCTAAAAGACAAAGGAAAAAACTTATAAACAACACTTTCAAAATAATGCAGTGCATATGAAATTGTAGTTTGTTTCATTAATAAGCTCTTCAAATCTTTCCAGAATTAGCGATAATGGGAAGACATGAATAATTTGAAATACTTCAAAGAATTCAAAGCTCTTCACTATTGAGTTAAACTTTAATTACCTTATAATTTTGATATGAAATACACTTCATAAAGTATGACATGTAAGGATTGTGTCTCCCTGTTTTCAACAAATTGTGTTCTAATGCGAGAGTAGGAAATTTCCTACTAATTTTTAAACTAGTTCATGGGTAAATGAACTAGTTCATATGACCGATGATTTTCTCAATTAGAGTAGTCTCATTTAATATCTCCTATGGTCTGAGGTGCCACAGGTATTATAAAAAGGGGTTTGGGAGCAGCTTATAGTTACATTTTATATAGCAAGCCTTCAACTGGAATTTACTATATTATCTCTCTATTGTGTGGAAAAGCCTCACACTTGCCTGCCATGAGCACATTAAATGAGGGTCTAGAATTATAAGGGATGATTTTTATTCTCTATGTATTTTTCCTAACTATAAGATAGAATAGTATTTCCACATATCTCCCAGGCAGAAATCTGTTGTAAATGAATGAAATAATCTGTGAAATGTATGTAGAAAGAAAACTTCGTTCACTTCAAATGTCAAGAAATTTTCAGTTAATTAAAGAAAAATGCTTCCTTGAAACATTAAGAAAATAATGTTTCAATGTAATTCACAACCATTTTCGTCAGAAAAATATGTTTTATTTTGGTTTTATTTTCTGAATTATGAAAGAAGAGTTTATCCCTTATACTTCTGATTTTAAATATTATTAAAAATAAGCAATAATAATTTCTAAAAGAATGAGGTTTATTTCCTAAAAATCAGAGTAGGTAAATCAACAAAATAAGAATTTGACATGTCTATTTTCAGAAGAGTGAACTCCATTTTCCTTGTCATGCGCACCCCTCAGAAGTAGTAAGTGCTACAAAAGCATTGGAAAGCTTGAAACCTAATCAATGAAGAAAATAGTCTAATGTGTTTGAATTCAAGAAATGTAAGAAAAAGCCACCTTGGGACTATGGGATATTTCAGAACTTATAATAAACATGATGTTTTATACATATATATATGTTTAAACATATATATATATATGTTTTTGTATTCATAGACATAAATGAATATCAAGGAGCTCATAATAACTTTATTTTAGAAATTTCACATATTAATATATCATTTACATTGAAGATTATCAATTCAATATTGGATGCCTGTAAAAATAGATTGGATGTAGGGTGGGAGGACTAGAATCTCAAGCCAGCTGTGATTAAAAAAAAAAATACTTCTGTTAAAAATGTAGGCAGTCTTGGGGATAGAATGCTTAAAATTTAGGCATCTGAGTTTCATTAAGACATAGTACAGAAATATCATCCATAACTGGGTAGATTTTAACCAAAGCAAGAAGAATATTGTAAAAATTAACATTATGCCTATGTGTACCGATTTCACAACAAAGTAAGCAACTAGAGTGACAAAAAATAATTTGAGATCAAGATAGTAACATGTAATTAGCATTTGCAAAATAATGGAGCATGTTTTTGTGGTGGGAACTACAATAGTAAAACTCAGAACTCTATACCCTGGAGAAAATTTAATAAATCTGAATTGCAAAACCAAGGATCTAGATGAATGATTTTGAAATTATGTCTTTCAGACCCTGAGATTTCCACAAGGTATATTAAAATACTTCTAAAAGCCAGTATATCTACAATTGGCAATTTTCATGTATAAGCATTGCATTATATTAAGGTCAAAACTAAGCACACATATTCATGAGTAGTCTTTCAAAAATGAAGAACAACGAGATTACAAAATCTGAAAATGTCCAACCTCTGTCCTGTAATTGTAAATATGTCAGTTCACAAATGATGACAGAATGCCCCTTGGAAATTATTTATGTGGTAATTGACAAATCCTAATCCGATTATACAAACAAAATTAAGAGACAAGATTTTAGGTCAAGGTTTCATAGTATTTTACTGATTCTAGTAGGAAAATTCTTCTCTGCCCTTAATTTCCACTATCTAAGGTTGCTTTTTTCCCCAAGGCTTTAATCGAAAGAAACATTATCTTTAACTGAAACCTCATACTGACTACAAATTATGAAATGAAAGTTGAGAAATCAGAGAATAAAGACATATTTAGCTTCCATTCTTCCCAACCAATAATTTTGAACAAATTTCTGGTTGTTTAATTTATGTAAACTCAATTAAAGTTTGTTTCTTTTGCTTTATTTTGTTTTGTTTTACTAAGAATGCATTAAAAAATTATGGCTCTTCCATAAATATTTGCACACAAACTGTTACCATTTTATTGGGTACCTAAGCCCATTTGTGGCTAAATAACTTCTGTTTTTTGTGCTACAGACACACTCAAATGCACATGCACACACAAACGTAAATGCACACACACAAACACACCCATTGAGTCAAAATTACTGACATTTTTAGAGAAAGACGTTAGGAAAACAAGGGAAGATGTTAGGGAAAAAAACCTGTTTTCTTAGGTTTCCTGGTGTGTTCCTTGTGAAGGAAGTGTTCCCCCTTTCCACTTTTCCTGTTTTATTCATTTTACAAACTCCCTGAAGTCAACTACACAGTAGAAAAAGATACTATTTTTAAAACATCAAGCAATTTAACTCCAGCTAAAGTTAGTTTTCACCAATACTTTTCTAAGTCATGGCTTCATTAATGTTCATATACCCATTAAGATATCTTTGAGGTTTAGTTCAAGGTATGTCTGGATGTCATTTTTTTTCTCCAAGATGTAAATTCTATCTATTCTGCTTCAGTGATGATTTTATCTCTTATAATATCCATATTTGAGAGTCAAGTTAGAATAAGCAATTCAGTGACCATTTTTAAGATTTTATAGAGAAGTAAAAAGAAATAAAACCACAGTTTCAAGCCATTTATATTATACTTCAGCTACTGCCAGCCAGATTTCAGGGCTTTTTTGTTTTTGGTCTGTCACTGAAGTCCCAGGAACAAATCTGCACTTTCATATTAACTTCAAAATTTTTTTCAAATAAAAAAATTTACAAGATTGAAAAAAGATCAGTGAATCTTATCAGTCTGTGTTTATACTCTCTTGTTCTCATAAGATCATTGGTACCTCTTCCACCACTTCTCACATCTACACACACTCAATCACACCACAGTTTTTTGAATCAACAAAAATTAATATACACCTAGAGGATAAAAGCAACAATTGTAAAGGCCCAAGACAATCCTCTAATTCTCTAAAATGTATTTTGGTTCTTTTCTTGGCAAATTTTGCCTACAAATAATAGCTCAATATAGTAGTAGAGGGATTGAGACTTCTTAATCTAGACAGAAATTATCTGGTAGTTTTTACAAGGTAGCTCACTATTGTGTAGGAGTCCCTCTAAATCCCCTGGAGCAGGAAATGGCAACCCACCCCAGTATTCTTGTCTGGAAAATCCCAGGGACAGAGGAGCCTGGCAGGTTACAGTTCATGGCGTTGCAAAGAATCAGACACGACTGAGCGACTGAGCACACAGCACTCTCTAAATCTGTAAAGAGAGTTCTTTGGTCTTATGTTCTAGCCTACAAGTTTACAGCTATAACCCAGATATATATTTAAGATTTGTATTTGTAAATAATTAAGAATATCCCATTTAGACACTGACCCCCAAAATATGTATATTTTTTTTACTTCACCAGTACCAAATTAGCAATATCACTTCTAAATATCTGAAATAATTCAAGCTTAAAACTATTAAGTTAGCTGTTTAAAATTAAATGTGGTTCTCTTCTCCAATGCAACATATATCCACAATGATTATGAAAATAGAATATCCCACTTATGTTCATTTCATGGTTCTGGGAGGCAGAAAAAGTGACTTCACCTTGACAGAAGCAGCATTCAACTTCCATGTATAATATGGTTTTAATCTTAATGGAACAACATAAACAGTGACATGTTAAATGTAAAACAGATGTTAAAATCTTACAACTTCCCGGTTTAAATCAGGACCACAGTAAAAGCCTTGGAAGAGAAGTATGAATGCTTGACATAGGGTTGACACACTTTACGGATATTTTATTTGAAAGTATTTGTAGTGAAATCACTCAAGATTCTTTCTGGAACAGTTTCATTCTGCTCTTCTTTTAAACTGTAACTGGTGCACTAACTACTAAAATGTACACAAATAAAAAAAAAAAGGATGCTGACAATAATACATATAGGTGACAGCACACAGTGAGTGAAAGCAGGAGGGGAGCACTAACCATATGAGGCTTGGATGGGCAACAGCGCACAGGGAAGAAGCCCTTCCACAGCCACAATCGCAGCAACTGAAAAGCAAACAAGAGAGCCCAAGATAAGGAAGAGATCCCACTCCCTCGATACAGCATAAAGACACTACCAGTTCAGACAGGTGTCCGCTTTGCTTTTTAGAAGCAAAAATTCCTACATGCATACAATTAATTTTTCCACAATGCCCTTCAAATTAAGAAGCATTTTATGGATTTAAGAAATACCGAGCTGTATTAAATTGTTATTTTTATTATACTTAGAGAGCTTATTTGATAGGAAATATAATGAGTCAATGTATTTGATTATCCAATTAAAACAAACAAATAAAGCTATAAGCCCATTTGAATATATGTTTCCTCAGAAATTCCTACAAAATTTATATTCAAAAGACATTCTAAACAGCCTTGTAAATAAATTTTTTGAGTAGAATCTACAAATTTAAGATGGAGAATAATGCCTTGCTCATTTGACCCACTGATTTCTTATAGCTGTGGCATCATTTATCATAGACTATTGAAAATGCTATGCTTACATGACTTCACCAATTATTTACGGAAAGTGACCATTTAATTGACATTTCAGATTTTAAAAATGCATCTCCATAATATATTCACAGAGCTATTGCTATATATATAAAATCAACCCATATATATATATATATATATAATACATGCACTTTTCTGGATATTGCAAGATTCAATATTCTTTTAATTTTCCACATATTCATAGTAAAAAAAATCCAGAAAATACCAAGTAAATTGTTTAATATAATGTATTTTATTGTTAGAAACCACATAAACTATTGGCAGAATAGAACACAAAAGTTATTTAGTGTTTCAATGCATTCACTTCCAGTTTTTATAAATTGCCTTTAGAGTGATTTCAAGACAACTGTGGGATAAGCTCAGTAATGATACCACATACCAGCAGGCCAAGACTTTTATCTAAACTCTGTTTATTTTGAACTTTAATTATGAACTATATCTACTCTATTTTATATCAAATAATGAAAAGAAAATACAATATAAACATCCAATATATTTGGAAATACTAACAAAATTAGACAAGTATCTCCAAATCAAATTCCAATGGACTTTTCTCAAAGGAAATCTAAGCAAAATTCCATATAGTTTCTTTGGAGCACTGATAGTACTTTAATTTTTCCCATTACTAAGTATCTGAGAATTTGCTGTCACTAAAATGCCAATGATGACATTTCTTTCCAATTTGATTATTTGTTTTTAAAAACTATGCCAAATAATTATTTTCACTGTAGAGATATTAAAAGTCAAAGTTAAGTATATCAAATTATTCAAGTATTTATAAGAGTAGATAAAACATCTGTACAATACTTTGGATTCCATCTTTTCTTTTTCCCTCACAGTTTAAACATAATGAATGACACATAAGTAGTTTCACTCTAATAAAGTATAAATATCTTTCTAGTTGAGTGTGCAGAGTTTATTAAAAATTGTAAAATTGTATATAGAATTGTACTTAGGAAAGCAAGAACTGGGCTGTGATTGGTCATTACCTATAAGGATTTGTTTAATGCTTAGTCAGTGTTCTAAGACTCAAAAAACACACTCATGATTTCAAAAATAATAGCATTTTATTCAGTCTTCTTCATTTGAAAAAATATAATAACACTTTTTTCTTACAAATTAGTACATACACACGCACATACACACACTTCACTATAAAACTGCAGATTTTACTTCTGAAGAATATAAATTATATTACTTATCATTAGACTCCAAATTTATAGTTTTTAAAAAGTTTAATCAAAAATCTGAAATCATGTAAAATCAAACACTCATACTTTTGTTTTTTTCTGTCATTGTTTTAAATTTGGTACTGATACTTTCTTTGACTTGTTTTAAGATGGCATAAATAAATACCCTAGTTAACTTATTTGTGTTTCAGATTACAGGCATAAAATAGGGATAATAATAGTTTCTATCTCATAGGTTTTGTGAAAATAAAGTGAGAGAATATATGTATTCACTTAGATCAGTGTCTGGCACATTGTATGCTTTGGGAGAAAGTAGTAGCTATTGCTCTTAGTAATATCATAATCAAAGTGATAGAATAGATTCTCATTATCTCAGAGAAATTTATTTTTTTTCATGATCCATATACTACTACCATACTAAGTGTTTCCATTTATAACATAACTAAATATCTAGTTCCATTCAGACCAACTCACATAAATACAGATGGCCAGTGTAATTTAAAAAATCATTTCCACGGAATACATTTTCTGAGGGTTTAGTGATCAGAGCATACTGTGCATTAATATTTCATTAAGAAAATTAAAACCAAAGTTCCTTTTCTATAAATATCTGAAGTGGAATAGTAATCCCTCAAATTACTTGTTTTAAATAAACTCTGAGGATGCTGTCACAGTAACACTTCAGCACCAGATGGTATAAAAAACATGTTCTTTCCTTAATCAATAAACACTCAAAGTACAGGTTAAAAATGCTTACAAGTCTCAGAAATAATTTAGAAACAGAAACCAAAATATGCTAGAAATAGCAGTCAATCTAATTTAGGTGAGCTACAGTTCAACACAGAGTCCATCTGCATTCCCATAAGATTTAGCACCTGGAGTCTGTAAGTAACTGCACGCAGCTATAACTAGATCATTACTATCTAAGTTTAAAATAGTTTAGCCTTTCTAGACTTAATATAAAATGGTAGATCTTTGTTTTAACAAGATATTTTGATTTGTCCTTCTGAAGATTAACATATGATAAGGGAAGCTTTCCAGACCCAAAGAAGATTCAAATGAAATTACTTTAGCCAGGTCTTACACAGAGTTGATCAATAAATGTACCAAGTGTGTCAGTGTAAGATAACCTTCCGTCTACTGAGGAAAGGTGATTATAAGTCTAGAGAAGAAATCTTCAAAGATACTAGATCAGAGAGCAAGACTATAGGCTGTGGATAAACGATGACTTAAATTCTTAAACAAGAGATCATACAAGTGGATAAGAAAAACACAACGATCCTAAAAGATAAATGAGAGAGACAGAAAGCAATTCCACAAAAGTATTTTAATTAAATAGAAAGTATTTCAGTTTACTTTTTTTTTTTTAAAAAAGGAAACAAAAAAGTCACTTAATTTACCCATTTTAAATAAAACAGTGACAGCAACAAAAACGATGGAACTTAGTGCTGGGGAAAAGAGTTTAATTTGTGTCCTCAAAGGTCACAGTGAAAAGTACCACCAATAATTTAGAAAACAATCCTCCGAAACTTATTAAGAGCAACAAACATGTCCTTACCTTTTGACTGTGTAGCAAAATGGTTAAGACCATGGAGTCTGTAGTTAAATTAGCAGCATTCCCCAGTGTATTCACTAATGAATGTATAGCCTTTGGTAAACTAGTCACTGATACAAATGAGATAAACAATAGAAACTCTGCCACACAGGGTTGCTTTGAAGAATGAGTTTGATTACATATGCAAAGCTTTCTGCACTGTCCTGGGCTCACAGTCAGCACTTAAAAAATGTTTAAACTGACATTATTTTAATAACATGGTCTTATGGCAAAAAGTCAGGAGCAGACAATATGCATGAGGCTGGCTATAGACTTTAAAGGAGCCAACGACCGACAAATAAACATCTTGCAGTTAACAGAACCTACTTGTGGAGTCTATGAAGGAATGAAATTAACACAGTATAATATTAAATTTTTTAAACATTAGGTAAAAATTAGTGTGCAGAGAAACAAAATGAAGACAAAAAGCATACAAAATCTTTAAGACTTACTGTATTCGAGCATTTCATGACTTTGCATTTTCATGAGACAATTTTAGTTCTCTCTAATTTCAATTTTTTGTGGTAATTTCACTTAATTTTAAGAAAAGCAAAGAATTCAAATAATTCCAATTATAATGCTTATCACAATATACTGTCATTTGCACCACATCAGTTTTAAAATGCTAAAAATTACTTAAATATGTAACACATTTATGAACAAAAGAAGTTTAGGATATTGTTCAGTTAACACTGACAATGCTGTTTTATACATTTCTCAAAAAAATCTCACACTGCAGTACTTTTTGCATCTGTGTCTTAATTTACTGTCACCCTTCTTAGATTCATTACTGATTTCCTAATGAAACTAGACTAAACTGAAAACATCTTTTGCAAAAACTGGGAAATAGATAAAAAGCATAATGATAACACATATGGTTCCCAAACTCTGCACTTCAGTCCCCATACTTCTGACAAAAAGACAGAAAATTATTCCACCCTCCAAGAGAAGGTAATGCAAAATGGCCAGAAAGAGATGTGTGCATGTGTGTTTATGAGTAACTCTTAAGGAAAACATACATCAACAACACATTCATCAAATTATATGTGTAAATCAATCACTATTCTCTAGGCATTTTGTAAGTAAATTGGAATAGGATATAGTTTTATGCAGTAATTTTTAAATATTTTCCAGTAGTCTGCTTCCTTCCTACTAAAAAGCTTCTGATCTCTCATCAATAGTAATAGCTGTCTTAATATTACCCCTTAGGATCCCTCATCAAAATCTGTCCTAGGACTGACTCCCCTGGTGTCTCAGTGGTGAGGAATCTGCCTGCCAATGCAGGGAATATGGGTTCGATCCCTGATCCAGGAAGGTCCCACATGCCACAAAGCAACTAAGCTCATGTGCCTCAATGATTGAGCTTGTGTTCTAGAGCCGGGGAGCCACAATAACTGAGCCCATGTGCTGCAACTACTGAAGCCAGTGTGCCCTAGAACCTGTGCTGCACAAAAAGAGAAACCAGGCACTGAAATGAAGAGTAGCCCCCACTCACTGCAACTAGAGAAAGCCCATGCAGCAATGAAGACCCAGCACAGTCAAAAATAAAATAAATAAATACATAAAATTATTAAGAAAAAACACCTGCCGTAGCCAAGTACTACTCCCTGGTAGGTGAGAGGTGAGTTTTGAAACATCATCTTGGTCTTACCTAATCAAGTTATAAACTTAGCACTCTTCACATCTTGCTTTGCAATAATAAGAAATATATATATACATATATATATATGCGTGCATGTGTGCTAAGTCACTCTAGTCATGTCCAACTCTTTGCAACTCTATGGACTGTAGCCCATTAGGCTCCTCTGTCTATGGGATTCTCCAGGCAAGAATACTGGAGTGGGTTGCCATGTCCTCCTCCAGGGGAATCTTCCTCATCCAGGGATCCAACCAGCTTCTCTTCTGTTGCCTGCATTGACAGGTGGGTTCTTTACCACTAGTGCCATCTAGGAAGCCCCCAATATATATATCAGCTCCTGGTTCTTGACAAAGAACTCCTAGAACCTTTGATATATAGAGGCACTAGGAAAATCTTTTGTTCTAACTTCCAGTTCCTGACTTGGGTGCCTAAAATACTTGTAATTTCCTAAGTTATAAGAGTTCTAGAAGCATCTCTTGTTCTAATATTTGGTCTTTAATACTGGATTCTGACACAAAGCTCCTAAACCTCTTGCAATTTTCTGGGTGATAGGAGTGTTTTTGGTTCTAATTAGGTGACTTCTTGGTGGGTTGGTTGCCAGAAAGAACAAATCATGATTAGAAGTGTGGAATTTACAGCCTTAGCTCTCATTCTCCAGGGAGGGAAGAAGGGTTGGAAATGGAGTTAATGATTAGTTATACCTACATAATGAAACCTCCACACAAATCCCCAAAATACACCCATAAACTGGAAAGCTGGGATACTGCAACTCCACGGGATAGATGTTCCTGCACTTGGGATCCATGTTGACCTCTTCCTATGTATTGCTTCACCTGTCTATCTGTATCTTTTACCAAATCTTTTATCATATAATCAACTGGTAAATATAAGTAGGTGTGTCCCAGAATTCTGTGAGCTGTTTTAGCAAATAATCTAATCTAAGGAGGGGAATCATGGGAACCTTTGATTTGTGACCTAGACACAGAGAAGCTATGAGTAGCCTGGGGACCTAGTATTGATGCTTGCGTCAGAAGTAAGGGAGAGTCTGGGACTGAGCCCTTAACCTGTGGGGTCTGTGCTAACTCTGTTTAGTGTCAAACTGAGTTGAATTCAGGACACTCAGGGAACTTCACAGTGAAATGCTTGGTGTGGAAAATATAACCCCAGACATCTAGTATCAGAAGTGTTGGGATTGTGGTAGTAGTGTGAAAGTAAAGGAGAAACACACAACAGGACTCTGTCTTTTCAAAACACTTGCATTCTCCTTGTGTTTCCTGTTTCAAGCCTGAAAAATCCTATGGTAATATTCATACTAAAGTAAAGAATTCTGGAACTCAGAGACAGGTGTCGACTAAAAAAAAGATGTACAACTTGAGAGCTGCAAGTTAAGTTTCATGTGGGGAAAAATGAGGACTGTAGCCTCATCCCAGATACTGGGTAGGGGGGCTCAATTGGAAAAAAAATTGAGAAATACTCAGGGCTCAGCTGAAAGATGCTGAGTTCGATCTGTTGTAGGGGACTGAATGGTCTTTGCTGAGTGGTTACGTAACAGGCTGATTTGACACTTTTCCTCAATTTGACTGACATTATAGAATTTGTCAGGATAAAAGCGAGGAAAATACATGAGAGTTTTGCTCTGAAGAAAAGGGTCATGACTCCTGGCCAGTTTCAGTTTTCTATGGTGATTGAGAAATTTACGGGAGTAGTGGAGGCCTAATCCTCATTCCATGCAGTGGTCCCATAGAGAAACCCACTCATTAATAAAATACTTGCTCGTCCAGGGGCCACACATAAGAACTGGCCATTCAGACCTGAGCGGCCATGGTGATCTTCGATTGCTGGAGGCAGAATCTGACACGCAAAACGAGCTGAAACGACGCTGGGGTGACTCCTGGAGGAGTTAAGCTCACAAGCAGCACATGGGTCCACTACACAAGTTCACTAGTGATTTTTATCCCTGACAAATTCAGCTTAAAATGAGAAACAGAATCTCTTAAAAACAGAAACAAAGGGGTGTCAGAAAGCCAGCCTCTGACTAACACTCCAGCCAGATTCATGTAAAATACATACGGAGCTCATACATACAAGTACCTAGTTAACTGGAGAAATTATACTAAAAGAGATCGCAACCTAAAATGGCCAAATTGGGTTTCTTTTGATATTTCAAAATTGATATTTTTGCGTGCACAATTAGAAAAAGCTGGCTATGCTTACCTTGACTGGAATCAAGAAGCTTCTAAAAGAGGAAATGATAGAGTACATTCTTTGCAGGAAACCAGCAAGAAATTGCTTGAAACTATATCAGAACCAAAAACAGTTGCTGGTACTGACTCTGCCAGGTTGCAGGTCTGGTGGAACTGGGAAGTCACGTTTGGCTTTTAAGCCACTTGGCTTTTGATTTCTGAGCATCACTTTACCATCTTTTGGGGGCACTCTTGCCACTCGGCTTTTGATTTCTGGGCATCTCTTTGCCTTTTGTTTCATTTGGAGCATGATTCCTGACTGGTGAATTTCTGGTTCAGTTTGGTTTTGTTGGTTTGGTTTGAATGCACAGGTATCTGGTAAAAACTGCTAGAGCTAATATGAGAATTACTCACTCTAAGGTTCCACACTCCACCTGGGTTCTCCTTGGGGGAAAAAAAAAAATTTATTTTTTGAATGGTCAATCTATAGCTATGATCCAACGACAAGAAAAATGGCCTCAAAATATTAAATCTTTATTGACATAGGATAGGAAAATGAACTGAAGTTCCCTTACGTTCAAGACTTCCTCCTGTAATCAACAGCCTGGGGCTGATAAAACTAAGGCCCCTATCTCCCCAGAGAGACAATCCCTGCAGGGACCAATCTGCCCTTGTTATCAGGGCCAAGTTGAGCACTATGTGATTTAAATTTTGGCTATAAAACTATGATCACAGAAAAAAACAATTTTTGACAATGTGTTCTCAATATTCTTTAGACTCCAGAGAAAGCTTCAAGAAAAAAATTCTCTTTAAGAATTCTTGCCCTGAAGAAATAAATCTTCTTATACCTTTAGACCAGAGCTCTCTGGATCACTTACTAAACCATCTCTAATTCCTGAAACCAAAAGGAAAAAAAAAAGGTGGGGGGGAAGCCTTTTAAAATCTTATTCCATCCATTTGTTTACAACTAGTGACTTTCATATTGCGATATCTGATTCATAACTAAGTTTGGAAAAAAAAGCTATAGGATCTCTTGTTATGTCTATTTGGATGTATGTATGTCTCAGTGTGTGTCTCTTTTTTGGATAATATTGCTGATTGCTGAGATCAGTTTATAAATGAGCTCTAATCTAATTGGCCTTAAAAGAAAAGGTAAGCACTTACCAATCAAATAATTCAAAATACAAGAGAAATTAACCTAAATGAATTTCAGGTTCATGTGAATTGGGAAATATTCAGAATTAAATACCTGATATTAATTTTTGTTTGTTGATCTAACTAATGTAGACATGTCTAAGAGTAATTAACATTAAGCAGAATATTATCATTGTGGTGGTGGTTTAGTCAATAAGTCGTGTCTGACTCTTGCGACCCCATGGACTGTAGCCTGCTCCTCTGACCATGGGATTCTCTAAAGCAAGAATACTGGAGTGGGTTGCCATTTCCTTCTCCAGGGGATCTTCCTGACCCAGGAATCGAACCCAGGTCTCCTGCATTGCAGGCAGATTCTTTACCAACTGAGCTACAAGGGAAGCTACATTTTCATTGTACCTAGGTTTAAGATAAGTTAAATATTATTATATATGTTACAAGTTTGTCAGCAAGGAAATTACTTCGAGTGAAGAAACTTCTAAAAAATGTAAATGAGACATGAGCCCTCAGATAGACTCTATTAAAAATAATTATGCTTTTTAGGAATATGTGTCTAAAACAGTCTCTCTAGATGGGGGGAACTTGAACTTCTAAGGGTTGTGCTAAACTAAATGTTGGAAGTCTACTGAATAGCTAAGTCATTTTCAAATAAAATAAGATTTTAAAACATTTACTGCTGCTGCTGCTGCTGCTGCTGCTAAGTCGCTTCAGCCGTGTCCGACTCTGTGCGACCCCATGGACGGCAGCCCACCAGGCTCATTCTCCAGGCAAGAACGCTGGAGTGGGTTGCCATTTCCTTCTCCAATGCATGCAAGTGAAAAGTGAAAGTGAAGTCGCCCAGTCGTGTCCAACTCTTAGCGACCCCATGGACTGCAGCCTACCAGGCTCCTCCATCCATGTGATTTTCCAGGCAAGAGTACTGGAGTGGGGTGCCATTGCCTTCTCCAGAAACATTTAGTACTAAACGCTAATTTCCTCTTACAGAGAAACTAAAGAGATTTGGGATAAAAGATAAATGATGTTTGGTGCCATCCTAAAATGTTCTCTCTGACAAAACAAAGGTTTTAGAATTATCACTGGTATTTATGCTCACTAGAATTATCACTGGTATTTATGCTCACCAATCTATAAAATACTAATATAAAAGTCAGTTCTTGGTTGCTTAAGGAAAGCAGGAAGTGTGTTTTCAGTAAAGAAGGTATGAGGAATGGAATTGCGTTTTACGAAGGGAAAAGGAAGTAAGCCTGACTTACAGGTGGCTTTTTAGGATGGAAGAACAAAGTAATGGGTACAGAAAGTGATAAGAAGGTTTGTGGAAGTGAACCATGAGAAAAGAGTTTTGTATATGGTTTAAAATAAGTTTAAAACAAAGTTAATTAAGTTCACCTTTTTTTTTATGTCTTTTTTTTTTTAATAAATTTATTTATTTTAGTTGGGGGCTAATTACTTTACAATATTGTAGTAGTTTTTGCCATACATTAACATGAATCAGCTATAGGTTTACATGTGTTCACCTTTTAAATAAAGTAAGCTGGTGCAAAAACTTGAATTTAGCTTTTCTTTCATTTAGAGGACATCTTTTTTTCAGATATTGAATGGTCTTTGATAATGGATTTAAATTTCTTTATCTCTTAAATGAGCTGTTCTAAAATCCTTTACTGTTACTTTGGCTAAGTAAATTGCTATTGTTTCACAATGACCTATAACCCTATCTGACTGAGTGTTCTAAACTTTTTGACATCTGTTGACAAAACTTCCTAAATTATTCTAATGAAGATTTCTAACTAACTTTGGGATGCTTCAGAGGGCCCCTGAAACATCCCAAGAGAGATATTACACTAATCAGGCTCATTTTATAAACAGAATTACATGGGAAATATTGTCAAGTGAGGAATAAGTCTTGGGTTATATTTTATGGTAAATGTTACTAATATAGATATTCTAGAAACTGTATGGAGTTCCTAAAATTCTGATATATTTGGGTACAAAGTTATCAGTCCTAATTCTAGTTACTATCTCAAAATATTGTCAAAACACTAACTAAGTTTCGCAAATATGCTTCCTCTTAAAGAAGATTTATAGAAAGGACTTTTGGATAAATACCAGTTTCTGAACTAGGTAAGGGTTCCAATGGAAAACCTGATGACTTCACAAAGGTTAACAAAAGGACTGAATGAACAGGCAAATATGCTTATAGCATTTATGGTTTCTATCTGAAAAATTACTGGGTTGAATCTTTGTTTTCCAGGTGTAAGAAAAACTTTCTCCTCAAAATAACTATGATGGTAATTTGGTAAAATTACATTTTATAAACAAACTGAAACATTTATCTTTTCTCTCTATCTGAGCCCTCCAGAGATTGGAAGCTCTTAGTTTCCAGTAACTTTATCAGATAAGTTAGGAAGGTTATCTCACTAACAGGTACAGAAATCTCAAGGAATTTTGGAGACCTTAAGAAGTGAGGAATTCACTTACATCTGTTAGGCAAAATCTATGATAAGCCTTTGGCATGACTTTCCTATCTCTAAAGGTTTTATTTTAAAAGCTCAGTCTGAGACTTTATAAAACTCTCAGCAAAGAAAATGTCTATGATCAATTATGGTTATATAAATCATCAGGCCAAGTTTATTGAGACCAGATCTATATCACAAGCAAGTCTTAATTTGGTTATATTTGGTAAAAATGACTGTAATTTTAGGGAGAAAAAAATGTTTCAACGAATGTTAAATCCCAGTTTGTTAGTGGAGGTCTGTATCTACAAAGACTCATTTCCTGGATACTTCTTTGCTGTTAGGGTATATTAATGTAAAATTTAATTTAATTATTAAAGGACACTCTAGGGTTGTTTCTGAAACTTATCTCAGTAATCTGTCTTTGGATGAAGATTAGATGCCTCACGCATGACCTGTAACCAAGACTGGAAGAAGACATAATTTAAGGAACTGTCTCCAACCTGGATGGAAGGACCTTTCTATCAGGTACTCTTAACTAGCTCATGCCCAGTGAAACCGAAGGGAAACTGACTCTTGGGTTAACTCCCACTTCCAAAGGCCCCTAAGCTGGACTGGTCTATAGAGAGGCCTGCTGACCTCAAACTCACCTTAAAACAATGCTCAAACAGAGGAAACTACACTACACTAGTGTGAGAAGAAGAAAACATCAGAAGTAGACAGCATGCCCAAGATGCCGATCTGATTTGTATGATCATTTATAATGTTTTCTTGATTCCTTGGACCTATTGTCTATCAATCAAATGTTTTCTATCACGGACATGATTCTATGCTAGTTTAAAGCTCAATCCAATTGTTGGGTTGTGGCAAATTACCTGTGTCCAGTACTTCTGGGTTACCTTGGTGGGTTTCTGTTTGCTAGGTCTCTGACTGGATAACCCCTAGGAAATTTACTTTAGATGAATGTTCAGTCCTGTTCTATCTATTCATGATATTACTGGATGGGATCCTCTCACCTGGCCAATTAATAATACCTGTTCTGATGCTGGCCATAGATTTTAGTTTTCTCTTAGGGTCATTCCAACTCAAGTGGAGTGATGAGCTATGTCTCAATACAAAATTAACCTCTCATCTATTAAAAGGAAAACTCCCACAGTTATGGGGTAGATCTACATGGTTAACACCAAGCTATGGTCAGTTAAATCATACTAAAAACGATCAACCTGGTAATTATGAGAGAAGGCTGGGTGCTTTATAAACTATGCTTATTATTACCCTTAGAGAGAGTGATTGGTATGGAACTCAGTGGATTTGTGGCACTAATATATAGCTTTGACATCTACATGGATGGATATGAAAGTGTAGCCTGGGATTCCCATGAATTCAAGGTCATATGTATTAACAAATTAGAGGTAAGGAAATGGCAACCCACTCCAGTATTCTTGCCTAGAGAATCCTGTGGACAGAGGAGCCTGGTGGGCTGGTGTCCATAGGGTCGCTGAGAGTCGGACATGACTGAAGTGACTTAGCATGCATGCATGCATTGGAGAAGGAAATGGCAACCCATTCCAGTATTCTTGCCTGGAGAATCCCAGGGATGGCGGAGCCTGATGGGCTGCAGTCTATGGGGTCACACGGAGTCAGACATGACTGAAGTGACTTAGCAGCAGCAGCAGCAGCAGCAGCAGCAACAGGCAATCAGTCTACCATTGGTATGATCCCAATGGGTCAAAGATCTGTATTTTACTGGTATGACCATTTAGAAGCTGTGTGTGTGTGTGTGTGTGTGTGTGTGTGTGTGTGTGCACGCACGCATGCCTTCAATGGGGTTAGCAGATGTAAATGTAACTGGCCATATCGAAGCCTTAATAACTTTCATAAGCTTTAAATGACAGTAACCGGGCTATTCAGTTCAGTTCAGTCGCTCAGTCGCGTCCGACTTTTTGCAACCCAATGACTCGCAGCACACCAGGCCTCCCTGTCCATCATCAACTCCTGGAGTCTACCCAAACCCATGTCCATCGAGTTGGTGATGCCATCCAACCATCTCATCCTCTGTCGTCCCCTTCTCCTCCTGCCCCCAAACTTTCCCAGCATTAGGGTCTTTTCCATTGAGTCAGCTCTTCGCATGAGGTGGCCAAAGTATTGGAGTTTCAGCTTCAACATCAGTCCTTCCAATGAACACCCAGGATTGATCTCCTTTAGGATGGACTGGTTGGATCTCCTTGCAGTCAAAGGGACTCTCAAGAGTCTTCTCCAACACCACAGTTCAAAAGCATCAATTCTTCGGCGCTCAGCTTTCTTTACCGTCCAACTCTCACATCCATACATGACTACTGGAAAAACCATAGCCTTGACTAGACGGACTTTTGTTGGCAAAGTAATGTCTCTGCTTTTAAATATGCTATCTAGGTTGGCCATAACCTTCCTTCCAAGGAGTAAGCGTCTTTGAATTTCATGGCTGCAATCACCATCTTCAGTGATTTTGGAGCCCCCCCAAAATAAAGTCTGACACTGTTTCCACTGTTTCCCTATCTATTTCCCATGAAGTGATGGGACCAGATGCCATGATCTTAGTTTTCTGAATGTTGAGCTTTAAGCCAACTATTTCACTCTCCTCTTTCACCTTCATCAAGAGGCTCTTTAGTTCTTCTTCGCTTTCTGCCATAAGGGTGGTGTCATCTGCATATCTGAGGTTATTGATATTTCTCCTGGCAATCTTGATTCCAGCTTGTGTTTCTTCCAGCCCAGTGTTTCTCATGATGTACTCTGCATATAAATTAAATAAGCAGAGTGACAATGTACAGCCTTGACGTACTCCTTTTCCTATTTGGAACCAGTCTGTTATTCCATGTCCAGTTCTAACTGTTGCTTCCTGACCTGCATACAGGTTTCTCAAGAGACAGGTCAGATGGTCTGGTATTCCCATCTCTTTCAGAATTTTCCACAATTTTTTGTGATCCAAACAGTCAAAGACTTTGGCATAGTCAATAAAGCAGAAATAGATGTTTTTCTGGAACTCTCTTGCTTTTTCGATGATCCAGCAGTTGTTGGCAATTTGATCTCTGTTTCCTCTGCCTTTTCTAAAACCAGCTTGAACATCTGGAATTTCACAGTTCACATATTGCTGAAGCCTGGACTGGAGAATTTTGAGCATTACTTTACTAGTGTGTGAGATGAGTACAATTGTGCAGTAGTTTGAGCATTCTTTGGCATTGCCTTTCTTTGGGATTGGAATGAAAACTGACCTTTTCCAGTCCTGTGGCCACTGCTGAGTTTTCCAGATTTGCTGGCATATTGAGTGCAGCACACACTATTAGCCTATTGAATTCTGAGATGAGAAAGGCAGTGCAACACAACTGCAAGACCCTTGACACCTTACAGCATCTTAGGGAGATATCTGTGTTATAATTCAACGTGAATGCTATACTTTCATACCTGATAAATCTTTTAGTGTAACACATTTGATGAACCACATGGAAAATCATATTTCTGCTTTAAGTGACCCATTCCCTAGTCTTGATGATCTTTAAAAAATAACAAAAAACTGGTTGGGTGTGGGAGGTGATGGCTAAAATATTTACTTTTAATTCCACTAATGTTATTAACTCTACCATTTGTATTTTGCTTGATTCACCAGATTATTATTTCTTGTATTACCAAGTATATGACTGAGCCTCCAATGAAAATGGACTAGACTTGAAGCAGTTGATCAAATGTATAGCTTGATATATGATCAATGATTGTAACAGTGTAACTCTAGATATGGGAAGATGCAACAAAGGGAATACTTTCCTGGACCATAACTAGAAGACAGGTATCCAGAGATCTTTGACTATTAAGACCTAGACCAGTAATAGCACATTGGGTGGCCTATCAACAAAAACCTTCAGAACTGGGAATGAGCCTTCCCAGCAAAGCAGGACAAAATGGTCATGAAATGCCCCCAAAGTATGGTTGGATTTATGACCACAAGGGGGCCACGTAAACTACAAATTGGCACTTACCAAGAGCATTGACTGAACAACAAAGGCATTTGCCATCTGCCTCTATGGAGATTGAACCCCATGCTGCTATAGCTGTTGACCTTCAACAACCCCTGAGGGAGTTCAGGGTAGAGTGAGATACTCTGTGCTCCAGGAAAGCTAGTGGGACAGGTCTATAGATAGGTAGATGTTTTTAGGAACAGGTTTTATGGTCTCAATCCTTTTAACTCCTCATATTTAGAGAAGCACTAAATACCTTCATGGTGATATCAGATCCTCATGATTAACAAAAACCTTTTGTAAAATGAGTGATTCATGGTATTGAACTCCTTTCACCAAAACCTTATATATTGACTTTCCCTCACTGCCGCTGTGGAGCAGTCTCTCAGAGCTATCTGAGATGCTGCCTCCCAGGCTGCAGTCTGCATTTTGCCCCAAATAAAACTCAACTCGCAGGTCTCAAGTTGTACATCTTTTTTTAGTTGACACAGGGAACCACTTTTCCACAATGGCACTCATAACAAGTTGTGGAGGTAGGATGTGGGCACCAGTTACTGCATCAGAGGGTACTGGAAGCACAGTTTGTTCTTTCCTATCTTCCAGCTCCTTTCATTTTTATCCCTCTCCTACTCTCAGCTCCCTCTCCCTCTGTTGAAAATTTAAATACATTTGCACAGGGAACCCAGTTATGAACCTTTTTTTTCTTCCTTCACTAATAGCTAGCTACCAGGTTAAAAACATCAGATAAATTCTGTTCACAATAAATTGCATACAACAACTAAATTGCCCTTATCTGAGTTTAGCCTCTCTTATAGCAAAATATGCCACAGTTTGCTTTAAAGTATTAAACGAAGAGTGCCATAAAAAATACTCAATGATACAATTCTACTATATCACTCAAATGCACGTACAAAACTGAGATTAAATTGTTAGGTAGAAGAGAAAAAAAGAGTCCAGAATGGTGGTGGCTAAAAGACAAGGGAGGGAAAAGCCTGCAAAAATAGAACAAAAGAAGGTCCGAGGAAGAGGGAGGACCTCAGGTAAAACAAACAGCACTCCTGGCTAGCCCAATTTACATAGGGCAGGCCCAGGGGGAGGAGGGAAAAAAATATGAAAAGAGGAGCCAAAATTGGGCTGGGGGCCTCTCTTCACTTCTTTGGGGTCAGAATGCCCTCATGCCTTGAGGATGTATTTTCCTTTACTTTCTAAATAAAACTCAGCTGTAAATGGAGCTTTAACAGTCTGTCTGAGGGCTGTAACCCAGGTCCTTCCATGGCTTCAAACTTTTGTTGCGACGAGACAGAACTGAGAAAATTACAAACTCCCCTGACAAAATCATATAAGTGACTCAGGTAAACCTTAAATAAGTCATCCATAATCAAGGATTTCTAAACTAAAAACAGCCCCCAAATCCTACAAATTTAAATGCTCCATGTACAGCCATCCTTTGTCATAAGGACAAGGTGACAAAAATAAACAAATTCACTCTAACTTTGGAATCAGGAACTCATCTCATTTCTTACTTTAAAGACAATTATTAGGACCAGGAATATCAAACTACATGAAAGTAATACCTATCAGGACCCTATGGGGCTCCTGGGCAAAAAAAGCTTATAGTGCCATTTTTCGATTACAGAAAATAGGGTTCATTCAGCCTCCCTAACCTTCCCCGAGTTCCAACAGGCAGATTCAAATATGCTAAGGGAGGCAATATGGAGATAAGCAAGGAATAGACAAGCAACAATAGGGTAGCCTTGGGGCAAGGTCCTGGTTCCCCCTCAAAGGATATACATAACAATATACTTGAGACATTTTGCAGATACTGAAAACACAAAAGTTTTTTTCTGTGTTTTGTAGATACTGAAGCCTTCCCAGATGGCTCAGTCAGTAAAGAAAATGTGTCATCCCTCGGTCATGTCTCATTCTTTGTGACCCCACAGGCTGTAGCGTGCCAGGCTCCTCTGTCTATGGTATTCTCCAGGCAAGAATACTGGAGTGGGTTGCCATTCCCTTCTCCAGGGGATCTTCCTGTTAGGTACTTAGAATAGGAAAAAGGACTCCAGAATGGCGGTGGCTAAAAGACAAAGAAGGGAAAAGCCCATGAAAATAGAACAAAGGAAGGTCCGAGGACAGGGGTGAGAACCTCAGGTAAAACAAACAGCCCTCTTGGCTAACCCAATTTACACAGGGCAGGCTCAGGGGGAGGAGAAAAAACATAAAAAGAGGAGGCAAAATTAGGCTGGGGTGGAGGGGGATTTCTCTCCTCTTCAAGTCTTTTGGGTTGGCCCACCCTCATGCCTCGAGGATGTATGTATTTTCCTTAGCTTTCTGAAGAAAACTGAGCTGTAACACTGGCCCATCCGTTGCTTCAAATTTTTGTTGTGACGAGACAGAACCGAGGAAATTACAAACTTCCCCGACGTTCTAAATCCATTTTGAACCCAGGTCTCCTGCATTGCAGGCAGATTCTTTACTGTTTGAGCCGGTAAAGAATCTGCCTATAATACAGGAGATGCAGATTCGATCCCTGGGTCAGGAAGATCCCCTGAAGGCAGCAATGGCAACCCACTCTAGCATTCTTGCCTGAAAAATCCCATGGACAGAGGAGCCAGGTGGGCTACAGTCCACAGGGTCGCAAAGAGTAGGGCATGACTGAAGTGACTTAGCATGCACAGAGGCAGATACTGAAACCCCCAACAGGTGGCAGAAGTTAATGGTTTTCTGCACACCAGCACATAGACTCCAGACCAGCTGGAACCAGAAGGTTTTGATTCTGGCTCCCACTTACTTCACCACCAACACATCAGAAGAATGTCCATGAGCTGATCACACCCTCTTTGAACCATTGCTATAAAACTCACTAACCCTCCAGGTCAGGACACATAGTTCTGAAAGCATTTGCCCACTGAGGTACCCTTTGGCTGGGAAAGCAATAAAGCTATTTTTTTCTACTTCACCCAAACTCTATCTCTGAGATTTAATTTGCTGTCAGAAGACAGAGGGATTTGGCTTCAAAATCAGAAAGAAAACTTGAGGCAAGTTATCTTTAGACTGTACTTCAATTGGTCTATTTCCCAAGCTATACTTTAATGATGATTCACTGCACTTCTTTTAATCATTCTAATGGGTCAGAGAGATCATTGTAAAAAGAGCTTGTCCATAAATGCCACAGGTAAAAGAACCGATGAAACTAGCAAGGGTTATTGAACATGTTAGATTCAGTTTACTTATTCCAGTATACATTTGGGGACTCAAAATGAAATTCATCAAATACATCTTGTAAATTATTTGCTACAGCAAACACGATCATTCTCATTATCTCCAAATATTTACTAAGAATCCGTGTGCTATGATTTAAGAACAAGACATTGTATAAAAAATGCTTTCTGCTCACATTATATAATGATTCTAAACTTGGCTATAGGTTAGAGTCAACAGGGGAGTTTTGGAAAATAGGCAAAGCAAAACACAATGCCCAGGCCTCACCCCAGAACAACAAAAATTAAAACACTTTGACTGTGGGATGAAAGCATTATTATTTTTCAAAACCTGTTAGTTTCTTTTTTCCAGTTTGACAATCACTGATCCAGTAGGTAGGCAACAAATACTTGCTGCATTGAATGATGGGTCTTATAACAGTCTTAGGGGAATTCACTTAATGAATACAAAAGAAAAGGTTTGTAATTAGCATATTAATATTAATAGTCTGCATATTAATAAAAACTTATAAAGTACCTGAAGGTGCTTAAAAACAATTTGTTCTCTGGTAACTCCTTCAAATAATTCTCCTGCAAGTTGTTTACAGTGCTAATTTCTATTATCTACACACAAGGCTAGTTTGTTAAGTAACTGTAAATTTCATCATATCTTTTTTTTAAAACCACAAGTTTTCTTTTTCTAACATTTAAATTTACAGGCTTTTGTTAAATGTAAAATTAATGATTAATGACAGATATTTTGCACCTCTATATTCCAATACTAGTTACTATCTGAAAGTCATAACATCTCAAACAAAATAACAAAACTGTAAAATTTTTCAGGGACTTCATTTTGCCCTCTGAGCCATTGACCCACAGACTTTTACAAAGTTATGTAAAAGTAAAGCTCAGTTTTCTCCAAACTTTTCAGGAAAGCCTTCAAGAAAAGATGAATATTTTGTTGTACAATATTTTCTCTTTGAAGTGTTCCTAAGCTAGAGTAAAATAGAACTATACATACACATTTTTAGTTATATGTATGTACTTCATATATACATATATATATATGTAATTAATTTACATATGAGAAGTGATGCCATTAAAAAGGCAGGAAGGAAGGATCAGGATGCTAGGGAAAGATCAGGCAGAGGTTTTGGGATGCCTTGCTGACTGGTCTAAAGAGTCACAGTGCCTAGAGCATGCCAAGTACATTCATGTTTATATTCCTTCTCCATCACATACTCTCCTGGTAAACTCTTATTAAAAGTTCTCTTCATCCTCCAGGTCCAGCTCAAACTCACAATTTCTCTAACAGTATTTGTGTATCCCTCACAGTAAAGATAAAGGACTTACTAGGTGGTATAGTGGTAAAGAATCCCCTTGCCAATGCAGGAGCCCCAAGAGACTCTGATTCAAGCCCTGTGTTGGGAAGATCCCCTGGAGAAGCAAATGGCAACCCACTCTAGTATTCTTGCCTGGAGAATCCTATGGACAGAGGAACCTGGCAGGCTACAGCCCATAGGGTCAGAAAGAGTCAGACATGACTAAAGTGACTGAGTACATAGGCACAAGGTCAGAAAAATCAAGTGAGTCCTTAATAAAAGAGGTTACATGATCCTTGAAGTACTTTTGCTAAAATCTGCCCAGTGTGATATTTTGACTGGGAAAATCAAACTGCTCACTTTTTCATACATTTCATCATTTAAGTTTTAACAGGGCTATCCTGGTGGCTAGCAATAAAGAATCTGCCTGCAATGCAGGAGAGGCTGGAGACATGGGTTCGATTCCAAAGATCCCCTGGAGAAGGAACTGGCAACCCACTCCAGTGTTCTTACCTGAAGAATCCCATGGACAGAGGAGCTGGGCAGCTTACAGCCGATAGAGTTTCAAAGAGTTGGACATGATTGAAGTGACTCAGTTAAACATTATTCAAATTTACATAACCAAATGCCAGTAGTATATTAGTATACACTGTATATTTGTATACAGGTATCTGGTTCCAACATTTCATGGCAAATAGATGGAGAAACAATGGAAACAGTGACAGACTTTATTTTCTTGGGCTGTAAAATCACTGCAGATGGTGACTGCAACCATGAAATCAAAAGACACTTGCTCCTTGGAACCCCTGGAGGAGGAAATGGCAACCCACTCCAGTATTCTTGCCTGGAGAATCCCCATGGACAGAGAAGTCTGGCGGGCTACAATATATGGGGTCACAAAGAATCGGACACGACTGAGCAACTAAGCACAAGCTCCTTGGAAGAAAAGCTAAGACGAACCTAGACAGCCTATTAAAAAGAAGAGACATTGCTTTGCCCACAAAGGTCCGTATAGTCAAAGCAATGGTTTTGCTAGTAGTCATGTACGGATGTGAGAGCTGGACCATAAAGAAGGCTGAGCACTGAAGAGGTGATGCTTTCAAAATGTGGTGCTGGAAAAGATTCTCGAGAGTCCCTTGGACAGCAAGGAGATCAAACCAGTCGACCCTAAAGGAAATCAACCCTGAACATTCATCGGAAGGACTGATGCTGAACCTGAAGCTCCAATACTTGGGCCACTGATGAGAAGAGCTGACTTGCTGGAAAAGACCCTGATGCTGGGAAAAATTGAGGAAAGGAGGGGAAGGGGGTGACAGAGGATGAGATGGTTGGATGGCATCATTGATTCAATGAACACAAGTTTAAGCAAACTCTGGGATATAGTGAAGGACAGAAGCCTGGCGTGCTGCAGTCCATGGGGTCGCAAAGAGTTGGACATAACTGAGCCACTGAGCAACAGAGGAAGCCTAATCAATCATATAGGATGACCTACTTCCTGTTAGCCCACCTCAGGCTATCCCAGGCCAAAACCTCCAATCAGGGCATACCTGAAGCCTTCCCTTTTTTCACTGTAAAGCTTTTACACTCCACTGCCTGCCTTTGAGTCTCAGTTTCAGGTGTTGGTGGCTGATTCCCTTACCATAGCAAGCTTAATAAATAGCCTTTGCTTGTTGTCATTTGTTGTTTTCTTAACCACAAAAGATAATATTTACTGGTTCAATAAAGGGAAATTACATAGAGTCATTTTTGCAATCAACCATTATCTTAGCTCTGTTCTGGCACAAAAACAGTGTTGATATACAAAATACTGAGGGCTTCCCAGGCTGTAGAATCCTATGGACTGAGAAGCCTGGTGGTCTCCAGTCCATGGGGTTGCAAAGAGTCAGACAGAACTGAAGTGACTTAACACGCATGCATGCACACATTACTGAATCATGTGTTTCTCTTGTAGGACGATACCTCCATGAGCAAACATCAATCACCTCCATTTCTAGAAGCTGATAATTTCTACAAGCTCCTTCCACTGAACTTCTTTTTCCCAATCATTTCACAGCTAAATCAAGTCTATCTGCAAGGCTTCTTTGAGAGGAGTGTACAACTGTCATCACTAACTTGACTGTGCTTACCTATTTTAGGTTTTATTTTGAGAGAAGGAGAAAGGAAAAAGCAGAGGGAAGCAAAGTTACAAAGAAAGTGATGCTAATTTTGCCAGGCAGCCAAAAAAAACAAATAGAATATTTTAAGCATAGTTTTGTGATAGTAACATTTACTTTAAACACTCCTTTGTCTAATCATAATGTAATGTTAATTAAAAATATGAGTGGGTCCAAAAAAGGAAAGAGATTAGTCAAAGAAATAAGCCAAATATTTAAGTTCTAATTTATTTAGCTCTCTGCATTGTGGCTGTCAAATAATTATCCAAAGTTGAATCACACCTATCATTATTAAATTTGTTGGGTAGAAAAACTGGGACTAATCTTTCAGTTTAATTACATCACTCACAAATAATTAAAGTAACTGGGGAAGTACATTGAAATTATAAAAACACAAGGAATGTGTGTATTTTGTGATAAAAATTATGAGAATTGAATTAATTATGGGAATGATTAAAAAGAAAGCTAAGTGCTCATTTTCATATCAAACTATTAAAATTCCATGTAAATATATACATGGTCTATTAGTACTAGTCAGTAGTTTCCAAATCATATATTACGGTAGTTCTGTTTAAAATTAAATACAACAGTGACAAATGTTAAATATTTTAATGCATTATACACATGTTAATAATGATAACTGCTTTATACACATGCAGTGGCATACACACATATATGTGTGTGCATATATGTGTATGCAAAATACTTATGTCAAATATTTATAATTGTGACCATATGTGATTTCCCAATATGAATTTTCCTGAACAAATATTTTAAAAATGTTGTTAAATTATAATATTTAAACTAATATGATCCTGATATAAACTAGAAGAATAAGTTTGATAGTCTAGAGGTAGTATAGATAAAAGAATATCTATATAGATACTTTTTTTAGTAAATGTTACATGTAGAGACCTAAAACAGAATAAGGAGAGGGTGATAAATAGTGCTGGTATTTACATAAGTCTATAGAGAATATCACTTTAGATACTCAACCACATAAAATTTATATTTTTTGTACCTCATGCAAAATTAATATGATTAAAAAGCAAGCACATTTTGCTACTTCTAATGATATATTTTCACTATATGAAAAGCTAAGATCTCACTAGGCTAAATGGGTAAAGAGCATGTACACATAATTTATAAAATAGGTAGTAAAATAACTAATGAATATACTCATTGCAAATATACAAATGATCCTATTAAATCTCAAAAATATAAAAAAATGCAATTAAAAACACAGAACAATTTTTCTCCTATTAAATTAGCAGAGACTAACTAGTTTGTGAACCACAGGCAATTTCATGCACTGTTGGGGGAAATGAAAATTGGTAAAATGTTTTTGTAGCACCATTTATCAATAGGTATCAATAATCTTTAAAATATTCATATTCATTGTCCCTTAATTTGAGTTATACAAATGTGTTCTAAAAGAATATTAGAGATAAAACAGCAAGTCCCTTCCCCTAAACCAACACGAAAGAAAACAAACAAGCAAAACAAAATGAAAAATATATGGGATACTATATATAGATACTAGACTATCAAAGAGGCAATAATTTTTTATTTTTAAAATATTTTCAACCACATAGGAAATATTCATATTATAATTTTAATCAAAGAAAAACAGAAAATAAAACTATACATTTTGAACTCAAATATGCATATGTTTTTCAGTCATTAAGTTGTGTCTGACTCTTTGCATCCCATGGACTGCAGTATCTCCCAGAGTTTGCTGAAACTCATGCCTATTGAGTTGGTGATGCCATCCAACCACTTCAAACTCTGTTGCCTCCTTCTTCTCCCAGCCTCAGTCTTTCCCAGCATCAGGGTCTTTTCCAATGAGTTGGCTCTTTGCATCAGATGGCCAAAGTACTGAAGCATCAGCATCAGTCCTTTCAAAGAATATTCAGGGTTGATTTCCTTTAGGATTAACTGGTTTGACTGGGTATCTTCTTGCTGTCCAAAGTACTCTCAGGAGTCATCTCTAGCACCATAATTTGAAAGCATCAGTTCTTAGACTTAGCTTTCTTTATGGTCCAATTCTCACAACCAAACATGACTACTGGAAAAATCATAGCTCTGACTATACAGACTATTGTGGGTAAAGTGATGTGTCTGCTTTTTAATGGGCTGTCGAGGTTTGTCATTTTTTCTTCCAAAGAGCAAGAGTCTCTTAATTTTGTGACTGCAGTCACTGTCTGCAGTGATTTTGGAGCCCAGTGGGTTGCCATTTCCTTCTCCACTCTTAGAGTGAGGGTAGTTTCAAAGAGTTGGAGACGCATGAGCAGGACCCAGTCACCTGGCACTGGGCCAAACTGCATAGGCTCAGACAGATATTTGAGATATACAGGACTTCCACTGCAATTTCTTGGATGAGGAGTTAGAAGCCTCAGGACTTGGGTAGAAAAATACTGGATGGTAAAACTGACATCAACTTCGATTTCAAAGTAGCTATTTCCCTCTTAGTGAGTGACAGTATACACTATCACAGGTTTGGAATGATTCCTTATAAATCATTAGGACTCAAGGAAAGGTCCAGTTTGTCCTGTCCCTTTATATTCTAAATGACTAGAGAAGAGGTGAATCTAGCAGACCATTATAGGTATGTTTGAAACAGCTAGACTAGAAGGAGGTCACAGAAAGTCAGATACCAATGTCAAAATATATCAAGAGGTCCTTAGGTATTAGAAAACATACAAAGTCATGGAAATTTAGAATTCTGATTGATCATATACTTGTGTCATCAAACTGTGTATATAAACAATGCTCAACATCACTTATCACATAAGCATTAAACTCATGCTGGTTTGATGATAATAGATTTTATATCATCTTTGGCATGAAGAGATAGAAGTGAGGCATTTGGGTGGCTAAATTTTATCTTAAAATTTTCTGAGGAAGCCTGGACCTATAGACTGGCATTTTCCAGATAATTTTACTTGCAGCAAATTAAGAAAATCAGAATCATTTTACAAATTTAATATCTGTTGGAACACATATGCTGAACTTGGTATCCTTAAAAATGTAGCATAGTGTTGTTGGCACATATGGAGATCTCAGAGATAACTTTAGCAATGAGGATTGGTGGTAAATTCTACTATATCTAGGCAAAAATTCAATTCATATTAGTATAGAAAATATTTCACTTAATTTATATTCTTACATATTTTAAAGATATTTGTTCAATTCTTTGCTCTGTGATTGTATGTTATGATAATCTTTTACATTGTTATGTGTCCTACGTCTCTATACTTTGAAAAAGATAGATCTTTGCATTAAACAGGGGAAGCATTGAGCAAAGTTTCAACAAGTTAAAGTATTAAACAATCAAAATTATATTACCAGAGTTGAGCTCCACAGATAAGAATTTTTTTAAATGTTGGCAAGATGTGTACATCATCAATGAATAGAATCAGTTTAAACCAATGTCTATTAAATTTGTCTCAGGAAAATCATGTGAAATAGGCATAAGAATGTGAAAGCAACAGTAGGATTTCTCAGTGTCAGTGGAGAGTTTTTGGAGGTGGAGAAGTAGTGTTTGTGAAATACGAGGGGATATTTGAATCCAATGGAATATCTGATCTGGAGGAACACTGAAGAGGATTTACGTAGTTGGTCTAAGAATGGCAAAAAAAAAAACCCCTAGGAAACAAAGAAGCTTTTTTCCACTAATCAACACATAGATGTCTCAGTTTGCCAATCTGATGATATCTTGCCAATCAGGATGAAAGAGGTGGTGTGTAAAGAAAGCGAAAACAAAAATAAAAACAAAAAACTCAATGATCTGACTTGCCTTTTAATCGACCCTGACTCAAGAGAACTCATGACCATCACAGAGATGTGCAACTCAGCAGCAGACCACAATAACAGGAACAAAAGATAAATCTTTACATAAATAATCATTGGAAGCATACAATTAAACATAAAATAATAATAAAAACATAATACTAACATTGTTATCTGCAATGCTGACGACTCCAAGAGAGTGGAAAATGCTTATAGACTATTGACAGCAAATGTATGCCACAGATCAGATACAGAAAAGTTTGTCATTTTTCTGTGAGATTAGGAAGTCAAGAGAGTAAGAAATAAGAAAGAATCAGGGGTGAGGGATCATTAAAAGAATTTGGTAAGAAAGATAACTGGGATATAGTATGTATTATAGCACTATAACCATCACAGCCATCAGACAGATCTGAATTCAACACTTCCAAGTAGCATAATATAAAAATTCAGCTGTTTCAGTCTGAGTTGCTACCCCATTAGAAACATTTATTACTTTCCAGGTTCACACAAGTTTTAAAAAAAAGCACAGGTCTTGAACAAATGTAGCTTTATCCTGGTGTTTAAAATCATTTGGAACATTTTATTGTTCATTTGCTTCATTTCTCAGCAGTAAGTATATTCCTAGACATGGCTCAGGAAATTAACTGATTTTTTTGTTGAATAGATGATCTACCCTTTGGCATAGGGCAGTGCTATTGATTTTGTCTGCAGAGCTGGCTCTCAGGCTCCTACGAAAGCTTGTGCTATCGTGGACTCTGAAAGATGTGGTGAGATTCCCAGAAACCTAGAAGGGTTTTCTTCCAGACCCCAGCATCTTCTGGTATGACAGCATGCTCATTCTTTCGGATGGGGATCATGTTCTCATAGAAACGGAGCTTCAGGCAACAGAGATTCAAAAAAAAAAATAAGTGTATTTGGTTCTTGTGGTTAGGCTTTTGACCTCTCTTGTGTTTCATAGTACTTGAAATGTGAACCTCCAGATTCTTGCTAAAATAATTTTCATCTTTGCAAATCAATGACATTAACTTGCCTCCAGTACCATGAAGAGAGGTTTTCCTTTCAAACGTTTGCCTCAGTATAACTTCCTGAGAGTTGCAATGATGTTTACATGCTTGATCTGTGAGAAGTCGCAGGTGGGATATTCAATAACGTTGAGCAATTGAGCCAGTAACCCTCTTGGGTTCAGTTTCCTAGGATGATTAACTTCCCACAGTGGGCAATTAGTTGTTGCTATGCTCCCAGTCTTTCTGGCACTACTGTGCCCTGATCCCCGTTTGTCTGTTATTAATAAATTATGATCTGGTCTCTAATTATCTTTGATTCAGAGCCTTTGAAGAAAAAAGCATGTAATCATGAGAAAATAGAAGGGATAACAACTCCCAGATATTAAATCAATACACATGCCTGGATTTATTAGAGTTTTATAATGTCACATCTATTGCTAATTCATAAAATGTTGAATTTGCTTCTAATGAACTCTTTTTAAAGTCAGTGATTTCATGTGATTACAAATATTTGTTTATTTACAATTATTTTAAAATAAAATAGTACCTGATTAAAATATTTTGTGTAATACTTACTTTTATCAAAGCTTAATCAAGTTCTGAAAGTACATAATCCTAGTTGTTAATGTGCCAAATATATCGACAGATGCACGCTGTCCATAACTTGAGGAGACTGACAGAGAAGTACAATCATGTTGATGTTATATTATAATTTATAAAACTGAACACTGCTTGATATCACCAGGTATGTCACCATACCGGCATTAGAATGTCCAGATGTCAAATAAATAATGTAAGCTAGTGAAGATTTCTTAATTCCTATGCAATACTTTGACATCATTGCATGTATTTTCTGGATGACACCAAAAGTTTCATTACTCAGGAAGAAAGCACATGTATGGTTTAGGTATTTTATTGTGCTCATGTCAGAGTTACAAACATTTTTTTTTTTCCAAACTATGAACATTAATAGGGGAAAATGAGACAAAGCACTTCAAATAGAGATTGATGCCCAGTTTATCTTTAATTCAATAATTTATGAGTCATTCATTCAATTAGGTTATGTGGGAGAGCCACAGAAGTCTTTATCCTCTAAATACTTACTGGCGGGCAGAAGAGAGAACATATTTACTATAATTTGTGGTTGAAAGCATTACATTCCATGAGAAATTCTAGTACATTGTTGAGATTTAAGCAGAAGGAGAGAATACTTTGGCTAAAGGAATTGAGGGAGGTTTTATGATAGAACAAACAGTTGATGTGGCTCTTGACATGTGAGTAAGGTTTAAATATTGAGAGATGAAGTGAGGGATATGAAAAAAGACACTGGATGAGAGCCTCTCTCTTCATTCTTAGGTCATGTGCTTTGTCTGAGATTGACTCTACTTCAGATTCAGGCATGAGCTCTAAAAGGACTGCCATGCAGTATGCCTTCCCATACTGTTCTTAGTTAAGGTCTCAGTGCTATTGATTGATTTACTCTGTGGGGCTGTGTATCAGGTTCCTCTTAGAGCCTGTGCCACCTGTGAAAATGCAGGTCAAGAGCTCTAACATGAGGGCTAGATTCAAGATGGTGACCAGTCCCACTTTAGAAATCCAACAATCATCTGGTCTCCTGCCTCCTCATGGACCACTCCTTCTCTGTCTCCTCTGGATGGATATTCCTATTCAGTCTATCTCTTAGTACATATCAGAGCCCTTGGGCTCTACCTAAATAAGCTCATTTTGATCAGTGCCTTTAAATACCATAATAGTGCCAGAGCATTCCTGAATCATGGGTCTTCAGTTGCATAGCAGGCAAAATTTTAGCATTTGGATCTACAAGTGTTGGTACTTTCAATTTTTAAAAAATTTCTGGAACTTTTTATCTATATGATCTACAATTATCTTTTTGATAAACCACTTTGAATTTGGCTTCTGTCATATGCAACGGAAGGAACTGAGGTCTAAAACACATATAGTGATAATGCTGAAAAGCTGATTTAAAGCATGTTTTCAGGAGTCTCAAACTCTGGCTTCACTTTGCCAGTCATCCAATCATTGGACATTTACTGACAACTAACACCAGAATCTGTGTTCAACACGAACACATATCTATCAGGGCAGATACATATAAAATGATGAACTTAAATTATTTCAATTGAAAAAAAAAAGTTTTGAGGGAAAACAAAAGTGAAATTAACTAGCTTTCACAAAACCAGGAATGGCTATGGGAGTGGTGATATTTGATATGTATGATTCTAGAATAGACATAGCTTACCATGTATAATTTTCAAGTGTATAATGAAGGGAACATTTACTATAACCCAATATGTTCTTTTCTTATTAGTTAATTAATTATTCATTTTGGCTACATTGAGTCTTCTTTACTTTTGCATGAGTTTTCTTTAGTTGCAGTGAGCAGGGGCTTCTCTTTGCTGCAGTGCAGACTTCTCACTGCAATGGCTTCTCTTATTGCGGAGGTCAGGCTCTGGAGCACATGGCCTTCAGTAGTTGAGGCTCACAGGGTCTAGAGTATGGGCTCAGTAGCTGTGGTGCACAGGCGTACCTGCTCTGCAGCATGTGGGATCTTCCCAGACCAGGGATCAAACCCATGTCCCCTGACATTGGTGGGTGGATTCTTATCTACTGTACCACCAGGGAAGTCCCTAACCCAATACGTTCTTTCATTTACTTTAGGGTCAAGATATCACTGACATTAACTTCTAAGGGTTATTTTATTCATATCATATCAGTTTAGAAAGTTTTTAAATGTTAATACTATTATTTTTAGCAGTAGAAACCCACTGGCTTCACATATAAGGTTCAGAGTTTCACCAAAATCACATAGTTGAATGATGTAAGTCATAGGAAAGTTAAATAGTGAAAAGGAAGGATCTTAAGAGTTAGAGCTGTGCCCAGGAACCCAGGCCCTTATCAACTAACGGTATAATTTATGTTCTAGACAGTGTCCTAAGGGGAGGGAACCTGCAGATAAAAATCCCTGTAATTCTGAAGCTTATATTCATGTATGGGAGACAGAATATAAACCAAATAGATACAAATATACACACTTTCTTCTGCATTGCAGGCAGACTCTTCACCAACTAAGCCACCAGGGAAGGCAAAATATACACACAAATATTAATATGTATATTATAATGGCAATGGGTGCTGTAAAGAGACAAATCAGGGTAAGGAAGATCTGATGCACAGAGGAAGGAATCATGGGCCATCATTTTAGAAAACTCAATTGAGAGAATGAGGTTAAGCAAAGAAAGGAGAAAGTCCTGTTTCTTTCTTGGGCAAAAGAGTTTTAGACAGTAAGAAGAGCCAGTGAAAAAGCCTTACAGCTAGGCTATTTTTACAATATTTAAAAAATATCAAGGAGATAACTTTTATGAAGTATAAATTGGAGATAGAGCTAATAATGAGACATAGAGTTGTGAGATATTACATTTGAAGTCCTTGGAACAGTGCCTACTAGCAGGTCATATGTCATTCATCTAGAAAATATTAAACTTACTGTTATCAATATTACTATTGTGTTGCTTCCACTAGGCAAAGATGCTTCTCTGAAGGTTTTAGAATACTGCATACCCTATAAAAAGGATTCATTTCAGAAGCTATTGTGTTTTTATATAAAATGTGGGCAGAGCTCTGGCACTTGTCTGAACTAAATAGCTGCATTCAAAATGCCTGTACAATTATCTTATTTGGCTACAAAGGAGCTTGAAGAAAAGTTTCTAGGTCCAGCACATTTTAGCATCAAGCCATTGTTTTTCCTAACATAAGAATTATGGCAGGGATTTAATAAGAAGTCAAATACTTCTTGAATTAATGAATTATACCACCATTTTTTCCAAAAGAAAAAAATTCCCATGAAAAAACTGATTTTGGTTTAAACTCTTTTATTTAACTCTGAAACTTCAATACTTTGGCCACCTGATGTAAAGAACTTACTCATTGGAAAAGACCCTGATGCTGGGAAAGATTGAAGGCGGGAGGAGAAGGGGATGGCAGAGGATGAGATCGTTGGATGGCATCACTGACTCAATGCACATGAATCTGAGTAAGCTCCGGCAATTGGTGTTGGACAGGGAAGCCTGGTGCGGCTGAAGTCCATGGGGTTGCAAAGAGTTGGACACGACTGAGCAACTGAACTGAACTGACTGATGTATCTTCAAGACATACATTCTCTCATGCCCAAATGATGATATAAACTTCAGTGAATATTACATACCGATGATAGTAATATATTCGTAATATATCAAATTTAAGTCTATATCACCACTGAGAAATTAAATTATTTGTAATTAAAAGACATCTTAATCAGGAGCAAATATCTGGTTTATAAAATATTAAAGAAGTTAAAGGGGATAAAAGAGAGTAAGTTCAAAGTGAGGGTAGAGTCTAAATGCTATTATATTTTTGTGTGTTTATCAATCATTTTAGCACAAGGAGAAATATGTATAATTCAACGTCATTGTCCTTTGACCATTCCTAGTACAGACTTTTTTCAGTAATTTGCTAGTGCTTTAAAGATAATTCCCCAAATTTTTGTTAGGTTTTGTCCACATCTCTTCATTTAGTTTTTCTTTTATTTGACAAAACTTTAATTGATTCAGTATACTCCAGGTACTACAAGATAGATAAGATTTTCTAAGTCCCAACAAAAATTGCCTTGAATGAGATAGGAAAAGTCCCTTTAGACTCATATCATTTAGCTTCTAAATAAGTATATTTACACAATACAAACATAAAATAACCTGTTTATGAAAAGTAAAATAAAATAGCCAGAGATATTTCTATCATAAGACAGATGCTCCCTTAAATTCAAGAATGTGCATCCAACAAAATGAAGTAATTAAAGTTTCATGCAAAAAATTTGCTGGTAAAGAAATATAAATCTCATACCAATTTTTAGTAAAGTGTGTTTTCCTTTAACCTGCAAATTCCTAGTCTGAACATCACAGTCTGTGTAATTAAAAAGAATTAATATGAATGAACAGTGCCCAAATTATAAGTTGCTGCTATTTTTTAATAAGTAATATACTTCTGCAATATAGTAGATCCAAAATTGTCAAGATTTGGGTTTATTAATGCTGAAAATTAAGCTTCTCTTCTTAGAGGTAGATATCATTTTAATTCAACTGAGAAATACACTAAATATTTCTAGACACTAAAGTTTAGTTATTCTTGTATGGTAGTTTCTGATGCATATGTGAACGTGTGTTGTGCTATACTACGTTCTTGTAGCAAACAGTAGGAAGTTTTTATGACAAGATTGGTGGAATTAGCTTCTTTTCCAGAAAGCACCAAAAAAAAAAAAAATAGAGCATTCTCCCTAAGTCACTTCAGAGAGAATAGATCACTGGGGCACGATCCAGCCAGGCTCTGGCTTGAGCAGGCCTGGCAGTCCTCAATAGAAAACAGACTGCTTCCCAGCTAGCAATTCTGAAGGTGAATCACTGCTATTCTAATAGTAAAAGTAAGCAATGATTTCTTAAGAAAACTTTGAATGCTCTTAAATGAACAAGAACTAGAACAAAGATAATTCTGGGGAAAGAAAAAGGATGTTCAAAGGAAGTAACAGTGTTTTATGAAATTTATTTTATGAAAATAAAGTGTCTCGACTGTAATTTAAAGATGTAGTCATATATCATTTTGTAATACAATATGCAGGACACTGAAAATGCCTAATTCTATATATTTATCAGTTGAATAGGTGCCGAAGAGTCAAAAGTAAATGAGTAAAACAGTACAAAATCAATATGAATATTGATTTCTTGACTTTTTGAATCATAGTATATTTTCACATATTTCTTTAGGTTCTAATACTTTCATGAAGGCTTATTAGGTTTTCTGTAATAGTCTAACATCACAGCATTTTCAAATGGACAGCTCTCATTACTGAATATCCCTTCTAACAGTGGCCTGGATGAAAAATGAAAATATGTTTGTTGCAGGAATAGAACACACTCAAGCTTTTGTTCATTTATTTTTTTAGAAAGATTGATTATGCTTTGATCAATGTCAGGAAACACCTTCCTTGTAAGCTCTTGTTGGGGGCTCTGCCTCTTTGTTCAAAATGAAAAATGTAGATATTTAATGCACATATTAATGTATCTATTGATATAACATTCAATAAAATTCACTTTAAATCAGTATACATTCTGATTGATATATTCAGGTTGAAATCATTCAGAAGTTGAATTTAAATGCAGTCATAAAAATGGGGTGGTTATTTCTCAAAATGCTTGTTTTCCAGAGTGTCTACTTTGTATCCATCACCCTGTTAGGATAGAACACTGGCTAAACTGGAATTATTAGTCTTATTCTCTCAAATAATAAGCACAGACACAGGCCTTCCTAAACACTAAAACTGAAACCTTAGAGAGGATATATTGACAAATACTTTTGAGAGGAAAAAATAAAACTCAGGTTAAAATAAACTACATCAGGAAAAGATATGGTTATATTAACAGCATAATAAATAATAGTAAGTTAATACTATTCATGTGAAGAGAATACACCTGGAAAAGAGAAATTGTGTGCTTTAAAGTTAGCACTCACACGGACAAGGTAAAGCTTAAGAAATATATCCTACATAGAGGCTATCTAATGATATATCACTTGCCTGATTTGTTTTGGGATGTGATTAGCAAACGGGCAGATCAAGGTAAGGCAGAGATCAGCTGCAGAAATTCAGAAGCACAGCTTCCTGTCTTACCTTCCACTGAGGAGAAAGCCGATAACCACGGCCAACAAAATGACTCCGACTGTCACAGACACAGCAATTATAGGAATCTGGCTTTGATCGCTGGATGCTGCAACTGCTGATAGGAGACAGAGAAAATGGAGCCTGTGGTTAAAGTGATCATATGCATTCAAATAAGAGCTGCTTAATAGTCAGTAATCAATGCACGGTTTAAGCAATTCACCCACACTTGGCTGAGGTTTCCCCCTAATATCTCTTCTCAACCATGTGTAATTGAAAAGACATTTTTAGGAGAAAACATTTATTTTCCAAATGGAAATTTGGAAGACCAACTAAGTCACTGATTATTTTCTTGTCATCATAAAAAATGAATGTCATTGTTCACATAGTATTCATTTAGCAATCTTAGGCTTGCAAGAAAAAAATTGGAACTTATTCTTTAATTTCAAACACCTCCTAAATAGGAGATATTAATATATGAGATTTGATATTTTTAGAGTTTGCATGTGGCTGTTCTCTAGGAAAAAATGCCTCATTATCTTAGAAAGGACTTTTTCTTAGAGACATCAGTTGAAATGTCCAAAATGATGTGGCTATGACCTCATATGACATCACTATTATCAATGTAATTTTAAAAATCAGTATTTCAAGAATATAATCACTAAATATACCTCCATTATTGGGACCACATTTTTAAAAATATCAATATCATTTAGAATTTTAAGTCTACATTAAGATTAGGTTTGTTTACATGATCTTTTTTAATACATGTATTTAGATGAAATATTTTATATTTTAATAACACAATTACCATAATAAGAGGAATATGGACATAATCAGATAGTTGCATCTAAAAAAGCAGATAAATTTTTCTTTTGTGCTGATAACTAAAACTAAGTTGATCAAAATAAGAAGCCTATAGAGCAAAATATATTTTATTAATGTTCTCAAGAAACCCTCAGTGGGATACTTAGCATGCGCATTGGGTAATGACATTATATTTTGATAAATTCAGAGTGAACTTAGATAAGCTCACCTCCCTGATAACAAATTTTAAGTCACCAAAACTAATAACAACTATACTTCCTGTTTTGTTTTTTTACAATCTCTTACCTGATCTTGGCCCTATCAATAGTTTTGGACATTCAAATGTTTCCCTTTCTAGGCTTGTCACCTCTTCATTGATTCTTTTAACCAAAATTGACTGATTCTCTGACAACCTTCTTACACAGATCTACATTTTCACCCTTTCAGATAAGTCTTCAAGAGTCCAATATTGACAACAACTGGTTCACGGATGAGAAAAACTATTATTTACAATCTAAATCTATACTCTTCCTCTCCCTTTTCTTGGATAATAATAGTTGCAATACAAAGTCTCTTTACCCTGCTTTTTCCTGTCCTTTGACACTGAGATGCATGGTAGAGAATTTATTACCAGTGAGCAGTATAAATGCGGTAGGGCAAAGCTACCCCACTATCATAGGTAGTAGCCTCCCCCAAGATTAGCTTTATTAATTTGCAAATTCAAATTATTTTTTTTCCCCTCAGTTCTTTAAGTCTGCTTTAGGCAGGTGGCACTGTTTCTAGAGAAAACCATGAAGACTTGGTCCGAATAATCTCAATGTTATTTCATTTGGACTTCAAAGCTTTTGATTCTCTCTTTTAATTTCCTTACAAAGTCATGCTCATAGTGAGTTTTCCTCATTTTCTCAGTAGACTAATCCATTCCCACCTAACATTCCCATTCTAACATTTTAGAAATGTTAAATTTTATAGATAAAAAAAGACTGATCAAGTCTGAATTCCACAGTTAAGTATAATAGCATACCTTTCTTTTGCTTTACCTACCTCCACTGTTTGAATTTTTCCTGTCTCTTCCAAGGCACTGATCTTTAAAATCTCCCTCTGGGGGAAAATTTTCATTTCCTTACAGACTGCTTCTTTTCTATCTACAAGCCTATGAGATAATTTATCTTGGGGACAACAAATTCTTATACCTAAATTTACTGATATTAATTTAAATTGAGTCTGAAAACAGCTCCAGCATTTACTATACATATGGATTAAGGCAAATTATTTAACCTTGTAAAGTCTCATTTCATTAATCTCCAGAGAGGGATAATTTCCAGAGATCATTATATTTCTGCTTAGAGATAACTCTTAGCATAGTGCTTCAACTATTGCCAGCCTTATTTAAACAGGAGATATATATATACATATTATATCTCCTGTTTTATCCATAATTCTTATTCTCTTCTATTTTGCAGCATTCTGAGTGACTCATTTAGAACCAGCCTCACTGACTCAACACACATGAGTCTGAGCAAGTTCTGGAAGATGGTGAAGGACAGGGAAGCCTGGCAAACTGCAGTCCATGGGGTCGCAAAGAGTCGGACAAGAATTAGTGACTGAAAAATAACATCTTCTAAGAACCAACGTTATTAATTTTTTTCTGAAACTTTTCTTCTTCTGCCTTTGAGTTCTATGCATGATATGATATCTGTCAAATGCAATGAACAATTCTCCGTTTAATTCACAAAGTGAAAGTCAAAGTGTTAGTTGCTCAGTCATGTCCGAATCTTTGTGACCCCATGGATTATGCAGCCCACCAGGCTCCTCTGTCCATGGAACTCTCCAGGCAAGAACACTGGAGTGGGTTGCCATTTCCTTCTCCAGGGGATCTTCTGTACTCAGGGATTAAACACATCTCCTACATTGCAGGCACATTCTTTACCATCTGAGCCATCAGGTAATCCCCCATTTACCCTACCATACACTATAATGAGGTATTTGACCTTGTTGAACATACACTCCATCTTTAAAACTCTTCTCCTCTTGGTTTCTACACATGAGATGAGCCAATTTCTCTTTCTACCGCTCTGAAACACTGCTTTGTCAGTTCTACTGACGCTGAATTTTTTCCCCATATTTTACGTGTGAACAATTCTTGATGAATGCTGGTTCTTTATCCTGCTCTATTCTTTCTTTCTGTCTCTTTCCATCTTACCTCTTTTTCTTCCTGTCTCTCATAGATATTTCTTTGCTCATGGTATCAGTTAACTAAAAGTTGAGACAGATATGACAGAATGATTGAATAACATAAGCTGAAGAGCCCTACATTTATATCTCCAAATTTTATTTCTCATCAAAGGATCATTCTATTTAAAAAAGAGGGATGGGATGGGGAGGGAGGTGGAAGGGGGGTTCTGGAAAGGGAACGCATGTACACCCATGGTGGATTCATGTCAATGTATGGCAAAACAAATAAAAAAATAAAGAAAGAAAGAAAAAAAAAAAGAAAAAAAAAATACTGTTTCCATTTATTTGGATTTTATTGTCACATAAAAATAAACATATTTAAAAAATTGATTCTTGGGCTTCCCTGGAGGGCTCAGTGGTAAAGACTCCACCTATCAATGCAGAAGACACAGGTTCAATCCCTGATCTGAAAGGATCCCACATGCCATAGAGCAAGAGAGCCTGTTGGCCGCAACTGTTGAGCCTATGATCTAAAGCCTGGGGGCTGCAACTACTGAGTCCACGTGCTGCAGCTACTAAAGCTCATGTGCCCTCAAGCCCACGCTTTGCAACAAAAGAAGCCGCCCCAATGAGAAGTACACTTACTGCAACTACAGGGTAGCCTCCACTTGCCATAACTAGAGAAAAGTGCACATAGCAACAAAGACTCAGCATAACCAAATATAAATAAATAAAAAAAAATTAAAATTGACCCTTAAACCACATCCACCCTCAAAGGCATTTAAAAATAGTATCTAAATAAATGGGCTTCACTAGTGGCTCAGATGGTAAAGAATCCACCTGCAGTGTGGGAGATCTGTGTTCAATCCCTGGGTTGAGGAGATCCCATGGAGGAGGGCATGGCAACCCACTCCAGTATTTTTGCCTGGAGAATCCCCATGGACAGAGGGTCCTGGCGGGCTACAGACTGTGGGGTACCAAAGAGTCAGACAGGACTGAGTGACTAAGCACAGCACATCTAACTAGACAAACCTAAATCAATCCAACAGACTAGACTAGTTCTGTCTTTGTGGTTTAAGTAGAACTGAATTTTTCGTGACTCCTACTTAGTCTTAATTACCAAATATGTTTTGCTTCTCTTCTATGTTTCTCCCCATGTATTACTGTTTTTTTTTTCATTAACTATTCATCTATTTGATCAAAGTTGCTGTAGCATGGTTCATAGGTGTTTTGATTCAAATTCGCTGGAGTATGGTGCATACGTCCTTTAAGTGCTCCCTTTGACTTCTAGGTACTTAGAGAAACATCTAAAAATATCACTTTGATCATGTTTCTCCAAACAAAATGTTAATAGATACCTACTGCTTATGGAAAAAGTCTCAAATTAGAAGGGCATTCAATAGCCTTTCTAATCTGACTCTAACAAATCCTTCTGGTCTCAATGTGCCAGTTCGGGACTCTGAGAGAAAAGGTATTGGCAGAAATAGGCATGATTAATCAGAAGTAAAGAGAAAAACAGGACAATTTCAGACTAACCAAAGTATTAATTTTGAGGGAAAATAATGGGTGCTGAGAAGTGTGAAATGTTTCTTTTTTAGTAATTTCCAAGAAGTCTAACTTAATGTGCTAAAATATGGGACAGTATTTTGCATTAAAACAGCTATTAATGGCATGCCAAAAATTTTTTGAAATATTTAAATTAGTAAATTTTATGAAAATACTTTGCAAGTAACGTCAAATCACAAACATTCACATTTACATGTTTATATCTACTGCCCACTGAAATCATATCTTTTTGTATAATGAAAAATTTAACAAAGGAGATGTGAGGAAGAATTTTTAAAATATATTTATATTTATTTTTTAAAAGCTTGTAGCTTTTTTTAAGTTTCTTGATGTGCTTTAATTATTGATTATTTCATTTGCACTGATTAATTAATTTGAATCATCTCAAATTAACTCTTGAGATAATTCATTAAGACTATTATTTACTCCTTTGTTTGCCCTGACAGCATCAATAATATCCCCAAATACATCAACTAAAGTATTTAAATATATGAATTTTGTGCCTATTTTCCCTTATTTTGCTTCCTCACTTCTAGTTGCAAATCCATATTACATAAATATTCTCTAGGTAAATTGTGACATATATGAATCACTGGATTTAATCACTGAGGCTAAAGAGGTTTGTTAGAGACAGATTACAAGGGTTTTCTAAGGCCAGGCTGAGAATTTAGGATTTTCTTGCACATAAATACATATCAATTAACTTTCTTGATCAGGATAAGCTGATCAAAGTTATAACTTTTGATTTGTAATGAATACATCTGAATTAGTAGGGAAATTTAAAGCATCATGGCAGACAAAAAAGCACATGAAAAGATTTGGACCATCATTGGCTGTTACAGATTTCAATTAAATCAACAATGAGATATTGCTACCCACCTGTACAAAAATGACAAAATAAAATGGTGACAATATCAAATGCTGATAATAATGAGGAGAAATTGATCACTCATACATCGGTGGTGGGCATGTAAAATGGTACAGCCACTTTGGAAAAAAGTTTGGCAGTTTCTTACAAAAAGAAAAAAATAGATAAATAAACTAATTTTAAAAAATAAATAAAAATAAATAAATAAATGTGCAATTACCATACAACTCCAGTAACTGTACTCTTAGATAGTTATCTCAGGGAAATAAAAGTTTAGGTTGAGACAAAAATATATACATGAATGCTCATAGCATTGTTATGTTAATAGCAAAAACTGGTATCAACCCAGATATCTTTCAATAGGTGAACGTTTAAAGAAACTATGGTACATATTTATCATGGAATCAGTTTAGTTCAGTCACTCAGTTGTGTCTGACTCTTTTTGAGCCTATGGACTGCAGTATGCCAGGCTTCCCTGTCCATTACCAACTCCTGGAGCTTGCTCAAATTCATGTCCATCGAGTTGGTGATGTCATCCAACTATCTCATCCTCTGTAGTCCCCTTCTCCTTATGCCTTCAATATTTCTAGGATCAGAGTCTTTTCCAAGGAGTCAGTTCTTCTCATCAGATGACCAAAATATTGGAGTTTCAGATTCACCATCAGTCCTCCCAATGGATATCATGGAATACTACTCAACAATGAAAAGGAACAGACTTCATATACACAAACTGGATGAATCTACAGGGAATTAGAAGACTGAGGGAGAAAAAATTCCAAACTAAAAGGGAATGTCCTGTATGATTCCATTTTCAAAACATTTTTAAAATGTCAAAATTTTAGAAATGTATATTTAGAAATTTATAGTTCTGGGACTTCCCTGATGGTCCAGCGGTTAAGAATCTGCCTTGCAATGCAGGGGATGTGGGTTTTATCTCTGGCTGGGGAACTAAGATCCCACATGCTGCAGGGCAATGAAGCTTGTGGTGCCACAGCTAGAGCAGCCATGCACTACAATGAAAGATTTCTCATGATGCAATGAAGATCCTATGCCACAACTAAAACCTGGCCCAGCCAAGTAAATAAATACATTTTTTTTAAAAGAAATTAGTGGTTGCCAGAGATTAGTTATTGGACAAGAGTTGTTCCTGAAGGTGGTGGTTGTGGTTATAAAAGGGCAACAAGAGAGATCCTTGTGAGGTTGATACTATTCGATATCTTGACTGTGATGGCAGCTACACAAACCCTCACAAGTGACCAGACTGTACATAACTTAATACACACATGTCTGTACACTCACATACAAAGGAGTACAAGGAAATGTAAGACTTCATCAATTCCAATATCCTAGTTATATTATAATTTTGCAAAGTGTTAAACAGCTCTCTTTAACTTCCTTACAAAGTCATGCTCATAATGAGTCTTCCTCATTTTTTCTGTAGACTAATCCGTTCCCACCTCCCGCATTTTAGAAATGTTAAACTTTATACATAAAAGAGCCCGATCAAGTCTGAATTCCATGGTTAAATATAACTCCATATCCTCCTTTTGCTTTTTGTAACTTCACTGTTATAATTCTTCCTGTCTCTTCCAAGACACTGACCTCTAAAGATCTCCCTTCAGAGGGAAAATTTCATTTACTTACAGGCTGCTTCTCTGCTACCTACAAGCCTAAACAGGTAATTTCTCTTGGGGACAACAAATTCTTATACCTAAAATTACTGATATTATTAACTTAAATTGAGTCTGAAAACAGGTCCAACATTTACTATACATATGTGTGGAAGTCACTCAGTTGTGTCCGACACTTTGCTACCCCTGGACTGTAGCCCAACAGGCTCCTCTGTCCATGGAATTCTCCAAGCAAGAATACTGGAATGGGTTGCCATTCCCTTCTCCAGGGGATCTTCCTGATCCAGAAATTGAATCCAGGTCTCCTATACTGAAGCAGATTCTTAACTGTTTGAGACACCAGGGAAGGTACCATAAATCCTGCAGTGTTGTATTTGAAGACTGTTTTAGAAATAATACAGTAGTATGTGAAGAATTAAATTATAATATCAAGTAAATAATTCCTCAATAAAACAACTGAAGTGTTTTTACAAAATATTACACAAATAGTTGTCAAATGAATGGCATATAACACAAATTCTATAGAAGTTGAAATGAAGTTTTATTTTAACTATATTTTTTGATGTATAGGGAGTTAGTAACACATTTAAAAATAATGAAGAAAACTATTATCTGACAGGCTTCCCAGGTGGCACTAGTAGTAAAGAATTACCTGCCAATGAGTAAAGAGATGCAGGTTTGATCCCTGGGTTAGGAAGATCCCCTAGAGTAGGAAATGGCATCCTGCTCCAGTATTCTTGCCTGGAAAATTCCATGGAGAGAGGAGCCTGGTGGGCTACAGGCCATGGTATTGCAAAGAGTCAGACATGAATGAGTGAGTGAACACACTCAAGCTATTCTAAAACGGTTCTTGACACAAACATTCTAATTTTCAGAATTAAACAGACTGTATTTTTATCCCCTGGAGAGAAGTTTGCATGTATTGCTCATGTTAATTTCTCTAGAGTCTAGCAAAGCCAACACATAATAAAGGCTCAACACGTTCTTGCTGAATTGTATACAGGTTTCTACATGAAGGCCAAAGGGGATTGGTATGTAACAGATACTTGATACAAAGAAAAATTCATTCTGAAAGTGCTTGCATATACATGTACACAAACTCAAGTAAAAATCAAAATTCTACACTAAAGTTAAGAGGGAGTACAGAATACATCCCTAAAAGAGTTTCGTTATCTAGTAACAATAACACTGAAACCTGATTTTGTAATAAAAACTTTTGTGTGACATTTCTTTCCCTCTAGAAATTAAGTAGGAAAAATTTAAAAGAAGACAATTTCAGGTGAGACTCTGTAAAACTATATGGAAAATGACCTCATATCGTTTGTCTCAATGATCAGATTGATGGGTATTGGCATCCTGGAAACTACTATACAAAAAAAAAAGGGGGGGGATTTTATCAAATAGTCTGAAGAAAAACTAATTGCTGAACATGCCAATCTCTTAAAACTAGGTATAATTTGTAATCTTTTAAAGTGACACTTTTCATTTGTAGAGTTGTCCAAACACTAGAGCATGCTGTGAAACAGAATGTACCCTACGGCTTTGTTCCCAGAGGTGGTAAACCACATAAGCATAAATAGAAACAAGGCCTTTGAGGGTGGCCAGAGTATGTAACACACATTTTGTCTTAAATCCAGATCAGTGTTCAAGGTACGAGAGTAAATAATTAATTCATTGCCAATACTATGGAAATTTTCTTATTACATCTATTCATATCAAACATATTTCAAAACTTTTCTAAATAGTATCAAATATTTAAATTTCAGTAGGTCAATTAAACTTCAGACAAGGGACTGTCCTTGCATGGAAAGAAAATAATTTATCATTTTTCCCAAATGGCACCCTAATCTATATAAAATCAAGTGAAGCAATACTTAGAAAGTTACTGTTAAAGTAATAAAAGTTATTTTCTAGATAATTCAGTTAAGCATGCTTTAAGCAGAAGTATATCTTCATTTTCTTAAGATCTGTATTATATCGATTTACAAAAATTCAAATTTAATAATTCTTCTAATCATTTCAAAGTAAATCTGATAACTAAGCTCTCATGATGTTGGTATTCAAAGGAAGGAAATATGCGTCTTACTTCCTTCATTTAACAATCACTAATTCTTACATAACTTGACTTTAAAATGTGTATATATATATGTATTATATATGTTCAAACATACATTTGCACATATTTGACATTTCACACTACTTCTGTTATTTTCTTCCTAACAAGACTTTAGTAGTGTCTTTTCTTTCATCTATAAATCTAGCAAATTATTGTCTTCTGCTAAGTCTGCTTTTAATGTGTGCTTTAATACAAGTAAATCTAAATATTTTTCTTGACTTTAAAGAAAAAGCTTTCTGCTATTTTTACTATTTTATGGGAAAATAAAGGCACAAGAAAGGTTTTTACAGAATTATTTCCAGACCATCCACTCAGAGTTGCTGCCAGAGATTTTGATTTTTTTTTTTTAAACAATCAGGTTGGTTCCTGAAAGCACCATTTTCTTGCCAAACTCAATACTAATGAAAGTTCCCTGTGGAATTTTCATAGAAAGACTAAGCTTAGTAAGGTAGTTCAATAAAACAAGTAAAAAGTAAATGGCAATAATTCAATAAAGTATGGCAGCAGTGGAGAGTCTTTAAAAGCAAGGTTTAAACAGTTCTTAAGCATCTCCTGATGTTTCACCTCCCTGTAGACCAAATGCAATGAGGAGTGGGGACCAACGTGTGTTAACCCGCTCACCTACCATAATAGCATGACAGATGCTTCCTACCTGAAGGGGTCATGCCTGGGAGACAGAGGAGAAGCGGGAGACTGACAGAATGCCCAGGGAGAGTATTGATCCACTGACTCTTTTCTGGTAACCATCAGAGAGACATGAGTTGACAGTAATTAAAATGACTTACACACTGGGATGGTTTCAAACTCAAATCTTCGACTGAAGGCACCATAGCCTGCTGCTGTGCGCGCTCGAATTTGGAAGACATACACCGAAGCTGGTTTCAAGCCCTCTGCAGTTATAGATGTCTCTTTAGATTTGATAATTGTATAGCTGGTCTCTTGGTCCTTGGATCACACATGTAGATAAAATAAAAAGAACACAATGTATAAATTACTAACGATGGCAAAACTTAGAATCAGAGATAAGAAAAAGATTCAGAAACTAACAGATTTGATATTAGTGCAAATATGATAATTTTAGAGAAAAGAAAACAAAACCTACATATCCTAGGAGTGCTAGTTAGACAGAATGCTATTTTCTAGAACTTAAAGCTGGTGGATGTGTTTTTCACCCATCCACCACTTGCCCTGGGCAGAAATAGGTACATAAACTTTAAAAATACAATTTCTAAAAGACACGCTATTTTACAGACTCTATTTTAGTATTGCTAATCGTGTGCTTGTTTTTCTCATAAATGACTTATTAGAGTGCATCTAACATGATGCTTGTTTACAGAGAAAGGTGACAATGTCCAATGTACTGCCAGATAAGACATATATCTTTTATCTCTAGTGAATATGTTTTCTAAATATATTTAGGTGTTGGGAGAAGGAATGAGTACTTCACTGGAGAACTTTAATATCAGTTTGCTGTGTTGAAATGGAATTTTAAAGAAAAAATGCAAATAAGCAAAGCATTTTTTTTTCTTTAAAAAAACTTTCTGGTTTTTCACTTTTATATGTTTGGGCTATAAACAAAGAGGTGGCAAGAATACACAGAAGAACTATACAAAAAAGATCTTCATGACCCAGAAAATCACGATTGTGTGATCACTCACCTAGAGTCTGACATCCTGGAATGTGAAGTCAAATGGGCCTTAGGAAGCATCACTATGAACAAAGCTAGTGTAGGTGACAGAATTCCAGATGAGCTATTTCAAATCCTCAAAGATGATGCTGTGAAAGTGCTGCACTCAATATGCCAGCAAATCTGGAAAACTCAGCAGTGGCCACAGGACTAGAAAAGGTCAGTTTTCATTCCAATCCCAAAGAAAGGCAATGCCAAAGAATGCTCAAACTACTACACAATTGCACTCATCTCACACGCTACTAAAGTAATGCTTAAAATTCTCCAAGCCAGGCTTCAGCAATACATGAACCGTGAACTTTCCAATTTTCAAGCTGGTTTTAGAAAAGGCAGAGGAACCAGATATCAAATTGCCAACATCCGATGGATCATCAAAAAAGCAAGAGAGTTCCAGAAAAACATCTATTTCTGCTTTATTGACTATGTCAAAGCCTTTGACTGTGTGGATCACAATAAACTGTATAAAATTCTTCAAGAGGTGGGAATACCAGACCACCTGAACTGCCTCTTGAGAAACTTGTATGCAGATCAGGAAGCAACAGTTAGAACTGGACATGGAATAACAGACTGGTTCCAAATAGGAAAAGGAGTACGTCAAGGCTGCTTATTGGACTTATACGCAGAGTACATCATGAGAAACGCTGGGCTGGATGAAGCACAAAGTGGAATCAAGATTGCCAGGAGAAATATCAATAACCTCAGATATGCAGATGACACCACCCTTATGGCAGAAAGTGAAGAAGAGCTAAAGAGCCTCTTGATGAGAGTAAAGAGGAGAGTGAAAAAGTTGGCTTAAAGCTCAACATTCAGAAAACTAAGATCATGGCATCTGGTCGCATCACTTCATGGCAAATAGACGGGAAAACAGTGGAAACAGTGGCTGACTTTATTTTTTGGGGCTCCAAAATCACTGCGGATGGTGATTGCAGCCATGAAATTAAAAGATGCTTACTCCTTGGGAGGAAAATTATGACCAACTTAGATAGCATATTGAAAAGCAAAGACATTACTTTGCCAACAAAGATCCGTCTAGTCAAGGCTATGGTTTTTCCAGTGGTCATGTATGGATGTGAGAGTTGGACTACAAGAAAGCTGAGCGCTGAAGAACTGATGCTTTTGAGCTGTGGTTTTGGAGAAGACTCTTGAGAGTCCCTTGGACTGCAAGAAGATCCAACCAGTCCATCCTAAAGGAGATCAGTCCTGAATATTCATTGGAATGACTGATGCTGAAGCTGAAACTTCAATACTTTGGCCACCTGATGCGAAGAGCTGACTCATTGGAAAAGACTGATGCTGGGAAAGATTGAGGGCAGGAGGAGAAGGGGACGACAGAGGATGAGATGGTTGGATGGCATCACCGACTCGATGGACATTGGTTTGGGTGGATTCTGGGAGTTGGTGATGGACATGGAGGCCTGGCGTGCTGCAGTTCATGGGGTCGCAAAGAGGCGGACACGACTGAGTGACTGAACTGACTGACTAGTGAACAGAGATGGAAGAGGAAAAAATCACTGGAAAGATAGTTCTAGAAAGTGAAAGAAAGAGAAAGTATTCCTAATTTTACTAGTTTCAAAATTCTTTACAAACCATCTATAACTCCTCATTATCTCTGAAGTTTATGATGCTGAATAAAAAATTTTAGATCTATAAAGATTTAAAACACAGTTCCTGTTTTGAACTTCCTCTTTCTTTATATTTTAATGTGTGATTCTTGGCTAAACTTGTTTTTTCCTTAAGGAAATGTATTACATTTATGATTGATATTATAGGATGAATTAAAGATAGGTTATATTTAGAACATTTTGTATTCCTTTTAAGAATTGATCTTTACTTACAATAACTGGTTAATGACTATAGATCATTGTTTTCTAAATATTTCAGTGAATTTTGTCTTTACAAGCAGAAAAAAAATGTATTTTTTAAAAACGATCTAAGAGGACCAACATTTAAAGGATTTATTTTTTCTAAATGAGAAAACAATTGAAAACATGAATATAATATTTACTTCTCAAGTACTCTATATATTCACTATTGTTTGTAATTTGAAGGCAATTTGAGTTGGTGTAAAAAATCTAGACAAAACTAAAGATTCTCTTATATTTGATATAATTAGGATTTTTACATTAAGTGTAAACATTTATATGTAAAGTAAGATGTTCTTTTTAATGATAAAAGCATAGGAATATCAGGGTTAGAATTATAGCCATTATTAACTAAAGTATGTGTGTAAATGTGAGTATGCAACTCAACCTAAGTTTTTTTTCTTCTTTAGAATAGGATGAAATTATTTATTATGAGCTTTGTGAGGACACAGAGATAAAGATAATATACACAACACCTATCACAATCTTCTGGGCATTACAGCTTTGATTTGCCCCTGTAACATGGTGGCAAATTCTTCTACTCGAAAAAAAAATTAGAATCTTACATGATTGCAACTTCTAGGTATTGAAAAAATAGGAATTGATAACTTCATCAAAAAAGAAAAAAAAACACTGCAAGGAAACTGGAATGCTATTTCTTGAAATAAAGCATAATCTGCTATCACTTGAACACAATTATACAACATTCCATCTGATTAACCTATTAACATTATGTATGTCTCAGTGGTTCCTCATCGCAGATCTAATTGTACATTGTCTCTCTGAGTTAGTTGAGTAAATAGTTATCAAGGGGACTTAGTGAAGCTTATACTAAGGGATCAAAACCCATAAATACACATTTTAAATCATCTAAGTATCTTCTAAAATTTGCTTCTGTTCCATTCCTTTAAATCATACTCAGAACTTCCACCATATCACAAACTATGTACACATCTTCAACACCCACGGCCAAGTGTTGCCAAGTCCTTGGTTGGGGCAGTGGCTTTTGCTGCCTTTATGTCCCAGCTGAGCAAATGAGCTACGTTCCCCAGCTGCTTAGCAAACATTGTTCACAGGCAGCAAGGGGACAGCTTTCACAGAAGGAGCCAGCTGGCAAACACCCTGCCAAAGGGTAGCTTCCCTTTGCCTCTGTCTTTAATTAAGAGGTGGCAATGGGCCCATCACCATGCAGGATCAGAGAGGCCCAATGACCTCTATTAGAGCAGGGCAATCACAGGCAGAAATGCCAGCTGGCAAGTGTGTGAGCCCTGGAAAGCTCTGCCACCTGTGTCTGGCCAAGAGCCATCCAATAAAATGGTGGTATCATTCTGATTCAAAATAAGCCCTGGCAAACTATCAGGACCCCCACCTCAATACATGGTATCAAAGCTCATTTTCTTTTTTTTTTCCTTTTGAAAGTGTTAAAAAAAAATTGTGTATTTTATTGGTATGCTCAATAATTTTACTTGGCAAAAGTCTGGGAATTAATATCTTCTCTGTAAAAGGAAAACGCTGACCAAAAGATAATGATAACTTCCCCAAAATAATATATAAGAGTTTTTGCTGCTTTTAAACATGTAGGTAGGCAACTTTTATTCATTTATTGAATAAGGGAATAGAAATCTTTTTCACCAAAATCATTTTTTCTTTGAGTTGTGCAGATAATAGAATGTATTAACACAGCATTAAATATAAAATATTAAGCATACAGCCAAATCTTACTGAAACAAATATTACATAAAATGGACTATAACAAAAAATGTTTCTACAACATGGATATGATTAATTTGAATAAATATTAACAGACAAGGGCTCTGCCCTACCACTTGTTCAGTAATTCTTTAACAAAAGCAGCAACTTAAATGATAAAAAAAAAGAAAGAAATCCTTGCTCCTAAGGAACATCATGTATATGAGACTCAGGCATATGCTGAGAAGCAAGTGTTAAAACAATCAAAGGTCGTCCATAAGGGGAAAAAATAGGGACAATTTCCTTAAAGACAAACAAACAAACAAACAAACAAACAAACAAACACTAAACTCATAGGTTCAGCTATGAATAGTTGTTTCAGGTAAAGAAAAGCCAGGCAGGAAAATAAATAATTGTCAAACGTTTACTGTTCCTGCTGAAAAACTTTATTTCATCTAAGATATGTATATTCAGGTATATGGACTATATGTGACCCCATGGACAATCCATGGAATTCTCCAGGACAGAATATTGGAGTGGGTAGCCATTCTCTCCCCCAGGGGATTTTGTCAACCCAGGGATCAAACCCAGTTAGGTCTCCTGCATTGTGGGCAGATTCTTTACCAACTGAGCTACCAGGGAAGCCCAAGAATTTTGGAGTGGGTAGCCTATCCCTTCTCCAGAGGACCTTCCTGATCCAGGAATCAAACTGGGGTCTTCTGCGTTTCAGGTGTATTCTTTACCAGCTGAGCTATCAGGGAAACCCCTATTCAATTATATAGGTTTTTTTGTTGTATCAGTTCAGTTCAGTCGCTCAGTCATGTCCGACTCTTTGCGATCCCATGAATCGCAGCACGCCAGGCCTCCCTGTCCATCACCAACTCCCAGCGTTTACCCAAACCCATGTCCATCGAGCCGGTGATGCCATCCAACCATCTCATCCTCTGTCGTCCCCTTTTCCTCCTGCCCGCAATCCTTCCCAGCATTAGGGTCTTTTCCAATGAGTCAAGTCTTCGCATGAGGTGGCCAAAGTATTGGAGATTCAGCTTCAACATCAGTCCTTCCAATGAACACCTAAGACTGATCCCCTTTAGGATAGACTGGTTGGATCTCCTTGCATTCCAAGAGACTCTCAAGAGTCTTCTCCAACAACACAGTTCAAAAGCATCAATTCTGCGGCGCTCAGCTTTCTTCACCATCCAACTCTCACATCCATACATGACCACTGGAAAAACCATCTTTGACTAGACGGACTTTTGTAGGCAAAGTAGTGTCTCTGCTTTTAAATATGCTATCTAGGTTGGTCATGACTTTCCTTCCAAGGAGTAAGCATCTCTTAATTTCATGGTTGCAATCACCATCAGCAGTGATTTTGGAGCCCGAAAAAATAAAGTCTGACACTGTTTCCACTGTTTCCCCATCTATTTCCCATGAAGTGATGGGACCAGATGCCATGAATGTTGAGCTTTAACCCAACTTTTTCACTCTCCTCTTTCACTTTCATCAAGAGGCTCTTTAGTTCTTCACTTTCTGCCATAAGGGTGGTGTCATCTGCATATCTGAGGTTATTGTTATTTCTCCTGGCAATCTTGATTCCAGCTTGTGTTTCTCCCAGCCCAGAGTTTCTCATGATGTACTCTGCATATAAGTTAAATAAGCAGGGTGACAATAGACAGCCTTGATGTACTCCTTTTGCTATTTGGAACCAGTCAGTTGTTCCATGTCCAGTTCTAACTGTTGCTTCTTGATCTGCATACAGGTTTCTCAAAGAGAGCTCAGATGGTCTGGTATTCCCATCTGTTGAAGAATTTTCCACAGTTTATTGTGATCCACACAGTCAAAGGCTTTTGCATAGTCAATAAAGCAGAAATAGATGTTTTTCTGGAACTCTCTTGCTTTTTCGATGATCCAGCAGATATTGGCAATTTGATCTCTGGTTCCTCTGCCTTTTCTAAAACCAGCTTGAACATCTGGAAGTTCACGGTTCACGTATTGCTGAAGCCTGGCTTAGAGAATTTTGAGCATTACTTTACTAGCGTGTGAGATGAGTGCAATTGTGCGGTAGTTTGAGCATTCTTTGGCATTGCCTGTCTTTGGGATTGGAATGAAAACTGACCTTTTCCAGTCCTGTGGCCACTGCTGAGTGTTCCAATTTGCTGGCATATCGAGTGCAGCACTTTCATAGCATCATCTTTGAGGATTTGAAATAGTTCAACTGGAATTCCATCACCTCCACTAGCTTTGTTCGTAGTCATGCTCTCTAAGGCCCACTTGACTTCACATTCCAGGGTGTCTGGCTCTAGGTGAGTGATCACACCATCATGATTATCTGGGTTGTGAAGATCTTTTTTGTACACTTCTTCTGTGTATTCTTGCCATCTCTTCTTAATATCTTCTGCTTCTGGTAGGTCCATAACATTTCTGTCCTTTATCGAGCCCATCTTTGCATGAAATGTTTCCTTGGTATATCTAATTTTCTTGAAGAGATATCTGGTATTTCCCAATCTATTGCTTTACTCCATTTCTTTGCATTGATCACTGAGGAAGGCTTTCTTATCTCTCCTTGCTATTCTTTGGAACTCTGCATTCAGATGGGAATATCTTTCCTTTTCTCCTTTGCTTTTTGCTTCTCTCCTTTTCCCAGCTATTTGTAAGGCCTCCTCAGACAGCCATTTTGCTTTTTTGCATTTCTTTTTCATGGGTTGGTCTTGATCTCTGTCTCCTGTACAATGTCACGAACCTCTGTCCATAGTTCATCAGGCACTCTGTCTATCAGATCTAGTCCCTTAAATCTATTTGTGACTTCCACTGTATAATCATAAAGGATTTGATTTAGGTCATATCTGAATGGTCTAGTGATTTTTCCACTTTCTTCAATTTAAGTCTGAATTTGGCAATAAGGAGTTCATGATCTGAGCCACAGTCCGCTCCTGGTTTTGTTTTTGCTGACTCTAAAGAGCTTCTCCATCTTTGGCTGCAAAGAATGTAATCAATCTGATTTCAGTGTTGACCATCTGGTGATGTCTATGTGTAGAGTCTTCTCCTGTGTTGTTGGAAGAGAGTGTTTGCTATGACCAGTGCACTCTCTTGGCAAAACTCTATTAGCCTTTGCCCTGCTTCATTCTGTACTCCAAGGCCAAATCTGCCTGTTATGGCAGGTGTTTCCTGACTTCCTACTTTTGCATTCCAGTCCCCTATAATGAAAAGGACATCTTTTATGGGTGTTAGTTCTAAAAGGTCTTGTAGGTCTTCATAGAACCGTTCAAGTTCAGCTTCTTCAGCGTTACTGGTTGGGGCATAGACTTGGATTACCATGATAATAAATGGTTTGCCTTGGAAACGAACAGAGATCATTCTGTCATTTTTAAGATTGTATCCAAGTACTGCATTTTGGACTCTTTTGTTGACCATGATGGCTACTCCATTCCTTCTAAGGGATTCCTGCCCACAGTAGTAGATATAATGATTATATGAGTTAAATTCACCCATTCCAGTCCATCTTAGCTCGCTGATTCTTAGAATGTCGACGTTCACTCTTGCCGTCTCCTGTTTGACCACTTCCAATTTGCCTTGATTCATGGACCTAACATTCAAGGTTCCTATGCAATATTGCTCTTTACAGTATCGGACTTTGCTTCTATCACCAGTCACATCCACAGCTGGGTACTGTTTTTGCTTTGGCTCTTTCCCATCATTCTTTCCTATTCTGAAATGCCAGTATGAATCTCAACTTATTTTAAAAACAACTTTAATTACAATAAAAATCTGGAAACTTAAAATGTTTACAAAAGAATTCATAAATTCATATATTTGCCTATTTTTGAATTAGTATGCACTAATAAAGTTTATAAAAACTTGAAAAAGGAAATGAAAAACTAAATTTAACAAATTATTTTTGAATTCAACATGTGTTTGTAGACTTCTAGCATCAGCAATTCAGTATGGACCATGACTCCCAGAGAAACAGGAATCACTGAAGTATATTAATGTTGTAACATTTTACTTGACTTACTCTTTTTTTTAGTAAGCACTGTACACCTTATCCCAACATAGCTTTGTATCAAAGGTATTTTCTTAGGACATTCTTGGTGAATAATGTTATTTGATAATATTCTTTTTCTGAAATATCTTATCACTATCTTCATTTATGTTCCCTAATAATCCACTTAGTTACATTTAATGCCACCAGTAAGTCATTCTTAGACAATGATTTCCAAAATAATAATTGAGCTATTTATCTATTTGTAAAATCAGTATATGAACATTGTAGAGACATCCAAAACCTAGAAATAAGATGTAGATAGCCCCACTCGTTTCATTCTCTGTTGTATCCTTATGCAGAAAATTGTTGAATCAATGACGAAAGAAGCAAAAAATGCTATGAATTACTTCAATGTGTTTCAATGTATTTACTTATAATGCTTATCTATCATATATGTGGAATTCCAATTTTAAGTAACTTTCATTAATAGGAGATCAGTATTTTTCGTGATACTTTTGCATTAGTATAAGGAAAATGCTTATTCTCCTCCTTAATTCTAGCATCCTAGCTTGGACAATTTCTTAAGTATTGCAAAGTGAGTTTTTAAACTTCCATCCTCTTCACTCTTCCCTAAGAGAGGATTGATGTCTCTGGGAGTTTATGAGAAAGAGTTGGATAAGTGTGGCTTCCCTTCCCTTTCGGGATGTGCTTCTCAGCATTATGTCAGCAATCTTTTCTACTCCTACTTCCGTAAGACATACACTTCTGGGTCAGGATCTCCAACCTATCTCTTAGAGTCTGGTTTGAACACTCATCTATTTTTATGCCTGTTCTATTAGAACTCAAGCTGTTCTAAATAGTGCATGTCATTCAGATCTAGTCTGTACAAAAATCACAATACAGTATGTCTCCTACATACAAATGAGTTCCATTCTAATAGCCCATTTGTTCCTAAGTCTAATAAACTTAGCCTAAGGCTTCCCCAGTGGCTCACACAGTAAAAAATCTGCTGCAATGCAGGAGAGCTGGGTTTGGTCCCTGAGTAGGGAAGATACCATGGAGAGGGAAATAGCAACCCACTCCAGTATTCTTGCCTAGAGAATTCCAAGAACAGAGGACCCTGGCAGGCTACAGTCCATGGGGTTACAAAGTCAGATGCGACTAAGTGACTAACACACAAATTTAGCCTAGGTACCCAACTAACACAAATCAACTACATGGTATTGTACCATAATGAGTTTATAATATCTTTCATACAAATAATACGTAAAAAACAAACACAAAAATAAAACATTTTTAATCTTACAGTACTATACTTTGAAAAATACAGTAGTACAGTACAACAGCTTGCATACAAGGGCACATTCACATCTTTGAAAGATTGCAATTTAAAGGTTCACATGTAGGGAACTTATTGTACAATGGGAGTGGAGGTTAGAAAATCTAATCTAACATAATATATTTAAGCCAAATACACAAGCTCACCTTTAGAAATTATAAGTGCATCTTTAGTTTCTACCTGTTTATGCCTTTATCAATAGATCACTTGGTCATGGATTCAGAAAAGAGAAAGAGGAATGATTATTGCCTTTAGATTTCAACAACTATTATGGCAAAACAACAACTCAGGGAAGAAGAGGGAAATCAAGAAACTATAGGGAATGTGAAGCATACACTTCCAATTTTATGCCCTCAAATTTTAAAATAAATTTTATGCTACAGTGTTAGACTTTTGTCATAGGTTTTCTAAAATTATAAGGTATATATACACCCTACCTGCTGATACTTCCAAATAGAACAGGTATTATGCAGGGTTACTGGCCATGAGGATGTATTTTTCCCTGTAGTACACTGCAGTCACTACTGAAGGTTAACAGCTTCATCATTTGGGACACTTTGAAAATGTTCTGTGACTTTATCTTTCAATGCTGTGAAGCCTAGTGAAGCTGATGCTAGATTACACTGCAGTATTCCGGCAGCGTGAACTATTTGGCAGCAACAGAACACAAATAAAGCACTCCCTGTACACGTCTGGCCTCCATAATCATGACTGCAAATCAACTGTCATGGATTTACACCTAAAATTGTAATATGCTTCTCTACAAATTGGATAACTGCAGTTGCTAAAATTAAAATGAAAAAAGAAGAAAGGACATTTTTTATTCTGTTAGTCCCACCTTTTCAAAATACTTGATTTCATACTCCAGGATGATTCCATTGGGGCGATCTGGCTCTTGCCAAGACAAGGAGATGCTGTTCTTAGCAATCTTTCCCTTTTTCACATTGGTGACTGGAGAGGGGGCTGAAAAATGGAGAGTAGCATGATTAACAGAGCCTCAAAATTACACCTATCATGTATATTGGCACACTTGAATGTAATATAATAAATATACTAAACACTTAACTTTTCATTTTACCTGGAACAGTTATTCTTTATATACAAGTTTGTATAGATTTAGAAGTGTTTTAAAAATATAAATCAACTTATATCCTGAGAAATGTCTATAATAAAATTATAGTCACATAGAATCTTAGGTCCACATTTTCTCTATAAAGTTTATATATATAAACTATCTTCGTTTTATAGAATAAAGATGTTCTTAATGATCTTATGTCTATTCTATGTTTCTAAAATTCATGGACTCTATAACATATTCCATAACACTAACACATATATGATTATTCCTATTACCATATTTTTATAACATTAAGACTTTCATAATTTCTTATTTTTGAAATCATATAAGTCCTATAATCATTGAAATTTCATATATTAAATATAGTGGAGGTCTTTCTTAAAACTATGCTTAAATATGTGCAGTATATATAAAACAATAGTAAATAAAGGAAGCATTTTCCTTCATATCCATTTTCCCCAAATATTTCATTAGAAATCACAATTGCTTATGATGTTCATTGTTATTTGCCAGTGTCTATTAAATGACTATTTATCTGACATAAATAAAAAAAAATGCTACTTTCTGAGTATTTTGAACTCCTACACATTTGAATATTTGACTCGGCATCCATTTTTTATCAATTTGATGAGATTTGTATAGACTCTGGGTTTGACACCATAAAGAGGTGCTGACATAATTTTCTTGATGTAGATAACCTTTATTTTTGTAGTTTTCAGATTTTATAGAAGACAAAGCAAAAAATTATAATAGGCATGCACGTTATTTACCACTAGTGCCACCTGGGAGGCCTATATATATATATATATATATACACACACACACATCATGAGTGTATGTAAGTGTAGAGACAAAGAAATAATACATAATATTCATATTTTATATATTTATAATGTACATATAAGAAGATGGAAAAGATGTCAGCCAAAGTGAGTTGTGTATAACCACTATGTGATAGCCCTGTGGTAGTGTATAGCCTTATGTGAACAATATTATATATCTACTGAGATTAAAATATATATATATATGTATATATATATATATGTTGGGCTTCCCTTGTGTCTCAGATAGTAAAGCATTTGCATGCAATGCAGGAGGACTCAAGTTTGATTTCTGTGTCGGGAAGATCCCCTGGAGAAGGAAACGGCAACCCACTCCAGTATTCTTGCCTGGAGAATTCCATGGACAGAGGAGCCTGTTGGGCTCCATACAGTCCATGGGGTCACAAAGAGTCAAACACGAATGAGCAGCTAAGAAGAAGAAATAACGATATATATGTTATATTGTTGTTGTTTTAGTCTCTAAGCTGTGTCCAATTCTTTGCGACCCCATGGACTACAGTCCATCAGGCCCCTCTGACTATGGGATTTCCCAAACAAGAATACTGCAGTGGGTCGCCATTTCCTTCTCAAAGGGATCTTCCCGACTCAGGCAGCAGACTCGGGCCTCCTGTGTCTCCTGAAATGGCAGGCAGATTATTTACTGCTGAGCTACCAGGGAAGCCCTATATGTTATATACATATACATATGGATGCATAGTATTTCTATTTTAATTTCCAGAAGTATTCAGTCAAAATAATACACTGTAATTTGTCATGTTTAATTATCTTTTCCACTCCTCAGAAAATGTAATCAAATCAGAGGCACCACCTTGAGCAACAGACAAGAAGACCAAAATTTAGAACTATTTGCGGGGCTCCACGCTAGTGTAAAAAGGGGATGGAAAGAGTCTCATCATTTAAACACAGAAGTGAGATCACGTCATTCCTCTGCACCTCTGTGTCTCACTGCAGAGTGAAACCCAAATGTGGAAATACACACAAGCATCAGTACCGTCTGGCTCTCTGCATCTTCTTTGACCTCACCACCTCTTGCTACTTCTTCAGCAGCTCTGCTCAGGCTGGTTGCCCCAGGCACTTCTGACACACTCCTGCATAGTGTTAGCTGCTCAGTCGTGTCCCACTCTTTGTGACCCCATGGACTGTAGCCCAACAAGCTCCTCTTTCCATGGAATTCTCCAGGCAAGAATACTGGAGTGGGTTGCAATGTCCTTCTCCAGGCTGGCTGCCCCAGGCACTTCTGACACACTCCTGCCCAAGGATTTTCTATCTGCATCCTCTTATTCAGAGGTGCTTCTCACTCTGACTCCAGAGCTCACTCCCTCTTCTGGATTTCTCACTGAGACCTTTCCTGTTTGCTCTCTTCCTTACCCCCCCTTATCTTGCCACATCCTCTGATCCTCACAATTTAATTTTCCCCTATTTCTTGCACTTCTATCATCTGATATTCATATCTTATCTTATTTCTATATGACTTCTTCCTTATTCCTATTTGCTTTTTTCAATCCTCTCAAGTAGAGTATAATTTTTATGATGACAGTGATATTGTTATTCTCATTCATTGCTGAATTCTAGCTCTAGAACAGCACTTGGACAGAGGAGGGTCCAATAAATATGTATGGAATAAATAAGTGGTGGTAAAAAATCAAATACAGAGGAATCTTTTATTTTTTATTATGTATTATATTATGTCGCAAACAAACAAAAAAAAGTGACACGTCTTTCAATAAAATTAAAATAGAAACAAATATCTGTAACAGCAAAATCTAGTAACTGTCTAGTGTCTTATAAACCCATAGGTTATATTGACTTTGATACAATAATATGTATTTTTATTCTTTCAATCATAAGGCTTTGTGGTGTTCAGATTCAGAGAATGTAGAATTTCAGCTTTGTCTTCTATTATTTTTTTAAAATGTTTTTTAATTGAAGGCTAATTGCTTTACAGAATTTTGTTGTTTTCTGTCAAACATCAATAAGAATCAGTCATAGGTCTACATATGTCCCCTCCCTCTGTCCAGCTGCACAAATTTTCTGGACTCTGGTGGCTTGGATGGTAAAGAATCTATCTCCAACAAAGGATATCTGGGTTGGGAAGATCCCCCTGGAGAAGGAAATGGCTACCCACTCCAATATTCTTGCCTGGACGACTCCATGGATAGAAGATCTGGTGGGCTACAGTCCAGGGGGTCACAAAGAGTCAGAGACAACTGAGCGACTGAGCAACTTTCATTTTGGGGCTTCCATGCTGGCTCAGACAGTAAAGAATCTGCCCAAAATGCAGGAGACCTGAGTTTGATACTGGGTCCGGAAGATCCCCTGCAGGAGGAGATGGCAACCCACTCCAGTATCTTGCCTGGACTTCCCAAGTGGCACTAGTGGTAAAGAATCCTCTTGCCAATGCAGAAGATGCAAAAGACATGGGTTCAATCCCTGGGTTGGGAAGATCCCCTAGAGTAGGAAATGGCAACCCATTTCTAGTATTGTTGCCTGGAAAATTCCATGGACAGAGGAGCCTGGCGGGCTACAGTCCATGGGGTCAAAAAGAGTCAGATAGGACTGAGCGACTGAGCACACATACACACTACAGAACACAGAGTGTGTGCACAAAGCCAAAATTGTTTAAAAGGAGTTTTGAAACTGAAGTTTATTTACTTTCATGTAAACCCTTTACCTGACTGGTGGTTCTCACAGTCACATTCTGGAATAAGTTCAAAGTCTCTATTGATTCCCTCATGAGGGAAAAGTCATGTCATCTTCGGTACTATGGACAAACCATCCAGAATACAGGGAAAGAAGGAAGAACAAGCTGTAGGCCCCCTAGTTCATCATAGTGTTTGCAGCAAAGCAGCAAATTTACTGATGTAGAAACAGGAACGGAGAACTCAGGAAGATCATAGAATTTTTTTTTTAATATACTGTTTGGTTGTGTGTATCTTTATGAATCACCTTAAATCATAAACTACACTCACTGTCCCATGACCACTAAATATGTGTCGCATTATACTTTACTAAAGATCCAAAGACTGTCTTTAAAGTTTTTCACTCATTTCACTACATTGCAGACATTCTCATTTTGGTTGATGTAGTTTTTATAGATAGGTTTCAGTTTTCACTTAATGAACTGATGGTGTTGCCAACTTTCTATTCAAAATTGCATTTAATATGTATGCTCCATGAAGGCAGGGATTAATTTTATACAGTTCACTGCTATATTGCCAGCACCAGAAAATTAATTGACATATAGATATTTCATAAATATTTGTTGAATGGATACATGCATGAATGAATGAGAAATACGTACATCATCAAGTATCATTCAAAACAGAGTTTATCTCTTCTTACATGCATATACTAGGATCCTATTAGTTGGGAACTTGCATTTTATTTAAAATAATCCATTCTTCAGTAAAATAAAGAACCATTTCAAAGTGAAGATATCAAATAAATATCAACACAGACATAATCATCCTGAAATGGAATTCTTTGTTATTTACTAACATCCATCAAAGTTAAGCATAAACCATATGGATTTCAAAGACTGTTTGATTTAATAAACACCATTGTTTTCCATACTTGGTTGTCTCAGAGGCTAACAAGTGCCCTTTAAATCATGGTTCAGAATGAAAGGAGAAGAGGAGACCACTTCTCAGCTCAGAGTAGTTCAAGGATAACTTGCTCAGTGAAGAGATGATATCTTCGTCATTTGGGTAAAGCTGATCAAAGTGGGGACACTGACAGCTTCTGGGGCATAATGATGATGTGCAAATTGTAAATGGTAGCACTCTTACCCTACTGTAAAGTATTTTAGAGATAATATGTATATTAAAATAACTGTAACAAGATTTGTCAGCACCGGGACATGTTTAATTTATTTCATTTATCTCCCTTACCTGTTGTTCATTCTTTATCCACTCAACTTTTTATTAAGTAAGCCTGGAAAAAACTGAGAATGATGGCACAGAGCATTACTGCCTGTAAAACTTGCTGGATGATGTTAAATCATAAATACTGCCATACTAGTGCCTCCCTGGTGTCTCAGACAGTAAGCAATCTGCCTGCAATGCAGGAGACCTGGGTTCGATCCCTGGGTTGGGAAGATCCCCTGGAGGAGGGCATGGCAACCCACTTGTATTCTTGCCTGGAGAATCCCCATGGAGAGAGGAGCCTGCCGGGCTACAGTCCATGGGGTCGCAGAGTCGGGCACGAATGAGTGACTAAGCACAGCACAGCACAGTGTAAGAACAAAAATACCAGAGAAATAAAATTGACTAGAACAAAATAATTTGCATAGCTTCTAAGTTTCACCTTATGGATATGTGGAAACATTCCAAATTGCTTCTAAGTATTGCAGCTTACATATTGGAAGTGAACTTTTAATATCAGTATAATAAGCAAGATGTTTATCCTTTAGACAGTAACATTTCCCTAATTCACCTAATTGAATTTAAAAAACTTAAATCGAGAATGATTTTATATTTATAGAAAGATTATTAATGTAGTACAGAGAGATTGCATGTATCCCACACCTAATGTCTTCTATTTTCATTTTAGGATGTTTTAGAAACATCCTAAAAAACAGTGGGTGTATGTATATGTATAACTGATTCACTCTGCTGTACCACAGAAACACAGCATTGTAAACCAGCTATAACCCATAAACATTTTTAAAAAAGAAACAACTTACAACAGTATAGTAGATCTACCACAATTAATGAACCAATATTGATACATTATTATTAAAGTTCATACTTTATTCCAATTTCCTTAGGTATACTTATTATCCTTTTTCTTTCCCAGGATCCCACTCAGCACACCATATTACATTTAGTCATCACGTTTTCTCAGGCTCCTCTGGGCTATAATAGTTTCTCAAACTGCTTGATTTGATGACTTTAACAGTGCTGAGGCATATTGGTCAGGTATTTCGTAAAGTATCTCTCAGCTGGGATTAATGTGATGTTTTTCTCACGATTAGACTTGAGATATAAGTTATTTTTGGAGGAAGGTACAGAGGTAAAGTGCTTTTTCCATGACATCCTATCAAGGGTACAGGCATAACTCATCAATATTAGGTTAACTTGGATCACCTGACAGAGGTAGCATTAGATTTCTTCACAGTAAAGTTATTCTTTTCCCAGTTTTCCATACTCTTAGAAGAAAGTGATTATGTGCAGCCCACACTTAAGGAAGGTAGAGCAATGGTCTACATCCTTGAGGGTGGAGTATCTGCCCAAATTATTATCTATTCAACTCTATGTGTTTGCTTTATCATTTATTTATATTCTTGTGGAGTACAGACACATGGATTTTTTTTAATACTTTAGCTTATAATCTAATACTTTATTTTTTATTCAAATTGTTAAAGTTTTGGTCATTGATTACTCTTTCAGTTAGCTTCTATGTCTTTTTGACATACCTCTATATACATACCTTTCTGTCTGTATTCTACATCACTTTCTTACCCCTTGGCACTGCAAGACCAGATGCTTCAGGCTCATTTTGTTTCATTTACTGTCCTCAATCCTAGAATAAGTCATTTCTCCTAGGAACACTGGTTTTCTACATTGGAGAATTCTACTGGACACCAAGGTCTGGATTATAAGTGTGCTCCTTGCTACTGGGGTTTTGTTTCTTGGCCCTCTCAGATGACAAAGCCAGGAAATAAATGCGTGTATGTCAACCTGTGTATATCTATAAACATTTCTAAATGTAGCTATAGTTATTTGTGTATATACATATATATATATATTAAGCTAAACATGAATATACACTGATGCCACTAACTCTAATCAGCTATCACACAGGTTATTCTAGCCTCTTTAACTTATCTGTATTCTCCAACTTCAACAGTGGCTCTCACCATCCACCACCCATTCACTTTATTTTCAGTATATATTTCTAATGATTAAAGAATTGCCAATCTGTGTCTGTTTGACTTACTGATACCTACATAATGCAGAAATCTTTAACATCTCAGTGGCACAAGCAATGATAAACAAAAGTCTGCTATCTGTTATGTAAAAGAGCATGTCATCCTAAGTTTTCAAATACAGAACCTAGTTTAGTGTTCTCAGATAGGAAAGGGTGCCATGGCATAGACAGCTTTCAAGCAGAATTGGCTTCAAATTCTTTGGGAACCAGCCATTTCCTAGCTGAGTGACCTTGTTTAAGTAACCTAACAACTATGAATGCTTATTCTATCTTTACAATAGGAACACTGATACAAACCTTTTACCAGACTGCAATCTGATTCTGCATTACGGTATTAGGTACAGTGTATGTGTGCCTGCTAAGTGGATTCAGTCGTGTTCGACCCTGTGGGACCCTGTGAACTGTAGCCCACCAAGCTCCTCTGTCCTTGGGATTATCCAGGCAAAAATACTGGAGTGGGCTGCCATGTCCTCCTCTAGGGGATTTTCCCAAACCAGGGCTCCTGGGTAACTCCTGCATCTCCTGCTGAGCCACCTGGAAAGTCCCAAGTATTGGTTGCTTGTATTTTTTTTTTTAATACATCTCTATGCATTTGACCTATTCACATAAAATTTTAATCTGAAAGCATTAAGATAATATGGATATATACTGGAAAAACTCCTGATGCTGGGAAAGATTTAAGGCATGAGGAGAAGGGGATAACAGAGGACGAGATGGTTGGATGGCATCTCCAACTCGATAGACACGAGTTTGAGCAAGCTCTGGGAGTTGGTGATGGACAGGGAAGCCTGGCGTGCTGCAGTCCATGGGGTTGTACAGAGTCAGACACAACTGAGTGACTGAACCGAACTGATAAATATATTTTCAGTCTGTGACAGTCCAGGAAAAGTTCTTCAGATGGAGCTTCTTTTACTTGCCTCCAAAAGTCCCTCCACACAAGTCATGTGTTCATTTATACACAAGCTTTAAAAAACATGCATCTTACAATTAATTCCATTGGCAAAATCTGGCCAATGGATATCAAAGTCAATATCTGCTGGCTGAAACCTACCACTCATCTCTCCACACACAGTTCCTCATATTTAGGTGATTCTTCTTATCTGAGTCTGGGCCAGATTTTCTTAAAAATACAGATTATTAGTCTTCACTCCAGGAAATTCTGACTCAGGAGATCAGACTGGGGCCAAGGATTCTCTGTTTTCAATGAACAATTTAACTGAATCATTTTTTCAGTAATTTTGCAAAGTATTAAAGGAAACCATACTGGAATCAGTTCTTTTAACAAAATTATATAAACTTGGAAACCTTAGGCTAGAAGCTGGATCAGTGTTGTTTTGTGAACTGTTGCCTTCTTAAACCTTTGTCTCACTCTTACTACCTTGCCATCTTGATGTCTTATACCATATTTGCCTTTCCTTATTTGTGGACTGTTTCTTAACAGGTTGGGAAAATATCAAAAGAAACAGTCTGTTAACACTTTGTAAATTGATGTGTTTGTACATTCATATGTAAGCTGTTTTAGTCCAACCAGACTATAATCTCTATAAAATCTGAAAATTCTTGTGCCCTTTTTCAGTATTGTCTGCTAGGTTTTGGAACAGTTTCTGTATGATACTATGCACATGCAAATATTGATAAGTAAAGAAGTGAAGAAGCAATTACATTCTATTACAATAGATTTGTTTGCATTTTTTAGAGTTTTACATAAATGACATGAACAATATGTATTTTTTTTTGGTTGGATTAATAAGGGACATGAGTAAACATGTTGGGAGAAATGGATATAAGCACTGTCTTATTTGTGCTAATGTTTCCCAAGTATGTAGATATGCAAAATCTTATCAAATTGTACACTTTATGTGAAGTTTATTATATATCAGTTATACACCAATAAGGGCTTCCTAGGTGGCACTAGTGGTCAAGAACCCACCTGCCAATGCAGGAGACTAAGAGATATGGCTCCGTCCCTTGGGCTGGGATGATCCCTTGGAGGAGGACAGGGCAACCCACTCCAGTATTCTTACCTGGAGTCTCCCATGGACAGAGGAGCCTGGCATATTATGTTACATTGTATCTCTTTAGTCTCAGAGTCAAACATGACTGAAGCCACTTAGCACACACGCAACAAACACATTAAAGTATATGTACAGGTGTGTGTTTGAAATGAAAAGTATATATGCCCAAAGACCCTTTAAGACATTTATCAAAATGTGAATTAGTTAGAAAAGGTAATAAACAGTTCAAAAGTTATAATTTTGGGGAATATTTCAACCTATTTTATAGGTAAAAATCTATTTTCATAATCTATTTTTACATAATTCATTGTTAGTGGCTTTGATAAATACTCTATATGGATAATTGTTTCTTTGCTGTTTATACAGACTGATATAAATATAAAAATTAATGACTAAAATCCTAGTTACAGACTTGATATTTTTGTCTTTGTATTGTATTGACAATCTGAAATTGTCAAAATGGAAAAGTGGGCAGATATTTTAAAAGTATATACATGTCCATTGAGTATTATATCACATATTTCATATTCTATGTAGTATATAAATTATATTAATGTATATGTATACACTTATTCTATATTTAATATATATTTAGTACTATGTTGTCATCTGATACCACCAGACCAAGAGAAATAACTAGTGTATTCTCACCACACCTGGTATACAAGGTGTCTTCCAAAGAAAAAAGGTATTTTTGAGGTTTCTTTCTCAAAATAAAATTTCACTCTGCTCATTCAAACAAAACCTACAATCACTCCATCTTAAAAGCCTACAAGTGGATCTTTTGATATATGATCTCAGTGAAGTTTAGAAAGGACCATTCCAAAAAACCTAGCTTTAAATGTCAGTAGTTCTAGGGAAACAATATCCTTTTTAATAAAAAGTACCCAAAATGTCCCATTAGGTATAATTTGCTTTTTTTAAAAGACTTGAAAATTATAAGATACTAAAAATTAATTGTTTTCAGTGGGAAATAAAAGCAACTTAATTGCAAAGAAGTAATTTTGATGTGATCTGACTCAATAGTATTAACCATATGCTTCGAATACCATTTTGAAGTCATATGCTCAGTGACGCTAATTAGAAAAGAAAATGGCCATAATAAAAATAAAGAACTGTATCACTGGCATTTATAGTCAACATTTTTCTGAAACAATCATCCAGATTACAAAACAAATATTAAATGTAACAATGTGTAAAATGACACATGCCTCTTTATGAACTAATCCCACACCAAATAAACTCTTATAGAATTTGTCTTCCATTTATTACTTATTACCTTATAATAGACTTTTTAGTACACAAAGTGGCGTTACTATCAATGGCTATTTAATCTTAACCACTTTCAGGGATCATTTGTGTAGATCTTAACCACAGTATTCACTTAATAAGAAACAGAATTTAAATAATTTTTACAGTATCTTTTCAAAATAAAGTGGGGTTATATATAGCAAGTGACATGGCACAGCTGGAAAGCTTTAATCAACATAGTATTCTTAACATACATTATATCCAAGGGAATATAGTCCCATGTATAATTTTCAATATTATTTATCAATATTACACCTCAAGTATAGGATATGGCTTTTATAGGTAGATAAATACTTATTAGGTCAATAAAAAACTGTCTCATAATTCATGACTTTTTTATAAAAAGAAAATTAATTTCTTCTTATAAATCCATATTATGTAAAGCCTTGTTAACCACAGAATAAACCACAGACAGAAATAAACCATTACATGGTAACTTTAATTCCATTCTTAATTACTTCAAGGTTTTTATAATATAAATGAATCTGATCTAGCACTTTGAAAAGCAAAATAAACACATCATAAATATAAACAACCAATTTTTTTCCTTCTACACCTATTGGTCTCAATTGTATTTATTAATAGTCATATAAAAATAGGGATTATTTATTTCAACAAAGATCACGATAGTAAGCTATTTACCTATTGACCATTTAAAGAACCAGATTAGATTTGTTATAACATTAAAGTTCAAAGCCATCACATATTCTTTCTTAAATATACTCTCTCTGGGGCCATTTGACAAGATTCTTTTATTAATAAAATCTGAGGTTGTGCCAGTAGAAATAAGACACTAATCTTTATGGCTACCAAACAACCAGAGAGACTTGAGTAGTGCTTATCAGCTGGCCTCATATACATCACAATTACAGTATCTTTAAATAGCATAGTTGCTAGCAGCAACATGACAGGCAGTGAGTAAATAAAAGATTAATGATTAAAGCTACCCAGCCTTTTAAAGTCCAGACAAAATACAAATCAAGATATTCTGTTCTAAGTTAGTAACATTATCAGATACTCAATTCTTTAGCTCCTACCATGAGACCGATTTTAGTGATTCCAACCACATATTCTCCAAGTGGTGGGAAATCTCAGCTAATACTGAAGCTGTATGTGAGCTCATTTTTTTTAGAGTGACTATACAGAGAAATTATTAAACCCTCCTCTCCCTGTCCTCCTTTCCTAATTTAATTACTGAAAAACTAATATGTCAGAGACTAGTGACTTGGCTGTTGCATTCAACAGCCCCACATGTTAGGTGAGTGATCATAAAATTGAAAATAGTTTGGGAAAATTAGTTACAACAGACACAGAAAGTTAGATCATTCCTCTGAGAATCTATTTACCTGCCTCCAAACTATGTAACTATATAATCTCAGAAAGGACAGAATGATCTCTGTTCATTTCCAAGGCAAACCATTCAATATCACAGTAATTCAAGTCTATGCCCCGACCAGTAATGCTGAAGAAGCTGAAGTTGAATGGTTCTACAAAGATCTACAAGACCTTCTAGAACTAACACTCAAAACAGATGTCCGTTTCATTATAGGGGACTGGAATGCAAAAGTAGGAAGTCAAGAAATACCTGAGTAACAGGCAAATTTGGCCTTGGAGTACAGAATGAAGCAGGGCAAAGGTTAATAGAGTTCTGCCAAGAAAACTCACTGGTCATAGCAAACACCCTCTTCCAACAACACAAGAGAAGACTCTACACATGGACATCACCAGATGGTCAAAACTGAAATCAGACTGATTATATTCTTTGCAGCCAAAGATGGAGAAGCTCTATACAGTCAGCAAAAACAAGACCAGGAGCTGACTGTGGTTCAGATCATGAACTCCTTATTGCCAAATTCAGGCTTAAATTGAAGAAAGTAGGGAAAACCACTAGACCATTCAGGTATGACCTAGATCAAACCCCTTACAATTATACAGTGGAAGTGAGAAATAGATTCAAGGGATTAGATCTGAAAGAGTGCCTGAAGAACTATGGACAGAGGTTCCTGACATTGTACAGGAGGCAGTGATCAAGACCATCCCCAAGAAAAAGAATTGCAAAAAAGCAAAATGATTGTTTGAGGAGGCCTTACAAATAGCTGTGAAGAGAAGAGAAGTGAAGGGCAAGGAGAAAAGGAAAGATAAACCCATCTGAATGCAGAGTTCCAAAGAATAGCAAGGAGAGATAAGAAAGCCTTCCTCAGTGATCAATGCAAAGAAATAGAGGAAAACAATAGAATGGGAAAGAGTAGAGATCTCTTCAAGAAAATTAGCTATACCCAGGGAACATTTCATGCAAAGATGGGCTCAATAAAGGACAGAAATGGCATGGACCTAACAGAAGCAGAAGATATTAAGAAGTGGCAAGAATACACAGAAGAACTATACAAAAAAGATCTCCATGACCCAGATAACCATGATAGTGTGAACACTCACCTAGAGCCAAACATCCTAGAATGTGAAGTCAAGTGGGCCTTAGGAAGCATCACTATGAACAAAGCTAGTGGAGGTGATGGAATTCCAGTTGAGCTATTTCAAATCCTAAAAGATGATGCTGAGAAGGTGCTGTACTCAGTATGCCAGCAAATTTGGAAAACTCAATAGTGGCCAAAGGACTGGAAAAGGTCAGTTTTCGTTCCAATCCCAAAGAAAGGCAATGCCAAAGAATGCTCAAACTACCGCACAGTTGCACTCATCTCACATGCTAGTAAAGTAATGCTCAAAATTCTCCAAGCCAGGCTTCAACAGTACGTGAGCCATGAACTTCCAGATGTTCAAGCTAGATTTAGAAAAGGCAGAGGAAACAGAGATCAAATTGCCAACATCCGCCCATCAGCAGATGAATGGATAAGGAAGCTGTGGTACATATACACAATGGAGTATTACTCAGCCATTAAAAAGAATACATTCGAATCAGTTCTAATGAGGTGGATGAAACTGGAGCCTATTATATAGTGTGAAGTAAGCCAGAAAGAAAAACATCAATACAGTATACTAACACATATATATGGTATTTATTTAATGGGTAAAGATAACCCTGTATGTGAGACATCAAAAGAGACACATAAATAGAGCAGTATTATGGACTCTGTGGGAGAGGGTGAGGGTGGGATGATATGAGAAAATGGCTTTGAAGTTTGTAAATTATCGTATGTGAAATGAATCACCTGTCCAGGTTTGATGCATGATACAGGGCGCTCGGGGCTGGTGGACCAGGATGACCCAGAAGGATGGGATGGGGAGGGAGGTGGGAGGGGGGTTCTGGAAGGGGAAAACATGTACATCCATGGTGGATTCATGTCAATGTATGGCAAAACAAATACAATATTGTAAAGTTAAAAAATAGACAAATAAACTAATTTAAAATTTTAAAAAAAAGTAATGTAATGCAAGTATAAGGAAATGTAAAAAATAAAAAAAAAATAATGGAAATCAGTCCTGAATATTCATTGGAAGGACTAATGCCTAAGCTGAAACTCCAATACTTTGGCCACCTGATGCAAAGAACTGACTCACTGGAAAAGACACTGATGATGGGAAAGATTGAAGGCAGGAGGAGAAGGGGACGACAGAGGATGAGATGGTTGGACAGTATCACCGACTGATTGGACATGAGTCTGAGTAAACTCTGAGAGTTGGTAATGGACAGGGAGGCCTTTCGAGCTGCAGTCCATAGGGTCACAAAGAGTCGAACATGACTGCATGACTGAAGTGAACTGAACTGAAACTGTATAACTGTTGAGTACAGTGAGTGGCCTCATTTATCTCTGTATCCTCTGTAACTACAAAAAGAACAAGCACATGCCCATTTAAAAAAATTAATCAATCAAGAAGTCAATGAAATGGGAAAATGTTACAAGATATTTTTAAGAGTCGTGAAGATGTAATAACATCATTAAAAACAGAATGGAATCTTCATTTTTCAAATATATGGTTAAAACTGATACATGCTATTTTACTTAAATGTGAACTTTTATTTAGAAGCTATAAGGGAGTAAACTTGAAAAGAGTCTTCTTGACTTTACAAGTTTGATTCTATCTTATGCACAAAAGTGAAATAAGCAAGACGAATGCTTGTGAATACAAAGAGAATTTTGGGTAGGTGAAAATTACTAAGTATTGTGATAAATATAATTTTAATGCACTTTTCAAATACATATTTATACAGAGTAGACTGTTAAAACATGATGTTTGTAAATGCAGAAAATTATCAGAGGTAAAGAAGCAAAACAGGCCAGAGCAATTTGTGATCCAATAAAATGATTCAAAATTATTGGAAGCAAAGTTTATTTGCACCTTTTTATAGTGAATAGCTCTAGTTAATTAGTGGAAACAAAAGTCAGAATATTTCATTTACCCTCATTGAGAATCATCTTAACTATCCATAGGTTGCTTGGTTTAGTATCCGTTTCAATTAAATTCATCATCATTTTCCTTTATTCTTTTGCCATTAGTCCATTATTTCTTACTTCCTACAAGTATTATTATACCTGTCTGGAACAGATTGTGTCTTATTTCATGAGAAAGTAGGTAAAAATACTAAATAAATTCATGAACTTATACATGACAAGTATATTTATAATGCGTAGCAGAAGTGGCTTCCCTGGTGGTTCAGAGGTAAAGAATCCACTTGTAATGCACAGGAGATGTAGATTACTGATCAGGAAGATCCTCTGGAGTAGGAAATGGCAACACACTCCAGCATTCTTGCCTGGACATCCCATGGTCAGAGGAGCCTGGCAGGCTACAGTCCACAGGGTTGCAAAGAGTTGAACACAACTGAGCACACATGCATGCATAAATATGTACATAAATATACTTAGTGCATCTATGTTTTAAGTACTAAGAGTTGATAAGTAATGGAATTAGAATTTAAATCCAGATATATCTGAGTCTAAATATATATCATCTGCTGCTTTTATATATAATGAGGTATTTAGTAAAGTTAATTTTTAAAGTACGCAATAAAATGTTAGTCACTCAGTCGGGCATGATTGAGTGACTAACAACAACAACATATATATATATATATATATATATATATATCTGTATATAATAATTTTTACTCACTAATCCCCAAGCATCATATAAAGGTTCTTAAGTATCTAACCTAGAGCAAAATAAAGAAATATTGAGTACAATTTAAGACAAATAGCTTTTTCTTAGTTCATTACTAATACTATAACATTGTTTTCTATATTTTGGCAGGGACTTAAAAACTGTCTTCAATAATATAAATATGTCCTTTAATCAGTAAAAATAGAATCCAAATGTTTTTTAAACTTGATGTATTCCCATTTATTTTTTCTTTTGTTGTCATTGCCTGAAGAGATAGATCCAAGAAAAGACAGCCTAGATCAGTGTCAAAGAACATACCATCCATATTTTCTTCTAGGAGTTATATGGTTTCAGTTCTTACATTTTAAGACTTTAATCCATTTGAGCTTATGTTTGCATGTTGTGTGGCAAGTGGTTTAGTTTCATTCTTTTACATGTAGCTTTTTAGTTTTCCCAACATCATTTACTGAAGAGACTGTCTTTTCCCCATTGTACATTTTTGCCTCCTTTGTTGTGGATTAATTGAACATATGAGCATGGGTTTATTTCTGGGCTCTCTATTCTGTTACATTGATTTATGTGTTTGATTACTATAGCTTTGTAGTACAGTTTAAAATCAGGGAGTATGATACCTACAGGTTTTTCTTCCTCAAGATTGTTTTGGCTATGCGGCTAGTAGGCACATGAAAAGATGTTCAACATCACTAATCAGGGAAATGCAAATCAAACCCACAGTGAGATTTCCTCTCATATTGTCAGAATGGCTGTTATCAAAAAGATAAGAAATAGCAGGTGTTGTTGAGAATATGTAGCAAAGGGAACACATGTGCAATCTTGCTGGCAATGCAAATCAGTACAGCAGGCATTAAAAACATTATGAAGGTCCCTCAAACAACTTAAAAGTAGAACTACCACATGATCCAGCAATTTTAGTTCTGAGTATTTACCCGAAGAGAACAAAAACACTAATTCAAAAAGATATATGCACCCAGTGTTTATTGCAGCATTGTTTACAGTAGTCAAGGTATGGACACAATATAAGTGTTCATCAATAAATACATGGATACAGAGACTGTGATAGATACAGATATATCACAATCATAACACTGTTGCCTCACATTATGTTGCAACCGTTCTCACTAACAAATTTCAATGCTGAAACAAAAATGTTGACTATTTTTTATCTAACCACAAAGTACTCAATTCAGGGCATGCTCTTCAGGAAGAATTTATGTGACTTTCTCAGCTTCTTCCAGAAAATGCTCCAAGCAGACACAATGTCTTGGTAAGATATAGCGATTAAAATAAAGCACACAAAAATATAGATTCCTATATTTCCTCCATTGCATTCCTTGTGTGCAAACTATAGTATATGTGAGTAGAGAAATTTACCATTAACAGCCAATATTACATATAATAACCACATAAAAGAAAGAGCAAATCACTTATAATAACCAAATTCTGACTAATAATTGGTTGCAAGTTAAATATATACCCTGGGCAATTTCATGAATGTTTTATTAGCACACATTAAAACCCAACTTATTGTCACTGAGAATTTGAGAATTTCAGATTTGTGTAATAGGAGTTTAGGATTGGTACACGATTTGTAGCCCCTCCTAGAGATTTCTCTGCCCAGAGTGGAAGCATTTGCATTGATTAGACCTCACTGACAGGGGCCAAAGATAATATCTGCAGTATTAAGATTAAGAAGTATGGCTTAAAGGCATAATAGTCCTAATAGCACTTATATGGTCTTTTTCACTTTCAAAAGATTATTTTGTAAAGTATAGGGGAAACTAAGAAATCAAAATATTACAGCAGACTACTTCTATTATTCCCTTTGACACTTTAAAAATATTATATAAGCATAGCAATGAAGCACTGGAAGGAAAAATGTGTATCCTGAACTAACCAGAGAAGCTCTGACACAGAGTCATGTGTCTTGAACACCAGTCCAATTAAATGTCTGCATGAACAAAAATTACCTATTCTGTAAATTTTTAAATTATTGTTTTTCCAATTTTGGGGTCCTAAAAATTCACTATAATGCTAGAATTGAATTCAAACCTTTTCCTTACCTGATGGTGAACATTATAAAATTCTCAATGGACAAAGATAACAACAGTTAATGGGGAAATAACTGTATTTAAGTTCCAGTTATCTTTGTTAGGTGAACTGAACAGTTTTAGATGAGAATGTCTTACTTTCTCCTTTATCTACAGGAAGGGTAGGTCATTTGCGGCAGCTTCATCTTTTGAGGGAGAAATTGTTCAATTTCTGATGAAATTAATGTGGGAAATCTGAAACTATATATAAATAGTTTTGACTGAAAGATCTATATTCTTCAGACAGCACTGCATTTCTTTGGAGAAATGTTTCCATATTTCCTGATCAACTACTTCAAGGTCTATGAAAGTAGTGTTAAACAAGCTCCAAAAAGTGTAATTAATCTTTAGATCTTTAGTGATAAACAGTTTCTTGGGGGCACATTCATGTTAAATCTCGATCCTTTCCCATGTATTTTAAAACTCCATTTTACTTATAGGATCCAGTGATTATATCTCCTTATGACTAAATCATCCTCACAGAGAATAAGGGAGGTAACAAGTCACAGATTCTGATAAAACAAAGATAATCTGGCACTGCATGTGTATCAAAAGTTGACTAATTTGAGATAAGTTTTTTTTCCATTTCTGAATATGAATATTCCATGAGAAATTCTTAGATTCAGATGAACTGTACATATTTAAAATGTACATATTTTAAACAGCAAAATCACCATGAGACTATACTAATATAAGAATTACTACATAATTAACGACTTTTAGATAGGAGCTTATCTACCCTTAACTAACTCCTACCTACTGGGACCTGGAAAGTTTAATGACTTTGTGATCAATTACATAATGCCAAAGGTTGCTTTTTCCCCATAATTTAGTACTCATTTCTTTTCTTTTTAACCTCTCAGGAATAAATGGTAGCAGGCTTTTGATCTATATATTTCTATCACAATAACATGGTAAGAGAGGAAAGGAATCTCTTTTTTTTTTTTTTTTTTAGGAATCTCTTTTACAGTGTTCACTGCCAGGAATTTATGAATGATGTGCTAATTTCTGTAAGTGTGCCTAAGTATAGTGAAAGAGGCATTTCATGAATGTGTAAACAAGATAAAACATAAAAAGCAATGTCTTCTAATAGGAAAAACTAATTACCACTGTTATAATTTAGTTTACTTTCACTTTCCCTCTCCACTCATGCATTACAAAAACACTTTTCTCAAACTTATCCCACAATTTCAGTTCAGAATATTGTTGCAAAGAAAGCAAATAAAGCTCTTATACTGGGTTATAGATCCTCAAAAAGAACTTCTGGCTTCCTGCCAATCAGAGCCTATTGTTTATTGTACTCAGTGGCCATCCTTCTTAACAAGTTATAGGAAACCTTTCCAAATGGGTCTTAAGAGTGTCTGTCATCAAATATTATCATTAGGCATTTGTTTCTTCAATTTATTAAATAAGATACATCATATTTTGAACAATGCATAAGCAGCAGTGAAAATCTATTCATTTTCATTAAATATTAAAATAAAATTGATTTTATTTTACAAGATGTGCCAAGTAAGAATGCAATTTTTGAAATCCCCAATAATTAAGGAATGGCCCAAATTTCTGATACAGAGCAAAATTTTCAGTTCCATTAACTACAAAGTCATTCATAGGATTTCAAACCTATTGTTTCAATTATAAAATCTGATTCCAAAATCTAGAATTCAGCTCAAGTTCTTTCAAAATGTAGTGAGGTCAGAAATCCTACCAGTGCCTCAGTATACTTATCTGTAAAACTGAGATTATATCTCTCTCTCACCTATCTCACAAAGTCACAGGGAGTTGTTCCCATATTAATGTAACATTAAAATCAGTTTATTAAAAAATCATGAATTTACAGCGCTAAAATTTAAGCATCCGTTTCCCTTTACTCTCCTGTGGTGTCCTATCAAATTTCAAAGGCTTCATGCTGCACTTTTAAAAAAATGTGTCAGAAATGAAGTCCTCTAGTTTCAGAATTAAAAACATTATTTATCTGTTCATAAAACACCATAGTAGGATCATTCTTCCATTTAATTAAATACTTGCAGAGCGACTACCATGTGGCAGGCACTATCTTAATTGTTGGGAAAACAGCAGTGAGTAACATCCACAAGTCAATTCTCTTTTGATGCTTACATTTAAAATGCTATCAATTTATCGTCAACTTATTTATTTAATGAACAAGAGTTACCAAGAAATCATCCCAGTAACTCAAAATGGTCCACTAAACTCAGATTATTACAAAAGTCTCCCATCCATATTTTCCATCTATTTTTGCCTATGTGAATTCCCTGTACCAGTTAAACTAGTCAGTTAAGCTCATTTACTTCTTTGTGTGTATATATATATATATATATATATATATATATATATATATAAACATATTATATATATTATATATAAACATGAATAATGATGTAAATGTGAATACATATATATTATGTATATGTTTTCATATTTTCATCTTGCTTGGAATGCCCTCCAACATTTATCTTCTAAAATATGAGCTGAAGGCCATGGAAACAAAAATAAAACAGCAAATAGTCATGTGGAGTTGAAGAGCATTATGAAAAGATTTAAACAATGAAATGTATGTGTACTCAGTTGCTCAGTCATGTCCGACTTTTTGTGACCACAAGGACTGTAGCCCGCCAGGCTACTCTGTCCATGGGATTTTCCAGGCAAGACTAGTGGAATAGGTGGCCATTCCCTTCTCCAAGGGATCTTCCTGACCCCAGGGATCGAACATATGTCTCCTGTGTCTCCCACACTGGTAGGCGAATTCTTTACCACTGAGCCACTTGGGAAGCCCCAAATAATGAAACATATGGGCTAAAACTTGAAGTGGAAATTTTTCTGTTGGATAAAAGCAACAAGGACCATTTGGCCAGAGATAAACCCATGCACCTATGGACACCTTATCTTTGACAAAGGAGGCAAGAGTATACAATGGAGAAAAGACAATCTTTTTAACAAGTGGTGCTGGGAAAACTGGTCAACCACTTGTAAAAGAATGAAACTAGAACACTTCCTAACACCATATACAAAAATAAACTCAAAATGGATTAAAGATCTAAACGTAAGACCAGAAACTATAAAACTCCTAGAGGAAAACATAGGCAAAACACTCTCCGACATAAATCACAGCAGGATCCTCCATGACCCACCTCACAGAATATTGGAAATAAAAGCAAAAATAAACAAATGGGACCTAATTAAAATTAAAAGCTTTTGCACAACAAAGGAAACTATGAGCAAGGTGAAAAGACAGCCTTCAGAATGGGAGAAAATAATAGCAAACAAAGCAACAGACAAACAATCTCAAAAATATACAAGCAACTCCTGCAGCTGAATTCCAGAAAAATAAACGACCCAGTCAAAAAATGGGCCAAAGAACTAAACAGACATTTCTCCAAAGAAGACATACAGATGGCTAACAAACACATGAAAAGATGCTCAACATCACTCATTATTAGAGAAATGCAAATCAAAACCACAATGAGGTACCATTACACACCAGTCAGAATGGCTGCTATCCAAAAGTCTACGAGCAATAAATGCTGGAGAGGGTGTGGAGAAAAGGGAACCCTCTTACACTGTTGGTGGGAATGCAAACTAGTACAGCCACTATGGAGAACAGTGTGGAGATTCCTTAAAAAACTGGAAATAGAACTGCCATATGACCCAGCAATCCCACTGCTGGGCATACACACCGAGGAAACCAGAATTGAAAGAGACACGTGTACCCCAATGTTCATCGCAGCACTGTTTACAATAGCCAGGACATGGAAGCAACCTAGATGTCCATCAGCAGATGAATGGATAAGGAAGCAGTGGTACATATACACAATGGAATATTACTCAGCCATTAAAAAAAATACATTTGAATCGGTTCTATTGAGATAGATGAAACTGGAGCCCATTATACAGAGTGAAGTAAGCCAGAAAGAAAAGCACCAATACAGTATACTAATGCATGTATATGGAATTTGAAAGATGGTAATGGTAACCCTATATGTGAGACAGAATAAGAGACACAGATGCATAGAACAGTCCTGTGGACTCTGAGGAAGAAGGTGAGGGTGGGACATTCTGGGACAATAGCATTGAAACATGTATATTGCCATATGTGAAGCGGAACACCATTCCATGTTCTATGCATGGGACAAATGCTCAGGGCTGGAGCATTGGGATGGCCCAGAGGGATGGGGTGGGGAGGGAGGTGAGAGGAGGGTTCGGGAGGGGGAGCACATGTGAACCCATGGCTGATTCGTGTCAATGTATGGCAAAAGTTACTACAATATTGTAAAGAAATTAGCCCCCAACTAAAATAAATAAATTTATTAAAAAAAATAAAAAATAAAAAAATAAAAAAAAAAAAAGCAACAAGGACCATTTGGGTTGAAGGAATATAAGTATAAAGACTACGAGTTAAGAAAAACATGTATTATTCTCAGCGATATTTGATATTATAAAGCAGTCAGGCTTTTTGGCCCCGGGGATAAGTTTCATGGAATTTTTCCACAGACCAGGGAAGGGGGACAATTTTGGGGATGATTTAAATGCACTGCACTTATTGCACACTTTATTTATATTATTATTATATCAGCTCTATCTTAGATCATCAAACATTAGATCCTGGAGGTTGGGAACCCCTGTTATAAAGGATATGTATGGTGGGCAAGAGCAGAAAAAGAAGTTAAATAAGTGTTGAAAACCAGATTAATGCTGTATCACTGATTTTATAGTTAGGATAGTTTGTATTGTTATTATTAATATTTTATCTTTGGTTTACATTTAGTGTCTTCAAATAGATTTAGAACTCTTGAAAACAGTGACCAGTCGATTACAAATTTTCACCCCCAATCTCAATGCAAGCAATAGTACATGGGAATCGCTCCAGAAACATTTGGATTGTCCTTGCTAACACAGCTATTGTTGGTGCTGGCAGTGCCTGAAGGCAATATTGTTCAAATCAAGAAGACAATTTATAGGATTACAGAAACAGAGATCACAGTGACCTGGTGGATAATAAATTTGGCTGGGACTTGAATGATAGGCTATGAATGGGTAGGAAATAACAGGGAAAGGAAATTTAACCAAAGTAAACACCTACAGATGCAAATGTGCAAAACAGCAAAAGGCAGTAAACTAGGGGGTCATTAAAATGACTGTGTAACAAGTGTTTATATAATAAACTTAAATACTCACGCTAGGACCCAAATACCCAGGACTTTAGAGGTCATGCTGATATTCAATTGTATTGGAGGCACAGGAACTACCCTCATGAAAGTGTGCAGCAGGAAAATACCTCTGCCAAAGTATGTAGGATGTCTGACATGGGAAGAAAGCCACAGGATCATACAAGAAGGATAGTCAGAAAAAAAAAAAAGGTGAATGACTGCTTTGCCATTTCTTAAATAAGTTGTTTTTCTTTTTCCAAGGGACTTACAATGCCAACACTGCTCAAACTCAAACTCTATAATCACCATGAGTATCTACCCTATTGAAAAACTCAAGGACATCATGCTACCTACGCATGGGTGCATGTTCAGTCACTTCAGTCACGTCCAACTCTTTGTGACCCTATGGTCTGTAGCCTTCCAGGCTCCTCTGTCCATGGAATTTTCCAGGTAATAATACTTGAGTGGGCTTCCATGCCCTCCTCCAGGGCATCTTCCTGATCCAGTGATCGAACTCGTGTCTCTTACATATCCTGCACTGGCATTTGGGTACTTTACCACAGGTGCCACTTGGGAAACCGATCAAAGTTGCTGTTGTTCAGTCGCCCAGTCGTGGTCAACTATTTGCAACCTCATAGACTGCAGCATACCAGACCTCCTTGTTCCCCACCATCTCCCAGAGTTTGCCCAAATTCTTGTCCATTCCATGGGTGATGCCGTCCAGCCATCTCATCCTCTGTCGCCCTTTTTCCTACTGCCTCTGTCATTTTATCTGTCATTACTTTTTCTGTGATGAAATTCCAGAACTATCCCTCAAGGAGGATGCCATCAAAGTTTTGCATTCATTATGTCAGCAAATCTGGAAGACCCAGCAGTGGCCACAGGGCTGGAAAAGGCCAATCCTCATCCCAATCCCCAAGAAGGGTAGTACCAAAGAATGTGCTAACCATCGGACAATTGCACTCATCTCCCATGCTAGTAAGATCATGCTTAAAATCTTGCATGCTAGGCTTCAGCATTATGTGAACCAAGAAATTCCAGATGTCCAAGCTGGGTTTAGAAAAGAAACAGGAACTACAGGTCAAATTGCTAACATTCACTGGATTATAGAGAAAGCAAGAGAATTTCAGAAAAACATCTATCTCTTTCATCGGCTATGCTAAAGCCTTTGACTGTGTGGATCACGTCAAACTATGGAAAGCTCTTAGAGAGATGGGAATAACAGACCATCTTACCTGTCTCCTGAGAAACCTGTATGCGGGTCAAGAAGCAACAGTTAGAACTCTGTATAGAACAACTGATTGGTTCAAGATTGAGAAAGGAGTATAACAAGGCTGTCTTCTGTCACCCTGTTTGTTTAACTTATACACTCAACACATCATGAGAAATTCTGGGCTGAATGAGTTACAAGCTGAAATCAAGATAGGCGGGAAAAACACAAACAACCTCAGATATGTGGATCATACCACTCTAATGGCAGAAAGCGAAGCAGCACTAAAAAGCCTCTTGATGAGGGTAAAGGAGGAGAGTGAGAGAGCTGGGTTAAGAATAAATATAAAAAACTAAAATCATGGCATCCAGCCCCATTACTGTGTGGCAATATAAGGGGAAAAGGTGGAAACTGTGATAGGTTTCCTCTTCCTGGGCTCCAAAATCACTGTGGATGGTGACTGCTGCCATGAAATCATAAGACAAATGCTTTGTCAGGAAAGCGATGACAAACCTAGAATGTGATTTTAAGAGCACAGACATTACTCTGCCAACAAGGTCTGGCTAGTGATCTTCCCAATGGCCATGTAGGGTTGTGAGAGCTGGACCATAACGAAGGCAGAATGCCAAAAAAAAATGATGCCTTCAAACTGTGGTGCTGGAAAGGCTCCTGAGAATCTCTTGGACTGCAGAAATCAAACCAGTCAATCTTAAGGGAGATAAACCTTGGATATTCACTGGAAGGACTGATGCTGAAGCTGAAGCTCCAGTACTTGGGCCACCTAATGTGAAGAGCCAACTTATTGAAAAAGACCCTGGTTCTGGGAAATACTGAAGACAGTAGGAGAAGGGGGTGACAGAGGATGAGATGGTTAGATACCATCAAAGACTTAATGGGCATGAATTTGAGCAAATTCCGGAAGATAGTGGAGGACAGAGGAGATGTGTGGGCTGCAGTCCACAGAGTTACAAAGAGTCAAACAGGACTTAGTGATGAATAGCAACCACAGAGATGACCTAATGTATATGGGATGATGTATTTGGGTTACATGCTAATACTACACCATTTTATATAAGGGATTTGAGCATCTGTGGATTTTGGTATTTGAAGAGGATTCTTGGAACCTATCTTCTACATATCCAGAGGGATAACTGTAAATCAGTGTTAGCGATTACAGCCACATTCATATATAAGCCATCTCAACCTTTTTTGTGTTTGTTTGTTTTCAATTTCCTTTCACCTCCTCAACTAGAATTCTGAGTTTATTTCTGTGATACATGTCTCTACCATTGGCCTTCAGAATTTTTAAATGTTGCTCCCAGTGTTACACAGAAAAATGTGGATGGTTGGCATGAAATGTGTGTGATAGCATAGTGAATGAATATGAGACCAGAAGCACAGGCTGGGGAAGGGTCAAGATCTTTGTGTGCATATTAAGGGGCTTGTACTTTATAGGTGAGAGTAGCACTCAACTGTTGTTGGTTGTTAACATCTTCCAGTAAGATTGCAGCACCCTTATCTAGGCTGGCATGGTAATAGAGATGAGAGGTTTTAAAATATATATAATAGAAATGAATCAGTAAGCTTTTATGATTAATTATTAATTTGCCTTTCCTTCTCCAGGAGATCTTCCCAACCCAGGGATCGAACCCAGGTCTCCCACTGCAGGTGGGATCCATCCATTGCAGGTGGATTCTTTACCAGCTGAGCCCCAAGGGAAGCCTTAATTTAATTTGCAACTAATTTAATTTTTGATCAATTTAATATGTAAATGTTGGGAGTATGGTGGGCTTTTATCTGATGATAGATAAAATCTGTCAGTGCTTCTACTTTTTCTTCTTCTATTTGACATGAAGTGATGGGATTGGACGCCATGATCTTAATTTTTTGAATGTTGAGTTTCAAGTCAGCTTTTCACTCAGTTCTTTCATCCTCATCAAGACACTCTTTAGCTCCTCTTCACTTTCTGCCATTAGAGTGGTATCATCTGCATATATGAGATTGTTGATATTTCTCCTGGCAATGTTGATTCCAGTTTGTGTTTCTTCCAACCCAGCATTTAGCATGAAGTACTCTGCACAGAATTTAAATAAGCAGGGTATGATACACAGCCTTGTCTTACTTTCCCAATTTTGAACCAGACAGTTGTTCCATGTCTGGTTCTAACTGTTGCTTCTAGACTCTCATACAGGTTTCTCAAGAGACAGGTAAGGTGGTCTAGTATTCCCATCACTTTAAGAATATTCCACAGTTTGTTTTGATCCACACAGCAAAGGCTTTAGTGTAGTTGTGAGATTTGTAACAGTTATCTAACAGTTTGGTATGCTTCAGTGAGTTCAGTGTATGGAATTATACAAGCTGTACAGTCAGCCCTCCCTGTTCATATCCATGTGTGGGTTCTACATCCACAGATTCAACCAACCAGTTGGAAAGTGTTGGGGAAAAAAATCCAGAAAGTCTCAAAGAGCAAAACTTAAATTTGTCATGCACTGACAAAATTTACATAGCGTTTTTACTGTACAAATATTACAAACAATCTAGAGCTCCATATTGCAAAGTTTAAGCTGCAATTGAAGAAAGTAGGAAAAACCGCTAGGCCATTCAGGTATGACCTAAATCAAATCCTTTATTATTACACACTGGAGAGGACAAATATATTCAAGGGATTAGATCTGATGGACAGAGTACCTGAAGAACTATGGACAAAGGTTCAAAATATTGTACAGCAGGCAGTGACCAAAACCATCCCCAAGGAAAATAAATGCAAGAAGGCAAAGTAGTTATATGAGGAAGCTTTAAAAATAGCTGATGAAACAAGAAAAGGGAAAGGCAAGAGAGAAAGGGAAAGAAATATCCAGCCAACTGAATGCAGAGTTCCAGAGAATATCAAGGAAGGATAAGAAGGCCTTCTTAAATGAACAATGCAAAGACACAGAGGAAAACAATAGAATGGGAAAGACTAGAGATCTCTTCAAGAAAATTAGAGCTACCCAAGGGGACATTTGATGAAGGATGGGTACAATAAAGGACAGAAACCATAGGTACCTAACAGAAACTGAAGATATTAAGAACAGGTGTCAATAATACACAGAAGAAATATACTAACCAGATGTTAATCACCCAGATAACCATGAGGGTGAGATATTCACCTAGAGTCAGGCATGCCATGTGTGAAGTCAAGTGGGCCTTAGGAAGCATCACTACGAACAAAGTTAGTGGAGGTGATGGAATTCCAGCTGAGCTATTTCAAATCCTAAAAGAAATGCTGTTAAAGTGCTGCACTCTATATGTCAGGAAACTTGGAAAACTCAGCAGTGGCCACAGGACTGGAAAAGATCCGTTTTCACTCCAGACCCAAAGAAGGGCAACGCCAAAGAATGTTCAGACTCCACACAATTGCATTCATTTCACATGTTACAAGGTTATGCTCAAAATCTTTCAAGCTAGGCTTCAACAGTACATGAACTGAGAACTTCCAGATGTACAAGCTGGGTTTCAAAGAGGCAGAGGAATCAGAGATCAAATTGCCAACATTCGTTGGATCATAGAGAAAGAGAGGGAATTCCAGATAAAACATCTACTTATGAGATTGATACCTCATAGTCACCATTTCTATTTTACAGACAGGAATACTGAGTCAAAGAGATGCTACAAATAGCGTTGGATTTGGTCAAAGCCATAGAATCATGGTTCAGAATCCACATGCGTAACCACTTACAGTACTACACTATAACAACTGTGTCCCAGACAAGGCAGGAAAACTGGAAATGTCTTAAGCACTCAGATATGTAAAAACTACTTCACATTTTTACAGGTTACCCAGATATTGAGCACTGCGATATTGCCTAGATTTCGTACGTAACAAGAATTTATATTAGTCAGTACATGTTGTATTTATGTCTAATTTCTAAGTTAAATGTGCACAATCTTTGTTCAACACTGAACATTTTTTTTTCCCCCTATGAGACATAATCACTGTTTAAAATTCCTGATAGTCTGTGAGTTCTTATCTTGCAAGAGCTGGTTGAAAATTCCTTCCTAAATCTAGGCAGAATTACAAGATGCTGACATTAAGTGACATAAAAGCACTCGAGTTAGGAAGAAAATGTATACGAATCAATGATTAAGTGATCATAAAATCAGATAACGGGGTGTTTTAACTTGTCATCTTAGTAGTTTGAACTGATGATTCATGATCTTTTTCAAAAACTCTTCTGCTTTATTAGCAATTCCAGTGACATATTCTGTACACAGCATGGTTATATTTAGTTTATTTTCTTTTATGTTTGCAGTTACCAAAAGGAAAGCTAAATGCTTGGGATTATCTATATTTAATTGATTCAGATAAAATAGATGCCTCTGATGTTTATAAGTAGAAAATATGCTTACATTTTTTGGTCAGTTTTGCTAGAGTTTTTGCCATATGTGTAACTTTGGTATTAATTATACTTTACTTCATTTGTGCTTTTGTGATGCTTATAGGCTGTGCTATTTGCTTATATCTTAGTTATCAAAAAATAAATAATATTTATTGTTGGAAACATCACTAATATCATGAGATTCTCTCATGGAGTCTTTGTGAATGAATATTTATTTATACAGATATTTAAAACAAATTATAGAGTTCTTTATTTCTTAATAATTCTTTAAATGATTATCTGAACAAAATTATTTCTAATTTCAGAAACATTACCATTAACATCATGAAGTATTTGCACATAATCAATATAAATAATAGTAAAAATTTGCATAGATGTTATCAAGCAAATGTATTCTCTTCATTCATTAAAAAGTTTCTTTAATAAATATATTTAAGAACTATATTAATGGATATAATATATTAATCTGGATAAATCCTGAATGTTAGTATGATGTCTATAGAATTTTAGTACTATTTATGCATAAATATAACATTATGGAAAATATGAATTTAGTTTTTGTACAGTTTATTAAAGTTTATCCTAAATCATCATGAAGAAAAACAAACACAGAGTAGAAATTTCTGTCTTTGTTAAGAAGAGATACCAATTTATTTTCCACTACTTCATAATATAAAAATATACTATAATTTTTTTCCTGTGGTATCAACACTTTTATGTCCTATATTAATTTTTTGAGATTCATTAACATTAAGGTCTAACTCTGCCCAATGCTACATCTGCAGAGCCCTCCCTTTTAAAGCAATTGGATGGGAAAAGTCATCTCACCAAATCTAGCAATTATAATTCAAAGGTCTGTTACTCACTCAGACATATGCAAGGCAAGGGATATCTTTAAAGGGTACTACCATATGGAGTATTCTCATGTTTGGAAGGAAAGAGAGGGGCAGAGACAGAGGTAAAGGCAAAGCCTGGTTTCAGGAGCCATTTCTGGTAGCCATCTCTCTGTGGGTGTGTTTGGAGAAGGTGGTAGTTGGGAAGGAAGATAAGAGGAATCACACGGAGAGCCGGGTGCTCATCAAGCTTAGTAGAAGTAAACAGTGCTGGGGCTTCTGTCTGTCCTTGTCTGTGCAGGTCTCTGTTAATTGTTCAACCAAATGTCATTTTGCTCTGAGTGACTTACTGCTTCTACAATTTAACTATCAGAAATATATCCATTGTGTGTATACATATATATGTTAATAACTTTGAGGTTTATAAGATACACAAAGTTAATAACTTTGAGATTAATAATGCTGGTCAATATACCTACTTATTGATTTTCTAATAGCTTCAAGTTACCATATTATATAATATCATTAAGACATTTATTATTGTATTTTAAAAGCAAATAATATAGAGTAATTAAATGAAGAAAAATGCAAATGACCAATAAGTATGAAAAAAGTGCTTAGTTTCTGGTAAATTAAAGCAGCATTCATTAAATTTGCAAAATTAAAAAGAATTTAAACACAACTTATTAACAGTGTAAAAAAAATAACCAATTTCATCCTTCCATGATCTACTTATAAAACCACAAGCTTTTGAAAAGTAAGTTTACAGAATATCTTGAATTTAGAATGTACATACCTGGAGAAATTTATACCAGTAGGTAAACATATGTATAAGGTAATGCTTACTCAGTCATTATTTATAAGAGGTAAAAGATACAGATATAGGAGGGCAAAAATAAAAAAGTAAGGAATAGAAGGAGGAAAAGAAAAAGGAAGGGAGAGAGGGAGGAGGAAAAAAATGAATTTGCATGTCACAGAAGAGTAATTAAGGGCTTCCCTGATAGTATAGTTGGTAAAGAATCCGCCTGCAATGCAGGAGACCCCATTTCGATTCCTGGACTGGGAAGATCCGCTGGAGAAGGGATAAGCTACACACTCCAGTATTCTTGGGCTTCCCTTGTGGCTCAGCTGGTAAAGAATCCGCCTGCAGTGTGGGAAACCTGAGTTCAATACCTGGGTTGGGAAGATCCCCTGGAGAAGGGAAAGGCTACCTACTCCAGTATTCTGTCCTAGAGAATTCCATGGATAGGAAAGGAAAAAGAAAGGGAGAGAAGGAGAAGGAGAAAAAAATGAATTTGCATGTCACAGAAGAGTAATTAAGGTACATCCATTTATGGAAGACAGGACAACTCAAAAAGAAAACAGTGTATGTTACTTACAAACACTGTTTTGAAAGGTTCTGTGAAAAATATGAAGAAAAAAATAGCTGTTTGGAACACTTGGAGAATCAAGCTGCCAAAGTGGAAAAATTGTCTCCAATTCAGAAATATTGTCTAAACCAAACAAAGTAACTATCAAGAAAACTCACTGCTTAACCAACTCAGTTGAACTTACTGGTTATATCATTTTGTAATGTAACTTCAGACATATGATCTTTTTATTCTAACATATAGGATGTAAGCTTTCACTGCTAAGTCATTTCTCTGCTAGGCATTTTACATGAACTACCTCATTTAGCGTCCTGTATAACCACATGAGTTAGATAATATATATTATCTCATGTAATGGATAAATAGGCTAAGTAAAAATTCCTAAGGAAAATTTCCAATGTCATTCAGCTTGAAAAAATTTCCATGTATCTGATTAGAGAAATGACTACACAAATCTTTAAGTTACCATTGCCCTATGCACCAGTCAGTGTATGCATGTGTGTGTTTATGTATGGAGGAACTGGGTTTATCATGTGCATGCATACTCACACATTCAAATAATAATGGTTATTAATACTACATCTATAACATGCTACAATTTTTTAAAATTTTGAATTTCTAGAAGCAATAAAGCAGATTAAAATTATGCTTACCACAGTCATATATTTTCTTAGAGATGGCCACAAGAAATTTTGCAGTCACCTTGCATTGCGTAGAAAATCTTTGTTATTTGGCAATACCCCATAGGGTGAGAAGAACTGAGGTGCAGAGGAGGGTAAGTGACTTGTCTGTAGTCACACAGTCACTGTATAACACTAGGGATGACAACTCTCAAGTCTCAGATCTCTACTGAGTTCACCAGATCAGGAACGTTTATACAGTGAACTTCAGAAGTTAGAAATGCTTTAAAGTCCCTATTGAACAAACTATATTTTCCAACAGTTCCTTTCAAAGAACAATGCTAGAAACTTCAAACACCTCAGTGACTTGCTTTTTAGAAGAGTAAATCTGAAATGTCAGGTGTAGTGGATGAGAAGGTTCTGCTGCAGCATCCTGGGGTTTGCCCTAGTTATTTTCAACTTGTCTAGACTGAGCTGTTGCATTTCATAGTTGTGTCTGCTTTTCATTAGTTTTTTTTTTTTTTTAATGTATCCATGTATAAATCTTTCAACCTGAATTACATAAAGCCGATCAAGTTTTTCTAAAATGTACATGAATTTTATCTACACAAACTATTATAATTGTATTAGCTGGGGTCAAATTAGAAAAATAGAAAATATACTAGATATTTCAAAGGAGGAAATTTAACATAGGGAGTTGTTTATATTGGGGTTGTAATACTGAAACAGATAAAGGAAATACTGATGTATTCCACTGGTAGATCCTACAAAAGCAGCTATTATCTCTCCATCAGAGACAGAAAACTGGGGCTATCAGATAACTGCTGCTAGAACCTCAGTAGTTTGAAGAAGAGCCTCTGAAGGGGTATGATGAGGCTGGTTCTGGAATGCCTACAGGATTACAGCCCGAAACCAGCTGCTTTTGTGGAGACAAAGTACTAGAGGAGAAGTGCTTGAAGTAACAAGCAAATAAGGAGGATAATTTCCCTTCTTCCAGTCTCCCTCTATCGCCTCCAGGTGGTAGACTCTTGACAGGAAGCAATCTGGAAAAAACAAAACCTTTTTTCGCTGGGTCTCAGCACAAGGATAACAAAACTATAATATGGTGGAATTCCATTTGAAAGAAATTTAGGAGCCTATTTCCCCTAGCAAAAGTTTATGTTGCTAGACTTTATGTGTGTGGGGTGGAGGGAGGACTTGGGGACAGGAATACACATGTATGTGTGCAGGCTCTCTGTAGCCTTGGACTGTACTAGAAAACAAACAAGCTTAAACATCTGCCACTTTCTTAGTAGGAAAAATTAGAACCTCTTTGTTCTCTATAAAATCTCTCATGTCTTTAAGTTGTTACAAAGACATATTTATCATGGTTGATTATTGTATGCCCTTAACTGCAGTAAGGACTTCTATTTGCTAATTTTATTTGGTCTTCATAAAATCTCAGTAGAAAAGAGGAAGGAAAATTACTAGGGTGCTTTTAGGAGTATATGTGTTGGTTTTCTCAAAAGCTTTAAATTCTTCCATCCTTAGACATTTTTTTGTACATCAATAACTATAAAATAGATCTCTATTCTTAATTTTTGTTTGGACTAGTCATTTAACACATTTTACTTTGTTGAACTAATAAAGAAATACAAGCAAACAGATATTGATGGAGTTTAGAAAAGTTGTATACATTTGTCAATTTTTCTATTTTAGAATGTATACTATACTTCTAATAAATAAAGTATTTCCATTGGATTTTTTTCCTACTTCACAAATGTTTCTTATTTCCCTTCCCATATTTTGGACATACATTTTTATATAGAATATCAACAAACCAAAGATGTAGTAACTTTAAATCAATATTTTAAAAGATACTTCAGAGTTTTCCATTTAGATTGATAATTTAAATTGTGAGATATATATATATATATATATATATATACATTTTAAATTCATATACAAATTATTCAGAATAGTTCAGGTTTTCTTCTTTTAATGCAGTATGTGGCTACAGAGTTCATTACTGAATGAACAAATACATTAACATTTTAAAACAGGAAGTGCTACCTACTCAATCTACTTATCAATGCAGAGGAGTGTTGATCACAGATGGAAGAAGTCAGTTTAAAATAAGTATTGAATAGCAAGAGGCCTTCAAATATTACTGCTTTATAAGAAAATTTATGATCACACAGCTTCCTGGATAGTGAACATGCCAACAAGATTGTGAATATTCTCAAGCAAATTTATTATCAAGAAAGTTTATATCTGAAACTGCTGCTTTGCAGACCAAAATTTTTGCTATTCCATAGAGAATTGGCCATAAAAATGAAACATTAATATATGATAAGTAAAGGTTCATCATTTTTTATTACAAGCAGTTCAATTCACCACAAAAAAGATTATCTCTGTACTTCAGCCATAACCTGAAAGTTTAAAAGAAGTTAGTTGTGCCATCTAAAATTTTAGCAATTTTTCCTATATCCTGGCAGGTGATTCATGCACTCAGTGACCCTCTTGTTGTCCGAATATACTCACTGTATTCATCATTCAAACTATCAAAAGGATTAATGTTCTTGTATAAAAATATTAATCTTAGTTCAAATAGTTGTGCTTCATATTCACTACTTCAAATCCACATAAGAGTAATAGCCACAGAAACAAGACTGGAAATTTCTTCCATCGATTTTTCTAGTAGCTCAAGGAATGAAAATCCTTCAATCTTCTATTAAATACATTCAAAACATGCCACCTCCTTTGCTACCATGGTCATCCAGCCCAATAACATCTAACATGTCTTCTTGGATCCTGTAATATCCTAACTTATAACCCTTCCTTCATGCTGGCCACACAGTCATTAGATACCAAGCTGTCATAGGGATATTAGTAAAAAAAACTCAGATCACATCAACCCTCATTCAATATACTCAGGTTAGTTTTACTAAAAGAACAAACTTCTCAACATGGCTTACAGGGCATTCAATGAATATATTTGTTGATTATTTAAGCTGTACCAGTTATTTATTACTTTTTAAATATATTACTATTATCAACTTTATTGTCTTAGTGTGACTTATTTTATACAGCATTTAAAAGTATAAGGCAAAAATGTTTATTTGGCAAAGAATGCTATAATAACAGTAAAATTTTTATTCATTTATTTCTTTAGTTATTTAATAAATAAATATTTTCCCACATTATATCAAAAATGGTGATGAGTAAAGTACTAGGACACTACAGCAATACACAGGAAGACACAATTATTGACCCTACTAAGTTTAGACTCTAGAGAGGAATACAGGCAAGTAGCAGAGGTTATTACAATGCTGCACTGTGGAAGTTGGTACACTGCTTGAATAGTGTACCACAGGAAAACATAAGGAGAGTACTTCTTCCTGACTTGGAAAATCAGGTGAGTTTTACCAAAGAAAATGACTCATAAATCAAGATATGAATAACGTCCAGAAATTAGCCATCTGAGGGAGTGTAGGGAAGTATATTATAGATAGCAGGAACACACTGTGTGTGTGTGTGTGTGTGTGTGTGTGTGTGTGTGTGTGTGTATGTGTGTGTGTTTAAGAGCATATGATGTTTCAATATGGCAGCAACACAAGTTATAAGTTTGGAGAATGAGAGAGGAGGCTAGTGAGCTAAACAGGGGCAATGAAGAGTGATAGTGCCAAGTGTGCATTTTTAAAAGCTTTCTTTGTTTACCTTGAAAATAATGAATTAAAACTATGCATGGGGGTAATATACCAGTTAGAATATGAAAATAGTCTCCAATTAGATATATGTTCTTTGGTGGAGATTATGATATTGACTTAGATATTCCATGTAATTCTGAAAATAAATAAATGCTACTGAATTCAAGATTCTGCAACCATCATTATGATCAAGGTCAAAGAAATGTATTGTTCCTTTTGTCCCAGTGATTTCACTGAAAAAGTAGTTTTGGAGGAGACATCTACGAGATAGATAGAAAAAAGAGAACATATATATATATATGCAGGTCAGGAAGCAACAGTTAGAACTGGACATGGAACAACGGACTGGTTCCAAATAGGAAAATGAGTACATCAAGGCTGTATATTGTCACCCTGCTTATTTAACTTCTATGCAGAGTACATCATGAGAAACACTGGGCTGGAAGAAACACAAGCTGGAATCAACATTGCCAGGAGAAATATCAATAACCTCAGATATGCAGATGACACCACTCTCATGGTGGAAAGCGAAGAAGAACTAAAGAGCCTCTTGATGAAAGTGAAAGAGGAGAGTGAAAAAGTTGGCTTAAAGCTCAACGTTGAGAAAACTAAGATCATGGCATCTGGTCCCATCACTTCATGGGAAACAGATGGGGAAACAGTGGAAACAGAGTCAGACTTTATTTTTTGGGGCTCCAAAATCACTGCAGATGGTGATTGCAGCCATGAAATTAAAAGACTCTACTCCTTGGAAGGAAGGTTATGACCAACCTAGGTAGCATATTTAAAAGCAGAGACATTACTTCGCCAACAGAGGTCTGTCTAATCAAGGCTATGGTTTTTCCCGTGGTCATGTATGGATGTGAGAATTGGATGGTGAAGAAAGCTGAGTGCTGCAGAATTGATGCTTTTGAACTGTGGTGTTGGAGAAGACTCTTGAGAGTCCCTTGGACTGCAAGGAGATCCAACCAGTCCATCCTAAAGGAGATCAGTCATGGGTGTTCACTGGAAGGACTGATGTTGAAGCTGAAACTCCAATACTTTGGCCACCTCATGTGAAGAGTTGACTCATTGGAAAAGACCCTAATGCTGGGAAGGATTGGGGGCAGGAGGAGAAGGGGACGACAGAGGACGAGATGATTGGATGGCATCACCGACTCGATGGACATGGGTTTGGGTAAACTCTGGGAGTTGGTGATGGACAGGGAGGCCTGGCGTGCTGTGATCCATGGGGTCGCAAAGAGTTGGACACGATTGAGCGACTGAACTGAACTGAACTGATACACACACATTCTAATTCGAAAGGTTGTACTTGAGGGTGACAAAATTTTGTTAGTTTCTCTTCGAGCAAAAATTGACAAAAGCTAGAAGACTGCTGAATCTTACTATTATTTTTAATCAGACAACCTTAAGTCAAAAATGTGCATTCATAATCCATTCCTTACCAACATAAACAGTTGCAAATGTTGAATTCTCTGCTACAGAGGATTCCACTGACTTGCAAAACAGTGCAGGATTGTACAGAAAGTGGTCTAAAAACTTGCTAGGAATTTATAGTGTTCTCCGAATAAATTTTTCTTTGGCAAAGAAATGGCAAAGAAAATTCTAGAAGATAGATCTGAGGAAATACAACAAAATGACAAATATTAAAAAATAACTTGTAAGAAGAAAAGAGACATGGAATACTTGAGAAGGATTAGAATTTTCTAAAGAAGTTCCAAAAGAAGGTGGCAGGAAGAGCCAGAAGGCAAGAGTTCAAGAGACAATGATGACCAATTTCCAAAATACGTGACTATCGTATCTCCCTATTTCAACAACTGCGTTCTAAGAACTATTAAAGAAAATAACCTTAACATCAGTTTCTTGTCACATGGAAACTTTAAGAACACAATGACAAAAAATTTAAGACTTTAAAGAAGAAAGAAGACAGTCTACAAATAAACTACAATGTACACTGATAACAAACAGGCTACTCTACAGAACAACAAAAGTCTATCAACAGAAATAACAAAAATAATTGTCTATCTACCACAAATGCAGAGAAAATCCACAATCACCCACTTGCCCCAACCACCAAAAAAGAAAGAGGATACAAACACTATGCATATGTTACAAGGTGATAATTATTCCATTGTAATTATAAAAAAAGAAACACAATTGAGAGTTTAGGGAAAGAGTCATGTATATATGAATGTGCTATATATTATAGAGTCATTATTAAAAGCCCATAAAAAAAGACAAATATTTTTTTTTAAATGACATGAGAAAGCAAGTCATTTGTGTTAAGTGATCCCAAGATCATAATGTATCAGAAAGCAAATTATAGACAAATTAAATTATTTGAAAATACAAATACATATTTTGAGATGAAAACATATGAGAATATTTTTGCAGCACACACCAGGAAAAGGTTTTTTAAATTGACACAGAAATTACAAACAATGCAGAAAAGACTGATAATTCCGAACTTGAAAATAAAAAATAATGTGTAACAAAATTTAAAAAACAGATTACAGTTTAATAAAAGAGATATGCATGGGTTAAAACCAAAAACTTTCTATCTAGTTAAAATAATTTTTAAAAATGAATACTTCAACATAATAAATGGTTTTAAAATTGCTAGGCTATTCATATAATAAATCCAAATGCTCAGAATCATATAAAAAGTTTTAGTACTCTTTAAAAAAATCCATAAAAATGCAATGAAGACAAAAATAAATACATTTAACACCCAAAATTACACTAGAAGGAGTCTGGGGGAAAAGGCCCTTTGCATTGATTCACATTTTTGAAAGTATATACCTTAGCACACTTTTAAAGATACGTATAATGATTGTAACAGAAAACAAATTTGACAAAATCAAACTATTCTTCAGTGAAAGAATGGTTATATTGTAGTATAATCATATAGCATTTATATTCAGTAAAGTTCATATGTAGGCATTGCTATGGACATTCCAAAAATGTTGAATTTCTGAAACCCAAAACCTGTGAATGTTACCTTCTTTGGAAATATGGTCACCAGGACTGTCTCTAGTCCAAAATGACAATGTCCTTATAAAAAGGAGAAATATGGACCGATTAACATACACAGGTAGAACTTCTGATGAATAGTAGGGCCATACTGCCCCCAACCAAAAAAACTACCAGAATCTAGAACAGATCCTTCCCTCATGGATTCAGAGGGAGCATGGCCTGGTCAATGACTTGATTTTGGAATCTCAGTCTTCATGACCATGAGACAATAAATTTCTTCAATTAGTGGTACTTTGTTAGGTCAGCCCTAGCAAATGAATGTTCTTGCCTGGAGAATCCCAGGGACGGCGGAGCCTGGTGGGCTGCCGTCTATGGGATCGCACAGAGTCGGACACGACTGAAGCGACTTAGCAGCAGCAGCAGCAGCAAATGAATACAGATATCAACGCAGACAAGTCTCAAAAGCACTAAAAAAGCAAGATGTTAGAATGTACAACATCAAGAGTGAACCTTAAGATAAACTATGGGCTTGGGACGATTACCATGCATCATAGTGGGTGCATTAGTTACACAAAAGTAAAACGATGGCAGGGGACGTTGATAATCGGGGAAGTGGCACTTGCACGGGAGTAGGGAGATCGTTATACATTCTTCTTAATTTTCCTGCGAAACTAAAGCTACTCTAAAAATATTTAAATAAAAAGGAATATGTGCAAAAGTAATGACACATCACATTTTGTAGTAGAGATTTGGGGAATGGTTTCTACTAGTTACGAATCTGCCTCCCAATGCAGGGGATGTGCATTCAAGCCCTGGTCAGGGAACTAAGATCCCACATGCCACGAGCCAACTACTGACACTGTGAGCTACAACTAAGACTTGACACAGCCATAAACAAATATATATTAAAAAATAAAGTATGGATTTTTATATTAGTGCCTAGTTTTAGTAAAAGTATAAAAATGCATTCAAATATCATTATCATGGTTTCTTCTGAGAAGAAGGTAAGAGAGAAGGAAGAGGAGTCAGAATTTAACTACAGAAATTTTAGTGCTCTTTTTCATAAAGTGAAAGAGAATTTAATCTAAGGAGAGGAAGAATTTTTATGTTTCAGCCTTCTAGCATCTTAAATCATTTTATGTATACTTTGTTTCTTTGAATTGTTTCACCATTACAAAGTAGAACACAGAATACTTCTATTACTACACTTTTCAGAGTCCAATAAACCCAGGTCCATAGACAGTACTCCACATGGAAGAGCAGACATTTAAACCAATGTAAAATCTGACAGTCACCTGTTTCACTTGCACATTCAAGATAAAATGGAAAATGTGTGATTAGGTGAAATATTAGAAATCACATCTTTTTCTAATTATAAATTGTATCAAATCATTAAAACTGGAGACAGTAATTAAAATACTGGACCAACCCTTGGATTAAAAAATGAAAGTGACATACTAAAAAATCAGTTCATTTTTCTTGACTGAAGGAAGTTAGCTACATACAGACTTCTCCATTACTTTTCCAAATAATTGGTTCACTTTCTACACTCAGAGCATAGTGTAATACTCTGTAACAACCTCAGAGTAATTCTAGCAAAGAATCCATCAATACAAATCCTACATTGGTTTTTCCTCCTCTGTCCTCCGTCTTAAAATTGAAAGAAGAGCAGTGCTTTGCCTCTTTAAGTATAACTTTGTAAGTCTCAAAAGGGTATTCATGCATGAGACTGTTTTGACTAATGCCTGGAGCATGAACAGTGAAACCTTATTCCTCATCACAGCCCTTCTAATGGTACTTCAAAGACTTATGAAGCACCCTAGAGGCTGTTCAGAAGTGCCCATCTTTCCATGATAAAGTCTGGCTAATAGAACAGGTGGCTTCAATCACTTTTGAGTGAAAAATAGCTTGTTCTGTGAGATATTTTGCATTACATACACTGACTATCCAAAAGGCAACAGTAGTTAAAAAAAATTTTTAAGCAAAATTGAAAAAAAAATGAAAAACCACAATTGTCTTTAGAATATAATCCCAAGTATATTCAAATCACCATCTATATATATATATGTATATATATATATATACACCATGCATATTAATTCAAAGTTATACAAAAGGCATATTTAAAAATATAGTTATTACACCTAAATATGACATTGAAGAATAGAATGACACTTTTATAACAACTGAATTTATAGTTATGAAATTGTAAACTATAAAATTATATATTTTAAACAATATAAAATAGAAACCAAATAAAATACACCTCTGAGCATGGCTAAAAACTGTTTTATCAAAAGTATTATTAAAATGATGGCAACTTTTCATAACCACATTCAAGAGCTCTTAACATGAGACTTCATTTTCCCCCTGTCTAGCAAGATTCCTGGAATAATCTAAGTAGGCCTGACATTGTGGTCAGATACATGTAAATCAGCAATGTCAGATCTTATGACTGATTGTGTTTTGTTGTCATTTAGACGGCAGGATTCCTGAATGTGAGCAGGAACAGAAGGTGTCCGTAAGAGGAGGTAGACACAAGACATTCAGAAAACTCCTGCAAGGAGGATTTTTTTTTTAATTCTAGTTTAATTATTATCATTTTCTCCTGTAAATTTCCAACAGTCATTTTATTTTTTAACTTAGTGATATTTTCTCAGCATTACTGAAACATGATTGACAGATAAAAATTATATATATTCAAAGTGTACAATGTGAAGTTTTGATACATGTATGCTTTATGAGATGATCACCACAGTAAAGCTTATTAACATATCTATCACAAAGTCACATTCTTTTGATAGTAAAAGCTCATATTTCCTTTCTTTAAAATTACCGTACAGGTAAAGATGAGGTTTGAGTAGGTGGAGAAAAGATTCAGTGAAATATTTTAGACTCATTAGGACAATGGGCTATGGAGAGGAAAAAAACAAAATCTTATTGAAAAGTTTCATGTACTTTCAGATTTTATTCAAAACGCTGTTGTTCTTGTTTATATATATTTTATATATAAGTTTTTAATCACTTCAGTACTTGCTAGTGTGGCAGCAGTCAAAATTCATAATCTATTACTGTACAATTATTTAAACAGATTAATATACATTTTTCCACATGAAATATTGAATTTTTGATATAAATATAAAATAAATTAACATTCCCATTCTTAAAGTTAGTGAAAATGTAATTCATAAAAAATTTTAATTGCCAAGGTATGTCAGAAAACTTATCTGCAATATTCTTCATTACTCTACACACACACACACACACACACACACACACACACACACACACACACAGTTGCACAGGGAGGGAAGGGGTAACTATTCCAAGTAAACTTGTGACAGAGACAGACCACTGCTTAAAACAATGTACACTACCTTGCTAAGCTAAAAAACAAAATAAAGCAAAAGAAATCAATACTCCATGGCTGTGAGATCTCATAAATTAAAAATCAGACAGCAAAGTTTTAGTGCTTACAAATTCATTTAAAACAATTTTTAAACAGTGCCATTTTCTGTGAATGCAAAAAAGAAACTAAAATGACTAATATTTGTCTTTAAATTAGAAAGTATAGCAGAAGCAAGGAGGAAATTAGAGTGCTCAAATGATTCATAAGACCAGCTGTTGCACCATATTAATTCAGTGTTTTATTTAGCATTTATATATTTTTAGTAAAATACTAAATATTTTTAAATAAGAAGAAGGAAAAATTCCCTCCAGAAAAGGAAAAGTTTTGCTAGGATGTTCATTTTTCTTTTGCCTTTCTACGTTTTCCATTTTCACTGAACAACAGCTTTTAGGAGCTTATTTCTTCAACCTTTGTGGATATAAACAATGGTTCTAGTAATTTAGAAAAATTTAAAGGAGAAAGTTTGTGGTAACAAACGAGAATAATCTTTGAATTGTAATGGAAAAAATGTGCTATCGTTTCAAATGTCTTTTCTTTCCATGGAAGTATTATAAGATAAATGAACACAGATTTGCAAAAGTGTGTTTCATGGTTAATCATTTCATAATACTCATAATTAAGCTATTTTTCTCTCTAATTGTACTGTATCAGCAGATATGAAAAATTACACTACTTAAAAATACTAACAAAATAGTGGAGAAATATTCCTAAGTGGGTTTATGTGTAAAAATTATGAGTAGCAGAGTAAAATTCTACATCTACTAAGTATGAGATTTTAAACACTCCTGTTCAATCTGTTATCTACCTTTCTTTCCAAAATATGTGAAAATGAATTAATGTTAAGATTTTTAATTCTCTGCCAACACTTTAGATCAAATAAAACTGCCGTAGAAAGGCAAAGAATTCTTTAGAAATAATCAGCTATTTTAGAAAAAATTATTAAAGTTACAGAATTAATAATACCTAAATTCAGATTACTGTGAACAGCATACTTATTACATAAAAACAGTATGGCTTTTCTATCACATAGAAAACACTTCGGATTCTAGATTTTTTTAAGCAGATAAGTGTGAAGATGCTGTAACTATATTTTTAAAGCAAAATTTCACCAAGGTGACTAAAAATTTTTGGTAATTGAGAAAAAAATTAACTGAGGTTTATATGTAGAAAAAAAGAGAGTAAGACAGGGATAGAATTGGGTGATCACATCATTGCTTTTTCTATCAAGCTAATTTTGGTCATGTAATTGTGACTCAAGAACTTGATGTGAACATAAAACTAAATTCTCTCAGCAATAGCAGTTGTGAGCAATCGTTTAAGTAGAAGTCTTTGGCTTGATAATTGTTGCTCATTCACAGCATTAGTTTCTCTGGTTCTGTTTCTGACTCCTGCCTTCTCCTGCTCTTCAAGTTTCTTTCCCTTCATGGGAATAGGAAAGGAGGGAACAGGAGCATAAAATACTCTATGATTCTAAACATACTGTGGTAGCCGTTCTGTTTTCTCCAATTTGTTAAAGACCAGTAAAAAGGAAAAACATGCACTTTGTTTTAGAATCACTGATGAAATGTTAATACTGATTAGAGTGTCACAAGAACACCGTGTTTCTAACTAATCACGTATGCTGCTTAACTTCTGATGGGAGAGCTTGAAGGGAGCCAAGTAATTAATGGGTCTTGGAAATGTTTAATTAAAAATTTAATCAACATAAAAGGTGCATAAAAACAATTATATTAGTCAAATATGATTCCACTGAAGTACATCAGTTATGGGAGGAAAAAAAGCATGTAAAATAAACAAACATTATTAGTTGATTTATCATATACCACCTACCCACATTCTCAAACTTGATCTGTAATAAATGAAAATTTCCTTTCCATTCCAAGCAATGGGAGCACATTGATATACATGAAATCATTACTTTGTTCCTCTCAATCTGATTAAACTGCTTAGTACATGAAAATGCATAACTCCAAGAGTTTAGTTGCTATCTCACTGTAGCAATAAATATCATTCACATGATAAATTTCATTGTTTTATTAGGGTATAATGTAAATCAGTGTAACCAGCAAAGAATGGAGAGAAATAATAATCTTAGAACTGACCTCCAGAATACACTAATACTACTATTAAACTTATTTTAATAAGCTACATGTACTTTCATCTGTGAACTGAAATAAACATACCATATTCATTTCTCCTGTAAGAATGGAAGAGGGAGGACCACACTGGAGAAACTGCATCTTGCTTTGGTTAATGGAATGGAGTATGGTATCAGCCTGCCTGGCCTGTGTACTGGATTTAACATGTGACTTGGGCAAGTTCTCTAAACTCAGTGTCCCCATCTGTTAAATGAAGAAAACATTATGTCTATATATAGGGCCATTATAAGAACTGAGTGGTTGAATTTATGAAAACACAGTAAGAACTTTATAATTTACATATTACATAAATAATAACATCACCCTCCATTTCTTCCTCTGCTAAAATCAGTTTCTTTTTGATTTGAGAATATATTCTATATGTAAACTAATGTGAGCTTAGTCGCTGTCGGTTCTGACTCTGTGCGACCCCACAGACTGTAGCCTCTCAGGCTCCTCTGTCCATGGGGATTCTCCAGGCAAGAATACTGGAGTGGGTTTCCATGCCCTCCTCCAGGGGATCTTCCCAACCCAGAGATCGAATCCAGGTCTCCCACATTGCAGGCTGATTCTTTACTGTCTGAGCAACTAGGAAAGCCCATGTAAACTAATATTTGTTAATAATCACTTCTAAATGTATATCCCAGAAGAGGACACAAGAATTCATAATTTCAAATCAGTGTGCTTTTGTACAATGAATTGTTTTCCTGTTTAATGAGGAGTCTCATGGCCTAAAAGAGTGGTTTTCTAAGCATAGCTCAGCACCTACTACATCAGAATTGGTAGGTATAATTATTACAAGTGTAGATACTTTGACCAACACTGTATCTATTGCATCAGGGTCCTAGATTACTTGAGATGCCAATGTAACATACAAATGCATGCTATTTAGATTCATTATAAGGAAGGTTGCTTAAGAAATATCTTCTTGAAGGAGGTCCCAATAACATGATAAGTGACTATATAAACTTCTATTCTAATAATTTCTCATATTTAAAATTTTTATTTTCAATTATTTTATCTTAAAAATTTGAAGGAATGAATTTAATTTCATATGAAGAAATATCAATGGCTCTTCAATACATAGAAAATTAAATCTTCTTACTCTGGTATCAAAGCTTTCCAAAATCATGCACCAACTTATCTTTCCAAACTTATAATCCCACTGTTTCACATACTAGACAATCAAACTGGACCACCTGAATTTCTTCACATGCATCTTTTACAATACTTCTCTACTTTTACTCAATATGCTTCTCCAAAGTCTAGCATGTTTTTTCAGCCTCAATATATCCAAATTCCTCCCACATTTCATGACCTTATTCAAACAGTATTTCAAGAAATAAGGAGATATTTTATCCTATTATCTGGAAATAATTACTATTTCTTCTGAAAGTCCACAATGATTTACTAATCTCTTTAAGAGACCTACATTTAACTTTATATTATAGTTACCTGTGTGTATATATATATGTATATAATTACTCATTTTATACTCTATACCCACTGAACAACCTGAATATTCATTGGAAGGACTGATTCTGAAGCTGAAGCTCCAATACTTTGGCCACCTGATGCGAAGAGCCAATTCACTGGAAAAGACCTTGATGCTGAGAAAGACTGAAGGCAGGAAGACAAGGGGACAACAGAGGATGAGATGACTGGATGGCATCACCAATTGAATGGACATGAGTTTGAGCAAACTCTAGGAGGTAGTGAAAGTCAGGGAAGCCTGCCGTGCTGGGGTCCCAAAGAGTTGGACATGACTGAATGACTAAACAACAACTCACTGAAGACAGGAATTATGATTTCTCTATTTTGAATACTGCCTAGAATATGGTCTTTCTAATAGTAGGTATCAAAATTATTAGAGACTAAATGTATTAATAGAAATGAGGTTAATGTAAATAACATATATACATGAATTTGTCCAATCACTTATTTAATTAGCCATTCATTGATAAGATTTATTTATGCCCATTTTGCTCCACTTAGAATATGAGATTAATATCACCATCAATAAGTGAGTTACTATATTCATTAATATGAATTTACTCTCTTAAATATCAAAAAAGTCTTTCTCTTTCATTAATTTTAAGTGTGTAGACCATACAATGGAAATGCATGCGAATTTTCACATCTGGTTTTTCAAGAGACTAGGTATCAGTTACATTTTTACGTTCTAATTCTAGCAAACAAGGTGAGGAGGATTATCAGAAATCTGAATTGTTGTGTTTCTTGCCATTGGAGATTAAATAGAGGTCAACTATGTATCAAGCATATTCTAGGAATATAATAATCATGTTCAATACTTTAATTCCTAATTCAGATTGGATCTAGAGACAAGAGAAATATTGTATCTTACAAATGAGCTCCAACTCAAATTTTGTGATCTTATAATTGCCAATTATCATACCCCATCACAACAGTGAAAACCAAAGGAAAAACAAAATATCAATTAAAAAATTAACCCTAATTTATAGAAAACTACTTTCCAAATATTCCTCAATTGTGATATATCATGGAAAAATCACTACTTTCTGGGTAATTTCATACTTCTTATATTTATAAGTATTTTGATACACTTATAAATCAACTTATAAATATCATCAACTGCTCAATATAAGTATGAATGATTAACTGGAGATAAGGTTTTTGCTTGTAATAAGGGAATCATGTAATATTAATTAGTGATCTTAATCCATGATCTTAATTAGTCATGTATGGCTTACTTCTAAGACATGATTATCTGCAACTCTTTTTGTAACTTCTCACATGCAGGCTAAGAGGAAAATATACAGCATAAGGTTATTTACCATTACAAAATTTTCCAAACATAGGAAAAATAAAATAAAACCCCAAATTTATCTGCCTAAGCATTTTCATGGATGTGAGAGCTGGACTATAAAGAAAGCTGAGTGCCGAAGAATTGATGCTTTTGAACTGTGGTGTTGGAGAAAACTCTTGAGAGTCCCTTAGACTGCAAGGAGATCCAACCAGTCCATCCTAAAGGAGATTAGTCTTGGGTGTTAATTGGAAGGACTGATGTTTCTTTTATTAAAGAGAGCTGACTCATTTGAAAAGATTCTGATGCTGGGAAAGATTGAGGACAGGAGGAGAAGGGGATGACAGAGGATGAGATGGTTGGATGGCATCACCGACTCGATGGACATGGGTTTGGGTGGACTCTGGGAGTTGGTGATGGACGGGAGGCCTGGCGAGCTGCGGTTCATGGGGTCACAAAGAGTCGGACACGGCTGAGCGACTGAACTGAACTGAAGCATTTTCAGTCTATTCTTTATTAGAATGGGGATGAAAGAAACACTAATGCTATTAGAACCAAAGTTGAGGATTGTATAACTTTTATAAAAGAAATATAAGGAATTAAGTATTTTGAAATAGAAGAATCAACTAAGAATGTATTTGCTGATTCTAAAATATTCAGCTATTCAAGTCAACATAAATTACTTGTTTGGTAACTAAAGAGAAAAGGGGTTTTCTATTGAGAACTACTGTTGTCAATAGAAAACCCTACCCAAATCCTATTTTAAAATAATCTACCTTCTGTAAGAAATTACCTTGAACTTCAGCCTGAGAAATTCGTAAATAATATTTTTTTTGACCTTTCCAGTTTTATTGTTTGTTGTAATGTTAATGTCTTAAAAGTAAATAAACATGTTTTAATTTTTAAAATAACATATTTACAGACATGTACATTGATTCTGGTGATAGAATATGTTTAGCAAAATTAAGTATATATGGGTACAGAGTTATATTTATCTGTGTAGAATTTTAATATTATACAGTCAATTCAAATGCATATTTTTATATTTTTACTTCCAAATATGAATTTATGTGACTAGAGATAGCCAGACATGATTCAAATCTCAGTTTCATCAATAACTATAGTACTGAATAATTATTAAACACCATGGGCTTCAGTTTTCTTAGCTTCAGATGAAGATCCCATGTAGGATGCTAGAGAATTAGATGACTACCGAATGTAATTTATTTAGCTTTGTGCCTGGAATATACTAAATAATTGTTAAAATAATGATTTTTCAAGATCAACAGTCAGGTAGAGGAACTATAAGATAAAAGCCAAGCAGATATATTTTAATAAAAGAAACTCAGGCTAGACTTACAGAGATAAAGTGACAGAATGTAACTGATATTGAATAATTATTCAGTTAACCACGTAGAGCATGCCTGTTATGGGAGGAATGGACACGTGCACACTGAAGTTGATGGAGAGAAAGGTAGACAGAAAGAAAAGTGAAGATGAAAGTTGCTCAGTCATGTGGGACTCTTTGCAACACCTTGGATAGTCTATGGAATTCTCCAGGCTAGACTACTAGACTGGGTAGCCTTTCCCTTCTCCAGGCCATCTTCACAACCTAGGGATTGAACCCAGGTCTCCCACATTGCGGGAGGATTCTTTACCAGCTGAGCCACAAAGGAAGCCCAAGAATATTGGAGTGGGTAGCATATCCCTTCTCCAGCTGATCTTCCCAGCCCAGGAATCCAACCTGGGTCTCCTGTATTGCAGGCGGATTCTTTACCAACTGAACTATCAGGGAAACCAGGTATCAGGTAGACAGACTGACAGAAAAATAGATAAACAGTACAATTCATATATAAAACAGGGCTACTGGAGCAGTTTGGTCTGTTGTAGTTTAAGAACAAATCGCCTATGTTGATTTCTGAATTATCTTTTGAGAATGAATATAATAATAGTGGTTAATATGATGCCCCTGAAACAAAATTCAGTTCAGTTCAGTTCAGTTCAGTCGCTCAGTCGTGTCCGACTCTTTGCGACCCCATGAATCACAGCACACCAGGCCTCCCTGTCTATCACCAACTGCCGGAGTTTACCCAAACCCATGTCCATCAAGTCAGCGATGCCATCCAATCATCTCATCCTTTGTCGTCCCCTTCTCCTCCTGCCCCCAATCCTTCCCAGGATTAGGGTCTTTTCCAAAGAGTCAACTCTTCGCATGAGGTGGCCAAAGTATTGGAGTTTCAGCTTCAACATCAGTCCTTCCAGTGAACACCCAGGACTGATCTCCTTTAGGATGGACTGGTTGGATCTCCTTGCAGTCCAAGGGACTCTCAAGAGTCTTCTCCAACACCACAGTTCAAAAGCATCAATTCTTCGGCGCTCAGCTTTCTTCACCGTCCAACTCTCACATCCATACATGACCACTGGAAAAACCATAGCCTTGATTAGATGGACCTCTGTTGGCAAAGTAATGTCTTTGCTTTTAAATATGCTATGTAGGTTGGTCATAACCTTCCTTCCAAGGAGTAGCGTCTTTTAATTTCATGGCTGCAATCACCATCAGCAGTGATTTTGGAGCCCCCCAAAATAAAGTCTGACACTGTTTCCACTGTTTCTCTATCTATTTCTCATGAAGTGATGGGACCAGATGCCATGATCTTACTTTTCCGAACGTTGAGCTTTAAGCCAACTTTTTCACTCTCCTCTTTCACTTTCATCAAGAGGCTCTTTAGTTCTTCTCTTTCTGCCATAAGGGTCGTGTCATCGGCGTATCTGAGGTTATTGATATTTCTCCCGGCAATCTTGATTCCAGCTTGTGTTTCTTCCAGCCCAGCATTTCTCATGATGTACTCTGCATATAAGTTAAATAAGCAGGGTAACAATATACAGCCTTGACATACTCCTTTTCCTATTTGGAACCAGTCTGTTGTTCCATGTCCAGTTCTAACTGTTGCTTCCTGACCTGCATACAGGTTTCTCAAGAGATAGGTCTGATGGTCTGGTATTCTCATCTCTTTCATAATTTTCCACAATTTACTGTGATCCACACAGTCAAAGGCTTTGGCATAGTCAATAAAGCAGAAATAGACATTTTTCTGGAACTCTCTTGCTTTTTCAATGATCCCAGTTCCTCTACTAGTGGCACTCGTGCTAAAGAACCCAAGTGCCAATGCAGGAGACATAAAAGATGTGGGTTTGATCCCTGGGTGGGGAAGATTCCCTGGATGAGTAAATAGCAACCCACTCCAGCATTCTTGCCTGGAGAATCCCATGGACAGAAGAGCCTCTTGGGCTATCATCCACAGGATCACAAAGAGTCAAACACAACTAAAGTGACAGCACATACAATTCTATGTAAGTGGATTCAATTTTTCTATGTGAAAATTTTTCTTAGTAAATGAGGAATGATGAAGGTGATAATGAAGTGACATTCATTATGTATTCAGAGCATTTCAAGGAATTTTGAATTATACCACAGATGCTGGCTATTTTCTTAATTTCCAGTTTTTGTAAGGAAAGAGCCCCCAAATTTGGCAGCTTAGCTCAACAATGATTTTCTATTTTCACAAGTCTAGGCATTGGTTGGGTGATACTTCTGCAGGTCTCGTCAGGATTTAGTCACATGGCTGCATTCATCTCATAGAATGTCTGGGCACTAGGCTTGTCCCAGACATCCTCGTTCTCAAGTCTAGGGTTTCTTATGGGAAGGGCGGCGCCCACACTCTCAAGGTGCTCTCATCTTCCAGAAGGCTAGAGCACGCTTCTTCAGCAAAGTATGATCTCAGGGTTTCAAGAGGTAGCGCATGGAGCTACCAGTCTTTAGAGGTCTGGGCTAAAGAATTTACACCTCACTTCTCTTAAATTCTATTACTCAAGAAACATCATAAGCCCACCCAGATTGAACAGTTGGAAAAAGAGCTTTCATCTCTTAACGGAAGGAGCTTTAAGTGCTTTTATATTCTACTATAGCTATTATTTTTACTCCAGGATCTGCAGGCTTAAACAGAAACCTCTATGTCTTCATATAGACAGAAGGAAACAAACTCTTTAGCCAGGTCTGTAAAAAATTTATGATAATTAATGCAATCTTGAGAATATAAAACTGTACTTAGTAACCATGGTCTTTAAGTAAATAATATATTTTTAAAATATTTTCCTAGGAGGACAGTGTATAGTACACAGAGATATCAGTTTGTATTTGCTGAAGCTTTGCTTGTTTGAAGATTTGTTTAATCTAGTACCTGACAAGTTCTATTATGAATGCAAACATAGGCGTACAATTTATACTTGCATTGAAACTAAACAGTATTGGCAACAGCTTTTTTTTTTTTTTAAATAAGATAAACTCTCTCTGCCACTTGCAATGTATGTGTTCTCACAGATGCGTGGAGAATCTCATGGATTCTATATCCCAGGCAGCTTTCTATTTGGAAGACCATTCAGGACAGATGACTCTTCCCTTGGGCATTTAGTAATGACATTCACAAGACAAAACTTTATGAAATCTATCTCTTATAATCTTATGTTAGGCATGGAATTCGTAGTTTCAGTGACACCAGTGAAGAAAATTCTCTTACTTAAACTGGATTTTACTTACTGAGTATGTCACAGTCATGAGTTTCTCATAACAAAAGTTATGAGAAATATCACTGCTATTCATAAAGAACCTTTGAAGTAATAGGGAGCTCTTTATTCCAGTGTTTGCACTATTAAAAAGAAAGAACATCAAAGAATCCACAAGGTTAAGTGTGAAGAGCACTGAATAGGGATTCCAGACATCCACATCACAACATAAAATCTTCCATGTGTTAAGTATCCTTTGACAATTATTTCACTTTCTACCGTCCTCATTTAAAATAAATCCATTCAGTTAAATATAAATCTAGTCAGATGTTGTCAAAAAGTCACCTACAGTGCAAATCATATACAAGTCTTTGTAGAATTCTTCTTTTGTCATTTAGTTTTTTATTTTGCACAAATAGATTTCTCTTGGCAGGGGCAGGAATATTTTTGGTATTAATATTGTTGCTCATATGTACAGAGATCCTAAGAAGGAATAAAAAGCAATGGTCACAACTCTTAAAATGTAAACATCAAAGATGATTTAGCAAATAATGAAAAATGCTTCTTGATTTTGAAATTTAAAATCTATCTATGAATTTTTCTCAGCAATTAAGGATAGACAAATTATTCATTATTGTACGTTTTCCTTCATCTAAAATCTCCATATCCATTAAGATAATAACAATATGAAATGGGAATTTACTTAGAGACCCCACACTGCCTTTCACCTATTCTAAGAAAACCAAAAAAAAACTGTAGTTTCAGAGTATCATGAAAAATAAGAAAGAAAATCCAGGCATATACTAAATAAAGTAATAACTCATTATAAATGTACAGTGTAGGAGTTTTGCAAATGTGCATTGGTTGGGATTCAATTTTGCTCATTTTAAATAATTAAGTGTCAAAAATCATCTGTCTTTCCATATATAGATTCTTTTCTATAACTCTTCTTCTATTCAGAACCAATTTAAAATGACTAGCATGCCTAGAAATTAAAAAAAAAAAAAAAAGAAGAAAACAGAGAAGATATGTGAAATTTGCCTCCAGGAACTGATAAGGCAACACAAAGGACAACCAGGAACCTTTAAGACATTCTATGAACTTAATCTAAATAAATAACAATTTACAATCATACAAGAACTGAAAAACCAAAAGCTGTGATAGTTTTACCTAACAATAATTTTGATGTAACATACGAAATAATTAAATTCTCAAGTGGCTTAATGTACACTTGAAGAAGTATTTTCATTATTTTAAGAAAACAACAGGCAATATTATTTAAAACATAGATTATGACCAAATAGGAATGCTGGCAAAATTAGGGTAATTTCATCTGGAAATAAAAATTGTTTGGGGGCTCCTGAAGAGTCAGGATGAATTGGTATTAGTATTGAGAGGAGATCAGTTCTCTATTAATAATATTACTTATAAAAATAAGCCGATTTTTGAAAATTAATAATGTTTCAATTAATTTAATTATTTAATCATTTATGAGTACCTGCTGTATGTTAGAACTATACTAGTCAGTGAGACTTCAGTCATAGATAAACATACATAATCTCTGCCCTCAAGGAGCTTATGGGCTTCTCAGGTGGATTAGTGGCAAAGAATCTGCCCGCCAGCAGGAGACATGAGCTCAATCCCTAGGTCAGGGAAGATCGCATGGAAAAGGAAATGGCAACCCACTCCAGTATTCTTGCCTGGGAAATCCCATGGACAGATGAGCCTGGTGGGGTACAGTTCATGGGGTCATAAAGAGTTGGACATGACTTAGCAACTAAACAACAAGGAGCTTATAGTATAGAGAGGTAAATAAATGAGAAAGGAAATTAAAGCATACTTGCATGAGAGTGATAAGTGTTTCAGAAAACTGAAGTGAAGCACCTATTATAGATTTGTTGATTCAAAGACAGCTTCTTGAAAGAAGTCATCTTCACTGAGAAATAAATGTTGAGTAGGAGCTACCCAAACAAAGTAAAGGTAACCAGGATCTAGGGGGTGTATCCTATGTGGTGTCCCATGCTATCAGCCAATCAAATGACATCTTTTAATGCAGGTTTGAGAATTAGAAAGATGTAACTATTTTTCTGTATAAACAGCAAAGTCTGGAATTTTCTAAGACAATGTGCTTAGTAGATCAATCGTGTTCGACTCTTGTGACCCCATAGTCTATAGCCTGGCAGGCTCCTCTATTCATGGGATTCTCCAGGCAAGAAAACTGAAGCGGGTTGCCATTTCCTTCTCCAGGGAATTGTCCCAACCCAGGAACTGAACCCAGGTCTCCTGCATTGCAGGTAGACTCTTTACCAACTGAGCTACAAGGGAAGCCCAATAGGTACAAATAGGTATTCTGTTAGAATACCTATTCTAAGCCCAAGTAGGTATTCTAAGACAATATCTATTTGTAAAAAGATTTGCAGTCATTTGTTCATTCATTCATTCTTCCAGCAAATAATTATCAAATTCTTTCTACATGCAGGTGCATTTCTTGGTAAGAAACAGTAGCAATATTCCTGCACTTGATAGAACTTACATTCTCAGGGTGAAATAAAAAAGATACACAAAGTCAGTTACATAGTGTTAGAAAGTGCTATGTTGTGTGCGAAAAACAAATAAAACTGAGAAGTGGGATAAGAAAGGTCAAGATGAAGGACGTGTCTGAATGCAGGTGCATGTGCACTAGTATAAGCACACACTTATATATAGGGTGGCCAGAAAACATTTCTGAAGAGATATTTATGCAAAAGGCATTTATTATGCCTTGGAAGAAAAGCTATGACAAACCTAGACAGCATATTAAAAAGCTGAGACATCACTTTGCCTGCAAAGGTACATATAGTCAAAGTTATGGTTTTTCCAGTAGTCATGTATGATGTGAGAACTGGACCATAAAGAAGGCTGAGTGCTGAAGAATTGATGCTTTCAAACTATGGTGCTGGTAAAGACTCTTGAGAGTCCCTTGGACTGCATGGAGATCAAATCGGTCAAACCTAAACAAATCAGTCCTGAATATTCATTGCAAGGACTGATGCTGAAGTTTCGTTGGCCACCTGATGCGAAGAGCCTACTCACTGGAAAAGACCCTGATGCTGGGAAAGACTGAAGGAAAAAGGAGAGGACAACAGAGGATGAGATGGTTAGACAGCATCACTAACTCAATGGACATGAGTTTGAGCAAATTCTGGGAGATAGTGAAAGACAGGGAAGCCTGGTGCGCTGCAGTCCATGGGGTTGCAAAACTTGGACACTACTTAACAACTGAACAACAACAATGTTAAAGTAGGAAGACATATGGTAATTTTGGAGAATATCGTTCTAGGTAGAAGTAACAGGAAGGAGAAAAGTCCTGAGATGTAAACATACATGGAAATTTCAATGATTAACAAGGAAGCAAGCATACCTGGTAAAGTGAGTGAATGAGAAAGTACAGGGAGATGAGGTCAGCTGAAGAAAGATCCTATAGACCAAGAGAGATCCTATAGATCCTACAGGTCTGTGTCTTTACTCTGAGAAAGATACAAGGAGTCATGAGAAAATTCTGAGCAGGGAACTGGTATCATTTGATGCATTTTAAAGAGATATCTGTGGCTGTTTTGTACAAGATAAACTCTGGAAGCCCAAGGGTAAGCAAAGGCATACATGAGGAGACTATCACAATCATTTAAAATAACAGTGGTTTGGATCAAAGTGTTAGAAATGGAATGGGTTGGAAATAACTGAATTATGGGTTCATACAGGTATGTATAAAAAAACTGAGTTTTAATCCTCAAATCCATCTCTCTACGCTTTACTGTGCTACCGTTTTCTCAGAGTTTAGATGGGACTGACTCTACATCTGGGTTCGTGATAATGACCCTGAGGACATCCCTAGGGGAGCCCATGGGGAATGAGCCAGCTTGTCTATTCCCAACCCCTCATCACAGTGATGGATTCTGTGGTATCTCTCTCTCCTTCTGTCCCTTGCACTTGAAGTCTAGGACTTTTAGCTGATGAATTGAGGAAGAAAAAGTTTCTTTCCTTCTTATATGGTGTGTTATACACAACTAATGTCTGGAATTGCTTCAGCCATTTTGCTACCATGAGATAATTCCATCTTGAGTCAAAACAGAGGGTCAGGCTCTAAAAATCTCAGAGACATGGAGCAAGATTCATGATCAAATTGTTTCTAAAACGTGTGCTTTTCAATGATAAAATATGTTCCCTGTATTGCTTAAGTACATTCTAGTTGAATTTACATTATCTGCAGCCTTTTGGTTGCTGTAGAGTCAAACAACTATGAGTTTAAATCTATACTCTGTTAAAATAGGAAATGATGTATAAAACAGGGATACAAGTTACATAGTTCAATGAGCTGGTGTGAGAAGTAAATAAGATACTGGGTGATACCTTTGGTTCTTTGTATTTTAGAAAATATTATGTAAGAAAAAATACATATTGGATGCATTTCATATATAGGATAGTTAAACTCTTGTATAGGATAATTAAAACATCAAAGCCATGGTTGGATTAGAGAAAATCTGAATCAATACAAAAGGTCAGGACTAGATGAATGTGGAGAATGTAAAGGCTATTTAATAGCTAGTTGGAAAGAGGACCAGATTCAGGGATAAAAGGCAAACCCTGTCTCTATCTTCAATTTCACCAAAAATATTTTAGATATTTTGCTAGAAAATTTAGTTAACATATCTCTATAAAACTAGAACTTGGCACCTAGTGATATGTATTTTTGCTATAATCATCATTACCATTATTGTCAGTATATTTAAAGTAAGTTTAAGGAGTATTCAATTAAGAATTTAAAATAAATTCTGATTAAATATGAAAAAAACTACTGATATTACTAAGATAAAAAAATGAAATTAAGGGAGAGTAGACTGTTGTTAAACTAGAGTATAGTTGCATCACTGATGTGACTTTCTAACAAAATAATAGTTTGTTTTTTTCAAGACAGTATGGTTAGTTCTTTTCAAAGTTCATACAGTGTTGAGCTGAATAACCTCATCTCATGTGGAGGTAACTAAAGAAGGCTGCAACGGATTTTCTAAATGCTTAATAGAACATTTATTTTCTTTGCTATCTTGTAATAACCAAGCTTGTGAATACTATCTTCACCAAAAGCAGCACAGTGACATACAGTGTTAGATTTTTTTTTTCTGTAAAGGAAAATAATGGTAGGACTAGAAATAATGATAGTGCTTTAGAAAGAAGGGAAAAAATATAAACTACGTGAAAGCTATCAATTATGTAAGTGTGTGACTTCATAGTTTCAGGAGGCAAGTCACTAATATTTCTTGTCGAAATCCATGGAAAAATAGACTTAAATCCCATTTAAAACTGACTGTTTAGCGCCCTCTAAGTGTACCAATTGGACATGACTGAGCATGCAGGAAGAGTATCAATATTAACATCATATTGGAAAATTTTTAAAATTATTCATTTACTCTTTGAATCCTTCCTTTTATCCTCACTCCAGGGAAGCCCCTTATCCTTATACATAAAATTTAATGGTGTAAAGTCGGCCAAAACAAAAATAGAGTAGTATCCACCCCACAAACTTCTCTACTTTTTCACTTTTCATGGTTTCAGACACCCTTAGTCAACATCTGTTCAAAGATATTAAATGGAAAATTCCAGAAGTTAACATTTCATAAATTTTCAATTTCCCACTGTTCTGAGTAGTGTGATATCAATAAAATCTTGCACAGACCTGCTCCATCCCACCTAGGATCTCCAACCGTTGACATCCTCTGCTCTTGATATCCAGAAATCCACATCTCTAAGGCTAAATGATCCAGGACTACCTGAGGCAGATGATCTTCCTTCGGCTTGATCATCAGAAGATTAATAGCAGCCTAACGCCACATCACAATGCCTAGGTCATTCATGTTATCTCATCAAAGAGGCATTTTATCATTTCTGGTGCTGCTGCTGCTAAGTCACTTCTGTCGTGTCCGACTCTGTGCAACCCCATAGACGGCAGCCCACCAGGCTCCCCCGTCCCTGGGGGTCTCCAGGCAAGAACACTGGAGTGGGTTGCCACTTCCTTCTCCAGTGCATGAAAGTGAAAAGTGTAAGTGAAGTCACTCGGTGGTGTCCAACTCTTAGAGAACCCATGGACTACAGCCTACCAGGCTCCCCTGTCCCTGGGATTCTCCAGTTAAGAACACTGGAGTGGGTTGCCCTTTCCTTCTCCTTTTATAATCTCACATCATCACAAAAAAAAAAGGTTTGTACAGTACAACAAGATATTTTAAGAAAGAGAGAGTCTATATTGATATAACTCTTATTACAGTATATTGTTATAACTGTTCTATTATTGAGTTATTGTCATTAATCTCTTACTGTGCCTAATTTATAAATTAAATTTTATCATAGGCATGTACATATAGGAAAAACACAGTATATAGGTACAAGGCTCCATACTAGCCAAGGCTTCAGACATCTACTGGGGGTGTGGAATGCATTCTCTGCAGGTAAGGGGGGAATATTGTAAACCACTAAACTACTAACACCATGTCCGTTACTACCAATAACTTTAAAACACTGCTGACTCACTGTCTACATAGGACTCTTCTGAAAGACAACTATGTCTTTCTATATCTCAGCATATAAAGGGTTAATTAAGCATAAGTAATAACAAGTGAGGTCTTATTAATGAGGTCTTATTAATATGAGTAGACGGCTGATAACAGAAGTTACAGCCTGAAACTTTAGTAACTTATAGAATAATGAACATTTTCACCTTTAAATGTCATTTACTACTTCATTAGGGAAAAATAATGATTGTTTAAAGAATAGATAGACATCCTCTAAATTCATATACTTTAAATACATAGATATAATAAAAGCAGAGAGACAACCTTGGTTGGAATAATAGTGTATTTGTTTTTGGTTCATACCACCAGCCTAAGGGAAATCATTGCTTGAGATGTAGTTTAAGCATCGGTTTGCAGTACAGGTCATATCCTCAGGCCTTTCAGGCTTGAATATTCATCAAACCAGCTTCTCTTTTCTTACTAATGGAAGAAATTTGTAAAAAGTGAGATCAAAAAGCCAGTACTCAAGTATATTTTAATGGAAAACATTTCACATCTTCAAATAAATTCCTCAAGCTTGATGCTTGTTTTGACAAAGAAGATATTGGTGTCTTTGTGACAAGCTACAAAATCAGTAATTTGCTCTGACTGAATTCCAATAAAGCATTAAATGGACTGTCAAATATTAATAAAATTAGATATAACAGAATAAATTAAAATACTCCCAATACTCAAAAATCTTTAGATATTTTTTCTCAGTTCATTTTGTGTTACTATATCATTCAATAGTAGGTCATTATCAGCAAAGATTGATTATGCTGGTATTATGTTCACCAAACAAGGGATGTCTGTTAAAATAGACATAAGGGCAGTTACAAAATAGTGTACCATTTTTTTAATAAATGCAACTCTAAATCCTAAGTGGATTTGAATAAATGCCTCTATAGATATGTATATGAGATAAAGGAAGCAAAATATAGAGAAAAATGTGAAGTCAATAAGTCAATTTATATTTGATGCTATTGCTGCTGAGCTTAATAGCCAAGCTATTGTTAATTCTCTTCTGTTTTATTTTTTTAGATTTTATTCTTCAATTCTTTACTTCTTCTGAGGAAAAATAAACTTCTAAAGTTGGAGCAGGATGGACTTTTTAAACTGCTTTTATATCTTTCAGAATGCTCAATAGAGTATAATGAATGCAGAAGGTGTTGAATAAATAATGTTTGAATGAATATTCGGCAGTCAATTTCAGAAAGATCACATGAACAAGTCATTTCAGCATGTTGTGCAAAAAAAGTTTTAGTATTCTAAGTAAACTTCATTTAGAACCTAATAGAGGACTCATGCATATGCTTGACTTAAACATGATTTCACATCTGTGTCTTCACTCTTATGCTACATCAGGTCACTGGGAATGCTTTCAGAACTTTGTTCACAAGGACTTGAGAGCAAGAACACTTCAGAGTGAGGTTTTAAACAAACTGATATGCTATCCATATCAATTTACAATATCCATCTTTACGCAAATAAGTTCTTAGCATACATGCCAATGAGATGAATGAGTGAACATTTCAAATGCTGAGTTGCTACAATTCTGTACTGAACCATGAGGGTACTTGATAGTTCACACTGGAAATGTATTTTTGAGCACGATTCTGCCAAATAGAGAGTGAGTTTGCAATAAGAATTACACAAAGCTAGTTTAAAAGCTTCCAAGTGAGCTGTAAGCAGAATAGAGTACCTACATTAGCGAGAAAGAGAATAGTATTAACAAAATCACTGCCGGTGTAAATACAGAATATCAGCAGGTATTTTCTAAAGAGCTTTTTAGAAAAGCGACATCAAGGAAACCAGATTAAAAGCTGTCACCATCTCACTAGAGAGGAGGAACACGAAACAAATATCAACCTCCTGTAAGCGTAATTTTTCTCAAACGTGGGCCAAACACCCTGCAGCAGGATGTGTGTGTGTGTGTGTTAAAAAATGCAGATTCTTGGACCCTCCCTTGGATACAATGAATCAAAAATCCAGGCTGTGCAGTCCATGAGTCCATAAATCACTATAGATTGAAAATACCATGCGTTGCTCTTAAGCAGCATAGTATTCATTATACAAAATTCCTCTCTGGAATGAGTTCAGCCATTCACAGTGAATCCTTTTGTCAAGATTATAGAGTGTCTAAAGAAAGAGAGATTAAGAAAGTAGGAAAGCCAGCTAGGCAGTAAACTTTAAATAATAATGTCTTATTTCAGAGTTTTGGAACGCCTAAACCTATGAATTACAATTAGGACTCTGTGTCTGGATCCTTAGTTTAAAAGAGATGGGATGGGGAGATGCACCCAACATAAATAAGAAAGCAAAAACTTTGGCATTTTAAGAATTCCCCCCAAATTTTTAAACATATTACACATCACACCAATAACTGAAATTATAACATTAATTAAAATAATAAACAACTGAACTCATTATTCTATGAAATATCTTAAGAAACACAGGTTTTAGGCACTCTTATGATTCCCAGGGGAAGATTTCAGAAAAACAGATAAGAAAGCAAATACTTATTTTGCCTGTACTCCAGGTTACATTAGAGAGGAAAGCCCAAACTGTAGAGCAGGGAAAACTTTTCTTAAGGAAACAGTGATTTAAGCAGATCTGAAGACTGAGCTACCTAGGACAATGACGTATAATAAGAAACGGGCTTCAGGCAAAGGAAATAGCAATACTGACTAGTGATTCAAGCACACTAGTTCTAGGGTAAGAATTTCCTGGTTTAGATTCCTATTCCCTCACTTACTAGATTTGTGACCTTGGGCAAATCACTTCACATCTTTAAACTTCAGTTTCTTCATCCTAAAAATGGGAATAATAATAGTATTGTCATGAAGATATTGCTAGGATTAAATAAGAAAATGCAAATAAAGTTCTTCGCATAGCAATATGCACACTGTAAGTGCTGAAACATGCTAGCCATCATCGATCATCATCTCTGTCATTGTTACCACAATAGATCAGAGAGAGAAAGAGAAGGAACAGAAGTCCCTTAAGTGTCCTTTTGGAAACCAGAGGAGTCTCTAGAAAGATTCTTGTCAGTGAACCAAAAAAGTATTTTGATGATTTCTAAAAATATTCCACCCCCATCTGCTAATCCTTGTTAAATAAACCAGAGACGAAATATGGACAAATTCATTACATTAGTGTCTCATCTTTGAACTGTGTTTTCCAAGCAGAAATAAGCATAGGAAAAGCTCAGAATGCATGCCTCACTTAAGCCAAGTTTCAATGGGAATGGGCAGTTGCAGCTGGCAAAGGTAAAGGATTTTTGTTGGTAGCCACAATGAGTACACTAACCTGGTCACAGAGGATCAGTATGACACCAATGAAGAGATATTCATGATATGTAATTACATAAAACATTTTTTTTGTCTCTAGATAGTTTTCCTTAGAAACATCAATAACTGACAAATCAATATTCATTTTTTAGTAGAAATAATGTAGCTAAAAATTTTGTATCTGTCCAAATACATTTTGATAAAAACAAAAATTATGTGACTCTTTCCTGTATACAAAGTATTGCTCTTTCTTTGATGCTGTTATTCTCTGCTTATTTCCTTATGTTAATTGTTCTGGATATTTTACTGAATTTGAAAAATTTCAATGCTAATATAAAACTCAGTATTTTAAGAAATCATTGAAGATAGAGTCATCATTGGAAAAATGAAATTTCATTAATTATGCCTATAAGCTTGAAGTAGGTTTTTGTTGTTGTTGTTATTACCTGAGGCATCACTGATTCTATGTTATTTTTCACTTTAAAATATTTTTCTCTTCTCATTTTACTTCACCAATGAGTTTGTCTATATAATACTCAAAAGTCTAAAACCTATTTATCTCATGTGTGTATTCAGTCGTTAAGTTGTGTCCAACTCTTTGTGACCCCATCAACTGCAGCCTGCCAGGCTCCACTGTCCATGGGATTTTCCAGGCAAGAATACTTGAGTGGGTTGTCATTTCCTTCTCCAGGGGATCTTCCCAACCTAGAGAAAGAATCTGTGTCTCCTGCTTCTCCTGCACTGGCAGATGGATTCTTTATTACTGAGCCACCTGGGAAGCCTTATTTATCTCATAGTATTCTTTCTATGCATGCATGTTAAGTCACTTCAGTCATGTCTGACTCTTTGTGACCCTTTAGACTATAGCCCGCCAGGCTTTTCTGTCCATGGGATCCTCCAGGCAAGAACACTGGAGTGGGCTGCCATGCCCTCCCCCTGGGGGATCTTCTCTACTTGGGGACTGAACTCACGTCTCTTATGTCTCCTGTATTGGCAGGTGGGTTCTTTACCTCTAGCACACCTGAGAAACTTTTCCATGAACTCACACTGTTGAAAAGTTTCTTATAAACTACTATAGTAACATTTATCAATACCTTATTATGTACTAAGCATTACTCTGTTTTATAGATATTAACTGAATGAAAATCACTATATTAAGGCTTTAAATTGGATAAAGAATTTAAGAGATATCATTAACTCTCATCATCTGAAGTAAAAAGAAAATACAGAACGAAGGAAAGAAAGAACAAAGGAAGGAAAGAGTGAAGAAAGGAAGGATGGAGGGGGGAAGAAGAAAGAGCAGGAGGCAGGAATGGAAGAAGGAGGAGAGAGAAAGATAGGATGGACAAATCTTAATTATTTGAAAAAACATATTTCTTCAGAATAATGGAGGTAACTTGCTTAACAATTACAGGCAGAAATTTTCATTCAAACTGAACAAATTCATGGATATCATAGTTTGAATAAGGTGGCAAATCTGAAGATTTTCCTGCAGTTTCAAGTTTGAGAATCTGAAGTAGCAATGCTGCTAATGGAAGCAGCAATTGCAATAAAGTTAAGTGCCTGCCATTTATTGCTTGACAGCTGCAGTGGCCATATTTTGCTTCATCAGGCCAGATCTGTGGTAGAGTACTGGGCATTTCTCCTGAAACTTAGCCCTAATCTTTGAATCTATTTTTCTCATTGATTGTATAAGCCACTTAATACCCTTTATTACAGGCCTCTTCTGTTTAAACCACTCAGAGTAAATTTTGTTTACAACTAAGAAAATAGACATTAAAACCTAAAAAACGTTCCCAAAAGAGAAATGTTGCAGGCAAAAGTCTTTTAAAAGAATGGGAGTTTGGACCTGTGGTTTGACTGGTTAAATTTCAGTGTAGCAAGAACCTATGTAGTTTTTAAAGAGTGTTGCTAGTTTTAATCTAACAACAGCATGCATATAGTGGCTATGTCTTACCACCTTTGTTCACTGCAAATAAAGGGATTCTTGAAAATATTGTTGGTGACCAAATTTCATCTGCTTTAGTACTCTTGCCCTTGGTGGCTCAGATGGTAAAGAATCTTCCTGCAATGAGGGAGACCTGGATTCATCCTTGGGTCAGGAAACTCCCCTGGAGAAGGTTATGGCAATCCACGCCAGTATTCTGCCTGGAGAATTCCATGGATAGAGGAGCCTTGTGGGCTATAGTCTATGTGGTTGCAAAGAGTTGGATGCGACTGAGCAACTTTCACTTTCACTCAGTACTATAAAAGCATGAGAAAAACAAGAAATATAGAGAGGACAGGATGAGTCTGGTTGCACTGCAGAATTTAAAGAAATAAAATTAGTGTCTCAAAGTTTAAATTTCTCTGTTCAATTCATATTGAGATGATCAGAGTCCACATGCTGTAAATATCTCATGTCTTCTTAGGATGACAGAACTGTGCATCAAAAACCAAGTCTTAGACCACAGAATTCCTGAACTGATAAAATTATGGATTTATTGCCTCGCCTTATGAGAAAATGAAGCCACTGATTGGAAAATGTGATATCCTGAGCACTGGAATGTGGATATGGGGGAGAAAATAGATGACTGAAAATATTCTCAGCTTCTAAAACTTACTGAGTCTCTCTTGCTACCATTAAGTTCTTCCACACCTGGCTAAGGAAGCTATTCCTTGATGTCTTCAATACCTTATCTAAGATCATTAAGTGATAGAAGGAAGTATTTGTCTTCTTGCTCAAACTTATTTACTCCATCTGAACTCAAGATCCAAAAATCCTCTTGGGAGCCAATTATGCAGTCAATGCTGGGGACAAAAGTTTCCTGAATACGTCTCACAAAACTCTATAACTTAAATCTGCAGAAGCATATGGAATATGTGTATGAAAATGGATTTTATGTGTCCCTTACAGAGGAGTGAGAAACAATTTAATTCAAGCTGGTATAAATGCATGATTAGAGAGTCAACATGCTTCTCTAGGTAGCTAGCTAGCACAAAGGCTAAATGCTTGTTGAATTAGTTGACCAAGATCTGGATTTGAAAGGCGAACTATGTTTTTATAGTTCAGATACTAGGAATTTCTTGTTTTAATGAAGAAGGAATTAAATGACTTACTAAAATAGGAACACTGAAATGGATTTATTTGCCAAGACCTATGAAACTATCCACTAATTACAACTTCAGAAAGGACTCAGAAGACATGTTCTTCACCATAATTTTAAGAAATAAATTGATGAGAACAGTGCCAGTTTTATAACCAAAATCTCTAAAATTTCTCTTTTCTTGAGAACACAGAAGTTGAAGATGCAGTGAAATGATTTCTTAATTTTTTAGGGATCAGATATGGCAGAGACCAAGTGGTAGCACTTGACCACTAGAAAGAAAATGGACATGGATTTCATAATAGGTGAAAATGTAAAAGGTAAAATGTCCAGCACCAAGGCATTATGCGACTGAAATAATGGACCCTCTCATCTATACCACTAATGATATCAAGGTCTAAGAAATACAAATCAAAATTTAGTGACCCAGTTAGTCATGGTGTCTCACCAACACCCAGACCTGAGTAAGTTCACTTACTCTATTGAATGAAGAGAAAATTGACTGTCCTTATGGAGGACTGTGCAATAGTAACATATATTAATATTGTACATTTTCCTTTTCAGCTATTTGAGAGAAATCTCTGACCACTTCTAGATAAGTGGGGGGCGGAGGGTTACCACCCAGATTGTAAATTTTAGATTTCAAGATCTAAATTTAGATTTAGCAACTAGGATATAGCATATACATTTAACAGATTATAGAGCTAACACTAATCTCTGTGGATCCAAAATACCCCTAGGAAACCATGATCTGAGTGGAGGTTATGATGGTCATGTGATGAATGAGATTTTGTCCTGAGCCCACATTACAACTGGCACATTAATGCCTCCATTCAATTTTTTATTTCACCAGTCATAGGTGTATACTTGGAAGATATCCTCTTCAACTATAAAAAAAACTCTTTGTCTCTGAGCCCATGCAGTAAAAGCTGTGAAACTACAGTAATGAACAAACAAAACTAAATCATAGAGCTTCCTTTTTTTACTCTTCCTCCTACCAAAAGAGTAAACACACACACCTAGTGGTTCTGTGGGGGAATGCAGCAGATAGTGCCACTATAAAAATAAAATAAAATAAAAGTACAAAAATTGAGTATTACCTACATGCAAATTTAAATTACCTTGTTTAGTCTGTATAGAAGACAAACCAATCTTGGCAAACAACAATATATTTAATGTAGTGGTGATTACAAAGATAGCCAGTAAGTTCTCTCCATGGAAGAAAGTCAACAAAGACCCTCAGAATTATCATAGTAATGATCGAGCAAGTGACAATGAACTTATTTTTCAACATCTCAATAAACACAGATCAACAGAAAATGTTTGTTTCCCTCTTCTCAGAAACACTTGTGTGCTTTTACCATCAGCCTTCTCTTCAATTTGCAACTCTACGGCATAATTTAGTTTCAGGAACCCCGGGCATCGCCACATCCTGTAAGACATCATGCTGAACAACTATGTAAATTGCGTCAAACTGAAAGTACCTGATGAAATGTAATTATCACGCCCCCAGATACCTTTGGAAGAATCAAGAAATAAAACCTTTCAAAAAAAGGAATCACCTTTCTTAGTGATATTTCTGATAGTCTGGGACAGGTTGGGACATTCCTTCCAAAATGTTTGTTACACTTTGTAACTCATATCATGTTAATCTAGCCCTCTGATGAAAAAATCGCCAGTCCAAGTTCGACACATGATACAGGGTGGCCGGGGCTGGTGCACCAGGATGACCCGGAGGGATGGGATGGGGAGGGAGGTGGGAGGGGTGTTCTGGAAGGGGAACACATGTACACCCATGGTGGATTCATGTCAATGTATGGCAAAACAAATACAATATTGTAAAGTTAAAAAATAGATAAATAAACTAATTTAAATTTAAAAAAAAAAAGAAAAAGTCGAAGAGTCTAAGACGAATTCAAAACAATTAAAATTTGATCTATTTTAGCTAAGAATTAGGATTCTGTACTTTGGCTTATTAAAGTATGAATACTTTTGGTTTTTTAGTTGGGATGAGCTTATTGTTTCTGGGGATAAAAAATACATTTGTATAAATTAAAAGAGTGTCATGATTTAGTTCTTGATAAAGTATGCCCAGTGCAAAACTATTTTAAAGTAAAACCCTAAAAAATAAGTTTATAGAGGAATATGATAAATGCACACTCTTGTGAGCTGATAGTGAAACATTTAACGTAACTGTTTTCAATGGGCTTTTTAATTTTCATACTGTGTTGATATATCACTCTCCATCTACCTATCCATCTATCTAGCAGTTATATTTTTGATGACCTAACCTAATAAGACAAAATAAATGATAATACAATAGAAATGAACAATAGAAATGTTGTCATGTAAATAATCTAAATGCGTTTTTTGTAAAAAATTTTTTATATATCAATTTTTCCAAATCACTAGAAAACTTGAGGAGCTCCATGAACTTTATTCTTTTTCTAAGTTTGAGCTTAATAAAGCATGGTTTGTATATCCATAATTTTATCCACTTTGCAACTCGACTATTAAAGTTGTTTATATAATTTATGTATTCACATTTTTTTCTATCATTTCCCCTTCTCACACACAATATTCCTTTACTTTTTTGTAAATTACTTTCCCCCCCTTTAATTTTCCCACTTCATGTGTGCTTATATTTCTTGACTGTGATAATTCCCATAACAACTTTGCAATTCTTTCTCAATCCCAGTACTATTTGTTGAATTCTACAAGGCCCATCCCATAAATTCCAACTAATTTTAGTATTTAGCTTTCCTTAAACCTTCATCTTTTGACTTGACTATTAAATTACATGCAAAAAAGTATCATTTGAATTCAGATGACTTCTCGCAAAAGCAAAATGCTAGACTCCATAATGATTTAATAGCTGGAAAAGCGTCTTAAATGCTGTATAAACATCCATAAATTAATCATTTAATCACTATCCTCAGCACAAAATCATTATTTCTTTTTATAGACTGATCAGCCATGGTTACTTAATCAATTTCAGTTTCTAGATTAATGTAAGATTCTTATCTTGAAAAAATTACTATTTTTTTCTTGTACATGTTGAACATAATTTTGAATCTTGTCTGCTCGTATATCACATTGATGTCACTAATATGAATCAATCAGAAAATGAGAGAACAAATGATAAATCTGAAACAAATAAATTAAGAAACAAATGCATTTCTCAAAAAGCACTCCATAGAGATTGAAACTAAAGTTGATATCTGTTAAAAGAAGTTTTGTATAAAAACCACATATGGTACAGATAACTTTTTGTAATTTAAGGCTGAGAAAATATTCATACATTAAAAACCAACTACTGCAGTCCACTCTCTGTAATGTTGGTACTTGATATATGTCCAGCACCGTGGCATTAAATTTAAGAGTTACTCGAAGTCAATAATTTTTGTGAAATTGATATTTAGTTGGTCTGAAATGTCAGACACTGAGAAAATCTCCATCTTGTTTTTATTATTTTTTTGGTAGGTTTGTAAGGATTTTACAGTATGCACACTCTGAAAACTTAGGGGAAAAACAGCAAATCAAAAGTCAACAAAGTTTCTGCTCTGAATACGAATGTTTATTTTATATGATAGCCATGCCTTGAATAGCCAGATAAAAATTATTCTTTCTTGACATTTAAAGTATTTGTAGTTCAAAAAACATACTGTGTAGTCCTAACAGGCCAGTAAGTAAAAAACACCTGGAGCAAATATTTACTAATAATATCATTGAAAAAATAGTTATCTAGTTCACCAGAGAAACATCATTCAAAGAAGGTTATGCAAGCTTAAATAATGTGCTTCCAGGGGACCACAGCTCTCAATGATTGTTCAATATGCTTTCAGTATGTTAATGGAAGATTCACATGTAGAACCAAGTAAGCATAAAATATATTGCATATGAAGGCTGAAAGCAAAAGTTTAATCCCAGTATTTTTCTGATGCAAGGAGAGTTCACATTCACAGTTCACATTCACAGAGCACTTGTGGCATCTAGATATTGTGATGAAAAATTAATGTATACTAGTATGCCCAAAGCTGAGTCTATACTGAAGGCAAACCTAATTTTCACTAATTTTGTCTACCTCTTTTTAGCACTTTTATTAGTTCAACCTTAGGTTAGGGAGTAAATCGAGTAAAATATAAAAAATTCACTGAGGAAAGTGGCATATAGGTGTACAGTGTTTTTTTGTCATAGAATAAAAAAAAATGCTGTGGATACATTCAACATGGATGAGAACATGAGTGCTTAGAAGGATGCTTAGTGAATAATTCAAATATCTTTGCATCCTCTGGGTTACTTTTGAGTGTTTCTCTCAGTTTGATCAGTCAAAAACAACTATGAACCCAATGACATGTGTTTTTCTTATTCTCAAGAGATAACCACTTCATTTACCTGACACATCCAATAATTCAAATTATTTTGACCAAAACTTGATTACAAACAACATTTTCTTGTCAATCAGATCATTCCACTGCCTACAAACTTATACTAACATTACAGAAATTAAGTCTGACCTAACTCAGTCAAACACATCCTATCACACTGTGAGCAAGGATGTCCTCACCAAGCAAAGTCCACCTGAGGTACTTAAGAGGTAGCCAGTTTATTCCCATGAACTGAGCGCTGAGGCCAAGGAATAGAAGGAACGTTACATTTAAAGCCCCTTCCTACACAGGCACCTGTTATTGACAAAAACCAGTTATAAGCTATTCATAGGCTTTGAAAGGTTCTTGTCACATAATAGGATGAGTTATTAATTCAGCCACAGCTTGATTTTTAGCTTACCAGACAAGAATTCCTCTATATTGATTTACTCAAAACAAAATATTTGAGGGGAAATTTTAGGGGAATTAGTCATTCAAGCAGCACTATTTCCCCCACTCCTTAATAATTACTCCTTAATATTTCCAAGTTCTTCATATGGAATATAGATATATTTTCATATGTATGGTTTTTGTACAACAGCTCACAGTTATTATAATTTTGATAAATGGATTTATCAAAGAAAAACTGTCTTATGCATTTCTAATAATAATATTATAAATAATAAGAAAACCCTATTTTAATATGCAAAGAAAATTCAGATGTGGTGCTAAACTAATAAACCTGCCTGAATACATGCTAACTTAATGAATTAAAGAAAAAACTTGAAGTGAATAAAACAACAAAAATGTAGATTTGAGCTATAATAATTGCACTGTTCAAAATTATGAGATAAATTTTTTTTTTCACAAATGGATTTGAGCCATATATTTTTAATGAAAAAATTCAACTAAAATCTATCTTTTGTTTTCTGTCCATGGATGTGTATGCTACAAAACTTTAGCTTTTATTTGCTTAAAACTTTAACAACAACAAAAAAAGCATCTCAAGAGGTATTCATTGTACTCTAAGTCCTAACCCTCTGGATAATGGGAAGTTCTTTTTCACGTCTCAGGCAACTTAGCCCTGAGCTGGGGAGATAACTGACAGAGCTTGTCCTAAGGCACATGATTTGGTTGGACATCACACTTACCTGCTTGATTTGTGGTTACATTTACAGACACATACTGCCGGGCTCCTGGGCTCAGGTCGGACACTCCATTCACTGCCTCAATCTCAAAGGTATAGTTTGTGTGAGCGAGCAGATCCACCACCATGACAGAGGTGTTTTTCAGGCCGATTTGCTGGGGGAGGTACCTGACATGACCGCCACACTCGTCACACACACCTGCATGGGAGTTGCACTTCTTGCATGCAATATAATATGACACATCTTTCCTTCCACCAGTGTCAGCAGGAGGAATCCATTCCAGAAAGACACTAGTTTCATTAACATTTGAGATGGCATTCCGAGGAGCTGAGGGGGGTCCTGGTTTGCAAAGTAAAGTGAAAAAAACAAATTTTGAGATGATAAAATTAGGCATTGCTTACTACACAAATTTCTGGTCTGAAGGAAAAAAAAATAGCTTTGCAATCATTGTTTTAAGCATGGTAGAATGCAAGAATTATCCATTTGTAATAATCTTTGAAAAATCTTGTTCTAGTTTTGTAGGGACAATAGTGGGGCTTAAATACTATAGAAATGACTTGTCTTGGCAATGTAACAAGTTCAATTAAAGATGTTTTGCTTAGTGTATACATAAAGAATTATGGAATAAAACTATGCATGCAAAAAATGTAGATAAAATTATGTATTCAAATAGGGGCAAGTTCTTTGGCAAGTCCAAGGAAAAATTCTCCTTGGGGATTGACGTGATCAAGTTCTCAATGATACTTGTTCCCTGAAAGCTAGGAATTAAACATGAAGGATTTACTAAGCAATGAGTACAGGTAGAAAGAGGATTTATTAGTGTGGCTCTTGACTACAAATTTTACAGAAAGTAAAAAGGAAAAACAAAAACAGCCTTAGTTTATCTCAAAGTAAGTTGCATATCTACTGATAAGCCACCAAGAGAATTTTGAACCTCCCTCATATGACAAGAAAAAACCAGAATTTAAGTAGTTGATCAACATTACAAACTGTAATAAAATTTTGCTTACTTTGATATGGTTTTAACACTGTGGTTTGGCAAAACTGTGCATTTTACTCAACTGAAAATCTAAAACTCATTTTAAAAATAATTCTCCAAAACACAATTAAGAAGAAGAATGAATGTGTTCAGACCTTGAAAAATCAGCATAATAAATTCATATATAAATAGCAAATGCTATCCATGTGTATAATACTATATTTCTGAAATAATGGCAGACTACAGAGAACTAAAATTGGTTACCTACCAATTGTAACCAATGCATTACTCTGGTGGGGGGGATTGATAATGAGACAAGCTATGAATGTGTGCAGATGAGAGACATATGGGGAATCTCTATATCGTCCTCTCAATTTTGTTCTGAACCTAAAAATGCTCTAAAAAATAGTGTCTATAAAAGAATTAACTGCATATTGTCTGACTCTAGAGTAGATTTTTAGATACTCAGACTTACAGCTTCAGTCCACTGTTAATATTATATGATCAGATATTCTTGAAGAGAAAACACATTTAGATTTGTTTCAGAATTACTTAGCAAAGATTTCCAAATAGGGAATAAAATGGACTATGAATGGTTCATAAGCATAAATTAACCTACTCAGGATTACATAGCTTAGTTATCTTAATATGTGCTGTCTGTCCTAAACATAGAAGTAAATATTAATTTCTACCTAATATTTGTTAAGCCATGACTGCTGAGGACTAAATTTAAACGTAATAAGAAAGCTACCTAGTATTCATAAAATATCACTTAAAGAACTCCATAATGTAAAAATTGCCAGTTTTGATTAAAAGAGCTCTACCTTTGCTGTAGTTGTGGTTGAACCCAGTGAATTTTCCCATACAGCCTCACACACTCCAATATAAAAGTCACTTTTAAATTGAAACAAATACTTAAGATGGAAATACAACTCTTTTTACTATTGCCTTTAGCTTATTTAATAGTGAAAAATTATGGCAAAAATGTAATTTGAGATCAAAATGATACAGGTTCCCTTGTTAGAAAAAGGTAAAATATACTTGGAATAGGTCTATTTCAGAAAGATATCAAAATTCTGAGTTTATTTCCTGCCAATTGAATTATACCCACAGTTTCCACTTTCCCCTAAATCTGTAAAACTGTATCATGGTCTAACTCTTCTTCTGACTCTGCTACCAATAGCCCCTCAGCATGTGAGTGGGGGCACGTATGCCTGCCTCTCAAAATCAAAATAAAACTCATATATTCAAGGAAAGCCCTAAAGAAGAGGTAATCAGTGAAGACTCAGACTGACATGCACCGAAAAATAACGTAAAGAAATTCCACCGTCCTGCTAATAGACGTGATGTATGAACCCAAATAGAGCTCTAAGAGGCACCCTCAATTTGAACAGATTCTTTAGAATCTGAATTTTGTTTGATTTTCTTTTCCTATAGGTTTGTAGCATTTGGCATTCCAGAGTACCAGAAAAAATATTAAAAGGAGTTGAAACCATAAATTTAATTCCAAAGAGCCAAACAGACATAAATTGACTGATCTCATCTGTTCAAGGGTATCATCATATGTAATATTTGTGGTATTTGTGGTATTGTGAATACAACTAAGAACAGAACACACACACTCACAGACTATTTATTAGAAAGATCTACAGGACTCCCTGTCTTTTTTGAGAAATGCATACAAATGAGTGTTCCTCTGAGACACAGTATTAGAAATGTACACACTTGGATACAGAGAAAATATAAACCTCAGGTCCTAAACGAGAGCTAAGCAGTCCTTGACACCAGAGCATGGGGTCTCACCCATTCCCAAACCTAGTAATTTTACAGAATGGGAGGCTCATATACATGCTGAGAAAGAGACTGATCATGGTTGGACCACTTAAAGAAAAGAGTACCTATAAAATTGATGAAATTGAAATAAGTCAAGATATGATTTTCTCTAACTCACCAAAGTACAGTCTAGCCAACATCTGCCCCCACTATTTGGGCTTTATTTTGCTCTGAACAATTGAAGCAATCTCCACTGCAAGCAAGATGCATCACATTCAATCACACTTTATATCTCCTCCATTCAAATGTATCCTCTTAAGAAAGGTATACAATAATGTCATTTACTTATGTGAAGAGGAATTGTTTATAGTTAGTAACCATCTAACCCATAAAAGTATCAGAATGTGATAAAGAATGATCTTTAACAAGGTAAAGTTAATATCAATGATTTGAGAAATAATGAATATACATTTCACTGACACTATGAAATTCAGGCATTGAAATTCAGATAAAATTTCAGTTGTGATTATTTAAGGAAAGAAATCGTATGTCTTTATATATGATACCAGAGAGTACCAAATTTCAAAAAAAAAAATTGTCTTCATCTTTGAAGGCAACTACCACTTACAGGGATCCAAAAGAGTGAAAAATGGGACATCACGGAATATGAATGGTAAGGGGAGTGGGATTCACTGTTCTTCCCTTTCATTTGTTTTTGTTTGATTTGCTATAGAGACAAAGATAGAAAAACTAAAGAAGTACTGTCATCAAGCAAACTAACATGTAAATTTGTTTCCTTCCCAGAAATATGTGGCAACTAGAAAAACAAAAACACCGAAACACTGATAAATATGGAAGTACCCACTGCAAATGTTGGAATAAAACGTTCATTATTCATCTATTCTAAGATTATCTGACCATATACTTAGTAATGGTTAAGGACGCTCACTGCTAAAAAACACAACCACTTCAAAATCCTAGTTGACAACTGGTTTTATATTTGACTCTTAAAGTTGATTTGCCAACCCTCAGCTCTCCATGTTCGTGTAGTGTTTCCTGTCTTATAAATGACCTTCTCGTTGGTCTTTGCAGCTTAGTGGGGCAGGTTACAAGAAGATAGAAGCATCATGTACTAGATATTTTTGTGATCAGAAAGTTGGCTTGGAAGAAGAAGAAGAAAAATAAAAATGATTTACCAGGAACAGGGGAATGGATTTGTCAAAGTCATGTTTGGCTAGCATGAGCACTCAAATAAATCACAAAGTAAAAAAATAAAAATAAAAAATTGTATTTGTGGCCCAGATGTTGAACTTGAAATAAGGGAAAATGGATACTTCCCACTGTAAATCATAAAAGAGACTCAAATTTCTTAATGTTTACTCAAGAAGATTGGATTCTGGTGAAGTCCTATATTGGCAAATTAAACATTATGCCTGTTTTAGGGGAAATGGTAATAGAATATAACAGGCTCCATCACGCTATTGCTTCAAACTGGTGAAGGTTAGCATCACCAAAGATCCACGGGTTTTCCTTACTTGTGCATGCCATTGTGGGTGGATCAGACTCCCTTCTGAAATAATCCTTTTCACAGACACAAGAGGTTGAAGCTTCCTCATGGGTGTAACTGTGAGGTGGACATTTGCTGCAGCTCTGGCTGTGAGGTGAGGCTTTGAAGAACCCAGGTCTGCACACTGTCAAAAGAAATAAGAGACTAAGCTTTTCCCTGGAACAGATGCAGTGTTGGCTTTGTGAATAATGTCATTATTTTGACTAGTATACACAGATTTCATGTAACACCATCCTTTCATTAATTTCAAAATTTTTTCATAAGTTTCTGATTCATAAATAACAGGCTATTCATTCAGATAATCAAACATTTATTTAATGTATTTAAATCAAACATGATTGGAACATATTTATAATGATTCTTATGTTACAAGAATATTATAAAAGATAGTCATATGTATTTAAAACAAAGTGCTTTGAACACAACGTTCATTTATGCTATTATTAGAACAACTTATGTTGAAAAAAAACAAAATTTCCACTATGCTCAGAGAACGGCATGGTACACGATAGTTGCTCAAAATTTTGTTGTTGAATTAATAAGTAAACTAACTGTATGTTTAGTCACTCAGTCGTATCCAACTCTTTGGGACCCTTTGGATCGTAGTCCGCCAGGCTCCTCTGTCCACGGGATTTTTCAGGCAAGAACACTGCAGTGCGTTGCCACTTCCTCCTCCAGGAGATCTTCCTGACCCTGGAACTGAACTCACATCCCCTATGTTTCCTGCACTACAGGCGGATTCTTTACCCACTTATCCATTAGGGAATGTTAAAACCTTCACAAAATTCTATTAGAATGGAGACAATGCATGATTAAGCTAGTATATCATTCACATTATTATTAATTTATATTATACTACTTTCAAGAGGATTCAGACTTCTGGGGTTTTTTTTTTCCCCCTCACATTTTACTCCATTTTAGAAATTTTCATTGAGATCCTTACTGATCCAAAATTCATCTATTCTGGTATCAGTCATGTTTATACCACAAAAATTATAATGCTCTACAAAGGGGAAAATGTGCATTATTCAATTTTGCATTTACAATAGTTATCACAGTGTTTTACTACAGAAAGTATTCACATATTGTTATGTAATGCACACCTGAGTGAATGACATGGCAAGAAAAATGTAACTGAACTACTCAGAATCACATGAAGAAAATCTCTGATATTTTTGTTAAGTTAGTGGTCAGGTAAGTAAATGTTAACAAGCTAAGTTTCCTTATTCTGTATTCCCTAAGCTTTTAGCTTTCTCTTTCTTCTCACTGGGTAATAAAGCCAAACTCCAATATTCTGATTGTCCACTATGAACCATGTGAAGACCATAAAACTGATGGTTTGGTTACTTTTTTGGAGCTTAGTTAACTTAAAGCTAATCAACTATTTAGGTTTTTTTTTTCCCCTATTCTGAAAATCCACTATATATACTCAAGAGAATTTATTCAAGCATCAATGAACATTTGCTAAAGCTTAAAGGTAAATTTGTATTTCCATGGAAATTCTTATAGACATAATGAACTAGGGCTAATTTTCATGTGCTATAAATGATCTGGGGTTTTAGTAATCCATGCTAAGGCTTTCTGCCATCACCATGAATAATCAGGAATTGACAAAAATGAGAAGGTATTTTTCAGTAGATCTAATTATAGTGATAGTAAAACTTAATGCTCTTATAAATTCAGAGTGAATATGAAGGTATTTGAAAGATAAGAAGAGCTTTTTGATAGTATTAGGGACATTCTTGTAGTTAAACGATTAGGAGAAGATTTAAAATATTATTTTCCTTATAATAGGATTGCTGTAGCAGCCAGTACCATTCTTAGCTAAGTTATCCAATTTTTCTTCTTTTATCCTTTTCAGTGAAACCATTCTCTCTTCACACATAATTTTCTTTCAAAGACATGAACTGTCAATCCACACATTCTGCATATTTGGAACTCATTTATCATTCATGAAACAAAAGCCATTTCTTTTTTATGAATTCCTTTTAATTTAAAAACCTTATATAGTATCATATATAACACTGCTTTTTAATCCTTCATGGGAAGTTCGGAAATAGGAAATGATATAAACATAAGTAAAAAGTAGAAGATCGTATCCTTCTCTTCAGTAGAGAAGTTGAACAAAATGCTCTCAGCAGGTGGTGAGCCAGAAATTTTGCTTACCACTGGGTTACAAAGGTGAAAAAGATAGATGTGGCCCTGTCTTTATGAGTATTAAAGCCACTGCATGTGTAACTATAAACATGATCATGCAGGAAAGAGAAACAGCAGGGAAGTGAATATGGACACCTAATTTAGACTGGAATGCCAAAGAACACTTCCTTCAGGAAGCTGTCTCCACTGATACGTAAAAGATTAGGAAAATTATCCATTTTGAGGAGGAGTACTGCAGTGCCTTAAAGGGTAAAATCTTTTCAAAGGAGAGGAGAACAAGTAGGGAGATGGAAAACACTAAAATGTTGATCAGGGAGATAGTGGCAACAAAGAGGCAGAGATGATGTTAGGGAAGAGGATACCAGGTCAGAAACACATTATGGTTTCTAATATTTGGAACTTTTAATTAATGGGTAAAAACAGGTCATTACAATGTTGTAAGCAGGGAAATGTTAATAGTAAGATCAAAGTAGTGTGTAAGAGATCATTTCTCTCTAGCATGGGCAATGGATTGACAAGGAGCATGGATGGAGGCATTTGGCCCTTTTGTTTCTATTGCATTGGTCTGGAAACAGACAAGAGTGGTTTTAATCACTCCTATCACCACAAGAGTGGTGATAGGTAAGAGTAGGTAAATTCAGGAAATGAATATGAGGTAAAATCAGCAAGGTTTCATGATACATTTAATAGATCAGATGTACGAGTGAAAAATCCTAACAATGACTCTAAGGTGTTTGGCTTAAACTTCACAGGCAATACTGGTGCCATTTTCTCAGACAGAGAACACTAGATATGAAATGTGTTTGGGGAGATAGTAATTATGTTTAAAGTATTATTTAATTTGAGGTGCCTACAGAAATCCAAATAGAAGTATAAAGAGGAAAACTGTAGGGTTCAATGTATTCCAAGAAAAAATATAAAAAAATCGTTAATTATCCATTGCCTTCAAATCATGGCTCTAAATCCAAGTGGGACATGCAATGTTGCCACACAATCTTCTTGTTGTTTCAATCGCTTAGTCATCTCTAAATCTTTGAAACTCCATGGACTATAGCATGCCAGGCTTCCCTGTCCTTCACTATCTCCTGGACATTGCCCAAACTCATGTTCATTGAGTCGATGATGTCAACCAATCATCTCACCCTCTGTCGTCCCCTTCTCCTCCTGCCTTCAATCTTGGTATTATTTCCTTAGTTAGCATCAGTCCCCAGGATTAGCACGAGCATTTTGGAGCAGTTCCTCTTTCTTCTAACTCCTTATAAGCTCTATTTCTTTCTGACTCTCATGGTACATGCATGTGTGCTGAGAAACTAGAAGTCATCAGAGAGGAAATTTCTTACTTTTCTACCACCAAATCTCCAAATCTATATGCACTTGGATCTTTCTTCCTATTAAAAGGGAAATGTATCTTTGCTCTTGGGAGCTTGCCTGGTGGCTCAGATGGTAAAAAATCTATCTGCAATGCAGGAGACCTGGGTTCTATCCTGGATCGGGAAGATCCCCTGGAGAAGGGGATGGCTACCTACTCCAATATTCTTGCCTGGAGAATCCGGTGGAGAGAGAAGCCTGGCAGGCTATAGTCCATGGGGTCACAAAGAGTTGGGCATGACTGCGCAACTAACACATGTCTTTGCTCTTAGTAAATAAAAATATCTTCATTTGAATTGGAGCCCCATCTGAACTCTCCCTTAGAGTTATCTTCCAAGTGTCTACTATCCCTTTTACAAAGTCAAGGGTACTCTCAATTGCCCTCTCTCTCTCAATCTCCCTCTTTCTCTTTCTCCTGGTCTCTCCCTTTCTCCTCCCTCCCTCCCTTTGTCATTAACAGGAGCCTGATACAATTTCCAGAACTCTTCAACAGAAACAGAATGAAGCAAAAACAAAACACACAGCAACAACACAACCAATCTTGCTTGACTTCATTTCTCCCCGTAGCAATTACATACCGAACAGTTTGGTTTCCATGTGGAACATAACTTATTAAATCATTTTTCCACACATGCATCTCCAGTTCCTCATTCTAAGTCACATGTTGACACACTCCACAACACCACCGCTTCCTTTGTTAAGAATGTAGCCCTCTGGATGCCATACTTCTCCACAGCATTTGACCATATCCTCTTTTTGGAAACTCCTACTAATGTTACTACAAAATGCTACCACAGCCTACAAGTTTCCAGACAATATTTAAGAAACCCTTTCAATGTAATCTCCTACCACACTCACCTTCTCCATCCATACTAACTGACTTGCAATTTCCATAACTTGAGAAACTTCTTTATCTGCCTTTGAATACCGAAGGAAAAGCATTCCAGGTCAAAAGATAAGAAGTGTAATTTGAGAGAACAGGGGTAGTACAAAAAGCTTGTAGTCCTTGATGAGAGACTTGTATTTAATCTGAACACATCTGGAAGTCTCTGTGTGTATTTATTTTTTGAGGGTGCTCTTTCTGCCAAGCACTGTGGCAGGGAATATCTGTGTGGTGGTGAGAAAAAAAAAAAGAAAGAATCTACTCTATATTCTGAAGCAACAACACATTTAGGAGACAGAAAATAAATAATAGTCCAAAAAAGTAAAATTTACTTTTTACCTTTTAATCTGGACAATATTCAACAAAAATTATTTAGGTAAGAAATAAAGTTTTCCTAAATTCCAACTTGATATAATTCATTCAAAACAAAGGAAGCTTCTGGAACAATGTTGTTTCATAGAACTCCTGTACATTACCTAAATATTTGAAAATACTATGCAAGTCCATTCAAGTTGAACAAGGAACAGGACCAAAGAAACACACCCCATGTTAACATTTTCATGACACTATCTTAGCAGTCCTCTGGAGGAATGGAAACTAGTTTTAAACTTCCTATTATGTCCATGCTTCAATGCTCATTTTAAGTTCTATGTTTCCTAAGATGCTTGTGCTAAATTCATGATTACATGTTTTCTTACACATCCTTTAGACCTATGAACCATTTGCTTAGTGTTTCTTTTATGGAAGATAGAAACTATTTTGACAAAATTTTATGTGTAGATTTTCTCATCTGCTCCCAACTCGTATAAACATTCTGGAGACTGAAAACTCTTCATTTGGTTTTCATCATATGAAGCATAGTTCTTTGTACTGAGTACATATTCATCAGTATTTATGGGTATAAATAGTATGTTTCTTTCTCAGGGTCTAAATTGTATGGCAGGAACTTATAAAAAGCTTGTTAATGAGAATTGTCTAAATATTACGTTCTGGCAAGTAAAAAAAAAAATATTACAACTAAACTCACTATTTTAGAAGTTTTGCACAAACTACCAACACTAACTCTCATAAATATCAATTTAAAAACAAGGATGTTATAGACATCAATTAAAATACAGTTTTCAGATTTAAGCATAAGATGCAAGTCATCAATATTCAAATGAATGTGTGTGGGTGTGTGTGCGTGTGCACTCAGTCATGTCTGACTCTTTTCAACCCCATGGACTGTAACCCACAAGGCTCCTCTGTCCATGGGATATTCCAGGCAAGAATACTGAAGTGGGTTGTCATTTCCTACTCCAATTCAAATGAATAAAGGCTGTCAATTGTTAAAAGTGTGAAAAGGTGCTGCCTAGTCTGATTAGGAATTATTTTAATCCTCAAAATTACCAAAAATGGATAGCTGATAAGCTAGGATTTTTTCAACTATTTCTTCTCAATTAAATTACTTTAAATGTTTCCAAAATATTTCAGTCTTAAAGGTTCATCACTCTTGGGATTCTTAAGTGAATCCATTTTGCAGTTCAAAGTCAATACTCAATAAGCATGGGGACCAAGAAAAATAATTTAAATTAATGTAAAAAATATTGTTTTAGTAATTTATAATATTAGAATTCTCTCCATTAGAATTAAAATAGATTATTTAAATATATATATAAAAGGCAATGGGAATAAAAATGCACAAACTGCTGTCTGTAGAGTTCAAGATACAAGTAAACTTCAAAACATATTGGATTTATTCCATTATACTTTATTAAGAAAGACAGAAAATCACTATGAACAAGGTTTTTACCACAGTTCTTTGATATGTAAATTGTCAGAGGATATAAGCTATGTCAAATTTGCTATTTAAATAGATTTTTCAAAATAAAGTGTCCACAAGATAGTTCAGGCAAAATTTAAAAGATGTGTTAAGAAAAACAGCATAAAACAACATGCTAGAAGAAAATTACAACTCAATATATTTTCAATAACGTTTACACCAAAATTTAACAATAATAGCAGATTTATTCTTAAATTTGAAATTTACATTCAGTATGCTGCTGCTGCTGCTGCTGCTAAATCGCTTCAGTCGTGTCCGACTCTGTGCGACCCCATAGACGGCAGCCCACCAGGCTCCCCCATCCCTGAGATTCTCCAGGCAAGAACACTGGAGTGGGTTGCCATTTCCTTCTCCAACATTCAGTATAAACAATAGGTATTGTGTTAAAACACTAATACATTAAAATAAGATTTTAAGCTACGTAACAGTTCTTAAATGCTTACAAAGAGAAACATGAGAAAGATCCTAATTTAGAATTAAGTTTCTAAATAACTTTAAATGATTGAAAGCAATAGAGCTAATCAGAATATTGAAAAAAATACCAGAGAAAAATAAAAATACTGTTGATACTTTAAATTTCTATTTATATAGTATATATGTATGTATATCATATATATATATATTATATAATATGTATGTATATAATTTAGACTCACCAAATATAGATAGATAGATATAGATAGGAGCTCAAAGAAATATCTATATTCATAAATAAAGAATAAAAATTTCCATATATCCTTTACATATTCACTCAATCAATATATGTAATAAACCAAGCCTATGTGTCATAAACGGTACTGGACATATAAAATATAAGTAAAACCTAATCATTGCCATTATGCCATTAAATAACTCAGTCACGTGGCTATTGCCTATATGTTGACTGGCACATATTTGTGTGTTAAATCATTCAGTCGTGTCCAACACTTTGCGATCCTATGGACCGTAACCCTTCAGGCTTTTCTGTTCTTGGGATTCTCCAGGCAAGAATACTAGAGTGGGTTGTTTTGTGTTCCCCAGGGGATCTTTCTAACCTAGGGTTAGAACCTGCATCACTTAAGTTTCATGCATTGGCAGGTGGGTTCTTTACTGCTAGCGTAACCTAGCACACACTTTTTAAAGACATTCAAAAATAACATCCTCTGTGTGTTGTTGTTCAATTGCCAAGTCATCTCTGACTTTGCAACTCCATGGACTGCAGCATACCAGGCCTCCCTGCCTCTTAACCTCTCCCAGAGTTTGCCCTGAGTTCACGTCCATTGAATCAGTGATGCCATCCAACCATCTCATCATCTATTGCCCCTCTCACTTACTGCCTTCAGTATTTCCCACCATTAGGATCTTTTCCAGTGAGTTGGTACTTCACATCAAGTGGCCAAAGTACTGGAGTTTCAGCTTCAGCATCAGTTCTTCCCATGAATATTCAGGGATGATTTCCTTTAGGTCTGATTGATTTGATTTCCTTGCAGTCCAAGGGACTTTCAAGAGGCTTCTCCAGCACCACAGTTCGAAAGCATCAATTCTTCAACACTCAATCTTCTTTACAGTCCAGCTCTCATATCCATACATGATTACTGGAAAGACCACAGCCTTGACTATACTGACATTTCCAGGCAAAGTGATGTCTTTGTTTTTTAATATGCTATCTAGGTTTGTCATAGCTTTCCTGCCAAGAAGCAATCGTCTTCTAGTTTCATGGCTACAGTCACTGTCCTCGGTGATTTTAGAGCTCAAGAAGAGGAAATCTGTCACTGCTTCCACATTTTCCCCTTATATTTTGCATGAAGTTATGGGATCAGATACCATGATCTTAGTTTTTTTTAATACGAAGTTAAGGCAGCTTTTTCACTCTCCTCTTTCACCGTCAACAAGAGGCTCTTTAGTTCCTCCTCTTCATTTTCTGCCATTAAAGTGGTATCATGTACATATCTGAGATTGTTGATATTTCTCCCAGCAATTTTGATTCCAGTTAGTAACTCTTACAGCTTGGCATTTCGGATGATGTGCTCGGCATACAAGTTAAATAAACAGCCTTATCATACTCCTTTCTCAATTTTGAACCAGTCAGTTGTTTCATATAAGGTTCTAACTGTTGCTTCTTGACCCGCATATAAGTTTCTCAAGAGACAGGCAAGATGATCTGGTATTTTCATCTCTTTAAGTGGTTTCCACAGTTTGTTATGATCCACACAGCCAAAGGCTCTATGTAGTCAGTGAAACAACAAATGATGTTTTTCTGAAATTTCCTTGATTTTTCTATGATCCAGTAAATGCTGACAATTCGATCTCTAGTTCCTCTGCCTTTTTTAAATCCAGCTTGAACAGCTGGAAGTTCTCAGTTCATGTACTGCTGAGGTCTAGCTTGAAGGATTTTGAGCATAACCTTACTAGCATGAAGATGAGTATGATTGTCTAGTAGTCTGAACATTGTTTATAGCACTATGTATGTGTATACACATCCTATGAGTATGTCTGTATGTGTATGTAAACAAAAAACTTGTCTCTCAGTAAGATGTATCCACACATATTATTATAAATTATAATATGATTATATAAAATTGTATGTATTTTATATATTTATAAAAATATATTTTATGTTATACATTATAAATAAAATTGATATGTGTGACTTTAGAAATTGTTTCGGATTTTATTACTTTCAGATTCATTTATAGAAGTACCATATCATGCAGGGTCAGTGATCAATACTAATACTGAACTTAACTTCCTCTCATAGTCTCGGGTAAGGCACTTCCTCTAGAGGTCACAATAGAGCAGAGTATCTTCAAATTTAGTAAAAAATGTATTTGTACCAATATCAGGTCCTATTTTATTTCTAATGTTAGAACTTACATACTTCATAACTAACAGCTAGCAACATTAAAATATTTAAAATTTGAAATATACTGAAGAAGTATGTATAGATAAAGTCCATACACTAAATAAACTGGGATGGAACATTTTAATCCTCAAGTAAATTATGCTGATTAAATTATTACTTAATTAAAATTATCCCTTAACTAGGATATGGTTTTCTAAGATTAAACAGTTATGCTAAACTAATTTCAGTTTCACAAGTTTAAATACCAAGAGTCCTGTGGATTATTCATGAAAAGACATTATGCAGTGATATGATAATATATCTCTCCATTTTGGCAACATGGACATGCTTGAGATATAGTAACAAACCCATGAAGTCCTTTGGGGGTTTGAAATGGACAGACACAAGACCCCTAAACTGTGTAGAGTTGTAAATAGCAAAATGACCATTTTGTAGTTAATTAACTGAATCTCCACTAAAATAAAAGCTACAGAATCTTAGCAACTCTTCAAAGACTTTTATAACCTGTCTATATAAGGATGGACATTTATTGAAAATAACAGAATCCATGGTCTCTTTTGAAGCAAAGATTATAATTTCCCTTTAATTTTTGATTAACTGGATTCCTCTCCAATAACAAATTGCTATAGATAATTTTAAAGTTGTATTTTAATTACTAATTCACTGGGCCTTTTTGTATCTCTATAATTTCAATGGATAAGATGTTGAGCATTTTGTTCTCCCAAATAGTATGCTTCAGTAACAGTGTGGTAGGATATGTGTGAGAGTTTAAAAGTGTAAAATACTTGATATTTGGTTATATATTTTCCACTTCATTTAAATTAGATAAAATTAATTTAAAATTTTAATCAGATATTAAATTTTAATCAGGGATTAAAAAGAGTATTAAAGAAGTTTATACTTCTTTAAGTTAAAAAGCAGTATTTATGTTGTTAAAATGAACAGACTGCAATACAGCATTTGTTTTGAAAGTATATGCAAGGTCTGGCCCAGGGTCTTTACCTTGATGGCTAAGATAAAAATAGTGCTTTCTGTTATGAACTCTTCGCTTTTACCACTGGGCATTACATTTCAGTCAACTAACTCAGAAGATAATACCACCTGTGTAACAAAATTATATTTCCTTTGATATGATGAAAAAGTACAGATTAAGTATGTACTCTTTTGAAATAAAGAATAAACCACATATGTAGTATAAATGAATTAGCGATAATTTTCTCCTTAAAAGTCAAGCAACAACTACAACAAAGGAAAACTTACTTCTCAGTCCTGTCAGAGGACTACTCCCCAAATTGTTCACAATTTGAGCTTAACTAAAACATTAATAATGCAGGTTTTAGAAAGCATAGATATAGAGATTAACTGTAGTAAGTGTTTGAAAACTATAATTTGTATTAAAACAAAAGAAATATTTAAAACTTGCCCTGATTATTTGCGAGGAAGTGTGCTTGGATCTAGGCTGTAGCTAGTTTATATGAACATGAATACAGTGAAGGAAGTATAAAGGATACATAAGACTTGCAGCTGTTAAAAATGCTTTCAAAATTATATACTGAGAGTTCAATTGAATCAAGCATTTTTCAAATGTTCAAGCCATATCTAAGAAATGTTGTCTTTTTAAACTGAAAGTGTGAATTAGCAAAAGCAACTGGCTAGTGCAGTTAATTTGGCAAAAGCAGCCATCTATTTAGCCCTGATTTTCAGTGTTCAAGTGTCCTACTGGGTCTCAAATTAAACAATTTCAGATGTCAATATTAGGGGCACAACTCTTTATTCACAGAATGGAAAATAATGCATTCCCAAAATAACTTGGTAAAGATCGTCCTTTAATGATATACCTTACTTCTAGAAACTTCAAGCAGGCAACATCTGAAAAACATTTCATGGCATTATATATTACACTATTTTCATTTATCTATGTTTAGTGCACATATTTTTTCTTCTTAATGTGATCAGTGCTACAGAATTTCTCAATCACTGCCACAATTTATTTTTATGTCTTAGCTATCCAGTGATCTCAATTTCAAAACCAGAATGGGTCTTAGCTTATTTTTCAGAATCCAGAGCATGAAGAAAAAGTAAGCCAGAAAGACAATAACTAAATGGCTGATCTCAAGATGATTACAGAGCAAGTTCTTTATTTTGTAGTATGGAAATTTAGACTCTTAGATTATAATCTTAATCCAAATTAAATTATGTTTTAAAGCATATTATTCTCCATTGTCACTTTATGATTACCATCCTGCCACCATCTCACAAAACACTCTCTTTTATAATTATATGACATAGAAACAATAATTACAGTAGCCATACTAATAAAACAAACTGACATATTCAGCATAACCATTAGTGCCAGTCAGTGAGTGGAACTCTACACAGATCCAGATAATTTAATTAGGACAATGATACTATGAAGTCAGTGCTATTATTAATTCCATTTTATAGGTACAAGGTGCCTAAGTTCTTACAACCAGCCAGTAAGTAAAGAATCTGGAAGTTCAGCGTGGGTGTGTCTGGTAACACAGCTAAGCTTTCTCACCATTATTCTGGTGAGAGCAGGCCTTGAGGCACCATGTTTCTTGTTCCTGAATAACAGTCACTATAGACTTAATTAACCATTCTCAAGGGTTCAGAATTGTGAAGAACATTTCAAGTGTATTCCATGCAGTCTCAGGTAACCCAGACTACTATTAGCAAGACCTTATTCACTACTTGTTTCATGATGATGATGGTGTTAGACCTCTTCCACTTGATTCTGTCTTGAATATCTTACAGATGTCTTGACTAATGTCATTCACCTTAGACTTAGCTGTTCATCACACTATAGGCAAATCTGAAAATAGTTTCAACTTGAGCAAAACAAATTAAAAATGTTCACTTCATTAGAATTTCAAACTCAAGGAACTGCCAGCAATTGTAAGGTTTATCTTTTTTAATACACTTAGGAATAAACTTTTATAAGGCTAAAATTGGACCCATTATAATTTTTATTTCCTTGAAACAACAAAAACATCTCAGTAGCTAGATAACCTGGGTTTTTGTGAGCTTCTAGAGACGTAGGGTATATTAATTTTATTACAATTTTTGTAGTATGATATTACAATTTTAGGGAAGCACTAACCTAAAAGTTACAGATGAAAGAAGCTGAGGAAAGCATGTGCAGTGTGTTATGGAACCTCACATTTTGTGTTGCTTCCCTTTCTTTCCTCCTTTCTGTCTTTCGGTTTTTAATATCATGAACATATTACACATTGACATATTTTTCAGCATAAAATGTACAAAATTGATATTGACATGGCAGCCTTTGTTATGGACTAAGTATTTTTTGTGCCCTCAAAATTCATATGCTAATGCCCCAACTTGCAATTTGAAGGTATTAGGAGCTGGGGCCTGTGGAAGGTAACTAAGTAGATGAGATCATGAGGATGAGGCCCTCATGATGGAATTAGTGGCCTTATAAGAAGAGGAGGAGTAGCTGGGACAGTTAGTAAAAGTAAGTGTATTAGGGGTTGTGGTCAAATGGATGGTGGGCACAAAGGGCTTTGAAGGCTATTGTAAAAACTTTCCCTTTTACTCAGAGAAATGACACAGTGCAACGTTCAGGATGGATAAGACAGGAAGCAAGAGTTAAGAGGCTACTACTACAGTCAACCAGAAAGATGATGTTGGTTTGGTCCAGGGTGGCAGTGGAAGTGGTGTGAAACCACTGGATGCTGTATATAATTGAAAGTAGAGAAAACAGCATTCTCTGACTAACTGGATGTGGGAAATAAGATAAAGAAAGGAGTAAAGCATGATTTGAGTGACTGGAAAGGTGAAACTGCTCTCATCTGATATCAAGAAGTTTGCAGATGCTGCGGGTTTTCAGGGGAAAATGGGAAATTCAGTTTGGGACATATTCCATTTGAGAAGGATGAGACATTCTAGCAGAGATATCAACCATACAGCCAGATAGATGGATCTAGAGTTGGAAAGATAAGTCTGGGCTGAAGTTAAGAGTATTTAAGACCACGGGACTGAATATAATCTCTATTGGGAAGAGTGTGCATGAAGAGAAGAAGATGGTCCTCTACACTTAGCATCCAATATACAAAATTCCAGATGGTGTTGATTGTTTTTGGCTGGGTGCTTAGGATACAAAGATACTGCCAAGAGACTCAAGCACTGCTTTCAGTTTTTTATTTACTAATTAGTATGTCATCAAAGTTCTGGGCAATTTACTAAGATGTATTTTAACTTCATTTCTTCAGTTAAAACTCTCAAGAAATTCATGGTAAATAAATAATATCATCTCCATTTTACACTTAAAAGTAAACTGTACCACTGAAATATAACCAAGAACAAAGCTGAGATTCAGACCCCATTATGTTCATCGATAACTTTGTTCCCCAAACTACGACTACCCTTATCCTTGAAGGATTTCTGGATCTTTATTCTTGAAAAGGTTCTGGCTCTGTCAGCCTTCTTTCCCAAGAAGAAGCTCAGCCTCATATTCCCTCTCCACCTCTCCTTTTGGTTTCTGAAGCAAAACCCATACTAGGTTGAACAAAGCGTCACCTAGCTTTATATCTTCCATTTTTTTTTTAATTCAAAGACAGTCAAAATTAAGTAATACATTGTCTAGGGGAGCATTTTTACTTTTTCCTCTATAAAGCATTAATTATTTCCAGCTCACGATGGCATTTTTATCAAAAATGATGCTAAAAATCAACAGGGAAAAATTCAAAATCATCTTTTCAAAAGTACTCATTATATCATGACACTTAAAGCTTCCTACTCAGTTCAGTTCATTCGCTGAGTTGTGTCTGACTCTTTGTGACCCCATGGACTGAAGCAAGTCAGGCTTCCCAGCACTCCCGGAGCTTACTCAAATTCATGTTCATTGAGTTGGTAATGCCATCCAACCATCTCATCTTCTGTCATCCCCTTTCCCTGCTGCTTTCAGTCTTTTCCACCATCAGGGTCTTTTCAAATGAGTCAGTTCTTCACATCAGGTAGCCAAAATATTGGATTTTCAGCTTCAGCATCAATCCTTCCAATGAATATTCAGGACTAATTTTTTTAGGATGGACTGGTTGGATCTCCTTGCAGTCCAAGGGACTCTCAAGAGTCTTCTCTAACACCACAGATCAAAAGCATCAATTCTTCGGCACTCAGCTTTATTTATAGAGTCCAACTCTCAAATCTATTCATGGCTACTGGGAAAATTATAGCTTTGACTGGACGGACCTTTGTCAGGAAAGTAATGTTTCTGCTTTTTAATATGCTGTCTGGGTTTGTCAAAGCTTTTCTTCCAAGGAGCAAGTGTCTTTTAATTTCATGGCTGCAGTCACCATCTGCAGTGATTTGGGAGCCCAAGCAAATAAATTCTGTCACTGTTTCCATTGTTTCCCCATCTATTTGCCATGAAGTGATGAGACTGGATGCCATGATCTTAGTTTTTTGAATGTTGAATTTTAAGCCAAGATTTTCACTTTCCTCTTTCACTTTCATCAAGAGGCTCTTTAGTTCTTCTTCACTTTCTGGCATAAGGGCGGTATCATCTGTGTAGCTAAGGTTATTAATATTTCTCCCAGCAATCTTGATTCTAGCTTGTGCTTCATCCAGCCTGGCATTTCACATGATGTGCTCTGTATATAAGTTGGATAAGCAGGGTGAAATATACAGCCTTGAAGTACTCTTTTCCAGATTTGGAACTAGTCTGTAACTGTTGCTTCTTGACCTGCATACAGATTTCTCAGGAGGCTGGTAAGGTGGTCTGATATTCCTATCTCTTGAAGAATTTTCCACAGTTTGTTGTGATTCACACAGTCAAAGGCTTTGGCATAGTCAATAAAGCAGAAGTAGATGTATTTCTGGAATTCTCTTGTTTTTTCGATGACCCAACATATGTTGGCAATTTGATCTCAGGTTCCCCTGTCTTTTCTAAATCCAGCCTGTAAATCTGGAAGTTCACAATTCATGTACTGTTGAAGCCTGGTTTGGAGAATTTTGAGCATTACTTTGCTAGCATGTGAGATGAGTACAATTGTGTGGTAGTTTGAACATTCTTTGGCATTGCCTATCTTTAGGACTAGAATGAAAACTGAACTTTTCCAGTCCTGTGGCCACTGCTGAGTTTTCCAGGTTTGCTGGCCTATTGATTGCAGCACTTTAACAGCATCATCTTTCAGGATTTGAAATAGCTCAACTGGAATTCCATCACCTCCACTAGCTTTGTTCGTAGTGATGCTTCCTAAGGCCCACTTGACTTCCCATTCCAGGATGTCTGGCTCTAGGTGAGTGATCACACTATCATGGTTATCTGGGTCATGAAGATCTTTTTTGTATAGTTCTTCTGTGTATTCTTGCCACCTCTTCTTAATATCTTCTGCTTCTGTTAGGTCCATACAATGTCTGCCCTTTATTGTGCCCATCTTTGCATGAAATATTTTCTTAGTATCTCTGATTTTCTTGAAGAGATATCTAGCCTTTCCCATTTTATTTTTTTCCTCTGTTTCTTTGCATTGATCACTAGGAAGGCTTTGTTATCTCTCCTTGCTATTCTTAGGAACTCTGCATTCAAATGGATATATCTTTCCATTGCTCCTTTGCCTTTAGCTTCTCTTCTTTTTCACAGCTATTTGTAAGGCCTCCTCAGACAACCCTTTTGCCTTTTGCATTTCTTTTTCTTGGGGATGGCCTTGCTCACTGCCTCCTGTACATTGTTACGAACCTCCGTCCATAGTTTTTCAGGCACTCTGGCTACCAGATCTAATCCTTTAAATCTATTTCTCACTTCTATTGTATAATCGTAAGAGATTTGATTTAATTCAGTCATAAGTGAATGGTCTAGTGGTTTTCCCTACTTTCTTCCATTTAAGTCTGAATTTTGCAATAAGCAGTTCATGATCTGAGTCACAGTCAGCTCCCAGTCTTGTTCTTGCTGACTGTATAGAGCTTCTCCATCTTTGGCTGCCAAGAATTTAATCAATCTGATTTTGATATTGACCATCTGGCGATGTCCATGTGTAGAGTCTTCTCTTGTGTTGTCTTGTGTTTTTTCTTACTACAAACATACTAAATGTACTAAAAATGTACTAAAGCTTCTTTCTATAAATGTACTAAAGTCACCATTAACACTAGTTACTATAAATACATAACAGTTTACATATCAGTAAGTATGGCATTGCCAGTAATAGGTAAACATACAGAGAAATAAATGTCAAGAAAATAAGTATAAGAAATAAATGTCTTAAACTATGTTAATTTAATAAACTTTTAGAAAACATTTTAAATATGAAGACCATAGTGTTTTATACAGATCTTACAATTAATCACTTAAACATCAACATATCATAAGTATGAAAAATAAATGAATACCTTATTTCAAAATCTATCCTGCATGAAAAACTTAAAAATCAATCTGCTGGTGAAACCTGGTGGGAATAAATCCTGACTTTTCAAAAGTCAGATGTGCGACGGTTTATTAAAACTGAGTCTTTGGTCCTGTGACCAAGCTTGCCATGAAAATTTGGCACTGAGCCTGTACAGAAAGAGGGATTCTCAAATTATGATGTGGTTTAAACAATTACAGTAATTTGTGGTTAAGAAACATGACATTTGGGAGAACTTATTTTGTTGTTTTATGTCATGTGTGTTTGCTCTACCCACATTTTAGGGCTCTCGTCTGAAGTAATAAGAAATTACAATTGCTTTCTTAAGGAGAAACTAAACATTCTTGATAGATTTTCATTCATTTAAGCACACAAATAGTAGGTAAGTCTCTGTTTTTTATAAACCCTTCCCCATTCATATTGGGTATATAAACTAGAGTTTAAATGGAATTATTCTTAGTTTTGACAAATCATTTATTTTGGATGAGTACTTCACATGAAGATTTCTGAACACTTTTGAATATGTCACATGTTTCCTATGTTTGCTGTAAGGTATTTCAAACTATGCCTAGAAACAGGGCATTGACTGAATCAACTGTTACTCCATTCAAAAATTTTGGAAAAGTATCTCAATAATTAATTTTTGTCTAGTCTTTTAAATCATTTTAATATGTATTATGCGTTTCTCATAGACTTCCCTGGTGGCTCAGATGGTAAAGCGTCTGCTTACAATGCAGGAGACCCAGGTTCAATCCCTGGGTTGGAAAGATCTCCTGGAGAAGGAAATGGCAACCCACTCCAGTATCCTTGTCTGGAAAACCCCATGATGGAGGAGCCTGGTAGGCTACAGTCCATGGGGTCGCGAACAGTCGGACACGACTGAGCGACTTCACTTTCATGCATTTGTCATGAGAATAAAAAATTCCAGTGGAAAACCACTTTTTATTCTTATCCATATAATAAAGTTAAAATGACACTTACTGAGTGTGTGTGTGTGTGTGTGTGTTGTGTGTGTGTGTGCTCAGTTGCTTAGGGTGTGTGTGTGTGCTGAGTTCCTTAGTCGTGTCCCATTCTTTGCGACCCCATGGACTGTAGCCTGCCAGGCTCCTCTGTCCGTAGAATTTTCCAGGCAAGAATACTGGAGTGGGTTGCCCTGCCTTCTTCCAGGGGATCTTCCTGACTCAGGGATCAAACCCATGCCTCTTACGTCTCCTGCATTGGTTGGCAGGTTCTTTATCACCAGTGCCACCTGTGAAGCTCCTATTGAGTGCCTACTGCATGCTAAGTCTTGTCTTATATATTACCACACTTTACTTACCATTTTATCTCTTACCTCATGAATTGTCTTCTCTCTGTAACTATGTACATCCTGCCTTTTATAGATCCCATCTCCCTCACTTCTGGAACATCTGAAAACCTACTATTTTGAATCTTAGTCTACCTTAAATTATCAGCAAAATCTCCTGCATCCTCAATCTCTTTTCATAGTTCCTTTAGCTTTTAGCTCTAGCAAAGTACACAGTTGCCCCTGAAGACAATAACTGTCCAGGGGTAACAGTTATCTCACATGCCCTCCTACCACTGGGCTTCTAAATGTGGCATTGCTCTGACTGGGCTTTCCAGGTCATTCTTCCTATAGTAAATTTTATTTTTCACAGTAACTCTCACAAGATCTCCTATGATATCTTTAAAAATTTATTTTTGGTGAGCACATTTAAGTTCTAACTCTCTTAGAAAATTTCAATCACACAATTTAGAGTTATATACTATAGCTATAATGTTATGTTTGAGAGTAAAAGCAAAAGGTGAAACCTGAAATGTGAAAGTTTTTGTTTCATACCCTAGAACCTACTACATTTTCTTCCAACACTTACATTTACTTTTTGTTTTTTTAATCTAAGTTTCTAACCAAATTAAAGAAAGCTGAGCTTGTGAAGTAAGTCTCACAGAAAAGGCAAACCTAAACTGTTCTGGTCCTAATCATTTGAGTTACTGTTACTTAGGTTTGCTCAAAAGGGAAGCAAAAGTAAACATTTCTCTTCCTCTTCTATGTGTATCCAGCTACCATTCTACCCTGACAAATCCATTTCCCATTCCCTGCCATAAACATGTTATAAAGTACTTGTAGCCTGCAGCAAGTTCAGCAGCAGCTCTTAGCCCACTTTCTCTACTTCTTAGATTTAGAGCTACCAGAGCTTGTTGCAAAGCTCTGATTCTGAAAATCTTTATGTAACTTAATCTTTCCCTTCATTTTAAATTTCATCTTAAAATTCTTTTTATTTAACAAATAGCTATAACTTTAACAACACCTATCTTTGGAATTCAAACCAACAGAAAAAGGTCTAAGACCTCACTAACTGATTTATATTTGCTAGGGATGTTGAAAAATCTGAACCCTGTCCCAGCACTGACTCTAATGTCTTCTGTATCTTCCAAACAGGGTCTGGTTCTTTTTTGTCCCAATTCTTCAAGAATATTGAAGGATAAGAATTTCTGCTCCTCTACCTAGTCTGTTGGGCTTTTCCAAGTAATTGATAATTGTAGTTGAACTATATAAACAGATATATTTTCAATTATTGCACTTGACTTATTCAAAGTCAACACCCACTTTACTTTCCTCATCATTTTCATCTATGTTTCATACTGGTAAGCAAAAGACTTCTCTGTATTTAAATATAATTAAAAAAACAATCTTGACCCTTCTTCAAATCATCTCTACTATCAAAATTAGTTTTCCAGAGTATGGAGACTTTAATAACATATGATCTGAGCTCTGTGGTTCGTAGAGAACAGACAAAGTATCATCCAGCTTATCCAATATTTATATTACAGAAACCTCTGTGCTTCCTTAATGTAAATGTAAGACTTTGAGTTAGCGTAAGGGAACCAGCAAAGTCCCTACTTATTTCATGATTGACATCTGGCTGTTCATATCACATCACTGTCCTCTACCAACAACGCTTTCCTTACACTGTGTAATCGGTCCTTCTTTAAATCTTCATTTCAATTTTCTATTCTCATAATTCACTGGAATTGAAATGATTCAATATAAATTATACAACAGTATGGATAAGATGGTCTCACATATCCCACATTTTATTTTAAATCACTTACTATAAGTGATACCCTGGGAATTGAGAGTATATTAAGGGAGTCTAAAAAAAGCATGATTAAGAGAAAGAGGCAAAGGATATAAAAGAAAAGCATTATCAGGTGGCTGCTAATTTAGGATCAGTTAGTGGATTTAATTTTTTTCATACTCTGTCTTCTCTATTTTTATATTTAATCAAAGAGTATCAGTAGTTACACTAACACAAAATATATAACTGAAACATATATTTAATACAATACATGACATAGTATGTAGTATAATATTTACTATAACATGATGGTGGTTCAGACGATAAAGAATTTGCCTGCATTGCAGAGACCTGGGTTTGATCATGGGTTGGGAAGATCCCCTGGAGGAGGACATGGCAACCCACTCTAGTATTCTTGCCTGGAGAATCCCCACGGACAGAGGAGACTGTCAGGCTAAAATCTGTGGGGTCACAAAGAGTCGGACATAGGTGAGTAACTAACAACAAACAAAACAACAAACAAACAACATAACATAGCAGAAATTATATTATGTAGTATGTATTATATATAGGAGCCCACAAAAGTAATAAAAAGCATAAAATGACTACTGAATATTTTTTCTCTGTCCCCTGCTTCTTCATGTAAAATAAACTGAAATCATACATTGTCACAGTGACCTGGAGCTTGAGCTTTAAACAAAGCTATGAAAAACAAAGTATGAAAACAGAGGTCAGGAATACGTTTTCACTTGGCCTGATATTTCATTTCCCTTTGCTCTTGTAATGGAGAAGACTGGCTAAGTTTCCTACAGTTCTCTGTTGTCCTTTGTAAACAGTATGTGGCAGTATGTCCACCTAGCTGGGATAAAAAATGTGTTTTAACAGAAACAAAGTTGTTTTGCTATATGATGAAAACCATACTTTATAACCAAACGTGAAAACAGAAAAACAGTTTCAAGTTGAGCTTACAAATCTGATGCTGTACAATATTTTCCTTTATGAAATAGTTTGGATATCAAAGACCAGAAGCTATTAATGTGGAACTGAGGCTTTACAGAGATAAAAAAAAAAAAAAAAAGATGTTCCAAATAACTTTGATGAATTTTCAGATTCCTCTTGATTTTTTTAGTTGCTTCTACCTCCTCCTGAGAAAAAGAAAGCTACTAAGTAAGAGGGTTAATACATAGGATACCTAGAGGCAAGTTTTCTAGTTCAAAGGTGTCTTTTTCCTAACCTAGAACAAAAAAGGGGAGAAACGGTGGATGTTTTGCTCCTATATCATAATAGTTAAAGGTGATTAAGCCAGTACCACAAAAATATTAGAAAACTTCAGAGTAAATATTGAACTATGAAACGCCTAGAAATAATTCAAAACAATTGACTAGGAAAACAACCTGATCTCTCCTTCCAAGTACAACTGTAAATACATACAGTATTTTACTGCAGTCTACATCGCTTTCACTGTATTTTTTCTTTCATTATGTGTTTGATGGGTAAGGACCATACCACAACCACTAGTGATGAAGAGCTGAATTTGAACATTCAGCTGAATATGAAGACCTACAAGATCTTCTAGAACTAACACTTAAAAAAAAAAAAGCCCTTTTCATCATAGGGGACTGGAATGCAAAAGTAGGAAGTCAAGAGATACCTGGAGTAACAGGCAAGCTTGGCCTTGAAGTACAACATTAAGCAGGACAAAGGCTAATAGAATTATGCCAAAAGAACACACTGGTCATAGCAAACACACTCTTACAACAACACAAGAGATGACTCTATATGTGGACATCACCAGATGGTCAATACTGAAAGCAGACTGATTATATCATTTGCAGCACAACAAACTCTGGTAAATTGTTAAACAGATAGGAATACCAGACCACCTTACCTGCTTCCTGAGAAACCTGCATGCAGGTCAAGAAACAACAGTTAGAACCGGACATGGAACAACATAGTGGTTCAAAATTGGGAAAGGAGTACATCAAGGCTGTATATTGTTACCCTGCTTATTAAATTTATATGCAGAGTACATCATGCGAAATGCTGGGTTGGGTGAAGCACAAGCTAGAATCAAGAGTGCATGGAGAAAAATCAATAATCTCAGATATGTAGATGACACCATCCTTATGGCAGAAAGCAAAGAAGAACTAAAGAGCCTCTTGATGAAAGTGAAAGAGGAGAGTGAAAAAGTTGGCCTAAAACTCAACATTCAAAAAACTACGATCATGGTATCCAGATCCATCACTTCATGGCAAATAGATGGGGAAACAATGGAAACAGTGACAGACTTTATTTTGGGGGGCTCCAAAATCACTGCAGATGGTGATTACAGCCATGATATTAAAAGACACTTGCTACTTTGAAGAAAAACTTTGACCAACACAGACAGCATATTAAAAAACAGATACATTATATTGCCAACAAAGATCTGTATAGTCAAAGCTATGTTTTTTTCCATTAGTCATGTATGGATGTGCGAGTTGGACCATAAAGAAGACTAAGTGCTGAAGAACTGACGCATTTGAACTGTGGTGTTGGAGAAGAGTCTTAAGAGTCCCTTGGACTACAAGGAGATACAAGAAGTCCATCCTAAAGGATATCAGCCCTGAATATTCATTGGTAGGACTGATGCTGAAGCTGAAGTTCCAATGTTTTGGTCACCTGATACATACAGCTGATACTTTAGGAAAAACCCTGATGCTGGGAAAGATTGAAGGCAGGAGATGAAGGAGACTACGATTGGATGGCATCACCAACTCAAGTGACATGAGTTTGAGCAAACTCTGGGAGATAGTGAAGGACAGGGATGCCTGACATGCTGTAGTCCATGGGATCTCAATGAGTCAGACATGACTGAACAACTAAACAACAACAACAACAGTACTTAAGGAAGTCTACCAAACAATTGGAGTGCTATTGTCAAAGAAAATTTAGAGAAATAAAACTGAAACAGATCTGAATAAAATTTTTAAAAAGATAAAATGTTTTGAAGTGACTCTGTTCAAAGAGAAAGGAGTTAGAGACAAAGTACAGAGAATAAAATGGATATTGTGCTGTGCTTCATAGTCTTACCAAAAGAAGACTAGGTGGACAAAGATGTGATTGTTTCAAATGTTAAACCATCATATACTTTGGGCTTCCCCTATGGCTCAATGATAAACAATCCACCTGCAATGCAGGAGACATGAGTTCAATCCTTGGGTTGGGAAGATCCCATGGAGGAGGAAATGGCAACCCACTCCAGTATTCTTGCCTGGAAAATTTCAAGGGCAGAGAAGCCTGACGGGCTATAGTACATGGGATTGCAAAGAGTCAGACATGACTGTGCATGAGCACATACACACACACACACACACACACACACACACACACACACACATAAACACACACACACATATCTGTTATTGTTGCTTTATATTTTTATACCAGACAGGTATTTCTATGTTATTTACGGTATGTACATTTATATACTACTTGTCACATCATTCAGTTTTGTAATTATTTCTGTATCTTATTTTCTCTCCAAACTATAAGTTCCTAGGAGATCAAAGCTTTATTGTATATGTGTGTGTATATATATCAGCATGCCTGGTTGAAGCCAATCAAGCTTTACTTGGATTATCCAAATGGAGTATCAGAAAATGACCTGCAGATAAAGGGTTAAATATTTGCAGATGCATATACAGCACACTCAGCATGTATAGCTGAGCCACCGCTGCCGTGAGAACCCCAAGAACAGTATGAAAAGGCGAACAGATATGACACCAGAAGATGGGCGCCCCCCAGGTCAGAAGGTGTCTGATATGCTACTGGGGAAGAGTAGAGAACAATTGCTAATAGCTCCAGACAGAAGCTGTGGGGCCAAAGCAGAAACGATGCTCAGTTATAGATATGCCTTGTGGTGAAAGTAAAACCTCATGCTGTAAAGAACGATACTGCATAGGAACTTGGAATGGTAGGTCCAAGAATTAAGGTAAATTGGACATGGTCAAGCAGGAGATGGCAGGAATGAACAATGACCTCTTAAGAATCAGTGAACTATAATGAATGGGAATGGGTGAACTTAATTCAGATGACCATTGTATCTACTACTGTGGGCAAGAATCTCTTAGAATAAATGGAGTAGAAATGTTAATGTGTTTAATTCTGAATAAAATCTTGGTAATTTTCCATATCAATAAAGAAGTTTTTTAAGTACTCACATAAATATTTTCCCAAGAAAAAGAACACATTGTATGGCAGCGGAAATACTGTAGACGTAAGTAAATATTACAGAGCTACTAGCTATTCCTACAAAGCAAAGGAAAGGCACCTGAATTTTGTGTTTAAAAATATCTAACCCGTCCAACAAAGATCTATTCTGTTCCACAATGATAGACATCATATAAATGTCACATCTTTTTATGAACCATTGTCAGTTACTTTTTCCTTCCTTAAGGAAACTGCCATAGCATGTTATCTACTAAGTTCCATGTAGAGTCCCACAGTATGTATCCTGAGCTTTAAGAAGAGCCTGTATTTGAAGTCGATAGATTTTTTAAATCTTACAATTATGCAATTTTCCATCTACTAAAAGACTATTACCTAGATCGTCTTCAAACAGCTGTATTACTGAAGTGGAATTTGGCAGGTAATGCTATGACTTATATTAAAAGTCACCTTTATGACTGTGTCTGAGAAAGAGAAACAATATAATTTCACTCATCCATTCATTCACATGTTTTTGATTATTTTGTCCCAGGCAATGAAATGATGACAAAATTAAGAAAGACAGATTTCAAATCTATTATGAATCTAATATATAGCTTTTCATATTTTAAGAAAGAAGATTTATATACGATATATTCTTTCTGCTACCTATAGAAGTTATCAATCGATTTGCTACAAGTCTCCTCCTGTTCTTAAACTGTAGAGATACACATCTGTGGGCCATTCAAGTAACCTACTACACCCTTTGGAACCATTGAAAAGCTATTTACTATACTCTAAAGAGCAGTGATCTGCCTTAAAATGTTCACATTTAAAAGTACAGACTTCCTCAAACGAAAAACATAAAGAAATAAAAACACAATGACCTTACTAAAACATATAGACTCATTGTTTTCTCAAAGTGAAGAACCTTGGCATGAATAAACCATGAATGTACCATTGAGGGAATACTGTAAGAATTATCAGTTATAGCATGTCAGATTTATTTCTTTGCTTTGAACAAGTGCCATAGCAATTTTCTGAATCTACTCCTCTATATCTTTCTCTCAAACAAAGATGCTTTGAAAATCTCTAGCTAGATGACTACTATCTTAAGCACTGAGGTTATAGAGATGAGTAATACTTTCTTTAACTTGATTTTGCCATTTAGTGGACAAATTATCCTCCGTGAATTTCAGTTTCCTCATATAAAATATAATAAAAAATATACTGCTCCTATCTACCTCATTCAATTGTTGTTATGAAATCACCAATATTTGGCCCAATTATGTGCCATATAGTAAGTATTCCACTGATGACAGGTATTATTCTCTCATTTATCAAAATATTGCTATCTGATAAACTGTGAGAACTAGGACAAATTTGAATGTAACGAAGGCAGAAATAAAAAGGGAGAGAACTATAACTCTCTCAGACACACCAGAAACCCATGATCAAGGTACATGACTATTCTAAGCTCCAGGCCCACAAAGAACAGCAGGATAAAGTATTAACTCTCAAGTAGTTCAGGGTTTAGTTTCCCTTTGCACTGGCTATAATTAAGTGGCAAGAGGGGAAAGAGGGCTAAAACAACCTGGCTATTATAACAGGAATAGGAAATATTAGTTTCATTCCAATCCCAAAGAAAGGCATGCCAAACAATGCTCAAACTACTGCACAACTGCACTCATCTCACACACTAGTAAAGTAATGCTCAAAATTCTCCAAGCCAGGCTTCAACAGTACGTGAGCCGTGAACTTCCACATGTTCAAACTGGTTTTAGAAAAGGCAGAGGAACCAGAGATCAAATTGCCAACATCCACTGGATCATCAAAAAAGCAAGAGAGTTCCAAAAACATCTACTTCTGCTTTATTGACTATGCCAAAGCCTTAGACTGTGTGGATCACAAGAAACTGTGGAAAATTCTTCAAGAGATGGGAATACCAGACCACCTGACCTGCCTCTTGAGAAATATGTATGCAGAGCAGGAAGCAATAGTTAGAACTGGACATGGAACAACAGACTGGTTCCAAATAGGGAAAGGAGTACGTCAAGGCTGTATATTGTCACCTGCTTATTTAACTTACAGGCAAAGCACATCATGTGAAATGCTGGGCTGGATGAAGCACAAGCTGGAATCAAGATTTCCAGGAGAAATATCAATAACCTCAGATAGGCAGATGACACCACCCATATGGCAAAAAGCGAAGAAGAACTAAAGAGCCTCTTGATGAAAGTGAAAGAGGAGAGTGAAAAAGTTGGCTTAAAGCTCAACATTCAGAAAACTAAAATCATGGCATCTGGTCCCATCACTTCATGGCAAATAAATGGGGAAACAGTGGGAACAGTGACAGACTTTATTTTCTTGGGCTCCAAAATCACTGTAGATGGTGACTGCAGCCATGAAATTGAAATATGCTTACTCCCTGGAAGAAAATTTATGACCAACCTAGAAAAGCATATTAAAAAGCAGAGACATTACTTTGCCAAAAAAGTTCTGTCTAGTCAAGGCTATGGTTTTCCCAGTAGTCATGTATGGATGTGAGAGTTGGACTATAAAGAAAGCTGAGTGCCGAAGAGTTGATGCTTTTGAACTGTGGTGTTGGAAGAGACTCTTGAGAGTCCCTTGGACAGCAAGGAGATCCAACCAGTCCATCCTAAAGGAAATCAGTCCTGAATATTCATCGGAAGGACTGATGCCAAAGCTGAAGCTCCAATATTTTGGCCACCTGATGCAAAGAACTGACTCATTTGAAAAGATACTGATGCTGGGAAATATTGAAGGCGGGAGGAGAAGGGGACGACAGAGGATGAGATGGTTGGATGGTATCACCGACTCGATGAACATTAGTTTGAGTAAACTCCAGGAGTTGGTGATGGACAGGGAGGCTTGGCGGGCTGCAGTCCATTGGGTCACAAAGAGTCGGACATGACTGAGCGACTGAACTAACTGAACTGATAATGCTCTCAGAATAATTTTTCCTGTTTTATTAATGTACACCTTATAGGTACTTACATCCTATAAAGTCTAAAATAAGACAAGTTAATTGTGAAGTACTTCTCGCCTTAGTAAACTTCCATTGTTTGTTAGAAAAAATATCTATAATAGTTCAAAATCATTTAGGAAAATGTCATTAGTGTGATCTATAATATCAATTTGCAATGAAAGCTGTATCTCGCATATTTGTAGATCACATCACATAAATGACAACTACCGCAAATGAAAGTTCTGCTTCACTGCAACTTTCTTAGGAAAATGCAGGATCTCGGCCATTTTATTTCTGCTTATTTTATACTTTATCTTCAATAAGATAAAGGCAATTGATCCAGATAATAAATTTTCAAAATATACTAACAGGAATTTCAGAGTAGTAAAAACCTCTACTGCCACCAAATATAAAATATGTTCATTCTTACCTGTACATGGGGAAGTACGTTTTAGCTACCAACTCACAGGTATAAGACTGCAACCATTTAAAATACCGATGTTATTGACACTTGTTGAGCAAGTTATAAAAATACAATTTGTATATAATGCTAAGGACAAGCACACTTTGAAGAGAAATTTGGCAGTATCTGCCTAAATTCCACCTCTATGCATGTCTCTTAAAGAAACACTCACAAATATGCCAGGAGCCATGTATTAAGATGTTTATTGTGCTATTCCTTGCAATAGTGAAAAAAGGAGACACAATTTATAGTGAAATGCTACACTGCAATTAAATAAATAAATTAGATCTTTATTCATCAAACATGAAAAATTATGATGGTAGGAAAATAGTTGTAAAATTATACATAAATATTTTCCAACTACTTAAATTTCATAAAAATAAGGAAATATAATTATATCCTGGATTGGAGAAACACAGAGGCCCACAAACCCACAGACTTACACACACACACACACACACACACACACAGAGACAACCACACACAACATACACATGCATACAAAAGACAGAACTAGAAGATAGGGTTTACTTTTAGAAAGGGTTAAGATTCAGGAGGAATGAAGCTTCAGTTTTCCTATGAAATAACAATTTAAGAAGAAAACCATTTCTTTATAAAATCAGACCTATATTTTCAATCACTAACACCAAGGGTTTGGTATGAAAATTTGAGTAGTAACTCTGCTCGCACTAGGATGTGCTGGGATTAAAGTTCTGGGAATCTTTATTTTTAAAATTTTAGTAAATTAAATAAATGTTCAAGTGTTTAGTATTATCTGCTTATCTGTTTTATTATGTCGGTGGAAGTTTAAGCTACAGTAAGCTTGAAACAAATCATTAGACCAGTAAATGGCACAGCCAAAATGTTTTCCTAAGCCGTTTCTTACATTATGAGATATAATCTTGTTGTGGATATTTGCAGATATATTTGTAAAAAGGGGAACACAGTTAAGCATTGCACATTGACTAAAAAAAAACTAGGTGTTGTAAGCCAAAACACCACAGAAGAAATGAGCAGCCTCCAGATTTAGCCTAATTAATCCAAAATTAGATAAGGAAAAAAATAACAGTGTGCTTTAATTTTGGCACAAATTTTTGCTAAGGTTAAAAAATACTATCTTAGAGTAATTATTCTCCTCAAGTACATTTTATGCACCATTAAGCAATGTGGTTAACTCACCTCTCCTCTAACTTCCTTTTATCCTTAAGAAGAAGTAAAAAGTCTTTGGTTTCCACTGTTGCTTAAAAAAAAAAAAATGTAGAAAATTTAATCTGTGTAGACATCCATTCATCAAAACCTACATTTTAAAGTTTAATTTAAAAATCTCAAGAGGGAAATAACTAATTTAGGACACCCAGTGATTTACATACTATATCCTTGTCAACATATATGCAGGACATGAATTAATATCATTTCCTTTTGTTCCACACTATTTTTTCCATCTTTAGTTGCATCTGAATTTTAATCTGTTCACATTCTGCTATTCACAGGAAAGTGGCCTGAAGCAGACAGCAAACGCAGCACTAAATCGAGCACGTAAATCACTTCTTCCCCAGTTCCACAGACGATTTAAAGAGCATCTTGGCACTAATGCTTGGAAATAATATACTGTCGAGCCCAACGCAGCAGAGGAACTCTACTTCAAATTATAGGATAGTCCAGGTGACTGTGCAATTACAATTAACCTCTTGGCTACAATGTCAGTGATAAACAGTCAAGAGAGTGATGGGTCTAAGGAAGTAATCAGGTAACTGTAACACTGATTTCTGAGGTTTTAGTGTTTAAAAAAATATTTTTAATTAAACCATCTCACAATTTCAAAGATGGTTTCCTGAGGAACGTTAAGTTTTTTGTTTTTTTCAAATTAAAGCACTATATCATATGACATAATAAAAGTGACTAGAAAAACATCAGACACATAATAGGTGTTCAATAAATATTTATGAAAACATTTGCAGAATGCTAATAAGCACACTTACAGAAACCCACAACCTTTTTTATACTCAAGCACTGCTCCAATGTTTGAAATAGTTTTTCAAAGCATATCTTTTCTCAATTAGATGTATATGAAATAATAACTATATTGATACATTGACATCAATTTTACATCAATTGACATAAAATTGACAAGCATTTACATAATGATTGCATACAAATACAGATATAGCATATTAGGTTATGCATACTCTTCAAATAGATAACCAGAGAAACAGAAAAGATTGTGTTTACTTGGCCTTTTCACTAGAAATATTAATAATTTTCATTGTGCATATGCCACATACATACACAATGAATGTATATAACAGCTTATTAACAGATATCATGGCTTAACAAATTTCTTTTGAGGCAAGAATTTTCTAGCCTTTGAATTACACAAGTGTGCTTGCACATGTAAAACTGGAACTATGATAAGGACATATATTACCCTTACTATTCTAAAATATACTCAGTTTAAACTCCATATGTTACATAAATATAGTGATGGTAATTACAAAATTTTTCCAAGGAACTCAGTGATCCATTCTTACACATTTTGGGTTAAGTATTATTAACAAACTGAACTATACCACTAGAAAGCAAACTTTCCTAATTCAAAATGACATTATAATCATACAAATCTAGAAACACTGATTTTCAAGATTAACACTTCCATAAAAAGATAATTAAGAAAGCAATTAAAATATAAACAATTAAAAACAATACTAAATATTATTTTTGTGGCATGTGCCAGAGGAAACAGAAATTGCCTAACAAAATAACTCTAGTTTTGCATTTCTTACATTCTAGTTGAGGAAAAAGTCTATCATATAGTTTTTAAAAGTAAAATTAATGTAATTAGTACAAAATGTTGCAAAGATGAAACCCAAGAGTAATTTACCCAGTTAGAGAAAATTTATAGAGCAGTTAGAATTAGAGTCATGCCTACAACAGAAAAAAAAAGCACAATTTTATATAAGAGGTAAAAGAACAGAATGACAGATCATAGAATTAGTGGTTACTACTGTAAAGAGTTGACTCTAACTATGATGATGAAGGCCTTTGAAAACAATACAAATTTAAAAATCAACTGGTGGAAAATACAGAGCCATTGTTTATACATGTGCAAACACATGCATTTGTGTCTGTGTGTGTTTGTACAGGTGAGCAAAGGAACAATGTGGTCAACATAGAATTAAGGATTCTTTCAGTGGATGGTCAGACAGGAATCCAGGATATGATGTATAAATTGCTGAATAAATTGCAGAAATTCAGCTTAAATTGAGAGACTATATTAGGATAACAGCATATCTCAACAGAAAGTTGAAATGGATATAAGGTAACTTTTTTAGATTATAGATTGACAGACAATCACAATTTCAGTGATTGTCTTCAGTATCTGACTTTATATAAATAACCAAACCTCTAAGGCTCAGCTCTTAGTGTATTAATTGCAATGTGTAATAGTAGCATGCAATAGTAAATAGTGACTGTAGCTGTGAAATTAAAAGACACTTGTTCCTTGGAAGAAAAGTTATGACCAACCTAGAAAGCTTATTAAAAAGCAGAGACATTACTTTTTGCTAACAAAGGTCCATCTAGTAAAAGCTATGGTTTTCCCAGTAGTCATGTGCGGATGTGAGAACTGGACTCTAAAGAAAGCTGAGTGCCGAAGAATTGATGCTTTTGAACTATGGTGTTGGAGAAGACTCTTGAGAGTCTCTTGGACTGCAAGGAGATCCAACCAGTCCACCCTAAAAGGAAATCAGTCTTGAATATTCATTGGAATAGTACAAATGAACTTATTTACAAAATGGAAACAGAGTCACAGATGTAGAAAATAAACTTCTGGTTTCCAGGGGAGAAAGGGGGAGGATAAATTGGGAGATTGGGATTGATATATATATACACTACTGTATGTAAAATAGATAACTAATAAGAACCTATTGTATAACATAAGGAACTTTACTCAGTAGTCTGTAATGGCCGATATGGGAAAAGAATCTAAAAAACAGTGGATATATGCATATCTATAACTGACTCGCTTTGCTATATACCTGAAACTATCACAGTATTGTAAATCAACTATACTCCAATAAAAATTAAAAGGAGAGGGAAAGCAATACAAGCAGCATGGCTTTGTGTAATGACAAGGATCTTGGTACCTGATGGCAAAGAGGTAACAAATCAGTCCCAGACTTTTTTTGCATGAGAAAAAAACATGTTCACTTATTTAAGCAATGAAACTCGTTTAGGTCTTTGAACTTTCATTTGAATTCAGCAAAAGCTAATTCTAATGGATCCTTAAGCCTGTACCATACGATTATTGTCTAAATGATGCCAAGTATATATACTCTTCTTTATAGGACAAATCAACCTCTGTGTCATATTTGAAGTCTGAACTTAAATATCATCTCTTCAATGAGGCCTTCTTTGGTGTCTCAGTGTGAAATAATTCCTCCTGTTTTCCTTTCCCTTCATAGCATTTATCAAACAGCTCAGAAGTGCGTATGTATTGGTTTCCTCTTTCTAGTCTTTTTCACCATACGCTATGAAACAGGAGAAAAGTAAATAAACTTGAGTAACTGACACAAAGTAGTGATTAATAAACATATGTTGGCTAAACAAATGAAGAAGCCATTAAAATAAAGCTACTGGATTTCTCTTAAAATTCTGCATAAATTAAATAATATTCTCTATAAATATGACATTTTAAAAAGTTGAAAAGCTTTCACTTATTTTCAATTGATTCATTAACAATGAAGCTTAATGTGATTTTTTAAATCTCCCATGAAGTGATGAAAGCTTCTCGAAGACACTTAGACTATCATTATTCTCTATGGAAAGAGCCTTATTTAAATATTTTCTTAAGTTAATGATATTTTAGTAATATTATCATCTTCAATTCAGTTAGGTAAAATCCATTGCCATCTTTTCTTCAATGTGAAATGTTTAACATTATAGACAAACCCTAAATAGCTTTACACTATTGAATTTTTATACTTTTCATTAACTCCATCACTTCAAAATTCCTTTTTTTTCCCAGTCTTCTGGATTTAGGGTTAACCCTTTAAGAGCATCAATAAATTCTTCTAACACGTTTTTTTTCCTTTACAGCTTTTATTTTTCTTTGCATCTGTCATTGGTCTTCTCTCTCTCTCTCTCCTACACTCCTTACCTAAAAATTTCAGTTAATAAAACAAGTGCAACCTCTACATACATACTTCACCAATTCATACTGTCAGATCTGATAACTTTTCCAGTTTCAGGCATACTTCTGTAATGGACTCCTTAAGAATCACTTTTATTTCTTACACTTTAATCATCTTAATAGCCATTTGTCAGTTATAATTTATTCCTTCCAGTTCTCAGCTATCTTGTGTTTTTGTCTACCTCATTTTGGTCAAGAGTACAAGCATACTACCATCCTCATAATTTTAAAAAAGAGGGGGCATTTTGATCTTTCCTTACTTTGTTTCATACACTCAGTCAAGTTCCCCTTCAGAACTTCTTGCTTAGTAACATCAACCTGTTCCCACTACAATCTAAATTATTCTAATTCAGAACCTTATTCTAAACACAAAATCAATAGTGAGACAAATGATTGTGTAAAAGTACCCAAGATCAGACAATTCCTGAGCTCTTTATCCTTGGAAAATTTAACAACTGCTAAAAGTCAACTTATACATGATATTGTATTTCCATTTGGAAGATGCTTTGCATTAGTTTGGGCTCCCCTGATAGCTCAGTTGGTAAAGAATCCACCTGCAATACCTGGTTCGGGAAGATCCACTGGAGAATGGATAGGCTACCCACACCAATATTAGGCTTTCCTCATGGCTCAGCTGGTACAGAATCTGCCTGCAATGTGGGAGACCTGGGTTCCGTCCCTGGGTTGGGAAGATACCCTGGACAAGGGAAAGCCTACCCACTCCAGTATTCCAGCCTAGAGAATTCCATGGACCGTATTGTCCTGGGGTCAAAGAGTCGGACGTGACTTTCACTTTCACTTTTGCATTAGTTTTACTTGTACACGGATTTTTAAAGTTATAAGACTGCCTCATTTTATCATAACTAAATCAGGTAGGCATGATGAATATTTTTATCCTTATTTAAATATTTAGAAAATCTGGATTGGCATGATTTAAATGCATCACTCCAAGTGATACACGGGACGTGCATGAATTAGAACTTAGGTTTTTGTCATTCCTATACTACTATCTGATAAGGTAGCAGTGCATTAGCTAGTATTTTCAAATATTATCAAATATTTCTAGTATTTGATGAGGGGCAGAGAGTTACACCTAAAACTGTGATAATCGACCATATAATTGAGCTGTCAGAGCTTTCCTTAAAGCAACAGAGAAGAATTTAGCTAAGAAAGAATGAATGCTTCTCATCTGACATTCAGCTTTACCTCATTTAAGAAGTGTCTCTAGAAAGATCAGTAATGAAATTACGATAATTCACACAAAGTGCCTATACCCAAACATGCTTAATTTACTCAATAAACATAAGTGGCTCAAATGCCCAACTAAGTATTGTATTTTCTATTATTCTGTGAAAGTTAGTTTAAGAAATTAATAAGCTCTTTAATTGAACTTCTTTGGAAATAACTGTAAATTTGGGGTGAAAGCAAAAGTTATTACATTTATGAAAATGTATCTATTACTTAGATTTTTAAAAATCAAAGTAAAAGCTCAATAATATAATAATCACACTGATACTGTCCATATGCCTGATATTTGTAAACTAATTTGCTTACAAAAATAAATTTAGAACATTTGGGTAAAAATTGTTTACATAGGTTTAAGTTAATTTATAAAATCTTCTGTTTTCAGTTAATCTGCAATAATACACTGCTAAAACAAAATGAAGCATTCTCTTTTTTCAGCTTTTTTAAGGTACAATTGACAAAATGGCAATACATTTACTACATGATGATTTGATATACGTATATGTTGTGAAAAGATTCTAACACAAGTTAATTATCATCTATTACTTCACATAGTTACCCTTTTGGGGGGAGTGAGAACTCTTAAGACCTGCTCTTTTAGTACATTTCAATTATATAAAGTAGTGATGTCACTTATAGTTACTATGCTCTACATTAGATCCTCTATTTATAACTGTAAGTTTATTCATTTTACCAACTTTTCCCTGTTCTTTCCTGGAAACCACCATTCTACTGTTTTAATGAGTTTAACTTTTTTATTTTTAAGACTCCACATATAAGTGGTACCATGTCATATCTCTCTTTCTCTGTCTAATTTCATTTAGTGTAATGACCTCCCAATTCATCCATGTTGTTGTAAATGTCCAAATTTCATTCTCTTTTAAAAGTGAATAATATTCCATTGTATATACACATATCGCTTCTTTATCCATTCATGAGCACTTAGGTAGTTTTCTTACCTTGGCTATCATAAACAATGCTGCAAGCAACGTGGGAATAAAGTTTATCATCGAGATAGTGATTGGCTATATACTCAGAAGCAGGATTGCTGGATCATATGGTAACTCTATTTTTAACTGCTTAAGGAACCTCCATACTGTTATCCATAATGACTGTACCAGTTTACATTCCTGCTAACAGTGTACAAGGGTTCTGAAGGGACATTATTTTACCTCTTTGAAATTCTATTAAACTGTTGTAAGAAAAAAACATGAAAACTCGAACTTACAAAGTCTTTCCCCTTCTGATACTTTCAGATTGTTCATGTATCCTAGTAATAAAGCAACTCATGATGTCATCCAAGGTAAAATATCAATGTTATTCCAAGTATAACCATATCATTTACTTTATGAATAATTTTCTGCCAACAATCTTAAACATGATCTCAGATAAATCACACAGGTCACCTGAGACTCTGAGAGAGGTGTTTCTATTGCTGCTGCTGCTGCTTAATCGCTCCAGTTATGTCCGACTCTATGCGACCCTATGGACTGTAGCCCGCCAGGCTCCTCTGTCCATGGAATTCTCCAGTCAAGAATACTGGTGTGGGTTGCCATGTCCTTCTCCAAGCGATCTTCCCAACCCAGGAATTGAACCTGTGTCTCCAGCTTAAAGCCAGATTCTTTACCACTGAGCCACCAGGGAAGCCCATGTTTCTACTATAGATGCAATATTCATATCTTTGAAGAGAGATTATTCTAGATGAGAGCTATATCACATCAATTAAAATAAAACTTGCTTAAATAGACATATGTTTCCTGGAAAAGTGACCATTGTAGGCGACAACCTGGTCATATGGATTCTAAAGTTTATAACAGAAAGTTTGTCCTTAATTCTAGTTTTTATTTCAATGGAAATGGCACCAAGACAAAGTCTGTAATTATGTTTCTTACGATATATTTTAAAATATTCAAAAGTCTGAATTTATTTAGTTATGTTCTTTTGTTCAGTGCCAGGAAACAACTTGCCCTTGCTATGAGGCAGAACTCAAACACCACAGACAGTTTCATGGTAAATCACACTGTGCTGTGCTGTGCTTAGTCACTCAGTCGTGACCTACTCTTTGGGATCCCATGGACTGTAGCCGGCAAGGCTCCTCTGTCCATGGGGATTCTCCAAGCAAAATACTGGAGTGGGTAGCCTATCCGTTCTCTAGGGGGTCTTCCTGACCCAGGAATCGAACCGGGGTCTACCTGAATGGCAGGTGGATTCTTTACCAGCTGAGCTACCAGGAAGCCTGGTAAATTGCACTACTAAATATGAACTTGGGAAGGGAATGTTAAAATATTATTTTTTTTAATAAAAGCTCACCCAAATGATTTTCAAATGATGAATAATTTTAAAATTATTAGAAACATGAATAAACATGAATTTTTACATGTGAACTAAAATCAAGTAATGGATTTGTTTTATTCTATCTTTTCTCCTTATTCTCCTAGTATTTAATTGTTAATGAAGCCACTACAATCTTGGATAATCTGCTCTGCTCTCCTTGTCATGATTAAAGATAGTCAATGTTTATCTACAAGGGATAATGACAAGAGAGAATGCACTAAATTGCAGGGCATGGAGGATGTAATAGGGAGGTTAAAAGCACATACAGAATAGAAGGGTGGCCATTTTCCCAGAGTTGAATAATTTTGAAGACAATAAGGTCCCAAAAAAGATCTTCAGGAAAATTCAATTTCTGAATGCTGAGAAACAGATAAATTCATTTATTGACCATGTCTATTTAGACTATGGATATCCATCCAGTTCCTTAGCCCATCAAAGCTAGTATTATAAATTTCTTAGGCCATAACTTTATTATTAATTATTGTGTAATTTGTTCAAACTATTAAAATTCTCTTTTCTTAAGTTACAGGAAAATTCAGTATACGTAAAATGTCAAAGGAGTATGTTAAGGATTTCATTGCTTAATAATGGGTTGAGGATTTAAATAATACTAATAATACCACAGTATTAAACTATATATTATATTCTAGATAGGCTAAATCATAGGTTCAATGAAAGAAAAAAAGGTATGACTGATTCAGGGAAAATGTCAACAAAATCTGGTTTATAGAAAAAGTCAGAAAATAGCAAATAGCATTTTGGCCAGAAAAGTCAGTCTAACTGAACTAATCATTAGGATTTTACTTTAAGTATACACATAATAAAATAGCTTGTACAGAGAATGATTAAAATATGAAAATGCTCAGAAAAGCACAAATCGAAATATGACAAAGATTATGTTAGTCATGAAACAATTCATCAATATTTTTAGTAATTTATCAAAAAATGTTAAGCATATCACTTAAAAGCTGTGATACATTGCATGCTCTGTCCTAAGATGAGACATAGAGTTTTAAACAGGTAAATTTTTGTTCTCATTATGTTCTCACATTACTTTGTAGATATGTATTTATATATCATGGTAAATAGGCTCTTTGCATATACCTTATAGAAGAAAAATATTCAAATTTTCTAATTTTCAAAATCTTTATAAGACAAAAGTAAGATAACTCTTTTAAAAAATATGTATTTATTTATTTAGCTGCGTAGGGTCTTAGTAGCAGGACATGGAATCTTCGTTGTGTCATGCAAGATCTTTCGTTGTGCACACAGACTCTAGTTGTGCCACATGGGCTTAGTTGCTCTGTAGCTTGTGGGAACTTAGTTCCTTGATCAGGAGAACCAGTGTGCCCTGAATTGCAAGGCAGATTCTTAACCACTGAATCACCAAGGAAATCCCAAGAGAGTTCTAAATGCACTGCTTCCATCATCAATGAACATCATGGCATCAGGTCTTATCACTGCATGGAAAATAGACAGGGAAACAATGGAAACATGGACAGACTTTATTTTCTTGGGCTCCAAAACCACTGCAGATGGTGACTGCAACCATGAGAATAAAAGCCGTTTGCTCCTTGGAAGAAAACCTATGACAAACTTAGACAGCATATTAAAAAGCAGAGACGTTACTTTGCCAACAAAGGTCCACAGAGTCAAAGCTATGGCTTTTCCAGTAGTCATGTATGGATGTGAGAGTTGGACCATAAAGAAGGCTGAGCACCGAATAATTGATGTTTTTGAACTGTGGTGCTGGAGAAGATTCTTGTGAGTCCCTCGGACTGCAAGGAAATCAAATCAGTCAATTGTAAAGGAAACCAATCCTGAATATTCATTGGAAGGACTGATGCTGAAGCTAAAGCTCCAATACTTTGGCCACCTCATGCGAAGAGCTGACTTATTAGAGAGACCCTGATGCTGGGAAAGATTGAAGGCAGGAGAAGAGAACAAGATGCTTGGATGGCATCATCGACTCAATGGACATGAGTCTGAGCAATCTCTGGAAGATGGTGAAGGACAGGGAAGCCTGGCATGCTGCAGTCAATGGGGTTGCAAAGGGTAAGAACCACTGAGTGACTGAACAACAACCACCATCATCAATTAGGTACAAAAATGCTTTTTCAAAATCAAAAGACAATTTTGGAATTAGTTTTTGAAATGTGTGTAATCAATTAGTTGATCTTATGAATTGGAAAAGGAAGCCTAATTCTCACAGATGGTTTCACATGGATATAATTTAATTCTTAATAATTCTAAGTAATATTCTAATATTATCACTTAGCTACCTTGCTCCTTGGAATAAAAGTAACCTATTTAGGTATTATGATTTTATGATAAACTGTTTATAAAACAAAATCTCTTTGTCTTTTAAAATTTTAAATGTGTAATGAAGGCTTGTAGAGAAACGTGCTTTATAAAAATTAAAATTACTATCAGTATTATTTGTAATAGCAATAAATATCAAAATACTTCATGACTATTATCGTTGTTATTCAGTGGCTCAGTCGTGATTGACTCTTTGTGACCCCATGGGGTCTAGCACACTAGGCTTCCCTGTCTTTCACCATCACCCAGAGCTTGCTCAAACTCACGTTGATTGAGTTGGTGATGCTATCCAACCATCTCGTCCTCTGTCATCCCCTTCTCCTCCCGCCTTCAATCTTTCCCAGCATCAGGGTCTTTACCAATGAGTCACTCTTTGCATCAGGTGGCCAAAGTATTGGAGCTTCAACCTCAACATAAATACTTCCAATGAATATTCAGGATTGGTTTCCTTTACAATTGACTGGTTTGGTCTCCTTGCAGTCTGAAGGACTCTCAAGAGTCATCTCCAGCACCACAGTTTAAAAACATCAATTATTCGGTGCTCAGCCTTCTTTATGATCCAACTCTCACATCCATACATGATACTGGAAAAACCATAGTTTTGACTATATGGACCTTTGTCAGCAAAGTAATGTCTCTGCTTTTTAATACATTGTCTACGTTGGTCATAGGTTTTCTTCCAAGGAGCAAGCATCTTTTAGTTTCATGGCTGCAATCACCATCTGCAGTGATTTTGAAGCCCAAGAAAATAAAGTCTGTCCATGTTTCCATAGTTTCTCCATATATTTGCCATGAGGTCATGGGACCATACTTTTAACATACTTAATACTTAATCAATGCATTAATATATGCATTGATATATTATTTGAATTTTTTTGCCCCTGTTGAGTAACATGGTATACTTCCTATTAGAATCTGTATCTGTCCCACAGTGTTTGGGGACAAGAACTGCCTTCTCCTAATCACTTTTGAAGCAATAGATAACAATTTATCACTGTGATCTGACTTCTTTCAGTTTATTTAACTTTTGTGAAGTATGACAGGCATCAAAATCCCTTGTAATTGACTCCATACTGACTGGCAAGAAAATTCCTGCATCTGACAAGATCTTCAAGGAAAACAAATTCCAAATTCCATAATATAGAAGTTCCATTCCTACTGAGCTATTAGATGAATGAAACCATATATATTTTACTAATTATCTTAGATACAAGTATTTTCTCACACACACAAGAAACATTAATCCAACAGTTTTTTGAGCAGTCAATTTTACTCTACTTTTTGAGACAAAAAATTTACTTAAATCATTGCAAAGCTGCTGAATTATATTTTAAGTGTTGGTGAAATAAATTAAATTTGGCTTTGAATCAAGTTACAAACAATTCCAAAGTGCATAAACTTAATTCAACAATTTCATCCACATAAAGTGAGACAATTCTATCTTACAATTTGAATAAAAAGAAATATAAAATATAAAAGATTTAAATCCACTGTTTATATAGTAGATGTTTTAGAAGGAGAAATGTATAAAAATCTTACATTTGTATCCCAGTTTAACAGCAATGTATGGCACCCAAAGGAAAATGAAAACTGAAATTAACGAAGTTTGGTTTCAAGTATTCTATACTTGATCTCATGATATGCAAAACTGGTACATATTTCAGAAGGATGTTTCTGTGATGACAACCCAGTTTTATATCCTTTAAATGGTAAGTAAATTAATCATTTTCATATTCTAATTGGGTCAGACTGTGACTTAAAGGGACACATTTCTTCCATAAAACTCTTGGGATTCAAAAATTGGAGCATATTTTTCACACGAGAGAGAATGAATATCTATATTTTCCCTATGGTCGAAATAAAGGAAAGTAGTGAGCCAAAATTTATTTTCAGTTTTAAGAAACTGGGATATGGACCACTTATTTTCCAAACGATTCCCTGTAACTCAATTTAGCACATGCTTATATCTAAATTGGAACATTATCATCTTAAATTTAAGGAATAAAACTAAGATACATCATTAAATCTTGGAGTTATTACATAACTATATGATAAGTAGGAGATATTTAGTGAAAATACATGACATAGAAAAATCCAAGTTTATTTCAGATAGCAAATCTCTACTGTATCTTGCTGCTGTGGCACTAGCTCCCCAAAACTTGGTAATGTCTGCAAGAGAATGTTTACCTATCCTATAGGATACATTCCAAAATTTTAAAAATGTCCAGAAATAAATACCTATAAAATAGGTTCAAGCTTACAGTCTACATAAAGGCTCAATGCTTCTTTTACTTTAGAACCACATCTCACTTGTATCATGTTAAATACGGAGCTTTCTACATATTTGTTATACCTCAGAACCCACAAATGAATTTGTCTCAAAGTTGTAAATAAGGATAATAGTATCTTTCTCCTAGAAGTGGTAGCCATTTGCTACTCCAGGGGACCGCAGGAAGTGTAAAAACGGCACTACCAAAGAGCATTTCTTGTCACTCCCACTAGGTGCTTACAGCTTGGCTGAAGTGACCATGGGTATAAGGAAAGATTAAAAATGTATTCTCCTTTATTAAGAGAATAAATAAAACCACAGCTCTGATAGGTATTAATTATGGATGATGGTACTTGGTTCCTTCTTTTCCATTATTATTCTATCTAGGAATGGGTCAAAGATGGGTCAACATCTAGAAGTTTCTTTAAAATATAAATAAAATTCTTTAAAAGTGAAGACAAAAAGAAAAATAAGAAGTAGGAAATGGAGGAGAAAGAAGATAGATGGGGTAAAGCATTTGTTCAAATATAATTTTATTAAGGGAATGAAGATAGGCATTTAATGTGTCAGCATAAAAGAAGAAATAATGTCTGAGTATGACAAAAATGACCCTTTGCTAATTATTTTTAGGCAGATGTAAGAAAGAAACATAGTTATAATTTCATTTGCTCTTATAATCATGCCCAATAGTAGTTTGTTGAAATTGCACAGCAAGTAGATGAAGGGAACTGCATGTTCTAACAACTGCTCCAAAAGTTTAAAAACAGCTTAAATCTGACCAGGAGAACACTGAAAAGAATTCAAATAAATGATATCATAGAGAAAGAGTTTGGAAGAAACAAGGAGGCTTTAAATTAAGCTTTGTAACTTTTCAAGATAGTTTCTTGAAAGCATACTGTTTTCAAGATCTGACTCACTTTGCTAACGCTTCAATCTTTCACTGTTATTGTGTATCATGTTAACGATGACCATACCTTTTATTCCATTTTACAATCATATAATATGCCAAATAATAAGCTAAATACTGTTACACCTTATTATACAATAAAATTCACATGTGATTAGTATATTTTTCAATAAGTTCTTTTGAAAAACTATTTTAATCTGACAGCATTCCTGCAATTTAAAATTTATGAAAAACAGGCAATTACATAGTGTGATTGTTTAATAAGGGTGTTCTACTGACAGGAAGAAGATACTGACAAAGTCAGTACCATGCATGAAATTAATCATAGTGAAACAAATGTCAGCAACATGCAGACACTTATCATGAATGTCATAAAGGAATGAGTAGCAACAAGATGTGATAACACTGTATTTCACTGTATAGACCAAAGAATATAATCTCAAAGCCTGAGAAGTTTTCTTAAAAGTTCTATTTTCCAGAGGGAAGAAATATGATCATTAAAAGTTATTTCTTTTCAAAAGAATCAAGTTGTCTTGCACACTTCACATGAATAAATGGGATCTGACACTGGTCTAACTTCGTCATTGACAATTCTATAGTTCAATAAACAATCCTTTTTGTCCTCTCTGAAATGCTTACTCTGCCCTGAGTTTGGTGCCTAGAGTGTCTTTTCAGTGAGTGTTTAATATGTTGAGAATCTGAAAAATTATGGTAAAACAAAAAGCAGGTCAACAGGTTCATTTTTTTTAAAGAGAAGCATTGCAAAAGATTCCTGCAAACATGAATTAAGTTGGCAGGTTCTTCTTACATTACTAATCATACAATAATCAAAATAGTGCAGTAATATATTTAACACCTGCTTGGTTTCACTGAGGCTCCTTACATTGCCACATTGCAGGATAGAAAGTCAAGAGTGTTTAATCCAGTTATCCCTCTTGGATGTCTTTTTTCTCTTTCTTCTTTTTGTCTTTGTAATAGTATGAGCTTCTAAGCCTCAAACCCATCCCATCCTAGAAGCAGATAGCACTCACTTTCAGGGAAAAATTCTTTTCAAGTTTTAGTCACTAAACACATTGGTGTGTGTCAGTTTTGGTTGCTGATTTCTGTTCAGACAGAAAAGGAAGACTTCTCAACAAAGGAAAGACTGAAAATGACTTGAGCCTGAGACAACAATGAGAGAACAACTGCATGCCCCCCACCTCTGGCCCTCGTCCTTTCCCCTCGCCCTCTCTTCCCTTTCTCCTTGTCCTTTCCTCCCCGCCCCCTTCCCAACTAATCTCTCTCCCTCAATCGTCCCTTTTTTTCTTCCTTTCATTCAATCTTTCTTTTTCTACTTTTAAGAAAAATACCATTCAGACAAAAACAGAAAGTTTGGTCATGATGGAAAAATTTTGTAGCCATAAACCTATGCAGGTGCTATTGTTCCCAGTAATATATTTGTCATCAAAGAATCACAGTTTTACTAAGAATTGTTTCTTTCCTGCCTTGGTAATGTTGGTACTTCTAATTGAAAGAGATATGATGTCAAAGAAGAAGGCATTTCTGATTCTTTAATAAGTGCATCCCTGTTACTTTCTCTTCATCTATTTTTTCGCATTTCTCTTCTCCCCGCTTATACAATTTGGATAGGATTTCAAATGGAATCACTCATAGAAGATAGTACCCACGTATCTGGTAGCTTCCAAACAGATGGGATTTCCATTTTTACAAAGTAACCCACTACTTCTGGTCAGATAACTACAAAGATCACTGTTTTGACTAATACATCTCAAAGCAGAAGCATCCATGATGCCAGGGCTTGGATAATGCTTATCAAAAATGAAACAAATTGGTATCAATCATTTCTTAGACCTACAAGTCCTAAAGGGAGATAAGGTTTATAGAAGATAACTAGTAGCAAAAAATTTGACACAAGGGGATATGAATAAACTAGAAAGCACAAAACCATGAATTACAGAGCTCAGACTGAGTGACTGTGATTGAGAAGAAGGTGAAAAAGGAAAGAATAAAATATTTTTAATACTAGGTGTTTTCCATTTGACAAAGGACATTACATTCCAGCATAGATAAGCTACTACTTTTTTTATAAATCACACACAACATTGCATGTGAGGCCAAGGATTTCATTTGCTAGGGCCAACTCACAAGGTCTGGAACAGAAAAGCCTGTTGGCAACAACATAACAAGAGTCTCATGACAGAAGTTACAATTTGACATATCTACTGTAACAGTCAATTCATGGTAGAGCAGGACTGGAATGGTAGAATGTCACATTCACCTTACCCAGAGGTACTTTAACAGAGGAGTCTGTGAGGACCAGATAGTAAATATTTACAGCCTCCTGAACCATCAGGTTTCTGTCACAGCCACTGAACTCAAAGCTGCAGATTGAAATTGGGAATCAACAATACGTAAATAATAAATAAATGAGGTCTGAGAGGGATCAGGCCAACATGCTTCATTTGAATAACCCCATCCTCCCAAAAATCACTTGAGTAAACACTTTAAATTATTTTACTCTTTTATTTTTCATTTTATGAATAAATGGAGAGGAGTGAGAGTTTGGGAGTGTTAGGATGCTCACTTCTGGTTGCCATGAATCACACACACATTCATGGCCCAGGTGCTTAGAGAATTTAAAAATTAATCAAGTTTCCGCTATACTGTACACTGAACAAATATTTATGTATCCAATCATTAATATTTCCTTATGTAGCCCACCAGGCTCCTCCATCCATGGGATTCTCCAGGCAAGAATTCTGGAATGGGTTGCTGTTTCCTTCTCCAGAGGATCTTCCCGACCCAGGAATTGAACCTGGGTCTCCTGCATTGCAAGCAGATTCTTTACCATATGAGCTACAGGGATGATCTTTAATATTTCCTTCTAGTCTGAACATAATAAAAGGCATCAAGAAAAGCTATGTGGAAAACTGAGAGTTGTGGTTAAAAGGGGGTGTGCTTGGTATTGCTTTTAAAGTGATACAGCTCCTTGTGTATACATTTTTTTCCCCTGAATTATAATAAACAAGCTATTTTTAAGGATTCTTCTTTGTTTTTGACAAATACAAAACTTCACTTCTTCATTTGCTCTGTAGTTCAGTATCTCCTGACTGAAATATACCTGCAGATATTTTAGCATCTGCCCACTGATTTGCAAAAGTGATTTATAATGTCAGGTTTCTGACTGTGTTCAAAGTTAGCAAGTGAAAGTCTAACTCCATGACACTAAAGTACCCCTAAAGCACTGATTTTCCTAGTTTTATCTGGATATTAAGAAAAAAATAAAGTCTAAGAACTTCAAGATCCCTAAAGTCTAATTCTACAAAATACAAATAAATGACAGCACTATTATTAAAACCAATCATTAAGCTTCTACCAATCGACACAAGGCTTCCTTGGTGACTCAGCTGGTAAAGAATCCATCTGCACTGTAGGAGACCTGGGTTCAATCCCTGGGTTGGGAAGATCCCCTGGAGAAGGGAACTGCAACCCACTCCAGTATTCCGGCCTAGAGAATTCTGTGGACTGCATAGCTCATGGAGTCACAAAGAGTCGGACACAACTGAGCAACTTTCAATCACCAGAAGGAATGTTATTTTTAGGAGGTAACACTTTAAATTTTTTTTTACTAATTCAAATCTATGTTGCCCAACTTGCAAAGTAACCTGTCTGCATAATGCAGTTATTGAAGAATTTCAACCTCTTCCCTAACAGAATAATCATTCATAAGTCCCCATGTGACTGGAAGCAACAGTTCTGTAATGGAAATGTCACTGCAACCTTAAATATAGCGTTCACCACCGTGAAAATGTAATAACAGATGCTCACAAATGCCTGGTGTGATGAATCAACGCAGAGAAAGAAGGAGAGAAAGAAGTCTGTGTAGGTGTTTGTGGAGTTGGGGGAAGAGTGCCTTATAAACACACAGGAGTAAACAGATGGCAGTGATGAAGGCATTCTGGGATAAATTTGACTTTTTATAACCTGGGACTTCTCTACTACCTGCAATTACCTATACATCAATTGGGCAAAATAATGACGATTCAAAGGCAAGTGGAGAAAAAAGAAAGAACAAGAATGACTTTATTGCTATTACTCTGGTGATGTGAACAAAAGAAAGGAGGTAATAAAAAAGAGCAAATGAGACAGAGAAGTTGTTTTGCAAAAGGTCAGTCAATATACATTGACTGGGGTCTTTGACATATTTCATGGTCTAAAACGGTTCATAATACATTAATTTTTCCCCTATTTTTGTAGTAAATACAATGTTGTAAGAGAAAACAGATCTAAAATACTCTTGGAGTTCCTTTTAATTATGATGAAATAGGTAATTGAGGCTAATTTCCCCTTTTAGAAAGAGTTTAAAAAACTGAGCAAAATACTCAAGAATAACTCTTGATGTATGGGGATACTGTCCCTACTAACCAAGACAGCAAGATAAGACAATATGAATAAAATCAAATAATCACTCAGGTTTACAAATAAAGGAAATGGAGCAGGAAATGATGACCGACTCCAGTATTCTTGCCTGAGAAATCCCATGGACAAGCCTGGCAGACTAATTTTGATCCCCTAACTGAAAGGTAAAGTGGTCCTTTTGATAGTCACATAGACTTATGGAAAGAGAAATTGGAATCTAGGGTGACCCAAAAACAGGGGCTGAGGGATCCCAGGAAAATAGCATTGCACTGGAAAGTGACCTTGAAAGCCTCAATCTAGGTTAAGTCAGGGACATTCTCATCCAGAATTCTGCACAGCTTCAGATTACCTCAATTTCTGAAAATGGATTGAGATCTTAGATTAATAGGACCATAAATCCTGGGTCAAAAGCAAACAATTCTCTGTAGAGGAAAATACTTTCATCCTTTAAATCAAATAATCATGCTCAGTTGCTCAGTCATGTCTGACTCTTTGTGACCCCATGGACTGTAGCCTGCCAGGCTCCTCTGTCCATGGGATTCACCAGGCAAGAATACTGGAGTGGGTTGCAATTTCGTTCTCCAGGGGATCCTCCTCACTCAGGGATCAAAACTGTGTCTCCTGCATATCTTGCTTTGCAGGTGAATTCTTTACCACTGAGCCATCAAGGATAACCCAAAATATACATAATCAAAAATAACCAAGACTGCAAGATAAGACAATATGAATAAAATCAAATAATCACTCAGTTTTGCAAATAAAGGAAATGGAGAAGGAAATGATGACCAACTCCAGTATTCTTGCCTGGGAAATCCCATGGACGAGCCTAGCAGACTATGGTCCATGGGGTTGCAAAAGAGTTGGACATGACTTAGTGACTAAACAACGACAGAATATACAATACATAATCAAAAATAACCAGGGTCACAAAATAGGATAACATGAATTATAAAGTCCCAAACAACAAATAATATCAACTGATTTATGGGGACTATAGTATTGATATTAGCAGACATGGATATTAAATAACTATTTATAAATAGCTAGAGAAAACACTATATGTTCAGTAAGAAAATACAAGAATAAGATTTTTCATAGAAATGTGGAAATTTTATTTTAAAATGCTAAAGTATAATAAAATTAGGAACTTAACTGGATTAGACAAAGTAGAAAAAAGAGTCAATGGACTGGAACATAAGTAAACAGAAAAAATTCCAGACTGAAAAAAGAATGGGAAATGTAGAAGGCAAGGTATGAGACAAACATAATACCCTGGCAAGTACTAATATATCTCGAAGTGGAATCAGAAAAAGGGAGGAGAAAGAGGAAGAATCAGAAGTAATGTTGAATAAAAGGGCTAAGAAATGTGCAAACATGACCAATGGCATGTTGAAAACATAACTTCAACAAAGTTTATTAATTTTAAGCAAGAAAATATAAGGTAATACATTTACGGAGATTATTGTCTATGCTTCATGTTTTTGTATGTCTTACAAGCAGAAGCACTGACTGGCTTTGTTCAAGACTGACTTTAGATGTTTGTATAGCAAATATCCTTGGATAATAGAGCAAGTGCCTCACACTACAGCAGGAAGAGGCTTTTCTGTATGCTCCTGTGAAACAAAGGTACAGCTATAAACTCTCATGTTCCCTCAACACAATGATTCTCACATGAAATGCAACCCACTGACTGTGCAGGTGTTACCTGGCACTTTGCTTCTCTATTTGGGAATTAAGGCTCAGGGAATTGGCATCATGCTAAGAGTCTAGCTAATGGCGATGCAGTGGATAATAAAGTCCTTTGTCTCTGACCTGGGAGTATCCTGTCTTCTACCAGTATCCATGGAACTCTGGCAAGATAATTATATTGGCTTGAAAATGAATTAAAAATAGCAGATCTTTCACAGTTCTTCATGTATATACCAAGTACAAAAGCAGAAAGTCAAGATAAAAATAAATCTGAGTAGCAGTCAAAGAAAACTATCAGATTACTTTCAAATGAGGAAAAGTACACTAACAACTGAATTTTCAATAGAAACCATGGGAGCAAGAAGAAAATGGAATGACATCAGCAAATCTGGAGGAAAATTCTGGAAAGCTGGAATTCAGAATCAGCAAAAACATTCTCAATATTCAAGGTGATTTTCAAACAAACAAACTGAGAAAAATTATTGCCAGTAGACCCAGGTCATAAGGCATTTTAAAAGATATTCCTCTGGCAGCAGGAATATGATTATAAATGAAGGACTCAGGTGCAAAAATGATGATAAATAGCAAAATATGTAAGTATATGGCAAATTTTAAATTAATATTTATGTAACCATAAGATTGTGTGTTGTCTGAAATACGGAATCAATTAAAATAAAAAGACAGCAATGGCTTCAGTTTGGAAAAGAGTAGCAGTGCTAAGTGTTGTAAGGTGATCTTTTTTTCTGGAAAGAAGGTTAAAGTAACAAATACTTTATTTTAATATGAAAGAGAAGTACACTGTAATCTCTAGAACAACCCTCAAACCATAAAGAAAATAGAAAAGACAATAAATTGAATTAAATTTCCTTTTTAAAGTACGTCTTGCTACAGAAGAGATGAATAGGCCAACTAGATCAAGGTTAGAGTATATTTTTAATTTGTACATAAAAATAATTAAGTTAAAAAAATCATGTATATGCCCAAACTTTGAAAACAGGAGTATTAGCTTTAGACACATAAAAATTGAAATAATCTCCTGTCTTGTAAGGGTTAGAAATAATCCCCTAAGGTGTCTTTGAACTATACTGCTAAGAAGCCCCAAAGGCAGACTTTATATTTATTTATAAAGCTAAGTATACTAAAGCATTTAAGACTGTGTATACGACTACATAGTGCTAGTGTTAATAGATAAATGTTATAAGTTTAAAACATTTGATATTTAAAGCAAATACACAAAAATTATTAAAACTTTTCTCAAAACATAACAGATGAATATTTCAATAACAATCATTGTTAAATTTTTGTTTTTATCTGCTTTATTGAATTTAATGAAACATAAGGAAAGAAAAAATAAAAGAAGTAGTTACTTTCAGACACAAGTTGCAAATTCTTCAAGATTTTTGTTTCATGGCTGGTGAGAGAGAGAGACGCTCCTATTTTTATTCATTCCAGTCATTGTATCAATATGGAAGCATAAGAAACTGCTGATATTAATCCATTTTGACATGTGAAAATGGATATTTCTCTTGATTAATAGTTTAGTAACATTTCAAAAATGTTTGAGGCCCTGAGTATATGTTCTGTGAACTATAATGATCGAAACAGATATTATTTTCTGACACCCATACCCAGTAATTTTTAAGTTCCTATTAAAAGGAATGACTACTAAAAACTCTCCTGAGTGCAACATGAACGAATCAATTCAAAAGTAACAGCCATTTAAAAAAAGCCACCATGTGAAGATTCCTACTAAGTTACAAAGCACATTGTATTTACTCTCAGAAAAGGCAACGGCTACTTACGTGTGAATGCTACATAAAAGGTGTGGAGTGAGCATATAATTTATTATCTAAACCAGTTCCCTTTTAAGACCTTTATTTTTTTTTTTTTTTTTTTTTTTTTTTTTTTTAAGACTGAAAGGAATCACAATATTGTAGTAGTTTTTTACAACAAGTATCCCTGAGGCAAACCCTCCTCCCACCTCCCTCCCCCTCCCATCCCTCTCTGTCATCCCAACGCTCCAAACGTCACATGCATAGAACAGTTCTAAAGGGAAACCCTGAGGCAACAGTGTATATGGGAATTTTATCCTATATAAATGGCAATCGAATCTCCTTAATCAGCGGAGAGTATGGTAGGAAAAAGAACAAGATAAGAAACATTCTTTTTCTTAATGATTTACTGTTTATGGATGTCTATACTGAATTACTACTTCTCGTGACTTCTAAGTGTGTGTGTGTTCCATACAGTGCTTACATTGTTATTTATATCAAGCATGTGTTATGGCATGTTGCATACATAGCCGTTTAATAGAAGTTTAACATTGCTGTGATATACATATTGCACAAACAACAATCAATACTAAATAACCAAAGTAGTCTTCCTCTTTTTCATTCATACTGATTATACTACTACTCAGTAATGTAATGAGTAATACTGATTGATTCTGGTTGCAGTTTCAGAGTCCTAAGAATGTAGATACTCTCATGCAGATAGTACAATTTTTCTGACCATCAGAAGCTAGTGTTTAATAAACTACATGTTAAAAATTGTAATAAAATATTTATCCAGTCTGTACCTGGAAGGATATCCTGGTAATTTTCTTTTCCTCCTACAAACTAGTGGAACGGCAACACACAACATTGTAAATGATGCTCATCTTCAACAAGCGGAGCAATGATTCAGGCCTCGGTACATTTCTACCTGTCTCTGTAGTGATGCTGTATTTTCATTCAGAGCAGGGGGGATCAAAACACCAACATCACTAATGAAGCTGTTCGGCCCTGTGGCCCGATATCGGAACAGCAGACGCTGACTTCATCAGTATTTAAATTACAGGAGCAAAGAATGTTTTCTAGTTGAGCATTGTTCCAGTTCTTTGAACTGACGGCCATGGATTCCTGAAGCTTGACCACATTACAATTTTCACACTTAGCAACTGTAAAATTGTTAAAGCAGTATCTTTCCACATGGTTTATCCATTATTACTGCTAAGTTTGGCATACCACCTTAGTTACGGACTTTAAATGCCACTTTCATCACTTCCCAGGGTAACCTTGGCCATGAAATCGGAAAATCAGATCATTTTCTGGTCCGTTTTCTTCTTTTTCTTTGGACGAGATTAGATTTTGCTACGCTTGACTGACAAATCCCATTTAGGATTCAAGAAGAGGCCTGTGCCCCGACCTCTTTAAGAAGTGGGAGGTGAGATGTCTTAGGCAGTGATGAGGAAGAAAGGACCAATTTCAACTCATCACACAAAGGCAATTAGTGATTAATTCACACTATGAGACAAAAATACTCGTGAAAGTGGAGAGTCCTTTAGTGTCAGATCACAACATTATTTAAGATTCTCTAAAAATACTAATCATGTTCAAGGGTTTTGTCCACATGTTTTTTCTTTCACATTATATTTTTAGATTTGTTATACAGTGAAGCACAAGCCAAACTTATTTTTACCTGAATAAACAGGTTTCACAATTAATCGGAAAATCATATTTTAAAAAATAACCAATATGAATCCAAAATCAATAAATTTCCCATGGCATATGAACACAAGGTAATCATTTTGTTATTCAAGGATGTAATACTTAGTTGCTTGTTTGCACAGTTCCAGATATCACCTGCTTCAAGGACATTTATCCATTGTTGATGTAGTAAAAACATGTGGTTGGAGAAAAGGTGAAAATAATAATTGGTAAATGACTCAAATTAATATTAGGTATTCTATTAACAGATCTTGTTTTCTGAGGATATGTAGTAGGTTTAAAAATCTCAATAATGCATTTAAGGATGAGCTGGCATTTTAAAATCTGTGTTCTACTACACTACAAATTTACATTAAACTTAAAAAAGTCAAGTAGATAAATTATCATAAGACTATGAGCGAGTAAATTAATCAACGGGATGTGGAAGCCACCTTCTTGCCTTTAGAAACCGTTTCAGCATTGAAAGGTCATTTGATCTAAACAGGCAAACTTGCCAGAGTTATATCTTTAATGATTGTTACTTTATATTAATTCCTACTCCTACTGTCCCGTTTCTTTCTAAACATCTTTTTTTCAATAGTTGCATTTCCAGGAATTATTATTGTATCACATTGTACATCACTGAACTTCTAGTTACTTCAAGAAAAATCTTTAGTAATCCTCAATTTATCTTTACGTTTAATTTCTGATTTGTGTCCAGTCAATCTGGGGTTCAGGCCAAATACCTGGTAAAAGAATAAGTTGAAATTCATTTCTAAATATTGCATGGGAAGAAATGTGGATCACAGTATCTTGCATAAAGTGCTAGATAAATATTTGTGAAAGACTAGGCTGTCTGCCTTAATCTCTCTGGCTGTATAAATACTGCAGTGCCTGAATCAAGCGTTCAGATATAGGAACTTGAAAGTTTTGAAATCAATTATAAAAGAGACTCACAGCTGCCTAAAAATGTAAATAACTTGTTGTTCCCCAAATGGAAAATCTTTCAGTGATATGGAAATATGCACCATCCTAATAGAAAACTCAAGTGAAATTTTATTTTATATATCAGGTACATTTCTGAGAAGCTATGAAGGCAAGTATATGTTTAAAAAAGAAAAAATCCTCAGTGAATTCCATTACATTTTCAGTAAGTATCTCTTAGCAAAAGATGTTGTCTTTGGTACATGAGAAAAATTATTATGTACCTAGGAATTTCAATGTTCATTTCAGAAAGTACTCTTCTTTTATCCCTATGCATCTAATGTAACATATCCTTTGAAGATGCCAGGAAAAGGAGGGAAAAAAAAAATCTCGGAAATTTGCACTTCTGCAAATCCCAAAGACACATACTCTCACTTGAAATCTCATATAAGGATGTATATTAAAATACAACATCTGTATGATTTCCATTTTACTATTTTCATTAATTTCATTAGATTTCATTACTCAATTGGCTGTCATTTTGGCTATACTGGTTGTGATATCGGCCACAGTCACCTCCATTTTATTCACCAAATAATGACTATTAAGAATGTGCAAATTAATTTTTATTTAAATTTGATAACATACTTTAGGAAACATACATGAAAAAATAGTCTTTGAGAAAAATCTGATACTTGGGCAAAAAAAAAGTGGCAACACAAATATGTAGATAATTATAATAAAAACATACTCTAGATTTTGTTCCTTCTTAAGCTCTGTACTAGTTTTTTTCAGGCAATGCTGGCACTTAGTCTACATTTAAATAATAAACTATCCCCCTATGTACAACCAAGAGATTTCTCAATCACTAAATATATATCCATGTTGAGTTTTCTTTTTACTTGATAAAAAGTTCTATCCTTTTAAGGACAACTATATGAATCATCTGATTATTTTTTATATTGTCAGTATTTAGTGAGAATTTACTTCATGTCAACAATTGTTTTAAGGTTTGGTTATGTAATAACCAAGGTTACATAACCATGGTTATGCAGATATCATGGATCTCTGGGCTCTCAGTACTAATAAATTTTAAAGAAATTTTTAAAATTTAATAAAATGTATCTATCTACATGTGCTCATGTTTCAGAGATAGGGAGAAATTCACATTTAGGTACAAAATGTCAGCACTTGCCCTCCTTACCACAAATAATAGATTTTTTTTTTACATTGGTTTTGTCCACTTCAGGGAAGTTAAATTTAATATACATATTGTTTTTATGTTTTGCCTATTTACATCTCAACATGAATTCATTCCCATTAACACAAAGGTGTCTATTTTTGTCAATGCCCTGCTATGTCCTTCTAAAATACTGAACATACTCTGTGACTCAATCTTTTTTTCCTGACTGCATCTTCAACAGCAGCACACCCATGTGTGCATGTTTCACAGACTCAGAATGAATAAGCAAAGGCTACAAAAACAAGACCAGGAGCAGACTGTGGCTCAGATCATGAACTGCTTATTGTCAAATTCAGACTTAAACTGAAGAAAGTAGGGAAAACCACTAGTCCATTCAGGTATGATCTAGATCAAATCCCTTATGAGTATACAGTAGAACTGACAAATAGATTTAAGGGGCTAGAACTGGTAGACAGAGTGCCTGATGAACTATGGACAGAGGTTCGTGACATTGTACAGGAGACAGGGATCAAGACAATCCCCATGGAAAAGAAATGCAAAAAAGCAAAATGCCTGTCTGAGGAGGCCTTACAGATAGCTGGGAAGAGAAGAGAAGCGAAAAGCAAAGGAGAAAAGGAAAGATATTCCCATCTGAATGCAGAGTTCCAAAGAATCGCAAGGAGAGATACGAAAGCGAACAATGCAAAGAAATAGAGGAAAACAACAGAATGGGAAAGACTAGAGATCTCTTCAAGAATATTAGAGATACCAAAGGAACATTTCATGCAAAGATAGGCACAATAAAGGACAGAAATGGTATGGACCTAACAGAAGCAGAAGATATTAAGAAGAGGTGGCAAGAATACTCAGAAGAACTGTACAAAAAAGATCTTCATGACCCAATAATCACAATGGTGTGATCACTCACCTAGAGCCAGACATCCTGGAATGTGAAGTCAAGCAGGCCTTAGAAAGCATCACTGCGAACAAAGCTAGTGGAGGTGATGGAATTCCAGTTGAGCTATTTCAAATCCTGAAAGATGATGCTGTGAAAGTGCTGCACTCGATATGCCAGCAAATTTGGAAAACTCAGCAGTGGCCACAGGACTGGAAAAGGTCAGTTTTCATTCCAATCCCAAAGAAAGGCAATGCCAAAGAATGCTCAAACTACCACACAATTGCACTCATCTCACATGCTAGTAAAGTAATGCTCAAAATTCTCCAAGCCAGGCTTCAGCAATACATGAACCGTGAACTTCCAGATGTACAAGATGGTTTTAGAAAAGGAAGAGGAACCAGAGATCAAATTGCCAATATCCGCTGGATCATCGAAAAAGCAAGAGAGTTCCAAAAAAACATCTATTTCTGCTTTATTGACTATGCCAAAGCCTTTGACTGTGTGGATCACAAGAAACTGTGGAAAATTCTGAAAGAGATGGGAATACCAGACCATCTGACCTGTCTCTTGAGAAACCTGTATGCAGGTCAGGAAGCAACAGTTAGAACTGGACATGAAACAACAGACTGGTTCCAAATAGGAAAAGGAGTACGTCAAGGCTGTATACTGTCACCCTGCTTATTTAACTTATATGCAGAGTACATCATGAGAAATGCTGGGCTGGAAGAAACACAAGCTGGAATCAAGATTGCTGGGAGAAATATCAATAACCTCAGATATGCAGATGACACCACCCTTATGGCAGAAAGCGAAGAAGAACTAAAGAGCCTCTTGATGAAAGTGAAAGAGGAGAGTGAAAAAGTTGGCTTAAAGCTCAACATTCAGAAAACTAAGATTATGGCATCTGGTCCCATCACTTCATGGGAAATAGATGGGGAAACAGTGGAAACAGTGTCAGACTTTATTTTGGGGGGCTCCAAAATCACTGCTGATTGTGATTGCAGCCATGAAATTAAAAGACGCTTACTCCTTGGAAGGAAGGTTATGGCCAACCTAGATAGCACATTTAAAAGCAGAGACTTTACTTTGCCAACAAAGGTCTGTCTAGTCAAGGCTATGGTTTTTCCAGTGGTCATGTATGGATGTGAGAGTTGGACAGTGAAGAAAGCTGAGCGCCGCAGAATTGATGCTTTTGAACTGTGGTATTGGAGAAGACTCTTGAGAGTCCCTTGGACTACAAGGAGATCCAACCAGTCCATCCTAAAGGAGACCAATCCTGGGTGTTCATTGGAAGGACTGATGTTGAAACTGAAACTCCAATAATTTGGGCACCTCATGCGAAGAGTTGACTCATTGGAAAAGACCCTGATGCTGGGTAGGATTGGGGGCAGGAGGAGAAGGGGACGACAGAGGATGAGATGGTTGGATGGCATCACTGACTCGATGGACATGGGTTTGGGTAGACTCCGGGCGTTGGTGATGGACAGAGAGGCCTGGTGTGCTGCGTTCATGGGTTCGCAAAGAGTCGGATACGACTGAGCGACTGAACTGAACTGAACTGATGAGCTTGGAATCCACTGGGAAGAAATGTCCGAAGGCTTTATTTGTACACATCACTGCAATTCAAAACACTAATTTGAAAATAGTGTTTTAAATATATACCATTGTTTATAGATCCTAAATTCACTCTAAAAAAAATGCCCACCTATCTGTCTGTGGCTATCAATGCAAAACAAAAAGTTAAGAGGAACTTGATCACCTGTTTTTTCAAAGCAAACAAGATTTGCTTTATTTTAAATTTCACACAGTACGCTATTTTGAGACACAGTTCAAAGCTGGGCTACTTCATCAAGCTCTTAAGAGATCATTCAAATATTCTGACAACTGACAGTAATTGATTATTTAGCATGGATCTTTTAAACTGAAAACCATGAGGCCAGATTAATGCTAACAAAAAAAATGAATAACATCTGGAGATAATGATTTTAATTTGAAATTTTCACATTGTATTTATTTAGGAACTATTTTTTATTTTTCACAAACTTTGATCAAATAATCTAAAAAAAAAATGGAAAAGATGTAACAGCTTGCCAAAATTTCAGGATGTTGTTTTTCAAATCACTACCTTTCTTAAATCAAATCCAACTACAGTTTTTAAAAATGGAACTAAAAGTACACCCTGATGCTGATTAATGGGTGTAGACTTCACCAAATCCTATTGATATTGAATCCTAAAGTACAATGTCAGAAAGACTTGTACTTTAGATAAGATATTAGTAGCCATTTCTCCTATGAAACACATCTTTCTACTGACATATCAGTTTTGAAAAGCATACAGCCAATTTGATGGCCAACTATGGATACGGGCCATTTCACCACCAGTCAGATTAAATGGAACAGCCTCAAGAGATACTGCAAGAACTGTTATGATGTCAATAAAATGCTCTTGAGTAGCAGGGCTAAGCCAAGGACGACTTCTTCTCACTAGTGGAAGTCCAGCTGCATGCCGAGAATACTGAGAGAAGTACTCAGCGGAATTAGAAACAGCCTCAGTGTGTTCAAAATAACTTCACCTCTCCACAAAAATAAACATCTAACAAGTTCAGGCCAAAGAGAATATTGAATTAAAAGGATTAAGCTGTATTTCTATCATCGGCAATATATTTGAGTTTGATAGAAATAATTCATCCAAGTATATACATATGTACCATTATGTACATATGTGTTATCCAAGTCTCACAGGGAACAATTTTCTGTAATTTAGAGGACTTTGAGGACTTCCAGTATTAACACAAAAATATTAATTGATATTCTTATCTCTAATTCTATTTTCAGAGTATGGGTAAAATTTAGCAAATAAGCTTTTAACTTCAACTCTCAACTCAATTTTAACTACCAACAAAAGGCCTATGGTAAGTTTAGCCCACAAAAAGAACTAGTTCCACTTTTGTTCTTTGCATTGGCTAAAGCGTAAATAAATATTCAGTGGTAAAGAATTTGCCTGCCAATACAGGAGACTTGGGTTCAATCACTGTATCAGGAAGATCCCTTGAAGGAAGAAACGGCCAATCCACTCCAGTATGCTTGCCTGGACAATCCTATGGACAGAGGAACCTGGCAGAATACAGTCCATGGGATCACAAAGAGTTGAACACAACTGAGCAACTGAGCATTCATGCATGCATATCTCAACTACTAAGGTTAGCAATCATATAGCATTCTGTGTTCCAGCTCCATATGGAAATTTCCTTCATTTTCTCTATCAAAAAATTACTAATAGAAATTCTGTTTGTCTTCTTTATTTGGGCAACTGAAGATCTCATTTCCTGTAGCTTCTTCTTGTGTGAGTTGTGATAAATCTTAGAAATAGATTCCAAAAACAGGACATATGTATCAACACATTAAAATTTATATGGACTATTCCAGGCTTGACTATTGGGGATAAAAATGAAAACAGACTTGGGAAAGTGTCATGGTAATAGCGATTTTGGCAGAACATATCTCATAGATTATATATACTGGGGTATACAGGCTTTCTCTCATTCTATAATTATACACCCCATTCTCATAAACTCTGTTATGAATGTTTGAAGAATAATATATTGGAGATCATCATGAAGCATAAATGATGATCTATAACTAATATCACGGAAAAATTAAAGTCAGCACCCTGACAGCTCAGTTGGTAAAGAATCTGCCTGCAATGCAGGGGACCTTGGTTCGATCCCTGAGTTAGGAAGATCCCCTGGAGAAGGGAAAGGCTACCCATTTCAGTATTTTGGCCTGGAGAATTCCAGGCCTATACAGCCCATGGGGTGCAAAGGGTCGACATGACTGAGCAACTTTCACTCACTCACTCAAATACTTCGATCAATTGATCAATTCTGATCAATTAAATAAAGATTATAATTATTTAATAAATATTAAATTTCTAATTATTATTATCATCATTCATTCAGCAAATATTTTAGTTTTTGTGATGAGCCACCCTTTGATTTGGGCTTCCCAGGTGGCGCTAATGGTAAAGAACCCACCTGCCAATGCAGGAGACATAAGCGACACCAGTTCAGTCTCTGGGTTGGGAAAATCCCCTGCAAGAGGGCATGGCAATCCACTCCAGTATTCTCGCCTGCAGAATCCCACAGACAGGGAAGCCTGGCAGGCTACAGTCCATAGAATCACAAAGAGTTGGATACTACTGAAGCAACTTAGCATACACACACATATCCTTTGGTCTAGGCACTTAGATTACTGTAGTTAAGAGAACAGAGAAAAATAAAATCACAAAACCAAATTCATAAATATATACAGATTATCTCATAAAACATTAACCACCAGGCAGAGATGTAGACAAATGTGTGTGTTGCTGCTGCTGCTGCTAAGTCGCTACAGTCGTGTCCGCCTCTGTGCAACCCCATAGATGGCAGCCCACCAGGCTCCTCCGTCCATGGGATTTTCCAGGCAAGAGTACTGGAGTGGGGTGCCATTGCCTTCTCCAATGTGTGTGTAGACACAGGCCAAAAACCAGAGATAACTGTAATACACAAGAAGGTTTGATGAGGAGGTGAAAGGCAGAGACAGTCAAGAAGATTTCAAGGAGGAAATAAAGATGCAACAGAATTCTAACAGAATTCTGAAGCCTCATCTGAGGCTTCAGAGAGGAATAAAGAGCAAAGGAGCTGTAAAGAGCTGGGTAATGTGAGCTTAAAAAGAAACATAGCAATGTTCTCACATCTTGATTAATTACTGAAATGATTCTAAAAATTCCAAGCCAAAATTCTTTAACTGTGCCACTTAGAAAATCTGTTTCCATCTTCCTCAATTAGCTTTGTATAAGCGTAGTTATAAATGCATTTATTGATATTGATAACAGATCACACCTACATCAAGTTACACTTGATGTATATGTAAATTTCCCACAACTGATTAGTAAAAGTGAAATGGAAAATGGAAAAACAAAATATTATTAGTGTTTTTCATGTATGTCATGTGTCCCAATTGATTCTTTTATTAGTCTTCATTTTAGATATGTATGTGTGTGTGGTGCATGTGTATGAGTGTGTATTTTTTCATTGAACACCTTTATATATTGAGCACAGTAGGGAAGAATCCATTTGGGAATCTATCTTTATTTCCTTTTTACAAACAAAGAAAATAATTGTAGAGTATTGGCAATTGTAGAGTGATTCCTAGGACTTAAACCCAGGTTTCAGGCCTGGATACATAACACTTTATTGCAGGTGCCAAAGCTTATTTAGGTGTGAAGCAAATTTCTCTTTAGAAAATTCTTCAAAACAAAAGATAACGGTAGTGCCCATTGTCCCTCTGCTGGGATGCCTCATTCATAGCAAGGTCAGGCAGGGGGTAGACTAAGTACAATGTGCTGAGGAATGGCACGCCTTAGTGGGCAGGTGTGTTTCTGAATTTAGGCTGTTTGAGAGGCTCATTAATCAACTGCTAATTTCTTATAAGTATATAAATACATGCATTGTGTAACAGCAGAAAATGAGAGCAACAGGATCATTCGGCCACTGAAATTAAGACACACTGCATTGATTTAAACTGTTTCAATGCCTCAACTCATCATCAAGTCTGTGCACCTCCATTATGTTAAAAGCCAAATACATGTATTGATCTGTGGTATATTTCTTGGAAACGACAGTGTAGAATGAACCACAAAAGGATGGAGGAAAAAACCATTCTAGGAAATAATTTTTAAGGAAGATTGATATACTAGCAAATTGGAGATAAAAGGGTCTAAAAAGAATGGCTTTGTTGCTCTCAAAACAGTAATATTTCTCTTGACTCCCACCAGAGAGTAATATCACAAGACATTTCTGGTGGCCATTCAGTTTGACAATGGTCATAATTAACCTGATCAATACCTGTGATTTAGTTAGGTGGTTATCAGAAAGTCGGTACCTTCAACTGAATACAAGAGAGCTCTTGATTCTTTTGATTATTTGGAATTTTGAGTCAAGTTTGAAAGTCACTGACTATCATTGTCTGAAAGAACCAGACATACTAGACAGAGGAATTATGCTACTTAAACAGTAAAATAGTATTTCTCCACTGTGATCAAATAAGCTTGGGAGTCCATAATTTCAGTGTAACATTTTGGGGGGGTTTATTTCAATGATAATTTAGGGAAATTAATGTAACTCAGTTCTAAAGTTCCTACTACTACCAAGTAGGGCCACTTTTGGGTTTATGTCTTAGATTACATTGGCACTAAGTGACTAAAGTTTATATTTTAACTTTTAAGGCCATGTTTCTCAAATGATTTTCTTACAGACTTCGAAGACCTTTTGGGTTCTCTCAAAATAACCTTGAATGTTTGTGAATGTCTGTGGACCTTCAAAGTATACCTTAATTTCCTCAAGTGTAAGGGGAGGAAAAATGTAATCAGTTTCTTCTTGAAACAAGATTTTACATTAACATAAGAAAAAAGACTAGATATTTTGGGTTGTTTCCATAGGCATTAAGCTACTTTGAGAAAACAGCACTTTAAGTTTGGTGTCTAGTATATTCAACCTATATTTCAATAACCCTCTTTACAATGCATTTAATTTATAAACTTCTATTCCTGTATTAGTAAAAGACTCTTGAACTTATAATTATGTTTCAGAAAAATCTAATAAGGGATTTCTAATATGGCCTTTTGTAATTGTCACTTTGCTCAGACTACAAATTATCTACCTCAATATATTTGGTCACTTTCCATTTTTAAAATGTAGGAATCTATAGTTATGTTATTTTCATAATTAATACTTTAAGTAATACTTCACTGACATCAAATTTAGAAAACTTGCATATGTGCAAGACAAAAGAATTAGTATAGCAGAAAACAATAACTTTTTAAAAGAACAAGATAATCTTTAAAGTTAACTGAATTCTAAACAGTAATTAATGCACATATACAATAGATGTACATTTGACAGTGAAAATACAGCCAAAACATTCTTAAAAGACAGATTTAAAACAGAAATAAAATTGAGCAGAATACGAGTAAAAGATTAATTCAAATTAAGAATAGTCTGTAATTAAAATTTCAAATAAATTATGAAAAATTGTTATTTCCTATTGTATTTTGGTAACAATAACTAGAAGCCTATTTTTATCTTCATCGTTTTTTTTTTGCCCTAAACAATCTTTACTTCAAATTTGATTATGTCAGAAACATTGTAATGTTCAATTGAGCCAATTCTTAGGTTATATCCTTAATTTTTCTACTTCCTTCAAAATATCCTTTCAAACTTGTCTTTCATAATTTCTCTATCCTTTGCATTACAAAGAGACCTCTGTGGGGGCCCTACTTTTACAACATGGAAATATGGTAATTAAGAGCTTTCTGCCCCTATTTTATCATGACTATGTAACATGGAAAACAATAGGGTCTCCTCTTTCTGTTTAGCGATTCCATTCATGCAACAAAGATGTTCAATGTACATGTCATAATATAATAACAGTCTAAATGGATTAAATTGCAGTGTATATTAAACACACAATTCTCTCTGGCAGATGCATACAGATATTATGCAGAGCACCACTTAACACTCGTCATATCCAGTTGCAATGCACATAGCAACACTTCAGGGGTTCCACAAAAACCCATTCCAAGAAACTAATAAGACTTCTCCGAAACACCTTTCTGTAACAAAACATTTTTTTGTTTGTTTTTTTAAATGTTTGTTTAAATACAAAATATTTTTAGAAATTAAAGCTGCCATGTAAACGGTGAAACGTTTCCTAAATTAGTTTCATGCCATCTCTCCAACTCAACCCACCCATCTACTTTTTTTATGTCATTCCTTTAAAAAAAAATTGATGAGAATCCAGAGAGGCAGAATAGTGCTAGTTCAATATAATTTAGAGTAGCAGCACTGAGTGTATGGGCCCTCAAGTTCTTAGGTGGCTACAGACATCTGCCTGTTATCAAGGCTTGTTTCTGTCATTTGCAGGGAGTGTCTGTGTTACACCATTCATATCTTTAATGGGAGTAAAATGAAGTTGATGGCTCACTAATGATTATGAATTGTTTTTGCTATCAAAACAGTGACCGACGAGACCACTTAAAACACACAGTGATGGTTTGGGAACACAGACTCTAAACATTTCCTTTTTGGGGGGTAATTCCTTTATTTATTCATTTATTTAGTATAATGCAGGTTCATTTTTTAATGGGAATTTCAGGAATGCACATTTATGAATAATCATCCTCTTAGTCAAACATACTTAATATAAAAAAATTACTCATTGGCTACACCCACTCACCCACTCTCAGTCCATTTTTCTATTTGTGCATTCATTAAACTCTGGCAATTAACAGAAGCTTGAAAATATTGATTTTTCTACAATATTTTCTGCAGTCTGCAATCGAAATTGAATGAAATAAAAATGCAACATGCTTTATAATGAGTCACACAAAATGCAGCATGTAACATCTGAATGTATACGTTTACGAGCATATTTTGCAAGAAGTACTAAATACAGACTATGACTGTGCTTATTATCCAGAGTTTGAGTAGTATATTCCACTTACCCATAGTGAAATACAAAATATGGATCAGTGAAAGTTTCTATGGTGAAGGTAGACAGGAGGAATCTCTTATATTTATGTTCTCATCACATGAAGCTGTCCTATTCTTTCAGATTTACATTTGTAGTTTGTCCTGATTCTCTGCTAACTGATAAATTAATCCTCTTTTTTGATGGCTTTTCATAGGTGTCATAAAGTACTGGACAGTTTTCATACTTCAAAGACTTGGCACAAAAACAATGGAAATCTACTTATAATCACAAATAATCAATGCTGAAAATATATTTCTATTTTTAATCACAAGTATTCTATATTTCAAGAAAAGACCGTCTCTTTTGTCAAGGCAAAAATCTGTGCTCCTGACTCCACAATCTTTTTATTGGCTCTAGAGAAAGTGTGACATTACTTCAAGTGACAAATGTCTTTTTCAAACAACTTTCAAATTTTGCTAGAGGTACATCTTATTGGGAAAGTAAAGTACTCTTTAAGGTGTGAGTCCAAGAACAGTTGCTAGAGGATAAGCATAGAAACATTTTATAGACTTACTTTGCTTGAATATGAGAATTAGACATACATAACTTTTGGGACTCCTAACACAGTTATAACTACCAAAATATTGTGCTTGATATAATAATCCCCATATATGGTGGCTCAGACAGTAAAGAATCTGCCTCCAATGCAGGAGACCCAGATTCAATCCCTGGGTTGCGAAGATCTGCTGGAGAAGGGAATGGCAATCCACTCCAATATTCTTGCTGGGAAAATACCCTGGACAGAGGAACCTGGCTGGCTACAGTCCATGGGATCACAAAGAGGCAGACACGACTGAGTGACTAACACAAATATGGAAAATTCTGTCTTTAGATTTACTCATGATATGTCATAAAATATCAAGTAATTATATATTATATTTGGACCACAATAATGTTTTAAATACCAACCAAATGCTAAATACGAAATATTTTTATTGCTTGCAAACACTAAATCTTGGAGAAGGAAATGGCAACCCACTCCAGTATCCTTGCCTGGAGAATTTCTTGGACAGAGGAGCCTAGTGGGCTACAGTCCATAGGGTTGCAAAGAGTTGGACACGACTGAAGTGACTTAGCACAACACTAAATCTGCCTATTTTTATTTAATATCTAATCATCATGCTTCAATATTGTGTTTTATTCCACCTCAAGGAAAATACCAACAGAAGGTCCGGAATGACTGTCATTGAATTTACAGAGGAATAATTATTTCAGCAAAGTACCCGTCTTAAAAAGCAGAAATAACATATCAATAGGAATGATATCCTAAGATATATTCATTTGTTAAAGAAATTACTGTTTCTTGCAAGTAATGAAAGAAAATAAATCTATCCTCTGAATTTTTTTAATCTTATAAATATTATAATACATTTAAGATCATGAGAAGGGTTTCTTTAGTGACCATCGGCTTTAATTTACTATGTTAATCATTGAGATTCAACATATATTCTAATACTAAATATGATTATTTTCCTATATCATGATGTACATTTAAAAAACAATTTTTCTTAATTTTTCTAAGTATAAAAAAGAGCTAAAATGTTTATATGTTTCAAAAGCAGCATTCAACTCACCAATTTTATTTCAGAGAATTGTGCAAACATGCAAACTTCTAAGCGAACATGAAACTGTCATAAATGCATATCACAGATATATACTTTGAAGAAAGGTTAGTAGCCAGTGAAACTATTACAAGATTATTACAATGTTAAATAAAGTAAAACAAAAATATTCAAATTAGTTTCATTATATTCAAATAAGTACTTTTAAAAAGTTTTTAAACTCCTCCCAAAATATTTATAAAGCCAAATGCAGTAAATATATTGTAAAGGTGAAATTAATTGGCTTTCTATCATGAATTTCAACGTCTATTTTTGTTGTATAGGAATTAGCCCAACTATTTTCGAAATGTCCTTTTAAAAGAATGATTTATAATGAAGAGGGAAAAATGCACAATTGCAAGGTAAGAAGTATAATTTAAGGATCATAAAGAGAAAATTTAATGTGCTAATATAACAAAACCTAAGAGTAACTTTTCCTCCTCCTAAGTTATTAAAACAATGTTGTATTTGAGGTTTCAAATTCAATTACTTACAGAATATGAGTATTTCTGGGACAACTTTAATTGGGATCAGGTAAATGAAGAGCAATGAAAACAGAATGATTTTGCTGATTAAAGATATACATTATTCTCCTATTCAAAATATGGATGAAAATGGGAATATAGTATACACACGAAAGAAAAAAAAAGTCACCTTAAATAATTCACTTACTGGAATATACAAGTAAAATTTTTTAAATGTCTTTATATTTAATATGCATAGAAATTTTACCATTTGAACTAAAACTTGACTATGTGGAAGTTAATTTAGTATACAGTGCGTAACACAATCATTTCCAATCCTTGTTTGGCACACCTTCATCTTCTAGTCCTAGTGGGGTTTAATTTTAAAAGTTTAATTTTTTTAATTAAAAAAATTTAAATGTAGAGTTTAATCAAACATTTGGCAAAATGTCAAAATATTCCATGCTGTAGAAGATTCCCTTTCTAACTAACCAAAATATATGCAGCCCCAAATTTCCAAGTCATCAACAGAATATTTACTAAATGAGTCTGTGTGTGTGTGTATGTGTGTGTATATGAGAAATTTCCATTCAGTCTGGGAGTAGGCCTACAGGTATACGCTACAGACCAGAAAAGAAGCCAGACCATTGGGAAAGACTGCAGCTTAAATGTTCCATGAATTCAGCTTCTTCCCTACTCTCAAGATATGCTTCATTCCCTAACAGAGGACGGTTTAAGACTGAACCTCCACCAATATCCTTAATTTCAAACTACATCAGTATCAGTGTCTTCGGCAACTTATATAGTTTTAAGATCTAGAAAACTTTAAAATCAGAAGTATCAACCAATTTTGTTAATCTCATTGCAGCGCTAACGAGTCATGGAGTTACTGCAATTTTAAGAGGCAGCACCTAGCTTTATGAATCTAGTCATATAGTCTTAGATTTGCTATGTATGGCTGCAGCTGTCCTGGGCTATGTCCCTCCAGTCTACCCTCATACACATAGACACATGAATGTTTTCTTGATCCCACTTTCCCGAGCCTTGAAATAAACTAAATCTTAGCTCTCCTTTTCAGAATAACCCATATCAATTATTTAAGTTTCACTGCTCTAAGATAACAAAGGCCATTGTTTAAGGATGAAGATCAACTAAAGAACAGACAGCCTAACACCTTCTCAGGTGAAACACATAGCTAATGATGTATATTCTGTAATATGCTTTCTCTGAAACAAATCATAGTATTCCTAGGCAGTATTTAAATGTCTATGATCCCCTGGAGAAGGAAATGGCAGCCTGAACCAGTATTCTTGCCTGGGAAATCTCATGGACAGAGACTGGCAGGCTACAGTACATGGGGTGGCAAAAGAGTCAAACGTGACTTAGCGACTGAGCACATACACACTTATGTATATTTTAAACCGTTGTATGAATTTTACTTTCAATATGTTACTATGCCATAATTTCTTCAGTTAAAACCCATACAAAGAAAGCTCATAAAATTCAGTTATTTTATATTTTAATAATAACTGGAATTTATGATCCATATTTATTTAGGAAAAGGCAGTAGGAATGAAAGAAGCAGTGATAGAATGTCGTGATCTCTGAAAAATCTGTGATACAACCAGAAATAAGGAGGACCACAACCTTCACTGATTTCATTCTCTTGTCCCCTTTCCCTTCCTCTCTCCCACCTCTTTTCCCTCCCCTTTTTCTTCACTTTCCTTCTTTTTTCCCTACTCCACTCTTCAAGGGAAATTTTCTTTCTAAAACCATTTCTTCATGGAAGAAAGTGATAAGGGAGGAGCAGAAAGAAACAGGAAGATTTGCTGGAGTAGTGGAATGGGAAAAAATGTGAGTAGGAACTTTATCTTAAAATAACTAAAAATAACCCCTTAGTGATTAAAATACACAGTGTGGCCCACTTGCAAGTAATATGTTGCACTTAGCAAGTAAATGCAAAGAATGGCTCACTGACAAGTAAAGCAATTCAAGAATTTTATATTGCCTAAATGCTCTAAATCAATAGGCTTAAAATAGATTTAATACAATTTGAATAATACTATTATAGTATTATTTTGGAGATTTCTCATGCAACTGACAGGAGATGGTGAATGAAACTGTCAATACATCAATTCCTTTACTTTTTCTTATTAAGCACCAAGGCTTAAACAGGACTGAAAAATGAATAACTTCAAGGGATGTAAACAGAGGTCTGTGTCTCAAAAAGCATTTTTACTGTATGTTTCCAATCTTTACTTCCCTGTTTTAAACTGTAGCACTTATAGGAACTCACTTTTCAACTTAGTTGATTTTTGAGGTCTTAAGTATATTTTGTTTTTTACTACAAATATGTATTTTAGTCACAAGGAGTTTGTATTAGTGTTTTATTTCTTTTTTGCTTTTGTTTTTCTTTTTTTTCTTTTGGTTTTATTTCTCTATGTAGCCATAATTCTGATTTTACAGTTGCATAATATTATTTCAATATTTGTGTCCAAAGTCAGATTACATTTTCAAACAACATTTCTATATTGTAAAATCAATAAAGTAGAACAAGCCTTCTAAAATCATGTTATATATATCCAATGTTAGAAATATGACTCTGCAAAGTAATTAATAAAATTTCTGCTTTTACATCAACTTCATCACTTTTTTAATTTTTGAATTAATAAATATACTGCAATTGAAGCATGTATTGATATGATAGGGTTAGGATATGCTTATTTCTCTAAACTTTTTTCTGGTCCAGTAGCTGAACTAATCTTTGGAAATAACTTGTGATCCTAGTGATGATTTTAATGAATTTTATATCCAATATGCCAAAATAAAGTGTGAATCATTTTTCATGAATTAAATGTGACCCCTTTCTAGGACTTTAAAGCAAATAAGTTTTTAAGGAGTAAAGGAAGTAAATAATTATTTGACAAGGATAAATATGAAAGTTAGTTCTGTACCTTGCAGTATGTTTTCTGTTTGATTTTACTGACTGGGTGATGAATTTCTCATCCTTCTCTTTAAGTTTCATCCCTAAATAATGATACTGCTTCTAGGCTCAAACCAAGAGTACAAAGAATTGCTTTTGTCTTCAGATTTTTCTCCCAAAATCATTCTGAAATTAATTTTCAAGTACATACTTATGGATATAATAATTTTATTATTTACGATAATGTCATCACACTTACTTTAGTTATTTTATCACTTTAATATGTCTCTCAATCTCCACAGCAGACATTCTAGAGCTAAACATATGGATTAGAAAAAGAATTAAATCTCAATATTTTAATTTAAATTCTAACCATATATAACAGCTTCTAAGAATGAAACATCCCAATAATATGTGAAATAAATGGGAAACTTCAGACAGTCCAAAAGCCATGCTTATCAACTTTTATCAGTTTAGTAACAATGAAAAGTGACAGAAATTGATAAACATAACTTCTATGACTTATACTAGCTAAAAAGCTTATATAACTATTGTGGCTATTAATCCATTTCTCTGGCAGAGTTTTCTCTCAGCTTATATACAGGGAGTATGACAAGCATGTGTGTGTAAGAAAGCAGAAATATAGAAAAATAAAATAGTGTGTCCTTCACTCTCACTTATTATTTGTGTAATAATTATCACAACAATCCTGTAAGATGGATTTGAATATATTTCAAAACTTTGAAAATACTCAAATACATTCATACTCTTAAAGCTTCAAATTAAAAGAATAATTAGAAGCACAATTAAATAGTTGTTACAGTAGGTTTATTAAAATTTCAAGAAGAAGAGAAAGCAGTCTAAATGTCTAAAACATATACATATTTTGGAATATTATCCAGCCATTAAAAATCATTTTCTCAGAAAGTACTGAACACCATGGCAAAATGCTCCAGTAATGCTCCAGAGATACTGTTTCTGTGAAAGTCCATCCTAATTGACATTTCCTATAAATCCCCGAAACTTCAGATGAATTCTCTAGCATCCCACCTTCAGTTCAAGATCAGAGTTAGGGAAATGCTAACACTTAAAATCCCTGGTTTTATGGGACAGTGTTTCCCATTTAGGGACAAGGCAAAGAGCCTGGTACATGGGCATAATCTTGATAAACACTATCCCTAAAAAGGAAGATCTAAATTGTGAAAAAATCTTCATTAGCCATAGAAAAGGATAAATCCAGGAAAACAATATAAGAACTGAGAACTTTTAGGAGACAGTAATCAACATAAAGCATATACAAGCTAGAACAAGTGAGCAGATCAGAGAGAGAAGCTCAACACAAATCACAAGATGAATTATTTCCCAGCGAAACTGAGCAGGCCATATTTTACAGCATCTCTACTGCTTAACACCTTGGATAGTCAGCAGTCTAAATGTCTGGACTACTACCACGCTGAGTAGCCATCCAAAGTAGCTGGTGGGGTGGGGGTGAGGGACCGTCAAAGCCCACTCCTCATCAACTTTATGACAGAGAAATCATCTAGTCTCTCCACCTACTACTTCTACCAATTCAACATGGAGATGTTAGTTCATCTGAATATTCTACTACACTGTGAAATTATCAATTTGAAAATCTATTCAGGGTCTCAAAGTTTTCCCCCATAAAAGTCTCTGCAAAAGGATGAAAGCATTATATTTAATATTATAATGGTCTATTTCCTCACATGCCACTTCTCCTTCCCCTCATCCTATAAAAGGATCTAGTCTATAAGCAGACATAGTTCTAAATGTATGACCCCATTAAAAACTCAATAGCTATCTCACTGCCAGTATCTGAAGATAATGAGAACTCTATTAGAAAAAACTTTACAAAATTAATCAAGGGCATGACATTTTCCAATTGTGGTCTAAACTTTTTCTAGCAACAACCCCATGACAGAGGTCTCCATTCATGTGGTAAAAAATGGAAAAGTATAACAATAAGACAAGTACAAAGTATATGGTACATGGAGTGTGTCATTATCATTCACCTAAAGAGGCTTAGTATCTGTACAGTTATCTCTGTCGAGTTTAATTCATCCAATATTAAGTGTCATCCATAAACTATTCATATAATTGAATGTAAAAAATAAAACTAAGGAACTAAAATGTCCTGTTACTCACCACAGACTTTGACATATTTTCTTTATTTCTACCTAAAAATTGTCACTTACTCGATAACTCTATTCACTTGGGAGATCTCTCACCCTAGATACACACGAAACGTTCATGAAGTTAGGACAGGCAGGCATTTGGAGTAACACCGCTGGGAGTTTAGGCCTTGACTTCATACTTGATGCAAATGTTCAGTCCCTTGCCACCTCACTCCCAGTCCATCAGTTTGAATGACATTCTCTTCCCACACCGAAAGAGATAAATTTTACATGCCACAGAAATATGAAAATAAATCTTATTTTTTCTTGACCACATATAAATCTTTCTAACCCTGTTGCTAATAGAATGTTTGCATGTACATTTTATTTCTAATCAAGGAAACATTTGCTAAAAATCGTATCTGAAGGTAAGGCTTATTTTTAATTATTATTATTTTACTGGCTGATCATAGACTTAAGTTTAACTTGCTAATCATCATAATTTTAATATATTTACTTAAGAGTAAAATTTTATTAATTGAATATATATTGTATCTCAAAATTTGTGAGAATTCTTATTTTTAAAAGGCCATTTTAATCTACTGGACCTCAGTATTTGCAAGATATCTTCTTTAATACTTTTAGCTATGCTCATTCATGAAATAATTAGGCAGTTAACTTCAAAGACTTATAAATCAGTGACAATGGCACCATTTTATTATATAAAAAAGTCTGCTATATCATATATATATATGACTGTAGCACATGAAGTTACTATGCATCTTGAAGCTCATAAGAGAGTGGTGTTAGAGACTACAGCAGGAAAAGTCTTTCCACAGTCAGTTAATTTCAATTACTATAATATAAGCCCAACTTATTTATTCCTTTGCTTGAAAGTTTTAAGCAAATTCTGCATATATACTATTATTTGTATTTTAATTGGAAATAGAATAGATTGTTTTAAAAAATAGACTGTTTTAGACAAAAACATTACATTATAAATGAAGAAATACAACTAACTACCTAGACTCTAAAATGTCAGTAGAAATCCAGCCACAATTTCTTTATTAAAGAAAAAAGGTCAAAGGGAAAATACATACTTTAGGGTCAAAACTGAAGTGTACCTGTAAAAAAATCCATTCACATTTCTCTCATACTGGAGTGGTATGTTACCAATTATACTAGAAATAATTTCCATGAATTTAGGTACGTTTTGTTCTTTGTTCATCTTATATGTCCTGTGGTAGAATATCTAGTGCTTAATTACACCCAATCAATATTTGTTGAATAATTAAATATATGCTAATTATAAATAAGTTTAGTTACACAAAATGGGTTACTTCTTGAGATATCTCTATATATCAACATACCTATATGTATATCTAATTTCTAACTCTCTAACACTATCTTTTATCTAACCTCCACACCCATTCTAAATGTTTAACTCTTTTGGGATTATTTATGATTTTCTCCAACAAAGATCTTCCTAAAATAACTCCACTCCAACCCCCAGTTGTTTTTTTTTTTTTTTGTAATATATACATAACTCATATAACAAGTAGACTTGTTACTTCCAAACTTTTACACTCAGAAAAATGGTAACTGTGGTTTTCTCCTCTTCCCTCTTTCCCACGGAAGGGTCAGTAACAAACATCATTGGTGGAGAAGGAGACTGAAAAAACAGGAACTCAGTGTTCAGACTCTCTGCCATCATCAGGGGAAGGAGCTGGGGACAGTGGCAGTTCACCTGGGCAGTCCCAGTAAGTAGAGGCAAACACACACACAGCTCAGATGACTGCCTCACCCACACATGCCCTGGATGATCTGAGCCGTTAACATTTGTTCAGAGCAGAATGTCAATAACATAGTGCAAACTTGAAAAGGCTTCCACTTGTAAAAAAATGTATGTAAATTACAGTTTTATTTAGGTAAAGATTTTACTGTTTGCAATGAAAAATATGTATGTTTTCTGAATGTTTTTATACAAAAGAGAACAATACAGATACATTAGAAAACCAGGTCTTTGAAGTTTACCAAAAAATACATGGCCTATATTTAGTATTAAAACTTAGGCAACAATTTGGCAACAAGCTAAAGAAAATATGAGAGAAAAAGTACATAAGGTGCCCTTAATGTTGGCTTTTACTCATTCTAGCATTATTCCAGAACCTATAATTATAGCTTTCTTATGTAAAGAATTCCATATTGGTTTGAAATACCAAAGCTTACTATTAACACCAGTAAGAACATATTTTTGGATATAATCAAACACTATAGTAACTTGATCTTCAATTAGACCTTAAACTAGAAAACACAGCTGAATGTGGGAAACAATTACTTAATTTGGTATCTTGAAATGTGATAGAAACTGCTATATAAAACTGCTAAGATATAAACTGCTATATAAAACATACTTTTATAGCTAGCAGGTATGGACCTTCAAAAATTTTTTTTTCAAAGATCATTAAAAAATTCTTAAGGGAATTCCTTTTTCTTTAACTAAAAAATAATTAAACAGTCAGTTTAGCAGGAGGATGTGGAATTTCTACTGTTTCCTCTCCTTAGTTACGTCCTCAGTGTTTTTCTTTCCAGGTATTTGGTAGCTCAGTAGGTAAAGAACCCACCTGCAATGCAGAGGACCCAGGTTTGATCCCTGGGTTGGGAAGATCTCCTGGAGAAGGAAATGGCAACCCACTACAGTCTTTTTACCTGGAAACTCCCATGGACAGAGGAACCTGACAGGCTACAGTCCACGGGGTTGCAAAAGTTGGACCATGATTTGGTAACTAAACACAGTGATGAATAAATCCTTTCAAAATTATTCTATATTTAAAATGCTATGAAACTTCTGTTGATACAATGAAATTATTTTCATTTGGATTTTGCTTTTTCATGCAACAAATCACCTTTACTCTGAATAACTAATATTTATGCTCAGATGCTCAGTTGTGTCCAGCTCTTTGTGACTCCATGGACTGCAGCCCAGCAGGTTCCTCTGCCCATAGGATTCTCTTTGCAAAAATACTGGAATGGGTTGCCATTTCCACCTCCAGGGAATCCTTCCAAACCAGGGATCGAACCTGTGTCTCTTATGTCTTCTGCATTGGCAAGCAGATTCTTGACCACTAGTGCTACCTGGGAAGCCCCAATTAATATTTAAGTAAATTAAATCTGCATAAAGGTTTACTTGGAAAAAAGCACATAAGTAGACCTAGAGAACATGCACATTTTGCCAGTACTCAGATTTAGAACATACTCATATAACTTTTTGCTGTAGTCTGAATGTTTGTGTCCTCTCCCCCAGTTCATATGTTGGAATCCTAACAATCAAAGATGATAGTATTTGTAGGTGGGGCCATTGGGAGGTGCTTAAATCATGAGGGTAGAGTCGTCATTAACGGGATAGTGTGCGTACATGTTAAGTTGCTTCAGTCATGTCCAATTCTTCGCAACACTATGGACCGTAGTCTGCCAGGTTCCTCTGTCCATGGGATCCTTCAGGCAAGAGTACTGGAGTGGGTTGCCATGCCCTCCTCCAGGGGATCCTCCCAGCCCAGGGATTGAATTCACATCTCTTTAAGTCTCCTGCATTGGCAGACAGGTTCTTGACCACTAGCACCACTGGGGAAGCCCCCATTAATTGGCATTAATGCCTTCTTAAAAGAAGGCTTCTGAGGAATCTCTGGTCCTTTCCACCACATGAGGACACAGGGACAAATTGAAGTTTACATCTGGAAGGGGACTTTCATCATACATCAAGCCTGCCAGCATCGTCATCCTGGACTTCCCTGCCTCCAGAACTGTGAGAAATAAATGTCTCCTGTTTATAAACCACCAATTCCCTGCTCCTTCCTTACACAAGCTCCAAAGAGCTAAAACACCTTTTTAAGATTTTTTTTAGTAATCAAAACATAAAATATAGACATCCTAATAAAGATCTTTAAAGTCCAGAAGAATATCTCCAGGTTATCCATTTTGTAAAGCACCATACTAAAATAACCTGTCACTTTACAAAATGAACTACTGAGGCTCCAGCAAGTAAAGTGTCTTACAGTCATCTGTTTTTGTCAAGGCTTCTGAAACACTATTAACTGTACTTGTCTTCATTCACTGATCTAAAATTCTTGAAACTTAATGTATAACTTTCATTCCATATGTTTATATAGATTGTGTGGACTAAGGGTAATAAGTTTTGAAGTACATTAGCCATGCGTGTGTGCTAAGTCTCTTCAGTCATGTCTGACTCTCTGCAATCCCATGCACTGTAGTCTCCAGGCTCCTCTGTCCATGGGATTCTCCAGGCAAAACTACTGAAGTGGGTTATCATTTCCTCTTCCAGGGGATCTTCCCAATCCAGGGATCAAACCCAAGTCTCCCAGGTCTCCTGCATTACAGGCAGATGCTTTACCACTGAGCCACCCAGGAAAGCCCACATTAGCCATAGGAACATTTTATATTCTTGCTTATTTATCTGCAGTGGGCTAAAATTCTATGTAAATCTTCAGTGAGAAAATGCTTTTAATGCATTTTACTTCCTTAAATGAAACAAAGGCTAGAAATAGTTAATTTATTGGCATAGTAATTACTTCAAAACAGTTTGAGAAGGTTTCTAAATAGGCTTTGTATTAAATGTTGAAGTCATAAACGTTCAACAGGTTTAACAATGTTTGTAATTCACAGACATTAAATAAAGCCTTCTAAGTAACAAAGTTTAGCTTAAATGGTGGCAAATATTCATTTCTGATTATGTGAGCGTGTATATTGGTGGGAGTATGTGAGTATATGAACCTGAGTATAGACTATATTTCAAAAATCAGGACCTGAGTTGCAGTAAATATTTCCAATTTTATTTAGGAAAAAAATAATATAAAAAGAAATCCTGGATGCATTCTGAAAGAAAGAATAATTAAATAGATTGAAACAAACATTGTTAATGTGATTATAGGTCTAAATTATAGGTATGCATAGAATTTTCTGTTGAGATAAATAATTTATGACCAATTTTCCAGATGCCACGATTCTATTTTTAAGCTAAGGAAGGGGCATAGGTATTTTTAACTATACCTTGTATAACTTTCCATTTTAAATTGTACATTCAAGCTAAATTAAATGCAAAACTATGCATTAGATAAGCAAAATTAGGTGTTCCATACTCAGAAAACATTTATCTTATTTTTCTATTCCTCTGGAGGACAAAGACTAAATTATTATTGTCTGAACATTAGAAATAACTGGGAAAAGAAAAGAAAACAATCTCAAAGATTTTCCTAAGCATAACCTATGGGGAAAAACAAAGAATTTGTTTATGAACAAATTAACAAAAAGCAATAAACTGAAGTGCCTTGTTTCAGTTGAAATTTTCTGATAACAGGTCTCCAGACAAGTGAAGGTCGAAGAGGTATCTATGAAAGTAACCTGTGTAAGTCTCTGGGGAAAGAGGAAAAGTTAAAATTGCATTCCAACATCTCTTGCAACTGGTTCCCAGCTGTGCTGTATACAGGAAATCTTACGCATCTGATTTCTGAAAAAAATGAAGAAATTTAACAATTTACCTATATTTACTGAAGATTCAATCTGCAGTGGTGTAGAATGAAGGGAAATGACAATTGAGACTAGTGCTAGATTACTTTCTGTTGATTCTACAGCTTTGAATTACATAATGGATCATCATTTCTACCTTTGCCACTACCTCCACTCTCCTCCTGCCTTGTCTCCTTTATATAAAAGGTGGGGAATACAGGAACTAGAATTGAGGCAAGGTGTTCTGTCCTGGTGATGGACAGGGAAGCCTGGCGTGCTGCAGTCCATGGGGTTGCAAAGAGTCGGACACGACTGAGTGACTGAACTGAACTGAAAAGTACTACTAAACTGTTACGTGAACAGACACATTTTTAATTGCAAATGTACACACATCTTCATTAAAGTCATTTAAAAATACGTTTTAAGGTAAAAGTCAGTCGTTGTTCTATGTGCTACTTTTATACAAAGTCCCTGGTCTCAGGGAGTTTATATTCTGCTGAGAGAGAGGAAATTAATTAATTTTCTAAATACAAGAGGAAAATTTATTTTAAAGATCAGTATTTAATGAGAAATTATTCCCATTAATCATGATATTATTAAAGCTTTCTCTACAGGATACAGAGAAAGTGAATTACAAGTTAAAAAAAAGAACCCACAATAAGGAACAATAATTTATGTTCCTTGTCTTCAAAGTTTATGTCCTCTTACAAAAGAGGACATTAGTCTTTAATCTTCCTATTTTATTTAAATGGGAATGACATCTTCAGAATATTTAAAGTACATTAACTAATGTATGTATCACCAATATAGTTAAGTGAAATTAAATATGACAATAGTTTATCAAGGTTTTGTTATAAGAGGAACAACAATTTGCAGATGATAAAGACCCAGCAGAATAAAAGCCTGATTGCAGTGATGAATAATGCATATCGCCTATGGTACTAATTAACCTTTACTCCAGTAAGATATTATAGAACAATAAGGCTAATTTGAATGTGGTCCAGCACTTTTCCCTATGGCTTATGGTTATCACCCTTCAGAACATGTAAAGTTTTATTTTGTGAAATGAAAAAGATTGTCTGTTACTTTTTACATAAAATAATAAAAAATAAAATAAAAATTTAATATCATGCATTTTCCAAAACACAGATTGCTGCTGCTGCTGCTGGTGCTAAGTCGCTTCAGTCGTGTCCTATACATAATATAATGTATAAGATACACAGCATAAAAATAAAACATGCTAAGTATAAATAAACATACCCTGTTTACTTACAGAGTAAATTATATAGAATATTAACGACACATATTAATTTGGTAAAAAATATTTAGCTAAAATATCAATATATGACCAAGCCAACTGGACTCAAAATCCTTATAGTTTAAATCCAATCCTTTGACTAGTGCAATGAAGAAATTCCCCTTTCCCTTAAAATAATAAAATGAATTAAATGGACAAGGTATAACTAAAATTTATAGTGGGAAGGTTTTCTTCAAAAATAAACTCCTATGAATTTATTCAAAATATAATACCTCATTCTTTGTGATTAAATCGCTGTTGGATAGACAGTCATAGTGATGCCTGAGAAGAGATAAATTATCTTCAACTAAAAACACCAATCTTTGTTTTAATCATATTATCCAAGTTATTATTTAGTTGTATTTTAAAATTAAAATAACATTTTAAATCCCTATTTTAAAAAACATTTTTGCAAAAGTTTGATAATAGAAAAATGATCTTTCTAGATTTTTGGATGAAACACACAGCTTCCTTACTCCCCTCTAAAAAATGCTCCAAAGTGACAAAGCATACCTATACACATGAACCTTTTCTCTATTGTACCTTTAAAATTAGGGGGAGCGGTGGACAAGAGATACTACATGTGAGCAGAAACTGAGTATCTAGTAGAAAAGAGTCTCTACTAGCTTTATATAAATACACTTCGAAGTGAAAATGCTGCTCTCTTAGTTCATAAGTGTATGTTTATTTTTAGACAGAGTTTGCAATATGTCAATGTCATTCTTGATGGAAATTCTTTGCATTTGAGCTATTCCCGTTTGAGAGACAATTATAAAGTGTTTAAGTATTCCTGATATTTTTAATCAAAACAACAGCCTAAGAGAATATTGTTAGGTAGTCTATTTACATATTTATCAATCATGTAATAATTACATACATGTCTTTACTCTTTTGAACCGGTTATCTCTTGATGAGAAAAATCAAAGAAAATTTTGGAGAGATGATAAAACTAATGCTTGTAAACTATAGTGTGCTGGTCTCTCCACTACCAATGTGTGGTATAGAAGTTAAAAGCAGAGACTGAAACAAATGGCCTGGGCATTCATCCAACTCCACCACTTACTGACTGTTACCCTTGTTACATAAACTCTCTATGTCTGCTTGTTTTTCCATGAAACTTAAAAACCATACATGATTCATAAGGCTTGTGGAACAAATAAATAATAAATAAACAGTATTCAGTAGACTCTGTGCCACATACAATTTGCTATAGAAGTACTGGGCATGTTACCATTATTATCTTAATATCATCAACAAGATTATTACCATCTCTAATGATGGAACAGAAAGGATGGATTTATTGCACAGAAAAATTCCTACACACACTTAACAAATATTTATGTCAGGCTATGTCTTTACATATCACAATAATACCCTTCTCTGTCTTTTGGTTCTAAGTTAACAAAACCAAACATCCTTTTTTGGAAGAGTAAGGCAAAAGAAATAACAAAGCCAAAATAGCTTCCTCTTCAGGAATTAACAGCTTATCAAAGAGTAAAAGTTTTAAATGAAGGAAGTAAATTTGTAATAGAAAAACTTATTATAGAAGGAGAAAAAAAAAGAAGTTAAGAAAGGATAGAAGTAGAACTAGTCATAAGTAAAACCAAACAAACCATACACGACAGAGCAGCTTGTATTAGAAAAAATATAATTAAGAATTGGAGGAAAAAACATAACCTAGTCTTAAATCTTGTCTGAGAGTTGGGCCTCAGAGTTTTTCAAGGTCAAATACCACTTCGGTGAGAAAAAAATATGGTCCAAGTGTGTTTTAATTAACGGTCAGAGCTAATGTAGTCAGTACTCTCCTGAGTTTAAACAGGATATATTTATTCACTTTAGTAGCAGAGAAGCTGAAATGGCAGAATACAAATACAAAGACAAATCTTTTGGTCTCCAGGACCAAAGAAAGACCTCTCTGGAAAAGTCAGGGATATGTGAGGATTATTGGAGATCGCAGTTATATTTAGTTGCGTATCTGACCTTTCTATACAGAAAATATAAAATGTTTGATATACCTAGCATTTATAAATCAACGAGCTCTAAGAAGCATTTAAAAACTATGTTATAAACTAGAAACCAATTGGACAAAAATAGAGAAAAGGAATATTTATCCCCTCCGGTTTGGTCCTTATCTATCAGTTATATTGCTCCTATATACTTGGCTCTTAGTGGGGTCCAAAAATGCATGAATAGATGCTATTTTCTCCCAGAACATTTCTGTTTCACCCATTAGAACATAAGGATATTTTGCCTTTATTACCAGGCTCACTGTTTAATTTAGACAGGTCAACAGAGAAGTAATAATTATTTTAATTGTACTATTTTGTTTATGAAGATATGTTTGGCCATTTTTAAATTTTTATATTGTATTTGTTCTGTATTTCATTTCATTTCAATTTCCAACAATCAAGAAAGACATGAATATACTTCAACATGGAAGTGTCCAGTAAGAATCCTTTTACCTGAAAACTGTGTAGTATCAGAAGTGGTGGGGAGGCAGAGAATCATTCAGTTTCTTATCTGTGGATGTGGAAGTTCAAAGGTCACACAGGTCCATGAGGTACAGAGGTTTTCCCCAAGCCTGAATCCTTACAAAATCTCCACACTCACATTATACGGTACAGCTTCATTGTTTTTCCTTCCCTACCCCATCCCCAGATGAAATAAAAGCAGCAAAACAAACAAAACTTGAATAAAATGACCCTTTACTCCAAAAGAGTATTAGTCATTCAGTCATATTCCACTCTTTTGTGACCCCATGGACTGCAGCCCACCAGGCTTCTATGTCTATGGAGTTCGCCAGGTAAGAATACTGGAGTAGGTTGCCATTCCCTTCTCCAGGAGATCTTCCCAACCCAGGGATCAAACCCAGGTCTCTTGCATTGCTGACAGATTCTTTGACTATCTGAATCAGCAGAGAAGCCCTTTACTCCAAAGGCTAAAACATTAAAGAGAAAAAAGTTTTCTATACTACTTATGAGAGCAGACAAAAGGCAAAGTAATTCACAAGCACAAGTATGCAAAAAGCAAAAGTCAAAAATGCATGTACAGTTTTCAACCTATAATCCAGTCTCTCACTCTCTCTCAGCATATAAATTAGGCTTATTCCAAAAAGTTTTTTCCTTCTACCTGTTTGAATATTCACATGTTGTCGTTGTTTAGTCACTCAGTCATGTCAGATTCCTTGCCTCCCCATGAACTGCAGACTCCAGGTTCCTCTGTCCTCCACTATATTTCCCGGAGTTTGCGCAAATGCATGTCCTCTGAGTCGGTGATGCTATCTAACCATCTCATCAATATTCATATAGAAAATATGTAATCAAGTCTAGTTTGGCTCCTGATTATAGGGCCTCTACTCTCCAAGGTCAGAGCTTCATGCTCTTACAAGTTCCTCTCACTTTTCTCACTCAGTCTTGCTTTACTTTATTTGTTCTATTCTCTGTTGCTACAAATCCTTCTCCCTCAAAATGCCTTTCCGTGTCCTTCGTTTGAGGTGTGAATATGGGGGCAAGAATCTCCTCCAGGGGATTCTGATGGCTACTAGGTCTCTCCAGGGTGCCTCTGTCTCTAAGGTATAGTGCAGGGCTGCTCACATAGATGTGAGATTAGCCCACAAGGGATTCGAGTTAGGGTGACAAAATTAAGTGCAGTTCAAAAGCATTTTAATGGAGAACATAAAAGATAGTGGGAAAACACAGACTTGAAACAAACACACCTAGATTAAAACGCCAGTTTGCCACTTTTCAGTTTTAGTTAAAACTAAACTCTCTGTGCTTTGGTTACCCCAGAAACTATGGCTCACAGGATGCTGTCAAGCTTAAAAGAAAGAATGTGAATAAAACATTTAACGGTACCGGCACACAGCAGGTCTCTGCACATGTGTCAACCCTTCTTCTTCCTTACCATCCCATTTAAGATACTCTGACAATTCTGGCATTCAGAATTGTCATTTATTGTCAGTTTTTGTCACTTGTCATTTATTGGCCTTATTTCTTGGAATCTCTATTATTTCTAGTATATTATTGCTTTTCACACAGACTTGAAAGTCAAAATATTCACTTTGGCCAACTTTTGTATTTTCTAGGAACAAGGTTGTTGGTTTTTGTTTTTTTTCTTCTCCCCAGTTTTCATTCCATTATCTTCTGACTTCAGATGAAAATAATTTTTCTTCTGAGATCTGATCATGGGACTGTTCTGGCCAGTCTCCCCCTTGATGATGCAGGTTGTCCTTGATTAAGGCTTTCACCTTCATCAGATTTCTCTAAAATTTTTTTTTTTTTTTTGCCTAACTCTGTCTCCTGAATGATTAATTTCTTCTTCTTTCAGGCCTTAATCAAAGTTTATTATTAATGTACTCTCCGTTTCTGTGCACGCATGCTAAGTCGCTTCAGTCGTGTCCAACTCTTTGCAACCCTATGGACTGTAACCTGCCAGGCTCCTCTGTCCATAAGATTCTCGAGGCAAGAATACTGGAGTGGGTTACTGTGCCCTCCTCCATTCCCGTAACATACATTTAATTCCTTGCCACAGGCTTGGTTGGCCCAGTTTATTTCTCTCTAAATTGGAATTTAAAAGTTCATATTTACACTCATACACACTCACACTCAGAAATCTCTTTAGTCTTCACAAGCCATAACCTGAGAAGCTGCCCCAATGCAGACTGGACAGAGTGCTCCCAACTCCCAGGGTTACAAGTCTCCTAGAAGGATAGCCCGATATCCCAGGGTGATGAAAGCAACACAAGTGAATGTTAGTTCAAAAAGCACAAACAAGCAAAACTCCAGCACTTTGCCTAGGGTTATTTTTCATTGAAATCACTTTCAACTTTTAGAGCTAACTAGCATGTACTGAGGATTTGCCCTGTGCCAAGTACTAAGCTTCATGAGCCTCCAATCTTTAAAATCTAATCCAGGTTTCAAAATCATAAACAATACCTTTATTGTGGGAGACAGTGGAAACATGTTTTTTTCCTGTGGATTAGTTTCTAACTTTATGTACTGAGAGCAATAACATCTCAGGACCTGGCAGTAAAGCATGGAAGAAATCAAACCATAAAAATAAGGTGCTATCCTTGAGTATTATCCTAAGGCAACTACTAACAGATTTTTTTCCTCTTATCCATAGTGGGGGAAAAGTTTCTGTTTTGATTTAACTTCATTTTCACCTGAATTAATAGTGAAGTTTCCCCAAGTTTAAGAGCATTATCTGTTGCTGCTTGTCTGTTTGGGTCTGAAGAGGGAAGGCTGACTTAAGTCGGTTCTATTATTACTGTGTAAATGCCCTCACCACCCCCTCTCTCCAGCCACTGACTGTGTCTAAGAAAAAGCTGCTGCTGTCATAAAACAAGGAGACCTCACTGTTGTGACATTTCATTTATCTGGGCAGCAACATGCTTGAAAGGAGACTACCTCATTCTGAGTAAAGTATGGAAGACAATCAAAGCCAGTTAAGCAAACCAGTGTTGACATATTAAATCATGCTTGAACCAAAAGAGCAAAAACAGATGACACACAAAACCTTCTAAAGAAAATTTTAAATAAATAAATAATACGAGTCAGTCTGGTTCTAAAAAAAGAAGCTTTTAGCATTGGAAAATACTGGGACTAGGTAAACATGGGAAAATCTTTCACAGGAGCTAGTGAATATGTTGCTCCTGATTGTGAGGTGCAAAACTAGAGTTAGTGCCACAGAGGGAAGTGTGAGGGAATACTGGGAAATTTGGGGGAAATCACATCGCGTTACTTCTCAATCCATAAAATGGAAAATAAAATTTTGATACTCCTGTTCTTTCTTTAAGAAATATCCTAACAGAATCCTTTCCCCAGCACTCAGAATTCATCTTATGCATACGGAGCAGTGTATTATTAGGTTCTTGCACAATCACACAGCAGGAACTTTGGCGCATTCATTCTCTATGTCTGATTCCTGCTAACAATTCCATCAAAGAAATGGAGTTATCCATCAGTCAAATTATCATTTGCTCTAATTGTTACTTCCCCCAAACTGTGGCTTTTCTTTCTTCCCTTTCCTTTTCTTTTTAAAAAACTATATATCAACAGCACTCGAACGAGCAGGATATCTTTAAGCTCAGAAAAGATCAAAGCACATCAACAAATCACTTGAGTTCTTAAGGATGAACCCTACTGGTCAGCCGTAAATGAAGACAAAGATTTAAACAACGAAGAGAATCAAATACTAGAGAATAAGATGCGATCTACATCCATGAACAGAAATAATAAAGGATACAAAAGCATTTCCATAAGGAAAACCAGTTATGAGACCATGAATAGCTATAATTCATCTTTTTAATGTAAAAGCTAATGAGTGATACGATTTTAGAGAAAAACTATGCTGGGGCTAGTGACTCCATGCCTTCCGTTTTATAACAATAGGCATGTCCCTCTGGATTAATGTACAATCTAAATTTAAAGGCAATAAATTATACTGTTTAGGTAAACAGCATACTTAATCTTTTTTCCTGTGAGTAGTATAAACTAGATATATAAATAAATAAATTAGACAGATTGATACCTACAAATTAAACTAAGCATCTTTTAGTTGCTTTGAGAGGTCAGCTTTCTGTGCAACCCTCCAAATCAGTTAAGTAGATTTTTTAAGGCTAATCCATACAGGAGGTATACTACATAAATCTAAACATGTATGGCAGAAAATATTTAACGTAGTAGTTGTAATAGAAACACAGTGTTAAGAAGAATCAGAGATTTTTACTTAGGATTACCATGGATGTTGTATGTGGTTACAAACTACAAATCAATTTGTGGTTAAGGGTGCTTACACACTGTTCAAAGTACAACAGTAGAATGGAGAATCTGAAATTAATGTACCATTCTAATGTCAAGTTTAAAATGTGGTGGCTGTGTGATACTAGGCAGGTTAATTCTCCCCTACTTCCAACCTCTGGACCACAGTTTACCACTTTACTGAAGATCATAAAATTTACAACTAATAAGTTAAATCCTGATTAGCTAAAATAATGTCACTGGATGTGCTAAAATTTAAATATGTTGTTCCCACACCCAAATTAAAGTTCTTTTTCCTGCAAAAGGGATAATTTTGTTTGACTTATTGTGGTATAATAAAGAGTTTGTAAGTATAGGAAGATTTACATCAGTATTATGGCTCCATTTTTAGTACTGTGAAAAAATACGACTATTCTTATTTCAATAAATAGCATATTAACATAGAACTTCTAAACTCCTGTCTTTTGCTTTCTTTATTCAGGATGAAATATTTATTATAATTACCAAGTTGGAAAATGACATGAAATTAAATTTTGCAGGTAACATTCAGTATGCTTCATGCTGAAATTGTTTTAAACAAAACAGTATGACTATTAGTTTCTGTTTCCAAATTTCAGGAATTTTTTTTATACTCCTTTTTCAAAGCCAGGATGTCCTTTTCTTGAAATTAGTTTTTTAAATAATTATTTTCTGAAAAAGTTTGAAAGACTTCTGATAAAGGAATGTGGAAATAATGTACAGAAAAGGAGGAATTATTTCCCAGTGTTTTGCAAATCATTTTAATTCTAAAGAAACTAGCAGCAGAAGAAAAGTAAAAGATATCCTTTTCTCTATCCATTTCCATGATAAAATGTCAATTCTCACTTAAAAAGTTACTTTCCTTGGTAAATGTTTGATTTTTTTTACAGGGGTTAACACTTTACTAAAATAAAATGTGTTGACTAAAACATAAATGAAACGCATATTTGAAAAAAAGGAACTGTTTTTAAGTTATGGTAAAATTAATACCAGTGAATTTTGCATCTGACAAGTGGAGAGTGTTTCAGACTTGGACCTATATATCTTTCACTAATTTTAGCTTCCTATAAGTCAGTAATAATTTTTCAAAATTAAAAGTTTTATATTTGGGCATTGGATACTTAGGGAGATACAGACTGAAACTTAGAGTTTACAAGTTCACCCAAGTCTTCTGGTTCCAACAACATGAAGTTCTAAGTAAAGCTGGAAATGCTCTAGGTATGAACATCTAGAATTACTAAATTAACTGGAACAAAGTTTGGGGCTTCCCAGATGAGGAAATGGTAAAGAATCTGCCTGCCACTGCAGGAGGCACAAGAGACGCGGGTTCTATTCCTGAGTTGGGAAGATTCCCCTGGAGTAGGAAATGGCAACCCACATCAGTATTATTGCCTGGAAAATTCCATGGACAAAGAAGCCTGGTGGGCTACAGTCAATGGGGTCGCAAAGAGTTGGACACAACTGAGCTCGCACGCGCCACACACACACACACACACACACACACACACACAGAGTCAATTTATATACCGGGGCACATACACACACACAGTCAATTTATATACCGGGACACACACACACACACACACACACACACACACACACACACACAGTCAATTTCTATACCGGGACACACACACACACACACACACACACAGTCAATTTATATACCGGGACACACACACACACACACACACACACACACACACACACACACAGTCAATTTATATCCGGGACACACACACACACACACACACACACACACACACAGTCAATTTATATACCGGGACACACACACACACACACACACACACACACAGTCAATTTATATCCGGGACACACACACACACACACACACACACACACACACAGTCAATTTATATACCGGGACCCACAAAATGGAGGACAACGCAGCGGCCGAGCACATTTCGCAAATCTAAACCTAAATCAGTCTGCACTTATGAGAAATCTAACATACAGCAACCAGTATCCTACAACCCAGCTTTAGTCAGTCCACCTTACCCTAGAAAGTATGACCTGCTAGCCTTGTAAGGAAATCCAGATCTCTTAGCCAATCATTTTCTGTTTCCATGTTGCCTCTTCTGCTGCTGCTGCTAAGTCGCTTCAGTCGAGTCCGACTCTGCTCGACCCCATAGACGGCAGCCCACCAGGCTCCCCTGTCCCTGGGATCCTCCAGCAAGAACACTGGAGTGGGTTGCCATTTCCTTCTCCAGTGCATGAAAGTGAAAAGTGAAAGTGAAGTCGCTCAGTCGCGTCCGACTCTTCGCGACCCCATGGACTGTATCCTACCAGGCTCCTCCGTCCATGTGATTTTCCAGGCAAGAGTAATGTAGTGGGTTCCCATTGCCTTCTCCGGCTGCCTCTTCTAATGCTCTAAAAATCTCACAATGCTCAAAATCCAAGAGAAGGGTCCCACAGGTGGTGAGGCATTGTACTCCCACAATTCATGGATTATTTTCTCTTGAATAAAGGATATCAAACTTGTTACTAAATTGTTTGTTTTGCCACTTGGCAGGACTCATTTGCTATGCTTTGTTTTAATGCAGGGAAATTTTAAGACACCAATAAATTTGTAATCTGGGAAAAGAAATCCACAGGCGGCAGAAAAGATAGAGGGAGCTGAAGCATGGAGTTCTGCCTTTAATGCTGATCCTATCGTGCCTCTCTGCAGGCCCAGAGGGCTGAGGATGAATGTGGGAAATGTGGACTTGTCTTTTAACATTCCAGGGTCCAAGAAAAAAAGACCATAACCTTGTGTCAAGTGGGAACCCCTTCAGAGTCTGCAACCTTGAAGAACCGGCTGCACTCTTAAGAAGGTACTGAGGAGGAGAAAGGAGAATTTGAAAACTTAGATAGAATAAGACAAAGCATTAATAGGCTAATCATTTCTGTGTTATTTATACAGGTTCAATCCTAAAGAAAATCAACCTTGAATATTCATTAGAAGGACTGGTGCAGAAGCTGAAGCTCCAGTACTTTGGCTGCCTGATACAAAGAGCCTACTCACTGGAAAAGACCCTGATGCTGGGAAAATACTGAGGTCAGGAGAAGAAGAGGGTGACAGAGGATGAGATGGTTGGAAGGCATCATAAACACAATGGACATGAGGTTGAGCAAACTCCAGGATATAGGGAAAGATAGGGAAGCCTGGCGTGCTGCAGTCCCTGGGGTTGCAAAGAGCTGGACATGACTGAACGACTGAACAACGGTGTATTTGGGTATAAATCAGAGAGTTGGTAAGGTATAACCTATGAGCCAAATCCTTCCTGTCACCTGTTTATGAATTTTTTTATTGGAATACAGAAAAAAAAAAAAGACACTAGGTAAAAGACTGCCATTTACACAAGGAGAGCCAAAGAGGTTTATGAGTATAGGACCTCTTCATGGGGGGGGAGGGGAGGTGGGCAGAGAAACTGGTCTTCAGGAATCAAAATCTGTGGCCTTCCCTGGATGAGGTTTTAGAGTACAAATTTACACAAAACACTAAAAGCCACCAAAACTTAATCCAAACTATCATTATACTCCTTAATCTGGGCCACATGTTACAGTCACCTAAGGAGCTTAAAAAAGAATACTGTGGCTCTGGCCAGCACCACACAATGGAATAAGAATCTCTTATAGGTTTGTCCAGCAATAATATGGTTTTAAATTATTAAAATTATTGTGTTGCACTGTACAAGTGTATAGAAGAGAAGAATTAGATAAAAGCTCGTCCCAATAATTTCTTCAGTGGGAGGAAATGTTAAATCATGTGAATAACTTCTACAAGCCAATAAAAAAAAAGCACTCCAAAAATGTAATTCATAAATTGGAATGAATTGAACATAGGTGCCATTTTGTGCCTTTTTTCTCTAGTTTGCTGTGGTTTGAATTTTTCCCCTAATTTGCCAACAATTTTTACTGATAATAACAGTAGAAAGAATTGATATTTAATATGGCATTCCAATGTCAAGAAGTAATAAGCAGAAAGAAAAAAGGAAATGATTTCATTAGGTCTAAAACTGTCAAGAGTTATATAATTACAATCTATCTCAAAAGGTTATCTCTGCAGGTGCCTTTTGTACTATTTAACATTTCACCTAGGAGGAAAGTTGGACTCGATCTGATTTTGTATTTGGCCGCAGTCACATAACTACCAAATGGAAGCATGAGATTTGAACTGAGAGCTGCATCACCTTCAAGCCCAAAGCCCTCTATTTAGTGCATGCAAAAATCTCCTGGTCATTACAGATCAATTTTGAGGTTTTAAGTCTACTTAATGATTTTATGCCAGTGTTGGCTACTCTGTTTCTTATCATTTGCATTCATTTCTTTATTAATTTTTTGCTCTTAAGAATCTAAGAACACTGAGATATTTGTTGAATCACACTCTGTGAGTTTTCAACATTAAATTTTCCTGTACACACAACTTTTCCCATGACAGCTATACTGATTTATGTTATCAAACTTTGTGAAAAATCTTCTACTGCTATCTGGATAATAAAAAATAGCAAACAATAAAACAGAAGGACTATCTTTTGGTTTCTCAGCACATTATTTAAATTATAGATTTTAAATCAGTTCTGAATATAACAATTCAGATATATGGCAATATATAAAGCCTTTATCATTAAACATTTTTTCTCAGAATTATCTTTCCATATTAATTTATGTCTGTATTTCTGTATTAATTCTATATTAATTTATCATAACAAAAGTAGTCTATTCAATGAATATCATTTAAACAAATACTTTTTATCAAGAGATTTTTTTGTATGAACCACTTGAACATAAGTGTAATAATTTTCCAACGGGTCATAATGGAGCTCCTGATCAATAATACTAAAATTCCTTTGCACAATAACAATATGGAATCTGCTATCATCATAAGACTTTCTAGAGACTGACTCAAAATAAAATGTACGAAGTACTTATTACTATTACTGCAAATTTGAGGCATAGCATCTATTTTTTATATTTATTCTAAATATGGGATAGGAAAGGGAGACTCAAGACTTTGCTAGTATACTCCTTGTATGAGTGAGAAAATAGGAATGCACAATCAAGATCAAAAGTTTGTCTAGGAGGGATTATGGAGTGTTTGCTGCATCTGTGTCCTTTCCTTTATTGACAAATCTCTATTTTTTTTAAACTATGTACATATAGTTAAAGATTCACAAGTTACCAACTGTTGAACAATGAAACATTAAGTTCTTAAAAAACAAAAGGTGTTATTCTTTCAATTGGTATAATAATTTGCAAGTTGCCATTAACCAGTATTACTCAGAAATAAACTGAGTTGTTTCATATTTGATATGCATCTATTTGACCCTAGGTATTGTTAGGAATTCTCTGTCCTTAAGGTAAGTATAATATGTATATGAATAGCCTCTTTCAGCAGGTAATTTCAGCGAGTAGAATCCCTTTTATTCTCAGATTTTAACATCCAAATACATGTTAATATAACTTTAGAAAGAAAAGAGGTATATCCAAAATTAATATGATAGATCTCTGCATTGAAAGATTTCTTCTGCTTGTTAAGCTGTACCCTGTCCTCTTCATACAGCTTTTTTTCCACATCTACATTAAACATCCCCCTTTTAGAGAAACATTTTCTTACCACCTTTCTAAACTTGCACACCCTGCCAGTAACAACTCTCATAAGTTGTGACTGTAGGTGGGAGTCCGTATGTACGTTTGTAGGCTATCTGTCTGCATTCGTAGGATACAGGAACTACGATAGACAGATAGGCAGACTACAGTGCCTGGTACAATAACTTAAAGAATGAGTGATAACATCAAAGGGGAGAGCAAATCTTTCATAAAGGAGGTTCCAATATATTTACACAGCTTTGACCACCTAATAAATAAAAATGTAGGATCGTCTTTTGATAAATGATACTATTCAAGAATATGTTCTCTGGTTTGAATAAACTAGAGGATTTTTCTAAGTCGAAGCTACCATGTATTTTCCAATAGACAAACACATATTCCTGTAAACAATTTTACTTTCAATAAGAGAGCTAAGACATAGCTAATGTTTATTGAATAAGCACTGTTTTCTAGGCACTATTCTAAATAATTTTCATATAATGTCTCATAGGATTGCTATGAGGTAGCTATTAACAGAGATGAGGAGAACAAAGAATAAAGAGATCTGGTAACTTGGACATTCTGGTCAAGAATCTCCATGCTTAAGACACTAGAATATGTTGCCTCTCACCAGCAGCATATTCCCAGATAGTCCATTCAAGTTAAATTAGTCAAGTTCCAAAACGTACACCCATTTTAAGAAATGCACACTTCTTTCCTTCTTTAGAAAATTGTCCACTTTTGCATAGGTAACCAGACTATAAATATATTTAGTTTCAGCAGCACATCTGTTAACATAGGCAGAGGGGATATATTTCAGTTAGTGGTTCCCCACTAAGAGAGATTTTGTCCCCAGGGAACATTTGGCAATCAATGGAGGCATTTTTGGCTATTAAAAATCAGGAGCGGAGTACCCTACTGAATCTAGTGACTTAGAGGCCAAAGTGCAAGTTGCTCAGTCGTGTCCAACTTTTTGCTATACAAAAGTCCATGGAATTGCTATACTATACAGTCCATGGAATTCTCCAGGCAGGAATAGTAGGGTGGGTAGCTGTTCCCTTCTCCAGGGACTCTTCCCAACCCAAGGATCAAACTCACGATTCCCACATTGCAGGAGAGGATTCTGTACCATTTGAACCAGCAGGGAAGCCAGGAAGCTGGTATATGTCCTATGGGTACCAGGACCCCATAAAACAACTAGTATCTGGCCCCAAATATCAATAGTATCAGTGTTTTTAAACCTTGATTCAGGAGGGAAAAAAAAGCACATTAACATTTTAATATTAAACATAATATTAACATAAAAGGCCATAACATTTTAATAGAATTAGTCCAAAATTATTCATGTTGAGGAGGTAAAAAGAAAATCTATTATTCTCATGTGCAATATCTGCAAATAGATGAAATGACTTAATCACTTAAGTGTCTTAGTGGTGGTTCACAGCAATAGAACAGACACACACACACACACACACACACACACATGCACGCACACACACAGACTCACACACCACTGACACCAATCACTCTGTGATTTCAAAATCACAGTCTTTTGTTAAAATTTTTAAATCAAAATTAGTTTCCTTTTGTTGCGTAAAAGAGCATACCAAATAGGACCAAAGTTCAACCCCCTTTGATGCTTTTTGGTAACATGCCTAATTAAAAATAACTAGGCTCTCCAATGCGTAATTACACAAACACCTAACACTCTAAATTTCCAGCCAATTTTGTTTCAAACATAAATATGCACCAGAAGTCTGAATGATCGACATACTACTCCCTGCAGTATCTTTACTGTTTCTGAATCAAGGCTCCTTCTTGAGCTCAGTATTTTCACTACATTTCCTTGCTGTGCAATCATTTCCCAGTTGGACAATTAATAAGTGCTTTTTCTCCACAGCCCTTGGCATGTAACCCCCCTTACCCTGTATTTGAACAAGCACTATATACCTTCTTCATTTACCGATTTTGGCAGTGACCCACAATCTAAATCTCTTTCCTCCATTTGATATGAGTGAAACTATAATTATCTAGGGGTAATTTCAAATTACTACTTCACTCCACTAGCAACTGATGAAGATTAGTGGTCTTGCCTTGCATCAGAGTAAGTCGGCAACATAATCACAAGAGAACTCAGCAGGCAACATTTGATTCATGTGAACTCAATTACTTCTGTCAAACACATTCACTTCAATAAAAAGCAGAAACTTCCAAAATGGGTTTTTGCTAACAATTTTGTACTCAAAAAAATTTCACATGGCTCTTAAGGGAAAAATAGCATCAATTTTCTCAGAAATAATAATAAATAATAAGTATGAAAACATGATTGTATAAATGGATTTAATATATTATTAGTTTCTGAAAATAAAGAATATTTCAAACAAATAAATTTGAATACTTAAGGCAGTTTATTATAGAAAATTCAGGCATATAAGTAAACCTTCAAAAAATAAATGGACTCTGTATTTTAAGTTGATAACAGAAACCAGAGTATTCAGTAACCTTGTTAAAATCAGATAATTATGGAAAAGGTAGTTAAATTCTTATAAAGGAAGTTAAATAAGGTGACATGGAGATGATAGATCATGATCTGCTATTGATTAATAGACAGGGACTCCTGGACCACTTCTTGGCTGTCTTCTTGGTTGAAGTCATATGTTAATAAGCTGCCTAGCATTCTGCTTCTTGAAGATTTAGTTGCTAAGAGACTGTGGGTCAGGTCTATCATGCCCTCCCTGTGTATCAGGTCACATGAAAATGATCTGACAGCGACTACCTGGTCACCTCTAGTAAATCTTAATATATGATAATCATTACAATAGGTTTACTCAACTTTAGCTTCTTATATTTATAGCCTTATTTAAATCACAACATACTTTGATTATCAAAGAAACTAAGTAATTAAATGTAAGTATGTAATAAGGCTATATTTATAAATAAACACATTTAGCATGTTATGCTTTGAGGTCTACAAAAATCACTAAGACAACATCTATAACAGTTAATATATCATATGCCAATCATACACGATTTAATATTTGAAAATTTGAAAATTTGGCCTGAGAATCTTAGGACTAAGAAAAAATTAATTTAAAAGACATCTGTCAATTTTATGACCAATGATGTTTCCTACAGGTAAGTACAAGGGTAAAACAAAATTATTTATTTAAAAAGAAGAAGTAAAATTCACACCGTTTGCAGATGACATGATCCTCTACATAGAAAACCCTAAAGACTCCACCATAAAATTACTAGAGCTAATCAATGAATATAGTAAAGTTGCAGGATGTAAAATTAACGCACAGAAATCCCTTGCATTCTTATACACTAACAACAAGAAAACAGAAAGAGAAATTAAGGAAACAATTCCGTTCACCATCGCAACGAAAAGAATAAAATACTTAGCAATATATCTACCTAAAGAAACAAAAGACCTATATATAGAAAACTACAAAACACTGGTGAAAGAAATGAAAGAGGACACACATAGATGGAGAAATATACTGTGTTCATGGATCGGAAGAATCAATAGAGTGAAAATGAGTACACTACCCAAAGCAATCTATAGATCCAATGCAGTCCCTATCAAGCTACCAATGGTATTCTTCAGAGAACTAGAACAAATAATTTCACAATTTGTATGGAAATACAGAAAACCTCGAATAGCCAAAGCAATCTTGAGAAAGAAGAATGGAACTGGAGGAATCAACCTGCCTGACTTCAGGCTCTACTACAAAGCAACAGTCATCAAGACAGTATGGTACTGGCACAAGGACAGAAATATAGATCAATGGAACAAAATAGAAAGCCCAGAGATAAATCCACGCACCTATGGACACCTTATCTTTGACAAAGGAGGCAAGAACATACAATGGAGAAAAGACAATCTCTTTAACAAGTGGTGCTGGGAAAACTGGTCAACCACTTGTAAAAGAATGAAACTAGAACACTTCCTAACACCATACACAAAAATAAACTCAAAATGGATTAAAGATCTAAACATAAGACCAGAAACTATAAAACTCCTAGAGGAAAACATAGGCAAAACACTCTCTGACATAAACCACAGTAGGATCCTCTATGACCCACCTCCCAGAATATTGGAAAAAAAAGAAAAAATTAAAAAATGGGACCTAATTAAAATTAAAAGCTTCTGCACAACAAAGGAAACAATAAGCAAGGTGACAAGACAGCCTTCAGAATGGGAGAAAATAATACCAAATGAAGCAACTGACAAACAATTAATCTCAAAAATATACAAGCAGCTCATGCAGCTCAATTCCAGAAAAATAAACGTCCCAATCAAAAAGTGGGCCAAAGAACTAAACAGACACTTCTCCAAAGAAGACATACAGATGGCTAACAAACACACGAAAAGATGCTCAACATCACTCATTATCAGAAAAATGCAAATCAAAACCACAATGAGGTACCATTTCACGCCCGTCAGAATGGCTGCTATCCAAAAGTCTACAAGCAATAAATGCTGGAGATGGTGTGGAGAAAAGGGAACCCTCTTACACTGTTGGTGGGAATGCAAACTAGTACAGCCACTACGGAGAAGAGTGTGGAGATTCCTCAAGAAACTGGAAATAGAACTGCCATATGACCCAGCAATCCCACTGTTGGGCATACACACTGAGGAAACCAGAATCGAAAGAGACACGTGTACCCCAATGTTCCTTGCAGCACTGTTTATAATAGCCAGGACATGGAAGCAGCCTAGATGCCCACCAGCAGACGAATGGATAAGGAAGCAGTGGTACATATACACAATGGAATATTATTCAGCCATTAAAAAGAATACATTTGAATCAGTTCTAATGAGGTGGATGAAACTGGAGCCTATTATACAGAGTGAAGTAAGCCAGAAAGAAAAACACCAATACAGTATACTAACACATATATATGGTATTTAGTTAATTGGTAAAGATAACCCTGTATGCAAGACATCAAAAGAGACACAGATAAATAGAACAGTATTATGGACTTTATGGGAGAGGGCGAGGGTGGGATGATATGGGAGAATGGCATTGAAGCATGTAAATTATCATATGTGAAACGAATCACCAGTCCAGGTTCGATGCATGATACAGAGTGCTCGGGGCTGGTGCACCGGGATGACCCGGAGGGATGGGATGAGGAGGGAGGTGGCAGGGGGGTTCTGGAAGGGGAAAACATGTACACCCATGGTGGATTCATGTCAATGTATGGCAAAACAAATACAATATTGTAAAGTTAAAAAAAAAACTAATTTAAAAAAATAAAATAAAATTAATAATTTTAACATAGTATTTATAAAATAGATAACTAACTTTTGAACTTTTGGCCACCTGATGGTAAGACCTTACTCATTTGAAAAGACTTTGATGCTGGGAAAGATTGAAGGCAGGAGGAGAAGGGGACAACAGAGGATGAGATGTTGGATGGCATCACCGACTTCATGAACATGAGTTTGAGTAAGCCCCAGGGGTTGGTGATGGACAGGGAAGCCTGGCATGCTGCAATTCCTGAGATCACAAAGAGTCAGACATGACTGAGCAACTGTACTGAACTGAACTGAGAGAGCTAATAGGAACAAAGCCATGCAGGATCTTAGGCTATTTTATCAACTTTATTTAAAGGGGACAATATGTATTTATAGATATAGATATATCTATATATATAGATATAGAACAGTTCAGTTCAGTCTCTCAGTCGTGTCTGGCTCTTTGCGACCCCATGAACCACAGCATGCCAGGCCTCCCTCTTCATCATCAAATCCTTGAGTCCACCCAAACCCATGTCCATTGAGTCGGTGATGCCATCCAGCCATCTCATCCTCTGTTGTCCCTTTCTCCTCCTACCCTCAATCTTTCCCAGCATGAGGGTCTTTTCAAATGAGTCAGCTCTTCGCATCAGGTGGCCAAAGAACTCGAGCTTCAGCTTCAACATCAGTCCTTCTAATGAACACCCAGGACTGATCTCTTTTAGGATGGACTAGTTGGATCTCCTTGCAGGCCAAGGGACTCTCAAGAGTCTTCTCCAGCACCACAGTTCAAAAGCATCAATTCTTTGGCACTCAGTTTTCTTTATAGTCCAACTCTCACATCCATAACAAGACCAAGGAAAAACCATAGCCTTGACTAGATGGACATTGTTGGCAAAGTAATGTCTCTGCTTTTTAATATGCTGTCTAGGCTGGTCACAACTTTCCTTTCCTAAGGAAAAAGCGTCTTTTAATTTCATGTGTGCAGTCACCATCTGCAGTGATTTTGGAGCCCAAAAAAATAAAGTCTGACACTGTTTCCACTGTTTCCCCATCTATCTGCCATGAAGTGATGGGACAGGATGCCATGATCTTAGTTTTCTGGATGTTGAGTTTTAAGTCAACTTTTTCACTCTCCTCTTTCACTTTCATCAAGAGACTTTTTAGTTCTTTTTCACTCTCTGCCATAAGGGTGGTGTCATCTGCACAACTGAGGTTATGGATATTTCTCCCAGCAAACTTGATTCCAGCTTGTGCTTCATCCAGCCGAGCATTTCTCATGACATACTCTGCATATAAGTTAAATAAGCAGGGTGACGTACTCCGTTTTCTTTTTGGAACCAGTCTGCTGTTCCATGTCCAGTTCTAACTGTTGCCTCATGACCTTCATACAGGTTTCTCAAGAGGCAGGTCAGGTGGTCTGGTATGCCCATCTCTTTCAGAATTTTCCACAGTTTATTATGATCCACATAGTCAAAGGCTTTGGCATAAAGCAGAGGCAGATGTTTTTCTGGAACTCTCTTGCTTTTTCGATGATCCAGCGGATATTGGCAATTTGATCTCTGGTTCCTCTGCCTTTTCTAAAACCAGCTTGAACATCTGGAAGTTCATGGTTCACGTATTGCTGAAGCCTGGCTTGGAGAATTTTCAGCATTACTTTACTAGCATGTGAGATGAGTGCACTTGTGCAGTAGTTTGAGCATTCTTTGGCATTGCATTTCTTTGGGATTGGAATGAAAACTGACATTTTCCAGTCCTCTGGCCACTGCTGAGTTTTCCATATTTCCTGGCGTATTGAGTGCAGCACTTTCACAGCATCATCTTTCAGGATTTGAAATAGTTCAACTGGAATTCCATCACCTCCACTAGCTTTGTTCGTAGTGATGCTTCCTAAGGCCCACTTGACTTCACATTCCAGGATGTCTGGTTCTAGGTGAGTGATCACATCATTGTGGTTGTCTGGTTCGTGAAGATCTTTTTCATACAATTCTTCTGTGTATTCTTGCCACCTCTTTTTAATATCTTCTGCTCCTGTTAGGTCCATACCATTTCTGTCCTTTATTAAGCGTATCTTTGCATGAAATGTTCCCTTGGTATCTCTAATTTTCTTGAAAAGATCTCTAGTATTTCCCATTCTATTGTTTTCCTCCATTTCTTTGCATTGATGGTGAGGAAGGCTTTCTTATCTCTCCTTGCTATTCTTTGGAACTCTGCATTCCAATGTATATATCTTTCCTTTTCTCCTTTGCTTTTTGCTTCCCGTCTTTTCACAGCTATTTGTAAGGCCTCCTCAGACAGCCATTTTGCTTTTTTGCATTTCTTTTTCTTGGGGATGGTCTGGATTCATGTCTCCTGTACAATGTCACAAACCTCCATCCATAGTTCATCAGGCATTCTCTCTATCAGATCTAGTCTTTTAAATCTATTTCTCACTTCTACTGCATAGTCATAAGGGATTTGATTTAGGTCATACCTGAATGGTTTAGTGGTTTTCTCCACTTTCTTCAATTTCAGTCTGAATTTGGCAATAAGGAGTTCATGATCTGATCCACAGTCAGCTCCCGGTCTTGTTTTTGCTGACTGTATAGAGCTTCTCCATCTTTGGCTGCAAAGAATATAATCAATCTAATTTTGGTGTTGACCATCTGGTGATGTTCATGTGTAGAGTCTTCTCTTGTGCTGTTGGAAAAGGGTGTTTGCTATGACCAGTGTGTTCTCTTGGCAGAACTCTATTAGCCTTTGCCCTGCTTCATTCTTTATTCCAAGGCCAAATTTGCCTGTTACTCCAGGTGTTCCTTGACTTCCTACTTTTGCATTCCAGTCCCCTATAATGAAAAGGACATCTTTTTTAGGTGTTAGTTCTAGAAGGTCTTATAGGTCTTCATAGAACTGTTCAACCACAGCTTCTTCAGCGTTAGTGGTCGGGGCCTAGACTTGAATTACCATGATATTGAATGGTTTGCCTTGGAAACGAACAGAGATCATTCTGTCATTTTTGAGATTGCATCCAAGTACTGCATTTCGGACTCTTTTGTTGACTATGAAGGCTACTCCATTTCTTCTAAGGGATTCTTGCCCATGGTAGTAGATATAATGGTCATCTGAGTTAAATTCACCCATCTCAGTCCATCTTAGTTTACTGATTCCTAGGACGTCTTTGTTCACTCTGTCATCTCCTGTTTGACCACTTCCAATTTGCCTTGATTCATGGACCTAACATTCCAGGTTCCTATGCAATATTGCTCTTTACAGCATCGGATTTTGCTTCTATCACCAGTCCCATTCACAACTGGGTGTTTTTTGCTTTGGCTCCATCCCTTCATTCTTTCCTTAGTTATTTCTCCACTGATTTCCAGTAGCATACTGGGCACCTACTGACCTGGGGAGTTCCTCTTTCAGTATCCTATCTTTTTGCCTTTTCATACTGTTCATGGGGTTCTCAAGGCAAGAATACTGAAGTGGTTTGCCATTTCCTTCTCCAGTGGAGCACATTATGTCAGACCTCTCCACCATGACCTGTCCGTCTTGGGTGGCCCCATCCGGCATGGCTTAGTTTCACTGAGTTAGACAAGGCTGTAGTCCATGTGATCAGATTGGCTAGTTGTCCATGACTGTAGTTTCAGACTGTCTGCCCCCTGATCCCCTCTCTCAGTGCCAACCGTCTTACCTGGGTTTCTCTTACCTCAGACGTGGGGTATAGATATAGATAGAAACATATATATACTCGAGTATAGTTGATTTGCAATGTGGAGTTAGTTTCAGGTGTACAACAAAGTGAATTAGTTATTACATATACATTTACATGTGCACTTTTTTAGATTCTTTTCCCATACATGCCATTACAGAGTAATGAGTAGAGTTTCTTGTGCTATACAGTAGATCCTTATTTCCTTATTAGTTATCCATTTTAAATACAGTAGTGTGTTTATGTCAAATCCAATCTCCCAGTTCATCCTTAAAAAAAAAAGGAAACTATAGAAGTACTTAAGTGTCTTGGGAGTAGGCAGGGACTGGAGAGGATAGGTTTGTGCAACTACCAGATTCTTATTTTTGTAGAGGTGACACACTCACATGGCTCAAAAACCAAAGCTATATAAAAAGCTATTCATTATTTAAAAGTAAAATTTCCAACAAGATATGCTCACAGATTGGAGGAAAAAGGAAACAGAGAGAAGTGGATTATTTTATGAGAGCTGGGTGGGAAATTTATAAATATTTTGTGAGGTTCTGAAACTGGGAAGTGAGCAAGAAGGATATGTCAAGAATGATTCTTAGATTCCTGGCCTATCAAGGATATTTCCAAAACAGCAATATCCCCACTTAGAGGTTTGTGGATAGCACATTAAAATTGTAGAAAGAGTTATGGTGGAATTTTATATGACACACACACTCATACATTTACATTTGTGCATACATATTATGAATAGCTTTAAATACATATATTTATTTATATGGGACCATCTGTGACGCCCTAACTTTCCAAGACAAACCTTCAGCATTTATTTATTCACTCAGTAAATTATTTACAGAATAAATGTCTGAAATTCCTCATAGAGTGGCCACATATCACTGGTACATGGGAAAACACCAAGAGGCACTATTCACACAGACTACATTGTGTAGAACATCTTCTGGGGCTGTGTAGTCTACTGCCTTCATGACCCCACTGCCTTTGTTCCTCCTACCAGAGTAGGGAAATAAGCACATTAAGACAGAATCCAGATGAGTGAAGTTTCTACCAAGTGGCCTCTCCTTTTTCTCTCAGGCCTCTATTCCTCAACTACTAAGAGTACGAGAGGAGAAAGATGCAGTGGATGCATGCACTAAAAGCATCCTGTCAGAATACTACTTCCCTCAGGTATTTTCATGATAAGCACCTGCAGAATATTTTAATCCCAGCAACAATAAAAAATTATCCTCTGAATGCATAGGTCCTTTATACCCTGTACCAATCTGGATGAAGACAAAGGTCACTGTGTTCTGAACTAAAGTTACCACAGATCATTCCCGAAAATGATATAAATAGACAATCAAATAGAGCATGCTGCCTTATAGTACTGGTAAACAAATTCTTAGAAATAATAAGATTTTGTAAGCATTTTAGGGAAAACAATGCAATGTATTCAATGGCTTATGTTTAACTCCCACTGCTGATTCTACAGTTACATATATCTTCACCTATGCCAAGAAGGTTGCTCAAAAAGAGAAGTTAAGGTAATGTTAGTTAACACTTTCCTTTAAATTCAACCCTAAATAAAATCTGATTAATTTCCTTGACAAACGTAAAGGCATATCTGAAACATAATTTTGATTTAATAAAACTTTATATATAAAGGAATAGCGAGTTGTAGATTACATGGAGAAATAATCATGCACTTAATTGTAGATAGTATACAAACATGAGGTGATATAAATATGGTGCAATGCATTTCTAGAGATAAATAAGCAAAGTCAGTATGATTTACAGATTAGTGTTGTTTCTCTGGATCTACAGTCAATCTAGAGTCAAGCCTGAAGAAACGTGAGCAAGGCTGATCCACATTACATACTGAATTTAGAAAATAAGTTGCACCTGAAGCTACCAATGGGCATAGGGGACTTCTCAGTATTTGGTTTTCTCTTAAGTTAAGACACATTAACTGTCATTACCTATTTGGTATATGCATATCATGGTGAAAACAAGTTCGGGTTCATAAGGATGAATTTTTTTCCTATAAGGAAAATGTGTTTTCTTCCTCATAAGCTGTTCTTCACTTTGACATAAAGTACTATCCTGTTTCATGAAGCCATTGAGAAAGATCCAAGTTTTAAAAGGCAAGTCACCACACTGTGGACAAAATAAGAGTATTTTCAAATGAAAAAGAAGCATGCATGATCAAGTTTCAGTTTAAAAGAAAAATTAAAACAGAAAAAAAAAATCCAAGTGCAAACTGCTTTGAAATGACCTTTCTGTATTGGTTCTATAGCCAACAGTTACTTTCTTGGGCACTACTTATTATGCATTTAAAGTTAACCTGTAAATTCTTAAAAGCAAGTACGTAATAGCTATTATATGCAAACAACACGGTAAACTAAGTCCTGTCACTTTCCACATATGTCCAATGAAGTTCATATGGCAGAACTTATACCTAACGAATTTTTAAAAGGCAGTTAAAAGCATGCCAAAAGTCTCATCAAAGTTTACATTTAAATTTCATATAACAAGAGTATTATTTTCTCTTCAGAGAGACAGAGTCATGATAGAGTAGCAGATAAACAAAGAAATAATCCCTTGATGTGAGTTGTTCAAAAATAAAATTTCTGAAAGCAAAATGAATACGAAATACTACACTGCAAGTAAGACACTCTCTGAGTACTAATTATGTATATCCAGTAGAATGTAACTTCAAATCTTTCATAATTGCCAGAAGTTTTAAAATTCTGAGAGGAGAGAAATCAAACTTTGAAGAGAAATAATCTCCATAAATTAGCAAAGTAAAAGGTCATTTGCTCATAATCATTGGAAGATATACATATACATGATCCAAGGGAAGCAGACAGCCCCTGCAGATCCGCAGGCAAACTCTTACCTTGACAGGTGCCGTTTTTCTCTTCGTATCCTGCCTTGCACATGCATTTCCCTATGGGTACCAGCCATTCCCCTTCAGCGCTGCAGTGCATTTTGGGTGGTTCGTCTGTCACAGAATGGTTGACACAGGAGCCTGCCACTTCAAGTAACTGTGAAGAATCAGCTCCAGTAATTGTGTCAGGGAAGACAGCTAAATGTCGTACCACAGAAGGGCATTTTTTATAGTACACTCGCACTGAAACAAGAGCAATGCAAGCACCCACATCTTGAAAAGCGAGATAAAATCCCTTTTTGCTTAGAGGTCCTACATCTCTGACCTCTGTATTCAGTTTCATGACACGGTCACCAAGATCAAGTTCTGTAAAGCTTTCATCGGCAGCAATGGTATCAATTTTGATGTACTGGTTTTCCTTGATGTTTCTCCCATTCTCATTATCTGACTCAAAGTAATACATGTTGAAAGTCTCCTTACAGGTCCCCAGCCCTCCAGGAAGACTGTTGCAGTCCCGCAGAGTAAACTTCAGTTCTATGAAGATTCTGGAAGCACCTTCGTTTGAGATCCAACTGGTCAAAAGCCAGTTATTCTGGTTCTGTTCCATAACTTTGCATACTTGGTATGTATGGATAGGGGCATAATTTTCATCGACTTCACCAATCTCTTCCCACTGTATAAAATAAAATGGAAAAACAAAAAAGTAAAAAGATGATTAGAAAATAACCAGCAAAATAATCAAAGAAAATCAATTCAGATGTAAAATTTCTTCAGCCTCAATATACAGTATTGAGAGAAGGAGCTATACAATGAAAATTAAAAAAAAAATTTCCCTTTTCTAATTAAATAAATCAGCAATATATTAGTCATTGTCTCAAATGTAACTCAGGTGTGAACACGTGAATGATATTCTCTAGAAAAATTCATGTATTTCAGAGTAAAAATAAAATTCAATATGGGATATGATTAACAAGAAGCAGTGAAAGGGAAGTATGCATATTTGGAAGAAAGTTTGTAGAAAAGGAAGTACAATTTTTTAAAACCGTTAACAATGAGAAAAAAGCACCAAATGAAGAAAAGAAGGGAGAAAAACTTAATGACTGAATCCACATTCAACTCTCAAACAACACAACGATGTAACAAAACTTGAAAGAAAATTCATTAGCTTAAAATTAATAGTTTATTTCATTGAACCAATCTGGCGGGACTCTTTTAAAAACCGTGTTGAAAGTCGTTCAGCCATGTCCGATTCTTTGTGACCCCATGTGAAATTCTCCAGGCCAGAATACTGGAGTGGGTAGCTGTTCCCTTCTCCAGGGGATCTTCCCAACCAAGGGATCGAACCCAGGTCTCTCACACTTCAGGTGGATTCTTGAACAGCTGAGCCAAGGAAGCCCAAGAATACTGAAGAGGGTAGATCTTCCTGATCCAGGAATGGAACCCAGGTCTCCTGCATTGCAGGCAGACTCTTTAACAATTGAGCTACAAGGGAAACCCCCAAAACTGTGTTACAAAGGGTTTATTCATACATGTACCCACAAATATATACCTAGAGACAGAAAGAAAATAGAGATATACAAATTATAGACTATTAATATGGAGAGCCTTGTCATTTCAAATACTAAGTGATTTTTTGTTATACATAACCTGAGATCGCATTAATTCTTTCTTACTAATGCTTATTTTATGCACAATGACCTTAAAAGTTATGAATGTATATAGGATGTATAAAAATTACTTATGATTTATATAGCTTTCTTTTTTAATTTTTTTTTTAAATTTATATAGCTTTCAAAATACTATTCAGTCAAATAAGAGATCTAAACCTATCTCTTTCCTAGCAAACTATCAACACTACAGTGTTTAGAATGTCAGTGTATCATACCACATTTTATACAATGTAAATCAGATTTTTATTCTTCATAAAGATGTTATTATAACAAAATATTTTAAACCTGTCTAGAATCTGTGGGAATAAAAGTACATGTAATTTTGTTTTAAATCTTTAAAAATTATCCTGAAATACACAGAGCAATGAAACTGTACATACTGACTTTCAATAAATCCAAAATGTGATTTCAGACATTAAGTATTATAGATAATAAACTTCATAGAACCTCATTTCTTTAGACATGAAATTAAATGGAGCGTTATTGCTTGATTCTGTTCAACTGACACAGATGTGAAAAATGGCATCACAAGGGATTCACATAAATCGTATACCTTAGATGGCCCCTCTCAGAATTCTAGCTGCCATCAGAAAGACAGAAGTAAAAGGTGTTAATGAGGGAAAACTGATGAGCTCATTCAAATCGCAAGACAGACATCAAGATTGTATCTTACCTAACAACATTTACATTAGTGTTACATGAAACTTTAATTCATTCATTTAATCTCACTTTTGTTCCCTCTCAAAATGTATATAAATTGTACTTTGCCTCTGATTTTCTTAATCAGCTTTGTCTCTCATTAAACTACTTGCAGTTTCTTCACGAAGCCATCCAAGTATCAATGTATTTATTATAAATGGTTACTAAACGCCACGCTTAATATTTCATGGAAAAAAGCATCTCAACTAACCAAATGAAAATACAAAAATTTTGAATGTATCGTAAGAAGATTAAAAGTGTTTCCTTTGAATTAATAAATCAGAAAAGAGCATCAGAAAAGCTCTTCCCTGGAAAAGGAAAACCAAAATGCCACATTATCTCTGTTTTATATGCTCTTATTAAGAGTTCTCCAATGCAAATCACAAACGTATATTTCTAATCCCTAGCCTTGAATCATTTAGAAAAGACCTATTTCTGCATCATATAGCCCAACAGGGCCCTGCTAGCAAGTCAAAAGAACCGGACAAGTAAAAGGAATAGTAGCATTTTGCAAGATAATAAGGCAAGAAATTAACAGTCTTTGTCTGTACAAAGTCCAGGGTACCACAAATATTATTAAAAATGCAAGCCAAGCAGCACTTGACAAGACAGCTTAATAGGTACTGCTTCGGGTGATAATTTCAAAGTATGTGCTTAAGTATGTTACTCCTCTGAACATTCTCAAATAAGAAGAGAAAAACTGTAATTTTCTTTGATGTTAAAATCTATCATGGTGGGATTTTATTTATTTTTCTTTTTAAGTGTCTAAAATATAAATGAAGGCCCATGTTTTCTATTTCTAATGAATGAATAGGAATACTTTAATTTAAATAATTATGGCCATAAGCCATTCAGAGACTCAAAAAGGTAATACAGATGCATTTCCAATAAATAGCTGCTCCTATTTAGACAAATACATTAAGAAACAAACAAAAATATTTCCTTTATTTTAGATTGGCTAGCTGAAATAAAATGTTGAATTCTTCGAAGTTGTCTTCCCTTTTAATACAAAGAAGACATCTTGCTATCCTCAGCAAATATCTTATTTACAAAGAAGAAACAAGTGGATGAAGAGAAAGGAACACTCTCCAAGAACTTAAGATCACAACAGGTATAGTCCTAGACACTTTGGCAAATGTCATGTCAACGAATTACCATAATTTAAAGAAGAGCATAGACAGAAAATGCAATATTTTCAGTGTAATTTTGTTGGAATTCCTAAGCTTCCATAGCATAATAAAAGTATTTGCTGCTTACTGTAAGTGAGGTGCCTGGGCAGTTTGGACATGTGGTCATTGAACATAATTTAGTTGGTTTAGCTTTGTTCTTCAGGTCCCGCTACTCCTTAAACCCCACCCTTTAAGCCTTGACTTTTCTCTGTGTTTGGTTTCTCCTCATTCCTATTTCTTTGACTTAATATTAAAGAACTGATTACACAACCACCTTGAGCTGGCTTAGATTCTCTCTCAAACTCTTGGGCTTGCTTCTTTCCCCACTGGCCACTGAAAACAAATCAGTTTCATTCTAATCCCACGTTTGGCCAGGCATCAATAGTCAGCCACATTCATCAGAGAAGTGGAAAAGAAAAAGGACTGGTTTTCATATCCATATGTGTATCATGGAGTTACCAACTTTTCCTACGCAAGCTATTAAGAACTGTTTTCTCCCTGCCTGCTTCTCATGGCCCTATTAGATTTATTCCCTAAAGCTCATGCTACCTCTTATATTTTTAGCATTTATTTCATTTCCAAGCCCTTTGCCTGTACAACACCTTGTGTGCATTCACAGTTTAAAACACTGACTCGGGACACTTAGCCTAGACTAAAATCTCCCCTTACATTGTGTCCCCAAAAACACACGAAGAATCATCAAGTGAACGGAGTCATTTTGACCTTTCAGGTTATGGGGACAGCTGGATTTAGTTCTGTTTTCATTATTGTGTATTTATATGTTTCTACATAGAGATTAATTTATTGAGGCTAAGGTACAGTGATCAGAAACTCTGTAGCAGAGGCCAGCATATACATACTTAACTAGTCTTGTACAAAGGAAAGATTATCAGCTTGAAGTCCTAGAATTAGTCCCAGCTTTTACAGTATCTAGATGCATAAACTAAGAATTAACCACTGGCATACTGGTTACATAATCTAGAATGACAACTGAAACTCTCTATCCTAGTCATATAATATCCAATATAAAACATCATAAGTGGCCTTAAACGATCTACTTCCATTGTTTATTTTAGAAGTGAGAAAAATCAAAGACCAGATTTTCTCAAGCACACAAAATACCACCCTGAGCATCTCCTCTGTCCATCCACTGTCCGTGCCTCTGCCTTCTTATTAGCATGTCTGTCCATGAAGTCTGGATTTGTGTGTGGGATTCCTTGATTCACTACACTAATTCTTACTCCACTCTGTTGAAACTAAATTCACATTTTCTTTCAGACATGATTTAACCTTGACTAATTCTTTTTCTTCCTTTCTCCCTTCTATCTTTCCTTTCTTTCTCTCTCTTTTTCTCTCTCTATATTAATACTCTGAAACAGATATGAAGGTAAAGACACAATTCTTTTTCTCTACTATATCTCAGAATCTGATACCATAAGACACAGGGTAGGAAACTCAGCAAATATTTTATAATGAATGAATTAATATCAAACATATACATATTCCTCCTAAGTTCAGAGATATGTTAATATGAAATTTGAAATAATTCAAACACGGTAAATAAATGATTATATGATTTGCTTTCTGTTTTACTTTGAACAAAAATAAATTTTGTTCTCTGTAAATTGTCTGAACTTTATAAATTCAAATAAAAGAATATTTATAAGCTCATATTTTTGAAGCTAGTCTTCAGCGAAAACTTCTAGGAATTTAAGACATAATTTTTATTCTAATCATACAATTACTTTCAGTTTAGTCTTGCATATTAACCTGTAGAATTAGCTTTCTTTAGCATTATATTTTCCCAGTTATAACTTAAGAGCTTAGTATAGATTAATTAGATACTTTTAGCATAAAATGTTTTAACATATTCAGTTTTTATTTTTCACTCACTAGCCTTTTTCATCATTCGATACAGATTAAAAGCCTAGGATGTAGCATGTCAGTTACTAGCACTGTACCTTCTTTCCTTTTCAGTCAAACAATATTAGGACTATCTTAATCATTTTATTTGGCAGAGCAATGGTAAAACATAGCTAGGGATCAACTGCTTCCAGCTTTACTCTGCAGTGTCCAAAGCATAACTTTGCAATAAGACCTTGTTCATCACATAAATATTTCTTTGAATATAGTGTTAATTGTCCTAAAACTCAACATTCAGAAAATTAATATTATGGCATCTTGTCCCATCAATTCATTGCAAACAGATGGGGAAATAGTGGCAGACCTTATTTTGGGGGGCTCCAAAATCACTGCAGATGGTGACTGCAGCTATAAAATTAAAAGATGCTTGCTCATTGGAAGAAAAGCTGTAACCAAACTAGACGGCATATTAAAAGCAGAGACATTACTTTGCCAACAAAGGTCCATCTAATCAAAGCTATGGTTTTCCCATTAGTCATGTATGGATGTGAGAGTTAGACTATAAAGAAAGTTGAGCACTGAAGAATTGATGCTTTTGAACCATGGTGTTGGAGAAGACTCTTGAGAGACCCTTGGACCACAAGGAGATCCAACCAGTCCATCCTAAAGGAAATCAGTCCTGAATATTCATTGGAAGGACTGATGCTGAGGCTGAAACTCCAATACTTTGGCCACCTGATGCAAAGAACTGACTCATTTGAAAAGACTCTGATGCTGGGAAAGATTGAAGGCAGGAGGATAAGGGGATGACAGAGGATGAGATGGTTGGATGGTATCACTGACTCAATGGATGTGAGTTTGAGTAAGCTCCAGGAGTTGGTAATGAACAGGGAAGCCTGGCATGCAGCGGTCCATGGGGTCACAAAGAGTCAGACACGCCTGAGCGACTGAACGGAACTGTCCATTATCCTTTAATATCACAACATTCTGTACAATGCATTTTGAAATGCTCCACAAGAAATTAATTCTAGGCTTCTCATTTTCTTCAAAAAACTGTTATATATCATTTATTATTTTTTCTTTGTATGTGCAGTATATTTGCTAACATCACTGAAGATATCCTGGCTTCATATTACTAATTAACTGCTGCTTTTAAAACAGTAGCACCTATGCAAGATCTTAGAAAGTGCCTGGGAAATGGTTTGACTCTGTACTCAAATTCAAAATTCTGTCATTTCACCCCATTTAACTAGTGATCAACACATTCCAATTGCTACTGCATCATAAGTTTACCTAAAGTCTAGAATTTCTGGAAGCTTCCTGTTCTTTCAAAACTTAGATGAAATACCACATGAAAAACCAGAAACTTCAAACAAACCAGAGATCTTTTCTCTATGTTTTTATAATAATTTACACTTTTAATATCAGATTTTTTAGATTCATTATTTCATTTTTTTCAATTTTGCTATACTGATTAAAATTAGGTAAAATACTCAAGTAAGAACATAAATGAATTGCTTACTTTCTCATTTTCCTACTTCCTCAGTTTCTCATTATGATAAATGATTACTAATATTCTTCCTGGGCTTCCCTGGTGCCTCAGTGGTTAATAGTCCACCTGCCAATGTAGGAGACACAGGTTTAATCCCTGGGTCAGGAAGGTCCCCTGGAGAAGGAAATGGCAACCCATTCCAGTATTCTTGCCTGGGAAATCCCATGGACAGAGAAGCCTGGTGGGCTACAGTCCATGGGGTCGCAAAAGTGTTGGACATGACTTAGCAACTAAACAACAAAAAGTCTTATTCCTCATAACATTTTATAAGACTTGCTATGCTTACATAAAGTCATTACATTTTTCCTTCCTGTTGGACGTACAACTGAGCTCATTTGTCTCTGTGTGCATGCAGACATCTGCCATTACCTAATACATTCATCCCAGGACATTTCTTCTGAGAGAAACTAGGATAGAAAAATCCTCACAGAATAAGAGACTTAAGATCATTATTAATGGTAAAAAAAAGAGTGGAGAATCCTATTATTGTTGAGACAGACTTTTTTGTCTGTTCTTACTACCTTTGATGTGTTACCGTCCTCTAGAAGCCACTCATCATTAAAAAGAAACACTGTATTATTAAGACCAGTGCATGCTGGACACACATATGAGTCCCTAAGCCTCCTGCCTGTCCAGTGGCTGCCCAAATGCTTAAACAGCTAGAGTCAAGTAGAAAACCAAATTTTTAATTGGGAGATAACACAATGCTTTAAAAGAAATTTTATTATAATTCAAAGATAATCATGGAACGTGTGGAAACCTCAAAGCTATAATACAATATAGGAACAACACATCAGAGCTACAGCTAGTCAACCTACATTTGAGAATATTAATTTTCTCATTACGCACTGTATGCATGACATAATTATACAGAACACAACCACACCATTTTACAGAGGAGTAAACAGATCTAGAGAGACTGATACGTTTTTAGTGCCAAATTAACATCTCAGATCAGAGCTCTCTGATATTAATTTTTTCTCCTTTAGAAGGGTTAAAATTCTAATGTATGAAATATACATTCTAACCATTATAAGAGAAAGTGGCACATGAAATCATTCTAACCATTACAGGAGAAATTTTTTCATTACCTGATGAACTAGGTATTTACGTTTTCATAATGTAAAATTATGGGCCTTTGTTGTAGAATTCTAGAGCCCATCCTTCCTTGCTCAGTTTAGTGAGTTTTTGATCAATACAACACAAGTCCATTGAGCAACAGAAACATCTCAGTTTTTATGCATAATCACCAGGACAAGATGGTTTTAAAAGAAAGAAATTTGTAGTATTAGTTTCTGTTTCAGAAATTAAATCTAAAAGCTATGGCTTTTTAGTAAAATAAATATGACAAAATGTATCAACTTTCAGTGAAAATCATTTGAATCAATAATCTTGTTACATTTTCTCAATAATATGTTAGTGGAAAAAATATTGCATCAAATAGGTGTTTGTGTTGTTTAAAACATCTTTAAAATTCATGAGTATGAAATAGCAATATTGCTAGAAATGACTCAATTAATTTTCTATGTATGAAATAAAGCTGAAGTCAATTACTTTATTGTCCACAGAATAGTACCAATATTTATGGGCTCAAATTCAATTTGTGAAACAAAATTGCTTGAGAAAGATAGAGAAGAAAACTTTCAAGTTTATATGGATATTTTCAGATGGAAATTTATACACAATTGAGCATCTGTCTACAACACTAAATAAGAATCATGAAGAGATTTTTTCACCTGGAAAAACAATTCATATTTTTTCTAATGTTGCAGTCAGTATTTTTTTTCAAAAAGGAAAGAAAACATGTGGATTCTTTCTTCATTTATTCTTTTTTAAAGTTTTTTGTTAATGTGGATCATTTTTAAAGTCTTTGTTGAATTTGTTACAATATTGCTTCTGTTTTATGCTTTTTGGCCACAAGGCATGTGGGATTTAGCTCCCTAACCAGGAATCAAACCTGCACTCTCTACATTAGAAGGTGAAGTCTTTACCACTGGACCACCAGAGAAGTCCCTCTTCATTTAATCTTTAAAAAATATCCAAGTGTACAAGAAATGAATTAGAGATTGGAAAAAACAAAAGCAAAATATCAGATAAATATTCACAGAGAAGTTTATCACTTAAACAAAAAGGTATTTCTTATAAAATACTGTAATGAATATTATCTAAAAACAAAAAGGAAAAAGTATATATCATGACTGTTTCTATATTTGTCATTCCAATTTTAAGAAGATATATATTAAACAGTTTCATATTATATAAAATAATAAAAGATATCTGAATACTTCAAGTTTATAATTGGCTTTTTTCTTGAAAAATCTACTTACAAAAACAAATTCAAACATCAATTAGTCAATAATAATTTTAAAAGGCAGAATGAGCTAAGTGAATATGTATGCCCAAAATTAGCAAATTAATAAACTCAATTAAAATCTCCCATTAAATATGGCATGTGTGTGATTTTGTGCCATGTAAAATTTTTTAAAAAGGTGCTAGAAATGGATTTATAAGCCACTGATCTAGTTTAGTTCCATTTTATACAATATATTGAGACACTTCCATTTTTATGTGATAGTATTTTACCCTGTATATTTTCTGTGCTGTTACACCAAGAAATAGTCCAAAATTTGATAACTTGTAAAACTGTAGTAACATAAGTAATCTTCTGTGTACTCGTGCAGAAGTTCACCTAGTCTGCGAGTTCATATCTTTACCAAAAGATGATTGTGATCTCAATTTACAAACCTGCATTACTAAGAGTGGTACACATTTACCACGGAGATTTTAAGATCTAAGGAGTCATATGTTTCTATGTTTCAGGGTCTCACGGTGGACACACACACAGACACTGATACAAACACTCACACACAGACTCACAACGAAGAATTCCTTCCTGACAGTCATTATGAGATGTTAGAGAATGGTCCTCCAAGTGTTATTTAAATATACATGTTCTCAATAACATTTAAAATTTTAGAGTGGCATTACTCCTCTCTTCAATATAAATAATGTCCTGTTATAGACAGCTAAATATTCTATGGGGAAGCCTTCTTTTTGAAGCTATATGAAAGTTTAGGTAAATGAGGAAAAAAACTGTTTCACTTGGGATTCAATTTAATGAAAATAGATTAACCTTTGGTGCATTTAATGTTGCAGGCAAATTAGATACAATTATACACTTGCTATTCCGGCAAAAAAAAAAAAAAAGGAAAAAAGATTTCAGTAAACCATTTGCAACACTGGATGATTCATCCAGCCTAAAACATATACCAGAAAACATAATGTTGTCTGTGGTCCTGGTCTTTATGTCACTCTCATTTTTCAACAGATATTACATTTCTGGTGCAGGCTTTACAAACGGCACCCATAATCAACTCCATGTCTCACATTAATCATGTTCTTGTAATCACTGGCTATTCAACACAAATCTCCATCTCAGTTTTTGTTGGGAAACAGCCACATTGGAGCTTTGAGTTTATTCAAGTTTAAGTGATTATATTGCCATCATATGGGTTAAAGTTCACAGCATCCACTTGCCACAGTTGTATTAAGGACGCTGTAGACATGGAGGGTGTCTACAGTTACTTTATTGTACAGACAGAAGTTGGAACTTCCATATGGAACAGCTTTACTTTTCAGAACCCCAGGGCTGCTCTCTTTGAGATGGAAGTGAAAGAAGAAACAATCATGGATCTACAGAAATTTCTTCCTTTGTATTTGTTGAGCCTTTTCTGGCCAAAATTCTTCTTTCAACAAAAAACAGCTACTTAAGTACATGTATGAACTTTAGTAAAAACTTAATATGAAAGTTTTAAGTGTTTATTGATAGTTCTAAAATCACAATTCCAATTTTTAGCATTCATTTTTACGTGTTCTTGATCATTAGTTTAACTCAAATTTAACTCTGGCCTACATTAAACTATAGCATTTTTATTAATATAACAGGGTTTGCTAGTTGAAGATAATAATTGACATACTTATAGAAAATTTCTATCAACTCTATCTAAATATTTTATTGTATTTTATTAATGAATTTTTAATTTGAGAATTACTGTGAAATGGATTTTTCTGAGAATGCTAAGAATTCTAGGCAATTTCTGTAAAACCTTTAAAGCGTTAGTGAAATTACAGCAGAAGGAAAGAGAAATTTCAAATTCTTCCTACTTTGATCTTCTGCCAGTAATTTTCCTGTATCTTCTTATATTAACCATTAATCATCTTGAGGCCTTTTCTTCCCTAGGTTAGTACCCACAAATGAGAACAGTGAAATTAATTTTGCATTGGGATTTTAATTTTAAAATTGAACCAAGTTTTTAATTGCCTTTTTCTCTGCTTATCAACACAATCCCTTTCGAAATCCCTTTTGAATCCCAGAATACAAATAGGAGGAAACATAAACATAGGAAATACAGACATCAGGTAAGTCTAGTTATAGTACAGGAATATAAATTTTCTATATATATGTAAAGAACTATGTTAATTGAATTTAGAATTATAGCCTAAAGGATCTTATTAATATTTGAGACTTGCATATCTACTTATAGATGGACTATAAACAGGACTCTGTATATGATAAAGGATATATCCATAATTGCAGGAGGTCACTGTCACTGACTTCCTTTGATTGATCTGTTTGCTATACAACTAATAGGTATCAAACTGATACATGTACATACATATACATTTGCTGTTGTTGTTCAGTCGCCAAGTCATGTACAATTCTTCGCAACCCTGTGAATTGCAGCTCACCAGGCTTCTCTGTTCCTCACCATCACATATGTCCACTCTTTTTTAGATTCTTTTCACAAAAAGGCCATTACAGAGTACTGAGTAGCATTCCCTGTGCCATACAGTGGGTCCATATTAGTTATCTACTCTAATAGTATCTATTATATAGTGTGTATACATATATAACTCATTCTTCATTGTACACCTAAAACTAACACAACATTGTAAATTAAATATAATTCTATATTTTTTTTAAATTCACAATGAGATATTAATACATAGTCCCTACTCTTGGAAATCTCAGACTCTTTGATAATATTTCCCTATTTTACTTTTGGCAGCTTATACTGAACACAAGATACTTTTTGTAATTTAAATGTGTGTTTATTTGGGAAAATCTAGGCAGATACAGAATCAAGTTTTAGAAAGGTTATAGAAAACAGGAACTCATCCATGCTGCTGAAGGGAGAATATATTGGTAGCCAAATTTACGGAGCTGTTTGGCGATATATGATAAATTTAACACTTTTTAAACTAGGATTTTCACATATGACTAGAGATAGATATGCCAAGATGATACTTCCAATGTTGTACCGGCCAAACATTTGAAACCACTGCCATCACTAAGAATGAATAAAATATGTTATATTCTTACTATATACCATTATACAAAAGTTAATATTCATTCATTTATATAAATCTCAAATACATAATGATGACAGGGACATGAAAATTTTCAATACAGTGAAACACTTATCTTTAAATATAAAGAAAACTACTATGCATTATGTTTTATTACACCCATATAATCATATGGTGCTAAAAGTACAAATGAACAGGAAAAATACACTAAATTCATGAGTCTAGATCAATAAAAAGGATCCAATTTGAAGAATGCAGAGAAAGACTGAGTAAAAAGTAGTCAGAGCCTACATTTCATGCAAAGATGGCCACAATAAAGGATAGAAATGGTATGAACCTAACAGAAGCAGAAGATATTAAGAAGAGGTGGCAAGAATACACAGAACTATACAAAACAGATCTTAATGATCCAGGTAACCACAATGGTGTGATCACTCACCTAGAATCAAATAATCCTGGGATGGACGACTCACAAGCTGGAATCAAGGTTGCTGGGAGAAACAGCAACAACCTCATATATGCAGATAATACCACTCTTACGGCAGAAAGCAAAGAAGAAGCAAGGAGCCTCTTGATAAGGGTGAAAGAGGAGAGTGAAAAAGCTGGCTTAAAATTTAGCATTCAAAATACTAAGATCACAGCATATAGTCCCATAATTTCATGGCAAATTGAAGGGGAAAAAGTGAAAACAGTTATGGTTTTATTTTCTTGGGCTCCAAAATCCGTGCAGACGGTGACTGCAGCCTTGAAATTAAAAAATACTTGCTCTTTGGAAGAAAAGCTTTGACAAACCTAGACAGCATCTTAAAAAGCAGAGATATCACTTGGCCAACAAAGGTCCATCTAGTCAAAGTATGTTTTTCCAGTAGTCATGTACAGATATGACAGCTGGCCCATAAAGTAGGCTGAGTACCAAAGATTTAATGCTTTCAAATTGTGCTATGGGTGAAGACTCTTGAGACAGCAAGGAGATCAATCAGTCAATCTTATACAAAATTAACCCTGAATATTCTTTGGAAGGACCAATGCTGAAGATGAAGCTACAGTATTTTGGTCATCTGATTCAAACAGACGACTCATTGGAGATGTCCCTGATGCGGGGAATGATTGTAGGCAGAAGGAAAAGGGGGCATCAGAGGATAAGATGGCTGGATGGCATCGTTGACTCAATGGACATGAGTTTGAGCAAACACCAGGAGACAGTGAAGGACAGGGAAGCCTGCATGCTACAGTTCCAGGGGTCCAAAAGAGTCAGACATGACTCAGTGATTAAACAACAAAGATGCAACTAGAATCCCACTAAGTACTTCGTGGAAAGCAAGTGTTTATTTGCAATACAACTATGAAGCTCTTCCTACTGTATCTGTTTTTAAGATAATATTGAAAGCTTTGAGAACTGTACACACATATATAAAATAAATCTGTACAGTATGCACACCATTATAGTAAAGCTATGCAATAAATTATCTTACTTAGTTTTATATGTTATACTACTCTCCATGTTTTTATTGCCAGAGAACTCTCTTATTTATAACACACATGAGCATTCTGTAGTAATACACATAACATATTTTGGGAAATTCAATTAAGGTGCTGACTGATAATTGCTTAGGGGTAGGAACTTACTGGGATATTGTATAATGGCTTAAATTTTGATTATTCCCCACTGATACATTTTTCATAATGTCTAATTTATACTCTTTTGCCAGTTTATGTATATGCATCCTCCAATGGATTCATTCTATGACAAAAAAAAACCTGTTCTCAATTATCAGTGTATCCTTAATATTTAGAATTATTCACTGAGAATTGTACAAATTCAATACGTATCATTGTTTATATGTAAGAATGAATGAATAAAAAAGGAATGAATGAATGGAAATTTCAAAAGCATTTGATTGACTCTTTGCTTTACTCAGTGGTTTGCAGGGACCTACAGCAATGGAACTGAAAGAACTTTTAAGTGAGTTATTTCTCCCTCCCTCTTCTAAAAGCAACTTAGTCAAAGAACACTTGGCATGTCAACCTTGAAATGTTGCCAGCCTTTTGCTCTGGCCACTATTTTTTTCCTCTCAATAATAACTGTCACCAGAAGATGGCAAGGAAAGAAAGAAAAGGTTAAACTCAATTCTGTCAAATGTTGTTAAGACTTGGCAGCTCCAGGAAAGGTTTTATAGTGAAGAGAATTGAATCTAGTGAAATAGGGGGCTGCCCAAATCACTGTGAATTTCATTTATCTGTGTATTTCTCTCCCTAATTATCACAGAAAAGTGACAGTTGACAAGCCCATGGAAGCCTCAGAAGACTGCAAAATTGTATTTAGTGGCCAAAACATAACATTTAAAAACTTCAGTGACTCATGTACACAAAAGCAAGATTTATTCAGTTGATGTTGAGATTTGCTCTAACCAGTTTCTTTTCTGTTCACATAAAATGGAATGTTAAAGTTCTAATGGTATGGTAGCTGAAATTTCTGTCTTGATAAGATCTAATTAGTTGAACTAAATGATTACATGTTCAAACACTGGGACCTAGATTATCTTTCACTTATCCCCCAAAAAGAAGTATATGAGCCATAATGACTCCAGTTCATATACTCCAGCTCACTTAGCACAAATGAAGAAAGCAAGCTGTAAGTTTAAAAAGAAAAGCTCTTTAATATATATCCAATAAGCAGTAGAGTCTAATTTTTTATCATATTTAATTTCACCTCTAAAAGGACATCATATATATCCAAAGAAAAATACTAGAAAAGTAACTGTTACAAATGTAACAAAGTAATACATACTGGAAATTTTCTAAAAGCAAATAAAACAGTTGTCTAGATCTCAATGCTCAGTTGCTCAGTCATGTCCAACTCTTTGGCGCCCCATAGAAAGCCAGGCTCCCCTGTCCATGGAATTTTCCAGGCAAGAATACTGGAGTGGGTTACCATTTCCTACTCCACGGGATCTTCCTGACCCAGGGCAGGTGGATTCTTTACCACTGAGCCACCTGGGAAGCCCTTATGGATCTCAATATTCATAATTATATCTCTTGCTTTAATTTAAAATCTCAGTATTTTCTAATTTATTAATTTTTACAAAAATTTAGAGCTGACCACCTTGTAGCATCATTAAATCTGAAACATTTTCTTTATGATCTTTCTCTTAGTATTTACTTTATGGTTTCATACAGCCTTACTGCTGACACACCTCATTTCTGCAATGACATTTAAAGAAGAACTGATATGCCCTCAATTTGATAGTTTATGTTTTTCTCACATTCAGTGGCAAAGTATACACTTATATTCATAAGAACATCAATGTATTCCCGTATTGAGACATTCCATTCGTAATGGAGTACAACTGATAAATGAGTTAAATATATAGTCATCCTAGTCACAGAAGCTTGCCACAAAGGGGCCCTGAAAAAATTAACTGATCACATTGGCATCCTGCAAGATGTTTGAATATGTACACCTGTTGATAATGCCTAACTTCAGAGGTATTTGCACTGATTTATTATAAACAGTTTAATGTCTTACACATAACTAAAAAACTATGTCTTTAAAGGTGATTACAAGTTATATTTGAGATGCCAAAATTCTTTCAATGTTCATCAATTATTATTAAACATATACTTAAGCATTTTTTAAAAATCTAGATAATCTTCATTAGAGGAAAGCCATTAAATGCCTTGGCATTTTAATAGAATACAAAATTCTACTTAAGTAGAGTCAGTAACCATAAAGAATATAGAACTACAAAACTTATATTGATATTAAATAACTGAATTTATTTATGCAGCCTGGTTTTGAAAATGTACATTAAATGAAAAAGAAATAATGACTGAAGTAACTGTTTTCTAGTTAAAGCATGTTAACCCATTTTTTAACTCATTTTTCTCCTTAGCTAAGATATCTTAAAGCTGACAGAATTAAACATTCAGCAAGAGATGCACTGAGTCTCATTTAGGTATGTATTTGGCTGTGTATATAAGTGTGTGTGTATATGCATATATATATGTGTATGTATATGCTGCTGCTGCCGCTGCTAAGTCGCTTCAGTCGTGTTCGACTCTGTGCGACCCCATAGATGGCAGCCCACCAGGCTCCCCCGTCCCTGGGATTCTCCAGTGGGTTGCCATTTCCTTCTCCAATGCATGAAAGTGAAAAGTGAAAGCAAAGGCATTCAGTCGTGTCCGACTCTTCCTGACTGTGGCCTACCAGGCTCCTCTGTCCATGGGATTTTCCAGGCAAGAGTACTGGAGTAGGTTGCCATTGCCTTCTCCAATGTGTATATGTGTGTGTATATATATTCGCCAGGTTTTCCTAAGTATATATGTGCACAGAATTCCCATTTGACTTAATAGGGTCATGCTTACATAAATAATATGCCTTAGCTTAACATTTCTATATGTAAAACCTACTCAATTTTTATTTTTTTCTTTATTTCCTTCTAAACTATGTGTATTGATAAGTATCTTCATTTTTCCTGTTTTAATTGAAAATATTGTTGTCCAGTTCCTACTTTCTCTTATTCTTTGTGTCAATTTAAACGACCTACAACAGAGGTTCACAAACACTGATTTATTCATCAATTACATCATTACCACCTCTGTTGGTTTATTAAAAATGCTGACTTCTTGAGTATCATACATGACCTACAGAATCCAGAGACACAGAAATATGTATTTTAAGAATATAAAATAATAATCATCATTTAAAATTTATTGAGAACTAAAAACATGTCTAGAACTTTCTTAAATATTTTGCATGCTTGAACACATGCTTTACTCACCACAGTCCAATGAGGAGATGGTTAGTATTTAGAAGGGAAAACTAGGAAAGTTAATGAATTATGGAACTATGATTCTGGCACCATTACTTCAGAGTCATTGCTCTTGACCCTCGCATCACATACACAGCCTCTCGTGGGTGAGTATAACTTCTAGCCAGATTTCTGTAAAAATGTCCAATAAATGTAGATGACTATAATACAGCAAATCATAGATATTTATAATGTGCTTTTTTCCTCAAACTAAACAAAAAGTTCTTTGAGAGAACAGTACTATATATTCATTTTTTGGATCCTTCAGCAAAATACTCGAGTCCTAAGTATATTTGTCAAATAGATTCTTCTTTTCAAATCCTCCAAGTAGAAAACCATCTGCACTAAGAAAACTTAAACAGCAACCCTTGGTTTCATGATGCAGCCTATTCTTCTGTCATCTGATTGAAATGCTTTCTCCAACATCCCATGCCCACTTCTGAGGAGTCTCAACTCAATTTTTATGAGGAATATCTCTTATCACCATTAGCTACATGTATGTATATTAGCTATATATATATATATATATATATATATATAACTTTAGAATTTTAAACATATTTAAATTCCTAAATTTCCTATTTGAAATTGCCTCCGGCCAACATTCTGACATTCTAGAAAGCTAAATAAAATGTTCAAGACTATATTTTGTCTTAGTATGAGGCCCAGCAAGAGAGTTCCAGAAAAACATCTACTTTTGCTTTATTGATAATGCCAAACCCTTTGACTGTGTGGATCACAACAAACTTTGGAAATTTCTTAAAAGAGATGGGAATATCAGACCACCTTGCCTGCCTCCTGAGAAACCTGTATGCAGGTCAAGAAGCAACAGTTAGAACTGGACATGGAACAACAGACTGGTTCCAAATAGGGAAAGGAGTACGTCAAGGCTGTATATTGTCACTCTGCTTATTTAACTTATATGCAGAGTACATCATGCAAAATGCCAGGCTGTATGAAGAACAAGCTGGAATCAAGACTTCTGGGAGAAATATCAATAACTTCAGATACACAGATGGCAACACCCTTATGGCAGAAAGCGAAGAAGAAAGAGCCTCTTGATGAAAGTGAAAGAGGAGAGTGAAAAAGTTGGTTTAAGACTCAACATTCAGAAAACTAAAATCATGGCATCTGGTCCCATCACTTCATAGTAAATAGATGGGGAAACGATGGAAACAGTGAGAGACTTTATTTTGGGGGGGGGGGGGCTCCAAAATGACTGCAGATGGTGACTGCAGCCATGCAATTAAAAGACTCTTACTCCTTGGAAGAAAAGCTATGACCAACCTAGACAGCATATTAAAAAGCGAGACACTATTTTACCAACAAAGGTCCATCTAGTCAGAGCTATGGTTTTTCCAGTAGTCATGTATGGATGTGAGAACTGGACTATAAAGAAAAATAAGTGCCCAAGAATTGATGCTTTTGAACTGTGGTGTCAGAGAAGACTCTTGAGAGTCCCTTGGACTGCAAGGAGACCCAACCAGTCCATCCTAAAGGAAATCAGTCCTGAATATTCATTGGAAGGACTGATGCTGAGGCTTAAACTCCAATACTTTGACCACCTGATGCGGAGAGCTGACTCATTGGAAAAGACTCTGATGCTGGGACAGATTGAAGGTGGGAGGAGAAGGAGACTACAGCAGATGAGACGGTTAGATGGCATCACCAACGTAATGGACATGAGTTTGTGTAGGCCCTGGGAGTTGATGATCAACAGGGAAGCCTGGCATGCTGCAGTCCATGAGGTCTCAAAGAGTCAGACACGACTGAGTAATTGAACTGCACTGAATGAGGCCCAGATGTGGTCCAGATTTCAGATTTAGAAATACAAAGAAAAAAGTTGATCTGGATTTTAAAAATGTGTTCCCTTCGACTCAATTATAATCTAAATGCACAATGTTCTTTGAAAAATCAAATTAATATGATATCCTTCTCAATATTTGAATCTCATTCAGTTTCTTTTTTTCTGTGAGACAACAATTACCATTTTAGGAAAGATATGTTACACTTTAATTTTTAAACTTTTCAATATATTTTCTTTACATTTTGTTTCTGACAGTTATACAGAATGTATGATCACTCAAAATCTCCTATCTGCTGGTCTATGTAACTTTTTTTTTAGTAAAAATGAAACTGAAAATAATATTTCAGTACTCGAATAGTTATACATATACTGCTGTAAAATGAAAGTGGTATATGGTGTTGGCTGTAGCTTTGTTTAGCTAAAGATATGTTTAAATAGAAAAGAAATTAAGATTTTCAGCAATAAGGAAAAACTGAAAGAAAAGTATTCATAAAATGACCCAGGAAACTTGAGGAATCAGATAATGGAATATAAAGTTCTCAATGCCTTACCATATGTGGGAACAAAGCAGAAAAAAACACAAGGTGATACTGTCTTTCCTTCTTACAGATAGACAGGAGAAAGAGCAGGAGTAGTACACTTTAGTGCTTACATGGGTATCACTAAGGACCACGTCTCCATTTTTCCATGATCTATCAAAACTCATTAGGAAAAGCAATAGGGTAATTGCTAACATCATTCTTAGAAAAATGATTCTCCCCTTAATCAGGATATAGCCCAGTCTGAGTAAGTAACACTGCTGTCAAGTTTTATGAGGTTAAACAACAACAAAAAAGAAAGAAAACCATTTGGGAAACATCACTTGTTTACACAAATTGCCTCCTTCCTCACTTATGCTGGCCATGACAATATGCACCAACCTGAAAGACATCTAAGACCCAGAAGTGGCTACTACTACTATGGCCAGAAGAAGGATGGGACAAATAAATGTATTAAAATATAGGTTTTAAGCCATTTGAAAGTGAAAAAAGGATATCCGTATTTGATTCTGCAATGCCAAACACAGTCACTGACACATAGTAAGTGAATGATAATGCTTATGAAATAACAGTTACAGCCTGTTTCCTCAATTAGACTACGTGCAGCATGGAGTTTTGTCTTTCAGTTCTCCATTTACAGTGTACACAGTACTAGTACAAAATAGATTTATTAACAGGTAGTTTATGGGTTTTGGTTTAGGGAATGCTTTAGATTTAATTTTTAAAACTCATCGCTGATGAGTTGGTTGATGAGGGGCATAACTATTGTATAATTCTAGGAGATGCTTGTTAGGGTTTGTCTATAAAAAAGAGGGAATGAATGATGCCTTCTAGAATGCACCTGGCCTGGCTTCTGAGGTAAACTGTGCACAGTATTTGAACTTCAAGTTCATGTAACTTAAATTATTAATAAGAACAGAGTGATTGGTGTGTCGTGCAGAAACTCAGCAGAGCTAAGAACTGTCAGATAGTGTATTAAGATTTAATTTTAAGGGCATAGAGTCATTATATGACAATTTATTACCAAATGATTTGCATAACATGGGTTTAGTCACTTTAGCTTATGAAAAGGTAGCTCTCCCATATAACTTGTAACTAACCTAGATATAAATCTTAGAAATCATATTCCAAGTAAAAAGCTTTTTTCTACTTTATACTTCTTTTAATAAAAAAGCTTATTTTTAATTAAAAGAAGTTGGGCTCCTAGGCCCTAAGTCTCACAAAATGATACCAAAATATGTAGTAATAACTAATATACATAATATCACGCTTCCCTCATAGCTCAGAATCCTCCTGCAATGCAGGAGACTGGAGTTCGATTCCTGATTCAGGAAGATATCCTGGAGAAGGAATATGCTACCCACTCCAGTATCTTGGGCTTCCCTGGTGGCTCAGATGGTAAAGAATCCACCTGCAGTGTGGAAGACCTGGGTTCGATCCCTGGGTTGGGAAGATTCTCTGGAAAAGGGCATGGTGACCTACTCCAGTATCTTGCCTGGAGAATTCCCTGGACAGATAAGCCTGGACTACAGCCCATGTGGTTGCAAAGAGTCGGACACGACTGAAGCAACTTAGCACACACACAGACATACTTAACATACTATCATAGGAGGCATACAATCATGAAATTAATATAATATGATATAATTTAACATAATTTCAGGTTTGCAATAAGTGCTAGGAAGGAAATATTGTCTCTTCAGCCTTATGAGATATCCACATGAGGCAGAAGGCTCTAGAATTTTGGAAGTCTGTGTATATTCAGAATAGCCACTCCATGGAGACTTAAACATAAAAACTCTGAGCTCAGTAAAATAAATAAATGGACCTTAAACAAACATAAAAGCTTTTGCAAAAAAACAATCAACAAAATGAAAACACAACCTCTGGAATGAGAGAAAATATTTTCAAATGATGCAACAAACAAAAGGTTGATATTCAAAATATATAAACAACTCAGATAACTCAAGAGCAAAAACAAACACCTCAATCAAAAAATGGGCAGATCTAAATAGACATTTCTCCAAAGATGACATAAAGATGGCCAAAAAGCATATGGAAAGATGCTAAATGTCGCTAACTATTAGACAAATGCAAATCAAAACCACAACGAGGTAAGAATGGCCATGATCAAAAAGTCTACAAATAATAAATGTTAGAGAGGGAGGGGAGAAAGTGAATCCTCCTATACTGTTGGTGGGAATGTAAATTGGTGCAGCCAATATGGAAAATGGTTTCTCAAAAAATTAAACATAGAACTACCATGTGAACCAGCAACCCCACTCCTAGGTATATAGTCAGAAAAAAATGTACACTCTAATTTGAAAAGACACATACACCTCAATGTTCAGAGCAGCATTATCTACAGTAGCCAAGACATAGAAACAATCCAAGTGCCCATCAACAGACAACTGGCTTAAGAAAATGTAGTACACACACACACACACACACACACACACACACACACACACACACACACAATGGAATACTACTAAGCCATAGAAAAGAATGAAATATAGTCATGTGCAACAACACAGATGGACCTAGGGAATATTAAACAGATTGAAGTTAGACAAAGACAAATAGCATGTAACATCACATATATGTGGAAGCTAAAAACAATACAAATGAATCTACATATAAGACAGAAATAGATTCACAGACATAGAAAACAAACTTATGGTTATCAAAGGGGAGAAGGAGGGAGGGGAAAACTAGGAATATGGAATTAACAGATACAAACTACTATACATAAAATAGATAAGCAACAAGAGTTTACTTGTATAGCACAGAGAATTATATCTAGTATCTTGTAATAACATATTATGGAATATAGCCTGAAAAAATAACAACCACTTTGCTATACACCTGAAACTAACACACTATTATAAATCAACTCTATTTCAATAAAAAGAAAGACTTTGAGGTCAATAGCTTCATAGTGACTGCTTGGTAAGTACATTTCTGCCTTATATAATGGATTGTGTCTATTATTATGAGTGACAGAAAAATAAATCAAAAAATTCTTAATGAAATCACATCAAAGATTTTGAATACAGAGTATCTTGCTCTTAGAAACAAATGAATTATGTGTTTTAATAACCATGTGCTAAATAGCACTATGGCAACTATTATAATTAGCAATGAAAGTTTAAGGCTTGATTTGATAAAATTGCTAACTTCCAGGTAAAACTAGAAAATGCTAAAAATGCATATATTTGCACCATTAGTCCTAATGATTAATGGACAAAAAAGCATCTATGATCTAACAACTAATCTCACATTTCACTTTTATTAATTATGATACAGATCAGAAACTGGGAAAACAGAATTTGGTCAAATAACATGCAGAGGTAAAAGTAAAATGGAAATAATTGTTATGCTTCAGGAAAAGTTAAATAGAAAGAGTTAAAATAATTACAAAATAATAAAAAAAAATATTGAATTATATCAAATACAAAAGTAATTTTGGTGATATTCCAAAACCAAAAAGTGAATGCTTTTAGGTTGACGTGTCATTATTCAATGTCTTTTAGGTTAGTGATTCACAAATTTATTACAGAATGTGGCTGCCACACATTAATGGATATGTGACTTGCTGACTAAGGATGCGGGCAAGAACTTTTACTTACTGTTACTAATCAGTGCATTTCCTTTTAAAATTCTAACAAAATTAACCCTGGTTTTACCTCTCTCACAACATTCTAAAAAATTTTAAAGTATATGTCTTTAAGGGGGCTTTCTGAGTGGTTCAACAGAGTAAAGAATCTGCCTCCAAAGCAGGAGAAATCAGGTTATATCCATGGGTGGGGAAGATCCCCTGGAGGAAGAAATACCAGCCCACTCCAATATTCTTGCCAAGAAAATCCCGTGGAAAGGCTACACCCCATGGGTTTGCTATAATCGGACATGACTAAGCAACTAAACGACAAGAGATGTCTTTAAAGACACAAAGTATTGAAAACAATTTCATGTGTAAAGGAAGAAACTTCATAAACAGACATTTATAAACAAATTCTGTAAAAAAGAAAAAATTACAGATGAAAGGACCACTGCAAAGTTCAGTGTTTATTGCATATTATTATTTTTATTAACTGTGGTACTAAAGATATTTAAGATTTAGATTACTAACAACACGACTGAGCGACTGAACTTAACTGAACTAAGAAAACAGGATTTTCCTTTATAATATTAAGCTCTATAGTATATGATCTCCTATATAAATCACTGAATGGAAAAGAAAGACATAGAGCAGTGTTATAGAGAGAAATCTACTAAATGTAACAACAGACTGAGATGATAGAAAAAAAGCCACATAAAGAGAATTACTGTACTTGTGGGTCTATTTTTTTCTGAAACTGCCAATTTACCATATACAGTATATAAGATGATTCAATTCAGTTCAGTTGCTCAGTCGTATCCGACTCTTTGCAACCTCATGGATTGCAGTAAACCAGGCTTCCCTGTCCATCACCAACTCCTGGAGCTTGCTCAAACTCAAATTCATTGAATCGGTGATGCCATCCAACCATCTCATCCTCTGTCATCCCCTTCTCTTCCTGCCTTCAAACTTTCCCAGCATCAGGGTCTTTTCCAATGAGTCAGTTCTTCACACCAGGTGGCCAAAGTATTGAAGTTTCAGCTTCAGCATCAGTGCTTCCAATGAATATTCAGGACTGATTTCCATTAGGATGGACTGGTTTGCTCTCCATGCAGTCCAAGGGACTCTCAAGAGTCTTCTCCAACACCACAGTTCAAAAGCATCAATCCTTTGGCGGTCAGCTTTCTTTATAGTCCAACTCTCACATCCATACATGACAAATGGAAAAACCATAGCTTTGACTAGATGCAACTTTGTTGGCAAAGTAATGTCTCTGCTTTTTAATGTGCTGTCTAGGTTGGTCATAACTTTTCTTCCAAGGAGCAAGCGTCTTTTAATTGCATGGCTGCAGTCACCATCTGCAGTCATTTTGGAGCCCAAAGAAATAAAAGTCCTTCACTATTTCCATTATTTCCCCATCTCTTTTTCATGAAATGACTGGACCAGATGCCATGATCTTTGTTTTCTGAATGTTGAGTTTTAAGCCAACTTTTCACTCTCCTCTTTCGCTTTCATCAAGAGATTCTTTAGTTCTTCCTCACTTTCTGCCATAAGGGTGGTGTCATCTGCATATCTGAGGTTATTGATATTTCTTCCAGATATCTTGATTCTAGCTTGTTCTTCATCCAGCCTGGCATTTTGCATGATGTACTCTGCATATAAGTCAAATAAGTAGGGTGACAATATACAGCCTTGACATATTCCTTTCCCAATCTGGAACCAATCTGTTGTTCCATGTCCAGTTCTAACTGTTGCTTCTTGACCTGCATACAGATTTCTCAGGAGGCAGGTAAGGAGGTCTGGTATTCCCATCTCTTTAAGAATTATCCACATTCTTAATATATACATATATTATATATAATATAATATTATGTAATATAAGATAATTAATTGCCTTTTTACCTGAGTGTGTAAAAACAGACATCTATGAAGGATTTTCATATGATCCATATGCTCCTGTTGTCATGTGCAGAGGCAATCATATAGTATGTAACAAAGGAGTTGAACTGATCTCCTCCAATCATCAAGTGATACCAGCTATGGCAGTCAGAAATATTAAGATATCAAGCATTTAAACAGTGCTTATATTTCTCTCCCAGTTCTTCTATGAGGTATATCAATATTCCCATCTCTAGAAAGATTTAATAACTGACCTACTTGACCTAATTCATAAAAGGAGGCCATTGCAAAAATGAACTAAATTTAAAAATATGCTTGTCTCTGTGGTTGTAGCTATCTTAAAAGAAACCATCAACAATATAACAACTGATTCAATTTATAGTTAAAAATAAGTAAATCTAATTTTGGTATCACCAACTGACACAGATAACATAAATCGCAGTATGCGGGTATACTAGCAGTTATTTTAACATTTGTTAAAGGAAAATATTTCAATAAATGTTAACATATATCTAAGTCACACTTTGAGTAACAATTTACATTTGGAAAACATGCATTATGTCAAACAAGGCTTGACATTTAAATTTGTCACTGGCAACGGAGAAATAAAACATGAATTTATTGCAATAATGAAAAACACTTTTGAACCTCTGAGGTTTTGTAAATATCGCAGTAGAAGACTAACACATCACCAAATATGTAAATTGCTTACCAGAGTCCAAAGAAAACATCACTATTAGCTAGCTACATTTTCATAGAATATTTTTTATAGAATATTTAAATGTTATGTGAATTGAATCTTTGAAATTGAATCTGGAGTTCAAATTTCGTTGTTAAAAACTTTCATTACAAGACTTGAACTTCTTTATGTATTTGGCTCCAGCTATAGCAGTTGTTGTTCAAAATGTCAATGAAAATCTTGTAACTTTGTATCCGAGTGTCCAGTGTAATTCTAGGCATGTAGTTTGATGGATGTATATTTTTTGGACGAAATGATGAAAAAATAAACTACTCAAGAAATTAAGTTCAAAAGCGTGATTTCAAAGTTATATGCAAACTCACATAATTTTGAATCAAAGTGTTATTTAGAAAGTCCATTTGTGCACATGTGATGCTCAAGTTGAGGGAAAAGTTACTCCATTTTTTTAGAAAACATTCATTCAGTAAAACTGTGGGGTTTTTATATGGCTTCATTCTCTATTCTACCATGTAGTAACAGATGACATTATATTGATGTATAATTAGAGCATAAGATAAATTATTTTGTTTCTCATTTATGTAAGTGCAAATGGAATTTCTATGACATTTGGAAAAAGCAGATCTGAAGTTCTCTCCAACCATGGCTTGCATGTCTAGGTCACCTAGTCTGCACAATAACAATGGAAAATAAGCCTAATGTGGCCCATCCAAAAACTATGTATAGGCTGCAATTTCCAGTGACAAACTAGCTAGTTGTTATTACGGTGCCTTAGAATTTTGTCATGCATAAGGAGTGATTCTTAGGCAATGTTCCATAAACCATTATGATAAAGGGGAAACATATATTTCTTTATTCTTATTTCTGTTATCACAGCATCCGGATATGTTTTTTTAAAAGGTTCTTTTAAAAAATGTTTTTTCCTAAATTGTGTTTCACTTAACATTCTTCATAAAGATGTTCATACATATAGTGAGTAAAATGCTTCTTGATCAAATTATTTGGGAGACCTGCATGATCATTAATCTCTAAAGGCTTAGTATAACGCAAAAAGTAGAGAAATATGCTTAATTCTACTTCATTTAATATTTTTGAAACTTACTTGAGTATAGAATCCTTTTGGCTTAACCTATGCATTGACCTATGCATTTTTTGTTTCAGATAATCTATTAAATCTACTAATCTACTAAAGTAAATATCAACTTGGGAAAAAGAGCATCAATCAAGGAGTCAGCCCTTCTTCAGCCTTGATGTACTCCTTTCCCAATTTGGAAGCAGCCAGCTGTTCATGTAAGGTTCCAACTGTTGATTCTTGATCTGCATACATGTTCCTTCAGGAGATAGGTAAGGTGGTCTAGTACTCCCATAACTTTAAGAACTTTCCAAGGTTTGTCGTGATCCACACAGTCAGACTTTAGTGTAGCCAATGAAGCAGAAGTAGATGTTTTTCTGAAATTCCTTTGTTTTCTATATGATCCAATGAATGTTGGCAATTTGGTCTCTGGTTCCTCTACATTTTCTAAGTCCAGCTTGTACTTCTGGAAGTTGAAATCCTGATGTGATGGTATTGGGAGGTAAGGCCTTCAGGAGATACAGTCAAGAAAGTAGAGCCCTCAGGGTGGGCTCTATATTGTCACCCTGCTTATTTAATATTAATGCAGAGTACATCATGTGAAATGCCAAGCCGGATGAATCACAAGCTGCAATCAAGATTGCCAGGAGAAATATCAACAACCTCAGATATGCAGATGATACCACTCTAATGACAGAAGGGAAGGGGAACTAAAGAGCCTCTTAATGCTGGTGAAAGAGAAGAGTGGAAAATTTGGCTTAAAACTGAACATCAAAAAACTAAGATCATGGTATTTGGTCCCAACACTTCATGGCAATTAAAAGGCGAAAAAAAATACCTGGAAACATCATCAGATTTTATTTTCTTGCACTCCAAAATCACTGTAAACAGTGACTGCAGCCATGATATTAAAAGGTGCTTGTTTCTTGGAAGGAAATCTATGAAAAACCTACACAGTATATTAAAAAACAGAGACCTCACTTTGGCAACAAAGGTCCATTTAGTCAAAGCTATGGTTTTTCCACTAGTCATGTATGGATGTGAGAACTGGACCATAAAGAAGGTTGAGTATTGAAGAATTGATGCTTTTGAACTGTGGTGCTGGAGAAGACTCTTGAGAGTTCCTTGGACCACAAGGAGATCAAGTCAGTCAATCCTAAAGGAAATCAACTCTGAATATCCGTTGGAAGGACTGATGCTAAACCTGAAGCTCTAATACTTTGGCCGCCTGATTTGAAGAGCTGACTCATTGGAAAAGACCCTGATACTGGGAAAGATTGAGGGCAGGAGGAGAAGAAGGCAGCAGAGGATGTGACTGTTGGATGGCATCACCAACTAGGTGGACATCAATTTGAGCCAACTCTCAAACAGGAGATAGTGAAGGATAGAGAAGCCTGGTGTGTGCAGTTCATGCATGACTTAATGACTGAACAAAAGCAACAATATGAACAATTCTTACTTAATGAATGAATAAACTGAGGTAAATAAGGTTTGGAACAACTTGCAATTTTAATTCATGCTGTTACCATTATTGTTTTCATTTTCAGTGGTGTTCTTTATGTGGTGGAGATGTTAATAGTCTTATACTATATGAATTCATTTTTTAAAAAAAAAAACAACTCATTTAAAAATAAACAACTCTTTTAGGTATATTGGAAATATTGATAATATTTGTCAAATAACATGAAGAACTTCAAGTGTAAAATCCTGTGGTTTATTATTTTTCTCAGCTAAGTCTTTAATTTTCCATCTGATGATGCAAAGAGGTTCCATGAAAGATCCTAATTTCAATGTTTTACTGATAGCATATATGACAATGTATCTGCATGCTCATTTCTACTTTCAAAAAATACATAATACATATTAAATGTATATGTCAGGAATAAATTTCAGGGCAATAATGAATAAAGCTTCCATGAAAATTACTGATGAGTGGCTAGCAAGAAAACACTATCAACATGTGATGACATTATAGCTACTTTTCACCCTCCATATTAATAACACTTTTTGGAACCACTTTAATTTTCCTGACATTAGCACTGAAATTATATGGTATTTTTATCATAATTACTTCAATCTGTATATTTTACAAAAGTAAAAGAATTCTAAGATGATAAAAATGCAATATACTATCAATGTTAAATTACCTTTAAAAATCCCATTATTCAATCTGGCATCAAAATAAAGCAAACAGTAAGCCAGGGAAGCTTGTTTAATGAAATGACTTTATCTTTCAGGATTATACTCATCATTTTGCCTTTAACTGTGCAGACTGGAACTATTTGTGACACAAACTGAATAATCCTCCATTATTTAAATAATTTGCAATCAAAGCACAGCCTGTGATTCTTCAGCTTATTACATATTTGCATGTTATAATCAATTAAAAGTTCATGTGTGCCCAACTGCACAAAACTCTGTTTAAAATGAAACTTCTCCAACAGTTCTGGCAGCTGTCCTGTCCGAATGTATATAATGTGGAATGGAATACATGAAGGACTCATGAAGCATATGTACATTTCCATTATCTATGCTCTAGATCAAGTGTTAAGAAATAACACTGAAGTAGAACATATTTTCTGAATAAGTTCAGATTTATAACCTATGGCATTAAATATTCCGAATAACACTGTGGAAGTGTTGAAATCACAGAAGGCAATCCTACATAAGAAAAGCATTAATTGATGTCAGAGACTGTAAAGACTATTACTCAATAGTAAAGACTGCCCTCCTCTTTTGTTTCCATATTTTTGTATCTATAACTTGCTTCTAAGCAAGAGATTTGGCTTACGATGCAGCATAGGGACTCTCATAACCAGGTCAGCATACACAAGGGTGATTTTCTTGGTCTCTAAGGAAACAATGAGCTAACAGAATGTTATTAGTCTTCTTACTCAAAATAACTAGATGTATACCAGAAAGTAGCATGGAGGCACAGTGATATTTGTGTTACAGAACAGAATGATGATAAACAAAGATGTAGAATCACTGGTTATAGTGAAGTTTAGAATAAAAGAATAGTGGGACATATAAGAGTAAGGTTTTAGATAAGTCAAATAGATCAATCAAATATGAGTATCAAAGAACACTGAAAGCAAACAGACCACCCAAATAATATTACTGAATGCTGGGTAAAATTCATGTGCATTGTAGAAATCAGGTTTCAGAAACATGATGGAAATTATGTACTGAAACAACTAATTTCACTGCAAATTTTTGGAATAAAATAGTTCACATTACTAATCACTTTTATAACTAAATAAATTTTATGTGAGAAAACAACTTAATACTTGGGGAGATGCTTCCTTATCAGAATTTCCAAGAGACACTAATTGAGATGACACCAACATTTTCGTTTTCTTTTAAGCTTCTTTCCTCATAGGAGAGGCTTGCCAGGTGGCTCAGTGGTAAAAAAAAAAAAAAAATCTCCTGCCAATGCAGGCGATACAAGAGTTGTGGGTTTGAGCTCTGGGGCAGGAACATCCCCTGGATTAAAAAATGGCAACCCACTCCAGTATTCTTCCTGGAAAATTCCATGGACAGAGGAGCCTGGTGGGCTACAGTCCATGGGGTTGCAAAGAGTCAGACACAACTGAGTAGAGCATACACATGCTTACAGCAGAGATGGTCAACAGTGACAACTCTACTGATACTGTACGATTTTACTCTCCTTCCTCAGACCAGCTGGTTTTATCTGAATCAGTGATGGTTGACAGAACTGAATGGTAATGATCAAAATCTTTCTATATGCAATTTGGAACATTCCCAGTTAGTCTGAGCTGGTCCTTCAAATTTGAAACTGGGTGAAAGCCATGTCTGTGTTTAGTTGCTCAGTTGTGTCCGACTCTGCAATCCCATGGACTGTAGCCCTCCAGGCTCCCCTGTCCATGGGGATTCTCCAGGCAAGAATACTGGAGTGGGTTTCCATGCCCTCTCCAGGGGATCTTCCCAACAAAGGGATCGAACCCAGGTCTCCCACATTGCAGGCAGATTCTTTACCATCTGAGTCACCACGGGAGCCCAAGCATACTGGGTGGGTAGCATATCCCTTCTCCAGGGGATCTTCCTGACCCTGGAATCGAACCAAGGTCTCCTATATTGCAGGCAGATTCTTTACCAACTGAGCTACCAGGGAAGATCTCGAAAGCCATGTGGGAGTGAAGCAAAGAAATTTGGTTTGCTGAGAGAAAAATGAATAAATGTGTAGTCAAAAGTAGGAACCAGAGAGGGGGGGCAACCACTTCCTAGCTCATGAGAGCTTGCCAAATCGTTTTCTTTCATTTTTTCAACTATTCAAATTGATCTTGGGTTCTTTGAGTTAACCAGGCATTGTGCTAAGCATCGCATCGTCTCATTCTAAACGTTACGAGAGGGTTGTTCAGTAGGTAGTATTATACATAATTTATAAATGAGGAAAGAGAGACACAGAGAGATTAACTTGCTACACACTAGGTAGTGAGGGGTGGTATCAGAATATGAATCTAGAGTAGCTGATTTCAAAGTCTCCATGTTAACCAGAATGCCTTTAAGGAGGCAAATACATATTACAAGTTAGTAATTTGGATTGAACTCAATACAGAGAGGGCCCCAGAATGTTTCTGCAGACTCTGTATTTCACAGCTGTAATGAACATCATTCAAACTTTTCCACTGATTCGTTGAAGAAAGGAAGTGAGTCCTGTGTATCAATGCAATCTGCTTGGCACATAACAGTCTTTTGGTGAAATTAGTTGTAGCTTCCCAGGTGGCATAGTGGTGAAGAATTCACCTGCCAAGCAGGAGATACAGATTCGATCCCTGGATCAGGAAGATCACCTGGAGAAAGAAATGGCAACCCACTCCAGTATTCTTGCCTGGGAAATCCCATGGACAGAGGAGCCTAGCGGGCTAGAGTCCACGGGGTCACAAAGAGTCAGGCATGACTTAGCAACTAAACAGCAACAGCAAAATTAGCTGTATAATAAAAATAAAGTATTCTTGGTTCAAGCTGCATAATACCAAATAAATAAGACTATCTAAATCCAAACCTTGATGTCTCTTTTTACTGTTCTATTTTAGACAAAAATCTACAGCCTTCTGGGTCTGAATGACCACTGCTTCTTACAAATTCATGCCTCGTTATGTATGTGTCAGTGACAAATGCTGTTAATGTAAATATGTATTTAAGGCACAGGACAGCACACTACAAGTAACAACAGAAAGGTCTTTACGCTAGAGAAGCTTAAAATAGTCACACTCAAACACTGGTAACACTGTAAATATCTAATTTTTAGTGTATTCAATACATGGGAAGGGCTGAATTCTGACAGACTAGGAAGTGATCACCTTTGCAGGTGGTAATAGAAAGCTTCATGTTGTATAACTTAAACTGTGCTTGGAAAAATTACTAGCATTAAGATGGGCTATATGGAGGGTGAAAGGTGGAATACTGAAAGTAATCCATTCAAGAGGTACAAATTTACATTAATCCTTTGAGGAGTTAAAAAGAGAGAAGTCAGATCATATGGAGGGAAGAGTGGTGGGATGTAAGATCACAAAGATAGCAGCCCCAGGCTCCAGAAGACAGAGAAGTCAGGCTGAACAGTTTGGACCATCATTTTCTGCATTAGTACAAGCACTGAATGGCAGAAAGAAAAAAAAAAGGGAGAGAGAATAAGGCAATGAATAGCAAAGACCTCAAAAAACTTCAAATGAGAGAGGAGTCTTGAGCATTCTCTCTCCCCCTGCTGCCTTTAATGGAAATAATCAACAGGAATGCTGGATGATTACAGTATATTTTTTTCTCTGTGGGAGAGGGAGATTATGTACTCAGAACCATAAAGCATTTTGCTTGCAAAATTAATTCAAATTGACTTGCATGGGAGCACTGTCACATGAATTGAAAACAGCTGAAGAATGGGTAGGGGAAAAAAAAGTCATGATAAACAGCAATCAAACCACTTGGAAAATACCTGGTACTTTGGCCTTGGGGACCTCTGCAAAGCCCAGTTTTATTTAACATCTTCATTAATGAATGGGAAGATGAGAGTAAAAAAAAAATCATTATAGTCACATATAGAAAATGGAGCACATATCAATGAGAACAGAGTTCTATTTTCTTTCAGAAGGAAAATGATTGTAGGTTCGGATTTCATATGGAGCACATCATTTCACAGAGAAACCTCTAAATTGACACCCAGAAATCTCCATATTCATAGTAGAGAAAAGTAAAATATGTGGACCCAATATGCAGCAGGAAGGAATAATACTGGGAAATGGCTGTTTGATACAAGTGGGTGCACAGCTGTCTCATATCACAGGCAAGCTAACTGTAACCCATATGTAACTTTAGCAATAACCTGAAACTCTGTTCGCGTGTGTGTGTGTGTGTGTGTGTGTGTGTGTGTGTGTGTGTGTGTGTGTGTGTGTTCGGTTCGGGGTGTGTGTGTGTGTGTGTGTGTGTGTGTGTGTGTGTGTGTGTAGGTGCTCAGTCATGTCCTACTCTTTCCGACCGCAAGGACTATAGCCTACCAGGCACCTCTGTCCATGAGATTTCCCAGGCAAGAATATTGGAGTGGTTGCCATTTCCTACTCCAGGTTCACATTTATGTTCCCTGCTTATTATACAGAACAGTAGAAAACATCATCCAAAAGAAATGGATCAGAAGAATTAAGTGTTTGGATAGAAAGTTAGCCAAGGTGATGAGTATGGATAACACAGCTGTATACATTGTGGTCTGAAGGAAAAATAGATAAAGGTTGAAGTAAAAGTGTAAGTCGCTCAGTTGTATCCAACTCTTCCAGGCCCCATGAACTGTAGTCTGCCTGCCAGGCTCCTCTCTCCACGGAATTCTCCAGGCAAGAGTACTGGAGTTGGTTGCCATGCCCTTCTCCAGGGGATCTTCCCGACCCGGGGATCAAACCCAGATCTCCTGCACTGCAGACAGATTCTTTACCATTTGAGCCATCAGTGAAGCCCAGATAGGGGTTGGGGTGGAGGCAAAAAGAATTTTGCAGCATGATAAATCAGCTAATGGGGGAATGATTAGTTAGCCTTTGAACCAGTTTCCCAAGGAAGTAAGACTTCAAACTACAGTTTGAAGGCTATGAGGTCTTTATCTAGCCTACTGCAGTTAGGGTAAAAAGAAAGTATTAACAAGAGGGTATTATGGATAAAGGTCATTTTCCAATTTATATTTGTGAGTTTTCCTATAATGTGGAAGTGTTTTGAGAGCCTGTAAAGAAGAAAATATTTGCACTGTTTTATAGTGACTTTACTGGAGAAGGGCATGGCAACCCACTCCAGTATTCTTGCCTGGAGAATCCCATGAACATAGAAGCCTGGCGGGCTACAGTCCATGGGGTCTCAAATAGTCGGACATGACTGAGCAACTAACACACACACACACACACACACATATACACACACATAATGACTTTAAACGTACAAACAGAACATCTACTAAACAATTAAAACATGCATGACAATCTTACTTTGCAGGAGTACACTGTGACTACTGCTGATTTATTCAAAATAATTGTATATATCAAAGACAAAATATAACACTTGTTTCATATGCCAAAGCAGGGCTGGACTTTTTTAAAAAACTTTATTCATAATTGCTAAGTTTCCATGTGGGAAATCTACATGTGAAATTGTGCTTCATCTAAACTTCAGTGTATGCTTAATGACTATCTTGAATTTCTTAAATTATTTATCTTAATTACCTTACGGGTTGGGTATGCTTTTTGTTTTTCTAAAAAATAATGAATACAAAGCTACTCTGGAACAAGACTGTTCTTCATTATACTGGCATTTGCATTATATAGTATAATATCCATTCCCTTTAGAATTCTTTTCTATCACTGCCCAAATAAAGAGCTTTTCTATATCCACTAATGTGCTCTTTTTCTCCACTTCAGCATTATTATAATCTTTATTAGCCTCCCCACACTCAGTGTGGGCCTGAACGCTTGTCATTATCTTTCTTCTCCTTTGGTAGAAAGCAAAGCCAAAACAAGGTTCTGGCAAAACTCACCCTGACCATAACCAAAATATTTGAGATTTGCAGTGTTCAAATACTTCTCCTCATCCTTCTCCTTCAAGTTTGGGGAGGAGGAATAATGCACAAAACCAGATTTTTTAATCAAAATCTGAATGTCAGAACAGAATATCCAGTTTTTCTCTTGATTCAAGAGAATCCACATAAAATACTAACAACGGATTCACAGTCCATTAATCTAAACTTGAGTTATTTTCAACTTTAGAAGTAAATACACAGGCTCTCTGTCTCAAAGAAATCAGAAAACAGAACAAAGAGACATTAAAACAAGAAAAACCATAAACCTCGATTTTGAAGTGACTCTATGAAGGACTACTGCTTGTTCTTTCTGCCCTATGCAGAGAGGATACTCTGTCTCCATTTTAGTATAAATCTGATTTAAGTCAATATTCTGAAATCTCTCTCAAATGAATAAATTATTCTGAATGATCCTAATAGCCCTTAAGATCAGCACAAGAAAATATTTCCAAAAGAATGTTTATCCTCTTTGAATGGAAGACGAGAGTAAATACAAAAGTGGAACTTGCAACAAGATTCAGAGGTGATACCCAGGAGAATGTGATGGCTTGCCCGTTGTGTGTACAGGGAGTACAGAGAACTCAGTGGGGAAAAGGCTTTCCACCAAAGCAAGGAGGCAGGTGTACCCTGTGATCTTCTATAAAAACAAAAGATGGAAAAAGAGCAATAGTGGAATTTCTGAGACGTAAGAGCATAATCCACTATAAACAAACACAATAACCATTCATTTTATTCTTGTAAAAATATATTTGGAAACACTTATTAAAATTTTCCAGGAAACAACGCTATTTACACACATGCTTAGACTGTATAGATTAATCAATATTAAATGTTCCAGAAGGTGAACGAAATAATGCTAATGTAATTAGAAGGAAGGTACATCTTCAGAGTGTGTACAGAGAGGACAGTGAATGTTCTATATGATGCTGCAATGGTAAACTCATGTTGTCATATACTTGTTAAAACCCACAGAATTTATAGTCCATGGGATTGCAAAGAGTTGGACATGACTGAGCCCCTGAACAATAACAACAGAATGTACAACAGAGTGAACTTTAATATAAACCATAAACCATTGCCTTTAGCTAATAACAACATATCAACATTTGGCTGGTCAATTGTAACAAACATACTTAATGTAACATGCTAATAATAGTGGGAAAAGGGTGAGGGGAATATTCAGGTTGTCTATAGAAATTCTCCATACATTCTGCTCATTTTTATGCAAACCTAAAACTAAAAATAAAGTATATCAATTTTTTAAATAAGGCTAATGGCTTAAAAAATAACAAGTATTTAACACAAAGTCTTATTAAAACATAAAAAAATAGAGGGATGACAATAGAGTCTATCATAAATTCAATTAATTTTCAACACCTCTTTATTATTCCTTATTCCTTAGTCCTGATCTTAGTATTACTGTTAGAATTATGTTCTAATGGGTTGAGACTGAAAAAGTTTGAGAACCTCAATATAAAATGCTAACAAAAGGTGCCATGTAGGAAAAAATATGTACTCAAATAAGCAGTGAAATCTAGAATTGAGAGTAACTATGCATATTCTGGGGTTTCCACAGTGGTTCAGCAGTAAAGAATCCACCTGCCAATGCAGGAGACACAGGTTTAAACCCTGAGTTGGGAAGATACCCTGGAGAAGGAAATGGCAACCCACTCTGGTGCTCTTGTCTGGAAAACCCCATGGACAGAGGCACCTGGCGGGCTACAGTCCATTGGGTCACAAATAGTCAGACAGGACACAGCAACTAAACAACAGCTGCAACAAAGCAAACAAATGCATTGATATTTTACATCAATTAAGCCAGAAGTCAGCCCATGTTTTGCTTGTTTCTTTTTGTTTCTGTCTACAATTAAAGACCAGTTTCAGGAAAAAAAAGTTTACAAATCCTCTGCTTATTTTATTCAAAGTGAAATGGAGTACTGAGTCCTACATTTTGGAGCTAAGGTATAAAAACTCTGAAGAGTTACTTACTTCATTGAACTGTCAAATGCTAAAGAGAGAGCTGAGTGGCTGTTTCTTTTAACTACCAAAATACTGCTTTCTGGTTCTGTCTTGAAAACAGGAATACAGAAGTAGCTTTTTAATCAACCATTATCTTTTCTATTTCTTTAGTGGCTGAGGGATGACATGGTCCATCTGGGTACATTATCCTATCTTATCCTACAACAACTCCGCAAGACAGATGACATAATAGCCACTCATGCCTGCTTAACAGACAGGAAAGCTGAGATTCCCCCAGGTCCTCAAAATTCAGAGGGTATTACAGATATAGCTGGGATGTGGAAGACCCAGGTTTGATCCCTGGGTTAGGAGGATCCCCTGGAGAAGGGAATGGCAACCCAATCCAGTATTCTTGCCTGGAAAATTCCATGGACAGAGCAGCCTGTTGGGCTACAGTCCATGGGGTCGCAACAATTTAGCATGCACACATGTGTTATACATTTTGTTGAATGTATTATGATCTATTAATACCAATTAATAATGAGAGACTTTTATTTTGGGGGGCTCCCAAATCACTGCAGATGGTGACTGCAGCCATGAAATTAAGGAGGCTTGCTCCTTGGAAGAAAAGCTATGACCAACCTAGAGAGCATATTAAAAAGTAGAGACATTAATTTGCCAACAGATGTCTGTCGAGTCAAAGCTATGGTTTTACCAGTAATCATGTACGGGTGTCAGAGTTGAACTATAAAGAAAGCTGAGAGCCAAAGAATTGGTGCTTTTGAACTGTGGTGTTGAGAAGATTCTTGAGAGTCCCTTGGACAGCAAGGAGATCCAACCAGTCAATCCTAAAGTAAATTAGTCCTGAATATTCAATGGAAGGACTGATGCTGAAGCTGAAACTCCAACACTTTGGCCATCTGATTCGAAGAACTGACTTACTGGAAAAGACCCTGATGCTGGGAAAGATTGAACACAGGAGAAGGGGATGACAGAGGATGAGATGGTTGGATGGCATCACCAACTCAACGGGCATGAGTTTGAGTAAACTCAGAATGTTGTTGATGGACACGGAGGCCTGGCAGGCTGCCATCCATGTGGTTGCAAAGAGTCGGACACGACTGAGCATCAACTGAACTGAATAGCATGTGACCCACTCTAGCTCATTTAAAACTTTCTCTGAGGTTAATTTTCTCTTCAGCTCCAACTCTTCTTTTGTATAAACTAAAAGTCTAAGAACTATCCAAAACCTACTTATGTCCAGAGGGACACCTAATTGTTTGGAGGAGTTCACCTCCTAGTAGGAGTATCAGTATCCTGGAAGACCTGGGTTTAAAATGGCCTCAGTCTCTTTCCAGCTGAATACCCTTGGACAAGTCACTTACACTTAATCAGCCTCATTTTTTTCATCTACAAAAAATACTAAATATCTCTTTTTACATTGCCATTGTTAGTACCAAATAAATTTATGTACTAAATAAAAGTATTTTTATGGCAAGACAATGAGAAAGAATGACATGTTATCACATGTGCCAAACACATACATATTCCTCCCAGCTGTGTCATAAACTACTTGAATGACCTTGAGCAAAAACTGTAACCTTTCTGCTACTTCTGTACAAGTATAGAGAGAAAAGAACAGAAAGCATTTCAGTTATCACATTACTCTAACACTCTGATAACTCATTCTCAAAGTAATAGTGCTGCCCAAGCTCCAGGGTGTCAGGGACTTTTGCTTCTGTTTTTGTTTTTGTTTTTTTCCACTGCTATCTTCACTACCATAACCCTGGTTATAGTAAAGAAGAAAAGTTAGGCTCTGACTCTTTCTCACTACTATAACTATTAATAACTCTAGTATGTATACATATATAACCTACTAACCAAACTAAACAACTACTATAACTAACTAACCAAACCACGCACAAACTAAGTAAGGCACACATAGTTTGATAGTTTGTACCTGGAAGAGTTCTAACCACAAGCTAAGGGCCTAATATATATCTGCTGAATGAATGAATGCAGCGAGTTTGCATAAAAGTTAACTTTTCTGTAACAAGGTACTCCTAGACATATACAGAAAAAAAAGAAAAGAAAAGGGAAAGAGACTCCAAATTACTACTATAAGGCGGAAGACACACATACACACACACACACACAGAGTCTATCTCATACACTGTGGTTACAAAGTACAAGCTGAAGCCAAAATTCAAAGGATGTGCCCTAAGGTGAAGTACTCAAAACTAGGAAGAAACTCTCTCAGCATGTAACAATGAGAAAAATTAAAAAATAAAGTCCCTCCGGAAACAAAATAAAATCTCAATGTTTGTGCAATATTGCAAAATGACTCCATGATAATGTCAATATTGCAGACTATCAGCTTAAGTAATTGAAGAGAACCAGGTGGAAACTGAGTCACACAGAAGGATTTGCTTAGTCTTCCGACAGCAGCCTTTGCTCAACCTTGGGCAGAAGAGGTCATGGAAATATGCCAGCCCTGGCTTTCTGAAGCTTCCAACTAAACAAAAAAGTTGGAAATTCAGATTTTACATGAAATCTCCCAGTCTTTAAGTGCTGGCAATGAATCCATACAGACAGAGTCAAAAGCAAAGAAACATAAAAACCTGATGGACTGGTGGATCTCAGTATGAAAACAGAAATGCAACAGAAGATCAAAGAAAGGATGTGTACTGGGTGCCAACACTGCCCAGTTCTACTTTCTGTCACACTTATTTAATCTACATGCAGAAGTACATATCAGTAACGTATGGCCCATTTCATAAATTAAAAAACTATTATCCTTCTAACAAATATTTATTGAAGTTCTATGATATGCCAGGAACTGAGCCAAGTTTTAGAAACACTGTGCAGTGGTAAATATGAGCTTGCCACAAGAAATCTAAAAGCTTAAAAGCCAAAAAAAAAAAAAAAGAGTACAACAGGTGCACTGATGGTTTATAAGAAGTGTATGGAATGTGTACATGACTACAGGGATGAATAAGTGTTTATTCTAAGTTACCTGTCCAATAATCAGGCCTACATTTAAGGTACTATTTTGATTAGTCTAAAAATAAAAGAATAAAATTCTTTCCTAAGGTCTGAAGTTCAGGAAAATGTTCCAGGGAAAAAAATCCAGAATATTCTTCTTTACTTAGTAAAGGCTTTGAGACTGGAGGAACTCTAGTCAAGAAAGTCTCAGGAGAGTATTTTCTTAGGGCATTATTGGGCTATATATAATGACAGTTCTCTGAGATCAAGTCTTTGAAGAATATCCTGCCTGATTCACCCCACTCTAGTACCTGCCAGACTACCATTTTCACCCTGATGGCAGATTGTTGCTCTGTTTTGTTTTTTCCAAGGCTACTTTAAAGAGTTAAGAGGCAGGAAAGAGCACAGGGTACCTTAAAATGCCACAAACTTGTGGTTCTTCTACCAAGATTTAGTCCTTCTCTTGACTGTTCCCAGAACTACTCCAAGAGTTTGGTAGATTTCCAGAGTCCTGAAAAGTTGATTCTTATAATGCTTTTCACTTGTTCTCATGGCTTTTATGGAAGAGAAAATTTTCAGATATCTTTACTAATAAATTTTTGCTAACATTATGTCAATGATCTATATTTCAGTTAGAATTAGATTATCTATTCATAAATGACTCAACCTAATAACAAAATATAAAAAGAACATGCAAATTTTAATGTTATTTCTTGTACTTTTATGTTTATTTTCTTTAAAATATAATTTTAAAAGCTTCTTCAATTTGCATTTGGGTGAGTTTAACACAAAATGTAACACCTGGGTTTGATACACATTCCTCATACTTGGATAAGTACACATTTCACTAAGTTTTTCTAATTTAATTTCTTTTTCTTCAATATTAACACCAGGCATTAGCAGTGTGGTTATATTAGCTAGTGGTTTCAAAAGAAATCACTCAAAAAATTGCAAGAGTTTTGAAAAAAATACTCTTTGAAAATCTCTGAACAAAATTAACAATATACTAACAATTATAATAGAAACAAAAAGTAAGGACGAGGTTTTTAGAATGCCTGGAAATAGCTCATTCCCGATATGAAAGATAATGTTTTTATAAAGAAGTCAATTGTGCTTTATACAGAAATCACATTTAAAACTGAGTCATTTCCCTAAAACTATCTAGCTGCAACAACAACTACAACATCAGATTTACCCTCACAGTTACACTCTGTCCAAACTTTTCTGAATAACTACTGAATGAAAATATGACAAATACAAAACTAAATTCAAAGAGAATATGACATATATTCTGAGGCTTTAAGAAATTAATTTTATCCCAATATGTCAACCTCTTCTCAGAAAGGGCAATTCAAAATATTTATGTAATAAATCATCTTTTATATATGAAAACATACAGAGAACAAAATGTATTTACAGGTTCTCACAGATGGATGTTAGCTAGACATCTTCCTGTACAGGAGGTATACTTAAAGATGAAAGAAAGAAAATAACTCAGAGGTGGCCAGTGAGGGGAAGAAGGAAGAAAAAAATGGAGACAGGAAGAACATAAGAAAGATAAAAGACAGATTAAGCAAACATATACCTTTATTTGGCACTGGCTATACTGAATACAAAACTGAGTGTTTTTATGTTCAATTACAAATTGAATAAGAATTTTTTTCACATGGTTTACCTTCATGTTTAATATCATAACAATCTATTTGTATTTATTTATATTACATCTCTAAATGTAACTATATTATTTAACAACTAAAAAGAAATACCAACTTAACTAAAAAAGAGAAAGCACACAGAGATGAGGATGTTAACATATGTATTATTAGGTACAAGAACAATTAATACTACTTGTCCTATTTCCAGGACTTCCCCAGTGGCTTAGTTGTAAAGAATCTACCTGCAATGCAGGAGCCTCAGGAGATTCAGGTTCAATCCCTGGGTCAGAAAGATCCCCTGGAGGAGGGCATGGCAACCCACTCCAGTATTTTTGCCTGGAGAATCCCATGGAAAGAGGAACCTGGCAGGCTATCGTCCATAGAGTCAAAAAGAGTCAGGCATGACTGAAATGACTTAGCACACATGTCCTATTTCCACAGAAATAATGTTCTAATGTGCTGCAGTCCATGGGGTCACAAAGAGTCGCACACGACTGAGCGACTGAACTGAACTGAACTGAATGTTCTAAATAAAGGACAAATATACATATCTGGTATATTCATCAAGTGGAAAAAGATGTTAAGTTTTGGTTATTTTGGTTGTTATAACCAGATTTGTTATGATATTTGATTCCTTAATTAGATTGAAATTAACCTTCAAGGTCATATGAAATATTATTAGTATGCATAATTTTAAAAATTAATTTCATGTATATACTATATAATTAAGTTTTAAGTATTCAAATCATTTAAATATTAAAGTCATTAAGTAATAAAAATATTCCATCAATGTCTATATTGTTTTCAATATAATAGTCATACAATACAGTTAATCCTTTCTGTGTAATACAATGATTTTATGTCACAATATTTTACTTATGTTTTCATTCTCCATCAGAAAATATGAATGTGTTTTTCATTAAGCAAAAGATAAGGAATACTATATATAATATATGTTTTAAGATGGTTAGCATTATAAATATTATCAATATGTTTATATTTTAAAACACCTTACCTGATTTTCACCCCAAAGACTTTATTTTTAATGTATACCATACAATAATTTACTAATTAAAACAATGGTGGATTATAAAAACCATCCAACGAGCATCTTTTCTGAAAGTTCTCAATAGAGAAAAATTCAAGAATTAAAAGAAAACCTTTGAATGATGACTAATGATATTCTGAGTAATTTTTTAATCACAACGGAATTTAAAGGAATTTCTTATAATATTTTCATTCCCTAAATGGTGAATGAATCATAATAAACTCTTCCCACTGTTTGATTCAACACTGGTCATTGACACATCAACTGTTACTTCCTAGTCAATACAAACAAGCTAAGGGCATATTACAGCAAATCTCTTTATTTTTTTTCTTTTTCAGATAAATCAATTCTAAAAATTTGTTGGTTCCTTCTACCTAAAACTCTCCTGAATGCTGAAAACCTTCACATTTTTTAATGGAGAAACATTCAGAGAGGAAAATAATACATTTGTTGTTCGTTCATTAAAATCTCTTCCCAATTTCTCTGCTTTCCCCAAGCAGACCTAATTTGACCTCCTTCTCCTTCACATATACCTCTTTTCTTAATGACAAGAATGTCCAGAGAACACAACTATACAATATTTACGATGATGTCTATTCAAGTAGTTTAAGCTGCAGGGAAAATTTCAGAAAGACTCACCCCATTTTTTGGAAAAGCAATCCATCCCAAATCCCCCATGACAGTCCGTGAATCCAACAAATTCACTGAAAGGGAAAGAACACAAAACTGTGTGAATTATACAAAAATACATCACTATTTTCATAAAGTTATTAAAAGCACATATTGTTTCCATAACTGAAAGTAGATTAAGCATTCATTATGATGAATACAAGAGTAACAATTTAAAGAAAGCATTATTAGGATGCAAGAGAACCAGTGATTTTGAATAACTATTTGGAGAACAATTACAGCAAAAGTATATAAACAAGTCATTACCCTAAATGTTTTTTTTTTTTTTAGTCAAACAAGAATAAAGGAAAAGAGTGAATAAAAAAAAAGAATAAAATGAAAGGTCCACAGGAAACCCAAAAGGACCATCTCCCTTTTTTTAAAGACTGTAGGTCTTGGGATTAAGCTGCAGCCATAAAATTGCAGCTAAGTATACTCTATTTTCTTCTGGAAAGCTGTTATGAAGCAATTAACAAATAATTTACATTAAACAGCAATAAACTATTCCCAAGCTTGTAACATTTTTTGTGATATTAACCAAAATCTGTAATCCAAATTGCAAATTTAATTAAGAAATAAATCTACAGACACTTTACCAAGCTTAGAAAATTGTAGCAGTTCTCAAGGTTGTTGCTATAGTTAAGTGCCTGTTGCATTCCCAAAGATACTTTCTACTTATATACAACCACAATCCAGAAATGTGTTTCTTACAGTACTGTTAGCTACGTTTTTGAAAGGCATATCTCAATTATGGCTGAATACCTTAAAATATTTGTGACTTCCAAGACAGAAATCATCAATGCAAAAAGAAGGAATGTAAGAGTATGTACACACACATGCACGCACACTCACACTCACAAACTCATGTACTCACACACACACACATACATACATATATACATAGATACTCAAGGAGTTTATATTTTAACAGGTTCATCACCTATCCCTATGAAATTAAAGTAGTTTGATTTTTCTAGTAGTCATGTATAGATTGGACATATGGACGAGAATTGGACCATAAAGAAGGCTAAGCACTTTTGAACTGTAGTGTTGGAGAAGACTCTTGAGAATCCCTTGGACAGCAAGGAGATCAAATCAGTCAATCCTGAAGGAAATCAACCCTGAAAATTCATTGGAAGGACTGATGTTGAAGCTCCAATACGTTGGCCACCTGCTGCAAAGAGCCGACTCACTGGAAAAGACACTGATGCTGGGAAAGACTGAGGGCAGGAGGACAAGGGTGCGACAGAGGATGAGATGGTTGGATGGCACCATCGACTCAATGGGCATGAGTTTGAGCAAACTCCAGGAGATAGGGAAAGACAGGAAAGCCTGGTGCGCTGTAGTACATAAAGTCGAAAAAGTCAGCTTGAACAACAACAAATGGTGTTAATGTGGTCAAATGTTTCAGATCTAGATGATAGAACGTTATCTTTCAAATATATTATACCTAAACTGAAAGGATCTACCTGGCATGCTTTGCAGCTGAACCACTTTGAATGAGGATGGCAGTTGCACCCAAAAGAAACAACTAGGTTAACCCTGAATACATATGTTACACACAAAGGTAATAGTCTATATTAAATTATTAATGCAAAAAAAGAAAAAACTTAAAAACCTTAAAAAACAAGATATATACTCAATACTGTAACATACAACTGTCTATTGTCATTAAGTTCTGAGCTCTTTAACAATAAAAATGCATGTTTACAGAACGTTTGTATTAACTTGAACCTACATACAATAAGGTTTTTTCCCCTAAATTATTTATAAAATTTGCAGAATAATTATTGCTTAGAGGAAATTGACCCAACTGAAAAAATTGTTGTTTTAAAATAACAAAAACCAAAACCAAACAAACCCAAAATATTCCACCACCCTCTAACCTTGCAAACCTTCCACTCACTCCACTAAATCTAATTTTGCAGGTAGATTTGAATTTTTTTCTTTTAACTCTACTGTTGGCTCTTCTGGTTTCTATGGGAATTAGGCTACATTAAACTTAAATGTCCTTGTCCTCATTTTAGTCTTTTCTGGGTCACTAGGGCTGTGTCTAGACATGACTAAATATCAGGGGAGTGCAGAACCTAAATTGTTCTGTTTATTCATCTTTATGAGTCATTTTATTCACCTTTGATACTGAGCAGTAGCATATCTGTTTGGACTAAAGTAGAGCAAATGGGCAAACTAAAGGTGTTCTACTATGATGGCAGCTAAACTGAACTTAATTCCTTGATAACAAAGGAATGTGCATAGGAATTCTAGGATTCCTAACTAGCCTGCCATGAGAAACACAGCACTCTTTGTAAACTTCGTAATATGTGCATCTTGAAATATTCATTATTATCAACACGATTCCAGATGTCTAAAATTTAGTTATTCTCATTTGAATTAACCTTAATCAAAATGACTATTTTTACTCTTTGTGGTTTAGAAAATATACATATATGAAAATAAATGAATGACCTCAAAATAATAGCTCTGCTGTTAATATCATTTATTGGGAGTTTTCAATATTGGAATTGTTACTGAATACATGAAAATAACTACAACAGGAATGTATACTGCCTTTCTTTTGTTGGTCTTGTCAAAAGATTTTCTTCAAATAAATAGATTAGGAAGTTTATAGGAAATACATGCATGTCACTTTTGAGTGCTACCTAAAATTGCTTTCCTCCTAGAAACAGATGATTTCATAAAATTCATAATGCAAAGCACATATTTACATATACCATTTTTACTGAACTGGAAATTGAGGGGAAAAAAGAAAAATTAGGTATTTTAGGTAATTACCTGCAGACTACTATATTATAATTTTGTTCATATAATGCAGAGTAAATTGGGATTTGATGCCTCAAGGAAAATAACTATCTAAAATTAGATCTATATACAATTCGATAGAAAGATAGATACAGATAGAGAGTATGAGAGTTTTTGCATATCTCCAAGTTTTGCACATGCTGCTTTAGCTCTCTCAAATACCCTTCCCCCTTTGTGAACTGCTAACTCTTCATTTGTACTTCAAAACGTATTTTAGAAACTGCCTTCCCAGGAAACCATTTCTGATTCTCCTTTTCCTAAATGTGGGTGAGGTAATATTACTGAATATTTCATTAACACCCAATTCTAATCTCCAAATCATAGAATACACAAAACTGTTTTGTCCTCTTAAAAGAACACCATGTTTTTACTCATGCCTATGAAAATAGCCTGCACTCAGAACATATGTATAGTTGTTTGCTTTATGAATGGATCATTTGGTCAATGGGCAGATCAGGAGAGTGTGGCTGAATCAACACACACCAGTGGTTCTCAATATGGGTATCTAATAATGTCTAGAGATATTTTTGATAGTCAAAACTGGGAAGTAAGGGAGTATGTGCTACTGGCATCTCATGGTTCTGAAGAAGCCAGGCATGCAACTGACTAAATAAGCATCCTTCAAAGCACAGCAATATTCTCCACCCTCCAGGAAAGACTTATCTGGCTCAAATTTCACCAATACCAAAGCTGAGAGACCCTAGTGTACACCTACGGTGTTACTATAAAATGTCCACTTCCACAATTCCTTGCACAATACATCAGTAGCATGACCTTCGTTAACAGAAGCTAACATATTTGGAAGAATTCCTTATGAATCAAAATACTACTCCTATCTAGGAAAATGAAAGCAATAAAAATTATAGCCTTATTTAGAGAAAAAAACAGCATTATGAATACCCAGTACTTCTAATTTAGTACTTCTATTTTAGTAACCAATGTAACAATTATTACAAGTATGTTCTAATAATTTCTAAACATTCATGATGGTATGCATGAAAAAGTTTTATGCCACTAATATTATCAAATGCTTCTATATCCTCCATTACTTAAGCTACTAACATAACACCAGTTTAGACATAGGATATATATAAATATGAACTTTCAGAATTTCCTTTTCCAATTTCATTACTGAATTTATTAAAAAAGGGTTTGGCAGTAATGGAGCACAGCCACTAAGAATCTTCTGTGCTACAATTACAGTAATTAAATTGCTCTGAACAGTATATATGCTTGTTGTAAACTGCAATGAATACACAAAGAGTATTGATCTTCATTGTACAACTTAATTAAAACTTGTCCGGGAGAAACCACTAATGAATATAATTAGAGGAAATGTTTGATACCACATTTACTCCGAAGGACATTAATTAGATATCAGAAATGCTATGGAAAATGTTTTATCCTATTATTTAGATTTTGCAATAAAGCCACACCATCAAACTGAGAGAGTCTTGAAGGTCATTTTCCCTCAGCCTCTGTACTTTTAAAATGAAGATGGGCATATTGGTTGGTACTCTAATCAGCAACTAAGAAGACTGATTCTCCAACAGAAATAACTCTACAGAGTTATAAGTATTTAGTCTACTGCAAATACCTAAAGTTACCACAGGAAAAACAAAGACTCACAAATATAAGAACTTTTGAGTAAGTAAAAATCAGTTAACGGCCTCACTAAATAACACATTATAACAGAAACTAATTCAAACTAATATTAGCTATGTTTTAACTATATAACTACATACCTACAAGACCTTTTAGAACTAACACCTAAAAAAGATGTTCTTTTCATTATAGGAGACTGGAATGCAAAAGTAGGAAGTCAGGAAACACCTGGCATAACAGGCAAATTTGGCCTTGGAGTACAGAATGAAGCAGGACAAAGGCTAATAGCGTTTTGCCAAGAGAACACACTGGTCATAGCAAACATCCTCTTCCAACAACACAAGAGAAAACTCTACACATGGACATCACCAGATGGTCAACACCAAAATCAGATTGATTATATTCTTTGCAGCCAAAGATGGAGAAGCTCTATACAGTCAGCAAAAACAAGACCGGGAGCTGACTGTGGCGCAGATCATGAACTGCTTATGCCAAATTCAGACTTAAATTGAAGAAAGTAGGGAAAATCACTAGATCATTCAGGTATGACCTAAATCAAATCCCTTATGATTATACAGTGGAAGTGACAAATAGATTTAAGGGACTAGATCTGATAGACACAGTGCCAGATTAACTATGGACAGAGGTTCCTGACATTGTACAGGAGACAGGGATCAAGACCATCCCCATGGAAAAGAAATGCAAAACAGCAAAATGCCTGTCTGAGGAGGCCTTACAAATAACTGTGAAAAGAAGAGAAGCGAAAAGCAAAGGAGAAAAGGAAAGATATTCCCATCTGAATGCAGAGTTTCAAAGAATAGCAAGGAGAGAGAAGAAAGTTTTCCTCAGTGATCAACGCAAAGAAATAGAGGAAAACAACAGAATGGGAAAGACTAGAGATCTCTTCAAGAAAATTAGAGCTATCAAGGGAACATTTCATGCAAAGATGGGCTCGATAAAGGACAGAAATGGTATGGACCTAACAGAAGCAGAAGATATTAAGAAGAGGTGGCAAGAATACACAGAAGAACAGTACAAAAAAGATCTTCATGACACAGATAATCACAATGGTGTGATCACTCACCTAGAGCCAGACATCCTGGAATGTGAAGTCAAGTGGACTTTAGAAAGCATTACTATTAACAAAGCTAGTGGAGGTGATGGAATTCCAGTTGAGCTATTTCAAATCCTGAAAGATAATGCTGTGAAAGTGCTGCACTCAATATGCCAGCAAAACTGGAAAACTCAGCAGTGGCCACAGGACTGGAAAAGGTCAGTTTTCATTCCAATCCCAAAGAAAGGCAATGCCAAAGAATGCTCAAACTACCGCACAATTGCATTCATCTCACATGCTAGTAAAGTAATGCTCAAAATTCTCCCTGCCAGGCTTCAGCAATACGTGAACCATGAACTTCCAGATGTTCAAGCTGGTTTTAGAGGAACCAGAAATCAAATTGCCAACATCCGCTGGAGCATCGAAAAAGCAAGAGCGTTTTAGAAAAACATCTATTTCTGCTTTGTTGACTATGCCAAAGCCTTTGACTGAGTGGATCACAATAAACTGTGGAAAATTCTGAAAGAGATGGGAATAGTAGACCACCTGACCTGTCTCTTGAGAAACGTGTATGCAGGTCAGGAAGTAACAGTTAGAACTGGACATGGAACAACAGACTGGTTCCAAATAGGAAAAGGAGTACATCAAAGCTGTATACTGTCACCCACCCTGCCTACTTAACTTATATGCAGAGTACATCATGAGAAACGCTGGGCTGGAAGAAACACAAGCTGGAATCAAGATTGCTGGGAGAAATATCAATAACCTCAGATATGCAGATGACACCACCCTTATGGCAGAAAGCGAAGAAGAACTAAAGAGCCTCTTGATGAAAGTGAAAAAGGAGAGTGAAAAAGTTGGCTTAAAGCTCAACGTTCAGAAAACTAAGATCATGGCATCTGGTCCCATCACTTTATGGGAAATAGATGGGGAAACAGTGGAAACACGCTGACTTTATTTTGGGGGGCTCCAAAATGATTGCAGATGGTGATTGCAGCCATGAAATTAAAAAAACGCTTACTCCTTGGAAGGAAAGTTATGACCAACCTAGATAGCATATTAAAAAGCAGAGACATTACTTTGCCAACAAAGGTCCGTCTAGTGAAAGCTATGGTTTTCCCAGTAGTCATGTATGGATGTGAGAGTTGGACAGTGAAGAAAGCTGAGTGACGAAGAATTGATGCTTTTGAACTGTGGTGTTGGAGAAGACTCTTGAGAATCCCTTGGACTGCAAGGAGATCCAACCTGTCCATTCTAAAGGAGATCAGTCCTGGGTGTTCATTGGAAGGACTGATGTTGAAGCTGAAACTCCAATACTTTGGCCACCTCATGGGAAGGGTCGACTCATTGGAAAAGACCCTAATGCTGGGAAGGATTGGGGGCAGGAGAAGGGGACGACAGAGGATGAGATGGCTGGATGGCATCACCGACTCGATGAACATGGGTTTGGGTAGACTCCGGGAGTTGGTGATGGACAAGGAGGCCTGGTGTGCTGCGAATCATGGGATCGCAGAGTCGGGACACGATCAAGTGACTGAACTGAACTGAATGACTTTAATGCTTTCCGGAACAGACAGAGAAAAGCTCTTAAAGAACTGACATTCAGAAAAGCCAGAGACTTGCTAGTCCATTCTTTTTGTTAGGATTCAAGAAAGACAAGGGAGGGTAGAAGAAGTAAAACGGAATATTCACAAAAAGAATCCTAAGGCTTCAACTTCACACATTCTAAAAATTAAGGAGTAACTGGAATTATTAAAATATGCTATTTAATGGTTTTCAGTTTCAAATATTTATAACTTGCTGTGTATCACTCTGACTCCATTGCTTCCTCCTTAATATCTTTCTAATATTAGTCACAAAAAGAAAAAAAAAATATTGAATTTTCCCGGAAAATTTTACCTTGAGCAGAATGAGTTTTAGGACTTTGAAGAGTCAAAAGACAGCTCAAGGACACTTGGTCCCGTCACCACCCATGGGTAATGCTTTGAAGTAATGTATGATTTCCTGATGACAAGAAGGTAAAAGGAGAGCCAAAAGGCATATTCTTAATCTTACATTGTTTCTGTTTTTCCTATGATCTTCACATTAACAATGAAACATAATTACAGTGGTAGTCAGACTTCCCCCACAGTGTGAAGAAAATACTTTGGATTAGTAGCAGATAGCATGACATTCTCTTTCTCCAAAGGGATTGAATCAAAGTTCCATTGAACACAGTAGAGTTCTGATGGATACCTACTTATTGATTCTCATTTAACAATATCAGAAAAGCTACTGGATTCAATTACAACACACACTTAACAAACTTGTGAGAATAAACCCCAGATATACAGCTGTCCAGTCTCTCTCCAAGGCCCCATTGCGCACAGATATGATTTCTTGCTTCTGGATTAAATTTTATAATTTGACAACTGCTGCAGGGAACAAAGAACAGTTGGAAAAAGGAGTGCAGAGAATGAGGACATGCGTTTCCCATTGGAAAACAAATTTGTAAATTTGGTAAGAATTATTTTTTAGGTTTAGGGTTGTTACACAGTTTCTGGCATCTTTGCATGAAAGCAAGACTCTATAACTGTATTTCTACAGTGAATAGGACAGTATTCATTTCTTTTACAATTCTGAGCAACATAATTATGTAATCTTTTTTATGAAAAAAGTTAAGGAAGTATATAAGAAAAGGAACTTATTCAGTGTTTACTATGAATCAGGTTTGACTGTGTGGATCACAAAAAACTATGGAAAATTCTTAAAGATATGGGAATATCAGACCACCCGACCTGCCTCCTAAGAAATCTGTATGTAGGGCAAGAAGCAACAGTTAGAACTGGACATGGACAACAGACTGGTTCCAAATAGGAAAAGGAGTATGTCAAGGCTGTATACTGTCACCCTGCTTATCAAACTTATATGCAGAGCACATCATGCGAAATACCGGGCTGGATGAAGCACAAGCTGGAATCAAGATTGCCAGGAGAAATATCAATAACCTCAGATATGCAAATGACACTACCCTTATGGCAGAAAAAGAAGAACTAAAGAGCCTGTTGATGAAAGTGAAAGAGAAGAGTGAAAAAGTTGGCTTAAAACTCAACATTTTGAAAACTAAGATCATGGCATCTGGTCCCATCACTTCATGGCAAATAGATGGGGAAACAGTGGAAACAGTGTCAGACTTTATTTTGGGGGGCTCCAAAATGACTGCAGATGGTGATTGCAGCCATAAAATTAAAAGATGCTTGCTCCTTGGGAGAAAAGTTATGACCAAACTAGATAGCATATTAAAAAGCGGAGACATTACTTTGCCAACAAAGTCCATCTAGTCAAAGCTATGGTTTTTCCATTTGTCATGTATGGATGTGAGGGTTGGACTATAAAGAAAGCTGAGTGCCAAAGAATTGATGCTTTTGAACTGTGGTGTTGGAAGAGATTCTTGAGAGTCCCTTGGACTGCAGTGAGATCAAACCAGTCAATTCTAAAGGAAATCATTCCTGAGTTTTCATTGAAAGGACTGATGCTGAGGTTGAAACTCCAATACCTTTGGCCATCTGATGTGAAGAACTGACTCATTTGAAACGTCCCTGATGCTGGGAAAGATTGAAGGCAGGAGGAGAAGGCGGGGACAGAGGATGAGATGGTTGGATGGCATCACCGACTAGATGGACATGAGTTTGAGTAAACTCCGGGAGTTGGTGATGGACAGGGAAGCCTGGCATGCTGCAGTCCATGTGGTCACAAAGAGTCGGACACGACTGAGCAACTGAACTGAACTGATCTATCACACACTCTAATCTATCATATATATAACTCTTATCTATCTATCTATCTATCTATCTATATTCTATTATTTAATGACCCCAACAAACCTAGAAGTCTTCCCAGTTGGTGCAAGTGGTAAAGGAGCAGTCTACCAATACAGGAGACACAGAGATGCAGATTCGAGCCCTGCACCAGGATGATCCCCGGAGTAGGAAATGGCAACACATTCCAGTGTTTCTTTCCTGGCAAATTCCTTGGACAGAGGAGCCTGGCAGTCTGCAGTCCTTCGGAACGCAAGAGTCAACATGTCTGTGCATGCAAATGCATGAACCTCAACAGAACACTGACAGCTTGCAGTCTCATTCAGAATCCTAGCAGGGAAATCAAGGAAGGAAGAAAACATGAGGCAATACCTGAGGCCTTCATGACAGACCATAAGCCTTGCTTATGGCTTTCCATAATCAAGTTCCTCACTTAGAGCCTAGACACCTAATACCTTGATTACAGCCACCTATCTCCCAGGACACCCAAAAGCCATGAAATAAAACACTAGTTATAAATGAATCTATTCACACAGGAACCATGGCTATGAAACACTGCTTGTGAAAAATCTTACAATCTATAAGACTGGTTTTGAAGATTGTGATAACCATGTAGCTCTGAGTTACTAATATTGCTCGTGTTTTGGTAGGATATGGTCGTGACTCCCCATGGATACTCTCTCGCCTTTCATTTTCAGTGACAATGTATTTCTGCGGTTTTCTTTTACTTCTCTGGCAATGTGTTTCCATGATAAGCTACTCTTCCTCTACCAATCCTTCAAACCTTGGCTTTAATCAATCCTCTATTTTTGTAGACTGTCTTATCACTCTACATCAATGATTCTTGCTGCTGCTGTTTAGTTGCTCAGTCATGTCCCAATGGACTGTAGTCTGCCAGGCTCCTCTGTTCACGGGATTCTCCAGGCAAGAATATTGGAGTGGGTTGCCATTTCCTTCTCCAAATATTAAGTCTGAGTCAATGGTTCTTGACTCGGACTTTAAATGAGAATTAAAAAAAGAACCTTTTGTAAAGAACAAATGTCTTGGCACCAGTCCATACATCCTGAATCAGACTACTCAGGATGGAGAATGGCTAGGATATTTCATTTTTGTTTGTTGGTTGGTTTTAGAGGTAATATTAGCACACATCCCTTTGTAAGGATCCCTATAGAGGAGGGATGAACTTCCATGTCTTCAGTTGTAATGTAAATATTAATAACCATCCAAATCCATATATTTTTTCATCTCTTTCTCTCCTGAAAGACCTATCAACTTGTAAAACTATCCATTAGTTATTAACACATTCATGACTTGTGGTTATTCGAAATTCAACCTGTCCCCAAATGAACAAAGTATCTTCCCTGCACACACAATAAAAGGTCCTCCTCCCATGGTCTCTATTTCAAGGAATGCAATGGCATAGAATCAGCTGTTCCATCCAGAAATCTGCGAGTCATCTTTGCCTTCCTTCACTTATAGCCCCCATATTGAATCAGTAACCAAACCCCACCAATGCTAACTCTATCCTGCATATAACTTTCTGAACTGCCTGCTCTATTTCATTCCATAGCAGAACCAGTCCAGTCAAATCCTTTCCATAATTTTAACTTGAGAAACCTCCTAACTGGTTTCTCAGCAGAAAGGCACAATCCTTGAAAATGTGTACAAAACACTGCATCCAGAAAGACCTTTCTAAGCCACCAATGTGGTCATTCCACTCTCCTACTTTAAACCTTGTAGTTGTGTCTTATTGTTTTTAATATAAGTTCTTCCAGAATAACTGGTCTCTATTTTCTTCTCTAGTTTCAATCAGGCTTTTCCCTCTTTCTCTTTCCACAATTTAGCAATGCTGCACTTATTTCAGTTCCAATTATGTGGTCTTACTATTGATTCAGTTCTGTCCAATGAGCTGTGAAGGTGATCTGCAAGTGAAAGGAGCTTTTATGAAGAAAACATAAGAAAGGGAAACTCTGGGCTGCCTTAAAAGTAGCTGGATATGGGTATATTTCCTGGAACTGATGCCCCCCATCTAAAGGCAGCAGGAGAGCAAAGCCTACAGACTAGGGTTGGAAGAGCAAAGGGATGAGAAGTATCTGGTCCAGATTATATTCAGAATTGCTAATCCACCTAAATTTGAAGTCTTCCTCTCTTAGGACTTTCAGTTATATGGGAAATAATCAGATTTGCTGTTTAATTCAGTGGAAAGTGATTTGCTGTAATTTGCAGAGGAAGACATCCTCACACACAACTTCTAAGTAGCAGAAATTGGAGGCAAACTTTTGTCTCTCTTATTCCAGAAGTCTGTTCTTCTTCTGTCATGTCTCAATACTTCCGACTTAAATATATTTGACCCAAAGAATTCCAGTGATATTTTAAACCATCAGATTATCTTTGAATTGATATCAAATAAGATGATTTTTTGTCTTTCTAAATCTTATTAACTCATTGTTAGTAACTCATAGCAATACTCATTGCCTTTGTTTCTTAAAATAGATTCACCTCTTTTCATTTTGTTCTTTTTGCCTCTTTCGGTTTTGTTTCAAAATGTTTTCCATCATCATAAACAAAGACGTTTTAGCCACTGCTCTTTGAAAACTAAGCAGTAGCACAGTCATGCTATGAAGCATGCAACCCTGAAGGAAGCAGAAATCAATCAGAAACACACACTAAAGGTTTTGAATTGTTAATATACTCTAAAATTGTAAACTCAGGGAGATGGCAAAGAGGGATTGAAAATTCATATCCACAAGTTAGTCCATACAGAGTGTTTAGGCAAAGGTAACTCTGAAATCCACTGACAGCAAAATTATGAGTAATGTGCAGTCTGCTCCCTTCACAGGACACACAGCATGAAAAAAGCAAAACCATATGGTTTTCAGCGGCTACCTTGTCAGGTGCAGTAACCAAACTTGTCTGATTTTACATATTGTTTTTATTCTAAAAATTAAAGTCAAACTAGATGACATAACAGGCTTGGAATCTGTCATAATACAGAATACACTCACTTAATTCCACTCTACAATGTATGTAAATAATATATGAAGCTCTTTCTTAGAAAATGGAATCCTCAAATCCTCAACATTTGAAATAAATGCACACATTCAAATTCACTTTGAGAATGGGTCACTGCACAGAGAATACTTATCAGCCCTATGGTTTTGGTTTGTAACTGTGTGAGCTTGTAGAAGTGATTTTACTTTCAGGGATTCAACTCTCATATCTGTAGTATCAGTGACTAATACTAATAAAATTATATGTTTCTGTAATTAATAGTCATTATATTACTTACTCCTAACAATGATCCTTCGGTATGCTATTTTCCCCACTTCACAAACAAGGAAATTGAAGTTGAGGAAAGCTAAAGAGGGCAGGGGTCTAAGGTCACTGGAGTGGTTGCCATTTCCTCTTCCAGAGGATCTTCCTGACCCAGGGATAGAAGCCACACCTCCTATGTCTCTGGTATCTCTTGCACTGCAATTGGATGATTTATCTCATGAGGCATCTGGGAATCCCCAACAAACACACAACCAGAAACTAAATCTATCTAACTCCAGAGCTCTTTTTCTTACTTCTGATCACATTTGCCCCAGTATCTGACTTACTGAGTCCAAAAGATCCCTCCTTTGAAATTCTTAATTTCTATATATTCAATGACTTTTACTAAATCAGTGATTTTTGAATAACATGTTACAGAAGCCAGCATCTCCCATAATGCTCTAGTGGCACTGTATAAGATATAAATCCTCAGATCTATTATTATAAACAGTAGACATTAGTTTTTCCTGGAAAATCACAATTTAGTATCAAATTCCCAGCAACAAGGTGTAAGATCTTGGAAAGCAAAAGGGTAAGATGAATGCTGTCTTCCTAATTTTTATTTTATTATTCACTATGCTTTAAGCATGCCATTGGGACAAAACAGGGTGTAAGTCTGTCAAAATATACCTTATTCTTAAATATCAAAAAGCACACATAAAATGGAAAATGTATGCAAAGTTGACTCATTTGGAATGAATCCTTACCCCAGTCCCTAATTACTCCTACTGTTTGACTGAAGCATACCAAACTGCAAAACAATCTATATAATAATTAGCTTTCCAGCCTTCAGGGTAGGATACGATGATTAGATCTGAACATGTACTAAAACAGAGAGAAATCTTCACAAATTCAGCCTGAATTTTAAGGTGATGGCATTTCAAAAATTTACAAATAACTCCATGACCCAGCAGTCTTATTATGAAATGAAAAGTGGCCCAAATTTTTGCTGGCAACTTGAGTTATTATCCCCATGTCTGCCTTGTGGCTTAGTTAAAACTGAATTCTGATGTAAACCCTACAGAATAAAATTTTGTTATCTAAAATGGAAATACGTATATATATTACAATAAACCCTTGGATAACAATCTGTCCTCAAAAACAAGTCAAAATACAAAGCAACACAGAAAGAAGTACAAGCAAATATTGTGTCCAATAATTTTAGGTGGCTGAACATAAACATTTTAGTATCCAGCTTTAATTATCAATTTCAAAATAGCTAGCGAGATTTATTACAGCAGGAAAGTAATTTTAAATCATTTCTTAAAAATACAATAAATTATGTATCTTTACAAGTTCTAAGATTGATGATCTAGTAGCAATAATTCTTGCTTAGTTAATCTGGTGCCTAAAATGTATTTTTGGTCAAAATATAATGATAGTAGTTGGCTACTTCTCCTTTTACGATGGGTATAAAGGAAAAGAAAAAGATAACTAAAATAAAATAAGATAAAGTATTTTCTCATTTCAGTAGTACTCTATCAGATGTTATTTTACACCCATTAATTACTCACATCCTTTCTCCTTCCCTGGTATTAGAATCCCACTTGTGTTTGGAGTGGTAATTTGTCCACCAGAAAATGCGTCATGACTGGCCTTAGCAAATAACAATCCTCATGTTTCTATAAACTTAGCCTCCACTGAACTGTGGGGCCTTGTTACATAGGTCTGAAATTTCCCTTGTCAGTTTCTGGAAAAGTTTTGTTGTCTTAGCTGAAGGAATAGTGCAGCTGCGATGATTCTTGACTCTTCCCTTTTCCTTCCTCTTGTTCTGAACTGGATGTGATGCTTGGAGGTGCATCAGCTTTCTGTCAGCCATGAGGCAACAGGTTTGTGAGTAAAGTGAAAAAAGACATGATTCCTATCTTGATATCATTAAGCCACCGAACCCAAACATCAGACATCTACCCTGAAACCTCTTCCTCAAACATTTTTTAACCCTCTACATATTAAGTCACTGTTGAAGAGATTTATTATTTTCAACCTAATTATATGTAATGCAACTAATATATAAATAGGAAGAAGTCTAGTTCACTGCTTTAACTTCTATTCAAGTTCTATGGACACCTGCAATGAATGAACATTCATTTGTTCACAAATATTATTAAGCATCTATTTAAGTACCAAGAAATGTTCTCATCCTTGGGGATATTTCCCTTGTGGCTCAGATGGTAAAGAATCTGCCTGCAATTCAAGAGACCCAGGTTTGATCCTTGGATTGGGAAGATCTCCCACAGAAGCGAATGGCTACCCAATTTAGTATTCTTGCCTGGAGAATCCCATGGACAGAGGAGTCTGGCTGGCTACAGTCCATGGGGATGCAAAGAGTCAGGTATGACTAAGTAACTACCACTTTCACTTCACTTTTCACTTGGGGTTACATCAGTGCATAAAACAGGAAGTATCTTGCTGATTATTCAACCTCCCAGTTGCTTAGCCCTGAGGATAGATACTAGCTTGAATTTATATTACCTGTGAAATAATACTGCTGTATCCTGCGATTCAGACTCTCTTAGGGTTTAATTATCTGAATTAACATTTGGCATTCGGGGATTTATATGAACACATTCAAGAGGAAGGCAGTATTATTTAGGAATGTAAAGGGGAAATATTAATCAAAGAATACACTTTGGGGATCAGTTCTGATATCAATGGTTCTATCACTGACTTTGTGCCAAACCATAGTTAGAATAATTTTTAACTTTGATATTTATTTTTACAATTCTCTAACATTTCACATGCCCTTATTGTGCAAAGTGTTATCTGATAATAATATACATGACCTTTAGTCTGAGCATATTTTCATATGTTCCTTTTAGAGATTAAAAATATAAACCAGTTATATAGCATTTTCTAAAGTACATATATATACATATACGCACATATATTCTAAAAGTACAGATTCTCATGTTCTAAATATCCAGATTTCCACATGACTTGCTTTAACGAAGTTTGATTCAGTGAGCTTAGGAGGCTCCAGACATGACATATTTAACCACGTTTTGAGGTTGGCTCCAATGAGTGCCTCTGGGATAGGAACCATTGGTTCAAAGCAAACTTTACCAGACATTATAACTTATTTTTAGAAAGATTGTTAGAAAGCTGTAAGTCAGAATCACAGCACACTGATCTTCTATACAACATTCTTTTTTTTATTATAACACAGTGGTTTCCACACTGAGCCCACAATGGCTCCTGTGGTTCTAAAGAGATGTCTCAGAGGCACAAGCCGATGAAGGTAGCAAAGAGCTAAAAACAGAGCCAGGAAACCCAACAACTCTGTTGTTATCTGCTTCAGGTATTGGGCTTCCACAATTACTTCTTTTGAATGAGAAATTCTGCAGCTATTTTAAGAAAAATAAATTTGAAAATCACTTTCAATATTTTGCCCTTGGGTTTCAACAATGACTTACATAAGAACCTATTAGATTAAAATCAGTTCTGCATAGTTTGAAAATTGTTAAGAATTATTGTTCATGGCATTGTTCAATACCCCAAACACAAACAACACTGTGACCAGCTTCTCTCAAAATCCAGAGTCAGGAAAAAACTGCTTTTTCCTGATGAAATGATACATTTTCTGCCAGAAAATGAAATCTCCATAACGCAAAACTTATGCTTGTTTTCTATTCAATTGCTTCAGCATTATGATAATGAGATTTTTTTGATGTAAGTTTTCCATGTCTTCATATAATTTGCTCATATTATTCTTACATTAATTGATTTTTTATAAACTTGTAGTTTTGTAATAAAATATGATCCCTTCCTTGAATTATGGTATGCATAAAAATACAAATTACAGTATTTAGGTATATTTAACTAAATATACGTAAGATAAGACTCTACACATGGACATCACCAGATGGTCAATACCAAAATCAAACTGATTATATTCTTTTGCAGCCAAAGATGGAGAAATTCTATACAGTCAGCAAAAATAAGACCGGGAGCTGACTGTGGCATAGACCATGAAATTCTTATTGACAAATTCAGACTTAAATTGAGGAAAAGTAGGGAAAACCACTAGACCATTCAGGTATGACCTAAATCAAATCCCTGATTATACAGTAGAAGTGACAAATAGATTCAAGGGATTAGATCTAATAGACAGAGTGCATGAAGAACTATGGGCAAAAGTTCATGACATTGTACAGGAGGCAGGGATCAAGACCATCACAAAGGAAAAGTAATGCAAAAGGGCAAAACAGTTGTCTGAGGAGGCCTTACAAATAGCTGTGAATAGAAGAGAAGCAAAAGGCAAAGGAGAAAAGGAAAGATATACCTATGTGAATGCAGAGTTCCAAAGAAGAGCAAGGAGAGATAAGAAATACTTCCTCAGCGATCAATACAAAGAAATAGAGGAAAACAATAGAATGGGAAAGTCTAGAGATCTCTTCAAGAAAATTAGAGGTAGTAAGGGAACATTTCATGCAAAGAGGGGAAAATAAAGGACAGAAATGGTATGGACCTAACAGAAGCAGAAGATATTAAGAAGAGGTGGCAAGAATACACAGAAGAACTATATGAAAAAGATCTTAATGACCCAGATAATCACGGTGGTGTGATCACAAATCTCAAGCCAGACATCCTGGAATGCCAAGTCAAGTGAGCCATAGGAATTATCACTAGGAACAAAGCTAGTGGAGGTGATGGAATTCCAGTTGAGCTATTTCAAATCCTGAAAGATGATGCTATGAAAGTGCTGCACTCAACATACCAGCAAATTTGGAAAACTCAGCAGTGTCCACAGGACTGGAAAAGGTCAATTTCATTCCAATCCCAAAGAAAAGGAATGCCAAAGAATGCTCAAACTACCACATAATTGCACTCATCTCACACGCTAGCAAAGTAATGCTCAAAATTCTCCAAGCCAGGCTTCAACAGTATGTAAACCGTGAACTTCCAGATGTTCAAGCTGGATTTAGAAAAGGCAGAGGAACCAGAGATCAAATTGCCAACATCCGATGGATCATCGAAAAAGCAAGAGAGTACCAGAAAAACATCTATTTCTGCTTTATTGACTCTGCCAAAGCCTTTGACTGTGTGGACTATAACAAACTGTGGAAAATTCTGAAAGAGATGGGAACACCAGACCACCCGACCTGCCTCCTGAGAAATCTGTATGCAGCTCAAGAAGCAACAGTTAGAACTGGACATGGAACAACAGACTGCATCCAAATAGGAACAGGAGTACGTCAAGGCTGTATATTGTCACTGTGCTTATTTAACTTATATGCACAGTACATCATGAGAAACACTGGTCTGGATGAAGCACAAGCTGTAATCAAGATTGCCAGAAGAAATATTAATAACCTCAGATATGCAGATGATACTACACTTAATGGCAGAAAAAGAAGAACTAAAGAGCCTCTTGATGAAAGTGAAAGAGGAGAGTAAAATTGGCCTAAAACTGAACATTCAGAAAACTAAGATCTGGGCATCTGGTCCCATCACTTCATGGCAAATAGATGGGGAAACAGTGGGAACAGACTTTATTTTAGGGAGCTCCAAAATCACTGTTGATGGTGACAGCAGCCATGAAATTAAAAGATATTTGCTCCTTGGAAGAAAATTTATGACAAACCTAGACAGCATATTAAAAAGCAGAGACATTACTTTGCCAAAAAAGGTCCATCTAGTCAAAGCTATGGTTTTTCCAGTAGTCATGTATGGATGTGAGAGTTTGACTATAAAGAAGGCTGAGTGCCGAAGAATAGATGCTTTTGAACTGTGATATTGGAGAAGACTCTTGAGAGTCCCTTGGACTGCAAGGAGATCCAACCAGTCCATCCTAAAGAAAATCAATCCTGAATATTCACTGGAAAGACTGATACTAAAGCTGAAACTCCAATACTTTGGCCACCTGATGTGAAGAACTGACTCAATGGAAAAGACCCTGATGCTGTGAAAGGTTGAAGGCAGGAGGAGAAGGGGACAACAGCGGATGAGATGGTTGGATTGTATCACCGACTCAATGGACATGAGTTAGAGTAAACCCGGGAGTTAGCGATGGACAGGGAGGCCGGGCGTGCTGCAGTCCACGGGGTCACAAAGAGTCGGACACAACTGAGTGACTGAACTGAACTGAACTAAATATAACCTCTAGATTGTGGGTGCAACTAAGAACTTCCACATCAAACACATTTGATTTATTTCCTATCAATTTATTTGTTGTAGGACCCAAGGCAATTTACTTAACTTCTTCCCAACCCAATCTAGCAGTAACCTGAAATAATAAATTCACCTCACGGGGTTGTTGTGAGAACTAAAGGAGATCATGTGGTAATAGTTTTTAGAGCAGTTATCATTATTATCCCTACTATCTAGAAGAAAAAGTCAGTTCAAAGAATTCATAGCTCAGTAGAATACAATATTAACCCACTGACATTTCTGATATATTTCTTAGAATTTTTAGAGTAAATAAAAAATATGTTCAAGGGGGATAGGTAATTAAATATCCTAAATAGACACTGGTTAGAATTAAACACACTAACTAGACATTAACTAAGCTATACTTGAAAAGCTATTGATCATTATATTTTAAACTTTATTCTTTATAAATCTATTTTTTTTTTTCAGATTAGCATTTTTTTTTTAATTTATTTATTTTTTATTTTAGTTGGGGGCTAATTACTTTACAATATTGTAGTAGTTTTTGCCATACATCGACATGAATCAGCCATGGATTCACATGTGCTCCCCCTCCCAAACCCTCCTCCCACCTCCCTCCCCCTCCCATCCCTCAGTGTCATCCCAACGCTCCATCCCTGAGCATCCGTCCCATGCATAGAACATGGAATGGTGTTCTGCATCACATATGACAATATACATGTTTCAATGTTATTGTCCCAGATATAAATCTATTTTTAAAGTTATTCAGTTCACATAGTTGATGGTATGCATTTTACTACTCCTTTCCCTGAAATCTTAAGAATTCCTACCAAGTTGCAAATCTAAAGTACTTCATAAAGTAAGTAACAGTCTAAATTATCCAGGAACTCTAAAACAAATGAACGTAAATTTCACCCCCTCCCCAGAAATGTAAATCATTAAGAAACAGATATTTTACATTAACTGTTTTTGTAGAGGTAAGATAAGTCATTCTTAAAGCAGAAGAAGTTTTTATGTTGGCTGATTGTGGCTCAAGTCATAGGAATTCTGAGAACTTGTCATAAGAAAGAGGGTGAAAGAGGGTGTCGTTGGTTACAACATAAAGAGAGTGACCACTGGAAATATCCTAGTTATTTCCTGTGTGAAAGTGTGAAGTGTTAGCTGCTCAGTCCTGTCCTACTCTTTGAGACCCCTTGGACTGTAAACCCCCAGGCTCCTCTGTCCATGGGTTTTCCCAGGCAAGAATACTCGAGAAGGTTGCCATTTCCTTCTCCAGGTGATCTTCCTGCTGCTGCTGCTGCTAAGTCGCGTCAGTAGCTTGTCCGACTCTGTGCGACCCCATAGATGGCGGCCCACCAGGCTCCCCCGTCCCTGGGATTCTCCAGGCAAGAACACTGGAGTGGGCTGCCATTTCCTTCTCCAAGATCTTCCTGACCCATGGTTCATTATAAAGAACTCTTAATAATTTACAATTAGGCATAAAGACCAAGGTTACCTAGGTTGCGGAAGGAAATGTTTCCCACTGGGCACCCAGAACCCAAATGAACTGAGAGCCTGGCTCCCCCACAGGGGCCTGGAGTGCAAGGACCTGGAGGGAAGTGCCAGGAGAGGTGGGCCAGGAACAAGTTCCTGAGAGCTGTGAACTCAGGCTCAAGGAGTTTAGATTTTATCCTGAGGACACTGAGGAGACACTGAAGGCTTTACCCAAGGAGTAAACAAGGGCTGCTAGAGGAACTGAACTGAAATCAAGTGCTTCTCTTGTGGTATTTCCATTTACAATAAATATTAGACAGTACTAACTAACATAGAAAATTAGACCCTGCTAAATGTCAGAGTGCCAACCCACACTGCTTTTTAACACGTGGAATATTTAACGCTTATATAATGCTTGATGTGTACCAGAACTTTTATACAACACTTTGTTGACATGAACCTAATCTTTACAACTCTTTTTATATTCCCATTATACAGAAAAGAATACATCGACACAAGGAGATTTTCCAGCTTTCTAGGTTTTCAAGGTCACACAACTCTTAAGTGTTTCAGCCAGATGCCAGTTTGTACTCTTCAACCAACCTGCCCCACTCCCTCTTAAAGTGGAATGCTGAATTCTGCAGTTATGAGACTTTGGCTTTGAAACTGGTTCTATTTTTTTACTAGATCAAATTATCTTGTTTCAGTTCCTTTGTTTATAGCAATGATTTATCTAATCTATCCTACAAGATTTTTTATGAGATTCTCATGGAATGAGGTAGGTTAGCAGATTTTGTAAACTATAAAGCATTTTAATAACATAAACTGTATAAAACTAATTATAAAATATTTAATATTGCTATGTATATAAGGAGGGAAAAAAGTTGTGGGGAGAGTTTCTGAATGGGGTTACAGGTATACAGAGCTAGGTCTACTAGAGTGTAGCCTGGACTGGCGATTGAGAATTGGGCTGCTTACACAAGAAAGCAAGAGAAAACAATTTAAAAACTAAAAAAGATGCGGCCTAAAATAAAAAAGAGGTAATGTGGAGGAAGGGATCTTTTACCTTGTGCTAGTGGGCAATGGAGGGGAGATGTCAACATGGGGATCAATCAGTGCTTAAGAGTCTAATGACAAGATCAAGTATTTAGTGGGGGGTGGGGGTGGGGAGGGGGATTAGAAGGATGATTGAACATGTGAACAAACAGCCTCAGGACTCCATGTGAATTTTTGTGTGAACCTTTACTCTACTTCCCACTGTCTGTAATATGGGCCATTATTTGGATGGTGAGGGCAAAAGTCACTGGGTATCTGGACTTCCCATCAATAGTCTCCCCTTTTTAAGAGGAGTTGACAAGAGCAGAGCTGGAGTTGGACTGTCTGGGTTTGAATGCAGATTTCTACCATGCTGTCGCTTCAGTTGTGTCCAACTTTGTGTCACTAGGCTCCTCTGTCCATAGGATTCTCCAGGCAAGAATACTGGAGTGGGTTTCCATGCCTTCCTCCAAGGGATCTTCCCCACCCAGGGATCAAACTCGTGTCTCTTTCTCTTTTTACTGCATCTCTTTCTACCACTTTTGGATTTGTAACCTTGGGAAAGTTATTTAACTGTTCCCTGTCTCAGTTTCCTCATATGTACAACAGGAATAATAACAATATTATAATACATATTTCCTAGGCTTGTTGTGAGGAAAATAAATCAGTATTCCTGCAAACCACTTAAAACAATGTTTGGTATGTGGTATATCAATAATGTTAACTATAATTATTTTATATAGGTGGATGTACTCAGGCATGCAGATACACATATACATTTCATAAGGAGATCAAAATACAATGCATTCTAAACTTCCTTATATCTGCTTATGTTACCTATATAAAACAGGTAAGTCTTCACAGAATTGTATTAAAACCTTTATGAAAATGTGAAAGGTAGTGTTTTCAAGTAGTATTTTAAACTCTGAGTATAATCAAGCAGATCAGAAAATAATATATTTCAAACCAAAATAGGGGTGGGAAACTATAGTGTCAGACATGTTTTAGGAAACTTTTAAGGATTTAATTCTCTCAATTATCCACTTTCATAGCATCATAAAGGTCATTTAAAATATACATTATATATTATATTAAATAAATATGTATAACTTTTTATGCTAGTAGTAAATATATAAACATTTGAAGATATCTCTTGATACGTCTGTGGCTAGTAAGAAACATGTTGATGTTTGGCAGAAACCAACACAACTCTGTAAAGCATTTATCCTTCAATTAAAAATAAATAAGTTTAAAATTTAAAAAAGAAGAAATGTAAAAAAAAAATTCTGACCTCTCCTCGAGGAATAATCAGGTAAAAGGTAACATTTACAACCATGATCTTTGAACTGATGATTTTTCCTTTGCTTCCTCACCAAATCCAAGTATTCAATATTAAATAATTAGCAAACTAGCTGAAAATTAGGACAACATCATATGACTGATTTTTAGCTCTATGGAAAATTTGCATATGCAGTTCCTTTTATTAGATTGTTTTCCTGTCCCAGATTCCATTCCAATGCAAGGAAGACAATAATCTGAGATTCTGAAAACTTATTTTAAATAGCTCACATTTAGGAGTGGCAAAACCATAGGGACTAACATTTGTTGTATACCTGTTTTGCTCTAGGAATTTAACTAGGCAACATACATACTCTGCACATTATTTTCACAAGTGCAAATTAAGTGTTAACATTTAATTTTTAGTATGTGGAATCTGAGATGGATGATTCAAGAACACTCACTCATACATGGTAGGGCTTGTTTCGTGGTCTTCACATTCCCATTTTGTATTATCTGGTGAGAAGCAGTTACTGCAAAGTTCATTAAAATTAAGTTACAGGGCCCTCAATGACATGGGTCACTTCCATGTCACTGAGAGACCAGCAAAGTATTCATTAAGTCCATATTTCTCCTACACTTGCAGAACTAACATTTTGTGTACTCCTTTCCTTAAGGATGATTCCTCACATAGTATAAACTTAAATCCATTAAACTGCTGCTCCAGATGTTCCCTATATTCTACTGCTTACCTGGCAAGAAAAGCATTAACATGAATGGACTCTGCAGCATTCTAACCAGCCACACTCCCACAACTTGCACATGTGTAGTGCTCACCAACTAGGAAATTATCTCTGTCTATTCTCCACAACAGTTATGTGAAGCAGTACCATACTGCAGATGAATGAACTGAGATTAAAAAAATATAATAATAACAAAATAAGTGTCCACAGAATTCAGACAATAAATGATGGAGACGAGAAAAAAAAAAGCAACCCACAAAATACAAAAAAAACACAATCCCAAAACAAAAGTAGTTTCTTTTTGAATTTCAAAGCCAGAAGTTTGGTTTTATTTTATCTTTTCCTTTATTTTTCTGTAATTCCATGCCATTTAATCCTCTCCCTGCTTCATTTTTCAGGCTTGAATTAAAAAAAAGGTACTGCAAACAGCAATATTAAATGGTTCTTTTGTTGCTACTTCCACCCCCACTTCCAAAAAAATCAAATATGATGTTTAAAATCCTTCAGACATAGCAGTTTCCAAGTATTTTCTACTTTTCTCAGAAGGCTGGTTGTACCTCCTTTGGACATTTCATGGCAGCATCACTACACTGCCTAGGGTGTAGAGAGAAGCAAGACCTCTGTCATTTTCTAAAAAATGGGGCAGTGGCCACACCTGTCCAGTCAGCACACAAGCCAGGGCTCTGGGTAAAAGCTACAACTTGGCTCACAGAGAGGGCCTGCTGTGGACTGCTGTGCTGAACTGGTGCCAGCCGGGTCTACCTGCTGAGTTTGTCTTTCCATAGAAAAGACATTAACAAGCATCTTGGAACAGGAAGAGGCAGTCAGTGCAAAGAAAATAAGTGAGCTGTGTGTGTGTGTGTGCGTGTTAGTTGCTTAGTCGTGTCCGACTCTTTGCAACCCCATAGACTGTAGCAGTAGCACAAAACTGACCGATACCCTAAACTCCTGTACTTCTAACTTAAGAATCCTTTAAAAAATATACAACTTGGTTTGCTACAATCTACTCTTTAACATTAATGACTCTGTCCCGTGATTTATTTAACAGGAGACTATACTGTCTGATCACCTCTACCTCCTTGGAGGTATTGGAACTCACAGGCATGGATGAGCTAGTACTCCCTTATTGCTCTGACTTTGCATAAATGGAGTATCTGACGGGAGGATGGAAGGAAAGAGGGAGAGAGAAAAAAAGAAAGGAGGAAAATGAGATAAAGAAAGAGAAACAGAGTGGGAAAGGGAAAAAGGAGATGTGACAGATGAAAATAAGAATGTGAAATTATCGTAGAAGAAAAAAAGACACTACCCATCTCTGAGTAAAAGAACAGACTGTATTTTCTCTAAATCTTCCAATACTTAGCCGGAAACATGTTTCCAAGTAGGAACATTTTCTCACAAAGCATATGCAAAACATTTCAACCCTCCAGTTTTGGCTCTTTGATTTCTTTCTTTCTTTTTTTTTTTTAAAACAAGATCGTTTACTTAACAAAGTTAGGAGCCCAGTTAGTTAGAACCAAAGATGTGTGTGATGGATGGAGAAGACAGCCTGGGCAACAGTCCAGCAACTGTAACAGAATTAGAATCATCACAGACACTTTAATCCCAATTATTTCATCTGTGGGGTGTTTAATGCCACAAGTATTTGGCATGACTCAACAAAATTGTGGAACTTACAGAGAAATAAAAGAAACAGAACTAAATGAATGAAATAAAATGAACTAAAGTTATTACTTTTTTCCATGAGGCTGGGGTTTATATTTCCAGAGTCAGTAAAACAAATGTCAAAATAGAATGTGTGTGTGTGTGTCTGTGTGTGTGTTTGCATGCAGGTATGGTATTTTTTAGTGTTATAAAAAATAAAACCCAAGTACTTTTATTAATATCAAGCTCAGAGTAATACCATCTTGACATCCCTCCCTACCCTTTCTTTTGAAAAGCTTTACCACAGTCTTAACACAAACCCCATAGGTAGTCCATGTGCACAAACCACAATCATCAGGCCAAGTTCCTGCACTCTGCTTAATAAACGCACAGCAATAAAGCCATGAACACTGAATCACTGGAATGCATGACCTAGGGTCAACTTCTGATCAATGAAGTTTTGTATATTCTAAGAGTTTAAGAAATAGTTTAGATGATATTAAAAAAGTACCACACAAACTGATCAGTGACTAAAGGTTGTGGAATCTACAGAAAAAAAAAAAAAAAAACCTAGAATAAAGCTTGTCAATGAGATCTTAAAAAACAAAAGTCACACACATTTTTTAAAAGGATTTCTGAGCATTTTTTAAATAACAGGTCTCTTTTTGTTTTCTTTAAATTGCTGAAGATCAAAAAAATCATTAAAAATTATGCCAACAAAAAATGGCAGCTGGTAATAAAAGTTATCATGCTAAGCCACAGTTTTCAAAAACTCCAAGTAGTGCACTTACTAAATTACAGTTTTATTTTATAGCTTTGCAACACATGGAACTCTCATTAGAGATACTAGACGACAAACTTGAACTTTTAGAAAAAAAATGAAAGATCATAAATTCCCACGTTTCACCAGACAGTTCTTATGTACCTTGCAGTGTTTCTTTTTATTTACTTTTTGCTTTACAATAACATTACACAGGCTAAGAAATTTTTAAGATGATAATGAAGTAAGTTAAAAGGGAATTTTAAAATCTCTATTCCTCATGAGATTCGTTGACTAGAATTTTGTTTTAAATCATTCAATTAAGTGCTTTCTGTTGTTTTACTATGAATTTTAAATTAATGCCTTTTCTTATTTTATGTGATTAGAATGAGGGAAATGAACAAAACCTATACACATGAAACTACAATGTCAAAAGAAAAACGAAAATTCCAATTGAATTTTAATACTTGGGAATACCTGTACCACTATTTGTAATTTGATTTATAAATAGCTATTTCTAGTACAGTTTGTGACATCAGATCCTACTATTTCTGTGGAAAGTTCTCTATTACAACACCTTGTATATGTCACCAAAATGTATTATAAAAAAATGAGCTGTTGTCCAAAATTTGGATTTAAAATTCTTAAACCATTTTTCTTATTCAAAAGTCAATTTTTGTCTTGTTCAAACACTTTAAATCCATTTCATTAACTCTGAATAAACAAACATCTAGAGCGGCAGGAACTAAAACAGGAAAAGTAAACATACGATAAAGGGAGACCCCCTAAGCATGCATGCTATTTTGGAAGTTAAAAAACAAATACTTAAAAATGGGTCTTTTACATTTTGATTTAAACATTTTCAATGGAACCAATAATTCAGTTAAGATTTTCACAGAGAATAACTATCAAATCTTCCAGTTTTCTAATTCCTATATAATAATACAACACTTTGAAAAGTGTTATGAACAGATCAGAGAATCTCCAGTTATTCATTCCTATATCAAATGTATCTTACTGAATAAATTTATTTTATTATTTGAAAGTTATGTATTATTAAACTTTTTGTAAAAATATGAACTTTTAAATCTATTTATTTACTTATTAAATCTATTTATTTTAAAAAACAAAATTATTTTTTTAGCAACCTTTGTACACATTTATAGAAACAAAAGTGTACCATTTAGTCTGTGATAGAATATATGATACATTTTTTAATGTCAATTAAAAATACCATTAGGAGTGTTTATGTATACAATAGATTAGGATAACACCTTTGAAGAAATCACTACCTATCCAACTGATTATATACATTTTGATTAAATAACTAAATATGCATTTACCCAGTAGAGCATACCGATAGGAATTATTCTCTATAGATAAATACCTACCCGCCAGAAATACTAGAACAGCAAGAATCATTGAATCTCTATTGTAAAAATTTACATTTTTAGCTCTCATATCGCTTTTATAGTTAATATCGCTGTTTCTGGAAAGAAAACAAAAGGACAAATACTGCAATCAATTTTTAATGATTTAAAAGTAAGGCTGAATATTGGAACTTCAGTTAATTTTGTTGCTTCGTGAAAACCATAGTAAAAGTATTTTAAGGTTGTTAAAAATGTCATAATCATCTTTGAATGATAACATACCTTTGCTAACTTAAGTTCAAGTTACTCATTAATAAAATAAATCTGCTAATTTAAATTGAAAAAATAAAGTATAAAGAATCATCAACAATTTTTACAGCAGTTTTTTCTTTAAGATATTAAGAACACATTTTTTTAAAAAAAGAACATTTGACTCGTAAAAGGAAAAATAACTATAGTTAGTTAATACAATCATGTACGTCATATCCTATTTTTACAGTCAAAGGTAAAAAGGGTTCTTCTAAATGAAAGAGAAATAAATTGGTCACTCAAGCAAATACCTAAAAAAAGCACATCAAACAAAGGAGATTCAAGTGGTCAAGTCAATCAACAAAAGTGTAGTGAAAATAACTAAAGCACTGACATTTTCTCTGCAGTAGCAACAATGAATAAAGTCTAATGTTTAATTAAATGGTTTGGGATTGTTTTGTCTATTAACAGCTATATCATCTCCTTTTGATATTTCACGTAGAAAACGCCAAAGGATCACATTTTGTAAAGCAGAATGTTAATAATATAAATAATAGCAACTAACACACTTCTAAGCATTAAAAAAAAAAATTGAATCCTCTTCCCATACCAACTATATCCTATGTGGACTTAGATAAAGAACTAATAATATTTACAAATGACAATATTATAATAAAAAGTTTCAATCAAAGAACAACCATTAGAAATGCAGAAATTGTTCAACCTTTTCCCTGTCTTATATGAGGATATGAAATTCTCTTACATGTCACCCTGACACCCAAGAAGATCTTTGTCTACCTCAAAAAAGAGGCTTAAAATTTCAAGACCCAACCTTCTGCTCCCCATTCAAGGTTTATAAAGCAAAAGGCCAAAACTCTTCATGGTGCCTTCCTAGTTCCAACAATCTATGATTCAAACAGGGGTAATGGCTCTCTTTTCTCCTTCAGTAGCATCCTGGTGAGGGAATAATTTTACTGTGGTGTTTCTGTGGGGTCCTGCCTCTTTATCTAAAAGGAAATGAATTACAACCGGATGACAAGGCCACACAACAAAGCCATTTAGTTTTACAAATCTATTATGTCGTCCAATCGTTTTATGGGCCTGGTCCTATTATAAACCAAGAAAAAAACCCTAAAACAAACTTTCTTCCTTTTCTTTATTTCCATTGAAAGCATCTACAATTTTATGATTGTTTTTCAAACAGTTCAGCAGCCCCCTCAATTTTTCCCCTCATGTGGTGTTTTTTTTTCTCCCTCAGAGTCCCTCCATCCCACTTCCTCAAACATACAAAACATTCAGAGACAAGAAACCGGACTTTTCAAATACAAACTGCTGACAACTGTCAGAAGCACTTTACTGGGACATTACTAACTGTAGCTTCAATGAATTAAGCTTGATTCACTGCGGGTGAATCATTTTCAATGCAGAGCTGTTCAGCAGTAATTGGCCAAGAATCCCTGCTGCGAAAAGCACTTGTCAAATAATGCTTGTTTACAAATATATCTCCCAACAGCAAAAAGTGGCAGTTACTGAATAAGTTCAGGGCCACCTTCAATATTCATAACAGTGGACATGCTTCCTTTACTTACTAAATCTATTAAGTTTTTCACTTGTTGATACACTTGCTAATATTTGTCCTTCCTGATTAATCTTAGAGAAATGTTTTGCCTTATATATGCCTCTGAATTATTCTACAATAAAAGTCTTGTGTATTATACTGTAGCTCAAAGGTTTCTTCCACATGTATTCATGCCTAACACGTGTAGTAAGACAACTAAAGATATATTTACCTTATCCTACAGTTCAGGCTAAAGAGTAAATTTTCCTCTTATTTCTATTACCCAGTGTATTTTAATATTTATTTCATATCAGTCCAAGATTCTAGGTATAAATCTGACTTTTTCTGTTCAATTTTGCTTATTTATGTCAACCAAACTTAAATTTTAAACATGACTGGAGTACCAATTATAAAAGTAAACTCCCATTTATTTCTACATGACGAAGTTTTTTCATCACATAACGGGAGCACTCATAACATACACATATATAATGGATATGTACACTACAGTCCAAGAAGTCACAAAGCATCCATAGGTTGGAGAAATCAAAGTACAGAACAAGTTTTTAAAGGAGTCAGTGCATACATAAAATCTTTCTTTCAAATTTCCTTCAGAAACAATCAAAAGCAAACTTGAAAACTCCAATCTGAATCTTTAAATAAATAAACTGCTGTTATAAATATCTTATATTCTTGTTCTTTGATTAGAATAGCAGCATCATGGAGAAACAAAAAGAACATATTAATAAATAGTAAAGGTCTGGCATTACACTAACAGAAAACTGTTGGGCAGAGAAGGGATACATCCCTTTGCAAATGAAATATACAAATACATACACACATACATATATATATGTACATGTAAAATACTAAAATTTTATTTCTAATTATGTAAAATAGTGTAGTTACAAAATGTGCCCTAAACAACAGACATGCTTTTATTTCTAGTGTCTTCAGAACACTGGCTGGTAAAGTACCACTCACTGTTGGTTAGACCCCTGCAATCCCCATCTCACTGAAGCCCAACTTTTGCTGTTCCACTCACTGGGTAAGGACAGCACAACCTGTGGGTATTAAGTCCGTGATATCAGCCAGTCTACCTTCCACAAGACTCCAGGTCCTCTTACAACACCACAGGAGACTGATTCTATTTCCCAGCTTCCCTCCATTTCCTTTTGCCTCTTCTCCCTGCAGTCTGGACCCTTATTCCCATTTAGCGCCACCCTCCCTGAGACTTCATTTCTTCCCTTTCCCTAACCAAGAGCTACTACTCCTTTACACCTCTGCATAAGCCCCTTCCCTCATCATACCTAGGGGGGAAAAGGGAAGAAAGAAACATAACGGGAACACACGAAAGAATAAAATGATATTATTACTCTTTAAATCCAAACCAGGTTGCCCCTTTCAATAGAGTAAGACAGTTAATAAAAGGACTCCTAACCCTGTCATAATTCTCCGGACTTCTAACATATTAAAAAAAAGGACATGACTTCAGAAAACACTTTTTCAACTTTACCAGGGAGGTTAAAAAATGCAGACTGCTTGTGTTAAGCATGGGGGATTGAAGGCAGGTAAGTAGATGGGTAAGCAGGCAGACAGATAGATGGATAGATAGATCGAGCTACATATAACCCCTAAATCAGATTTCTTGAAACAAATTTGGAAGGTAAAGACAGAAGCTCATGGGGTGGGGAGAGGAGTATCGATCCTTCCTGTTTTTCACACGGTTCCTAGGGAGCTGGCAGCGCTCCGAGACCAGCTCAGCCCCTTCCCCTACAGCCAAGACACAACCCGTGCAAGTCACGAGGACACACACGACTCCGCCGCTGCTGCTTCATCTTTCCGGTCCCGCGTCCCCTGCCCCACGAGTGGAAGGAAATTTTTAAGGTTCTGTGCCTCACTCGAGGCATCCGGGGCTCCAAATCGAAACCCCAACCTTCCCGCCGAGGTGGTAAGGTTTTTGATGTTTTCGTGGTGGAGCTGACCACCCAGACCCCATCTTCTCGTGACCCACATGGGCTCCGAGATGCTGCCCCCACCTTGGAGGACTGCGTGGTCCGGGCGCGGGAGAGGAGCGAACGTGGCGGAGCGGACCCGGAGGCCGAGGGCGGCGAGCGGAGCGGCTAGAGCCCAGATCCGGGAGCCAGGAGCGCTGCGCAGGTGCCGCTCCCGTGCCGGCCCCACTCTCCGGGTGCAAGGCGGGGACAGTCTTCTGGGTCCGGAGCGCGGGATGGGGCATAGGGGAGAGAGCTGGGGACTCTAGGATCCCGAGCGGAGCTTTTCCCTTTCGGAAACGTGGGGGAGACCGATTCGGTGGGTTCCAGCATCACCTTTCAGGCGGCGACACTCCCCTCCCCCGAACCCTCCGCCTCCCGCGGCATCCCACCTTCCAGACTTCTTTCCATTTCGTCTGGGTGATCATACGACCCCGAAAGTGCGGGACACCCCCACAGTGTGAGGCGCTGTCCGTCCTTCTCCATCCCCCCTCCGGCGAGAAATAAAAGCTCTTACCACCCACCCTAGAATAGCAGCTGGCGATGCCCTAAATAACAGCTCCCAGAAGGCACTTTACCCCAAAATAAAAGCATCCAGCCACCCCCACCACGTTCCCCATCCCCAGCCCCAAATAACGGTTTCTAAGAGCCCCACCGCTCCCGAGATCCCCGTCACTGCGCTTCAAACAGTTCCCACTCCTTAAAGCCCGAAATGCCACTTCCCCACGCGCTTCAAGTGGGACCCAGCCGCACCCAGCCTCCCGGCGCGGGTCTCAGAGCCTTCTATCCTCCTGGCTTCCAACTTCCCAGCCCCGCCCCCTCCGCCCCGGGTCGCCGCGGTCCCCACCCCCACGGCTCTACCTTCGTTGCTGGGGCTGGCCAGGAGGGTCCGGAGCGCGGCGCACAGGAGAAGGCAGGTCCAGAGGGGGGCGCCCTGCGAGGTGCGGAGGAGCAGCCGGCCAGGGACACACGGGGTGCTGGGGGGCCGCCGGCGTCCCGCACCCTGGGGCCCCGAGCCCGCATCTTGCCCTCGCCGCCTCCGCCGCCGCTGTCCCGCGCCGCTCAGTCCACGGCTCTCGCCTTGCGGAGGGGGCGAGAGAGGCTCGCGGTTCCTCCCCGGTCCCCGTAGGCTCCTTCACCTTCGGGCCCGCGGCTCGCCCCAGTGCGGAGACCGCGGGGCTTCTCGGACGGCTGAAGTTTGCTTCCGGAGCCCCACACCCTCCTCTCCGCTGGTGTTAAATGAAATGCTAGTGACGGCGGACAGTGCAGTTCGGGGACTGGACTCGAAGGTGTCGAGAAGGTCCCGCGTCCCGTTCTGTGCCTCTTTATAGACTTTTAAGGATGGAGGTCTTTGAAATCCCACTGGAGGGAGGGGAGGGGGAGATAAAAGCTCCTTTTCAGTCTTCAGGGCTGAAATGGACGCAGGTGAGGAAGACAAGTCATCTTAAGTCAAGAAAAAATTCTCGATAAAAAGAGGAGAAAAAAAAGCAGGGTGGCCAAGGAGAAAGGAAGAGGAGTTGGGAAAAAAACAGGGGTGGGGGAAAGACGAGCAAGGCGAGCGGAGGAAAAGATCCTGAGAGTTCAAAGACGCCAGCAGAAGGAAATCGCTGCGGGCTGAGCACAGACGAGGGAGGGACCGGCGGCAGCGGCGGCCCGGAGCCCGGAGGCTCCCGCGGCTCGGGGAGGAGGCGGTGTGTGCGCGGCCAGGCTGGCGAGCTCGGAACTGCACCGCCACAGCGCGCTCCTGCTGAGTCTGGAGCTCCGGCGTCTCCTCGGCCTCCCGCTCTGCGCCTGCCACCCTCCTCCCTCTCCTCTTCCTCCTCCCGGCTCCCCCGCCCTCGGCTGCTCGCAGCCTCGCCAGTGAGAATCTACTGTAAGTGTGAGTTGCTTAGACGGAGTCCCACACCCGCGGAGGGAAGTAATCTGGCGGCTGCCGCGGTGAGTGTTGCCTAGCGGGGTCCGGGAGAGGCGCGTCTTCCTCCGCGGATAATTAGGGCGAAGAATTCTCCTGACGACGCCTGCCAAGACCTGGGCTCCCGGGAGGCTGAAGGGAAACCAGCCCCAGTTCAGCAGGCAGCCTTCAGAGGAGCGGGGCCCTAGGTTTGGCCGACTGCCTGCTGCCCACCGCAGGCTTGTAGCATCAACAACCTTGTCACACCGCCCAGCATTCCTAGGCTGTGCGAGTCCGTGGCTAGTTTATTTAACACCCTTAACCGCTTACTGCTACTGACCCGCTCTATTCTTTCAATATTTTGGCGGCTGGAATGAGATAATTAGTCAACGTTTTCTTCTAAGTAAATGGCAGACTGTCCAAATACAGAGATGGTAGCTGCGATTGAGATTTCAGGGAGTCAAGGAATTTGGCGATTGAGAATATTGGTGTGCCGCGTACTTTAAGAAGTGATGATTTAATTCATCAATCTCACTGATGGAATGTTTTATGTTTTAGAAATTATATGATATGCAGATATATGAAATTAATTCCAGGATATTTTAAGTTAAAATTATTTTAATTTCTTGTGTTCTGCTGCATTGAGACACAAATAATTTAGAAAAACTGTTGAAAACAATCAACTTTCCATGTTTCATCTCTATTAGTCTACTCTTGCTTTATTTTTCTTCAATTTTCTCATTCATTTTTTTTCAAAGAAGTCCATCTGAAGGGCAGTCCTAGTATACTAGCATTAAAAAAAGATTGCAAATAAAACTTCTACAAAAAAGTGTGATTTTTAGAAGAAAGGTATCTCACTTAATTTGGTGCATAGTAACTACTGTAAAGAATGGGTTTTCACCCACACCCCAAAAAGGCAGTTCTGCTCATCAACTTTAATTTCCAGCGCGTTGTTTGTATTCACAATAAATTTCTCATAATGTTTAGCTGATGACATTTGTTTTTTGTTTAAATATTTGCAATAAAGATGAAAGAATAAAGTGGCGGTGATGTAATTTTGGAAAGAGGTGGAAGCTCATCTTCGATTATTTTTCCCCTGAAATGTTTTGGCACCAGAAATCTAAAAGCAGCTTCTTTCTATTAAAACGTGCTCCAAATGATTGAAGCAAATTTAGAGGAATGTCAGTGAATCTGTCTTTCAGTTGGGCAAAAAGCTTCACAGTGAAATGCAAAGTTAAAGTGTATGTTTTTATTTGAAAACCATTCAGAATGTAAGCTCCTCCCCCTAAATTTATAGTTGAGCTATTTAAAAATATCCAAACAGACTATCAAAGAAGTTATCTAAAGTCTATGAACACATAATAATGCTGTGTGTGAAACATAGGCACTTTAATGGGCATTCAAGACTGATGTTTTCTCTTCTAAAAAAGAAATGATTTGGTTTTCCTCCCCCAAGTATCCATAGCTTGTTTTATGTCAACACAGTGACAATACTTCCTGAATGAAAAACTGGAACAAATTAACTAACTATAAGTATTCAATATATATATTGGGATAAAGAGAGTTTAGACTAGATATGCCAAAGAAAACCTGGGACACTGTTCCCTAAGGTGGGAATTATGCTATCTTCTCCTTAAGGGGCTGAGAATACAAAATGCAAAATCCTTTGTATTCTCTACCTTAAATAGCAGCCATCTTTCTCATAGTTGTTTAATAATATTTATTACATATATCTGAAAGAATGAACAACTGTAACATGAACCCCAGTGACAGAAATGAAAGTCATTTTTTTGCCTAATGAAGGTTAATCAGAGAAGACAATGAGAGTGCTTTGTCTTGGGCCTCAATCTCAAAGGAAATCTTATATTTGACCATGTGTTGATTTCTTCACTTAGAAATACTCAGCATACTTACATTGAATGATGGCATTGCATGAAAATTAGGATTTTTTTTTTCACTTCATACTACTGCTTTGCACCAGGTAGGCAATGATATTTGCATTTCTCATTGTTCTGGATAACTGCTATGGCCTCTAAATGGTGAAAGTAGCTGATGTCAACCCAGATCCCTGCTTGGATCTGGCTTTTGTTCTAAGCTTTCATGAAAAAAAAAAAAAAAAAAGATGTCCAAAATGACCTTAACGTGACGCGCTGAATGGTTACTACCCTATAAAAGGTACTATGAAAGTTAAAGTCACATTTGACTCTTTGTGACCCCATGGACTATACAGTCCATGGAATTCTCCAGGCCAGAATACTGGAGTGAAGAGCCTTTCCCTTCTCCAGGGGATCTTCCCAACCCAGGGATGGAACCTAGGTCTCCTGCATTGCAGGTGGATTCTCTACCAGCTGAGTCACCAGGGAAGCCCAAGAATACTGGAGTGGGTAGACTATCCCTTCTCCAGTGGATCTTCGTAACCCAGGAATCAAACAGGGACCTCCTGCATTGCAGGTGGAATTTTTACCAACTGAGTTAGTGAAGCCTATAGTTACTATAGGTGAAGGTACTAGAGTTAAATTCAATGTATTAATAAACCTGAATATATCTTCACTCCATTCAAGGTACAACAACAGAAGCAATTTTAATAAGCAGACTTGCTAGTATTTACTGATAATTTGTTATGATAAAGCATCATGTGATGTTTTACATTAATTATTTTACTTAATGCTAACACTCCATCATGCCTATGTTAGTCCCTTGTTGATGATGTCAAACCTAACAGAATGAGGTAAGCAACCTAGGTAGTCCAACAACTGGTAAGATGTGGAAATTTTAACTCATGGCACTGACTCCGTGTAAGAAAACTGTAATGTCGTACAAGTAAAGAATCAATTTGATAACCATTTGATCAGGAAAAAAAGAGGACTACCCAAGAATTCTGCAATAATGGGAACAATTAATACATAAAATATTCCAGTATTCAGGTTTATTTGAATCTAAAATGAATTAGCCAAATAGGCCAGATAGATAACCAGGAGAAAACAGAAAGGAAGGATCCTAAATGAGCACTACATGGAGAAAAAGACTGTCTTGTGTACAGAAAAACATATATACAACTTGTATGTGTACAGTGGAGAGAATGGACCAAATCAAGAAAATAACAAGTCTGAGATTGCTATCTTTGCCAAATGGCAGGAAGCTCATGTAAACCATGGTAGAAAACACAAGCAGCAGTGTTTATAAAAATAATCTAAACAAAATTCCATAAACCAAAGAATGTGTTTCCTAAAATATTATGTAATCTTAGCAATTTTTTTACATAATTTTTAAAATATTTTTATCACTTAGCTACATCCTTTCTTTGGGACAACTTGGGGGGAAAAAAAGACAAAGTAAAATTTAACCCTTGGTAGATTTTAAATATGAAATTCTAAGATTTAGAAATATTAGAAACTCTAATGAAACTATAAGATACTCTAATGAAATTACTTTTTCAGATCCATGAATTCCTGAAAAGGATAGATATATGGTGATATCAGTTATTTTGATCCCAAAGATAAAGCCTGATTAAAATATATTTAGGCAATCAAAGTATCTCTTGAAGTTCACAACCAAATTAATGCTAATATATTCATTAATTTATGTTACATTTTAATTTAATTAACATAAGAGCAATTTTTATTATTTTTTTAAGATTTTTTAAGGTCCTAGAATCTCTTTTCTCTATTAATGACCCAAATTTTTATCTAACAAAGTTAGATTTAATTTTATTTAAATCTAATTGATTATCAGTTGGGTGTTTAGTTTTTAAAATGAATTAATAGTATTTTAATGCATTGAAGTGTAAACATATAAGTTATTTCTTTTCTTAGCGTTACATTAAATCATGACTCATCAGAAACTTTACTTATTACACAGGTTCAAATCATAATCAGCGCTCATTATTTTCCCATAGAAAAATGAACATGGAGAACAGAAAATCTTCCAGTATTTTTGAGTGTTAACAGAGGGTCTTGTAATGAAGAATAAGGAACAGATATTCAAATAAATTATAGGGGTTCTGAAGAGCTACCAATTCTTATTGTTGGTGGTGGTTGGCTTTTTCTCTAAGGTCCCTGTATCGATGTGCTACAAGTACCCAGACTGCAGTGTACTAGGGAGGCCAGGGCTGCTAAGGTTGACAAGGAGCCACACTGATTGCCTCCAGCATCTTGGATAACAGGCGTCATATGAAGACACAGACACTGAAATAACAAGGACTCTCGGGGGCTGAAGAAGTAGGAAAGGTGTGCTCAGGAAAGTTACAAGATTGAAAATTTCACTTTTCTAATCACCTTCTGGACTCCAGAAGTCTTTGCTGATATGTGAAAAATAAGCTGTATTATTTTTCATATTCAGAAAAATGTTTTTATTAAATTCAATGCATATACTGAACTGAAATTCATAATAATCCACTCATATGAGAACATATTTTATAATATAACTAGCTATAGTTTGCTGGGGGGAAATTGATATATTTGCTCAATAGCATAAGTAAATAAGGGGTACCTTTGCAACCAGGCTTTTGTTGACTGTCCATGGAAGAGGCTCCTTAGGTAAAATGGGTATTGATAATCTCGAGTACTCACTCTCATACTCCACTGGTGAGAAGTGAATCCAGAATATCTTTTATAGGGTGGCTACACAATTTTATTGTGGCCTTTAAAATCTGGGTAGCTTTACATTCAACAATTATACTTCTTAAAATTTAAGGAAATATATTAATTTAAAGGGAATAAAAGATTAAACAAAGTTATTTTTAATGTATAAAAATAAAAAATACTTATGTTCAATAAGAAATGCTAAATGCATCTGTATAATAAAATACTATGGAACCATTTAAATGATTGAAAGAATATCTATGTACATCAAAAAGATAGTATAGTCCAAATTATAAAGGCATATACAAAGTAGTTTTTCAATATGATAAGGTATGTCCCATAAATGATATTTGTATATGACTGGTGAGATAATTTCTACCTTTTAATTTTGTATTTTGTACCAATAGCATTTATTATTGTGTAACAAGTGAAAAATTGAAGTAAAACTTTCTGGAAGAAAATGTGTATGCACTTATACACACACACACACTCACACACATACACACACACACACACAGAAAAAAAAATAGGAGAAACAGGAATAGAAAAGAATTGAAAGATGGTGGTAATGAGTAAACTTATACTGCTACTGCTAAGTCACTTCAGTCGTGTCCGACTCTGTGTAAAATTGTATAATAAAGTTATTTCAGTCAGCCCCTGCCCCTATTCTATTCTAGTTAGGGGTGATCATTTTTTTATTTAATTATTCTCTGACATGTCCACAATATTTCTGAGTATTCTGACAATTCTGGAAGGCATAATTTCCATGATGCAAGCTGTTTCAATGCATTTCCTGACCGAATCTCCAGCGCCCCCACTTGGTTGATGGCAGTTCTGTTCCTCTTTTCTTTCCACCTGGTTTACTTCATTAGAGGTTAGAACTGGGCATGGAATAACAGACTGGTTCCAAATAGGGAAAGGAGTACGTCAAGGCTGTATTTTGTCACCCTGCTTATTTAACTTATATGCAGAGTATATCATGAAAAATGCTGAGCTGGATGAAGCACAAGCTGGAATCAAGATTGCCAGGAGAAATATCAATAACCTCAGATATGCATATGACACCACCATTATGGCAGAATGTGAAAAGAACTAAACAGCCTCTTGACGAAAGTGAGAGAGGAGAGTGAAAAAGTTTGCTTAAAGCTCAATGTTCAGAAAACTAAGATCATGGCATCTGGTCCCATCACTTCATGGGAAATAGATGGGGGAACAGTGGGAACAATGACAGACTTTATTTTGGGGGGCACAAAAATCACTACAGATGGTGACAGCAGCCATGAAATTAAAAGATGCTTGCTCCTTGGAAGAAAAGTTATGACCAACCTAGACAGCATATTAAAAAGCAGAGACATTACTTTGCCAACAAAGGTCCGTCTAGTCAAAGCTATAGTTTTTTCAGTAGTCATGTATGGATGTGAGAGTTGGACTACAAAGAAAGCTGAGCACAGAAGAATTGATGCTTTTGAACTGTGGTGGAGAAGACTCTTGAGAGTCCCTTGGATTGCAAGGAGATCCAACCAGTCCATCCTAAAGGAAATCAGTCCTGAATATTCATTGAAAGAACTGATGCCGAAGCTGAAGCTCCAATACTTTTGCCACCTGATGCGAAGAACTGACTCATTTGATAAGACCCTGATGCTGGGAAAGATTGAAGGCAGGAGGAGAAGGGGATGACAGAGGGTGAGTTGGTTGGATGGCATCACTGACTCAATGGACATGAGCTTGAGTAAACTCCGGGAGTTGGTGATGGACAGGGAGGCCTGGCATGCTGCAGTCCATTGGCTCAAAGAGTCTGACATAACTGAGCAACTGAACTGAACTGAACTGAACTGAACTTGCTTCATTATTGGTAACATCACTCTAACTGTGCTACAATTGTGTAGCTTTGAATAGCTAATTGTCTTAAAATATGTGAAAAGAAATGATTTTTTCACAGAATCAATTAAAATTGGTATTTTACTTCAATGTCATAAATTTTTATGGCCTGAAATATCACAAAATTTCTGTAGAGCTATACTTTTCATCAGATTCTTTCTGTGTGTCTATTTTGCTGGCTTCCTTCTTTCCACTCTCCTTCATCTTTACCTTTTTCAAGCACCTAAACTTCCATTTTTTTCAGCTAAGGTGAGCATTCTTTCAGCTTAGGAGAACATTCCCAAAGTCATTTTCTTCAGTCCATTTTGTGCCAAGATTTTCAAAAAACCATGACTCAAAAGAATCCCTCAAGAGCTTTCCCTAGTTACATTGGCTCGAAATGGAGCCAACTTTTGAAGTAACCCTTTTCCTTCATGTTTCCTTCACGTTAGTTTAATAAACTTTTATAAAAACATTAAGCTATGAGGATATAATACCTATTATTATCTATTTTAAAATGACAAAGGACATAAGGTAAACATGGAAATGTTTGTGATAGTTTGTAGTAAAACTAGTTGATTCTATTAAAGATACTATCAGGCCTTTTTGGCTAAAATTGAAAATAGACTTAACTGTCAGTACGGATGGCCTCTGAGAAAGCAAATGACTCACCAAAAGGACTAAGCAGGAGCATACATCACAAATCAAAACCTTGGTTTAGAATTCATCAATAGTTTTTACTCTTAAGACTGAATTTGTTTACTAAATAGAAATTAATAAAAATATGAAAATAGGTATATTTATTCATTTGGCATAATTTCCCTGAGATTTATCCAAGTTGTTAGTATTTCAATAGCTCATTCCCTTCTATTGCTTAGTATTATTCTGTGGTATGGATATACCACATTTTGTTTAACCATTCAGTCGTTGAAGGACAGATGAGTAGTTTCCAGGTTTGGGCCACTACAAATAAAGCTGCTGTGAAAATTTGTGTACAAGTTCCTGTGTGAAAATAAGTTTTACATCTTTGGAGTAAATGCTCATGAGTGTAATTGTTGAGCCATATGCTATGCCATGTTTATCATTAATTTTTAAAGATATGTAGTTTAAAGCTACTCCTATTGCACCTCCAACTTATTCAACAAAAACAAGATAAATAATAGGCAATTGTATAATAAATCTCTATAAAAAGAATTATATTCAACATGTAGACAAAACAGCAAGTGAAATAGTCACTAGAATATGAAATAGAAAAGTATACTTGTAGGAAAATTTTTAGAAAATTATATGAATATCTCGATATACAAATTCTACAATAACTTTCCTCTATTTAAACTCTAAGTATTATAATAATAGATAACTATTTTAATGAAGTAATAGTCACACAAATGTTTACTTCCTTGATTATTCAAAATACATTCTTCAATTCTTTTTAAAAAATTATAGACTCTCAATACATATTCTAGTACCTGAATCAGTAAATTATATCACTTTGTCCCAAACTGACATTTCAAAAGATGAGTTCAAATACATTTGCAGAGATATTTTTGAGTTCATTCAAGCTGAGAAGTACTTCTTTTTTTATTTTTTTTTTTACTTCTTATCTTTTGAAATGTCAGGCAGTTGGTCTGAGGAAAAGGGAAACAGATCTCTTTTAAAACATCATCATACATGTGGGCACAGGATTATGGCTTAGTTTTTCCATGCACACTATGGAAAAATTCATATTTATTTGTGGGCAAACGTTTTCCTTTACAGAAAAAAAAATAAGTGAAAGCACTAGAAAAGTAAAAATCAACTATTTTAATTATTTTGTATTGGGAATTTTACTTGAAGTCCATCTTCCCTCTTGGAATTTTCCAATCGTTTCGAGTGGGTTAAAACTTTTATTATCATGTAGTAATACAGCACTATAAAGATTCAAGGACTCTATGATATAGATCAAACATCGTAATAGGATTTCTGAAACCTAAATTTGACATTAAAACTACTTTTAAAAATTACAGAACAACTGCATGAAATATTCATGTACCCTTAATTCCATATGAATAAATTTTACAGCTCCCAGATTTGCTTAAAGTCATTAAAAATTCCAATGAAGTCATGCATTGTATAAAGGTAGCAGACAGATATCATGCATCTGCTTTAGATTACTTCTAAAGCTCTACTAAAATTACTTATACAGATATTAAAAAAACACAAAGTTATAATGAGCAAGAAAACAGGAAAAGAGACAACAGAAAATTATGTTGAAAGATAGACAAGTTGCCTAATGATAAATAAGAGGCCCAAGATAGCTGAATCATAAATCAACAGGTGAAAGAATTAATTAGCTACCTTATTTTTAAAAGTTCCAAGAAGAAAGATTTCTCTCAGAAGATAAAATTGATGGAATGTCAGATACATTTTAGTGCAAGGAGAAGAGTAATATAATTCACAAAATTTTTGGAGCTATTTTACTGATAGGTAGAAAGAACAAGACAGTTATTCATGGAAAACATAGGTTTAAGGAAAAGACAAGTAATTATATGATAACTATTGAATGAAACAGTCACATAGGAAGAATAATGCAAATGGTAAATGCAGACCTTTTTGTTTGTTTTTGTTGTTTTTCAGTCACTAAGTCATGTCTGATTCTTTGCAATCTCATGGACTGTAGACACCAGACTCCTCTGTCCATGGGATTTCCCAGGCAAGAATACTGGAGTGTGTTGTCCTTTCCTTCTCCAGGGGTTCTTGCCAACTCAAGGATCGAACCCATGTCTCCTGCATTGCTAGGCAGATTCTTTACATCAGAGCCACAAGGGAAGCACAATGTATTTCTAATAAAATATTTTGATGAGTAGAAGTGATGGAAGGATGTGATGTGATGGTTATCGAGGGGGATTAGTAAAAACAACAAAATCTTTATTATTGTGACATCGATAATGTATGAACTGTAAATAAATTGAGATGCTCAAGTATGTCTATGTTATTTAGAGATATAGTGTTATATACAAAAAAATCAGCTAAAAGGGTGAAAATTATTGATTTTGGAGATAAAAATGTGAGTAGCAGAGACACACAACCACTGTTTTATTGACAAGCTTTATGTGTGTGTCTAAATTATACACAAGTATAAAACCGAGTAAAAGAAAACCAAAAAAAATATATATAGTTAATGTGGTTTGAAATATTTCAGAATTACTCACATTACATACGTAGTATTCTCCAATTTGTATTTCTGATGCCAACATTATATGTTCAGCTCCTGTACATGTCAATAATATTAATCTCTTTCTGTAAGTTATGTAGGTTTATAGTATTCTGATATATGGGTTAGTATACAATTTAGTTTTCCATTTTCCTACTGTTGTCAATGTAATAAAGATTCTTGCACATGTTTATAAGAGTTTAATTTACATTTACATACTTAGAAATGGAATTGAGGGATTGCCGGATTAAAGTTTCAATCTTTCCTAGGTGTTGCAAACTTGTTCTCTATAAGGTCTGAAAAATTTTTCAATTGAAATATTCCAAATTTGGCAAGGGATTATTTCCCTTGTGGCTCAGCTGGTGAAGAATCCTCCTACAATTCAGGAGACATGGGTTGAATCCCTGGGTTGGGAAGATCCCTTGGAGAAGGGAAAGGCTAACCACTCCAGTATCTTGGCCTGGAGAATTCCAAGGACTATATAGTCCATGGGGTCGCAAAGAGTCTGACACGACTGAGCGACTTTCACTTTTCTTCCCTCTCCAAAGAGAGGAAGTACTTAACCTTTGACCACTGATTTCTGAGATTTCTGACTTATGAGAAAACTGTTTATTGGTAAATTATATAATGACTTTATTGCTGTATTTCTATAGTGACTTTCCTCTAAGGAAATTATGTGTTGTTGTATTTTTTTGTTTGTTTGTGCGTGCCTGCATGCCAAGTTGCTTCAGTCGTGTCTGACTCTTTGTAACCCTATGGACCCTAGCCTACCAGGCTCCTCTGTCCACGGGATTCTCCAGGCAAGAGTTCTAGAGTGGGTTGCCATGCCCTCCTCCAGGGGATCTTCCCGACCCAGGGTTTGAACCTGTTTCTCCTGCCTTGCAGGCAGATTCTTTACCTGCTGAGCAAAATATGAATTAAGGAATGGCTATGAACATTCAACATTTAAAAACCGAGGTAAATGTATAAATATACTGAAGCCTATTGAAACGTATAGGGTTTCAATGCATTTAAATAAGTGTTGCGATTATAACTCCAAAAATAGAATGTTTAAGTATAAAAAGAATCTTAAAAGACAAATCTATTTTTTAAACATGTTGCTTGTGACATCAAGATAAATATGAACTGAGGAAACTGTCAAGGAAGAAAAGTAAGGAAAATGAGTAAGAGAGACTAAACATAGTTTAATTTTAATATTAATATAACTCAAGTATTTTTTTGTCAAAATCTTTTTGTTGAAATTAGCACCTTAATTTTAAATCACTGCAGAAAGATATGTTAGTAAAACAAAGATGGAATGGAAAGGAACCCCCAGAAAGCATAAAATAAAATCATACACTGGACCAAATATAATGTTATTTAAATAAATATGAGGGGCTTAAATTATTTTATGGAAATTTAAGATACTCAAACTGAATATAAGGAAAACTATTTAACGTTGTTGGTTAAGGAAAATGTTGGTTCATGAATGTTCTTTTGTAAAAAATTACCTTCCAAATAAGAAAGTTTGAAAATGATTCAGAGAACATTTTAAAGGATGGAAATATAAGAGGAAATGACAAAATATAGGTGAATTTAGCTATGTGATTGAATGCAATATCCTTCTGGCTTCCCTGCCTGTGAACTCTCTTCTCATTTGATAATGATCTGCACACATTTGTCACTTATTCAATTATTTATCAATAGGCCACAACCTTAAAGAATGAATGACTCTCTCCTTGAAATTTTCTTATTGAATTTTTGTGTTACTTTTAAGGTAGCATTTAGATTTGGTCCTACAACTCCTGCACCATAGAAAGTCTCTAGTGGCAGGAAACACGCACTAGTAATTTTTGTTGCCGAATGTCTACTAAAATCTGAGGAGCATATATATTAAAACCATGTTTATGAATTGAGTTAAATTGATTTTTTTAAATGGTCTTAGCCTTCTTATTCATAGGAATATATTTTCATAAATTATCATACTTTGTGACATTGTGATAATGCTCTGTGTTAGAATTATGTCTAATTCATGTATCTTTGGATGTGTTAGGAATGTTTTCAAACTCTTAAGATCTTGGTATTACTGTTGTTATTTAGGCACTAAGTTATGTCTGACTCTTGAGACTTCATGGACTGTAGCCTGCTAGACTCCTCTGTATTTACTTGCAAAATTCTGAAAATAATGCCAATTTATAAGTATCTTTGCATTTAGAAGACCCAAAGTTTTTCAATCATGCAACACAAAAATATATTAAAATAACACAGATTTTATTAATAAATACATGATGTGCTTTCTCTCTGTTCTTTGCTTTTTCCTGTCTTCTCACTAAACAATATTTAGTGAGTTATATTTTGGAAGAATAGCTAAATTGAGAAAGGACACAATTATAGGCAAACTGCTTTAAATCTTCTTAGCTTAACTTTAATGAAATTGTAAAATAATTGTAATATCAAAGAGTAAATCTAAAAATCAAAACCTACATTAATACTTGGAACTTGGTTTATATTTTTTTGTTTTGAGTGGAATACATTTTTCCTTTTAGCTTATTGAAAAATGTTTGATGGTATCCTGAGTATCGATTTTAAATAGAAGTCAAAAGTAAAAAGCAGAGAAGAAAAAGTAAACCTTGTTTTAGTTGGGCTTCCCTGCTGACTCAGAGGGTAAAGCATCTGACTACAATGCGGGAGACCTGGGTTTGATCCCTATGAGAAACTGAAATCATCTCAAAATTTTACTTAAGCAAAAAGCAGTTAACTTTTAGTTAATAACATATTTTATAAAGATATGCATTAAATTCTAATGAAACAGTGTATGTGTATAATTACTATTCAAATTTGCACACAACTGCTGGTAAAATTACTGTAACTGTGACTGCAAGTGTGGCTAAAAAAGCTCAATGCCTAGTAGAAATCCATCTTTACAATTCTTTTTTATAGCCATTTCTGGAATTGAATTTTTCATTGTTTTAAAGTTGGTTTCAGCTTCAACCTTATAGTCCAGTCTGTTCACATACACCCTAGCTCGGGAATTGCTAATAAGTACAGACAAATTAATTTATTCATTTTGGTTCTTTTTCAGGTATTTAGGTGTTCTAAGTTGTGAGAATTTTACTTTGAGTTATAAAGCACTTTCTTTGTGTTCTTTCTGTCAGAACTGTAGTTGTCAGATCTGAAATAAGAAACTCAATTAGAAGACATTTTAGGTACCTATGGATTATGTTAAAGCACAGCGGTATTTCAGATCATGCATCTTACAGAAATGAAGTTTCTATAATTTGATCAGCAGTGAAATGAAAATATTAATTGTTCCATTTTGTTGCTGCTGCTGCTGCTGCTAAGTCGCTTCAGTCGTGTCCGACTCTGTGCGACCCCATAGACAGCAGCCCACCAGGCTCCCCCGTCCCTGGGATTCTCCAGGCAAGAACACTGGGTTGCCCTTGAAGCCAATAAATTGATGGTTATGTTATCCTTAACCTGAACACCTGCCAGAGCTATAGGACACAGACATAAAAAATTCCTAAGTGTAAACTCTGTATCTGTGAAAGAATTGATGAATATAGCTAAAGCCAACTTGTAAAAGTGGTGACGATTTGTTTGTTTCTTCAGAGGCCTCTGCTTCTCCGTGGAATGCCAGCTTAAGGCAAAGATGTATTCAGCTCATGACTCAAATATTTTGGAAGTTCTGTTGGAATTTACATTAGCCAAGAATGGTGTGGGGAAATGACTCATCCTAAAAGAAAATTGTGTTTAATTATATACCTTCTCCCAATCTTTATGTTCTATTGTTCAAGAAAATCATTGTCTTTAGTTATTTATGTATGAATTACCTGAAATTCAAAGTATTATTTATGCTATTTATACATATAGAGTAGCACAATTATGTTATCTTAAGCATTACTGGTTATTGACTATCCCCAAACTCCCGCTGTTTCTTCTATTTGTCTTTTAGTGAAAAATGTAGAAGAAATAATGCTGACAAAATCTCTAAATAAGTAGATACTAAGCTATTGTTCTTTCTATAATACAGAAAAGTTAACCCTAGAGCTTTCTTTAGATAGTTAGTCCCCAAGGTTTTTTGACAATACAACCCACCATTAAAATATTTTTGGACAAATATCCCCAAACATATTTATTTAAAAATTGTTTATACATACTTCTTTACTGATTCAAAATGTACTACATTGTAAATCATCACAAAATACAGATATTTATAAATGATTAAATGTATTTTATAATTATAGACTTATGTTTATACTTAAAACTATCTTTTTGATGATTTAGAAGTGTTTTGCAAACTTCTTGTCATATTATTTAGACCATCATTGTTTTTGTCATGTGAGGTGGCCAACCAGAAGATTGAACCTGACTGATAAGTATCAGTTCTCCCATGTTCTGATATTTGCTCATGTTTGGATTATTAATCTTGCTTGGAAGAAATCTTTTTAGGCCACTTTGCTATTTTGTGAGTATTATATTAATTAATTAAAACTATAAAATACACAATGTATAAATCCATTCTACTGTGCACATACAAACATCAATATGTCAGAAAATGCTCAGCAAACAGAAAATTAAGTGTGACTCTGTCTATCCAGGATGTGCAACTTCTACTCTTTACACAGGACACTCTGCATACTTTCTCTGACATGTGACTCCCCCTCCAAAAAAAGGGGGACTAAGCAAGGAACCAGTATCAGTCTGCATATTCAAACTCTCTATGGATTGTCCCCAGTTTTCAGGCAGTCTCCTTAGAGCATTTGTCTTCCAACTGGGCTACACATAGCCTGGGTTTACAAGATACAAGTTCAGACGGTTTGAAGGAAATTAATTTCCTGATCCTCATTTCCAAATGGGGATCTTTCCTAAGACTGATAAGGTTCCTGAGTCAAAAAGCTTCTTTTCTATATCTCCTTTTGCTAGTACATTTATCTACCTCTTATAGAAAAAGGATGCATTTGAATAAAATTATGAAGGAATTTGAATTAAACATAATCTAAAGAAGTAATGACCATACGGTAACAAAACAAGAGAATACTCTACACGTGGACATCACCAGATGATCAACACCGAAATCAGATTGATTATATTCTTTGCAGCCAAAGATGGAGAACAAAAACAAGACTGGGAGCAGACTGTGGCTCAGATCATGAACTGCTTATTGCCAAATTCAGACTTAAATTGAAGAAAGTAGGGAAAACCACTAGTACATTCAGGTATGACCTAGGTCAAATCCCTTATGAGTATACAGTAGAAGTGACAAATAGATTTAAGGAACTAGATCTGATAGACAGAGTGCCTGATGAAGTATGGACAGAGGTTTGTGACATTGTACAGGAGACAGGGATCAAGACCATCCCGATGGAAAAGAAATGCAAAAAAGCAAAATGGCTGCCTGAGGAGGCCTTACAGATAGCTGAGAAGAGAAGAGAAGTGAAAAGCAAAGGAGAAAAGGAAAGATACTCTCATCTGAATGCAGAGTTCCAAAGAATAGCAAGGAGAGATAAGGAAGCCTTCCTCAGTGATCAGTGCAAAGAAATAGAGGAAAACAACAGATTGGGAAAGACTAGAGATCTCTTCAAGAAAATTAGAGATACCAAAGGAGGATTTCATGCAAAGATAAGCTCGATAAAGAACAGAAATGGTATGGACCTAACAGAAGCAGAAGATATTAAGAAGAGGTGGCAAGAATACACAGAAGAACTGTACAAAAAAGATCTTCACGACCCAGATAATCACGATAGTGTGATCACTCACCTAGAGCCAGACATCCTGGAATGTGAAGTCAAGTGGGCCTTAGAAAGCATCACTACGAACAAAGCTAGTGGAGGTGATGGAATTCCAGTTGAGCTATTTCAAATCCTGAAAGATGGTGCTGTGAAAGTGCTGCACTCGATATACCAGCAAACTTGGAAAACTCAGCAGTGGCCACAGGACTGGAAAAGGTCAGTTTTCATTCCAATCCCAAAGAAAGGCAATGCCAAAGAATGCTCAAACTACCACACAATTGCACTCATCTCACATGCTGATAAAGTAATGCTCAAAATTTTCCAAGCCAAGCTTCAGCAATACATGAACCATGAACTTCCAGATGTTCAAGCTGGTTATAGAAAAGGCAGAGGAACCACAGATCAAATTGCCAATATCCGCTGGATCATCAAAAAAGCAAGAGAATTCCAGAAAAACATCCATTTCTGCTTTATTGACTATGCCAAAGCCTTTGACTGAGTGGATCACAATAAACTGTGGAAAATTCTGAAAGAGATGGGAATACCAGACCATCTGACCTGTGTCTTGAGAAACATGTATGCAGGTCAGGAAGCAACAGTTAGAACTGGACATGGAACAACAGACTGGATCCAGATAGGAAAAGGAGTACGTGAAGGCTGTATATTGTCACCCTGCTTATTTAACTTACATGCAGATTACATCATGAGAAACGCTGAGCTGGAAGAAACACAAGCTGGAATCAAGATTTCCGGGAGAAATATCAATAACCTCAGATATGCAGATGACACCACCCTTATGGCAGAAAGTGAAGAAGAACTAAAGAGCCTCTTGATGAAAGTGAAAGAGGAGAGTGAAAAAGTTGGCTTAAAGCTCAACATTCAGAAAACTAACATCATGGCATCTGGTCCCATCACTTCATGGGAAATATATGGGGAAACAGTGGAAACAGTGTCAGACTTTGTTTTTTGGGGCTCCAGAATCACTGCTGATGTGATTGCGGCCATGAAATTAAAAGACGCTTACTCCTTGGAAGGAAGGTTATGGTGAACCTAGATAGCATATTTAAAAGCAGAGACATTACTTTGCCAACAAAAGTCCGTCCAGTCAAGGCTATGGTTTTCCCAGTAGTCATGTATGGATGTGAGAGTTGGACGGTGAAGAAAGCTGAGCGCCACAGAATTGATGCTTTTGAACTGTGGTGTTGGAGAAGACTCTTGAGAGTCCCTTGGACTGCAAGGAGATCCAATCAATCCATCCTAAAGGAGATCAATCCTGGGTGTTCATTGGAAGGACTGATGTTAAAGCTGAAACTCCAATACTTTGGCCACCTCATGCGAAGAGTTGACTCATTGGAAAAGACCCTAATGCTGGGTAGCATTGGGGGCAGGAGGAGAAGGGGATGACAGACGATGAGATGGTTGGATGGCATCACTGACTCGATGGACATGGGCTTGGGTAGACTCCAGGAGTTGGTGATGGACAGAGAGGCCTGGCGTGCTGCAATTCATGGGGTCGCAAAGAGTCAGACATGACTGAGCGACTGAACTGAACTGATTGTACTTGTTTATCATTTCTTTTAAATTAGTAATGTGTTTCAAGTCGTCATTATATTTAGATCTCATTGGATGTAATTAAAAGACTGACATTGAGATTTCCTTGGTGATCCAGTAGTTAAAACTCCATGCTGCCATTGCAGGGGGCAGGTAGAGAATTAATAGCCCATGTGCTGTTCAGGGCAGCCAAGAGATTAAAAAACAAATAAAACAAAAGATTGACATAGCCCGTCCATTTTGAAATGGCATTTTATACCCTTTCTTCTCAAGTACACATGGAACATTCTCTATATTTGTGACCTAAAATATATTACATCTTAGGTCACAAATCAAGCCTTAGTAAATTTAAGAAATTTAAAGTCATATTAAGCATCTTTTCCCACCACAATGCCATGCTATTGGAAATCAATTATAGGAAAAAAAAAAAAAACCTGTAAAAAAATTCAAACACATGGATGTTAAACAATATGTTAGTAAATGATCAATGGATCACTGAAGAAATAAAGAGAAAATTAAAAAATACCTAGAAACAAATTATAATGAAAATACAATAATTCAAAATATAACGGACACAGCAAAAGCAGCTCTAAGTTCTAAGAAGGAAATTTATAGCAACACAGTTTTACCTCAGGAAACAAGAATAATCTCAAATAAACTATGTATTCTTACACCTAAAGCAACTAGAGAAAGAACAACAAACAAAACCAAAAGTTAATAGAAGGAAAGAGCTCATAAAGAGAGCAGAAATAAAATAGAGATGAAGTAAACAATAGCAAAGATCCTAAATTCTGGTTCTTTGAGAGGATAAACAAAATTGATAAACCTTTTTCCAAACCATCAAGAAGAAAAAGGAAGTGATTCAAGTCAATAAAATTATAAGTGAAAGAAATTGCAACAGGCACCACAGGAATACAAAGGATCATAAGAGATTACTATACGAAACTGACGCCAATAAAATGGACAACCTAAAAGAAATGGACAAATTCTCAGAAAGTCACAAACTTCCAAGACTGAATCAGGAAAAAACATAAAATATGAACAGGTCAATCACACGTAATGAAATTGAAACTGTGATTAAAAATCTTCCAGTAAACAAATGTCCAGAACCAGGTGGCTTCAAAAGCGAATTCTATCAAACATTGAGAGAAGAGTTAACACTTACCTCTCTGAAACTTTCGAAAAAATTGCAGGGAACACTCCCCAACTCATTCTATGAGGTCACCATCACCTTGATACCAAAAGCAAACACAGATAGATACCAAAAAAAATGAAAATTATAGGTCAATATCACTAATGACATAAATGCAAAAATCCTCAACAAATTTCTAACAAACCTAATCTAACAATATATTAAAAGGATCAATACTCTATTCAATACTCTGTCATGGCCTATATGGGAAAAGAAGCTAAAAAGAGTGAATGTATATATATATGTGTGTGTATATATATATATGTATATGTACAACAGATTCATTTAGCTGTACACCCAAAACAAAAACATTGTAAATTATACCCCAATAACATTTTTCAAAAATAAAGAAAAAATGAAATGGCAATATTTAGTGAGCAAAATTTCAAAAGTTTTAACCATTCAAACTTAGAATTCAAATGTCAACCTAAAAATTTTCTTGAAAATGCTTGTTTTATTCTAAATTTTCATAGGGGATGAAGAGGGAAAAATACATTTAAGACACTGCTTTACCCAGGCCCTGTCATTATAGCATTAGCCTACATTGAAAATTAACATTTTTGATGTAAAACCAATAGTTATTTAGTTTTAATTACTGCATGCAATCAACAATAATTCTGCACAGTGTTTCCTAGATCCTCCTAATGAATCATATGTTTGAGGAATCGTCTGTGTCAGAGTGATTTTAATGTAGTTGTTTTATTATATTATTATTCCTACTACTACTGTTACTGTTACTTCATTAATGTTTAGGGCATAGGACTGTTGACTGATTTTTCATGGGTCATTATAGGCCACAGTCCCTGGCTCAGTGTAAAGACACTCCTGCCAATGCAGGAGACCCAGGTTCAACTCCTGGGTTGAGAATATCCCCTGGAGAAGGAAATGCCTATCCACTCCAGTAGTCTTGCCTGGAAAAATCCCATGGACAGAGGAACCTAGAGGGGTACATGTCATGAGGTCACAAAAGAGTCAGATATGACTGAGAGACTAAACAACAACCATAAGTCAAATTTGTATGTGATTTTTGCATTCATTCTGGCTATGCCAACAACTACTACATTATCTTTAAAGAACATTATTTTATTGTAAATCTTGCTTTTATCATTGATGCTTCCAAATAACTCCAGGTAGCAAGTTGCTATTTTCATAACACTTCTGCCTTAAGTTAAGAGAAAAACCTCATTTTAAGTTCTCATTGTTTCTAATTAGTAAGAGAGGAAAGTTTTTCAATAAATAAAAATCACACAGATGCATACACATATTGCATTTTTGAATGAGGACATAATGAACCAACATTATTCACTTAGAGAACATGGAGAAAAGTAAATGATTAAAAATAATCCCATTATCTAAATGCCATGGTCTACATTGCTATACTCTATGAGTGGGTAGCAAACCAGAAAATATGAAATTCAATTCAAAACATAATACTTTAATAAAAGATAGAATATTTTGTTATGAAGGCATTTCCATGATGATGTCTACTGAAAAACTTTTTTATCATAATGGCAATTTTTATATTCATTTTAATAAAGATACTACAATAAGAACAATAGCATTGATTGACATTGGATGTTTTATGTTTTCTTTATACTATTTATGTATGTTATTATTCTTTCTAATATGTATATTCTTTTGAATAAATTTCCTTTATGTTGATACTATCTACTTACATCTAGTGTGAAGTGTATCTTTGACTTTATTTTCTATTTTTTGACTTTCTTCCTCCTTACACAACTAGCCTACATATTCCAGGCTCCTTTTCAGTGATACATGGCCGCTTGACTTCAGTTCAGTTCAGTTTAGTCACTCAGTCGTGTCTGACTCTTTGCGACCCCATGAATTGCAGCACGCCAGGCCTCCCTGTCCATCACCAACTTCCGGAGTTTACCCAAACTCATGTCCATTGAGTCGGGTGATGCCATCCAGCCATCTCATCCTCTGTTGTCCCCTTCTCCTTCTGCCCCCAATCCTTCCCAGCATCAGAATCTTTTCCAATGAGTCAACTCTTGGTATTAGGTGGCCAAAGTATTGGAGTTTCAGCTTCAACATCAGCCCTTCCAATGAACACCCAGGACTGATCTCCTTTAGGATGGACTGGTTGGATCTCCTTGCCTTCCAAGGGACTCTCAAGAGTCTTCTCCAACACCACAGTTCAAAAACATCAATTCTTCAGTGCTCAGCTTTCTTCACCGTCCAACTCTCACATCCATACATGACTACTGGAAAAACCATAGCCTTGACCAGATGGACCTTTGTTGGCAAAGTAATGTTTCTGCTTTTTAATATGCTATCTAGGTTGGTCATAACTTTCCTTCCAAGGAGTAAGTGTCTTTTAATTTCATGGCTTCAATCACCATCTGCAGTGACTTTGGGGCCCAAAAAATAAAGTCTGACACTGTTTCCACTGTTTCCCCATCTATTTCCCATGAAGTGATGGGACCAGATGCCATGATCTTAGTTTTCTGAATGTTGAACTTTAAGCCAACTTTTTCACTCTCCTCTTTCACTTTCATCAAGAGGCTTTTTAGTTCCTCTTCACTTTCTGCCATAAGGGTGGTATCATCTGCATATCCGAGGTTCTTGATATTTCTCCTAGCAATCTTGATTCCAGCTTGTGCTTCATCCAGCCCAGCATTTCTCATGATGTACTCTGCATATAAGTTAAATAAGCAGGGTGACAATATATAGCTTTGACATATTCCTTTTCCTATCTGGAACCAGTCTGTTGTTCCATGTCCAGTTCTAACTGTTGCTTCCTGACCTGCATACAGGTTCTCAAGAGACAGGTCAGGTGGTCTGATATTCCCACCTCTTGAAGAATTTTCCACAGTTTATGGTGATTCACACAGTCAAAGGCTTTGGCATAGTCAATAAAGCAGAAATAGATGTTTTTCTGGAAATCTCTTGCTTTTTCGATGATCCAGCGGATGTTGGCAATTTGATCTCTGGTTCTCCTGCCTTTTCTAAAACCAGCTGGAACGTCTGGAAGTTCACGGTTCACGTATTGCTGAAGCTTGGCTTGGAGAATTTTGTGCATTACTTTACTAGCGTGTGAGATGAGTGCAATTGTGCGGTAGTTTGAGCATTCTTTGGCATTGCCTTTCTTTGGGATTGGAATGAAAACTGACCTTGCCAGTCCTGTGGCCACTGCTGAGTTTTCCAGATTTGCTGGCATATTGAGTGCAGCACTTTCACAGCATCATCTTTCAGGATTTGAATTAGCTCAACTGGAATTCCATCACCTCCACTAGCTTTGTTCATAGTGATGCTTTCACTTGACTTAGGTCCAGCTAATTGAATAAGAAGTAATTAGCTCTCCTTTTGGGAGCAAACAATAAACAAGAAGCCCTGATAGCTCAGTTGGTAAAGAGTCCGCCTACAATGCAGAAGATCCCGGTTCAATCCCTGAAGGTATCCGCTGGAGCAGGGATAGGTAGGCTACCCACTCCAACAGTTGTGGGCTTCCCTTGTGGCTCAGCTGGTAAAGAATCCGCCCGCAATGTGGGAGACCTGCGTTTGATCCATGGGTTGGGAAGACCTCTGGAGAAGGGAATGGCTACCCACTCCTGTATTCTGGCCTGGAGAATACCATGGACTGTATAGTCCATGGGGTCGCAGAGTCAGATGCGACTGAGTGACTTTTACTTTCACTTTTCCTGAGTTCTCAATGCTCAGGCTACGCTCTTACCGTCAGTTGACTGAATGGAGAGGAATTCAAGAATTTAGAGGCAAACAAGACCACTGTTTGGAAGGAATCAGGGAGTCCAGATGACCACGTAGAGCAGGACTCCCAAGAGGGTCTGTGCCTTTCTTAAGTGAAAAATAAACTAGTTTTGTAAAACTAGTGAGGTTTAGTGGTTTGCTTTTTAAATTAGTTAATCTGTTCTGGATAATACATCATGTTGGGGCTGCCCATGTGGTTAGTGGTAAAGAACCCACCTACCAATAGAGGTTATATAAGAGATGAGGGTTTAATCCCTGGTTCAGGAAGAACCCACAGGGAAGGACATGACAGCCCACTCCAGTATTCTTGTCTGGGAAATCCCATGAACAGAGGAGTCTGGAGGGCTACAGTCCATAGGGTCACAAACAGTCAGATATGACTGAAGTGACTTAGTAAGCATGCAATACATCATGTTGTGGGTGCCTTTGACCTATAGGTTACTTAACACAATCTTACCTTAGGGTTTCTCATATAAAAACATCCTTCTTGTCAATACCAGGATACATTTTATATCAAACAGCTGTTGAATAGCCATTTATTTCTGAATTATTGCTTTGGTTCACTATCCTTTTATACTGATAGTTCCCATTATGATCCTAATTCCCTCAATATTTTAATGTCTGTTTCACTCATTTTCTTTTTCGGGGCTCAGACGGTAACGAGTCCACCTGCAATGTGGGAGACCTGGGTTCGATCCTTGGGTTGGGAAGATCCCCTGGAGAAGGGAATGGCTACCCACTCCAGTATTCTGGCCTGGAGAATTCCATGGACTGGATATTTTAATGTTTGTTTTACTCACCTTCTTTTTCATGTTTCCCTCATCTTGGAGTCCCTGCCTTTTCCTCTCCGTGAATCTCCACTTTCCTTCCAGATTTTGATAAATTTCTGTACCCTTTCTAAACCTTTCCTGACTGCCCCCATCCTTTTCTCATCCAGGTCCTCCTCCACAAATTCCAGCCCCCTCTCCTATCATACTCACCCTCACTCACATTGTCCCCCTCTGTTCCTTTTATAATATGCCAGGATTATTTTCCCTGATGCTTCTGCATTTACTTTACTTATATTCCTGAAAATCTATTAATCTGAAACACCTTTATTTCATTCAGATCTCTTACTCTGTGACATCTCTCAGAACAGAGCTCCTCAGTTACCCTGTTTAAAATAGTTCTCCTAGGGACTTCCCTGGTGGTCAGTGCTTAAGAGTCCACCCTCTAGTGCAGGGGACACTGATTCAATCCCTGGTCCAGGAAGATTCCACATGTTGTGTAGAAAACTAAGTCCCTGCACCACAACTACTAAGCCTGCACTCTAGAGCCCCAAAGCTGAAACTACTGAAGCCCACAAGTTGAATCAGAGCTCCGCAAGAGAAACCACCACAATGAGAAGCCTGCCACCACAATGAACATCCAGCACAACCAAAAATAAATGAATGTTAAAAAAAAAAAAAAAATTCTCCTACAGTCTGTCATTCTGCATCACCTTATTTTTTTGTGTTTTTTCTAGTGTTAATATCTCATATGTGATATATCTGCTTGTGTGTTCATGTTCTGTTCCCTTCCCTAGAATGTAAGCTTGCCCAGAGGAGGGGATTAGTCTATTCTATGCTCTATATCTAGTCCCTAGAACAGTGCTGTGCTTCCCTTGTGGCTCAGCTGGTAAAGAATCTGTCTGCAATGTGGGAGACCTGGGTTCGATCCCTGGGTTGGGAAGATCCCCTGGGGAAGGGAAAGGCTATTCACTCCAGTATTCTGGCCTAGAAAATTCCATAGACTATATAGTCCCCGGGGTTGCAAAGAGCTGGACACAACTGAGCGACTTTCACTTTCAGAACAGCGCTTGACATATAAATAGGGCTTAATAAACATCTGTTCAATAAAGATATGAATAAATCAGTGAAGACACTTCTGAAATTTTATATGAATGGTGATTAAAACCAAAACCACTTTTGGTACCTTTCACATGCCTCATTTGAGCCTATCTCTCTGTCTCTCTTTCTCTCTCTTTCTCTTTCATGTGCTGTGCTATGTTTAGCCGCTCAGTCCTGTGCGGTTCTTTGCGACCCCATGGACTGTATAACCCGCTAGGCTGCTCTGTCCATGGGGATTCTCCAGGCAAGAATACTGGAGTGGGTTGCCATGCCCTCCCCCGGGGGATCTTCCTAACCCATGGATCGAACTCAGGATTCCCACATTGCAGGCAGATTCTTTACCATCTGAGTCACCGAGGAAGCCTAAGAATACTAGAGTGGATAGCATATCCCTTCTCCAGGGGATCTTCTCGACCCCTAGAAATCAAAAGATACCCCAGGAGTACCCCAGGAATCAAACTGGGAATTCTGCATTGCAAGCAGATTCTTTACCAGCTGAGCTACCAGGAAGCCCCATTTCTCTTTCGTATATTTGATTTCTCTTTTATATATTAGATTATTTAGAGATGAAACTCAAAAGTACCCTGTTATGAAATGCAGTGGTAGAATCCATGACTTTTGACTCTGGACCCTTAATGACTACTACAAGGATATACACACACCATCAGAGAGTATGCAGATTCAGTCCTAAATATAATACCCAATTATTATCTCTCTAGTATTTTCCCATTATGTTAATGTGCTTTGCTTCTTTACAACTACATTATAACCCTGTTGAAAAAAAAGATCATATCTAAACATTATGATAAGAGGTGGCATTTGCTCAAATATTTCCATTGATTGACTCACTTGCTAATTTATTGTTTCAGAGAATACATTCCCTATAGCTTAATATAATGTTATTTCATTTTTTTGCTTTAATTCCTTGATTACATATGATATATGTTCTATACTTTAAGAACTATTTTTAGCCACTGTTTAATTAAAATACACACAAAACAAAACAATGGCGGTGTATTACATGCAGTGGACAACAATACAAACTGAAAGCTCTTGTTCTCTGGCATATTTACTTAGTCTGAAATTAATGCTGCATAACTAAATGGAATTTTGTCATGCCTTTTCTTTCTTTGAGCGACACACCATGTGCCACAAAATTCTGCTACCTTTCACACATTGAGTGGCCTTCATTTATATTTGGACATATTTTATCTCATGCAAAATGTTCTCAAATATTTGTAAAGCAGTAAGAGAAATAATTTAACATCATGTTAATTTATGCTGCGCTTCTTAAACAAAGAAAACACACTTTTCTCCATTAAGTCCTGTAAGCTATGTATAGGGTTTGCATCAAAATATAATGTTTGCGTTGAAGCACAACAGAAAGCTTTCCTAGGGATTGGCCTGTTTGAGATTTTTTACATTTACACTCTGCTTTTGGATTGCAGAGTCATGTGTTTTTTGATTCTTAGGAATGATTTCTCTAACTAGATTTTGCCAGGATAGCACTAAAACTTTAACCATTCAAATCTTTTCTAATCACCTTTTCTAATGGAAAACATTACTATATTTGTCTTTAATCTTTGATTTCAATGATCAACTTCACTTGAGAAACAGTTTCCCAATGAATTAGAAACTTACCAGCAGGTCAGTTTTTCAAATTTCATCCCCACATCCTCCTTTATTTCCCTTCACATGGCCATTTGATATATATTAACTCTTTTATTTTTCTTATTTCTCTGACTTCTTCTTCTAGAATGATATGCTGCATGAAACCAGGCATTTTTGTAACTGTTTTATTGAAAATATTATTTTATATCTATGTCCCAGAACATAGTATGATCCATCAACATTTCTTCAATGAATGGATGAATACAGAGATGAATTCAAGTTTCATTTCTATTCATTGTGTTTCAGAAGTATTTGGCACAGAGAATTAACTATGTTGAATCTACCAAGTTTCAAAAAGATTCATCACATTTTTATCCTATTTCAACCCCAAATGAAAGCTGTTACACATATTAAAAAAAAAACGATAAAAATGATGATAAACCTGTCCTCCAATTACTTAATTTAGAATCTTAAATTTTAAATATAAATAAATCAATTAACTCATTTTAAAATATTTTTTAAAGTCACACATCATAGTTTATTCCTGTCCTGTCACATACATTTCTTGCAAAGATGATTTGAGTTCTCATTTAGAAACACTGGCAACTTATTTTAAAATAGCCTGTTTGTTCTTCTCTAGTTAGATGTGCGAGACACAGAAATAGAACACTGTGTGATGGAACAGATGCTATAGCAATGGTGAGTTTATATGTGGATGCCAATGACAGATGCCACCTTATAGCATTAGCCAATAAAAAGTATGAGTGTTACACTACTTAACAATTACTCAAATGAGCTGGGCTGTGGGCAATCCCAACAGCACAATCTGACTCTCATATGCTGTAAGTGATCTCATGTTATGGATATAATAAATATCCAAAATGAATTTAAAAAGAATTAATGAAAAATGTATTTCAAGGCAGGTATATGGATCACCTCAGTTTGTTTTTCTTTTTTTCCCTAAAGCACTTGCCGTAGAGGGAGTGTTTATCCTCTATGGCAAGAAGAGAGAAACTAAAAATAAAATTTACTCTGAACAGAATTCATTGGAGATAGTTGAGTAATTTTGAAGATTAAACCAAGAACACATTTTTTCAATAGATATTAGTTATGAGTCAGAAGTATATTTTCTAGGATTATTTTTCCTTTTTTTGAAAACTTACAAATATGAACAGTTGAAATCCTATTAAAATTAATTGGAGGGAATCTCCAGTTATTTTTTAGTGAGTAGTTACTCTACATCACTGAACATGAATGTGTATTTAACGTAAAGTAGTTTTATTTAGTTTGAATGTAGAGGTATTCTACATAGGACAGTTTTGAATCTGCATGTGTAAAACAATTAAATTGAAAATCAGTCAATCTATTATGGTCACCTTACAGTTCTGCCAGAATTCAGTTTCACCAGGTTTTCTATTATTGATTGTTTCAGCAACAGAGATAACTCAAATGAACAAATTATCTTTGCCCTGTTCCATTATGTCAAGTTTTGTGAGTGATAGTCCCTCAGGCATGTCCATTTTCTTTTCGATCCTATGGACTATAGCCTGCCAGGCTCCTCTGTCTATGGAATTCTTCAGGCAAGAATAGTGGAGTGGTTACCATTTCCTTCTCCAGGGGATCTTCCTGGAGGATCAAACATGGGTCTCCTTCATTGCAGGAAGATTTTTTACCATCTGGGCCAGCAGGGAAGCCTATGTTAAGTTTGGATTGCTCTAAACACAAGACAGGTACTTGAGTACAGAATGCATGCGAGAGGATCAGGAAGTGCAGGTAAGAAAGTGTGAGGCAGGAAAGAAAAGCCTGGATTAATGACATTACTGCTGGAAGCTATGTGCACTTAACCCCCTAAGGACTCTTTGGAAAACTGTATGGAACAAGCTCCGAATCATCCCTTCAGGGAAGGAAAATCTTATTATTCATTGACACTCCATTTCCCATTGTTTCAAGGTTAATAGAGAGAAATTAACTCCCTAAAACTTACAGGTTGTTCCTAATTGTGTCCAAGCACATTCTTGTATACCACTAAAAGTCTTCAACAATACTGTATTGTATTCTTAATGTTTACTAAGAAGGTAGATCTTATGTTAAAAGTTCTCACTGTGATGCACATACAATATCATCATCATCATCATCTAGGGGATGGGAGGAAACTTTGCAAAGTAATGGCTATGTCTATGGCACTGGCAGTGATCATTGATGATTTCATGGGTATATATTTATTCCTAAACTGAAGGTGTCGCATACATTAAATATGTACGGGTTTTTATATGTCAAACATATCTCAATCGAGTGATTAAAAAAAAATAAAAACAGTCCTCAGAAGACAAAATGAAAGATCTTAAAACTTCTGGTGAACTCAGTCAGGGTGAAAATATGTGGGACAGGGAATCAGTGGCATCTACTACAGAAGTTTTTATGTTTTTCTGTCATGCATCAATATTAATGACTCTGTGTGTGAGTGAATGTATGTGTTATGATATCTGTATATTTGTGTATAATTTAATTTTGCTCTAATACAAACATTTGTTGAAAACTTGAAGACTTAAAAATAATTGCTAGTAAGTTTCCAGCAATTAATGAGTTCAACACAAATGGTAGCACATGAGACTAACTCTTGATATGTTAATTTTGCTACTATTAACATTTTATTAGCGGCTCAGACAATAAAGAATCCGCCTGCAACGCAGGAGACCCAGATTTGACCCCTGAGTCAGGAAGGCCCCCAGGAGAAAGGAGTGGCCACCCTTTCCGGTATTCTTGCCAGGAGAAATCCATGGACAGAGGAGCCTGGCAGGCTAAAGTCCATGGAGTTGCAGAGTCAGACATTACTGAGCAACTAACACTTTCACACTTCATATTATAGAAGTACAATACTTGTATAGAAAGGTCTCTTAATAACTGAGTTTCATTGGAAACCTCATCACTGAATGTAAAGGTGGTTTTCATTTTAATAGTTTTCGTTCTGGCGTTTCTTAATTTTTTTTCTAGAATTTCCGATAAAGAATTTCCGTTTTATAAAATGAAGAGGGTTAAATTCAAATTAACTTAATTGCTTGTAGCTTATTATCAAAAACTAGATTTTTATTTGCCAATATAGAATTCAGAATGTATCTTTAGTTTCCCATATTTACCTTGAGACAGTTCTTTTTTTCTGTGCGTGTGTTTTTTCTTTTTTGGTTATGTCAGGGGTCAGGAAAAAAAGAAAAACATAACTTGCTAATTTCTTTGGAGCAGAAAAGAATCAGTATAGCTTGAACTGTGTCCAGATCTGCTTTCTGCCATCTCTGGAATACTTGCAGTCTAAGCTCATATAAATGCCACCGAGTGAAGGGAAAAGGTCAGCAGTAAGCTTGGGGCTGCCCCTTTGTTCAACTTTCAGTCATGCTAATCTGTATACAGGCCTATCCCTTGAGGCCTCAAGCTCTTCCTTGAAATTATCTGCTTCAGTTTCATTCATTTTTAGAGAAAGAATATTTTCTGAAACTCTAGGATATACTGAAGGTCAGAGGCAAAGCCAAACAGATAATGCCATCAAATCCTTTTCAATAACAGGTACAAATTGACTATGAGTCGCAGTACTTCATTTCTCTTTTCTTCCAATAATAAAAAACATAAAAAGGTGACTGCTGAATAAATTCTTTCTATGTTCCTCATGATCAACAGGAAAATCACTTTCTGTAAACAATACCAAATCTTCCAGTCAAATGACCCAAACTTACAGAAGTTTTGAAAAATTATCAGTAGTTCCTAAAAATACATTAGAGGTATGCGTTTCTGTTACAGATGGGGCATGTCCAGATGATCCCTTTTCTATCGCTGTCAGTTCACATGGAATGTTATATTATTTGTAAAACAAATCTTGTTTCTAAAGTGGATATGCCAAGAACTTAAAGAGATTCAAACATAATGCCAGCCAAGTGATCTGCCACTCAAAATTAAATCTTAGGGAGCTAAAACAGTTCTCCTTAAACCAAGTAAAAGTGAAAGTGCTGCTGAGTCTGAGTCATAGTCTGAGGGTCAGAGTTACAGAATTAAAGTACAAATACAAAACAGTCCAGGTTATAGGTGGGATACAACAGGATACAATTAGGAAATAATTAGAATAGGTCAAGATTAAATGAAGTGGCACCTGGACCACAGGTAAGAAAGAACATACAGGGCTTATCACTTGCTTTTTTCAGTTTTTGAACTTGCTGATGCATCATCTTAAAAATTAAAGTACTGAAGTGAAAAATTGGAAGATTCTAAACAATTCATGAAAGAACATGGGGATTTTAGATGTTTGAGATTGTTTAGAAACACAGTGAGACTTCCCTAGTGGCTCAGAGGGTAAAGAATCTGCCTGTAATGTAAGAGACCCAGGTCTGACCCTTGTGTCTAGAAGATCCTTGGAGAAGGGAATGGCAACCCACTCCAGTATTCTTGTCTGGAGACTCCCATAGACAGAGGAGCCTGGTGGGCTATAGTCCATAGTGTCGCAAAGAGTTGGACATGACTGAAGCGACTTAGCACACACAAAGAAACTCAATGAATGAACTGAAACAATGATTTGACTTACAGTCAGGGAATCTCTATCTCAGGGAGGCTATACATTTTCTACTTTTCTGGAAGCTTATATTAGCCTTCCTAGAAACACATCTCTTAAATGTAGAGACTGGAAACAAAGACTGAGTGGGGTTCTGTGCCTTTCTGATATTCAAAATTCTAAAACCCAGTGTTATTCTATGGAGAATAGGGTTTAGTCAAGAATTTTTCTGAAGAAGAGTGCCACTTTTACTCTCATAGAAGAATACAATGTCTGCTCAAAGCTTTTACAGTAAAGTTGTTTTTAAGAGCTAACAGTGGGTACAGACCAGCAAAAAAGACCATCGATAAGAATCTGAAGATGTGACATCCTAGATTGGTACGTGATTAAACGTGATTTTTGAAGAAACAGTGAGTCAAACATCCTAGAATTGTGCCAGTCACTGAAAAAAAAAATACAGAGAATGGCACTGACATAGTGAAAGATAATCTCCATTTGGGATTTTTGTGCTAAAATTGTTTGTGTGAAACCAAAGTGGAGATGCCTCACCCCACAGACAGAAGGTAGGCATCAGCTGCTTATAGATGGTAGCTACAAATTCAGGTGAGGATGGAATCTTCTAGGGGTATATAGAACTGGAAGAGGCTTAACAACAAAACTTTGTAGCACATTGTATTAGTTTACTTGTTGCTGCTATAAAGAATTGTCACAAATTTAGTGGCATGAAACAGCACCAGTATATTCTTTTACAGTTCTGGAGGTCAGAAGTCTGAAGTCAGATTTATAAGATTAAAGTCAAGTTGCCTGCAGGGCTGGTTCCTTCTGGAGGTTCCAAGGAAGAATATCCTTGAGGGACACTTATATCCCTCAGCTTGTGGCAGCATCACTCCAATCTCTGCTTCCCTTATCATGTTATCTCTTTGTTCTCTGACATGCTTCTTCTGTAGTTAAATTTCCCTCTGCCTACTTACATAGACTTTTGTAATGACATTTAACCTACCCAAATAATCCCAACAATAGCCACATCTCAAAGTTCTTAACTTTAATAATATCTGCAAAGTTCCTTTTACTATATAAGGTAACATATTCATATTCTGGGGATTCATGTGTTGACATCTTGGGGAGACTGTTATTCAGCCTGCAACACACATCAACACATAAATTTATGAATTAAGATATGCTCTTTATGAAGACTAATGATAAATGGAAGGCAGAGAAAAAGAAAAAAAAACCCGACACTTTTGCCCTATTAACCAAATGTGGTAACCTTACAACAGAGTACTTTTCATACAACTGCTATTAGACATTATACATACTCTTCCTGATAATAGTGGTTACACTTCTCTGCAAAATTCTTGGCAGATCCAAATTTAGTTAGCTGAAGGTTTCTCTCATTTTCACAAAAAATTTTAAGTAGAATTTATAGGCTGACCTTAGTTTCCTCTGTTCATACTCAGCTTTGGAGACTTGCCTATTTGAGATGCAGAGCTTGGAACATGTTCCAAGATTTACTAGACTATTCAAGTACAGGCATTGGCATTCCAAAGAGACCACATGCATACACATATGTTACTATGGGTAGCATTTATTTAATCATTTTGCTAATGATATAGAATAGTTAGTAAGTGCCAAGTATGCTAGAGACATAGGGTTCAGTCTCATTAAAAAGTTTACATTCTACAGAACTTGGCCAAAAATTGTCACACACATATACATAGATGTATTCAGTTCTAAGATGCCATTGATTGTAAACTATAGAATTATTTTATGTAACACCAGGAAATTAAAACATATTTTCAAACTATCCCACAACACTAGACTACCATTCCATTTATATTAAGATAAATCTCCAATTCCAGAGATATTGTGGGAATTAATTTGTCCTGAAATTGATAAAATGTTGTGATTCAATATATTCTGTATTGCTGTGGCCATATTAATTGAAGTAAAGAGATTGGTGAAGATTAACAGGAAAGGAGATTGTCCAGTTCTACTCAAAGGGAAAGTAATTATCGGGCCATTGGCCAAAAGTTACTTTTGCTTGTTTTGTTGTTCATCTGTTTTATCCACGTGGCTGTACATCCAAAGAGATATTACACCAAAGAGAAGAGAGAGAAAAACAAACTTAAATCTATACTTGATTTAGATCTAATCTTCAGAATTTAGACCTAGAGAATGAGAGAGATATAGCAATATACAATTGAGAAAACAGTGATACTGAAGAATCAATATTACTTTTTATACTTGGCTTGCTTAGATTCTCTGAGCTCTGAATTGACTCTCACATAGGTTGAGTTGGTGAGACAACATTTATGAGTACCAGCTTGAAGGGTGAGAAAACAGAAGACAAAACTCAGTGAAAACCATTGACAAATTCATGGAATCATGAAAGAAAAGGATTCTCTGGAAAATTTTAAGTATTTGCTATTGTTGATACATACACTGTGCCAGACCCTGTGGTGCTGGTCAATATTAATGTTACAGATCATGGCAAGTGTGTCCTGATGATTTACAGCCTTTGAAATGTTGTATATATGAAATCTATTTGTGTATGTATTTAAAATATAAAATCATGTTTTTCAGGTAAGCTTTGGAAAATGTAAAATAAAAGCTGAGTAGCCTCCCTGAAGTCCAAGTTATGGATCACATAAGAAATGCCCTATTTATCTATTTTGAAATTATTTTTAGTAATTTACAATTTCAGAATGCAATATGATAATATATTTACAGATAGTAGCAGGGAGCTGGGATCCAAACCTAGTCTCATTGGTTTCTAATACCTAAGCCCTTAAACTATGACTTCTGGGGTCCAAATTCTAGAATCTTCAATTTCAAGTCAACTCTGTTTAGGAAAAAAAAAGCAAAAAAGAAACCCAACTAAAGAGGGTAATAAAAGGCACAAAGTTATTTCTGTTAGAATATTTATTAATCTAAAATGATTAGTTAATTAGATTTTATGATTTCTATTTCACTGAGAAATGAAAGAAATAGGATTAATGCCTATGAAAAGAGTGGTCTCTCTGTGGACCTCACTGTTCTTACCATCATCATGCCTGTGAGTGCCTATCAGAAAACATTACACAGTGAACAATAAGGAGATAATTTAATGTTATATGTCAGGCAAGCTTCTCTGGAGATATGTTGGAACTGCAGGAAGACATTAGGCAAGTAAAACAAAGAAAATGTTTAGATTGGTAGTAAAAATGCTAATCTGTTGTCAGAAAGGTCATGTTCACAGTCAACAACTGTTCAATAGAAGCTTTAAAGCAAGGCTCAGCTAACTTTTCTGTAAAGAGTCAGACAAAAATAATTCCAGCTTTGGGGTCCATACTACTCAAATATTATACTGTAGCATGAAAAAACTCACATGTGAATAAATGGGTGTGGGTGTGCTGCAGAAAACTTTATTCATAAAAACAGGGAGAGTTAGATTTAGACTTCATACCTTAGTTTGATAATGTTTGCTTTAAATGCTTTAGATGAATATGAGCTCTATCCAAAATAGAAGTAAGAATCAGAAAGGTAAGCAAGCCATTGTAGTAAGTGGTCAAATTGCCTAGGCAGTAATAATTCTCATAATCAGACAGATCTTAATTCTGGGTGAACTAACTATCAGGTTTGGCCAGGGAGGTTTTCTGAATCCTAGATGAAAATGATAGGCTAAAATTTAGGATTAGACTCTAACCCCTGTGCTTAGTCACTCAGTTGTGTCCTAATCTTTGCAACCCATGGACTGTAGTCCACCAGGCTCCTTTGTCCTTGGAATTCTCCAGGCAAGAATACTGGAGTGGATAGCCATTTCCTTCTCCCAAAACTGGATCTTCCCAACTCAGGGACTGAACCAGGGTCTCCCGCATTGCAAGTGAATTCTTTAGCATCCAAGCCACCAGGGAAGACTCAAATCCCAGTTAGGAAGAAAATCATCAAAATAAAAAGATCATGTCAAGGACAAATAAAGAACACAGTGAACTCACTAGAATACACTGAGCACAGTGGCTCATAGTGAGAAGAGTGGTACACTATGATAACTAGAGTTAAGCTTATTTCAGATCCTATCTCCCGCTAAAACCATATACTAATCAACAAGCCTGTTCAGAAATTGCTTCAGTGGAATTCCCTGCCAGTCCAGGGGTTACGATTCGGTATTCTCACTTGCCAGGGCCACAGGTTTCATCCCTGGTTAGGGAACTAGGATCCCACAAGCCATGTGGTGCAACTAAAAAAAAAGAAAAAAAGAAAAAAATTGGTTCAAGAACTAGGTGGAACTGAGACTTTGTAATTTAAAGAAAACACATCATTGTTTGCTGTCAAATTCTGAGAGCAAATATTAATGTAAGAGTCCTGGCACATGATAGGCATTTAATGACTATTTTCTGAGCCATTAACCTAACACCTGAGAGCTGTTAAAGATCTTTCCAATAGAAGTTTGTAAACCAATGCCATGTTTTTCTTAATACTTACTCTCCTTATAATACCATACAGAAAATTTTGCTAATGGAAGACATCTTACAGTTACTATTGTATCCTTTGTCAAACTTTTACCCCAAACATATTACATTTAAAATTTGTATAATTAAAAATTTAACTCTGAGTAAGATGGCAGTAGGAAAAAATATCCTAGATGACGAAGTATATGGAGCAGTTGGTTTACTGATTGAGAAAATGAAACAGTGGTGACCACTGGAATTCGATTTTCCATCTATTCTTATCTCTCTTTTTAAGACATTTTGGTATCACTGTCCATGAAGTAGCAGTTTGATTAATTTCTACTTTAAATAAGCTTTGACTCAGAGTCAAAATTAGCCTTGCTGGAGGAATTCCTGAGCAGGAAAAAAAAAAATATCCAGGACATTAGACAGAAATTGAGTATTTACAGAATCATCAAAGGAGAACCCTCAGTAAGAATCCGAGTAAGCAATTTTATTTATATTAAAGTGAAAAGCTGAGTCAACTCAGGAAGGAATTGAATACGTCATTTTATAGGGTCTCCATATAACAAAAATGAAACATGTGTCACTAATTCACCTTGCCAGCTTATACAGCTTTTGAGAGTGAAAGGTTCTCAGTAATAACACCAATTATTATTAAATATTACTAGCTTAGTGTTGTAGAGAATATAAACACCAATTCTTACAGCTTCTTGGTAATGTACTTGAATTTTTTAGGACATTTTAGAGTTGGCTATCAATTTCTAACAGAACATATTGCAGAATTGCCATTTAACAATTTTTAGAACTAGCTAGTGCGACCAATTTCCTCTCAAGTGGCACATGTTCCATTTTCTGTCCTTTCCTCATCTTTACCACCTGCTAGCCATGTTTTAGGCAACAAAACAACAGTGTTCTCAGCAGACAGTAGAGTGTCCTCCAAAATGGAAGCTATTCAGATGATTCATAAGACAAAACTTTGAAGAGTATGATAAATGCTTTTCATCCTTTTATTTCCCCTGTTCCAATCCTCTTTAATGTTCAAAAACTGGATTGTGAAGGTGATTTAAAACTCTATTTGGGGAGTACATGTGAACATATAGGAGTATAATTTTAAAAATCAGATTAAAAATATAATTAAGTATCTCTTAGTCCATATTTGTTGAATCAGTTCTCTGATATCAAAAATTAACTTTCCTTCTTTGGCATTATTTTATGGTTCCTGGTTTTCCTATTACTTTTTCCTCCTGTCAACAAATGTTCTTTTTTTCCAGGTGGGAAGTGTTCAGGCTGCTCTAACTTAAACCATACACTGGGTGGCTCACAACAAAGCCATTTACTTCTCAAAGTTCTGGAGGCTGAGAAGTCTGAGATGAAGGTGCCAGCAGATTCAGGGCCTATTAAGGATGTTCTTCCTGCTTCATAGATAGCTGTCTTTTCACTGTATCCTAACATCACATAAGGGACAAGAGATGCCTTTGGATCTCTGTTACAAAGACACTAATTCCATCCATAAGGCTCTGCTTTCTTGACCTAACCAACTCTCAGAGGTGGTACCTCCTAATAGCATCACACTGGGGGTTAAGATTTCAACATTTGAAATTCTGGGTGCACAAACCTTCAGCCTATAGCAGAAAGTGATCCTCAGTATTAATTGTGTTCTTTTGCTTCAGATGAAAAACTTTTACTAGTCACTAGAATATTTGATAATATGTAAACATTCTGTAAGGAGCAAAAGCAAATAATACTCAATTTAACAATTATGTTCAAGACTAAAGAGTCTGTTTAAACAAAATACTTAGAATGAATTGTTGGTAAAAATGGTATTCATGACTTTCTAAATTATTGATGTCTTATATAGTTTTAATTTTGCATTTCAAAGGAAGGCAAAACTCCTGATTTATTTTTAAGACTGAGCAAAAGGCATTGCTTTAATCAAAATATAAAGCAAGATGAAATATTTTTAATTGATCTTTATACTAGTGAAGGAATAAATGAAATTAATGCTCATGCAGCTTTAAAGATCTAAACATATAAATGTCCATATTTCCTCAAAAGAATAAACATGAATACAGACTGGTCCAAGTAGGACAATGTTTACTTGCAACTTTAAAAATAAAACTGTATGGGTAGGTTTCATTATTTATTTGAATTCTACTATAATGAAGTAAAAACTTGAACAAACTGAGTGTAAAACACTACATTATACTGCTTCAGTATTTTGGGATGAGGAACAGTCAAGAGAAATACGTTTACAAAGGGAAGCATCAGTTAAATTCAGTTCAGTCACTCAGCCCTGTCAGATTCAGAAGCATCAATTCTTCTACGCTCAGCTTCAAGTATAGTACAACTCTCACATCCATACATGACTACTGGAAAAACCATAGTTTGACAAGGTGGACTTTGTTGGTAAAGGAATGTCTCTGCTTTTTAATATGCTGCCTAGGTTGGTCGTAACTTTTCTTCCAAGGAGCAAGCGTCTTTTAATTTCATGGCTGCAGTCACCATCTGCAGTGATTTTGGAGCCCCCCAAAATAAAGTCTATCACTGTTTCCATTGTTTTCCCATCTATTTGCCATGAAGTGATGGGGCCAGATGCCATGATCTTTGTTTTCTGAAGTTGAGTTTTAAGCCAACTTTTTCACTCTCCTCTTTCAAGAAGGAGAAAGAAGCTCTTTAGTTCTTCTTTGCTTTCTGCCATAAGAGTAGTGCCATCTGCATATCTGAAGTTATTGATATTTCTCCTGGCAATCTTGATTCCAGTTTGTGCTTCATCCAGCCTAGCATTTCCCATGATGTACTCTGCATATAATTTTGTTGTGATTCTCACAGTCAAAGGCTTTGGCATAGTCAATAAAGCAAAAGTATATGTTTTTTTAGAACTCTCTTGCTTTTTCTATGATCCATCGGATGTTGGCAATTTGATCTCTGGTTCCTCTGCCCTTTCTAAAACCACCTTGAACATCTGGAAGTTCACTGTTCAGGTACCGTTGAAGCCTGCCTTGGAGAATTTTGAGCATTACTTTGCTAGCGTGTGAGATGAGTGCAACTGTGCGGCAGTTTGAACATTCCTGTGGCTTTCAGTCTGTCTGCCCTCTGATGGAGAAGGATGTGATGCTTAAGGAAACTTCCTGATGGGAGAGAAGCTTTCTGACTAAGGGGGAAACTGGGTCTTCTTCTGAAGGGCAGAGCCATGCTCAGTAAATCTTTTCTCCAATTTCTGTTGATGGGTACAGCTGTGTTCCCTCCCTGCTAATTCAGTCAGTTCAGTTCAGTCACTCAGTCCTGTCTATTTGCATTTACTCAAACTCATGTCCATTGAGTTGGTGATGCCATCCAACCATTTCATCTTCTGTTTTCCCCTTCTTCTCCCTCCTTCAATCTTTCCAAGCATTAGAGTCTTTTCAAATGAGTCACTTTTTTGCATCAGTTGGCCAAAGTATTGGAGTTTCAGCTTCAACATCAGTCCTTTCAATGAATGTTCAGGACTGATTTCCTTTAGAATGGACTGGTTGGACCTACTTGCAGTCAGAGGGACTCTCAAAAGTCTTCTCCAACACCACAATTCAAAAGCATCAATTCTTCGATGCTCAGCTTGCTTTATAGTCCAACACTCACATCCATGCATGACTACTAGGAAAAACGTAGCCTTGATAAGATGGACCTTTGTTGGCAAAGTAACGTCTCTGCTTTTTAATATGCTGTTTGTCATAACTTTTCTTCCAAGGAGTAAGCGTCTTTTAATTTCATGGCTGCAGTCACCATCTGCAGTGATTTTGAGCCCCCCAAAATAAAGCCTGTCACTGTTTCCACTGTTTCCCCAACTATTTGTCATAAAGTGATGGGACCAGATGCCATGATCTTAGTTTTCTGAATGTTGAGCTTTAAGCCAACTTCTTCAGTCTCCTCTTTCACTTTTATCAAGAGGCTCTTTAGTTCTTCTTCACTTTCTTCCATAAGGGTGATTTCATCTGCATATCTGAGGTTATTGATATTTCTCCTGGCAATCTTGATTCCAGCTTGTGCTTCATCCAGCCCAGCGTTTCTCATGATGTACTCTGCATATAAGTTAATAAGCAGGGTGACAATATACAGCCTTGACGTACTCCTTTTCCTATTTGGAACCAGTCTGTTGTCCAATGTCCAGTTCTAACTGTTGCTTCTTGACCTGCATACAGATTTCTCAAGAGGCAAGTCAAGTGGTCTGGTATTCCTATCACTTGAAGAATTTTCCACAGTTTGTGGTGATCCACACAGTCAAAGCCTTTGGCATAGTCAATAAAGTAGCAATAGATGTTTTTCTGGAATTCTCTTGCTTGTCAATGATCCAACGGATGTTGGCAATTTGATCTCTGGTTCCTCTGCCTTTTCTAAAACCAGCTGGAACATCTGGACGTTCACAGCTCATGTATTGTTGAATCCTGACTTGGAGAATTTTGAGCATTAATTGACTAGCGTGTGAGATGAGTGCAATTGTGCCATAGTTCGAGCATTCTTTGGCATTGCCTTTCTTTGGGATTGGAATGAAAACTGACCTTTTCCAGTCCCGTGGCCACTGCCGAGTTTTCCAGATTTGCTGGCATATTGAGTGCAGCACTTTCACAGCATCATTTTTAGGATTTGAAGTAGGTCAACTGGAATTCCATCATGTCCACTAGCTTTGTTCATAGTGATGCTTCCTAAGGCCCATGTGACCTCACATTCCAGGATGTCTGTCTCTAGGTGAGTGATCACACCATCGTGATTATCTGGGTCGTGTAGTACTTTTTTGTATAGTTCTTTTGTGTGTTCTTGCACCTCTTCTTAATATCTCTACTTCTGTTAGATCCATACCATTTCTGTCCTTTATTGAGCTCATCTTTGCATGAAATGTTCCCTTTGTATCTCTAATTTTCTTGAAGAGATCTCTAGTCTTTCCTATTCTATTGTGTTCCTCTATTTCTTTGCACTGATCACTGAGGAAGGCTTTCTTATCTCTCTTGCTATTCTTTGGAACACTGCATTCAAATGGGTATATCTTTCCTTTTCTCCTTTGCTTTTCACTTCTCTTCTCAGGTATTTGTAAGGCCTCCTCAGACAGCCATTTTCCTTTTATGCATTTCTCATTCTTGGGGATGGTCTTGATCCCTGTCTCCTGCACAATGTCATAAACCTCTGTAAATAGTTCATCAGGCACTCTATCAGATCTAGTCCCGTAAATCTATTTCTCACTTCCACTGTATAATTGTAAGGGGATTACTTAGAAAATAAAAGTAACTATAAATTGAGTTTGGGTCCCCCTTCTTTTATGGACTTTTATGTTATTTCCTCCCTTCTTGTTCTGATGGGCAGGGCCATGTTCAGTAAACCTTTAATCCAATTTTCTGGTGATGGGTGGGGCTGTGTTCCCTCCCTGCTATTTACCTGAGGCCAAACTATGGTGGCGGCAATGAAGATAATGGTGACCTCCTTCAAAAGATCCCATGCATGTACTGCTACACTCACTGCCCCCAACCCTGCAGCAGGCCACTACTGACCCACGCCACTCCTGGAGACTCCTGGACACTCCCAGGCAAGTCTGGCTCAGTCATTGTTCCTTTCTCCTGAGTCTTTGTGCCCTCCAAAAGTCTATTTCCCAGTCCTGTTTAAGTTCTGGCAGCTCTATGGTGGGGTTAATGACAACCTCCTCCAAGAAGGCTTACATCATACCTGTCTGCTGCACCCAGAGCCCCATCCCTTTGGCAATTCCCTGCTGACGTGTACCTCCACAGGAGATGCTCAAACATAGTTCTGTCTCAGTCTCTGTGGGGGTGCCTGGGTCCTAGTGTGCACAAGGCTTGTTTGAGCCCTCTGAGCATCTCTGGCGGGAATCGGGTTTGATTCTAAATGGAAATTCAACCCTCATACCATTTTGCTGGGGTTTCTCCTTTGCACTTGGGCATGGGGTATCTCCTAACAGTCTCTCCAGCGCCTCATAACCACCACTCCAGTGCCGCACAGACTTGTCTAACTCAGTGAAACTATGAGCCATGCCGTGTAGGGCCACCCAAGATGGACAGGTCATGGTGGAATGTTCTAACAAAATGTGGTCCACTGGAGAAGGGAATGGCAAACCAGTTCAGTATTCTTGCCTTGAGAACCTCATGAACAGTAGGAAAAGACAAAGACATAGGACACTAAAAAATGAACTCCCCAGGTTGGTAGGTGCCCAATATGCTACTGGAGATCAGTGGAGAAATAACTCCAGAAAGAATGAAGAGACAGAGCCAAAGCAAAAACAACACCCAGTTGTGGATGAGACATGTGATAGAAGCAAAGTCTGATGCTGTAAAGACCAATATTGCATAGGAACCTGGAATGTTAGGTCCATAAATCAAGGCAAATTGGAAGTGGTCAAATGGGAGATGGCAAGAGTAAACGTCAACATTTTAGGAATCAGCGAACTAAAATGAACTGGAATAGGTGAATTCAACTCATATAACCATTATATCTACTACTGTGGGCAAGAAACCCTTAGAAGAAATGGAGTAGCCATCATAGTACAAAAAAGAGTCCGAAATGCAGTACTTGCATGCAATCTCAAAAACGACGGAAAGATCTCTATTCTTTTCCAGGGCAAACCATTCAGTATCATGGTACTCCAAGTCTATGCGCTGACCAGTAATGCTGAAGAAGCTGAAGTTGAACGGTTCTATGAAGACCTATATGATCTTCAAGAACAGCTGCTGCTGCTGCTGCTGCTGCTAAGTCGCTTCAGTCGTGTCCGACTCTGTGCGACCCCATAGACGGCAGCCCACCGTGCTCCCCCGTCCCTGGGATTTTCCAGGCAAGAACACTGGAGTGGGTTGCCATTTCCTTCTCCAATGCGTGAAAGTGAAAAGTGAAAGTGAAGTCGCTCAGTCGTGTCCGACTCTTAGCGACCCCATGGACTACAGCCTACCAGGCTCCTCCGTCCATGGGATTTTCCGGGCAAGAGGACTGGAGTGGGGTGCCATTGCCTTCTCCCTTCTAGAACTAACACCCCTCAAAAATATCCTTTTCATCATAGGGGACTGGAATGCAAAAGTACGAAGTCAAGAAACACCTGGAGTAAAAGGCAAATTTGGCCTTGGAGTACAGAATGAAGCAGGGCAAAGGCTAATAGAGTTTTGCCAGGAGAATGCACAGGTCATAGCAAACACCCTCTTCCAATAACACAAGAGAAGACGCTACATGTGAACATCACCAGATGGTCAATACTGAAATCAGATTAATTATATTCTTTGCGGCCAAAGATGGAGAAGCTCTATACAGTCAGCAAAAACAAGATTGGCACCTGACTGTGCCTCAGATAGTGAAATTCTTATTGCCAAATTCAGACTTAAATTGAAGAAAATAGGGAAAACCACTAGACCATTCAAAGTGAAGTCACTAGGTCGTGTCCAACTTTTTGAGACCCCATGGACTGTAGCCCACCAGGCTCCTCCATCCCTGGAATTTTCCAGGTGAGAGTACTGGAGTGGGTTGCCATTTATGACCTAAATCCAATTCCTTACGATTATACAGTGGAAGTGAGAAATAGATTCAAGGGAATATATCTGATAGACAGAGTGTCTGTAGAACTATGGACAAAGGTTTGTGACATTGTACAGGAAGCAGGACTCAAGACAATCCCCAAGAAAAAGAAATGCAAAAGAGCAAAATGGCTGTCTGAGGAGGCCTTATAAATAGCTGAGAAAAGAAGAGAAGTGAAAAGCAAAGGAGAAAAGGAAAGATATACCCATTTGAATGCAGAGTTCCAAAGAATAGCAAGGAGTGATAAGAAAGACTTCCTCAGATATCAGTGCAAAAAATAGAGGAACACAATAGAATGGGAAAGACTAGAGTTCTCTTCAAGAAAATTAGAGATACCAAGGGAAAATTTCATGCAAAGATGGGCTCAATAAATGATAGAGATGGTATGGACCTAACAGAAACAGAATACATTAAAAAGAGGTGCAAGAATACACAGAAGAACTATACAAAAAAGATCTTCATCACCCAGATAATCACGATGGTGTGATCACGCACCTAGAGACATACATCCTGGAATATGAAGTCAAGTGGGCCTTAGGAAGCATCACTAGTAACAAAGCTAGTGGACATGATGTAATTCCAGTTGAGCTTTTTCAAATCCTAAAAGATGATGCTGTGAAAGTACTGCACTCAATACACCAGCAAATTTGGAATACTGAGCCATGGCCACAGGACTGGAATAGGTTAGTTTTTATACCATTCTGAAAGAAAGGCAATGCCAACAAATGTTCAAACTACTACACAATTGCACTATTCTCACATGCTACCAAAGTAATGTTCAAAATTCTCCAAGCGACATGTCAACAGCACGTGAACTAAAAACTTCCCCATGTTCAAGCTGAATTCAGAAAGGGCAAAGGAACCAGAGATCAAATTGCCAACATCCACTGGATCATAGAAAAAGCAAGATAATTCAAGAAACACATCTACTTCTGCTTTATTGACAATACCAAAGCCTTTGAGTGTGTGGATCACAACAAACTCTGGAAAATTCTGAAAGACACGGAAATACCAGACCACCTGACCTGCCTCCTGAGAAATCTGCATGTAGGTCAAAAAGCAACTATTAGAACTAGACATGGAACAGCAGAATGGTTCCAAATTGGAAAAGGAGTATGTCAAGGCTGTATATTGTCAGCCTGCTTATTTAACTTACATGCAGAGTAGATCATGTGAAATGCCAGGTTCAGTGAAGCACAAGCTGGAATCAAGATTGCCTAGAGAAATATCAGTAACCTTTAATATGCAGATTACACCACTCATATGGCAAAAAGTGAAGAGAAACAGAAGAACCTCTTGACGAAAGTGAAAGAGTGGAGTGAAAGGTTGGCTTAAAAGTCAACATTCAGAAAACTAAGATCATGGCATCTGGTCCCACCACTTCATGGCGAATAGATGTGAAAACAGTGGAAACAGTGACAGACTTCATTTTCTTGCGGTCCAAAATCACTGCAGATGGTGACTGCAGCCATGAAATTAAAAGACTCTTGCTTCTTTGAAGAAAAGCTTTGACCAACTTATACAGCTAATTAAAAAGCAGAGACATTAGTTTGCCAACAAAGGTCCGTCTAGTCAAAGCAATGGTTTTTCCAGTAGTCATGTATGGATGTGTGGGTTGGACCATAGGGAAAGCTGGGCACTGAAAAATTGATGCTTTTGAACTGTGGTGTTGGAGAAGACTCTTGAGAGTCCCTTGGAAGGCAAGGAGATCCAACCAGTCCATCCTAAAGGAAATCAGTCCTGCATGTTCATTGGAAGGACTGATGTTGAAGCTGAAACTCCAATTCTTTGGCTACCTGATGCGAAGAAATGACTCATTGGAAAAGACCCTGAAGCTGGGAAAGTTTGAAGGCATGAGGAGAAGGGATGACAGATGATGAGATGTTTGGTTGGCATCCCTGACTTGATGGACATGAATTTAGTAAGCTCTGGGAGTTAGTGATGGACAGGGAAGACTGGCATGATGCAGTCCATGTCATCACAGAGTTGGACACGACTGAGGACTGAAGTGAACTGAACATGGCATGTAATTGTTTTTCAGAGAAAAGGTTGACAGTTACATTTTAGTTCAATTGATCTTGGAAATATTTTATAATAAATAGCATTGATTTGTGTCCTCACAAAATGAGAGGCGGTCAACAGATTTGGGAGAAAAGGAAATGATTGCAAGAGATTAGTAATGAGTTAGGATACTTTCTTATCTTAAGCCCAATTACTTTACAAAATTAGGTAGAGTAGTTTTTATGCAAATAAATATTTTAAAGATATATGGAGTTCAAGATTTTGCAGTATAATTCTAACCCTCCTGCATAGAAATATAAGATAGAAATGTGTCAGAGAACAGAGTTTGGGGTTGGGGACATATTTGAAAATTTACGGAGGAAACTGAAAAGAGGGATTCGGATAAAGATGGGAACAAAGAATGTTTAAAAACTACAAGAATCCTAATAAAACACTAAATTTTTCAAACAAGAGAATGAGGAAAACTCTCAAAAGGTAGTAACTCAAATGTGAAAGATTTGGGTGACTGTTTCAGTTGCTGCCCATGCAACGGAGACACAATTTGAGTTCAGCCAAGTGAAATACCTGTTTGAAAAAAAAAAAAAAAAACCCTCTGAATAGAATTGTAAGAAAATATAGAATCTCTACAATGACATGAATAAATATAAATAAAATATCCAGTCAGAAACAATGATAATGTAAAGAATATTAAAATATAGAATTTATACAGGAAAAAATGTAGCCATTAGAAAGTCTTCATGAAATTATCAGTATATTGAAATTGGCAACCTATGAGTAAAATAGCTATTAAAATATGCTTAATGAGTTAAAGAAAAATACACTAATGTCCTGAATTCAGAATATTCAGGACAGAATATGAGAAATTAATAAAGAAATAGAACTATAAAAAAAGAACCAAATCAATGCAGTGAGCCTAAGAAGTATAGCTGAAATAAAGATTTTAATGCATGAAATTAATAAAAAATAGGAGGCTGTACATGAAAACATCAGCGAACTTGTAGATAAATCAGTTGAAAATATCTAATTTGAATAATATAAATATTAATTACTCTGAAATATATGTAACTGAAGTACAATGGGAAAGGAGAACAGGAATGGGGCAGAAAATTATTTGGAAATATATTATAGCCCAAACTCATAAATCTGAAGAAAAAGCATCAAACTAGAGATGCACGTACTTAAAAAAAAACACATCATTGCAAAACTGTGGATATCAAAAGATAAAGATAAGTAACTTAAAGAGGCAAGAGAAATGATACATCACAACCACACAAAAAGGAATTAAAATAATTGCTGACTTATTAGGAAAAAATATGGCTTTAGACTACAACAGAACAATCAGTCTAATGTGCTAAATAAAAGCTACTGTCAATGGGAATGTGATAGCTAGGAAAAGAAGCATTCAAGAATGAAAGGAGAAAAACCTTTTATTGTAAACCAAAACTGAGAGAATTCATGTATTCAAATTTGTATACAAAAATGCTAAGGAAATAACTCAGGATGAAGGAAAAGAACTTCAGATGGTAGCTTCATTACTTATAAAAAGGTACAGGTGTTAAATGTGAGTAAATAAAAGCCAATTTTATTTTCAACCAAGATGGAGCAAAAGGGACCAGATTTACTTTCCCATCCAAAACAACAAATATCCAGACAAAATAAATGAAACAATAACACCCAGCAATGTGATCTCTGAGAGATGAGAAAGGAATGAGATGTGCCATATAACTGTCTCAGCGTACTGTCTGGGAAACATAACTGAAAGCATAACTCAACTATCTCTCAGGAGAGCAAATGGGTCTGGGAGTCTAGGAGGCTAAGGCAGCCAAAGTTCACAGTGCAGAGTACAAGAAAGGAGGAGGAGAAGGAGAAGAGAGAGAGAGAGGGAGAGATCTGGATTTCTGCAGTGTCTGCATAATACTAAATGGTGAGTATGTACATGGAAAATACCTGAGTTCAGAGAAAGAACCACCAAAAATGATTAGAAATAGCAACCTGCAAATCTCAGAGGAAAGAATGTTGCTTGTTGTAAAAAGAAACAGTGTGGAAAACCTTATACTTCATGAAGAAACAGATGGAATACTAAAAAGATCTTACTTAATGATTTGTAAAATTAACACTAGTCTAAACACTGATCTGCTTCCACCTAGTAAAGTTTAAAGACAATATCCACAAAGATCAAATGGTTTTGAATAAGTTAATTGTACCCTGGAAGAAAGCTCAGTATTTATAGGAATACAAAACTATCCATCATCCACCAAGGACAAACATACAATGTCTACCATCTAATAAAAAATTATCACGCACCCCAAAAGCAGAACAATTTGCCCACTGCAAAAAGAAAAAAAGTCTATCAAAATAATCCTACGTATGACACAGATGATAGTAGGTAAAGATATTGAATACACAGTGACAGAAAATATCCAAAAGTGAAATACAGAATAAATAAATATCATTATGTGCAACAGCCAAAAACTTGGAACAGCTCTGCTGCTGCTGCTAAGTCGCTTCAGTCGTGTCCGACTCTGTGCGACCCCATAGACGGCAGCCCACCAGGCTCCCCCATCCCTGGGATTCTCCAGGCAAGAACACTGGAGTGGGTTGCCATTTCCTTCTCCAATGCATGAAAGTGAAAAGTGAAAGTGAAGTCGCTCAGTCATGTCCGACACTTAGCGACCCTATGGACTTGCAGCCTACCAGGCTCCTCCGTCCATGGGATTTTCCAGGCAAGAGTGCTGGAGTGGGGTGCCATTGCCTTCTCCAGAACAGCTCTAATGCTCACCAAAAATGGATTGGTCAAACAGTAGAATGTTACCCAGTATAACATAAGAATGACAAAATAAAACTGATATATAGAACAATGTGGATGAATACTAAAATAATGGTTTCAGTGAGAAGCCAAACAATATAGTAAATTCTGTATGAATTCATTTATACAAAATTTTTTAAAATGTATATTGAGACTTCTATAGTCTCAAGAAGCAGATCAAAGGTAGTCTGTTTGGAGATGGCAGCACATATGAGGGCAGAAATACTAAAGAGCAAAAGGAAACTTATGGAAGTGTTGGATATGTTTATTATGTTGATTTTCTTAATGATTTAATGAGTACACACATGTCAAAGCTTATGAGACTGTATATCTTAAACATGAGCAGTTTCGTATATTAATTGTACATCAATAAATATGGTGAAACCAAACCAAAAACCAAGAATATCCCTGACAGAATATTCAGTTCAGTTCAGTTCAGTTTAGTCGCTCAGTTGTGTCTGACTCTTTGTGACCCCATGGACTGCAGCATGCCAGGCTTCCCTATCTAGCTCCAACTCCTGAAGCTTACTCAAACTCATGTCCATCAAGTCAGTGATGCCATCCAACCATCTTATCCTCTGTCATCCCTGTTTCTTCCTGCCTTCAATCTTTCCCACCATCAGGGTCTTTTCCAATGAGTCAGTTATTCGCATAAGGTGGCCAAAGTATTGGAGTTTCAGCTTCAACATCAGTCCTTCCAATGAATATGCAGGACTGATTTCCTTTAGGATGGACTGGTTGGATCTCCTTGCTATCCAAGGGACTCTCAAGAGTCTTATACAATACCACAGTTCAAAAGCATCAGTTCTTCTGTGCTCAGCTTTCTTTATGGTCCAACTCTCACATCCACACATGACTACTGGAAAAACCATAGCTTTGACTAGACGGGTCTTTGTGGGTAAAGTAATGTCTCTGCTTTTTTAACATGCTGTCTAGTTTTGTCATAGCTTTTCTTCCAAGGAGCAAGCGTCTTTTAATTTCATGGCTGCAGTCACCATCTGTAGTCATTTTGGACCCCAAGAAAATGAAGTCTGCCACTGTTTCCATTGTTCCATTGATAGTACAATATTATCAGCCATAGTTCTAGTTATTAACTTAAAATGTTATATGTCCAGAAATATCCAAGTTTCCTACAAATTGTATTGTAGTCAAATCTTTAACCATGCATTTTTAAGTTTTGTCCTTTATATGCAATCATTATTTTACACTGATGTTTTTACAAAATGAAGATTTTCAAGAAGACTCATAAAAAGTACTTTTTAAAAAATAAATAAAAGTTTCTGATAGCCGTTAGATAATACCACTGTACTGGGTAACAAACGACAGAACTAATGGAAAACCTGCTTACTTCATCCAAATCAACAGGAATTAATTACCTGCGACTGAATGAACTAATGAGTATAGTTTATAACTCTATGACTTTTTGAAAAATACACTAGCTTTAATCTTTGCTTTCCAGAAAAAAACTTTTCCTCTTATGCTATGACCTAAAACATGTTGATAAAATATACCTTTATAAACAAAGATGAAATATTTATCTTTTTCTCTCTACCTGATCCTGCCAGAATTTGGCTTCTCCAGCTGGCTCTCCTGTGGACTTGATGGTTTAATGCAACTGAAAACTAGCTATATTAATCATTTTTAAAATTTGTTCTTTTTCCCAAATTATTTATGAATTGTGTTTTCCTGATGTGCTATGACTTTGTCAATATCATTACCTTCTTATATCCTGTCTGTTTTATAAGATTGTTGCCTCTTATGATACTGGATATGTAACCAGACCTCCAACAAAACTGATGGCTAAATATTTTAAGGAAACATCACATTAATAAATCCATAGAATAATTGTAATAGTGTGATTCTAGATATGGAAAGAAGCAATAAAGGGAAATATCTCTTGGAGCATAATTGACCACTTGTAAGAGAGAGGATCCATCCAGAGAATCTTTAATTATCAACAGGGCCTTATCTGGAAGCTAACACCTGGAGTTGCGTATCAACATGAATTTTTGCCTGATTAGGTACAAGCCTCCCAGCAACATGGGACAAAAACTGGTCATGAAATGTCTCCCAAATATTGGCCAAATTCCAGGCCAAGAAGAGGATCTAAGAAATGGAATATTTCTTGCCATATCAATAAACAAAAGATGTCACAGTCATCTGCAGTTGTAGCTACAGCCTATGGTGAGCTGGTAAGCCCTGAGGGAATTCAGGAAGGAAAACACTTGCCATTTAACAGCCATCAGACTATAGCCACTCCCTAGAGTGAGCTCTGAGGAAACTAAGGATATGAAAGACACAGGATACCAGCCCCAGATAGCTGAGGAACATTTCAGAGAAATGATTTCAGTGAGCCCAGACTCTTGCATCTTCCCATATATAGAAAAGCATTAAATTCCTCAACTAGACAGATCTGGCTTACTTTAATTAACAATAATTTTTTTTTATGTTCCCAATGCCTAGTCTTTGTTGCAAAAATTCTATATATCCTAGCTCCCCTCTCGCCTCCTCAGAGCAATTCTCTCATGGTTACTTGAGACGCTACCTCCCAGGCTTGAAGTCCTAAAAAATTCCTGCCAAATAAAACATAACTCTTAAAAAATATATATGATTACTTAAAGTTAATTATTTGAAAAGTAGCACTACCTTGGGGTTCATGCCATTATTTGATGCCTATAATGTAAATCACACAATATACAGTGTACGAGAACCATTTGCAAGGTTCCTATATTTCATGCAGAGTAATATAATTTTTACTCTAAATAGTAAATACTGGGGCCCACCAGGCTTCTCTGTCCATGGAATTCTCCAGGCAAGAATACTGGAGTGGGTTGTCATTTCCTTCTCCAGAGGGAACTTCCTGACCCAGGTATTGAACCCAGGACTCCTGCATTGCAGGCAGATTCTTTGCTGTCTGAGCCACCAGGGAAGTCCCTAACTCTAAACACACACTGTTTCATAGAAGCTGTTTATTATCATCACTACAATAAATAGCAAAAATTATACAAAGCAGTTCAGTGAAAAAGCCAAAAAGAAAGTGTGGAATTATCTTAAAAATAGATTGTAAAGCAATGATAGTGATTTGTGTCAGTTACAAATTGGCACTTACCATGGGCACTTACCATCTACCTCTACAAGAATTAAATCACGTGCTGCTGCAGCTGCTGATTTTCAACACCCTCTGAAAAGAGTTCAGGGTGGAGAGCAGAAATAGGCACTTTGTGCTTGGGACTAAAACTGGCAGGACAAGTCTTTAGATAGTTAGATATTTCCTGGAGCTAATTTTATGAGCCTCATTCTTATATCTCCTCATATCTAGAAAAGCACTAACATTCTTCATGGTGATTACTGTTTCTTGTGACCAGCAAAAGCTTCAGAAGAATAGCAAAAAAAAAAAAAAAAAAATATATATATATATATATATATATATATATATATGCCTTAATACATTTATTCCCATTTCACCAAAATCACATATATACTGACCTTCACCCTCTGCCTATTTGGAACAGTTTCTCAGAGCTACCTGAGGTGCTGTCTTCCAGGCTGCAGTCCACATTTGGCTTCAAATAAAACTTAACTTACTATACTCACTTTGTTCATTTTTTTTTTAAGTCAACATACGAGAAACCAGAAATGTACCCTTATATAGATCTTTTTAACAAGTGGTGCTGGACTCACTGGATGTACCCAAGTGGAAATGAAATCAACTATAACCCTTATCTTACACAATACACATAAATTAATTCAAGGTAGATAATAATCTTAACTGTAAAGAGTAAAATGATAAAGCTTTGAGAATAAAAACTACAATAATATCTTCATGACCTTCCATCATTAGCCATCAGATAAATACTACAAATTAAAATTACAGTGAGATATTGCTAGATAGCCACCAAAGAGGCTAAATTGATAAAGGCTGACAGGAGTCAAATGTCAGTGAAGACAGGGAGCTACCAGAACTCTCTTATCCACTGCTGATGGGAATGTAAGTGGTATAATCACTTTGGAAACAGAGGTTTGGAAATACTAAAAAGTAAACATTTAATCCAGCAATCGCATTTCCAGGTATCTAACAACAAAAATACAGTTGTCTACAGAAAGATTTTTCCCCAAACGTTATAGAAACAGCCAGAAACTATACATAACACTAATGCCAATCATCAAATGGATAAATTATATGTGGAATATTCATATCATGCATCTGTTGGGCTTCCCTGGTGGCTCAGTGGTAGAAAATCCACCTGCCAGAGCAGAAGGTGCGGGTTTGATCCCTGGGTCTGGAAGATCCCCTGGAGACAGACATGGCAACCCACTCCAGTATTCTTGTCTGGAGAATCTCATGGACAAAGGAGCCTGATGGCCTACAGCAGCCCATGGGGTTACATAAAGAGTTGGGCAAGACTTAGCAACTAAAGGAAATATTCATATCATGCCTCAATATTATACCAAAAAACAAACAACAACAGCTCAAACTCAAATTATTGATACACACAGCAATGTGTATGAACCTCAGTGACACTGAGATGAGGCAAAGAATCTGGACAGAGAATAGTTCATCCATGTGATTCCATATATATGAAGTTCCAGAAAGGGCAAAATTAATATATGGTTGAAAAATCAGAACTATAGTTATCTCTGGAGTTGAGAGCAAATGATTGGCAGGAGCATGAGGAAATACCTGGTCTGATGGGACTATTCTATATTTTTATAGGAAATGTGGAATAAATATCCATTTATCAAAATTATATATTTAACATATATATTTTAATTTATGTAAATTTTATCTGAAAAATTGAATGAGATAGTGAGGAGTGGCAGGAAGCATAGATTAAACAAAAATATTGATCACAAATATTGATGCTTTTTGGAACTGGGTGATGAATGCATCACGATTCATTATTACTATAATTGAAAAGTTCTCCATGTTAAAATGTTTAAAAAGATTAAACCTTATGAGTCCCACTAGGAAGAGTATGTGGTTTTTTGAGGGAACTGGGTGGCCATATAATTACTACAGGAAGTCAAGTCTAAAAAGTGGAACTTTATGGAGAATAAAACTGGAAACCTTAAGAAAAAAGATCATAAAAATTATTACTTCTTTTAATATAGCACTCTAATCAGGAGGAGCATCGATGTGTGAGTAAGAAGGCTGAGAGATTTATGTATTAGTGAGACTCAGGTTTGCATTTTTGTTCTTCTATATTAGCTTTGTTACTTTGTGCAAAGCAATTAACCTTTCTGAGTTTCAGTTTATTCAACTCTAAAATGAGATTAATTATCTCTAACTCAAAAGGTGGCGGTGAGAATTTGGCAACATTAATATATTGCAAGCATTTACTACATTGCATGAAACTGACTGGATGTTAAAGGAAATTTTGCTTTTCTTTCTTTCTTTCAAGCCCACTCTTCATTACAATCCCCAGCCTTGAAAAATTTTGCTTTGTATATATTTGGCACTAAACAAATTGAAGCTACTTTTATTATTAGCATCAAGTAAGTGTTACAGAAAGTCTTATTCTACAGGCTTATTCAAAATCTACAGTGAAGTGAGATTTCAAAGGCAAATCTGTGTGAAGAACTTTCAACTGAGAAAATGAGACCTAGAGCTTGTGAGAATCAAGGGTATATATTTGTAATTTTAAACAGGAGGAGGTTCTCTCCCTAATATGTAGGAGAAAATATCTTTTATGTCAGTTCTTAAAGCATTAAAATCTGTAGATTTAGAATAATTTTGTGAGTATAGTGACTCCCATAATTTAACTACTGCAGAAGCAGTAAAGTTACTGTAATTTAAGAAGATTTAGACGATCACACATATTTAGCAAAACTGGGGTTCCAAGAGTGAAGAAATTTGTTCTGATACTGAAGCTGTAATTCTGAAGAGTTGAGCAATGTTATAAAGGCAGCACATTATAAAAAGGCTTCTGAGCTATTATTTAGGATAAAATTGAGAAGAAGTCTTAAATTTGTGAGAATACTATTGTAGCACATGTATCATTTGTTGATACACCCTGCAATATCTTAAATAATGAAGTTCAGTTTTATCTTTTGTAATAAACATACAGCAGTACTGGATTTCTGATTTAGTCATAATTTTTAGGACTGATCATAAACTCTAATGTTTGAAACATTTCTTGCCTTATCCATCCTTAAAAATATATTACACTACATACTTTTCATAACATGAAAAAAAGTTAAAATAAAAGTTATAATGAATCAAGTGAACTATATTGCATTTCTTTAGGGATGTATGGCAGATATCTAGTGAAAATGAGACTCCATAAAATAATGAATAAAAAATTTAAAGAATTAGCAAATACAAGAACATTACAATGGAGACACAGAAGGCTTACATGAACTATCTTGTAGTGCGGAGGAGAATCTGTGGGTTTTATATCTCTTCATGGTCATAAGAAAAAGATGATATAACTTGTATAAAGTATACATTTAGATGCACACACACACACCACACATAACATGATGTGAACAATAATACACAACTCTTATAAAATGCATTTTTTATTTCTGTGGTGTACATTATCAGAACTAGAAGTGAATTGGTGTGATGTAATAGTTATTTTCTGTAGGTTTTAATTCAATTTAAATCAGCTCCCTAATAATTGTCTTTAATGTCATTTCAGATACTTGCTACTTTATCTTAGCTCTAATGTAACTGGTTTATTTGCTGTCCTGAAAAATACCATTCACTTTTTTAAAAAATGCCATTCAGTGGTGAATTCTATCAACCATTTAAGGAAGAAATGAAACTAATCCTTTACAAAGTATTGAGAAAGAGGGAATACTTTCTCATTCTGTAAGGCAAGTTTTATTCTAACAAGAAAGCCAGACAGATAAAGAAAGAAAGAAAAAATGCAAAAGGGTAAGAACAAAAGGAGAGAAATAAAATGAGGCCAATGTCTTCACTGAATATAGATGCAAAAATTTTTAACAAAGTAATAGCAAGTCAAATCTAGTGATATGTAGAAATTATTATTAACCACTACCAAGTAGAATTTATTTTAGGCAAGGCAAGGTTGTTTTAATTTTTGAATATCATTTAATGCAATATACCATATTTCCTCAACAGATTTAGGAAAATAACTTCACAAAATCCAAGCTTTCATTCCTAATAATTCAACAGATTAGGAATATAAAGGAATTTCATCAACATCATAAAGAGTATCTACATAAAACTTACAGTTCATGTCACACACAATGGTGAAAGATTGTTTTCCTTAAAAGACCAGGAAAAAAAGTAATATGTATGCTTTTGATACTTTTCAACATTGTACAGGAAGTTCCTGCAATCATTGAACTGTATACATATCCATTCAAATTTATGGCATATGAATTACACCTCAAAAAATTCTTAAAATGTTTAAGACAAAGAGTGAAATTAATTTTCCTTTCTCTTTTATTTTATGTAAATATATAGAGTTAAAGAGATACATAGAATAATTTTTTTCAATATTTGCCATGTTGGATCAAGAGATGATTAAAAATGCAGAAACTTAAACTTCACATAGAATTGAAAAAACAGATGTTTAAATTGTCTTAGATGCTATAGATTGAAGAATGTTAATTGGTCACTATTTTGAATACTCATTAAAATTCACTCTTTTTTTTGTCAAAATTATTTGCTTCTTCCACTGGAAATAAGCTTGTATCAATAAGTCAATCCATTTAACTGCATGTTAAATTTATTTCTTATATATAATAAATATTTTCATTTTAAATGTCATTAAACATATATATAAGTAAAAATAATCTTATAGTCTGAGAAAATTGATTTTAAATTAGTTATACATTTCAGCATCATCCATTATAAACATTTATATGTAGTTATCTGTATATGTTTATCATATTGTATTAGAATATCTGTAAACTATTATTTCAAATGACATAAGAATGATATTTATAATCAAGAAATGAGGGGGGGTGAGAAAAAAAAAAGAAATGCACAGTAAAGTATATGACTAATTCATTTTCCAGCATTCTTTAAAATATAACTATAATTTACATACATTGTGTGTGTTTAGTCTCTCACTCTTTGGGATCCCATGGACAGTAGCCTGCCAGGCTCCTTTTTCCATGGGGATTCTTCAGGCAAGAATACTGGAGTGGGTTGTCTTGCCTTCCTCCAGGGGATCGCCCAACCCAGGGATTGAAACCAGGTCTCCCGCATTGCAGGTGGATTCTTTACTGTCTGAGCAACCAGGGAATCCCAAGAATACTGGAGTGGGTACTGCAAATGATATCCAGAATACAGGATAATGCAAATGAATGCTACATACATCCAGGCTTGGGGTGGGGAATGATGATGGGAAGAATTTTTTGTTGGTGGTGGTGTTTTCTTATTTCAATTGATAATTTTTCAGTACCAAATCAACATGGAAAATGAACATTTACTCCAAGAAGAGAGCAAAAGCAAAAATGGTAGTGAATATAGTAATGTGTGAGTGTGTTTATTTGCTCAGTCATGTCTGACTCTTTGTGATACCATGGCCTGTAGCGTTCCAGATACTCATTTCATGGGGATTCTCCCATGGAGAATACTGAAGTGGGTTGCCATACCCTCCTGCAGATATCTTCTAAACCCAGGAATGGAACCCAGGTCTCCTGCATTGCAGGAAGATTCTTTATCATCTGAGTCACCAGGGAAGCCTGAATATAGTAATGAGTGCTATCAAATGCATTTGGGACCTTTTCCACCCAGGCTGAAAAAGGTTAATTTGTATCTTTTGCAAATTCCACCTAATAACATACCCATAAATCAAACTGTAAATTCACTGATTACTAATGTAATCTACTTGAAGGCGGGCTGTGATTCTTTTACTATTTTAAAGTAACAACTCATATCCTGGCATATTGAAGGATTTCAATGGATATTCAGTTCGGTTAGTCGCTCAGTTGTATCCAAATCTTTGTGACCCCATGAATTGCAGCATGCCATGCCCCCCTGTTCATCACCAACTCCCGGAGTTTACCCAAACTCATGTCCATTGAATTGGTGATGCCATCCAACCATCTCATCCTCTGACATCCCCTTCTCCTCCCGCCTTCAATCTTCCCTAGCATCAGGGTCTTTTCCAATGAGTCAGTTATTAGCATCAGGTGGCCAAAGTATTGGAGTTTCAGCTTCAACATCAGTCCTTCAAATGAACACTTAGGACAGATCTCATTTAGGGTGGACTGGTTGAATCTCCTTGCAGTCCAAGGGACTCTCAAAAGTCTTATCCAACACCACAGTTCAAAAGCATCAATTCTTTGGCACTCAGCATTCTTTATAGTCCAACTCTCACATCCATACATGACTACTGGAAAAACCATAGCCTTGACTAGGTTGACCTTTGTTGACAAAGTAATGTCTCTGCTTTTTAATATGCTGTATAAGTTGGTCATAACTTTCCTTCCAAGGAGTAAGCGTCTTTTAATTTCATGGTTGCAATCACCATCAGCAGTGATTTTGGAGCCCCCCAAAATAATGTCTGTCGCTGTCTCCACTGTTTCCCCATCTATTTGCCGTGAAGTAATGGGACAAGATGCCATAATCTTAGTTTTCTGAATGTTGAGCTTTAAGCAAACTTTTTCACTCTCCTCTTTCACTTTTATCAAGAGGCTCTTTAGTTCTTCACATTCTGCCATAAGGGCGGTGTCATCTGCATATCTGAGGTTATTGATATTTCTCCCAGCAATCTTGATTCCAGCTTGTGCTTCATCCAGCCCAGCATTTCTCCTGATGTACTCTGCATATAAGTTAGATAAGCAGGGTGACAACATACAGCCTTGACGTACTCCTTTTCCTATTTGGAACCAGTTTGTTGTTCCATGTCCAGTTCTAACTGTTGCTTCCTGACATGCATATAGGTTTCTCAAGAGGCAGGTCAGGTGGTCTGGTATTCCCATCTCTTGAAGAATTTTCCACAGTTTATTGTGATCCACACAGTCAAAGGCTTTGGCATAGTCAATAAGGCAGAAATAGATGTTTTTCTGGAACTCTCTTGTTTTTTCGATAATCCAGCTGATGTTGGCAATTTGATCTCTGATTCCTCTGCCTTTTCTAAAACCAGCTTGAACATCTGGAAGTTCACGGTTCATGTATTTTTGAAGCTTGGCTTGGAGATTTTTGATCATTACTTTACTAGCGTGTGAGATGAGTACAATTGTTTGGTAGTTTGAGCATTCTTTGGCATTGCCTTTCTTTGGGACTGGAAGGAAAACTAATCTTTTCCAATCCTGTGGCCACTGCTGTGTTTTCCAAATTTGCTGGCGTATTGAGTGCAGCACGTTCACAGCATCATCTTTTAGGATTAGAACCAGCTCAACTGGAATTCCATCACCTCCACTAGCTTTGTTCGTAGTGATGCTTCCCAAGGCCCACTTGACTTCGCATTCTTGGATGTCTGGCTCTCTTTGAGTGATCAGACCATCATGATCATCTGGGTTGTAAAGATCTTTTTTGTACAGTTCTTCTGTGTATTCATGCCATCTCTTCTTCATATCTTCTGCTTCTGTTAGGTATTATCAGTGGCTTTTATATGCTCAAAATATACATTGAAGTATGCATATAATTAAATTCTCAAAAGTATAGTATCATTTGAAAACCATACTTATTCTTGGCCAATATTTGCCAAAATTTTTCTATGAAATATTCAGTCTCTGAAACCTTTTAACTATGGCTTCCAATAGAGAACATTACCTCATTAACAAACTATTCAGAAATGCAGCTGTAAATGGGATTCTGAAAAGAAACCCAGACATATACATACAAAGATTTTGTGTGTATATGGTGGTATACTATTAAATATTGTTGCCTTTGGAATTATTCCTTTAACAGTGTAGGTATTAATAGAGACTTCTGAAAGTTTGTCTATTGATTAATTAGTGCCAGCACTTTTGTTTCTAGCTATGGCCAAAGAATCAATGTGGAGCTCTGATAAAACAATTTATTCTCTGGATCACTTGCAAGGTGACTGTGTAATAATAAAAAAATAACACTAGCCACATGTTTTCAGAATGTGACTGGAAAGATGAGGATTTTAAGATACTTTAAAATCTTTTGAAAAAAATGATGCAATAAAATTATATATTCCTATTGCAGTAAAATGAAAATTAAAGGCAGAGAATATTATCTCATTCAACAGAGATATTTTTAAGCTTGCCAGTTGTATAATAAGAGTTGATATAGTTATGTCAAGAAATAATGTGGCAAGAATGCAAAGGATTAGGCTAGAAGTTAAAGAATGAATTTAAATCCTACATCCACTATAGAGTCAGGATAACATGGAAACAGTTCACTTCTTTGGATCTCAGGGCTTTCTATATCCCTACAAGTTATGACTTCAAAACTGTGAGTACTAAAGAATTTTTAGATTTTTTTAAGCCATAAAAAAACCCCAAAATTGGGTTTCAGCTAAAATGCAAAGGTTTTGGATAAAGATACCATGCTGTGAGACAATAGTGGGTTGCTTACGTTATTCATAGTAACACCGCCCTCTTGGGGAACTCATCTTCCTTCCATGGGGTTACATGTGTCTGCCCCAGCATGGTCTTTGGTAAATGACACAAAATGATGCGGCTCCTTGACCAAAAATAATTGGATCCAGCATATCTACCTGGATCAAGTCAACAATCAGATTTTCTTGTGAATTTATTGTGCCTGAGAAGCCTCCAGACGGGTCTGTAACATGTAAACCAAGGGAAATCCTGGATCACTGTAAGCTATTAATATTATGTTGGCTAGAGAGGAGACAGGGAGAGAAAGAGAGAGCAGTATGAGAGAGAGGGAGAGATTGAGAGAGGAAGAGAGAGAGGTAAGAGAAACAGAGAAAAAGAGAGAGAGAGAAAGGAGAGAGAGACGAAGGAAGTGAGATGTTGGAAAGAGAGAAGAATGTGATAAACAAATAGGGACATAAGAGGAAGAGGCAAGAGAAAATGTCCTGCCTGGAAGCTCTTTACATTTTCACTTCCTGTACCCAAGGACTGGCTGAATCCTTTTCTTTATATTTAGTGTTATATCCTTGTGTCCTTAAGATAAATTCACTGCTTTTATTTTTGTTGTTATTTGTTTGTTGGTTGTTTGCTGGTTTGTTTGCTGATGTTATTGTTTTGAGAAATTTCATGGAAGGAAAGAGGGCAATATACTTTAGGCTTCCCTGGTAGCTCAGAGGGTAAGGTGTCTGCCTGCAATGCAAGATACCCGGGTTCAATCCCTGAAGAACCCCTGGAGAAGGAAATGGAAACCCACTCCAGTACACTTGCCTGGAAAATTCCATAGATGGAGGAGCCTGGTAGGCTACAGTCCATGGGATCGCAAAGAGTCGGACATGACTGAGCAACTTCACTCTGTAATTTGTAAAGAGGGCAATGACAGTGAGATTGCAATTAGGGAGTAGAGAGATTCATTTAATAAATATTTTAAGGTAGAACTGACAAAATTCAACCTAGTGAGAATCCATATATGTTATTAAATCTTCCAGCAGAAAGAGATTACAGAGAGTCTTATCTTGCAGGCTAGTGCCACAACTAAGCTAACAAATATGAATTTTTTAACCTGAGTTTTGAGGTTACCCAGTGCTAGAAATTTTAAGACCTGCCTTAATGGATACATTTAAAACTTAAGAAAAATCAGGTTGTTACAAATAAATTATATTGGTTTACTATTGTTATATATTTTTATATTATTATAAAATCATAGCCTTTTAAATTTGATAAGAAACTTTGAGACCATATATTTTGAAACATTCACCTTGGTTATGAATAATGCACATCTTTGTATCTTATTGTGTAGTTCAAAGATTGAGTTTTCTTTGAGAGCTAAGGAAATTAATGTGGTAATAATTTCAAGTAGCATTATATTATTTTGATAATAGAAAATGTAGATATTAATATTTGAATATTTTGCTGTTTTTCTGTTTATATAATGATTGGTCTGAGGAAATATTACAAGAGGAAATTTTATTTTTTCTTTGAAAATGAAAAAAGATAGACAAGTATATAATATTTCAAAAACTTGAATAAATTAAAATTGCATTTAGGACAAATGCGCATGATCTTCTTTTAATTTAATCAGTGATATGGTTTTCTTTCTGAGCTTTAATTTTTTCAAGCATATCTAATGGATTAGATTTCAGAAAGTCACTGGGAAAATTTTACATGATGACATTATGTTTCCACTGCCATTTATTCCACAACTATTATATACCTGTTATTTGCGAAGAGTATCATATTATTTGACCTCCTTTTATATGCAAATGGAGATGTCATTTAGTTATATTTTACAGTGTCTATTCATTAAAACTTTGCCAATGAATAAATACAAGCTAACCTCAGTTAACATTATTGAGCACATAAAATGTTCCAAGTTCTCTATTAAGGAGTTCACATGTATTTTCACATTTTATGTTCACAACTCTCTGGGGTCATACCTGCCTTAGTTTTGTAAGTGAAGAAGTAGAGACTAAGGGCTTTCAATAATTTGCTCAGTGTCTCAAGGTAACAAGTGACCAAAGTCTCCATCTATTGGATGACAAACACATGATTCTATCACTACACTAAGCTCCTTCAAAGCAAATTAAACATCAGTGTATAATGCATCTCTTAATTTTTATATAAATTCATCTTACAAACCACAGAGTAAATTATTTTTGGAAATACACATTTTATAGGAGGAGAGGTCAAAAATGAGGGCTGGAGTTGACTGTCTGCCTATTAAACTGCCTTTGTATTAAACTGCCTGTTTTGTTCTGATCTGTACTAGTTTTGTGAGGGAGAAGTCAGGCAAACTTCAGCTCATTTGCCACACATTTCACATGACAACATACTTTTATCCATTTATCTCTAAAGAGTAATTATTAATTTGAAGTACTGAGTTTTGTCAGTGCAAGTAATTGAAAGGTGCTTAATGAGATGACAATAATGACAAAAACTAATAAATGCTTAATGTGTGTTACGTATTATTCTAAAGTGAAAGTGTATTATTCTAAAGACTTTACAAATATCTATTTATATAACCCTTATAACAATCCCATGAAATGAGTATCTTTGTTTATTTTTCAGATGAGGAAACTGAGCCACAGAATGGTGAACTAACTTGCTCAAGGCTGCCTAGAACTAAGAAGTGATATATTTTCACAAAGGCTATCTGATTCCAGAGTCTGTGATGTTAACCATTAGTGTTTAATCTGAAATGAAAGGATAGATCCCTCAATGACTTCTCAGACCAACTCCATTGCCTACAGCTTTCTCAGGCTCTATACAATATTGATCATCCCTTTTTGTTTTTTGCCACTTTTCCAATTTATTAGATCCTTCTTTAATGGCACTTAGATGTATTTAAGCTTCCCAAATCTTAAGAATACAATTGACTCCATCCCAATTACTCTTATAACTAACTGCCACATTCTTTCATTCTCTTTAAAGCCAAACTTTTTAAGAGAATTGTCTATACTAATTAACCCTACTGCCTTGTAGATGGAGAAGGCAATGGCACCCCACTCCAGTACACTTGCTTGGAAAATCCCATGGACAGAGGAGCCTGGTAGGCTACAGTCCATGGGGTCGCTAAGAGTCGGACACGACTGAGCGACTTCGCTTTCACTTTTCCCTTTCATGCACTGGAGAAGGAAATGGCAACCCACTCCAGTGTTCTTGCCTGGAGAATCCCAGGGATGGCAGAGCCTGGTGGGCTGCCGTCTATGGGGTCGCACAGAGTCGGACACGACTGAAGCGACTTAGCAGCAGCAGCAGCAGCCTTGTAGATATATATTCTCCATACAAATTCCAATCTGTAAAATGCAGCTACAACTCCTCCTGAAGATTTTACTTCTAGGTTCATCATTGCCCTTTTGTCACTGAACATGATGAGATTTGAAAAAATATCCTTTCTGTATTGATGTCTCAGTAGTTTTTAACACTGTAAAATCTTTTATTCCCTTTACTAAGCTGGTTTCCTTGCCTACTTCTTAAATACTTTTCTTCCACCTTTGCTGGCTTATCACTCTAAAATAATCTCGTAAATAGTAAAGTGTCAGTGTTAGTAACTCAGACTCTTTGCGACCCCATGGACTGTAATCCACCAGACTCCTACTCCCTTCTCCAGTGGGTCTTCCTGACCCAGGGATTGAACCTGGGTCTCCTGCATTGCAGGCAGATTCTTTATCATCCAAAACACTAAATTGTAAAGCTATGTGCATTTTTTACTTTACATTTGTTAAGTTTAATTGCCATTTAAAATATTTTAAAGACATTTTGATGATTTTAACAACAAATTGGACATGGTGAATGCAGAAATGTACGGGAATAGAAATGTGGCATGAGTTTGATAGTGCAGCAAGGGTAAGTCAATAAGGAATCACTGCATCTCCACATTTACTTCAAAAGTAATTGCATCTAGGTTGCTTCCATGTTCTAGCTATTGTAAATAGTGCTGCAATGAACAATGGGATACATGTGTCTCTTTCTTTTTTTTAAAATTAGTTTATTTTAATTGGAGGCTAATTACTTTACAACATTGTGGTAGTTTTTGCCATACATTCACATGAATCAGCCATGAGTGTACATGTATTCCCCATCCTGAACCCTTCCTCCCACCTCCCTCCCCATCCCATCCCTCAGGGTCATCCCAGTGCACCAGCCCTGAGCACCCTGTCTCATGCATCAAACCTGGACTGGCGATCTATTTCACATATGATAATATACATGTTTCAGTGCTATTTTCTCAAATCATCCCACCCTCGCCTTCTCCTACCAAGTTCAAAAGTCTGTTCTTTACATCTGTGTCTCTTTTGCTGTCTTGCATATAGGGTCATTATTACCATCTTTCTAAATTCCATATATATGTGTTAATATACTGTATTGGTGTTTTTCTTTCTGACTTACTTCACTCTGTATAATAGGCTCCAGTTTCATCCACCTCATTAGAACTGATTCAAATGCATTCTTTTTAATAGCTGAGTTTGTGTTTATGTACCACAGCTTTCTTTCAATTTTGGTTTTCTCAGGGTATATGCCTAGGAATGGGATTGCTGGGTCATATGGTGGTTTTATTCCTAGTTTTTTAAGGAATTTCCATACCGTCTTCCATAGTGGCCGTATCAACGTACATTACCATCAACATTTGCTGTATGGCTCAGGAAACTCAAACAGGGGCTCTGTATCAACCTAGATGGGTCAGATGGGGAGGAAGATGGGAGGGAGTTTCAAAAGAGAGGGGATATATGTATACCTATGGCTGATTCATGTTGAGTTTGACAGAAAACAGCAAAATTCTGTAAAGCAATTATCCTTCAATAAAAAATAAATTAATTAAAAAAAGTATTGCAGCCATGAAATTAAAAGACGCTTACTCCTTGGAAGGAAGGTTATGGCCAACCTAGATAGCATATTTAAAAGCAGAGACATTATTTTGCCAACAAAAGTCTGTCTAGTCAAGGCTATGGTTTTTCCAGTGGTCATGTATGGATGTGAGAGTTGGACGGTGAAGAAAACTGAGTGCCGCAGAATTGATGCTTTTGAACTGTGGTGTTGGAGAAGACTCTTGAGAGTCCATTGGACTGCAAGGAGATCCAATCAATCCATCCTAAAGGAGATCAATCCTGGGTGTTCATTGGAAGGTCTGATGTTGAAGCTGAAACTCCAATACTTTGGCCACCTCAAGCGAAGAGTTGACTCTTTGGAAAAGACACTAATGCTGGGTAGGATTGGGGACAGGAGGAGAAGGGGACGACAGAGGATGAGATGGTTGGATGGCATCACTGACTTGATGGACATGAGTTTGGGTAGACTCTGGGAGTTGGTGATGGACAGAGAGGCCTGGCGTGCTGCAATTCATGGGGTTGCAAAGAGTCAGACACGACTGAGCGACTGAACTGAACTGAACTGAATTGCAAAGTGGTAGAATGTTTATGCTCAACAAAAGTCCTTCCTCGGTATTTTAGAGACTGTCTCATTTTCTTACAAATAAGTCTGCTTGTCAACTGCCATAGCCAGTGGTACTGTCTCCTTCTGGACATTGGCCTTGACCTACTCATTTTAGAAGTCCATGTGGGCTTCTGTGAAATATACTGCTGCTTTACTAGGTATTACAATCCCTTGCCATAAGCTTATAGTCACTCTGCAAATGCCTCTGCTTTCATACAACCGTCTTAGTGCCCAAGGAACGAACAAGGCTGTTTGGAGGGATCTGAGTGAACACTGTGTGATCCTCTGAGTTACACTGTGTCAGAGTGGACAGGAAATCCTACAATAGATCTTTTAGCTAAATATCTTTGCCCTTTTAACATATAATCTGTGTCTTAATAGAATTCTTAGGCACTGGAATGGAGAACATATCAGAGAGTCAATATTACAGAATCATCAGCTCCTGAACAACAAAGCTTGACTGTGTGTAAGTGGGTCTAACTCCCTGGCTGGCTCCATTTTTGCTAAGGTGGGTGGTCCCAGACCACCTGCCACAACTGTTCCTAGAATATCTTTGCTGCTTTGACTCAAGCTTGAATCCTGCTCAGAACTTAAAATTATAATGTGGAAAAATGAACAATGCTGGCCGACTGAGTGCATAAATAAAAAGTGCATTTTTTCTCTTTTTTTGTGGCTTAATTCTAAGCCACAGGGTTATCGCTTGCCCTGGTGGCTGGGCTTCCCTGGTGGCTCAGCTGGTAAAGAATCCGCCTGCAATGCGGGAGACCTGGGTTTCATCCCTGGGTTGGGAAGATCCCTTGGAGAAGGAAACTGCAACCCATTCTAGCATTCTTGCCTGGAGAATTCCATGGACAGAGGTGCCTGGTGGGCTACCGTCCATGGGGTTGCAGTCACACAACTGAGCAACTTTTACTCACTCACTCTAATTTGATAAAATTCTCTTAAAATCAATTCTGAATGAATTTTAAAATGTCATTTTTGTATACCACTCATACTTTTCTTTTTATCAGGAAATGTGATTTTCCTTTGACTTGCATGTTGATATTAGGCTAGAAATTCCTTTAGTTAAAAGTGCCTTCTGTAGTTAAAGCACAATGATTAAAACTGACACATGGATGGACACAGGCTCCAGTTTTGGACACCAGTTTGTCTGCAAATACACTCAAGTTCTAATGACTGTCTCATGCAGATTTCCAATGTGGCCTTAGACCATTCAGTTTTCCTTTCTCTACTGAACTCTGTCTATAAAACTGGGAAAACCAAGCTCACGAGGTTTCTGAGAATTACTTATTTTTCATATGAGGTTCAGAAGCAGGACAGAAGAGTCAATGTATTCAATATTATAATCTCCTTAATCTATAAAATGGTAGGTTTTTAGAGTTACAACAAACAAGGCCAAGCTTGACCAGAAAAAAAAAAAAACTCACCTACCTATTTCACCTACGATAGCTTTTTGCATTTCTGTACTAAGGCAATTCATGTATCTAGGCAGTCAGACAGCTAGAGTCAGTCATCACCCTACCGACTCTCCCTCATTATATTCTTATGGCTTTCTCTCTCATTTCATTTGGGTCAGAATTCCTCTGATTACACTATGTTAAATTAATCTCCTCACTTTTGAATACCCTCTATGCACTTACTTTTCTACATTTTAATACTGTCTAATATAGATGTACATAATGGATATAGTAAAAATTATATATGTGTATGTGCACACATCTGTATATATTTATAACATATTTTTGCCTATCCATTCTTCCTCTTTAATAATATAAGCTCTATCATGGCAAGTGTTTAAAATGTTTTGGTCTCCACTGTATCTTCAGGCTCAAACCAGGACCTGGCACACAATAAATTTCAATAAGCCATTGTTTCAATAAGTACTGACCAAATGAATGATTAATCCCTTAGCTATAGCTCTAAGAAGTTGGTTACTCAGGTTACAGAAAAATTACTGTTGTTTATTAATGTGTTTTTCCCTAAAAAATAAATGAATTTAAATTGGACCTTATGTATGTAAAAATGTGTTCCTTCACAATGCTGAATCTGAAAATCCATTAATTTCATCACAGAACAATAATTTAAACAACAGTAATGATCATTCGATAAAATATAACAAAGATATTTGGGTGATTTCTTTGGACCAGGCATTAGAAGAAATGGTCTCTCTCTGTGTCTCTCTCTCTTCCTCTTTCAATATTTCTTCTGTGAATGTACCCAACATTTCTATGGGTAATCCTATATAGATGAGAAAACTGAGGGAAAATGTGAAATTTCCCAAAGTCTATGAGTGGTAACAGTGAGTGAATGATGACAACCTGACCTAAGAGTTTGAGCTATGACAGTAATCCAGGGCAGTTATTTATTTTGTCCATACCTGAAATGGCTTCCTTTGTGACTGAGACGGTATAGAATCTGCCTGCAATGCAGGAGACCTGGGTTCAATCCTTGGGTCAGGAAGATCCCCTGGAGAAGGGAATGGCAACCCACTCTGGTAATCTGGCCTGGGGAATTACATGGATAGAGGAGCCTGGTGGGCTACAGTCCATGGGGTCTCAAAGAGTTGGACACAACTAAGCAACTGACAGTTTCAGTTTCATACTTGAAATGGTTCCTAGTTTTATGCAAATTTGTTATGTTTATGTCTTAGGGGAGGAACTCTTTAATTTTTCTAGTTAAATGAAGCAATGAGAGAAGGAGAGAGAAAGAATCTGATGGATTTTCTAAGTTAAATACTCATCATAGTCCAAAGAGTATAATGCCTAACTATTTTCTTGAAATAAGATATATTGTGGTTTTAGATTAAATTACATGTGGAACTCATCTAATAGCTTCTCTGTATTAAAATCAAATCAAATAATTTTGTAATTAAACTCCCTCTGATTGGGTCTAAAATAAAACCTGCTTATTTAAAAATGTCAGATTTTTAATATGATACAGTATTTGTGTCACAACTTCTCTGAAATTTGTATCATAATTTCTCAGAAATTATTCTGATGAAGAAAATTTCTTTGAATTTAAATTCCCATCTTTATAGCAGAGGATCCAGTTTTTCTCTAGATGGATAGATTTCCTATAAAGAATTTCAGCGAAGCTTTTATTACCATGTTGCAAACATGCTTACACGGTGGTGGTTTGGTTGCTAAGTCGTGTCCGACTTGCGATCCTATGGACTGTAGCCTGCCAGGCTCCTCTGTCCATGGGATTCTCCAGGCAAGAATACTGGACTGGGTTACTATTTTCTTCTCTAGAGGATCTTCCTGACACAGGAGTCGAACCCGGGTCTCCTGCATTGCAGGCAGATTCTTTTACCAGCTGAACTATGAGGGAAGCCTTTTCTATAGGCAGAAATAAAATATTTTAATGATATCCCTGTCTCCTTTTTTTACGACAAATGTTCTATAATGACCTAAAATGTAGAAATATCATCCTTTTGGGGGGACTTCATGAGCAACAGTGTGACATACTCATAACATCTTGTACTATTCTACAATAAAGCATATGAAAGAGAAGTTTCATTTTTGGATCTTGTTTTGCACATAGATTAACATTTAAAATTGTTTTTATAATTAATGTACCTAGAATTTACCTGCTCCTTTAGGAATTTTATTTTCCCTCAATAAAGCTTATTGTTTTGTTATTAGAGAGTAGCAGATAATGGCTTTCTTGAGAAACAAATATTTGCTTGAGAGCTTGAGAGAACAAAACCACTCTACCTGAAAAATAATTTAACTGTGAGGCTTTAATGCAAGTATATTTGTACTATTTTCTCTATTTGTATGAGAGAAAACACAGATTAAAAATATGGCAGAATTTGGACTTCTATTTTAAGCCTATTTATTCCAATATTATTTAGCTTATAGCATTTGCAACATAAACCATGGGTTCTTGTGACTTTCAGTTCAGTTCAGTCACTCAGTCATGTCCAGCTCTTTGCGACCCCATGGACTGAAGCACACCAGGCCTCCCTGTCCATCACCAACTTCTGGATTGTTCTTAAACTCATGTCCATTGAGTCAGTGATGCTATCCAACCATCTCATCCTCTGTCGTCCCCTTCTCCTCCTGCCTTCAAACTTTCCCAGCATTAGGGTCTTTTTAAATGAGTCAGTTCTTCTCATCAGGTGGCCAAAGTATTGGAGTTTCAGCATCAGTCCTTCCAATGAATATTCAGGACTGATTTCCTTTAGGATGGATTGGTTGGATCTCCTTGCAGTCCAAGGGATGCTCAAGAATCTTCTCCAATATCACAGTTCCAAAGCATCAGTTCTTGTGACTTTAGTTTCACGCTATTAATTTCTTCTGTATTCAGACTGAATGATGTTTAGTCACTAACTGATAAATTTCATTAAGAAAATATACTTTTTTGGTATCTTTAATATGTAAGACACAGAAAAACAAAATTTGAAAAGATTGTTGTTTCTGTGTGTATGTTAGTCGCTCAGTCATGTCCAACTCTTTGGGACCCCATGGACTGTAGCCCACAAGGCTTCTCTGTCAATGGGATTCTCCAGGCAAGAATACTGGAGTCGATTGCCATTCCCTTCTCCAAGGATCTCCCTGACCCAGGGATAGAGCCCTGGTCTCCTGCATTGCAGGTAGATTTTTTTTACCATTTGAGCTACAGGGAAGTCTGCTTATGTTATGATGAAGAAAATTAACACATACCAATAGGAAACCTTGGTCAGTATGGTAAACTGAGACAAGGTAGGATCAACTCTTAACAATCAGAATCTTAAGCCTCAGCTGAATATAGGTGCTATTTCCAAAAAGGCACTAAACTCATGGAGTTGACACCCTGTTTTTTTGTTTGTTTGTTTTTGTTTTTTTATAAAAAGTTTGGTCTTAGTGTGACTCCAGAGAATCAGACACAAAATAGCCCCTGCAAAATGCCCATACAACCCAAGGTCTTGGTACTCCCATGAAATTAATAACTGTTGAAGTGAAAGTGAAGTCGCTCAGTCGTGTCTGACTCTTTGCAGCCCCATGGACTGTAGCCTACCAGGCTCCTCCGTCAGTCCATGGGATTTTCCAGGCCAGAGTACTGAAGTAGGTTGCCATTTCCTTCTCCAATAACTGCTGAAGATGAGCTTATCATTAAAAATTATAGAACAATAGAAGAAAAACAAAGTCCTTGTCAGAAAGAGTTTATAGATACAACAAAACAGAATAGACCGTCAAAAACCTGATCTGCTAAAAAAAAATCAATTAAACAAAAATAGAATTGTCTGTGGAAAAAAAGATTTGAAAGGAAAACATATCAAATTAAAATTCTAGAAATGAAAAACACAGTTATTTAAAAATAGATAAAAAATGAACTATCTTTACAGAAAAAAAGACTTAATTCTCATAAAGGTCTCCTCGGGAAAATTACCAAAATATAACATAAGAAGATAAGAGATCTATGAAGCAACATTTCAACTTATACTTTATAGGAGTTCAATAAAGGGGAAAAATGGAAAAGATACTTATTTGAAAAATATACGGACTGAAATAATTTTATTATAGGAAAAGAAAAACTCTTACATTGAAAAATCACTTCTAATTCAAATCAGAGGTAATGAAACCAAACACATGGCAGAATACAGAGAAGTAAATCTTCATGACATCAAAGCTAAGTATAGATTTTTTTTGGATCATATGGAGGAAACAGAATTCCTAAAATGAAAATTTCTGACTGGCTGCAGGCTTATCATGACCAACAGGGGCCAGAAGTGTCTGAAGATAGGAGTAAGCCCAGAATTCTGTTATGAACTAAGCTTTTATTGATAAGAAGGGTGAATTATCAGATTTACAAAAACTAATAAAATTTTTAACCCTCCGATCTTCTTTGAATAAAGCACTAAAGGATATCTGTCAGCAAGAAGAGAATCAAAGACAAAAAGAAGGATGGCATACAAAAAGTAAGGGTAAACAAATAAGTAAAATGTTTTCTAAATCTAGTTTTTACTATGAGTTTTAGTAGTAGTAATATAATAATAAGTACTATTTATTACTGATTATCAAAATTAATAATCAATAGTGCCTTGGAGAATATATAAATATCTGCAATATTCTTATTGTTTAGGGACAGAATAGAAATATTAGCTAAGTTTTGAAATTATTCAGTTAAATATGCATGTAAAAATTTTTTATTCAATCAAATAAATAGAATAAAAGACATACAATTTTGAAATTAATGAAGGACAAACACATACACATATACACACACTGAAGGAAGTAGAAATCAATAAAAGGTAAGTATTCTGAAAATTAATGCAAAGGAAATTTTGGTTAAGTAGAAGCTACAAAGTAAAATTCAATAAAATTGTATCATTAATAGAAATTAGTGTAGTTGGATTAATAAATCTCTTTATATTAGAACCTACTTTGATAAAAGAATGCAATATGTGCTACATCTGATTTATACAGAACATGCCAAGGACTGAGGGGGGAAGTCAATACAGAGTGACTTCTCTGTATTGAGTGACAATACAGAGTGTAAGAGTGGGGATTTTATATTAGCTTTGAAAGAAAGAACAGAATTTATCTGGGTTGTATTTGGGATGTGGATGCGAAATTGATATTCTAGCCAGTATGAAATAATGTAGCAACATCCTAGAGTGACAAAATTCACCACATATTTGTTGAATTGTGGGATAGATAATAAGCACACTAGTCTATGTGAAGCAAAACTGTATATGATGGAGAGAGAAAGAGGATTCTCTTACTGGAAGAATTTGCATTAGAAGACTAGAGTTAGTGGTGGCAACAAACTGGAACCTGTAATAAAATTGACTGAGTTTATGCACTGAATAAATGTGGAACTTTGTATAAGGTACTGAAATGATCTAATCTACAACCTATTCATAAGGAATATGAAAAAAATAATATAGATTTCATACGTGTATTCTGAGTATTGTCAGGTAATTTTTGTTAAGAGCTCAATTTATTATTTAGCAAATGTTAGATCATAGAAGATGTTATCACTCATTATTTTTATAATGTACTTTCTTCTGTACTGTAGTGGTTCAAACTGTCCATCCATATTTTTTTCTTTGGATGGGAGAGGAGTGGTGTTTTTTGATGATAGATAGAAAGGCTGGTTGAGAGTGAGATCAATAGATCTGCATGCTTGGAATGAACACTAGACACTTTGCAATAGATTAAATCACTGGCCTCCGTGCTCCATGAGGGAACCTAGTTCACTTGTGTGTCTTTCATTTATGGTAATGATAATGTCATCTTACAGTAAGCGACTAATGAATAGTCTTTATTATTAACAAGCATATAGAAGAATCAAAAGGCAGGATAGCTTGTAAGATACAATAGTTACCCTCAAAATGTTAACTTGTGGCATTATGATAGTGAATAAACCATATTAAATAAATGTTACTCCAAAAAGTTCACTAGTGGTGAGCATATAAGCACATTAATTCATGTAGTGAAAAATCACAAATATTTTCTAAGATTGTTATATAAAATAGAAAAACCTATATCATGTTAAATTATAATTACTGTCTCCAAGAACTTCTAATTTGGGGGGCAGAGAAGGTACAGAATATGTGCTGTTATAGCAATGGTCTTCAAAAGCTGAAACAGACCTCTGGTTTTCCAGAAAGTACATTGGCATGAGTAATTTGAAGAGAATAATCGTCCAGACCCTCAACTTTACATGTACCATTTCCTAACAGCAACCTACTTCTGGTCCTCATTTTCTTTTCTAAATTCTCCTTTCACAATAACCTATTTTCCCTTTTGCAATAATAAGGAATACCTTTCATCCACCAATGAGGCATTGCCACAGAAGAGAAAAAACAAAAATTTCTAAAGAAGCAAACATAGAGATTCTTGATAAAAAAATGAGACACTGAGAGCCCTGTGATCATAAAGTCCCTGTAAGATTTGTTAAAGTGAGCACATACATTATGACATGTTCTTCTGTCAAAATATTCACATGGTTACAACCTGTGCTTTATGTATGTATGTGTATATACATATATATGTACATGTATGTGTGTGTGTGCATGTATTTATTTATATTTATCATCTATCTTCCATTACTATCTCGATACTCAGAAATTAGAGAGGACAATAAATAGGTATATTAATGTACTTAATGGAATTGATTAGGAAAGAGAGACTTTTCTGACAGAAATTGTATGATTTGCCCATCATTTTAATAATAAGTACTTGCTTTATCAATAAGTCAAATTGTGCATGTTTTCATATTGGAAGACCTACACTTGCAGCTCAAAATATTCATGAAAGTACATTTGCAATAGCAAAACATAGTATGGCAGAAATACATACTTGGTAAATGTTAAACTTAGACATTTTAAATGTAGAATGTTTGGTCAGGAAAACGGAAACCACTCCATATACTGTAAGCAGGAATGAAATGAGATGGCAAGTTAGGTGCTTGTAAAATCACTGAAGGAGATGAATAATGAAATGATAAGGAAACTCTCCACCAGACTTCAGGTTCATTCATAGCTTTTGGAGACTTAAGAAAATTCAGAGAATATCAGAAAATTATTCCAATGAGTATAGCTCCCTGGAGCATTAAGGAAGTTGATTTGCCAAGAAATGTCTTGAGTTTGCCACAAAGCTTGTGGCTGTTGCAGCCTCAGCCTCTGCTGCTCTTGTTGTTGTGCATTCACTTAAGATACTCTTTGCACCCCGTGAACTGCAACATGCCAGGCTTTCCTGTCCTTCACTACCTCTTGGAGTTTGCTCACACTCATGTCCATTGTGTTGGAGATGCTATCCAACCATCTCACCCTCTGTTGGCCTCTTCTCCTCCTGCTCTCAGTTTTTCCCAGCATTAGAGTCTTTTCCAATGAATTGGCTCTTCTCATCAGGTGGCCAAAGTATTGGAGCTTTAGCACCAGTCCTTCTGATGAATATTCAGGGTTGATTTCCTTTAGGATTGACTGATTTGATCTTCTTGCAGTCCAAGGGAGTCTCAAGCGTCTTCTCCAGTTCCACAATTAGAAAGCATCAAGTTTTTGGCGCTCAGTCTTCTTTATAATCCAACTCTTACAACCATACATGACTAGTGGAAAAATCATAGTTTTGACTATATGAATGTTTGTTGGCTAAATGATGTTTCTGCTTTTTAATACACTGTCTAAGTGTGGCATTGCTTTCCTGTCACGGAGCAAGTGTCTTAATTTCCAGGCTGCAGTCAGCATCAGAAGTGATTTTGGAGCTCAAGAAAATCAAATCTGCCACTGTTTTCACTTTTTCTCCTTGTATTTGTCATAAAATGATGTGACTGGATGTGATGATCTTAATTTTTTGAATGTTGAGTTTTAAGCCAGCTTTTTCACTCTCTTCTTTCATCCTTATCAAGAGGTTCTTTAGTTCCTCTTCACTTCCTGCCATTAGAGCGGTGTCATCTGCATATCTGAGGTTATTGATATTTCTCCTGGCAATCTTGATTCCACCTTGTGAATCATCCAGCCTGGCATTTTTCATGAACTACTCTGCATTAAAGTTAAATAAACAGGGTGACAATATACAGACTTGCCATTCTCCTTTCTCAATTTTGAACCAGTTCATTTTTCCATATCTGGTTTTAATTGTTGCTTCTTGACCAGCATACAGATTTCTCAGTAGACAGGTAAGGTAATCTGATACTCCCATCTCTGAGAATTTTTCGGTTTGTTGTGATCCACATAGTAAAAGGCTTATTGGTCAATGAAGCAAAGGTATTAATAGATGTGTTTATGGAATTCCCTTGGTTTCTCAATGATCCAAGGAATCTTGGCAATTTTATCTCTGGTTCCTCTGCCTTTTCTAAATCCAGCTTGTACATTTGGAAGTTCTTGGTTCATGTACGACTGAAGCCTAGCTTGAAGAATTTTGAACATAACCTTGCTAGCATGTGAAATGAGTGCAATTGTATGGTGGCTTGAACTTTCTTTGGTATTGACCTTCTTTGGGATTGGAATGAAAACTGACCTTTACCAGTCCTGTGGCCACTGCTGAGTTTTCCAAATTTTCTGGCATACTAAGTCCAGCATTTGAAAAGCAGCATCTTTTTGGATTTGAAATAGCTCAGCTAGAATTCCATCACCTCCATTAGCTTTGTTTGTAGTAATGCTTCCTAAGGACAACTTGACATTACACTCACAGATGTCTAGTTCTAGGTGAATGATCACACCATTGTAGTTATCTGGGTAATTAAAACCTTTTTCATATAGTTCTTCTGTGTATTCTTGCCACTTCTTTTTAATCTCTTCTGCTCTGTTAGGTCCATACTGTTTCTGTGCTTTATTGTGCCCATCCCTGCATGAAATATTCCCTTGATATCTCCAATTTTCTGGAAGAGATCTCTAGTCTTTCCCTTCTACTGTTTTCCTCTATTTCTTAGCATTGTTCATTTAAGAAGGCCTTCTTATCTCTCCTTGCTCTTCTCTGGAACTCTGCATTCAGTTGGGTATCTTTCCCTTTCTCCTTTGCCTTTCACTTTTCTTCTTTTCTCAGCTAAGTAAGGCCTCCTCAGACAACCACCATGCCTCCTTGTACTTCTTTTACTTTCGGATGGTTTTAGTCACCACCTCCTGTAAATATTATGAACTTTCATCCATAGTTCTTCACATACTCTGTCTATCAGATCTCATCCCTAGAATCTATTTTTCACCTCCACTGTATAATCATATTCAGCCCATAACAAGAGTATTCTCTATTTCTCCCTCTATTACACTTCTGGTTAATGCTATGTCCTCTCCGCCATGCCTTTAAGTTGACTAATTTCTTTTTATTTTTATATCTGATTCTTCAATAACACCTCCAGCTAAACCTCTTAACATCCAGAAATTTGTTTCAAAATTCACACTTATGAAAGTTTTGTGCTTGACCCTGAGTGTCTTGAGTTACTACTTCTTGTCAAGGTACAGTTTCTTATTGTATGTAGCCAGTGATTTCTTCCCAAGCAGTTACCAATCATACTTCCTAATTTTTAAAAATTTAAGTTTATTTTTTCTAAATAACAAATCTAACTTTTGTATTGTACATTCTAATATTTTTTATTTGGTAAAATATATATAACCTGAATTTAACCATTTTAGTGTACAATTCAGTGGTATTCAGTACATTCCAAATGTTGTGCAGCCATTTCATCCCTCTACTTTCAAATTATTTCATCCCCTAAAGGAAACTTCACACCTGTTAAGCAGTCAGTAGCCATTCTCTTTTCCTCCAGCCCCTGCCAACCACTAATCTGCTTTCTTTCTCTATAGATGTATCCAGTCTGGATGTTTAATGTACATGAAATTACATATTTTACTTCTGGCTTCTTTCACCTGGAATGATATTTTTGAGTTTCATCCACGTCAATCCATAACGTATCAATACTTCAATACTTTTCATGTCTGAGTATTTCCTCATATGACTATGCACATTTTGTTAATTCATTTTGTTGTTGGACATTCGGGTTGTTCCAAACTTTTGGATAGGGGAACTGTGCCACTATGGACTCTTGTGTATCTGATATGTTTTCATATTGAGAGAACTATCTGCTGTGTCTGAACTCTTTACAATTCTTCACTGGATGCAGAAACTGCTGAGAGGGACTTGTTTTATAGATTTTAAAAATAAAAGTTTTATAGATGTGGATAAAGCTAAAACCAGAGTTGAATTTGATAGATAATATTAGCCTTTGCTTTATATCTAATCACCTGAAACTATGAATAAATTGTCTTAAGAATATAATTTCATACCAAAACTTTTAATAAGTTAGTAAATAAGTAATAACAGTATGTAAAATAGCACTAATAAAATGCTTAATATATGCCCGGTAAATATATGCCTATATGCCTAGAAATCTTGAGCCCCTTACTGTTTACAATAAACTATTATTATCCTAACTCTATAGGTTAGGTCAATGAGTTAGAATAACCTACCCAATGACACAGCTAGGGAGTGGCAAATTCATAGTATGATTCCAGAAAACATCCCAGAGACTAACATTGTACTACTTTTTTCTCCGTGAAACGCCTCAATCTCTCTTAATCACGTGTTAAAGCAGTGCTGATTTGATCCCATTTTGTCATCAGTTCTTGTCTTCTTCCATATATTTTAATCTTCTTATCTCACTAAAATCAAACTCCAAACTCTCTGCAGTGGACTAAGAGCTTCTTTACCATCAGGCTCTTGGCTGCATCATTCATTCTTCCCCACACAAATTCTACACTGTAATCCTTTGCTTTTTTTTCCCTCTCTGTCTAAATAAACTGAAGTCCTGTTGAACTGTCAGTTCTTCACAAAGGCATTTCAAGTCAACCTTATTCTAATCGCCAATCACTAATCTATCCCTTCATCCTGCTTTATGTTCCTTTATAGAAAAAACTACCTGATTACTACTTGAATAATATATATATATATATATATATATATATATATATATATATATATATATATGCATATATCTATATATATAACTACCTGATTTATATATACATATACATATATTACTACCTGATTTATATATATAATAGTGTTTATAACTGTATGTGCCCCTCAAGCTTCTTCAGAGTAGAGACTTTTAAAAAGTTTGCTGGTGCATTACTAGTGCCTGCTCTAGTGCCTGAAAAATACATGTTATGCAGTAAATATGTGATGGATAAACAGCTTCACTGAATGAATTTCATCAGAGCTCTCCAGGGTATTATCTGACTCCAGAATATATTGAATGTACTTAAGATATTCAATGTATCTTTTCCAGTATTAAACTACTGCCTTGATTCAACCTTCTAAGCCTTGACTAAATCTTATCTTTGGTTGAAGCTTCCATGGGACACATAACATAAAGAAGCTAGGCATCTAACTCACAGACCCTCCACACATATGTAGACATGTCTGTTTATAGGACCAGCAGAGCTCACGTTAAATTTCTACTTGGTCTGAGGTAGACCCAGAAACGTTGATTTTGACTTTTTACACCTTTTGAAAAAATTTCCTTTGAAGTTTCTTCAGAAAATGTGTAATTTGCTAGCCTGGTTCACTTAGAACTGACTTCAAGGAAAGTACATTATCTTTTTCCTGGCTTTGCAATGGGATCAGTGGTACACTGGTCAGGCACACTGGTCAGGTGCATACATGGTTGTTCCTCTTGCCACTAATTGACTTCTAGTTTTAATTATATGAATTTTTCTTTTGACTTTTTTGGTTATTTTAGTTTATCTTGTTTGTTTTTCCTATCTCTCTGTTCATATATAACCTGACTTCTTTGTGGGAAGGAAGCACAGATGAATATTTTCCTCTGTGTTACTTATTTGTGTAACTTTTCTCTTCATCCTTTAAGGTGATCATAGTAACTTGAGAAAGGAGTATGACAGGGCTGTCTGTTGTGACCCTGTTTGTTTAACCTATTGCTGTGCACATCGTGAGAAATGCTGGCTGGATGAGTTACAAGCTGTAATCAAGATAGGTGGGAGAAACTTCCAACAGCCTCAGATATGCGGATGATACCACTCTAATGGCAGAAAGTGAAAAGGAACTAAAGAGCCTCTTGATCAGAATGAAGGAGGAGAGTGAAAAAGCTCATTTAAACCTAAATATTAAAAAAAAAATACCAAAAAAAAAAACCCCACTAAGATCTTGGCATCTGGCCACATTACTTCATGGCAAATAGAGAGGGAAAATGTGGAAACAGTGACAGATTTCTTCTTCTTGGTCTCTAAGATCATTGCAGATGGTGACTGCAGCCATGAAATAGATGGTTGCTTCTCAGTAGGAAAGCTATGACAAACCTAGACAGTGTGTTAAAAAGCAGAGACATTATTCTGCCAACAAAGATCCATATAGTCAAGGCTATGGTCTTTCCAATGGTCGTATATGGTTGTGAGAGCTGGGCTGTAATGAAGGCAGAACACCAAAGAATTGATGTCTTCAAACTGTGCTGCCGGAGAAGACTCCTGAAAGTCCCTTGGACAGCAAAGAGTCAAATCAGTCAATCTTAAGGGAAATCAACCCTGAGTGCTCGTTGAAAGAACTGATGCTGAAGTTGAAACTCCAGTGTTTTGGTCATCTGATGCAAACAGATGACTCTTTGGAAAAGTCCATGATGCTTGGAAAGATTGAGGGCAGAAAGAAAAGAGGGCATCAGCAGATGAAATGGCTGCACGACATCACTGACGCAATGGACATGAACTTGGGCAAATTTCAGGAGATGATGAGGGACAGGGAAGCCTGGCATGCTGCAGTCCATGGGGTTGCAAAGAGCTGGACACAGCTGGGTGACTGAACAACAACAACAGCGACTTGGTAGAGTAGGATGAGAATGCTGCTGGGTTTAACCTATTTTGCTTTATGTGACCTAACAGACTCTATTCCTGTCTCTTAATCAATGGAAGGAAATCTAGGTTAATATCTTGTAATTTTATTTTTACTTACTCAAATATTTTTCATGAAGATATATTATCAGTATCAGATATCTTTTCAAATTTGGATCTATAGATTCATTGCACTGTAATAACTAGTGGTTTTTTTGTTTTTTTTTTTCTGAGTTCCATTATAGACTAAGTTAATCATTAACGTTGGATTATAGGCCCAGATTTTAACATACTTCTTAGATATTTCTCTGTCACACTAAACTTGGGGATTATCAACCCACAGATATGTTATTATGAAAAAAATTCTTTATATATTTGGGTTTTGTGTGGCATCTTACAAATTTTCAGCATGGTTTCCAAACGCTCCATTACTTTCACTTGAAATGGTTTTAAAAGGGTATTAAGTTGATATTTCAAGAAATCTACATATCAAAATGCAAGGTTATTTTTAATTGTACTTTTTTGGTTTTGAACTCAAAGTGTTCTTTTTTCTAGTTGATATTTTGGATTGAAGCTTCATAGATTCCATGATATTTAGCATTTTTCACTAAACTGTTGCTATTTTCATCCTTAAAAGACTATGGGATATATTTATGAAGCAGTGTTGTATTGTTTTTGGCTGCCAAACATACTTCCTGTGGAACAATAAATTGGTAGGCATCAATCATTATTCATTGTAGAAAATTCAATATATCAATCAAGAAGATGATGTTCTTGTTCAGATGGAACAGACAGATTCTAAGAAGAATCTTCTTCATTTATCATCATCTTGAGAAAAATATTACAAACCAGTATCTCTTATCCAATCTATAACATGTAGCAGCATGCAAAATATATCTTCAATTTATTTGGATGCCTATATATGTCAAATGTTTGACAGATTATACTAACATCCTTTTTTTTAATTCATAAATCTATGGCCTGGGGGATTTGTGTAAATATATTTGATTGCCCTATTGAATGAATTTCATTCAGCCTCTCAATAAGAAACTAGCTGGAACTCTCCCTCATTTTTAACATTCGCTAATATTAATATTAAAATTAGCAAATGATAGGAATAAAATTATAACAACAAAAGTCACTTTCTGAGATTGCATTCTTGATACAAACATATAGAGCATTTAAAATAATATTAGTGGTCATTTTGTTTTAGTTTACTAGATGTATTAGGAATATGCTTATTACTATGGCTTCAGACAATTTGTCAATCTAATTCACTTAGAACTATTGTAGGGGTATTTGAGCTCAGTAACTTGGGAGAGTATTGGGTATATCATGGCCTGGGAATGCCAGATAGTTAAAAACTGTAGAAATATTTTGTACCTACCTGTGAACTATAATAGAAACTAGCTTTTCTACCTAAAACACCAAGCGATTCTTTTTTCCTTCTTAGCAGTTGCAAAAATTGAGCACAAGCTGCCTCTAATTATCCAGCTGTTATTCTTCCTTCCTTTCATAGAGTCAGAGAGGTTCATCAGCTCCCTAGATTCCAGGAAAAGGTATAATGGCTTCATGCTGTACTCTGTGACAGTCCCAGCATTCCTACTTTCTTTGTAGTAAAAAGCTTGCCTTTCCCAGCTACAGGAATACTATTCTTCAAATAGTTTTGGTTATTATATACTGTTAAATATATTACATTACATTTGTTATATGATACTATTTTAAATTACCATTGTATCATACCAGATTTTACTAGAAGCTTTATATATGAAAGTCCCTTGGACAGCAAGGAGATCAAACTGGTCAATCCTAGAAGGAAATTAACTCTGAACATTCACCGGAAGGACTGATGCTGAAGTGAAAGCTCCAACACTTTAGCCACCTGATGCAAAGAGCTGACTCATTGGAAAAGACCCTGATGTTGGGAAAGATTGAGGGCAGGAGAAGAAGGAGGCAACAAAGGACAAGATGGTTGGATGACATCACTGACTCAATGGACATGAGTCTGACCATCCAGGAGACAGTGAAGAACAAGGAAGCCTGGCATGCTGAAGTCCATGGAGTTGCAAAGAGTCAGACATGACTTAGCAACTGAACAACAACAATATGAAACGGAGTCACATGTTAAGAGGAGCTTTGATAATAATTCTATTTCTTTGAGAAAATATTTTAGTGTCTCTGAATATCTGTTGTGTCTATATTTCATGATTTTTTTTTCAAGTTTCAAAATAAAACGTATTCTATAGTGCTGTAGAGAATAAAAAATCAGATAATTTATAATAAGATTATGCTATATTTTACTAATTAAACACTAGTATGTTTTAGATTGTTTCTTCTGTAGTGCTGAGACATCTTGCATTCTCAGGAAAATAAGCTAGAATTGCATTCGGTTATCATGGACAGAACTAGTTAGCACAGACATAGTGAAAGTTTGAATCCTTGTATATTTAACAGTCCACTGATGTTCTATGAACTGAGTTTCCTCATATATTTATGATTCAATCAATTTCAAGGATTCTAAAAGTGCTCTAGTAATTTTACATGAAGCATTTCATACTGACCCTTGAGTAAGACACACAATTTAAGAGCACTATCTCACATGAATAAGATGTAGTCTATAAAGAACCATCTCTGAAATAAATTTCCTGTCTCCTTTATGCTAATCAGCCTACATAGGAAAAAATAATAAATAGATGTTCCCACATGATAGTAAAATATTTAAGAAATATTGAATACTGAAGTAGCATTATAACTATTTAAAAATGAGCTTTCAGGGTATGACAATACAAGCAACATTTACTAGCTTAATCATAACCATGTTTGAAATTAGCTGAATAAAGGGGTATTTCTAAGGTTTGTTTTCTATTGTGGTACATAGGATAAAACGGTTAATTCATAACTGTGATTTTGAAATCCAAAGAAAGAAAAGAAGTTTTAATATATAAGACATCAAAATTAGGTAGTTTGGGGTCAAAGCAAGCAGAAGCAAATATGGAAAGCCCTGGAGAACACAAGCAAATAAGCTGGGATGGCCTTGGGTTTCTTGAGCTTTCTCTTTGTTTCAGGTCTTTCCCGTAGCCTGTACCTCTTCTGGGGTTTGTCACTTTTCCCTAGATCAGCTATGGACTTCCCAGCATCATAAATGTTGTGTCCCATGATTTGGCTCAGCATGGATATCAGTGTTCCACATTAGGTACTGGGTGTGGACTAGAATATCTTGGCTTTCATTGATGCAAGTGAATGTGACTCTATCAGGGCTTTCAAGGATGGCTGTGAATGGCTGACCTCTTGCCCAACTTCTTAAGAATTTCACTCTCCTCTTTTGCTTTCATCAAGAGGCTCTTTAGTTTGTCTTCTCTTTCGGCCATAATGGTGGTGTCCTCTGCATATCTGAGGTTATTGATATTTCTTCCAGCAAGCTTGATTCCAGCTTGTGCTTCATCCAGCCCAGGGTTTCTCATGACATACTCTGCATATAAGTTAAATAAGCAGGGTGACAATATACAGCCTTGATGTACTCCTTTTCCTATTTGGAACCAGTCTGTTGTTTCATATCCAGTTCTAACTGTTGCTTCTTGACCTGCATATAGATATCTCAAGAGGCAGGTGAGGTGGTCTGGTATTCACATCTCTCTATGAATTTTCCACAGTTTGTTGTGATCCACACAGTCAAAGGCTTTAGCATAGTGAATAAAGCAGAAGTAGATTTTTTATGGAACTCTCATGCTTTTTTGATGATCCAATGGATGTTGGCAATTTGATCTCTGGTTCCTCTGTCTTTTCTAAAATCAGCTTGAACATCTGGAAGTTCATGGTTCATGTATTGCTGAAGCCTGTGGGTAGCAATTTTTTATCCCCAGGAGTTTCAGCCTGCCTTACCTCATGGCCTGGCCTAGGGAGACTGGAGTTGCCTTGACAAGCCTCAAAATTGTATAAGCCAATTCCTTGCAATAAATCTCTAAATCTGTATCTTCTATTGATTTTGTTTCTCTGGTTGGACCATTTTTGATGCACATGTGGAGCATTTCTACTTATTATGTTACACAATAAATTAGCTGTGTGAATTTGAGCTCAATTAAATACTTACTAAGAAATATATCTCAGAGAAACCGAACTCACAATCCACAGAGCCACCATTAAAAACAGTGGCTCAATCTTAACATTTGTCTTCATTGCTTTTATCTATCTCCTTCTGTATTATCTGTGTAATTATTTTACGGGAACAAGGCAAAGGCAAATTGCAACTCAAATATGCCTAAATGCATACAGCTTGCAAACGTACTATGTATTCCAAGTTCACTTCATATATGTGTGCGTGCTAGGTTGCTTCAGTCATGTCTGACTCTTTGCGACCCCATAGGCCATAGCCCTCCAGGCTCCTCAGTCCGTGGAATTCTCCAGGCAAGAATACTGGAGTGGGTTGTCATGCCCTCCTCCAGAGATCTTCCCAACCCGGGGATTGAACCCACGTGTCTCCTATCTCTTGCATTGGCAGGTGGGTTCTTTACCACTAGCGCCACCCGGGAAATCCCTCACTTCATAAAGTCACTTAAAATAGACAGTATCTATCTATCTATCTATCTATCTATCTATCTATCTATCTATCTATAATGTTTTTGTTTGTTTCTAAGTCATGTCTGACTCTTTTGCAACCCCAAGGACTGTAGCCCCACCAGGTTCCTCTCTCCACGGAATTTTTCAAGCAAGAATACTGGAGTGGCTTGCTATTTCCTTCTTCAGGGGATCTTCCCGGACCAGAGATCAAACACGCATCTCCTGTATTGGCAGGCAGATTCTTTACCACTGGTTACGAGGGAAGTCCATATATATATGAGAGAGAGAGACAGAGAAAGAGAAAGGAGAGAGTTGACTATTCTCCTTCACGTATTATCTTATTTCTGTTTATCTTTAGAACAAAAGATCTTGCAATAGAAATCTCTATTTTTCTATAATTACTATTCTTTTATTCTTTTTAAGACTTTTTGGATAATTTCCATCAAATTTATATTGCCAGTATTTTACCAAAATCACTGTTATTAAGGACATGAATAGTCTCCTCTCTGATAAATGGAACGGTTAATTCTAGTCTTCATTTTACTTCAACAGTCTATGAAAAATACAAAATGTTAATACAGAAATAACAAAGATATAAAAAATATGAAAACAAATTCCTTCCAAGTATTTAAATATTTATTTTAATTAACAAAGAATAATAAAGAGAACTTATAAAAACCAATAGGCATTTAAAACTTATATTAGCAAATGTTTTATTTTTCAATGATAATTTCCATTTTCACAGTGAACATAATGGGTGTGCAATATATAATATTGCCTGACAGGACAAATGAATGAATTAATGAATTTAATAGCATACACATTTTAGGTTCCTTATTAAAGGTGGTTAAAATGTAGAATTAAAGTGTAGAAATGTAAAATCATTTAGAATTAGAGATTTGAACTTAAGAAAATTTAAGAAATGTAGAAATTACTATGTACAAATAATGTTCATTGAAACATTTTAAAAAACAAGGAAATATTAAAATCAAATTTCTAACATACTCTGTTATGGGTGGTATTAGGTAAAAATTATACCAATACAAAGAACAGCAGTTCTCAGGTGAAAATAAACTTCCTATGGTTCAGAAATTTAAAAAGTCCAGAGTAGCTGGGAAATAGCATTCAATAGGAAGAGTGTTGTAAAAGGAGAGTAATCATGCAGGGTTTATAATCCATTTTAAAGCACTGGAATTTATTCAAAGAGCAATGAGAGGCCCTTAAAGAATTTTTAACTGAGAGATTATGAAATAAAGTTTTCCCTTTTCAAGTATTATTCCTGTTCCTGTGAAGAAAATATAGTAGAAGGGGGAAGGGAGGGTTAAACGATACCAGGAATAGCATGATACAGTTTTCCAAGTGTACAGGCATCATTTTTTTCACCTGTTTTCCCTCGGTCGTGGTCATACATGGAAGACTGTAATTTTCCAATTTCTGCAGTTGACTATTTCTGGACCATATATAGGTGCATATGTCCCCTCTAGGGAGAGGCGTTTGATTTCTATTGATAACTTGAAATTTTCTAGTATCTTTTTCTTATCTTAGTGATTGAAAAAGACTGTTATTAGAGTTCTCTAGAGAAACAGAAACAATAGGATATATAGAGAGTATGGAAGGAAAATTTTGTTGAGAGATTGGCTCAAAAATTGTGGAAGTTCAGGAGTCCTACGATTTGCCTTCTGCCAAGTGGAGACTCAGGGAAAATGGGAGTGTGGTCCTCATCCAATCCTGAAGGATAAAGAGCAGAGCCAAAGACTTCCCAGGTGGCATAGTGGTAAAGAATATGCATATCAATGCAGGCTATGCAGGAAACATGGACTTGATACCTGGTTTGGGAAAATCCCCTGGAGGAGGAAATGGCAACCCACTCCAGTATTCTTGCCTGGAGAATCCCATGGACAGAGGAGCCTGGTGGGCTATAGTCCATGGGGTCACACAGAGTCGGACGCGACTGAGCACAACGATATTAAATCCCAAGTCATGAAGTTCTGAAAGCTAGGACCTCTGATGTTCAAGGGCAGGGGAATATGGATGTCCCAACTCAAGCATAAAGAGAGGATCTGTTCTTCCTCTGCCTTTTTGTTCTATTTGGGTTTTCAAAGGATTGGATGAGGTCTACCCACACTGATAAAGGAGATCTTTACTAAGTCAACTTATTCACAAGAGAATCTTTTCAGAAGTACCTTCACAGACATACTCAGGAATGTTTTACAAGCTATCTGGGCACCCCTTAGCCCAGTCAAGTTGGCACATAAAATAAAGAACCACAAAATCCAATTATTAAGATGGTGCAACCACAAGACTGAAGTCTTCTGAATCGTTAATTTGTAGCACAGGACAGTTGTCTGACAGAGTATCTAAAGCTGGAGCCTATTTTACATGAGCAAGAAAGAAATCTCCGCTGTGTCAAGCCACTGGGCTTTGGGTGATGTTTGATAATTTACCCTATCTTAATTAATACATCAGGTGGGAGAAGACGGTTTCAATATGGGTAGAAATGGAAAATCCTGGGAGTAGATGTGACAGTTAAAGGAGAAAGCTTAAAGGAAGAAGAAAGAGACCCTTGAGATAGGCCCCAAGAAATTCCTGTGAGGGGTTACAGGGGTGAATGAAACAGATGCCAGGTAGCCAATGTAAATAAATGAAGGATACACTGATAAAAACTGGAAATTAATCATCTAAATTTGATGCTTATTCAACATGTTTACATTTTTGTTTTATAGAACAATGGGCAATGAGCCCAAGTTTGACTTTTTTGGAGGATTCTGATTTTTCAAGGAAGGGTAAAAATGCAGATTTAAAAATTTGAACTCTTTTAGTTTTTAAATCTGACAATTAATTTTATTAAAAATTAAAGATAACCAAAAAGCCGATATATCAGACAGACCTACTGGCCTGATTAAATAAATCCTTGGACCACTGGCTCATATCATCTCATCTTCTAAATATATTCCCCAACATATATACACACTATATTTTACTTTTCCCAAACATGTATATACATTATATTTTTTCTGTCTAAAGCCTATTCTACTATTTATACAAGTTAACAAAAAGAGGGAAAATAAAGAAGATGAAAGAGAAGAGAGAAAGAAAATTAAAAGAAGCATTGTTTATGAACAAATAGGGAAAACTAATTTCCTTCTGAGTCTACTGCTCTTTTACATAGTCTATCCAGCAGAGAAGCAGGGGACAGGATGCTGATAATGGTAATTTCTCAACATTAAAAATGTGATAACCTGAATCTGCAATTGTTATGTGATTATAACATCTGCATAGTTCGTATGTTCAGATTACTTAAACTAGGCGTGTATGCATGTACTTTATATAGGGCAATCAGAAGCAAATTAAGAGACAGAAACTTATTCTCAAGATATATATTTAAACAATATCTTTAATTGTTAAAAGTGATCAAAATAAAAAGGTGATCAAAATACAATAACTTATTATTTGAGTACAAATTTTTAGCTGTTCTTTTAGATATTTCTATGTCTATGGTCAAGTATAGGATTGAAATAGTATATGACAAAACAGAAGGAAACTTCTTGTCCAGCACACAGAGATTAAAAAGAAAGTGAAAGAAGTTAGGAGGCATAAAGGATAGAATGAGAAGCTAAAAAAACTAAGTTAGCTTTCAAGAAAGAAAGAATAGGGGGAACTGAGAAAAAGCAAGACTCAAATTGAAAACTGTTGGTATTTTTTTCAAAATAGAAGATCCAACTTTTCAAATTGCCTCCCGCTACTGAGTGCCAAGTGAAACATTAAGAGATCCACAACTCAATACAAGTTGGGTGTGTGCTGCATGCTTGCTAAGTCGCTTCAGTTGAATCCAACTCTTTGCGACCCTATGGACTGTAGCCCAAGAGAGTCTTCTGTCCACGGGTTTCTCCAGGTAAGAATACTGGAGAGGATTGACATGTCTTCCTCCAGGGGTCTTCCCAACCCAGGGATAAAACCTGCTTCTCTTATGTCTCCTGCATTGGTAGCCAGGTTCTTAACCACTAATGCCACCATACAAGTTAGTGAATGTAACAAAATAGTAACAAAAAGATGAAAAAATCCTAAAAAACCTAAAACAAAGAGCAAAGGACCCTACATAGCATGGCAATAAGGCAATGATTAGAAGAAAAAAATGAAAAAGTTAGTCCTACAAGTCCAATAATTTATGTCAAAATCATAAAATACATACAAGAATCACTTGGTGTCATTTCCCACCATTGTTCCAAGGGCCACATTGCTAGCCGCGCCACTGGTGTAGTGGTATCGTGCAAGATTCCCAATGGCCACATTGCTAATTAGTTGTAGTGAGCTTTCTCTGAGTTGAAATCCTCAGCACTTTTCCCAACGGTGTGCTTGATATTGAGATAAACCATAGTTTCCATTCCATTCCATTTTAGAATGGCTAAAATTGAGTGTGGACCATGGTAGATTTTCAGACAGTCACAATAAAAATGTTCACTTCTATGCAAAAAGAGTATATTTTCTTCTCTGGCATGGCCATTTGCATGGGTTTCAAGGCCAGTGATGTCTGTGCTTCCTCCTGACAGAATTTTCAAGTCATGGGGAAGCCTCATTAAGCTCTGGCTCAGTCTCCTTTTCTCTGAGCTACTGGGTATCCCTGCTTTTCATCATTCTCTTCTACTCTTAGTATGTTCTAGTTCATGAGAAGTAAAATGCCCCACTTTCACATTTCTTTCAATACTGCGTTTAGTATAATATTGTCTAACAGATTTTCTTGGTTCATATCACAGATGCAGTTTTATCCTAATTTTAGAATATCTATTTTCACAAAAATGTAGGAGTTAGGGGAAATGCTGCTGTCTTCCTTGGAAGTTTTGCCAGTGTCTACTTTTAATATTCCTATACCATGTAAAGTTTTTCTGGTGATCAAGTTGGGAGAAAATTTTACTATAAATCCTAAGACTACTGGGGCTCTGAGATTATAATAATACAATGTTTCTCAAATGTTGGAACTTCCCTGGTGGCTCAGATGGTAAAGAATCTACCTGCAATGCAGGAGGCCGGGTTCAATCCCTGAGTCAGGAAGATCCCCTGGAGAAAGGAATGGCAACCCACTCCAGTATTCTTGCCTGGAGAACTCAATGGACAGAGGAGCCTGGTGGGCTGCAGTCCATGGGGTTGCAGAGAGTCGGACATGATTGAGCGACTAACGCTTTCTCAAATACTTTCACTGAAGTAATTCCTTAGATAGGAGCGAAGGAATGCTTACTTTCTGCTGTCTTGAAGGCATATCCTAAGTATCCTTAGTGGGAAAAATACATTTTTTGAAATTATAAGGTTTATAATATAAAACATAAGAATATTTCCAAATGGATGCTATATTATTGTAGTTTTAATATAAAATTATTTCAAAATTGGCTGACTAAACTTGATACCCCGAAAAGGTATGCTGTATTTATTCTTAGAATAGATGTACTACTGTTATGTACCACCAGTTAACTCTCTTCTGGAAGGTGCTATATGTTTGAAAAGGCCAGGTTGAAAACAATCATTAAATACACAATATACATTTATTGTGTATAATATATATTATATACAATATTTATTTATTTATAAATATATTTAATTATTATTTATTATATATAATATATAATACTCATATGATATATTATATATATTTATTCTAATGTAAAATATGTTTTCTGAAATGACAGTCTCAGTTTTATGGAAAGATATGACAGTCCATTCAGAGAGCTTTTGAAGTTGCAGTTACTGCTAACAAGTCCACATTGATTTAATATCATTTTATTTGCTATTCATCACTATTTACAGTGTAGGATAAAAATGTAGTGGTAAAAAATATCCAAGTACCTCGGCTTTACTGACAATAACAAAAACAACAAAATCAATGGATTCTATCAATTGTCTATCAGTGATTTCAGAATAGGTTTCTTAATTATTAATAATGCAAAATAATAGCAGTAGCAGGAGGAGAAGGAGGCAACAGAGAATGAGATGGTTAAATTGCATCACTGACTCAATGATGTCAATGGACATGAGTTTGAGCAAACTCGGAGAGATAGTGATGGACAGGCAAGGCTGGCGTGCTGCAATCCTTGGGGCTACAAAGTGTCAGGCACGACTTAGTGACTGAACAACAACATACAAACTATATACAGATGTAATGCAAAATAATTAAACTTCTACAGATCAGTTCACAATTGTGTAAATTGCAGAGTACTGACACAAATCAATTGGCAAAGAGTGAAAAATGAGATTGTGTAGTGCCATTTTCCAAGGTAGATAAGAAATCTTTTCCCCAAAAGAACATACTTTATGTATTTTCTAATCTCAATATTTATTTAGTAACAGCTTTTGGAAGTATACCAATCATTTATATGATTTATTCACATGGGCTGCAAAAACAAATCCTTAAACAAAGTGTTTTTTAATTTGTAAGCAATTTGTTGAACATTTTACATGGTCTCTCTTTACATTTCTCTCTTTAATCTATCTTTTGGTTTGAAATCAGAATTATTTCTGAAAAACAAAACAAGGAAATCAGTTCAAAGTTCTAACTCTGTTCTACTTTTTTTTTTTGGTCAGTGATGCTTACATATACTGGAGTTTTGATAGAGAGTGGAGGTCTAGAAGTTTACTTTATATTATGAAAATAGTTAAATTTGTGATGCAGCAGTTTGAAAAAAAATATGAATGAAGTAGTTTTTTTGGCTCTATCATTAGCTGTATAATTTTACAAAATCACTTGACCTAAATTCTAACACTTATAATGTTTCTCTTTTAGAACCAAAATTCTGTTTGTTGATACAATCACACTGACAGATTTTCAGCAGCTTGACGACTTATAACACATTGTTTCAAGAAATGTAAATCATCAAAATAATTTTCACAAAACCAAGTTTTTGGCACTTTCTACTGCTTATTGGAAATTATTTGGACAGCTGAGTTCATCAAAAGTGACAACTAACATTAATTGTATTTTTCCTTACTACAGATTTGAAGAAAAATACTGACCATAACCAGCATTTAAGAACACAGGAAACATCTTTTTTTTTCCTTCAAAGAGCTTAGAATTGGGATTTACCAAAGCAGCATGGGTTAATATCTTGATATGCACACTTAAAGGATTATGTGATAGTCTAAAGTCAATTCATACAATAAGAAAGAGTTAAGTAGGTGTTGCACAACTGAAGGCTTCCATACTTTGAATCACTTTTTAAAAATAGCATTTAAAAGTATGAAAACACTTAAGCCTTTTCAGTCTTATTATAACTATATTCCATCTATTATCCTTTGATAGACAATTTGAAAATTTTAAGAAAACTACTTTTTAAACTTTAAAATGTAAATAACAATTTTTCATAGTATATGATAATAGCACATCAATTAGAATCTACACTTGGATTAGAAAGCAATGATTTGACTTTGATGATATAGGCTGATCTAGCATGCTGAACTGGGTGTTCCCTTTTTGAAGGTTATTATGAAAAACTACAGATTTTTGATATTTCTTTTCAGGTTGGTCTACAAGCATTTTATAGAGCCATATGTGTTAGAATTGAGATTTATGCTGATATGGAAGATTAGTAATATTGAATTTTACTTTGATTTAAAAGCTAGTTTAAAGATGAAAGAAAATTTGGAAATGATGCTACAAGTAAATTTCTACATAGTTTATCATAGCAAACAGATAGGAATAAAATGATATAAAAAATCTAACATTAATATCATTGTCAGTTGTGGTCTATGGATAGGAGTGCAGAAGGACAGATAATAAAAAAAAAAAGCTAGTTACACCAAGCATTAATTCATGAGTCCTAAGTGGTTTCCTTCTTGTGGCCTATAATTGCATTGGAAGACAGTGATTTATAAATGTAAATTTTCATTGTTTTCATAACTCCTTGAGATAATGTCTTGATTTGTTTTTTCTTCTCTACCCCTCCCCACTCTCCACAAGCACACACACATGCACCTTCACTCACTCACACATACACATATGAACACACAGTCTTACAAATCAGCAGGGGTGCAACCAATATACCCATCTCAACATAAATCCTTCATTTCTGCCTTTGTATCAGAAATGAAGCTTGACTAGGAATAGATGAGAAAATTCAGATTTAAAAATACTGAGACAAAACAACAAATAATAAATACAAAGGTTAAAAATATGAAATCAGTTTAGCAGAGTATATTTCTGTTTATCGCCTTTTAAAACTCTTATTTTTTGCTGCTACTGTTTTCAATGCCCTAAATAAGATTATATTATACATCAATTATATCTCAATAAAGCTGCAATAAAAAGTAATAAGAATTCTGGTTTCTCTTGCTCCCTTTTAAAAGTTTGCAGTTGCAACCTTTTTGAAGTTATTTTTAGGAAATCCATTCTTCAGTAGCACTTAGAAGATCCAGTCCTCTATTTTTTCATTTCATAAATTTCAGAATTTAATTATTGCTATAATAAGTTACAAAAGAAGTCACAAGAGAAAGAAATAGGTAATTCAAACATATTTCTGGGGGTAAGTCTATTGTCACAATATGGTGAATGTCATTACAGGTATTTCTTTATGCACTGTACATAGAGAATAATGTCTATGTTCATGGCTGCATTCCTGTATGGATAGATGGATGTGTAGCTGCAGAACAAATAGAGTGATAGCTAGATTTTAAAATAAAATATTTATGGTAAGAATCATTAAATAGATCCAAACCGTATTTCCTAGCATGAAAATATTTGACAGAGTGCTGTTTCCTAGGCAAATTTCTTTGACATTTGCCATATACCCCCATAACTCATGGGCTAGCGAAAGGTAAAGCTTGGTTTGTGTGCTGTTGTTGTGAAGTTGCTAAGTCATGTCTGACTCTTTTGACACCCATGGACTGTAGCCCACCAGGCTCCTCTGTCCATGGGATTTTCTAGGCAAGAATACTGGAGTGGGTTTCTATTTCCTTCTCCAGGTGATCTTCTAGACCCAGGGATCTAACCTGTGTCTCCTGCATTGGCAGGTGGATTTTTTACCACTGAGGCAGGAGTAAAACCTTGGCTTGTGTGTAGCTCCTGAAAATTCCAGAGGGATATACACATTATTTTCTATAGAACTGTCTAATTTTTGAGGTTAGGCAATGCTATACTCCTTTCTACCTTTCTGTGCTATTTCTTTTTAGAGATTCTTAAATATATATGCACATGTATATATACATATATATATATATACATATATATATATATATATATGTATATATATATATATGTGTATATATATATATATATATATATATATATGTATGTATGTATACATTCTGGAAAAGGCAATGGCACCCCACTCCAGTACTCTTGCCTGAAAAATACCATGAACGGAGGAGCCTGGTAGGCTGCAGTCCATGGGGTCGCTAAGAGTCAGACACGACTGAGTGACTTGACTTTCACTTTTCACTTTCATGCATTGGAGAAGGAAATGGCAACCAACTCCAGTGTTCTTGCCTAGAGAATCCCAGGGACAGGGGAGCCCAGTGGGCTGCCGTCTATGGGGTGGCACAGAGTCGGACATGACTGAAGCGACTTAGCAGCAGCAGCAGCATATGTATACATGTATTCATATGTGCATATATATGTATTACCAGCTTGTTTCATTCAGTCAGGGCTTATTTCAGTCTCATGAGTTTCTGGCTCATATTCCTAAATTCCTACACATGCCTGAAAAATCACATAATCAGAAGCCATTCATTCTGGCACTTTCCTTGGTACCACAAGTATGCAGCTTTGTCTATACTTAGTGTTTTTGCCACAGCAGTCTACTCATAATTCACCCACATCCACCCCAATCAATTCTGAGATGGAAAAGCACTGGTATTCTTAGGATCAGTTCCATTCACCATCTCTCAGTGCTGTTTGGCTGGAGGAGGACAAGTAGTCCTTGACCAAAATCTTTTGTTTCTTTCCTTGATAGCTACATATTCCTCCCTTAACAGTTAATTTATTTTTCTGTTGTTTATTTGATACTGCACCATAAAGAAAATTTCACTTTTAATATTTTTATTTCATTGTACTGGAAAAGGGAGCACCTATACTTCTATTTTATTCTATCTCACCCACTCAAGTCCAGATTTTAATATCATATTACATTTGCATACATTCAAGTGTGCCCACACACACACACCAATAGAAGATATACGTAGGTTAAATATAAAGTATACCACTTGCTAATTCTTATTTTAGACATTCATTATATTCAATTTTCATTTTGTTCCAAAGGAAAAATGCCTACCAAATTATAATACATGCTTCTTTACCATTTTATGAACTTATGTTTTACATCATTTTAGCCAGGTGTTGGCAAGTTCATCATAATCTCAGCATGCTTCACAAATTTTAAAATTATTTCTGAAGTACTGTAAATTCTTTCCCTAATCCAGATCCTCTACTCCAGCTCTAAGAATAATATATAGCAAACCTTCAAGCATTCATTAACTAAATCTTATTCACTGAGTTACTTTTTATGTCTATATTTTTTACTGCAAATAAATGCTGGATTCACAAAGTAAACAAAGAACAATAAAAGCCTATAAAATCTAATATTAAAATTAAATAAGAATCCCATAATGAGTGACAGCTGAAGGATAATAGTGGATTATATTACACTAAGGCTGGCAGTAGTCGAGAAAATCATTTTTCAGCTTTAATATTCAAATGGCAAAGCAAGAGCTACATATGCCTCATACCTATAAATATTTTATACTGACACCATTAATCCACATCAAATATTTTGGCATTATAAAACTCTTTATCAAATGAAATATTACTGTCATCCAATCGAATAGATTTTTTATTTTTGTCCTCTTCATCATTTTCCCCCCAAAATTATATTGGTAAAATACTTGTCTAATGTATGCAATACTGTATTCTTTAAGCCCTTTCAACAAAATACTGGTATTCCTCTAATATTAAGTATGTAAAACATTAATACATGTTCTGTCACTAGATAACTAGGTTAGGGAGACACGGCCTGTTGAAATCAATGCTTGAATATTTACAAGTGTCATTGGCATATTAAAAAGTTAGAGTTCAGTTCAGTTCAGTTCAGTAGCTCAGTCGTGTCCGACTCTGCGACCCCATGAACTGCAGCACGCCAGGCCTCTCTGTCCATCACCAACTCCCGGAGTCTACCCAAACCCATGTCCATCGAGTCGGTGATGCCATCCAACCATCTCATCCTCTGTCATCTCCTTCTCCTCCCGCCCCCAAACCTACCCACCATTAGGGTCTTATCCAATGAGTCAACCCTTCACATGAGGTGGCCAAAGTATTGGAGTTTCAGCTTCAACATTAGTCCTTCCAATGAACACTCAGGATTGATCCCTTTTAGGATGGATTGATTGGATCTCCTTGCAGTCCAAGGGACTCTCAAGAGTCTCCTCCAACACAACAGTTCAAAAGCATCAATTCTTCGGCGCTCAGCTTTCTTCAACATCCACCTCTCATATCGATACATACCACTGGAAAAACCATAGCCTTGACTAGACGGACTTCTGTTGGCAAAGTAATGTCTCTGCTTTTCAATATGCTATCTAGGTTGGCCATAACCTTCCTTCCAAGGAGTAAGCGTCTTTTAATTTCATGGCTGCAATCACCATCTGCAGTGATTCTGGAGCCCCCCAAAAAAAGTCTGACACTGTTTCCACTGTTTCCCCATCTATTTCCCATGAAGTGATGGGACCAGATGCCATGATCTTAGCTTTCTGAACATTGAGCTTTAAGCCAACTTTTTCACTCTCCTCTTTCACCTTCATCAAGAGGCTCTTTAGTTCTTCTTCACTTTCTGCTATAAGGGTGGTGTTATCCACATATCTGAGGTTATTGATATTTTTCCCAGCAATCTTGATTCCAGCTTGTGTTTCTTCCAGCCCAGCGTTTCTCATGATGTACTCTGCATATAAGTTAAATAAGCAGGGTGACAATGTACAGCCTTGACGTACTCCTTTTCCTATTTGGAACCAGTCTGTTGTTCCATGTCCAGTTCTAACTGTTGCTTCCTGACCTGCATACAGGATTCTCAAGAGACAGGTCAAATGGTCTGGTATTCCCATCTGTTTCAGAATTTTCCACAGATTATTGTGATCCACACAGTCAAAGGCTTTGGCATAGTCAATAAAGCAGAAATAGATGTTTTTCTGGAACTCTCTTGCTTTTTCGATGATCCAGCAGATATTGGAAATTTGATCTCTGGTTCCTCTGCCTTTTCTAAAACCAGCTTAAACATCTGGAAGTTCACGGTTCACGTATTGCTGAAGCCTGGCTTGGAGAATTTTGAGCATTACTTTGCTAGCGTGTGAGATGAGTGCAATTGTGCGGTAGTTTGAGCATTCTTTGGTATTGCCTTTCTTTGGGATTGGAACGAAAACTGACTTTTCCAGTCCTGTGGCCACTGCTGAGTTTTCCAAATTTGCTGGCATATCGAGTGCAGCACTTTCACAGTATCACCTTTGAGGATTTGAAATAGCTCAACTGGAATTCCATCACCTCCACTAGCTTTGTTCATAGTGATGCTTTGTAAGGCCCACCTGACTTCACATTCCAGGATGTCTGGCTCTAGGTGAGTGATCACACAGTCGTGATTATCTGGGTCGTGAAGATCTTTTTTGTACAGTTCTTCTGTGTATTCTTGCCACCTCTTCTTAATATCTTCTGCTTCTGTTAGGTCCATACCATTTCTGTCCTTTATCGAGCCTATCTTTGCATGAAATGTTCCTTTGGTATCTCTAATTTTCTTGAAGATATCTCTAGTCTTTCCCAATCTGTTGTTTTCCTCTATTTCTTTGCATTGATTGCTGAGGAAGGCTTTCTTATCTCTCCTTGCTATTCTTTGGAACTCTGCATTCAGATGGGAATATCTTTCCTTTTCTCCTTTGCTTTTCACTTCTCTTCTCTTCCCAGCTATCTGTAAGGCCTCCTCAGACAGCCATTTTGCTTTTTTGCATTTCTTTTCCATGGGGATTGTCTTGATCCCTGTCTCCTGTACAATGTCACGAACCTCTGTCCATAGTTCATCAGGCACTCTATCAGGTCTAGTCCCTTAAATCTATTTGTCACTTCCACTGTATACTCATAAGGGATTTGATCTAGGTCATACCTCAATGGACTAGTGGTTTTCCCTACTTTATTCAATTTAAGTCTGAATTTGGCAATAAGCAGTTCATGATCTGAGCCACAATCTGCTCCCGGTCTTGTTTTTGCTGACCGTATAGAGCTTCTCCATCTTTGGCTGCAAAGAATATAATCAATCTGATTTTGGTGTTGACCATCTGGTGATGTCCACATGTAGAGTCTTCTCTTGTGTTGTTGGAATAGGGTGTTTGCTATTACCAGTGTGTTCTCGTGGCAAAACTCTATTAGTCTTTGCCCTGCTTCATTCTGTACACCAAGGCCAAACTTGCCTGTTACGCCAGGTGTTTCTTGACTTCCTACTTTTGCATTCCAGTCCCCATAATGAAAAGGACATCTTTTTTGGGTGTTAGTTCTAGAAGGTCTTGTAGGTCTTCATAGAACCGTTCAACTTCAGCTTCTTTGGTGTTACTGGTCGGGGCATAGACTTGGATTACTGTGATACTGAATGGTTTGTCTTGAAAACAAACAGAGATCATTCTATCGTTTTTGAGATTGCATTCAAGTACTGCATTTTGGACTCTTTTGTTGACCATGATGGCTACTCCATTTTTTCTAAGGGATTCTTGCCCACCGTAGTACATATAATGGTCATCTGAGTTAAATTCACCCATTCCAGTCCATCTTAGTTCGCTGATTGTCGACGTTCACTCTTGCCATCTCCTATTTGACCACTTCCAATTTGCCTTGATTCATGGACCTAACATTCCAGGTTCCTATGCAATATTGCTCTTTACAGCATTGGACTTTGCGTCTATCACCAGTCACATCCACAGTTGGGTATCGTTTTTGCTTTGGCTCCATCCCATCATTCTTTCTGGAGTTATTTCTCCACTGATCTCCATTAGCATATTGGGCACCTACTGACCTGGGGAGTTCATCTTTCAGTGTCCTATCTTTTTGCCTTTTCACACTGTTCATGGGGTTCTCAAGGCAAGAATACTGAAGTGGTTTGCCATGCCCTTCTCCAGTGGACCACATTCTGTCAGACTCCACCATGACCCATCCGTCTTGACCCACGGCATGGCTTAGTTTCATTGAGATAGACAAGGCTGTGGGCGTGTGGCTTAGCTAGTTTTCTGTAATTACAAGTTTCAGTGTGGTCCTCTGATGCCCTCTCGCAACACTTCAGATTTTGGGTTTCTCTTTCTGGACGTGGGGTATTTTCACGGCTGCTCCAGGAAAGTACAGCCGTTGCTCTTTACCTTGGACAACGGGTTTCTACTCACGACGGCACCCGCCCCCAGCCCCCGGCCCGGCCTAACCCCTGTTGGCCGCCGCCCCCAGCTCCCGGCTCCCGGCCCCTGGCCCCAACTAGCCCCTGTCGGCCATCGCCTCCGGCCCCCGTCCCCCGGCCCAGCCTAGCCCCTGTCGTCTGCAGCCCCCGGCCCCCGGCCTGGCCTAGCCCCTGTCGGCCGCCGCCCCCGGTCCCCGGCCCGGCCTAGCCCCTGTCGGCCACCACCACCCCCGGCTCCCGGCCCCCGGCCCGGCCTAGCCCCTCTCGGCCGCCGCCCCCGGCCCCCGGCCCCCAGCCCGGCCTAGCTCCTCTCGGCCACGCTTCTGCGCCGAGCCGTCGCAGCCGCCTGGCTTCTAAAGTTAGAGTAGGGCTACATTAAAGAATAATAAATGCTTAACTTTGTTAAATTTGGTAGTTACCAAGCTTTTTGGACTAGATGATTTTGCATATTGTAGAACTAATCAGGAATGTGTGTACTTTGTTGTATTAGAGAAGTGGTCATAGAGGGATTCACTGAGGATATCTAAGGTGAAGGGTAAAGAAGAATTAGCTAAGCAAATGCAGGCTAAGCTAAAAAGTGTCATGGTAGTTAAAATGTTAACCAGCTGTTTGCGCAACTTTACTGGCACTGACCACTCAGAGGATTCTCATGCTGTAAAATGACCAGGACCTAGAAATGAATTAGAAATCCTTCCGTCCTGGCATTAACCTTTTCTTCCTGGGTCATGGGCATTTTGAAGTCCCAGGGAAGATGTCAGAGTAGCTCAGGCAGCAGAGAGTGGGAAGCCTAGCATCTCAGAAGATGGAAGTTTAGCAAGCAGCATAAAATTTTGAATATTTTAACAAAAGTGCCAGTTTGTGGCTGAATTACACTCTTGGATAAGACTGACCTTGCCTAAAGGACAAATCTGAGAAACGGCACAGAGATCAGAGCAGATATTTTTTCTTTTTAGCAAGTTTTTATTAAATTAAACAATTTGAACTTTTACATCTTGTAAAAGTTCAATAAGAAATCCCCTTAATAAGGCAGATGTACAGGATATGGCCAGTCATTATATTTGGATTCTGGTGTCAGAAAATTGTTTCTGATTTTATCAGGTGTCACACTTCGAGATTCTTTCTTCCCAAAGTTGATAGTTAAAGACTAAGCAGATTGCATGTATCTGGGATACAAAGTTAGAATTCTTAATTTGGGTTTCTCCATAAGCTAATGCTAAGACACAGATTTCCAGCAATAGCAGTTTTAGGGAGAGGTACAGGGAATCCTACAGGGAGTGAGGCAGGGTTACAGAGAAGAGAAGGAAGTGGAAGTGTGTGTTGTAAGTCAGTCACCACAATAACAACTGCATATTAATTCCTCTAAACATCTGACTCAGAATTATCTCTCTCAAGGGATGAGGGCTCCGTATTATTTATTTATACATCATCTTCTTGGGGTCATTAATTGAGGACTGTATCAGGGGGAAAGAGTAGTGTTAATTCACTGTATACTTCTTGTCCCCTTGAGTATAGGCAAGTCTTTTCACCAAGGAGCTGGAAACAAAAAAGTGCTCAGATCCTGGAAACGAAATGTCACAGGCATATGGATGGCCATGGATAGCTTCTATTTTTTAGGGCTACTGGTTGGGTTGGTCTATGGGGCATATGCTGGAAAAGATTGAAGGCAGGAGGAGAATGGGATGACAGAGGATGAGATGGCTAGATGGCATCACTGATTCTATGGACATGAGTTTGAGTAAGCTCTGGGAGTTGGTGATGGGCAGGGAAGACTGGCGTGCTCCAGTCCATGGGCTCACAAAGAGTCAGACATGACTGAGCAACTGAACTGAACTGACGGTGCATAACCCGTCTCAGTGGAAGAAACAAATAATACAGCTTCTTTAATCAAATTTCCTAAAAGAAATGTGGTATACTCTAGCAAAGGGGAGTGACCTAAACTCAAAGAACTCAAGATCATGGCAGGGAAAAGCTTCAGTGTATCTTATAATTAATTCAGATAGCTCTTCCATACCCATTCTCCTAACCCAGGCTTTGTGCTCTGGACGGCATGCTTGAGAATGGGAATAAAAGAAGTCCTTGGTGGTCCATGCATAGAGTTGAGTCAATGAAGACTCATCACAGAATGGGCATATAACATTTGTATGAATGAATGCAGAATGCCAATGTTCAACATCCATGTCACATGCCAACATTCGTGAGCTATAAAATGTGTTCTTTCCACTTGAGTGTGATGCTTGAATGAAAATCTGACACCGTGGTTCTGGGATGTTTAATAATTCTAGGTTAGACATCCAAAGTGGTTAATTCATTACCCACTTATCAGGAATGCACTTACTTGAACTAAATTTGAGTTGAAAAATAAAAGTGAAAAATGGCATAATCCAGAATCTTGAAATAACATTTAAAAACCACTAAAAGATATCCCATTATAAAAATGCATAAGATTTGGATATGCTCTCCTTGAAATAGGTAACTTGATGATTAAAAATCATTAATATGTGGCTTAGTATGTAGAGGAATGCAAACTAAAATCACAATGAGGTAACACTACTGCAACAACTAAGGGGTTAACATTAAAATTAATCACAATATTACATCTTCTGAGGATGTACTAAACGAGAAACTTCCATGCATTGGATAACAAGAACACTTTGGATGTGTCTAATAAAACCTTAGCTATAGCTAATTTCCCCAGCATACATTTTAAAAGGGTTAATTTTTTAAGTTTCAGAAGTATCTTATTTTGGACAATAAATTATACAGATAAATTATCTTATCTGTTGGATAGAGTGGAAATTGGTACAACTACATTTAAAAAGTTTTGTATTTTCTATTTACACTGGAAATGCATAGCCTATCCTCTTCCCTGCCCCAACTTTCCTTTATTTTTCTTCTTGAATTTTTTTTTTCCCGAAAGCCCTTAAGGGAGACCAAAGAATCTGCTGCAATGACAGGACTCTGGCCAAAAGTAGGGAGTAAGATCCCAAGCAGGGAGAGGAAGAGGGTGCTCTGCTGTCAAGAACTGAAGCCTGAAAGGGCAAGATTTCCATTTGTGGGCTGTACTAGTGTGGAGTGTTGGAATCTGAGTGGGGTGGTGAAGGCATTTGGATGGGTGGAGAGAATTACTGCTGGTAGTAGATTGGTTACAACAGAGAGGTGTAATCATAACATCGTTAGATTATAAAGAATAATTGGAGCAAGTTTTCTCACTGTCAGAGAAGGGAGTTTAAAATGGAAAGGGAAAAAATTAGAATAAACCCTAGGAACTAGATTAAAATGGAGTGAGATCATGGTTTACAAATCTGGAAATAGTTTAAATGTTCATAAATTGTTGAATGGATAAATAAATTATGTTGTAGAATGGAATATTACACTACAATAAAGATAACTGATCTTCAGCTACATGCAACAATATCACTGAATCTCATGAATATCTTCAAACAAATCATACTAGACACAAAAGAATACATACTTGTGATGCTATTTATGTAATATTAAAAGCCCAACAAAAATAGTGTTTAGGGATGCATATTCAGCTGCTAAAAATATTTCAAAACTTGGAATTAATTAAAATCATGTTCAGAATAGTGGCTACCTTCGGAGGGATGAGGCAGTGATTGGAGGAACTGAGTACGAGGGGCTACTAGATTTCTGACAATTTCCTAACCTGGGTGAAGGCTCCATGAGTGTATTCTGATAAATCATTGAATTGTACAATTTTGCTTTAGGTACTAGTTTTATATGTATGTTTTAGGTACTAGTTTTATATGTGAGAGTTGGACTATAAAGAAAGCTGAGCACTGAAGAATTGATGCTTTTGAACTGTGGTGTTGAAGGCTCTTGAGAGTCCCTTGGACTGCAAGGAGATGCAACCAGTCCATCCTAAAGGAAATCAACCTTGATTATTCGTTGGAAGGACTGATGCTAAAGCTGAAACTCCAATACTTTGGCCACCTGATACGAAGAACTGACTCATTGGAAAAGACCCTGATGCTGGGAAAGGTTGAAGGCATGAGGAGAAGGGGATGACAGAGAATGAGATGGTTGGATGGCATCACCGACTCAATGGACATGAGTTTGAGTAAGTTCTGGGAGTTGGTGATGGACAGGGAAGCCTGGCATGCCGCAGTCCATGAGGTCGCAAAGGGTTGAACACGATTGAGTGACTGAACTGACTGAACTGACTGACTAACTTTATATATAGTATATCTTACAGTCAAAATAAAGATAATATGACTGTGAAATGGAGCAAATGGCTACATTAAAAAATGTAGGCATTTTATGCTTGACTAAGGTTTTATGGTTTCCATAGATTCTAACCCATTTATGATATAAATCAATTTTTATAATGAACTTATAGTTAGATATTATGATTCATGTTGTACAGAAAAAAAGAACTCTCAGAAAGTTGAAGTAGTCTATGAGTTTTCATCTATGAAGTAGTAGAGCTGGATATAAAACTTAGTTGTAAGATTCAAATTCAATATTCTTTTTACTATAACATGATCTCTAGTGTGATGCCTGATATATAGTGAGCATTCAATGAGAACTGCTGAATTAAAATACAAGATGTGGATGGATTTATTCTTCTGTGCCCCAGAACTGCTCTGTTTATTCATTCATTTCAGTAACTACAGTGCTCTATTATAAATGAGTATTGATGTCTGCCTTCCCTACTGCACTGAATTCTTTGGGGGTAAGGACAGCACACCTTATTCATCTTTCCATTATTGTTGCCTAGCATATCTACCATAAAATGTGTCCAATGAATAGTAGGTAGAATTTTTAAATAATATATTTGGAAAACCAATGGTGATGTTTATGGAGAAAAAGCAAGAGGAAACAGTTGTTAATTCATGTTGCTTACTTTCAGTGTACAAATATATGGACACTCTACAGAGTATTCCATTCTCCTTAGAAACACTTCTTAATGAATTCCCTGATCAAGACTTGGTATAAAGATTTGAGGTTTAAACTTTATAAAGATGGTAATGTTATGCTAGCTATGCGCCAATAAAGTCTCTTTCAACCATTAAAATCTTATCATTGCTTTGTTTATTAAATTATGCAATTAAAATTCCATTTTTTCTCATTTGAAACAAAGAGTGAATGTGAATTTAGAATTAAATTTTAAAATAAACATTTCTTTTTTTTTTTGCAAATGTGTTGAGATTTTTACTTCAGTTTTGTATTGGATGGACCAAAGGTTTGTTCGAGTTATCCCATAAGATCCTACAGAAAAGCCCAAAGCAACTTTCTGGCCAAACACAATATTTGTATACAACATTATACAAACACCTAACCATATTAGAATAAATTTCAAAATTTACCTTGGGTATTATGTTTATCAAATAACTGTTTTACCTTTCTTAGACGAGTTTTCTTTTCCTTTGTTCTTTATTTATACAGAATCAACCTGAAATGAATATGAGAGGGAAAATCAAAGCAAGGAAACATGCTCTAGAAAATTTCATTCAACATTATCCAATAGCAAAAAAGTCTTGATTGTACCCAAATAGTAAGAGATATTATAACTGATTTAAACTTTCCCTCTGGCCCTCAAAGAATCAATAAGAAAATGCTAAAACATAACTATATGTGTATTAAGACCCATGACAGTGTTGATCAATATGACACTTATATTGTACTATCTATTAGCACAAAAATTACCACAAGTTAAAGTAACAAGAATATCATTAAATTGTAACAAAAAGCATTTGTATTAGAAATATATCTTGAAAGTTTCTTAAAAGTATTATTTTACTGAGTGAATAAATTATAATGGTTTCATTTGTACAAAAAGAAACAAAATTTTGAATGTGAAAATGCTCATTACAATGAACATACTCTTTTCACATTCAAAATTTTCTCTCTTTTTATGGATTAATGAGGACTTATTTCAGATGTTTCCAAAGCATGACTTTGAGTTTTCTAGTTCTTACCATGTTGGATATACAATGTAACTCTGTTGCAATCAATTATAAAACTGGAAAAAAAATTTTTTGGCATTGGACACCATTGGACAACATATGACTGTGGTCTTTGGTGAAAGGGAAACAAATGAAGTGACCTCTACATATATCCAGACTCTTTGCATGGGGGCACATTTGAAACCACAGTACAGAGTAGTAGTAGTGGTCTTGCTGGGTGGAGGAAACAGACTGGAGTTCCTAGCAGCTGAAGTTGATGGAATTTATGAGTGGCTAACAGAGATCTATATAGAAAATGAGCCCCATAAGTTTTTACAGAGGATTCTTTGAGTCTTTGGCCAAATACTAAGCTTCACATACCCAATATAAGATTCTGCTAATTGTTGACGGAAGTGCTTGGAAACTCTGAGTGTAATGGGGATTCTGGTGGTCATGTATTATTGGAAGATATTAGATTTCTGGCCTACCAGAATGGAGAACACAGAAAGAAAGCTCCAAAAATTCAGTTAAAGCCTTGGGAAACCCACTTCTAGGGAACAGGGCTATTTATCCTGAGAGTATGAGTTACTATAGACCCATCCAGTCAAAGCTTAAAAACCAAGGATTAACTGCTTTCCAGAAATAAATTTTATAATTACTAGTAAAAACAACAAAATTTATATTATCAAAACAGAGCAACTACACTATCCAGCAAGCAAGAAGATATTCCTAGATATGAAGACTCAGGTAAACGTGAATCACAATCAGGAGAACCAGCAAGAAAATATCAGTAATCCTGGAGAAAGGTCAATAGGTAATATGTAAACCAAAGCACAGAATATTCAAAAATACCATAACAGACATGAATAAAGCTTCAGTGTCACGTTGAACAATGCCCACAGTCTAACAAATACAATCTGAGGCTTAAAGCAGAGAAGTGAAATGGGAACACAAAATGTATTTGGAAAATTTCGATACAGGTTGCAAAAGAATAATGACTTCCACATCAGAAATATATGATACCCACAAGTAAGCACATGACAATAAAATTTTTGAAATAAAGGTTTTAAAAAATTTGAAGGCAACTAGAGGAAAATGATTGTACATAGGATGGTCACAAAGTGAAAGCTTGACTACTTCTTTTCAGAGAAATATAAGCAAGAAAGTAATGAATGACATTTTAAAGGGCAAAAATAACAAATGAATTGATCTAGAATCTTATGTTCAATGAAAATATTTTTAAAATAAAAGTAAAATAAAATATTTTTCAGATTAAGAAAAGAAAAAAAAACCCTCCAGAATTTGTCACCAGTAAAGCTGTCTTACAATGGGCAATGGTATTGCAAGAAAAATTGGATCTATTTGATTAGTGTATACTGAATCCGGTAAATATACAAAGAAATATAACAGAATTTCCCCTTCATTTCTTAATTTCTTCAATTGATTGGAGTTAAAATGTGAATGAGTTTTGGGCTGAGCTGGGGATGGAGAACTGATCCAGTGTGCATATACAATGAGGGAGTCTGAATTTTGTTTTCTTTGATGGGGAATGAAAGCAGCAAGAGACTCAAGGGTGAGGGGGTGCTGGGTCCTGGGCACAGGGTTGCAGGAAACTGGGAAGAACTCAGAGATGGATAAGAAAACCAGCAGCCTAGATAAAGAAATTTTCCTTTAACCAAACGATGCTTTGCACACATATTCGTCCAGTTTTAGTGTTTTGTTCTTGTGCTTGTTGAAGTGTTTAATTTTAATCATGGAAGTAGAATTCAGTTCCACATCTTAACTTCTGAAACAGAGGAAAAAAGACAGCCATAAAAAGGGCTGAGAGGCAGAAGGAGTTGGTTCCTTGGTAATAGCAGAAACTCAGAATCAAAAGTAGATGTATTAACCAGAACCCTTTACAAATTCATGGAAATGTTGAGAATGTCACCCATAGGAGGTAGGTAGATGAATATATCCAATTTTGTTTAAATTGCTAAGAATACAGTAATGCTGGCTAACACTGACTGATTCATCGTATCTTGGGAATAAATTTGACCCATCACTGCTAATTTCGTTCAATTTAACAGACATTTAAATTTGTTAAGTATTTTCTAATAGTTTGTTCATTTAGCAACTTAACATTTTTTGAGAGAGTAATATGAATAAATGCTCTGAGATGAGCTTCCCTGGTGGCTCAGATGGTAAAGAATCTGCCTGGAATGAGGGAGACCTGAGTTCGAGCCCTGGGTTGGGAAGATCCTTGGAGGAGGGCATGGTAACCCACTCCAGTATTCTTGCCTGGAGAATCCCATGGACAGAGGAGCCTGGTGGGCTACAGTCCATGGGGTTGCAAAGAGTCAGATGTGACTGAAAATAACACTTTCACTTTTTAAAGGTATCTTAATCAGATTTATAATAAGAAACATACATTATAAAATAATAAATATTCCATAATCATGTCAAGTGATAATATAAAGCAGGAAGATTGAAGGGGTATGAAATGGAATAAATAAAGTATTATGGATGTTTGGAGGAGAGAGATATTTCTTCATTTATAAAGGAAAGAAGATATGGGAACGCATGTAAACCCATGGCTGATTCATGTCAATGTATGGCAAAAACCACTACAATATTGTAAAGTAATTAGCCCCCAACTAAAATAAATAAATTTATTAAAAAATAAATAAATAAATAAATAAATAAATAAATAAATAAAATTCTTCACTTGGAGGAGACTTAAAAAAAAAAAAGGAAGATATGGATAGAAAAATAGAATTTGCATTGGGCCCTGGATGATAGGAAGGATTGATTACATTGTGATGGGATATACATTCTATTCAGAGTAAAAAGGCACAGAAGAATGGATACAGGAAGGTACATAGGGAATATGAAGAACACCAAGTGCTTACATGTTGTGCATAAAGAAAAGAAAAGGAAAAGATGTTGAATTATAAGACTAGAAGAGAGTTAGGTTTCATAAAACATGACTGTCAGTTCTAGGAGCCATCTTATTGGCCAAGAGGCATTCTTTGCAGTTTTTTTTTTTTTTTGAGGGGGTGTGATGGGAAGGGGAACTTCTAGAACTCTACTTTTAACTGTCTTGAATATGTTGCTTAAGAGTATTTGGGAAAGTGTTGCTAAAGGTCTTGAAGAGCTCACTTGAATTAAGAAGATTGCTAAGAAACAGCTTATGGTGTGTGGGGTGCATATTTGAAAGATTTCAGAAATAGAATTAGAATTTATCAGTTCAGTTCAGTCGCTCAGTCGTGTCCGACTCTTTGCGACCCCATAAATCGAGCTGAGGAATTGATGCTTTTGATTTGTGGTGTTGGAGAAGACTCTTGAGAGTCCCTTGGACTGCAAGGAGATCAAACCAGTCCATCCTAAGGGAAATCAGTCCTGAATATTCATTGGACGGACTGATGGTGAAGCTGAAACTCCAATACTTTGGCCACCTCCTGCAAAGAACTGACTCATTGGAAAAGACCCTGAAGCTGGGAAAGATTGAAGGCAGAAGGAGAAGGGGATGGCAGAGGACACGATGGTTGGATGGCATTACAGACTCAATGGACATGAGTTAAGCAAACTCTGGGAGATAGTGAAGGACAGGGAAACCTGGCATGCTGGAATCCATGGAGTCACAAAGAGTCAAACATGACTTAACAACTGAACAACAACAATTTTTTACAGTGATACATAAAGATTCTTTTTGGTTGTCTATTTTAAATATAGCAGTGTGTACATGTGAATCCCTAAATAACAATATATTCCTCCCCTCCCACTTTTCCCCCCGTGGTAATCATAAATTCATTATCCAACACTGTGAGTCTGTTTCTGTTTTATAAATAAGTTCATTTGTATCATTTCTTTGGATTCTTCATATAAATGATATTTTATGATATATTTTTCTCTACCACTTTCCATCTCCAACAAAACCACCTAGTCTCCTTGCTGTTTTTCCTGTTTCCACTATTGCTCCCTCCCCGCTCACCTCCCCTAAACAGCCAGCTAGTACTTTTTAAAAACTTAATTTAAATAATATAATTCTCCACTGTAAATATATCAAGGACTTGACACAATACTAACAATTAAGTTCTGTTTCCTTACTATGAAGTGCAAAGTCCACTGTGATCTGGCCCGTGTAGTTTTACAAATCATTAAACTTTATCCATAGCTGTTTTTTAAATGCTCTGGAATATTCCAAGCCTTTCCTACTTCTAGTACTTTGCAACTTTGCATTTTTCTTTCTGGTTGAAATACAACTTTATTTTAGCTTTGCTGCACTGTAGGCTCTTGTTCATCCTTTAGTAGCCAAATGTCATTTCTTTAGTGTCAGCATCCCTGATAATTCTGCCTAAAGTAGCCACCCCACCCTCATCATTTTATTTTCTATCATATCAACTTAAAAATTCTTTGTGGCAATTATCGCAATTGTCTCTTCCACATCTCTCTTTTTTTTTTTATTCTTAGTAGTATAGCAATGTAGGGAGGCCTGGCCTGCTGCAGTCCATGGGGTCGCAAAGAGTCAGACAAAACTGAGCAACTGAACTGAACTGAATTGACAGCAATGTAAAACTCTCTTGTTTCTGCATTTGATTACTGGTTATTTATTCTTCTAGGATCTAGTGCCCCTGTTTTGTCCTTATCTGCATCCAAGGACCTAGAAAGTTACCTGGTACATAGGAATTGTCCACTAAGTATTTTAAAAATTAGTGGATAAATGACTGCAGTGTGTGAAAGTGAAAGTCGTTCAGTAGAGTCCAACTCTTTGCGACCGCATGGACTATGCAGTCCATGGAATTTTCCAGGCCAGAATATTGGAATGGATAGCCTTTCCATTCTCCAAGGATCTTCCCAGCCCCGGGATCAAACCCAGGTCTCCCACATTACAGGAGGATTCTTTACCAGCTGAGCCACAAGAGAAGCCCAAGAGTACTGGAGTGGGTAGCCTATCCCTTCTCCAGTGGATCTTCCCAACCCAGGAAATGAACAGGGGTCTCCTGTATTGCAGGTGGATTCTTTACCAACTGAGCTATCCAGGAAGCCCAAATGACTGCAGTAAAACTGGTAAATTTACTAAAAACTACTCTAAAACATCCTGTTTGAGTGACTATGAAAATTGTGTTTCTTTAATAGAATTGAAGAATTGGCAATGGGAAGGCTATTACAAAGGAAGACTAGCAAGCTAACTGTGAGATGCACAGGTTAACACAACAGATTTTAACACATAAATTTAGAGGTACAAAGCACTGTGGGGATATAAAATAAATAAAGCATGTTTCTGTTCCTAGAATTTAGCGTGTAGCTCTGTGTATGTAGGTAGCTATGGAAAGGTAATAAAGTAGATGTCCTCAATTACAGTTTTAGTTTCTCTGGCCCTCTAGGCCTTGGTTCCCAGTGTACCTACAGCAATGCGTTCTCATGGCCTGTAAGACTGTACATACCAGAAGGTAATGTAAGGTACCATAGAAAGTGTGGGTGCTGTTAATGGAAATCAATGCAGGATGTTTAAGTATAGTGGAAACTTGTTGCCATACATAGCCATGTAGGAATAACAAGAGAGAGTAGCTGTCTGTATGCAGTTAACCTGGTGTTCAGTAGGGAGAATACTAACAGAATAAACAATTTCACCCCCCAGTTGTCCATGATAAACTGATGATACTGCTCGTTGGCCAACCCAGCCAGAAACCAAAAGTCAAGAAAACCTCTTGCATTATTCTATAAAATTCCACCTCTTAAGAGGCAGAAAAGAGTTAAGTAGCATGAAGTTCCAATATTTTTGTCTTTACATATCCACGATATCTAGAAAATGCCTGGCACGTAGTAATTCCTTGTTAAGTATTTTTAAAATGGGTGGCTGAATGACTTATAAATAGGATGTCATCAAACAAAGAAGTTACTTACGGTTGTTACAAGGTATCTTGTCACAGTGACTTGGAAAACAATGACATCTGAGGGTATCAGAGAGGCAAATGGAAATTATCTAGTACAATCTCTCTTCTATTAGCTGTAACTAATTCAAATAATGTATTCCTATAGGTACCAGTTAAAGAGTACCCTCTATGTGCAAAGCATTATCCTAAATCCTTTGCAACTCTGAGACAAGAAGCTAAGGAACCACAAAAGAGGTTGTCTGTCCTAGGTTGCACAAATACCTGAGACCTGAACTCAGGCTTTTCTCATTCCAAAGTCAGTCATGTTCACAAATGAATATTGCATACAAACCATCCCTTTCTCCCTATGGTCATCAATTTACCAAATTATTTTATCACTCTCATTCTCCTTTTCTCCTGCCAAACGAAAAATGTAGATAACTTCCATGATTAATGCCAGTCCTGGAATTCTGTTTATCTAAATAGGCTATAATTATTTCTTAATACTATACTATGATAAAATGAATTAAAATTTGGAGGTAAAACATGCACACTAACAGGAACACAAAATTAGTAATAATTGCTCCATATAACTTGGAGTCCTACAGAAATACTCAGGAAGGAAATGTCAAAGGAGAAGTCAATAACACCTCTACTTCAGTGGAAATGATTACATTACAGTGTGGGTAATGTGTTCTTTATGAGTTGAAACTGAATTTTTACTGGGTGATTTATCACATATGCAATGCAGCTACCTAATGAATAATGAAATAAGTATTACCCAGTTTGAATCTCACTGACACATGAATTATATTGGTTTTCTGAATTTGGTGTCATGTGATATCAGAGGATCTGTCTAAGAGACCAAATAATATATGAAATTTACAAAAAAATAGAAATGTTTCCATATTTTCTCATGCAGATTAATGTAAATCATGGAAAATTTTCATAAATGGTTCAAAAGTAAGAGAGTCCCATGTTTGAAGGTAAGCTCTGCAGTTTCTAACCCAGTAACGGAGAGCAATTTACTTAACCGTGTAAGCATACTGTCTTAGTTTTTTGTTTTTTTTTTAGGATTAAGATGTTATAAAGTGCTTTGCATTGTGTTTGATTTACAGAAGGTACTTAATAACTGGTGGCTACAATTATTAACATAGGACAAAAATTCACAGTCATTAGAATGTATACATCCTTTCTTACCATTCAGCAGAAATTCTTAAAATGTTGTCGGTTTCCCATGGAAATGACTCAGCTAAGCAACGTACTGACATCATATGTTTAAGGACTATCATTTGCATAAATACAGTTAAATCATCACTCTAATGATCTTTTTAAAATCTGTTTTTACTAGCAGATTCTTTCACAGGATTAAAAGAAACAAGTAAACCTTACTTTTAGAGTTGTAAGAATCTTTAACTGTTTTATTTTACTTTTTTCTTTTAATATTTATTTTCCATTGGAGTATCATTGATTAACAATGTTGTACAAGTTTCAGGTATACAGCAAAGTTATTCAGCTATATAAATGTATCTTTTTTCCAATTTTTTCCCCATTTAGGTTATTACAAAATATTGAGCAGAGTTCTCTGTGCTATAGAATATTTCCTTGTTGGTTCAAGATGTGTAGGGATAGAGTCTAAAATGATAAAATAAAATTCCATATAGTTTTGAAAGTTCAAGATTTATCTCAGAAGAGAATGGGGAAAAATAGTAGCAGCAAGGAAAATATATCACACTCATACTTAAAGAGAGAAAGCATTAGATGCAGAGAGTTAGGAGCTGCCAGACAGAGATGATCTAACAAATACCGATACATAATACACATCAAGTATGGGTCACTTTTATTATAAAATAACATGGTTACTGAAAATATTCAAATAATACTTAAATATATAAAGCAGAAGGTGAAAGTGACAGCCCACTTCCCCAAATCTCATTTGTCCATATATCATATATATATATATAATACGGTTCAGTCTTGCTTTAGATTCTCCCTCTCAAACATTTCCAGGAATCCAATGATTATTTTTATGTGTCATCTGATATAACCTAGACATCTCCAGTCTGTAGCAGAAAAGGTAATTTTCCTGTTATGTGGTCTAGAACTGGTTGTATAGGTGTTTGTATGGGGCTAGTGATGCCATCTCCAACATATAACTAAAATACCTGCTTGGATACCCTGTCCTCTTTCTGTTCTGTTGAACATTGCTGATGTTACCCCTTGCTGTGGACAAGATGAACTTGTTTGAAAGGTGAACTCCAGTGACTCATGTCCTGTATAGTCTCCATCCCAAGTGTTGCAGAACATGTGACCTGCTTCTAGGCAACAGAAAGTGACAAAGGTGATAGTCACTCCCATTGCGATTATGTCAACTTGTATAAGACTTCATCTTAGCAAACATGAAGGGGAGATTCTTCTGTGGGCCTTGAAAAAGGAAGCCACCATGGTATGGAAAGATCTATCAAAGGGTCAGATGGTAGGAGCTATGACTGACCTTTAGGAGCTGAGAGAGGTTATTCTTGTCAGCAAGAAAGGTCACCAAATCTTGGAGCTGAAAGAAATTAAATTCTTCCAACAGCCACATGCTCTTGAAAGAAGAACCTGAACTCCAGAAAGGAATGGAAGCTGGCCAATACCTTGACTGACTGGAGTCTACTGCTCTGAGATAATAAATATATATTGTTTAAAACGGCTGTGATGTGAAATTTACTAATGACCTCCAAACTGGAGGTCATTAGTAAATGACAACTGGTAGCCTCTGGACAACTTTATATGTCTTCTAATTTTCATCAGTGAATTCCACTACTTTTCTGCCCTCCTTCATGGAGATCCTCACATGTGATGATGTGGGAATAGTGGGGATGAATGAAAGAAAACTCACGCTGGCTACATATTTCATCTAGGTACAATTCAAAGATAAAACTCTGAAGTTAAATCCCACCAAATTCCGGTACAGAGGGTAATTTTCTCTCAGAGGCCCAGATAGAGCACTTACTGATTTTTTTTGCGGCTCTTTAGTGAATCATATAGGTACATTGGTGTACATCTTATCCAGTTGGAAAACAAATGGGTTCTTTCTCAAAGAATTCCTGGGTTTTTTACATATCAGGACACATCATTATTCTTTTTATATTTAAGTTACAATTAGAACTTATAATTAGACCTTGGTGGTTCAATTGCCTCTGATGCAGGTGACTTGGGTTCAATTATTAGAAATCAAGTTTATATTATGAAATTATATGAATTAAGCTGTGAGCTTTGTCTCTGACTCTTATAATATATGGTTCTCCTCAGTTATTCTTATTATATTTCTAGCAGTTTCAGCTAACACTTTATATAAATGTATATATATACATATATATACTTAATGTAAGTATATATACTTAATCAAGTACATATTTCTTATATAAAAATAGGAAAATGCAATAAATTTTTGTCCCCTACAAATACATTACTTATTTACTTATACTTATTTACTCATATGGCATTTTTAGGTTAGTGTAAGTAAATATATGGGCTTCCCTGGTTGTCACTGTTCAGTCATTAAATCGTGTCTGATTCTTTGTGACCTCATAGACTAGATGCCAAGCTCTTCTGTCCTTCACCATCTCTGGGAGTATGCTCAAATTCATGTCCATTGACTTGGTGATGTTATCAAACTATCTCATCCTCTACTGCCCTCTTCTTTTGCCTTCAATCTTTTCCAATATCAGGGTCTTTTCCAATGTGCCAGCTCTTCACATCAGGTGGCCAAAGTATTAGAGCTTCAGCAGCAGTCCTTCCAATGAATATTCAGGGTTGAATGCCTTTATGATTGACTTGTTTGATATCCTTGCTGTCCAAGGGACTCTCAAGAGTCTTCTGCAGCACCACAATTCAAAATCATCAGTTCTTCAATGTTCAGCCTTCTTTATGGTCCAACTCTCACATCCATACTTGACTACTGGAAAAAAACATAGATTTGACTATACAGACCTTTGTCAGCAAAGTATTGTCTCTGCTTTTTAATACACTGTCTAGGTTTGTCATAGCTTTCCTTTAAGGAGCAAATGTCTTAATTTCATGGCTGCAGACACCATCTGCAGTGATTATAGAGCCTAAGAAAATAAAATCTGTCACTGCTTGCACTTTTTCTTCTTCTATTTGGCATGAAGTGATGGGACTGAATGACATGATCTTAGCTTTTTTTTTTTTCTAATGTTGATTTTCAAGCCAGCTTTTTTACTTTCTTTTACCCTCATCAAAGTCTCTTTAGTTCCTCCTCACTTTCTGACATTAAAGTGTTAACATCTGCATATCTGAGATTGAGGCTCTTTATTCCCATAATCTTGATTCCAGCTTGTGATTCATTTAGGCCAGCATTTCACATGATGTACTCTGTATAGAAGTTAAATAAGCAGGGTGATAATATACAGCCTTGACATACTCCTTTCCTAATTTTGAACCAGTCATTTGTTCCATGTAAAGTTCTACCTGTTGTTTCTTAAAAACCCATGCAGATTTCTCAGTAGAGACAGGTAATGTACTCTGGTGTTCCCATCTCTTTAAGAATTTTCCACTTTTTGTTGTGATTCACACAAGGTTTTAGTGTAGTCAGTTAAGCAGAAGTAGATGATTTTTGAAACTCTCTTTTCTCATGATCCAGTGAATATTGGCAATTTGATCTCTGGTTCCTCTGTCTCTTCAAAATCCAGAGAGTACATCTGGAAGTTCTCAGTTCACATACTGATGAAGCCTAGCTTGAAGAATTTTGAGCATAATCTTACTAGCATGTAAAATGAGCATAATTGTATGGTAATTGGAACATTCTTTGGCCTGCCTTTCTTTGGGATTGGAATGAAAACTAACCTTTTCCTGTTCTGTGGCCACTGCTGAGTTTTCCAAATTTGCTGGCATATTAAGTGCCAGCAACACCAATATTTTTAGCATTTAGCAGCATCACCTTTTAGGATTTTAAATAGCTCTATTGGAATTCTATCACCTCCATTAGCTTTGCTCATAGTAATGCTTCCTAAGTCCAACTTGACTTCACATTCCAGGATGTATGGCTCTAGGTGAGTGACCAAAGCATCATGATTATACAGGTCATTAAAACCCTTTTTGTATAGTTCTTCTGTGTATTCTTTCCACATGTTCTTAATCTCTTCTGCTGCTGTTAGGTCCTTACCATTTCTGACTTTTATGCTTCCCTGGTGGCTCAGTGGTAAAGAATCAACCCGACAAATTAGGAGACGTGGGTTCAATCCCTGAGTCAAGAAGATCCTCTGGAGTAGGAAATGGCAACCTACTCCAGTCTTCTTGCCTGGGTATCCCATGCACAGAGGAACCTGGAGGTCTATAGTCCATTTGGTTGCAAAGGAGTCAGACACTTAGCAAGTAAGCAACAACAACATAAGTATGTGCTTAGTTGCTCAGTCATGTCTATTTGCAACTCCATGGACTGTAGCCCATCAAGCTGCTCTGTCCATGAGGATTCTCCATGCAAGAATACTGGAGTGGGTTGCCATGCTCTTCTCCAGTGGATCTTCCTATCCCAGGTCTCCCAACATTGCATGCAGATTCTTTACCATCTGAGCCACCAGGGAAGCCAAACATAACTGTATATATGTATATATAAATATACACACGTACACATAGTATTCTATAATATATACAGTATTGTTCACTATATTATACTATTAATTATATTATATACTTCATTATATTATAACTCATGGCAAGTACTTACATATGCACATTCACACACTTAGGTGTATATATATTATAATATATATATGTATTTATACATATATAACATGAAAAGAAAGTGAAAGTAAAAGTTGCTCAGTCGTGTCCGACTCTTTGCAATCCCATGGACTATACAGTCCATGGAATTCTCCAAGCCAGAATACTGGAATGGGTAGCCTTTCCCTTCTCTAGGGGATCTTCCTAACCCAGGGATTAAGCCCAGGTCTCCCACATTGCAGGCAGATTCTTTACCAGTTGAGCCACAAGGGAAGCCCAAGAATACTGGAGTGGGTGGCCTCTCCCTTCTTCAGGGGATCTACCCCACCCAGGAATCGAATCGGTGTCTCCTGCATTGCAGGTAGATTCTTTACCAACTGAGCTATGAGGGAAGCCTATATATAATATAATTTAGTCTATTTTAGTGGCTTCTTTTCCCTCTGAACTCCATATTTCTTAAAAATGGGATTAACTATGCATTTTGAAAAAATGCAAGCTAATGTATGCTTACAAAGTTCAATGAATATGTAAGAAAATGGAGTAAAGAGACAATTTCATAAAAGGGAAATAACATGAGTGAGATATTTCATACACTTTTTGTTAAGTATTGTTTGGTACAAAAGTTGTTAGCTTTTCATTAAAAGATAATGCTTTGGAATAACAATTATCTCTTTGTACAGACCTTTTTTGGCAAATTAAATTTACCTTCTTTTCACTATGTATTATTTTTTTTAGTTCATTTTTGAAATATATTGTAAGAGACTTTTGGTAAGTAACACTTTATGCCAACTGCTGCAATATCTGAATAGCAATTTCAGCCTGAACTTGTCAATATATTGACTTTAAGGGAGGTATACAATTCTAGCTTCAGACACAACCCATAGTCTATTACAGACAGTTCTCAGGATTGTCTATATTTGAATTCCAACAAGGGAGTATGATATATTAATTGAGTTGTATTTTAGAATATGCTTATGCATCATTCTGGCATATTTCTGGGAAGATAATAAAAGGTCCACATTGCTTTTCAGTTTATCGTGAATGAGAAGCATAATTTCTGGCACCACTAGCTGAAAATTTCTCTCGGGCAGTCATTTCTCTTTCCATGCACGGTTAAGGAGTTTATCAGTATCAGAAAGAATCCTAATCTTCAGTCCCTCTTCAAAATTTCAATTCTAATCAATTACTTAAATCAACAACCATATGAAAAGCTGCTGAGAGGTCTTGGAAAATCAGAACAGAAATCAATCTCAGAGTAGTGATAGTAGAGAAAACTAATTTGTGTGTTGGAGTTGAGTGTATTGAGAATTGGAATGATGTGCATTGAGAGTTGGGATGGCTTTGCAATGTGTCAGCCAAGCTACGCTGAACTACATTTCCCAGAATTTCCTTTATTGTATATTTCTATTAGAGTGAGTGAGTAGGAAGGATGATGGGGGGGGTATATTTGAAAGCCAGAAGGCAAGCTGCACCTATTTTGTAGCTCACACACTTATTATGGATCTGCTGACTTACCCCACTGGTGTGAAGCACCAGTCAGGCCTATAGTTGCTATACTTTCTTGAAATTCTTCTTTTGCTTTTCTGACCAGCTGTGTATGCTTAGCTTTGTGACAAAGGCTCTGATTTCTTCAAGTTATCCTTATCAGCAAGGACAGAGGCAACCAAGAAACTACATGGATTTCAACATGTCTTTGTAGAGTTCTAGCTCATGTTTGGGGATTTAAGCCTGATCATGACCTTCTCTCCCTGACTGCCTCCCCCTGTGGACTTCAGTTTCCAGCCCAGACAAGGAGGAAGCGGTAGCCTTACTGAAACAACTTAATCAGCTTATAGAATTGAGTAAGCGAGTTCAAGGTAACACACACACACACTCTCACACATAACTTGTTCTGCTTCCCTGGTTGAATTCTGACTGACATACAAAATAAAGACAATAAACATGGACAACTCTTTCATTAACTTTTCTTATGAAGGGGAGTAGAGATAGTATATGGAGATGATATGAAGTTAAAGGATGATCATAACAAATAAGAGTTTTTTATTCTGTTTCTATAAGAGAAGGAAAATGGATGAGGCAGAAGAGAGAGAACACGATCAATGTTACCAATACAATCCCCAATACCTCCGTTGTTTGGGCTTCACTTGTAGTTCAGATGGTAAAGAATCTGCCTGCAATGCAGAAGACCAGGGTTCAGTCCCTCCGGAAGACCCCCTGGAGAAGATAATGGCGACCTACTCCAGTATTCTTGCCTGGAGAATTCCATGGACAAAGGAGCTTGGTGAGCTACAGTCTGTGGGGTCACAGAGTCGGACACAACTGAGCAACTAACACACACATAACACACACCAACACCAAAAAAAGAAAAGGCAGAGACGGGAACAGATTCAAATGGGTTAGTAGTTATCTTTTTCTTTCCCAGCCTTTCATGCTAAGTCACTTCAGTCATGTCTTACTGTTTGCGACCCTATGGACTGTAGCCTGCCAGGCTTCTCTGTCCATGGGATTCTCTAGGAAAGAATACTGGAGTGGGTTTCCATGCCCTCCTCCGGGGGATCTTCCCTACCTAGGAATTGAACCCACATCTCTTACATCTCCTGCATTAGCAGGGAGGTTCTTTACCACTAGTACCACCTAGGAAACCCTTTCCAGGCTTACTGAGGTATAACTGACAAATAAAATTATATTTTATATAAAGAGTACAATGTGATGATTTGATATTAATAAATGTACACATTGTAAATGATTAGTTAATACATCTGCCGCTGCTGCTGCTAAGTCGCTTCAGTCGTGCCTGACTCCGTGCAACCCCATAGATGGCAGCCCACCAGGCTCCCCCGTCCCTGGGATTCTCCAGGCAAGAACACTGGAGTGGGTTGCCATTTCCTTCTCCAATGCATGAAAGTGAAAAGTGAAAGTGAAGTCGCTCAGTCGTGTCAGACTCATAGCAACCCCATGGACTGCAGCCTACCAGGCTCCTCCATCCAAGGGATTTTCCAGGCAAGAGTACTGGAGTGGGGTACCATTGCCTTCTCCATAACATGTCTAATATCTGACATAATTACCTTTCTTCCCTTTAAAGTGAGAAGCTTAAGATCTACTGTCTTTGCAAATTTCAAGTAAACAATGAAGTATATTTAACTGCAATCACTATGTTGCATGTTAGATCCCCAGAACTTTTACATCTTATAACTGAAAGTGTGTATTTTGACCAATATCTCCTCGTTTTTCCATCTCTCATCCCCTGGCAACCATACTTGACTCTGTTTCTCTAAGATGAATTTTTTTTTTTTAAGATTCCACCTGTATGTGAGATCATATATTACTTGTCTTTCTGTATCTGGTTTCTTTAACTTAGTATAATATTCTCATGTTCATCCATGCTATCATCATCCTTTTTTTATGGTAGAATGATACTCCATATATCAGTTTGGTTATATATAATTAATGTTTAAGTATGTTACTATATATTAATACTGTATTAGTATATATGTTATACATTTAGTCAAAGTAAACATATATATATATATATATATATATATATATATAACTGTAGAGACCACCAGTGGTTATAAATATATAGATATACTACATATATGTGTGTTTACGTGTGTGTCTTCTGTACTCTGCAGTGTATAAGATACTTTATAGCCATTAATTAGGACTATAATCTTTGGCAGTTGGTATTATTTTTTATCTTACAGATAAAGGAAAAAAATGACATCAAATTTAAATGAGCTCAGTAAATATCAAAGCTAGAGCACAAAGTCATACAATTTAACTATTATTGCTTAGAAAATAGTAGGATATTCAGCTTTTTAAAAGCAATACCTAAAAATAACAAAACCAAACCAACCAAACAAAAAACTAGTGCCTTTGACACTATTATCTGACTGACAAAGTGACCGTCTTCCTTTTTTTTTTTTAAAGAAATAGTAACAACAGGCTATTTCTTTTTCTTACATAGGGCACTAGTAATTTCTCATTTGACATAACTGTCAATTATATTAAGCAGTCTGCTAAATACTGTCAATTATATTAAGCAGTCTGCTAAAATATCATGATAGTTCAATCATTATCTTCATTACCAAAAAATCCCTAAATATTTAAAGTACTAGACTCTATCAAACTTAAAAAAATTAAAGGTAAATGGAATCTTTAGGTTAAAAGAATTTGATTTTCTTCTCTTCCTATTAGTTCCTGAGGCTTACATGAACATGATCGGTCTAATAAATTGTTTCTACTAATGTGAGGTTGAATGGGTCAGGTAGAATAAAAAAACAGTTTTAGGAGGGACTTTAGCAAGGAAACCCCACATTCCATTTGAGTAAAGAAACATCTGCTTTTTACGATAGAGATAATACCTTGTAACGTTAAAGCCAGGTACATATTAATAAATAAAGTATTAGGTTCTATCCCTGGGTTGAGAAGATCCCCTGGAGGAGGGCATGGCAACCCACTCCAGTATTCTTGCTGGGAGAATCCTCATGGACAGGGGAGCCTGGTGGGCTACAATCTATGGGGTTGCAAAGAGTTGGACATGACTGAGCAACTAAGCACAGCATTGCACACCTGGATAAAAGATTCTTAACTAATTTAAAGTTAGACAGTGAAAATCATTAAAACTGAAGAATTAATCAGAATATTATAATTTTAGTTTCTATAAAATGATTCATAAATGAACAGGTCATCTGATTACCAACATGGTCCTTACCAAGACCCCATTTTTTTAAAGATTTTCTTTAACCAGATCCCTTTTGAAATTGACAAGATAATTAAATTTATCCTTCTAATAGAATTTAGTAGGGAAAATAATACAAAATTATTGGCAGAACCAATAGTTATTTATTATACAAATGTGAAAGGATGATAGACTCAGGCATTGACTGACTGTTCTTTAATTTATTGATCCATACTGAGGGCCCTTGAAAATAACTTACTAATTTTTTTTCAAGCTTTGACTCTTTTCAACATTCTAGGATAAACACATCTGACATTTTAATTAAAGGAAAAACTAGAATAATATACATTTTCTACTTAATAGTTGAGTCAATTAAATATCTAGAAGTGTTAGGTCTGTCTCAGAAGATCCAAGGATATTCTATGTAAAATATAAAGTGATGACCTGAGAATTAATTAACTGAATATGCTATTTCTTTATCAAGCTAAAATGTAGAATACTTAATAAATATCATTTTGCTTTTAACCTCTTTTATCCTTTTTTAACCTATATTCTATTCAATACATTTAACTGCTTCTGAATTATATTTACTTGAAATTTTGTCAGGAAAGGACTATAAAGTCAGTGTAATGCTGCACTACATACCTCTTGGTTGAACATGTACTTTCTGTCCCTATCAGTCATTGTCAAATATCTGCAGATCCATTAGTCTGCTTAAGGAGACTCTCTGAAATGAAGTACATGCATAAACTTATTCCATAAAGCAATCTTAATATCAAAATGTGCGTTAGTTGCTAAGTCATATCCGACTCTTTGCAACACCATGGGCTGTAGACCACCAGGGTCCTCTGTCCATGGGATTTCCCAGGCAAGAATACTGCAGTGGGTTGCCATGTCCTTCTCCAGGGGATCTTCCCTACCCAGGAGTCAAACCCAGGTCTCCCGCATTGCAGGCAGAATCTTTACTGTATGAGCCACCAGGGAAGGTATGTATATCAAAATAAATAAATACAACTTTTAATAATAATTTGTACTTAGCTAATATACTTTTTAATTTGAAGATAATACTGAATAGTAAACAACCAGAGTCTCAATGGCACATGATGATAAACACTGATTTAGCTCACACATCTGTATAGTGCGTCTGATTTAGCTGGGCTCACCTAAGAATCTGCAGTCATCTGTTGAAGGTCTTATAGATAACTGTAGATCCCTGCTGGCACATAAGCCTGGGCTGACTGCTGATACAGGATGATCTCAGCAGTGATGGCTTGGGGCACTTGAATCAGTCATTCCTTTATCTCTGGATTTAGCGTGCAAACCCAGACATGTTCTCATATTAACTGGAGAGTAGGAGGAAAAAAAGGACAAGCTCAATCACCCAAGCGCTTTCCAAGGAATTCTTCTGTCAGATTTACTAATATTCATTGTCTCTGGTGGCTCAGATGGTAAAGAATCAGCCGGCAATGCAGGAAACCAGGTTTCAGCCCTGGGTCGGGAAGATTGCCTGGAGAAGGAAATGGCAACCCACTCTAATATTCTTTGCCTGGAAAATCCCATGGACAGAGGAGCCTGGCGGGCTGCAGTCCATGGGGTCTGAGAGAGTGAGACATGACCGAGCGACTAATACTACTTTCACTTTTCATTGGTCAAATAGGGCTTCCCAGATGGGGCTGTGTGTGAAAGTCACTCAGTTGTGTCCGACTTTTTGCAATCCCATGGACTATACAGTCCATGGAATTTTCCAGGCCAGAATACTGGAGTGGGTAGCCTTTCCCTTTTCCAGGGGATCTTTCCAACCCAGGGATCAAACCCAGGTCTCCCACATTGCAGGAAGAGTCTTTACCAACTGAGCCACAAGGAAAGCTCCAGGTGGTGCTAATAGTAAAGAAACCACCTGCCAGGTAGGAGACAGGCATTCCATCTTCAGATCGGGAAGTTCCCCTGGAGGAGGAGGTGGCAACCCACTACAGTATTCTTGACCGGAGAATCCCATGGGCAGAGGAGCCTGGTTGGCTACAGTCCGTGGTGTAGGAGAATTGGATACACCTAAGCATGCATGTGTGTATGCCTGTACGCGCATGCACACACACACACACACACACACACACACACACATATGTTGGCCAGATCACATGGCTGAACCACATAAGCATCACATGGCCACCCATCTGAGTGGGAGGGCCTTTGGTGAATAGTTTTGTGTGCTACTCAGATTTCTCTTCAGGAATAAAGGCTAAGCTACCTCAGCTGATGCAATTACCGCTGAAAGGGACTTCTCAAATTTTGTTAATAGCTCAGTTTAGGAACTGCTTCAGTTGAAGAGAACCACCTCACCAAAAACCATGCCTCCTTCCTGGGCAGCTCTATTCAGTGATTGGTTGACATAAAACTGTTAAAATCTGGTCCTTTTACCCCAGCTGTAAAGTGTTCTGAATAGTAATTCTATTTTCACATCTCCTTGTAGGGCCAGCTGTGGCTTCCAAAGGGAATGCACTGCAGTTTGACTTCTCCTTCTGTGCAATCCTGCCTTCTTCCATTCCATTCCACCACTACTGAGCCCAAAATCATTCCCTAATTCACTTACTGCCACTAATCTCCACCTTAGAATTTATATTCTGGGGAATCTAACTTGCAACACTTCAAAATTACATGCAAAAGGGTATAGCTCTAGGGAAAGGTGAATTGAAGTTATGAACACCATCAACTTTTCTAGTTTAACAATCTAACAATATAAGGTTTGATCATTCTTAGAACAGTAATTACAGAAAAGATACTTTTCCTCTAATTATTGATGCCAAAATCTCAGCTTCTCTGTACATCGGTGCCAAATTAAATCTTGGACACAGAGTTTTGGGTGAAGTAGAAAAGGATAGCTTTATTGCTTTGCCAGGCAAAGATGGACACAGCAGGCTCATGCCCTCAAAATCAAGTGTTCCCACATGGGGAAGATAGTGATAAGTTTTACAGTAAAAGAGGGAGTGATCGGCTCACGGACGTTCTTCTGACGGGTTGGTGGTGAGGTAAGTAGGAGTCAACATCATCAACCTTCAGGTTTAACTGGTCTGGGGTCTACATGCTTGTGGGAGGCATACCATAACTTTTCCCACCTAGAGTGGGTTTCAGTATTTGCAAAATAGCTCAAAGTGTAGAATCCCAATTAAGGAGGTGGTTGGGGCATTAGCCCTGGGTTGGTTGGCTTACATACAGGCATCCTTCCAGGTTAGTTGTTTACTATTCTAGGAATTGGTTAACCTTAGAGGAGACATTCCCTCTAGCATTAGCAACCCCCTAAATACCAAAGTATTAAAAAAAAAAAGAGACAAAAAAGTAAGTTGTTAATAATACAGAAACACGCACATATGATTTTCTTTTTCTGTTCTTTTATGGACCATATGGGCCATATTTTTATAACTCCACCATTGTGCTAATACATAGTCTGTTCTCAAGAAATATTTTCATTATATATTATTTATTCAAGCTAATGCAAAAAATCTACGTAAGCTGCTTATATAATCTATCTTCCCCCTAGAAATCCTTCTAGTCTAATCAAGAAGCCGTTCTCCTCCTTAATAGCTAATATACATAAACTTGTTGCCCTTTGGCTTATCTTGTTGATTTATTTTATAATCAATTGCAGCCCACAAAATAACTTACTTGGCAAGTCAATAGTTACATTAGTTTTCTCTTTCACTACCTTCTCACAAACTCCATACTCTTAAAACAAGAGCAAACAAATTTATTTTGCTTCTTTAAACTTCAAAGTATATTTTATTTCAATTACTCATCTGTTTTCAATTCCTCAGGAGTTTCACCATAAAAACAAGCCAATATTTCACCAATTCTTTTTATTAAAAAACAATATTATCATTGGGATTTAACAGCTATAAATCCTAACTTTATTTTTATATGGAATGGTTTGGATTGAAAATCATATGGTTTTTAGGTTGAGGTGCTAGAATATATGTCAAACCAATCTTGGATATTTGTTGTCATAGGTACCTTAAAATCATTAATATTAAAAGTAAAACATTACATGTCTGTACATAGAGGATATCAGTGAAAATGGTATAATAGAAGCCTCCAAATATTCTCTCCTCCATAAAATCAACGGTAATATTTGCAAAAATCAGAATCAACATTTTCACAACTCTGAAGATTATTCTAAGCCTTGCAGCAATCTGGAGAGCATTAATGCAACAAAAGCAGCTGAATCTCAGAAAAAAACAAAAACAAAAACCCAAAACATGAATTCTATGGCACTCTATCTTGCTCTATTTCCCTACCCCATCAGCTTCTCAATAGGTCTTGAGAACCAACATACCTCAGTCAAGGTAAAAATCAACAGCCTTATAGGCACTGCAGAAGGCAAAATGAAGTAAGAGCTCCCCAATGGCCCTATTCCTAGAGAACTCTCATTATTTGATTTGTCTATTGTTTCCTTGGAAGATTCCACCTGCAAGAGTGTCTTTATTTTTACCTGACATTGAGCTTATCCAATATAAATAGCCTTTGGGCCCAGGTTGTCAAAAGCAAGGAGAGGCAATAGTTTAATGTCACAGCTGCCAAGTCACTGGCTAATAGTTGGGGCAAACAATATTTAAGCTAAAAAGGTTAAAAGGAAAATCTTAAGAATGAGATAAACTCTGATATATTCCTGGGAATCTAGAAAGCCATCCACATGGATAGGGCAATGCACATGTCATGAGTTTTACTGAGCTCACCTCTGGCTGACCTTGAGACTCTATATTGAAAGAAATAAAGGCTAAAGCACCTGTTTTAACTGCCTGGCTGAGTGTTGAAGATATGCCTTAACTCAAACTCAGAAACTCTCCCAGAAGACTGGGATATTTATTGGTTCCAGGTGTTTATGGAAATATCTATTCAATCTTTCAGTTCAGTTCAGTTCAGTTCAGTCGCTCAGTCATGTCTGACTCTTTGCGACCCCATGAATTGCAGCATGCCAGGCCTCTCTGTCCATCACCAAATCCCGGAGTCTACCCAAACCCATGTCCATCGAGTCGGTGATGCCATCCAACCATCTCATCCTCTGTCGTCCCCTTCTCCTCCTGCCCCCAATCCAACCCAGCACTAGGGTCTTTTTCAATGAGTCAACCCTTCGCATGAGGTGGCCAAAGTATTGGAGTTTCAGCTTCAACATCAGTCCTTCCAATGAACACCCAGGATTGATCTCCTTTAGGATGGACTGATTGGATCTCCTTGCAGTCCAAGGGACTCTCAAGAGTCTTCTCCAACACCACAGTTCAAAAGCATCAATTCTGCAGTGCTCAGCTTTCTTCACTGTCCAACTCTCACATCCATACATGACCACTGGGAAAACCATAGCCTTGACTAGACGGACTTCTGTTGGCAAAGTAATGTCTCTGCTTTTCAATATGCTATCTAGTTTGGCCATAACTTTCCTTCCAAGGAGTAAGCGTCTTTTAATTTCATGGCTGCAATCACCATCAGCAGTGATTTTGGAGCCCCCAAAAATAAAGTCTGACACTGTTTCCACTGTTTCCCCATCTATTCCCCAAGAAGTGATGGGACCTGATGCCATGATCTTAGTTTTCTGAATGTTGAACTTTAAGCCAACTTTTTCACTCTCCTCTTTCACTTTCATCAAGAGGCTCTTTAGTTCTTCTTCACTTTCTGCCATAAGGGTGGTGTCATCTGCTTATCTGAGGTTATTGATATTTCTCCCAGCAATCTTGATTCCAGCTTGTGTTTCTTCCAGCCCAGCATTTGTCATGATGTACTCTGCATATAAGTTAAATAAGCAGGGTGACAATTGGACCACTAGATTAACTGAATATACACTCAAGTGGTTACCTGAGAAAAAGAATATAGACTTTATAGAATTTGTTTGTAAAAGTCTCTAAAAAAAAATAATAACAAGAAACTCCGAAGATGGGGGTTTAATAAAATTTTCAAAGTTGATACATTTTATTATTCACCATGTTCAGTTTTCACGTAGAATAATATAAAACTTGCAAAGAATAAGAATGTGTGGGAGTAAGGGAAGAAAATGCCTAAACTATCCTAAGGAAGTCAACATGTTGAAGTAGGCAAAGAATTTCAATATATGAGATAGTTAAAAGAACTAAAGGAAATGATGAATGAAGAAATAATGGAACATATGAGAGTAATGTTCCATGAAATAAAGAATATCAATAAAGATACATAAGTTATAAAAAAGAACCAAATATAATTATATAGTTGAAAATTACCACATACGAGATGAAAAATTCATTATGGGGCCCACAAGAAGATTTGAGCAAACAGAATTAAGAATATTCAAACTTAAAAATAGTTCAATTGAGATTATTCTGAGTGACAAATAGAAAATAGTAAGAATGAAATTAAATGAACAGAATCTCAGAGAAATACAGGGAACTACTATATGTACCAACATATGCATAATCAGGAGAGGAGGGAGAGAAAATGACAGAAAAAATATCTGCACAAATGATGGCCAAAAACTTAACAAATTTGATGAAAAATATGCATATCCAACAAGTTCAACAGAATCTAAGCAGAATACACACAAAGACATTCACACTTACACACACCATAATCAAACTGCTGAAAGTCAGTGCCAAAGACAGAATCTTGAAAGCAACAGGAAAGAGTAACTCTTCATATAGGGAGCTTATTTCTTAGTCTGTCAGGTGTGCTGTCTAATCAGTTTAAGGTTATTCTCTCTATATATTATGTATCAACATGAATAAATACATATGAGATTTATATAGGAATATTTGTGTAAGACTACTTGTATGATTTCTTTTCCCATTATTTATTTTTTTAACATAAGCTTTGGTTCTCTGACTTCTACATTAGAGGCTTTTCCTAATAACCTCAGGATGCTTGGATTTTCACTGATATTTAAGGAGATACACAAGATAGATTAAGCAATTTATGTTTGTATGTAGCAGAAGGGTCTACACTGAAAGTATGACTTATCTCCATCACACCTAATAGTGACCATTTCACTGGCAACCAGCCCTCCGCATGGTGTCTTTATTTCTAGAGTTTTTCCTTAGGCCAATCAATTTTCCTAGGAAAATAACTCTTCATCTTCTTCCTGGAAGGATATTAGCTTGGCTAACAATATGCTTGAAGTCTTGTAGGCCAAGAAACCAGGAGGTTTTCCTCTTCACTCTGTAGACTTCCATTTTATCTCTTTTCATTGTAATACTTCACCTCCGACCTCATATCCCTGACAAAATTCCTAATTTCACTGATTTAAGCTTTTAAGAAAGAAACTCCTTATACTCTACCAGAGTGCAGATGGAGCGATTAACTCTTGATGTAGGGAGGGAGAGAGTACAGTAGTATCTAACTTCTTATTGTGAAGATAGTTAACCAATTCACTTTTGTCAAGTTTACCCCTTCAGTTTCACTTTCAGAAGTACCTGTTGACTGCAATTGCTAAATCTTCTCAAGACTCTGTGGTTTGAATTCTTAGAAGATTCCCACTGCTCCCGAATCCACACTCTTAGATTTCAGCTTTGACAAGTAAAGTACTGATACTCAGTTACTTCCTTCCAGAAAAATGTTACTGAGATTACTGATAAACTTCTTTTGTATCCTCCTTGACCCTGTGTGTTCAAATATTTTATTCTTAATTACATATTTTTGTGGGTCTTGAAGAACTGTTAGAAACAAACTCTTGTGCTCAAATCTCCAAATTTACACAGATAAGGCATTTATTTGGGTTATATTTACTAATCCAATTTCATGAAATTAGTATTTTAGCCATATATTCATTTTCCTAATTGTGCTGTGTGTGTCATTAGCACATCATCTAATGAAATCATCTGCTGACAGAGACCATTGGAGCTGTTTGCCATCTCTGCTGACTCTGTGTTCCCAGTTGATTTGGCTAAAGAGCAGTTCTAGGGCGGTAGCAGGACATTTCTGAGGCAGTTTACAGCATTGTTTAACTCTTTTGCAGATATTGATGTTACATGGGTCGTTGAATGATGTAATTTCCACTGTACAGTTGCTATTGATCTCTTCCAGTGAGTCAATATGTGCTTGGTTTATTCTGAAGTCGTTTAGACAATTGAGGATAACCAAAGATTTCACAGTCAAATTCTGTCCTTTGGTTTACTAATAATGTACAAAAGAACAAGGTTTTATATTCTGTATTCTCTTTATTTAACTGTCAAGACTAGGGAATGGAGTTTTCAGGTTAGAATCATAAATCAAAATTAAGATTGGATGCTGTATAATCTTCCTTAATGCTGCTACTTATGCAACTACAGAGGGGCTGTTAGGAAGGAGGCTCTGAAACAAGACAACAAGTGTTAACAATTCTGTCACCTACAGGTTGTGGTATTGGTATTGGGCAAGTTTCCTCATCTCTCTGGCTTCAGTTGCTTCATGTGTAGAAGGCAAATAGCAATAATAGTAATAATACTAATGATTATAATTATACTTTTGTCCTGTTAAATGATTAAATGTTGATGAAATTATGTGCTTGAAACATGGTAAATCTCTTAATTATTACTGCTATTATTAAATGGGAAGTGTTCAAAAGCTGATAGACAGGCAGCTGTACAAATTTCCAAGATCGACTATTATATGGAGCAATCATTTTTCTGGAAGGACAACCCTATTTTTCTCTCCTCTGCTATGGTTTTGTCAAGCCTTTCAAATTTCTAAACATTTATCCAAATAATATTGAAAATTCTTCACAAAATATGGAGGGAACTGTTTTCAGATGGATTACTGAAAGGCAATAATGTTTTTTATTCCTTTGGGGGCAGTTCAGGAAGGCAGGAGAGAGGAAAGAGTGGTGATTCTAACAGCTAGTCCATTCTTTGTTAGATCATAGTACCTTTAACATGCAGATGCAAAACTGAACATGATACACAGCCTGAAGTGTTGTCAGCCAGTACACCGCGTCAGGCTTCCTTGAGCTTGTCTGAAATCTGTGGGCTGGGCTGGCTCAGCCGCACTCAGTTCTGGGTTCTTTGAGCCAAGACCCAGGCTGCCACAAAGTTCTGGTCTTCACCTCTGTTAGATGAACAGTGTGGAGGTGCTGTCCGCCTCTGATGTCAGATGTCAGCAGGTTAGGAAATTGTTCTGAGAACAGTGAGGGTCAGGACAGCTAGGGCTCCCTTACACCGACTTGCTGGTAGCTGGGGCTGACTCCGCCCCTCAGACCAGCACCTTGAGGGCCAAGGAACCTGACGGTGCACTTTCTGGGGAGGACAAGCACAAAGGTCCGTCTAGTCAAGGCTATGGTTTTTCCAGTGGTCACATATGGATGTGAGAGTTGGATTATAAAGAAAGCTGAGCACCGAAGAATTGATGCTTTTGAACTGTGGTGTTGGAGAAGACTCTTGAAAATCCCTTGGACTGCAAGGAGATCCAACCAGTCCATCCTAAGGGAGATCAGTCCTGGGTGTTCATTGGAAGGACTGATGTTGAAGATGAAACTCCTATACTTTGGCCACCTCATGTGAAGAGCTGACTCATTTGAAAAGACCCTGATGCTGGGAAGGATTGGGGGCAGGAGGAGAAGGAGACAACAGTGGATGAGATGGCTGTATGGCATCACTGACTTGATGGACATGGGTTTGGGTAAACTCTGGGAGTTGGTGATGGGCAGGGAGGCCTGGTGTGCTGCGGTTCATGGGGTCGCAAAGAGTTGGACACGACTGAGCGACTGAACTGAACTGAACTGAACTCAGCATCTGCTAATGTTACTTCTTTAAATCTCATCACTTTTTTCTCTTCATATTCAAGGTGCCATGAAGTAACAATGATGTCATTTTTCCATTTAATACTTGTATAAGACACCATCTCCTTCTAAAGAGGCTAAACACAAAATTCATTTACCTCCATATTCAGCTCTGATTGACATTAATTTTTCTTTCAGTTCTGTCTGACTATTTTGTAATGCCACTGTATAAAGATAACCACCACCAACGCTTACTTTATGTAAATAAAGAATAGGGGAAGGGAGTAGAAGGAATAATTAATTGGTTAATGCTTGCATATGCTACCTACAGTTCCCATTTCTGAACTCAACATGAAGCCATAATTGCTGTTTGTATTTCCACTTTCTATCCATGATCTTTTGCCTTCAGTCAATTGTTCAGCTGCTAAGAGTTATTTACATGGTGGGGTGACAAAATCTTTACTCCTGAAGGCTCTGTATCCTTAGCTACCTTTACATGGTAGTACAAGCTTATAAAAATGACTACAAGCTGAATTTTTAAACTTTTTAACTTAATGTTTTAAAATTTCAAAATATTTTAAAAATTTAAATAAAGAAATATAAAGGTCACATAATCATAACTTTTCAGCTACTATCAACTACTATCAACTACTATCAGCTACTATCAACTTGAAGTTTGGATTATCCTGTGACCTTTAAATTTTTGTCAGAATATGGTAAACTCTCTATTGTTGATTAGAAAAGTACAGGCACCTGAAAAAGTTGTAAAACTAATATGTAATTAATACAGTGTATTGATAGTTTAAAACATTAGAAGCGTTGAAAATTAGAGTGTTTTATTTCTTTGCAAAATCTCACCAAAAAATGTTTGAAATTCTCCTAATGCCATGTAACTTCAAATGTAGAATGAGGATCTTTGTAATACATGGGTGAATTCTCATACTTCTTTCTGAATTTGTATCAGCTCCCAAAACTTTATCCTGTGTACTTTTTAAAATTTAAAAATCTTTACTGAATTGTAGTTAATTTACATTACTAGTTTAGTTTCAGATGTACAGCAAAGTACAGGTGGTCCTTGTTGCTGTCTATTCTATATATAGTAGTATGTATCTGTTGATCCTAAACATAAGTTATCCTTCCCTCCCTTTCCCCTTCTGGTAATACTAAGTTTGTTTTCTATGTCTGTGAGTCTGTTTCTGTTTTGAAAATAAATTCATCTGTATGATTAAAAAAAAATCCATATATATGTGATATCATACAATATTTGTCTTTCTCTAACTTATGTCACATAGTATGATAATCTCTAGGTCCATCCATGTTGCTGCAAACAGCATTAGTGCATTATTTTTATGATTGAGTAGCATTCCATTGTATTCATGCTCCACCTCTTTATACATTCATCTGTCAATGAACACTTAGGTTTCTTCCATGTTTAAGCTATTCAAAATAATACTGCTATGAATTTTAGAGTGCATTTATCTTTGTGTATTAGTCTTTTCTGCAGATATATGCCTGGGAATGGGATTCCTGGATCACGTGGTAACTCAAGTTTTAGTTTTTTAAGGAACCTCCATTTTGTTCTCCATAGTGGCTACTCCAGTTTACATTCCCACCAACAGTCCAGTAATGTTTCATTACATCTTATTTATCCATTCATGTGTTGATTGACACTGAGGTTGCTTCCATGTCTTGGTTATTATAAATAGCATTGCTATGAACATTGGGATGCAAATGTTATTTCAAATTAAAGTTATTATCTTTTCTGGACATATGCCCAGGAGTAGGATTGCTTGATCATTTAGCAAATCTATTTTTAGTTTTTAAGGAACCTTATATGGAGAAGGCAATGGCACCCCACTCCAGTGCTCTTGCCTGGAGGGTCCCATGGACGGAGGAGCCTGGTGGGCTACAGTCCATGGGGTCACTAAGAGTCGGACACGACTGAGTGACTTCACTTTCCCTTTTCCCTTTCATGCACTGGAGAAGGAAATGGCAACCCACTCCAGTATTCTTGCCTGGAGAATCCTAGGGACGGCGGAGCCTGGTGGGCTGCCGTCTATAGGGTCGCACAGAGTCGGACACGACTGAAGCGACTCAGCAGCAGCAGGATTGCTTGATCATTTAGCAAATCTATTTTTAGTTTTTAAGGAACCTTATATAGTTTTCATTAGGAGCTGCATCAACTTACACTCCCACCAACAATGTAGGGGAGTTCCCTTTTCTTCAGAATCTTCTCCAGCTTTTATTATTTGTAGACTTTTTGATAATGGCCTTTCTGACTGATGTGAGGTGATACTTCTTTGTAGCTTTTATTTTCATTTCTGTAATAATTAACAATGTAGAGCATCTTCTCATGTGTCTGTTGGCCATCTGCATGTCTTTTTTTGAGGAAAGTCTATTTAGGTCTTCTGCCATTTTTTGATTTTTAAAAATTCCAAGCTTTTTGTATATTTTGGAAATTAATCCCTTGCCAGTCACATAGTTTGCAAGTAATTTCTCCCAGGCCATAGGTTGTCTTTTCATTTTGTTTATGGTTTCCTTTACTGTGCAAAATTTTATGTTTTATTAGATCTCATTTGCTTGTTTTTGCTTTTGTTTCTCTAGCCTTGAGTGACAGAACTAAGAAAATAATGCTACAATTTATGTCAGAGAGTGTTTTGCCTGTGTAGTCTTTTAGGAGTTTTATGATATCATATCTTATGTTTAGGTATTTAAGCCATTTTGAGTTTATTTTTGTGTATGATGTGAGGGAGTGTTCTAACTTTATTGATTTGCTTAGAGCCATCCAGCTTTCCCAACACTACCTCCTGAAGAGACAGGTTGTCTTTTCTCCATTGTATATTTTTGTCTTTGCCAAAGATTAATTGACCATAAGTGTATAGGTTTATTTCTATGTTCTCTGTGCTGTTCAGTTGATCTATATGTCCTGTCAATGCCATGCTGTTTTGATTACTGTAGCTTTGTAGTATTGTTTGAAATCTGGAAGGGTTATGCCTTCAGCTGTGTTCTTTTTCCTCAGGATTGCCTTGGCAATTCTAGGTCTTTTTTGGTTCCTTATAAAGTTTAAGGTTACTTGTTTTAGTTCTCTGAAGAATGTCATGGGTAATTTGATAAAAATTGTATTAAATCTGTAAAGTGCTTTGGATAGTATGACTATTTTAACAAGATCCATTCTCCCAATGTAAGAACATAGGGTATCTTTCCATTTCGTCAATCATCTTTGATTTCCTTTATTAATGTTTTATAGTTCTCAGAGTAAGTCTTCACCTCATTCATTGGGATTATTCCTTGGTATTTTTTTGATGCAATTTTAAACAAGGTGTTTTTTAAACTTTCTAATATTTCATTGTTAAAAAAATGCAACAGATTTCTGTGTATTCATCTTGTATCTTGCTCAATTTTGTTGAATTCATTTATGAATAGTTTGTGCGAAGTGTTTAGGTTTTTCTATATAGAGTACCACATATAAAAGTTCATTGTTGCTCACATTGCCATCAACAGCCACTTCTTCTGTGGGAGCACTGGTAGTTGGCTTAAATGTTCCTCAAGCACCTGTGCACTTTCAGTATCATGAGCTATCTAAGAAAATCCCTTCAATGTGGAGCTTCACCATGGACATCATCATCCTTTTCATCACTTTTTCATTTATGTCAGTGATTTCACTTTCTCTAAGTTCCAGATATGTAGAGTTTTTCCAATGCCAGCAGTGTCAACATTAGATATTTATTTTACAGCTCCATCTATGTCCCACTCTGACTTTATTTTTAGCAATATCATTTTCCTTTACTTTGTGGCACTTTCATCTTTTTTGGGAAATTATCTTCTTTAATTACCAATTTTTGTCTGTGATCATATAGCTTTGTTACTGGTTACAACAAGACTACTTTCTCTCATGTATGAGCATGAACTGAATAATGGACAACAGTAACCAGTCATTGAACTTTTAAAAAAGTGACATGATTGGTCACTTATCATAATGCACACATTATTTACATAATGATTTGTGAGTTGCAGAGCTGGCAGTGAAGATTGTATTTCATACAATTACTCAAAGCTAATATACCATAGGACTTGAAATTTGAGCTGTGCTTTTGGGATACTAGTACTTAACTAAACCATAGCAACTAAATTTTGTGCATATTGGAGCTGTGCAAAGTGAGGACTGTTTGTATATATTGCTCCCACTTGGTGGAATATTGCTGCACATTCCATATTTATGACTTTCTGGATCAGATAATACCCAGTTCATAAAGAACAGACCAGTTTGCAAAATTTTAGATTCCTAGCCAGGGATGAACAGCAAGCCAAAATCTATTTCTTAAAAGTAGAAGAGTTATTTGCAGAAGACTCACAGTTTTATTCAAAACCCTAGAGCTCTGAGATGTTGAGACATGCCAGAGGCTCTATACAGACCCCTAAAATCTCAATTTTCTTTCTCATCTGCAGCTCCATGGGCTGGCATTGTTTCCATATGCTCCACAATCTTAGTTCTGAATTTCATGATTTCATATCTTGGGAGAAGAGGCAGCTTCCTAAAGATGCTTCCTGCCTTTCATTTTTTCAGTCATGCTTATGTCATAGTGGTATTTATAAAATGAAAATCTGACCGTGTACCTTCTCTGCTTAAAATCTGTCAATGTTTCCTTAAAACTCTTAGGACTAAGCCAAAACTCCTTACATAGAATAGAGAGTTGTTCATAGTAGGGCTTCCATTTCATTTTCAGCCTCCTCTCTTAGAGTCAATGATCCATTTATTTTGAACACTTGTATGTTCTGAAACATACTTTTTCTTACACCTGTTCTTTCCTTCAGGCACTCTCACAGCTTAAACGTCCAGCTTTAGTTGGACAACTTTTGGTTATCTCACACAATAATCCTACTAATATATCTTTAGGGCAATAGCTTTTATGACCCATCTAATTGGAAAAATTTATCTTCTAATTTTTTGGCTATCATCATTTAAAATTTATTACATCTTTTTGTGCTTTAAAAACAGAGACATTGCTGACAAAGGTCAATTTAGTCAAAGCTATGGTTTTTCCAGTAGTCGTGGATGGATGTGAGCATTGGACCAAATAGAAAGCATCAAAAGAACTGATGCTTTTGAACTGTGGTTTGGAGAAGACTCTTGAGCGTCCTTGGACTGCAAGATCAAACCAGTCAATCCTCAGGGAAATCAGTCCTGAATATTCATTGGAAGGACTGATACTGAAGCTGAAGCTCCAATACTTTGGCCACCTGATGTGAAGTACTGACTCATTGGAAAAGACCCTGATGCTGGGAAAGATTGAAGCCAAGAGGAGAAGGGGACAACAGAGGATGAGATGGTTGGATGGCATCGCCAACTTGATGGACGTGAGTCTGATTAAGCTCTGGGAGTTGGTGATGGACAAAGCTTGGTGTGCTGCAGTCTATGGGGTCACAAAGAGTCACATGCAACTGAGTGACTGAACTGATTTGATTGTGCTTTAATTCTGTTTTCTTGTATCTTCCACTCATCTTTGATAACTGAAAGAAATACATAATTATATATATGTATATACTGTCCCTAAGGCTTAATATAACAAAGCATATGTTCTTTTTTGAATCCCTTTTTCCTCCTGTTTTCTGTGACAATATTCTTAGACAAAATGTTCCTCTTTTGCCTTTAGTTACTGCTATTCATTATTCTAAGTCACTGGATTTCTATTGTGTCCATCTCATTGTATTGGTTTTGATGAAGTTTCTCCTAAAGCTCTTCTATTTTTGTTTATTTACATATTCTCCCTTAGTTATTCCATTTAATCATCATAGCTTTAAATATTATCTTTGGATTGGTGATTTCTAAATCTGTAGTTTCATTCTGAACACTTCTAAACATCCTAAGTGGTATCACAACTGCCTATTTGAAATCTTTACTTAGTATTCCGAAATATTCATGAAAGGCAAAAGAAAATACCTCTGTCCCTCATCACACATTCAATTTTTAGAGTCATTCATTCTTGAAATTTTTCATTTACTGAAATAAATTTCATCTATGACAAAATTTGATATACTGTGTTTTCTATGCTCAATTATAGGACTAAAAAGCTGACCATCACAAAAATATCCATCTTTAAGGAATCAGAAGAGCACTGGCAAAAGAGCTGTAAAGGAGAAATATTTCTTTGTAAAGCAACTCCCCATTACTTATTATTGGGGCCTAAGTGATCATCAATATCTTTAGAGAAGAGGTACAATTTGAATGTTGAATTTCCCATGTGATAAAACAGTATAGGCAAAAACAAAGACCTGTGTGAAATATTTTACATTGTTTGATCTTCTTAAACTCAGTAGATGTCTAAGTCCTTTCACTCGCACCTCAGAAACCAGGAAAATTCAATATCTGCTTTCTATAAGGAACACAGTCCTCTGTATAGCTGTCAGCATCTTATCTTTTAATTTCTGATTTTGTTCACTTTTCCTCCGTCTTAAGTATTTACTGTTGTTGTTGTTTGTTCAGTTGCTAAGTTGTTTCTGACTCTTTGCAACCCCATGGGTTGCAGCATTCTAGGCTTCCCTGTCCTTCACTGTCTCCCAGAGTTTGCTCAAACTCATGTCCATTGAATCAGTGATGCCATCCAACCATATCATCCTCACCATCCCCTTCTCTTTCTTCTCTCAATCTTCCCCAGCATTACGATCTTTTCCAATGAGTTGGCTCTTTGCATCAGGTTGCCAAAGCATTGGATCTTCAGCCTCAGTCCTTCCAATGAATATTCAGGATTGATTTCCTTTACAATTGACTGGTTTGATCTCCTTGCATTCCAAGAAATTCTCAAGAGTCTTCTCCAGCACCACAATTCAAAAACGTCAATTCTTTAGCACTCAGCCTTCTTTATGGTCCAACTCTCACGTATCTACATGACTACTGGAAAATATATAGATTTGACTATACAGACCTTTTTGGCAAAGCGATATCTCTGATTTTTAATATGCTGTCTAGGTTTCTCATAGCTTTTCTTCCAAGGAGCAAGTGTCTTTTAATTTTGTGGCTGCAGTTACTATACATAGTGATTTTGGAGCCCAAGAAAATAAAATGTGTCACTGTTTCCAGTTTTCCTCTTCTGTTTGCTCCCTTTTCGTCTATCTTAAATATTTATAGCAATAACTTATCAAACCCCAGTTATGTCATTTTATTGCATGAAAATGATCATTAATTCCTATTTTCTACAAAATAAATGCAAACCATTTTTCTAATATGAACTTTAATATCCAGCATCATATCTGTTTCTTCTCTTATATTCCCATGGAAAACACATTCAAAAGCAGGAATCCAAGGGCTCAATGAGAAGTTCATGGGCTTTCAAGTAAACAAAACCACTTAGTGATTAACCAGTGGACTGTTCACTATATGACCTTAGAGTTGCATATCTAGCTCTTTGTGCTCTCCCTTCCACGTATCTATCTATTTATCAATAATGTATTTACTCTCCTTATAATTGTTTTTCTCTGTGATATTTCTAGTCTTCTTAATGTGAATTATCATTTATCCTTTAAGATTTAATTGAATTCTTATGACCTATGTGAGTACATTTACTCAACAACCATGATTTAATTTTTCATATTTCATTGAAATAGTTATCTATATTTTACTCTGAATAGTATTTTATTGTAAGGATAATAGCTTTTATTACACTGTGTTATAATTGTGTCTTTACTTATTTTTTATATGGTAATATAGTTCCTTGGGACAGAACACTGTTCTAAATTAGAATACTGCCTGGTTCATTGTTCATGTTTAATAAGTATTTGTTGGCTAAACAAATAAAATTAAAGTTTTGACCTAAATTGTTTATAGAAATCAGCAAAATATTTTTTTCCATAAAAATCAAGTTCTTTAAACATATAGCATCTAACATGCTAAAAGTAAAGCACATTTTACAAAGTATCTCAAGAAAGATGACGCCTTAAGAAGATGTGCTAAAAACCAACCTAGGGAGTCCTGTCTAAAATATTTAACTATTTCTGATATACATTTTTTTTTACGTTTCTAATCAGCATAATGGAAAGTGATATATAAGGAACATTAAAACAAAACAGAGCTAACATATGAAAACATTGAGGCTCTAGAGCTAAGAGTTTTTAAATTTTCCCTGAATTATAATGGGTATTAGTAGGCTGGAAGGAGGAGAGTTTCTTTCTGCACTCCCTTAGGGAGCTGGAGCGGTCAGGAGATTCCACAAATTCTATCCTGTCACTTTGAATTGTAGGTGAAAAGTGGATGCCTGGTTACAGATAAAGCAAGTCTTCATTCCATAATTTTCTTTTCTTCCACTGGGATAAAGCTGTCATAATTTGTTTTATGAGAAAACTTGGAGGAGCACTATAAAAGTTCTGGTAGGTAACACACTCACTGCTAGCGTCTACTCACCCACTAATACCATGGACTTTCCCTTCCTCATGGTTGTATCAAAAACAAATTCTTTAGATGGTCTGAATTCCAGAATCTATAACTTTTTTCCTGTCAGCATTCTTTACAAGCTGCTTCAAGTGAGAAAGAGGAGCAAGGACCTCAATGGGAGAGCAATCACAGGGACATTTTCCTTGAGGACTTGAATTCTCTAATGTTTCTCTTGACATCTTAGGTCATTTCTCTGAAGAATCATCAGTCTACACAAGTGTAGATTTCCGTTCCTACAATACTGATTTAATCAAGGCATAGTAACTGTATTTATTAGGTAGATTTTTAAAAAATTTTTAATTTCAAATGCCATGTATTACTTCAGCCAAATTTCTTAGAATAACATTAGAATACCATTTTCAGTTATCTTGAAAGAAGCAGGAGAATTAAGTTGTACTCTGTTATGCATCGACTAGATGAGAAATAAAACAAGGAACTAATTAACATCTTAACAGATTTGATTGTAAATAGAATATCACATTCATATAGGAAGAACCATTCATTATTAGAGTTAGAAACTTTTTTTGGCTTTAAGTTAGTTTTTTTATGGCTACAAAGGTAGACCTATGAATAATTGTGCAATAGAATGTCCATTTTAGCAGGACTGATTCATTAACTTAAACAGCAACTGATTTGACTGACATTTTCAGTGACCATTTGTTTTCTGGCATCTTGACTGAGTCAGTAAAAATTCTATGACCCTATTCAATGGGTATGAATTGTAAGAAAAATGTAGTTATTAAGAGAATAACACATTTCCTTTTATGGGCAATAATATGTTTCAATATATTATTTTATCCATTTTTACTAGCAAAATTTTAATCAGATAGGGAAGGCAATATTGAATTAGTCAATTAAAAAGTAAGGAAAAACTACAGAAGAATGAAAAGCACAGCAAAACTATCTCAATTATTTGAAAATAGACAAAAATTACTTTGTCTTCCATAGATAATATGTAATTTCTTATGTCATTAATTCATTGTTTATTTTATCCAATGCCCAATTCAGAAATACTTCATAAGTGCCTTGTGCTTGCAAGTACCCTGTTGTGTATTATCAGATATACAATTACTAATAAGATATGCAAAGCTATTTGGAAGAAGGTCTATTTCAGAGAATAATGATAATATGGTTATGGGCTTCCCTGGTGGCTCAGATGGTAAAGAATCTGCCTGCAATGCAAGAGACCTGGGTTTCAACATAAGAGCAACGAAAAGAACTTTTGCGTTGGGAATTGGGAGATGACCTTCCTCTTCCATTATCCTAGTCCTTCCCTTTCCAAAACTTCATGAACAGGAAACTAAAAATATGCTTATTATTCCAGACTGGCTTCCCTGGTGGCTCAGTGGTAAAGAATCCACCTGCCATTGCAGGAGATACAAACTTGATCCCTGGGTCAGAAAGATCATCTGAAGAAGGAAATGGCAACCCACTCCAGTATTCTTGCCTGAGAAATCCCCTGAACAGAAGAGGCTCTCAAGGTTACATTCCATGGGGTCACAAAAGAGTCAGACACAGCTGAGTGACTAAATAGCAATAATTATTCCTGGTAGCCATAGACATATGTTTTCACTATAAAAGTTCAGTTCTAGAATGCATCAAAATCTAGGAGTACTTGATAAAAATTATAACACCAGCACAGACAGTGATCTTGTATTTTACTTATTCCTTATATTTTCTTCTTGGCATGTAGTGTTGAGCACAGTCCACTTGGTAAGTGAGAATGTTTGTGCCTGTGTGCATCACAAACAACATCTTTAAGGGACTTATCCTTTGTGTGAACATGATCTCTTTTATGCAAGAATTTTGAGTGGATACATGATGCAGTTAACAGTACTGATAAGCATTTTTCTTCTTTTTTTCATCGTCAAAAGTCTATAATTCACAATAAGGTTTGCAGCCACTCCCCAGTACCAGAACACTTTCATTCTGTAGGAATGATGACATTGGGCAGGGGCTCATCCATTGCTTGAATCAACGGCTCCATCCATCTTCCAGAATGAAATCACCGAGAAGACGTCTTCAGTCTCCTGCCTATAGCCAGTCTCCTACATGACCTCTGTAGAAGTTTGTGGAAGAAGTCTTACAAGTGAATATAAACTCTCCCTATGTCTATGATGCCATAGTTTCTATATTTTCATTCTAGCCCATACTTAACCTCTAGCAATGTGTTAAAAAAAGAAAGGAAAGATTAGTTGGTACTTTTCATCTTCATATGATTTCTGTTTTTCTTCTATACACTGCCATAGGTCAGCCAGGATGCAGGCCCTGTATCTTCTTGGAGGATCTTAAATTTTAGGGTACTTGGTTGTCCGATGACCTTAGACCTCTGATATCTTCAGAGAGCTTTTTCTTGTTGTTAGGATTAGAGTGTTTCTATTTCTGGCAATCTATATCCTAGGCAGAATGGGTTTCTCTCAATATCTAATATCTCATAAACAATACATAGATGTTAGAGTGTTTCACCTCTAAATGCTTTCTGCTCATCTTAGTTTATTGCTATTATTATTAATTTGTTGTATCTTTCTTTTCCTGGGTCCAAAAGTTAGAGATTTTTCTATTGCTATTGTAAGTTTTCTTTATTTATATTCCCTGGAAAGAAAATTTACCATTTCATATGCTTAATATTTTTTCTTGCATCTTAGGCCATCTTTAGAAAGTGTACTCCTTTTCATGAGTTTGTTGAAAAGAAATACAGATTGTATTTGTTTTAAATATTTTTTATTTATTCATCATTTTCAAAATATAACTTTGTGCATGCTAAGTCATTTCGGTCATGTTGTACTGTTTGTGACCCTGTGGACTTTAGCCCTCCAGGCTCCTCTGTCCATAGGGATTGTTCAGGCAAGAATATTGGAGTGGGTTGCCATACCCTCCTCCAGGTGATCTTTCCTACCCAGGGATCAAACCTGCATCTCTATGTCTCCTACATTGGTAGGTGTGTTCTATACCGCTAGAGCCACCTAGGAAGCCCAAGTGAAATATAACTTCGCTAGTATGCAATTCAAGGTTTATATTTGGCTTCTTTCAAGCTTCCCTGATAGCTCAGTTGATAAAGAATCCTCCTGCAATGCAGGAGACCCTGGTTTGATACCTGGGTCAGGAAGATCCGCTGGAGAAGGAATAGGCTACCCACTCCAGTATTCTTGGGCTTCCCTTGTGGCTCAGCTGGTAAAGAATCTGCCTGCAACCCAGGAGACCTGGGTTTGATCCCTGGGTTGGGAAGATTACCTGGAGAAGGGAATGGCTACCCACTCCAGTATTCTGGCCTGGATAGTCCATGGGATCCCAAAGAGTTGGACATGACTGAGCAACTTGCACTCACTCAGTCTCTCAAGCACTTCAAAGGTATTCCACTGATTTCTGGCTTCTATTCTTGCATCTAGAAGTTGGATGTCAGTCTAAATATTTTTATTTGTAGACCATCTGTCTTTTATTTCTGACTATATTTTACGTATTTTATTTACTTTTTTCCTGCAGTTTTACCATAGGAGAATTTATTGATTTCTTTGTATTTAGTTATGAATTTCTTTGTGTTTATCCTGCTTAATAAAGTTTAATAAGACATTATGTCTTTTACCAATTCTACAGTTGGTCTATTATCTGTTTGACTATTGCTTTTGTTGTGTTTCCATAGCTATAACTTTAAGTTTGCCAGTTAGTTATAAGACTTCTCACGTATGAAGGAGACGAAGGAATTCTGTGTATATGTAGTTTTAATTTTTGTCCTAGTTTTGTATTCAAAAAACACAGGGATGGAGAAAAAAATCATATATCACAAGACAAAATGATAACCAAGGGAAGGAAAGAAGTGTACTTCTGTACTTATATTTTTCAGGATGATAGGTCACTTTTAGGCTATATTTCCCATAATCTGAGGGAATAGAGTCTCAGGAGTTGAGATATATGAGATGGGAAGTTTTTCCTTCCCCTGACACAGTCAGGAAAGTATATTCTAACCTAAACTGGGGAGAAAAAACTCATTCATTCATAGTACAGTGTTGTATATCCTGTAGGCTTTCAACAATATAATTGATGATGATGATGCTGTGACAGTCTTATATGTACTTGTCTTTAGTCCTTGATATTATAGCTTTCATTATTCTGACTACATGTAGCAGTGTAAACTACAAAGTCAGTTGATACAAACTGGGTTTTCAGGAGGTAAAGAGATGTCAGATTTCAAAATAATACTTTATTTCTTCTGGATTTCTCCCTTATTCAAAAACACTTTTAGAGACAGCTTTTCTCTTTATTATTCCTTTACAGAAATCATCCCTGATTGCAATAAGCTCTGTCTCCAATTTTTTTGACAGACATCTGAGAATTATGGCACTAGCATTTACCCTCTTGTTCACATCAAACTGTTCCTTCTGTTCTTGGAATAATTCGCAAGATATGATATTTGAGCAACGTAGGCTTAAAGGACACAGGCAATTTATGTTTTGTCAATGATAGTGACCTCTGGTTTTTGAAAGAAAGCCCTGACCCTTTAGACCATCTCTAAAGCCAGTGTGCACTGTGCTTTAAAGGCTAAAATCAAGATATATCATAGGATAGAGATATTTTGAAACTCACACATGTACCCCAAGATTTTATTCCAGTACTTCCATTTTCTGTATTAGGAAACTAAGTACAAGAAACTCTAATTTGCCCAACACATATTTATTTAGTTGCTAAAATACTTATTCTGCACATCATAATAAATCAATTAGCTCATCAATTTTACCGGCATTCCTATTTTTCAACACAAATCAGTGTTGTGTAATTGTTCAATAAAGAATATATTATAAATTAGAGATTGATTTATAAAGAGGAAGGCATACATGTTATCTACATTATTGCTACCAAAAGCCTAATTTGGCCAGTGATGGGTATGAAGCCCTCTTTTTCACGCATTGACCCCTACTCAAGCATTTGTCTCAATATTTTTCATGGAGCTTTCCCAGGGAAATGATTCAGTACATCACAGACCTTGGAAAATTTTTCCTCACTTTTGTCAACTTGCCTGCATACCCATTTTGAAAGATAAAACAAATCCTTGAGAGAATAATAAATCTTTCCTTTTTCAATTCCAAGCTTTTCATTTAGTACCATTATCTCTATTTTTCTCTGCAATCCATATCTTACAAATGATGGTTTCCTACATTTTTTGGGAAAAAATCAGATAATTCATTCATGTTAAGAACTGATAATTAATGATGCTTATCTTAGTTATGTGTGTACTTTCACAAAAGCCTCGATGAAGAAAATTTTTATGTAAGTTTTAAAACATCAGATATTAGTGTCAGGAGGCTACAGGCTAATTTGTCAATTTACTAGATAGTCTTATGGAGTGGAATATTGCAATATTTGTCTCTTATCCCTACTGAATAATCACGAACTTTCAAAAGTGATCATTGGTTTTAGCCTTAGAAATGTTGCTGTGCTTCAGCTCTCTAGCATGTTTCTTAAAAATTAAGATAACAAACATCATTTATTTGCTGGAGCAGTTGATAACACGGCCATTGTTCCTTCTTACCTTTTAAATTTGGCACACAGTAATTTAGATTTGACTATGCGCCTTACACTTTTCCAAGTACTTTATAAATATTAACTATGTAGTCCTCAATACAAAAAAAAAATTGAGGTAGGTCCTATTATTAATCCCATCACATAAATGAAGAAGCTAAGGTTAAGTAATATGTCTGGTCAAATACATGGTTGATAAGGATCATCTTTCAGTGGATTCTTAAGGCAATATATTCAGAATCTAAACATTACAGTAACTTTATAAAGAAAGAATACAACCTTACCCATCATAATTTGGAAAGAAAATACACATTTTACAGTGTATAATCCTCTGTGTTTTTGCTATTCATTATACCAGGAAACTAGGAGTAAAAAGTGGGATGATTGGAATGCCTGATTTGGCAGGATATTCTCTTTCCAGGATATTTCAGAATATAGAAATGGACTTTTTTTGAACCAGAGATTTTTGCTGGAGTCTTACTACACAATGCTTGAATATATGAAGGTCTCATCACCTGGAGAAATTATATAGCTTTCATTATCTCATAATATAAGGGGCCATAAAGCTCAATGACTTTTGACCGTTTTTGAGGATTGAGATCACTCACTCTGTGATCTTGAACCACCTAATTTCTTTCATAGTCACACTCACAAGCTTGTGCCATGGAGTCTGTTTTTAAGAATGGAATTTTGCTTACCAGAATATCTATACTTTAAGATTAGAACGTTATAAAATAACAAAGTAATGTAAAGACTACTGATTAAGATTCTACCACTGGAGATGCCAAGACATTCGTTTTAGTCACAAAGAAGTTCCTTTACTAACGATCTTAGCCTTTTTGATGTATTGAAGATATTAATTTATTTTATTGGAATTTTTTAAAAAATTGAAAATAAGTCAGTATTTCTCTGTGGTCAGATATCGTAAGAAATAACTTAAGGGGTTAATTATCGCACATAAGCAACATTCCTATTAGTTGGAAACAAGTAAGACACTGAGACTTGGCAGTAACTGAATTCTGTACGTGAACGGAATGTGTTAGTTGCTCAGTCGTGTCCGACTCTTTGTGACCCCATGGACTGTAGCCCACCAGGCTCCTCTGTCCATGGGATTCTCCAGGCAGGAATACTGGATTAGGTTGTCATTTCCTTCTTTAGGGGATCTTCCTGACCCAGGGATCGAACCCAGGTCTCCTCCATTGCAAACATATTCTTTACCATCTGCGCTGTGAAGAAGCCCCTAACTATTTAATATTTTAATTAATTTTTAGTGTATGATCTCTTGCTTACATTTTATTATCATATTTCTTGACTGGTTCTTCAGATTTTTTTTAAAACTGCCGAAAATAGTTAATTAACTATAAAACAGACTTCTGTTTACAGTAAAAAGATCCTTATATGTTTCTTACTTGAGTTGTTTGGTGTTTATCTTTCTAATATGGATAAATAACACATTTATTTTTTATATAATGGCACTTATTAGAAATTTATTGAAGGTATTATAACTGTACCTTATCAATAGTTGAATATTCTTCTTACATGGGAGTAAAAATATATGTTGTGGTATGTTATAAAACGTATTCCTCATTGTCATTAGGTTTGAACTATAAAAAGTGGCAGAAAATAATATTATAGATAATAAAGCTATTATAAAGATTAACTAGATGTTAAAATTTTTCCATAATTGTTTCAGATGGCTCTTTCTGCATGTGTATATCAGTTCAGTTCAGTTGCTCAGTCGTGTCCGACTCTTTGCGACCCCATGAATTGCAGCACGGCAGGCCTCTCTGTCCATCACCAACTCCCAGAGTCTACCCAAACCCATGTCCATCGAGTCAGTGATGCCATCCAACCATCTCATCCTCTGTCGTCCTCTTGTCCTCCCGCCCCCAATCCTACCCAGCATTAGGGTCTTTTCCAATGAGTCAATACTTCGCATGAGGTGGCCAAAGTATTGGAGTTTCAGCTTCAACATCAGACCTTTCAATGAACACCCAGGATTGATCTCTTTTAGGATGGATTGATTGGATCTCCTTACAGTCCAAGGGACTCTCAGGAGTCTTCTCCAACACCACAGTTCAAAAGCATCAATTCTTCGGTGCTCAGCTTTCTTCACCGTCCAACTCTCACATCCATACATGACCACTGGAAAAACCATAGCCTTGACTAGACGGACTTTTGTTGGCAAAGTAATGTCTCTGCTTTTAAATATGCTATCTAGGTTGGCCATAACCTTCCTTCCAAGGAGTAAGCGTCTTTTAATTTCATGGCTGCAATCACCATCAGCAGTGATTTTGGAGCCCCAAAAAATAAAGTCTGACACTGTTTCCACTGTTTCCCCATCTATTCCCCAAGAAGTGATGGGACCAGATGCCATGATCTTAGTTTCCTGAACGTTGAGCCTTAAGCCAAATTTTTCACTCTCCTCTTTCACCTTCATCAAGAGGCTCTTTAGTTCTTCTTCACTTTCTGCCATAAAGGTGGTGTCATCTGCATATCTGAGGTTATTGATATTTCTCCCAGCAATCTTGATTCCAGCTTGTGTTTCTTCCAGCCCAGCGTTTCTCATGATGTACTCTGCATATAAGTTAAATAAGCAGGGTGACAATATACAGCCTTGACGTACTCCTTTTCCTATTTGGAACCAGTCTGTTGTTCCATGTCCAGTTCTAACTGTTGCTTCCTGACCTGCATACAGGATTCTCAAGAGACAGGTCAGATGGTCTGGTATTCCCATCTCTTTCAGAATTTTCCACAGTTTATTGTGATCCACACAGTCAAAGGCTTTGGCATAGTCAATAAAGCAGAAATAGATGTTTTTCTGGAACTCTCTTGCTTTTTCGATGATCCAGCGGATATTGGCAATTTGATCTCTGGTTCCGCTGCCTTTTCTAAAACCAGCTTGAACATCTGGAAGTTCAAGGTTCACATATTGCTGAAGCCTGGCTTGGAGAATTTTGAGCATTATTTTACTAGCATGTGAGATGAGTGCAATTGTGCGGTAGTTTGAGCCTTCTTTGGCATTGCCTTTCCAAGTCTATGCCCCGACCAGTAACGCCAAAGAAGCTGAAGTTGAACGGTTCTATGAAGACCTACAAGACCTTCTAGAATGAACACCCAAAAAAGATGTCCTTTTCATTATAGGGGACTGGAATGCAAAAGTAGGAAGTCAAGAAACACCTGGAGTAACAGGCAAGTTTGGCCTTGAGTACAGAATGAAGCAGGGCAAAGGCTAATAGAGTTTTGCCACGAGAATGCACTGGTAATAGCAAACACCCTATTCCAACAACACGAGAAGACTCTACACGTGGACATCACCAGATGGTCAACACTGAAATCAGATTGATTATATTCTTTGCAGCCAAAGATGGAGAAACTCTATACAGTCAGCAAAAACAAGACCAGGAGCAGACTGTGGCTCAGATCATGAACTTCTTATTGCCAAAATCAGACTTAAATTGAAGAAAGTAGAGAAAACCACTAGTCCATTGAGGTATGACCTAGATCAAATCCCTTATGAGTATACAGTGGAAGTGACAAATAGATTTAAGGGACTAGACCTGATAGACAGAGTGCCTGATGAACTATGGACAGAGGTTCATGACATTGTACAGGAGACAGGGATCAAGACAATCCCCATGTAAAAGAAATGCAAAAAAGCAAAATGGCTGTCTGAGGAGGCCTTACAGATAGCTGGGAAGAGAAGAGAAGCGAAAAGCATAGGAGACACGGAAAGATATTCCCATCTGAATGCAGAGTTCCAAAGAATAGCAAGGAGAGATAAGAAAGCCTTCCTCAGCGATCAATGCAAAGAAATAGAGGAAAACAACAGATTGGGAGACTAGAGATCTCTTCAAGAAAATTAGAGATACCAAAGGAACATTTCATGCAAAGATAGGCTCGATAAAGGACAGAAATGGTAGGGACCTAACAGAAGCAGAAGATATTAAGAAGAGGTGGCGAGAATACACAGAAGAACTGTACAAAAAAGGTCTTCACGACCCAGATAATCACGATGGTGTGATCCCTCACCTAGAGGCAGATATCCTGGAATGTGAAGTCAAGTGGGCCTTAGAAAGCATCACTGCGAACAAAGCTAGTGGAGGTGATGGAATTCCAGTTGAGCTATTTCAAATCCTCAAAGGTGATGCTGTGAAAGTGCTGCACTTGATATGCCAGCAAATTTGGAAAACTCAGCAGTGGCCACAGGACTGGAAAAGGTCAGTTTGCATTCCAGTGCCAAAGAAAGGCACGTGTATATATTTCCCTCTTAATATAAAATGCAGTACATTAGACTAGAGCCCCAGCTTCAGCTCTAAGACTGTCCATACCCAGAGTAACTATTCTTTAGAATTTAGGTGTATCCTTCAGTTTTGTGTCCTTATATACAACTAAAACTCCTATGTTCTATTGCTTTATAAAGATTTTAAAACATTTGAAATTTTGATATTATATAATACACATGTAGATCCGTATTTTCTCAACATTATGATTTTGAGATTTATCCACATTGATTCCTATGTCTTGTTTATTCAGTGTAATTCTATAAACATAATTTTTTTATTATTAAAGTATCTCTTATAATTTTCAATTCGAAGAATATATAAATTGTTATTCAGTTCAGTTCAGTCGCTCAGTCATGTCTGACTCTTTGCGACCCTATGAATCGCAGCACGCCAGGCCTCCCTGTCCATCATCAACTGCCGGAGTTTACCCAAACCCATGTCCATCGAGTTGGTGATGCCATCCAGCCATCTCATCCTCTGTCATCCCTTTCTCCTCCTGCCCCCATTCCTTCCCAGCATTAGGGTCTTTTCCAATGAGTCAACACTTTGCCTGAGGTGGCCAAAGTATTGGAGTTTCAGCTTCAACATCAGTCCTTCAGTGAACACCCAGGACTGATCTCCTTTAGGATGGACTTTTTGGATCTTCTTGCAGTCCAAGGGACTCTCAAGAGTCTTCTCTAACATCACAGTTCAAAAGCATTAATTCTTTGGCGCTCAGCTTCCTTCACTGTCCAACTCTCACATCCATACATGACTACTGGAAAAACCACAGCCTTGACTATATGGACCTTTGTTGGCAAAGTAATGTCTCTGCTTCTAAATATGCTATCTAGGTTGGCTATAACCTTCCTTCCAAGGAGTAAGCGTCTTTCAATTTCATAGCTGCAATCACCATCAGCAGTGATTTTGGAGCCCCCCCCAAAAAAGTCTGACACTGTTTCCACTGTTTCCCCATGTATTTCCCATGAAGTGATGGGATCAGATGCCATAATCTTAGTTTTCTGAACGTTGAGCTTTAAGGCAACATTTTCCCTTCTCCTCTTTCACTTTCATCATGAGGCTGTTTAGTTCTTCTTCACTTTCTGCCATAAGGGCGGTGTTATCTGCATATCTGAAGTTATTGATATTTCTCCCGGCAATTTTGATTCCAGCTTGTGTTTCTTCCAGCCCGCGTTTCTCATGATGTGCTCTGCATATAAGTTAAATAAGCAGGGTGACAATATACAGCCTTGACGTACTCCTTTTCCTATTTGGAACCAGTCTGTTGTTCCATGTCCAGTTCTAACTGTTGCTTCCTGACCTGCATACAGGTTTCTCAAGAGACAGGTCAGATGGTCTGGTATTCCCATCTCTTTCAGAATTTTCCACAGTATATTATATATGTATATATATAAAATATTGCAATAAAATTTCTCCCTTCTTCCCTTTATTCTTTGCCCCTTCCTTCTTTCCTTCCTTCCTTTCTTTCTTTACACAAATATCTGAGAGCCAAATGTATGTTTGGCACTATTCTAGGCCCTTGGGATATATCAATCAACAATGCAAAAATCTCTGAACCCCTGGGCTAAAACAGCACTAATCTAGGAGGTTCATCTCTTCCTGGGGCTTCTGAGATGGCAAAATGCTTATATTTTTGTCTTCCATCTCTGCTGGTCACTGTAACTCTATAGTAGTTTTATATTTTTAAAAGGTATAGAAGCTTTATTTTTAAAAAACTTGCTTTGTGATTTTAATTACTGTGGATGCCCTTTTATTTGAAATTTTTTTTTATCATAGTATAGTTGATTTATAAGGTTGTGTCAGTTTCAGGTGTATAGCAAAGAGATTCAGTTTTACATACATACATATACATTATTTTTCATATTCTTTTTCATTGTAGGTTATTATAAGGTATTGAATATGGTTCCCTTTGCTATACAGTAAATCCTTGTTTATCTATTTTTTATATAATACTGTTCATCTGTTAATCAAAAACTCCTAATTTATTTCTCCCTTGCCCATTCTCCTTTGGTAACCATGAGTTTGTTGTTTATGTCTGTTCGTCTGTATTTGCTTTGTAATTAAGTTATTTCTATTATTGTTTAGATTCCACATATAAGTGATATCATATATTTGTTTTTGTCTGACTTGTTTCACTTAGTATGATAATATCTAGGTCCATCCATGTTGCAGCAAATAGCATTATTTCATCCTTTCTATGGTTGAGTAATATTCTGTTGTATATATACACCACATCTTCTTTATCCATTCATCTGTTGATGGAAATTTATGTTACCTCTATGACTTAGATACTATAAATATTGCTGCCATGAATACTGAGGTCAGTTAGACTTTTCATCTTTTCTGGATATGTTTTTAATAATAAAAGCATAACTTTTAAAGTACCTTTAAACATAAAACTATCCAGTAGTGTCCAGCACATAACAAAGAGGGCATTGTAGGTAGAGAAAATGGCAAAGTTGAAATGGCAAACATAATTAGCTGCATGTTTTGTCCTGAATATTGCAAGTATTCCAGGTTGGCTGAAGCACAGGATATACGTGTAGGGTTCTAAAAGAGATTATGTCTACAAAACTAGATTGTGCCCTATGATAGGCTGTTGCTTTGAACCTCAGCCTTCATATTGCCTACTAGTTAAGAACATTTCTTTAATTGAGTTAAATATTTCTGTTAATCTGTTTTGCTTTAACTTCATTTAATTAATATACCTTTTCTATGAAAATTGTGAAACATAAATGTTAGCCTTACAGTATGGGAGCTGCCCAAATTATTAATAAGTTTTTCTTATAAAAAATGATGCCTGAATTCAATTTACTCATATGAACACTAAATCCAAAATATTTATTCCAGTTATTTTCACACTGTTTAATTCCAAATACTCTTACCATTCTGTATATTTACTGTACTGAGATAATACCACCAACTTCATGTAGAAAATAAACCCTTGATATTGGAATTTTCTTACTAAAATTGTTCTTTTTTATTTTTTTAAAGACCTGAATTCTTTGTTTTTGTTTTTAATAATTACTTATTTATTTAATTTTGGCTTTGTCAGGTCTTAGTATTGGCACATGGGATCTTCACTGCAGTGCACAGGTTTCTCTCTACTCATGATGTGCAGCGCTTAGAGCACGTGAGCTCTGCAGTTGTGGCACGTGGGCTCCAGGGCAAATGGGCTCAGTAGTTGTGGCACACAGGCTTATTTGCCTCACTGTATATGGATCTTAGTTCCTGGACTAGGGATCTAACCCACATTCCTTGCATTGGAGGGAAAATTCTCAACCACTGGACCACCAGGGAAGTCCCTTACCCAAACATTCGTATATCATTTTGGGGTTTTGGCCCAAATTATATATGTACTTTTATTTTCACAATATATACTTTTACTTTTCAACTTGTTGCTGACTTTTTGAATCTGGTTAGGCAGACAAGTGCTTATTTTCACCTTATCTAGACTGGGCATGAAAGGAACCATCTCAATTATAGTGTGAAGTATTAATCGCTCAGTCGTGTCTGACTCTTTACGATCCTATGGACTGTAGCCTGCCAGGCTCCTCTGTCCATGGGATTCTCCAGGCAAGAATACTGGAGTGGGTCACAGTTTCCTTCTCTAGGGGATCTTCCCAACCCAGGGATTAAACCTGGGTTTCCTGCACTGTGGGCAGTTTTCCCACAATCTGAACTACAAGTAAAAATACTCCAATAGAAACAAAAAAAAATACTCCAATAAATACTCTAATAAAAAGCAACTATTACTCTAATTAAAAAAAAAACAAACAGAAACTAACACAACATAAAGCAACTAAACTCCAAAAAAATTAAGAAAAAAAAAATTGAACATATATACAAACTAACACTGAAAAAATAGAAAAAATGGATAGACAAGAATTAATTTTTTCAAATACTAGAATGCTACCATATGCAGTGTCCATAAATCAGTTATAGTAATTAGCTAGGAAATATGGATGATGGATATCATTCATGGTTTATGTTGTATTAACCAAAGAGAGGAGAATTTCCTTAAGAGTAATTGAACTAGAAGTCTATCTTACTAGAAATAAAATTGTATTTGAGGTTCATTTAACTGAGCAGTATAGAAATAAGCAATTAGAACTATCTCTGGGATGAACCTATATAAGGTATTAGTTTGCTAAAATGCATCCCCAAACTTACTTTCTGCTATTCAGGCAGCAGGCAACTCCCAATCCTCTTAAAATTGTGCTTCCACTTTTTCTTGACACCTTTAAAATTTCCAGAGATGTTTGTAGGAGAGAGGAATACAGACAGTGGCAAAACCATAAGTCCTGAAAGAAGACTGCTGTGAACATAGTAAAAATATTTGTGATAGACAACACTAATTGGTAATGCAATAATGGTTCAAGCAACTAGTGCGCAGTAAGAGAGAGTCACAAATTTGAAACATAGAATATGGGCTAAAGTGAAACAGTCTCAATTCGATTAAATAACTTCACAGAAATTGTGTATTTTGACCTACTAAACAAAAACTGTGTTTTGTTTTTTATTTTACTTGTTTTATTTGTCTCTTGATTTTTTCCATAAGCTTTCCTTTTATATAAAAGATCTTGGTGCAGTTTCTCTGCCATTCAAAATAGCTTTATATAGAAGCTTTTCAGGGAAATCTAGTCTCTCTCAAACAGGTAATTTTAATAACCTAATTAGATTGTCTGAGTGCTTCACAGTTATAATGATAGACAATATATAAACACCCTGGCTGTCATCTGCACACACAGCATAGCCAAATTTGCATTTGAATAGTTGACATAATGTATTTTTTGCTTTTGGATCCACTGCATCATGCATTCTTTTAGTCTTTTGTAAAAGAAAAATCTGCAGCAAAATTGCAGAAAGCCTTGTTAATTCATTTTTTAATGAATAATGCCCTTTGGCATTCTCTTTGATAGTCATGGTTTGCTGGAATGAACAGCATGCACTTCTCTTTTTGGATTACTACAGCCTTTTTCAAGCTTGAATATGCCTTGGGGGTAAAATAGATGGTTATCCATTTGTACCCAGGAGGGAAAGTACTTAGATGAATACCAAAATAGAAGTATTGGGGTGCATAACGAATTTGCTTAGTGGAGGTTAAGGGCTAAATGACTGTCCATGGAATAACATTTTAATAGGATGTATAGATTAAGGTCATAACTTAATGTACAATGTGAATTAACTAATTCAGGTAGTTTCTCTGACAGTATCAGTTCAGTTTAGTTCAGTTCAGTCACTCAGATGTATCCGACTCTTTGCAACTCCATGAACCGCAGCATGCCAGGCCTCCCTGTCCATCAACAACACTGGAAGTTTACCCAAACTCATGTCCATTGAGTCGGTGATGCCATTCAACCATCTCATGTTCTGTCATCCCCTTCTCCTCCCACCTTCAATCTTTCCCAGCATCAGGGTCTTTTCAAATGAGTCAGCTCTTCGCATCAAGTGGCCAATTTATGGGAGTTTCAGCTTCAACATCAGTCCTTCCAATGAACACTCAGGCCTGATCTCCTCTAGGATGGAGTGGTTAGCAAACAGTAATTTCGTCTAGTCAAAGCTATGGTTTTCCAGTAGTCATGTATGGATGTGAGAGTTGGACTATAAAGAAAGCTGAGCACCAAAGAATTGATGCTTTTGAACTTTAGTGTTGGAGAATACTCTTGAGAGTCCCTTGGCCTGCAAGGACATCCAACCAGTCCACCCTAAAGGAGATCAGTCCTGGGTGTTCATTGGAAGGACTGATGTTGAAGCTGAAACTCCAATACTTTGGCCACCTGATGAGAAGAGCTGACTCATTTGAAAAGACCCTGACGCTGGGAAAGACTGAGGGCAGGAGGAAAAGGGGACGACAGAGGATGAAATGGTTGGATGGCATCACCGACTCGATGGACATGGGTTTGGGTGAACTCCGGGAGTTGGTGATGGACAGGGAGGCCTGGCGTGCTGCAGTCCATGGTGTCACAAGGTGTCAAACATGACTAAGTGACTGAACTGAACTGAACTGAAACTATGTTTTGCTTTGTTTTTGTGTACTTTTATGGGCCAAAGTTAAAATTAAAAAACAAGTCATTTTAATAAGTATTCATTGAGTGAGTACAAAAATCCAGTTACTATGCAGAGAGCTGAGGATATAGGCAAGCATGAAATGTTATCTCTAACTTTAAGATTTATATCATATCAGAGGAGACAGACAAGTATCTAGATAACTACAATGAAATGTGGTAAGTAGCATAATAGAAATATAGCAAGTAAAATTATAACTAAATGGAAAGAACAATTCATTTTGTATGGAGGAACATCTGGGTAGATTTTACAAACCCCGTTAACACTTGAATTGAAAATCTTGAAGCACTACTTGACTTTTGGCAGGTATAAAGAGATGCCTAAGGATTTCAAGAAAGGGAGCACTGCAGGCAAAACACTGGGTCAGGGGAAATCCTTGGGTAATGGTGAGGATGAAGATAAGAGGAAAGTCTGGAGGAGTCCTGGGAAATAGCAAGACATGAAGCTGGGAAAATGATGTTGGGATCAGTTTCAAATTAAATTTGCATTTGTATAATTAGTCTACTCCAAGATCTGACAATCTGGTACCAGTGGTGATTCCTGGACAATTTATGTGTGTTTATCAATTGTTTTCAAACAGTTGCCATTGAATATCAGTGAATATTTTAATAATTTGGAATCAGAACAAAATGCTAAATTAGTTCATTTTGTTGGTATTTCCTTTTGGTATTGTTAACTGTGGTCTCTCCCAAGAGTAACATCAATGAAGCAAAAGATAAAAATTGTATAAATGTAATAGAGTTTATAGGTGTGGAATTAAAGAGCCCATTCCATCAAAATTAAGCTCACTTCTATTAGCAAAAATATCTTTACTTTTTCTTAACATTAAAAATGAATGACATATCAGGGATGCACCATTTACCAAATGCACGTGTGAAACATGAACGAATTTTTTTTCTCACATCCATTTCTTACCTGTTTTGTTGCTTGGCATTGTATAACTTGGGGCTGAGAGTATAGGCTGCTTTGTTCAAGTTCCTGTAGAAGTTAAATCAATCAGGAAGCAGTGGTGTTGGATTAGCGGGTGGACCTAAGGGAGAAGTCAGGATGATTTTCCTTCTTTCTCTGGAAGACCCCATATTCCCCCCTCAGCTCTGACAAAATGGTCTCTAAATGGTTCCAGCAGCTTATAGTTCACTGGTTTTCTGGGTGCCAGTTTCACCACTTCTTGACTTTATAATACACTTGGAGCTTGTAGTATCTCCTGCTGTTGCTAATGTCTCACCATCCCCAGTTTGATCTCGTTAGCTCTTCCATTACCAGTGTGACAAACTCCTTTTATTTCAGATATTTTGAGAGAAATTTCTGTTCCCTTAGATGGAACCTGACTGATGTATGTATGTGTGCTCAGTCGTTCAGTCGTGTCCAACTTTTTGTGACACCTTGCACTATAGCCCACCAGCATCTCTGCCCATGGAATTTTCCAGTCAAGAATATTGGAGTGATTTGCCACGTCCTACTCCAGGGGATCTTCCTGGTCCAGGGAGCGGGTTTGTCTTCACAGCTCTTCCATTACCAGTGTGACAAGCTTCTATTCAAACATTTTGAGAGAAGTTGCTGTTTCCTTAGATAGAATTGACTTATACACCACCTTAAAAATATCTTCCCAGTTGCCTTAAGAGGTTATTACTTTAACCCTTCCTTACAGATAAAAAACAATGAGATGGAAAGTCTGTAAATCTATCAAGTTTCAGTGAATCCCAAACTAATGCTACTCTATACTACAAAAAAATTCATTTTGCAAAAGCCCTTTCTAAGAAAGCAAGGAGAAGAGGAATATAAAGGAGTGCTTGAACTCTCAGCTGATTTCAGTCATCTTCCTCATTACCAAGCTGCATAGTAAATCTCATTAGGACTCAGGTTTGATAATCTTGTCTTTAAGGTCTTCCTCAACAGCATCCACAAATTCCTGCCCTCATCGTAGAAGTTAGAATGGAAGAAGGACATTTCTTCCTGCTAGTTCAGATTTAGAGGAGGCTTCTGCCTCATTTTCAAGTTTTAATTTTTTTCTTTTATCTTAGATAAAAAATTCAAGCCATTAGGAAATACTGAAAGAAAATTACTATAGTTTGTTTTTTCTAATCTTTTTTATAGTTTTCTTTTTATTGAGTATTTCCAACCACTACTTGACATAATTAAAACTTAACACATCAAAATCACCTCTTTAAAAATATATAGTATTTCTAGCAAGTTGAACTTAAAAGGGGTAAGATATTCAGAAATTAATGCCAAGTCTCTAATTCTTTATCTCTCTTTCTTTGTGTTTAGTTATATTCCTGTTTCTCTCTCTCTTTTTTTTAGTTTGATGATTCAATAACAATATATTTTATTTTTTTGCTGAATCAGTAGACAAAATATTTTTCACTGGCATAAAATCTCAAAACAAGGATTTCAAGGATATGTTTTGAACAGCAGGCATTCACTGGATAAAAATAGCTGTGGTTTTATGTAGCTGAATTTTCCGCAAGCTTTGATAGTTTTTGTTTGTTTATTTGTTTTCTTAATGTTCTTTTCAGGGAAGGGTAAACTTCCAAAAATGTGTCAGAAACCACTGATTTTTATCTGTAAGATTCTTAGGCATTGAACAAGGTGATGTTTAGTAGAATTAAAGGTCTTATAATTTGGGGTATTAGCAGTTAATTTTCTCAACATTTACTGTACCCAAAACTCTCTTGAGAGATGTAGAAAATGCACAGATGAAATTAACCAACCATGAAGCAAAAAATGAAGCATGCACAGGGATCATACAGGTTTCAGTTAAGGCAACTTCAAATATTGGAGAAAATGGAGTATCAACAGAAAATAGCATCCATTCAAAATTTGATAATGGAAAATGTGTCTAAATTTGATATAATTTCAACATTTTGTTTGAACCACCCTTTGAAATATTCATTTCAACAGAAAGGTAGATGCAGTGAGATAACAAAGATAACAAAGAATGCAAGTAAGCAAGTCACAACCAATCTAGAAGTATTATTTTGGGGGGCCTAATTACCTACACCTTAAGATCAATAAGGTTTCATTCTAAGCTGTTAAAAATTATGTTCAAAAATCTGTCTCTCTCTCTCTCTCTTATATATATATATATATATATATATATATATATATATATATATTCATGTTTGACAAGGTGATAGGGTCAAATTGAAATCCAATAGGCTAGAATACTTTGGTCTTTAAATAGGTATTACAAAATTTTCTTATTTAGTGGAGCTAATGAATTTAAACTCCAACTAAAAGTGTATTATTGTGTCTGTATTTTGTGTATGCAATATGCTGTTTAAGGTTGTACCTACAGGGTACATTTTAGGCAATAACTTATTAAATGTAATGAAATAAAAATGAAAGTGATTCTCCCACCAGAGAGGAATCTAACTATATATTGTTCAGCGCAGGTCTTTTCCTTAAAGACTTCAAGTGACGTGTACTAAGTTCATGTGTGAACTTTAGTATTTATTGTATATGTCACTTTGAATATATGGTTTATACTTCTCCACTTTGTAGATCATCTAAAATAGCTTCTTCATAGCAATTAAAAAAAATGTTAAAGAAGGTAATATAAGTTATAGGACTCAAAAGACTAAAAAAATGACAGTGAATTTTTAATCCTTTTTTTAACTCAACTCTGCCTATTCAGTACAAGGTGGTTTTCAATACACTAACACAAATGGACTTTGTGGTTTGGACCATTAAAAATTCTTAGTTATGAATGACAATAAAGTATTGTACTAATATTTATTTATAAGTCATATTTAATCTGAAAGCAAAAATTATATGGCAGTTTATTCCTAGAATTCTACTTTCCAAAATAAAAGTAATGTTCATTTTCTTCTTACATTTTATCAAAGAAATATTTAATAGTAAATGTGTTCCTAATGACTTCATGGCAAATAGATGGAGAAACAATGGAAACAGTGAGAGACTTTGTTTTTTTGGATTCCAAAATCACTGCAGATGGTGACTGCAGCCATGAAATTAAAACACACTTGCTTCTTGGAAGAAAGGTTATGGCCAACCTAGACAGCATATTGAAAAGCAGAAACATTACTTTGCTGACAAAGGTCCGTCTAGTCAAAGCTATGGTTTTTCCAGTAGTCATGCATGGATGTGAGAGTTGAACTATAAAAAAAGCTGAGCACTGAAGAATTGATGCTTTTGAACTGTGATGTTGGGAAGACTATTGAGATTCCCTTGGACTGCAAGGAGATCAAACCAGTCAATTGTAAAGGAAATCAGTCCTGCATATTCATTGGAAAGACTGATGCTGAAGCTGAAACTCCAATACTTTGGCCATCTGATGTGAAGAACTGACTCATTGGAAAAGACCCTGATGTTGGGAAAGATTGAAGGTAGAGGGAGAAGGAGACGACAGAGGATAAGATGGTTGGATGGCATCACTGACTCGATGGACTGAGTTTAAGAACAGTCCAGAAGTTGGTGATGGACAGGGAGGCCTGGTGTGCTGCAGTCCATGGGGTGCAAAGAGTCATACACGAATGAGCAACTGAACTGAACCGAACTGTGTTCCTGGTGATGATGCGGATATGAGTATTTATTTAGCAAAATGCAGATTCATTTCAAATGATTAAATACTTACTTCTTTAGAGGTATAGATTTCATACAGTGTGTGAAAACAGAGCATGGAAAAATAAGTGTTGGTAGAACTAATAGAAATGTAATCTGTCAAAAAGGATTATATTAAAGCAAAACAGCTGTCCTCTATTTGGTTTACAAGATCTCCTCCAAACTTAAACCAGGTTGGCTACGGTCTTAGATATACTCCAAAACTAATTAACAGAAATGGAAAAGGCATCGGGATTAAGGGGAATCAACAGTATCTTTCAAACATGATAATAACTAAAATGAGAACACTCTATGCACTAATAATGAAAGTTATCATTCAGATTCTCAGACTACTGGATTGAGAAGGCAATCAGAATGTCTATTCCTGTTAGATAGAGTGTTCTTTTACAGAAGTGTTGCCTGCAAGGAGCCTGGCTTGGAGAATTTTGAGAATTACCTTGCTAGCGTGTGAGATGAGTGCAATAGTGTGGTAGTTTGAGCATTCTTTGGCATTGCCATTCTTTGGTATTGAAATGAAAACGGACCATTTCCAGTCCTGTGGCAACTTGCTGAGTTTCCAAGTTTGCTGGCATATTGAATGCAGCACTTTCACAGCATCATCTTTGAGGATTTGAATTAGCTCAACTGGAATTCCATCACCTCCATAAGCTTTGTTCGTAGTGATGCTTCCTAAGGCCACTTGACATCACATTCCAGGATGTCTGGCTCTAGGTGAGTGATCACACCATCGTGATTATCTGGGTCATGAAGATCTTTTTTGTATAGTTCTTCTGTGTATCCTTGCCACCTCTTCTTAATATCTTCTGCTTCTGTTAGGTCCCTACCATTTCTGTCCTTTATTGAGCCCATCTTTGCATGAAATATTCCCTTGGCATCTCTAATATTCTTGAAGGGATCTCTAATCTTTCCCATTCTATTGTTTTCCTCTATTTCTTTACACTGATCACTGAGGAAGGCTTTCTTATCTCTCCTTGCTATTCTTAGGAACTCTGCATTCAGATGGGTATATCTTTCCTTTTCTCCTTTGCCTTTCACTTCTCTTCTTTTTCATAGTGATTTGCACTCATCTGACATACTAGCGGAGTATCATACATACGGCGGCTGCGACGGCTCGGCGCAGAAGCGAGGCGGCTGCGACGGCTCGGCGCAGAAGCGAGGCGGCTGCGACGGCTCGGCGCAGAAGAGTGGCTGAGTTAGGCCGGGCCGGGGGCCGGGGGCCGGGAGCCGGGGGCGGCGGCCGACAGGGGCTAGGCGAGGCCGGGGGCCGGGGGCGGCGGACGACAGGGTCTAAGGCCTGGCCGGGGGCCGGGGGCCGGGGGCCGGGGGCGGCGGACGACAGGGGCTAGGCCGGGCCGGGGGGCGGCGGCCGACAGGGGCTAGGCGGGGCCGAGAGCCCGGGGGCGGCAGACGACAGGGGCTAGGCCGGGCCGGGGGCGGGGGCGGACAGACAACAGGGGCTAGGCTGGGCCGGGGGGCGGCGGCCGACAGGGGGGCTAGGCCGGGCCGGGGGCCGGGGGCCGGCAGACGACAGGGGCTAGGCTGGGCCGGGAGCAGTGGCCGACAGGGGCTAGGCGGGGCCGGGGGCGGGGGCGGCGGCCGACAGGGGCTAGGCGGGGGCCGAGAGCCGGGGCGGCAGACGACAGGGGCTAGGCCGGGCCGGGGGCGGGGGCGGCAGACAACAGGGGGCTAGGCTGGGCCGGGGGGGGCGGCCGACAGGGGGCTAGGCCGGGCCGGGGGCCCGGGGGCGGCAGACGACAGGGGCTAGGCCAGGCCGGGGGCGGGGGCGGCAGACAACAGGGGCTAGGCTGGGCCGGGGGCGGCGGCCGACAGGGGCTAGGCGGGGCCGGGAGCAGTGGCCGACAGGGGCTAGGTCGGGGCCGGGGGGCGGGGGTGGCGGCCGACAGGGGCTAGGCGGGGCTGGGGGGCCGGGGCGGCGGCGGACGACAGGGGCTAGGCCGGGCCGGGGGGCAGACGACAGGGGCTAGGCCAGGCCGGGCCGGGGGCCGGGGGCGGCGGCCGACAGGGGCTAGGCCGGCCCGGGGCTGGGGGCGGGCGGCGGCGGCGAGAGGAATTACCCAAGGCCCAAGGAGCAGGGGCTGCGTGGGCACAGGAGGGCCAAGAGGAGTTACTCCACATTCAAGGTCCGGAGGGGCCGTCGTGAGTAGAAACCCATTGTCCAAGGTAAGGAGCAACGGCTGCACTTTGCTGGAGCAGCCGTGAAGAAATACCCCACGTCCAAGTTAAGAGAAACCCAAGTAAGACGGTAAGTTTTGCGAGAGGGCATCAGAGGGCAGACACACTGAAACTAAAATTACAGAAAACTAGCTAATCTGATCACACGGACCACAGCCTTGTCTATCTCAGTGAAACTAAGCCAAGCCGTGTGGGGCCACCCAAGATGGATGGTCATGGTGGAGAGGTCTGACAGAATGTGGTCCACTGGAGAAGGGCATGGCAAACCACTTCAGTATTCTTGCCTTGAGAACCCCATGAACAGTATGAAAAGGCAAAAAGATAGGACACTGAAGGATGAACTCCCCAGGTCAGTAGGTGCCCAATATGCTAATGGAGATCAGTGGAGAAATAACTCCAGAAAGAATGATGGGATGGAGCCAAAGCAAAAACGATACCCAGCTGTGGATGTGACTGGTGATAGATGCAAAGTCCGATGCTGTAAAGAGCAATATTGCATAGGAACCTGGAATGTTAGGTCCATGAATCAAGGCAAATTGGAAGTGGTCAAACAGGAGATGGCAAGAGTGAACGTCGGCATTCTAGGAATCAGCGAACTAAGATGGACTGGAATGGGTGAATTTGACTCAGATGACCATTATATCTACTACGGTGGGCAAGAATCCCTTAGAAGAAATGGAGTAGCCATCATGGTCAACAAAAGTGTCCAAAATGCAGTACTTGAATGCAATCTCAAAAATGATAGAATGATCTCTGTTCGTTTTCAAGGCAAACCATTCAATGTCACCGTAATCCAAGTCTATGCCCCGACCAGTAATGCCGAAGAAGCTGAAGTTGAACGGTTCTATGAAGACCTACAAGACCTTCTAGAACTAACACCCATAAAAGCTGTCCTTTTCATTATAAGGGACTGGAATGCAAAAGTAGGAAGTCAAGAAACACCTGGTGTAACAGGCAAGTTTGGCCTTGAGTACAGAATGAAGCAGGGCAAAGACTAATAGAGTTTTGCCACGAGAACGCACTGGTAATAGCAAACACCCTATTCCAACAACACAAGAGAAGACTCTATACATGGACATTACCAGATGGTCAACACCGAAATCAGATTGATTATATTCTTTGCAGCCAAAGTTGGAGAAGCTCTATACAGTCAGCAAAAACAAGACCGGGAGCGGACTGTGGCTCAGATCAGGAACTGCATATTGCCAAATTCAGACTTAAATTGAAGAAAGTAGGGAGAACCACTAGTCCATTGAGGTATGACCTAGATCAAATCCCTTATGAGTATACAGTGGAAGTGACAAATAGATTTAAGGGAACTAACCAGAATAGACAGAGTGCCTGATGACCAATACAAGGTGATTAAACCCCCCCCCCCCCCCCCCCCCCCCCCCCCCCCCCCCCCCCCCCCCCCCCCCCCCCCCCCCCCCCCCCCCCCCCCCCCCCCCCCCCCCCCCCCCCCCCCCCCCCCCCCCCCCCCCCCCCCCCCCCCCCCCCCCCCCCCCCCCCCCCCCCCCCCCCCCCCCCCCCCCCCCCCCCCCCCCCCCCCCCCCCCCCCCCCCCCCCCCCCCCCCCCCCCCCCCCCCCCCCCCCCCCCCCCCCCCCCCCCCCCCCCCCCCCCCCCCCCCCCCCCCCCCCCCCCCCCCCCCCCCCCCCCCCCCCCCCCCCCCCCCCCCCCCCCCCCCCCCCCCCCCCCCCCCCCCCCCCCCCCCCCCCCCCCCCCCCCCCCCCCCCCCCCCCCCCCCCCCCCCCCCCCCCCCCCCCCCCCCCCCCCCCCCCCCCCCCCCCCCCCCCCCCCCCCCCCCCCCCCCCCCCCCCCCCCCCCCCCCCCCCCCCCCCCCCCCCCCCCCCCCCCCCCCCCCCCCCCCCCCCCCCCCCCCCCCCCCCCCCCCCCCCCCCCCCCCCCCCCCCCCCCCCCCCCCCCCCCCCCCCCCCCCCCCCCCCCCCCCCCCCCCCCCCCCCCCCCCCCCCCCCCCCCCCCCCCCCCCCCCCCCCCCCCCCCCCCCCCCCCCCCCCCCCCCCCCCCCCCCCCCCCCCCCCCCCCCCCCCCCCCCCCCCCCCCCCCCCCCCCCCCCCCCCCCCCCCCCCCCCCCCCCCCCCCCCCCCCCCCCCCCCCCCCCCCCCCCCCCCCCCCCCCCCCCCCCCCCCCCCCCCCCCCCCCCCCCCCCCCCCCCCCCCCCCCCCCCCCCCCCCCCCCCCCCCCCCCCCCCCCCCCCCCCCCCCCCCCCCCCCCCCCCCCCCCCCCCCCCCCCCCCCCCCCCCCCCCCCCCCCCCCCCCCCCCCCCCCCCCCCCCCCCCCCCCCCCCCCCCCCCCCCCCCCCCCCCCCCCCCCCCCCCCCCCCCCCCCCCCCCCCCCCCCCCCCCCCCCCCCCCCCCCCCCCCCCCCCCCCCCCCCCCCCCCCCCCCCCCCCCCCCCCCCCCCCCCCCCCCCCCCCCCCCCCCCCCCCCCCCCCCCCCCCCCCCCCCCCCCCCCCCCCCCCCCCCCCCCCCCCCCCCCCCCCCCCCCCCCCCCCCCCCCCCCCCCCCCCCCCCCCCCCCCCCCCCCCCCCCCCCCCCCCCCCCCCCCCCCCCCCCCCCCCCCCCCCCCCCCCCCCCCCCCCCCCCCCCCCCCCCCCCCCCCCCCCCCCCCCCCCCCCCCCCCCCCCCCCCCCCCCCCCCCCCCCCCCCCCCCCCCCCCCCCCCCCCCCCCCCCCCCCCCCCCCCCCCCCCCCCCCCCCCCCCCCCCCCCCCCCCCCCCCCCCCCCCCCCCCCCCCCCCCCCCCCCCCCCCCCCCCCCCCCCCCCCCCCCCCCCCCCCCCCCCCCCCCCCCCCCCCCCCCCCCCCCCCCCCCCCCCCCCCCCCCCCCCCCCCCCCCCCCCCCCCCCCCCCCCCCCCCCCCCCCCCCCCCCCCCCCCCCCCCCCCCCCCCCCCCCCCCCCCCCCCCCCCCCCCCCCCCCCCCCCCCCCCCCCCCCCCCCCCCCCCCCCCCCCCCCCCCCCCCCCCCCCCCCCCCCCCCCCCCCCCCCCCCCCCCCCCCCCCCCCCCCCCCCCCCCCCCCCCCCCCCCCCCCCCCCCCCCCCCCCCCCCCCCCCCCCCCCCCCCCCCCCCCCCCCCCCCCCCCCCCCCCCCCCCCCCCCCCCCCCCCCCCCCCCCCCCCCCCCCCCCCCCCCCCCCCCCCCCCCCCCCCCCCCCCCCCCCCCCCCCCCCCCCCCCCCCCCCCCCCCCCCCCCCCCCCCCCCCCCCCCCCCCCCCCCCCCCCCCCCCCCCCCCCCCCCCCCCCCCCCCCCCCCCCCCCCCCCCCCCCCCCCCCCCCCCCCCCCCCCCCCCCCCCCCCCCCCCCCCCCCCCCCCCCCCCCCCCCCCCCCCCCCCCCCCCCCCCCCCCCCCCCCCCCCCCCCCCCCCCCCCCCCCCCCCCCCCCCCCCCCCCCCCCCCCCCCCCCCCCCCCCCCCCCCCCCCCCCCCCCCCCCCCCCCCCCCCCCCCCCCCCCCCCCCCCCCCCCCCCCCCCCCCCCCCCCCCCCCCCCCCCCCCCCCCCCCCCCCCCCCCCCCCCCCCCCCCCCCCCCCCCCCCCCCCCCCCCCCCCCCCCCCCCCCCCCCCCCCCCCCCCCCCCCCCCCCCCCCCCCCCCCCCCCCCCCCCCCCCCCCCCCCCCCCCCCCCCCCCCCCCCCCCCCCCCCCCCCCCCCCCCCCCCCCCCCCCCCCCCCCCCCCCCCCCCCCCCCCCCCCCCCCCCCCCCCCCCCCCCCCCCCCCCCCCCCCCCCCCCCCCCCCCCCCCCCCCCCCCCCCCCCCCCCCCCCCCCCCCCCCCCCCCCCCCCCCCCCCCCCCCCCCCCCCCCCCCCCCCCCCCCCCCCCCCCCCCCCCCCCCCCCCCCCCCCCCCCCCCCCCCCCCGGCCGGGCCGGGGGCCGGGGGCGGCAGACGACAGTTCAGTGACATTGTACAGGAGACACAGTGGATCAAGAACAATCAACAGGGGAAAAGAAATGCCGGGGGCGGCGGCCGACAGGGGCAGGCGGGCCTCGGGAGCAGTGGCCGACAGGGGCTAGCGGGCCGGGGCGGGGGTGGCGGCCGACATGCGGGCAAGAGCTGGTGCTGGGGGCCGGGGGCGGGCGGACTCGACAGGGGCTAAGGCCGGGCCGGGGGCAGGACGACAGGGGCTAGTGCCAGGCCGGGCGCGGGGGCCGGGGGCGGTCGGCGGGCCGACAGGGCTAGGCCGGCCGGGGGCTTGGGGCGGGCGGCGGCGGCGAGAGGAATTACCCAAGGCCCCAAGGACAAGGCTGCGTGGGCACAGGAGGGCCAAGAGAGTTACTCACATTCAAGGTCCGAGGGGCCGTCGTGAGTAAACCCATTGTCCCAAGGTAAGGAGCAACGGCTGCACATTTGCTGGCGCAGCCGTGAAGAAATACTCTCCCCCACGTCCAAGACAAGAGAACCCAAGTAAGACGGTAAGTTTTGGCGAGAGGGCATCAGAGGGCAGACACACATGAACCTAAAATTAACAGAAAACTAGCTAATCTGATGTACAGGAGACAGGGATCAAGACCTATCTCAAGGAAACTAAGCCATGCCGTGCTGGGGCCCACCCAAGATGGGGAGCTGGGTCTGGTGGACAGAGGTCTGACAGAATGTGGTCCACTGGAGAAGGGCAATGGCAAACCTCCACTCAGTATTCTTGACCCCGTTTGAGGAACCCCTGAACAGTATGAATAGGAAAAAGAATAGACACTGAAGATGAACCCAGGTTCAGTAGGTGCCCAATATTCTAATGGAGAACATGAGACAAATAACTCCAGAAAGAATGAACTGGATGGAGGCCAAAGCAAAAACGATACCTCATATAAGCTGTGGATGATGACTGGTGATTAGTGCAAAGTCCGATGCTGTAAAGAGCAATATTGCATAGGAACCTGGAATGTAAGGTCCATGAATCAAGGCAAATTGGAAGTGGTCAAAAACTGATGAACAATGGACAGAGTGTTTCTGTCGACATTGGTACAGGAGACAGACGATCTATAGACAATCCCCAATGGGTGAATTTGACTCAGATGACCATTATATCTACTACGGTGGGCAAAATCCCTAAGAAGAAATGAGTAGCCATACCCAAGTCAACTGAAGTGTCCACTATGGACCAGAGGTTCGTGACATTGTACAGGAGACAGGGATAGAATGACAATCTGTTCTGGAAAAGAATTGCAAACCATTCAAGTCACCGTCAATCCAAGTCATATGCCCACGACCATAATGACCGAAGAAGCTGAATTGAACGGTTCATGAAGACCTACAAGACCTTCTAGACCTAACCACACCCAAAAAAGCTGTCCTTTCATTATAAGGGACTGGAAATGCCAAAAGTAGGAAGTCAAGAAACACCTGGTGTACAGTGCAAGTTTGCCTTGATTACAGAATGAAGCAGTAGCAAAGACTAATAGAGTTATGCCACGTGAACTAACTGGTAATAGCAAACACCCTATTCCAACAACACAAGAGAAGACTCTATATCATGGACATTACCATATGGTCCAACACCGAAAAAAGCAATTCTTTGCAAAAGGCTGTCTGAGGAGGCCTTACAGATAAGCTGGGACCTAGATCAAATCCCTTATGAGATACAGTGAAGTGACAAATAGATTAAGGGACTAGACCTGATAGACAGAGTGCCTGATGAACTATGGACATGAGGTTCGTGACAATGTCCAGGCGACCGGGATCAAGACAATCCCCATGGAAAAGAAATGCAAAAAAGCCAGCAAGAGAAGAGAAAAGAATCGAAAAGCAAAGGAGAAAAGGAAAGATATTCCCATCTGAATGCAGAGTTTCCAAAGAATAGCAAGGAGAGATAAGAAAGCCTTCCTCAGCGATCAATGCAAAGAAATAGAGGAAAACAACAGATTGGGAAAGACTAGAGATCTCTTCAAGAAAATCAGAGATACCAAAGGAACATTTCATGCAAAGATAGGCTCGATAAAGGACAGAAATGGTAGGGACCTAACAGAAGCAGAAGATATTAAGAAGAGGTGGCGAGAATACACAGAAGAACTGTACAAAAAAGATCTTCACGACCCAGATAATCACGATGGTGTGATCACTCATCTAGAGCCAGACATCCTGGAATGTGAAGTCAGGTGGGCCTTAGAAAGCATCACTACGAACAAAGCTAGTGGAGGTGATGGAATTCCAGTTGAGCTATTTCAAATCCTCAAAGGTGATGCTGTGAAAGTGCTGCACTCGATATGCCAGCAAATTTGGAAAACTCAGCAGTGGCCACAGGACTGGAAAAGGTCAGTTTTCGTTCCAATCCCAAAGAAAGGCAATGCTAAAGAATGCTCAAACTACCGCACAATTGCACTCATCTCACACGCTAGTAAAGTACTGCTCAAAATTCTCCAAGCCAGGCTTCATCAATATGTGAACCGTGAACTTCCAGATGTTCAAGCTGGTTTTAGAAAGGGCAGAGGAACCAGAGATCAAATTGCCAATGTCCACTGGATCATCAATAAGCAAGAGAGTTCCAGAAGAACATCTATTTCTGCTTTATTGACTATGCCAAAGCCTTTGACTGTGTGGATCACAACAAACTGTGGAAAATTCTGAAAGAGATGGGAATACCAGACCATCTGACCTGTCTCTTGAGAATCCTGTATGCAGGTCAGGAAGCAACAGTTAGAACTGGACATGGAACAACAGACTGGTTCCAAATAGGAAAAGGAGTACGTCAAGGCTGTATATTGTCACCCTGCTTATTTAACTTATATGCAGAGTACATCATGAGAAACGCTGGGCTGGAAGAAACACAAGCTGGAATCAAGATTACTGGGAGAAATATCAATAACCTCAGATATGCGGATGACACTACCCTTATGGCAGAAAGTGAAGAAGAACTAAAGAGCCTCTTGATGAAGGTGAAAGTGGAGAGAGAAAAAGTTGGCTTAAAGCTCAACTTTCAGAAAACTAAGATCATGGCATCTGGTCCCACCACTTCATGGGAAATAGATGGGGAAACAGTGGAAACAGTGTCAGACTTTATTTTTTTGGGCTCCAGAATCACTGCAGATGGTGATTGCAGCCATAAAATTAAAAGACGCTTACTCCTTGGAAGGAAGGTTATGGCCAACCTAGATAGCATATTTAAAAGCAGAGACATTACTTTGCCAACAGAAGTCTGTCTAGTCAAGGATATGGTTTTTCCAGTGGTCATGTATGGATGTGAGAGTTGGACGGTGAAGAAAGGTGAGTGCCGAAGAATTGATGCTATTGAACTGTGGTGTTGGACAAGACTCTTGAGAGTCCGTTGGACTGCAAGGAGATCCAATCAATCCATCCTAAAAGAGATCAATCCTGGGTGTTCATTGGAAGGACTGATGTTGAAGCTGAAACTCCAATACTTTGGCCACCTCATGCGAAGGGTTGACTCATTGGAAAAGACCCTAATGCTGGGTAGGATTGGGGGCGAGAGGAGAAGGGGACGACAGAGGATGAGATGGTTGGATGGCATCACCGACTCGATGGACATGGGTTTGGGTAGACTCCGGGAGTTGGTGATGGACAGAGAGGCCTGGCGTGCTGGAATTCATGGGGTCACAAAGAGTCGGACACGACTGAGCGACTAAACTGAACTGACATACTAGCAAAGTAATACTCAAAATTCTCTAAGCCAGGCTTCAACAGTATGTGCACTGTGAACTTCCAGATGTTCAAGCTGGATTTAGAAAAGGCAGATGAACCAGAGATCAAACTGGAAATATCCATTGAATCATCATAAAATCAAGAGAGTTCCAGAAAAACATCTATTTCTGTTTTATTGACTATGCCAAAGCCTTTGACTACATGGATCACAAGAAACTGTGGAAAATTCTTGAATAGATGGTAATACCAGACCACCTGACCTGTCTCCTGAGAAATCCATATGCAGGTCAGGAAGCAGCAATTAGAACTGGATGTGGAACAACAGACTGGTTCCAAATCAGGAAAGGAGTACGTCAAGGCTGTGTATTGTCACCCTGCTTATTTAACTTATGTGCAGAGTATGTCATAATAAATTCTGGCCTGTATGAGGCACAAGCTGGAATCAAGGTTGTTGGGAGAAACATCCATAACCTCAGATATGCAGATGACATCACACTTATGGCAAAAATCTAAGAAGAACTAAAGAGCCTCTTGATGAAAGTGAAATAGGAGAGTGAAAAAGTTGTCTTAAAGCTCAACATTCAGAAAACTAAGATTGTGGCATCTCGTCCCATCACTTCATGGCAAATAGATGGGAAAACAGTGGAAACAGTGACAGACTTTATTTGGGGGGGCTTCATAATCACTGCAGACGGTGAATGCAGCCATGAAATTAAAAGATGCTTGCACCTTGGAAGAAAAGCTATTACCAACCTAGACATCATATTAAAAAGCAGACACGTTACTTTTCCTACAAAGGTCCCATCTAGTCAAAGCTGTGGTTTTTCCAGTAGTCATATGTGGATGTGAGATTTGGACTATAAAGAAAGCTGAGTACCGAAGAATTGATGCTTTTGAACTGTGGTGTTGGAGAAGACTCTTTAGAGTCCCCTAGACTTCAAGGAGATCCAACCAGTCAGTCTGAGAGGAAATCAGTCTTGAATATTCATTGGAAATACTGATGCTGAAGCTGAGCTCCACACTTTGGCCACTTGATGTGAAGAACTGACTCATTGGAAAAGACCTTGATGCTGGGAAAGATTGAAGGTGGGAGAAGAAGAGGACTATAGAGGACGAGATGGCTGGGTGGCATCACCAACTCAATGGACATGAGTTTGAGCACAGTCCTGGAGTTGGTGATGGACAGGGAGGCCTGGCGTGCTGCAGTCCATGGGGTTGCAAATAGTCAGGCACAACTGAGTGACTGAACTTAACTGAACTGTCTGAGAGCAAGTTCTACATAAACAAACTGAACTCTGTAAAAATCATTGTTGGTCCATATGCAGAGTGATGTTACAGAATGCTTCATAGACACTAACTTTATAAAGTATATAATAAAACTAGGAGTTTTTTTTATTCTTGAACTCTATAAATGAACAAATTAATACATCTATTTATTAAGAAGCTTGTTCAAGCTCAAAACCCCCAAAAGTAGGAGAAAGTATTTAAACCCAGGTTGTCTCACACAAAAGTTCATGCAGTTAGTCACTCTCAGTGCTATCTCTATAGTTCATGAATTTAGTCAAATAAATTTCTTATTGACTGTTTTAATCTATGGATAAAGAAGATACTAACTTTAATGGTATCTATCTAATGATATCTGAAGGAATAGAAGATAAATAAACCGTGGGCCATGAGAATTCTTTTCATTTGATGATGAAAGAAACTGTGTTTAAACAAGTACAAGGATTAAGCAGGAAGAATATTGATTTTACTATTTTCAGGCAAATCTAAAAATACTAAACCCCTTCTATGTGTATAAAATTGTGCTAGATATATATGACCCAAGTTCAAGTTAATTTCTATGTCATTGTGGCAAGAAAAATACATATAAAAAAAAGCAACAGTGCAAAATAAGATTCTATCATGTTCAAAAGACAGAATTAACTATAAATGTTCTATAAATTTAGAGGAATTTATGTTATAACATAATAGAGGAGAAATAAATTAACTATTAATTGAACCCTGAATAATGTGTGAGTTTGAAATTAATAAAGAGGACTGAAAAAAAAAGAATTTTGATTAATTTTGAAGCATTTTGATTAAGAAATATGTGAAAAGCAAGGCTCTAAGACAGACAGTGATTTTTGACATATGGGTAGGTATGGAGAGAGAAACTGAAGAGGAATGAAGAATAAGATTCTCACAATACCTGGAACATAATAAAAGCTCAATAAATATTTATCAAATTAAAACACAGAATATTTCCAATAAGAATTTAGAAGCAGGCTCAACAAGTTAATCACATTATAGTATCCATAGAAAGCTGTGGTAGGCAGTAAGTGTGAAATCATACATGGTTCCAAGCTGGAGGGAAATGAGACCTGAGAACATATATGTTATGAGAAGTCATAGTAAAGCTCAAAAGAAGGCTAGCCCAAAATCTTTAATCTGTTAGCAATGAGGAACTGTACATGTTTTAGATCAGAGAAATGGCATTATGAATAATATTTTAGGAAAGTAGAACTTGCAGTTAAGTTTTAGGTCAAGAACTCATTTGAAATTCTGTGATTTCCTTGAAGGTTCAGAAACATTTTTCCTCAAAATAATTGTATGTATTTATACAATATTTCCTGTTATATTACAGGAGTTCATGGACACTTAGAATTCAAGTTAATAATAAATTTATGGATAGCATATATGTGGTGTGAACTAGAGATAAGATATGAGGTATGAAGCAATTGTAGCAATGCAGGTAGGAACTGATAAGTGATCTATTAAGATAGTGAAGGTAAGAATGTAAAACAGTGAATGAATCTCAGGTCCAAAAAGGAAGAATCCACAGGAATATTTTTTTTAGTATTATTTATTAAATAAATTAAAAATTTAAAGCTAATTCATGTTATGGTTTAGCTAAAGTGTTATCTTTTGAGTAATCCCATGTTGATTAACAGGTAGAGTTTTAGGAATAAAAACAAATAATCTTGCTAGTTTTTTTCAATATAAAAACCTGGAGCTCATATAAATTTAATTATTTCTATTTCAATTTTCCTAACACCAAAACTCATGACTTTTCCATTTAAGTCCCTGAATGAGGACTCATCTATTTTTTGATCAATTAGGTCACATAAGAGTAAGAAAATTCATGATAGAGATATGCCATAGAAAGAGAAGAAATTGAGTCTTCATCATGACTTTAAAGCAGTGCAGCTTTACCTCATGATTTCTGTAGGCTACTAATCTAAATATAGGGTGGCTGAATTCTCTGCTCAAATGTCTGTTGATTTTAAACATTGGACACTTCCTTGGGTGAAATCTGAAACTGAACCCCACCTATGGAGGGCAAGAAGAGACCTAAGAAAGGGGCAGACCAGTTCAAATTATTAGGTAGCACTGAAATTTACATCTGAGGGAATTTACATGTAAAGGAATTTATATCTGAGGCTTGTCTTGTATGGCTCCAAGATAAGTAGATCTCTTCCCCCACCTACCAGAATTTTAAAAAGTTTATATAGAACCTTAACTGAGTTCAGTCGTGTATTCAGTCTAGATGATCTTAACAATACATGATTTTCTCAAGGCTACATCCTTGAAAACAGTTCTTTCTTTGGTATGGTGGGCAGGGTAGGGGAAGAGGTGAGAATACTTTGATTGCCCTCCTTTGGTAGAACTGGCAGTTTTGGGGTCAACTGGCAGTCACATCCTCTTGATAACTCAGTATTATGAGACTGAAATCAAGGACAAGGCTATAGTTATCATCTGGGGCTTTTGGTCCTCTTTCAACCTTGATGGGTATTCACAGAATTAACTTCCTTGTGGTTGTAGGACTCATATTTCGATTTTCCTGCTAGCTCTAAGCTAGGGATCACTGTCAGCATCAAGAAACAATCTTTAATTCCTTGCCATGCAATCCTGCAGGCAGTTCACAACATGAATGTTTTGTCTCATGTCAGCCAGAGTCCAATTTTGAGATCCACTACTGTACCTGGCCTTCCTGGATGGCTCAGCAGGTAAAGAACTGCCTGCAAAGCAGGAGACACAGGAGATGTGGTTTTGATCCCTGAGTAAGTCAGGTCCTCTGGAGAAGGAAATGGCAAAACACTCCAGTATTCTTCCCTGAAAAAAACCCCATGGACAGACGAGCCTGGTAGGCTACAGTCCATGGAGTTGCAAATAGTCGGGCATGACTTAGTGACTAAGTACATATATTACTAACACACATATCACTGTGCCTGGCCAGAGAAAAGTGCCTTTAAGGAGCTCTATCTTATTAGGTCAGGCCACTCAGGCCAATTCAGGTAATTTCCCTGTCTTAAAAGGTCAGCTGTTTTAGAACATTAATTTTCTACAAAATTCCTTCAAGCTACACCTAGATTAACACTTGATTAAATAACTAGGAGAAAGTGTGTACCCAGCATGAATCTTGAGGGATCATCTTAAAATTCTGCCTTCTATATTCACTAAACTCAATAAAGTAAATAAAGAGGTGTAATAGTTTCTCAAATTTTCATCTTTTTAAAAATCAACTAATCTAGGTGTAATAGTTTCTCAAATTTTCATCTTTATAAAAATCAACTAATCTATTAATACTTATCTCATTTAATTCATTCATTTTTCATTTTTACCTCTCTCCAACATTAATAACGAGCCTTTTGAAGAGAGGAATTATGTATTATGTGTTAAGTGTCCCCAACAAGTAGACAATTCCTGGTAAATAAAAGATACTCAACATGAATTAATAGAAATTATACTTAATAATTTCAAAATATTTAAAACATGCATCTCATTATGGTAAACCATCTCTGAGGAGATAGTTTTGTGAAAAGAATTAAAGTTAAAAATGAAGTAATTCATATACAACATTCACTGATATTTTACACAGGAAGAAAACCATACCCTTTAATCTTTATTTTGGTCCATCTACTCAAGGCTATGGTTTTTCCAGTGGTCATGTATGGATGTGAGAGTTGGACTATAAAGAAAGCTGAGCACTGAAAAACTGATGCTTTTGAACTGTGGTGTTGGAGAAGACTCTTGAGAGTCCCTTGGATTGCAAGGCGATACAACCAGTCCATCCTAAAGGCGATCAGTCCTGGGTATTCATTGGAAGGACTGATGCTGAAGCTGAAACTCCAAAACTTTGGCCACCTGATGGGAAGAGCTGACTCATTTGAAAACACCCTGATGTTGGGAAAGATTGAAGGCAGGAGGAGAAGGGGATGACAGAGGATGAGATGGTTAGATGGCATCACCAACTCAATGGACATGAGTTTGGGTGGACTCAGGGAGTTGGTGACGGACAGAGAGGCCTGGCGTGCTGCCATTCATGGGGTCGCAAGGAGTCAGACACGACTGAGCGACTGAACTGAACTGAATGTCTGACTCTTTGCGACCCCATGATCAAGCTCCTCTGTTCATGGGATTTCCCAGGCAAGAAATACTAGAGTGGGTTGCCATTTCCTTCTCCAGGGGTATAGTCAGTTAGAAAGTGGCATTTCATGCTTTAATTTTAGAATAGATCTTTCTAAGGAAGCATTTGGATATGTTTTTTAAAATGTCAAGAGTACAAGAGAAAATGTCATGTCTGTTTTTAATCTTTCTCCCCAATTCATTCCTGACATAGTAAAGACCCACAAAAGCTACCAAGAGATAAAGGAAGAGGTGGCTTTAAGCCATCTGCATTCTTTGCCCTAACATGGGTCTGTCACTGCTACAGCTTCACTGAACACATGTAAAAGTGTTAATATGTCAAGAGGTCAGTCACCATTTGCCCCTAATTTTTATGTTTCCTTTACTAAGAGAAGTAAGTAAGTGGGAAATGAAAGGACATATAAACCAAAACATTAATTATTTATTCAAACAGTCCACTACTATTTCCAAGTTACAAAGAGAGCCAAATCATAATTTCTAAATAGTTGTCTGAGCAATGCTGAAACCAGAAAAATGAAGTGGCTTTTTTCTTACTTTCACATTTCTTCTAATTTAATTTAAAATAAATGAGCACAGATTTTCAAAAGTCTTAATAAAAATATATTGTATGTGTATTTTTTCTTCTTCGTGTACATAACTTGCATTTTCAACCCAGAAATGAAAACCTGAATACAATTGAGGATATATTCCAACTGCTGATACAAAATTTTACCCCCATGTACAATGTTCAGTCTTAATTCCTTTTTGGGCTAACTATCAGACCCTATATTTCTTTTTCCTACTTCCTTTTTTTTCTTAGATGTGTATTTCTTTTCTAAATTTGCAGAAGTTATGGAAGCTTTGCTCAGATAACTGAAAATAAGTTAATCTAAGCTTTTACTTTGAATTTGAAACAAATTCTACAACTCTTCAAGAAAACACTGAATTTCTGTGTAGGATTTAACATGCAATTACCATGGAACAATACTAAATAATCTTTAAAAATTTTTGTTTCAAATGTTTGATGATAAAAGTAAAAATGCTGCTTGATTTTATATGTTTATTTTTTTTAACACTTTTACTCTGTAGGATGCAGTAGTCTATTTTCTTTGTGTTTTGAGTAAAGGTAAAATAATTTTAGGATAGAATAAAGGTAAAGGTAGAATAATTTTAGAAGTCAAAGCATTTTAATAAAGGAAATAGGATTGAGTTTCCCCAGAGATTAATATGACTTTTATTTTAAAGTGGAGAAACATCACAGCTTCCTTTGGGCATAAATATAAGCTCATATTAACTAACCCATTTAAAAAATAAGTTGATTTGAAAATAGACACCTTTCTATGCATCATATATGTGAATAAATATAACTACAAGCCGAAAGCAAAGGAACAAATGAGAGCTTGATAGAGGAAATAAATAATAATGTTTAAAATGAGAATAAATAATAGTGCTGTTTAATATAAAAATTAATTGTTATATGTTGCAATAAATAAGATTCTGTACTACCCCTTAGCATGCTGAACTTGCTCTATCAATGTATCTCTTATGCAGTTAATACTTCCTGGTTTGAATAGCCAGCTTCCTCTCCACCTAGATATTGTAAAGAATATTTGCAGCTCCTGGATTTTATCCACTATCCTGGAGAAGATTAATGTAGTGATCCATCCAAAAAAAATAAAAACAACAATTTTGTTCTTTTAAAAAAAAATTGAATACAGTTGATTCATAATATGTTAGTTTTAGAACAAAGTGATCACTCATGTATATATGTGTGTGTATATATATGTATAAATATATATATATATATATAAAGAGAGAGAGAGACATACACACACACACACGCATATATATATATTCTTTTTGCTCTTTTCCATCATAGGTTATTACAAGATATTGAATATAGTTGGTCTTTGTGGTTTATCCATTTTATGTATACTAATATGTATCTGTTAACCCCAAACTCCTAATTTATCCTTCCCCTGTCCTTTCTGTTTTGTTAATCATAAATTTGTTTTCTATTTTTTACAGACTTGCTCTGTTTCTGTCTTGTAAATTAGTTCATCTGTATCATTTTTTAAGGTTATGCGAATGAGTGATATCTTGTTATATTTGTCTTTCCCTGTCTGACTTATTTGGCTTAGTATGATAATCTCTAGGTCCATCCTGTTGTGGCAAATGCTATATTTTCATTCTTTTTTTAAAATATCTGGGTAACATTCCATTGTATTACTACATTATATAGCTATACCACATCTTTTTCCACTCATTTGTCTGTGGAAGCTTAGGTTGCTTCTTTCTCTTGGTTATTAAAAACAGTGTTTCTATGAACATTGGGATGAATGTATTTTTCCAATTAGAGTTTTCTTGTCTAGATATATGTCCAGGAGTGGGATTGTTGCATCATATGGTAACTCTCAAAGGGGAACCTTCATAGGACTGTTGGTTAGAATACAAATGCATGCACTACAGAGAATAATATAGAGGTTCCTTTAAAAAAAAAGAAAAAACACTTGTTCTTCGCTTTCATTAACTTTGTTATGCTCAAAACAGACAGGTATCTTCTAACTTCAGCTATGTGCAGAAGTTCAATTCAGTCACTCAGTCAAGTACAACTCTGTGTAACCCCACTGACTGCAGCACACCAGGCTTCCCTGTCCATCACCAACTCCCAGAGCTTGTTCAAACTCATGTCCATCGAGTCAGTGATGCCATCCAACCATCTAATCCTCTTGTCCCCTTATCCTTCTGCCTTCAATTTTTCCCAGCATCAGGGTCTTTGCCAAGGAGTCAGTTGTTTGCATCAGGTGGATAAAGAGTTGGAGCTTCAGCTTCAGCATCAGTCCTTCCAATGAATATTCAGGGCTGATTTCCCTTAGGATTGACCGGTTTGATCTCCTTGCAGTGCAAGGGACTCTCAAGAGTCTTCTCCAGTACCACAGTTCAAAATCATCAGTTCTTCAGCGCTTAGCCTTCTTCATGGTCCAACTCTCAAATCCATACATGACCACTGGAGAAACCATAGCTTTGACTAGATGGACCTTTGTTGGCAAAGTAACAGCTTTTCAATATGCTGTCTAGGTTGGTCATAGCTTTTCTTCCAAGGAGCAAGTGTCTTTTAATATTATGGCTGCAGTCACCATCTGCAGTGTTTTTGGAGCCCAAGAAAATAAAGCCTGTCACTGTTTCCATTGTTTCCCCATGTATTTGCCATGAAGTGATGGGACCTCCTGAGAAATCTTATGCAGAACAAGAAGCAAAACTGAATGTTAAATCAGAAATTGGTTGAGTCCCTCCATAGGTCAGCTCAGTTGGTAAAGAATTCTCCTGCAATGCAGGAGACACTGGTTCGATTCCTGGGTCAGGAAGATCCACTGGAGAAGGGATAGGCTACCCACTCCAGTAATCTTGGGCATCCCTTGTGGCTCAACTGGTAAAGAATCCACCTGCAATGCAGGAGACCTGGGTTCGATCTCTGGGTTGGGAAGATCCCCTGGAGAATGGAAAGGCTACCCTCTCCAGTATTCTGGCCTAGAGAATTCCACAGACTGTATAGTCCATGGGATCGCAAAGATTTGGACACGGCTGAGCGACTTCCACCTCCACAGGTCAAACCGGTTATGCCAGATGTTTCCAACTAAACAATAACTTTTAGCCAAAAATTTATGGCTTGTAAATTATATGGTACACAGAGTGAACCAAGAGATAAAAAAGACCCTACACAAGTAAGCTCAATTTTATACCCAAATGCTTAATCCAAGTAGATGTTGTATCTATGGGCTTACCTGAAATGATGCAAGCATGCTATTAAACTGGCAAAACTTTATAGTTTTACAATATTCCTGTGTGTGTGTGTGTGATAAGTCACTTCAGTCATGTCTGATTCTTTGTGACCCTATGGACTGTAGCCCTTCAGGCTCCTCTGTCCATGGGATTCTCTAGGCAAGAATACTGGAGTGGGTTGCGATGGACTCCTCCAGGGGAATCTTCCCAACCACGGGATCGAACTCATGTCTCTTATGTCTCCTGCATTGCTAGGCAGGTCCTTTGCCATTAATGTCACCTGGGAAGCCCATAATATTCTTAATATATCTATATTTTCCTCACTGACATTTTTTGGATGACAGAAGAAACCATTCTACAAAATATAACAAAGAACTTGTGTAATTAAGCTCTTAAAATATATATTTTTAAAATTACTATATTTCAAAAATTTATAAAGCTGGAGATCCATTCTTGATATATTTATTTTCTTCTTACATACTTTCTGAGAAATATTGCTGAATTTTGTAACATCAAGATCAATTTTTTATCAGTTCAGTTCAGTCGCTCAGTCGTGCCCGACTCTTTGCGACCCCATGAATTGCAGCATGCCAGGCCTCTCTGTCCATCACCAACTCCCAGAGTCTACCCAAACCCATGCCCATCGAGTCAGTGATGCCATCCAACCATCTCATCCTCTGTTGTCCCCTTCTCCTCCTGCCCCCAATCCTTCCCAGCATTAGGGTCTTTTCCAATGAGTCAACTCTTCGCATGAGGTGGCCAAAGTATTGGAGTTTCAGCTTCAACATCAGTCCTTCCAATGAACACCCAGGACTGATCTCTTTTAGGATGGATTGATTGGATCTCCTTGCAGTCCAACGGACTCTCAAGAGTCTTCTCCAACACCACAGTTCAAAAGCATCAATTCTTTGGTGCTCAGCTTTCTTCACCATCCAACTCTCACATCCATACATGACCACCGGAAAAACCATAGCCTTAACTAGGCGGACTTTTGTTGGCAAAGTAATGTCTCTGCTTTTCAATATGCTATCTAGGTTGGCCATAACCTTCCTTCCAAGAAGTAAGCGTCTTTTAATTTCATGGCTGCAGTCACCATCAGCAGTGATTCTGGAGCCCAAAAAAATAAAGTCTGACACTGTTTCCACTGTTTCCCCATCTATTTCCCATGAAGTGATGGGACCAGATGCCATGATCTTAGTTTTCTGAACGTTGAGCTTTAATCCCACTTTTTTACTCTCCTCTTTCACTTTCATCAAGAGGCTCCTTAGTTCTTCTTCACTTTCTGCCATAAGGGTGGTGTCATCCACATATCTGAGGTTACTGATATTTCTCCCGGCAATCTTGATTCCAGCTTGTTTTTCTTCCAGCCCAGCATTTCTCATGATGTACTCTGCATATAAGTTAAATAAGCAGGGTGACAATAGACAGCCTTGAACTCTTTTTCCTATTTGGAACCAGTCTGTTGTTCCATGTCCAGTTCTAACTGTTGCTTCCTGACCTGCATACAGGTTTCTCAAGAGACAAGTCAGATGGTCTGGTTTTCCCATCTCTTTCAGAATTTTCCACAGTTTGTTGTGATCCACACAGTCAAAGGCTTTGGCATAGTCAATAAAGCAAAAATAGATGTTTTTCTGGAACTCTCTTGCTTTTTCGATGATCCAGCGGATATTGGCAATTTGATCTCTGGTTCCTCTGCCTTTTCTAAAACCAGCTTGAACATCTGGAAGTTCACGGTTCATGTATTGCTGAAGCCTGGCTTGGAGAATTTTGAGCAGTACTTTACTAGCATGTGCGATGAGTGCAATTTTGCGGTAGTTTGAGCATTCTTTGGCATTGCCTTTCTTTGGGATTGGGATGAAAACTGACCTTTTCCAGTCCTGTGGCCACTGCTGAGTTTTCCAGATTTGCTGGCATATCGAGTGCAGCACTTTCACAGCATCACCTTTGAGGATTTGAAATAGCTCAACTGGAATTCCATCACCTCCACTAGCTTTGTTTGTGGTGATGCTTTCTAAGGTCCACTTGACTTCACATTCCAGGATGTGTGGCTCTAGGTGAGTGATCACATCATCATGATTATCTGGGTCATGAAGATCTTTTTTGTACAGTTCTGTGTATTCTTTCTTTTTTTTTTTTTTTTTTAGTTCTGTGTATTCTTGCCACCTCTTCTTAGTATCTTCTGCTTCTGTTAGGTCCATACCATTTCTGTCCTTTATCGAGCCTAACTTTGCATGAAATGTTCCTTCAGTATTTCTAATTTTCTTGAAGAGATCTCTAGTCTTTCCCAATCTGTTGTTTTCCTCTATTTCTTTGCAATGATCACTGAAGAAGGCTTTCTTATCTCTCCTTGCTATTCTTTGGAACTCTGCATTCAGATGGGAATATGTTTCCTTTTCTCCTTCGCTTTTCGCTTCTCTTCTCTTCCCAGCTATCTGTAAGGCCTCCTCAGACAGCCATTTTGCTTTTTTGCATTTCTTTTCCATGGGGATTGTCTTGATCCCTGTCTGCTGTACAATGTCATGAACCTCTGTCCATTTTTCATCAGGCACTCTGTCTATTTTATGGTTACTCCTTAAAAAACATCTTTCATGTCTAATATCTCTCCTTTATCATCCCACTTCCACTCCCTAATAATGTGCAATCTTTAGTTTATTGTTTTCCTCCATCCTCCAAAATCTGTCCTCTGGCATCAGAAATTTGATAGTTCCCAGGGAGAGAAAGAAGCTTGATAATTCATATATAACTTTATAAGTGCTATGAGAAATGAAGGTAAAAGTAAATTAGAAAGTACAATACATATACTGAGGAGGAAACTTTAACTCTTATTAACCTAACTTTGTGATTTTAAGTTAAAATCGTTCTTGATTCAACATTAGTCATGCAATTATATCTACATTCTTTAGCATGACATCAACAGATACACACTTTCATCAACCAAGCAGGTCAGTGTCATATCCTATTGATTCCCATATCTGCCCTGTTTTCATGTGCCAATTACATTACTATGTCTATTCTTATATTATGATATCTCCTGTACCTTTGCCTGTACATATCATGACTTAATCTTTTACCCATCAGTTGGGGCCAGTGGATCACTCATTAATATGCAATTCAAATCATTGTTCTGTGATACTTCCATCTTCCAAGACAAAACTTAGATCTAATAGCTTCAGTTTTTCTTATGATATGTGAATATAAATAAAATATACATTTCTTATATATACTTCATTTATTTGGTATATATACTTATATATACATAATATTATATATATATATTTTAATGAACTTTACCATATTTTATTAAGCTTATTTTGTTATTAGACACATTGAACCCCATACGCTGCCATTTACCTACTATATAGCTTTGTAAAGAATACATGTTCTGCTAATGTTTCATTAAGTTTTATGTATATTTTAATCATGAGGAATACTTGCTTCTGTAAAATACATATATTTTTAAAATCATAAAAGTAAAAGTAAGTGGTGCATTGTACAAGTGTTTTTAAAAATCTGAAAATAATAAAACTATGACAATTTGGTCTCCCACTTGTCTTTTCAAACTTCTCATTGGTGTAAAGGCTTCTAGTGGATTAATCTCTGAGTGGATGTTCACCTTCACTAGTTATTCTTAGGTAACAGAAAGTCAAACAGTTGAAGTGGTCTCAATTCAGACCTTAGAGCATCCATTTCAATATATCAATTGATACTTCTATTTTCATTCCATGGTAAACTTTCTCCTCTCCCATATAGAGCCTGCTCCTCACAGCCTTCATCTTTGCACTTGGTTTACCTTTCTCTCATTTAATACCTCCATATTTTTGGCTTAGCAGAATCAAGGGAATAATAAAGCTTTTCCTTGAGTGGTACGGTTCTGACTTCCAAGTTAGGTATCCACTGTGTTGACTTGGCTTTGCTGAAAATAGATTATTCATTCCCATGGATATTTTGTTGGATTCTTTAGATGCTCCCCAGCTGGAGTCACACAGTTATGAATTTCCAGAGGCTGCTGCTAGTTTTGGGCAGTTAACATCAAACAAAATCTCTCTGTTGAACTTTGAAAAAGTGACCCCAGCCTGATAATTGCTTTGAATATTTACTTGGACCCCTTGCTTAGAATTACATACTAAGTGTGTCATGGTCCCATGGTGGCAAGTTCCAATTACACATTAAATTTTATATAATAAATGAAACGGAAGTTGATTCTCACTCCAAATGCCCTACATAAGGAATAAAAACAGTATATTGTACATATTTTCCAAGCATTTTCAGGTATATAGAAACATATCTGTGCACGTTCATATGAACAGACACACAAACACATGAATTGGTGTGTCTGAATGCATGTGCATATGTGTTTGTATGTGTATATAGATATACTCATAATCTATACCTATGACTACTGTATTTGCTTGTGTACCATATATGTATATTGCAGTGCACATATAAATCTGCATAAATCTATTGGGTTGGCTCAAAACTTCATTTGGGATTTTTTGTCTGATGTTACAGAAAATCTTCAACAAACTTTTGGGTCAAGCCAATGTATATCAGATTTAGTAATTAGCTTTAATCATGTAGAAGCAGTATACCTTTCTCTAAGTCTACATATTAGTTTACTTGGAATGGTGCAATGTCTGTTATAATCTTTACTTTTATTATTTTATTTTTTCAACCATTAAATAGGGAACATATTTGAGAGAGAGCATCTGTTACTTGGGTAAGCCTTGAGTGACCTGCTTAACTAGGAAGCACCCGAGTCCAGGTGGCAGTATGTTAACAAGCAGTAATGAATGAATTTGGCTGTAACTGTCCACTACCTGGAAAGGACACAAATATTAACACAATGTGAATTGCTACATCTTCTCAGTGTGCTCCATAGGTCAAAGAGGGTGCTGACAACCATATGCACCATTTTATATCTCATTAAATTGCTTATTTTAGTATTACACAGATGTATCATCTTGTTAGAATGAAGATGTGGGAAATTTACATATGAGGTAAAATTGTATAAATCTCTCTCTCCCCCTAAACACACAAAAACACCCATAGGCATATATATACACACACATACACATATAATATATTTTTGATTTAAGAGCTTTTCCTCATAACCAAATTTTGAGGAAATACACAAATAAATGAAATAAGACATCTAAAATTCTCCTTTCCATTATTGAGATACCTTTTGAAAATGTTTATATGTTTTCTTCCTTGTTGATATATCAGTTACATCTCAGTGAAAAAAATAAAATACATACTATTCATTACTACCTAAAATGATAATAATTTTGATTTCTTAAAATCAAAGAGGTGCTCTTTAGGATTACTATTACATAAGTAATGTAGAAATCTTTCTTGTCCGTTTTTGAACCCTGATTTAGTTTTGATTATTTTAAGAATGTATAGCTAAGTAAAGAAATTTTATTTGCTATAATTTTGACATATTTTGTTACAGGAGAATTTGAAAAATAATTGCATAAGCCTTTGCCTTTCCTTGTTTTCTATTTTGTGAATGTTCTAATCTGTCTTTAATTTCATGGCTATAGATCTCCTATATTTGAATATCCCCCAGGTTTGTTTTCATCTCGGAATATATTGTCTTGTTTGTATTTATGTACTCTCTTTTTCTCTTTTATTGGTGTCTATGAGGTTGGCAGCTTCTGTATTTACTATCATCCTTCCAAAGAAGAGAGCTTTTCCGGTCATTAGGCCCAATACTGTCCTCTTCAACAAGACAAAATCTGCCCTGTATTTCATCAAGATTTTTACCAATTAGCACACACAACCATACACACATTATCAGCCCTGTTCTACGTCCAGCCATCTAACCTCTTTCATTCCATATTGTTCTGTATCCTCTTACAGTTTACCATCATTTACCTTTTAACACAGAATAACTTTTCTCCTCCAAACTTGCAGACCTTGCAGTGCCTTCTGCTACTGGCACTCAGTAATCAGCAAAACTCCCCTTATCCTCATCTCCATTATAAAAATAAAAATCATTCACTTCCTTGGCTTACATTGATGTAAAATCTACTTTCTAGAAGTATTTAGTTCTTCATCTGTTGTGATTTTAGGTTAAAGGAATTAGGAGTGGTGTTTCCTTTTGTATCTCATTGTTTCCTCAGTCTATTGTTCATCTACTCATTTGTAAATTATGTTTTTTTTATGGCCTCTTTTTTTGACTCTGCCATGCACTTATTTACTTATTACTTGTAGTCTTACCCTGGCTCCTTGTCCTCCTCATTATCACAGTGGGTGATTTCATCACCGATGTGGACAATCCATTCAATGTAGAGCTTCTCAATTTCTTGATTGACCTTCTTGCACCAAACAAATTATACTAGTTTCACCTTGATTACTGATTTCCAAAATACACACTGGAATCTGTTGCAGTTTGACAGCACCAAAATCACTAAAAGAGGTATTTTGCATTGTTACCACAGGATCCTATTCCTACAGTTTGCTTCAGCTGTTCTCCAAATACTTTTTTTTTCCAACCCTTTGACATCTATAAATTAAAGATGCAATAAAGCCCCCACTTTATTTATTCTATGTATGTCTGAACTAATTCTATTCCTTCTGCCTGTTCTCCCATAAATAGAATAACTCATCACTCCAGTCCAGTCAAATATTTTAGGACACCATTTGGTCCTGTTTTCGGAAAGCTTATGCTATCATTTTTACTTCTCTCTCATGATCTCTCTCCCTTCCCTGAACAATCGCTCTCTCTTCTCTCCCTATATATTTTGAATATATGTTTATAATATTGTATAAAATTCACAATAATTATAATATTTGAAATACTATGTTAGTTTCAGTTGTAGAGCAAAAAGACAGTTGTATATTTATATATATATTCTTCTCTGATTCTCTTCCATTACAGTTTATTTTAAGATACATATTCTTATATTTGCCCTTTGTCAATTGGATACTATCTACTGGTTTAATAAAATCTGAAATCTCGGTATTAAATGATAAAATGAAAATAATTAAAATAAATAGACACGTTCTTCTGTCTCTATCCTTAATTAGGCTATCCCTCATTTTCTCCCCATTTATTCCTTTAAATATTTTTTCAACATTCTTTCTTTCTGTTCCTTAACTCTCATAGCCCCTGTTTACTACCAAACTCATTCTAATGAAGTTTATTTCATCACTATCCCGTGAGTAACTTTTGCAAAATTCTTCAATAACCTCCATGTTGCTAAATCAAAAGCCACTTTTCAGTCCACAAATTGCATGTCCTTTTAACAGTCATCAATTTTATTCACAAGTTCCTACTTTTGTAAACCTTAATTTTAGGTTTTATGATGCTATACTCTCATAGACTTTCTCTGACCTTTTTGGCAAGCATTTTCTTCTTTCTTTCACTTTTTCTACTTAGTCATTTAATTCTGGGCATTATCAATTCCTATTATCATATTCTATTCTCTTCTCTTTCAATGTCTTTCCCTAGATTATCTCATCTATTTCATACTTTTAATGATCTTATATATACTGGTTATATGTAAATTTATACTTCTAGCCTAGGTATTTCTTCTGAGCTCTAGAACAGTACATTTAAAAACCCACCTGACATTTGCACTTGAATGTCTTACAGATAGATCAGAATATTATGTCTTGTAACAAACTAAAGATTTTTCCACATTAAATACGATTTCCAGCCTGTTTCCCTTGTCAGTAAATGGTAACACCATTGATCCATTTATGCAAGCCAGTTATCTAAAATTTATAACAGGTAATTTGCTCTCTTTTAACCAATATCTAATCAACTATAGCTTCTGGTGAATTTGTCATTCTGAATATGTCTTATTCTTTCTATTTATCCACAGCTTCGCTGCCAACATCCTCATGCAAGATCTTGAAATGACTTTTGATGAATCTAGCTTCCACTATTCCGCTATAGTCCATCACTCATTCACCCTTTTCTTTTCTATTCTTATTATGGAGTGATTATTTTCAAAATAAATCTCAGCATGTCTTTCTTGCATTTAAGTTAAATGGCATCCTTTTGCTCATGGGATAATAATTATTATCATGAATGTGCTCTTTAATATCTCTCATGATCTTAGTTTTTTGAATGTTGAGTTTTAAGCCAGCTTTTCCATGCATCTCATTTTAATAATCAGTAATAAATCACTCTAAAGTTAGTGATTATTGACTCAGGCTTTAATTGAATTAGCAAAGTGCCAAGCCATATTTCCCTTCTGATCTGCCATGAAGGCAGGTTGACACTTATTTACCTTTCCTATAAACTAAAGTTTTAAAATATTGATTTGGTCAATTTGGATTCACTCTGTGCTTCCCACTGATTATTTTATGCCAACAGCACAGTCAAATCCGGTGATATATGTAAGCTTCCCACACTAACATAAGCATATAGGCATATACTCACACTGCGGAATTTCCTAATTCTTCCATCTGTTGTGTTGTGTTAAGTTAGCTGACAGAGGGCACAGCAGTGCACCAGGCCACTGAAGAATTTCTCTCATTTTCACTTAACAGCTTTATGTAGGAGCCTCTGAGTTGGCATCGGGACAATATGTCTCCAAATGAGCTCTGTGCTGCTTTATGAGTCTGATAGCAAAACATTTGAAGTTGGTGGTTTCTTGTTTGTCCACTTGATTTTAGTTTTAGTTTTATTTGACTTTGAATTCTATACACACATGCATAAATGCCACTATCTAGTCTATATGCAAAGTAAAACTTACATTTATTTAAATACTTAAGAAATATAGATCTGAATAAAAACTGGAAAATATTGGTAAATTAATTAACAAATATTTAACAAAAATAAGTGAAATACGTTAAATCTAATAGCTGTGTGATTTCTTTTGACTTTTATTAATGTGCCAGGAAGTCTAGGGTAAGTGCTTACAGGCCTTATTTATTTAATAATGAGGACAACCCTAAAAAGTGGATACTGATATTTTTATTTCAGAAGTGAGAGAGCCTGATAGAATTAAAATAACTTTTCCAAGTGTGCATAGCTGAAAAATAATAGCACCACACTATGAACTCATGACTTATCTAAAGGCCACAGAGTACTCACTGCTACCGCTGTATAACTTTGGAAAACTCAACCTCTCTGAGCCCAGGGTTACACACCTATAAAATGCAGTATTTATACCATTCTTATCCATTTCTGGATAAGGTTGGGGTAGTGGAAGGCTTTGTCCAGCATGGGCTTCTTTTCTTGGTTCCTAAGAACCTAATGAAAGATTAGGTCCTAATCTTAATCAGTATCCTGTTGGCTTCTTTTTTGTGTGTGTGTTTGGGGACACAAAAAAGTAGTAGTTCCAATATTCATCACTTAGAAAGTAAGATTTGTTATATTTCACTGAAAGAATTCTCCTAAAATTTAATGAATACAACACACATTAGCTAAGAACACCATTTTAAGTGGCCTCAGTCGACCACAAGGCTCTCACAATTCACACCCTCTTCAACCATGATGCACAGTCTTCGATGATCTGACTTCTTATTTCCAGAGGGATGGGACCCAGGAACTAGGACTCTGAATATGAGGTGACAGCAGATACATAGTCTCTAATCTGAGTGACTTCCAGAGATTTGGGTTGTCTCTGCAGTTTCTAAAGAATTGGAAAACCATCAGTCAGTTGCTCATTTGTCACATTAAATATGTTATATGATTGCTGCCCCAGTTGATCTTAAACAAAGAAGGGGCAAAAAGTCAACTATTGGCTTTATTTCACACATCAGCATATGGTTTCCATTGCAATACTGATTGACAACTCAAATAAGCATGAATGTTTAGATTAAAACTTCATTTCAAAAGGCTGAAATGTTAGGACAAAAACTCCCTTGTTTACCTGGAATGAGCAGTAAAGCAACATAATGAGACAAACTTGAATGTTAAAGTGAGAAATGGTAAGGAGACTGTGGTGAACTAGAGTGCAAATGGTCTGTCTAAAGAGAGCACCCACACATTATTTTTGACTGATTTTTTGTTAGAAAGGAATGTGGATCCAGATATGCCAGACAACCAAACTTTTGAAGAGAAAGCAAGAATTTGGACATTGATCCAAATATATTGTGAGTTTTTAAAATTTTCAAACAGAATGCATGAATTAAAATATTGTCAAAATATTTGAGAAGAATAAAAATGAAAAAAAGAAAGGAAAAGGAAACAATGATATCTTCAGTGCAAATTCCATTTTCTAGCCACTATTTTGATAATGCTGGGATAGGGAATGTTTCTTCTTCTTGTTCCTCATTTTGTGCTAGGATGTTATCTTAATATTTATTTGGATAAAAAACTGTAGTCATTTATCAGACTTCAAGACCAATGAAATAGTATAAAGTTGAAAAGTACCCCCATGGAGTTAGAATAATGTGCTTAGTTTTAACATTTGGACATGTTTGTGGGATGTGAACTTTTGCAACACATTTGAGGACAAATACATACACATGTAAAGATTTTGTGACAATTAAATGAGATAATGCTTGTGATTCAGTTATTGCATAGTCTTATTGCAAAAGATGCTAAATAAATAGAATCTGTCATAATCTTTTAGTAATCATTTTTAAAATGATGTAATTATTAACAAATTAATTGTTTTTGGTACTTGAAAAATTTAATCTTAACTGTGAGGTAAGGAGAATAGTTGTTATTTTTTTATCTCTATTTTACCAGAAAATGGAAGTGAGATTTGGGGTATGTGAAAGAGAGAGAGAAAGAGAGAAAGATGAGAAAAAAAATGAGAAGGGAAGAGGAGAGGAGAGAGAAGGGAAATACAGGAAGAGAAAACTTTGCACTTGAATCCAAATGATCTGACTCCAGAATCCAATGTTATTAAAAAATTTCTGGTGTCAGCTCTGGCACATAAAGAGCTTAGGACTTATCATTTCTATCCTTACAAAAACAAAAAGCTGAATAAAGTGAAAAGTAACATTTCTTGGATCTGTTAGAGAGCTAAAGTTACAGGGCAAACTACCCAGCTGAATCAGGAGAGACTTGAAATCAGATTCACAGCTAAGATATGCTTACTTGCAGATATGAGATGTGAAGTAAAGAAAAGGTGAAGTATTACACCAGGGTTTTTGCCAAAAGCAACTGAAAGGAGTTAGCATTCACAGAAGAGAGACTACAGAAGGGCACATATGAGAAAGAAAAGGAAGAATTTGGTTTTGAAAATTAAGTTTGAGATTCTTATAGTTTGTTTTAAAGAAGAGATATTTTTGCAGCAGATATGAATGATACATAATTGTGGGGAAATAAACCCTGATGATTCAGGGGGGGAAAAAAAACTGGTAATAATAGCTCGAGTTATTTCTTTGGGTAGGTCTGATGATTAGGACAAAGGTTCAGTTCAGTTCAGTCGCTCAGTCATGTCTGACTCTTTGTGACCCCATGGACTGCAGCATGCCAGGCTTCCCTGTCCATCACCAACTTCCATCACCAACTCCTGGAGCTTGCTCAAACTTACGTCCATTGAGTTGGTGATGCCATCCAACCATCTCATCCTCTGCCGTCCCCTTCTCCTCCTGGTTCAATCTTTCCCAGCATCAGAATCTTTTTCAGTAAGTCAGTTCTTCACATCAGGTGACAAAAAAATTAACAACAGAAGGATCTCTGTTTATTTCCGAGGCAAGTCATTCAATATCACAGTAAGCCATATCTATGTTCTAACCACTATTGCCAAAGAAGCTGAAGTTGAATGGTTCTATGATAATCTACAAGATCTTCTGGAAGTAGCACCAAAAAAAGATGTACTTTTCATCATAGGGGACTGGAATGCAAAAGGAGGAAGCCAAGAGATCCCGGGAGTAATGGGCATGTTTGGTCTTGGAGTACAATAAAGCAGAGCAAAGACTAACAGAGTTTTACCAAGAGAATGCACTGATCATAGCAAACATCCTCTTCCAACAACACAAGAGACAACTATACACACGGACATCACCAGGTGGTCAAGACCGAAATCAAATTGATTATAGTCTTTGCAGCTGAAGATTCAGCTCTATACAGTACAAAAACAAGACCAGGAGCTGACTGTGGCTCAGATCATGAACTCCTTATTGCCAAAATCAGACTTAAATTGAAGAAAGTAAGGAAAACCACCAGACCATTCAGTGGTTTAAATCAAACCCTTTACAATTATACAGTGAAAGTAACAAATAGACTCAAGGCATTAGATCTGATAGAAAGAGGGCCTGAAGAACTACAGACGGACGTTCATAACATTGTACAGGAGGCCATGGTCAAAACCATGCCCAAGAAAAAGAAATGCAAAAAGGCAAAATGGTTGTCTGAGGAGGCCTTACAAATAGCTGAGAAAAGAGAAGTGAAAGGAAAAGAGAAAACGAAAGATATACCCATCTGAATGCAGAGTTCCAAAGAATAGCAAGGAGAAATAAGAAAGCCTTCCTAAGTGATCAATGCAAAGAAATAGAGAAAAACAATAGAATAGGAAAGATAGAGATCTCTTCAAGAAAATTAGAGACATGAAAGGAAACATTTCATGCAAAGATGGGCACAATAAAGGACAGAAATAATATGGACTTAACAGAAGCAGAAGATATTAAGAAGAGGTGGCAAGAATACACAGAACTATCCAAAAAAGATCTTAAGGACCCAGATAACCACGAAGTTGTGATCACTCACCTAGTGCCAGGAATCTTGGCGTGTGAAGTCAGGTGGGCCTTAAAAAGCATAACTAAGACAAAGCTAATGGAGGTGAGGGAATTCTAGTGGAGCTATTTAAAATCTTAAAAGTTGATACTGAAAAAGTGCTGCACTCAATATGCCAGCAAATTTGGAAAACTCAGCAGTGGCCACAGGACTGGAAAAGGTCAGTTTTCATTTCAATTCCAAAGAAAGGCAATGTCAATGAATGTTCAAACTACCACACAATTGCACTCTTCTAATGCTGAAAATTCTCCAAGCCAGGCTTCAACAGTATGTGAACTGAGGACTTCCAGATGTTCAAGCTGGATTTAGAACAGGCAGGGGAACCAGAGATCAAATTGGCAGCATCTGCTGGATCATAGAAAAAGCCAGAGAATTCCAGAAAACCATCTACTTCTGCTTCGTTGATTACACTGAGGCCTTTGTCTCTGTGGATGACAACACACTGTGGAAAATTCTTAAAAAATGGGAATACCAGACCACCTTAGCTGCCTCCTGAGAAATCTGTATGCAGGTCAGGAAGCAACAGTTAGAATTAGGCATGGAACAATGGACTGCATCCACACTGGGAAAGGAGCACATCAAGGCTGCATATTATCACCCTGCTTATTCAACTTATATGCAGAATACATCATGCAAAATATCAGGCTGGATGAAACACAAGCTGGTATTAAGATTGCAGGGCAAAATATCAGTAACCTCAGATATGCAGATGATACCACCCTACTATCTAGGAGAGTAGAAGAGAAAATGGAGTAAGGCTATAGGACTAAGAACTCACTGATTTTAGTGGTGATAGATTTAAGGAGAGAAGATTAAACATGCTTGTAGATATCTTAGCAGCATGGTCAGCTGTATGGTTGCAGGGTTAGTGGAGACTTAGATTTGACAGTGGTTAGCATTGCGGGTGTACGATGTGAGTAAAGAGGATCAAAGGAATTTTAGTGTTTGCAGCCATGGTACCAGCATTGGGGAAAAAGTAAAATTAGGACATGATGGTGATTAGAAATAGAAAAAGTAAGAGGAAAGAAAAATGTGTAATAAGAATAGTTCTGGGCTTCCCAGGTGGCTCTGTCAATAAAGAACCCATCTGCAATGCAGAAGATGCTGGCAGATGCAGGTTTGATCCCTGGGTAGGAAGATTCCCTGGAGGAAGAAATGGCAACCCACTCCACTATTCTTGCCTGGAAAAGTCCATGGATAGAGGAGCCTGGTGGGCTACAGTCCATGGGGTTGCAAAGAGATGGACATGACTGAGCGACTGGGCATGAATGCACTGGAGAATAGTTCCACTGAAGAATTATTGTAAAGAATATATTAGAAAGATTGAAAATAACAGTTTAAGAGTGGAATGCTTGGCATTGAAAGGGAAGTAGTGTAGCTATTGGAAGTGCAATGATGGAAGCTATAATCAGAAGGTGGTTGTATGGCATGTAGGGCATATCAATTTATTAATTAAAGGGGAGGAAAAAAAGAGAGAGGAGTAGGGAGAGAGAGAGAAAGAGAGAGATTGAGATGAAAAGAGAGAAAGAAAGAAACCTGACAATAGGAAGAATTATGTGACAATGAAACTTTATGTCACAAGTAGTAGTGGAGAGTGGAGCTGTGTTTTAGAATCCAAATCTTTATGGAATGATGCGCATCACTTAAAATCCTATAGGTGACTGCATGTCTTAAAAATGAAAGATAAAAATAAATGATGTAAGCATTCAGCATAAAAAACACATGGGAAAATGACAGTCTATAAAAATAATGGTAATGCAAATTCAGTGAATCGGCTCTTTGCATCAGGTGGCCCAAGTATTGAAGCTTCAGCTTCAGCTTCATCAGTCCCTCCAATGAATATTCAGTGTTGATTCCCTTTAGGATTGACTGGTTTGATCTCCTTGGCTCCCTGATGCAAAGAACTGACTCATTGGAAAAGACCCTGATGCTGGGAATGATTGAAGGCAAAAGAAGAAGGTGGCAGAGGATGAGATGGTTAGATGGCATCAGTGACTCAACGGCCATGAGCTTGGGTGGACTCAGGGAGACTGTGAAAGACAGGGAGTCCTGGCCTGTTGCCATCCATGGGGTTACAAAAAGTTGGACGTGACTTAGTGACTTAACAAAAACAATGCAAATCCAGGGTATTTCATAGTAATCCAGTTCACACACACACACACCACACACACACACACACAACACACACACACACAGTGATGATACCAATATCTGTAGAACAATGAACTCACATACATTGCTTGTGAACCAGTAAGTACTTGATCTCTTTGAGATAAATTTGATTTTACTTAGTAAATTTGATGATGAACATCTCGTTAAACAGGCCATGTGTTGGAGGGAGGCATGGAAAGAACAGGTTGACCCAAGAGCTGGACCAGGGAAATCACAGATTCTTCACTCCTTCCCTGGTCCTTGAAATGTACTTCTGCCCACGGTTCCCTCAGTGGGAGTCATTTTCAAGGATGCAGCCTTAAGAGAACAATGTGTTTTTGAGACCATCTGGATGGTATATATGAATGAATCCATTAAGGCCTCTATATAAAGTTTTAAGATTCAAGGCAGAAGTGGGAAGGGTACAGAAATCTGTTTGTCTTTTGGCTGTCCAGGACAAGGCTACTATATAATTTCCCTTGCTTCTTAAACCCGCCAACTATCAATCTTCAGTGGCCTGCCTCTTTCTTGGGTCTCTCATTGCCCTCTAAGATAGGGGCCAGTTTGCCAACTAACACTCCTGTAATTCTACTTGTAGCAATAGTTCCGTGAGCAGCATTTCTCGTGCTTCCTTAGACTTAAAAGACGTTTGGGTGACTCAATTTAAAAAATGGTCCCAGACTCCTCTGGAAAGAATCCTGAAAAAATCTGTTAAGAATATTCCGCAATTAAGTGATAAAGAAATTATTCTTTACACTTGGGACCCACCACTCTAGATAAGCCCCATCACATGGGAATAAGGGGAATGCAGACAACGTTTTTTATAACTAAGTTTATCACAAAAAAATGAGTCAACTGAAATATCATAGTGTTACATTCATATAATAGATTGAAGTTCTTAAGATAGGGAGAAATAGCTTACAGGAGTAAATCTCAAAAATAGTATAAGAAAGATTATATTTTCATAAAACAAGACAACAGGAAACATCCCAGCTAAGACTGCATTTTCTCTATTAATACGTATATAAGTAAAATGAGACAAATCAAAGAAAATGATAAACATCATATTCCAGACAGTGGAGACTACCTCTGGAATACATTGACAAAAATGGGGTGGATAGAATCTGTGGAGCTTCAAGTCCATCAATAATATTTCATTTAAAAATTAAAATCTGAATATGGCAAATATCATTTTATAAAGATGTATAATAGTTTTATATTTTCAAGCCTGTATAATTTATATAAAACTATATTTTAAGGCCTACATGTTTATATTTGAACTATTTCATTAACAGTTTTACATTCATAAAATATTATAACTTAAAATCTCTGTATGAACAGTGGCCACGCATATGATCCCTGATACTGATGATTTGTATCTTTTGTTATCAGGAACACTTTCTATATCACTGCACTGTTTTGTTGCCCCAACATACCAACTATTAAATAAATATGTAGTTAATCATGGTTAATCTATAAAATAGTTGTTAGTCTTGTATTAGAAAATAAGCATTACAAAAGAGAATCTAAAACTAATGAGTCAAAATTTTCCTATATGTTTTTAGATTGTCAAAAATGGCTTTCAGAGTTTAAAGACAAGCTGGCTACACAAAAAGTAACATCATGTGTAAAAAATGGAATGTAAAAGGAAAGTTTTCCCTCCCATTTATTTTTATCAGAGGGAATTTTTTAATGATTTTGGTGCTTTGGACACAGCATTACTCATCTGTCCTTCCTGCTTCACTTGGCCGCCCTTGAAGCCCAAGCTTGGATCCTCCATTTTTGTGACTCCAGAAGCTAGACCCCTGTATAACACATACTAGTGGCTCAATATATGTGTGAATTGAATTCATGTCAGATATAGGAATAAGGGGAAAAAAGACAAAAGGATAACAATTTGTGAAAGGATTCATATTCTAATTATTGCATAAAGGAATAGATGGCCAAGTGCTGGAAGCTTGAACTAACAACAAAACAAAACACAATATAAAAAATAGCAATCTCATTGGCTCCTTCAGGACTGTCTTTACACTGGCATGTGCATAAAATCACAGCTGAACATAAAAGACACTTCTGCTATTTCAAAAATTCATATTATCATTGTGCTTAAAAATATTCTTAAGCTATCTTTCATATTTCAAGATATAGTCCACATGGCATGCCACATGGTTACTATTTTCAAAAAATATAAATTTGTGACTGGTACTGCAGGTAGAAATGTGAAGAAAAATAATATCTTGTTTAAAGACGAAAAATGGAGGCTAAGAAAGTCCATCCCACAAATGGAAAAAATAAGTGATGTTCTTAGGTTTAAATAGTTCCCCCCACCATAATTAAAAACATCATGTCTCTATCAGCATAAATTTTCTGAGGGCAAGAAATGCACATATTCAGAAAGTTTACCCACAGAAAGCTTGGTCACAGACACTTTATTTACATGGTGCTGTAAGATAAGGCAACTGAATGTCTGCAAAATTTGCTATTAAGACTAAAATGTGATGTTCTCGTACTGCAGGTATTGGAGTACTAAATACTGCATATTCTTGAGCATTCTTTTGCTTTCTCTTGTCCACTAGGTAATGTGCTCTATTAAGAGGTAGTCTTTTATCATCTGCCTCCAAATAGTTAACACTATCTGCAGGGCAGTTATTTAAGAGTCTAAACCATGTGTAGCTGATAGTATCAATAGCAAAAAATAGTGGATGCCGTTTGACAAGCTTAAAAATTACCTTTTCAGAATGATTCCTTGAAGGAATATCTTTGTGTAATATGGAAGCAAAATCTAAAGATATTTTTGATTCTTGGCATATTTTCTCCAAAAGTAGATTTATTTTAAAGTGAATACAATTTTTTATTAAAAAAGCCTCAGCAATATCTATATAAGTTTTGACTGATTTCAATATTGTAAACTGTAAGATAAACCTCAGAGCTGATGATGAAGAATCATAGCTACATCTAAATGAAAGATTGTTCATGTGTCAGCTCCTCTCCTTAACAAGATGGGAACTAAAATACTCTTTTTCCCTAAAAGATACTAGATTTATTAGGAATTCCTCTATGAAGGAAATCCTCTAGAATTTTTCTCCTGGTCAAAAATACTTTGCTGATTTCCTTTTCTTTCACTCTGTGTATTTGATTTCATTAGTAAGTCTTTACTAGCAGGTTAAGTTTATCTTCAAATTTAATAACTTCCTACTAGCCTCAGGTATTAATATTTTCTGCACAAATGCCAATAATAGGTTTCTGTGTGTGTGTGTTTCCTACATGATTAATGCTGGTCTTTATAGTTTCATTTGTTTCTAGGAGAAAACAATAGAATCTCATTCTATTAGCAGTTTCTGATACTGTTGACTTGTTACACAGTAAAGACTAGCTCTGCGGCCTTCCCTGGTGGCTCAGGTGGTAAAGAGTCCACTTGCAATGGGGTAGACATGGTTCGATCCCCGGATTGGGAAGATCCCCTGGAGGAGGGCATGGCAACTCACTCCAGAATTCTTGCCTAGAGAATACCCATGGACAGAGGAGCCAGCGAGATACAGTTCAGGGGGTCTTAAAGAGTTGGACATGACTGAGTGGCTAAGGGCGTATATATATATATATATATATATATGTGTGTGTGTGTGTGTGTGTGTATACATATATATTACATAGAGAGATATTATAGATACTCATGTGACACTACTCCATTAATAGGACAACAGACAACTTAAGTTTAGACTGTTTCAAAATGAAATAACCTTGGAACTTTGTTACCTAGTCTTTGGTTACTTTCCACATAAGACCAGTGTTCTATTAAATGTAGTTCAATACAGTATAGAATTATAATCAATCTTACATACACACACACACACACACACACACACACACACACAGGGCCAGGTTACAGTATAATTCTTCAAAAATATTGTTTAAAAAAGGAAATATGCTGTGTTTTTAAATCAAAGAACCACCTAAAAGTATGTTCCTGCTAGGGAGATATATCAAATGTAAAAACAATTATCTAGAAGATAATTATATTTAATTTATTTGTAAATTTCCCTTGTTGACTTTGTTATTATATATGTATAGAAATGGAGAGCATCATAAGATATCTCCATAATTAGAATGATTGTAACCATTAATAATCAAAACTTTTATCCTATTTGTAGCATTTGAAGATCCTTATGATCAAATGGTATTCAAAATATATATGCATACTTCCCCCATGGAGAGTATTATAATAATTTAAATTAGCTTATTTTTGTTCAATCTACAATAATTAGCAAATTACTGGCAAGTGAAAAGTTTTTGCTCCATTGGGAGCATGAAATCTTAACCACTAGACCTCCAGAGAAGTCCCAAGAGTCCTCTAATTATTAAGGAATATTATTCTGCTCCTATGTACAGAATAGTCCTTTTCCAAGATCCACAAAGTGGAGAACCTGAGCTCTGCCCTGAAAAAGTCAGAAAGTGGTCCTCCTCACGTTATGTTAGTGACATGCTGTTCAGACCGTGAGGTTTTGCCCATTTCAGTGTTCAAGACTAGATCAGGTATATTACAGTGACTGAAATTTGCTTTAAAATCCCTCAGTAGACATCTTCAGACATATTTTTCATCTAAATCTTTTTAGTAGTTGGATAACAGTTCAACTACTTTAAATGAACTGGGAGCTCACATTTCAGAAAGTGCTACAAAAGAGCTTCAGCAATCTTTCTTTGTTTTTGACCAAGCAGAAACTTTAGTCATCAGCATAATTGATGTTACAAATTTTTTTTGTAGGTTTAAACAGACTATTCAAAATGTAGAGCTTGGCTATAACCATTGTCCTTTGCATGGGAAGGAGATGGCCAATGCTCTTTGGAATGAATCTCCTAAATTAGGATTCAGTCCAACTTGGTGTACAGATATTTACGAGAGAATTCTGTGGCCTGACTCTGGCTATAAGTTTAGATGTATTGTGCCTGAAGCATGTTAATGTACCTGCCTCTGGTGAAACTTTCGTTCTAGCCACTCATAACACCTAAAAGGACAGAGAATTGAGATTACAGAAAATGTTTGGCTATTTCTTGCTAATAGATGTTTGTATGGGTAGCAAAATTCAATCTGTGACTTAGTTCCACTGCACATAGTTGGAAAGGAGAGGAAAGGGAGAAATAGGGAGACTCCATATATGGTCCTTATTTACTTCTTACTGTTCATCAATATTTCTAGCAAGAATTTTAATAACTGTTACTGTTGGGAATGGCTCAGGTCAGTCTGCACAAGGTAACAGCCAGCAAGCATTGCTCAAAATCTCTTGAAAGCTGTGTTGTTGGATCTCACTTGTCCCACATATTTTCTTATTCTCCTAGAATAAGTCCTCCTGAAGGAGATTCCACAGCACCCCTGTAAAGTAAGCAGAGGTGGCCCAGTCCACAAATATATGCCCCAATGTACATTCGGTTGTATCTGCATCTCCAAGGGGACAAAGCCTATCTCCTTTCCTTAGCTCCACTGCACACATTCAAACCATTTAAAAAATATCATTTCCACAAGTTTTCTGTATAGGTCCAGACATGATCAAACCATTAAGACAAACTTAGTATCGTTAATATTTCTACATGTAAGAAACAAACAAGCACTATAATGTAAGTCCTATGTGATTTGTGGTTTCGTATTTACTTAGTAAGATATTGATCTACACACAATTTGGTTGAATCATAGTTTTTAAAGAGGACCTATGTTGAATCAGATTCCTGAGAAATATTCCTATTTTATATTTATACTGGAGGATCTGAACTAATTTCAGTTGATGATTTTTGAGAAAAGGGCCTTTTTGGTGTCTCTATTTTTTTTTTCCCCCCAAGGAACATTTATGTCAATTAGAAATGAACCAATGCAAAACGTTTTTTTCCGAAAGTATTTTTTTTTTCTTTTTGAGTATTTGTGAACACTGAAAAATACCCTTCCCCTGCATTTGTGTCAAACTGTTTATCGTCGGGTGTCAGATAATGCAGGATACTAGTTAAATTTGTATTTCAGATAAACAAAAATAATGTCTTTACTGCAAGAATGCCCCATGTAATAGTTAAGATATACTAAAAGTTGTTATATAACAGAAATTCAAATTTAAATAGATGTCTTATATTTGTATTTGTTAAACCTGGCACCCCTAGTCTAAAAAACCAATAATAATTATATGAGGAATAGGGTAGTATTATGGAGCTGAGTTATTTCAGTAGCAAACTACCCTATGTGTTCATATGTGTGTGTGTGTATATATATATATATATATATATATATATATATATATAACTCATATAGCTATACAAACATATGTATATATAAATGTATATGTGTATGTATTATACACACACACAATAATGGTTTTAGGCAATTTAGGTGTTAAAATATCATCAATGTTGAAGCAAGTGTATTTTATATATTTTTTCTGACCTATGTAATTTGAGGACACATTTCTCATTTTGAAAATGTCTGCTGCCCCAAATCAAAACATAAACAGCACACATCTCCTTTTACCCAATCCCACTTTCTCTGAATATTTTAGTTTAAGAATCCTTTCATTTCAAAAGTAAGTGTAAAGTGAGAAATAAATTTTCTTCCAGTGTACAACTCTGACTTAAACTAAGCTCACTGATCTGGAAGACTCAGATTCCCATCAGCTACCAAGTCTTGACTTTCAATTTCTTTCTTCCTTCACTTTTGGTATACCATATTTTAGGTTCTCTTTTCTTAATCTTGTTAGCTGGGTTAGTTCACAAGAACTGATTTTCCATTTTTTATTCTGGGTTTTATCTGTGAGATTTATAGATCTAGCTACAAATGTAGACTGTCCATAGAAGACAATGATCTCTGTATTACACTCTATTTTTCCTAGTGCCTCTTTACCATCCTTGCTTTGCAAATGTGAGATATTCTATATTCCCATCAATCGTGTTAGGGACCAAATGAGCCTCAGTGCACTTGTTTTTAATATGTTGCATTCGAAGACCTTTCTCTAAGGAGCTCAGTGTACATCTCTAACACTATCTAATTAGTTCTCATAGTACGTGTGGGATGCCTTGGTATTTTGCTTTTGTAGCTTCCAAATAGTAACATGGCCATATGATCACTCAGCTAGTTTTGAAAACTTCAAATGATTAAATGAGATAAAAGTTGAGGATGTACCAAGTATGTTGTTGGTATCTGCAGGTAGTAAAGTGTTAGTGACAATATTAAGGGAAAGAATATCTTTAGGAAATTTTACTGGAAGGTTCTTAAAAGATTTTATTTATCAGCAGGTCTACTTGTAGACATTTTTGATGGTAATAATCACTCAACACTAATACAGCAATAATTTTTGTTATTAAAAATTCTTAATTATACACTTTATTTAGTTTAAATCATGATTATTTATTACACAACAGTCAGATTTCTGGAAAATCTTAAGCTTAGGTATGTCCTAAGTTCAACATACAGAAGTAGCAAAGTAAAATGTGTTCATGCTTTCATCAAAGTTTTTTCAGTCTATTTGATCATTAGAAAATGAATCTGTGTGATTGCCTATCACATTGTGCCTGATTCTAAGTACTTAAATAATATTGGTTGCCTGTGCTGACTGTTATTCTTCCTGCTTATTTTGTATTCACTACAATTTTTAGAGTGCTCTAGCCTGAATATTTATATAAAGTCAATGGATGACTGGTAGCTTATGGTGAACAATAGCTTATTTGTGATCTCTGAAGAAGGTTTAGCTTTGGGACCAGGGACTAGGCTTGATCACTCAAGAGCTTTAGTGTAGCAGAATTTTATTAAAGTAAGAAAAGGGACAGAGAAAGCTTCAGACATAGACATCAGAAGGGGGACGGAGAATGCCCCCCTAACTAGTCTTATCAAGGCCTTCTATACTTTTTTCAGATCCACTCCCACAACATACATCTTAAATTAACAAAATTACAATGAACAATAGAAAGATCTTACCAGACCCACTACCATAATATACATTTTAAGATGACAGGGTTAGTCAGAAGGTTATGCTTAAGGAGAAACATGTCCTCGAGCAAGATACATTGTTATACTGACTAAGACAAAGCAATGTAGAAAAGAACCTTTGCCCTTTCCCCTTGAAAGCCTGAGATTCCTTTCTCCTTCTCGAGGGCTCTGGACCCCCTTTTACTACTCAGGAACCCTGGATTTCTTATCAACCTACCTAGGAACTGACTCATGACCACTTTCATTTTGACTTGTCACCTTAGAGTTTCAATTTCAATTTAAAAAATTAAACATTTTAAAATTGTTTTTTATAAGTACATCTAATTACAGGTTTAATACTCTACTATGAACTTAGTCCAGGTTTTCATAATTCATATGAGTGTATGGTGGTCAAACTACCGTTTAAACAAAAATGAGAAAAGAGTTCATCTTTAACCTCAGGGAAAATGAAGGAATGATGTATTGTATTTATTCCTACCTTATGAAATTGCATTCATTATTTCTTCTTTGTGTTTTAAAGTGATATATATAAACTGAATATTGAAATAAAATGAATAAGTTTATTATTACTGGGCAGTTTACTCCTTTATGTGCTCTCCTAGTGATTTGTTTAAAAAAATTTTTTTTTTTATTGTATATAGTTGCTTTAAAATGTGTTAGTTTCTACTGTACCACAAAATGAATCATTCAGCTATACATGTACATATACCTCTCCCTTTGGACTTCCTTCCAATTTGGGTCACCACAGTGCCATAAGTAGAGCTCCCTGTGCTATACAGTTCTCCTAGTGATTTCTAAACATTCTAACCTCCTTGGACTATTTTAGTAAAATTCTGATGCCTAAGAAATTTTTCATTAATGCTATAAATTTTATATTTGAATAGCACCTGTCATACATTAGATTGACCCATTGTTTTGCATCACAGGCTTGAAAGATAAGAGAAAACTTTTACTCATGTACATTTAAGATGTTTTTTGATTACACTCTTCATTGGAGTTATTGTTAAGCTTTAAATTCAACCATAAGCTAGATGAGAAAATGAGCTAAATTCCATCCATGGATATTCATACAAAAGTTCTATAGAAATCAGTTACAGTTTTAGTAGAGTTCTGTGTGATTTTCTAAGAGTAGAAATTGGCTTAATCCTGTTTAAGTAACTTGTCTAGCATGGAATGTGGTGGGACAATTAATACCTTTACTGGAGAAGATTAAAGGAAAAGTCAAAATGGAAAATCTTCCTATTTTTTACTCTCTTTAAATTGACTACCTTGTGAATATATAAATGACTTTCTCTTGAACTAACTTAAATTAATGATAAACACCTTTTAATGATACATTTTTCTGGTTTTAAATGACTCTAAATAAAATATAATCTGCTATAGGCCATAGGTAGACCATCTGTAAAACAGATGATACAGTAAGTAATGGAAAGTATGTAACTCTCAGTGAGCTTCTTCTCACATGATATACAAGTAGTAAACCAGTATTCTAGCACCTCTAACTTAGCAATTCCCTTGTAGTCACTACAAAATTCAAACTTCAGGGAATTCATGGAGACAGAGATGCTTCAGCAGATCTCCCCTATAGGACTGAGGCACACCTTCCCCCAGCTGCTGAAAGTGTCAGTTGGCTACATAGCTGTATCACATCTCTCTCTGAATTGCCCTTGTAGAAGAAAAACTGCCTCCAGGAAGGTTATGACCCCATCCTGAGGCAGTCTATATCCCATGACAGGTCAATGAAGAAGGTATAAAGCCTGTTCCCATAACATCATTTTGAAGCAGTTCTGTAGACCATTCTAGCTCCAGAGCTCACCCTTAAATTATCTGAGTTTTCTATCGAAACACTTCGCATTTCAACATCTCCTTCAGCTTAATCTTGCTTCGCTCATTTTGTTTTAGGTGTAGATTCTGAGTGCACTCTCAATCTTCTTTTGTGCAATTCAGTACACTTTCTGGGTCCTAGTCTTGAGGATACTAAAACAACAGCATAGTGGGGAGTACATCCATTAAAGAAATGTGGAGGCACCATGACCTGCCACAAATATGATCAATGTATATACAAATACATATATAACTCAGCTAAAAACATGTCAACATAATTTTATCATTGGCCTGGCTATGAGAATCACTGAATTTCAGAAATCATATAATTATCTCCATTTTGTAGTTGAGGAAACTGAGTCACAGAATGGTAAATAATATGCCCAAAGTCCCAGAGCTGTAGAAAGTGAGAGAACTATAATTTGACTAAATAAATATAGAGATACAAATATATATATTTCTGGATACTATCTTTTATTCTGGATACTGTCCATTTTACATTTTAGTGGCCTCTTTCCTTCAAGTGATTACATTGTATTTGGAAGGAATTTAGGTCCTTTTAAGAGGTACTTGGCTACAGTTGTCCAATATAAACATGAACATTATACTGTATATTACTGAAACTAGGCAACTTGACATATGTATAGGTCATATAAGCGAATTAATCAACTTAAAGTACTGTAGAGCTTTCCTAATGGCTCAGATGGAAAAGAATCTGCCTGCAATTTGGTTGACCTGGGTTCAGTCCCCAGGTTAAGAAGATCCCCTGGAGGAGGGCATGGCAACCCACTATAGTATTCTTGCCTGGAGAATCACCATGGACAGAGGATCCTGGTGAACTCACAAAGAGTCAGACATGACTGAGTGACAAAGCACATAGCACACAAGGTATTGTAATGGAGATGTTCAAAATAAAATATGTCCAATTCAGAATCCATTTACATAGGCAAAGAAGAAGAAAGCCTTGTTGTATAACTCACTTAAAAACATGTCAAAATAATTTTATCATTGGCCTAGATGTAATAATCAGAGAATTTGAGAAATCATTCAATAATCACTGAATATTACTATTTAAAGCTAAGTACTATTTTAGGCAATGGGTAAAATAGACAAATACAATAGTTATTTCACAAAAGAACCTCACTCTCTAGTCAGGGACATGCATATTTAACGAAAAGGTTATGTCACTTTAGAAACATTTTCTACAATAGAAGTAGGCCTAGTGGTATGAAAATACAAATACTGTCTTTGTGATCTGGCTGGTGGATTTTACTAGAAGAGTAAAAAGTGGAAGGTTTTACTCTGTTTTCACAAAAAATATTGAAGATCTACTGACATGACATTCTGTCCTTGTCTGTTGGGATACACAAACAAACAAGGTAGTTTTCTTGTACTTCCCTGAAGTATGTCATTATCTAAAAGTCAAAGGGAAAAAGTATGTATAAAAGCAAATGAGTGCTGCAATAGAGGGTCTTATAAGCACTTTTGGGGAAAAACATCAGTATCAAAGTAGAAGATTGCCAAAACAATGTGGGGTGATAGGAAATGGGCATATGTGAAAATTCAAAGTATAAGAGAATGCAATACACAAAGAATTGTTTCCAGTGGAGCATGCCTGTATGGATTGACAAGGTAAAAACAAGAGACATAGGTAAGGCCAAATCAGGAAGGCTGGTAAAACAATTACTAAGAAATTTGGACTTCTTAGGTCATTGATTCTTTTTTTTTTAATGTCATTTATTCTGAAACTTCTACTTACATTAGAAGTTAGCAAAGTTGCAGGATACACAATCAATATACAGAAATCACTTGCATTTCTATATATTAATAATGAGAAATTAAGGAATCAATCCTATTCACCATTGCAACAAAAAGAATAAAATATCTAGGAATAAACTTACCTAACGATACAAAAGAACTATACACAGAAAATTATAAGACACTGATGAAAGAAATCAAAGATGACATAAACAGATGGAGAGATATTCCATATTCCTGGGTAGGAAGAATCAATATTTTGAAAATGACTATACTACCAAACACAATCTACAGATTCAATGCAATCCCTATCAAATTATCAATGGCATTTTTCACAGAACTAGAACAAAACATTTCAAAATTCATATCGAAATACAAAAGACCCTGAATAGCCAATGCAGTCTTGAGAAAGAAGAATGGAGCTGGAGGAATCAACCTTCCTGATTTCAGATTATACTACAAAGCTACATTATCAAGACAGTATGGTACTGGCACAAAAACAGAAATATAGACCAATGGAACAAGATAGAAAGCCCAGAAATAAATCCATGCACCTATGGGTACCTTATTTTTGACAAAGGAGGCGAGAATATACAATGGGGCAAAGACAGCCTCTTTGATAAATGGTACTGGGAAAACTGGACAGCTACATGTAAAAGAATGAAATTAGAACCCTTCCTAACACCATACACAAAGATAAACTCAAAATCGATTAAAGACCTAAATGTAAAACTAGAAACTATAAAACTCTTAGAGGAAAACATAGGCAGAGTACTCAATGACATAAATCAAAGAAAGATCCTCTGTGATCCACCTCCTAGAGTAATGGAAATAAAAACAAAAGTAAACAAGTAGGACCTGATTAAACTTAAAAGCTTTTACACAGCAAAGGAAACTATAAGCAAGGTGAAAAGACAACCCTCAGAATGGGGGGAAATAATAGCAAATGAAACAACTGACAAAGGATTAATTTCCAAAATATGCAAGCAGCTTATACAACTTAATACCAGAAAAGCAAGCAACCCAATGAAAAAGTAGGAATAAGACCTAAACAGACATTTCTCCAAAGAATACAGACAGATGGCTAACAAACACATGAAAAAGATGCTCAACATCCCTCATTATTAGAGAAATGCAAATCAAAACTATGATGATATATTACCTTACATTGGTCAGAATGGCCATCATCAAAAAGTCTACAAACAATAAATCCTGGACAGGGTGTGGATAAAAGGGAATGCTCTTGCACTGTTGGTGGGAATGTACATTGATACAGCCACTATGGAAGACGATATGGAGATTCCTTAAAAAACTAGGAAGAACTAGGTCACCATGTGACCCAGCAATCCCACTCCTAGGCATATACCCTGAAGAAACCAAAATTGAAAAAGACACAAGTATCCCATTGTTCATTTCAGCACTATTTACAATAGCTAGAACATGGAAGCAACCTAGATGTCCATTGACAGATGAATGGATAAAAAAGTTGTGGTCCATATACACATGGAATATTACTCAGCCATAAAAAATGAAGACATTTGAGTCAGTTCTAATGAAATGGATGAACTTAGAGCCTGTTATACAGAGTGAAGTAAGTCAGAAAGAGAAAGAGAAATATCATATATTAACACATATATTCAGTCTTGAATATTCATTGAAGGACTGATGTTGAAGCTGAAACTCCAATACTTTGGCAACCTGATGCAAAGAACTGGCTCATTTGAAAAGATCCTGATGCTGGGAAAGGTTGAAGGTGGAAGGAGGAGGGGACGACAGAGGATGAGATGGTTGGATGGCATCACCAACTCAGTGGACATGAGTTTGAATAAACTCCAGGAGTTGGTGATGGACAGGGAGGCCTGATGTGCCTAGATAGCTTAGGGGTAAATCACAGCTTCTGACCTACTCTGTGGCCCATATTAGAAACTATTTTATGTGAAAAAATTCTACGTGGCAATGGATAAATAACTCAAGGGTAATTCACATGATTTCACCTACTGTTTTTTGTTTTTCTTTTTTAAATTAGTTTATCTATTTTTTAACTTTACAATATTGTTTTTGTTTTGCCATACATTGACATGAATCCACCATGGGTGTACATGATTTCACCTTCCAGAACCCCCCTCCCACCTCCCTCTCCATCCCATCCCTCTGGGTCATCCCGGTGCACCAGCTCCGAGCACCCTGTCGCATACATCGAACCTGGACTGGTGATTTGTTTCACATATGATAACTTACATGCTTCAGTGCCATTCTCCCATATCATCCCACCCTCGACCTCTCCCATAGAGTCCATAATACTGTTCTATTTATCTGTGTCTCTTTTATGTGTCGCATACAGGGTTATCTTTACTGATTAACTAAATACCATATATATGTGTTAGTATACTGTATTGGTGTTTTTCTTTCTGGCTTACTTCACTCTTTATAATAGGCTCCAGTTTCATCCACTTTATTAGAACTATTTGAATGTATTCGTTTTAATGGCTGAGTAATATTCCATTGTGTATATGTACCACAGCTTCACTTACTGTTTGAACCTGATTAGAGACTATTTTATGTGAAAATATGTGCTTTGTGATATCTGATCAATTTTACTAAACTTTTGTATGTGTGTTTAGTAGCTCAGTCATGTTCAACTGATCACAACCCTTTGCACTGTAGCCCTCCAGGTTCTTCTGTCCATGGGATTTCCCAGGCAAGAATACTGGAATGGGTTGCTATTTCATTCTCCAGGGGATCTTCCTTATCCAGGGATCAAACCCAGGTCTCCTGTGTCTCCTGAATTGCAGGCGAATTCTTTATCTGCTGAGCCATTCCCCCCATATTCTTGGACTTGTGGATTGGACAAAAAGCTTTGAAAAGTATATTGCCAAAATAATAACAATTCAGAAGTCTGAAACTGACTTCTCAATTTGGAGTGTATCTTAAAATGTTATTATGGAGCACTAGATTAGGGTCACAATTGAATGATATTATTAGCAATGCCATTAATGTAAATTACACATACAACTAAATTTACAGTTTTCATTAAGCACATTCTGATATTCTGCCCTCCTTCCATCCTTCCTTGTGTTATTTTATACTCTCTCCCACTTACCTTTGGATCAGTCTGAAAAGACAGCTGCTGGTCAAGATGTCTAAGATGAAGAATATGGAGAAGATGTGAATGGTAATAGAAAACTATTTTAATTGCTTCACTCAATTCATTTAGCGGAGAAGGCAGAGGCACCCCACTCCAGTACTTTTGCCTGGAAAATCCCATGCACGGAGGAACCTGGTGGGCTGCAGTCCATGGGGTCGCGAAGAGTCAGACACAACTGAATGACTTCACTTTCACTTTTCACTTTCAAGCGTTGGGGGAGGAAATGGCAACCCACTCCAGTATTCTTGCCTAGAGAATCCCAGGGACCAGGGAGCCTGGTGGGCTACCGTGTACGAGGTCCCACAGTCGGACATGACTGAAGCGACTTAGCAGCAGCAGCAGCAATTCATTTAGTGTATGCATAAGCTGCTTATTCTTTAAAAAACAAAGAATTTAAGTGCTGGAACTTGCCTCGTGGTCCAGTGGTTGAGAATCTGCTTTCCAACACAGGGGATGCAGATTCAATCCCTGGTCAGGGAGCTAAAATCTCACATGACTTGGGGCCAAAAAACGAAAACATAAAACAGAGGCAGTATTGTAACAAATCCAATAAAGTTTTTTTAAAAAAATGGTCCACATTAAAAACAACAACAACAAAAAAGACTTAAAAAAAGAAATTAAAAACAAGAAAACAAAAAAACCTCAAGTGTTCCCAATTGGGTCATTCTAGCTGTAGTAATCAGATGTGATCTATGGAGTTCAGATTTTCTATTGTTGGTTGTTTCTGAGCACGTCATAATCATCAATGAATTAATGAGAAAAAGCCCAAGGCTTCATGACTGGAAAAAGAAACTTGTGCCTCGGGAAAAAAGTTTGAAATGAAGGTCTAGGACTGAACTTTTCAATTAAATTGGCTCTTGTTTTCTTTCTTTCCTTCCATATGTTTGGTTTACATTAAAATTTGACATTTTAATCATGCTGTGAGTGAACTCCAAATAGAATCTGTACCCAGTGTCGGTAAGTGATAAGAGATATGAAAAATGTCAATTTTTTTCTTCCCAGATTTCAAAAATTTATTAGGCACTATTTCCTGAGTTTATAACTGCTTGAATGCATTAGATTGGAGTCTTATATAATTTAAAATTATTTCAGAACTTCTGTGTGAATGGGTTTTAAACAATACACTTGTTTGCATTTTTAAAATTGTTTATTGCAGTACACTGTAGTTGTGAGGGCTTCCTAGGTGGTGCTAGTTGTAAAGAACCTGCCTGCCAATGCAGGAGACATAAAAGCCTCTGGTTCCATCCTTGGGTCAGGCAGATCCCCTGGAGGAGGGCACAGCAACCCACTCCAGTATTCTTGCCTGGAGAATCCCATGAACAGAGAAGCCTGGCAGGCTACGGTCCATGGGGTCACAAAGAGTCGTACTTGACTGAAGCGATTTTAGCACACACACATTCTGGTTGTGAACTTATTTTGATTATTACATTACCAGAGCTGAATGAGACAGAACAATTTTCATTAGTCTCCTCATCCAGGAACTGCTTAGTTGGTAAAGAACCTGCCTGCAATGCAGGAGACCCAGGTTTGATTCTTGGGTCAGGAAGACCCCCTGGAGAAGGAAATGGCAACCCACTCCAGTATTCTCGCCTGGAGAATCCCATGGACAGAGAAGCCTAGCAGACTACAATCCATGGGGTTGAAAGAGTTGGGCATGACTTAGTAACTAAACTACCACCAGGAATGTAATCATTATTTGTTACAACCCAAGTAAATGCCTAGGAAAATTTTCTCCCACTGTCATATAATGTGTAGTGTTTACTCTGTGTGTGCTTAGTCGCTTCAGCCATGTTGGATTTTTTGTAACCCTAGGGGTATAAGGCCACCAAGCTCCTCTGTTCATGGGATACTCCAGGCAAGAATATTGGAGTGGATTGCCATTTCCTACTCCGGGGGATTTTCCCAACTCAGAGGTTGAACCCACATCTCTTGCCTCTCCTATATTAGCAAAGCGTCCTCTAGCTAGATTCAATTCGTTATTCTTTCCAATATATGCGTGGAACTTGCCTTTATGGCTTCATTCATGCGGTTTTACTGCCATGTCTTCCTCCACTTTAGTTCCTTCTTTCTGCCGTGTTTCAGCTTCTGCCTCAGATTTTAAATTTTACTTATTTGTTTACTTTTGGCTGTGTTGGATCTTTGTTGCTGCACAGGCTTCTCTCTAGTCACAGTGAGCAGGGGCTACTCTCTAGTTGAGGTGCACAGGGTTCTCATTGTGGTGACTTGATTTGTTTCAGAGCCCAAGGCCTAGGCACAGGGACTTCATTAGTTGTGGCTCCCAGGCTCTAGCACACAAGCTCAGTAGTTGTGGCACACGGGCTTAGTTGCTCTGCAGCATCCTCCTGAACCAGGGATCAAACCCACATCTCCTGCATTGGCAGGTGGATTCTTCAACGTTTCTTTTAAAGGTTAATAGTTTCCTTAACCAAAATTATTCTTATCTCATGAATCACCATAGTATGATACTATGTAAATTATACAATATTATAATAGTCAAATTACTTATGTGTATACCTATTTTCTAGTAGACTGCATGCAATAACAAAGGCAACGTGTTATTCTTTTAATCGAATTAGCACAATGGAAAATTATAAATGTTATAATTGATTTACTTTTTCCTGAAAATTTTATTTTTTGTTCTGAGCTTCTTCTACTGTTCTTTAGATATATTATTTACTGCTTATTTAACAATTGTGACATGTTGTGAGCATTCTAAAATCAGCGAATATATTATATATTTGGATCCACTCAAGTTTGTAGCACATTGTTTAACGTATAATAGATGCTCAATAAAGTATTGTGAATTTACTCAATTTCTTTGATGATTGTGATTTTATTTAGGACATAAGAAAGCCTATCTGATGCAGAATCAAAGTCCCCCTGTTATTTTCAAGCTAATTTAATATTATTGAGATCGTATGACATAAATTAACTTAGAGCAGAATGGCTAAAGGTAAATAAAGCATTATAATGAATATAAATTATGCAAATACTTTAACCAATTTATTAATAATACAGTATATTTATCTTATTAGTGATTGAATGCTAATTTACTGAATGATATGTTAATTCAAGTTATGTACAGTGAAATGTTGTGTAGGAAAGAATCAGAGTAAAGTCTGCATTTATCCAATCAATGTAAAATGCTAAGTTGCTAACTCTTCTGATTTATTTTGAATTAAGGATGGCAAAATATAACTCATTTGGTAGATCACTGACCACTTTTTTTTAACTTCACTAAAATATAGTTGAAAGGGACAATAGCAATTTAATTTTCCTGTGAAATCCAAAAAGCAAGCACACTATGAATCTGAATAGTTTCTGGAAACATAAGGATTACCTTTTTTATATCTGTATGTAAAACTGTTGATTTCTTTGTTTTTAAACAATGTGTTTAGCTTTGACCTTTTGAGAGTTCTTTCTACAATGGCCTTTCTTCTACTATGTGAAAAGTGAATGAGTGCTATTATTGGCACCTCTCAAAACTAAAATTGAAGGTGATCACATTCCCGTTTAGTTGTGTGCTTTGAGGCATTACAAACGGTTCAAACTTGTACAGAAAATTTCTTGTTTTTGTGCCCAGTTTTGTGCCCATTCAAAGTTAGATAATTTTTACCATCCAACACAGTGAGGAAATTATACTTCATACTTCTACCTATGCATGAGTAAACTCCAAAGGCAGATACTGGAAATTTTTTAGAAGTACATTTGATTCTAGAATGGTTCATAAAATTCTAGACTCAAACATTCTTTTAAAAATTTTCCAGTATCTGCCTTTGGATTTTATTCATGCATTTGATTCTTGTTCATAAAAATTCTAGACTCAAACATTCTTTTAAAAATTTTTCCAGTATCTGCCTTTGGATTTTATTCATGCTTTTGATCATTTCAACTAATGCAAATAAATGAGACAGACTATTGTTACATCACAAAAATATAAAAGTTTTAAATAAGAAGAAATGTTAAAAATAATTGAACTGATATAATTCTTAAAATTATTTGTTGTAAGAAATAATACAGAGATATGTTGTCTCTTCTTTTTCCAGTTTCTTCTGTAGTAACATCTTGCAAAACTATAGTACTTCATGGCCAGGATATTAACTATTATACCATCAAGATACACATGATTCCGATTACCATAGAATTTCTCATGTTGCCTTTCTATGGCCACACCCATTGGTCCTCTCCCATATCACAAATTTCTAATCTGTTCTCTGTTAGAGATTAGAGAACTTCTAATCTCTTCTCTATTTCTATAACATTGTCATTTAAAAATGCAATATATAGTATGTATATGTATGTGGTGAGTTATTGACAAGAATGCCATTCTGCTGTTGTCAGATGGAGGTGTTCTACACACATCAGTTACATCCTGTAGATTGATGTCATGCTTATTTTCTGTGTACTTGGTCAATCAGTTTTTGAGGGAGGGATACTGAAACATCCAAATACAATTGTGGATTTGTCTATTTCTCCCTTCAATTCTATCAGTTTGTGCTTTACATGTTATGCAACTGCTGCTTGCTGCATACACATTTAGGATGGCTATGTCTTCCAGGTAGGTTAATGGTTTTATTATAATGTAGTGTCCCTTTTTTAATATGTAGCATATTTAAAAGCAGAGACATTACTTTGCCAACAAAAGTCCGTCTAGTCAAGGCTATGGTTTTTCCAGTGGTCATGTATGGATGTGAGAGTTGGATGGTGAAGAAAGCTGAGCGCCGCAGAATTGATGCTTTTGAACTGTGGTGTTGGAGAAGACTTTTGAGAGTCCCTTGGACTGCAAGGAGATCCAATCAATCCATCCGAAAAGAGATCAATCCTGGGTGTTCATTGGAAGGACTGATGTTGAAGCTGAAACTCCAATACTTTGGCCACCTCATGCGAGGAGTTGACTCATTGGAAAAGACCCTAATGCTGGGTAGGATTGGGGGCAGGAGGAGAAGGGGATGACAGAGGATGAGATGGTTGGATGGCATCACCGACTCTATGGACACGGGTTTGGGTAGACTCTGGGAGTTGGTGATGGACAGAGAGGCCTGGCGTGCTGCAATTAGTGGGGTCGCAAAGAGTCGGACACGACTGAGTGACTGAACTGAACTGAACTGAGTGTCCCTTTCTGTCTCTGGTAATTCTTTGCTGTGAAGTATACTTTATCTTTCATTAGTATAGCTAATCTTGCTTTATTTTTATTAATATTTCATGATGTAAGTTTTTTATCTTTTATACTCAATGTAGCTATACCATTAAACCTGAAATGAATTTCCTGTAAACTGTGTACGTTTTTTAAATCTAAATGTTTTTTTAAATTTAAATGTCATTGTCTTCCTCTTCATTGATTTATTTAAATGATTTATATTTAATATAATTATTGGTGAGACAGGGCTTAAATTTCCCAGTTTATTTTTTGTGTTGTGAGTGGACTTGTAGTTTTGTTTCTCTTTTTGTTTCAAGCCTTTCTTCTGGTCTTTTGAATATTTTTAGTATTCCAGTTTGCTTTACTTAATAGTGTTTTGGAGTATGCATCATTGTATAGATTTTATAATGGTCACTCTAGGTTTTACAGTATAGATACAAGACTTACCTTGGTCTACTGGTAGCATTTTTCCTTTTCGGGTAAAGTTTTGAAACCTTACCTTAAATAAACATCTTAAAGATATAAATATAAATAAGATATATAAATATTTTTTTCTACTTTTCTTCACTCTTGTCCCCTTTCTTTCTTTCCAATGTACGTTCCTTCTATTGTTCAGATTGGGAAATTTCTTATTCTATTTGCAAGTTCATTAATCCTTTCTTTGTTCCCTTTCATTCTGCTCTTGATCCTATCCATTGAGTTTTGATATTATTGTGTTTGCTGCTGCTGCTGCTAAGTCGCTTCAGTCATCTCTGACTCTGTGCGACCCCATAGACAGCAGCCCACTAGGCTCCACTGTCCCTGGGATTCTCCAGGCAAGAACACTGAAGTGGGTTGCCATTTCCCTCTCCAATGAAGGAAAGTGAAAAGTGAAAGTGAAGTCGCTCAGTCGTGTCCGACTCTTAGCGACCCCATGGACTGCAGCCTACTAGGCTTCTCCGTCCATGGGGTTTTCCAGGCAAGAGTGCTGGAGTGGGTTGCCATTGCCTTCTCCAATTATTGTGTTTATCCGTTCTGAAGTGTCCATTTCACTATTCTTTGTATCTTTAGGTAGAAGTAGAAGTCCAAGTTCTCCACTAAGCCTCTGTTATCACTTGAGGGGAGTAAGGACTTTTTATTATTTCTAGGTGGGGATGGGATTTCTGAATGTCCACTACATGCCCAGTAATAGCACCCTGGCTGTAATAATGGGAGTACCTAGTTATAGCTCTGTAGAGCTCTACTGACAGCTTGGAAGTAGGAGAAATACATTAACTCTGGGTAATGATGAAGTTCATGACTCTCCACTAGGCTTCCATTGACACCACTTCAGTGGGAATGGGATGGTGACTGTGTTGCTTCTTGATTGACCTAAAAGTTGAGTCTTCCATGTAATTTCTACTTGCACAACAAGTTGGTGGGGTGATGCCTTTCTCTCTGGTAGTGTGAAAGTCTATGTTCTGCTGGTTGAGTTGGAATGGGACCACAGTATTTTTCTATGAGGTTAGTTTCACATAGACCAGCTATTATCTAAGTATTTTGTCTTTTACTAGGCTGTACATTCCTGGTCCTTTGGGACTTTTTACATCTGTGCTTGTTAGCATTTCGAGTTTGTTGATTTCTTCAATTCCAAGTCCAGGGTATAAAAAGTAGAAAGAAAAAAGAAAATTTACTAACTTACGTAGTCTAATTTAAGAAAGTCATGAAAGTTGAAATTGTAGGCTTGAGAGAGAATACTATTATTGTCATACCCCATGGAGAAATGCCTGGGTTTTGGTTATTATTTGCAATAGTTAGGATACTTCAGGGACTGTAGAGAGTCATCTACAAGACACTCCCACTCATTTTCTATTTTTATGTTTTCAAAAAGAGCTGAAGAAAATAGCCACAAATATATAACTGAAAAGGTCTGTACATATACAAAAGATATTCTTACCAAATATCCCTAGAGTGACAAGAGAAATCCCTGCTATTTTCCAATAATCATGTGTAATCACCATGCTATATTTTCAAACATTTAAATATTATATAAGTTGAAAAAGCCTGCTTTCACTCTTAAAAATTATGTATCTGTTTGCTCTGAAAGGCTTATTAATCTACAACACTTCATCTTCTATCCAGTAGAAGTGCTCTGTGTACTAGTTGAAAGCCTTTTGAACTGACAGTCCTTTGTGCACTCCAATTCTCAATACTGAAACGAGTGGTAATACCCATGCTCAACTTTGTGGAGAACAAAGAGCAGATTATAACAAGATTTCCTTTGTATAATAATTGAAAAGTAGAGGAAAAAATACTGTATTGATGAGATTTAGGGTGTTTTTTTTTACTTTCATCTGTGGTAAGGAAAATCTATTAAGGAATGCTGTGATATATTTGTGCTAACAAAATGGTTTTATAATTATATGTAGCATGGTTTTATTTGAAGATGACAATAAATAAATTAAGGCTGAAAAATATACTGTCTTATTTGCAGCAGAAGAGATGCTGATGAATTAAATATTTCATTTAGCAGAAGTATCGAATAGTGGTATTTCTTTATAAACTTTGATTTTCTAGGTATCTTTGTTTCTATTTGCTGAATATATATTTTTATTTTGTAAAACATGATATCACATTTATTTCAGATTATATTATTCCTGTGTGTTGCACTACAATCTGAATTGTTATGACCGGTAGCCAATTTATGGATAACTGAAACAGATCTTCTTCAATGTAACTTACACTTTTCACATGATAGAAATAAAAATATATTTACATTCCTCCAAGGGTGTCAATATACATTTAATCATTTTTGCCATACTATGCTCTTGAGTCTCAAACAGACGTTCCATTACTGTGCTGCATATGTGGCTACATGTATTTAAAAGCTTATTGATGCTAAATCTAACATATAAGGGGAAATTCAACTTCTAGGTACTGTCAGAACTAGGAAAAATGTGTTCCTGAACAGTGACCATCTGTCAAATGAAGCTGCTAAAGTAGTGTGTGGTACACACATGATAGGATCTCTTTTACCGAAATTGAACAGAGAGCACTGCATGCATTTCACATAAGAAATGATTTCAATTTGACCATGGAGAGACATATAAAAATAATCACCTTCTTGCAGATATATTGCTTATATTATCCTCATTATCTTACCCAGATATTTAGCAAAGGAAAAAATAAAATAGAGTGATGCAGGGAATCAGAAAAACAAGTCTTCATGTATATGAGCATATTTGCTTAATTTATATACAGCTCTTACTGAAATTGTATATGTGATGAGTTGGGAGAAACACCTAATAGTCTGTTCACACACAGTATATTTAGGAATGTAAGAAATTCTTTGAAACAAATAGGTCCACGCTTACTTTCTTCCCATGTCAATAGTACAATTTATAGACTGATTTTTACCACTTCAGCTTTATCCTCAGACTCTATCAGCTGAATGATTTAGATGAATTCTGTGCCCTCTGTATGCCAAATCTATTTTTGTTCCTCTGCTATTTAACACTGGCTTCCTGCAGAGAAAGTTTTTGAAGTCCTGATGCTTTTTCCACATGTATATATAACAGAGAACTTGTTTTGTTTCTCCTTTATCCAAATAGATATTGGTCAAATAATTTTCTTCATAACTTAATGTTACATAAATGCAGTTATGAAAATTGGTTGTAAGCCAGGCCAGCCAGAAGAAAATTAAAAGCAAATTATTTGATATGACAAATCTCTTATAAAATACATTTCAATGCATGCTTTATTTATTGTACTAGCCCTTATGATTTGCCAAATCTTTTGATTCTTACTTAGAATTCATGACCATTGTTTTATTGCTAGAGATTTTATTGCAAAGGGATGAAATGTTTGATTTCATTCCTTTGACTTTTTATTGTGACAACTGTACATGCAAAGCCCACGCATTCTTTGGTTCTTTCAGTTAGATTGCTTACATTTCCTCCATTTCTATTTTCCAAAGAATTTTTTAGTGTCTCCAGTTTATTTGGAATATTAATTTTGAAACTATTCTTGATACTCATTCTAAAAGGTACACTGGAACTCATTCTCTGTATGGAAATATGTTGCTTTATCTTCCCTTAAAGTTCGACACTGTTTATAGGTGATCTATTTGTCACTCTATAAAACATAGTTCTTTCTTCAGAAAATTTTAAAGTTCTTGATGTGCCTCTCATCAACACATCTACCTGGTTTCCATTATCCTGTCTGGCACAATATGGCTAGCCAATGGATGTTTGTTGAATCAATAAACTGAAAAATAAATGGATGTTAGCTCATAAAAAGGGAAATTAGGTGAAATTTAATCATTCAGTTGTCTTAATAACCTGACGAAAAAAGAAAACCAAAACTCTTTCTTTATAGGACTACTGCTGATCATCTCAGCTCTAGCTGTTTCTCGCTCTAGCTGAGAGAGAACTGACTGATCTCACCTGAGCTTCTGTCTCCGACAGATAACTCTCACCTACCGGTTGGGGACTGTGCTAGTGATGTTGCCCATGATGCTCTGTTTCATTACTCATAGAGGGGTTGCCCATGCATGTGTAATGCAAACATGCACAACCTTGAAATGGCAGGGAAGTTAAAACTCCAGGAGTGAACTTTTGCTAATGTGCTAAGAGTCAGTAGATAAATTCTTCCCCTTTTCTATCCCTTACAGATACTTGTAACACAATTTATACGGACCTTCATGGTCATGGTCCCACAGAACAGGCAGTCAGTCAACAACAGGCAGGTGAGTCACCCCTGTCCCAACAGAGGACAGCTTGCTAATATATCTTTTCATAGACCATCTCTCTGTTCTCTGTTCATTTTCCTTACCCTTCAGTCATGGGACTGCGCTATCTAATAAAACAATGCACACAAGCCCCACACCCATGGCTCTGCTTTCTAAAGGAACCCAAGCTAAGTGAGCTCATCTCAAATCAACCAAAAATTTATTTGTGATTCTCACTTTTAGGATTTTTTTCTGTTATTACAGAGAACTACTTATGTTTCAAATATATTCTTCATTATATCAGAATAGTAGTTAATACATTTATTAACCACAACTTTTATATGCCCTTCACTCTATTAAATCATAGAAAATCAAAGATGGAAAAACATTCCTCAGATTAGGGAGAAAGGAGAAATACAAAGACAAAACAAAGACAGTGCCTTTTGGAGAAACAGGCAATGATATAGAGTGGCTAAGATACCCAAAGTCCTATGACCTACTGAAAAAAAAAAGCACTGAGATTAAACTCAAATAGAAGAGCATGTATTTAGTATTTTTTATGTATCAGATTAATGTTCTTGGTGTCTCTACCCTTGGACTCAGTGACTATTTGTGTACAGGTTTCTATCTTCAGGATCGTGGGAAAATAAACTGGACATATGTGACTTTCTCCCTGAACTGTCTGCTGTCAGAGTATTTATGTGGTAAGCATAAGTAAAATGAAGTGAAGTCGCTCAGTCGTGTCCGACTTTTTGTGATCCTATGGACTGTAGCCTAACAGGCTCCTTCATCCATGGAATTTTCCAGGCAAGAATACTGGAGTGGGTTGCCATTTCCTTCTCCAGGAGATCTTCCCAAACCAGGGATTGAACCCGTGTTGTAGGCAGATGCTTTACCATCTGAGCCACCAGGGAAGTGGGTGGTAAGCATAGAAGGGCAAAATGATGTCCTAAGTAGGAGAAGCCAGGGTTCCCACTGAAGCCTACAACTCTTGCGTAGACCACATTAATGGGCCAATTCTTCATTTCTCCCTTCAGCTACACCCTTCACCATGTGACTTTGTAGCTCCTTTCACCAGTGAGGCAGAGTGTATTTCCTAGCCCTTAGATTCTGAGTTCAAACAAGTGATGTGCTTTGATAAAAGTGATGTTAACAGATGTGATCCATCTATGGGCTTGAAAAAGCACATTTCCACTTTTACTCATGTGCTTTTCTCACCATTGTAATCATAGGAATGAGTTAATGTGCAATAAGGTGAGATCCAGTGGCCCAGGAACACTTGTTTTCCCAGTGTTGGCAGTCTACTAAAATCCAGAAACGTGAGTGAGCACAATTAAAGCCAGAAGAGCCGCACAACCTGAACGCTGAAACACAGTCTCATGAAGTAAATCAGTGCTCATTGGGTCATGTCACTTTTTGGTGGTTTGCTGTGCAGCATTATTGAGGCAGTAGATCACTGATGCAGAAATTGGTTTCAGGACTCGAGTGTTGCCATAACAGAAACCTAGGATAGGTGGCATTAGTTTGGGGGCTGAATGACAGCAGAAAAGAAATGTTAATAGAAACTGGGAAAATGGTGAGAAAATTGTTAGAGAAGCCTAGAAAAAAATGGCAAGGAAATCTCTAAAGGGGTCTGAGAAAAATGGCCACCTGTGTTGTATCTTTGTTATCATTTGGTAAAAATGTTGCCTCAGGTAAAGTTGGATTTTTAATAGTCCTTAAGTTCTTTTTGATTTAGAAAGAGTTGTCTAAATAAAATATTGAAAACATATATTTATTTATTTTAGCTGTTTGTGAAGAAATGTATGAAAAAAAATAACAAGACATTTTGGAATCAAATTTATAAGAGAATACTGAGATATCAGAATGCTAGGTTGGGAAACAAAGCTATTTCTCATATCCAGTGAGCCAAAGATTCTAAAAGAAAGAGTTTTACAATAGAGATCAGATCAATAGTGTTATGGGATCCTTTGTTAAGACCTCTCAATGAATTAAGGTGGTACCTAGCAGATAGTTCAGCTCCACAAAAGTGCTTTTAGGGAATTCAAAGTCTTGAGCTTTAAAAAGTCTGAAATATCTTTCAATTTGTTAATGTGGTGTATCACATTGATTGATTTGCAAATATTGAAGAATTCTTGCATCCCTTAGGTAAAGCCCACTTGGTCATGATGTATGATCTTTTTAATATGTTGTTGGATTCTGTTTGCTAGAATTTTGTTAAGGATTTTTGCATCTATGTTCATCAGTGATATTGGCCTGTAGTTTTCTTTTCTGTGGCATCTTTTTCTGGTTTTGGTATTAGGGCGATGGTGGCCTCATAAAATAAGTTTGGAAGTTTACCTTCCTCTGCAATTTTCTGGAAGAGTTTGAGTAGGATAGATGTTAACTCTTCTCTAAATTTTTGGTGGAATTCAGCTGTGAAACCATCTGGTCCTGGGCTTTTGTTTGTTGGAAGATTTCTGATTACAGTTTCGATTTCTGTGCTTGTGATGGGTCTGTTAAGATTTTCTATTTCTTCCTGGTTCAGTTTTGGAAAGTTTTACTTTTCTAAGAATTTGTCCATTTCTTCCAAGTTGTCCATTTTATTGGCATATAGTTGCTGATAGTAGTCTCTTATGATCCTATGTATTTCTGTGTTGTCTGTTGTGATTTCTCCATTTTCATTTCTAATTTTATTGATTTGATTCTTCATCCTTTTTTTCTTGATGAGTCTGGCTAATGGTTTGTCTATTTTATTTATCTTCTCAAAGAACCAGCTTTTGGCTTTGTTGATTTTGGCTATGGTCCATCACAGATGAATGGATAAGAAAGCTGTGGTATACATATACACAATGGACTATTACTCAGCTATTAAAAAGAATGCATTTGAATCAGTTCTAATGAGGTGGATGAAACTGGAGCCTATTATACAGAGCGAAGTAAGTCAGAAGGAAAAACACCAATACAGTATATTAACACATATATATGGAATTTAGAAAGATGGCAACGATGACCCTATATGCGAGACAGCAAAAGAGACACAGATGTAAAGAACAGACATTTGGACTCTGTGGGAGAAGGCGAAGTGGGATGATTTGAGAGAATAGCATTGAAATATTATCATAAGTGAAATAGATTACCAGTCCAGGTTCGATGCATGAGACAAGGTGCTCAGGGCTGGTGCACTGGGATGACCCTGAGGGATGGGATGGGGAGGGAGGTGGGAGGGAGGGTCAAGATGGGGAACACATGCACACCTATGGCTGATTCATGTGAATGTATGGCAAAAACCTCCACAATATTGTAAAGTAATTAGCCTCCAATTAAAATAAAAAAATAGATAAAAATTTTAAAAAATGTCTGAAATATGGGCTAGCCTTCTAGTTAGAAGCATTTACCAAAAGCTGCTGTTTGTATGACTTTTAGAGCATGAGTGAGACATAAGCAGACATACAGAAGATCCATAAAGATTTTAGGGGAGCTATATGTATAAAATATCTACCAAAATGGGACTGATTGTTCAAATTTGAACCTTTGAATTTTTAACTTCCTATGGGAACCTACAATTATGAAGTTGCTTTAGATAGATATTTTGTGTATTGATTTCTTGTTTAACTTACATATACTGGAATGAGGAAAAACTTATCTAGTTTCATTTCTTCAACTTCTGGATATGTAGCTTTTCCTTGGATTTAGTGGTTCTTGGTGTCAAATTTCTACCTTTGACTCAGTGACCATCTAGTTGTTTAAGGCTTACTGGTAATTTCAGTACAAACTAAAACAATTAAGGCTAGCATTCCCATATTCAAGGAAGAGATAAGTGCAGTGACATAGCAGTATCAGCAAATCTTTCTGTTAAAGAGTCAGAGGGTAGATATTTTAGGCTTTGTAGGTCAGAAAGTCTCTGTCACCACCTCTCAACTGTGCCATTGTAGCTAAACTTGTCATAGACAATAGGTAAATAAGTGACCATAGCTATTTTCCCTTAAAACTTTTTACATTGGATTGTGAACTATAGTTTGCTCAATTTTCATTTAACTAAAATACAGAAATTGAGAATAAAAGCAAAATTGTTGCATAATAGCATTCTCTTACCCTTGCAATGAATTTCACACATAAATTGAATCAAGAAAATATGAAATTCTGAGCAGTCTTATTTTAAATATTTGTAGAATTCCTCTGTAAATTTTTAATCTGATCTGATGTAGATTGAGATTTACAACTTATGACTCATAGTATAAGATATGTGAGGATTTCATCCAGTATGGCTGTTGAATATTAAGAAAATTACAGTTCACCTAAATGCACTCTTATCAATATTCTTTCTGTCACATCTCACTTTGGAAATTTCTATCTTCCTAAATGGAATGTGTCCCAAAGTGTACATCTATATACTTGCAGTGTTAAATTGTGGGAGTTAAAATCTCCAAATGTGTGTTATTGAACATTCTGAGACAGAAAAATCTTTTCTTCATCTTGGAAAATAATATGTGTGTGTTAGAGAAAGCTAACCAGTTTTCAAGTTGGTATAATTTTAACTCTGCCAAATATAACTTCAAGTGGGAAGCAAAAGGCATCAGTCAAATGTATTTCCCATTATATTACCATTAATGTTGTAATTAGAGTATATTTCATACAGATATTATATATATTATATATGGATGACTGACCTGACTTTTGATATGAATGTGAATTTTATTTTTTCTGTGTTTTATTTTAGGAGAAGTTGGGAAAAAGTGAGCAGTGAATTATAAGTAGAATACTATTAATATTTTAGACTAAAAATTCTTTGTGTGTTTTGGTTACAATATTTATTTCATAAAAATCATTTTATAATTTTTTATCCATGTATTTTAAAAACCTGTTTAACATCTTTATACCCTTCATTTGGACACATTTTTTTAAATGAAAGATTTCTCAACAATGATCAATTATTTGATTCCAGTCTGGATTAGAAGAAGAGAGTTAAATATTCATAGACACATATTTTATTATTGGCTGACAGTTTCCCCTTATTGAGTTTTCTCCTGTCCATATTGATTAACTTACTTGTTCAATCATGTAATTTAATATTACTTGAGAACCTACCATGTACTATATGTTGTGCTCTTATAATTTAGGTAGATTCTGTGAACTCACAGAGATTACAATCTACCAGCCAGACAAATTTTAAACAAATAAATCTGAATGTGCATAGACTGAAGGAAAATATCATATAATAAAAGCATAACACTAGGAACCAGTTTTTTATCAGCAAAGGAAAACTCTTCTGAGTAAATTTGTTTTCTACCAAGATCTGAAAAATGATCAGGAAGTAGGTATTAATAGTTGAGAGATTGTGTGAACAGCATTTCAAACACAGGGAAGAACATAATGTAAAGGACCTATGGTAAAGAAAATCTGGCATAGTTCAGGTAATGTAAGAAGGTCAGTGTGGCTGTAGCATGATAATACAGAATGAGAGTGTTAGAAAGTAAGGCTAAAATTTTAAATGGCAGTTAATTAATGTTGGTGCTATAATGTTAATTTTCAACCAATGAAAATAGGTATCCATTAAAGGGAGAAGGCAATGGCACCCCACTCCAGTACTCTTGCCTGGAAAATCCCATGGACGGAAGAGCCTGGTAGGCTGCAGTCCATGGGGTCGCAAAGAGTCGGACACGACTGAGCTACTTCACTTTCACTTTTCCCTTGCATGCATTGGAGAAGGAAATGGCAACCCACTCCAGTGTTCTTGCCTGGAGAATCCCAGGGACGGCGGAGCCTGGTGGGCTGCCGTCTGTGGGGTCGCGCAGAGTCGGACACGACTGAAGCGACTTAGCAGCAGCAGCAGCAAAGGGATTTAATCAGGTTCTTTATTGGTGCTATAGTGCTGCATTATATTCCATTGTCTGGATGTACCACGGTTTGTTTACCTTCCTACTGAGAAATATTCCAGTTGCTTCCAGGTTTTGTCAATTTACAAATAAAGTTTTTATAAATGTCCTAGTTCCAGACCTTGTGTGGAAGTAAAACTTCAGTTCTTTTGGGTAAATATCAAGGACTATGATTCATTGATCATATGATGACCTTATGTTTAGTTTAGTAAGAAATTGACAGACTATTTTTCAAAGTGATTCTATCATTGCATTCTCATCATCAGTAAATAAGGGCTTCTCTTGTTTGACATCCTTGCCAGTATTTGGTGGTGTCAGTGTTCCAGGTTTTGTCCGTTGTAATTGGCATGTAGTAGTATCTCATTGTTTTAGGTTGAAGTCCTCTAATAACATGAAGGGTGGCTCAGTGGTAAAGAATCCTCCTGCCAATGCAGGAGTCACAGGAGATGTGGGTTTGATCTCTGCATCTGGAAGATCGCCTAGAGTAGGAAATGACCACACACTCCAGTATTCTTTCCAGGAAAATTCCATCAGAGCCTGATGAACTATAGTCCATGGGGTCACAAACAGATGGGCAAGACTGAGCAACTGAGCTTGCATGCACATGACAACTTGACACCGAGCCTGTTTTCATATGCTTTTTTGCTATTTGCATGTCTTGTTTGGTGAGGTGTGTGTTACAGTTTTTGGCCTTTTTTAAATTAAGTTGCTTGTCTTCTTATTTATTTATTTTTTTTTAGTTTTAAGAGTTCTTGGTATACAATATTTCCTATTTTAAAGCTTTCTTTGTGTGTATCTTTCCTAAAAATATGCCAAAAAGTGCATATTAAGAGACTTATTTATTTGAGGGGAATAAAATGATATCAGGTATCTTGTTGGTGCTAATGAAAGTAAGAGTATATGCATGTACACATATATGTATGTATGTTCTGGTTAATATATACGTATTTGAGAAATGTGTAAATGATACAGTTGACTAGAACTTGTGGTTTGAGTCAAGCAGTGGGGGGTGAAGAACAGGAAGACTGTTGATATGAGCCACTGTCTAATGCTAGTTACTGAATTCATAACTCTGAAGCAGGAGTTGTTTCCTTTCTCTTAGATATAAAACAAAATGTTCTCACTGTCTGGATTTTTCCTTTTACATACACATGCTGAACTTCCTTTTAATAGAGAATACGATCCTGTTTCTGTGGATCTGTAGCAGAGAGTCACTGTAGTATGGATGATCATCTCTACTCCACTAGCCAAACATATCACTTCACAAAGAGTGTTGTCCTTAGTTGAAATGGGGTCCTTTGAGTCATGGCAGTGACAGAGAGTAATAGAGACCTTCTTGTTTTCCCTTCTTCAGTCATTTTTTAGTAGCACAGTCTCATTATTGTGTTTTTTTTTTTTCTTTGGACATGATCATCTCTACTCGAGATAGCCAAAGTCATATCACTTCACAAAGAGTGGTTAGATTTTCCTTAGCAAATAAGTGTGGAATATTCAGTTATTCATATTAGTGAATAAAGGGCTAAAAAAAAGAACAGTGAGATTAAAAAAATAAAATGTTAGAAGATACTAATTTACATGAATTTATTAGCAATAAAGCTGATATACTCAGAGAGTGAGTCGAAGTGAGTTGTTGAAGGATACCCAGGCAGTAATTGAAGAATCTTGAATCAGAGCCAGAGCAACCTGAGTCAAGGTCTTTACTAACCCATTAAGCCCTACACAACAGGGAACTCAGATCTCATGTTCATGATCAGAACAGATTTGGTTTTTCAAAAATTTTAAATTTAATTCCGTTTTCTTTACCAATAGAGCAGCAGCAGCAGCAGCAGCAAGCACACTGTTAATCTTCCTCTAGAAATCACTCCAGCATGAGTATTTTAATTTTACTGGTTTTGTGAACTTGCTTTTGCCTTGTCTCTGGATGCCTTCCCATTGTTTTTAACAAATTGTTCTTTTTGTATGGAATGATGGACTTGGAATGATGCTTTATCAGGCTATGTGTTGCTTGCTGTTCTCAATACCACTGTCAGTTTCAGTGATTTGGTAGAACTCATAGAGTTCAGAAAAACTGTTATATACTGGCTATTGCTTATTACAGCAAAAGAATACAGATGCAAATCAATGAGGGAAAAAGATGTAGAGAGCAGAAATCTGTGAGAGACCAAACACAAACTTCCAGTTTTCCCCTCTCAGGGAAGTTGTAAAGATAGCATTTAATTCACTAAAATTCACAGGATAGTCTCACCCCCACTTTCTTGCAGTCCCTGATCAAAGAAGCCAGAGTTTGTAGAAGGAGAATTATACTGGTATAATTATTACTTTTTTAAAGATTTTATGGCTATGAAATCAAGAAAAATAATAATATATCACTTTGCAAAAATATTGAAAAACTATAAACAAGAAAGCTTTTATTAATTGAATCACATTTGTAAAACTACTGCATATTTATGCTCCTCACCTCAACCATATCTTTTTTTTTTATTAATTTTTCATACGACTAACTGCCCTTAATCTGCCTTGTTCTTTCCAAGATTAATCTGTCTGGAAGAAAAATTTGCTCTTATCATTCTCTTTTCATTTTTTTAAATAGAAATATTTATAATGATGTTATTTGCATTTTTATTGTAGTAAAATATGCATAACAAAATTCATCATTTAAATTATTTTTAAGAGTACAATTTACTGTCATTAAGTACATTCATATTGTTGTTTGGCTATCACCACTATCCATCTCCAGAATATTTCATTTTCCCAAATTGAAATTCTGTACCCATTGAATAATAACTCCCCATTTCCCATGGTAACCACTGTTCCCCTCTCTGTCTCTATGAAGCTGATTATTGAAGGTGCCTCATATAAGTAGAATCAAGCAATAGTTATTCTTTGTGTTCTGTGTTATTTCACTTAACATGATATTTTTAAGGCTTATCTATATTGTAAGTTGTATACAAATTTCATTCCTTTTTGAGGCTACATGTTATTCCATTGTATGTATATTCCACTTTTTAAAATCCATTTATTTGTCAGTGGACCTTTGGGTTGTTTTCATGTTCTGGCTGTTGTAAATAAAGCTGCTATAAACATTGATGTTAATACTTGCTTTCAAATATTTTGGGCATATGCCTAGAAATAAAGTTGCTGAGTCATATGATAATTCTATGTTAAATATTTGATAAACCACCATTCCATTTTCTACAGCAACTGTACCATTTTTCATTCTCACTGGCAATGTACAATCTATTTTGAGTTATTTTTTGTGAGTGGTATAAAATATGGGTTCAGTTTCATTTTTCTGTATGTGAATATCCAGTTACCCCAAGCCTCATTTATTGAAGAGATTGTCTTTTCTACACTGAGTATTCTTGGCTCCCTTGACAAATACTAGTTGACCACATTTGCTTGGGTTTATTTCTGGGCACTTGATTCTGTTCCATTTGTCCATTTGTTTTTAGGCCAGTACTATACACTCTCAAGACCTGCTGAATGGTATGCTTCAGTAAATGAGGAAGAAAGACAAGAAAGTAAAAATGATGGTACCTAGGAAACAAGATTCATTGTGGCTGATGTAATGGGAATCCCTAAGATGGCAGTGAAACTTTCCAGAAGAGAGCTAAGCAGACAACCTTCTATACTTAGATAGGCAAGATAAGTGCTTTAAGACGGTTATCTATAAGCATGTAAAATCTGATCAAATAGTTGATGAGTTACATATTCTGTAAATATCTGGGGGAAATTAATATAACTCTGCTAGCAATTAAGATAAAGAAAATTAGTAATACAAGAGAGGTAAAAATTGTTCGCAAAGATAAATATGGGAATAGTAAACTATAGAGTGGATAATCATCTTCATTGTTATGATAATATATGCTGTCTATTTGTATAATCCAAAATTGTGACTTTGAGAGTTTGGGGAACTGGGAGTTTGAGTCTGTGCTGGGAACAGAAAATGTTTTTAATTAAGCCTTGTAAATTATTTGACATTTTAAAATATGTGCGTGCATTGCTTGATAAAAGTAACAATTTGGTTTAATTTGGCATTAATATTTCTTCATATTTTTCTGATTTTGAAATCTGAAAAATTGGTTATTATTTGTTCTATGATCTTGCCTGCAAAAATAGGCCTGGTCTTGCCACTTGCTGTTTAAATATGACTTTTAACTGTAAATTAAAATCAGTGATGGCAGTTTGACTGAGTTGCAGTGAAATAAAATCATGTAATATTATTTTAACATATGCACCTACATATACAACTATTGAAGTTAGGTATTTACACAATTTCCTGTGCATTGTAGCTTTTCAAAATATTCTTCTTGAATTTTATACACATATTATAAAGAATATTATAATTTTAACAACCAAAATATGGTCATTTTTCTACTTTTGATATAATTTGGATATTTAAAACCTAGGCCATTCTTTCTTCAATTTTTAGCACAAAAGAAAATTCTAAAATATTGAACATTGATGTAACCAAAAATAAAACTTCCAAATTTTCCAGAGAGAGATTAATTAACAGGTTTACTTTGCATTTTGTAAATGAGTATTTTATTTAAATTCATAGAGTCTCATATTTGTATAGTATTAATTTTTTTCAAGTCAATTCTAATATTAAAGAAGCATAATATATGGTATTATTTTTTTCTGTTGATAGGATTTGAACAAAGTAAGCAGCAAGGAAAATAGGGTATATTCCTTTCATTTTCTAAAATTTTTGATGCCTAAATGATGTTGTTCAGTCACTCAGTCATCTCCAACTCTTTGCCACCCCATGGACTGTAGCACACCAGGCTTCCGTGTCCTTCACCATCTCCTGGAGCTTGCTCAAACTCATGTCCATTCGGTCGGTGATGCCATCCAACCATCTCGTCCTCTGTCATCCCCTCTCCTCCTGCTTTCAGTCTTTTCCAGCACTGGGGTCTTTTCCAATGAGTTGGCTCTTTGCAGCAGGTGGTCAAAATATTGGTGCTTCAGCTTCAGCATCAGTCTTTCCAATGAATATTCAGGGTTGGTTTCCTTTAGGATTGACTGGGTTGATCTCTTTGCAGTCCAAGGGACTCTCAAGAGTTTTCTCCACCACCGTTCAAAAGCACCAATTCTTCCATGCTCAGCCTTCTTTATGGTCCAACTCTCACATCCATACATGACTACTGGAAAAAACACAGCTTTGACTAGATGGGCCTTTGTTGGCATGTAATGTTTTTGCTTTTTAATATGCTGTCTAGGTTTGTCATAGCTTTTCTTCCAAGCAGCAAGCGTCTTTTAATTTCAAGGCTGCAGTCACCATCTACAGTGATTTTGGAGTCCAAGAAAATAAAGCCTGTCTGTTTCTGTTGTTTCCCCATCAATTTGCCATGAAGTGATGGGAGTGGATGCCATGATCTTCGTTTCTGAAGTCGAGTTTTAAGCCAACTTTTTCACTGTCTTCTTTCACTTTCATCAAAAGGCTCTTTAATACGTCTTCACTTTTTGCCGTAAGGGTAGTGTCATATGCTTATCTGAGGTTATTGATATTTCTCCTGGCAATCTTGATTCCAGCTTGTCCTTCATCCATCCCAGCATTTCACATGATGTACACTGCAAATAAGTTAAAAAAGCAAGGTGACAATATACAGCCTTGACATACTCCTTTCCCAATTTGGAACCAGTCCATTATTCCATGTCTGGTTCTAACTGTTGCATCTTGACCTGCAGACACGTTTCTCAGGAGGCAGGTAACGTGGTCTGGTATTCATATCTCTTGAAGAATTTTCCACAATTTGTTGTGATCTACGGTCAGTGACTTTAGCGTAATTAATAAAGCAGAAGCACATGTTTTCTCAAATTCTCTGGCTCTTTCTATGACCCAACGAAATATTGACAATTTGATCTCTGGCTCCTCTGACTTTTCTAAATCCAGCTTGAACATCTGGAAGTTCTTGGTTCATGTCGTGTTGAATGCTCGGAGAATTTTGAGCATTACGTTGCTAGCGTATGAAATGAGTGCAATTGTGTGGTAGTTTGAGCATTCTTTGGCATTGCCTTTCTTTGGGATTGGAATGAAAACTGACCTTTTCCAGTCCTGTGGCCACTGCTGAGTTTTCCAAATTTGCTGGCAGATTGAGTGTGGCACTTTAACAGCGTATTCTTTTAGAATTTGAAGTAGCTCACCTGGAATCTGCCTTACCTCATAACATCCACTAGCTTTGTTTGTAGTGAAGCTTCCTAAGGCCCACTTGACTTCACACTCCAGGATGTCTGGCTTTAGTTGAGGGATCATAGCCTCATGGTTATCTGGGTCATTAAGGTCTCTTTTGCGTAGTTCTTCAATGTGTATTATTGCCACCTCTTGTTAATACCTTTTGCTTCTGTTAGGTCCATACCATTTCAGTCCTTTATTGTTCCCATCTTTGCATAAAATGTTCCCTTGGTTTCTCTAATTTTCTTGAAGCGATCTCTATTCTTTCCATACCCAATTTTTCCAGAGTTATTTGCAATACCCGCCGTACAAAGTGGCATTAAATAGTGATTGTGATCTAAGGACTTATTAGGATGCCTAAATTAATACATGTAATTGAGAGCCTAAATATTACTATACTTTAAATTTTGCAAGACAGGAGAAATTATTGTGAAAATTTTGGAAAAAGAGCTATTCTCAACTAAGCTACTATTTAGTGATTAAGATTTCTTATTTTGATTACCTTGACTCGGGAATTAAGGAAGAGAAGATGATTAATAAATTTGTTCCCAATATCAAAGTCTTCAAAGTATTAACAACTTCTTCCAAAGTTTTGCTTAATAGACCACACAAAATTTAATTTATATTTGTATTAAAACTTTTCCTTAACCGAAGTAGATCATCAACACATTCATGATGAAATGCTTATTTCTAAGTATTAATTTATCAATTAAACATGATCCCTGTTTTCACTGTGATGATCTTGACGGATACAAATCTGTGAAGCACAAGGTTACTTTCTAATCATCAGATGAGAGTGCTAGTCACTCATTTGTTTCTGACTCTTTGCCACCCCATGGACTGTAGCCAACCAGGCTCCTCTGTCCATGGAGTTCTCCAGGCAAGACTACCGGAATGGGTTGCCATTCCCTTCAGAAGATCTTCCTGACCCTGGGATTGAACTTGGTCTCCCACATTACAGGTAGATTCTTCAACATCTGAGCCAGGGAATCCCCCATCATTAGTTGAGGAGGAACCAAAATTAAGATATTAAATGTTGGTCAGCAGCATGTAGTGGTTATGACACATTCTATAGCTAAGGGAGGCATTTTAAGGCCTAATATAATGCTGTAGATTTCCACATGATAAAAACACTTTGGTAAGGATTCAGCATAACCAAGTTAGGGTGTAGAAAGCTTTGCAAAAGTAGTGTTTAGAAGAGCAGAAGGTAAGAACCTCCTTTCTTTGAGAGACCTAGAAGGGATGATTGTTATTCTTGCTACTACTACTACTACTACTGTTTCCTATCTGTTTAACATAACAACTGGCTAATTCAAGCTTCAATGAGTTGTTTGAGAACTGAAGTATATTTTTGTTCTTTTCCCTTAATTTTTATAGCTATTGAGATTCACTGCCACATTTCTTCATCTCATTAACACTTGAACAGTCTGATCTTTGAAAATTTGGTAATTCCTAATGTATATATTTCTTTAATGAGTATAGAGATTTGGAACAAGAGTGAACTTTGATTATAATTGAGTTATCTATTTGTAACAAATTAGGGTATAAAAATTCTGGAACTCAGAATAATTCAGTGATAACATTTGGATTACATATTGGCAAACAGTTGTTTAGTTTTACTAAAGATCATTAATACTGTTAGGAATCAAATCTGTAAGGGTGAACCAAGGACAAAAATAAGATCTGGGGACTGATGATCATAAAATTAAGGTGCTATCCTTTCCAAAATAAATTACAGCACCTGTATGTGCCAATAGCTGAGAAATCAATTCTTGTTAGCATTCTCAGTGGGGAAAAAAGCTTTGCTACTGTTCATCTGTGAACACATATTGTACAGTCATCAGTCATAGGACTGCATCCTAATATATGCATGTGGGTGACTCAGCTTTATCTGAATTTTTGAATTAATCCCAGCATGATAGAAAGCAATCCCTGCAATTTTGGGGTAAGAAGCAAATAAATGCAGGTTGGGTAAATATTCTTGGAGGAAATGAGAAGAAACACATGTATCTCTTCCCTCTAATGGTGGGGAAAAAATGACACACCATTTTAAGTACACTGCACTTGCCTATTGTAGTTATTTTTTCCTTTTAAGATCCATTGGGTAGTGTGGAACAACAGTACCTGCAACTGCAGAGACGTTCCAATCCTCACAGCTGTCAGTAAAACCTACACTAATGTGTCCTGAAAGAGTGATTAATAGGTTTTGACAGTATCATTGCATTGCATATTTAATCAGATTATACATCTGTTAGAAATGGTTTACTTCTAACATCTGCAGTCAAAATCCAAAATCGGTATTCAGATCATCACTTTAGCAGAAGCATGAAACTACTATCTATGTCAGTTTCACTGTTGACAAGCTAAAACTGCATTACAGAAACAGATGAATTGTGACATTAGCTTGATTCATATAATGGTTTTATTTTTCAAAATTTCCTAGAAACTTATCTGTGCCTAAGTTTATGCTCATTAACACTGAAGGATATGAATATATGTAATTGTAAGTTATGTTTTTAAGAAAGAGATGTACAGTGGCATGATGCCATCCTGAAATTAGTACTCGATTCAGTTCAGTTCAGTTGCTCAGTCATGTCCGACTCTTTGTGACCCCATGGGCTGTAGCACGCCAGGCTTCCCTGTCCATCACCAACTCCTGGAGCTTGCTCAAACTCATGTCAATTGATTCAGTGATGCCATCCAACCATCTCATCTTTTGTCATCCCCTTTTTCTCCTGCCTTCAATCTTTCCCAGACTCAGCGTTTTTACAATGAGTCAATTCTTCACATCCTGGTTATAATTTCAAAAACATACTTCAAATAATGTTTGTTCAAGGAGGCGGATATTATGAGACCAATTTTCAGATTACAAAAATCCAACCAGATAATTTGTATTTCCATTTGATTAGGTGTTATATAAAATGTTGAAGAGAGAAACGTATCCAAAATTGTGATAGTAAGATTTAGAATTAGACCTTATTTTCTCCTCAGTATTTATTCATTTCCCATATGTAGTTGGAAAGCATTGCTTTTAAACAAGAAAGCATTTCAACACTAGTCTTTTCCATCTCATTCCCAACAGAAACCTTGCCATAAAAAGCTGTGCTCCAATCTTTCATCCTCATGTCTCCAGCATTCCATTAACAGCCAAGTCACATATTCTTTCTACATGTTATTAACATCCATGCCTCAAAACCTGCAGTCTACTTTGAATTGACCAATGTAATAAAATTCCCTTGCCAAGGTTATCAGTGACACCTAGTTACAAACCCAAATGATCACTCTCCATGCCTTATCTTACTTGATCTCTATTATCAATTATCAATATTATTCCACTGTTGAAATGCTGCTCATTTTTTTTCTCTCTGTAACTTCAGCATATACCCTTGTCTTTCATTTTCTCTGAGAATTTCTTTTTGGTTTGTTCTGCATTACCCTCTCTGATTTATCATTAAATATACTATTCCAGGTCCTTTTGTTGATCATCTTTTGTTATGAATAAAGCTGCTATAAACATTTTTCTATACAGTTTTATGAGAACATGTCTTTACTTTGGTAGGATAAATGCAACTAAGGGATTGAAACTGATGATTCATGGTATTTGTATATATGTTATTGATTATAATAAACTATCAAAATGTTTTAGAAAATAGTTTTACAATTTTACTATCCTACCAGTAATGCATTAGGTGTTCTGTAACTTGAAAATCTCACCAAAATTAGTATTTCCAGTTTTTAAGTTTTAATTTCAATCTTCCTAGTTGATGTGTTGTAGTAACTGATAGCTCCTATTTTCTTTTCTCATATAAATATTTTAAGCTATAATTTCCCCTTTAATATATCTTTAATAAAATATTGAATATTTTGTTTTAATTTGCATTTGACTATTTTCTACTTCTGCTTTATTGACTATGCCAAAGCCTTTGACTATGTGGATCACCACACACTGTGGAAGATTCTTAAAGAGATGGAAATACCAGATGACCTGACCTGTCTCCTGAGAAATCTGTGCTCAGGTCAGAAAGCAACAGTTAGAACTGGACATGGAACAACAGACTGATTCCAAATCGTGAAAGGGAGTACGTCAAGGCTGTGTTGTGTCACCCTGCTTATTTAACTTAAATGCACAGTACATCATGCGAAATGTCAGGCTGGATAAAGCACAAGCTGGAATCAAGATTTCTGGGAGAAATATCAATAACCTCAGATATGTAGATGACACCACACTTATGGCAGAAAGCGAAGAAGAACTAATGAGCCTCTTGATGAATGTGAAAGAGGAGAGTGAAAAAGTTAAAACTCAACATTCAGAAACCTAAGATCATGGCATCTGGTCCCATCACTTCATGGCAAATAGATGGGGAAACAGTGGAAACAGTGACAGACCTTATATTTTGGGCTCAAAATCACTGCAGATGGTGACTGCAGCCATGAAATTATAAGACACTTGCTCCTTCGAAGAAAAGTTATGACCAACCTAGACAGCATATTAAAAAGCAGAGACATTACTTTGCCAACAAAGGTCCATCTAGTCAAAGCTATGGTTTTTCCAGTAGTCAGGTATGGATGTGAAAGTTGGACTATAAGGAAAACTGAGCACCGAAGAATAGATGCTTTTGAACTGTGCTGTTGGAGAACCTTGAGAGTTCCTTGGACTGGAAGGAGATCCAACCAGTCCATCCTAAAGGAATTCAGTCCTGAGTATTCACTGGAAGGACTGATGCTGAAGCTGAAACTCCAATACTTTGGCCAACTGATGCAAAGAACTGACTCATTGGAAAAGACCCTGATTCTGGGAAAGATTGAAGGTGGGAGGAGAAGGGGACAACAGAGGATGAGATGGTTGGATGGCATCACCGACTCTATGGACATGAGTTTGAGTAGGCTTCAGAAGTTGGTGATGGACAGGGACGCCTGGTGTGCTGCAGTCTGTGGGGTGGCAAAGAATTGTGCTTGACTGAGTGACTGAACTGAACTGAACTGATTTGTTAGTTCTCTTTTGAGTTTTTAAACCATGTGTTGTTTAAAATGTATTTTAAAATAATTTCTTTGAATTACTGGGGTTTATCATCTAATTTCTTTTAGGAGAAGATATTCTGCATTATTTCAGACATTTTAAATATATTCTGACATTTACTGATCTAACAAATCAAATAATCTCTCTTGGGGAATGTTCCATTTCAGCATGAAAAGAAAATGTTATTTTGTGATTGTGCATTTTATAGATGTTATTTAGTTTCAGTTAATATTCTATATCTCATTAATTTTCTATCTAATTTTTATCATTAGCAGAGATAAGTATTGACATTATCTGTATGTTTGTCTCTTTCTCTTTTCACTTGTCGCAGTGTATAGTTTTTCAGATGAATATGTTTAAGACTGTTTTTCTTCTTGATGAACTGTCCCTTTATGAATATGAAATATTCCTCTTCATTCCTGAAAATATTCCTTACTTTGAAATCTATATATCTTGATACAATGTAGTCATTCCTGCCATTTTAGAATTAGCATTTACACACTATATCTTTCTTCACTCTTTTAAACTCTATTTAAAGTATTAGCTTTTATATAGATAACATCCAGTTACATCTTGTTACTTATCCAGTCTGTTAAAGCTTCTGTTCTTTTCTTAAAATTTATTTGTTTTAATTGGAGGTTAATTATTTACAATATTGTAGTGGTTTTTGTCATACATTGACATGAATCAGCCATGGGTGTACACGTGTCCCCCATCCTGAACCCCCCTCCCAACTCCCTCCCCATCCCATCCCTCAGTGTTGTCCCAGTGCACCACCTTTGAGTGCCCTGTTTCATACATTAAACTTGGGCTGGTGATCTGTTTCACATATGGTAATACACATGCTTCAATGCTATTCTCTCAAATCATCCCACCCCCATGGCTGATTTATGCCAATGTATGGCAAAAACCACTACAATATTGTAAAGTAATTAGCCTCCAACTAAAATAAATAAATTATTTAAAAAACAAATTTAACAAAAAGCTTTAAAAGACTGGATTAGTAACAAAGTGTAAAGCTTCTGTTTTAATTGGATTTTTAAATCATTTTTACTTAATGCTGTTACTTAATTGAGTTTAAATCTTCACTTCAGCTTCTCTGGTAGCTCAGCTGGTAAAGAATCTGCCTGCCATGCAGGAGACCCCGGTTTGATTCCTGGTCGGGATCTGCTGGAGAAGATTTAGGTTACCCACTCCAGTATTTTTGGTCTTCCTTGGTGGCTTAGCTGGTAGAGAATCCACCTGCAATGTAGGAGAAAGTGAAAGTCATGCAGTCCTGTCCAACTCTTTGTGGCTCCATGGACTGTACAGTCCCTGGAATTGTCCAGGCCAGAATACTGAAGTGGATAGCCTTTCCCTTCTCCAGGGGATCTTCCCAACTGAGGAATCAAACCAAGGTCTTCTGCATTTCAGGCAGATTCTTTACCAACTAAGCCAACAGGAATCAATGTGGGAGACCTGGGTTCAGTCCCTGGGTAAAGAGATGGGAAAAACAGACCACCTGAACTGCCTCCTGAGAAATCTGTATGCAGGTCAAGAAGCAACAGTTAGAACTGGACTTGGAATAACAGACTGGTTCCAAATCGGGAAAGTAGTACATCAAGACTGTATATTGTCACCCTGCTTATTTAACTAATATACAGAGTATATCATGAGAAATGCTGGACTGGATGAAGCACAAGCTGGAGTCAAGATTGCTGGGAGAAATATCAATAACCTAAGATATGCAGATGACAGCACACTTATGGCAGAAAGCGAGAACTAAAGAGCCTCTTGATGAAAGTGATAGAAGAGAGTGAAAATGTTAGCTTAAAACTCAACATTCAGAAAACAAAGATCATGGCATCTAGTCCCATCACGTCACGGCAAATAGATGGGGAAACAATGGAAACAGTGAAAGACTGTATTTTGGGGGAGGCTCCATAATCACTGCAGATGGTGACTGCAGTCATGAAATTAAAAGATGCTTGCTCCTTGGAAGAAAAACTATGAACAAACTAGACAGCATATTAAAAAGCAAAGACATTACTTTGCTAACAAAGGTCCATCTAATCAAAGCTATAGTTTTTCCAGTAATTGTGTATGGATTTGAGATTTAGACTATAAGGAAAGCTGAGCACTGAAGAATTGATGGTTTTGAATTGTGGTGTTGGAGAAGAATCTTGAGAGTCCCTTGGATTTCAAGGAGATCCAAACAGTCCATCCTAAAGGAAATCAGTCCTGAATGTTAATTGGAACGACTGATGCTGAAGCTGAAGCTCCAATACCTTGGCTACCTGATGTGAAGAACTGGCTTATTTGAAAAGACCCTGATGCTGGGAAAGATTGAAGACAAGAGGAGAAGGGGATGACAGAGGATGAAATGGTTAGATGGCATCACCGACTCTATTGATGTGAGTTTGAGTAGGCTTCAGGAGTTGGTGATGGACAGGGAAGCCTGGTGTGCTGCAGTCTATGGGGTCACAATGTGTTGGACACGACTGAGCAACTGAACTGAACTGAATATTCCATTAGTTCCGGATTGAGAAAGGAGTATGACAGTGCTGTCTGTTGTCACACTATTTATTTAACCTGTACACTGAGCACATCATGAGAAATGTGGAGCTGGATGAGTTACAAGCTAGAATTAAGATAGGCAGGAGAAACGTCAACAACCTCAGATATGTGGATAATACCACTCTAATGGCAGAAATTGAAGAGGAACTAAAGAGGCTTTTGATGAGAGTGTAGGAGGAGAGTGAAAGAGCCAGCTTAAAACTAAATATTAAAAAACTAAAATCATGGCATATGACCCCATTACTTCATGGCAAATAGAAGGGGAAAAAGAAATCATGACAGGTTTCCTCTTCTTGGCCTCTAAAATCACTGCAGATGTTGACTGAAACCAAGAAATCAGAAGACGATTGCTTCTCAGAAGGAAAGCTCTTACAAACCTAGACAGTGTGTTGAAAAGTAGAGACATTCCTGACAAAAGTCCATATAGTCAAGGTTATGGTCTTCCCAGTGGTCACCTAAGGTTGTGAGACCTGGACCGTAAAGAAGGCAGAGTGCCAAAAAATTGGTGCCTTGGAATTGTGATGCTGGAGGACTCCTGAGATTCCCTTAGACAGCAAAGAGATCAAACCAGTCAATCTTAAGGGAAATCAACCCTAAATACTCATTGGAAGGACTGATGCTGAAGGACTGATGCTCCAGTATTTTGGTCACCTGATGCAAACAGCTGACTTACTAGAAAAGTGCCTAATGTTGGGAAAGATTGAGGGCAGAAGGGGAAGAGGGTGTCAGAGGATGAGACGGCTGGATGGCATCATTGGTACAATGGACATGAACTTGGGCAACTTTGGGAGATGGTGAGGGAAAAGGAGATCTGGCATGCTGCAGTCCATGGGGTTGCAAAGAGTCAGGCACAACTGGATGACTGAATAGCAGCAATATTCTATTACCTAGATTGAAGAAACCACAGTTTATTTATCCATTCACCTACTGAAGGGATCTTGGTTGCTTCCAAGTATGATTAGTTATGAATAATGCTGCTATAAGCATCTTTGTGCAGGTCTTGTGTGGACATAGGTTTTCAACTCCTTTGTATAAATACTGTGTGTGATAGTCATTCTGTCATTTCTGACTCTGCAAAAAACTAATTTTCATTTAATCCATTGTAGCTGGAGGCAGAATTTTATTTCATTGTGTTTTTACATTTTCTTAGATTATTTATATAGTTAAATTCCTTGTAATATATTTGTTGGTTACTTGAATATGCTTTATTTGGAAGTTCCTATTTCTATCATATATTGTTAAGAGTTGTCTGTCTTACGAAAAAAAATATAATCTTATCTATTGATAAATGTAAGAGCTCTGTTATTTCTTTTGTGTTAACACATTGCTTTTATTTTCATATGATATTGTTTGGTGGAAGGAGATTCTTGGTTTTAATGTGGTACAATTTATATCAAGAGCTTTATTTATGTTTAGAGCCCTTGTTTGTGTTTTGAGAAATTATTTTCTGCAACAGTATAATCATGGAATTATCATATGGAATCTTCTCAAAGTATTATTGTTTTTGCTATTTACATTCAGATCAACAGTCCACCTGGAATTTGTTTTTATGAATATTGTGGTGAAGTAGGGTCATGATTATTTCCATATCTTTCTGCTGGCACCGTTACTTAAGAAGACTACTTCTAAATAAGAAGTCCTACTTTTGCTATGGACAAAAGGTCTCTAAATGTTCAAACATTTTTCTGGACATTTTGTTCTATTCCATTGATTCCTTTGCCTATGCTTCTATCAAAACAATGACCTGTTTTTATTACTGTTTTGATAATTTGTAAATTGAGACTGCTTACCTTGTCTTTTTTTCAATGTTATTTTATCAAGCTCTATTTGACTCTACCTTTCCATGTATAGTTTATAATTAGTTCTTAATTACATATGAAATAGTATTTTGATTAAGATCTTATTGAATATGTAAATTAGTTTAGGAAAACATATTTATATTTTTTGATTATTGAGTTTTTCAATCCATGTACCTATTTTACTGTTCCAGTTATTTGGAAACTCTTCAAATTCTCCCAATATTTATTTGATAGATATATTTCTGGATTGTTTACATTTTTACATTTACATTTCTGGATTATTCTTGGAAAAATATAAGATGAGCTGAGTAAACCCTAAGGACATTAGTAGTCACTGATATTTCCTATTTAATATTTGAGAGACAGTGTTAAGTAGCACATTGTTCTTCAAATTGTGCTTCTGGGTGCTTCCTCTGAAGGAAGAAGGAAATAATTTGTAGATACGCTATTGTGAATCTCCTTCTTTTGCCACAATTAGAACTATCTTGATTTTATTGGAGTGGCTTTTCACATCTAAGCTTCTAGGTAAGTCTTTTGAAACAAGACTATATTTAAAGTGCTCAGTAGCAAAATGTTTATTAGCTTTGGAATATAGGAAGCCTAAGTTTGAACCCCCCCTTTTTTTAATGTACTAGTGTTGTGCTGCTGAGTCATATAGTTTCCCCTGTCAAATTTTAGTTTGCTCATATATAAAATGGAGACAGTGGATGTTACTTGCAATTATATTATCATTTTAAAATATGAATTTGTATAGCATGTGGTACCAACAGTGTGAATGGTAACAGCATAATTTTTATGATAAGGTATAAATAGTAGAACTCTGTGTGCTTAGTTGCTCAATCATGTCCAACACTTTGCAACCCCATGGACTGTAGCCTGCCAGGCTCCTCTGCCAATGCGGATTCTTCAGGCAAGAATACTGGAGAGGGTTGCCATGCCCTCCTCCAGGGGATCTTCCCAACCTAGGGATCGAACACAGGTCTCCCACATTGCAGGTGGATTCTTTACCATCTGAGCCACCAGGGAATCCCAAGTAAAACTCTAGAAATCACTTACTGTAACATATTCTTTGTGTAGCTGAAAAACTGAAACTCATTCATACACTCATTCAACAGGTATCCATGAGTTGCTCACTTCATGCTAATAGGGATAAAGAGAAGTAGTGAAGGTGCTATTGTAGAAATGGTGCTCAGGGGAAAACTTTAAAAGGAAGAAATATATTAACAGTAGCTCCAAAGAAATGATAATGTGAGTCATGCAAATAGCTGAACAAGGATTAGAAACAGAAGGAACCATATATTAAAATACTCCAGGGGAATAAATAGTTTGACAGGTTCAAGAATAGGCAAGAGAGCCATGAGCCATAGTGGAGTAAGCTCTGCTATATAGAGAGTTGTAAGGAATGAATTTAGAGACATAAGCTGTGGCCACATACTGAAAGTGTTGTAGGTTGTATAGGGGAAGCCGCCAGAGAGCTGTGAGCAAGTAAAATAATTTGATTTAGAAGTTGTGTGTTTAACCCAAAGAGCTCTGCAAAGTTTCACCTCTACTTTTAAATATAATGTGTAAAATTTATCAAGCCTAAATATGTGAATCATAATACTAACAAAGTTATTTCTTAAAAAAAATTAAATATGATGATGTTTTATCATTTGAAATAGTACTGAAAGCCTCTAATGTCTACTTTGTTAACAAAGCACAAAATGATTTAGCTTGCTTGTAAAATCAGTATGTTCTTTGCTATAGTCACAGTTAAAATTTGTCTAATTTCTTGTAATTTATCTGAAACATTAAATTAAAAATACTTTCTATTAATATGTATGTTTTACTTCCCCAATTTTTTGTAGTATTGATATATATTGTTCTTTCTGTACATATGGATGCCTACTCAGATATCAATAATTTCCATTTAGCAAATTTTATTCATTTTTGCTCAAAACAATTATTTCAATTTAAATAAAATTATTTTAATGAAATTAAACTGATGATATGCAGTAATCAAACTGAAAAAGATTCTATAATGGACTCAAAACTTTGCTAGTATCTGTCCTGTGTAAATTGCTGGCCAGTATCACAAAAGATTACTTAACTTTGATCTCATTCTCTGTTCAATAAAGTAGGTTAATGACAATATCTGGAGAAGGCTATGGCAACCCACTCCCGTACTCTTGCCTGGAGAATCCCATGGACGGAGGAGCCTGGTAGGCTGCAGTCCAGGGGGTCGCTAAGAGTCGGACACGACTGAGCGACTTTACTTCCACTTTTCACTTTCATGCATTGGAGAAGGAAATGGCAACCCACTCCAGTGTTCTTGCCTGGAGAATCTCAGGGATGGGGGAGCCTTGTGGGCTGCTGTCAATGGGGTCGCACAAAGTCGGACACGAATGAAGTAACTTAGCATCAGCAGCAGCAGCAATGACAATATTTAGCCTCAAACATACTTCATACCAGTAATATATTAGAATGTACAATGGTAAACCTTACTTTAAAAACAGTGTTCTGAAATACTTATTAGAGTCTAAACATTGAAGTTAGAGACTATTCACAGCATGCCTTAATTTTGTAATTAACAATGAATCAAAAAACACTATTAAGCTTCTGTGGCATGTCTATTCTTAATAAATCTCATGCTGCTTAATGCTCAAAATTCTGTTGTCCTCTTAATATGTTTATAGATTTTATAGGATCAAATATAATAGTATATTTGAGGGATAGTTATTTCAACATTTTCTTCTTTTCCTTGCCATTATAATTATTTAATACTCCCCTGAATGTTTTGTTGATGTGAAATATTGTCCAGCAACCATGGGACAATTTCAGTTTGTGTCTTCCTTTCCAATATGCTGATCTATTCAGCATATGTTCAAATTTCCCAGGTTTTTGTTTGTATACCTATATGGTCAATGTTTAATTTTGGCAGAATTCATTAGTTTTTCATTGTACTGACTTTTTTTTTTCTGTGAAGAACATCTACTTTTACAGGGTAAGCATTTTCAATCATGCAATGAAAATACTGCTCTATTAAATTCACTCTAATGCTATCATGTTATTTAAATGCAAATGCTGACACCATCATAATGCAGCAAAATTTTCTTGCTAAGAAAATGATAGATATTAGAATAGAGTATGTGGCTAAATTAGATATATTTTAAGAGATAAAAAAAATGATTATGTCCATCTCATTGTCCACTAAATCAGGGAGAGAAAGTGATAACTACAAATGTATGTCTTGCCGTTCTTCTATTGGTACATTCTTATACTGTTGATGACTTTAGAAAACATTGCAAAACAGAAAAGCAATATGAAATTCATAGATATAACCTTATCTTTGCTCAAGTAATCTTACTCTCAGAAATGCAAGTTAAAAGACCATTGAAAGAAAGTCAAAACAAAAAGAAAAATAGAAACAAAAATTTCACTTATAAAAAAACACATGTGGCATTTTTTTCTATTGATTAAAAAATGGGAAAAGGAAGTAGTTTATTAAATTGCGATACCTGTGAAATGCCGCTGGTAAACCATTAAAGTTTGTCATTATTTAGGCTATATTATAGCAGTAATACTTTAATATTATGGTATTAAAGGAAAAGCATCTTGAGAGTCCCTTGGACTGCAAGGAGATCCAACCAGTCCATCCTAAAGGAGATCAGTCCTGGATGTTCATTGGAAGGACTGATGTTGAAGCTAAAACTCCAATACTTTGGCCATCTGATGGGAAGAGCTGACTCATTTGGAAAGACCCTGATGCTGGGAAAGATTGAGGGCAGGAGGAGAAGGGGACGACAGAGGATGAGATGGTTGGATGGCATCACCGACTCGATGGACATGGGTTTGGGTGAACTCCGGGAGTTGGTGATGGACAGGGAGGCCTGGCGTGCTGCGGTTCATGGGGTCGCAAAGAGTCGGACACGACTGAGCGACTGAACTGAAACTGAATCAAAAACAAAGTGAAGTGAAAGTCAAGCGTGAGTTGCTCAGTCGTGTCCAACTCTTTGCAACCCCAAAGACTTTAGCCCACCAGGCTTCTCTGTCTACAGGATTCTCCAGGCAAGAATACTTGAATGGATACCCAATCCCTTCTGCAGGGGATCTTCCTAACCCAGGGATCAAACCCAGATCTCCTGCACTGCAGGCAAAAAATTAAAAAAAAAATACATGCATAAAATGAGCTTAAATACCTTTAACTGAGCATGTATATAGATTAAGATTGAGTGGAAGTGTATGAAACTAGAAATAAATGTTTTAAGTAGAAAAAATAATGTGTTTTAAATTATTTTAAAATATTTATTAATATTTTGATACAGTATGGATTTTAAGTGGTTAAGCAGAGTTTCATTGAAATACTGATAATTTATTCTGTGATTAATATATGTGCCCTATAATTTAACAAGAGAATTAAGTAATACTAGACAACACATTAAAAAGCAGAGACATTACTTTGCCAACAAAGGTCCGTCTAGTCAAGGCTATGGTTTTTCCAGTGGTCACGTATGGATGTGAGATTTGGACTGTAAAGAAAGCTGAGCGCCAAAGAATTGATGCTTTGGAACTGTGGGGTTGGAGAATAATCTTGAGAGTCCCTTGGACTGCAAGGAGATCCAACCAGTCCATCCTAAAGGAGATCAGTCCTGAGTGTTCATTGGAAGGACTGATGTTGAAACTGAAACTCCAATGCTTTGGCCACCTGATGTGAAGAGCTGACTCATTTGGAAAGACCCTGATGCTGGGAAAGATTGAAGGTGGGAGAAGAAGGGGACAACAGAAGATGAAATTGTTGGATGGCATCACTGACTCAATGGACATAAATTTGTGTAAACTCCGGGAATTGGTGATGGAAAAGGAGGACTGGCGTGCTGCAGTCCATGGGGTTGCAAAGAGTTGCACACAACTGAGCAACTGAACTGAACTGAACTGAACTGAATTTTGACATAGCAAATGATATCACTGTCATTATCACAATAAAAAACCTTAAAAATTATTTAAATCACACATATTTCCTGCTTTGTTCTTTCTTAGTTCAACAAAGATTTTAAGTAAAATTAAAGCATATCAAAGTATCAAATCCATTTAAAACAAATTTTTAAATAAATGAAAATACAACACCATGGTCTTGTACATATATTTCTGTTTGTTTTCCATGTGAACATCCAGAATTGAAAGTTATCCTTATTAACTCAAGTACTCTGTATTTTCCTAAAATCTTTCTATTTAAAAAAGGTGATGTTTGCAGCATTATTCACAATAGCCACAATGTGGAAGCAATACAAATGTCCATTGATGGCTAAGTGGATAAAGAAAAAGTGACATATACAAAAAAAATAGAATAGTATTCAACCTTAAAAACAAAGTAAATCATTTCTTATGTTACAAAATGGATGAAACTAGAAGTCATTAAGCTTAGTGAAATAAGCCAGTCACAGAAAAAACACTGAATAATTCCATTTATATAAAGTACCTAAAATAGTCAAACTCATAGAATTAGAGAGTAGAAGTGTGTTGGTTGTCAGGGACTGGGGGAAGAGGGAAACAGGGAGCTGCTGTTCAACAGGTATAAAATTGCATTTGTGAAAGATGAATAAATTCTGGAGATCTCCTGTACATCATCATGCTTATAGCTAACATTGCCTTATCTGCTTAACAATTTGTTAAGAAAATGGATCTTATAATATGTATTAATAATAAACACAGTAAGAAAGAATTATGTGTTAGATTCTCTATATTGCCTTTATGTATGTGTGTGGGTGTTCAATCTCCATCCAGTATCAAATGTTGCTTGAAATAGTGCAAATTACAATGAGCCAGTAATCATTTCATTCATTATGTACATTTTTAGTAATCAAAGTTAATGCTCATTTTGAATATAGAAAAATATTTATATCTACATTATATATGCATATAATTATATGTAACCTATATAATATCATGCTGTGAAACATTATTTATTGAAATTTCTAATAAAATGTTTTCTGCAGTATTTGAACTCACTTAGACTCTTGCTGTAATTAATATTTATAAAATTTTCAACAGCTGCAGCTCCAAGAATTACAACCACCGTGACCAGTACCATCAGTACCACAAGGCAGATATTATACCAAAATCAGTACATGTTTAAGTTCCATAAATTCTGCCCAAAACCATATGTGTTAAACATTACTATCTCTGTTTTCTAAATTTGAGAGTATAAGTTCAAGGAAATGCTAAATAACTGACTTAAAATGAGCCCTGAGAAGTAGCACGGGCACAATGAAGATTTTAATGTTGGTGGAGAACCATGCCTGCACTGTTTCCGTTGATTCCCCATATATTTGCCATGAAGTGATGGGACTGGATGCAGTGATCATTTTTTGAATGTTGAGTTTTAAGCTAGATTTTTCACTCTCCTCTTTCACTTTCATCAAGAGACTCTTCAGTTCTTTTCACTTTCTGCAATAAGGGTGGTGTCATCTGTGTATCTGAGATTATTGATATTTCTACCGTCAATCTTGATTCCAGCTTGTGCTTCATCCAGCCCAGCATTTTGCATGATATACTCTGCGTATAAGTTAAATAAGCAGAGTGGCAATATACAACCTTGATGTACTCTTTCCCAATTTGGAACCAATCTGTTATTCCATGTCCAGTTCTAACGATTGCTTCTTGACCTGTATACAGATTTCTCAAGAGGCAATTCAGGTGATCTGGTACTCCCAACTCTTGAAGAATTTTCCAGTTTGTTGTGATCTACACAGTCAAAGGCTTTGTCATAATCAATAAAGCAGAAGTAGATGTTTTTTCTGGTATTCTCTTTGCTTTTTCAATGATCCAACGGAGGTTGGCAATTTGATCTCTGGTTCCTCTGCCTTTTCTAAATCCAACTTGAACATGTGGAATTTTATGGCTTACATATTATGGAAGCCTGCCATAGAGAATTTCGAGCATTACTTTGCTACCGTGTGAAATAAGTGCAATTGTGCAGGAGTTTGAACATTCTTTGGCATTGCCTTTCTTTGGGATTGGAATGAAAACTGACTTTTTCCAGTCCAGTGGCCACTGCTGAGTTCTCCAGATTTGTTGGCATATTGAGTGCAGCACTTTAATTGCATCATCTTTTAGGATTTGAAATAGCTAAACTGGAATTCCATCACTATGTTTTGTTCATAGTGATGTTTCCTAAGACCCACTTGACTTCACATTCCAGGATGTCTGGCTCTGGGTGAGTGATCACACCATTGTGGTTATCTGGGTCATGAAAATCTTTTTTGAATAGTTCTTTTGTGTATTCTTGCCACCTCTTCTTAATATCTTCTGCTTCTCTTAGGTCCATACAATTTCTGTCCTTTATTGTACCCATTTTTGCATGAAATGTTCCCTTAGTATCTCTAATTTTCTTGAAGAGATCTCTAGTCTTTCTCATTATATTGTTTTCCTCTATTTCTTTGCATTGATCACTGAGGAAGTCTTTGTTACCTATCCTTGCTATGCATTGGAACTCTGCATTCCAATGGATATATCGTTCCTTTTCTCCTTTGCCTTTAGCTTCTCTTTTCTCAGCTATTTGAAAGGCCTCCTCAGACAACCATTTTGCCTTTTTGCATTGCTTTTTCTTGGAGATGGTGTTGATCACTTCCTCCCATACAATGTCGTGAACCTCTGTCCATAGTTCTTCAGGCACTCTTTCCATCAGGTCTCATTGCTTGAATCTATTTGTCACTTCCACTGTGTAATCGTAAGGGATTTGCTTTAGATCATTCATACCTGAATGGTCTAGTGGTTTTCCCTACTTTCTTCAGTTTAAGTCTGAATTTTGCAATAAGGAAATCATGATCTGAACCACAGTCAGCTGCAGGTCTTGTTTTTGCTGACTGTGTAGAGTTTCTCCTGTCTAATCAAAGCTATGGTTTTTCCAGTAGTCATGTGTGAATGTGAGAGTTGGACTATAAAGAAAGCTGAGTGCTGAAGAATTGATGCTTTTGAATTGTGGTGTTGGAGAAGACACTTGAGAGTCCCTTGGACTGCAAGGAGATCAACCAGTACATCCTAAAGGAGATCGGTCCTGAATATTCATTGGGAGGACTGAGGCTGTGGCTGAAACTCCAACACTTTGTCAACCTGATGCACAAAACTGACTCCTTGGGAAAGTCCTGGATGCTGGGAAAGATTGATGGCAGAAGGAGAAGGGGACGAGAGAGGATGAGATGGTCGGATGGCATCACCGACTCAATAGACATGAGTTGAGTAAGCCCCGGGAGTTGATGATGGACAGGGAGGCCTGGCATGCTGCAGTCCATGGGGTCGCAAAGATTTGGGCACGACTGAGTGACTGAACTGAACTGATAGCCTGCACAATGAGGCTAAGACTAAAACATGAATTCAAGTATTGTATCCTGGCTATTAATCTGCTGGACGTTTGTTACAGATTTATTTGTATCTAAAGATTTGTTGAAGGTAAGTTGAGCTAACAATCATCCTAAATAGGTATCTGTCTGTTTTTCTCTGTGTTCTCCTGAATCTAAAAGCATATAAAGGGGGAAGAAATCTCTGAATATTCCATGGCATATTTATTATATAGCAATACACAAGAGCAGTGCATTAGGCACAATTTTAGAGAATCCATCCATATTTGAACAAAATATGATTTATTAGAATGGTATTATACAGCTTGTAAAAATATATGGGTGTACTCAAAAAAAAAACACTCCAAGTTAATCTTCTGAGAAAGATACATGATAGTTCTGTGCTGCCAAGAGTTTGACCACCTCTTGAATTACCAGGGAATGGTAGAATCATAGAGTTCTCACCAGAGCAGTGTGCTACTCCTGCCATTACCAGGAAGCCTTGTGCTAACATGGGAAAGTGATGATACAGCTACAAGTTTTAGAACTATGCCCCTTCTTCTCTAATAGGCAGCAGCAAAATAAATGCTCACACAGTGCCTCCTGATGTCCTTAAAACCAGAGAATGAGTACTGAGACCTCTGAAATAGTTACTGGGCAGGATAGGGAAGGGAGGAAGGGAAGCAAATGCTGTCACTTATGTAATTGCCAGAGAAGACAGTTAAAGTAGCAGATGTTAGGCAGACTTCCACCTCGCAGTGTTCTATTTCTGCTTTCTAAATATTTTGCAGATGAATTTGATAGGTGAAACTTCAAAAATGTCCATAAACAGAGTTATAAACTTTCTAGCATCTGGCCTCTGTAGTGTAAACTGCATACTAGGAAGAGGTTCGAATGAACACTGAGTCAGCTAATTGACATTACCTGTCAAAACAACATTGCTAAGGAAGTTTGCCTATACTTGCTTTTGTAAGATGGTAGATACTGTGACAGAATTGGTTGGAACATAGTTGAGAATTTTGTATTGATATTTGTACCAAGCATATAAAATGCCTAACTGGCTTTATCAGCCAAGAACTATTCCTTGCTATTTGAGTATCTCAGTAAACTATGGTTAACGGTTAGTTTGGTCCTGCAGAGATGACAAAATACTGTGCAATTTCAGGGTATGAAATCTTGACTGGAATATCAAAAATGAAAGTCAAATACTGGGAACTATGCTATTTGAAAGGATGCTAAACAAGTGGATGTTTCCTTGGAGGGTTAATAATTTATTCACTCATTACAAAAATACCATTCACAAAATCACAGTATTTCATAAATTGCATGGGAAAGAGAAATAGAATTATGACACTTAAATCATACGTCACATTTGAAGAAACCCAGTCTTTCACTTTAACATCCCAGGAATTGATACACTACTTAGATGCATTTCGTGCAGACAGCATTTTTGGTTTACATATCTTTGTCTTCAGGTGTAGAAACTTAAAGATAGTTATTAAAGCTATTATCTTTGCCCCATTTGAGTTTGTTATATTGTTATTATTATTATATTATCCTATAATATATAATTATATTATTATATAATATATTATACTATTCAAATTTTTAAATTTAATTGTCAATTAAAATGTCTTTATACAATGTCTAGAAATTTGATAACATTGTAGATACACTCATATTTTAGTTGTGATGCTGGTATTATCATTATGTATTATATATCTCAAAGATGTATTTTAGAGATATAAAGTAAACATTTATGTATACATATGTTGAACTAAAAGTAAATTATGTGATTTATTTTATTCTAGTGAAAAAGGAGGGAAATGAATGAAAGTATAAGTGACTTTCTAGTTATTGAATCTGAATAAAGGATTCATTGAAATTCATTATAAATATCTCTCTACCTTTGTATATATTCAAAATTTACCACAATATAAGATTTAAAGTCTTCAAATTTTAGAAGCATATTTTCACATTGAAAACAAAGTGTATTGTGTTTACAGAATGGAACAAAAATAATAACTAATCATATGGTAAAAATACATGTCTGTATAGTCAAAGCTATGTTTTTTCCAGTAGTCATGTATGGATGTAAGAGTTGGACCATTAAAAAGGCTGAGCGCTGAAGAATTGATGCTTTTGGACTGTGGGGTTGGAGAAGGCTCTTGAGAGCCCTGGGGACTGCAAGAAGATCAAACTAGTGAATCCTAGAGGAAACCAACCCTGAATATTCATTGGAAGGATTGATGCTGAAGCTGAAGCTCCAATAGTTTGGCCACCTGATGTGAAGAGCCAACTTGTTGGAAAAGACCTTGCTGCTGGGAAAGATTGAAGGCAGGAAGAGAAGGGGACAAGAGAGCATGAGATGGTTGGATGGTGTCTCTCACTCAATGGACATGAGTTTGAGCAAACTCCATGAGAAGGTGGACAAGGATGACTGGCGTGTTGCAGTCCATAGGGTAGCAAAGAGTCAGACATGAATGAGTGACTGAACAACAGCAACAAAAAATACATGTCTATGTAGTTATAAAAGAATTTTCTTAATAAGATAAAAATAAAATTTAAAACAAAATGAAATATATGAAGTGACAAGAAAGAATTGTATCAGATTTTAACTGGAAGCATTTTATTCTTTCCTAGTGGCACTGAAAATAATGGTGTCTTACATTATATAAAATAAAGTGCATAGACATGGTTTCCATTTGTAATGTGGCTTTCACAAAGAGCTCAATATCTCACTAGCTATACAGATTTAAATTTAGAGTATTAGATTGTTACAATAAAAATGTAATGTTAGCATGTTATCTTTTTATATTATTAGACATACTTAGTTTGTAGAATATGTCAACATTACATTATAGTTTTGAATTATTATCCTCATTTTGTGTATATAAAGGCAATGAATTGGAAGTCCAATGATTTGTTTAGAAATTCCACAATGAATTTGAGAATGAACTAGGATTTAGACATTTGAACTCAAATTCTTTCAAGAGTTCAGCTGAACTTGAAGGATTTTACTTAACTGTTTATAACAGGCTTACTCTATTCTCTATTTTCTGCATTTTTTTCTTATAGATTAATATAATTTATCTTCTTGTTTTATCATTATGCTTTGAAATGTGAATTAGTTTACAAGAAGAAGTATTTACCTTTTTTGTTTTTGGTTTTTATGAATTAATTCAGCATATTAACAATAGTTCTCATCTTAAAATAGTTGTATGATAAGCTGAGTACACATAGTAACTTTATTTAACTTTATTGTTTTTGAAAAATTATATTAGAGAGTCTTATTATTCATATAATCAGAAAAATACTTGTACATCTTTTGCAGATGGTACAATTTGAAAGAAACCATTAAACCAGGAAAATTTGCAATAAAGTAAAAAAAGAGTAAAGGAAAACCAAGTTTTCAGTTGTACATGTTATCTTTAAGTCATATAAATGTCCACATAGGAAAATACATCAAAGTTCCATCTAACTTTATAAACTACTAGTCTAGGGATTGTGAATAAAATATTATTGGTTGCATGTCCATTGAGAGTTATTAAAATTAAGTACTAAATTTTTTATAGTTTCATATATTTTGTTTATATTATGTTGTAGCCTCACATGCTCACCTTAATCTGAGGTCACTAACTGATATCCATGATGGTGTGATCACCCACCTAGAGCCAGGCATCCTGGAATGCGAAGTCAAGTCGGCCTTAGGAAGCATCACTGCGAACAAAGCTATGGAGATGATGGAATTCCAGATAAGTTATTTCAAATCCTAAAAGATGATGCTATGAAACTGCTGCACTCAATATGCCAGCAAATTTGGAAAACTTGGCAGTGGCCACAGGACTGGAAAAGGTCCATTTTCATTCCAATCCAAAAGAAAAGCAATGCTAAAGAATGTTCACACTATCGCACAATTGCATTAATCTCACATGGTAGCAAAGTAATGATCAAAATTCTCCAAGCCAGGCTTCAACATTACATGAACCATGAACTTTCAGATGTTCAAGCTGGTTTTAGAAAAGGCAGAGGAGCCAGAGATCAAATTGCCAACATCTGTTGGATCATCAAAAAAGCAAGAGAATTCCAGAAAAACATCTACTTCTGCTTTACTGACTACACCAAAGCCTTTGACTGTGTGGATCACACAAAACTGGAAAATTTTTCAAGAGAGGGGAATACCAGACCACCTGAACTGCCTCTTGAGATGTCTGTATGCAGGTCAAGGAGTAACAGTTAGAACTGGACATGGAACGATAGACTGGTTCCAAATTGGGAAAGGAGTATGTCAAGGCTGAATATTGTCACCCTACTCATTTAATGTATATGCAGAGAACATCATGTGAAATGCCAGGCTGAATGAAGCATAAGCTGGAATCAACATTGCTGGGAGAAATATCAATAACCTTAGATATGCAGATGACACCACCCTCATGGCAGAAAGTGAAGAAGAACTAAAGAGCCTCTTGATGAAAGTGAAAGAAGAGAGTGAAAAAGTTGGCTTAAACTCAACATTCAGAAAAACTAAGATCACGGCCTCCAGTCCCATCACTTTGTGGCAAATAGATCTGGAAATGAAACAGTGAGAGACTTTGGGCTCCAAAATCACTGCAGATGGTGACTGCAGCCATGAAATTAAAAGATGCTTGCTCCTTGGAAGAAAAGCTATGACCAACCTAGATAGCATATTAATAAGCATAGACATTACTTTGCTGACAAAGTCCATCTAGTCAAAGCTTTGGTTTTTCCAGTAGTCAAGTATGGATGTGAGTTAGACTATATAGAAAGCTGAGCTCCAAAGAATTGATGCTTTTGAACTCTGGTGTTGGAGAATACTCTTGAGAGTCCCTTTGACTGGTTTAAGGAGATCAAACCTGTCAATCCTGAAGGAAATCAGTCCTAAATATTCACTGAAAGGACTGATGGTGAAGCTGAAACGCCAATATTTTGTCCATCTGGTGTGAAGAACTGACTCTTTGGAAAAAACCCTGATGCTGGGAAAGATTGAAAGCAGGAGGAGAAGGGGATGACAGAGGATGAGATGGTTGGATGGCATCACCGACTCAATAGACATGAGTTTGAGTAAACTCAGGGAGTTGGCGATGGACAGGGAGGCCTGGTATGCTGCAGTCCATGGTGTCTCAAAGAGTCAGACATGACTGAGCAACTGAATTGAACTGAAAGTGAATAACTTTTAAATAATTCAGTACTGTTAGAAATGTGATTACAATCACTCTTCAATTGGAAATTTATAATACAAAGAATCAGATTTTAGATTCCTAAATTACCTTTTCCCCACGAAGAGACATAGGTATTACAGGCCACTAAGATTCAACTATAATCTCCTTTAATGCATTATGAGTATAAAGATTGTTTGCTTTGAAAATTTAAAAAGAAAGTACGTTTATCCAGAAAGGTACTAATAATTTCCATCCAAGCATTGTCCAGGATAGCAATGATTATTTTTCAAAGTGAATTTTATTCTTTTACCCCATTGTCAAGGCCGTGACCATTGACAAGGACTATGTGCCTTCAAATCTCTAGATGTTTACATAAACAATGTTTTCTTTTGGGAAGTGCTTCCTTCTTTCTTCCCATAGCTTTGCCCTAGTCAGATCTACCTTTGAAAACACTACTCTGGAACATTTTTCCTGATATCCTTTTCCTGGGTTTGATTTTTCTCATATCAATTCAGTTCACTCGCTCAGTCATGTCAAACTCTTTGTGACCCCATGGACTACAGCATGCCAAGCCTCCCTGTCCTTCACCAACTCCCAGAGCTGGAAACAGTGACAAACTTTATCTTCCTCATATACTAGCCTATAATACCTCTACCTCTCAGATCAAATATTTATTAAAAGATGTTGAGGCTTTCTGCATACTTGTCTTTATTTCCCCCCAAAAAGATAGTCATTAAGTCAATAATCTTGTCTGGCTTATTCTTCATTCCTCCCCTGGTGTGTCATATGCCATTCCTGACATATACATAGTGCCAGCTAATTGTGAATAATTGCTGGAAGAAAAAATTTTGTTAACACAGGAATATTATATGGCCTGCCTCTGAGAAATAGTGACATAAGAAAGCGACATAAGTAAAAGAGAGACAGGAGTTTACCAACTAAGAAGAAAGAGATCAAGACCAAAAACTAGGTATACTCATCTAAGTGATGAGGCTGTCTTGGGGGAGTACATAGCCCTTTCTCTTATCCAGCACTAAGATTGCTATAGTCATGGGCAAGAGTGGTTCTAACTTCTGCCTGGAGCAGTGGATTCTGTGTTTATTTTCTTTTAAAATATTTGAGTTTTGAAACCATTATTATAAACTTTTGTAAGTTCATATACCCAACTGAATGACTGAACCGAAATTCATATATAGTTGGGAAATTATGACCAAGTTTTAGAATTGCTGAAAACCTGGGATACACAAAGCCACAAAAAGACTCAAATGACAGTGATTTTAGCATAAATATGTAACATTTTGAAATTTTAAATCAAAAAGTTCCTTAATGGTATTTTATATACGTGTTATTTGTTTAGTGATTTTTCAAAGGTGTTAACCCACTTTAACATTTTAAAGGAGAAATGTATAGACAAACCAAAAGTAAAAGAAAAAAGTTATAAAAATTTAGACAAGATTGCTAACTTGAATGCAGTCTCAAGGATAACTATATTCTTAAAAGTTTAGAGCATGAAGAGGAACTAAACAGCCTCTTGATGAAGGTGAAGGAGGAGAGTGAACAAGCTGGGTTAAAACTCAACTTTCAAAAAGCAAAGATCATGGGCTCCAGTCCTATCATTTAATGGCAAATAGATGGGGAAAATGTGGAAACAGTGTCAGATTTCATTTTCTTAGGCTCCAAAATCAATGAGGATGGTGATTGCAGCTACAAAATTAAGACAGTGTATAAGAAGACTGTTCCTTGGTAAAATAGCTATGAAAAACATAGTATATTAAAAAGCAGAGACATTACTTTACCAACAAAGGTTCTTTTAGTCAAAGCTTTGGTTTTTCCAGTAGTCATGTAGGGATGTGAGAGTTGGAACATAGAGAAGCCTGAGTGCCGAAGAATTAATGTTTTTGAACTCTGTCGCTGGAGAAGGCCCTTGAGAGTCCCTTGGACAGCAAGATCAAACCAGTCAATCCTAAAGGTATCAACTCTGGTTATTCATTGGAAGGATTGGTGCTGAAGCTGAAGCTGCAATATTTTGGCCACCTGATGGTAAGAGCTGACTCATTGGAAAAGTCCCTGATGCTGGGAAAGATTGAGGGCAATAGAAGGGGGCGACAGAGGAAGAGATGATCAGAAGACATCACTGACTCAATGGACATGAATTTGAGCAAAATCCAGGAGACAGTGACGGACAGAGATTACTGGTTCCTGCAGTTCATGGGAGTCGTACTCAACTTAGTAACTGAACAACAGCAACAAAGTTTCTTCTTAGTGCTTAAAGTTTGAGATTTTTGAATGATCATAGCCTCTATTATTCTACTTCCTTTCAATAGAATCTTGCATTATTAGGTCTTACATCTTTTATGCTGTTAGAAGTAATGACAGTAACAGAACATGAGTCAGAGATTCAGATTTAGGAAAACCACATCTGTTCTGAATTACATAATAGGGTTTCCAAAATGCTTTTATTTTTAAATTTGATTTCTTTTTGTTATTCAGCTGGTTACTGAGTTGAAAATTTTTGGAAAAGAATGTGAAATATATCTGACCTTAGGGAACACTGAATTGTAATTCTGTTTAAAAATAAAATTAGTTTAACAGAATGATTAAGTTGAAATTGAATCAAAAGGAGTTGTTAGGTAATGGGGAACATAAATGAGTAGGATATATATTTCCTGGAGATTATATATATATATATAATTTGTTTTGATGTTGTAACAGTGATAGAGGTCTGTATTTTAGTGACCCTTGTAATACATTCAAGATGTTTAGAGCAAAATATATTGGAATATTTTTCTCATTTGAATTTAAAAATATTATTAAGTAATTGCTAAATAGGGAAAGATGATCAATATTTTGTATTTCATGGAATTTCCATAATTAGGCAATGTTATAGGTGAAAATATCCTAGTAAGAATCTGATTAATCTGTGTCATCGGATACTCACTTTTGAGAAGATAGAATCTGTTTTGGGAAGAGGGAGGAGCTGATGTATAATGTAGTGGGGGCTGAGCCTTCCTTCCACCAACTGCAGAATCTAGTGGATCCTGTTGCCAGCAGCTGGTATCCCCTCTGAAGACTGGCAAAGAGGGATATGTTTGGTGGAAGAAAAATCCCCATATTGTCTTTTCAGGCTCCCAGTTTAGACAATAAATAGGGATATGCAGCAGTCACTGCCCGGTCCTTAGTCAGAATTTAATATTTAATGACTGTTCTTGTAGAAATTTGAACATCTTAAAATCAAAACTCAAGGCCAATAAAAAAAAGTTGGGTTTTAATATACTGTGAGACAGCACATGAAAAATCAAACATTTCCAATATCCTCTCAATTCCTCATCCCCAATATTGTCAGACCTGCACAGTGATATTTTTATTCCTTTGCTCTTGCATGTTTAAAGATTTCTGAAACTTTACTGTGGTCTCTAAAAACTGAGCTGCCACAAGCAGCAAAGGACACATTCATACTTTTTTTTCCTCTCCATTTGAACCTTTCTGCATATCAGGCTGCCTTGCAACTTATACAAGGTTTACCAAATCACACCCTTTGCCGCTTTATTTCAGTGTTGTGCTTTGCGTCCTGGGTTTTAACAGGAAACTGGCTAGTGCTTTGTCATGCCATGGATCAACGCCCTAATTAGAATTTGAGACTACAATATCTTTTGTTTTTACTTCCTATTGTAAACAAACACTCATTACAAAATGTTACCTGGTTGAGTCTTGTCTCAGCCAGTTAAGAAAATTCAAGGTAGCTGCTTTGTCCTAGAAAAAAGTTCTTACTCAGGATTTCAGACTCCTGAATTACTAAAGTATTTGTTGCTTAAGAAACTGAAAATGTGGAAATAAAGATTCAATGCCTGATTTTATCACCTAGCAGTTATACACGCGCGCGCACACACACACACACACACACACACACACACACACACACATATTCTCTCTCCCATATGACGGAGAAAGAGAATTCAGTCACAGTACAGAGAGTCTCATATTTCCCTGAGTAATATCTGAATTCTATCTTTTTTGAGTGTGTAATGCTGTTAAAACAATAATACAATGTGTATCTATGCCAAAGGTAACTGCTCTGCCTATGATTGTGCTTATTTTTCTCCTGAGATTTTTGCAAATCAAAACATTCTCTTTGCCAGCAGAGTAACAGTTTCAATCAATTTCTCTTTTAGGTTCTGTAAGAGATACTGATTAAAATAAGGATGATTCACAGATGGAACATGAAGCACATTGTTCCCCCTGGATATTAAAGGACAAACAAACAGGGTCTCTTCAGACTTCAATTTTCTGTCAGAGTGATCAGAGAACAGTAACTGAATGGCATTTCCATTAGGGAGAATCAAGCCCAGCTATGGCAATAGGTTTCAGTAACTGCCTGAGCGTATCTTATGGGAACTATGAAACTCGGACAAAACAGAGCTCCCTTCCTGTCATATAAGGCATCTGAATGCTGGCCTTTATTTAAGACTGACATTTGGGTGATTAGCTATATGTTGAACTTATGGACTTGTTCTTTTCTATTATGTTCTCATTCTTCATCAAAGAGAAGTAACACCTTGCCTCTTTGGTATAGTTTGCAGCATTTTAACATCTGTTCCAGATTTTCTTCCTAATTACACCCAACTCTAGGTGCTTCAATATATTGTTCCTGGTGCTCATATCTATTGATATCTACCTGGATGCTTTAACAATACTAGACATTTAATCCAAATTCTGACTTTTCAATGCTGATCAATTGCTAGATTTATCGCCACTACTTTGGTAAACTTATCAAGTCTCTCTCTCCCTGTTGCTTGCCACCGCCCCCCACCCCCCCAACTTTGTCTCTCTCTCTCATTCTCTCCCTTTCATTTCCACTGAATTATTTTCATCCATAATCCCATGTGACCCTAATTATTTCAAGAGCTGCCTGTCCTGTCTCTCTAACTCAGGTGGCCTGCCCTGTAAGTTGTTTGCACACTATAGTCAGAGTGGTCACTCAGAATTTCAGCTTTGGTTGTATGACCCCAATGCTTGAAAGACTCAAGTGACTTTGCATTGTTTTTAATTTTAGATTTGGCTCATTAAAAATGATACATAAAAATTCTTTATTCTTTGACTTCGTCTTGCATCTCCAGGTTTACCTCTCATTAATCTCTCAGCTCTACCTCCTGCCGTACTTAATGACTTACAATTCCACAATACAGTGCAGCCTCTCTCACCAGCCCTCATTTACATATGACAGTCATTCTATTTGAAATTCCTTTCTGCTTGAATAACTCTTATCTACTTCAGATTTATTTTCACATAGTATTTCCTTATGGATATTTTTTGCTCCTTTCTCTAAGACTAGATGGGGTGACTCTTCTATGGCTACCCAAGTTTATGTTCTGTGTTTTACCCCCGCAATAGAATTTATCAAGTTGCGTTGTAATTATTTACTTTCTTGCTGTCTCATATTCTATATAACAAATTCCTTCAAGGCAGGATCCTAGTATTGTTGGCTGTTGCATACTTAATTTCTTGAATGCAAAATAAATATTATTGGATAAGTAGAAGAAAATATTAATATGACTTTATTTATATATGTGATAAGATTATATTTTCTAATAAATGCTTACTTTTTTCTCAGAGTTTAAAATTTGTAAGCCTACATAAACTTAGATGCAACTTTGAGAAATTGTACAGGAGAGATGGGAGAGATCTGAAATTTACTAAAATACTCACAATAAACTTTCCCAAATCTAAAAAGTGCATGGCAATATGAAAGCCATATAAAACTGTAGAAGAAATGTAAGTTTCTTGCATAAGAAAGAGGTAAGTAAAAATAGTTGACAAAAAATATTCACCTGCTATAGTTGATCTATTTCTAACAGAATTCAGAAATGAGTGTTGATAGGACCTTGGACCATTTCATGATGCAACTTTCCATGAAGGTATGAATCAATTCACAGATGATTGATATGGGACATGTTAACAGCCATGTGTTTGAATAACATAGGAAAACTTCCTTCTCAATCTCCATTCCTAGATATTGAGACTCATATAAACTATAAATTTGGGAGGTAATAGGGAACTTAGCACATATGTTTTTAAGGCTTCTTAAGGCAGGCAGTTATGGAATCCTTTTTGTAAAACATATACCTGAATCAACTAGTTAACTCTTTTAGGAAAAACTGTAACTCCAATTAGGAATCTTTGTTTCTGCATCTTAGACCATTTAGCTGTTATTCTTTTAAAAAAAGTTAAATCATGAAAAAGAATTACCCAAAGATTGTAGAAATTAAAATTTTGATCACTGAATTTTTTTAAAGAGTGATTTAGCAGAATGAACAGCAGGTAGAAAGGTTAACTTAATAGGCATAAGGTTAACTTAATAACGATCTAGCTCAGCTTCAAAAATCATCAATTAGAAATTCCAGCAGAGAACAGAGATCATGTAGGGTAGGGAATTACTCCAAAAAAAAAGGGAATTTTCTCCAATGTAACTTAGATTTTATTGTTCTGAACTAAAAGCCAAGGAATATATATGTTGAATTTCTACTCTTTGTCAAGTACTGTGGCCTGTGACTTAATCATGGGTTTTAAAATAAAATAAACAAACACACAAAAACAGATTGCTGTATTAAGGAACTTAGAAAATAGTGGAGGAAGAGACAATTAAAAATTAATAAACATGTAACAAGTTATATAATTTTAAAAACTATGAGGAAATGGCAAAGAATCGAGAGTTAACGAAAATGGGGATTGTGAAAATGACAGAAAACTAAGGGTTAGAGATAATATAAAATGTGTAATGACCTGGGAAGAAGACTAACAAGGAGGTTGGTACACTGGAGCTGAGTGATCTGAAGGAAAACAAGATGATAGGAAATGGGATCTGAATGGCTCCAGGGCAAAATTTGATTAACTTAATCCAAGTTAAAAACACAGTCAAATTCTGTAGCCCATTCAAACTGTTACTAAAATAGAAAAGGTAAAATATATAGATACCTGCTGAACCGAGTCAGATAAATTGGCAAATTTATCAATTTTTCATAGTTGACTATGTAATAGAATATATAATCATACTTTCCGATTGAAGTGTAAAAATATTTTGTGTCAGAGTTTAAGTATATTTCCCAGAGTTCCTTGTATTTGGATGTTTCATTGTTAACAGTTCAAGATAATGTTTCAGGAATTTTTTAATGCTCTAAAATTCTCAACTTACTTTTACTTATAATACCCCATTTTGATTTTACAACAATCTTTTTAGATGAATTAGCTTCCTAGTTCTACAACAGAGGGAACTTTCAATCAGATAATTTAAGGAATTTACCCGAAGATTTTCAGTCTTCAATTCAATATTCAGCTACACTAGGCTGCCTCTTTAATAGGTTAACTAGGTGATATCAAACACTTTGATAGATTAGCTAGGGGGTGTGTTAGCCACTTAGTCATGTCCAACTCTTTACAACCCCATGGACTGTAGCCCACAAAGTTCCTCTGTCCATAGGATTCTCCAGGCAAGAATACTGGAGCGGGTAGCCATTCCCTTCTAAGGAGGTTTTTCCAACCTCAAACCCAGGCCTCCTGCATTGCAGGTAGATTCTTTACTATCTAAGGCTATATGATGTATTTTATATAAAATATGGTTGACAGATTGAGTAGATACTTTCTAATGACTCTTCAAATAAATCATGTGATTTCTAGTAAAGTATTTAAAATTTCAAGTATTCTATTTGATTTTCCAACTTTGAAATGCCTATTTCACAATTAATTTGAAACTGGTTTTCTAAGCACTCTTTTTTTTTTACATTTTCCATGAGGAAATTGTCCTAGTTCACATAATTGTCTTAAGTGGTGTATCCAGAAAGGTGTTGGTCAGGAACCCCAGCTTGATAGCAGCCAACATGAGTCATTTCTCTTCATGAAAGATCCTTGCAGCAGTCATCCAGCAGATAGCTCAGGTACAAGGGGATGGAATCAAACACTTCCTTGATTTAAAACCTCTGTGAGTCTCAGGAACTAGTAAGCATAAAAACGTCACACCCAAAGGTAGGATCCTTGCAATGGTTGTGTCAGTTACAAGAGTCACTGCCCTTGTGCTATGTTGCTGTGTGTAGTCTCACAGTTGTGTCCAACTCTTTGCAACCCCATGGACTTTAGCCCATCAGGATCCTCTGTCCAAGGGGATTCTCCAGGCAAGAATACTGGAATGGGTTGTCATGCCCTCCTCCAGGGGATTGTCCCAACCCAGGGAAAAACCCAGGTCTCCTGCGTTCCAAATGGATTATTTACTGTCTCAGCCACTAGGGAAACCCATCACTGCCCTTAGGAAAGCTCAAAGTTCAGAGTTCTTCTCGCAGCCCAGAAGCAGTTCATAAAGCAGGAAACATTTTCACATAAATACTCTTGCTTAGTACTATAGGTTACATTTCTCATGTGTCCCAGGGAGAATGCAAGAGAGTTAACCAAATGTTAACTAGGTTAACTTGCAGCAGAGGTAGGGGTTTTTCAGTTTAGTTCAGTTCAGTTGCTCAGTCATGTCTGACTCTTTGCAACCCCATGGACTGCAGCACACCAGGCTTCCCTGTCCATCACCAGCCCCCACAGCCTACTCAAACTCATGTCCTTTGAGTCGGTGATGCCATCCTACCATCTTATCCTCTGTCATCCCCTTCTCCTCCTGCCTTCAATCTTGCCCAGCATCATGGGCTTCTCCAAGGAGTCAGTTCTTCGCCTCAGGTGGCCAAAGTATTGGAGTTTCAGCTTCACCATCTGTCCTTCCAATGAATATTCAGGACTGATTTCCTTTAGGATTGACTGGTTGGATCTCCTTGCTGTCCAAGAGACTCTCGAGTCTTCTCCAACATCACAGTTCAAAAGCATCAATTCTTCTGTGCTCAGCTTTCTTTACGACCCAACTTTCACATCCATACATGACTACTGGAAAAACCATAGCCTTGACTAGACAGACCTTTGTTAGCAAAGTAACATCTCCGCTTTTTAATACACTGTCTAGGTTTGTCATAGCCTTTCTTCCAAGGAGCAAGTATCTTTTAATTTCATGGCTGCAGTCCCTATCTGCAGTGATTTTGAAGCCCAAGAAAATAAAGTCTGTCACTGTCTCCACATCTATTTACCATGAAGTGATGGGACCGGATACCATGATCTTAGATTTTTGAATGTTGAGTTATAAGCCAGCTTTTTCACTCTCCTCTTTCACTTTCATCAAGAGGCTCTTTAGTCCTTCTTTGCTTTCTGCCATAGGGGTGATGTCATCTGCATTTTTAATTCTTATCGATTCAGGGTGAGCTATGCTTGTTTTGGACTAGCTCACATGTTGTTTGCGTCTCAAAGGCCCGCTAGTAGTAGAAAAAGAATACCGCATATAGTTTTAGGCATCCTATTCATCCATTCATCCAAAAAATAGCAATACTGAATATTTGCTATTTGCTAAAACCTCTTCTGGGCTAAGGGCATCGTCAGGGAGCAAAACATCACATTCTTGTGGGGGAGCAAAATAAGAGTGTTGAGAGAAATATTAGATGGAATGTCTGGAGTAGATTATTTATACCTGCTGATTAAACATAGGATGGGTTTTATGTAAATTCTAAATACAGATGTAAAACCATGAGTTCACAGAAATTGAAAGGTAAGAGGGTAATAGCAGATCTCGTGAGGAAATGGGAGAATGGTCTGGCTGACTAGGAGGTGCTAGCAGGGGAATTCTTACATTCTGGTTCCTACTCTGAGAATTATGGCAGACCAGTTCTAACTAAAGGGCCACAAACAGGATGACAGACACACAAGCACCATTCACAGAAGTCTGGATGTAAGCATGCTTCCTCAGCTATCCAAGTACATGTATGTGAGCTTGAAATAGTAAAGTTATTATATCTCAGCTTAGAAAATAAATTTGCCTTCAAAAAATATTTTGATTATAGCTTCTAAAGATTCAAAGTATCTGATTAAGGAAAACAATAAACAAATATGCATGGATGGTTTTTCTGAGGGGAATCTTTCATAGAAAATTAATGTTAAAAATATATATTATCATTTTCCTACAAAACCCCTTGTTATTAAATATATAGAAATAACCCATAGGTGTTTGAATTCTTTCTTAAAAATCCTTCAAATAAAATATTCACATATATTTAAGACTACATATTCCAAATTTGTCAAATTTTCACAGATTTCTATTAAAGGAACAGATACTGCTCAACTATTAAAATGTCAAAATGTAAAAAAAATAAAACTAAAAACAATAAAATGTCAAAATGTAAAATTGAGACAGAAAATCTATGCAAAAGTTTCAGTATTAGTCAATTTTATGCACAGAGACTTAGTTCTGCTTTACAAGTTGAGTGACAGAGTTTGCAATGTATACTCAGTACTAAAAGACTTGACCTTCATTTCATAGGCCATAGACAGCCACATGATATTATTATAAGCAGAAGGACAACATGATCAATTTGCATTTTTGAAAGCTTGCTCTGTTAGCAGTGTGAAAGAAGAATAGGAGGTAAAACTACAGACTAGAACACAGTTTGATATGTGGACAAATTTGTTGCTGAGTAAGTACAACGTACTAGAGTGATTGAGCAACATAAGTAAAATAGTTCAAGTGTTGTGCCATTGGAGCTAAAAGCCGTTTAAAAAGAAAAAAAGAAGAAACCCAAAAGTGGGAACATATTTTGGTGGAAGGAAAGTCTTATAGCTGGAGCTCTCTAAGAAGTTGAAGAAAAAGATATTAACTAAATGAAAAAAATATTCTTTGGAACGATGGGATTAAGGATTACAAGTTTAAGTGTTAAAAATGTCGATCTTAATAATATAAAGCAGGACTTTGCTTCTTTCAGTAGAAGCGATATCATTTACATCCACAGAGAAAGTATAGATATAGATAGATAGATCAATAGATCTATTCAACTCTGTGGTGGTGGTGAAGTTGATAAATCGTGTCCAACTCTTTGTGTCCCCATGGACTATATAGCCTGCCAGACGCTGTCCATGGGATTTTCCTGGAAAGAATACTGGCATCAGTTGTCATTTTGTTCTCCAGGGAATCTTCCCAACCCAGGGAATAAACCCAGGTTTCCTGCATTCAAGGGGTTTCTTTACCAACTGAGCCATCAGGGAAGCCCTGGATCAACTATATATAAAATAAAAATGCAGGCATACTTTTTTGAATCCTGTGAAAATGACAATGAGGAGACAATGAGGAGTAATGGGGATTGTGTTGAGCAGTACAAGATAGGACATATCTAAAGTAAGGAAGAAATACTTAAAACCAGCCTATTTGATTTATGCATTTACTCACACAGAGAGGAGAGAATGATTCGACTTTGCTCTATGTTAAAGCCACTGTAGTTCTGTTATTTTGACATAGAAATCACCCACAGTTGATGTCAAAGCTGAAATTCAGTAAGCTAATTGTAAATGCATAGGAAAGAGAAAATATATGGCAATAACAAACAGAAACATGCCTAATTTGAAATTTAATAAATGAAAAAAGACAGTTTATGTCAGTGGAGAAAATGTTCATTTAATATTCCTGAAATTCCTTTGGTATTAACATTACAGAACCATAAGCACATTGCATGAATTGTGTTACTTTTTATTCAGAAAATAAAAGCAATTACTAAAATATAACTAATATGTAGACTAATATTATCACTTTAGAAGAATTTCACATCTAAAATAATGACTCTTTTTTCCTCACATCTGTTTTTCACTCTTGTGTTGATGAGTTTGTTTGTAAAAAGAAGCACATTTTTGAAGTACTAATAAGTATATGGTGTGGTGGAAAATATTACTTTAATATTTGGATATGTTTTGTACTGTATATAATCTATGATAGGGCTGATAATTTCCTGTATAAAATTTGACCTCTAGAATTACTATAGAGTTTGTTTTCAAATTATGTAAAATAGATGGCAAAGGAATTATACATGTATCCACACAAGTATGCATTAGTCCATCCATATATAGAAAAACAAATATTTCAATAATCCTAGCTGTGCAGCATTTTTTCTGTATATAACTATAGATCTAATATGTATATATAATATATACTTATATATTTTATTTATTATTTTTATACTGCATATATGACACCACCCTTATGGCAGAAAGCAAAGAGAAACTGAAGAGCCTACTGATGCAAGTGAAAGAGGAGAGTGAAAAAACTGGCTTAAAAAATGAAGATCATGCCATCTGACCCCATCATTTTGTGGTAAATAGAAGGGGAAACAATGGGAACAGTGACAGACTTGATTTTCTTAGGTTCCAAAATCACTGTAGATGGTGACTGCAGCCATGAAATTAAAAGACGCTTGCTCCTTGGAAGAAAAGCTATGACAAACCTAGACAGCATATTAAAAAGCAGAGACATTACTTTGCTGACAAAGGTCCATTTAGTCAAAGCTATGGTTTTTCCAGTAGTCAGGTATGGATGTGAGAGCTGGACTATATAGAAAGCTGAGTGCCGAAGAATTGATGTTTTTGAACTGTGGTGATGGAGAAGAATCTTGAGAGTCCCCTGGACTGCAAGAAGATCCAACCAGTCAATCCTAAAAGAAATCAACCCTGAATATTCATGGGAAGAACTGATGCTGAAGTAGAAGCTCCAACACTTTGGCCACCTGATGCAAAGGACTGACTCATTGGAAAAGACCCTGATGCTGAGCAAGATTGAAGCAGGAGGAGAAGGGGACGACAGAGGATAAGATGGTAGGATGGCATCACCGACTGAAAGGACATGAGTTTGAGCAAACTTGGGGAGTTGGTGATGGACAGGGAAGCCTGGTATGCTACAGTCCATGGGGTCACAAAGAGTTGGACATGACTGAAAACTGAACTGAATTGAATATAGTTAATACTGACTGTAGGAAAAAAAAAATAGAACTAGTGAATTTTAACCATTTTTTGGATATTTAGAGGATCATGAAGTGAAGTAAGTTTAATTATTATTCCATTACCAAAAATTTAGAATATTTAAGCTTGTTCAAACAGGTTTAAACAGTGATAGAATGAGGTGAAAGATAGGGGAAAGCAAATACATAGATCAGATTGCACAGAGTGAAGAAAGCTAATGTGAACATCTTAACAGAACTTTATGAGACATTATAAATATGAATTAGATTTTATCTTAATTTCTATTGCTTTCTAATAATTCACATTCATTACTTTTTGTACATGTGAAAAAAGTTTTTAGCTTAGACTTAAAAAAAAAAAAAACAAGATGGGACTGAATGCAGGCTGCCTAGTTCCCTGATTTAGGAACTGATTTGAAAGCTGACTACTTCTAAGTATTTCTCAATATGCCCAAATATAAATGAATCCTTATATAAAAGTTGTAGCTCATTACAGATTGTATATCACAAGATTTAATACTCAGTCACAATACATTAAAAATAGTAAGGGTTACAGGAAAGAAATACTGAAATTATGGAGATAAAAGAAGCCCTTCTTAGAACACTTAAGCCAATTAAGTGCTATACGGAAAATACATAAATAAATCCTGGCCACAAATTTCCAGGAATTAGAATAAAGCAAATAAATGGATATCAATAATGTCATTTAATATTTTAACTGTACTTATTTACAGAAAAAAGCACAAAGCTATGATGCATTACTAATTACACAGAATATATAAATATTAGGCTAAAATAAATTAGACCTCCAGTTTCTGTTGCACACGCCTTTTCTTAGTGTTACACAGTTTAAAAGATATACACATCATTTGTCCATTATTAAATTATATTCTCTATTTTTAAATATAAATCACTGTAATAAAATGTATTCATGATGCAGTATAATAGCATTGGAGGTGCAGAAAACTACATGAATTAGCTATTGTTTTGTCTTTGTTCATCAACAATTTAGTCTCTTATAAACTGGAAAAAAATAGGGAAAATGGGGAGAAAGGTCTTAGGCCTGTCAGAATTAATTGCACTGCCAGTGTTGTTAATCTCTCTATATTCAAAAGAGTACAGAAAAGAAAACCCCTAAAACAAAATGAGATGAAACCTAGTCAAGATTCCCAAAAGTGCTGGTAGAACTATTGGTAAAGCCCTAATATCTACTCTTCAGGGATAATTTGTTAACATTTAAACTTCAGAAAATCCTGAAAGGGGGCTTTTTTGAAAGCAAGCTGTGGACATCTGGAATCAGGGTTTTGCATTAAGAGTGTTAGGTGAAGTGTGGGTGGATGTTAGCGTCTCTTTTCTTTAGAAATGTTTTGGAACGCTACTGTACGATACTCTGCAGAACAGGCAGATTCCTGTAATTATACCACACAAACCCTCCCATTGCAGGCAACGGAGATTTTACTCACAGAGCAAGTGAAAGGCTGTATTTTCAGGGACTGTTTCTTTAGTGAATAACAAGAATGGTGAAATAATAGGGTCTTTTATTTATAGAGTTCCTTAGCTCAAAAAACTCAAAGAAAGTGGTAGTCATGATCTCATTAACTAGCAAAGCAGCTCTGCGAGAAAACATAGAACCAATAACCATACTCTGCATATAGGGAAACTTAGACTTAGAAAGTTGTGTGTGAGACCCAATTATCTTTATGTCTGTATGTGATGGGAATAGAAATGGGAACACAATACTTTGAGACTTCCACTGCACAAAGCAATAGCTCAGCTGTCTCCTGGGCAGCCTTCTGAAGGTCGCTTGATTACACACAGTAGTTGTAGCTTGCCTTAGTTTCCTTCCTAGTCCACCTAGTAATTTCCACAAACCCAAAGACTTTCTTTGATATAAGATATAATCACAGTCATAATAAATTTTCTAAAGGTATTTTCCATACATGGTTAAAAATGATCTTTCCATCAAGATAATGTTTTAGTTTTATATATGTTGCCTAAGATGAACTCATGCCAAGATTTTGATTGGGTCAACAAAACGGTGGTAGTATTTTGCTGTGATTATAATAAATCTCAAATTAGGATAAAATCAAAGCTCTGAGAGAAAAAAAAAAGAATTTAGGAAAGATTGTAGCATGTGCTTTGTTGACAAAGCCCAAGTTCATTCACTTTCCGGTGTATTTAGGAAAACACTTGTGAAATTACAAGTTAGTGATGATATCACTAAACTCCTAAAGATGTAGATTAAATATGAAGATTATTGATAGGCAGTTATATTCCATTAGTGCTAGAGAAGAATTAAAAACCTTCTTCAGATTCAATTAGCCCATGCTAAAATTTCCTATTTTTTTCATCTACAGTCTCCAGAACCAGTTTTCATGAAGTAGCAGTGGATAGTACTGCTTTTTCAATATCCATTGCTTTGTTGCCCAAGGAATCCTGAAATCCATAACTAGTTAAGTACTGCAAATGGGCTAATTCTCACATCTGAGAGTCAAATTTATAGAATCTCTATTTTAATAACAATGATTTTTCATAATTCGAAGAACTTGAGAATAATTTCCATATTCAACAGTTAACAGTACTACAAATTTATGATTCAAAAATGTTTTGCTAAGATAAGAGTACTTGAATTTACAGTGAATGCTTACATGTTATCAGCTATGATACTGAAATGCTATAGCTGAGTTTGTACACTAATAATAAGGTTTTTTGTCCCTGGAAAACTTATTATTTCTTTCTCAGTTTTCCTAAGTTATAAATGGAGATATTTAATATGATTGTTCCATCCATAAGTAAAAGTTATTAGACTAATTGTTTAACACTAGCATTCTATGTTGGAGAAGGAAATGGCAACCCACTCCAGTACTCTTGCCTGGAAAATCCCATGGATGGAGGAGCCTGGTAGGCTACAGTCTATGGCGTCGCGAAGAGTCGGACACAACTGAGCGACTTCACTTTTACTTTTCTCTTTCATGCATTGGAGAAGGAAATGGCAACCCACGCCAGCATTCTTGCCTGGAGAATCCCAGGGACGGGGGAGCCTGGTGGGCTGCTGTCTATGGGGTCACACAGAGTCGGACACAACTGAAGCGACTAAGCAGCAGCAGCAGCAGCAGCATTCTATGCTTCAATAATTTCTTGTTTTTTGAAGAAAGCAAAGTAATGATTGCTTGATAAAACTGAGAAGAAAAATGTTTAGGTAATTTTTCTCTTCACAGTGATATGAAGAGAATTCAGTTAATTAAATGATGTTCAGGTAAGAATGTCCTAAGTGGTGAATGTGTGTAACCCTTTCTTTTCTACTGAAAGTCATTAAATGGACACCAGAGAAGTACAGCACAGAGGTTAAATGGTTCATTCATGGTCACATGCTCCTATACAACAGAAGAATTTGATTCTATCCTTTGTACTACCCACCCAGATTCTATAATTAATAGGTCATTTATAGGTTCAGAAAATTATTCAATTCTTATTGCAAATAAAGTCTTAAGCATTGTCTAGAGTCTGGAATTACTTTCTTGGATTCTCTTTCTTCCCTTTGGGAGGTGTCAGAATTATCCTTTTCTTTGCTTTTAAAATAAAAGTGAAAATAGTTATCAGCTCAGTTCAGTCACTCAGTCCTGTCCGACTCTTTGCAACCCCATGGACTGCAGCACGCCAGGCTTCCCTGTCCATCACCAACTCCCGTAGCTTACTCAAACTGTCTTGATGTACATTATGTAATCTGTTTATAGATTACTATCTATAGTTGCTGTACACAGTTACTTTTTTCTCATATCTTATTGAATATTATCCAGGCTTCCCTGGTGGCTCAGATGGTAAAGTGTCTGCCTGCAAGATAGAAGACCCCTGTTCAATCCCTAGGTTGGGAAGATCCCCTGGAGAAGGAAATGGAAACCCATTTCAGTACCCTTGCCTGGAAAATCCCATGGATGGAGGAGCCTGGCGGGCTACAGTCCATGGGGTCACAAAGAGTTGGACATGACTGAGTGACTTCACTTTCTTTTCACTTTTATTGAATATTATAAGCTTATTGAAATTATTATTGAGAATCTCCATCAGAATTACCCCAGTATGTGTGTATGGCATCCTTGATTTTACTCTCATTCTATTAAGCCAACAAATGCAGATTTGAGGGGAAAAACTGCATGATACAATATGTCCTTTAAATTCAATTTCACTTTTTTTGAAGAATGTTGTTAATATTAAATAAATTATATATATATATATAAAGTGTCTAACACACAGCAGATGTCAATAAATGTTTAGTTCCTTTGTTTCTTTTATTTGTAGGAAATCATAGCACAGTAAGTAACAGTCTAAATAAGTTCATCTAATAAACCTAAAACAAAAAGACTGTTGCAGTTTATTACAAGTGGTAATTTTCATAAAATAACAATTTTAATATTAAAATTTATTGACATATATGACTTTAACTGAAATATAAGTTAATTATGCATATTTTAAAAATAAGAATGAAGGTATTTTCTCTAATTTCATGTAAAATGAATATTGATGTTTATATCACATGATTTCAAGTGAAATGTACTTTAAAAATTGTACTATCCAAAATTATTATTTGAACCAAATTAAATTTAAAAGGCTCAATTATAAATGATGCACATATCTTTGTAATGAAATGTTACTGTAGTCTATCACCATGAGTCTGAACAACCACAACAAATCCCTTCTGTTAACCAATTTTATGTGAATATATATGTTTGTGTGTATGCATCTTACATTGGTTATCTACCACTGTGTTACAAATTGTCACAAAACCTAACCAACTAGAGCAACACATATATGCATATTTATTACCTCACATTTTTTTCCTTTAGGTTAGAAAACTAGACAGTGCTTTTCTGGATCCTTTCTTTATAACCTCTTACTAGGCTGCAATAAAGGTGTGGACCCAAGGTCTGTGCACTCATCCAAAGCGTCAACTGGAGTAGATTGTACTTCCAAGTTCATGCAATAGTTTTTGGCAGCATTCAGTTCCTCACCGTTCCTTGCTTCAAGGACCTCTCCACAGCGAAGATTTTACTGCTTCATCAAGCCCAGTAGAAAAGAGAGCATCTTCCAGCAAAATGTAAGTCATAAATCTTTTGTAAGGTAATCACAGAAAAAGCATCCAATATCTTTACTGGATTCTATTGGTAAGATGTCACTGTATCCAGCCTACACACAAAGAGAAGTGATTTCATAAGGGCATAAATACCAGGATGTGGGGGTTATTGAAAATTATATTTGATAATTTGATAACTGCTTAAGACACTTCTTTAAAATGGTATTTTAAACATTTTCATGGTATCCAAAAACTTAAATGATAACTGAGGAATTTGTTAGGTCTAAGAGAAAATGTACAAAATTGAAGCATAATCTAGAAAAAGTGTATCACTGAAATAAATGAGTAACCAAAATATTTATGACCTAATCAGGCTCATATAATGCAAGATCATTCTGTAAACAGTGTAAGATTTAATTGAGATACTTGAGGATCTGTTGGCATTTACCCACTGAGGAATTATTTTTTTTTCATTTCCAGGGAGTATATATGCTTTAAAAAGTGTGGTTCTGTTTTTGTCTGAGTGCTATACATAAATCCATGGCTTTATTCATATCTGAGTGTGCGTACTCTGATACCTTCTTTAGTTCTTATTTTAGCTTCCCTAGCTATTTGTTAAGGATTTCCCAGGTGGTGCTAGTGGTAAAATACCTGCCAGCCAATGCAGGAGACGCAAGAGATGCGGGTTTGATCCCTGGGTCAAGAAGATCCCCTTGAGAAGGAAATGACAACCCACTCTAGTATTCTTTTCTGGAGAACCCCATGGATAGAGAGAATCCTATGGAGCCTGGTGAGCTACAGTCCATAGTACGACCATAGGGTCCCAAAGAGTTGGACACGACAGAGCATGCAGTATTGTATGTAGCTACTTGTTATATGCCTTAGACAAGGAATGTAATTTTCTTTTTCTCAGTTTCTTCATCCTTAGTTATAAGGATGCTTACAATTTAGTTAACACACAAAATACATATTCAGAAATGAATGAATGAAAAATTAAAATTATTATGATGATACCTTTATTTCATGCCACATATAATTTCTATAGTTGATTAACTGATTAATTTATGTATTCATACAGTTAATACCAAAGGTTTATTAATTGGCAATATAGTGCATTTGTTGTTTGTTTATATGCTATTATGTACTGTGAATATTGATGACGACATTACATTTTTAGTATTAGAGCGATTGCCATTCTAGAGGCAGAAACACGATGCTATAGGAACACAGAGAAACATACCTGGCTTTGTTTAGTGGTGTAACAAATGTATACAAAACTCTTGAATCATATCTTAAATGATGAAGAGTCCAGTGAATGACGGGCAAAAGGTATCCCTGGTAGATTCTGGCACATGAAAACGTATCAGTGTATGGGAGCCATTCAGGTGTATATGACTTGTTTAGGAAAAATAAATTGCTTCTTATAACTGAATGAATAAGTAATTGTGGAGATTCCATAGTAGGTGAGTCTTGGAACTTATGAAAGGCCTTATGTGCTCATCAAGGAATTTTATATTTTATAAAACAGGACAAAGATAGGAAAACTTATGAATTTTCTTCAAGAAGGAAGAAAATTGATTAATTCAGAATATTCTTTTTAATATTTTGCATTAAGTATCTAGGAAAATTTTTTTCCAAAATTAAAAAGTAAATATTAAATGCTCCTAGTTAGCCTGACCTTTGTATATCTGCAGTAGAAGTTTTTGCTTAAGTCAGAGGTCAGTTTATAGAATTGGATATAGAGAATTATTAACATTGACTATTCAGCAGGATTTGAATAAATGTTCAGAAAATATTTAGTCTTTGGAAAAATGAAGAGAGATAAATATAAAGAATATAAATTCCGTATTTAAAAATTATTTTGAAATATTAAGTAGCTTTCTTAGCAAACCTAAAATCAGAAGAAAATAAAGAAACTATTAATGCTAGACTTAGCAAGGAATAATAAGCTAATATGAAATGGAAGAATAATTTTTCTAGCTTATCGTTAAGCAAAAACTGAATATATGGAAATTATTACTGTTGTAATAAAAGGTGAGATAAAAACTTCACAATAAATAAAATCTATACATTTTTTGGAAAAGGTACGAAAAATTATGTGGGAGTTTGGGGAATTTAATTAGCGACATCAATTGACTTAGAGAATTTTGATCATTACTTTGCTAGTGTGTGAGATGAATGCCTTTGTGCAGTAGTTTGGACATTCTCTGGCATTGCCTTTCTTTGGGATTGGAATGAAAATGGACCTTTTCCAGTCCTGTGGACACTTTTGAGTTTTCCAAGTTTGCTGGCATATTGAGTGCAGCACTTTCACAGCATCATCTTTCAGGATTTGAAATAGCTCCACTGGAATTCCATCACCTCCCCTAGCTTTGTTCATAGTGATGCTTCCTAAGTCCCACTTAACTTCACATTCCAGGATGTATGGCTCTAGGTGAGTGATCACACCATCATGGTTATCTGGGTCATGAAGATCTTTTTTGTATAGTTCTTCTGTCTATTCTCGCCTTGTCTTCTTAATATCTTCTGCTTCTGTTTGGTCCATACAATTTCTGTCCTTAATTATGCATGAAATGTTCCCTTGATATCTCTAATTTTCTTGAAGAGATTTCTAGTCTTTCCCATTGTATTGTTTTCCTCTGTTTCTTTGCATTGACTACTAAGGAAGGCTTTCTTATCGCTCCTTACTATTCTTTGAAACTCTGCATTCAAATGGGTATATCTTTTCTTTTCTCCTTTGCCTTTAGTTTATCCTCTTTTCTCAGCTATTTGTAAGGCCTCCTCAGACAACCATTTTGCTTTTTTGTGTTTCTTTTTCTTGGGGATGGTCTTGATCACTGCCTTGTGTACAATGTCATGAACCTCTGTCCATAGTTCTTCAGGCACTCTATCAGATGTAATTCCTTGAGTCTATTTGTCACTGCCACTGTGTAATCATAAGGGATTTGACTTAGGTCTTACCTGAATGGTCTAGTGATTTTCCCTACTTTCTTCAATTTCAGTCTGAATTTGGCAATAAGGAGTTCATGATCTGAGCCACAGTCAGCTCCCAGTCTTGTTTTACTGACTGTATAGAGCTTCTCCATCTTTTCCTGCAAAGAATGCAACCAATCTGATTTCAGTATTGACCATCTGGTGATGTCCATGTGTAGAGTCTTCTCTTGTGTTGTTGGAAGAGGGTGTTTACTATTACCAATGCATTCCCTTGGCAAAACTCTGTTAGCCTTTGACCTTCTTCATTTTGTACTCCAAGGCCAATTTTGTCTGCCATTCCAGGTTTCTCTTGACTTCCTACTTTTGCATTACCCCTATAATGAAAAGGATATCTTTTCTGGGTGTTAGTTCTAAAAGGTCTTGTAGGTCTTCATAGAACCATTCAACTCCAGGTTCTTCAGCATTACTGGTTGGGGCATAGGCATGAATTACTGTAATATTGAATGGTGAACTAAATGGACTGGAATGGGTGAGTTTAACTCAGATGACCATTATATCTACTACTGTGGGCAAGAATCCCTTGACCACAGTAATTGGATGCCATCTCAAAAATGACAGAAGGTTCATTTCCAAGGCAAACCATTCAATAATAATTCCACTTAAAATATACTTACTCAAACAGTTTTGCTATAGTAAACAGAGAACTTGTATACATAGGGCGTAATGTGTAACTGGGACCCTAAAGGTTATGATATTGCTGAAAACCATTTATGTTAAATTCATAATGAAATTGGTTTCTATTATATTTTATACACCTCATCAGAAAAGATTTATTTAGTACTAAAGCAATCAAGTTATATATAAATTTGAAACACTCTCCCCTCCTTCTAGAATTAATGTCTTAAAGGACAAACTAACCAAAAATGGCTTAGGAAATCCTGTGGCATTTTGCATTAGGATAAACTCTTGTTTACACAAAGATAAATCAAACTAAAATGAGTAGATTTTTTATTTTGAGACACTATTTTATGATATAATTTTAAAACATTGTAAGTGTCTTTTTTAAAAAAAATATACAGAATCTATTGCCAAGTCCTGATATAAATGGTCAACATTTTAAAACTTTTAAGTTAACGTATTAGTGATCCATTCCTTCCCAAAAGGTCTGTAGTTGTTTGGCTACCAGCAATAGTGGAGTAGTCTCAAATCAACAATGGACAGCAGGGTTAAGGCAACTAATTAAATAGGTTGTTGCCTTCATAAAATCTACAACCACTAAGATGATTTCAAAGATTTTCTGAAGGGAGTTAGAAGAGATAAAACTCAAGTGTGAGTGATCAACATTAATTTTAATGTTCCTTGAGTTACATAAATGTGAGGGAACAGACTCAAAAGAAATACTCTGATCTGTATGTCATACATCGTCTTTTTAGATCTCCTACTCATGAGCAGTGTAAGTATCACAGACCACAAGCTTTTGTGCAACTTGAATTCATCTACTGAAAAATCCAGGATAATGCTCCCACTACCCAACCTCAGCAGATTCATAAAAGAAACACAGAATGAAAGTGATTATACAACAAATGCAAACATTCATGTAAAATATCAACCTAGATTTTGGTGTATGTCATAAGAAAAATTATTTTTTTAGCATTCATTCAACTTCCCTGAAGTTATAATGAGCTTAGAATTCAATGTTAGATTTTAATTTCCTTAAGTAGCCCATTTTTATGTAAAATCAATGTGAGCTTTACAATAGAATGCTTTTATTATGTAGTCCTAGGCTAGCAAGAAGACAGGGGCTAATTTCCTGGTATATTTTACTGAAAGTACTAAGAATAATAAGTGCCAACCCTGAGATTTAAAAATCCACTTAGAGCCTCTTCATCAAAGGCCGAGACTAGAAATCAAATATTTCCAGACATAGTCATCCCCTAAATAAACCTTGCAGTAATTACAAACCTCTGATAAGAACTTTTCTTTGAGCAATAAGAGAAGTAGAGCCAGGAAGTATTGAAACTTATAAACTTGTCTTGAATTTGACAAACACTTTGTGCAAAAAGATTCGAATGCTCATTAGATTGTATTTCCCCATTTATGTTAAATCTTCCAATTCATATATTTAGAATGTAACACTTATAATACAGTTATAATAATAATCATCTAACAAAAAGAATTAATGTGTTTTATGATATGGTCAGTAAAAAAATTTGTGCTAGGTAAATATTTTTGGCAAACACAAAGCAACTATCTTTGCTACTAATTTTTGGAAAAAGAAAATACATAACACTTTTAAAAATTATTTGAGCCTTTTTTTGTTAAGTTTTCTATTTCCCCAGACTTATAATATCTGTGTTAATCTTGATGACAAAATACTTTTGCCTTTAATTCAAATTAAGGTTTAAATAAGGTGATATTTTAGAAAAATATTTGACTTAGAGAGCATCGTGAATATTTATGTGGCAGACCCTGATTTGGGCCTCCCAAGGTCCCTTTCAAAAAGTGTTCACTGCTCAGCTGCAGATGAGTGATTAGGTAACAGACTCCAGTAGTCTACACCCTCAGGTTCTGCCTTGGTTTCCTAGCAGAGGTGCTTCTTTTCTAGGTTTGTGGGAAGGGGGCTCCTGGTCATGACTGAGGGGATGATGGTACAAGGGCCCAGCTATTATTGTGCAACATGGCATTCCTCTAATGCAGTCTTTGCTTCAGAGCTCCCCTTTTAGGTTGACATGTCCAAATTGATTCCCTAGAAATGGATAGAAAAAACCAGAGGGCAATTAACAGGAAATATAAAAATGTGAGAGTCAGAGTCTCTTTGGTAACTTACAAGAAACTCTCATGCAATGGATAAGGAGAAAACCCTGAACATCAACTTCAGGATTTAAGTTCAGAGTTCTAAGCTTAAAGATGATTGAATTCTCAGCTTAAGTGAGTCAACTATACCAAGATCAAGTTTTTTACTTAGAAAACTTGTGCTGCTGACAGGTACGACGAGTAAATCAAAGATTTTGGTTCCTCATACTTTTTACACTCCTTTTTTCAGAAAGATAAAGTTTTCCCCCAACAATATAACAGGTACTCCTAACAAAAGCTACTCTCACCTGTTCTTGTGGACAGTGGACTTTTATGAACAGAGTTAATTCATATTCCAAAGGAATAGGATCACCCAGACATCACGTAAACAGCATACTGGTCTACTCTCTTGAGGAATCATGCTGATTGTAGAAGAGCAAGATTTAGCTACAATATGGGAAGCCTTATGAGACTAGCCTGATTCAAAGGGTGGAATTAAGCCCTATAAAAATTCAGGGATCTGCTGTTTCAATGAAATATTTACAAATCTGTTGGTCTGAGGCATGCTGGGTATCCATTACAAATTAAAAAACAAATTGCACCATCTTACATTCTCTACTGCGAAAATAATAGACTAACAAATCTTCACACACAAAAAAAGAGTTATCACTTCACACAGGGGAATGCTGCCCTGAGTCATATACAAGGTAATGGGGAAGGCTCTGTGGTATATCTAGGTTGTGATTCAAACAGTCTTTCCTCATGGGCCATCTGCTCTAGCAACATATAATATTGTGTTGCAGGATCATGATAAAAAACAAAAACAAAAACAAAACTATGTTATATGCTTTTCATGGCAAGTCTTAGAGCAAGACTGAAAACACTGGCCCCTAGAACAAGGTTATGAAATCTGTAGAAAACAGCTACTGTAGAAAAGTGCTGCTGTGGCTGAGCATTGGGAGAGATGAAATACTTGACTATGAGACACCAAGTGACTATGGGTCTGAAACTGACCACTAGATTCCATCCTTTTGAACCCATTAAATCGTATATCTGGGTTGGTCCTGCAGTAATCCTTTAGAAAATGCAAATAGAATGCTCAAGACAGAGCACCTGCAGGATGAGAAGTCGTAAATAAGTTACATGAGCAGGTGGTACTCCATGTGACCTCCACATCATGTAACAAAGTTATATAAATTCTCTTTCCTCAGCATATGCGTAGTGTTATTCCATAGGTGGTTCAGTATGATCAGATGCCTAAGAGGAAAAAAAAAATACTCATCTTTGATTATAGATGGGTTTCTCAGTAGGCGGATATAAGCCCAAAATGGAGAATGACTCTAGTATAGCTTTGCATGTAAGTGGTCTTGAAAGACGACAGTGAAGTAAAAGATTTTTTTGTTTTTTTTTCCCAATGGGACTTTGGAAGGTGAATCTGATCTTCCACACTGTGAAGTAGGCAACATATCCTAAGAAGAAAATATATATGGTCACATAGGCAGTGGTGATCTACTCTGGCCAAATTGAAGCCTGAAAAGGATAGTAATGAAAGAATGGGAAAAAGAAGGTCCATGGTAGAGGCATGTGAAAAAAAAAATACAGAAGTGAACACAAAGCATGACGGTCTTTGAATCATACGTTAACATCCACAAGAAAGTGTATATCACATATGAGTAGACAATATGACTCAGCCAGTTGATATTAACCAGCATTTTCCAGTGATCACTCCGTTGCTGACACAATGGGCACAAAAACAAAACAGCAACAGTGACATTGATCAGAGGCTACTTAGGGGTCTTACATTGGACTTCCACATATCAATGCTAATTTATCAACTGCTGCCAATGACTTTCCAGCAGCAGGTGATTCCTTGTGAAGATTAACCCCTTGGTAGCAGGATGAGTTCGTTGGGATTCTTCCAACATCAGGAGTTACTGAACTGTTTTCACAGAAATGAATATTATATTTTTCATGTGGGTTTGACTTTACTGTCTTCAAGAGCTCAACCAGAATTGTTTGCTTGGGATGTTCAGAATGTCTGATCCACATGAAAAGGATCCCATACAGCACAGCATTTGATGAGAAATCACTTATGAAGAAGATCTGGCAGTAGATCCATTCCTGTGGTGTCCTCTGGCCCTACTACATGCCACACCACTCAGTAGCTGCTAACCATATGGACCTCTGGAATTACTCACTGAAGGTACAACTGAAGCACCAGTTTGGAGGCAATACCCTTAGAAGAAAAGATGGCATCCTCCAGGATATGTGCATACATTGAGTCAGAGACTTATATATAGTGTTATGCTCCATAGAGAATGAATACATGAGTCCAGGAACAAAGGGGTTGAAGCAGTAGTCAGCACATGTACTGTTTCTCCTAATGTTTCATCTAAGCGCTTTGTGCTTCCCCTCTCTGCAACTTTAAAACTCCTGTCCCCCCAAGGAGGTACAAACTCATTAGGGTCATTGAACTACTAACAATAGCTTTGACCTGATCACTTTGAGCTGTTTATATCCAGTCAACAGCAGACAAGAGGAATCATTATCATGGGACACAAAATTGCAGGAGGAAGTAGGCCTTCTTTTATACAGCAGAAGTACAGAGGGTAATGTACATAATTCAGCTGAGTCATTTGGGTTCCTATTGGTGCTCCCTCAACAAAGGCAGCAGCTCTCTCTCTCTGAGAAGTTGAAGAATATTAGGAGTTTAGGCCTCTCAGGAATGAAGGTTTTTTGTTTTGTTTTGTTTTAATAGCACCAGACAAACCAATTGTGATAGTAGCAGAGAGTGAGCAAAATTTGGAATGAATAAGTATAACAGATATTTCCTCAGAAAGAATAGCCCACTTTTGAGGGGCTGTTTTTAAAATATGCATACAAAAGTGGATCTGTGTTGTATAATTAAGGACTTGCCACTCAGCCACAGGAAATATGCTTAGTTGACAGTTACTAGCTCTTAATTTCATCAGGGTCCAAAACCACTCTCTTCCAGGGGTATCCCTCTGGCCAATGTCTGATCAAGTAAATAGCAGTCTAATTCAATTTCATTTGTAGATGTCACCCTTGCAGTGGTTGAGCAAGGAATCTATGCACTGGCATAGTTATTCTACCCAACACAGGACACCTCTAGCAGGACTTTTCTTTCGAGCTCATGGCTGAGCTGGTAGAGACTCTATTAGGTCCATTTCTTGGTTGACAGCCCCTCTGTTTGATCACACTGCCTCCCTTTTCTCCTTTCACAAGTTACCTCCTCAAACCTTTTACCTTACTAACTTTAACTGAACATTGGCTTCTCAAAACACTAATCTCAATGGCCTTTTATAATCAATTGATATAGGTTTTCATTATTTCTTACAGAGAGGTTTTATGGTATTTTCATTCAATTATTCATTCTTTTTTTTTTTTGTTTTTCAACGTATTTTTCAGAATCCAAAGCATACAACTAGGTTTGGAACAAGGCAATTTGTTATATACATTGATTATTCCCACAAGAATCTTACCCTTAAGAAATTAAAAATACACATGATAAGATATATTTATAAACATAAATATGGTCATGATTGCCATTAAAAATTTTAGAAAAAAACTTCTTTTGAGCATTCAGTTTGGAAAGTCATTCTCTATTGGGAAATACTAATAAAAGCAAGGATCATTATGGACATGGCACCTGGTCTTGGCCAGAAAGCAAGAATGAGATTTGGTGTGGAGGAAGGTACATCATGATCAATGTAGATAGAAGAAAAAAGTGTGGCTTCTATCTTTTCACATATCTAGACATATAAATCTAAATATAATTGGTCTGTGGTTTTACTGACTTAAGAATTACACTTATCAATTATGTCTTTTAGTGTGCCCAAAGCAATAATTTATTCAATTCTGTTCAGTTTAGTCACTCAGTCATGTCTGACTCTTTGTGACCCCATGGACTGCAGCACGCCAGGCTTCCCTGTCCATCACCAACTCCCGGAGCTTGCTCAAACTCATGAACATAGACTTGGTGATGCCATCCAACCTTCACATCCTCTGTTGTTCCCTTCTCCTCCTCTCTTCAATCTTTCTCAGCATCAGGGTTTTTTCTAATGATTCAGTTCTTTGCATCAGGTGGTCAAAGTATTGGAGCTTTAGCTTCAACATCAGTCCTTCCAATGAATATTCAGGACTGATTTCCTTTAGGATTGACTTGTTTGATCTCCTTGCAGTTCAAGGGACTCTCAACGGTCTTCTCCAACACCACAGTTTAAAAGCATCAATTCTTTGGCGCTCAGCTTTCTTTATGGTCCAGCTCTCACATTCATACATGACAACTGGAAAAACCATAGCTTTGACTAGACAGACCTTTGTTGGGAAAGTAATGTCTCTGCTTTTTAATATGCTGTCTAGGTTGGTCATAGCTTTTCTTCCAAGGAGCAAGAGTCTTTTAATTTCATGGCTGCAGTCACCATCTGCAGTGGAGTCCAAGAAAATAAAGTCTGCCACTATTTCCATTGTTTCCCCATCTCTTTGCCATGAAGTGATGGGACTGGATGCCATAATCTTAGTTTTTTGAATGTTGAGTTTTAAGCCAGCTTTTTAAATCATTTATTACTTAAAATAAAAATAAAAATTAAAGGTATAGAGGAGAGAGTGAAAATCTTATTCAAACCAGATCTAATTGGATTTGAAACTTTACTCTCCTTCTTACATTGTAAGATATCCTCTCATCTGGCCTCCTTGACTCCAGCTTTTTTCCTCCAATCCTCCTGCTATAGGACTGCCAAAATCTCCTTCCTGTAACTTTTTTCACATGTCACAGATGGCCCACTCTGCCAACATGTGTTTTTGACATAGTTATGTTGGAATTATTCAATTATATCATGATCTTTCAAATGCCTGATTTTTTTTTTTACCAACTTCTCCTTCTAAGTTTTAATTCTAAAGGACTAAATTAATATTGGGAAAACTATTACCCTCTTCCTTCTTTATTTGGGTAACTCTGTGTATTCTTATGGATTCACTTTAATGTTATTTTCCTTGAATTAGTTGTTTTTTCTCTGAACATGGGCTAAAAGTCCCTTCTTTATATTTCCATAATCCTGTTGAACACATAACTGTCACCATTTACTTCTGGTAATTGTACTGCTTTTTGTCTTCCCATCACACTAAATGGCAGAGACTATTTGTCCTGTATTTCTATATCTATTTAAAGTCTTGTAAGCTGATAGTTTGCAGGTGTTCAGAAAGAGTTGTTTGAATAAGAGCTCTAGAGTTTTTAGCACGTAGACCTTAGAAGTCATAAAAGTGTACAAAATAAGATGAAGAAGGAAAAAGAAGATGTCTAAACGTTGTTCTGATCAACATTTCGGTTCAGTCACTCAGCTGTATCTGACTCTTTGAGACCCCATGGACTGCGGCATGCCAGGCTTCCCTGTCCATCAGCTGGAGCTTGCTCAAACTCATGTCCATCAAGTTGGTGATGCCATTCAACCATCTCATTCTCTGTCATCCCCTTCCCCTTCCACCTTCAATCTTTCCCAGCATCAGGGTCTTTTCCAGTGACTCAATTCTTCACATCAGGTAGCCAAAGTATTGGAGCTTCAGCTTCAGTATCAATCCTTCCAATGAATATTCAGGACTGATTTCCTTTAGGATTAACTGGTTTGATCTCTTTGCAGTCCAAGGGACTCTCAAAAGTCTTCTCCAGCACCACAGTTCAAAATCTCAATTCTTTGGCCCTCAGCTTTCTTTATAGTCCAACTCTCACATCCAAACTCTCACAGTTGTTGTTCTGATCAACAACACTGCTTAGATAGCAAGTAAAAAATGCTTTGTGACTATTATTGAGCTTTTGAATCTGGAGCATCTAACACCCTTTCTTTCACTGGGGAATTTTTCAACAAATGAGTCTAACAGGGAGGAATAGCCAATATATCACTGTGAAGTAAAAAGGCTAAATACAGCTTTTATTCCAGTCTTCTTTAAAGCAAAGAGGCTGATAAATGATCTGGATTCAAATGGTCAGATTCCCCCCATCCTACTTTCAAACTTTGAAGCAGGAGCTAGTTTCAAAAGAAAAGCCAGTAGAGAGGATATCCAGTGGTGATGGCCTCAGAAGTGGTAGCACCCAGGTACCAGGTTCAGGAGTAGCAGCAGCAGCAGCTCTAGAAGATTCACTCTCCTGAAGCAGCAGCTAAAGCAGTACTGGCTGCAGCAGGCCAGCTGTGTCCTCATGGCCCTGGTTCTGGGATCCAGTTTCCATGGGTCCAGCAGCTCGCTCATGTTTCTTGTTTCTGACCATTCCCAAATGTGGTTCACCACCTTTCCAGTGACACTGTTAGTCACCAAATACTCACTAAATAACTTTATGTTCTATGTAAATGGGGTAGAATTATTCTATGTTGTTGCTTCAAAGAATAGACTGATATGGAGAGATGATGTAAGAATGGACCTAGATGAATGAGGAAAAATAGAAAGGGTGGCCTTAAGAAAAGTCAAACACTTAGGAGGAACCCTCTGTTCCTCTCTTGATTTCAACTTTCACATCCGAATTTCTAGCTAGACCTGCTGTCTTATCCTCTAAAACATATCCTCCATGTATACTTTATTTTCCATCTCCATTAATGTGACCTCAGTCCAAGTCACATCTGTTGTTTATGTTTAGCAAATGCGTGTATGTTCTCTCTAGTTCCCAAATTAATTAGACTTTTTCATAAGCTAGTGGCTGAAAAGTTTGGAAATCCAAGAGAGAGATTAGAAAGTTTTTACAAAAGCTTTATTTTCTACTTAAGAAAGGATTAAGTATTTAATCAGATATTAACTGCGTTGGATTTTCAGCCATCTGTCTTTCTTCTGGCCTTGAAGTTACAGGAAAATTGTAAAAGCCTCTTTATCCCCCACTTTTTTCTATCTACAGAAAGCAGAGGTATATAAATTCAATTGTTGTCAAATTCTCTGCAAAGAGTTGGGTTACAATTTTTTTCCTCTGTTGTGGTGACCAGGCTTCTTTAGTTGAATGATTGACAGTGATATCATATTACATTTTTTTTTTCCTTTTTCATTTTGAGCATGTAAAGACTGGCTTACTGTATTTCTTAGAGAAGAGACTGTAGTGTGGCATGCCTGGAAAATTCTCATAACACAGTTGATATATAAAGACCAGGGAACACTTTCTCTCTAGTTATTACTTCTATAACTGGTTTACAAGAACATAAAGTAACAACTTAAACTTCTCCCATTGCTCTGAGAAAACTTAGAAAGTTCACCTTTTTGGAAGAAGCTATAATTGAATCTATCTGTGTCTGTGAATTTCAATTTCTTTTTGATTTCTTTATTTTCAGATTTTATTTTTTGTGGAAAAGTTTTAAATAGCAGATTTGATTTCTTTAATAGTGGGTATCAGACTATCCTAATTTTCCATTTCTTCTGCTGTCATCTTTTAGATGTAATTTTTTCCATGAATTTGTCCATTTATACCCCATTGTCAAAATTTCACCATACATTTATAATGTCCTCTCTAGACATGCTTTTGATCTGAATATTTGCAGTGATATTAGACTAAGATCTTTCCCAATATTAAGTAATATATCTTGTTCTCTTGTTGTATCTATATTGGTAGACATTTATCAATTTTCATAATGTTATTTCAAACAAATTTTGACATCTTTTCTTTAACATATCATTTACATTTTATTAATCTCTGCTTTTATATTTATTTTTATCAGGTTTACCGCTAACTATTAGAAAAACAAAATGCTTTTTTAGTTTAATGAGTATGACAATATTCAAGCATTAATTTTAAATTCAGGCCTACAGTAAAATGGAAGGGACAACAGGTCAGTGTGTCTCATCTCATTAAGAATATTTCTCTGAATTATTACATAAATTTCTGCTTCTATCTCAGGGAAAAAATTATAATTAGATGAATTGTTCAATGAAAGACAGATAATAAAATGTAGTCATTATTCCTTGGCAATAGATCTAACTAAGGATGAGTCGAAAGATGGTGAGAACACATGTTGAGGTAAGCAGCAAATAAACTCTGGACATCAAAAGAATAGTAGGGAGAAATATTTTAAATGGATTATCTCTGGGCTAGAGAGTGTATGGGTTGGAGATAGTAGAAAATATTTACTTTTATTTACCACTCGTACAAAATCCTATAAGAAAACATTCAATAGCTATAAATTATGTAGAATAAGGATGTATAATAACATTGAACAGTATTGATTATATATATATATATATATATATATATATATATAGGTAGAATAATGTAACAAAGTAATTAGCATGATATTTTTAAAACTACATATATGTACACATATATGCATACATATGAATAAACAACCATGCATATAAGATTTTTAGAAGGAAATATATCAAATATCTCCTTTATTTAGTTTTTTAATCCATTTGTCCTAAAATAATGCACTGTTTGCTTATGAATTAAAAATTGTTTGTGTACATATATATATAAAATATCAAAGTTTATAAACCTAAGCCAGCTATTTGAAAATCAAACGTTAATCTTTTTTATCTAAATTCAGATTAAAGGACTCTAGGCTGTATCATTAAATCAATCCTCATCTTTTCCATATAAAAAGAATATTTATGTTATCTTTAATGCAGATTATATTTTTTGCATAAATGAGATGTTATGATATTAACTTTTTGAAATATTTTGGACCAACAATGGTAGTGACTAAATTTATTGTTCAAAACTCTTATAAATTGAAATACTTCAGTCTGTTTTGTTATTGTATTGTTAACTCCACTATATACAAATGATAATAAATTCAAATACAAGAAAATGAATAATTGCCTGTGTAATCTCTATGTGAAACACTGGTTGAACTAAATAGACTAGTGAGGAATACAAAATGACCTAGTGAGAAGCCATCTGTATTTCTGTCCAACTCTTTAAAAGCATTTCTCCTGCTATAATTATCACAGTGTTCAATAACAATGTAACAGAAGCTTTATCACCAGGAAATCATGGATGCACTCAATGCTCTCTTAATATGCTTCTATTGCCTCTTGAAATATTTCAGGGATAATTGTATTTACTAGGCATAATTCTATAACTTCTCGGAATCCCACAATGTATATTTTCACAACTCTCTTTAAAGACAGAGTGTATCAGTCTAAAATCAAGTTGTATGTGCCAAAGAGAAGAAATGAAAAATAATGAAAGTTACTTTTGATTCAAGCCAATGATTCATCTGATTGTGCTTATTATAGTTTATTATTTGACTGATTGATGAACAATTTTTCTATGTATGGTTGATACTTATTTCGGAAGATTCTTTCTATATTCAAATTTTAGTATAATGAACATTCTCAGGTAGCTATCTCTAGCCTTAATAATAATGTTTTGCAAATTTGTTTCCCTTACCTAATTAATTATGGAGTTTAGATCATTCAGTTCAGTTCAGTTCAGTCATTCAGTCATGTCCAACTCTTTGCAACCCCATGAAACGCAGCATTGCAGGCCTCCCTGTCCATCAACAACTCCCAGAGTTTACCCAAAACCCATATCCATTGAGTCGGTTATGCCATCAAACATCTCATCCTCTGTCGTCCTCTTCTCCTCCTGACTTCAGTCTTTCCCATCATCAGGATCTTTGCAAATGAGTCAACTCTTCACATGAGGTGGCCAAAGTATTGGAGTTTCAGCTTCAATATCAGTCCTTCCAATGAACACCCAGGACTGATCTCCTTTAGGATGGACTGGTTGGATCTCCTTGCAGTCCAAGGGACTCTCAAGAGTCTTCTCCAACACCACAGTTCAAAAGCATCAATTCTTCAGCACTCAGCTTTCTTTATACTCAAACTTTCATATTCATACATGACTAGTGGAAAAAGCATAGCCTTGACTAGATGGACTTTGTTGACAAAGTAATGTCTCTGCTTTTTAATATGCTGTCTACGTTAGTCATAACTTTCCTATCAAGGAGTAAGTGTCTTTTAATTTCATGGCTGCAATTACCATCAGCAGTGATTTTGGAGCCCAAAAAAATAAAGTCAGCCATTGTTCCACTGTTTCCCCATCTATTTGCCGTGAAGTGATGGAACCAGATGCCATGATCTTAGTTTTCTGAATGTTGAGCTTTAAGCCAACTTTTTCACTCTCCTCTTTCATTTTCATCAAGGGGCTCTTTAGTTCTTCTTCACTTTCTGCCATAAGGGTGGTGTCATCTGCATATCTGAGGTTCTTGATATTTCTCCCAGCAATCTTGATTCCTGCTTGTGCTTCCTCCAGCCCAGCGTTTCTCATGATATACTTTGGAAGTTCACAGTTCATGTATTGCTGAAGCCTGGCTTGGAGAATTTTGAGCGTTACTTTACTAGTGTGTGAGATGAGTGCAATTGTGCAGTAGTTTGAGCATTCTTTGGCATTGCTTTTCTTTGGGATTGGAATTAAAATGGACCTTTTCCAGTCCTGTGGCCACTGCTGAGTTTTTCAAATTTGCTGACATATTGAGCGCAGCCCTTTCACAGCATCATCTTTTAGAATTTGAAAGAGCTCAACTGGAATTCCATCACCTCCACTAGCTTTGTTCGTGGTGATGCTTCCTAAAGCCCACTTGGCTTCATATTCCAGGATGTCTGGCTCTAGGTGAGTGTGAGTGATCACACCATCATGATTATCTGGGTTGTGAAGATCTTTTTTATACAGTTCTTCTGTGTATTCTTGCCACCTCTTCTTAATATCTTCTGCTTCTGTTAGGTCCATACCATTTCTGTCCTTAATTGTGCCCTTGGTTCTCTAATTTTCTTGAAGAGATCTCTAGTCTTTCCCAATCTATTGTTTTCCTCTATTTCTTTGCATTTATTGCTGAGGAAGGCTTTCTTATCTCTGCTTACTATTCTTTGGAACTCTGTATTCAAATGGGTATATCTTTCCGTTTTTCCTTTGCTTTTCACCTCTCTTCTTTTCATAGCTATTTGTAAGGTCTCCTCAGGCAGCCATTTTGCTTTTTTGCATTTCTTTTTCTTGGGGATGGTCTTGATTCCTGTCTCCTGTACAATGTCATGAACCTCCATCCATAGTTCATCAGGCAACCCTGTCTATCAGATCTAGTCCCTTAAATCTATTTCTCACTCATTATATACCAATTTTTTGATGCTCTTACTACAAAATGTGTTAAAATATCCCATGAAACAGTAGAGATCTAATTTGTCAAATTTACCTTTACGTATTGTGGACTACTTTATGGAGAGCAAACAAGTGTAGACTTGCTCAAACTCCCTGCTGAATGTTTTTCTATTATTGGTAATGATTATTTTTTTTAAAAAAATCACAAATAATGCAATATATTATGAATAGATAAGGAAATAGATATACTAAGATTTTTATATTAATCAGCAATCAAGCATCCTCCCAGGAGATTTTTATTATTTTAATTAAATGATTTTTTCCCATCTTTTACTTTAAAAGTTTCTGAGAATTTATGTTTTATTTTCACCATTGTAAACAGGTTGCATTGATTATTTCTAATTATCTTATCTTCAAATCTATGTGTTTAAATTAGTAAGTGAAGTGAAAGTGAAAACTATAATCCTTCAGTCCTGTCTGACTCTTTGTGTCCCCATGGACCATAGCTTACCAGCCTCCTCTATCCATGGAATAATAAAGGCAAGAATACTAGAGTGGACTGCCATTCCTTTCTCCAGGGGATCTTCCCAACCTAGGTATTGCACCTGGGTCTCCTGCACTGCAGGCAAATTCATTACATCTGAGCCACCAGGGAAGAAAGATTATTTCAAATTGCTATTTTGCAGCCAAATTGTCTAGCCCAGATTTACATTGTTATTATGATTGCCAGTGTATTAAGATTTACTTTTAGTACATTTTTGTACTTTTCCTTTATTCAATTCAGAATTCTCTTTTTCCAATTTTCTCTTTTTCTTACCTATTTTGGGGGAGGTGCTGAGGAGGCAGGAGTAATCAAAGGTTTTCATTTTTATTCTTTCTTATCTATTGGTTTGTTAGTTACTTACTTTATTTATATTTTTAAATGACATGTGTACTTAACAAATTTTCAAGATAAAACAGAAATATGCAAAGAATCAAATATTAGATATTAATTAATTTATTTAAAAATAAGTTGTTTTAATTAATTAAATTTATTGAATATTAAATTAAATTAAAATTAAGGAAATAAATGAACTAATGGATGAAATAATGAATGTAGGATAGAATCACTGTATAAGTGCTCAGTTTAGAAATGTTTTTTTGAGAGAATGTGTGCATTCAGTCATGTATTCTCTTTAATCTGTGTAATATTTGAAATGTTTTGTCTTTCATCTCTTTGGTGTTGATTACCTCAGGAAAATGGAAGAACATGAAACAAAACTTGTACTAGTTTCATTAGCAAGCATGCCATTTAATTTACATTTGGGACAAGAATAAAACAATGTTTTTAAATGTACTGCTGCCAAGTCAGATCTTCTCCTATGGGATGAGAATAATGGTGGTTACATTTAAAAGAGGACTTCACATAAATCTAAGTTATGGCTCAGTTTTAAATTTTAGAACATGATATCAAGCATTTTGTATCATGTATAAAAACTGGAAATTTTTATCTATTTATAATTTGTTTTTCAATAATATATTTGCATTACCTTCTACAGCTTAATGTTCTGGAGTGTGAAGTCAAGTGGGCCTTAGGGAGCATTACTACAAACAAAGATAGTGGAGGTGATGGAATTCCAACTGAGCTATTTAAAATCCTAAAAGATGATGGTGTTAAAGTGATACACTCAATATGTCAGCAAATTTGGAAAACTCAGAAATGGTCACAGGACTGAAAAAGTCAGTTTTCATTCAATTTCACTAAAATTGCACTCATTTCACCTGCTAGCAAGGTTAGGCTCAAATTCCTTCAAGCTGGGCTTACAGATGTACATACTAAGTCTAGAAAAGGCAGGGGCACTAGAGATCAAATTGCCAAATCCCTTGGTTCATAGAAAAAGCAAGGGAATTCCCAGTAAAACCCTTCTTCATCGACTATGCTAAAACCTTTGACTATGTGGATCACAACAAACTGTGGATAATTCTTAAAGAGATGGAAGTACCAAACCACCCTACCTGTCTCCTGAGAAACCTATATGCATGACAAGAAGTAAGTTACTACCAGCCATGGTAGTAATTAAAAATTAAAATTAAATATTAAAAATTGGGGAACAATTAAAAATTTGGAAAAAAGGACTACAAGGCTGTATATTGCCATCTTTCTTTTTTAACTTCAATGCAACATATATCATGTGAAAAGCTGGGCTGGATAAATCACAAGCTAGAATTAAGATTGCAGGGCGAAATATCAACAACCTCAGAAATGTAGATGATATCACTCTAATGGCAGGAAGTAAAGAGGAACAAAAGAGCCACTTACTGAGGATGACAGAAGAGAATGAAAAAGCTGGCTTAAAACTCAACATTCAAAAAATTAAGATTATGACATCCGGGCCCATCACTTCATGCCAAATAGAGGGGGAAAAAGTGAAGGCAGTGACAAATTTTGTTTCTTGGGCTCTAAAGTCACTGTGGACAGTGACTGCAGCCATGAAATTAAAAGACGCTTGCTCCTTGGAAGGAAAGCTATGACAAACCTAGACAACATATTTAAAAGAAGAGACATCACTTTGCTGACAAGGGTCTGTATAGTAAAAATTATGTTTTTTTTCAGTAGTCATGAATGGATTTGAGAGTTGGCCCATAAGAAGGCTGAGCACTGAAGAATGGATGCTTTCAAATTTGGGTGCTGGAGAAGACTCTTGAGAGTCTCTTGGACTGCAAGGAGATCAAACCAGTTAGTTGTAAAGGAAATCAACCCTGAATATTCATTGGAAAGGCCTATATGGAAACTGAAACTCCAATACTTTGGCCACCTGTTGGGAAGAGCCAACTCCTTGGAAAAGTCCCTGATGCTGGGAAAGATTGAAGGCAGAAGGAGAAGGGGGGGGGGGGAGGGCAGAACATGAGATGGTTAGATACCATCACTGACTCAATCGACATGATTTGAGCAAGCTCCAGGATATATAAGAACAGGGAAGCCTGGTATGTTGCATTTCATTGGGTAAAAAGGAGACAGACACTACTTGGCAACTGAATAACAACAACAAATAAAGCTTAAAAGAAATAAGTTATTTATAAAAATTATTTATGAATGGGGTAGTTTTGAATTAAGTTACAAAAATCTGACAACTTCCATAGTCTTATAAGTTAGTCATTAAAGCTGGATTCTGCCTTGAGAACCCAATGAATAGTATGAACAGTATGAAAAGGCAAAAAGATAAGACACTGAAAGATGAACTCCCCAGGTCAGTAGGTGCCCAATATGCTACTGGAGATCAGTGAGGAAATAACTCCAGAAAGAATGAAGGGATGGAGCCAAAACAAAAAACAACACCCAGTTGTGGATGGGACTAGTGATAGAAGCAAGGTTTGATGCTATAAAGAGCAATATTGCATAGAAATCTGGAATGTTAGGTCCATTAATCAAGCCAAATTGGAAGTGGTCAAACAGGAGATGACAAGAGTGAACATCAACATTCTAGGAATCAGCGAACTAAAATGGACTGGAATGGGTGAATTTAACTCAGATGACCATTATACCTACTACTGTGGGCAGGAATTCCTTAGAAGAAATGGAGTAGCCATCATGGTCAACAAAAGAGTCCAAAATGAAGTACATGGATGCAATCTCAAAAACGACAGAATGATCTCTGTTCATTTCCAAGGCAAATCATTCAATATCACGGTAATCCAAGTTGTGTGCCCCGACCAGTAATGCTGACAAAGCTGAAGTTGAACAATGTGAAGACCTACAAGACCTTCTAGAACTAACACCCAAATAGGTGTCCTTTTCATTATACGGGACTGGAATGCAAAAGTAGGAGGTCAAGAAACACCTGGAGTAACAGGAAAATTTGGCCTTGGAGTACAGAATGAAGCAGGGAAAAGTCTAACAGAGTTTTGCCAAGAGAACGCACTGGTCATAGCAAACATCCTCTTCCAACAATGCAAGAGAAGACTCTACACATGGACATCATCAGATGGTCAGCACCGAAATCAGATTGATTATATTCTTTGCAGCCAAAGATGGAGAAGCTCTATACAGTCAGCAAAAACAAGACTGGGAGTGGACTGTGGCTCAGATCATGACCTCCTTACTCCCAAATTCAGACTTAAATTGAAGAAAGTGGAGAAAACCACTAGGCCATTCAGGCATGACCTAAATCAAATCCCTTATGATTATATAGTGGAAATGAGAAATAGATTTAAGGGACTAGATCTGGTAGACAGAGTGCCTGATGAACTATGGAGGGAGGTTCATAACATTGTACAGGAGATGGGAATCAAGACCATCACCAAGAAAAAGAAATGCAAAAAAGCAAAATGGCTGTCTCAGGAGGCCTTACAAATAGCTGTGAAAAGAAGGGAAGTGGAAAGCAAATGAGAAAAGAAAAGATTTACCCTTTGGAATGTGGAGTTCCAAAGAATAGCAAGGAGAGATAAGAAAGCCTTCCTCAGCAATCAAAGAAAAGAAACAGAGGAAAACAACAGAATGGGAAAGACTAGAGATCTCTTCAAGAAAAGATACCAAGGGAACATTTCATTCAAAGATGGGCTCCATAAAGGCCAGAAATGGTATGGACCTAACAGAAGCAGAAGATATTAAGAGGAAGGTGACAAGAATACACAGAAGAACTGTACAAAAAAGATCTTCACAACCCAGATAATCACAATGGTGTGATCACTCACCTAGAGCCAGACATCCTGGAATGTGAAGTCAAGTGGGCCTTAGAAAGGATCACTACGAACAAAGCTAGTGGAGGTGATGGAATTCCAGTTGAGCTATTTCAAATCCTGAAAGATGATGCTGTGAAAGCGCTTCACTCAATATGCCAGCAAATTTGAAAAACTCAGCAGTGGCCACAGGACTGGAAAAGATCAGTTTTCCTTCCAATCCCAAAGAGAGGCAATGCCAAAGAATACTCAAACTATTGCACAATTGCATTCATCTCACACGCTGGTAAAGTAATGCTCAAAATTCTCCAAGCCAGGCTTCAGCAATACGTGAACCGTGAACTTTCAGATGTTAAAGCTGGTTTTAGGAATGGCAGAGGAACCAGAGATCAAATTGCCAACATCCTTTGGACCATAGAAAAAACAAGAGAGTTCCAGAAAAGCATCTATTTCTGCTTCTGCTTTATTGACTATGAATTCTGAAAGAGATGGGAATACCAGACCACCTGTCCTGTCTGTTGAGAAACTTGTATGCAGGACAGGAAGCAACAGCTAGAACTGGACATGGAAGAACAGACTGGTTCCAAATAGGAAAAGGAGTATGTCAAGGCTGCATATTGTCACCCTGCTTATTTAACTTCTATGCAGAGTACATTGTGAGAAATCCTGGGCTAGAAGAAGCACAAGCTGGAATCAAGATTGCTGGAAGAAATATCAAGAACCTCAGATATGCAGATGACACCACCCTTATGGCAGAAAGCGAAGAAGAACCAAAGAGCCTCTTGATGAAAGTGGAAGAGGAGAGCGAAAAAGTTGGCTTAAAGTTCAACATTCAGAAAACTAAGATCATGGCATCTGGTTCCATCACTTCATGGCAAATAGATGGGGAAACATTGGAAATAGTGTCAGACTTAATTATTTTTGGCTCCAAAATCACTGCAGATGGTGATTGCAGCCATGAAATTAAAAGACGCTTACTCCTTGGAAGGAAAGCTATGACCAACCTAAACAGCATATTAATAAGCAGAGACATTACTTTTCCAACAAAGATCCGTCTAGTCAAAGCTATGGTTTTTCCAGTGGTCATGTATGGATATGAGAGTTGGATGGTGAAGAAAGCTGAGCGCCGAAGAATTGATGTTTTTGAACTGTGGTGTTGGAGAAGACTCTTGAGAGTCCCTTGGACTGCAAGGAGATCCAATCAATCCATTCTAAAAGAGATCAATCCTGGGTGTTCATTGGAAGGTCTGATGTTGAAGCTGAAACTCCAATACTTTGGCCACCTGATGCAAAGAGCTGTCTCATTGGAAAAGACCCTGATGCTGGGAACGATTGGGGTCGGGAGGAGAAGGGGACGACAGAGGATGAGATGACTGGATGGCATCACTGACTAGATGGGCATGAGTTTGGGTAGACTCCAGGAGTTGTTGATGGACAGGGAGGCCTGGCGTGCTGCGATTCATGGGGTCGCAAAGAGTCAGACATGACTGAGTGACTGAACTGAAAGCTGGATTTCTTAAGGTCCATGAAGAAAGTGCTATATGATTTTGTCATGTAACCAGTTGACATAAATGTACAGGCATTAATGGGCCCATCATTTTAGGTACACAGCAGGACGAAGGATCATGTCTTCCATAATGTAACAAGTTTTCCTGATTAGGTGAAAGAAGACCTTATTACATCATTATGTATCCTTAATAGGAAAACCATTACAGATAACTTTACTTCAAGCAATTAAAGTTTTGACACATAGTTTTATGACTACTTCTGTGGGACAGAAGTAGATGCCACAGTAGATGAAAGTGCACCTAAATATTGAAAGTCCTCCTATTAAGACATTTAGGGGAAAATAATATTTACAACTCCATTTATTAATGATTTAATTTTTGTCCAATACTATGCTAAGCAGTTTACTTTCACAACACAAGGCTAATGTACACTGGAGTTAGAAGAAATTGAATTCTAAATCAAATTTCTCTTGATATCCAAGGCAATGCATGCCACAATATAAAAGCTGTAGTGTAGTCAAGTTTAAATTACATTTTGTATTTTAAATATTGTTTTTCTGACTTTATAAATTAATATTGTGTTTTTAATTTGGCTTTCCATTTGTTTTTTTAAACTCATTTATTATCTAGTCCTAATTCTCAGACAGATTTCCATTTCATCCATACCAGCTTAATTCACTCCTGCATTGTTACTTTTAAACCTTTGCCGCTCATGTTCTTGTTCCATGCTACCTTTTCTTCTCTTTGCCTACTTGACTAAAACTTTAGATTCATTTTGCTCTTGTTTTCTCAATCTTAATCTACTACAACTGGAATTTCTAGGTATTATTCATTAGCCTTTGGAGGCTGATTTTCTCTTTCTCTACTTTCAACATTCAGATTCATGGCTTGAAATATAGTATAAATGGATCTTGTGCTTACATTACTACCCTATGTAAATCATTTCTAATTTACACTTTCATATTTATCATCTAGCTTTCCATATGACCACTTTGATCCTTGGTTAATACAACATCTAGGTATTTGTGGTTTTTTTTTTTTATTCTGTTTAAGCCTTTTATTTTATCAAGTTGGTATTAAAGGATTCATATTGAGGGATGGTTATGATATTTGCAAAGGATTTGAAGGTTTATTATAAGCAAGGGTAGAATTTCAAGCATGCAGAAGACAAAGCTTACTCCTAAGACACTGGGACCACTACTGAGGCTTTTTAATTAAGGAAAGTAATACAAAATCATTTTGTGAAAAAGGTCCTAAAAATTGTATTCACAGTGCATTGACCAAGAAGAAAAAACAGAACAAGTATAAATTTAGAACCTACTTCAGTAAACTTAATGCATAAATTGGGAATCCAGAGCTAAATTTGTAGCACTAGGAATTAAAAAGCAGAAATCATGTGGGTGGTAATAAAAAGAGAATATTTGGTTTATAACGTCATATTTACTATGAGAGATGAAGAAGAGGTAATGATTAAGGCTTGTTGAAAGTTTTCTGGTGACTGATTAAAATGTGTTTAATTTGGAATATCTGAAGGATAGGGATGAATTGGGGAATGGGTGATGAATTCTATTTTAGATATATCGTACTTGAAGGTACTAAAAAATGTTCCTGTGGAAATGCCTTGAAGTCAGTTGAAAATGAGGTGAAAATTTAAGTGAGAAGTCAAGTTTAAAGATAGCAGTGTTTAAACTCATCCTCCTGAATGTAATAATAAATACTGTAAGATTTTTTCCCCTACATATGCATATATCCATTCTACCAAACTCTCCTCACATCCAGGTTGCCACATAACACTGAGCAGAGTTTCCTGTGTTATACAGTAGTCTTTGTTGGTTATCCATTTTAAATATAGCAGTGGGTACATGACCACCCCAAACTCCCTAACTATCCCTCCCCTCATCCTTCCCCCTGTCAACCATAAGTTTGTCCTTCTCTAAGTCTGTGATATATATTTACATGTATGTGCATGACTGAGTCCCTTTGCTGTCCACCTGAAACTATCACAACATTGTTAATCGGCTGTGCTGTGCTGTGTTTAGTCTCTCAGTCATGTCCAACTCTTTCCAACCCTATGAACTGTAGCCCTCCAGGCTCCTCTGTCCACGGGGATTCTCCAGGCAAGATTACTGGAGTGAGTTGCCATGCCCTCCTCCAGGGGATCTTCCCAACCCAGCAATCCATCCCAGGTCTCCCGCATTGCAGGCAGATTCTTTACTGTGTGAGCCACCAGGGAAGCCCAAGAATACTGGAGTGGGTAGCCTATCCCTTCTCCAGTGGAACTTCTCAACCCAGGAATCAAACTAGGGTCTCCTACACTGTAGGTGGATTCTTTACCAGCTGAGCTACCAAGGAAACCTATACTCCAACACAAAATAAAAAGTTTAATTAAGAAGAAAAAGAAGATTGGTTGGATCTCTAGGAGAAAAAAAGTCAGTCAGAAACATAAACATGGAAAATGTTCACATGCAAACAGTGGGAGGCAAGAAAGGACAGAATCAAGGTGATGCCTACCACAAAGAGCTGTTTTGAGCTGTTTGTTACTTCCATATAGAAACTATGGGCACATTAGTTAGAATTTTAATGTATACAGACATGGCTGGAAAATTGTCCTAGGTGTTTAGGAAACCTTAGTTGAAATAAAATGAAGTTTCCAGTAGGCAGCTAGAAATAGAAACAAGACAGTGTGAATCCAGGGGAAGGGAATTTCCCTGAGTGGAAGCCTACATTGCAAATTCTGGCAGGGAGAATATTAAGAAAATTAATGGAGAAAATAATGAATATGGCAATTAGATCGTCATTAGTGACTTTTGATATCAAAGGGTAAACATATTCAAATTTAGCAAAGTATTAAGGAAATATTTCTAGAATTTACAGTCGTAGCTCCAAAAACTTTTTTATTTTTGTGGTCACTGTTAATATTTTGATATGGCATATAAGTATCATTAAACTTTTATCCTCATTTGACTAACAGAGAAACTGTATCAGGGAGTCAAGATACATGTTTTACAAATGTTGAATTAAAGACCAGAATTTTTAAATTGGCATACTGCTCTTTGGATATCAAACTAAATGTTTTTTAATTGCCACCATGGCAAGTAGTTTTTCTTTATGATGTGAGCAGCTCATGCATGTAGTTAAATGGCATATAAACAACAATCAATTCAAATTAAATCATTCCATTTTTAGATGTAAAACCTACCAAGGCATCTCATAACACATAATTGTATAATTCACTGTAATTACGTAATGCTCATAGGGTGCTAAAAAATTGATAGGCTGACATTAAAGCAAAATGACTTAAACCTATCTTAATCTGAAATGCAATGATCACATTACTAATAATAAGATTACTGCTACATTTTGAAATCATATCCCTTAGGAAATTTATGACTTTTCCCTTAAACAACTTTAACAACACTCAGAGGAAATCCTGGGAGAAAATGCATTAGCAAAATGTCTGTTTCTTTGTCATATATTTTTAATATTTACTGATTAAAATTTCTTTCTTTCCAGTCTGTTGAGATTATAAATATATTTGGCCACAAAGAATGGCAATCTTTTTTTATAATTAGCCTCATCTTTAGTGATTTATTTAGTAATCAAATAAGCCAGATTCTGGAACTTTGATCACCACTTTAGGGTGTAAAGTCTGGCATTACCAAAGGCTTGAAACTAATTGAAAAATGACAAAATTCCTGCCCCTGTTGCTGTGCGTATTATAGCTAAAGTCAGAGGGGACATCTTAATTTAATATAACCCTATTTCAAGGCAACACTTAGAACAATTTTTGCTGGCCCATGATATATTTAAAATAAGCTTTTAATGAAAAGACTTTGCTTTTCAATCTTGAACATAAAATATTTGCTCAAATAAAAGTTGCCCACAAGACACGTGCCTGGAAACAAGGTGACCAGCTTCTCTGAGAAAGTAAAACCTATGCCAAGGTAGGTTTGTTCAGTGAGGAAGGTGCATGTGTAGGATTAGGCGGAGTGAAGTTCCCAAGCCCTTGGGTAGCAGTGTGCCAGCTAGGAGTTGACAAAACATAAAGGCAAGATTATGATTTTAGGAACTTCCAGAAGCTTCCCAATTCTGGAATTAGAATTCCAGAAGCTTCTCAAACCCTTAACTGATACTTCTACCAAAAGAGTTTCAAATGCTTTTGTAAGAGGAAACAAAAATATACTTAATTCTAAGATTAAATTTAAATACATATTTTTAAAAAGTTACCTTACTTGATTTGATTTTCTTCAAAGTATGTCTCAAAACATTAGTCACATTTGGACTCACTATATTTTTATCACCAGTAAGTTTATCTGTGAACCTTGAAAATACTCATTTTCTGTAGTTATCTGAGTTTAGTTGATGTCTCTTAATCTTACTTTTTAAATGCTTTTCATTTTTTTATGGAAAATTCCACACAGATAACAAATACTATTACTAGTATAATGAATCCCGATGGATTCATTTTAAACTTTTGTAGTCTAATAGCAAAGCCTCCTGTATTTCATACATCCCCATATTTTTTAATGTAGATTTTAGATAGCATATTATTTCATCCAAAAATATGTAAATATGCATTGCTAAAATGACTGTTTTCAAAACAGAGCCATAAAATTAATAATTAATTAAATGCCCAGTTTTCATATTAGCAAGATCATCTTTTTTTCTTTTCCAACCATTCATAGAAATCAGGGACAAATTAAGGCCCATGCATTACAATATATTCATATTTATTTAGATTATTTAATTACTTTTTAATCTGTAGCTGCTAGTTCCATCTTTCCCCTTGCCCCAGAAATTATTTTTCTCTAATTAACTCTTTGTCCTTGGAATTTCCTTAAACTTAGCTACTGATTTCATTGCATTGGCTTTATAACTCAACATCTTCCTTGGTTTTCTCTATTTTTCTCTAAGTTGGCAGTTAAAAACTAAATCAGATATGAGTTTAATTTTGTGGAAAGTTTTTTGTAGGCGTTATTGTGTATTTCCATCAGTTTGTGCATTATGTTTAGTTTTACTTTATTTGGGATTGCATTCTCTTGTTTACTTGTGAGATGCATTTTAAAATGCATGAACTAAAATCTTCACCATAAAAGTAAAGCTGTAAACACTTTCGTTAGGACATTTCTGATAATTTTGTGTTGTAATGCCCAAATTAAAACAGATTCTCAAATATGTGAAAAAAAAGTAATTTCCACCTAGCTTCCCTCTAGGAACTGCTTTTATGGTCATTTATCATTTTCCACTCCTGAAATCCTTTTTGAAAACCTGCAAACCATAATAAATCTAAGAGCTGGGGAAAGAAAGTGGAATGAGTTGAAAGCATGAGAGGTATGGGTAATCTTAGATTTAAGACTACATCTAAATAAACTAAGCTAATAAATTATACATTTTAATTTATAAATAAATATATCTAAAGAAAAATATTTTTTCACAATATTTTATACAGTTTTAAGAATCAAACAACACTTAAAGCATGTGTTGTTCTTTCTTCTAGCAAGTCACTGTCCAAGAATTTTGAGTAATATAAATTTATAAGCTTTAGTTTGACTGGAATTTTATACTGAACTGTATGAAAAAATATTTCTTGTCCACTAAAACCTCCTTATTATATCATAACAAATATATTTATAACAAACTTAATTCATTCACTGATTAAAAGGAAGGTCAATCAGTAGTTAAATAGTTTTCATTGACTTACCAGCTATTCTGGACTTATGTTTAGAAGAATTTATTATTCTGTTGGCACTCCTCCTAGTTTAGCTCAATAAATACACATACCAACACAAATTTCTGTTTTCATTGAAGTTTTTGACTGAAACATGTTTTAGAAATTGCCACTTTATTCCATAAGTGCATATTTTTACATATAAATCTTAGAAAAATGTCATTCATAATTACTGTGGAGTTTATAATTCTTAAATGTTTGTTAATGTATAGCAGTGACCACTTTGTCACGGGAAACCTTTGCACTTTACAAAAGTAAACTTCAATATAACCTCAGGTTGTGCTTCTTAAACTGGGGGATACAATGATTTTTCAGAAAGTGTCCAAAGCTAAGGGATAAAAATGATGCATATGTGGTAGAGTACTGATTTTACCTAGAGACTGGGTTAAAATATTAGAGCCTTTTTCCTGTTAAAAATCATCACAAAAATGGGCAAGTGAAATAGCATATAATAAATATGTCAGACAATCTTGCACTTTATGGGGGTGTAAAATAATTTTTAAAAAATTTACAAAACTCAGGTGATTGAAATTGTGTGTGTCTGTGTGTGTGTGTGATGTTGCTATTTGAAAATTCAAAATCCAGTAATCTTAGTATAGAAATATACTTGAAGTGGAGGAATAAATTGGCAAATCTCAAGGAAAAATTATTCTTTTGTCACTAGTGTCCCTAACTGTTCATTCTTTGTCAAATCAATCACAACCTCAAACTACACACTTTAATATGGTGAGTATCAGGCTTATACAACTCATCGAGTAAATATGTTTAAACAGTTTCTGAATCTTATACTTGGATGAGTGCAAGTAAAATAGCCATTTTATTGGTCTCAGTTATATTTAGAGTAATAACATTTATGAAGACAAGTAAATATCCCAATTTTTAATGTCAAATTAACTGATGAGGATACCTTCAACCAAGTATTGCAACTATGTTTTAAAATACAAGCTGTTTTCTGGATAATATGTTTTCTATGACCAGATCACAAAAATATTAATAGAAGATTGTTTGTTTCCTTGATATAAAAAATGATAAAATCTGTAGTTAAATTCATTCCATTAGCAGTTAAGTTTCTTCTTTTAGAAATATTTGTTTGGAACTATTTCCTTGAAAGTCCAAGCTATGAATGACAGGCCCTTTGACTTCACATCAAGAAAATACACTTTTTGTGATTTCTATCAAGAGGAACATAAAAGGGTACCCTATGCCAACACTTTGGCATCACTCTGTGCATCTCTTTGTAGAAATTTTTTTGCTATAGATCAAAACTAGTAGGATACATATTTGTCATTGTTTCCACTTACTTGGAGAGTCTGTAATATTTCTGAAATATTACAATACCAGTATTTTGAAAATTTCCAGCTGTTGAACATGACAGACTATTAGTCTTTTTAATTGAACCAAACATCCAAAATTTGTAAACATGGCACAGTAGTATTATGTCTAAACCTAAAACACACGAGAATGAGTAATTTGAAATATGTTTAGTTAAGGTTATATTATTTAAATTATATTACCAGAGATAATAGAATGAAAAGTTTGCATTATCTTTAAGAGAAAAAGAAAAGCACTTTCAGAATATTTCTTCAGAGTCTTAAATGGTGAGGCTCCATCTACTCTACCTTTAGAGGTCTCTCATAGAAATGTCTCTTGGAACTATCTTTACATGGTCCATGTTTTTATCTAGGAATTTTTTTTTTTTTTAACTCTGGGGAAAACCAAGTCCTCTGACATTACGTAGCTTCTCTGAGATATTTGTGTGTGTGTGTGTGAGTGCCAGCTTGACTGAGTTAAGGGATGCCCAGATAGCCAGTAAAACACACTTTTATGATTTCTGGGTGTGCCCGTGAGAGTGCTTCTGAAGGAGATTAGCTTTTGAAGTGGTGGAATGAGTAAAGAGATCCACTCTCATCAATGTAACTCACCCAATCCCTTGAGAGTTTAAATGGAACAAAAAAGGGAAGGAAGGATGAATTACCTTTTTTCTCCAGCTGTAAATGTCCATCTTTTACTGCCTTTGGACACTGTAGCTTCTGGTTGTCATGCTTTGGAATTGGACCGAGTTATGTCACTGACTTTTCTAGTTCTTCAGCCCATGTGAGCCAATTTCTACAGTAAATTTTTATATTAGTTCTGCTTCTCTAGAAAACCCTGACTAATGCAGTCTCCTTTCTCCAGAGTTTTCAACATTTATTTGACTCTGGGAGGCTCATTCTGGAAAGTAAGGGAGAGTGGATAAATAAGATTAGTACAGAATTCTAGAGCCCATGCAATTTTTATTATTTAATAAGAGACTCAGGATTACTATTAGAGACAATATTTGTATTTTGACTTGAAATAGTTTTTTCTCAAAATAATTTAATTATCTGTGTGGTCTCTTAAGGTATTAAATATTTAAAAGCCAATTATATATTGGTAGCAACTGTTAGGTTGGTAATCATTAAAGGAATTTGTACAATTATAGGTAAATCCCTTTGAAAATTAGCAGAGACTTGATAGTGTATTACCTAAGCACAGAGAGTAAAAGTACAACTAAGGGGTAACATTGACTCCACAAGCATATTTTAGGGTCCTCTCTCTTTCTCACTGTCTGTATCTCTCACTCTCACAGCAGTAGCAGCCCGGGTTTAAGGATCTAAAACTATTTTATGATCTGGATGGCTTTGAAATTTTTCACTAGGCTTTGATAGATATGAGGAGAAGGGGGTGACAAAGGATGAGATGACTGAATGGCATCATTGACTCAATAGACATGAGTCTGAGCAAACTCCAGGAGATAGTGAAGGATGGGGAAGCCCGGCATGCTACATATAGTCCATGGGGTTGCAAACATAACTGAGCAACAAAAACAAATGGTAAATTTATTGTGCTTTATTCTGTGGTGATGATAGTTTAGAATACTAATATTATCTCATTGTTTTTGCCACTGATTTTAAACCTGTTTGATCAAATTATTTGAAGTTACTGCTGAAAATCAATTAGAAACTGTGTTTTTTACTTTTCTTAAACAATACTTTGTGAAAATCTGCAAATATTGTTTAAAGGACTGAGCAGAGGATGGTATATAAGAGGAATTTATGGTCAATAAAGTTTATAGTTGAATCTAAATAATTAGAAGTTGGTTTATTAGTTAGTCATTTACTTTCTAGAGTAATAGTAAAAAATAAAGGGCTATATAATATACATTTTTTAAAGTTTATAATCATAGTAGGTTTAGAGGGGCATAATTCTGTAACATTCAAAGACACTTACCTAATCACATATTGAAATTAAACTCTGAAAAATATGAATATAAAGAAAAGTACAGACATACAGGGTTTTGCATTTTGATTTTTCTTAGGTGCATTATTGGTGAAAACATAACTGAACATTGGTCTGAAAAGTAGGCAAAGTAGGAGTTACAAGAGAAATCAAAGGAAAATTACTCCACCTTCTACATGTAGCTACTCACTGAGAGCCACTCACTCTCTCCTTGTTTTCTGTGGTGCCCGAGTGTTGCAAAATATTCCCTTCTTGCATAGCTTTCTCAAGTGCATTTCACAAGACACTGCATTTTAGATAAATGGGTTTCCCATTTTTCTTCTGCAATTTGGAAGATTACAAAATAATGGTTACTTTTGGGAAAAAAAAGTATTTTTATCTTTGTTTACAGACTTTTTCCTCATTGTTTCTGTTTTAAATTAATGGAACCCCACACATAACATTTATAGAGTCAAAAGATAGTGGGTATATTATCAAATTAATCTGTGTGATTTATTACAAATCTGAGGATGACCCCTGATCATGCAGAGTCTGACAGCATGGCCATAATGGTTTATGTGCCACTACTTGATTCATTGACCTTTCACCCTGGGGGCTTTGAAGTCATTTTGTGGAAATCTTGAGGACACTATTAACCCCAGCCAGCATTGCATTTCTTGCTTTTGGCGTTTATCTTAAGCTGCCTTTTTTCAAAATATCCATACAAATAATGAAGTCTAATGGAAACAGATGATTAATAACTAGGTTATCTGGGCTTTAGTCAAATAAAATATTTTATAAAGAATATATTAGATTTTAATAATTCAATGAGTATATATTTACAATTATGCAAGATAAGTTTCAAAGATCTACTGTACGACATAGTTGTTCAGTCACTAAGTCATGTCTGACTCTTTGTAACCCCATAAACTTCAGCATGCCAGGTATATTGTATACTTAAAAATTTGTCAAGAAGGCAAATTCCCTGTTATGATGATAGTATCATGGGTGAATGCTTTTTCCAAACTCCCCAAATTGTATGCACTGACTGTCTGCAGTATTTTTGTACACTGATTATACCTCAATAAAGCTGGGGGAAAACAGAAACAGTACTTAGAGCTAACATGCAACCTTTATTGCCTTTTAGGAAAAAAAGAAAGGAGGAGGAAGTGGAGGGAGTAGAACAGGAGAAAAAAATACTATTTAGAGTCAAAGAAACTGGATATTCCTAAGGCCAAACAAATTACTGTGAGTGAAAACCTAACCAACTGTAAATGTCAAACTAATTATTTAGTATCAGATGGCTCATAAAAATGTATTTGGTTGAATTTTACATGTATCAATGACCAAAGATTACCAAGAACATACCTGCATTTGAACGCACTCATTGCAGTGGGAGAGAAGGCACATTATGGGCAATTGTGAGGCGTCTTAGTTAGAGGATATTCAAAATAGTTTAGTATGAGATTTGGATGTATGTTACCAAGATTTAGGGGAGAATTTAAGGAAGCAAGGTTTTGTTTTGTGTTGGATGTTGCCAGAAAGTGGAGCAATTATATTGTTTGCATATCTTAATAAATCATATCCAGAAGGAGGAAAAACTAAACCCAAGCTAAAATATTTGAGGGTTTAATGAAATAAAAGATACAAAAGGATTAGTAATTCTTGCACAGTTTGCTTATAATAATGATAATTACAGTTATTTCCCTCATTTATTATTCTTAGAATGTTGAAAAATACTTGGGTATTAAGTATTTCCTAAAAGATGGAGGATAAGGTGATGTTTTCTGTGTCTTTGTGTGTAGCAATTACTCTTTTGCATGCACAGTGATCCCAACTTGATGGAAAGGAGAAATATGTTCTCAGAGTTTCATTCAAAGTGAAACTGAAAGTACAAGTTGCTCAGTCGTGTCTGATGCTTTGCGACCCCATGTACTATACAGTCTATGCAATTCTCCAGGCCAGAATACTGGAATGGCTAGCCGTTCCCTTCTCCAGGGCACTCAAAGCCACATTAAATAAATGATAGTGTGGCATTTTAGATTTACATTGCTTCAAGTTGCACCAGAACTAGAAATAGAGTCACAGAAAGAGTAACTTAATAGATTTCATAGAGACGTTTAAGCAAAGCAAATCATATACATACATATGCCTGGGAGAAGTAGCTCAGTAACATAGCTTTAAGTGTATAATATTAATGACAGATTTTCCACTTATAATAGTAGAATGGGAGAACAAATAAGAAACAAAATTATGAAGTTATTTGCTTTTTGTGTTTAGATTAAAATCTGGAAAAAACAATTGAAACCAGACTTATAAACAAAGCAGTTCTCCCATCCTCTATCCTTTTTCTTTAGTATTTATTAATTTATTCATGTGTGCATACTTCAAATATATTTGAATACATGTAATGTAAGAAGAACAAATTTTATTTATTTTGTTTTACTTGAAATATAGATTGAAGTCTCATGGAGCTTACACTTAGCCTCAAACCTTTTTCGGCAACATTAAAGAAATCATTTTTTTGCCATGGTGGCTGACCTAGTCAGAAAGGAAAAAAGAATGGAATATAGAGAAAAATTGCAAAGGTACAGCTTTCATTTCATTGTGCTCTTTTTAAATTGAAAGTACTTTAAAATACTAAAAATATTTTAGAAATATTTTTATAAATTATCAGCCTAATTTGGGCTTTCTCTTTCCTTGTTGTCATGGGTATGTACTGCTCAGATGTACATATCAACCATTAACATCAGTTGCACCTACTTAAACTTAGAATCAAAAGTTAAGAACATTTTAAACATGGCAAGGAGTACATAAATTTGAAAATTCTTTAAAGAAGGACAATTTCACAGACCACCATCTTATATAAAGCCTTTATCTATTATTATTTTTATTACTACAACAATCTCCAACCAATATCTCTGATATTTCCTTGGTTTATCCCCTTCCAATCAATTATTTAGTGAAAAAAAATCAATATCATTGAAGCAGTTGTATCAGCTCTTGCATAAAATTCTACATGAGCTTTCTTGAATCTTCTGAATAAATTATACATCTCTACTCTTTACTTATGTCTTTTCATTTTTCTCTTTCACTCCCTATGTTCTGATCTGACTCATCTAGTTGGGAAATGGATTATCCTTATCTGAGCCCCAACACTCCTATTTGGTCTGACTAGATCCAGTTAGCACATCTGACCCAGTCTAGATTTTGGTTCTCCTGAGGTGTTTTCCCTACTTGAAAGGGCCTCTCCATCATCCCCTGTCCCAAAGGCAATGTTAAGGACTTCCCAACACTTTCATTGTTTCCCTCTTCTAGTACTTGCCATGGTTAAACGCATTTCTGTTCATATATCTGTATTCTTTTACCCTGTAAGTTATTTGAGGTCTAATTGTTTTTCCAGTGCCTAGACTGTTCCTTGCGAGGCAATAGGTACAAAATATATATTTGTTAAATAAATAAATTAATTTTTGAAACATACCATTATACAATGCCATTAACACTCTACACATCCCCAGAAGCTGTTTCAGAATTCAGATCTGCTTTAGACACATAATCTGCTCATAAATGCAATATCAGTTCAGTTCAGTCACTCAGTCGTGTCCGACTCTTTGCGACCCCATGAATAGCAGCACTCCAGGCCTCCCTGTCCATCGCCAACTCCTTGAATTTACCCAAACTCATGTCCATCGAATCGATGATGCCATCCAGCCATCTCATCCTCTGTCGTCCCCTTCTCCTCCTGCCCCCAATCCTTCCCAGCCTCACGGTCTTTTACAATGAGTCAACTCTTCGCATGAGGTGGCCAAAGTATTGGAGTTTCAGCTTCAACATCAGTCCTTCCAAAAAACACCCAGGACTGATCTCCTTTAGGATGGACTGGTTGGATCTCCTTGCAGTCCAAGGGACTCTCGAGAGTCTTCTCCAACGCCAAAGTTCAAAAGCATCAATTCTTCAGCACTCAGCTTTCTTTATACTCAAACTTTCATATTCATACATGACTACTGGAAAAACCATAGCCTTGACTAGACGGACCTTTGTTGACAAAGTAATGTCTCTGATTTTTAATATGCTATCTAGGTTGGTCATAACCTTACTTCCAAGGAGTAAGAGTCTTTTAATTTCATGGGTGCAATCACCATCAGCAGTGATTTTGGAGCCCAAAAAAATAAAGTCGGACACTGTTTCCAGTCTTTCCCCATCCATTTCCCATGAGTGATGGGACCAGATGCCATGATCTTAGTTTTCTGAATGTTGAGCTTTAAGCCAACTTATTCACTCTCCTCTTTCACTTTCATCAAGAGGCTTTTTAGTTTCTCTTTACTTTCTGCCATAAGGGTAGTGTTATCTGCATATCTGAGGTTATTGATATTTCTCCCAGCAATCTTAATTCCAGCTTCTTCCAGCCCAGCGTTTCTCATGATGTACTCTGCATATAAGTTAAATAAGCAGGATGACAATATACAGCCTTCACGTACTCCTTTTCCTATTTGGAACCAGTCTGTTCTTCCATGTCCAGTTCTAACTGTTGCTTCCTGCCCTGCATACAGGTTTCTCAAGAGGCAGGTCAGGTGGTCTGGTATTTCTATCTCTTTCAGAATTTTCCACAGTTTATTGTGATCCACACAGTCAAAGGCTTTGGCATAGTCAATAAAGCAGAAATAGATGTTTTTCTGGAACTCTCTTGCTTATTAGATAGTCCAGCAGAGTTGGCAATTTGATCTCTGGTTCCTCTGCCTTTTCTAAAACCAGCTTGAACATCTGGAAGTTCATAGTTTATGTATTGCTGAAGCCTGGCTTGGAGAATTTTGAGCATTACTTTACTAGCATGTGAGATGAGTGCAATTGTGCGGTAGTTTGAGTGTTCTTTAGCATTGCCTTTCTTTGGGATTGGGATGAAAACTGACCTTTTCCAGTCCTGTGGCCACTGCTGAATTTTTCAAATTTGCTGGCATGTTGAGTGCAGCACTTTCACAGCATCATCTTTCAGGATTTGAAATAGCTCAACTGGAATTCCATCACCTCCACTAGCTTTGTTCATAGTCATGCTTCCTAAGGCCCACTTGACTTCGCATTCCAGGATGTCTGGCTCTGGGTGAGTGATCACACCATCATGATTATCTGGGTCGTGAAGATCTTTTTTGTGCAGTTCTTCTGTGTATGCACCTCTTGCCTGTTAGGTCCTTACCATTTCTGTCTTCTTAAAATGTTCTTGGTATTCTAATTTTCCTGAAGAGATCTCTAGTCTTTCCCATTCTGTTGTTTTTTCCTCTATTTCTTTCCATTGATCGCTGAGGAAGGCTTTCTTATCTCTCCTTGTTATTCTTTGGAACTCCACATTCAAATGGGAATATCTTTCCTTTTCTCCTTGTTTTTCGCTTCTCTTCTTTTCACAGTAATTTGTAAGGCCTCCTGAGACAGCCATTTTGCTTTTTTGCATTTCTTTTCCATGGGGATGGTCTTGATCCCTGTCTCCTGTAGAATGTCATGAACCTTCGTCCTTAGTTCATCAGGTACTCTGTCTATCAGATCTAGTCCTTTAAATCTATTTCTCACTTCCACTGTATAATCATAAGGGATTTGATTTAGATCATACATGAATGGTCTAGTGGTTTTCCCTACTTTCTTCAATTTAAGTCTGAATTTGGCAATAAGAAGTTCATGATCTGAGCCACAGTCGGCTCCCAGTTTTGTTTTTGCTGACTCTATAGAGCTTCTCCATTTTGGCTGCAAAGAATATACTCAATCTGATCTCGGTGCTGACCATCTGTTGATGTCCATGTGTAGAGCCTTCTCTTGTGTTGTTGGAAGAGGGTGTTTGCTATGACCAGTGCGTTCTCGTGGCAAAACTCTATTAGCCTTTGCCCTGCTTCATTCTGTACTCCGAGGCAAATTTTGCCTGCTACTCTAGGTGTTTCTTGACTTCCTACTTTTGCATTCCAGTCCCCTATAATGAAAAGGACATCTTTTTTGGGTGTTAGTTTTAAAAGGTCTTGTAGGTCTTCGTTGAACCATTCTACTTCAGCTTCTTGAGCCTTACTGGTCAGGGCATAGGCTTGGATTGCCATGATATTGAATGGCTTGCCTTGGAAATGAACAGAGATCATTCTGTCGTTTTTGAGATTGCATCTAAGTAATGCATTTCGGACTCTTTTGTTGACCATGATGGCTACTCCATTTCTTCTAAGGGATTCCTGCCCACAGTAGTAGATATAATGGTCATCTGAGTTAAATTCACGCATTCCAGTCCATTTTAGTTCGCTGATTCCTAGAATGTCGACGTTCACTCTTGCCATCTCCTGTTTGACCACTTCCAATTTGCCTTGATTCATGGACCTCACATTCCAGATTTCTATGCAATATTGCTCTTTACAGCATTGGACCTTGCTTCTATCACCAGTCACATCCACAAGTAGGTGTTGTTTTGCTTTGGCTCCCACCCTTCATTCTTTCTGGAGTTATTTTCCCACTGATCTCCAGTAGCATATTGGGCCCCTACCGACCTGGAGAGTTCCTCTTTCAGTATCCTATCATTTTGCCTTTTCATACTGTTCATGGGGTTGTCAAGCCAAGAATACTGAAGTGGTTCGCCATTCCCTTCTCCAGTGGACCACATTCTGTCAGACCTCTCCACCATGACCCATTCGTCTTGGGTGGCCTCACAGGGCATGGCTTAGTTTCATTGAGTTAGACAAGGCTCTGGTCCATGTGATCAGATTGGCTAGTTGTCTGTGATTGTGGTTTCAGTGTGGTTGCCCTCTGATGCCCTCTCTCAGTGCCTACCATCTTACTTGGGTTTCTTTTATCTTGGACGTGGGATATCTCTTCATGGCTGCTGCAGCAAAGCGCAGTCGCTGCTCCTTACCTTGGATAAGGGGTATCTCCTCACAGTCGCCCCTCCTTACCTTGAACATGGAGTAGCTCCTCTTTGCCCTCCTGCACCTGTGCAGCCGCAGCTCCTTGGATGTGGTGTTGCTCCTTTCGGCCATGGCCGTGACCTCGGATGTGGGGGTAGCTCCTGTCGGCCACCGCTCCAATCGCTCAGACATGGGGTAGCTCGTCTCGGACACCGCTCCTGACCTCGGATGTGGGATAGCTCCTCTTGGCCGTTCCTGCACCATGGCAGCCTTGCGCTCTGGGCCGCCACCCCTGACCTTGGGTGTGGCGTAGCTCCTATCGGCCATGCTTCTGCGCCGCCCATTGTAGCCACCACAGTTCTGTAATATAGTGCAAATATTACATATTTGTAATATTTGTTACAATCCAGTGGATTCAGGAACAGCAATAGCTCTGCGCCGCCCATTGTAGCCACCACGGTTCTGTAATATAGTGCAAATATTACATATTTGTAATATTTGTTACAATCCAGTGGATTCAGGAACAGCAATAGGTAATGCAATAGATCAGTAAGTTTGGAACAATACAGATGAATAGTCCTATTAAGTGGATAAGTAAGTATTGCTACTGTTGTTGCTGCTGCTGCTAAGTCGCTTCAGTCGTGTCCGACTCTGTGTGACCGCATAGATGGCAGCCCACCAGGCTCCCCCATCCCTGGGATTCTCCAGGCAAGAACACTGGAGTGGGTTGCCATTGCCTTCTCCAATGCATGAAAGTGAAAAGTGAAAGTGAAGTCGCTCAATCGTGTCCAACTCTTGGTGACCCCATGGACTGCAGCCTACCAGGCTCCTCCGTTCATGGGATTTTCCAGGCAAGAATACTGCAGCGGGTTGCCATTGCCTTCTCCAAGTAAGTACTAGTACTAACAAATTGGAATAAGTGAATACCAATAAACACATACATTCAGTTGAAGTTAGACTTTACTCTCAAGAGTTTATAGTAGATCAATTTGGCTGTCAGTTAGCTACCAAATAGGTAGACAAAAACAAAAATCTTTGGTTTCTAAGCTTTCCTGGATTTCAGAATTACAGAATAGGGATTTTTAGTGTATGAATTTTGCCATAGCCTAGGGATTTTTAGTGTATGAATTACAGTGTTTTATAAATATTATATGTTTACTTTCTAGGTATAAAAATGTATATCAAAGAGTCAGACTTTGTATGTTTTGCTAAGAGATACATTTTTCTTATGACTTATAAAGCCACCTGAATTTAATTTTCCCTAGTTATCTAATAGTAAATTTACATTTTCATTAAAAATTAAAGTGACTCTTCTGTATATGTTAGATGTATTAACCACTTTGTATACTAGACGAAAATAGTTCAGAATTTTTTCCTTCATTTATTGATACGGTAATCTATCACATAAACACTCAATAATTATTTTATTTCAAAAATATCATCCTTTTAAAGTTATATATCTATTACATAGATAGATAGATACATGTGTGTATACATATATACAGAGAAATACATATATATACATATACACACCAATAGATTGTTTTTCTTCTATTCTGTTTCCAGTATTTAAAAATCCAGATTCTGAAGTCACTTTTGGAATGGATTCCAATTTTCTCTGAGATATGTTACTCATAATTTCTTTATTTCATTCATTCATTCGCTCATTATATGCAATGAAAAGTAATTTATCAGACACACTAGTGCTCCTCACACATGTCACTCACTTGGAGCAGTTCCTCTCATGTGGTTTATTCACAGTGCAATTCTTAACCAGCTTTCTCCATACTAATTAAAGTTGGATTTGGTCACTAGAACCCTTGTAGTTAATTTATAGACTGGGACAATTTTGCGTCTGTGATTTTTGCAACTTATTCACTGCTACAGAGACGTGGTCTTGAAAATGCTTTGCTATAGTTAAAGACATAATTTTTTTTTATTAAAAGAGAGATTTTCATCCTTATTAAAACCTTTCTACATGAGACTGAAGGAAAGGACTTAAGCTGATTCTGCCTGCCCCATATATGTGGTTGCAGACCACCAGGCTGGTAGCTCAGATTTGTACATACTGCAATTTGATATAGTTGAAAAGTGGCCAGCTAACAGGGAATTGCAGTAATCAACTTGTTGGTGAAAAAAAATCAATGTACTGAACAGACTTTCAATCTTATTATAAGACCAATACAAGTAAAGACAGGCAGTCGCCCTCCTTTGCCAGCAGCAATGTGGAGAGGAGGAAGGAAAAGAAAAGAAAACTGACTTCATAGCTCTACAGGAAAAAATATCATTCAAAAGGCCACTAAATACCTACATAAAGCCTAAAATTATGAAATTGAAATCTGCTATTTCTGCCAAAATGTAAAATGAAATGACTTTGTTATAAAGTCATTTAAATGAGTTAATAGAATTTTGTTCTTATTTATATGAGCTGACTTATAATAAATTTGGTTATGTTACAAAGTTACATAAAACCCAGGAAAAGTAGCAAGTATACATAGGTTTAAATATAGGTAAATACTAGTGAGTTACACAAACCTTTTCAAATATGAATATCCAGAAGAGCTTGTGTGTTGGAAATTAAACCAGACCAGATTTGGGCCGTTTCTTTCATTGACTAGCATACTTTGTTTCTAGGAGTAAAAAGGAGGAGGAATTAGGTGAGGAAGGATCAGAAGAGGGAAAAAAAGAAGCAAAGAGGAAAGAAGAATTATACACAAAACATTGTTGAGTACTCTCTTGGGGGTGGCTAAGGCCTGAATCAATCTAGGCTGCTCTTGAAATGCAGGCATACGTTTCCAAGCATTATATTAAAATTTCATGATCAATAACGCTGAAAGCTGCAGAACATACAAGCAAAATAAGTGCTGACAATTCACAAGCATCTGAATTTAATAAAATGTCATCCTCCAGCCTCAGCAGTCGTGCCATGAGGAGATGGCCGTCCTGATTAGAATCTGTCAAATGAATCTCCATTTGTCAGGTAATAATAAACTCAGGATAGTACCTTTTGTTTCAGATTGTGTTTATTCTCCAAAATGTAGCAGTCAATTCATATTCTAATATAATTCTACTGTTTTCAACACCAAGTCAACAAATCGAACAAAGACCTTTTTTTCTCCCTGAGGGAAAAGATCCAATACTATTTACATTCTCTAATTCTGTTTGTAGATAACATTCAAACTTGAGGATTTCCTCTCTCCATTAAGCAGCTTTGGTTCCAGGGGCTCTGTTTATTCACACACCAGTCATCTGTTTTTTTGTGGCACTTCCTCATCTTTGGAACCTTACTTGTTATTTATTATGGGCATGCTCAGTCATGTCCAACTTTTTGTGACCCCATGGACATGTCTGACTTACCACAAGGCTCCTCTATCCATGGAATTTTCCAGGCAAGAATACTGGAGTGGGTTGCCGTTTTCTTCTCTGGGGAATCTTCCTGACCCAGGGATCAAACCCACATCTCCTGTGTCGCCTGCATTGGCAGTTGGATTCTTTACCACTGAGCTACCTAGGAAGGACATGGAAAATGTTACCTTTTGTACTTACTGAAAAAGTTGATACCCTTTTATTTAAGATATTCTTCATAGAACCAAGAAATAAGAGATAAATATTTAGAAAAACAATGTTTTGGCCTAAAGGAAACTTCCACTTATTTGGAGGATAACTTATAATGCCAGATTAAACCTGAGAAAAGCACGATGATATAGGAGATATCATATGTGATTGTCCAAAATATGATTTCTGCTGTCCTTTTAATTACTGAATAAATGCCTTGAGAAAGAATGAAAAAGAACTTGGTGAGGTCTTTTTTTTTTTTTTTTAATATTTGCCTCACAAACCTGCTGTGTCACTCTTTGTTTTTGTCTATTGTTAAATATTGCTATAATCTTGTACTTATTATTGTCACAGGGTACCAGAATAGTCCTTAGAAGCATATTAAGTACTTGGAGCTCCCCTTGAGTTGGTATAACAGCCACTCACCATCCTGTCCATAATTATCTTTCTACTCAGTATATTCTCCTCTCTTTAGTCAGGGGTTGATTAAGTTATGCATTCATGTATTTTTTTTTTCAATTAATCAGTATTCACTGATAATCCAGTTATCAGAACCGGTACTCAGAACCTAAAAGATCCTTTCATTGACTGTTGCTGAAAGTTTTTGACATTCACTGTATCATTCTGCCTGTATTTAAAACCCACTAATTGTTATCTTACCTATTCCATTACAGTTAAAGCTCCATTCATAAAATAAATTTAATAATTTGTAAGGGTGTAAAAGTCTAGTCAAAGCTATGATCTTTCCAGTAGTTATGTATGGATGTGAAAGTTGGACTATAAAGAAAGCTGAGTGCCGAAGAATTGATGCTTTTGAACTGTGGTGTTGGAGAAGACTCTTGAGAGTCCCTTGGACAGCAAGGAGATCCAACCAGTCCATCCTAAAGAAGATCAGTCCTGGGTGTTCATTGGAAGGACTGATGTTGAAGCTGAAACTCCAATACTTTGGGCACCTGATGCGAAGAGCTGACTCATTGGAAAAGACCCTGATGCTGGGAAAGATTGAGGGCAGGAGGAGAAGGGGATGACAGAGGACGAGATGGTTAGATGGCATCACCAACTCCACGGACATGAGTTTGAGTAAGCTCCAGGAGCTGGTGATGAACAGGGAAGCCTGGAGTGCTGCAGTCCATGGGGTCACACAGTCAGACACGACTGAACAACTAAACTAAACAGAACTGAAAATTTAGATTACCCAGAATAGATTCAAACAGTTGATTGAAGATTATGGAGAAAAATTTTTAACTATGAAAGCTGTGATTTTTTGAAAAGAAAGCTGTATTTTTTTTCTTTTAATTTAAAATATGGAGTTCACTTAATGTGATTTATAGTCAGCCAATAGTATATATGTTTTGACTATTTAAGTCCACTTCCAGGATGAAAAATAAATGTTATAATTCTCAAAAACAGGAAAAAGTGGCACTCAGATGGGTTCTGGGTAAATGAACCTTTGGAATGTGTTGTGTGAAAAAGTTACCAAGAATAGAAAAGTGAGAGAAGTTGCAAGTATGCCATGGCTAATGAAGGGAATGAAAACAGACAACTACATCACTGAAAATAAACTTAAGTTGGTACCTTATTCCTTTCTTTGACCAAAATGTGCTCTATTATATTCAAGAGGGTTGCAGATATGGCATTTTGACTTTTCCCTTCTGTAGTAATTAATGAAGCATATCATGTTAAGACTATTGCTGAAGCTGAATTTCCAGTACTTTGGCCATCTGATGCAGAGCCAACTCATTGAAAAAGACCCTGATGCTGGGAAAGTTTGAAGGCAAAAGGAGAAGGTGGCAGAGGATGAGATGGTTAAATAGCATCATTGACTCAATGGACATGAATCTGAACAAACTCTTGGGAGACAGTTGAGGATAGAGGAGCCTGGTGGGCTGCAGTACAAAGGGTCACAGAGTTGGACATGACTTAGCAAATGAACAACATATTAGAAAGTGCATACTTCTACTTTTATCAGAGAGGTATTTGATATTATGCTAATTTCAGAAGGTCTTAATATGGATGTGTTTCAACTAATTCATATTTTGCTAGGTCAATCAACAAGTTGAAGTTTTTTGGTTGTTTCTTTTTGTAACGCGTGGGACACATAGTAAACCTGTTGTTATCCACATTTTACTTAATTTTTGCTTGTATTACAAATAGTAAGGAGCAGAGTGTAAGACTGAAACCTTAACTCTAAAAACAATTCTTGCTGTTACCATTCCTGTTACTTATTGCTGGCGAAATGAAAACCAAAGTCGATAACTATAAATTCTTCATTTATCTACCCTTCCTCTTCACAAATGTTTTTATTTGCTGCCTTTTTCAGTAGAGGCGACTGCCATTAGTGACTAACAGGACAGAATAATAAAAAAAATTCTTCACTAGTACCTATTATAGATGACTGTGACAGTTTGTGAGTCACAAATGGAAGACTTGCTCCTTGAATGAAAGTTTAACAATTTCGTTATTTTAAAGAATATATCAAGGATGTGAGTGTTAAGCTAGGAAGAGTAATTTAAAACACCGAAATTTATAAACATTAAGATTTTAGCAACATAGCTTATTCAGGTAAAGACAGATCTGCATATACTCTTAAATTACAATTGTACATGATAAGTACATAATAAAGTATATTTAAATTGGACTTAATTTTCAGGGTTGGATGATGAGAGGAAAAACACAAAATGGACTATTAATTTTTGTTTCTAAACATCTCTTGTTTTGCTTCTCTTTCTCATTCTTCTTTTTCCAATTATTGTAAATTTATGTCGATATGGTTTATTATACACATTCCCTTTGTATTTCAATCCATAGCAGTACTTATACATTTCCAAGCCATCTCTAACTTTCATACTGAGAGAAGCAGAGTTATACTACTAGTGGGATCTGCAAACAGGTCACAAAATTCACACAACTTTGCTGAATTCAGAGTAACTTTTAAATTATAATGAATAACTGCTTAGATACATATAACTTACTCTTCCAGGTTTATATGAAAATAGACATTCCTTATTGTCATGGATACAATTTATTTAACAACCATCACACATCATATGAACTAATCTATGTGAGAAATCTATCACTTATTACACCGAAGGCTAAATTTTAAAGTTAAAATTTTAGGATACCAAAAGTCAATAAATACAAGTTAGGTTTCAGTTCAGTGCAGTCACTCAGTCGTGTCCGACTCTTTGCAACCCCATGAATTGCAGCACGCCAGGCCTCTCTGTCCATCAACAACTCCCGGAGTCTACCCAAACCCATGTCCATCGAGTCGGTGATGCCATCCAACCATCTCATCCTCTGTCGTCCCCTTCTCCTCCCTCCCCCAATCCTACCCAGCATTAGGGTCTTTTCCAATGAGTCAACCCTTCGCATGAGGTGGCCAAAGTATTGGAGTTTCAGCTTCAACATCAGTCCTTCCAATGAACACCCAGGATTGATCTCCTGTAGGATGGATTGGTTGGATCTCCTTGCAGTCCAAGGGACTCTCAAAAGTCTTCTCCAACACCACAGTTCAAAAGCATCAATTCTGCAGTGCTCAGCTTTCTTTACCGTCCAACTCTCACATCCATACATGACTACTGGAAAAACCATAGCCTTGATTAGATGGACTTTTGTTGGCAAAATAATGTCTCTGCTTTTAAATATGCTATCTAGGTTGGCAATAACCTTCCTTCCAAGAAGTAAGTGACTTTTAATTTCATGGCTGCAGTCACCATCTGCAGTGATTTTGGAGCCCCAAAAAAATAAAGTCTGACACTGTTTCCACTGTTTCCCCATCCATTTCCCATGAAGTGATGGGAGCAGATGCCATGATCTTAGTTTCCCAAACGTTGAGCTTTAAGCCAAATTTTTCACTCTCCTCTTTCACTTTCAAGAGGCTCTTTATTTCTTCTTCACTTTCTGCCATAAGGGTGGTGTCATCCGCATATCTGGTTATTGATATTTCTCTCGGCAATCTTGATTCCAGCTTGTGTTTCTTCCAGCCCAGCATTTCTCGTGATGTACTCTGCATATAAGTTAAAAAAAGCAGGGTGACAATATACAGCCTTCACGTACTCCCTTTCCTATTTGGAACCAGTCTGTTGTTCCATGTCCAGTTCTAACTGTTGCTTCCTGACCTGCATACAGATTTCTCAAGAGACAGGTCAGATGGTCTAGTATTCCCATCTCTTTCAGAATTTTCCACAGTTTATTGTGATCCACACAGTCAAAGGCTTTGGCATAGTCAATAAAGCAGAAACAGATGTTTTTCTGGAACTCTCTTGCTTTTTCGATGATCCAGCGGATATTGGCAATTTGATCTCTGGTTCCTCTGCCTTTTCTAAAATCAGCTTGAACATCTGGAAGTTCATGGTTCATGTATTGCTGAAGCCTGGCTTGGAGAATTTTGAGCATTACTTTACTAGTGTGTGAGATGAATGCAACTGTGCGGTAGTTTGAACATTCTTTGGCATTGCCTTTCTTTGGGATTGGAACGAAAACTGACCTTTTCCAGTCCTGTGGCCACTGCTGAGTTTTCCAAATTTGTTGGTGTATCGAGTGCAGCACTTTCACAGCATCACCTTTGAGGATTTGAAATAGCTCAACTGGAATTCCATCACCTCCACTAGCTTTGTTCGCAGTGATGCTTTCTAAGGCCTGCTTGACTTCACATTCCAGGATGTCTGGCTCTAGGTGAGTGATCACACCATCGTGATTATCTGTGCTGTGAAGATCTTTTTTGTACAGTTCTTCTGTGTATTCTTGCCACCTCTTCTTAATATCTTCTGCTTCTGTTAGGTCCATACAATTTCTGTCCTTTATCAAGCCTATCTTTGCATGAAATGTTCCTTTGGTATCTCCAATTTTCTTGAAGAGATCTCTAGTCTTTCCCAATCTGTTGTTTTCCTCTATTTCTTTGCACTGATCACTGAGGAAGGCTTTCTTATCTCTCCTTGCTATTCTTTGGAACTCTGCATTCAGATGGGAATATCTTTCCTTTTCTCCTTTGCTTTTCGCTTCTCTTCTTTTCCCAGCTATTTGTAAGGCCTCCTCAGACAGCCATTTTGCTTTTTTGCATTTCTTTTCCATGGGAATTTTCTTGCGAGCAAGAAAAAAAAAAGCGAGGCGGCTGCGACGCCTCGACGCAGAAGCGAGGCGGCTGCGACGGCTCTCCGCAGAAGCGTGGCCGAGAGGAGCTAGGCCTGGCCGGGGGCTGGGAGTCCGGGGCGCGGCAGCCGACAGGGGCTAAGTGGGGCCGGGGGCCCGGGGGCCAGGGCCGGGGGGGGCGGGGGCAGCCGACAGGTAGGCGGGGCCGGGGGCCGGGGCGGCGGCCAACAGGGGCTAGGTCGGGCCGGGGGCCGGGGGCGGGGGGGGCGGCAGCCAACAGGGGCTACGTCGGGCCGGGGGCCGGGAGCAGCGGCAGACAGAGCCTAGGCCGGGCTGGGGGCGGCGACCGACAGGGCCTAAGCAGGGCCGGGGGCGGCGGCCGACAGGGGCTAGGCTGGGCCGGGGGCCAGGGCTGGGGGCGGCAGCCGATAGGTAGGCGGGGCCGGGGGCCGGGGGCCGGGGGCCGGGGGCTGGGGGCGGCGGCCGACAGGGCCTAGGCCAGGCCTGGGGAGGCGGCAGCGAGAGGAATTACCCAAGGCCCAAAGAGCAGGGGCTGCGTGGGCACAGGAAGGACGAGAGGAGTTACTCCACATTCAAGGTCAGGAGGGGCCATCGTGAGTAGATACCCGTTGTTCAAGGTAGGGAGCAACGGCTGCACTTTGCTGGAGCAGCCGTGAAGAAATACCCCACGCCCAAGGTAAGAGAAACCCAAGTAAGACGGTAAGTGTTGCGAGAGGGCATCAGAGGGCAGACACACTGAAACTAAAATTACAGAAAACTAGCTAATCTGATCACACAGGACCACAGCCTTGTCTATCTCAATGAAACCAAGCCATGCCGTGTGGGGCCACCCAAGATGGATGGGTCATGGTGGAGAGGTCTGATAGAATGTGGTCCACTGGAGAAGGGCATGGCAAACCACTTCAGTATTGCTGCCTTCTTAACCCCATGAACAGTATGAAAAGGCAAAAAGATAGGACACTGAAAGATGAACTCCCCAGGTCAGTAGGTGCCCAATATGCTAATGGAGATCAGTGGAGAAGTAACTCCAGAAAGAATGATGGGATGGAGCCAAAGCAAAAACGATACCCGACTGTGGATGTGACTGGTGATAGATGCAAAATCCGATGCTGTAAAGAGCAATATTGTATAGGAACCTGGAATGTGAGGTCCATGAATCAAGGCAAATTGGAAGTGGTCAAATAGGAGATGGCAAGAGTGAGCGTCGACATTCTAGGAATCAGCGAACTAAGATGGACTGGAATGGGTGAATTTAACTCAGATGACCATTATATCTACTACTGTGGGCAGGAATCCCTTAGAAGAAATGGAGTAGCCATCATGGTCAACAAAAGAGTCCAAAAGGCAGTACTTGGATGCAATCTCAAAAATGATTGAATGATCTCTGTTCATTTCCAAGGCAAACCATTCAATATCACAGTAATCCAAGTCTATGCCCCGACCAGTAATGTTGAAGAAGCTGAAGTTGAATGGTTCTCTGAAGACCTACAAGACCTTCTAGAACGAACACCCAATAAATATGTCCTTTTCGTTATAGGGGACTGGAATGCAAAAGTAGGAAGTCAAGAAACACCTGGCGTAACAGGCAAGTTTGGCCTTGGTGTACAGAATGAAGCAGGGCAAAGACTAATAGAGTTTTGCCACGAGAACACACTGGTAATAGCAAACATCCTATTCCAGCAACACAAGAGAGGACTCTACACGTGGACATCACCAGATGATCAACACCGAAATCAGATTGATTATATTCTTTGCAACCAAAGATGGAGAAGCTCTATACAGTCAGCAAAAACAAGACTGGGAGCAGACTGTGGCTCAGATCATGAACTGCTTATTGCCAAATTCAGACTTAAATTGAAGAAAGTAGGGAAAACCACTAGTCCATTCATGTATGACCTAGATCAAATCCCTTATGAGTATACAGTGGAAGTAACAAATAGATTTAAGGGACTAGACCTGATAGACAGAGTGCCTGATGAGCTATGGACAGAGGTTCGTGACATTGTACAGGAGACAGGGATCAAGAAAATTTCCATGGAAAAGAAATGCAAAAAAAAAAAAAAGCAAGTTAGGTTTAGCAGAAGTGTATTATCAATTACAGCAATCTTTGAGAAGACCAATAACGTGGGGCATATTTAGTGCTTTATAGTACAAACCATGCACACTTTTCTTACTCTTTCTTCATTGAAGCTAAAAGGGTGTTAACTTCAGGGAGTATAAAAACTATATTGAAACATTTGTTTTCCACAGCATCTTCTATTGCTAAATGGAGTTGAGGTAAAACTACTTTGAAAAGGTAGAAATATGCATACAAGACAACAATATATTGTTATTGAAATAGAAAACTTAGTTTTTATTTTTTCCTCTATTTTATTTCAGATTATATTACATAGATTATTTTTCAGGTAAGAAAAGGCAATTAAATATATTTGTGAAAACAAAAGCTATTTACCTGGAGCAAAAATTTAGGAATTAAATAAGGAAGTAACCATTTTTAGCAAAAACATAGGCAACAAATACTAAAGATCAGTTTTGGTTTATAAATAGAAGTGCAAATATACTAAAAATTGAGTGCCAGAGAATAAACAGGAGGGGTTGATAAAAAGCAGAAACAGTACTTTGCTGACAAAGGTCCATATAGTAAAAGCTATGGTTTTTCCAGTAGTCATGTATGGATGTGAGAATTGGATCATAAAAAAGGCTGAGTACCAAAGATTTGATGCTTTTGAATTGTGTTGAAGAACGCTCTTGACAGTCTCTTGGACTGCAAGGAGATCAAGCCAGTCAGTCCTAACAAAAATCAGTCCTGAATATTCATTGGAAGGTCTGATGCTGAGGCTGAAGCTCCAATAATTTGGCCACCTGATGGGAAGAGCTGATTCATTGGAAAAGACCTTTGATGCTCGGAAAAATTGAAGACAGGAAGAGAAGGATATGACAGGATGAGATGGTTGGATGGCATCACCAACTCAATAGACGTGAATTTGAGCAAAGTCTGGGAGATGGAGAAGGATAGGGAAGTCTGGCATGCTGCAGTCCATGAGGTCGCAAAGAGTGGGACATGACTGAGTGACTGCACAACAAGAGAATAAACATTTATATTTGCATGATTAAAATTAAAAAAATAGAGAAGCAAGAGGCAATGGAGAAAGGGAAATATAAGCTCAACTAAATCCAGAGTTCCAGAGAATAGCAAGGAGAGATAAGAAAGCCTTTCTCTGGCTTTCTAACAATGCAAAGAAATAGAGGAAAACAATAGAATGGGAAAGACTAGTGATCTCTTCAAGAAAATTGGCAATATCAAAGGAAAATTTCATACAACGATGGACACAATAAAGGACAGAAATGTTATGGACCTAACAGAAGCAGAAGAGATCAAGAAGAGATGGAAAAAACACACAGAACTATACAAAAAGATCTTAATGACCTGGATAATCATGATGATGTGGTCACTCACCTAGAACCAGACATCCTGGAGTGTGAAATCAAGTGGGCCTTAGGAAGCATTACTACTGAGCAAAGCTAGTGGAGGTGTTGGAATTCCAGTTGAGCTATTTAAAATACTAAAAGACAATATCGTTAAAGTGCCACACTAAATATGCCAGCAAATTTGGAAAACTCAGCAGTGGCCACAGGACTGGAAAAGGTCAGTTTTCATTTTAATCCCAGAGAAAGGCAATGTCAAAGAATGCTCAAACTATCATACATTTGCACTCATTTCACATGCTAGCAAGGTAAAGCTAGGGCTTCCTTGGTGCCTCAGATGGTAAAGAATCTGCTTGCAAAGTGGGAGATCTGGGTTTGCTCCCTGGATTGAGATGATCCCCTGGAGGAGGGCACGGAAACCCACTCTAGTATTCTTGCCTAGAGAATCCCCGTGGACAGAGAAGCCTGATGGGCTACAATCTATGAGGTTACAAAGAGTTGGATATAACTGAGTGACTAAGCACAGCAGAGCACAGGTTTCAGCCATACATGAACTGAGGACATCCAGATATACAAGCTGGATTTAGAAAAGGCAGAGAAACTAGAGATCAAATTGCCAATATCCATTGGATCAAAGAAAAAGTGTGGCAATTACAGAAAAATATCTACTTCTGCTTCATTGACTAAGCTAAAGCTTTGGGCAATGTGAAAGTGAAAGTAGCTCAGTTAGTTGTGTCTGACTCTTGGTGACCCCATGGACTGTTTAACCCCTGCTTATTTAACTTCTGTGCAAAGTACATCATGGGAAATGCCACCGTGGATGAATCTCAAGCTGGAATCAAGATTGCCAGGAGAAATATCAACAACCACAGATATGCAGATTTTACCACCCTAATGGCAGAAAGTGAATAGGAACTAAATAGCCTCTTGATGAAGGTAAAAGAGGAGAGTGGAAAAACTGGCTTAAAACTCATCATTCAAAAAACTGAGATCATGGCATCTGGTCCCATCACTTTATGGCAAATAGATGGGAAACGATGGAAACAGTGGCAGATTTTATTTATTTATTTATTTATTTTTGCTCTGAAATCACTGTGGATAGTGACTACAGTCATAAAATTAAAAGATGTTTTCTTCTTGGAAAAAAAGCTATGACCAATATAGACAGTGTACAAAAAGCAGAAACATCACTATGCCAACAAAGGTCCGTAGAGTCGAAGCTGTGCTGTGCATAGTCATTTTCCCATGATGATGGAAAATGTTGGGCTGGGTGCGTGAGAGCACGGGACCACAATCCTAAAGGAAGTCAAACCTGATTGAAGGGCTGAAGAAGCTGAAGTACCTGTTGCTTGAAAAGTCCCTTATTCTGGGAAAGATTGAGGGCAGGAGGAGAAGGTGATGACAGCATGGGATGGTTGTATGGCATTGCCGACTGAATGTACATGAGTATGAGCGAGCTCTAGGAAATAGTGAAGGACAGGGAAGCTTGGTGTGCTGCAGTCCATGGGCTCACAAAAAGAAAGTGGGCTTGAGAAAAAACTTGAGGATCAGAGTAGGACTAACAAAATGGATGTTCCTTTAGCTATCTTTTCAAATCTTCTGAGGATCGGTATTGAACAGAGGTTACATAAGGAGATTGACAGTCACCATCCATGGGATTTCCCAGGGAATACTTGCACTGTTTTTGCTCTTAAAATTGGAGGCTCAGTAAGAGTTCTTTGAAATGTCATTGTCTTTGTTGGGCAATAAGTGTTGTACTCATTTCACATCTCTTTCTCCATTGCCTTTTGCCTCTCACTCTGAGGCTCTTGATGGATTAAAGGAATAATGAGGCCAATTATTCTGTTTTTAAGTTGCCATTCATAAAGTCCATAATGGTAATTTAAATTTGTTGTTATTTTAGTTTTAGTTATTTATTTTCAAAATTAAACCATAAGAAGATAAACCGTAACAATTTTGTATAATTTTACATTATTATCATTAGATATCATTTGTCTGTGCCTCTAGTTTGTTCCTGACCATATGCGCCTGAAAAGCTTATTTAATCCCTCTGAACTCTATGTGATAAACAATTTTACCATTACTATTTGGAATTACCAGCTCTTATTACAAGAGAAAAAAGAAGGTGAGAGTTTTATAACATGCTACATGTCCAAAGCATTAAGTGACAGAGCGAGAAATGAACCTTTTGATATGTCAAAAAACAAACTAGCAAAAACTCATACTTTTAAAAACATATATGAAGGATAGGACAATGAAGGGAATAAAATAGGACCAAGATTATTTTTACTTTGATTTGTGAAAAATAATCTAGGCATTTTTAAAAAACAAATATCCTAGAACTCCCATGGATTCCATTATTTGTACTTGATTTTGAGCAGAACTTTGAGATAAATGAAAAATATGTTTAACTTAAGCTTCTTCAGTTGAAATTAACCATCTGTGTTCTCCTCTATACATTTTCTCGTAAATTGTGTGTACAGTGAAATAAAACTGGTTTAACATTTTACTTTGACCCTTTTACAAGTTTGAATACAATATGGAAAAAAACCTAAAATATATCTCAAAGTTTACCTAGATGTTTATAAATAGAGCAAGGGCAAGATGCATACTGTATTCTAGAGTTAGAAAACCTGACCTCAAATCTCTACTGTCACTTCTAGCTGTATGATATTAAGCAAGCTATTTCACCTCTCTTAAAGCCCATTTCCTCATTTTAGAGTGGGTAAGCTCTTATAGAGTCAGAGGGTAGTATATAAATTAGCACATGTATTGCTCATACTGCAGTGCATGACATACAGTAATATATATGGTAACAATAACAGTTAACCAAGTGAGCATTAACTGTTATTGTTATCATATATGACACAGAAAACAAGGCGCAAGCTAGAGACTTTAAAATAAAAATGCAGTGAAATAGTTTACCCAACCTTCAGATTAACATTTTATCCTCAATTGCCATATAAACAATTTCTGGAGGAAAAATGTTCTATGGAAGTGATCAATGAAATGTTTACAGCCACTTGGAAACCTAAGAGTAACATTTAGCAATTTAATGTGTAATATTGTATAAAGGCACTGATAAAATCTAAAACTTGTTATATCTTTCATAGGCACACATACCTGTGCACATATATGACAGGATGGGAGCAAAGCTTTAAGAAATAGATGTTCATCACTCTGATCTGAATGTTATAGACCACCAACAGAATCTGTTGACCCTTTCAGAAATACATCTTTATCCAGCATCGCTCAGCAGGTATATGACTCCAGTTTACTTACTTCCTATGAATGCTTCATGAAAAAGTCTTTTACAATGTGTTATTCCCTCTACACTACTTGATAAATGAAGATTAAATACGAATAATAAATAATTAACTTCTAGGTAACAAAGTATCTCAGATGCTGTTGAATGCTTACAAAGAGTGCTAAGGTCTATATGGTTACTTAGTCAGATCTCAGGGGGATCATTGAGAAACCCAGTGAAATGAAAATTAACTACATTTTTTTAAATCTTAATATATAGTGGTTTCTCCTTAGCATAACCATTTCAAGCAGAGGTGGTTTGTGATCATTAATTAAATAATTGAATACAAATTAGACCCTTTTCTCCGAAAGGAAAAGGCTTAATTTTCAGACATTCAATAACTATTGTCCACTTGTTGCATTTTTGGTTTAAGTTGAACTTCCTACCAATTAGCTGTGTTATTCTGTGGTAAAAGAATCATTCAGACAGGAGAAAGAAACCAGCTAATCCCTGTTCCTCACAAAAGCAAAACCTTGAAGACTGAACATGTAAAGAATATAAAATCCTTAAGTACTCACGATTTATAAACGATCAATTTTCCAAGAACCTCAGAAATGTTGCATTAGGTGTGTAGTTTACGCTGTGGTAACAAATAATGACCAAAATTTCAGTGGCTTTTAATAGAATATCTGTGCAGGTATGCAGGTCACTGAGGGCTATTATAATGAAAGTCTTTCAGGCATTCAGTTTGCTAGATATTTTGCTATCTTTTGCATTGGTTTTCAGTGTCACCTGTTCATATCTGTATAATCAAACCTAAGTTGTCAAGTCAATTTCCAGCTGAAGGAAGAGGGAAGAGAAAGGATGAGCATGCATGGGAGATTTTCGTGTTCCACTGTGGCACCTAACATGTCTTTTCAAATTTGTTGTCATATGTTCAATCACAAGGCCATACCTGAAATGCAACTTGAACAAATATAATATGGCTGTGCACTCTAAAATAAAGATACATAGCTTTTGATGAAGTACTATAAATCATTTGTGGAGAATGTATTTATCTGAATATGCCCATTAAAGGAAGGGACTTGAATACTTTATTGATAAAAAGGAAAAAAAAAAATAAGTCAAGTAAAAAATTGAAGAGAAATGAAAATAATTAGGAGAAGACTATGAATCAGGATACTCTCAATATACAATGAAGATTCTGTATTTGTACTTTCCAGCCTCCAAAAGTGATCCATCCTAGGATCATGCATTGCATTAAATGATAACAGTATACAACTGCCAAGGATGACAGGTGAAAAGGTGGGGAGATCACATTGGAGATGATCACAGACATTTGGTATGCTATTTGTTTCTTCATTCTTTAATGAAGGAGGTGACAAGATGGCAAGTAGAAGAATGTGGGCTCATCCCTTTTTATGGAAATACCAAAATCACTACTTACTGAACCAGCACTGACAAAAAGTGCTGGTACCTATCAAAAAAGATACCCTACAGCCAAAGACAATGAAGAAGCAAAAACGGGAAAATAGGAGGGGTGCAATCTTGATAAAAATCAAATCCCATTCATGCCAGGTGGGTAACTCACATACCAGAAAACAATTATACCACGGATGTTCTTCTACAAGAGTGGAAGTTCTGAGCTCCATTGAGACCCCATCCTGAGGGCCTGGCAATAGGGGAGGGACCCCAGAGGATCTGGCTTTGGAGGCCAGCAAGGTTTGAGTGCAGGAATTCCACCTGATGTATGGCAGCACCAACTCGATGGACATGAGTTTGAGCAAGCTCTGGGAGTTGGTGATGGACAGCGAAGCCTGATGTGCTGCAGTTCATGAGGTCGCAAAGAGTCAGACATGACTGAGTGACTGAACTGGGCAAGTAGAAATTCCACTCTTGGAGGGCACACATAGGGTCTTGTGTGCATCAAAACTCAGGGGAAGAAAAGCAGTAACCTCATAAGAGACTGAGCCAGACCTGTCTGCTAGTATTGGAGGATCTCTTTCAGAGGCAGGAGGCAGCTATGGCTCATTGCAGGAACAAGGAAACTGGTTGCAGCAGTTCTATCAATTACTCATTGGCATGAGGCCTCTTGGAGCCTGCTATTTCCTTACCACGATCTGGCCCCAACTAACAGGTTGTACACTCTAGTGCAGAGACACCTTAGACCAAACTACCAAAAGAGCAAGAACACAGCCTAATCCTTCAGCAGACAAGCTGCTTAAAGTCTTCCTGAATAAACAGTTAACTGATAAACACATCCCCTATCACAGCTGTGCCCACCAGAAAGACAAGACCCAGTTCCACCCACCAGTGGGCAGGTACCAGTCCCTCCCACCAGGAAAGCCTGGAAAAGCCTTTTAGATCGTCTCATACACCAGGGGGAAGATAGCAAAAGCAAGAACCACATCTTTGCAGCCTACACTACAAAACCCACAATAACAGAAAGTTGGACAAAAATGAGATGGCAGAAGAATATATCCCAAATGAAGGAACAAGATAAGGCCCCCAAAGAACAACTAAGTGAAGTGGAAATAGGCAATATATCTGAAGAAGAACTCAGAGTAGTTGTAGTAAAGATGATGTAAGATCTTGGAAAAAGAATGGAGGCACATATTGAGAAGATACAAGAAATGTTTAACTGAGAAAAATTAAAGATAAAGAAAAAATATTAAAAGCAGCTAAGGAGGAATAACTGAGGCAGAAGATAGGAAAAGTGAGGTGGAAGATAGAATGGTGGAAATAAATTAAGCAGAGAAGGAAAAAGAAAAAAGAATGAAAAGAAATGAGGACAATCTCAGAGACCTCTGGACAATGTTAAACGCCCCAACATTTGAATCATAGGAGTCCCAGAAGAAGAAGATGAAAAGAAAGGGCATGAAAAAATACTTGAGAAGATAATAGTTGAAAAATTCCCTAAAATGGAGAAGGAAATAGCCACCCAAGTCCAAGAAACTCAGAGAGTCCCAAACAGGATAAACCCAGGGAGAAACACCACAAGACACATATTAGTCAAATTAATGAAGATAAAACTCAAAGAACAAATATTAAAAGCAGCAAGGGAAAAACAAAAAATAACACACAAGTGGATTCCCATAAGGATAACAGCTGATCTTTCAATAGAAACTCTTCAGGTCAGAAGGGAATGGCAGGACATACTTAAAGTGATGAAAGAGAAAAACCTACAACCCAGATTACTGTATGCAGCAAGGATTTCATTCAAATATGAAGGAGAAATCAAAAGCATTACAGACAAGAAAAGCTGAGAGAATTCAGCACCACCAAACCAGCTCTTCAACAAATGCTAAAGGATCTTCTTTAGACAGGAAACACAGAAAAGGTGTATAAACTTGAACCCAAAACAACAAAGTAAATGGCAACAGATCATATTTATCAATAATTACCTTAAATGTAAATGGGTTGAATACCCCAACCAAAAGACAAAGACTGGCTGAATGGATACAAAAACAAGACCCCTATATGTGCTGTCTACTAGAGACCCACCTCAAAACAAGGAACACATATAGACTGAATGTGAAGGGCTGGAAAAAGATTTTTCATGCAAATGGAGACCAAAAGAAAGCACGAATAGCAATACTCATATCAGATAAAATAGACTTTGAAATAAAGGCTGTGAAAAGAGGCAAAGAAGGATGCTACATAATGATCAAATGATCAATCCAATAAGATGATATAACAATTATAAATGTATATGCATCCAACATAGGAGCACCACAATATGTAAGGCAAATGCTAACAAGTATGAAAGGGGAAATTAACAGTAACACAATAATAATGGGAGACTTTAATACCCCACTCACACCTATGGACAGATCAACTAAACAAAAACAGGAAACACAAATTTTAAATGATACAATGGACCGGTTAGACCTTATTGATAGCTATAGGACATTTACCTCAAAACAATGAATTTCACCTTGTTCTCAAGTGCATATGGAACCTTCTCCAGGATAGATCACATCCTGGGCCATAAATCTAGCCTTGGTAAATTAAAAAAAAAAATGAAATCATCTCAATCATCTTTTCTGATCACAATGCAGTAAGATTAGATGTCAACTACAGGAAAAGAACTATTAAAAATACAAACATATGGAGGCTAAACAACATGCTTCTGAATAACCAACAAATCACAGAAGAAATCAAAAAAGAAATCAAAATATGCATAGAAATGAATGAAAAGGAAAACACAACAACCCAAAACCTATGGGATTCAGTAAAAACAGTGCTAAGGGGAAGGTTCATAGCAATAAAGCTTACCTCAAGAAACAAGAGAAAAATCAAATAAATAACCTAACTCTACACTGAAGGCAACTAGAAAAAGAAGAAATGAAGAATCCCAGAGTAGTAGAAGGAAAGAAATCATAAAAATTAGGGCAGAAATAAATGAAAAAGAAACAAAGGAGACCATAGCAAAAATCAACAAAGCCAAAAGCTGGTTCTTTGAGAAGATAAATAAAATAGACAAACCATTAGCCAGACTCATCAAGAAAAAAAGAGTGAAGAAACAAATCAACAAAATTAAAAATGAAAATGGAGAAATCACAACAGACTACACAGAAATACAAAGGATCATAAGAGACTACTATCAGCAACTATAACCAATAAAATGGACAACTTAGAAGAAATGGTCAAATTCTTAGAAAAGTATAACTTTCCAAAACTGAACCAGGAAGAAATAGAAAATCTTAACAGACCCATCACAGGCACAGAAATAGAAACTGTAATCAGAAATCTTCCAACAAACAAAAGCCCAGGGCCAGATAGCTTCACAGCTAAATTCTACCAAAAATTTAGAGAAGAGCTAACACCTATCCTACTCAAACTCTTCCAGAAAATTGCCAAGGAAGGTAAACTTCCAAACTCATTCTATGAAGCCACCATCACCCTAATACCAAAACCAGAAAAAGATGCCACAAAAAAGAAAACTACAGGCCAATATCACTGATGAACATATATGCAAAAATCCTTAACAAAATTCTAGCAAATGGAATCCAACAACATATTAAAAAGATCATACAAGTGACAAAGTGGGCTTTATCCCAAGGATGCAAGGATTCTTCAATATTCACAAATCAATCTATGTGATACACCATATATTAACAAATTGAGAGATAAAAACCATATGATTATCTCAATAGATGAAAAGAATGCCTTTGACAAAATTCAACATCCGTTTATGATAAAAGCCCTCCAGAAAGCAGGCATAGAAGGAACATACTTTAACATAATAAAAGCCAAATATGATAAACCCACAGCAAACATTATCATCAATGGTGAAACATTGAAATCACTTCCCCTAAAGTCAGAAATAAGATAAGGTTGTCCACTCTCACCACTACTATTCAACATAGTTTTAGAAGTTTTAGCCACAGCAGTCAGAGAGAAAAAGAAATAAAAGGAATCCAAATTGGAAAAGAATAAGTAAAACTCTCACTGTTTGCAGATTACATGATACTCTGCATAGAAAACCCGAAAGACTCCACCACAGGGGGCGGGGCTAAGATGGCGGAGGAATAGGACGAAGAGACCACTCTCTCCCCCACAAATTTATCGAAAGAACATCTGAAAGCTGAGCAAAGTTCACAAGACTACTTCTGAACGCTGGCAGAGGACGTCAGACATTAATCAAGTCAGCGCATTATCTTCAGAAGGAGGTAGGAGAAATTATAAAAGATAAAAAGAGAGACAAAAGAGTTAGGGACGGAGACCCGTCCTGGGGAGGGAGTCGTAAAAGAGGAGAAATTTCTAAACACCAGGAAACCTTCTCACCGGCAGGTTTGGGGGAGGATTTCGAATCTCGGAGGGCAACATAACCGGGAGAATCAATAAATAAAACCCACTGATTACGTGCCTAAAGGCAACTTCCAGTAAAGAACCCCAGACGCCCGCATCCGCCACCAGCAAGTGGGGGCTGAACGGAGAGGAGCGGGTGGTACTGCTTGGGGTAAGGACTGGGCCGAATGCCCTGAGGGCAATCGGAGGGAGCTAACGTGAGATAGCAACCCAAACTGTGGGACAGCCAGAGAGAGAGAACTATCCCGCGAAAAGCCCAAAGCTAAGGCACTGCCAGCCCGCTCACAGAACAAAGGACTGAGCAATACAGAGGAAGAGCTAGCCGGCTGCGGACCGCCCCATCCCCCGCTGGACACAGCGGGCAGGCGGGACCAGCCAGAGCCGGAAAGGGGCAAACTCGGCCCCAGAGAGGGCACCCCCTACCAAACTGCAAACAGGCTCCCAGTTTCTAAGCAAAGACTGCCTGAGATCCCGGAGGGTCTACAGCCGCCGGGAGGGTCGCAGCCAGAGACCAGCTCCCCAGAACCGACACAAAGCACACCGGAGCCGGAGCCGGGCGCACCCGTAAACCGAGGTGGGGACCAGGGAGGTGATAAGCCGCACCGCCCCGTCAGGGGAGAGTGAGCTCGCCAAACTCCTGGCTGCCTGAGCTGCTCCAACCGGGAACGGTGCAAACCGCCGGCCCAACCGAGTCTGCGCCTTTGTGGAGTACCCGGGAACCTGAACCTGAGCAGTTTAAACCTGGGAAGTGCGTGCATATCAGGGCCCACCCCCTGGCAGAGTAACCTGAAGCCTGAGCAGGGTAGACGGGGAAAGCACCCACGCCGTGAGCGGGGGCGAACCCAGTGTGGCCGAGACACTGCGAGCTCTCCACACACACGCCAGTGATATTGGTTGCAGTGGTCCTCTCTCCCCACAGCAGGACTGAGCAAGTGAACTTAAACAGACCACCTCCGCCCCTTTGTGGCAGGGCGGAAATTAGACACTGAAGAGACCTCCAAACAAAAGCCAAATAAACAGAGGGAAGCGCGTTGGAAGGGACAGGCCAACAGATTAAAATCCCTGTAGTTAACACTGACTGCATTGAAAGGGGCCTATAGATCTTGCAAAGTATAAGCAGGAACAAGGACCTATCTGAAACTGAAGAGACCCCACATGGCTCACAACTGCTCCAGAGAAAGTCCAGGATATATATTTTTACTATTATCATTTTTTTTAATTTTTTTTCTTCTTTCTTTTTTCTTTAAGACCTCTATTACACCTTTAATTTTCATTCTCATAACCCACTACTACCTTGAAAAAAAAAAAAAAAAACCCTATTTTTAAAACAAACTGCGTACATATATCTTATACTTTTTGTGTTTTCTTTTTTTTTTTTATTTTATTTTATTATTTTTTTTACTGTTTTTTCCTGTTTTTCTTTTTTTTTACTGTTATACTGTTTTACTGTCTTTTTTCTTTTTATACTGTTTTCTTTTTTCTTTTTTTTATATTGTATGATTTATAAGAGTCTAACCTCTACTGTAGATTTTTAATCTTTGTTTTACATATTTGATATCAATTTTGTGCATTTAAGAATACAATCTTTAGTACCCATTTTTACTCAGGAGTGTGATAACTGGCTTGATTACTCTCTCCCTCTATTGACGCTCTTTCTTCTCCCCCAGGGAACCTCTATCTCCCACCCTCATCCTTCTCTTCTCAACCCAATTCTGTGAATCTCTGAGGGTGTTCTGGGTATCGGAGAACACTTCAGGAACAGAATACTGCCCAGATCTCTCTCTCCCCTCTTGATTCCTCCCTTTCTACTCATCCTCACCTCTACTGCATTCCTCCCCCCTCTCTATGTATTTCTGTGAACCTCTCTGAGGGCTCCAGACTGTGGAGAGCACAGAGGGAAGTGCTTACTGGCTATACTGCTCTCCCCACGTTTGAGTCCCCCTCCTCTCCTCCTGGTCACCTCAACCTCCCTCCCCTTCACCTCTCCATGTAACTCAGTGAAGCTCTCTGGGTATCCCTCACTGTGGAGAATCTTTTCACCATTAACCTAAAAGTTCTATTATTGATGCTGTATGGATGGAGTAGTCTTGAGGCTACTGCAAGAATAAGACTGAAAGCCAGAGGAAACATTAATTAATAAGAGATCTTCCAAAAGCCTCCACATATACACTGAAACCAAGCTCCACCCAAGAGCCAATAAGTTCCAGAGCAAGACATACCGTGCAAACTCTCCAGCAACGCAGGAACATAGCCCTGAGCATCAATATACAGGCTGCCCAGAGGCACACCAAATCCATAGACATCTCAAAACTCAATACTGGACACTCCATTGCACTCTAAAGAGAAGAAATCCAGCTCCACCCACCAGAACACTGACACAAGCTCCCCCAACCAGGAAACCTTGACAAGCCACCCATCCAACCCCACCCACAGTGAGGAACCACCACAATAAAGAGGAACTTCAAACTACCAGAATACAGAAAGGCCACGCCTAACACAGCAATCTAAACAAGATGAAAAGGCAGAGAAATACTCAACAAGTAAAGGAAAATGAGAAATGCCCACCAAACCAAACAAAAGAGGAGGAGATAGGGAATCTATCTGAAAAAGAATTTAGAATAATGATAGTAAAAATGATCCAAAATATTGAAAATAAAATGGAGTTACAGATAAATAGCCTGGAGACAAGGATTGAGAAGATGCAAGAAATGTTTATCAAGGACCTAGAAGAAATAAAAAGGAGTCAATATATATTGAATAATGAAATAAAGGAGATAAAAGACACGCTGGAGGGAACCAACAGTAGAATAAAACAGAGGCAGAAGATAGGATAAGTGAGGTAGAAGATAGAATGGTGGAAATAAACGAAGCAGAGAGGAAAAAAGAAAAAGAATCAAAAGAAATGAGGAAAACCTCAGGGACCTCTGGGACAATATGAAACGCCCCAACATTCGAATTATAGGAGTCCCAGAAGAAGAAGATAAAAGGAAAGGCCGTGAAAAGATACTCGAGGAGATAATAGTTGAAAATTTCCCTAAAATGAGGAAGGAAATAGTCACAGAAGTCCAAGAAACCCAGAGAGTCCCAAACAGGATAAACCCAAGGCGAAACACCCCAAGACACATATTAATCAAATTAACAAAGAGCAAACACAAAGAACAAATATTAAAAGCAGCAAGGGAAAAACAACAAATAACACACAAGGGGATCCCCATAAGGATAACAGCTGATCTTTCAATAGAAACTCTTCAGGCTAGAAGGGAATGGCAGGACATACTTAAAGTAATGAAAGAGAAAAATCGACAACCCAGATTACTGTACCCGGCAAGGATCTCATTCAGATATGAAGGAGAATTCAAAAGCTTTACAGACAAGCAAGCACGGAGGGAATTCAGCACCACCAAACCAGCTCTCCAACAAATGCTAAAGGATCTTCTCTAAACAGGAAACACAGAAAGGATGTTTAAACATGAACTTAAAACTACAAAGTAAATGGCAACGGGACCATACTTATCAATAATTACCTCAAATGTAAATGGGTTGAATGCCCCAACCAAAAGACAAAGACTGGCTGAGCGGATACAAAAACAAGACCCCTACATATGCTGTCTACAAGAGACCCACCTCAAAACTAGGGACACATACAGACTGAAAGTGAAGGGATGGAAAAAATATATTTCATGCAAATGGAGACCAAAAGAAAGCAGGAGTCGCAATACTCATTTCAGATAAAATAGACTTTAAAATAAAGGCTGTGAAAAGGGACAAAGAAGGACACTACATAATGATCAAAGGGTCAATCCCAGAAGAAGATGTAACAATTATAAATATATATGCACCCAACATAGGAGCACCACAATATATAAGGCAAATACTAACAAGTATGAAAGGGGAAATTAACAATAACACAATAATAGTGGGAGACTTTAATACTCCACTCACACATATGGAGAGATCAACTAAACAGAAAATTAACAAGGAAACACAAACTTTAAATGATACTATAGACAAATTGGATTTAATCGATATTTTCAGGACTTTCCACCTCAAAACAAGCAATTTCACCTTTTTCTCAAGTGCACACGGAACTTTCTCCAGGATAGATCACATCCTGGGCCATAAATCTAGCCTTGGTAAATTCCAAAAAATTGAAATCATCCCAGCCATCTTCTCTGACCACAATGCAGTAAGATTAGACCTCAATTACAGGAAAAAAACTATTAAAAATTCCAACATATGGAGGCTAAACAACACGCTTCTGAATAACCAACAAATCACAGAAGAAATCAAAAAAGAAATTAAAATATGCATAGAAACGAATGAAAATGAAAACACAACAACCCAAAACCTATGGGACACTGTAAAAGCAATGCTAAGGGGAAGGTTCATAGCAATACAGGCGTACCTCAAGAAACAAGAAAAAAATCAAATAAATAAACTAACTCTACACCTAAAGCAACTAGAGAAGGAAGAAATGAAGAACCCCAGGGTTAGTAGAAGGAAAGAAATCTTAAAAATTAGGGCAGAAATAAATGCAAAAGAAACAAAAGAGACCATAGCAAAAATCAACAAAACTAAAAGCTGGTTTTTTGAGAAAATAAACATAATTGACAAGCCATTAGCCAGACTCATCAAGAAACAAAGGGAGAAGAATCAGATCAACAAAATTAGAAATGAAAATGGAGAGATCACAACAGACTACACAGAAATACAAAGGATCATAAGAGACTACTACCAACAGCTATATGCCAATAAAATGGACAACTTGGAAGAAATGGACAAATTCTTAGAAAAGTATAACTTTCCAAAATTGAACCAGGAAGAAATAGAAGATCTTAACAGACCCATCACAAGCACGGAAATCGAAACTGTAATCAGAAATCTTCCAGCAAACAAAAGCCCAGGACCAGACGGCTTCACAGCGGAATTCTACCAAAAATTTAGAGAAGAGCTAACACCTATCCTACTCAAACTCTTCCAGAGAATTGCAGAAGATGGTAAACTTCCAAACTCATTCTATGAGGCCACCATCACCCTAATTCCGAAAGCAGACAAAGATGTCACAAAAAAAGAAAACTAGAGGCCAATATCACTGATGAACATAGATGCAAAAATCCTTAATAAAATTCTAGCAAACAGAATCCAACATCATATTAAAAAGATCATACATCATGACCAAGTGGGCTTTATCCCAGGAATGCAAGGTTTCTTTAACATCCGCAAATCAATCAATTTAATTCACCACATTAACAAATTGAAAGATAAGAACAATATGATTATCTCAATAGATGCAGAAAAAGCCTTTGACAAAATTCAACATCCATTTATGATAAAAACTCTCCAGAAAGCAGGAATAGAAGGAACATACCTCAATATAATAAAAGCTATATATGACAAACCCACAGCAAACATTATCCTCAATGGTGAAAAACTGAAAGCATTTCCCCTAAAGTCAGGAACAAGGCAAGGATGCCCACTTTCACCACTACTATTCAACATAGTTTTGGAAGTTTTGGCCACAGCAATCAGAGCGGAAAAAGAAATAAAAGGAATACAGATAGGAAAAGAAGAAGTAAAACTCTCACTGTTTGCAGATGACATGATCCTCTACATAGAAAACCCTAAAGATTCTACCAGAAAACTACTAGAGCTAATCAATGAACATAGTAAAGTTGCAGGATACAAAATTAACACACAGAAATCCCTTGCATTCCTATACACCAATAATGAGAAAACAGAAAGAGAAATTAAGGAAACATTACCATTCACCATTGCGACAAAAAGAATAAAATACTTAGGAATATTTCTACCTAAAGAAACAAAAGACTTATACATAGAAAACTATAAAACACTGATGAAAGAAATCAAAGAGGACACAAACAGATGGAGAAATATACCGTGTTCATGGATTGGAAGAATTAATATAGTGAAAATGAGTATACTACCCAAAGCGATCTATAGATTCAATGCAATCCCTATCAAGCTACCAATGATATTTTTCACAGAACTAGAACAAATCATTTCACAATTTGTATGGAAGTATAAGAAACCTCGAATAGCCAAAGCAATCTTGAGAAAGAAGAGTGGAACTGGAGGAATCAACCTGCCTGACTTCAAGCTCTACTACAAAGCCACAGTCATCAAGACAGTGTGGTACTGGCACAAGGATAGAAATATAGATCAATGGAACAAAATAGAAAGCCCAGAGATAAACCCACGCACCTATGGGCACCTTATCTTCGACAAAGGAGGCAAGGGTATACAATGGAGAAAAGACAATCTCTTTAACAAGTGGTGCTGGGAAAACTGGTCAACCACTTGTAAAAGAATGAAACTAGAACACTTCCTAACACCATACACAAAAATAAACTCAAAATGGATTAAAGATCTAAATGTAAGACCAGAAACTATAAAACTCCTAGAGGAAAACATAGGCAAAACACTCTCCGACATAAATCACAGCAGGATCCTCCATGACCCACCCCCCAGAATATTGGAAATAAAAGCAAAAATAAACAAATGGGACCTAATTAAAATTAAAAGCTTTTGCACAACAAAGGAAACTAGGAGCAAGGTGAAAAGACAGCCTTCAGAGTGGGAGAAAATAATAGCAAACGAAGCAACAGACAAACAATTAATCTCAAAAATATACAAGCAACTCCTGCAGCTGAATTCCAGAAAAATAAACGACCCAATCAAAAAATGGGCCCAAGAACTAAACAGACATTTCTCCAAAGAAGACATACAGATGGCTAACAAACACATGAAAAGATGCTCAACATCACTCATTATTAGAGAAATGCATATCAAAACCACAATGAGGTACCATTACACACCAGTCAGAATGGCTGCTATCCAAAAGTCTACAAGCAATAAATGCTGGAGAGGGTGTGGAGAAAAGGCAACCCTCTTGCACTGTTGGTGGGAATGCAAACTAGTACAGCCACTATGGAGAACAGTGTGGAGATTCCTTAAAAAACTGGGAATAGAACTGCCATATGACCCAGCAATCCCACTGCTAGGCATACACACCGAGGAAACCAGAATTGAAAGAGATGCGTGTACCCCAATGTTCATCGCAGCACTGTTTACAATAGCCAGGACATGGAAGCAACCTAGATGTCCATCGGCAGACGAATGGATAAGGAAGCTGTGGTACATATACACAATGGAATATTACTCAGCCATTAAAAAAAAAATACATTTGAATCGGTTCTATTGAGATGGATGAAACTGGAGCCCATTATACAGAGTGAAGTGAGCCAGAAAGAAAAGCACCAATACAGTATACTAATGCATGTATATGGAATTTGAAAGATGGTAATGGTAACCCTATATGTGAGACAGAATAAGAGACACAGATGCATAGAACAGTCCTGTGGGCTCTGAGGGAGAAGGTGAGGGTGGGACGTTCTGGGACAATAACATTGAAACATGTATATTGTCATATGTAAAGCGGAACACCATTCCATGTTTTATGCATGGGACGGATGCTCAGGAATGGAGCGTTGGGATGACACAGAGGGATGGGAAGGGGAGGGAGGTGGGAGGAGGGTTCGGGAGGGGGAGCACATGTGAACCCATGGCTGATTCATGTCAATGTATGGCAAAAACTACTACAATATTGTAATTAGCCCCCAACTAAAATAAATTAAAATTAAAAAAAAAAAAGACTCTACCAGAAAATTACTAGAACTAATCAATTAATATAGTAAAGTTGCAGGATATAAAATTAACACACAGAAATCCCTTTCATTCCTATACAGTAATAATGAGAAAACAGAAATAGAAATTAAGGAAACAATTCCATTCAACGTTGCAATGAAAAGAATAAAATACTTAGGAATAACTCTACCTAAAGAAACAAAAGACATATATATAGAAAACTATAAAACACTGATGAAAGAAATCAAAGATGACACAAATAGATGGAGAAATATACCATGTTCATGGATCAGAAGGTCCCATCAGAACAAATGGGACCTAATTAAACTCAAAACTCTTTTCACAGAAAAGGACCCCATAATCAAAACAAAAAGACAACCCACAGAATGGGAGAAAATATTTGCAAACAATGTTACTAACAAGGTATTAATCTCCAAATTTTACAAAGAACTCATGTGACTTAATATCAAAAAAAAAAAAACTCAAATCAAAAAGTGGAAAGGAGACTTAAGTTTCTCCAAAGAAGACTCACAGTTGACGAAGAGGCACATGAAACGATGCTTAGCATAGCTAATTATTTGAGAAATGCAAATTAAAACTACAATGAGATATTGCTTCACAACAGTCAGAATGACCATCATTAAAAGTCTACAAACAATAAGTGTTGGAGAGGGTGTGGAGAAAAGGGGACCTTCCTACTTTGTTGGTGAGAATGTAAATTGGTACAGCCACTGTGGAGAATAGTATGGAGGTTCCTTGGGTAACTAAATATAGAGCTTCCATATGAACCAGCAATCCCACTCCTGGGCATATATCCAGAGAAAATTCCAGTTGGAAAAAATACATACACTCAAATGCACATAGGACCATTATTTGCAATAATCAAAACAAGTTGTTTTTGTTGGTCAGTCACTAAGTCATGTCTGACTCTTTGCAACCCCAATGACTGCAGTATACCAGGCTCCTCTGTCCTCCACTGTCTCCCAGAGTTTGTTCAAATTCATATCCATTGAGTCACTGCTGCTATCTAACCATCTCATCCTCCATTGCACCCTTCTCCTTTTGCCTTCAATCTTTCCCAGATCAGGGCCTATTCCAATGAGCTGGCTCTTTCCATCAGGTGACCAAAGTATTGGAGCTTCAGCTCCAATGAATATTACAATGAATATTCAGGGTGGATTTCTTTTAGAAATGACTGGTTTGATCTCCTTGCAGTCCAAGAGATTCTCAAGAGTCTTCTCCAGCACCACAATTTAAAATAATCAATTCTTCCGTGCTCAGCCTTATTTATGGTCCAACTCTCAAATTTGTACATGATTACTGGAAAAACAATAGCTTTGACTGGATGGGCCTTTGTTGACAGGGTAATATCTCTGTTTTTTAATATGCTGTCTAGATTTGCCATAGCTTTCCTTTCGAAGAGCAAGTGTCCTTTAATTTCATGGCTGCAGTCACTGACTGCAGTGATTTTACAGCCCAAGAAAATAAAATCTGTCACTGCTTCTGCTTTTCCCTCATCTATTTGTCATGAAGTGATGTGACCTGATGCCATGATCTTAGTTTTTTGAATGTTGAGTTTCAAAACAGCTTTTTCACTCTCCTCTTACACTCTCATCAAGAGGCTCTTTAGTTCCTCTCAACTTTCTGCCATTGGAGTGGTATCAAGACATAGAAACAACTAAATGTCCATGGACAGATGAGTGGATAAAGAAGACTTGGCACTTGTATACAATGGAATTTTACTCAGCCATAAACATGAATGAAATAAGACCATTTTCAACAACATGCATGGGCCTAGAGATTACCATACAAAGAGAAGACTTTTAGACAGAAGAACACGAATATCATATGATATCACTTATATGTGGAATCTAAAAAATGATACAGATGAAATTTTTTACAAAATAGAAATAGAGTCTCAGATATAGAAAGCAAACTGACAGTTATTAATGCCTGGGGTGAAAAGGAGAATGGGGGTAAATTAGATGTAGATTGACATATATACACACTACTGTATATAAAATAAATAACTTATAAGGGCCTACTGTGTATGGAACTTAACTCAATACTCTGTAATAGTCTATATGAGAAAAGAATCTAAAAATGTGTATATATATATATATATATATGTATATGTATACATATACGTATGTGTATATATATATATATATATAAAGAGCTGCTTCATTCTGCTCTACAACAGAAACTAACACAACATTGTTAATTAACTATACTCCAATAAAAATGCAAAAAAAGTAAAGGATACATGCACCCCAATGTTCATTTGCTATTCACAATAGCGAAGACACAGAAGCAACTTAAATACCCATCAACAGATGAATGGATAAAGATTTGTCCAATGGAATATTACTTAGCCATTAAAATGAATGAAATAATGCCATTTTCAGCAACATGGATGACCTGAAATTTATCATGCTAAGTAAAATAAGTCAGACAAAGAAAGACAAACATCATATGATATCTCTCATATGCAGAATCTAAAGAAATGATAGAAATGAACTTATTTACAAAACAGAAACAGACTCAAAGATTTAGAGAATGAGTCTGGTTATGATGAGGGGAGGAGAGGGTGTGAAGATTGTGAATTTAGAATTAATATTTACATATTGCTATATTGAAAATAGATAACCAACAAGGCCATATTACATAGTACAGGGAACTCTATGCAATACTCTGTAATAACCTAAATGGGAAAAGAATTTGAAAAAGAATAGATATATGTATATGGATAAATATATCTCTCTGCTGTACACCTAAAACTAACACAACATTGTTAATCAAGTATATGCCAATGTAAAATTTAAAAAAATGTTTTAAATAATTAAATGTAATTATAGGAGTATGTACTCAAATTTTCATCAACTGGATTTGCTTCAGCCTGGCAGGGTAGGTTTTTATAAGTATTTCCATATGTCTTAACTTCTACTGTTTTTCTTCTATCACTGAGTTTTATTAACATGTGAAAACTAGTAAAGGAAGAATAGGTGTGGACTAACCGTAGATGTACCTGCCTTCTCTTTGAAATTTTCCATAGAATTCTGTGATAAAATAAGTTTTTACAATGAATAACAATATTCTAGAAGACCTGTAATATACTGAAAGAGTTAACACTACACTTTAGATATATTTTTAAATGTTAATGCTAAGCTATTCTAATTATGAACATCTAGTAATAAGATAAGATGGCATCTAGGACTTGTTGTTGTTCAGTCACCCAGTTGTGGCCTACTTTTTGTGACCTCATGGACTATAGCACATTAGGCCTCCCTGTCCTTCACCATCTCCTGGAGTTTGCCCAAATTCATGTTTGTTGCTTCAGTGATGCCATCCAGCTATCTCATCCTCTGACACCCTAGTCTCCTTCTGCCCCCCATCTTTCCCAGCATCAGGGACTTTTTCAGTGAGTCATCTGTTCACATCAGATGACCAAAATACTGGAGCTTTGGTTCCAGTATCAGTCCCTCTAGGGAATATTCAGAGTTGCTATCCTTTAAGATTGCCTGGTTTTGATCTTCTTGCTGTCCAAGAGACTTTCAGTAGTCTTCTCCAGCACCACAATTTGAAGGCATCAGTTCTTTGACATTCTGTCTTCTTTACAGTTTTCCTCTCACAACCTGACATGACTACTGGAAGAACCATAGCCTTCATGACACAGACCTTTTTCAGCAGAGTAATGTCTATACTTTTCAATACACTGTCTAAGTTTATCATCGTTTTCCTGCCAAGAAATAATTGTCTTCTGATTTCATGGTTGCAGTCACCGTCTGCAGTGATTTTGGAGCCCAAGAAGAGGAAATCTGTCACTATTTCTTCCTTTTCCCCTTCTATTTGCCATGCAATAATGGGACCAGATGCCATGATCTTAGTTGTTTTTTTTTTAATAATATTTCGTCTTAAGCTGGCTATCTTAAACTTCGCTATCCTTGTTCAACATAATATTGTACAGGAGGCAGCGAACAAGATCATCCCAAAGGAAAAGAAAAACAAAAAGGCAAAGTGGTTATCTGAGGAGGCTTTACGAATAGCAAAAGAATGAAGAGAAGTGAAAAGAAAAGGAGAGAGGGAAAGGTATATCCAATTAAGCAGAGTTTCAAAGAATAGCTAGAAGAGACAAGAAGGCCTTCTTCAATGAATGTGCTTACTCGCTTCAGTCATGTCCAATTCTCTGCAACCCTATGGACCATGGCCTGCCAGGCTCCTCTGTCTTGGACTCTCCAGGCAGGAATATTGGAATGGGTTGCTATTTCCTTCTCAAAATCTTCAATGAACAGTGTTTAAATAATAGAAGAAAACAACAAAAGGGGAAAGACTAGAGATCTCTTCAGGAAAACTGGAAACATCAAGGGAATATTCTGCCCAAAGATGGGCCCAATAAAGAATAAAAATGGTATAGACATAGGAGAAGCTGAAGAGATCAAGAAGAGATAGAAGGACTACACAGAAGAATTGTATAATAAAAATCTTAATGAACCATATTACTATGATGGTGTGTTTTGTCACTCAGAGCCAGACATTCTGGAGTCCAAAGTCAAGTGGGCCTTAAGAAGCACTGCTGTTAATAAAGCTAGTGGATGTGAAGAAATTCCAGCAGAACTATCCAAATCCTTACAGGAGGATGCCATCAAGGTTTTGCATTCATTATGTCAGCAAATCTGGAAGACCCAGCAATGGCCACAGGACTGAAAGAGGTCAATCCTCATCCCAGTACCCAAGAAGGGTAGTACCAAAGAAAGTGCTAACCATTAGACAATTCCATTCATCTCCCATGCTAATAAAGTCATGCTTAAAATCTTGCATGCTAGGCTTCAACATTTTGTGGACCAAGAACTTCCAAATGTCCAAGCTGGGTTTAGAAAAAGAAGAGGAACTAGAGATCAAATTGCCAACATACACTGGGTTATAGAGAAAGCAAGGGGATTTCAGAAAAAAAAAATCTATCTCTGTTTCATCAACTACACTAAAGCCTTTGACTGTGTGGATCATGACAAACTGTGGAAGGCTCTTATAGAGATGGAAATACCAGAGTATCTTGTCTGTCTCCTGAGAAACCTGTATGCGGGTCAAGAAGCAACAGTTACAACACTGTATGGAACAACTGATTGTTTTAAGATCAAGAAATGAGTATGACAAGGCTGTCTGCTGTTACCCTGTTTGTTTAACCTATACACTGAGCACATCATGAGAAATCCTGGGTAGATGAGTTACAAGCCGGAATCAAGATAGGTGGGAGAAACATCAACAACCTCAGATGTGTGGATGACGCCACTCTAATGGCAACCAGGCCTAGTCTCATTAAATGTGGGAGAGAATCATCTAATAATAACTCCTTACTTTGGCACTGAACTCTTCAGTTTAATTTTGTACAGGGCTCTACAAATTCTTTGACAAGCATAACTTGATTTTTATTAAACCTGGTATGATGACAAAGCTGGTATTGCTCCAAAAAGCAGCTTCTACGTGCAAAGAAAACAGAGCCTATATGGTAAATAACCTGCTTAATATTAAAAACAAACACACTTCTTAGAGAGAGATACACATGCACATCCAACACCAAAAATAAATATGAGTGGGAAAAAAGGAAAATGACAACAAATAATCAAGCCTTCTGATGTGCAGCTCATTGGATACTATTGCATACACATTGTATGATGTGTTTAAGTTAGAGTCACGTGAATACAGGATTCCAAAATTTATTATTTTAAAACTGTACACCTTATCTAAGTTTTAGCTGCTTCATTTTGAATTTCTTTATTGACTATGGTCCCTTTCATTTACTTTTTCAAACAGCACATTTTACCCTAGTTTTCAGCAGCATTCTATCAGACTTAAAGCTGTGTCATGTCTGCCACTGAAGGGCTTCCCAACAGGAAATTATTACAATATTATTACCATAGGTGAAAGATAGTGAGCTAAAGCAATGAGGAGAGTGAGGCAGTGGTGGAGCCCTCACTCTCTGCATCTCTGCAGTAGGTAAACTAACACAGAAAAAAGAAAAATAACAAGGAAATGTTCAAAATATCCCGCCAAAATGTAATGCCAGAAATAATTATGGTGGGCTTCCCTGATAGCTCAGTTGGTAAAGAATCCTCCTGCTATGAAGGAGACCCTGGTTTGATTCCTGGCCCAGGAAGATCCCCTGGAAAAGGGGTAGGCTACCCAATCCAGTATTCTGGAATGGAGTCCATGGGGTCACGAAGAGTCGGACGTGACTGATCGACTTTCACTCACTCACACCTGAGTTAAGCTTGTATATAAAGTCAAGTACAGGGGTATCAGTTCAGTTCAGTCAGTTCAGTCGCTCAGTCATGTCCGACTCTGCGATCCCATGAATCACAGCACGCCAGGCCTCCCTGTCCATCACCAACTCCTGGAGTTTACCCAAACTCATGTCCATCAAGTCGGTGATGCCATCCAACCATCTCATCCTCCGTCATCCCCTTCTCCTCCTGCCCTCAATCCTTCCCAGCATCAGGGTCTTTTCCAATGAGTCAACTCTTCGCATGAGGTGGCCAAAGTATTGGAGTTTCAGCTTCAACATCAGTCCTACCAATGAACACCCAGGACTGATCTCCTTTAGGATGGACTGGTTGGATCTCCTTGCAGTCCAAGGGACTCTCAAGAGTCTTCTCCAACACCACAGTTCAAAAGCATCAATTCTTCGGTGCTCAGCTTTCTTCACCGTCCAACTCTCACATCCATACATGACTACTGGAAAAACCATAGCCTTGACTAGACGGACCTTTGTTGGCAAAGTAATGTCTCTGCTTTTTAATATGCTATCTAGGTTGGTCATAACCTTCCTTCCAAGGAGTAAGCGTCTTTTAATTTCATGGCTGCAATCACCATCTGCAGTGATTTTGGAGCCCCCCCAAAATAAAGTCTGACACTGTTTCCACTGTTTCCCCATCTATTTCCCATGAAGTGATGGAACCATATGCCATGATCTTCGTTTTCTGAATGTTGAGCTTTAAGCCAACTTTTTGACTCCCCTCTTTCACTTTCATCAAGAGGCTCTTTAGTTCTTCTTCGCTTTCTGCTATAAGGGTGGTGTCATCTGCATATCTGAGGTTATTGATATTTCTCCCAGCAATCTTGATTCCAGCTTGTGTTTCTTCCAGCCCAGCGTTTCTCATGATGTACTCTGCATAAAAGTTAAATAAGCAGGGTGACAATATACAGCCTTGACATACTCCTTTTTCCTATTTGGAACCAGTCTGTTGTTCCATGTCCAGTTCTAACTGTTGCTTCTTGACCAGCCTGCAGGTTTCTCAGCAGACAGATTAAAGTGGTATGATACTCCATTAACTCCATTGGGATTGTACAGCCAGTGCTCCAACTCTGTGGAATGAATAACCTTGAAGCCATCAAGCCTGCTAAGACAGATCTTTAATTGTCTGAAATCAGTGACTTTGAAGAAGGGTAGTTGATTCTAAGTCACTGACGCTAGGTCGGTCAGCTCATCTGGAAATTCTAAAAAGTTTTTCTAGGTTGGTATGTTCAGAAAATCTAGTGAAGAATATATGATAATTCTAGGAAATTAAAATACATTAGAGAACTTTTTAAAGACAAGCTTATTCTAGGACTGCTCCTACAACAGTTTTCTTTGAACGAATCTCATGAGTTATCCAAGTAAATCAAGCCAAAGCTTTGGGTAATAGCTAGCATATCTGAAATGCTGCTTTCATTTAATACTCAAGTTTATAGTTTATAACCTTTTGTCTATTAATTCATGTCTATTAAAAAAGAGGAACTGTTTGCTTAGTAGCTTTTATGGCTTTGTGCTGTTAAATTTGCCTCTTACAACCTGCTGAAACCTAGCACTTAAAAGAGTGTTCATGGTTTCTTTGTAAAATTGATTGTTTTAAATTACATTAGACCTGAATTTGAGTGAAAGGTGGCAAATGGAAATGTGAGTCTAAAATTAATGCATCCACATTAGTCTGGATTTTAAAGCTTAACTATTCCTCCTATGTTCTGTGTAAAAGCCAGCAGTAACAAAAACAGAAGCAAAAAAAAAAAAAAAAGAAAAGTGTCTTATATATGTGACTGGAGGTATACAGCAAGCAGTACTTTCCAGAACAATGTAACATAGGATATTGTGCAAAATTCTGGTCATATAATGTATTGCCTTGACCCCATATTTATTTATTGATGTGAAATACAGAATTAAATTTATATTGAATGTCTCAACATTTCTGATATTTCTGTGTTACATACGTAGAAAAGATAGATTAAAATATATTTTAGTGGTGACAAAACAAAGTTTAATTTTTCCCCTGCCAGTTCAAAGGTGGGGGAAAAAAAGCAAAACCTTGAACTAACACCTATAGATTTCCTAAACTGTTTTGCTATTCTTATCATATTCCATTTCTATCACAATAAATCCATTCCTAGTTAAATCCTTACTTTTTTAGCAATTAGCACAATTTATCAGTCATGAGTATGCAACAAAAATAACCCTTGACAGATTTTTCTCCATCCTGGTTATGAAACCAGGCTTCATTTTTCCATATGGCATTCCAACTGCTGGCACAATTGTTTTATTTCAATTGGCATTGACTGCCCTATTACTGTCTTTCATTGCCTTTTCTTATCAGTATGTGTCCAAATTAACTATTTTTGCCACTTAAAGCAGAATCATTCAATCATTACATTTTTAAAATGATGAGAACTTTTGAGCAATTGAATGAGTTTTAAGCAAAAAACTAAAATTAGAAATAGGCTGCATGGCAATCCATATCTTTCTACATTTAATGCTTAAAACTTTTAAAACTTTTTTTACTGCTACAGACTCTATCTTGCAGTGTTACCATGGAAAATAAAGTCAAATGTAAAAAACAGGAGAATTGCAAAAGGAGGTGTGAATCTGTTCCCGTATTGTTGAAAGCAAGCTCTGTAACCACTGGTAAGCCACATAGCCCTTCTGTGTCTCAGTTTACTTAGTGTGTGTGTGTGTGTGTGTGTGTGTGTGTGTGATGTGAGATGCTGCTCTGTGTACTTACCTTAGAGAGAATTGAGGAAAACAGGTGAAACGTTCCTGAATTCTTAAATACTTGGAACAGCAAAAAACAGAAATGTTGTAATTATTAGCCTGGCAATTTTTGAATAATAACAGACCTCCACGATGCTGTTTCTTTTCATTTACTTTATAGTTAGGAAAAAAAAATACTACAACTTTAGGAAAAATATAAATTTTAATATATTTAGAAGTTCAACTGTTCTAATTCCCTATTCAACTGTATTAAAGTCAGTAAGTTTTGGGAAAATATTTGGTGTCTTATAGTGGCAAGATTTTTAAAACTTCCTTTGGTAAAGTTTTTAAGATTACTTATTAGTCTTGGTAACAAGTGGCAAGATAATATGATATGAACAATATTTGTAAAAATTCAACAAAAAATTAATGGTTGTCTAAACGCTCACCAGGGCCTTCCCTGGTGGCTCAGATGGTAAAGAATCCACCTGCAATGCTGGAGATCTGGGTTCATTCCCTGGGTTGGGAAGATCCGCTGGAGAAGGGCATGCCACCCACTCCAGGATTCTTGCCTGGACAATCTCCATGGACAGAGGTGCCTGCAGTTGCAGTCCATGAGGTCGCAAAGAGTGGGACATGACTGAGCAATTAAGCACAGCACAAAAACTTGTTATCTGTAACAAAATTTTGGAACAAAAGAAAAATAAGATAGATTTAAGAGAGAATATTATAAAAGAAGACAGTATAACCTAGAACATCCCTAATAAAATCATTGCCTTTTGTAATACCTCTTTGAGATGACTGGTAAAGATACACTTGTGCACAAAGGCTTGGTACACGTGAATGGAATCTGCTCAACAAATTCTGTATTCAATGAAGATGGGCAAAGATTATTCAAGAAGCTGTGCACATCAATAACAGTACTTAATTATGACTAAATCCTAATAAAAAACCACCCATGAAAGTCACTAACTCTTTGCAGCATAGTATATTCTACAGTTACTTAATATCTGATTTGGAAGCAGCTAAGCATCTATGCAAGTAGCTAGGCATCCAGGTATCACCTAAATCAAATCTCTTACGATTATACTTTACATGTGAAGAATAAATTTAAAGGACTATATCTGATAGACAGAGTGACTGATGAACTATGGACGAAGGTTCATGACATTGTACAGGAGACAGGGATCAAGACCATCCCCAAGAAAAAAGAAATACAAAAAAGCAAAATGGCTGTCTGAAGAGGCCTTACAAATAGCTGTGAAAAGAAGAGAAGCAAAAAGCAAAGGAGAAAAGGAAAGATATACCCATTTAAATGCAGAGTTCCAAAGAATAGCAAGGAGAGATAAGAAAGCCTTCCTCAGTGATCAGTGCAAAGAAATAGAGGAAAATAATAGAATGGGGAAGACTAGAGATCTCTTCAAGAATATTAGAAATACAAAGGGAACATTTCATGCAAAGGTGGGCCCAATAAAGGACAGAAATCATATGGACCTAACAGAAGCAGAAGGTATTAAGAAGTGGTGGCAAGAATACACAGAAGAACTGTACAAAAAATATCTTCACGACTCAGATAATCATGATGATGTGATCACTCACCTAGAGCCAGACATCCTGGAATGTGAAGTCAAGTGGGCCTTAGAAAGCATCATGACGAAAAAAGCTAGTGGAGGTGATGGGATTCCAGTTGAGCTATTTCAAATTCTAAAAGAATATGCTATGAAAGTACTGCACTCAATATGCCAGCAAGTTTGGAAAACTCAGCAGTGGCCACAGGACTGGAAAAGGTTAGTTTTCACTCCAATCCCAAAGAAAGGCAATGCCAAAGCATGCTCAAACTACCGTACAATTGCACTCATCTCACACCCTAGTAAAGTAATGCTCAAAATTCTCCAAGCCAGACTTCAACAATATGTGGACCATGAACTTCCAGATGTTCAAGCTGGTTTTAGAAAAGGCAGAGGAATGAGAGATCAAGTTGCCAACAACAGCTGGATCATCAAAAAAACAAGAGAGTTCCAGAAGAACATCTATTTCTGCTTTATTGACGATGCCAAAGCCTTTGACTGCGTGGATCACAAGAGACTGTGGAAAATTCTGAAAGAGATAGGAATACTGATCACCTGACCTGCCTCTTGAGAAACCTGTATGCAGGTCAGGAAGCAACAGTTAGAACTGGACATGGAACAACAGACTGTTTCCAAATGGGAAAAGGAGTAAGTCAAGGCTGTATATTGTCACCGTGCTTATTTAACTAATATGCAGAGTACATCATGAGAAATGCTGGGCTGGAAGAAGCACAAGCTGGAATCAAGATTGCTGGGAGAAGTATCAATAACCTCATATATGCAGATGACACCATTCATATGGCAGAAAGCGAAGAAGAACTAAAGAGCCTCTTGATGAAAGTGAAAGTGGAGAGAGAAAAAGTTGGCTTAAAGCTCAACATTCAGAAAACTAAGATCATGGCATCTGGTCCCATCTCTTCATGGGATATAGATGAAGAAAAGGTGGAACAGTGGCTGACTTTATTTTTTGGGCTCCAAAATCACTGCAGATGGTGATTGCAGCCATGAAATTACAAGACTCTTACTCCCTGGAAGGAAAATTATGCCCAACTTAGCACATTAAAAAGCAGAGACATTACTTTGCCAACAAAGGTCTGTCTAGTCTAGGCTATGGTTTTTCGAGTAGTCATATATGGATGTGAGAGTTGGACTATAAAGAAAGCTGAGCACTGAAGAACTGATGCTTTTCAACTGTGGTGTTGTGGAAGACTTTGAGAGTCCCTTAGACTGAAACAAGATCCAACCAGTCCATCTTAAAGGAAATCAGTCCTGGATATTCACTAGAAGGACTGATGTTGAAGCTGAAACTCCAATACTTTGGCCACTTGATGCAAAGAGTTGACTCATTTTAAAATACCCTGATGCTGGGAAAGATTGAAGGTGGGAGAAGGGGATGACAGAGGATGAGATGGTTGGATGGCATCACCAACTCAATGGACATGAGTTAGAGTAAACTCCAGGAGTTGATGATGGACAGGGAGGCCTGGCGAGCTGCAGTCCCTGTGGTTTCAAAGAGTCAGACACGACTGAGTGACTGAACTGAACTGAATTGAAGCATCCATGTTGTCACAGTATACTGCAAAACATGCAGTATTCAACGTAGCATCTGATGGTCTCAGGATACGTACATTCTTCCTAAGTGCTTTCAAATGCCATATTTTGTTTAGACTTAATGTGAGTTTTTGGTTGATTCTTGAAGCCACACCAATATATGTCCTCCTTAGTAAAGACTAAATTTGTAATGGAGAAGAATAGAAAGTTATCCTTGAAATGAACAATTTGACAACTTTCTCTCCTAAGGAAATGGGAACATCATGAATGGCCTCTTTTCTCCTTGTTACTGTCTCCTGACATGCTTGGATAGCAAGTACCTGGGAAGCAGTTAAGACTGACAGAATTTTTATTTTATTTTACTGATTATTCTCTGGTGTCACCTGCTGATGGTCTCTTGTTTCTAAAAATCAAACTGAAAGCAGTGTTTCCTCATCTAATTTAAATATTTCCTTCACAATCTTAAATGTACAATTTCCACTAGCTGAGTCCTAAATTGTATCATTTCCTGCCATGGCTTAGTCTGCTAATAATATACAAAATGAGAAAAAGTAGAAACAAGAGGAATAGGTTAGCTAGTCAATCAGTAGATTCAAGAAAGAAAGCTTGAGCAAATTGACAAGACCATTGTTTCCTAATCTGATGCTTTGAAAGTTTCTCCCAAGTTTAAGAATCAGAGTCTTCTTTTATTTACTTTTTAAAAGTAATCTATCCTGGTAGGACTTAGCTATTATCGAATACTCAAATGAAATAAAGTAAAGCAAATAAACCAACAAACTGTGCAATGATGTAATAAATTGTAAACACACAAACCCAATTCAGTAACCATGTGTCTCGTTGAAGACTGTGAGAATGAGGTCTCCAGATGCATTTATGACAGAAGATGAGGTGAGAGTTAATTGGAACAAACTGCAAGCATGTCCATGCTTCATCTTAATTCATGAATCTAATCTGAAACTTCAGCACCATTCCAATAAAGAGAGAAATGACCCTATTATCCCTTGAAAACATGGATTGCATTACAACACGTTTCCTATCAAAACGGGAATTTTTTTCATTACTTAACTCTAAAGTGCCGAAACCATTAGTAAACCCTTTTAGACTTAAAATAAACATGTGTTTTATGTGCTTGTACCTCCCAATGGAAATCACAAGTGGTGTCACATTGCACTGTGGATCCATTAGTAACATAATGGTATCCAACCACAGGTCTTGCTAATGGTTTATATTGAAAATCAGTTTTTTTCTTTTTTTTTTAATTCAAAAAGGAAGGATGGAAGGAATGGAGGAAGAGGGAGGGGAGTAGGAAATGAAAGTTTCGCTCTCTTGCCATTTTTTTAAAAAAATATTTTAAATTAAATTATTTTAATTGGAGAATAATTACAATATCCTGCCGTACATCAACATGAATAAGTACACTGTCAGCTTAAAAATATGTTTCTGCTGAGTAATTCAGATGTGACACCTCAAGAAAGAAATGAGTGAATCAGAAGATCCAATACTTTGAAAAAGTGTGCAAGAATTAATAAAGGGCATGGCCTATGTAATCTCATTGAATAAGATGTTGTTTTTTTTTTTCTCACAAGACAAAAGAGAGCTGTAACACTTTAAAATTGGGGCATGTGGACTTAATTTGGGGTGAATATCTCAGGACATGCTAAAATCTGTTTGCATAAATCATATACAAAAAAAAAGCTAATTGGCTCCTTAGTGTGACTTACAATATCATTATTCTGGAATATCACTTTAATTACTAGAAAGCAAAGAGAAGTAGAAAATTTATGGTTTTTAAAGAGATGAACAATTCTATTACTGGAAAAGTAGGAAAAACAATTCTATGATCAGGTTTCAAGTTTTGAAATAACTTGTGTTAGAATTATGTCTTATAGAATATAGAATTACTATATTTTGGTAAGACATGAACATAAGAGACAAGACTTTTTATTAAAATGTATCACACTGTAAGTAGAGCCCTGATCTCTCTGACTGCTAATATGGCAGAGGATACTTAAAAGGGAATTTGTTGAAGAGATATCTGGCTTACAGATAGTGTTTTTTAATGTGGAAGCCAGCTTTTTTCCAAGAAACCTAACTGCATTCTTGGTTACTGTTAGTGTCCTGAGGCTACCAGGCTCCATTAAATCTCTCTCTTTTTTTATAGAGCCCTGCTGAGAATAGTGATTCTGATCATTATTTTCTTAGAAAAATATAGGCATATGTTCACTCATTCTGCCATGTTGCACTTAAGTGATTAAAAATTCATGTTCCAAGTAAGAAGCTGTTAAGGAGCTAATTATTTATTCTGTTTACAAGATATGCCCCAACTGGTTAGGGAAAGTGGATGCTTGGGGCTGAAGAAAGCATTAAATATATTTAGGGTGAGAAGGCCAACCTGCCTCCTGGTGGGTATATTACCAAGTGGTACAAATTGAAAGAGTGCCTTAAGCAAACAAACCACCTCTTAAATAAATGAAGTATTCATTTTAGGAAGATCTGGAATATCTTTTACCTCTTAATAACCCCCCTGCACAAAATCTTAGAAATTCATTGTCAGAGAAATTCAATTCATTATGTATCCCAAACCAGCTTGTTGAATGGAAGTACATTTTTAAATTGAATACATATAGACATAGGTTTCTCAAAAAAGAATGATCAGGAAGTAAAAAGAAGTGGACTTAAGAGGAGGGGACAAATACTATATATTTAAAAAGTCATAAACCAAAAATATGTATACTAAACTGGTAAAGAATATATTTAGAATAAAATTGCAAATGATTACTAAAAACTGCTACTGAAAGCCATTTTCATAAATCCATTGAAATTAGTAATAGGGTTATAAATGGATACCTGATGCAAACCTTATTAAGAAACTAATTTATAGTCTATAAAATTAATTCAGTAACTGTCAATTGTCATATTACTCTTATTTGCATAAAGAATATACAAGCTGTGGAAATAATGATAATAAAGTGTGCTGTGGAGTACACATTAATATATGGTAGAGAGTCTGTCACTGGACATTCAGAAACTCTGTTCTTAAAAGAAAAGTACATGAATGAAAATATGAGCTTAAAAAGGTGATTGCAAAATCTGAAACACTTAGATGATCACTTTATGAGCTTTCATTCTTCCCTGAAACTTCAGTTAGAATGTTGTCTGTCAGAGGACTAAGATTTATGTACCAATAGTGTTAGATATTTCTAAATGGACATATGAATAAATGTTTATTGACAGTGTCTAAAAAATAGGTCATTGTCATTTATAAAATAGACTGGGTTTATAAACCACACATATAATTAGCAACATTATAGAGTTATATAGTAAAATAAAAAAAATCTTAAAGAGATGGGAATACCAGACCACCTTACCTGCCTCCTGTGAAAGCTGTATGCAGGTCAAGAAGCAACAGTTAGAACCAGACATGGGACAAGAGACTGGTTCAAAATTGGGAAAGGCATATGTCAAGGCTGTATGTTGTCACCCTGCTTATTTAACTTATATGCAGAGTACATCATGTGAAATGTCGGTCTGGATGAAGCACAAGCTAGAATCAAGATTGCAGGGAGAAATATCAATAACCTCAGATACACAGATAGCACCACCCTTATGGCAGAAAGCGAAGAAAAACCAAAGATCCTCTTGATGAAAGTGAAAGAGGAGAGTGAAAAAGCTGGCTTTAAACTCAGCATTCAAAAAGCGAAGGTCATGGCACCAGATCCCATCACTTCATGGCAAATAGATGGAGAAACAAAAGAAAGAGTGACAGAGTTTATTTTTTGGGCTCCAAAATCACTGCAGATGGTGACTGCAGCCATGAAATTAAGACGCTCCTTGGAAGAAGAGCTATGAGAAACCTAGACAGCATATTAAATAACAGAGATATTACTTTGCCAGCTAAGGTCCATCTAGTCAAAGCTATGGTTTTTCCAGTAGCCATGTACAGATATGAAAGTTGGACCAGAAAGGCTGAATGCAGAAGAATTGTGCTTTCAAACCGTTGTTTTGGGGAAGACTCTTGAGAGTCTCTTGGACTGCAAGGAGATCAAACCAGTCAGTCCTAAAGGAAATCAACCCTGAATATTGGAAGCACAGATTCTGAGGCTGAAGCTCCAATACTTTGACCATTGATGCAAAGAACCGACTCATTGAAAAAAAAACTCTGATGCTGGGAAACATTGAAGGCAGGAGGAGAAGGGAACGACAGAGGATGAGATGGTTGGATGGCATCACCAACTCAATGGACATGAGGTTGAGCACACTCCTGGACATGGCAAAGGATAGGGAAGCATGGCCTGCTGCAGTCCATGGGATCACAAAGAGTCGGACACAACTGAGTGACTGAACAACAACAAATACAGTAAAATATACTTACATAAATCATAATGATAATATTTAATCTTTATTAGGTTTTTGATAATTTAAAACATTGTCTCAGATTATAATTTTGGGCATTTATTACCATTACAACTACATATTTCCCAGTCAAAGGAATAATATGGAATAGACATCATCATACCTTGTTTTCTCTTGGATCCTACAATTTAAGGCTGCCACTTTTTGTTATTTCTGACAAAATAACAAGTGATATAATAAGCCATAAAGTTATGGCTTAAAAAATTTGATCCATGTTTTTTGACAAGTATCTCAATATTCTAGTCATTGTGAAATTTTTAGGTGTGTTATGACTTATTTCCCAGCAATGGCCAGGCTAATCCAACATAATTTGAAAACATATTAGCTAAAATTATCATGTCTAATATTCTAAATTTTTTGTATCTTATTTAACATTGCTCCATTTCATTATTAGCTTTTTATCCTTTGTCCTTACGTCTTTAGAACTTGCAAAACATTTATCAGAGCACTGATTAAATGATTATCTCCCACTAATGTACATTTTATATTGCCATTTTTCAGTCTGTAAAACTGATGCTATTGCTTATGTAATTAGATGAAATGTGTAACAAATAAAAGTATCAAAATAATATTTTTGTTTTTATAAAGCTACATGCTATACTGATTTCATAATCATGTAAAACAGCAGTTCAATCTCATAAAATTCATGCCACCATCTGTTTTTTAAGTAAAATTTCATTGCAACATTGTTTTGCAAAGGCCTCATGCAACACTTCGTGTAAAAGAGTCTACAGATATAAAGCCTGGGAATATATAGCTTTCTGCTCAGGGCGATTTCAGCCATGCCAGATCTGGCAATTCCTAATGAAACTTGATCTTTCAACTATATTTTTTGAATATTTCTTAGTGCTTGGTAAGGAAAGATTAGAACATACTCTACATCAGGTTTATCCTAATTTGATTCCAGTGAGGACTGGAAAATCCCCACTTAGTAGTATTATTCATGTATATGAAAGTATATTTACATATACTTATGCACACATTGTATATATTATATATATATATACATGTTTATATACACATACACATATACATACGCATATTTGTATACATTCTATACTTGCATTGGGACTTTTCATATAGAAATTATCTATGTATGTACATATATTGTGTATATATATATATACATATATATATATATACACTTTCTAAATGAACATCTACTCATATCTACATACTTCCAGTGCAATATGCTTCAGGGCATAGACATATAGAACCTGTATATTTATATACATATGTAAATATATGAGCATGCCCCTAAGCACCTGGTACTGGAAGTGTGTGGGTCATGGAGGAGAAATAAAAGTTTAAAATTTATAAAGCTTGGTGGTGGTTTAGTTGCTAAGTTGTGTCTGACTCTGTGAGCCCATGAACTTTCGCCTGCCAGGCTTCTCTGTCCATGACATTATCCAGGCAAGAATACTGGAGTAGTTTGCCATTTCCTTCTCCAGGGGATCTTCCCAATCCAGGGATCAAATCCGGGTCTCCTGCACTGCAGGCAGATTCTTTACCAACTGAGCTACAAGGGAAGAGCTTGAGTGAGTTGCCATGCCCTCCTGCAGGGGATCTTCCCAACCCAATGATCAAAGCTGCATCTCTTATCTCTCCTGCATTTGCAGGCAGATTGTTTACTGCTAGCATCACCTGGGAAGCCCCTTACTTGGGAAGCACCACATCAGTTTACCAGTAGTAAATAATGCATTTTGTTAATAGTGAATAATAATGCTACAGGAAAGATTGGTTTATCTTTCCCTTTTCACTTTACAAAACTTTCAATTTAAAATATAAATTATACTTTTTATAATTATAATTTATAAAGTTACTGTCAAATAAAGAGGCTATCATATAACACAGATTCAAAGTATAGGGGGCACTGACTTAGAGAAACAAAATAATGGTTATGGTGGGGAGTGTTGGGGGAAGGGATAGATTGGGAGTTAGGGACTGGCATGTACACACTGCTACATTTAAAATAGATAACCCTCAAGGACCTACTGTAGTAATTTGTAATAACCTAAATGGGAAAAATTTTGAAAAAGAGTGGAAACATATATATGTGTAGCTGAATCACATTGCTGTACACCTGAAACTAACTCAACATTGTTAATCAACTATTCTCTAATATAAAATAAAAATTTAAAAATAAAATAAAAACAAAAAGTTAAAAAACAAACAAACAGTGCCCTAAAAAAAAGTACAGGGGCAAAGTGTTACAAAAGATGCATCAGGAACTTAATATAAGTACTATGTTGTTTTTCTGAATTTTGAGTTGTTAATCAACAAACTATTGTCAGACCTTTGGAGAAGAAAGATGCCACCTCTGTGAGATTGGCAGAATAGATAAATACTAGCGTGGGGAGAAAAGTTATTAATCCATGAATCTTGTGAAATAGTATTTCTCTTACTTGGATACTCCTGTTTCCAAAATTGAACAATTTTGCATTCACTCTTTAGTTTTGCATTCACCTCAGTTTTCTTCAAACAGAAAATTTGACTGGAATAAATGAAAATTTATCACTTAAAGCTAGATGTGAATCATCAGATAATTCATTTTATTTATTCATTTATTTAATTTTATTTCTTATGGCAGGTAAAATAGGGCAACTGGAGATCAATAAGGGGGAAAGGAATTGTTAGGAAGCAGCAAAGAAAGAAAGAACAGATAGAGAGGAAGTATCAACAAAGACAAATTTACCAGCAATCATTGTGCCTAACTTCATCCTTCAGCTTAGAATTCTGCAACCTCCATGGTAATGACCTTAAATGTAAATGGATTAAATGCTCTATCCACAATACTTAAAATTAGTAGCCTGGTGAATAGAAAAGATTTACCTATTTTGTGCAAAATATTAATACGCCTTGTATATTCCTAGAGTCATTTCTAAGGATGTCAAATCATGGGCAGTAGTAAAAATTCTGTGAGGTTGATCATTTATCACTTTTACAGATGAAGAATTTGAGGCAAATAAAATATCTTACTTAGGTTCTCATAACAAGCTGGGGACATAACAAGGATAAGAGTTGAAATCTTTCTGTTCTGGTGCTTGAGCTGCAATTCTTAGGCTGGGCAGGGTTCCTCCACTAGTACATTTCCCTCAGGCTTAACCCCAGTTGCACCATCCTTTCCCATTTTTCTCCCTTTTACTAAACTGGCACAAATCTTCCCTTAAAAATTTCTTACACCAATTATTCCTTAGTAGATAATAGTACCAAAAATCTTAGGTTATTTGCTTTAGACTTGTTTTTAACTTTACAAATGTACAAACTGGAATGCAGATGAAAAGTTGATGAGGGTTATTGGTTTGTGTGTAAACTTTTTTGAGTGAAAACTGCAGAGTATCAAAGTTCTTGGGAGATATAATAAAAAGAGACTAAATTATACTTTAGTATTTTTCCAGACCTTCCAAGTCTCCTCAGGAGAACATTTTATCCTTTTTAAAAACCAATATTTTTACTTTACAGTACTCGATTATTAAAGGATGAATTTTTCTTATTAGGTGAAACCAGAATATAGGTAATATTAAAGTGAAGTTTGCAATTTGTAGTAAAGAATAATTGAATATATGTATTTATATTTCTTTATAGCATATTATCAGGATGCCAAATACATCAATGTAGTGTAGAAACAGAATACTAATTAAGTTATTTTAAGTTGAATCAGAATATAATGTAGAAAAAATAACCCATGGAACTAATTATTTGGCATACATTCCAAAGTAAAACTATGTAAAATATTCTTATTTTTCAAAATATGGGAAGACTATATGCTTACTCCTTGGAAGGAAAGTTATGGCCAACCTAGACAGCATATTAAAAAGCAGACATTCCTTTGTCAACCAAGGTCCGTCTAGTCAAGGCTATGGTTTTCCAGTAGTCATGTATGGAAGTGAGAGTTGGACTATAAAGAAAGCTGCACACCAAAGAATTGATGCTTTTGAACTGTGGTGTTGGAGAAGACTCTTGATAGTCCCTTGGACGGCAAGGAGATACAACCAGTCCATCCTAAAGGAGATCAGTCCTGGTTGTTCATTGGAAGGACTGATGTTGAAGCTGAAACTCCAATACTTTGGCCACCTGATGGGAAGAGCTGACTCATTTGAAAAGACCCTGATGCTGGGAAAGATTGAGGGCAGGAGGAGAAGGGGACGACAGAGGATGAGATGGTTGGATGGCATCACCGACTCAATGGATGTCGGTTTGGGTAGACTTTGGGAGTTGGTGATGGACAGGGAGGCCTGGCGTGCTGCGGTTCATGGGGTCGCAAAGAGTCGGGCACGACTGAGTGACTGAACTGAACTGAACTGAACTGGATTGTAGCCCTCCAGGCTCCTCTGTCCATGAGATTTCCCAGGCAAGAATGTTGGAGTGGGTTGCCATTTCCTTCTTCAAGGAATCTTCCTCCCCCAGGGATGAAACCTTTGTCTCCTGCATCGGCAGGCAGATTCTTAACTACTGAACCACTTGGGAAGCCCCAATCATTATTTAGGCATTAGCTATTTGTCCTTGACACTCATGATCCATAAATGTCATGGCAAATGAGAGGTGCATGACTTTAATTCAATTAAATCTCATAGGTCATGATATAGCCAAGAAATTTTGCAGTTAAAAGTAGCTACTCCCCCAGCATGAATGCAAAAAAAGGAACTCTATGCTTTAATGCAACTGGAGGATTGGAAGGTGGAGTAATGAATCTTTTTCAGAAAAATGTATTATTTAAATGTCATTCCTGCAGCTTCAAACCGTATTCATGCACTACAAACATAATGATGATTGTTCAATATTACTAGATGACTACATTTAAGCATGCAAAAAGCCTATTTAGATCTCTCATAATTCTCCATAAGCCACATGACTAAATAGCATTTTAAAAAGTGAGAAACAATATCTCAGTCTTGTGAGCCTCACTAAAGAAGTGTATAAGTTTTGGGAGAAAGCTTTCTTGGGGTGTTAATGCATACTGGTTTTATTAATTTACCAACAGACTTTGCCTAGTTGTTCCCACCTTGAAAAAGATTATAATAGTAGAAACAGAATGAGTGCAGGAAGAGTCAGGATAAAGAAGTGCCAAATACATGTACTTTTTGGTTTTGTTTGCTTTTTAACATGGTCAACAATTTCAGAATGTCAGTCACACTTGAGAGATGTTACAAGTTCTCTTTTCCTGAGAAATATCACTTTAATAAACAATCCAACTGCACTTTCTTAGTATCTTCTCCTACTGCTCCTTTATTTCTTTGTTTTAAGTTGTTGCTTTAAATATTGCTGAGATGTGTGTGTGTGTGTGTGTGTGTGTGTGTGTGTGTTTATATTAAAGAGATTGAAAATGTTCTACTTTACCTTTTTTCCTTAACTAAGCATCCATCCTAATGATGTAACTTCAGGATGATATACAGCATTTTATCTCTGGGACCTGCTTTCTATGTCTAGTCTTCCATCATTTTCTTGAGGAGCCCTACACTCTTAGAGGTAAACTTGTAGGGAGAGGCCATCTCTGGATGAAACCTTGTTTTTTAACTTAAATTATAAATTGAACTCTTTTAACGCAGCTTGATTGTCAGTAGGGGTTAGTCAAATTTCAGCTGAATAAATTAACATGAAATTCATACTAGAAAGACAGAGATAATCTATTAACTTTCTTTTAATTCTGAGTTATATCCACCTGTTTTTATATAAGGAAAAGTAGAAAGAAGATGGAATAAAAAAACAAACAAATAAAAAATCTTTAAAGCAAAATTATAATCTTGAATTGCTAATAAGAACATAATAGTTCACATTTCATGTTACAGAATTAGAATTCAAGTGTATGTCACTAAACTAGTATACCACTTGGCTAAATTTGGTGAAAATATTTATTCAGTTCAGTTCAGTTCAGTTGCTCAGTCATGTCTAACTCTTTACAACCCCATGGACTGCAGCATGCCAGGACTTCCTGTCCATCACCAACTCCCGGAGTTTACTCAAACTCATGTCCATTGAGTCGGTGATGCCATCCAACCATCTCATCCTCTGTCGTCTGCTTCTCCTCCTGCCTTCAATCTTTCCCAGCATCAGGGTCTTTTCAAATGAGTCAGTTTTTCACGTTAGGTGGCCAAAGTATTGGAGCTTCAGCTTTAGCATCAGTCCTTCCAATGAATATTCAGGACTAATCTCCTTTAAGATGGACTGGTTGGATCTCCTTGCAGTCCAAGGGACTCTCAAGAGTCTTCTCCAACACCACAGTTCAAAAGCATCAATTCTTCAGCGCTCAGCTTTCTTTAGAGTCCAACTCTCACATTCATACATCACTACTGGGTAAACCATAGCTTTGATTAGACGGATCTTTGTTGGTAAAGTAATGTGTCTGCTTTTTAATATGCTGTCTAGGTTGGTCAGAACTTTTCTCCCAAGGAGTAAGCGTCTTTTAATTTCATGGCTGCAGTCACCACCTGCAGTGATTTTGCAGCCCCAAAATATAAAGTCAGCCACTGTTTCCACTGTTACCCCATCAATTTGCCATGAAGTGATGGGACCAGATACCATGATCTTAGTTTTCTGGATGTTGAGTTTTAAGCCAACTTTTTCACTGTCTTCTTTTACTTTCATCAAGAAATATTTATTACATCTCAAATAATATATTATATAACTTTTGTGAGCAATAGACTGCCATTATTGTTAATGTGTTGCACAAAAAGAAATAATTCATTACTTAATTTCTACTTTCAACGGTGTTACAATTTAACTAAAAAATACATGTTCAGCCAAAAGCTGGTTAAATAAAAATGTTTTAAAGTATTTTGTAACATATGGCAAATTGCATTATTTAGAATGAAGGACAATATTGTAGGAGGAGAGAAAGATGATGCAGAGAGAAGACATGCAATTCACTGAACAATTAGTAATCTCTATGAGACCACCAAATTATGTCTATCTCATTCTCTATGGCATTTTCTCAGTGCTTCTCCCATCAGAGAATATACATAGAAAAAAAAACCTGATAATTTCTTAAGGTAAGTCTGACAATCAGAAGCTAGATTGTGTAATTATTTAAAGGATTACAAAATTAAATTTGGGCTCATTTTCTATTTCAGCAGAGGCATGGAGATCACTACTATCAAATTATACAACTAGTTGTTATCAGGTCACTTTGGAGGACCTGCAAAATCAATGTTTATACAAATACTGTAAATATAGCTCAAAATTCATCACCCAAATTGAGATTATAAAAGACTTGTGATGGCTTATGTGTCAACTTTGCTGGAATGAGGGATATCCAGCTAGCTGGTTAAGGTTTATTTTGGAGCATGTCTGTGAGGGTGTTTCAGAAAGAGATCAGCATTTAAACTGGTGAACTGAATAAACAGAGAGCCCTCCCCAATGTGGATGGTCATATCCAATTCATTTAGGGCCTGGATAGAACAAAAAGTCAAAGAAAGTTGACTCACTCTATTGCTGTCGTATTGAGCTAGGAGATGGATCTTCTACTGTCCTCAGAGATCCTGGATCTGTGGCTTTTAGATCAAGACTGGAATCTACACCATGAGCTTTGTAGCTTTCAGGCCTTCACATTTTACCACTGGCTCTCCTGGGATCCCCAACTTGCAGATGGAAGATGGTGGAACTTTTCAGTCTCCACAATAGGGTGAGCTAGTACCTTACAATATCTCCTCATATGTATATTAATTTATTCCATTGGTTCTATTTTTCTGGAGAACTCTAATACATGACATAAAAATGAATGGTTTGCCCAAGCCATGGCGAGAGTAGGTATGCATGTTTCTCTGAGCTATCCAGCTCCATTCTTGTCTCTATGGCAACACCCATATCCTCCACTGCCATGATTGAACAAATGATGCACATGGCACCCTCAAGGGCCATAACAACTGGATGACCCAGATCGCTACCACTCCTCAGTTTCCAGACATGATACTCTCTGCCTCTGGGGACAAGACCATTGTTATGTGGAAGCTGACCAGAGATGAGACCAACCATGTTTTCCCACAGTGTGCTCTTTGGGGTCACTTTCACTTTGTTAGTGGTAATCTCCTCAGATGGCCAGTTTGCCCTTTCAGGCTCTGGGGTTGGAACACTTTACCTCTAGGATCTCACAACAGGCACCAACATGCACCACACCAAGGATGGGCTGAGTGTGGCCTTTTCTGACAACTGGCAAATTGCCTCTGGCTCCTGAGACAAAACCATCAAACTATGGAATACTCTATGTGTATGTAAATATACTGTCCAGGATGAGAGTCGATCAGAGTGAGTGTCTTGTGTTGGTTTCTTGCCCAACAACAGCAATCCCATCATTCTTTCCCGTGACTGGGACAAACTGGTCAAGGTACGGAACTTCGCAAACTGTAAGCTGAAGCCCAACTACATTGGCCACACAGGCTAACTGAACATTGTGACCATCTCTCCAGATGGATCCTTCTGTGCTTCTAGAGGCAAGGATGGACAGGCCATGTTGTGGGATCTGAATGAAGGCAAGTACCTTTACACACTAGATGGTGGGGACATCATCAGTGCCTTGTGCTTCAGTCCCAACCACTACTGGCTCTCTGCTGCCACAGGCCCTAGCCTTAAGATCTGGGACTTGGAAGCAAAATCACTGTAGATCCAGTGAAGCAAGACGTTTTTGGTACCAGCAGCAAGACAGAGCCTCCCCAGTGTACCTCTCTGGCTTGGCCGCTGATGGCCAAACACTGTTGGCTACATGTACAGCCAGGTGTGCATGTGGCAGGTAACCATTGGCACCTGCTAGAAACAAACAGGGAAGAGTTTAAAAATTTTAAAAAAAAGAAAAGAAAATAACTGGCTTTCTGAAAAAAAAATGAATGGTTAGAAAGGGATATTATATATTTTGATTTGGAGGGGATTTTATGACTGTTTTTGTTTTCATTCTATTTGGATAGAACTCTTTATCTGTTCAGGGTAGTGTCTATTGATGAATGTAATTATAGAGGAAAATGTTATTTATACCTATTTATCTCCATGCTGAAAATGTGGAGCTCAAAATGGGACTATTCTTAGAATGTAATATGAGTTCTTTGCAGTTGGAAGGGACTGAAAAAGGAAATTTAATGAACTTGTGTCTGGAAGCCATACAGATTGAAAGAAAGATGGTTTTGCTGAGGAATTGGAATTCTTCAAGTTTCTTAGGCGAAAATGACATGTGAAGTTTTTCAAAGTTTCAAACATAAAGTGCAGGGCTAGAGGGACATAAAGCTCCAAGAGGCAGTCTATGCAGAAGGTACTACCTGAAAACCATGTGCCAAGACAGAAAATAAAAGGCAATAATTTTTACCACCTAGTTGAGAGTAGAAATTTTTAGTCAAGGCAACAGCAGATTAAAAAAACTCTAAAAATTGGACTACTCTAGAAAAACATAAGTTTTTCCTGTAACTGAGTGGTAGGGAATCTGTCGGCAATGCAGGAGTCACAGGTTCGGCCCTTGGGAAGGGAAGATCTCTTGGAGAAGGAAATGGCAACCCATTCCAGTATTCTTGCCTGGAAAGTCCCATGGACAGAGGAGGCTGGCAGGCTACAGTCCACGGAGTCTCAAAAGAGTCAGACATGATTTAAGTAAGTAAACAACAACAACAGAAAAACATATCCACAACAGCTCTTGAGAGAAAATCAGTTGTGAGCATATAAACAAGCGATAATGTGTAAGAACATTCCATGATAGTACCAGCAAGCTATAAGCTTCCTGATTCTCTAAAGACAAGATAGAGAAATGGAGATATAAGTCTGGCAAAGAAAAATATAGAAAGTCACTTTAATCAGATATTATAGATTTCTTATCTACTAAGATCCAGACGGAAGAGGAAGAAATGTAAATAACAATGAAAACTTTAGCTCTATTGGAGAAAGACTGGATAAATGAAGTACAGTTTTGAGTCTTTTAATGTATTTTTTTGTATAAATTGATCATAGAAATTGCATTACATACAAATGTATGTAATACTGAACATACAGATGTTCAATGTGAATATAATAATAAACAATATCTCATTGAGTATAACACAGTTTATGTGTTACTTTGCCTCCCAAAGCAACAGTTAAAACAAAAACGTTGACAGCATTTATCACCTTGAATTACATAAGGAAAGTTATGACCAACCTAGACAGCATATTAAAAAGCAGAGACATTACTTTGCCAACAAAGGTCCATCTAGTCAAAGCTATGGTTTTTCCAGTAGTCATGTATGGATGTGAGAGTTGGATGGTGAAGAAAGCTGAGCGCCAAAGAATTGATGCTTTTGAACTGTGGTGTTGGACAAGACTCTTGAGAGTCCCTTGGACTGCAAGGAGATCCAACCAGTCCATCCTAAAGGAGATCAGTCCTGGGTGTTCTTTGGAAGGACTGATGTTGAAGCTGAAACTCCAATACTTTGGCCACCTGATGAGAAGAGCTGACTCGTTGGAAAAGACCCTGATGCTGGGAAGGATTGGGGGCAGGACGAGAAGGGGATGACAGAGGATGAGATGGCTGGATGGCATCACTGACTCAATGGACATGGGTTTGGGTAAACTCCAGAAGTTAGTGATGGATAGGGAGGCCTGGTGTGATGCGATTCATGGGGTCGCAAAGAGTCGGACATGACTGAGAGACTAAACTGAACTGAACTGATGGAAGTGTAATTGTAATAAATGTAGTAGAGAATGCATTACATCGTTTGCTTTTCTAGTAGGTGCAAAGGTAACAACTGATTTTTAAACCTTCCCCCATAAAGGGGGAGTTAGTAAAAAGAGTTTGTTTTAGGTATATAACTGCTCTACGCATTTCATTTCCTTTTTGAATGTGATTTCTCCTTTTAAAAAAGACTCTAGACAGTCACAAAATGCAAAATATGTATGTGTATATATATATATATATATATATATATATATATATATATGTGTACACACAAAAAGGTACACACATATTTAGGTACACGCAAATATTTTCTACGAGGTGTTCTGTATTGGAGTGAGATTGCCCTGATGTTTTGAATGTAAGAGTGTTTCCTTTAATTTAATATTAACACAACTTTGCACTCTTAAAGTCTACTTTCTAGGTCAGTTAATTAAATTGTTAGATTTCCTATTTTTAACGAATTCGGGTTTTTTTAATCATATTCTTTTTTTTTTATATTGGAGTATAGCCAGTTAACAACATTGTGATAGTTTCAATGGACAGCAAAGGGACTCAGCCATACATATACAAGTATCCATTTTCCCCCAAACCACTTCCCCATCCAGGCTGCCAAATAACATTGAGCAGAGTTCCCTGTGCTATGCGCTAGGTCCTTATTGGTTATCCTTTTTAAGTATAGCAGTGTGTATATGTGATTGCAGACTCCCTTACTATTCCTTCCCCTAATCCTCCTGGCAACCAAAAGTTCATTCTCTAAGTCTGTGAATCTTTCTGTTTTGTAAATAAGTTCTGTTTCTGTTTTGTAAATAAGTTCACTTGTACCATTTCTTTTTAGATTCCCCCTACAAGGGATGTCATATGATATTTCTCCTTCTCTGTCTGACTTTCTTCATTCAAATGGCCAAATTCATACTCTGAAGTTCTCATCCATTGCTCTTAGCAGGCTACTGAAGTTGCCAAGTTACTGATGAAGGTTTTTACAGCATACCAAATGCTGACTTCTGAGATGTTTGGCTTTTCCACTGAAAATAAAAATAAACGTAAGAAAATAGAATGTTCATTGGACATTTTAAAAAGAACACAATTTCTTCTGGGAAAACATTGGAATTCTCAGAAAGTAATTTAATATTTAAATAGTAACCATGGAAAGTAATATTTTACTATCTTCTTTTAAATTATTCTTTTGTATTATTCTATTCATGTGTCTACCTCCATTCATGTGTTTACTTCCTAGATGGACTAGGATACTGGCAATTATTAGTTTCTTAGTTTTCTTTTTTAAATGTTTAATCATATATTTATAGATTTTTATAAATAACCTGCTAATTTGCCAATGAAAATTTAGAATTTTTCAGTTTACCCATGACAATAGATGACATTTTCCAAATGTTTTTCAATACATAGCACTGTTAAAATTTCATCAAGAACAACTGACAATCAGCAATAAAATCAAGTTTTTAATTTTTCTAAAATTATCTGGTTCTTTTGTGACTTCCCAGAGAGTAGCAACTTAAACATTTCAATTAGTTGTTAGGCTTGGAAGGATAACAAGCTTTCTTTGAACTCCCAGATTCCATTATTCCAGTTGATAGAAGCATACACTGGTTCCTACACAGTGAAATTAATCACTGTTTCACTATTTTGCTGACTTTCTTGCTGACCATAAGTATTGCAGGATATATCTTGTATGTCCACACACTTTGCAAGCAGAAGCACTTAATGACTTTGTTCCAGACTATGTTTTCAAGGACATTTATATAGAAAGCATCCTTAAAAGATTACAATAACATCTTCTTTCAATTCAAAGGACAAGTTTTCTTTAAGCTCAGATAAGAAAGATAATGTCAGATAATGTCTCCATTGGAGCAAAGGTCAGGTAGGATTATTGAACGTTATATAAACTTAGGGTTTCTCTCCCATTTATAGCACACTGCTTGTGGGTTTTTCTTTAGAAAAATGAAGATGGTTCCTCATTCTTAACAGCCAAAGTACTTCTGAATATAATGTTGGTTTACCTTCCTAAGATCTATGAAATTATCAGGATTGTTTCATCTATTTCACTGCTATGGACATAGCCTCAGGAAGAATAAATGATATTCTAATTATAAAGTAAATTATCTGGGTGTTAATCACAGCTATTTCACCTTCCCAAAACTCACTACTTAAATTAAATTTGGAATTTCATTGTAATAAATATACATATATGAACTAGATAATTAAAAAATGCAAAAATTAAATCCCTTTTCTTCCTTGTCAAGCAGTCACTTAATTTTTAACCTCCAAGCCAACATCTCTGCCAGTTCTTTTTTATTGAGGAGATAATTTAGACTCATACAAGTATATATTTGTATTTAAATACTTTTATAATTGGCCCTCCCTAGTAGCTCAGACAGTAAAGCATCCGACTGCAATGAAGGAGACCTGGGTTCTATCTCTGAGTTGGGAGGATCCGCTGGAAAAGGAAATGGCAACCCACTCTAGTGTTCTTGCCCAGAGAGTTCCATGGACAGAGGAGCCTGGTGGGACACAGTCCATGAGGTCACAAAGAGTCAGCACAACTGAGCGACTGACACACACACACTCTTATCATAATATTAGCATTTAATATCACCTGTCTTCTTTTCACTTAGTTATACATTTACATATTGATATTTTAAAAAAGAATTCATTCAGGAAAGCACTCTGGGCATTTTGAATTAAAAAAAAAAGGGTTCAGTAAAGAGGAGTTTTGATTTTAAATACATAATTGTTTCAAATTTTCTTTTTCTTTTTTTTTTTTGTATTTTATAAAGCTGGTTTCTTGTTTTAAAAATTAGGCTCTATACAACCAAATAACACAAAGCATTTTCCTTATTTTTCTGATGGGTATGATTCAACTAATATGAACATTTACTAGAAAAAGAGGGGAAAATACCCAGGAGTTTAATGAATACATGACTCCCGATATTTCATAAGACTTCCAGGTTTGTTTGTTTGTTTGTTTCTGACTTTAAGCAGCTCTCAGTTTGAGTTTTATTTGCAAAAATAGAATACTTTAAATCATAATTAATTCACAATTGAAGTAAGCACTTATTAACATCTGAAACCAAAGGCTTGATATGGGATACAGAAATGATACAACAGAGGTGGGAGTGTGCTGGAGACAAGACCATTAAAAAAAAAGGAAAGTAAACTAAGGCGTAATTCTGGTTATATGAATTAGAGACTCTTTTAGAGTCCAGGTCTGCCAACTACCAGCAATGCAAACAATTTTGGTTTTGTGCAATTAGTATGTATTTTATAATTTAAAAATGTTAATTACCAAAAGCATTCCTTGTTTCATAGCGTTTTGAAGATCAAATGAGAACACTGATGAAAGTACATAGCACAGAGCTTTTTACTTGGAAGCTCAACTAGTAAGTATGTGTGCTAAGTTGTATCTGTCTCTTTGTGATCCCATGGACTGTAGCCCACCAAACTCCTCTGTCCATGGAATCTTCCAGGCAAGAATACTTGAGTGGGTTGCCATTTCCTTTTCCAAGAGTTCCAGGTTTTTAATATCACCAGAAGATTGCTTCCTTGAGAAAACTACATACAAATTTTGTGCTAGTGCCCTGTTATAGGCAAAGACTAATTCTTTATCCTAAAAAATGGTATCTGAGCCCTAGAAAGTTAATATGATTAGCATGAAGACATTGTGATGACAACCACTTTATTAGGTCACTAAAATCTTCACATTGATTCAGAATAAGAAGTTTCCAATGGTTCAGAATTATGTCATCAGTTATGAAAACAAGTAATAATAATATGATACCTTTGGATGTATCATGCCAGGTTTTCACAAATGTTTGATTGTATCCTTCTAATTAAACACTCATATTTAAAGTTTTCACATGATTAGTAAAAAACAAAATGAGAGAATTAAATGAGTAACTATCAGATAAGTTACTTCTATCCCTGTCTTTATAATAAAATCTGATTTCAGTTCTAGATCTTAGGTTTAAACCTACCTCACTCATGGGTGATTTGGCATTTTATCAACTTCTACCCAAAAGCATGGAGAAAGAAGTAAGATAGAGTGAAACTCTTGGACATCATGGTAAGTATTGATACCAGTTACCGATAAATTATTGGAAAAGAATGAAAAGTGAGCCAGAGAAATGATGTCAATTTTTGTGTTTGCCTTTTGTGGCATGGTGATGTGACTGCTAGTATCTCTGAACAATTCAGCAAATAAGATTCTAAGAAAGTAGATTTATATGTTCATAAAGAAAAGAAAAGCATAAGTTTTCCTGCAATAAGCAAATGGCAAACATAGTTAACTTATGATTCATCCATGATTCAAAATTCTTGTTTTTTAACCCTGGAGAATTGTGTTTTTCCCTATTCCGTGGTGATGGTTAACCCCTGAACACTGTGATAGTAATCTGTTATTCTTTGAGGAATGTAGCAAACTATCTTTCTTTGGGTCAATAGTCTTCAAAGAAAGTTTACTTTATCTAGTAATACTGCTGCTTCTTGCCTAAACCTCAGCCTTGAAGCATCTGGATATATATAAAATCCTCATTTGTTGTCCTAACTTGTTTTAATGCTGTAGCACACGGAAAAGCTTGTATTTTTTCCATAACAGGATAAGAATAAGATCTTTGCTAACTCTTCTTTGTAAGATGAAAATCACATTGTAGTAGACACTGATCTTGAATTAGATGTGATTTTTTTCTTTCAATTATGGAGACATTGCTATAAAGTGAAATATGAAATGCTAACCCTAAAACCATGCATTGAGGTCAAAATAAGTTTTATGACTCTCTGAACTTTTTTATCACTAAAAATTCTAATGGTCTTTTACATTGTCTGTTGACACAAAGATGTTCATCAGAACATTTTTTTTTTAGGTTAGTCAAACAAAATATATAAACAAAATAGAAGTTCATGGAAATGTATAACAATAATTATCTGAGAGAATAGCATTGAAACATGCATATTATCATATGTGAAACAGAATGCCAGTCCAGGTTCGATGCATGAGGCAAGTGCTCAGGGCTGGTGCAATGGGATGACCCAGAGGGATGGGATGGGGAGGGAGGTGGGAGAGGGGTTCAGGATGGGAAACACAGGTAAACCCATGGCTGATTCATATCAATGTATGGCAAAAATCACTGCAATATTGTAAAGTAATTAGCCTCCAACTGAAATAAAAAAAATTAATTAAAATAAAAAAAGAAAATTGGTTAATGTAATGTGTGAGTTACCCATAAATAGAATCATAGAGACATTTAAAATGTGTACAAAATCATCAACATAATTAGAAATGTTCACATTTTCAGGTTAAGAGAAAACTTATACTATCAAATTATGTATGTGACACACTTCAGTCATGTAAAATATTGTACAAAGAAAGATGGAAATTTGACAAAAGTCAGTACTGTGGTCACTGAATGTGGTTCTTTGGGTGGGTTTAATTTCTTTTACACAGTTTTCTGCATTTTATAATGTGCATATTTTACTCATATAATCAACTCTCAAAACTGCTTATTTCAGGCATATTTTTGAAAGCAATTTAGCTGTAGGTTTTCATAAAAATTTACAAGTTAAATGATTAAGCACTTATCATTTAAAGAGGTTGTACTATGTAACATTCCAATAATTTTATCAAATTAAACTCCCTATTAGCAGAAAAGGGTGAAAGTGCAAAAACTTTTGAAAGGAAAACTTAAATTTCAATTTTTTTACTCTGTTCTGACATTTGTTTTAGCCTTCCATTTTGATTAAGTACCTGCTTTTCTCAGCTTTTCTGCTAATCTAATGAGAACTGGTGAAAAAGAGTATAGCCTTTTCTTTTTCTAATCACATTTGATGTATAGATTTGTCAGGTGTAGAACTGTATGAGCTTAAGCTCTCTCTTATTATCCATTCTGAAATCCACTGCATCTAGGAATTAGGTTCAGTTAATAACCTACTGACATCTAAGGTAAAATTCACAGTCACTATATATGCATGTCAAAATCTATTAAAACAAGTGAACAACGGGTTTACTCTACAAAGCTTAATTAAACAAGTGGATTTTCACCAAGCTTATTTCAGAGGAATGACTATATCTAATGGTGATAAAAGTATTTCCATTAAAAACCTGTCATTCAAGTTATCCCAGTCTATATTGTATTAGAGAATTTTTCTGTTGTATGCAGCTATGTCATCACATTTATATTTATGCAAGGATTATATATTTTCTACTATATTCTATATATATTTGGGCCTAAATTCATGGTAAATTGGAGTCCACAAATAGCTATAAAAGGCTACTTTTACCAGGTGCTCAACAAAATATAATGAACACAGACTAGAAGTTTAATACTGATCACATTCAACTCAGAAAAGTAGTTAAGGTAATTTAATTCATTGGTGTCTCATGACAACTATTGGGAGTATTCAACATAAGTAATCTCTCCTGTTACTTAAAGTAACCATGGAACAGCCAATGGAAAATTGAAGTAGAACAAATCTTTTTGCTAGCATTGACTTTCATGTGCTAATCTGTTATTCAATATGTATTTAATTAATATTAGCTGTGTGTACATTGTGCATACCATGCTGGGAACTGGAAAGGCACACAGTAGTCCTGGCCTCCAAGTGCTTACTACTGAATGCAGATACCTGTAAGTAAAAAGTCATTATCAAATCCTGAACTAAATTTAATGCCAAAGGAACCGTCTAAGCTTTTGTATGAGCACTGAATTATTTGTTTATTTATTTTTTTGCATAGACATACTGAAGATAGAAAGACATACTTAAGGAAATGTTGTCTACTTTCAATCATAGAGGGTGCATAGAGTTGACTAGTAGTCAGGAAAGGGACAATTAAGCAATTGCCAAAACATTTCTGTCAGAAGAAGAGCATATATTAAGATAAAGATAAGTTGTTCATGGTACCCAAAATAGATAGAAAGGCTAACATATAAGATGAAAGGGAAACAATAAAAACCGAATCATTTTTTTTAAATATCTGCTACACTGTATAAGTTTAAAGTAGTACTATGCTTGATAATTTCATATTATAACATTTGCAAAATTATTTACCTAAATTCAACATTTCTTTTGTGCTTATATATAACCAGGCAGGATGCTGTATCACTTCATCTGCTTGAAAGGTAATTGACATACAAGAAAGTTAATCTCACCCGATCCTCACCCTTCAGCCTCATAGATAATTATGCTTAGAGGTATCAAAAAAAAAAAAAAAAAAACTAAACTGAATCTGAAATCAGATTATCTGACTAAACTTTGTATTGTTTCATTAAAATACCCTCTTCTGTTTCAAAAGTGAATCAAAACTAAAAAATAAAAAATAAAGCACACATGGGCACACATACATACACACAGACAGAACTATTCAAATTCAACCTGAACTGAAAACTCAGTAACTTTCCATTGGGTTTAAATTACACATAATTGTAATGCTAGAATATATAGACTTGACTCCTTTCATTTTTATAACTTGACTTGACTTTTAAGCTTTCAATTACTTACGAGTCATAAAATTTATTCTTGCCAATTCAAGGTCCTTAGTCACCTCTAATTTAAATTACAGTGTCCCTTGGTTAATACTGAAGCCCAGGGTAATAAACTTATACCTTCCCTTCTTCTCTGATGGACACCTAAGTCCAGAGAGAGCTTACTTACAAACCTGACATCTAAGGCAATGCTTCTAGAACATTTAGCACTACCTTGGCCTGATGACCTGAACTGTGGATTAGAATCCCTGCTATTTAGTGTGTGTTTGTCTGACTCTGCTTGCATCCACAGTTGACAACCAAATTTCCAATATGTGGTACCCTTCTCAGGGCTAGAAAGAATTATTCTTTTGTACTTTAAAAGATGAGCTGATGAAAGTTAAATCTTTTAAGAGTTTGAGTGTAAATCAATTCCAGTGGGCCAGTGGCAAAATAGACTTGGTCAGGAGAACTTGCACAGAAGTCAGGGTAAAGGTTCATACAGAGGAGGTGCAGATGCAAAGAAAGGAAGTTATTTGATTGGCTAAAGCATAAAGCTAAGTTGATTGTGACAGATCATCCTTAGGCTTCTATTCCATAAACTTGAGGTATTTACAGAACTAGGTTTTGGTTGGCTTATCTAGGCCACCACAACATTAGAGCCACCTCAGTCTAATGGTCTCCTTATTTAATTAATGTAATAGGTATGAGACATTCAGCTATTCCTCCTAAAAGTTTCAAAATTTCCTCCACATTTCTCAGATAGTGGGTAAAACTTGCCTCATTGCTGTATGTATAGTTATCTCATCATCCTCTATCCCTGTGGTGTAATAAAAAGCATGAAACCCTGCTAAACGATTTGCTGTCTCCCTCTCTCACAATCTTGGAAATCAATCGGAATTGCCATGTACTTTGGAATCACCTCAAGTTACCTGTGGCTTCTGTTGTTTCTGATTCACTTTGGGAATAAGAACTGAGGGGTAGGGACTTGAGGGCTTCCCTGATGGCTCAGTGGTAAAGAAGCCACTTGCAAGGGTGATGCAGCCTTGATCCCTGGGTTGGGAAGCATCCCCTAAATAAGGGAATGGTGACCCACTCCAGTGGTATCGCCTGGGAAGTCTCATAGACAGAGGAGCCTGGTGGGGTAGAGTCCATGGGGTGGCAAAGTGTCAGACATGACTGAATGACTAACACAACAACACAACGACAATGCAGACCTGCTTCATGTTTCTTCTCTCTGTGAAAGTTAAAAAAAAAAAAAAAAGATATTTTATGCAACCATGAATATGTTTTCAATCTGTATGTTAACTGTGCTCTAAAATTCCTAGGGTATATGCTCTTGCTAATGCAAACCAAGATTTTTAGATTTTAAATCGCTGTTTTCTCTTCTGAAGCACCCAATTCTTAAAATTAAAATGCTAACTTTTTAAGAATATGTCTCTGCAAAGCATTTAAAATAATTCCTTTACATGTTCAAATGAATTTGTTCTAAGCTGTATCTGACAAGCTTCACAAAGCAATGGACATCAATAAATTATGAATTATAAAAGTGAGGGCAATAGAAAAAAATTTAGAAATGAAAAAATATTGACTGTTAGATGAAAAAATTGTCTTTATGTGCCTGCTTCATCAATATTATTGTAATATGTTTACAATGATTATATCATTATAGAATATATGAGCTATAATAAACTTTAACAGTTTATGACAGCTCAAGTATTTAGTCAATTAACTATTATAATGACTAGTCAAATACATTATTTAAAATGTAAAGGCACAGATCCTTATATAAATGAGAGATTTTGTATAACAAATATTACCATATAGTTTAAAAACACTAGCTTTTCCATATACCAATGACTAATCTAAAACATTTCATTAGACAATACATGATTTAAAAAATATATATATATAATGATATAACTCAAATACATGAAGACAACATTATGTCCTTATATGACCTAGAGAAAAATTGGTGCTAAATATGGATAGGCAATTTAGGTTAAAGTGAAGACATAATGAAATCTAAATTAACTGTCAAACTGGGTTTTTTCTGGATACATTGCCTAAGAGTGAGATTTCTGGGTCATATGGTAGTTCCTTTTTAAGTTTTTTAGGGAAACTCCATTCTGTTCTCCCTAGTGACTGTACCAATTTTCATTCCCACCATCAGTGTATGAGAATTCCCTTTTCTTCACACCCTTTCTAGCATTTATTACTTTTAGATATTTGATTATGGCCATTCCAACTGGTGTGATATGATATCTCATTGTAATTTTGATATGCATATCCTTTGTTTTAAAATATTCAAGGTTTATTAAGGTACAATATTGTATGAGCTATAGTTGTATAGGGTTATAACTAACAGAAACTTAAGAGGTCTGAAGCAGACTATTACTGGCATGGATTTAGAGGCCCATTGATATCAGAGTCAGTATCTCTGCAATTCCCTGAGCCTGTCTTTCTCAACTCTAATCTCATGGTTACAGGATATTCACTATTGTTTTAGAAGTTTAATTTATAATAAAGGCAGGATAAAGCAGAAAGGCACCACGTACAAGGTACAACTCATCTATAATCAACACAGTAAAAGTTTCAGAGGATCCTTCTTTCCAGCAGGTTTCTGCTTAAATCTTACAAAGTTTAGGCCTGAACTAGGTCACATAGCAACCTCTAGCTCCAAGGGTATTGGGAAAAATAGAAAAGTGGTTGCCATAATTGACTTAATTCACTTATAATTCACTATTTTGGGGTAGAAACATTAATCAGGGGTCTGTTAAACCAAAGAATAAGAGAGAATGGATGTCAATCTGCCATATATTACCATCAGATTCTGACTGTAAGTTGGAACAAAGCTCCTCTCCTGATTACCTAAATTGATGTGGTATAACCTATTTGATGAGTGACGGATATGACCTAAGGTCACATAATTTACTGGAAATGTTAAATCCAATGCCTTAGTGTCACTCCATCCAAAGAGTCAGTCTTTGTATCTCTTTTGTGAAAACTTAGAAACATGGTGATCACATTTGCGACCAAAAGTTCTGCTGCTGTTGGAAAATGATATCATCATCTAAAACAGGCCTTCCAGTAATCTGAAGACAGTGCTATTGGCCAAAGGAAGCATTGTTTCCAGTGCCTTTTTTGTTACATCAGTTAAATCCTGCAGTAGTCACAGCAGTCTTCGTGTATGTTGTGGTACAGGAATATGAGATAGTCTGTGAGTGTTATAAGCCATCAATCCCTGGCATACAAAAACAAAGAAACAAACAGAAATTTATCTGAGTTCCCAAAGTTCTAGTTTTTTGCTTTTTCAGTTCTTAAATATATACCCATTTTCTCAATGCTGCCGAGGGCCTGGAGTTGAGGACTTCCATGTACAAACTATACTCAAAACAAATCTTTGCCTAAATTCTGGTACATATTTCCCATCCAAACTTCTCTGTCTTTTGGTACATTTCTTCTCAGTGAAGTCTGTCATTCGATGTCAGTCAGGGCTATATCAGTTTATTAATTTCAAGTACCAGGAGTCAAGAGTTGGTGTTTTATCCATTTTCTTTTAAAGAGATGTCTATATTCCTTATGCACACTGACCCATATTCTCCATAAGACATCATCTATCCTTAAAACAAATTGATAAGAGGTAATAGGTAGCCTGGGAGTGAATTGACCCTTCATACTTACAGAACAAAGATCTAGACCAGAGTTCATTTCAGCCAGGAAAAAAATAGTGTATACACAATTATTGGCAAAATATTTCTGCATTTCTCAGTGTCCGCACTGTTGTACCCTTTATCTCTTTGACACCTCTGTACTTTGCCACTGTCAAGCATGTAGTATGCTGTCTCTTGATACAAACAAAGTTTCTACAGCACCCAGCTCCACTGCTATGGCTGATACTAGTTCTAATTGGTCCTTGCTATTAGGTCTGTGGCTCCAAACCTTTTTCAGTATTACACCTGGCTCTATCCCAAGCCCAAAACTATAAAGTTATGCACTTACCCCATAAAAATGGGGATGAACTAGTGTTATATGTGTGTAACTGAAAGATATATCTTTTTTCCAGTAGAAAGAAATCTATTTCCATTTTTTAAAATGCTGCCAGAAATTTTAGAATAACCATTACTACTCTCTAGACTCCCCAACTGGTACCATGCTATATAGTTAAATATTTCATTGCTGAGATTATACCTAATTATTTCCCCAAATGCAACATTTACCTAGTCCAGTGGCCACAGATGACATAGTAATATGCTTTTAAATGGCATATTCCTAACAGACAATGTTTATGTATATAAAATATATGAGGAAGTAAATGCAAAGTATACCTTTCTTAAATATCACTAATATTTAAAAGCTTAAAAGATGAAAGTCAACAATTATTTCCCTCATGCAGGCTAAGTAGATTGAATTCTATTTTCTAATCTTATGAGTTCCCTAAACAAGATCTTCAAATCCAGTGAGGATTATTGAATTTTCTCCTACTACCCAATTTATTGTGTTATTTTGTCTTCTGTAGTCCCGACTACTGAACTTAAGTGCTTATTTTCCTTGAATTTTTCAAAGACATTTATAAATTAATTTTCAAGTTCTCCCATTCTCTCATTCTTTCCTGGTGACACTTGACTGGTTATACTCCATTGGTGGAGTTAAAATTATACTAGATGTCCTGTCTAAACAACTGAACACTATTTGATTTCATTCATTGTGATTCTTACCCAATCCCCAACCTAAATTGAGGGAGAGCTATCTAAGGAATAGTCCTCTATTTTATTAATATTTATAAACTGCAATAACTAGTTCAGTGGTTTATGCTTAGTAGGGATTTTTACAAAGTGTTAATAAATCACATATTTTATGTTTCTGTTTTTACTTTTCACTTTATGTTGCATGAAATAATTAGAAAGTTTTACTTATTTTAATATGTGTGCATGCTCAGTTATGTCTGACTTTTTATCACTCCCATGGACTGTACCCTGCCAGGCTCCTATGTCCTTGGAATTTTCCAGGGAAGAATACTGGAGTGAGTTGCCATTTCTTCCTCCAGGAGATCTTCCTGACTCAGGCATCAAACCCACGTCTCTTGTGTCTCCTGCATTGACAGACAGATTTTTACTACTGCGTCACCTGGGAAGCCCAATTATTTTAGTATAGTTATCATCAAATACAGAAATCCTATGAAACACCACTTACAATTCATTATATTGCAACAGGAATCAGACTTTAAGAATTTATTTAAAGACTGCAATATAACATTTGTGAGTATATATAAATTTGTTCTTATTTCTATCTTCACTGAAAGAAGTGTCAATAAGTTGGTTTAGAAATTTTTAAAATTCACATATTAATTTTTCACATTGGAACTGATTGAGATTCTCCCTTTCATATTCAATTAAAATTGAATTGAGCCTATTAAATGTGGCAGCTTTTATAATTAATATAAAACATTTAATTTATTGCTGCTCAAAGCTTTAAACAAAGTAGCAGGCAGTGTAAACTGCATCTATTCTTTTTCATTAAGGATGAAGAAGCATTATAGGATGCAAGCCAAGGGATACCTATTAGGTTACAAGAGGACTAAAAAGCAAAATTTCTAAATTAAAATTGAATAAGTTAGACCTAAGAAGAGAAAAATCAAAGAAGAAATCTGTTACAACGGAGCTCATTTGCAGCAATCCCAGGAAGCTAACATGTATTTTAATATGTGCTATCTTGTGGCCAACGGCTTTCAAGAGCAAGAGGAGAAACTGCAGGTGATAACTGGGTTAATGCCTCAATCAGGGACATCTCTGAAGGGTGCCTTATGGGATTGCCTGAAGCCTCTGAACTGCATCACAATTCAACTTCCCCTTCTTCCTACTGCTGCAACATTACTATTACCCTGGTGTTTTCCTGGGAACACTACTAAATATACCTTATGCATCCAAATCTTAGAGCCTATTTCCCTGGGAACCCAACCGTTGCTAGTTGGTAGAAGTCTTTTTAGGAATCAGAACCTAAAATGAAAATTTGAAACTGGATTATCAACAGCTAGTCCAGGAATGAGGAGCCTATCATTGACCCAAAGTAGAGAATCATAGCCATTAACATGCTGTTGGACCACAATTGCTAAACTATTCAACAGTGATAACCTTGAATAGAATTACTATGAAAGAGACTGTGCAGGCTAGTATGCATTATCTCAGGTTTTAAGAGACAGAGGATGTAATAGCTATAAGACTAGTTTATACAGAAGCATGAATGACTTTGCTTACTGGTCAAGCCTGAGAACAGGAAGATGAAAAATCTGGGACATAGACATCGTAAAAAGACATACAAATGGAGTTATGGAGAGGTATGACCTTTTATGATGCTGTGTCCCCAGTTAAGTAGAGTCTATACGCCTGAAACCAAGTGGAAGCCATATGAATTTTCCTTATTAGTCTCGCTCCCAATTACTCATCTAGATTATTTGTACTTCCTGACCCTGAAACTCTAATCTCTGCCATTCTAGATGTTGCAATTTTTAGAAGTTGAATGCTTACAGGAGTCTATTTTTGTCACCTGATCACTTTGAACCCTGTGACAAAAGCCCCTGTGTGAAATAGAAGAGGTATTATGCTGCCAAAGATAAGGATAATTGACCATAAGATTAGATACGATTGCTCTAATATAATGGGGGCTTGGAAAATAGAATTTATACCATATTAATCCCCTGGGTCACTATTTGATTTCCCCTGCCCAATTTTGATGGTTAGTGAGCACATGATCACCAGTGATCTAGGAAGAACGTGAAGGTCAAAAGACTCAGGCCTCTTAGGTATTCAAATTGGATTCTTCTCAATAGGTAAGCCACCTAGACCAGCAGAGATTTTAGTCAACAGTGAAGGAAATTTAAAACATACAGTAGAGGGGGCAAATAATGAAAACAGCTGCCATCATGAGATTGGCTGTGATGGGGATATTTTTGTTAATGTTCCCCTTATAAATAGTCCAGAAAAGAAGTCAGCTGGAATCTTGGAGAATATATTCCCAGATCAGGTGAAGTTATTATACAAAGGAAATTGATTCTCACTAGTCAAGAAAGAGACTGTATTGAACATTGTACATTCGTATAAGATCTACTTTCAAGTCCAAAGCACTCATACTCTATCTGCCAGGACTGATGGTTGCAGAAAATCACAGAGGAGACTCAAGAAATTTCCCATGGTCAAAGGTAGTAGCTTCCCTACAGTTACAACCTCTCTCAGGGACAGCTCACCTCCAAATACTGGTCCATGAAGAGGTACAAAGACCCAACTTTCCTGCTTCCATTTGGGATGTCTCTGATGTGCCATCTGCTAAGGCCTCCATTGCATGTACTGCAATTCAAATTCTTTCTCTGTCTAATCCAGCTTTCCTCAATCATAAATGGGATGGACGAGTGACAGAATGGCGATTATGAAAGTGTACATTTAATCACAAGCTAGTCTTCATTGAGGATCTGTGTATCCTTTAAAATATATCCTTTTCTGAATATTTCATGGAAAAGTCATTATATACTTCCAGGTATACACATATCCAGTTTGAAAATACTGATCTGTTTTGTCCACTGCATTTGTAATCCTCATTATAAAACATTTTGTGAAAAATAAAGTAAAACATTAGGTAGAATTAGTCCTGGAATACTTTGTTTGCATTTTTTAAAATATTTTATCAGATATGGCCATTTATTTATTTGTCATGTCTTCCATTAAGTGTCAGAAATTTGCATTTTATTCAAAGATTATATCAAAGTATCACAACATTTTCTGTCTTTAATCAATCAATATCACTTTGAAATGAATATATAAACAATGTGTGTAGAAAAGGTATGCATTCTATTGAAGTAAAATTATCAACGAAAGAACATAAAGGTGGTATTATTCAAGCAACTTATTTTTTTATAAACCCAATCCTTTGTTGTTGCTTTAGGGGAAAGGCTAAGGCAATTCAGGCAGCAGGATGATATTAGGTATGACTGGAATCTCACTAGGCAGATGTGCAGTCACTGTAAATGCTGATAATGTTCTTGTTTAGTACAGAATGTTTATAATTTCTCACGTAATAAATGACAGCCTGTGACAGATTTCTTCCAAATAAAGGTCAGATTTTGCACTAGCCTGTCATAATTGATCTTTGTACAAAAATGGAAATGGGAAAGTCCCAAGAATTTCTGTAGATATGTCTTTCAAGACTCCCTTTCTTCCCTGCAGACTATTTTCTACATATACCTTAAGGATTTAATACTTTCTTATCCTTCCTACATTATAACAACACATTTTCAAACAAGTAATATTTGTAAGTAAATTTTGCAAGGATATTTTACAACATATATTGTTTTAATGAAGATGCCCAATGTTTCTGGAGAATTAGCACAGTCAACCTTGTAATGAATTGTCAGTCAACCTTGTAAATACAAGTCATAGTTATCCTTAGAATTGTAACAAATATTTACAGGTCATCTGCTGTAGCTATTCTCACCTGGGGCAATTCCTGGTAAAGACCAGGGATCCTACTGCTACTGTTGCTGCTGCTTAGTAGCTAAGTCATGTCATATCATATAAAAAATAGGAGAGGTCCCTACCATGATTATCCAGCCTATGGTATCAGTAGTATTATTGCTGAGACGCCTGATCTAGTGTAAGCTTAGAATTTTAGGTGATATTTAAGATACATTTTCATTAGAATCATTTCAGTTTTCAAGTGCTTCAGAGATAAAGTTTTTCAACAACTTCAGAAAATAAAGTTTCATTATATTACCACTTTAATAATAAGGAACTCCGTAATAGTTTTAGATATTTTAACTGGCCTAAGTCTATGATTTCTGAGTCATTTATCTATCTATTTAACTTGGACATAAATATAAGTAACATAACTGTATATCAATGATATAGCTAGTAATTTAGGACAAGTTTTTTGTTTTGTAAACCCTTCATAATTTATTCAGATTTATAAAAACTCCCCTGCCCAGACCTAGTCAACCTGTAAAAAAAGAAACATAGGGTTTTTGTGACATATATGATGTTAATATTAGATCTTTCAGTTCAGTTCAGTTCAGTTGCTCAGTCATGTCCAACCCTTTGCGACCCCATGGACTGCAGCACACCAGGCCAACTCCTGGAGTTTACTCAAACTCATGCCACTGAGTCAGTGATGCTATCCAAGCATCTCATCCTCTGTCATCCCCTTCTCCTCCTGCCTTCAGTCTTTCCCAGCATCAGGGTCTTTTCAAATCAGTCAGCTTTTCGCATCAGGTGGCCAAAGTATTAGAGTTTCAGCTTCAACATCAGGCCTTCCAATGATTATTCAGGACTGATTTCCTTTAGGATGGACTGGTTGGATCTCCTTGCAGTCCAAGGGACTCTCAAGAGTCTTCTCCAACACCACAGTTCAAAAGTATCAAGAATTTCATTGATTAGTTCTTTACTTTCAAAAAATGTAATTGTACTCTATTTTATTTTCTCAGCATTCATTAATATTCTTATGTTTTTAGTGTTTACTTCTTTTTATGAGTGACATACAGGTATGTGGTTTATTTTATATTATTCATATTATTATCTGTTTTCTGTGTACCTATATATTTAACTTTTCCTCATTTTGCCTACGTTCAAAATTTAAAAATATAACATAATTGATAAAAGTATCTTCCCTCCTAATAACTTGTTGTATATACATACATACATATATACGCATAATATATATATGTGTGTATATATATATATATATTTATACACACACACCTATATGTATTTTGTTTGCTTATTATTTTAGTTAGTCACTAAGTCTTGTTGCACTCTTTGCAACACTATGGACTGTAGCCCTCCAGACATGCCTGTTCATGGAATTCTCTAGGCAAGAATACTGGAGTGGGTAGCCATTCCCTTTTCTAGGGGATCTTCCCAACCCAGATATATGTACATGTGCTGTGCTTAGTCGCTCAGTATTGTCTGACTCTGCAATTCCGTAAACTATAGCCCGCCAGGCTCATCTGTCCATGGGGATTCTCCAGGTAAGAATACTGAATACTGAAGTTGGTTGCCATGCCCTCTTCTTATATGTGTGTGTGTGTGTGTGTGTGTGTAATTTTAGTATTTAAGAGATTAAAACATTTAACTTTCATCTGTTACAGTTTAAACATGAAAATGTTATTTCACTAATACAGCTAGAAACTCAGAATATTTCTTTCCATTTACTCTTCTATATTCTGAATTATTGTAATGTAAGATTTTAAATCCACAAAACACTACTATTATTTTGTACCTTCATTTACATTATCACTGTTTTTTTGTATTTATTCTGCTTTTTTTTTCTCCCATTGTTCTCTTTATCACAAATGGCTGTTTCCATGTGGGGTCATTTTCTTCAGTCTTAACAAATCACTTTCAAATTTTCTTAGTCCGAGCTGTATATCAGGTTTTCATTCCAGCCATTTGATTTTAGCTTTATCTTGAAAAACACTTACTTGGGTGTAGAATTCAAGATAGGTGTTTATTTCTTTTAGCACTTGAGGAATACCACTCCATTGTATTCACATTTCCATTTCTGCTGAAAAAATATTTGCTATCCTGATATTACTCCTTTGAAGATAATACACACTCTTCTCTGGCTGCTTTTACAATATTCAATTTGTTTGATTTTCAGCAATCTTACTGTTGTGTGTCTTTAGGTATAGTTTTCTCAGAACTTATTTGTGCTTGGAGTCTGCAGACTCTTGAACATATGGCCAGAGGTCTTCAGTCAGTTTTCAGCAATTTTTTCTTTCCATAATATCATTGTCCCTTTTCTTTCATCCTCCTGGTACTCAAATTGCTACTATTTTAGGCTTTTTCATGGTATTCTATCAGTATTTAATGTTGTTTTATAAAGTTTCCATTTTTTTCCTTGTGCTTTAGTATCTATTCTATGGATGTAATTTATTGGCATATTTTCCAATTTACAAATCTTGAATTCAAATGTGGCTGATCTCTTATTAAACTGATTTAAAATTAAATATTAAACAGATATTTAAAATTTTTAGAATATTGGTTTAATGGATCTTAAAAATCTGATAAAATTATTCATTTTTTATTTTATTATTCTATCTCATTCTGTGCTTGTTTTTAAAAACATCTGCATCATATTCTTGTCTGTTTCATATTATCTTGTTCTTAGTTACACAACTCCATCTTTTGTCATATGTAGTAAGTGTGTTATTGAATGTCAGAGATACCATGTGTTAAAAATTCACTAGTTAATGGATGTTCTTCCAGAGAGCAGGGCAATGTAGTATTGGTTTACAATCTTAATTTTGTGCTCATAGAAGCTGGATCTGGTAGAACTTGGCATATTATTTAGTATTTGGGTCTTTTTCTTTAATTGATAAATAATTGATTAGAACATTGTGTATATATAAATGAATTATACAGGTAAAGTTACATATTTAAGGTATATTTTATATAAATATCTAAAAAAATATATAGACATATGCAGTGAATGCCCCAACCAGTAATGCTGAAGAACCTGATATTGAATGGTTCTATGAAGACCTACAAGAAATTCCAGAACTAACATCCCCCAAAAGATGTCCTTTTCATTTTAGGGGACTGAATGCAAAACTAGGAAGTCAAGAGATACCTGGAATAATAGGAAAATTTGGCCTTGGAGTACAGAATGAAGCAGGGCAAAGGCTAACAGAGTTTTGCCAACAGAACACACTGGTCATAGCAAAAACTCTCTTTAAACAACACAAACAAGACTCTACACATGGAAATCACCAGATGGTCAATACTGAAATCAGGCTGATTATAGTTTTTACAGCCAAAGATGGAGAAGCTCTATACAGTCAGCAAAAATAAGACTGGGAGCTGACTGTGCTTCAGATAATGAAATCCTTATTGCCAAATTCAGACTTAAATTAAAGAAAGCAGGGAAGCCATTCACGTATGAACTAAATCAAATCCCTTATGATTATACAGTGGAAGTGACAAATAGATTCAAAGGGTTAGATCTGATAGACAAAGTGCCTGAAGAACTATGGATAGATGTTCATGACATTGTACAGGAGGCAGTGATCAAGACTATCCCCAAGAAAAAGAAATGCAAAAAGGCAATATGGTTGTCTGAAGAGGCCTTATAAATAGCTGAGAAAAGAAGAGAAGCTAAAGGAAAAGGAAAAAGGAAAGATACACCCATCTAAATGCAGAATTCAAAAGAATAGCAAGGAGAGATAAAAAAGCCTTTTTCAGTGATCAATGCAAGAAATAGAGGAAAACAATAGAATAGGAAAGACTAGAGATCTCTTCAAGAAAATTAGAGATACCAAGGAAATATTGCAGGCAGTGATGGGCACAATAAAGGACAGAAATAGTATGGACCTAAGAGAAGCAGAAGATATTAAGAAGAGGTGGCAAGAATACACAGAAGAAGTATACAAAAAAGATCTTCATGACCCAGATAACCACGATGGTGTGATCACTCACTTAGAGCCAGACATCCTGGAATGTGAAGTCAAGTGAGCCTTAGGAAGGATCACTACAAACAAAGCTACTGGGGGTGATAGAGATCCAGTGGAGCAATTTCAAATCCTAAAAGATGATGCTGTGAAAGTGCTGCACCCAATATGCCAGCAAATTTGGAAAGCTCAGCAGTGGCCACAAGACTGGAGAAGGTCAGTTTTCATTCCAATCCCAAAGAAAGGCAATGCCAAAGAATGCTCAAACTACCACATAATTTCACTCATCTCACATGCTAGCAAAGAAATGCTCAATTTTCTCCAAGTCAGGCTTCAACAGTGCATGAACTGTGAACGTCCAGATGTTCAAAGTGGATTTAGAAAAGCCAGAGAAACTAGAGACCAAATTGTCTGCCCCAGCTTGATTCCCTGGAGAATGGCATAGCAAACGACCTAAAAGCATTCTTGCCTGGAGAATTCCATGGACAAAGGAGCCTGGTAGGTTGCAAAGGATTCCATGAGATTGCAAAGATTCAGTACTGACTGAGTGACTAACACAATACTTGTCCTGAAAATAAAGATCTAAGAATTCATAACTTCATACAATTTGTTCTACCAGTAAATATTGCATTGTCTTATCTTTTCAACTAGTTTTTTTCAAACATCATACACATAGTAAAAGACTACTCATCCACTGTCAGTTCATATAAACCCTTCCTTTATGTGGAATTGTATTACATAATTTTCTATTCATTAAAAAACAAAAACAAAAAACATCAATCTTCATAAATCAGGCAAAAATGCAGAAATGATGAAAAATTACAACCTGCTTTCAAGTACTATTAAAGATATCCCCACAAAAGACAATAATACAAGGCTAAATAATGTAATTATTTTATTGATGTCCAGGGGAAGTGAAGCACAAATAAAAGAGAGGATTTCAAGCTGGATGATCTGGAAATGCTAGGTGGAAGGACTGGTTAATTTAATCCTGTGACATAAAAGTATTTACCTTGATGTAAAGGCAAATTCCTTAGTTCATGTAATTCTTCTCATTACTTAATTTATACCATCTCCAAACTTAACTACTGGAATGGGTGAATTTAATTCAGATGACCATTATATCTACTACTGTGGGCAAGAATCCCTTGGAGAAATGAAGTAGCCCTCATAGCCAACAAAAGAGTCCAAAATGCAGTACTTGGGTACAATCTCAAAAAAGACAGAATGATCTCTGCTCATTTCCAAGGCAAACCATTCTATATCACAGTAATCCAAGTATATGCCCCAATCACTAATGCTGAAGAAGCTGAAGTTGAATAGTTCTATGACTCTTACAAGACCTTCTAGAACTAACACCTAAAAAAGATGTCCATTTCACCATAGGGGACTGGAATGGAAAAGTAGGAAGTCAAGAGATACCTGGAGTAACAGGAAAGTTTTGCCATGGAGTACAAAATGAAGCAGGGAAAAGACTAATAGGGTATTGCAAAGACAATGCACGCGTCATAGCAAACACCCTCTTCCAACAACACAAGAGACAATTATACACATGGACATCACCAGATGGTCAACACCAAAATCAGATTGATTATATTCTTTGTAGCCAAAGATGGAGAAGCTCTATATAGTCAGCAAAAACAAGACTGGGGGCTGACTGTGGCTCAGATCATGAACTCCTTATTGCCAAATTCAGACTTGAACTGAAGAAAGTAGGGAAATCCACTAGACCATTCATGCATGACCTAAATCAAATCCCTTATGATTATACAGTGGAAGTGACAAATAGATTCAAGGGATTAAATCTGATGACAAAGTGCATGAAGACCTATGGAGGGAGGTTTGTGCCACTGTACAGGAGGCAGTGATCAAGACAATCCCCAAGAAAAAGAAATTCAAAAAGGCAAAATGGTGTCTGAGGAGGCCTTACAAATAGCTGAGAAAAGAAGAGAAGCTAAACGCAAAGGAGAGAATGAAAAATACACCCTTCTGAATGCAGAGTTCAAAACAATAGCAAGGAGAGATAAGAAAGCCTTCTTCAGTGATCAGTGCAAAGAAATAGAGGGAAACAATAGAATGGGAAAGACTAGAGATCTCTTCAAGAAAATAAGAGATACCAAGGGAACACTGTATGCAGTGATGGGCCCAATAAAGGATAGAAATAGTTTGGACCTAAGAGAAGCAGAAGATATTAAGAAGAGGTGGCAAGAATACACAGAAGAAGTATACAAAAAAGATCTTCATGAACCAGATGACCACAATAGTGTGATCACTCACTTAGAGCCAGACATCCTGGAATGTGAAGTCAAGTGAGCCTTAGGAAGCATCTCTACAAACAAAGCTACTGGAGGTGATGGAGTTCCAATGGAGCTATTTCAAAGCCTAAAATATAATGCTGTGAAAATGCTACACTCAATATAGCAGCAAATTTGGAAAACTCAGAAGTAGTCGTAGGACTGGAACAGGTCAGTTTTCATTCTAATCCCAAAGAAAGGCAATGCCAAAGAATGCTCAAAATACCACACAATTGCACTCATCTCACATTCTAGCAAAGAAATGCTCAAAATTCTCCAAGTCAGGCTTCAAGAGTATGTGAACAGTGAATTTCGACCTGTTCAAGTTTGATATAGAAAAGGCAGAGGAACCAGAGATCAAATTGCCAACATCTATTGGATCATAGAAAAAGCGAGAGAGTTCAAGAAAAACACCTATTTCTGCTTTATTGACTATTCCAAAGCCTTTGACTGTGTGGATCACAACTAACTGTGGACAATTCTTCAAGAGATGGGAATACCAGACCACCTGACCTACCTTCTGAGAAATCTGTGTACAGGTCAAGAAGCAACAGTTAGAACTGGACATGGAACAACAGACTGGCTCCGAATTGGGAGAGGAGTACGTCAAGGCTGTAGATTGTCTCCCTGCTTATTTAACTTATATGCAGAATACATCATGCAAAATGCCAGGCTGGATTAAACACAAACTGAAATCAAGATTGCCGGGAGAATATCAATAACCTCAGATATGCAGATGACAGTACCCTTATGGCAGAAAGCGAAGAACTAAAGAGCCTCCTGATGAAAGTGAAAGAGGAAAGTGAAAAAGTTGGCTTATAATTCAATATTCAAAAAACTTAGCTCATGGCATCTGTCCCATCACTTCATAGAAAATAGATGGGGAAACAATGGAAACAGTGATAGACTTTATTTTTTTGGGCTCCAAAATCACTGCGGATGGTGACTACAGCCATGAAATTCAAAGACACTTGCTCCTTGGAAGAAAAGCTATGACCAAGCTAGACAGCATATTAAAAAACAGAGACATTACTTTGCCAAAAAAGGCCCATCTAGTCAAAGCTATGGTTTTTCCAGTAGTCATGTATGGATCTGAGAGTTGGACTATAAAGAAAGCTGAGCGCCAAAGAATTGATAATTTTGAACTATGGTTTGGAAAAGACTCTTGAGTGTCCCTTGGACTTCAAGGAGATCAAGCCAGTCAATCCTAAAGGAAATCCATCCTCAATATTCATTGGAAGGATTGACTTTGAGGCTGAGGCTCCAATATTTTGGCCACATGATGCAAAGACTGACTCTTTAGAAAAGACACTGATCCTGGAAAGATTGAAAGCAGTAGGAGAAGGGGATGACCAAGGATGATATGGTTGGATAGCATCACCAACTCGATGGACATGAGTTTGAGCAAGCTCTGGGAGTTGTTGATGGACAGGGAAGCCTGGCATCCTGCAATCCATGGGATAGCAAACAGTCGGACTGGTCTGAATGATTTAACTGAATTTATGTGAACTTAACTACTTATACTAATTTACAACTTTTGGGTAACCTCTGTATCATTACTTATATTGTATGGATTAACAGTTATAATATGGAGTTTTGAGTGTTTGTGTGTGTGTATATATATATAGCATATCTGTGTTTTTATCTATTTATTTTACTTCCAAAGCAAAAACTTTTCTCTTGTTACCAGATTTCTTTGTTTTTTTAATACAATACTTAGTAACATTTAAATCTGTTTTTAAATAATTGATAGAACTTCATTATGCAAAAAGAATATTGATGTATGTAATTCAATTCATAGTTAAGAATAATTGATATCTGATATTTTCTTGAGAAAAAGTTTTCTAGGAAACTTCAGGGAAAGAAGAATACCTGCATTCTCAAAGGTGAAAGGAATATCATATATCATGCTCTGTAAAGACACAGGAAGTAGAGAAATAACAATATAAACTAACCAACATGCATTGAGCTTAGCGTCTGATTAAATCCTTCTCTGCAGGCTTTCATTTCTGCCTCAGATAAAAAGAGAACCATTTGATTCATTAATTCCTATTTCTATTCTATATTCAGTTTATATAATAATAGCAATTTAATTTTATATCTAGGTAAACTCAAATGCTTCTGTAGTTGGAGAAACTGAAAACCTGACATGTAAATGTGTATGACTGAGGACATTAAGTGGTAGAGTGAATTGCTGGGTCCCATTACTGTTGGTTGGTATAATTTTTTTAACTGTATTATTCGAAAGACCTTTAAATCAAGAATAATTTAATAACGAGGATTCTCCTATATCAGTGTTGAAGAAAGCAAAAGTTTGCTAAAGTAGGCTCTTCCTTGGTGATTTCATTTATACAAGGAACATGCTTGTTTTCTGATTACTCCCAGGATCCCGATGCCTTATCCATTCCTGGGGACAAATCAAAGAAGAAAAATGGAAGGTCACCTTTGGGTCACCGCTATTCAGTTTGCTGTGCCAGGCTGAACACCCAGGCCATTAAATATGAAAATCCACTCATTGTCTCAGGCCTGATTGTATCCTGTCTTTCAGATCAGACTCACCATAGTCATAGCAACCCTAATGGGCGGATGTGCAGTGGACCACATCATTTGCAGGGTGTCTTTAACTGAGAAAAGTTTTGTTGAAAATATGTGTGATTAATGCCTTCAACTATTATCTCTAATTGAACAGACATGAAAGAAGTTCACTTTGTCGGCCCAGATAAGCCTAGTGCATGGCTATTAAAGGCATATTCAGCCCTTGCTGAATTAATCTATTATTGCTTCTTGTCTTTGGTAACCATAACATGTTGTTGGAAGGCTGTGCAAAATTTGAGTAACTGTTTGAAACACAGCTCCAGTAATCCTCTAGACATGGGCATAAGAGACGAGAGAAAAGCTGTTTAGTGCATAATTAAATGTGCTGTGCTGTTTGCATTAGCATTAAGCAGTGATAGTTTATTTTAATGTGTTTATATCAGTGATGCATCACCTTAACATCATCATCTACTCAGCAGGGTTCACAGAGTTCTCTATCCATAATATAACTAAAAGAGACAATCAATAGAGAGACTCAAACTCTATGGCAGGGTTTGTGGGTGTGACAGATTCCGAGAGAGAGACCATATAAACTGTAGAAAACTGAAAACTTTTTCATAGATATGTGGCTGACATGGGATCAATATCTATATACTTCTTGTAGAATACGAACTTATGGGAAGGACAGATTTTGAAAAATAAGTCCTTATATATTGGCCTGAATTGATTTCTGAAGTCTGTCTGGCTAAACACTGAATACTAGAAGAACTTGGGCTATGATCAGATGGACAAAAAAAATGATTCCTATGGAGAATTAAATGGAGACTTAAAGATAGCTATGTCTAGAGCAGGTATAAACAAAAAAGTGATGGATATGTTCTGTTATTTTGAACAAGTAAGAGCAAATTCTGCTCTATCATGTGAACAATAGCATTTATGATAATTTTGTGTTGAGCAATAGAAAATGTAGAGAAATTAAATACAGCAAGTTAAACTTGCAGAAGAAATTAGCTAATTTTTAAAATAAATTCTAATGCATAATTTTCTCCTATCAAATATGACTTTCTATAATTTGCTCAGCTCGGTTGCTCAGTCATGTCTGACTCTTTGCGACCCCATGGATTTAACCTGACAGGCTCCTTTGGCCATGGGATTTTCCAGGGAAAATTACTAGAGTGGAGTGTAATTTCCTCCTCCCCTTCTATAATTTCTATCATCTAATTAACTATACATTTATAATATAGTAAAAATTAAATCTGTACATAACACATTAATACTTATGTGAAAGGACATTCCAAAATGACTGAAGGGCAAGGCATAAATAACCAAACATAAATGTATGGACATAAATTTAGTAAAAGTTGAAGTGCAAGATATTTAATGTAAGTGTCAAATTTCTGGAGTAAAATATTGTCAAAAACTACATAAAGAAATTACATAAACAAAATTAAGAGAAAGTGAAAGTCTGCATGAAACGCTTGTAATACACAACAGTAGAGTGTTTTGTTCACAAAATTTGAAATATTGCAAAATTGAAAAATCACATTCAATTTAAAAAAGTAAAAAATTGTGAACAGTTATTTTAAAAAGCTGGTCTTCCGAGTGGCCATGTGTGGTTGTGAGAGCTGGACCATAAAAAAGGCAGGACACCAAAGAATTGATGCCTTCGAAATGTGATGCTGGAGAAGACTTCTGAAAGTCTCTTGGACAGCAAGGAGATCAAAACAGTCAATCTTAAGAGAGACTAACCTTGAATATTCATTGTAAGGACTGATGCTAAAGCTGAAACTCCAGTATTTTGGTCATTGGCTCTGAACAGACAACTCATTGGAAAAGTCCCTGATGCTGGAAAAGATAGAGGGTTGAAAGAAATGAGGGTGTCAGAGGGTGAGATGGCTGGACTGCATCACCTGTACAATGAGCACGAATTCGGGCAAACTCCAGAAATGGTGAGGGATAGGGAGGCCTGGTGGGCTGCAGTCCATGTGCTTGCAAAGAGTCAGACAAGACTGGGTGACTGAACAACGACCTTCTTAAAAACATTCCAATGTATTATGTAACTTTGCCTTTATAATAAGCAATAATCAATGATGTATTATTTTGTCCTAATAGAGTGACAAAAGTTTATATCCATTATCAGCTAAGCATGCAAGTAAGAACATTTTAATATATTCCTGATGCCAAGTAAATTGACCACAGCATTGAATGGGGACATTTTTGAGTACTCTATATCAAATTTAAAAGAATTATTTTTCACTGAAACATATTAAATACATTCAACGTAAGAAACCTCTTCCATAGAAATACAACTCTGTACATTTCTTTTTAAAAATCACATGCTGCTGCTGCTGTTAAGTCACTTCAGTTGTGTCTGACTCTCTGCGACCCCATAGACTGCAACCCACCAGGCTCCTCTGTGTCTACTTAAAGCTATGGTTTTTTCAGTACTCATGTATGGATGTGAAAGTTGGACTATAAAGAAAGCTGAACACCAAATAATTTATGCTTTTTAACTGTGGTGTTGGAGAAGACTCTTGAGAGTCCCTTGGACTGCAAGAAGATCCAACCAGTCCATCCTAAAGGAAATCAGTCCTGAATATTCCTTGGAAGGACTGATGTTGAGGCTGAAACTCCAGTACTTTGGCCACCTGATGAGAAGAACTGACTAACTGGAAAAGACCCTGATACTGGGAAAGACTGAATGTGGGAGGAGAAGGGATGACAGAGGATGAGTTGGTTGAATGGCATCATCAAGTTAATAAATATGAGTTTGAGTAAACTCCAGAGTTGGTGATGGACAGGGAAGGCTGGCTTGCTGCAGTCTATGGGGTCACAAACAGTTGGACATGACTGAACTGAACTGAACTACCTAATTATCTAACTACCTAAACTGAACTACTTAACTAAATTTACCTAATTTCATTACAGCAAATTTTGATGAGTATTTTAATGTCATTCTGTGCAAATATTTTCTAATTTCTCATGCTATTTCTTCTGTAATACAAAGGTAGTTTCGAAGCTTGTGGTTTGACATTTATACATTATTCCCTTGATGTTTTTCTTGATATTTATCTGCAGTTTAATTTTGGTTGCATTACAGAGCAAGAAATATATTGTTCAACCTTTTTAAATTTGAAGAATGATTTCATTGTCCAGGATATGTCCTGTTTCAGTCATTTTTTCCATATATTCAAAACTATATCCAAAAAAATATGTGTATGACAGTAGTGTTTTATAGTTGCTTATTTGTCCAAGTTGCTTAATAAGGTTTTTCAATTCTTCTGTTTCCTTTCCAATTTTCTGTCTGGTTGGTCAGTCAACTCATAAGAAAATAATTTTTAAATATCCAATTATAATTGTGGCTGGTCTATTTTTTGTTCCATATGTTGTGGAAATTTCTAAGTGCCCCTACACTTTTATTTTTTATAGTCTTGCACTCCTGATCCTCCATCATGATGAAATAACCTTCACCTGTAGTAACATTTTTTCTTGATATCTATTGTGTCTGACATAAGTTTAGCCACTTTAGCTCTCCAATGTTCGCTTTTTTGCATGTAGCTCAGTGGTCTGCAAATACAGGAGACACAAGAGATATGGGTTCAATCCCTGGGTTGGGAAGATCCCCTGGAGTGGAAAATGGCAACCCACTCCAGTGTTCTTGCCTGGAAAATCCCACGGACAGAGAAGCCTGGTGGGCTATAGGCTGCTGCTGCTGCTAAGTCGCTTCAGTCGTGTCCGACTCTGTGCGACCCCGTAGACGGCAGCCCACCAGGCTCCCCCGTCCCTGGGATTCTCCAGGCAAGAACACTGGAGTGGGTTGCCATTTCCTTCTCCAATGCATGAAAATGAAAAGTGAAAGTGAAGTCACTCAGTCGTGTCCAACTCTTCGCGACCCCATGGACTGCCGCCTACCAGGCTTCTCCGTCCATGGGCTTTTCCAGGCAAGAGTACTGGAGGGGGGTGCCATTGCCTTCTCCGGGGCTATAGGTTATGGGGTTGAAAGAGTCAGATATGACTGAGCACACACAGCACATCTTTTTCCTTTAGTGTTATTATCAATCTGTTATTACATTGTAAAAAAAATCATGTATTTCTCCTGTGGACCACTTTTAGCTTTACCTTCAGTCAGATTAATATTCTTTGTTGGAATAAAATAATTTGGTTTCTTCACACAACTAAGTGTGTATTTGAATTTATGTCTATCATTTGACTATTCTGTTTGTCTCATCACCCTTTTGTTTTTTTATTCTCACTTTACTGATATCTGTTTTGCTAAATATTTAACATACTATTTTGAAGTTATATATTGTGCTATTTTAGTAGTTGCTCTAAGAATTTTAATATGCACTTTTTACTTACCATAGTTTCTTTTGTTAATATGCACTTTATCCTAATCATATTTTACATACAATAGCTCCACTTCTCCCTTTCTTTATACTATTGCTATCATGCATATTAAAATTTATATTTTGTTGTTAAAGCAGCAACACAGTTACATGTGTTCTTTTAAGCAGTCATATGTCTTCTATAGAAATTAAAGAAAAATATACAACATATATACCATATATATCTATTAGAATACTTTATATTTATGATCTTTATTTATCCATATGCTTACTGCTTCTGTTTCTCTCTATATTGGTTCCTATGGATCTGAGTTACTATGTGGTGTCATTTTCATTCAGCGTAAATGACTATTTTTTTGTGTTTCTTATAGCATGGGTCTGTTGGCAATAAATTTTTTCAGTTTTTGTTTATGTAAACATGTCTTTATTTTGCCTTCAATTTGAGGGATAATTGGTTGAATATAAATTTACTGACTGATTTTTGTTGTCAGCATCTTCAGTGTGCCTTTCCATGTCTTTTGACATAAGTATTTTTGATAAGAAGATAACCATTAATTTTATCATTGCATCTCTGTGATGTGTCATTTTTCTCTTGCTGCTTTCAAGACTTTCTCTTTTTATGTTGGCTTTCAGCACAGTAGTATCATGTGAATTTCTTTGTACTAATCCTATTTTGTTCCTGGCTTCCTAGAATTGAACTTTTTTTTAGCATTGAAGCAATGCTAAATGTAGGCAAAAATTATGATAAAAAACCTAAAGGGAATAAAATAGTCACCCTTTGTTGTCTAAATTGCATTTAGAAATGAAATAAATTTGCAACTTTTTTCTGGTTTTGCATTTTAGCTGAACTCCCTATGCTCTCCTTTGTGCATGTGTATCATAGCAGTCAACCAGGGTTGTGTGGCAGTATTAATATCACAGTGCTACATGGCTCTCTCACTTCCAAAATATTGGCATTAAATCAAAATTCATCACTTCTGGCAGATAAAGTTGTGGGTGTGGGCACCTTTGGTAAGGGAATGAAAGGTCCATCAGGTAAGAGGCTCACAGACTCATGGATCTTATACAAGTTAGCAGATTTTTATGAATAAATAACAGTCAATCTTCATTATTCAACTATTCCATATATTTGAGTTTGCCCACTAACTAAAAATAATTCATAATCCCCAAATTAATACTCACGGTCTTCAGCACTTACTTACTCAGATACATATGGAATGGTAAAAACTGAGTGGCACAATTTCCTAGCTGAGGTCAAACAGGATAATGCTCTGCCTTCTTATTTAAAATGCATTTTTGTGCCTTTTTTTTCTCTCTTTTTTTTGGTGATTTCACTGTTCAAAATGTCCCCTAAGCATCGTGCTGAAGGGCTGTCTAATTTACCCAAGCACAACAGGCGATGATGTACCTTGCCAAGAAATATGTTTAGTTACACAAACTCCATTCAGTCATGAGTTATAATGCTGTTGACAATGAGTTTTATGTTAATGAATCAATAAATATATTCAATCAAAATCTTTAAACAGAAACCAATGTAAAATAAGGTATTATACTGATCTGTTGATGAAAGTTCCAAACAGAGGCTAGCAGAACTTAACCCTATTTTTTTCTTAAGGGTAATAATTCAATACTTATCAACTCAGGTTCATAGCAACTTTCCAGAACATAACCATGAATAACAAGAATAAACTGTACTTCTCAACTTGTTGACCACATTCATTTTCCAGCGTCCTGATATCATTGTTTATGGTAACTTGGCTCAGTCATATTATTCTTATCTGTTGGGCAAATTTCCTCAAACTTCTCTTATTGCCATTTCTGGAACTGGATTCTGCTGCTTATTTTTTCCCAATATCAATATATTAGATGTATATGTTGTATAAATTAATTTGTATATGCTGTATTTCCTCATATTATTAGCTATGAAAAAGTATGATGGAATAATGATTTCTGAGAGAGACTGTCATGCGGTAATTTGGCATCATATACAGAGGTGGTTTTCTTTTTAATTTAGCTACTTGAAAAAAGAAATTTAAATTATTTGGAAGAGTTACATACCAAAATATCAACTTTTTATATACTTTTAAAATATATGTATAATATATAGAACAGAATGCTGACTAGAATATATATGCTCTGCTGCTGCTGCTAAGTCGCTTCAGTCGTGTCCGACTCTGTGCGACCCCATAGACGGCAGCCTACCAGGTTCTGCTGTCCCTGGGGTTCTCCAGGCAAGAACACTGGAGTGGGTTGCCATTTCCTTCTCCAGTGCATGAAAGTGAAAAGTGAAAGTGAAGTCGCTCAGTCGTGTCCGAGTCTTAGCGACCCCATGGACTGCAGCCCACCAGGCTCCTCCATCCATGGGATTCTCCAGGCAAAAGTACCAACAAATTAATAAAGTGAATAATCTTATTATGATATATGGAAAAATAATACAACATTATCAGAACCATAGGAACAACCCAGATACTCTTCTTTTATCATAAACTTGATCTTTTTCCCAGAGTTAACAACTATCTTGAGTTCTGTGATAATCATTAATCATTGTTTTTATTTCTTTAATTTAGATTGATGTATGCATTCTGAAACAATGCTTTTCATGTTTTACTTGTTTCTGAAATTTATAACAATGGACTCAAAGAGTACATATTTCCATTATACCTGATTTCTTTTGTTCAAAATTATATTTGTACATGTGTCCCCCATCCTGACTACAATATTGTAAGGTAATTTGCCTCCAATTAAATTTAAAAAATTGAAAAAAGTTGACTAAAAAAATAAAATAAAATTATATTTGTAAATTCACCCAAATTGTAGCATGTAGGTTGAGCTTATTCATTTTTATTGGCATATGATCTCCCATTGATTATACCACGTGTTTATTTAATCCATTCTACTCTAGGTGACCATTTGAGCTGTTTTCTATTTACTGTCTGTCCTAAACAATGCTGTTATGGATGTTCTGTGTATATTTTTTGGTGTTTGGCAGTTTGTACAGAATATATACAGAGTGGTAGAATTTCTGGATCAGAGGGTATGCAAATCTCCTGCATTGTAGGCAGGCACTTTACCGTCTGAGTCACCAGGGAAGTCCTATAATTTAATAGATAATGTCAAAAATGGTCTAGAGAATATAGTAGTTCATAACACTTCACATCCTCGTTTAACAATAGACATTTTCAATAGTGGTATTATCTTAAGGTTTTAATTTGCTTTTCTCTGATTACAAATTTGATTATCTGCTTCAGTTTCCTTTTAGTAAAATTTCTTCACAAGTCTTTGGAATTTTTTTATTTTTTCATTTGGTTAATATGTTTTACAAGTTGGAAAGTGTTATTTTCGCATTTTGAACACTAGTTCTTTGATAGTTTTCTTCATTTTTGATGTTTTCTCCTGTATTTCAGTTGATATTTTTATTCTGCTTATAATATCTTTTGGTGACTATAATTCATAATTTTACTGTATTTTAATGTATTAGTCTTTTACTTTGAGGTCAGAGTTCTTGTTTAAACATTCTTTCCTTGCAGGAGGTTATTGAAATTATTCCACTTCATTATGTTCCAAATATTTAAAATTTTAGCTTTTCTTTACTTGAAATTGATTTTTTTTAATATGGCAGGATGAGAAGCTGTGATTTCATTCTATTTCTTATAGACACCACTTGCCCTATTATCATTTATTTCAAAAGGTGATCTTTCCCTGTTGATTATTTATGCCATGCCCTCTTGTTCTTACACTAGTCCATAAGTCTATCAATCATTTTTTTCTAATTATTCTATTTACATGGGTAATTTAATTTTCTACACTTGAAGAAACACCTTAACTATAATAAGTTTAATTCTGTCTTGCTCTTTTCAGAGTAAATTCTTCCGCCTTGTCCTTGTCCTTTGATCAATTAGTCTTATTATTTTCCCTTTAGATTCAGCTCTGAATTCTATAATAACAAAATAACAATTCCATTGATAGTTTTAGTAGTATTGCTTTAACCTATTATGACTCTTGGGAAATTGTAATTTTTATAATATTCAGTTTTCCAGTCTTATAACATGAATGACCTCCTCATTTATTTAGTTCTTTTTTCATTTTATCTATAAATTTATATAATCTTATCTGAGAAATTCTTGCCCAACCTTAAAATTAACACCTGTGCCTTCCATGTGTTCAGATCAGATCACTGTACTTTATTCCTATTTAAGTATCAATGTGTTTGTATCCATATCTAATTATTTCCTACACTAAATTAAAAGTATTTTTATATATGTTTGTCTCTCACAAATAGTCTACTCAAGGACAGGAATATGTCTCATTTATTTTTGAGTCTAATGTATTTTCTCAGTAAACATATGTTTATTAAAATGTGACAAATATTCAGCCATATGGAAACAGTTGTGACCATTTATAAACCATTTAGCATAATTCTATATAAGAAATGATTGTACAGATGGTCATATCATGGAAAGATATCCATGGCATTTTAAATAAATAACTTGAAGTCATCCAATCTTCTGTAACTCTGACATCTCTCATTAACTCTATGTTGGGCTCACTTTTTAAACAACACCTAGAAATCCTACCCTTTACCTCTATGCTCTTCCACCATTGTGAAATCCTCTCTTCACTCAGACAGTCTATATTATAGTTATCAAATAATCATTTAAAGATAAAATGAATTCAAAACAATATCCTGCTCAGAAAATGATCTAAATCATTTTTCATTCACTCTGAAGAGTAAAAGCCAAAGTCTTTACAACAGTCCACAAGGCTACAGATGAATTGTCCTTGTCTTATCTCCAAAACTATCTATTATTTTGGTATCCTATACTATTTTTCATCTATACTGACCTTCCAGATATTCCTTGAACTTACTTTTATTTCAACTCTTTGTGCTTACTTTTCCCTCTAAATTGGAACCTTTCTATTCAAATGGACCTATTCCTTGTATCCACTAAGTTTTTGGTGAAATGCCATATTTTCAATGAGGCTTTCTATGACAAGTCTATGCAAAATGGCACTGCTCCATCTCTCTCCATAAGTTCAGTGTTTATTATGCCCATTTCCTATTCTACTTTTCTTACAACCTTATTACCGTCAAACATCTAACATGACTTACCATCCAACATGTATAAGATTTACAATGTATTTTGTATAATGTATTTATTTATTGTCAGTCTTTGTCTACTCTAGAATGTAAGCTCACATAGTAGAGAGGTTTTGTTTTGTTATTTTTCCTTTTTATTCACTTTTGTATCTGGTGTTGAGAATAGTTATCTGGCACATGGTAGGAATTCAGTTATGTTGTATAATTTAAACAAAGTTACATACATGAACAATGTTTGAAATTATTTTCAGTGGTTTAATATGAAATTATAGCGAGAATGTTTCTGTGTGTTCCTAAATATTCAGTTGACCAAAAAGTTCATTCAGATTCTTCTATGGTATATTATGGAAAACCTCAAACAAACTTATTGGCCAACCCAGTAATATGCTATGGTATTTTTAAGCCCATACTTATTATCTGAGCTATTGCATTAAAGTATGAAATATGTCACAAAATTTAGATTACAAATAAAATAATATACATATTATTGATTATAAAAATAAATAACATGAATAGTACTTCTCTTTTTACATTTTAACAGATTTATAAAAGAGTCATCAAACTACACTCTTGAGGAAAAGACCAAGTAGCTTAAGCATTTAGTATATTTCAGACATAAGTGTTATGTCAGTTTGTTATTTAGAAGTCATTTTTATAATGCTGCACATGCTTGAGTTGGGATTTCTCTTTAATTGTCGTCATATTTCAGATACACAGTGAGAAGCCATTAACTGTGACCTTGTCAAAGAAGAAAACAGTAGAATAGTAGTTAGAATGATAGAATCTTTCTTTGGAAGTACACAGTTGGCAGTAAGATCAGATTATCCTAGATCATTAATAACATAGTTTCCAGTGTTTTTCCTTTAGTTATTTTAAAATAAGTTTTAATGAAAGCAAGTTCAAAAATTTCCCTTTAATATGTCTGATCAACAATCACTGGCATATACACCAAAAATAAATTATAGAAAATTATTTTTAAATCCATAATATAACTAGTATTTTTATTTATTTATAAATATTTTTTAACTTTTTATTTGTATTGGAGAATAGTTGATTATCAATGTTGTGATAGTTTCAGGTGAACAGCAAAGGGGCTAAGTCATACATATCAGTTCAAGTTCGGTCGCTTAGTCATGTCCGACTCTTTGTGACTCCATGAACTGCAGCATGCCAGGCCTCCCTGTCCATCACCAACTCCCAGAGTTTACCCAAACTCATGTCCATCGAGTCGGTGATGCCATCCAGCCATTTCATCCTCTGTCGTCCCCTTCTCATCCTGCCCCCAATCCTTCCCAGTATCAGGGTTTTTCCAATGAGTCAACTCTGCATGAAGTGGCCAAAGTATTGGAGTTTCAGCTTCGACATCAGTCCTTCCAATGAACACCCAGGACTGATCTCCTTTAGGATGGACTGGTTGGATCTCCTTGCAGTTCAAGGGACTCTCAAGAGTCTTCTCCAACACCACAGCTCAAAATCATCAATTCTTCGGTGTTCAGCTTTCTTCACAGTCCGACTCTCACATCCATACATGACTACTGGAAAAACCATAGCCTTGATTAGATGGACCTTTGTTGACAAAGTAATGTCTCTGCTTTTTCATATACTGCCTAGGTTGGTCATAACTTTCCTTCCAAGGAGTAAGGGTCTTTTAATTTCATGGCTGCAATCACCATCTGCAGTGACTTTGGAGCCCAGAAAAATCAAGTCAGCCACTGTTTCCATTGTTGCCCCATCTATTTGCCACGAAGTGATGGGACCAGATGACATGATCTTAGTTTTCTGAATGTTGAGCTTTAAGCCAACTTTTTCACTCTCCTCTTTCACTTTCATCAAGAGGCTCTTTAGTTCTTCTTCCCTTTCTGCCGTAAGGGTGGTGTCATCTGCATATCTGAGGTTATTGATATGTCTCCCAGCAATCTTGATTCCAGCTTGTGTTTCTTCCAGCCCAGCATTTCTCATGATGTACTCTGCATTTCAGTTAAATAAGCAGGCTGACAATACACAGCCTTGACGTACTCCTTTTCCTATTTGGAACCAGTCTGTTGTTCCATGTCCAATTCTAACTGTTGCTTCCTGACTTGCATACAGGTTTCTCAAGAGACAGGTTAGGTTGTCTGGTATTCTCATCTCTTGAAGAATTTTCCACAGTTTATTGTGATCCACACAGTCAAAGGCTTTGGCATAGTCAATAAAGCAGAAATATATGTTTTTCTGGAACTCTCTCACTTTTTCAAAGATCCAGCAGATGTTGACAATTTGATCTCTGGTTCCTCTGCCTTTTCTAAAACCAGCTTGAACGTATGGAATTTCACAGTTCATGTATTGCTGAAGCCTGGCTTAGAGAATTTTGAGCATTACTTTACTAGCCTATGAGATGAGTGCAATTGTGCAGTAGTTTGAGCATTCTTTGGCATTGCCTTTCTTTGGGACTGGAATGAAAACTGACCTTTTCCAGTCCTGTGGCCACTGCAGAGTTTTCCAAATTTGCTGGCATACTGAATGCAGCAGTTTCACAGCATCATCTTTCAGTATGTGAAATAGCTCAACTGGAATTCCATCACCTCCACTAGCTTTGTTTGTAGTGATGCTTGCTAAGGCCCACTTGACTTCACATTCCAGGAAGTCTGGCTCTAGGTGAATGATCACACCATTGTGATTATCTGAGTCGTGAAGATCTTTTTTGTATAGTTCTTCTGTGTATTCTTGTCACCTCTTTCTAATATCTTCTGCTTCTTTGGTCCATACCATTTCTGTCCTTTATCGAGCCCATATTTTCATGAAAATTTCTTTTGGTATCTCTAATTTTCTTGAGGAGACCTCTAGTCTTTCCCATTCTGTTGTTTTCCTCTTTTTCTTTGCATTGATCGCTGAGGCATGCAGATAATTAGAATTTTTAAATTTTAGATTACTGTTGATGCAACACCAGCTATCCCAAATGTTTGGGTTAAACCTAAATTGTTATTCTCCCAATTCAGTTGTTTAGTTTGTCATTTCCCCTGTTGGTTGCACCTGGGCTCATTCATGCGCTTGCCTTCAAAAAGAGGATCAGCTGGTCTGAGAGGTTGAAGATGGTTTTACTCATGCATTTCAGAGCTGCTGGCTGGTCGTCCGCTTCAGCACTTTGGTTCTTCTCTACAGGGCCTCTCAACTTAACTAGAGGTAAGGATAAAATTTGTTTTGTGATGGTCAGAGCTGTTCCAAGAGTGTCAAGGTAGAAATTACAAAACTTTATGAAGCCTTCAAAATTCACACAGTGTCACTTCCTCTACTGTTTGTTATTCAAAGCATGCTATAAGGACTACGAAGTTTCAGGAGTTTGGAGAACAGGCTTCACTTCTTAACTAGAGGAGCTGTATAAATCTATAACCATATTTCATTTACCATAGGACTGTAAGACTACTTCATTAAATTTTGCAACAAGTTCTGAGTCACAGTGATGTTGTTTAAGACTTTATAACAAGGTGTAGATTTATAGGTAGAAGATTACTAATTTAATAAAACATAAAAAATCAATTGAACTTACATCTCTTGCATTGAAGGCAGATTTGTTGTCTGAGCCACCAGGGAAACCCAAAAATCAATCAAAATAAAAACCCATTGTGATGGGTTATGTTTGTGTCACGTAGTTCTTTTTCCTAAAGTCTCTTGTTTTGTGCTTTATTTTACCAGAAAAAGAAGTAAAATAGGAATAAAACAGTTGGTCAAATCAACTTGGAAGTAATAACCAAAATTATTTATTCAGTGAATATTTTATCAATTTGAGCATCAGTGTGCTGGTTAATGAGTAGAATATAAGTGTACAAAGCAAATGACTTCTCATGTAGACTTTCTAGTCTCTAAGGCAAATAATATACAAATATATTAAATGGCTCAAACTTCTTTTTTTATGTGTAGTGCCCTGGATATGCTACTAATAATATAGCAGCCAGAGGATTAGTTACTAGCATTAGCACACTTATCAAATCATAGACAAGATTCAAAATGTAAGATGGCATCACCAAATTTGAGCAGAATTAGATAAGAGGCAGGCTTCCCTCATAGCTCAGTTGGTAAAGAATCCGCCTACAATTCAGGAGACTCTGGTTCAATTCCTGGGTTGAGAAGATCCCCTGGAGAAGGGATAGGCTACCCACTCCAGTATTCTTGGGCTTCCCTTGTGGCTCAACTAGTAAAGAGTCTGCCCGCAATGCAGGTGACCTGGGTTCAATCCCTGGGTTGGGAAGATCTTCTGGAGAAGGGAAAGGCTACCCACTCCAGTATTCTGGAGAATTCCAGGGACTATACAGTCCATGTGGTCACAAAGAATCAGACACAGCTGAGCAACTGTCACTTTACTAGATAAGAGGAAGAAATTGAAGTTTAAACAAGGTGTTGTAAGACCCAGGAAAGATGATTCATAGGTTCATCACACAGCTAGAAAGCAAAGTGAAAAAAAAAACTTTAGGGTAAAGTTTAGACGTTTTGATGGTTTTTATTGCAATGTCTGTGGCTACTAGTTTAACCATGCCAAGGTCTGTTAAAGCAGCTGACATTATGGAGAAACAGAAACCAGCACACACACTCTGCTACACATATATACATACTATGTTTCTATGTGAGGGCCAAGTTTCACATGAAAGGCAGCCTGAAATAATGTCTTGAAACTGTGATCCTCAACATTTAGTATCCATTGAAGTCACCTGCAGAGGTTGCTGACCTAGACACTGTCGAGTCCTATGCCCACAGCTGCTTCTGGTGTGGTAGGGCTGAAATTTACATCTCTAACAATTCTCAGGTGATAGTGTTGTGGCTGCTATAAGAAGTATTTTCAAAAACATTACACTAAATCAAAACAGACCACCACATCAGCCTTCAAATGCTATACCCTAAACTTTAGATTACCCACACCTGGGACTCCAGAAGCTCCATCAGCTCTGACATCACTACTGTTCCTTAGAAAATCAATTGTTTTACTCTTTTGGCTGTGCTTGGTCTTCGTTGATGCACGTGGGCTTTCTCTCATGGTGGTGGGGGGGTGGGGTGGAGCCTACTCTACTACATTCCCATTTACGGGCTCCTCATGGCAGTGGCTTCTCTTGTTGCAGAACACAAGCTCTATGGAATGGGTTCAGTAGTTGTGATGCATGGGCCCAGCCTCCTTGCAGCTGGTGGACTCCTCCCAGACCAGGAGTCAAGCCCATGTCCCCAGTATTGGCAGGCAGACTCCCAATCACTGGCTCACAAAAGAGCCACACTTGTTTTTTAAACTATGACAAAGGTCTCCTCTGAAGCACCCCATGGATCACCTCCCATGATGCAGTGCACAGATAGCTGCATTTGTTTGGCAAAGCCTAGCTCCCATGTTCTGAGAAGGCAATGGCACCCCACTCCAGTACTCTTGCCTGGAAAATCCCATGGATGGAGGAGCCTGGTAGGCTGCAGTCCATGGGGTCGCTAAGAGTGGGACGACTGAGCGACTTCACTTTCACTTTTTCCTTTCATGCATTGGAGAAGGAAACGGCAACCCACTCCAGTATTCTTGCCTGGAGAATCCCAAGGACGGCGGAGCCTGGTGGGCTGCCGTCTATAGGGTCGCACAGAGTCGGACACGGCTGAAGCGACTTAGCAGCAGCAGCTTCCATGTTAAATGAACTGTAGGACAACTTAGGTAGGTAGCTCAACTCATATGTTCAGAGTTTCCCAAACAGAGTGGTTCTGATCCTGAATAGCCAATAAAAATGACAAATATGTGTTCAAGAAAATGCAATCTCAGTTAGCAAAGGACAAGTCTAGCTCTTTCTTGATCTCTTAGGCTTCAATTTGGAAGAGTCCAAGATTCAATCTAGTTAAGCTTATATTGTGTAGTAGATAACAGGAGGGCTTTGAAAAATAGAGGCACACTGAACCCTAGACATGGAATTACTACCTCAGTGTAGTCCAAGGTATGACAAATATTTTAAATGTTTAAGAATCACAAGATCTAACCTCTTTTATCTCGTGGTGTTTATTTTCATTCACTATCAGCAAATTGTTTAAATGATCCAACTTGTTCTCAGTTATCCTACTTGAAGGCATTGATGCTTGCGCTGAAAGAGGAGGGGGGGGACGTCTAGGAACCAATGATAATAATGATAAACAAGGTAGCTATTAGGAGGAAATAATACTCAGATGACAAAATTCAGGGCTGCAATTTCCAGCTATCATTTTAAAATCTATAGTACCTGGGATTTATCTTTGTCTACTCCAGAATGTAAGCTCACATAGTAGAGAGGTTTTGTTTTGTTATTTTTCCCTTTTATTCACTTTTGTATCTGGTGTTGAGAATAGTTATCTGGCACATGGTAGGAATTCAGTTATGTTATATAATTTAAACAAAGTTACATGCATGAACAATGTTTGAAATTATTTTCAGTGGTTTAATATGAAATTATAGCGAGAATGTTTCTGTGTGTTCCTAAATATTCAGTTGCCCAAAAAGTTCATTCAGATTCTTCCATGGTATATTATGGAAAACCTCAAACAAACTTATTGGCCAACCCAGTAATATGCTATGGTATTTTTAAGCCCATACTTATTATCTGAGCTATTGCATTAAAGTATGAAATATGTCACGAAATTTAGATTACAAATAGCAACTTTAATGTGGAAGGTTACATAGACTATTTTAATAATGTAACACAAAAGTTAAAGGTATGAGTCAGGCTGATGACATGATAAATGGACAGAAATGTGGAAAAGGAATATATCATTTGAAGGAAAATGGTGGGTCTCTGTGACTAAATGACAAGAAGTGAAATATTTGCATCAAGGATAATTGGAGCATTGGAGTCCATTTTTAAGAGACAGATAAACTGGTACAGAGGTCTTGTTTGAGGGGGGGGAAATAAAAATGTCTTGGACATATTGTATATGTGGTGATGGGGAAATACGTACTGCTTATTTGGAAGCACAATGCTAGGACCCAGGGAGACAGGAGAGTTTTAGATAAAGATTACCATGCCATTCTCCAAAGAGAACAATTTTCAGAAAGCTTAATGATAGTATGATAAAAGATAACAGGCTAGAAGGTTTTTTTTTTTTTTAATAAAGGAAATTCATGTCCTTATGCACTAAAAAAAGCAATGGGTAGCATAATCCGTTGTTGCTTGTGCCTCTCCTTGGAGTAACTGAAGAGTAGGATAAAATCTGTCAACATTAAGTTAGAAAATGCTCAGAATTCATAAGAGGTTAGAGATTATAGCAAGTAATAATCAATATAAGGACTCAGAGTTCAAAGGTATTCAGAATTCATAATATAAGATCAGTAAAGCTTCTTAATATTTTCAAATAAACAATTATGTATATACTATAAACATAAATATAACATACAACAAAATTAAGATAATCTAATAGTTTAAGTTGCTAAAATACTCTTCAAAATAAAAACTGAGTATAGCATTAAACTAACACATAGTCTTATGAATATTACATAAACATATTTGCGAAAATTATCTGTGGCAATTTAATTGGGCTTGAAAATATCTTTAGACAAAAAGAACATCTATACTTTGAACATTAGCTTGTGAGAATTTGTGTGTGTGTGTGTGTGTGTGTGTGTGTTTCCTTCTCATTGCAAAATTATTTCTGACTTCAGTTGGGGAGTATTTAAGTAGTTGTAAGCTAAATTCAAGTATTTTCCTCAAGCTCTTTCATTCTCAAATAATCCCTCTTTTTCCTGGATAAATTGGGAAATTTTTTTCTTTATAATGCAGAATATAAATACTTCTATTGATACATTACCAGAAATTCCTGTTTCTTTTTTTTTCCCAGTCAGCTTCATATTCTAATGTGTAGATCAGCAAGTTAATTACTATCATTGTCATAAGTAATTTCTCCAGAAAACCTTATCTTAGAGATAAGTTTATCCTTGCCTTATAGTTTCCTTCCTTTCTTTTTTCTTTTAGTCTCTTTATGTCTTCTCCTCCTGCTCCTTCAAGGGTACGGAAAAATGTACACAAGTACAGAAATAATGCTTTTCTTTTGCAGTAGTGTAAGAAAATGTCTTAAAATGTGTGTAAGACCATGCAATATTATCAGATAGATTTTTATTTATTGATCCTACTTGGATAAACAAATTTCTTCATCAATATCCTCTAAACACTCAAGGATATGTCAATAAAATTGGAGACAATTTACTGGGGAAGGAATTTATTTGCTTTTGTTATAATATGGTAAATAGAGTTTTAGCAGTATTTGAATATATAATCCTATGCATTTGTATTTTTAAGAAGCAAAATATTTATCTACTTACTGAGAGTCTCCTGACAGTTACAGATTATGCTTTACTCTTGAGTAATTATTTTGGTTTCTTGTTTTGAATTCTTAATTAAAGCTCCCATTTGGACAGAAATTCATTAAAAATATTTTATTTAGCTCATTGTTTTGGCTTCTATATTCATATTAAATAGATCATATCTTGGATAATTATTTCATTTTATATGGTCAGTATTAGAAATTTTTAGCTGTTAATTTTTCATATACATAATTTGGTGAACTTTTCAACAGCTGGAAATTTTACAGCTCAATGTCAAAATCAGGAAATGGACTTTCCAATATATAATTACTTTATAAACTTCAAGTACTTGGGAGAATGTTCCAGTAGAAGAAACATTCTTGCTCAGGACAATAATTCAGGAGATTGAAAAGGATTTGGCTGGGGGTGCAATGCATACATGGGCAATGGAATTGGCTGACTGATATTAAGTTGCATTGACATCCTACAGCAAATGAAAAACAGAAATGTTAATAAAAGTTTGAAAACTAAGTGTGAAGGTCGAGGGCCTTTTGGTAGCTTACAAAGAAGCCCTTGTCTGCCCCTGTGGGAGTGCAGGAAAATGTAAATACTAAACTCGGGATTTAATATTTAGAGTTCCTGAGCTTCAGAGACCCATGGAATGTACAGTTAATAAAGGTCCTTTATGCTAAAGTTAGGGTCCTGGTTCAAAAATCCGTGCACTCTGACCCATGGAATGAGGGCAAAGGAGTGCATGGGGTGCCAACATTTTGGTTCCTCAGCCTTTTAAACCCTAAGTTTACAGAGATGGTCCACCCTTCCCTACTAAGACCCTCACCTTCCTCAAGCAGAAAGTCACTGAAGCGGGTTCTCTCCCACAATATTAAAAGGTTCTATCTCCTTAATATCTTTTCCCAACTCCTTGATCACCACCAATTGTAGCATAATCTAGTCAGGCATATGCTAAATCTGATGAGGGAGGGAAGAGTCAATGACTCAAAGGAGCTGTGAAAGGTAGCCAACACATTTAATCAGGAGCTGGGACATTGCCAGTGTGACTAGATTAAAAGGGTGCTTGATAATCAAGAGAAGAGAAACATAGACTGGAAAAGAGAATTTATAAATTTGAGGATATTTCTGATATACTGTATATAATACCTTAGTAAGAAACCCAGAAGATGCTAATTAGCTGTTTGGATGACATCTGTAAACCTGAGAAAGTGTTGGCCCTGCTGAGTGATATGAAAAGGTTTACATTTTTATAGCAGGTGGTAGTTAAAGGAATTAAAAAGTTTAGGAGAGTTGGCATGGTGAAGTGTATGTATTAGAAGAACCACCACACTACTCACTAAAGTCATCAAGAATGAGCTGGTGATAGGTGCATTAATTTAACTAATAAGTTTAGTGGCAGTTGGTCCTTATCTATAATGAGGGCTAATGGCAGAACAGGCTGTCACAAAGCTTGGTTGGTTTGGGTGTATGGAATGCAAATAAATAGACATCAAATAAGCATTCTGAAATGCCACACACTGGATGGTCACAATTGTCATACCAGCATGGTCTCAGGTATTCGTAAAGGAGTTGGACCGACATAGGATTCTGCAATTGAATACTAGAATGTGACATCCCTAAGGGCAAAATGAGCCTGGTGGGCTACAGTTCATGGGGTCTCAAAGAGTCGGACGCAACTGAGCACAAGGGCAAAATAATGGGCAGCCCATGAGGTTACTACCTAAAGGAATGGAAAATGGATGAGTAGGAATCCAAGGGTAGTTACTTCAGTAAAAATTCAAGGACCCTTACCTAATTTCTGGAAAAGAGAGAGTCTTCATATCCTAAACTTGAATGAAATGTTCCTGGTCCCCAGGAGAAAGGACTCTGCAGTCACAGAGCAAGTGTATGTATGAACGATTCCCTGATCTTTTCTCAAAGGACCCTAATGCCATTTGCTTTTGTGTATGGTATGCTGAGGAAAGGGGAGTAGCAGACATTTTAATAACTACTGAAAACAGTGTTTCAGGTGATATTAATACTCAGAATTTAAAATCATAGTTCTCTGATAAATTGCTGACATATTAGACATGTAAAATATGAAGATATGGCTTAAGTCCAGATTACAGTGAGCCAACAAGTTCTATATACTCACTTGTGGGTCAGTTCTCAAGACTGAATATGTAATTGAGACTGAGATACTGTACTTGGTATTTAAAGCAACTTTTATATTAGACTTTTCATTTGTGGAGTTAAGCTATTATAGTGAGGAAGGCCAAAAAGGAGCTACTAAAACTACAAACTCTGAGGGAGTAAATCAAAAACAGGATAAGATCCTTCTGTGTGTTGAGGAGGGCAGGGAGAGTGATGTTTTATGGCCACCTTTAAGTATCTCAAGACTACAGGGTGATAGTCCTTTTTGTACTTCCATTACTTCACCAGTCTAGCCGCTGCAGTAACCAAATGTATTCTGGAGAATTCCTATAGACTACTGCAAGCTCAATCAACTGGTAGTCCCAATTACAACAGCCAGGATATTTTTAGTATCTTTATTAGAGCAGATTAATACAGTCTGAGTACATGGATGGATCTTTGAGTGGAGTGTGTCTGTGTTTAATTTCGATGAAGAATGAGTGACAAACACTTCTCATTCACAAGGCATAATGGGCCTACAAATGGAGTGTTCGTGGTGGCGACAGTAGAGACTGCATGGGCACATCAACATGGATTCTTACTTACCAAGGCTTATCTGGATATTGCATTTCTGGATGCCCAACACACCAGCAACAGAAACAAGTGAATCTTTGATATGATCATTCCATAAAGGAACCAACCAGTTACTTGTTTGTCAGTTTGCTTTAATCAAGTCCCATATTCTGGGTATGGATTTGTGTTTTCTGCTTAGAGCCTCAACTGGCACTGCTATCCAGAGACCTGTGTGCATGCATGCTAAGTTGCTTTAGTCATGTCCAGCTCTTTGTGACCCCATGGACCACCAGTCTCCTCTGTCCATGGGATTCTCTAGGCAAGGACACTGGAGTGGGTTGCCATGCTGTTCTCCATCTTCCCAACTCAGGGATTGAATCTATGTCTTTTATGTCTTTTGCACTGGCAGGTGTGTTCTTTACCACTATCGCCACCTGAGAAGCTCATCCAAAGACCCATGAAGTGCATATTTCTTAGGTGTGGGATTTCACACAAAGGAATCTTATTTCTTCAGGAATGAAAATGTGTGACAGTCCACTAGGTAAGTCACCAAAACCAGCCGAAATAGCAGCTGAGGGTAACGGAAATTTGGAAGGAATATTGAAGCAAAAAGATGATCAGTATTAAGTAAGGCCTTCCACCTTCTAAGTCTCCCTTAGGAAATGAGGCCCACTAGAAATCTATAGGAGTTTCCCTCCAAATATTTCTGAAGAAGTGGGTCCATGTATCACAGCTGTTTACCCTTGGGAACCTTAAAAGTGAACCACTTAATTATCCCTTCACAAAGGAACCTGCCTCCAGCTTCAGCCACTTGAGAATCTTTTGCAGTGTTCTATCAAGGCCATACTGTTCGCAGGTATCAGACCAGAGTAGCTATCTGAAGCCTTTTGCTGTGGTTCCTGCTTCTCCCCCCTTAGTTATTCACAGACATTACCCCAAGTGGTAACTTCATCTCAGGACATCTGCCAAAGTACTTTGAATGAATAGAGTCAATGTCTTTGCCTTGGTTCAGTCTTTTAAAAATTCATCTCATCAGTGTTCTAATAGTGTCCATTTTCTTACTATAAGAGAAATTTCTTAAACTGCAAGTTGAATGATATGACTTTTCTTAAATCCTTTCAATATATGTTCTAAACTCAGGCTTTATGTGCTTTTCAGTGTAGGGTAAAATGAGATACTGTCATAAAGTCACAGGGTCATCATGACACAGCTATTGCATATTTGTTTTACTTATTTGGAATAAATTAAAATTAAAGTTACTATGTATGTATTAAGTAATAAATGGCAAAATATGCAAAAAATCTAAGGGGAAAACATGAGTGTCAAAAGAAATGATATTTTTACATGAAAATGCTCTGAACTTTGGGCAATATACCCAGAACCGTTGTGGTTCATGTGATCTCAGCTCAGCATTAAGGTACACTTTAGAGGAAATGTTTGAAAATATGGGCCCAGGGGATGAAATCTAAACACTTCGGTTGGCTATACAAAAACCTCAGCCTTACTCTCGGTGGTGCACACTTACTTACTTTCTACCATATGTGGCATTAACTTTAATCCCATCAAATGTTTTTTCATGTGTCTATGATTTTTCTCTCCCTCTTTTTTTTGTTTTGCTTAGACTGTTATTCTGTACAAGGTCTTAATAGAAAAGTGCTTTTCATGCCTGTGACTTAATTCTCTGTGAACTTGCACACATTCAAGGAATAAATTAGCAGTAGAAAATCTGCATGTGCTAATTGGTCTGAGGTTGGGCAGGATCTCTATGGACAATCAATGTCTCTGAAACTTACATGACCAACAGGCCCCAGGCTGATCCTCAGAATTTGAAGGAGATTTTAAGATAACAGGGATGGCGGCCAACTTGAGTCAGCTTTCACTCGGTGACCAGATAGAACAATAGATCTTTCTCCCCCAAACTTCATGCTTTCTTTAGTTTTATTTCCCTTCATCTGTCTTCATGACTGATAATTATTTTTAACCTCATCTAGTCTGTTTTCATGTAAATTCACTGGGTAGATATGTACTTCTTTGTTAACTCATTTTTTAATTTTGTGGGCTGTGAGGTTGTTAACTCATTTTTCAATTTTGTGGGCTGTGAGGAGAACAAAGGGAGAAACTTTGGGGACTAAGATAATTCACTTAATATGGAGGAGGAGGGAAAAGAAATACTCAGATGGACTAGAGGTATTACTATTATCATTTCTTTTCCTAGGAGTGCTATCTCTTCCCTCCATCCTGTTTTACTTCCTCCATAAAACTTGCTGACTCTTGATTAACCTCCAGTCTTGTTTCTCATATCCTCTGGTAGCATTTGTAGCCTGCCTTCTTCAGGTGCATTATTACACTGCATTGACGTTTGAGTTGCTCATCTTCACAGTGACTCTTGGGACACTCTTATGGATGACAGAGACTTGTCTTACTTCCTTATTCTCCGTGCGTGCCATTTACTAGATGCAATAAATGGTGTAATCAAACAAGAAGGTATATTTACTGCTTATAAAAACACTAAATTGTTGCTACTGTTTAAGAAAAGGAAAAATCATATTAATCTTAAAAAAATTAACTGAAGGCAAGCCACACAATAAAACTTGATACTGATAACTGTCTGAGAAAGCAGTTAACCTATATTGAGTAAAGTATCATATACTTTACAGTTGCGTTCACCTTGAGATTAATGGGACATTTAAAGGAGAACCAGAAGATGTGTGTCAAATGTTTTAGTGTATTTTTATATGTGAGAATTATTCAAAGGGAACCCAAGAAAGAAAATACTATTGAATAAGAGACATAAATCTCTTAGCCATAAAACAGACTGATTCAATTGTGGCAAACTTCCTGTGAGTTATTGCTTTGGATAGAAAACGTGGATACATCTAAATGCTACGTTTTATGTCAAAATCCATTATATTATGTTTGGTTTTCCTTTTCATAGGGTAATCAAGGTTTATAAAATAGTGATGAAGAGATGTTTGAAAAGACTGGAATGTGTTCACAGTATAGTGATGGTTTCCAGAGCTGGGGTTGCTTCAAAGTTCTTATTTCTAGCATAAAAGAAAAATTACATGTATACAAATTAATATCAAAATATGTTGAAAGAGACAAAGAGTATTATTAAGTTGATTTGTAACAACTTTTTAATTTCTTCTTGAAAAATGTTCATTATTGTCATGGTCATTTTTGGGTTTTTGATCATCTTCTAAAATGTATATATATACATTGAGAGAAAAAGAAACAATGACAGTTTACTGTAGTCTAGAATAGTGTATTGGTTTTTAAAAGTGTATTTGAACTATCTCCCTGGTTGAAACTTTAGAAATAGATTCTGGAATTTATGCAAATAAATAAACTTTCTAAGCAATAATATGTATGAGATTTAAGTATCTGCATCAAAGTTTTAAACTGAAGTTCTTAGAATAGTCAAGTACCAATGAGGGATTCAAATTCCAAACTACACTTTTCTTTTAAACATTCAGTATGATAATTGATTTCTAGCTGTCTTTTAAAACCACTTATCCACCCAGAGGATATAAGAAGCAGTTCAACAGAATAGCATCTATAAAAGGTTAAGTTTCTTTTTAAACTTTTGAGCCTGTCAACTGAAAAACCACAGTAATTGACTTTATACATGTAGAAAATCTAGTGGTTTGAAAGGAAAACACATTGTAAAAAATATAACTGTCATAAATTGGCATTTGTGCAGACATAAAATCAGAAAACAGCTGCTTCTTGGCAGGAAAGTGATGACAAACCTAGACAGTGTGTTGAAAGGCAGAGATATTACTCTGCCAGCAAAAGTCCATATAGTCAAGGCTATGGTCTTCCCGGTGGTCACATACAGTTGTGAGAGTTGGACCATAAAGAAGGCAGAATGCCAAAGAATTGATGCCTTCAAACTGTGGTGCTGGAGAAGACTCCTGAAAGTCCCTTGGACAGCAAGGAGATAAAACCAGTCAATCTTAAGGGAGATCAACTCAATACTCACTGGAAGTTCTGATGCTGAAGCTGAAGCTCCAGTATTTTGGTCATCTGATGTGAATAGACAACTCATTGGAAAAGTCCCTGATGCTGGGAAAGATTAAAAAGTAGAAGGAGAAGAGGGCATCAGAGGATGATAGCTGGATGGCATCACTGATGTAATGAGCATGAACTTGGACAAACTCTGGGAGATGGTGAGGAACAGGGAACCCTGGCATGCTGCAGTTCATGGCCACGGGGTTGCCAAGAATCAGACACGACTAGACGACTGAACAACAATTAAATGTTTCTGTATATTTTCTCCTATATAAGGTTTTAAAAATCTAATGGCTATTAACTTTAAATTCCAAGCAACTAAAATTTCAGATATTGAAGTTTGAGTCACTTTGTACACACACATGCATGCTAAGTTGATTCACTCGTGTCTGTCTCTTTGCAAGCTCATGGACTGTACCCCACCAAGTCCCTCTGTCCATGTGATTTCCCAGGCAACAATACTGGAGTGGGTTGCCATGCCCTCCTCCAGGGGATCTTCCTGACCCAGGTATCGAAGCCCTCCTGCATTGGCAGGCAGGTTCTTTACCACTGCTGCTGCTACTAAGTCGCTTCAATCATGTCTGACTCTGTGCGACCCCATAGACGGCAGCCCACCAGGTTCCTCTGTCCCTGGGATTCTCCAGGCAAGAATACTGGAGTGGGTTACCATTTCCTTCTCCAGTCTTTACCACTAGTGCCATATATATATATGTGTGTGTGTATATATGTGTGTATATGTATATATGTACACACACACACGTATATATGTATACCTACACACATATACCATTTTAAATACAAGTGTGTTTATCCATATTTAAATACATTTCTCATGTTCTAAGTTGTTTATTAAAAGTCTCTTATCTAGCAACTAGCTCATAGTATACAATATATTTTGTTTCTGAAATCTTGATTTGGAAAGAAAGGAATAGTATTTAGGGTTCAAAATAGGAGATTTATTTTAACCTTCTGTCATTCCATTCCTCTTGATTCTCTTTGCTATCGCCTTAGCTCAGTTTAGTTCAGCTCAGTCACGTCTGACTCTTTGCAACCCCATGGACTGCAGCATGCCAGGCTTCCCTGTTCATCACCAGCTCCTGAAGCTTGCTTAAACTCATGTCCATCGTGTCAGTGATGCCATCCTACCATCTTATCCTCTGTCATCCCCTTCTCCTCCTGCCTTCAATCTTGCCCAGCATCAGGGTCTTCTCCAAGGAGTCAGTTCTTTGCCTCAGGTGGCCAAAGTATTGGAGTTTCAGCTTCAGCATCAGTCCTTACAATGAGTATATAGGGCTGACTTCCTTAGGATTGACTGGTTTGATCTCCTTGCAGTCTAAGGGACTCTCAAGAGTTTTCTCCAATACCAGAGTTCAAAAGCATAAATTCTTCGGTGCTCAGCTTTCTTTATGGTCCAACTCTCACATCTATACACGACTACTGGAAAACCATAGCTTTAAGTAGACAGACCTTTGTTGGAAAAGTAATGTCTCCACTTTTTAATATGCTGTTTATGTTTGTCATTGCTTTTCTTCCAAGGAACAAGTATCTTTTAATTTCATGGCTTCAGTCATCATCCACAGTGATTTTGGAGCCCCCCCAAAATAAAGTCTGTCACTGTTTCCATTGTTTCCCCATCTATTTTCCATGAAGTGATGGGACCAGATGCCATAATCTTCATTTTTTGAATGTTGAGTTTTAAGCCAGATTTTTCACTCTCCTCTTTCACTTTCATCAAGAGGCTCTTGTAGTTCCTCTTCACTTTCTGCCGTATGGGTGGTGTCATGTGTATAGCTGAGGCTATTGATATTTCTCCCTGAAATCTTGATTCTAGCTTGTGCTTCATCCAGCTCAGCATTTTGCATGATCTACTCTGCATATAAGTTAAATAAGCAAGGTGACAATATACAGCCATGGTGTACTCCTTTCCCAATTTTGAACCAGTCTGCTGTTCCATGTCTGGTATTAACTGTTGCTTCTTGACCTGCATACATATTTCTCAGGACTCCTACTATCAACTAATTATTGATATTACCTTATCTCAGGACCCCTATTTTCAATTAACAATTGCAATACTGCAATTTCTAACCTGACCCCAGTTTATTAGAAGGAACTCAATGACTTTAAATTCTTTAATGTGAGATAGGAAACCCTATTCATGAACAAGGAGCTGAAACAATAAATCAGTAACGACACATTTTGATGTTTGTCCTTTCAAAAGCCATTTCCTCTACATCTAAATTTTTAACTTCTAAATCTGCTTTCATTCAGTTTTTTTTTAAACCTCTGTGCTTAGCTTTATTATGATATAGCCTGTCATGTTCCCATTTATTTTTTTAAACACAATGTTCATTATTTTTTAAAATACAGAAATAGACAATGAAGAACAAATAATTTATAATAACAGTATGCAGATCACTCTTGATTGGTAACTTTGTTTCACTTCCTCTCAGACACTGGATATGCTCTCACCTACTAAATCCAGTGCTGATTCTTGACAACATAGCAACTTGCCTGTCTGGCAACTAGTCTTATCATTTGATTCATGCCATTCAAAATACCCTGGAACTTGTATGCATTCTCTTCCTCCTAGTCATCCTATAGATATTTATTTTTTCCCCAAGAAGCCATCAAGAATATGTCAATATCAATCACTCAGTAATATCAACATCAACAGCAGCAACAGAAAGTTTAAAAAAAATATCAAACATGTTTTATGGATTTCCATGTCTACAGAAAAAAAAATGTGTTTGTGTATGTGTATGCTAAGTTGTATCCAACAGAAAAAAAGTTCTGAACCATTAACTGACAGGATAGATTTGGAATCTTGATAGAGTTAGAGATAGCAATCCAAGTGTCTCCCCACTGTTATACTATTTTGTTAGGATGATCTAATTCATACACTGGGATCTCCCCTGGTGGCTCTGATGGTAAAGAATGTGCCTGCAATGCTGGAGACCCAGTTTCAATCCCTGGGTTCAGAAGATCACCTGGAGTAGGGAATGGCAATCCACCTCAGTATTCTTGCCTGGAGAATTCCAAGGACAGAGGATCCTGGCAGGCTATAGTCCCTGGGGTTGCAAAGTGTTGGACATGACTGAGTGACTAATACTAACTAAATTCATACATTAAATCAACTACCTTCTCTTAATGTGTGAGGAAATGAAGTTGACGTGTTTAGGAATATTAACACAATGCCATAAACTGGTTTTATTATCAAGGTAAACTGCATGAAGTCTATATAGAATCCTTTTAAAAATCATGTTTCAGTGATTCTTGTAACAACCTACAATTACAGGTCATTGATTTATTGATAAAAATTATCACATTTTTCCAGTGATCCCTTTAGTAAAATGTTCTTATTGTTTACTTATGAAGTATGATTTTATATGTCTGCAGTTCTTCCTTTATTTTTCTCTTTATTCCCAATGCAAACTATCCTGCCCCTAACTCTGATTCAAGTCTTCTAGCATCTACTAAATTATATAAGGATGCCTTGATAAACCTCTTTGATGCCTGCTGAAAATTCACTTCCACTTGACTTTTACTAGGCTCTATTCCTCATGCTTTGCTACCACCAATTCCAATATGGATATATCCCACAGGCCTCATCGCCTCTTGCATCCTTATGTCCACTTTCCCTGAGCAGTGCATGCTCTGTCAAACATGACTGCTCCCTCCACTGGGTTTTACCACTTGTTTCTGTTTTACCTAGCTTCATCTTCAAACTATATCCATCAAGGGAATTAAACCTATACAGCTAACACGAAGTGTAGAGCATAGAGGTATTCTTTCCATAAAGTGTTGAAGGGCAGACCCTCTTTCTACACAACACTGTGTGCCTTCTAAATGTCAACTAAAAAAAAAAAAACACACAGGTTAAAAGCTGAGATTTATGTTTATTCGAGGACTTTAATGAAGACTATAGCCCAGGAGACAGCCTCTCAGCACTGAAAAACTGTTTTAAAAGGAGCTAATTTATGCAGAAGTTTTGCTGGGTGACAAACAAACAAACAAACAAACAAACATGTAGCTGAACATTAAAAGATTACCGTTAGTCACCAAAAAATAGTTATCTCAAGTTAATGATTTTAGTGATTTTCTGTGTGTGGGAAGAGGCAAAAATCTGGGCTCATTGAAATTATTCCTTTGATAGGCATCTCAACTACCTAGGGTCAGTATTCTGTTTTGCTCCAACCTGAATTCCCCTCAAGGCACATCAACTGCAGTAGCTGATGGCAGGTAACACTTTTGTCTATGTGAAGTACACTACTTCTTATATCAAGCACAGCCTTATTAAGACAGTAATATTATTAAGCAGTCTTGTTATGAACACTATTCTACTGTTGGTTAGTATGTCAATTTGGGCTCTCTTTCAAAGCAATACCTATATAAGACTGTTGTTTTTCAGTCGCTAAGTTGTATCTGACTCTCTTTTGACCCCATAGACTGCAGGATGCCAGGCTCACCTGTTGTTCACTATCTCCCAGAGTTTGCTCAAATTCATGTCCTCTGAGTTGGTGATTCTATCTAACCATCTCATCCTCTGTCACCCCTTCTCCTTTTGCCTTCAATCTTTCCCAGCACTGGGGTCTTTCTCATTGAGTTGATTCTTTATATCAGATGGCCAAGTGTTGGAGATTCTATATAAGATTAGATATGCCGAAGGTATATTAGGAGAGATGCTGTGAAGGATAAAGTAGGTAGGTGATATAGTAGATAGTGAGAGCCTCCAGCCCACAAGGCAGGCTGACTCCTGTGAAAAGAGAGAGGAAAAGAAAGGTTGGGCAGAAATGTTCTGACTGCAGCATGGTTCTGTGAAAGCCCAGGCACAGCCCACGTAGTGTCCATGAGCAAAATTGCTTAGTCCTGAGTTTTGCTTGAGTGAGCCAGCTTTAATATCACTTCACTCAACCATGGTTACTCACTGACTGAGAAGTGTGTTCCCACTGTGACCACCCTCGTATACCTAAAGGGATGGTAGGTAGTGTATATAAATGAGCTATTCTCTTGGTAGTAGCTTCTCTTGATGGAAGTTTCATCAAGATTCCTTCATGACCATGACTATTACTAACCACTGAAGTCACAGCTGTACAGAATTCTAAGGCAAAGTAGAGGAGAATGTACATAACATGTAAATGATAACTTATCTCCCAATTTCATACTGAAGTTTTTTCCAAATAAAAAATTTCTATTTCTACCTATGTCCTCTCTCTTCTCTCAGCAAAATCCAGTTATCAGTCTATGATGACCTAAACTGAGCACAAATCTGGAACTCAGATAACATAGAATACTTAACTTTTTCCTCCTTTTGGTATCTGAATTTGTTTTGGAGCCAAGAATGTCTGGCAAATTCCAGGTCAGCAGAGATTGTTGCCTTCCTCGGCTGTTCTTCACGTCATGAAATAAACTTTTTGATCTTTGACCCTGTTGTACATTAGTCCTACAGGTTTGGATTCACCTGATGGAAGTAATTTGATGATCAAGCTGGGCTTCCCGTGACATTATCTTAAAGTTGTATAGGATAGAAATAAAAGAAATAAGAAGTTACTTTACCCATGGATATTAAAGACCACAAACTCCTTATATTAAATTAAGTGACTGTCTCTATTTCATTGTAGGGCATTTTCAAAGCAACTCATTGGGTTGTTTTGATCTCTATACTAATAACTGCTATAATAGATTTACTAATATCCAGCAAATATTGTTCTCCCCACTCAATTCTACCTTCATGCTCCATTAATTTTGGCCTTGACTATGTCACTGACTGTGTCTAAAATCATGATGGAAGTGATAAAGTACCAATTCCCAATTCACATTGTGCTGACTTTTCCTCATCTCTCTGAGGTTTTTAGTCTTTACCATAAGAAACACAAGCCCCTTTGCATGCTGACCCTTCAGCCTTATCCCAGATAAGATCTGTGTAACCAACTTAAATTCAACAAAAACCCCAAAGCAGAGCCATACAGGCTAACACACAGATGTATTTAAGATGGAGAAATAACTGCTACTTTTGTATTGCTAAGGAAGTTTCACTGTACAGTTATTATCCCCATATGTCATTGATGTAGAAGTCAAGTGTTTTATGACTTTCTCCTTTTGTCTCCGAGATCCAAGACTTGAGCCTCCTTCATGAAGTATAGCTATCCATATTTGCAGTAATAGCCTTTCCAACTTGATCTGCTTTGTCTCTCCTGCTCATGTTCTTTGTGATTAGAATTAGCCATGGAAAATTCACATATTAAATAAACTGAAATAGATAAAGTCAATAAGGTAGTTTCAGTTTTCAATTTCCAGTAATAAGATTTGGTGAGAAACAATGAAACTTTATCATATAAATGTGTGCCATCAAGGTAAAATTATTTCCTAAAGCATGCACTGGGATGTGAAAGCTAACACATGGCAAATAGCAAGCATCTACTTCTGAATGCAATATCACCCTCCTTTATATATGTCTACTGAACATTTTGTAGGAAATTCATAAGAACGAGGTGGATTGTTAATTTAGAGAATTGACATAACGGGATTAGAGGAGCACAGGTACATGAATAAAAATTGTTTCTGAACAACTGAATAGTTACTTTTAAAGTTTTTATTGGGAAAATTACACAAGCTTTAGCAAATATTGTCAATTCTGCTGATGCTGCCCAGTAAAATGCAAATTATAGCAAGCTACAGTGATTTTTGAAGGTTGCTGAAATCAATACTAGAAAGAGGTTAGAAGTCTTAGACTAAATCCAATATGTTGAAAAAAAAATCTTTGTAGCTTAGATATGAGTTTTTGAGGGCAACTTCAGAGCACCAAGTTGTGATCCCACAAACATGTATAAATGTACATGTACATACATATTTTCTTTTAGGTGGTCACATGAATCTGCCTTAAAAATTCCTATAGTGAATGGTATTCTATAACTTTTATCTATACATCTTATATTTGTTAATTTCCAATTTTATTGGGTTAGTAATAGGCTAAACTGTACCTTTTCCGTTAAGAGGCATATGGTTAGATTTATATTTGTATCTTTCTACCTTTATTAGTTTTCTCTAGCATTTTTGAGGCCCCCCTTCCCTGTCACAAAGTTTTTGTTGTGTGAAACCAAGCTCATTAAAAGCAGGAGAGGTTTTAGTTGTCCTTTTGACTTGAATTCCAATAAGATGTCAGAATACATACAAAAGGAAGGAATTACTATGCTAAACACCAAAGGTAAGTCAATTATTTGAATACATGTACATATTTTATTTCCCAGGTAGGAAGAATGAACATAAATATATATTTGTAAAGGAAAGTATCAATTGCTGATTATATGTTATGATTTTCTTTATTAAAAAAGTCAAAGCATAATATCATTTTAAAGTTCTACAGATAGACCTGGTCTTTTGTTGAATTATCTCAAGCATCCAGTATACGAATTCTTAAGATGTGCATAGGTATTTGTTTGTAGTCCTTATGAAAGAGAAGCTTCAGTTTGGGATTTTAATTTCAAACTGTGACAGTCGCAGGTACTTTAACATTCTAGTTTCACTTAAAAAGAACACTTAAAACGTTCCTTGTTTAACCTGTTTTATTTTTATCTTTAGGATATATTATGTTTGGTATTTTGAACTTAAATTAGAATTGTTGGATCACATTACATGTAATCTTCTGTCTGCAAAGGACTGCAACCAAAACTGTCACTGAGGCAAAAAATCTATCTTTAATTATCAGTAATAAATAAATTTGATCCATTTTAACAGAAAGATTACTTTTAACCAAATCAAAGAATGTGCAGCATTTTTTAGTGAACTAAAAAAAAAAAAACAAAACGATAAAGGTGCCACTGTTACACTATTACTTATGTTAAATTACAATCTTATGGGGGCTTCCCTGGTGGCTCAGAGGGTAAAGCATCTGCCTACAATGCAGGAGACCCGGGTTCAATCTCTGGGTCAGGAAGATCTCCTGGAGAAGGAAATGGCAACCCACTCCGGTATTCTTGACTGGAAAATCCCATGGATGGAGGAGCCTGGTGGGCTACAGTCCATGGGGTCGCAAAGAGTTGGACACGACTGAGTGACTTCACTTTCACTTAAATTCCTTATCACTTTAAAACTAATGTTAAAACTGGCTTAAGATGTATTAATTGGCTTGGCTATTAAATATATATTATAGTTTAGATTATCTTCCAATATTAATAGTTTTTATTGTGTACAATGATTTAAATTAAAAAAAAACAGCAGCATGTATTGTGACAAATAGAGTTATAACTACATGTTTTTGTTATATTTCCTACTCTAAAAAAATTCAGTTGATTTGTTATTATCTTTCATAGTAGTAATAAAAGTAATATCATTCAAGATTGGTTATACTGCAATATCACCTGGTCAACAGTAGGATTTTTAAGGTAAAAATCCAAGTCAGGAGTAGAGGATTTTTCTTTCCTTCCCTCCCTCCTTTTTCTTTTTTTTTCCTCTCTAACTCTACCTGTCCTCCCAGACTTGTTCCTCTTTTTCTCTCTTTCCTTCATCTTTTTCGGTTTTTTAATTTTTTTGAAAATTTAGTTTTTGGAAATTAAATAAGATACATCTCCATTGCAACAATCACAGGAAGTCAAATTCACATCAAATAGTGTGGTTTAATACATCTTTATTTATAAATTTATTTTAAAACAGTGTGATGACTGTAAATGACTCATAGTTTCAGTGAGCGAGACAAGGCTGTGGTCCATGTGATCAGTTTGGTTAGTTTTCTGTGATTGTGGTTTTCATTCTGTCTACCCTCTGATGGATAAGGATAAGAGGCTTATGGAAGCTTCGTGAAGGGAAAGACAGGGGGAAACGGGGTCTTGTTCTGATAGGTAGGGTCATGTTCAGTAAATCTTTAATCCAATTTTCTGTTGCTAGGCGGGGCTGTGTTCCCTCCTGGTAGCTTGACCTGAGGCCAAACTATGGTGGAGGCAGTGAAGATAATGGCAACTTCCAAAAGGTGCATTTCAAAACTGCTGTACTCAGTGCCTCTGACCCTGAAGCAGGCCAGCACCAACCCACACCTCCACCAGAGACACCTGGACCCTCATGGGCATGTCTGGATCAGTTTCTTGTGGGGTCACTGCTCCTTTCTCCTGGGTCCTAGTGCACACAAGGTTTTATTTGTGCCCTCTAAGAGTGTGTTTCCCCAGTCCTGTGTAAGTTCTGGTGGTTCCATGATGGGGTTAATGGTGACCTCCTCCAGGAGGGCTTATGCCATACCCAGGTCTGCTGTAGCCAGAGTCCCTGTGGCAATCCACTGCTGACCCATACCCCCACAGGAGGCACTCAGACACAGTTCTGGCTCAGTCTCTGTGGGTTGGGCATGTATTTTTGTGCCCTTCCCAGGTCTGAGTAGCTCAGGTGACAAGTTGCTGGCGAGCACACTGTTCCAGGTGGGCCATGCATCTTAGTCACCTCCTAGATCTCAGCCACTCAGGTTCCTGAGTGCATTGCAAGAGCAACATCTCAAGTTTGCCCTATGTCTCCACTGGAGAGCTGATCTCAGGCTGCAACCATCTTGGTGGATGTCAACCATCCAGGATCTCAGGAAAACATGGTTAGCAGCTGGGAACCTGCTCAAAGTTTGTTGAAAGATGCCATCTTTGGGGCTGAGAATGTAGCAGCCCATTGCCTTCTGGCTCTGGCTGTTGCAAACCTGCTTCTCTCCCTCTGGACAGACAGGTCATGGAGAAGATTTCTGACAAAACATGGTCCACTGGAGAAGGGAATGGCAAACAACTTGAGTATTCTTGCCTTGAGAACCCCTTGAACAGTATGAAAAGGCAAAAAGGTATGACGCTGAAAGATGAACTCCCCATGTCAGTAGGTGCCCAATATGCTGGAGATCAGTGGAGAAATAACTCCAAAAAGAATGAAGAGACAGAGCCAAAGCTAAAACAACACCCAGGTGTGGATGTGATGGGTGATGGAAGTAAAGTTCGATGCTGTAAAGAGAAATATTGCATAGGAACCTGGAATGTTAAGTCCATGAATCAAGACAAATTGGAAGTGGTCAAACAGGAGATGGTAAGAGTGAATATAGACATTTTAGGAATTAGTGAACTAAAATGGACTGGAATGAGTGAATTTAACTCAGATGACCATTATATCTACTACTGTGGGCAAGAGTCCCTTAGAAGAAAGGGAGTAGCCATCATAGTCAACAAAAGAGTCCAAACTGCAGTACTTGGATGCAATCTCAAAAATGAAAGAATGATGTGTGTTCATTTCCAAGCAAACCATTCAATATCACAGTCGTGTCCGGCTCTTCACGACTTCATGGACTGCAGCCTACCAGGCTCCTCCATCCATGGGATTTTCCAGGCAAGAGTACTGGAGTGGGTTGCCATTGCCTTCTCAATATCACAGTAATCCAAGTCTATTCCCCAAACAGTAATGCTAAAGAAGCTGAAGTTGAATGGTTCTATGAATACCTACAAGACCTTCTAGAACTAACACCCAAAAAAGATGTCCTCTTCATTATAGGGGACTGGAATGCAAAAGTAGGAAACAAGAGTTACCTGAAGTAACAGGCAAATTTGGCCTTGGAGTACAAAATGAAGCAGGGCAAAGGCTAATAGAGTTTTGAAAGAGAACGTATTGGTCATAGCAAATACCCTCTTACAACAACATGAGAGAAGACTCTACACATGGACATCACCAGATGGTCAATACCAAAATCAGATTGATTATATTCTTTGTAGCCAAAGATGGAGGAACTCCATTCAGTCAGCAAAAACAAGACAAGGAACTGACTGTGGTTCAGATTGTGAACTCCTTATTGCCAAATTCAGACTTAAATTGAAGAAAGTAGAGAAAAACCACAAGACCATTCAGGTATGACATAAATCAAATCCCTTATGACTATACAGTGGAAGTGACAAATAGATTCAAGGGATTAGATCTGATAGAGTGCCAGAAGAACTATGAATGGAGGTTCGTGACATTGTACAGGAAGAAGTATCAAGACCATCCCCAAGAAGAAGAAATGCAAAACGGCAAATTGATTGTCTCAAAGGCCTTAAAAATAGCTGAGAAAAAGAAGAGAATCAAAAGGTAAAGGAGAAAAGGAAAGATATACCCATCTGAATGCAGAGCTCCAAAGAATAGTAAGGAGAGATAAGAAAGCCTTCCTCAGTGATCAATGCGAAGGAAGAGAGGAAAACAATTGAATGGAAAATAGTAGAGATCTCTTCAAGAAAACTAGAGATACCAAGGGAATATTTCATGCAAAGATGAGCACAATAAAGGACAGAAATGGTATGGACCTAACAGAAACAGAAGATAATAAGAAGAGGTGGCAAGAATACACAGAAGACCTATACAAAAAAGATCTTCATGACCCAAATAACCACGATGGTATGATCACTCAGAGCCAGAAAACCTAGAAGGCAAAAGTTAAGTGGGCCTTAGGAAGCATCACTATGAACAAAGCTAGGGGAGGTGATGGAATCCCAGTTGAGCTATTTCAAATCCCAAAAAATGATGCTATGAAAGTGCTGCATTCAATATGCCAGCAAATCTGGAAAACTCAGCAGTGGCCACAGGACTGGAAAAGGTCAGTTTTCATTCCAATCCCAAAGAAAGGCAATGCCCAAGAATGTTTAAACTACCGCAAAATTATACTCATTACTCATGCTAGCAAATAATGCTCAAAATTGGCCAAGCCAAGCCTCAACAGTACGTGAACTGTGAACTTACAGATGTTCAAGCTGGATTTAGAAAAAGCAGAGGAACCAGAGATCAAATTGCCAACATCCGTTGGATCATTGAAAAAGCAAGAGAATTCCAGAAAAACATCTATTTCTGCTTTTTGACTACAGTGAAAGTGAAACTGAAGTCGCTCAGTTGTGTCCAACTCTTTGCAACCCCATGGACTGTAGCCTATCAGGCTCCTCTGTCTGTCATTGGGATTTTCCAGGCAAGAGTACTGGAGTGGGTTGCCATTTCCTTCTCCAGGGGGATCTTCCCAACCCAGAAACTGAACCCAGATCTCCCTCATTGTAGGCAGATGCTTTTACCGTCTGAGCCACGAGGGAAGTCAGAAAGCACTAAGTTGTGTCTGACTCTTGCAACCCTATGGACTGTAGCTTGCCAGGCTCCTCTGTCCATGGGATTCTCTATGCAAGAATACTGGAGTGGGTTGCCATTTCCTTCTCCAGAGAATCTTCCCGACCCAGAAATCGAGCGCACATCTCCAGTATTTTAGGCAGATTCTTTACCAAGTGAGCTATGCTGGAAGCCTATGCCAATGCCTTTAATTGTGTGTACCACAACAAACTCTGGACAATTCTTCAAGAGATGGGAATACCAGACCACATGACCTGCGTCTTGAGAAATCTGTATGCAGGTCAGGAAGGAACAGTTAGAACTGGACATGGAACAACAGACTGGTTCCAAATCAGGAAAGGAGTATGTCCGGGTTGTATATTGTCACCCTGCTTATTTAACGTATATGCAGAGTGCATCATGAGAAATGCTGGGCTGGAAAAAGCACAAGGTGAAATCAAGATTGCCAGGGGAAATATCAATAACCTTAGATAGGCAGATGATACCATCCTTATGGCAGAAAATGAAGAACTAAAGAGCCTCTTGATGAAAGTGAAAGAGGAGAGTGAAAAAGTTGACTCAAAACTCAACATTCAGAAAATGAAAATCATGGCAATCAGTCCCATTAGTTCATGGCAAATGGGGAAACAATGGAAACAGAGATACTTTATTTTTCAGGGCTCCAAAATCACTGAAGATGGTGCCTGCACCCATGAAATTAAAAGACTCTTGCTTCTTGGAAGAAAAGCTATGACCAACCTAGACAGCCTTTTAAAAAGCAGAGACATTATTTTACCAACAAAGGTCCAAAGCTATGGTTTTCCCAGTAGTCATGTATGGATGTGAGAGTTGGACTATAAAGAAAGCTGAGCACCAAAGAATTGATGTTTTTGAACTGTGGTGTTGGAGAATACTCTTGAGAGTCCCTTGGACTGCAAGGAGATCCAACCAGACCATCCTAAGGGAAATCAGTCTTGAATATTCATTGGAAGGACTGATGTTGAAGTTAAAACTCCAATACTTTGGCCACCTGATGAGAAGAGCTGACTCATTTGAAAAGACCCTGATGCTGGGGAAGATTGAAGGTGGGAGGAGAAGGAGACGACACAGAATGAGATGGTTGGGTGGCATCACCAACTCGATGGACATGAGTTGGAGTAAACTCCGGGAGTTGATGGACAGGGAGGCCTGGCGTGCTGCATTCCATGGGGTCGCCAAGATTCGGACACAACTGAGTGACTGAACTGACTGATAATAATAAACAAAATAAACTTCCTAACTTCTCCAACTACCCCATCAGTTAATGTGATTAATATTATAGGTTTTTTGAATCTTGCCCTACTATTTGTATGCATGTACCAGCATGCATATGGTGTATATTTATATATTCATAATTTTCACACTTTAAAGCAACTTTTGTAATTTTAATTTATCATTGAATTTTTTACCAATCAACTTATACAGAATTATTTTTTTTCCCAAGGAACATATTTTATTTTATGGATATTTCACTAATTATTGAAACAATTTTTCTATGATGAGCATTTGGGCTGTTTTTGTTATATTTTATAAGTATACTTTTTTTCTTTTGTATGTTCCTTATTATTTAAACATTTCCAAGCTGATGGAGACATAGGTTGCCTCCATTTATCTCCACTGCAACTAATATTTAAGCAAATATTTCACATAGGTAATTGCCACAGTTTGTGTGTATATGCACAGACAAATTCTTACAGTGGAATTGCTTTGACATGACAAGGGTCATGTGTATTTGTAAATCAATAGATATTACCATATTTCCACATTTTTGCATGATAGTTTTCACTTCTCCATACTATTATAAGTATTAACATTTCAATCTTTAAAATACTTTTTCAGTTCTTACAAATTGAGAAATGCTTTATCACCATTTTGACTTACATTTCTTCTGCTTGAATTGGGATGAAGATCACTAGCCATTTTAAAATATTGTCTTTGATATAGCACTTGTAGTTTTGTAAAAGTTTTTCTAATGAAAATATGCATTCTGATAGAATATAGCATTGGTGAAGGAAGTCAAATTGAGAAAATACATTGGAATTAACGTCACATTTTAGTATGATAAAATTTAATTCTTTATTGTAGTTCATATTGCCTTTGTGCTTGATTTCTACTAATAAGAATACATTCATTAAGAACATTAGGAAAAACACTAGATAGAATTCTGAGATGATAGATAGGAATGAGCTCCAGTACTCAGGCAAATTATTATCTTCAGTAGCAATAATAGTAGAAAATAATATGTCTAAAAGGAAGATGAAAGAGATTTTCCTCAATATCTTCTGTTTTCTCTGTGAGGCAAATATCTGCTGATGATTGTGTGACATATTTGCTTTAGAAAATAAATTCAGACATTTCCCTTTATTGGATATTCTTTGGAACAATTTATCATTTGGACTATCTAGTTTTCAAAGTTCAATTCTGTGAAAGTAACTGGGGTTGGTGGTTTTGGACATAATTCCTTGATTGTCTTCTTTCTTCATTCTAATGAATGTATTTCAGCTTACAATTTCTCTTGTGGTAAATTGAAAAATTGCATTTTTCAAGTAAAATTTTCCTCTTATTGAGGTTTATCTGTTTGCATAGAATTCTATAAAATAGACACTTCTGGAATTTTTGTTTCTTCTAATAGTTATCTCCCTTTGTCATTTCTTACTTGACATATTTGTGATTTATACCTTACTAAATGGAATAAGGAAGCTGTCAGTTGGTTAAACTTGCTAATTTTTTCCAAGACCAAGACTGAGTTTTATTATTAGATCTACTCTTTTTCTATCTTGTCAATTTCTTCTTTCTTACTTAGGTCTTTATTCTTCTCAGGCTAGAACCACTGAGGACAATATAATGATTACCTATGTGGCAATGTTACAGTACAAACTGATCTCACTGAGTTTTGAAGTCTTTGTGGCCTACATTTCAGGCTCTAGAAATTGGAAAAAAAATATCAAAAAGTAATTATAAAAACCTGTATTATTGGAATAATTTATAAACAAAACAAAAGAAAAAACCTTGCCATGTCCCATTCTTTAGCTGAATGTTTGTTTCCTCCACTATTTGGGTTATTCTGAAAATAAGATCTCTCATGTCATTGGCTGCACAGGAAGCATGACCTAGCAAACATCTCAGGAGAAAATAATATATAAATTTGGAGTCACTGTGATTAAGTAAACCAAAGCATAAAATATCAAATACATGTCGATAAATTAGTCATCTTTGAGTGATTATTTCTAGTGCAAAAATGAGATGAGTTTAATGATTTGCTCTAAAGTGTTAATAAACTATTTTGAATCTTGAATTTTAGTATCTTTTATTGCAAGTTTTAGAATGAAACTACTGTTTCAAAAGTAGTTACACACATTCCTACTTCATTAGAAGCTTTTCTTTGAATTTAGCATCTTTTGTCTTGCCACATCTAACTATGCATCCTTAAAGTACTGTGACTAGAGAGAACAAGAAAGCAATGTTTTGAGAATATTATTTATGGCTTTTAAGTTTAAAATTCATCACATTATATTGTTCTCCTTGGAAAGATATTCTAAAAGAGAATAAAAAAATAAGCTGGACACCTATCCCACAATCAAATCCACAGGGATTTTCATAGGGCCTGTATAGTGCAGGTTCATTGCAATCAGTGTTAGTCCTTACATTGAACAAAAATCAAGTAAAATGAATTCAAAGAAAACAATATGCAGGCTTAACCTTTTCTTTTTTTGGGAACATTATGCTTTTTTCCTTAAAAGTTAGAATCTCTGATTTATTTAATCTTTACCTTTTCAGTAGAATGATATGGATGAAGAAACTTAATTTAGTAAAATAACATCTGTAGATTCATTGCTATCTATTACCAAAAAAGGAAAAACTTTGTACCTCTTCTCACCACAAAATTGTAATCTTTAAAAGAAGCTTGATATTTCAGTGTTTTTTGAGTAATATTTCTACATTGAAACAAATATTATCTATCATCATAGTAATAAATATACACATACAATAATAGTCAAATTTAATATTTAAGTGCCTATTACCTGCAAAACAGACTGTAGCTTTTTAATATATATCACCTCACCTAATACTAGTCTTCAATTATAAAAATACATTTTTTAACTTGAAGTAAATTTTAATTAATAGAAGAGTTAGTCTGTCTTACATGAGACTTCTAAAAAATTGATAATTGGGACACATTTATTTTTACAAAGATTTTTTGAGGAACTAACATGCCTTGTATTAATTTTGTCAAAGTTGGAGACTTAAGACTAATAAAATGGCTTATAATACATCACAGTTTGCTTTGGTAACACAAAAAGGATAACTCCTTTGAGAGTTAGAAAAGATTTCATGAGGTGAGGTTTTTAACTTGGTTCTGAAGAAAGAGTAGGGAATTGCCAAGGAATAAAGGCAGAGTCATTCAGCAGAAGAAACAGAAAATATAAACAAAATATGCTAGAATAATATAATGTAAATAACAATAATGCTAATAACCTCAACATGTGATAGTAATGAGGGAAATTTCAGGGTATCAGAAAAACAAAATATGGTGGCTTGGCAAGAAGTGAGGCGGTCCATATAGTTTCAGGCAAGATTAGATAGGACATATTTTAAGACAGCCAGTAGTACCCACCAGGGCACGTCTTTAGTTTTCTGATAAGCCTGTCAAAAGAAAGAGCAGCCCCCAATTTTCTTAAATTTGGCTCTTCTGTTTGGGTACTATACTCCTTTCAGTTCAGTTCAGTTCTGTAGCTCAGTCATGTTCGACTCTTTGCAACCCCATGAACTGCAGCACACCAGGCCTCCCTGTCCATCACCAACTTCCGGAGTCTACCCAAACTCATGTCCATTGAGTTGGTGATGCCATCCACCATCTCATCCTCTGTCGTCCCCTTCTCCTCCTGCCCTCAATCTTTCCCAGCATCAGGGTCTTTTCAAATGAGTCAGTTCTCCGCATCAGGTGGCCAAAGTATTGGAGGTTCAACTTCAACATCAGTCCTTCCAATGAACACCCAGGACTGATTTCCCTTAGGATGGACTGGTTGGATCTCCTTGCAGTCCAAGGGACTCTCAAGAGTCTTCTCCAACACCACAGTTCAAAAGCATCAATTTTTCAGTGTTCAGCTTTCTTTATAGTCCAACTCTCACATCCATATATGACTACTGGAAAAAACATAGCCTTGACTAGATGGAATTTTGTTGGCAAAGTAATGTCTCTGCTTTTTAATATGCTATCTAGGTTGGTCATAACTTTCCTTCCAAGGAGTAAGTGTCTTTTAATTTCTTGGCTACAATCACCATCTGTGGTGATTTTGGAGCCCCAAAAATAAAGTAAGCCACTGTTTCCATTGTTTCCCCATCTATTTGCCATGAAGTGATGGGACCGGATGACATGATCTTAGTTTTCTGAATGCTGAGCTTCAAGCCAACGTTTTCGCTCTCCTCTTCCACTTTCATCAAGAGGCTCTTTAGTTCTTCTTCACTTTCTGCCATAAGGGTGGTGTCATCTGCATATCTGAGGTTATTGATATTTTTCTGGCAATCTTGATTCCAGCTTGCGCTTCTTCCAGCCCAGCATTTCTCATGATGTACTCTGCATATAAGTTAAATAATCAGGGTGACAATACACAGCCTTGACGTACTCCTTTTCTTTTTGGAACCAGTGTGTTGTTCCATGTCCAGTTCTAACTGTTGCTTCCTTACCTGCATACAGGTTTCTCAGGAGGCTGGTCAGGTGTTCTGGTATTCCCATCTCTTTCAGAATTTTCCACAGTTTATGGTGATCCACACAGTCAAAGGCTTTGATATAGTCAATACAGCAGAAATAGATGTTGCTCTGGAACTCTCTTGCTTTTTTGATGATCCAGTGGATGTTGGCAATTTGATCTCTGCTTCCTCTGCCTTTTCTAAAACCAGCTTGAACATCTGGAAGTTCATGGTTCATATATTGCTGAAGCCTGGCTTGGAGAATTTTGAGCATTACTTTACTGGCATGTGAGATGAGTGCAATTGTGCAGTAGTTTGAGCATTCTTTGGCATTACCTTTCTTTGGGATTGGAATGAAAACTGACCTTTTCCAGTCCTGTGGCCACTGCTGAGTTTTCCAAATTTGCTGACCTATTGAGTGCAGCGCTTTCACAGCATCATCTTTTAGGATTTGAAATAGCTCAACTGGAATTCCATCACTTCCCCTAGCTTTGTTCATAGTGATGCTTCCTAAAGTCCACTTGACTTCACATTCCATGTTGTCTGGCCCTAAGTGAGTGGTCACACCATTGTGATTATCTGGGTCATTAAGATCTTTTTTGTATAGTTCGTCTGTGTAGTTTTGCCACCTCTTCTTAAAATCTTCTGCTTTTGTTAGGCCCATACCATTTCTGTTCTTTATCGAGCCCATCTTTGCATGAAAATTTCCCTTGGTATCTCTAATTTTCTTGAAGAGATCTCTAGTCTTTTCCATTCTGTTGTTTTCCTCTATTTCTTTGCATGGGTAGCTGAGGAAGGCTTTCTTATCTCTCCTTAATATTCTCTGGAATCCCGCATTCAAATGGGTATATCTTTCCTTTTCTCCTTTGCTTTTTTCTTCTCTTCTTTTCACAGCTGTTTGTAAGGCCTCCTCAGACAACCATTTTGCTTTTTTCCATTTATTTTTCTTGGGGATGGTCTTGATCCCTGTCTCCTGTACAATGTCATGAACCTCCGTCCATAGTTCATCAGGCACTCTGTCTATCAGATCTAATCCCTTAAATCGATTTCTCATTTCCACTGTATAATCATAAGGGATTTGATTTAGGTCATACCTGAATGGTCTAGTGGTTTTCCCCACTTTCTTCAATTTAAGTATGAATTTGGCAAGAAGAAAGTCATGATTTGAGCCACAGTCAGCTCCTGGTCTTGTTTTTGCTGACTGTATAGAACTTCTCCTTCTTTGGCTGCAAAGAATATAATAAATCTGATTTCAGTGTTGGCCATCTGGTGATGTCCATGTGTAGAGTCTTCTCTTGTGTTTTTGGAAGAGGGTGTTTGCTATGACCAGTGCATTCTCTTGGCAAAACTCTATTAGCCTTTGCCCTGCTTCTTTCTGTACTCCAAGGCCAAATTTTCCTGTTACTCCAGGTGTTTTTTGACTTCCTACATTTGCATTCAAGTCCCCAAAATGAAAAGGACATCTTTTTTGTGTGTAAGTTCTAAAAGGTCTTGTAGGTCTTCATAGAACCATTCAACTTCAGCTTCTTCAGCTTTACTGGTTGGGGCATAGACTTGGATTACCATGATATTGAATGGTTTGCCTTGGAAACGAACAGAGATCATTCTACACTCCTCTACAGGATAATTTACCTCCATCCTCCTAAGTCTCTCTGTTACCTTCTCATTCTGTTCATTTGCTTGAGCCTAAAGGCCTAGAATTTCACCAGAAAATACATCATGTGTGATCAGAGAATGTGACTGCTGCTAACTATGGGCACCTCCCATGAAATAATCTGACCTATGTAGCATAACTGGCATCTTTTAATTCCAGTGGCATACTCTGATTCAGAAGAAAATGCTCCCCGCTACTGCTTCACAAAGTTGATTGCTCTCCATTAGGATTTTACTATTGATCATTCATCAAGGACCTCTATTTTTGAGGCCCTTTATGGGCACAGTCTGAGGAAGAATTACAAAGTAGCATTCCTTTACGTCCTGAGTCAGAATGACTTCTTTTCTCAGGGACCCACATGGCCTTCCAAGTTTGTTGAGTAAAGTGCTTAAACAGGATCTCTCAGCAAGTGCTTTATCATTAAAGATTCCCTCCACTCAGCTTTTCTGGGCTTTCCCAAGTTTACCCTTGATATGGACCTCAGAGAAACTGTACTGTAATTTAAATGTTTCTAATATGTGGAAGAAATGAAGACTGTTCTATATCTTTACCAAGATATAAAAAAAAAAAAAAGCCCTTGTACAGTTAAAAATTGCTAAGAGTAGATCTTAAAATTTCTGATCTGAAGGAGAAAAAAAAATTGTAAGGATGTGTAATAATAGATGTTAGTGAAATTTACTATGGTGATCATTTCTCAATATATACATATATCATTGTGTTGTACATCTGAAACTAATATGTTATATATCTACTATATCTTAATAGTTTTTAAGAGAACCAGTAGAAAATTTTAATTATTTATTTTGTCAAAAAGAATATGCAAGTTTAAACATTTTGCCAAGAGAAAAAACCTAGTATCAGGGAAACCCTTTATGAATCCTTTGCAACAATCTGAAGAGGCATGATGAGGATCTGAATTGAAACAGTATCATTGGAAGTAGAAAAGTGAGTCAGTAATTGAGACACATTTCTAAAGTAGAATCAGGATATTTTGTTGATTTACCAAAAATGAAGAAGGAGAATCAACTGTTGACATTAAGATTTTTTTGTCCTCTGAGTGGGTGCTCGGTGTGGTCACCATCCAAAGCTTAAAAGAACATGGCAGAAAATAAGATGGAAAGGGGAAAATATTATTTTTGTATATATGATATTTAAAATGCCTGCAGAAAATCTACAAGAGTGTACTGTAGAATTAAATACAGAGTGACTTCGGAAGACAGATCTAGTGATACATATTGTAAAGTAGCAGTTAAATTTATATGAATGGGGAACATAACAAAAAGAATAACAACAACAAAAAAGTTTGAATGTTGTTGGTTCTAGGATTTAAGAGATACTCAGAGTAGGGAATTGTATTCTTAGACACAAGAAAACATCCATAAATTACAATATGAGAGACAGTATGCATTTATAAAATTTCATATCTACCAGAAGTATCTGATTGTCAGCTTGCACAAAAGCTTAAATTAGGCCTATTTGAGGGCTTCCCTGGTGGCTCAGCTGGTAAAGAATCCACTTGCAGTGTGGAAGACCTGGATTTGATCTCTGGGTTGGGAAGATCCCCTGGAGAAGGGAACAGCTACCCACTCCAGTATTCTGGCCTGGAGAATTCCATGGACTATACAGTCCATGGGGTCGCAGAGTTGGACATGACTGAGTGACTTTCACTTCACTTCAGACCTATTAGAAGTGTTTCCAAATCTATATTTGAATCAATTTATAAACTATTTATGTAAATACAGGCTTCCCTGGTGGCCCAGATGGTAAAAAATCTAACTGCAGTGCAGGAGACCCAGGTTTGATCCCTGGGTCAGGAGGATCCTCTGGAGAAGGAAATGGCAACCCACTCCCGTATTCTTGCCTGGAGAATCCCACAGACAGAGGAGTCTGGTGGCCTACAGTCCATGGGGTTGCAAAGAGTTGGACACGACTAAGCAGCTAACACTTTATGTAAATATAGTTTGAATCAAGTTAAAATGATATCAAAACATTTTGACCTAGACAAAGTGACAATTTTATGGTTAATCTATTGCCTTAAAATATGAGATTCAAATTTAATTCATTAATCTTAAATGGGGATTACATATGATTAGGTCAATTTGAGTACAAGGCTTAATATCTAAAAGGCTTGATCATAAGAAAATTTTAAATTTCTGAATCATATATGAAATAATGCTATTCAAATATTAAGCATACTAATCATTCCAACGTTTTATTCACAAATTCTCTAGAAGGTAAATTTAGCTATTTTGTACTAAAAGTCTTGGAGCATACCTGTAATTTTTATGAATTTGTGTTTGATATTTTATTTCTAGGAGTGTTAAATAATTTTCTGGAAAACATGCAAAAAAGATAATGCCTTCTTAGACATTTGTTTCCCCCCTTAGGATAAAAAAACAAAAAAAAAGAATGCCACTGAGTGATTCATCTATGCAAAACCACTACAGAAAAATCCTTAAGATCTCACTTAATTTTCTATATGCTGTTGCTATCAGGGGAATGTAGTGTGGTTAGCTCTATTGTAAAATAAGGATTAAATACAAATTTAGTGTGGCTCCAATATCTGATTCTTCCTTGAAGAAAACTTAAGAACCTTCTGTAAACTGAAGCTGTTGTCTTCAGGGAAAGGTTTACTTTGTATAACTCTTCGTAATCTCTAAGAGATGCCGAGGAAATTGTTGCAAATATACCTACTCCACTAAGCTCTAAAGTAGATGACATTGTTGAAAAAAAGATACCTGAAAAACTATAATATCCACAGGGAAACAATGAGAAGGTGGAGAAAGGTAAGCCACTTATGGTGGCTTCAAAAAAAAATTATTCATAAAACATTTAACTATTTGAAGCTAAGAAAAGACAACATTGCAAAAAGAATAGCACTGGGTTTTAGCCGGGATCTTAGCTGTCTCAGTTTCTGTATCAGCATTCTAGCTTATCTCTCTGCTTCCATTCTTACCTTCTACCCTCCTTAATGTGTATTCTTTATACATTAAGCCAAAGCTTGATATTTTAAAGTATAAATCAAATTATGTACCATTTCTGCTCAAAACCCTGTAAAGATTCTCCATCACACTCAGAATAAAATTTTAATTCTGGACCACAGTTTAAAAGGCTTTGTAATGTAAGGCTGACTAATGACTATTTGGTGGCAAACACAGACCCATTCCTAGCATCTTTCTTCTCTATTCTCTCCGGGCTAGCAAAGCTAAAAAAAATAAAATGATTCCTCATTTTAAGGGAAAGAATTCTAAGGAAATATTCATATCTTAATGCTCATATATAATATGAACAAAAACTTAGTCTTTAGAGGAGAGAGATGGAGTGAAAAATAGACATTTAAGAAGCAAACAGATGAGAAATAGAAAGGAAAAGAGAGATAGAGAGAGAGAAAAAAAAAACATGGAAAAAGACTTGAATAAGGACAAATAGAACAGAGTAGGAGAGGAAGCTTTCTTCCATCCACTCAGAAGTTTGTGCCTGCCAGAACCATTTAGTGGAGCTGCTAAACAGCTTTGTTAAGGTGTTTATACCCTAGACACAGTTCTGAGCTGTGGGCATTCAGTGGTATAGAAACAAATTCAGAGTATGCCAAGCACACAAGACAAGATTTCCTAGGCAGGCACAGTGTTATGACTCATCTGCATAATCCCCTCACCCTGTTCAAGGAGGAGGAAGGAGGAAACTATGAATTTGGGAATGTCAGCACTGACAGCTTCATTACAAAGGAGGAGCCCCTCAACCACTATACATTCTGGCATGTTAGAACTACCCAGTTAAGAGGATAATCTGGTTGCTTTATTGCTAATTTATTTTTCTCTAAGGCTCAAAGGGGAGAAAGATGAAGATGATGAAACATCTGACTATATTAAATCACAGGTTCAATTACATAAGATTCTTTTGAATACCCAGGACTAGGAGAGACAAGGAGGCAGAAAGATAGTGGCTTTTCTTTTTTCACTCCATACCCTTCACTGTTACTTCTCAATACCTGCCTTGCTACTGTCAGTGCTATTGTCCTTGTTCCTCTCCTCTCTCTTGCTCTGTCTCCATTCCTCTTAGTGGGGAAATGTTCAGTTGTTGCCACTTCAGTAAAAAACAACAAAAACCCTTTGTATTGCAGTATGCTACAGTAAATAAGCTATGCTTATTTATCCATTTAATCCACTTACCTATTTTATGCCCATATTAAGTGGGTATTTTCATTAAAAAATTACTTTGAATTTTTTTTTTTCTGAGCCAGAGGGGGACAGGGAAAAGCAAAATGAAGACATTAAAAAAAAATCATAATTATTTACAGATACTTTGCCACCACAAGGACTGTATACTTCATGGCATTTTCCAGGCAAATACTAGAGTGGGTAGCTGTTCCTTTCTCCACAGGATCTTCCCAATCCAGAAATTGAACCCAGGTGGCCCACATTGCAGGCAGATTATTTGCCAGCTGAGCCACCAGGGAAGCCCAAGAATACTGGAGTGGGTAGCCTATCCCTTTTCCAGGGGATATTCCCAACCCAGGAATTGAACCAGGGTCTCCTGCATTGCAGGCAGATTTTTTTTTTTTTTTTACCAGCTGAGCTATCAGGGAAGCCCTAATTATTATGAATTTTAAAACTTGAAAAATGAATACATTAACAACTAGTAGAAAGATTTATATATTTCCAAATATGTGTCAAGAAATTTATTTCTAGATTAGACTACTCTCTTCAGTGTTGAAACTAGATTTGATCTAGACAGATCTTGTTGTTGTTCAGTCACTGACTTGTGTCCAACTGGGCGATCCTATGAACTGCAGCATGCCAGGCTGCCCTGTCCTTCAACATGTCTCAGAGCTTGCTCAAACTCATGTCCATTGAGTTGGTGATGCCATCCAGACATTTAGTCCTCTGTCATCCTCTTCTGCTCCTGCCTTCAATCTTTCCCAGAATCATGGCCTTTTCCAATGAGTCAGTTCTTCGAATCAGGTGACTAAAATTTTGCACCTTCAGCATCAGTTCTTTCAATGAATATTCAGAGTTGATTTCCTTTAGGATGGACTGGTTTGATCTTGCAGTCCAAGGGACTCACAAGTCTTCTCCAGCACCACATTTTGAAAGCATCAATTCAGTGCTTACCCTTTTTATTATTCAGCTCTTACATCTGTACATGACTACTGAAAAAACAGCTTTGACTATACAAACCTTTGTAGGCAAAGTAATGTCTCTGCTTTTTAATACACTGTCTAGGTTGTCATTGCTTTTCTTCCAAAGAGCAAGCATCTTTTAATTTCATAGCTGCCGTCACAATCTGCAGTGATTTTGGAGCCCAAGAAAATGATGTCTCTCATTTTCCGTCATCTCTGTTTCCATTGTTTTCCCATCTGTTTGCCATGAAGTGATGGGACCAGATGCCTTGGTCTTCATTTTTTGAATTCTGAGTTTTAAGCCAGCTTTTTCACTCTCCTCTTTCATTTTCATCAAGAGGTTCTTTAGTTCCTCTTCACTTTCTGCCGTAAGGGTGGTGTCATCTGCATACCTGAGGTTATTGATATTTCTCGCAGCAATCTTAATTCCAGCTTGTGCTTCATCCAGCCTGGCATTTCACAAGATGTTCTGCATGTAAGTTAAACAAGCAGGGTGACAATATACAGCCATGATGTTCTCCTTTCCCAATTTTGAACCAGTCTGTTGTTCCATGTCCAGTTCTAACTGTTGCTTGACCTGCATACAGGTTTCTCAGGAGGCAGGTAAGGTGGTCCAGTATTCCCATCTCTTTAAGAGTTTTCCACAGTTTGTTGTCATCTACACCATCAATAGTGTAGTCAATGAAGCAGAAATCATTTGGAATTCTCTTTTTCTATGATCCAACGGATGTTGGCTATTTGATCTCTGGTTCCTCTGCCTTTTCTAAATCCAGCTTGTACACCAGAAAATTCTCAATTTACATACTGTTGAAGCCTAGCTTGAAGGATTTTGAGCATTAGTTTGCTGGCATGTGAAATAAGTGCAATTGTGTAGTAGTTTGAACATTCTTTGGCTTTGTCTTTCTTTGGGATTGGAATGAAAACTGACCTTTTCCAGTCCTGAATTTTCCAAATTTGCTGGGATATTGAGTGCAGCACTTTAGCAGCATCATCTTTTAGGACTTGAAATAGCTTAACTGGAATTCCATTACTTCCAGTAGCTTTGTTTGTAGTGATGCTTCCTAAGGCCCCCTTGACTTCACTCTCAAGGACATCTGGCTTTAGGTGACTGATCACACCACGGTGGTTATCAAAATCTTTTTTGTGTAGTTCTTCTGTGTATTCTTGCCACATTTTCTTAATATCTTCTGCTTCTGTTAAGTCCATAACATTTCTGTCCTTTATTGTGCCCATTTTAGAATGAAAATTTCCCTTGGTATCTCTAATTTTCTTGAAGAGATCTCTAATCTTTCCCATTCTCTTTTTTTCCTCTATTTTTTTGCACTGACCACTGAGGAGAGCTTTCTTCTCTCTTCTTGCTATTCTCTGGAACTCTTCATTTAGATGCATATATCTTTCCTTTTCTCCTTTGCCTTTCACTTCTCTTCTTTTCTCAGCTATTTGTAAGGCCTCCTCAGACAGCCATTTTGCCTTTTTGCATTTCTTTTTTCTTGAGGAAGCTTTTGATCACCACCTCCTCTACGATGTTGAAAACCTCCATCCATAGTTCTTCAGTTACTCTGTCCCATCTCCTTTAATCAAAAATAAGAGTGTGGTAAGAAGAGTAGGCAATTATCAGAATTTTATTGAAGATAGGATTAAAAATACTGTAGAATATTAACCGAGTGATGGCATGCTCTGATATTTTAAAAATATGTTTCCTTTGACTCTGTAATAGGAAACCAATAGTACAGTCAAAGGGGTAAAAAAAGTGATGATAACAGTAATTCAGCTAAATGATGGTGATGACTTACTTAGACAAGAGTACCACAGTGGAATCCTCTAAACTGACCTGATTCTGGGTATAGTTTAGAATAGAGTGCTAAAGACTGTGTTGAATTGATTTGAGACTGTAGTAAAACTAGATAAAAAGAAGAATATCAGTGTTAAAATTCAGTGGTAATGTAAATGGTATTGCTGTTTCCTCAGACAAAAACAAACAAAAAAACTGGTTGGAAAGTAGATTACAGGGTGCTAGATATCAACAGGTCTTTCATGGACTTCTTAATCTTATATATATATAGTAGCCATTTTGTGCTGAACATTAGACAGTGCCAGGAATCATAATTTACATGGTCTTCAATAAAGATATTTTACTAAAGATAACACAATGAATGTGTTAAGGTGTATTTCACAAGTGTGAAGTACAAAATGGGAGATGACTTTAAAAATTGCTTTATGTATACATTTAAAGGCATGTGACTATATGATATCAATAGTCAAAAGGAATAATAAAAAAAGAAAATTGGGCTCAGAAGTAATAATTCTAACATCTCAATATTTAGTGGATAAGCCATTGAGGGGAGCTACTAAGAAGACAGAAGTCACTCAGCTAAGAGAAAACCAGAAAAGCAAAAGAAGAAAGTGTTTCAAAGATGTGTTTGTGATAACAGCCACTGATGTGGCTGCTGAAGTCAAACGAGATAAGGATGTGACAACTAGGACTTGGCAACTTGCCTATGGAAAGTTTGGCAAGAAAAATGTTTCTTAGTAGAGAAAAAAGACAGCCAAATGTAGTAAGCTGTGGAAAGAATAGAAAGCAAGACAGGAAAGTCCCTTGAGGAGACTGTTTTAAGCGGTGAAAGAAAGTTAAAAATTCAACTTTTTTTGAAGATAGCCACAGGTTAAGAGATTTCTGTAGATGGGTCCATTGGTTTTGTTATTAATTATTATTTAAAATATGTGGCCTGCTGAGATGTCTATATACTCTACAGAATGATCCAGGGGTATAAGATAAACTGATAAGAAAAAAGAGGAAAAATGGAGAAGAACATTTCTGTATAACCTTTGAGAGATAGGATCAATGGCATAGGTGGAGATTTGGAGCTTTAGGAGAGAAAGATATAAATGGCAGATTAGTAGATATGAGTATAATATTACTGAATGGTTCTTTACTGATTGCTTATAATTTATAAATTTGTATAGAAGGTCATCAGATTAGGTAAGAGGGGCTGCTTTTTAAGGAGTGATAAAAGATTGTGAATATTTTTTTTGCAGATTGAAGGATTTATATTTTAGGAAGGAATGGTAGAATTACTGGGTAAAGTTATTTCTTGGCATAAATGTTAAAAGAATAAAAGTAAATCTTTGGGGAAGTTTCTAATTTTCTCTTTGTTTTCCTGGAGATTCCAGTTGTTACAGTGAAGATACTATTAAAAAATAGGGAGCTAGCTAACCAGTGATAGATATGGTCAGGCATGATTGTCATTAGGGCTGTCAACAGCACTCCAGTTTTCTCCCATTCCAGATACTTAGTAAGATTGTACTTCCTTATCCCTTGGAAATAAATGTAATTAGGTGACTTGGGGTTTTGCCCAGATATGTAAGCAAATCAGACATGTATAACTTCTGGATGATGGCAGAAATGTCGATAACCTCAAATGTGCAGATGACACCACCCTTATGGCAGAAAGCAAACAGGAACTAAAAAGCATCTTGATGAAAGTGAAAGAGGAGAGTGAAAAAGCTGGCTTAAAACTCAACATTCAAAAAAACCAAGATCATGGCATCTGGTTCCATCAGTTCATGGCAAATAGACGGGAAACAATGAAAACAGTGACAGACTTTTTTTCTTGGGCTCCAAAATCACTGAAGATGGTGACTGCGGCCATGAAATTAAAATATGCTTCCTCCTTGGAAGAAAGGCTATGATAAACTTAACATATTGAAAACCAGAGTCATTACTTTGCCAAGAAAGGTCCGTGTAGTCAAAGCTATGGTTTCTCCTATAGTCATGTATGGCTATGAAAGTGAGACCATAAAGAAAGCTGAGGGCCGAATAATTGATGCTTTTGAACTGTGGTGTTGGAGAAAACTCTTGAGTCCCTTGGACTGCAAGGAGACAACACCAGTCAATCCTAAAGGGAATCAGTCCTGAATATTCATTGGAAGGACTGCTGCTGAAGCTGAAACTCCAATACTTCAGTCACCTGATGTGAAGAACTGACTCATTTGAAAAGACCCTGATGCTGGGAAAGATTGAAGACGGGAGGAGAAGGGTGTGACAGAAGATGCGATGGTTGGATAGCATCACTGACTCGATGGACATGAGTTTGAGTAGGCTCTGGGAGTTGGTGATGAACAGGGAAGCCTGGCATGCTACAGTCCATGGGGTCGCAAAGAGTCGGACATGACTGAGTGACTGAACTGAACTTCTGGATGAAGTGCTAAAAGCTAGCATATAATATTATGTCTTCTCTGAAATAGCTACTGGAGGTTTTGACATTTTAAGTTCTGAGGTAAAGAGTTCTGCACCAAATTGGGAGGAGCAAGGTAGGGTGGTGTTTAGGAGGTTCAAACTACTATGTATAAAAAATAAGCTACTAGGATATATTCTACAGCATAGGGAATATAGCCAGCATTTTATGATAATTTTAAATGGAGTATAAGCTATAAAAATACCAAATAACAATGTTATTTATCTATAAATATTGTACTATCATAAATCAACTATATGTCCATTAAAAAAAATTACACATCAGAACCCCAAAACACCTGTAACAGAAATGTAATAATTGCAAGAAGTAAATGTTTGTTTCATTTATTTATCACTTGAGCCAAGGACAAGAGTTACAAAGAGAGTGATTTGAACGTTACTATAACTTAAACTACACTATTACAAGTTAATACGAAGAAAAGAGAAGAAACTGAAGTAATAGGGCTCTTTATCAGGGAAGGATAATAATTCTGCACAAATGATCTAAAGTACATGATAAAAAGATAAATGAATAGAGAAATTGCACAGTCAATGAATTGGATGTCTGAATAAAGTTGAAATGTAGTTTTTAATTGGGAGTAATAGGATAAGTGACCTAAAAAGTGGGTGATTGTGAGCACAAAACTTGAAATTGAATTTCAGATAATTCATTTGTGTATGACGTGGTCTGGGTTATCACTCTGGGAACATGTTGTTGTGATTAGGTGGATGAAATCATTATTAGAATGAGGAGATGCAAGATTTGAAAGGCTAGGATATGGATGGATCATAGGCATTGCCAATTTAGCAAATGGTATGTGCTGCCGTCCATGGGGTCGCAAAGAGTCAAACATGACTGAGAGAATGAACTGATTTACCATAAAAATATAAATTACCTGCAAAGACAAATAAGATAATTTATAACATTTATGGCCTTATTTCCTACTAAGGCCCACCAAGGAGGAGGAGGAAGCTCCTTCATGTTCTGTATTTTCATACAGAAATATCCACTTATTTGCATACATTGTGTTCTTTGCGCCTAGGCCATTGTACAAGCTTTGTCCTATACAAGGAACTTTCTCCTTCCCAGATTGACTATTCCCACAGTTTTTTGCCTCAATTAATACTTTATACTTTTCTTTAAATTTTAAGAATCAATGTGAACAACATTTCCATTGGAAGTCTATCTCAACATCAAAATTAACCCACTCTTACTTTTGAAACTGTGAGAAATTTTTGATTAACATTCATATTAATATTAATAGTATTGTGCTATTTTTCCTCTCACATATAACTTTGTTGTCCACCTTACTAAACTGAATTATTTTCAATAGTAGGGAACACATTTTTGCCTGATGTATTCTACTTAACTATAAAGTCAATCAAACTAATTGAACAAGTTTCTTGCTCGAACACTATGTTTTAAAAGTATAAATTTATGAAGAAAATTAAAAAATCTTAGACTCAATGGTGAGATCCTGAGTATTTTTGTGTAAATGAAATACTCTTCTTTCAAGTAAAAACTTATCTTGGAAACAAGTTCAGTTCAGTTCAGTCACTCAGTCATGTCTGACTTTTTGTGACCTCATGGGATGCAGCATGCCAGGTTTCCCTGTCCATCACCAACTCCCGAAGAATATTCAAACTCATGTCCATTGAGTCAGTGATGCCATCCAACCATCTCATCCTCTGCCATCCCTTTCTCCTCCTGCCTTCAATCTTTCCCAGCATCAGGGTCTTTTCCAAAGAGTCAGTTCTTCACAACAGGTAGCTAAAGTATTGGAGTTTCAACTTCAACATCAGTCCTTCCAATTAATATTCAGGACTGATTTCCTTTAGGATAGATGGGTTGGATCTCCTTGCAGTGCAAGGGACTCAAGAGTCTTCTCCAACACCACAGTTCGAAAGCATCAATCCTTTGGCGCTCAGCTTTCTTTACAGTCCAATTCTCATATCCATACATGATTACTGGAAAAACCATAGCTTTGGCTAAATGGACCTTTGTTGGCAAAGCAATGTCTCTGCTTTTTAATATGCTGCCTAGGTTGATCATAGCTTTCCTTCCAAGGAACAAGGTCTTTTAATTTCATGGCTGCAGTCACATCTGCAGTGAATTTGGTGCCCCCCAAAATAAAGCCTGTCATTCTTTCCACTGTTTCTCCATCTATTTGTCATGAAGTGATGGGACCTGATGCCATGATTTTAGTTTTCTGAATGTTGAGTTTTAAGCCATCTTTTTCATCCTCCTCTTTCTCTTTCATCAAGAGGCTCTTTAGTTCTTTGCTTTCTGCCATAAAGGTGGTGTCATCTTCATATCTGAGGTTATTGATATTTCTCCCAGAAATCTTGATTCCAGCTTGTGCTTCACCCAGCCTAGCATTTCTCATGATTTGCTTTGAATATAAGTTAAATAAGCAAGGTGACCATATGCAGTCTTGACGTACTTCCTCCCCAATTTCGAGCCAGTCCACTGTTCCATGATGGTTTCTAACTGTTGCTTCTTAACTTGCATACAGATTTCTCAGGAGGCAGGTCAGGTGGTCTGCTATTCCCATCTCTTGAAGAATTTTCCACAGTTTGTTGTGATCCACACTGTCAAAGGCTTTGATGTAGTCAGTAAAGCAGAAGTAGATGTTTTTCTGGAATTCTCTTGCTTTTTTCATGATCCAATGAATGTTGGCAATTTGATCTCTGCTTCTTCAGTTTAGTTCAGTTCAGTCATTCAGTTGCGTCCAACTCTTTGCAACCCCATGGACTGCACATGCCAGGCCTCCATGTCCATCACCAACTCCTAGAGTTTACTCAAACTCATGTCCATTGAGTTGATGATGCATCCAACCATCTCATCCTCTGTTTTCCCCTTCTCCTCCTGCCTTCAATCTTTCCCAGCATCAGGGTCTTTTCAAATGAGTCAGTTATTTGCATCAGGTGGCCAAATTATTGGAGTTTCAGCTTCAGCATCATACCTTCCAATGAATATTCAGGACTGATTTATTTTAGGATGGAATGGTTGGATCTCCTTGTAGTCCAAGGGACTCTCAAGAGTCTTCTCCAGCACCACAGTTCAAAAGCATCAATTCTTGGACATTCAGCTTTCTTTGTAGTCCAACTCTTACATCCATACATGACTACTGAAAAACACATAGCTTTGACTAGATGGACCGTTTTTGGCAAAGAAATGTCTCTGCTTTTTAATATGCTATCTAGGTTGGTCATAATTTTTCTTCCAAGGAGCAAGCATCTTGATTCTTCTGCCTTTTCTAAATCCAGCTTGAACTTCTAGAAGTTCTCGGTTCACCTACTATTGAAGCCTCATTTGGAGAATAGTTTTCATCAGGGAATGGCAAATCAGATTCAAATCGTTATACTAAATATCATGACTTCAGCTTTCTTTTATCAATTCACAACAATTAAGTTGTTTATTGTATCTACTCTTTTTGACCCTCTTTTCAAAAAAGTATATTTTCTGTGTATTTAAAATGTTAATTGATAACTACTTATAATTTTAATTTTGGGAGAACTTAAGTGACTTGGAGCAAATACTTTATTTGATTTAAAATGGTTAAACTTTAAAATAAATGAGAGATATAAAGGAGAACACAAGGAATATAGCTCATATTTTATAAAACTTTACATGGTGTATAATCTATAAAAATATCAAATCACTCTGCTGTACACCTGAAATTAATGTAATATTGTTAAGTCAAACATCAGTTTTAAACAGTGGTAATACTTGGAGATAACGGGCATTGAATTGTATTCTTTTCATTCACTTTGAGTCTTTTAAAGGAAAAATTATCAGAATTGAAATTGCAATGAAATGAGAACGTTGCTCCAAAAAAAAAAAAAGTTACTTGAAAGAAAGAGATCAGAACACCTATCTCTGAGAAGCAAAACAAAATAGATTGCTGAAATAATAGTCCTGAATTGTGTTCCCAGTATTCTCAAGGAATACTCAGGAACAATGGACAATGGTATTAATTAATTAATGGTTTCTGCATATCTGAGGTTATTGATATTTCTCCCGGCAATCTTGATTCCAGCTTGTGCTTATTCCAGCCCAGCGTTTCTCAGGTCTTTATGTCCAAATTTTGGGTTTTTCTCTCTGTGCTTTAGTCAAATTATGTGGAGAAATAGATTAAAACTGGTCTGAAGATAAATAATAAATGCTCTAAATATTGCTTTTCAAAGCGTTTTTATCTTAAAGTTAACTTTAATGAAGGAAGGCACTTTTGAAAGAGATATAAAGCAAAAGTTTTACCTATGCAAACATTAAGCTTATTTTTTTATATTTATAACAAATTCAGAAATATAGAATTTTACTTTGTATACTTTTGTTGAAGAGAGATAAGTTGTGCTGAATAATAAAAGTAATTTGTATTCTATAACACATTTCATGCCATTTTAGGAAAATATCATATAAACATATCCTACTGTGTTAGCCCAAAGGTTAAAGGTCATTATTAAATTAAATATGTGTTCACCTTACTTTTTTTTCTGAGTCATCTTCAAAAATCCAGCAGGAGTTATAATCCCTACTGTGAGTCAGTTTTATGTGTCCGCTTGGCTAGACTATAGTTCCCCTTACTCAATCACATATTAATCTAGTTGTTGCAGTGAAGGTGTTTTGTAGATGTGATGAAAGTCCATAATCAGTTGACTTTAAGTAAGGAGGATTATCCTAAATAATCTGGGCAGCCCCGATCCCATTAATTGGAAAGCCTTAAGAACAGAGATAAAGCTTCCCTGAATAAGAAAATATTATGCTTATAAATAGCAGCTTCATTTTGTACCCCCAAATTCTTTCTGCTCTTCCTGCTGCTCTGCCCTTACAGATTCCAGAGTTGGCTGGCCACTTCCCACAGTTAGGTAAGCTAATTCCTTTCAATAAATCCCATTCTGTTTATCTCCGGATTCTTCTGTTTTTCTGGTTACACCTACTTGTAAGTATTAAGGTGATTTTTATTTCCTCCAGCATCTTGTTACCTCTCTCAGTGTCTTGGAACTTTTAGAACTGATGTGTTTCTTTATATTTCTGCATTTTGAAATTGTATTCTAAAAAATTTACCAAATTCATCGAGTTCTACTGGTTTTCTTGGTGTCATCTTCAGGACTTTCTGTGCAAAATATCATGCCATATGCAAACAGTGATGATTTTACTTCTTTCTTTTAAATTTTGATTCCTTTATTTTTCTTATCTGATTTCTCTGGTTAGGACTGTAAATACTATAGTGAATAAAAGTCATGAGAGAGTATCTTTGCCTTGTTTCTGACCTTACATGAAATTCTTTCATCTTTCTATCATTGAATATTGTGTGGACTTTTTGGATGTGGCCTTTATTTTGTTCAGATATGTTCTCTCTATAGCCTCTTCATTGAGAGTTTTTAATGATATATGGTTATCAAGTTTTGTCAGGAGATTTTCTCTGCATCTATTGAGATGACCCTATGACATTTATTTCTGTATGTCACTTTGATCTGTGGATATTGAGCCATCATTCCATCCCTGAGATAAATTTCACTTGATTGTGGTGTATGATCCTTTTAATTTACTGTTGAATTAAGTTTGCTAATATTGTGTTGAATATTTTTGCATCTGTGTTCATCAATGATATTAACCTGTAATTTTTTAGGCAGGGTGAACTTTGTCTAGTTTTCATATCAGGGATGTTGGCTTTGTCCCTGGAGGAGGAAATGGCAACACACTCCAGTATATTTTAGCCTTAAAATCCCATGGACAGAGGAACCTGGTGATCCACAATCCAGGAGATTGCACAGAGTTGGACACAACTGAGCAACTGAGCACACATTCACGCACACATGTTGGCTTTGTAAAAGTTATTTAAGAGAGAATTCCCTCCTCTACAAATATTTTTGGAACAGATTGAGAAGGATGAGTGTTAACTCATCTCTAAATATTTGGTAGAACTCACCTATGAATCCATATGATCCTGTACTTCTAATATTGGGGAGTTTTTTTAAAATATTACTGATTCACTTTTGCTACTGGTATTTGGTCTAATCATATTTTATATTTCTTCCTGGTTAAGTCTTGTGTTATATATTTATGGAAAATTGTCCACATCTTGGTTGCTTATTTTTGCTGTTTTGTTGCTCAGTCTCTAAGTTGTGTCCAGTTTTTTGTAACCCCATGAATGCATCACTCCAGGCTTCCCTGTCCTTCACTATGTCCCAAAGCTTGCTCAAACTCATGCTCCTTGAGTCAGTGATATCATCCAACCACCGTCATCCTTTGCTGCCTCCTTCTCCTTTTTGCCTTCAATGTTTCCCAGCATCAGGGTCTTTTCCAGTGAGTCCTCTCTTCTCAATAGGTGGCCAAGTATTGGAGCTTCAGCTTCAGCATCAGTCCTTCCAATGAATATTCAGTGTTGAATTCCTTTAGTATTGACTGGTTAGATCTTCTTGCTGTCCAAGAGACACTCAAGAGTCTTTTCCAGGACCATACTTGGAAAGCAGCAATTCTTTGGTGTTATATTTCTCTATGCTCCAACTCTCACATCCATAAATGACTACTGGAAATACTATAGATTTGACTATACAGACTTTTGTTGGCAAAGTGACGTCTCTGCTTTTTAGTGTGCTGTCTAGGTGTATCATAGCTTTTCTTCAAAGGAGCAAGTGTCTTATAATTTAAAGGCTGCATTCACCATCCACAGTGATTTTGGAGCCCAAGAAAATAAAACCTGTCACTGTTTTCACTTTTTCCCCATCTATTTAACTTGAAGCAATGGGTCCAGATGACATTTTCTTAGTTTTTTGAATGTTGAGGTGTAAGCCAGCTTTTTCACTCTCATCTTTCACCTTCATCAGTTCAGTTCAGTTGCTCAGTCATGTCTGACTCTGCAACCCCATGGACTGCAGCCTGCCAGGCTTCCCTGTCCATCACCAACTTCCAAAGCTTGCTCAAACTCATGTCCATTGTGTTGGTGGTGCCATTTAACCATCTCATCCTCTGTCGCCCCCTTCTCTTCCTGCCGTCAATCTTTTCAGCATCAGGATTTTTTCCAAAGAGTTCTCATCAGGTGGCCAAAGTATTGGAGTTTCAGCTTCAGCATCAGTCCTTCCAATGAATATTCAGGACTGGTCTCCTTTACCATTGACTGGTTTGATCTCCTTGCAGTCCAAGGGACTCAATAGTCTTCTCCAGTGCCGCAATCTGAAAGCATCAGTTTTTCAGTACTCAGCTTTCTTATGCTCCAACTCTCAAATCTGTACATGGCTACTGGGAAGACGATAGCTTTGATTATATGGACCTTTGTTAGCAGAGTAGTGTCTCTGCTTTCTAATATGCTGTCTAGGTTTGTCATAAATTTTCTTCCAAGAAGCAAGCATCTTCTAATTTCATGGATACAGTCACCATCTACAGTGATTTCGGAGCCCAAGAAAATAAGCTTTTCACTGTTTCCATTGTTTCCCGGTCTATTTGCCATGAAATGATGGGACCAGATGCCGTGTTCTTCAGTTTTTGAATGAATGTTGAGTTTTAAGCCAGCTTTTTCACTCTCTTCTTTCACTTTCATCACAAGTTACTTTAGTTCCTCTTCACTTTCTACCATAAGTGTGTTGTCATCTGCATATCTGAGGTCATTGTTAGTTCTCCCTGCAATCTTGATTCCAGCTTGTACTTCATCCAACCTGGCATTCTGCATGATGCACTCTGCATATAAGTTAAATAAACAGCATGAGAATATACAATCTTGATTTTTTTCCCCCAATTTAGAACAAGTCCATTGCTCTATGCCTGGTTCTAACTGTTGCTTTTTGACCTGAATACAGGTTTTGCAGGAGGCAGGTAAGATGGTTTGACCTTCCTATCTCTTGAAAGATTTCCCACAGTTTGTTCTAATCCACATAGTCAAAGGCTTTGGTGTAGTCAATAAAGCAGGAGTAGATAATTTTTCTGGAATTCTCTTACTTTTTCTATGAACCACAGAGGTTGGCAATTTGATCTCTGGTTCCAATACCTTTTCTAAATCCAGGTTGAACATCTGGAACAATTTTTTAGGGTTTTCTATCTGTAAGACCATGTCATTTGCAAAGAGAAAATTTTGTCTTCTTTTTTGATTTGGATGCCTTTTATTTCTTTTCTTATCTAGTAGCTCTGCTAGGACTCTAGTATTATATTGAATAGGAGTGGTAAAAGCAGTCACTCTTATCTTATTCCCCATCTTAGAGGAAACATTTTCATCTTTTCATCATTGAGTATGATGTCAGCTCTGGGCTTATCATCTATAGCCTTTAATATGTTGAGGTATATGCCTTGCAAATGCCTAATTTGTTGACAGTTTTTCTTATGAAGGAATGTTTAAATTTGTCAAATGATTCTTCTGCATCTAATGATATGACTATATGATTTTCTTCCTCCATTTTGTTAATATGGTGTTCACATTTATTTATTGTCATATGTCAGAAGGGCCTTGCATCCCAGGGATAAATTTTACTTAATCATGGTGTATTTTCCTTTTAATATACTGTTGAATTAGGTTTGCTGATATTTTGTTAAGGATTTTTCATCTATGCTCATCGAGGATATTGACCTGTAATTTTCTTTCTTCTTTCCTTATTTATTTATTTTTTTTGTGGTATCTTTTCTGGTATTGTTACCAAGGTAATCCTGGCCTCCTAAAAGTAGGAGTTGGAAATACACCCTCCTCCTCAATTTTTTGAAACAGTTTGAGAAGGATTAATACTAATTGTTTAATTTTGGTAGAATTTACCAGTGAAGCCATCTGTCCTGGTCTTTTCTTTCTCAAGATATTTTTGGTTACTATCTCAGTCTTTGTACTTATAATTTGTTTATTCAGATTTCCTAATTCTTCATGATTCAGTCTTGGTAGGTTGTGTATTTTTAGGAATTTACCATTTCTCAGTTGTCCAGTACATTGGCATATAATTATTCGTAGTAGTCTCTTATGATATTTGTATCTATGTAGTAGTTAATTGTGGTATTCTTTTTTCATTTATTTTATTTGAATCTTCTTTTTTCATAGCTCATTATAGCTAAAGGTGTGATAATTTATCTTTTTTGAAAAAAAATTGGCTTTTTTAATCTTTTGTCTTTCTAGTCTATTTCAATGATTTTCTGCTCTAATTTTTGTTATTTTGTTTCTTCCACTAATTTTGGGCTTAGTCATTTTAATTTGCTTTTGTGTTTTCTCTTTCTATAGTTCCTTGATGTGTGAAGTTAGATCATTAATTTGAGATCTTTCCTTTTTCATAATGCGGAACTTATACTATAAACTTCCCTTTTAGAATTGCTTTTGTAGTGGTCCATAATTTTGGTTTGATATGTTTCCATTTTTGTATCAAAATATTTTTTTCATTTCTTTCTTAGAGCCATTGGTTGATCAGGAGTGTATATATTAAGCTGCATGTATTTGTGAATTTTTCAGTTTTCCTCCTATTAAAGGTTTTCAGTTTCATGTCATTGTAATCAGAAAAATTTACTGGTGTGATTATAGTCTTCATAAAATTGTTAAGACTTATTTTGATGTGACATATGATCTAGCCTGAAGAATGTTCCATGTGTACTTGAAAAGAGTGTATATTCTGCTCCTCTTTGAAGTAATGTATATCAAGTCCAATTTCTCCAAAGTAATGTTTAAGTCCAAATTTTCCTTATTGATTTTCTATGTGGATAATCTATCCATTGGTGATAATAGGATATTGACTTTCCCTAGTATTACTGTACTGTTATCTAGTTCTCCTTTCAGATCTGTATTTGCTTAATATATTTAGATACTCTGATGTTTATACATATATACTTGTGATAGATCTTCTTGATGAATAGATTTTTTTATCAGTATAGAATGACCTTATTTGTCTTTTGTTATAATTTTTGTTATAATATTTTATCTGATATGAGTATAGCTAGTCCTGCTCTCTTTTTGATTTCCCTTGTGTGGAATATATTTTTATTACTCTTCACTTTGTGTGTACTTAGAGCTGAAGTGAGTCTTGTGTGGGGGAATATTACTGAGTCTTTTGTTTTTCTAAACCCATTCAACTACTCTGAGATTTTTGATTGAAGAATCTGGTCTATTTGTATTTAGAGTAATTATTCATAGTTGCTCAGTTGTATCTGACTCTTTGTGACCCCTTGGTCTGTCCGTGGAATTTTCCAGGCAAGAATACTGTAGTGGGTTGCCATTTCCTTCTCCAGGCCATCTTCACAACCCACAGATCGAACCCATGTCTCCTGCATTGCAGGCAGATTCCTTACCATTTAGCTACCAGGGAAGCCCCATGGATTTATTAAAATATCATCTTATTGCTTACTAGATGTTTTGTAGTTCCTTATCCCTTTCTCCCTCTGAAAGTCAAAGTCACTCAGTCGTGTCCAACCCTTTGTGACCCCAGAGACTACACAGTCCCTGGCATTCTCCAGGCCAGAACTGGAGTGGGTAGCCTTTCCTTTTTCCAGGGGATCTTCTCAACCCAGGAATCAAACCCAGGTCTCCCAAATGGCAGGCGGCTTCTTTACCAGTGAGCCACAAGGGAAGCCCTCTATCTGCGTTCTTTTATGAATTAATGCATTTTTAAACAATAGTGGGCTTTGATAGTCACTTCTCTTTATCTTTTGTTGATTTAAGTTTTTGCTTTATGGTTACCATGAAGCTTTTACCAATCATATTATAGACAGAACAGTCTATTTTACGCTGGTAATATCTTTAATCACATAAAAATCTCTCCTCTTTTACTCCCTTCTGTTAGGTATTTGATGTCACAACTTTTGCTCTTTTATATTATATATTCATTAACAAACTTTATAGGTACAATCATTTTAATACTGTATATACTATGCTATGGGCTTCCTTGATGGCTCAGCTGGAAATGAATCCACCTACAATGCAGGAGACCTGGGTTTGATCCCTGGGTTGGGAAGCTCCCCTGGAGGAGGGAATGGCTACCCACTCCTGTAGTCTGGTCTGGAGAAATCCATGGAGTGTATAGTCCATGGGGTCACAAAGTGTCAGACATGACTGTGTGACTTTCACATATACTATGCTATATATTTTTAGTAACTATATTATTTAACCTTTAATTAGTGACTTTTCATTTCAGTTTGAAGAATCTCTTTCCTACTTTCTTGTAAGGTAGGTTTAGTGGTGATGAACTTGCCTGGGAATCTCTTTCTCCAATTCTAAACAACAACTTTCCAGCATAATGTATTCTCCGTTGACAAGTTTGTTTTTCTTTCTTTCTTTCTTTCAGCACTTTAAATATATCATCCTATTCACTTTTTTTTCTGCAAAATTTCTGCTGAAAATTACACTAACAGTCTTATGAGAGTTTCATTGTACACAACACATCACTTTTCTCTTGCTGCTTTCAAAATTCTCTCTTTGTCTTTAGCTTCTGACAATTCAGTTATAATGGGTATCACTGTGGGTCTCCTTGGGAGCATCTTATTTCATGGTTTGGAGGGGGTTCATGGATCTGAATATATGTATATTTTCCCCAGATTTTTTTTTTGGTATAATTCTTTAAATTAGATTTCTATACTTTCTCTTATCTTCCTGGGTCTCCAATTAGTTGTATATAATTCAACTTGATGATGGCCCAAATCCCTTAAACTATCTCAGTCTTTTTTTTTTTTCCTCCCTTTTCTTTTTGCCCCTTTGACTGATACCCAGTAACATGTCTTCAAATTCAATAGTCCTTTCTTCTGGCTTATCTAGCCTGCTCTTCAAATCTCATATTGAATTTTTCAGTTTAGCTCTTATATGAATCAGCTCCACGATTTCTGTTTGGTACTCTTTAATATTTTCTCTTTGTTAAAGTTCTCACTTTGTGCATTGTTCTCATAACCTTGCGAACATTTTTGTGACCATTATTTTTAAGTTGTGTTGTTTAATTCACTTAATCTCTCTTATATTAGAGTCAACTTCTAGAGACTTATTATGCTCTTTTGTTTGGGATACTCACCTTTCTTTGGTTTCTTTAACTCTTTGTATTGGTTTCTATGCATGAGATAAAAAGAACCACTTTTCCAGTCTTAACAGACTGGCATCATGTAGGAACTGCAGTTTCCCAATTAGCCTAGCCCATGATTCTAGGAACTTCTCAAATTTTTGTGCTTGTCCAAACCACCATTGTTGTTCTTAGTGGCTCCGCAAAATTTAAAGTATGCCAAATCCTCTCAAGATTCCAAGAGCAGAGAAAATGCCTACATACCTATTCAAACTCCTGAAGCACTAATTTCCTGCTTTTTCAGTTCCTAGATGTGAGCTAACTAGAAACTCAAATTTTTGCAGCATCAGGGAAAACTGGGACACTAGATATGAAGTTTGGCAATCTTTCCCTATCAGGGAGAGATTGTAAGCTGGGTGTTTTGCATATTCACTTTATATTAAACCAGGGGAACTAGGCACTGCTAATGCTTATGCTAATACTTATGTACAGAACTGCTTCTTTGTTCTCTGTTGTACCAGGGGAGTCATGAATGCTGAGCTTGATCAGTTTCCAGAGATAAGTGATTTAGGAGTCTCTTGGGTGGGAGCTATAGAAGTTGGGGCACCAAATACATAGACAAGCTCTTTTCAGAGAAAAACTAAAAGTGTGCTTTCTTATTCTGGGGCATGCTGGGGAATGAAGGCATAGGAAGTCCCCACATGCCCATTTAAGCTTCTGGAGGATTACTAATTATGATCCCCAAAAGCTCCCACATGGAGGTTAATTAGAAATCCAATCATTGGGCAGCAGCTAGGAAGTATGCAGGCAATCCCTTTCTAGGGAGAAACTGGGAATCTAGGGTCATCGCATTCTCCCTTTGCCCTGAGCCTGAAGGAATTCCTTGTAACCCCATTTAAAAATTGCTTCTTTGTTTAATTTGGTCCTATGGGACTTGCAAATACTGAGCCCCAGTGCCTCTTTAAGCAAAGTGTTTTGGGAGCCATCCTTTGAGTGGTACCCACAAAAGGTGGCAAGCTCAATATGTGATTCAAACCGTATACTCCTCAGGGAGAAATTGGGAGTTAGGGGTTCATTCTGACTATAAGGAGCTGTGCAAGGTGTGGCTTATCACATGAATATCTCATATTTTGTCTGTTTCTATATGGGTAATTTATCAATCATGTAAGGGAAACATTCAGCTAGTTTCTGGATTTCACTGAGGTGTTTGATACATGTTTAACTATATATTTGGTGTAGTTATAGGAGGAGGGAAAGTCAGAAGCCTCGTATTCTACTATCTTGCCAATGTCCCTCTGAGTGATTTTATATAGTATTACATATTTAATTTTGATTTTCGCATATTCATTAGTGAACATACAAACACAATTGATTTCTGTAGTTCAATTTATATCCTGCAATCTTGCTAAATTCACTAATTCTAGAACTTTGTTATTTATTTTGGGATTTTTAAATTTTGTTTAGAATTTTAAAATGCAAATTTATAATATATATTGATCTACACTTTTATTTTTTATGCTTTGGCAGATTTTTGAATCACAATAGTACTAGCTTCTTAAACCAAATTAAGAAATGTATCCTACGTGTCTATATTACTTAAGATATTCTCTAGAATTAGCACTAATAACACTTTAAGGTTTAACACAATTCTCTAGTAACACTATCTGAACATAGAGATTTCTCTTTGGTAAATTTTAAAATTATATATTTAATGTATTTAATAGTTTGTTGCTGTTGTTGTTGAGTCACTAAGTCATGTCTGACAGTTTGTGACCCCATGGACTGTAATCCACCAGATTCCCCTGTCCATGAGATTTACCAGGCAATAATACTGGAGTGGGTTGCCATTTCCTCCTCCAAGGGACCTTCCCAACCCAGGGATAGGACCCACCTCTCCTGCATTGTCAGGAGGTCTCTATCCTGAGCCACCAGGGAAGTCCTATTTAATAATTACAAGGATATTTAAATAATCTTTCATATTTGGCGTGTTTTGGTATAGGTTTCCCCTGCTATCCACAGTAATAGCATTCCTATGAAAACTTTAAGTTGAAATGGTATAAAGTAAACAAACAAACTGAAAAAGCAGTTACCTTAGGCCATGTCTTGCTAATGGATGCACATAATAAATGGAGATAAAGCACAAATGCTTTCAGACACAGTTCAATCTGTGATGCCTTGGTGCTGAAATGTTCAGTGTAGTTCCTGGGCAAGCAGCTTGTCACTATTGCTTCTCTATGGCAGCTTGATGCAAAACAAAACAAAACAAAAACAAAAAAACATTTTTGCCTCTTTCTGTAAAAGTGAAAATCCTCTTTGGATTTCTTCGAGTTGGTGAGATAATGTATTAAAGTAGGTCTTTTGTAAAAGCAAAGAGACATAAAGTAAACTTTCAAAATTGAGGGATACCAGTGTTGGTGGGATTTGAGGAATTGTTTCCTCTCTTTTGTCAAGTAGTAGTGAGTGTTAATTATATCCTTACTATCTTTTTGATGTTGCAGAGTCTATAAAAAAATCAATTCTTTCATTCATGATGTTAATAATTCTTACCTTTTCATGTTTTTACTATGCCAATCATGCAAGTGGTTTCTCAATTTTATTTATCTTCTCAAAGAATCAAATTTTGTTGTATTATTCTTATTTCAATTTTATTGATTTCTGCTCTATTTTCTTCTTTTCTTGTGAATGTCTTTGGTAATTTTGTCCTTGTACTAGGTTCTTAGGTGGAAGCTTAGATTATTAATTTTAAACAAATCTTTATCCTAAAGACTTTTATTCTTTAGCCTGTTAATATGGTGGATTATATTAATTTTTGAATAGTAAACTTATATTCCTCAGTTACTAATTAAAGTAAGTACAATAAGTCTTCCTCTCAGCATATCTTTAGCTATTTTGCACCCATATTGATACATATTTTCATTGATTTTGTTGTCTTGTTTTTGTTGAGATTCCCTCTTTGACCCATGAATTATTTAAAATTGAGTTGCTTAGTTCCCACATATTTGGAGATTTTCTTGTATTTTTTCTGTTATTGATTTCTAGTGTGATTCCATTTTGAGAACACACTGTATTTTTTATTATTTTTAAATTGTCAAGATTTGGTTTATGGCCCAGGATATGGTGTTTATTGATATGTGTCCTAACATCAATTGGAGAATGTACGTTCTGCTCTTGTTGGGTTAAGTGTTCTATAAATGTTGACTCGATATTATTAGTTGACAGCATTGTTTAGTTTTTCTATATTCTTGCTGTTTTTGTGTCTAGTTGTCTTATTAATTGCTGAGAGAAGAGTACTGAAGTCAGTAAATATGACTGTGGATTTATCTATTTCTCTTTTTAATTCTATTAGTGTTTTCTTCAGACCACTGTCAGCTTTTTTTTTTTTTTTTTGGTTCACACACATTTAGGATTGCTATAGCCTTTGGATAGATTGAATCTTTTATTATTATCAGATTTCCTTCTCTTATCTGGTAATTCTCCATGATCTGAAGTAGATTATACCTGATATTAATGTAGCCACACTTGTTTTTCTTGATTAACCTTTACATAATGTATTTTTGAATCCCCTTATTTTCAATGTGAGATGAGTGCACTCATCTCACACTCGAGTAAAGTAATGCTCAAAATTCTCCAAGCCAGGCTTCAGCAATACATGAACCGTGAACTTCCAGATGTTCAATCTGGTTTTAGAAAAGGCAGAGGAACCAGAGATCAAATTGCCAATATCCACTGGATCATCAAAAAAGCAAGAGAGTTCCAAAAGAACATCTATTTCTGCTTTATTGACTATGCCAAAGCCTTTGAATGTGTGGATCATAATAACCTGTGGAAAATTCTGAAAGAGATGGGAATATCAGACCATCTGACCTGTCTCTTGAGAAACCTGTATGCAGGTCAGGAAGAAACAGTTAGAACTGGACATGGAACAACAGACTGGTTCCAAATGGGAAAAGGAGTACGTCAAGGCTGTATATTGTCACCCTGCTTATTTAACTTATATGCAGAGTACATCATGAGAAATGCTGGGCTGGAAGAAACACAAGCTGGAATCAAGATTGCTGGGAGAAATATCAATAACTTCAGATATGCAGATGACACCACCCTTATGGCAGAAAGTGAAGAAGAACTAAGGAGCCTCTTGATGAAAGTGAAAGAGGAGAGTGAAAAAGTTGGCTTAAAGCTCAACTTTCAGAAAACTAACATCATGGCATCTGGTCCCATCACTTCATGGGAAATAGATGGGAAAACAGTGGAAACAGTGTCAGACTTTATTTTTGGGGGCTCCAAAATCACTGCAGATGGTGATTGCAGCCATGAAATTAAAAGACGCTTACTCCTTGGAAGGAAGGTTATGGCCAACCTAGATAGCATATTTAAAAGCAGAGACATTACTTTGCTAACAAAAGTCCGTCTAGTCAAGGCTATGGTTTTTCCAGTGGTCATGTATGGATGTGAGAGTTGGATGGTGAAGAAAGCTGAGCGCCACAGAATTGATGCTTTTGAACTGTGGTGTTGGAGAAGACTCTTGAGAGTCCCTTGGACTGCAAGGAGATCCAATCAATCCATCCTAAAGGAGATCAGTCCTGGGTGTTCATTGGAAGGACTGATGTTGAAGCTGAAACTGCAATACTTTAGCCACCTCATGCGAAGAGTTGACTCATTGGAAAAGACCCTAATGCTGGGAAAGATTAGGGGCGGGAGGAGAAGTGGACGACGGAGGATGAGATGGTTGGATGGCATCACTGACTCGATGGACATGGGTTTGGGTAGACTCCGGGAGTTGGTGATGAACAGGGAGGCCTGGCGTGCTGCAATTCATGGGGTCGCAAAGAGTCAGACACGACTGAGCGACTGAACTGAACTGAACTGATCTTCAGTGTACCTATTATCTTAATATTTGAAGTGAATTTCTAGTAGACAGCATATAGTTCATTTATTTCTTAATTCATTCAATGTCTCTCTTTTAATTTATGTTTAAACCATTTACATTAAAATATTTCTTGATATATTGTTTAATTCTTCCTTTTTATTTTCATTGTCTCTGTTGTTCTGTTTTCTCTTTCCTTTTCACTTGTTAGTTACTTGGGCCATTCTTATAATTCTTTTTTAATTTCTTTATGTTATTTTTGAGTATATCTCTTTCACAAAAGAAATTTTACTGGTTGCTCTAGGTATTATAATAAATATACACAGATTAACCAATTCTACTGTTATCAGTACTCTGCCATTTTGAATTGTTTGGAAACCTTACCTCTTTTGTCCCCCTTTGTCCTCCCCATTTATAATTGTCTTAAATATTATCTCTGCATACATTTTGTACTATATGATACAGCCTTAGAATTTTTGCTTCACCCATCAAACACAACTTAAACTCAAGAGGATAAAGGGTTAATTTATCCATATTTTAAAATTATTCATTATATGGTTTTGATGTTACAAGATTTTTTCTTTTATCATTTTCTTCCTATTTAGAAAATTCTCTTTCTTTAAAGGCTTGTCTATTGGTGATATATTCTTGGTTTTCTTTCATCTAAGAATATTTTAGGGTTTCCCTGGTGGCTCAGCAGTAAGGAATACACCGTAATTCAGGAGACATGGATTTGATCCCTGGTAGGGAAGATCCCCTGGAAAAGGAAATGGCAACTTATTCCAATATTCTTGCCTGGGAAATCCCGTGGACAGAGGAGCCTGGCAGGCTACAGTCCATGGGATTTCAAAGAGTTTGACATGACTGAGTGACTAAACCACAACAAAAAAAGAATATCTTAAATTCCCCTTCATTCCTAAGCATGCTTTTGCTAGACAGAAAATTCTGTGCTGACAGTCCTTTCTTCTAGCACTGGAAATATGTTGTGCTATATATCTCTTTCACCTCCATGATTTCTCTTGAGAAATCTTTTCAATTGAATTACTTTCCCCTTATAGGTAAGGTGTTATTTCTCTCTTGTTACCAACACATTTCTTTTGTTTTTGGTTTTTGGAAGTTCTACTGTGATTTGTCTTGATGTAGATTGCTTTGGGGTTATGGGGCTTCCCTGGTGGCTCAGACGGTAAAGCTTCTGCCTACAATGCGGGAGACCAGGGTTCGATCCCTGGGTCGGGAAGATCCCCTGGAGAAAGAAATGGCAACCCACTCCAGTATTTTTGCCTGGAAAATCCCATGGATGGAGAATCCTGGTGGGCTACAGTCCATGGGGTCGCAAAGAGTCGGACACGACTGAGCGACTTCACGTTCACGTTCACGTTGGGGTTATGAAATGTGGATTTGTTTCAGCCTCTTGAATCTGTAGGTTTTTGTCTTTTACCAAATATAAAATGTTTTCAGACATGATTTGAGTGCTTTTCTAACCCTGCCCATTTTTTTTTCCTCTCCCTTTCCTTAAGGAACTCAAATGACACAAATATTAGGTCTGACAGGTCCCCGAACTTCTATTCATTATTTTCTCATTCTGTGTTCTCAGATTGAGTATTTCTGTCATTCTGTCTTCAAGTTCACTATTCTTCAAGCTGACTTGATGGTACCATTCACTGGGGAGGGATGCCTTGGTAGAGACAAGTGTCAGTTGAAGCCCAGACTTCCTGTGTGGTCTTCAATGATGCCACAATCAGGGGAAGTAGGGATTTATCTCACTGCCAGGCATAAAAATCCTGGCTTCATTACTCTGCTTCTCTGACATCAGCTTGGTTGAGGGATGCAGTGTCATGTGCCTAGAAAGAGTCCACATCTAGGCTCCCCATCTGGCCTTTGCTCACATGTGTGGGGTGTCACCACAGTTTCTTCTGTGGTGTTTGGATAGAGTAGAACAGTTATTATATAAAATTTTCTTTCTCTCTAGGCTGCCTCGTTCCTTGTCCTTTGGTGAGAGAAAGCAGCCATTTTGGGGACTTTTTTGACTGTGCCCATTGACATTTCCAGGGTATAGGTTTTTCCTCCTCAAAGTCTGTGGTATAAGGCAATAAGGAAACATAGGGAACTCACTGCACTGTTATTCCTGGGTTCTAAGGTGCCTAACTAGTTTTTCTTTTCTCCAAATTTTGGATTTCTTTTAAATATAATATTCAAGGTTTTCTATTAATACTTAGTGGGATATCTAGTGAAAGGTATGTCTTCTTTGCTGAGATTACATCAGCATTTTAAAAGTTTTTATCATATATATGAAAGAGACTAATTATAATCAAGAAAAAGAGAGGAGTTAAATTGTAGTGAATATAAGAAAAATGAAAAACACTAACTACATGATTTAAAAAAAAAAGATTCCTAAGAATGTTTTTGTACTTTTCCTGGGATATAAAAGAACTAGATGAAGAAAGGCATTGAAATTAAGGGAAAACATGTTATGCTCATTAACTGTAAGATAGTGAAGTTAGATCTCTTTTGAAATAATGGCTAGAAAAATTTTAAATAAGTAGGTTATAACTATCAAATTTCATAATTTCTCCAAAAGTTATTATAAGCTTAATACAATAGCTGCAGCAGCATAGTTTTGAGTGAATTCTTTTTTTTTTTTTTTTTTATTTTAGTTGGGGGCCAATCACTTTACAACATTGTAGTAGCTTCCGCCATACATTGACATGAATCAGCCATGGGCTCACATGTGCTCCCCCTCCCGAACCCTCCTCCCACTTCCCTCCCCATCCCATCCCTCTGGGTCATCCCAACGCTCCATCCCTGAGCATCCATCCCATGCATAGAACATGGAATGGTGTTCCGCCTCACATATGACAATATACATGTTTCAATGTTATTGTCCCAGAACGTCCCACCCTCACCTTCTCCCCCAGAGTCCACAGGACTGCTCTATGCATCTGTGTCTCTTATTCTGTCTCATATATAGGGTTACCATTACCATCTTTCAAATTCCATATACATGCATTAGTATACTGTATTGGCGCTTTTCTTTCTGGCTCACTTCACTCTGTATAATGGGTTCTAGTTTCATCCATCTCAATAGAACCGATTCAAATGTATTTTTTTTTAATGGCTGAGTGAATTCTTTAATCTGTCCAAATTTCACTTTCTTACAAGATTTTTGGAAAGTTCAAATGTCACATTGTTTGAAGATGGCAAACATGAGGATTCAGATAGAGATACTAGGGAATATAGATAAGGACCACATCATTTCTGCAAAATTTAATGGGCCTGAAAGAAGGCTCAGCTAAACTACAAGTATGGTGGTGGTTTAGTCTCTAAGTTGTGTACAACCCTTGTGATCCCATGGACGGTAGCCTGCCAGGCTCCTCTGTCCATGGGGTTCTCCAGGCAAGAATACTGGAGTGGGTTGCCATTCCCTTCTCCAGGGGATCTTCCCGACCCAGGAATCGAACCCGGGTCTCCTGCATTGCAGGCAGGTGATTTACCAACTGAGCTATGAGGGAAACCCAAAACTAGAAGTAAAAACAGTAAAAATTGAGATTTCATGTGGAACCAAGAGAAGAGTCATATTGGAGTGAATAACTTGGTTAGATAGCATCACCAACTCAACAGACATGAATCTGAGCAAGCTCTGGAAGACAGTGAAGGACAGGGAAGCCTTGAGTGCTGCAGTCCATGGGGTCGCAAAGAGTAGTGCATGATTTAGCGACTGAACAACAACAAGGTTAGGAAAATGAAAGGAAGATAAATGAAGGGGAAAAAAATTCTTTAAAAAATAGGTCAGTACATTTTGAAGACTGAACATAACTCCAAACCTGGAATTTTTAATGATTCTAATTGGAAAATCCTCTTTCTCTTGGTAATTTTTACACTAGAAATATATTTTCTGACTCACATATCTCTAGCTTTAGAAGCCTAATCAAGTACTTCAGATAAGAAGCAGGTATGTGGTTTCTTATAGTTTCTATTCTTTCTGTATTCTTAACAATTATTTAAAATTTTGATCTGGTGTGCTCACCAAAAAAGTTTTAAATATGCTTGGTTTAATGTTGAATTCTCTGTGTTCTAATAATAGAAACTTACTTTACATTTTCTACTAACTGGCTTCTTAGGATAAGAGTCAGAAGTCTCTTCTTCAGCTCAAATTTTCTTGGACTGAACTTTGAGAATCTCAGAAGATTTAAGAAGCTAAGTCTGTACCCTAAATTAAAACATACTTTTCTGTCAGAGAGAAGAGTAACCTATTAATGTACCACTTCATGTGAGTGAGTTGGGATTATAACAGCTCTTGGAAAGATAAAGTTATAGCCCAAACTGGGAGACCCAAGATTCAAAACAAACCAATCTCATATGTCCAGTTTAAAATAAATAAACCAAGATAAAAGCTACTTTAGTTTGTAATACTGGGCAAATTCTCGACTATCTGTTCCTGAATTTCTTTAATGCCACCTAGAGTTGCTTTGAATGTTAATTTTTTTTTTCTTAAAAATTAGAGAGCATAGTACCTGACACCCTTTAGGTACCTAATAATTGTTAAAAACTGTTCTCATATTTTTATTGTGTTGACAAAATTAAGAGTCACAAGAAAATTTCTGGAACAGGAAATATGTGAATGGCCAACAGGGACAGAGAAGTCCCATTTGTTTGATTGTGGCAGCTGTGGGGGTTTTATAGACTGGTTAGAAACATACACTTCTTAGATTGTTTTCATAGAGGTAGATCCCATTTTTGTTGTCTAAATGACTGTCTTATTGTCACTAGTGTATAGTCAGCATATAATGTCTTCCCATTCCCTACCCTAAAGAGATTTTTTTTCCCCCCATACTCACTTTCTCCTCCTTCCCTATGATTCTGAGGACAACTTCAGTCTGGATTAAGCTACATTATATGTCCACGATGCACTGTTTAAAGGCATCCAGTAGAACCCACAGAAAGTGCAAGATTATGATCGTCCCATCATAGCAGATCAGAGCTATATTCTGAATGGCTTTATATTCAATGGCTATATATTCAATGGCTTTGTGTTAAAAGTTTAAAAGACATATCATAGGGGTTTTACATTTTGTCAGATAAGGATCAAATGAAGAAACCTCAAGCATACTTACCAGGATAGCTTTTCCCCTTAACATTAAGTCTTTAGGAAAAAAACTTTTCCGGAGGTAACCAAGTACAATGGCTTTGGGTTTATTCCCTCATTTCTTGTACATACGAGCTGAATAGTCTGAATCTACGCAAGTAATTCCCTTTCTATCTTGGCTTAGCTGGTAGATATCTATATAAACAAGTATTTCAAAATTAAATTATACACACATATATGTGCACATACTGGGCTTCCCTTGTGGCTCAGCTGGTAAAGAATACACCTGCAATACAGGACACCTGGGTTCTATCCCTGGGTTGAGAAGATCCCCTGGAGAAGTAAAAGGCTACCCACTCTAGTTTTCTGGCCTGGAGAATTCCATGAACTATATAGTACCTGGGGTCACAAAGAGTCAGACACGAATGAGTGACTTTCACTTTATGTGTGGCATATGGGGCTTCTCCAGTAGCTCTGCTGGTAAAGAATCTTCCTGCAATGCAGGAGAGCCCTGTTCCATTCCTGGGTCAGGAAGATCCCCTGGAGAAGGGATAGGCTACTCACTCCAGAAGTCTAGGGTTTCCCTGGTGGCTCAGAGGGTAAAAAATCCACCTGCAATGAGAGAGACCTGGGTTCCATCCCTGGGTTGGGAAGATCCCCTGGAGGAGGGCATGGCAACCCACCCCAGTATTCTTGCGTGGAGAATTCCTATGGACAGAGAAGCCTGGTGGGCTATAGGCCATGGGGTCACAAAGAGTCTGACACAACTGAGTGACTAAACACAGCATATATACACATATGTAAATACATCTATTGGGAGCCTACCAAGTGCCAGGATGGCTGCAATAGAGTTGTTAGGGTTATAGAGGTAAAACAAAGTTCCTGCTCTCAAATTCATAGGCAAGTGGATTAGTGTAGGCATTTCAGAAAGCAAATACAAAGATATAAAAATCAAAATACAAATATGAAAATACAAAAAAGCTCATTTTATAGTGAGCATATGTCAAAAGTTAAAGTCACTAAAGCAGCAATCAGCAGAATGCTAAAGTTGGTTTTAAAATCAATAGAGAGAGTCCAGGGTATACATAGTCAATAAAGGAAAGAAAGTTAAAATTAGATTGGATGATTGTTAATATAGTTACAAATCAACTTAAAAACATATTTAGGGATTATCTTTTCTAACAGAAATTATTAGTGTTTCTACTAAATAAAAATTATTTGCAAATTATCAGTATTCTTCTGAGTAGCATCTAATATTGCAGACAATGAGCCATAATAACCAGCACACAAAATAATCAAATAACATGAAACCCCTCTGGCTTCAGATGACTTGAGGCAGAATTTTTGGACAATATGCAGGATAGCTTTGCAAAGACATACAGTGGTCATTTGCCCTATATTTAATTTTGAATTGTTTTCCTATGTGAGGAAAATAGTTAACTTGGAGATTTCAATATCTTAGTCTGACATGAGAATCAGGAAATACCTACTTGAGGTTTCCTTTTTGAATGTTTGAAGTAAAAGTATAAACTGACTAAAATCATTTGCAAACATTGACTTTCATCATGCAACTAATTTCTTAAAATTGCTTTACAGGATACACTAAAGTATGTTCTTTTTATCTAATCTATTGTGGTGAATGCTTGTGATAATTTTCCTGACTACCCTGGTGGCCCTCTGCAATTAACTCTTTTCTCCATTGTCCATTATTTTAATCTTCCTAAATGCTGGTAGATTCCAGATACAGCTGCTGTATTTCAAAGTCTTCAAATCTTGATGTGGTTACACACTCTTTATCTAATCCTTATGAATAAGGAGATTTGAGCTTCCATGGTTGTTATCTTGGCCCACTCTGCACAATCTAGAATCTAGCAGGGATCTCTGAAGTAAAATTGTCTGCTGGGCCATCTGTTAACTTAGGACAGTTTAAAATGTTATTTTCGTTTACCATATCCCACAGGAAACCATAGTAAAATTTCCTCTTGGGCAAATCTATGATATAGATATTAGCAATGAATTTTTAAAGCCAACTATTTTTTTTAATAGGAGATAATATAACACCCATTAACTCAATTGGGAATATACTTGTACTCTCTATTCCCACACCAACTTGTCATCTCCATGAACAGATGCTAACACAAAAATAAAAATCACAAATCAACACTTGAATTAGTGGACAAACATCTCCATATTTAAACACATCATTATCCTAATTCATTATGAGGCTCTTTGTTGGCAGATCCCAAAGAAAGATGGAAGGTTCACCTAAGCGCTAGATAATAACATGGTTTTTCAGCTCTAGACTTTATTTCAGATTAGAGCTGAAAAAAATATGTTCATAAAATTAACCTGTGGTTATAGACCATTTCAAGGTTTTAGTACTGTATCTAAAATACTCTAAATAATCAAAATTTATTCACTTTGCAAACAGAAAAGCTATTATAGTACTCAGAATGCTCAATTAAAGACTTCAAGTGTCTGTTTCATTATCCACACACAATGTTGTTATTTTATTATTTATCATGTGCCTTTGATTTTACCTAAAGTGGTGTACACTAACCTCCCATAAAGAGTAAATCATAGTGTAAGTATATTTGGGAAGAAATCACATCTAAAAGCTGGTGGTCCTTTAAAAAAATCTGAGTAAATCACATATGAAACCTTGTTGCAATTTCTTTTTTGTTGCTGTTGTCCTGATTATTTCACAGCAATCCAATTTTATGTTTCCATTTAGAATATTTCTTAAAGATAATGAAATCCCCACTTTAACTTTCTCTTACAATTATTTCTCTCTTCTCCAATCCCTTAAAGCAAATTTCTGGCTGCTAATAATTATAATTACCACAAAACAGTCAAATTATTATTTTTGAAAAAAGTAGTAAATATTCCTTTTAGAAAATTGACTTTATTAAAAGGAAAAATAATTAACTGCTTTAAATTTTGCTCTCAGGAAATAGGGATTATCATTAAAATTAGGTTAGTATCTTTCTAGACACTTTTATTTACTTATAGAAAAATTACAATCAGATTAAAATACTTCTATAAAAATTTGGCCATATTATATGTAGCTCTTTGAATATCAATTACTAAATTATATTTAAATGAGTACAAGGAAAAGTAGTTAAAACAGAGGGAATGGCTAAAACTCAATCTGCTAGGCAAGTAATACTAGTACTTAAAATATTTCTTTAACTATTAGTTACAAAATATTTGGAGATGGGAATGGCAACCCACTCCAGTATTCTTGCCTGGAGAATTCCATGGGCAAAGAAGCCTGGCTGGCTACAGTCCATAGGGTCACAAAAAGTCAGACATGACTGAGTGACTAACACACACACACACACACACACACACACACACACACACACACACACACACACACACACACACACACACACCACAACAAAATATTATGGCAAAAATTAATGTGGTTGGAATAATTGTATTTCTTTCAAATATGTCTTGATTACAGGCATATTTGCCTCTCTGCTGTGATGAGGTCCTTACATTTCCTCCCATTCCTTAGTTCTGATTGTTATCTCTAGTATCTTTTGTTTTTCACCTTCCACCCTTTAAAATATTCATTTTCTTAATAATAATTTGAACTACTACCTAGAATTGTTTCACATTTAAATGGAATAACTGCTTACACTGGTCTTTTATCTGTGGCTTCTTCATTTCTACATCCTTTAGTTTGATTTATATGTTAAATGGCCAGATTGTCAAATTTCTTCCTTCAGTCTTTCCTGTCACTTTGTAGTGTTTATGCTGATGAACAGATTTTTTTCTTATCACATTGCTCACAGAAATTATTTCTCCCTTCCTTCCAACCATCCATTCATTTAACATTCTCTCTTTCTCTCTTCATTCAGTTCATAATTTTTATGAGATAATGATGGAATATTCATCAATAATTTCACCAACATGCTTTCAAAGATTAATATATTTGAATCTGCTATTTTTTAAATGAATATTAGCATATAATACACAATAATGCTACTACCTAAACCCTTTATCCTTTTGTTTAGAGTTGGGAAGGAAGTTTAGTTTTTCAAATGGATGCTCAACTCTGAGTCCATAGTATACAAAGAACTTGAATTAATTTTATATATGCTCAGACAAACAGATTTACATTAGTATGTGTATATCATCCCTTACATAGAAATTACAAATAGAAAACAGGCCCCTAGAATTTTGAATGTCAGAATAAAGGAATATTATCTTTCATTCAGATTTGGCTGGGGACCTGTACTTCTATTGGTTACATTAGCAACCCTGTCCTTAAGAAGACAAAGAAAATATGAAATGGAATAATATCAGAAAATGTGATGAAATACAAAAACATTGAAATTGACTGTTGACCCTGAACAGTTATGAACTGAATATTCATGTTCCTTCGAATGTCATATATTAAAGTCCTAACCCCCATATGAGAGAATATGGTGGTAGTAGGAAGTGAGGTCTTTAAAAAGCAAGTAGAGATTTGTGCCCAAATAAGAAGACACATTTTACTTTCTTTTCCTCTACATAAGGAAATAAGGAAGAGGGCTCTTACCAGAGCCACATCAAACTGGCATGATTATCCCAGAATCCTAGCCTATTAACTGGAAGAAATACATTTTTGTTATTTAAGCCAATCAATCTATGATATTCATATCTAGTTATAACAGTCTGAACTAAGAATCAGATTTTCTCATAATTTTTTTTATCCTTTTTATTTTTTTTAAATTTATTTATATTTAAAGGATAATTGCTTTACAGAATTTTGTTTTTTTTTTGTCAAACCTCAGCATGAATCAGCCATAGGTATACATATATCCCCTCCTGTTTGAACCTCCCTCCCATCTCCCTGATTCTCACACCTCTAGGCTGATACAGAGCCCCTGTTTGAGTTTCCTGAGCCATACAGCAAATTCCCATTGGCAATCTATTTTACATGTGGTAATGTACATTTCCATGTTACTCTCAACATACATCTCAGCCTCTCCTCCCTTCTCCCCATGTGCATATGTCTATTCTCTGTTTCTTCACTGCTGCCCTGCAAATAAATTCTTCAGAACCATTTTTCTAGATTCCATATATATGCATTAGTATACAATGTATATTTCTCTCTTTCTGACTTACTTCACCCTGTATAATAGGCTCTAGGTTCATCCACCTCATTAGAACTGACTCAAATGCATTCCTTTTTATGGCTGAATAATATTCCATTGTGTATATGTAGCACAAGTTCTTTATTCATTCATCTGTTGATGGAAATCTAGGTTGCTTCCATGTTCTAGCTATTGTAAATGGTGATGCAATGAACAATGGGATACATGTGTCTCTTTCAATTTTGGTTTCCTCACTGTGTATGCCTAGGAGTGGGATTGCTGGGTCATATGGTGGTTTTATTCCTGGATTTTTAAGGAATTTCCATACCATCTTCCATAGTGGCTGTATCAATTTACATTCCCACCAACAGTGCAAAACTGTTCCATAGGGTCACACAGAGTCAGACACGACTGAAACGACTTAGCATGCATGCATGCATTGGTGAAGGAAATGGCAACCCACTCCGGTATTCTTGCCTGGAGAATCCCAGGGACAGAGGAGCCTGGTGGGCTGCCATCTATGGGGTTGCACAGAGTCGGACACGACTGAAGCGACTTAGCAGCAGCAGCAGCATTGCTATTCCTTTAATTGTTTGGGGTTTGACTTTGTAGATCTTTTTCTTGTCTTGTATTTCTTAACTACATAAGTCCCTTTAACATTTGTTGTAGAGCTGGCTTGGTGGTACTGAATTCTCTTAACTTTTGCTTCTCTGTAAAGCTTTTTATTTCTCCATCAATTTTGAACGAGATTCTTACTGGGTATAGTAATCTTGGTTGTAGTTTTTTCCCTTTCAGTACTTTAAATATATCCTGCCATTCCTTCTGGCTTGCAGAGTTTCTGCTGAAAGATCAGCTGTTAAACGTATGGGGTTGCCCTTGTATGTTACTTGTTGCTTTTCCCTTGCTGTTTTTAATATTCTTTCTTTGTTTTTAATCTTTGTTAGTTTGATTAGTATGTGTCTTGGCATGTTTCTCCTTGGGTTTATCCTATATGGGACTCTGCACCTCTTGGACATCATTAACTGTTTCCTTTTCCATGTTGGGGAAATTTTCAACTATAATGGCTTCAAAAAATTTTCTCATACTCTTTCTTTATTCTCTTCTTCTTCTGGGGCTCCTATCATTTGAATATTGGTGCATTTGATATTGTCCCAGAGGTCTCTGAGACTACCTCAGTTCTTTTCATTCGTTTTGCTTTATTATGCTCTTCAGAAGTTATTTCCACCACTTTATCTTCCAGCTCTATGATTCATTCTGCTTCAGATATTCTGAATTCAAAGTTGCAATATACTCTTTCACCTCTCTTCTAAAATTCTTTAATCCAGAAAATACTTTTTTTCCAGAATCTGCAAACACAGCCTGTTAGACCCGATTCGGCTAGACTTCATGGGGAAATTCTGTCACAAGGGAAGGGAAGCCTGAAGCTCTGCTCCTGTCCTCAGGTCAGGGCAGTGGCTCCACAGCACATGTCCCCGGGGCTGTGTCCTCCAAGTGGAGACTTCCAGTCCCTCGAAATTAGGGATGAGGCCTCCCTATGCCCCAGTTGCTCCTCTTCCCTCCTCACAGTTCACCTTGCTTAGTGTTGACAACCAATGGCACTAAAAGCCTGCTGCAGTACTTGTTCCTATCATGTTTCTTTTTTCCCTTTCATCATTGACAGTTTTCACTCATCTATTCTGCTGTGAGATTAATAATAAATTTTCCAATACTGCATTCACCTTTATATTAAGTTAATACTTTAACAAATGACTAAAGAGATCCATACCATAGAATATTATACAGAAAGGACAAAGAAAAAACTGTGGCTCTCAAAGCAACATGGATGCTGTTACAAGTCAAATTGAGAGGATATTTTGAGGAAAAAGTATCCAGACACAAAAGATTATTGAATAATTTCATCATATACAATGTTATATAACTATGAACATTATTATATATACATTATATGTACAAAATAAACATTGGAATTACATATCAAGATAACTGTTACTTTTGGGGAGTGGGATAGGGTTAAGCATGTTTTGGAAATGTGTGAAAAGCTATATACTGACATTCTATATTTTAAGCTTCTGTGTGGTTGTAGCATATACATTCATCTTGTGAAGTTTATCAAAGTGTATGTATACTATTATCAATGAACTTTATTTTGCAAAATTTTGAGTCAAAAGAATTGAGCTCTTTTCAATATGTAAGACTCTTAATCACTTAAAACCATTTAAGAGACAAAACAAACAATATGGATGAATAGAAACTATTTTTGTTTTTCAAATTTTTGCATGCTGAGATAATGAAAAATGTATACTTCAGTTTATATTAGTTATAAAACACATTTTATTCAGCTTTATCTTAATTTAATCAAATTTTATCCATATAAAATTATATTTAAATTAATTTTATTGCATTATAGTCAATTTACAATGTTGTATTAGTTTCTGCTCTATAGCAAAGTGAATCAGTTATACATATATCCACTGTTTTTTATATTATATTCCCATATAAGTCATTACAGAATATTGAATAGAGTTCCCTATGCTATATCAGAGGTTCTTATTAGTTATCTATATTGTACAGAGTAGTGATGTGTATGTCAATCCAAATCTCCCAATTCATCGCTCCCTCCCTTTCCCCCTTGGTAAAGATAAATTTTGTCCTACATTTGTGACTATTTCCATCTTGTAAATAGGTTTATTTGTATCATTTGCTTAGATTCTACATGTAAGTGATATCATATGATATTTGTCTTTCTCTGATTTACTTCACTTAGTATGACACTCTCTAGGTCCATCCATGTTGATGTAAAAGGTATTATTTTGTTCTTTTATGGCTGAGTAATATCCCATTGTATACATGAACCACATCTTCTTTATCCATTCCTCTGTCAATAGACATTTAGGTTGCTTCTTGTGTCCTGGCTACTGTAAAGAGTGTTGCAATGAACACTACAATTTTTTCAAAATATGTTTTACTCCATATATATGCCCAGTAGTGGAACTGGTGGATCATATGGTAGTTATTTTGTTTGTTTGTTTGTTTTTTAAGGAACTTCCAACTGTTCACTATGTTGGATGTACCAACTTACAGTCCTACCAACAGGGTAGGAGGGTTTCCTATTCTTCACATCCTTACCAGCATTTATGTTTATAGGTTTTTCAAGGATAGACATTCTGATTGGTTGAGGTGATACCTCATTGTAGTTTTGATACATGTGAAATGAGTGCAATTGTGCCATAGTTTGAACACATTCTTTTACCTTGTCTTTCTTTGGGACTGGAATGAAAACTGACCTTTTCCAGTCCTGTGGCCACTGTCGAGTTTTCCAAATTTGCTGGCAAATTGACTTCAACACTTTCACAGCATCATCTTTTAGGATTTGAAATAGCTCAACTGGAATTCCATCACCTCCACTAGCTTTGTTCATAGTGATGCTTCCTAAGGCCCACTTGACTTTGCACTCGAGGATGTCTGGCTCTAGGTGAGTGATCACACCATCATGGTTATCTGGGTCATGAAGATCTTTTTTGTATAGTTCTTCTGTGTATTCTTGCCACCTCTTCTCAATACCTTCTGCTTCCGTTAGGTCCATACAATTGCTGTCCATTATTGTGCCCATCCTAGAATGAAATGTTTCCTTGGGATCTCTAATTTTCTTGAAGAGATCTCTAGTCTTTCCCATTCTATGGTTTTCCTCTATTTCTTTGCACTCATCACTTAGGAAGGCTTTCTTATCTCACCCTGCTGTTCTTTCAAACTCTGCATTCTGATGGATATATCTTTCCTTTTCTTCTTTGCCTTTAGCCTCTCTTCTTTTCTCAGATATTTGTGAGGCCTTCTCAGACAACCATTTTGCCTTTTTGCATTTCTTCTTCTTGGGGATCGCTTTGATCACTCTCTCCTCTACAGTGTCATGAACCTCCATCCATAGTTCTTCAGGTACTATGTCTATCAGATCTAATCCATGAATCTATTTCTCACTTCCACTGTATAATCATAAAGGATTTAATTTATGTCATACCTGAATGGTGTAGTGGTCTTTCCTACCTCAATTTCAGTCTGAATTTGGCAATAAGGAGTTCATGATCTGAGGCATAGTTAGCTCCCAGTCTTGTTTTTGCTGACTATATAGAGCTTCTCCATCTTCAGCTGAAAAGAATATAATCAATCTGATTTCTGTATTGACCATCTGGTTGTGTCCATGTGTAGAGTCACCTCTTCTGAGGTTGGAAGAGGGTGTTTGCTATGACCAGTGCATTCTCTTGGCAAAACTCTGTTAGCCTTTGCCCTTCCTCATTTTGTACTCCAAGGACAAATTTGCCTGTTACTCCAGGTATCTCTTGACTTCCTACTTTTGTGTTCCAGTCCCCTATGATGAAATGGACATCATTTTTTTTTTTTGGTGTTAGTTCTAGAAGGTCTTGTACATCTTCATAGAATGGTTCAACTTCAACTTCTTCAGCAACAGTGGTTGGGGCATAGACTTGGATTACTGTGGTATTGAATGGTTTGCCTTGGAAATGAACAGAGATCATTCTGTCCTTTTTGAGATTGCACCCACGTACTGCATTTCAGACTCTTTTGTTGGTTATGATGGCTACTCCTTTTCTTTGAGACATAAGAAAGTTTTCTTATGTAAACAATGCAATGAAATAGAGGAAAACAAAAGAATGTGAAAGACTAGAGATCTCTTTAAGAAAATTGGAGATACCAAGGGAATATTTCATGCAAGGATGTGGACAATAATGAACAGAAATGACAAGGATGTAACAGAAGCAGAAGTTATCAGGAAGCAGTGGCAAGAATGCACAGAAAAACCTATACAAAATAGGCTTATTTCAGATAAAAGAATATCTTACACATATTGAGCTCTCAATAAATATATGTGGAATTATATTGGATTTTTATTATATAATTCCTCCTCTGAAGGACTTCATACTGTAGTTTGGAATCCAAGGAAAATTGTGAGACAGGTTTCAAAGGAATTGATCAGTTATTTCAATAAAGAAAGGGTGGCTAATAAAGACAAATGTAACTGATAGATCAAAAAGATGGGGAGTGAAATTTCTGGTTTTAGAATCAGACTATTTGGACAAGTTTAAAAGAAGAAGAATAGTATTTGGGTTTTTTTTTATGGTAGCAAATATTATTGTAAACTTGGTAGAGTCAGGGTTTTAAAAACAGAAGCAAGACCCCTACCTCCAGTAAAGTAGGAATAAGTGTGGGATTGCTAGGAGATCAAACCAGTCAATCCTAAAGGAAATCATACCAGAATATTCATTGGAAGGACTGATGCTGAAACTAAAACTCCAATACTTTGGCCACCTGATGAGAAGAACTGACTCATTGGAAAAGACCCTGATGTTGGGAAATGTTGAAACCAGGAAGAGTAGGGGACGAGAGGATGAGATGGTTGGATGGCATCCCCGACTTGATGGATATGAGTTTGAGCAAGCTCCAGGAGTTGGTGATGGACAGAGAAGCCTGGCATGCTGCAGTCCATGGAGTCTCAAAGAGTCAGACATGACTGAGTGACTGAGCTGAACTGACTGAAGAATAAATGTGAGATGGGTCATATAAGGAAGAGAATGTAACACTTGTTTAGGCAAAGTCCTTAAAACAAAAAGGAAAAATAGGGAAAGAAAGTGAGCAGTGTGTATTTTGGGGGCCACTATTTTAACTTTGACAAGAACACAATATGTTCATAAAAGACAAAGCTAGAGTCTCATATCCTTCACCTTAGAGAAATAGTATATTCCTGCATATATCTGTTTAGTGGGATGAAGATTTCATTTTCTTTGGGGTATATACAGTCAAAGAGAAAATTCAATGATAAAAAGATAAAAAGTAACCAACAATAATTTTAAAACTAGATTAACTTCACTGGACTTGAAATTCATTACTCTCTTCACAAAAGAAAGAGACTCTACACACTAGTGACTCTGCCAAGGTTTTAGCATTCAGTGAGACCCCATCAGTGCACCTTAAAGAAAATGGAAAGCAAATGCCATGCCAAGATTAGACGTTTGTAGTGCTGTCTGCTTTTCCAACTCTCATCACACTTAGGCACCAGGGACCAAAACAACATCATTTTAAACTTAAAAGTAAATTTTTTGTCATGTGAAAATTGCAGATGAAATAAATCCTAGATAAGCATGCCCTTTTCTCTCAGGGGAAAAAAAAATAAGCTGGATTATAAGGATCAAATTGCCGCATTGCTTTAAGACATGTTCAAACATTCAGTTATGAACTATGCATTTACAACTTATGCATCCTTATTACATTCCTGTTTTGTCATGTACTAATGCTAGATAAACAAATTCTCTGCAAAATAAACTCTACTTAAGAGATGTTAAGTTTAGTACACATGTGTGTGAAAGCCAGCAAATGCAAATTAAAACTGCTTTTTGGTGTTTAGATTGCCCTGCTGGGGCAAGAAAACACATTCCCAAAGGCAGGAAAAGGGATCAGAATTAAAAATTGGCGTGCCCAGAAAATTGCATCTATTTTTCTCATCTTTGCAAAAGTTAGAACCGTCAAGTTCAGATATTTAAAGTTAGTGAAAATATCTAGTTCTAAAATGTATAAAATCAGTAGCAGAGAAATAACTAAAAGTGTACATTTTACACATTTAATTAAAAATTCCTAAGTAGCCATTCTTTTTCTGCCATTTGCTAGAGATTCATGCTTTAAAAAAGTTACATGACAGTAGTGGCAAGTACATTCAATTTTATGATTTCCCTAAGAATTATGAAAACATGGTTCAACTTATATTGGGAGGGAGTAGTTTATTGAGATGTAATCCATAGACCATAAAATGTACAAATTTGAAATCTACCATTCAATGTATTTATTATTAATTTAGTATTCAGTTTAATATTAGAATTCTGTATATTCTTAGTTATGCAACCGTCATCAAAACCAGTTCAAAAATGTGAACACTGCAACTCCTAACACTGTGCCCCTTAACTGTCACTTCTCAGCCCTAGGTAACCACTAGTCCATCTCCTGTTCTTAAAGTTTTCCTACTTCTGGACATTCATATAAGTAAAATCATAATATGTGGTCTTTTGCAACTGAATTCTTTCACTCAGCATGTTTTCAAGGTGTATTTATATTGTGTGCTATGTGCTGTGCTCAACTGCTTCAGTAATGTCTGACTCTGTGCAACTTCATGGACCGTATGCCAGGCTCCAAGCCAGGCTTCTCTGTCCATGGGGTTCTTCAGGCAAGAATACTGGAGTAGGTTGCCATGTCCTTCTCCAGGGGATCTTCCCAACTCAGGGATCGAACCTGTGTCTCTTATATCTCCTGTATTGGCAGGCAGGTTCTTTACCACTATGGTAGCTTATCTCAATGCATTTTTTGTGCTTGAGGATATTCGAGTATATGGAGAAACCAGAGTTGGTTCATCCATTCATCTGTTGATGGGTACTTGGGTTTCTTTCTTCACCTTTTCTATACTGTTGTCACCACTGGATTGGAGATTTCCTCAGTTCTTGCCCTTCCTGGGAAAAAAAAATCAGGTGAGAGGCATAGAGAAGTTTTAAGTAGCAAGAGTTTTATTAAGCAGAGTGAACATACACTCCTGAGAAAGGATGAGAGCAGACTGTCTAGAAACCAGAAGCATCTCCACAATGGGGTGGGATTGGGTTTTCTAGAATAGTATTCCTTCCTCTGTCCTGTGTCATTTGACTGACAGGTTGATTGACAGCTTTATGTTTTCTCCTAGTATGCAGATACTTTTCCATAATTGCCCAAACAAAACATATGAGGTGGGAAATGGGGCAAAAAGCTCAATGCTTATTTATGACAAATACAGCATAATGAAGCCTAGGTTACTTCAAGCCACTTTTTAGGTCTTGGTGCACCTGTGTTAACCTGTGCTGGTGGTTCTATCTTACTCGGTCCTGATATGGCTGGAAACCTAGTGCTTGTCCTTGACCACAGGAGGGAGGGTGTCTGGGCATGCTCTGAGGATCAGTGTCCAGGTGGGAGGTTGGGGGGACAACCAACCAGGATGGGGTGGGACCTGCTCAATAATTTCTATCTTTTGAATTTATATTCTCTGTTTAATAAGGTTTTTTCATTGTATCCTTCTTTGTGTTTTCAAACAGTTTCCTATAGTTCTTTGAAAATATTGTAATGGCTCCTTAGAAGTCTTATTTAAATCTGACTTCTGGTTACTCTCACAAGTGTATTTTTTTTCATGTTTTTTTTTCTTTTCATGTCAGAATTTCATTTCTTTTCATGCTTCATAACTATTTGTTCTTCAAAACTAGAAATTTTAGCAAATGTATTGCAGCAAATCTAAGTATTACTCACCGCTCACCCAGGGTTTTCTTTATTGTTGTTTGCTTGCTTGTTTGTTTAGTGACTGCCTGGATTGTTGGAGTGCAGTCCACTTCTCCAGTAGTGTGGAGTCTGTGCTGTTGTACCTTAGGGGTACAGCCTTGAACATGCAGTCACCCTAGGATAACAATTTAGCTGAGCTCTCTTTGACTGACTCTGCCTCTTGGTTTTACTTATTAAGAATTTATACTCCAATAGGTAACTGGAAGGCAGAATATGAAATACCAATGCCCCAGCCCTGACTGGGATCTGGGGGTGGAGGAAACCTTTTTTTTCCTGGTGACTCTGATCTGCCTGTAATGTGGGAGACTGGGGTTTGATCCCTGGGTCAAGAAGGTCCCCTAAAGAATGGAATGGCTACCCACTCCAGTGTTCATGCCTGGAGAATTCCATGGACAGAGGATCCTAGTGGCCTACAGTCCATGGGGTCAGTCACAAAGAGTCTGGACATGACTGAGTGACTAACACTTTCACTTTTTACTTTCTCCTGCCTGGGGTGGAATTTCCATCAAAATAGGCTGGGAGAGGAGAGGGAGAGAAAAGGCCGTGTTTCAGATACCACAGACTTTCACTGCTCTTAGGCAGTTTTAGTACATTTTCTTGGATAAATATACTGAGTCTATTGTTTTAAATTAATCTGATCATAAACTTCTGAGATGTATATTACAATTCCTGTTTTACAGATGGCAAAATACTGGAGACAATTGACTACACTTCTCTGTCAGACCTTCCCTTGCCTCCCCTTGCCTCCCCTTGTTCTCTCCTGAGTTGCTGAGGCTGACCTAAGGGTGACTGGGAATTGGGAGGGTAGAGAAGAGAGACAACCCAAGTTATTTCTCCCCCTCCTTCTTTGACTCTCTTTCTCTCATTCCATTTTCAGTACCTGCTAAATATCTTTTATAGTCCCAACTGAATATGCTCTGCTTAATCACTCAGTCATGTCCAACTCTTTGCAGCCCCATGAACTGTAGTCCACCAGACTCTTCTGCCCATGGGAATTCTCCAGGCAAGAATACTGGAGTGTGTTGCCATGCCCTCCTCCAGGGGATCTTCCCAACACAGGGATCAAACTCTGGTCTCCCTCATTGCAGGTGGATTCTTTACCATCTGAGCTACCAGGGAAGCCCATGAATACTAGAGTAGATAGCCTATCCCACTTCCAGGGGATTTTCCCAACCCAGGAATCAAACCAGGGTCTCCTGCATTGCAAGCGGATTCTTTACCAGCTGAACTACCAAGGATTAGGGCCACTCTATTGCAACATTGAGAAAGTCTGTATGCAGATTTGAGAAATCTGTATGTAGATTACTTATTGAGAAATTTGTATTCAGGTCAGGAAGCAAAAGTTAGAACCGGAAATGAAACAGCAGACTGGTTCCAAATCAGGAAAGGAGTATGTCAAGGCTGTATATTGGCACCCTGCTTATTTGACTTATATGCAGAGTACATCATGAGAAATGCCGGGCTGGATGAAGAACAAGCTGGAATCAAGATTGGCGGGAGAAATATCAATAACCTCAGATATGAAGATGACACCACACTTATGGCAGAAAGTGAAGAAGAAGTAAAGAGCCTCTTGATGAAAGTGAAAGAGGAGAGTGAAAAAGTTGACTTAAAACTCAAAGTTCAGAAAACTAAGATCATGGCATCTGGTCCCATCACTTCATGGGAAATAGATGGGGAAACAGTGGAAACAGTGTCAGACTTTATTTTTTTGGGTTCCAAAATCATTGCAGATGGTGACTGCAGCCTTGAAATTAAAAGATGCTTGCTCATTGGAAGAAACGTTCTGACCAACCTAGACAGCATATTAAAAAGCAGAGACCTTACTTTGCCATCTAGTCATCTAAAGGTCCATCTAGTCAAAGCTATGGTTTTTACAGTAGTCATGTATGGATGTGAGAGTTGGACTATAAAGAAAGCTGAGTGCTGAGGAATTGATGCTTTTGAACTGTGGTGTTGGAGAAGACTCTTGAGAGTCCCTTGGACTGCAAGGAGATCCAACCAGTCCATCCTAAGGGAAATCAGTCTTGAATATTCATTGGAAGGACTGATGCTGAAGCTCAAACTCCAATACTTTGGCCACCTGATGAGAAGAACTGACTCATTGGAAAAGACCCTGATGCTGGGAAAGATTGAAGGCAGGAGGAGAATGGGAAGAAGAGGATGAGATTGTTGGATGGCATCACCGACTCAATGGACATGAGTTTGAGTAAACTCCGGGAGTTGGTGATAGACAGGGAGGCCTGGTGTGCTGCAATCCATGGGGTCACAAAGAGTTGGACATGACTGAGCAACTGAACTGAACTGATTGCAATATCATCTGATTCATCTGTATCCTGCACTCCAGTAGCACTGCTCTTTCCCTCTAATCTTCTGGTCTTGGGTTTCTAGTAATTTTATGCTGGGGTTAATCTGCAGGATACCTTACTTTCACCTTTTTGGCCTCAGTTCAGTTCAAAATTTTTTGGCCTCACATCTCCCTAATCATGCATGTAGCCACATATGCAAATTAAAACCTCTTTGTTTTAAATCTTCAAGTGGTTTCTGTTGTGGTTTGGGATTTTATTAAAACAGTTCCTTAGAAGTTAGGTGGCAAAAATGAGACTTTAACCCAGAGTATCTAAATCTAATTGTAAGGCTGTTTCTAGTTCTGCACCGGAGTAGCCACAGAGACCCAGTCCATCATTGATCATGATCAGTAAGAGGGTATTCTGTTCAATATAGAGAGACAAAAATATAACATTCTGTAGAATGATAAGTCTAGAAGTTTGTATGTTATCAATATAATGAATGTTCTTCATTGTTCTATGATTATTCTAGAGATAAGACTAAATCTTTTTGCATGTTTTCTTTATTTTTACAACTATAACAAATGAGATAGTCATATTCTTTACATTTGATATAACATTGCTTAGTAAAATGTCAAATCAAAACTATCAGATAAGTTTTTCCTATATAACTTCTGATTTGTTTCAAACAGGTTAGCACATGACTGTTTTTAGAACTCAACTTTCCATTTACTACATAAGGTATCATAAGTGAAGTGAAGTGAAAGTCACTCAGTCGTGTCCAACTCTTTGGAACATCAGGGACTATACAGTCCATGGAATTCTCCAGGCCAGAATAGCCTTTCCCTTCTCCAGGGGATCTTCCCAACCCAAGGATCAAACCTAGGTCTCCCATATTGCAGGCAGATTCTTTACCAGCTGAGCAACAAGGGAAGCCCTGGAACATCATAACTCATGAGAAAAAAGCTACTTAAAATCGCTAAATGCAAATGTTCTCTTTTCATCATGAAATATATTTTAATATATATTAATAGTATTTATATAAATATTTCAAGTATCAGACTGTACTTACTTGAAATTGTACATCTTATTTTTGGTCATATTAACTTTTTTCCCTCTCTCTTTTTTTTTTTAAACTTTTATTTTATGTTAGGTTATAGCCAATTAACAATGTTGTAAGTTTCAGGTGAACTTCAAAAGGATTCAGCTATATATATATATATATACACATACACACACACACACACACACACACACACACACACACACTCATATGTATCCATTCTCCCTCAAATTCTCCTCCCATCCAGACTGCCACATAACACTGAGCAGAGTCCCATGTACTATATAACAGGACCTTGTTAGTTACCCATTTTATGTACAGCAGTGTGTACATGTTCATCCCAACACCCTAACTATCCCTTCCCCTATCCTTCCCCCTGCCTCTCAGCAACCATAAGTTCATTCTCTAAGTCTATGAGTTTCTTTCCATTTTGCGAGTTCATTTGTATCATTTATTTTTAGATTCCACATATAAAGGATTTATAGGATATTTATCCTTCTCTGACTTCACTCAGTATGACAACCTCTAGGTCCATCCATGTTGCTGCACATTTGCCACTATAACTTTTAAGAACTCAGTTACTAACTATATTTGGTAATACATTTTTTTCTGTTTTTATTTTCTAATTAATATTTGATAGAGGATTGTCAATAAACAGTAGAAAGTTTGGAGATACATGTATATACATCTATATCTGTATATTTATATGTATCTCCAGCCTTTGTTTATATATATGTATATGTATATATATATATTTATTTCTACTGTTTATTTTATATATTTATACACACACACTTTCTTTTAATTCCTGAATAATATGTCATTATAAAAAAATTATAATACAGATGACAACATTAAGCTAATTTACTTTTAAGCTCATTTTACCTTTTTCTTTTTTTAACAGCTTAACTAGTATGAATTTTATTTTCATGTTCTAATTTTACCTTTTTCTTAAATACAGTATTAGCTTGGTTCTAATAGGAAAACTGTAAAGAAAACCTATACCCCATTTTGCCCTTAATTTTTCACTTTCTCTTCCTTATCTAGAAGCATATAATTTATGTCACTCAGAGCTTTTTTCTTTTCTTTCTCATTATTATTATCATACCATCAACAAACATGTATCAAGTACCTACATATACACACACTCTAGTTATCAGAAACATATTTAATTTACAAAGGCAGTTAATATCCTTTACAACTCACAGAATCAAATTAAAATCTATACTGACAAACCAAATTGGGAGATTGCTGATAAAATACATGTGTCCATAAACATGTAAGTGCAAATGTACACATACACAATTACTTGTCCACACTAGATACAAGCATACATGATGACAAAAATCCTAGAATCTAAACCAAATTTGTATGCTAAGTATCCCGGGAAAGCAGGTTAAATAAGCAATGACTTCTTATTACAGATTTCCCAATTTAAGTAGCTACAATACAGCCATCTGTGGGCATATCCACAGATGCACAGCTTGGCAGCAAGCACAGCAGTTTACGGAAGGTCAGAGGTTAAGTTTGGACACCCTGACATTCCCTTTACACTAAATTTTCAAAGCCAGATTATGAAGAAGAGAGTTGTGAATTTAATGCACATGTATAGCTAGCAATATTTTTGCATTTGACACATTTGAAATCGATCACATTTTAAGGATGCAGTTATATACTTTCTAACCCCATACTGAACACATCATGGAAGCCATTTGAGAGTAATTGCCTCAGAAGACATAGTTCCCCAAGTCAAGCTCATTCCTTAAATATGTGATTCAAACTTGTGCCTTGACTAAGTTTGCAACTTAGTCCATAATTAAATTTAATCTCTTACTTTTGAAAATGTATTGTTTCCCCAATAAGTATATAGTATTGAGTATAAATAAATTAAGGAAAAAAAAGTATTATGTTGTGGTGGTCAACTGAACGCGATTTTCTCTTGAGAGGACATTTGGCAATGTCTGGATATGTTTTTAACTATCACACAGAGGGAGGTGTTGGTAAAGGCATCTAGTACATAAAGACCAAGTGGGTTACTGAACTTTCTACCATGTTCAGGGCAGTCTCTTGTTAAAAAGTCAAAAATGTCAGTAATTCTGAACCTGAAAATTGTTTTTTAGTGTAATATTTGGTGATGACATATTATTGTCATGTCACTACTTCATAAATACGTGCATGGAGTTTAGAGTTATGTGTAAGAATAAGAAGGCTTCTCTGGATAGGCATAAAAACAGATTGGAGATGGCAGAATAGAGTCAGTGAACCTGGAGTCTGGTTGCTAGAAATTATCCAATTTGAAAAGTGAGACAAAAAGAGATGGATTTATAATAATAAACACCTCAGTGACATCTGAGACAATATGAGATTTCAAGAACATATCATTGGAATCCCAGAGGGAAAGAGTTCAGTTGCTCGGTCGTGTCTGACTCTTTGCAACCCCATGAACTGTATCACGCCAGGCCTCCCTGTCCATCACTAACTCCCAGAGTTTACTCAAACTCATGTCCATTGAGTAGGTGATGCCATCCAACCATCTTATCCTCTGTCATTCCATTCTCTTCCCGCCTTCAACCTTTCCCAGCATCAGGGTCTTTTCAAATGAGTCAGTTCTTCTCATCAGGTGGCCAAAGTATTGGGGTTTCAGCTTCAGCATCAGTCCTTCCAATGAATGTTCAGGACTGATTTCTTTAGGATGGACTGGTTGGATCTCCTTGGAGTACAAGGGACTCTCAAGAGTTTTCTCCAACATCACAGTTTGAAAGCATCAATTCTTCGGCACTCAGCTTTCTTTATAGTCCAACTCTCACATCCATACATGACTACTGGGAAAACCATAGCCTTGACTAGATGGACCTTGTGAACACCAGTTGTTTTTGTCATTGTAATGGCAACCCACCCCAGTGTTCTTGCCTGGAAAAATACCATGGACAGAGGCACCTGGGGGCTACTCTCCATGGACTAGAAAAGTGTTGAACATGACTTAGCAGCTAAACAACAATGTAGAGAAACACTAAATCTACTTAAAAGCTTTTGCACAATGAAGGAAATTATAAACAAGGTGAAAAGACAGCCTTCAGAAGGGGAAAAAATAATAGCAAATTAAGCAATTGTCAAAGAATTAATCTCAAAAATATACAAGAATCTCCTGCAGCCCAATTCCAGAAAAATAATCAATCCCAATCAAAAAATGGGCCAAAGAACTAAACAAACGTTTCTTCAAAGAAGATATACAAATGGCTAACAAACATGAAAAGATGATCAACATCACTCATTATCAGAGAAATGAAAATCAAAACCACAATGAGGTACCATCTCACGCTGATCAGAATGGCTGCTATCAAAATGTCTAGAAACAATAAATGCTGGAGAGGGTGCAGAGAAAAAGGAACCCTCTTACACTGTTGGTGGGAATGCAAGCTAGTACAGCCACTATGGAGAACCGTGTGGAGATTCCTTAGAAAACTGGAAATAGAACTGACATACAACCCAGCAATCCCACTGCTGGGCATACACGCTGAGGAAACCATAATTGAAAGAGACATGTGTACCCCAATGTTCATCGCAGCACTGTTTACAATAGCCAGGACATGGAAGCAATCTAGATGTCCATCATCAGACGAATGGATAAGGAAGCTGTGGTATATATACACAATGGAATATTACTCAGCTATTAAAAAGAATGCATTTGAATCAGTTCTAATGAAGTGGATGAAACTGGAGTCTATTATACAGAGAGAAGTAAGTCAGAAAGAAAAACACCAATACAGTATATTAACACATATATATGGAATTTAGAAAGATAGTAATGATGACCCTATATGCGAGACAGCAAAAGAGACACAGCTGTAAAGAACAGACTGTTGGACTCTGTGGGAGAAGGCGAGGGTGGGATGATTTGAGAGAATAGCATTGACACATGTATATTATAATATGTGAAGTAGATAGCCAATCCAGGTTTGATGCATGAGGCAGGGTGCTCAGGGCTTGTGCCCTGGGATGACCCTGAGAGATGGGATGGGTAGGGAGGTAGGAGAGAGGGTCAGGATGGGGAACACATGTACACCCATGGCTGATTCATGTTAATGTATGGCAAAAACCACCACAATATTGTAAAGTAATTAGCCTCCAGTTAAAATATATATATTTTTTAAATCTAAAAGAAGGAATTAAGAGCATTCAAAATGACAAATAAGTAGTAAATGTAAAGGACTACTTTTTCTGTTGAGTAATATAAAAACAAATTACTGTTAAAAACAGAAAATAACGTCATTGTAATTGTTTACAATGTCAATGTCATTGTAATAATGTCATTATATTGTTTGTAGAACTAAGTGAAAGTTACTCAATCATGTCTGACTCTTTATGACCCCATGGACTCTAGCCTGCCAGGCTCCACTGTCCATGTAATTCTCCACGCCAGAATACTGGAGTGGGTGGCCATTCCCTTCTGCAGGAGATCTTGCCAACCCAGGGATAGAACCCAGGTTTCCCACACTGCAGGCAGATTCCTTACTGACACCAGGGAAGCCCATTTGTAGAACTAAAATACATGATAATAATAGCCAGTACATGGAGGAGATGATGAATATAATCATATTGTTATAAGATTCAAATATTTGAAAACTGACTATGAAGTTCTATGATAAAGTTCACTGGGATAAATTAAGTATGTACTTAATAATTTCTAGAGCAACCACTAAAATATAGTGTTAATATATTTGGATAAGAATCCAACATAGAGAATAAATTTTTTAAATATTTAAATAATCCAAAAGAAAGCAAGAGAAAGGAAAGGGAGGAACAACAACAAAAACAAAAAGATGGGGAAAATGCAAATAGCAAGTATTTAGACTTAAATACAAGATAGCAATAGCTATGCTAGATGTAATTAATTTAACATTTCAGTTAAAATGCATAGATACACATAACAAAGATTGTCTGAAAGAGATGCACTTTAAATACAGAGATACAAATTGCAGGTAAAAGTGTGGGAAAGTAATATCACTCCAATAATAATTATAAATAGTGTGGCAATATTAATATAAGAAAATTAGACTTTAAGATGAGTATCATCAGAGATAAAAGGAGCATTTTATATTTATAAAGGGCTTGATTCAACAGTAAGACATAAAATCCCAAATACATCTGCACCTACTATTAGGGCTTCAAAACGAGTAAAGAAAAATTTGGCAGCAGTAGAGGGACTATAGACCAAGTAAAAGGTAGAAATGGTATCAGCTCAGAGAATATACCTCACTTTTATTATTGTACAAATGAAAGCAGAAAAACATAATGGACAATAATCTCTAAACCAATATATTTCTGTCTAGTTTTAATTCAGTGAGTTCATGTGTTTTAACCAGGAATTTAATCCAATTAATATTATTTGTGTTATGTTAAGAATGTAAACAATGTCAAATGGGCTAGTCTCTCTGATAGACAATGAATGCCAAAGGGTAAGAAAAGTTTATCCTGGCAAGCAGTAATCAGATGCCAGCCTGGAATTTACCAATTTCCTTGGGCAAATCAAAGATGTTTAGGATAATACATAGAGATTGTGGTTCACTGAATTAGAGTGGTCACAAAGACTTAAAGCAAAGCAATGTTTGGCTTGCTAAACTTTTAATCCAATAGCAGTTCTTTGCTTTTAACAGCAGTTGACATAACATAATAATATGTTCCTGATCTATTTTTCCAAGGCTAGCAACAATGTATATCTCAGTATCTTCCACAAATTTTTGGACTGTGCCCCACAGGAAGTAAGACATTTTATATCAATATACATAATACACACATATAAATATATACATATTTATTTGGAAACCTGAAAATAAAAATGTTTCATAAATAATATAACACCTTACAATGCTTAATAGCAGTCTGCTCTATTCTGCTTTTTGGTGTTCTATTCAATTATATTCTATTATACATTTTTTCAATTCTATCAATACTATGCTGCACCCATTAAGTTGATTTTATGATCTATAAATATGTCGTCAATTATAATTTTAAAATTAACATTTAGATTATAATGAATATATTTGGTTAGGTTAGATAACCAAAATATATTTTAAAAGGTGATCTACATTCATTGTGTTAAATTAAGCTATTTATGTAATCATACTGTAAATAGAAATACTTAACTAGGTTCTATTTCATTAGAAAACTTAATAAACTGTTTCCTAATAGTGTTCATCTGTGAGATAGGCATGATTTGCCTTGCACTGCTCAGTATCTGTGACCTCTTTTCCTCTTCAATTAAATGGGTTGTATTTACAAAAAGGATTTCTTCAATAAGTTTTGATAAGTCAATATGTAATAAAATGTATAATAGGAAGGTGATTTAGAAATATTGATGAAAAGAATTGGAGTAGAATAAGATCAAGAGAAGAAAATTACACAGAAGAATGAGGCAGAAAAGAGAAAATAAGATAAACAAGACAAAAACATTTGATAAATCAATAAAGAATAAAAAGATAAGAAATATAATGCTACTGTGAAATCATAGAAATGTCAATTTCAAGAGCCTTTCAAGAGCAGTATTTACTAAAAATGGTAGCATAAATGCACTGAGGATTTCTTACTTGTCAGGTATTCTCTCAGGTGCAGTGACAGTGTAAGTCGCTCAGTGATGACCCCATGGACTATACAGTCTATAGAATTCTCCAGACCAGAATACTGGAGTGGGTGGTCCTTCCCTTCTCCAGGGGATCTTCCCAACCCAGGGATTGAACCCAGGTCTCTGCATGCAGGCTGATTCTTTACCAGCTGAGCCACCAGGGAAGCCCAGGAATACTGGAGTGGGTAGCCTATCCCTTTTACAGCAGACCTTCCTGATCCAGGAATCGAACCAAGGTCTCCTGCATTACAGGCAGATTCTTTACCAACTGAGCAACCAGGGAAGCCCATGTACTGAATCATTTATATTTTTATAACAGCCCCAGCAGGAAAATGTAGTTATTATCCCCATTTCATATAGGAGCTAGTCAAAGCAAGCTCTCAAGATCACAAACTTGTAACTTCTAGAGCCACAACAGGAGCATAGTTGTCTAGCCCCAAAGTCCACACTCTTTCCTACTACCTCACATTCCACAGCTATTATAGTGTGAGTGAGAAAGAATTAGGTTCACGCTGTAAATAGGGAGCATTTTTTTTTTGAGACAACCAATTCAGTAAATGACAGAGCCATTCTTCATACCCATATGACTTTAAGTTTAAAGCTTGATCTCTTAAAGAGCTATATTCTACAGAAATTTACTATGAACATTAACTACACTCCACACACTCCTCCACATGTTTTATTCTTTTTGCAACATGCACTTTAGTTCTCACAAATACCTTGTGGAAAGCTCTTATCATCTCTGTGTTGTATATATATGGAGACATTCACATACAGATGGTTTAATAGCTTACATAAAATCATGAAGATAGTAAATAGAGTTGTTGTTGTTCAGTTGCCCCGTCATGTCTGACCCTTTGCGACCCCACAGACTTCAGCACACCAGGCCTCTCTGTCCTTCACCGTCTTCTGCAGTTTGCCCAAATTCATGTCCATTGCCTATAGCTTGAAGATTATTTAATGGATGAACCATAGAAAGTTAGCATTTTTAATGCATATAAAAGAGACAATATAGAATATTTTGGGGGAGTCAAATTTGGAAATTTTCAAGGATAGTTCCGAGGAAGTTAGGATTGCCATATATAATACAAACACCAATTAAATTTGAATTTCAGGTAAAGAATGAATATTGGTGACATACCTATACTAAAGATTGTTTTTAGTGAATACAACAATCATAAAGAAAGGGTATATATCAAATATAGCAATCCTAACATTGAAAACTTCAGTTCAAAGTGTGATCCATTTTTGAAGTTGACAAAAATGACACACTAGACAGTTAAGGAGAAATGAGACAAACAAAAAAAGTGTTAAAATACATCAGAACACAAAAAAGAAGAATGTGGTATAACACATGGAAATGATGGCTAACCCTAAGATATATCACACATGACTTGGAAGATTTATTGCAAGGATGAGTCACTAAGGGAAGAAAAGATTAGATTTATGATTATGTATAATCCAACAAGATAGAAGTTTAGAAAAAATATTTTTTATGAATAGAAATAGAAGCACGATGCAATATGTCAAGTCAAAAGTATGTCAAACGTATTATTTGTAATGAATGTAAGTATCATAAAATTCTGTTAGAAGGACAATGTCAACCACCACGTGGAAGAATGGTTTCTATCAACTTTTGTTAGAGCCTCTGGTTGTATCAACATTATTTTGTTAGGTACAAGATTTTTCTCCTAGAAAATCTTATGTAAAATCATTATGTAAAATAGACAAGCAACTACAGTTGTGGAAGCAGCTAAGAAGCTCATTGTCACAATAAATACCAGAGGAACAAGTTAGCAGTCTCGAACATTAAAGTAGTGATGACTTTCCTTACTATATAATAAATTTACACACACACACACATTCAAAATTGTAAAATATCTTAAAATTTCAAAGCATCAATTTCTAATGATTCTTATTTTCAAATATAATTCAAAATGTTCCTCCTTTTGGAGTGCTTTCTTTACTGGTAGTTTACACAAAGGCATAGTATATATCCTGAATAACTCAGCAGTGATGAAAGCTAAGATATCTCTCTTGCTTCCTCTAAAGGGGGTTCTAAAGTACAAAAGACTTGATCAATAATATATCTGAAGCAAAGACACATATTTTCAGTTAAAAAAAATGATAGAAACTGTGGGCAAGAAGGAATAAAGGTTGTGAAGTGTACAGCCAAAGATACCTATTTTCCTGATTGCTGTGGTATCAGAACTAAAAATACGTTTTAAAAATAAGAAATGTTACTTGAAAATTATCTACTTCCTGTGTCAATATGGAATTATTACAGGAGAGATGAAAAAGAAAAAGGAACAGAAACCCTGTTTGTATTTCAAAGTGGCAAGGTATGGGTATGATTTAAAATAGAATATAAAATCATCTCTCACATAAAGGAAGTGTAAAGCTCTGGAATTTAAAGAGCATAAGTAGGTATTTCCAATTGCAAAAGCATTTAATGGAGTACAAAGGCAGAGGACAGAAACTGAAGAAACAGCAGGAGACAAAATGCTTCATCTTCACCTACACTGTATAAGCCTTTCTAGAAATTCTGGTCATGAGCTTTTATTTGTCACATCTCTTTCTGGGGCATTCCCACCTGCTCCCAAGACTTCAGATTTCACTTCTATGTTGTTAGTGCTCATAAGTACAGCAGATATATTTCAACATTTCACAGGACTTATACAGACAGACTTGGTGCATAAGAGAGAGGAGGGGAGAGAGGAAGTGGAATGGGAAGATGAATGTGAGGAGACCCAAAGCAATAGAGATTGCATCTTCATTGCAGCCCACACCTAGTTCTGAAACATCTCCATTCTCACCTTTGGTCTTTACTTTGGGAGTAGATATGGCATAAAATAGAAACACTCTTTGGGGCTGTAGCATTTGTCTTGGGTGTGAGCAGCTTCAACAGACAGAATTTAAAGGTTTCTCACATTTGTGGAAATGGTAACCCGCTTCAGTATTCTTGCCTTGAGAATCCCACAGACAGAGGAGCCCGGCGGGCTACAGTCCATAAGGCCGCAGAGTAGAACATGACTGAGAGACTAAGCACACACGCAGTTTTCACACAGCAGTTGTCATAACTCTATGCTGAGTTGAAAGATAACAGATTCACCATGAAGTCTGCAGTGGCAGAGCAAGAATGCTGCACTTCTCTCCTCAGCTGGCAGATGCTGAGGTAGACTCCTCACTTGTGTTTTTCCCTTGTTGGGGAATGTAGCAGAAACCTGGAGCCTGGAAGATTCCTTGAGTCTAATGACATCTGAGTCAGCTTGAGAGTGCTAATGGGTTCTGTCTAGTCCAAAAGAGAGATTAATCACTAGCGACACCAAACTTAGATTCCAGCACTAAATAAAAGTCAAGAGCTGGTGACTAGATGATGTGCGAAAGTCGCTCAGTCATGTTCGACTCTTTGCGATCCCGTGGACAAGACAGCCCATGGAATTCTCCAGGCCAGAATACTGGAGTGGGTGGCCATTCCCTTCTCCAGAGGATCTTCCAACCCAGGGATTGAACCCAGGTCTCCCACATTGCAGGCATACTTTACCAGCTGAGACACAAGAGAAGCCCAAGGGAAAACCAGATGATGCTGAATGCTAAATCACTCCAGTTGTGTCTGACTCTTTGTGACCCCATGGACTGTAGTCCATCAGGCTCTGTTGTCCATGGGATTCTCCAGGCACAAATATTGGAGTGGGTCACCGTGCTCAGCTCCAGGGATCTTCCCAACTCAGGGATCAAACCCCCATTTCCTGTGTCTCCTGCATTGACAGGCAGATTCTTTACCAATAGCGCCACCTGGGAAGCCCACTCTGTATGTTTAAAGATCCACAATTTCAACACAAACACGTACATATAATAAAAAATATTTACTATGTTGTACGTGTGAAAGTAAAAAAGAGTCCCCTTAAAACCAAGATGATGCTAAGGACAGTGCCTAAACCCCAAAATGATATCTTCTCACTATAGCTGCCCCAACTTTGTCCTCTCTCTGCCGATCTTCACCACCCACATCAGAGGATGAAAAAGCCATACACTTTATCCAAGAGAAACATTTTGTTTTTATTAAAATTAGACTAATCATCACTTAAGTATAATCCTTACATTGTTGTACAGGATTAGGTTTATTGTTAGTAACTAAAGTTTATTATTTCATGTTAAATCATAAGTGAATTCTCATAAGGAAGTAATAAAATAGGTAAATAATATTAGAAAGCATTGCTTTCTCAGCATATAAGAGTTATGGATAGGTGAATTTTGCTTACTCGCTACTAACAATTCTATTCATTTTGCTGTATTTACTAACACCTGATATATGCTTAGCAACTATGCCTCCAGAATTTGATAATGGAGAAAATTGAAGGAGCCAATATTGTTGAAAGGAGGACTAAGGTCCTAGCTTTAAAACCTCTTTGCTCTGAAGAACTTCTTTTCACTTAGAGTGAATGCTTATTTAGTGTGTTTTTTGATGGAATTGAATAAAACTTATTTGATGCTTTTCCCAGTGTCTTAAAGAGTGCCTCTCTGAAACTGTTTATTATGCTTTTAGAACAGATAAATGCAGAAATTATGACTGGCAGTTATACATGAAATTTTATTTATCCAGGCAATATGCAAGTTCAGTATCTGTAGGTTTAAATCTGTGGGTGTGCATTGGCAACTCTCTTAAGATTCATATTCAAATAATAGTTAGTGATTGCCACTTACAGACCAGACCTAATGCAAAGCTCATTACAAACATCTTTATCACTGATACTCCCTAAAAAAAATCTGTGAGGTCAATATTCTTATACCCAGTGTATAGATGAGAAACTGATATTGAAAGTAGTTAATTAACCTCTCAAGAATAAATAACTATACAGATGATCGATCCAAAATTTGAATTTTGTTTGTCCCGTGATTTAAACTTTAACACTTTTGTTGTTGATGCTATTGCTGTTTTTCTTCTTGTTTTCATTCTGCCTTTTTTAGGCCCCATCAGAAAACCAACCTCTGTTCCCCAGGCTCTGATATTCATCCGTCTATCCCTGCTCCCAGAACCCCAAATTAAACAGATTGGAGCTTTTTAAATAATATTTCAAAATAAAAGCCAAAACAAACCCAGTTTAGCTTCATGGCAGATGTTCTAGTTCTAGGCTCAATTAGTTATCAAATCTGCCTCTCTTTGTATGTTTTTATTGTTGTTGATTTTGGAGAATGAAACCAAATTAATGCATTGCTTTTCAAATCCCCCTTGAAAATGTGCTTATAGCCAAAGATGGTAGACCCAGGTGTGGTAGAAGAATTAATTAGAATGTGCACATTAGACGCATCTCAAAAGGCTGCATATCCAATGCAAATTTCTGAGTACTTAATGTCCATTCAGATGTGTGTGGTGATTGAGGACAGAGCTAGGATGCCGAGAGCTTATAAGCTTGGATAGAGCTTTCTTGTGTACTCAGGAGAAAATTGAATGAGGTGAGATGGCAAAATCTTTTACTGATTCCTTTGGAATTGATCCTTATTGCATTAGCCAGTCGGATGCATATCTTGCATAATAATTACACTGTGATAATAGGACATTCAAATTTTGGCTTGATTCAGTGCATAGTATTCAGTACATATTTATGTGTGTAGGGTCCCTTTTAAAGTACTCACTGTCAAATACCAGTGTCACGTGACAAACATCTCTAATATTCATATTCACCATCTAGGGATTATCTCTTATCTTTAAAAATTCTTATAATTTCTATTGGACTTTCCTGAGTTAGTAAATCATGCCTTTGGGGCACAATTTGTAACAAATTGAGAGACAGTGTAAGAGGCTCTATCTAACAGATGAAAATCAAAATGGTGTTATTCTGAGTAAGCCAGTTGGAAAATGGTGCTTTAGATCTGTGACAAAAAGGACTCACCACTGATGTCAGAAATAGATTTAAATTAATAGTCACAAGCAGCACTGGGCAATCTCAGATCTCCTCTAGACAGGAAGAGGCTTCTTAGCATACAGCAAAGAAGGTGCAGAATGAATGCATTTTATAGATAAGTGTTTCTGAATAGAGAATCATAGTGGAGCCTGGCCACACATTAGTTCTTCTCTCAGATTGGCTAACCAAGTCAATATTTTATCATTTGAGAATTTCAAGTGCTCTATCATATAGAATAACATCTTGCTTTGTTAAAACAATAACATCTTGCTTTTGTTAAAAAGTCAAAACAAACCACCAAATAGTTTAAGTACACTAATTTGAAAGTTGAATTGTACTTTTTTTTTTTTAATTGGAGGATAGTATGTTACTGCCATACATCAACATGAATCAGCCACAGGTATACATATGTCCCCTCCCTCCTGAACTCCCCTCCCTTATACCTCCCTATCCCACCCCTCTAGGTTGTCACAATGGGTTGAGTTCACTGATCACAGCAAATTCCCACTTGCTATCTATTTTACTTATGGTAATGTATATGTTTCCATGCTATTCTCTCAGTTTGTCCCACTGTCTCCTTCCTCCACTCTGTCCACAAGTGTGTTCTCTATGTCTGTGTCTCCATTGCTGCCCTGCAAATAGGATCATCAAAAAGATAGGCAAGAGCTATAATCTTTCTAAGAGTCTTTTCCTCTCTCTGTTTCTGTTTCAAACAATAAATGTAAAGCTGCCTATCTCTGCAGGCTATCCATCACAATGAGCTATTTTAAGGATTTAATGTTGGCTGTGAGAAACCATCACAGATCTCACTTGAGAAAGCCAAAGAAACTTAGAAGTTGTGATAAAAATATTTGCACGTTCCTGCACATTTACGCTGAGGTGGCCCAAACTATGCCTAAAGAATCTTATGGTTTATATTATATTCTAATGTATTAGTTAACCTATTTCTGTTGTCAGTCAGTTCAGTCATTCAGTCGTGTCCGACTTTTGTGACCCAGTGGACTGCAGCATGCCAGGCTTCCCTGTCCATTACCAACTCCCGGTGCCTACTCAAACTCATGTCCATGGAGTCGGTGATGCCATCCAACAATCTCATCCTCTTTGTCCCATTCTCCTCCTGCCTTCAATCTTTCCCAACATCAGGGTCTTTTCCAATGAGTCAGTTCTTCACATCAGGTAGCCAAAGTATTGGCGTTTCAGCTTCAGCATCAGTGCTTCCAATGAATATTCAGGATTGATTTCTTTTAGGATGAACTGGTTGGATCTCCTTGCAGTTCAAGGGACTCTCAAGAGTCTTTTCCAACAACACAGTTCAAAAGCATCATTTCTTGGGTGCTCAGGTTTCTTTATATGCCTACTCTCACATCCATAAATTACTATGGGAAAAACCATAGCCTTGACTAGACAGACCTTTGTTGGCAAAGTAATGTCTCTGCTTTTTAATATGCTGTTTAGGTTGGTCATAACTTTCCTTCCAAGGAGTAAGTGTCTTTTAATTTCGTGGCTACAGTTACCACCTGCAGTGATTTTGGAGCCCCCCCAAAATAAAGTGTGTCACTGTTTCCATTGTTTCCCCATCTATTTGCCATGAAGTGATGGGACTGGATGCCATGATCCTAGTTTTCCGAACTTTGAGTTTTAAGTCAACTTTTTCACTCTCCTCTTTCACTATCATCAAGAGGCTCTTTAGTTCTTCACTTTCTGCCATGAGGGTGGTTTCATCTCTGCATTCTCACCACCTCTTCTTAATGTCTTCTGCTTCTGTTAGGTGCTTGACATTTCAGTCCTTTATTGTGCCCATTTTTGCATGAAATGTTCCCTTGGTATCTCCAATTTTCTTGAGGTGATCTCTAGTCCTTCCTATTATATTGTTTTCCTCTATTTCTTTGCATTGCTCACTTCAGAAGGCTTTCTTAGCTCTCCTTGCTGTTTTTTGGAATTCTGCATTCAGATGGGTATATCTTGCCTTTAATCCTTTGCTTTCTCTTCCTTTCTCAGCTATTTGTAAGGTCTCCTCAGCCATTTTGCTTTGTTGCATTTCTGTTTCTTTGGGATGATTTTTGTTATAGCCTCCTACACAATGTTATGACTTCCATTCATAGTTCTGCAGGCACTCTATTAGATCTAATCCCTTGAATCTATTTGTCACTCTCCTTGTATAATTATGCCTGCCTGCTAAGTTGCTTCAATTGTGTCTCTTTGCAACCCCATTTACCGTAGCCTGCCAGGCCCTTCCGTGCATGTTATTCTCCAGATACGAATACTGGAGTATGTTGCCACTCCCTCCTCCAGGTGATCTTCCGGATCGAGGGATCAAACCAAAGTATCTCATGTCTTCTCCATTGGCAGGCAGGAGTGTTTTAACCACTAGCGCCACCTGGGAAGCCCTGTATAATCATACGGTATTTGATCTAGGTCATATGTGAATCATCTAGTGGTTTTCTCTACTTTCTTCAATATAAGTCTGAATTTTGCAATGAGGAGCTCATTATTTGAGCATAGTCAGCTCCATGTCTTGTTTTTGTTGACTGCATAGAGTTTCTCCATCTTTGGCTACAAAGAATATAATCAATCTGATGTCAGTATTGACCATCAGGTAATGTCGATGTGTAGAGTCTTCTCTTGTATTGTTGTTGGGGGCAATTAAAAATATACTACTTCCCTGACCATTTGTCTACATAGTTACATATGCCTTAAACACATTACTAAGCCAAAAAGAAGAACTAAATTGGAGAACACACACACCAGATTTTTAAGAATTGCTATACAGGCCATGTAGAACTGGCATAGATTAGACAGGAAGATTAAAGAGAAAGAATAGATCAATGAGAAAGAACATACACAAATATGCTCATTTGACTTATGATCTTGGACCTATACACTAGTATAATTCACTGTTAGTGAACTGTGAATTAGGCTTTTCAATCAATGATGCTGAAAAAATTTGATATACATAAAAGGACACAGAAATTCATATTTATCCAGTGATCTGACTGAGAAAATATTTTATTAATAAAAAGTCAGACTTGGAGAAGATATTAACGTTATCTACATGTAGCAAAACACTATTATACTATGTGTATTCTCATTTGTGCACATATATAAAATATATTCATACATACATAGATTATTATATACATATTTTATATATGTACATGTTATATTTAATGAGTACAAAACAGGAAAAAATTAACAACCCAACTTTTTCTAAGTGGAGAAAGATTTGAACAGATACCTTACAAGAGAATATTGAAATAATTTATAAAAATGTTTAAAAATTACTGAACATTGTTAATCATCTTTGAAATAGCAGTTAAGGCCATGATTTATTGTACATGCTTTAGAGAGACAAAAATTAAAATCATGTTACTAACTATTGAGGATGAGAAACAACTGGAACTGTCATACATTGTTCATGTATAGGTAAAATGGTTCAAATACTTTGGAAACCTAGCTGTTTCTATATTCAACACATAATCAGCAATTCTACTTCAAATTATACACCAAAGAACAGTAAAAGGATGTCTGCAAAATACATGCAGAAGTGTAATTGCAGATGTATTTATAAAACTAGAAAACTGAAAAAAGTGTACAACAAAAGAGAATGGATAGATAATAGATAGTGATATGCTTAGAATAATAATAATTCCATGCAGCATTTTAAAGGAATAAGCAAAACTTACGTGTAAAAAGATGGATTTATCTCATAAACATGGTAATGGAGAATAGAAGACACAAAAACATACTTAGCTTCTATTTTTGTCACTTTTCTGTGGGGGTGACTCTGGGCTGTGTTATTTTTAGATTCCATATATAACTGATATCATGCAGCATTTGTCTTTCTCTGACTTCTTTCATTAAATGTGTTATTCTCTAGGTCTAACCACTGCTACAAATGGCATTGCTCCATTCCAATATGTTGTTGCTGTTCAGTCACCAAATTGTTTCCAGCTCTTTGTGACCCCATGGACTGCAGCACACCAGGCTTCCCTATCCTTCACTATCTTCTGGAGTTTCCTCAAACTCATGTCCATTGAGTCAATGATGCCATCTGACCATCTCATCCTCTGTCACCCCCTTCTCCTCCCACCCTCAATCTTTCCCAGCATCAGGATCTTTTCCAATGAGTTGGTTCTTTGCATCAGGTGGCCAAAGTATTGGAGCTTCAGCTTCAGCATGAGTCCTTCCAATGAATATTCAGGGTTGAATTCCTTTAGAATTGATGGGTTTGATTTCCTTGCTGTCCAAGGGACTCTCAAGAGTCTCTCCATTTTTAAGGCTGAGTAATATTCTCTCCTTTCTATGAATAGGAAGACGAATAGTCTTTTTCTTTTTATGGTTGAATAATATTCCAGTCAGAGAAGGCAATGGCAACCCACTTCAGTACTGTTTTTTTTTTTAATTAGTTTATATATCTATTTTTCAACTTTATAATATTGTATTTGTTTTGACATGAATCCACCATGGGTGTACATGTGTTCCCCTTCCAGAACCCCTCTCCCACCTCCCTCCACATTCCATCCCTCCGGGTCATCCTGGTGCACCAGCCCTGAGCACCCTGTATCAGGCATCGAACCTGGACTGGAAATTCGTCTCACATATGATAATTTACATGCTTTACTCTTGCCTGGAAAATCCCATGGATGGAGGAGCCTGGTAAGCTGCAGTCCATGGGGTCACAAAGAGTCGGACACGACTGAGTGACTTCACTTTCACTTTTTACTTTCATGCCTTGGAGAAGGAAATGGCAACCCACTCCAGTACTTTTGCCTGGAAAATCCCAGGGATGGGGGAGCCTGGTGGGCTGCCATCTATCGGGTCACACAGAGTCGGACACGACTGAAGTGACTTAGCAACAGCAACAGCAATATTCCAGTGGCATTGCTGCTTCATTTGGTAGTTCTGTTTTTAATTTTTTGAGGAACTTCCATACTGTTTTTCATAGTGGCTGATGCAATTTACATTCTTACAGCATACAAGTATTCCCTTTTCTCCACCTCCTCCCCAGTATTTATTTGTTGTATGTTTGATGATAGTCATTCTGATAGATATGAGATAATATCTCAGTGTTGTTTTGATTTGTACTTCTCAAATAATCAGTGATGTTTAGAATCTTTTTATCTGCCTATTAGTCTCTTGAATTTCTCTTTGGAAAAGAGTCTTTTCGCATTTTCTGCCCATTTGTTGATCAGGTTGTTTTTTGACATTCAGTTATACGTTCAGTTCAGTTCAGTTCAGTCGCTGAGTCATGTCCGACTCTTTGCGACCCCATGAACTGCAGCACACCAGGCCTCCCTGTCCATCACCAACACTCGGAGTCTACCCAAACCCATGTCCATCGAGTCGGTGATGCCATCCAACCATTTCATCCTCTGTCGTCCCCTTCTCCTCCCGCTCCCAATCCTACCCAGCATTAGAGTCTTTTCCAATGAGTCAACCCTTCGCATGAGGTGGCCAAAGTATTGGAGTTTCAGCTTCAACATCAGACCTTCCAATGAACACTCAGGATTGATCTCTTTTAGGATGAATTGATTGGATCTCCTTGCAGTCCAAGGCACTCTCAAGAGTCTTCTCCAACACCACAGTTCAAAAGCATCAATTCTGTGGCACTCAGCTTTCTTCACCGTCCAACTCTCACATCCATACATGACCACTGGAAAAACCATAGCCTTGACTAGACGGACTTTTGTTGGCAAAGTAATGTCTCTGCTTTTAAATATGCTATCTAGGTTGGCCATAACCTTCCTTCCAAGGAGTAAGCGTCTTTTAATTTCATGGCTGCAGTCACCATCAGCAGTAATTCTGGAGCCGAAAAAAATAAAGTCTGACACTGTTTCCACTGTTTCCCCATCTATTTCCCATGAAGTGATGGGACCAGATGCCATGATCTTAGTTTTCTGAACGTTGAGCTTTAAGCCAACTTTTTCACTCTCCTCTTTCACTTTCATCAAGAGGCTCTTTAGTTCTTCTTCACTTTCTGCCATAAGGGTGGTGTCATCTGCATATCTGAGGTGATTGATATTTCTCCCAACAATCTTGATTCCAGCTTGTGTTTCTTCCAGCCCAGCGTTTCTCATGATGTACTCTGCATATAAGTTAAATAAGCAGGGTGACAATATACAGCCTTGACGTACTCCTTTTCCTATTTGGAACCAGTCTGTTGTTCCATGTCCAGTTCTAACTGTTTCTTCCTGACCTGCATACAGGTTTCTCAAGAGGCAGGTCAGGTGGTGTGATATTCCCATCTCTTTCAGGATTTTCCACAGTTTATTGTGATCCACACAGTCAAAGGCTATGGCATAGTCAATAAAGCAGAAATAGATGTTTTTCTGGAACTCTCTTGCTTTTTCAATGATCCAGCAGATGTTGGCAGTTTGATCTCTGGTTCCTCTGCCTTTTCTAAAACCAGCTTGAACATCTGGAAGTTCATGGTTCACATATTGCTGAAGCCTGGCTTGGAGAATTTGAGCATTACTTTACTAGCATGAGCTGTTTATAAATTTGGATGTTAACCCTTTGTCAGTTTGTCATTGTTCCAGATGTCTCTTCATTCTTTTTTCTTTTGTCTGCTCCATGGCAGTGATTTCTGCCACTTTGTCTTCCAGTTTACTGATTCGTTATTCTGCCTCGTTTATTATGTTATTGATTACTTCTAGTGTGTTTTTTATTTCAGTTATTGTACTCTTCAACTCTGTTTGGTGTAATATTTTTCAACCTCTTTGCTAAGAACTTCTTGTAACTTCTCAATCTGTATATCCATTTTTTCCTAAGTTCTTAGATCTTCTTTATGATCATTACTCAGAACTCTTTTTCAGGTTGCCTATCTCAATTTTATTTAGGTGTCCCTCTGGCGTTTTATCTTGTTCCTTTTTCTGGAATATATTCCTATGTCATTTCATTTGGTCTAAATTTCTATTTGTATTTTTATGTACTAGTAGGCTAAGTTGGGCTTCCCTGGTGGCTCAGTGGTAAAGAATCCGCCAGCCAATGCAGGAGACACAGGTTTGATCCGTGGGTCAGAAAGATTCCCTGAAGAAGGAAATGGCAACCCACTCCAGTAAGCTTACCTGGAAAATCCCATGGACAGAGGAATCTGTTGGCTTACAGTTCATGGGATTGCAAAACTGTCAGACACAACTCAGTGACTGAACAACAGCAAAGTAGCCTAGTTAAGTTTCTCAACCTTAGAGAAATGGCCTTCTTTAGGGGATTTCCTAACAGTATATCCCTCTTTCATTATCAAAAGCCAGAGGCCAGCTGGTTCCAGGGTAGACAAAGTTCCACAGGATGCAGGATTGTAGTTTCCTTTCTTCTGGTGTCTGCCCCAGTGTGGGTGAGGCCAGTGCACATCTCCTGGCATGTAAGGCTGGTGCCTGCCCACTGGTTGGTGGACCTGGTTCTTGGCCCTCTGGTAGGCAGGGTGGCATCAAGGGGTATGTCCAGAGGTAGTTTTGGGTTTAGGAAGTCTCTGATAACTGCTGATAACTGGGGCTGTATTCTGCCCTGTTGGCCATTTGGCCTGAAGTGTTCCAGCATTGGAGCTTACAAGCTGTTGTTTGGGGCCAGGTCTTCGTGCAGGGGATTCAAAATGTCTGCCTCCAGCCAGAGGTCACGTAGGTCCCTCATGTATTGCCACAAGCTTTCAACAAACCCCTACCTCTCCAGGGGACCTCCTAAGAGCAATAGGCAGGTCTGAGCCAGGCCCCTATGAAGTCACTACTTTTGTTGCGGGTCTCAGTGCATGCTAGATCCTGTATGCACCTTCTAAGAATAAAGTCTCTTTTTCCCCCAGTCAAATGTAGCTCCTAAAATCAAACCCCACTGGTCTTCAAGGTGAACTGTTCTTGGAGTTCCTCCTCCTGATGCTGAGCTCCTAGGCTGGAAGCCTGGAATGAGATCTGAATCTCATTCTGTGATATAAAAATTCTCCAGTTTGTGGATTGCCCACTCAGGAGGTGTGGGATTTAAATATATCACAAGTGCACCCCTTCTACTGTCTTTAGTTTGGGATTTCTTCTTTAAGTCTTTAGATGAAGAATATCTTTTCTTGATAGATTCCAGTTTTTTATCAATAGATGTTCAGAAGTTAGTTGTAATTTTGGTGTACTCAGCCATCTTGTTGAAATTCTCCCTTGGCATTTAAAATGTCTAAAGGTTTCAGGTAATCTAAAGGAAGAGTGAAAAAAAGGAGAGCACTTTTTCTTTTTTCACTCTGTACTGCTTCCTGGAGTGGAAAGTAAAGGCTTCCATAGCATCTGCATACTTTGACCTCAAAGATCCACCTAAAGTGTTCTCTCTTCTTCCACATATTCTTTACAAAGGTAGCATTTATATGCAACCAAAGGTAAGCATGAGAATCCCTGTTGAGAGAAATACTCATTTCCTGCCCCTGTCTTGGGTGTACTTTTATGATTCCCAGTCTCCAGTGAAAATCTTTCAACACTTGACCCTTTATTATAACTGCGAATGTGCTTTGTATATATATTTTTTATTTGTGAAGGATGTCCTCTTCCAACTTATATCTGCTAAGATTCATATTTTTATCATGAATATGTGTTAAATTTTATCAAATATTCTTCATCATTTTAATGTAGTGACTTATTTATTGGAGAAGGCAATGGCACCCCACTCAGTACTCTTGCCTGGAAAATCCCATGGACGGAGGAGCCCGGTAGGCTACAGTCCATTGGGTCGCTAAGAGTCGGATACGACTGAGCAACTTCACTTTCACTTTTCCCATTCATGCACTGGAAAAGGAAATGGCGACCCACTCCAGTATTTTTGCCTGGAGAACCCCAGGGACGGGGGAGCCTGGTGGGCTGCCGTCTGTGGGGTCGCACAGAGTCGGACACGACTGAAGCAACTTAGCAGCAGCAGCAGCACCTGATATTTTTATGACATCTTGATGTATACCTAAATCTATACCTATCTATACCAATGAGATTTGGAAAATTCTCGTATTATCTATTATGATATTGGTTTTTCCCAATCTCACTTTCTGTCTTCTGTGGGAATCTGATTACATGTATGTTACTAATTTAAGTCTATTATATAGATATAGATATAGATATAGATATAGATTACACTTTTCTCTATTTAGTTTATATTTTGTTTCATGTTTTGTTCCACTCTTTTTTTTTCTTGTGATATGATATACTCAGGAGGAAAAGGGAGACTGAGTTCAGTAAAAGCTGGTTTATAATTTTGTAGGAAGTACATATACTCCTAATGGGATAGCTCACCTCTACTTCCAACTGAGATCTGGGATTTATTCTAAGCCCTCCTTTGGGGGGGAAGTTCTTTTGGAAATATCTATCAATTCTTTTTTTTTTTTTTTTTCATTTCAACACTATGAGACCTTGGAAAACTCAGGTCAGTTGATCAGTGGCTCTTGGTCTAACTTAATCTATTGTCCTGTGCACCTCAAGGATTCAGCATGCATCAAGAGAAAACTAGCAGAATATCAGCACTACCTTGTTGAGCCTTCCTTCTTACAAGGTAAATGCTCATCCCAGGCAATTTCCTGACTGCTTTAGCAGACAACACTCAACTTTATGTCACTCCACTCAAGAAATTTTTAAAATTCTGCTCCTTAGCCAAAAGCCCTCTGCCTTGTACTCTCTAGGTTCTTGGGTTTTCCAAAGAATAGCAAATAATAGCAGAGGTACCGAGGAAGAAAGTGACTATAGAAAACTGCATCATCTCTGGCCGGTTCCATTCTCTCTGAAAACTTGGCTTTTAATTAAGGAATTAATAGTTAATTAAATTATTAATTAATAAGGAATTATTAATTCCTTAATAATTAAGGAATTATTATTTGATTCCAGAGTTCTCTAATTCTACCAAAAAAGACATTAAAAAATGGTATCTAGCTTTTATAATTGTTTGTAGCAATATTTCTATTCTGTTGCAAAGTATTCCATCATTGGCAAAGTCATCTTACATGATTTTATTTAAATTTTAAATTGTTCACTGACTGTTCCTATGGTAAATGTCAGATCCATAGTTGTATATACAACTTAGAAAATTGATATGAATAAACCAAAATTCTTTACTATTTTCTTGGTACTGAGTATAAGTGTTTAAGGGAATGGAATAACATGGTAACATCTTTATCAATAACATGCTGGAAGTAACCAGTCTCACTCATGTCTGACACTACTTCTCCATTTGATTCTCCACATTTCTATAGAGTCAGTCTAAATAAGAGTTTTATATACAGAACTCAGTAGTGCTGGCCCAAATGTTGTAGCAGAGAAGGCTACATAAACTGGGACTTCCTGTTGCTAGTTTTATATTTTGAAGATTAGCACTATTTTTTTTTACTTTTCAAGGTCAAATGAAAATAGGAAATGACAGATATTTTGTTTTTTCATGTAATCGATTACACTTTTTACATAAATCAGCACTTTCATATAAATGAAAGATATGTCAAAGTCTTACTAGTATCATGAAATAGTTTGAAAAATGGACCTCGTTTGTAATTCTCTGGGATAGTTGTATAAGGATGATAATATTTCCATTTTGTTTGGGAGAATTCAGCAGCAAATCTAATTTGGGAAGATATTTAATTCAGAGTCAGTTGATTCAGTAGACATAAGATTATTCAGAAATACTATATCTCTTTTTATAGTTTTGGTAATTCTTATGTTTAAAAAAATTTGTGTATTTCATCTTTTTTCTTTAAATTTTCCTGTTTCTTTCTATATGATATTATTTTGTTGTCTTTATAGGAGAGTACTATATTTTAATTTTTATTATTATGTTGCCCCCTAAAACATGAAATTAGATAAATTCCAGTCCTCTTGAAGCATTTTAAGTATGAGGAGACTTACTGGTGATGCTAAGAGGAAAAATTAAATCAGTAAACCCTTCTAACAGGTACCTTAGTATTTGGCCCCATAACCCTTAAAACTGTAATACTCAATCACAATCATATAATCATAACAGCATAAAACTCTTACATTTTTCTAAAAAATCTAACAGAAATAAACATGTTCTAGTATAGAAGCTATAAATTGAGCTATGAGAGCAGAGAAACGAGAGCCCTGATTAAGGTAAGAAACATTTCCATCATTGTTCTGTATGTTCAGAAGGATTCTATTTCCTGAAACAGAACTACAGACATTTAAAATTTTTAATTTTAGCCTGTAGCTTTTCTTTACCCAGGGAGAGCTTCCTGTGTATTTATAAGTTAGGAGTCAATGTTTTTAAGAGAGTGCACAAAAATAATGTCATGGTAACACAAAAAGTAAACTATTATCCACTTATTAATTATAAAAGAAATATCTCTTAGAAACTGCTCGGATGATGTCAGATAAAAGAATTAGGAAAAATAATCAAGATGTATTATTAAAGATGAGTTCCAATCCTAGGAAAAATTAAGATAAAATTTTAGGTAGAGTAGAAAAAAGGGGAATTTGAATATATTTCCTGAGAGGAACAAAGAAAATAGGCAGAGAAGTACAGGTGATATGGAAAGCAAAACATTATGTTTAAAAATGGAGGAGATATAATAGACTCTAAGGCAATGCCAGACAGCTTCTTATAATCAAACTCCAAATTGTGTTTCTTCTTGTTTGAAGTTTGCAAAATTGATTTGAAACTTTATGCTCTTCAAAACATTTTCTGTGTATGTGAAATTTAATATAATTATCAAGTCAGAAGAAGTAGAGTTGAAAATATTACAAAGTAGTAGCATGTCTCCAGCAGAAGTAAAAGTTTTCGATTTTTTACAGTGTTAACTCATTTCACTTCTAACATGTTCTTACCTACTTTATGACTTATTGATTAAAATTTGGGAAAATGGAAGCTAAGATAGAAAAGATTATTTTAGTAACTTTGGTCTCTTGTTTTGACCTCTATCTTTAATCAGGGCAGTGAGTAACAGAGCTTTAACAGAAAAAAGAGACTCATGAATACTCAGCTACATGAAATATCTTCCTTGAAGATTGCCACTGGAGTTACTGACTTCCAGATGTAAGGTTGCTCTATTTGCAAGCCTTGCTAGGAGAAAAAAGACATGGTTCTAGGAATCTTATAAGAAAGCATATACCTAGGAAATATTCAGCTCTGTTCTATAGCTGTAGCATATCCAATCTGTATAAGGTTGAAGAGTTTACCTGAAATGAGCTTCTGAACCTTTCAAGGTTTCTAACATGGTTTTAGTGAAAAACACATTTTCCTCTACACAATCTGGAATGTAGAAATACTCTCTCCATGAACCAATATCAAATGTGACAGTCAGTCTGGTATTAGCAAAACATTTATTTTGTTTTATTTATTTTTTCTAAAAATCCATCGATCAAAGTAATGAAAGTTAGGGGATTTTAGGGTATTTGCTAATGGATTTTGTTAACAATAAGTGCTGACAGTCATGTCTATGTATGGCATATATGTGTGTTCTATTTGTAAAGCAAATTTATTTTACTGTTTAATAATGACAGTCCAATATCACTGATAAACAGACATAAAATTCCTCAACAAAATATTAGCAAATAGAATCCAATAACACATTAAAAGGGTTGTATATCATGATCAAATAGGATTTATCTCAGGGATGCAAGGATTCTTCAATATACACAAATCATTGTGATATATCATATTAACAAAATGAAGAATAAAAATCATGATCATCTCAATGGAAGAAAAAAAAAGCTTTTGATAAATTCAATATTCACTTATGATAAAAACTCTCCAGAAAGTGAGTGTAGGGGAACCAAACTAAACATGATAAAGATCATATATGACAAACCCACAGCAAACTTATTTCTCAGTGGCAAAAACTGCAAGTATTTCCTCTAAGATCAGGAACAAGACAAGCATGTCCACTCTCACTACTATTATTCAACACAGTTTTAGATGTTCTAGCCACAGCAATCAGAGCAGAAAAAAATAAAAAGAATCCAAATTGGAAACCAAGTAAAACTCACTGCAGATGACATAATGCTATATTTAGAAAATCACAATTTTGCTACCAGAAAACTACTACAGTTCACAATGAATTTGGTAATGTTGTAGGATACAAAATGAATAAAATGAATCTCCTGAATTTCTATACACTAACAGTGAAAGATCAGAAAGAGATATTAAGGAAACAATCGCATTTATCATCACAACAACAAAATAGCAAGGAAAAACCTATCTAAGAAGGAAAAAGACCTGTACTCATAAAAATATAAGATACTGATGAAAGAAATCAAAGGATACACAAATAGATGAAGAGAAATGCCATGCTCTTAGATTGGAAGAATCAATATTGTGAACATGAGTATATAGCCAAAGCAATCTACAGATTCAGTGCAATCCCTATCAAATTACCAGTGGCATTTTTCACAGAATCAGAACACAAAATTTTGCAATTCGTATGGAAACACAAAAGAATCTGAATAGCCAAAACAATTCTGAGGAAAAACAAAACCTGGAGGAATTAGGCTCCCTGACTTCAGACTATACTACAGACCACAATAATCAAAACAGTATGGTACAAAACAAATATAGATTAATGGAAGAGGAAAGAAAGTCCAGAGATGAACTGATATTCCTAACGTTGTTTTATCAATACTTTATCAGAGTACACTTATCAAAATTAAGAATTAACATTCAGTTCAGTTCAGTCACTCAGTCGTGTCCGACTCTTTGCAACCCCATGAATTGCAGCATGCCAGGCCTCCCTGTCCATCACCAACTCCCAGAGTTTACCCAAACTCATGTAAATCAAGTTGGTGATGCTATCCAGCCATCTCATCCTCTGTTGTCCCCTTCTGCTCCTGCATCAGGGTCTTTTCCAATATGAGTCAACACTTCGCATGAGATGGCCAAAGTATTGGAGTTTCAGCTTCAACATCAGTCCTTCCAATGAACACCCAGGACCGATCTCCTTTAGGATGGACTGGTTGGATCTCCTTGCAGTCCAAGGGACTCTCAAGAGTCTTCTCCAACACCACAGTTCAAAAGCATCAATTCTGTGGCGCTCAGCTTTCTTCACAGTCTAACTCTCACATCCATACATGACCACTGGAAAAACCATAGCCTTGACTAGACGGACCTCTGTTGGCAAAGTAATGTCTCTGCTTTTTAATATGCTTCAGCATCAGTCCTTCCAATGAATATTCAGGACTGATTTCCATTACTTTGCCAACAAAGGTCCATCTAGTCAAGGCTATGGTTTTTCCAGTGATCATGTATGGATGTGAGAGTTGGACTGTAAAGAAGGCTGAGTGCAGAAGAATTGATGCTTTTGAACTGTGGTGTTGGAGAAGACTCTTGAGTGTCCCCTGGACTGCAAGGAGATCCAACCAGTCCATCTTAAAGGAGATCAGTCCTGGGTAGTCACTGGAAGGACTGATGTTGAAGCTGAAACTCCAATATTTTGGCCACCTGAAGCGAAGAGCTGACTCATTGGAAAAGACCCTGATGCTGGGAAAGATTGAGGGCAGGAGGAGAAGGGGACGACAAAGGATGAGATGGTTGGATGGCATCACTGACTCAATGGACATGGGTTTGGGTGGACTCTGGGAGTTGGTGATGGACAGGGAGGCCTGGCGTGCTGAGGTTCATGGGGTCGCAAAGAGTCGGACATGACTGAGCAACTGAACTGAACTGAACTGATTTCCTTTAGGATTGACTGGTTGGATCTCTTTGCAGTCCAAGGGACTCTCAAGAGTCTCCTCCAACACCACTGTCAAAAACCATCAATTCTCGGGTACTCAGGTTTCTTTATAGTCCAACTCTTGTATCCATACATGACTACTGGAAAAACCATAATTTTGACTAGATGGATGTTTGTCGGCAAAGTAATGTCTCTGCCTTTTAATAGGCTGTCTAGGTTGGCCATAGCTTTTCTTCCAAGGAGCAAGCATCTTTTAACTTCATGGCTGCAGTCACCACCTGCAGTGATTTTGGAGCCCCCCAAAATAAAGTCTCTCACTGTTTCCTCTGTTTCCCCATCTATTTGCCATGAAGTGATGGGACTGGATGCCATAATCTTAGTTTTCTGAATGTTGAGTTTTAAGCTAACTTTTTTACTCTCCTCTTTCACTTGGTGGCTCAAATGGTAAAGCATCTGCCTGCAATGTGGGAGACCTGAGTTCGATCCCTGGGTTGGGAAGATCCCTGGAAAAGGAAACGGCAATGCACTCCAGTACTCTTCCCTTGAAAATCCCATGGACGGAGGAACCTGGTAGGTTACAGTTCATGGGGTCACAAAGAGTCGGACGCGACTAAGCGACTTCACTTTCACTGTCATCAAAAGGCTCTTTAGTTCTTATTCACTTTCTGCCATAAGGGTGGTGTCATCTGCATATCTGAGGTTATTGCTATTTCTCCCAGCAATCTGGATTCCAGCTTGTGCTTCATCCAGCCCAGCATTTCTCATGATGTGTTCTGCATATAAGTTAAATAAGCAGGATAACAATAGACAGTCTTGGCATACTCCTTTCCTGATTTGGAACCAGTCTATTGTTCCATGTCCAGTTCTAACTGTTGCTTCTTAACCTGCTTAAAGATTTTCAGGAGACAGGTCAGGTGGTCTGGTATTCCCATCTCTTTAAGAATTTTCCACAGTTTGTAGTGATCCACACTGTCAAAGGCTTTGTTTGGCATAGTCAATAAAGCAAAAGTAGATCGTATTTCAACAGAATATAAAAGAGCAAAAATGACTAATCAAGATAAACCTGATATGAAAAATATCAGATTTTAAAATATTTTAGGACTTTCTTATGAATTCTGTTTCTACCAGAGAAAGTAATTTCATAGAATCATGGAAAATTTGGTAAATGTATATACATATAATTGAATGGTGGCATACAATTCATATCTGTCCTCAACCAATTTTTTGTTACAGAAAAATTGATTTTGCATTCCTCCTTAATCAAGAAGTATCATAGCAATCTTAACCAAAATATCTCCTATCTTCTCTTATTCAGGGCTAAATCTCAACATTCATTTGAGACCAACATAAATACATAACATAATACTTCTTTTTTGAAGTTTCTAGTGATCTTATATATGACCTGTAGCTATTGCTCACTCTTCTCGACCATATAACTCTCATAATATATACCTTTTAATGATGTCTTCTTCTCTGCATTATCATTCTATGCCCCTCAAGTACAAGTCTTTCAAAAATTAAGATTTAGCATTTTTATATGGATGAACTTGTAGATGGGAGAAACAATAGGAAACGGAATAATTTATCCACCTGCGAATGAAGATAAACTGTATTTGCCACTAGTTTCATTTCCATACTCCATTCCAATTCCAGTGTTGGGCACATTAGCACCTGAAAGCTCTGAATTTATGAAAGAGTATTTTATTCATGAAACTCAAAAACACTAAGTCTGTATGTAAAGTGGAAAGGAAGCTGAATAAACAGAAAGCTGAACTCTCACCCAGCCTGTCCAGTTGTACTGTTGGTTCACATAGTGGAAGTGTTTTCATTGGACATTGATTACTGTTATTGTGGGGCTAGTTTGGATCAAATTTCACTTCTTACAACCCATTTCCTATCAGAGCTAATGGGTTTGCAGCTCATTTATAATGATCATATTGGCACGGATTTAGCCGATGTTTTCAAATCCTCTATAGGGGAAGTTTTTCCACTCTCCTGAGTACCTCTCAGCTGCAGGTGAAGAACGTTACAGCTGGATGAGAGAGCTAATTAGGGCCAATTATAGCCTGAGTGACCAGCGGTGGCATTAGAATGTCTGACAAAAATCTACCTTGTCCTTGCAACACAGAGGTTTTGGAACTCTACAGAAACCTGTCTTGGAACATTAAACATTGTAGAATGGCAGGTAATAAGCATGTAAATTTAATAATCAAAAGAGGTATTGCCAAATGAATTCTGAAAGTGGGACTTCACTAGACACTTACAGTAACTGCCAAAGGCATCCCAAAATTAATAGTAAATTTCAAATAGAAAATGAGGATCATCAAGGTTCTACAACCCATTTGGACTTAATAAATCTTGTGACCTAAATTTAATTCAACATACATACTCAAATTTTCTCATAAGTTCATTGGCTCAGCATTTTGGAGAAATTATTTTCAGACTCTCTTTATTTTATTCTTATTTTATTCACTTTGTCCAGTGGAAGACACAAATCTTTTATTCAGTAAGATTGTTTTTTGGCCAACTTCTTCATCTCTATTCATTCCATAGGATGTAGGACCTCCTACATCCTGGACCTTGGAAAGTATGGATGTTTGTGTAGACAGAAAGAGAAGGGTAGAAACACTCTATTTTTCCTATGTTTTTATAGAATTTGTTTGACAAACAAAATGGTATGACTGAGGAATATGCAGAGGCAAAATAATTAGCAGTGAATATTGAATTAAAGTTTGGAAGAAACATTAAAGAAGCATACATCATAGTTATGAAAAACTTTTTCTTTTTTTTTGTCTAGCTGATCCACCTATCTCACCAATATCTATATGCCATGGATATAATTATTTATCTCAGAAACTATAGTATCATGTTGTAAAATCAGCAGATGATCCAAGTAGTGTTTAGAGGTAAATAACAATGAATAGTTTTTTTGGAAATATTTTTACAAGGGCTAAGAATTGAAAATATCATAGAAAATATATAAACACATTTCATTCACATGCTTTATGCCTGAAAGGTAAATTTTAGATGTAGAAAATTGTATGAGAAATTTCTACTGCTTAATCAGCTTTTAATTTAAAACACAAAGCCTACATTTATTATAATTATGTATTTTATAACACACCATTTTCTGAAATTCAAAGCTACAGTATGTAGTCATCACTTATAAGAGTAATCAATAATTGCTGATAGGTTGAACATAACAAAATCAATTAGTATCTATCTAAAAACAAGGATTGTTTTTCTGGTATGCATTTCTAAACAGCTTAAAACAGTTGAAAAACTACATGATGAAAATGCACTTCATGGAATTGTTTGTCCTTACTCAAATTTAATCCCAGTTATGACCCTGAAAGATGATTAGTAAATTTGACTTTTTAATTAGTATTTTGCATAATTCATTGACATTATAAAGCACTCATGCATTTGATTTTCAAGGTGCAGATGTGCTAATATGAAGCTGTAATTTTCTCATCTAAATAACTCTTTTAGTAAAACCTTTAAATTCTTACAATTCTATTGTTTAGGACCTATTATTGTTCATTTTTAAAAAATGAGCTCAGAAGTAGATTTTGAAGTCAGCTTGTGTTGTTATGGTAAATTGTTTAGGATAGAAGGAATCAAAGGAAACTAACATAATTTAAAAGGTGTATTTTAGTGAAAACTACTTGATCACAGTTGAAGTATTTTTAAATGCAAAAGTAGTTCAGATCAACACAAAATTATAGCCTAATAGAGCCAAGTATAAAGTATAAAATCAAAAAATGAAAGGGAGATTGTTTTTTGTTTCATTGTGTAACAGTAGCAAGGGCACAAAAAAATCTTAGTGTTTATCACAAGATGTTTAAGTGACACCTTAGTTCTAAGCCAGATATATGGGTATGTATTTCTTATTTGGTTTCCGGAGATGAAGTTCAGTGTTTGTTTATGTGTAATGGCAAACTCCTATCAGCTGGGCAGCTCAGCTTCAACTCTGAAGAAAATGAAGAAAAAAGGTTGCAAAATATAGAATTAATTGCTCAAAGGAAGTGGCAGAGTACACTCTGTTTTTATTTTAAAACTCACTATTTTTTTTTCCTGCATACCAGAGGGACTTTTAAAATGAAATAAATGTTTCCAAATGAAGTGAAAGAACTTGCAAGCTAGGATTCTTGGCCATTGGTCCTATCCACCAGTGAGGTAAACTGCCAGCAATCAGTCACCCCCACATGTAGATAGTTGCTACCTACTTCGCCAATGTAGATTTTTGTGCTATTGGTGCTGGGAACATTGACTAGCAAAACTGCTATTATTACAAACATGTGTGGCAATGCTGAATGAGACTTCTAGGGAATGGTGTGGTAGAATGAATATTAGCATTTGGCACAAATGTTTCCTTAGGACATATTATAAAAAAGTACTTTCTCCATTTCCAAGCTCTGCTGTGCAGAATTCTTATTATAAGGATAATAGTACGAAAAGACCTCTGTGTTGCTCCTGGCATAGTCTACATGGATCTCTAGTAGGTAATCCCTCACAGCACTTTTATAGCATCTGGCTCTTGGTGCTCATAAAACAAAGTGAAGCATTGCACTCACAGTAATGCTGATGAGCTGAGATTGGCTCCTGTTGAGTTCCAGTGTGGTACTTCTAGGTAGCATTATACTGTGTCTTATGATTCTTTCATGCTGAGATATATTTTGCCCTTTACTTAAAAGTGGTGGTATAAAACATTGAAATAATAAGTTGATTTCATAATATGTAAATTAATTTGAAATTTATGAGGATAAAATTTCTGAAGTTCACAGAAATTGCCAGATATTTGGAAATCATATTAGAAATGGTAATATGGAATTTTATATGCAGAGGCAAGAATGATGACATCTAAATAAGAAAGAAAGTAGTTGATTAAAAAAAGTACATTTCACTAAGGCCTTAAGTGTAAATTTACGATCCTAAATCCTATGTTAGATGATCTTTCTATTGAATTTTTTATGTGATCTTCATGCTTATATTGCTTTTACCTACATTCAGTGGGCTTTATTTTTAATAATATGAAAGCCATAAGCCCTGAACAGTAAAATTTCAAATGATGAAGCCCTTTGAATTTCAAATATACTTAAAGGAAGGCTTTCTGAATACCATTCAACAGGCAAAATAAAGCCAACCATTTTAAAGCTACTTAGAAATGAAGCCCAACTTTATGGACTATCATAGTAATCTTTTCCTAATACTGACGCTCTTAGAAATCTTTCAATTAGGAAGGGGGTGACTAATTTTAGAGACAAGCTGACAAGGAGGAAACAGGAGAAATCAAAACACTTGTAGAATATTGTGTTGTACATAAATCATATTCTTAGACATTTCCTTCTTCAGTAAGTTCCACAGCTTTACCATTAACTTGAAATTTTTATATCATTTGATTGCTTTACTGTAATGTTTCTAAGAAAGTTCAACTGCTTTGCAGTTAAAACCTCACTAATCTACACATAGCTATTACAGCAAGGCGTATGGATGCATTAGATTCTGGTATGGGCATATGACTAGCCGGGGCATGAAGAAGTGAATTAACATTAGCAGAATCTGTGCTGCAACACTTTTGTGTGGTCACGTAGAGCAAAGTGGAGATCAGATTGAGTAGTGAGCACCATTCCTAGAATATAAAGATAATTATGTCTGTCCTGATTTTAAACTTTGTTCAGATTTTTAAATAAAAGAATGAGTCAGAAGCCTAATGTTATTTACTTTGGTGCTTTGTTTTTGTTTTATTCATATTAAATTGACATAGAAAAAATTTCAGCTCAATGAAGAGCAATTTAAAATGAAATATAAAGGATGACAAAAATGCACAAAAGAAAGGTACACTTTTTTTTTTTTTTTTTTTACAAAAAATACTTATTTCATAGAAAGAGCAATGCCCAGGAGTCAATGAAGAACCTTATCAGTTCGGTTCAGTTTAGTTCAGTTGCTCAGTTGTGTCTGACTCTTTGCAACCCCATAACTGCAGCATGCCAGGCCTCCCTGTCCATCACCAACTTCCGAAGTTTACCCAAACTCATGTCCATTGAGTTGGTGATGCCATCCAACCATCTCATCCTCTGTTCTCCCCTTCTTCTCCTGCCCTCAATCTTTCCCAGCATCAGGGTCTTTTAGAATGAGCTCTTTGCATCAAGTGGCCAAAGTATTGGAGTTTCAGCTTCAACGTCAGTCCTTCCAGTGAACACCCAGGACTGATCTCCTTTAGGATGGACTGGTTGAATCTCCTTGCAGTCCAAGGGACTCGCAAGAGTCTTCTCCAACACCACAGTTCAAAAGCATCAATTCTGCGGCACTCAGCTTTCTTTACAGTCCAACTCTCACATCCATATGTGACTACTGGAAAAACCATAGCCTTGACTAGATGGACCTTTGTTGACAAAGTAATTTCTCTGCTTTTTAATATACTGCCTAGGTTGGTCATAACTTTCCTTCCAAGGAGCAAGCATCGTTTAATTTCATGGGTGCAATCACCATCTGCAGTGATTTTGAAGCCCCCAAAAATAAAGTCAGCCCCTGTTTCCCCATCTATTTGCCATGGAATGACGGGAATGGATGCCATGATCTTAGTTTTCTGAACGTTGAGCTTTAAGCCAACTTTTTCACTCTCCACTTTCACTTTCATCAAGAGGCTCTTTAGTTCTTCTTCACTTTCTGCCATAAGGGTGGTGTCATCTGCATATCTGAGGTTATTGACATTTCTCCCAGCAATCTTGATTCCATCTTGTGCTTCACCCAGCCCAGCGTTTCTCATGATGTACTCTGCATATGTTAAATAAGCAGGGTGACAATATACAATCTTGACGTACTCCTTTTCCTATTTGGAACCAGTCTGTTGTTCCATGTCCAGTTCTAAGTGTTTCTTCCTGACATGCATACAGTTTTCTCAAGAGGCAGGTCAGATGATCTGGTATTCCCATCTCTTTCAGAATTTTCCACAGTTTATTGTGATCTAAACAGTCAAAGGCTTTTGGATAGTCAATACAGCAGAAATAGATGTTTTTCTGGAACTCTCTTGCTTTTTCGAGGATCCAGCAGATGTTGGCAATTTGATCTCTGGTTCCTCTGCCTTTTCTAAAACCAGCTTGAGCATCTGGAAATTCATGGTTCATGTGTTGCTGAAGCCTGGCTTGGAGAATTTTGAGCATTTCTTTGCTAGCCTGTGCGATGAGCGCAATTGTGCAGTAGTTTGAGCATTCTTTGGCATTGCCTTTTTTGGGGATTGGAATGAAAACTGACCTTTTCCAGTCCTGTGGCCACTGCTGTGTTTTCCAAATTTGCTGGCATATTGAGTGCAGCACTTTCACAAAGAGGAACTGTTTGCTGCTAAGTCGCTTCAGTCGTGTCCGACTCTGTGTGACCCCATAGGTGGCAGCCCACCAGGCTCCCCCGTCCCTGGGATTCTCCAGGCAAGAACACTGGAGTAGGGAAGTTATTTATGAATAGTTAGAATCTCAGAAGTCTCCATAGCACTGCATACTAAACCATGTAATACATGTAGTCCACAGTTATTTCGAGAAACCCTGGTGGTTCAGATGTTAAACAAACTCACTAATCAACAGCAACACTTTATCATTGTCAATCACATAACTGTTATTATTTTTTTTTTTTTCTTGAAAATAGCTGATTTAGGTATCTCTACCAGAAAGTCAGATATTTGGATGACACAGCATATGAAATACATATTTAATGTTTTTAAAAGAAATAAAATTTGAAGAGAGGATTAGTAAATTGAAACAAAGCCTAGAAAATAATTCAGAAAAAAAGAAATGAGAATGGAAAACTAGAAAAAAATTAACAAGAAACATACATAATAGAAGTATAATATCATATACATCCAATTAGAGTCTCACAAGTGAAGAAAAGTATATAGTAGAAGCAATCTTTTGAGAAATAATGGCTAATAATTTCCTAGAAATGTTGAAATACATGAATTAGTTATAGGGAGCATGTTGTATATCAAGCATGATAAACCAAAAAATAAGGAAAGAAAAAAAAGAAAGAAAGAAAATTCGTGTATGTGGAATTACCAGAATAAAACCATTTTCGAAAAATTTCTAAAAAATTGGTATTGTACAAATCAAGTTATCCAAAGTGAAATGTCTTTGTCGTCTTTGTTTTGAAATATTTCTATAAAATTATTACCCTTTAAATTTAAATTTAAAAAAAGATTAATCTACATTCTTAAATATATTTATCTTTTAGGATCAAAATGCTAAAATATTTATTGCACAGTCTGTCCAATAATTTTTATCATTTTTAATGTATTTTCAAGCACAATTAAGAACAGTATTACTTTATATTCAAAACAGTCAAATTCACTGACAAAATATATCAACTGCTACCCTGAGCAGTGGTTCTATTCTACACTTTCTCTTACGGTTCCTCTTCTATTTGCTGAATTAAATTCTTTGTTGCTCAGTCACTAAGTCGTGTCAAACTCTTTGTGATGCTATGGACTGCTCACGGTTGATTTCCTTTAGAATTGACTACTCTTTAGTAGTTTATTATTAATATTGAGGGCATTACACTACATACTCATTATTGTACACATAAAGACCTATTTCTTGTATGCTCAGTTGTAAACGAAAGCATAGCTAGATATTAAATTTTAGGTTGAGTCATTTATTTAACATGTTACTGGTAATACATTTTTATCTCCATCCTGCTATTTTCCTTGATGAAGACTGACAGTAACTATTCACTTGTAAAATTTCTTTTATCCTCTGGTAGTTTAAGATGCTTTCTTTGATATTTTGAAATTTCACTGACATATCTGCATGTGGATTTATTTTTAACGTAGCACATACTTGGAGAGTACTTTGCATCTGAGTTCTCTTGTTTTTTCCAAATTTTTAAAATTTCTCAGCAATGATTTCTATAAATGTGATTCACAGTAATTCTCTCTGTTCTCTTCATCAAGAACTGATATTAGATTACCATTGGGAATTCTTGATTTATGCTTGATGTTTCAAATGTTGCTTCTTGTTTTTACCTCATTGTCTTTTCTCTTCTGATCAGGTGTGGTACATTTTCTGACTTCCAGCTTATTTTTATCTCATTGTTTTCCTATATATGTATTTTTATTTTAGTATTTACTTTTTAAATTTATGCATTTCTATTTTATAGAATTTTTCATTCTTTAATATTTTTGTTTCATAATATGTTCTTTTAAAGGATAGCTATTCTATATTATTGATAAATCTACCAAATATTTTTAGTATCTTATTTTAAAATCCTTGTTAGATAGAGCTGTTAAATGATCTCATATGGAATGAATTTCTATTCTGATTATGGATTATGTTAACTTTCTTGGTGTTAAATTTCTTCTTGGTGTTTGCAGGCTTAAATTTACAGACGTTTTTGTGTCTGTTTTCTTGTTCTTTTTCTGTCTCGATTACAACTTCTGTGTTAACATATACCTGTCTAGTGATTTTGTAACCTACATCCAGACTCAAGGGTCATTTCTTATAATGTGTGGTTAACTAGATCAAGTTAGCAAGTTGGTGACTTAAATTTGCTTTTGTTGTTAAAGATATACTCTTGCATGTTGTGTATATTACCATCCACTTGAAATTGTGTCTGATGGGTTAAAAACAATACCTCATATGAAATATGTTGTGCCACTCCCTTCTGGTCTACAGAGTTTCTGCTGATAAATAAATTGATAGCCTTATGGGGATTCCCTTGTGTATTATTTGCTGCTTTTCCCTTATTGCTTTTAGTATTTTTTCATGTTTAATTTTTATCAATTTGATTCATATGTGTCTCTCTGTATTCCTCCTTGGGTTCATCCTGTGTGGGATTCTCTGCACTTTCTGAACTTGTTTCCTTTCTCATGTTGGTGTAGTTTTTGCTAGAATATCTTCCACTTCCATTATTTTCTGAGTCCCTTTCTCTTTTCCTTCTGAGAACTCCTATAATGTGGATGTTGGTATATTTAATATTGTCCAAGAGGTCTCTGGGCTTCCCTGGTCTCTCAACTGGTAAAGAATCCGCCTGCAATGTGGGAAACCTGGGTTCAGTCCCTGGGTTGGGAAGATCCCCTGGAGAAGGGAAAGGCTAGCCACTCCAGTATTCTGGCCTGGAGAATTCCATGGACTGGATAGTACATGGGAGTGCAAAGAGTCGGACACGACAGAGAGACTTTTTCTTTTCTTTCAAGAGGCTTCTGAGACTGTCCTCATTTTTCTTAATTCTTTTTTCTCCTGTGACAGAGATTTCCACCACTCTGTCTTCCAGCTCACTTATTTGTTGTTCTGCCTCAGTTATTCTCCTATCAATTTCTCCCACTGTATTTTCCATATCGGTTATTGTATTGTTCATCTTTGTTCTTTAAATCTTGTAGCTCATTTTTAAACCTTCCTGATCTTCTCAATCTGTGCCTCCACTCTTTGTTTTTTTTTTTTCTTCTTTTTTTTGGTTGTTGAGATTTTGGATCATGTTTACTCTGGTTTTTATTTTCAGGTAGATTGACTATCTCCTCTTTATTTAGTTGTTCTTGTGGGATTTTTATCTTGTTCCTTTATTTGCAACATATTTCTCTGTCATCTCAGTTTGTCTAACTTTCTATGTTTATAGTGTCCTTTTACAGGCTACAGTATCATTGTTCCTCTTGCTTATAGTATCTGTCCCTCAGTGGGTAAGGTTGATATGGGGTCTTGTGTAGGCTTCCTAGTGGGAGGGAGTGTTGCCTGCTCTCTCTTGGATGGAGCTGGGTCTTGTCCCTCTGATGGGCTAGCCATGTCAAAGGGTGTGTTTTGAGGTGGCTATGAACTCAGTACAATTTAAGGCACAATGTTTTCTGATGGGTGGGGTTGTGTTCCTATCGGGGTTTGTTTGGTCTGAGGCTTTCCCAATCTGGAGCCTGCAGGGTATTGGGTGGTGCTGGTTCTTGGTGCCAAAGTATGAACCTTCAGGAGATCTCACTCTGATCAGTATTCCCTGGGGCTTCTGCTACCAGTGTCCTTGCCCTCACAGTGAGTGACAGTCAACCTTCACTTCCCCAGAGGACCCTCTATGACTCCTATGTAGGTGTAGCCCAGGTTCCTATGGATGTTCTGCTTTATACTGGGTTCCTATTCACATGAGATATTGTGTGCATCCTCCAAGAGTGTAGTCTCTGTTTCCCCAGTTCTGTGGTGCTCTGACACTCAGGTCTTGGTTGCCTTCAAGGCCAAATGCTCTCAGAGTCATTCTGCCTGATGCCAGACCCTCAGACTGTCTTAGAGCACTGTTTTATGTGATAATGTCCCTTTGTAACTTGTGTGGATTTAATGTTTTGTGGTCTGAGGGTTGGTTTCAGTATAGATGTCTGCCACCTCTTTCCTCTGTGATGTTCACCATTATTTGCTTTATAGGAGGTGTGACTGATGTTGTGGTGACCAGAGCTTCCACTGGATATTGACCAGGGACTCCCTGTTACTCTGCAGTTGTCACTGCTCTGTCAGAGTTGGGGTCTGCTTCCCAGTCATTGGAGTAGAGGCCTCCAAGTCTGTTTCTTAGCTGTGTTTCTGATCTTTGGTGCAAGGTAAGTGGAGTTGGAGTAGTCCCATTGGGAGGAAACCACTGAATATTACTCCTCTGAAGCTGTTCAGCTATGGGTGTGCTCTGTTGTGTCACCTTTCACTTGTGCAAGCTCTCATATTTACTGTTGTTGGCACTGTTCTTGGCCCTACTGTAACTGTGGGTATGCTAGCAATTGACCCTGGTATCTCTTAGACATTGTTTTCACCAAGTCACCAGCATAGATTCACTGAAGTCAGGTTCTAGGATTGCAGTAATCATAGATCTGGTCCCCCTGTAGGTACTAAGGGGGAAGCTCTGACTCTAGCCTGGCCCAACCCCCACATGTATGTGTCCACAAAGTCCACAGCTGCTAACGCTAGATCCATCTTGACTGCAGGAGCACTTGTTCATTCAGATGTTCTGTAGGCACTGAGTTTATGAGGCTGGTGATGGGAGGTCAATTTGTGGTTTACACAGTTGTGAGGGATTTGGGCTTTTTTTTCCTTAGTTGTACTTTACCTGGAGCTCAGCTGTGGTTTAAGTCTCACTTATCCATGTGAGCCTACCCAGAGGTGTCAGCTCTCAAGGCCACCCTGGAGTACACAAGTCTGCCTTGGTGAGAATGGGCAAAGATGCAGCACTGTGGCTGGAGTCACGGGAGCCCTGGAAGTGATGGGCACATGGGGGAGCCAGTGATCATGAGTACAAGAAAGCTGGCCCAAGTGAGACCCTTCCTACTAGCACCTGGCCATGGGCATGAGAGAGCCAGCCTTGGCAGGAGCCCTTCCTATTGCTCCAGGAGATAGGGCTGGCATGTGGGGAGAGAGGGTGAAATGGCTTCCTCTTTCTTGGCATTTAACCATGGCATTTTGCTTTTATGGCAGTCTGAGTTTCCTCCACAAGTATTCCCAGTTATAGATTTCTTCACTCCTATCCATTTCCTCAGGCTGTCTCCTTGCAGCCAGTATCAGTCCTCTCCCCAGTTTTAATCTCCAAACCCCATGTATCAGCATCCAGAATCTGTCCTCACCAGAGACACACACCTCAGACTGGGGTGCACAGAGTTGTGGTATGGACCATCTGTGTAGGTCTCGCACTATCCTGCCTGCCATAGACCAATTGCTGCACCTTCTGATAGCCCCCAAAGCTCCCCTTCTATCCCAATAAACCTCCTTGCTGGGGAAGGGTCTTCCCTGGATGTGGGAATCTCTCCCTACCCTTCAGCTTCCCACACAGGGATGCTATTCCTGTCCTGTTTCCGCTTCTCTTCTATTCCCCTTCTTTCTTTCATCCTGCCTGGTTACGTTACACAGAGATCTTTCTTATCCTTGTAGATGTCAAGGCCCTCTGCTAGTGTTCAGATGATACTCTGTGAGAATTATTCCACCTGTAGATGTATTCTTGATGCAATCTTGATCCACATTTACTTAGTCCTCTATCATCTTGATGCTGATATCAGTATTTCTCATTCTTGGTTAAGTTAAGCAACTTTATATGCATTTATTACCCAAATTGGCTTCCCAGGTGGCTCTAGTGATAAAGAACCCACCTGCCAGTGCAGGAGACATGACAGAAGTGGGTTTGATCCCTGAGTTGGGAAGATCTCCTGGAGAAGGGCATGGCAACCCACTGCAGTATTCATGCCTGGAGAATTCTGTGGACAGAGGAGCCTGGCAGACTATGGTCCATAGGGTCACGAAGAGTCAGACACAACTGAAGTGACTTAGTACAAAGTGCTCCTATGCTAGTTTCATGTTGTTTGTTTCTCTCAAACATTCCATTCTTAACTTTAGCTATATGCAGCAGTTATCAGTACCACTTTTGCCCTAAGCAACCATATGTTTTAGGATTCATTGTTGTTGTTTTTTAGTTTATAAGTTGTGTCTGACTATTTGCGAACTCATGGACTGTTGCCTGCCATGGGATTTCCTAGACAAGAATACTGGAGTGGATTGCCATTTTCATCTGCAAGGGCTATTTCCCTCACAAGGCTTAAACCGACATCTCCTGCATTGGCAAGAAGATTCTTTACCACTGAGTGACCAGGGAAGCCATTTTGTTCCAGAATAGCCATCACTGTATACCTGCAGAAGATTCCAACCTGCAAGATCAATTAATGCTTTCCAGTACCAATGCTAAAGAAACGCTAGGGTTTTAAATTGAAGACAATGCACAGGAATAAGCAATATCAAATATCAAAACACAGTGAACATTTACAGTAATTAAACATCATGGTACTGGTGAAAGAATAGCCAGAAAGTTAAATGGAAGACAATAAAAAATCCAGTAGAGAGTAAATACATGCAATCACATATACAAATAAATATGCACATACCCCAAAAAGGATTGTTACAAATTAGTGAGGAAGAAAGAATATTTCGATAAATTAAAAATGAAATTAGCATCCCTAAATTCTAGTTGCATTTATGGTAACAAAATATATTTCACAGGTATTTTTAAAATTCCATGTAAAAATCATATAATAAATAAGAAAAATATGTTTGTAAATATACCTATAAACTTAGGGAAAGGAAGTCTTTTTTAGTAAAGCTCAAAGACAGAACCCATGATAAAAACTATTGAAAGATGTAAATAAAAACAAAACATCATTGGTAATCAAAATTCATTTTTGTTTCTATTTTATATGGCATCTGGGTAACAAGTTCTTATTTCAGTCTCTTCCAATTTGATGGAAGAAATGGATCATAAATTTTTACAAAATGGAAACTTATACATCAGAAAATTGAATTATTTAATGTAGGTAACTCCAATATAATCTGTTAAAAATACTTTAGAAACAATATAACTCTATATTAAGCTTGTCAGTTACAGAATTAGAGTATATTAAGATATACAGGTGTATACAAATATATAAATTCTATAATATAAATACAAGTAAATATAATGTGTACAAATATGTAAAAATAATAGATTTAATATACCTTAATTTGCATCACTGAATAACAAAATTAATATATAATTTATAGTTTACAAATATTTAAATACATGTGAGCTGTTTTCATGCCTCTTTCCTAAACTATTAAATGTCACATCACTAAAACTACAAAACTTTATTCAATAACATGAAAGAAATCTTGAAGAGATGGACTGGTTTTCCATTCTCTAATGGAAAGATATAAAGCTAAAAATCATTCCTCCCCAAATTATAGTATATGCTTAATATAGTTGAAATCAGATTTTTTTTTTTAGCTGTTGTTACTCTTATTGAGCAGATAAAACAATTCTGAGGTTTATTTGAATGAATATAAACAAGAATAACCTTGAAAATTTTTTCTCAAAAGAAAATTCGTTGAATATTTATGTGCCTTTTAAGCAGATGCTGCTACTGCTGCTAAGTCGCATCAGTCATGTCCGACTCTGTGCGACCCCATAGAGGCAGCCCACCAGGCTCCCCCGTCCCTGGGATTCTCCAGGCAAGAACACTGGAGTGGGTTGCCATTTCCTTCTCCAATGCATGAAAGTGAAGTCGCTCAGTTGTGTCTGACTGTTCTTGACCCCGTGAACTGTAGCCTACCAGGCTCCTCCGTCCATGGGATTTTCCAGGCAAGAGTACTGGAGTGTGTTGCCATTGCCTTCTCCAATTTAAGCAGATAAACTTCTCCAAATATGACACAAAAGGCGCAAACCATAAAAGAGAATAATTATAGATATGACCATGAAAATATTAAAAACTTCTGTATGTAAAAATTACTGTGAACAAAACAAAATTGGTTTCCCACTACAAGGTGAGAATTCAATAGAATTGTTATGGTAATTTTTATATTTCATATCAGCCAAACTGATATGAAGGTAACTCTTTTATGGGGAAATGGCCATTTTCAGCATCGCTAGCCATAGGCAAGTTAGTACCAACTGTTGAAGAATTTGCTAATAGTTGATATGGTCACTTAGCAATTTCATTTTTAGAAATTATCCTAAAAATTAAAAAAAAAAAAATCTCAGATATAGGCAAAAGTTTGTCTGAGATATTTTTACCCTTGAACTGAACTGAACTATCATTTAAAAAATTAAGGTGAAAATCATGGCATATTTCTAAAATAAGATATCACACTAATAATAAAACATTATTGTGGGAAAGATTTTTCACAATATTTTGTTTAATGATACCACCAGTTTGCATGATATGTTGTAAACAATGTCATTGTTCTTTGAAAAAATTTTTTATAATAGAAAATATAGATATGCTTCAAAATGTTTAAAAGCAGTCATTTTTGGAGAAGAGATTAGTCTTTTTGTTTATCTAATAAATTACGTTTAATAATTTTTATTTGAAATATAATATTAAACTGAAAAGTTCATACACTGTAAGAACTTATTTAGATAATTTTCACAATTGATAACCTCATATAAAACCAGTAACCAGTAAAGTAACATAATATTGCTAGTGATCAAGAAGCTATAATTGTGCTGACTCCCAATGCAAAACTCTATTAGCCTTTGCCGTGCTTCATTCTGTACTGCAAGGCCAAATTTGCCTGTTACTCCAGGTGTTTCTTGACTTCCTACTTTTGCATTCCAGTCCCATATAATGAAAAGGACTTATTTTGGGGGTGTTAATTATAGGAGGTCTTTAGGTCTTCATAGAACTGTTTAACTTCAGCTTCTTCAGCATTACTGGTCAGGGCATAGACTTGGATTACCGTGATGTCGAATGGTTTGCCTTGGAAACGAACAGAGATCATTCTGTTGTTTTTGAGACTGCATCCAATTACTGAATTTCAGACTCTTTTGTTGACTATGATGGCTACTCCATTTCGTCTAAGGGATTCTTGCCCACAGTAGCAGATATAACAGTCATCTGAGTTAAATTCACCTATTCCAGTCCATTTTAGTTCACTGATTTCTAAAATCAACGTTCACTCTTGTCATCTCCTGTTTGATCACTTCCAATTTGCCTTGATTCATGGACCTAACATTCCAGGTTCCTATGCAATATTGCTCTTTATAGCATCGGACCTTGCTTCCATTACCAGTCACATCCACAACTGGGTGTTGGTTTGGCTGATTATAAGGGACAGATATTTATTGAGGTAGAGGAAGAGAATTTAGGTAATCTAATTTTCTTAAAATAGGGCACACAATGTTGGGGGTGGGTAGACAGAGATGGATGTTTGATTTTTTTTTTTTTTTTTTTTTTGGTGATAGTGTTTGCTTTATTGGGTAGTCAATATAACACCACTGGGGAAAAAAATTCAGGAACTTTTTTAAAAACTGAAATATATTGACACATAATATTACTTTCAGATATACTACATATGATTCTATAGTTTCATATATAGCAAAATGCTCCCAACTATACATCTAGTCAACATCAGTCATCACAAAGAGTTACAAGTTTCTTGTTTGTGATGAAACCTTATAAAGTTTATTCTACCAGCAACTTTCAAATAGTCAGCAAAATATTAGTAACTGTAGTCATAATGCTATACATTACATATTCCTATTAATTTTATAACTAGAAAGTCACATCTTTCAACCACCTTCACTAGTTTTGCCCATTCCCAAAACCTGCCTCTGGTAACCATCAATCTCTTCCCTGTTGCTATGACCTTATTTATTTTTTTATTCCATATGTGAGATTATAGAGTATTGCTTTTTGTCTGATTTATTTCACTCAGTATAATGTCCTCAAAGGTCATTGTGTTGTCACAAATCACAATATTTTCTTCATTTTAATGGTTGCATACATATCACTTTTTTTTATCCATTCATCCAACATTGAAAACTTAGGTCACGTGCATGTTTTTCTACTGTGAGTAATAATAGTGCAATAAATGTGGGATTATGTATCTTTTTGAGCTAGTATTTTCATTTTCTTCATATTAATATCTAGAAGTTGAATTGCTTGCTGGATCATATAGTATGCTATTTTTATTTTTTTGAGAAACTTCCATACTGTTTTCCATAATGGCTGGAGCAGTTTACTTTCCTACCAACAGTGCACAAACATTATTTTTATCTACATTCTCTTCAACATTTGTTAATTCTTCTTTTTGTAAAGCCATAATGAAAGTATGGGAATTGATATTACATTGTAGTTTTGATTTGCATTTCCCTTATAACTAGTGATGTTGAGGATATTTTCATCTTTGTATCTTTGAAAAAAAAAATCTATTCAGATCCTCTGCCCATTTTTAATGTGACTGTTTCTTTGCTATTGAGTTGTATGAGTTCTTTGTATATTTTTAAAATTAACTCCTTATAAGATATATGATTTGCAATTTTTTTTCCCATTTAGTAGATTATCTTTTTCATTTTATTGATTTTTTTCTTTCTTGCTGTTAAAGAGCTTTTTAGCTTGATGTAGTCCTACTTGTTCATGTTTTGCTTTTGTTGCCTTTTTTTTTGGTATCAGATTCAAAAAACTCACTCATTATCAAAAGCAAAGTCAAAAATTTAATGCCTGTTTTCTTTTTGGAGTGTTATAGTTTCAGATCTTATATTCAAGTCTTTAATCCATTTTGAGATTGTTTGTGTGTGGGGGGTAAGATACTCATTCAGTTTGATTCTTTTGAATGTGACTATCCAGTTTTCCCAGCATTGTTTATTGAAGAGATTATCCTTTCCCCATCCTATATTCTTGGCTATTTTGTTGTAAATTGACTGTCATGTATGTGTGGGTTGATATTGGGGCTCTCATTTCTGTTCAATTGAGCTCTTTGTTCTACTGCTAGTACCATACTGTTTTGATTACTATAGCTTTGTAATATAGTTTGAAATCAGAGCACATTGTCTCCAGCTATGATTTTCTTTCTGAAGATTGTTTTGGCTCTTCAGGGATTTTTGTGTCTCCATACAAATTTTAAAATTATTTTTTCTAGTTCTGTGAAAAATTCCCTTGATATTTTGATAGGTATTGTATTGAATCTGTAGATTTCTTTGATTCAGTTCAGTTCAGTCACTCAGTCATGTCTGACTCTTGGTGATCCCATGGACTGCAGCATGCCAGGCCTCCCTGTCCATCACCAACTCTAGGAGTTTACTCAGTCTCATGTCCATTGAATGAGTAACATAGATTGTCAGGGATGGAAGATACTAGAAATGCTAGCAAGAGATTAGTTGATATTGCTTTTTGTGGATTTCTGTGTGTAAAAATGAATTCAGATGATGATAAGCATGTTGGGGGAAATGTACTGGAATTAGAAAGAGAAGTCAAGGACTTGAGAATTTCTATTAAAAGGAAATGAAACTGAAAAACAGAAGTACAATAAAAATAGGTGGAATACAATGCAGAGGAGTCCATTGTAATCATTAATACTATCAGAATTCTGTGACTTAACAGGCATAACTGGAGAATTGCATATAGTGAATTATTACCTAATGGTTAAGCGGGTAAAGAATCTGTCTGCAATGCAGGAGATACAGAAGTTTTATGTTCGACCACTGGTTTGGGAAGATTCCCTGGGGAAGGAAATGGCAACCCACTCCAGTATTCTTATATGGAGAATTCCATGGACAGAGGAACCTGGCAGGTTACAGTCCATAGCATCTCAAAGAGCCAGACATGACTGAGCACATGGCACAAACATGTAGTATCAAAAATCATGTAGCTTAGGTTTATATAGATTATAGGTAACTAAATTATAGAAATATAATTTTATAGAGCATACATCTACTAAAATATGCATTTGAGATAGGATAGAAACAGATAAGTAGTTATGAACTTTAAGAAAATGAATAAAAGGTTTATAAACTCAATGGGTAGGGGAAATTTGCCTCCAAGTTTCCTGCAAGAGTCTTGGTTTGTGCCTGATATTTTTAAAAAAGATTATTTTGTCTGCGGTGAGTGTTCATTGCTGCATGCAGCAGCATGTGTGGACTACTGTGCATTGCAGTGAGTGGGCTTTTCCTTGGAGTGGCTTCTCATTTCAGAGTACAGGCTCTAGGTGCATGGGATTTAGTAGTTGCAACACACAGGCTCAGTAATTGAGGCTCCTGAACTCAGTTGCTCCACAGCATGTGGGATCTTCCTCGCCTGGTGTTCAAACCAGTATCTCTTTCATCGCAAAGTGCATTCTTAACCACTGGACCACCAGGGAAACCCTGTGCTTGATTTTTTAGTAGCATTCCTTTTTCATCTCAAAATTGGTTTAGGTGATAAATTTTCTAGTCACATTAAATCTGGGTGACAATTACTATAACGAAAATTCTCATTAGACAAAAGACAAAGGTTATTGTCACAGAAATACTGAATGTTATTTCTTTTTTAACTATCTCTTTTCTCATGAAAAGGAGTCTCCACTTTGCTTGTTATGGGAAGAACCCAGAGAATCTCTAAGGCCAGGTTAGCATCTTTTGCACTATTCTATATTGCTGTAGAATTGAAAGGTTATTGAATATGTGGGGTTACACATTACTAGTGTATAATGTTACTAGTAATTATTTTAAATCATTAATCTTTCAGTAATATCTTAACATTAAGTGTACACATAAAGTAGAATACTTAAAATATAATTTGTGATAAATTAACTAGTCAAATAGTCCAATACTGTTTTCCTCTGTTAGTCTGATAGATACAAATGTTCTATGTATATAGGGAGGAGCATATTTATAGACTTGTGGCAAAAAGCCAGATATAAGATGGCAGGGATACAGAAGTTGTTTAACTTCTATCCTTCACTTGAATACCTGGAGATTTCCAATAATCTCACTGTCAGTCTCTTCATCTTGGTCAACAATGACTTTCACTCAATCCGCACAATCTCCAGTCTACTGGGAGAAGAAAAGAGCAGGGCTTGACAATGATTAACTACATAGAACCTCTATATGGAACAACTGGACAGAGGTGTCTATGATATATGCTCATGGTCTGTTTAAAAGATGAGTGAATAAACAAATGGATAGGAAGAAAAGCATGGTAAGAATTGTCCTAAGGCAGAAGCTACAGAGGACAAACTGGCATAAGATAGTTAAATCCATTAAAAATGGTTTAAAAAAGGATAATGATCAATGAAAAAACATTTATATGTAAATATAAAGTTTATATGCTTTATATGCTTTACATTCATTTATATGAATGTATATTCTACTACCAACTCTTTGTGGGAAATGTGAAATAATTTACTAATTATAGAAGATATCTGGAGATTATTATTTCCTTCAATGAAACATTAGATATTGGTAGAGTTTTTTTCTCCTCAGCTTTGATGAGACTCTGAAACAAAAGCACATAATACATTACATATGTGTGTATACATACAAAGTTATGTATTCATCTATTTATATATATATTTATACATTTATTCATTTAAATTGCTCTTAGCATTAATAATGAACAAACTTTTCTCAACAAAAATGTAAGTAAGATACATTATTGGAAAACTTCTAAAAAATTGAAACTATAGTTAAAACTATATTTTTAATAATATGCTGATAAAAAATGCATCTAGCCTACAGAATTACTCTAAGATATTTTTTTAAGCCTTGGGAAAAGAAAAGTGAAGTTATTGGTACAATATTACTCTGGAGATATTGAACAGCAGAGAGGTAGTTAAATATATAGACATAAATAAGGCATATTTTTAAGGAAACCTTTTAAAATATAGAACAGGAAAAGAGGACACATACATATCATTTCAAAAAACCACACAGTATTTTCCTAATGTGTATATTTCTTCTTTTCCTCTAATGCTGCTGCTGCTGCTGCTAAGTCGCTTCAGTCGTGTCCGACTCTGTGTGACCCCATAGATGGCAGCCCACCAGGCTCCCCGGTCTCTGGGATTCTCCAGGCAAGAACACTGGAGTGGGTTGCCATTTCCTTCTCTAATGCATGAAAGGGAAAGTGAAAGTGAAGTCGCTCAGTCATGTCTGACTCTTAGGGACCCCATGGACTGCAGCCTACCAGGCTCCTCCGTCCATGGGATTTTAAGAGGACTGGAGTGGGCTGCCATTGCCTTCTCCATTTCTCTAGTGTTAGGGACCTTATATAGACCACAAGTGGAGGTGGTGAATCTTTCTCAGCAAAAAAGAGCAAATCATAATGTAAATTTTCCAGAAAACCTCTAAGGGAAGAAGTCAGGTTTCTTCTGAATGCATATGGAAGTACCTTTTAGAGAGTAAAAGAAAATGGGAATAAGAAAGACAAGATCTTGCATGTAGTATTTGCTAAAATCTCATTCCACAGACTGCATTTTCAGTTTTCCCAGAAGAAGCCATTATTCATTTCAAGCTCATATATATTGCTTAAAATTATAAGATTTTCTGGCAATTTTTATTAAAAATTCAGGTGTCTAGCTATAATAACCAGATACTTCAGCATCTTAAAAGGTATATATGCTAGGAATTCCAAATACCCTTAAAATTATGTATGTTGATCACTTTCTTGGATTTAACATATTTTAAACATCACTACAAGAGAAAGAGATTTATTCCTGTTTTATAAATTTCATACAATCATCTAGAATATGACTCATCAATTTTCTTTGACATATTTAAAAAAAATTTTTCTAATTTGTCAAATACTTAGGGTAGGTTCTTTACTAACCAACTTTTATTCTTTACTAACCCAACTTTTGTTATTATGGTGCAAATAACATTAATTCGTTTTCTTTGGATGTGAATTAATTTTGCTCACTTTTATGAAGTCTGATTTTGCACACCCTAATCAACAAATACTCTTTACCAAAACATGTGGGAAAAGACTGCTTACAGAAAAGCTAGGAATTATTTAGAAGTATAATTTTCAAATTTTATCAATAATAAATCTGAATAGCCTTAAAAACATTAGCTTTTAATGGACCCCTGAAATAAAAGCAAACTTACTTAAAGCAAATTAGTTCGGAGAGATTGAGGCCTCATATTTTAATTGAATGTAAATTGTGCGTTCAGAATGCAAGGCATCATCATTTGCACAATCTTTGAAAAGATAAGATGACATCTCTCTGTATAGGAAATAGCACATTAAACAGCTGTGTATAGCCTAGTTACGTCAGTAAACCAGTATTATGTGTGTGTGTTAGCAGACCACCTTAGTGGATTAGATGTATTATAATCATGATGTTTATCATACATAATTACTGAGCAAGAGCTGTATTATATGGCACTGACAAGCATGGATCTGTAGTTCTAGATTTATGTCCTTTTAGGTTCCTAAGCAGAGCTTGTTATGTATAAACCAGCTGAAGCAGATGGACTACTCTCCAGAGTACAATAGACAATAGAACAATGTAGAATTTTATAGAGGAGAAAGTTTCCTCTAGCAAAACCACAGAAATTCAGGCAGCTACAGAGAAAAATCCCACAACTGACCTGTAATTACTACTTGTCACACTTAAAATCTAATTGTGCTGTGCTCAGTCGGGTCCAACTCTCTGAGACCCCATGGACTATAGCTCTCCAGGCTTCTCTGCCCATAGGATTTTCCAGGCAAGAATACTGCAGTGAGTTGCCAATTCATACTCCAGGGGATCTTCCCAACCCAGGTATCCAATTCATGTCTCTCCTGCTTCTCCAGAATTGGCAGGTGGATGATTTACCACTAGTGCCACCTAGGAAGCCCTTAAAATTTAATTGATAAATATTAATTCTGACAAGCAGGACACTTAGGGGGTGGGGAGAGAGACAGAGAGAGAGATACTTCTTGTTTAAATATGAGCATCAACCTGGCTGTGTTGAATAAAAATTGAAAGCACAGACTTTAAAGCTACTTTTCAGTAGATACGTAACCTTGGACACATTTGTTCACCTCTCTTCCATTTTCTCTTCCAAGACATGGAGACGATAACTGTTCCACCTGAAGGATTGCCATGACGTTTAAATGTGATGAGGATTAAATAGTAACGTCCATGCAATTGTTGGCTATAATTATTATCCTGATTTTATAGATGAGGAAAACTGAGTTTAATTGCCCTGCCCAACATTACCCATCTAGTGAGTGACAGAGTGAAAGACAATAAGTACCTTAGTTACCCGTTACTGTATAACAAGGCACACTAACATTTAGAGGCTTAAAACATGAACTGTGTGTTATGTCTCATGATTCTGCTAGGTGACCAGGTGGTTCTTTTCTTGTTTGACTTGGGCTCGCTTTGCAACCGCTTATCCTTGATGAGTCAGCTGAACACTAGGCTCAGCTAGAACAGCTCGGATGGGAGAACTTTTGTTCCCAATGTTTGTCCAGGTTTCCTTCAGGGTTTTAAGATGCAAGCTACTACAAAGATGCAAGTCTACAAAGACTTTTTAGCACACTTCTAGTTGACTCACTTTGCTGATGTCACATTGACCAAATCAAATCGCATAAGTAAGCTCACAGACAGTATGGGAGAGGATTACCCACATGTTGACATGGAAGGTGTGATTTATTGAAGGCCATAAAGGAAACAGTTATTCACATCTATCGATTTAAAGGAAATGGCAGACCACCCCAGAATTCTTGCCTGGGATATCCCACGGACAGAGGAGCCTAGCAAGCTATAGTCCAAGTGATGGCAGAGTCAGACATTCCTTAGCGACTAAGCAACAACCAACCAACATCCCTGGATTTTTTTTATGTGCTCTTTTATTTATTGACTTCAGATACGAAAATTTGCAAAATTCAGACTAATAATTTATAAACATTATTAGAATGGAAGTGAAGTGAAGTCACTCAGTCGTGTCCAACTCTTTACAACCCCATGGACTGACTGTAGCTTACCAGGCTCCTCCATCCATGGGATTTTCCAGGCAAAAATACTGGAGTGGGTTTCTGTTTCCTTCTCCAGGAGATCTTCCTGACCCAGGGATTGAACCCGGGTCTACAGTATTGTAGGCAGACGCTTTACTGTCTGTGCCACCAGGGAAGCCATATTAGAATGGAAACCCCCCATGAATTTGTGTGTGAGTGTGTGCATGCCCACACAGAAATTCCTTCATGAAGGGTACTGCTGAAAATTCTTGAAATTGACTATCTCCAGATGCAAAATTTAATTGAAAATATTTGGATGCATAACATTTCAAAAGTTTCTGGCAAACAAAGTGGTAAGAATAATAAAACTGTTAAAGTAGGAATTTATTCAGAAAACAGGTACATGGGTGTTGAATCTTGCCTGTGCCACTAACCTGCTGGATTTATTACCTACTAATGGATATTCGGTGACATGAGTGTATAAGGCAATGAGTGTTAATAGGTATCGTATTGACTGTTTTACTCATCTGGAAATATAGTTTTGAAAAAGCATATGTATTTTAGTAGAATATGACTATGATAAATCATGTACATCTGTCTCCAGTGAATTCACTTTTGTGTAATACTCATTTGTACCATCGCTACATTAAACAAAGTTTTAGTTCCCTCCTCTCTAAAATGCAGATAATATCTATAATACCATTTCTTTCTGTTTTTAGAACTGGAGTTGGTGTACATCGAAAAATCTGTCATAGTGCTCGGCACTTAATAAACTAAATGAACCTAACAATTACTCCTTCTTTGTTTTGCTGCTCCCTCCTCCCTCACCACTCTTCCTCCTACCCCTATTGTTAAAAATAGGTAGAAATTAGACAAGCATTTACTTTTTTAAAAAATGTTTTTCTTGTGTGTGAATTATTTATACCCAATAGAATGGTTTTAACTGTTTTGACCAGATTCTGTTTTAGTGTGCCCTAATCTCCCTAGGAATGTATTACACTTTGCAATTCTTGGGGCTTTATTATCATGAAGGCAAACATTAAAGTACTTACTCCAAGTATTCACAGGGCAGTTCTGCCTAGCTATATCACATGCAGTCATTTATCTGATTCTCATAATTATAACTCCTAAAAGACTTTGAGGATGTAATATATAATATATTTCATGCCATATAAAAGTATTAGGATATAGTAATACTATAATATTAACATTATATTTCACATATACCTTCACTTATTCCATATCTCCCTGTTTAGTAACCATTATTATATGTTGACAGGGTTTTGAATAATATTTACATATATTAAAATACACAAATGTTGAATTTTTATCTTTTGCAATACAGTGGCTTTTAGTATATTCAGTTTTGTGTAACCATTATCAACAATCTGATTTTACAATATCTTTATACCCCCTCGAGTGGCCCCATTTATCAGTAGAAGTCACTTCTAAATTTTCCCTAAAATCTCTCTTCCCCACATATATTGGCAACCACCAATATAATTTCTGTCTCCATTGTTGAAAGATAAACTGACATGTATTAAAATTTTCAAGAGTTTATTTGAGCATGCATCAGTTAGAATTGGGCATCACCAAACAAAAGTTGGTAGGAGCGTTCCCACCAACAGGAGGTAAGAAACTTGTTCTTAGAGAGAAGACGCAGAAGCAACACAACTAAATTATTTTATTGCATGGTTTAAACAGTTGCTTTATTTGGAAAGCCAAGTTGGCTGTTAGTGATTGGTTCTTAAGTTTCATTTTCTTGGATTCCAATTCATTGATTCTGACTTAGGATGTGGTTTCCTTATGTAGGGTTATCAAGGCATTACAGTCACCCCCTGTCTAATAGCCTCCTTGTTTGATTTAACTTTATAGATTTGACTGTATAGATTTCCCTAATTTTCAGTTCAGTTCAGTTCAGTCACTCAGTCATGTTCAACTCTTTGCGACCCCATGGATTGCAGCACGCCAGGCCTCCCTGTCCATCACCAACCCCTGGAGTTTACCCAAACTCATGTCCATTGAGTCAGTGATACCATCCAACAATCTCATCCTCTGTCGTCCCCTTCTCCTCCTTCCCTCAATCTTTCCCAGCATCAGTGTCTTTTCAAATGAGTCAGCTCCTCACATTAAGTGGCCAAAGTATTAGAGTTTCAGCTTCAACATCAGTCCTTCCAGTGAACACCTAGGACTGATCTCCTTTAGGATGGACTGGTTGGATCTCCTTGCAGTCCCAGGGACTCTCAAGAGTCTTCTCCAACACCACAGTTCAAAAGCATCAATTCTTCGGGGCTCAGCTTTCTTTACCGTCCAACTCTCACATCCATACATGACTACTGATATAACTATAGCCTTGACTAGATGGACCTTTGTTGGCAACGTAATGTCTCTGTTTTTTTTTTTTTTTTTTGCTTTATTTGGAGATATAGTAATAGGATCATTAATTTGTGGCATTTTGGAGTTTTTTCACTAAGCATAGTGTTTCTGGTCCATTTGTGCTATATTATGTATGAAAAACTCATTCCTTTTATTGCTGAATAATATTGCATTGCACAGTGCTCATTTTGTGCATCCATTCATTAACTGGTGGGCATTTAGCACCTCTGTGAACTGTGAGTTGATGTGGCATGTGCATGTTTTCATTTTTACTGAGTGTGTTCCTAGGAGTGGAATTGCTTGGACACATAGTAACTCTTAACATTTTAATAAAAGGTCAAACGTTTTCCATGGTAGCTGTACCATTTTATACTCCCACCAGCAGTATATCAATGTTCTAGTTTCTCTACATCCTTACCAATATTTGTCCTTACCTGTCCTTTTATTTACAGCCATCCTTGTGGATAAAGTAGTATCTCATTACTGTGTTGATTTTCATTTTACTGATGACTAAGAATATTGATCATTTTTCATGTGCTTATTTACCCTTTGCATATCTTCTCTGGAAAAATGTCTATTTAAATCCTTTGTCCATTAAAATGAGCTTTTATCTTTTTATTTGTTGAATAAGACTTCCTTATATTTTTTCTGGAGACTAGACTCTAAGATACATGATTTGCAAGTCTTTTCTCCAGTTATGTGGGTTATTTGTGTTTGTTCTCATTCAGATTGGAGTTCTCAGTACAAAAGTCTTTAATAGAATCCAACTTATTTTTCTCTGCTTCCTAGCTTGGTTTTTTTTTTTTTTTTGGTGTAGTATGTAACAAATCATTGCTAAATCCAATCTTACAAAGATTTACTCATATGATTTCGTTTAAAAATAGAGCTCTCACTATTACATTTAGTTCTGTGATCAATTGTAACTTAATGTTTTGTGTGTGATCTGAAGTTGAGGTCCAACTTAAATCTTGTGCATATAAATATCCAGGTCTCGCAGCACAATATTTTGAAATACTCTTCTTTTTTTCCCCCTTCATTAGTCTGAGCATCTTTATCAGAATCAATTGACCATATATATATATGTATATAAGGAATTTATTTCCTGACTGCCAATTGCTTTCCATTATCTATTTATCTGGGCTTCCCAGGTGATGCTAGTGGTAACGAATCCTCTTGCCAATGCAGGAGATTCAAGAGATGTAGGTTCAGTCCCTGGGTGGAGAAGATCCCCTGGAGGAGGAAATGGCAACCCACTCCAGTACTCTTGCCTGGAAAATTCCATGGAGAGAGGAGCCTGGTGGGCTACAGTCCACAGGGTCACAAAAAGTCAGACATGACTGAGCATGCTTGCACCTGTTTATCATCTATTTATCTATCTTTTTTCATGCCAGTACAACACAGTACTGATTAATGGAGTGTAACTTTGTAGTAAGTTGAAGTTGAGAATCATGAGCATCCAACTTTGCTCTTTCTTTTGAGGTCATTTTGGCTATTCTCAGTTCCTAAAATTCTGATGAAAATATTAAGAACAATTCTTGAAATTTTGTAAAAAGAAAAGCTGAGAATTTTATAAAAAACACTCTGAATCTTTAGACCAATTAGAAAAGCATTGATATCTTCACACTATAAAATCATATAGTTTTATGCATATGGGATATTTTTCCGTTTAGATTTTCTTTAATAATTTTCAATAGTGTCTTAAGTTTATTCCCAGGAATTTTATTCTTTGTGATGCTATTGTAAATTAATTTGCTTTCTTAATTTTATTATTAAAATTATATACTGTTAGGGTATAGAAATACAACCAAATTTTTATATTGATCTTATATATTATAATCTTGCTGAAATTATTTATTCATAATAATTTTACTATAGATTTCTTCAGACTTTATGTAAGATTACATCATCTACAGATAGAGATAGTTTTACTTTTTGTTCATATCTTCATTTTTCTTGCCTAATTCTTCTGGCTAGATCATTGACTAGAATTCATAAGAGCGAATACCTTTGTCTTGTTCCTACTGTAGGGAAAAAGCATTTAATCATTAACCATTTCTTGTCTATAATTTCAGCAAGTGGTTTTAATTAGATGCATTTTATCAAGCTGAGGAAGTTTTCATCTGTTTTCAATTTGTTGAGATTCTTTTTTAATCACAAAAGAGTGTTGGATTTTCTCATATTTTTGTGTCTACTGATTATCATAGGATTTTGTCTTTTATTCTATGAATATGTTGCATTACATTGATTCACTTTCAAATGTAAAACCAACCTTGAATTCCTGGAGAAATTCTACTTGGTAATCAAGTGATATCTTTTAATTTTTTTAATAGTCCTATATTCAATTTGCTAGAATTTTGTTGAATTTTGTTTCTATAGTCAAAGCTTATTGATCTGTAGTTTTCTTATTATGAATGTATTTGTTTTGTTTTGATGGCACTTATAAAGTGAGTTTTGAAATATTTTCTACTTTCATATTTTAAGATTCAATATCTGATGGAAATGTTTGTTAGAATCCACCATTGAAGCTGTTTGGGCCTGGGCTTTTCTTTGTAACGTATTTTTTATTACAAGTAGGATGTGCTATTATAGGTCTATTTAGATTGCCTATTTATGAGTCATATTTTCTAATGTGTATATTTCTAGAAATTCATTTATTTCACCCAAGTTGTCCAATTTTAGCACATAGTATATATATTTCCCTTATAGTCATTTCTGTAAAGTCGTTTTTCTTTATTTTATTCCTGTCTGTAGTAATTTGTTTTCTCTTTTTTTCTGTGATCTACTTATGTTTACCAGTTTTTCAAGATATTTTCTGACTGAAAACTAATTTTATTTCCCCTTTAACTTAATTGTAATACAATTATAATTTTCCTTTATTTGCCCTTGTTTTGTATTGCTTTTATATTTTTAATTCTCTAGAAAGTTAGATTATTGATTTGAGATCTTTCTGCCGATTAAATTTATGTGTTTCTAAATTTTTCTCTGAGCACTACTTTAGAAGTATCACAATAGATTCAGCATGTTGTATTTTGTTTTCACTCATCTTTAAGTATTTATATATATATATATATATACACATCACATCTTTTCATATGCCTGTTGGCCACTTGTATGTCTTCTTTGAAGAAATGTCTATTTAGGTCTTCTGCCCATTTTTTGATTAGGCTGTTATGTACATACACACACACACACACACACACACACACACACACACACACACACATATATATATATTTATATATATATATGGAGCTATATGCTGAGGAAGGAGAACTTCCAAAGTCATTCTATGAGGCCACCATCATCCTGATACCACAACCTGACAAAGATACCACACAAAAAGAAAACAACTGATCTTTGGTATAATAGGGAAAAAATATTCTTTTGCTCAAACAATTGGATATTCACATGCCAAAAATGAATCTAGGAACAAACCTATGCCCTTTATGAAAATTAACTCAGAACAGATAATGAAAAATTCAAAACTATAAAATTTGTAGAAGAAAACTAGTGTACCTTAGTTCACTTTGGGTACAGTGATGACTTTAAATATAATTCAAAGTGCACAATCCATGAAAGAAGGAATCGATGAGCTCAACTTCATTATCAAAAACTTCTGTCTACAAAAGACAAGATCAATGGAATGAGAAAATAAGCCACAGTCTAAAAAAATTGTGGAGTATATATCTGATAGAACTGATATCTGAATATACAAGTAAGTCAAAAACTTTACAATACAAAAATGAAATAACTGAATAAAAACTGGGCAAAAGACCTGATCAGACATCTCACCAAAGAAGATATACAATGGCAAAAAATCATATTAAAAGTGTTCAACATCTAACGTCATTAGAGAATTGCAAGTCAACAATAATGAGATGCCATTCATGTCTGTCTATTTGATACCTCAGATCCAAAACACTGACAACTTCAAATGCTAGTAAGAATGTGGAGTCACAGAAACTCTTTAATTGCTGGTGGGAACGCAAAATGGCACAGCAACTTTGGAAATAGTTTGCTGGTTTCTTACAAAACTAAGTGCTTCTCTCATAGCTCAGTTGGTAAAGAATCTGCCTGTAATGCAGGGGACCACGGTTCGATTCCTGGGTGGGGAGGCTCCCTTGGAGAAGGGATAGGCTACCCACTCCAGTATTCTTGGGCTTCCATTGTGCCTCAGCTGGTAAAGAATCTGCTTGTAATGCAGGAGACCTGGGTTTTATCCCAGGGTTGGGAACATCCCCCTGGAGAAGGGAAAGGCTACCACTCCAGCATTCTGGCCTGGAGAATTCCATGGACTATTTAGTCCATGCCTTTACAAACAGTCGGACATTACTGAGTGCACTTTTGTTTTTACAAAGCTAAACATACTCTTACCATGTGACCTAGTAGTTATGCTCCTTTGTATTTGCCAAAATGAGTTAAAAAGTTATGTCCACACAAAAATATGCACATGAATGTTTATATCAGCTTTGGTCATAATTTGGAAACAACCCTCAGTTGGTGAATGGATATATAAAGTGTGGTACATGCAGACAAAAGAAAATTAGTCAGCCATAAAAAGAAGTGATCAAGCTATTAAAAAAAAAATAGAGGAACTGTAAATGTTTATGACTAAATGAGAGAAGCCAAGCAGCAAAGGCTATATATACTATAGTATGATTTCTACTATGCAAAAGGCAAAATATGGAGACAATAAAAATTTCAGTGCTTGTCAGGGGCTAAGATGGATGACTAGCTGGAGCATCAGTATTTTTAAGACAGTAAAACTCTTCTGTATGATACTACAATGGTGGCTACTTGTCCTTACACATTTGTTAAAACCCCCATGGATGTACAACGGCAAGAGTGAAACTTTATGTAAACTATGGACTTTGTGTTATAATGATGTGTCAATCTATCTTCATCAACTGTAACAAAATATCATTCTGCAGGTCACTGAGAGTCTGGGAGTTTGTATATGTATGGAGATGTTTATTTTTCTGGGCTCCAAAATCACTGCAGATGGTGATTGCAGCCATGAAATTAAAAGACACTTACTCCTTGGAAGGAAAGTTATGACCAACCTAGATAGCATGTTAAACAGCAGAGACATCACTTTGTCAACAGAGGTCCATCTAGTCAAGGCTATGGTTTTTCCAGTGGTCATGTATGGATGTGAGGGTTGGACTGTAAAGAAAGCTGAGTGCCGAATAATTAATGCTTTTGAATTGTGCTGTTGGAAAAGGCTCTTGAGAGTCCCTTGGGCTGCAAGGAGATCCAACCAGTCCATCCTAAAGGTGATCAGTCCTGGGTGTTCATTGGAAGGACTGATGTTGAAGCTGAAACTCCAATACTTTGGCCACTTGATGCGAAGAGCTGACTTATTTGAAAAGACCCTGATGCTGGGAAAGATTGAGGGAAGGAGAAGGGGACAACGGAGGATGAGATGGTTGGATGGCATCACCGACTAAGTGGACATGGGTTTGGGTGGACTCTGGGAGTTGGTGATGGACAGGGAGGCCTGGCATGCTGCGGTTTATGGGGTCACAAAGAGTTGGACACAACTGAGTGACTGAACTTAACTGAGGTACATGGGAACTCTGTACGTTTGGGAGGTCATAAATTTCTTCCTTCAGATTTATCTATTCCCCTGATTTTTATCTTTTTACTTTACAGAATGAATATATAGTGTCTTCAATTGATTTTCTTTTTGTTTTGGCAATTCTTCTTTTGCTTATCTGCATATACATACACGTTTATTTAAATTTATTTTCTGTCATTTCGATGAGGTTATGAGGAATTAAATTACACACGTTTGTTCTAATTTACAAGATCCATATATGCATAGATTGATAATGAACATGTTCCTATAATCTAATAAATATCTAATTGAATGTTGAATTTCATAAAATCTTTTCTTTTTTTTACTTTTGTGTTTTCTTATTGCTCATGGGCACTTTCATCAAGCAAATAATACTCATGTTCAGTGTTTTTTACTTTGAATAGCTTAATGCTAAAAGAACAGTTAGTAGACAAATGAGAAAGATTCTTGATTTAGAAGTAACTTTCTGTGCTATAAGAGAAAGAGTCTTGAATCTATGCCATTAATAGCAATGCTAGTGTAAACTGGGCATTAATTACTCTAGTGAAGTTAATGAGTATTTAAAATATGTTAATTCCATTCCTCCAGCATATGTGCAAAGTAAAAGATATGCACACTTGTAAAAAATAATAGTATTATTTAGCTAAAAATAACAGCTCCCCAAACAGTTTCTAAATAGGAATATTGATATAGTTTTGAACAGGCAGAAAAATGTATCTGAAAAAAATCTACCATCTCTGATGAAAAGTTTTTACCTGAGTAAAATATAAATTTTCTTCATGAATTTACAATACATTTCAATTGTAATTACATAACATAACCAGTGCTTATACTTCTCCCTTTTTTCTTTCTTTTATTCTGAGGGCTATTTTGCATTCATAAGGAAAATTAGAGGGTAAAATGATTATTGAGATTAGAACTAACTCCTTCATTTTGATCTGCTTCCACAAAATGTGGACGATGCCTTTTTTGTTTGTTTGTTGTTTGGGGTTGTTTGTTTCCAGTGGTGCTCATGCAGTTTGGAATTGTAGAATTATAAATTATGCAAAAATAAGTGGCCCATACTTTACCCATAACAGTGTACACTTTGCTGATGAGTATGAAGCAATCTTCATTTTCAGGAATCCCTTCTCTTGAAGGGACAAAAGATCAGCAATGTTACTGTAAGCTCTTAATATAGTTCCATGTGTTAATAAAATATTTCTCTTTATAAACCTTTCTCAAAGAAGCTATCAAACTGAATGTGGTAAGCTTTCTATTCCTCTTTTTTTCCCAAGAGTTAAGTGTATCTATTTAAATTTTAATAGCCAAGGGAAAGCATCTCACAGGTCTACTACAACAACAAAAATCTCATGTTGCATTACTGAGAAAATCCCCACCATGTTTTGGAAAACTTACTAGTTAACCACCAGTTAGTTATTAACTAAACAGAGCAGAAGAGCCCACACTTATTAAAATATTATATTCAACTAATTATCCTGTAGCCTGCAGGAGTAGCACAATTAAATCCATATCAAATATCTCTAAGAACATTGAATTAGTTATAGATACTCCTTTACTCACAACAATAACTGTCTCCTGATCTAGAAGAGTGAAATAATTATAAGGACAAAGCATCCCCTAAGATTATAGATAAAACCTGGAACTTAGCCCAGGTATATTTTGAGGATAAAGATGAAGACAGGGCACTTCAGACTGTAAAGGGGCTCCCCAATTGGGGTTTAGAGTAACAGCGCATGTTGGCAGACAAATTTGCTAAACATAACCATTAATCAATTCAATAAACATTTTCACTTTCTCTCAAACTCATATGACAGTAGAAACTGTGAAATAAATTGACCCCAATATGCAGTTGAGTGTGAAGCCCCTAGGGCAAGCCCAATCATATAGGTAGAGACATTTATGCCTAGCAACATCTGGCCTAGAATATACTTTTCTAAAAAAGAATAATTCAGTATAAATTAGAAAAGAGGAGGGGGTAAAGATTAAAGAAAGAGAAAAGCATAACTATCAGTCTCGTATTTGGTTTCCAATTTTTAAAGATTTTTAACAAGAAGAAATCTTAAAGATACAGTAGTAACAAATGGGTTTGTGGGTTTCAGTCTAAAGGCTTTTCTGATCTGTGTGTCTCACAAGATGTTTAACTTGTAAGACAGAGAGGCTTCTTTCGTTTATTTACGTTGATAATTCTATTTACTTTCCTGTATCTTGGTATGTTAACAAAGTCTTTTTTCTATCCCTTTCTCCATTTCATTTATCTTCTAATTACTTTATTATTCCTTCAAAAATATTGTATATGCTACTAAATTAAAGTCTTGAACACTTTTAGCCTACTTCTAGATTTAAAAAAATCCTCACCTCTCATTTGCTAACTTGCTTATTTTATGCTTCCTCCTTCCATGGAATTCAAACACCGTGAATGCCAAAACCATGTCTATTTTCTTCAGTCTTCTATCTCCAACATCCATATTAATACCTGAGATAAACACTGAGGTCAGTAATTTTTAGTAGGTATATTATGATGATTTCACTTGTAAATATATTATGCAAGTATTGGTAGACCTAGTAAGCTACATAGTGCTCATACTGGAAAAAACAAAAGAAATTCTCCAAATTTGTTATACATTCAAGCAATAACAAAAATATATAAAAATTAAAGGATTTTATTTTTGAGTTTTATCTGGTTTTCAAAACATCTATAACTGAACTGAACTGAATGTGATTTTTTTCTTAATAAAACTGCATGTTATCAAGATGAAGAAGATATTTAAATATAGACATACAATTAGATGTGGCTCTTCTAACCTGATATTTCAAGATAACTTTGAGTCTTAAGAAATGAGAGACTTCTAGAGAAGCTTGGCCAATAAGAAATAGCTTAGAACTCTAGATACCATATAGTTTATTTTACAAACTGGGACACTTCAAAAGTGAAATGAGATGATTTTAATTAGTCCAGGACAATTGGCATAGAGGATATTGTCTAGAGAAAACTATGGTTTTATTTATCACTATCTGGAGTGACAGTAGTAAGATAGCTCTTTCAGATACTTGACAGTAATTGATTGAAAAAATCCTAATGAATCTGAAGATAAATATCACATACACACAGACACAGAGACCTCAAAAAAACGTCTTCAGATTTCACAGTATCTGGAAGGCCTGAGCAGAACACAAGTGATCTTCAGTAGCCAAAACATGGGCTAGTCAGAAATACAGGGAGGAGGGTTTCTATCTCACTGATCATCTTACTCCTGACATCTGTTTCATTAAAAGCCTTTTATCTGTCTGCTTTTTGCCAGAGATTTCAGTGTATGCATTTTGGGAAAACTAATCAGTGTAACTGGACATTATCATCACAGAGCCAAGTTCACAAGTGTATAGAAAAATTTTCCAAATAAAAAACACCATTCAAAAAACACTAATAATCTCACAGAAAATTGGAGGGATTGATATAAATGAAAATCTAGCCAGACTAAATAGTAGAAACTGATAATAACTGCCTTATAAACTTGTAACCAAAGTAAGATTATCCAAATGTTTGGTTCTGGGCCTGGGTTTACTCTTCTAATCTCAAAAAAAATTGGCTTAAATTATACTTAGAAAAGTAGATCTGCTCACTGTCATTTGCATCTGGCCACTATTTATACATAGTTACTCTATGTATGGGCTTCCTTGGTGACTCAGATGGTAAACAATTCACCTCTAAAATCTGAGAATTGTTTTTAATAGGTGCAGTAATCTAGCTCACATTCCTATAGTTCTTTTCTTGTGAATTATTTGGGAGTGCTTTTTAAGAATGGAAGCAATAGATAAACTCTTCTTTAAGAGTGACAAGCAGGCATGTGAATAAGTTCAGGACAAGAATTGTTGTTGCTGTTCAGTCATTCAGTCATGTCTGACTCTTTGCAACCCAATGGACTGCAGTACACCAGGCTTCCCTGTCCTTCACCATCTCTGAGCTTGCTCAAACTCAAGTCCATTGAGTCAGTGATGCCATCCAACCATCTAGTCCTCTGTTGACCCTTCTCCTCCTGCTTTGAATATTTCCCAGCATCAGGGTCTTTCCTAATAAGTCGGATCTTCATATCAGGTGTCAAAAGTATCGGAGCTTCAGCTTCAGTATGAGTTCTTTTAATGAATATTCAGGATTTATTTCATTTAGGATTGACTGGTTTGATCTCATTGCAGTCCAAGGGACTCTCAAGAGTACTCTCAAGCACCACAGTTCAAAAGCATCAATTCTTCAATGTTCAGCCTTCTTCGTGGTCCAAATCTCATATCCATACATGACTACCATAGCTTTGACTATAGGGACACTTGTGGGCAAATCTATGTCTCTGCTTTTTAATATGCTGTCTAGGTTGGTCATAGGTTTTCTTCCAAGCAGCAAGCATCTTTTAATTTTGTGGCTGCAGTCACCATCTGCAGTGATTTTGGAGTCCAAGGAAATAAATTCTGTCACTGTCTCCATTGTTTCCCCATCTATTTGCCAAGAAGTGATGGGACTGGATGCCATGATCTTCGTTTTTGGAATACTGACTTTTCAGCCAGCTTTTTCCTTCTCCTCTTTTCCCTTCATCAAGAGGCTCTTTATATCTCTTCAGTTTCTGCCGTAAGGGTGGTGTCATCTGCGTATATGATGTTATTGATATTTTTCCCAGCAAGCTTGATTCCAGCTTCATCCAACCCAGCATTTTGCATGATGTACTCTGCATATAAGTTAAATAATCAGGGTGACAATATACAACCTTGACATACTCCTTTCCCAATTTGGTTCTAGTACATTGTTCCATGTCTGGTTCTAACTGTAGCTTTTTGACCTGCATACAGGTATCTTAGAAGGCAGGTAATATGGTCTGGTATTCCGGTCTCTTTAAGAGTTTTCCAGTTTGTTGTCATCCACACAGTCGAAAGCTTTAGTGTAGTCAATGAAGCAGAAGTAGATGTTTTTCTGGAATTCTCTTTTCCTATGATCCAATGCATGTTGGAAATTTGATATCTGGTTCCTGTGCTTTTTCTAAATCCAGCTTGAACATCTGGAAGTTCTCAGTTCACGTACTTTTGAAGCCTGGCTTGGAGAATTTTTAGCATTACTTTGCAACCATGTGAAATGAGTGCAATTGTTTGGTAGTTTGAACATTTTTGGCAATTCCTTTCTTGGGATTGGAAAAATCTAACCTTTTCCTGTCCTGTGGCCACTGCTGAATTTTCCAAATTTGCTCTCATATCGATAGCAAATTTTTTAGGATTTGAAATAGCTCAGCTAGAATTCCATCACCTCCAGTAGCTTTGTTCATAGGGATGCTTCCTAAGGCCCACTTGATTTCTCATCTCTGGCTCTAGGTGAGTGATCATACTATCATGGTTATCTGGGTCATTAAGATCTTTTTTTGTATAGTTTTTCTGTGTATTCTTGCCACTTCTTGTGTTAGGTCCATACCATTTCTGCCCTTTATTGCACCCATCTTTACATGAAATGTTGCCTTGGCATCGCTAATTTTCTTGACGAGATCTCTAGTCTTTTCCATTCTATTGTTTTCCTCTATTTCTTTGCACTGATCCCTGAAGAAGATTTTCTTATCTCTCCTTGTTATTCCTGGAATTCTGGACTCAGATGGGTATATCTTTCCTTTTCTCCTTTGTCTTTTGCCTCTCTTCTTTTCTCAGCTCTTTGTCAGCCTCCTCAGCCATTTTGCCTTTTTGCAATACTTTTTCTTGGGGATGGTTTTGATCACCACCTCCTGTACAATGTCACAAACCTCCATCCATAGTTCTTCAGAAATTCTATCATATCTAATCCCTTGAATCTGTCACTTCCACTGTATAATCATAAGGGATTTGATTTAGGTCATACCTGAATCGCCTAGTGATTATCCCTACATTCAATTTAAGTCTGAATTTTGTGATGAAGGGTTTCATGATCTGAGTCACAGTCAGCTCCCTATCTTGTTTTTGCTGACTGTATAGAGCTTCTCCAGTAGAAAATCAGGATAAGGAAGGATATTTCTGAGGACTGAGAACTAGGACTACTCCCTAGGGATGCTCAGTACAAAAAACTAAATTGCCACTTACTCTCATGGATTAACTAGTTATGAAGAAACTGTTGGTTGATACATGTTCTTGTCAAGCACTGTTGATTCATCAAGGAGTTCAGAGTTTAGCTGAATGATGGATCAGAGTATGAATCTACAAGTGTTACTAAATGAATAAAGAGGTCTTCAGAACAGTTAATGTTAAAATGTTTACAGATGTTCTCATTTATAATATTATACCATTTTATGTTTGCTTTTGCTCTATATACACTTCTGATTTAAGAGATCCTATGTTCAACATTTAAAATAGCTATTTTGTTATTTTTTATCAAGCTTTCGATTTTGCGAATGTAGTTCCTGTATAGAAACAAGTACTTTAAGATTATTTGGAGAAAAAATATTTTGGAGAAAAGAATAAAAAGCTAGATGGCGATAAAACATCCAAAATAGTATCTGTGGTTATTACTGAAAAGGGTAATAACTTTCTTGCTGCTTGGCACATTATGTAATAGTATATAAATATTATACCCTTAACTTAAGTGGCTTAGATAATCAGATAAATGTAATACAAAGGCCTAAGAAGTTAGAAAATTAATTTAGCCTGATATCGAGTTGGGTATAACTTTTAATGTATTTGTTACTTTTAAATTTCAAAATGAAACAATTAGAATTGCTGTATTTCACAAAGGTAATATAAGATTAACTTAATTATAGTATATTTTATAAAATATGTTTTTAAACAGGCAATGATTCCCATATTCATTTTTATTGTGGTAAGTAAGCAAAATAAAAATAGATATGTTCACAGGAATATGTTTTACCTACCAGCAAATTGTATAAAATAACTATGGAAATCAAAATTAAAAAGAAAATTAAAGCAAAATAAATTCCTCAAAGAAAAATGAGAAAATATTAGACTGAATCACTATCATTTTGTTATATTAGAAAATATTTAACACTAGCTTATTAAAATGCAATTATTATAAATTTCAACATGAATATGTAAGATGATAAATGTACAATAGCTGAGATTCAAACACCGGTGTTTAACATTACTATATTATTAAATTTGTTCTTGTTCACAATGACATGTATTAAAAATGGACCATGTATCATGTACTCAACAGGGAATAATAATGAAGTCTAGTTATAAAATTTGGTCAGCTAAAACTACTAATAAATGCTTAAATATATATACTTATATATATAGATATATCCTACCTTATGAAAATTTATCTTTATATTCACATATTTATATATTGCTATATAGCTATCCTTATTTATTCTTGAATAACACAGCTATTTGAACTCTTATAATGAACATAACAAAGTCAATTCATTTTCTAATATTTTTATTTATTTTCACACGGATTCTAGCAGATGTTTCCCCTTTAGTTACATAATTGACTCTGTGATAGCAGGGATTTTAGTATTAAGTTATTTTTTACTGAAGTATAATTAACATATTAGTTTCATATGTACAACATAGTGATTTGATATCTGTGTGTATTGTGAAATAATTACCACAGTAAATCTAGTTAACTATCCATCATCATGAATAGTTACAAAAGTATTATATTGTCTTATGAGGACTTTTTACAGTTACTCTCTTAGCAAGTTTCAAGTCTGTAATACATATATTAACTATAGCTGTCATACTGTATTTTACATCCCAGTGACTTATTTTATAATGAAATTTGTACTTTTTGAATTTCTGAACATATTTCTCCCCTATACTCCCCCAGACAGTTACCCATCTATTATCTGGGTCTATGAGATATTTTCTTTAGAGTCTACATATAAATGATATCATGTGATATTTGTCTTTCTCTGATTTACTTCACTTATCATAGTACCCTCAAGGTCCATCCATGTTGCTAAAATAGCAAGATTTTATATACTGTGAAATGTTCGCTACAGTAAGTTTAGTTCACATTCATTGTTATTCGTATAATTTTTTTCTTGTGATGAGACCTGCAGAGTTTGAGTTCTTTATATATTTTGGATGTTAACAATCTTTACAGATAAATGACTTGCAAATATTCGCTCCCATTTGGTCTCTTAGTTCATTGATGGTTTCCTTTGCTGTACAGAATCTTTCCAGTTTACTGTAGTCCTACTTTTTTTTTTTTTTTTTGCTTCTGTTGCTTTTTATTTTAGTGTCAAATCCAAAAAATCAATTGCCAAGGCCAAAGGCAAGGTGTTCTCACCTGTGTTTTCTTCTGGTTTTCTGATTTCAGATCTTACATTCAAATATTCAATACATTTTGAGTTAATTTTCATATGTGGTTTAAAATTTTGGTTTAGTTTCATTCTTTTGTAGGCCATTGTCTAGGTTTCCCAGTACCATTTAAGAGACCATGTTTTCTCACTGTATATTCTTGACTCCTTTTGTAAATTAATTTGCCATATACATATGAATTTATTTCTGGGCTCTCTATTTGTTCCATGAGCCTGTATCTATTACTATGCTAATACCATACTGTTTTGATTACTATAGCTTTAAAAATAATTTAATATGTCCTTTATTATATTGAGGTACTTCCGTCTATACCCACTTTGAGTTTTTATTATAAATGGGTGTTGACTTTTGTCATATGCTCTGTCTGTATCTATTAAAGTGATAGTAGGTTTGGGCAAAAGTAATTGTGGTTTTGCATTGTTGAACTGTGCCATTTGATATTGGAATACATTCTTAAACATGGTTATGTTTTACATCATTTTAATGCACATTTTTCCTTTTATATATTTTTTTTGCTAATGAAATTTCTTGCTCTTATATTTATTTTTGACAATGGAAATGATTTTTAACCAAAAACAAATTTGAGCAATATTCTTATTTGAGTTCAAAATGGGTTATAACACAGTGGAAACAGCTCACAACATCACCAATGCATTTGGCCCAGGAACTGCTAATGAACATACAGTGCAATGGTGATTCAAGAAGTTTTGCAAAGGAGACAAGAGCCTTGAAGATGATGAGTGTAGTAGCTGACCATTGGAAATTGACAACAACCAGTTGATAGCATGATCAAAGCTGATCCTGTTACAACTACACAAAAAGTTGCCAAAGAACTCAACTTCAACCATTCTACAGTCATTTGGCATTTGAAGCAAATTGGAAATGTGAAAAAGCTCAATAAGGAGTGCCTCATGAGCTGGCTGAAAAATCAAAAGCAAAATCATCATTGTGAAGTGTTCTCTCTCATTTTATGCAATGACAACAAACCATTTCTCAATCAGATTATGACATGCAAGGAAAAGCAGACTTTATATGACAACAGGTGACCAACAGCTGAATGGTTGGGCTGAGAAGAAACTCAAAAGCACTTCCCACAGCAAAACTTGCATAAAAAAAAAAAAAGATCATGGTTGCTGTTTGGTTGTCTCCTGTTGCTCTGATCTATTACAGCTTTCTGAATTCCAGAAAAACCATTATATCTGAGGCATATGCTCAGCAAATCAATGAGATGCACCAAAAACTGCAATGCCAGAAGCCAACATTGGTCAACAGAAAGGGCCCATTCTTCTCCATGACAATGCCAGATCACATGTAGCACAACCTACACTTCAAAAGTTGAATGAATTGGGCTAAAGTTTTGCCTTATCTGCCATATTCACCTGACCTCTTACCAACCGACTACCACTTCTTCAAGCTTCTCAAAAGCTTTTTGCAGGGAAAAAACTTCCACAATCAGCAGGAAGCGGAAAATGCTTTCCAAGAGTTCATCAAATCCTGAAGCATGGATTTTTATCACTACAGGAATAAGCAAACTTGTTTCTCTTTGGCAAAAATGTGTTGACTATAACAGTTCCTATTTTGATTAATAAAGATATGTTTGAGTCTACTTATGATTTAAAATTCATGGTCCCAAACTGCAATTACATTTGCACCAAGCTAATTTATTTTTTTATCCTTCATTAAAGTTCTTAGTAATATTTTGTGTTTGAACAAAATCTGGCACCATGTGTCCCAGAAATGGGTCAACCTAATAATAAGTGGCTATACACTATTGACTATAGAAGTAATAATATCAACTATTTAGAAATATGATGACAATTATTTAGATAATTTTAAACATCAGATTATTAGATGAAATTTAAAATTTATTTCAGTCAAAGGTTTAGCTTTTGTTATTACATATAATAGGCACTAACAAAATAATTAGGGTGGCAAGCAATACAAAGCAGAGCCAATGAATAAAATCTGACTGAAATTGAAAATACACTTTAACTATTTATTATTAATTTTGTTAATAGTTTTATACTAGGAGACACTGACTCGTTGTCATGGTTCCAACATGGTATAAAGCAAAGTCCTTAAATTTATGATGATTGCTTGTTAATAGCGAAAACAAAACAAAACTTTCCCTTGCCTTGAGATACATATATCGCAAGTTGAATTTTATTTTTGTTTTTATAGTGAAGTCTTATAGCTGTGTTAATATGATTTCTGAAAAAATGAGTTTCTCAATTTTTTTTTTTCAATTCTAATAGCTCCGGTTATGAAGGGTGTGATTTTTTTTCTTTTTTTGTATGTGAGCATATAGAGAAACATTCAATACAGTATAATTAGAAATTTAATCAGGTCAGTGGAGTGTGAGCCATTACACAGGAAGTACAGTTCCTGAGGCAATAGAAATCTTACATAGAAATGTATACTTATTACTTTATCGAGAGTGTTTGGGCTTGCAGTTTACCAAAGTGTAAATAGCCAATGGTTTTTATAAGTTGTGTGTAACTTGATTAGCCAATAAACCATATTAAAGTGCATAATAAGCCATTTTACCATATACAGTTACCCATTCAAGCATGCCATCTATTGAGCTGTGCGTGAAAAGGATGTTTGCAGGATAGTGTAACCATTTCTTTAATGCAGTTTCTTCGTTTATGTATCAGCATACAAAATCTAGTAATTAACAGTGGGTCTCAGTAAATTGAAGTCAACAATAATATTTTCACCTTTCCTTTATGAATAGAAACTTCAAACATAAAATAAACATTTCAAATTGCTTTTTCTTTCAACATGCAGGATGAGAAACAATTTTCTGAAGTTAATAACATTTCTGCAAAGGCTGTGGGGAAATCATGCAAAGCTAAACTGCATAGCATGGAGGTCTGCTAAACAAAAACTTTTTGGAACTTCTATTACATTTTTTTTTCTTTATTTTTCTGTGAGATTTAAAGTACTTTCAAAGAGTAACCTTTTTTTTTTTTTTTAGAAACTGGATGTCTTATATATCTTAGAAAAGGAGACATTTAAACCATAATTCACTCTTAGATCAATCACAGTCATGAAGGTAAAGAGTTTCTCAGTATGTTTTCTTTGACTCTTCTAGAAATGGGTGGAAGCTCTGTTATTTTTTAAGGCATGTCTTAATCGATGAGGAAAATATTTCAGTGTGTTTTAATTTTTGATTAAGACATTTGTTTTCCCAATTTTGACTTGATATGACTGTAATTTTACATAATGGACTCGAAATAACGTTTTTTCATATTAATGATTCTTTAAACAAACAAACAAACAAAAAAACTCTTTGGAAAAAACATGAGGTAGAATTTTAATGTCTTATGAACAAAGGAACCATACGTTTCAGACTGCCTTGCTCTCTACTATCTCTAGCCAGGAATCACACTGTAGCCGACAACCATTTTGCTAAGTTTAACACCTTGTATTGGTAGATCTAAACATAAAACCTCTTGCTCTGGCATCATTGGTAGAGTCTGGTCAATTCTCGATATTCTTTTTTTTTTTTTTCCCAATTCTACCTACTTCATTTTATTCTCTAAGACACAGCTTATTGTGGATATAATATTGCAAACAACAATGGAAACAGCGATGAGTAAAACATACAAGGCCTTTGCTCTCATAGTACAAAGAAAAAGTTGCCATGTATCAAAACTAAGTGGTTTGCATTTTCCTCATTTAAAGTAATAGACCACTTCTGGTGGGTCTGTGTCAACACACATGGACTGAGATTAGTAGATTAATAAAAAATTTGGTTTACTGTAATGCATATATAACAAAAATTTTGAATATATTCTCTATGGTACACATAATCTACCATGTTTAGACTGAGTGTGTATAAATTTAGTTTGTTGCACCCAAATTAACTCTCTAAGCATCTTTTTACCTAGTAAGTAGATCATTTCATGTTATATTTATATGTTAAGGTTTGAAGACAAAACAAATATATAGGCTCTAAGTTTTCTGTTAAATTTTTATTATGACCATAGCTTTCTTGGGAATTTGGGCAAGGTGTAGTAGAGACTGTTTAAATAGTCTCTATTTAAACATATAGAGACAGGTCTGTATATATGTCCAAGGAAAATGCTACAGATCAAATTTCATGGGAAATATTATGCAGTGGGCCATAGCAATATCAGTTTTTGAATTTCCTGCCTAGAAAATTGGAATAAATGAATAGTTTTGTCATATGAAATTCTGACTGGCATAATTATGTAGACTTAGATACTGCTAAAACCCATCGTCTAAAACTATATCCAAATTCATGTTAACATCTATCTTATTAGCAATTATGTAAACATTCAGTTTTCTCATTCATTGCATGTCAGAGTCAAATTGCTAAGTGAAATTTAACAGTGCCAAGCAACATAAATAGGTGCTGAGAAAAAATGTATTAACATGGCTGATAATACATGAATGCCTAACTGGAACTGATTTCATCAGAAATAATTAAGACATAAATTGAACATGATTGAGAAGTATACAATTTATTATGTAAAATTCTAATTTGTTGTAGAAACTTAATAGTCCAAGTGTGTTATCCATTTTATTGCCATATAGTTGTTCATAATAGTCTTTTATAATCCTTTGCATTTCTGACTGGATTGTCTCTTGTAATCTCTCCCTTTTCATTTCTAATTTTGTTGATTTGATTCCTCTTTTTTTTTTTTTTCTTGATGAATCTGGCTAAAGGTTTGTCAATTTTGTTTATCTTCTCAAAGAATCAGCTTTTATAAACTGGATAACCTGGAAGAATGGACAGATTCTTAGAAAAGTTCAATCTTCCAAGACTGATCCACACCGTCAAAGGCTTTGGCATAGTCAATAAAGCAGAAATAGATGTTTTTCTGAAACTCTCGTGCTTTTTTGATGATCCAGCAGATGTTGGAAATTTGATCTCTTGTTCCTCTACCTTTTCTAAAACTAGCTTGAACATCTGGAAGTTCACAGTTCACATATTGCCGAAGCCTGGCTTGGAGAATTTTGAGCATTACTTTACTAGTGTGTGAGATGAGTGCAGTTATGCAGTAGTTTGAGCATTCTTTGGCATCGCCTTTCTTTCAGATTGGGATGAAAACTGATCATTTTCAGTCCTGTGGCCACTGCTGAGTTTTCCATATTTGCTGGCATATTGAGTGCAGCACTTTCACAGCATTGTATTTCAGGATTTGAAATAGCTCAATCGGATATCCATCACCTCCACTAGCTTTGTTCGTAGTGATGCTTTCTAAGGCCCACTTGACTTCACATTCCAGGATGTCTGGCTCTAGGTGAGTGAGCACATCATCGTGATTATCTGGGTCATGAAGATTTTTTTGTACAGTTCTTCTGTGTATTCTTGTCACCTCTTCTTAATATCTTCTGATTCTGTCAGGTCCATACCATTTCTGTCCTTTATCTAGCCCATTTTTGCATGAAATATTCGCCTGGTATCTCTAATTTTCTTGAAGAGATCTCTAGTCTTTCCCATTTTATTGTTTTCCTCTATTTCTTTTCATCGATCACTGAGGAAGGCTTTCTTATCTCTTCTTGCTTTTCTTTGGAACTCTGCATTCAAATGGAAATATCTTTCCTTTTCTCCTTTGCTTTTCACTTCTCTTCTTTCACAGGTATTTGTAAGGCCTCCTCAGACAGCCATTTTGCTTTTTTTGCATTTCTTTTTCATAGGGATGGTCTTGATCCCTGTCTCCTGTACAATGTCACGAACCTCCGTCCATAGTTTATCAGGCACTCTGTCTATCAGTCTAGTCCCTTAAATCTATTTCTCACTTCCATTGTATAAGCATAAGGGATTTGATTTAGGTCATACCTGAATGGTCTAGTGGTTTTCTCTGCTTTCTTCAATTTCATTCTGAATTTGGCAATAAGTAGTTCATGATCTGAGCCATAGTCCACTCCTAGTCTTGTTTTTGCTGACTATATAGAGCTTCTCCATCTTTGGCTGCAAAGAATATCATCAATCTGATTTTGGTGTTGACCATATGGTGATGTCCATGTGCAGAGTCTTCTCTTGTGTCTGGAAGAGGATGTTTGCTATGACCAGTGCGTTCCCTTGGCAGAACTGTATTAGCCTTTGCCCTGCTTCTTTCTGTACTCCAAGGTCAAATTTTCCTGTTACTCCAGGTGTTGCTTAGCTTCCTACTTTTGCATTCCAGTCCCCTATAATGAAAAGGACCTCTTTTTTGGGTGTTGGTTCTAAAACGTCTTGTAGGTCTTCATAGAACCATTCAATTTCAGCTTATTCAGCATTACTGGTCGGGACATAGGCTTGGATTACCATGATATCGTATGGTTTGCCTTAGAAACGAACAGAGATCATTCTGTTGTTTTTGAGATTGCATCTAAGTACTGCATTTCGGACTCTTTTGTTGACCATGATGGCTACTCCATTTCTTCTAAGGGATTCCTGCCCACAGTAGTAGATATAATGGTCATTTGAGTTAAATTCACCCATTCCAGTCCATTTTAGTTCACTGATTTCTAGAATATCGACGTTCACTCTTGCCATCTCCTGTTTGACCACTTCCAGTTTGCCTTGATTCATGGACCTAACATTCCAGGTTCCTGTGCAATATTGCTCTTAGAGCATCGGACCTTGCTTCTGTCACCAGTCACATCCACAACTGGGTATTGTTTTTGCATTGGCTCCATCTCTTCATTCTTTCTTGAGTTATTTCTCCACTGATCTCCAGTAGCATATTGGGCACCCCCCGACCTGGGGAGTTCCTCTTTCAGTACCCTATTATTTTGCGTTTTCATACTGTTCATGGGGTTCTCAAGGCAAGAATACTGAAGTGGTATGCATTCCCTTCTCCAGTGGACCACATTCTGTCAGACCTCTCCATCATGACCCGCTTGTCTTGGGTGGCTCCACACGGCATGGCTTAGTTTGATTGAGTTAGACAAGGCTGTGGTCCATGTGATAAGATTGGCTAGCTTTCTGCGATTATGGTTTCAGTGTGTCTGCCCTCTGATGCCCTCTCACAACACCTAGTACCTTACTTGGGTTTCTCTTACCTTGGACATGAGGTATGCCTTCAAGGCTCATTATTAGAGAAATGAAAATCAAAACTACAATGAGATATCACCTCATACCAGTCAGAATGTCATCATCAAAAATTCTACAAACAATAAATGCTGGAGAGGGTGTGGAGAAAAGGGAATACTCTTGCACTATTGCTGGGAATGTAAATTGATACAGCCATTATGGAAGACTGTATGGAGATTCCTTTAAAAAATAGGAAGAAAATCACCACATGACCCAGCAATCCTACTCCTAGGCATGCACCCTGAGGAAACCAAAACTGAAAAAGACACATGTATCCCATTGTTCATTGCATCACTATTTTCAATAGCTAGAACATGGAAGCAACCTAGATGTCCATCAACAGATGAATGGATAAAGAATTTGTGCTACATATACACAATGGAATATTACTCCATCATAAAATGGAACACATTTGAGTCAGTTCTAGTGAGGTGGATGAACCTAGAGCCTATTATACAGAGTGAAGTAAGTCAGAAAGAGAAAGATAAATATCATATTCTAACACACATATATATGGAATCTAGAAAAATGGTACTGAAGAATTTATTTACAGGGCAGTAATGGAGAATCAGATGCAGAGAATAGACTTATGGACATGGGGAGAGGGGAGGAGAGGGTGAGATGCAAGGAGAGAGTAACATGGAAACTTATATTACCATATGCCAAATCGATAGCCAATGGGAATTTTATGTATGGCCCAGGAAACTCAAATAGGGGCTCTGGGAGGCGGGGCTAAGATGGCGGAGGAATAGGACGGAGAGATCAGTCTCTCCCCCACAAAATTATCAAAAGAACATTTGAACACTGAGCAAACTTCATAAGACTACTTCTGAACGCTGGCAGAGGATGTCAGGCATTCATAAAGACAGCGCATTATCTTCAGAAGGAGGTAGGAGAAATTATAAAAGATAAAAAGAGAGACAAAAGAGTTAGAGATGAAGACCTGTCCCGGGGAGGGAGTCGTAAAAGAGGAGAAATTTCCAAGCACCAGGAAACCCTCTCACCAGCGGGTCTGGGGGAAGATTCTGAATCTTGGAGGGCAACATAACCGGGAGAAACAATAAATAAAACCCATTGATTACGTGCCTGAAGGCAACTTCCAGCAAAGAAACCTGAACGAATGCACTGCTTGGGGAAGGACCGGGCAATCTGAGGGAGGGAGCTAACGTGAGATAGCAACCTAAACTGTGGGACAGCCAGAGAGAGAGAACTATCCCGCGAAAAGCCCAAAGCTAAGGCACTGCCGGCCCGCTCACAGAACAAAGGACTGAGCGATATAGGGGAAGAGCTAGCCGGCTGCGGACTGCCCCATCCCCCGCCGGACACAGCGGGCAGGCGGGACCAGCCAGAGCCGGAAAGGGGCAAACTCGGCCCCAGAGAGGGCACCCTCTACCAAACTACAAACAGGCTCCCAGTTTCTAAGCCAAGACTGCCTGAGATCCCGAGGGTTGACAGCCGCCGGGAGGGTCGCAGCCAGAGACCAGCTCCCCAGAACCGACACAAAGCACACCGGAGCCGGAGCCGGGCACGCCTGTAAACCGAGGCGGGGACCAGGGAGGTGATAAGCCGCACCGCCCCATCAGGGGAGAGTGCGCTTGCCAAACTCCTGGCTGCCTGAGCTGCTCCGACCAGGAACGGCGCAAACCGCCGGCCCAACCGAGTCTGCCCCTTTGTGGAGTACCCAGGAACCTGAACCTGAGCAGCTTAGACCTGGGAAGTGTGCGCATCTCAGGGCCCACCCCCTCAGCAGAGTAACCTGAAGCCTGAGCAGAGTAGACGGGGAAAGCACACACGCCGTGAGTGGGGGCGAACTCAGTGTGGCCGAGACACTGCGAGCTCTCCACACACACGCCAGTGATATTGGTTTGCAGTGGTCCTCTCTCCCCACAGCAGGACTGAACAAGTGAACCTAAAGAGACCACCTCTGCGCCCTTGTGGCAGGGCGGAAATTAGACACTGAAGAGACCTCCAAACAAAAGCCAAATAAACAGAGGGAAGCACGTTGGAAGGGACAGGCCAACAGATTAAAATCCCTGTAGTTAACACTGACTGCATTGAAAGGGGCCTATAGATCTTGAAAAGTATAAGCAGGAACAAGGGTCTATCTGAAACTGAAGAGATCCCACATGGCTCACAACTGCTCCAGAGAAAGTCCGGGATATATATTTTTACTATTATCATTTTTTTTTTCATTTTTTAATATACTTTTTAATTTTTATTTATTTTCTTTCTTTTTTCTTTAAGACCTCTATTACATCTCTAATTTTCATTTTCATAACCCACTATTACCTTGCAAAAAAAAAAACCCTATTTTTAAAGCAAACTGTGTACATATATCTTATACTTTTTGTGTTTTCTTTTTTTACTGTTTTTTTCCTGTTTTTCTTTTTTTACTGTTTCTTTTTTTACTGTTTTACTGTCTTTTTCTTTTTATACTGTTTTCTTTTTTCTTTTTTTATATTGTATGTTTTATAAGAGTCTAACCTCTACTCTAGATTTTTAATCTGTTTTCCATATTTGATATCAATTTTGTACATTTAAAAATACAATCTTGAGTACCCATTTTTACTCAGGAGTGTGATTACTGGCTTGATTACTCTCTCCCTCTATTGACACTCTTTCTTCTCCCCCAGGGAACCTCTATCTCCCACCCTCCTCCTTCTCTTCTCAACCCAATTCTGTGAATCTCTGAGGGTGTTCTGGGTATCAGAGAACACTTCGGGAACAGAATACTGCCCAGATCTCTCTCTCCCCTCTTGATTCCTCCCTTTCTACTCATCCTCACCTCTATTACCTTCCTCCCCCCTCTCTATGTATCTCTGTGAACCTCTCTGAGGGTTCCAGACTGTGGCGAGCACAGAGGGAAGTGCTTACTGGCTAGACTGCTCTACCCACATTTGAGTCCCCCTCTTCTCCTCCTGGTCACCTCAACCTCCCTCCCCTTCACCTCTCCATGTAACTCAGTGAACCTCTCTGGGTATCCCTCACTGTGGAGAATCTTTTCTCCGTTAACCTAAAAGTTCTATTATTGATGCTGTATGGATGGAGTAGTCTTGAGGCTGCTGCAAGAATAAGACTGAAAGCCAGAGGAAACATTAATTAATAAGAGATCATCCAATAGCCTCCACATATACACTGAAACCAAGCTCCACCCAAGAGCCAATAAGTTCCAGAGGAAGACATACCACGCAAATTCTCCAGCAACGCAGGAACATAGCCCCGAGCATCAATATGCAGGCTACCCAGAGGCACACCAAATCCATAGACATCTCAAAACTCAATACTGGACACTCCATTGCACTCTAGAGAGAAGAAATCCAGCTCCACCCACCAGAACACCGACACAAGCTCCCCCAACCAGGAAACCTTGACAAGCCACCCATCCAACCCCACCCACAGTGAGGAACCTCCACAATAAAGAGGAACTTCAAACTACCAGAATACAGAAAGGCCACGCCTAACACAGCAATCTAAACAAGATGAAAAGGCAGAGAAATACTCAACAAGTAAAGGAAAATGAGAAATGCCCACCAAACCAAACAAAAGAGGAGGAGATAGGGAATCTATCTGAAAAAGAATTTAGAATAATGATAGTAAAAATGATCCAAAATATTGAAAATAAAATGGAGTTACAGATAAATAGCCTGAGGACAAGTATTGAGAAGATGCAAGAAATGTTTACCAAGGACCTAGAAGAAATAAAAAGGAGTCAATATATATTGAATAATAAAATAAAGGAGATAAAAGACATGCTGGAGGGAACCAACAGTAGAATAACGGAGGCAGAAGACAGGATAAGTGAGGTAGAAGATAGAATGGTGGAAATAAACGAAGCAGAGAGGAAAAAAGAAAAAAGAATCAAAAGAAATGAGGAAAACCTCAGGGACCTCTGGGACAATATGAAACGCCCCAACATTCGAATCATAGGAGTCCCAGAAGAAGAAGATAAAAGGAAAGGCCATGAAAAGATACTCGAGGAGATAATAGTTGAAAATTTCCCTAAAATGAGGAAGGAAATAGTCACAGAAGTCCAAGAAACCCAGAGAGTCCCAAACAGGATAAACGCAAGGCGAAACACCCCAAGACACATATTAATCAAATTAACAAAGATCAAACACAAAGAACAAATATTAAAAGCAGCAAGGGTAAAACAACAAATAACACACAAGGGGATCCCCGTAAGGATAACAGCTGATCTTTCAATAGAAACTCTTCAGGCTAGAAGGGAATGGCAGGACATACTTAAAGTAATGAAAGAGAAAAATCTACATCCCAGATTACTGTACCCAGCAAGGATCTCATTCAGATATGAAGGAGAATTCAAAAGCTTTACAGACAAGCAAGAACTGAGGGAATTCAGCACCACCAAACCAGCTCTCCAACAAATGCTAAAGGATCTTCCCTAAACAGGAAACACAGAAAGGATGTTTAAACACAAACGCAAAACAACACAGTAAATGGCAACGGGACCATACTTATCAATAATTACCTTAAATGTAAATGGGTTGAATGCCCCAACCAAAAGACAAAGACTGGCTGAGCGGATACAAAAACAAGACCCCTACATATGCTGTCTACAAGAGACCCACCTCAAAACTAGGGACACATACAGACTGAAAGTGAAGGGATGGAAAAATATATTTCATGCAAATGGAGACCAAAAGAAAGCAGGAGTCGCAATACTCATTTCAGATAAAATAGACTTTAAAATAAAGGCTGTGAAAAGGGACGAAGAAGGACACTACATAATGATCAAAGGATCAATCCAAGAAGAAGATGTAACAATTATAAATATATATGCACCCAACATAGGAGCACCACAATATATAAGGCAAATACTAACAAGTATGAAAGGGGAAATTAACAATAACACAATAATAGTGGGAGACTTTAATACTCCACTCACACATATGGATAGATCAACTAAACAGAAAATTAACAAGGAAACACAAACTTTAAATGATACAATAGACAAATTAGATTTAATCTATATTTACAGGATTTTCCACCCCAAAACTATCAATTTCACATTTTTCTCAAGTGCACACGGAACTTTCTCCAGGATAGATCACATCCTGGGCCATTAATCTAGCCTTGGTAAATTCCAAAAAATTGAAATCATCCCAGCCATCTTCTTTGACCACAATGCAGTAAGATTAGACCTCAATTACAGGAAAAAAACTATTAAAAATTCCAACATATGGAGGCTAAACAACACGCTTCTGAATAACCAACAAATCACAGAAGAAATCAAAAAAGAAATCAAAATATGCATAGAAACGAATGAAAATGAAAACACAACAACCCAAAGCCTATGGGACACTGTAAAAGCAGTGCTAAGGGGAAGGTTCATAGCAATACAGGCGTACCTCAAGAAACAAGAAAAAAATCAAATAAATAAACTAACTCTACACCTAAAGCAACTAGAGAAGGAAAAAATGAAGAACCCCAGGGTTAGTAGAAGGAAAGAAATCTTAACAATTAGGGCAGAAATAAATGCAAAAGAAACAAAAGAGACCGTAGCAAAAATCAACAAAACTAAAAGCTGGTTTTTCGAGAAGATAAACAAAATTGACATCAAGAAACAAAGGGAGAAGAATCAGATCAACAAAATTAGAAATGAAAATGGAGAGATCACAACAGACTACACAGAAATACAAAGGATCATAAGAGACTACTACCAACAGCTATATGCCAATAAAATGGACAACTTGGAAGAAATGGACAAATTCTTAGAAAAGTATAACTTTCCAAAACTGAACCAGGAAGAAATAGGAGATCTTAACAGACCCATCACAAGCACGGAAATCAAAACTGTAATCAGAAATCTTCCAGCAAACAAAAGCCCAGGACCAGATGGCTTCACAGCGGAATTCTACCAAAAATTTAGAGAAGAGCTAACACCTACTCTACTCAAACTCTTCCAGAAAATTGCAGAAGATGGTAAACTTCCAAACTCATTCTATGAGACCACCATCACCCTAATTCCAAAACCAGACAAAGATGTCACAAAAAAAGAAAACTACAGGCCAATATCACTGATGAACATAGATGAAAAAATCCTTAATAAAATTCTAGCAAACAGAATCCAACATCATATTAAAAAGATCATACATCATGACCAAGTGGGCTTTATCCCAGGAATGCAAGGTTTCTTTAACATCTGCAAATCAATCAATGTAATTCACCACATTAACAAATTAAAAGATAAAAACCATATGATTATCTCAATAGATGCAGAAAAAGCCTTTGACAAAATTCAACATCCATTTATGATAAAAACTCTCCAGAAAGCAGGAATAGAAGGAACATACCTCAACATAATAAAAGCTATATATGACAAACCCACAGCAAACATTATCCTCAATGGTGAAAAACTGAAAGCATTTCCCCTAAAGTCAGGAACAAGGCAAGGGTGCCCACTTTCACCACTACTATTCAACATAGTTTTGGAAGTTTTGGCCGCAGCAATCAGAGCGGAAAAAGAAATAAAAGGAATACAGGTAGGAAAAGAAAAAGTAAAACTCTCACTGTTTGCAGATGACATGATCCTCTACATAGAAAACCCTAAAGATTCTACCAGAAAACTACTAGAGCTAATCAATGAATATAGTAAAGTTGCAGGAAACAAAATTAACACACAGAAATCCCTCGCATTCCTATATACCAATAATGAGAAAACAGAAAGAGAAATTAAGGAAACAATACCATTCACCATTGCAACAAAAAGAATAAAATACTTAGCAATATATCTACCTAAAGAAACAAAAGACTTATATATAGAAAACTATAAAACACTGATGAAAGAAATCAAAGAGGACACAAACAGATGGAGAAATATACCGTGTTCATGGATTGGAAGAATTAATATAGTGAAAATGAGTATACTACCCAAAGCAATCTGTAGATTCAATGCAATCCCTATCAAGCTACCAATGGTATTTTTCACAGAACTAGAACAAATCATTTCACAATTTGTATGGAAATATAAGAAACCTCGAATAGCCAAAGCAAGCTTGAGAAAGAAGAATGGAACTGGAGGAATCAACCTGCCTGACTTCAAGCTCTACTACAAAGCCACAGTCATCAAGACAGTGTGGTACTGGTACAAAGATAGAAATATAGATTAATAGAACAAAATAGAAAGCCCAGAGATAAACCCACGCACCTATGGACACCTTATCTTCGACAAAGGAGGCAAGGGTATACAATGGAGAAAAGACAATTTCTTTAACAGTGGTGCTGGGAAAACTGGTCAACCACTTGTAAAAGAATGAAACTATAACACTTCCTAACACCATACACAAAAATAAACTCAAAATGGATTAAAGATCTAAATGTAAGACCAGAAACTATAAAACTCCTAGAGGAAAACATAGGCAAAACACTCTCCGACATAAATCACAGCAGGATCCTCCATGACCCACCTCCCAGAATATTGAAAATAAAAGCAAAAATAAACAGATGGGACCTAATTAAAATTAAAAGCTTTTGCACAACAAAGGAAACTATGAGCAAGGTGAAAAGACAGCCTTCAGAATGGGAGAAAATAATAGCAAACGAAGCAACAGACAAACAATTAATCTCAAAAATATACAAGCAACTCCTGCAGCTGAATTCCAGAAAAATAAACGACCCAATCAAAAAATGGGCCAAAGAACTAAACAGACATTTCTCCAAAGAAGACATACAGATGGCTAACAAACACATGAAAAGATGCTCAACATCACTCATTATCAGAGAAATGCAAATCAAAACCACAATGAGGTACCATTACACACCAGTCAGAATGGCTGCTATCCAAAAGTCTACAAGCAATAAATGCTGGAGAGGGTGTGGAGAAAAGGGAACCCTCTTACACTGTTGGTGGGAATGCAAACTAGTACAGCCACTATGGAGAACAGTGTGGAGATTCCTTAAAAAACTGGAAATAGAACTGCCATATGACCCAGCAATCCCACTGCTGGGCATACACACCGAGGAAACCAGAATTGAAAGAGACACATGTACCCCAATGTTCATCACAGCACTGTTTACAATAGCCAGGACATGGAAGCAACCTAGATGTCCATCGGCAGACGAATGGATAAGGAAGCAGTGGTACATATACACAATGGAATATTACTCAGCCATTAAAAAAAAATACATTTGAATCAGTTCTATTGAGATGGATGAAACTGGAGCCCATTATACAGAGTGAAGTAAGCCAGAAAGAAAAGCACCAATACAGCATACTAATGCATATATATGGAATTTGAAAGATGGTAACGATAACCCTATATGCGAGACAGAATAAGAGACACAGATGCATAGAACAGTCCTGTGGACTCTGAGGAAGAAGGTGAGGGTGGGACGTTCTGGGACAATAACATTGAAACATGTATATTGTCATATGTAAAGCGGAACACAATTCCATGTTCTATGCATGGGACGGATGCTCAGGGCTGGAGCATTGGGATGACCCAGAGGGATGGGATGGGGAGGGAGGTGGGAGGAGGGTTCGGGAGGGGGAGCACATGTGAACCCATGGCTGATTCATGTCAATGTATGGCAAAAACTACTACAATATTGTAAAGTAATTAGCCCCCAACTAAAATAAATAAATTTATTAAAATAAAATAAAATAAAAAAATAGGGGCTCTGTATCAACCTGGGGAGGGGAGGGTAGGATGGGGAGGGAGATGGAAGGGAGGTTCAAAAGGGAGCGGATATATGTATACCTATGGCTGATTCATGTTGAGGTTTGACAGACAGCAACAAAATTCTGTAAATCAATTATCCTTCAATTAAAAATTATATAAATTAAAAAAATAGTACAAGTGTGTCATAGAAAGCAAGAATACCTGTTTATTTAATGCTAAACTCCCTGTGGAGTACTATAACTGCTTGCAAGGAGGCATAAAACTCATGTTGAGAGAGAATGAGGTTCTCTTGAAGAGGTATATAGGAATCACTCAGGGGGAAAAAAAAAAGATGTTGATCAGAAAATTTAGATTTTCTTTTTATAAAGAGAATGTCAGAAAGATAAGTCTTAACAAAAAAACATGTAGAAAATTTAATATTCTGGAAAAAAGTTCTGCTGATAAATACTAAATTTGTTTTATAACAGATTTACCATTCTGTGTATATGTTGAAAGTTCCTGGGTAGGTCTGTAAATTTACAGAATAAAGATAATATTCTCTAGTTTACACATATGTGCTTTAGCTACCTTCAGGAGCAGGATGGAGGCCCTCCAAAACTTTGGTCCAAATGTTGAGACTCAGAATGCCATGCACATACATATGCAGCAAGAAGGCATCAAAAGGTATACTTATTAATACACAATGAAGCTTTCCTGGGGGAGTGGTAGAGCAGGGGGCCTTAAGCTGGAGTGAATATATCATGTGTCTTTGTGTTTTTATTGTGCTTAAGGCATGTTTCTGCGAGTTTCCCTGGTGGCTCAGATGGTAAAGTATCTACCTGCTATGCATGAGACCTGGGTTCGATTCCTGGGTCGAGAAGATCCCCTGGGTAAGGGAATGGCACCCCACCCCAGTATTCTTGCCTGGAGAATACTATGGACAGAGAAGCATGGTGGGCTACAGTCCATAGGGTCACAAAGAATAGGATATGACAGAGTGACTAACACAGGGCATGTTCCTAGAATTAGGGTTTTTGCACACAACCAGGGAATTGCATGGTTTTAATCTCCTGCCCACACTAAAGAGGGTGGCATATATACATTTTCTTAGATTCCTAGATGTGGGGAAGAAGGAAGAATGAGAAGTGAAAAAGCGGGGTCAGATTCATTATAACTGTCATAATTAAATGTGAAATTTGATAATTATGGAAATTTTTACTTCTGTCATTTCAGGAACTAACAATTTACCATAGTAATAATTTTCTAAGAAGGCAAATGAACAACAGATAATCATATAGTGATGTGTTAAGCACTAAACATAATTTTATGTATATTAAATAAATTTTCAAAATAACCAGTGAAGAACTATTATTATCTCTATTTTTCCTAAGAGAAAACCAGTATATAAAACTTAGTAACATGTTTCAATGGCATGTGCCAATAGCATATGCCCAGGTAGAAATTAATGAAGGAAGGATTTATATACAAATAGACTAGTCCTAGAATGTGGACTTCAAACATATACCGTTCTTCTCAAAAATGAGACTGTGCAAGTAAATGGACTTAAATATTTTTTTTTTTTGCTTTTTCTGTTTGTTTCTGATAAATGGGGAAAGAAAAGAAAGAACCCTACGAGCTCTTATTGAATTTATTTAAAAATACTAGGGGGCTTCCCTGGTGGCTCAGCTGTAAAAGAATCTGACTGAAATTCTGGAGACGTTATTTTGATCACTGGGTCAGAAAGATCCCATAGACAGAGAAGCCTGCCAGGCTGCAGTCCTTGGGTTCACAAAGAACACAACTGAAGTGACTGAGCAGTAAAATAACTACTAGGGGATTTAATGTTTAGTCAAAACAATTGTAAATTGAGATTTTTGTGGCAATTTAGAATATAAAAAAAAAACCCCAATATATCTTTTTAAACCTTTATATTAATATTTTCATTTTTGCAAACAACTTTTTATTTCATACATTTGAAAACTTTGACAGCCAATGAATCAGCTGGAGTTCAAGTAGTATTACAGGTTTTCCAGGTGGCGCTAGTCATAAATAACCAGCCTGCCAATGCAGGAGACATAAGAGAAACAGGTTTGATCCCTGGGTCAGGAAGATCCCCTTGAGGAGGGCATGGCAACCCACTCTGGTATTCTTGCCTGGAGAATCCCACGGACAGAGGAAAGTGACAGGTTGCATGCAGTCCATAGGGTTGCAAAGAGTCAGACAATTGAAGCAACTCAGCATGCATGCCAGATTATGATGATATAAATTGGAATTCCATCTTTACCATTCCACGATATTGAGGGCAAAACTTAGAAAATATATATAAACAAGTAAGAAAAAGCCCATGGTTATACCATAGGTTATATATTTCAGTTCAGTTCCATTGCTCAGTCATGTACGACTCTTTCTGACCCCATGGACTGCAGCACACCAGGCCTCCCTGTCCATCACCAACTCCCGAAGTTAACTCACGTACATTGAGTTGGTAATGCCATCCAACCCTCTCATCCTCTGTCGTCCCCTTCTCCTCCCACCTTCAATCTTTCCCAGCATCAAGGTCTTTTCCAGTGAGTGAGTTCTTCTCATCAGGTGGCCAAAGAATTGGAGTTTCAGCTTCAGCAGCAGTCCTTCCAATGAATATTCAGGACTGATTTTCTTTAGGATGGACTGGTTGGATCTCCTTGCTGTCAAAGGGACTCTCAAGAGCCTTCTCCAACACCAGAGTTCTGAAACATCAATACTTTGGTGCTCAGCTTTCTTTATAGTCCAACTCTCACATCCATACATGACTACTAGAAAAATCATAGCTTTGACTAGATGGATCTTTGTTAGCAAAATAATGTCTCTGCTTTTTAATATGCTGTCTACGTTGGTCATAACTTTTCTTCCAAGAGCAAGTATCTCTTAATTTCATGGCTGCAGTTACCATCTGCCGTGATTTTGGAGCCCCAAAAGTAAGTCTGTTATTGTTTCCATTGTTTCCTCATCCATTTGTCATGAAGTGATGGGACCGGATACCATGACCTTCGTTTTCTGAATGTTGAGTTTTAAGCCAACTTTTTCACTCTCCTCTTTCATTTTCATCAAGAGGCTCTTAAGTTCTTCATTTTCTGCCATAAATGTGGTGTTATATCTGAGGTTATTGATATTTCTCCCAGGAATCTTGATTCCAACTTGCACTTCATCCAGCCCAGCATTCCTCGTGATATATTCTGCATATAAGTTAAATAAGCAGTGTGACAATATACAGCCTTGAGATACTCATTTCCCTATTTTCTTATATATTTAACCATGGGTTATATCTTGATTATATATATTTAACCTATGACAAATGAGGTAAGAATTTATAATGAGAAAAGATTATCTCCTCAATAAGTGGTACATGCAAAAGAATACAGCTACATTTAAAAGGATGAAATTAGAACACTCCCTAACACCATACACAAAAATAAACTCAAAATGGATTAAAGACATAAATGTAGGGGCAGACAGTATAAAACTCTTAGAGGAAAAATAGGCAAAACCCTCTTCAACATAAATTACAAGAGCTTTTCTGACCCACGTACAAAACTAAAAAAAATGAGACCTAATTAAACTTAAAAACGTTTTCACACCAAAGGAAACCATCAACAAAATGAAAAGATAACACACAAAATGGGAGAAAATATTTGTAAATAAAGCAACTGACAAGTGATCAATCTCCATAATATACAAACAGCTCATGAGGCTTAATATCAAAACAAACAACCCAAACAAATCATTGGCAGAAGACCTAAATAGACTTTTCTCCAAAGAAGACATACAGGTGGCCAAGAGGCACATGAAAAGATCCTCCTCATCAATAATTATTGTTGTTACTAAGTCATGTCTGACTCTTTGTAACACCATAGACTGTTACCCGCCAGGCTCCTCTCCATTTTTTCCCAGGCAAGCATACTGGAGTAGGTTCCCATTTCCTTCTCCAGAGTATCTTCATGCTCCAGGGATGACCCATGTCTACTGCAATTCAGGAGGATTTTTTTTACCCCTGATTCACCAGAGAGACTCATTAGAGAAATGCAAATCAAAACTAAAACAAAGTATCATCACCTCACACTGTTCAGAATGGTCATTATTAAAAAAAATCTACAAGCAATAAATGCTGGAGAGGGCACGGGGAAAAGGAAATCCTCTTACATTTTTGCCGGGAATGTAAATGTGAACAGCCACTATGGAGAAAAATACGGAGGTTCTTTAAAAAACTAAAAATAGAATCACCATATGACACAGCAATCCCACTCCTGGGCTTACACCCAGAAAAAAAAAACCCATAACTCCACAAATACATGCATCTCTATGCTCACTGAAGGAATATTTACAATAGCCAGGATGTGCAAACAAACTAAATATCCATTAACAGAGGAATTGATAAAGAAGATGTTTTACATATACTTATACAATGAAATATTAGCCATAAAAAGAATGAAATATTGCCACATTCAGCAACATGAATGGACTTAGAAATTGTCATACTGAATGAAGTCAGCCAGAGAAAGAGTTATATGATATCCCTTATATGCAGAATCTAAAAGAAAGGATAGAAATGAACTTATTTACAAAATAAAAACAGATTTACAGATAGAACTTATGGTTACCAGTGGGGGAGGGATACATTGGGAATTGGGGATGGACATGTATATACTGCTATATTTAAAATAAGTAACCAACAAAGACCTATTGTATATCACATATTAATTCTGCTCAATTATTTATAGTAACCTAAATGGAAAAATAATTTGAAAAATAATAGATATATGTATAACTGAATCACTTTTCTGAACCCCCCAAACTAACACAACATTGTTAATCAGCTATCAGCTCAGTTCAGTCTCTCAGTTGTGTCTGACTCTTTGTCTCTCAGTTGTGTCTGACTCTTTGTGACTCAATGAACCACAGCATGCCAGGCCTCCCTGTCCATCACCAACTCCTGGATTCCACTAAAACCCATGTCCATCAAGTCGGTGATGCCATCTAACCATCTCATCCTCTGTCGTCCCCTTCTCCTCCTGCCCTCAATCTTTCCCAGTATCAGGGTCTTTGCAAATGAGTCAGCTCTTCACATCAAGTGGCCAAAACATTGGAGTTTCAGCTTCAATATCAGCCCTTCCAATGAACACCCAGGACTGATCTCCTTAGGATGGACTGGTTGGATCTCCTTGCAGTCCAAGGGACTCCCGAGTCTTCTCCAACACCACAGTTCAAAAGCATCAATTCTTCTGCGCTCAGCCTTCTTTATAGTCCAACTCTCACATCCATACATGACCACTGGAAAAACCATAGCCTTGACTAGACGGATCTTTGCTGACAAAGTAATGTCTCTGCTTTTCAATATGCTGTCTAGGTTGGTCATAACTTTTCTTCCAAAAGCAAGTATCTTTTAATTTCATGGCTGCAGTTACCATCTGCAGTGATTTTGGAGCCCAGAAATAAAGTCTGTCATTGTTTCCATTGTTTCCCCATTCATTTGCCATGAAGTGATGAAACTGGATGCCATGATCTTAGTTTTCTGAATGTTGAGTTTTAAGCCAACTTTTTCACTCTCCTCTTTCATTTTCATCAAGAGGCTCTTTATTTCTTCACTTTCTGCCATAAGGGTGGTGTCATCTGCATATCTGAGGTTATTGATATTTCTCCCGGAAGTCTTGATTCCACCTTGTGCTTCCTCTAGCCCAGCATTTCTCATGATGTACTCTGCATATAAGTTATTAAGCAGGGTGACAATATACATCCTTGGCGTACTCCTTTTCCTATTTGGAACCAGTCTGTTGTTCCATGTCCAGTTTTAACTGTTGCTTCCTGACCTGCATGTAGATTTCTCAAGAGGCAGGTCAGGTGGTCTGGTATTCCCATCTCTTTCAGAATTTTCCACAGTTTATTGTGATCTAGACAGTCAAAAGCTTTGGCATACTCCAATATAAAATAAAAATTTTTAAATGATTAAAAATCATCAGCAGATACAGAAACCACTTAAAAATTTTAACATCCATTCATGACAAAAACTTGGAAGAAATTGGGTGTGATAGAATATATGACAAGCTCACAGCTAACATCATACTCAATAGTGGAAAGCAGAAAACTGTTCCTCTAAGATCAGGAACAAGACAAGGATGCCCACTCTTGTCGTGTTTATTCAACATACTATTGGAAGTCTTTGCCAGAAAAATTTGGCAAGAAATGAAAATACAAAGTTCTAAAGTGAAGCATTAAAACTGTCACTATTTGCATATGACATAATATTACATACAGAAAACCCTAATTAATGAATTCAGTATATTTGCACAGTACTAACTTAGCATACAAAAAAATGTTATATTTTCATACACTAATAAAAAATGAAAAGAGAAATTGAGAAAATAATTCCATTTACAATTTCATCAAAAAAATTAAAAAGTACCTTGGAAAAATATAACCAACAGGGTGTAAGTGCAGAACACATTTGAGACTGTAAAAGGCACATATGGATGCAAAGATATTCTGGGCTCATGGATTGGAAGAATCAATATTATTAAAATTTCTGTAATACTCAAAGCAATCTTTATCAATATTCCAAGAGTATGTTTCATAGTAATAAAACAAACTAAAGTTTTTATGAAATCACAAAAGAACCTGATTAAGCAAAGCAATCTTGAGAAAAAGTACACACCTGGAGGCTCTCCTGATTTCAAACCATATGACCACACTATAGTAATCAAAACAGTATGGTATTGGGTAAAATAAATACACAGATAAATGGTACAAAAAGCCCATAAATAAATGCATGTCAATTAACTTATAAATTAGGAGCTGAGCCTATACAATGAGGAAATGACACTTTTTTTTTTCAATAAATTGTACTGGGAAAACTGAAAAACATGAAAAGAATAAAGCTAGGTAAAACTAGGTCACTATATTTTACACCATACACAAAAATTGATTCAAATTAATTAAAGGCTTGAATGTTTAAGACTTGAAACCATAAAACTCATTGAAGAACACAGACTGAAAGCTACGTGACATTGGTCTTGGCAATGATACTTTGGAAATAACTCCAAAAGCAAATGCAGCAAGTGCAAAAATAACCAAAAGGGACTAAATAGAGCACAGTAGTTTCCTTTTCTTCTGCAAAGGAAGCCTTTAGCAAAGTAAAAGGAAAATGTACTACTAAGGAGGAAAATACTAGCAAATCATTTATCTGACAAGGCAATAGTATCTAAAATATACGAAAAACTCTTCAGCTCAATAGAAAAAAAACAAACTAGTTATTTGATTAAAAAATGACAGAGAACCTGAACAGATATTCAGATATTTTTCTAAAGATACACAGCCAAGAGGAAAATATACTAAGAATTATTAATCAGGGAACTGCAAATCACAACCATAATGGTATATTGCCTTGCACCTGTTAGAATACTTAGCAAAAAGACAAGACATAAAAGGAGTCAGCAATGATATGGATAAATGAGAACACTTGTCCACTGATAGTGGGAATGGATATTGGGGTGTCCATTATGAAAAACATAATGGAGGATCCTCAGAATATTAAATATAGAACTACTGTATGATTCAGCAATTTCATTTCTGAGTATTTATCTGAAGAAAAAACACTAATTTGAAAAGATATGTATCCGCATGTTATTGCAGGATTATATACAACACATGAGACACAGAAATAAGCATCCTTTGATAGAAGAATGGAGAAAGAAAATGTTGTATATATACACTAAATTGTTAGTTATGTCCAACTCTTTGTGACCCCGTGGACTGTAGCCCTCAGGCTCCTCTGTCCATGGAATTTTCCAGGCAAGATTACTAGAGTTTGTTGCCATTTCCTTCTCCAGGGGATCTTTCCAACTCAGGTATTACATCCAGGTCTCCTGAATTGCAGGCAGATTCTTTACCATCTGAGCCACCAAATATACACCCTGTGTATATTTACACAGTGGAATATTATTCAGTGAAGAGAAAGGAGGACATTCTCCATTTGTGATAATATGGACAGACCTTGGATACATTATGCTACATGAAATAAGTCAGATAGACAAGCACTGTAAGATTTCACTTATATTTGGAATCTTAAAAAAAAAAATGACTTCATGGATACAGAGAATAGATTGGTAGTTGCCAGAAGTGGGGGTTGGGGGAAGAGGCAGGACAAATGGGTGAAGGGGATAAAAAAATTCAAATTTTCAGTTTTAAAATAAATCACAGGGATGTAGTATACAGCATGGTGACCACATTAATAATAGTACACTGTATATTTGAAAGTTGAAAGAGAATAGATTTTAAAAGTTCTCATAACAAAAAAAAAAAGATTAAAATATCAAGCCACTTTTACAGAAGATTGTTTGCCCTAATTTTGAGAGAAAATAATGCCTCTAATTTACCTGGTCTCAAATATGTAGCCAATGGCTATAAAATATTACTAGTTAATAAATTTTATTTTCATTTGTATAATTTATGAGACTATGTCTACCTAGTATTTCTGTCACTAAGTATGGAATCAAGAAGAGGAATCACTGAAATATGAATATCTTGTATTTTTATTGGATTGAGACATGATTTTCAGAAAGATCTCTGTACAATCAGTGCAAGTAAGTAAAATCTTAAAATCAAACATAAATTCATGTATTTTTAATATGACAAACCTATTCATCAGTTCTAATAAAGAAAGGTGATTAATATTAGAGTAGGCATAATAAGATATAAAGGCTTTATGTCTAGAATTATATCATTAATTAATCAATAAACATGCATTAAATACATACCCTGTGAGGGTTGGTGGGTTAGAGAGAGAGATTCAGATTTTAACAAAAATAAAATACTTCTTGTTCTTAAAATATCCTTATTTTAAGATATCCTTAAGAGATATCTTTTCTTTTATCTTTTATCCTTAAGATATCCTTAAGAGAAAAGATATTAAAAAAAAAAACCCAATACTTAAGCATTATAAGGCATACAATGAAACATATAAGAAAACCACCTAATCTAGTCTAATGATCATTGAAGAATTTTCTGAGGATCTAACTTAACATCTATTAAATTATTTGGTGGTAATTGAATCATTTCCCTAGCTTAATAAAATAAAGACCAATCATAGCTTTTTAATTCAATAACTTCTATACTTCTGCCAGCTCTGGGACAACCAATAACTCAACAAACATTGATTAGTGTGATTGGTATAAATGCTGAATATTATCAATTGAAAGGGCTTCCACAGGTGGCTCAGTAGGTAAAGAACTCACCTGCAATGCAGGAGATGTGGGTTTGATCCCTAGGTCAGGAAGATCCCCCAGAGGAGGAAATGGCAACCCCCACCAGTATTCTTGCTCAGGAAATCCTATGGACAGGGGAGTCTGGGAGGCTATAGTCCACAGGATTGCAAAGAGTTGGACACGACCGAAGCAACTGAGCACACATACATATCAATTGAAAGCATGCCTGAAATTTCCTTCAAATTGACACTAATCTGTAACTAAACACTCTCTAAGCAAAGTTATTAATAATGTTATATATTTACTTAATTATAAATTAAGTACTATCCATATAAATATACATAGCCTGTTTTATCTATAAGACTGCCATGAAAGATTTATAAAACACCCACGCTAACATCATCATGGAAATGTGATATAACTACTATAATCTCACAGTCTGGAAAATAAACGTGGAAAAAAGAGTAAAATTTGCTTGGGTTGTGCCACTTTATTGAATTTAAAACAGTTTTTAGTTTTTATTTTGGTTAATGGTGAGAATATTTGCAAATGATGTGACCAACAAAGGATTAATTTTCAAAATACACAAACAGCTCATACAACTCAATGACAAAAAAACAAACCCAATCAAAAAATGAGCAAAAGACTTAAAGAGTCATTTCTCCAAAGAATACCTAAGATGGCCAATAGGCATGTGAAAAGATGTTCAGCATTGCTAATTTTTAGAAAAAATGCAAATCAAAACTACACTGAGATACCACCGCACACCAGTCATAACGGTCATCCTTAAAAACAAGTAAATGCTGGAGAGGATGTGGAGAAAAGGGAACCCTCTTCCACTGTTGATAGAAATGTAAGCTAAAGCCACTATGAAAAACAGTATGGAGGTTCCTTAGAAAACTAAAAATAGAATTACTATATGATTCATTAATCCCACTACTAGACATAGTCAGACAAAACTCTAATCCAAAAAAGTACATGCTCCCGGGTTGATAGCAGCACTATTCACAGTATGAAATATGAATTATGGAAAAAACCTAAATGTCCATCAACAGTTGGATGGATAAAGAAGATGGTATATGTATTTGATACAATACTATTTAGCCAAAAAAATGAATGAAATAATGCCATTTGTGGCAAGATGGATAAAACTGGAGATTATTATACTAAGTGAAGTAAGTTAGAAAGAGAAAGACAAATATCATATGATATCACTCATATTTGGAAACTAAATAATGGCACATATGAACCTATCTATGAAGAATAAATACACTCATAGAAAACACACTTGTGTTTGCCAAGGGGAGAGGCCTTGAGGGAGGGATGGAGTGGGAGGTTGAGGTTAGCAGATGTAAGCTATTATCATGAAATGGATAAATAATAAGATCCTGCTGCAAAGTATAGAACTATATTCAGTATCCTATGAGCAAACTTAAAGAATATTTTCAAATGTATTTATATGTGTATGTATGTTTGTGTGTGTGTGTGTGTGTGTGTGTGTGTGATTAAAGATTTACTGAGCATCGCTCTGCCCATCAGAACAAGTCCCAGTTTCCCCATCAGTCAGTCCCTCCCATCAGGAAACTTCCATAAGCCTCTTATCCTTCTCCATCAGAGAGCAGAGAGATGAAAACCACAGTTAGAGGAAACTAACCACTCTGATCACATGGAACACAGCCTTGCCTACTCAATTAAACTATGAGCCATGCTGTGTAGGGCAACCCAAGACGGACGGGTCATGGTGGAGAATTCTGACAAAATGTGGTCTACTGGAGAAAAGAATGGCAAAAAAACTTCAGGGTTCTTGCCTTGAGAACCCCATGAACAGTATGAAAAGGCAAAAAAGATAGGACACTGAAAGATGAACTCCCCAGATCAGTAGGTGCCCAATATGCTACTGGAGATCAGTGAAGAAACAACTCCAGAAAGAATGAAGAGACGGAGCCAAAGCAAAACCAACACCCAGTTGTGGATGTGACTGGTGATAGAAGCAAGGTCCAATGCTCTAAGAGCAATATAGCATAGGAATCAGGAATGTTAGGTCCATGAATCAAGGCAAATTGGAAGTGGTCAAACAGGAGATGGTAAGAGTGAACATTGTCATTTTAGGAATCAGTGAACTAAAATGGACTGGAATGGGTGAATTTAACTCAGATGATCATTATATCTACTACTGTGAGCAAGAATCCCTTAGAAGAAATGGAGTAGCCATCATAGTCAACAAGAGAGTCTGAAATAAAGTACTTGGATGCAATCTCAAAAATGACAGAATGATCTTTGTTCGTTTCCAAGTTAAACCACTCAGTATCACAGTAATCCAGGTCTATGCCCCAACCAGTAATGCTGAAGAAGCTGAAGTTGAACGGTTCTATGAAGACCTACAAGACCTTCTAGAACTAACATCCAAAAAAGAGGTCCTTTTCATTATAGGTGACTGGAATGCAAAAGTAGGAAGATAAGAGATGCCTGGAGTAACAGTCAAATTTGGCCTTGGAGTACAAAATGGGGCAGGTCAAAGGCTAACAGAGTTGTGGCAAGAAAATGCACTGGTCATGGTAAACACCCTCTTCCAACAACACAAGAGAAGACTCTACACATGGACATCACCAGATGGTCAATACCAAAATCAGATTGATTATATTGTTTGCAGCCAAAGATGGAGAAGCTCTATACAGTCAGCAGAAACAAGACTGGGAGCTGGCTGTGAAAAATTCTTAAAGATATGGGGATACCAGACCACCTGATCTGCCTCCTGAAAAATCTTTATGCAGGTAAAGAAGCAACACTTAGAACTGGACATGGAACAACAGACTGGTTCCAAATTGGAACCAGTACTCCTTTACTTCAAGTACTTAAAGTAAACTTCTCCTTTACTTCAAGTTTGTACATTGTCACCCTACTTATTTACCTTATGTGCAGAATACTTCATGCCAAATGCCAGGCTGGATGAAGCACACTTGGAATCAAGTTTTCCAGAAGAAATATCAATAACCTGAGATGTGCAGATGACACCACCCTTATGACACAAAGCAAAGAAGAACTAAAGAGCCTCTTGATGAAAGTGAAAAAGGAGGATGATAAAGTTGGCTTAAAACTCAACATTCAGAAAACTAAGATCATGGCATCCGGTCCTATCACTTCATGGCAAATGGATGGGGATACGATGGAAAAAGTGCCAGACTTTATTTTCTTGGGCTTCAAAATACTGCAGATGGTGACTGCAGCCATGAAGTGAAAAGATGTTTGCTCCTTGGAAGAAAAGTTTTGACCATCCTAAACAGCATATTAAAAAGCAGAGACATTAATTTGCCAAAACAGGTCTGTCTAATCAAGGCTATGGTTTTTTCAGTAGTCATATATGGATGTGAGGGTTGGACTATAAAGAAAGCTGAGTGCTGAAGAACGGATGCTTTTGAACTGTGGTGTTGGAGAAGACTCTTGAGAGTCCCTTGGACTGCAAGGAAATCTAACCAGTCCATCGTAAAGGAAATCAGTCCTGAAGATCCATTGGAAGGACTGCTGCTGAAGCTGAAACTCCAATACTTTGGCCACCTGATGCGAAGAACTGACTCATTTGAAAAAACCCTGATGCTGGGAAAGTTTGAAGGCAGGAGGAGAAGGGGACAACAGAGGATGAGATGGTTGGATGGTATCACCGACTCAACGGACATGAGTTTGAGTAAGCTCTGGGAGTTGGTGATGTACAGGGAGGCCTGTTGTTCTGACTTCCTTGGGTTCACAAATAGTCAGACACGACTGAGCCACTCAACTGAACTGATCTGATATACACATATATAAACAAAGGGCTTCCCAGGTTCTTCAACGGTAGGGAATCCTTCTTCCAATGTAGGAGACACTAGTTTGATCCCAGGTTGGTAAGATCCTCCAGAGAAGAAAATGGCAACCAACTCTAGTATTCTTGCCTGGAAAATCCCATGGGCAGAGGAACCTGTCCAGTCCATGGTGTCATAAAGTGTTGGACATAACTTAGTCCCTGAACAATAACAACAACAATGTATAATTAAATCACTTTTTTATACAGCCAAAATTAGTAAAACACTATAAAGCAAAAATATACTTCAATTAAAATATTTTTAAAAAGCTCTTAGTGATGACAGCTAATTCCACTTGGAATTTACAAGCCATCTGTTTGGTAGTCTGTCCAAATAAAATGCATTCAGCATTCATATGACACTTGTTGGTAGATAACTTTTAAACAGATAGGAATAGCTTATCTTCCATTTTCTTGCACAAAATATTGTACTTTAGGCAATAAGTATTTGCTTGCACAAAGAATATCTGGCAAGAAGGTGTATTTTATGAAACAGTCACCACCAGTGACTGTTTTGATATAGTCACCAATAGTTGCACCAGCATTCAATACTTAGTGAAATTGAAAACCTTAGATTACATCACGTGGACTTGAAGGCATTAGCATAGTTTCAAATCTTTCTACAGGATCGTTATTGACTCATTTGTATATTGCAGAAGTATACTGATGTCCAGATGGATTTATTGGAACTGCTGCTTCCAATATATAAATAATAAATAATAATATATAAATAATATATAATATATAAATAAATATATATTATAATAATATATATTATATATATAATAATATATAATATACAATAATATATTATTTATATATAATAATATATAACAGCTTTCCTATCACTGCAATTTACATCTTTTTGTTCCTATTGCTCAGCTCTCAGAGTTTTTAATAGTGATGATCTATCAGAGTTTTAAAATTATTGAATTGAACTTGTGTTCTCAACAGCAATTCACTAAATTTTAATCTTTAGATGCTCCTTTTTTTCTGGTACATCTCCTCTACTTCAATAAGAAATTGTATTACATTTACAAAAAACTTTCTCTTTTGTAAAATTACCCATAAATTTTCATTTATAATCCTGTTAATTCCTGCCATGTTCTTTGATTTCTTTTTTCTAATGTCCTTAATGGTTAAGTTCATGTGTACAATTTTAAATTTCTATAATTGTTTTTTTCTTGTATAAATTTTGATAGAACTGTGTACAAATTTTAGTTTTTTATGAAATTACTACAACTGAATTGGAAAGTCACTGATTATATGATAATAATAACTTCTGTATTTTATAAATACTGTTGGCCCAAGTAGATAGTTTATTTTAAAATAAACATATTTACTATCCAGTATGTTAGACATTCTGCTGGGAGCTCAGAGGAGACTGTTTTAAACAAGTGAGATGGACCATTTGTCTTCACATAACTTATACTCCTGTAGAGGAGATGGAAAAATATCTATTATAGTGTATGCAGTTAATGAAATAAACTGGGATCAGAGAGTGAACAAAAAGACACAGTGTAGTCTACTGCATTTAGGATCTCACAGCAACCATTCAATGAAATAGATGCTTCTTTGTTAAATGAAGAGAAGACTATGCCTTCTTGCTCCATGGAAAATTTTATCTTCTTCAACCACTGAATAAAGTTTTTGTATTTTAATCTGCAATTATACCAGAAACATTATTTTTCCCCAGTATGGAAGGAAAACAAACAAAAAAACACAAAACCAAGAAATAAAACATAAAAAACAAAAATAAAAAACACACTAAAAGCAAAAACAACAAAAAACTGGGATGACCCAGAGGGATGGGATGGGGAGGGAGTTGGGAGGGGGGTTCTGAAAGGGGAACACATGTACACCCATGGCGGATTCATGTCAATGTATGGCAAAACCAATACAATATTGTAAAGTTAATAGATAAATAAATAAATTTTAAAAAAATTACTGTAATACTGTTCTTTCCCCCCTACCTTAGTATATACTGCTCACAAACTAGGAAGTAAGAGTTCTAGTCTTGAGTGATTTCTTACCTAGAAGTCGAGCATACTGAATGCAGTTTTGTGACCTGGTTTTTGAAACACTTACTAAAGTTCTTACATTCCCTCCAAGTTTATCCTTAATGTTTCTAAAAGATTCAATATTTTGTTTCCTTTTTTATTTAATAGGAAGAATTATCTAAATGGTATACATTGTATTGGACTTTGCAGTGACTCAGCAGTAAATAATCTGCCATCAATGCAGGAGACACAGGAGATGTGGGTTTGGAAATTCCTCTGAAGGAAATGACAACCCACTCCAGTATTCTAGCCTGGGAAAACCCATGGACAGAGGAGGCTGGCCAGCTACAGTCCATGGGGTTGCAAAGAGTTGGATATGACTGAAGTGACTTAGCACACATGCACACACACGTATATTATATTTTAACTGTGAAAATGCCAACATTAGTGCTAGAAATTACTAGGACAGCTAAAGTTATCCTTGAAACACACACATCTCTTGTAAGGTTTATTTCTTCTTGATTATTCTAGTCTCACTTGTATTTTATAAAGTGTGGCTTACCTTGCTTCCTGAGAGTCAGCAGTCTTAACAAGGCAGGTTCATAAGAAATCTTAAGTAGCACTAACATTACTAACTCTGCATTCAAATGGATATATCTTTTCTTTTCTCCTTTACTTTTTGCTTCCCTTCTTTTCACAGCTATTTGTAAGGCCTCCTCAGACAGCCATTTGGCTTTTATGCATTTCTTTTTCTTGGGGACACCAAGGGAATATTTCATGCAAAGATGGGCTCAATAAAGACAGAAATGGTAGGGACCTAACAGAAGCAGAAGATATTAAGAAGAGGTGGCAAGAATACACAGAAGAACTGTACAAAAAAAGATCTTCATGACCCAGATAATCACGATGGTGTGATTATCCTGTGACATCCTGGAATGTGAAGTCAAATGAGCCTTAGGAAGCATCACTACGAACAAATTTGGTGGAGGTGATGGAATTTCAGTTGAGCTATTTCAAATCCTGAAAGACGATGCTGTGAAAGTGCTGCACTCAATATACCAGCAAATTTGGAAAACTCAGCAGTGGACACAGGACTGGAAAAGGTCAGTTTTCATCCTAATCCCAAAGAAAGGCAATGCCAAAGAATGCTCAAACTACCGCACAGGTGTAGTCATCTCACACGCTGGTAAAGTAATGCTTAAAAAACTCCAAGCCAGGCTTCAGTAATTTGTGAACCGTGAACTTACAGATGTTCAAGCTGCTTTTAGAAAAGGCAGAGGAACAAGACATCAAATTGTCAACATCTGATGATTCATCGAAAAAGCAAGAGAGTTACAGAAAAACATCTATTTCTGCTTTATTGACTATGACAAAGCCTTTAACTGTGTGGATCACAATAAACTGTGGAAAATTCTGAAAGAGATGGGAATACCAGACCACCTGATCTGCCTCTTGAGAAACCTGGATGCAGGTCAGGAAGCAACAGTTAGAACTGGACAGGGAACAACAGACTGGTTCAAAATAGGAGAAGGAGTATGTCAAGGCTGTATATTGTCACCCTGCTTATTTAACTTGTATGCAGAGTACATCATGAGAAACGCTGGGCTGGAGGAAGCACAAGCTGGAATCAAAATTGCCAGAGAAATATTAATAACCTCAGATATGCAGATGACACCACCATTATGGCAGAAAGTGAAGAACTAAAGAGCCTCTTATTGAAAGTAAAAGAGGAGAGTGAAAAAGTTGGCTTAAATCTCAACATTCAGAAAACTAAAATCATGGCATCCAGTCCCATCACTTCATGGCAAATAGATGGGGAAGCATTGTCAGACTTTATTTTTTTGGGCTCCAAAATCACTGCAGATGGTGACTTTAACCATGAAATTAAAAGGCACTTACTCCTTAGAAGGAAAGTTATGACCAACCTAGACAGCATATTGAAAAGCAGAGACATTACTTTGCCAACAAATGTCCGTCTAGTCAAGGCTATGGCTTTTCCAGTGGTTATGTATGGATGTGAGAGTTGGATGGTGAAGAAAGCTGAGCACCGAAGAGTTGATCCTTTTGAACTGTGGTGTTGGAGAAGACTCTTGAGAGTCCCTTGGACTGCAAGGTGATCCAACCAGTCCATCCTAAAGGAAATCAGTCCTGAATATTCATTGGGAAGACTGATACTGAAGCTGAAACTCCAATACTTTGGCCACCTGATGCAAAGAGCTGACTCATTGGAAAAGCCCCTGATGCTGGGGAAGATTGAGGGCAGGAGGAGAAGGGGATGACAGAGGATGAGATGGTTGGATGGCATCACTGACTCAATGGACATGGGTCTGGGTGGACTCCGGGAGTTGGTGATGGATAGGGAGGCCTGGAGTGCTGTGGTTCTTGGGGTCACAAAGAGGTGGACACAACTGAGCGACTGAACTGAATATTATTAACAAAATGGGGAAACTGGTCTGATTTAGACAGGCAGTACCCTTGTGTGGCTTCCATGGATAGACTTTCATTGTGGCTGTGTTTCAAAGTCAACGTGTTATCCACTCAGTCATGTCCAACTTTTTGTAACTCCATGCTCTGTCCATGGAATCCTCCAGGCAAGAATACTGGAGTGGGCTGTGATGCCCTTCTCCAGGGGATCTTCTTGACCCAGGTATTGAACCAAGGCCTTTTGCATTGCAGGCAGATACTTTAACATCTGAGCTAACAGGGAATATCTTATATAAATATCCTCCATGCCTCTTCAGTTTTCCTATAGCGACTTCTGAACTTTCTTCATTTTCTTCTAACTTGACTATGCCCCTGGTGACCATTATTCAATTTTAGCTCTGACACAACTTTCTACAGTCTGCACAGAGTTACTGGGTCTAGAATTTTAAAAACTATATTTCTCAGATATCTTTGTCAGCTAGTTTACTGTTAATTTCTGCCAAGGGGAGGCAGGGAAATTGAAATGAATGACTCCCTCCCTTCATTTAGTTTCAGAAAGTGTCTCATCAAAAGAGAGCAGCCAACTCCGGCTCCAGCCTCTAGTCTTTTGGTCTTCTGCCACCAACCACAAAGAGGCCCCTCAGAGGTGCCAGTAGCACCTTGGTCTTGGCAGCTAGAGTTACAGCTGTGGGTGCTGTGATGGGACCAGATGCCATGATCTTAGTTTTCTGAATGTTGAGCTTTAAGCCAACTTTTTCACTCTCCTCTTTCACCTTCATCAAGAGGCTCTTTAGTTCTTCTGCACTTCCTGCCATAAGGGTGGTGTCATCTGCATATCTGAGGTTATTGATATTTCTCCCAGCAATCTTGATTCCAGCTTGTGTTTCTTCCAGCCCAGCGTTTCTCATGATGTACTCTGCATATAAGTTAAATAAGCAGGGTGACAATATACAGGCTTGACGTACTCCTTTTCCTATTTGGAACCAGTCTGTTGTTCCATGTCCATTTCTAACTGTTGCTTCCTGACCTGCATACAGGTTTCTCAAGAGACAGGTCAGATGGTCTGGTATTCCCATCTCTTTCAGAATTTTCCACAGTTTATTGTGATCCACACAGTCAAAGGCTTTGGCATAGTTAATAAAGCAGAAAAAGATGTTTTTCTGTAACTCTCTTGCTTTTTTGATGATCCAGCAGATATTGGCAATTTGATCTCTGGTTCCTCTGCCTTTTCTAAAACTAGTCACTCGGTCATGTCTGACTCTTTGCAACTGCATGGACTGTAGCCCACCAGGCTGCTTTGTCCATGCAATTCTCCAGGCGAGAATACTGGAGTGAATATCCAATCCCTTCTCCAGGGGATCTTCCTGACCCGGGTATCAAACCCAGGTCTTCTGCATCACAGGTGGCTTCTTTACTTCTTTACTGTCTTCTTTACTGTATACACTCCATACATTTATTATATACATCATGTGTCATGCATTCTACCACAAGGAGAGGGAGAAACAAAAGAAATAACTTATTCGTTCAATTGGACAGATATGTTGTTGTTTAGTTGTTCAGTTGTGTCTGACCGCATGGACTGTAGCCTACCAGGCTGCTCTGTCCATGCAATTCTCCAGGCAAGAATACTGGAGTGAATATCCAGTCCCTTCACCAGGGGATCTTCCTGACCTGGGTATCAAACCCAGGTCTTCTGCATCACAGCTGGCTTCTTTACTTCTTTACTGTCTTCTTTACTGTATACACTCCATACATTTATTATATACATTATGTGTCATGCATTCTACCACAAGGAGAGGGAGAAACAGAAGAAATAGCTTATTCATTCAATTGGACAGATATGTTGTTTAGTTGTTCAGTTGTGTCTGACTCTTTGCAATCCCATGGACTGTAGCCCACCAGGCTCCTCTGTCCATGGGATTTCACAGGTAAGAATACTGGAGTGGGTTGCCATTTCCTTCTCCAGGACAAAGGTGTAGTTTGATGTCAATTTTATATTTACATATGTAGGAAATTAATTATCAAAGTTCTAGGCAGTGGAAATGAACAAAGATGCATAATGTTTAGATGTAAAAATATGATTGAGCTAAAATCTTAAGAATGAGTAGGATTTAACTGAACATATATAGTAGGTAGGCTTTCTAGGTGGCACTAGTGATAAAGAACCCACCTGCCAATGCAGGAGACATAAGAGATGTGGGTTCAGTCCCTAGGTTGGGAATATCCCCTGGAGAAGGGCATGACAACCCATCCCAGTATTCTTGCTGGAGAAGCCCATGAACAAAGGAACCTGACAGGATACAGTCCATAAGGTCACACAGAGTCAGACATGACTAAAGTGACTTAGTACGCATGCACTCATCCAATAAGTAAGAGGTACTATAAATGACAATTTAGTTATTGTCAAACTTTTCATTGCAATTGCAAAATCACAGAGAAATCTATGGTTCTTTGTGGCTTAGTTGCATCACTAAACATATGATATAAATTATGTCATTAGATAATGCAAAAACAATTAAACACCTAGTTCCCAGTGAGTGAACTATATAAATTAATAAATGCTTCCTTTGTCATGAAGTACAAATGATGTGGGATTCAATAGATACAAAAATATTTGAAGTATCCATAACAAACAATTTAATAAATAAATGTTATGCCATGGACTGTAGCCCGTGAGCCTCCTCTGTCCATGGGATTCTCTGGATAAGGATACTGAAGTGGGGTTGCAATGCCCTCCTCCAAGGCATCTTCCCGACCTGGGAATCAAACGTGCATCTGTTATGTGTCCGGCATTGGCAGGCGGGTTCTTTACCACTAGCGCCTCCTGGGAAGCCTTAAATAAATGCATGTGTTAACAGAAATAATAATATTGATATGTTGATATTTTGAAAGAAATGTAATTTATTCAGCGAAAATAAAAGGAGCTAAATAAAGCTGGAAGGCTAATAACCTTCTATTTCAAATGCATACTTGCTTCTTTGTTGTTCATCGCCAAGGCACAGGCAAGGCCCAGCTAGCACCGTTTCTTAAACTGATACAGAACCCATATCTTCCCTATTTGTCTTTTTGGCTTACACAGTTCCTCATGTGAGGAGACCAGTATGGCCTTGGCAGGAGAAAACTTCCCTCCCTGGAAAAGAGATTGCATCAGTTCAGTTCAGTTGCTCAGTCATGTCCGACTTTTTGTGACCCCGTGGACTACACCACACCAGGCCTCCCTGTCCATAACCGACTTCCAGAGTTTAATCAAACTCATGTCCATTGAGTCGGTGATGCCATCCAACCATTTCATCCTCTGTCATCCCCTTCTCCTCTCGCCTTCAATCTTTCACAGCATCAGGGTCTTTTCCAGTGAGTCAGTTCTTTGCATCAGGTGGCCAAGTGATTGGAGTTTCAGCTTCAGCATCAGGACTTCCAATGAACACCCAGGACTGATCTCCTTTAGGATGGACTGGTTGGAACTCCTTGCAGTCCAAGGGACTCTCAAGAGTCTTCTCCAACACCACAGTTCAAAAGCATCAGTTCTTCAGTGCTCAGCTTTCTTTATAGTCCTATTCTCACATCCATACATGACCACTGGTAAAACCATAGCCTTGACTAGACAGACCTTTGTTGGCAAAATAATGTCTCTGCTTTTTAATATGCTGTCTAAGTCAGTCATAACTTTTCTTCCAAGGAGTAAGCATCTTTTAATTTCATGGCTGACGTCACCATCTGCAGTGATTTTGGAGCCCAAGAAAAAAAGTCTGCCACTGTTTCCATTGTTTCCCCATCTATTTGCCTTGAAGTGATGGGACTGGATTCCATAATCTTAGTTTTTTGAATATTGAGTTTTCAGCCAACTTTTTCACTCTCCTCTTTTACTTTCATCAAGAGGCTCTTTAGGTCTTCTTCCCTTTCTACCATATCATGAGAAACACTGGGCTGGATGAAGCACAAGTTGGAATAAAGATAACTGGGAGAAATATCAATAACCTTAGATATGCAGATGCTGCTGCTGCTGCTGCTAAGTCGCTTCAGTTGTATCTGACTCTGTGCGACCCCATAGACGGAAGCCCACCAGGCTCCCCCGTCCCTGGGATTCTCCAGGCAAGAATACTGGAGTGGGTTTCCAGTTCCTTCTCCAATGCACGAAAGTGAAAATTGAAAGTGAAGCCGTTCAGTCGTGTCCGACCCTTCGCTACCCCATGGACTGCAGCCTATGCAGATGACACCACCCTAATGGCAGAAAGTGAAGAGATTACATAGAGGAGTCAAATTAAATCTCAACAGAAGAAAACATTAAGTGATTTAAGAAGAATAAGAGCTCAGTCATTACTGACTCTTTACAACCCTATGAACTTCAGCCTGCCAGGCTCCTCTGTCCATGGGACTCTCCCAGCAAGAATAGTAGAGTGGGTTGCCATTGACTCCTCCAAGGGAATCTTCCTGACCCAGGGGTCAAACACGTGTCTCCTGCATTGGCAGGTGGATTCTTTACCACTGAGCCCCCTGGGAAGCTCCAAGGTGCCATATATAAGGATTTAGTTTCATCAGAAACTTGGAAGAAACATCTGCACCTACCAGATGTAAAATAGAAGGACAGAGCTTTATGACCATACTTTGACTTTATGCTTAAGCTCAGCATATATATGTTGGTATGGTAAATAATGGATTGTCACAACAGATCCTTCTTAGATGATATAAAGCCTCTCTGTTAATTAGTCATAGTGGTAGCCCTTCCCATTTTGCTGCCAATAACAATTACTCAGTTATTCTTCAGAGAGGAAAAGCAAGTCCTGATAAGGTGGAAGCCGACATAGCAAGAACAAACTCATTCACATTTTGCTTTCCAATTAGGTCTTTAAACCTAGCTGATGAGGCATTTGGTAATTTCCACTTACAGTGGCAAATAAAAGGAGCAGCTGCAGCTCTAGCTGCAGCAACAGTATTCTCAGAACATAGTCACTGAAAAAGCCTCATGTTAACTTCAAACTCATATTTTGTCAGTTAAAATTCATGCCTCTAATCCCCTCACTGGATCACTGCTTTGTTGAAAAGTAGTATCATTTACAATCCTGACAGCAGGGGATTGGGGTGCCAGGAACTGCAAATGTGTTGTCATCTGACTTCAGCAGCAGTTTAGGAGTCCAAAGAACAATGCAACATATTTTCAACAAGGAAAATTCCTTACAAAGCTAAAAACAGAAAACCAGATATGTATACAGAATAAACGTAAAACGTGGTAAGGCCTTCACTAAATAGCTTTTCATTGATTTTTTCATATTCTTTTCTTTCTGATTATTTCACCAAATAAGATTTTAAGTGCATTCTCCCTTTCCATCCCAACAAGTATTTCCACCAAATCTGTGATCACAATAGAAGGCTTCAAATAAAAATTATTATGCATTTTTTAATTTAGTACTTTCAAGTACTTATTGAAGATTTTAAAATCAAATAGTGATAACCTAAGAAGAAGGGTAGGAGACTCAGAATTCCAAGCCTGTTACATTATGCAAAGTTACACACAGGTAAAGCCAGTGTATTCATTCATAGATTCTAAAAAAGTATAGATGCAAATGTGAATTCTAGACCTATATTCTTTGTGCTTAAGGATAAGAAAGGGTCACTCAACTTTGTTCCTTAAACTTTCTTATTGATCCCTCATGCCTCTCTTCTATTCACATCAATTAGACAAGAAAAAGGAATAATTAATTCAGCTTCCTTGACACTAATAAGATCATGTTCCCAGGTAAGTGCAGGCATCAGCGACTACAGCCAACTCTGTAGACTTATGTCTTGGCATACGTTCAGGTGCACTGTGACAAGATTCAGAATTTGTCTTAGTGGGGAGAAACAGGTCACAAGCTCAAAACTTCCAGAGGTTTCTACATTGGAGGATTTGGCTTTGCTTCCTTTTGACATGCTATGCTTTTAAGTTTATAATTCTGTGGGACACAGTGGCAGTGATACAGTCCAGGATTCAGGTATGTCTCTTTTGCACAGCGGGATGTGGGACTATGCTCCTTGGCTATCTATTGAGACATTCATAGTTTTCTTTGTTCACCCAGATTACCACTGGCATGCTTTGGACAAGTCTTTCTCTAGGTATTTCTTTGCTACCATTAGACTTAATTTCAGGACATATTGGGACTTGAGAGTGTTCAAGGCTTTCTAAAGCTCTGTCTGCCTTCAATGACCTGCACAAATGTTCCTTTAGTGAAACCTTACTATCTGTCCAGGCAGAGCCTCCTTCTCAAATCACCTTCTGAACTCATATTTTTCTTTCACCCCATCACCTGTTTTAAGACCAGGGAATTATTTGTTAGTCCGGAATAGGATGGTCTCTTATTCTTAAAATACCATTTCCCTCTTAGCTTTTGGTAATATTCTGAATTGCTTTTGATTCCCTAAAGGCTTAGCTTGCTTAGCTATCTATAAACCTCTTACATTTTTTTTTTCCTGAAGACAACCCATACAGAAATTCTTATTCCTTGATGTTAAGTTGGACTGCTAAGGGAGAAAAAGGAGGAAGAACCAAAAGATAGAGAAAATAGTTGATGTCTAAAAATACCTTTGCATGTTCTGTCTATCCATATTGTCCACTTAAAATTTGAGCAAAAGCTATTGAAATTGGGGGAAATCAAGTGCAATGCCTACTTATTTTGTAAAAATGAAACACTTTCCCTATTTACAGTCCTTATTTTCTTCTAACTAATTTTTGTAATATGGCTAGTTGTCATTAAACCCAGAATGTTATTTCTTTGATATCCTCACCTGACCAATTTTCTGTCAGAGGGGTTTAACCTAGAATCCATGAATGGGGTACAGGCAGTTCATGAATCAAGGTGGGAAAATATTAGCTACATCTATGTTTCCACTAACCTTTAACTGAAAATTAATATTGTCCTGCATTATAAATATAGATAATAAACTATGGTAGCATTAATGTTTGTGACTTAGTAACCGATATAAATTACTGACACATTCATGTAATAGTACACCTTATGGAAATCTTAATATGTGTTTGGTTTAAACATTATACAATTTCAGAAGTTATTAAAACTACTAGATCTTGTTATTTAGTACATTAATAAAGAAGTAGGTATATTATTATCTATTTTGGTCTTAAAATGTTATAGCAAAATCTCAGTATAACTAGTTTCCTATATAATTGCATGCATTTTGTTATTTTCAATTAAAACATTATTTAAATAATGGGTACATAATCTTTACCAAATGGCCAAAGGGATATATGTCACACACACAAAAGTTTAGGAATCCAACATGTGACTGTAGCTTCTGATGGATCCAGATGTATTTCTGTATTATCTATGTCACCGGCAGAACACAATTATGAAGGTTTTTACTTCGTGACTTGATTTTTTTCTGATTGTTGATTTGAAATCTCCTTGTGTAGAAATATGGTTAAACAAGAAAAAGAAATAATGTAATGTCTTTTTCTATTTGACCAAAAAGGAGAAAGTAATTATGCTTCACTAACAGTCAGTGAATGGAGTGACACTGATGCCCTCACTGGCTACACATATCTGTCAAGTCACTTGTCACTTATGATGTGGAAGGATTCCTAAGAAAGGCAGTGTTGTTATAAAGAGTTGATAATGATGGCCTCATTAATCTTTCAATAGCAGATCATTACAATATATTGCACTTTTTATGCTATAAGATGCCCTTAATATGGTTAAATATCTTTCTTGGAAAAGAATCTTTAATAGTAAATCCACGGTCATTTGTAAATGTAATAGATTGAGTTTAAGGAGGAGCCATACAGCTTCTAGTCTCACATTCTTTTTTTTTTTTTTCATTTTACAAATATGAGTAAATGTTTCAAATTTTTGCTGACCTTTTTTGTAACAAGTTATCAGGTTGCTACCAAGAGGTTATATTAAAAAACAGTAAATACTGACAGTTAACCTGCCATTTCAATCTAAAGCTAACATTTCAATATTAACAGAGCCAGTAACCTCTGTTCAAAGGCAAGTTTTCCCAGGAGAGACTAGTTTAAAAGGGATGCTAGAAAAGTTTTCCATCTGTATGTTATTTTATTGCCAAAAATTATTATATGCTACCTGTATGTGACAATTTCAAAACACTGCAACAAGATTTAGAAGCTTGTTAACAAGCTTTTCAGAAGCTTGTTAACAAGTTTCTAAATTAAAATTTTCAGTGGTTTTATTTGGTAAAAATATAAAATAATGAAATAGTTTGGAAGAACTTCATAGGATCATGGAAACTAGAAATTTTCTGTTTGTATTTCAGCAAAACTCTATATATAATTGGAAAAGTGGATTGAAGAAACAGTTCTTTAATAATTGCACTTAAAATGCTGATTTATAAATAAAATTATTATCAAAATATATTTTGGTTAAAGCTTTCAGTCAAGCTAGAAGTGTATTACAAATTTGTACTGATACATAATTCTGCTAAAGTGGTTCTACTTCTGGCTGATTTCAACTTTTAACTATTATTTTCAAAAGAATTGCAAGCGGAAACACCACATTGTTTTTTTCCACAAAACTTCAACTAACATCACACGAAAACATTATTCCATAAATAAATATTCCAAACCAGTGATACTTTTGGGCTTACGTGGTGGCTCAGACAGTAAAGGATTCACCTACAATGCAGGAGACACGGGTTTGATCCCTGGGTCAGGAAGATCCCCTGGAGAAGGTAATGGGTACCCACTACAGTATTCTTGCCTGGAGAATTCCATGGGCAAAGGAGCTGGCAGGCTACAGTCCATGGGGTTGCAAAGAGTCAGACACGACTGAGTAACTTTTATTTCACTTCAAGGGAAAGATTAAATGAAAATAAAGCACTTTAACTGTACAGTGTCAACTTTGCTTTTTGTCCATGGTTGGAGCTAGGAATGTATATATATATATATATATTTTTTTCTCATTCAAAACATTTACTGACCCTTCCTTTGTCTCATTCTGACTGGCCCCTTTCTATCAGTTCCCTTCATGTATGAAAATTAATCTTTCTAATCTCCCAGACTAAATAGATTCTTTGCAGCCAAAGATGGAGAAGCTCTATACAGTCAGCAAAAACAAGACTGGGAGCTGATTGTGGATCAGATCATGAATTATTGCCAAATTCAGACTGAAATTGAAGAAAGTGGAGAAAACCACTAGACCATTCAGGTATGACCTAAATCAAATCCCTTATGACTATATAGTAGAAGTGAGAAATAGATTTAATAGACAGAATACCTGATGAACTATGGATGGAGGTTCGTGACATTGTAAAGGAGACAGGAATCAACACCATCCCCAAGGAAAACAAATGCAAAAAGCAAAATGGCTGTCTGAGGAGGCCTTACAAATAGCTGGGAAAAGAAGAGAGGTGAAAAGCAAAACAGAAAAGGAAAGATATTCCCATCTGAAAGCAGAGTTCCAAAGAACAGCAAGGAGAGATAAGAAAGCCTTCCTCAGTGATCAATGCAAAGAAATAGAGGAAAACAATAGAATGGGAAAGACTAGAGATCTTTTCAAGCAAATTAGAGTTACCAAGGGAAGATTTATGCAAAGATGGGCTCAATAAAAGACAGAAATGGTAGGGACCTAACAGAAGCAGAAGATAATAAGAAGAGATGGCAAGAATACACAGAAAAATTATACAAAAAAGTTCTTCATGACCCAGACAATCATGATGGTATGATCACTCACCTAGAGCCAGACATCCTGGAATGTGAAGTCAAGTGGGCCTTAGAAAGCATCACTACAAAAAAAGCTAGTGGAAGTGATGGAATTTCAGTGGAGCTATTTCAAATCCTGAAAGATGACACTGTGAAAGTGCTGCACTCAATATGCCAGCAAATATGGAAAACTCAGCAGTGGCCACAGGACTGGAAAAGGTCAGTTTTCATTCCAATCCCAAAGAAAGGCAATGCCAAAGAATGCTCAAACTACCGCACACTTGAACTCATCTCACACGCTAGTAAAGTAATGCTTAAAATTCTCCAAGCCAAGCTTCAGCAATATGTGAACCGTGAACTTCCAGATGTTCAAGCTGGTTTTAGAAAAGGCAGAGGAACCAGAGATCAAGTTGCCAACATCCGCTGGATCATTGAAAAATCAAGAGAGTACCAGAAAAACATGTACCTCTGCTTTATTGACTATGCCAAAGCCTTTGTGTGGATCACAATAAACTGTGCAAAATCCTGAAAGAGATGGAAATACCAGACCACCTGATCTGCCTCTTGAGAAACCTGTATGCAGGTCAGGAAGCAACAGTTAGGACTGGACATGGAACCACAGACTGGTTCCAAATAGGAAAAGGAGTACGTCAAGGCTGTATATTGTCACCCTGCTTATTTAACTTATATGCAGAGTACATCATGAGAAATGCTGGGCTGGAGGAAGCACAAGCTGGAATCAAGATTGCTGGGAGAAATATCAATAACTTCAGATATGCAGATGACACCACCCTTATGGCAGAAAGTGAAGAGCTAAAGAGCCTCTTGATGAAAGTGAAAGAGGAGAGTGAAAAAGGTGGCTTAAGGCTCATTATTCAGAAAACTAAGATCATGGCACTGGTCCCATCACTTCATGGCAGATAGATGGGGAAACAGTGAAAATAGTGGCTGACTTTATTTTTCTGGGCTCCAGAGTCATTGCAGATGGTGACTTCAGCCATGAAATTAAAAGATGCTTACTCCTTGGAAGGAAAGTTATGACCAACCTAGACATCATATTAAAAATCAGAGACATTACTTTGCCAACAAAGGTCCATCTAGTCAAGGCTATGGTTTTTCCAGTGGTCATGTATGGATGTGAGAATTGGACTATAAAGAAAGCTGAGCACCGAAGAATTGATGCTTTTGAACTGTGGTGTTGGAGAAGACTCTTGAGAGTCCCTTGGACTGCAAGGAGATCCAACCAGTCCATCCTAAAGGAGATCAGTCCTGGGTGTTCATTGGAAGGACTGATGTTGAAGCTGAAACTCCAATACTTTCGCCACCTGATGCGAAGAGCTGACTCATTGGAAAAGACCCTGATGCTGGGAAAGATTGAGGGCAGGAGGAGAATGGGACAACAGAGGATGAGATGGTTGGATGGCATCATTGACTCGATGGACATGGGTTTGGGTGGACTCAGGGAGTTGGTGATGGACAGAGAGACCTGGCGTGCTGCGGTTCATAGGGTCACAAAAAGTCGGACATGACTAAGCAACTGAAGTGAACTGAATCTTCCAATATAAGGTGCCTGACTTGCTTTGGTTAATGAAATGTGAGTGGAGGTGATATGTGCTAATTTCTAGGAGAAGATTTAAAGCCATTACATGGTTCTATATGAATGTAAATTAGAAAATGCTGAGCCATGCTCAGTCACTAAGTTGCGTCTGACTCTTTGCGACCTCATGCACTGCACCCAGCCGAACTCCTCCATCCATAGAATTTTCCAGGCATTGATACTGGAGTGGGTTGGCATTTTCCTCCTCTAGGTTATCTTCCCCTCTCCAGGATTGAACCTGAATCTCCTGTGTCTCCCGTATTGGCAGGCAGATTCTTTACCATGGAGCCACCTGGAAAGCCCATATAGAAAACACCGCCATATAAAATAGGGGTAATGAGTAATATACTTTCTTGACTTCCAAATTCCATCTTTAGTACCTCTCCTGTAACCCAGCTAGCCTACTTCACTCTTTAGAACATTTTGTTATTGTTGTTTTTCGGTCGTCAAGTAGTATCCGACTCTTCACAAACCCATGGACTTCACAAACCCAGCAGCCCATGCTTCCTTGTCCTTAACCATCTCCTGGAGTTTGCCTAGTATCTTCTATGTATATTAGAACATATTTTATAATTATTTTCCTTATCCTCTCTTCTCAATTATTATTATGATTTTTCTTGTCTTTTCTATTATCATGAGTAAATATAAAATGAATATATACATAAATTTATATATAAATATACAAACCATTTTAGCTTCAAAAAATGTTTTAAAATACAGTGGTCTCCCCATAAAAGCTATAAATATTCTTTACAGTCGTAACCTGTTAATTAATATTCTCCACTTTTCACATATTTGTCCTCAAGTAGAAAGTTTAGATTTTGGTAAATCAAGATTGTTTTTCCATAACGCATGGATCACTGGACTAGAGTCTATGATTTTTAAGTTCTAGTCCTGGTTTAGCTACTGATTAATGAATATATTAATTACATACTCTGGTTATCAATTTTCCTTTCTTCAAAATGAAAGAACTGCATTCTCTTGTCTCTACTATTCTTCTCAGATTTCTACTGAAAGGAGATGTGTCTCTTAAATATTTACATTGCCTGCCTTTATATATATTCATTTTACAGATATAGGCATTTTTAGTTCAGTTCAGTCGCTCAGTGGTGTCTGACTCTTTGCGACCCCATCAACTGCAGCACACCAGGCCTCCCTGTCCATCACCAATTCCTGGAGTTCACCCAAACCCATGTCCATTGAGTCAGTAATGCCATCCAACCATCTCATCCTCTGTCGTCACCTTCTCCTCCTGTCCCCAATCTTTCCCAGCATTGGGGTCTTTTCCAATGAGTCAACTCTTCACATGAGGTGGCCAAAATATTGGAGTTTCAGCTTCAACATCAGTCCTTCCAATGAACACCTAGGACTGATCTCCTTTAGGATGGACTGCTTGGATCTCCTTGCAGTCCAAGGGACTCTCAAGAGTCTTCTCCAACACCACAGTTCAAAAGTATCAATTCTTTGGTGCTCAGCTTTCTTCACCATCCCAATTTCACATTCGTACATGACTACTGGAAAAACCATAGCCTTGACTAGACGGACCTTTGTTGGCAGAGTAATGTCTCTGCTTTTAAATATGCTATCTAGGTTGGCCATAACCTTTCTTCCAAGGAGTAAGTGTCTTTTAATTTCATGGCTCAATCACCATCAGCAGTGATTTTGGAGCCCCAAAAAATAAAGTTTGATGCTGTTTCCACTGTTTCCCCATCTATTTCCCATGAAGTGATGGGACTGGATGTCATGATCTTAGTTTTCTGAATGTTGAGCTTTAAGCCAACTTAGGAGATTGCCTAATTGGTTTTCTTCTGCCATTTTTGACCCAAACTATTTTTATCAAAAATTAGACAGAAGAAAATATTAATAATCATGATATATCTCTAAATCTTGAGGCTCCTCTATTAAAATCTACAGTTTTTAATGTGTTTTATGAATTGTTCAGTCTTTGTTACTCAAGTGGGAGTACTTTAAGGGCATAATCATCTTGACAAATTCATCTTTGTATTTTCATAACACATGAAACAAACTGCCTTGCATGTTGAGGTCTGTAAAAATGTTTATTGGATTGAAACAAAAGAAATAATGATTCAGATTTCTATCACTGTTTTCCTGGAAAAGGATTGATTTTCTGGAATCCCCAATTCAGAAACACAATTCAGCTTCACGGCAAATACTAAAACTAAAACTGAAAAAATAACTTCATATAATCAACTTTTAGGCTGATTTTCCTCCAGTAGAAAATAAGATAATAACATGGAAGAATGGAGAAATACAGTTATTAGAAGTGGGAGATAATATCTCTGTCATATAGGAGATAATAAACATTTTACTTAGTGGCCAAAAATAAGAATACTTAAAAGAGTTACCTTTCTACAGCAACTTAGAAGTTTCTCTCTTCTAATTTTATGATAAGTTACTGTTCCTGTAGATAATAATTGTGACTACCCTTATAAAATCATAATCTGTGAGTTTACTATTTAATTCTGAGCTCCTTTGCCTTCACTACTTCCATCTGCTTTGAGTATAACTGATGATGTTGAGATTCTTTGCAGCATCATTGCCTCATGTACTTTGTATGCATGAAGCAGATGTAATCTCAGATGATCAGGCATCTATTACTCCTATGAGAAAATACCTACAATAGGCAATTAATTGTACTTCAGATTCTCTTTAGTCATTTATAGAAGATTTAACAGTACTGTTCATGGACATTCTATTGATCTTTATGTGTGGCTAATTTATCTTCCCTTTCCTATGACTGAAGATAATGTAGAGCATAATTTTTTTTCTTTGTTTTCAACAGATTATCATGTACTCAATTTCCTTTCTCCCACCCTCCTTAAAATGTTATGGAATTTATTTAGAAAGTCCAGCATTTCTGCATATATGAAAGGCTTGACTCTTGTTACTACATAAAGGCATTTACAAAGAAATAGAAGTGTGAGCCTAATTAAAATAAATAAATAAATAAAAGCAATGCCCTTGAAATTCTCTCTTCAGTTGCACAGAGTTTCCCCTCATAAACCAGAGCACAAAGTCTTCAAAGAAATTCTCCCTTACCTTCCTTCTCATTTTCTTGTCAACACACACAAACATATACGCAAAGGTGCTGCAGAGGCTTAAGACTGTCCGGTATTGCAGAAAATACCGCCTTTCCCTTTATAGACCCTGTCATAGTCTAAGATTATTTTGTGACAAGAATAGTAGTTCTATGAGAACAGGGATAGAGAAGGGAACTTATACACTGTATTCTCTTTATTTTCAAAAATATCCATTCCAGAAAATTATGAAGGGAGTGATGAGTTTGCATGAATTATCTTAAGCTTTTTCCTCCAGCAACAGCCAAGAGTTTTTACAAAGAAGCAGGGAGTGAGAACCCTGAAAACAATGTGATCTTCACTATTTAAACTAGGATTCCTAAACTTTAATCAGCTTCTGGGAGCATCCTCCAAAATGCATTTTTCTAATTTTCCTGGAGAATTTTTTTTCCTACTTAATGTCTATCGTATCAAGTTTTAAAAGTGAATGCTAATTCATACATATTTTGCAAAAGGCAGAAAAAGTAAAAAAAACAAAAACAAAACAAAAACTCAGTTAGGTAGTAACTTGAGTTTTGGGAGTTTCACTTCTTATTCTGTTTTTCCTTATCACAAAGTATACCTCTTAGTATTCCAAAAGAAGTCCAAGATTTGCATATAAATCTAATTGTGTTTACTCATGCAAAACTTTCCAGTTCATGACAAACTATCCATAGATATTAAAATTAATTTGTGAGGGAAGAGCCATTGTATTCAGAGACAGAAAGTGTCAAGCTTCCTCTTCCTTTACATTATAACACCACTTAGCTGTACACAAAGTGGACTTAGGATAAATGCTAAACATTTACCTAAGAAAAGGGATATATGTCTGAGAAACATGTATCTATGAACTGTGTCACACGTATCTATGGACTTTTGCATATGTGCTTCATATTTTATTATTAACAATGGAAGTGATAGGATTTACATATTTAAAATAGATTGATCAAAATAAATCATTTAAAACTGAGGTAATCGAAGTATTTTTTAATCACTGTCAGTCAGTCAATTCAGTCCCAAAGTCGTGTCCGATTCTTTGCGATCCCATGAACCGCAGCACTCCAGGCCTCCATGTCCATCAGCAACTCCCGGAGTCCACCCAAACCCATGTCCATCGAGTCAATGATGCCATCCAACCATCTCATCCTCTGTCGTCCCCTTCTCCTGAACTCAAACTTTCCCAGCATCAGGGTCTTTTCCAATGAGTCAGCTGTTTGCATCAGGAGGCCAAAGTATTGGAGTTTCAGCTTCAACATCAGTCCTTCCAATGAACACTCGGGACTGATCTCCTTTAGGATGGACTGGTTGGAGCTCCATGCAGTCCAAGGGACTCTCAGGAGTCTTCCCCAACACCACAGTTCAAAAGCATCAGTTCTTTGGCGCTCAGCTTTCTTTATAGTCCAACTCTCACATCCATACATGACCACTGGAAAAACCATAGCCTTGACTAGACGGACCTTTGTAGACAAAGTAATGTCTCTGCTTTTTAATATGCTGTCTAGGTTGGTCATAACTTTCCTTCCAAGGAGTAAACGTCTTTCAATTTTATGTCTGCAATCATCATCTGCAGTGATTTTGGAGCCCAGAAAAATAAAGTCAGTGACTGTTTCCACTGTTTGCCCATCTATCTGCCATGAAGTGATGGGACTGGATGCCATGATCTTAGTTTTCTGAATGTTGAGCTTTAAGCCAACTTTTTCACTCTCCTCTTTCACTTTCATCAAGAGGCTCTTTAGTTCTTCTTCACTTTCTGCCATAAGGATGGTGTCATCTGGATATCTGTGTTTATTGATATTTCTCCCAGCAATCTTGATTCCAGCTTGTGCTTCTTTCAGCCCAGAATTTCTCATGATGTACTCTGCATATAAGTTAAATAAGCAGGGTGACAATATACAGCCTTGACGTACTCCTTTTCCTATTTGGAACCAGTCTGTTGTTCCATGGCCAGTTCTAACTGTTGCTTCCTGACCTGCATCCAGGTTTCTCAAAAGGCAGATCAGGTGGTCTGGTATCCCCATCTCTTCCAGAACTTTCCACAGTTTATTGTGGTCCACACAGTCAAAGGCTTTGGCATAGTTAATAAAGCAGAGGTACATGTTTTTCTGGAACTCTCTTGCTTTTTTGATGATCCAGCGGATCTTGGCAATTTGATCTCTGGTTCCTCTGCCTTTTCTAAAACCAGCTTGAACATCTGGAAGTTCACAGTTCATGTGCTGTTGAAGCCTGGCTTGGAGAATTTTGAGCATTACTTTACTAACATGTGAGATGAGCGCAATTGTGCAGTTGTTTGAGCATTCTTTGGCATTGCCTTTCTTTGGGATTGGAATGAAAACTGACCTTTTCTAGTCCTGTGGCCACTGCTGAGTTTTCCAGATTTGCTGAAATATTGAGTGCAGCACTTTCACAGCATCATCTTTGAGGATTTGAAAGAGCTCCACTGGAATTCCATCACCTCCACTAGCTTTGTTTGTAGTGATGCTTTCTAAGGCCCACTTGACTTTACATTCCAGGATGTCTGGCTCTAGGGGAGTGATCACACTATTGTGATTATCTGGGTTGTGAAGATCTTTTTTATAAAGTTCTTCTGTGTATTCTTGCCACCTCTTCTTAATATCTTCTGCTTTTGTTAGGTGCATACCACTTCTTTCCTTTATCGAGCCCATCTTTGCATGAAATGTTCCCTTGGTTTCTCTAATTTTCTTGAAGAGATCTCTAGTCTTTCCCAATCTGTTGTTTTCCTCTATTTCTTTGCATTGATCTTCTTTGCATTATATCTACTACTGTGGGCAGGAATCCCTTAGAAGAAATGGAGTAGCCATCATGGTCAACAAAAGAGTCCGAAATGCAGTACTTGGATGTAATCTCAAAAACGACAGAATGATCTCTGTTCGTTTCCAAGCCAAACCATTCAATATCACGGTAATCCAAGTCTATGCCCTGACCAGTAATGCTGAAGAAGCTGAAGTTGAATAGTTCTATGAAGACCTACCAGACCTTTTAGAACCAACACTCCAAAAAGATGTCCTTTTCATTATACGGACTGGAATGCAAAAGTAGGAAGTCAGGAAACACCTGGCATAACAGGCAAATTTGGCCTTGGAGTACAGCATGAAGCAGGGCAAAGGCTAGTAAAGTTTTGCCAAGAGAACGCACTGGTCATAGCAAACACCCTCTTCCAACAACACAAGCGAAGCCTCTACACATGGACATCACCAGATGATCAACACCGAAATCAGATTGATTATATTCTTTGCAGCCAAAGATGGAGAAGCTCTATACAGTCAGCAAAAACAAGACTGGGAGCAGACTGCGGCTCAGATCATGAACTCCTTATTGCCAAATTCAGACTTAAATTGAAGAAAGTAGGGAAAACCACTAGACCATTCAGGTATGACCTAAATCAAATCCCTTATGATTATACAGTGGAAGTGACAAATAGATTTAAGGGACTAGATCTGATAGACAGAATGCCTGATGAACTATGGACAGAGGTTCATGACATTGTACAGGAGACAGGGATCAAGACCATCCCCATGGAAAAGTAATGCAAAAAAGCAAAATGGCTGTCTGAGGAAGCCTTACAAATTGCTGGGAAAAGAAGAGAAGTGAAAAGCAAAGGAGAAAAGGAAAGATATTCCCATCTGAATGCAGAGTTCCAAAGAATAGCAAGGAGAGATAAGAAAGCCTTCCTCAGTGATCAGTGCAGAGAATTAGGTGCATAATCACCATAAAATCAAATCCCATACCTGCTGAGTGGGTGATCCACAAACTGAAGAACAATAATACCAAACAAGTTCTCCCACTGTTGTAAATGTTCTGAACCCTGCATCTGGTTTCGCAGCCCGGGGATCCGAGAAAGGGAGTAGGAATATTCAGGGAATCGGATCTTGAACTACAGTGGAATTCAGTTATAGGACTTCCACAGGACTAGCGGTAACAGAAACTCTAGTCTTGGAGGGCACAAACAAAATCTTGTACATACCAAGACCCAGAGGAAAGGAGCAGTGACCCTGCAGGTGACTGAATCTAAACTATCTGCTACTGTTGGATTTGAGGCTTATATTGATAGGGCCTGACCACAAAGATGGGGACACTGGAAGCAGCAGTCCTGGAAGCCCATAAACCCAAGGACTGCGTTGCCTCAGTCCAAACAACTTTCCAGGAGGAAGAGAAACCCCACCCATCAATAGATAAGTGGATTACACATTTATTGAGGAAGGCCCTGCCCACCAGAGCACAACCCAGCTTTTCTCATATATATATATACATATATATATATATATGTATATATATATATATATTTATGTACGTATGTATGTATAATACATATATCAAAGTTAACTTATGAATATTTGCCTAGCTAAAAAATTTATGACATTTTGATTTTACTATTTGACTTAGTATGAATAGAATGCTAGATTTCTAATTAAAAACATGCAACAAGCAACAAAGTTTTGCTGTATAGGAAAGGGAACTAGACAATATTTTGTAATAACCTATAATGGAAAATAATTTTAAAAATAACATATGTGTAGATGCATAACTCAACAAACTTTATGTGTACTTGAAACATTGTAAGTTAACTATACCTCAAAAAAAAAAAAAAAAAAGGAAAAAAATAAAAACTAAGATCATGGCATCCAGTCCCATATCTTCATGGAAAATAGAACAGGGAAAAATGGAAGCAGTGACAGATTCTATTTTCTTGGGTTTCAAAAACAGCCAAAAAATTAAAAGATGCTTCCTTCTTGGGAAGAAAGCTATGACAAACCAAGATAGCATATTAAAAAGCAGATATCACTTTGCCAGCAAACATCTGTGTAGTCAAAGCTATGGCTTTTCCAGTAGTCATGTGAGTTGGACCATAAAAAGGCTGAGTGCCGAAGAACTGATGCTTTAGAATTGTGGTGCTGGAGAAGACTCTTGAGAGTCCCTTGGACTACAAGGAGACCAAACCAGTCAATCCTAAAAGAAAGAAATCCTGAGTATTCCTTGGAAGAACTGACGCTAAAGCTCCGATATTTTCACCACCTGATGCAAGGAACCAGCTCATTGGAAAAGACCCTGGTGCTAAGAAAGATTTAAGGCAAAAAAAGAAGGGGGCAGGAAAGGATGAGATGGTTGGATAGCATCACTGACTCGGTAGACATGAATCTGAGCAAACTCGGGGAGATCATGAAGGACAGGGGAGCCTGGAGTGCTGCTGTCCATTGGGTCACAAAGAATCAGACATGACTTAGTGACTGAAAAACAAACAAACAAAAAAATCAGTATTTCTGGCTATAATCAAGAAATTAAATTCTCATATTTTTAATATTTTTAATGAGGTTGAATTCAGTAGATGTGATATTTATGTATTCAGTTATGTCTTATCCTAGGTGTAATGCTTATTTTTCTGCTAAGGCAAGCCATAAGGCTTTCCACAAATTATGTACTTTAAGATAGACAGAATAAGATACTTCCTGTAAATGTAATGAACTTCTGTATTTTGACAGTGCCTTCTCCATTTCCCATTAGCTCTCTTTAGTCCCAGCAATCCCACTGCTGGGCATATACATCGAGGAAACAAGAACTGAAGAGACACGTGTACTGTTCATCGTAGCACTGTTTATAATAGCCAGGACATGGAAGCAACCTAGATGTCCATCAACAGACAAATGGATAAAAAAGCTGTGATACATATACACAATGGAATATTACTCAGGCATCAAAAAGAATACATTTGAATCAGTTCTAATGAGGTGGATGAAACTGGAGCCCATTATACAGAGTGAAGTAAGCCTGAAAGAAAAACACCAATACAGTATACTAACGCATATATATGGAATTTAGAAAGATGGTAACAATAACGCTATATGTGAGACAGAAAAAGAGACACAGATACATAGAACAGTCTTTTGGACTCTGTGGGAGAAGGTGAGGGTGGGACGATCTGAGAGAATAGCATTGAAACATGTATATTATCATATGTGAAACAGAACATCAGTCCAGGTTCGATGCATGAGACAAGTGCTCAGGGCTGGTGCAATGGGATGACCCAGAGGGATGGGATGGGGAGGGAGGTGGGAAGGGGGTTCAGGATGGGGAGCACATGTAAACCCATGGCTGATTCATGTCAATGTATGGCAAAAACCACCACAATATTGTAAAGTAATTAGCCTCCAACTAAAATAAACAAATTAATTAAAAAACAAACAAACAAAAAAGAAATTGCAAAGCTCAATGCTTATTACTTGGAAGTCTATCACATTATTTCTACAGCTGACCTTCTCTGGAAAAAAAAAAAAACAATTGACACAGTATCTACTGATGCAGGTAGAGTAATAATGTCAAAAAAAAAAAAGATAACAAAGGTAATTTTTCCATTAAATATGGGGAAAAAACTTCAAGGTTACCATTTCTTATATTCATAGCTTTCTCAAATCTGCTGTCTAGGCCTATACTTGTTATCATGGGGAAAGGAGAGAGAAATTTGAAATTATATTTCTGTGCACAGCTTAATAGCATAAGTGATATACTGAATTGCACTTGATTTATCATTTTGTCTGGTGGCTCAATCGGTAAAGAAACTGCCTGCAAGGCAGGAGACCTGAGTTCAATATCTGGGTATGGAAGATTCCCTGGAGCAGGAAATGGCAATCAACTTCAGTATTTTTGCCTGGAGAACTCCATGGACAGAGAAGGCTGGTGGGCTACAGAAATGGGGTCACAAAGAGTCAGACACGACTGAGTGACTTTCACTTCACTTATATTTCATCGCCCATCCTTTTGTTAGAGGTTTTAGACTATGGGCTTATTTCATCCAAAGTGCTATACTGGTCATTCATGATTTTATGCTCTGTAATATATTTGATATCATGAACATAGCAGTTAAGGAAGAAGATATGTTTGGCCTAAAATTTCAAGTAATTTTTTTAAAAAAATAGCATTTGACTTTGGAAGGAGCTGAATTGTTTGAAAAGATTTGTTCTTATCAATTCAAATAAGAAAATTTTAAATTTAAAAACTATTATTAACAAAAGTCAGAAATCCTGGCATTTCTCTTTCAAAGTGAGTCATCTGGAAAATTAACACAAATTTGAGTTTAAAATAATTATCTGTTATCAAAGAAAACTTCGATAATCTTTGAAAAGGCCCCAAAGGAGATACAACATTTCATACTTATGAAATGAGAATTGCCTTTCACACTTATATATGTATATCTCAATGTTTTTGTGTGTTTGTTTATAACTAAGACCTCTATTCTTAAGTTACTAAAATGTAGAGAAAATAAAAACTAATGGATGTTTATAATACACTCATAGGCAATAAAGTTAATTCTGCTTATTTCATTCAAATGTCTATTTTCCAGCTGGTAATGACAGAAATATCAGATCCTCTTTTAAAAAAGCAGTCAATAGATAACCTAAAATCAATAGAGTTTGCATATGTCCATTCAAGGATAGAATCTAGCTTTGAAACTAAAGATGATAGCCACTTCTTAAATGCTACTTTGTACAGATAACCTCTGTGACAGTTGCATTACAAGTAAATTTTCTGCCCTTGAAGTCAATGAGAGCTCTGTTCCTGGAAATGTGACAACGAATTGACTTAACTCTGGTATTGTATATTTTATTGTTTAGTTATAAGGCCTTTCTCATGGATATTGGGAGTTGACAAAAGTTTTTTGATAGGAGAATAATTATTTACTAAACGTAATACAATAATTACATGAAACATACCATACTTAATATACCTGCAATTAAGTGATAAAAATTATGCTCTGTAACTCTATACTGCTAGTGTTAAAACTAAAGATCTTTCAATACAGCAAATGCTTAATGCTTAAAAAGAATAATTACAAAAGGTTTGCTTTCTAATTGATAATATCATGTAATATGTCATCAAGGTACCATGATATTTTATTCTTCATATGTTCTTATTCTGGAAACCATTAAGACTATATGCAATCTAAATTTAAGTTGTTTAGGACTAATCCTGTAATGTCTACTGGAATCTTTACACTAATAAGATTTTCATAATTAAATCACAATTTTATTTCTAGAGGAGTAACATGAGATTTTTAGCATCTAGGGCTAACAGTGAGAGTAAATGTATTTCAACACATGTAACTTTCTTTATAGCCTTTAAAACATAATCAACTAGAAGAGTTATTATAATAAATATTATAATATGATATTCATACAAAAACTAAATTTTAATAATCATTAGAAACAGTCACAGAAACAGACACAGCATTGCAAATAAACAATAATCCAATAAAAAAGAGGGGGAGTAGCCGATATAGGTATTTTGCCTTTGAGGTAGGAGATTGAATAAATTCCTAGAGTTAATTTGTCAGCTTTTACAACTGTTAATACATCATGGGAAATGTAAGGCTGGATGAAGCACAAGTTGGAATCAAGATTGCTGAGAGAAATATCAATAACCTCAGATATGCAGATGACACCACCCTTACGGCAGAAAGTGAAGAAGAACCAAAGAGCCTCTCAATGAAAATGAAAGAGGAGAGGGAAACAGTTGGCTTAAAACCCAACATTCAGAAAACTAAGATCATGGCATCTGGTCCCATCATTCATGGCAAATAGATGGGGAAACAATGGAAACAGTGGTAAACTTCATTTTGGGGGGCTCCAAAATCACTGCAGATGGTGACTGCAGTCAGGAAATTAAAAGATGTTTGCTTTTTGGAAGAAAAGTTATGACCAACCTAGACAGCATATTAAAAAACAGAGACATTACTTTGCCAACAAAGGTCCACCTACTCAAAGCTATGGTTTTTCCAGTAGTCATGTATGGATATGAGAGTTGGACTATAAAGAAAGCTGAGCACCGAAGAATTGATGCTTTTGAACTGTGGTGTTGGAGAAGACTCGTGAGAGTCCCTTGGACAGCAAGGATATCCAAAAGGAAATAGTCCAAAATATCCATTGGAAGGACTGATATTGAAGCTGAAACTCTAATATTTAGCCACCTGATGCAAAGAACTGACTCATTGGTAAAGACCCTGATGCTGGGAAAGATTGAAGGCAGGAGGAAAAGGAGGCAACAGAGGATGAGATGGTTGGATGGCATCACTGACTCAATGGACATGAGTTTGAGTAAACTCCGGGGATTGGTGGCAGACAGGGAGGCCTGGTATGCTGCAGTCCATGGGGTCACAAAGAGTCGGACATCACTGAGTGACTGAACTGAACTTACAACTGTTCGAGGAGAAGATCTAATTAGCTTATAATTAAATAAGAGTTGTAAAAGAAATAAGAAGTTAGTTAAAAAAGATCATTATATGATTGAACTCCAGTATTTTTATTGAAACATATTAATATATAATAAAATGGAATAATGCACTTTACCTCATTCAAAAGGGTCCCCCACAGCCAGATTGTTTGTGGTAACCAACAAGGCACATTAGAAGCAATGTTTAATGATCTTAAACTATGACATAAAATTAGCAAAAAATTACAATAATTTGAGTAAGAGATAGGGATAAAGTATTATATTACCATTTATAATCTAATTGTTTTGTTGCCCTATTGATGCGTTGTTTCCCTATTGATATTTTGTTGCCCTATTTATGTAATCAAGGAATAAACAAATCCATAGTTTCTATCATAAAAGATATAGCCCTATTTGACGTAATCCCTTTTATAGAAATGTGCATTCAAGAACCAGCCACTGTGCTTTTCCTGTTTTAAGAAATAAAACCAAACAAAAATAAACAAAGCAATTAATGTGAAAGGGAATTTGCAATAAATATTTACTAGTAACATGTTGTTCTGATAATTTCTAGACTTTTTGCCTATATATTTATAATGAAAAATAACATTTCTAGACACAGTTGGCAAATTCATCCGAAAAAGATTTCTACCATATTGTTTTGCTGTTTTTGTTTGTTTAATTTGCTGCCTGAACTATAAGATGCACAAGACACTAGTATATGTTTAAGACAAACGTAAATCATCCTAATATGTATAAATGGGTAAGTGATCTTTTGAATATGTTGGTATGAATACAATTTAAGTGTCAGAATAATTATACAAAACAAAGGTTATTGAGATTTGGCTTTAATTTTTAGATGCTTTCCCTATACTGTAGTAGAATAATAATTTTTTAAAATGCCTCTGTTAAGGGGACCAAACTCAAAGAAGTAAAAATCAGAACAGCCATGCTTTTTTCTTATCCCCCAATCACCTCACTCAAATAAGTCCTTACAAAACAACTCTATTAGACTGGGTGAGATGAATGATTGTTTGCTTTGCTTTATCCATCCTATACATAATTTAAAAAAATGTTCTTCATATCACTTCTTGAAGTTAACTAGCTATCTATAATTTCTCAATGTAGGGCATTGTCTTGGGATTAGAATGTCATCATTTTGAATCACTATTGTACCAATAATCTTCAAAACTTAACTCTAGGTTAATTAATTTAAATTGTCTCTAATGTCCAGAAGTATGTTCCCATCTATTGCAAAACAATATTATTTCTAAAAATTATATATTTTAACAAGTAGTTATTGCCTGAATATTTTCTATGACTACAAGCTTAGAATTTTCAAAGATGTAATTATTTTTGACAGAAAGCTGATACAGATAAATGGCCAAAGAAGCTCATTTTTTCACTTAATGCAAGGAAGACATTTCCTTTGTACCAACTATTCAATGACTTATAGCTGAAACTTATTTTATAATTTAGCTCCTATAAGCACTTTTGCTCCCTTGAATAATGGTAAATTTCTCTCTCTCTCTCTTCTTTCCTCCTACATTCCCATATAATTATATAGATCATACATATTTATATAATATATACAAAACGATGTATGTAATATTGTATAGTTAACATATGTACATATGTATAATATATACAAGATATTCTATATTTAACACAAAATATATTAAAAATTTATTTTTATCAGAAAGTGTAAGACACTTTTTATACGCATTCTTTTTGTGAAAGAAATATACACTTGAGCTGCTAGTCCATATCATTGTTGTACCTAAGACTCAACAAAAATATCAAAATAATTATTTTGAAAGCTGAAGATGAATTCCATCACATCAAAATCAAAGCTGATGTAGGCAAACTATTGATAGGCATTTCATTTCACTGTTCTTCAATTTTCATATAAGATCTGTAATCAAATTTTTATATTTTTTAAAATCATTATTTTGATTAAAGGGTTTCCTCTCTCATGAATACTATATAGTTAAAAGGTACTTCTCTGTAAATATTTGACTGAAATAACTCAATTTTCTTGAATATGTTTCAAATCTCTGTTACAAATAATGGCAATTTCTTTAATGGGTTTGAGGTAAGTAAAAATTGACATACTTCTTTTCCTATTTGGAACCAGTGTGTTGTTCCATGTCCTTTTCTAACTGTTATTTCCTGACCTGCAGACAGGTTTCTCAAGAGGCAGGTCATGTGGTCTGATATTCCCATCTCTGGAAGAATTTTCCAGAGTTTATTGTGATCCACACAGTCAAAGGCTTTGGCATAGTCAATAAAGCAGAAACAGATGTGTTTTTTTCCTGGAATTTTCTTGCTTTTTCGACAATCCAATGTGAGAGGGTAACAGGCAGGAAGGCCAGGGGTCTCCAAACGAAGGAAATGGGCTGCAAGTTCAGACATTTTTATCTCTCTCTTAAGTGGCAGGAGGAAACAAATTAGGGATATTTTTTTTCCCTTCTCTATACAAATTTAAAAGAGGTTTCTCTTAAAATACTGTGTTGCCATAATGACAACTAGTTTCACTTGAAGTTAACTATTCTCAAACCTTGAGATAACCAATGCACTTTTTATGGAAATGTTTGTCTTGCTACTGCTAAGTCACCTCAGTCGTGTCCGACTCTGTGAGACCCCATAGACAGCAGCCCAGCAGGCTCCGCCGTCCCTGGGATTCTCCAGGCAAGAATACTGGAATGGGTTGCCATTTCCTTCTCCAATGCATGAAAGTGAAAAGTGAAAGTGAAGTCGCTCAGTCGTGTCCGACTCTTAGCGACCCCATGGACTGCAGCCTACCAGGCTCCTCCATCCATGGGATTTTCCAGGCAAAAGTACTGGAGTGGGGTGCCATTGCCTTCTCCATGTTTGTCTTAAGCTATGTTAATGTACTTTGCATTTACCCCAAACTTTGTCTTCAAGTCAGTTCAGCTTAATGGCTCAACCTACTTGACAAACCAGTATGTTATACTCAGACATTGTTCCCCTAATCTATGTAAATGAAGCTATTTGCATGGCAATCTGCCTTTCTACAAGATTCAAATCAATCATTTTATGGCCCAGGATAACTCTTCTGGTGCCAAGATTATCCCAAAATGCATCTTATGGATGAGGACCTGGTGCCATTCTGAGTTTTAAGACATTCCTTTCTTTCATTAACAGACTGCTGGTGACTATATAACATCCAGCTGAAGACTAGCATGGAGGTACTCTTCTGCCCCCTTCTGATGCCTATGTCAGAAGCTTTCTTCATCTCCTTTATACTTTAATAAAACTTTATTACATAAAAGCTCTGAGCGATCAAGCCTTGTCTCTGGACCTGGATTGAATTATTCTCCTCTGGAGGCCAAGTATCCCTCCATCTTTTATGTGGTTCAGAAACAACCTTTCACAATGGATGTTGGCAATTTGATCTCTGGTTCCTCTGCCTTTTCTAAATCTAGCTTGAACATCTGGAAGTTCATGGTTCACGTACTGTTGAAGGCTGGCTTGGAGAATTTTGAGCATTACTTTGCTAACGTGTGAGATGAGTGCAATTGTGCGGTATTTGAGCATTCTTTGGCATTGCCTTTCTTTGGAATTGGAATGAAAACTGACCTTTTCCAGTCCTGTGGCCACTGCTGAGTTTTCTAAATGTGCTGGCATATTTAGTGCAGCACTTTCACAGTATCATCTTTCAGGATTTGAAATAGTTTAACTGGAATTCCATCACCTCCACTAGCTTTGTTTGTAGTGATGCTTTCTAAGGCCCACTTGACTTCACATTCCAGGATGTCTGGCTCTAGGTGAGTGATCACATCATCGTGATTTTCTGGGTCATGAAGATCTTTTTTGAACAGCTCTTCTATGTATTCTTGCCACTTCTTCTTAATATCTTTTGCTTCTGTTAAGTCCATACCATTTCTGCCCTTTATTGAACCCATTTTGCATGAAATGTTCCCTTCGTATCTGTAATTTTCTTGAAGAGATCTGTAATCTTATCTATTCTATTGTTTTCCTCTATTTCTTTCCACTGATCGATGAGGAAGGCTTTCTTATATCTCCTTGCTATTCTTTGGAACTCTGCATTCAAATAGGTATATCTTTCCTTTTCTCCTTTGCTGTTCACTTCTCTTCTTTTCACAGCTATTTGTAAGGTCTCCTCAGACAGCCGTTTTGCTTTTTTTGCATTTCTTTTTCTTGGGGATGGTCTTGATTCCTGTCTCCTGTACAATGTCAAAACCTCTGTCTATAGTTCATCAGGCACTCTATCAGATCCAGTCCTTTAAATATATTTCTCACTTGCACTGTATAATCCTAGGAATTTGATTTAGGTCATACCTGAATGGTCTAGTGGATTTCCCTACTTTCTTCAATATAAGTCTGAATTTGGCAATAAGGAGTTCATGATCTGAGCCACAGTCAGCTTGTTTTTGCTGACTGTATAGAGTTTCTCCATCTTTGGCTGCAAAGAATATAATAAATCTGATCTCAGTGTTGACCATCTGGTGATGTCTATGGTTAGAGTTTTCTCTTGTGTTGTTGGAAGAAGGTGTTTGCTATGACCAGTGCGTTCTCTTGGCAAAACTCTATTAGCTTTTGCCCTGATTTGTTCTGTACCCCAAGGCCAAATTTGCCTGTTACTCCAGGTGTTTCTTGACTTCCGAATTTAACATTCCATTCACCTATAATGAAAAGGACATCATTTTTGGGTCTAGTCTTAGAATGTCTTATAGGTCTTCATAGAACCATTCAACTTCAGATTCTTCAGCATTACTCATCGGGGCATAGACTTGGATTACCTAATATTGAATGGTTTGCCTTGGAAATGAACAGAGATCATTCTGTCATTTTTGAGATTGCATCCAAGTACTGGATTTCAGACTCTTTTGTTGACTATGATGGCTACTCCTTTTCTTCTAAGGGATTCTTGCTCACTGTAGTAGATATAATGATTATCTGAGTTAAATTCACCCGTTCCAGTCCATTTTAGTTCACTGATTCCTAAAAATGTTGATGTTCACTCTTGCCATCTCCTGTTTGACCACTTCCAATTTGCCTTGATTCATGGACCTAACATTCCAGGTTCCTATGCAATATTGCTCTTTACAGCATCGGACATTGCTTCCATCACCAGTCACATCCACAACTGGGTCTTATGTTTGCTTTGGCTCTGTCTCTTCATTCTTTCTGGAGTTGTTTCCCCACTAATCTCCAGTAGCATATTGGGCACCTACTGACCTGGGGAGTTCATCTTTCAGTGTCCTATGTTTTTGTCTTTTCCTACTGTTCATGGGATTCTCAACGCAAGAATCCTGAAGTTGTTTGCCATTCCCTTCTCCAGTGGGAGAAGGGACATTTTGTCAGAACTCTCAAGCATGCCCCGTCTGTCTTGGGCGGCCCTACGGAGACGGCATGGCTCATAGTTTCACTGAGTTAGACAAGGCTGTGGTCTATGTGATTGGTTAGTTTTCTATGATTGTGGTTTTCAGACTGTCTGCCCTCTGATGGAGAAAGATGAGGCTTATGGAAGTTTCCTGATGGGATAGACCTACTGAGGGGGAAACTGGGTCTTGTTCTGTTGGGCAGGGCTATGCTCAGTAAATCTTTAATCCAATTTTCTATTGATAGGTGGAGCTGTGTTCCCTTCCTGCTATTTACCTGGGGCCAAATCATTGTGGAGGTAATGGTGACCTCCCTCAAAAGATCCCAGGCATGTACTGCTATAGTCTGTGCCCCTCAACACTGCAGCAGACCACCACTGACCCTTACCTCCACCAGCGACTCCCGGACACCCTCAGGCGAGTCTGGGACAGTCTCTTGTGGGGTCACTGCTCCTTTATCTTGGGTCCTGGTGTACAAAGTTCTGTTGTGCCCTCCAAGAGTCTATTTCCCAGTCCAGTGTAAGTTCTGGCAGCTCTATGGTGAGGTTAATGGCGACCTCCTCCAAGGGGGCTTATGCCATACCCACGTCTGCTGCACCCAGAGACCCTGTCCCTGTGGCAGACCACTGCCAACCCATTCCTCCACAGGAGATGCTCAAACACAGTTCTGTCTCTCTATGGGGTCCAGGGTTATGGTGTGCACAAACATTCTGTCTTAGTGATACCAATTAATGTCATAAGCCCCCTAAGTAAGACCGCTGAAGGCATATATTTTAGTATTAATTTATGTTAATTTCTCTCATGATAAGGCATGATGAAACAGTTTAAAGCACATGAGCAGTATAATAAAATCAAATTGAGAGAAGGGTAGCCTGCTCTGTACTATTGTCACATTATTACTAATATGTGTGAGTGCATATATAGACAGATCATATTACTAGTTTTAGTTCTGATATTTATGTATAAACACAATATACCAAGTACATATATTAAAGTCCAAGAGAGAAACTTTTTACTCAGTAAGAAATATCTTAAAACACTTAATATATTTTACAAACGACTTCTCATAGAATGTAAGATTTCATTAGTAAAGAAGAAAAATTGGCAAAATGGTACTGCCCTATTGCCATTCTGGCAATAGCTGTATCAGTAATGCATTATTTGTTTTACAGAAAGTGCTATAAAAATACAGAAGTAAAAGGTAAAGTCATTCATTATCTTTCCCTTTAGCAAGGTAGACTAAGTATCTTTCAACATATTTCAACCCTTTGGCATTTTTTAGTTAATTTATTCACCTATCACATTTCAGCTCAAAAGCAACATCTGCTTTCTTCCTTGCTTTGTTATATTGAGAAGTGATGCAAAATAATTATTTTAAGATTATCTACTCATATTTTCTGTGTATTGTATAAGGTATAAAATTTATCTAAGTGTTATATAGATAAAATTAAAAGAAAAAGTACAGAAGTAGGTATATACATAATCTATGCATATATTCACCGAGTAGAGAAGTAAGTTTATTTATTAGTCAATTCAGGATCTAAGATTTCTGCAGTTTTCAGTTGTGTAAAGCAAGAAACTAGGGATAAAAATTAGTTTAGCATGCTGAACTCTTTGACACTAAATGGTAATAAAAATTGAATGTATCTAGTATATGCATATACTTCTGAAGATGGACATTCATTTGTTCATTTAACAAAAATGTATAGAATACATGCTCTATGCCAGGCAATGTTCTAGCAAAAACAGAGAAAAGTATCATTGAGGAATTTATCATCTAATTGAGAGTAACAGATTATATAGTTTATTGCAATATGATAAATATTTGAGAAGAAAAGGAGAAAAAGGAGCACAGGTTGAAGCTGATGTGTGGGAAGACTGCAAAATTGTGGATGTTATTTGAGGAAGATTTTTAAAATATCTTGAAAATTTCTATGAAAGGGATCTGACATGAATATTCTTGTTCCTCAAGCCTGCCTTCTACACCCCTTTCAGATATTTCCACAGATGTCACTTTCTTATATCCTTTATAGATTTCTGTCCTTCCAATGTTTGTTCAAATTTCACCTTTTTAGTGTGGCTTTCCTTGTGCTTTTTCTCTTATTTGAAATTATGACTCTCCACTCATTTAAACTTTAACTCTACCCTCCCCATACAATGTCTTGAGTTCATTTTTCACCATTTTTTTCACCACATGAACAACTACATATTTTACAAACTAATTAGTTTGTTGTCTGTCTTCTCCAACTAGGATATAAATTCGATGAAGGCAGAAATTTGCTTTGTTTTGTTTTCACTGCTATTGCTCTGGCCCTAAGAATAGCATTTGGGTTTAATAGAAAATCAACAAATCTTTACTGAATATACATTTAGTTAATCTAGCTATCATCCTTGCTACATTCATTCCCTTCACCTTTTATATCCAGTCTTTTTTACTATATCTTCTTTATTGTTTTCTCCAAAATATCTGTTTAACCTGCATACATTGCTCCAATTTCACCGGCATCAAGACTTTCTCACCTCCATTGCTCCATCTTAATTCTTGTCAGTTTCCACCTTTTCAAATCTACTCTCTTCACTTTTGCTAGAAGGAACATACTAAACTGAATATCTGATAAACCTTGTTTTGTTTTAGAAATTCCTCAGTAGAGTCCTTGATTCTTAAGACAACAGAACATGGCTGTGCCAACAACTCAAACCTTTTGTTTTGCCATTTGCCAATCTTTCCCAATATCATACTGCCATTTTCCAGTTGATCAAAATGTTAGCCCCTAGAATTTTATACATAATAAGCCTACTTCTAAAAAGCCTACTTTATACATAATAAGCCTAAATGCTCACATCCACTCCCCCTTCATCCACTATTTGCTGTTGGATTAATAACTTTCTCAGGGAAGACTTTTCTTCTAACTCCTAGAACAATGTTTTGTAATATTACACAGATCTCTAAACTTTTCTTTCCTAGTCCTTACCATAGCTTGTAGATTTGTGTTTGTGTGCATGTGTATTTGAGGGATTATTTTTATTAATTTCTGTCTTTTCTCCTAGGTTATACACTCAGTGATAATAGATATCATTTCTGCTATAGTCAGCATGATTTACCTGGAACCCAGTACACAGTAGATGCTCAAAATGAAAACCAGAATAAACAAGCAAGCAAATGTAACCTAACTGAGAGTGGAAAACTTGAGAAAGAATATTCAGTTGAGTCAGTACCTTTTGATACCAGTTCAGTGTGTTGATTAAACAGACTAGCTGAATAACGCTAAAATACTAAGGCCATTTAAAACAAACCAGTAATAGCGTGTGAAACTATATTATATAAGTCTAAACACAAAGAATGTATAAATTCAATTGAGGACCTAAGTATTTTTGTTATTTTTTTTTCCCTTTTTTCATTATGTTTGACATTTTTGAAACTGAGTTTTTTTTACAGTTCATTAGCCTATTGCAACGTGCTAGTTGATGAGATTGCACTGAGATGCACAACATAACATTTTAGCATGAACAATTGAAATTACAAGGTTTTGCAGATGTTGTACTGTGGAGATTGTTTCAGCTTGGCCTGGATGCTGAATTTGTGAGCAGGTAGCTTGTTGTGATGGAGTGAGTTGAAATTGGTGCCCAATCATTGGAGAAAGTCTTAATGATGTATGAAATGAGAAATCTCTGCCCACTCAGTTCAAAGAGAATACAAACCCTCCTTTACAATCACTGTTTGCTATTTCTACAAAATGTTTTGTAACTCCAGAGAATGGAAAGTCCATGACATAGCCAAAACTTGCAGTTTATCAGAGAAACTGAGAGAAATAATATTTGTTAGAGGATTTGTGAAAATGAAGAATTATACAGTCTCCTATTGTAAGCAAGAATTTTTGTGACTATATAGATGACATCACTTATGCAAATAAGTTCCAATGTCCTTAACTCAATGCATGTGTATACACATACACACACACATGACAATCCATCCAGGAAAAATGCTCTGAAACACGTAAATTAAACTCATTTCCCATTAAATTTTTTAAATAACATTTACCTTGACTCCTTTTGAATGTTCTAAAAGAGGCAGTGAAAAGAAGATTCATTCACTCATTCAACAATTATTTATATAAAATGTATTATATCATTCACAATACTCACTAAGGACACAGAATGAGCAAAACATAAGCATCTCTGCTTTGCTGGAATTCACTTTCTAATTCAGACATTAAGAGGAGTAAATGAAGAAAGTATGTAACATGTTTGTAGTAAGTGCTATGGAGAAAAATAAAGTGGAGAGGGAGATCAAAAGAGCACAGTGAAGGTTTTTATTATAGTCAAGTTGGTCAAGAAAAATCACACTAAAAAGTCCATGGGAATAGTTCTGAAGGAAGTATGGAATCAAGGAAGCAAGCCAATTTATAATTAGGGAAAATGGCATTTCAAACACCAGGAAAAACAAGGGAAACTGTGAATGTGCCTAGAATATTTGAGAAACAACAGTACATCAGTGTGAATATGCAAATAAAGTTAAGAGAGACACTGGAATAGAAGATAGCTTACACAGAGACCTGCAGGCTGTTGTAAATTCTTTGTTTTATTCATTCTGAGTGAAATAGGGAGCTATTGGTCGGGGATTGAGAGCCACATAATGAGGCAGTCCAGGCTCACTTTGAAAGCACTTTGGAAAGATCAAGTTCAGTGGAGACTAACCCAGAGGAGATGGAATGATTGTATGAACTAGGAGAGTAACAGAAATTGAGAGACTAGTAAACTTAAAATGGAAGATAGGCAAATAAGCATAAAGCTACTTTAAATGTGAAACGTACTGAACTAGGAGAAGAAAGAGAAGGAGAGAGAAGAGAGGAGGAGGGAAAGAAAAAGCCTAATGCAGGTAACTTTTAGACATGGGATTTTTACACTCTCAGACTAATGATTAAAAGAAATTATAATTATGAAAATTTAGCTACTAGATTTAGCAGTATATTCTCTGCATGGTTGGGATTGGATTCTGAGTCCATATTTTATGTATCCTAGAAAAATGTAGTAAGTAACTATATTGACGATAATGTGAGTTAAGTCTCTCATTTTGGGAGAAAGGTCTTACAAGCAAAAGGGAGGAGGCCTAGAATAAACCTTATGGTATTGGACTGGAATTGAATGTTATCAGTATAATTTCAAAAAGAGATACAGACACATATAAAAATACACACACATAACCCCACACACATATTTTCTAGTTTTTAGTTTCTTTTGAAAGGACATAAAAATGATATCTGAGTAGCAATGAGCACTCCTTGTGCCTGATGTTCACATTAAACATCACTTTGAATTAAAAGGAACAAAGGTACTGAAGAGAAATGATTTCATGCCTGGGCAATGAAAGGGAATGTTGAAAGACATATGGGAACATGTTGAAGAGGCTCCTACTGACCAAGCATTTTGAAATATCAGGATAAATAATCATAGTATTGCATTATAACCCATAGAATAAATCATGATTATACTGGTGCATAATAATACAAACACAAAATCAATTAATATGTTAATGTAGGAAAAGGCATTTCTTGACAGTAGACGTCCAACAAATAAAAACAGGATATAATTAATTAATCGCCACTTGGCAACCAGAGTTATAGCTGATTCCATGAGGATTCATGAATGGATGCTAAAAATGGTAAGTGAAAGTTTGATGAGAAACAAGATGTTTACATAGTCTAAAAATATCCATCAATTACTCACTAATTGTAGAGGGGAACATACTGACTTTACCATGAGAAACCTGAAAGCATCATCTTAAACCAGTGATCAGTAACATTAACAATAATAGGGCAAACTTAGATTATGTATGTATCTCCTTCAACTGTGCATTGGTAAGTTCAGAGCATCACTTGAATGGAATTGTGACCCAAATGGACAACCTGAATCTGAGGAAATATTGAGAGAAATTCTATAAAATAACTTCCCTGTGCTTTGAAGATCAAAACCATAAAAACCAAATCTGATATATATATATATCAAAGAATTGTGCTGGGCTAAAGAAGACTAAAGTAATCTGGCAAGGTAATAAACTGCTATAATTCATAGTTTTAGATTTTGTTATACCGCAGTTATGTCAAAGAATGTTACTCTCCTTAGGAAATACTCACTGAAGTATGTATTTAAGATAATAGGAGTTATGTCTGCAACTTACTCTCAAACGGTTAATGGTTCTTTAAAATAAACAGAGAGAATAAATCAAATGGAGCAAATTATTTTAAATGTTTGAATCTGTTAAAAAGGGCTTATAAAATTCCTATGGATTATTCATGCAACTTCTCTGAAGTTTGAAATTCAATAAAAAGTTAGAAAAACTTTATTCATTTTTTTTCTTTTAGGAAGAATAGCATATTTGCAATATTGAAACTTCCAATGTAGTAACAGTTTACTGCTTTTTCTTCTTTCTAAAATATGTATTTCTTTGTCACCCAGTAAACATTTATAGCTTTTTAAAAAGAGATTTTGCTCACTTTTTACAAAATTATTTTCAGTAGTTTTTAGTTGATGCCTTTGAAATGGATTTTTATTTCTTTATCAAAATCTAACTTTTGATATTTATATATTTCCTTGTATACAGCTATTCAACCAAAATGTATCTTATTAGTTCTAGTAGTCTATAATTTAACATATATATTTTTAATTGGGAGAGTATTTAGTATTATATGAATTAAAAATGTTGTCATATGTTTTCTTCTCTTCCTAATACATTAGCAAAAAGCATCCATAATAGTCTATCATAGGGGAACTAGGGAAAACTCAGTCAACTGAGGATCCTATTTGGGGAAAATCTAATGGTTATAATTATCACATATTCACAGATATCCAGGCTTTTAAGAAATGGGAAATGTAAGTAATCTAGAATTGGAATGACATGAATGTCTACAGAATCATTGTCATGTTCCACAAAACAAAAATGTATGATATATATTCTACTTTTGATACTATTGTTTGTTATAGAGTATACATAAATGTGTTAACTTTTACTTTTCAGCACTTTTTGGCCATGAAAACATCTATAGTCTTAGGCATTATAAATCTTTGTTTTTTTAATGCAAGATAAAGAAGTTAAGCTAATAACTATGAAGTCTTCTGCTTCTTTCAATAGATCTTAGGACTAAATAAACAAATGATTATGTACCAATGTTTCTGTTGAAACAACCATGGTGGAAATGAATCAGAGGGTACAGTTCTTGTTCTGAGAGAAAGGAACAGGCAAGAGAATCACAATAAAATGCCTGAGACTTGATCCAAATGTGAGCCTGATGGGATTGGCATGTCCTCCATTTGGAAAGAAAATCGGTTCAAATTGTCCCTGTGACAAACATGCTTGGGGTTCCTTGGCAAGATTTTTCTCCCTGATAAAAACATTTTAAAAGGAAACTCTTTTAACCCCAGACATTCTTCTTGACTGCTTAGGACTTCATCTTACAAGGATATCCTGTTTAAAGCTGCTGCAGCCATCATGGGTCCCTGAATGGAAATATAAGCCACTTAGCACCCTAACTATTTAGAACGACTGTACAGCTACCTCCAGATTCTTAAGTGATACAACCAAGCCATCGCGAGCTAGATATTCTCCTACCAGAAGCTGAACACAATCTACCTGGTGGATGCTTTTAAGAGTAAATGTGGCAGAGATCCAGGATGAAATCACAGTTAAATAGAGGTACTAGAATGGCAGCTACCCTCAGCCATACCCATCCTAATGGGAGGATGTCAAGAACATAAGAATACTCTTTACTGGCACTAGGAGAAAAGATGGGGAATTGGATATAAGGAAATTGACACATTTTTTTATTAATGTTTGTTTTGTTTTGCCTTGGTTTTGTATTCAATGAGTATATCTTTGTCATTTTACTTAAGTACCTAGAATAGAAGGTTCAAGTCAATTGCCATAAGAGGATAGACTGAATAGCAATCGTGTCTTTTATTAATTGCTTTAGACACATTGTGCTATACCTGCCACAGGAATTCAACCTATTCACAATTATAGGGAGTTTCTGAATAAGAGAGATGAAGGGCAAATCTAAGTAGAAATAAACAAGAACATAGGTATTTTGTTGACTGTGACACTATTGTAGCAATGCAAACACCAACAAAACTTAGAATAAATAAAGGGAAGAGAAAGATATTAGGCTATTCTTTTAAGTAATACTTACCTAATACTTAAGTCACTTCTAATATAGACAATTACTAACGTCTTCTTACTGTTGGGAGAAATCAAGGAATAGAGAAGTCACAGAAACTTCTCTAGGTCACACAACAGACAAATACTGGAATTGAAACCAGCAACATGATCTCTATAACATCACAGTCTGTACTCTTAATTGTCATGCTACAAACAACCTACATGTTTTTATTGTACCTGGGAAATCCACACACAAAAACATCCTCCTGGTTCTACTTTATGTCACAGACTTGTCAAATTGAAGAGCATCTGCTTTGACAGTATCTTAGAGCTGGTTTATTAAATAAGCCTGTGCAAAGTTTTCAGAACTCTACTTATACTCAGTTACTTTTAGACTTAATGTCTGTGATTCAATAACAATGCCAGCTTATTAGGGCTACAATTTGTTGTTATTCTTTAGAAGAAGCAGACAGACAGTTCTTACTCTGCTAAATGATTTTGTCTCCAGGCTTAAAATAATTACATGCAAAAGTAGAGAAAAGAACAAGGGGACCAGGTCAGAAGATGGAAGTTGTCTTTAGATGAAAATAAACAACTCAAAAAGGTGCAAAGATGAATTTTAGAAAATATGAGCCAGTAGATGGTATGCTGATAAAGGGTATATTTTTTACCGAGGGTAATTGATGACATCAAATTCATTTGAAAAAAAAAAACAACTGACCTTTTAGGCTGGCATGGGTTCAGTGTAAGTATACTACATCTTTCCTGTAAGATTAGAAGAATGTATATACAGTATTCCATGCTTTTATAAAAATAATTGTATAAAAATTATAGTACACGGGGTATAGAAAACTAGATTGAGTTATATACATAGAAGTTTCTGGATCAAAGGATCCATGAACTAACTCTAAAGGCTCTCAATCATCTGATTTGGGATATATTAATAACAGATTCAAAATAGAAATAAATCATAGAATTCTGAGAGGAAGAGATGATCCAATTTGTGGAATAGCTTGAGCCAAATAGTTGAAAGTGTTTAATAAAATTTTGTGTTGATCTAAAGAGTCAATATTTGGGAAAAATTTAGTCTGGAATGTGGTGGGTAATAACATTTTTAAAAAACTAACAACAAAATAATACATATAGTTTAGATACAATTTGAGTCATGCAAAAAATAAGATTGGCAGTTCTGATTTAATACATTTTATGTGAAAGTGACAAAGGGTTTTCAAATAAATACGATATCAATGTGCATCAACACCTTAAGTTTTCCCTGCTGTCATTCAAGTGATATGGTTCTTATGGGTCACCCTAATAATGATAATTGTGTCCCCTCCCCCAGCCAATTCTGAATTGGATACCTCTTCTCTACCTGATACAGTCCCAGGTAAGTGCAGGCCAGGTGAAATATTTCACATGAGAGGCAGAAAAATGGCAAGGAACATATTATTTGTGTGCTTTATATACACTTAAAATCTATCACTTGAATCACTCTGAATTTATCTGTGTTGCTTGCAGCTGTCAAGGTAACAGCCCCTTTCCTGCTTCGTCTTTAAACTGCTTGATAATTAAATAAAAAGAAGAAGAACATAAATAAAGAAATGCGCCCCTGGAAATTTTCATTATTAATGTTCTATGACTAAATTGGAAATCTGCTACTGTACCCCAAGGGGGTGATTAATTTAGCAGACTAGGAGTTTTGATTAAAAGGGAATGAAATGTCTGACACATAGTCTATTTATCAGTTATTATGATATTAAAACACTCTAGTCATTCTGGCACCTAGATGAAGACTTCACAGCCTAAATGTCACTTCATTTTGCTTCTTTTGATTTGCTGGTGTTTGATGACAGAGGATGAGATGGCTGGATGGCATCACCGACTCAATGGACCTGAGTTTGGGTAGACTCCGGGAGCTGGTGATGGACAGGGAGGCCTGGCGTGCTGCGATTCATGGGGTCGCAAAGAGTCGGACACGACTGAACGACTGAACTGAACTATGGGCTTATTATCTGTATATGTGTGTATACGTGTGGGGGGTGTGTGTGTGTGTGTGTATGTGTGTGTGTGTGTGAGAGAGAGAGAGTAGCACACATTCTCACTTGTCTTTGAAGAAAAATAATGCTACAATAAAGTTTTCTGTCACAAGTTGTTTTCCCTATTTCTACATGTTTCAGAAGATTTGGGGAATACACAAAGAAATTTATATTTTTTGAATTAGCTGGTCATTCCAAAAATTGAGATATTATAAAAGTTTTCTATTGCTGCTAAACAGTCAAAAATATAGTTATTAGGATGTGTAATTTATGATCCTGTTTCACTAATTGATTCTCCTAGTGAATGAAAGTTACTCAGTCATGTCTGACTCTTTGCGACTCCATGGACTATACAGTTCATGGAATTCTCCAGGCCAGAGTACTGGAGTGGAGAGCTGTTCCTTCCTCCAGGGCACCTTCTCAACCCAGGCACTGAACCAAGGTCTCCTGCATTGCAGGTGGGTTCTTTACCACCTGAGCCACCAGGGAAGCCCTAGACTCTCCTAGACCCAAATATTATAATTAAATAATTGTACCATATCACTGATTTAAATATTATACAAACAATATAGAAAAGGGATATAGATGTTTTAGTGAGTATAGCTTTTCAATTCTACAGAATATGCTGAAGATATTAAATGCTAATGTAATTCAGAAAATAAATGGTAAAATATCATTTTAAGTGCCGATTTTTTTTTTTTTATTTAAATGTCTACCATAGTTTAACCTTTGACTTTCCAGATAATTTCACCACCCATTACCATTTGGAAAATTAAGTCCAAACATCTCCTTCTCACAAGTCTGTGCCTTTCTCTCTTTGTGTGTCTGTTTGTTTCTGTCTCTGTTTCTCTCTCTCCCTCTCTGCTCCCCCTATCCCATCCCTTAGCATGGGACTCACACTTTATTTTTTTTTAATTGATCTTGTTATTGATTTCTAAGTAAATTTTAAAACCTGACCTAAGTAAGAGTGTTTGGCTGCAGTCTTCTTCCCCAATCTCATTTCTCATTCTTCCTTTAAAGTCTTAAATGTCTGAAACCTGGGGCAAGGTAGGTTACATTTGGAGAAACAATCTATTTTTTCCACCTCATGTCTACTCTCCAATCCATATTCAAGGGCAATTCCATATCCCAGGCTGGAAGAAGCATGAAAGAAATTAGACCTTGGAATAGAAATAAGGTCAGTAGGAAAAGACCACTTATTCAACCTGAAACTCTATTCAATTATCTACTGACCCCAATTTCCAAATTTGAAGTCATTCAAAATCCCCAAACTAAAGAGAGGGCTATGTGCCTAAGCAGATTTTGGTGATGTAAAAGGGAAGATACTCAAAAGGGTCATATTCCACAGGTGGGGGTGGGGAGCACTATACAGAATCAACATCAGTTCAGTTCAGTCGCTCAGTCCTGTCTGACTGTTTGTGGCCACATGGATTGCAGAACGCCAGGCCTCCCTATCCATCACCAACTCCCAGAGTTTAGTCAGACTCATGTTCATTGAGTCAGTGATGCCATCCAACAATCTTATCCTCTGGTGTCCCTTTCTCCTACCACCTTCAGTCTTTCCCAGCATCAGGGTCTTTTCCAGTGAGTCAGTTCTTCACATCAGGTGGCCAAAGTATTGGAGTTTCAGCTTCAGCGTCAGTCCTTCCAATGAATATTGAAGACTGACTTCCTTTAGGATGGACTGGTTGGATCTCCTTGCTGTCCAAGGGACTCTCAAGAGTCTTTTCCAACACCACAATCCAAAAGCGTCAATTCTTCAGCACTCAGCTTTCTTTATAGTCCAACTCTCACATCCATGCATGACTACTGGAAAAACCAAAGCTTTGACTAGATGGAACTTTGTTGGCAAAGGAATGTTTCTGCTTTTTAATATGTCATCTAGATTGGTCATAACTTTTCTTCCAAGGAGCAAGTATCTTTTAACTTCATGGCTACAGTCACCATCTGCAGTGATTTTGAAGCCCCCCAAAATAGTCTCACTGTTTCTACTGAATCAACTTAAGGCCTACCAAAAATCCAAGGCAGAGATTCCTTTTCCATCCTAACACACAAAAGAGTCATTTAACTTTCCTTATTTTCTAAGACTGAATATTTCCTTGCATATATGCACCACATTTTTAAAATCTGTTCATCTGCCCACGGACATTTAAGTTGTTTCTATATCTTGACTACTGTCAATAATGCTGCAATGAACATTGGAGTGCAGATCCTTCTTGGAGACTCTAATTTCAGTTCTTTCAAACATATACCCAGAGTGGGAATTCTGGATAATATGGCAGTCCTGTTTGTAAATTGAGGAAACTACATACTGTTTTCCACAATGGCTTTACCATTTTACATTCCCACAAAGAGTATACAAGGGTACCAATTTCTCCACATTCTTGCCAACAGTTGTTTACCTTTTGATTTTTGAGGATAACCATCCTAACAAGTGCGAGGTGTTATAATCAAATTGTGGTTTTGTTTGTATTTCTCTGATGATTAGTGATACAGAATACCTTTTCATGTACCTGTCTTCTTTGGAGAAATATCTATTCAAGTCCTTTCCCCCACTATATGCAACAATTTGGATGCACCTGGAAGACATTACACTAAACAATATAAGCCAGTCACAGATGGACAAATACTGTACAAGTCCACTTCCTTGAGGTATTTTAAGTAATCAAACTCATAGAAACAGAGAATAGAATGGTAGTTGCCAAGGGCTAGGGAGATAGGAAAATGAGAAGCTGTTGCTCAATGGGTATAAAATCTCAGTTGTGCATGAGGCATTAGTGATAGAGATCTGTTTCACAGCATCATATTTATAGCTAACAATTCAGTGTTGCACACTTAAAAATTTGTTAAGATGGCAGACCTCATGTTATGTGTTCTCAGCATATGCACAAAGTGGAGAGGGTAGGACTTTAGAAGGTGATGGATTTATTACCTTGATTGTGGTGCTATTTTCATCAGTATATGCATATCTCAAATTATGTACATCAAATATACCCAGTTTTATTGTGTATCAATGATACTTCAACAGAACTATTTTAAAAGTCATTTGTGACATGAGGGGAAAGTTAATAATCTTAAAAATATAACAGCAATTAGCAGTTATTAATGTCTTCCTATATTTTATCAAGTATAATGATAAATACTTTATATATATTTTATTATCAACTTTTATGAGTCTCCTATAAAGTAACTAATATTGTTTTCATTTCATGCATTTTATTACTCTTGCTAAATTATGCTATTTAGGAAAAGATAACTGGTAAAGGAAAGATATACCAATTTAAGTGCAGAGTTCCAAAGAAGACCAAGGAGAGATAAGAAAGCCTTCCTCAGTGATCAAAGCAAAGAAATAGAGGAAAACAACAGAATGGGATAGACTAGAGATCTCTTCAAGAAAATTAGAGATACCAAAGGAACATTTCATGTGAAGATGGGCACAATAAAGGACAGAAATGGTAGGGATCTAACAGAAGCAGAAGTTATTAATAAGAGGTGGCAAGAATACACAGAAGAACTGTACAAAAAAGATCTTCGCGACCCAGATAATCACGATGGAATGATCACTCACTTAGAACCAGACATCCTGGAATGTGAAGTCAAGTGGGCCTCAGGCAGCATCACTACAAACAAAGCTAGTGGAGGTGATGAAATTCCAGTGGAGCTCTTTCAAATCCTCAAAGATGATGCTATGAAAGTGCTGCACTCAATATGTCAGCACATTTAGAAAACTCAGCAGTGGCCACAGGACTGGAAAAGGTCAGTTTTCATTCCAATCCCAAAGAAAGGCAATGCCAAAGAATGCTCAAACTACCACACAATTGCACTTATCTCACACGCTAGTAAAGTAATGCTCAAAATTCTCCAAGCCAGGTTTCAGCAATACATGAACCGTGAATTTCCAGATGTTCAAGCTGGTTTTAGAAAAGGCAGAGGAACCAGAGACCAAATTGCCAACATCCACTAGATCATCGAAAAAGCAAGAGAGTTGCAGAAAAATATCTATTTCTGCTTTATTGACTATGCCAAAGCCTTTGACTGTGTGGATCACAATAAACTGTGGAAAATCCTGAAAGAGATGGGAATATCACACCACCTGACCTGCCTCTTGAGAAACCTGGATGCAGGTCAGGAAGCAACAGTTAGAACTGGACATGGAACAACAGACTGGTTCCAAATAGGAAAAGGAGTACGTCAAGGCTGTATATTGTCACCCTGCTTATTTAACGTATATGCAGAGTACATCATGAGAAACGCTGGGCTGGAAGAAACACAAGCTGGAATCAGGATTGCCAGGAGAAATATCAATAACCTCAGATATGCAGATGACACCACACTTATGGCAGAAAGGGAAGAAGAACTAAAGAGCCTCTTGATGAAAGTGAAAGAGGAGAGTGAAAAAGTTGGCTTAAAGCTCAACATTCAGAAAACTAAGATCATGGCATCTGGTCCCATCACTTCATGGCAAATAGATGGGGAAACAGTGGAAATTGTGGCTGACTTTATTTTTCCAGGCTCCAAAATCCCTGCAGATGGTGATTGCAGCCATGAAATTAAAAGACATTTACTCCTTGGAAGGAAAGTTATGACCAACCTAGACAGCATATCAAAAAGCAGAGACATTACTTTGCCAACAAAGGTCCATCTAGTCAAGGCTATGGTTTTTCCAGTAGTCATGTATGGATGTGAGAGTTGAACTATAAAGAAAGCTGAGTGTCAAAGATTTGATGCTTTTGAATTGTGGTATTGGAGAAGACTCCCGAGAGTCCCTTAGACTGCAAGGAGATCCAACCAGTTCATCTTAAAGGAGATCCGTCCTGGGTGTTAATTGGTAGGACTAATGTTGAAGTTGAAACTCCAATACTTTGGCCACCTGATGCGAAGATTGACTCATTTGAAAAGACTGTGATGCTGGGAAAGTTTGAGGGCAAGAGGAGAAGGGGACAACAGAGGATGAGATGGTTGGATGGCTTCACCGGCTCAATGGACATGGGTTTGGGTAAACTCCGGGATTTGGTGATGGACAGGGAGGCCTGGCGTGCTGCGGTTCATGGAGTCACAGAGTCAGACATGACTGAGCGACTGAAGTGAACTGAACTGGTAATGGAAGAGATTGTGCTCCTATTACCAAAACCCAGGCTCATAACTGATACAAAAAGTGATATACTGAATACTAGCAGCTGCTAATTTACTACACATAGACTTCCCTCAAATATTTGTTCAAGCTGAAGTACTTATCTGTGATTGTTTCATAACACAAAACAGGTGTCTCACATCTACCTTAATCACTTTCCCTATCTATTCAGTTTTTAGAGATGAACACTACATTAATGGAGCATGAGGGTGGGGAGAGCACAAATGTTAGAGTTCTAAAAACCTGAGGGTGTATTACTTCTATTCCATGAACTAGATACTTGAGATTTCTATCAGCCACTCATTTGCCTTTGAGTTTATTTTCCTCTTACATAAAATGAAGATATAACCTAAATGCCTTCTAAGTTGATGTGAACCTATAAGATCGTGAACGTAAGACACCTACTGCTATGACTGACACAGAAATGTATTCAAAATGGTAGACACATGACTAAGATCTCCAGTTTCATGAGTGATTGATGAGAATATCAACTACTTAACTTGCTCTGAATCTTTAACTCTGATTTTAACTAGAATTCTAATCTAGTTACATTTGTATATGTTTTTTTCCTTCAATGTTCAAAGAGGATGAGCATGATATTGGATAAGGAAATTGAGGCTCAAAGAATTTAGAAGATTAAGTTGAATATTAGAGCCCCCTAATGAATTTCTTGCCACCCTGGTTGTACTTCACAGTGCCCTCTGGTGCTCACTGACCCTATACCACTTTGCTCCAAAAGACACTCAAGCATTCCAAGTCAGTCCTAGCTCAATGGCTCCCTGGACAGATGCTGAGTCACTGATGATAAAAATTTAAAAACTGCACTCCTAGGCACTGAGTATCCTAGAAGCTATCCCACATCTTTGTTCCAATTTCAACCTCACTCCTCCTTTTGACAGGAAGGTGGAAAGTCTTTAATGGCCCTCAATAGGTCATTTATGCTTAATTTGGCATGTATTAGATCTGCACTTAGTTATTACCTCTGGATGACTTAAATGTGGCTATCTAGGAGGGCTTGCACATCAAGAATTTTCTTGGAATTAGACGTTTCTATTTTTTAACATTTTGTCTCCTTATTCTTTTCTTTTTAAGCTGTGACAATTTCAAAGCAAAGTAAATAAAACTAAGCACTTTAAACACGCACATATACACACATCAGAAGCGCTGCTCAGAGACATTCAGTGTGTCATAAACATAACCAGAGCAAATAAAAGATGCCATTTGGAGACACTCAAGGATAAAACCAAAGCAACTGCACTGCAGATCATTGCCCGGTTCTGGGACTCAGAAACAAGCCAGAATGTCTGAATCTTAGGAGCTACTTTATTTTAGGCAAAATGTACAGAGCTGGTTAAAAGGAAACCAGACCCATGGGCTCCCTTGACCTTGGGAGGAGGTAGGTAAAGAATGAAGATGGGGGTAAGTATTCTGTAAGGATAATTATATCTGTAAGGATGGAGCAACTCTGACTCAAAAATATCTCCCTGCCATGGATGGGCAGTGACTGAACCCCCAAATGGGTTTTCTAACACTATAGGATTGGGGGCGGGAGAAGAAGGGGACGACAGAGGATGAGATGGTTGGATGGCATCACTGACTCGGTGGACATGGGTTTGGGTAGACTCCGGGAGTTGGTGATGGACAGAGAGGCCTGGCGTGCTGCAATTCATGGGGTTGCAAAGAGTCACGACTGAGCGACTGAACTGAACTGAACTGAATGAATATTTTTGAAGAACTCTACAAAATATAGTGACTTTCTCTTCTCACCTCAAGGGTTCTCTGGGTTTATTTCCATCACTGTACATGCTAAGTCATTTCAGTCATCTGACTCTTTGTGATCCTTTGGAGTGTAGCCTGCCAGACTCCTCTGTCCATCATTATTTGAAAGCTGAGGTAATGATTCCATGTACACTTGATGCTCTGGGGTGCCCCACGAAAAAAGTCAGTCACCCTCCTTAACCTTTGTCTTTCACCAGTTTGGAGTCTGCAAAATGAGCAGGAGCTGCTGCTGATCTCCTTGTGATCCTGGCTTGCTAGATCAAAACTTGGCTAGATCAAGCCAAGAATGACAACTTTGCACTGAGAGTGAACAGAAATTTAAATTCTGCAGGTGTGTCATTATTTTATGTTTATTTAATTCACCAGAAGTTTGGCACTCAAGGGTCATATGGGAATAGTGTGATAAGGGCCATGTTAACAAACACCAGTTCTCTAATACATTTTCATGAAAATGAGACTCAAACCATACCTATAACTTTTGTGGATTTTATGCTTAGGCTGTTTTACTTTGTTGAGTTTCTATGCCTTCTTTTTCTTACTCCCCACCCCCACCACTTTGCTAAGAGCAATGAACAGGGGACATGGATATCCTCAAAACAGATTAGTGCATATTTGATTGGAGATATAGTACGAATAAAATGAAAGTAAAGCAACTTATTGTGTGTGATTGGAAACAAATAAGTAAGTGTGACACACAAAAGTAAGTATGATAGCACTAATGGGAAAGGGGAGAAAAGATGTCAGGATTAATCAGAAAAATAAAGTTGTTTCTGGCTAAAAATTGAATTGTGATTCTTTGAGTATGCAAAGATAGAGAAGATGTTGAATTGGACAGCACTAATACATCTCCTGTTCTAAATCCATAGATAACAGCTTTACTATTTTGTAAACATGGTCTTTAGTTCCCTGTGGAACAGACACAAGGAGATGATGGTGCTATTCTGTCATTTTTATTTTTACCATCATCATGTTGCTTTTTATGAAGCATTGTTTCTCTCCTCTGAGATACTCTGGAGGAAAGTAGTGGGAAATAACAGTAATTTCTGTTCACTGGGGCACCAGATGATACCTGTAACTGTTTGTCTTTCTCATATCTATTTAAATTTGATGTTATTAGATGGAAAATCTTGAGAATTGACAACACATACTGCCTTACATAATGATCTCCCAATGCTTGTTAAGTAACGCTAAAGATTGTTTTCAGTAGTTTCTGGACTTTGTTCACTCTTCATACATTCTAACAGTGTATGGCAGAACACCAAAACCCAGTGTGTTGTGACTTTACTCAAAGGATGACCAGAGATTTCATGTTCATCAGAATTTTGATCTCAGCATCCTAATGTCATACATGTCTGTATATTTTTTTCAGGATCCTTGAAAAAGCCTTTTACTGATTTAGGAAATAAAATATAGAGAGAGAAAATATTAAAAGCAGTGTTTTAAGTATCAGAGATAATTTACTACAAGTTTTGTTGCAGACTTCTCCTCTGTCTCCTCAAAAGTGGCAAACAACTTGGTTATAGCTCCATATCACATTCATTATAAGCTTCTTCATAAATAAGGGTTACTTTATTCAAAGGTTTGTTCCATTTTCCCCCAGAATCATCTTATCTGTACTTTGCTTAAATGAAATAAACAGAATAAATATCCTGGCAGCTTGCTGGGAGACTGAGTTCTTAGGTTGAAAACAAGATCCTAGGAAGCAATAATGAACTCTGTCTCTGGCATAGGAGTTAGACTCACAAAGCTTTTTCCACAAAACTTGTGGAAAGTTTTATAAGAAATGAATGTCACTCTTTGTCATGATTCACAATGATGCTGTTAAACAGAAATATGAATTTTGCATAACTGCCAGTACAACTACAAAACTCTATGTGGGATTCTGCCTTCAAGTGGTGATATAATGGGAGTACCAGACAGGCTCCAAATGTACAACTAGAGCTTTCATCCAATTATTCCAAGAACTTCTTAAGTGACCCTGAAGGCAATTTAAAATCTATGTGAATCTGTTCTTATTGTCCAAAGGACACAAGTGGGTACATCTTTATTTGAAGCAGGCTCTTAAATTTAAAAGGGAGTTTTCAGTTCAGTTCAGTTGCTCAGTCATGTCCAACTCTTTGCGACCCCATGAATCGCAGCACGCCAGGCCTCCCTGTCCATCATCAACTCCCGGAGTTTATCCAAACCCATGTCCATTGAGTCGGTGATGCCATCCAGCCATCTCAACCTCTGTTGTCCCCTTCTCCTCCTCCCCCAATCCTTCCTGCATCAGGGTCTTTTCCAGTGAGTCAACTCTTCGCATGAGGTGGCCAAAGTATTGGAGTTTCAGCTTCAACATCAGTCCTTCCAATGAACACCCAGGATTGATCTCCTTTAGGATGGACTGGTCAGATCTTCTTGCAGTTCAAGGAACTCTCAAGAGTCTCCGCCAACACCACAGTTCAAAAGCGTCAATTCTTTTGCGCTCAGCTTCCTTCACCATCCAACTCTCACATCCATACATGACTACTGGAAAAACCATAGCCTTGACTAGACAGACCTTTGTTGGCAAAGTAATGTCTCTGCTTTTTAATATGCTGCCTAGGTTGGTCATAACTTTTCTCCCAAGGAGTAAGCGTCTTTTAATTTCATGGCTGAAATCACCATTAGCAGTGATTTTGGAGCCAAAAAAAAATAAATTCAGACACTGTTTCCACTGTTTCCCCATCTATTTCCCATGAAGTGATGGGACCAGATGCTATGATCTTAGTTTTCTGAACGTTGAGCTTTAAGCCAACTTTTTCACTCTTCTCTTTCACTTTCATCAAGAGGCTCTTTAGTTCTTCTTCACTTTCTCCATAAGGGTTGTGTCATCTGCATATATGAGGTTATTGATATTTCTCCTGGCAATCCTGATTCCAGCTTGTGTTTCTTCCAGCCCAGCGTTTCTCATGATTTACTCTGCATATAAGTTAAATAAGCAGGGTGACAATATACAGCCTTGACATACTCCTTTTTCTATTTGGAACCAGTCTGTTGTTCCGTGTCCAGTTCTAACTGCTGCTTCCTGACCTGCATACAGGTGTCTCAAGAGACAGGTCAGATGGTCTGGTATTCCCGTCTCTTTCAGAATTTTCCACAGTTTATTGTGATCCACACAAAGGCTTTGGCATAGTCTATAAAGCAGAAATAGATGTTTTTCTGGAACTATCTTGCTTTTTCAATGATCCAGCAGATGTTAGCAATTTGATCTCTGGTTTCTCTGCCTTTTCTAAAACCAGCTTGTACATCTGTAACTTCACGGTTCATGTGCTGTTGAAGCCTGGCTTGGAGAATTTTGAGCATTACTTTACTAGCGTGTGAGATGAGTGCAATTGTGCAGTAGTTCGAGTATTCTTTGGCATTTCCTTTCTTTGGGATTGGAATGAAAACTGACCTTTTCCAGTCCTGTGGCCACTGCTGAGTTTTCTAAATGTGCTGGCATATTGAGTGCAGCACTTTCACAGCATCATCTTTCAGGATTTGAAATAGCTCAACTGGAATTCCATTATCTCCACTAGCTTTGTTTGTAGTGATGCTTTCTAAGGCCCACTTGACTTCACATTCCAGGATGTCTGGCTCTAGGTGAGTGATCACACCATCGTGATTATCTGGGTTGTGAAGATCGTTTTTGTACAGTTCTTCTGTGTATTCTTGCCACCTCTTCTTAATATCTTCTGCTTCTGTTAGGTCGCTACCATTTCTGTATTTATTGAGCCCATCTTTGCATGAAATATTCCCTTGGTATCTCTAATTTCCTTGAAGAGATCTCTAGTCTTTCCCATTCTGTTGTTTTCCTCTATTTCTTTGCATTGATCACTGAGGAAGGCTTTCTTATCTCTGCTTGCAATTCTTTGCAATTCTGCATTCAAATGGGAATATCTTTCCTTTTCTCCTTTGCTTTTCACTTCTCTTCTCTTCCCAGCTATTTGTAAGGCCTCCTCAGACAGCCATTTTGCTTTATTGCATTTCTTTTCCATGGGGATGGTCTTGATCCCTGCCTCCTGTACAATGTCACAAACCTCTGTCCATAGTTCATCAGCCACTCTATCAGATCTAGTCCCTTAAATCTATTTGTCACTTCCACTATATAATCATAAGGGATTTGACTTAGGTCATACCTAAATGGTCTAGTGGTTTTCCCTACTTTCTTCAATTTCAGTCTGAATTTGGTAATAAGGAGTTCATGATCTGAGCCACAGTCCGCTCCCAGTCTTGTTTTTGCTGACTGTATAGAGCAGTAACTGGGAAGCCCACTTAATGTGCATGTGTATAAAATAAGAAGATACAAACTGTCTTTGCTTAGCAGAAAATAAAAAGACAAGGGCACAATGGACCAAAATCATACAGTATAAGATTTAAAATGAATAAAATAAACCATTAAAGAATAATATAAGACCATAAAACTGAATAAACTAGCTGACCATGTGAAAAAGTACCACATCACTTAAAAAAAAAAAGTACTTAAAAGTGAATATACTAGCTGACCATGTGAAAAAGTGCCACATCACTTAAAAAAAAAAAGTACAGTGAATTTTCTGAGTGAAGAATGAAAGGACTAGTCTAAGGGTGTGATGGGAAAACCTTAACGTTAATTTTTTACTGGTCAAAAAGAAAATGATTTGGTCTTTTGGGGGATTAATAATTATTCCAGTGTGTGACCATCGGTTAGTGTTAAGCACACACATATTTTGGTTTGCTTCTCCATCTTTGGCTGCAAAGAATATAATCAATCTGATTTCAGTGTTGACTATCTGGTGATATCCATGTGTAGAGTGTTCAACACATAAAAAGAATGTCTGGGTTTTTCTCATATCCAAAAAAGGGAAATAATTACTAAAGAAATTGTTGCATTATGTCTTTTACATATACCTCATAATTTAGATCTGATCTGAAGATAGAGAGCTCTGCATAGCTTTTGTATCCAGAATACAACCTATACATACTAGGTATCCAACAAACAATAGGTGAGTATCAATATCTATTGATAAGAGGACTGGTATCAGAATGATAGGAGGAGTTTTTTTCCTAGCCTTGGGGATGTCCATATGAACTGTCTCATTACATCCTTAATGGTTCTAATTTCCAGGCAAGATAGACAGACATACAGATTGTTAGATATTTACATAGATGAGATATATGCAAACACATACAAAAACAGATACATGAAAACAGAGATAACATGTATAAATACTTAAACACATAGATAGATGATCAACTTAGATATAGATATATATCCATATACATGAAAGATAGATAAATAAACAGATAGATCTTCCCCAGTGTCCAGACAGTAAAGAATCTGCCTGCAATGCAGGAGACATGGGTTTGATCTCTGGCTCGAGATCCCCTAGAGAAGAAAATGACTACCCACTCCAGGGTTATTTTTTTAAATTTATTTATTTTAATTGGAGGATAATTATTTTAAAATATTTTGATGGTTTTTGACATATATCAATATGAATCAACCAAAGGTATACAGGTGTCCCGCTCATCCTGTAATGTGTTTGAGTCAGTTCTAATAAGGTGGATGAACTTGGACACTATTATACAGAGTGAAGTAAGTCAAAAGAGAAACACAAATACTATATATTAACACATATATATGGAATTTAGACAGTACTAATGATCCTACATGCAGGGCAGCAAAGGAGACAAAGAAGTAAAGGACAGACTTTTGCACTACAGTACTCTTGCTTGGAGAATTTCATGGATAGGGGAGCCTAATGGACTACAGTTAATGGGGTCATAAAGAGTCAGACAACTCAGCGACTACCATGTTCACTTTCAGATATACAGATAGCTAGACACAATCATCAAAAAATTCTATGCAGCTCCTTCAGACCTTATTGAAAATATGTGTGTGCTTAACACTAACCGATGGTCACACACTGGAATAATTATTAATCCCCCAAAAGACCAAATCATTTTCTTTTTGACCAGTAAAAAATTAACGTTAAGGTTTTCCCATCACACCCTTAGATTAGTCCTTTCATTCTTCACTCAGAAAATTCACTGTACTTTTTTTTTTTAAGAGATGTGGCACTTTTTCACATGGTCAGCTAGTATATTCAGTTTTAAGTACTTTTTTTTTTAAGTGATGTGGCACTTTTTCACATGGTCAGCTAGTATATTCAGTTTTAAGTACTTTTTTTTTTAAGTGATGTGGCACTTTTTCACATGGTCAGCTAGTTTATTCAGTTTTATGGTCTTATATTATTCTTTAATGGTTTATTTTATTCATTTTAAATCTTATACTGTATGATTTTGGTCCATTGTGCCCTTGTCTTTTTATTTTCTGCTAAGCAAAGACAGTCTGTATCTTCTTATTTTATACACATGCACATTAAGTGGGCTTCCCAGTTACTGCTAGTAGTAAAGAACCTGCCTGCCAATGCAGGAGACTTAAGAGGCATGGGTTTGATCCCTGGATTGGGAAGATCCACTGGAGGAGGGAATGGCAACCCACTCCAGTATTCTTGCCTGGAGAATCCTGTGGACAGAGAAGCCTGATGGACTACAGACCACAGGGTTGCAAAGAGTCAAACACACTGAAATGACCTAGCATGGAGCACACACACACATTACGTTACAAAGGACAACTCAATCCAGGTTTTAAGATCAGATCTTATTTAAGCCAGGAAACTGCTCTGTGATACTCCCTGTACTTTCAACTTGTCTTCTCCCACCAGCAGCTCTATAGTCTTGAGCTTTGTTCACAGAGAATGAACCTTGATCAAATGCCATAAATTTGTGTCCAAGTATACCATAGAACAAGCAGGTAGGGGAGCTACAAGTCACTGGTCTTGCTCTGTGCAAAGGAATTTTGCTATGTGACTATGGTTTAGTCGCTAAGTTGTGTCCAGCTCTTGTGACCCTGTGGACTGTAGCCTGCCATGCTCCTCTATCCATTGAACTTCCTAGGCAAGAATACTGGAGTGGGTTGCCATTTCCTTCCAGGGGATCTTCCTGACTCAGGGATTGAATCTGGGTCTCCTGTGCTGCAGGAGGATTCTTCACTGACTGAGCCATCAGGGAAGTCCCTGCTGATGGATTCTATATACAATTAATTATGGTAATTGAATGGTTTCCCTAAATTATTGAATAAAATCCCTCAACATTTTCCTCACGTCACTTATGGTCTTTGTGTGTATATACTGGTTTGCTTAGCTCAAGAAACTCCTTTCATTTTTAATTATAAGAACTCATCCACAGATAATACTGAGAAGAATGAACTGAAGGACTTATCATTTCTTCACGATTATAATTTAGATTCCTTAATTTACTCTAAACACTACCCAAGTTACTGGAAGTTGTGTTGCTTAATTACTGTAAAACTAGTTTCTCATTTATTGAAGAGCTACATTCAAGAACTTTAGAAAATTGAAGAAGATAGAAAAACACTAGGCAAGAGTTTAGAATGATATGGATACCAGTGTCCTTGGTTTGCCAGATTTCTGGTAATTGATCTATTTACTGGATTAATCGAGTGGAGACAAAGAGAAAGCATGTAATTACAAGTTGTAAATAGACTAAGATGCCTAATACATAAAAACATCTTGTAATGGTCAAAAATGAGAAATCCCTGTTAAGGTCTGTCTTTGCTTATCAGATATTGAACAAAATTCAAATTTTAAACAGAATGGTTAGAAATTATTGATAAAATTATAAGATAATTTCAAAACCAGATTACATCATAGCTTTAAGCAATACTTGGATGTCAACCCAAATGCATAAGTGAGGGATCCTAAAAAGATGATTTGACTTAGCAGACTTTTACAGTCATAGAGCTATAATGAATAGACATAACAAAACCCAAATGAATTCCCTTACCTTAAAAGTCAATAATGGTCACATATTAAAAAGAACTAAATTATAAAAGTTCCACCTGTTCTTTATCCTAAAGCCAGTGGACTGACAATTATGTTTGTAGATAATGGAAAATGAAAGAATACTTGGGGAAAATGTTTAGTCTTACAGAATGTATTTCAAATAGAAATGCTATAGATAAAACATTGATGGTGTTATGAGGACATCTAGGTATCCTCAGTTAAGTTCAGTTCAGTCACTCAGTCATGTCCAACTCTTTGCGAACCCATGGACTACAGCATGTCAGGCCTCCCTGTCTATCACGAACTCCCGGAATTTACCCAAACTCATGTCTATTGAGTCAGTGATACAATCCAAACATCTCATCCTCTGTCTTCCCTTTCTCCTCCTGCCTTCAATTGTTCCCAATATCAGGGTCTTTTCAAATGAGTCACTTCTTTGCATCAGGTGGCCAAAGTTGGAGTTACAGCTTCAACATCAGTCCTTCCAATGAATATTCAGGACTGATTTCTTTTAGGATTGACTGGTTGGATCTCTTTGCAGTCCAAGGGACTCGCAAGAGTCTTCTCCAACACCACAGTTCAAAAGCATCAATTCTTTTGCGCTCAGCTTCCTTCACCATCCAACTCTCACATCCATCCATCCATCCAGAAAAATAAAAAATAAAGAAAAGTAAAGTCTGCCACTGTTTCTCCATCTAATTGTCATAAAGTGATGGGAGCAGATGCCATGATCATAGTTTTATGAATGTTGAGCCTTAAGCCAACTTTTTCACTTTCCTCTTTCACTTTCATTAAGAGGCTCTTTAGTTCTTCTTTACTTTCTGCCATAAGAGTGGTGTCATCTGCATACCTGAGGTTATTGATATTTCTCCTGTCAATCTTGATTCCAGCGTGTGCTTCCTCCAGCACGGTGTTTCTCATGATGTACTCTGCATATAAGTTAAACAAGCAGGGTGACAATATACAGCCTTGACGTACTCCTTTTCCTATTTGGAACCAGTTCCATGTCCAGTTCTAACTGTTGCTTTCTGACCTTCAGACAGATTGCTCAAGAGGCAGGTCAGGTGGTCTGATATTCCCATCTCTTAAAGAATTTTCCACAGTTTATTGTGATCCACACTGTGAAAGGCTTTGCAGTAGTCAATAAAGCAGAAATAGATGTTTTTCTGGTACTCTCTTGCTTTTTAAGTATTCCAGCGGATGTTGGCAATTTAATCTCTGGTTCCTCTGTCTTTTCTAAATCCAGTTTGAACATCTGGAAGTTCACAGTTCATGTACTCTTGAAGCCTGGCTTGGAGAATTTTGAGCATTACTTTGCTAGCATGTGAGATGAGTGGAACTGTGTGGTAGTTAGAGCATTCTTTGGCATTGCTTTTCTTAGGGAGTGGTATGAAAACTGACCTTTTCCAGTCCCATGGCCACTGCTGAGTTTTCAAAATTGCTGGCATATTGAGTGCAGCACTTTCAGAGCTAGGTATCCTCACAGCTCTCCATTTTACCTTTGAACTAGGCACAAAGAAGTTGCCAATAGCCATAGGAGGATAGTTCAGTTGGTAAAGAATGTCTCTGCAATGCAGGAGACCTGGGTTCAGTTCCTGGGTTGGGAAGATCCCCTAGAGAAGGAAATGGCAATCCACTCTAGTATTCTTTCCTGGAGAATCCCATGGACAGTGGAGCCTGGCAGGCTAGAGTCCATGTGGTTGCAAAAGTCAGACAGGATTTAGCAACTAAACCGCACACACACACACACACACACACACACACACACACACATATATATATATATATCCTTCAGCTTAGATACTACTGTCTAAAGCCTGAGTCCCACAGTCTTACATCATTTATACATTGAAATATATAAAATTTCCAATGTAGTGTAAGTACTAACAATACTAATCGTTCTCTATTTCCCTTTGGGCCTCTTTACTGATACTATCTGCAAACTGAATTGAAGATACATTTCTATGTAAAAGCTATTGCCAACCAAGTTGTTAAGAAAATATATTATTTTTGAAAATATTTATTTATTCCCCATGCATAACTCAATTAGATCTGAATTTCGCAAGGCTACCCAACTTAGAAATCTCAAATACACTCTAGACCAAAAATTCAATGTATTGTAAAATGACTAAAGGCCACAGATCCAATTACAGTCCAGACTGAAAGCTTTCTTTCTTTAATAGCCTACCTTACATAATAAAGCTAGAAGCCAAGACTGAATAATTGAAATATTAAATGAAAAATTAATTAATGAGCTTAGCAACACCTTTCATATCATGCCTCTATAACACCTATATCTGTAGTTTACAGAGACTCAAAAGTAGAAGATACAGATTTAAACAGAATTTCAGGACATTTTTAAAATTAATATTCATATAATTTTCCGAAGTACTCATCAAAAATATCCTCTCCACCATAATTCCTTTTAGAAAATTTTATGTTGTAACAGAACTTTGCTCATTTTTTTTTAGATAGTAGAGGTTCGTTTGTATTCACCTGGGAAAGTCAATATTTGCAGTATAAAGTTTCAGAGATTTACTAAGATGCTGCCATTTAGAAAAAAAAAATATTTTTATGGTCCGGTTAGTCAACAAAAACATAACAAAATTCCCATAGAATTCTCATGTGGTACTTTGATATGATAACCATATGAACTTTTTTTTTTTTCCTCCTGGCCAAAAAGCATTTGCATATGTCTTTACCTTGTTTATTAATTCTTAGCTAAACAGGTTTATAAGAATATTACTTAGGACATGGGATGTTATTGTCACATTAGCCTTACATGGCTCAGGTATTTTACTCATTATCAAATGCTACAAATTAATCCAAAAACACAGTCAAGCAACAGTTTCTGATGAAGTTGAGACATAGATCTACGGTATTGAGGGAGCTCTCTAGGTCTTTCCATATTGGACATGTATTTCCCAGCCCAGAATTGGTGATGTGTCTAAGCTATGTTTGTGGGTTCTTCACTTCAGAATATGAGCATTTAAGGTATGAAAATATCTCCCATTTAACAAACTGAGTTGTAGAGCTTATACAATTCTTCACACAGCTAAATCTTGTAGGATTCAATTTTCTACAAGGAATTCTTAACCAGGGACAACACTATAAGTAGTGTTAGCCAGGAACATCCTGCTGAGGACATTTTAGAAATCAAGTCTCTTCCTCCAAGAAAATGGCTCTAATTTTATTAATTCTGAGGTCCAGTTAATGAGAAAATTAAACCTGATAACTTAGCTTCCTGTTTCCCCCCTTGAGGTGGTGTTTTCTACAGGTTATAGTGGTAAATGGATTTCATGAAAATTAATTTAACCCCCTCTTCTCAAGCTTCGATGGGAGATATCTAGTTTTACCAAAGACCAGTACTCCACCTCGAGACATGCTTTATTTCAAAAGTTTGAGCATTATATGGTGAAATTATTGAAGTTAACAAAAACCATTCCAGAGCCATAAGTTAAGAAAATTTCTGGAATTAACAAGATACTACAGGCAAGAGGTTCAAGAACTTTCAGCCCTTTTTAAACCCTTAATGACCACATTAAGTTGATTGTTCTTATGTATAATCATGAAACTCAGAAGTGGAACAAGCTTTTATATCCCATAAGTTTAGCATTGATATTAACATAAATTATTTGGCTGCTATGCACAAGAAAGAGATACCACACTTTAGCAGTACTTATGCAATAACATGGTGACATCCACATCAGGAGGTCATAACTTTTAAAGCCTTTCTTTGGACACTGTGCTGCTACTGCTGCTGCTAAGTCGCTTCAGTCGTGTCTGACTCTGTGCGACCCCATAGATCGCAGCCCACCAGGCTCCGCCATCCCTGGGATTCTCCAGGCAAGAATACTGGAGTGGGTTGCCATTGTTGATGGGCCATGTTTAAAGACTGAGCTAGGATTCTTTAAGATTGGATATATGTTTGCTGACCAAAGCTTTTGATAGAATATAATTTCTATGTAAAATAATTCCAGATAGACATATAGAATAGTTCATAAATGATAAGAGCCAGTAATCCTACAAGCAGTAGACATGCCTATTATGTATTATATAGAGTTTGAAATGCTAAGAAAGAAAGTAGCATGTAAGCAGATTTTCTTAAGAAAATGTTAACCAGTCCTCCATCTGCCCTCCTGCTTTATCTGTATTTAGCCCAGTGCTCTATGAAAGAAACACAATGCAAGTCACAGACATGAGTCTTGTGTGTAATTTCAAACTTCCTACGGAGAAGGCAATGGCACCCCACTCCAGTATTCTTGCCTGGAAAATCCCATGGACGGAGGAGCTTGGTAGGCTGCAGTCCATGGGGTCACTAAGAGTCAGATAGGACCGAGCAACTTCACTTTCACTTTTCACTTTCATGTATTGGAGAAGGCAATGTCAACCCACTCCAGTGTTCTTGCCTAGAGAATCCCAGTGATGGAGGAGCCTGGTAGGCTGCAGTCCATAGGGTCACTAAGAGTCAGACACAACTGTGCGATTTCACTTTAACTTTCACTTTCAAACTTCCTAGTAGCCATATTTTTAAAAATAAAAAGAAACATATAAGATAAAATATAACCCTATATTCTATTTAACACAATTATCCAACATTTTATATTTTCAATGTTTATCAATATAAAATGAAAGAAATATTTTACATTATTTTCTTCTTAATAAGCTTTCAAATTCTAGTATGTATTTTGAACTTACTGAGCATATCAATTAGGACTAACTAGCCACATTTCAAGTCTCAGTAGACACTTGTGGTTAGTGGCTACTGCATTCTAATTGCTTAATTTCCCCTGGTCATTTTCTTAGGCTAAAAACTAAGAATGAAAATAACTTTAATAAGAATGAGTAAGAATAAATGTTCCATAATAGTATTTTGAAACTTCTCTACAAAAAAACAACAACAAAAAAGACTGCTAGAAGTAATAGAACTACCTTCTGAAAACATATAGTTCGATGAAAAACTTCTTGATGGCATGATTAAATATTGGGAAACTTCAATGCACTTTAATTTAGCAAGTACTCGTTGAATTCCTATGAGGTTTGAAGAATTAATTAAGAAAATATTCAATGAAGATTTGTTAAGTAGAACATACTTTTCAACTGTCAAAATTTAAGTAAAGAACAAGAGAGACAAAATTCACCCCCTACAAGGAGTTTGGATAGCATGGAGGTAGTTATGCCATTGAAATTGCAAAAGAAATGAGACATTGCCAAGCATATAAAGTGTTTACTTTCTATTTAAAGAAAAGTAAAACACAAAGTACTACAAGACAGTGCAAAAATGTCATTGTAAGAGTCCAGTGAATAAACAGATTGAAAACAAAATGTCAGGTAGATAATAAAAGGCACAGTGAAGGGAATTTTTTAAAGTGGATGATTCGTTAGCTAATGATGTGATGAGAGGCTATGATCTGCTATTTTATATAGAGTGATTAGGAAAGGCAATTTTGACAAAATTACCTAAATGAAGTGAAAAATGAATCATGTGAATACTTGAACGGACTTCCTAGGCCCAGGGAAATGCAAATATAAATTAATTCCCTGGACAGAGAAAATGACACCCCCTCCACATCTTTTAAATGCATTTTTATTTTTGAAGAAAAATTAAAGACAGTGGAAATTAGTCATGAATTTGAAAAGGTAGCTAGGGTCTAGATCATTCAAGTATACCATTGTAACAAATTTGGATCTGGGTGATTTTATTTTCTGGATGTGATAGAAGCTTTAGCTTAGCATTTAGATAAAGATATTATGTGATCCTGTATTTATCTTTAAGAAATAGAAATCACAAGATAATGCTGAATTCAAGAATAGTTGTTTACAGTCTACTGTGGTTGTCACATAAATAGGATAGTTGCTGTTCTAAGGTGATGAAGCGATGTGATGTTACAGAGTTGGGATAACATTAGAAGGTAGAGAAAATAGGGTACTTTGGAGTGTCTTGATACGGATTGCATAATAAACAGGAAAGTAAAAGTCTGAAAAGCAATGGATACAAAGAAAATAAAAGAAAGAAAGAAACAGATTCCAAACAGAAGAAGCACTTCAAAACTGAGCATGAAGTCAAACTAATGTCGATAGCTAGAGTCTGTTGAAAGCAGGGGAGTTAGATGAACTGATTAGATTTTAGAGGGTCAGGAAGAAACAGGAAAGCCTTTGATTAGAAGAGTGTAAGTGAAAGGATAGACTAGAATTATGAATAGCCTGAAATGCAAAATTACTTAGTTTTATAAAACACCCATCAGAATTTTACTGAGTAAGCAGAAATGAGCTGTTAAAAGTAGAGAAATCATAAAACTTTGAACATTCTTACAGTGATTTTTTTCTGATTCTGCAAGAAAAAGACAATGATACCTGAAACCAAATTCCCTCTTTGCTCAGTGAGTAAATGGGTAAGTTCAGTTCAGTTCAGCCGCTCAGTTGCGGCTAAACTATGCTCTAAATCTATGCTCCTTCTTGGAAATGATGACTTCCCTTTTGATTCAGATGAAAATACTATATATATATCCTTTGTGTAGATAATCACCAAATTCAATAAAGATGGAAATAACTGTATAAAAAGTGAAAATTTCCTGTAGGGTATGCTGTGGAGCTCATACATAATATAAGCACTGACATAGGGAAAATTCATTCTTGGTTACTGACAACTGTGACAGTTGTTGTTGAATTGCTAAGTTGTGTTTACTCTTTGAGACCCCACCCTCTGCCTATGGAATTTTCTAGGCAAGAATACTGGAGTAGGTTGCCATTTCCTTCTCCAAGGAATCTTCCCATACCAGGGATTGAACCCATGTCTCTTGAGTCTCCTGCATTGCAAGAGGATTCTTTACCACTGAGCCACCTGGGAAGCCCAAGAACTGTGACAGTAGGTAGCATCTAACACTCTCCATCCCTCTCACTGTAATGGAGGGCAAAGCTGACCATATATAAAAAGAAAATGTTCCAAATATTCCCTTTGTTGTTATTAGTAATTGATTTTGTTTACTGTTGGAAATATTCTTCCTTTTAACTTTTCTTAAACTAAGAGTTCTGAAGACCAGAGAGAGACCAAGAGAGAGAGAATTCCATGAACTTAGTTAATACTGTTTCTCCTGAATTAACTTTCCAGTTTTCTTTTCCTTTTTAATTAGATATGGTTAGGTGGATTTTTATTTTCTAGTTTCACACTGCTTTGATGGGAAATCTATCTTAAGTTATGTTTTCATATGTTCACAGTTCTAAAATGAATAAAAACAAAACAAATGAACTGAGTGGGAAGATTCTGTCATTACTTATAAAAGTATCTACTATTCATGCAGCCATCTGTTGTCAATGATTCAAATTTGAAAAATAATAAAACATGAAATCTTGATGTTAGAAAGTGGGCTTTGCTCTAATAAGGATACCTCTTGTTGAGTTTTGTTTGTTTCTGAACTTAAATATGCCATTTTGTTCTGTTTTTGCATTTGTATATATTATCTGTTAGGTTGAGTGATGAAGACAGATTAGCTTTTTAAGAATATCTTTGATATGAATTATTCGTTCTTTTGTTCATTTTCACCCTGTTTATTATTCATCCTTATTTGTTCAGATTTCTCTTACAATTAAAATAATTATAACATTGGGAAGCAAGGCTAAATAATATTATTTTAAGCAGAAATAGAAATGCCCCATATAAAGGACTCTATAATTTAATTCATCCCTACTTTCAGATGAGCATTTCTGTTGTCTTCTGTTTGTGACATAGTCAAGATTCAAAGAAGAAAAAAATCCAGAGAATCCTAATGTTTAAAAGGAAATGTGTTGAGAAAAAGACTAGTGTGGAATTAGGAGACCTATGTTCTAGAACTGGATGTGTTTTAGTTAAATTCTAGGACCCTAATTCTTCACAGTAAAGTTGAAAAATTAGAATAGACATACTAGTCTTAAAATCTCAGTTTTTTTAACTCTGAATTTATTTATTAAATATTCTGTTTCAAACAGCGGAGATAAACCAGGAATGCAGATATCCAGTGCAAAGTTAAGAGCAGCATTAAGTAAAGTTTGCACAGGGAAGTACACTAAATTTCTAGCTACTCTAGTTTTTAGGCCTTCAAGTAAATTATAGATATTTCAAATAAAAGTCAATTATTTTCCTGAAAGCCATAGCTAAAGAATATGGATTGCTTGTTTTGCTTTTTTGTTTATTTGTTACACAAATCTGTAAATATTAATACAGTGTTCTCTATTTAAAAGGTCTGCATGTCACATTTTCTCTAAATTTAGAGTTTAGCAAAGTAAACTGAGATCTGGCCCAACTGAATTCAGTTCATATTTATAAATTAAAATCTAACATAGTAAGTGAAGTCATTTTAAAGGAAAGAGGAAAACTCTAGTTGTTTGGGGTTTTTAAAATAATAAACAGGTCTAGTACAGATATTTGCCCATATCTATGCATATACACACCGACACAGATAATGTAGAGAGAAGTTATGTGAATGAAACTGATGTAACAATACCAGAGGAAAATCAACATATCAACAGAAACTGAGTATGAGACAAAGTCTTACTCAGCAAAAGCAAAAAGTAGATTCATTAGGAAAACTATGTCAGACAAGGATAGAAATAGAGAATATGATCAAAACAGAACAGTTATTGTTTTCATACTATAAATTGTCTTTAGCCTGCAAAAACATCTACTTCTGCTCATTGACTACACTAAAGCTTTTGACTGTGTAGATCACAACACACTGTGTAATATTATTCAAGAAATGGGAATACCAGATCACTTTACCTGCCTCCTGAGAAACCTGTGTGTAGGACAAGAAGCGACAGTTAGAACTGAACATGGAAAAATGGACTGGTTCAAAGTTGGGAAAGGAGTGTGTCAAGGCTATATATTGTCACCCTACTGATTTAACTTATATGCAAGTTTCAGTTCCGTTCAGTTCAGTCGCTCAGTCGTGTCCGACTCTTTGCGACCCCATGAATTGCAGCATGCCAGGCCTCTCTGTCCATCACCAACTCCGGGAGTCTAACCAAACCCATGTCCATCAAGTCGGTGATGCCATCCAACCATCTTATCCTCTGTCATCCCCTTCTCCTCCTGCCCCCAATCCTACCCAGCACTGGGGTCTTTTCCAATGAGTCAACTCTTCGCATGAGGTGGCCAAAGTATTGGAGTTTCAGCTTCAACATCAGTCCTTCCAATCAACACCCAGGATTGATCTCTTTTATGATGGATTGATTGGATCTCCTTGCAGTCCAAGGGACTCTCAAGAGTCTTCTCCAACACCACAGTTCAAAAGCATCAATTCTTCGGCACTCAGCTTTCTTCACCATCCAACTCTCACATCCATACATGACCACTGGAAAAACCATAGCCTTGACTAGACGGACTTTTGTTGGCAAAGGAATGTCTCTGCTTCTAAATATGCTATCTAGGTTGGCCATAACCTTCCTTCCAAGGAGTAAGCGTCTTTGAATTTCATGGCTGCAATCACCATCTGCAGTGATTTTGGAGCCCCAAAAAATAAAGTCTGACACTGTCTTCACTGTTTCCCCATTTATTTCCCATGAAGTGATGGGACCAGATGCCATGATCTTAGTTTTCTGATGTTGAGCTTTAAGCCAACTTTTTCACTCTCCTCTTTCACCTTCATCAAGAGGCTCTTTAGTTCTTCTTCACTTTCTGCCATAAGGGTGGTGTCATCTGCATATCTGAGGTTATTGATATTTCTCCCGGCAATCTTGATTCCAGCTTGTGTTTCTTCCAGCCCAGCATTTCTCATGATGTACTCCGCATATAAGCTAAATAAGCAGGGTGACAATATACAGCCTTGACATACTCCTTTTCCTATTTGGAACCAGTCTGTTGTTCCATGTCCACTTCTAACTGTTGCTTCCTGACCTGTATACAGGTTTCTCAAGAGACAGGTCAGATGGTCTGGTATTCCCATCTCTTTCAGAATTTTCCACAGTTTATTGTGATCCACACAGTCAAAGGCTTTGGCATAGTTTATAAAGAAGAAATAGATGTTTTTCTGGAACTCTCTTGCTTTTTCAATGATCCAGCGGATGTTGGCAATTTGATCTCTGGTTCCTCTGCCTTTTCTAAAACCAGCTTGAACATCTGGAAGTTCACGGTTCACGTATTGCTGAAGCCTGGCTTGGAGAATTTTGAGCACTACTTTACTAGCATGTGAGATGAGTGCAATTGTGCAGTAGTTTGAGCATTCTTTGGCATTTCCTTTCTTTGGGATTGGAATGAAAACTGACCTTTTCCAGTCCTGTGGCCACTGCTGAGTTTTCCAAATTTGCTGGCATATCGAGTGCAGCACTTTCACAGCATCACCTGTGTGATATACCTACTTCTGGTAGGTATACCAGAAACTGAAAGATTGTATAAAGCTTATATTATTAAGTCCACATAGAATTTGTTGATAGAAAGATGGAAAAGCTAATAGGATAGAATCTCTGAAACAGGTACTCAAGATTTATAGAAGATTAGTATTGAATAAAGATGGCATCTCAAATCATTACTGAAAACACAGCCCATGTAGCAGTAATTAACTATTCTTTAGAAGAAAAGGCCTATTGGATTCTTTAGACAAGGCAAAGCAAAAAGAAACAAAACGTAAGTGCTATAAACTAAATCAAAATGATATAACAAAATAGAAAATAATATTACAAGCTATACTTTTTGAAATGAAATATCACTAATACAAAAGTCTATGACAAATTAAGATAAAAATGTCCCAAATTATTAAATAAAAATGAAGGAAATATATGAACAAACAAGCCACAAGATTAGAAATTCAAATTAGCATGACCACAGAATTAGGCACTCAAAAACCATCATAGAAAGAGGGCTGCAAATTAAAAATACCCTCAAACACCATCTCTCATCTGTTAGGTTTATAAAAATCCACTATTTTAATAAACACCAATTAGTGAGGCTGTGGAGATTCAGAGACTCTAGTACAGTTCAGTGGAATGCAAAATGGCTGTATCCTAAATGGAAAAGAAATTGTCAAAGAAAGAATGAAACAAAGAAAGAAAGTGAAGTCGCTCAGTCATGTCTGACTCTTTGCAACATCATGGATTGTAGCCTATCAGGCTCCTCCATCCATGGAATTTTCCAGGCAAGAGTACTGGAGTGGGTTTCCATTTCCTTCTCCAATACAAAATTGTCAAAATACAGCACAATTACATTTTTACTAGTTTACACTAAGACAAAAGATTCAATAAGTAGGTATTTGTTCCTTCTTCAGCTTAAATCAAGCAAAGGATTTCATAAGGAATTCATTTCTCTCAAAATCTTGGAAGCTCAGCAGACTGCTGTAGACTCCTTTGCAAAAAATCTAAAGGACAAGCAACTCAAAGAGGAAGATGAAGGAATTTTGCTATTTTTTAACCATCCCACACCGAGTTTTAGGGCCAAGAATGGAGAAGAGCTGTATGTAGATAAAATGAGGACATGACATACAAGATGGCTGACTGATGAGACCCTAAAAATAAGGGAGAGAGCATTTGTGATTGAATCTGAGAAATAAAAAACTGCCTGCCATATCAGCAAACAATGGATCCAGCCATCACATTCAGTTCTGTTCAGTTCAGTCTCTCAGTTGTGTCCGACTCTTTTCAACCCTATGGACTGCAGCACAGCAGGCCAACCTGTTCATCACCAGCTCCCGGAATTTACTCAAATTCATGTCCATCAAGTCAGTGATGCCATCCAACCATTTCATCCTCTATCACCTCTCCTCCTCCCGCCTTCAATCTTTCCCAGCATCAGGGTCTTTTCCATTGAGTCAGCTCTTTGCATCAGGTGGCCAAAGTATTGGAGTTTCAGCTTCAACATCAGTCCTTCCAATGAATATTCAGGACTGATTTCCTTTAGGATTGACTGGCTGGATCTCCTTGCAGTCCAAGGGACTCTCAAGAGTCTTCTCCTACACCACAGTTCAAAAGCATCAACTCTTTGGTACTCAGCTTTCTTTATGGTCCAACTCTCACATCCATACATGACTACTGGAAACATAATAGCTTTGACTAGACAGACTTTGTTGGCAAAGTAATGTCTCTGCTTTTTTAATAAGCTGTCTAGGTTGGTCATAGCTTTTCTTCCAAGGAGAAAGTGTCTTAATTTTATGGCTGCAGTAACCATCTGTAGCCACCACATTACAGCCACCCCAAAGGTGAGCCTTAAGGGGGCTCAGGAAGGAAACAAAGGCTTGTCATCTAGCAGTCTAGCAGTCATCAGCCTACAGTCATCCCAGTGATACTTCTTGAGAAAAATCAGGATGCGAAAACACAGGTTACTGGCTCCAGATGCTGAGGTGCATATCAAAGAAATTATTTCAGTGAGCCCAGACACTTGTGTCTTCCCATATATTGAAAAGTGCTTAATTCCTTAACTTTTAGTTGTGCAATATTTTCAGTTGATGGACCCCAAGAACTAGAAACCAAAAGACAAATCTTAACACCCCATGAAGGAGAATGCATCACCTACCACAGGTAGTGGTGATAAGGGTGCTATCTTAGGAGAATTTATAAAAATTTCCCTCCAGAGAAAAAGTTGATTCACAACAACTTCCAAGACCAGAAGTAGAGCATGGGCTCCTGAAAGCATAAGACAAGAAGGAGCTTCTACGCCTCTTTAGTTGCTTCCCTCTCCTTCAAACTGGAAGCCTGGAAAGGTCAGAAATTAAGGAAAAGTAGGAATAGCAGGAGAGAAAAAAATAACCCAATTCACAAAAGATGGTTAATTGAGTAATTCATTTGGCTGGATTTTATGACACTAAAGAAAAAACAAAGCAATTAGATGTAATAGATTGTTTTTAAATTCAACTAGAAAAAAAACACATTTGTATGCATAGATAATTTTTAAGGAAAAAAAAGTGTTTATAGTTTAAGTCATGAATAAAAGGAAGATTGGATTTTGCTAAAAAGCAGTCTTTTTTCAATGTCCAATATATTATTTGTTCATACGTATGATAAACAATCACTTAAAATCAGCATTTTCTTAACATACTTGTTACTTATGCCACTTTTACTCTCTACGAGCATCCAATTAATAAAAATATCGCTGCTTATAGTTTTGTCCAGGCGTTTTTAATCAGATAAGAAAGTCATAATTATACAGTCTAGAGGGTGTGGGCTAAATTTAAACACTGATGCATTTAAAATTTCTGTAAAACTAATGCCTATTTCTTTCAAGATGAAAAGTTGGTTAATTTTACCATCTAAATTTCCAATGGAGTTGTTGCAGTTATTTCACAAATAAGATCATAGACAAACATGATCCAGTGCTTTCAGTTCATACACCATCTCAAGGGTGTAATTTATTTCCACAAATAACCACGTGAAAATAATAGCACAACATATCTGTTAACCATCACAAGCCCAGAGGCTCAGGCTCTTAAATTGAGTTGCTGCCTATATATATATAGCATTGGAGATCTCAAAACATGGTTACCTCCTGGTGGAAATTTTTTTCTTTGGCACTGTATTATATAGTATAGCTCATGTTTAGCATTTAAGAAATTGCAGTTACATTCCATTATCAAAGACATATTTGTTAAAACACACATACAAAAGGATTTGTAATTGAAGCACAGCTTTGATATATTTAATAGGATGTAAAACTGCCATCCTATTTTAATAGGCTATGTTTTATGTGCATTAACAGTAATATAATAATGCCTCTTCCATGTTCTCTCACCATTAGCACTTTTTCCCTCCCTTTTAGTCAATCTTAAAAATTTAATGTAATCCAAACACATTAACATCTTTTCCCCCCTCACTGTTCTTGAAATCAACTTTCCTTAATTGAAGGATAGTTGCTATACAACTATTCTGATGAATACAACTTCTCCTCCAGTTCTTTCTGCCTGTTGATTCATGTACACTCTTCCTAGCCTTGGACATGCTAATAGTTACTGAAAGTGTGAGAATGGAGCAATGAAATGGATAAAAGTGAGACAGCAGGCAGAAAATCAAAGAGGAATGAATTTCATGAGTTTAAAAGCAACTGAGTTCTCTCACATGCTTTTGGGCAGAGCCACTTTTGATGGTATGGAATGAAAATGAAAAAACAGTGGGTGTACCAGCTTATGACTTAATAATGGCAGAGTTACAGGCCTTATTATAGAAACATTTTAGTATTATTCCACAGGTGTTCCTTATTTTTGTTTTGTTCATTTTCTATGATTCAGACTACATTATTTTTTCTAATGACATTTCAATGTGACTTTTTATATGCTCTTGAAGAGTGTAGCATATAGGAATACATCAATAAAAGTTAATAAAACTAACAGTAATACCTTATGGAGTTGCACAGAAGTACTCTTATCTGGATAGCAGTTAAATATACATACACACACAGCTCTGATAGCAAAACAGGACAATTTTGCCTTCAAATAGCAGGAAAAAGCTGTATCACTTAGTGACCTGAGACTCTGAATTCTAATATATTACATCTCAAAAGTAGTATTACCATATTCTCTCAGGATAATTTTTGGTACTTACTTATTTCTGTTATACATACATATATATATATATATATATATATATATATATATATATATATATATACACACACACACACACACACACACATATATATATACATATAAATATAATATACACATGTGTATATATATATATATATATATATATAATATATACATGTATATATATATATATATAACCTGGAGATGCTGAATTCAAAGGCAGATGGGTAGAGTCCTCTTTTCAACTCCATCAAAGTTTAGGTAGTTTGAAGTTTCTGGCCCCAGGAAGGTTAATCTAGATTTCTTTCAAAATGTAGACAAGATCCTAGACTTCAGCAGTGAGGCTGCTTTAAGGGGACTCAATAATGTAACTGAAAATACCCTAGGACACTTGAATGTGTTTGCTACTCTAGAAATTTTCTGTGTTAAGAGCCTATTAAAGTGCAAAGGCTACATCTCAACACAGATGTTTATCTCCTGATTTTCTATTAACTTAAATTGCAGTTGCTTATACTAAACTAAGTTGTTAATCAGTATCAGCAGATAATTTTCTTGATGTAGAGTTGAAAGATGAGTCACCTAGATCTTATCATGCATCACCTTCAGGAAATAAATGTTTAATTTCATTCATTCACTAAATAAATTTTGAGTGTCCATTATATGGAATGTGTGTATTTCTCACTGTCACATTTTAGACAAAAAATATGTTTCAAAAAGCTGCTTTAATAAAGAAGATGTTGTTAAAGAACACATCACAAACTCTTTTATAGAATGATCTCCCTTAATGTACTGATCTCAGTTCAGGATGTAGCTAATATACCTGTTTCAATATCTTAAGCACAAATGATACGTAGTCTATTTTCCATTCTGTAGTTCCTTGTTCAGAAATTTGTGGATATTTTTTATATTTGTTAATTTATGTGGGGGATAAGGGAATTGCATATATAAAATCTAATTTTGTTACTTTCAGGATACATGCTATTTTTAGATAGACGGTACATAGATGAGAAAGAGATTGATTTCCTGAAAACATTATTATTTAACATTTATTTTAAACATTTGAAAAGGGAACATTGGACATTATATAAAAGTTTTGGCTTTGCACATGGAAAGTGCTTTTTTTTTTAAATCTTGCTTCAGAAGGTGCAACTACTATCCCTAAGTCTTCTATCTCATAACCCAAGTATAATAGAAAAGATTATCTGAAATATTTAAAAAATTTTTGAATTTATGTTTACATATGAAAAAATAGAATATTAAAGAACAATGCACATACAGAAAAAATCAGAAAACATACAATCTACAAATTAAAAAATAGACATTTATATTAAATTTATTTAACCTTAAGAAACAATGCCTTGTCCTTATTTTTTTAATTCTTTAGCAAGTCACTGAACACTAAATTGTAATGAATAAAATTCAGTAAAATGAACCCATATATACAGCAGTATGACAATTCCAAAAAATACAAAAAGTATAGTACATCATGAGAAGAACTGTTTATTTCAATACAGGCAGTTTTGGCTTAATAGCTCATAATTAATCAAGGTATTTCACTATACTGAAAGACAGAAACAAAAAAAAGAAAAAAAAAACTTATGGTAATTTCTACAGATGTAGAAAAAGGTGTTTGATGAAACTTAGTACACATTATTATAATACTTCTCACCAAACTAAGTAGATAATTAAATTTCCTCAGTCTGATGAAGGGGATATAAGAAATGCCTAGAGCAAACAACCTACCTCATGGACAAAAAACTAGGTGCTTTCTTCCTCACACTTCAAGTTTGCATTCTTACCTTAAATATTACAATGAATGCTAAACAAAAGATCAAAATCAGTGTAACAAGGCAAGCAAAATAAAAAAGGCTACAATCTGGAAAGCAAGAAGCAATAATGATTATTTTTAGACCACATACTAACATTTGTAGAAATTATTAAGTCCACTAAAATAGCTATGGAACTAAAACATGAGTAGAGTAAGGTCAGGACTTCCTTGGTAGCTCAACTGGTAAAGAATCCTCTCGCCATGCAGGAGACTCTGGTTAGATTCCTGATTTGGTAAGATCCAGTGGAGAAGGGATAGGCTACCCACTCCAGTATTCTTGATCTCCTTGGTGGTTCAGATGGTAAAGAATCAGCCTGCAATGCGGGAGACCCAGGTCCCATCCCTAGGTTGGGAATATCCTATGGAGGAGGGCATGGCAACCCACTCCAGTATACTTGCCTGGAGAATCCCCATGGGCAGAGGAGCTTGGTGGGCTACAGTCCATGGGGTCACTAACAGTAGGACACAGCTGAGACTGAGTGACTAAGCACAGCAACACACAGTAAGGTCACAGAATACAAGATCACTATAAAAAATCAATTATATCTCTACATGGTGGCAGTACATAATTAGAAATTTTAAGTATCATTTACAATAGTATAAAATGAAATGAGAGATTGATTTAGTGAAGGATATATAAAACATGTATGCTAAAAAACATCATGGAAATAAGCTAAGGAAGGTCTAAATAAAGGAAGAGATGTTATGATCATGATCAGAAGATATCATATAAAACAGATATAAATTCTTGGGACTTCCCTGGTGGTCCAGTGGTTAAGAGTCTGTGCTTCCACTGTAAGGAACACAGATTTGATCCTGTTGAGGACCTAAGATACACATGCCTCACAATGTGGCCAAAAAAATACACAAAATAAAATAGATAGTTATTAAACTGATCTATAAAGCTGGCCAATTCTAATCAAAATACAACAAAGTTGTGGTAAAGATTGACAAATTGTTTCTAAAATGTATATGGAAATTTAAAATGATATGAAATAACAAGTGAAATAAAAAAAAATTGGGAGTAATTACACAACCTGTTTCCAACACTTAGGATACAGTTATAGAAATCAAGCAACTATTGGTATTAACATAAACAAGTTCACCAACAAAACAGAAGAGAGTATCTAGAAATAGAATCACACATATACTGTCAATGTGCTTTTGACAATCATGCCAAGTAATTCAATAAGTTACTTTTTAAAGGATATACTCCATTTATAGTTATTATAAATATTAGTTATATCCCTCATTTTGTACCTTGTAGAACACTTGTAACTTATTTTGTATTTTATACCTAATAGTTTATACCTCTTAGTCCACTACTCCTATATTGCCCCTCCCCCACATCCATCTCTCCACTGATAACCACTATGTATCTATGTTCTCTGTATCTATGAGCTGGGAAAGATTGAGGGCAAGAGGATGGGGTGACAGAATATGAAATTGTTGGATGGCTTCATTGACTCAACAGATATGAGTTTGAGCAAACTCCAGAAGTTAGTGAAGGACAGGGAAGCCTGCAGTTAATGGGATCACAAAGAGTCGGATATGACTGAGTGACTGAACAAAAACAATCTGAGTCTGCTACTTTTTTTTTTTTATATTTACTAGTTTGTTGTATTTTTTAGATTCCACATAAAGGTGATATCTTGAAATACTGTCTTCTTCTGTCTGACTTATTTCACTTAGAATAATGCCCTCAAAGTCCATCCATGTTGCTACAAATGGCAAACATTTTGTCCTTTTTAACGGCTGAGTAGTATTTCACTGTATGTGACTATACCACTCCTTCTTTATCCACACATCTGTTTCGGGCACATAGGCTGCTTCCATACCTTGCCAACTGTAAGTAATGCTGCTATGAACATTGGGGTGGTAGATATCTTTTCTAGTTTTTGAGAGGTTATATACCCAGGAGTGGAATGGCTGGGTCATGTGTCAATTCTATTTTTCATTTATTGAGAAACCTACATACTGTTTTCCACAGTAGCTGTAACAGTTTGCATTCCCGCCAACAGCGGAAAGGCTTCTCTTTTCTCCCCATCTTTGCCAGTCAGCATTTGTTATTTGTGTTCTTTGTGATGATAGCATTCTGACAAGTGAGAAGTGATACCTCACTGCGGTTTTGATTAGTAATGTTGAGCAACTTTTCATGTGCCTGCTTGTCATTTGCATGTCTTCTTTGGAGAAATGTCTATTCAGCTCTTCTGCTCATTTTTTGATTAGGTTGTTTAGCTTTTGATATTGAGTTGTATGAATTGTTTACATATTCTGGCTATTAATCCCTTACAGATCATATCATTTGAAAATATTTTCTCTCATTCAGTAGGTTACTTTTTGTTTTATTAGTGGACTTCTTTGCTGTAAAATCTTTGAGGTTTAATTAGATCCCATTTGTTTACTTTTTTTTCCTTTATTTTAGTAATTGGATCCAAAAATATATTGCTGCAATTTATCTCAAAGACTGTTATGCCTACATTTTCCCCTAGGAGTTGTATAGTATCATCTTACATTTAAGGATTTAATCCATTTCAAGTTTCTTTTGCACACAGTTTTAGAGAATTTCTAATTTCATTCTTTTAGATAGAGCTGTCCAGTTTTCCTACCATCACTTATTGAAGAGACTGCCTTTTCTCCATTGTATACTCTTATCTCCTTCGTTATAGATTAATTGACCATAAATGCGTGGGTTTAATTCTGCGTCCTCTATCCTATTCCATTGACTTATGTTCCACTGATCTGTTTTTGTGCCAGTACTGTACATGTTTTGATTAACGTAGCTTTGTAGTATAGTCTGAAGAGAGGATGGTTTACCAGCTTTGTTCTTCTTTCTCAAGACAATTTTTGCTATTTGTGATATTCTATGTTTCCATACCAATTTAAAACAAATTTTTTCCAGTTCTATGAAAAATGTCATTGGTAATTTGATTGAGTTTGCATTGACTCTGTAGACTACCTTGGGTAGTATAATAAGAATTTTAACAATATTGATTCTTTCAATAAAGTATCAATAATATTTTCAATAAATAATACTGAAAAGTTGGCTGTGTATACTTCTAAAAGGGATCTACATCTTAATACCATACATAAAAATGAACATGAAAACTCTATAGACATAAAAATAAGTGCTTAAACTATATAAAAATTCTAGAAGAAATCATTTAAAAGTTTGTATTACTTTGGGTTAGGCAAATAGTTCTTAGGTTGTGAAAAATGTGAATTAAAAAAACCAATAATGATAATTTGGACTCTATCAAAATTGTAAACCCTTTTCCTTCAAAAATACTCTTAAAAGGAAAATGCAAGATGCAAAAAAATTTTCATACAGGATATGTTAAGAACTATATAAGTCAAAAATAAAGATACACTCAATACAATTTAAACGTATGCAAAAGACTTAGACCTTTTATCAAAGAAGCACATTTAAAGATGCTCATCATCATTTGTCATTATGGAAACTCAAATTACAATGTCAAAAAGATATCCCTGCATTCACATTGAAATGACTAAAATTAATAAGAACTGAGGATATGAAGTATTGTCAAGGTTGTGGAGTAAAAGAAATCCTCAGATATTGCTGTTTGAAATGCAAAATGATACAGCTACTTTGGACAACAGTTCGGCAGTGTTTTATACTGTTAACATATACTTACAACAGTTATTCAATAATTCCAACCCTGCGTATTTAATCATGAGAAATGAAAACATACCCTTATTTAAAGATTTGTAACTAAAAATTAAAAGCAACTTTATTCACTGTAACTCAAAGCTGAAAATAACTCAAATGTCTCTCAACTGGTGAATGGATGAACAAAATGTACATCCATTTATTTGTACAATAAAGTACTACTCAGCCACAAAAGGGAACAAATCAGCAATAGAGGCAAACTGTGGATGAATTTCAAAAACATTAGTTTAAGTGAAAAAAACTGGACAGAAAAGATGATGTATTACATTATTTATTTAATATGACAGTCTGGAAAAGGCAAAACTACATAGACAGAAACAGATAGTGGTTCCCAGAGCAGGCTGTTTTGGTGGGGATTGACTGTAAAAAGGTACAAAGGAAATTTTGGGGGGTGATGGAAATATTCTGTCATAATTTTGGGTGATGATGGGCTCAGTACTACAAAGAATTATAAAAACTTATCAAAATGTACAACTAAAAAGGGTGAATGTTACTGTATTTCAATTATATCACGATAAAACAGACAAAACAAAAATGAACAATGTCTTATTAATAGAGAACAATATACAGGGACTATACTCCCCCCGCAAAGCAAAAAATACCATCTCATTTCATTTTAAGGAAACTTACTCTATCATCCTTTAAAAAATAATATTTTTAACAAGGGCCACTAAAAGCTTGATCACCAATGTTTTTCTGGGAAAACTTCTAAAGTCCTCTTTCGTTCATCCCCTTTGAGTTGTGTCAATTCCTCTCAGGCACCAGCTCCTGTGACCTTGGCTGCCCAGATTTTCTTTGGATGTCTGCAATCACCCTTCCTAGGCAGCAGCCTAGATCCTATTAATCCTGCTCTCCTCAAGTCAGGCTTTCTTAATATTCTATAAACATGAACCAGATTCACACTAAGATACTGATAGTTCTTAATAGCTAAGTGTGTCTCCAAGGGCTATATACTTTCATAAAGTTTACATATTAAATTGTATCATATAATATATTAATGTTTATAATAAACTTCCATAAGAATTATCTCATTTAATCCTTATAGATATACTTAAGCTAGCCTTATTCTCTTATAATTAAGCCAGCCTGAGTAACAGATACATATTTGCTAGTCTTTAAAGTCTAATTTGATTTTTCCCATTTCTGATACACTCACTAACACAACAGCAAGAACTCATGAGATGTCTGTAAGCTTTAGCAGTTTAGAGAGTTTCATGATATCTTTCAAGTCATCAGACTATGCTAATTTTGTGACTGTGTTAATTTCCTAAGTGACAGACATTATGAAAGTGCTGAACAGAATAGATTGTGATTAGGACAACAATGATTTTAATGGAAAAAGGCCAGCAGCTGCATAAATAGTGAAATGCAAGTGAAGAGAGTGATGTCAAAAGCGATACACCCTTTGACATGACGATGGCTCTTCTAATGTGGGGCCAGGGAACAGAGAGCAGGGTGTTCTGGACCATGACCCTCCACAGACCTTTGTTATTACCACTCTGAAGAATGCAATATTCAACTGCCGCACCATTTTAGTGCTCAATTATAAAAATCAAGTAATTTATCTGACTACAGGATCAACTCATGCTTGAATCACTCTACAAACTCTAGTCATCCCGCCTCTCCTGAGAGGCTCCCCCTAAGGCAGTATTTTCAGGTTTCACTCAATCTGTAAATACATAAAACAAATTTTTTAAAAACTGCTTCTCAATAACTTCCAGCACTTTTTTATTGTTCTTGTTGTCTCCTACACACAATATATAATGTGGCCCCTGTTTTATAGGATTGATATTTAAATAGTCAAAGAAAAGAGTTCTGTTCAGACTTTGTTCAACTTCATCTTACATTTCTTGTTCTGTCACTCCGTCATGTCCGACTCTGCGACCCCATGGACTGCAGCACGCCAGGCTTCCCTGTCCTTCACCATCTCCCACAATTTGCTCAAACTCATGTCCATTGGGTCAGTAGTGCCACCATCCAACCATCCTATCCTCTGTCGATAACTTGTCCTCCTGCCTTCAATCTTTCCCAGCACCAAGATCCTTTCTAATGAGTCAGCTCTTCCCATCAGGTGGTCAAAGTATTGGAGTTTTGGCTTCAGCATCAATTCTTCTAATGAATATTCAGGATTGATTTCCCTTAGGATTGACTGAAATCCAATGAGCTTCTCTTTGAACTTATTCATCTCTGGTTCCCCCTTCAATGATCTGGTCACTATTGTTTTTGATTCTTGAAACTCTCTCCTCTATTGACCTCCAGGATCCTCTTACCTGCTAGCTCTTCTCTTGCCTCTTAGGGAGCTGCTGCCTGTCTCCTCTGAAGCTTCTGTCTTCGCCATCTCCCAACATAAAGGTAAACTTGCACGCCTTTTATTAATATATTTCATTTCCACCTCTTACCTCTATCAATATTGCCTTTTTCTTTGTTTGTTTTTAGTTGCTAAGTTATGTCTGACTCTTTGTGACCCCATGGACTGTAGTCTTCCAGGCTCCTCTGTCTATGGGATTTTCCAGGCAAGGATACTGGCATGGGTTGCCATTTCCTCCTCCAGAGGATTTATATGGCCTTAGAAGTATTTTTATTTCTAAAAGCACTGACTATACATGTTTAATAGGTATTTCATAATATATACCAATAGCCCAAGTCATATTTTAAACATTCTATTCATACATTTCACCTATAGCTTGCTTTATGTCTCAATATATACATCCCTCCAAATTCATAAATGTAACATATTAAAAAAATAATTTATTATTTTTCCTCTCATACTCATCTATAAAACACTTTTCAAAATTCCTGGCTCAAAACCTTAATATGTTCCTCTTTTTATTTTATTTTATTTTTTATTTTAAATTAGTTTATTTATCTATTTTTTAACTTTACAATATTGTATTTGTTTTGCCATACATTGACATGAATCCACCATGGGTGTACATGATTTCCCCTTCCAGAACCCCCCTCCCACCTCCCTCCCCATCCCATCCCTCCGGGTCATCCCGGTGCACCAGCCCTGAGCACCCTGTATCATGCATCGAACTGTTCCTCTTTTTAGTTGCTACGTTCAGCAACTTGATAGGGTCTTTCAGTCTGATTTCCTGAATATCAGCTGCAATTTTATCATCAATCCATTCTGACAATGGCTACTCTTACTGTAAAAATTTCTCTAATTTTGTTTCGAGTTCCTAAAATTATCTATCTAAAACATAAATATTCTCTTGTCATTTGTTACATATATATTTTCTATACTTGACCTATGACCTACAGGATTCAGAATAAAACACACATTCTATGCTATGGTCACAGTTTTTGGTCTTTTGCTTATACAAGTCAAGTCTTTTGCTCTAACTAAACTTCATTATTCACAATATTCTTGAATATTTTCTACTTCTCAATTTTTCTGACTTCTTTATGGTTCTCCTTTTCTTTTCCAGAAAACTCTCTACTTACTTTCCCTTCTACACATACCAAAACTTGCTTCTCCTTCACAAGTGTTGCCTTCACATTAATGCCTTTTTCTATAAACCTCAGATGGAATTAGTCTCTCATCTTTGACTTAGTCACTCGTACTTAGAATGTCAGTATCCCAAAGCATTTTGCCAATGAATCTCTTTTGATGTTCATTCTTTCATAAACCTCATCTACCAGTCAAAGGATGGTTCATCTTTCAGTGAGCTTAAGCATACAGTCATTTCTACACTATCTTTAAACACAAATAGAAATAAGATCTCAATAGAAATATCTTATGCTCTTAGAAGAAGAGGAAGAGTGAAAAGAAAGAAAACTAAACTAATAAAGGTCATTTCCACATCAAACCATTTAAAGAAACTACTGGGAGAAGTAACTATACTTCTGTCAACAATTTATAGTCCTTTGTTATTATGAACATCTGCCACCCATTAAGCTAGAATAAACAAACAAACCTAACAAACCATATAGCTTCTTACCAAGGAGGGAGATGAACAAGGGACAGCCTGGCCTTTACCCTGTAAACCCCATCAATGCCATTTAAGAGTTCTGAGGATGTGAAGATGATAGTAGATAATGTACTTTGAAAAACTGAGGAAGAGAGAGATAGATGAGATTGTCTTGACGGGTAATCTGAAAATAATAGATGCATGGGGAAAAAGGCAGTAGTAAAACCAGCATCATTTTTTGAGAGAAGTTTTGGAGAGAATTCTAACACAGAATCTGTTGGATCCCAACGTTGAAAGGGGAAGTGGAACAAGATCTGTGTGAATAATTGAGGTGTAGCTAAAAAGACATTTTTCTTTTATGCCCTTCAGTGTGCCCCCTTTACATTCCATACCTGCAAAACACTGGCAACACTGATGCTTTCCTTACAGTAAATTTGAAACGATTCAGAGAATACATTTTTGTTTTACAGTTGTCATAATTAAGGAGAGGAGAGGATTTAGATGCATTCCAAAGTAGGCATAAGAATCCTGCATTTTAGGGCTACATCAAAGGCTATTTGAAATCCCAGAAAAATAGAATCTATCCTAGAAAAACCATTTACACTGTGTAGTAGATGCTTTTACTCTAATACAGTTCATTTCAGTTGATCAGTCATGTAAAACTCTTTGTGACCCCATGGACTGCAGCACGCCAGGCTTCCCTGTCCATCACCAATTCCCGGAACATGCTCAAATTCATGTCCATCGAGTTGGTCATGCCATCATCCTCTGTCATCACCTTTTCCTCCTGCCTTCAATCTTTCCCAACATCAAGGTGTTTTCCAATGAGTCAGTTCTCTGCATCAGGTGGCCAAAATATAGGAGTTTCAGCATCCAATGAATATTCAGGACTGATTTCCTTTAGGATTGACTGGTTTGAACTCCTTGCTATCAAAGGGACTCTTGAGAGTCTTCTCCAACGCCACAGTTCAAAAGCATAAATTCCTTGGCACTCAGCTTTGTGTATGGTCCAACTCTCACATCTATACCTGACTACTGAAAAAAAGATAGCTTTGACTAGACAGACCTTTGTTGGCAAAGTAATGTCTCTGTTTTTTTTAATATGCTGCCTAGGGTGGGCATATCTTTTCTTCCAAGGAGCAAGCGTCTTTTAACTTCATGGCTGCAGTCACCACCTGCAGTGATTTTGGAGCTCAAGAACAGAAATTCTGTCACTGTTTCCATTGTTTCCCCATCTATTTGCCATGATATGATGGGACAGGGTGCCATGATCTTAGTTTTTTGAATGTTGAGTTTTAAGCCAGTTTTCATTCTTCCGTTTCACCTTCATCAAGAGGCTCGTTAGTTCCTCTTCGCTTTCTGCCATAAGGGTGGTGTCATCTGCATATCTGAAGTTAATTGTCTTTTCTCCCACAATCTTGATTCTAGTTTGTACTTCATCCAGCCCGACATTTTGCATGATGTACTCTGCGTAAAAGTTAAATAAGCAGAGTGATGATATACAGCCTTGACGAATTCCTTTCCCAATTTGAAGCCAGTCCATTGTTTCATGTCCAGTCTAACTGTTGCTTCTTAACCTGCGTACTGATTTCTCAGGAGGCAAGTAAGGTGGTCTGGTGTTCCCATCTCTGGAAGAATTTTCCAAGCTTATTGTGATCCACACATTCAAAGGCTTTGGCGTCATCAATAAAACAAAAGTAGATGTCCTTCTGGAACTCTTTTGTCTTTTTTGTGATTCAACGGATGTTGGCAATTTGATCTCTGGTTCCGCTGCCTTTTCTAAATCCAGCTTGAATATCAGAAAGTTCTTGGTTCACATACTGTTGAAGCCTAGCTTGAAGATTTATGAGCATTATTTTGCTAGCGTGTGAGATGAGTGCAACTGTGTGGTACACTGAACATTCTTTGGAATTGCCTTTCTTTGAGAGGGAATGAAAACTGACCTTTTCCAGTCCTATGGCCACTGCTGAGCTTTCCAAATTTGCTGGCATATTGAGTGCAGCACTTTAACTTTGCATTCCATCTTGCGATGTAAAGTACATGTTTTTTTTGTGTTAGTTCTATAAGGTCTTCTAGATCATCCTAGAACTATTCAGCTTCAGCTTCTTCAGTGTTAGTAGCTGGGGCATAGACTTGGATTACTGTGATATTGAATGGTTTGCCTTGGAAACAGAGATCATTCTATCATTTTGTTATTCTGACATTCTATCATTTTACTCTAATTCCCTAAACCTTACATATGAAAATGTCAACAAAATTATGACTTATTCAAAGAAAAAACATATCATGAAAGGAGAGAACTACATAAAGAACAAAAGAAAATATATACATATGTTTTAAAAAAAGGAAAAATGCAAAGAATAGAAAAGAAAAAATACATTTGAGAAATAAAATTGAGAACACATTTCAGAAAAATGATACAAAAGCAAGAAAAATTAATGAAAACCAGAGGATTAATCTAAACAACTCAACATTTTAATGAGAAGCTCATAAAGAGAAAACAAAATTCTGGAAGAGAAATTGCAACATTATTCCACAAGATTTAAAAATAATGCTATCAATATTAACAGTATGTGCTGAGTGCTCAGTTTAATGAATTAAAAAGTCTCATGCTGAGACAGACTATGATCAAATGTGTGCCACCAAGGATATATTAAAAAAAAAAAAAGAAAGAAAGAAAAAAATTGTTAAAATCTTCCAGAGGAGGAAAAAAAATCCAAGTTTCATCAAAATGCTGAGAATCAGATGGTATTAGACTCCTGAGCTGCAATAGTAATGACTGTCAGAGAGCAAAACACTGGAATACTGCTAATAGATAATTTTTAAGAAATAATTCTATGCCCAGTAAAAATATATGGGGATAAGATAATTATATTTCTAGTATGGAAGGTCTTAATACTTTTACCATTCATGTACCCATTATTAAAAGCTAAAACTACATTCTTGTTTTAGTAATATCATAATACAATAATATAAATATAGTACAATAATATAAAGGAAATTGTGGCAGAATATTAGTTGAGCAATTAATAACAAAACCTTGATTGTATTTGAAACCCAAAACACTAATTCACACATTCCAGTTGTCTACTGCTTCCTAATGAATCACTCCAAAACTTAGTGGCATAAAGCAACCATTATATTGTTAGGTAGTTAGAATAGGAAAAAGGAGTCCAAAATGGTGGTGGCTAAAAATCAAATAAGAGAAAAGCCAGTGAAAATAGAACAAAGGTAGGTCTGAGGACTGGAGTGAGGACCTCAGGTAAAACAAACAGCCCTCCTGGCTAGTCCAATTTACATAGGGCAGGCTCATGGGGGAGGAGAAAAAAGTATAAAAGGAGGAAGCCTAAAAGAATTGAGGCTTATCTTCTCTTCCAGTCTTTTGGGTTGGCCTGCCCTGAGGCCTCCAGGATGTATTTTCCTTTGCTTGCCAATAAAACTGAGCTATAAAAGTGGTCTGTCCATCACTTCAAATTTTTGCTGCAGGGACACTGAGTGGACCTTGTCTCTATGCTATGCAATCTGGGCCTCAGCTAGGAAGACCCAAAAGCTAGACATTATTATATGTTCCAAGTTTCACTCACATGCTTAATACTGGCTGTCTCTTGAGACCCTAGTAAGACCTATTGCTAGAATACATGGCCTTTCAGAGCATACTGAGCTTCCTCACCGCACAGTATCTGGGTTACAAGAGCAAATGAACTGAAGACCAGAAACTCATTGTAGAGCATTGGATGAACTAGGTTTGGAACTTGTACAGTGTGAATTCTGCTATAATCACAAACCTATCCAGATTTAAGAGGAGGAAACATCTGCACTGTTTATTGGTAGTAAGAAAACCAATGATATGAAAGTAGATAATTTCTGTGAAAATTTTGGAAAGTTCCATTAAAGACAGTTATTAGGCAAAGGACTTTATGTCATTCCTTTTTTATTCTTCAAGCCTGGAACATGGATATGGTGATTACAGCAATAGTAGTTATTTTAGTCAGAGTCAACTTGAACATCCGTGGGGCACCTGCATTCAGTCATTTAATGACAATAGCAAATATCTAAGTACCCATTATGTGCAAAACACTATTCTTGATACCAGAGAAACAAACATAATTAAGCCAAAGAGTGACATGAGATACCTAACTATATAATTTATTAGCTTGTGTGTAGAGAAGAGACTGTGTGAAGGAAATATAGAAGAGTTAGTAGGGAATTGGTAGGTGATGATAGTGTTTTTAACTTGGAGTTGGTAGTAGTGGAGGTAGCAAGAAGTGTTATAATTCTGTGTGTAATTCTGAAGACAAAGCAAAGGAGATTTGCTGAAAAAATGAAATGTGGAAATGGGAAAACATACAAAGAGTTAAATATGACTTCAAAATTCTTAATTTCAGCAACTTAATAGGGTTTCCATTTTCTGTAAAGAAAAAAATTGTAGGAGGAGAAGATTTCAGAAGGGAGATTTTCTGACAAGTTTTATATTCTACCTTTAAACTTGAAATGCTTGTTAGATTTTTAAGAGAGTTAACAAATTTATACTTGGGACATATTAATCAGGATTTTAAAGCTAGAGCTATAAATAAGAAATTCATCTAGTATTTAAATATTATTTAAATACTAGAAATAGATTCAGTTATTAAGGGAGTTAATATAGACAGAGAAGAAAAGAATTCCAAGTTATTCCAGCATTCAGAAGTTGGGGAGATGAGAGGAAAGGAGAAAGATTTCAGAGCAGCATGCAGAATAGAAGAAAGCTGTTATATACTTGAAGCCAAGAAAAGAATGTGTTTCAAGGAAGAAGCAATAAACTTTGTCCAACACTGATGAGTCTTAACAAAAGAGGGGGTATGAGAATTTTGCACTGTGTGCATTAATGTAAAAAGATCATTAGAGACATTAACAAAAGTAATTCCAATGAAGTGACAAGACCAAAGCTTCATTTGTATAGATTTTTAAATATTGGAGACAAGCATTGCAAAGCTTTTCAAAAGTTTTGCTGTGAAAAAATTAAAAAATGTGATGTCATGGGGATTTTCCTATAATGGACAATTATAAACATTTATATGCTATGGGAATGATTCCATAGAAAAATTTATATTAATTATATAGGAGACCTTGTCTAACTGTTGGCACAGTATGCATAAGTATATCAGAGGTGATGGAATTAATTTAAAATAAGGAAAGAGCTCAGCCTTGAGAGCATGAAACGTTCATCTGGGAGGAAGGCAGCGTATATAGTATGTAGGCATGTTGGTGAGTAGGTGGTAGTATATTTTGTGGAATTTATCTTTTGATTCTTTTATCTCTCAGGAAAATAGAAGGTAAGGTTACTGAGAGTAAGGAGGAGCAGGAAGTGGGGGATGAATGCAACAGGAAATGCAGTATGTATTATTCCTCTAGGAGAATGAAAGAGTGCATGGAAGAGTAAAATCTGGTAGAACAGTGGCAATGTCACACTCCAACTTGAGGTTCATGATCATGATTTTTAAGCGAGAACAGAGTGAGTTGTTCTCCATCTGTCTACAGCAGCATGGATGCTGTTAAGGAGCTGAATTTAAACAGAACTGGAGCCTTGCATGTGAATGAGACAGACAGGAGAAAGACAGTGAGTGGAACGTTGGGATTGGTATGGTAAATGGGCTTGACAGATGTTTTAATCATTTTCCTTCTTGGGAGCCTAGCTGGATGGGGCTGAAAAGTTTAAAACTACATTTCCCAGATGCCCTCGGATCTAGTTTCAGAGGCACAACTGAATCTGGAATAAATCTATCCCTGAGAGAGACAGAGGCTCTCTTCTGGCTACTTCTGTCTGTTTTCTGCTGGGAAGCAAGGTTGTGAAGTTTGAGGACTGTCAGCAGTCAATAGCTAGTACTAGGGAGAAGTTTCAGCAGAGATGGTGGCCAGATTGTGTGTTAACACATCATTGAACAAATTTGCATGTTTGTTGAGAGATATTTGGGACAGCAGAAAGGTTTCCTAATCTTAGGTTCCTAAACTTATGTTCCCAACTGCAGATCACTGCATCACTGCTTATGCTCTTGAACTGCATTGTTCAATACTGCCCAATTCCTTTTCTTCTTCTTTTACTAGTCATGTAAGAGTCTGAAGCTCTCTGGCCAATCAGACTTTCCAATGTGAACCACTAGACAGTATCCCTGCACACTTAGGGTGACTTCAGTTACAGCTGTCTAGAACATCCTAGATTGCAAGCTACTGCTCTGTTTATTATTAGCACTTCATTTTATATTCTAAAGTATTATGATAAAAATGATAAAATTTATAGCTGCTCTATTGCTTTTGAAGCTTAGCTTGTGAAAATGTGAATAATGTTTTTTAAATTCTACAAGAAGAATTTGAAGTTCCATTTTAGATATGAAGGGTTCAATAAAAATTAGATCAAAACCATGTATCTTATAGTTTTATAGATTTTTTCATTGAAATTAATTTGTAAATCTCTAGTAAAAAATAACTTCATGCTCTACATATTTCATTATGTAAAAGATAATATAAACAATTGTTTGGTAACAAGCACATTGAAATCCTTTCATATAATTGAACTTTATTTCATTTTGGAATCTTGGTGAAATATAGAAATCATATCAGAAGTCAGATACCTTTTCCAGGCTCCCATGTTGCTAGGTTGAGGTGAAAGAACCAGGCTCCACTAATCAGTTGCATTTACCCAAGATCTTTGAATCTTAGGTGAGTGCAGTAAGGAAGAAAAAAAAAAAAAACTCATGAAATCCATTCCTAGAGAATGACAGCTGCTTCAAAGTTTTCCAGAAGCATTGGTGACATTCTGTTGAACTACACTAGCTTTGGGGATTTATTTTTATCTCTATTGCATACGTCTATTTATATGTCCATTTTAGAAATATTTAATCTGCTTTCATTAACTTTGAACTTTTCTTTTTTTTTAGCAACAGAGAAGGTCATCAATTTTATGATAACTATAATGAGTATGCATGGTGATTTTTCTTATTTCTTTTTCCTAAAAATAAAAAAAAAAATAAAAATAAGTTGCAAAATGCAAAATGGACTGACAGAAAAGGGAAAAGAAAAGGTAGCCAGGTTAAATTTGAAATTTGGAAGCAAATTTTTAAAGAAAATAACAAATCATGCAACAGGGTCATATTCAGACAGAAAGTCATAGTTTAGATTGTAAAATTATTTACTCAATATAAATATTTATCAGATAATCTCCCCAACTACCACATTTGAAGAATAGCATTTGTTTATATCTTGATTGATTGTCTTTTCATACTGTTCATGGGGTTCTCAAAGCAAGAATACTGAAGTGGTTTGCCATTCCATTCTCCAGTGGACCACGTTTTCATCAGCACTCTCCACCATGACCCGTCTGTCTTGGGTGGCCCTACACGGCATGGCTCATAGCTTCATTGAGCTAGACAAGACTGGCCCATGTGATCAGTTTGGTTAGTTTTCTGTGATTGTGGTTTTCATTCTGTCTTCCCTCTGATGGAAAAGGATAAGAGGCTTATGGAAGCTTCTTGATGGGAGAGATTGACTGAGGGGGAAACTGGGTCTAGTTCTGATGGGCGGAGCCATGCTCAGTAAATCTTTAATCCAATTTTCTGTTGATGGCCAAGGCTGTGTTCCCTCCCTGTTGCTTGACCTGAGGCCAAACTATGGTGGACATAATGAAGATAAGGGCAACCTCCTTCAAAATGTCCCATGGATGAACTGCTGAACTCAATGCCTCCGACCCTGCAGCAGGCCACCGCCGACCCATGCCTCCACTGGAGACTTCTGGACACTCATGGGCATGTCTGGATCAGTTTCCTATGGGGTCACTGCTCCTTTCTCCTGGGTCCTGGTGCGCACAAGAGTACATGTCCTTCTAGTCAAAGCTATGGTTTTTCCAGCTGTCATGTATGGATGTGAGAGTTGGACCATAAAGAACGTTGAGCACCGAAGAATTGATGCTTTTGTGTTGGAGAAGACTCTTGAAGAGTCTCTTAGACTGCAAGGAGATCAACCAGTCAATCCTAAAGGAGATCAGTCCTGAATATTCATTGGAAGGACTGATGCTGAAGCTGAAATTCCATTACTTTGGCCACATGATGTGAAGAACCAACGCATTGGAAAAGACCCTGATGCTGGGAAAGATAGAAGGCAGGAGGAGAAGGGGACAACAGAGGAAGAGATGGTTGGATGGCATCACCAACACAATGGACATTAGTTTGAGTAGGCTCTGGAGTTGGTGATAGACAGGGAAGCCTGGCGTGCTGCAGTCCATGGGGTCACAAAGAGTTGGACACAACTGAGCGACTGAACTGATTGATTGTGTTCACTGAAAAAAGATGTATAACTTGAGAGTTGTGAGTTAGGTTTTATTTGGGGCAAAAAGAGGACTGCAGCCTGGGAGGCAGCATCTCAGATAGCTCTGAGAGACTGCTCCAAAGCTGCAGTGGGGGAAAGTCAATATATAAGGTTTTGGTAAAGAGGGAGTTCAGTGCCATGAAGCACTCATTTTACAAAAGTTTTTGTTAGTCATGAGGATCCAATGTCACCATGAAGAGATTTAGTGTTTCTTAAGATATGAGTAGATGCAAGGATTGAGATCATAAAATCTGTCCCTAAAAACATCCAACTATCTAAAGACATGTCCCAGGAGATTCCCTGGAGCACAGAGTGCCTCACTCCACCTCAAACTCCCTCAGGGATTGTTGAATGTCAACAGCTATAATGGCAAGCCACTCCAGTACTCTTGCCTGGAAAGTCTGGTGGATGGAGGAGCCTGGTAGGCTGCAGTTCACAGAGTCGCTAAGAGTCGGACACGACTGAGTGACTTCACTTTCACTTTTCACTTTCACGCATTGGAGAAGGAAATGGCAACCCACTCCAGTGTTCTTGCCTGGAGAATCCCAGGGATGGGGGAGCCTGGTGGGCTGCTGTCTCTGGGGTCGCACAGAGTCGGACACGACTGAAGCAACTTAGCAGCAGCAGCATAGCAGCACGGGGTTCAGTCTCTGTAGAGGCAGATGGCAAATGCCTTTTCTGTTCAGTCTTTGGCAATGCTCTTGGAAAGTGCCAATTTGTAGTTGACAATTGCAATGTCTTACAGGACAAAGAGTATGTTATAAAATCATGTTTCCAGTTGAAATTTGAAACTCCTCTGCCAACTGGGTTTTTCCAAAGGATCTGCCTCTCTGAATTTCTATTTTGTTTTATATTAAGTTTTACAATAGTTCTCACTGCAAAGAGTTAATAAGATTAACTGAGGCACATTTAAATAATCTTGTATAGAATGTCATTTGTTAATTTCCCTTCCTCTTTCTTTTCTTCAAAACCAAATTTGAAGCAATTTTAATTTAATAGAAAATCTAAGAGTTACTCTAATTTCATTTAAAATGCTAATTAGATAACATATATGAATAATTAGCATTATATTAATATTTTATTTCTATGGTAGCATGAGTTATTACCTCCATGATTCAACTTGCCAAAGTAAAGGTTACATTTTTGAAACATGTACAATATTTCAATTATATCATTTGCTTGTTTGTTCATTTCTCTTTAATCAAATAATATCTGTTGCCACCGTTTTTGAAAAAAATTATATTCTACCAACTTCAGTAATAATTAAGCACTACAGTATTTGCTGTCTCCAAATCAACTTCCATTTTGTGTTACTGAATTCTGTAATTCTTTTCCAAATTTGACTGGCTCCTTTGGGAAACCCAATTCTTTCTTATGTCCAAAATCATAGAATAATTATTTTTCAAACTAGCAATTTTTATTTTTTATTCTCAAGTTCCTTTTGCTTTTTCTATCTAGGTTGGGAGAATTTATTCCATTTGCTATTAGAATAAAGGAAAATATATATTATTAATGACTGAGATATGTTTAGGAGCTTTATTTCAAGCTCTGCCTATTTCATTATAAATCAATGTCTATATAGATATTATCTTGCATACTAGTAAGTAAAGAGAGTCAGTTCAAATGGTTAGAATTTTTCTGGCTGAAGCATATTCACCTCAGGAACGTGAAGTAAAACCTATTTTTAATCTGTGCTTACAGTTTAATATATTTGAATTTTTAAATTTCATATAACTTTATTTTATGTAAATGATCTCCATTAACACAAAATGCCCAAATAATCAGAATTCTTTATGGGAGTTAGAAAGCATTGTAAGTGAAAAAGTGAGCATTGTGTTAAAACCACCTTTGTTCAGAGGGTATATGAATGGTTTAAGGATAAATTATACAGGTTTTGAGAGATTTAAGCCATTGATTTCAGTCACATCACTACCAAAGGAATCAATGGTGACTGATAGCTGCCTAGGAGAGCTATAAGTGGGATACTGGCAGTATATTCCAAAAGGCCTTCAAGAAACAAATCTAGAAGAGGATATCTATCTGGAGAATGATGGAAGACTGGTTTTCAAAAACTGTTCATTAACTCCATAAATTGGATATGACACAGAGCATGGACTGACCTATCCCTATAAAACAATTTGAGTTATTGCCCTCGTTTACACGTGCTTCAGGGACATTTTGGAAGGGACTGTCTATCTCAGCTATGGTTGGAAATCTGCATATTCATACCTTGGAAAGCAACACACTATAGAGAAGCTTTTCTCAAACATCAAGACTCTCTGAGTTAACTCACGGTCTTGTAAAATTATATGTCCTGCTTCAGGTGAGTTTGGGGTGAAGTTTAAGAGTCTACATTTCTAAGCAAGCTCCTAGGTGACACTGACATTGCTAATCCATAGATCGTTCAGTTCACAGATGGTATAGTAGCAAGCAGGAGTAAAAGGAATCAAGGAACACCAATATAAAATACGATTAAAAAAAGAGTGACTTAATCATAACACTGAACAACAGAAACCAAAATGCGAGTCAACTGATACATACTCTCCTTCTCCCTTTCCAGATTCCCTTTTCCCTCTCTGGCTTAACTTGTACATTTCTTACAAGGGAATAGCTATCGATTCACCACTTTAGATGGGTGGCTCAGACGGTAAAGCGTCTGCCTACAATGCGGGAGATCTGGGTTCAATCCCTGGGTCAGGAGATCCCCTGGAGAAGGAAATGGCAACCCACTCTGGTACTCTTGCCTGGAAAATCCCATGGACACAGTCCACAGGGTTGCAAAGAGTCACAGGACTGAGCGACTTCACTTTCACTTTCACCAGTTTAGATAAATAATAATCCCTTACTTACAAGGTGTATGATAAATCATTAGTTAAGGACAAAAGAAAATTAAAAGTTTTTCTTATGTTAGAATTATCTGTCTTCTATATACAGAAAAATCACCAAGTTTGGCAACTGGAGCATTTATTTCACAATCTATTCTCTTATTCACCATTTAGGTGAAGTTAAGCAAGTGAGCTATTTTCTGGGCTTGCTTTCTGTTTCTCTAGATACAAAATGTTAAAGGATGTTGTATGGGTTAAATAACTTAATATGTGTAAAGTTTGACACTCATTACATAATCTTTGTCCAACAATTCTTAAAATATTTTCTAAATATTGTGTTTTTTTTATAATCCTGGACAATTTTTGGTCTATTTGATAAGAATATTTTCCCTTAACTATATTTTCAAATGAATGCAATTTTGGAAAGAAAAGTACTACTTACTAATTGTTATTTATTTAGTCATGTGGTTTTTAAGCAATGTCTGGTTATCTAAGAGTTAGTTATCTGCAATTTTTTTTTTTTTTTAAATCTACTTGCAACTACTATACCCCCCCAAACAGAAAACAGTTTCAGGACAAAAATCATCTCTAACCTTTAAAGGATTCATTTTTTTTTTTAACATGTATAGAGGAGAGAATCATCTTTAAACAAGTCAATGACTAATATATAATTAGAATTTTTTTAAGGCACTTATTCAACTTCTCTATGTGGAATAATTATCAACTTGGCACCTGATAGTAATATTTTCAAAGCCATTATTTACCAGCTCAACTCTGTGAATTACACACATATGGAAATTTCCTTCTTGTTATCAGTGGGTTCAAATGAGCAGCCCTGGACCTGGCTACTCATTCATATGGGTTTCCCTCATGGCTTAGACAGTAGAGAATTTGTCTATGATGCAGAAGACCTGGGTTTAATCCTTGGGTCGGGAAGATCCTCTGGAGAAGGGAATGGCAACCCACTCCCGTATTCTTGCCTAGAGAATCCTATGGACGGAGGAACCTGGCAGACTACAGTCCATGGGGTTTCAAAGAGTTGGACACCACTGAGCAACTAACCCTTTTCACTCATATATACTCTGAAAGTCATAAGAAAGAAGTCTCTATAGATTTACTTTACATTTGAATATATTACCCTCTTTCCTCTTCAACATATTACAAATTGAACACATTACATCAAAAATTTAATAAAATAAAAGTTTGCATTTCTTTCCTGAAAAACAAGTAAACTACTACTTAATCAATGATCCTATTTTCTTAATTCATAATAGTAATGTATTCTAGATGAACCTATCGAATGCATATGTGTGGATTCCAAATGTATTCATATTGTAATTTTCAACTAAACTTGCACTTTAATTAAAATTATATAAACATCTCAAGGGCTTTTCTTATAATGTGTGTAGAGGATTTTAAATATGAGAAAATATAAATTGATGACATAATTTTTGGAAAATTTTTTCTGCTCTAAACTAGTAAATTAAACAATTCAATGGTTAATAAATAAAGGAAGCAATCAGAATTTTGCAGAAAATTTTTGAGGAAAGCAATTCTTCCCATAGAAATTAATTTTATAAGCCAATTCTAAAAGGTTAATCTTTGGACAATTTTGAAAAAATGGCCAAAATCTCAAGAACTCTGATGCAAGGTGATTACACAGGCAACTCTTCCAGCATTGGTAATTGAGGCTCACAAAACATGAAAGGATTCCACTTCCAAACTGCTCAGAAACATATGACTCACAAAGATCACCTAGTCTTTAAGCTTTATAACCAATGTTTGAATGATAAAAAAGTAGAAATTATGTAAGGATTTCCAAATATCTCCTGATCATTTTATATAATTATGCATAGCAAACTGTATGAAATTCTAATTAGATTATAAGTTCATTCACTCTCAACACGACCACTAAAGATTTTACAAACGACCACTAAAGATTTTACAGAAAGTCCCTTTGAGAGAGTTTATATCAGATCCATTTTCTAAAATAAAATGTAGCTATTATTTGAAATATGTGTAGTCAAAAACCTGATTTTATATTCTACATTTCATTTGGATTTTATCTCCTGTAGCTTGGTACCCTGTGTAGTATTCTCCTTCTGAATACTCTGTACTATGGTATGTATGTTTCCGTAAGAAAGTGCTATTGTACCTCTTTTATATAAGAAATTATACAGCCTCAAATCAGTGATTCTCAAATTTTAAGCACTACAAATTACCCAAGGATCTTACTTACTTAAAAAGTAAATTTTGGTTTAGTAGGTCTGGAATGAAGCTAAGACTGTTTCAAACAAACACTTCCAGCTACCTGGGACACTGAGTAGAAAAGGTGTAATGCACTTGGTCAAGGCTTCCAAGGAAATTAGGAATTGTGTCATTTTTCAAATGATTAATATTTCCTTCACAATTTATTTTTCACAGATTGTTCTTACTGACCCAAAAGATGCACAATGTGAGTGTTACGAGTTAAGTTTTTTGTCTTTTTTTTTTTTAATAAAAAATTTATTTATTTTAGTTGGGGGCTAATTACTTCACAATATTGTAGTGATTTTGCCATACATTGACATGAATCAGCCATGGGTTTGTATGCGTTCCTCATTCTGAACCCCCATTCCTCCTCCCTCCTCACCCATCTCTCTGGGTCATCCCATTGCCCCAGCCCTGAGCATTTGTCTCATGCATCGAACATGGAATGATGTTCTGTTTCACATATGATAATATACATGCTTCAATGCTATTGTCCCAGAACGTCCCACCCTCACCTTCTCCCTCCGAGTCCATAAGACTGTTCTATGCATCTGTCTCTTATTCTGTCTCGCATACAGGGTTATCGTTACCATCTTTCAAATTCCATATATATGCATTAGTATACTGTATTGGTGTTTTTCTTTCTGGCTTACTTCACTCTGTATAATGGGCTCCAGTTTCATCCATCTCAATAGAACCGATTCAAATGTATTCTTTTTAATGGCTGAGTAATATTCCATCGTGTATGTGTACTACTGCTTCCCTATCCATTCGTCTGCTGATGGACATCTAGGTTGCTGCCATGTCCTGGCTATTGTAAACAGTGCTGCGATGAACATTGGGGTGCACGCGTCTCTTTCAATTCTGGTTTCCTCGGTGTGTATGCCCAGCAGTGGGATTGCTGGGTCATATGGCAGTTCTATTCCCAGTTTTTTAAGGAATCTCCACACTGTTCTCCATAGTGGCTGTACTAGTTTGCATTCCCACCAACAGTGTAAGAGGGTTCCCTTTTCTCCACACCCTCTCCAGCACTTATTGCTTGTAGACTTTTGGATAGCAGCCATTCTGACTGGTGTGAAATGGTACCTCATTGTGGTTTTGATTTGCATTTCTCTAATAATGAGTGATGTTGAGCATCTTTTCATGTGTTTGTTAGCCATCTGTATGTCTTCTTTGGAGAAATGTTTGTTTAGTTCTTTGGCCCATTTTTTGATTGGGTCGTTTATTTTTCTGGAATTGAGCTGCAGGAGTTGCTTGTATATTTTTGAGATTAATTGTGAGTTAAGTTTTATTTGAGGCAAGATGAAGACTGCACCCCGGGAGACAGCACCTCAGATAGCTCGGAGGCACTGTTCGGAAAAGGTAGCTGCGGAAGGTCAGACGATTTCGGTGAAGGGGAAGTTCAGTGCAATCAAGCACTTACTTTACAAGAGGTTTTCTGCTAGTCACAAGAAGTTAATGTCACTATGAAGGGATTTAGTGTTTTTTTTTTAGGTATGGAGAGATGCAAAGACAGGGATCATGAAATCAGTTCCTGAAAATATCTATCTAAAGACCCATTCCACCAGATTCCCTGGAGCACAGAGTGCCTCATTCTCTACACTGAATTTCCTTTAGGGAGTGTTGAAGGCCAGCAGATGCAGCAGCGCAGGGTTCAATCTCCACAGAGACAGATGGCAAATGCCCTTGTTGTTGTTCAGTTGCCAGCAAATGCTCTTGGCAAGTGCCAATTTGTAGTTGATTATTCTGTTTCTGTGCCTTTCTAGGAATAAAGTAACTTTCTATTTTGATGTTTATTGTTTATGTTATGTTTATTGTGTATGAAGGAAATTTAAACAAATATAGTACCAACGACCTACCAAGGTCAACTGAAATAATAGCAATTTGAGAAGCTACGACCAAAGTTGTGCCAGGGAGTGACAATGTTGAATTGCCCCAGGGAGTGACAATGTTGAATTGCCCCAGGGAGTGACAATGTTGAATTGCCCCTGAGCCTTATGCTCCTTGAAAACAAGAAGAGTTGAGAAATCCCCATACCATTTTGCATTCTAAGAAACAGGCTTAATGTCAAAAGACTACCCTGCCCTCGCATATTCCAACATGGAAATTGCCTCCATTCTTCCCAAGAGCTCCCTGGTTTCCCTGCCTCTATGCGACACCAGTCCTTTTTCCTTTACTCTGAGGCTTCCTCAGTAATGAATGTTCTCCCTACTGCAGCTGCCAGAAGGAAATCTGTGTAATTGTTCAGTTCATGTAGTGTTTCACAGCAGGCAGTGTCTATTTTCAGAGTATAGCACCATGGGTAAATGCATGGGGCCCTAGAGTAAGATTAATTAGTTTTTAGTTCTGGTTCTTATTATTAGCTGTGTAACATTAGACAAGAGATTAAAATAACTCCCTAAACCTCCAAATCTCCATTTCAACACAACTAAAACTTTATACAGTTACACCACTGTCCTACTCAAAAACTTGGATGCTCCCATTCTGCTTAGTGAAAACCTAAAACCCATCCTTAGGGCATCATGGCCCTTGAAGTGGCTCACTCCCCTCTTCCGTCCTCTCTACTAGTCTCCTGGTCACTCTGCTCAAGCCACAAAGGCCTTCTGTGTTTCCCATTGTGGGGACTCATGAAGCCATGTCCAGTATCTAAACTATTCCTTACGCTGTTCCCTCCTTCCTAGATATTCCACAGGTATTATCATGCTCAGTTTCTTCTCACCTCTCAGGTCTCCATTATAAAGTCACCTTCTCAAAAACGTGGAACCCTTTCCCTGAAATCCTATCTGAAACCCCTTTCCCTTCCCCACTATCTATTCCTTTCCCATGTTACAACACTTCCGTATCTGTCATTCTAATGGGTTTTCTTACCGTTTCCTCATGAGAATGTACATTCCAAATGGGGGAAGTTAGAGAATTTATGGAGCTCAGTGAAAAATGAAAATGTGAGGCTTCTTGCTCAAACACAGCCATAAAAACATAAAGTTCTTTTTTGTCTGTGATCTCTTTCAACTTATACTGTTTTTATTTGCTACCTAATGTAATTCTAAGTAACTACTTTCCTTTAATGTATTAGCATGGATTTTACGGCTTATTTTTTTGTGTGTGTTTTGTTTTGCAATGACAGATTAAATGAAAAGTAAGAGCATTTAACTCATGGGAGGAACAAAAAAAAGAAAAAGAACAGTAATAAAAAAACCAAATGAGTCACACATACCGTTCTACCCGAAACGGTGGAAATACTACACAATTCTACTCTTTTTTTTTTTTTTTTTTTTTTTTAATTTTTATTTTAGTTGGGGGCTAATTACTTTACAATATTGTAGTAGTTTTTGCCATACATCAACATGAATCAGCCATGGATTCACATGTGCTCCCCCTCCCAAACCCTCCTCCCACCTCCCTCCCCCTCCCATCCCTCTGTGTCATCCCAACGCTCCATCCCTGAGCATCCATCCCATGCATAGAACATGGAATGGTGTTCTGCTTCACATATGACAATTCTACTCTTTTTATTTGACTTCTTGATACATGTACATTCTACCAATACCCGCTGTCTCTGGCTGACTGAAGAGTAAGGAAGGAAAAGGAGCTATGCTTTCTGGAATCTTCCCCCTTCCTTCTCTGTTATTGTTTTCTGCATAGGTGGTTAGTGGCCTCTATAAATTCTTTTCCTATTACTTACTTTGAGGCCCACTGAATCCTTGTGCATCAATGATCCACCAGAATTCTGTAGTCACGGGGCTTCATGAATGGTATGTGTGAATCATGCAGAAAGGAAACATGCATATTGTATGGACCTCTTTCAAGTATGTTCTTGCTGAATTATCACATCAACCTTCACACACCAAACAGAAGTTCATTGACAAAAGTAACATGGACATGGGGACAGCTAACCTAGCTCCAGTTTCCACTGCTCAGAAACTCTCAGATTGGTTTATTTCTGTACTACTAATGACCAAATACTGCCTGGACATGCAGACAATTAAGAACTATTTTTGAAATACATGAACAGTATTGGTGAGGCTTATATCAGAGTACTTAAGTGGTAAGTTAGTTTTAATAGTGCTACTATTAGTAGTAGTATTATAAATAATGCATGTTAGATAATTTCTAAGTTACTTCTGGAAAATGAGCAATATGCCTTGATTTAAGATCTTTCTGTGCATTCACACTAATCAAAGGATTAGTTGTGTATTAAAGGTTGGGATATACAAATGAATTACTTAGACTTCTTACTAGCTTCTCAAGTAAAAGTTTTGGTGAAATAGGCTGAATTTAGTGGCAAAAATAATACTTTGGGTTAAATACAGTTTAATTAGCTACATGTACGTTGCACTCAGTTACAATAAATGAATGTCATAACGGTATATTAGGTTTCTGAAAAACATTAGCACTTAAATTTTACTATGTAATTCAAGTCTTGGAATAAGCAGTGGTAACTTATCGTTGAGGTCATCTTTCAACTCTGTTCCCAAATGTTTTTCCATGAAGAGGTAATCTAAAATCTTCCTCTTTCATGGAAAATTTCCAAGGCTCAAAGCACTAATGCAGTTAATATTAGCATTGGATGGGGAGCAGTTATGCTGACATCTTCCATTTTTAAATAATTAAATAGCCTAGATTCCCTTTATAACCTTGTTTCACAGAAGGTATAATTAAATATCCCAATCTCTGTGCTCACATTTTTTTTCTAGAATAACATCAAATAAAGTTGCCAGTAATCAATCTGTTAATATCTGCAGAATACCTCTATGGATGTGTCAGCTAATTGGAGTGAGAGTCAAGAAGGTATATGATATTTTACCTGTATTCATGATTTTTTTTTTAAAGACTGTAATGAGATATTTCAAAACAGTGTTTATTTAATAACCAAAGAATAGTATTGAACTTAAGGTCTGGCCATGGAGATGTAAGAAACAAAACAAAAAAATACAGCTGTTTACAAATAAGTTTACATTTCTCTCACATGACAGTCTGAATGTAAGCATCCCAATAATGAAGTGGGAGCTGCACAGTATTGGGAACTGTAAGGAAAAATAGCAGGGTGTAGGGAACAGTAGAGGGGAACTGTTCAACAGAAAACTCATGGTCTAAAGTATTCCCTTCAAGGTTATTTGATACTTATTCTATGGGGTGTATTTTATAATTCTATTAATTCTAGATACTTGGTACCAGTGTAAAATGATTCTTCCCTATACATTGATAAATTAGTTAGGTGTCAAGAGACAAATTATACTTTCCTACCTTTGCCCCTATTTCCACATCCTCTATAATACTCATATTTATAAATGTCCTATGCTTCAAATTCTTTTTTGAATTGATTATTAACCCTTACCATTTTTCATTAATGATTTAAATAAAATGTTAAATACATGTTAATTTTTATACCTGTAAGAGAGTCATGTTTTTAGATTTAAACATGTTATCTTTTAAAAAACTAAAGAGACTCCTGATGAAGGTGAAAGAGGAGAGTGAAGGAGCTGGATTAAAACTCAACATTCAAAAAAAATAAAATATGGCATCTGGTCAAATAACTTCATGGCATTCAGATGGCGAAACAATGGAAAGAGTGACAGACTTTATTTTCTTGGGCTCCAAAATCACTGCAGATGGTGACTGCAGCCATGAAATTAAAAGACATTTACTTCTTGGAAGAAAAACTATGACCAACCTACACAGCGTATTAAAAAGCAGAGACATTACTTTAGTGACAAAGGCCCATATAGTCAAAGCTGTGATTTTTCCAGTAGTCATATATGTATGTGAGAGTTTGACCATAAAAAAGGCTGAGCACTGAAAAATTGATGCTTTTGAACTGTGGTTTTGGAGAAGACTCTTGAGAATCCCTTGGACAGCAAAGAGACCAAACCAGTCAATAGTAAAGGAAATCAATCTTGAATATTTATTGGAAGGACTGATGCTGAAGCCCCAATACTTTGGCCAACTGATGTAAAGAGTCAACTCATTGGAAAAGACCTTGATGCTTGGAAAGATTGAAGGTAGGAGGAGAAGGGGAGAACAGAAGATGAGATGGTTGGATGATATCACTGACTCAATGGATATGAGTTTGAGCAAGCTCCGGGAGATGGTGAAGGACAGGGAAGCCTGGTGTGCTGCAGTCCATGGGGTATTAGAGAGTTGGACGTGACTGAGCGACTGAACAACAGCAAATTCCTCTGTCATCTCACTCATTGCCATGTTGCTGCCATCCACAACATACATTTTCCTTGTCAAAATCTAAACTGTGTGTTCCAGCTCCTGTATCTTGTCTACATTCCCTCCCACAGAACTTGGAGAAGGCAAAGAAGAGGGTAAGCCTCTATACTCTTTGAGGATAACATACTTTAGGTCCACTCACTTCTTATTGTCCAAGATTTAGTCAAACAGATTACTTACTAGCAATTGGGCTGGGATATGTTGTATCTGTCAGCTCAGTTCTGCGCCCAGCATCAAACTTCGAATTCTAATTACTGAAGGAAAAATGGAGCAATGGACATTGGCCAATAACTGTCTGTCTCTGCACAGTGGTTATATAGGGTGACCAAGATGACCTTAACCTTCTCTTTACCTTCACTAACCTTTCGACAGTCTCCCTAGCTCTATGCACCTAATACCGCTTTTCTTAGAGCAATTACTTTAGAAATTGTAAAACTATAAATTCTTTCTCTTTCCCTTTAGATATAAACCTCTTTAAAAGCCTCTTGCTTGATCTACAAGCAAAAAATACCTTTCTCAAGAATGTAGGAATCTTCAGGGAAGATAGATCCCTAACCTCCAGTCTCTAGGAAAGGATAGAGGCCTTCAATGGGCCAGTGCTCTGAACAAACACATCACAGAGAGAAGCATTTGCAAACCCTGAACTAATTCAATGGGATCCACATGTCCCATCGATCTTTCTGACTCCTATCACTCTCCAGTACTTTTACACTAGCTCAAACTCTCTTGTTTGTTTAGTGGATTTGAGCTCAGGCTGTATTCTGTTCTATTTATTCCATGGCAGTCATTTTGAATAATGTCTCCCTTCTCTGTTTAACACTGTTCTGTCTGATTTTTGCTTTGGTAGGGGATTTGGAGACAGCAGGCATAACAATGTGCCCAAACTATCTAGGAAAATATCTGCATGGAGAAGGGATTGACTTGTGTCTTAACAGTTTAGTAGGACTTTCATAAATGGAAGGGTAGAGAGATTCATGTTCCAGATTTATAAACAGTGTGCAATCTAGTGTAGAGAGTGTTTCTTCTGACACAAAGATTCAGCTATATAAGGTTCAAATAAACTCAGATACTGGCTAGTTAATAAATGAAGTAGCCTAATGTAAAACAAATCAGGTGATGGGGACTATGAACTCAATAGCTCATACCCCTTCTGTGAAGGCACCCCTGTTCAGTCCGTCTGCTTGATGCTATGTGGTTAGATTTCTTAATTTTTATAAATAAACTGGAATATAGACTTTTATTTTTCACCTCAATGTTATCTATATGTAATAATTTCAAAGAGAGAAAAACACATCAGGGCTACAACCAACCACTAAGCTATACAACATATGCTTTTCTTTGTGTCTCTTAAAAAAAAAATAAACGGCTAATATTTGAGGCATTCAGTAATAGAAAGAGAGGTGAGTTTATTTGGGAGGTGAATTACTTTTGAATTTTGTCATTGTGGTAACTTAAGTTTTCTGAGTCTTGGTTTATCTTGTTTATCATCCGAAATCCAGATAATTACTATTACATAGGGTTGGTTTGTTGATGTTGAAACAATATACATAAAAATGTTTAGAAAATGGTAAAATGTGACTCAAAATATGAGTAAAAGTTTGTAATACAGAAATAAAACATGGAAGCACAGCCACTTGTCCAATGACCTTACAAAAGCCACATCATATCCTGTTCATAAAATGAATATAAAAATACTACATCATAGGGCTACAGTAAAGATTAAACAAGATAATTCATAGAAGGTTTTCAGCATGGTTTGTATTAAGTATGTAACAAAAGCCTTTAACTATCAGTAAGAATAGGAGTAGAATATAGAATAAATTCTGATTCCCCTTAAGAATATTGGCATCTTCTTGAGAATAGCTAAAGTGAGGAAAAGAGCAAACAAATAAAACAATAATACCACAAAGGTTGCCAATTATTCTGCGGAATATTAATGCCCATTTTATGCTGATTCTGCTATAATGTTAATTGGGAATCCGGAGCCTTCCTTTATGCACATAATGAATATTCTTTCTCATGCTCTACTTATTTATCCCTGACAATTACTAAATTAATTACTTCAAATTGGAGCACATACCAATTTTTAACCCTTTATGTCTGCACTCAACTGAGAAATTTAAATTTGGTTCTCTAAGTATTTTCACTATTAAGTGTGTAAATAAAATGCCTATGAAATATGATCAAAGGTCTTTTGAACATAATTATGTACCAGATATAGGAAGATTTGAAAACGCAGTTCCTACAAGCAGCTTAGTTTGATCAAAAGCTGTCAATGCAATTTACTTGATACTGACATTCTTTGACCTGTGTAGTTGTACAGCATGCAGACTTAAAACATAACTTTGAGAATATGAAACCTATTCACTTGGCTGAAAAATAGTGGAAATCCATGAAGATATAAAATTTAATATGCAGACAAAATTTTTGCATTACTTAGTGACTTTCATCCTGGGTATCGACTGAATAGAGAGAGATAAATATATGAACAAGAACACATCTATTACAACAAAACACCATAGCTTTTGATGGTTAATAATAAAATCAGCAGGAAATTTTCATAATCTTGTACCAAAAAAGTCAAATAATATCTCCCAAATACTTTGGTTAGTAATAAAAACACCACAGCTTTTGATGGACGGTAATCAAAATCAACAGGAGATTGTACAAACTTATACCAAAAAAAAAAGTCAAATAACATTTCAGAAGTACTTTGGTTAATAATCTTGACTCTTTGAAAACCATTACAACTGCTAACAACTTTTTTTTTTTAATTTAAGGGAAAACAAAATGGATAATTTGCAAAAAATTGTTTTCCTATTTTTTAATCTCACCGTTTTTTTTCTAATCTCACTAGGATGGATATATCCCACCTGGAGAATAGTAAATACTGTCATATTGATTTTCATGACCTTGAGAGCACATCATTCATGCATTAACAACACAGCATCACAAAAGGCTATTTACTACCATAAGTACAAAATAAAAACATAGAGATAGGTTATTTACACAAAGAGCATCTTCCATACAATGAAGTATCTATCATTTTGTCCTAAAAATGAATAAAGGTCTGACATATGCTACAACACAGATAAATCTTAAGACATTATGTTAAGTGAAATAAGGTAGGTATAAAAGGACAAAAGCTGCATGATTCTGACTCCATGACAAATGTGGTGGTGGTTTAGTCACTAAGTTGTATCCAACTCTTGAGACTCTATGGCAGCCTGCCAGGCTCCTGTGTCCATAGGATTTTCCAGGCAAGAATATTGGAGTGGGTTGCCATTTCCTCCTCCAGGGGATCTTTCCGACCCAGGATAAAACCCAGGTTTCTTGCATTGCAGGCAGATTCTTTACCGACTGAGCTACTATGACCTACATAGATTAGTCATATTCATAGAGACAAAATGTGAAATAAATGGTGGTTGCCAGGGGCTCAGAAAGGAAGGAATTACTGTTTAATGGATACAGAGTTTCAGTGTGAGTAGATAAAAAATTCTGACAATGGGTGGTGATAGGTACACAGTATGTTGAGTGTGATTGAGGACAAATATAAACATCTCCCAAACAGTTAAAATGATAAATTTTTATGTATATTGTTGTTCAGTCACCCAGTCATGTCCGACTCTTTGTGACCCTCAGGACTGCAGCACACCAGGCCTTCCTGGACCTCACCATCTCCTGAAGTTTGCCCAAGGTCATGTCCATTGCATCAGTGATGCCATCCATCCATCTCATCCTCTCCTTCTGTCCTTAATCTTTCCAGCATCAGGCACTTTTCCAATAAGTTTGTTGTTCACATCAGGTGGCCAAAATGCTGAAGCTTCATCATCAGTCCTTCCAATGAGTATTCAGGGTTGACTTCCCTTAAGATTGACTGGTTTGATCTCCAAGGGTTTGCTGTCTAAGGGACTCTCAGAAGTCTCCTCCAGCACCATATTTTGAAGGCATCAATTCTTTGGTGCTCTGCCTTCGTGATAGCCCAGCTCTCACGACTGTATGTGACAACCAGGAAGACCATAGCCTTGACTATACTATTGACTTGACTTGACTATACTATTACTTGTTTGGCAGAGTAATGCCTCTGCTTTTCAACACACTGTGTAGAACTTCATTGCTTTCCTGCCAAGAAGCAATCATCCTCTGATTTCATGGCTGCAGTCACCATCCCAAGTGATTTTAGAGCCCAAGAAGAGGAAATCTGTCACTACTTCCACCTTTTCCCCCTCTATTTGTCATGAAGCAATGGGGCTGGATGCCACAATCTTAGTTGTTTTGTTGTTGTTGTTTTAATATTTAGTCTTAAGCCAGCTCTTTTATTCTCCTCCTTCATCCTCATCAAGAGATTCTTAAGTTCCTCTTCCCTTTCTGCTATCAGAGTGGTGTCATCTGCATATCTGAGGTTGTTGATGTTTCTCCTGACTGTCTTGATCCCAGCTTGTAACTCATCCAGCCTTTCTCATGATGTGCTCAGCATAAACAAACAAGGTGACAGCAGACAGCCCTGTCTCCTTTCTCAATCTTGAACCAATCAGTGTTCCATACAGGGTTCGAACTTTGCTTCTTGGCCCGCATACAGGTTTCTCAGGAGACAGGTAAGATGGTCTGGTATTCCCATCTCTTTAAGAGCTTTCCACAGTTAATTATGATCCACAGTCAAAGGTTTTGGCTCAGTTGATGAAATAGAGGTAGATTTTTTTTTGGGGGGGGGACAGGGGGGTACTCCCTAGCTTTTCTATGATCCAGCAAATGTTGGAAATTTGATCTCTGGTTCCTCTTCCTTTTCTAAACTCTGCTTGGACATCTAGAAGTTCTTGGTTTGCATAATGCTAAAGACAAGCATGCAAGACTGTAAGCATGACCTTACTAGCGTAGGAGATGGGTGCAATTGTCCAATCATTAGCACATTCTTTAGTACTACTCTTGGGAATTGGGATGAAGATTGACCTTTTCCAGTCCTGTAGCCACTGTTGGGTTTTCCAGATTTGCTGACCTATTGAATGCAACACCTTGATGTGAGAGTTAATTCCTAGGCAGGTTGATAAGAAGTACAGAGTAAGAGGAGGAGGAGAAGGAGGTCTGGGGCTCTTGAGGAGATAGGGGTCTGGAGTTCTCAAGGAGGAAGAAAGGACAAACATCTTTTTTTTTTTTCTTTACATTCCTTAGTCTTAGTCACAGACTTTAAGCCCAGAACAGATGATTACACAACAAACAACTCAGTTTAAACTATGTACTAAGGATTATGTAACAACAATGTATCCTGCTTGAGGACAGTTTCTCCTTCCTGAAAACCTTCTGGCTTACATGAAGAAAAAGACTATTTTTTTTTTAACTACATTAAAATAAACTGTTATAAAAACTTAGTGTGATGTTAACAAAAACTCTAATAGTCCCCATTTCCCAATTGCTTGGATAAGAAAACAGTTGTAACTAAAGTTATTAGGGCCATTATCTGAGAACAACAAAAAGCCTTTTAAAGTACTTTCTCATATTTTACATCTCCCCAATCAACCTTATCCTTATTAGGTACCACGAAGAAATTGGAAAGGTAAATAAATGGGATAATATGCTCATCTTCACAGAATCATCCTGAGACCTCTTGGAAAATGTATCGTTGTAACAGATATCCCTCTTCCCCTATAAAGACTGATCATAAATTCCCTAAAATTGATTAAATTAAAGGAGAATGTTCTCTGTGATGAGTAGTCTTATTTGAGTACTAAAATATAATCAAGCAAAACTCAGAGGATAAAATTATTATGCATTTTCCCCACAATAAACAAGCAGTGAAATGGATACTATACTAGAGATAATCTATCTGGATTTAAGGAAAGCTATTGTCTCTTATACAAAGCTATTTATCTGCAAGGACAGCACAGGGGTAGAAGGAACAAAGACCAATTGAAATGGATGGGAAATAGGCTTGAGTGTGGATACAGACATTGTCAATAAAAGGATTAACAAACAAGCGAACAACTTTCACCCCTCAAAAAAAAAAAAAAAAAGTCTGCTAGATCAGGAGGCGGAGGACCTCCAAGGAGAAGGGGCGATTTTAGATAGGATCATCTTTGCTATTGTTTTTGAGAAATACCTTTCAAAAATAAAGCAATGTACCAAATACTCAGATTAAAATAAAATAATGGTTATGTAGATGTTTTATACATATATAACTATATATGAGTATACATATATACATTTAAATTTAGGTCTTTCTAATTGTCTTTTTAAGTAAGGAAGGAGTTGGCAGATTTTACACTTAAAATTTGGTTATATACATCATAATTCTTTAAATAGGTATAATCTGAAAATCCTACTTCAAAACAGCTAAAGCACTAAAAAATTTATTTTCTCCCTTAAAGTTCTCAAATTTAGTATAGACCCTCAAGATAATTTGATTAGCAATTCAATAATGTCAAAGATCCAAATCCTTTCCATCTTTAGTTTATAATGTTCTCATCATCAGCTTCTTCATTTCTAGGACTATTTTCCCCTGAAAAAAGTGAAATTGTTAGTCACTCAGTCATGTCCAACTTTTTGTGACCCCATGAACTGTAGCTCACCAGGCTCTTCTGTCCATGGAATTCTCCAGGCAAGAATACTGGTGTGGGTAGCCATTCCCTTCTCCAGGGGATCTTCCCAACCCAGGGATTGAACCCAAGTCTCCTGCATTGCAAGAAGATTTTTACCGATTGAGCCACCTGTCAGTAAGCCCTATTTTTCCTTATGGTTGCCCAATATCTGTCATTATTTGGGGGGTAAGAGTCAGATATAAATAACCAATATCCTAGTGATCAATAAGCCATCTCTTCCTGTGTTTTCTATTAGGAATGAGAAAATATTTTTGGAAACACCTAACGTTTCTTAATTTATGATTCCTTGAAATAATTAGAACACATGTTTACTCCTATCATAGTCACTGAAGAGAAAAAGGAGGTTCATTTGACTGGCTACGAAGAGCCATCTGAGATCACATGGATCCTGGGGGCACACCACCATGACTTCTAAGTAAATACTTTACAAGTAAATGTAATTTTAGATAGTTTTAAAATATTTTATAGCCACTCCAGAGGTGTGTTATTAGTAATACAAATATCATGATAACTTTGGTGACATATTTAGCAAGTCTGTAAATTTCAGCAGAAAAGTCTAAGATAACTAAAATAATGTGAGCATTTCTGAATTATATGTAGTTTGAATTATTTTATGCATGTAGAATAGTCATTGACTTTTTTACTTGTCATGGGAAAATTAAGATACTCCAGATCTCCATTTATTTATATCATCTGTGTGTTCACTCTTATTCTCCTGAACTACTTATTTATTCTTCTTTGTTGTTATTTCAACTTTCAATTAATATATAACTCCATGATAATCACTGTGCTGATACAGTAAGCCTTCCTTAGATTTTTGTTTGCCTTTACAATTCTACAATACAATTTTACTTTTTCTTTATGTAATCCAAATTTTTCTACTTTTTCCAATTTTGTGGAACAATTTCTATAATATTTTTTAAATCTATATTCCCAACACACAAGCGTTGAGTTTGAAAACTAAATTTCTTTAAAAAGCATAAAGCATTCTGTATGTATACCAAGAATAATGGAGCCATAAAGAAGTTCAAAAAGTACAGATTCAGTATTATGTTATTTACCCTAGTTATTTGTTGTTAGATTTATAGTATGTCTGATCTTTTGGAGAAATACAATGCATTGTATCTGCAGATTGAGCTGTTCTCAATGATTACCAATAAAAATTGCCTTTCATGTTCAATTACCCTTCTTTCTTTCTATGTACATTTAGGGGATCCCCTGATTTTGCATTTGTTTCTAAAAATCAAATCTCTTGGGACCTCACATAGCATACAGCATATTTATTATGCACTTCATATGCATTTCTGAATAACTCACTAATATTTGTTTCAGACAAGTATGTAAAAGTTGTCTTATAAAAATAGAGAATCTGGGATTAGTATTCAAAAATCCCAGACATTGAGATATATGCTTCTGGGTCTGGTATTTCAGTGATTATTGTGAAGCCAGTCAAGCTGCTATCCAATCTTGCTGTGTCCTTATTTAATGCAAGGCTGATGTAGGAAGAGCTGCTATTAAATTGTAAAGCAGTGTTCTAGTCAAGGATCTATGAATCTCACTGAGGCCTGTCAAAATCGAGCAGCTAATAATCCTATAGACAGTTTGGAAAGCATAGTGCATGTGAGCTCAGGGTGAGGAGTTTATCTTTATTACCCTTTTTAAAGTATCTCTCTATCTTGTTGAATTGCACAAGTCAGATAACCCTATGGCCACATGATCTATGCTCAGGATAGAGAAAAATAAGTAGGACTTGTAAGACTATTTGTTGCTGTTGACAAAGCTAAACTTCCCAACAAGACATCACTTATTTCAGTGTAAAGAGCACAGAAGTAAAAAAAATCAAAATACCTGAGTTCTGCAAGCTCTTTTCTACTTACTTGCTTTTTGACAGTGTAATGCATACTTTTCAAATATTAATTGATAGCAAGGAAAAAATGCTGGCTGAGAAGCTTAGGTTAATAGGGTGAAAATAAGCTATTAGCATAAACCAGAAGTAGCCAAGGCATCTAAACTATTGGGATTATTCTTTCTCTTAATATTAAATAACATAATTCCAGTTTCCTTCCCAAGTCTTGTGGGAAGTCCAACATTAGGGCCACCGTTAGGACATACAGGTTACTTGGCAAAAAAAAAAAAAAAAAAGATGGGATTTGTATTCTTTTTTGTCAAATATTTTGTTCCTGGATAATTTTACATCTTAAAAAAAAAAAAAGGTAGCAATGCTGTTATTCACAGTGGCATGCTCTTTGGAATCTGTTTGTAGTGGAACAGTATAGATCTTCTTTCCTCTGAAGTACCCTAATTTCATGTATCTCTTGCTGATTACATCACTACTGACACTGCTTCCTCCATCATGCCTAGCATGAATACTGGCTTCCACTGACGCCTTCAAAGGCTGCTACTGGGCTTCACTGATGACAATTACGTATGCAAATCTTCCATAGAGTATGGAGAAAAAATGTAAATAATAATTTATTTTACTGCCATCATAAATTTACAGTTTCAAATTTCACATTGCAAACAGAACAATGCATCTTCAAACTGTGTTTCTCTTGAAATTGAAAAATTTGATACATTTTTTCAGAAGTTTAAGCTTTTATCGTGTATTTAGTTGATTGAGGAAAGCGTTTTGGTCTACTATTGATGATTTGGATTCAAACTAACATGTAATTTAATCTGAAGAATAAAGATAATACTTTTTTTTTTTTTACATTTAGTATGTTCATCACTTGTAAAGAACTACTACAAATTTAAATCTAATGAGACAATACTCTATGATACAGGCATTGTATTCCCATTTTGTAAGTGAAAAAATGAGGTTTAGAGATGCTTAAGGGAGAAAAAGAATGTCTTCAAAATGAAATAACTTTATCTGACAATAATTTATCTGAAAATAATTTCAGGTAAAATATATGATACTGAATTTCAAAACTTGACTTGCACCACTATACAAATAACAGATGTCTTGATCTGTAATTAAGGAATTTGGCATATTTCATTACATTTATAACAATGAAGTTTATTGAAAAGTAAAAGGTTGTAAGTGGCAGTGTTATAAACTGAATTTTTTCTACCCAAAATTCTTATGTTGAAGATTTAACTCCTACTGTGACTGTATTTGGAGCTAGATCCTTAAAGTCATCATGGTTAAATGAAGTCATAAGAGGAGGGCCTTAATCCAGTAGGAATAGTGTTCATGTAAGAAAAGAAAAGGCATTTGAGGACACAGCAAGAAGTTGTCACATATAAACCAGGAAGGGGGAATCTCACCAGAAACAAACCCTGCCAGCACACTGGGCTTGGGCTTTGAGGCTCAGAACTTGGAGAAGATGAATTTGTTGTTTAACCCACCCAATCTGTAGTATTCTATTATGAGAACCTGAACTAATACAGACAATAAAATGACTTTGCAATATTACACATTGTTGTTGTTCAGTCACTCAGTCACGTCCATTCTTTCTGACCACATGGACTGCAGCATGTCAGGCCTCCCTCTTTCTCACTATCTCCTGGAGTTTGCCCAAGCTTATGTCCATTGAATCAATGGTACTATTCAACCATCTCTTCCTCTGCCACCCTCTTCTCCTTTTGTCCTCAATCTTTCCCAGCATCAAGGAATATTTCACATATTTTGACATTTTTATTGTTAAAGTATTTTAAAGACTCTATGGAAATAAATTTAAAGTTTCAAATTTTATTGACACAATACAAATTATTTGTTCTTATTAATGAGTTTAGTACTCTTGGTACTGAGGGGCTATGTGTCTTTCAAATAAAAATAATATGAGAAAAAGAAAATTAAAACAATATTCTCAGAATATTGTTATCCTGGTAAAAGCATATTTTCTCTAATTTTATGTTATGTTTTAATAACAGATTTGAAATAGTCTTAGAGATATCCAGTCCATCTGGCCAATATTTTTATAAGAGGACACCAAGGTCCAGAGAAGTTAAGCAATATGTTAAAGGGCAGAGTTAAATTCTGACAAATAGGAGATTATAATCAGCCTATTATGTCCAGTACATATTCCTTACAGCTGCTTTCTTAAGCACTTGTATTTCCAAGAAAAATGGAAAAAAATGAGTTAAGTTTTAAGTAGATTCAAAAAGATGAAAAAATTATGGCTTCTAGGAGATTTTATAGTGAAACTAATTTGGGAATATTAGTTACATTTTTCTCTTACACTCTGTTCTACTGTACGTTACATGTACCCACTCCTCTCCTACAACTTGGAATGGCATCATTTGAATTATGTAGCCTCTGAGGTTACCACCGCAGGAAGGAGTTGGAAACAATAGTTCCTAATTACCTTGGCCTACACAGTACTTCTGCTTTCGGTTTATTGAAAAGAACCAGTCAACAGACTCCTACCTAACTGTAAAGGTACCTGTGAATATGTCCATAGTGGGGCACTATGGACTGAATCACTCCCCCCGCACACAAATTCCTATGTTGAAGGCTTAACCCCCAATGTAAAGTCATTTGGAGATAGAATCTATAGGAAGCAATTAAGGTGAAATGCAGTCCTAAGAATGGTGTTTTGATTCAGGAGAGTTGGTATCTTTATAAGAAGAGACACAGAGATCTCACTCTCCCCATCTCTATGTCTCTATGTGTATAAAAAGAAGAGAATGTGCAGGTACTCAGTGTCATGATGGATGTCTACAAGCCAAGAGAAGAGGCTTCAGAATGAAACCTATCTTGCCAGCACTTTAACCTCTGACTTTCCAGCCTTCGGAATACTGAGACGTTTCTGTTGTTTAGCCACCCTGTTTGTGCTATTGATATTTATTACGGCAGCCCAAACTAATGCAGAGGGATAATGAAAGGTTTGTCGTCTCTCTTTTTTTCTTTTTTGTTGCTGTTGCTGTTGTTGCCATTATTTTCGTTTACAATTTCCTTCTACACACGGGAAATCAGATGCAGAGCAGACCACATAGTTTGATCAGAAAGTTCCTTTGTCAAAAACACATATGTCATAGATGAGTATACTTCTGCATTTGGGGAAATTTTGTGACTGGCTCAGGAGAACCAGTATGGTTTATGGATTGAGGAGATAGACTCAGAGCAATCTGTCTGGATTTGAACTCTAGCTCTACCATCTTTTAACAAATGACCTTGGTAAAATCACCTTATCTTTTTGTTGCATCTGTTTTCTCATTTGTAAAGTGTGGATAATAATTCACCTTAGTCATAGGGTTGTTATGCAAGTTTTAAATTAATCAGTATGGGAAAAGTATGTAGAACAATGTCCGACACAGTGTTATTTATGTTAGTCACTAAATAAAAATAAACAATGGATTCATTGTAGAAATTTAGAAGTGGAAAACTACTATATAGATTAAAGGTGAAAAATCACCTCACTTTTAATATTGGCATATCATTAGCTTGATTTTTAATTTTGCATTTCTGAACACTTAAGATACTTTAGAGAATACTGAAGTCCCATGATATGATTCACATAAAAAGGTGTTTGACAGCCAAGTAAGTTTGAAGAATTCTTCATGTTAAATCAGATGACATTCGGAAGAGAAACTGTTTAAATTTATTTAGTCAAGAGATTCCCTAACTTATTTTGAATATGAATCCATTTAGCAACACATTGGATCATCCTGGGAAACTAATGTTTCATGAAACACACTGTGGAAAACGCTGTCCTAGAAGGATCCTAGCACGTACTATCAAAAACAAAGTATGCTCCTTTAGGTGAAACGTCATGAAGTAGACAAGTTCCTGGGACCTGAAGCTAGACTACCCACTGTGGTTGGAGCACATGTCAAAGCAATAGGGAGACCTAACTGGTAGCAGAGGCTTGGGAGAAACTCATTCTGTAGCTGATAATGACTTCTGAGGAGTATGGTCAGAAGTCACACTAGACATAAAGGAGCCTTACTATTGAATTGCAAGGTTGGGTTTTCGTATTTTAGATACTTCCTGCCTAAAGTGAATATTGGCCTAGAAAAGGGATTAATATGATACATTGAAGCTCTAAGCTTTCACCATTAGCATGTGGTTGGAAAACTTTTTAAAGAGAGTAAGCATTGTTGACTTTGTAGCTCTTTGTAGCTATATGGCTTCACAATGCCCACCCAGCATTGCCCTTGTAGCAGTGAAAACAATCACAGATAGTACGTAAAATGAGTGATCACTGGGTTCAGATAGAAATTTTGACCACTGTCGTTTGAATTTCATGAATTTTCACAAGCCACAACATATTACTACTCTTTTGATTTTTTTTTCAAAAATGATAAATAGAGAAGCCATTCTTAGCTCATGGAACGTGCAAAATCAGACAACAGGAAAAAGGGAAGGATTTATCCTATTATTTGCAGATTCCTCTTTTTAAAGTACAAAAGTTGAGTTATGAGAACATCTCGGTTCAGTTCAGTCAGTTCAGTCACTCAGTCATGTCCAACTCTCCGTGATTCCATGGACTGCAGCACGCCAGGCCTCCTTGCCCATCCTGGAGTTTACTCAAACTCATGTCCACTGAGTCGGTGATGCCATTCAACCATCTCATCCTCTGTCATCGCCTTCTCCTCCTCCCTTCACTCTTTCCAGAATTAGGGCCTTTTTCAATGAGTCAATTTCTTGCATCAGGTGGCCAAAGTATTGGAGTTTCAGCTTTAACATCAGTCCTTCCAATGAATATTCAGGACTGATTTCCTTTAGGATGGACTAGTTGGATCTTCTTGCAGTCCAAGGGACTCTCAAGAGGCTTCTCCAATACCACAGCTCAAAAGCATCAAATCTTCAGCGCTCAGCTCTCTTTATAGTCCAACTCTCACATCCATACATGACTACTGGAAAAACCATAACCTTGACTAGATGGAACTTTGTTGGCAAAGTAATGTCTCTGCTTTTTAATATGCTATCTAGGTTGGTCATAACTTTTCTTCCAAGGAGTAAGCATTTTTTAATTTCATGGCTGCAGTCACAATATGCAGTGATTTTGGAGCCCAGAAAAATAAAGTCTGTCACTGTTTCCACTCTTTCCCCATCTATTTTCCATGAAGTGACGGGACCAGATGCCATGATCTTAGTTTTCTGAATGTTGAGCTTTACGTCAACATTTTCACTCTCCTCTTTCACTTCCATCAAGAGGCTCTTTAGTTCTTCTTCACTTTCTGCCATAAGGGTTGTGTCATCTGCATATCTGAGCTCATTAATATTTCTCCTGGCAATCTTGATTCCAGCTTGTGCTTCATCTAACTCAGCGTTTCTCATGATGTACTCTACATATAAGTTAAGTAAGCAGGGTGACAATATACAGCCTTGACTTACTCCTTTCCCTATTTGGAATCAGTCTGTTGTTCCATGTCCACTTCTAACTGTTGCTTCCTGGCCTGCATACAGATTTCTCAGGAGGCAGGTCAGGTGGTCTCAGAATTTTCCCATCTCTTTCAGAATTTTCCGCAGTTGGTGGTGATCCATACAGTCAAAGGCTTTGGCATAGTCAATAAAGCAGAAACAGATATTTTTCTGGAATTCTCTTGCTTTTTTGATAATCTAATGGATGTTGGCAATTTGATCTCTGGTTCCTCTGCCTTTTCTAAAAGCATCTTGAACATCTGAAAGTTCACAGTTCACATACTGTTGAAGCCAGGCTTGGAGAATTTTGTGCATTACTTTACTAGCGTGTGAGATGAGTGCAATTGTGTGGTAGTCTGAACATTCTTGGCATTGTCTTTCTTTGCTATGGGAATGAAAACTGACCTTTTCCAGTCCTGTGTCCACTGCTGAGTTTTCCAAATTTGCTGGCATATTGAGTGCAGCACTTTCACAGCATCATCTTTTAGGATTTGAAATAGCTGAACTGGAATTCCGTCATCTCCACTAGCTTTGTTCATCGTGATTCTCCCTAGGTCCACTTGACTTTGCATTCCAGAATGTCTGGCTCTAGGTGACTGATCATACCATCATGACCATCTGGGTCATGAAGACCTTTTGTGTATTCTTGCCACATCTTCTTAACATCTTCTGCTTCTGTTAGGTCCATACCATTACTGTACTATATTGAGCCCATCTTTGCATGAACTGTTCCCGCGGTATCTCTAATCTTCTTGAAGAGATCTCTAGTTTTTCCCATTCTATTGTTTTCCTCTATTTCTTTGCACTGATCACTGGGGAAGGCTTTCTTATCTCTCCTTGCAATTCTTTGGAACTGTATTAACACTCATACAGATAATGGCTAAATTAAAAATAAATGTAAGAGGAGAATATGGTGAATGGGATATTATTTGGAAAGTATATACTAATTCAAATGGGTATATCTTTCCTTTTCTTCTTTGCTTTTTGCTTCTCTTCTTTTTACAGCTATTTGTAAGGCCTCCTCAGACAGCAATTTTGCTTTTTTTAGTTTTGTTTTTCTTTGGGGATGGTCTTGATACCTCTCTCCTATACAATGTCATGAACCTCCATCCATAGTTCATCAGGCACTGTGTCTATCATCTAATCCCTTGGATCTATTTCTCACTTCCACTGTATAATTGTAAGTGATTTGATTTAGGTCCTACCTGAGTGGTCTAGTGGTTTTCCCTACTTTCTTCAATTTAAGTTTGAGTTTGGCAGTAAGGAGTTCATTATTTAATTCACAGTCAGCTCCCAGTCTTGTTTTTGCTGACTATATAGAGCTTCTCCATCTTTACTGCAAAGAATATAATCAGTCTGACTTAGGTATTGACCATCTGGTGATGTCCCTGTGTAGAGTCTTCTCTTGTGTTGTTGGAAGAGGGTGTTTGTTTTGACTAGTGCATTCTCTTGGCAAAACTCTATTAGTCTTGCCCTGCTTTATTCTGTCGGAGAAGGCAACGGCAACCCACTCCAGTACTCTTGCATGGAAAATCCCATGGACGGAGGAGCCTGGTGGGCTGCAGTCCATGGGGTTGCTAAGAGTCGGACACGACTGAGCGACTTAACTTTCACTTTTCACTTTGATGCATTGCAGAAGGAAATGGCAACCCACTTCAGTGTTCTTACCTGGAGAACCCCAGGGATGGGGGAGCCTGGTGGGCTGCCATCTATGGGGTCGCACAGAGTCGGACATGACTGAAGTGACTTAGCAGCAGCAACAGCAGCAGCTTTATTCTGTACTCCAAGGTCAAATTTGCCTGTTACTCCAGGTGTTTCTTGACTTCCTACTTGAGAACATCTAATAGGTCTCATATAAGAAACTAATTTTAATATTAAAATACTCTGCTTCAAACAGTGAAACTGACTTAAGATCAGGTTATTGACATTTAACTTCAGAGCACAGACATCAGATATGATTCAGTCAGTTTTTAAAGATGAGATAACCTTGCGATTGAGAACTGTATTAATACTCATACAGATAATGGCTAAATTAAAAATAAATGTAAGAGAAGAATATGGTGAATGGGATATTATTTGGAAAGTACATACTAATTCCTGTATATGTAAAATTTACTGAAATTTTCCGAGTACAGTAGTGGCAACTGGGAGGAACTTATCCCTTTAGAAGAGCTGTTTATGATACTAAAAGTGCTCTTTAGACATCACTTGGGACCACCAAAACACTTCCCTGAAATATACATGGTCATTGTGCATCTTAATGGGCTTAATTGAAGAGTTTAATAAATTTAGATCCAGCAGAAGTAACTGAAAAAGTGATTGATAATGCTAATAATATGTTGAAAGCATTAAATATCTAGAAGTAGCTAATTCTATGGATACCTTGGGAGACTGTAAGTAATTACAACAATGCTTGGGCTTCCTGGGTGGCTCAGATGGTAAAGAGTCTCCCTGCAGTGGAGGAGATGTGGTTTTGATTCCTGGGTCAGGAAGATTCCTTGAAGCAGGGCACAGCAACCCACTCCAGTACTCTTGTTTGGAGAATCCTATGGACAGAGGAGCCTGGTGAGCTACAGTCCATAGGGTCTCAAAGAGTTGGACACAACTGAAGCGATTGAGCACACATGCAGAGATGCAAACAGGTTTTCTGAACCTTATTTAAAATGTCATTGTGTATAAAATACATGAAGGAATCATGTGACAAAATCTGTGGTTATTTATTTAAATAAAGCTCTAAATGGAAATGCAAAATAATGAAATTACACAATTTGATATATTTTATAACAGAACCATAAATGACTTATTACAAAGATATAAACTATATATGACCTATATTCATAGACTTGTCTAAGCTATAATTATTCCTCATGAAGTTTAAGATTTAGCTTTCTAAACTTTCTCTTCTATTTGCTACAACTACAGTCTAAATTCAACACAGCACTCAAAGTAATCTCTCAGGCAGAAGGAGTAAACAATGGCAAAGAACTTTTGTTCTTGGGATGGCCAAACAAAAAAGCACATTTATGTATTTCAACCTAATCCTATTATATACCATTACTTGATGTTAATGATGAATAATAAAACATTATGTTATAACCTATGGAAAAATGCTTCTGCATAAGATAAAACACAATGAAGAGAGGAAATCTAAACCAGATTACACAGAAGACAAAAATGGACAAACTTGGAAGAATCCCACTGACCTCCCTCACTTAGCTCCCTAATATTAACCAGCTGATTTGGCAGGTTATGGGCTTCCCTGGTTGCTCAGATAATAAAGAGTCCACCTGCAATGCAGGAGACCCAGGTTTGATCCCTGGGTTGGGAAGATCCCCTGCAGAAGGGAATGGCTACTCTCTCCAGTATTCTTGCCTGGAGAATTCCATGGGCAGAGGAGCCTGGCAGGGCTACAGTCCATGGGGTCACAAAAAGTTGGACATGACTGAGTGACTAACACTTTCACACATTAGCAGGTTAATTAATTTTGGTATTGTGATTTTTCTAATATCCATAGAAGAGAAAATTAGAAAAATGAAGCAATTTCTTCCTTTTCAACACCTTCCATCCCTACCAGTCAAGTAGGTCTTTGGATTGTAACAAATTGGGGTTTCCATTGCCCCAGGATAGATATGATGAATTTGATTTCTTAAAAGAGGACAATTTATGCCCAAGAGATAGGGTCTGAGACCTGAAACTTTAAAAATCATGGAGTTTAATACTATCTGACTTGGAAAATTTCTGTAGAACTAAGGGTAAAGTGATGTCTATAGTTTCCTGGAATAGTGCGAAAAGATTCTTTAATCTATTAAAGAACGCAGGGTAGGGGGTTGAAACTCAGAAAATCAATTGCAAGTTTAATATAAATAGGAAAATAGATTTATGGGAAAACCCTGGGTAGTCACCTTGACACAGGAGAACAGAAGCAGTGGAAGCATGCTTATCTCTCCTTTTGGTGAGAACTCTAAAAAATTGGGTTAAAATATTTAAATGGCTCATTGAATAATTTAGATTTATTTTAGAAGAATAAAGTAAATACAACTTTTCCTGCATCTCAGTATTATAGTATCATAACCATCATCACCTCTACAGTAGATCAGGTCCGTGCAGAGTAGATTAACATGCAGAGGACTAGATGAATTTTGGACATGTGATGTGAGACTCACCCAAAATAGACAAAATTAAAATAAAAATTCTGCCCTGGGTGTAAGAGTGAGCTTTCTCAATGAACATTTCTGCAACTACAACATCAACAGTGATATCATAGTACAGATGAGAGAAAAAATAAGAAAGCAAAGTGAGCAAAACAGAAAAATGACAGTAATCATAAACTAAAGAATTATCTTAGAAGAAAAAACCTGGAATTTTAATTCTTGAGTATCCAACAATTTTGTAAAAGTGCATTTCAGGGAAAAGTCCATTGCCATGTAGAATAAAAAATATTTCAACAAGAGTTAAATGAAGCTGCTGCTGCTGCTAAGTCGCTTCAGTCGTGTCTGACTCTGTGCGACCCCATAGAAGGCAGCCCACCAGGCTCCTTCGTCTCTGGGATTCTCCAGGCAAGAATACTGGAGTGGGTTGCCATTTCCTTCTCCAGTGCATGAAAGTGAAAAGTGAAAGTGAAGTCGCTCAGTCGTGTCTGACTCTTCGCGACCCCATGGGCTGCAGCCTACCAGGCTCCTCCGTCCATGGGGTTTCCCAGGCAAGAGTACTGGAGTGGGGTGCCATTGCCTTCTCCTTAAATGAAGCTAGAATATCTATTTTCAGCATACTTCACAGCCTTTATGAAAAAAAGATGCCATCATAAATCTGTATAGTTAAATGGCCTTCAAACTACTGCTTAAATCATGAAGACATTAATTTAAAAACACATTTACTCAGACTGAACAGTATTCTATGTGGAATCCATGCATGTTGATTATTATGAAGTTTTTGCTTAAGTATTTCTGTGGCAATATCATCACGTAAAACTTTATTACAACACTGGTAAATATTTATGTCTCTTTTTTTCCTTATGGAAGTTTGAGTTCTATGTCATGAATTCAAAAGAAAAAAATACATCTAGTCTTATATTATGCCACTTTCCAATAAACTCAAAACTAGTGTAATCAGCAGTACCAAAGGACAAGATTTTAATTTATTTGTTACTAATAAAAATATGTTTGGTGACATTAGCAACATTCATGGCAGAAGAAGCCTTACCCCTCATCCTCCCACAAAGAAAACAAACTAACAACAATATATGATCCAAAAAAGAGAAGGAAAAAAAAAAAGACTACACTCCAGAAGCCAATTAAAAAGTTTGCAGTACTACAAGAATGCTCAAAGCAAAAAATAGATGCCTTGAAACATGCAAGGAAAGTTATTCCATAACAATTGCAATAGATAAATCTTCCGGCAAAACAGCATAGGTTTGTAACAATGGAAGGAAAAAGCCCATATCGCAACTTCTCCTTTGAGAAGGAACAAGGGAAGAGAAAAGTTCCATCCAATATTGTAGTTTTAGGGAGGACTGCTTTTGAGAGATTAGCTTTGCATCTTGCTGCCTAGAGTGTTGATGGGAGCTGAATACCCTTAAGGCCTGGAGGCCCCTAAGAATAAAACAGAGAGAGTTCAGAAGCTTACTCAGTGCCAGAGAAATTTCAGTACTGTGGAATGACTGTAAACTCTTCTAAAAAGACACAAGTAAACCTCTCTAATTAGGAAATTACATGCACAGGCTCAAAAAAGACATAGCCCTGCGAAGGGTTTGAGGGTCCCTGAGTATCTGTAGCTGGGCTGATTGTCTTCTCCAGTACAAAGACAGTCTGGAGGGGTAACTGTTTTTCAAATGCACATATCCCAGCAAAAAATAACAAGGTATATGAAGAGACAGAAAATATGGCCCAAACAAATAATAAAAATAAATCTCCAGAAACTGACCAGAAATAAAAGGTGATCTATGAACTACCTGACAGAGAATTTGAAATAATAGACATTAAGAGGCTTAGTGTATTACAAGAGAATACAGGCAAATAAATGAAATCAGGAAAATGATGTATGAACAAGATGATAATAATAACAACAGATAGAAAGTATACTAAAAGAAAAATAGAAGTTTTATATCTGAAGAATACAATAAATTGAAAAATTTACCAGAGGGATTTGATAGCATACTTGGTCAATCAAAAGACACAATAAGGATGTTTAAAGATGAGATGAGTCATCTGAAGTTATCCAATCAGAGAAACAAAAAGACAAAGATGAAGAAGAAAAGTGATGAAAGCCTAAGGGACTTATGGTATACCATCAAAAAGTCAGATTATCACATTATTAGAGTCCAGAAGGAGAAAAAAGAGAAAAGCTTAGGGAATTTTCCTGGAGAAATAGTGGCCCACAAATTCCCAACATGAGGAAGAAGATGGACCTTCAAAACCAGAAATTCAAACAACAAAGATAAACCCAAAGGCTATATTGAGACACATTATAATCAAACTATCAAAAATGTAAGACAAAGACAGAATTCTGAAACTAGTTAGAAAAAAAAAAAAGGCAACTTATCAGATAGAAATGAGTTCTCATAGGACTATTAGTGCTTTTTCCTAAGCAGAAACCTTTCAGACCATAATGGCATGAGACATTATATTCAAAGTGGTGAAAGAAAAAAATTACTGCCAAACAAGAATTCTGTACCTGGCAAAACTATCCTTAAAAGTGAAGGGGAAATGTATACCTTTCTAGATAAATAAAAGCAGAGGGCATTCCTCATCACTAGACCTGCTTAATGAGAATCATTAAAGATATTCTTACTTCAAGTCAAAGGATGCTAGACAGCAAATTGAAGCATATGAAAATATAAGGCTTTCTATTAAATAAATAGTCAAGTACAGAATCCTATAATACTCTAATTATGATACATAAATCCCTTTCAAATATGGTATAGGCTTGAAAATAAAAGCATAAAAATTACTATAAGACTATGTTAAACACATGCAAAATATAAAAATCTAGAATTTGTGACAATGATAACATAAAATCCAGGGGTTGAAGAGTTTTTTTAATGCAATTTTAATTATCAGTTTCAAGTAAATTGTTACAGGAGAGCTATATTAGGAAGATAATAGAGTAGGAGACCCCTAGTTTCCATCTCCCTGCACAGAGGACAACAATTATATGTCTATCCACAAATGAAAAATCACTCTAGGAGAGTTTAAGAATTCACTTATGAAGCTTCATCAGCTTGAGCAAAAATACTTGAGAATAACTGCACAAACAGGGTAGGAAGAACAGTTTCATACTGTGTACATCATCTCACCCCCAGACCAGCACAACTCTGTACCAAAATGCAATTCCCCAGGCCCAGAGTGTTCCTCTCACTGGGAAAAGCACAGTCAGTTAAGTGATCAGCCTCCCCCTTCTTTCAGGGTACTGTATGAAGACTCCAATTCAGTTTCAGTCCACCCAAAGACTGGGATAGCAGAGATGCATAGTGATGACTAAGAATAAAGAAGAAGGGGAGGGGCTGTAAGTATCAGCCACATGGAAGGAGTGACCAGGGTTCCCAACAGCCTGATCTGCAGAGGATCAAGCAGCACTCACTTCTGAGGACCTCTACAGCCTTTGTGGACATGGCAGAACATCTGCAGGTTTAAACACAAAGGACCTTGTCATGGACCTCAGTACACTACTCCACGAGGACCCCAGCTGCATTTGCCAGTGAGGAATTCATTGGCCAGCAAAAGCCCCCCTCTAGCTTTTGCCGTGAAGAGCCCCACAGTTTTTGTTTTCCCAGTCTTTTTTTTTTTTTTCTCTGTTTTGCTCTCACAGACTCCAGCTGTCTGATTGCTCCCCTAACCCACTCCCACTGTAGCAGCCCCATTCGGTGTTGCTGTGAATACCTCAGGCCCCAGGATTCACTGTGGCTACCCCACCTGAAGCCAGCCTCAGGCTCTGTGGCAGCCTCTATGAATTACATCAGCCCATTTTTCCACAGCTGGCCTTATTTCCATGTATATGTCCCCAGTTAGCCCCTACAGCAAGTGAGTGCACACAAAAAGCTGAGGCTTTTACAGTTGCTTGGGCACTAAGAGATGGCCTCAACTCCTGTCACTGGCCTGCATTGCTTGACACAACCACAGCCACACACCTGCACTTTGCCAGTTCTGCTGTAACAAGCTACAATCACCATGTGGGAGCCTGCAGCCAGTCTCTACAGCTGAATAAGTGCATAATTACAGCCTGAGCCCTCATAACTGTCATGTGCCACAACAGGCCCTGGTCCTGACCCTTAAAACTATGTGCATAGCTGTATAAAATTCATGCCACTAGCAGGGGCAAACCACTAGCTGTAGCCACCACTACCACCTGTCCTCACCACTGCAACTAGAGGCACTGCTGAGGATCTCAATAACCCTGGCAGCCATGATGGACACTCCTTGGCTCTCACCATCAAGAACCACAATGTTGTCAGTGTGATGGAGCCAGCTGTCTGAGCTAAGGCACCATGCTCCAACAAACCAGGAGCCATGACACAATCCCTGCAACTGGTGTTCTACACCACTAGACTCAAGGTCATAGAAGCTCCAGTGTATTTTACCACAAGTGACTGTCTCTACTGAAGCCATTCCATAAATCTGGAAGAGGTAACTACTTTCTCAAATGTGTAAATACTCACACAAGGCTACAGGGATCACAAGAACAAAGGAAACATGACACCACCAAAGGAGTATAATAAGCTTATAGTAACTGACTCCAAAGAAATGGAGATTCACAAATTTCCTGACAAAAACCTAAAATAATTGTTCTAAGTTAGATCAGAGAGCTGCAAGGTAGCACAGATAATCAGTTTGACAGAATCAGGAAAATTATTCAATCTTTCTCACCTTTCCAAAAACTTGAACAAGATGGAATGGTTGTAAACTAATTTGCAAGGTCCATAGTACCCTGATACCAAAGGCAGATAAGAGCACTGCAAGAAAATTGTAGACCACCCCCTGTGGATATTGATGCCAAACTCCTCAACAAAATATTAGCAAATTGAATCTAACAACACATTACAATGATTATACACCATGATCAATTGAGATTTATGTCTGGAATGCAAAGATGATTCAACATGTAAAAATCAATCAATATGGTGCACTACAATAACAAAATAAAAAGACAAAACCCACAAGATTATTTGATTCAGAAAGTGCTTTGACAAAATTCAATATGCTTTCATGATAAAAAAGACACTACAAACTAGAGTAAAAGGAAATTACCTCAACATAGTCAAAGCATATATGAAAAGTCCACAGGTTTTCATGTATGTCCACATGACATTCATCATTGAGAAGCTTTCTTTCTAAGATCAGGAAAAAAGGCAAGACTGACCTCTCTCACATTTATATTCAACATAGTAGTGAAAGTTCTACCCAGAGAAATTGGGCAAGAAAAAAGATATAAAAGACATGTGGCTTGGAAGGGAAGAAGTAAAATTATCTCTGCTCACAGTTGATATAATCTAACAGGTAGAAAACTCTGAATATTCTGCACACACAAAAAGGAGGACTAGTCCACAAAGTCAACAAAGTAACAGGCTACACACATACACACAAAAGAAGTTGTAATTCTCTACATTAACAATGGGCTATCTGAAAAGCAAGTTAAGACCACAATCCCATTTATAACAGCATCAGAAAAAAAAAATGAAACACTTAGGGATAAACTTAATGAAGAGGCATGTTAAGAACTTAAACTACCCCATAAGGGCTTCCCTTTAGCTCAGTTGGTAAAGAATCCACCTGCAATGCCGGAGACCCCTGTTCAATTTCTGGATGAGGAAGATACGCTGGAGAAAGGATAGGCTACCCACTCCAGTATTCTGGCCTGGAGAATTCCAGGGGGGGTTGCAAAGAGTCAGACAAGACTGAGCGAACTTCACTTTCACTATAATATTGCGTTCGCTTTGTGAAGCTAAGTAGCCTGCAGGGGGCTTGACATGCCATTCTTCCCCTGGCAAGCACATGCCTTAGATAACCTCTCACTGAGTCACAGATAAATATAAGTTCCTGATACGATTCCCTCAATGCCCCTTGTAATAAACAGTCTCTTCTGTCTTCCAGCTTTTTCCCTTGTGTATTCCTTAAATAATAGCCCCTGGAAGCTTACCAGAAACTGCATTTTCTGTTCTGAATTGACAAATTCAGGCTTAGCCCAGGAACCACACAGCATTCCAGCTGCAAACCCTAATAAAGGAATGTTTCCCAGGTCCTGCTGCTCACTGTCTGCCTGTACTTTGCCTGGACCTCCTCGTATTGCCCCTCAAGGCATGCTGTGTACCTTCTTCAGGACCTGTGAATATTAAACTCCTATTTCACCTTTCCTTGTGGTCTCTTTTGAACCATCACTCTCCACTCAAGATTCCAATACCCTTTTTAACATACGCTAATTTAACCAAAAAAAAAAAAAATCACAAGGCAAATGACTTGTAGGCTGAAAACTACAAAATATTGCTAAAGGAAATTAAAGAAGACACCAATAAATGGAGAGACATCCAATGTTCATGGATTAGAAAAAATATTGTTAAAATATTCATTCTACCCAAAGTGATCTACAGATTCAAGGGAATCCCTATTAAAGTCTCAATGGATTTTTTTTCTTTTTTGCAGAAATAGAAATAAAATTCTAAAATTTATATGGACTCTCAAAAGATATCAAATAACAGCAATCTTGAGAAAGAAAACACAGGTTCAAACATTATGGACTCTCAAAAGATATCAAATAACAGCAATCTTGAGAAAGAAAACACAGGTTCAAACATTACACTTTCTGATTTCAAAACCTAGCACAAACCTACAGTAATTTAAATATTGTGATACTGGCATAAAAAACAGATATACAGACAAATGAAAACAAATAGAAAACACAGAAAAATGTCATCACTTCATAAATGACCTTTGACAAGGTTGCCAAAATGGGCAAAGGATATTCTCTGGGACAAATGGTATTGGGAAAACTGGATATTCACATGCAATAGAATGAAGGTGAGCCCCAGGTTATGTCATATATGAGAAGTTACAAATACATTAAAGGCCTAAAATTAAGATTTGAAGCTAAAAGTTTCCTAGAAAAAAACATAGGGGAAAAGCTCTATGACACTGGATTTGGCAAACCTTTCTAGGATATCACAACAAAAGCGCAAGCAACCAAATCAGTAATACACTAGTGGGACTGACTACATCAATATTAAAAACTCCTGTGAAGCAAAGAGAACAATCAACAAAGGCGAACTATGGAATGGCAGAAATTATTTGCCAACCATATACCTGGTAAGAATTTAATATCCAGAATATGCAAATTTCTGTATTCAAAAACAAGAACAGAAACACATAATGAATACATGAACAACAACAAAAACTTCACTGCAGAACGGCCAAGGGACTCGAATAGACATGGAGAAAAGAATGGATATCCCCAAAGCACATGAAAGACCTTTAACATAACTAAGTACCAGGGAATGCAAGTTAAAACCACGATGGGGTGTCACCTTATACCTGTTTGATGTCCACTATCACAAAAATAGGAAATACCAGTGTAGGCAGCAATGAGAAAGACCTGGAACCCTTGGCTTCAGTTGGTGGGCATACAAGATGGTGCAGCCACCGTGGAAAACGGGGTGGAAGTTTCTCAAAAAATTAAAACTACAGTGTTATCCACCAATCTCACTTCCGGTATATATTCAAAGAAACTGAATTCAGGATCTTAAAGACAAATGTGTGCTCCCACATTTATTTCAGCATTACTCACAATAACCAAGATATGGAAGCAAACTAAATGTCCATTGATGAGGAATGGATAAAGAAAATGTGGTATTAATACATACATGCAGTACAATATTATTTAACCTTAAAAAGAAAGGAATCTTGTCATATGATACAGCATGGATGAAACTGGACTATATACCGTTAAATGAAATAAGCCAATCACATAAAAGACAAATACTGCATGATTTCACATATGAGAGGTATCTATAGTTACCTATTCTTAGAAAGTAGAATTGTGGTTGGCATGGGCTGGGCAAAGGGGAGTTGCTGTTCAATGAATACAGTTTTTGTTTTGAAAACAAAAAAAAAATTCTAGAGATCTGTTGCATGCTTAAAAATAGTTAAGATGAAAAATTTTATGTTATGTGTTTTCTACCACAGGAAAACAAAGAGGAGAGCACTCCATGTAGCCATCTGGAAACTTTTTCAACATGTATATTTTATGTAAATGTAACAAGGAATAGAACGTGCTACCATTTGAATTAAAGAGGGGAGAAAGACTATACATTTCCTTTGTATGTATATGTATTAAACAAATCTCTGTAAGGATAAAAAATAATTTCCTTAGGTATTAAACAAAATTGCTACCTATTATACTGGAGCTAAAAAATTTCAGTGATATGAGACTATGACTCTCAAATACTGCATCTGAGAATGTACAAAGAAACACAAGAAAAGCTTTAACTATGGTTTACATTGGGTAAAGAGAAACAAATATTTACACACAAGCTATAAAGCTCTTTATGCATGAAAAATAGACAGTATTTCTTTCTTTTCTAAAGAAACAGAAAAGCAAAAGCTGGATCTAGAGATCACAGAGATTGAGACACTATCAATTATATGACTATAAAATAACAAAGAAGCATCAAAAACACTTGAGGTGAGATATTTTTGTCCCTTTTAAACTGAATTTTTTATTCCCTTCACCTTTTAGTCACATTTCCTGAAGCCATTGATAATGTAGTTGGCAGTCATGACATTGTGGGGAAAAAAATGTGTATGAAGGGCACATCAAACATACTTGGTATTCTTTCCTATTCTACTTTTTTTTTCCTTCTGTGATTGTATCCTTCAAATATTGCTTTAGATGGAGCACTGAAAGCAACACAAGAATCTAGTTCAGTTAAATATCTGGTTTTAGTTCTAGACAAAAATGAAAAGATCCGATGGTCATAAATCTGTGAACACAATTTATGGAATACATTTTTCAAGCCATTGCAGTGAGACAGGCCAAATTGAAATGAGTCTATGTGCATGTCTGTTTTATTCCATTTTATGTGAAAAGGGCCCACCCTGGCCTGGGTCCAAATCGACAGGAGAGTTTTAGAAGAGTGATAAATTTTAATACATCTGTTAGCTGATAATGATTAATGGCCATATCGCAAACTCTTTAAGAAGTTAGAGACTTAAAGTGGCTCACCACTTCAGGCAGATTTATCAGAGAGAGTTAACTGATGTTTCTACAAGGAAAATTACCTACACTAAAAGGACTCCCTGTTGGAAGTTGATTAGAAACATAACTAGTATAATAAGTATCTTTCATATTATCCAGGCTTTTTACTTATGGAAAATGCTAGTTTACATGAAATATAATTTTATTAGTTTCACCTAATAACAAAGGTAATGGAAATTAATTAAATTTGATTGGCATGATCATTAAAATTATATAATTCAGATTTCTCTTATATAGTAAGGTTACTACAAAAGTATTTTCTTTTTGAAAGTCATCATTGTATTTATAAGGAAAGTTTACATTAGCTTAATCTCCAAAGCAATGGTACTTTTGTAGAATAAAATCTCCAGCAGGAAATAAAGGTCTACATATTAATGTTACTTTCAGAGAATAATTTATGCCATCATGTTACATGTTATTCCTTGGTCTGTCTTGTCTTTGTACAGTCAGCAGCTGCTAAGTTTTTGTTAAAATAGTCTATAAGTACACAAAAGATTCATTTGTATTCTTTGTTTTTAATTGGAGAAAAACCACTTTACAATGTTGTGTTAGCTTCTGCTGTACAACGTGAATCAGCTATAAGCATACATATATCCCCTCCCTCTTAAGCCTTCCTCCCACCCCTCACCCCTATTCCGTCTCTCTGTATCTTCACAGAGCACCTAGCTGAGCTTCCTGTGCTATACAGCAGCTTCTCACTAGTTATTTTATACATGGTAGTGTATATACGTCAACGCTATTCTCTCAATCCACCCCCTCCTTGCCTTCTGCCACTGGGTCCACAAGTCCATTCTCTACCTCTGCCACTCTATTCCTGAAATTCATTTGTATTCTACTTCAAACAAAACATAAAATAACTTTAAAAATGCAAGCTTACTTAACCTACAATTTTATATGTCCATAGATAATAACCATAGGCTCACCTGAGTGTAAGAACTTTCCTACATACTAGTTACAATCTTGATCAATCAATATTTTCACGTTGCAGGATTTACTAAGTACTTTACAATTCACTGATTATAATTATGTTGATTTTTTCACTTTCAAATATAACTAGAATGATAATTATTTTTGCTGAAGATGTTCTAATAGCACAGTAGTAAATAAGCCTTCGCTTGTAAAATAAAGCCTTAATTCTAATAAAATCTATTTTGGGGGCAGGTCATTGACAAGACATGACCCGTTGGTTGACCTTGAGTTGGACCCTGGCAGTTGGAGGCTTCCCACCTGCTCACCTGTTTTTGGAATATGTGCTCTGTTTGCCTTCCCAGTTCCCGGAAGTTGTCCCAAGGATACAGCACTGAGATAGAAATGTGGTGCTGAGATCATCTAGATAGTATACATGACTGAACCCAATTATAACTCTACATAAACTTTCAAGGTTTCCAGGTAGGTGCAGAAATCTATTCCTCTTGTGGTCTCTCATAAGACAATCCTTATTGGTAAGTTCCACTGCTTATTAAACCTGACCCCAACCATTCCGTAGGGGTTTGCCTCTTGCCTTGGCTTCTCGCTGCACTTTGCATATGGGTGCCAGTTTTAGATAACACCTAGAAAGTTCCTGAGGTTTGCAAATTATCATCCGTTATTCTCAACTTAATTTGATGTTATCAAATATTGCTGCAAGCCATCTAATACTAATATTTCTAGTATTTAGGGACATATTGTTTCATGTAAAACTATTAAAAGTCCTAGAAAAATCCTTATGAGTATATTCTTATCAACACAATAGATTGAAAACATTTCTCCCAGTGTCTCTTTTCTTCCTTTCTCATTTTTTCTAGTTTTTTTTTCTTGTCTTCCTTTCCCAAGCCTTGCTGACTTATTCCTTCAAATGTCTCTCTTTCATAACTTTCATTATCTCCTCTCTCCTGATGAATTTGAAGGTAAAACTTCATACCAAGATTGATAATTTTTACCAGTTCAGGCAAAATCTCAAAGGCAGTTATTTTAGAACATTAAATACAAGTAAAGGTTTAAATGGCCACCCAATATATGCGTGTATGTATTGAATCAAAATTTGATTTAACAACACTATATAAATAGGTGCCAAATTGTATTAGGACTGTCCTATAGGATTATCTCTCTGTCTATCAGATCTAGATTCTTAAATCTATTTGTCACTTCCACTGTATAATCATAAGGGATTTGATTTAGGTCATACCTAAATGGTCTAGTGGTTTTCCCTACTTTCTTCAATTTAAGTCTGAATTTGGTAATAAGGAGTTCATGATCTGAGCCACAGTCTGCTCCAGGTCTTGTTTTTGCTGACTGTATAGAGCTTCTCCAACTTTGGGTGCAAAGAATATAATCAATCTGATTTCAGTGTTGACCATCTGGTTATTTCCATGTGTAGAGTATTCTTTTGTGTTGTTGGAAGACGGTGTTTGCTATGACCAGTGCGTTCTCTTGGCAAACTCTATTAGCCTTTGCCCTGCTTCATTCTGTACTCCAAGGCCATATTTGTCTGTTACGCCAGGTGTTAACTGACTTACTACTTTTGCATTCCAGTCCCCTATAATGAAAAGGACATCTTTTTTGGATGTTAGCTCTAAAAGGTCTTGTAGGTCTTCATAGAACCATTCAAGTTCAGCTTCTTCAGCATTACTGGTCGGGGCATAGACTTGGATTACCGTGATATTGAATGATTTGCCTTGGAAACGAACAGAGATCATTCTGTCATTTATGAGATTGCATCCAGGTACTGCATTTTGGACTCTTTTGTTGACCATGATGGCTACTCCATTTCTTCTAAGGGATTCCTGCCCACAGTAGTAGATACAATGGTCATCTGAGTTAAATTCACCCATTCCAGTCCATCTTAGTTCACTGATTCCTAGAATGTAAACGTGCACTTTTGCCATCTCCTGTTTGAACACTTCCAATTTGCCTTGATTCATGCACCTAACATTCCAGGTTCCTATGCAATATTGCTCTTTACAGCATCGGACTTTGCTTCTATCACCAGTCACATCCACAGCTGAGTATAGTTTTTGCTTTGGCTCCAACCCTTCGTTCTTTCTGGAGTTGTTTCTTCACTGATCTCCAGTAGCATATTGGGCACCTACTGACCTGGGGAGTTCATCTTTCAGTGTCCTATCTTTTCGCCTTTTCATACTGTTCATGGGGTTCTCAAGGCAAGAATACTGAAGTGGTTTGCCATGCCCTTCTCCAGTGGACCACATTCTGTCAGACCTCTCCACCATGACCCATCCATCTTGGGTGGCCTCACATGACATGGCTTAGTTTCATTGAGATAGACAAGGCTGTGGTCCGTGTGACAAGATTAGCTAGTTTTCTGTAGTTATAGTTTCAGTGTGTCTGCCCTCTGATGCCCTCTCACAACACCTACCATCTTACTTGGGTTTCTCTTACCTTGGATGTGGGGTATCTCTTCACGGCTGCTCCAGCAAAGTGCAGCCATTGCTCCGTGACAGTGTACAGAAGACAGGGATCAAGGCCATCCCTATGGAAAAGAAATGCAAAAAAGCAAAATGCCTATCTGAGGAGGCCTTACAAATAGCTGAGAAAAGAAAAGAAGCGAAAAGCAAAGGAGAAAAGAAGGATATTCCCATCTGAATGCAGAGTTCCAAAGAATAGCAAGGAGAGATAAGAAAGTCTTCCTCAGTGATCAATGCAAAGAAATAGAGGAAAACAACAGAATGGGAAAGACTAGAGATCTCTTCAAGAAAATTAGAGATACCAAGGGAACATTTCATGCAAAGATGGGCTCAATAAAGGACAGAAATTGCATGGACCTAACAGAAGCAGAAGACATTAAGAAGAGGTGGCAAGAATACACAGAAGAACTGTACAAAAAAGATCTTCATGAACCAGGTAATCATGATGGTGTGATCACTCACCTAGAGCCAGACATCCTGGAATGTGAAGTCAAGTGGGCCTTAGAAAGCAACACTACGAACAAAGCTAGTGGAGGTGATGGAATTCCAGTTGAGCTATTTCAAATGCTGAAAGATGATGCTGTGAAAGTGCTGCACTCAATATGCCAGCAAATCTGGAAAACTCAGCAGTGGCCACAGGACTGGAAAAGGTCAGTTTTCACTTCAATCCGAAAGAAAGGTAGTGCCAAAGAATGCTCAAACTACTGCACAATTGCACTCATCTCACACGCTAGTAAAGTAATGCTCAAAATTCTCCAAGCCAGGCTTCAGCAATACGTGAACCGTGAACTTCCAGATGTTCAAGCTGGTTTTAGAAAAGGCAGAGGAATCAGAGATCAAATTGCCAATATCCGCTGGATCATCGAAAAAGCAAGAGAGTTCCAGAAAAGCATCTATCTCTGCTTTATTGACTATGCCAAAGCCTTTGACTGTGTGGATCACAGTAAACTGGAAAATTCTGAAAGAGATGGTAATACCAGACCACCTGATCTGTCTCTTGAGAAACCTGTATTCAGGTCAGGAAGCAACAGTTAGAACTGGACATGGAACAACAGACTGATTCCAAATAGGAAAAGGAGTACGTCAAGGCTGTATATTGTCACCCTGCTTATTTAACTTACATGCAGAGTACATCATGAGAAACGCTGGGCTGGAAGAAACACAAGCTGGAATCAAGATTGCTGGGAGAAATATCAATAACCTCAGATATGCAGATGACACCAACCTTATGGCAGAAAGTGAAGAGGAACTAAAAAGCCTCTTGTTGAAAGTAAAAGAGGAGAGTGAAAAAGTTGGCTTAAAGCTCAACGTTCAGAAAACTAAGATCGTGGCATGTGGTCCCATCACTTCATGGCAAATAGATGGGGAAACCATGGAAACAGTGTCAGACTTCATTTTTGGGGGCTCCAAAATCACTGCTGATGGTGATTGCAGCCATGAAATTAAAAGATGCTTACTCCTTGGAAGGAAGGTTATGACCAACGTAGATAGCATATTTAAAAGCAGAGACATTACTTTGCCAACAAAGGTCCATCTAGTCAAGGCTATGGTTTTTCCAGTGGTCATGTATGGATGTGAGAGTTGGATGGTGAAGAAAGCTGAGTGCCGAAGAATTGATGCTTTTGAACTGTAATGTTGAGAAGACTCTTGAGAGTCCCTTGATTGCAAGGAGATCCAACCAGTCCATCCTAAAGGAGATCAGTCCTGGGTGTTCATTGGAAGGACTGATATTGAAGCTGAAACTCCAATACTTTGGCCACCTCATGTGAAGAGTTGACTCATTGGAAAAGACCCTAATGCTGGGAAGGATTAGGGGCAGGAGGAGAAGGGGACAACAGAGGATGAGATGGTTGGATGGCATCACTAACTCAATGGACATGGGTTTGGGTAAACTCTAGGAGTTGGTGATGGACAGGGAGGCCTGGCTTGCTGAAATTCATGGTGTCGCGAAGAGTCAGCCATGACTGAGCAACTGAACTGAACTGAAGTGAACTGATAGGATTATCTATAATTATATACAGTATTTTGAAGACATCTACATTGTTATTAACATGCTCAATACAGTAAAAATACTATGATATAATAATATTGTGAAAAAGATTTCAAGTAATTTTAGGAAATAAATGAAATTTAGTTATTATTGAAATCTTAGTATGGCTGTCTGAAGATGCAGTCCAACTCTGAGAAATGCTATTATCATAATGATAGATCTAACAATACAAAACTGAATTTTAAATTTTCTCTGCATGTTTGTAATTATAAGGCTCTTTTATAAGGGAACAAAAAAGAGTGAAGTAAATTGAGGTTGGAAATAATTTGAAGCAATAGTCCTCAAAGCATAGTCAAAATTTCTTACTTTTTTCAAATGTTTGCCTAGCTCTATTTGTAACTGAAAATAATGAGTTAGTAACAACATGAGCAAGCTTAATTTACCCCTTGCATAGAAAATAAAGTAAAATAAAGTCCTCAATCATTCTTGCAGTGGGAGAATCATGAATTTAAAGCTCTTAATCTCTTAAGTAGAAATGAAGTGATTATTGCATTTATATGAAGCCTAAGAGTGCAATATGGATTTTTATTAACTAGAGCAGTGATATTAGAGGTATTACATGCTACAGAATATTGGGTTTATAAAAAGAAATATGAAGCTGGAAATTTTAAAAAATACATGTTTGGTGTTAAAATGAAAATCTTTCACTTTATTTCATTCATAAATGCCAAAAATTAATTGTAAGAATTTAAAGAAATACATTATATTTTGACATTTATGAGTAAAATATGACACATGACAAACCAGTATATTGAAAGATAAACAATGTCTATTATTTGGTGTTTGTGGGCATCTGTTTGTGAGATTGATAGATAGCCAGATAACTGATAAGTGTTGGAAAAGTCTAACCCCAATAATTCGGTGTTTCTCTATGGTTATCAGAGAAAGAAATAGAATAGAAAGTTGAGCTGCACCTATAAACCAAAAATGCAAATAAAACATTAGTTAAAAAAAGAGGTCTTAGGTTAGCAATTAGTTTTCATGTTCATCATGCTAAATCTACAAATGCAAAATTCATCCGTTGCATAGTGCTCTAGTTCCCTTTCTACATTTTAAGTTAAGGTACTAATGAGCTGTGAACTGAACAGTTAGTACCAGAGAGAAATAAAGCTTGTGTAACACACCAAATTGGCATAATTAGTTATTAAAATCATTGAGATTTTACATAATAAAGAGTCAGGATAACTATAGGCTAAGAATATAAGCTTTAGAAACAATGAAAGGGGTTCAGATTTTAGCTTAAAAATCATCTATTATAGACATTATATATAATCATCCTTTGGTAACTTTTCCTTCTGCATTTCAGAGAAGGAAAATGTTAAGAAAGAAATACTAATGTGGATTTCTTTTTAATTAAATGTAACAATCTATGCAATGTTTCTGGCATAGTTCTGGATATACTAGTAAGTATTCAAGAAATATAGGGATTCCCTGGTAGTTCAGACAGTAAAGCGTCTGCCCACAATGTGGGAGACCCGGGTTTGATCCTTGCATCAGGAAGATCCCCTGGAAAAGGAAATGGCAACCCGCTCTAGTACTTTTGCCTAGAAAATTCCATGGATAGAGGAGCCTGGTGGGCTACAGTCCATGGGGTTGCAAAGAGTCGCACATGACTGAGCAACTTCACTTTCTTTCACAAATGTAACAATCTATGCAATGCTTCTGGCATAGGACTGGATATACTAGTAAGTATTCAAGAAAAGAAAATGCTTTTAAATTAGATGTGTACATTATTGTTGCTTTCATAGTTCAAAATCACTAAACTATTTGTAATACAGTATCATTTTACCACTACATAAAACCTGAAAACTTTTTTTGCCTTTCCAGCATTTTCCTTATCTTTTTTGTCATTCATTGAAAGGTATCTTATTGAGGAAGAGGAATCAACAGTGGAGAGAAGATGAGTCATACTAACAAAATGATTTACTTTGCATTGGATATTTTGATCTAGTGGATATTTCAGTGTTATTTGGAGCTTCCTTAGTAGCTCAGTTGGTAAATAATCTGCCTGAAATGCAGGAGACCCAGGTTCGACGCTTGGGTCAGGAAGATCCCCTTGAGAAGGGGATGGCAACCTACTCCAGTACTCTTGCCTAGAGAATTCCATGAACAGAAGACCTGGCATCTACAGGCCATGAGATCACAAAGAGTCAGACATGACTGTGCTACCTTTCCTTTTCTTTCGTCAGTGTTATTAATCATTACAAAACTTCATAATACTGGATAGACTGATAGACTTAGCTTACATCACATCAAATTTGTCATTAAATTTGGAAATTTGCATTATTAAATCAGATCATTGAAGACTATCACCTCACAACAGTCTACTGTTTGAGGAAAACAATTTGAGAAGCACCAGAAAATCTACTTTTAAGCTCCCAGCTTGCTCATTCTTTCTCTCATCACACTCAAGTAAAAATGCTTTTGTATTCACATACCAAATGTTTTCAAATGTAAAATAGAATAATCAGTGTAGTGAACAAAAATAATGGCAAAAAAGATAGGGAAAAAATAGTCACAATATTTAGTAAAAATAACATTAAAAATTTAGTAAAATATATTATATTTTTAAAGAAAATATACGAAGGACATTATTGATCATCATCATTTTAAATGTGAATGTTGCATCCTATTTAGTCTTCAATTGGCATCATTTATTTCAGCAGTATAACTGAATCACAAATAAAATCATAAAGGTAATTCAATCATAAAACTTAATATACAATTTCCCAAAATTTGAATAAAAACTCCTTTTTACTATGAATTCCCTAGGGAAATAAAGTCCCAAAGGACATAAAGTCTAAACAGCATCCTTTAAATCTTCACCATTAAAGTTAAAAAAAAAAAAAAAAAACCTGGAATTTATCCTCCTCATATGTTACTCTGTTTGTTCAGTCTTAGTTATAGCAGTCTCTTGATGACTCTGAAATTCAGGCCTAGCCAGTAAAATAAATAAATCATTTTTAAGGCCACTCTGTAGTTTTTCAGTCCCGCTAGCTTTCCAGTTTTAGCCAAACATGTGTAAGAGAAAGCCACAACCCATTGATGAGGCATTTCTCCCACTTGATTAAAGACCATCATGTGCTATTTGTGATACTTTTCTTTCCCTTCTAGTATATTGGAAATCTCACCTTTTATTTGGAAGTAAGTGTATTTATTTTTTTATTTTTCTGAATCTCTCTCTCTCTTTTTTTTTTTTTTTTTTTTTTTTTTGCTGAATTTCATAATGTGGACAGTTTACTCACTAGATTAGTTTCCTAGGGCTACCATAACAAAGTCCCACAAGCTTAGTGGTTTAAAACAGAAGTTTATTGCTCCACAGTTCAAGAGGCCAGAAGTCTTGAGAGCGATGTGTTGGCAGAACTGCAGGCTCTCTGGAAGCTCTCGGGAATGACCAGTTCCCTGCCTCTGTCCCAGCTCTTGCAGCACCAGGCGTTCTTGCCTTGCAGATGAAGCCCTCCCACCTTCCATCTTCACTTGGGAGTTTCCCTGGGTCTTTACATTGCCTTTCCTATATGTGTGTCTGTCTCAATACCCACATTTCTCCTTTTATTAATGACACCAGTCACATGGTAGTGGAGCCCACAATAATGACTGCATTTTAACTTGATTTTCTCTACAAAACCCCCATTTCCAGATAATGTTACATTCTGAGGTACTGAGGTAAGGACTTTAACAGATCCTTTTGAAGGGGAAGAAAATTACAGGCAAAACATTCACCCATCACAAGTGAATATTGAAATATCTCATGTAAAATTTAGACTACCTAGAAGACAACACAAGGCACATACTTTAGGAAGTAGGTTAATTCCTAAAGTAGAAAAGAATAAGAGAGTGTGATACTTTCTACCTTCACACGGAGTAGTGACAATTCAGGCAAGGCGCCGAAAACATTCATGAAAATAAAACATTTCTGTGAAATTTAATAGAGTGGGGCAGAAACAGTAGCCATTAATATCCCTATTATTATTTGAAATGTTATTGATTTTTATACCTTTCTAACTCACAAAATAGTTGCATGTTATGTCTTGTTTATTGCTATGCCTCCCATTTTTAGCACATAACATATACTCAATAAACACTTGTTACTTGGATGAATCTCTATGCCTGGATGATGGAGTATTGATTAATTAATATATAGATATATATATATTTTATCTTTTCACTGAAGAAATAATGCATAAATTATGGATTTTTGCAGGTAGAAAAATAGTTTCAAAATATTAAGCCATTAACCCCTTCACCATGACATACCTTTTTATATTAAATGTTTATTATTCAAATGGCAACAAAACCCATAACTGTGGCTTTCTGTCAAGTGTAATCTCAAATAAGAATATCTCAGGGTAATTTGTAGGTTCCCAAAGTATTCACAAGTATCAAATAGAGGGAGAAAATTGCTTCCACATTTTTAGGAGAATAATGTTAAAATGTGCTGATAAAAGCATCAGTTTCGAAGTTAGAAGGATTGTGTCGATTCTGTACTATTTTTATAAACTTTAAGAAAGCACTTAAATCTTACTAATCTTTTCCTGTGCTATGGAAACAGTGATGGCAAGAGTAACAGACAAAGCACAGGTTTCCTAAAGGATCAAACAAAATGACTTATACAAAAATATCTCATTAGCACTATACAAACAGCAGTTAATATTTCATCAGAGAACTCTATGTGAAGATTGTTGAAGTTCATGCATCTTTTTAAATGCAGTGTTGACAGCAGATATTCCAGTAGCTGGAAAGTGACTGTAAATGATACTTCATAAATAGAAAAATTGCATCTTTTCATTACAAAGAGGCAAAATAAATCTTATTTGCAAAATAAAAGTTTGACTGAAAAATCCAGTCCTCAAACAAATCATATACTTAAAACATCCCAAATATAAAAAATTGCCAAAGATTTCTCCATTATTTTGCAGGGGAGCTTAAAAGACAGAGCCAATGTCATTCACTCGAATCTATCATATGAAACAATTCACTTGAATTCTAAAACGCTATATATACATTGTCAGTCAATCTTAAAGGAAATCAATCCTGAATATTCATTGGAAGGACTGATGTTGAAGCTGAAGGTCCAATTCTTTGGTGACCTGATGTGAAGAGTCTACTTACAAGGAAAGACCCCGATGCTGGGAAAGATCGAAGGCAGGAAGAGAAGGGGATGACAGAAGATAAGATGGTTGGATGGCATCACCTACTGAATGGACATGAGTTTAAGCAAGCTCTGGGAGATGGTGAAGGGCAGGGAAGCCTGGCGTGCTTGCTGTCCATGGGGTCGCAGAGTCAGACACGACTAAGTGACTGAATAACAACATACATTTTCAAATTAGAAGTTTTAGCCTTCAAATAACAAAAGTTCTATTAGAGTATTTTTCAAATTATTCAGGTGTATTTGTCTCATAAAAAAAAAAGTGACGAGTGTAGTATTGGTGAGATGGTTCCTCAGGATATGAGATAGCAAGGCGACTTTGAGCAGCTGAAGAGAAAAAGTAGGCTACTTTCAAAGGACCAACCGTTTTCAATCCCTGACTTTCCAATAATTTTTCAACAGCAACAAAGGAAGCCTGAGGATAGTGGGAAATATCCTCACAGTATTGAGAACAGAATAATGTGTCCCATCAAGTACACATCCTGAGAAAATATTTCAAGAATAGAGTAATATTAAAAAAAAAAAAAAAAAAACAACTTCCAAATATACAAAGCAGTTTGTAAGTAATAAATTGTCTCTAGGAAAATTCCTAAGATAAGTAGAAGAATAACTATCCCAGATGGAAGTTCAGTGGTGCAAGAGGAAATAACAAAACTAGCAAATATATCAAAAATTAGTTGAAGGGAAAAATGAAATAAAAATAAGTATCTATTCAAAAGTAGAAAAACAAAGATGAAAAGGGTAAGATAAGCATAACCAAATAAGGTTTTAGAAATTAATCCAAGTATATCAGTAGTAATGATAAATGAAAATAAGGAATATAATCCAGTCAAAGAAAATGTTACATTGGATGAAATATTAAATCCAGCTAGATATTGCTTACAAACAACTGAATTAAAATGTAAGTAAACTGAAGGAGTGAAAGAGTGGGAAAAATACCAAGCAATTATAATAGAAAGCATGTTGGAATGGTCACACTAATTTCAGACAAAATGTTATACAACGTTACCGGAGATAAAGAGGGCAGTTATCTAATGATAGTGGCTTATTTCATCAGAAGACATGATAATTTCTACAACATAAATCCTCAGTAACAAATTTTCCACATACACAGGTCTCTTACAACCACAAGGATAGATAGTAAAATCCACATAATACTGAGAGATTTAAAAATAAATCTTTCTTAATATATAATGGATTAGGCAGGAAAAATTTCAATAAGCATAAATAATCCTTAAACAAGCCAATGAATAAGCTTCATCTATTAGCCAAACTAGAACACTGTACTCAGTATCAGTAAGGATTTCAGACAGGGGTACATCAGAGATGGTTTATCTCTGCTCCAATGTGTCTGAGGCTTCACCTGACAAATCTAAACCCTGGGTAATTAAATGATCTGGATGCTCATTGACTTATAAATCTTAAAGTTGATGTTATCAAGGGGTCTAGCTGTAGCTGTCAGAGAGAAAATACACATCTCCATGTGGTTAGAGTTTCCTCAGAACACTGTGACTGGGTTAAAGGTGAATAAAGACCTGTATATCTGTATATCTATACTTACATCATAGATGTGTGTGTGTGTATGCTCAGGTGCTCAGTCATGTCTGACTTTGCATGGACTGTAGCCCACCAGGTTCCTCTGCTCATGGAATCTTCGTGGCACAAATATTGGAGTGGATTGCCATTTCCTACTCCAGGGGTTTTTCCCTACAATTGAATCTGCATCTCTTGTGTCTCGTGCATTGGCAGGTGGGTTCTTAACCACTAGCGCTACTAAGAACTGCATAACATATAGTTATAGATATACTATATAGGATATATATATATATATATGCAAATATATATATATATATATATCTCAATGTGATTGATAGTGAGGAACAACATAAACCAAAAAGGTAGCAAAACCACGTATGCTTTGACATTTAAGTAAAATAATTCAAAATACATCTTTATGTATTTCAGAACTAATCATTTTGAATATAAGATATTTTATAGCCTTGATGAATAAAATATTGTTATGCATGGCATAACCATTGCAATAACTGCAGATATGTCCTCCCTAGACATACCTCTTTTCATGGCACTCTGATTCAGTTTTCAATGGTTCCTAGGCCTAGAAAATGTAAAAACTCTATCTTTTCCTATTTCTTATCAAAATAGAACTTCTATAATTTTGACTTAAACTGTTTTTTTTAATATGGTTTCTTTCCTACTCCTCCTTTCTATATGCATTTGATTTATATAGACTTTACAGAGATCAAAACACACAGGTCAAAATTTGTCTTTATATTTTTAATCACACATTTCTCTATATGGACTATTACTCCCCACCATACGCATCAACTAAGGTCTACCCACTTTGCAAACTCTATCTCAAATTCTGCCTCCTCAAAGAAATTCTCTGTGGTTCCTCCAGCCTTGGGTAAACTATTCTTCCTCTTTTTACATGAAAAATAATACATATTTTGAAAACCTTGTTCAATAGTATATATCACTCCCTATCTTATTATTTCTGTTCATCTTTGATGTTTATGTTCCAAGATCAGAGGGCTTGTAATATTCGACTTATATTTAACATAATGTAAAGCACCTATTGGAAGTCCAGGAACATAATAATACATGATCAACTAATATTTGCTTATTTAAATTTATCTTATTTTCATATTCAATATGAAATAAGTACTACTCACAGTACTTATAAATAAGATATTCTTCACAAAGTACAATTCCAACTTTCCCAGCATTAGAATATATAAAGATTCATTTAGTTTGAAGCTTCTTTATTCTCTCCTCTCCCTTTCCCCTCCATCATAAAAAGTTTTTGAAAAACAGCATATTCACTCTTTGTCCTCTGATCAGCCATGAAATTTGATATAGAAAGCTTACAAGAGCAGTGAAACTAACAGAGGTCAAGTCTGACCAGTTTAATTTCTAATTGGCATCCAAATGACCCACATTTTCACACCTTTTGAAACTCCTTATCTGTTGTAGCTAGATCCCTTCCTCCAGTGGCATAAGAAAATACAGAGAATTAGTGACAAAGATTGATAAGCAATGTGAAAGTTTCAGCTATACTCGTTGAAGCTATTTTTTTTTTTTAAGTCCTGTGTTATCCAAATTTCCTCTCAGAAGGAAAGATTCATTTAGTCCTACACAGCCATTACAATGTTTTGCTCTTTGCCCAGTATGATCTTTCTTGGCAGACAGAAAAGACTAGTAGGAGGGTTAATTTCAGGAGTTTTCAGTAGATTTACTACAGTAACTGGAAGAAAGAAACCCTTTTGTTTCCTATAGGCATGGTCTAATCCCAGAGCTCTGTGATGTGAAGCTTCAGAAGATGGTCTAGTAGGCTGAATGGATTTTAGCACTTCAGATCTTTTCATACAAATGCACAGGACTATTATTCCCTCAGGTTATAAACTCTCTTTTTATTTTCATCTTCATTGGCTCAACATTAGTTGTGCAAATCAAAAGTAGGATATCTGTCTGCCTCTGCTTTTGAAGTTGTGTATACTGTTTCCATTACGCTATTTAAAAAAAGTTTTTCTCTAGAGAGTTGCTTCTTTAAGGATATGCAAAAGTGTTAACTTAATACCTTATATTGGTATCGAACTTATTAGTACAATTATATTATAAAGTATATTATAAAATATGCATTATTAATTCACAAAGCAAAATAATGCATTGGATAATTACCATTTTTTTCAATATCAGTTATTAACTATTAAATGGAACATAGGGAAGAAAGTGGTGACTAGGTCTTTAACTCAGATGACAGAAATGTTCCATTATTCTGCTGACTAACATTTGATTGAAGCAACTATTAATTTATCTATAGGTATGTAAATGTAAGGGCATCCCAGGAGCATATTGCAGTGCACAGAAACAACTCCAGTTTTCTTGCCTGGAAGATTCCATGGACAGAGGAGTCTGGCAGGCTATAGTCCATGGGGTCACAAAGAGTCGGACATGACCAAGTAACTGAGCATAAACATACATGTAAATTGTATGTATAAACTGCATTGCAAAGAATAATCTAAAGTTTATTTTACCAAGCTTCCATTCTAAGTCATATTTACATATCAATTCATTTAAATAAATATTAACATGTAGAGACTACCATCAAAATCACCATTACAGTCACAGATGAGGAAATTAAACTATAGGACTGATAAATAATGTGCCTCAAATCATACATGTAATAAGTGGTAGAACCTGAGATGCAAATTCAGTCTGTCTCTAGAGCTTGGGATCCTGACCATTGTGTTATACTGGATCCTTCTGTCTAGCCCTCTTATGCTGTCATTTAGCTAATAGATAATGCCTTTTCTTAGCATTCTCAGTGATGCCTCCATGTGAAAAATCATAAACGATCAATTTCACTGACTTATAGACGGAAATTCTGTAACTTGACTGCATAGATAGAAGAATCATTAGAGCAGGCATCTGTTATATTTTTAAATGTACACATATTTAAGATTGAAACTTTGTAGACTGAGATATTATAACCTTATTCAGAAAATCAAACTATGTTTAACCACTAATAAAAACTTTTGAGTTAGATAGAAATATGTACATCAAAAAATATATATGTATATCATAAAATATATAAATATGAACATCACAAAATATATATTGTATAATAAAAATATGTACATCATAAACTACACATAAAATTCAAACATACTTGAATCTGATATTGGATCAATCTTTTTTCCTTCATCTATTTTGAATGAGATTTTGCTATTATTCACAACCACTCTAGTATATATTCATATACATTTGTATGCTATATATATATATATATAACAAAGTTTTCATTGAAACATATTTCCTTCCATACATTCTTAACTGATGATAGACTATTAGGAAGGGCAAAAGATAGAAACAATAAACTCCATAAATAGGGTTAACCTCCATTGATTGTTTTTTTTTTTATTTGTGTTAAGAAGAACTGAGGAAATGACTGTGCAGCAGGAGGCTCTTCTCCTCGTTGCTGGGAAACAGTCATTTGTGATTACTTCAAGGCATTGCCACCTGGAGTAGAAAAAGCCTTTCTAAGCCAAGGTGCCAGATTCGACAGATCACATTAGTTTAAGTCCAAACATCTGCAGAGACAAAGTTGAATATGCTGTGAAGTCCTATTGGCTGCATTTCTAAGAACATGCTTTTCAAAATTTCATGTGCCAATTAGTCCATAAAGTATTTATTGAGTCTCTGATATATGCAACACACTGCAATAGTCACCATGGGCAAACAAGAAGTAGTAGATAGTTTACAATCTATCTACCTTTCTAAAGAGTTATTTATAAGCTAAGGCTCAAAATACTTTCAAGCATAAAACAGATGTGACCTTGTCCCTAAGGAACTTAAAATAGGCAGTTCTGAGTCAGAAGCTCAATGAAATACAGAATCAAAACCTGTCTAGTTAGATTTCATCCAATGTACTGTTCCTTCTGCAGTGCATTACTATCTAAATTATGCTTCAGGGTTTCTCTGGTGGCTCAGTGGTCAAGAATCTGCCTGCAAATGCAGGAGACATGGGTTCTATCACCGGCCTGGGAAGATCCCACATCCCACACTAAGCCCAACTACCTGTACTCTAGAGCCCAGGAGTTGCAACTACTGAGCCCACAGGTGGCAACTACTGAAGACAGAACTCTCTAGAGCTTGTGCTCATCAACAAGTGAAGCCTAAACACCACAACTAGAGTAGACCCTGCTCATGACAACTAGAGAAAATTCTGCTCAGGAATGAAGACCCAGCACAGCTAAATAAATAAATAAAATTATTTTCAAAAATCCTGTTTAAAAAATTATGCTTGAGTAATTCAAGGATATCTAAATCTTCCTAAGAGCAAACCATCTCACTCTTGTAAGGAGGTCTAATTATTAAGAATTTTTTACCCCTTTAGTCTTATTTGTCCATCAGTAACAAAAAAAGGAGAGGGAACATCTCTTCAAATATCTTCAAATATCTGAAGACCCCTCCTCTACAAAAATATGCCCTTTATTTATTCCCTAAGCCCCATTCTCTCCTTTCTTTACACAGTCTTCTGAAATGACTTTTCAGTACAGCTTTATTTTCTCTTCATGTAACTCTCTTTAGGTCCTTAGGCTAATTAAAGCTCAACCCATCCAAAACATATCATGTTTATTTTCAAATAATTACCTCTTTGGCTTTCTAATTTTTCATGAGGCAAGATTCAAGGTTCATGAGTCAACTAGGATTAACTTTGCTCTGATTTGTTTTTTTTCCTGAGATTTATTTTCTTAATGAGGATAATTTATACAGAAAATCTAGAGACATACACAAAGATTTTGTTAAATTCTCGCAAAAAGGAATGAGAACCACTAAATAATTTGAGGTCAAATAATTTGCCATGGCAATAAAACTACAGGGTGGAGTAGAGTAGGACTTTAGACAAAAATAGAATTAAGAGCACATGATCAATTTCTTGATGGTTTTAGTGAATAGTTGTGGCTTTAGATGCTGCTTTAAAGAAGGGTCAGAGACTAAGGTGTGCTGAGAAAGATGTGGTGAAGTTGAAGTGAAAGTCGCTCAGTCATGTCCGACTCTTTGTGACCCCATGGACTATACAGTCCATGGATTTCTCAAGGCCAGAATACTGGAGTGGGTAGCCTTTCCTTTCTCCAAGGATCTTCCCATCCTAGGGATCAAACCCAGGTCTCCCACATTGCAGGCAGATTCTTTACCTGCTGAGCCATAAGGGAAGCTCAAAAATACTGGAGTGGGTAGCCTATCCCTTCTCAAGGGGATCTTCCTGACTCAGGAATCGACCTGGTGTCTCCTGCACTGCAGGCAGATTCCTTAGCAACTGAACTATGAGGGGAGCCCGGTGAAGTGAATGAAAATAAAATAATTCAGTTAATGTAATTCAGGCTGTCTGCTACACCTTGCTTTACATAGTAAATCTGAGTGCAGTAGGACTGGATGACCACCTCAAATACTGAGAAGGAATAATCTCAAAGAATTAGCCAGTTTGCCTAGAAAGGGTATGAGGCTATTACTTTCTAAAATGCAATGAACAAGTACAAACAACTCCAGGTGCTCTGATAAGTCACTGTCTTAGTGATGAATTGCTTTCTGATGCAGTTTATCATTGCCCTGTAGAGACAAGGTATGGAAAGAAAAGAAAAAATGAAAACCAGATTTGTAACTTTCATTATTTTCTGATGAAATGTGTAACATCTATTAGTGGTATTTTCATAAACCCATAGGCTTAATACATTTTCAAGTTATTTCTGTTTTATTGAATTCTATTAGCTTCTTACTTTTACATTTAAATATCATATTTTAAGTCCTAAGATTGTAAAATATATTTTCTAAAAATTACTACTTCATCAAGTCCTAACTTTCAATATATTTCCTACTTTTTGTGTAGTTTGCTTTAGGCAAGTTTTTTCCCCCACTTTTTAAAAAAATAAAACATTTTATATTTTTAGAAATTCATTGAGTTTCTTATAGTCTCATTATGCTTAAGAATGATAGAAAAACACTTTATGATATAGAAAATGAAGAATATAATATTTTGATTTGAATCCACATCTGGGCATCTGATTCTCTTTTTATTCTCTCTGAATACCATGTTTTCTTTTCGAGAAAAGAGACTGACAAGCCTACTTAATCTTTTATATTGGCCACAGTGATAACTTCCTATTAAATATTTAATATTGTTGTACTGATAAAGAACATAAAACATTATGCAAAACTTGGCACAAACATGATTCAGGAGAGCATCTGCTGGAAAATAAAACACTTGAGAGCCTGGAACTTAGCACGTGGCAGTGCTCTGGAGAAGATAAACCAGACAACTCATGGAATTCAATGACGTTACTATGGGCTTTTGTAATGATTTTCCACTCATCCTTAGAGTGAATTTTGGTGTCTCAGCTGCTGCATGATCTTAGAGTGATGGGGCAGATCTTCCACAAATTTGTCCTAAGGACTTTGTTCCATTTGTAGCTACTTAATAAATAAATAGTTTCTCTAACTCAGTCTCAGAACATTAAAGTAAAATCAACTTCTAAATGTTTATCAAGTACTTTCACAAGAGGTCTGCTGCTGCTGCTGCTGCTAAGTCGCTTCAGTCGTGTCCGACTCTGTGCGACCCCATAGACAGCAGCCCACCAAGCTCCTCTGTCCCTGGGATTCTCCAGGCAAGAATACTGGAGTGGGTTGCCATTTCCTTCCCCATCACAACAGACCTAATGCATCATATTTATGTTACAATGGGCAGTACCTGATTGGGGAAAAAATAATCTTGCTGTACAAATGTGATTTTTCACCAAAATCAAAATTGCCATCTTTAAATGATTTATGTATCTGTAAGAGAATCACTATTACCTGGAGATGGAATTACTGCTTGATAATGATTCTACATCATTTAGAGATGACAAAAATTAAACATTTAAGTCCTTGTTTTAAAAGTTAAAACATATATTATAAATCTCCTTTAGTGTACTGTGATGATAAAGAGGGATTCTTAGAAGAGACAATCTTTTACTGGTTCACTTTTCTGGGGAAATCATTCACTATAATTAAGGCAAAATGAGAACACAATTTTGGTACAACATCCTCCTACCTGTAAAACATAATAAGAAAGTTAACTTTCCCTTTAAAGATATTGAGGTAAGAAGAGTCTAAATATTTAATGTGGTGAGTTTTTCTCATGAAATTAGGAAATCTTACAATAAAGACTTCAAAAAAGCATTGAACACAAGAATACAATAGAAGAATGAGTGTTGTATTGAAAAAAGAAAAGTATGGGAAAAAGTCACTATCAGAATCAGAATAAAAAAGGGCGATGTGTTGAAATTTGAAATATAAAAAATGGATCAAATGAAATTGATACATTAAATTTAAGATATATTTCCAGAGGGAGTTTCTATATAAGGGAATTATACTCATTCAAGTATATGCTCAAAATGGTGGGTAAGAGAAAGAGCCATTCCTTTCAAGACACATTTAGTGATCACTTATACACATGTGCACACACAAAGAGGTTAAGATAAAATTTAGGCTAATTACCTAATGAAAAATAATGACCAGTTAACAAATAGTGTTTCTTTCACATTCAATAATCTTAAACTTTAGGACACTGAATATATTGTTAGCATCTCCAATGAATTTAAAATTACATCACAGACCATGTTCTGTGCAATCAAACAGAGCTAAGATCAAATTCAAGCCCTGCCTCTTACTAGGGAGAAGGAAATGGCAACCCACTCCAGTATTGTTGCCTGGAGAATCCTGTGGACAATGGAGCCTGGAGGGCTGCTGTCCATAGGGTCGTGCAGAGTCGGACATGACTGAAGCGACTTAGCATGCAAGCATGCATTGGAGAAGGAAATGGCAACCCACTCCAGTATTCTTGCCTGGAGAATCCCAGGGACAGAGGAGCCTGGTGAGCTGCCGTCTATGGGGTTGCACAAAGTCGGACACGACTTAGCAGCAGCAGCAGCAGCCTCTTACTAACAGTACAACTTCTCCTATTTGGAAGCCAGCTATCTTATACAAAAAAAGAAAAGATATTATATAAAAATAACTTTTGACAGACTTTATTTTTTCAAAGCACACTCTATGGTGCAGAAGTAGGTGGCTATATATGATAATCAGTACAATCTGTGAGCTTTATAGTATTGTACATACTTCAACATGTTCTTCTGGTTATCAGCTTAGTCTCATATGTAAAAATAATGAAATTATATATGATATATAAACTCAGTATTCTTTCTGTGTATTTCTACATAAGTATGTACAAATGTACTATAATTTTCCACAGGCAAAGTTAAAAGTCATTCATAGTAATTTAGCAGAATTTTAAAATTTATTAATTCCTCACACACCTTCATGAAATGCATTTCACAGCCTAAATATCTTATAAATACGTAAAATTTACTTCAATAAGAACAGACATATACTATGTAAGCATTTTTTATATGGTCAGGTGAATTAAATTGGAAACCTCAAGATTTACCAAACCAAGTCAACTAAACCCAGTGTTAGCCCTTAATAAATATTGGGCTAAGTAAATCTTGACTTTAGTAATTTTCTAATTTAAAGTATGCATATGCATATATATACACATTTACACATAAATTTTAATATATCTTGAGCTCACTATAAATTTTAATCAAGAATATCTATTTTAATCACTCAAATTGTATCAATAATTTAGCCTCAAAAGTCTGGCTGGTCTTATCTATAGAGACATAAAGAGGACTAGGACTTTATTATGTGAAAGACAAATTGTGTTGTTAGTTTAGATTGAGTAAAGGCTCAGTGAAATTATTATGAACACAGAGGCTAAGAAAGAAATTAATGAAGCTTATGCCTATAACAGTCTGTTCTAGGAATTATATTTGTATAAATAATCAAGGATCTGTTTATTGAAAAAAAAATTGATATGGTCAGAAAACAAAAGAGATATGCACGCTGCTGATGATGGAGAGCAAAAATTTCCCTCATTGATAATTTGAGGCTCTCCCAGTGATAGATGTGAAAGGAGTATGAAGACATAAGCTGACCAACTACGCTTCTATGTGGGATCAGATGATGAGAAAATATTTCAGTTATTTCTGGGTTAGAGAGGAGGACTAGAGCTAAATTAAATCTAACAGAAGAAGAATACAAAGGTCTCAGAAACAAAAGGAATCTCCAGGAAAAAAACCCCACATATAAGAAACAAGTCAGAGCCCTTCTCTTAAAATTGTAGGTAGATAGTAAGACATTCTGGAAAGTGTTAGTTGCTCAGTCGTGCCCAGCTCTTTGCAACCAAATGGTGTGTAGCTTACCAGGCTCCTCTGTCCATGGAATTCTCCAGGCAAGAATACTGGAGTGGGTTGCCATTCCCTTCTCCTGGGGATCATATCAAACCCAGCTCTCCTGCATTGCAGGTGAATTCTTTACTGCCTGAGCCATCAGGGAAGTCTCAGACATTTTGAAACTACTGCCTATAGACAAGGACAGTTGTATTTAATTAATTGTATAGTTAGGTTTGAGGATAATGGGGTGAAGAGACTGAGGAAAGAAACAGAGTTCATTTGAAGCCTTAGCAGAAGAGTTTTAATATGACAGTGAAGTTGGGGGTGTTTCAGGTTATTGTCTGTGAAGTAAATGTTCATGATATATGATATTGTAAATCAGTGTCACTGAGGGAGTGTTCAAAGAAAGTGAGATACACTCAGTGTTGCTAGACAGGGGAACAATATGGTTGACCCTTGGACAAAGTAGGGGTTGGGGCACCGGCTCTTCATGTAGTAGAAAATCCATTTACAGCTTGTAGTCAGTCCACCTTTTACACTGTTTCTCTGTAACAATAGTTCTGCTTCTGCAGATTCAGCCAGCCACCAACTGTATAGTACTTTAGTATTTGCTGTTGAAAGCCATCCACCTACAAGTGGACCCAAGTGTTTCCCACCTATGTTGTTCAAGGGTCAACTGTATATAGATGAAGTTCAAAGAGGGGTAGGTATTGGATCCATCAAATGTTGCATACTAGCTGGCAGTACCCCAAACTGGGTGCGCTGGGATGGCAAACCCTTGCCTACCAATAAAGAAGAAATTTGCTCTGTATTGCTTCCTGTAAGGACCTCTGCAAGACAGTATCCAAATCAGATGTTAGAAGATAAAATGTTTAGTTCAAAAAGCAAAGAAAAAGGAAATTAAATACTGTTTCTCTGCAACTGAAAATAATGGTATCCCATGTTATATTGAAACAGGAAAGGTGCTAACATACAAAGCAGCTTAATTTTTTTTAAACTTGACTAAACTTGTCTAACAGTGTATCAAAAGTGGAAACATCACTTTGCTGACAAAGGTCTGCATGGTCAAAGCTATGGCTTTTCCAGTAGTCATGTACGGATGTGAGAGTTGGAACACAGAACTGAGTACCGAAGAATTGATGCTTTTGAACTGTGGTGCTGGAGAAGACTCTTCAGAGTCCCCTGGACAGCAAGGAGATCAAACCAGTCAATCCTAAATGTAATCAATCCTGAATATTCATTGGAAGGATGGATGCTGAAGCTGAAACTCCAACAATTTGGCCATCTGATATGAAGAACTGACTCATTGGAGACCCTGATGCTGGGAAAGATGGAAGGGAAAAGGAAGAGGGGGCGGCAGAGGATGAGATGTTTCAGTGACATCACTGACTCAGTGAACGTGAATTTGAGCAAACTCTGGGAGACAGTGGATGACAGAGGAGCCTGGTGTGCTGCAGTGCATGGGGTGGCAAAGGGTCAGACATGATTTAGTGAGTGAACAACAACTACAAAACTTGCCTAAAGCCAAAAGGAAACAACAAAGAACAATGAAGCACGCTTATTAAGAAAAACATGTAATAGGAATAAACCTTTCTGTTGTCATTAAAGTAACTTAAGTCCCTCAAAGGCTGGGACATTGAAATTTCTGGAAAGGTGTGAGTGAAGTTGGAGGATCCCCACACCACTAACATCGTTGCTCAGATACCAGCCATTGTAAACATCAAAGCTCAAAGCAGCTTCAAGTCAAGTAGAAACCTGCTAGTAAAGAATCTCCATTGGAGACACGTTTGGGACTTAAAAAATCAGCCCTTCCACTGGATGTGGAGCTTTTAGAGCAAAAGAATGCAGTCAGTCCCAGTCTTCATGGTGTAGTGCTAAAACATTAGAAGATTTCACTGAAAACTGAAAAAGTCATAGAGACTAGGAAAAAAGCAAGAATGGAGCTGTGAATGAACACATTTAATTTGAGGGGTACCTGCTTTAATTGCAGGATAAATGTTAACAAAAGATCATGGTTGTATCATCATTTAGGAAGAAAATTCTCACAAGTGAAATAAATTAAAAGTGAGAAGGATATTAAAATACTAAAATAAGAAAGCCTCCAGAAATCGCTATGCCTGGAGCACCAGACCGATTATCTGGTTATGTATTTATTCAAGTTATACTCTCAGAAATATTTGTCTTCACTATGTCTGCGAAGGCAGTGTGATAAGGGTGTTCAGCTCTTACCACCTCTATATGGTACATGTGCTTTCACCATAAACTTATTCAGAGATCCTCCCAATTACATTTAAGTGTGTAGGTTGTGGACTCTGGAAAACTGGGTTAGACTGGCATCCTGTTGACACTGACAGCATCGACTTAGTCAATAAATACTTGCTGATGTCTTTTAAACTACTCATTCATTCAGTAAATGAGTATTGAATGGCTCCTATTTGCTGACTTTATTGTGAGCAAGATGGTATTCAACTTCATAAATCACACACTGGAGTGTGAGACAGACAAATTATCCTTTATGTGAGCAGCTGAGGAAGGATGAAGGACAAGATCTTTGTAGGAGAGGATCTGGTCATGAAATTGAGAGGATGTGATATTAGACATATCATCATACAGATACTGAAATCAAAATTGGGTCACAAGCAGTGTTAGAGTGACAGTGATGCCAGTGCTATATCATGGAAGGCAAGAAGAATGCTTTAAAGGGCTGGGAAATGTCTGTAGCAAGGAATGGTGTAGGTGGTAGAGTCTGATGACATGCTGTTCGGAACAAGTGCAATTATAGTGGAGGAAGGGAGACTAATCTGAGATTGAAAGAAGTCATACCCAGACTCACTCCAGGCCAAGTGGTTCTGAAGGATGGGAGAGAAAACAATCATCTCCTGAAAGAAATGTAAGAGGAGTAGAAAATAATCAGATTTCAGTTAAAGGAAGAAGGTGAAAGGAACCTTAAAGACTTTGAGAAGAGAGAGGAAATGGCTGATGACTATGTATTCCAGAGGACAAAGTGGGAGAGTTTTAGAAAGTGGGACGGAGTTTGTTAGTTACTATTCTTGACACAGATTGTGTCTAAAGATTAGAGTATGTGCAATAAGAAGTGACTTGGGAGACTGCTATAGCTTGGGATGACCAATGTAAGTGCTCAAGTGATCAGCTGTGTCCAACTCACTCTGATTCCATGGAACCTGCTAGGCTCCTCTGCCCATGGAACTTTCCAAGCAAGAATACTGGAGTGGGGTGTCATTTCCTACTTCGGGGGATCTTCTCAACTCAGGGATCAAGCCTGCCTCTCTTGCATCTCCTACATTGACAGGCAGATTCTTTACCACTAGCACCACCTGGGAAGCCCTAAGAGAAGAAAAGATCCTGTGCATTCATGGCCTTTGATCATTTTTGGACTTGCTGTCCTGTATATTGAATGCTTTCTTCTCACTTCCTTGTGATGGCAAGCACCGTATATCACATTTGTGCCCTATGTGGGTATCCATCTCTCAGTTGCTTCAAACATTGAGAAGAGGGATAATCAGTTGGCTTCCTGTCTATTCCACATTCCAATTCAAGGATCACACTCAGGTGTTAGAAAAACAGAGATGGTAGATTATAGAACTTAAAGTTTGAATTATTTTTTTATTTCAAATCCAGTGCTCTTTCCACTGCACTGCTGTACTTTTAGCAGTGAAAAAGAATTGATTACACAGTATAGGACAGGGAAGCCTGGCGTGCTGCAGTCTGTGGGGTTGCAATGAGTTGGACGTGACTGATCAACTGAACAATAATAACACACAGTATATACTGCATTAAGTAACTGTTAATATCCTTCAAAGTGATACCTGTGAATCATCCCAGAAGTAGAGCAGATACAGAAGTAGTCTGTCATCCATTTCCATCAAAACCAACACAATTTGTTCTAAAAATATTTAAGTAACTGTTTAGGTGATCACTTTTCTGCAGATCCAGTTATTCCCATGAGATGAGATCTAATATAAATTATCAGAATGGTTTTTACTTGTACCCCTGCCAGGATTCATTTCTCTCCACGTGAAGTCTCAAGGAAGTTTATACCTTATGAGTAACCTCTGAAAACAAACTGGATTAAAATCCCAGACTGACCAAGATTTACCTGGATAAACTTCAGCAAGTTTCTTAATCTCTCTCTCAATTTTTTCATGTGAAACAATACAAATAACAATATTATCTACCTCACAGGGTTGTTGTGAAGACTCAATGAGTAAGTATATGTAAAATGTTTAGAGGATTCCCTGGGCACAGAGAAAACACTACGGAACTACTGCTATTATCACGTTCTTTCTTTTGACTTTACCTGAAGCTTCTTTGGATATCCACATATTGGATTTCCCTTACAAGTTTACACAAAAGACCTTTGTTATTTGTGATTTTAGCTTTCCTGGTTTAGACTGACTTTATCATCTTGTTGCTGCTGCTGCTGCTGCTAAGTCGCTTCAGTCGTGTCCGACTCCATGCGACCCCATAGACGGCAGCCCAACAGGCTCCCCCGTCCCTGGGATTCTCCAGGCAAGAACACTGGAGTGGGTTGCCATTTCCTTCTCCAATGCATGAAAGTGAAAAGTGAAAGTGAAGTCGCTCAGTCATGTCCGAAAAGGTCTCGTTAATGCTAATAAATTTGTTAATTGAACAAGTATTTGTTGAGTGCCTTCTGTGTATCATAATTTGTGACATTACTGGTGAACAAGACAGTGTCACCTTCAAGGAGTTTGTGTTCAAGTAAAAAAAGATGGTTAGTAATCTGCAAATTTGGGGAAATAGAAATTTAAATACCATATATTATGAGATAGGTGAAGAAAGGCTTAATTAGAAGTCAAAAGTCTGGTATCTTTATTTAAATTTTATCTTTTAAAATGTGGCATTCAGCATTGCCTATATTTTATTAAAATTATTAGATACGGTAATCATTCCTAACTTAGATTTTCCTTAATTTTTTTTTTTTAATTTAACAAAGATCTACTCTATTGAATTCTCTCCTTGTCTTCTGATCCTTTCTTTGGTTCCAAAATTGTCACTGGTCAGTAAACACATGTTGAATGAATAAATGGTTATTTTGCCTGTCTTATTAGCATTGTAGAGCTTACACTGAAAACAGCAATTAGCTTGATTCACAGTGTTACAATGAAGCTAACTAAACCAATTTTCTCCATTGCAATTATAGGTCCCAGAGCACAGGACACTCCTAAGGCACTTACCATATTCTGAAGAGCAAACAGTATTCACTTTTTATTTGCTACTTTGATGGTGATAAGCAATTTACAAGTGGTAGAGAAAAACAAAGCTACAGAAACAATTTTCTGAAATGGTGCTTGTGTGACGAGCACAGAGAAACTGTCTTTAGTTATGAAAGTATTAACTACATTTACAGTATTACAATAAAGTATTAAAGCTACACAGTTAAGTAGCAACACACTCCTTAGTTTAATATAACTAGGACGATGTAAATCTATAATGCATATGTCATATCTTTTTCTAGAAAATCCCACTGATATTCCAGAGAAGAATTTTTGAAAATCTTTTGAGGAAGCATCAAGTAAAAAAAGAGCTCTGAATGTGCAAAATTAATAATGCTAAGTTCAGTGAGGGCTGCTGGTTTGGGAACTGAAGTTGGAGAGCTTTTGAAGTCTACATAATAAATGAAACAACTAAGAGCTTATTCAGCCAATCTGGAAGCTGAACTGGATGTTTCTTGGATCTCATGACTTCTGTGAAGAAGGTGATCTTTTTCAGGCATGACTCAAAGGAACACTCATTGCCAAACCCCATTCCCATCCAAATATTCAGAGATGGAAAACCATTTAGCAACCATAGCATAAGTCAGAGAGAAGCTAAGAAGTATCAAGAAATGAGCAGCAGAGGAAAAGTGACAGTCATGAAAAGCCTGGACATTCTGTAGAAGCTGCAGTAGAAATAAAGTAAAAACTTCTCTTTGCAAATACCACCAATGAAGGGAGACTTTATAATGTGAACTTCAATCTATTGTGAACTGAAAGTGTTAGTTGCTCAGTCGTGTACAACTCTTTGCGACCCCATGGACTGTAGTCCCACAGGCTCCTCTGTCCATGGAATTCTGCAGGCAAGAATACTGGAGTGGGTTGCCGTTCCTTTCTCCAGGGGATCTTCCCCAACCAGAGACTGAACCTGGGTCTCAGGCATTGGAGTCAGATTCTTTACTGAGCCATCTGTTGGTAAGCAATCAATTGTAAACTGAATGAATTTTCTCAAGACTTGATGTATAAGCTCAGAGATAAAGAGAAGTTTCTTTTCATAGAGCAATTATGAGTGCGCCAGGCAGGGGACACATTGAAGTGATGTAGAAATGTCTAGAACTACAATAATAAAGGATTTAATTTGCAATTGCTTGTATATTTCAATCACTTATTCTATGGCCAATATAATAAAAAATTGAGTTATAAATACATGCATTTTCACAAGTATACAACAAATATTCCTTACAATACAAAGTCTTTAAGTTTTATCAGTTCAGTTCAGTCACTCAGTCGTGTCTGACTCTTTGCAACCCCATGAACTGCAGCACGCCAGGCCTCCCTGTCCATCACCAACTCCCAGAGTTTACCCAAACTCATGTCCATTGAGTCAGTGATGCCATCCAACCGTCTCATCCTCTGTCTTCCCTTTCCCCGCCTGCTCTCAATCTTTCCCAGCCTCAGGGTCTTTTCAAATGAGTCAGCTCTTCATATCAGGTGGCCAAAGTATTGGAGTTTCAGCTTCAACATCAGTCCTTCCAATGAACACCCAGGACTGATCTCCTTTAGGATGGACTGGTTGGATCTCCTTGCAGTCCAAGGGACTCGCAAGAGTCTTCTCCAACACCACAGTTCAAAAGCATCAATTCTTTGGTGCTCAGCTTTCTTTATAGTCTAACTCTCACATCCATACATGACTGCTGGAAAAACCATAGCCTTGACTAGATGGTCCTTTTATAATGAACTACAAATACTTTAAACACATCAACGATGAAGCATCTGACATTTTATCATTTCCAAATGAGTATCTATTGGTTTTTAAAAATTTTTGTTTGTTAAAGAAACCATACAAATTCACATTTTGTTTTCAGTTTATTTCATTGTTAATCAAAACATACATAGAAGTTGGCCGTAAAAAAAAAAAAATTGGAAAAAGGCCTTTGTCAAAAGACCTTTATGGTTTCTATTACTAGGAATGAATCGGCATTGCTCTATATACTTTAACTACAAAATAGCTTCCTGAATCTACTTTTATACCTTTATGTACTATGTCAAGGTTTACTGCAGGGTTTGTGGTTGAGCAAAAGAGATCCACAGAAAGAAGAATAATTTATTGTATGTATCTATATGATTTTATAAATCCTGCATATAGTGTATAAAAGCTACTCTAGTGAATGCATGCTTAGAAATTGTTCAAAGATGCCAGTTATTTATGCATGACTGTGAGTATTTTATTGAACTAAGAAATCCTTTTATAACCAGAATTTCCTTTTTGTCTTCAAGTTACTTATTCCTTAATCATAATATATATTACTTATTTTATTATTTACTGGAGTAGATTGAAATATTCATCTCAATTCTAACTCCTCACATCCATGCCATGACCCTATCATGGGAAAGTATACTTCCATACCTACTTCTTGACTTTAGGCCTAACCATGACCTATTTGACTAATGGGATGTTAGTAGATGTCATGTGAACAGAGATGAAGTGAGATTGTGTGACTGAGTTTAACTTCTTGAAGTCCGGGAATCCTATGCATATACTGCAGAAACAGAGAGAGTTTTACAAAGGATGAAGTACTTAGTCAACAGAAAACAAACAAAAAGTTTGTTGGGCTGTTTCCAAATAGTTACTGAAGTTATATTCAGCCATTAGCATAGTAAACTAAGCTATTTGGATTCATTTTGAGTAAATTGATAATTGGTCAGATCACTCAACTTCATTCAGAAGCAGTTTGAGGCTCCAAGCCCCCTAGCATTACTTATCCCTGCTCCTAACCAAGAGATATTTTTAAGTAACAGTTTCACAGTAATTATAAAAATGTAGACACAACTTGAGTTACTAATGCCATTGCATGTGACCACTCAGTTTACATTTATGTGCAAAATTGTTAAGGTTAAAGAAAACTTTGAGGGGTAAATATTTTGCTTTACAAAGGTAAATTTGAGTTTTAATATAAAACATTTTGCTGAATTTCAATGTTATACAATTTAATTTGTAGGAAAAATACTGATAATTACTGATAAATATAAATACATGATTATTTCATATTATTGCTAAAAAATATTGTAATTTAAGTTAAGAAGGGTAATAATAAAGGATCCTTTGGGGATGTCAAACATGGTAGTTCAAATTCCTAAGGACAAGAATTACCCACACAGAGTTCCCTGAGCCTATGCCCCAGAATGAGGCATCTATAGAATCGATCATGCGTGTGTGCTTAGTCACTCAGTCATATCTGACTCTTTGAGACCCTGTGTACTGTAGCCCACCAGGCTCCTTTGTCCATGAGGATTCTCCAGGCAATAATACTGGAGTGGCTTTCCATGCCCTCTTCCAGGGGATCTTCCCAACTCAGGGATCAAACCCAGGTCTCCCTCATTGCAGGCAGATTCTTTACCATCTGAACCATCAGTGAAGCCCTGATCATAGCTAGAGCAAATATGGACCAGAAAACAGCCTCAGTACAGTCAATCCACACACAGTGAGGGTGAGAATAGACACTTAACTTTCATGAGCCCTGAGTGCTGTGATGGCGTGCTGTTAAGGATTATTGTGTCATTAGTATACCAAGACACCTACTGTCTTTTAAGACTTTGGCTTATTTACTGTTCAAATTGTTTTATACACCATTTCACTTCACACAATGTCTCAGTCACAGTAAATCTGTTGACTGATGGATACTCAGCTTTAAACTGAAGGAATTTACAATCTTACTGAAGATTTAAAAAGTCTATATGAAAAATTATAATAATGCAGGGCACAATATGATTGGACAAATGCTTTTTGTGTGATGGATGTTACAGGAGCTAGAAAGAGGAAATAAAATGTAGAGGATTGGTGACTCTTTGAAAGCTAATGTAGAGGAATCAATGAAGTCTCTTGAAGGAACAAGTTTTGGGCTGTATTTGAAGGACTGATTGAATTTAGGATACTTAGAGAATGGGGAAATGCATTTGAGAAAATAAAATGTAGAATAACGGCATGATTGAACTCAGGGACAGGTATGTAATGGAGGGGGCATCTTTGGAAACAGACTGTACTGGGTTCAAGTTTTACCTCCTGTCCACTTAAGCAATTGAAGGACTATTACTTAACATTTCAAGGCCTTTGTTCTCTTCTCCAGACGTGAGCTATTTTCTTAGTGACATCATTCTGAGATCAAGTGAGGTAGGTTACAAACTGACAGGTATATTTCATACATTAATAAAAGAAACTATTCATTTATATTCCTCATTTGATTTTTTCTCATTCTCCATATACTTATTTTGGCTTTACAGTCTTATTTCCATTTCTGTGCTCAAAACCTATCTACTTTTTTAATACTCATTTTAAGTCTGGGGGTATGAAGCTAAGAGAAAGAGAGCCATAATACTGGGAGATGAATAAACAGAATGAGATTCTAGTATTCTTTTTTCAGTTAACCAATGTAGCCAATAACTGTCTTCTAAACAGGGATGCCAAAAGAGTCCTATGAATTTCCATTTATTCTGGGGTGTGAATAATTAGGAAGGGAAATCACGAGTGAGAAATGAAAAAGCCCTCTGTGTTTAATTTTTTTTTTCTTTTCCAGGAGTTAATAAACTAACAGGAGCAAACAGAGGGTAGCAAGAGAGAGAGATTAGGCAACAGATGCACGTGTGCACACACACACTGTTACACTCACACACAGCACCTTATCACAAGGTTTTCTCAAGTTTAAAGTGCTAGCACTGAGACATGTTCAATGTTTCACTGAAAAAAATTCTGTTGCATAAAAAGTGTCTTTAGACACAAACACACTTCTGCATTATTTCTAGGTCAAGAACACATGCTTTGAATGAAGATGCTTTCTGCTTTCGTATTTATATTTGCTATGGTGTTGTTCTTGTTGTTTTGAATCTCTACAAAACATTACATTTATAACATTGTTTATAAATAAATAAAAATGATTTTTAAAAAAGCAAACTGACTTGTATTTGATAGAAGCATCAGTTTTCTTTGGAGGACCCTCAATTCAGAAATAATTTTGTTAATCAACACAGTTCAAAATGTAAAAGCATGCACTTATTTGTAATGTGTTAAATAGAACTAAAATACCTAGTTAAAATTACTTTGTTGAGATTATGCTTCACACTTTTTAAGGCAGACTTGTGGTGGAATTGGGGAAACTCAGTTCTGAGACACAATGGAGATAGTAAAGCCCCAAAAAACAAATGGAAAGGCCAGAGAGAACAGGACTCGGGGAGAACACCAAGTTGTAGGGTGTCCTCCCTCTGAGTTATAACTGTTCAGTGAGTACTAAGGTTTCAAAGGGAAAGAGCAACTTGGGCTTACACTTGGTCATCATAGCAAGAAAACTCAGAGACATTATCGGATGTGACAGAGCAGCACACATCCAGATATTAAGCAACAGTGAAAGCTCAATGCAGAATTATTATATTTTCATAATAGAAAACAGTATTCAATTTCTACTGGGAAGCTGGGATGAATAGGTAAAGTGTCAGCATGTGGTTGGAAAGGGGTATTAGAGAACTTTTTAAACAATAAGTTTTTGTATTGGAAAAACTGTTGTGATTTAGTGAGAGCCAAGGTGGATCGAGGGATAAAGTTGGTGGGGAATAAAGTTGCTCTCCCCACCTACAGCTGAGCATCACCTCCGTGATACCAGTTAAGTAACCTGAGATTGAAGTCACTGTAGCAGGGAATTATACCTTGAATGAGAGAAAAAGCACAGTGAACGTAGTGGAGACTAGAGGATACCTAAAGCATGATGCACACACACAATAGGGCTTGCCTCAGGGACACTGGATCCTTCAGTAGCACAAACATTTCAGGCTGCATGTAAACAACAGAGATTTGTAATGTAGAGTAGGCTTGATTCTTTTACTGGTCCAAAATGAGCACATGGATAAAAGGATGAACAGGGCTGGACAAATAATATGTTAGATGGAAAATTAAATCAAGATAAAGAGAAAAATTTTAAGTAGGAATATTTATCATATTTTATTCCTGTTAACTCTACTGACAGAACAAACTATTCTCAATGGTGAATATTTTTAGGCTTTGATTATTTTATTTAAGAAATTTATGAATTTAATTAAATTTATTTAAACCTTATCTCATAGATTCTCACCTATTATATAGATGAGATATATAATATACTCATCTGAGCCTACTTGGTACCCCTTCAAAGATCTTTTCACATCTATTGGTGAGGCTGTAAGCATAAGACAAGACTCCAGTGTTATGGTCTAGCTCCTTAAAGGTTTTTTGCCTAGGCTCTGTCTTCTACCTTATATCAAATTTGTTCTGTTCTGGTGTTTCTATTTTTTTTTTCCTGCTGCTTTGTTCTTATTGTTTTTCTCTTCATATGTGATTTCCCTTAGATTTTTTGTTTAGCTTTTCATTTATATGACCTTGTCTTTTTCTCGAGGATATTCAGATTGAGGATTTTTAAATCCTGCCCAGGTACCAGACCCCGTGTTTTCAGTTCCCCCACTCCCATTCAAATCATTGGCTTCCAGGTATCCATTTGTCTAGGAGGACATTTTGAACACAAAAATCACCATATGAGGAAGATCCAAATTATTGAAGTCACATTAGTTGAATTTTGGTAAAACCCTGTAAAGTTCATTGCTGAAATATGAAATAAAAACTTCTTTCACCCCATTTGTTGGAAAGCTTTCTTAAGGCAAGGACTTTTATTTTTTCACCAGCACCTAACACAAAGCCCAATTCCACACATGCAGCGTTTAGCAAGTAGTTGACTCATCAACTGACCTACTGACCCACATAAATGAATAAATGTAACCAAATACCCTCTGGGGTATCGTAAACCTAGTTTAGGATGAGATTGGGCCATATAAGTTTGGTGACTGCAATACATGTGCCATTAAACTTCTCTAGAGGAAGTTCAAAATGCATTTTTGATATTTTGAGCTATAAATATGACATATTAGTTCAGGTGTAAAACACAGTGATTCTATGTGGAAGTCCAGTTACCACTTGCCACCACACAGTTTTTACAATATTATTGACTATAATTCCTATGTGTACATTATTTCCCTGTTGACTTCTTTATTTTAGAGCTGGAATTATGTTCCTCTTAATCCCCTTCACATATGTCATCCATTTCCCATGCCCATCCTAATGCTCTTCAATATTTATCTTTCTTTTTGTAATCAACCTCCACAGGTATGTGAAGAATAAATGCAAACAGATATTGATCTATATCCTCCAGGATCACCTAAATCTTAATTTTCCAGTTCTCACAGCAAGTTACACTTTAAAACTCAGCAGTCTGACAGCTAGTTTCTAGTAGCTTATAGTGCCAAGTTTTCCAATCTGTTTTCCTCCCCAAAATTCTAACCATGGCATAAGCAACCTTAATTTATCACTGACATCATCATTTATTACAAGCCTTCATCCTAACAATCCATTGCCTTTTAGTGTCCTTTCTTTTTACTTATTTATTTTGATGGCCTGCTCAGCTTTGAGTTTGCCTCGCATTCCCAATTTGCCTTTCAGCCAAGTGGCTAGTGCTGACTGAGGAGTCATCACCATCTATCACCATCAACAGGCTGCACATTATTCACTGCATTTCAAATGGATGGTGCACTTCAGTTTTCACATCTTCAATGCCTTTGGCCTCTCTGCCAATAATTCTTCCACTTTAATATTTAAGAGGCACCCAAAAGTTTGGATGTTTGAATGTCTGGCTTTACAAACAAGCAGGGTGCAACAGAACAAAGTCTGTCTAACTTTGTGTCTCTTCTTTTGGTTGATGAGTGCAAAGATAGGCTGGAAATTCTTTGTACTTTAGTGTTGAATCACCAACCCTGTAATGATATTAGTCTCTTTGGTGTGGAAAATTGTATTTTTTTACAAAGACACAGTTTTAAATCTTTCAGGTGAATAGAGTTTTAAAAGTCCAATGAATTACTTTGCTTATATAAAACACTTCCAATAAGTGAAGTGCAAGTTATTCTTACCATGTGATCATAATTTGTATCTAGAATAGAGCTCAGATTGTGAAATAAGCATTGGTTATTTTAAACCAATGGTGCTTTCTGTTTTATTTTTATTTTTGCTACAAAGACCTGAATCTCTGTTCACAGTTGCAGACTTTGTTGATATAGACAAATTCAAAGAGAAGATAGTAGGAGTTTTTGTATTTGGTGGCCTAGAATGCTTATAAAGAAAACTGTATTAAGCCGAAGAGGATGTACATTGAATATTGGGAGGTCTAATTTTAATTAGATAAAAATTACCATGCAATCTGTGTTTTCTAATAGTTTTATATCCTAAATATTAGATCTCGACAGAAATGATTTTAAAAATTTTAGATACCACTTTTAAAACTTCTTTTTATATGTATTCAATAGATAGGGTAATAGTATAATTTACTGTACAAATGCTTCAGATAGTGGTGTTAAAATCAAACACAAATGGAAACTAGACTTGAAAATTCCCTAAGACAAAACCAGTTTAGTCATACAAGCAAAGCTTGATTTAGCTTATTTTGAAAGACAGCTAAGGCTAACTTGACCTAGGTGACTTCTTGCTTATGACTCTGAAAATTATAAGTGGAACTTAAATTATCCCCCAAGGTTGATATGAGATAAACACTAACCAATGTTCTTTCATTTAAGGAAATTCTAGCATGATATGCAATCACTGTGAAGAATAGTCACTGCTTCCATACTACATAAACTGCCGTATAACAGAATACCTCTGGGCTTCATTCCATGTTTTGGTTTGAGTGCTTTGGTTTGCAAAACTATTTTTGATGTATTCACAATAAACTTGTACTTACTATTTCAGTGCTTCATTGGTTTGACTTAATTTTTCCCTGAACTTTTAACAGAATGAAGAGCAATACAAAAAGCAAAAATTACATCCATTTTCTAAATATCTATTTACTTGATTAATTGATTATATTGGTAATCTCTGGAATAGCACTACACAAAATCTAATTTCAAAATTAAAATTCCTTCTAAAGATAAGTCCATGCACATTAAATAAACATGTTTAAAATCTTTTTATAAATTTTAGAACATTTAAAAATAATATAGACCCAAAATATTATGGTTACATAGTCACATACTGCAATCAGTTTCTTAGTCACAGTTGTCTCTAATATCATGTCAGTTTCAGAAAAAAATTTTTTCTAAAAAATATAGGGGGTTTTGGGTAAATATGATTTTATGGTCTTTTTCAAAACATGCATGCCTACAATCTTCTTCAAAGTTGCAATTTAATGGGTAACCCAAAGTTCATATCTTCAATTAACACTTTTCTGTAGATCACAACATTTTTAATTGAAAAATATTGCTTTCCTAAGAGCTAACATACCAGATAAGCTCAAAGCAAACTAAGCTAAATGAAGGATTTTTCTAAGTCTAATTAACTTTAAGCAAATATATTTAAATATTCAATCTCATATATTAATGCACATACTGTATTCTGTCTCCACTCAAAGTACATTCCTTTAATATATAATTTTGTGAATGAAAATCTCCAAAAACTTACCTTCATTTATGGTACAATTAGTATTAGGTGCTGCAAAATCATAGGTCATCTTAATTTATAAGATTTTGGTTTAATAAAAGCTATTTAATAATGTCCCTGTAAAAAGTATATTTTTATATCATTGGATAAATTATTTTTATTTAGACTGTAAATGTCTCAATTAATTTCACATATTTTTATTTCAAATGACATAGTAAGTGTTAATTTAGTGACTCTATTAGCAGATAAAAAACATCACAGATTTTTACATGATACTGGTTATACATCAATTGATCAACACTTTGAAATACAAATTTAGTTAATAATTGTTTTATTTTTTTCCCAAATTCCAATATACAAACTCCAAGTAAAGCTCTGGGAAGTTAGTTCCCATCCCTTTCTGTCTTCTTATTCCACCAAAGAGATGGAGGGAGAGCTAAGAAACACTACTGATGGTCACAGCCAAGATATATAAGTCCAAGAAAACACTGAGATTTAATCGGAAGAATATAGAACACTACCTTCCTTATACTTGACCAACACACCAATAAGACTAGTAACAGTTAAGGTTACAGCTGAAAGAGAAGCAAGACAAGAATGCTCCCTGAAAGGAGTATTTAAGCTTGCCTATATCTATTTTAAAAACTGAAACAATAGTTAATAACTTAAAAAAAAAAGTGAGCCTGAATGGTTTTGCTGGTGATTTCTACCAAACTTAAAAAAAGATCCAACTCTGCAGTTTTTTTCTAGAAACAGAAGCAAAAGAAACACTTCCTTTTTATGAAGCATTACCCCAGTATCAAAATCAGATAAATATAGGACTTCCCTGGTGGTCCAGTGGTTAAGACTCTGTGTTCCCAATGCAAGGGGCCTGGGTTCCATCCCTGGTCAGGAACTAGATCCCACATGCCACAACTAAGAATTCACATAACACAACTAAATCCTGGTGCTGCCAAAAAGATAAATTAATTAAAATAACCATTTTAAAAGTCAGATAAATATCTTACAGGAAAGAAAAACTACAGACTAATAATTCTCATGAACACAGAAGTAAAAATCCTCAACAAATATTAGCAAGGCAAATCCAGCAATGTGTAAAAGGAATTATATACACTATGATCAAGTACCAAGCGGGATTTTCCCAAGTAAACAAGTCTTATTCAATATTCAAAACCAAATTAATGCAACAAAACCATGCCAACAGGGTAAAGAATAAAAACAAACAAAAATACATGATCACATCAATTAATAGAGTAAAAAGCATTTAACACTCAACACCTTTTTATGATAAAAAAATTCATCAAAACAGAAATTAAAGAGTACTTTCTCAACTTGTTAAGGAACCCCACCACAAGATCTTCAGATAAAGTCATACTTAATAATGATAGACTCAGGGACTTCCCTGGTGGTCCAGCAGTTAAGAATCCAGCTGCAATGCAGGGGGCATCAGTTTGATCCCCAGTCTCTGATAGGGCAAATAAATCCACTTCACAACTACCGAGCCCAAGCACCACAACAGGAGAGAAGCCTGTGTACCACAACTAAGACCTGACACAGCAAATAAATTAATAAATATAAAAGCAAAATTACTATTTTAAAAAAATAATGAGAGACTCACTTTTTCTCTTGGATTGAGAACAAGCCGAGGATGTCCTCTCCCACCACTTCCTTTCAACATCATATCAGAAGTCCTTTCATTCTGCAACAAGGAAAGAAAGTGAATGCTATACAAATTGGAAAGAAAAAGTAATACTGTATTTATTTGTAAATGGCATGATGATCTATGTAAAAAACCTTAAAAATTCTACAAAATTTTGCAGTGTAAAAACCTGGTATCAGCTCTTTCACGAACATGATTAACTTTAAAGGGAGAATCATGTTGATAGTATGCACTTTTGGTCTGCTATGAAAATGGCACTTTATAGTCTTCCTTCTCACAAACCCACATGCCCAACCTAATCACGAGAAAAAGTCATACAACTCCTACTTAAGGAACATAATACATAATATCAGTACTCCAGTGGTAAAGAATCTGCCTGCTAATATAGGAGATGCAAGAAATGAGGGTTTGATCCCTGGGATGGGAAGATCCCCTGGAATAGGTAATGGCAACCCACTCCAGTATTCTTGCCTGGAAAATTCCATGGATAGAGGAGCCTGGTGGGCTACGGTTTTTGGGTCCCAAAGAGTCAGACATGATGGAGCACGCACATGCACTCCTGTAAAGCTTACTAGACCATCAACAGAGAAAGTGTCTTAGAAAATGTCCCAGCTAAGAAAAGTCTAAGAAGGTAAGATGATTAAATGTATTATGGTATCCCTGATAGAATCTTGGGACAGAAAAAACGACATCATTTTAAAACTAAGAAAACCTGAAAGTATGGATACTAGTCAAAAATAACATGTCAATATTGGCTCATCAATTGTGACAAATGTCTCCTATGAATGTAAGATGAAGATGTTAATAATAGTGCTAATAGAGAGAATCAGGTTTGTGCATCTGCAAACTATCTAAACTACATTTGTAAGTTTTCTGTAGACCTAAGTCTACCCTAAAATAAAGTTAAAATTAAAATAAAATCAACAATATAGTGCCATCAAACAAGAAAATGGACAGAATTGAGATTTTCACCATATAAAAATTGGTAAAAGCACTGTAACAAAGCATTCAGAATGTACATTCTGAGGCAAGACTGCTTAACCTCTATTTCACTCGCATATTTTATGCACCTAATATAGTTGTCTGTGTTTCCACTGACCCTGCCAAGAAGTAGCCAAGTGGCTTGCTTATCTTGCAGGCCTTAGTAGATAGTACAGCCAGTTTTTACTTTAAGAGGCTGACAGGTGCTGTGGTGTCCTACTGCTAGTCAATACTGGCCACATTAATCAGAAAGCACTTATTTTAAAGGTGAGCCCCTGCACTGTTTGCCTTGATAGAGAGACTTTGGTTACCTTGCCTCTGGGACTCTTGGGTTAAAAGATTACTGTTGGTCCTCTTTATTGTTTACCCATGTGATAAAAGTAAAATCTTTGTACAGAGCACAGGCATCACACTTGCTACCAGATGAGACCATGGCAGATGCTGTAATGGAGATCTACCACAGCCATTCTGACTCTTCTCTTACTAATGATATCTCATTAAAACAAACCCAGGTAAAATGCTAAACCATATGGAATACCAGGAGAGAAGTACTAGTGAGGATTTATTTTTAAAAAAAAGAGAGAGAATGGAATATGTGGTCATTTAATTTTATATATTTCCCCAGAATTCTCATTTGCTAGGGTTTTTGACTTGCAGCTTTTTTCATGTGTTACAATACAGATTATTATGAATATAGTCCCCTATTCTATATAATAGGTCCTTAACGTTCATCTATTTCATATATAGCAGTGTGTATATTCAATGTCTTGTAATAACATAATGGAAAAGAATCTAAAAAAATGCATGCATATATACATACATATAATGTAAAGAGAATCACTTTGCTGTATACATGAAAATAACAAAATATTGTAAATCAAATATACTTCAATAAAAATACAAAATTCAAATGTTTCTGGTACCTTTCACTCATAATGTTTTTGGTCTTTTACTCAGTAAAGGAGAGAAATGGTATGGACCTAAGAAGCAGAATATATTAAGAAGAGGTGGCAAGAATACACAGAAACTCTACAAAAAATATCTTCACAACCCATATAATCATGATGGCCTGATCATTCACGTAGAGCCAGACATCCTGGAATGTGAAGTCAAGTGGGCCCTAGGAAGTATCACTACGAACAAAGCTAGTGCAGGTCATGGAATTCCAGTTAAGCTATTTCAAATCCTAAACGATGATACTGTGAAAGTGCTGCACTCAATATGCTAGCAAATTTGTAAAACTACGCAGTGGCCATAGGACTGGAAAAGGTCAGTTTTCATTCCAATCCCAAAGAAAGGCAATGCCAAAGAATGCTCAAACTACCGCACACTTGCACTCATCTCACACACTAGCAAAGTAATGCTCAAAATTCTCCAAGCCAGGCTTCAGCAATACATGAACCATGAACTTCCAGATGTTCAAGTTGGTTTTAGAAAAGTCAGAGGAACCAGAGATTAAATTTCCAACATCTACTGGATCATCAATAAAGCAAGACAGTGCCAGAAAAACCTCTATTTCTGCTTTGTTGACTATGCCAAAGCCTTTGACTAGGTGGATTACACTAAACTGTGGAAAATACTTAAAGAGATGGGAATACCAGACCACCTGACCTGCCTCTTGAGAAATCTGTATGTAGGCCAGGAAGCAACAGTTAGAACTGGATATGGAACAAAAGGCTGGTTCCAAATAGGAAAAGGAGTACATGAAGGCTGTATATTGTCACCCTGCTTATTTAACTTATATGCAGAGTACATCATGAGAAATGCTGGGCTGGATGAAGCATAAGCTGGAATCAAGATTGCTGGGAGAAATATCAATAACCTCAGATATGCAGATGACACCACACTTATGGCAGAAAGTGAAGAAGAACTAAAGAGTCTCTTGATGAAAGTGAAAGAGGGGAGTGAAAATGTTGGCCTAAAACTCAACATTCAGCAAACTAAGATCATGGCATCTGGTCCCATCACTTCATGGCAAATAAATGGAGAATCAATGGAAACAGTGTCAGACTTTATTTTTGGGGGCTCCCAAATCACTACAGATGGTAACTGCAGTCATGAAATAAAAAGACACTTACTCCTTAGAAGAAAAGCTATGACCAACCTAGACAGCATATTAAAAAGCAGAGACATTACTTTGTCAACAAAAGTCCATCTAATCAAGGCTATGGTGTTTCCAGTAGTCATGTATGGATGGGAGAGTTGGACTATAAAGAAAGTTGAGTGCCAAAGTATTAATGCTTTTGAACTGTGGTGTTGGAGAAGACTCTTGAGAGCCCCTTGGACTGCAAGGAGATCCAACTCATCCATCGTAAAGGAAATCAGTCCTGAATGTTCATTGGAGGGACTTATGTTGAAGATGAAACTCCAATACTTTGGCCACTTCATGCGAAGAGCTACCTCATTTGAAAAGACCCTGATGCTGGGAAAGATTGAAGGCGAGAGGAGAAGGGGATGACAGAGGATGAGATGGTTGGATGGCATCACCGGCTCAATGGACATGAATTTTGGTAAACTCTGGGAGTTGGTGATGGACAGGGAGGCCTGGCATGCTGCAGTCCATGGGGTTGCAAAGAGTCGGATACGACTGAGCAACTGAACTCAACTGAACTCATGATTAAAATTGCCAACTTAAGACATGAAAAGACTTCAGGCAGGTGGCCTCATGCACTGTCATAATTTTACTAAAGAAGAAACACAAAATGTACAATCAGCTCATCTAGCATAGCAGATTCACAGGTGGATGTAACTCAGGGCAACAGATATTATAATATACTATAATAAGGGATGTCCTATTTGGGTAATACTAATTCTGATTGGAAGACTGGGTAAATAATCATGAAAATTGAGCATTCAAGTTAAAGTTGTGAATAATAAGAAAAAGGAAAGATTACAGATGCTAATATAACTACATATTGTCAGATGTCTTTACTGTTTGTTGTTTAGATGCTTCTTTAAGGCAATTAGTGAGGGTTTAATAAAAAAGTCTGTTGGAGCCAGATCATACAGTTATTCCAAAGTCATCTAAAAGGGGATTTATATTTATTGAACATCACTTAAATAATCTAACAAATATTATAGTTGCAAAATATCATCTTAGAAATGAAAATATTTAACTTTTATCCATATTCATTTCATTTCAGTCAGTTGCTCAGTTGTGTCTCTTTGCCACCCCATGGACTGCAACACGCCAGGCTTCAATGTCCATTTCCAACTCCTGGAGCTTGCTCAAACTCATGCCCATCGGTTGATGATGCCATCCAACCATTTTATCCTCTGTTGCCCCCTTCTCCTCCTGCCTTCTTTCTTTCCCAGGATCAGGGTCTTTTCCAATGAGTCAGTTCTTTGAATCAGGTGGCCAAATTATTGGAGCTTCAGCATCAGTCTTTCTGATGAATACTCAGGACTGATTTCCTTTAGGATTGACTGGTTGGATCTCCTTGCAGTCCAAGGACTCTCAAGAGTCTTCTCCAGCACCACAGTTCAAAAACATCAATTCTTTGGCTCTCAGCTTTCTTTATGATCCAACTCTCGCATCTATACATGACGACTGCAAAAATCATGACTTTGACTAAACGGACTATGTTGGTAAGTAATGCCACTCCTTTTTAATTTGCTGTCTAGGTTGATCATAGCTTTTATTCCAAGGAGCAAGAGGTTTTCAATGTCATGGCTGCTGTCACCATCTGCAGTGATTCTGGAGCCCCCCAAAATAAAGTCTGTCACTGTTTCCACTGTTTCCCCATCTATTTGCCATGAAGTGATGGGACCAGATGACATGATCTTAGTTTTGAATGTTGAGTTTTAAGCCAGCTTTTTCACTCTACTCTTTCACTTTCATTAAGAGGCTCTTTAGTCCCTCTTCAATTTCTGCCATAAGGGTGGTGTCACCTTCATATCTGAGGTTATTGATATTTCTCCTGGTAATCTTGATTCCAGTTTGTGCTTCATTCAGCCCAGCATTTCGCATGATGTACTCTGCATATAAATTAAATAGGCAAGGTGACAATATACAACCTCGACTTATTCCTTTCCCAATTTGAAAACAGTCCATTGTTCTATCTCTGGTTCTAATTGTTGCTTCTTGACCTGCATACAGATTTCCCAAAGAGGCAGGTAAGGTGGTCTGATATTTCCATCTCTTGAAGAATTTTCCACAGTTGTTGTGATCCACACAGTCAAAGGCTTTAGCATAGTCAATGAAGCAGGAGTAGATGTTTTTCTGGAAGTCTCTTACTTTTTCCATGAAGCAACAGATGTTAACAATCTGATCTCTGGTTCCTCTGCCTTTTCTAAATCCTGCTTGAACATCTGGAAGTTTTCATTTCATGCTCTACTGAAGCCTAGCTTGGAGAATTTTGAGCATTACTTTGCTAGTGTGTGAGATGAATGCAATTGAGCAGTAGTTTGAACATTCTTTGGCATTGCCTTTCTTTGGGATTGGAGTGAAAACTGACCTTTTCCAGTCCTGTGGCTACTGCTGAGTTTTCCAAATTTGCTGGCATATTGATTGCAGTACTTTTAATAGCACTTTAACCTCATCCATCAGAGGCTGCAAAGATACCATCTTAGAAATGAGATATTGACTTTTATTCATGTTACTCTCCATCAAAGCATCATAGGTAAGTACTTTAAAACCCAAAAGGAAATAAATGCCAGCATGATCAACAAAGGCTGACAGTAGAAGTAAGCAATGGTGAGCACTGGGAAAGGTTCCATCTGGTGAAAAGAAAGTGAAAATGTTAACTGCTCAGTTGTATCTGATTCTTTGCAGCCCCATGGAATGTTTAGCCCACCAGGCTCCACTGTTCATGAGATTCTGCAGGCAAGAATACTAGAGTGGGTGCCATTCCCTTCTCCAAGGGATCTTCCCAACCCAGGGATTGAACCTTGGTCTCCTCCATTGCAGGCAGATTCTTTACCATATGCAGATTAGCATGTTAAAGGAGCAACAGTAAGCATATCCTGTGATATGAAAAGACCTATCAATGGTGGGACTACTCTGGTAGCTTAGCTTTGCTACTTGAGTTTTTTTGAGATTGTGGGATCCTGCCTCCTCAAGGACAATGAATTGCATCTTATAGAGGGTCTTGATTAATTGACTTATTTGGTATACATTGAGAATAAAATGCCTTATGGAAACTACAATTTCATATCTGTTTTTTGTTGTTAGTCACTAAGTTATGTCCTACTCTTTTGTGATCCCATGGATTGTAGCCTGCCAGGCTCCTCTGTCCATGGGATTTCCCAGGCAAGAATACTGGAGTGTGTTGCCATTTCCTCCTCCATGCTATCTTCCAGACCCAGGGATCAAACCTGTATTTCCTGAATTGGTAGGTGGATTCTTGACCACTGAGCCACCAGGGAAGAAGCCCTTTTAATACTTGTGACATATATGGGAACTCTATTTCAAGGATAACAACTTGTTATATATTATAAATTTGCAGTAAAGCCTTAGGGCTTAGGTGACAGAGAATAGGATTACAAAATCATGTGAATGATTCCTGCAAAGATTCGTTTAATATATATTGTCTTATTTTTACATATCAATGGTAATACAGGGTGCATATAGATTTTTAAACTTTGCTAATTTTCTAGAAATTGCAAGAAATATTGATTTTATTCACTCAGCTATGCTCTTCAATATTCTGTTTTAAGGAGAATAATTGTACAGAAGATAATTTCATTTCTTATAGATGCAAATAATCAATAATATATTTTTTTTTATTATTCAATGATAGTAGTAAATTCTTGGAGCAAATCAGCCAAAGAAAATTGGAATTTAAAAGTAATTATAAGGCATATAAACAATATATTTGTTTATATTGTAGAAAATATGTTAAACACTTGAATTATTTCTGTAAATTAAATGTAAACTTTCCTGAATTTATTTACCTTAAAAAATATTAAACAATCTATTCACATATATAATATATAAACAAACCAACATTATATAAATGTACTAATATGATTGTCAATCTAATATTATACAGTATATAATTTATAATATATATTACAACTGGAATATTCTACAGGTACCAATTCTGAGAGCATATGTAACATAATATACATACTGTTATTATTTTTTAGAGAAAACAATTAGTGGCCACAATTAGAGAAAAATTAGAACATGATTAGAGAAATATTTTAGTTGCAACTGAACCTTGACTAAGTGCTAAGAGTGTCTCAGTAGAATTTATATTTCCAGACATACCCCAAGAATTAACTGTAAAGTCCCGGCAGGTATGAAGTTTTTAGAATTTTACACATTGAAGGCAACTCAAACTGCAGGGAATAAATAAGAAACTTACATTCTAGCCCCAGGGCAGATATTGTTTCTTACTATCCATGTGGTTCATTGATTATGGATCAGATGAAAATTCAAGGAAATATAAACATGTCTCAATGCTGCTATGGCTTCTAAAAAATCAAGACACACAAAACCAGGAAAACAAACAAAATTAACTGTATAAAGAATTTGCATATGCAATACACCCAGAAAAAAATAAAAACACAATAGAGGCTTCCATAACAAAGCTATCATTCTCACAGTGAAAAAGCTGGTCTCATTACACCTATACCCTACACACTGGCACACAAACACACTGCACAGCAAAATCTCAGTTCTCAACAGGTCTCATGGCTCCAAAACCTGTGAGCAGAGCCCTTTAGACTGATTGCTGCACCACTGAGGAAATAACCAGACTACTCTGGAAATTCTCTGTAGCAGAGGTTTTATTGCTCTGAAGTTGCAGGAGGGAGGCAACCAGCAGGCACAACCTGGGAACAGAGCTCTGCCTCTAGTTTTATTCTAACTTGGCCTTGAAATTAACTGATATTACAATATTTTGCAACAAAGATGCTTTCTAAAGTTAAAGAGAAAAAGAAATGCTGTAGCTTTTCTAGCTGAATTGTTCATTTCCACAGTTTTTTTTTTTTTTTCCCCTTCTTTCCCCAAATAAGAACTGTTTCTTTCAAGTGGCTTATATTTTGGAAGTGACTGAATCTATAAAACACAGGGCCTTCCCTGGTAGCTCAGCAGTAAAAGAATCCATCTGCAATGCAAGTGAGGTCAATCCCTGAGTCTGGGTGGGCAAGATCCCCTGGAGAAGGAAATGGCAGCCCACTCCAGTATTCTTGCCTAGAGAATCCCACTGAAGGATCCCAAAGGAGCCTGACAGGCTTCTGTCCATGGGGTCGCCAAGAGTCAGACGTGTCTTGGTGACTAAACCACCACCACCAATGTACTTTTTTGTTTTGCTTTCTCCCTCCTCAAAAAGCATTTTAAAAATTTACCTGTTTGTTTTTTGAAAGTCAATTTACTAGGTAATTTTTTACTTATTTTCTACTATAATTAGCAAATTATATGTATACATCTGCCAGTATAATGTAAAATAAGTGTAGTCATAGATATATGAGACCAAACGCTTCCCTCATCATAAATGTTGATGATTATTTTTTTCAGGTTTCCATAAGCCTCTTTATGGAAGAGGCTTTCTGTTAATTTCTTGCTGTCATTTGACACAGTGTACATCACTCTCTCCTCGTCTATTTATTTTAATTTATTTCCAAAAATTTTTCCAGATTCTCAAACGTATTAGTTCAAGAAATGTAGTTCTCAGCAAGCAGAAAGTTGCTTGTATCTTTCTATGGACAGTTTGGATAAGTTATTGCCAAAAGATGTATAAATTCTAAGTCATAAGTATTTGCTCCTGTCACTTAAATTTTCCTGGATTCTGCTTTGTTCTGCTAAAATAAATATAAAAATAAAAAGCACACACATATATGTCTATATAATCTGCTATGCATATTTTCTATCTACTTAAACTATAATTTTAAGTACTTACATTTATCATATATTATTTTGTTGAATAATAAGGTGTATATTACAATGTGGACAGAATTTAAAAATTCATTTTTAACACTAGAAACGTGGAAGGTGGTGTAAGAATCTATATTTGTAATGATAAATTTAAAAGACCATAAACAAGGAAACATTTGGGCAATATTAGAATCTAGTTATTTCATTTCTACTTAAATTTTTTTCTCATTGACGTATTACAAAAACTCTAGATTTAAGTAATTACTGTAAGCTGTTTTTAGTAATTAGTAAGCTGTTTTTAAATAAATATTTGAGTTCTTAAGATTTATAGTGGCAAATTAGCATTTAATTTGTAGTGATAGAATGTTAGTTTGTTTAAGTTTTAAAGCAGAGAGATTAGCAAAGATGGTCTTCATTCTAGATTGAACTCTATTATTATCTATCAAAATTGAGAATTTTCTGTCACAAATATGCTAAAAAATCTTTAAGCCACCTTTCCAGTTCTGAGATGTGATATTATTATGTTTTAATATGTTAATTATAAAATTACAATTGATATAAATATATAGATCTCAATATAAGAAAAAGAGCAAAAACTGCCAATGACACTAAAACTTTCTTGACTACTAAACTCTTTCCTCTTGAGGTTTACCTTCAATAATACTTTGTATTCCTCCAAATACTTTTATATTTATGTATATAAACACAATTAACATGGAATTTTATAGTACCATGTCTTAATATTCAAATCTTATTCAACTTTATACATTTGAAAAATTTAAAAGGTTTAACTTCATGCATTGGAGCAGGAAATGGCAACCCACTCCAGTGTTCTTGCCTGGAGAATCTCAGGGATGGGGGAGCCTTGTGGGCTGCCGTCTATGGGGTCGCGCAAAGTCGGACACGACTGAAGCGACTTAGCAGCAGCAGCAGCAGCAGCAACATCAAAATAAAACAGTGATAACCATTTTATGTTGAACACCCATGGAAGTTGGGGAAGCAGCATTGATCCCTCTAAATTAAAAGTGGATATGTTGTATCCACTTTCTCCTCAAGCCTGGGCTCTGGCAGTTTTTCTGGGAATTGGACTCTCAGAGAAGGTTACATTGATGTTAGAGGTGATTAAGGTTACAGTTGATGCCATGCAATTCATTACAATATTCTTCACTTTGTGAGTGACTCAGAGTTTTGTGATGGATATAATTTTAAACCACCTCCTGAAACATATATATCATATATGCTTTTAAACATCAGTACAGAAATGAACTTACAACCTGTGATGTGACTCTAGAATATTGTTAACCCAAAGCCTGATACTTGGAATTTTTTTTTTTTTTAAGTCCAGAGACTCCTCCTGAACACTTTTTAGTTGTCTATCTCAATGATAAACTAAGGTCAGTTTCTAACTTGAATCTCAGAAATGTTTATATAAGCAAAGATTTCCAGTGAATCCAGAGAACAGAAAGTCTTTTATTCCCCAATTTTGGCTGTATTTTCATCTAAGAGACACTAACAAATGCAGCAGAAAATTATACAAACCCTAGTTTCAGGGCTTTATCTAGCTGATCAGAGACAGAGTCAGGGGTCAATATGATATTAAGTTCAAGATCAAACTAAAGATATGAGGAGTAGTAGCTGAAATTTGTCTAGAATCAGTAAACTTGGTCAATTTATTTTTAAAACAGGCTGCAATATTTTTATCCACTTTTCTTTTACTTAGAGAGATATTGAAAATCAATTTTGGTGAGATGTACAATCTAATATTTGGAGGCTGTAGTAAAATCACTTTCTATCTCTACACGTTGTTATGTTTTAAGTGGGTTTAAAATGTAATATTCTAGGAAGAAATGATATTTTGATTCTGCTTCTAAGCTTATATGAGGTCTAGGCCATGTAAACTTAATCAGTAAAAATTTTATTCTGCTTACATAGGAAAGAAAACCGGGGTTAAGAGATAAAGAAAAAAATGGCATTTATTATTGGAAAACAATTCAGTGGATTTCTTTTTCTCATGAAAAGAAGGCACACACATATGTGTTCACTCTCAATATCTCTTTGGTTCAAAAAGTCAGATTCTTGATCACAGAGTCTTGCTGAAAAGATGGAGACTGGGAGCACTAAGCAAATGGGCTAGTGAGAGACAACAAAATAAGGAAAGAAAAAAGGGAAAAGAATAAAGGGAGGAGAGGAGAGAGGAGGGAAGAGGGAAAAAGAAAGGAATGAGACTGGGGTGAGTGGGGGAGGGTACCAGAGGAAGGGAGGAAGAGAAGAGGAAAAAGACAGCTCAGAAAACAAAGCCTTTATGTGGACTGCAGGGCACTATTTGTTGAGCCTATTCAAGGGCAGAAATCAAGCACAAAAGTCTTTTAACATCAAAGAAGAATGATTCACATTTCATGAGTTTGTTCGTTTGGGTACAACCTGTGTTTGTCCATCTTTTCATTAATTGACTCAACTATTTCAAAGTATTTATTTAGAATCTTCCATGTTTTAAATTATTTGCTAGGCCCTGAGGATATTTTGGACAGGATAAAGATGTTTCCTCCTTTCCTGGAATGGTACAGTCTGTCAAGGTTAGTAATCTAGGATTTGATTAATTCCCAAATGAGAATAGGCCATGCTTAAAGCATAATATTTTTCTATATTACCATATACTCCTAATAAGGGCAACTAAGTGTAACTATAAAATATCTTAAGTTTCACGTGTCATAAAAACTGAAGTTTCAACTTCAGAATCTAAGATTTGATCACTTTCTTTAGATACTTTAGATAATAGGCATTATGTTCTTACAAAGTGCTTTCTAAAATATACATGGCTTATGAAGATGCTAAGTATTGGATTTCACTGTGAATATAAGATTTCTAGAAGGGACTGACTCAGACAAAATTGATGAGGAATCTGTCACTTAATGATAAATCTAGAGACAATCCAGGGCTGGTGAGGTCTAGTAATCCCCCAATATCTTTTTGCCTTTCTACTCTGCCATCTTCAGGGAAAACCAGGCAGTCACACAGTGACAGCCATGAGTGTGAAAGGAAATAGAAATACAAGTAGCCAATAGTCAATGTGGTCAGGTGTGTGTGTGTGTGTGTGTGTGTGTGTGTGTGTGTGTGTGTGTGTGTGTGTGTGTGTGTGTGTGTGTGTGTGTGTGTGTGTGTGTGTGTGTGTGTGTGTGTGTGTGTGTGTGTGTGTGCGTGTTTAAGTACTTCCCCAGAAGCCCCAGTGACAGGTTATAAGGTCAGGTCAAGCAGTAACCTTAGCTACAAAGAAGGACAGCAGATGTATTTTTTGAGCTGAGTAGATTTCCTCTTTGTTATACAAGTAATGAATAAGAAATGAGCGATTTCCCCATCACACAGTGATACATCTTAATTGGTTACACCTGAGTGTTGACAGTTGCATGAAGCAAGCAAACTATTTGCTGAAACATGGGAATCTAAAAAAACTGCAGTTCCTCCCAGTTTTCTCTGGGACTCTGTAAGACACACACACACACACACACACACACACACACACACACACACACACACTGTCTAATATCCATTCATTACATAATTAGCTCTCTCCTAAGGAGTCTGTAAAAATGCTACAGTGAATACAATAGGTATTCTATTAATATCTTGACAGCAGAAAAGAAAAAGTCAAATACTTCTAAACCAATGGGTTTATGACTTTAAGCTATACTTAGCTTATTTTTTGTTACCAAATCAAGTGGCAAAAGAAAAAGAGCTAAAAGAATAGAAAAAAAATATGGAGTGCGATTACTGTCTGACATGGTTGAAAACGATGAAGATTCATTACAGCTAATGCTTTGAGCATCTTTACTGAGCAACAACAGATTACTCATAAATAACCCAACACAAAGTGTAATATTGGTTACCATCATTTTAGTTAAAAGATGCTAAAGGCTTATTAGATAACCATCTGTATCTTGGCTTTTGCAGGCTAGAGTCCCTTGAGACAACACATAACACTTGATCTTAGTCAAAGGCCAAGAGGAAACAGTCATGATACATTTGAAAACATATTATGGATCTATAGCACGTACTCAATTATGAGTAGATAGAGCAGCAAAAAATTGTAAACATATGCTACTATAAATTATTTTAATATTTTTAGGAGAACAAAGACCACTAAGCTTATACTTCATTTCTGAACTTTGTGCTTTCCAGTAACCTTATTGTTTACTATATAATTCAATAAATAATATCTCATTTCTCTCATGTTACCATTGTAATGAATAAACTTAGATATTTCTAGTAAAATCGGATTTCTAATTCATCATTAATCTATTTTTTAAAAGTCTACAATATTCAAAAGGTCTACAGTTGGTAACAGAATATTAGGTCTTTTTTCTAGAAACAAAAGTTTATGAATTTTAAATTATAGATTTCAAACTCTGAGGAGGATATATGAATTATCCAAATACAAAAAAGCTATCCTTAGTTATTATGATTTTTTAAACTGTAATTTGTACTTTCTATACCTTGAAGATTTTTAGCTGTGATTTTTCAAGTGAATTCTTTCTCACTTATAAAAATACATGGACATTCCTTTATTTTGGTGAAGTTGCTTGGTACTATATAAAACTGCTACCCTTGAAGAGTTGGGAGAACAAAGACAACACGAGTTGGAACTGAACATCTCATGAAGAATACATTGTCTTCTCCAGCTTCCACTGCAATGGGCATTTGCTTTGTCTCATTAAAAGTACAACTAGTTCCTTGGTATACATTTTTTATTTCACTTTTATAATTTCCATCTAAAGAAGAAAACAATATTATTCCTACTCATACAAGTCTGGCATGGATATTTAGCAACATTTGGCCTTTGTTGACAATCAACTTAAAAAAATGGAACCATGGAGAGATTAAGGAAAACTCCTATGTAACAGGTACTGTTCTAAGCCCTTTATAACTACTTCTCTCATTTCAATCCTTCAGCAAACCAACAAGGTAAGTATATTTACTGCTTAATTATTATCATCATGTCACAGATAGGAAACTGAGGCATCAACTATTAAGTGACTTTTCTTTAGTAACACAATAGATATCATTGAAGGCAAACTATTTAGTATCACAGTAATTCAAGTCAATGCCCCAATCAGTAATGTTAAAGAAGCTGACATTGAATGGTTCTATGAAGACCTACAAGAACTCCTAGAACACCAAAAAAAAAAAAAGTCCTTTTCATCATAGGGGAATAGAAAGCAAAAGTAGGAAGTCAAGAGACACCTGGAGTAACAAGAAAATTTGGCCTTGGAGTACAAAATGAAGAAGGGCAAAGGCTAACAGAGTTTGGCTGAGAGAACACACTGGTCATACAAAACACTCTCTTCCAACAACACAAGAGAAGATTCTACACATGGACATCACCAGATGGCCAATACCGTAATCAGATGGATTATATTCTTTGCAGAAAAAAATGGAGGAGCTCCATACAGTCAGGAAAAAAAAAAATACCAGGAGCAGACTGTGGCTCAGATCATGAACTCCTTATTGCCAAATTCAGACTTAAATTGAAGAAAGCAAAGAAAACCACTAGACCATTCAGGTATGACCTAAATCAAATCCCTTATGAGTATTCAGTGGAAGTGACAAATAGATTCAAGGGATTAGATCTGATAGAGTGCCTGATGAACTATGGACGGAGGTTCCTGACATTGTACAGGAGGCAGAGATCAAGACCATCCTCAAGAAAAAGAAATGCAAAAAGGCCAAATGTTTCTCTGAGGAGGCCTTACAAATAGCTGAGAAAAGAAGACAAACTAAAGGTAAAGGAGAAAAGGAAACATATAGCCATTTGAACGCAGAGTTCCAAAGAATAGCAAGGAGAGATAAGAAAGCCTTCCTCAGTGATCAGTGCAAAGAAAAGAGGAAAACAATAGAATGGGAAATACTAGAGATCTCTTCAAGAAAATTAGAGATTACCAAGGGAACATTTCATGTGAAGATGGGCACAATAAAGGACAGAAATGGTATGGAACCAACAGAAGCAGAATATATTAAGAAGAGGTGGCAAGAATACACAGAAGAACTATACAAAAAAGATCTTCATGACCCAGATAACCACGATGGTGTGATCACTCACCTAGAGCCAGACATCCTGGAATGCGAAGACAAGTGGGCCTTAGGAAGCATCACTATTAACAAAGCTAGTGGAGGTCATGGAATCCCAGCTGAGCTATTTAAAATCCTAAAAGATGATGCTATGAAAGTGCTGCACTCATATGCCAGCACATTTAGAAAACTCAGCAGTGCCCAAAGGTCTGGAAAAGGTCAGTTTTCATTCCAATCCCAAAGAAGGGCAACACCAAAGAATATTCAAACTACCACGTAATTGGGCTCACCTCACACATTAGCAAAGAAATATTCAAAATTCTCCAAGCCAGGATTCAACAGTACATGAACCATGAAATCTCAGATTTTCAAGCTGGATTTAGAAAAGACAGAGGAACCAGAGATCAAATTGCCAACATCCACTGGATCATAGAAAAAGCAAGAGAATTCCAGAAAAACATCTACTTCTGCTTTATTGATTACACCAAAGCCTTTGACTATGTGCATCAAAACAAACTGTGGAAAATTCTTCAAGAGATGGAAATACCAGACCACCTAACCTGCCTTCTGAGAAATCTGTATGCAGATCAAGAAGCAATAGTCAGAACCAGATGTGGAACAATGGACTGGTTGCAAATAGGAAAAGGAGTATGTCAAGGCTGCATATTGTAACCCTGCTTATTTAACTTATATGCAGAGCACATCATGCAAAATGCCAGGCTGGATGAAGCACAAGCTGGAATGAAGATTGCTGGGAGAAATATCAATAACCTCAGATATGAAGATGATACCACCCTTATGGCAGAAAGTCAAGAGGAACTAAAGAGCCTCTTGATGAAAGTGAAAGAGGAGACTGAAAAAGCTGTCTTAAAACTCAACATTCAGAAAACTAAGATCATGGCATCTGGTCCCATCACTTCATGGCAAATAGATGGGGAAACAATGAAAACAGTGACAGACTTTTTTTCTTGGATTCCAAAATCACCTCAGATGCTGACTGCAGCGTCTTTTAACGCTTACTCCTTGGAAGAAAAGCTATGACCAACCTAGACAGCATATTAAAAACCAGGGACATTACTTTGCTGACAAATGTCTGTCTAGTCAAAGACATGGTTTTTCCAGTAGTCATGTATGGATGTGAGAGCTGGGCTATAATGAAAGCTGAGCACCGAGAACTTATGCTTTTGAACTGTGGTATTGGAGAACACCCTTGAGAGTCCCTTGGACTGCATGGATATCAAACCAGTCAATCATAAAGGAAATCAGTCTTGAATATTCATTGGAAGGACTGATGCTGAGGCTGAAAGTCCAATACTTTGGCCGTCTGATATGAAGAATGGACTAATTGGGAAAGACCCTGATCCTGGGAAAGGTTGAAGACAGGAGCATAAGGGGATGACAGGGGATGAGATGGTTGGATGGTATCACCGACTTGATGGACATGAATTTGAGCAAGCTCCAGGAGTTGGTGATGGACAAGGAAGGCTGGCACGCTGCAGTCCATGGGCTTGCAAAGACTCAGGAATGACTGAGCGACTGAACTGAACTGAGGTAAGCACTGAAACCTGAAACTGTGAGTAGAGGTCCTGTGTCCATCGCCAATGTGTAGTAAGATCTTCTTAAAAACCAAATTCAGTCCAATTTAGTCAACAGTCAACATAAGTTTTTAATGTGCAAATCATTGCTGCAAAGTTTGCTGAAGTTTCAATCCTCAGAGAAAGCAATCCACATCAAAACTAGTAATAGAAGGCATAATATAACAAGACTAATAATAGAAAGTGGTAAGGTAAAATATTAAAGGAGAAATGAGATAAGTGATAAAGTACTTTGTAGCCACCTATAAGAGAAATATCATGAAAAATGTTCAGGTATACTAAATTTACTAGGAACAAATTTAGACTAATGGAGTTAGCTTTTTTTTCCTTATATGTACTCTAAAGACAGGAGATCAAATTCCACCTCTGCCACTCATCGGTGATTTTAGGAATATTATTTATCCTCCTTGAATTTCAGTTTCTTGTGAGATTTAGAAACTGGACATATATTAGAGAGTAAAACAAAGATTAAGTGTTTAAGGCATGAATATTTTATGCTATGAAATGTATTATAGTAGAAGTATTAAATTTCAAGCTTTTTTCATCTATTATTTCACTTTCCACTATAATGTGTATTATCTCATATGACAATGTTGAATCTGAAAGTAGCGAGTGATAAACAGTTAAGACTCAAATGTCTTTTTAAAACCAAATTTCAAAATTTATTCACTAGCCAGAAAAGTCACAATAGGCACTATCTATATCCCCTATATTTTCACATTTGAAAAAAATCATTCTAATTTTCTCTAGTTTCAAGGAGATAATTACAGTTATGTAGAAAAACTGATCTTTTCCTACCTATAATTATGTCAATGAAACAGCTACTCATATCATCTATAAACAAATTTATTTTCCTCTCTTTTAAAAACTGTTTTTTTCATTAAAATACTATGCCTTATTTTAGAATACTGAAGTTTGGCTCTGCTACTATTTTTATGAACACTTTCCTTTTAAATTTTGTTATTAAAGAAGAGCTTTTATGAATCAAAGATCCAAATCTTTCCTTGTAGACAAAATTATAACATCCTACCAATTACAAAATTCTGGAGTGTGGAATGATCACATCATACAGCCACTGCTGATAAATCAGCTGCATTTTCTACTATTTCTATATAAAGCAACTTGATTGAACTACCATAAATACCAAATCATCTCCATCCTCAGTGGGGAATTTGGGTCGTGTGCTTCCCAGTTGATGAGACTTGAACGGCATTACAACAAAGCTTAAACAAGCTTTTACTCTAAAAATTTGTCAGGATCGTTGTTTCATTAAGCAGCATGCAAACATCAGATGCTTTAGCACTTTTAGACAGAGTAGTTAAGCCCCTGATCAAGACTTATGGGTGATCTTCCTTAATGTGGATTTACCAATCTGATTATTCCCAAAGTCATGCCTCTTTATTTGCCTAAAATAACAAATACAGTTTTCTATTTGATTTACCTGTTCAGGACTCCCCATGACTAACAATGCAAAGAGTAGACTCATTGGAAAAGTCCCTGCTGCTGGAAAAGACTGAAGGCAGGAGGAGAAGGGGATGACAGATGACGAGATGGTTGAATGGTATCACCAACTCGATGGACATGAGTTTGAGCAAGCTTCAGGAGATGGTGAAGGATAAGGAACCCTGGCATCTGCAGTTTATGTGGTTGCAGAGAGTTAGATACAACTGAGCAGCTGGACAACAACAAATTGTTAAGATGACAAGGAAATTTTACATCAGGGCTCAATAATCTGAAATCTGTAACCAATTTTATTTCCCTATCTTTTTCTTCTCTCCCTCTCTGTAGCATTGTATTCTACAGACACATTTAATGCAAATATGTGTTTTTTGCAGATATCTAAATTATAATCTTACTTCTATTTGGAAGAAGACCTAGGTATAATATGATAGGTTTGATGTTTCTTCAGTTCACTCAAATTAAATTTTGTTTCTATAGTTGGACATAATTTCCTCCTCCTTTATAGTCAGTGTTTTGAGAATCTCTCTGTGTTTAGAAATATTGTCATCTTGGGGCATCCCTTAGGAAAAAGATGACATAACAATCAAAATTTGTCTTTTGTATTGCCATATTTCTCATATTACTTTCTTTCCCATTTGTGATTCCTCTTCTGCTATTTAAAGCATACAGCCTACAGCTTCTTTACTTAATCCAGGTAAATCTCATTTGTAACTGTTTTCCATTCCCATAAATTACAAACCCATTCTAATGATATATTTTGAAAACATATCTGGTTCACCAACATGCTCAAATGTCATTCCTCCCAGTCCTCATTCTTACAACCTAAAATCCCTGGATATCATAAAAAAAAAGCATACGAACATTCTGAAAGGTGGAAAGAAGAAAGAAGACTGCCTAAAGACTTCACAGACATAATGGTGAGTCACCTGCATTTCCTGTACTTCATATGTCCTAGACAAGGCACTGCAGAGACCACCACCTAGAATTGTCAACAGGCACATAGCAGAAAAGTTCAAAGAAAAGTCTATTATCCCTATGAAAAATCCCCACATAAAATAAAAACCAACCAAAAAAAAAAAAAAGCACATACACACAAACCAAAACAAAAACCACATACAAACAAACAGACAGAACAGGGCAATCTAATGACAGAACGTGTTTGTCAATACTTGCCCTATTCCAACCAAACACCAACAGAAAAACCATATTATAGTATTTTAAGATGTTAGAATTGGGAGAAACTAGGAAAAAGGTACTTGGAATCTATGTTATTTCTTAGAATTGCATGGAATTCTACATTTTCTCCATATAAAATTTTAATTAAAAATGGGTATTTTGTTTCAAGTTCTGTGCTACCTGCAGATTAACATATCTAAGTGTTTTTGTATTTCAACAGATATCTAAGCCTTAGAATAGAAGTTTAAAGTGCTCATAGAAGTTCTACCTTCAAGCAATAGGACGGAGAAGGCCCTTTCTCACAGAGCCAAGTTACTTCTGAAATCTTGTATATTATTTGTTTGCTCAGTGAAATTTCATGAGGATTTATTATTTGCCTAGTTGCAAGATTATAGAGGTAACTATACGATGGTTCTTATCTACTAATCATGCATAACTTTGTGGTAAACACATACATAAATTACAATTATATTGTCAAGTGCCAAATACAAATGTATATAAGGAGAACACACCTATGAGAACAGAGAACAGGGAAGGGATACCATAGGTGGCAGCCAATTCCACATAGAGGTAGCTGACTTTACTTTGGCAAAAAAGTATGTGTAGCAATAATAGTTGACCTGATGATGTTTGCAAAGTTCTTCCACTAAGTTTACACCACACTCTAAATATCCATTCTACAGGAGTCTATCAGTGCCTGGTGCCATCTTAAATAGTGCAGATATTACTGATGGCATGCTTTAGCAGTTTATAGCCACATTCTTGTTCAATCTAACAAACATTTTATTAAAGTGTGTCTTGTTGTTGTTCAATTGCTAAGTCATGTCTGACTCTGCAACTTCATGGACTGAAGCATGCCAGGCTTCCCTGTCCTTCACCATCTCCTAGAACTTGCTCAAACTCATGTCCTTTGAGTCGGTGATGCCATCCACCATCTCATCCTCTGCCTCCCCTTTCTCCTGTCACTCTCAGTCTTTCACAGCATCAGTGTTTTTTCCAAAGAATTTTTTCTTCGCATCACTTAGCCAGAGTATTGGAGTTTCAGCTTCACTCCTTCCAATGAATATTCAGGATTGACCTCCTTTAGGACTGACTGGTTTAATCTTCCTGTTGTCCAAGGGACTCTCAAGAATCTCCTCAGCACCACAGTTAGAAAGCATTGATTCTTCAGTGCTCAGTCTTCCTTATGGTCCAATTCTCACATCTGTACATGACTACTGGAAAAACCATAGCTTTGACTATACAGACCTTTGTCGGCAAAGTTACGTCTATGCTTTTTAATATGCTAATTTGTCATAGGCTTTCTTTGAAGGAGCAAGAGACTTTGAATTTCATGGCTGAAGTCAGTGTCAGTAGTGATCTTGGAGCCCAAGAAAATAAATTCTGTCTCTGTTTCCACTTTTTCCCCATCTATTTGCCATGCAGTGATGGGACCAGATGCCATGATCTTAGTTTTTTGAATGTTGAGTTTTAAGACAACATTTTTTTTGTCTCCTCTTTCACCCTTATCAAGAGGTTCTTTAGTTCCTCTTTGCTTTTTTGCCACTAGAGTGGTATCATCTGATTATCTGCGGTTGTTGATATTTCTCCTGGCAATCTTGATTCCAGCTTGTGATTCATCCAGCCTGGCATTTAATATGATGTACACTGCATGTAAGTTACCTAAGCAGGGTGAGAATATACAGCTTTGACATACTCCTTTCCCAATTTGGAAGGAGTCCATTATTCCATGCCTGGTTCTAACTGTTGCTTCTTGACTTGCATACAGCTTTCTCAGGTATGCCTGGAAGTATTTAAAATAAATCTGTTATTAATGTTATTTTAAAGCTGTAGAAATAATTTGGAAAGTACTGAAGATAAATATGGGAAAAAATATATTTGGAAGATGAATTGAACACCTATGAACTTAAGTTTTGGAAAATATTTGAATCATAGGTATTTGAATAAAAATTATATGTTAGAAAACCAACATTCTTTCAAACTTTTGGAGCATTCATATGTTTTCAGTTTTCATTGATTGTGTAAACCTACTTACAGTCAATCAAATTTTCCTCACTCTGTTAACCTTCAGAGTATTTTATACCCTTTGTCCATATTATTCAGCTCTTTATATCTCTTGTAATTTTCACTGAATGATAAATACTGTGACTAATACAGAGTATCTATATTTTGTTTTGTTTTCCTTAAAACACTTTTATTCTTACCAGCAATTTTATCTGAGAACCATCTTGATCCATAGTTAGTGATGGTTTCACCTTTGTCATGGCAGGTCAGGTAATAATAAAAAAAAAAAAATTCTAGGGCTATTGTCATGTCCTAAGGAAGGAACTTTCTGGGTTTCACCTGACTGGCTTGAGTACTCACTGACATCTCTTCATTCTGGGTGGTTGGAATTCTAACATCTTTCAACCTGTTTGAGTTCCTCAAGTTTTTGAGATTCTATTTCCCCAGTAGTTGCTGGTTGCCTGTCCTTACAGGTTGCACACATTTACAGCCAAAAAGCTCCAGGCACTCTAAGTAGCCCCCTCTTATCCAGTACTGCTTCTTGAAAATGTTAGCTTCCTCAGCCTCCCCAAACTCATTGCTGTTTTCCCACATCAATAAGACTCATATATCCTCCTTCTATTTCTCCTTGATGCACTGTGTTCTAGAAGTTTCCTCCATATCAAGATCCTGTGCAAACATAAGGCTCATTTATTTCTTTTTTCATAAGAACCACATTTCTGACTCCTATTTTCCAACATCTAAAAAATAGTTATAGATTTATCCAGTTTCCCAGTGTTTTTTTCAAAGGGAAGGCTAATCCTAGTCCAGTATCTCGGTCATGGTCAGAGGCAAAAGTCTCTGGATTCATTTTGAAGAGAGAGTTTACATGATTTGCTCATGAACTGGTTATGAGAGATGAAGACAAGTCAAAAATTACTATAGGCTTTTTTCCTTGTTTAGTTAGAATGATAAAGCTGCCATGATTGCTGAAGGAGAAACAAGGTTTTATCTGTTTCTGTGATGAGAATGAGTTTCATACATTTTGGGTTTGAAGTATCTATTAAAATCCATATAGATACACTATCTAGGGAGTTAGACATAATTATCCTAAATTTCGGGAACGAGAAGGAGGATAGTGTTTTAATTTGGTAGTTCTCAGTGTGTAGAAAATACAAAAGTCTTGAGACTATCAAATATTCCCCTAAGGGTCACATATACTTAGAAAAAAGACATGGTAAGTAGATCTAAGACCTTAGACCTATTTAGACACTTTTTAATAGAAAATGAGCTGTTATTTGAATCATTTTTAAATAAAATTATTTTATTTAACTTTACTTTTCTACTGGGTCAGTGGTAAAGAATCTCCCTGTCAAAGCAGGAGATGCAGGTTTGATCCTTGGGTCAGGAAGATCCCCTGGAGAAGGAAATGGCAAGACACTTCAGTATTCTTGCCTGGAAAAACCCATAGACAGAGGAGCCTGGTAGGCTATAGTCCATGGGGTCACAAAAGAGTCAGATGTGACTTAGCAACTAAACAACAGTGACTTTTCTACAATTTTGATAGTACATTAGTGGTAGAACTTTTCTTTTTGTTTTTCTTTGAAGTTGGTGCCAAAGGGCACAGTAACAGGGAGGCAGAAATTAAGAGGGAAAAGACTAGAGACGATTGAAAACATTAAAATAGATGTTATTGAGATAGTGAGCTCAGATTCATTATTTTTTCTTTTGCCATGCTATGTTATCGGCCCTTCAGGGGCTAGGTCATTTTGTTTTGGTTTTTCTTGCTCTGTGATTAGTAGTACAGAACAAACAACAGCCAACTTTTACATGTCCACAGCTAAGTGCTTATTCTAAGTGCTTTATTAAACTATATTTCACACTAAGAGGACACTTATTATAAGATGCACCATTATTAGTGAACCACTAAGAAAGAAACATCAAGAAACATCTAAGCTGTGACTTATCATCAAATCTATTGTGCATCTCAACATTAACATATACATTAACATGAAAAAATGCACCTTAGCATTTTTGTATAATTACATATTTTTTAAACTTCTGTTCATTTTATGGAGGAAAAAGACAAAAAGATGGAAGAGGAACAGAAATGAAAAAGGCAAAATATACATATGCTTGAAGAGTGCAAGAGGTGTTCAACAAAATATAAGTGAACGAATGTTTCATCCTCTCATTTCTGAGATAAACGCTTACAAGAGGAGACTTCCCGGAAAAGTCCCAGGTGAGACTAGTTTAGTTTTGAATTTAATAAAATATAGCTCTTGGAATACATCAAGAAAAATAAAGTTATTCAATTTAATTGCATTTGGCTCCATACTGGTTTCAAGTTACTTCACACTGTGGATAATGTTACTTTTTAAGCCATGGACAAAAGTGATTTCTGTTTGGTTCCATACCAAACTAATGTTAGCATTTTAATAATTGAATTTGAAATTGCTTTCTTTTGTTTACTGAAGCAGTAGAAGTTCCATCACAAGACTGTAAATCACTTAGGAAGTAATAAAGATGCTTCTACAGTAGGATCTACAGTAATATCTGTGTGTTTTATGAAAACAAGTCATTTAAATTTTTATTCATAATACTTTATATGTAATCTTTGAAAGAATTATATCATGAGCACAATTCCTAGTAGTCAATGATCAAATGTTTGTGTCCCATATATCATGAGCACAATTCCTAGTAGTTAATGATTAAATGTTTGTGTCCCACCAAAATCTGTATGTTGAAGACATAAATCCCAATGTAATGGTATTTAGGAGGAAGGGCCTTTGGAGAATAACTAGGGTTAGATGAGGTCATGACAGTGTGATCCTCAGGGTGAGATTAGTGCCCTCAAAAATAGAGGCTAGAGAGCCTGTTCTCCTCACCTGCTCCCCACCCACGTCTCTCCACCATTTGATGACAAGGCAAGAAAATAGTTTTCTGTAAGCCACAAAGAGAGTCCTAACCATAACTTGATCACACAGAACTGGCATCCTGGTTTAAAACTTTCATTCAGAATGATGAAAAATAAATGGCTATTGTTTAAGCCACCAAATCTTTGGTTATTTGTTACAGCAACCTAAGTTAAGATATTGATATTGGATTGGATTTATTTATATTTGATATTTATTGATATTGGATTTATTCTTTTAGTTAGATTTCTTAGTAGATTCCTAAAGGCCTAGATTTTTAAGTGAAATAAAAATTTGTAAATCTCTCCTAGATGTTTCCATTAGATAGTATATCTGAGAGTTAAGAAACAGTTTTTGAGTTGATAGCAAAGGTAGTGTTTTGCATGATAAAATTTGTGTAATCTGTGTTAGAGTCGAAGTAATTAGCGTTCTAAAGTAGTAAAGGTCATTCATCAATTACTGCTTTCTAAGTTAAATATAATTAAGAAATAAAATTAGATAAAAGAATCTGACAAATAAATCCATTTGGCTATATCAATATGCACAATTCACTATCCAATAAAATTTGTCACTGTAACATAAAAAATACCAGGCTTCCATGCTGGCTCAGATGGTAAGGAATATGCCAGTGGTGAAGGAGACCTGGGTTTGATTCCTGGGTCAGGAAGATTCCCTGGAGAAGGGAAAGGTTACCCACTCCTGTATTCTGGCCTGGAAAATCCCATGGACAGAGGAATCTGTTGGGCTGTCCATGGGGTCAAAAAGAGTTGGACATGACTGAGCAACTAACACTTTCACTTTTCATAACATATGAAAAGTTCCTGAACATATGGGAGTAGGATTCAAAGCCCACTTTCAAAGGAACTTTGATACTTGGTCTGTATTTACTCCTCTGACAAATTTCAGGGAACCATATACAGTGGTCAGCTTGAGCTCTGACCAGGTACACAGGAAGGATGAGGCATTAAGCAGAGTATTACCTCCTCACTTATACTCTCCAGTAAGTTAGCCATTAGATAACATAGCATAAAAATACAGCTAGTTTCTCTTTGATTTATGACTATCAAGTCTAGTACAGAGACCTTTGAGTAAAATTCCTATAAAAATCCAGTCACAGTAGGGCCTTATAAAAACTCAGCCAGTTATCTCCATTTCAAGAAGTTATTCAACCCAAATCCCCAAGCAGTTTAAGTTCAGTTCGGTTCAGTCTCTCAGTCATGTCTGACTGTTTGCAACCCCATGGACCACAGCACACCAGGCCTCCCAGTCCATAACCGTTAACTCCTGGAGCAAGCAATGTAAAGATACCTTTAAAAATAGATGGTGCACAATTGCTACATTAATTCCTGTAACATATCATTTCTATTAAAAACCTTATATAATGTGCTCTATTCATCTGCTAAACAACAACAAAAAAAAACCAGGAAATAACGAGCAGCTTAATTTTTATAGATGACAAGATGAAGTGATGATTGTCATACATTTTTTTTTAACTGAGCTAATCTGCATCATTTTTCTTCCTAGTCATTCCCATGTATTATTTTATAACAAAAATCCCACATATGAGAAAAAAACAAAATGATTATATGGAGGAATATTACTAATCTTGAAATGAGAAGTAATATTTGGCCAAAAAGAACATTAAAAAGACACTTAAACTCCTCAAAAAATTAAAAATAGAGATAGCATATGTGCTAGCAATTATACTTCTATATACCCAGAAGTATACAGAAGATACCGTTTGTATCAACAGGGGTCCAGGAACCACTAGCGATAACAGTTTGGGGATACTCAGGTCCCATATTAGGACTTCTGCATCTGTAGTTCTGTATCTGTCATTCTATATCTGCAGATTCAACCAAAACTAACCACAGAGCTAGTTCTGAAGGTAATTATTGAAAAAATCCACACGTAATTAGACCCCCAAAGCTCAGACTTATGTTGTTCAAGGGTCTAGTGTGTATCAGAAGGAAACTAAATATGTCAAAGGGATATCTTTTCCTCATATGTTCATTGCAGCATTATTTGCAGTAACCAAGACTTGGAAACAACCTAAGTATCCAAGGATGGCTAAATGGGTAAAGAAGTTGCCAGCATATGTATGTATATGTGAAGTATTTTTAGCCGTAAAAAGGAGAAAATCATATCATTTGTGACATTATCGATGGGCTTTGAGGGCATTATACTAAGTGAAATAAGTCAGAAAGAGAAAGACAAATACTGTATAATCTCACTTATGTGTGGAAAGTTTTTTTGTTTGAAAGAAACCCATAGTATAGGAGGTAGTTTTGTGGTTATCACAGATGGGGAGTCGGTAGAAGGAGAGGCAATTGGATGAAGGGATCAAACTGTACAAATTCCCAGTTATAAGTAAGCCCTAGAGATATAATGTACAACATGAGCACTAGTAGTTAGTACTGCTGTGGGACACACATGAAGTTGCTAAAGGCATAAATCCTAAGAGTTCTTGTCAGAAGGAATTTTTTTTTTATCTTTATGGGATGATACATTAACTAGACTTATTGTGGTAATTATATCACAATGTATGCAAGTCGAATCATTGTGTTGTACATATCAAACCTATTCAGTGTTGTATGTCAATTATACTTCATTAAAATGGGGGAGAAAGCAAAAAAAGACCAATAAATTCTAGCAAGACTATTTTGTAACTCAGAATTGTCATATATCTGACTTATGTACAATAAGATGGGAGCAGGAATGATGAATGCAACTTTATAATCACTCCTGTAAAAGAAAACTGCTCACTATTCAAGTCTGCTTTCTGGCATTAAATCTGATTCAAATGTGTCATGGTAAGGTCAACATCCTGAGGAATGGTAAAGCAACAATGTAGAAAATACCTCTTCCCTCAAAGTCATATGGCAGCATTTTTAAAACAGAAGACTATTATATTATTTTGTTTTAAGTCACTGCTATCTGTTTGCAGTTAAAGAACTTAGTCAACATCTTATGTAATAAGATCATTTTTTTGTATTTTCAAAATAGTATATATATGTATATATATATATACACATATATATAGCATAACTACGAACAAAGCTAGTGGAGGTGATGGAATTCCAGTGGAGCTATTTCAAATCCTCAAAGGTGATGCTGTGAAAGTGCTGCACTCGAAATGCCAGCAAATTTGGAAAACTCAGCAGTGGCCACAGGACTGGAAAAGGTCAGTTTTTGTTCCAATCCCAAAGAAAGGCAATGCCAAAGAATGCTCAAACTACCACACAATTGCACTCATCTCACATGCTAGTAAAGTAATGCTCAAAATTCTCCAAGCCAGGCTTCAGCAATACATGAACCGTGAACTTCCAGATGTTCAAGCTGGTTTTAGAAAAGGCAGAGGAACCAGAGATCAAATTGCCAATATCCGCTGGATCATCGAAAAAGCAAGAGAGTTCCAGAAAAATATCTATTTCTGCTTTATTGACTATGCCAAAGCCTTTGACTGTGTGGATCACAATAAACTGTGGAAAATTCTGAAAGAGATGGGAATACCAGACCATCTGACCTGTCTCTTGAGAATCCTGTATGCAGGTCAGGAAGCAACAGTTAGAACTGGACATGGAACAACAGACTGGTTCCAAGTAGGAAAAGGAGTACGTCAAGGCTGTATATTGTCACCCTGCTTATTTAACTTATATGCAGAGTACATCATGAGAAACGCTGGGCTGGAAGAAGCACAAGCTGGAATCAAGATTGCTGGGAGAAATATCAATAACCTCAGATATGTGGATGACACCACCCTTATGGCAGAAAGTGAAGAAGAACTAAAGAGCCTCTTGATGAAGGTGAAAGAGGAGAGTGAAAAAGTTGGCTTAAAGCTCAACGTTCAGAAAACTAAGATCATGGCATGTGGTCCCATCACTTCATGGGAAATAGATGGGGAAACAGTGGAAACAGTGTCAGACTTTATTTTGGGGGGCTCCAGAATCACTGCTGATGGTGATTGCAACCATGAAATTAAAAGACACTTACTCCTTGGAAGCAAGGTTTTGGCCAACCTAGATAGCATATTTAAAAGCAGAGACATTACTTTGCCAACAAAAGTCTGTCTAGTCAAGGCTATGGTTTTTCCAGTGGTCATGTATGGATGTGAGAGTTGGACGGTGAAGAAAGCTGAGCGCTGAAGAATTGATGCTTTTGAACTGTGGTGTTGGAGAAGACTCTTGAGAGTCCCTTGGACTGCAAGGAAATCCAATCAATCCATCCTAGAGGAGATCAATCCTGGGTGTTCATTGGAAGGTCTGATGTTGAGGCTGAGGCTCCAATACTTTGGCCACCTCATGTGAAGGGTTGACTCATTGGAAAAGACCCTAATGCTGGGTAGGACTGGGGGCGGGAGGAGAAGGGAACGACGGAAGATGAGATGGTTGGATGGAATCACCAACTCGATGGACATGGGTTTGGGTAGACTCCGGGAGTTGGTGATGGACAGAGAGGCCTGGCGCGCTGCAATTCATGGGGTCGCAAAGAGTCGGACACGACTGAGCGACTGAACTGAACTGATATATATATATATATATATATATATATATATCATGTATATATATATGTATGCGTATATATATATACACGCATACATATATATACACACATATATATACACATATATGTATAAATATATATATACACACACATATATGTATATATATATATATACACACATATGTATATATATATATATATATACACACAGATAATAGAAATTTTAAAAGAGAAAAAAGCAAATATAAAATTGGACAGAATTGAACTAATATTTTATTGTAAAAAAGCTGATAGTCTTATCTTTTAGATATTTGAGTGTCTAAGAATTTCTTTAGACTTCACTATAAAATAATTTCTACATGTAAATAACATGCAATGTATATTGATTTTAAGTGAGTGGTTGCCTCATCTATTCCCATATATGTGAGTATCACAGAATTGGCGGAAAGTTAATATAGTAACATTATTGAGTTAGGAAAAATCCTCTAAAATTATTTTTTCAATCAACAAAGTATTAGCATCATTTCTCTGAGAGAAAGTCTAGATTTTAGCATCTTTTTAAATAGACTTAGACATCGTCATTGGAGAAGGAAATGGCAACTCATCGCAGTATTCTTGCTTGGGAAATCCCACAGACAGAGGAGCCTGGTGTGCTACAGTCCATAAGGTCGCAAAAGAGTTAGTTACAACTTAGCAACTAAACAACAAGACATAGTCAGATAGTTATAAACATAGACTTGGATAAAATTCTCAGTCACAGTACCTAAGAAGGGACTTATTGTGGGTAAGGTTCAGGATCTAGAGTATCTGACTTTATACCTATGTAACATTATTTGGGAGAATTTCATAATCTGTGCAAATTTCACTTCCATCATATATAGAGTCAGCATGATAATATTAATAGAATCTAATGCATCAGTTTAGATGTGTATTAAGAGAGAATTCAGTGCTATAACTAGCACAAAGCTCCATAAAGATTAGTTTTTATTATGATACTGCTAATTTAGAGATGGGATACTAAGGTTAAATGGTAAAGAATGTATACCCAGGTTCCTCTCAATGGGCTTTAGATTTGAAGTTTGGGATTTACATGTGCCTATTACCATATTTAAAACAGATAATCAACAAGGACCTATTGTATAGCACAGGGAACTCTGCTCAATATTCTGTAATAGCCTAAAAGGGAAAAGAATTTGAAAAAGAATAGATACTTATATACGTATAATTGAGTCACTTTGCTGTACATCTGAAACTAACACAACATTGTTAATCAACTGTTCTCCAATATAAAATGAAAATTTAAAAAAAGAAAGCTAATGTGGAGTAACTGAAAAAGACTAAATAGTAGTTAATAAATTTTCATGCATTCAATTTGTCAGTAACTCAAAATTAGATAAGTGTCTTTGAATAAAAATATAATGAAATGCATATTTTAAAATACTGAGCCATGTCAAATTACACTTAATATGTATATTTAAAATTTATTGTGCTATAATGTTTTTATTGGCATGTTTTACTAATGTCCTATAATGATTCTTTGAGGCAAAGTGTCACCATAGATAGAATATTTTATGGCAGTATTTGGATTAAGTAAAAAGTAATTATTTTATTCCTAGTGTCATTCAGTATGAGAGACTTATTAATAACAAATCATTGGTAGACTTCAATGTAACAGCCATCTGGTATCACTGCACACTCTTAACAGAATACCTTCCAGAGGAAGGTACAGAATATTATAAGTGAGTTCTTCTTTGACAGAATTCTATGTGCATTTATATGATATATTTTATTTTTTATAGGTGGGGGAGGGATAGAGGTGGGATACGGAAGAACATATGAGTAAACCCAGTAGGGATACATTTAAATGGTGTTTTAATTATACATTATTCTAAGACCCAAGTGTTTAAGAAACCACATACATAATGTAATGCTTTATGTTATTGAAACTCATAGATTCATGTAAATATGAATTTTCTCTTTTCTTCTAAGCATGACTTTGATGCCTTCAGATATTAATTACCTCATTATTATTTTCCCCTAATTATCATTACCAAGCTTCTCATTAAAATGTAAGCTCCTTAACAGAGGATTCTTGCTTGTGTTTTTGTTTTTATATTGAAGTATAGTTGACTTACAATATTATATTAATTTAAGTCTGTTTGGTTCAGTCTTAAACCTATATACAGCAAATGGCCTTGCAACAAGAATGCCATCCTTTAATAAAGCTTTTAATAATTTTTTTTAATGAGACAATAAAAACATTAGACAAGGAAATACACTTAGGGATCATCTAGCCTAACCATCTCAGTTAGTAAAAAAAAAAAAAGTTGAGGCCAAGAGATGATAGATAGAATGCTTAAGATTATGGGAAAAAAACTATGGTAGATATTAAAAAGTCATGAGAGGACTGGTAATTTTAGTTTTTTTTTCTGTAAGTATTAATTAGACCAATATCCATTCTCTCTCTTTTCCTTTTATTAATAGAACATTGCACAATATTTCAAACCACTGCCTTTTTGATCATAGGGATCTCTATAATAAAAATGAGTTGGTTAAGTGAAAGAGCGAAAAGATATAAAACAAGTTTTCTTGTCTCCATGCATGATATTCCTGAAATATGCAATGGTTACTACTTCAAATAACTCAAAGTATATATTGATAGCATTTCCACAAATTCAAGTTTCAGTTTGAAAACTGAGGTTCCGAAAATGTCATGTCCAACATTCAAAGTTTTTAAATGGCTCAGAACTTTCTAGTTCAAGTGTGGAATTTCCTACTAAATAGCTGGATAACTATTAATATAAGTTATTTAGCATGGTTTTGGAATAATAAGTAATCATAATAAGCACTTCTACTTATATAGTTTCTATTGTCTTTCTCCCCTTCAAAAGTTCTACTTAGTGACTTGATTTCACAATTTTGCTTGCAGTTTGGTAAGGTCTTATGACTGTATCCACACAAATGAGATATGAACAGAGGTGGGAGGTGCAACTTTTAACATCTCATTACATTGCACTCTGTTTCCTCCCAAACAAAAGGTTAGAACACGGCCCTGCTAGTACTTTATCTTGGACCATTCAGACCAGGACAACCTTAGGAATGGCAGATTTTTAGGATATCTTAATTCATGAATAATGCCTTAGAATTAAGCCAACAAAGTCTTAGGTGTATGCAAAAGATAGGCAAGCATCATCTAACTTATCTGTTTCAGCCACTGCATGTCCATTGTTACTATATACATAACCATACATAGCCTATATGCTAACTAATATAATAATAAAGAAATCAAGAGAGACAGAGGGGATGTAACTTAAAGCAAGAGATCAAAATTCAGATCCTGGAAGCCAGGAGAAGTAGATGGCAAATAAAAGATTAAAAAATTGATAGGGAAATTAAAGTATCTATGAGAACAAGAGACTGGAAGCTACACATTTCTTATGGATACAGATAACCTATTTGGGGTATGGGTAAGAATATGAAATAGAGAACTTTAGAAAGTCAACTTCTTTTCTGGATATCTCAGAGAAATTTGGGTGGAAATAGGATAAAAATGTATTAATAGTGATAATGTGCTTTTAGATCAACAGGGGGATAAAAAAATGCATGAGAAACAGCAGGGCTAAATGAACACTGTACAGTGAGTATGTAAATCTAAGTATGAAAGAATTCTTTGGAAATCTACTCACTCAAGGACTCCTTCATTCAAAGAGCTTTTCAAAGGAGTGATTAAGGAGTAGGGCCTCAGTTTATATTATCTTGGTTGAATTAAATAGTATTTCAGAACCTCAGCTTTATCACCTGAAAGAGAATCATGACATGATGGGAAGTAAATGGCACATAAAAGTCTGTGATTATTCTTGTTGATATCATTGTTAGAGAAAATGAGGCAACTAATTCTCTGTAGAATCTGACATTATCAAAGTAAAATATGATAATTTATCTGTGCTTTGAAAATAAGTAGGTGTCTTTCAGGCAGAGAGGAAGATAGGATTTTTTTTAAAAAAGAAGTGTATATTGAGAGGCAAAGAATCAAGTAAGCACACCATACATCAAAGAAATTAATAGAGATTTACTAACTCTGCAACATAGGTCACAAAATAGAAAATAAATGAATAGATAGGTAGGGAAAAATTCTGAAGGATTGTATTTCCAAGTTAGAAATATTAGACATAATCCTATATGTTAAAAAAGCATATTTTTTAAACCAAAGAGTAATATTAAAGATATGTTTTATACAAAGAAATTCAAACTTCTTTAAGGTGGAGAAAAGAATAAAATGAAAGGTGAACTATAGGGAGATTGGGGAAAAAAAAGCTGTGGAAAGCAATCAGGCAAAAGACAATTGATGTTGGCTAAGTCAGGGGAAGGAATTGTACATTAAAAAAGTGATTGAATTGAAGAAATAATCCTGAAATTGGCTATCACTTTGTAAAACACTGAATGCAGGTTTCTATGTCTGTAGTTTGAGAAATTCATGATTCTAGTACCTAAAATTTAAAAAACTGAGGAAGGAACAGGTTTGTAGAAGAGAAATGAGCTCAGGAAGTTTTATAATAGCAAGTTGTTGTCAAGAGGGAGCTTCCCAGGTGGCATAGTATAAAGAATCCACCTGCTAATGCAAGAGACACAAAAGACACAGGTTCGATCCTTGAGTCAGGAAGATCTCCTGGAGAAGGAAATGGCAACTCACTCCAATATTCTTGCCTGGAAAATTCCAGAGACAGAGGAGCCTGGCAGGCTACAGTCCATGGGGTGGCAAAGAGTTGCATTGACTGAGCATCCATGTTGCCAAGAGTATATGGATGTGTTGTGTATATAAGATAGAAAGCTGCATTTGTAAGTAACAATTTCTTTTGATTTTTCTGTAAAGTTCACCTCATCTATCTGCATCCCTCTTCTTAAAGAGTTTGTATAGGAAACCACTCCTCACTCCTGAGAAGGAGCTGAATTTGAGTGGGAAGGAGCTCACTGTATGAAAAAGAATGGCCGGGGCAGTGTGGCTAGATGCTAGGGATAAAACTAGTAACCTACTGAATATGGTCTCTGCATTCAAGCATCACCAACTCAACAGACATGAATTTGAGGAAACTCTGGGAAATAGTGGAGGACAGGGGAGCCTGGCATGCATGGAATCACAAAGAGCTGGACTGAGCAACAATTCATGAAGCTGAGTTTTCAGTGGGGAAGCTGACAAATTGAGATAATTAATTTTATATGTCAACTTGACTGAACAAAGGGATGACCAGATTAAATGCTATTTCTGCGTATGTCTGAGAATGTGTTTCTGGACATGATTAGCATTTAAATGAGTGGAATGAGTAAAACAGATCACCCTTCTTCCAATGTGTGTGGGCATCTTCCAATCTTGGAGGGTGTGAATAAAATAAAAGGGTATATGGAGAAGGAATTCATCCCTTTTTGCTGTCTTCCTGTTAGAGCTAGGATATCAGTCTTCTGCCCTTGGACTGAGATTTACACTATCAGCTCCCTGTTTTTAGGCCTTTGGAATTGGACTGAAATTAAACTACTGGCTTTCCTGGGTCTATGCCTTACAGATGACAGATCATGGAACTTCTCAGCCTCCATAACAGCATGAGCCAATTGCTCATAATAAATCTCTTCAGATCTCTCCCCTGTTGATGCTACTTCTCTGGAGAACCATGACTAACACATAAACTAAGAGGACTTTGTCTATAAGGTACTATCATGATAAATGGTGAGGAGAACAGAAAGGTGAAGTCCAATTCATGGGGTTGCAATCACATGGTAAGGTGGATCACATAAGTATTTTATTATGTCATGATCCCTGTGAAAGGAATAAATAAAAAAATAATAAACAAGTGGGACTTAATTAAACTTTAAAGCTTTTGCGTAGCAAAGGAAACCACAAACTAGACAAAAAGAAAACTTTCAGAATAGGAAAAAATATCTGCAAATGAAGCAACTGACAAGTGGTTACTTTATAAACACACAAACAATTCATGCAACTCAATACCAAAAAACAAACAACTGGATCACAGAATGTGCAGAAGATCTAAGTCAACAGTTCTCCAAAGAAGACATACACACGGCCACGAAGCCCTTGAAAAGATGCTCAACATCACTAATCATTAGAGAAATGCAAATCAAAATTACAATGAGGTATCACCTCACACCAGTCACAATGGCCGTTATTAAAATTATCTACAAACAATAAATGCTGTCAAGGATGTGGAGAAAAGGGAACCCTTATACACTGTTGATGGGAATGTAAACTGATACAGCCACTATATAGAACAGGATAGAGGTTCCTGAATACCTAAAAACAGAGCTACCATATGATCCTGCAATCCCATTCATAAGCATATCTGCAGAAAACCATAATTCAAAGAGATATATGCATCCCAGTGTTCATTGCAGCACTATTTACAATAGTCACAACATGGACACAACCTAAATGTCCATCAACAGAGGAATGGATAAGTAAGACATAGTATATATATGCAATGGAATATTATTCAGCTATAAAAAGGGAATGGAGTTGTGCCATTTTCAGAGACCTGGACAAACCCAGAGACTGCCACGCAGAGTGAAGTCAGAAAAACAAATATCGTATATTAACACATATGTGGAATCTAGAAAAACAGTACAGATAAACATATAAGCAAACCAGAAATATAGACACAGACGTAGAGAGCAAATGTATGGACATTTGGGGAAAAAGGGGGAGTAGAATAAGTTGGGAGATTGGGATTGACATATATTAACTACTATGTAAAAAACAGATAACTAATGAGAAGCTACTGTATAGCACAGGGGAAAAAGAAAGTTACAATCTGTTTGTGGGGCATATATTAAGTTAACATTAAAAATGCATTATGATATCCATCGTCTGTGTGTATGTACGTGTGTGTGCATGCTCAGTTGTGTCTGATTCTTCGTGACTCCATCGACTGTAGTCTTCCAGGCTACACTGTCCATGAAATTTTCCAGGCAAGAATACTGGAGTGGGGTGCCATTCAATACTGTTTGAGTCCACCTATATGAGGTACCTAGAACAGTCAAATTCATGGAGCCAGAAAGCACATTGGTAGATGTCAGAGGCCAAGATTTGGGGGTTGGGAGGTGGGGAGGGGGAATGGGCAGTTAGCATTTGATGGGGACAGAGTTATCCTTTAGGAAGGTAAAAAATTCAGGAGATGGATGATAGTGAAAGTTCCACAACAATGTGAATGTTCTTAGTGCCACTGAACTGTACTGTGAAATATGGTTAAAATAGTATGTTTTATATTATGTGATATTTACCACAATAAAAAATTAAATAAAATACAAAGGAATACCACTTTCTCTACAACATCCTTTGCTTCAAATGAATCCGCAACTATATTTTATTTGGGGAAACTAAAATTCAAGAAATACACAAGTTACAAATTGATGGCCCATAGTTCAAACCTTAGCTATTTCAGATATAACAATACAAGATCAGGAAGCTGTTGACACAATAGCCAAAAAAAAAAAAAAAAAATGTGTCCCTTCTTACGAACTTCATCTGCAACAGAAACAATGTGAGCACCTTTCAGAATAAGCAACTAGTATCCATGAAGAAGAGAAGCAGAAAGCCAAGCTCTGAATTTAGAAAAAACTGGTGGAGATGAAGTGAGAAGACAAAGAAAGATTCTGGCTTATATGGAGACCATTTCGTTGACCTTTCTTTCATTCGCAGAAAGGAACAAAAGAGTTAAACATTTATTCTCAATTGCTTTTTAGAGTTCTCGTTTAATCTGTTATTTTATTTTAATTTTTTAAGAAATAGATTACAATAAGCTTTCTTTTCTTGAAAATAAGGATTTAAAGGGACTTTGGAAAAACCTATATATCTATATGGTATCATTTTGTATGTTGTGATAATACAGAGATCATGGATATACTGTTATGTTTATTATCTTAATTTGGAAATAATCTGTGGTCTTTACTCCTAAAATACTATTTTCTTTAAGATTAAAAAGTATAAGATTATGGGTACAAAATTGGTTGAAGAAATGATGTATTTCTATTATGTTCTACTCATATAATAATTGAACACATCAGAAATATAGTGATATTTAAATTCAGCTGGAGGACTGCTAGGGGCTTCCCAGGTGGTGCTAGTGGTTATGAATCCACCTGCCAATGCAGGAGATGCAAGAGACAGGGGTGGGGTGGGGGGGTGGGGTTCTATCCCTTAGTCGGGAAGATCCCCTATAGTAGGAAATGGCACCCCACTCCAGTATTCTTGCCTGGAAGAATGTGACTATCAAAGCTCTACATCAATTCAAGCATTTTTGACAGGTTTTTATTTACTTTTAATATGCCAGCAAAAGCATTTAACATAACTCAGAGTCATTTTCAGTCTGTCTCTCACACAATCTTAGTACTTCATGTGAACTGTAGGCATCTGTGAAGGATTCATTTTGCTTTCTTTCTTTCCCCAGTACATTTTGTCTAAAATGACTTGACACAACATAAATTTACTTTATTTCACTTCTAAAGAGAAAAAGTCTTTTTGTTTTATGAAATAGTTTCTCTTCTTTCATATATCTTTCCAAATTGAGAAACATAATACGTACTAGAACCGATGTTAATCTCACCTTACTACAGACTTATAGTCAAGTAAACATAAAAATCTGCATATTATAATTACTACAAATCTATGAAGGTTAATTTGGACATAATTTTTCAAGGTATCATCTGCTAGACTTGGAAAGCAATGATTAATTTTGCTTTGTTTCAGACTCTCCAAAAACCTTTATCAATACTTCTCCAACTTGTGTCTCACAGAAATCAGGAAATTTCAAACTATACTAACCACACAGTATCTATATTAAAAACTAATCAATTTTATACGACAAAATAGACTTAGTCTTAATATTATTAAAGGAGATTTGTTTTTTTGTGTGTGATCTTTTGGAATTTCTATTTTTGTCTCACTGTATCATTTCCATTAATGTAGCAGATTGCAATATTACCTACCATTTGTTCTTATTTTATAAAAAGTGCTTATAAAAACTCCACAAGGATTTAAATTAACTAAAAACATGTTAAAAAAAATTAAATGCTTATTTATATAGCTATATTTATTACTATGAAGGTTTTATGAGGCACAGTGCTATATTTTCAATCTATTATAGCAGTAGTATTCTATATGGTTAAAATACTTTAAACAGATTGTTCCTAAATTCCTAAACTCTAATAAATTATTAATGAATTTCAGTCTTTCTTTTTGAGAAACTTTTATAAAAATACTTATTGCACATTCTAGAATTTCATTTTATGTGCATTTACTTTTTGGAATATATGTCAACTTTTATGTTGAGATTTTGAGAAACATGTTTCTAATATTTGTTATCAATATATAAAAATATTGAGATAATAATCTAGTTGACTTTTCTCATAGTTTATTTGAAATAACTTTCAAAATTGAGTGTTAAAACACAGTATTTTTAGTACTGTGCCAGAAATTTTAATATCATAACAGTCAATTTCTCAGGGTTTCAATTTCTACAAATAAAAAATGAGAGTTTGAATAGATCTTTTCTAAATTTGGAGGGAAGGTTATAGTTCTAGAAAATTATAATTTCCTTTATGTGAATTCTCTACACTATGCTCAGTGCATATGACAAGAATGAGATGCCAATTTAAATACTACAATAATTATACCATAATTCATTTACTTGCTTTTCAGACTTTTGTTGTGCTTATTCTACAAAGGAACTCAAAACAACATATTTCTGTTTTTTTGACTCAGGTATCAAAGTGTTGGTATAGGATTTTCTTTTGTTATTTCTTTATAGAAAACTGATATTACTATTTCTGTTCTATTTTTGTTTGAAAGCGATTCTGGTGAATATAGCTGGGACAGGTCTACATGTTTTCAAATATAGATCATTAGGAAAATATTAATGGCACTTAGAGAAAGCAGAAAAATATAAGTAATCCTTTGATAACAAACTGTGTTTTTAGTCTAAAGCTATTTGTTTATTCTTTATTTCTTCCAAAGAAGCATAAGTGTCTATTCATGTCTTTAGTTTGCACAGCCCTAGTGACAGTCACTGGAGAAGGCAATGGCACCCCACTCCAGTCCTCTTGCCTGGAAAATCCCATGCACAGAGGAGCCTGGTAGGCTGCAGTCCATGGGGTCGCTGAGAGTCGGGCACGACTGAGCGACTTCACTTTCACTTTTCCCTTTTATGCACTGGAGAAGGAAATGGCAACCCACTCCAGTGTTCTTGCCTGGAGAATCCCAGGGACGGCAGAACCTGGTGGGCTGCCGTCTATGGGGTCGCACAGAGTCGGATACGACTGAAGCGACTTAGCAGCAGCAGCGACAGTCACTAAATGCATGTTTAATAAGAGACATAATTAATCTGGTATCACTTTTATCTTTTTCAGGGTAAGTTTAAAAAAACTACACTTTTCTCATGTATCTTCATGGAGAAGGAAATGGCAACCCATTCCAGTAGTCTTGCCGGGAAAATCCCGTGGACGGAGGAGCCTGGTGGGCTGCCGTCTTTGGGGTTACACAGAATGGACATGACTGAAGCAACTTAGCAGCAGCAGCAGCAGCATGTATCTTCAAACTCTTTTTATTTTCCTCTAGTTCAATTCTTTCTGAACTGGGAAAACAAAAATATATCCTCCCTCTCAATACTACTCTTCATTTGGGCTCCTTTTCCATTTCCTCTCTATCTGGCACTAACTAGCCTTGTCAAGGCTCAGGTCTTACACAAGAAGCAAGCTATGATCCAAGAGTTCTCACTCAAGTGTTCTTCCCTGTCACATCCATCCTAAAGGGGACCATCAGACAGCTGCATCAAAGGTAGAAGACAGAAGACAAGAAGACAGGAAGCCTGTAGGCATCCATGCAGGCGTCACTCTCCTCTTAACTATAGCTCTCTCTCAAGGACGTTCATTTAAAATTTAGTCCTATCATCCTGTTTGGGAAGGATAGTAACAGACTGAGGAAAATAATGTTCTCCATCAGAGCTCTAGCCCAGTGGTTCTCCACTCTGCTTTGACACTGTAATTGCTGAGGGAACTTTAAACAAGTACTGCCTCCAAGCCTGGCACACAGCAAAATATGATAAAATTAATATTAATCCTGTAAAGGACATGAGTATCCTTATATGTAGATTTCGACAATTGATTTCTACCAGCTGCTCAAAAAAAAAGAAAAGACAAAATAACCTGAAGATAACAATGAACCGTAAAGCCCATTACCTCTGTCCTAGCCTCATCCCAGTAAGTAGGGGCATTGATTTTATCTTTTCTGAACGACCCATTATAAAGGTCTTGCAATTGTTGTCTACAGGATGTTGAAGGTTATAGTCTAAACACCAATAACTGCCACAACTAGAATGAGGCTGTTAGCAAGATCCTACTTATTGTTATACACTATATCACATGTATGTTTTACCCAATGAGAGTCTGTTTTCACCTCAGATATCTTTCGTCAAAAAGAACCTAATATATTCTTCCCCATTGTTGCTCTATGGTTAAGAAAAAATATAAGATATTGGAGAACACACTGTCCTGTGATCATGAAAATAACAATCTAATAAATACACAAAGCTAGCTTTTCCTCTCTTTTCTACTGTATGTCTTAGGAAAAGTGCATACATGTACATAGGTTTATCTTAATTCTCACTCCTATTTTTAACATAAAATATGTTCAAATGAAGATTTTCCATCCATGGGAGTTTTTAGCATCAGAGTCCCATAATTGCCAAGTGGCTATTCTAATACATAATTCGAAGGGGGAAATTGTTTTCTCAAAGTCATGTTTGGCTATGTCTTCAAAATTTCATCCTTTATTAGCCATGGTTGCTAAGCTCAAAACTTTCTTAAATATATTATTAAAAAATAATAGGGTTTGGTATTTTTCTGTGCAGCATCTAGTAGAGAATTTTTTTAATACAGAAATTTTACTGTCAGCATTCACTGGCAATATTCTTTGCTTAAGTTAATTCGTATGATCACTATGGTTTTATTAGTAAAACTTCCTTCTCAAAAAGTTGGAACAAATGTTATTTAGAAACAGATTTATCACTGACTTCTAATAAAATAAAAGAGCTCAAATTTACCTTTTAAGTGCACTGAGTTAGTACATTAAGTCAATCAGTCAGTCAGTCAGTTAGTCAATAAATGCTAATTGAATACCAGACTCTGCACAGGATAAGGTTTAGGGCCAGAAAAACTAACACTAACAATACATTCAAGAACACAATTAAGTGGAGAAATTTCTACAGCTATTCTAATTGTAAACCGTTAAACTGAAGGACTAATTAATCAAAGATTTTAAATTGGTGAATAATTCAACTCTACCTTATTGTGAAAGTGAAAGTGTTAGTTGCTCAGTTGTGTCCGGCTCTTTGTGACCCCATGGACTGTAGTCCATCAGGCTCCTCTGTCCATGGGATTTTCCAGGCAAAAATACTGGAGTAGATAGCCCTGCCCTACTCAGGGGATCTTCCTGACTCAGGGACTGAAACTGTGTCTCCTGTATTGTTGGCAGATGCTTTACTGTCTGAGCCACCAGGGAAGCCCACCTTACAATACTAAAAGTCAAGTAAATAAAACCTTATTTTTCACAGCCTCCCATTTAACAATATTTGGGTATAACTACAAATCTGTCCAGTTATACATATCCTTTTTGAATCATTTAGAGAAATAAGAGAGCAATTCTCCCAATGCAGGAAACAGTCATAATCGGCTTTAGTAAGAAAATCTTTCAAAATTATTTCCTACTACTGAGTATATACTATATAAGCCATGCAACAAACTTTTAAAATGTCAAAACACACACACACACAAGGTATATAAAAAAATGTGTTTTAAAATACAAAGAAATACAGGATTGATCATATATAAAAAACATGGAAGTGGGGAAAAATGTTTCAACATCTTAGGAAACTCAGAGATGATTCCCATAATGCTGAGATCAGTGTGGTGAAAATTTCCTCACTTATAATAATGGAAATAAAGGGATTAAGTCCTGAATAGCAGAGATTTCATTTCTAGAAATTAGCCTTTTATAAATATATTTTAACTAAGGACAAAGGAAGGTTAGTAGGTTATACGGGGCTTTTAAATTTAGTTTCCTGTTCTACTTTAATTGGGTTCAATCCCTGGGTCAGGAAGATCCCTTGGAGGAGGGCATGGAAACCCACTCCAGTATTCTTGCCTGGAGAATCACATGAACGGAGGAGCCTGACGGGCCAAGTCCGTAGAGTCACAAAGAGTTGGCCACAACTGAAATGACTTAGCACCCAACACACTGCTTTAATTCAAAGAGATGCAGTTGAAAGTTTGGTTCAGACTAAAGTGACCATCTAATTATCTAAACCAAACAATTTTAAGAACAAAAGAGGAATTATTGATCATTAGGCTGGCAATACACAAAAATTAGAACCCTTCATGTCTACCAAAACACATGGTCATGCCTACTGCAGATATATCTGAATCTCTAATACTTATCACTTTATTAGTTACAAAAATGTGTGGAAATTATCTAATACATCTAGCATCTCAGTTTTCTCATTTACCAAATATAAATTGCAATATCTAGAATTAAAACAAAGTAAATATATCCAAGATGCCTGTTGTGTATTAATCATTCAAGCATGTGTATGCGTGTGTGCATGTGTGCTAAGCTGCTTCAGTTGTGTCTGACTGTTTGCGACCTATGAACTATAGCCTGCCAGGGTCCTCTGTCCATGGAAGTGTCCAGGTCATAATACTGGACTGGGTTGCCATGCCCTCCTCCAGGGGTTCATAGCTATTTCGAGAGATTTCTTTTTGGTATCTTTGATCTAAATTCTATTAAGCACAAGTTATTTCAAATTTTTCTGGTGCCAAAATATTCACTTTATGGGTATTTCAGAATATCTTCACTCCATACACATATTTATCTCTTATCCTCTTGCTTGTCATCATTGCCAGGAGAGGAACATGATCACTAATTCCAAAGGAAAGATGAGAGACATGAGTAGAGCCATTCCAGGCAAACTCAAGCTAAATCAGCCAGTGTTTCAGTTCAGGTACCAGAGAATATTTTTCCATAAAGTAAAAGACAATAAATGTTTTCAGTTTTGGGGCCAGATAGTCTCTGTATCAGTTATCAACTCTCCCACTGTACCACAAAAGCAGCTGTAGATAAAGTAAACCAATAGCCATGGTTTTGTTCTAATTAAACTTTACTCCTGGAGACTGAAATCTGAATTTCATATTATTTTCATGTGTCATAAAATATTTAAATTTCTATCAACCATTTAAAACTATAGAAACCATTCTTAGCTTATGAGATGTACAAAAATAGGTTGAAGATCTCATTGGACCATCAAGCTGCAGTTTACTGACCCCTGTATTAGTTTGCTCTTTATTTTTAAATACCATTGAGGTAAATTTTTGTAGCTTTGTTATTTTTGAGGCAGCAAACTGATATAACTTCAGTACAGAATCGTCCAACACCATCACTGTATAAGCATGCATGCATGCACACAAACTCAGTTAAGTTATGTCTGACTCTTTGAAAACAGTGGATTGTAGCCCACCAGGCTCCTCCGTCCATGGGATTCTCCAGAAAGGAATACTGGAGCTGATTGCCATGCCTTCCTCCAGGGGATCTTCCCAACACAGGGATGGAATTTGCATTTCCTGCATATGTATAATTAAAGGTGTATTCAATTTTGGCAACCCTTTATCTCTGCCTTAAATAGCACCATGCCGATTGTAATTTATTTTAAAATTGTGCTAAGAAAGAACTATAAAATCAGGTGGCATTCAGAACATTTTCACTTGCTTTCTGGAAACTGCAAATAAAACTAGCTACTTTGTAAATTGTAAGTGAACATAACATGTACCACCATTGGACTGAGAAATACCGAAGTTTATTTTTTTCTTCTGAAGCAATAACCAACTTGTCAGGTAGTGACAGCTCAGTGAGCCTGACTCGTTAAGTGACATGTTTGATATCTCCATTGCGATCTCTTAATGGACAAGTAGAACTTCCCTAGTGGCTCAGATGGTAAAGAATCTGTCTGCAAAGTGGGGGACCCAGATTCGATCCTTGGGTTGGGAAGATCCCCTGGAGAAGGAAATGGTAACCAATAACTCCAGTATTCTTGCCTGGAGAAATTCATGGACAGAGGAGCTTGGAGGGCTATAGTCCATGGGGTGGCAAAGAGTTGGACACCACTGAGCAACTAACATATAGTGGGCAAGTATCATGAATGAGAACTGATAAATTAACTAAACAATGAGGCCATTAGAGTGAGATGGATTTAGTGCCATAGCAGCCCACATAAGCAAACCAAAACCTAAGCCCATAAATGCCTCAAGGTTGAGAAATTGATACTTAAAACAACCAATTACAGACAGCCAACTAGGTTTTTCCAAATAGAGCAAATGCTTAAACTATTGCCAATCAAACAATTCCCTGGCTTTACTTAAGCATCTTCTCTATAAAAGTCTTTCCCTTGGTTCCTATCAGTGGAAATCTACTAAAAACTTTCAGTTTGATGCTGCTAGGCTAGAATCAATTTTTACTCAGATTCTTAAAATTTTACTGTACATTAGTTTATCTTCCGTGAAAAGTGAAAGTCGCTCAGTCATGTCTGACTCTTTGTGAACCCATGGACTATTGAGTCCATGGGATTCTCTAGGCCAGAATACTGGAGTGGGTAGCCTTTCCCTTCTCCAGGAGATCTTCCCAACCCAAGGATCAAACCCAGATCTCCCACATTGCAGGCAGATTCTTTACCAGCTGGGTCACAAGGGAAGCAGTTTATTTTTTAATGGAATTAAACTTGATTAGAGACATAGATGTAGGGTTGCTTCCTATCACAACGTACCTTGACACAATGTGTCTATATATAAATGATCAAGATTTGACTTCCAAGGCTTTATTTAATTTTAAAGATGAACATAATCATAACTTAGAGATACTGTGGGTTTGGTTCCAGATCACCAAAATAAAACAAATAACACAATAAAGCAAGGTACTTGAAGTTTTTTGATTTCCTAGTGAATATAAGAGCTGTTTAAACTAATCTGTAGTCTATTAAGTGTGCAATAGCATTATGTCTACAAAATGTATACACCTTAATTAAAAAATACTCTAGAATTACTCTAAAATACTCTAAACCCTCCCTTATCAGATGATGGCTGAAAGTTCCGGCCATCATCTGACAAGAGGGGGTTGCTACAATCCCACAATTTGTAAAAGATACAGTATCTACAAACACCATAAAGCAAAGTCCTATAAAATGAGGTATGCCAAATAAAATATAGCAAGTTTAAAAGTTAATATTGTGGTCCTCCTATTTAAAAGGCAAATACTGTTTACTTTTCATGACCATATCATTAATCTAGAAATTTTACAGGGCCTAAAATTTACTCCATAGGAGATGAAATATACAACTTCAGAAAATAAATATAAATGTCAAATATCCTATTTAGGCAGATATGTTTGGCTGTCACCGTCAAATTTTAAAATTGCTAATGTGACCCAAAGCAATTCCATTACGTACACTAAGCTTCCATCAGAGAGTATAAAGCAAGTCAATTATGGTCTGTAAAGAAATAACAGAAATTGTTCCTCCATACAAACAAAAGCAAATAAATGACACTCTGGATGAATTTTTTTTCTTATCTGCAAGTAATTCTTCTATTGCTCAAAAGAAGCTGAGGTCTGGTGCCTTGAAAGAATGCAATTGTTAATCTAGGAGTTGTTGTGTCTTTTCTGTGCCCTAAGTTGTTGCTCAAAGCACATTAATATAAATTCTGCATTGCAAGTATTCTCCCTTGGCTTAAGGAAATGAAAGGGCAAACAAGGAACAACCACATATTTTGCTTACTTTTTACCACACAATCAATTGCATTCAATCTGTTGCTAGAAATCCTCTAGCTCTGCTTAGCCCTAAATCACTAGTATTCAGAGGTTTATTGCACATTCACACTCATCTGTCATTTGCAGGAAGTCTAATTGAAAGAATTTACAGTTGGTTGAGTGCTTCATTTAGATTGTACATGTTTAATAAAAGCTTTTTAAGTTACTAATCTCCGCTCAGGAAACAACAAAAGTGCTTGAGGGTTAAAGAATAAAACACCGTAGGTAACTGTTATGGTGTGACATTTCCTCACAATGTTTCCCAAGTAACTGCATTTACTGGCTTTGAATTGTTTTCACATATCTAACGCGCTTTGCTGGAAAAATTTAGCCTATTAGTTATACCATGTGACAGAAAAGTGATGGTAGAATCACTTCTCAGTCAAAATGCTGTGGTTAGCTGAAAATAGTGTCAATAATTATTGCACTATAGGAGAAAGTCTAAAATAATATCTCCAGTGAAATAATTCTGAACATCTTCTCATACAAATAAATCTAATTAAGTAGTAGGAACTGACTTTAGTCTATGTTACTCTGCAGTTATTTTAAAATGTGATTCTGATTTTCCACTTGCATTATTGAACCATAGGCATTGTTTATGGGATGAAACTGCACATTGGGAACTCATTTTACACAAATAATCCTTGTTGCCATTTAGCTTTATATTTCAAAGAAAATGTGAAACTATGTAGAAAAGAAAACCAAAATTAAGATTCAAAAAATGAGGCAGGAATAACCTTCAAAGAACCTAGACACATCAGCATCTGAATTCTCTCCAGCTTGGTGTTCTGGAACAGACCACATAGCAATCAGAAACATTACAAGGTGCTAACAAACAATACTACAGGATAAAAATGGAATGTGTGGTCCAGCTCTTTCAGGAGAAGTTTCTTCAATCTGTCTGCCTTCTTATTACTCAGCAAATATTAGTGCCTTGCTATTTCCTTAGCCTGGTGGACTAAATATAATCCTACTGCATGATGCTAAGCAGGTTTTTGAACTCTATTGTTTCTAAATAAACTCTTTTTTTTTTTAATTAAAGTGTTAATCCAGAGTTACCAATACCTCATTTGGATTAGAGTTTGAGTAAAAATCCTGAAAGTTACAAATTCTTAGGAATGCCATTGATGATGAAATGAGGCTTGAAACAATTTAGTGTATTATGATATACACATTTGTTCTTTTCTTAGAATTCAATTTATAGTAGATGAAATAAAGAAAAGCGCTCTTAAAATAAATGGCCAAAATTACTAACATCAAGAAGATTAATGGATAAATTCTCACTGATTAGGTTGTTAGAATTTCTCCAAATAAAAAGTATTTTAATCTCATTTTGATTTCAGTTTGTTTGACACAAACTCAATAGTTCCATTCACATTTTGGAAAGCTTGAAGCATAATGATGGAGGGAAGGACTTTGGCAACATGGAGTACAGTATTCCAAACAGGGGTCAAATGTTTGGGCTTCCCTTTCATCCATTTAGCAAACAACTATTGAGCATCTTATACAACTTTCTAGGTGTTGGAAATAGAGCAGTGAACAGACACGCTTCCGGTACTCATGAATCAAGTGGAAAAAAGAGATACTTAAAAATAAATAAGAAAGCATTTTCTTTGTGAGTTTTGCAGAGAAAAATGAAGCTTATAAAGAGTGGTCGCAAATGGGGTGTCGGAGTTATTTTACCATTTTTAGACTGTTAGAAAAGTCCCATTGATCATGTGATATTTGAACAGAAACTAAGGGGAAGTGACAGAGTGAACCATATGGATCACTAGGGAGAACAATCAGCAACATTTTCACTCTAGTTTTATGTTAAGTCAAAATCAGCTAAAGCTACATAAGCAGCACTGTCTGGCAGAATTGTTTTTTGAGTCATTAAATCCTTGAAAGCTTTATTCAATACAGCACAAAATTTGCCATCTTCATCCTCATTTATCATTCCCTTTACTTCTTTTCTGAGCTGGCTTTCTCTCTCATCTTGTCTTTCATAACAAGGCCCTCAATGCAATCTTCTTCACTACGTCAAATAGACTGTACTATTGCATTGTCATCACTTCCTGTTTTTTGTTTGTGTAACCATTGCTGGTTTAAGATAAGAATTTACCCACTTTCTCTGAAAACTGAGTTTACCTGTTTTCCATCTACATTAGTTTCTTTAATATTTGTGTATTATCTGATAATGCATTCATTTCTTTTCTGTGTTATTCATAACAATTGATAAATGCATCCTTTCATCCAAGTACCTGCACGCTTGCCATTACTCCTGCTTAGAAAATAAGTCTGTATTAGTGTTCTACTGCCTTGTAACAAACCACTCCAAACTTGGTGGCTTAAGGCAAAACCTGTTTATCTCACATTTGGTGGTGTGGGGTGGGGGGAGTCAGAAGTCTAGGCAATGTGCAATTCAGCTGGTTCTCTGCTGAGCGTCTCATGAGGCTGAAGTCAAAGTGTTAACAGCGCTACTTCCTTTTCTCAAGGCTCTGGGAGTGAATCTGCTGTCAAACTCCTTTTGATTGTTGGCTAAATTTTCTTCTTGCAGCTAGAGGAGAGGGTCCCTGTGTCACTGCTGTCAGTTCAGAGACCTGGCTTTGCTCTTAGTGGCTGCCTTCTCTCCTCCTCATGGGTTACAGGTAGCCTTTCCAGTAACAGCAGGTCTAATGCACACACTCAATCTCTGCACTCCCTTCATCTTCACCTTTCTTGCACCAATGACCCCCTCATGTGTTCCATTTCTTGACCCCACATACAGAATGGGGTCTCTACTTTTAAGGATTCAAGTATTTAGGCTGAGCCTACCCAGACAATTGAAGATAATCTCACTGTTGCAAGGTTAGATGATTAGTAGTTTTGCTTTTAGCTGCAAAGTTCCTTCACAGTAGCAGCTAGGTTAGTGTTTATTAGCCAAGCGGCAGGAATTGTGGGGGATCATTTTTAGAATACTGTCTACCATGAAGTACTCAAACATTATGTCAGCATGTGCCGTCATTAAAAAAAATACAGCTACTTAATTATACCTTTAGAAAGTTAATGATAGTGATAGTGAAGTCGCTCAGTCATGTCCGACTCTTTGTGACATCGTGGACTGTAGCCTACTATGCTCCTCCATCCATGGGATTTTCTGGGCAAGAGTACTGGAGTGAGTTGCCATTTCCTTCTCCAGAGGATCTTCCCGACCCAGGGATTGAACCCAAGTCTCCCACATTGTAGGCATATTCTTTACTATCTGAGACACCAGGGAAGTACAAGGACTATTATCATCTTTGTGTTACAGGTGGAGAAATTCAATGGGTCTGCATGATTCCAGACCACATGATTTTCCTCAAACAATAGCATGCATTGAAATGTCAGGTAATGTCATCCCTAGAGGAGCAGAAGTCAAGGTGGTATACGAAATTAACCTTGTGCTCAGACTCTTTTGACCCCATGAGCTATAGGCTGCCAGGCTCCTCTGTAAATGGAATTTTCCAGGCAAGAATACTAGAGTGGGTTTCCATTTCCTCCTCCAGGGGATCTTTTGACTCACAGATTGAACCTGCATCTCCTGAGTGTCCTGCACTGCAGGTAGACTATTTGCCACTGAGCCACCTGGGAAGTCTCAAATTAACCTTAATTAAGCAATTATTTGAGTTCAGATTATAGATAAGGTACCTGAACCACTCCTCTCAGGAACAGTAAATATTAGTCTTCCACATTGAAATGCATTGCATTTGAAATTACCATTGGTCCTTTTAAAAATATAATATTCTTTTTTTCTACTTAGATAAAACAACCAATTCTTCATTCAAAAGAAATTTTAAAAATATATTACATTTATATAGAAATAAAATGTTTCTAAGTATTAATTAAAATAAAAAAATACAAAATATATGTTTGCCAATACTATAATTACATCGTGATTCTCAAAAAGGCATGTGTGTGCTCAGTTGCACAGTTGTGTCTGATTCTGTGTGACCCTATGTACTGTAGCCCACCAGATTCCTCTGTCCATGGGATTCTCCAGGCAAGAATACTGGAGTGGGTTGCCATTTCCTCCTCCAGGGGATCTTCCTGATCCCGGATGAAACACATCTCTCTTGCATCTCCCACATTGCAGGCAGAGTCCTTACCACCAAGCCACCAGGGAAGCCCTCTGAAAGGCATATATATATATATATATATATATATATATATATATATATATTTAATAATCAAGTAACAATTAGAAAAGCAAACACTTTAATGATGTAAAGGAGTGACAACATTTTTAACATTAATTTTAGATCACTGAAGTTAATTAAGCAGATTTTTAAGCAATTTTAGGTTTATAATAGCATCAACTATGAACTTCAGCTTCTACATACCGAGTGTTTATTCTAGAAATTTCGATTAGATATAAGTAAATCAAAACAGAATAATGATTTTCACAGTGAAGTATACCCAAAGTACAAACTGAAAAGAAGGAGTGTTTGGCATGCATATTTAACTAACAGATAGTCAAATTATCAGATTTGCCAACATATTGGCTGCTGCTGCTGCTGCTAAGTCGCTTCAGTCGTGTCCGACTCTGTGCGACCCCATAGACGGCAGCCCACCAGGCTCCGCCATCCCTGGGATTCTCCAAGCAAGAATACTGGAGTGGGTTGCCATTTCCTTCTCCAATGCATGAAAGTGACAAGTGAAAGTGAAGTCGCTCAGTCGTGTTCAACTCTCAGTGACCCCATGGACTGCAGCCTACCAGGCTCCTCTGTCCATGGGATTTTCCAGGCAAGAGTACTGGAGTGGGGTGCCACTGCCTTCTCCGAACATATTGGCAGATGTGATCAAACTATATAATTTCAGACCAAAATTTTTTCAGACATTAATAGTGTATTTTTTCCTATTATTCAATGAATATATTAATATACTGGAGAAAGCATTCCCTGATTTGTGTTATGGATTATTAATGTATATTCATATTAGACCCTGATGCTAGGAAACATTGAGGGCAAGAGGAGAAGGGGGCAATAGATGATGAGATAGTTGGATGGCATCACTGACTCAATGGATATGAGTTGAGCAAACTCTGGAAGATAGTGAAAAACATGGAAGCCTGGCATGCTGCAGTTCATGGGGTCGCAATGTGTTGGCTACAATTTAGCAACTGAAAAACACAGTTGATAAAAGGCAATGATATAAGTTTGCTCATTTTCTCAAGATTCAGGAAATCTAACTAATATATAGAATCCATTTATCAGGATTTTATGTATCATTATTTGCAGTATAGAATTTGTATCCCTGACCTTTTAAACTGTAAGTTTTATTTGAGAGAAGACAATCTTTAATTACAGCAAATAATTGTTTTCTAAAAAAGATGAATGTTTATATTAATAGAGATTGAACACAGAGCTATCTCTTTTATTGTAATATACATAATTTCTTATTTCTGATAATTCAAAAGAAAGATATTCTTTGTATTAAATGGGGTATTGGGTACAGAGAATAGAATAAAATTTAAAGTTTTTCTAGCATGTTAGAACTTTAAGAACTTAGCTTTTAACACCTGGTATAACTTAAAGGGATTTGGAATTTTCTATACTGAAAAGAAAAAAAAAAATGTCCTCCATAGGAAACTCAACGTGGGGTAAAAGTTAAACCTGAATAGAGCTCAGAACCTTTCTACTCAAGCTGACAGTGAATTTTTAACTTATTTTCAGGCCATCCGTCTAGTTTTCCGGGTAGGTAGATTTCTTTCCACTAGGCTAAAGCCAGAGGAAGTAGCCCAAGTTCTTCATTCTGAGATTCCGCTTGGCATGCACAGGGTTACCCAGGGAAGCCCACTGCACTATTTTTTATAGCATAGCATAGAAATGAAGGTTTGCGTGTATCAAATCCTTGACAAATGTTCCAGCAGTTAAGTAAAACTTTGTTTATATTGCGTGCCTCTCAACAGAAATTAAGAACAGTGGAAACAATTCACGCAAGTGGTTGGCAATCTTCTCTCGTTCTCTTTTAGTGAATATGACAAGCTCACCTGCTGTGGGAGGCAGAAAATAAAGGACAATCTCACCACATTAATAAAACATGAGCCACAACTGAATCTGAGGCCAACTAAACCACCAGAGACTTACTGTGACACTGAATTTTGTCGATGATGGAAGTACTTTAGCCCGAGGTAACTTTCATGGAGGCCATATTTGCGTGCAAACCTTCACTTAAGGCACTGCAGACAGGCAGAGTTAATGTTCATGGGAGTGTAAACTTACAGTAAAAGGCAGGAACCACATAAGATGTTACATCACTCAAGGCAGTCAACTTTGGTATGCCTTAATGTTTTATTGAAGCTCATCCCTCCTCACAGGAGATCTGAAAACCCACTTAGTGCCTTCAGAAAATTGTCTGTTTTGGCTGCATGGACTGGTTCCTAATCACAGAAAGATAAAAACATCAAAATAAGCTAATCGGGTTTTGCCATGAAATACAGTCTCAAGAGAGCTAGAAGTAAAAGGGGGAGGTTGCTGGGAGAATCTATTAAGTTCAAGGGTTTACTGAAATTAAGGTAAGGGTGCTTCAGTAAAAAGGAGGAGGGGACAGAGACAGCAGACAAGAGGTGGAAGTAAGAAGGAAAAAGAATTCCTTCTAGGAAATGGAATAAGCAAGATCCAGCAAAATTAAGTAAAATCATGATTACATTTTGTATCAGTCAGACAACATTTGAAATTATGCTGAAGCACTGAAACAGTATTACCGTGATTTCTCATAAAAATATCCTTTAGAAAATCGTTTTAAATAAAAAGAACTCATAACAGAATGCCTCCAGAGAAAAGACATTTTATAAAAGAGAATTTTTCCTTCTGTCAATTATATATTCTCAGACAATGATTTCAAAATTGTGTTTTACATTTATTTCCACGCTTCTTTCTCGAGACTGAGAAAATTTGATTTCTTTAATTAATGGGAATAATTTATCTTTTCAATCAGAGAACGTTTGAAAATAATAATAATCGAAAACAAAAAACATTGTTGGAAACCCCCTGGGCTTTATTGTTGATCGGCTGTTCAGTTATTTGCAGGATTTTAACCAAAGGCTTATGGAAAGGAGTCTATTAAGGACACAGTGCAACTTAGAGTAGAGTTAATGCTTCTCGGTCACAGTGTGCTTGAGTTTATCGTGAATAAACTAACACCACAGTTTAGAAAGTGTTTTATCACCTTTTGTGCAGCTGCAAAATTTTATATCTAATAACTTGTAGAAATTCTTTCTGGGAGGCAATGGTACGCACTAACTGATTCATAATATTTGTTGTAGAAGGGGCTGATGTTTTGGTCAGGGTATGAGAACACAAATTTAGAAGCATGTGTTTTCGTCTTTGCAAAGGCATCTATGTCATTGTTCTCTCTTATTTCCATAGCAAGAAAAGTTTTAAGGTGGAAATAGATTATATAAGTGCGTGTCATCTTGATGGTTCTTGTCATATATTGTATTAAGTGAGAACCTAAGCTGAATATAGACTGCTAGAAATGATTGTCACTGAGGTAAAAAATTCCTACTATTCTTTCAAACAGTAACAAAAGCATTACCTTAGGGAACAGTTGCAAATCACTTCTTCCTCTACCTGAATTCAGCCAACATATGCATTTTTGTGGCCCAGACACATTCTTCTTCAATTTCTAATAAACTGATCCCACTTTTTTCTGTTTTTAATTGAAGTAAAGTTGGATTTACAATGTCGTGTCAGTTTCTGGTATACAGCCAGGTGATTTAGTTTTACACACACACACATATATATATTTTCAGATTATTTTCTTTTATAGGTTATTATAAGATATTGAATATAGTTCCCTGTACCATACAGTAGGACTTGGTTATCTGTTTTATATATAGTACTCTGTGTCTGATCCAATGTTTACAAATGGATGTGTTTTACATTCAATATCTGAGTTGCAGCTTCTCTTGAATATCAGAAGATATGGCAGGACCTGGTACACATTATCAGTTGGCACTATTGGACCCTGTGGCTAGCCTTCTGTAAACCACAACTACCTCCATCTTCCCTGTGGCCTCATGAGCATAAGACAAATCTTCTTTGCTCCTTGTTTTTAAAATTTTAAATTATGTTTCTCTGTATCATTGTCACTATCAAAACCTAGAAAATGTGTATAAAGTTAGAGAAGTTTATAGTTCAAGGGAATAGAATAATGCAGATCTTTTGAGCATGAGGAATGTGCCTGTGATGTCATGATTAAGGACTTCAGGTGGTTTGGTATGGCAGACACAGAGTACACAGGAAAAAGTGGTGACAAGACCTAAAGCTCAGGTATTGAACACCCTTGTGTATATACTATGCCAAAAAGTTTAGATATTTCCACCGTCAATGAGGGAACCATTAAAGCAAGAAGGTGTCTTTATTAGATTCATGTTTAGGGTGATGAAATTGTTATACAGTATAGAGGCAAAAAAAAAAAAAGGTAGGAAGAACACTTAAGAAGCTCTTACAGCAATCTATGAGGGAAAATAAGGTGTGAAGTAGGGTTATGCTCCCTAAACTTTAATAATTAGCTCTCATCTTTATAGATGTCGTACACAATAAATACTGGCATTTACTTAACATTTTTTTTTCTTTTCAGTGACTCATTTTAAAAGGAAACTTTAAATTACTACTGTTAGAAATGGCATGGTAGCATTACTTGCCAGAAATAGAAACTAAATTCAAGGAAACCGAATCACATTCTTGAATCCTAGCTAGGCACGTATCCTTGCCATCTAAGGCTTTCAGCCTAAGGCTTCCCCCACTTGGTTGAAAAGGATGGTTTTAGGTATATGTTAGCTTTCCTCTGAGACTTTTCTTTATGTAATAAGAAGGATTGAAAGAGAATTGAAAACTGAATAACTTTTTGTTCATTGGTCAATATCACTTAAAATCACGTCAGGTAAGTAAGTACTTAAAATGAACTTAGGGCTTCTCTGGTGACTCAGACAGTAAAGAGTCGACCTGCAATACAGGAGATGCAGGTTTGATCCCTGGGTTGGGAAGATCTCCTGGAAGAGAGATGGCAAACAGAAGGAGAAAAAGTGGAAGTAGTGACAGATTTCCTCCTTTGGAGCTCTAAAATCACTAAAGATTTTGACTGTAACCATGAAATTAGAAGATGATTGCATCTTGGAAGGAAAGCTATGACAAACCTAGACAGTGTATTAAAAAGTAAAGATGTCACTTTGTCAACAAAGGTCTGTATAGTCAAGGCTATGGTCTTTCCAGTAGTCATGTATAGATGTGAGAGTTGGATCATCAAGAAGCCTGAGTGCCAAAAAATTGATGCTTTTGAACTGTGGTGTTGAAGAAGACTCTTGAGAGTCCCTTGTACTTAACTTTGATCACCTATTTTGAACAACTGACTCATTGGAAAAGATTCTGATACTGGGAAATATTGAAGGGAGAAGGAGAAAAGGGTGACAGAGAATGAAATGGTCTGGATGGTATCACTGATTCAATGGACATGAACTTGGGAAAACTCTGGGAGATGGTAAGGGACAGGGAGGCCTGGAGTGCTGCAGTCCATGGGGTAGCAGAGAGTCAGAGACAACTTGGTGACAGAAAAATGACAACAACAAAATGACCTTGCCCCCTTGCTATGCATCTCACTTCGTGGGAAATCTCACAAGAGGGCTGTGGCCATGGCAGTGAGGAACTGGACCCCAAAATCAATTAGGAACCCCAAATCATTAAATGAGGGACTACATTAAACTGCTAATTTCTCCTCTCAAGTGCCTTTTATTTTTTGATATTAGAGTCAATCTAGTAAAAAGAAAATTTCAGTGGAACAATATAAAAAGTGAAATATATGGAAGAGTCATAGTCATTATAAACATTGATATTCATATATATTATGTATATAAGATATAGCTATAATGTGTGTGTGTGCATGTGCAGGCTCAATCATGTCCTACTCTTTGTGAGCCTAGTAAGTTCCTCTGTTTATCAAATTTTCCAGGCAAGAATATTGGAGCAGTTTGCCATTTCCTACTCCAGGGGATTTTCCTGACCCAGGGATAACCTGACTTTCTTGTGTCTCCTGCATGGCAGGTGGATTCGTTATCACTGCACCACCTGGGAAGCCCACATCTATAATACTTATATATAAATCCACATAAGATAGGAAAGAATAATAGTCATATATGTATTATATAAAAGCATATATATATATATACTACTTTTATATATAAATAAAGTTATATAATCAGTTCAGTTCAGTCGCTCAGTCATGTCCGACTCTTTGCCACCCCATGAATTGCAGCACACCAGGCTTCTCTGTCCATCACCAACTCCCGGAGTCTACCCAAACCCATGTCCATCGAGTCGGTGATGCCATCCAACCATCTCATCCTCTGTCGTCCCCTTCTCCTCCCGCCCCCAATCCTACCCAGCATTAGGGTCTTTTCCAATGAGTCAACTCTTCGCATGAGGTGGCCAAAGTATTGGAGTTTCAGCTTCAACATCAGTCCTTCCAATGAACACCCAGGACTGATCTCCTTTAGGATGGATTGATTGGATCTCCTTGCAGTCCAAGAAGAGTCTTCTCCTACACCACAGTTCAAAAGCATCAATTCTACGGCGCTCAGCTTTCTTCACCGTCCAACTCCCACATCCATACATGACCACTGGAAAAACCATAGCCTTGACTAGACGGACTTTTGTTGGCAAAGTAATGTCTCTACTTCTAAATATGCTATCTAGGTTGGCCATAACCTTCCTTCCAAGGAGTAAGCGTCTTTTAATTTCATGGCTGCAATCACCATCAGCAGTGATTTTGGAGCCCGAAAAAATAAAGTCTGACACTGTTTCCACTGTTTCCCCATCTATTTCCCATGAAGTGATGGGACCAGATGCCATGATATTAATTTCCTGAACATTGAGATTTAAGCCAACTTTTTCACTCTCCTCTTTCACCTTCATCAAGAGACTCTTTAGTTCTTCTTCACTTTCTGCCATAAGGGTGGTGTCATCCACATATCTGAGGTTATTGATATTTCTCCCAGCAATCTTGATTCCAGCTTGTGTTTCTTCCAGCCCAGTGTTATATAATAGTATGTTTTATATATTTTTTCTGTAATTTATCCACAGAATTACAGAAAATCATTTATTTTAAATATATTGTAATGGTTAAGGATTTTTTTAAGTGATAATAATGATGATTATGGACCCCAAATTCTTTGCCAACCTTGATTCAAGCTGTTATTTAAACTAAAAATCACAATTTCCTCAAGTTTCTCACTAGGTGGTAAAACCTTGACAAATGTGCTTTAGCAATACAAAAAGATAGATTGATCTTTATTTTTTCCTTAGGAAAGAAAAAAGATTGTTGCATATTTACCTGTTTTTATAAAAAATAAAGGTATTATCTAGCTATTATAAGAAAAAAAATAAAGTGCCTGTGTTTTATACACAGTGTATGCCCTTATTTTCCACCTAGACTACTTTACCTTACCTGCCTGTTCTCATAGGCATTTACATTCTGACCCTTTTTGTTGCTTTTTAGAGTGTTTAGAGTACAATCCTTTCTCCTGTGAATCTCTAAAATTTCTCATGAAGTGTAACTCTGCCTGATTTGTATTTTTAACAATGTCTGTATCTCTTGCATTTTAACAGACTCAAGGATCCCTGAGAGCAAATCTCATATACACTTCAGTTTTCCAGTCTCCAAAACAAGGCATAAGATTGTTAGAAACCCTCAACAATGTTTTCAGAACTAGGAAATGCACAAAAATAAGACAAGTTAACAAGTCCTATATTTAAATGAAAAGGTACAATAAATGGGTTACTATCCAAAAACTTCTAAAATCTTGAAGAGACTGATTTACCTACTAGTGGAATAAGAGGTGGAGTGGCATTCTCTTCGCTCTCTCAACCTGGGATGAGGCAAACATTTTTTGACTATCACATTATATTTCTATAAATAGCTTTACCTCTACCTATATTTGAATTAATTGACCCAGAAAGATATAATGATAAGTCATATGACATTTAATGTATTATGTGTCAGAATGATATTCTACTAATTACCTTCGTGAACTAACATTTTGAATACCTGTATTTTCTAACATTCAAAGAGAAGCTACAGCTATCACTGTAGCCCAGTTTAGATAACTCTCTAGGGAATAGCTTTTATGCTGTCTTAGGCAATGTGTTAATGTCTTAAAATTTTTCTTTATTGGATCCTCTGTCATGTTCAATTCACTCAATAGAAACCAAAGCCCTTATAATAGCCTACACAGCCTCAAGGATCTCGCCTCCAGTTACCTCTCAGATCGCTTTCCTACTTCACTCCACTATCCTTGTTTCCACTCTGACCACACTGTTTACTGGCTGTTCCTTGAGATAGTAGACATCCTCACACTTTAGGACTATCCAATGGCCTGTTCCTTCTGTCTAGACTGCTCTTCTTTCAGGTATCCACATGAACTCCCTTGGCTTCTTCAGGTCTGTGCTTAAATGTCAGCTCAGAGAGGAACACTTAGGCTATGCTATTTAATATTTACACTATTGTACCTAAGTCCTCCCAAATTCTCAATAACCTTTCCCCAGTTCTACCTTTTTTTTTTTTCCATAGCATTTATCACCTTCTAACGCATTGCAGTGGACTACAGTCTTGTCAAGCAAGTATTCACTTCCCCGCCCCCCCCCCCCCCCCCCAACTTTCATTTTATGATAAAATGTAACTCCCTGACCACATGTCTTGATCTGGCCAGTAGCATGTAAGTGGATGTGATGTAGGCAGAGGTTTGTACACGTCTGTGAGGTTTGGTTTGTTTGTCCCTGGGACTTCTGCTGTGAGAAGGACAGGTCTGAGTAGTTGCTGGTTGAAAAAGAATGAGGAGCCCCATGAAAGAGAAACCATTCTGCAGCCTTGAGCCAGGCCCAGGCTATGCACAACCTGAAGCACAACTATCTGAGTCCACCCACAGACCAAGGTGCAAGAAAAATAAAGGTTTATTTTTCTAAACCACAAAATTCATAGCAATTTATTATTATGGCAATAGCTGACTAACATATATAGAATATGTTCATCTGTTTTATCTCTTTCTCTGCCAGAACATTGGTTCCACCAAAGCAGGGAGTTTGGCTTATTTTGCATCCAAATGCTTAGAACAAGGGATGATACATAGCAGTTTAAGCCTCACTGGTATTCACATTGCAGACACTACTAGGTCCTTCCCCAGGCTCTCCCCCAACTCCTGCCTGAGCCAGAGATCTAAACTGGCAGCCAGCTCAGCAGATCAAGCCTCTGGGACTGCATGAGTGCAAGATGCCAGCCTAGATCCCGGGGGCTGGCCCCACTGGCATGCACACACCTGGCACTAGACCTACGGTTGTGCATTTACAAGCTGTTAGTCTGAATTCTGTCACTAGCTTTTATTGTCATATACACCTATGGTGACATCCTGCAGCCATGGAGAGCATGCCAACAAGCAAGGCCTCCACGGCTACTGTGGGTCTGAATTTGACCCTATTTTCAGTTATTGACCTGTACCACCAGGCATATGTGTGGCTTGGCCCTGCAGCTATAAACCTTCATGAACCCCACAAAGCTATTAGTAGATTTCTCAAACACTATAGGCCAGGGGTGGAGGGTAGTTGATTCAAAGTACTGTAAAAAGATTTTTTAAATTCTAACCTAGAAATATTTACCCTGCAAAGCTGTCATTCAGAAATGAAAGTTCTATAAAGACTTTTCCAAACACAGAGTTCATCATCACTAGACATGCCTTAGAAGAAAGGAGTTCTTCAATGTTAAATAAAAATACACTAATTTGTAACATAAAAATGTATGAAAATATAAAACACATTGGTAACGGTAAATATATAGTCAGATTCAGGATAATGTAACTGTGAAATAAGGTGTTGAGTTAACCAATGAACTGTATCATAAAAGTTAAAAGACAAAAAGTATTAAAAAGAGCTATAGCTATAAAAATATTTAATGGATATACAGTATCAAAATATATAAATTTGACATCAATAAGATAAAATTCAGAGTAAGAAGTTACATTTTTTTGTATGTGATCTGTTAATTTATCAGCCTAAAATAAACTGGGATACCCATAACAGGTTTTTAAGTAAGCCTGAGAGTAACCCAAAAACAAAAGCCTCTAGTAAATGCACAGAAGATAAGGAAAAGGGAATCAAAGTATACTTCTAAGAAAATCATCAATTCACCAAGGGAGACAGTAAGGAAGAAAAGGAGAAAGGAGTTATTTGTTGTTGTACAGTTACTAAGTCATATCCGTCTATTTGTGACCCGATTGACTGCAGCATGCCAGGCTTCTATCTCCTTGAGTTTGCTCAAACTCATGTCCATTGAATGGGTGATGGGATCCAACCATCTCATCCTCTGTCATCCCCTTCTCCTCCTGCCCTCAATCTTTCCCACCATCAGGGTCTTTTCCAATGAGTAAGCTCTCTGTATCAGGGGGTCAAAGTATTGGTGCTTCAGCATCAGTCCTTCCAATGAATATTCAGGCTTGATTTCTTTTAGAATTGACTGGTTTGATCTACTTGCTGTCCAAGGGACTTTCACGAGTCTTCTCTAGCCCCACAGTTGGAAAGCATAAGTTCTTTGGAGCTCAGCCTGTTTTATGGCCAACTCTCATACCTATACATGACTACTGGAAAAACCATAGATTTGACTAAATGGACCTTGGTCAGCACACTGACGGTTTCTGCTGGTTAATATGCTGTATAGATAGTCATGGTGGAGAGTTCTGACAAAATGTGGTCCACTGGGGAAAGGAATGGCAAACAACTTCAGTATTCTTACCCTGAGAACCCCATGAACAGTATGAAAAGGCAAAAAGATAGGACACTAGAAGATGAACTCTCCAGCTCGGTAGATGTCCAAGATGCTACTAGAGATCAGTGGAGAAATAATTCCAGAAAGAATGAAGAGCTAGAGCCAAAGCAAAAACAACACTCAGTTGTGGATGTGACTGGTGATAGAAGTAGAGTCTGATGCTGAAAAGAGCAATATTGCATAGGAACCTGGAATGTAAGGTCCATGAATCAAGGCAAATTGGAAGTGGTCAAACAGGAGATGGCAAGAGTGAACATCGACATTTTAGAGATCAGTGAACTAAAACGGACTGGAATGGGTGAATTTAAGTAAGATGACCATTATATCTATTACTGTGGGCAAGAACACCTTAGAAGAGATGAAGTAGCTATCATAGCCAACAAACGAGTCCAAAATGCAGTACTTGGATGCAATCTCAAAAGCTACACAATGAGCTCTGTTTGTTTCTAAGGCAAATCATTCAATATGAGAGTAATCTAAGTCTACGCCCTGACCAGTAATGCTGAAGAAGCTGAAGTTGAATGGTTCTATGAAGACCTACAAGACCTTCTAGAACTAACACCAAAAAAAGATGTCCTTTTCATTATAGAGGACTGGAATGCAAAAGTAGGAAGTCAAGAGACACCTGGTTCAGTTCAGTTCAGTTCAGTCACTTAGTTGTGTCTGACTCTTTGCTATCCCATGGACTGCAGTATGCCAGACATCCCTGTCCATCATCAACTCCTGGGGTTTACTCAAACTCATGTCCACCTGGAGTAACAGGCAAATTTGGCCTTGGAGTACAAAATGGGGCAGGTGAAAAACGAAGAGTTGTGCCAAGACAACACACTGGGCATAGCAAACACCCTCTTTCAACAAAACAAGAGAAAACTCTACACATGGACATCACCAGATGGTAAATACTGAAATCATATTGATTATATTCTTGCAGCCAAAGATGGAGAAGCTCTATACAGTCAGCAAAAACAAGACTGGTAGCTGACTGTGGCTCAGATCATGAATGTCTTATTGCCAAATTCAGACTTAAGTTGAACAAAGTAGGAAAAACCACTACACCATTCAGGTATGACCTAAGTCAAATCCCTTATGATTATACAGTGGAAGTGACAAACAGATTCAAGGGATTAGATATGATAGACAGAGTACCTGAAGAACTATGGATGGAGGTTCATGCCAAAGTCGAGCTGCGGCAGCCAGGGAAGCACCTGAAGGGATGAACGGGGTCGGCAAAGAGAATGATGCAGCCTCTCACTCAAAGCACTGGGCTGCATGTTTATTTTAAGCATCAGGTTTTCTTTTATACTTTTACAAAAGCATTTGGTCAGAGGTATGACATCTTCAGTTTCCCCTCACCCATATTTACTGTCTCCATAAATCATTGTTGTCCTTCAGAGTTCCCTCTTAATTGTCCTTGTGATAACACTGTAACTCAAGTTTGTCTCTGGGCTGTATACCATATTCCTCAGTTTATTTCTTATCTCTCTAAATCCTGTTATCCCCTAGTAACTCAAGCTTATCATCTCCTAAAAAGGCTTTTAGCTGTTAGTATCTCTAAAATTCCTAGTTTCTATAAGCTATAGTAAAATATGCCAACACTACAACATACCTTAAATTTTTAGCTTCTAACTATTCTTAATTATTCCTAAATCCTACACTCAGCAAACTACTTTTGCCATAAACATTTCCCTTACAAGCAGGTTTCAGATAACAATGTTTCCCATGGCCTCAAGCTGCAGCCTATGTGCTCATCCTGGAACATTCTTTGTAAAGGTCCTTGAACTTTACAAATGTAACTTTATGGATTATTTCCTGAGCAACTGCAGAAGGCTTTGTGCTTTCTCATGCAAGAACAATAAGCACCTTAACATACTTTCCAGCCAACTCAACCAAAGGAAGGAAAGGACAAGTCAGAATTACAAGACCTAACTCCTTCGTCCTAGGACGGTGCCTGCGGGATGAGGAGAGGGGGTTGGGGCCGTGCCTCCATTTTGTCAGTAATGCCTAACTCGGCTGTTGGGAGCCACGTTAGGCATTACTGACAGGTTCATGACATTGTATGGGAGGTAGGGATCAAGACCATCCCCAAGGAAAAAAAAGTCTGCAAAAAGGCCAAATGGTTGACTAGGGAGGACTTAAAAATAACTGAAAAAAAAGAAGAAAAGAAAAAGACAAAGGAGAAAAAGAAAGATATACCAATTTGAATGCAGAATTCAAAAGAATAGCAAGGAGAGATAAGAAAGCCTTCCTCAGTGATCAATGCAAAGAAACAGATGAAAACAATAGAATGGGAAAGACTAGAGATCTCTTCAAGAAAATTAGAGATACCAAGGGAATATTTCATGCAAAGATGGACACAGTAAAGGACAGAAATGGTATGGACCTAACAGAAGCAAAAGATGTTAAGAAGAAGTGCCTAGAATACACAGAAGAAATATACAAAAAAATTCTTCATGACCCAGATAATCACGGTGGTGCGATCACTTGCCTAGAGCCAGACATCCTGGAATGTAAAGTCAAGTGGGCCTTAGAAAGCATCACTACAAAAAAAAGCTGGTGGAAATGATGGAATCCCAGTTGAGCTATTTCAAATCCTAAAAGATGATGCTGTGGAAGTGCTGCACTCAATATGCCAGCAAATATGGAAAACTCAGCAGTGGCCACAGGACTGGAAAAGGACAGTTTTCATTCCAATCCCAAAGAAAGGCAATGCCAAAGAATGTTCAAACCACCAAACAATTGCACTCATCTCACATGCTAGCAGAGTAATGTTCAAAATTCTCCAAGCCAGGCTTCAACAGCACATGAACCATGAACTTCCAGATGTTCAAGCTGGATTCAGAAAAGGCAGAGAAACCAGAGATCAAATTGCCAACATCTGTTGAATCATTGAGAAAGCAAGAGAGTTCGAGAAAGCATCTACTTCTGCTTTATTGATTACACCAAAGCCTTTGACTGTGTGGATCACAATAAACTGTGGAAAATTCTTAAAGAGATGGGAACACCAGACCACCTGACATGCCTTCTGAGGAATCTGTATGCACGTCAAGAAGCAACAGTCAGAACTGGACGTGGAACAATAGACTGCTTCTTAATTGGGAAAGGAGGAAATCAAGGCTGTATATTGTCATCCTGCTTATTTAACTTACATGCAGAGTACATCATGAGAAATGCAAGGCTGGATGAAGCATACACTGGAATCAAGATTTCTGGGAGAAATATCAATAAACTCAGATATGCAGATGACACCACCCTTATGGCAGAAAATGAAGAAGAACTAAAGAGCCTTGATGAAATTGAAAGAGAAGAGTGGAAAAAGCTGGCTTAAAACTCAACATTCAGAAAACTAAGATCATGGCATCTGGTCCCATCACTTCATTGCAAATAGATGAGGAAACAATGGAAACAGTGACAGACTTTATTTTCTTGGACTTCAAAATCACTTCAGAGGCTGACTGCAGTCATGATTTTAAAAGACGTTTGCTTCTTGGAAGAAAAGCTATGCCCAACCTAGCCAGCATATTAAAAAGCAGAGACATTACTTTGCCATCAAAGGTCCGTCCAGTCAAACCTATGGTTGTTCCAGTGGTCATGTGTGGAAATGACAGTTGGACTATATAGAAAGCTGAGCACCGAAGAACTGATGCTTTTGAACCGTGCTGTTGGAAAAGACTCTTGAGAGTCCTTTGGACTGCAAGGAGATCCAACCAGTCCATCCTAAAATAAATCAGTCCTGAATATTAATTGGAAGGACTGATGCTGAAGCTGAAACTCCAATATTTTGGCCACCTGATGTGAAGTACTGACTCATTGGAAAAGACTCTGATGCTGGGGAAAATTGAAGGCAGGAGGAGAAGGGAACAACAGAGGATGAGATGGTTGGATATCATCATCGACTCAACTGATATGAGTTTGAGTATGCTTCAGGAGTTGGTGATGGATAGGAAAGCCTAGAGTGCTGCACTCCATGGGGTGTTAAAGAGTCAGACATGACTGAGAGACTGAACTGAACTGAACTGATAGGTTTGTCATAAGTTTTCTTCCAAGGAGCAATAGTCTTTTAATTTCATTGCTGTAGTCGTTTTTTACAGTGATTTTGGATCCCAAAAAGATAAATCTGCCATTACTTTCCCTTTGTCCCCATCTATTTGCCTTGAACTGATTGGACCAGATGTCATTATCTTAGCTTTTAGAATGTTGAGTTTTAAAAAAGCTTTTTCACTCTCTTCTTTCACTTTCATCAATAGGCTCTTTAGTTCCTCTGCACTTTACACCATTAGGATGGTGTCATTTACATATCTGAGGTTGTTGTTATTTCTCAGGGCATTCTTCATTCCAGCATTGATTCATCCAACCCAGCATTTTTCACGATGTGCTCTGTCTAAAAGTTAAATAAATAGAGTGACAATATACAGCCTTGACATACTCCTTTCCCAATTCTGCACCAGTCCCTGTTTCAATGTCCAATTCTAACTGTTGCTTCTTACCTTCATACAGGATTCTCAGGAGACAGGTAAGATGGCCTGGTATTTCCATCTCTTTAAAAGTTTTCCACAGTTTGTGTGATCCACATAGTCAAAGGCTTTATGTTAGTCAATGAAGCAGAAGTAGATATTTTTTTGGAATTCCATTGCTTTCTCTAAAGGCATAAAATTCTGAATTAATTAAGGAATAAATAAATTACAAGATGTAACTGTACTCTCCCATTCAGAGACTCACTTCAGCTACAAGAACACAGAGGCTCAAGGTGAAGGAATGAAAAAAAATATTTCAGTAAGTGGAAACCAAGAGAGAAAAGTAGCTGCATTTTATTAGTTGAAATAGAATTAAGCTAAAAACTGTAAAAAACATGAGAAAGGAGTCAATTCATCAAGAGAATATAACAATTAAAATACATATGCACCCAACATCAGAGCTACTAAATTAATTAGACAAACATTGACAGATATTAAGGGAGTAATAGACAACAGTAGAATAATAAAACACTTCAATACCATTTTCAACAATTAATATATCATTCAGACAGAAAATCAACAGTGAAACTTTTTATTTGAGCCATGCTTTAGACCAAAATATCCATCAGACATATACAGCGCATTCCATCCAATAGCAGCAAATGCACATTCTTCTCAAGTGCACATTGGAACACTGGAACATTCTCCAAGAGAGATCATATGTTAAGAAGCAAAACAAGTCTCACTGAGCAATTTTAAGAAAACTCTAATATCATCCCAAATATCTTTTCTGACCAAAATAGTACAAAACTAGAAATTCATAACAAGAAGAAGTGGTCCTAAGAGAGTTTATAGCAATTAATACTGCAGTTCAGTTCAGTTGCTCAGCCATATCCGACTCTTTGCCACCCCATGAACCGCAGCAGACCAGGCCTCCCTATCCATCACCAACTCACAGAGTTCACTCAAACTCATGTCCATCGAGTTGGTGATGCCATCCAACCATCTCATCCTTTGTCATCCCCTTCTCCTCCTGCCCTCAATCTTTCCCACCATCAGGGTCTTTTCAAATGAGTCAGCTCTTTGCATCAGGTGGCCAAAGTATTGGAGTTTCAGCTTCAACATCAGTCCTTCCAATGAACACCCAAGGCTGATCTCCTTTGGGATGGACTGATTGGATCTCCTTGCAGTCCAAGGGACTACTCCAACACCACAGTTCAAAAGCATCAATTCTTTAGTGTTCAGCTTTCTTTATAGTTCAACTCTCACATCCATACATGACCACTGGAAAAACCATAGCCTTGACTAGACAGACCTTTGTTGGCAAAGTAATGTCTCTGCTTTTTAATATGCTGTCTAGGTTGGTCATAACCTTCCTTCCAAGGAGTAAGCGTCTTTTAATTTCATGTCTGCAATGGCCATCTGCAGTGATTTTGGAGCCCAGAAAAATAAGGTCAGCCACTGTTTCCACTGTTTCCCCATCTATTTTCCATGAGGTGATGGGACCAGATGCCATGATCTTAGTTTTCTGAATGTTGAGCTTTAAGCCAACTTTTTCACTCTCCTCTTTCACTTTCATCAAGAGGCTCTTTAGTTTTTCTTTGCTTTCTGCCATAAGGGTGGTGTCATCTGCATAACTGAGGTTATTGATATTTCTCCCGGCAATCTTGATTCCAGCTTGTGTTTCTTCCAGCCCAGCGTTTCTCATGATGTACTCTGCATGTAAGTTAAATAAGCAGGGTGACAATATACAGCCTTGATGTACTCCTTTTCCTATTTGGAACCAGTCTGTTGTTCCATGTCCAGTTCTAACTGTTGCTTCCTGACCTGATACAGGGTTCTTATGAGGCAGGTCAGGTGGTCTGGTATTCCCATCTCTTTCAGAATTTTCCACTGTTTATTGTGATCCACATAGTCAAAGGCTTTGGCATAGTCAGTAAATTAATACTTACATTAGAAAAAAAAAAGATCTTAAATAAACTATCTTTAATAACTTAATTTTAAAAAATAAGATTACACTTAGCCCAAATTTAATAGAAGGAAGAAGATAGCAATGGTAAGAGTAAAAAATAGATGAGACAGAATTAAAAACACTAGAAAAGATTAATGAAAGTAAGAACTCTTTTAAAATATAAACAAAAGTGGACATTTAACAGGACTTAGCATGAAAAAGAGAACTCTAGTAAAATTACAAATGAAAGATATTGCAACTGATATCTCAGAAATACATAGGATCTAAAGAGACTTTCTGCTATTAATTGCAGAAAGTGAAGAGGAACTAAAGAGCCTCTTCATGAGGGTGAATGAGAACAGTAAAAAAGCTGGCTTGAAACTCAACATTCAAAACACTAAGATCATGGCACCCAGTCCGATCAGTTCATGGTAAAGAAATGGGAAAAAAATTGGAAGCAGTGATAGATTTCCTTTTCTTGAACTCCAGAGGATGGTGACTGCAGCCATGAAATTAAAAGACACTTGCTCCTTGGAAGGAAAACTAGGACAAACCTAGACAGCATATTAAAAAGCAGAGATATCACTTTGTTGACAAAGGTCCGTATAGTCAAAGCTATGGTTTTTCCAGTAGTCATGTACAGATGTGAGAGTTGGACCGTAAAGAAGACTGACTGCTTAAGAATGATTCTTTCAATTTGTGGTGCTAGAAAGACTCTTGAGAGTTCCTTAGACTTCAAGGAGATCAAGCCAGTTAATACTAAAGGAAATCATCCTAAATATCCATTGGAAGGACTGATGCTGAAGCTGAAGCTCCTATACTTTGATCATCTGATGTGAAGAGCTGACCCACTGGAAAAAAACTCTGATTCCGGGATATATTGAAGGCAAAAGAAGAGGGGGCAGCAGATAATTAGATGGGTAGATAGCATCACCGATTCAATGGACATGAATTTGATCAAACTCTGGGAGATAGTGCAGGACAGAGGAGCCTGGCATGCTACAGTCCATGAGGTCACAAAAAGTCTGACATGAGTTAAGGACTAAACAATAAAAACAAAAAGAGACTACTATAAATAATTACATGCCAACAAATGGGGCAACCTAGAAGAAATGGATAAATTCTTACTAACATGCAGCCTTCCACAACTAGATTATGAAGAAATAGAAACCTGAGCAGACCGATAACAATCAATGAGACTGATTGTTATCAGTCTCAACAAAGAAAACTGTCCCAACAAAAAAAATGTCAGGACCAGATAGTTTCATTGGTGAATTCTATCAAATACTAAAGAAGAATTTATGCTAGGAATTTGAAAGTGAGGGAACACTTTCAAGCTAGTTTATGTGGATAACAGAATAATGATACCTATGCCACCTAAGGCAGACAAGAACACTACAAAATAAGCAAACTATAGGCCATTTTTCCTGATAAATATGATGCAAAAATTCTCAATATATTACTAGCAGATCAAACGCAATAGTTCATTAAAAAGATCATTGACCATGATCAAATGGAATGTATCCCTGAAATGCAAGAATGGTTCAATATGCACTAGTTAATAAATTTGATATACCACATAAACAGAAAAAAAGATAAAAATAATATGATCATATCAATAGATGCAGAAAAAACAATGGACAAATTTCAGCATACTTTTATGATACATATTCTCAACAAATTGGGTATAGAAGTTATATAACTCAACATAATAAAAGTCATATGTGACAAACCCATAACACCATACTCAGCTATGATAGATTGAAGGCTTTCTGAGATTAAGGAGCAAACAAGAGTCCCAACTCTTGTCACTTTTATTCAACATAGTACTGGAAGTCCTAGTTAGGGCAACTGGGCAAGAAATAAAAAAAAATAATAAAAATATTTTCAAATTGGGAAATAAGGACAATTTTCTGTTTGCTGAAGAAGTGATTTTTAAAACTATTTTATATTGGCACATAGCTAATTAACAATGTTGTGATAGTTTCAGGTGGACAGAAAAGGAACTCAGCCATACATGTACATGTATCCAGTCTCCCCCAAATTCACCTCCCCTCCAGGCTGCCACCTAACATTGAGTAGAGTTCCCTGTGCTATGGAGTAGGACCTTGTTGGTTTATACACAGAAAATTCTAAATATTTCATAAAAAAAATGATAGAATAGTAAATTCCACTAATCTCACTTGTAGGTACAATTCCAAAGGAAATTAAATCACTATCTTGAAGAGACATCTGTATTCCCATGTTTACTGCAGCATTATTCAAAATAATGAAGACATGAAAACAACTTAAGTGTCCATCAACAAATGGATGATAAAGAAATGAGGTCTATATAAACAATAGAGTAGTATTCAGCCACATACAAAAACAAAGAGGAGATCCTGTCACCTGCAACAACATGGAGGCATTATATTAAGTGAAATATGTCAAGCAGAGAGTGAAAAATACTGTGTGATCCCAGGTGAATGTGGATTCTAACATTTTTTAATTCATAGAAACAGGGTAGAATGGTGGTTGCCAGGGGCTGAGGAGTGAGTGACCTGGGAATTCATCAGTCCGAGTACAAACTTTTAGTTATAAGATGAATCAGTTGCAGTCATTTAAGGTACAGCATGGTGACTACAGTTAACAATACTGTATAATTTGAAAATTGCTATGAAAGTAAAGCTGTCATGTTCTTTTCATAACAACAAAATGATAATTTTCTGAGATGAAGGATGTGTTAACTAACTTTATTGTGGTAAGCATTGTGCAGTATATACCTATATCCAGTCAGCACATTATAGACTTAAACTTACACAATAGTATGTGTCAATTATATCTCAATAAAGCTGGATTAACCAAAGGAAAAGCATAACCAAGCAATTTCTGATTTTTCTATCTTCTTCCCTTTGACTGTGCTACACATTCATCATGGGCAGCAAAGAAGGGTTTGAAAAAGCTGGGGCAATTGTCTCACAGGTGCCAAAAACCCAATTTGAAAAAAGCAAGATCACAGTGAGCTCCAATCCACCTCTTCTAGTTTCCTTTTAATTGGAATAATGGACATTTTGTTTATTGTCACTATAAGAATATCACTGAAAGAAAAAACAGGTTGGTACCCTGCTTTAATTTTTTTTTTTCACATTCAGTGCATCTTCTAAGATCCTTCATTGTCAATCCTTTTTCCCAGAGTTGAAGTTTTAAGATCTTTGTCCTGTTAGGAGCATTCTATGTACATAAATGATAGATCATTTAAAGGGCATTATTAAGCAGTGGAATCCTCCTAACAAACCCAGTAGCATGCTCTATTTGTGCAGTTGAGTTTCCAAGAATTCTTGTTTCATTCTTATCCTTTATCTTCACGATTACAAGATATTTTCACAGGTATCTTCCTTATACTTGATATATCTCATATAAAGTATTAGTTTTCTACTGCCACCATAACAAATCACCACAAGCTCATCAGCTTAAACAAATTTATTATCTTGCATTTCTGTTGGTCAGATATCAGGATGTCTGCAGGGCTGTTCTTTACTGAGTGTTCTAGGGGAGAAATGTCTCCTTGCCTTTTCCAACTTCTAGAGATCACCTACATCCCTTAGGTTGTCTTTTCCTTTCCTCATCTTCAAAGCCAGCAATATCACATTTCTTGGACCTTCCTTCCAATGTCATATCTAGCTCTAACATCAGCCAGGAAAGATTTTTTATTTAAAGGACTCATGATTAGATTCAGCCAACTGGATAACCCAGGGCAGTTTCACATATCCCTACTCACATCTGCAAAGACCCTTTGACTCTCTTCCATGTGAAATAACAATACACAACTTCCAGGAATCATGCTAGGACATTTTTAGGGAGTTAATAAAACTCAGATGCTGAATTCCATACATATATTAAAAAACTTTAATCCTATTCAACTCATATTTACAAACAAATTCATATATTTCTAAACACCAGTTTGACAAATTTTCTTCTGATCAAGATGAACTCAATATAATACTTGATTTGAAATTAAACATTAACATTTTCTAAGAAAAGCAGAGGTTGTTCAACTGGTGTATTTAAAAGGTTTGTTTGGAAACAAGTACATCTATATCCTCATTTTAGAAATCATTAGAATGGATGAAGATGTAAATTATAATAAAATGATCAAAGGGAAGACTGGCTGCATCTGGCTGTCTGCTTTGGAAGCTCAGGGATGCTCTTCTTTCTATTTTCAGGGATAATCAGTCCCTGAGGGACTGCGTTATGCTAACTAAACAGTGGAGACTGAAGGGAAAAAAACAGATTGCAATTTTATTAATTAAAGTGAGAAATAAAGTTGTCATAAGACCTAAAATTCAGAACTTATGTCAGATCAAGCAGTAAACCTTCATACTCCAGTTATGCTACATGGAAGTCATATTATTATCAGTACTCACTTTGTTGTAGTAACTTGAATAATTTTCTCAGCAGCATAATACTCAGACTATATAAGCAGCTCCTTTTAATTTTATTACAGGATACACACCTGGGAGTCCCAATATCAACACAGGTGAGTTTAAAGTGGAAAAAAAATGAGGCTTGAAAATAATTAAACAATTCAAATCCTGAGCTCCAGAATGACAAATATCCAGTTTAAATTTTATTGAACACGAAATATTCAAATGGATTCACAAAATATGGGTAAGAAGAGGTAAGAAAACTAGTCCTTGGTTGAGCACAGCATATTAGAGCCAATGTGGACAAAGAGAAACATGGAAACAAGATGTGTAAATTAACCAAAAATCTCTTCAATAAATCTTACAATATATAGTCATTACTACATCTTTTTAATCATCTGCCTTGTTTTCAGTCATACTGAGTTTAAGACCTCTTTGACATAACATAACTCTTATAAACATCCCTTGATGTTTGCAATGGCATATTTCAATGTACAATATCTGAAAGTCAAATAGATGGTTAAGATGCAATTTTAATTTTTCATCTTCTCCTTCTCTTTTCCCCCTAAGGGAAACTCTTACCCCCTGTCTTTGAAGGCCTTTTGCTACTCTTCTCCAGCTTGGACATTGATTGTTAAATTGTTACTTTCCTGGACTTTAAACCTATCTTGGTAAGTGAGTGAAAGTCACTCAGTTGTGTCTGACTCTTTGCGACGCCATGGAATTCTCCAGGCCAGAATACTGGAGTGGGTAGCTTTTCCCTTTCCAGGGAATCTTCCCAACCCAGGGATCGAACCCAGGTCTCCCGCATTGTAGGTGGATTCTTTACCAGCTGAGCCACAAGGTAAAGGATATTTCATTCAACCCTTAAAAATACAGGAATAGAATTTTCATGCAATATAAGGTGCTTATTACTTTTTGAAGACTCTCAACCTTATTAGGACTTACATTTTAAAAAGTCTGTCCAAATTTAAACAGTTGATACTAACAATATGTATAATGCTATCATTGGCAAAGCTGTGGCTCAGTGGGTAGAGAATCTGCCTGCAATGAGGAGACAGTTTTGATCCCTGGGTCAGGAAGATCCTCTGATGGGAGCACATAGCAACCCACTCCAGTATTCTTGCCTGGGGAATCCCAAGAACAGAGGAGCCTGGCAGGCTGCAATCCGTAGAGTTACAAAGAGTATGATATGACTGAAGTTACTGAGCATGCATGCATTCACACCATCGGCAAAATTTAATACAGGTCTAAGCAGGCTTCTAAGTTTTGCAAAGTATAGTGCTCATATGAGAGAATAAAGAATAATACAAATGCATCTATTTTCAAAAATGGACATTTTTATTAATTTGTGCACTCTTTGGAATAAAATCTGGAAATATGAGAGGTACTGAGGAAAGGTAATATATAACATATATATACACATATGTTATATATACCTAAGAGAAACTACAGTAGTGTAGAACACAAAATTGTTTTTATAAAATTATTTTTAAACTTACTTTGGAGAATATGAGTACACACTTGGGAAGCTCAGTAAAAGAGGCAAATGTTTCAGATGACAGTGTGCTTTTCTATTCAGCATGATTGCTCGAGATAAGATATTTTGAAGCACATAAAGGCAGCATTAGATGCAATACTGGATAACTTCTAAAAAATAAATGACTTATTTGTCATTTAGATGCTCATCCTAAGCAATAAAATTGAATTTGGAAATTTTTGTAGTGTTAAAATAAATGATTTTTTGTTTTTAGTTTTTCTTTATTGTCCTCTTCTCCATGGCCAAACATCTTTTTTTTTTTTATTTTGATATCTCAGTTGATTCTCATTATCCTAACAAAAAATCATCTTATCTATTTTTCCAGTGTCTCCAGTTTTCAACAATTTCTGTTTCTTCAACATTTAAGGTCATGTTAGAAACTAGATAGAAAGTTTGAAGAAACGTCAATCAAAGAGTAAAATTCATGGTGTCAGAGGAAGTGAAATAATTTTGCACTTTCTGGAATCTAAAAGAGGTTTATAGCTTTTTCTATTGTCACACCCTAAATTTGATCATTTAATTACAGTAAGCTGTTCTTAGAAGAGGTACATTAACCAAAAGAGAAAAACAAAAAGAGTTTGTGTGGTGTTTATTTAAAACTTTAGAAGGATAATTAAAAGGAATGAGTCACTATAAATCATTCTAGCCCCCAAGTTGCTCAGACCCTCTTCTTGACATATTAACAGAGTGGCAAGAAAAATAGCCTGTCTCTGAAGAGATTTTTCCTCTTCCCTTCAGGTTTTCTATTTACATTCTCACATTTAGCTTGCCGAGTCAAATGGATTAGAATTAAATTGTAAATGAGACTTAAAAAAAAAAATTTCCTCCTAAAAAAGGATGAGCATAGTTTAAAACATTTTCACTGCTTTAGCACGTTGTGTAATAAAATTGGTTTAAAAGCTCACTGATATGAATTCTGTAAAGAAAATGTTTAGGCTATTCATAAAATAAAAGCTTTCTTCTTACTCTAGTAAAATTCTTAATTTTTCAACACATTTCTTTCAATTTATGTTCTACAATTTAGTTTGTACAATGAAGAAAGGAGCTGCAATATGCTCAGACAACATCTATAATTAACAATTTATCAATATTCACTGATGCTATAGATCTAACGATGAAACAGAAAACAAAACTTTGTTCTATTATCTGAATCAAACTCTTCAGTAATCCAACCACTTTAAGCTTGGGGTTTTTATTGACACTTTTCTTAAAAAGAAAGTATTTAGCTTTTTTTAGAATAATGAACACAGAAAATGTATACCAATATTCCAAAGAACTAAATCTTTCTTTCCAATAGTTGAATAGTAACAGAAATGTTTGTTATCTCCAACTTCCCGTAAGATGTTTGTAACAGTGAAATAACTATAAAATATTTAGAACATTTCATGCTTATTTTTCTTTTTAATTCAATATAAGGGTTGTCTACAAACAGACAGAAAAAATGATAATGATGGTTGTCACTCCGCAACTATGAAAGTAAAGTGTGAAAGGAAAAGAGACTGGGGTCAGGACAGAAGACTAGGAGCATGTGGAGTTCATCTCTTCCCACAGGGACACCAAGAGTACATCTACCAACTGAACAGTTCTTTCAGAGCACCTGCTGAACTCTAGCAGAGGACCTTGGACACCTAAAGGGACAAGAAAAAAAATCCTCATGTAACTGAGTGAGTGAAAGAGAAAAAAAGGGGAAAAAAAAAATAAAAGAAAAAGTGGGATGGTACCTGTGCCCCTGGAGGAACTGAAGGAGAGGTGAGTTCTCTGCACCTGGGGAAGCTCCCTTATAGATGGAGAGGACAGTTGGGACAAAAGGGGAGATTTGGGGACTATCAGAGGAAAGTGATGCAACCAAGGTCTGTGGCAAGCAGGCCAGCGTGAGATCCACACAGATGTTCCGTGCCACAACCCTGCACTCTCCAGCCTGAGAGGAGTGTCTGTTAGAGTGAACAGGGGCTGGGTACTGGAACATGGGTTTTAGAGAGGAGACCTGGGGAGAGGACCTGCAGAGACAGCATGAGGGAGCAGGAGTGAGGATCTCTACAACCAGGAATACTCCTGAAGGAAGTCCAGATCATTATAGAAGCAAAGCACCATCGTTGAGTGATGTGCGAAGGGCAGAGTCCCTCTATCCTTAAGCACTGCTGGAGTGGGTACCCCCCACATCGCAGTCAGCCAGTGCCTCTGCCCCTTCTCACCTGGTCTGGGAGCAGATTCCTGTGGGTGGCCCACAAACAGAGGCGGAGCTGATACCAAAGCTGAGCCCCAGGGGCTGTGCAACTAAGGAAGAAGAGCTGAACTATCTCCTTGCTGCTGTGCAAACCACGGATTAAAGCCCTGCAATTGTCTTAGTAAACTCAGCACTTGTGGAACATCTGGATAGGTGAGTGCTCCTGCCACTGAGACCAGGACTCCTGCTAAAGTCCATAGCTTTAACAGCTGTGAACTCTGAGGGTATGCACACATTGGGATTGGGCTAGGTCAGTCTTAGCCACCCACATAGCACCCACAGTGGGCCCGGATCCGTAGTTCCTGCAATCCTTGGAACTGACTTCAGTGAACCTACACTGGTGGCCTGGTGAAAACACCACCAGGCCCAACTGCCAGCATACCCAGTTAAGGTTGGGTTGAGAGCAGTGCCAACAACAGAGTCAATAGTGATCTCAAAACAATGGGTGAAAAGTGACACCACAGAGCATGCACACAGATGAACAGCTCCAGAAAGGGATACTCAAAGGCTTCTCTCCTGGAGGGGATGCTCCAGTACTGCATACCTTACACCACAGATCAGAAACATAGATAAGAAAGAGATGTGGGGACTTCTACTTCAACAATGAAAGAACAAACCCGGCTCCTGACGAGGCAGTGGCAACCATAGAGCAAAGGGGAGGCCCTGCTCAATAATCAGGGCAGGCTCTGGTCATCACAACACCAGTCAAACACCCTATCAATGAGATAACAGCCAGCATACAGTGAGGAAAGAGGTGGTAGACATTCATACCAAATACAGCCCTAGTATGTGCGCATGCACACACACACCCCACCCCCGTGCACACACACACACACCCCCCACACACAAAATTAAACTCACACAGACTACACAGGGATGTTCCCGCATAAAAATAGCTGCCAAGAAAGTCTGAGAGTTTGGTATCATGATAAAACATTCCCAGCGAAAACTCAGCCTTGAAGGCCAGCAGAGCTTGAATGATGGAGCTCCAAAGGGCTGGGGGTAACAGAGACTTCATTTTTTGAGGGTGCACACATGGTCTCACATGCACTGGAACACAGCACAAAGCAGCCTATGTAGGAACCTGAAATTTTTCACAGAATTAAAATAAAAGATTTACAATTTGTATGGAAACACAACAGGTCATGAATAGCCAAAGCAGTCTTAAGAAAGAAGAGCTGATCTAGAGGAATCAGGCTCCCTGACCTCAGACTACGTGGCAAAAGACAGTCATCAAAACATGGTGGTACTGGCCCCCAAACAGAAGTACAGATCAATGGAACAGGACACCAAGTTCACAGATAAATCTAAGCATCTAGAGTTACCTAATCTATGACAAAAGAGACAAGAATATACAGTGAAAAAAAGTCTCTCCAATATGTGGTGCTGGGAAAACTGGACAGCCACATGGAAAAGAACGAAATTAGGACATACTCTAACACCATACACAAAGAGGCATTCAAAATGAATTAAAGACCTAAATGTAAGGCCAGTTAATATAAAACTTTCAGAGGAAACCATAGACAGAACACCCTCTGGCATAAATCGCAGCACGGTCTTTTTTGTTCTACATTCTAGAGTAATTAAAATGAAACAAACAAACAAACAAAAAACAAATGTGACCTAATTAAACTCAAAAGCTCTTGCACAGCAAAGAAAACCATAAACAAAATGAAAAGACAATCCACAGAATGGGAGAAAATATTTGCAAAGTGAATGACAAAGTATTAAACTCCAAAATACACAAGCAGCTCACGCAGCTCTATGTAAAAATCAAAGAACTCAGTTAAAATAAGGGTGGAAGATCTAAATAGACGTTTCTCCAAAAATAGCATACAGATGGCCAAAAAGCACATGAAAAGTTGCTAACATCACTAATAGAAATGAAAATCAAAACTACAGTGAGGGATCACCTCACATCAGTTAGAATGGCCATCATCAAAAAGTCTAAAAACAATGCTGGAGAGGGTGTGGAGAAAAAGGAAGCCCCCCTATATTATTTGTTGGAATGTAATTTGGTAGAGCTACTATGGAGAACAGTATGGAGGTTCCTCAAAAGGCTAAAAGTATATCTGCAAAATAACCAGCAACCTTACTCCTGAAGGAAACCGCAATTCCCAAAGATATATATACCCCCAACATTTATTGCAGCACTTTTTACAATATCCAGGACATGAGAGCAATCTAAATGCCTATCAGTACATATACATACAATGGAGTATTACTCAGCCATGAAAACAATGAAATAATGTCGTTTGTAGCAATACAGATGGACCTAAGATTTTCATACTAAGTGACATGAATCAGCCAGAGAAAGACAAACTGTCATATGATAGCACTTATATGTGTAGTATAAAAAGATAAGCACAAATGAACTCGTTCACAAAACAGAAATATATCCACAGACTTTGTAAATAGTCTTATGTTTATCAAATAGGAAAGGTTAGTGCGAGGGATAAGTCAGGAGTATGGGATTAACATTTTCACAATTATATATATATACACACACACATATATATATATATATAAAATAGATAAATAACGAGGACCAACTATATAGCACAGGGAAATCAACTCAATATTCTGCAATAGCCTATATGGGAAAAGAATATGCAAAAGAATGGAGATATATATATATATATATATATATATATGTATGTATGTGTGTATATCCATACATATACACATACGTATGTGTATATAATATATACATATATATACACACATAACTGAATCACATTGATATACACCTGAAACTAAAACATCTGTAAATCAACTATGTGTGAGTGTGCTAGCTGGTCAATCATGTCCAACTCTGCAAACCAATGGACTGTAGCGTGCCAGGCTCCTCTGCCCATAGGACTCTCCAGGCCAGAATACTGAACTGGGTTGACAATCCCTTCTTCAGGGGATCTTCCTAACCCAGGGGTCAAACTGGGATCTCCTTCACTGTGGGCCTTTATCATATAAGACATTTGGGAAGCCACTCCAATATAAAATAAAAATTAATAGAAAGTAACACAGATTAAAAGAAAGTAAAAAAAACAAGAAAAAAAAACAAACTCAAGTCTCTTCTTATCAAGGATGAAAGTACTCATTGGGAAACTGTAAATAGGATCTGCGTCCTTATGTTTTCTCTTGTATAACTTAGGCAAACTATATATTAGTAGTCAACCATTTTTCATCGATCCTTTAATTTACAAACAGTAATGTCACCTGTGAGGTTAATATTGAGGATGTGTGCTGCCTTTTCTAGGTCTGAGCTATAAAGGCACTATTGACAGTAGAAAAGTCCAAAAAAAAAAAAAGATTAGAAAAGCAATAATCTTCCAAATTCTCATGCTTATCTTTCCTACTGCAAAGCATGCCTCCTTGACAAAGATAATGGTCAATGACTATCAAAGTAATATTTTTTCATATAAAAGTATCCTGCTGCTGCTGCTGCTAAGTTGCTTCAGTCGTGTCCGACTCTGTGTGACCCCATAGACAGCAGCCCACCAGGCTTCCACATACCTGGGATTCTCCAGGCAAGAACAATGGAGTGGATTGCCATGTCCTTCTCCAATGCATGAAAGTGAAGTTGCTCAGTCGTATCTGACTCTCAGCGACCCCATGGACTGCAGCCTACCAGGCTCCTCCATCCATGGGATTTTCCAGGCAAGAATACTGGAGTGGGTTGTCATTGTCTTCTCCATAAAAGTATCCTAGTCCCAAGTAATCCTCTTTTCCTTTCAAATAGTATCTAATAAACTAATGCAGTTTAGACCAAATGTTAGACTGTGGTGTAAGAGGATTTATTTGGACCTGATCTCTGTAATCACATAAAATTTTTTTAGGATGGATCTATAATTTAACACAAACTCAGAGTTTAACCCTTTCCTAAGGACATTCTTTGTATTAGCTCATCTCATCCTTCCCTGGTAGCTCAGCTGGTAAAGAAGTGAAGTGAAGTCATTCAGTCGTGTCCGACTCTTTGCGACCCCATAGACTGTAGCCTACCAGGGTCCTCTCTCCATGGGATTCTCCAGGCAAGAATACTGGAGTGGGTTGCCATTTCCTTCTCCAATCCCCTGCAATGGAGGAGATCCTGGTTGGATACCTGGGTCAGGAAGATCTTCTGGAGAAGGGATAGGCTACCCACCCCAGTATTCTTGGGCCTCCCTGGTGGCTCAACTGGTAAAGAATTTCCCTGCAATGCGGGAGACCTGGGTTAGATCCCTGGGTTGGGACAATACCCTGGAGAAAGGAAAGGCCACGCACTCCAGTAATCTGACCTGGAGAATTCCACAGATTGTATAGTCCATGGGGTTGCAAAGAATCAGACACAACTGAGCCACTTTCACTTTCATGCTACTAACAACATTGTTTAGTAGACCTATCATTGTTTTTTTAATTATGAATGAGAGGAAACTGAGACACAATTAGAAGAAGTTCATATACCACACAGTACTACCTATCTTGGATAGAGCTTAAAATCTCTGAATATTTGTTGAACAGATAAATTCATGACAATCTGATACCAAGTACGTAGTTTTAGCCACTGTTTATAATGCTCAGTCTATCCTAAAGGAGATCAGTGCTGGGTGTTCATTGGTAGGACTGATATTGAAGCTGAAACTCCAATACTTTGGCCACCTGATGCGAAGAGCTGACTCATTTGAAAAGACCCTGATGCTGGGAAAGATTGAGGGCAGGAGGAGAAGGGGATGACAGAGGATGAGATGGTTGGATGGCATCACCGACTCAATGGAAGTGGGTTTGGGTGGACTCCGGGAGTTGATGATGGACAGGGAGGCCTGGTGTGCTGCGGTTCATGGGGTCGCAAAGAGTTGGACACGATCGAGCGACTGAACTGATACTGATAATGAGCATGCTATAAATACTTATAGATTGCTTGTGCTTAGAGAAAAATACACATTTTTCCTTAATAGTAAAATAAAAGGGCTGCATTCATATTTTTAGGACATCTCAACTTTTGAAGAAGACATATAGAACTATCTATATATACATAAATATATATTTCCATATAGATGGAAATACATATGAATATATCTGGATGGATGGATAGTTAATGCACAGAGAGAGAGAAAAACAGAGAGACCAAGACCAAACAGCTAATGTATATCACTGCCTTAGGAGTAAGTAACTTGCAATATTATACACTCTTTCTCTGTGTCTGAATCATCTTGTGTTATTGGATAAAAGATTGATTTGGCTGGAGTTAGACGAACCCAGGTGGCTCCCTGATGCTGATCGTGCTTGCACATATTGCCTTGCACCTGCTGAATATTACTTCATTCTGTTCTTTTTTTGTAATAGCCCTTTAACCACAAAATTAATAGTGTACTCAGAGGTGGACAAATGAAAGCTAAGCACATATTTTTCCAAATTGTTATTTCTCTCAGGTTGTATTGAAGGCATTTAACCATTTTAGGACCCAGACCTGGCATATTTGTCTAGTAACACATGGCCAAGCAGAGTCTTAATTCTCTCTTTTATATTTGGTGTGGTTAGTTTCCTTATGAAATACACATGCCTGTGAATGGAGAGAAGTGAAACCGTAGATACAAATGACTTTAGGTGATTTACTTTTTATTTTTATTATTATTTTAACATGCTCTATTAATACAGATTCCTTATTATGAATAGGCATGTGGGTGGGGTCCACAGAAATGAGACATCAGTGTACTTCAGAAGAAAGAGAAAAACATTATAGAAAACATAATCAGTGTTTAGAGTATGTGTTTGTGTGATTCTCTGAAAATTCACAGAAATATAGAATATACAGGAGATTCTGTATAAGGAATAAAGGTGTGTTGGAAGCCCTTAAGGATATTGTTCAGTTCAGTTCAGTCTCTCAGTCGTGTCTGATTCTTCGCGACCCCATGGACTGCAGCCTGCCAGGTCTCCCTGTCCATCACCAATGCCCAGAGTTTACATAAACTCATGTCCATTGAGTTGTGATGCCATCCAACTATCTCATCCTCTGTCATCCCCTTCTTCTCCCACCTTCAATCTTTCCCAGCATCAGGGTCTTTTCAAATGAGTCAGTTCTTCACATTTGGTAGCCAAAGTATTTGGAGTTTCAGCTTCAGCATCAGTCTTTCCAATTAATATTCAGGATTGATTTCCTTTAGGATGGAGTGGTTGGATCTCCTTGCAGTCCAAGGGACTCTCAAGAGTCTTCTCCAACACCACAGTTCAAAAGCATCAATTCTTCAGCTCTCAGCCTTCTCTATAGCCCAGCTCTCACATCCATATATGACTACTGGAAAAACAGCTTTGACTAGATGGACCTTTGCTGGCAAAGTAATGTCTCTGGTTTTTAATAAGCTGTCTAGGTTGGTCATGACTTTTCTTCCAAAGAGCAAGCGTCTTTTAATTTCATGGTTGCAATCACCATCTGCAGTGATTTTGGAGCCCCCAAAATTAAGTCTGTCACTGTTTCCACTGTTTCCCCGTGTATTTACCATGAACTTGAGCTAGACACAAAAAGAAATTATGTACTTAAAATTCAATTTATTTAATCTATTACTAATTATAAATTATAAATAAAAATAAATTGAAGTATGCAATATGCAATAATATGTTACTCATTTTCCTTAAATATTAATGAGATTTTTCTATAATTGTTTTGATTCTAGTTTCTAGTGATAGGTATTAACATAAAAGACAGAAGTCCTCAAGGAGATTTTAGTCCAATTGAAACCTTGGACTGCAGAAGCACATGAAAAAGACAATGGTAATAGATATTAGAATCCAACCCAGTCAATGCAAATCAGTAATTACTAGGGAATTATAGGAGTTCCTAGAATTCTGAGATTCCAATGTAAGCATGAACTCAGACTATCCCATCAATGAAAAAAATCTATCACCAAGGGATTAATGATATTCAGACATAGCTAATTACATGACATATAAACTTTTTAGTCACGTCATTAGAAGCCTAGGTAGGATATCATGGTTTCTTCTTGTGGGATAGGTTTTTGCATCTTTGTTTTCCCTATGTGCTACTTTAGTTCATTTAAGTAAAATTTTGAAAGAAACACAGTGCTTATGTGGATTAATACTAACTTCATTAATAAATATTTGCATGCTACTCTAGTGATATCATGCTAATTTTCCTAAACACTGAATACCAAATTATTCAAGGAAGTTAAAGTTTCATCTTGTCAAAGCTATGGTTTTTCTAGTACTCATGTATTGATGTGAGAGTTGGAATATAAAGAAAGCTGAGTGCCAAAGAATTAATGCTTTTGAACTGTGGTGTTGGAGAAGACTCTTGAGAGTCCCTTGGACTGCAAAGAGATTCAGCCAGTCCATCCTAAAGGAAATCAGTCCTGAACATTGAAGGACTGATTCTTAAGCTGAAACTCCAAATCTTTGGCCACCTGATGTGAAGAACCAACTCATTGAAAAAGAGCCTGAGGCTGGGAAAGATTGAAGGCAGAAGGAGAAGGGGACGACAGAGGATGAGACGGTTGGATGGTATCACCGACTCAATGGAACATGAATTTGAGAAAGCTCTGGGAGCTGGTTATGGACAGGGAGGCCTGGCGTGCTGCAGTTCATGGGGTCATAAAGAGTCAGACAAGACTGAGTGACTGAACTGACTGAAGAGTCAATCATCCAGCAGGATCCTAATTATTTTGTGAACTTACCTACAACTGAGATATCACACTTGGGATGGAAGCACCTGCTGAACCCTGTGACAAGGAGGGATCTATGCTTTGGCACATCTCCAATGTTCAATTCACCTGTCATCTTTTATTTCACCTCTACAAAGCAACTAAATCTTGTGCAGGGAAACATGCTAAAACTATTTCAAATCCAAACCTAGGAAAAAAGTCAGTCAAATATGGGTATCATTTTTTTTTTTTTTTTTTTTTGTAATTTACAATGTTTTTCAGTTTGTGAGCAAGAATTTTCCTTTTTTTGGTGAAAGATTGGCCAAGACTAACTGATAGTAATTTTAAGGAGATTAAGCAAAACTCAGAAGGATATGATACTACTCACCTATGCCTGGCGTGCTGTAGGACATGGGGTCGAAGAGGTGGACACGACTGAGCAACTGAATTGAACTGATGCGTTACAGTTATAATTATTCTTCTTGTGCTAAGTTGCTTTAGTCATGTCCAACTCTTTGCAACCCTATGGACTGTAGCCTTCCAGGCTCCTCCATCCATGGGATTTTCCAGGCAAGAATACTGGAGTTGCGCTCAAACTCAGAAGAACTTTTATGTACTTTGAACAACGTTTTGTCTAAAAGAACCATATTCAGTATGATGACACAGCACACTATAATTATATAATTTGAGGTTTTGTATAATTGTTCTATTTTACTAGAATCACTGCGTGTGTGTATATTTACCAGTTGTGATAAATACTCCATTTTAGGAATTACTCATGGTTATAGAGGCTTCCCTTGTGGCTCAGCTGGTAAAGAATCCACCCACAATGTGGGAGACCTGGGTTCGATCCCTGGGTTGGGAAGATCCCCTGGAGAAGGGAAAGGCTACCCACTCCAGTATTCTGACCTGGAGAATTCCATGGACTATACAGTGCATGGGGTTGCAAAGAGTTTGACACGATTGAGTGACTTTCACTTTCACTTTCATGGGTATAGAACCCTAAGGTAAGCTTGGATTCAAGATTCTCTAAATGACAGAGTGCTTAACTCAGATATGACACATTTGGCTAAGGTAAATTGACAAAGCACATCCATGAGTAATTTTTATTAACATCTCTTAATTTGTCTATGTGTACTTTTTATATGGTGTATGTAATGTTTGGAATAAAATAATATTTTCTTCTACACTGTATTTTCTTAACCAATGGTCCTTTTTATTCATTGAAATTTCAGTCAGTTGTTTTGAAGTAATAGTCCCTTGAAAGGAAAAAATAATTTCCATTTGTTATTCCAGACCTGGTGGTTACTAGGAGAGTAAACTAGTTGCATCCTCTTTTGGAAGATGAAACAGTCAGTCTCAATATTTCATAGGAGACTCATGTATAACTCAGGAATGTGCAAATGTTCCCAGTGCAGGGTACACTTGTGTTAAATAGAGCACTTGTAGATGACATTTGTGGCAGGTGAATAGCTCAGAATGTCTTCTAAAATGTAAGAGATACCCTATAATGATGTTTTTTTTTAAAGATATGTTGTCTGTGTTTTCCTTTTCTTAACAATAGAGTAATGACCACTGTATAATTAAAAATGCACTTAAATATATGGTACTACCAATGCTGATGTTACACATAAAAAGAAACAAGAGGATGACAAACCTGTATAAACTGTATGATAATATAAAATTTCCTAAATTCCATAAACGCCAGTGCTAATGTATTGTAAATGTAACATAGAAGCATTTTGTCACTTGGAAGGAACCAGGCTTTTGCAGTTATAAGATATACAACTCAGTAGAACTGGTACTCTTAGAAGTTATAGTTCAGTATTCACCAGTAAATTGCTCAGTTACTGATTCAGAACGACTAGAAAACATGGAACTGTTCAACTTCAACTTCCTATTACAATGAACAGCCTGAGGCATCAATAGTATTGATTTGGGGGGAAATTTTTAAACTGTAAATTTACTACTATTTGCCTGAAATTGTTTACCTTTGTTTGTAGTACCGTTTGTCCAAGACAAGGGTATGAATGAGATGCTATCACAAATTAGTACACTAATTTGTTCACCACTGTTTCTAGATATATAGTGTTTTTACCAATCAAAATAATAAGTTATTTGCTACTTAGAAATAGTTACAGATGTATATTTTATGAAATTTGTGTATTGTCTATATAGTAATAACTCTAAGTTGGGCCTTTAATAATGAACCTGTTAATCATCATTTCCACTGACTTTCCTGCAAAATGTAATTGTTCAGCAGATTTTCAAGGGGCTGACCAGCTAAAGCCAAGTGCTATATGTGTAAGAAGGTGAATAATATATATTTTTGTGTAAGAAGGTGAATGATATATATTTATGAGTGAATAAATGCAGAAATTAAAGCACGTGGATCTTTAAGGTTTACACTCACTTCAGTAACTTACCCACCCCAGGTTTATTTTATTACAAATAATGGAATCTGCTGTGCTTTTCCTGATGTACAAATCTTACTTCATTATAGGGTGCAGGAAGAGGAAAGTAATATGGTACAAATCCGTTATGCTCAAAAAAATATGTGGTCATATCCTTAGATTTCCCCACTTCATAATTGTTTAGTCACTAAGTCATGTCCAACTCCTTGCAACCCGATAGACAGTAGCCCACCAGGCTCCTCCATCCATGGGATCTCCTCCTCTTGCCTTTCCTAGGCAAGAATACTGGAGTGGGTTGCATTTCTTTCTCCAGAGGATCTTCACGACCCATAGACTAAACTCATGTCTACTGCTTGGCAGGTGGATTCTTTACCACTGAGCCACCTGGGAAGCCCTCATTTTATAATAATAGATCTTAAAAGAAACACTTCTGGTAGATTCTAGCTAACTAGAGTACAATCAAAACAAATTTAAATGGAAACAATAATACAATTTAATTTACATAGCAAGTCTTATAAAATCCCCAGGATCAAATTCAATGATTTACAAATCCTACTGAGAAGGCTGAGCATTGAAGAAATTATGCGTTTGAACTGTATGGTTGGAGAAGACTCTTGAGATTCCCTTGGACAGCAAGGAGATCAAACCAGTCAATCCTAAAGGAAACAAGTCGTGAATATTCATTGGAATAACTGATTTTGAAGCAGAAACTCCAATATTTTGGCCACCTGATGCGAAGAGCTGACTAGTTGGAAAAGACCCTGATGCTGGGAAAGATTGAAAGCAGGAGGAGAAGGGGATGACAGAGGATAAGATGGTTGGATGGTATCATTGACTCAATGGAGATGAGTTTGAGCAAGCTCTGGGAGATGGTGAAGGACAGGGAAGACTGGCGTGCTGCAGTCCATGGGGTTGCAAAGTGTCAGACACAACTGAGCAATTGAACAATAACTGTAACACTGAAATAGCTTTGCCCAGTTCTGCTTCTAATTAAGCATTTCTTATGTAGAAAACAATAATTCTTTTTATTTAAATATGATACTTATAATTCAATATAATATTGAGATTAGCTATAATATTTGAATTATCTTATTTTAGATTTTGCATTTCCTATGCATCAAGTTGAGAAAACATAAAAACATTTATTTTATATAGTTGATCTAGATACTATTTAAGGGCAAAAAAATCTATGATTTAAGATCATTGCTTTTTATGAATGATTCAATTAAATATCAATTGGTTATTAGCTATAACCTGAATTTGGGAATTCTTTTTAAAATGTCAATATTAATTTCATAAGAAATGCTCATGTTTCTTCTACCCTTACCTATATACTTGCATACACATGGTTGAGGTTAGTTTATTAAACAATATATATAAATATAAATATATATAAATATATATATAAATATAACATGTATGTTTTCATACTATGTTCTCTCTCAAAAGACTTTAATGGCTGTTTTAAAAAGCATTACTGTCTTTCCACAGATGGCTATAATGTGGCAATTAGTTTAATGAAAGACTAGCAATATTTCCTGACTTGTGTTAGTCAACAGACTCAGTTGAATACTTTGGCGCATCAACCATATACTTGCCTTTGAGATCAAGGCTTTTATGCCTACACCACCTGGAAGGCTGGCTATTGGCCAATCACAATTTAATATTTACCAGGGAATTGCCTTGGAGAGTGAAAGGGAGCTACCTTGCCCAAGTTCACACACCTCTCTTGGGATAACACTCACCCAGTGACCACCAGAAATGAAAGGAACCTAGAGTGGTTGGATGCAGTAGGAGGTGAGAGGACAGTTCAAGAGAAAGGGGACATATGTATACTTATGGCTGATTCATGTTGATGTATGGCAGAAATATGTCTTACAGCATGTACAGTATTGTAAAACTGCAAAGTTTTAATGGATACGGTAAAACAGTTATCCTCCAATGAATTTTTTTTTAAAAGGCAACATGGAAAAGAAAAGCCCCAGGTCCTACCTCAATCTGAGACATTTCTGATGGGTCACCCCAACTCCAGAGATCCCTGTGGGATATACTAATGCCATGGTTGGAACTGTACTTCAATTCTCTTCCTTGTCTATAATCCTACTTCCTTCTGATGCTTCTCACAGATGCTATTCCTAAGGTATCCTTCAGACCCCTTCTGCACAGAAGTCTTTGACTCAGTCTGTTTCCAGACAACCCATACTCAGATGTCTTCTGTGTTGGAAGAGGATAACAGAACAGAGATCTGCTCCTCAGACAGTCTTCTTTACTGGAGAAATGAGTGTGAGGAGAAAAGCTGACAATTTTTTCCTCAGGCAGAACAGTTACGTTAGCGTCAACTACAGAAAAAAATAGCTAGTTACTCCACTTCAACAGCAGGAATGCAAATCAGCATTCTGGAGGCAAGGAAATGTGAGTCAAGTGATGAAATTGAGGAATACCAAATTAAAAGCTTAGTGCCAGCATTCTCAGTGTTCATGGGCTGACCATTCTTCCCTGAACTCTAGGAAATATTGACATACTGGATTTTATCATTCAAAATATAAATCACTTTTACCAGCAGCAAGTGCCTATAGTCCATAAAGGCAAATAGAAATCACACTTGGTTTAAAAAAAGGCTCTATAGTTCTAAAAAGGCTCACAGTTTTTCTGTTAGCATTTGCTATGCTACCATTTATCATGTAAATAATTGCAAGCTCCCCTTGCAAATGCCAAAGGGTTAAGAATAATAAAACTTAAACTTCAGAAAATATTAGCTCTTATTTTCTTCTCAGTGAATTTATAAAAATCCTCCTTATGTGAATTTAATAGAAGAACATCTATGTGCAACAGAAGCATAGTTTGAGAGACCATGGCTTAGTACAGACAAGCTTCCTAATGAGGGAAAGCAGTGAGAAGAGTTAGAATAGTTTGGATGTTTGGTTTATGGATTATGAAGAGAGAACGTTCAACTACCTGGAATCCATCCCATTTACCGATGCAGTAGATAACATATTTATATAAAAATAAATATATATAAATATAACATGTATGTTTTCAAATTTTTCAACTGATTATTTTAATAATGTTGACTAATTTCTCACACTTCTAAATTTATGTGTATTTGTACTATCCAAATGTACAAGCAACCCTTATCAATAACATGAAAAGAGAGCTTTTTGCCACATAATTATCCATTGCAAGAAATGTCCTCACAGAACATGCTGATGAGGAACCAAACAAGGGAAAATAGTCCCAAAAAACAATCATATTATTCTCACATTGGGCAAAAAGCTCTAAAATCTATTGTTGCCATCAAATACAGTAAAGCATCTGCCTGCAATGGGTCAGGAAGATCCCCTGGAGGAGGGCATGGCAACCCACTTCAGTATTCTTCCCTGGAAAATTCCATGAAAAGAGGAGCCTGGCAGGCTTTGGTCCATGGGATCGCAACGAGCAACCACCACTTTTTATTATTGTATGAAGACTTAAAGTATCATATTAAGGATGTGGATAATTCTTCTCTGAATTACATCATTATATCTCAGGTGAACACAGGGGTAATTTATAGTTTCAATGATAGTAACATCATTTTGGCAGGTGTAAACATGACTTTAAAACATATATTCACTATGTGATACAGTATTCCTTAAGTATTTCTTGTAAAACCCTGTAAATTCTTTAGAAATAAATATCTTAGCTGATTCACTTCTGATGAGTTACTTTCGCTGTTGAAACCACCAATATATTCAGTGGCTAAGCTATTTAATAGACGCTTTCCAGTGAAAATATAACAGTATTTGTTTCTATTTTGCTTTATCCAAATCCATCTTGCTTAAGGATTATTTTTCTCTGGCTTTTAACCCATTTTTTTTTCTTTTTACTTTCAGTGAGAGTAGAGATTGAACAAGTAGACCACAAAAGCAAAAAGCTAAGAATTAAATCAGAGATACTTTGTGAATTTTGACACACGTGCTCTATTAATTACAACATAGTCTTATATCTGTATGAGTATTATATGATGAGTTTATCTTAGAAAAAAATTATATTTCTTTCAAGTAAAGCAAACGAAAGTACTCAAAGAATATACATAGAGAAAATATGTATATGGGTCAAAAGCTACCAAAAAATAACATTCTAAAGGCAACATATTCAGAGAGTATGTTTAACCTGCTTATCACAGACATATTAATACACAATGAAAACCACTGCTATATATAATATCAGAACAGAAAATATTTTTCCATAACTACACTTTAATCACTAAAGTCCTTGGATTTATTGCTGGCTTTCTGTCCCTTTTCCATTTGTCTTCATTTTTAGAACATATGATGACCATTTACTTGAACCAGAAATGCTATATCACCAAGTAACACAGAATAGAGATTTTAGGCCTCCATTTAACGATGCATTAATGTATTCTATAGACAGATTCACACACATTGAAAAAATACACAATAACTTTTGTAACTATTAAGAATTGTAAACTTTGTGTTTTCTATTAAATTGCACCTTAAACTTATAGGCCCATTATAATAAGTTAGGAAGTTGGGAGGACCCTGAATTTTCTGAGAAAGTTTGGACTGTCTTGTGAAAGTTCTATAGAAATGTTTCATTTCTCAAATTGAGAGTCACACATGTAGGAGAGAGCACTGAGGGACATATTCAAGGCAAACTAGGGCCTCAAAAAGTAACTGTGGTGGCTGTAGAGAAAGACAAGTCCTAGGTAGGGGAGAACTTGGACTGCATTCTATCTGAAATATTTCTCTTCCTGAAAAGACATATTGAGAATTTAATAGGCATCCCTATAATGTTAAAAGACCACATAAAGCATCATTACATTATTCTTTGGCAGTTACTTAAAATATATATATACAATTAATTTGCCGCTGCTATTCAGTTTTATGCTAATTAAATGCCTAGACACTTGTTCTCATATAAGATTAGACTATCAGCGTTAGTTCAAGGCCATTCCAGAAGACTGCAAAACGATGTTTATTACTTATGTAAATTTGGTTAATTACACACCAACTCAGTTATCTTATTTATTCCATTTCAATTAGTATCTTTTTAATAGTCACTAACCCTTTAATTAACTCACGAGAATAAGAGGTGCCTTGTTAAATGTAAATTAAATAGATTTAAATAGACAATAGATTGCAAATGGTAGATTTACTGCTAATACTATAGAAAACTGTTGCTGGAAGAGCTAAACATACTCGATACCATCTGCCTTCATCTCTAGGGAAGAAGAAAATTGTATTTTCCTTATAAATTTTTTTAACCCAAAGATAAGACCAAAGCAAAAGCAGACTATGGCAGGTTTGAATTTTGTACTGTTTTTGCAAAAGTGAAATAAGTGTAATTTTGCATTTTGTCTTACTGTCAGTGAAAAATCCTAGCAATACAGTGAAATATAAAATATTTCTTGAGTGCAGAATTACTTCTGAAAATGATTGTTGTTAAAAGGTTTAAAAATAAACTGTGATCACTGATTTATCTGTCCAGGGTAGAAGGGAGAAAACTATAACAGCTCTTCCTAAGTTCTCCCTTGTGACCTAACTAGGAAATTAATTAGCAGGGACCACTCGGTGGCAACAATCATGACTGCAGGGGAGGCTGATGGTCAATGGCTAACACTGTAATTCAGTCTGGTTAGCATAAATGTTTCTGCTTTAATTAATCTATTTCTCAGAGGTGAAATAAAGACTTAGCTAAGATGTAGAGAGCATCTACTTTCATTTAATAGCAAATTTTATGTCTTACAAGGGAGTTCAAGAGCATTTCTGGATTCTGCTATTTATCTTTACAGTCTGTCACTGTAAACACTGGAAATAGTTGGAGTGGGCCTATACGTATGTATATATACACATATATCCTTTGTTGTATTTTCAATACTTTGACTGTGGCAGGGTCTAGCATAGAAGAACAAAATTTTAAAACATTAGGCTGAGGTTTAGGGTACTTTATATTTTAACAGAATAATAGAATACAGAGCTATGTTTCCAAAAATCTCTGAAATTTTAAAACATCTAGATTTTCCTTTCAATATTTTAATAGTTCAAACTGAACATAAAAATAAAGATTTTAAATCAAAATATCAAAATGAAATTACTGGAAAAATTATAAGAACACTTTGTAATAAAATCAGCAATCCCCAAACCATTTAACTTATAATTGTCAGCATGGCAATCTCAGATATTCCCTTATTTCCTCTTTCCCTTTTAATTCCCAAGACGTTCTGTTTCTTCTCCAGAAATTAATGAGCTGGAATGCTATCCATAGTCAGAAAAAAAAAAAAAAAAAAAGATTTCAGGCAGTCTTATTGTGAATATCATGGGAGACTAGTTCATTAGACCTTTCCTTTATATAATGCTTGTGTTTACTTCATGTCATTTCAATATTTCCAGGCTAAACCATTTTATTGTGAATTTATTCAAAGTTCTCCTCTAAAAATATTCTCTTTTCAAATACCTTTGAAGAGTTCATAGTGTCTGCAGGAAATTTCTGAAGAACTCCCTAATGTAATTAATCTTGGCAATATCATGGGAAGAATATCCTTGTTGCCTTTCCCATGAAACTCTTTTTCTAGAGAAGTAACCTGAGGGTCTCTTCTTAGAGGAAACTCTAACCACATAACAAATGCTATAGAGCTCACATTCTGAATTGATAAATCTGAATCTGGATCTTGGCTCCAAATTTCAGTAGCTGTATTATCTGGGTAAAATGTCTTAACCACTCCAAAATCTAATTCTTCATTTTTTCAAGGAGAATGATAATTGTTAACCTATTAAGCTTTATATGGGGATTGATTTTTTTTATGAGGATTATTTGTAAAATGTTTAATACAGTGTCTGATACTTAGTGACTGCTAGATAAGTAGTAGTTGTAACTAATAAAACATTAAAAGGTTATATTAGCTTCAGGGGCAGAAACATTTCAGTTGATACAAATGAGAAAATATATGCTATTAAGTTCTATAAGCTAAGACTTAGTTCTTAGGTTGAAAGCAAAATTATTTATTAAAGGTATTTTTTCCTTAGAACATGTAGTAAGGCAAAGCAAACACCTTAAGTGCATAGAGGAACTCTACCTACAAGTTATGCATTCAGATATCATTATAAACTGTTCTTATTAACATCAATGGCTTCAACAACTTTATTAGGAAATTTAATTCTACTTAAAATAACTTAAAAGTTATTTTACTTTGTTGATAACAAGATTGGGTATATACATGACATTTTATCAAACCACTCCACAGTCATACTCAGGCCTCACCTCCTAGAAGGTCTTTCTTTTTGGAATTCTAAAATCCATTCCTCTTGGGAAACACTCCAGACATCCACCACTATTCCTAAAGTATCTGCAAAGCCACTGTTCCTTTTCCAACTGTGAAGTTTATCTCTGGCTTTGCAGAGACCATTCAATGTATAAGGCATGAAATCATTAAACTTCTTATCTCCACAACTCCTAATACTATCGCCTCTCACTCTTACTTGCATTTTTCTCAGCACTTGATCTGATTTCAGTTCCTCCCAGTTTCATGGAACTTGGTCCATTTCTAATGAACAAAGCTAGTGGAGGTGATGGAATTCCAGTTGAGCTATTTCAAATCCTCAAAGGTGATGCTGTGAAAGTGCTGCACTCAATATGCTAGCAAATCTGGAAAACTCAGCAGTGGCCCCAGGACTGGAAAAGGTCAGTTTTCATTCCAATCACAAAGAAAGCCAATGCCAAAGAATGCTCAAACTACCGTGCAGTTGCACTCATCTCACACGCTAGTAAAGTAATGCTTAAAATTCTCTAAGCCAGGCTTCAGCAATACATGAACCATGAACTTCCAGATGTTCAAGTTGGGTTTAGAAAAGGCAGAAGAACCGGAGATCAAATTGCTAACATCCATTGGATCATCGAAAAAGCAAGAGAGTTCCACAAAAACATCTATTTCTGCTTTATTGACTATGCCAAAGCCTTTGACTGTGTGGATCACAGAAAACTGTGGAGAATTATAAAAGAGATGGGCATACCAGACCACTTGACCTGCCTCTTGAGAAATCTGTATGCAGGTCAGGAAGAAACCGTTAGAACTGGACATGGAACAACAGACTGGTTCCAAACAGGAAAAGGAGTACTTCAAGGCTGTATATTGTCACCCTGCTTATTTAACTTATATGCAGAGTCCATCATGAGAAACACTGGGCTGGACGAAGCGCAAGCTAGAATCAAGATTGCCGGGAGAAATATCAATAACCTCAGATATGCAGATGATACCACCCTTATGGCAGAAAGTGAAGAAGAACTAAAGAGCCTCTTGATGAAAGTGAAAGAGGAGAGTGAAAACTTTGGTGAAGCTCAACATTCAGAAAACTAAGATCATGGCATCCGGTCCCATCACTTCATGGAAAATAGATGGGGAAACAGTGGAAACAGTGGCTGACTTTATTTTTCTGGGCTCCAAAATAACTGCAAATGGTGATTGCAGCCATGAAATTAAAAGACGCTTACTCCTTGGAAGGAAAGTTATGACCAACCTAGACAGCATATTAAAAATGCAGAGACATTACTTTGCCAACAAAAGTCCATCTAGTCAATGCTATGGTTTTTCCAGTGGTCATATGTGGATGTGAGAGTTGGACGGTGAAGAAAGCTGAGCACCACAGAATTGATGCTTTTGAACTGTGGTGTTGGAGAAGACTCCTGAGAGTCCCTTGGACTGCAAGGAGATCCAACCAGTCCATCCAAAAGGATACCAGTCCTGGGTGTTCACAGGAAGGACTGATGTTGAAGCTGAAACTCCAATACTTTGGACACCTGATGTGAAGAGTTGACTCATTGGAAAAGACCCTGATTCTGGGAAAGATTGAGGGCAGGAGAAGTGGATGACAGAGGATGAGATGGCTGGATGGCATCATCGACTCGATGGACATGGGTTTGGGTGGACTCCGGGAGCTGGTGATGGACAGAGAGTCCTGGCGTGCTGCAGTTCATGAGGTCGCAAAGAGTCGGACACAACTGAACTGAACTGAAACCAACAAAGCAGCAGATTATCTCTCTAGGTTCCAATCTAGCTTCTGTTATTTTTCCTTCATTTTCGATAAAAGTCATGAAGGAAAATGTCACCAGGAGTAATATCCATTTTGTTACATCCCTTCCTCCTAATGAGCAGTCTTGGCCTCATCCCTTCTCTGAATCATCTTGTGAAGCTCACTGGAATGGTCTTTGTTGCCTATTCTAATGATCAATACTTACACATATTTGGTATTTCCACTGCAGGTAATACTTTGATTGTTTCCTTTCCTTGAGAATATCCCCTTATTTCCCATGATAGCATTTCTTTCTTGTTCCTATCTGAATCCTCTTTCTACTAACTCCATTTGCTAGGTCTACTTTTTTAGATACACCCTTAAAGTATGATGTTTCTAAGCATGCAATTCTTAGTTTATGTTGTTTCTCACTTTTCTATATCCACATCATCTCACCCATTCTCTTGGTTCATCTACTTTCCAAACTAAATTTTTTTAAAGGTATGTCCCAGGGTTTTCCTAAAATCAATATCCCTATGTTCCTCTACACAGAGGTACTGCAATTCAGATGTCCAATTGCAGTATGACTTACAAACTACAAAATTAAATTTTCTACCTCTTTCAAAATACTACCAGCAAAAAGTAAACCTAAAAGTACAAAAATCAATACATCATATGTAAATTATGTAAAATACATCCACAGAAATATCCAACATTTCACTAGCATTTGGCAAACCTTGTTAAAGGTGACAATTTGTATTTAGTAATACAAATTTGAATTCAACTGTCTCAATATCTGGATTCCCTGGTAGCTCAGCCGATAAAGAAGCCACCTGCAATGCAGGTGACCCCATTTCAATTCCTGGGTCAGGAAGATCTGCTGAAGAAGAAATAGGCTACCCACTCCAGTATTCTTGGGGTTCTCTAGTGATTATCTGGTAAAGAATCTGCCAGCAATGCAGGGACCTGGGTTCATCCCAGGGTTGGGACGATCCCCTGGAGAAGGGAACGGCTACCCACTCCAGTAGGCTGGCCTGGAAAATTCCATGGACAAAATAGCTTGGCGGGCTACAGTCTATGGGGTCACAAAGAGTAGGACACATCTAGGCACACACACATGCCTCGGGCAAAGTATAGAAATGGAAGCTTAAGTATTTACTTCTGATAGGGCTTTCTTTGGTGAATTTCACAACACTTGAACTTCAGTACACGATCACTGAGTAGATGGTTGAAACAAATTTTTATTGTTAATAATTTCTGTGCCAAAAATGCAATATAAGTTATCCTAATGTATTAATTAGAACTGTTAGAACTGGACATGGAACAACAGACTGGTTCTAAATAGGAAAAGAAGTACATCAAGGCTGTGTATTTTCACCCTGTTTGTTTAACTTCTATGCAGAGTACATCATGAGAAATTCTGGACAGGAGGAAGCACAAGCTAGAATCAAGATTGCCAGGAGAAATATCAATAACCTCAGATATGCAGATGACACCACCCTTATGGCAGAAAGGGAAGAAGAACTAAAGAGCCTCTTGATGAAAGTGAAAGAGAGTGAAAAAGTTGGCTTAAAACACAACATTCAGAAAACTAAGATCATGGCATCTGGTCCCATCACTTCATGGCAAATAGATGGGGAAACAATGAAAATAGTAAGAGACTTTATTTTTCTGGGCTCCAAAGTCACTGCAGATTGTGATTGCAGCCATGAAATTAAAAGTCGCTTGCTCCTTGGAAGAAAAGCTATAACCAACATAGACAGCTTATTAAAAAGCAGAGACATAACTTTGCCAACAAAGGTCCATCTAGTCAAAGCTATGGTTTTTCCAGTAGTCATGTATGGATGTGAGAGTTGGACTATAAGGAAAGCTGAGAGCCAAAAATTGATGCTTTTGAACTGTGGTGTTGGAGAAGACTCTTGAGAGTCCCTTGGACTACAAGGAGATCCATCCAGTCCATCCTAAAGGAAATCAGTCCTGAATATTCATTGGAAGGACTGATGCTGAAACTGAAACTCCAATATGTTGGCCACCTGATGTGAAGAGCTGACTCATTGGAAAAGACCCTGTTGCTGGGAAAGATTGAAGGCAGGAGGAGAAAGGGACGACAGAGGATGAGATGGTTGGATGGCATCACCGACTCAACGGACATGAGTTTGAGTGAACTCTGGGAGTTGGTGATGGGCATGGAAGCCTTGTGTGCTGCAGTCCATGGGTCGCAGAGTCTGACGTGACTGAGTGACTGAACTGAACTGAACATATTAATTACATTGAAGTTCAGTCATCAAATGACTTAAAATAAAGAAAAAATCCCAAGTGCTACTTTTTTCCACTATTCAGAATGAATCACTTACTTTAGAGAGGTTCATGCTTGACTGAAGACAAATTTTCCCTAATAATTCATTTTTCAATCATTTAACTTGCAATTTTTTAGAACACAATTAGAATGATGGTTCTTGAAAATATCATGATTTATATCATGCTATACTAAGCAGATTTTTAATGAAAATGTTTATTTTGGGTTACTTTTCTAAGACTTTTTTTTTTTTTTTTTTTTTTTTACTTAAACTGAAAATCTGAATTTTGAACACCATGACTGCTAGTATAATGGGAGAGGAACTTCTGTCATTTATGTAGCCACAAGTTCTCTAGAGAAGGAGAAAGTAAGTTGTATTGCCTTGGTCACCTCAGTATGGGATGAAGAATTAGAGATGAGTGATTAGGAAAATAGTCAATTTTTGATACTTCTTTAGATTCCCCTTATAAGAGGGGAATTATACATTATACAACAATTGGTCATGTTGTTTTTGCAGGATCTGAGAAAACAAAGTGACAGAAAATTACTGAAGAACAGATATCTCTAATGTTAACACATATACATGAGTGCTTGCTTCAGCTAAGCTGTCTCAATTTGTAAAGTGACACACTCTAAACACTTGCTAAACAGCTATTTTTAGCTTTGGAAAGGTGATTGATCAAATGAGAATGAGACAGTGGATTTAATAAGAAATTTAATAAACTACATTTCCCTTCCATTTTTCCCTTCAATAGAGGTTCAGTTTTTGTTTCTGAGGAACAAAAAACAGTTTTTGCTCTTGCTTTCTTAACATAGTAATTCTTAAATTAGAAATGAGAGAGAAATCTGGCTGAATACTTGCCACCTTGATGACTATCACCTGGTAATTCACCTACTCTGGTGACTGGAGGGTGTTCTTTCTCCTTCTAAATGCATCTCTTCTAAAGCTGAGGATTCCATGTGTTGATGTGGATAAACTTTTGAGACGAAAGAAAAAGAAGACCTGGACACTCACACATATATTAATTTAATGGAGATGATTATAATGGGAAAGAAGACATCTTGAGAAAATAATTTTTTTTTTACATTTTTACATACATCATTATTGATATATCCATCCCTAGTAATCAGGGTGGTAAAATTCAATAGACAGATCAGTAAATTCAAAATATCTGATAATCTCTTAGTTTGCCATTTGATTCTACACATATCAAGAGGACCTGGTGTGGACCTCAATTTTCCTGACTATGAAGTAGATAACTACCAACCAAAGATTTATAGGTAAAGTTTAGAAAAAAATGTTTGATATATTTTATCATGATTGTCCTTTTTCTGCCCATAATGCATATCAACATTTATTTAGCTAGTATACACAATTCCTTTTTATGTTATCTCCATGGAGACAACAAGGAACAAAGGTCATGGCTCCACAAAGCATTTCCTCAGGTAATTGCTCAATTTTCATAGCTCTCAAGCTTTACTAGTGAATAGGTTATGTCCCTTTAGGCTATCTATCATAGATGTTTGCTAACTCATCCATTTCTAAGTGACCTTAGAGAAGCTTTAGAAATTGGAAGCTATCTAAACTTCTGTAGTTTCACCAATTCATATGTGAGTGGGACAGAATGGAGGAATTTCTTTAGCATGTTGTTCACATATAAATAAATTAATAGGCTTAATGATGAAGCCCATTTACTATTTAGTCCATCAAATAGTCATCTGTCTTCTACTAATAATAACATAGTGTAGCATAAATCACACATGGATTTTCTTAGTGGGAGATAAGTGAAGAATTTTGTTTTAACAAAGAAAGTGTGGTAGAGAGATGCCCCGATTATTTTCTCATCTCTGCAAGTGCTTATTTCAACACATACACATGGGTCCTTTAAGTTTTTCTATATGGATGTGCAGGCCATAATTCTTGATATTTCTTCACAAATGTTAGTGTTGTAGACTTTAAACGGGACATTTGTTTATGAAGAATAAACTGTGAAAGCTTTCTCTTCAGCCCTGCATATCCCTGGTCTTGCTTTACCCAAACATGTTACTAAGACAAGAAATATTCAATGTCACTTCTCAGAGTCAGAAACATCTTTCATTGGTATAAATTAAACGTTTTACTGATAACTTATCATGAAGTAACTTAATTAAGAGAATCAATAGAAAATAATACATAGACCCACCTCTTTTGTTTGAAAATAAACTTGTACTTGAAAAAGTCTTTTATGAGGAGGGCACTGGAACATTTTCTTCATGCCATGAGACTCACAACTAAATGACTAGCCTCTGGCTTTGAGCCCAGCTAATGATTGTGTGTGTGTGTGTATGTACCACTGTTTACACTTAAAAATTTGTCTAGACTAAGGAAACAGTCATTTTCAATTGAGAAAGGTAAAGCCATACTCTTCAGCATCACATAGATTGATGTGTTAACACTTGACAAGTCAAACTTGTTTGACTATTCTCTATCCAACTTAAATTAACAAAATAAAGTGTACTGTTATACAGTGCATGAATAAAATTTTTTTTAACATTTGGATAAAGTGCTTTCCAATAATAAATTGTGATGCACTTTGATTTAATTAGTGTAGGACCAGTAAATCAGATATTGTTACAGAGCTAAGTACTCACTTGCATTCTTCTTCCTTCAAGTAACTCTTTTAACTAGAGGCTTGAGCTTCTCTGTGAAAGTAGTAATGAAAGCCATATATCTTCAAGTAAATGTTGTAAATTAAAACAAGGAAATTATAAAAATATCTTACAGTGAAGATCAGAATTACATTTGTCTCAGAAAATATATTTATTTCTATTATTTATTCCTAAAATTTCAGGTTATTTTCACGATGCATGCACTCTGACAGCACTTTCCTTTTTGTCAATTTTAAAATTCCATTCTAATTTCATTCTAAATTCTCTCCCTCAATTTTAAAGTAAAAGAAAAATTTTTTCTCCAACAGTTGATAAACAGAAATTTTATTGGTGACTCTGCACAATGTAAGAAAAGCTACCCAATTAGCATTAGCTTTCCCATGACAAGGAAGTCTGTCACCTTCAATGTCCATAACTCTAGCAAGAGAAAATCACCTACTTTCAAATTAAATTTAACCTTTCAGAGCATTAATTATTGATGTAACAATTTCCTTTCACAGTGTTGAAGAACAGTATTACTCACATGCTTTGACTTCAATGACAATGAAGAATTACCAAATGGGGGCTGAAGGAATTGAATCCTCTTGGTTGAATTGGTTTTAGGGAGTTTCTATTTTAGTTCTTTAACTACATGGCACTAATAAAAGTCAAATGTTTTCAGCATTAGAAATTTCAAATCAAATAGTATTTTCATAAAAATTATAATACTGTGAAATGATAATGATACCTGAAATGTTAATTTGCATTTAATACATTTTTATACACAGGGCAATCAAATTAAAATGTAATAAAGTTCAAGTGTGAAAAACATATAATAGCTTTCATGAAGTAAACCATTACTCATGTTTTGGCATCCTTGTAGTTTGTTCAATTCATTTGGTTTTATATTGTCCCAGACTGGAATTACTTTAGCGAAAATAAATGAGATATAAATAGGTGTCTAAATTACACAGTTAATCTCCACTCTGAGGCCTTATCCCCAGAGACTGAACTGATTAGCTTTTGGAGAGAATCAGGCATTGGTGCACCAAAGCTCCCAGGTTATTCTAACATGCAATCTGTTCTTTAAGTTCTTTTAAGACAGATGTCAACTTTGTTGCACTTTGGAAAGATCTGGGAAACTTGAAAAAAAAAAGAATGCTTGGGTCTTACATCTGGATGTTTCAGTTTAACTATTCTGAGCTGTGGCCTAAGCATCAAGGTTTTTAAAGTTCTCCATGGGTTTAAATGGCTGCATGCATCAGTCACCAGCAAATTCTAGCACACTATATTTATATTTGTGGCCCAGATGTGCCTGTCTGTTTCAATTTACTGTTACTACTGCATCTGGACCTTGTTATTCAATCTCTTTTGGCATCATCTCTTATAAAGCCTTGTCTCCATTATGGCACTTCCCTTTCATGTGACTCTTGCCTCCCAGGTAGTATTTCAGTCAGATTCTGCAGGTTCCCACCAAACATGAACAAGACCAAATAAAATAGGCAGAGGCTAGTTCTCTATTATGAAAAGCCAGTGTGACAGGCTTGGAACCACTCTGGGAAACTCCTATTGTAATTCATCTGAATAATACTTGAGTCAGTCTTTAATCAGTTCCTTAGCAAAACTTGACAAATACATCCATGCATCCCTGTAGATACAATCCTCAATTTCCCAGTTCCATAGCCTCTACTGTACTATATAAAGAAAAATACTCCTTAATTTGGTAAATCGCTATTATATTGTCCAATCTCCGCAGGTGTTTCCTTCTATCCTTCATCAATTTTCTCCATCAAACCCAGCAACTACAATCAACATTCTGTTTTAATTCACAGATATGTATTTTACCAATTAGTTGGGATAAATTATTTTAGTTTTAGTTTCCATTTCTTTAAACAATATATTACTAAGTTCCTTTTAGGTTTTGTTGTTTTCAACCTTTTCTCTTCATATTGTCCTGTAGCTACAGTAGAGAACACTGAAATTTACTTTCACTGAAGCTTCAAAACCTAATTTCTGAAATATACTATAGAATAGCATACTCACAATGGAACTGTAAGGGAGTCATTCAACAACTGAAATACTCATCATGTAAGCTTTGTTGGCTCATGCTGAATATAAAATTCGTTGAAATACTGAATTATACAGCTCTAGATTATAGTCTGCCTCCTTCAATTTCTTTCAATAAATGTGAAATTATTGAGTCCTCTTGGAGTTCTAACAAGTTGAGGAAGTAATTTAGTCTTGATAGTGAAAAACTATTAATGAGGTATTTTTTTGCTATTTTGTGAAAAATGAAAAAAATAAAGCCTTACTTCTTGATTGTGAAGAAAGATGGTTCTCCATTTTTTTTATTTTTTACATAAGACAATACACTACACACTGATTGTTCAGACTTTTTATATCTTTAATGCTACCTATTAATGATTAGATAAAAAGAGGAAAAAGTGTTTGATAATTTGAAAAAAGCAGTCTATTTAAAATGGTTGCCTTCCTATAAACAGTTGGATCAATAAACTGATAGCTGTATAAAATCAGTAATGTGATTTTTTTCTATAAAGTTGCAATGGATTTAATAGCTTTTTCATAGTATAATAATCAATCTCTTTCTGTGTATGAATTTTGCCAGTATTTCAGTTCTAAATATTTCAATTCTTCAAATAAATCCAATTTGCAAATTATTTGTGACTAACACAGTCAGAAATAATATACAATAAAATTACATAATGTATTAGGTATATGTATAGTACATACCATTGTATCATTGTATTTATATAATACAATTATATACCTCTATAATAGATTTAAGGGCGGTAAAAGCACACAGATTTAGGTGGTAATGTTCTGGTAAAGGATGAACCTGTCTCTCCATTAAACAATATGCAGTACTCTTTATTCTAAATTCCATACAGGAAATTGATTTTCTCAATATGTTTTTATAGGCTTTTGATAAATGCTTATATCTATAGCCACTATGGTTGCCAAGTCATTAATAAATATAATTTTGACAAATGTTGGTGGATATTTTTATTTACCTTAACGAGCACAATGAAAGTGAAACAAAGAAGATATGTGTTAAAACATCACTTATCAGTGATGTTAGGGACTTTGGTGAAGTGGATAATTTTTTCAATAATAAAATAATGAATTTTTATTCTTCTGTATTATTCACAACACAATAGCCAAAGCCACAATACACTTTTAAAGTTCAACTGCATTATTAGCATTTTTTTTCCATTGCTTTCATGAGTACAGAACAAGGTTTTTGCAAACTTCTTAAAGGGCCAGATAGTATATGATTCAAGATTGCTAGCCATATGACTTTTTGTTGTGACTACTCAACTCTGTTACTGTAGTACAAAAACAGCCAGTATGCCTAGGTTCCCATAACAATTTTTGTATAAAAATAAGCAGCTAATCTACAGAGCCAAGTCTAGACAATGAATAAAACACTAAATTAAGGTCTGGTCTATGAAAATTGCCAGCTTCAATGGTGTAAGCACTCCCACTGTGGCCAAATTCAAGCTGCTAAAGTGACTTCACTGAAAGAGTAGTTGGAGAGAGAACCTTGGCAGCACAATGTCACATAGTATTTCAAATATACACATACAAAATGTATAGAGAAGAGAGAATAGTAAAGTGTGATAACATAATTAGGAAACAGTAAGTTTTTAGTATGTATTACCTTTGTTTTTACTTTATTTTTGATATGTATGTATAAAACCAGTTTGAAAATTTAATAATATGCTCTGTGAGATAATATAAACCAGCTCTAGAAACAATTGACTTTTATACTTTGTAAAATATAATTATTCTATAATATATAATATATAATTTTAAAACACATGTTTAAGTAGTCCAGTATCTATAAATGATTACAAACATTCCTTAGAAATTTGTTCTTAAAAATTTTACCAAGGTATGCATGTTTTTGAAGGTCAACTGGTAAACACAATGTTTAGTATTGCTGTTGTTCAGTCCCTAAGTTGTGTCTGACTCTTTTGAGACCCCATGGACTATAGCCTGCTAAGCTCCTCTGTCTATGGGATTTCCCAGGCAAGAATATTGGAGAGGGTTGCCATTTTCTTTTCCAGGGGATCTTCCCAATCCCAGGATCAAACCCATGTCTCCTGCATTGGCAGGAGGATTCTTTACCACTGAGCCACCTGGGAAGCCCATAATGAGCATTAGTTGCACTAGTATCAGTAGATATGGAGATTATTCTGAAGGCAAACAAAAACTGGATACATGCAGAGTCAAACATTACACATTATGTGTGGACTATAATCTTTACATTCTTCCAAAGTAAAAGACAACTGTAGGGAAAGAGCACTGACCATGAATGAATATTCTTAGGAATTTTAGTTTCAGCTTTCGAACTGACAAAAACAGTTTCATCTTTTATAGCCTCCCCTATTCACAAGGTAAAGATTATAAGCCTTGACATTTGCCTTCTTCATAAGAATATCATAAGAATAAGTAAAATGATATCCAGGTTTGCTTACCCATTTAGTAAAAAAGACCTTTTCCTAAAAACAAAAAAGACTTACAATCCATGCAAAATTAAGACCTAGTGTTACAGTTACATTGTGGCATCGAATAGGTCTGTCAGTTTACTGGGAATAAACAGCTACGTCAGATCCTGATCTATACCCCCAACTGTACTAACTCTATTCCAGTCTCTAATGCCATCCTATTGAGTACAACCTTATGGTGGCAGTAAGCGTGGTTTCACAGAGGGTCTTGCATGGAGGTTCCATGATCTTTGACTCCTATATATTAAACTTTGCCTTAGATAATCCTTGATGGACTGACTTTTTAGATTACCTGTTTTAACGTTTGACTTTATAGTGCGAATATAAATGCGCCAACAATAGTATGAGGTAGATAATATTCAGTCTACATATAGGTGAAAATAAAAGGATAAATACAGAGCCCTTTGTTTGCTAGCTGAAGAAGAAAATCTACAATCCAGTATGAGTATTCTTAAAATGATCTCCAGCTTATTTGAAAATGAATATATGAAAAGATATTAGGCAACGGATATTCAATTTTCAGAAGTAAAGTACTTGATAGAGGAGATTTTACTGAGGAAAAAAATGGAATATTTTTAGTTTCAAATTTCTTTTTCTGTTTCTATGTTTAGGGATTTATGGAACAATTCCCTCAGTTCCGAATTCTAATAAGTTTCTTTGGAGAAAATGAAAAAAGTAAAGCAGAGACCCTGAAAGGAATCAAGAGAACTCAAGAAAAAAATGTGCATGAAATCAACTCTAACATTCTGTTTTTTGTTTTAGCTGTTAGGCACTGCTAGAAAAGCCTCACATGTAATCTGTTTTATAATAAATTTTCCGTACCAGCGTTGTCAACCAAGGAAGTAGTTTTGGAAGTAGAGTTAACAGAGTAACAGCATAAAGTAGTCCCATATTAAAAGGTAAAACATTGTATTGGGGAATGGGGGATGTACTTTCAAAAAGTCTTCTGAGAAGCTTGAATAAACTCAGTCTAATGTGATCAACATGATATCCTGAAATAGATTTTTACTTTTTCCTATTTTTGCAAGAAAACAAAGAAAATTCTGAGAAAAAGTAAACTGGATAAATCTAATTTTAGGAAATCTGAGATGGTTTGATGATACATCTTACTTTTGTGGCCTTAGGAGAAATTTATTTTTGTATGTATTATGTATGTCTAAGATAGTAAGGCCATAGATTTCCATGTATTATTTCATCTATAGAGGCAAAATAATGGATATGTATTGCTATTCTGACTATTGTCTTTATGATTTAAATTGCAAATTATCATTATAACTTATCCGATGGGCAGTTATTTGATGTCTTATCTAGCTAAATAGAACTCACATTTATAATGGATTCATTGCAGCATACTTGCAATAGCCAAAATATTGAAGTAGCCTGTGTCCATAAATAAGATGTGGTATATATATATAAATAAATATACACATATATATATATATACACCACATATATATATACAAATATATATATATGTGGCATATATATACACACACACACACATATATATATATATGATGTGGTACATATACACACACACACACACACACACACACACACACATATATATATATCTTCAGTAAGATATTACTCAGCCAATAAAGAAATGATATCATGCCATTTTCAATATCATGAATGGGTCTAGAAGGTGTTATACAAAGTGAAAGATGCAAGGCAAAGACAAATACCACATGACCTCACTTAATATAAGGAATCTAAAAGACGAAACAGTCACAATAAAAGGCTCATAGATACAAAGAAAAAATGCCAATTCACTCCAGTAATCTTACCTGGAAAATCCCATGGACACAGGAACCTGGTGGGCTATAGTCCAAAGGGTCACAAAGAGGCAGACTCAACTGAACATGACCATGGATGTATAAAATAGATAATAAGAACCTACTATTAGATAGGTGCAAAAGTAATTGCAGTTTTGCATTGCTGAACTTTACCATTTAATATTGGAATACATTCTTAAATAGATGTGGTTATGTTATACATCATTTTAATGTGTATTTCTCTATTTTTATTTTTTTTGCTAATAACTTATTACTTGCTTTTTACTTTACATTTATTTTAGACTATAGAAATGATGTTAGAGAAAATGCAAATTTCAGTGATTTTCTTATTTGAGTTCTTAATATGTCATAAAACATCATAGGCAATGTGCAACATCAATAATGCATTTGACCCAGGAACTGCTAACAAATGTACAGTGCAGTGGTGGTTCAAGAAGTTTCAAAAGGAGATAAGAGCCTTGAAGATGAATGTAGTGGCCAGCTATCGGAAGTTGACAATGACCAACTGAGAGCAATCACTGAAGCCAGTCCTCTTACAACTACATGAGAAATTGCCAAAGAACTCAACGTCAACAATTCTGTGGTCATTTGGCATTTGAAGCAAATTGGGAAGGTGAAAAACTCAATAAGTCAGTGCCTCATGAGCTAACTGAAAATCAAAAAAAAAAAAATTATATCATTGTTTTGAAGTGTCATCTTCTCTTACTCTTATTCTCTTATGTGATGTGTGGGGAAAAAATGAATTTTATATGACAACAAGTGGCAGCCAGCTCCGTGGCTGGACCAAGAAGAAGCCCCATAGCACTTCCCAAAACCATATTTACACACACACACACACACACATACACACACAAAAGCTCATCACTACTGTTTGGTGGTCTGCTGCTGGTCTGATCCACTTTAGCTTTCTGATCCTGGTGGAACCACTATATCTGAGAAGTATGCTCAGCAAATTGATGAGATGCACTGAAAACTGCAATGCCTGCAGCCACCATTGTTCAACAGAAAGTGTCTAATTCATCTCCATGGCAACACCCAATTGCACTTTGTACAACCAACGCTTCAAACACTGAACAAATTGGGCTACGAAGTTTTACCTCATCTACCATATTCACCTGATCTTTTGCCAACTGACTACCACTTCTTCAAGTGTCTGGAAATCTTTTTGCAGGGAAAATACTTCTACAACTAACAGGAAGCAGAGAATGTTTTCCAAAATTTGCCAAATCCTGAAGTGTGGATTTTTATGCTACAGGAATAAACAAACTTATTTCTCATTGACAAAAACGTGTTGATTGTAATGGTTCCTATTTTGATTAATAAAGATGGTGTTTGAGCCTAGTTATAGTGATTTAAAATTCATTGTCCAAAACTGCAATTACATTTGCACCAACCTAATATGTAGCACAGGAAATTCTATTCAATACTCTGTAATGACATATATGGAAATAGAAACTAACAAGAAATGGACATATGTGTATGTATAATTGATTCCCTTTGATGTACAGCAGAAACTAATACAACATTGTAAATCAACTATTCTGATAAAATTTAATCTTAGAAAAGAAGTTTTTACTTTTTTAAAAAAAGGATGTCTATAGTTGTCAGTAGTATTCATCCTGTTTTTCAGTGCCCATAGTTGTCACAGTCTGTCTTCAACTGACTGATTGAAGATGAATATTATTGATGAATAGTATTGAGGAGGAATACTATTGAGAGTCATTTTGTCCATATTTCTTCCTCCTGATTGAAGTCAATTAAAAGTAAATGAGTGTGTAATAGTAACATATATAGTCCAACCAAATAACTTTGAATGATGCTTACTGTATAACAGTATCTACTGTGAGGATGTTTTATATTTATTTCTAATTTAATTCCCACATGTTCCAACTTTGGGGACAAACTTAATTGTTCCTTGTGTCTTTGCTGTTTGCATATTCTCAGTGGAATGAGTAAACAGGTGCTCTCAATGTTGGAAAGGAAAAAAAATCATTTGAATAAAACAAGAAAAATTTATAAAACAGTGACCTTACTTTTGTATATGAGTGAATAATTTCAGTAGGAAGACATTAGTTACCTTCCCATTATATTTATATAGTCTTTAAAAGGCTTTTAAAATTAACTTCAAAAGAAGTCTGAGGTTGTTAAATAAACACCAAGCAGAAACAACAAGCAGAATCATTCCTAATAGGGTAAGAGAGTCAGCAATCTAGAAAAACTTATTCATCTTCTTGGACCCAGGGGATGTTCAGGTAATTGGAAAAGAACACAATAATACAGGGTTTCTAATGGCTCAGCGATACTGTATACACCAAATATTGAAACTCTAGTTAAATAATTATAGTACACTGCTTAGTGAGCATAAATGTAATGGCAGGGCTTCACAGCTTCAAAGATTATTTGTCATGTTTTTATGCAAAATGAAGAAAACTTTGTATATAGTTTAGGAATTATAATTCACCATTTATTTACTTGCTTGTCATAAAAATCAAGCTAATCAATTTAACTTCTGATAATATAATCTATTTTCTATATTCTTACATAATCTTTTTTCTAGAATTCATTTTAATATATGTATTATATTAATTGAAATCCTTGTAATTACTCATAAGTGATCCTTTGATAGTTTTGGGGACATTCTCCAGCATAAAAGCAAGCTTATTCTTGGCTGGTTGTTTTTAACCATTGTGAATATTTTCACTCCAAATGCTTTTTTAATGGAATTATTGAAAAAAATCATTAGTGCCTAATTAAAGATGAGGCAAAAATGAGAAAAAATTTAGAGTAGTACCTATACAAACAGTAGAGAACCAGGAAGATTAAGAGATGAAACCATGACAATAGAAGGTACAAAACACATGAAAGCAGAAAAGAAATGACAGAATATTTAGGAAAGGGCTATGCTTACAGGCTGTGAAGCAGCAGCAACAGCATTAAAGTAAATGAATTCAGAGAGAAACATACAGAGAAATGAAGTTTAATATTACTCTATGGGTTAGGACTTCAGAGAAGGAAGGTGGTCACAACAAGCAGAGTTTAGAGAGGTTTAGAACAGAACAGAGTACACAGAACTGAACATTAGCAAATTATTGGTGAGCTTTTGGAGGATGCTTTGGGCTTCCCTGGTGGCTCAAAGGGTAAAGAATCTGCCTGCAATGCCAGAGACTCGGGTTCAATCCCTAGATCCTTCTCCAGGGACTGGCAACCCACTCCAGTATTCTTGCCTGGAGAATTCCATGGACAGAGGAGTCTGGCGGGTTACAGTCCATGGGATTGCAAAGAGTCAGACATGACTGAGTGCCTAACATTTCACGTTTGGGTAGAAGAGCATACAAGTCAGTGACGTTCAAAGAAAAAATATTGGAGCTCTTGGGAGAGTCTTAGAGGTGATGACTGTAGACAAGTGGAGACTTGAAAGAACAGTTTCAGGCAGACTGATTGTGACAACTATAGGCAGTGAAAAACAGAATCTACCAAAGTGAAAAAGATTGGGAAAGTATCTGCTCTTCAGAAAGCTTTTGTCTTTCTTGACACTCAGTGGTAAAAGTAAAATATATAATAATAAATATACAATAAAATATTACAAAACCATCTTAATTTATCACAACTTTATTTTGAGAAGTAGAAAGATGAATCTTCTTAGAGTTGTCAATAAGGCAAGAAGGTGTGTTTGAAATATTACTAGGAATGGCAGAATACAAGTAGCTAAATTAATGCTTCTTTAGATATGCATTTATATATATATACACACAAGTGCTCAGACATACACACACGTTTATACATAGGTATTCTCATTTGAACTATAGCTGAAAGTCCTCAGTCATTTTACTTGTTGAAATGTTTAACCATAAATTTCAAAGGTGATACTTTTCAGAGAAAACATAGTTGCCTAAGACATTAGTTCTTGTTCTGAAGTCACTTAACTAAAGATTTCTAATTGTGACAGCTTAATATGATGGTCTATAAGATCCATTTTATATGTCAAATTGTATTGCCTCTCTCAGAGTTTTAAGTAGTCTCAAAAAATTAAGGTCTACATTCAAAGTTGCCTTTGTACTTCGAAGTAGAATTGGTATACAAACTTATAGTAACCTTTCTTAACCATCCATTTTAAGGAAGCCTTCAAAAGTGATGACAGATCATACTGTTTTTTATATTTATTGGATATAAAGTTGGAGCCTACATTAAATGCACTTAATGGCATTAATGCATACATAGCATTTTTCCATGTGTCACATATAATTTTTCTGCAGTGGATGATATATGTAGCAGCTAAAAATATAAACCACCTGTTGTTCAGATTTTCACTGCTGAGCGTACTGCATTGTTTAGCTTTTTCTACAGTGTGCTGTGTGTGTCAATATTGATTTCAGAAAAAGTAATAAAGGATCCTGTCAAAATAAAATTAAAACCTAAGGCAATCTATGTTGCTGAAGGGGGTCAGCTTTAATAACCATCACCATCTTACCAGAACCGCTGTGAAATTTCATTAACACTGTACTCTAGTCACATATCAGCTAGGTTTACAATTACTACTTGATTATATGTCTGTATAGATCGTTAGGCACAAGTCTCCTTTTTGTGCCCTGTATCATTTGGTGCATGGGGTTTCTTTTCAATTCAGTGGAAACTCTATTCAAGGAAAGAAAAGGATAATAAAAAATGGTTGGTATTGACACTGTTCCTAAACTTGGCGCAAAAATACTGAATGTATTGCAATTTCAGAACATTTGGCATTTTAATCTATTCACCCTTGTATCAGATATCCATTTGAAATCAAAACAGAGTGATAGTATATGGAAATGGCAACCTACTCCAGTATTCTTGCCTGGAAAATCCCATGGACAGAGGAGCCTGGCGGGCTCTAGTTCATGGGGTTGCAAAGAGTCAGACATGACTGAGCGACTGAGCACCTATGGAAATGTGGGGAAAAAAAAAAAAGAAACAAGTAGGACTTTGAAAGACTCAGGGCCATGTACCAGAAAGATCATGGAACTGCCTTTTTCTTAGCTCATAGATGAACATTCTCACTTTCAACTATTATTTATCAATACATGTTGATCTTCCCAATGAATTAGAAAACAAATCTGAATGGGCACTTGAAATGGTTATAAATATAAACCTATCTATCCTCTTTTCAATAGCATTTTTTCTGATGCTTCTATATACAGTTGACCCTAGAAAAACTCAGAGATTAGAGGTGCTGAACCTCCCCAAAATCATAAATCCATGCATAACTTATAGTAAGTGTTCTGCATCAGAGTTTTTCCACATCCATAGATTGTAGTATTGTACTATTTGCTACTGGGGATAAAAAAAAATAACAACACCCACATATAAGTGGACTTATGCAGTTCAAACCCATGTTGTTCAAGGGTTGACAGCCTGGAGATTTTAATGTGAAATTTTAAGTGATATTGGCATATAAGTTGTTTTGTGCTTCAGTAAATAATACTGTCTTGCATGGTATCCAAAACAGGCTAGCCCAACACTGAATGCTTTTCTGTAACAAATAATATATTGAGGTGAGACTCTGGTATATTTACACAGTTCTGTATTTGAAAGGCAAGCCATAAATTATCTTTTAAAATATGTAGTTCATGGTTCCATGGGCTACAGGAATATTGAGATGTACATTTAAAAGTAACAGTTTGTATTTGTCAATAACCAAGGTCTGTCACCCACAGGCTTTGGTTACAGACCAGTGTTGAGGCAATCGTGATCAATGGGCAGTAGAAGGCCGTAGTTACCGAGACATTTCTAGGTAATCATGTAGCAATAAGCCCACCATCTAGTGTCCATCAGATCTCACAAAATCTGAGGAAAAATATTTCTCATTAATCCTGTCTTGAATCTCATTCAGTTGTCTATTTACACTCTAGTTTTTCTTCATGTCTGGGATCTTGCATGGAACCCTCATGTTTAGGGTTAACCCCCTTCTCAGCCCTAATCTGGTAGGTTGAGCCCTGATGCTGTTTAACCTCTTCTCCTTCAGTTGCAACTCAGTTGCTGCTTGCTGCTGCTGCTAAGTTGCTTCAGTCGTGTCCGACTCTGTGCGACCCCATAGACGGCAGCCCACCAGGCTCCCCCGTCCCTGGGATTCTCCAGGCAAGAACAATGGAATGGGTTGCCATTTCCTTCTCCAATGCATGAAAGTGAAGTAGCTCAGTCGTGTCCAGCTCTTCGCGACCCCATGGACTGTGGCCTACCAGGCTCCTCCGTCCATGGGATTTTCCAGGCAAGAGTACTGGAGTGGGGTGCCATTGCCTTCTCCGTGCAAGTCAGTTACAAGCATTTAAATCATCTTCATTTGTTCCTACAACTATTCACCTCCATCTGCCTTGTAATCATTAATGATGCTACTTAGAAATTATTACTTTAGTATAGTGACTGAAAGCTCTAGATTCTAAGTAAATTAATCTAGTTTCAAATATAGGCCCTGTCTTCCATTACCTATAGGTATGTATATTTCTTTGATCCTGTTTTCTAATCTATTTAAAAAAAAGGTACAGTAAACATTTCTACCTCATAGGAGTTTTGCAATGATTGGAGTAAATGTTCCTGAACAGAATATCATATATGTGTGGTAAATATTTAATAATTTAGAGAAATATTAACTATGTACTCTTATCTAATCAGACATGTAGACCATTAGGACTATTCCAGACTAATATAGAAGTTGAATTCCTCCTTGGATATTGCAAAGTAAATGACCCAACCCTCTTTACAGCACCAGTCCTGCAGGTAGACCAAACTGTCTTTGTCCATTAGAGCTGACAGTAACAATTATGGTATATCCCTTTCTCTAAGTGTTTTGCCTGCTTCATACATTTCTGTGGTGGCTCCACTTGGGAAATGTCTTTTTCATGGCTCAACATCTGCAATCAGAAAGGGTTTCCCTCTGTCACTACTACCTTTTTAATATGGAGACATAGTTGAAGATGGAGGTGTAAATACTGACGTTTTACTTCACCCAGCCACCAATACTGTGTACAACAGAACTTAAGATGAATACAGATCTCCCAGTTATTAAAATTACTGGATTAAGTCCACTAAAAAATGAATTTATCTTTAAAGTATTGAGATGAATCTCTCTTCAACAAGCAGCCTACTTGACAGTGGGCTGGTTTATATTTGTATAGTATCCTTTTGGTGTCATACATACATTTGAACCCTTATTCTGGCCTTCTCTAATAGGAGGCAGCCATTGCCCAAGTCACTCAGTCATGTCCAACTCTTTATGACTCCATGGACTGTAGCCTGCCAGGCTGCTTTGTCCATGGAATTCTACAGGCAAGAATACTGGAGTGTATAACCATTCCCCTCTCCTACCTGATATGAAAAGCTGACTCATCAGAAAAGACCCTGGTGCTGGGAATGGTTGAGGACATGACGAGAAGGGGGAGACAGAGAACGAGATGGTTGGATGGCATCACCGACTCAGTGAACATCAGTTTGAGCAAACTCTGGGAGAGGATGAAGGACAGGGAAGCCTGGCATGCTGCGGTCCATGGGGTAGCAAAGAGTGGGGAAAGACTTAGTGACTGAACAACTTCAACAAATGCCAAAGTCGGGGGCTTCTCTGGTGACTCAGTGGTAAAGAATCCACCTGCAAATGCAAGAGACACAGGTTCGATCCCTAGGTCAGGAAGATCCCCTGAAGAAAGAAATGGCAACCCACTCCAGTATTCTTGGGCTTTCCTGGTGATTCAGACAGTAAAGAATCCACGTGCAAAACAGGAGATCTGGATTCAATCCCTGGGTTGTGAAGTTTCCCTGGAGAAAGTAATGGCTACCCACTCCAGTATTCTTATCTGGAGAATTCCATGGACAGAGGAGCCTGGCAGGCTGCAATCCATGGGATTATGATATGATAGAATGACTTTCACTTTTCACTTAGGAATACACTGGATCTTCATAACATTTGTACTTTTGGAATAAAATATTCATTGCCCTTACATAGATTACCTGGCTCTCTTTCTATTCTGTCTCAAAATAAGAAATGTTACTTCTATACAAGCAATTGAAAGTGTGAAAATAGACTGTGTGATAAAATCTTGGATCTATTATTTATTAGCTGGGTCAATTTGGGTGAACTGCTTAGCTTCTCTGAGCCTCAGTCACCTAATCATCAACACTAAAATGTGTTAGTGATGATAAAACATAATGTCCTAATTTACTTGGACCAAAGCCTGAAATATAGAAAGTAATCAATAAGTGCAAGATAATAATAGTCATAATATTATTATTACTATTCCTAACTGTGGCTTCATTCAGGATAAGTCCCAAGCAACCTGACTGATAAGCAAAATCCCACACTAAAATTTAATACCCTAGACTTTTCTTATTTTCTCATAAAAAGGAAAAAGAGTTGTTGGTGTGCTATCTTCAATTTTATTTCCCACCCACTTTTCAACAAAAATATCCTGTCTTCCTCTTCTAAATCACTCCACACCACCAAATAATTCATTCAGTCTTTATCCCATTAGAGATAACTTTACCCTGTTTAGACTTGTTTTTAACATGAGAGACTGAGTCCCATCCTTGAAATAGATGGGTCAGTTCACTCTGAAATGTGGGACTGGTTGATGCCTCTGGTTTTAAGACTGCACAGCATTTTGAATAAAATAGTTCTCTTTTTAGCATCTTGTCGACCAAGTCAGAACTTTGTTACAAATCTCTCTTAATTCTACTATCCCATAAACTGGTTGGGTCACATAGAAATCTATTGGCTCCTTTAAGAACATGTACAGAGGCTGCATTGGCAATCTTTTCCTTGCCTTAGACCCATGTTCCATTCGGACTTTCAACAGACTTTAAAAGAAAGGCAACTTATGCCCATTTTAATACAACAGACTTTTAGGAAAGAATAGGTGGAATATTCAGAACAGATTCCTCACTTGCAAGAGAGCACTGCCTGTTTGTTCCAGCTATACTTTGCACAGACATTCTGCCAACACACTGAGAGCTCTCATTTATCTAAGTCTCTGTTTGCACAGTTCTTTGGGAATTGCTTCCCTTACTGTTTTGACTGGAGATACACTAATTCTTCAGGACTCAGAAAAATATGTATTCTATATTTATTTTTTTTAAGGAAAAAAACTTTCTCCCTAAAATATAACCCAATAGTATTTATGCTTATTTTTTTAATTATCATATTTACTTCACTCTTATACTATAGTTAACAAAATCTTTTCCTTATAGACAGGTACTTGAGGCTGCAGGTTATATATAATGCCTGTTTGTTGTCCCATTCCACATCATACAGTCTAGCATGTCACAAATATTTATTGGGAAAATTGGATATTTATATCATTTATTTAATATGAATATTGGAGAAGGAAAATGGCAACCCACTCCAGGGTTCTTGCCTGGAAAATCCCATGGACAGAGGAGCCTGGTAGGCTATAGTCCATGGGGTTGCAAAGAGTCAGACACGACTGAGGGACTTCACTTCACTTCACTTCAATATGTATATAAAATATTGAGTGATTTTATTGTGTTTGACTCTAAAATGTAATGATAGTTGAATATAGTGAAATGAGAACTCAAATAACTTGAACACAATTTATTATATTTTAAATAGTAGGCTCTTAACTTTTACAAATCTTTTTAGTTCAACTGATTACTACATGCTGACCACTCATGATGCTCATTCTGAGTGAGTCATTAAAGTTCAAGACAAAAAATCCATTGCTTTTCACTATTTTCACACTAGATAAGCTAGTACTTTTCTTAAATTAGATGGACAATGTCTAAGGCTGATGTTTCTGGTTTTAAGACAATGCAGCATTATGAATAAGATAGTTCCCTTTTTAACATCTCCACTACCAAGTCAGAGCTTTGTCACAAATCTCTGTCACTGTATCAATATTGGCAGTTCACTATGTTGTGGAGACTCTGAGTCAGCAGATATATTCCCAAATGTACTCATTCTTATTGTAGAAGAAATAAGCTGAAGAGGACTCTTGATTGCAAACGGTTCTAGTATACTAAAGAGTGAATGCCGTCACTAGTGAGCATGTTTTATTGAAAATAGCAATTACGTTGAGTGAGACATTCTTTTTAAGAAAGTTCAAGTAATATGTTCTTTTTTCGTAAAGACATTTTAGAAGGCAAATAAAAAGAAATCTATAAAAATGACCCATTTCTGTTTATGACTTATAAAATCACGCATTTCTGAAAGACCCCCTATAATTATTTTAATTCTTTGCTTTAGATATATTCTGAAACACTCTTATAGTTCTCAAATTCTTTATCTTAGACTCAATCACTTCAATTAAGTAGTATTTATTGCATCCCTACTAACAGACACAACTGAGTGACTAACACACACTACTGTATGAAAAAAAAAACAAACCTGTAATCCATTATAGAGGTAATACAATGAAGTATAAAATAAAATCTTGGCTTTTCAGAATTCACAATAGTGGGAAAATTTATAAATGTACAAAATGAGAAAAATGAAAGAAGTGATTACGTGCTTAATCATTGGGAAAGTTATGGGTATGAAGAGGGATTCAATGTGAAGTAAAGAAAGACTTCAATAATGGAGTGAAAGCTAAGATAAAAAGAGAAAGGTAAGAATAACTTAGACTAGGAAAGGATGAGGGCTACCTTGAATAGAACCATAAAATATTTTATTCACCTAAAGAAAGCTGAGTGCAGAAGAATTGATGCTTTTGAATTGTGGTGTTGGAGAAGATTCTTGAGAGTCCCTTGGACTGCAAGGAGATCCAAACGGTCAGTCCTAAAGGAGATCAGTCCTGGGTGTTCACTGGAAGGACTAATGTTGAAGCTGAAACTCCAATACTCTGGCCACCTGATGTGAAGAGCTGACTCATTGGAAAAGACCCTGATGCTGGGAAAGATTGAGGGCAGGAGGAGGAGGGGATAACAGAGGATGAGATGGTTCAATGGCATCACTGACTCAATGGACATGGGTTTGGGTGGACTCTGGGAGTTGGTGATGGACAGGGAGGCCTGGCGTTCTGTGGTTCATGGGGTTGCAAAGAGTCAGATATGACTGAGTGACTGAACTGAGCTGAATGTCCAGTGTATTCAAAGAAAAATGAATGTATCCTGCTTCTAGAGAAGTAGAATACATCATATAGGTAACTAGTAGAATTTTAGCTTTTGGTAATATAAAATGTTTAAATTCACTTTATTGTTAAGAAAAATCTCACATGGTCTGCATATCACAGAGATCTTCCATGGCCTATATTATAAGAATTCTAGCATCCTCGACTGGCTTGTCATGCCAATAACTGGTCTTAAAAGAAAACTGCTTCTCCCAGAGCCCTGCTGCAATATGTAGCCTTAAACAGCTCCATTCTCAATCATATCCACTGAGCCTTCATATCACTTGTACTTTTGTTTTTGTTTTTTGTAGTTTGTTAATTACTAAATCTTAACCAACACTTTTGAGACACCATGCACTGTAGCTCTCCAGGCTCCTCTGTCCATGGGATTTTCTAGGTAAGAATACTGGAGTGGGTTGCTATTTCCTTCTCCAGGGAGTCTTCCTGACCCAGGGATCAAACCTGTGTCTCCTGTATTGGCAGGTGGATTCTTTACCACTGAAACATCAGGGAATCCCCTTACCCTCTCCCTAATTATAATTTGTGTGAGCAAGGAAAAACATGTGATTCAAGGCAGCTAACACAAACGTATGGTTTGTATTGCTATAAAAACGTACATCTTGTGTCTGGTATACTGAAACAATTGTGTTTCTTGAAACTCTTGAAGAAGAATTGGCCAGTATGTATAAATAAAAGAATAACTAGAGAATGTAGTTGACTTGGATGACTATGCAGTATCTAATTAAATCATTATGTATTTCTGGTGGTGAATCTCTGGAACTGACTTAGGTTGTAAATGATATTTCTTTTTCACAATGAGGTCTTCCCATGTGAAGGTTCCTTTACTTGGATGTCCTTGAAGTTGCACTTAGTTTATTTCCCTGTGCATGTGTGTGGGTGTGTATATATGTATATATGTGGGTATATATATCCTTATATATATATATCCTTGACCCCTTAACCTAGCCTGGGTTTATGATGGCTGTTTATTACATTCCAAGAATAAAATAAAACGTGCACTGGAGGTAATTGAGGGTATTTGTATATGTCTGAAATACTTTCTTTCCTTGCCTTCACTTAGCTAATAAGTTGTTACCCTCATAGAATTAGTTCAGAGGCACATTTCATGCCTTCAAGCATTTAAATGTATGAAAGTTGAGAAGTTTTAAGATGCAACAAGTGATATTTATGACTTTACTGGAGAGAATTACTTTGATCTAGATTTAAAAAAACAAAAAGTAATTAATACCAACATAGATAAAAATTATTTTATCATGGAGGTTGTTAAATAGTATTAAGTGAGGTATTACATAAATTGTTGAAAAAACTGGAATAAATTCAGTGATAGTGTACAGATCATGATGAAAAATTTTGAGTTGTACTTTGAAAATATTTTGAGTAGTATTTAACTAAATGCTAAGTTATCACTACAATTAACATTTTGTTGGAATTTATAATGTAAACTAGATTTATGACAGGAAAAGAATAGATAAGAGAGTCACTAGATTCTCAGATGATATAGATATCTTTCACCCATTTCTTAATGGTTTTGAAAATAGCATGTTTCTGAATTATAAACTATTATTGACTATAAGAATTTGTGAAAGTATCAATGAGATTGAAGCTAGTTTTCAGCTAAAGTATCCATTTTATTTAGTGAAAGAAACACTTTACATTTTAATTTAAAAATATCTTCAGTGCCAAATAAATTTTTAAGTTCTATATGGAGAATTTTGTGGTGTTCTATTGTTTTTTTCTAAAGTTTTAAAAAACCAAAGTGCTGAACAGTGAAGTTTACATGTGCCTAAGATTTCTTAACAGTTCAGCCTCTACAAATACATCATCTAACCCTGTCTCATATTTCATTGCAATGCTTGCCAATCAGTAACAGTCTTTGGCCCCATGTTACTTTCGTCCCATTGGATGACTGTCATGGGAGCTGCCCAATGGTGCGCTGCTAATGAGGCAGCTTAAAGAGCAGCTGGGGATGTGCAATTGCTGGATTAGGGTCAAGGCCAAGAGAGAAAATGGATGAGAGAGATAGAGTCTGAATGACTGCCAAAAAGCAGGGGTTCTATTATCCTGCTAAAGCAGGACATTCATTACCATCTATTGTAACATAATTTGGGTTTAGTCAAGCTGTCTCTCCCTCTCTGGATTTACAATTCATAAGCCACAAATGATCCAAAGGGTGCATTGTCCCTTATGGCCACGTAACCCTGGGTGAGGGAGAAGCATGGCAGAAATGCATGAGCTGCGAAGTCCCTAATGTAAGCACCATCAGGGCCAGCACCTTGTTCCTTGGAGCTGTGACATAAGTTGTAGGCACATTGCCAAAATAGTTTTGCATCTCTCTGGAGCTGGTTTGCTGATTAAGCAAAGATAAAAAGTTCTTGTTTATCCTTTGCACAGATCAAGTCCTAATGCTAAGAGCCGATATCTCCATACTAATTTCTAGTTTCTGGTAATATTACTGCAAGGAACAGAAGCTTGTTTTTCCATAAGGATATAAACCAAGTTCTTCCAAGAGTCAGAGAATAATCTGTGTCCCTATTTTTCAGTTGGTTTGTGTTGTTTCTACACATGAAATATGACATGTATAAAATTTGTAAAAAAAAAATAAAATCTTATTTTGCGCTTTAATCACAAAGCTTCCCACCCTTTAAATAGGATGAATGTGCCTCTCCATCTTCCTCTTCCTCTCTTCTTGTGCCCGTACTGAACTTTTTCAATTATATTACTTATTAACATTTGGATTCCATGCTAAAGCCCACCTGCCATCTGAACTAATGGGACCGTAGTGTTATTGTCTATATGCTGTACTCAGTTAGGAAGGCAAATGAGCTTGATGAAAAGAGAGCAAGTACAGTAATTCAGAACAAATCAACCAAGGCATAGTGAACATAATTAATCACTGCAGTAAAATAAGGAAGAGAAAGTTCTTAGCCTGCTAGTGGGACAGTGCTGACCTCAGTCTGTGGCAGGCAGACTTCACAGAGCATACTCTACCCCTACCAGAAAGTCACTTCTGTAAGTCACAGATAAAAGTAGTAGCAGTACAACCAGTCCTTATGAATCTTTTAATTGCGGTTTTACCGCAGGTGACTTTTCAATTGTTCTTGCATTTTTTGGAATGTGTATGATTCAATCCACATTGGTTTTCTTTCCTCAGAAGCTAAAGTTTCATCTTAATTGTATGACTGTTTCACATGCCACTGCCAAGTGTAAATTTGTTACAATTCATCTCATTATTTCCATATGTGCTTTATAGATATACTGTCTTCATGTTTTAAAATTTTGGTGTTTTGACTTTAAATGCTTACCAGCATAGGTATTTCAAACTACCTACACAAACTACAGTAAATGATCCATCATTAGCAAAGCCTGCTGCTGAGTCTTCCAAAGAATCATGTTATGAATGTATTTATAAGCTTCAAAATACATATTGCCTTACTGAATTCTTAGAAACAAAATTCCCTTTTAGTGGATTCAGGTCATTTAATTTTATGGTTCAAGGTGTTATCATAATAACTCTGGTTCAGTTCAGTCACTCAGTCATGTCCGACTCTTTATGACCCCATGAAGTGCAGCACGCCAGACCTCCCTGTCCATCACCAACTCCTGGAGTTTACTCAAACTCATGTCCATTGAGTCAGTGATGCCATCTAACCATCTCATCCTCTGTCGCCCCCTTCTCCTCCTGCCTTCAATCTTTCCCAGCATCAGGGTAGTTTCAAATGAGTCAGTACTTCGCATCAGGTGGCCAAAGTATTGGAGTTTCAGCTTCAGCATCAGTCCTTCCAATGAACATTCAGGACTGATTTCCTTTAAGATGAACTGGTTGGATCTCCTTGCAGTCCAAAGGACTCTCAAGAGTCTTCTCCAACACCACAGTTCAAAAGCATCGATTCTTTGGTGCTCAGCTTTCTTTATAGGCCAACTCTCACATCCATAAATGACCACTGGAAAAACCATAGCCTTGACTAGATGGACCTTTATTGGCAAAGTAATGTCTCTGCTTTTTAATATGCTGTCTAGGTTGGTCATAACTTTCCTTCCAAGGAGTAAGAGTCTTTTAATTTCATGGCTGCAGTCACCATCTGCAGTGATTTTGGAGCCAAAAAAAAAATAAAGTCTGTCACTGTTTCCACTGTTTCCCCATTTATTTGCCATGAAGTGATGGGACCAGAAGCCATGATCTTAGTTTTCTGAATGTTGAGCTTTAAGCCAACTTTTTCACTCTCCTCTTTCACTTTCATCAAGAGGCTCTTTAGTTCTTCTTCACTTTCTGCCATAAGAGTGGTATCATCTGGGTATCTGAGGTTATTGATATTTCTCCCGGCAATCTTGATTCCTTCTTGTGCTTCATCCAGCCCAGCGTTTCTCATGATGTACTTTGTACATATAAGTTAAATAAGCACAGTGACCAGTATACAGCCTTGACATACTCCTTTCCCTATTTGAAACCAGTCTGTTGTTCCATGTCCAGTTCTAACTGTTACTTCCTGACCTGCATACAGATTTCTCAGGAGGTAGGTCAGGTGCTCTGGTATATAAGAATTTTCCACAGTTTGTGGTGATCCACATAGTCAAAGGCTTTGGCATAGTCAATAAAGCAGAAATAGATGTTTTTCTGGAACTCCCTTGTTTTTTCAATAATCCAACAGATGTTGGCAGTTTGATCTCTGGTACCTAGCAATCAAAAGCCACATTCTGATCAATAGTATCTGTAAACACTTAACAAATCCATCTTTCCTGTATGCATAGAGTGCTAAGAACTGATTTTTTGTGTGTATGTGTGGAAATATATTAATATTCCTGGTAACTTAAGACAATTGATTAATTATAGCTGTTTCCTTTTACTGAAGACAAGGGGGTTTATGTGCAGAGACTGATCTAAGAAGGTATTTTCAATGCTAATACAACTTATAAGAATATGTTAAGTAGATCTTTCGAGGATGTGAATGCTAGGTGCTCAAATCCATGCAATCTAATCTACTTATAACCTACTGAATGATACACATGGTCTTAAGTAACGATGGGCCCTCTATTTCAGAAATAGTATGTGTCTCATTCATAAAGACTGTTTTACTGAAATGAAGTCTCCATTCCCAATTTCTTCATAAAATAAATTCTGGTCCTGAATCATGTTTGTTACTTTAACAAATAATAAGTCTGTGAGTTACAGGTTGGAGAAGGATTTTTTTCTGGAAATACTTGCCTAACATAATTGAATAAAAATCAAAATAAATGGAGCAAGGGAAGGAGAGAGGAAAAGAGGAGAAAATTTTTATATAGCTGTTAGTCAATTATAAAGAATTCTGCCACTGGAAGTTTCTTTTGCTGAGGGAGCAGCAAATGATTGGTAAAGTATAGAGAAGTTTAAAGGCTGACAATGGAGCTAGTCTTAATTACTCAGTATAATAAAGATGGTGAGGAGATTCTGGTTCTCTGGGGGTATGTTCCTGGGAAAGGACAAAATTGCTAGTGATGCTGGTTGTATAACCCTTTCTTGGAGCAGAATTTGAGGGATAAGGTGAGGCTTGCATAAGAGGTAAGCAAGATTTTTAAACTTGATTCTTCTATAGGATCTTTAAAGTTCTCACTACAATTCCAAAAACCATGATATGCTTAGTAAATTTGTAGACAGTGATGGGGATGAATTCGGCAAAAGGCAAAACCAGAATCAGCTTCTAGATGAGAAGACAAATGAGTCACAACCATAGCTGGCAGGCACAGTAACAGACCTGGAGAACTGATGTGTCTTTTAAATGGTACAAAATTATTTAATTCTTGGTCAGCAACTGCTCACAGGTTGGCTGTATACTTTTATATTTTGGTAATAATAATGGAACTTATTTAGTTTTTACTGTGAGACATGTAGTGAACCGAATTCTTTAACTTTCACCACATTCCTTATAGAAGAGGTAAGTATTTTCTTATTATTTTCCCCCAAAGAGAAAAATGAATGCTTAGAGTTTAAGTAATTTACCTTAAATCTCCCAGCTATTAAGCTGTGAAGCTGAAATTCAAATCCAGGAAGCCTGGCTCCACACAACATGCTCTAAAGCACTGACCTAGACTAGTAAGAGAAGACATGTTAATGTGCTCCCCTAAACATTGCATTTCTTCCAGGGAACAATTTTAATACCAAGAAAAAACTGGTCTTTGGGAATGAAACCCTAAGTGGTAAAGAATAAATAGAAACTTGGAAATAAGTAGACTGATGACCATGTTTACAGTAGCATGAGTTAACATTCTGATTCTTTCAAATATCTTTATCCACTTAGATCCTAGAAGAGTTATAGAACTACTCAATGGGCTGCTGGAAAATATGTTTACTAATTTAGAGTATGTTTAAAATTATTTAATATCCCATTTTCCAACCATTCCCTTCACTTATTTCATGCAGTCAAAAAATAAACACATAAAACATCTTCTTCAACAGTCTCAAAGTGTTATCTGCTCAGCTGTGTCCAGCTCTTTGCAACGCCATGGACTGTAGCCCTCCAGGTTCCTCTGTCCAAGGGGGATTCTCCAGGCAAGAATACTGGAGTAAGTAGCCATTCTCTTCTCCAGGGAATCTTCCACACTCAGGGATCTAATCCAGGTCTCCTACCTTGCAGGCAGATTCTTTACTGTCTGGGCCATTGGGAAAGCCCCAACAGTCTATAATCTTCTAAAACTTAAAGGCTATATTTTCAACTTCTGTGGTTATTTATCAAGCACCTCATTTGAAACTTCTAGTATCTAGATATGGGTATGAATCAAGTATTTTCCTTAAAATTTTAATTAAATATTGTGGTTTGCTACTGCTGCTAAGTCGCTTCAGTCGTGTCTGACTCTGTGCAACCCCACAGACGGCAGCCCATCAGGCTCCGCCGTCCCTGGGATTCTCAAGGCAAGAACACCGGAGTGGGTTGCCACTTCCTTCTCCAATGCATGAAAGTGAAAAGTGAAAGTGAAGTCACTCAGTCGTGTCCGACTCTTAGCGACCCCATGGACTGCAGCCCACCAGGCTCCTCCGTCCATGGGATTTTCCAGGTAAGAGTACTGGAGTGGGGTGCCATTGCCTTCTCCAATACTGTGGTTTAGGTGATACTTAATGGTTTAGGAAAGTTTGTGTCAACACACATACCCTTATCTCTACCACCATTCCACCCCCTCACTCAGGCATAATATAACCAGGTATTTGGTAGGTGAATGCAAATTTTTATATTTTAAGATAGTTATATATGAGTAGAAACAGATATCAACCCCCAACAGTTAAAACAAAAACACCTTTTAATTCTGTCAGTGACAAAGAAAATATTTTGTTTTCAGTAACTATTTTTTCCCTTAGCTCATTAAGATGTTTTCCCAGAAGCTTCAAGAACCCAATTCATATCTGCAAGCCTCTCCCCAAATCCTCACATATGGTGACATTATTGGCCACAATAATCAGAGCTGGAGTGGAGAATGCAGATGGAAAGTACCATGTAAATCACCTCATTATTGTTCTGCTACTTTTGTCTGTCCACTGCTGTTTGAGTTCATTGCTGCAAGAGCTCATTCTATCTGGATAAAAACCACAATCCAGTTGCAGACCAAAACCAACAGCTCTCAGAGGAATGCTGACAAAAATGGGAATTATGGGAACTTTCACAAATTACAAGTTCACATTTTATAGTCACATCCTTGACAGTATGTACATTTCCCTTTTGGTCAATGCTAGGTCAGTACTGTAGTTCAGTGTTGTCCTGAAACAACTGGCACCCAACAAGTTGGTGCTAATGCCCCTCTCTGGTTGACTGGATTCCCCTACAATCCACTTAGTTTTTCTCACTTTTTGGTTACAATGGCTTATCATTTTTCTCTTGTTCTTGGCATGTTTCTCGGGGGTAAGAATGTAGAAAGATTATCAGAACTGTTAATGAAAGAGTATTGTGAAATAATACATGTACAGAAAAGATCATCCATGTTAAAAACCTCATTTTGCTTTTGAGCTTCTAACTTAGTCTTTTATTTTTTAAAGCAATGGAGTGAACATGATTCTCGTGGATTTTTTTTCTTTGCAGGATATATAAGATGTAACATACATATATATAGTTTATTTATGTTATATGTATTTATATATGTTATGTCAATTTTGCTCTTTCAACAAGCTTTAACTTTGGGAAAAGAGAATTTAAAAATTTGTTCTGAATCTATGTATTACAAATGTTTTGTATTTATATCTTTTATCTTGTTACAAGAGCTCACTGACATACATACAATGCTTTGGATATAGAAAAAGATTAAAATAAATGGTCCTGAAGAAAAAGTTACTATTATGACTATTTCATATGAATTAAAAATGTTTCTTTAGGGTCCTACCCACAATAATTTCAGATCTATTTGTCTGAATCCACAACCTGTGTTCTGCCCCACCATGCTAAAGTGACACAGACTTTATAAAAGTATGCTTGAGTGAGGAATTTTCATATTAGAACAATCAGGAAAAGATTGAATAAAAAGCAATTACATTAGTTGTTTACTTAATGGTTTACTTACACAGTTAGCCAATAAATTGAGATCTAAGTCAATCTTACAGCCCCAAGTACTAACAAAGAGATTACTGTTTGCTTTTTTTTTTCAAAATTGAATTAAACCAAGAATGAAATGCCAAGCCCCCAAAAAACCAAACCTGAGAACATATCAGTATTTACAATATATTCATAGTTACCAAGGGTGTTTTGGATCTTAGTCATAACCTGAGATATTTTGTTAATGAAAGGTGGAGGAATTTTTCTGAATCAATTTAATCAAAAGTATTTATTGAGCACCTATTATTGTCTCAGCAGATTAAAATACAGGAATATTAAACTGTGAATATAAGACAGTCATATCAACCTCTACCTGCAGAGTATAAAGGGGAAATTTTTTAAATAGATGAAATAATTCAGAAATTATAAAAGGCACCAGACAGACTAGTCAGGTTGGAATTGTTCTGAATCAGCTGAAACTTATCAAATTATGACAGTTGAATTGTAGAAGTGAAAGTGCAAAGCAAGTACCATGATGCTCTTGGGGTGCTTTGGGTGATAGGTAGTAAGGATATGGCTTAGAATAGTGACCCCATGCTACTCTTCTTGACTATTAGTTTTGATTTATTGTGCTTTTTAAAAATTTTAGACATTGTACCACTTCCACTCTTACTTTATTATTTAAACAGTTGTAGTGGAAAGCAAAACAGGACATGTAAGTCAACCAATCTAATTCTGAGCGAAGCTTTGGTACTGACTTATGTGATTTTAGAAGGCATACTCGGCTCCATGAGTCAGATTTCTTAGCTTTCCAGTGGAGATGAGGAATTTCCTCACATGCTGCAAAGATTCTTCAGGTAATAAAATTGAATGAAAGTATACAATTAAATCCCACACTTACCATCCTGCTCTTTCAACACAGTCAAGAAAACATTTCTAATTATCATTATTTGCCTCTTAATAATTGTTTACCTTATTCATATTTGCAACCTTATTCATATTTGTATGGTAAGACACAAAGTGCTTTTCCATATAGTTCTTAATAAATTCCTCACAAGCATACATGGTGTGACTATCAGTTTCCCCCCTTTTCTAGATGAATCTTAATTCTGTCTCTTGATAGCATTTGCTGCTCTCACTAGTTTCTAAAAACGTAGGTTCAGTGACAGTAATTGATATACCTCCACAGTCCCAAATGTCATACAGACTTATGAAGCAGTTATTGAGAAAAAATGTAAAGCAGTTTTCAGGAACAGACTGAACCAGGAAACAAAAAAGAATTCTGGATATATAGTCAGTTTAACACAAGATTACTTAAATAATAGCATTAGAATATTCATGTTTGATGTCTTCCTTTTTCTCACTGTACATACCTAATTAGCTATTTTTTTCCTATGTATCATCCTTAGGCCTTTTATACCTGTGTATTTTTCAGGCCAATCACATAATCACAACTTAAAACCTGACCACTATTAAAAGTCATATTATTCACCTGCTCTTAAATTTTAATGCATTTGTATTAAGCATAGAATAGAGTTCAGTCTACAAAGTAGTGAAATTTAAGTGTGCCCACAGTCTAATCTCAGGATTTGGTTCAGTGGAATCCTGAAGACCACAATACACACAGAAGAGCTAATTATGTGCATGTCTTTCATCCCGCATGTTCAGTGATATAATATCTGCACTGATAGCTTGATATCTGTCAAGGTAGGAATACTTACAGCAAAAAAAAAAAAAAAGGCAAACATTGTGAAACTGGTTTTCTTTCACCAAAGACAGCTGTTAAACATTTATCTGCATAGCACTAATTCTGTCCCAAATTCCAATATCACTGTATTTCCAAGGTACATTTGATACTTCTTAAATCCATCCTAAGCATGGCCTCTTCCATCATTCTGTGATGGACTTCGCCTCATTTTGACTAGGTGAAAAAAATCATAATTTTGATGAAATGACAATATTTTTCTAGGGTAGACTTTTTCTGTTTTAGAGAGATCTTCTGAGGAACCTTTCTTAAACCTCTTAAGAAAAAATACTGCTCCTTCTAGGCTAGGCGATAATTCTATCTCCTTCCAAGCATGACTTATTATTTTAAAAATATTACTTAGAGCAGTTTTAAGTTCACAGAAAAAAACTGAGAGAAAAGTACAGAGATCCCCCATATATCTCTTGCTTCCACACATGCATTTGTTGTTGTTTAGTTGCAACCCCATGAACTATAGCCTGCCAGGCCTCTGTCCATGGGATTTCCCAGGCAAGAATACTGCAGTGGGTTGCCATTTCCTTTTCCAGGGAATCTTCCTGACTCTGGGTTCAAACCCGCATCTCCTGCCTTGGCAGATGGATTATTTACCACTAAGCCACTTGGAAAGCCCTCCACATAACCACAGCATTCCCTATAATCAATATCTCCCACCAGGATGGAATATTGTTACAAATGATGAACCTACATTGACAAACTGTGGTCAGACAAACCACAGCCTGCCTTACAATTCACACTCGGTATTATGTTTTTCTTAGTTTTGGACAAATTTATAATGACATGTACCCATCATCATATTTTCCTACAGAGTATTTTCACTGTCCAAAAACTCTCCTGTGCACCTATTCATCCCTCTATCCCTAACCCTTGGCAACCTCTGATCATCTCTATAGATTGACCTTTTCAGAATGTCCTCTGGTTGGAATCATATAGGACGTAGCCTTTTCAGGTTGGCTTCTTTCACTTAACAATATGCCTTTAAGTTTCCTTCATGTCTTTTCATGGTTTGATACCTCATTTCTTTAATGCTGAATAATATTTCATTATCTGGATGTACCAGTTTATTTATTCATGCACCTACTATAAGACACATGCCTCATTATTCACAACTGAAAAACAATCCCACCCTTTTCTGTGCTCCCATAAGATTTTATTTGTATCTTCTTTGTAACGCCAACATTTTACATAGTTATTATTAACATTTTATCCTTCCTACTATACTATACATTTTGAGGGTAAAATTTGTATCTTGTTCATGTTTAGTCCCATGTAGCCTACTTTAATATGTTTCAATAAATAAATGTTAGGGAAAAATACTACTGAACACTTTACTGGCCTCATATTTCCACAGTTCCTGCATTTTTCTCACTAAATCTGATAACTTTTTTCAAAAACCATTGAAAATATCTTTGAAAGGAAACAAAAATTCACTCAACTTATTGTCACTTCATGATCAAGCATGAGTATTCTAAATTCCAAATGAGTCCCAGGCACTGCTTTTGAATGACACTTAGGAATGCAATAAATGGAGAGCACAATACTAAAACAGCTATTGAATTTAAGATATTTTTCTAAAAAAAATAATGCAAACCAACATGGTGTTTTACAAGTATCTTTCAAAGTCAGTGGGAAAGCAAACAGCACTTTGAACAATGTTCTGTAGAAATGTTTACTTAAATGTTTGGTGAGGGGGAAGTATTTGAATAATAAAATGCCTTTATTAACAGCATAGTGGGTTTCACTCTCTTGGTTTGAAAAGAAGCTAAAGGGTCTCAATACTATTTTTGTTTTGTTTTCTAGCAGGACAAATGTAGGCAATTTCAGAATTTAATGAAAATTCTATTACTCTCCCAAATGCTTATACATGTTTGTTCAGATATGGGAAGTTACCTCAGTCCACTCAAATTCAGTAGTTTTAAAGATACGAAACATAAACCCTTATTTACTGTTTTCTTATGCAGAAAGATTTTTGTCCCTCCCAACATCTTAATTTCTTTTTAAAAAAGTCTCATCAAGTGTTCAATCAGCAGCCAATTGAAAGAACTGATTCACTGGTAGGAGAGCAGGTGCTGCTGATTTCCCATTTGGAAGCAGCTGGCAGGCTTTTTTTTTTTTAAGAATGATCTCAGTTAGCTCCAGTGTTATGAAGTGTACCAGGGGTACAGTGGTCAAGGCTTGATCTCTCCCTGCTTTGTCCTGCTCCCTGAGCACTCATTACCCTTATCCTTTGTAAGCTATCTGCATCACACAGCCCTTGTCAACAAAGGAAATGAATGAAGGGATGTTCCAGCTGGATCAGTGCAAAACCACTGGATGAAACTGGAAAAAAAAATCTACAATTTACACACCACTGATGATGTTCCCTTACGCTGTCCTTGCATTAGAAAATCAGTGGTGTTAACATTTAGGATTTTTTCGTATTTAACATTAATAGATAAGCTCCTATGGGCTGCTTTTAGGGGAGGAAAGAATAGAATTTTAAATTTAGGTTAAGTGTGTTGATGATATTTGTATAATTACAAAGGAAAAAAAATTTGTTCTTTTATTAGAATGTCTCTTTAGTATCAAACCAGATTATAAGAGTCAGTAGAAGTTAACATCATGTCATGGAAAACAATCCTGGGAAAATGTCACTTCTCTCTAATAATACAAAGCTGGGAATGATCTGTATAACTTCACACAGAGAAAAGAGCTCGAGAATTGATATTCTGTGTTCCATTCCATAGGATAATGCTGATAATTCCAAATAGGCCATTTAACTTAACTATAAATACATAATATTAGAATTATATAACATGTATAGTATACATATAATAGGAAGTGACAATACTATAAACTGTGAAAGTATCAATATTTTGAATAGGTCATGTCAATACTCTAAAAGTAGTCATTAAAACAGTGATGAAATTTCTAGTAATGTCAGCAGCTAAATTTTTTGAGGAACTTTTATGTCAGGCATTATACGATACATATTTCTTCCATTATTTCACTTGTCTACACATCTACAGGTATTGTTATCTCCTCAGTTTTACAACTGAGGCTTCAGAGAGACTGCATTTGAACTGTGGTGTTGGAGAAGACTCTTGAGAGTCCCTTGGGCTGCAAGGAGATCCAATCAATCCATCCTAAATGAGATCAGTCCTGGGTGTTCATTGGAAGGACTGATGTTGAAGCTGAAACTCCAATACTTTGGCCACCTCATGCGAAGAGTTGACTCATTGGAAAAGACCCTAATGCTGGGTAGGATTGGGGGCAGGAGGAGAAGGGGACGACAGAGGATGAGATGGTTGGATGGCATCACCGACTCAATGGACATGGGTTTGGGTAGACTCCGGGAGTTGGTGATGGACAGAGAGGCCTGGCGTGCTGCAATTCATGGGGTCGCAAAGAGTCGGACATGACTGAGCGACTGAACTGAATTGAACTGAATATTTCTCAAAATCCCACAATTAATAACTAGTGTCACCAGAAATTAAACCCAAGATTTTATGCCATCAACTATTTTTCTTGACCACTAAATTAAATATCAAGACCTTTTAATAGAGTGAGTTATTATGAAAATTTATAAATGTATCTACATATTAGGCAATATAGACATCCTTTTTTTTTACTTTACATTGAATATCATTACATCAGCATTTTCCAAAATGTGCTCTTTTAAATAATAATTATGCATGTTATTATAAATATTATATGAAAAAAATGTATCATAGTTAAGTGAGTCTAGATTAGACAAGTTTAAATAGAGCTATGTTACTGCAGAATTCACTTCTTAAATCACAATGTGCATTTTGATTCTCCAAAAAGAGAATAACATGTTTGCAAACATTTATCAAATGCTTAGCATGTTTCAGGCACAAGCATTACTTCATTTAATTCTAACAGGCTTATGAGTCCAGTTAATTATCTTTTAACAGGAAAGCTGAGGTTTATAAATATGAAATAAATTGTATAAAATCCCACAGCTAAATTGAAACTACTACTATATTGCTGTCTTTTATATTAAGAGCCCTTGAAAATTTTTAAAATCTAGAACCTGCTTGGAATCACATACTTAAGACATAGCTTTGCAACTCCTGACATACTGTATGTACTTGCTATTTAATAAGTGTCTGCTTTCTCTCTCTGAGGTTTGTGAGCTCCTTGGGATATGAATCAAATATGATGGACCCTAAAAAGAATGCCTGATACTGAATGAATTAACATTGTCTGTAGATGGAGTGATCTTACTCTTCTTGATTGTCAAGTCTACACAGACAATGTTATTGCCAGTCCCTGGAGTCAACCAACCTTAGTGTCAAAAGTGAAAGCAGATAATGGGAAAAGGAAATTATAGCTCTATCATACCTAGAATCTTGAGAATAAAATGTATTTAATAGAATACAAATTATTAGATTACATATAATCAAGGGCTAGATTATACAATAAAAGTTATGTATTGTAATTCCCACCAAAAACTGTTTCAAAATTATATTTATGGTGAGATTTCCCTGGTGGTCCAGTGGTTAAGACTTCACCTTCCTATAGAGGGGGTATGAGATGATCTCTGGTCAGGGAGCTAAGCCTCCACATGCCTTGTGGCCAAAAAACCAAAACATAATATAGAAGCAATTTGTAACAAATTCAATGAAGACTTTAAAAAATGGTTCTACATCAAAATAAATCTCCAAAAAATTATATTTATGGTCAAAGTAAACAAACTTATTATTTTAAAACATTTTGAAATAGTGAAAAGGCCATATTAAGCACAGAATTAATTATGATATTGGCTGGAATCCTGCCTTTTCACTTTGACCTCTTAGGGCAAGTAAGCACACACAACATTGAACCTTATTTTCCTGATTTCCAAATTGTTCTGCTATCTTTCTTTCTGGATGTTGCAAAACTTAAGTGAGATAAACCAACCAGGGTAGTATCTAGAATAATCAGCAAATAAATAGCAACAATTGCTTTTACTCCAGTTGACTTTAAATCAGTTCAGACGGTTGATTTTTGAAGATTCCATTTATTTACAAGAGAATTGGATCCGTATAACTAGCCCAGTCATAATCTGCTACTTCTGAACCTGCCCATTTCTAAAAGGTTCATTTCTCATTTTAAAATATGCTAATGGAAGAAAAAAATGCATTTTAGACAGTGTTACAGTACCCCAAACATTCATCAGGTTAACTCAGCAGCTTCTCTAACAATCTGAAAATTGACCTCAAAATTCCCTTCATCTAGAAATAAACATGTAGAGAAGCATGAATCTGTCATATACAGGACAAAAGAGACTAGCAATTCTGCATAAACCAGATAAATGCTGAAATAAATCTGCTGCTACTTCTAATAGAGCACAAGTCTTTCTGACATGTCACTGCTAAATGTTCTACCTTACAATATTGAAATTGTCCACTCACTCACTATTTTAACAGGATCAATACTAAAAGGGATTTACTAGTGACTTCAGTGCATAAATCTACTATGATTAAAGCTGGTTCTAGAGAATATAATACTAACACTAGAAAATTTCCTTTTCTTGTTCAGAGGAAGTAACAAAATAATATATTTATTTACACAGTGATATAGAAAATTTGTTTTTCATCATGACTGAAAATGTCATTCAGTGCATTCACACATTCTCTATTCCTCAATATGTACTGAGTGTTCACTACAAGGTTCAATTATACATAGATTGTAAGCTCCTTAAGGGAAGGATCTATCAGAGAAAGGTAAATATGAACCCAAACAAATCAATTTTAGTATTGAAATGGGTAGGTATCACAACTAAATTAAGACAAGATTTTAGAGAGAGGCAATTTACACTTGGTTTAGACATCATAAAAGTCTTTATAGAAGTTTTGTGCATTAGTTTTGGTACCTGAGCAATGGATAAACTTGGATATGTACAGAGAGGAATTGTTGGGCTTCCCTGGTGGCTCAGCTGGTAAGGAATCCACCTGCATTGAGGGAGACCTGCGTTGGATCCCTGGGTTGGGAAGATCCCCTGGAGAAGGGAACAGCTACCCACTCCAGTATTCTGGCCTGGAGAATATAGTCCATGGGGTCTCAAAGAGTTGGACATGACTGAGTGGCTTTCACTTCACTTCACAGAGAGAAAACTACATATTTTTAACTTTTTATAATAGATTTAAAGTTTCTACAATAAAGTAAGTAGTAAGAGAGTCATCAAATGTGGGCATTCAATTACTCAGATAGACTTTTCTAAAAAAGCAGCAGAACATAGAGAAGAAGAACATAAGGTCTAGAGTCAGATAGTTTGGGTGTAGATTCGATAGCAGTTACTTTTAATCTAGTTATTCATCCTCTCTGTGCTGTCATTTCCTAATGATATAGTAGAATCTACACCCCTTAGTGTTATGAGGACCAAATGGCTGAATGAATGTGAAATTTTTAAAGAGTTTTAGTTACAAAGTATACTCTGTGGGGTTGCAAAAGAGTTGGAGAGGACTTAGCAACTACACAATATTATCTATGTATTAGCTAGTATAATAGCCATCTTCATAATTCAAAAACATTAGCATTTTATAATCTAAGTATTTGAGAATTTCTATCCAAGATTGCAATCTTGGTTTAATTACTTGCCAGCTATGCTTCTTCGAGCAAGTTACTATATTTAACTTCTTAGTTTCACTTTTCTCATTTGTTATACGTGGGGAGGGTGATAATGACTTGGTCCTGCTGACAACTCTACCTTTTGTTTTTTCCACTCACTTCCCTTTAAAACAAAACAAATTGTCTCCATAAAACTAGAATTTTGTCCTTCCTAATAGACTCAGCATCTAGTGAAATTTGTACCTGCCTTATCAAATCAGACAAATATATGAAATTTCTTCCCAAACTCAGAATCAAGATGAGATGGCCCCAGAAGAGAATGACAAATGTTTCGGAAAAACTTTCTTGCATTTTTAGTAGGACAAATGAAGTTAAGAATTTAGTTGCAGCAAGATCATTCCTGTTTTATAAGTAACAGCTTTGAGCTATGATTATCATACAATTCACTCTTTTAACATGTAATTTTATGGTTTTTGGTATGCTAAGTTGTACAACCACCACCATTTTCTAATTTAAGGACATTTTCAAACTTCAAAAGGAAACCCAATATTTATTATCAGTCAGAAGTCATTCCATCTTGCTCATTCCAGTCCTTGGAAATCACTAACCTACCTTTTGTTTCTGGATTTGCCTGCTCTGGATATTTCATATAAACGGAATCATACAATATGGTGTCCTCTGAGACTGGCCCTTTTTGCTTGGCCTAATTTCTCAAGGTTCAAGCATGTTGGAGCTTATATCAACATTATTCCTTTTTATTGTCAAATAGTATTCCATTGTATGGATATAACACATTTTTCCACTCATTGGTTGACGGACATTTGGTTTGTTTGTAGCTCATGACTACTATGAATAATGCTGCTATGAACATCTGTGTACAGTTTTAGTGAGCAGATATATATTCTCAGATATCTTGGGTATACGCTTAGAAGTATTATTGTTGTGTCATAGTGTAACTATGTATAACATTTTTAGTAACTGTGATGGTCTTTCCCAATATGTCTACAGTATTTTTCAATTCTGCAAGCAATGTGTGACGATTCCAACACCTGTCAGTCCTTTAGTCATCCCAGTGGGTCTAAAGTGGTATCTTAATGTGGTTTCAGATCATTCATATAGGACTGAAGTTATAAAATAAAATTTGGGGTGGGGTCTATCATATAATATTGTAACTATAATGCAGAATGAGAAAACAAAAGAGTTAAAAGTCATATTAATCACTTGCCATGAATACATTGCCCTTTTGACGAATGATCAAGAATATATTCAGGTCCATGAAAACATACTTTTAAAAGTCAGGAACTAGAGAAAGTTCTGAAATAGTACTATTTTTTTCACTTTGAAAACTCTAGAGAAACCTATAGTCTATTTGAGTAAAAGCAAGTTTTTCAATATATTTAAAAGTATGGACTTTTCAGTAGAATTTATAATTTTGCATTAGAGACAACTTCAAACCAGTTAAAAATATATCTGAGTAAGCTTTAAGTTACCACCTCTTAAGTACATTTTAGGATATATAGAATTTTATTTATTCTTATTTGTATTATTTTACGATTGCTATAACATTATCAAAATTGGTGGCTTGAAACACATTCTTTTACGGTTCTATAGCTTAGAGTTTGAAATCAGTTTCACTGGGTGGAAATCCAGGTGTCAGAAGGGCCACATCCCTTAAAGAGTCTCTAGAGGAAAATATCTTCTTTGCTTCGTCTAGCATCTGGTGGCTGCCAACATTCCTTGCCTTGTGGTCCCGTCACCATAATCCCTGCTTCTGTGGTTACAACTAACTTTCTACATGACTGTAGATCCAAAATAGATATACTATTTTGTAGCCAGATATATAAATATCATGCTTTAAACTTCATTTAAATGTAGTGATAAATCATTTCATGTTTCTGTTACCAGCTTTTCTTAGTTTCAACAAACCTACTAGATCTAATGTGAATTACTGTCTATGAAAGTTTATTATGAAACCTTTGTGAAAAAGTGGGACTAAATTATAGTAATTAAGATACTCTTTTAAGAAATTTGATACATATTACTTTGTACCAAATATTATAGTCAGTGCTGATGATGTCAAGATCACTAGTGAATTAAGAGTCAAATGGAGAAACAGACATGGAAACAGGGATGCAGACTATGATGTAACAAAGAACATCTGGGTAAAGCTGAAAGAAGGTCATACAAGATTAACAGTGGTGCCAGGTCTGACCCATTGGAGGCAAGTGACAAATATCTAATAGATGAATGAATGAACAACTCATAAAATGATTTTTTGAATTTTTTAAAAAAATAAGTATGATTTTACTTTACTAATCAATTAAAGATAGAATTTCTAGGAAAAGGGAAAACTCTAGCAGGGTCACTAATAGTTTGTAGACAGAAACAAAAGGAGATATATTTCTACCAATTAAATTGTTTGATATAATCAGGACACTTTAAGATCCTTAAAAATTATTCAGAGCCCAAAAGAGCTTTTATTTTTGTGGGCTAAAGTTCTTAATATTTACTCTATTAGATCAGACTAAGAACTCTGAAAGATATTTATTCATTTTAAACAAAAATAAACTCATTGCTTTTCTTTTCCTGACTTACTTCACTCTGTGTAATAGGCTATTGTATATTAACATGTATATATGGAATCTAGAAAAACTGCACTGATGAACCTATTTGTGGGGCAGTAATAGAGACACAGACACAGAGAACAGACTCGTGGACAGAGCAGGGGGAAGGAAGGGGTGGGACAAATTGAGAGAGAAGCATTGAAACATATATATTACCATATATAAAGTAGATAGCCAGTGGGAATTTGCAGCAGGGAGCTCAACATAGTGCTCTGTGACAACGTAGAGTGGGATGGAATGGGAGGTGGAAGGGAGGTTCAAGAGGTAGGGAACACATGTATACTTTTCAGTGATTCACATTGTATGGCAGAAACCATCAACATTGTAAAGCAATCATCTTTAATTAAAAATAAGTTATAAATAAAAAATAAACCCATTGGATATTAGAATATTTTTTATAGAAAAGGATATTTTCCAAAACAAAATGTTAATATGAAGACTGAATCTCTTTAATGTATGATTTAAGATAGTTGAATTCTCATACCTGCTTCTGTACATAATCTGCTAAGGTTTTGTTCTTGCTAAAGCATATAAAGAAAATCCATGTGGCTATTAAGTTGAAAAACACTATCATTTCATATAATTATGCAAATCTTTGGTAGTATACTAAAATGTGCAGGTATTAGTTTCTTCAAGATTAGCTGCCAGGTTAATGACTAGTTCAGTCTACAGATTAACCAGCTTGCACCCATGCTCTTTATCCAGACAACCCTTGTCTTTGCTATTCAGAAGTGCTTTGTACATATATACAATGGAATATTACTCAGCCATTAAAAAGAATACATTCAAATCAGTTCTAATGAGGTGGATGAAACTGGAGCCTATCATACAGAGTGAAGTAAGCCAGAAAGAATAACACCAATACAGTATACTAATGCATATATATGGTATTTAGTCAATCGGTAAAGGTAACCCTGTATGTGAGACATCAAAAGAGACACAGATAAATAGAACAGTATTATGTACTCTATGGGAGAGGGCGAGTGCAGGATGATATGGGAGAATGGCATTGAAGCATGTAAATTATCATCTGTGAAACGAATCGCCAGTCCAGGTTTGATGCATGATACAGGGTGCTCGGGGCTGGTGCACTGGGATGACCCCGAGGGATGGGATGGGGAGGGAGGTGGAAGGGCGGTTCTGGAAGGGGAAAACATGTACACCCATGGTGGATTCATGTCAATGTATGGCAAAACAAATACAATATTGTAAAGTTAAAAAATAGAAAATAAACTAATTTAAAAAAAAAAGAAGTGCTTTGTTGTGTCCTTCCCATTTTATTACATAAAATATTATATTTATAGGGTGAGATTTAATAAAATAAATTTTTAGTACTACAAAACCCTTAAATGGACTGATTGTTTTTTCCCCCATGAGTGTGTGGCAATGAATACAGTGATTCTAACTATGGTTTGGGGCTATTGAAACGATCTTGGAGGTTCCGCAGAATTACTTAGAGAACTGCTGAATTACTACATGAGTTATTAATTGAATTATCACATTCTAGGAATATCATTTCAGAGAATATTGAAATACCTTTTATATAAAAAAGTATCCATGTGGTTACTTTGTCAAGAGAATAGCAAATGACTGTTTTCTCATTCCCCAAAACTGATGTTACCAAAGTTAAATTTTACTCACAGAAGAGACCTCAGATACTTACAACCCATTGCAAGCAGTGAATGTCTTCAACATACTAATGAATAAGCACTTTAAAAATGCATTCAACAGAAATTACAATTGAAAAATGAGCTGCTAGAAACATAATTTGAGCAAGCTCCAGGAGACGGGGAAGACAGGTGTGCTGCAGTCCATGGGGTCGTAAAGAGTTGGATGCAACTTAGCAACTGAACATCAACAAGAGAAGAAAATTGACAAAATTATGAAATGATGCTGAGATATAAACAGGAGAGAGAGTTTAGTAACTATTTAGAAGACTTTAAAAGTGTATCTAGTAGTTTATTAGGTTTAGGGCTAAACTAATAACTTTTTTTTTGTTTTTTTTGTTTTTTTTATTACAACATGAGGATCCTTATCCTTACTTTGGGTAACTTGCTGAAAAATACTGAAACATTACCAATTGTGCTGAAATTTTTTTTAATCAAAATATTTTAAATTGAAGGAAATATAAAAAATGAGTAATCAAAGAAATGTGTTCAATGAATAGAAAAGCTCATTTTGAGGAATCCCGGTATCTAAAGCATAATTTGAAATCTCATCTCTCAATCTATTCATTCCCAACTTAGCCTATAACTGTATAAGGACTCTCTTTGAAATCTGAACATTTAGCTGTCAGTGCTATTTCACTTTTTAAGGGAAGTTTTGAGGAGAAAATATCTTCAAAAGTTAATGTTTTTCTTGGTATAGATTTAAATATATGGAGCACAGAATTGAACATTTACAGGAGGAATAAATTAGAATATTTCTCAGCTCTTTATTATAAAGTTGTTTCAGTACTTAGAAATGTATAAATGACTATTAAAATCTAAATAACAAAAATAGGTTTAAAACTTATTATAAATGCTTTATGATCATTTACCACTTAAAATTCCTATTCCTTTCTCAAATTAATTTAATAAAAAATAATTCAAAGCTGATAGATTAAGAATCTGCAAGTTGATATAAAGAATGAGAAAATTACCTACCACTAAAAGTCAAAATTAGAGATCATATTGCATTTTACAACTCCTGAGATCCAGATCTATGTGCAAACTATTAAATAAGAAGTGTTTCTATTTGGTTAGAGCTCAACGGTATCTCTTAATTGAATTTGCCTTCTCTGAGTTATCATTAGATTTTTATATTCTCTCCTTCACTTTCTATAAGGAACACATATTTACAATGGCTGGGCATTTTAATAATTTATATTCAAGTATAAGGTAAATATTAAATGCTACTAAGATTTAGGATAGTAATACAAACCATGTTGAATTCCCAATGTAATATCTTTAATAATAGCTGAATACCAAAAATGTTACTAAATTAATATCTTCCAGTAAAGAAGAAAACACTAATATTTTCATGAAGCCAGTCCCATAAACAAGATCAGTTGACATGATTATAAATATAAGAAGTATGAATTTATTAAGGTTAATTTTAAACTTTTTGGTGGCAGGAGAGTGCTCTAGAATTGTACACCAGAAAACAGGGTTGATTGTTAAATGTACCACTTGAATATTTTCTGTTGTATTTCACATTTCTGTGTAACTTTTCCCAGTTAAATTGGTTATTTACAACAAATGTTTCTTTAAAATTGCATTTTTACTATTATAAATCATCTCTTATAATGTGAAGACACCAAAAACAGCATGACATTTCTTTCTCATGTGATGTAAATTGAGTCTTTTGTGTATTGAGGACTAGCCAAAACTAAAAATTGCTATTTCCCAAGTCAACATTAAAATTTAGCCTCACAAATATCTCTGTGAAAAACATGCCCCAGTGTTCTTCTCAGAGGGCATTGAAGCAGAGGTTTAGTTATACTTTAACCAAGTCAGTAACATGTAAATTATGTGGTCACAAAGGGTAGCTCATCAGTATGATCTGGTTCAAAAACCTTCTACACAATACTCTGCCGGCACAGCAATTTGTAGGTTTTTGGTAAGAACACTCAAGGTGACTTTCTCTGAAGAGCTTTCTCAGAACATGAGAAGTGGCATGAGAGTCTCAGAAGAGTGTTCCAACCTGAGGTATTTAATCTGTTGAAGCACTTTAGAAAAAGCAGATACAAATATTCCATTGTGGCAGTTGCTTTTTCACTCTGTGATTAAAATGTCGTGTTATGCCCTATTCCCTGACTCTCATTCATAACTGTTAGATAATCTATAGTCATATAAAAGTGTGCTCTGTACCCAGCAGGGACTTAATAATAACATATTGTCGAGACGAGTTTAAAGTGCCATAATCTTTAATATTAAGAATCCTAAAATTAAGGACCAGATTTCTTTATATTCTAAATTGCCATTGTTGATGATACCTGGCATCCATGGAGAGCTTAAAAAGTAGCAGACACTTTGATAAGTTTTTCAAATAGAAATTTCCTTATCTATACTTAGCATAGAGAATGCTAGAAGTAAAATTATGATCACCTTCTTAAAAAATAAAACACCTGAAGTTTAAGCATAAACTACATGTACAAGTTCTATACCTAACAAAATATTCTAATGCCTAAGAATTTACTCTGAACCAGTATATTCTATTGGAGAAAGCAATGGCACTTCACTCCAGTACTCTTGCCTGGAAAATCCCATGGACGGAGGAGCCAGGTAGGCTGCAGTCCATGGAGTAGCTGAGAGCTGGACACGACTGAGCGACTTCACTTTCACTTTTCACTTTCATGCACTGGAGAAGGAAATGGCAACCCACTCCAGTGTTCTTGCCTGGAGAATCCCAGGGATGGGGGAGCCTGGTAGGCTGCCGTCTATGGGGTCGCACAGAGTCAGACACGACTGAAGCAACTTAGCAGCAGCAGCAGCAGTATATTCTATAATGGATCAATATGAATTCAATTCTCAGGCTCCATCATGAAGCGAGAAACGCAAGGATACATTATAAATGTGACAATTGAACTATATGTTGTAGTGTTAAGTTACATTAATCATGTATTAGAGAATTAATAAAGCTACAGTTATGGACTGAGATTTATTAAATAGAAAATACTTGTTTTGTGTGAGACATTTTACTTGCTGAGAATACATTACTAAATAAAGTAGGGAGGATTTTGGCATTCATGAAATTTACTATCCAGACAAGTTCTCAATATGGCGTAGGTTGCGATAGAAAGAATTTAAAAACATGGTATCTATAAATTAGTGGAAAACGCAAGTGTCTACATTCTCTAGTTTCATTTCCTGGAACCATGTACATTTGTATGCGTGGCTGTTATTGATCACTAACTGCTCAAGTTTCAGTGAATTCCCTGGGACTGCAAGGCCCAATTTTTCAATTTATATATCCTGAGGACCAATTTATTCTTCACTTTGCAACCACGTATCTTCAGGGCATTTTCCTGATAATATTTATCTACAACAAAAATGAAATTGAAGGTCAATCAACAAAGTTGTCTTTTTTTGACAGTTCTGGTGAAACACTGATGGGAAAGAATTTTAAATATTGCTTGAAAAAGAGTTTGAGGATTAACATCTTCGTGTTAAAAGACTGTATTTAACCATGTTATCCTCATTTCTCTTGCCACTATTAAAGTATTGGATAAAGTTGGGAGGGGGTTGCATTCTCTGTCCAAGAAAAAGGATAACGTGGTTCTCTTCTGTGATATTAAACAGATCAAATGAAGATTCAGTTCAGTTGCTCAGTCATGTCCGACTCTTTGCGACCCCATGGACTGCAGCCCCTCAGGCTTCCCTGTCCATCACTAACTCCCCGAGTTTACCCAAACTCATGTCCATTGAGTCGGTGATGCCATCCAACCAGGCCATCCTCCAAATGAGTCAGTTCTTCACATCAGGTGGCCAAAGTATTAGAGATTAGGATCTAATTTTTAGTTGTATAAGCTACTATTAATAAAGGAGACTGTCAACTAATATAACTAGACCAACCTCAAATTACTAGGCAACACTGTATTGTGCTCGCTCAACAAAATACTCATCACAGAGAGTATTTAGAAGGTACTCAGCAAACTGAGGGGAAGAAAAACAATTCACATTTCCTTGAAAGATCAAATTTATGGTCATGACATAAAAAGTGAAAGAAATACAAAGTCGGACACAGGTGTCACAGATTCTATGTCTTTTGCTGATGGTATCATACTGGGACGGGTAGTGCTTAGCACTGTGTTTGCGATAAGTGTAGTTTATACACCTCCCTGTATTTAACTCACAATTTCTTCTGTAATAGCTATAATTTTGAGTAGATTGAGTGCTATTCAAGTGACAAGGGGATCATGAAGGGAAGCATGCACTTTTCTAAAATGATGCAAAGGGTTTTTTCCCTAACCTTTACAGTTTTCAAGTACTTAGGAGCACACAGTGTTTATAAACTTACCGAAATAAATTAAATACTTTAATTGCTCCTAAAAACACTCCTAATCTGAAGCCTCAACCTTGTCTGTCACATGTTCTTCCCATCATAGTTTCCTCAGCAACAATACAAATTTCGGTAAGGTGTTAAGTATCAGACTATTATGTCATTTTGGAAAAAGAATCTGAAGCCAATAATGTCTAAAATTTTTCCAACCAAACATCATGCAAACATTCAGGGGGAATAAAGGTGAGCACTTGATTTCAAGAATCTTTTAAATGGAACGATACTGTGCTCTTCAGATTTCTAAGGAAGCAATATACTTCTCAGCGGATATTCCTTCACTATCAGCAATAATTTGGCATTTCTCTAGTTATTCGGCTTTTAACATATGCAAACTTCCGTGTACACATTTAATTCTACCAAAAGTTAACATTACTCAAATTGTAGCTAAAGGACACTCAGCTACTAGAAGGCATTTCTTGATTTCTCCCTCTCATACACTACAGTCAATCCATCAGATCTTGTCTATTCTACCTCCAAATAATATACCTAATCCATCCACTTTTCTCCACTCTCCACACTACCCTTGTCTAAGCCAGCATTATACCTCCATATCTGGGTAACTCCTAAGTCACTGCCATCTTTTCATTCTTGCCCTGATTCTACCCAGTTATCAGTAAGAGGGATGACAAAGACAATCACATTATGCACACCACTTAAAGCCTGTAATTTTCACCTTTGTATCTAGAATAAATGCAAATTCTTTCCATAACCTAAAAATCTCGAAATGCTGTAGTTCTAGTTCTTCTTACAAAACTATCATATCATTCCCCAGTCCTCCAATACTTTATATTCTTGAATAACAGCCATCTGATATGCCTTAGAACAAATGATCTATCCTAAATAAGGTATTTGCTCTTGTTGCTCAAGAACTTCGTTTTTCTACTAGCATGAAATTTCTTCTCATCTTTTATGTATAAGTTTAATTGCAATTTCTCACAAATCTTGTTTAGGAATAAAACCATGTCTCATATTCTGGTATAAAATAATCTGATCTAAAATAATCTCTTCTTGGTATTTAAAATACTCTTATTTGTCTGTGTCCTTTGTTAGAATCAATAGCTCCTTGAAAGCATGCCTGTTGCAAAACTGTGTGTGGCAAAGTGCTCAACATGGTAGGCAATAAGTATGTTAGTAAATGAACAAGATAACCAAATATTTATAGCCTCTAAATACCGTGACCTATTTTTCTTAAACTGTACGATTTTTTCCTGATGTGGACCATTTTTTCAGTGTTTGTTGAATTTGTTACAAAATTATTTATGTTTTATATTTTGGTTTTTTGGCCACAATGCATGTGGGATCTCAGCTCCCCAACCAGGGATTGAACCCACACGCCCTTGCACTGGAAGGGTAAGTGTTAACTAGTGGACCACCAGGGAAGTCCCCCTTTTGAAAAACAAATGGAAAATGATAATCAACATGCTCAAGAACACTAACAAAATTTCAAAAATATTACCTGATTATTGCGTTAAATACCCTAAGAAAAACTGCCAGAATAATAACAATGACCATAGTTCAGGTAATCTACATGTTACTACTTTGATTCTAAAAGTCAAAACGGCAAAATTTTAAATTAATGTTAGAAAAATATTATCATCATTCACATCTTACTTTTTTAATCTGTAAGGTCCTTAAAAGGTGTCATTTATTTCCCAAAGACCTAGTGTTGGTCAGTTGTAGAATCAGCTCTCAAACCTAGGTAGTCTAATATTAGAGCTTCCAATCTTATTGGTTTTAACAAAAGTGAACACCTTCATTTTGGTTACAATTGTGCTTCTTTTATGAATGGTTATAATTTGCTTTAAAGAAGGTCTGTTGATCATTGAAAAGGTAATAATGTTCACTGATATACATGGATACTTATTTCATAAAACATGAATTTCTTTTATATTTATTTACTATATTTCTGTTTAGTCAAATTCTTTGAACCTGGATTCCTGTACTGTAGGCAGATTCTTCACCGTCTGAAGCACCAAGGAAGCCTTTTAGTCAACTTCTTCACTCATTAACAGTCTAAAAACAAACCATTAAATATCTTGCCTAATATATATATGTGTATATATATGTATATATACACTCAAATTTTTAAAATATTTTATTCTGTATATCATACTCTAAATATTCAATTTACACTAATAATTCCAAAATTGTAGAATGGAATTAAAAAATCCTGTATTTTACTGTAAAATTTGTTTTGTAGCAGTTTTACATGTTACATTTTCACGAATATTGAAAATATACCCACAGGACTGAATTCAACAAATCTTGTAAAATGTTAAAGCACTGATTTTTAAGTTACTTTTATAGAATAATGGAATATATATTTATATGCATGACATCTTAGTAATTTTATTTTTTTTGGAAGAGACTTCTTAAACAATGTTTCATACTTTGAATGTATGCTTCACAACTGAATATCTCACTATAAAATTACATGTTCAGTACAGTTCAATCCCTCAATAGTGACTGAATTTTTGTGACCCCACGGGCTGCAGCATGCCAGGCCTCCCTGTCCATCACCAACTCCCGGAGTTTACTAAAACTCTTGTCCACTGAGTTGGTGATGCCATTCAACCATCTCATCCTCTGTCATCCCCTTCTCCTCCCACCTTTAATCTTTCCCAGCACCAACGTTTTTTCAAATGTGTCAGTTCTTGGCATCAGGTGGCCAAAGTATTGGAGTTTCAGCTTCAACATCAGTTCTTCCTATGAATATTCAAGACTGATTTCCATTAGGAAGGACTAGTTGGATCTCCTTGCAGTCCAAGGGACTCTCAAGAGTCTTCTCCAACACCACAGTTCAAAAGCATCGATTCTTTTGGCACTCAACTTTCTTTATAGTCCAACTCTCACATCCATACATGACAACTGGAAAAACCATAGCCTTGACTAGACCGACCTATGAAAGCAAAGTATTATCTCTGCTTTTTAATATGCTGTCTAGGTTGGTCATAACTTTCCTTCCAAGGAGTAAGCGTCTTTTAATTTCATGGCTGCAATCATCATCTGCAGTGATTTTGGGGGCCCCCAAAATATAAAATCTGCCACTGTTTCCACTGTTTTCCCATCTATTTGCCATGAAGTGATGGGATGAGATGCCATGATCTTAGTTTTCTGAATGTTGAGCTTTAAGACAACTTTTTCACTTTCCTCTTTCACTTTCATCAAGAGGTTCTTTAGTTCTTCACTTTCTGCCATAAGGGTGGTGTCATCTGCATGTATGAGATTACTGATATTTCTCCCAGCAATCTTGATTCCAGCTTGTGCTTCCTCCAGCCCAGCATTTCTCATGATGTACTCCGCATATAAATTAAAATAGCAGGGTAACAATATACAGCCTTGACGTACTCCGTTTCCTATTTGGAAGCAGTCTGTTGTTCCATGTCGAGTTCTAACTGTTGCTTCCTGACCTGCATACAGGTTTCTCAAGAGGCAGGCCAGGTAGTCTGGTATTCCCAACCTCTCTCAGAATTTTCCACAGTTTATTGTGATCTGCACAGTCAAAAGCTTTGGCATAGTCAATACAGCAGAAGTAAATGTTTTTCTGGAACGCTCTTGCATTTTCGATGATACAGTGGCTGTTGGCAATTTGATCTCTGGTTCCTCTGCCTTTTCTAAAACCAGCTTGAACATCTGGAATTTCATGGTTCATGTATTGTTTAAGCCTGGTTTGGAGAATTTGAGCGTTACTTAACTAGCAAGTGAGATGAGTGCAATTGTGTGGTAGTTTGAGCATTCTTTGGCATTGCCTTTCTTTGGGATTGGAATGAAAACTGATCTTTCCCAGGCCTGTGGCCACTGCTGAGTTTTCCAAATTTGCTGATACATTAAGTGCAGCACTTTCATAGCATCTTCTTTCAGGATTCGAAATAGCTCAACTGGAATTCCATCACCTCCACTAGCTTTGTTCGTAGTGATGTTTCCTAAGGCCCAGTTGACTTCACATTCCAGGATGTCTAGCTCTAGGTGAGTGATCACACCATTGTGATTATCTGGGTTGTGAAGATCTTTTTTGTATATTTCTTCTGTGCATTCTTGCCACCTCTTCTTAATATCTTCTGCTTCTGTTAGGTCCATACCATTTCTGTCCATTATTGAGCCCATTTTTGCATGAAATATTCCCTGGGTGTCTCTAATTTTTTTGAAGAGACCTCTTGTCTTTCCCATTCTAATAATTTTCCTCTATTAGTTTGTATTGATCACTGAAGAAGGCTATTTTTTGGAACTCTGCATTCAAAATGGGAATATCTTTCCTTTTCTCTTTGCTTTTCACTTTTCTTCTTTTCCCAGCTATTTGTAAGGCCTCCTCAGACAGCCATTTTGCTTTTTTGCATTTCTTTTTCTTGGGGATGGTCTTGATCCCTGTCTCCTGTACAATGTGACGAACCTCTGTCCATAGTTCAACAGGCACTCTGTCTATCAGATCTAGTCCCTTAAATCTATTTCTCACTTCCCCTGTATAATTATAAGGGATTTGATTTAGGTCATACCTGAATGATCTAGTGGTTTTCTCTACTTTCTTCAATTTAAATTGAATTTGACAATAAGGAGTTCATGATCTGAGCCACAGTCTGCTCCAGGTCTTGTTCTTGCTGACTGTCTAGAGCTTCTGTCCATCTTTGGCTGAAAAGAATATAATCAATCTGATTTTGGTGTTGACTATCTGGTGATGTCCATGTGTAGAGTCTTCTCTTGTGTTGTTGGAAGAGGGTGTTTGCTGTGACCAGTGTGTTCTCTTGGCAGAACTCTATTATCCTTTGCCCTGCTTCATTCTGTACTTCAAGGCCAACTTTGCCTGTTACTGCAGGTATTTCTTAACTTCCTACTTTTGTATTCCAGTCCCCTATAATGAAAAGGACATCTTTTTTGGGTGTTAGTTCTAAAAGATCTCGTAGGTCTTCATCGAACTGTTCAACTTCAGGTTCTTCAGTGTTGCTGGTCGGGGCACAGACTTGGATTACAGTGATTTCGAATGGTTTGCCTTGGAAACGAACAGAGATCATTCTGTCATTTCGGAGATTGCATTTAAGTACTGCATTTCAGTCTCTCCTGTTGACTATGATGGCTACTATATTTCTTCTAAGGGATTCCTGCCTACAGTAGTAGATATAATGGTCATCTGGGTTAAATTCACCCATTCTAGTCCACTTTAGTTCACTGATTCCTAAAATGATGATCTTCACTCTTGCCATCTCCTGTTTGACCCCTTCCAATTTGCCTTGATTTATGCACCTAACATTCCAGGTTCCCATGCAATATTGCTCTTTGCAGCCATCGGACCTTGCTCCCATCACCAGTCATATCTATAACTGGGTGTTGTTTTTGCTTTGGTTCAATCTCTTCATTCTTTCTGGAGTTGTTTCTCGACTGATCTCCAGTAGCATATTGGGCACCTATCGACCTGGAGAGTTCATCTTTCAGTGACCTATCTTTTTGCCTTTTCATACTTCTCATGGGGTTCTCAAAGCAAGAATACTGAAGTGGTTTGCCATTCCCTTCTTCAGTGGACCACATTTTGTCAGAACTCTCCACCATAACCAGTCCATCTTGGGTGGCCCTACTTGGCATGGCTCATAGTTTCATTGATTTAGACAAAGCTGTTGTCCATGTGATCAGATTGGTTAGTTTTCTGTGATTGTGTTTTTTCATTCTCTCTGCCCTCTGATGGAGAAGTATAAGAGGCTTAATGAAGCTTCCTGATGGGATAGACTGACTTAGGGGGATACTGTGTCTTGTTCTGATGGGTGGGGCCATGCTCAGTAAATCTTTAATCCAATTTTCTGTTGATGGTGGAGCTGTGTTCCCTCCCTATTTTTTACCTAGGGCCAAACTATGGTGGAGATAGTGAATATAATGGTGACCTCCCTCAAAAGATCCCATGAATGATCCCAAAATTACATGAGGACTATCAAAAAGGGTATACCCTGAACAAAACATGAGTATTTCCATGTGTTACATATAATTACTTCACAGGTAAGAAAGGTCTTTGGGGAAACTTATTGGCAGATTTTCTATGAAAGGCTCCTCTGGGCTGTTGTATTCTTGGTAATAAAATAAATTAAGATATTAATTAGCTGTGCAAAGCTCAGGTGGCAATGTGATCATACAGACTACAGCCTTTTAAAATATGTTTACAGTTTTTGAATGCAATAAAATCAATAATCACTTCCCTTCATTTAATTACAGTTTTAAGATTAGGTGTGTTCACATTTAAAGTAAAAATGTTAATGAAGTTGAATTGGTTTCTTTGTCTTTCAGACTAAACCTATGACTTCTACCAGGTGTATTTCACCCTTTACCAGTGAGCCTGAAAGCCTGTAGTGAGGAGATTAAGAGCAAAGGTTTATTTCTTGGAAATCTGTCTACCATTAATGCAAGAGAGACTTTGTTTTTGCCAATAAATAAAATCAATTCTCCACCTTGTCTGCTACTGGTATGGATGGAGTTGCTGCATCCATTTATCAGTTGCTTATCTGAAGGAGAGCTGGACTAAATGCTTTTCTTTAAGAGAAAACAGGAAATCAAGTTTGAAGATTTAAAATTCTGAATCTAGCCTTAAACAGAGCTGATAAGGAGACTACTCATTTTGACATATTTCTCATTAGTTTAATTATTGATACCTAGATCTATTTAGATTTCTTGAAAGTCTAGCTACTCTTCCACATAGGTTGAATTCAAGCCTCACTGAGGTACTTCCCTGACAACCAAATCCATGGGATTTACGTTACTTAATATTAGTTTGTTTTAATAATTACTTTGTTATATCAAAGCTTATTCAAATGGAAACAAATGAAACTTCACTCCTTTGTTTTGCATTACTAGTACTTAATGCTATACAAAAAAAAAAAATCACTGTGACATGTTCCATCTACTGACTCATTCTTAAATGAAAGACATGGTCAGAGTTTACCTCTTTCACTCAATTCTTTGCACATAGGTTGTCGTTATTAATCATTTCTAAGTGAAGTGAGAATTTAAGTAGCTCTGAAAAGACCTGGCCCAGAAAACTCGCTTGTATACCCTAAATTCCTTTACTTTATTTACATCTTAGTAGCCTTACAATAAACAAAAATCCAGTCTTAATAGATTGAACAGACACAGGAATACACTGGAAAACTCAGGAAAGATAGGAATCTGGAAGGAAGCATCACTGGAATTCTGGGCAACTTGCTTTACATAATTTTTGTGAGCCACATGGTGTAGTTTTAAGTTTTACTAATTCTATTGCCCTGTTTTTGTCTTTTTTTTTTCCCCCCCAAATTCAACTTACCTTATTTTCCCCTCAAAATGTTCTTAGCACCTAGGTCTTTACCATGTTTGTTCAGTTGCCATATGTAATCAAATTCATATTCTATTTAAAAATTTCAGAAAAGATAATCTTATCATCTCAGGAAACAGTGAAAACAGTGAGAGATTTTGTTTTGGGCTGCAAAAAAATCACTGCAGAAGGTGACTGCAGCCATGAAATTAAAAGACGCTGGCTCCTTGGAAGAAAAGCTATGTCCAACCTAGACAGCATATTAAAAAGCAGAGACAATACTTTGCTTTCAAAGGTCCATCTAGTCAAGGCTATGATTTTTCCAGTAGTCATGTATGGTTGTGAGAGTTGGACGGTGAAGAAGGCTGAGCGCTGAAGAATTGATGCTTTTGAACTGTGGTGTTGGAGAAGACTCTTGAGAGTCCCTTGGACTGCAAGGAGATCCATCCAGTCCATCCTAAAGGAAATCAGTCCTGAATATTGATTGCAAAGACTGATGTTGAAGCTGAAACTCCAACACTTTGGCCACTTGATGCCAAGAACTGACTCATTGGAAAAGACCCTAGTGCTGGGAAAGATTGAAGGTGAGAGGAGAAAGGGATGACAAAGGGTGAGATGGTTGGATGGCATCACCGGCTCGATGGACATGAGTTTGAACAAGCTCCAGGAGTTGGTGATGGATAGGGAAGCCTGGCGTGCTGCAGTCCATGGGGTCACAGAGTCGGACACGCCTGAGTGACTGAACTCAATTTTTTTGTTAAGATTGAGGAAAAACATTAAGTGCTATGTTTATATGTGGACAAATCTTTGAACTCTTACTTAGTTCTACTCCAGTTAATTTTCTTAAAAAGATGGACAGATTTTGTGAATTAAAATTTAAATGGCCTTGATGTTATTTTTGTGACTTCTTGTGGTTCATTTGCGTCTGAATCTCCAACCCCATGACCTGCAGCATGTAAGGCTTCCCTACCATCTCCCAGAGTTTGCTCACTCAAGTCATTTTTATGACTACATTTCCAGTACTAGTTACTTTATTTATTTATTTATTTTGGCTCATCCCACTAATTTTGGCTCTCAAGACAATAAGGGATAATAGGTAAAAAGCATTGCTTGTAGCTTGGTAACGCTTATACTTTTTCATAGTTATTTGATAATATTTTCAGGACATTTTATTATTATTAGTTAAGGAAGTTATTGTTTTAGTTTTTAAAACACTATTTTAAAATTGCTAGGATTCAGTAATAAACTTTGTGCCAAATGCCTTTTTATAGGAAATCACTTCACCAAGTTTTAAGTTTATTCTACACTTAGCTTATGGTATATATTTCTATATAATATTAAAAATTGTCAGCTGTAAATGTACAAATTTAAATTTTTGAAATATCGTTAGATAAGTTTATATATTATTCTAATAAAATATCAATGAAGTTCTAAAGAAACTCCTTAGACTTTTGCTCTTTTAAAAAATATGTATTTATTTATTTATTTGGCTGTGCTGTGTCTTATATGAGGCAGGTGGGACCTAGTTCCCTCACCAGGGATTGTACCCAGGCCTCTGCATTGGGAGTGTGGAGTCTTAGCACTTGGACCACCAAAGAAGTCCCTAGACTATTACTGTTAATAAACTTATTTCTTTCTTGATTTTTCCGATCACCTAAGTCTTGTGTTGTGAATACCACAACCAATAGGTTTTACTTGCCCAGAATAAAGTGACAGTTTTTGATTGAAATAATGCTTCTATTAAAGTACCAACTAATAACATTTCACACTAGCAAATAAGAAATCTCTTCTCGGCCAGTCACTAGAATTAGAACTCCAGCAATTTTGAAATTTTTATTACTTGCTTTTCCTAATGGACCGTTTATATGAAAAATATTTTTAAAGCAAACTGAAGTAAAGCTCTTTGGAAGACTCATCAGTCAGTGGAGGATGGGTGCAGCCTCCAAGGAGATGAGAAGATTACAATCCAGAGGGTATAATGAGAATGCAGTCAGTTATGTTCATACCAATTCTCATTACAATCTTTGTCACTGCAAAGCATTCACAGTGTATCACTTTCCATTCTTGTTATATTCTTTTTCAGAAAAATGAGATATCATTCATGCCATCTGCCTTTCTTTCTCGTAAACCTCCCCAACATTTTATTATATTTTTCACAGATGCATTAGGAGAATAAATTGTGTAGCTCATACAAAGTCCCTAGAAGCATTTTGATAAATACTGGAACACGATTCAAATCATGAAGCTAGGTCATATAATAGAATTTCAAAACAAAATATAATTAATGAAAATGTGGATAAATGCACAGCTTTGATAAAAGAGTATATTGAAATGTATCTCTTGCATATGTGACATAAGTAAGCAAAGTTTCTATAAGATGCTGCAGTAGCTTGGAATGAGAATACTGTGAATTAACAAGTCATTCAGCTCCTATGCTTCCACATCTCCCTCTTTCCTAATGGTTTACATATACAAGTGAACTAATAAAATTTCTTTTTGTTTGTTTCAACCAAAGTAAAGAGCTGAAGCTGAAGACAGGAATCTAATAGCTACCTTTAAAATCGAGGTACTTAAAAATCTTATTGAAGCACATTTTTTTTTTCGTGAATTTTAAGAAAAGACAAAACTTACAAATTTGATACATTTCAAGTTTGTTCTAAGGTTTTCATTTGAAAGCCTTCTTTCCCAAAGAAATTCCAAAGCTTTTAAGAACAGATTTATTTTTGCTTATTATCCTATTATCAATAGGCCTCCTTTTTACTCGTAACTTTCTCTGTTAGACAATGATATAGTGACTCAACTTATAGGATCTCATGAGCTGTGTGTGTGTGTGTGTGTGTGTGTGTGTGTGTGTGTGTGTGTGTGCTCAGTCATGTCTGATCCTTTTGAACCCCATGGACTATAGTCCATCTGGCCCCTCTGTTCATGAAATTTTCCAGGCAAGAATACTGGAGTGGGTTGCCATTTCCTCCTCTAGGGGATCTTCCTGGCCCAGGGATTGAACCCGCATGCCCTGCATTAGCAGGTGGATTCTTCTACCATTGAGCCACCTGGGAAACCCCTTTCATGAACTAATACCATCCCCTTCTCAATAAAATCTATTCTCTCCCCAGTCCAAACATCTTTCATAGTCATATTCATAATGTCTTTTCTTCCCTTTTGGCTAAGCACAGGGTTTCTAAATACTATGTTTAGAACTTCCAATCTTATCGTAAATAATAATGGCAAGAGTGGGCATTCATATCTTGTTCCTGATCTTAGTGGAAAAGCTTTTAGGTTTCCACTGTTGAGTGTAGTGTTAGCTTTGGACCTGTCATATATGGCCTTTATTATGTTGATGCACATTCCCTCAATACCCATTTTGTTGACATTTCTATCATGAAAAGATACTAAATTTTATCAAATGATTTTTCTGCATCTACTGAGATGATCATAGAAGCTGCCATTAAAGGAAATAAAATTTCTACATTAAACCATCCCCTCAGTTTCCCTTAGTTATATACCCTGCATTAAGAAAAGAAGAGTAAGTGCTCTCTGTTCTGATGTTAAAGAGATCATTTTTCAATCTAAACAAGTGTGCAAATTGCAGTTAATTTCTGAGTCAGCTCCATTTTTTAGTATTATTTACAACTAGATCAGTTAAAGAGCTGTTCCAAACAGATGAGTCCACGACACACACACATACAAAATTAATAAAAATTATTTTCTCTAGGTAGAGTCACCAGGATGGCAGAGGCCTCCAACCTTCCACCCATGGACTCTATGAGTAACCAGCTGTACATGCATTAATTCCCATCTGAGAGAAATCCAGAAAGTAGCTATACTCCTGTACAGTGAGTAACTGAGAAAGTACACAAATTGAATGTAGGAAAAGCTGAGACTCTCACCGTAAACCCCACCCCACTGACATATAATCAGGAGATAATCCTCAACTTCCAGCTTCTTTTTTTTTTTTTTGAGGAGCAAAAAATAGTTGGGCTACACACCTACTATCTCAATTATCATGACCACTAACCAAGAGACTGGCTCTTGATTCACCCATCTCTGAAAACTGATGGGGCCTGGCATTCCCTAGTCCCTTGGGTTTCTGAGAAGGAAGAGGCAATTTTAATCAGGCACAGAAATACTGCCCCCTAGCTCTTATTCCTGGTTTGGTGAAAAGAGGCAACAAAGCTCGACTCTCAGATTCTCCATGGAAAAGGTTAGAGTACTGGCTTTTTCCAGTGCTGATTGAAGGTCTGGTTTCTAATTAGCCTGCACAGAGAGCTGATGGGGCAGGCAAGTGTCCTTCTCAGTGAGCTTGAAAGACCATGTGGGCACTTCCTATAGCTGCTCCCCCACCACCAGCTCAATCCAGCTAAAGTGACCAACTCTTAAACTTGCCCCTGGAAGGAGTTGGACTACACATTTAGCTTTTGACTTTTCTTGCTGATGCTTGAGGGTTTGGCTTCTCATTGGTGTGTCTCAGAGTTTACAGGGCCTGGCTTTTGCAAACTCATTCGAGTCTACAGAGAACCAAGTGATATGTTTGAAGGCCCTGCAGGCTGTTCTTAAAATCAAGAATTGCTATACTTACACAAAATAGATCAAATCAAAAACTCTCTAGAGGCAAAGAAGATCATATAATGATAAAAAGATTAATAGGAAGATAAAGCAATTTTAAGTATATATGCACCTAACAGAGCACTTAAGTATATAAAATATTGACATATCTGAAATTGACTGCAATACAATAATACTTGACTTAATACCCCACTTCAATAATGAATAAAATATCCAGATACAGAAAAAATTAAAAACAACTGACTTAAACAATACTATAGATCAAATTGACCTAGCAGAACTTCGTACTCCACAGCTGATAAATACACACACTTCAAGTGCACATACAGCTATTATCCAAATTAAATCACATATTAGGTCACAAAGTCAGTCTTAAAAATTTAAGATCAGAATGATACTTAGTATCTTTCATGACTGTAATAAAATAAAACTGGAAATCAGTAACAGCAAGACAACAAGAAAAATCACAAATATAGGAAAACTAAACAAAATATTTTTGAACAACCACTGGCTCAAAAAGGTAATCAGAAAGGAATTAGAAAATAGAGGCAAACAGAAATGAAGACACAATATACCAAAACTTGCAATGCAGGAGATTGGGGTTCAATCCCTGGGTTGGGAAGATCCTCTGTAGAAGGGAATGGCTATCCACTCCAGTATTCTTTCCTGGAATATTCCATGGACAGAGGAGCCTGATGGGCTTCAGTCCATAGGATGCAAAGAACTGGACATGACTGAGCGACTAACAACGATAGCATAAGCATTACTAAGAGAGAAGTTTATAGCAATAAACGTCTACATTTAAAATATGGCCTCAAAGAGACGATCTAACTTTATACCTCAACGAATTAAGAAAAAGCAAACTACGGTTAAAGATAATAGAAGGAAAGGTCAAAGAAGTAATGAAGACATATGAACAATTATATACTCACATACACATGGATAACCTAGAATAAATGCATAAATTTCTAGAAACATACAACTTACCAAGACTGAATCAAAAACAAATAAAAAGCCTAAAAAGACCAATACAAAGACCAAAGCAGTAAATCAAAACTCTCCAAACAAAAATGTTCAGGGCCAGATGGCATTGTGGGGGAATTCAGCAAACATGCAATTAATACAAAACCTCCTCAAACTCTTTGAAAAAAAGAATAGAAGTGAAAATTTCTAAACTCATCTTATGGGGCCAGCAACATCTTCATACCAAAACCAGACAATGCCATCACAAGACAAGGTAACTATAGGCCATTAACTAAGCAACATAGGTGAAAAAAATCTTTCACAAAATACTAGCAAACTCAATTCAACAGTACTTTAAAAAATTTATATGCCATGACCAAGTAGGATTTATCCTTGTGTTGTAGGGATGATTTAACATATACAAAGGTATGATATACCACATTAACAGATAAAAACAAATAAACCACAATATACATAAAAATCATCTGATCATTTCAACTGGAAAAAGCACTTCACAAAATTCAGCATCATTTCATAAAGATCAACAGCAACAAATTAGAATAGAAGGAATGTACATCAACACAATAAAGAGCATATAAGAAAAACATCATAATCAATGGGTAAAAAACTAAAAGCTTTTTCTCAAAGATCTGGTACAAGGCAAGATACCAATTCTTACTACTTCTATTAAACCCAAGTACTAGAGCCTTAGAATAATTAAGATGAAATGAAAAGCATCCAAATAGGAAAGGAAAAGTAAAATGATCTGTTTGCAGATGACATGATCATGCATATAAAAAAACCCTACTCAACAAAAACTTCAATTCCATATATTTGCAAGACATGAAAATCAGCATACAAAAATTACTAGCATTCTATATGCTACAGATTACCCATAAAGGAAATTAACTACCCCATTTACAACAGTAAGACTAAAATACTTGGAAATTAATTTAACCAAAAGGTTAAAGACTTATACACATAAAACATTGATGAAGAAAGGCAATAGACAGACATCCCATGTTCATCTTCTAGAAGAATATAATTTAAAAATTCGTGCTACTTAGAATAATCTACACAAATCAATGCTATTCCTATCAAAATTCCAACTTCTTTTTTTGCAGAAACAAAAATTTTAAAATTCAGAAGAACAGAAGACCTCGAGGAGTTGAAGCAATCTTGATGAAAAACAAATCTGGAGCTCTCATACTTCTTGATTTCAAACTTATTACAAAAGCTATAGCTATAAAAATAGGACAAAACTGGCATTAAAAAAGAGAGAGAACAATGAAACAATACAGAGGCCAGAACTAAATTCACATTTACTGTCAACTGATCTTTAAGGTGCCAAGAACACACTATGGGGAAGAGACTGTTTCTTCAACAAGTGGTATTGGGAAAACTGGATATCCATATTCAGAAAAATGAAAGTAGGACCTTATCTTACACCATAAAAAAATTCAACTCAAAATGGATTAAAGACAAATACTTGTAAGACCTGAAACGACAAAACTACTAGAGCAAAACATAAGGGGAAAAGCTTTAACACTGGCTTTGGCAATGATTTTTTGAATGTGGAACCAAAGGTACAGGCACCAAAAACAAAATTAAGACTGCATTAAGCCAAAAAAATTGCTAAAAACAAAAGGAGCAATCAACAGTGTAAAGGCAACATATAGAATGAGAAAATATATTTGTAAACCACATGCCTGATAAGGAGTTAATACCCAAAATCTATAAGGAACTCCTACAACTAAATTTTTAAAGTGATACGATTAAAAATTGGGCAAATGACTTGAATAGACATTTCTCAAAAGAAGAAATACAAATAGCCAATAGGTAGATATATGAAGAAATGCAATGATAGATAATATCAATATGGTATTTAAAGCATCATTGCATACGTTCAGCCAACCTAACTTTTGATATTACACATAAAAAAATATTATAATTTAGAGCCATGGACATACACCCACGAAATCTCTTGTGGCAGGAAGAAACATCAACTGACTGCCATGTTTCTGCTGATGCCTCACTTCCCTATAGCTCCTCTCAGTCAATAATTAATTGTGGTTAGGGTATTAGAGTAGGCTCATTCCAGCAGTATAAGGGAATTCTCTAATGGGCAGTCTTCATTCAAGGATTTACCAGTGACTTTACCCAAACTTCCTTTGGAAAAGTGCTACTATGTAAGACTGCCTATTTAATTATTCTCCCTTCCCACACCCTCCTCTCATATGCATCAACCCTGAAATGTGGTCTGAAGCCTCTCCTTGTGCATTTATCTTTCAGAGAAGTTCCCACAGACACTCAAATCTTTTGCCCATTTAATCCCATCCCTGTTTCAACTTCTTGGAGTACCCAGACTGGCACAGATGGTGACAATTGTCTTAAAGGTTAAATTGCTTTGGACCATCAGAAGCAAGTTTTATGAAAATTATGAATGATAGCATTAGTAATATGGTTCCCACTTATTTCAGTTACTATGAAGTAGGTACTGTCCTAAGCACTGTACATGTATAATTCAATTTTCATAATAATTCTAACATTACCAACACCCTTTTTCAGATGTGAAAACAATCATAGGACAGGGTATATTCCTGGCAGAAAACAGAGAGCATACTAGAAAAAGGAAATTGAAGATAATTAAATAAAAGAGACAATTTGTAAATGTTTCTGGCAGATTAAAGGAAAAATCAAAAAATGTTGCGATGCCCTGGAGATAGGGACTATGCAAACTCACCACTCCTAATTCCAGGCAATCTCAGGGGAAGGGAGAGATAACCAAGCACCTGGAGTGTTATAACTGAGGTCACAAAGGAAAAGGCCATGATGGGACAGGGGCTCTGCCCTTAGGTAGCAGAATACAGGTCATCAGGAAGGGAAATGGGTTATAAGTGGGACTTCTTTATTTCTCTGCTTTCTAATCTACCACTTCCTCCATTAATTGACCCTAATTAGAAGCTGGAGCATTAAAGAGCCCCTGTGATGCAACTTACATAGGCCAGCCTCCTGAAACAGAACAGGTGAGGGGAACAGAAAACACACCTGGATAGGGATACAAAAAATATACCAAGAATAAGTGGATAGTCATTTAAAAGTCATATTGTCAGTATCTCTCATAAAAGTCAGTATAGGAAATTGAGCTCATAATTTGACTCCAAAGTCTTATTTCTACCAAGCCCTGTTGGGGACTAAGACTTTATATATACACTCTTGAACATAAATGCTTACACATAAATATTTGTATATAATATGTACATTAAGAGACAGAAGAAGAGAGAGAGGTTGATTATAAACTATTTGCTCATACAATTACAGAGGCTGAGAAGTTCTACTGTCTGCTTCCTGTAAGCTGGAGACCCAAGAGAGTTGGTGGTATCATTTGAAGCTCTAAGAATTGGAAAGCTAATGGTGTAGATTTCAACATATGTCTAAAGACCCAAGAAAAAGTATGGAGGGCAAGACAAGATCGATGTTCCAGCTCAAAGACAGGCAACTTTCCTCTCCCTTTTTCTTCTATCCAGGTTCTCAATAGATTAGATAACGCCCACCCACATAGAGGAGGGCCATCTGCTCTATTCAGTCCCCCAATACAAATGCCGATCTCTTCTAGAAATATCCAGAAATAAAGTTTAGCCAGTTTTCTGGAAATCCATCCCATGGGTCCACTTGGTACCTAAAATTAATGATCATACACCACTATGCAACCATGCCTTCCTCCAAGGGAGGAAGATATATAAGATATATATAAGATATATAAGATATAGTTCCAGCAATTATTTTTGAAGAAAGGAAGCAGCTATTAAATAGAAAATTAAAACTTCACATTGTCTTAATCTGGTCGATGTCAATGAAATTGTGATTTCAGGAATAGTTTCTAAGCCAGACATCTGTTATGATCATCAGGTAAAGGTCACCTCAGAGCCCCTTTCCTGAAGTGGCTGTTAAAGATTAGTACCATGTGACTCCCAAAATTGGTCACTTAAATGTATTTAATTGGGGTTCTGAAAACTTAACTGTCATCTTAGCCCTTTTCACACATTCCAAGTTCCAGAGCCATCCAGTAGCTTGAACAGAGTAAGATAAAGACAGGCAGTAATACCTTGCTTTCAATTGATTGCAGAAAAGGAATAAAGGTGAGGACCGGCAAAGCACTGCAAAGAGACCAAGTCAAGACTCTAATCTAAAAAGATACATGTACCCGCTATGTTCATAGCAGCACTATTCACAATAGCCAAGACAAGGAAACAACCTAAATGTCTATTGGCAGATAAATGGATACAGAAGTGGTACATGTATACAATGGAATACTATTCAGCCATTAAAAGAAAAAATAATGCCATTTGTAGCATCATGGATGTAACTACAGATTACCATGATAAGTCAGTCAGTAAGAGAAAGACAAATACCATGTCACTTATATGTGGAATCTAAACTATTGCACGAATGAACATATTTATAAAATAGAAAGAGACTCACAGGCATAGAAAACAGATTTGTTGTTGCCAAGGGCGAGGGGATTGGAGGAAGGGTGGAGTGAGAGCTTGGTATTAGCATACTACGTTTTTATATACAGAATGCATAAACAGGGAATTATATTCAGTATTTATGGTAAACCATCCTGGAAAATAATATTTAGAAACAGAATGTGTGTATGTATGTGTAACTGAATCACTTTGTTGTATAGCAGAAACTAACACAATACTATAAAACAACTATGTGCTGTGCTTAGTCTCTCAATCGTGTCCAACTCTTTGCAACCCCATGGACTATAGTCCGCCAGGCTCCTCATTCCATGGGGATTCTCCAGGCCAGAATACTGGAGTGGTTTGCCATGCCCTCCTCCAGGGGATCTTCCCAAACTAGGAATTGAATCCAGGTCTCCTACATTGCATGAAAGAAATGGCAACCCACTCCAGTATTCTTGCCTGGAGAATCCCAGAGACTGCAGAGCCTGGTGGGCTGCCGTCTATGGGGTTGCACAGAGTCAGACACGACTGAAGCGACTTAGCAGCAGCAGCAGCTCATGCATTGCATACGGATTCTTTACCAGCTGAGCTACCAAGGAAGCTCCACATGTGCATATATATGTGTGTATAACTTAATTTTGAAATATTTGTTTATATAGATATCTACCAGCTAAGGCAAGATAGAAAGGGAATTACTTGTATAGATTCAGACTATTCAGCATGTATGTAGAAGGAAGAGGGAATAAATCCAAAGTCATTGTACTAGATTAGCTCAGGAAAAAAGGTTTTTCCTTGAAGAAGAATTAATGTTAAGGGGAAAAGCTCGCCTAGTAAGCACACATGAGGTTTCTTCATTTGATCCTTATCTGATGAAATCTAAAACCTCTATAACATGCCAAATCAACTGTATGTCAATTAAAAAATGTAAGTAAAAAGAGACCAAGTCAAGTCATAGAGAGTGAAAAACAGTGCTGAAAACTTCAGCATCTCTGGTCCCATCAATCACTGAAGATAATTCAACAGCACAAGGTCATCTTTAACTGGGTATGATATAACTGAAAGAGGTCCTTTAGGGAAGGGTAGCTGTGTTGTAGCTAATCTGACCCTCATCGCTCATTTTCAGGTCTCAAAGAAACAAGGTACTAGGAAGCCAGCATTCAAATTTATTTTATGACAAAATTAAGGCTTCTCCCTGGACATGTCTTCTCATTGTCCTAATTTAACCAGTTGAAATTCCCCTTTGAAATATTCTATTAGTAAAGCTTTTTAAATGGGAAGTCTATATTCCTTCAAAAATACGGAACATAGATCTTTCTCCAAATAGGTGTTTTTTTCCCCTGAAGTCAATACTTTTTGGTTTTTTTCTAATCTACAAAATAAGTAAAGTTAGTTCACTGGAACAGTAAAGACATAATGACTTCTGGGACAGTCATAATTGTAGCAAGGCACCCTGCAGAGAACAAATGATAACACGTTTGTAAAGGAAGTAAAGCCAGAAGCCTGAGATATACTTTTAAGCTGGCAGTCCCATGGGTCCTCTTCAGTCATCTGTGAAGCACCCACACATAGTTCTGCCAAACCCAGCAGGCTGGTGTAGGTTTAGTGAGGGTTTAGTCCCAGTTTTAGGCTTGGTTGCTGTTAGTCAGTGGAGATAAAAACCTCCCTAGACACTTCTGTTTACATTCAAATACTTATACAGAGGTTTATCAATCACCTAGTTAAAAGAATATTAGCACAAGGATTCTGCTGTCTGAAGTTCCAGATGTGTCAAATGGACTGGCAAGGCCAAGGGCCCTGACTGCTGAGAAGGATCATCTGACTGTGAGAAGGAAGAGAGTAAAGGTCTGGGGATGACTGAGTATGTTTGTGAATGTTAAAGAGTCAGAACTCTTTAGGGAAATGGTGTTAGATAATTTTGCCTTAAGTACTAATCTTGACACGGAATGAAGCTATGTCAACAGGAACCAGGGCCAGCAGAATAAGGTGGCCCATTAAGGACCCAAGGGCTTCAGCAAAGCTCAGAGTATAATCACAGCTTCCACAGTATCATGGAGGAGCTGCACTATAGACACTGGAATACTAAGACAGTCTGAATACTCATGCCTTCAAGGACTTACTTGCCTGGGCTGTGTCCTGCCCAGCAGAGACCAACAAATGAGCAATAAAAACAACTGAGTCATGCAGAAGTCTAAAAGCCCTAAGATCACTCATAAGTAAAATTGCACACAATCATAGAGTGGTATATTATAGCAGGAAATTTAAAGAAAAAATGTGGAAGTCATTTCTGTAAGACACTCTTATCCTAAGTCAACTTTTTTCTTTCCCCCTTCCTCTATCACACATGCTTTACATCAGGATTAATCTTATCTTGACAAAAAACACAAACATTTAAGTTTCATCCATTCATCTACTTTATTTAAACATGTTGCTACCTTATTTTATTCATTTACCATTTCTCTCACTTGTCCACCATTACTAGTATGGCAAGGTATCCTTGCCATGATAAATTTAACAAAGGTTTATAAAACAGACTTTTCATAGGCCCTAGCACATGCTTTGCAAATGTTGACATGCGAATAGCTGCAGGGTTGTAAATTCTTTATTTAGTAGTTCAAATATTAGATTTTTACATTAGTAGTTCTGGAATATGAAATATTGAGAATGCTGATATTCTGCATTTCATGTCTCAACAGTCCAACCTCTAAAATGAAAGAAATACTTTCTATTTCTACTTTTCCATCCTCATAGGTGTGTTTTTAGAACTAATGAGATAATATTTATAATCCTAGGGAGTAGATAGCTTTCTTTCTCAAAACATTAGTGTGCAATTTAGTGCTTATGAAAAAGCAATTTACTGAATGGCACCCTAGTGGTATAAGAAATATTTCAAGGACTATTCCATTCTCAGAAAGTAAAAAAAAAATGGTGGAGTCTGAATAGCAGAACATGACAATACTTATACTTTAAAAGTTTTAAGTGATGAAGAAAAACTAATCAGTGTTACCTTCTCTGAAATATTATTTCTTGAATTAATATTTTCCTAGTTTGTCTTCTTTTAATGACAAATGCTTTCTTGTATTTAATTCTTGATTCTCCTTGTTCCCTTTACCTTTCCATCTATTTCCTTTCATTATTAATGTTATCCTGTGAAAAATGTTGAGTTTTTAGATAGTTAACCCATCCTTGTTTCAATACATTATTTCACACTTTCATCCATTTACCATTCCTTTCAAATGTCTACCTATGCAGTGAATTGCAAACATCGGCTTAATCATTAAAAAAAAAAAAAAAAAAGAAGGAAAAAAGTCAAGATTTTAATAACAGGACTCAAACCCATATTATACATTGAAATGTTTGAAAAACAGGCATAGTACCCTTTCTCACAGTGAGTATCATAATTTTCATTTGCTTGTGCCACAAATAGTCTGGGACACTTAAGGGGTTATGGTGTGACTGTGTCATTTACTCCCATCTTTGTAAAATTATTTTTTTTATTTTAAAGTCATTTGTGTATAAAGTAAATTTATTTTCAAGTTTGATTTTAAAGAGAAAGAACAGCAAAGAAAAAACATCTAGGTATTTTTTAAAATCACAAAATAAAGAAAAAGAACTGTACTTCTTCGAACTGAATGGTGTCAAATAAATGGGCTTTTACTAAGAGAATGCACTAGTCAAACACCTTCCTCCAACAACACAAGAGATGACTCTACACATGGACATCACCAGATGGTCAATAGTGAAATCACTGATTATATTCTTTGCAGTTGAAGATGGAGAATCTCTATACAGTCAGAAAAAAACAAGACCAGGAGCTGACTGTGGCTCAGATTATGGACTTCTTCCTGCCAAATTCAGACTTAAATTGAAGAAAGTAGGGAAAACAAGGAGGTCATTAAGGTATGACCTAAATCAAATCCCTTACAATTATACAGTGGACATGACAAACAGGTTCAAGGGATTAGATCTAATAGACAAGAGTGCATGAAGAACTACAGGTGGAGGTTTGTGATACTATACAGGAGATGGTGATCAAAATCATCCCCAAGAGAAAGAAATGCAAAAAGCAAAGTGGCTGCCTGAAGAGGCCTTACAAATAGCTGAAAAAAGAAGGGAAATGAAAGGCAAAAGGAAAACAGGAGCGATATACCCATTTGAATGCAGAGTTCCAAAGAATAGCAAGGAGAGATAAGAAAGCCTTCCTAAATAAGCCATGCAAATAAATAGAGGAAAACAATAGAATGGGAATGACTAGAGACCTCTTCAAGAAAATTAGAGATACCAAGGGAACATTTCATGCAAAGATGGGCACAATAAAGGACAGAAATGGTATAGACTTAACAGAAGCAAAAGATATTAAGGAGAGATGGTAAGAATACACAGAACTATACAAAAAAGATCTTCATGACACAGATAATTATGATGGTATGATCACTGACCTAGAGCCAGACATCCTGGAATGCGAAGTCAAGTGGGCCTTAGAAAGCATCACTAAGAACAAAGCTAGCAGAGGTGACGGAATTCCAGTTGAGCTATTTCAAATCCCAAAAGATGGTGCTGTGAAAATGCTGCACTCAATATGCCAGCAGTATTGGAAAACTCAACTCTGGCCTGGCCAGATGACTAGAAAAAGTCAGTTTCATTCCAATCCCAAGGAAAGCCAATACCAAAGAGTGTTCAAAGTACTGCACAATTGCACTCTTTTCAAATGTGAGGAAAGTAATGCTAAAAATCCTGCAAGCCAGTCTTCAACATCATATGAACATTCAAATGTTCAAGCTGGATTTAGTAAAGACAGAAAAATCAGAGATCAAATTGCCAACATCCACTGGATCATATGAAAAAAGCAAGAGAATTCCAGAAAAAATCTACTTCTGCTTCATTGACTAGGTTAAAGTCTTTGACTATGTGGATCACAACTAACTGTGGAAAATTCTTCAAGAGATTGGAATACCAGACCATCTTATCTGCCTCCTGCAAAACATGTATGCAGTTCAAGAAGCAACAATAAGAACCAGACAAGGAACAATGGACTAGTTCAAAATTGGGAAAGGAGTATGTCAAAGCTATATATTGTCACCATGCTTATTTAATTTACACGCATAGTACGTCATGTGAAATGCTAGGCTGGATGAAGCACAAGCTGAAATCAAGATTGCGGGAGGAAAAATCAATAACCTCAGATATTCAGTTGATACTACCCTTATGGCAGAAAGCAAAGAGGAATGGAAGAGCCTCTTGATGAAGGTGATACAGGAAAGTGAAAAAACTGGCTTAAAACTCAACATTCAAAAACTAAGATCATGGCATCTGATTCCAGCGCTTTATGGCAAATAGACAGGGAAACAAAGAAAACAGTGGCAGATTTATTTTCATGGGCTCCAAAATCACTGCAGATGATGATTGCAGCCATGAAATTAAAAGAAGCTTGTGCCTTGGAAGAAAAGCTATGAAAATCCTAGATAGCATATTAAAAAGCAGAGACATTACTTTACCGAGAAGGGTCCATCTAGTCAAAGCTATGGTTTTTCCAGTAGTCATATATGGATGTGAGAGTTGGATCATAAAGGAAGCTGAGTGCCAAAGAATTTATGTTTTTTAACTGTGTTGTTGGAGAAAACTCTTGAGAGTCCCTTGGACTGCGAGGAGATCAAGTCAGTCAATCCTAAAGGAAATCAACCCTGAATATTCAACTGGAAGGACTGTTGCTGAAGCTGAACCTCCAATACTTTGGCCACCTGATACGAAGAGCTGACTCACTGGAAAAGACCCTGATGCTGGAAAAGACTGAAGGCATGAGGAGAAGAGGACGACAGAGGGTGAGACGGTTGGATGCCATCACCAACTCAATGGACATGAGTTTGAGCATACTACAGGAAATAGTGAAAGACAGGGAAGCCTGGAGTGCTGCAGTCCATGGGACTTCATGCAGTCATAAAGAGTCAGACATGACTGAACAACTGAACAACAATAATAGCTGTTTTGAGTATAATTAGTTTATAAGATTCTGAAATCATTTTTAATGACAAGAAAAAGTACCAGGAAAGCTAATGGGATAATTTATAAGAAATAAACATTTCTCATAAAATAAGCATATGTATACAATTAAAGGGTTTCCCTTGTGGCTTAGATGGTAAAGAATCTGCCTGCAATGCAGGAGATCCAGCATGTTTGATCCGTAGGTCGGGAAGATCCCCTGGAGGAGGAAATGACCACCCACTCCAGTATGCTTGCCTGGAGAATTCTGTGAACAGAGCAACCTGGTGGACTACAGTCCATGGGGTCACAAAGAGGCGGACACCACTGAGCAATCGACACATGTACAATTAAATGATATATTCAGAAACAGAGGCAGTTGAGAGGGGACTAAGATATCTTGAACTATTACTAAAAGGCAATATCGATCTGTCTTAAAGCTGGTTAAGTTTTTGAAACTGCAAACTTAATTTATATGTACTTTAAAAACAAAAAAAAAGACACAGTCATCTGTCAGTCTGTAAAACTGGGGTAAGAACCTCTATTGTCAAAGTCAATCTAGACAGAGGAAAAGCAGAATTTTTATTACCCTTTTTCTTATGAACCTAATCAATCAAGAAACCTCTTAGATGTTAATGCCTTAAATTTTACTCATTATAAAATAGATTATAATAACGTGCTATATACCACAGGGAACTCTACTCCATACTCTGTAATGGCCTACATGAGAAAAGAATCTAAAGCAAATGAAAAACAGAAGTAGAGTAACATATATAAAAACTAATGTATGGTTACCAGGGGATTGGGGAGGGGAGTGCATAAATTGGGAGCTATGGATTGACATATAAAAGTGAAAGTTGCTTAGTTGTGTCCAACTCTTTGCGACCCCATGGACTATACAGACCATGGAATTCTCCAGGCCAGAATACTGGAGTGGGTAGCCTTTCCTTTCTCCAGGCGATCTTCCCAACCCAGGGATCTAACCCAGGTCTCCTGCATTTCAGGGAGATTCTTTACCAGCTGAGCCACAAGAGAAGGCCAAGAATACTGGAGTGGGTAGCCTATCCCTTCTCTAGTGGATCTTCCCACCCCAGGAAATGAAACTGGGTCTCCTGAATTGCAGGTGGATTCCTTACCAACTGAGCTATCAGGGAAGCCCTGATTGACATATAAACACTACTAAATATAAAAATAGATAGCTATTAAGGACCTAACGTATAGCACAGGGAATTCTACTCAATACTCTGTGGTAGACCATATGGGAAAAGAATCTAAAAAGGAAAAAAAAGAGTGAATATATGGATGTGAATAACTAATTTAATACCGGGTTAGGAAGATCCCCTGGAGAAGGAAATGACAACTCACTTCAATATTCTTTCCTGGAGAATCCCATGCACTGACAGCCTATAGTCCACAGGGTCACAAAGAGTCAGACACAACTGAAGTGGCTGAGCGTATAATTAATTTACTTTGCTGTATACTTGAAACTAACACAACATTGTAAATCCCTTATATGCCAATAATTACAAAAAAAAAAAAAACTTTAATCTTACAATATTTTTTAATATTGTCAAAAATTTCATTTCTAACTCAGTTTGTGTAAATCATGTGTAAAATTTAGGTATCCTACTTGGGAAAGAAGGAAAGGGATTCTGTTGTTGCTGTTTGAGAATTGTGATAGCCATTATTGCTATTCACTCAACTTCTGGTTTCCTCCATTTTGGCACTACAGTGGATTGCCTTTTTTTTAAAAAAAGTGAGTTTCCATGTGGTTGAGCAGGGCTATGTGAGTAATTCTGGGTCATGAGCTATAAACTGCTTCCAGCCCAAAATGTATAACAAAGTACATAATGCTGAGGTAAGACAGGAGTTCCCTTTTCTCTTTGCCATGTTTAGAACCAAGGTTCAAGATTAGGGGGTCCTTAGGCAGGCTGGTTCCAGAGTCAGCATGATGGCTACATGGGAGCTGAATTCCCAGTTGATGTATCAAGGAATGGTAGCAGGAGCAAGAAATAAAACTAGATTTTAAGCTACTCAAATTTATGGACTATTTACTATTGCAGCATAGCCTATACTTTGGTGACTACCTAAGCTCTCAAGATTGATATAGGAGATTAACATTTTTACAAAGTACTTTGAAAGGTACAACTAAGATTTTGTAACTCTAACTTTTAAATCTCTAGGAGGTTTCATTTTTAAGATCACTTTTTAAAAAAGTCAATTAGAGTAGTTTAGACTTATTTTTTGCATGGTGTATTGAATATTTGAGTTCAATAAGTTCTGAATTTCTAGAAAGTCAATATTAAGGAATGAAGCACAAAATTAGACACACCTCCAAAGGTCACAGGCATCTCAGAGCTTTTTGGTGTTTGTGATTTTTTTCCTCCTCAATAACATTTCACTGATCAGTGGTTTAACTCTCAACTAGAGAAGTGGAATTTAGGATACCAAATCAGAAATAGAAGCCATTCAGTTTCTTTAAGGCTGGAATAATATCTCATTTTTCCTCTAATATCTTCAAAAAAGATGCTTAAAAATATCAATGAATGAATGCATAGTTTTTCTTAGAGGCCCTTATTGTTTCCCTAAAATCATGAAATAGATTCACTCTAACATATATTCTCCAACTCCCAACTGCCAGTATACTTTTTAGATTGAGGTTGAACCAAGGTTTACTGTTTTTAATTAAGCCAAATTAATTTTATATATAAATATTTCAACTCTTTCATACATTTTCCAAGCATGTGGACCTGGATAATGTTTTCATATTGACTTACCTTATTCTTCTCCTGAGATAGCATGTAACCATGAAAAGTAGAAAAGCACAGTAGTTAAGAAAATAGGGTCTGAATTCTTTGCCTGGAATTTTGCTTCAGCTTCATCAGTAAACTCAACTCTAAAAATCAGTTTTTCCATATAAAAAAGTGTATATGGTGATAAATCCAATCCTATACATTGAGAAGACTAAGTGAGATAATATGAAGTATTTTGCCCAGCACACACAAAGTGTTTAAAAAAATAACTGGTAACTATCAATTTGCTGTATTCGAAACATAAGATTTAGACTATCATTTAGTAAAATATAAACTTCACTTCTTAAAGAAAGTAATGTTTAAACCATGCAGTTCTGTTTTCAGAACTATGTTCAGTTTTTCTACCACAGTAATCTGTATTTTTTCCCATTTCTGTTTTTTTTTTTTATTTGGAAGTCAGAAATTCATTACATTCATTTTTTAAAATTCATTCATTCTTGTAAGCATCTTGTCTCCAAAATGGACATATAATGTCATATTATTAAAACAGGATACAACAAAAACATTATTTTCTAGATTTAAAAATATGAGAAGTATGAAAATCAGAACTATGATTCCTACGATGTTATTTTCTTTTTACTTGATTCTGGTTGAAAAGATAGTCAATTGCCAGCTCGTTCTCTATTGGTAGCTTCTTTCATAGTTTTTAAACCAAAGCAATGGTCAAAGGAGCCCGTGTAATGCAATAGAAAGAATAAAACCAGCCCACGCTCTGCACAGGCCAGTACTCTGTACAGAGTAAAGTGACTGTGCTGTCCTTCTGCAATTGATGCAGTTTTGAGAGATAGAAAAGGAGTCCATTTTTCATGGCTGTTAAATATTCTGCATGATTGTGTGCATGACTTTTAGAGGACATTGACCATGCCTGCTTATTTTTCAAAAATTGAGAAAAACTTTAATAATTCATTCAGTAGGTTTTCCTATTAAATAACTGCTACTGATTGCTTCATGCAATTGGCTAAATTACCTGATCATTTTAGCAGAATTATCATGGCAATTTTATCTTTGACTTCAGCCAGTTTGGTTTCTGCCTTTACTCTTTGCAACTACAGACAACTGTCTGTGATGGAATCTTGAAGGTATAGTATATATTGCCCTCTAGTGATTCATATGAACATTGGAAAAGTCCCACAGACTCGCTCAGCTTACTCAGAACTGCACATAGACTTCATATTCCATCATGCAGAGTTTACATATTATTTGCATTATTTGTCCTAGAGTAGCTTCAGTTTTCACGTGTCATTCTATTACACGGATCCAAACTAAACCAATCTCTACTCTTCATAAGATAGAACACAACAAAATTAAAATACTCTCAAACAAGAAGAAATATTTCTTTTTGTTGCTTATAACTTTATTTTTATGGTGTGCTTTTAACTAGAGAAGTCATTAACCTAAATTCATTACCTATTAACATTTAATCACTTTTCTTACTTTAGTATTTCTTGGAAAATAAAAAAAGACAAGTAGAATTGAACATGTCATGGAAAGGTCTACAGTAATGTGTATTGACAGTATAGATAGATGTACCTCCTTGAGCAGAATTGCCTGAGAAATTTGTTTTGAAAGGTAGATTCTTTGGCCCCAAATCTGAATCAGAATCTGACAAAAATGCAGCTTCCAGGGCACTATTATTTGCTTTCTAAGTAAGTCTCGACTAGTTAAAACATTGTCCTGATCTTAGCCCTTCCAATTCTTCCCATATAATTCAGTTTCCCTTTGCTAGATTCACCTTTCATACCTATCACAGTCTTTCATTTATGCCCTTAAAGCAAAAATACTTCCAAAATTTTATCTCCTTTCATGACTTTTCTTAGCCGACAGTCTCTCTGGTGGTTTTGTCATATTTTGATTTTATGTAAAAATTTAAGCCCAAAGTTAAGAAAACTCCCTTCACTATAACTTCATTTCTGAAGGAATAGAAAGAGTTTCTAACTTACAGTATATCACATAATTGTTTTCTTTTACAAACATTAAATAGTAATCATATTTCAATTTAGTAATATTTAAAGTATCTAGCATATTACATGTATTTTCACATTGGTTGTTACATTAAAATGGTAGTGTTCCAGATACTACTACTCTTCCTATATAGATCAGAAAAATCAGGACAATGAAACTTAGGTAATTTGACTCACTGAGTACAAGAAGGCTAAAATTCAAAACATTCTATCATAACAAATTAAGACAATATTTGAAAAATTTAAAAATTGTAACTATTTCTTGTGTTGCTAATGGGGAAATATTTCAAAGTAGAATTTTTTAAGTATACTTGTTTCAGTATCTAATTTTTATTATTAAAACACTTTTACAATATCATTGATAAAGTTGTTGATCTGGAAGATTTAGACAGCAAAGATTTGCTTATCATTTAAATTCAAAATAAAATCTCTTAAATAGCTAAAACCAGAGCCAGAATCAAGTACTATATCTGCAAACTGCTAAACTTGAAAAAAAAAAAAAAAAGAATCCTACTTCCTATGGCATTTTTGCCCGTTTTTCTGATATTTTAACTCTCTTCTATTTTAGAACATTTCAAATTATATATTCGAATAGTGAAATGAAACCTTTTTTTTAAATGCATCTAAAATTTAGCTTGAAATTCTCATTCAGTCCATAGGGACTTGTAACTATTTAAGAAACACTGTGATTGAACAGCCTTGGCAGTTTCATCTCAAAAGGGGGCTCCATCTACCGATGGCCAAAACAAACAAGCCATTATCCCATTCAAGAGCAACCGATCAATTCAATGAAAATCAAGTTACTTAAATTGGAAACTTGTAAACCCATAAACCATGGCTAATTTTACTGGAGTTGTTTTTTGTTTTTTTTTTTTAACATTTTACTTATGTAAAATCAACCCAACCAGCAAAATGTCCTCATTACAGACACCAGCAAGGCAGTTTGATTACAATCAACCTTTTTCTCTTCCTAATCTCTACACTTCTGCAAGTCTAGATCCCTATCTAACGTTCTCTTTCACTAACATGGCAATGATTATGTATGAAGTACCTGATAGGTGTGGAAGAATTTTGCATAACTCAGCAGCAAATATCATGGTATGAGATTATGTTGGCCTTATAGCCTCGAGAGCTTTCAACTCAGAATAATAAATGACAAAATATCAAGACCTTCCTCTAAAGCAAGTCAAAAAAGAAAAGCTATAAGAGAATGAAGAAAAGCTTTTTGTTTAAGAGGCATATCATTTTGTTAAATGTTTAGAAATTATTCCATGAATAAAAAATAACATTTGAAAATGTACTGAGAAGAAAGAGGTAGATATTGACAGCTGAAAATAGAGAAGGCTTATAGAATGTTCAATACTTATAGGAGCTCCAATTCTTTACCCACCTGATGCAAAGAACTGACTCATTGGAAAAGACCCTAAAGCTGGGAAAGATGGAGAAGGCAATGGCACCCCACTCCAGTACTTTTGCCTGGAAAATCCCATGGACGGAGAGGCCTGGTAGGCTGCAGTCTATGGGGTCGCTCAGAGTCGGACACAACTGAGCGACTTCACTTTCACTTTTCACTTATGCACTGGAGAAGGAAATGGCAACCCACTCCAGTGTTCTTGCCTGGAGAATCCCAGGGACGGGGGAGCCTGGTGGGCTGCCGTCTATGGGGTGAGAGTCGTACACGACTGAAGCGACTTAGCAGCAGCAGCAGCTGGGAAAGATTGAAGGCAGGAGGAGAAGGGGATGACAGAGGGTGAGATGGTTGAATGGCATCACCAACTTGATGGACATGAGTTTGAACAAGCTCTGGGAGTTGGTGATGGACAGCGAAGCCTGGCGTGCTGCAGTCCATGGGGTCGCAAACAGTTGGACATGACTGAGTGACTGAACTGAGACTCTTTCTATTAATGCTTGGATGACATTAATGCTTGGATGACATTAATGCTTGGATGACAATGGCTTTCCAACATCAAGATACTCAAAATTAAGCTCACTGTTTCCCCCTAATCATACATGACTACTTATTAATGATTTTGGGGGGTGTATCTAAACTATACATTCCAATGGTGTCCTCTTCATCGATACATTTTTCTCAGAAACAGTCTACTCCATCCAATATCTGAAAGGAGCAAGCCCATATACTTCAGAAACCACCATTGACTCAACTGGGAGTGGCCATTTGATTCTCTTGTTACCAGAGGTGGAACCAGACCCTTGCTTAACACCCAACCAAGGGAAGTGAAGTGTTAGTTGCTCAGCCACGTCTGACTTTTTGCAACACCATGAACTGTAACCCAACAGGCTCCTCTGTCAATCATTTTCCAGGCAAGAATACTGGAGTGGGTTGCCATTTCCTATTCCAAAGGATCTTCCCAACCCAGGGATCAAACCCAGGTCTCCTGCATTGCCGGCAGATTCTTTACTATCTGAACTACCAGGGAAACCCTAACATATCTTTAAGGCAGAGTCTAGACAAAGAAGGAAGCTGTAGGAAGAAAGAAACAAAAACAGCTAAAACCAAGACATCAATGAATGGGACCACCAACAGACCCTGAGTTTAATTTTACACTAATTTTACTATATTAGCATACTAAATGGAGAAGGCAATGGCACCCCACTCCAGTACTCTTGCCTGGAAAATCCCATGGACAGAGGAGCCTGGTAGGCTACTGTCCGTGGGGTCGCTAAGAGTTGGACACAACTGAGCGACTTCATTTTCACTTATCCCTTTCATGCACTGGAGAATGAAATGGCAACCCACTCCAGTATTCTTGCCTGGAGGATCCCAAGGACGGCGGAGTCTGGTGGGCTGCCGTCTATGCGGTCGCACAGAGTCGGACACGACTGAAGTGACTTAGCAGCAGCAGCAGCATACTGAATAACACACCTACTGACTGTGTGACAAGATGTCACAGACACCCCAAAAAAAGGACAGAAAAGGGATGGCACCCTATTTCCAGGAAAATCCTGCTTCTTTCCCATCATTAGTCTCACTCCTCCTCCAACTGTCCTTACTCCTTAAAAGCAAATCTCTCTTGACATTAAGGTGAGTTGATCTGTGAACTAAATTTCCACTTCTCCGTTCTCTGGCCGTTGAGTAAAGCTGTGCTGCTTCAATCTCAGGTTTGGTTTTGTTTTTGGCTGCATGAACCCAAAAAAGAAAAAGAACTTTCCCTGCCCAGGCAGGAGACTTTGGCGAGACTGAACCTAAGTGGGGTCCACAGGACCTAATTCAGTAACACTATCAATCAGGAATTTGGAATAGGACACAAAACAGACACTGAGCCCTTTGGCTCCTGAGTGTAAATTTGAGGCCAGATTTTATTTCATGCCAAACTAAGATCAAGCAGAATCTGCTGTCACAGAAAGAAAAAAAAAAGAAAATACTATGAACCTTGAAGAAGTCACATTACAGAGGGAATAATAACAAATTTGTAGAAAGAAACATAAATGAAAACTCATTTAGCCCAAGAAAGGGATAGAGATGAAAAGGTGACATGACTGATTACTTGCCAGTTCCCTTGTGTTCAAGCTACTTTTCAAAACTTGGTCTTATTATAAATTTTCAGGCCAATCTTTTATAAGTATTATATATATCACAAATATGACATTTCCTGCTTTGATATACACCACCAAGATTTATCCTTTTTAAGTAGAAATCTGAGAGGAATTGACGTGCTCCCCTTATCCTCCAGAGCTAATTAGCTAAAAAATTCTTCCATTTTTGTTACCTCCCTCATTCCAACCTTACTGCAACTACTCACGTTCAGAACTTCCCCCTTCCTTGTCTGTCAATGTGGATATATTGCACATAGTCCAGATTCGAGTTTGGATCTTCTCTCACTGATCTTTCATATTTATTATGTGTTGTCACTAACATACTAATCTGAAGAGGGCATTCCTTGTTAGTTTCTTTTTCAGTGATCCCACCTCTATATCTATAGGACAAAACATGAACTGCAGTGATAGAACACAACCTACTTTCCTCTATGGCCCCATCTTACCTGGTGGCTCCATCTTCTTCACAAATATTGCTTGATTTTTGCATTCTAGTTCTAGCTTACACAAAATTTCCTAAACTTATTTTACTTTCTCAAGTTTCTCTTCTTTTGCACACGCTTCCTATTGACTAGAACATTATTCTTCATTCTTGTGGAAAACTGTCCATTCTTAATCCATCATCTTAAAAATCACTGTTCTTTACCAATTAGTTTATAAACTTTATCAGGACAAGAATCATGTCTCTTTTAGTCACTGTTGCTTCTTCACAGAGCATGGTACACTACATCTAGCAGATCTATCTCCTGTTTTATGAATTAACCAATGCTTTTCTTCAGTTAGGCAGCTTTAGGCATCCTCCTTGTCTTGCAGCACCATGCTCATAACTATCATTGCAATTAATTTATTGTATTGTCATTTTTTTCATGAGCAGAACTCTCTTCATAAGAATGAAAGTGCTTTGAGGTCATATTCCATAAATTTTCATGTAATCAAATGTTGCCTAGAAATGAACAAAGACTTGGCATATTGCACTTGGAAATATTTGCCATATGAATGAGTGAATACATAGAGCAGAAATAAAAGATAAGTTTGCAGCTCCAGACAAAGCTTGCAGCTCTCAATAGGAAGGCAAAATCTCTGAGGGGCAAAACCTGGCAATTACTTCTTTAGAACAACAGAGACAACATGCATGAATGGAGGGTGAGAATTTCCCCTGAAACCAGATTGTGTGAAGAAGTAAGGAATGCCACAGACAAGCTCTATTTACAGAAAGCAGTCTGTTGACTCAGGAGGCAGGACGGGGAGAGACTGCATTATCAGCAGCTGTGCAAAGCTGAACTCAGAGGCTGGGAGGGAAAATGCTACAGGAATGCACTCTCACAGACAACCTTTTGCAATAGGGATAATTCCTCCACGTTAGTAGTAGAATCCTGGTTCTTTCCCTATCCATTGACATCTATACATTCACCGACAAACACCTGCTACATCCAATAATCTGAGAGGAAATGGCATTATGAGCAGTGATTGGGAAAGTGGCAAGGAGCTATCCAGAAACAATGCAAAAAAAAAAAAATGACTGCAAGGAACAGGAAAATACAAAAGGCAGATGGAGAGGATTTAGGGAAAACTGTATACCTGAAGACACTGATGGTTTCAGTAAATTTAAGAAAACAACCAATTCTGTAGAATAGGAGCTCAAAAGGGACAAAATAATTCAGAGAAAGTCTGGTTTTAAAAAAATGGAATCAGAGAGAATGTGGGCTGGAGGAAAGAAGAAAAAAAAGATGAATGTATCTATAGAAAGGAAAACCAGACTAGATGCAGCAGAAAGGAGAGAAGATAGACCTAAAACAATAGGTCAGGTAGAATCAAACACAGAAACAAATAGCTAAAAAATGACATTTAAAATGTGTTTTCTAATAGCAAAAAAAATTTGAGCTAAGAATACAACTAGCAAAAGATGTTATGACCTTTCTGTGGAAAATAAAATTGTTTGAAAGACATAAATAAATGGAGATATTACTGAGATCATGAATAGAAGACTCAATGACAAAGTAGTAAACTCTCCTAACATCACCATATGCACCCCAAATTAAAAATTTTAATTTTACTAAATGGATTCCATTCAATGGATCCATCAATATTATTCTCATATGTATGGAAGAGCAGAAGCTTCGAAGTAGCCAAACCAGTAATGAAGATGAAAAATTATGTAAACTGACTTCAGAAAATCCCTAGACTTATTATGAAGATATTTTAGTAAGAACAGCATGGTATTATCACAGGAATACTAATAATCAAGATACAACTCATTAAAAAAGGCCTGATGCTGGAAGAGATTGAAGGCGGGAGGAGAAGGGGATGACAGAGGGAGAGATGCTTGGACGGCACCACTGACTCAACGGACATGAGTTTGAGCAAGTTCTGGGAGATGGTGAAGGACAAGGAAGCCCGGCGTGCTGCAGTCCGTGGGGTTGCAGAGTTGAACACGACTGACCGACTGAACAACTAATAAAAATGATGTAACCTATACCTATGGCTCTTTGTGCAAGATACATAAAAGCTTTGTGATGAAGATACTATTATAGTTATTTTATAAATAAGGAGTTATTTTACAAATAAGGAGTTTGAGACACAAGGATGGTTACCAATGTGTGCAAAGTAGCAGATTTGGTTTTCTAACCCACACTCCATACTTTGGATTTTAAATCACCATTCTTCTAACAGAAGTAAAACAAGCAGACAGAATTAAAAAATGAAGACGACAAGCATATGGGGAAATCATATATGATTGAGATGACGCTGCAGAAACTGGGGAAAGGATGGCTATTTAGTTAATGATGGTCAGCATAATTAAATATTCCTATGGTAAATAAAGGAAATTAGATCCATACCTCATACAATATATAAAATCAAATTCCAGATGAAATATAAACACACATGAAAGGCTAACATTGTGCAACAAAATATGAAGAATATCTTATAACCTTGAGATGGTGGTAGCTTTCTTCCAAGATACAAGAAAAGTACAAAGTTTAAGATTACTCAAAGTATAACAAAAATAATTTCTACTCAATAAAAGATACTGTGAAAAAGGAACTGCAAGTCACAAATTAAAGTAATTTAAACATAACTGGAAAAAGAACCTCTACAAATCAGTTTAAAAACTATAGAAAAACTGAGGGTGGGGGGAAACCATGAAGAAACTTCACCAAAAAAGGAAACCAAATGGCCAATAAGTGTATAAAAAACTACTCAACATTTTTAGAGGTCAAATAAATGCCCATTAAATGATAAATCATACCACCTGTACCAAAGTATCACATTTTAAATATCCAAAAATATCAGGCTTTGGGGAGCAGATGGAGTAGTAATACTTTGGGGGAACTCCATTATTGTCAACACTGTGGAAATAATATGCTATCATGTGCTGAAGCAGAAAACACTTAGACTACTACCTAGTAATTTCACTTTAGAAATACCTATTACTTGAGAGCTATATTCCGGAATGCTCAGAACAGTGTCCTCATTCCTCCTGCAAACAAGATTCTGATAAATGACCCCATGAGTTCACCACATTTGACTTGAACCTCAAAGGTGATCACTGAGGTTTAAGTTGACTCTGGGATTTCTGCCACACTAGAATGACCCCCACTTGCTTAGTAACACAGGGAAGTTTCTTAACACAGAATAGTTGTTCCTTCACTAAAGACAACTTATGTTCAACTCTCAACTTCAATTGAAGAGACCTCTCTCCATTTCACAGACCTCTTAAATGTTGGGCTTCCCAGATGACACAGTGATAAAGAATCTTCCTACAATGCCAGAGACCTGGGTTCAATCCCTGGGATGCCAAGATCCCCTGGAGGAGGTCATGGCAACCCACTCCAGTATTCTTGCCTGGAGAATCCCCATGGACAGAGGAGCCTAGAGGTCTATGGGGTCGCAAAAAGTGACTAAGCATAGCACAGTGCAGGAGATGCAAGAGATGAGGGATGAGTCCCTCATTCGGGAATATCCCCTGGAGAAGGAGATGGCAACCCACTTCAGTACTCTTGCCAGAAGTCCCACAGACAGAGGAGCCTGGTGGGCCACAGCCCAAGGAGTGACAAAGGGTTGGACATAACTGAGCACAAACACATTATATGATATAAATATTGCAGATCCCCAGAGTAGATCTCTGGCCCCACAACATTTCATTGGTAGGTTGATGTATCCCTCAAGACTCAGGAGCATCCAAAGTTATACAATATGTTTAGCCTCCAGCAGGAGGAATGTATAGTTGTTACCACTCAGGCGATTCAGTTTCAGATTACTCATGTTAGTCTGGCTTCAAGCTACAACTCATTCAAAACTGCATACAACAAGTACTTGGAAAGCAATGTACTGTATAAACTGATAAGAACATGACCATTATTACTACTATTACCAAAGTAGATACATTCTTGCCCCTACAGAGGTCAGAGCATAGGAAACCAAGCTTTGGCAATGAAAATAAAGTTTGATGATGGATACAAAGGGGGATATCCAGGGTTCTATGAGACTTTATGTGGTCTGGGAGTTCAGGGGAATACTCCCTAAGGATATGGTACTTATTTAAATGTGATAGAGGAGTTAAACAGAATGATCTATGTTATAAGACAACCCATAGGAAAGAAAAAATCATCCTTAGGACCTAGATAATCAAATTCATAAAACATTGGGGGGGGGGAAGAGATTAGTATGGTGGGATATAAAGTGAGGTAAGTTTACGCACCTCTTTCAGATGGCTGAAAGAGGTAGGTAACATATCATGCAAGGTTTGTGTTCACAGAAAAGTTATGGAATTGTATTTGAAAGGTGCAGTGAAATGATTGATGGTTTCCTCATCCTATACGCATCTTTTACATACATGTTTAACATATCATCATGGCTTCTCTGTAGAGAATAGATTGATGTTAACCAAAGAAGGAAGGAAAATGCAGAAGGCTAAATCTACTTAGGAAATTGGCAAGGTAAATGAAGAGCCTTTGATGGATTTGAGTGATATTTAGGATAAATAATTAGTAGAATCAATTGTTAATTAACTATAGTAGATAAAAAGAAACAAGTCTTAGATGGCCCTCATTTCTGATTGAGTAACTGAAAGTAGAGTGATATCATGAACATGGAAGGCAGGAAATGTGGGAGCACAGTATTACAAGGAGATACCTGGGATAGATCTAGTGTGTGCACCTGAACACAGGTCTTAACTTCCCTTATTCTGTACCATAAGAATAATAGTTACAGCAGCTGATATTTATTCAGCATGTCTATGTGCCACTCAAGGTGCTCCTTTTACATTTATTTATATGAGATAAAAACCATTAGTATCCCCATTTAGAGATAAAAACCATTAATATTACCATTTTAGGACTAAGGTCCTGGGAACTTTAGTAATTCCTCACACCCAGATAATAGTGTCACTGAAATTGGAACCCAGGCAGATTGACTTGAGAACCAGAGCTTTTAAAGACTACTACCCTACTGGGTAACCTTTATTTGGTGTGATGTCGTAACATAAATAAATACTAAATATAACAGAAATGGTTTTACCTTGGAAAACATTTTCCTTTTCACATCTTTATTGAATAAATAAAGCAATGTAAAGTGATAAGAGTATAAATGAGCTTAGAGAGAGGGAATCTAAAGAGACTACATGGGTTGAAAACAATGAAGAGGAAGCAAATGCACAAGTACAGAAACAGCAGCAAAGCAGACAACAGCACAGAGTCCTTTATTAAAGGCGCCTTAAAAGCCACATTAAAAAAGTAAAACAAGCAAACTATTTTGTGAATCAAATTACAAAGTAAACAGAAACAATGATGTGTTTCTAGGTAATCTCATCTTTGAATAGAAGTGATAGATTTTTTATCTCAGTTACAAACTGGGATGCCCTAAAATGCTATTTTCTTCATTCTGAGAGGGGTATAGCATGGGTCCTTCCTTAGGATTCTCAAGAGGGATGAAGAGACTCAAATACATATTAAATCATTTGTAATTTTGAAGGGTGTGGGAATGAAAGACAGCCAACTGTCTTATCCTACAGAGCTACGAGAATGTGTTGTTACAATGCCCGCTCAACGGGTCTAGCAGACTACTGAGCATCACACAGTTAAGTGTTACCTTTTGACTATACTGAATGAGTTTAATGTCACTAATATATACATATATATGTATATATAAACACACACATTTATAATATACATACAAATGTATATACATCTATGTGACTGTATGTGTTCATACATATACTTGTGTATATATACGTACATATATATATACACACACAAAGGAAATATTGGTTAGTGGTTATGATAGAAAATCATCACTATGGCTAATTTAAGCCAGAATAAAATTAGGTGATTTACCTAACTTCACAGAATCACTGAAGCCTAGAGAAATATTGAGGCAGGCTTCTAGAAATATAATCACATCCCATATCTTAGTTGAAAGGATGACAGTAAAGAAACTGTCACCAATGCAGATCACCAAGTTTCAACCAAAAGTTCAACTATTGTTAAAGCTACTGCTGCCAGCAAAGGGACCTCACCTGCAAAAAGAACTAAGCCGCATGTACTCATCATCAGCACAGAGAAGGAAGCCTCATCTAAATTACATTTGCATCTTTCCTGAAAAACATGACATACATTTAAATTTTTAATTCCATATTGAAGGTGTTAATCATAATATGGTGAATTCCCCAATTATAGAAAGGAAACACCCCACGTCCAAGGTAAGAGAAACCCAAGTAAGACGGTAGGTGTTACCAGAGGGCATCAGAGGACAGACACACTGAAAGTAAAATTACAGAAAACTAGCTAACCTGATCACACAGACCACAGCCTTGTGTACCTCAGTGAAACTAAGCCATGCCATGTGGCGCCACCCAAGACTGATGGGTCATGGCGGAGAGGTCTGACAGAATGTGGTCCACTGGAGAAGAGCATGGAAAACTACTTCGGTATTCTTGCCTTGAGAACCCCATGAACAGTATGAAAAGGCAAAAAGATAGGACATTGAAAGATGAACTCCCTAGGTCAGTAAGTGCCCAATATGCTACTGGAGATCAGTGGAGAAGTAACTCCAGAAAGAATGATGTGATGGAGCCAAAGCAGAAAAGATACCCACCTGTGGATGTGACTGGTGATAGAAGCTAAGTCCGGTGCTGTAAAGAGCAATATTGCATAGGAACCTGGCATGTAAGGTCCATGAATCAAGGCAAACTGGAAGTGGTCAAACAGGAGATGGCAAGAGTGAACGTTGACATTCTAGGAATCAGCGAACTAAGATGGACTGGAACGGGTGAATTTAACTCAGATGACCATTATATCTACTACTGTGGGCAAGAATCCCTTAGAAGAAATTGAGTAGCCATCATGGTCAACAAGAGTCTGAAATGCAGTACTTGGATGCAATCTCAAAAAAGATAGAATGATCTCTGTTCATTTCCAAGGCAAACCATTCAATATCACAGTAATTCAAGTCTATGCCCCAACAAGTAACGCTGAAGAAGCTGAAGTTGAATGGGTCTATGAAGACCTACAAGACCTTCTAGAACTAACACCCCAGAAAGAGGTCCTTTTCATTATAGGGGACTGGAATGCAAAAGTGGGAAGTCAGGAAACACCTGGCGTAGCAGGCAAATTTGGCCTTGGAGTACAGAATGAAGCAGGGCAAAGGCTAATAGAGTTTTGCCAAGAGAACACATTGGTCATAGCAAACACCCTATTCCAACAAGAAAAGAGAAAACTCTACACGTGGACATCACCAGATGGTCAACACCGAAATCAGATGGATTATATTCTTTGCAGCCAAAGATGGAGAAGCTCTATACAGTCAGCAAAAAAAAAGACCAGGAGCAGACTGTGGCTCAGATCATGAACTGCTTATTGCTAAATTCAGACTTAAATTGAAGAAAGTAGGGAAAACCACTAGTCCATTCAGATATGACCTAGATCAAATCCCTTATGAGTATACAGTGGAAGTGACAAATAGATTTAAGGGACTAGATCTGACAGACACAGTGCCTGATGAACTATGGACAGAGGTTCGTGACATTGTACAGGAGATGGGGATCAAGACCATCCCCATGGTAAAGAAATGCAAAAAAGCAAAATGGCTGTCTGAGGAGCCCTTACAGATAGCTGGGAAGAGAAGAGAAGCGAAAACAAAGGAGAAAAGGAAAGATATTCCCATCTGAATGCAGAATTCCAAAGAATAGCAAGGAGAGATGAGAAAGCCTTCCTCAGCGATCAATGCAAAGAAATAGAGGAAAACAACAGATTGGGAAAGACTAGAGATCTCTTCAAGAACATTAGAGATACCAAAGGAACATTTCATGCAAAGATGTGCTCGATAAAGGACAGAAATGGTATGGACCTAACAGAAGCAGAAGATATTAAGAAGAGGTGGCAAGAATACACAGAAGAACTGTACAAAAAAGATCTTCATGACCCAGATAATCACGATGGTGTGATCGCTCACCTAGAGCCAGACATCATGGAATGTGAAGTCAAGTGGGCCTTAGAAAGCATCACTACGAACAAAGCTAGTGGAGGTGATGGAATTCCAGTAGAGCTATTTCAAATCCTCAAAGATGATGCTGTGAAAGTGCTGCACTCAATATGCCAGCAAATTTGGAAAACTCAACAGTGGCCACAGGACTGGAAAAGGTCAGTTTTCATTCCAATCCCAAAGAAAGGCAATACCAAACAATCCTCAAACTACCGCACAATTGCACTCATCTCACATGCTAGTAAAGTAATGCTCAAAATTCTCCAAGCCAGGCTTCAGCAATACATGAACTGTGAACTTCCAGATGTTCAAGCTGGTTTTAGAAAAGGCAGAGAAACCAGTGATCAAATTGCCAATATCCACTGGATCATCGAAAAAGCAAGCGAGTTCCAGAAAAAATCTATTTCTGCTTTATTGACTCAGCCAAAGCCTTTGACTGTGTGGATCACAATAAACTGTGGAAAATTCTGAAAGAGATGGGAATACCAGACCACCTGACCTGTCTCTTGAGAAACCTGTACACAGGTCAGGAAGCAACAGTTCGAACTGGACATGGAACAACAGACTGGTTCCAAATAGGAAAAGGAGTACGTCAAGGCTGTATATTGTCACCCTGCTTATTTAACTTATATGCAGAGTACATCATGAGAAACGCTGGGCTGGAAGAAACACAAGCTGGAATCAAGATTGCCGGGAGAAATATCAATAACCTCAGATATGTGGATGACACCACCCTTATGGCAGAAAGTGAAGAAGAACTAAAGAGCCTCTTGATGAAAGGGAAAGAGGAGAGTGAAAAAGTTGGCTTAAAGCTCAACATTCAGAAAACTAAGATCATGGCATCTGGTCCCATCACTTCATGGGAAATAGATGGGGAAACAGTGGAAACAGTGTCAGACTTTATTTTTCTAGGCTCTAAAATCACTGCATATGGTGATTGCAGCCATGAAATTAAAAGACGCTTACTCCTTGGAAGGAAGGTTATGGCCAACCTAGATAGCATATTTAAAAGCAGAGACATTCCTTTGCCAACAAAATTCCGTCTAGTCAATGATGTGGTTTTTCCAGTAGTCATGTATGGATGTGAGAGTTGGATGGTGAAGAAAGCTGAGTGCATAAGAATTGATGATTTTGAACTGTGGTGTTGCAGAAGATGCTTGAGAGTCCTTTGGACTGCAAGGAGATCCAACCAGTCCATCCTAAAGGAGATCAGTCCTGGATGTTCATTGGAAGGACTGATGTTGAAGCTGAAACTCCAATACTTTGGCCACCTCATGCGAAGAGCTGACTCACTGGAAAAGACCCTGATGCTGCGAAGGATTGGGGCAGGAGGAGAAGGGGACGACAGAGGATGAGATGGTTGGGTGGCATCACCGACTTGATGGACATAGGTTTGGGTAAACTCCGGGAGTTGGTGATGGACAGGGCGGCCTGGCGTGCTGCAATTCTTGGGGTCGCAAAGAGTCAGACACGACTGAGCAACTGAACTGAGTGTTTAAACAAAAAAAGGTAGTCAAATTGACCAGTCTGACTGATTTCCACTCTATTCATACATATACATGAACTCCTTAGTGAGGGTTATAATAATTCTTTCATGTAAAGCATTTAGAAACATTCCTGGAAGGTAAGTACTAAGTAAATATTTGCTATTATTTTCTTACTTCTGGTTCTTTTTTTTTTCCTTCCCTCTTTTTTCTTTTTGCTTACACAGATAATGTGTATGTGTAATTGCTAATGTGGTTAATAAGTATTAAGTGACTACAATTAAGATATTCTAACCTATGGCATCTTATACTTGTATCATCTTCAGCTTTATGTTCATTTTAATATTGGAATCTCTTTAAAATTCACTGACATCAAAATTCAACAATAAACCATTTAGTGTTTCAGAGGGAAGTAAATCCACCTTTTTTTAACTTTGTTTGTAGTTTCAGTAAAATTGTAAATAGAAGTTTAATTATAATATCTCAGAAAGTAAAAAATTCCTGAGTGTAAGAAAAGTCTCATTCCTATCAACAATAATAGGAAAAGCCATACACACTAACCTGAAAAAAAAAAATACCCAACCCAATTAAGACCCACGATGAGTTTTATTTTACCATGGGCATAATATAATAATAATAAGCATGTGCTTAGGAGCTAGAGAAACTGGAGCTGTTACCCTGATGTCCTAATTACTTGCTGTGTAGCTCTGAGTGGTTACCTACTCCTTAATCTCTCTCCTTGAAGATAAAATGGGAATCATAAAATCTTGCAAATGAAAAAAATCAGACAATCTATGATATGTGCAGAATGGTTGTTTAATGACCTGAGATATCAGATACATAAAATAGCATTAGTTTCATGTCATATCATTATTATGATTACAATCTTACAGTTTGCGATTAATTTATCAAAAATCAGCTTTATGGAGTTTGTTGGAATTGTCTCAGATGTTACTGCAGAGAAGTATTACACCACAGAAAAGTCAGATCTTTAGAAAAATGTTCACCTAAGTGCCCAGAGATAAGGATTCCATAGCCTACTGCCTTCAGTTCAGTTCAGTCACTCAGTCATGTCTGACTCTTTGCGACCCCATGAATTGCAGCACTCCAGGCCTTCCTGTCCATCACCAACTCCCAGAGTCCACCCAAACCCATGTCCATCGAGTTGGTGATGCCATCCAACCATCTCTTCCTCTGTCATCCACTTCTCCTCTTGCCCCCAATCCTACCCAGCATTAGGGTCGTTTCCAGTGAGTCAACTCTTCGCATGAGGTGGCCAAAGTATTGGAGTTTCAGCTTCAACATCAGTCCTTCCAATGAACACCCAGGATTGATCTCTTTTAGGATGGATTGATTGGATCTCCTTGCAGTCAAATGGACTCTCAAGAGTCTTCTCCAACACCACAGTTCACAAGCATCAATTCTGCGGCGTTCAGCTTTCTTCACCATCCAACTTTCACATCCATACATGACCACTGGAAAAACCATAGCCTTGACTACACGGACTTTTGTTGGCAAAGGAATGTCTCTGCTTTTAAATATGCTATCTAGGTTGGCCATAACCTTCCTTCCAAGGAGTAAGCGTCTTTTAATTTCATGGCTGCAATCACCATCTGCAGTGATTTTGGAGCCCCCCAAAAATAAAGTCTGACACTGTTTCCACTATTTCCCCATCTATTTCCCATGAAGTGATGGGACCAGATGCCATGATCTTAGTTTTCTGAATGTTGAGCTTTAAGCCAACTTTTTCACTCTCCTCTTTCACTTTCATCAAGAGGCTCTTTAGTTCTTATTCACTTTCTGCCATAAGGGTGGTGTCATCCGCATATCTGAGGTTATTGATATTTCTCCCGCAATCTTGATTACAGCTTGTGCCTTGCTGGGTGGCAATGGCAAATTAAAAATTTATAGAGCTGGAAGGGACCTTCAAATATCATGTAACAAATAACAAGTTCTCCTTTTTCCACAAATGAGGACCTGAAAAGTTTATGTAAATACCCATCTTGGACCAAATTGTAGACCCCTAGTTTCATAATAGTGCTATTCCCTTATTACTCTTTAGATTTTCCTTATAAAACGTGCAGAATCTCACAAACTTTCCCCTTAATTATATAGCCTGTGTTTATACACATATTTTCCTAAGCTTTATTGAAATTCTATTGCATGTTTGCAGACAGAAGGAAACAGAGTGTTGTTTTACTCAAACTCACTATTCAGCAGCTAGTATCACATAGTTGAAAAGTGAAAGTGAAAGTTGCTCCATTGTATCTGATTCTTTGTGACTCCATGGACTATACAGTCCATGGAATTCTCCAGGCCAGAATACTGGAGTGCGTAGCCTTTCCCTTCCTCAGGGGATCTTACAACCAAGGGATCAAACCCAGGTTTCCCACAATGCAGGTGGATTTTTTACCAGCTGAGCCACAAGGACTCATCACATAGATGAAGAGCAATGCAAATAAAATATCAGAATCCTACAATACTGAGACGAGGGTGTAATTGATTGGTTGTCAATTTTTTTTTAATTAAAGGCCAATAACTTTTAATTTTTGCATAGAAGGACGGCACATAGAGTGCAAGTTATTTAACTAGCATTGAATATCGTGAATGTATTAACAGTAAATATATTTTCAAACATATGTCATATTTATTTTATATTTCATAGAAGTCAAAGAATTCTTCCTTTCTTTTAAGGAAGATCTGCCTGGGGATATTTATTCCTGAACTTTTAAATTGAGCTAAGTTTTTTATCTAATCAAAATTGAAGTTCACATCGACAAATGAATGGATAAAAACCAATGGTGGATTCATGTCAAGGTATAGCAAAACAAATACAATATTGTAAAGTTAAAAAACAGAAAATAAACTAATTAAAATAAATTAATAAAAAAAAGTCATGGTACATTTACAGAGTGGAATATTAATCTATATAAAGGAATGAATTTGAGTCATTTGACCTGATGTGGATGAACTCAGTTATACAGAGTGAAGTAAGTCAGAAAGAAAACAAATATCATATATTAATGCATATGTATATGGAAATCTAGAAAAATGGTACTGATGAACTTATTTTCAGGGCAGGAATAAAATGCAGACATAGAGAATGGACTTGTGGACACAGATGGGGAAGGGAAGGGTGGGACAAATTGGGAGAGTAACATTGAAACATACACATTACTATGGGTGAAACACAGGGAGCTCAGCTCAGTGCGTTGTGATGATTGAGAGGAGTGGGATGGGGGTGGTGGGAAGGTGTTCAAGAGGAAAGGGATAAATGTATACTTATAGCTGATGCACATTGTTGTATGCCAGAAACCAACACAACATTGTAAAGCAATTATCCTCCAATTAAAAATAAATTTAAAAATTGAAGTTCATAAAAATAAAAAGACAGTTTAGAAGACAATAACCTCTCACAAAGCTCATTGATACTAATGATCCTTCACCTTTCAAAATTGGTATCCTAAGTGAAACAGAAAATTCCATCTTCAAAAATGGTCCATAAGAATATTTCTTTAGTTAGGTACAGACTGACTATATGTCAGTATTAAAATGAAAAAATCAAAAGTTCAACACATTAAATTTACCATCATACTAGGGCCATCAGAAAGCTTTTTGCAACTTTTGGAAGAAATTATTTACTGTTTATATCCTTTAATATGTATAGAAGTTTGGTATAATATTGACATTGTATTTATATCCAGCTTATGGGTAAAATATCTTTTAATGTTTGGCTATGTTATGTGCAACAATTAGGCATTTTAGTATGTATTAAAAATTTAGAATTCTAAGCCAGCACTGATTAAATTATTTATGGGTACCCATTTCTCCTTGGTGTTATGGGGAAAATGTCTTGTGTGTGTGTATGCATGTGTTTATGAGAAGACCTGTTATTTTCATTCATTCAAAAGAAAACCCATTATAATCTGATGCTGAAATCAAAGGCATATCCATCAGTATAGGTTCCAAAGTCAACTTCCAAACTGCAAAATCTAGTACATTACTGCTTTTTGAAATCTACAACATTCAACCTGTTGATCTCTTCCTCTGTTGGAAGCTCTTTTTTGGATACTGTGAAATTCTTCTCTGGTTTAATCTTTCACTCTGATATTTCCTATATGATTTTAAGATTATTTTCTCTCTACAGCTTAAAAGTTTGTTTTTACCTAAGCTTCCTTTCTTTTTCTTCCTTCTTACTTGTTTATTCATTAAGAAATCTCATACCTTTCTTAAAAGGTATTTTAGCACTCTAAAAAGTGCTAGTTTCTCAGCATGATGGTGAATAAGAGAAGTAAGAACTTAAGAGTTATATAGCTTAGAGCCTTTTGTGGATACAGACAAGTAAACATATCATTGAACTAAGATATTGGAAAAACATTGTGTGTTTTGGGAGCACATGGGAGGGTTCCTTAAGACAAATAAATGTAGAGGATGAAGGTTGTCAAGTAATTTATGCCATATGAAGTAACATCTAAATGGAGCTTGAAAGGATGAGTAACTGTTAGTCAATTAAAGAAAGGAAAGGACAGTATCCTGAAAAAATACTGTGTGTGACTCCTCAAAGGGGAGAGAGAACATAGTACATAGGAACAAAACAATCAAAGACAATAAGCATTCAGAGGGCTAAAGAGCCTCATATGATTATGAATGAAAAGTGGGACTGATGACTTCCCTGGTGGCTCAGAGGTTAAATATCTACCTGCTAATACAGGAGACACGGGTTAGATCTCTGGTCAGAGAAGATGCCACATGGCTCAGAACAACTAAGCCCATGCACCACAACTACTGAGCCTGTGCTCTAGAGCCTGGAAGCTGGAACTACTAAACCCATGTGCTGCAACTACTGAAGTCCTCATGCTCTAGAGCTCATGTTCTGCCACAAGCCCCGCAATGAGACGCCTATGCACCCCAACTAGAGAGTAGTCCTCACTTGCCACAACTAGAGAAAAGTCTATGCAGCAACAAAGACCCAGCACAGCCAAAAATATTTTTTTTAAAGTGGGGCTGAGGTTGGAATTGCTGCTTGGAAAAATTTTGGGTAAAATAGAAACAGGAAACATAAGCAGGATTGTGTAAGAACTATTGAGAGACGTGGCTTTTATCCAGAAGACAATAAGCATCCATTTTACTCTTAAATTCAAGAGCCACAAAATGATGAAGTTCATGGATATCACTCCATAATAGTTACTCCAACTTTATCTCCTCCCTCAAACTCACTTCAATCCTAGAGCCTTATACCCACGGTCCTAAGAAACTCACACTTGGAAATCTCAGAAGTCTCTCTACATTAAATGTCCGAATGTGACTTCCTCACCTTTCTCACGCTATCAAACCCTCTCTTCCTTGTTTTCTAAATGTCATGCCTTAAGAAAGACTCTAACCCTTTACCAAATTTAGAAAAGGAGGGTTCTCAACCATAATTGCCTTTCTTTGAGCCTCTCCTCCTGTTGTCAAGTGCTATTAATTTTGCTTCTTCAAAGCATTTAAAATCTGCTCAATCTCTTCTATATCCACAAGTTCCTTTTGATAAGATCATGATTATTTTTCACACTCATTATTGCAATAGACTGTTTCTTTTTTTTAATCTTTCCTGCATCATTTACAGTGCCACCAAGTGATTCCTCAAAAATAACAAATATTCCATTGCACTGGGACAGAACTAGGTTTAAGCAGGCTATTGACTCAAGATGGTTTGTCTTAAAGAACGAGGTCAACTTTTTCTCTCACTGCTTCTCCTTCCTCCCTCCTCCTCCTCCCCCTCTCTGTGTACGTAAAAACAGAAAACAATACCTTAATAAGTGATGAAATAAGGATATATATATATAACTATCATTGTACTTGGAATATCAATCCCACTTAAAACATTTCAACTGCTTTGATTCATGTGTTACGTTCAAATGTAGCATACTTCATGATGGGGAATCTATCTTATCATGCTCCATTCCCACTCTGTACTAAAGCAGTCTAAACTGCTGACAGTTCTTCAAATACATCATGCTTGTTCATACCTCTGTCTTTACACACAGTTCCCTATGCCCAGTTTGTCACAGGATCCTGCTATCCTTCTTTTCCTAATCATCTTTGATTCAAATCAAGCATCATGTTTAGCTAGCCTACCATATAAACCCTCATTATGGCCCAAACACAATAGGTACCTCTTCATAAGACCCTATCACACTACTTATCACACAATAATCACCTTATGTTTTCCATTCTGTATCCCTGATACCCAGCAGAGTTACTTACACCTAACAAATGTTTAATAAATTCTCATGAAAGGAGGGCATAAGGAAAGGAGGAAAGAAAGAAAAAACCACAGCTCTCATCATATAAGTAATTTATCATTTGGAAAAGTTGTTTCTGGTCAACATCTATCAGTGTTCCCTGGACCCAAATACTTTGGCATAATATCTCAGTAATTAATAATCCTATATAAGTTTAAGTAATCATGTTGAGAAATTATGTTAAAATTTACATTATGTAACTTACATCACGTTTTTGTCATTTTTGACCTAATGTAATTCTCTTGATAAACCTTGTTCCTCCTGCTTTTTGCATGTATACATCCTTTTGTCAGAAACGCTTTCAAGTACCCACTACGTGATCTCTCCCACAGGCACACATACTCATATAATTGCTAAATTCCAGGGAAGTCATCCCTTGAATTTCAGTTGGGTTCTGACTATTCCTTATCAATTCAGTTATGACACTGTCTGACTGTCTCAAATCAGCTAGTAAAAAGACCAATTCCTTCCTCTTTCATCATGGTCCATAATAAACCCAATGTGTGTCTTTCTTGGTAGCATTTAGAATCATAGAAGAGATGGTAAAAAAGTACATATTGACATCCCAGGATAAGTTACTTTGGTATTTTCAACCTACATTTCTTTTTTTTCAGCTCAAATTCTAGTAATGACTGCTTTCTCTATATGGAGCATTTAGCACAAATGGTATATTATTGTGTAGTCCACACAACTAAACCAATGTGCTTAAATGGATTCAACATCTCTGAAATGATTTTTCAGAAACCACTTTTCTTCTTAGCTACTCACTGAGTAGCTAAATTCCTTGCACCTCCCCTCCTAAGGTGAAAGTTAAATATGATTTTCCCAAATTATTATACCTATTTACTTGCCTATTTATAGATTCCAGGCTTTATGAAGATACACATTTGTTTTCTTGTTACTACATCACTGTTGTCTAAGAGACTAATTGACAGAAAGTTCTCAGTACACATTGATTTAGTGACTGAATTATCAATGAGAATATTTGTATTAATTATTCTTGACTGAAGTAGCTACTGCTGAGATGAAAGGATGACAAAATTTTTACTTAATAATTTTGCCTCGGAGCAGGCAAGATCTTAAGTTATTTTCCTCACAAGTCTTCAATCAATGGAAGAAAGTTTCCCTGTTGATCATTGTAAAGTTGACTGGCTCCACAAGAGCCATCTCCTACATTAATTAAAAATATAACCAAGCAAACAAACAAGACCAGATCAACAGTGTACCTTACTCACAGGAATACAAGAACACTTTGTATATGGTCCCAAGAGTATGGCTTAGAATTAGGCTTGGCATATTGTAAGGATTAATATTCACTAGCTCACAATTTACTAACACAGCTGGTTCTTATCATGATACTTTGATGGCTTGTGTATTATTTTCTATTGGTGCAATAAAAAATTACCACAAATGTAGTAGCTAAAACACCTTTCTTATTATTCTCTACAGGACAGAAGTCTGAGATGAGACGTACTGGGTTAAAGATCAGGTTGATATCTGGGCTATGTTTCTCTCTGGAGGCTCTAAGAGAGAATCTACTTGCTTACCCACTCAGGTTGCTGACAAAATTCAGTTCCTTGCCGTGGTAGGGCAGAGGTCCCTTTTACTTTGCTACCTATCAGCCAAGAGCTGTTTCTAGATTCTAGGAGTCACCTGTGTTCCTTTGCCCATCCACGCGCCTCCTTTTTCAAAATCAGCAATGAAACTGAATCTCTCATTTCTTATTTTTTCTCCTATCCTTGCATCTTTCTGAGCAACTCTCTGCCTTCCTCTCCCACTTTCAAAGGACCATGTGATTCCATTAGCTCCACATGGATAATATACCTATCATGAAATCCTTTAATTTCATCTCCAAAATCGCTTTTGTCATGAGGTAATATACTCATAATGTTAAAGTTAAGATGCGGACATCTTTGGGGACATTATTCTCCCTAGCACAACTTATTAAATAACTTGTGTTTTACCATAGGCCAATTTTGAACATTAATCTGAATAGTTAGTTCAATTTAAAGAACTTTTGAATTTGTGATTTTAGTAACTAATTCAGTTCAAGAATTCACCTTCGAAGATCAGAAATTTTCATATTTTTCTTATAAATCAAGTCAAAAGTTTTATGACACATTTTCTGATGAATCTGTGTTTCATCTACTATTGAATACCAACTAAGTAAAAGAGTCAAATATTTTAGGAAAATTATGATGCTCATTGACTAAAATGCTTACAATGTATTTTGTAATATAAATAAAACAATTTTTATTAATTATATTTGATATGTGGATTTCTACAGACCTAGTTTTGAGTTCTAGAATCAAGAATAAAATAATTATATTCATAACCACGTTTGACGTTAGCTATGATATTTTAAAATCAATTGTCTCAACTACTTGAGATGATATTTTAGTGCTGTAAAAACTTAGTCTCCTGCTGGCAGGGTATGGAGCTAACTGTGATTACTGAAACTCTAAATAAAGTTAATGAGCACAGGAATAGGAGTCCAGGGAAATGATTTCTTATCCCTCAATACCACCAGTAGCCTCCAAGGCTTTGAGTGCCTTCACACATAAAAGTGAGAATGTTTCATTGCATGAAATTTTAATTTTCTATGATTATAATTGTTTTCAAGTCAGTTCTTTAATGAATGTTTAGGTACAGATGAAATGAGATAAACGTTAACAGAAATTGTTATTCCCAATATAAAGATAGAAAAGTAAAAAGAATATACAGAAGAGTCTGTAAGTTTAATAATAGAAAAATACTGACTTCATGTTAAAACATAGGTTCTTGTTTCAATGTTATGTTGATCAGAGTTTGGTGGTACACCTGTGCGAGGTTTGAGGTCCATCAATATGCTCTAAAGCCAGTGTTAAAAAAAAAAAATCACTGCTCTGGGACCTAGCAGTTTTTTTTCTTGAATATATAGTAATCTTTAGAACATCCCTAAACTTTCCCTCTCGCTCATTCTAGCTATCTAATTAGTCGCCAAGTTTCTGAGCCTTACCTCCTCTTAAATCTATTCTTACCAACACTGCAGCATTACTCACCTGGCCTGTTGCAATACATTCCAACCACTCTAGTTAACAATACCCACCTGCACTGCCTTAACAAGTCCCTTACACAGTGGTTAAATCTGCTTTCAAAAATGTAATCATTCTCTGCTATCAATCTTGATATTGTTATAACTCAGTGAAAAAATGCACTGTCCCTGTGAATGCCTTTGGAAACTTCATTTATTTTACTGTGCTCAAGGAATCAGGAATCTGCTTATGAAGTCACTTCCTACCACAGCCTAACAGTAAATATCAACCAGACTCATTCCGAAAACCCTGCCTAGATTCTCAGTCTCTGGCTTAGGAGAACTTCATAGAATTTCAGGCAACTTCTTATCAGATTACTAAGTGCCAGAAAGTTTTCTTGCTATAAAGTATAAGATAGTAGAGAAGAAGTAAAATTAATACTTTGAAATATATCAACATATTTCATGCAACAGCTTAGGCTTTTTTTTAAACCCAAAGACACTAAACAGAATCCTTAGCCCTTTATACATTACACTATATGAATTTTAATAGTTTTAAAAATGTTTTACTTTTAAAGTCTATTGTTTTACCAACATTTTCTTCTTTTAACAGAGATTTTAATTATAAGATTTCTTGGAGAAGGAACTGAACTCATAGTACAAACCAGATGGATTCACAGAAGTAAAAGATGAATTCTGAGTTTCCTTTACAAGTCTAGGATTTCTTTTTTTCTCTTTTGAGAAGATTAGTGGAGCAGGATGCTTTTTATCTCTATGCACACAATGACCTGAAATTCATGGCTCTCTTAGGATGTGTAAAATTGGATGAGAGTTGAGTCCTTTCAGAGCCTAGTGAGAATTCCTATTATATCATTTTCATTGGGGTTTTATGGCTTTATTAATACTTGTTAGGAATCAACTTAAAGAACATGGTTTCTGTTTCTTAACCTGAGATTCATGAGCTCAGTGTTTTCTAAACTGTGTGAGATGGTTGAGGTTGTTGACTTACAAGTGCATTCCAAGACATAGTTAAACAGACTACTTTTTTAAGCCCAGTGTACTAAAATGTACATAAAGTAAAATTCACCCTCTCAAATTTCACTGAATTTTGGCAAAGACACACTGTCTTATAATTACCACCATAATAGAGATATAGAACATTTTAATTATGTGACAAAGTTCCCTCATCCCTGTTTGCAATCAATCCCTTTCTTCAACCCACAGCCTCTGGTAATTTTGATCTAATTTCTGTCTTTTTTTTTTTTTTCAGTTTTTTCCTTTTCATAATTTCATATAAATGGAAACATAATCAATGTTGTCTTTTGTGTCTAAATTGTTAAACATTAATAATTTTGATATTCATACATATCAGTGTACTTACTAGTATCTTGTAACTTATTTCTGAAAAACATCCATTGTATGGTTGTATTACAGTTGCTTTACTTATCATAAGACATACATTTGGGTTTCTAAATACTTAACAGTTTCCCAAAATGACTGTTCCATACTGCATCTCCATCAGGATCCTACTCTAGAACTTCTGAAGTAGAAGATTTTTAGATACCTTGAATCGGCATTTAAAAATAAAATCCAAGCTGATTATTACATATGTAAATTATGAGGTACCAGGATTCCTATCTCAAAGGTTACTATTCCTAACTATAACTATCATCATAATTATCAAGAAATATTTGTTGAATTAGTGAGCTTACCTATCACCTACACAAACATTATAGCTGTATAGTAAAATTGTACCATGCCTTAGTTTTCTATTGCCACTGTAAAATATTACCACAAACTTGATAGCTTAACACAAAATTTTCTAGAAGCATTTTGCAGAAATTCAAAATAGGTCTTACCGGGATGAACTCAAGGAGTTGGCAGGGTTACAAGATGACCTAGCAGAGAGTATTTCCTTATCTTTTCCAGCTTCTAGAGGTTGCCCATGTTCCTAGGATCATGGCTTTAATCCCCAACCTCAGAGTTGGCATGCTTCCTCTGACCATTCCTCCCTGTTTGTGCTCTCTTCTGGCTTCAGATGGGAAAGGTTCTCCCCTTTTAAGATCTCGTGTGATTAGATGGGGCCCACCTGGCCAATCCAAGCTGCTCTCCACCACTCAAAGTCCTTAACTGAATCCAACTGCAAAATCCCCTTTGCCTTGAGAATAACATATTCACAGCTTTCAAAGATCATCAAGGATATCTTTGAGGGCCATTATTCTGCCTACTACAGAATCTAAGCTTTTCATGAAATTATTAGAAAACATTGACAGTTTTTCTTTCTTATTAAAAGTCTAGACTTTGGTTCTACTTCATTGATTTAATAAAATTTGGAGTAAATTACCTAATCTCTTGAAATTTATATTTTTCTATCTATAATTAGAGGCATAAAAACAGCTTTTTATAATATAAAAAATTAGTTTTAAGTATAATATAATCCCAGGAATTTTGTTTATAACATTCTGGTTTGTTGAGTGAGTGTTTGAAAATATTAGGAATAACAGTGTTTGCATGATTATTGCCATTAGTCTTTTCTCTTTTAAACTACTGTCAGTTATGAGAGAACACAGTTTACTGAGCAGGCTTGGAGATATGCAGTGAAGAGATAGCATGCCTACATCTGGTGCTATCAGCTAAATGCAATTTGGCACTTATTTTAAGACAAAATATATTCCAAGTTAAAAAATACAATTTTGCCACATTTCTCAAAGCAATTAGACTATTAATATATGCTCCCTAAATAATCTGTTGATATGGGAAAATATTAAGAAGATACTTCTGAAATACCAAAATTACCTTATCAATATTTAAATGCATTTAGGAGTTATAATAAAGAAAGAAAAACCTGAAGTTTGAATTTAGAAAATGAAAGTTTCAACCCCGGGTCTACCATGTACTGATGTTCTGAAGGATTTGAGATAAATATGTAACTTCCTTAACCCTCAGTTTCCTCAACTGTAAAATGAAATTAACAATACCTCTGCCAGGAGTGTAATGTGTATCAAATAAGCAAGTAGTTAAAAACACATCAATTGTCAAAACTAGAGCCATCATCATTGTCAGCATTATTTTTATACTGTATATGCCACAAAGCACTTGGGGATCATAAAATAAGATGTTATACATAAGTCATCCAGGACAAGAATATGAAAATGTAAAACTTTCAATAAATGTATCATTATCATAATCAACCTATCTAAAAAGCTTTAAATTTTGTCCCATTTCAAGTATTGGCTAATTAATGATTCATAGATATGTTATATACAATGCACAACATAGCAATTTCATTCTTAGATATAAATCCAAAATAAATACTTACATGAGGAGACAAAGAAAATGTTCATAGAAGAACTATTTGTAATTGCAAAAATTTAGAAATGTATGTCCACCAGAAGAATGGGTAGCTAATTTGTGGAATTGTCTTTCAGTGGAATACTATTCAGTGTTGAAAATGAAGTAGAGCTGTATGAATGAAATAGGGGACCCACAAACATTAAACTAGGCTAATTAAAAAGGTTTCAAAGATATACATACAATGAGTATATATTAAGATATGGTGCCATTTATATAAACTGCTAAATCATTACATATATAGTGAAAGTAGAAAGAAATAAATGTTGAGTTGGTAATAGGGTTGTTGAATAAAACAGAGAATGCCCAGTGAAGGCTGAATTTCAGGTAAAAACCAACAATTTTTAGTACACATGTCTCATGCAATAGTTGGGACAACTAAGAAGTTTGGGGTGGTTTATTGGAAATTCACATTTTACTGGTGGCTTGTATCTTTGCTAAATCTGGCATCCTAATGGGGAAGGAAGAGCTGCATGGGGGCTTTGGTTGGATTGATGTCTTAGTTCTTAAGCTGGGTAAATGGGTATTTGTTGCATTATTCTTTATGCCATTTTCAAAGTCTTAAATATTTCATAGTATGTTAAAATATTAATAGGCAAAAATGAACCATTCACCAGAAGAAAATCCCTAGTTAAAAGATAAAACTAAGGACCAACGTCAACAACAGAGAATGAGGAAGGGTGACAGAAGATAAAGAAGTAACTAAAGCATATAAAATTTTAATTATGAAAAGAAATGGCAATAAAGTGATATCATGCTCTACTTTTGTCAACATTTTTGGCTTTTATCCCAAATCACTCTCACCTGAGAGGAAATAACTAATTAATTACAGAATTCAACCTAGAAAAGAAAACTGGGATTTTAGATGTTTTCCAAGACTCTGTACTGGTTTCAGTTACATTTCAACCAATGAAAATATATTTGGCCAAAAGTGAGAACTACAATAAATAGAATGTTTAAATCTATAAAACAAGATGCAGAGAGTTGGCCATCACTTACTTATTTTAAGCCTGGAAGAGGAAAACGTGAATAAATAAAAAAAAAATGAAATACACATTGACTTCTTAGTCAAAACTGGAAAATAGTGGCTCTCCATCATGGCTAAGGATCACATTAACATCACCTAGAGAGCTTAAAATAATATGACTGCCTGGGACTCACCTGTGAGCAAGTCTAATTTAAATGACCTGCAGGAGGAAACAAGTATTGGTAGTTTGTAAAGGTCCCCAGGTGATTCTAATATATGGTCAGTGTTGAGACCCATTGCTCTCAAACCTGAAAAGCCAATAAATACCTGTGTAGGAGGTAGTGTATAGCAGAAATGGTTGTTCTGTGAATGTAGGAGCTGGCTTATAAGAAAACAGATTCAAATATCAACTGACTCCATTAACTTTATATAAAAGATTTAATATGGGTGACAGGAAAACAAGTATTTGGAAGCACAATACCTCTTACATAGTTAGTGCTGAATAAACAGGTTTTCACTGAAATAGCTGAAGTCTGTAAATATCCCAGGATAATGATCCTTGTAACTTGTATGGTAACTTGAAGACTATCAGCAAAATACTAAGAAACAGAAAATGTCTAATTTCAAAATGTGTATAACAAAATCTTACTTTTTATCATAGAATGAAAATACTTCCATGTCTGCCAGCAACCCTCTGCTTTTACCACAATGAGATGGATTTAAGACAGTCAGTTTTTATTTCTACATGGGTAACATGAGCTTTGGTTTATGACCCTTTTTCCCCTAGCCTCATAATTAAATGACTAAATCCCATCTACAGCATTACCTACAGAACATGACTGGAGAAAGATTAGCCATTAAAGAGAGAGGGGATTGCTATAACGGCTTTTGAGGCCTATAACCACCCTCTCTCTTAGGAATTCTATTATGGCTGAGCATTTGTGTTATTGGTATTGAGCTCAATTCACATATATCAAGCTGTAAACTCCATTTACAGTCAATCCATATTTCTAAGCCTTCTCTAATAACTTATTTATTTGTGTGTTTCACTCTGGAAGAAGTTATATGCTTCGAAATATCTTCATTTGTTGCCAGGGACTGTGGAGCTTCCTTCAGTGGTACAAGAAAGCCTCTTATCCCTATTAACTAAAATCCAAACACCTGCTGTTTTACTTTTAGTTTTACTTAGAGCTTCATAAAACCTTATCATGATGATTCATGTGATTTCAGATCTACTTTCTGTTTAAAACAGCAATAATAACACATGCAATTGTTTCCCCTGGTGAAGAATGCTGATCAGGATCAGTTCCCCTAAATCAGAGTAAGCAGACATCAAGTACCAATGAATTTCATATATTTTTCTCTTTATAATCAAAAACAATTATATCACTAATGTGTGTTAATGTCTTTAAAATCAATGCTTTAGAAACAAAGAACTGGCCCAAGCTAAGCAGGTGACCACACATATCATCCAACTACACTACTCAATTAGTCATAAAACACATTTCTTTGACAAAATAGCTTGTAATGTTTGGTGAGCTTTCATTTTCTTCCTCTCCATTATGTCTAAGTGAAGGATTTTTCCTTTTTCCATGCTTAAATTCATTTCATTGACAACAGACATTGCAAACTCCTCAATGATTTCTGGGTGCCAAATGAATCTGTGTCAGAAGGCTCGGATAAAATCTGTCTACTCCTGGTGACCAAATTGATCCAGCTGCAGCACAAGATGAAAGAGATCATTCATCTAGGTTCGGCTTTGCCAGAGCCTGCTCCCTCCTACACATCCACCGTTTCTGAAAAGGAGCAAATAACTTTATCTTGCAACCAGAGCTGAGGATAGTTGAGTGTTTTCATTACCAATGGACATCAATGGCTTTGGGACATAATTAATCATGCTGAAATCACTTCATTATTTTAATGAGGTTTTCCTCTTTCCTCTAACTATGATAAAAAGTACACAGGAGGGAAATTCTTCTCACTATTTCTGAAACTAAAGGAGATTGAAGGATGTGGAATAGGAATACACAGAAAACTTGCAAAAGAGAGTCAGGTGTACCCATGGCGGCTGATTTCTCCCTTTGCTTCAACAAAAGGAAGTGTGATGAGGAGGTGACTTTGCAGACACTCTGAGTTCAGAGGCAACATGCCTGCTGGGGCCTTGGTGTGTGAAGCAAAGTGCTTTCATCCCAAACTCTTCAGAAGTCCTCTCTATCCTCAGGATTTGAGAGCATATTTTGTAAAAGAGAGGAAAGAAAAGAATACTTGTATCTATACTAACAATAGGTAAAAATAAATGACTTATTGTTCATCAAATCAGAGCTTCACTGTTCTCTAACAAATGAGTACGATCATTGTTATGATTAGAAAGTGGAAGAACATAGGGTAGTCTCTGACCACCTATGAGCATTCAGTTCAGTTCAGTCACTCAGTCATGTCTGACTCTGTGACCCCATGGACTGCAGCGCGCCAGGCTTCCCTGTCCATCACCAACTCCTGGAGCTTGCTCAAACTCATGTCCATCGAGTCAGTGATGCCATCCAACCATATCATTCTCTGTCGTCCCCTTCTCCTCCCACATTCTATCTTTCCCCAGCATCAGGGTCTTTTCCAATGAGTCAGTTCCTTTCATCAGGTGGCCAAAGTATTTGGAGTTTCAGCTCCAGCATCAGTCCTTTCAATGAATATTCAGGACTGATTTCCTTTAGGATGGACTTGGTGGATCTCCTTGCAGTCCAAGGGACTCTCAAGAGTCTTATCCAACACCACAGTTCAAAAGCATCAATTCTTTGGTACTCAGCTTTCCTTATAGTCCAACTCTCACATCCATACATGACTACTGGAAAAACCATAGCTTTGACTAGATGGACCTTTGTTGGCAAAGTAATGTCTCTGCTTTTTAATATGCTGTCTTGGTTAGTCATAACTTTTCTTCGAAGGAGCAAGCATCTTTTAATTTCATGGCTGGAGTCACCAACTGCAGTAATTTTGGAGCCCCCCAAAATAAATTCTGTCACTGTTTCCATTGTTTCCCCATCTATTCGCCATGAAGTGATGGCATTAATTAATTAATGTGAGCATTAGTATATATTATATATTGAAATGCTGAAACATTTTCTGCTGTATGAAAAAGAACTTCATTGAGATAAATTCTAAACAGCCAAGGAGCCTAGCTTCAGAAGACTGGTCAGCATTAAAGACTTTATTTTCCTGAAAGTAGTTGAGTCTCAAACTTCAGCATGAATCAGGAATTACAGGGACCTTGGATCTCTGGACCTGCCCACACAGTTTCTGATTCAGAAGGTCTGGGGTGGGACATGAGATTTTTTTTCTAACACATTTCCAGTTGTTGCTAAAGCTGCTAGTTCAGGAACCACACTCTGAGAACCAATTTTAAAATCACCATGTAGCACAACATCTATGTGTCATTTTGTATGACATTTTGTAGAAGTAACTAAGGCATGTCTTTGCATCTAAGGCCTCAGTATTTCTTCACTGTGAAGAGATTCTTTATAGTAAGATATGACCTCTAGGAAGTTTGAAATGTTAGACTGATACTGAAGTGTCTTGTTCTCCATTATCCAAAATGAATCGCTGTCATTAAACAAGTGAATGAAGCCACCGTTGTGGATCTCCAAGGACCTCTTACTCTTTCATATTCACTCCTACCATACTTACCATGTTAGAGAAAAATGTGTTCTATCATTTACTATGGCATTTCTGTGTTTATGGAATCTGTTTTCTTATAAATCAAAAGCTACAGATCTTTACAAAAATCTCAGATTTTTGTGTCATGTAGATTAAACCTAGGAAAAAACACACTATATTATGCAGTCAATTCAACTCAATTCCTCCTTTCTAATGACAGACACTGGGACCTAGCACAGAAGTACATTCTCAAGATCACACAGCTAAAATCAAAGGCAGAATTAGAGTCTCTGACTTTCCTTCCAATGCTCTATTTCACTCATGCATTACTTGCCTGTAGTTTCCCTCATTCATTAAGCAATGGTATTACACATATAAAATCTGTGTTATAATCTGCTGCTGCTGCTGCTACTGCTAAGTCGCTGCAGTCAGGTCCGACTCTGTGCGACCCCAGAGACAGAAGCCCACCAGGCTCCCCCGTCCCTAGGATTCTCCAGGCAAGAACAATGGAGTGGGTTGCCATTTCCTTCTCCAATGCATGAAAGTGAAAAGTGAAAGTGAAGTCGCTCAGTCGTGCCGACTCTTAACGACCCCATAGACTGCAGCCTACCAGGCTCCTCCATCCATGGGACTTTCCAGGCAAGAGTACTGGAGTGGGTTGCCATTGCCTTCTCCGGTGTTATAATCTGCTAGGCCATAAATGTACAAAAGACAGAAAGGAAGATTGGACCTAACATTTTCTTAGAGACTACTCTGTGCTAAGCACTGTGTCAAGGGAGGGTACCTACTGTGGTTTCCCATTTAATCTTCATGGCTACTTTGAGAAGTATTGCCATCCCTATAGTTACTAATGAGCAAACTTTTATTGGCTAAAAGTATTCTGACTCCACATTTAATAATCTTAATATCATAAGACATTGTTCCTGTCCAAGAGAAAATCGAAAACCTAAACAGATTTGAACACAAATAATTTCAATGAAATGTCCTAAGAACCATAAAAGAGATAGAAATGAAGGAAGAAGCAGCAAACACTGCCTATGAAAGGATGCTAGCAAAGCTGACATTTACTGGTCATGTATTACATACAAGGAGACTAATGTATACCAGTCTGATTTGATCCTTTCAACAACCCTGTGCAGAAGATATCATGAGCCCCATTTTACAAGGAAAAAGAAAAATGGAAAATAGAAATAGAAAGGAACATGCCCAAAGCTGCAAAGCAGATCTGTGTTTGATGGCAAAGTGTAACTCCCAAGCCCATAGCTTTCCCATGCATTCTGCTTTACATTATGTATGCTACGCCAGCATCTGCCTCTCACTTTCCTATCCTAAAATACACAAAAACCCCTGGTATGTGGATTGCTCTGCTATTTACGTGCATGTCGTCAGTAAACTTCCACTCTTTTCTAGGAGTCCATCCTGTGCCTCCAAGCAGCTGCTCAGAGAGCACTGGTACTGCAAGCTGAAGAAGCGCTTGCACCACTAAAGGTTTTACTGGCAAATTTTTACCCTTCCCAGATGCTTCAGTCCATGATGTCTTAGGATGTTTTCTTTCCTTTTGACAGTCGTATCATTACAAGCTTCACTCTCAAATGGACCAGAATAGCGGAGAGATAGAAAGCGCTCTCCTAGGAGAACCACAAACAAAATGGCATTCCAAGAGCATTACTTTCAGAGAGAAATGTATTCACTCAGAAGATGAATAGAGTTGATAAACTTGGCGTCTCTAAAGACTTTCCCAAACTTGCACTTTCAAAAAATTAATAATACAAAGGAGAGCGCTTTAGGAAACCAGTGGTACAGGAACTGCATTCTGTTTTGTTAGAGAAAGATAGGCTTCCCTCCCAGGGTAACAAGGTTTTTCACAGCTATCAGCCCTCCAGACTGATTAGATATAGTTAAACCCATCATGGCCAGGCAGGGTCTGTTGATTCCTGGGCGGATTGAGGGACTCTGGGAGCACAGGGCCCTGTGCATGCGGAGAACATTATCCTGGACTGCTGAATGATGCCTCCTGACTGCTGCCTGCTTCTGTGTCACTTTGCTCTTCTGACAATGCCATGAGGGACTGTGAGCTTTAATAACCTCCAGAGACTAATAATGCAAGTGCTAATCGTTAGCATCTCCCAGAATTCTTGTAGTTCTCATCTCCTCCAGATTCTCCAGCTGCTGTTTGTGTAATTGAAGAAAACGACAGAGCCAAAGGGAGGCAATTTATCTTATGAGCTTCCCCGTAGCAGTGCGACCTAGCTGGGTTGCATAACAAAAATTCAGGCAGAGGAAATAATTGATCATCAGGGGCCTGTGGGTGTGGTATTTCCTCTTAAAATAGATCTGAATTGAAAGGGAGGGAGAAAAAAGTAGTTTTAAGAGGAATTAAAAATCTTTAGACTTTAAAGCCATCTTGAAGAGGCATCTTCCCACTGGAAAAAGCAACCTCAGCAGAGAGACACACAGCTATATTTATTATTCAAGGCTAATAAATACCAAGGAGTGACTGACGTCTTAGGCTAAATAGGTCTATCTTGTGCTCACTGAATTTTAATCACCAAGTTGAAAGGGTACTGAGAGATTATCAATTTAATATAACCAGTTAGATGCAGAGTATAAAATATGATACAAGCATCCTGACACCCTCTCAACATTGATCCTGCTGTTATTATATGGCCTATAACAGTAAAGTTATAATAATAGCCTCTAGAGAACGGAAGTCAAGAAACTGCTGGCCCGAAGGACAGCTATCCATTACATACAGAACACTCTTTTAGAAAACTCTCCAGATATATACATGTAAATACAGGGGGTCCAGGAATGTTTCTGGTTTTTCAGTTTATCTGATACCTCAAGAGGCACTAGTGGATAAATAAAAGCAGCAAGAAAAAAGTGACAGTGGCATCAACTTAGCAATGATCAGTTTCAACATCATGTGGAAAGTTGTTAGAAATGCTGAACCTTGAGCCTAGCTCCAGACCTATTGAATGATAGTTTGCATTTTCACTGGACCATACAAATTCTGTGGGTAACATGTTTACAATCTTCTGTTGCTTCTCCTTCTAAAAGACTCCCTTTCATTTCTTGGGTCTGCACAAAATATTCTCTGCACCAAAATATTTGAATACTTTAGGGAAACCCACTCAAAGAAAAAAATTAAGTATACAAGTGGAGAAAGCAGTCCTTGCTAGAATTTGAGCTTAAAAAAAAGAAATGTAGGCTGAAAACAGTGAAGTAACTTATCTTGGTATGTCAATATATACTGTTTTAGCATCTGTTTTATGATTGTAAATACTACCAAGAAATACACAACTAGATTTCTTATGGACTAGGATGAAAAAGGAAGAATTTTTTTTTTTTTTAGCAAGCATACTTGAAGTATCAACTGGGGTCTGATCTGCAGCAACATGGATGGACTTGAAGGGCATTCAGTTCAGTTCAGTTGCTCAGTCGTATCTGACTCTTTATGATCCCATGGACTGTAGCACGGCAGGCTTCCCTATCACCAACTCCCAGAGTTTACTCAAACTCATGTCCATCAAGCTGGTGATGCCATCCAACCATTTCATTCTCTGTCGTCCCCTTCTCCTCCTGCCTTCAATCTTTCCCAACATCAGGGTCTTTTCAAATGAGACAGTTCCTCACATCAGGTGGCCAAAATGTTGGAGTTTCAGCTTTAGCATCAGTCCTTCCAATGAATATTCAGGACTGATTTCCTTTAGGATGGACTGGTTGGATCTCCTTGCAGTCCAAGGGACTCTCAAGCATCTTCTGCAATACCACAGTTCAAAAGCATCAATTCTTACGCACTCAGCTTTCTTTATAGTCCAACTCTCACATCCATACATGACTACTGGAAACCATAGCTTTGACTAGATGGATCATGTTGGCAAAATAAAGCCTCTGCTTTTTAATATGCTGTCTAGTTTGGTCATAGCTTTTCCTCCAAGGAGCAAGCATCTTTTAATTTCATGGCTGCAATCACCAACTTCAGTGATTTTGGAGCCCCCCCCAAAAATAAAGTCTGTCAGTTTCCACTGTTTCTCCAGCTATTTGTCGTGAAGTAATGGGACCAGATGTCATAATCTTAGTTTTCTGAATGTTGAGCTTTAAACTAACTTTTTCACTCTCCTCTTTCACTTTCATCAAGAGGCTCTTTAGTTCTTCTTCGCTTTCTGCCATAGGATGGTGCCATCTCCATATCTGAGGTTATTGATATTTCTCCCAGCAATCTTTCTTGCTTCATCCAGTCCAGCATTTCTCATGATGTACTCTGCATATAAGTTAAGGAAGCATGATGACAATATACAGCCTTTACGTACTCCTTTCCTAACATGAAACCAGTCAGTTGTTCCATGTCTGGTTCTAATTGTTGTTTCTTGATCTGCATACAAATTTCTCAGGAGGCAGGTCATGTGGTCTGATATTCCGATCTCTTTCAGAATTTTCCACAGTTTGTTATGATCCACACAGTCAAAGGCCTTGGCGTAGTCAATAAAACAGAAGTAGATGTTTATCTGGAACTCTCTCACTTTTTCAGTGATCCACGGATGTTGGCAATTTGATCTTTGGTTCCTCTGCCTTTTCTAAATCCAGCTTGGACATCTGGAAGTTCACGACTCACGTACTGTTGAAGCCTGGCTTGGAGAATTTTGAGCATTACTTTACTAGCGTGTGAGATGAGTGCAATTGTATGGTGGTTTGAGCATTCTTTGGACATTATGCTGAGTGAAATAAGTCAGAGAAAGACAAATAATGTATCATATCACTTATGCATTGAATCTAAAAAACACAGCAAACTAGTGAATATAACAAAAAAGAAACAGACTCAGATACAAAGAACGAACTAATGATTACCAGAGGGAAGAGGACTATGAGGGGCACTTTCAGGGTGGGGGAGTGGAAGGTACACACTGTTGGATATAAGATTTTCTCAAGGATGTATTGTACAACATTGGGAATATAACCAATATTCTATAGTAACTGTAAATGGAAAATAACCTTTCAATATTTCGTATAATTTTTAATTAAATAAAGAATTACTGGGGTCTGATATATTATAGTAGGACACTAGAAAATCCTTTTATGCATTTTATGGGCTTACCCACAAGTTTTCTGTATATATATACACATATGTATGTATATTTTCCCAGGTTCCATTTCATTTTTCATCTTTGTGCTCTGCACTGTCCTTCAGGCAGCATCATCCCTACTTGCCTCTTCTTGAATGAAGGGTACATGACACCCACTTCAGGTGCTAATGCTAGTAAGATTCCAGTACAGATTCCAGTACTAAGATTCAACTGCTATCAGAGTCCATTGATGGAGTTCCACTTCACCACAAACTACTTCTCATCTAGGCCTCACTTAGCAAAATCTCCCTTCATTTGACATTACTTCAAGCCACCTTTCTTACTGGTACTTCCTTCCTTATTGTTTTATTAGGTCTGCTGATGGAGAAAAGAGATCGTTCATGATAAGGCTACATCAGGGTGAGTCAGGTAATCACGCTGGACTGATTAAAGACAGAGGAAGCTAAACAAAATGTGCTTTTAATATGGACCTCTGAAAGCATTTATGTTACTGAGGCCATAAACTTGCTAAGTGTATCACCTCCAGTTCCAATATACCTTACTCAGAAAAAAAAGATTAGAAACAGGAAATCTAAAAGGCTATTTTCAACTAATTTGCATTAACATCTTTATGCACAGACAATTTTAAAAATATCAAATAAAAGCCCACAGCCAAAATATTGAAGAACTCTTACACTGCTCTTTATAGGAGTTGTTTTCTCATGAATTTCCAAAGAAAATAATAATATAAAAAAGTAATAATCTAGAAAAATCATAATTATATGCCAAGTCCTACTAATTCATATTTCAGTGGGCTATTTGTGTAAAGTAAGATGGTCTCTTAGTAAGATAGTCTCTTAATATTTAGTAAGACTAAATATAAAAATAAAAAAAAAACTAAGCTCATGGCATGTGGCCCCATTATTGCATGGCAAATAGAATGGGAAGGTGAAAGTAGTGACAGATTTCCTATTTTGGGCTCCAAAATCACTGTGGATGGTAACTGCAGCCATGAAATCAAAAGATGATGGCTTCTTGGCAGGAAAGTGATGACAAACCAGGACAGTATGTTGAAAAGCAGAGACATTACTCTGCCGACGAAGGTCCATATAGTCAAGGCTATGGTCTTCCCAGCAGTCACAAATGGTTGTGGGTTGGACCACAAAGAATGCAGAGTGCCAAAGAATGAATGCCTTCAAACTGTGGTGCTGGAGAAGACTCCTAAAAGTCCCTTGAATAGCAAGGAGATCAAACCTGTCAAATTTAAGGGAGACCAACCTGAATATTCACTGGAAGGACTGATGCTGAAGGTGAAACTCCAATATTTTGGTCATCTGATGGGAACAGCTGACTCATTGGAAAATCCCTGATGCTGGGAAAGATTGAGGGCAGGAGGAGAAGGCGTCAGAGGATGAGATGGCTGGATGGCATCAACAATGCAATGAATATGAACTAGAGCAAACTCCAGGAGATGGTGAGGGACAGGGTGGCCTGACATGCTGCAGTCCATGGGGTCGCAAAGAGTCAGATATGACTGGGTAACTGAAAAACAACAACAACAACAAAAGATGGTCTCAATTCTAAATAATGTAAGTGAAACAAAAGGATATGGGAACAAGATAGGAAAAGAGGCAGAATAACAGGGATGTAATCTCAAAGATGAGAGCTTTTCTTGTGAAACCACTTTAGTGGTCCCAGATGAAAACAAAATCTATGGCAAAATTCACAAGAAATTAGAAATTCATGGATTTTTTGCCTCTAATTTTAATATGCATTTGTCCATATTACTGAGACTTGGCATACTGCAGAACAGTCAAATAAAGACTTGAAGTGAGCTATCTACAAAACAGAAATAGACTCATGGACATAGAGAACAGACATTGTTGCCAAGGGGGGGTGGGTTGGGGCAGGGATGGTGGAAGTTTGGGATTTGCAGGTGCAAACTTGTATATATAGAATGGATAAACAACAAGGGCTGACTGTATAGCACAGGTAACTATATTCAATATCCTATGATAACCATAATAGAAAAGAATATGAAAAATTATGTATATATATATATATATATGTATATGTGAATCACTTTGCTGTATAGCAGAAATTAACACAACATTGTAAATTAACTATACTTCAATAAAAAAATTTGAAGTGAGAAAATGCATCTAATGTCCTATTCTTCACAGGCTTTAGAAATTGCAGAGGAATTGCTACAATTTCCAGTTAAACAATTTCATCGTAAATTTGGCTGTGTACACTGGGATCATTATTTGAAGTGGTAACACTAAGTTTTAAGCACAAGATTAACTTAGAACACTGTCCTTTACAAGAGATTTGGAAACAGACCATAGGAAACTCTTAATCATACCAAATTAGCAAATTCTTTGGATTTTAGCTAATTTTCTAAAATGTATTAAACTCATTTGACCAAAAAAAAAAAAAACAACCTCTTAGATTTAAAAAATAGTCAATGTCAAGTGAGAGTTTCTTGGCTTTCTCAAGTCTAATATTTCCCTCTACTTTAACTTTCAACAAGCAGGACAATGTCGTAGGCTACTTCATCGATATAAAATATTGCAGCTCTAAGATTAAATCTCCCTCTTGATCATAACATCCTTTTTCTTTTTTTCTTTCTTACATATCCTCATTTTGACCACTTCTTCCAGCTTCATCAGGACCTCTTGCTCCATGACTCTCTGTTTACCCCCAGTGAGGAGTTCCACTGGTTCCCCAGTGCATCCTAGAGCCCATTAGTCATTCACGCATCCCTGAATTCTTTCAGAGGATCATCATATGGTGCCAATCCTCAACCATATATAAGTCCAGTACTTTCATGATTGACTGAAGCAGTGAGGTCACCCATCAGTGCTAGATCTTGGTGAGATACCACTAACTGCTGCCTTATTTTTTCTTTACCTCCCTTATCTACTCATTTACTCCCTTTCCAGACTGAACAAAGTAATTAAGAGACTCATAAAACTGGTCTAGATGGAATCACTGCAATCCATGTTTGTCTCCTCTCGGCCGCCTCCTCAGAATTCTTACAAATTGCTGCATTTTCCTCACGACTTCCTCATTTTCCTCATGTCTTTCTCATGTCTGACAGAAGCTATTTGCTCATTCTTTAAAGTGTTTACATTCTCTTTCCTTTGTTCTTCACAATTTATCCTCTTCCTTTCTGGGGGAAAAAAAAGAAAGCGTCTATTTCACAAGAATTTCCTTGACTTTCTCCACATTCTTCCTCTAAATACTCCTGTTTTCAGTAAACTTCCATTTCCCTCATCAGCAAAGCTAATTCCTCTTTCAAGATTCTCAGGGGCCTGTTTCCTCCCATTATTCTCATTCTTATAACTTCAACTGTTCCTTTGAATTGGTCTTTGCTCTCTCCTGCCCTAAAAGAAATGATTCCTTTATTTTATTAAGCAGAAATTAAGGAAGGGCTTCCCTTGTAGCTCAGTTGGTAAAGAATCTTCTGGTAATGCAGGAGACCTGGATTCAATTCCTGGGTTGGGAAGATCCTCTGGAGAAGGATATGGCTTCTCCAGCTCTTGCCTGGAGAATCCCATGGACAGAGGTGTCCATGGTGTCGCCAGAGTCAGACATGACTTAGTGATTAACCACCACCACAAGGAAGGCTTCAATAGTACGTGAACCGAGAACTTTCAGATGTACAAGCTGGATTTAGAAAAGGCAGAGGAATCAGAGATCTAATTGCCAACATCCCTTGGATAACAGAAAAAGCTAGAAAATTTCAGAAAAAACATCTACTTCTGCTTTATTAACTACACAACAGCTTTTGATTGTGTGGATCACAACAAACTGTGGAAAATTCTTAAAGAGATGGGAATAAGAGAGCACCTTACCTGATTCCTGAGAAATCTGCATGCAGGTCAAGAAACTACAGTTAGAACGAGGCATAGAACAATGGAATGGTTCCAAATTAGGAAAGGAGTATGTCAAGGCTGTATATTTTCATCATGCTTATTTAACTTATATGCAGAGTACATTATGCAAAATGCCAGACTGGATGAAGCAAAGCTGGAATCAAGATTGCCGTGAGAAATATCAGTAAACTCAGATATGCAGATGACACCACCCTTATGGCAGAAAGTGAAGAAGAACTAACGAGCCTCTTGATGAGGGTGAGAGAGAATGAAAAAGCTGGCTTAAAACTCAACATTTAAAAAACTAAGATAATGGCATTGGGTCCCATCACTTCATGGTAAATAGATGGGGAAACAATGGAAGAAGTGACAGACTATACTTTCTTGGGCTCCAAAATCATGTAGACAGTGACTGCAGCCATGAAATTAAAAAACATTTGCTCCTTGGAAGAAAAGCTATGACAAACCTAGATAGCATATTAAAAAGCAGAGATATTACTTTGTCAACAAAATTCTCTGTAGTCAAACCTATGGTTTTTCCAGTAGTCATGTATAGATGTGAGAGTTGGACCATAAAGAAAGTTGAGCACCAAAGTATTGATGCGTTTGAACTGCGGTGCTGGAGAAGACTCTTGAGAGTCCCTTGGACTGCAAGCAGATAGAGCCAGTCAATCCTAAAGGAAATCAACACTGAATATTCACTGGTAGGACTGATGTTGGAGCTGAAGCTCCCATACTTTGTCCACCTGATGTGAAGAGCCGACTCACTGAAAAAGACCCTGATGCTGGGAAAGATTGAAGCAGGAGGAGAAGGGGATGACAGAGGATGCGATGGTTGGATGGCATCACTAACTCAGTGGAGATGAGTATGAGCAAGCCTCCAGAGATGGTGAAGGACAGAGAAGCCTGGCATGCTGCAGTCCATCGGGTTGCAAAGACTTTTACATGAGTGAGAGACTGAACAACAACAACAAGGAAGTGATGGAACTCACCATAATCTGGACAGATCTCTGAAGTATCAGGTTCCTTACCAGCAAAGTCTAACAGTGTCTAGCTGCTCTGAGAAGAAAGTGAAGCTACAAAGAGTCTGGACCAAGAGGATACAGAAAGATTCAGGAACTGAGGTCAATTAAGCTTGTGAGAGCTAGATACAAAATTTCTTAATACCTAATTTCTAAGGGATTAACTGAAAAGTAAGATCATATATACATACAAATTTCATGAAGTCTCCTTTTATGGAATTTCCTCGTTATACTTTTGATCAGGGAATTTCAAGCCAAATGGAAACTTGATATGTAGTTATACTAAATATATACAATTCTATAAGTCTTTACATTGATTCCTGAAGATAGAAATATTTAGTTAGCCGTTGGCTCATCATCAACCATAGTAGACATGGATACATGGAGCCGATAGGGTAAAATGTTCTCTTTAACTTCCCATTTGCATATTGTCCTTTAACAAAGCAACGTAACTGAATCAATGTTGTTTGAAATAAAATTGGGCATTTTCATTCCAAAACCAATTTTCATTAGCACACTAAGAAATTTCTTCTAGCTCGTCTTGTTCATTAAAAGAAATACTAGAAAATCAAAACCAGAAATTTAAACATTAAATAATAAACCATCTGTGAAAAGGACTTTGTTTAGACTTTCTGTTTCTGACAACGATAACATATGTTAGGAGGCTTCCACATCGTATGGTAACAGTTTACTCTGACACCTTACCAAACAACCAAATCTCTCATATTTGGTTTCTGCAAAAAATGGATAGAGAGCATATCCATCAGACTTCTGTTCTTGGAGTGATATGGAGACCACCCTCACACATATATATTTTTTTCATATAATTGAGAACTATCCATATCAGTGAACCTCTTCATTTTATTATGTGTAGTAATTCTCGTTTCAGGCATATACCTCCAGTAAGTGTTTGCTGTTTTGAAAGACAGAGTCATGTATGTGTGTTTAAGTATTTATTTTTTGTTCCAGAATGACCGCAGAATTAGCTCTTACAGTCTTCAAATATGAAAATGCCATGAAAATGAGGTCAGGACTTAAATTTCTTCTCACAGTGTCTTTTCTTATCCCTCTGCCATCCTTCAGGAAACTGCTGAACACTCTATCTCTCCCCTCCTGCCTCCTTTTGACCATATAGATACTCTAATATATTTTCAGCTCCAGGTAATCTTTGAGGCAATTGTGTAAATCCTTTATCTTAAAAAAAAAAATGTTAGTTTTGAATGAGTATGGCTATGAACAGTAAACCCAGCTGAAATCATTTTTTATGCCCTAGGCACCAACGCCCCAAGCACATGAAGGAAATAAGGTGTAGACTTTAACTTAACAGAATGAATATTCTTATTTTAAGAAACATAACAAGGTTTATTGTATTACAAACATTCCACAGGTAAAAATAAAGTATTTTTTCCTCATTTCAGCGGGCTTCTGAGTAGATGAGCTGCTTAAAGCAGTGACACTTGCTGCACATATGTTAAAAAAGCTGCCAGATGATGGCTGGCCCAAGGATAACACAGGACACTCCTATGGTGTGTAAGAGAAAGGAATGGGAGAGAGAGAGACTGATGCAGAACTGACAGTCCTGATAGGAGCAGATGGTGGTGAATACTCACAGAGATTTTTAATACACACCACTCCTTATTCCAAGCTATTGTATGGGGACTTCCTGTATACCAGAGCTTTCAAAGCTAATTGCCTTTGTATCTGCTGCCATAACTGTGTTTGTCCAAGGGGAAGCTGGGGGTGAGGGGACAGAATAGTGTGGAGTGTGGACTTCCCAGCACTCTACTACTTCCTTATTCAACCTTCTATTAATTATGTAATTTCACAGTTCAGAGATTTCAGAAGGTGCAGCCAGGAATAAATCAGATGCCCTTTGGGGTTAGAAAGCAAAGAGAAAAAGAAAGAAGGGAGGGCAAGGGTTGAAAAAGGTTATGCTTATCTTCACTGAGAAGCTGTGAATCAAGCTCAGTATTGAAAATTATCTAGATAAGAAAGCATCAGAGGGTATTCAGAGAAAAGTTAGGAAAGATTGGGGAGTTTCTGCTGAAACTGTATATGAACTCCTGATGACATGTGCTTCCTGGACGTCTTCTATGGGAGATTGTCATCTTCAAAGCACTTGTTGCTCATCATTTGTCCTTGCTGAGCACCCACAGTGTGCCACTGAGAGCTATAAAGGATGGACAAGACAGTGTATTGGTCAGGGTTGTCCAGAGAAACAGAACCAATATACATGTAGATACACAGAGATTTATTTTAAGGAATTGGATCATGTAATCTAGGAGACAGATAAATCAAAATTTACAGAATAGGCCCAACAGGCTGGAGATCCAGAGAATAGTTGGTATCACAGCTCCAGTCTGAAGGTGGGCTAAAGGCAGAACTCCCTCTTTCACGGGGGACCTTGTTCTTTTCTTTCTCAAAGATTTCAACTGACTTGAATGAGGCCACTCATACTTTAGAGGGTAATCTGCTTCCCTCAGCCTACTGATTTAAATGTTAATCTCTTGGCTCAGATAGTAAAGAATCTGTCTGCAATGCAGGAGACTCAGGTTCAATCCTTGGGTTGGGAAGATCCCCTAGAGAAGGGAATGACTACCCACTCCAGTATTCTTGTTTGGAGAATTCCATCGACAGAAGAGTCTGGTGGGCTACAGTCAGTCCTTGCGGTCACAGAGTCAGATATGACTGATCAACTGACACTCTTAAAAAAAAAAAAAAACCTTTATATACCTTAATAGTAATATCTAATTGGCGTTTGACTAAATATATGGGTTACATGGCCTAACCAATTAGACACATAAATTTAATCATCACACACGATCACCCTCCTTTAACTTTTTAAAAATAAAATGAACCTCCAAAGTGCATCTCATTTTCACTTACATGAAAAAGCCTCTCTTCTGTGAAGATCTTGTTCAAAAAACTAAACTTTATGAGCTCTGTTTCCCAGGGATATTCTCTAAATATTGTTTTACTCAAAAAAATAAGACTTCTGAAATAGCAAAAAAACTCACCAGTGTTTTCTTTTAACATTCAAAATTACCTTTCTCATCAAACTTCTCCGTTGTAGGGAATGAACTCAAATGAAAGCAAATGGTTTTGCTTTCATAACATTGGGGATTTTCAAAGACCTTGTTAATGTAAGATTTAATGTTTCAGCCTTGGTTATTTAAAAAGTCAACATAATTGGAATAGTGTACGTGGAAGAAGTAGAAGAAAGAGTGTATGAGGCAGGAGAATTTCTTGACTATTTCAATCCTTGAAACTGAAATTGCCATTGTATATAATACATTGAAATTTTCTATCTATAGAGATTCTGAGTAAGAAAGAAATATGCTATGTTCCTTTAACTAAACAAGTGTGAATAATAAATATAAAATTAGGACTTCCCTGGTGGTACAGTGGATAAGAATCCTCCTGCCAATTCAGGGGACACAGGTTTGATCCCTGGTCTGGGAAAATTCCACATGCCTCAGGGCAACTAAAGTCCTTGCACCACAACTACTGGAGCCCATGTGCTCCAGAGTCCATGGTCCACAACAAGAGAAGGTACTTCAATGAAAAGAAACCTGTGCACCACAACGAAAAGTAGCCCCCACTCACTGCAGCTAGAGAAAGCTCTGGGGCAGCAATGAAGACGCAGCACAACCAAAAACCAATCAATAAATAAGTTTTTAAAAATATGACTTCACAATTACATATATATATATATAATTACAATTTATTATGGGTGATGCTTTCTTTTTTACAAACAATGTCATCTCATTGTGATTTGTTCATTTGGCCTCACCAAACTTTCCTAAGCCATGCGGGGTAACTACTGTTAGACCATGCTTCAGAATTGGCAGATGAGGTTCACAGTGATTATGAAATTTGCTTTTGGCTACCTGGCTGGTATGTGGAAAAACAGGATTTAAACTGCATCCACCTCATTCTCAATCTAAGGAGCTTAAGGGCTGAGCAGATGTATATTAAGCTTCAGATATGTGCATCAATGTGCTCATTTCTCAAATGTGAATAACATGGCACTGCTCAGAATTGTTTTGAAAATTATATATAAGATAACGCAGGAGGAGTGGGTAGCACTTGGCATATGGGAAATACTGAATCTTTGACAGCCTTTAGAACTATTAACCATCAACTGCCAAAACAATGGCTAAGTAGACTGTGGAGGGAGAGGTAGGTGAGCCTGCAGCTCTAACATCTAGAAAAGAGACTGTGTTCTGCACTTCAATGTTCCTCAGTGGAGCTGTTCCCAGCCATGTAGACTACAATGTTGTCCATGAGAAAAGTATGTCTCCTTGGAGTTGAGCAATGTCTCTGCTTATCAAGGCACTACAGAAGCAGCTGTCACTTTATTGTTGGTGACCAAAATGTTAGCAAAGGTGAAAACAGGAGCCCTAAAAAAAAGGAAATGGTGAGGACATAGCCAGTCAGAGCAGCACACACCATATCCCAGTCCTTAAGGTATCTGCTGTCAAATAGGAAGGAGAATCTCTTCACGTGACTCTTAGCCATCTGTGTATCTTCTTTAGAGAAATGTCTATATAGGTCTTCTGCCCATCTTTTGACTGGGATGTTTGTTTTTGATATTGAGCTGTATGAGCTGTTTATATTGACAGATGAATAGATAAAGAAGATATGGTACATATATACAATGGAATATTACTCAGTCATAAAAAGGAACAAATTTGGGTCATTTGCAGAGACATGGATGGACCTGGAGTCTGTATATAGAGTGAAGGAAGTCAGAAAGAGAAAAACAAGTATTGTATACTAATGCATATATATGGAATCTAGAAGAACCTATTTGCAGGGCAGGAACAGAGAGGCAGATCTAGAGAACAGACAAGTGGACATAGCAGGGTGGGGCAGATGAACTGGAAGGTTGGGACTTACATATACACACTACCACATGTAAAATGGATAGCTAGTGGGAACCTACCATGTAACATGTAACAAGGAACACAGCATGTAACAAGGAGTTCAGTTCAGTGCTCTGCAGTAACCTAGATGATAGAAAGAGGGCAGAGGGTGAGAGGGAGGTCCAAGAGGGCTGGGATATATGTATAAATACAGCTGATTCACTTCATTGTACAGCAGAAACTAACACAATATCGTAAAGCAACTATGTCCCAATTTTAAAAAAAAAAGCAAGGAGAGCAGTATAAAGTCAAACTTCGTAAAACTCCCTACCCCTTCACACCCAAGTGGTATAATGTCTTCCATATAATTCATTTCTATCTCTCTTACTTGAACTTTAGGGATGAAAATTTACAAGCAAAATTAAAATTTTAACTACTTAAATGTGCTGGTTGAGTAGACAAATCATTGCAATATTATTTTCTGAAAAATCACCTCATGATTTTTCAATCATATATTGATATTAAAAATGGAGGATAAAAGTTATGTCCTAAATCAAATTCCTTACAATAATACAGTGGAATTGAAAAATAGATTCAAGAGATTAGATCTGATAGACAGTGTGCCTGAAGAACTAAGGACAGACGTTCATGACATTGTACAAGAGGGGATGATTAAAATCATCCCCAAGGAAAATAAATGCAAAAAGACAAATGGTTGTCTGAGGAGGCCTTACAAATACCTGAGAAAAGAATAGAAGTAAAAGGCAAAGGAAAGATAAACCCATCTGAATGCAGAGTTCCAAAGAATAGCAAGGAGAGAGAAGAAAGCCTTCTTAAGTGAGCAATGCAAAGAAATAGAGGAAAACTATAGAATAAGAAAGACTAGAGACCACGTCAAGAAAATTAGAGATACCAAGGGAATATTTCATGCAAAGATAAAGTACAGAATGAAGATAAAGGGCACAATAAAGCACAGAAATGGTATGGACCTAACAAAAGCAGAAGAGATAAGAAGTGGTGGCAAGAATACACAGAAGAACAATACAAAAAAGATCTTAAAGACCCAGATAACCAAGATGGTGTGATCATTCACCTACAGCCAGACTTCCTGGAATGCAAAGTCAACTGGGCCTTAGGAAGCATCATTATGAAGAAAGCCAGCAATATGCCAGCAAATTTGGAAAACTCAGCAGTGGCCACAGGACTGGAAAAGATCAGTTTTCATTCCAATCCCAAAGAAAGGCAATGTCAAAGAATGCTCAGACCACCGCACAATTGCATTCATCTCACACGCTAGCAAAGTAATGCTCAAAATTCTCCAAGCCAGGCTTCAACAGTATGTGAACTGAGAACTTCCAGATGTTCAAGCTGGATTTACAAAAGGCAGAGGAACCAAAGATCAAATTGCCAACATCCGCTGGATCATAGAAAAAGCAAGAGAGTTCTAGACAAACATCTCCTTGTGTTTTATTGACTACGCCAGAGCTTTTGACTGTGTGGATCACAACAAACTGTAAAATTCTTTAAGAGATGGGAACATCAGACCACCTTACCTGCCTCCTGAGAAATCTGTGTGCAGGTCAAGAAGCAACAGTTAGAACTGGACATGGAACAAGGGACTGGTTCCAAACTGGGAAAGGAGTAAGTCAAGGCTATATATTGTCACCCTGCTTATTTAACTTATATACAGAGTACATCATGTGAAATGCAGGCTGGAAGAAGCTCAAGCTGAAATCAAGGTTGCCAGGAGGAATATCAATAACCTGAGATATGCAGATGGCACCACCCTTACTGCAGAAAGTGAAGAAGAACTAAAGAGTCTCTTGATGAAAGTGAAAGAGGAGAGTGAAAAAGTTGGCTTAAAGCTCAACATTCAGAAAACTAAGATCATGGCAACTGATCCCATCACTTCATGGCAAATAGATGGGGAAATAATAGAAACAGTGAGAGACTTTATTTTCTTGGGCTCCAAAATCACTGCAGATGGTGACTGCAGCCATGATATTTAAGACACTTGTCTTTGGAAGAAAACCTGTGACAAACCTAGACAATATATTAAAAAGCAGAGACATAACTTTACCAAGAAATGTCCATCTAGTTAAAGCTATGGTTTTTCCAGTAGTCATGTATAGATGTGAGAGTTGCACCATAAAGAAGGCTGAGCACCAAAGAACTGATGTTTCTGAACTGTGGTGTTGGAAAAGTCTCTTGAGAGTCCCTTGGACTGCAAGGAGATCAAGTCAGTCAATCCTAAAGGAAATCAATGCTGAATATTCACTGGAAGGACTGTTGCTGAAGTTGAAGCTCCAATACTTTGGCCACCTGATGTGAAGAGCCAACTCATTGGAAAAGACCCTGATGCTTGAAAAGACTGAAGGTAGGAGGAGAAGGAGACAACAGAGGGTGAGATGGTTGGATGGCATCACTGTCTCAATGGACATGAGTTTGAGCATGCTCTGGGATTTGTGACGGATGGGTAAGCCTGGCATGCTGCAGTCCATGGCATAGCAAACAGTCAGACACTACTGAGCAACTGAACTGAAATTCTAAATATCCACTTGTCATATAGAGAAACTGAGACATATAGAACTTTATTATAGTTTGTACTGAGATATATAAATCAGCAAAAAGCCAGAATGGAATTCAAGTGATTTTTTTTTTTTTGTCTATTCAGAGAACCAAATAGCATCACTTACATCAGAAAGAACAATAACTCAGCTTAAATTTCTTTTACAAACCTTGAATAGTACAAATTCACTATTCCAAAATGAAAAATAGCACCTTAGATTAAAATATCAATATAACTTTCTTCAGGGGAATCAAATAAAATATTAAATCTGAAAGAAGTTTGTTTATACTGACAGATTCAGTGAAAAATATCAAAGTCAGTTTGAGTAGTAACCTTATGAAAATCAAAGTAGAAAGACATAAATGCTTATGGGTGACAATATTTATTATTATGCTGTTAAACAAATATTGATGACAACTAGGCCATATGTTTAGAACATGTAACACAATGATTCAGAATACTAATTCTTTCTACTACTTTTTTAAAACATATTTTTGTGTGAAGCATACTGAAAACAGACTCATGAGAAAGACAGCAGTCTTGATTTAGAATTTACCTGTTCACTGAGAGGCTAATAACTCTTGCTATTCTTTCATCTTCTCCATGCCAGATCTCAAGTGAGCAAACTTTGAGAACAGTTAATGCAAAGACAAGATAATCATTTCCGGTATATGGCTTATCTTGGGTTCTCCCAGAAGTTTGATGTGAAATTAGATTTTATGTGCAAGTGGTTTATTGGGGTGATAATCCTGGAAAAGTAGGGAAGTGAGGCAAAGAAGGGAAGGAAGCCGGTCCAGGCTTTTTCATACACAGGTTAACACTGTGGACAGCTAGGATTCCATCTGGTCAGGACATTTGGTAGACAGTGAGAGATATACCCGAAAGTTTTACGGTGGAAGGAAAGGGAGAATCAGAGCATTTATTCACCAGTTCCCATTTGTCGTTTGCAGGCTGCTGTTGACTAGAGGCCATTTGTGGTTAACTCCTTAGCACTTGCAGCCTGCTCTACCTCAGGCCTCTGCAGTCAGAAGGAACCTTTAGGTACTTGCATTAACAAGGCAGTGAGCACCAAAGGGATATCGTTTGGAAGCCCTGAGCGTGTTACCAGTTCATAGCCCCAGATGCAGACTGGATTCATAATTATAGTGTGGTCATCAATCTAACACTTTATCTCCTAGATTCGTTGGTACAGTCCCTCTAATATTTACTGAGTGGTAACCTAAGACTGGAATTTTGCTAGCACCACATGCCATGGTCTGTTATGAGATGTACAACACTAATATATTACCAATAAGAATTCAGATACCAAATTTTGAAAATAATTAACTTTTTAAATGAATTTAAATAAATCCCAGGTTATCCTGTTTGATGCATCCAACTAACTCCCTGGACTGATAAGCTTCCTAGGTGACAGAGTGAAGGACAGAGTGAAAACGTGTGCACTGAAATGTTTATAATCAAGAGTCCACCTCATCTACCCCAGAAATTTTAGAGTCTCTCTCATATAGACAAACTTTATTTGTATTTTATGGATTAAAAGTGTTGGGAGTCTGGTAAAGGCAGCAATCCACCTCATATATACATTTCTTCTGACTGCAGGACTTAACAAAGGGCATGCTAACCACAAATCCTCAAAGATTTGGAGGCTTATTCTCTCTCTTTTGGTGGTAAAGTTTAATTTTTATGAGAAATTTAGTTAGACGTCTGATCAAGTACTTTCCAAAAGGCATGCAATTATCCAGATTGCAAATAGCATTCAAAATTGTAAAAGATTGGCATGTTATTACATGCAGGTTTCATTGGTCATGGTGAAATAAAATACATTGCAATTTTACCCACCCAGGAGAACAATGGAGAGAGAATGTATACATTTTAGAATATTTAATAAAAGAAATCTCAAAGCAGAATTTATTATAGTTTTTAGGATGTTTAAGAGATACTATAAGAGCAAGTATGCATTTCAGTGCATTTTGTAAAATGTTTTCAAAATGGAACGTGTCCAAGAGACCATCACTGGAAAAGATATTAATTATTAACTCAACACTTTGAGCAGTGCTGCTGCTGCTGCTGCTGCTGTCTCTTCAGTCGTGTCCGACTCTGTGCCACCCCATAGATGGCAGCCCACCAGGCTCCCCCGTCCCTGAGATCCTCCAGGCAAGAATACTGGAGTGGGTTGCCATTTCCTTCTCCAATGCATGAAAGTGAGAAGTGAAAGTGAATTCACTCAGTCGTATCCGACTCTTAGCGACCCCATGGACTGCAGCCTACCAGGCTCCTCTGTCCATGGGATTTTCCAGGCAAGAGTACTGGAGTGGGGTGCCATTGCCTTCTCCGTTTGAGCAGTGAGTACTTTGCTAATCAAAAGAACTTGCCTTACAGAACTGAATTCATACACAGTTAAAATGTGTATAACAAAATTTAACTATAAGAAAAGGCATCAGAAAACTGTATAATAATTATTTTGCAAAGACAGTTTGGGACATTAAGAGTTGGAACTTCATAGAAGGGCCTCACGATTAGTGATGACCTGATTGAGAAGATGCAGATTAAATCAGACCTGAAAGATCGGTAAAGTTTGGATAGACTCAAACCACCATTAGGTTAAGGATGGAGAAAGAAACAATGAATAGAGAAACGTTACAAAAGTACTAAAACATACCTCATGTAATGATCATTGATATAGTAGGTAGTCAGCGAATAATTCAATATCCAAAAACATGTTATTCAATAACAACATCTCAATATTATCTGAGAATTTATAACAATCATCAAAAGGATGGAGCCCTGGGCTTGAGATTCATTTTAGTTCTGCCATCTGTTTAATATTTATATCAATTTTCCCCAAGCATCAGTCAGTAGGTCACCAATTAAAAGATTTAATGCTACAAAATTTAAAAAACTATTTCTTAAAGACTATTAGAGGAATAAAACAATAAAACATTGTTAACAACAACTGTAAATTGTCTATATCATTAAAAGTGTAATTTTCAAGTCAATAAGACTTCAAATCAAGTCACTATTCTGACTCTCTTAAATAGTGAAGAAATGACCTAGAGAACAGTGAGAATCTTGTTTCTTTATTATTGGTTGTTCCCTTCCCTCTGCTGCAACTTGAAAACTCTTCAAAAATGAAAGGAGAGCAATTTTAGGGCTCACTTTGTTTGTATCCCTTTTCTCAGGGATCACTGTACTTTGTTGCCAAATATACAGTTGTGGACAACGACTTTACAATATACTTGGGAAAGTAAAATACGTATACAACAATATAATCAGTTAAACACACACAAATATATACAATGTGATTTGTTTTCTAAGTGATAAATGACATATAGATTCAGAATCATAGCATAAAAAATCATCATCATAGAATGAAATATATCAAGGTCTTTAATTTGAGATTTAGAGGAACTTCTAAATTTACATACTACTTTCTTACAAAATTTCAATGATGTAGAATTTTTTATTGATATTGCTGTTTGTTGCTGGAAGCCTGTTATTCATGATCTTAATTTCCACTCAGCAAAAATGTCCTATTACTTAACAATTAAGAGAAATAATTAATAATTAATACTAACCATTGGTGTCCACTCAAATATCTGCAGAATCCAAACTATAGAACGAAAAGAAAAAAAAAATCAAAAGATATTAGTGCATTTATCTGCTTCATCATGTCTCTAATAATTTTTTTAAAAAACATGATAATATAAATTAGGAAATTAAAGCCAAAGTGTCCTTACTTTTAGAAGTGATTCAGGAACAAATTATCTTAAATTGAATTAAAAATAATATTTCAAAATTGCCTTTCCAATAAAGAGTTCCAAAAGGCAAAATTGATAGAGCATATAACAATTCCTCTACTAAATAGCTATTCTGATCTACTTGGCATAGATCAGAAACCTAATCTCCACATAGGCTTGTCAGAACCATGCAGTCATCAAATAAAAGTGATTATGTAATTTATATAATGAATTGAGAGGCAAATAATTATCTATAGTTAGCTGTCACCTAGCAAACTGCCTTCTGACTTTCCTCTGCTTCTTTTTTCTAGATTCCAGAGTTCAGTTTGCATGTATCACCTCTAGCCTAGATTTTTTATTAATAATTTAAGTGCTTCTCTAAGGCACTTCACAAAATCTTTAACTGAATTTACCCAGAGCTATTAAATTGTCATTCTACTTTCTCTTTATTTACACAGAGTTGATGTGAAGCTATTGGAATTTTTTCAATCAAGTGTAATATAAACATCAGGCACTTTCTACAAAATGAAGGACAATTTCAGAGATGCTCATTTAACACCAATTTAGAAATTCTGATCTAATATATTATATTGTGAAATTTGTATGAAGCTGCTGCTGCTGCTAAGTCACTTCAGTTGTGTCCGACTCTGTGTGACCCCATAGACGGCAGTCCACCAGGCTCCCCCGTCCCTGGGATTCTCCATGCAAGAACACTGGAGTGGGTTGCCATGTCCTTCTCCAATGCATGAAAGTGAAAAGTGAAAGTGAAGTCACTCAGTCGTGTCCGACTCAGCAACCCCATGGACTGCAGCCTACCAGGCCCCTCCGTCCATGGGATTTTCCAGGCAAGAGTACTGGAGTGGGGTGCCATTGCCTTCTCCATTGTATGAAGAGATACTATCATTAAAATTCCACATTTTCCAGATGCCGTAGAGATGCATGAAACTAAGGATCGATCCAGTTTTAAACAGCTGACCACTTGACTTTCATAGATATTTGACTTAAGAAAGGGTTCCGAAATTTGTGAAATCTTCATTTCTGTTCCACAGAGTTAGAAAAAACAAGAGCACTGTGTGTGTGTATGTGTGTGTGTGTGTGTGTGACCACGCACACATGTGCGCTGAGTCGTTTCAGTCATGTTCAACTCTTTGGAACCTTACGCACTATAGCCTGCCAGGCTGCTCTAACCATGGAGATTCTCCAGGCAAGAATAGTGGGGTGGGTTGCCTTGCCCTCCTCCAGGGGATCTTCTCAATCCAGGGATTGAACTCCCATCTCTTATGTCTCTGGCACTGGCAGATGGGTTCTTTACCACTAGCACCACCTGGGAAGCAGAGCATTTTACCAGGGAAGAAGAGTGTTCTACCTTGAACCAGATAATTTTGCTTTCCATGTGCACAGAGTATGAGCAGCTTGCTCGTCATTTTAGGTCAGTTCAGCTGCTCAGTCGTGTCCGACTCTTTGCGACCCCATGGACCACAGCATGCCAGGTCTCCCTGTCCAACATCAACTCCCAGAGTTTACCCAAACTCATGTCCATTGAGTCGGTGATGCCATCCAGGCATCTCATCCTCTGTCGTCCCCTTCTCCTCCTGCCCCCAACCCTTCCCAGCATCAGGGTCTCTTCAAATGAGGCAGCTTTTCACATCAGGTGGCCAAAGTATTGGAGTTTCAGCTTCAGCATCAGTCCTTCCAATGAACACTCAGGACTGATCTCCTTTAGGATGGAATGGTTGGATCTCCTTGCAGTCCAAGGGACTCTCAAGAGTCCTCCAACACCACAGTTCAAAAGTATCAATTCTTCAGTGCTCAGCTTTCTTTATAGTCCAACTCTCACATCCATACATGGCTACTGGAAAAACCATAGCCTTGACTAGATGGAACTTTGTTGGCAATGTCTCTGCTTTTTAATATGCTGTCTAGATTGGTCATAACTTTTCTTCCAAGGAGTAAGCATCTTTTAATTTCATGGCTGCAGTCACCATCTGCAGTGATTTTGGAGCCCTCAAAAATAAAGTCTATCACTGTTTCCACTGTTTCCCCATTTATTTGCCATGAAGTGATGGGACTGGATGCCATGATCTTAGTTTTCTGAATGTTGAGCTTTAAGCCAACTTTTTTACTCTCCTCTTTAACTTTCATCAAGAGGCTCTTTAGTTCTTCTTCCCTTTCTGCCATAAGGGTGGTGTCATCTGCATATCTGAGGTTATTGATATTTCTCCCGGCAATCTTGATTCCAGTTTGTGCTTCCTCCAGCCCAGTGGTTCCCATGATGTACTCTGCATATAAGTTAAATAAACAGGGTGACAATATACAGCCTTGCTATACTCCTTTCCCAATTTGGAACCAGTCTGTTGTTCCATGTCCAGTTCTAACTGTTGCTTCCTGACTTGCATACAGATTTCTCAAGAGGGTTTCATAAGGAGTGCTATTAAAGAGTCAAGGGAAAAAACCCTATTCCCTAGTCTAAACTGATTTCTGTTGTTTTCTACTGTCTTACTGTAGTAAATGCAGAATGAATAGAACCTCTCCTTAAAATATCATCACATGGAAATCTTTTTGTTTTCTGGTGAAAGGAAAAGCTTTATTAACATGACACCAAAGGCAGAAACCATAAAGGGTAAAAGATTGATAAATTTAACTACACTAACATTTAAAATATTTAAAGTCCTAGCAGAAAAGGATGCAAGGTGATCTCTAAACTCCATCCCAGACACACCTAGAGGAGCTTACAGATAGGCTACAAAATAACCAGAGACTTTTCCAGCTCCTGCACATGCATCCAAAGCACACAGTGGATACAAGCTACCCACAGGTGTTTCCTCAAGTAACCTTAGGCAGCTAGGAATCCATAAAGGGTTCATAAATATTCTACACATATGTACATCTGATTATATGTATTATGGGAAGACTTGCACAATAGAGCCTATTGCTATGTAAATTGGGACAAATGAGCATATGTATGTGCTCAAATGCCCATTTGCATTTCCTTTCTTGATTGATGGCATGTACAAGCTGTATTTGCACAGGGAACAACCAAAAGGAGGAGACGGAGATGGGAAGCATAAAAATGGGGAAGCCAAGAGGAATCATTTTGACAACTACTTTGGGGTCAGCTTGCTCCCATGTCTTGGGAGTGTCTGTTTAATGAAAGATTTGTCTAGTTGAGTTGCAACTGAGCTGAAACTTGTCTATTATTTTAAACCCTTTATTCTGTAGTTCCAAATTTTTATTGCAAGGAGACAAGAACCAAGGGAGAGAAATAAACCAACCTGACATAATGAATAAGCAAAATATAGACAGGAGCAAAGAAAATTAACATGCAACTCACACACACACACAAAATCATTCAAAGGTTAATAAATTTCATTGAACTTCATAAATAATTAACGAATTGCACTGGAGAGCAAGGACCAGGACTGAAATGCAACAGGTGCTGCTGATAAAGCCATACTCCCTGTTCAAGCAGACTGATCACTCCAGACTGGTTAATAAGGAGCAGATACCCAGAACTCAGCGTGTATCCAACTCCACCAGCTGCCCTATCACCTAATAACAACATAAACTGAGTAACAAAAGAGGAATAGGGGGAAATGCTATCATAATTCTTTAAAATGTTACCTAATATTTCTTATAACAAGCCATAACTAAGATTGCTTAACTAAAAAAATTACTAAAAATCAGATTAGTAAATCTTACCAAACTTTAATGGAATTAGATATGAACATTTTCTAGAGGAAGTTCTTTCCTTACAAGATACAAGTAGTTCATTGGATCTGACTCAAGTAGATCAAAGTTTTTCCCTCATATTTTAATGTTTTCTGTTTATCTTTTAAAATTTATTAAAGAGTGCTTCTGTGATGGCTATCTACTTTTTCTCTTATATTCATACTTTTGTCCATATAAATTAATATGTGTTAGAAAGTGGTAGAAAAGATTTAAGATTAGAGAGTAATAAACACAATCTATTTTCAACTACCGCAACCCACTCAAAAGGGTGATTATTGAAAGTGAGGCTACATATTTCTTTTTTTTATTTTAATTGGAGGCTAATTACTTTACAATACTGTGGTGGTTTTTGCCATAAATTGACATGAATCAGCCATGAGTGTACATGTGTTCCCCATCCTGACCCTCCCTCCCCATCCCATCTCTCAGGGTCATCCCACTGCACCAGCTCTGAGCACCCTGTCTCTTGCATCGAACCTGGACTGGCAATCTATTTCACATATGATAATATACATGTTTCAATGCTATTCTCTCAAATCATCCCACCCTCGCCTTCTCCCACAGAGTCCAAAAGTCTGTTTTTTACATCTGTGTCTCTTTTGCTGTCTCGCATAATAGGGTCATCATTACCATCTTTCTAAATTCCACATATATACATTAATATACTGTATTGGTGTTTTTATTTCTGACTTACTTCACTCTGTATAATAGGCTCCAGTTTCATCTACCTCATTAGAATTGATATAAATGTATTCTTTTTAATGGCTGAGTAATATTCCATTGTGTATATGTACCACAGATTTCTGTGGTACATATTCCGTTCATCTGCTGATGGACATCTAGGTTGCTTCCATATGCTGGCTATTGTAAACAATGCTGCAATGAACTTTGGGGTACACGTGTCTCTTTCAATTCTAGTTTCTTCGGTGTATATGCCCAGCAGTGGGATTTCTGGGTCATATGGCAGTTCTGTTCCTAGTTTTTTAAGGAATCTCCACACTGTTCTCCATAGTGGCTGTACTAGTTTGCATTCCCACCAACAGTGTAAGAGGGTTCCTTTTTCTCCACACCCTCTCCAGCATTTATTGCTTGTAGACTTTTTGATAGCAGCCATTCTGACCGGCGTGAGATGGTACCTCACTGTGGTTTTGATTTGCATTTCTCTGATAATGAGAGATGTTGAGCATCTTTTCATGTGTTTGTTAGCCATCTGTATGTCTTCTTTGGAGAAATATCTGTTTAGTTCTTTGGCCCATTTTTTGATTGAGTCGCTTATTTTTCTGGAATTCAGCTGCAGGAGTTGCTTGTATATTTTTGAGATTAATTAAAAAAGAATCCACTTCATTTATTTTTATATAAAGCTTTAAGTTTCACCAGAACCTGAAAGCCATATGTTCCAAAAGATTAAAAGCCAGTGGTAAGTGTTCATGTGTCACTATAAATGATCTATTTAAGGGAGAAAAACATGACAAAGGAGGCAAAAAAAAAAAATACTACAAAGCAGTGAACTTGAATAATGGACCTTTAGGAGAGAAAATCAGATCCTAGTTAAAACCATAAATTGAGATGCTGCATTATTCACTTTCTATGCAACCATGTATATATTTGAACTGCTATTTGTTAGTGGGTGCTTCCATAGTGAGACTGTATAATGTGCAAAGATATTTAAGCAATTCATCAGTGATATTAGGTATTACTTAATATGTTGCAGAATGCTATAACTGGCATGTGGTAACACTGTCATAAATTGGATTTAGAATAATAATCTGTGTACTAATGGAGCAATTACTTTCTAAGAAAAAGAGAATACTTTGAAAAACTCCTTTGGTCTTAAAACCATGCTTACTTTTACTTTCCACAGAAAATTTAATCTCCACTGCTTTTAAAATTATGTGTATCATTTTGAAGAAGTAGTAAGCCAAAAAAGAAAAAAAAAAGCAACAAATGTGAAACAAAAGTTTGACATCTATACTATAAAAAAAAAAAAAAAAAGCCAAACAGACCTCATTTGTCAAAATCTGAAGGTGTGGAATTTTCAGCATATTTCCCAGTGCTGAGCCCAGCAAGCAGTAAAAACTAATCACATTACATACCTTTCCTTTGAAAAGACCATCCAACCTCTGTCTTTTATGGTTCTTTTATTCCCCTACACTAATGTGCTTAAAATGTCTCTCATTCAAACAACGCTTAAGAAATTTATCTTCTATCAGTGATTATTTTCAATGTGACATCTTCATCAGTGAGTTGCTAACAAAAAATCAAGAAAAGTGTGCTTAAAAGGTATAAAACACCACGGCACAGCATGCCATTGAAAGAAAGGACACTTAGAGACTTCATGCAGCTACTCAACTCATGCTGCATTTTTTCCCCACCTAATTCACATTTGTCTGAAAAGTTAGAGGGGCTAGAAGGGCAATGCTTATTTTACCTTTTGTTTTCCTTTTAAGAAAGAAAACAAAGATACAATTATAGGCTGTTTAGTAACATTGTTACTCTTTTGGGTCTTCCTAAAAATTTCCCAAATGTATATATACTAAAACATCAACACATGGCTAGAATATCCATGATCTATCTACTTACTGTCTGTTTATCTATGTATTGAGAAACATGAGTGGAGGTTCAGAGAGCACAGCTACTGAGGAAAGCATGGGATCTGAGTGAAATCAGTTTAATAACAGGTGAATACAGGTACTAGGTGATCTTCTTTCTAATGTTCATGTATTGTAAGCTGTTCAGTTAAATTCCTTAGACACTGAAACTCTCAGAAACAAGAATTCAGTATGATGATGTTTTAAATGTCATACTTTGCTGAGCCATTTAAATGTGTAAAATTAATGACCTTGTTCTCTGATGCTACCAAAAAAAAATATATTTGACCAAATAATGACAAAAGTAGAATTGAAGACAAATTTTCTGTGGATATCTGCTAGTCATGAGGAACAGTCAGATTAGTGAATCTGTTTTTGTTTTCATGGCCACCCTGAAGGATGCCATGTTTTGAAGGCAAGTACCAGGAGCCAAAGGCCATCTAAATCTGCCTGAACAGTAAAATTTAACCTAACTAATTCAACAGATTTTACTACTCCTGATTCACATTACAAACTGAATGAGATAAATGTTGCTGGAGCGAACTTCCTTCTCCTGACTTTATGTCTTGGCTTGAAGGAACATCAGTTAGGGTAACTCTCCTTTCATTCTTCCACCCCAAAATTCAGTCCTTCTGAAAGAAGTACATTTCCACTTGGGTAAGTTGGGAATGCACTGTAGGTGTGCCAAGCTAAACCTGTCTCTTCTTTTGTCTTCTGAGTATCTTTCTGTCCATGAAGAGTATTTTCTCTGGGTGCTCCAATCTATAGCAAATGTTCAGTGGACAAGGCTTTGCTCTTGTCTGGGAGCTCAGGGAGTTGTCAGACTCTGCCTTGGATTAGTGTCTGTGGTTTGGCACTTGGAAATACATTTTGGTCATACACATAATCCAATTTTTCAACATTTATAAAGCAATAAAACTGCATTCCCTCCCTGCCCCCCACCTATCCGTCTTTGCTTCATCTGTCAATTTGTTAAAAACTTATGTGAAAAATAAATATTTTTGTATTCACCTTCTCAAGCTCCAATTAGTATGCTACTTTAAAACTAGTTTAAACAGTGAAATAGATATGGTCCAAGAAAGAAGAAATGTTGCACTTGTAAAATCCTATCCAAGGTGACATTTAAAAAGACATTTTTTTACAAGAAATCAAGGTTTTTTTTTTGTTTAATAAGAGCTATTTATGAAGGGGAGGTAATAATTAAAGGTGAAACGAACTATAAGATGGTGATATCTGTAATTCTACTTACATGCTCACTATAATAACTTTTAGAATATTTTGTTCATAAAGAAACTTCCCCCTTCCCATAAGAATGCCTTCACGTAAGGAATGTGTTTAGATATTGAATGGACTTGCAAACAATGAGAGCAGATGACAGAGAAACTCTAACTAGAAAACCTGATTCATTGTAGTCTTATTTCTAATGTTAAGTTCTCATGGACTCCCACTGACCCTATTTCCAGGAGAAGATTCAAGTTGAATCTAGGCTTATCACAGTAAATCAGATTTGAAACCAAAATTTTAGGTTGGTGTATTTATTTTTTATCTGCTCAGCTTTAACAAGATGTGTCTTCAGTATAAAGGGAAATGTGGATCAACTGCTGATTTACCCCTCTGGCAGAGCAAATTCAGTAGTTGTCTAATAGACATGACCCAACATTTTAGCACTACTGAGGAAACTGAAACAAAGGAATGTGAAAAGAGGCATTAGTTGAAAAAACATGCCTTAAAATTTTCTTGCAATTCATAAATACATTGTTTAAATTTTCAACATGTTCAAAGTAACTTCATCGTCAAGGAAAGTTTTGACACAGACGTGAACAATTATAGTAAAATTAATAATGGGGCAAGAGTTTGAGGATCCAAGAAATTCAAAATTACCAGATAAATTCTGCATTTTGATAAGATTATGGTCTGTTTGTTTAAAACATCAGATAGTTCAGTTCAGATGCTCAGTTGGTCGCTCAGTTCTGTCCGACTCTTTGTGAATCCATGGACTGCAGCATGACAGGCCTCCTTGTCCATCACCTATTCCCAGACCTTACTCAAACTCATGTCCACAGAGTTGGAGATGCCATCCAACCATCTCATCCTCTATCGTCTCCTCCTCCAGCCTTCATTCTTTCCCAGAACCAGGGTATTTTCCAATGAGTCAGTTCTTCGCATCAGGTAGCCAAAATATTGGAGTTTCAGCTTCAGCATCAGTCCTTCCAATGAATATTCAGGACTGATTTCCTTTAGGATGGATTGGTTGGATCTCCTTGCAGTCCAAGGGACACTCAAGAGTCTTCTCCAAAACCACAATTCAAAAGCATCAATTCTTCAGTGCTCAGCTTTCTCTATTCTCCAACTCTCACATCCATACATGACTACGGGAAAAAACATAGCTTTGACAAGACGGACCTTTGTTGGCAAAGTAACGTCTCTGCTTTTTAATACAGAGGTTGGTCATTTTCTTCCAAGGAGCAAGCGTCCTTTAATTTCATGGCTGCAGTCACAATCTGCAGTGATTTGGGAGCCCAAGAAAATAAAGTCTCTCACTGTTTCCATTATTTCCCCATCTATTTGCCATGAAGTGATGGGACCAGATGCCATTTACTTAGTTTTCTGAAAGTTGACTTTTAAGGCAACATTTTCACTGTCCTCTTTCCCTTTCATCAAGAGGTTCTTTAGTTCCTCTTTGCTTTCTTCCAAAAGGGTGGTATCATCTGCATATCCGAGGTTATGGAAATTTCTCCTGGCAAACTTTATTACAGCTTGTGCTTCACCAGCCTGGCATTTCACATGATTTACTCTGCATATAAGTTAAATAAGCAGGGTGACAATATACATCCTTGATGTACTCCTTTTCCTATTTGGAACCGGTCTGTTGTTCCACGTCTAGCTCTAACTGTTGCTTCTTGATCTGCATAAATATTTCTCAGGAGGCAGGTCATGTGTCTGGTATGCCCATCTCTTGAAGAATTTTCTACAGTTTGTTGTGATTCACACAGTCAAAGGCTTTGGCATAGTCAATAAAGCAGAAGTAGATGATTTTCTGAAACTCTCTTGCTTTTTCGACAATGCAGTAGATGTTGGCAATTTGATCTCTGGTTCCTCTGCCTTTTCTAAATTCAGCTTGAACATCTGGAAGCTCATGGTTCACATACTGTTGAAGCCTGGCTTGGAGGATATTGAGCATTACTTTACTAGCGTGTGAGATGAGTGCAATTGTGCAGTAGTTTGAGCATTCTTTGCATTGAATTTCTGTGGGATTGGAATGAAACTGACATTTTCCATTCCTGTGGCAACTGCTGATTTTTCCATATTTGAGTGGCATATTGAGTGCAACACTTTCACAGCATCATCTTTTAGGATTTGAAATAACTCAACTGGAATTCCATCACCTTCACTAGCTTTGTTTGTAGTGATGCTTCCTGAGGCCCACTTGAGTTCCCACTCCAGGATGTCTGGCTCTAGGTGAGTGATCACACCATCGTGGTTACCTGGGTCATGAAGACCTTTTTTGTATAGTTCTTCTATGTATTCTTGCAACCTCTTTTTAATATCTTCTGCTTCTGTTAGGTCCATACCATTTCTGTCCTTTATCGAGCCCATCTTTGCATGAAATGTTCCCTTGGTGTCTCTAATTTTCTTAAAGAGATCTCTAGTCTTTCCCATTCTATTGTTTTCCTCTATTTCTTTGCATTGATCACTGAGGAAGGCTTTCTTATCTATCCTTGCTATTCTTTGAAACTCTGAATTCAAATGGGTATATATTTCCTTTACTCTTTTGCTTTTATCTTCTCGTCTTTCTCAGTTATTTGTAATGCCTCCTCAGACAGCCATTTTGCCTTTTTCTTGGGAATGGTCTTGATCACTGCCTCCTGCACAATGTCAGGAATGTCTGTTCTTTGTTCTTCAGTCACTCTATCAGATCTATTCCCTTGAATATATTTGTCACTTCCACTGTATAATCGTAAGTGATTTGATTTAGGTCATACCTGAATGGTCTAGTGGTTTTCCCTACTTTCTTCAATGTAAGCCTGAATTTGGCAATAAGGCATTCATGATCACAGCCACAGTCAGCTCCTAGTCTTAATTTTGCTGACTGTATAGAGCTTCTCCATCTTTGGCTGCAAAGAATATAATTGATCTGATTTCGGTGTTGACCATCTGGTGATGTCCATGTGTAGAGTCTTCTCTTGTGTTGTTGGAAGAGGGTGTTTGCTATGACCAGTGTGTTCTCTTGGCAAAACTCTGTTATCCTTTGCCCTGCTTCATTTTGTACTCCAAGGCCAAAGTTGTCTGTTACTCCATGTATCTCTTGACTTCCTACTCTTGTTTTCCAGTCCCCTGTAATGAAAAAGACATCTTTTTGTGTGTTGGTTCTAGAAGGTCTTGTAGATCTTCACAGAACTGTTTAACTTAAGCTTCTTTGGCATTACTGGTTGGGGCATAGACTTGGATTACTGTGATATTGAATAGTTTGCCTTGGAAATGAACAGAGATCATTCTGTCGTTTTTGAGATTGCATCCAAGTACTGCATTTAAGACTTTTTTGTTTACTACAATGGCTGCCTCTTTTCTTCTAAGGGATTCTTGCCCACAGTAGTAGATATAATGGTCATCTGAGTTAAATTCACCTATTCCAGTCCATTTTAGCTCACTGATTTCTAAAATGTCGATGTTTACTCTTGCCATCTCCTGTTTGACCACTTCAAATTTGCCTTGATTCATGGAAATAACATTCCAGTTTCCTATGCAATATTGCTCTTCACAGCATCAGACTTTATTTCTATCACCAGTCACACCCCCATCTGTGTTTTGTTTTTGCTTTGGCTCCATCTCTTCATTCTTTCTGGAGTTATTTCTCCACTGATCTCTTGTAGCATATTGGGCACCTACCGACCTGGGGAGTTCATCTTTCAGTGTCCTATCTTTTTGAATTTTGCTTCTTGATGTTCATGGGGTTCTTAAGGAATGAATACTGGTTTGCCATTCCCTTCTCCAGTGGACCACGTTTTGTCAGAACTCTCCACCATGACCCATCCATCTTGCATTGCCCTACACAGCATGGCTCATAGTTTCATTGAGTTAGACAAGGCTCTGGTCCATGTGATCAGTTTGGTTAGTTTTCTGTGACTGTGGTTTTCATTCTGTCTGCCCTCTGATGGAGAAGTATAAGAGGCTTATTGAAGCTTCCTGATGGGACAGTACAACTGAGGGGGAAACTGGGTCTTGCTCTGATGGGCAGGGCCATGGTCAGTAAATCTTTAATCCAATTTTCTGTTGATAGGCGAGGCTGTGTTCCCTCTGTTGTTTGACTTGAGGCCAAACTATGGTGGAGGTAATGAAGATAATGGCTGCCTCCTTCAAAAGGTCCCAGCCTTGCATTGCTGAGCTCAGTGCCCCCAACCTTGCAGACACCATCGACCCATGCCTCCCCTAGAGACTCTTGAACACTCAGGGGCAAGTCTGGGTCAGTCTCCTGTGGGGTCACTGTCCTTTCTCCTGAGTATTGGTGCACACAAAGTTCTGTTTTTGCCCTCCAAGAGTCTGTTTCCGCAGTCCTGTGTAAGTTCTGGAGGCTCTATGGTGGCATTAATGGTGACCTCCTCCAAGAGGACTTACGCCATATCCAGGTCTGCTGTACCTAGAGCCCTTGCTCTTGTGATAGGCCTCTGCTGAGCTGTACCTTTGCAGGAGAGCCTCAAACACAGTTCTGGCTCAGTCTGTGGTGTCACTGGGTCCTGGTGCACACAAGATTTGTTTGAGCCCTCTGAGCGTCTCTGACAGGTAAGGGGTTTGATTCTAAATGTGATTTCGCCCCTCCTACCATCTTGTTGGGTCTTCTCCTTTGCTCTTGGACATGGTGTATCTTTTTGGTAGGTTCCAATATTCTACAGTTGGTGGTTGTTCAGCAGCTAGTTGCAGTTTTGGAGTTCTCAGAGGAGATGAGTGCACATCTTTCTACTCCACCATTTTCCAGCAACTCATTAGATAAAAATCTGGCTTAGGGTCTAGACTCAGCAATACATAAATAACCAATCAGTTTGAGAAGATCTCATATAAGTTAATTTATGTTGGGCATATATGTCATGTAAATGATTTAAAATATTAATAACATATTCTACTAAGTATTTATAAAATATTAACTTAAAATAAATGGCCTACATAGTAATTGGTGATTCTGAATTTCTGTAGGAAACCTATATATACACATATTTATTCAATATATATAATGTGAGGTATTTTATTGAATACAGAGGAAGAACTGAATAATTATGACCAGAGAAGGGAAAAGTTGACAAGGTATTACATATAAACTAAATTATAAAAGACAATTTATCTTAGTTGAGCAGTTTAGGTGGTAAAGTGTCCTTGAATGGTGATGAAAAAGTGAAACAAGAGTCATCCCAGACATGTGATGGTCAAAGACATATGACATTTCAGTGACTCTTAGGAAAGTAGAAAAAAGAGTTGAGAAATAAGGAGACAGGGAAGTCGTGACATGAGATTGTACAAACAGGGTAAACAGGATGACACCAAACAAGAGGTTTAGATTTTGGCCTGGAAGAAATGAAATCTTATCAAAGTTTTCTCATGAGGGTAGTGGCAGAAATAAATTCTTAATGTAGGTACATAGCAATAATTTTATAATGAGAATTATGAGAAACAGTGACCATAGTCTTGATTGCATATACTACAAAGCTACAACAACCAAAACAGTATGGTATTGGCACAAAAAGAGAAATATAAATCAATGGGACAGGACAAAAAGGCCAGAAATGAACCCATGCACCTATGGTCAATTGGTGGTTTAGTCAGTAAGCTTTGTCCAACTCTTATGACCCCATGGACTGTAGCCCGCCAAGCTCCTCTGTCAGTGGAATTCTCCAGGCAAGAATAGTGGAGTGGGTTGCCATTTCCTTCTCCAGGGCATCTTCCCGACCCAGGAATTAAACCCAGATCTCCTGCATTGGAGGCGGATTCTTTACCGACTGAGTTACTATGGTCAATTAATCTATGACAAAGGAGGCAAGAATATACAATGGAGAAAAGACAGACTTCAATAACTGCTGCTGGAAAAACTGGAAAGCTATATGTAAAAGAAAGAAATCAGAACATCATCTAACATCATATAGGAAAATAATCTTAAAATGGGTTAAAGACCTGAATGTAAGACTGGATACTATAAAATAAAACCACTACAGTATTGTAAAGTAATCAGCCTCCAATTAAAATAAATAAATTAATTTAAAAAAATAAAATAAAATCAGGGGTTTTTTTTTTGAAGAAAAAAAAATAACTCTTATAGGAAAACATAGAATAACTCTTTGACATAAATGACAGCAATGCATTTTTGGATCCATATCCTAGAGTAATGGAAATAAAAACAAAATAAAGAGATGGAACCTAATTAAACTTGAAAGCTATTACACAACGAAGAAATCATAAACAAATCAAAGATAAAATATTTGCAAACAACGTGACTGACAAGAGATTAATCTCCAAAACATCCAAACAGCTCATGCAGTTCAAAATCAAAAATAAACAACCCATGAAAAAATGGACAGAAGATCTAAATATACATTTCTTCAAAGAAGACATACAGATAGCCAAAAGGCACATGAAAAGATGCTCAATACCTCTAGTTATTAGAGAAATGCAAATCAAAACAGCAATGAGACATCACATCAACTTGTCAAAATGGCAGTCATCAAAAACTCTACAAACAATAAATGCTGGAGAGGGTATGGAGAAAAGGGAATCCTTTTAAACTGTTAGTAGGGATGTAAATAGATATAGCCACTACAGAGAACAGTATGGATATTCCTTAATATCTAAAAATATAGCTACTACATGATCCTGCAATCCCATTCCTGGGCATATCGGCAGAAAGCTATAAACTGAAGAGATACATATATAAACTGAAGAGCTATCTCAATGTTCATTGCAGCACTATTTTAAAATAGTCATGACATGGACACACCTAAATGTCCATTGACAGATGAATGGATAAAAAAGATGTGATACAGACAGACAGACACACACACACACACACACACACACAATGGTATAGTAGCAAAAGAGAATGAAATAATGTCATCTGCAGCAACATGGAGGGACCTAGAGATCATCATACAAGTGAAGTAATCCAGACAGAAAAAGACAAATATTGTACAATATGACTAATATGTGGAATCTAAAAAAAAAGAAAAAAGTTACAAGTGAACTTATTTTCCAAACAGAAAGAGATTCATAGACATAGAAAACAAACTTATGGTTACAAAAGGGGAAAGGTTGTGGGGGAGGGATAAATTAGGAGGTTGTGATTAATATATACACTACTCTATATAAAATAGATAACCAATGAGGGCCTACTGTATAGCACAGGGAACTATAATCAAAATTTTTTAATAACATACAAGGGAAGAGAATCTGAAGAAGAACATATATGTAAAATCACTGAGTTGTGCTGTACATCTGAAACTAACATGATATTGCAAATCAACTATACTTCATTATAAATCAAGCAATAAAACAAACAAAAACCAAATAAAATAAAAGTGCCATTTTTCCCACAGTAAATCTATAGATTTCACTTACTATCAATATAAATCTTAGAAAATTTTTTACAAAATATGAAAGACTGATATTAAAATGCAGACAGTTGAATCATGACACAAGGAATCACCAACACAATTCTTAAAACTAAGAATAAAGTGGGGAAAATTGCCCTACCAGATATCAAGGTTAATTATGAAATTGTGAAATTAGAGAGTACCATATTGACACAGAAAGAAACAAATAGATCAAAGAGAAAAAAGTAGATCAAAAACAGGTTAATAATAGACTCCTGAGTGAGTAAAGGTTTAAATGCAAAAGTATTAAAATAAAAGGTAGATCTCTATGATCTTGAGTTCAGGTGGCATTTTTTAGAAAAAATATCAAAAACATAAAACCCATAACCTTAGAGTAAATTATTATTAATTTGACTAAATTGAATTAAATTACATAAATATATTGAACAAATGAAGGAACTGTAAATAGCATTAAAATACTTGATTTTAATTTTAGGAAAAATTAACCTATAAATAACAAATAATTAGTATCCAGAAATTTTTTTTAACTGCACAGAAACAAAAATTTAAAGAACTCCGTAGAAATTATCGCCTGGAGTTAAGACCAATTCATGCGCACATGCACAAAGCAATAAAAAATAACACAGAAAAATATCTGTCAGTAAATCTAGCATTCAGAACTCAATAATTTCTTCTCAGTCCCTTTACTCTCTCTAGAATATTCCAGTTTTTCTTATCCAGAATTATAGCAATAGCTTCTCAACTCATCTACCAGTTTTACCCATGTCCTCTCCATTCTACTCTCAATACAACTGTTACAGAGACCTCATTAAATCAGGTGTTATATTAAACAGTTCTGAACAACTCCAGCACTTTTTCCATCGCAACTTGAGTTAAAGGCTTACAGGCGATGGCACCCCACTCCGGTACTCTTGCCTGGAAAATCCCATAGACGGAGGAGCCTGGTAGGCTGCAGTCCATGGGGTCCCGAAGAGTTGGACACGACTGAGTGATTTCACTTTCACTTAACTTTCATGCACTGGAGAAGGAAATGGCAACCCACTCCAGTGTTCTTGCCTGGAGAATCCCAGAGATGGGGGAGCCTAGTGGGCTGCCGTCTATGGGGTCGCAGAGTCAGACATGACTGAAGCGACTTATCAGCAGCAGTGCAGCATGATTATAAATCTCAGTTTGTCCAAGAGAGTCCTGTTTTATATTTGCTGTTCCAACTCAGTTATTAACAGTGCTCCCTCTCACTATTAAAAGTGTCCTGCTGAATGATAAATATATAGTTATTTGTAAAGATCCAATCCCTGCAGCATATCTTTTCTCATCTTGCTCCATTCTCCCTGATTATTCAGGATTAGCATCATTCTCTGCATGTTCTTATTTCAAAGATTTTAACTTGCATGTTAAATTTCCTCTTCCTAGAACCCCCAAATCCCTTGTCTACATTCCTCTCCAGGTTTTTGATAAAATTTCAAGTTATCAATAAAGGACCATTTTATTTGTAACAGCAATACTACTTCCATACTTCCACTTGATATATTCCACTCCCTAACTTTATTTTTTGTCATGACTTTTATCACGTTTTGACATATAATATGTCCATTTGTTTTCTCTTCCTCCATCCTTCTAGAATATAAGTGCTTGAGGAGCAGGAATTTGCACTTGTTCATTCACATCCATTACTGTGATGCAGATTCAACAAATATTTGTTTAATGAAAAATAGCTGTATTACAGAATATTATGCATAATGATGATATTATGCACAATATTAAAGAAGTAAAAATGTAAAATGTTAATACAGATAAAGAAATAATGCTATATACTATACCACTCTATATACACCAAAATTTTGGTTACCAAAATTTAGTTACTTTGAAGGAGGAAGAAGAAAAGGAAAAAATATGACTGGGTTATTGGTCATTTCAACATTTAGCTGAAATACTTTATATACTTACTAACAAAACATGAGGTAAATATGGAAAAATGAATGGTTTTAAATTCATAATGGTGAAAATATTGATATTTTATATTATTTTTTGTATTTTTTCTTGATATATTAAATGTATTGTTTTTTGCAGTTATTTCTTTAAAATATGTTACATATCAATTATCTTTCATTGGAAAATGAATTAGCAAAGGAAATGACTTTTTCATTCATTACTTAGTCATTTATAAATCCTTCCACAAAATGCAAATTGATTTGAAGAACATATGTATTGAACTCATATACCATTTTGGGTATTGTGTTCAGTGGAAAATACTGAAGCTAAAATCATAAACTGCAAGCAAACAAGTGATGTTTTAGGGTATTATTCACTCTATAATATAACAAAAGGAGTATCATTTATTTCAACTACCTTAACAATCTTAACTATGTTATATCATAGTTTTCTTCCTAGTATAGCATATCACTAGCTCTCCAGTTTTGCCCCATGTCTCCTAATGCTTACTCAATAAACTCCTTCTTTAGTTTTCCTGAGCAAAAAAGGAAAATAATATTTACTGAGACCACATAAAGGAGATCAGTCCCGGTTGTTCATTGGAAGGACTGATGTTGAAGCTGAAACTCCAATACTTTGGCCACCTCATGCGAAGAGTTGACTCATTGGAAAAGACCCTAATGCTGGGAAGGATTGGGGGCAGGAGGAGAAGGGGACGACAGAGGATGAGATGGTTGGATGGCATCACTGACTCGATGGACATGGGTTTGGGTAGACCTCGGGAGTTGGTGATGGACAGGGAGGCCTGGCGTGCTGCCATTCATGGGATCGCAAAGAGTCGGATACGACTGAGCGACTGAGCTGAACTGAACCGAACTGAGACCATACAACTTCCTAATCTTTTGCTCATTCAAGCAGTAACATAACGCTCTTCTTTCCCCACCTCACAGAAACAACTGGAATCTTGTTTGCGAAAAGCGTTTTATGAATTCTAAATACTTTTATGATCGTGAAGACTTATTGTCATCCTCAGAAAGAAACAATTCCCCAAAAATTTAGTGATAATCTTTTTTAGGGGAAAAGATGTAGAAAAATGAAAGGGAAAACTACAGGTGTTAAAGGAGATTTTTCCTTTTCCATATAATTAATGAGAAAAGTAACAGGGAATTCTCAGCTGAAGTTCTGTTTCAGAACAATGACAAAAACTTCTCTGTTTTTCATTTCTTGGCCAGTAATGTATAGAAAATATGCTTCATGTGACTCAGAGAGGATAATGCATTTTAAATGATTGTTTTCCATAACAATAATAGAGTACCAAAAGTTTGTATTGATGAGAACTTTATTTGGGGAACAAACACAGAGCTACAACTAGATATCATGACATTACTGATACAAATAATTTCAGCAAGCCCATAAAAGGTAAGCAATTGTTTGGGATTTTATCTTTCTGATACTGAAAAATCTATAAAAATCAATTGAGCAACTCAAAATAAATGAAAACTTTAAAGAAATTGTTCTTTGAGTATACTCAGAGAAATAATAGTAGATAACAAAATTACATAGAAACATGTACATTGTAATCAGAAACATTTCGATTGGTGGCTACATTGTCAACAGAATACATTCTATGAAGAAAGGCTAAAATTATCTCTAGACATGGTAATAATATCATTCTATCTAAAGGATACAGTGGAAACTACTTTGTGAGTGATTCCTTTTTCTTTTCTATTAATTTATCTTCTTTCCAGAAAAACAACAAAAACAGTTTTTCTAGAATAAAGCAGTTATATGAAATATAATGTATAGTGTACTAGCAGAGAACTGATTTCATATGCATGAAAAAATCAGTTTATGTATTATTTTCTTATAATCAGTTCAAATCTCAAAATATGCATACAAAGCTCCCCATGTACAAGACAAATAAAGAAGAAAATGCCAACTTTTCTTAGATTTCCATGTACTTTGTAACTAATTAGAACCTATATTGTCAATATACAATTATACAATATACTTAAATTGTCAACAATTATCTATGAGCCTTTCCAAAATTGTTTCTATGAGTTTGTCCGTCTGAAATTTAAACATGACTATGTGGCTACCCTCTCCAGTATTCTTGGGCTTCCCTTGTGGCTCAGCTGGTAAAGAATCCACCTGCAATGTGGGAGATCTGGGTTGGGAAGATCTCCTGGAGAAAGGAAAGTCTACCCATTTCAGTATTCTGGCCTAGAGAATTCCATGGACTCTATAGTCCATGGGGTTGCAAAGAGTTGCTGAGACTGAACAAATTTCACATGTGAGTTTCACTGCCACCAAGTTTATTCTTCATGATTTATTTTCTGTTACCATCAGTAAAGAATATATATTCTATCTTTTTCTATCACCACATGAATACAATGCATCTGATACAAGGGGTTTAGAATACAGAGGCTTGTCAGTATATTGTTAAATCCAAGGTGCCCTCATGGTGCCAGGTAGCAAAAAGATACAAAAAGATATACAAAATGAATGAATGAAGTAATTCCTATATTTTAATGAAGTATTTAAAATACTTGATAAATGGAAAGAGAATCCTTTTCAAATCAACATATATGTTTAATCTAATTCTAATCAACTTTCCAATGGGGATTTTTAAATAACATGGCAAAATAATTATGAATGTTACAGATAAAGAAGACAATAAGAATGGCAGAGACATTTTTTAAAAAGATGATTGCTGAGATGCATTCTCATATATTAAAGTACAAGATAAACTTGGAATTATCATAGAAGTTACTCTGGATGTTAGATATCATAGATTGATTAGTATAATATATTAGAAATTTTATATAAAATAAAAATCATTTTACTAATAAAAGTAAAAAGTTGATATTTTTAACATATTACATTGGAATAATTGGATAATCATGTAAGGGAAAAGTAAATTTTTTTTCATACTGTAATCCAAAACAAATTCCAACTAGACAGTTCAGTTCAGTTCAGTCACTCAGTCGTGTCCAACTCTTTGTGACCCCATGGACTGCAGCACACCAGGCTTCCCTGTTCATCACCAACTCCCGGAGCTTACTCAAACTCATGTCCATCGGGCCGGTGATGCCACCCAACCATCTCATCATCTGTCATCCCTTCTCCTCCAGCTTTCAATCTTTCCCAGCATCAGGGTCTTTTCCAATGAGTCAGTTCTTCGCATCAGTTGGTCAAAGTATTGGAGTTTCAGCTTCAGCATCAGTCCTTCCAATGAATATTCAGGATTGATTTCATTCAGGATGGACTGGTTGGATTTCCTTGCAGTCCAACGGACTCTCAAGAGTCTTCTCCAACATCACACATTCAAAAGCATCAATTCGTCAGTGCTCAGCTTTCTTTATAGTCCAACTCTCACATACATACGTGACTACTGGGAAAACCATAGCTTTGACTAAAAGGACCTTTGTTGGCAAAGCAATGTCTCTGCTTTTTAATATGCTGTCTAGGTTGGCCATAGCTTTTCTTCCAAGGAGCAAGCATCTTTTAATTTCATGGCTACAGTCACCATCTACAATGATTTTGGACCCCCCCCCCCCCCGCCAAAATAAAGTCTCTCACTGTTTCCACTGTTTCCCCATCTATTTCCCAAGAAGTGATGGGATCAAATGCCATGATCCTCATTTTCTGAATGCTGAGTTTTAAGCCAACTTTATCACTCTACTCTTTAACTTTCATCAAGAGGCTCTTTAGTTCTTCTTAGGTTAGTTCTTCTTGTCAACTGGACAAGACAAATGTAATAAATATAAGCGTTAAAACTTGTAGGTGAGCATTTGCTGAACATACAGAATGGGCAAGGACTTTCTGAGAATGTAATAATAGATTAAATCATAAAGGAAAATGTTAATTGATTTGACTACATAAAATGTTAACACATCAGCTTCCTCTAAACTGTCAATGTGGCCATCTTCTCAGCACTCAGCCAGGGCCATGGGCTAATATCTATATTTAAAACTAAAATACAATTAAAGTCAAATGATAAAGATGAGGGAGACAACTACAACAAATCTGAAAATTAATAGATAAATATAACTAACAAACACAGAGGTATACAATTAAAGAAATAAAATCTCCATATCCCCCCTTCATGGATCACAGACTTTTTGTGGCGAAGGGACTTGCATCAGGCAATGAAGTTATTGAGAGAGTCAATTCTTAGATGGGATGATACGAACTCTGGGGTCACCAAGGAGGAGAAAGGGGCCTGAGGCTCTCTAGAAGGAGAAAAGGACAAACTTTTTTTGTACATTCCTTCATATTAATCACGATAAAACCACTTTTTTCTTTAAGCCCAGAGCTGATGATTACACAACAGAGCAACTTAGTTTAAACTCTGTACCAATGATTATAGAACAACAATATATCCTGCTGGAAGACATGTTTCTCCTTCTTAAGACCCTTCTGCCTAACCTTGTCAAATGAAATGTATATTATGGGAGTGGGTCTAGTAAGATCTTTCTATTGTTAGTTCTAATCCCATTATCTTAAAATGTAAGTTGTTGGAGTAGGTCTGATAAGACCTTTACAACCTTGATACATTCTTTTGATTTACTGTAAGAACCAATTGAAAAAGTATATAGCTTTCTTGCTAAGACTAGCAAGGGGGGAGCACTCTCTGTCCTCCTTCTGATGTCTATGTCAGAAGCTTTCTCAGTCCTTTCTCACTGTAATGAAACTTCTGTCATGCAAAAGCTCTGAGTAATCAAGCCTGGTACCTGGAAGCTAAATCTTCTCCTTCAGAGATCAGGAATCCAACACCATGCACCATAAGCTTAAATCTTGTAGGTGTAAGCTACAAGCTCACCATAAGTTGAGCTACCAGGGTTTCTCTGGTAGCTCAGCAGGTAAAGAATCCACCTGTAATGCAGGAGACCCTGGTTCAATTCCTGGGTGGGGAAGATCCCCTGGAGGAGGGCATGGCAACCCACTCCAGTATTCTTGCCTGAAGAATCCACATGGACAGAGGAGCCTGGTGGACTACAGTCCATAGGTTTGCAAAGAGTCGGACATGACTGAGCAAATAAACACTATACTATAAGCCATGTGGTGCTGGGCCACCCAAGATAGATGGGTCATAGTGAGGAGTTCTGACAAAATATGGTCCACTGGCAGAAGAAATGAAATCATTCCAGTATTCTTGTCTGGAGAACCCCATGGACAGTATGAAAAGGCAAAAAAGATACAATATCAGAAGATGAGCCCTCAGGTTGGAAAATGTCCAATATGCTATTGGAGAAGAGTGGAGAGCAATTACTAATAACTCCAGAAAGAATGAAGTGGCTGGGCCAATGCAGAAACAATGCTCAGTTGTGGCTATGTCTGGTGGCAAAAGTAAAGTCTGATGCTATAAGGAACAATATTGCATAGGAGCCTGGAATGTTAGGTCTATGAATCAAAGTAAACAGGATATGTCAAACAGGAGACAACAAGACTGAACACTGACATCTTAGAAATCAGTGAACTAAAATGGACAGGAATGGGTGAATTGAACTCAGATGACCATTAAATCTACTACCACGGGCAAGAATCCTTTAGAAGAAATGGAGTAGCCTTAACAGTCAACAAAAGAGTCTGAAATGCAATACTTGGATGCAGCCTCAAAAATAGCAGAATTATCTCAGTTCCCTTTCCAAGACAAACCATTCAATATCACAGTAATCTAAGTCACTAACCACCACAATATCACTAACCACTAAGTTCAAAGAAGCTGAAGTTGACAGGTTCTATAAAGACCTACAACAACTTTTAGAATTATCACCCTCAAAAAATGTCCATTTCATCAGAGGGGGTTGCAATGTAAAAGCAGGAAGTCAAGAGATACCTGGAATAACAGGCAAGTTTGTCCTTGAAGTACAAAATTAAGCAGGACGAAGCTAACAGAGTTTTGTCAAGAGAACACACTGGTCATAGTAAACACTCTTTTCCAACAATCCACAAGACAATTCTACACATGGAAATCACCAGATGGTCAATAGAAAAATCAAATTGTTTATGTTCTTTGCAGCCAAATATGGAAAAACTCTATACAGTCAGCAAAAACAAGACCTAGACCTGACTGTGGCTCAGATCATCAGCACTTATTGCAAAATTCAGGCTTAAATTGAAGAAAGTAGGGAAAATCATTAGGCCATTCAGGTATGACCTAAATGAAATCCCTTATGATTATACAGTGGAGGTGATGAATAGATTCAAAGGATTAGATCTGGTAGTCAGAGTGCCTAAAGAACTATGGACCGAAGCTCTTAACACTGTATAGGAAGCAGGGACCAAATCATCTCAAAGAAAAACAAATGCAAGAGAGCAAAGTGGATGTCAGAGGAGGCTTTATAAGAAAAAGAAGAAAAGCAAATGGCAATGGAGATATATCAAACTGAATGCACAGTTCCAGAGAACAGCAAGGAGAGGTAAGAAGGCCTTTTAAAATGAGCAATGCAGAGGAAATAGAGAAAAAACAATTGAAGGGGAAAGACTAGCAATTTATTCATGAAAATTGGACATATCAAGGGAAAATTTCATGCAAAGATGGGCACAATAAAGGATAGAAACTATAAGAACATAACAGAAGCAGAAATTAATAAGAGGTGGCAAGAATACACAGAAGAACTATACATTCTGGAGTTTGAAGTCAAGTGCCTTAGGAAGCATTACTATGAAAAAGACTAGTGGAGGTGATGGAATTCTAGTTGAGCTATTTAAAATCCTAAAAGATGATGATGTTAAAGTGCTGCACTCAGTATGTCAGCATATTTGGAAAACTCAGCAGTGGCCACAGGACTGGAAAAGGTCAGGTTTTATTCCAATCCCAAAGAAGGGCAATGACAAAGAATGTTCGAAGTACTGGACCATGCACTTATTTTACATGCTAGCAAGGTTATGCTCAATATCCTTCAAACTAGGCTTCAGCAGTATGTGAATGAAGAACTTCCATATGTACAAGCTGAGTTTCAACGAGGCAGAGAAATCAGAGTTCAAATTGCCAACATTTGTTGGATCATGACAAAAGCAAAGGAATGGAGTAGCAAAACTACTTCTGCTTCACTGACTATGCAAAAGTCTTCGACTATGTGGATTACAACAGTATATGGAAAATTCTTAAAGAGATGGGAATATCAGACCACCTTAACTGTTTACTGAGAAACCTGTGTGGGGGTCAACAATTAGAACTGGACATAGAACAATTGAGTGGTTCAAAATTGGGGAAAGAGTACAACAGGCTGTAGATCAGCTACCCTGCTTATTTAACTTTTATGCAGAGTTCATCATGAGAAATGAGAGGGTAGATGAATCACAAGCTAGAATCAAGACTTCCAGGCAAAACATGAACAACTTCAGATATGCAGATGAATCCACTCCAAAAGCAGGAAATGAAGATGAACTAAAAAGCCTCTTGATGAGGGTGAAAAAGGAGAGTGAAAAAGTTGGTTTGAAACAACATTCAAAAGAGCAAGATCATGGCATCCAGTCTCATCATTTCAATACAAATAGAAGAGGAAAAAGTAGAAGCAGTGACAGATTTTATTTTCCTGGGCTACAAAATCAATGCTGACAGTGAGAGGAGCCATGAAATTAAAAGACACTTGCTTCTTGAAAGGGAAGCTATGATCAATGTACACAGCATATTAAAAAGCAGAGACATCACTTTTTTGATGAAGTCAAAGCTGTGGTTTTTAAAGTAGCCATGTATAGAAGTGAGAGTAGGACCCTAAAGAAGACAGAGCACAAAGAATTGATGGTTTTGAATTATGGTGCTTATGAAAACTCTTGAGAGTCCCTTGTACTGCAATATCAAACCAGTCAATCCTAAAGGAAATCAACCCTGAATATTCATTGGAAGGACTGTTGCTGAAGCTGAAGCTCCAGGATTTTGCCCACCTGATGTGAAGAGCTGACTCACTGGTAAAGATCTTGATGCTGAAAAAGACTGAAGGAAAAAGAAGAGGGGAGTGGCTGAGAATGAGATGGTTAAAGGGCATCACCAACTCAATGGACATGTGTGTGAGCAAACTCCAGACGCAACTTAGAGACTGAACAACAATAAAAAGGAAAGATCACTGTTCTCTTATGACCTGTCAAAACTGCTTTCTCTAAAGATTAGGTCAATATATTCTCTTCAGTTGTTTGATTTAAGAATGCCAATAGTATTTATTTCATACAAAAGTGGAATATTCTCATTGTGCAAAATTGTTTGTAAAGTTGATAGTTGGAAAAATGATACCTGGTTATTTCATTTTGTACAATTTAAGTATTGATATGAGGTATTTGCCATAGTTTCCTTCAGAGTTTAAATTTAATTTGAAAGTGATTTGATCATTAACATTTTTTATTCTCTGAATATGGAGACTGTTATTGTTCAGTCGCTAAGTCATTTCTGACTTTGCGACCCCATAGACTGCAGATAGGCCCCTCTGTCCTCAACTTTCTCCCCAAGTTTGCACAAATTCATATCCATCGAGTCAGTGATACTCTCAAAACATCTCATCTTTTGCCACCTCCTTCTTCTCTTGCCTTCAATCTTTACCAGCTTCAGGGTCTTTTCCAATAATTCAGCTCTTTGAATCAGGTGCCCAAAAGATTGGAGATTCGAGACTAGTCCTTCCAATGAATATTCAGGGTTAATTTCCATTAGGATTGGCTGGTTTGATCTCCCTGCAGTCCAAGGGACTCTCAAGAATCTTCTCCAGTGTTACAATTCAAAACCATCAGTTCTTTGGTGCTCAGCCATATTTACCATCCAACTCTTACATATGTATGTGTCTACTGGAAAAACCATAGCTTTGACTTTGCAAAGTGCTTTTTAATATGCTATCTACATTGGTCATAGCTTTCCTTCCAAGGAGCAAGTGTCTTAATTTCATGGGTGCAGTCACCCACAGCAGTGATCTTGGAGTCCAATAAAATAAAATCTGTCACTGCTTCCACTTTTCCCCCTTCTATTTGCCATGATGTGATGAGACTGGATTCCATGATCTTAGTTTTTTGAATGTTGAGTTTTAAGCCGGCTTTTTCACTCTTCTCTCTTACTTTCATCAAGGGGCTCTTCACTTTCTGCCGTTAGAGTGATATCATCTCCATATCTGACGCTGGTGTTTTTTCTCCCAGCAATCTTGATTCTAGCTTGTGATTCATCCATCGTTTTGTTTCACATGATGTACTCTGAGTAGAAGTTAAATAAGCAGGGTGGTAATATACTACTCCTTTCCCAATTTTTAACCAGTTGTTCCATGCCCAGTTCTAATTGTTGCTCCTTGACATGTAAGGTGGTCTCATCCTCCCATACCCTACAAATTTTCCATACTTTGTTGTGATCTACACAGTTAAAGGCTTTGCAGAGTCAATGAAACAGAAGTAGCTGTTTCTCTGGAACTCCCTTACTTTCTCCATGATCCAAGGTATGCTGATACTTTGATCTTTCCTTATAAAGCAAAACAATTTATTCTGTTTTTATAACACCACTGTGGAGCTATTTATCTTAGATAAGAATAACCATTCTTAAAAATTCCCTTTTTTCTATCTACTCTCTCACTTGGTGAAGCTGCCCTCTTTCAAGATGACATTAAAAAACAGTGAAAACAAAAACAAAAATCTTTGCCACTAGATTAGTCCAACTCGATGGTATCCCTATACATTTTCTCCATGGCTCCTCAATTCCACACCCAAAAAAAAATAATAAGACAGAATGAATGTGGCAAACCAGGAACTTTACAGAGTATAAAGCAGGTCAAGTGAAATAAAACAATAAATTGAAGGAATAGAACTGAAATTTCCTTTCATGATAGGGTAGATGTCAGACTTAGAAATACACCTAAATTAATATTTTACTCTTATGTAGAAGACAATCAATACACTGTCAAAGACAGTTTTCAAAGAAAGATTCACTTGCAGCATTTAAATAATAGCAAAATATTGAACTCAAATTCTATGTTTATTAATAGGACAGAAATTAAGTAAATTACCAATCATTCATATAGGAAATATGCAGTGATTTATAATCATGTATTTGAATAACAATGACATGAGAGAATTCTAAGTGGAAAAAAAAAAAACAGGGTGGAACAAAATTTTCTTTATGACAGTATTTTTACATGGAGAAAACTAAAGAAATTGCACTCAAAATGCTGTTATTGTTATTCTAGCTTTTTCTTCAGTCTCCCTGTATTATATGTTTTCCAAAATTCTTGCAGTAACCACATTTTATTTTAATGATTTTTAAGAAGTAAAAAGAACAGGTGAAAAACTGATACTTTAGAATATTTAGTTTCACATTAATCTCTGTATACACACTGATAGGAAAGAGGTGAGTAATTGCCAGTCAATCTCAGTTAGTAAGAAGTTAAAGCAGCAATTTTCTTCCATTAGATATGGCTAAAGCTAAGCATTAAGATTTCTGTTGTCTTTCTCTGGGCTATTATTACAGAGGAAACATCATCATGAATGATCATGAAACAGCATCATCATGAATCTAAATTCGGGATGGTGACTGACAGTGTGTTGGTAAAAGAAACTCATGTTACCTAGCACAAGTCTAAGAGACCACAGAACTAATTTATCTTCTGATATAGTCTCAATTCTAAATGAGAGGAGAAATGGCAATACATTAGTCTATGTCTCTAATGTCACAGTTCTCATTTCACACATTACCGAGAAGATAAACCTTTGACTATATCCTGCATAGATAACATATTATTATGACACTGTTAATAAAGCATGAACAATTAGCCTATGGATTTCTAGCACTCTTTTTTTTATTTTATTTTTATCAAATATTGAGAATACACAAATATTTATATGGTATATTATTGGTATAAAATAATAATAATACATGAAAATAAACCAAATTACTTCTCATTTTGAAAAGCACTCTTGGGTCTCTATGTAGCTTTCTGTATTTAGCTGTAACTATTCTCCTGAATTTTGTATTTACTATATTCATTCTTCTTCCTTGATTTACTGATGTTTATATCTCTAAAACTGTACTATTGAGTGCTGTGTGTTTTCAAACTTTAAATAATGAAGTTGTACTTTATCTGCCCTGCCACAACTGCTTTTTGACTCAACTTTAGCTCCAGAGATCTACCTTTATTTATATGTTGATAAAATTATTGCAATTGTCTTTGTATCAGCTACATTTTATTCCATAATAAGGTCTAGCACAAGTAATGTATCTTTTTTTTATTAATTTATTTATTTTAGTTGGAGGCTAATTACTTTACAATATTGTAGTGGTTTTTGCCATACATTGATATGAATCAGCCATGGGTTTACATGAGCTCCCCATCCTGAACCCCCCTCCCACCACCCTCCCCATCCCATCCCTCTGGGTCATCCCATTGCCCCAGCCCTGAGCACTTGTCTCATGCATTGAACCTGGACTGGTGTTCTGTTTCACATATGATAATATACATATTTCAATGCTATTCTCTCAGATCGTCCCACCCTCACCTTCTCCCACCGAGTCCAAAATACTGTTCTATGCATCTGTGTCTCTTTTTCTGTCTTGCATATAGGGTTATCGTTACCATCTTTCTAAATTCCGTATATATGAGTCAGTATACTGTATTAGTGTTTTTCTTTCTGGCTTACTTCACTCTGTATAATGGGCTCCAGTTTCATCTACCTCATTAGAACTGATTCAAATGAATTCTTTTTAATGGCTGAGTAATATAAGAAAACAATACCATTCACCACTGCAACGAAAAGGATAAAATACTTAGGAATATATTTACCTAAAGAAACAGAAGACCTAGATATATATAGAAAACTATAAAACACTGATGAAAGAAATCAAAGAGGACACAAATAGATGGAGAAATATACCGTGTTCATGGATTGGAAGAATCAATAGAGTGAAAATGAATATACTACCCGAAGCAATCTATAGATTCAATGCAACCTCTATCAAGCTACCAACAGTATTCTTCAGAGAACTAGAACAAATAATTTCACAATTTGTATGGAAATACAAAAAACCTCGAATAGCCAAAGCAATCTTGAGAAAGAAGAATGGAACTGAAGGAATCAACCTGCCTGACTTCAGGCTCTACTACAAAGCCACAGGCATCAAGACAGTATGGTACTGGCACAAAGACAGAATTATAGATCAATGGAACAAAATAGAAAGCCCAGAGATAAATCCACGGACCTATGGACACCTTATCTTTGACAAAGGAGGCAAGAATATATAATGGAGAAAAGACAATCTCTTTAACAAGTGGTGCTGGGAAAACTGGTCAACCACTTGTAAAAGAATGCAGCTAAAACACTTTCTAACACCATACACAGAAATAAACTTAAAATGTATCTTTTCTAATATTGATGGATTTTATTTGTGAATTTGGGTGATTCACTTTTTTTTTTTTGCTACCACAAACTGTTGTTCTGAAATTAAAATAGCATGTTTAATATGTTTACTCAGAATGCCATAAATTCAGTTTTGAGATAAATAAGGCATCATAAGTAAAGTATTAAAATGTGTAAGGATCAGCAGGCTCAGTATTATACTGATATCAATTTGCTATAGAATGTTTGTTAAGTTTCTGTTGCTGAGTAACATGTTATGACAGAATTAACAGATTAAAATAACACCTATTTATTATCTACCATCTGAGTGTTACTGCCTATCAAATTGAAAAATATAGAAAAATATAGTATAAAATTGATATGAAAATTACTATATCAATGACAGGAAAGAAAATAGTAAAAAACATATAAATATGATAGGACTAATTTTACTGGATATCAAGATATATTTCAAAGCTGAATATATTCCATGGAAGGGCACTCATTTACTAAAGCATTAAGGAATGCCTTGGTGAGGAGGACACCAGCATCATCAAGAATCTCAGTGGCAGCTGCCTGCTATAGGCCGGGCTGAAGGATATAATGTTCAGGAATTGCGTTCACAAATAGCAAGGAAGAGAAAAGAATCCTTTAATAAAGTTGACATGGTGCACTTAATCATCAGAAACAAAGCAGGTACAAATGTTTTAATGAGTATGAAGAATGGATTAGTAGTCAGGGAGGATTTTTTTATAGGCAACTATGGAATTTGTTGATATAACATGACTTTCATGGTGGGAAGAAAGATAAGTGGACAACAAGGGCTTAGTTTACACAACCAAAATAAATAAAGGTGAGGGATAAGCAGGTGGAGTTAAAATCTCTTGCCAATGAAGTTAAAATCTCTTGCTCAGCTTTCATACCTCATCCAGTTCATAGACCCATAACTCACTGACTAAGAGACTGAAAGAGACTCAAAGGAAGGACCCAATAACATCATGCCAATTGTATATGATAAATTTTCAACAGTTTCCCACTAATGTAAACTTACCCAGCAGAAAGTGGAATACTTAAATATGTGAGGACAATTAGTTCAAATTCTTACTAAGCCCAAGGAAATAAACAGCATGGCTCCCCTCTTAGAATGGGAGCATAGGTATGCAGATAGTAAATAGAATCATGACCCAGATCTAGCTCACTGTAGGTACACTGGATCTATAGATCAGGAAATTGGTCAATTTCCTGGTTCTGAAATGAATACACTTGGCAGTTGGCAGAAACACCACATTGTTTACTTGGCTTGTGGTATAGAAGTTATTCTTGGGAGAATGCCAAACGAGCATCAGAATTGCCATTTTCATCCAAAGTAATAATTCTAAAATAATATTACATTCTAAGAGGAGGTGGCAAACTAATAATGCCACCCATAAAGACCTAAGCATGACAATTTTTTTCATACCATCTTATCTCTGTTTAATCCTCCAGTTTGGCCTTCACAAATATCATATGGATCCTAGGTAAAAATCACAAATTCTACCTACATACAGCTGCTGTACTCAATACCATAGCAGACCAAACCTTGGGTTTGGAATGTGGTCAATGAACTGGTGAAGGCATTGTTCTCCATTACTCTAAAGAAGTTTGATAAGATGTTCATATTCACAAGGGACAAATACGTGTAGTTAACGGCCCAGGCCATTTTAACTCTTCCACCTCTTTTTAATGTACTCCCTATAGACTCATACCATTGGTTATTTCACAGATTACTACTCTGGTCCACTATGTTGATCCATGGTGATCAGACTAGATATGGAGATCATACTAAAACATGTGTTCTCCAGAGGATAAGACATAAAGCCAAAGAAGATTTAGGGTTCTACCATATCAAAGTTTTTAGGAGTCCAGTTGGAAGAGGCATGTTGGGACATACCTGACAAAGTACAAGACACATCACACGTGCTTGCGTGCTAAGTCGCTTCAACCATGTCCAACTTCTTGTGACCCTATGAACTGTATCCCACCAGGCTCCCCTGTCCATGGATTCTCCAGGCAAGAATATTGAAGTGGGTTGTCATTTCCTACTCCAGGGAATCTTCTTGACTCGGCAATTGAACTCACATCTCCTGCGGCTTCTGCATTGCAGGCAGATTCTTTACTGCTGAGCCACCGGGGAAGCCCCCAAAAGACACATCACTGCATCTTATACTTTCTACTATTAAAAAGGAAGGGTTTCCCTGGTACTCAGATGGTAAAGAATTTGCCTGCAACATGGTAACCTGGGTTTGATCCCTGGGTTGGGAAGATCCCCTTGCGAAGGGAATGGCAAACCACTCCAGTATTCTTGCCTAGAGGATTCCAGGGACAGAGGAGCCTGGAGAGTTACAGTCCATGGGGTGGCAAAGAGTCAGACATGACTGAGTGACTAACACACACACATACACACATTAAAGAGGAAATAGCCTCATTATATTTTGGGGGGTTTTAAAGGCAGTGTATTCCACACATAAGACTATTACTGTGACCCATGTACCTAGTGGCATGGAAAGCAGCAGGTTTGAGTGGAACCAGAGTAGGAAAGGACCTTGCAGCATGTCTAGACTATGGTGAAAACCACTCTTTTAGTAAGGTCAACCAACAGAGTAGGAGCTAAGATACTAGCAGTATCTGTGATTACAAAAGACACCCAGTGGAGTTTATGCTAAGGCTTGACAAAAGAGTCGCCATGCAGACCTCAGGTTCTATAACAAGGGCATGCTTTCTGCAGTGGAGAACTATATGGCACTAAAATGACACCTCCTGCATGCTCCTTGTCCTGGTAAAAATAAAATATCTGGTCAAGCAACTATGCACCTAGAGTGATCCACCATGAGGTAGGTTATATGAGATTCATCATCAAATCGTGAACTTGGGTGGACTCAGCAGCAATCCACTGTAAGGTGGAAGAGGTATATCAAGGATCAAGAAGAAGAGAAGGTAAGCAAGCTACATTATGAGATGGCTCATTGCCCCAAATCACCAACCTCTGTACTAACTGTACCTCTCCTCAGTTCAACCTATAGCCACATGAAAGTGAAAGTGAAGTTGCTCAGTCATTTCCTACTGTTTGAGACCCCCATGGACTGTACAGTCCATGGAATTTTCCAGGCCAGAATACTGGAGTGGGCAGCCTTTCCATTCTCCAGGGCATCTTCCCACCCCAGGGATCAAACCTAGGTCTCCCGCATTGCAGGCAGATTCTTTACCAGCTGAGCCACAGGGAAGCCCAAGAATACTGGAGTGGGTAGTCTATCCCTTCTCCAGCAGAAGGGAATCAAACCTTCCCAATCCAGGAATCAAACCAGGGTCTCCTGCATTTCAGGTGGATTCTTAACCAACTGAGCTATTAGGGAAGCCCCATAATCAACTAAATGGTCCCTAAAGAGTTTCTGTTTTCACTTGGATTTGATTTCCAAGTAGACATTATTTTCCTGTTAACTTATCAGTGCATTTTATAGTTTATGCATTATTTTAATCATTTTATTGGGAGACTAGGAAATTTCTCTGTCACACCTACTAAAATTAGAATGCCAGTATAAGTCATTAGTTCATTGAAATTTATTGTTTATATATGTTCTATAATGTTAACTATATGTACACTGCTTAGGATATCATGATAATTTTGTTAGACAAATCTCAAATAGCTGACAAAATAGCGTTTTTGTACCACTTCACTAACTTTATCCTCAGTTTAGCCCTTTGTTCTGCAGTACTGACAATCTTTAAAGTTTAATTAAAAGACCTACAAAAAATAATATATAAGGCGAAAGACAAGGAGGATACCTACAAAAGGATTAATCTAATCTTACTTCAGGCCTCAATAACCCAGAACAACAATCAGCTTTGGAAAAATGATATATTACAAATTAATTTTCGAACATAGTTGAAATGTTCTATTAAAAATATCAGATCTTTCACTTTTATTTCTCCATGAAATATGGCAATGTCATAGCAAATTTTTTAGAAAATATATTGGTCATTCCACATTGTAAGCCCCCATATGGAAATAATAATGGATTATTGGTCACAAAAATACGTGCACTTTTGTGTCTATTTTCTCATATTACTATACATTTTTTATATTATGTACAGAAAGTGAAAATCCACCTCTTTGAAATTCCTGAGAAAAGGCATGTGACAGGAAATCTAAAGCAAAGCTTTAATATCTTTTCCTGATACTTAATAATATTTAAAACAGATCTATTTTTTTTTGCTATGAAATAAAATTATCATATGAAGCAAGAACTTACATTTAATATGTTTCTAAGTAATTTGCAATTATTTTTATTCTGGTAATTTATATAAGTAATGGCATAACTTAATAAGAGCTATCAAATATCATATTACAAATTAATGAGAGGGTGAAGAAATAACTAAAATTCTGATTCACTCAGTGTGCTCTGTATATTATTCTGGGATGCTAGATTTAACAAATGAATGTTCTTTTAACAGTGTAATTAAGAAAAGAGCTGAAATCAAGTCTACGGAAGCAGGGGTGATGCCATCAAATAGATTCTTCATGCTTCATAAAACAACATGAACATTCATTATAAAATGACCATATAGAGCTGGAGCAACTGAGATTGGGTCTGCATAAAAACATCCACTTGACAGTACTGATAATTTAAATAAATCATATTTGCATATATATAGTCATTCTTCACTATTTGTGGATTCCAGTTTCGTGAATTTGCCAACTTGCTAAAAGTTATTATGAAACACAGAATCAACGTTGACAGTATTTTCAGTTATTCCTGAACCCATTCAGGCCAAAAGATTTGAGCCACCTCATGCAATGTTCCCCGCTCAGGTCCAACAAGATGACCTCTGCCTTGCTTCACTTCTCATACATGAGATGACTACAGGAAACAGATGGTAGGGACAGTGTGTGGAGTGCAAGAGGCTCTGGCTCTGGGGTCAGTTGGGTGGATTTGAATCCCAGCTCTGGCGCCTGTTAGTGGAGCAGTCTCAGGTAATATGGTCACTTACTTTGGAACCTCAATTTTGTTTTTTAAAATAAAGAAAATAGACTCTGCCAGGATAAGTTACTTCAGAATTTAAGATCTTAAACTTTGTGAGATAATCACACAAACATACATACACACACATTTTCTCCAGGAGCAATATTTTAGTATTTGGTAATTTCATGTTTGAAGCAACTTTGTAGAACATAACTATCATAATGAGATTTGGTTGATTTCATATATATACACACATATATTTATGAATTTGATGCTGAATTATACACAGACATATGGTCTGAAATATTCTTAAAATGTACTCTCATCTGCAATAATCATAAAGACATGTGCTCATGTGAGAAGAGCTAGAAATGATTATATCTTCAGTGTTTGGAGAGAGTCATGAACTGATGATAAAATACATCGCAGACTTATGGTTAGTAATATTCTACTAAAATAAAAATGTAAAATAACAAAATTAAGTACCTTCTAAAATGTGGAAAGAATAAAGAAATATATTGCCTATCACAATTTACTAATAATGATTAAATAAGTTGCTGAGTAATTACCTTTATAAAAACTAAAATTTTATGAGGCAAAGGAAAAAAGATTAATCTTCAAATAATTTCATTCCTAATTTAACACAAATTATAGTTTTTAATTTATATTTCCACATAAGCAGAGAGGTGATATCTTTTATACTTATATATGCAGCTAGGCTTTTTTTTTATTTCACTGTTTATAACAGTATTATTAATAATAGTACTAGATAGGGTGATAGAGTATGATATGAATCAATCTATTTTTTATTCTCTAACTCCTTTGGCAGTATACATCACTCATGGTCTATTGATGATTTTAAAAAAGAAAAGAAAAAATTGTCTTAGTTTCTTTTAGCATATACTAATTAAAATCTGTTATTTACATTAAGAATGGATGATAAGATTTCTCAAAATGGTTAAAAAAATACACCTATCATTTAAAGCTGTGACTAATGTTTGCTTCTTAAGATGCTTCATTGTTGAAATTACCTTGGCAATAGATTCCTTTTTGTCCTGGAAAAAAAAAATGACATGTATAGTAGTGTATCATATGATTATGCAAATACAGACCAAATATCTATCTGTTCTTGGGAAACATCTGAATGTAGTTATTTCAACATGAAAAGCTGAGTAGTAGTTTTTACTAGTACTTTTGTATTTCAGGCAGATTCTTTACCATCTGAGCTACCAGGGAAGCCCAAAAGATGCAGAATTGGTATCAGACAAAAAACTTGACCCTATATGCGAGAGAGCAAAAGAGACACAGATGTAAAGAACAGACTTTTGGACTCTGTGGGAGAAAGCAAGGGTGGGACGATTTGAGAGAATAGCATTGAAACATGTGTATTATCGCATGTGAAATAGATCATCAGTCCAGGTTCAATGCATGTGACAGGGCACTCAGGGCTGGTGCAATGGGATGACCCTGAGGGATGGGATGAGGAAAGAGGTGGGAGGAGGGGTTCAGGATGCAGGACCCATGTACACCCGTGACTGATTCATGTCAATGTATGGCAAAAACCAGTACAATATTGTAAAGTAATTAGCCTCCAATTAAAATTAATTAATTAATTTAAAAAAAAAGAGTTCAAATCTGAATCCCAATCCTTCATCTGATCTGTCACCTTGAGAGGTTAAGTAACATCTCTGAGCCATGAATATCTTTTATTTCTGCCTTTTGGAATGACCATAGGGATTAAAAGAGATAGAATATAGAAAGATGCTTTATGAAAATGAAATGGACAACTTGGAAGAAATGGATAAATTCTTAGAAAAGTACGACTTCCCAAAACTGAAGCAGGAAGAAATAGAAAATCTCAACAGACCTATCACAAGCATGAAAATTGAAACTGTAATCAGAAATCTTCCAGCACACAAAAGCCCAGGACCAGATGGCTTCACAGCTGAATTCTACCAAAAATTTAGAGAAGAGCTAACACCTATCCTTCTCAAACTCTTCCAGAAAATTTCAGAGGAAGGTAAACTTCCAAACTCATTCTATGAGGCCACCATCACCCTAATACCAAAACCTGACAAAGATGCTACAAAAAAAGAAAACTACAGGCCAATATCACTGATGAACATAGATGCAAAAATGCTTAACAAAATCCTAGCAAACAGAATCCAACAACATATTAAAAAGATCATACATCATGACCAAGTGGGCTTTATCCCAGGGATGCAAGGATTCTTCAATATCCGCAAATCGATCAATGTAATACACCACATAAACAAATTGAAAAATAAAAACCATATGATTATTTCAATAGATGTAGAGAAAGCCTTTGACAAAATTCAACATCCATTTATGATAAAAACCCTCCAAAAAGCAGGACTAGAAGGAACATACCTCAACATAATAAAAGCTATACATGACAAACCCATGGCAAACATTATCCTAAATGGTGAAAAACTGAAAGCATTTCCCCTAAAATCAGGAACAAGAAAGGACGCCCACTCTCACCACTACTAGTCAACATAGTTTGGGCCCCAGCAATCAGAGCAGAAAAAGAAATAAAAGGAATCCAGATAGGAAAAGAAGTAAAACTCTCACTGTTTGCAGATGACATGATCCTCTACATAGAAAACCCTAAAGACTCCACCAGAAAATTACTAGAGCTAATCAATGAATATAGTAAAGTTGCAGGATATAAAATTAACACACAGAAATCCCTTGCATTCCTATACACTAACAATGAGAAAACAGAAAGATAAATTAAGGAAACAATTCCATTCACCATCGCAACGAAAAGAATAAAATACTTAGGAATATATCTACCTAAAGAAACACAAGACCTATATATAGAAAACTATAAAACATTGGTGAAAGAAATCAAGAAGGACACAAATAGATGGAGAAATATACCATGTTCATGGATTGGAAGAATCAATAGAGTGAAAATGAGTGTACTACCCAAAGCAATCTATAGATTCAATGCAATCCCTATCAAGCTACCAATGGTATTCGTCAGAGAACTAGAACAAATAATTTCACAATTTGTATGGAAATACAAAAAACCTCGAATAGCCAAAGCAATCTTGAGAAAGAAGAATGCAACTAGAGGAATCAACCTGCCTGACTTCAGGCTCTACTACAAAGTCACAGTCATCAAGACAGTATGGTACTGGCACAAAGATAGAAATATAGATCAATGGAACAAAATAGAAAGCCCAGATATAAATCCACGCACCTATGGACACCTTATCTTTGACAAAGGAGGCAAGAATATATAATGGAGAAAAGACAATCTCTTTAACAAGTGGTGCTGGGAAAACTGGTCAACCACTTGTAAAAGAATGAAACTAGAACACTTTCTAACACCATACACAAAAATAAACTCAAAATGGATTAAACATCTAAATGTAAGACCAGAAACTATAAAATTCCTAGAGAAAAACATAGGCAAAACACTCTCCGACATAAATCACAGCAGGATCCTCTATGACCCACCTCCCAGAATATTGGAAATAAAAGCAAAAATAAACAAATGGGACCTAATTAAACTTAAAAGCTTTTGCACAACAAAGGAAACTATAAGCAAGGTGAAAAGACAGCCTTCAGAATGGGAGAAAATAATAGCAAATGAAGCAACAGACAAAGAATTAATCTCAAAAATATACAAGAAGCTCATGCAGCTCAATTCCAGAAAAATAAACGACCCAATCAAAAAGTGGGCCAAAGAACTAAACAGACATTTCTCCAAAGACATACAGATGGCTAACAAACACATGAAAAGGTGCTCAACATCACTCATTATCAGCGAGATGCAAATCAAAACCACAATGTGGTACCATTTCACGCCCGTCAGAATGGCTGCTATCCAAAAGACTACAAGCAATAAATGCTGGAGAGGGTGTGGAGAAAAGGGAACCCTCTTACACTGTTGGTGGGAATGCAAACTAGTACAGCCACTATGGAGAACAGTGTGGAGATTCCTCAAAAAACTGGAAATAGAACTGCCATATGACCCAGCAATCCCACTGCTGGGCATACACACTGAGGAAACCAGACTTGAAAGAGACATGTGTACTCCAATGTTCTTTGCAGCACTGTTTATAATAGCCAGGACATGGAAGCAGCCTAGATGTCCATCAGCAGATGAATGGATAAGGAAGCTGTGGTACATAAACACAATGGAATATTACTCAGCCATTAAAAAGAATGCATTCAAATCAGTTCTAATGAGGTGGATGAAACTGGAGCCTAGTATACAAAGTGAAGTAAGCCAGAAAGAAAAATACCAATACAGTATACTAACACATATATATGGTATTTAGTCAATTGGTAAAGATAACCCTGTATGCGAGACATCAAAAGAGACACAGATAAATAGAACAGTATTATGGACTCTATGGGAGAGGGCGAGGGCGGGATGATATGGCAGAATGGCACTGAAGCATGTAAATTATCATATGTGAAACGAATCACCAATCCAGGTTCAATCCATGATACAGGGTGCTCAGGGCTGGTGCACCGGGATGACCCAGAGGGATGGGATGAGGAGGGAGTTGGAAGGGGGGGTTCTGGAAGAGGAAAACATATACACCCATGGTAGATTCATGTCAATGTATGGCAAAACAAATACAATATTGTAAAGTTACAAAATAGAAAATAAACAACAACAAAAAAGAAAGATGCTGTGTGAACTATCTAGCATCATGCAAATGTTAATTATGTGTGTTCATAAAAACCATGAGAATAGCTTTTTTCATTAAAAAATCTGTTCTTTTGGGTGGAAGATTTGTGATATGTTCTCACTGCCCCTTTAGTTACACAAAAGCTAAAATTATAGTGTATTTCTACTCTTTCTATAAATTTCTTTGAACCTTTTCCAATATTATTATTATATTTTTCTGTTACCTTTTAGAATACATATTCCAAGAGTGCTTTCTTTCCTACCACATAAAATCCAGCTAATAATTTCAGCTCCATATAACCTTACTACCTATGGCTACACCATATTTTTTAACTTGAAGTATATTTTTCCTAGTTTACTAAATCATCCTGAATTTGGTCACAAAATAGAGACAGCCTTTTATATTTTCACATATTAATTTTTATATTCAGAATAAAAACATTTGAACATGAAAAACATTGATGTATATATAGAGCCAACTCATTTTTTTCTGGGTGGGCTGAAAACTCTAATGACTACTTTGCAAATATTAGATCTGTATACAAAAGAGTGTTGGGAAACTTGGCAGATGTCTGTTCCTTGGCCAAAAAGTGAAAGTGTGAAAATGTTAGTCGCTCAGTTGTGTCCGATTCATTGCGACTCCATGGACTTTACTTCCTCATAAAAAGGCTTTCTCTGTAACTTAGGAAATTGACAACTGTTGGGGTTATCATTCTTTGAAGGGCTGCAAGTGGCTGGATGTGATTCTCTGCCTTTGTTTTTAATGAATTGCAATCCCTAGATATTTTCAGTCATTTTCTCTGAATATCCACCTTATCATTACATTTTCTCAGAAAGTATTAACTTGAATATATTATTTCTTCCAGAACGGCATTGTGATTATGTGGCTTGTTATTTGTTTATCTATAGTTACTCTATGGTTTCCATCAAATGATTGTCATCTGGTCTTTTTCTGTTCTCTCTCCTTAAAAACATATTCTAAGCATAGCACAACAAAACATATTAAGATCCAGTTTAATATTCCTTGATTTTCTTTGGTATTGATTTTATTTCTTCTTATATTAATTTTTCACTTAAAAAATAAAAAGTATATAATTGAAAACTATTATCAAATTTAACATCTCCAATGTGGTTTTGGGCTTCCCTGGTGGCTCAGCTGTAAAGAATCTGCTTGTAATGCAGGAGCCTCAGGAGCCGCAGATTTGATCCATGGGTCAGGAAGATCACCTGGAGTAGGATATGGCAATCCACTCCAGTATTCTTGCCTGAAGAATCCAGTGGACAGAGGAGGCTGGTGTGCAACAGTCCATAGGGTTGCAAAGAGTCAGACATGACTAAAGTGACTTAGCATGCATGCACATTAAAGAAAATGTATTTATTCCTTTATATCATCTCAAATCCTGACAGCTTCATACTCAGCATCAAACTAAAGGATAGAATGACAAAGGTAGTCTTACATTTCCTAATATGTGTTCTCCAGGTTAATGAAATAAAATATGAGAAAAAAAATCTTACAATATGCTAGGCAAATACACATTTTATTTCAAGTCACAAAAAAAGCAAATCAATATTTTCTTGACAGTTTTCAGTTTATAAATATCTAAATGTTTAGTTTTATATGAGATTGTTTCACAGTGTTATATCAATCTTTCAGAAGTTAAATGAACACACAGACATCAACAGTTGACTTCTTTAAATAAGGCGTTGGTTTATTTTTGTTGGCATTGGCTCTTCCTCTATCCCATTTACTGGACTCTTCCTGCTTTGAAGGTTTATGACAAAAGTCAGAAATTTTACCCTGTTCCTCTATAGGAAAGGTGTTTCATTTCCTTTGGTTTCCTTCTTAATATTGTCATAGTCTTTGGTCTTATGTAGTTTGAATATAATATGCCTAGCTCTGTGGGATTTTTTAAAATCTGTTAGTTTTGTTTTCTTGGTATTTTATCTTTTTTTGGTGTCCCTGAATATCTTAAGCCTGACATTACTTCTAGAATGTTCTCAGAATATTTCTTCAAATATTTATTTTGCTCCATTCTCTCTTCTGCTCTGGTATTCCAATTATAAATATGCTACACATTTTGATATTCCCCAGTTTTCAGATGTTCTTTTTATAATTTTTCTCTTTACATTTTAGTTTAGGAAGTTTCTACAGACCTATTTTCAAGTTCACTGATTTTTTTCCTTGGCTATGTTGAGTCTACAAATGAGCCATTGAAGGCACGTTTTATTTTTGTTAACGTGGCTTTCATTTCTAGATTTTCCTGCCGATTCTTTCTTTTATAACTTCCTTGTATCTGATGACCTTGCCTTTTGGCTTTGCATGTTTTGTATTTTTTGCACTAGAACTTTTATCATAGTTATTTTACTTATCTGATAATTTCAACATTTGTGTCATATCTGAGTTTGATTTCTTATTGCTCTTGTCTATTCAGACTGTGCTTTTTTTTCTTGCTTTTTACTTTTGTTCTATAATTTTGTTGAAAGCAGTACATGCTGTAGAATATAAAATATATTGAGGTAAACAGGACATTAGTAAAAGAATTTTGAGTTGGACTATGTTTAATGTTTATTGGAGGTACCAGAGGTTTCAAATTCTTCAAATGTCCTTGTTTTTATCTCTCCTCTTGGCTTTGGAACTACCTTTTGCATTATTCCTCAGAGAGTTCCTGGTGGCTCAGATGGTAAAGAATCTGCCTTCAATGTGGGAGAACAGGGTTCAATCCCTGAGTTGGGAAGTCCCCTGGAGAAGAGAAAGACAACCCTTTATATTCTTGCCTGGAGGATCCCATGGACATAGGAACCTGGTGGGCTACAGTCTATGGGATTGCAAAGAGTTGGACACAACTGAGCAACTAACAAGTAATAAGTAAGTCAGATATTCCATGTCTTGAAGAGGTCTAGCTGTGATCCACATTATAAGATAAAGACTTACTGGTGGTAAGATGTGGAGAAGGAAAAGCATTCATACTTCCCATTAAGTTTCAGTCTTTTCATAGGCCTGTGTCTTACAGGTGTTTCTGTCCCTTCTCCATGAGTATAGTTTTTTTCTTTTCTTTTTAAAAAATTAATTTAATTAATTTTTAATTGGAATATGATTGCTTTAAAATGTGTGTTGATTTCTGCTACACAACAACATGAATCAGTCATAATTATATGTGTGTGTGTGTGTGTGTGTATATATATATATATATATAATAACCTATATAACGCTTCCTCTCGAGCCTCCCTCCCACTTCCCACCCCTTATCCCACCCCTCTAAGTCATCACAGAGTTTCTTTTTAGAATATTATTATTTATTCCCTTACCTGGGTAGTTGTTTCCCAGTCTATTACATTGAATCCCTACCTTCTGGTGACTAGGTTTTTGTTTCCCCTCCCCTTCCCATACTTTAGGTGTGACAAGACTAGAGGAATTCAGATAGGGAAGTGTTCCAGCATTGACCCATGGGAAGGCTTTCTTTCTGGAGAGTAAGCCCGTGTTATGGAGAAGAATCTAGAAGGGTTACACATTGGCTACTCTTCCTCCACTCTCACCTCCACCTCAGCTGGGTCTTTGAGGGCATTTTTCTTAGATCCTCATTCTAAGAATCTGGTAACGTTCCTGAAGAGAATGTCCATGAGGCCATGGAGACCCCCTAAGATTTCAACCCATAGTAGTTTCTTACTCTGACTGCTATTCATGCTTGGTCTCAAGCAGTGATTCACTCAAATTACTAGTGATGTGATCCTATTATAGCTTCTATTGGCTTCTGCTCCTTCTAAGCAAATCTCAGGGACATGTGTGCCTCTTCAGATATTTGTTGTATCATTTTTCTATGTGAACTTGGGAGTCCTGGAAAAATCAGATTTTCAGTTTGCCTAGTTTTTATTTGTTGTAACCCTACCCAGTTTGTACCACCTGATTTCCTATGTCATATGCTTTCGCATGTACAAATATTATGAAGTAAATTGCCTTTCATAGATGGAATTATCACTTGCAATTTAATTATTTTAGCAACTATGAATCTTGACTTTTTGTAGCATACAAACCACTAACAGTTCACTGAACAAAAAACAACTCTTGATTTGTTTTCTTTTTCTATCCCAACATTTTTCCTCACGTCATTCAATGTTGAAAAAAAACAAAAGAGAGAGAGTGACGCCAGTCAATTCCTGTTACTCCTGAATCTTTCAGTTACTAAAATTGAAGTGATGTATTCTATAGTTTCCTATTGAGATGAATGATGAATACAAAATTGGTTTTGAAACTGATGTCTGGCCAGCACAATCATTGGAAATGCAAAGGCATTAATATGATACATGGCAGGTGCTGCAATTCACCTAAAATAGCATATTCCAGAGGACAGGGGTTAGAGAAGAAGAAAAAACATTCTATGTGGACTTTGTCATCATAATTCATCATGTTGTCCTGAACAATTAAAGGACAGTTCTGTTATTCCTTGCTTCTTGTATTAAGATCCTGGTCAACTAGTCTATATCCCTGGAGTGCTTTCTGATAAATCTTTCCCAACAGTTTCAATTTACTTCTCTCCACTAGGCCAGGCAAATATAAACAATCCATAAAACTTGAGAATTTGAAAAGATGGAACTAAAATAGTCCACAGATGATGCTTCTGAGTGCAGGACTAATAGAAATTATTTCTACTCTCTGTGGTTTAGACATGATTGGAGTTAAGAGACAGACTGAATTAAGAATAATTAGCAGTAAACTGGTAAGTGATTCACATCACCTCCTTGGCAAGAGATTTAAGTTGACTACAAATCATTTAGTGATCCCTAAGTGCCTTTTATAAATAGTCCCATTTCAGTGCTAAATAATTTTTCAGAAGTCTCTAGCTTTCCAGTTTGGTAGTTGTCAATCACATCTTTTTGGGTTTATTTTGGGTAAATGCAGCATATTCATTACATGTGTGCTCCTTTCTGGCTTGTATCAGTCTTCCCATTTGAGTCAATAAACTCTCTTTTTAGAAGACAGAAGATAACAGAAGTATATTTTTATATTTCAGACATGCATAAAAAGTTGTAAAGAAATTGTAAATGTGAAGAAAAATATTCTTGATTTATGACTCACAGTTTATCTATGAGTATCAACAGAACCCCTGGGTAGGGAAGATCCCCTGGAGAAGGAAATGGAAACCCACTCCAGCATTCTTGCCTGGAAAATTCCAAGGACAGAGTAACCTGGCAGGCTATAGTCCATGGGGTTGCAAAGAGTCAGACATGACTGAGCGACTAACACACATCAACAGAAACCCTTCAGCTGATAAGCCACTATGGTTACAAGGTATGGGGTGCCATATTAAGGAAAGTCTGGCAATTATCTAGAGAATTCAAGTTAGAAAAAGAGCACATTTAGATAATTCTAATGTTAAATAAAACTGTTTTCTTGGCTTATCAAATTAAGGTGCAAGCTTAAATATTAGACTTCAGTAATAAGATTTTCATACTACATAAAATAAATAGATCAAATTCTACTTTACAGAATTACATCCTCCATATCTGTTAACCATCTGTAATATTATTTGCTTCTAAAACAATTGCCTTTTCCCTGACATCCAAAAGCATTTCAAATGTTTTCCTTCATAATGATATCCAAAGGTTAACTCTGTAAAAATAAATTTTATTAAGCTACTATGTGTCAGATGACTTACATGCTTCAGTTCATTTAAGCTCAGTATCCATTAGCTTATTGATGAAGAAAGTGAGAAACAGAAATATTGGGTTGCTTAAAAGATGTCCACAGCTAGTGAGCAGCTTATCTGAGATTGGAAATTGAGTTATTCTGCCACATCATGATATCCTTATGCAATCTTCCTCAGCTATCCTGTTTCATGGATGGATACTCAGAATATGGAAAGTCATAAACCAAGAAAGAAGTAGGTAGATTTTTAATATAGAGTAAATTTATATGCAGTTCTTACTTCACATAGTTATAAGAAATTCATTTTGGAAGAAGTGTACCATTGGATTTCTTTGTGTGGTAGAAGTAGAAAGTTTTTTTGCTAGGACCTTGTGTATTCATTTAAAAACATACAAAGAAACCTAAAAGTGTGTTTACTGTTAACTGAGTGGTGCTGCCATTGACAACTCTACAATCCTTGCAATTTTTTTCTAGAAGTCTCTCTACATTGCATAACACGGTAGATATGACCTAGGCAAATAAACTATTTGTTTTACTATAGAGATGTATGGCACCAAAGTCCCATTTTCACTCTGAAGTTTTAAAGTAAGCATAGAGATAGCATTAAAATATGAATAAACATGAGTGATAGATGGAGTTGTCTAACAGCCAGCCTCAAGCAGAAAAACCAACTGACTTGAACAAAGGGTCTCGGCAGAGGGAGATTTATGTTATTCAGCTGAATTACATTCCTTTATAGACTGCTGCAGATGGGTTTCAGGAAAAGCAGCCATCTATTCGATTTAAATAGACTGTGTGCTAGTACCATAGATATACCATTAATTCATTGTCGGGAGTTGCTGTAGGCATGGAACTGGCTTTGTTCTGACAGTCTCTCCCCCCGAGCCACCCATTTAAACAGAAATGCCATTAACCAGGGTGTCAAAATAAGTAGGGTCCATATAACACCATAATCAAGTTGCAGTGACATTACATATTTTAGCCTCAATTGAAAATGGTTAAGTCAGTGGAGACATATAATCTGCAGAACTCTGCTGACCCCTGAGAGCCACCTGTAATTTATCAGGTGGTTATTGTCCTCTATGTGTCAATAATAATCCTTGTATCCTTAATTTGCGCTGCATATTATAGTCATGATGCTGATACTCTTCTCTACAGACTCTCTTATTTATTTTTTTTTTATGTTTGTGAAATACATAATATTATCTTAGATTTAAAATAATAAAACCTCACAGGAAATATTAAATGAGTCTCTAAAGTTTATACAATCAGAAATTGATGAATCCAGAGTTCAAATACACATACCTTGATTCCAGTATCAACATTCTTTCCATGGCACTGTGTTAGGCATTATGGGATGGAGTTAGGATAAATGAATTATATTATGTAGTATGGAGTATGTTAAAATCTAAGCTGTAAGGTGTGCATACAAACAACTATAGTAGGAACAATGACAGCAGGCATTAAGTCTTGGGACTTACTTGAAATATATCTAATGTCTCTGCTATTCATCCAGTGGTGGCAGAAAGAGATAGTGTTGCCATAAAATAATCCATTGCAAACTTCCCTCAATAGCTCAGAATAATTAGAAACCAGGTCTTAATACTAATGGAGATGCTGTGTTCAACCCTCTGTTACTAAATATACACTAAGCTGATTACAGTTAGGCCACACAATCTATGCTAAAGTATTCTAGATCTCTTTTACACGTATAGGGTCTGAGAGGAGGGGAACACATTTAGCTAATGCATTTATACATTTATCACTAGTACTTGTTTAGAATGCTTCTAATGTTAAGACAACCCCTACTTCTCCCCCAAAACCCAACACCTTAAGCAGTTTTGTGTTAGAAAACATATGGAGCTTACCTGAAATGTCTTCAAAGAATATGAGAGTCTGACATCCGTAAAGCATACATTTCCTAAAATTATAGAGATCAGATGCTTTACATTTTAAACCATTAATGATTCAGCATCTGCATTTCCAATTCACTTGGCAGCACACTGTCTTCACTCCACTCTCCCATTACTGGGAGACTATCTGTCAACATTTAACGACATATGGACAACTCTCCACCTGCAATTTCAGTCTCCAATGACTCCATATTAATGAGGAAGTATCAACACTTGAATGCAAAGCCTCTCTTAGGATGCACAGTGACCAGAATGATGAAATAATTCTTTTGTAGAAAATCAGTGGATTGGATAGAAGAAAATACTTGTTCTGCCCAGTTAAGCCATAATCTCAAAGTAACCAGATGCCTAACAGTGTATTCTAGTACCTAATAAAAACATATAGCCTGGTAAGGATTTCATGGGAATGACTTTATTTTAAAAAGAGGCAACAGGATCAAATTTTAAAATAGGTTCACTGAGGGCAGATACAATTCAGTTTTCTTTTTTTCCCCATAGCATTTTATATGTAGCTTATTGCATAATATAATATACAACTTTGATATTCATTTTTGATCAACAAACATAAAGTATATACAATAAAACATTAAAATATTATTTAAAATAAATATATCTCTCAAAAACATAAAAGAAAATCATAGAATTTTGATTATTAAGAATAAGCCAAATAGGCACATCCCACTGTTTTTATTTTAACTGACCTCTGTCATCTCTTTAACACTTTAACTTAAGCCTAAAGCCAGAGCGAAACAATTTCCTGGGTGCTATATAATTATGAATTCAACAAGTATATATTGAACAGTTTTATATGCCTAAAACTGTGCCAGGTATTTGAGAAATTTGTTAAAAGTAGAACTTTCTCTAGGCTTTCAAAAAGCAGCTCGCAGTATTATTTTAAAAAGACATATGCCCATCACATAGTACAAGGAAAAAAATGTGGTCACATTTCAAATTTGTGAGAGAAAGAGTAAATGCAATGTAAATTACTCAGGAGGGAGATGAGATGGAGAACACTGAAATTCAATTTTATTCCTAAATTGACTTCTCTTTACTATTTCCTGTGCAAACTTTCTTTGCTTTGCTACCCATATTATGCATGCATTCAAGGAAAGTAAATGATTTAAAGTCTTTTCTCTGAGCTATAAAAATATATATATATATAACAGATTGGTTTGTATACACATAACACACACATACACACACATCTTTCTACAATCATATGTATGACTGAGTGAACATATCTATAGTATATTAAATTTGTACAAATCAATGTGTCTATTTACCAAAGATAATCACAAATTTATTGAAAAGTATTTGTGAGAGAGGTATAATTTTTAATTATAATGAAATATAGACTGAAAATTACTTTATTACTTGGTATCTCTGAATACATACTCACAAATGCAATATACCATTGTATATTACATGCATGTATAAATCTAATTTATATGTAGACATGTATGTACATATCCATATATTTCTATGTATATGTGTGGGTGTATTATTGTATGCTAAAATACCAGTTCTTCATTTAACCTTAGATACCAAAACATTATCTAGAAGTTGTGATAAAATTTAAGTCAAAAATCATATCAAAGTAAAAATAAAGTAATGATGGGCAAAAGTCATCAATAAACTCATAAGTACTAGTTTTTCAGTTAATACAATTGCAAACTATCAGTACCATCATCCATATCATCTTCACTGAAATGAGCCTCTAAAATAAAAAGAAAGCCTCTTTTTGTTCTCTGGTGTAAACAACTCTTTGGAAATGAATTAAGTAAACATGAGCCTTGTGCATTTGATAAATATGGATGTCTTATTTCTCCTTTCCCACTGCTTTTCATCTGGCTGCAGCTGGGAACCAAGCAATAAATACTATTTATTTATTTTAATAGTATGCTTAGTGGAAGTATTACCAATATTTCCTAAGCTTAAAAACATCCCAAATGCATTTTACTGTTAGGCTCAGCATTTTCATAATAATTTACAACTTAAAAAGGGTAAACTCTATTACTCTATGTCAAACCAACAACTGGGTAAGTGCAGAATATTACCCTATGAAGTATGACCAAATTTATTGCTGCAGTCATTAGTACATATTGATTCTGTTTATAACAACCCAAAGGGAATAGTAAACCTATTATGCTGGTGCTTGGTCTCTTTTTTCTGAAAGGAGCCAGGCTTGGCACTGCCAAGATTCAAGTAATGGCCAATTAGTGCAGCAATCAATGAAGCTCCTTTTCCTTTGGTTATTTTTAATACAACTAGTCAGTGACCTGAGCTTCAAGATTTTGTATCTCACAACCACATCTGAACAATGCTTCTGCTTTTCTGCAAAGGAAACTTCACTGTATCACCTTTTGAAGTTAGATTTTCCCTATGTGAAACCATTTGTTTATTTCTTTTGTCCTCTAAACAAAATGACATTCAAATTTATAATACTGCTCTGCACTACGCAGTTTCTTGTGGGTGCTTCTATTCCCATATCTTAGGCTTCAACGTTGTACATTCATGTTAACTTGGATGAGTTCCCACTAAATTATGATAAAAATATTTGCTAGTCAATTGTCAGATCCAGGTTTTCTCTTTATCATAAGAAATCATTGTATACCTGAAATATATATATGTTTATCAATTATACCTCAACAATGCCTTTAAAAATCCAAAAGAGGACATATGGTTGAGACTTCTGCCGTTGAAGGGCAGTCTACCCTTATTCAATGTGTTTGGGGCTGAATTGTATCCCCTAGAAATTCATTTATTGAAGTCCCAACTCCTAGTGCTTTAGAATGTGTAACTGTATTTGGAGATACGGTCTTTAAAACAATAAATAGGTTAAACAGAGATATTTAGGGTGGGGCCATATTCCAATATATCTGGGATGGCAAGGGACACGTGTGTTTAGAGAGAAAACCATGTGAATAGGCAGAAAGAGGGCAGTCACCTGCAAGCCAGGAAAAGATGCTTCAAATGAAACTAACCCTGCTGTCACCTTGATCTTGGACTTCAGCCTCCAGAATTGTAACAAAATAAAGCTGTAGCTTAAATCAAAAGAAAGAAAGAAAGAGAGAGAGAAGAAAGGAAAGCAAGAAAGAAAAAGAAATCAAATCATAAGCCCTTGAAGGGAGGACAGCTCTTGCTATCACTTGTATACCAAAAATGTCTTTCTTCTACCAGTCTTGTTTGTTTTTCCCAAAAGGAAAATGATTTTCTGATTGTAAGGTTAAGGAACACTGATCTACCTCTACTAGTGGGCAAATTCACAGAGCTAGGTTTGCTTAGTTGTCGTGAAACCTGAACATGAACTTACTCTTTCACTTTCATTTATCATGTGGCCAGTGAGAACATAAAAGATCTTGACATTTGCATTTGGACTTAAGGGGACGCAGAGCATCTCATCTCCTGTGGGATGTGGCATGTTTCACAGAGCTCTCCATTGAAGTAATTAAGTCCTGCCTCCTAACTAGTATTATTCTATGTATATAATGAACCCGAAGAGTCACATCACAAATGAGTGACTAGACCAAGGCAGAATTTCATCATTTTGGAGTCCCTTTGTCATAAAATTCATTGTGTATAATATAATTAAAATCTAACCTATACCCCCTCTCCAAATAAAACCTATACTTGAGATAACAATTTGAACATAGGTAATGTTATACCTTTTGTCCAGAGGCATGACAATCTTTCAAATCACTATCAGTAAGAATATTGAGGAGTTGGCAAATTACATCCCATAGGGTAAATCCTTCCTGAACTTGCTTTTGTAAATGAAGTTTTATTTGGACATGGCTATGCTTACTAGTTTCTACAGTTTATGGCTGTTTTTGCATTACAAAAGCACAGGTGAGGACTTAAGACAGAGACTACTACGTATCCTTTAAAGCCAAAATATTTACCATCTGGCCCTGAGCAGTAAATGACTTTACTGACTTTTGGACTCTGTTATACTTTTTATAATGATACATATTAAAGGTCCTAGAACAGCCCCTGATAGCAGTAGGTCCCTATATATATTAGCCACTAAAGTTCAGTGGACTGAATTATGAATCTAACATAAATATTTCATGTAAACTTTATAAGTGGGGGAAACCCTGCCTTAGAGATAGACCTCAATCAACCTTTCTTTTGTCTCTCCTCCCTACCTTTCCCTCTTCCTTTTCTCTCCTCCCAGTTATAAAAGAAGAAAATAAACTAACAATGAGTATCCTCTTCGAAACTTGAAGAAATGGCCGCCACTAAAGGCAGAGACGACCCCCTCAAACCAGTCTCACTAGGAACACCTCAGGAAGTTAGTCTCGACTGAGTCCCCACATATTCTTATATATTACCCAGTACCTGGTTACTCATAGATTCTAGGTTTTCACTGTGAGCTTTGCCTTTACAAGGTATTCAGCTTTGCCACAAGCATTTTTGCCATATAGTAATTGGCCACAGAGCAATTTTGCTGTGAAAGGAAATAACTGCTTGAAAATTTTGGGTTTGATAGTTTGGTTTCAACTAGTTGAAATGTGTTTAGCATTTTTTCCAGTTAGCAATACCATTGATGGTTTTATCGACCTGACAGATGATGATAATTTGAAAAGAGTTGGTTTCTTATTTTGAAACATACCACACGAGAGGTTAAGGAGGCTGAGGTCCTAGAACGCACAGAGTTGAACTTGTATTTCCCAGAGAACTTAGTAACATCTATTAATGGACATGTGAAACTATCCAAGACCAAACAACAGTACAGAGACTTTCACAACACAGTACAAAGCTCAATTACAAGTATGTATCCTACTGTTTGGAAAATAATAACTTTTTTTTAAAGAAGGAAGAAATGTTAATGAACAAAAAAAGCATGATGCCAAATGATGAGAAGCAAAAACAAATTATAAAATATTATGAACAAAACACTTGGAAGACAAGTGCTCAATATGATCCACAAAATAAACTCTGTTATTTGTTCACCATTGCCACAAATCTACACACATTTTGAATGTCTTCAAATATGTTGTATTTCATAATAGAAGTTTTTTTTTTTTTTACTCATTTCTTATGTTTTATTATGTCTTTTTTAATGTCCCTCTTCTATTTCTTATTATTTTATCTCTTACAACAAAATTACCTTATAGCCAATTAGTTATGTGGTGAAAAAGTTAAAGGCAAATATGTTTGTGGCAAAGTTGCTCATGACAAACATACCAGACATGGCTCTTTCACTCCTCTTATCACTCTAGTTATTCTACCATGTGTGCAATAAAACATCTCGACAAATGCTTAAGTAGGAGTCACTGCCATTGTCATTTTCATGGACTCATGAGATGGCTAATTTGTGAATTTCAATGCTGCATAGGTATTCATACTGAATTGCAACTTTGGTTCATGGTTGGTTTATCATTTCATCTTACACAGCCTTAATATTTTTCACAGAAGAAGCACTAAAAGATAAAGGGAGCTAGTAGGAAAAGAGGAGGATGAAAGTTGGAAAGAATAAGATTGGTAATAATGCTATATCTATAGTTTTATAAAAAAAAAAATACTGTGTCCAAACATAGAAGAAATAATTACTTCTTCCCAAGATGCTGCATCAATTTTCCTATTTCTCAAAATAAATTAAGTCATGAACAACTTGTCTTTTCTCTGCTGCATCATCTGGATGTTTATTTTCCTGCATGGTTATATTAAGTTCTTGAATCATCTAATTTTAAACAAATCCATTATGTCAGTTTTCATTACAGTAGTGTATATGCATAAATGTATTATGCATAAATGTATTATGCATAACAAATTTATGCATAAAAATTAAACTAAATAATCAAAAGAAACAAACACAGACATGAGGCCAAGCAGTAGCCCAACTTAGATGATTGGAAGTTGAGTCATAAACATTTTCAAAGTAAAAGAGCAGGGAAGTTGCTAATCACCAACTCGATAAATTCAAAGTCATATTTAACCAGATTCTGTCCCTACTTAAGTCTTTGATTTTACACCAAATGAAAAATTTTCAAAGTGTAAACTTTGTCTCTAGAGTACCCTTATCTGTTATAAAGTGTTACAAGTGGTACTAATTGGTTCAACAACTTCTAAACAACAGGAAAAAATATCAATTCTTAAGTTTTTAAAGTCCTGGGAGAAGTGTTTGAATGCTACTTTTAATAGCTCTTTGAAAATTGGTGCATGAATATTATAATTTAAAGCATTTTCTACTGCACAATTCAAACAAGCCTCTGTAACCAAGTTTATCATTTAAATCACAAAAGGCATGTACTATTTACATGACTTTGATTATAGACTTCCAAAGGGATGGAAGGCGATAAGAATGGTGGAGGAGTGGGTTGCAGGGGGATAATGTAGTTAACTATGAACAGCTTTCATTAATATGGAAAATGTTGAAATTCAGAGTCAACTTATTTCCACTGTGTATCTGGAAAATATACAACTTTTGCCCAACCCGATATTTTCAAAACAAAATCATAACAACAACAACAAAAGTAGATGAGTATTTTTTTTAAAAAAAAATTTATATTCCATCTGACTCCTTCTCCAGTTGTCTCTCCATTATACTGTGAAATAAGGAATGTTGTTCACCATCCAATTCTATATGGATTAAGTCCTTAGCCACTGCAGTCCCTGACTTACTGTACACCCTGGAATAATGCCATCAAGGCAAAGAGCAGAATGAGGCAATCTATGCTGTGGGAAAACAGGCAAACCAGGGCCTTAAATAGGTATATTGCAGAAAAAATGTTTATGAATCTGGCTTCTTACAGCTTCCCATACTTAGAAAAGCACTAAAATCATTAACAGAGTTATTTGTTCCTTATGACTAGCACCAACCTCCTGTTGAGATGGATGCAGAATTGTAAGTAACTCCTCAACCAAAATCACATGTATCTTGGCCTCTCCTCCTACCTCTTCAGAGCAGTTCCTCAGAGCTATTGAAACCATTAAATGTCTCAGTACAGAGAAGAATTCAGCAAGAGCAGAGTGGTAGATAAGTGATTTATTAGAATAGGATGCTTGTGAGGTTTACAAGCAGGCAGGTGAGTAATATTGTGTCCCAAGAACTTAGTGAGCTTCGTTTCATAATTAGAGGAAAAGTGGAGAGATAGAGAAGACCTTCTTTGTCTTTCTTGCATAGACATGTTTCCATCATCAGTTCCTCCCCCACATAGGGCAAGAAAGTATACTTGTCCCTCCCTATATCATTAGGCCAGGACTGTCATAACACTCTAGAAAAAATATTTTCAGGTCTCAGTATAATGAGGGTCTTTCATTTTGAAAAGGCACCTTTCCATAAATGATTGTTTTTCATGTGCACAGAGCTTGTTTTGGGAGTCTTTAACTTGATAACACCACTGGGAAGGTTATAGAACTGATTTTCTACTATTGTTTTATTGTTTCAGGGACACTGTGCAAAGAAAATGTCTTAGGGGCCAGATAACACGTTTTGGAGGTTACTAACACACTGAGCTCACTGGGCAGGATGTAGGTCTCATGCCAACATTGTTTTATTGTTTGGGGGCATGTCTCAGGCTTCTGCCGCATGCTTTTGTGGCTAAGCAAACCTGCTTTCTCAAGTAATCATTAACTTATAGGGTCTACCATATTTTTCTACTTACAATCCCCTAGTAGGATTAACTATTCAATCGCCTATTTGGCCCCTTCATTCTGTCCTTATCACTATCTCAGAAAGTTCCCAAATTAAACTGAATTCACAGCTCTCATGTTATGTCTGTGTGTGCGTATGTGTGTGTTTTAATTGTCAATATATTTACTAAGTATTATGAATGGAAAAAGAGAAGGTAATATTAATTAATGTTATATTACTCATGACACATTTTCAGGGGAAAATTGAATTTGCATATATAATTTTGGTGTGAAAAGTATAAAAATCCTAAAAGATCTCAAATGTAATTTGTTAGAAGATACTTCTTTGGGCATCTTAAACACATCTTATTCATCTGGTAGTTCAACATAGCATCCTCTAGAACTCTTGCACATTTATATCATTTCAATTTTGTGTTTAAATATGATGATTGTGCCCCTTAAAAGAATACAAGTATACAGTTGAACTTTATAATACATCAGGAATCCAAACAGTTCTCTTATCATCCCATATTCAGATGCTCCTAAACTGAAGCTCTTACACCACTGTCAAAGTTAACATGCCAAACTGAGCCAGAAGAAGTGAAACAGAACAAGATCCTTTGGGCCCCTCTCTAGTACAAATCCTTTCCATGGCCCCTATTTTTCATTTGCAGTAAGGAGGCTGTTTATTGTATTGTTGTATTGTTCATTTGCTCAGTCATGTCCAATTCTTTGTGACCCCATGGACTGCAGCAAGCCAGGCTTCCCTGTCCATCACCACCTCCTGCAGCTGCTCAAACACATGAGCATTGAGTCCGTGATGCCATACAACTATCTCATCCTCTGTCATCCCCTTCTCCTGCTCTCAATCTCTCCCATCATCAGGGTCTTTTCCAATGATTTGGCTCTTACCATCATGTCGCCAAAGTATTGGAGCTTTAGCTTCAGCATCAGTCCTTTCAAAGAATATTCAGGACTGATTTCCTTTAAGATTGACTGGTTTGATCTCCTTGCAGTCCATGGGACTCCCAAGAATCTTCTCCAGCACCATAGTTCAAAGGCATCAATTCTTTGGCACTCAGTCTTTTTTATTGTCCCGCTTTCTCATCCGTACATGACTACAAGAAAAATCATAGCTTGACTATCCAGACTTCTGTAGGCAAAGTAATATCTCTGTTATTTAATATGACGTCTAGGTTTGTCATTGCTTTTCTTCCAAGAAACAAGTGTCTTTTAATTTCATGGCTGCAGTCACCCTCTGCAGTGATTTTGGAGCCCAAGAAAATAAAGTCTGCCACTGGTTCCATTGTTTCCCCATATATTTGCCATGAAGCAAAGGGACCAGATGCCATGATAGTTTTTTGAATGTTGAGTTTTAAGCCAGCTCTTTCACTCTCCTCTTTCACCTTCATAAAGAGGCTCTTTAATTCCTCTTTGCTTTCTGTCATAAGAGTGATGTCATCTGCATATCTGAGGTTATTGATATATCTCCCAGAAATCTTGATTCTAGCTGTGCTTCGTTCGGCCCGCCATTTCTCATGATGTATTATGCATATAATTTAAATAAGCAGAGTGACAATGTACAGCCTTGACGTACTCCTTTCCCACTTTTGAACAAGTCCATTGTTCTAAGTCCCATTCTAACTGTTGCTTCATGACCTGCATAAAGGTTTTTCAGGAGGCAGATACGGTGATCTGGTATTCCCATCTCTCAAAATTTTCCACAGTTTATTGTGATCTGCACAGTCAAAGACCATAGTATAGTCAATGAAGCAGATGTTTTTCTTGAATTTTCTTGCTTTTTCTATGATCCAACGGATGTTGCCAATTTGATCTCTGGTGCTCCTGTTTTTTCTAAACCAAGCTTGTACATCTGGAAGTTCTCAGTTCACATACTGTTGAAGCCTAGTTTGGAGGATTTTGAGCATTACTTTGCTAGCAGGTGAAATGAGTGCAATTGTGAGGTACTTTGAAGTTCTTTGGCACTGCCTTTATTTGGAGTTGGGATGAACACTGACCTTAACCTCCTAAAAGTTCCCTGATTTCCAAATGGCAAATTTAAACAGTTCCTAATCAGGGAAAGGCAGTAATGAGAAACAAAGAAAGAACAATCAAGAAATAATAGTACAGCCTTGGGGCAGGTCCATATTCCAAGAGGATCTCAAGGAATATGCATAACAATATACTTTTGAACTCTACTGATGTAACTAAGGTCCCCACTTAGGTGGGGAGTGTAACTTCCAGCAGAGCACAAGATTCCTAGAATACCACCCCATTATTTCACAACCAATCAATCAGAAGAAAGTCATAAAGCCTGCAGCCCTCACCCCAAATCTTGCCTATAAAAACTCCCCACAAACCATCAGGGAGTTTGTTTCTTTCTTTTTTGGGGGGCAGGGGGCATCATAAGCCACTAGTTCTCCTTACTTGACCCCATGGACTGCAGCACACCAGCCTTCCCTGTCCATCACCAACACGCAGAGCTTATTCAAACTCATGTCCATAGAGTTGGGGATGTCATCCAACCATCTCATCCTCTGTCGTCCCCTTCTCCTCCTGCCCTCAATCTTTCCCAGCATCAGGATCTTTTCCAATGAGTCAGTTCTTCGCATCAGGTGGCCCAAGTATTGGAGTTTCAGCTTCAACATCAATCTTTCCAATGAATACCCAGGACTGATTTCCTTTAGGATGGACGGGTTGGATCTCCTTGCAGCCCAAGGGACTCTCAAGCATCTTCTCCAACAGCACAGTTCAAAAGCATCAGTTCTTAGGTACTCAGCTTTTTTTATAGTCCAACTCTCACATCCATACATGACTACTGGAAAAACCAAAGCTTTGACTAGACAGACCTTTGTGGGCAAAGTAATGTCTCTGCTTTTTAATATGTTGCATAGGTTGATCGTAGCTTCTCTTCCAAGGAGCAAACGTCCTTTGATTTCATGGCTACAGTCACCATTTGCAGTGATTTTGGAGCCCAGAAAAATAAAGTCTGTCAGTGTTTCCATCATTTCCCCATCTATTTGCCATGAAGGGATGGGACCTGATGACATGATCTTAGTTTTCTGAATGTTGAGTTTAAGCAAACTTTTTCACTCTCCTCTTTCACTTTCAGAAGGAGGTTCTTTAGTTCTTCTTCGCTTTCTGCCATAAGGGTGGTATCATCTGGATATCTGATGTTATTGATATCTATCCTGGCAATCTTGATTTCAGCTTGTGCTTCATCCAACCCAGCATTTCGCATGACGTACTCTGTATACAAGTTAAATAAGCACAGTGACAATATACAACCTTGACGTACTCCTTTCCCAATTTGGAACCAGTCTGTTATTCCATTTTGGAACAACTTTAACTGTTGCTTCCTGATCTGCATACAGTTTTCTCAAGAGGCAGGTCAGATGGTCTGGTATTCCCATTTCTTTCAGAATTTTCCACAGTTTCCTGTGACCCACACAAAGGCTTTGATGGAGTCAATAAAGCAGAAATAGATGTTTTTCTGGAACTCTCTTGCTTTTTTTTATAATCCAACGGATGTTGCAATTTGATCTCTGGTTCCTCTGCCTTTTCTAAAACCAGTTTGAACATCTGGAAATTCACGGTCACATATTGCTGAAGCCTGGCTTGGAAAATTTTGAGCATTACTTTACTAGCATGTGAGATGAGTGCAATTGTGCAGTAGTTTGAGCATTCTTTGGCATTGCCTTTCTTCGGGATTGGAATGAAAACTGACCTTTTCCAGTCCTGTGGCTGCCGCTGAGTTTTCCAAATTTGCTGACATATTGAGTGCAGCACTTTCATAGCATCATCTTTCAGGATTTGAAATAGCTCAACTGGAATTCCATCACTCCACTTTCTTTGTTCGTACTGATGCTTTCTAAGGCCCACTTGACTTCACATTCCAGGGTGTCTGGCTCTAGGTAAGTGTCAGTGATCACACTATCATGATTATCTGGGTCGTGAAGATCTTTTTTGTACAGTTCTTCTGTATATTCTTGCCACCTCTTCTTAATATCTTCTGCTTCTGCTAGGTCCATACCATTCTCTTACAGCAGCCCAAACAACTAAGACACCTGCTTTGCTGGATTTCTACTTTGCTTCATTCAAACTGTCTATATTTCTGCTTCAATTCATATTCCCCAGAAAATCCATGACCTCTGATTACCAGGACCTTCAGTTGCTTATTATTTTATTTTGTATTTCAACTACACAGCAAATGTTTACAAAAGATCTACTTCATTACAGACAGTGTTGTATACACTGTACAGAAATAAAGAAAACCAGTCAGTCCACTGAAGATGAGCTGTGGCCACCATCATCACCATCATCATTATGGAGAGAGCTAAGGGTAAAATTAGAAATATATGCAGGAAATAATGACAATAGGATCAATGAAGAGAGGAATGAAATATGTGTGAACTACTTTTTAAATTTTTTAAAAGATATTTATTTACTTTATTTTGGGCTATTCTAGGTCCTCATTGCTGCCAGTAAGCCTTCTCCATTTTCAGGGAGAGGGGGCCACTCTTTGTTGTGGTCTGCAGGCTTCTCACTGCAGTGGCTTCCCCTGTTGCAGAGCACAGGCTCTAGGAGTGGGCTTCAGTATTTGTAGTGTGTGAGCTCAGTAGTTATAGCATATAGGCTTAGTTGCTCCACAGCATGTAGAATATTCCTGGACCAGGGATCAAACCCATGTCCCCTACATTGGCAGGTGGATTCTTATCCCCTGTACCACCAGGAAAGTCCTGAAAACTACTTTTTTTGTTCTGTTCCTTTTAATGTCAGGTTCCCAAATTTATCTATAATAATAGAATCCTCTAATATTGCTAATTAGCAAAATTGAAGCCTGTTATAACTTATTTTCTTATATTTTTAAACCTACTGTAGTTTACTAAATATTCACTCTTACTGATATTCATTTAAAAGACATTTAAATGTGCTGCTAAACACTGTATTAGAATAAAAAATAGGCACTATGTGAAAGAATTATTCAGGCATCTCTACCCTTCTAGACTCAGCCATTTCCTTCCTGTCCCATGCATGATATGAAGCAGAGTCTTCCAGCCAAGCCTCCCAGTGCTCCCTTCACTTGGCCAGATTTACTCTGGTAGTACGCTTCAGTTTCTCTCCAGTTTCCATATTAGCCACCATCATTTTTAAAATCGTAATTTGAAGTGTGTGTGTCTTGAATTTGAGAGATAAGACTTCTGGAGGATATTTAAGTAAACTCGATTTATGCCTCTCGAAACTCCAAACAACTCTAAATTAACATCTTATTTGGCAGGACTGTAATTACAGGGGAAAGTCAGGTTTCAAAGGCATTGCTCTTAGAAATATACATCTAGCCACTTAAGTAATGACTTGCCTTGAGAAAGGACAAAGTGCTGAGCTGTCCTTGAACCGCACTGACAATTTCTCTCAGCAGTGACCTGAAGACAACATTGTGCACTCTGAAAAGGGACTGCCACAATTTTTAATCTGCCTGGCTTTCTGATCAGGCAAAATATAAATCATTTAATCAGCTCCCAACTGAGCATCAGGTACAACTAGTATAAATTTTCCTTCATAAAAGTTTCATCAAAGCTGGGGATGGGGTTGCACTGCCTTATCTTTTGCTAGAGGAATTACAGCCTGTGAAGATTGGCTGGTCATCATGTGTGATTGATAGGCTTGGGGTGGATGGCCTTCATGCAGAGGAGTTCAAGTCTAAATGGCCTCTGCAGTCTCTTCCCTTTTTCCCTTAAAATAATGCTTTGCTTCACTTGCTGCAAAGAAGCCAACTAGCAATTGTTTTTTGTTTGCTTTTGTGTTTGTGTGTGTGTGTGTGTTTCCTGAAAACACTCTCACTCCCATCAATTTTTGGTTAGAAACAGAAATGGCAGACATAATCTTCAGCATGTTTCTTGTTTCTTATAAGCTAAGTTCTGTATAAAATGCTAGAAGAATAAAAAGAATAATACAAGCCTACCTACTTTCCTACTGACATTTATAAAATGAATATTATTAAATTATGTATATTGCTATTAGCTATTTCATGTTTCTAATAAAACAGCTGTGGGACTAGAAGGTGGAAGACACTTCCAACAAAATGAAGGAAAGGTGGATTCAAAAACTTTAATAAGCTTGCTAACTTACTTGCCTCTTTCACTTTTGTGATAATAAAACTGGCACCAGTCCAGTGGAAAAAATCATCTATGTAAGCTGGTAAAGAATCCACCTGCCAACGCAGGAGATGCAATGGACACGAGTTCAGTCCCTGGGTCAGGAAGATCTCCTGGAGGAGGAAATGGCATCCTACTCCAGTATTCTTGCCTGGAAAATTCCATGGACAGACGATCCCAGTGGACTACAGTCCATGGGATCACTTGGAGGAGGATATGACTGAATGCATGCACACACACACACATATATACATACACACACACACACACACACATAACAAAAAATATTCAGAATGGTGAGAAACTCCTGATGGAATGACTAAATAGTCCCAATTATGAAACATTTCTAAGACAAGTGATATTATGTCTCTCAAGTACTGGTCACAACAAGAACTAAGACATAAATCAGTGCTAACAAGTAAACAGGTAAGTTAATTTTAAGGAATCTAATTTGCAAGAGGCTTACATCATTCATAATGTGTTTAAACCTAAAAGCCCCATCATTTCATACTTTTAAATCAATAAGTATCTGAATCAATTTAACTCCAATTCCATATAGCTTAATTTAATGTGTTTTTGCTGAATTATAGTATAACTCAAAGTGGGGTAAACAGATATAAAAATTTTATTCAAAAATTAAAAATTCAGTTGAAATGACTGAGGATAAGGGAACTGTTAAACAGTATACATGCCAAGAAGTAAAATATATATATTCTGAGAACCATCAACACATAATCCATTAAATCCTTAACACAAATGAATAAAGTGTCTAAAATATCAGTGGCCACAGACAAACTGTCTCACAAGAACAATCATTCTAGCTGATAGCAGAATGAGCTCTCTTCACAGATAGAAAGATGGAATACTAGGCTATTACACATGTGACAAAGGCAAACAAGGAATTTGTGATTACAATGTTAAACAAGCAAAATTTCTCTGAAAGCCGAAGAGGCAAATTCTGAACCAAGAATCCTTGGAAAGTCAATCATAATTGACTTCTCAGCCACAAAATCCAATCAATTGCAAAGCAGCTGTTTCTCTCACATCCTGTTCAACTTAACTCGACCCATGAAATGGCATTAAGTCTTAAAGAAAGTAGAATTTTAGAAGCTTCCAAGGGCTCCTTTATTCCCAGGTCTCAAGCGTGAAGAACCACTTCACTGAGGAGTCCATAATCACAAAACTCATTCCTCTATAAGGCCTTTTGCAGTTTCCACCAACTTTAATGTACAGAGGAGTTGCTCAGCAGTTAATCCAAATGTCCTCCTAGATTTGAGGGTTTTTTTCCCCCAGAAATTTGAACCCAGTTGGCCTGTTACCGGGCTTTCTCCATAGTCACACAACTCTTTGAGGAAATCCGATGGAAATTTACTGCTGCTGCTTTAAGTCTACATAAACAGTATACCAGGGAAAAAAAAAAAAACTTTTTAAATACAATAAAGAATTCTCAGGTAATGTGATACATTCTAGATGCCTGCTTTTGTTGACTAGGTGATAGACAGTAAAAACTTATTTGAAAAAGAAAATTTATAACTTCTGATCCCTGGTGTGCCTGGCTACAGTAAATGAGAAATAAAGAAATCCAGGACTATAAAAACAATGGATGTCAAAACCAGTTTGAGCTTGATTTATGTTTCTATTTCAGGAGGATAAAACAACACTTTTCATTGAGAGCGATGTGATTGGGCTGCTGGTCTTATTTAGCCTGAAGTTTACTGTCCATCATCTTCATTCTTCACTGTAGACTTGGAGGCCTATATGCGACAGCTCCAAGGAACCGTCATTTCTCAGAAGCTCTGGGCCTTTACTGGTCAGTGCTTCCTCCTCCCCCTCAAGTGGAAAGTTTCACCATCTAGCCAGCTCTATAGTCCAGAAATCTCTAATTTCTTAGAAGGTACCTTCAATTTCTTTAAATTTTAAATTCCTTAAATGCATGAATTAATGAAAGAAAGTCTGTTCATAAACCTGCAACTCCTCCTCATATTTTATTCATTGAAAAGCTACTTTGCCTTTACCCCTAAATATTCCCCTCATCTGGAAAATTACCAGACAAGCTCAAACTCCATTATCTCAGAGCTGTGCTCATTTGTGTACTCACAGATCAAATCTTGAAACCCAAAAGGGACCCCTTGATGACCATTTTCCCCATTTAAACTTGCTGGTGGCTTCACATTCCTCTCAGGATTAGGACAAATTCCTTCGCATGCACATATAGCCTTTTACAGTTTGGTGCCTGCCTCCCTCTTCACCTGAATCACCTATTCTGACCCTATCTACCCTCTTATCACTGTGTGTGTGCCAGATTGTTCTGCTGATGCTTCCTTTCTCACTGTGCTCCTTCCTGCTCTCTCCTTCCATGGAATATTTACATACACTGTTTCCTCTCTCTGTGATGTCCTTTCCACTCAGAATCCTAGGAATGCTTATACATCCTTTATATTTCAGCTCAAACGTAACTTCCAAGGAGAAGGTTTCCTGTCCATGCCCCTGAGGTCAAATCAAAATATTACAGGAAAACATAAACCATATAGCTTTCCTTTGAGCTGAGCACAGGTGAATTTTCCATTTTTCAGTGATAACTTGATCAAACGTACTTCTTACATAATAAAATTCAACTAATTTACTTCAGTATTCCCAGTTTTCAGCACAATAAAACACACTATTTCTTGAATGCATGAATGAATAAGGATATGTGTTCATGTCTAGAAAAATAAAATTGTATGACTCCAAAGATATAAAATTAAGTAAATCCAAACTGTTCATTGAAATGATACAGGGAAAAAAATATCATGGTAACATCATTCTCAAAATGTTCAAAATTAGACACTTTTACACTATTAAATATTGTTGAGGGCCTCAAAAGATTTATGTTTGCATGGGTTATATTTAAAAATACCCACTATGTTAGACATTAAAAATGAAAACATACATTTATTTATAAACTATTTCAAAAATAAGTAAAATAAATCCAATACAAGTTAACATATTTTCCTAAATAAAGCAACCACTAAGAGAAATGGCTTTGTTTTACATGGTATAATCTCTTTAATATTTGACAATAAAAGACAGTCAGATTCTCAGATATCCTTTTTCTGCAATATCACATATCAGATAGCCTCTAGAAAACTGTACTTGTAAGAAAATGAGAATGAAAAAAATAAAAAGAATTTTATGATGTATTATGAAAATAATTTTGCTCTTGCTGACCCTGAGAAAGCATGTACCCACACTCATCCCAGAGATTTTCATTTTGAGTACCACCAATGTAAGTTATTCTCCAAACAGGCAGATTTTTGAAAACAAATATTTATGCTAGAATATGAAGCATAAACATAGGTTACCATTAATATGTTAATAAATATTTATAGAATCACACTAACTAAGATATCATATACAGTTTTCCCTCAGAATCAGCATGGAATTAGTTTTAGCACCCATTGTAGATACCATGGACTATAGCCTACCAGGCTTCTCCGTCCATGGAATTTTCCAGGCAAGAGTACCAGAGTGGGTTGCCATTTCCTTCATCAGGGGATCTTCCCAACCCAGGTATCAAACCCGGGTCTCCCACATTGCAGGCAGACACTTTACCCTCTGAGCCACCAGGGACTCAGCCAAGAGTCATCTGTAATTCAAAACAAATATAGACCATATAAAATGGTTTACTATGAGGCTGTAAACTTTTTAAAATTTGGATATACTTTTGTGTACTCACAAGAGTTAGCATAGTACTTTATACAAAATAGGTTTTCCAAGGATACATATTGAACAAATGAATCGGTTACTGTGTAAAGGAAGAACTAAATGATAACTCTGATTGCATGTTTCCCAGGCCTTACATTCTTTTTCTGAAATGTAGGAAGGAGACTGATTGAATACTGTTGCAGTGATTCTACCATAATATTCCCTACTTCCTCCAAGTCACAACTTTGTAGGATATTTATTACAAACCTGTGAAGACAAAATCTATGAAGCAGAATACAAAGTCTTCTATATGGTCTGATTGGAGAGCCACAGAGCCCTTCATCCTGAAAAATTATTCCCTACTCTAGCTGTACTTGAAATATATTGACCACAGTTACTAAGAATTATCATTCATCCTTCTCTATGCCAATTTTTAAATGTAAGTATGTTTGGGAGAAATACTCCATCCTTCATTTAAGAGTAATGTAGCCACCAATCTTATAGTCAGGTACTTATATTCAGGTACTCAAGATTTCCCTAGAAATCAAACACACACACACACATACACACACACACCACATACCACTTACAAAAGGATACTTAATCCTATTTTTTAATCAAGATAGAAAATTTCCTGAGTTTGTGATGGCCTTAGATATTTTCTCTTTCACAGAGATAAACTTAAACATGAAAACATTCTTGGGTGCAATATAGATTTATGATAATAAGAAATATTAAGCACAGAGAGAAGTGATTTAGTAAGTTGATAAGAACTAACTCACCAAATGGGCTTCCCTGGTGGCTCAGTGATAAAGAATCCTCCTGCAACGCAGGGGCTGTGAGTTCGATCCCTGGGTCGGGAACTCACTCCAGTATTCTTGCCTGGAGAATCCTATGGACAAAGGAGCCTGGTGAGCTATATACTTCATAGGGTCACAAAGAGTCAGACATGACTGAAGCAACTGAGCACGCATGCACAACTCATCAAATACATAGAACCATTTTACTAAGAAAAAGTTTAGTGATTAAGATTTAAGATCAATGATATATTTTAAATAGTTTATGAACTATTTTCATATATCTTTTTAAAAAATAGTACTTCAGTACTTTTACAGAGAAAAGTCAATGGAAAGAAAAGGTAAACATTTCTTCTAATTATTGTTTTGAATCTATTAATGGCTATTGCTCTATCATATAAATTGATTAAAATCATCTTCAATTTTCCAGAAGTCATATCTATATAAAAACACTAAAAACTGAAAATGGTATAGAGAAATATAATTTGTTAAATTATTTATTTATTTATTTTTAAGTCCTTTGTGCCCTTTGACATGCCCTTTATTTTTTTTAATTAGTTTATTTTTTATTTTTTACCTTTACAATATTGTATTTGTTTTGCCATACATTGACATGAATCCACCATGGGTGGACATGTTTTCCCCTTCCAGAACCCCACTGCCAATTTCAGGAGAACAGTGTGGAGATTCCTCAAAAAACTGGAAATAGAACTGACATATGACCCAGCAATCCCACTGCTGGGCATACACACCGAGGAAACCAGACTTGAAAGAGACACATGTACCCCAATGTTCATCACAGCACTGTTTATAATAGCCAGGACATGGAAGCAGCCTAGATGCCCATCAGCAAATGAATGGATAAGGAAGCTGTGGTACATATACACAATGGAATATTACTCAGCCATTAAAAAGAATACATTAAAATCAGTTCTAATGAGGTGGATGAAACTGGAGCCTATTATACAGACTGAAGTAAGCCAGAAAGAAAAACACCAATACAGTATCAGTTCAGTTCAGTCGCTCAGTCGTGTCTGACTCTTTGCGACCCCATGAATCGCAACACGCCAGGCCTCTCTGTCCATCACCAACTCCCGGAGTCCACCCAAACCCATGTCCATCGAGTCAGTGATGCCATCCAACCATCTCATCCTCTGTCATCCACTTCTCCTCCTGCCCCCAATTCTACCCAGCATCAGGGTCTTTCCCAACAAGTCAACTCTTCGCATGAGGTGGCCAAAGTATTGAAGTTTCAGCTTCAACATCAGTCCTTCCAATGAACACCCAGGATTGATCTCCTTTAGGGTGGATTGATTGGATCTCCTTGCAGTCCAAGGGACTCTCAAGAGTCTTCTCCAACACCACAGTTCAAAAGCATCAATTCTTCGGCGCTCAGCTTTCTTCACCGTCCAACTCTCACGTCCATACATGACCACTGGAAAAACCATAGCCTTGACTAGACATATATATGGTATTTAGTCAATTGGTAAAGATAACCCTGTATGTGAGACATCAAAAGAGACACAGATAAATAGAACAGTATTATGAACTCTATGGGAGAAGGTGAGGGCAGGATGACATGGGAGAATGGCATGGAAGCATGTAAATTATCATACGTGAAACGAATCGCCAGTCCAGGTTCAATGCATGATACAGGGTGCTCGGGGTTGGTGCACCAGGATGACCTGGAGGAATGGGATGGGGAGGGAGGTGGAAGGAAGATTTACTTTTTTATTTCATACTGCTAAAAATGAATTATTAATTCTCTTTATAATTAGGCATATTAATATTCCTTTTTCTACAAGGGATTCAAATACACAAAAAGCTAGATTGGAATATAAGTGATACAACATACATGTACAAATAACTAAAATATAAGGGACTGATCCCAAAATTTTGGTGGTTTCCAGATAAAGGGGTTATTACTTTGGGTTTTGGTCATTTAGGGAAAAGAAACATAGATTTAAGCCTTTGTTGGGTACATACAAGATAAATTCTTCTCTTGAAAACGAAATGAACCAGGTAATAGAATTATCCTCAGAAAGGTCCAAGAAGACAAAGTGAGTGGAGGGTTAGTTTCCTCTGGCAGAATAGAGAAGCACAGTTAGTTTTCAGTTGTATTGTTAGGAAATAGAGGTGGAAACATGACTGTCAGTATTAAAAAAAAAAAAAAAAACAATTACAACAAGGAAAGTTGGCAAAATGGAAGGTGAAGATACAAGAAAAGGATTCACACAGATGTTGACTGTCAACGTAATTGAGGGGCAGGAGGAGCAAGGAAGATGTTCTGCTTCCAGACCCATTTGTGAACATGATACATGCACGGTAGCCACATTTGATTAAATAGGTAGCCAGAATTTCAGCTTAGAATATAAGATGTAAAAATGTGATACACAATGGAATATTACCCAGCCATTAAAAAGAATACATTTGAATCGGTTCTATTGAGATGGATGAAACTGGAGCCCATTATACAGAGTGAAGTGAGCCAGAAAGAAAAGCACCAATATAGTATACTAATGCATGTATATGGAATTTGAAAGATGGTAATGGTAACCCTATATGTGAGACAGAATAAGAGACACAGATGCATAGAACAGTCCTGTGGACTCTGAGGGAGAAGGTGAGGGTTGGACGTTCTGGGACAATAACATTGAAACATGTATATTGTCATATGTGAAGCAGAACACCATTCCATGTTCTATGCATGGGACAGATGCTCAGGGATGGAGCGTTGGGATGACACAGAGGGATGGGAGGGGGAGGGAGGTGGGAGGAGGGTTTGGGAGGGGGAGCACATGTGAATCCATGGCTGATTCATGTCGATGTATGGCAAAAACTACTACAATATTGTAAAGTAATTAGCCCCCAACTAAAATAAATTAAAAAAAAGAAAAAAAAGAAAAAAAAAAAGAAAAAAATAAAAATGTGGCAGAAGGAAAGATATGTCTTATTCATGTTTTTATCTCTGGAATGTATATTGATAGTTCCAGGAACTTAGCAAGTGCTTGAGAAATGGTTTTCGATTGAGGACTCATTGTATAGTATAGATTACTTGGCTCAAGCCAGGTAAGTGTGCATCTAAGCCTACATGAAAGACAATTGGAGGTAGACTATGGGAGTCTTGTCTGTCCAGATAGATTACATTCTATTAGATTTCAATACCTTTTCATAAAAGAGCTAACTATTTAAAGAAATAATTTAGAAAGATTTGTTTCAATAACAAGTTACATTTAGGACACATCAGAGAATGAGATTTCAAGCTGTAGATGTCATCTTTATGAAGTAAAACCACACATCTGGAGAAAACATACAATGAAGGAACTAGAGAAATAAAATTTATTGATTTTTTTTTTAAATACCAGGCACTACATCACACACATTGGGTACATTCTGTGATTTCCTTCCTTTTCCTAAAATGTTTTCATGCGCACTTTCATATGAGAATGGAATAAGAAATGGCAACTTACTCCAGTACTGTTGCCTGGAAAATTCCATACAGTCCAGAAATGTGAGTCTCAGATATTTTAAATAATGAAAATTACACAAAATGAAGCTAGGATTTAACCTTAACTTTAAAGCATATACTATTGCTACTATAATAAAAATTACCTTCTGGGAAGAACCTACTTCAAAGTTGATTCAAAGATTTTATGGAAGATCAAGAGTTCGAACATCAGTGCTGGAGATTAAGAATGTCATGAATTCTTGACTACATTTCCCATAGAGATGTGTCATCAACTTTTTTTCCCTTCTCATGTAATCTGTGCTGTGACTCCTTTCAACCAATGGGATGTGACAGAAATCATACTGTATATCCTCCAAGGCTAGGTTATAAGTCTTGGAGCTTCTGCCAAGTCTCTTGGAAAGCTCACTCTGGGGGAAGCCAGACACCGTGTAAAAAGTTTGACTCTCTTGAGAGTACCATGCTTCAAGAACCCCAAATCACCTGGAGAGATCCTGCAGAGTGAGATGTCATGTGAGGAAACAGCAAGGCCACAAAGTAGCACAGCTCCAGACTTGAGAGTGAAGAAGAATCCTTGCAAATGAATCTTCCAGCCCATGCCACCCAGCTAATGCCATGAGGATCAGGCCCAGATCATCTTGTCAAGCCTTCTCCAATTCCTGTCCCCTCAAATTATAGTCAAAATAAAATGGCTATTTTGAGCTGCTAAGTTTTGGGGTAAAATTGTTGAACAGTAATACAAAATTGGAAGAGCCTGAAAGAGCAAAAGTCACAATTCTATCATTGGTTATTTTTAAAATGTGTATCAAATGTTGTTGATGTTTGTAAACATTGAGTCTTCTGTAATATATATAAGTGAGATGTTAAAATCAGATTATTCCAATAAAGTAACATCACACACCCACATCCATACACCCCCCCCCCCCACACACACATTAAGCAAACTAAAAACATGAAGAAAAAAATAAACAGCAGGTGAAAATGAAATGTGAAGAGAGGAAAATTCTAGTAGTCAGCACTGATCTGTCAAATAGGACTCATTCTGATATTTACAGAGCTTTATCTCAAAGGGTCATTTTAGAAACCATGCTTACCTCTGTGGGAATCCTTTAGCCCCAGTGACCCACCTTTGGTGCCCTACCCCACAGCTAGGTCAGTTAAAATCAATTCTCAGTTAAAAATCAACCAACAAGACAAGACTTAAAGGAAAGGAGAGAAAGACTTGGCAAGGATTTATTGAAACCTCTCTGCACTTTACACATTTTGGGCCTAGGAATGTAATAAGCATTTGCTAGTCATCCTGGGAAAAGCTATTTTCTCTCCTCTCAGTTAGACCAAAAGAATGAGGCAAAAAATGCTTTGTCTAAAAAATCTCCTTTTTCAAAGAAACTGATATTAGACTATAAACTAAGAAAGGTGCTGTGCTTTCAGAAAGCATTTCACCAAACTCATTGATTGTTTCTGCCCATAGATAATCCTGAGTAAGTATGCTCATTGATTTATGTCAGTTCTAAAAGCCCCAATTCTCCTGAATTATTCCAGTGCATTTCAAGCCAACCAATTCTAATTCATTTCTTTAATCTATGGACTGCATAAGAAATTTTCAGCCATTTCAAGATTTTTCAAATGTATAAAACATTTTTAAATGTTCATATCTTTGCTAATATTTCATATTTCAAAATGATCTGTTGATGGGCATCATGAAACCTTAAATGGAGTTAAATATATGTGTGTATGGGTCATATACCATGATCTGTCAAAGACCTTCGATGTCTCTGACAGCACTTAACGATCTTATCTGGGCATTTGTTTCTATGTTGTCTTCAGTGGTGACAGTCAGTCAGTGTAAGATTCTAGTAGCCATTTGACTTTAGATAATAACTGGTGTAAATCATTATTGCTGCACAGGCTCAGAAACGTAGTATTCTTTAAACTGGCATGATCACTCTTATTTTCCTTTATTAAAGCTTATCATAAATACCAGCAATTGACAAGACCTGCTTTTCCATAGATTTCCCACAGCAAATATTGAAATATGATGACCCATAAAACACTTCACGAAGTAATATGGCACAATAACTCTAGCAGAAACAACTTTCACAATTCTTCACTTCTGTCTCCCTCTGTACGCTACATGTAAATGAATTTATCATGTTAAAAGATTTCAAATTCACAAGCTCAACATGCTCAAAAAAGAAGCTCAGGCTGGTTCGTTTATCTTGTATTTCTTGCACTTTGATAGTATCTGGCACATAATGGATGCCCATAAATAGTTGCTCAGTTAGTAAAATAAATAGGTAGACATTTTAATTGCCCCCAAATGACTAAGGCAAAATAATATACATAATATATTTTATATTAGAAATAACTCATTTCTATATAAATTATTACAAAACAGAAAAGGACCCACAGACATAGAAAACAAATTTACAGTTATAAAAGGAGAAAGGGAAGGGGAAAGGAAAAATTCAGAGGCTGGGATTAACATATACATATTACTATATATAAAATAGGTAAGCAACAAAGACCTAGTTTGTAGCACAGAGAACTATACTCAATATTTCATACTAACTTCCAAGAAAAAAGAATCTGAAAAAGAATATATATATATATATATATACACATATATATACACACACACACGTACATATACAAACATATACATCTCAAAATATAGCTGAATCACTATTCTGTACACCTGAAATTAATATTACATTGTAAACCAACTATATTTTTTTTAAAAAGTAGATTACTGGAAACACATTCAAAGTTCCATACATGCCCTTCCCAAATTTCGTACTGTTTCACTTCTGTGTCCCAGAGGGCTTCTGGTCTAGACTCGCTATTCTTTTAATAGTTTTACCACAAGTATTTGTATTTTTCACCAAAAGACTGCTTGTTTTGCCTGCTTTTAACCATTATATAATTGTCAGATATATGTTATTCAGAAACTTTTTTTACAATTTCTTTAACCATGCTGCTAGATTCACTATGATCACTCATCTTGCTGCTCTGTGGTATTCCACTGTACATGAACATAACACAGTTTGTATGTCCTGTCTTCTGTTCATGGCATTTGCTTGTTCCAGTTTTTATATACATACAAACATTTCTTTTGAAATACTTTAATATGTGTAAGTTTCCTGGTATGTGTATGTGATGATTTCTCAAGGGTGTGAATATAAACAAGTACTTTCACAGAGTATATTGCAAGGAGTAGAGTTGTTGGCTAAGCACTGTGCATATTTTCACCTTTTCCTGAAAATGCCATAATGTTTCCCACGGTGACTAGATACATATACATACTTAACATTAGTGTCTAAAATTTCCAGCTGCTGGCATTCTCACCACCATTTGATGTTACACTAATATTTCAAATAAAGTAGGTTTTAAAAGCTATTGAACTAGTTTGGAAGGATTAAAAACTAAAGAATCAGACTTTTCTCTCTAAAAATGCAAAAACAGCTAATTGAGAAGAATTGTGTGTTCCAACAACACAAGAGAAGGCTCAGTATATAGACATCAGCACATGGTCAATCCCGAAATCAGATGGATTATATTCTTTGCATTCAAAGACGAAGAATCTCTATACAGTCAGCAAAAAACAAGACCAGGAGATGACTCAGATGATGAACTCTTTATTGCCCAATTTCAGACTTCAATAGAAGAAAGTAGGAAAAACCACTAGACCATTCAAGTATGACCTAAATCAAATCCGTCACGATTATACAGTGGAAGTGAGAAATAGATTCAAGGGATTAGATTTGATAGAAAGAGTGCCTGAAGAACTATGGACGGAGGTTTGTGACACTGCACAGAAGATGGGGATCAAGACCATCCCCAAGAAAAATAAATGTAAAAAAGCAAAATGGCTGTCTGAAGAGGCCTTACAAATACCTGTGAAAAGAAGAGTAGCAAAAAGCAAAGCAGAAAAGAAAAGACATACCCATTTGAATACAGAGTTCCAAAGAACAGCAAGGAGAGATAAGAAAGCCTGCCTCAGCGATTAGTGCAAAGACATAGAGGAAAACAATAGAATGGGAAAGACTAAAGATCTCTTCAAGAAAATTAGAGATACCAAGGGAATATTTCATGCAAAGATGAGCTCAATAAAGGACAGAAATGGTATGGACGTAACAGAAGGAAATGATACCAAAAAGAGGTGGCAAGAATACACAGAAGAACTGTACAAAAAAGATCTTCATGACCCTGATAATCACAATGGTATGATCACTCACCTAGAGCCAGACATCCCAGAATGGGAACTCAAGTGGGCCTTAGGAAGCTTCACTACGAACAAAGCTAGTGGAGGTGATGGAATTCCAGTTGAGCTATTTCAAATCCTAAAGGATGATGCTGTGAAAGTGCTTCACTCAATATGCCAGCAAATTTGGAAAACTCAGTGGTAGCCACAGGACTGGAAAAGGTCAGTTTTCATTCCAATCCCAAAGAAAGGCAACATCAAAGAATGCTCAGACTACCACACAATTGCACTCATCTCACACGCTAGCAAAGAAATGCTCAAAATTCTCCAAGCCAGGCTTCAACAGTACGTGAACTGTGAACTTCCAGATGTTCAAGCTGGTTTTAGAAAAGGCAGAGGAACCAGAGATCAAAATGCCAACATCCGCTGGATCATCGAAAAAGCAAGAAAGTTCCAGAAAAGCATCTACATGTGCTTTATTGACTCCACCAAAGCCTTTGACTGTGTACCTCACCACAAGCTGGAAAATTCTGAAAGAGATGGGAATACCAGACCATCTGACTTGCCTCTTGAGAAACCTGTATGCAGGTCAGGAAGCAACAGTTAGAACTGGACATGGAACAACAGACTGGTTCCAAATAGGAAAAGGAGTACATCAAGGCTGTATATTGTCAAGGCTGTATGTTGTAACCCTGCTTCTTTAACTTGTATGCAGAGTACACCATGCAAAATGCCAGGCTGGATGAATCACAAGCTGGAATCAAGATTGCTGGGGGAAATATCAACAACTTAAGATATGCAAATGACACCACCTTATGGCAGAAAGTGAAGAAGAACTAAAGAGCCTCTTGATGAAAGTGAAAGAGGAGAGTGAAAAAGTTGGCTTAAACTCAACATTCAGAAAACTAAGATCATGGCATCTGGTCCCATCACTTCCTGGTAAATAGATAGGGAAACAGTGGAAATAGTGAGAGACTTTATTTTGGGGGGCTCCAAAATCACTGTAGATGGTGACCACTTCCATGAAATTAAAAGACGCTTACTCCTTGGAAGAAAAGTTTTGACCAACCTAGACAGCTTATTAAAAATTCAGAGACATTACTTTGCCAACAAAGATCTGTCTAGTCAAGCTATGGTTTTTCCAGTAGTCATGTATGGATATGAGAGTTGGATTATAAAGAAAGCTGAGCACCGAAGTATTCATGCTTTTGAACTGTGCTGTTGGAGAAGACTCTTGAGAGTCCCTTGGACTGCAAGTAGATATATCCAGTTCACCCTAAAGGAAGTCAGTCCTGAATATTCATTGGAAGGACTGATGCGAAAACACCCTGATACGGGAGTTTCTTTGATGGACAGGGAGGATTACTGCAGTCCATACGGTATATGGTCAAATGCCACTACATAGTTTTTTAATTAGCTAAGCAAATATATTTTAATAGCTAAGCATGCAATAGCCAAGAAGCCAAGTTTTAGGTTCTTATTACTTAAGATGGACCATCTTATCAAAGCAAGCTAGTAAACAGTTCAAAAGTCCTCAACAATAATATATGTTGATTTCTAAAGTAGACAAGGCAAGGATTTCATATTCCAACATTTATCCTGTGGAACATTTGAATTGTGATATATTACATAGAGATGGGATTATGTGTTCTAGTGAGTCTGAGTTTAATTTGGTTACAAAGGACTCGCTACTGTAGGTTATCTTAGTCTTTACTATGTTAATATACATTTTAAATATCTAAAAGGAGAACCTAATATAGGAGCGCTATACAGTCCATGGAATTCTCCAGGCCAGAATACTGGAGTGGTAGCCATTCCCTTCTTCAGAGGATCTTCCCAACCCAGGGATCAAACCCACGTCTCCTGCATTGCAGACGGATTCTTTACCAGCTGAGCCACAAGGGAAGCCCACCTAATATTTAGTACATTCCAAACTTTTAGAAGACAGGACCCTTTTGTTTATAGAGTTCCATGAAACATAGTTTTGGAATTGTGAAAGTGTTGTTTGCTCAGTCATGTCCAAATCTTTGTGGATCCCATGGACTATAGCCTGCCAGGCTCCTATGCCCATGGAAATCTCCAGGCAAGAATACTGGAGTGGGTTCCATTTCCTTCTCCAGGGGATCTTCCCAACCATGGGATTGAACTCAGGTCTCCTGCATTGCAGGCAGATTCTTTACCATCTGAGCCACCAGAGAAGCCCAGGAATACTTGGAGTGGGTAGCCCACCTCTTCTACAGGGGTTCTTCCCGACCCAGCAATTGAACCAGAATTACCTGCACTGCAGGCAGATTCTTTACCAGCTAAGCTACCAGGGAAGCCAAGGGAATGTGGTCACATAATATTTGCATAAAAGCTTTACAATGCAAAATCGTGCCTTGTACCTTTATCTGAAGTCTATATCCCATTCTTTGATAAGATGGATTTTTACAAATGTAAATAATATGTTACTTCAGGGAATGTGAATTTATATAGCTTTTCCAAAAGGCAAAATGATGATCTTTATAAAAGCTTCAGACATTTTTAGTGTAAGATTGTATTTTTAGTTTATTATACCTATGAATAATGTTTGGACCTTGTATTTTTTAGCACGAGAAATTATATTTGTGCTTATTCGCTCAGTGGTGTCTGACTTTTGAGATCCCATGGACTGTATAGCCTGCCAGTCTCCTCTACCTATGGAATTTTCCTGGCAAGAATATTGGAGTGGGTTGCCATTTCCTACTCCAGTCCTTACAAAATAATAAATGATTCATGCAAATATGTGGTCAAAGATGGTAAAAATTAGAAGCAACTTAAATTTATAACAATAAACCTACTTAGTTACACTAAAGTATATTGACAAGATATAAAGCATTCAAGCTGTAAAAATCTATTCAAAACAATCCAAAATTATTTAATATCACAAGGAAATATTTATAAAATGCAAGAATAAGTTTAAATATATAAGTATTTAAAGCACACATGTGCATATATTAAAAAGGAAATAAAAGTAGAAAGAAAACACAAAATCTTAATAGTCATAATCACTAAATGGTAGAATGAGGATTAATTTTAATTTATTTATGAAATTTCATTTTTCCCAAGTGATCTATACTTAATGAGTATTGCTTTACCAGTAAGAAGAGGTAATCAAATATTAATAAATTTAAAAATAGTCATTGAAATTCAACATTAAAATCAGTGAACAATTAAAATCTTGGGACTTCTTTTATAAGATTCAAGCAGAAACTGAGCATATACTACACTTTACCCATATACAATATAATTATGAACAATATATTTTGCACTATATAATTTTCACCATATATACACATAGAAGGCAACAGCAACCCACTCCAGTACTCTTGCCTGGAAAATCCCATGGACAGAGCCTGGTAGGCTGCAGTCCATGGGGTTGCTAAGAGTCGGACACGACTGAGAGACTTCACTTTCACTTTTCACTTTCATGCATTGGAGAAGGAAATGGCAACTCGCTCCAGTGTTCTTGCCTGGAGAATCCCAGGGACATGGGAGCCTGGTGGGCTGCTGTCTATGGGGTCTCACAGAGTCGGACACGACTGAAGTGACTTAGCAGCAGTAGCAGCAGCATATATGTATACACATCATACATGTATATGTAATACATAACATACAGTGGATATAAAAGGCCCCACTGGCATTTTACCTGGGCCCAACATTGAAATGGCTTTGTCTTAGTTACGTGGGTGAGATAATTTTTACATTGACAAGAGAAATCTTCCATATATGCAACTGTAAATTCTTTGCTTCCTTGACACTTTCCACTTTATACAAGTTAATCGATAGTACAGTAATTTACTTTGAAGCAAAGAAAAATATAAATTATAGGAGCTTTTATACATTTGAAGAAGAAAAGAGCATACGAAAACAGTGTGGAAAGACAGAAAACTATACTTATATGTTTGTAAATACTTTTTATCTTATATTTACACATCTTCTGATGTCACTTTTCAGTTTAGTTTATAGTTGGTAGCAGGCAGGAGGAAGAATAAGAAGGGCCATGACTATGTACTGTATTTGAATTTGAGTATATTTGTTCACTTATAAAAAGGAGCCCTTCCCTACTGTAATATTAACTCAAGTTTCCTTTCTATTTTTTTCTATCTTTGACTTAAAATTTTTATGTACCTTGTGTCAAAAGAGCACTAAATAAAGGGGGTACACAAAATACAGGATTTTGCAAGCTTTGAAAAAGTAGCACAACAATTGCAGTTAAATATATGATTACCATAATCCATGCTGTACTTTGCAGAACTCATAAATTTCCCCATCTGGATTCAAGTTCTGGTAATAAGGCATTGAAAATCATGTAAAGAGCCTCAAAGAATATGAACCACTGGGTAAAGTAAGTGTATCTGTGGCATTTTCCTATGTATATGCATGCTCTTCTTAGCCATCTTTAGATACTTTTATATGCTGCTTATAAAAACTAAATGATGTCCTGGTTTCCTATTAGCTTGGCACTGAGAAGCAAATGGTACCTTACAAGCTTTTTGTTTTCAGATTCTAAGAAAGCTATTATATCAGGCTACCAAGTAACATCTTTAAGGAAGACCCTACAGCTGGGTTTGAAATCCTTTCAGGTCCCTCTGAAAGATAATGTGGTCGAGCAGAAAAGAATTTCTGCCATACTCGATATACAGCAAGAAAGACAGATAAAGGGATGGAAACATAGATAGAAAAATGATGGTTAGATAATAAACATAATATGTGAGAGATCTTTGTGTGAATCTCTGTGATATACAACATATTTATTTATCATATTATTTGTATAAGAATTGGAAATTTAAATAATAATTGTCAGGGCAGAGATATTTGATGAAATTTAACACAGAGACATTCAGAGTGTTAGAAGTTTCTAAAACTATAATTCATAGCATTTTTCAACCCTTCCTCAGACTCTAAAAGAATGGCAGTTACTTTTTAATTTTTTAACAGTCTGGACTTCTTCCCACTCACAAAAAGTTACTCACTGAAATAACAAAAACATGATTAAGTATAATGATCAGTGGTTGGCTTGATTCATTTATTTTTGACAGGTGACACAGCCAGTGATGGATCAGACTTTCATCACAAGGAAAATAATTTATACCATCCCTGATTACATATAATTTTAGATAACCAGCCTAATGGCTTTTGCAAATAAGAAGAAAATAACTTTTATTCAATCCACACTCTTGTATTAATCTAAAAGATAGTACACTTTCATATTAATATTTTTTCTTAAAAATCATCTAGTACCACAACCATGGAATAAATATCATCTGCTACTAGACAACTGAAAATTCCCCTTTTTAAAGATACTCATTACCCTAGAATAATCAATTAACATTTGGCACAGTCTTATTTACAATTATTCAACTCTGCAGCAATATAATTTAGAAATGGCCACTAGGCATGTGCTGGTAATAAATAGAGTCCATGTTTAATTCACACTCATAGGAAAAAACATACATTTAAATAACATTAATACTGTGACAACCTGACAAAGATCAAGGAATTCAATGTTAAAGCTATTATTCTTTCTTCAGATGTTTGTTTAGAAAGAGAAAAGAATAAAGCGTTTTGAGTTATATATAGATTTTAGAACTGGAAAGAAAAGATTATTGTGTTAGAGATTTTTAAATGACTTTTTTGTTGCCTACTTATAAAGTAAGCTTTAAAAGGCCAAACTTTTGCTAGTATATAAAATATGGCTTTATTTGATCCCATGATAGTGGTCTTAGACATTTTCAAATGGGACAATCTCAATATCTCTGAAAGGACTTTCATATGCAAAAAGACCAATTTTCATTAGATATCATAAACAGCTATTATAAAAGATAGAATTCAAACCAAAATAACAAACCAAAATGTTGTCTTTCTCTATTCTGAGAAGGGTTCCTAAGGGTGCTCAACTGAAAAAAGCATGAACACCTCCTAGAGTAATGAAAATAAAAACAAAAATAAACAAGTAGAACCTAATGAAACTTAAAAGCTTTTGCACAGGAAAGGAAACCATAAACAAAAGAAAAAGACAACCCACAAAAGAGGAGAAAATATTTGCAAATGAAGGGACCAACAAGGGATTAATCTTCAAAATATATTAACAACTCACATACTTCAATATCAAAATAAATAAATAACCAACCTAATCAAAAAATGTGCAGAAGATCTAAATAGACATTTCTCCAAAGAAGACATACAGATGATGAAGAAGCACATGAAAAGATGTTCAACATCACTAGTTATTAGGAAAATGCAAATGAAAAACTACAATGAGGTACCATCTCAGACTGGTCAAAATGGCCATCAAAAAAGCTACAAACAAGAGATGCTGGAGAGGGTGTGGAGAGAAGGGAACCCTCCTACATTGTTGGTGGGAATGTAAATTGGTACAGCCACTACAGAGAACAGTGCAGAGGCTCCTTAAAAAACAGAGCCACCATATGATCCGCCAATCCCACTCCTGGGCTTATATGCATAAAATTATCATTCAAAAAGGTACATGCATTCCAGTGTTCATTGCAGCACTATTTACAATAGCCATCACATGGAAGTAACTCAAATGTCAACTGACAGAGTAATGGATAAAGAAGATGGATTATATGGAATCAACTACATATAACTCATTTTGGAGCCCAAAAAAATGGCACAAAAAAAATAATGGCACAAATGAACTTAATTACAAAACAGAAATAGAGTCACAGATGTAGAAAATAAACTTATGGTTAACCAGGGGAAAGAGAGGGGGAGAGATAAATTGGGAGACTGGGATTGACATATGCACTCTACTATACATAAAAGAGATAACTAACAAGGATACACTGTATAGCACAGAGAATTCTTCTCAATACTCTGTAGTGACCTATTTTGGGAAAAAAAAATCTTAAAAAGAGGGGATATGTTTATATGTACAACCAATTCACTTTGTGGTACAGTAGAAACTAACACAACACTGTAAATCAACTATACTCCAATAAAAATTAAACAAAATGCATCACCAAAAAAAAAAAAGAGAGAGAAAGCATGAACACTACCATGCTAAATATTTGTTTAAAAAGACCACAATTTGTATTGGAAATGCTTATTTGAATGAACTATTTATATGAAAAGAACAATTAGAAAAATGAAGACAAAAATAAATGAAAGATATTTGGACTCTGGTCCCAATTCTCCCACTGAACCATTGTGTGATCTTGGATAAGTCACTTCAGGTATTATTATATTTGTTCCAATAAATCAGGGAGTTGGGCTCTAAGAACTTTTCAGATTTTAAACTTCTATGCATTTACATTTTGAAAAGCAGCAATAAAATGCTCAAAACTGAATTTTTCCTACTCACCCTTAACACAAACATATTATTAATAACAATACATACAAAGGTATTGTGACATGTAGTAACATGTTGCCTTTCACATATAAATAGCCTAAATCTTACTCACAGGAGCATATATGTCTCACTTTTATGCAAGCTTATTCGCCTTCCTCTCCTATTTTTTTTCTGTCAACCTTAGGGAGGAATTCATATAAAATTGAACATAGGAAGTTATTTAGTTTACAAGAACAAACCTATACAGCTTTGACTCTGTTGCTGAATAAGCTTCCCTCTATGCTTCTCTCAGGACAAGGAAGCTGCATATCTTTGTTCAAACCTGGTCAGTTAGCTTAAGTGACAAGTAGATGCATGCATGTGGACAATGGTTAAATTTGTTTGTAAAAAGTGTGAAGAGCAAATTTCAGGAGTCTCCTCATTAGCAACGCAACACTAACTAATGAAACCATTTTCCAGTTTTCTAACTCTAAAACCAACATTTTAAAATTGATGAAAAACAGCTGGCCGAAATTCAGTTTGGCTTTCACTACGCTGATGTTTTTGTAATGTACTAAAATGTTCTATAGAGAGTGTAATATACTAAATGGGGTCCCTTCAGTAACCTAGTGTATAATTATTATAACTGCAAAATAGCAAAATAGATAAAAAATTAACTGATATCAAAGGTTATTGAGCAAATAAACTGTCAAAACCTGTAACTTTCTATTCCAGATTAATTTATAACCTCTAGGTTAGACTCTACCATTACGTTCTGTGTACGTGTATGTCTGTTAGTCACTCAGCTGTGCCTGACTCTGAGACCCCCATAGACTATAGTCCTCCAGAATCCTCTGTCCATGAGATTCTCCAGGCAAGAATACTGGAGTGGATTGCCATTCCTTTCAGGGGATCTTTCCAACCCAGGGATCGAACGCAGATCTCCTGTGTTGCAGGAAAATTCTTTATCATCTGAGCCACCAAGGAAGCTCACCTGAGTAGTAAAACTCAGGAAAATAATACTGGAAGTCATTCTTGATTTCATACTAAGAAGAAATTATATATCATATATATATATATAAAATCATATATATAATTACATAAATTTTATATATGTATAATTGTATTATTATATATATATAAGTTGGCTTTATATTTGAGTGTTTCATAAATTTAATAATATTTTGCCAACTGAAGTATACAGTGCTACTCATTTGATCAGGAAGGTGCTATATATATTCCACCACTGAATTACGTTTACTTTACACTGACTTATCACAGAGATTGAGTACCCAAACTCTCACTGTACCAGATTGTATCAACTGCCTTTGAGTCCATCATCTCAGATTGTGGTTTCTCTGTTTTGAAATAACAGAAATCACTAACAAGTGTACAATTCTTCATTGCAATTCAACAGCAAAGCAGTTAATTGAATCTGTCACAAAGAAGGAAAGGCATCAGTAGATACAAATAAATCACTTCTCATAATAAAAGAATAAGCCTTGAAGTTAGAATTTTAAGAAATTGTTTGATGTAGATGCTCCAGAATGGCTCAAATTTTTGCAAATAAAGTGATTTACAGTATTTTTTAAATCTCCTAAAGATTTTTAGAGGCATTTTCATATTGCTTTGTACAAATCTAAAAAGCATATGTATTCCAACAAGAATTGAATTTTTCTATTTACTGTAAAACATCTAATTAAGTTATAAAACTAATTGATCACTCCTCCTGAATATATCTTCATGGTATATTGTTCAATAAAATTAGGATGTACACATAATGCCTCAATCACAATAAGACTTTATTTCTTAATTAAGTGAAGCCTAAGGAGTATTCTTCTGTTTTATAGGCAGCTCTCTTCAAAATTGTCATCCTGGGAGCTGGACTCACTCCATATTATACATCTTCTATGTTCAGTGTCTTGCTTGAGTGGTCACCATGATTTTCTACATGAAGACAAGGAGAAGGGAAAGAGTGTGTGGAGAAGGGATATCCACTTTTAAAACACGTTAGAGAACAAGTCATGTGGTCCCACACAGATGCAAGCGCCGACTGGAAGATGCCTTCTCAGCTATGCCTCTATATGAGAGACCCCAATGGCTAATTAAAAAAAAAAGAATTGTGAAGTTTTTATTCTGTTGCCAAATACTGTATGCTCAACCCAGTGAAACAAAAAGCTGCTTCTGTCCTTGCTTCATCAGGAAACTGTCCTCACATAAAAGTATTTTCTAAAAAGGTTGAAGGTACAAAAATTGTATCTGTGAAAATTTTCCTTAACTTTTCCAAATTATTAAAGTTATAGACCCTTATTAAATCCTTTTTTCACCATTTCAGGAAATCTCTAAAATACAGAATAGGCATATAGGCATGTGAAGATATTTAATTATTCCAAACACACCACACAGTACATAAAATCAATGTTAAGGGATCAGATTTCTTAATAGAAACTGAGATTTTGGACAATCTCATGCTGGAAAACTTTTCCATAACGACTGACATGTATTCCTTGTCTCAAATGACCATATGTGATTAGAAGGCATGCAAGTGATTTTATGTTCTTTCAAACAACTTTACAATTTGTGCTGAGCAAGGGATATTTATTTATGTCCACCTGGAACCTCAGAATATGATCTTAACTTGGCAACAGAGATTTTGCATCTGTAATTCATTAATTTAATATAAGATCATGGCAGATTAGGGTGAACCCTAAATCCAACTACTGTTGTTCTTAATAAGAAGAAAGGCCACACAAATATACAGAGAGAATGCCATGTGAAGATATGTAAATGGAAGAGGGCCATATAACAATGGAGGTAGAGATTGCAGTGATGCAGCTCAGCTACAAGGCAAAAAATATCATGGATTTCCAGCAACTACCAGAAGCTGGGAGAGACAAGAAACAGATTCTTTCCCAGAGCCTCCAGAAAGAACCAGCTCTACTGACAACTTATTTCAGACTTTGGCCTCTAGAACTACAAGAGAGTGAATATCTCTTGTTGGAAGTCACCCAGTTTGTGGTAATTTTTACAGGAGCACTAGTAAACTAATACAGAGAACATCACAAAATCACATCTCAGAATTATCCTAATCAAACAACCATGGCCCTTTATATGGGCATTAAATTCCTTTTCTACTTGTTGGCCTGTAGAACTTTCACTTCTTACCTTTAGAAGGTCATAGACCAGCATAAGATTTTTCAGAAAATATATTTGTTGTTCTAAGATTTTCTCAGAAAATATATTTGTTGTTCTACTTAAGTTTCTTACTCCATATCTACTTAGCCATAAATAATTGATGGTCAATGAGTTATAGAAAAAGCACTGACCAATTAGGAAAACTTTATTCCTACAAAGAACTCTGCCTGTGGGTCTGATATTATCACTACTACAATCCCAAGCCCCTGAACCTTTAAAAAAAAAAAAAAACAACCTTAAGGAAAATGCCGCTAAAAGAGCAAGAGTCACCTTTTCACATTGACTAATCCAGATATCTTTCTTTATCATTTCAATATTTCAAAGTCTGCCACAAATACTATTTTGGAAATCTCCAAATTCCCATTGTGATCACCGCTTTCTAAGACTTGAGATACTTGGTGTTTGTATTTTTGCAATAATGTACTGGGGAATCTCTTCTCTATAAAATATTTTTTATTTAACACAAAATACAATGACAAATGCTTTATTGTATAATCATAGGAGATTGGTTCTTTGAAATGGAATTTTGAATAGCCAAAGTATACTTTAAAAATCTTATTTAGACTATAATTATCAGTCTTTAATACTATATAATACTAGAGAAATAATATTTACAGGGAAATCTAGATTTTATGCCTATAATTAACTTAGATAATTAATTTTACAATAACCTAAAAAATTGGATGGCATCACTAACTCGATAGACATGGGTTTGGGTAAACTCCGAGAGTTAGTGATGAACAGGGAGGCCTGGCGTGCTGCTATTCATGGGGTCACAAAGAGTCGGACACGACTGAGCGACTGAACTGAACTGAACTGAAAAAATGCAATTATTCAAATATACTATCAGGAGTTAACTGAACTTAAGATTATTAGAAAAAAGTGATTTACCTGTTGCTCATAATAGAGCAAAAAAGAGAAAAAGTCATATAAAAATACTAAAAAAAAAATACTTAGGAAAGAGAACTATAATATAAATTTCATGAATTTTTGTGAAATAATGACTATCTGAATTCTAGAAATCACTTTTAGGAAATGTATGAATATATATCATAAGAAACATAGTCATCATATCTTGAAATAAATGTCTAATAAAAATCTGACAGAAGTCTGAGGAATATTACTTGACTTTGAAAAACATATTTTGTTCTGTTAGTAGTTTTTCATTCTGTTTTATTCTCTCTTGTTTTAAGAGAAACATTGCTAATTTTGGATTTATTTCCTATTGGGTATTATTTATATAATAGTCAACTAATACAAAGAGAAAGAGATGGTTTTACTGTGGTTTAACCCAAGTGAGAATCTTTAAAATGATAAATAAATAGCCTGCAGATCAGATAAAAATTATACTGGCACAAATTATCTCTAAAATTGGATAAACAGTATATTACTACATTATTTTTAGTAATAAATCCTGTAATAAATTTATTAACACAAATATTTTTTAATTAAAGTAATAAAACTCACACTGGAAAACATTTCCAAAATAACATTTATTATAATACAATCAAAATTTTGAGGAACCTCAATACAAATATGACTCCATGCATCAAAACTATTCCAGTGGCATGTTTTTCTAGGATATTTTTGTAGAATTGTGTTGAATTTTGTTTTTTGCCAATTATGTATTCTTAAGCAGGTCACATAAGACTAGAGATCTCTTCAAGAAAATTAGAGATACCAAAGGAATATTTCATGCAAAGATAGGCTCGATAAAGGACAGAAATGGTATGGACCTAACATAAGTAGAAGATATTAAGAAGAGGTGGCAAGAATACACAGAAGAACTGCACAAAAAAGATCTTCATGACCCAGATAATCACGATGGTGTGATCACTCACCTAGAGCCAGACATCCTGGAATGTGAAGTCAAGTGGGCCTTAGAAAGCATCACTACCAACAAAGCTAGTGGAGGTGATGGAATTCCAGTTGAGCTATTTCAAATCCTCAAAGATGATGCTGTGAAAGTGCTACACTCAATATGCCAGCAAATTTGGAAAACTCAGCAGTGGCCACAGGACTGGAAAATGTCAGTTTTCGTTCCAATCCCAAAGAAAGGCAATGCCAAAGAATGCTCAAACTACCGCACAATCGCACTCATCTCACATGCTAGTAAAGTAATGTTCAAAATTCTCCAAGCCAGGTTTCAGCAATACGTGAACCATGAACTTCCAGATGTTCAAGCTGGTTTTAGAAAAGGCAGAGGACCAGAGATCAAATTGCCAACACCCGCTGGATCATCAAAAAAGCAAGAGAGTTCCAGAAAAAGATCTATTTCTGCTTTATTGACTATGCCAAAGCCTTTGACTGTATGGATCACAATAAACTGTGGAAAATTCTGAAAGAGATGGGAATACCAGACCATCTGACCTGTCTCTTGAGAAATCTATATGCAGGTCAGGAAGCAACAGTTAGGACTGGACATGGAACAACAGACTGGTTCCAAATAGGAAAAGGAGTACGTCAAGGCTGTATATTGTCACCCTGATTATTTAACTTATATGCAGAGTACATCATGAGAAACGTTGGGCTGGAAGAAACACAAGCTGGAATCAAGATCGCTGGGAGAAATATCAATAACCTCAGATATGCGGATGACACCACCCTTATGGCAGAAAGTGAAGAAGAACTAAAGAGCCTCTTGTTGAAGGTGAAAGAGGAGAGTGAAAAAGTTGGCTTAAAGCTCAACGTTCAGAAAACTAAGATCATGGCATCTGGTCCCATCACTTCATGATAAATAGATGGGGAAACAGTGGAAACAGTGTCAGACTTTATTTTGGGGGGCTCCAAAATCACTGCAGATGGTGATTGCAGCCATGAAATTAAAAGACGCTTAGTCCTTGGAAGGAAGGTTATGGGTAACCTAGATAGCATATTTAAAAGCAGAGACATTACTTTGCCAACAAAAGTCCATCTAGTCAAGGCTATGGTTTTTCCAGTGGTCATGTATGGATGTGAGAGTTGGACAGTGAAGAAAGCTGAGTGCCGCAGAATTGATGCTTTTGAACTGTGATGTTGAAGAAGACTTGAGAGTCCCTTGGACTGCAAGGAGATCCAATCAATCCCTCCTAAAGGAGATCAATCCTGGGTGTTCGTTGGAAGGACTGATGTTGAAGCTGAAATTCCAATACTTTGGCCACCTCATGCGAAGAGTTGACTCGTTGGACAAGACCCTAATGCTGGGTAGGATTGGAAGCGGGAGGAGAAGGGGACAACAGAGGATGAGATGGTTGGATGGCATCACCGACTCAATGGAGGTAGACTCCGGGAGTTGGTGATGGACAGAGAGGCCTGGCGTGCTGCAGTTCATGGGGTCACAAAGAGTTGGATACGACTGAGCGACTGAACTGAACTGAACTGAAGCAGGTCACTTAATGTCTTAATGTCTTGGGTTTCCTGTTTATAAAATGATGTTAACATCTACTGCAAAAGAGATGTTGATCAAGTGAGATGAATTAAGTAAAAAACTCTTCAATACTATGTTCTTGCTAGATCTTATGTAATGATTAGTTTATAGGAGTTACCCAATATATTTATAAAAGGAAAGAAAAGGAAAGGAAAGCAGGGTGGGAGAGAAGGAGGAAATTAGAGAAAGGAAGTAACATTTTTTAATTATAATCAACTAAAGGAAAGGGAATACTGTATAAAAAGCAGTAAATTGCACTCAGAATAAAGGAATGGAGGAAATCAGAGGAATTTGTATATGTGTGTGGAGACAGAGCTGGTTGAAAAAGGGAGCTTAAATTAAGGACAAAGAGTGTATAGAAGGCTTGCTCTCGAGATGCTTAATTTCTGGAATCTTTGCTCCTAGTTCCTTTAATGATTAACTGAGCATTGCTGTAATTACCACTCCAGTATTCTTGCCTGGAAAATCCCATGGACAGAAGAGCCTGGAGGGCTGCAGTCCATGGGGTCACAAAGAGTCAAACATGATTGAGAGACTGAGCATGTCTGCATGCTATAATCATGTGTATTATGTAATACTGTAGGTAATAATGTAATAGATGTAATAACAACTATGTATCAGTATGGGAGGCTCTGACAAGAGTTGCACATAGAAAGAACAGGAAAAGAGAAGTAAAAATGTGTTGCCAAGCAAAATGGACCACTTTCTCTGGATTATTCCTGTTTATCTCCACCAAAATGGCTGACATACAGTTGATGTTCAATAAATATCTGATGGATGCAAAATTGAATGAACAATATAATGAAATCATTGAGTCTATATATTTTGCTGATAATAATCTGCTACTGAATTCCAAACTGTTTGCTGAACTTGCTCTGGGCCCACCAATGTAAATAAAGAAAAGTAGATACTATCTCTGAACAATTAGTTGTACGTTTTATTTGGAATACGTGTATCTCTCTAAATAATATTCTAACTACCACATCTCATAAGGATTTGTTTGTATACTTTTCATCAAAGAAATATATATATATATATATATATATATACATACATTATACATTATATGTATATAAAATGATTAAACCTTGCCAAGAGAAAACTGTTCTATTTCAGGCCGGATAAAATAATACTCAAAAAAAAAAAAAAAACAATAGGAGAATTTTTAAATATTAATGGTAACCATACAGACTATTTTAAGAGGAAGTAAATTCAATATGTATATGTAGCAAATAAGAGAAAATGTGATTAGTCCTTTAAAATATTTCCCTTAATACTTAACTTGAACTTATTCAGTCTGTTGAGAACACAATCATTGCAAATGTATTGATAATGTAGAGTCAGACAAGCAAAAAGATTTGTAAGCTGAGAGACATCTGAATTCATGTAAAAGGCTCCTATTCACAATAGGTATAACTAAACTAAAATCAGGAGAAAATAAATATAATATTACAGCCACATGGTGTGCCAAAATGAATCCTATAATATGATAAATTTGGTGCCATGATGAGGAAGAATTTTTCATTTAAATTTAATTTAAATTTTAAGAATTTTAATTTAATTTAAATTTAATTTTAATTTAATTTAATACTGGTCATATGTAACCCAGTAACATAAAAATACATGAGACAGGTTTATCTGAAATCCTGGAATCACTCTGAAGTTCCTTCAATTTTCATGGTGTCCACAGCCCATACAACTTTATTAATATCAATTAGTGTTTATTGAACAGTCACAGGTCATGTAACACTAAAGGTGTTTTGGGCACAGACCATTTTATAGTGGTAATCTTAGTTATGTACTATTTTGCTTGGGAATGGGGGTCGTAAAAGCAGTCATTTAAAGTTGGCCTTTGCCTTTGGTCCCAGGGTGAATTACATAACATCAGTTGACCTCTTCTTCCTTCTCCAAGGATTACCTCTGAAATGTTGGGCTTCTGACCAATATGTCTTAGAAAAAACATCTTTCAGAAGGCTTTGAGCCATGTGGCCAGGAGACACTCTTGCAAAATTTAGATTTCTTTGCTATTTCTATGAAATATGACAGTCTTATTAAGAAAAAAAAATCATTTTAGGAGTTGTTTACCAGTACTTAATAAAGTATTATCAATTTATTATAGAATTTCAGAGTAAAAGAATAGGAAGACTTGATAAGTATCTTGGAAATATTAGAAAATAATATTCATTAAGACATCACAAAGTGTCATGCACACTTGTTACAAAATCAATCTTGAAAATTTTTATTAGGTAGAAATGTACATCTCTTACATTCCAATGAAATATCTTTAAGTCACTCCCTAGATGTTTAACTGTTTTCACTGCACATGATAAGAAACAATACACAAGAAGCACAATAAAATTAGAAAGAAGTTTATAACTGTTGAATTTGTAGATGTCTAATTTTGTTTTTAAAAATTAATATGGCTTTTGTCAATTTGTGAAATCTGACAGATAAAGATTTAAATTAGCCATCATTCTGGAGTAAATTGATTTAAGATTTGTTTCAGTGACTTTGGTACAAACTGGTATGCCGTGCTGTGTTAATCAACTTCAGAGAAACCCAAGTGAAATATGAAGACCCAATCCAGGTCACTAATACATTACAGATGAATATCATTTATTAATTCTGAGCTCCTGACAACAAAATCTGTTTCCATGTACATTTAATAACTGCCATAATTCAATTCTGTATACCATTAAAGGTCGTAAGTTAGCAACTTTCATTATTAATATCTGAAAGCTGATTAAAATGTGGTGCTTATCACTATCATTAGACTCATTTTCCCCTATGAGATACTTTGCGGTGATTCAGTTCATTTTAGAATTGCCTATTTCTTTTAGGGAAGTTTGTGTTCAATGTTAGAATAGAAATATGTTTTTAATGCAGTCGGATTTTCTCTAAGGAAATCTTTGCTGCTGTCTCTCCACATTGTCCTTCTCTCTGAATAATCTGCACCTTCAACTCAACCCTCTCATTCTTCCTCTTGAGATCAAACAGTCTGCAGAGAGCACAGTTGCTGCTTCCCCGCTGCACCAGGCATGTGAAGGGTTTCTCTGCCCTGCTATGTGACTAGGTGATTCATTCTCCCCAGTACTGGGCTCTAGTATTAGTAAGCTGCTGCTGCTGCTAAGTCACTTCAGTCGTGTCCGACTCTGTGCGACCCCATAGACGGCAGTCCACCAGGCTCCACCATCCCTGGGATTTTCCAGGCAAGAACACTGCAGTGGGTTGCCATTGCCTTCTCCAAGTATTAGTAAGTCCATCTGGCTAATAGATATAAAACCACATGATCCAACCTGGTCTCCATCAAAAAGGAGGCAGTGCCTTCTATTGACCTCCATCTTTAGTTTTTGCTTCATTTTTCTAATTATGAACCTAAACCTAAGAAAAGAGGTTTCAGTTCAGTTCAGTTCAGTCACTCAGTCATGTCCAACTCTTAGCGACCCCATGAATCGCAGCATGCTAGGCCTCCCTGTCCATCACCAACTCCCAGAGTCTACCCAAACCCATGTCCATCCAGTTGGTGATGCCATCCAACCATCTCATCCTCTGTCATCCCCTTCTCCTCCTGCCCTGAATCCTTCCCAGCATCAGGGTCGTTTCCAATGAGTTAACTCTTTGCATGAGGTGGCCAAAGTATTGGAGTTTCAGCTTCAACACCAGTCCTTCCAATGTACACCCAGGACTGATCTCCTTTAGAGTGGACTGGTTGGATTTTCTTGCAGTCCAAGTGACTCTCAAGAGTCTTCTCCAACACCACAGTTCAAAAGCATCAATTCTTTGGTGCTCACCTTTCTTCACAGTCCAACTCTCACATCCATATATGACTACTGGAAAAACCATAGCCTTGACTAATTGGACCCTTTGTTGGCAAAGCAATGTCTCTGCTTTTTAATATGCTATCTAGGTTGGTCATAACTTTCCTTCCAAGGAGTAAGCATCTTTTAATTTCATGGCTGCAATCACCATCTGCAGTGATTTTGGAGCCCCCAAAAAAGTCTGACACTGTTTCCACTGTTTCCCATCTATTTGCCATGAAGTGACAGGACCAGATGCCATGATCTTAGTTTTCTGAATGTTGAGTTTAAGCCAACTTTTTCACTCTCCTCTTTCACTTTCATCAAAGGGCTTTTTAGTTCCTCTTCACTTTCTGCCATAAGCGTGGTGTCATCTGCATATCTGAGGTTATTGGTATTTCTCCCGGCAATCTTGATTCCAGCTTATGCTTCTTCCAGCCCAGTGTTTCTCATGATGTGCTCTGCATATAAGTTAAATAAGCAGGGTGGCAGGGTGACATTATACATCCTTGAGGTACTCCTTTTCCTATTTGGAACGAGTCTGCTGTTCCATGTCCAGTTCTAACTGTTGCTTCCTGACCTGCATACAAGTTTCTCAAGAGACAGGTCAGTTGGTCTGGTATTCCAACCTTTTTAAGAATTTTCCACAGTTTATTGTGATCCACACAGTAAAGGCCTTGACAGTCAATGAGCCAGAAACAGATGTTTTACTGGAACTCGCTTGCTTTTTTGATGATCCAGTGGATGTTGGCAATTTGATCTCTGGTTCTTCTGCCTTTTCTAAAACAGCTTGAACATCTGGAAGTTCGTGGTTTACGTATTGCTGAGGCCTGGCTTGGAGAATTTTGAGCATTACTTTACCAGCGTGGAGGTGAGTGCAATTGTGCGGTAGTTTGAGCATTCTTTGGCATTGCCTTTCTTTGAGATTGGAATGAAGACTGACATTTTCCAGTCCTGTGGCCACTGCTGAGTTTTCCAAATATGCTGGCATATTGAGTGTAGCACTTTCACAGCATCATCTTTGAGGATTTGAAATAGCTCAACTGGAATTCCATCACCTCCACTTTTTTTGTTCGTAGTGATGCTTTCTAAGGCCCACTTGACTTCACATTCCAGGATGTCTGGCTCTAGGTGAGTGATCACACCATCGTGATTATGTTGGTCATGAAGATCTTTTTTGTGCAGTTCTTCTGTGTATTCTTGCCACCTCTTCTTAATACCTTCTACTTCTGTTAGGTCCATACCATTTCTGTCCTTTATTGAGCCCATATTTACATGTAATGTTCCCTTGGTATCTCTAATTTTCTTGAAGAGATCTCTAGTCTTTCCCAATCTGTTGTTTTCCTCTATTTCTTTGCAATGATCGCTGAGGAAATCTTTCTTATCTCTCCTTGCTATTCTTTGGAACTCTGCGTTCAAGTAGGAGTATCTTTCCTTTTCTCCTTTCTTTTTGCTTCTCTTCTTTTCACAGCTATTTGTAAGACCTCCTCAGGCAGCCATTTTGCATTTTTGTATTTCTTTTCCATGGGGATGGTCTTCATCCCTGTCTCCTGTACAATGGTGCAAACCTCTGTCCATGGTTCATCAGGCACTCTGTCTATCAGATCTAGTCCCTTAAATCTATTTGTCACTTCCACTGTATAATCATAAGGGATTTGATTTAGGTCATACCTGAATGATCTAGTGGTTTTCCCTACTTTCTTCAATTTAAGTCTGAATTTGGCAATAAGGAGTTCGTGATCTGAGCCACAGTCAGCTCCTGGTCTTGTTCTTGCTAACTATATAGAGCTTCTCCATCTTTGGCTGCAAAGAATATAATCCATCTGATTTTGGTGTTGACCATCTGGTGATGTCCATGTGTAGAGTCTTCTCTTGTGTTCTTGGAAGAGGGTGTTTGCTATGTCCAGTGCGTTCTCTTGGCAAAACTCTGTTAGCCTTTGCCCTGCTTCATTCTGTAGTCCAAGGTCAAATTTGCCTGTCCCTCCAGGTGTTTCTTGACTTCCTGCTTTTGCATTCCAGTCCCCTATAATGAAAAGGACGTCTTTTTTGGGTGTTAGCTCTAAAAGGTCTTGTAGGTCTTCATAGAACCGCTCAACTTCAGCTTCCTCAGAATTACTGGTCGGAGCATAGGCTTGGATTACTGTGATATTGAATGGTTTGCCTTGGAAACGAACAGAGATCATTCTGTCGTTTTTGAGATTGCATCCAAGTACTGAATTTAGGACTCTTTTGTTGACAATGATGGTTACTCTATTTCTTGTAAGGGATTCCTGCCCACATTAGTAGATATAATGGTCATCTGAGTTAAATTCACACATTCCAGTCCATCTTACTTCCCTGATTCCTAGAATGTCTACACTGACTCTTGCCATCTCCTGTTTGACCACTTCCAATTTGCCTTGATTCATGGACCTAACAGAGAAAGCAATGGCAACCCACTTTAGTACTCTTGCCTGGAAAATCCCATGGACAGAGGAGCCAGGTAGGCTGCAGTCTATGGGGTCGCTAAGAGTTGGACACGACTGAGTGACTTCACTTTCACTTTTCACTTTCATGCATTGGAGAAGGAAACGGCAACCCACTCCAGTGTTCTTGCTCGGAGAATCCCAGGGACGGGGGGAGCCTGGTGGGCTGCCGTCTATGGGGTCGCACAGAGTCGGATACGACCAAAGTGACTTAGCAACAGCAGCATGGACCTAACATTCCAGGTTCCTATGCGATATTGCTCTTTATAGCATCGGCCTTTGCTTCTATCACCAGTCACATCCACAGCTGGGTATTGTTTTTGCCATGGCTCCATCCCTTCAATTCTTTCTGGATTTATTTCTCCACTAATCTCCTGTAGCATATTGGGCACCTACCGACCTGGGGAGTTCATCTTTCAGTGTCCTATCTTTTTGCCTTTTCATACTGTTCATGGGGTTCTCAAGGCAAGAATACTGAAGTGGTTTGCCATGCCCTTCTCCAGTGGACCACAGTCTGTCAGACCTCTCCACCATGACCCGCTTGTTTTGGGTGGCACTACACGGCATGGCTTAGTTTCTTTCAGTTGGACAAGGCTGTGGTCCGCATGATCAGATTGGCTAGTTTTCTGTGATTATGGGTTCAGTGTGTCTGCCCTCTGATGCCCTCTCACAACGCCTGCCGTCTTCCTTGGGTTTCTCTTACTTTGGATGTGGGGTATCTCTTTATGGTTGCCCCAGCAAGGCACAGCCGCTGCTCCTTACCTTGGACGTGGGGTATCACCTCACTGCCGCCCCTCCTGACCTAGAATGTGGAGTAGCTCCTCTTGGCCCGCTCATGCGCCATCGCAGCCTGGGGCTCCTGCGTCAAGAAAAGAAGGTTTAAAAAAACGTTTAGGAGTGCTATAAATTGGAAATCCCCTTAATTACCCCCTTTTATCCATTTTTGTTTGTTGATCACCTACTATTCCAGCCATTATCATAGATGCATTCCAGAGGCTATTCTCCTATATACCCTAGCAGAAAAACACATTTAGCTGCTGCTGCTGCTGCTCTGCTTCTTTTTTTTTTTTTTTAAGGCTTTAAATAGTTCATTGCACAACACAATAAACACTGTATTACCATAAATCTCTAACATCAGGGGGCATTTGTGATTTGTGCGAGCCTATTGCTAGTGCTTCTCAAACTTAAAGTAGCCTAATTTTTAAAATTCAGAAATGAGGCTTATCAAAGTTAATTAACTTGCCCAAGATTGCTTGCTTACTTGATAAGTCACTTCAGTCGTGTCTGACTCTGTGCGACCCTATGGACTGTAGCGTGCCAGGCTCCTCTGTCCATGGGATTCTCCAGGCAAAAATACTGGAGTGGATTGCCACTGCCCTCCTTCAGGGGATCTTCCCCACCCAGAGATCCAGCCCGCATCTCTTATGTCTACCTGCATTGGCAGGTGGGTTCTTTACCACTAGCGCCACCTGGGAAACCCATCAATAATTTGGAGAAGTAGATCTAACTGGGTTTAATTTCAAACCCCACTCTGTCCTTCTTGATATACTATATTCCATAATATATGGATGGCTCTGTGCAATGCTTGGTATTAAGAAGTAGTCAACAAACCTTAAGGTTCTGTGTAAAAAATTACCACAAAAGAAATAACTTAAAACAATAGGCATTTATTAGCTCACAGTCCTGTAGCTCAGAAGTTTGCATAGGCTCAATCAAGTTCTGTGCTCAAAATATTTCAAGGTATCAGCTGGGATGAGCTCTTATCTAGAGGCTCTGGGAAAGAACCTGCTTCCAAGTTCACGTATTATAGTTCTGCCAGAATTCAAGTCCCTGAAGCTCAAGAACTTAAGTCCCCAGTTTTTGCTGGCTGTCATCTATGGCTGTCCTTAGAGTCTAAAAACTACCCATATTTCTTCTCACATGGCCCATCTATTTTCAAGCCAACAACAGGGAGCTGAGTTCTCATGTTTCCAATCTCTCATCTGTCACTGAACAGAAAAAGTTCTCTCATTCTAAAAACCTAGAGTGATTGGATTCAGTTCAGTTCAGTTGCTCAGTCGTGTCTGACTCTTTGTGACCCCATGAACCGCAGCATGTCAGGCTTCCCTGTCCACCACCAACTCCTAGAATCCACCCAAACTCATATCCATTGAGACGGTGATGCCATCCAACCATTTCATCCTCTGTTGTCCCCTTCTCCTCCTGCCCTCAATCTTTCCAAGCATCAGGGTCTCTTCAAAAGAGTCAGCTCTTCGCATCAGATAGCCAAAGTATTGGAGTCTCAGCTTCTACATCAGTCCTTCCAATGAAGACCCAGGACTGATCTCCATTAGGATGGACTGGTTGGATCTTCTTGAAGTCCAAAGGACTCTCAAGAGTCTTCTCCAACACCACAATTCAAAAGCATCAATTCTTCAGTGCTCAGCTTTCTTTATAATCCAATTCTCACATCCATACATGACTACTGGAAAAACCATAGCCTTGACTAGACAGACCTTTGTTGACAAAGTAATGTCTCTGCTTTTAAATATGCTATCTAGGTTGGTCATAGCTTTTCCTCCCAAAGAGTAAGTGTCTTTTTCAATTTGTATTGTGGTACAGCTGATTAGTAATGTTGTGGTAGTTTTAGGTGAACAGTGAAAGGACTCAGCCATACGTATACATGTATCCATTCTCTCCCAAATTGCCTTCCCATTCAGGCTGCCATATAACGTTGAGCAGAGTTTCACATGCTATACAGTAGGATCTTCTTGGTTATACATTTCAAATATAACAGTGTGTTCATGTCTATCCCAACTCCTAACTTTCCCTTTTCTTCCATCCTGCCACCATTAACCATAAGTTCATTCTCTAAGTCTGTGAGTTTGATTCTGTTTTGTAAGTAAGTTCATTTGTATCATTTCTTTTTAGATTTCACATATAAGGGATGCCATATGACATTTCTCCTCTGTCTGATTTTCTTGGCTCTGGCTTTCCTTCTTCATCTTCAAAGCAAACAACTATACATTTCTCTGACCATTATCCTTTAGTCATATCTCCTTCTCCTTCTGATACAACTGGGGAAGGTTCTCTGGTTAGGCATATATCTGGAGAAAATCATAATTTGAAAAGGTACATGCATCCAACTATTCACTGCAGCACTCTTCACAGTAGCCGAGAAATGGAAGCAATGTAAATGTCCATCAACAGATGAATGGATAAAAAAAATGTGGTATATTTATACCATGGAATATTACTAAGCCATAAAAATAATGCAATTTTCAGGAAAATAGATGAACCTAGAGAATACCATACCAAGTGAAATAAGCCAGAAAGAGAAAGACAAATATCATTACAGTATCACTTACATGTGGAATCTAAAAAAAGAAAAGATTCAAATGAATGTATTTTCAAAACAGAAAGAGACTCATAGACATGGAAAGTAAACTTGTGATTACCAAAGGAGAAAGGGCGGTTGGAGGTTGCAAGTAACATATACACACTACTATACATAAAATAGATAACTAACAAGGACCTACTGTAAGCACAGGGAATGAAAAACCACATATATGAATATGTGCATTAGTGTGCTATAGACCTGAAACTGACATGATATTATAAATCAATACACTTCAATACGCTGGTTAAAAAAAAAAAAAATTAAGTTTAAAAAAAAGAAAACATGGGATTACACTGAGCCCAACCTATCAATCCAGTATGCTCTCTTCAGTTCAAAATCCTTAATTTAATCACATTACAAATTCTATTATGTAATATACATTAACATAGTCACAGATTCTGTAGATTAGTATGTAGATGTTGGGGGTGGGTGAGCATTATTCATCTACTAAAAATGAAGTTGGTACAGATAAACTATAATATCCAAGTCGTAAATGAGATTAAATTATGTTTATGACTGAATCATTCAATTTATTACCAATAAAAAATACCCATATTTAAGGAGATTTTAAATCTTTGGTAAGTATTAACTATCTTCTGAGTTAATAAGAATAACAAATTAATTAGGAAAACTATTCTTCAAGCATCACTGCTTATATTGCCCCACCAAAGACTAATCTTAGAATTGGATAGTTTAAAATCATTTCCCTTACTGCCAGTTTAAGGTCTATCGTAGCCAAGACCTGAAATTTGAATCATCCTAGGTATCCATCTTCCCTTATTGATTGTCTTTTACACTATTCATAACAATTCTTAAAATTCTCCTTTCTTTGTATCAATGGTGTATTTAAGAATCAAGTACTGATTTAACAGGGAGCATGCTGGGGCCACCAATTATTTTTTTTTTGACACTGAATTGCCCCATATTTCCTCCCAAACTCTTACATCAAACTTTTGTCTTGTTAAAAAAAAAAAAAAAGGCTCACAACCAGTCAAAAATGGAATAAAGTATTGCACTTATATTTTTCTTAGCTGTGGAAATTTAAGCATGGATGAAAGTTAAAGCCTATCTAGCTTTACCAAAGTTCAACTTATATTTTATCTAAATTCACTGAAAACACTTTCTCCCCTGAATTCCTCCAAAACCCCTGCCATTTTCATTCATTCATTTCTTGTTCTCCACTGTCTCACTTTTCATTATCTTTTACACTGATGTGCTTTCTCTTCTATTTCTCTGTACACTTCTCTATTGTGTTGTCCTGGCAAGTAATCTCCACACTTTTCCCTCCTATAGTGAGTGCTCAATGGTTTTTGGACAAATTAATGAGAAGTCCATGCATGTAAAAGCACATACTTATATTCATCACATCATAAGACAATTTATTTGATTTAAACCATTAGAATTCTAATTTATAATGATGGCAGTATGTCCTAATGCCAAAACATTAGGATTTAATAGCGATCATTGAGGAATTTTGAATCAGTTTTTTCCAGTTTTGAGTATACTAGGCATCTTTAGCCTACAGATGCTGTTAGTCTTAGCACAATTATTTCAGGGGAAAGCAGCTTAACAGCATTTGTATGTGCTTCTTGTATTAAATAAGAGGGTTATAATCATGCTTAAAATATAATGACTTGTTTTTCTCATTAGCTGAATGAATGTGGAAAATGACTCAGTTCATAAATTTGTTATAATGCTGTCTTCAGTGTCAGCCAGCAGTAAGGTCCAGATTAGCAGAATCCTAGCAGGAAGCCCAAAAGATTACAGAAAATTGCTGTTAAAAAATGACTTGACAACATTTTAAGTTTGTTATTCTTTGGCAAAACAATGTAGTCAGCCAATTGCTGAATTCTCTGCATGCTATTAGCCTCTTCTTGAATCATATTCAGTTTGCAGAAACATGAGACGTTTTGTTCTACATGGACAAGACAGAAGGTTTACCAGCTTGAACTGGTTTTTCTGTGAAAAACTGCCGGGCACCCCACTGTTGCTAAATGTGTCATTAACCTTCTACCTGGAGTGTTTATTACCTTAACTTAGACAATATTCACAAATGCCCTTATCAACATAATGAGGTCAAGGCAGCAATCAATGTCTGCTGTGCTGTCTCCTGTTTCTTCAAAGTACAACTGCTTTTTAAATCAAAATCTATAATCTAGGTTAAGAAGAGACAGAGCAAGAAAGCTGAAAAGCTCCATTGTACCAGATCAGTACTAATCTCTCTCTCAAAAAAAAAAGAAAAAGGGTCCAAAAGTCAGATGACCATATAATTTTTCCTCCAAGGACACTTTTTAGAATAAAAGGGAGTCCCAGGAACAGTTACACAGGAACACCTATGTGCCAACCGGGATCTATGATTACCTATGTGAAAGGACCATAAAAGACAATAGTCTTTTCTTTGAAGGTTGACAACCATTAAAATTCATTCCATTAGAAGTTTCAGAGTTTTAGTTAAAACTTTGAGTCTAATGTACCTTCTGAAACCTCAGCAATCCACTTTGATAAGCACTGGTTTCAGCAATTTCAATGATTCATTCCAACCACATCAAAAAACAATCAAAGTAAATAACTTGGAAGGATAAACTTAATCTTATGAGGGTTTACTCTTTCTTTTTCTTTTTTAACTTATCATCAATTTAAAATTTTTGCTGGGATTTTTAACAAGTATCCCAAAGACTGGGCTTCCCTGGTAGCTCAGTAGGTAAAGAATCCGCCTGCAATGCAGGAGACCCTGGTTCAGTTTCTGGGTTGGGAAGATCTTCTGAAGAAGGGAAAGGCTACCCACTCCAGTATTCTGGCCTGGAGGAATCCGTGGGCTGTATAATCCATGGGGAAACAAAAGAGTTGGACACTACTGAGCAACTTTCGCTTCACATCTTAATTTTGGTGTTGGCTGCTTGGAGATTTCATGTATGTATATAATTTATACATATATAATTATATATAAAATTGCTGTATATTATATATTTATATGTAATATATACATAATTAACCAAACTTTCAAATGGTGCACTTAAGATTTACAAGTGTATATATTATATATACATACACATATAATTTATTGATATATTATATACACATATATATCATATATGTATGAATATATAATTTGCCAAACTTTCAAGTGGTATAATTAAGATTTGTGCCTTGACTATGTATAATTATGATTATGACTCATTTTTAAAACTTCCTTTGCCCTATAAATATTTATATCAGTTAACTGCTAAAATATATTTTGGGATCTATGTGTGTTTTAATTTCTGTGCCAGGCTTTATTCTAGGCACTGGAAACACAGTAGAGGACCTTGGAGTCAAGGACATTATTCAAAATATATTCCAGTGTGATAAAAGAGAAAATAAATACAAAGGAAATAAGCAATAAGATAACAACACACAGTAATTAATCATATAAGGAAAATCCCTAAAGAGGTGACATTTGAGTGAAGAACTTAATGAAGAAAATATTGACAAATATCCCAAACAGTAGGAGACAGGGTTTCCTGGACACTGTAACGTATGCTGTATTTTCAAGAGTCAAAACGTATTAACAGATTGGATGGGACAAAGGGAGTGGAGGAAGATGAGGTTGGAGAGACAAGCAGGGGTCAAGTCACATAGGGCTGATCATGAGCCTACAAGTCAGTGAATCATAACCAGGAGTCTATAATTTAGTGCATTTTAAATATAAGTTTTATATCTATTATATAAAACTTTTATACTTGTTAGGTTTCCCTAGTGGCTCAGACAGTAAAGAATCTGCCTGCAATGCAGGAAACCCAGGTTTGATCCCTAGGTCAGGAAGATCCCCTGGAGAAGGGAATGGCTACCCACTCCAGTATTCTTGCCTGGAGAATTCCATGGACAGAGGAGCCTGATGGGCTATAGTCCTTCGAGTCGCAAAGAGTCTGTCACAACTGAGCGACTACACTTTCACTATATATCTACTACCCTCATACTCATAAAGAGATGAAATTTGTATTCTATGATTCCTTTAAATGTAATGAATTATTTCCCCAAACAAATCTGTATTAGTAGAAAACAGGTAATTTTTAAATGTATTTTTCCAATACAGAGTTCAAGTCAAAAAAAATATATAGAGGGACAGATAAATGGTTACTGTGGCTCAGCTCCCTTGTTTTCATTTTAAACTTCTCATTTAAATCTTACTGCATTGTTTTATGAGCCAGTACCCTTTATAAGCCCCCAAGAATCATGGATTCATGAGTTATACATGAATCTAGGAAGCTTATACCTTGTAAAGCCACTTTATGCATAGGCTTTCCATGATAATTAAAAATGGATCCTGAAAGAATAATAAAATGCATGTATTCCTAAAAAGAGATGGTAAAACATAACTTATAGATGACTTAAATTTCCTCCATGATTATTTGAAAGGCTAGATGCTACATCAAAGTTCAACTTTTCCCCTGATATCAAAATTTTAGTAAGCATTTAATCTTCAGTACATTTTAGACAAAAATTAATAATATAGGAGACTGCATCTTGTTATTTTTGTTTTGTTCTATTTGGTTGTGTGGTATTGCCAAAACTATTTAAAGCCTCACAGGATCCTGTTTGTGATAGGCCAATGCAAATTTGATGATCCATCCAAATATATAGAGATGTCGCTTTAATGGTGCCATCATTATTGGAGCAGTCCTCTACACAGAAATTCTTAGCCACTAGTAGTAAATGACAGATGTGTTAATTAAGAGACTGAGGCAAAGCCAAAGTTGATGTTCTAATAAACAGGTCATTAACTTTGGTAATGACCAATTTGAGAAGATGATTGTTATTACAAACTATATTCTATGAATTATGAGGCCAACAGTATAACTCTGGAGTACATCCAATGGTCAGACTATACTAGCAAGTCTTCTAAAATAATAGATATTTCTAACAAGTCCCTTTGCCTATTTAAAACCTCACACATTTACAAAATGTGGTGGATTTATATAAACCAAAACACTTAATTGATTAAATCGAGATAAACAACAGGCTTTTCTTTTGAAAATCAAATGAAAACCCTAGTTAATGGTAATTTTAGAATCTGCCTAACATAAACTTGCTATTATGTCAGAACAGTAACTCTTTCCAGAGACTACAAACATATTTCAATAGGGTGAAGAAATGTAAGGGAAATAAGAATCATATCATACATATTTTGGAAAAACATTAAATTTGCCCTCTCCTTGAACTAGATAAGAATTCCCTCAACAATACCTATTGCATATTGTTTTGAAATGTTTTAAACATTTTCAAATATAAGAGGTTTTTTCCTCATACGAGAATCCATTTAATGTGTAATAGCTCTTCTATAAAGACCTTTCTGCTATAGAACTAGTTTCTATGGAAAATGTGGATGATCTTTATTTCATAAAACAAAAATTTATAAGTCATAGAACATTTTAATATCACTTCTAAAATCTCCCATTTTCTACTTCACAATGCAAAGCATTTGCAGCCATTTCTCATGTGACATGGCTTGCACATTCCCACAGTGGCAACTCCTTTTTGTTGGCTAGAACAACAGCCCTTCACAACCCTGCATTTCTTGTCTCCTCCAACTATAGAAATTAGAAAAGCTAAAATTCCATTTTCCAAGCCAATTTTTCAACTAGAAGTGTCTATTCTCAATCACACTGAACAATGAAATATAAGCCGAAGTCTACCAAGAACTTCTGGGAAAGATATGCTTCCTTCTAATAGGCTTAGCGGGCTTCCCTAGTGGCTCAGAAGGTAAAGAATCCACCTGCAGTACAAGAGATCAGGGTTTGTTCCCATCTGAAAGACCCCCTGGAAAAAGTAATGGCTACCCACTCCAGTATTCTTGCCTGAAGAATCCTATGGACAGAAGAGCCTGGAGGGCTATAGTCCATGCTCAGTCACTATAGTCGTGTCCGACTCTGTGTGACCCAATGGGCCATAGCTCTCCAGGCTCTTCTGTCCATGGGATTCACCATGCAAGAATACTGGAGTGGGTTGCCATGCCTTCCTCCATAGTCCATGGATCGCAAAGAGTCAGACACAACTGGGTGACTGAACATATACAGTAGGCTTAATGGTACTAGCTCTCTACTGTTTTATTTCTCAAATATAGACAGGAGACTGTATCTGAAGGAGCTATGCTGCCACTCTGAAGTATCTGCATAAGGACAGAGTATCAATATGCCAAGTATGGCATATTAGAAAGATAGAAATATTCTAGGTCCTTGAAAATATCATGAGAGTAGATGAATCCATGATAACAAAGTCAAATGTTCATAACATGGATTTTTTAAATCTATACATACTAAAGACACTGTTAACTGAGTTTTAGGTTCATTTCATGTAGGTTAAGGGGACTGAGTACTTCTCCATGTTCTTCAATTCTATCCCATTACTCACCTATGATGAATGACCCACTAGGGGGTGGGGATTGGTCTTTGTAGGCAGTCTTAAATTTTCATGCATACATGACCACTATAAGCAACAACTGGTGCCAGTAGACTCAGAAAGACACAGGAAGAAAGCATGCCAACCAGTGCTGGGCATTCCTCTCCAAAGGGCATATTCTTGACAGTTACACCTACCAGTCCAGGATCCATGAGACAAGATTCTCATGGGTGCTAATACAGTTTAAAAGGTTGCCTTTCAGAACTTTCTAGAAAGACAAGTGTGAGTATTTATAGTTTAACTTTTTTGGAAAGTTGCCTAGAGAAAATATAGTTCAACTGTACCTTCTCACATGAGAAAAATAAGGAATAAAGACATTAAATTACTTTCCCAAGAACACCAAGTTGCTTAAAGGTAGGTGCTAAACTAGAACACAAGCCTCCTAAATCCAAAATTAATGTTCTAAATAGCCATAGTTTCTTAAGATGTATGTGAATAATGTCACTTTAATTTATTTGTTTTTTCTTTCTCTTCCTGAATGAAATTCAAAAACATGAACACATTAAATTGAATTCAAAGTTATTAAAATTGTAACTGACACATATAAGAATTCTAATACTTTGGAGTAAATAAAAAGTGATGTCACAATGTTATTAACTAATACACTAAAAGTAAAGAAAATTAAGTCACATATATGTTTATGGTCAAATTTTGATTTTAAAACATTTTCTAAACATGTTTTATTTTCTAGTTATAAAAATGTACCATATAGCTCAGACCTGGAAATGGGAAAATTCCACACAATGTAGCAGTTACTGTGCAATTTATCTTTGATTATCATGATTCAAATTAAGAAAATGTGCACATTTCTGACTATAGCCAAAGTCTAAAGAGAATAATGACCGACATAAAAATTATTCTGTAATTATAAAGTATAGTTATATGTATTATTGCTTAATGAATGCCTACTATGTACCAAAAATCATTTTAAAATTTTACATATATGAAATTATTTAATCCTCACAGATAGTTACGCTTGTGACTCTTATTTTACAGGATCATAAGAAAATGACTAAACTGATCCAATGTAACACAACTGGTCATTGGTAGAGACAAGAGTTAAATAAGGTGACACTTTGACTACAAAAATGAAAAAAAAAATGCATCCCTCAAATTCCTACAATATAAAATGCCACCATTGACTCAGGCAAATAAATGTATTTTAATGAAAATCATTTCTAATTAGACAATTTCACTGCTGCCACTAGAGCTATTTCTGACATGTTTCATATCTATTAAGATGACAGACAATAATAGATGCTGATAACAAATGGGATAGCAGAATGTTGGCAACAAAATTAAAATCATGTTTCCAAGATACGTAAAAATGTGGTCTTTATTTTCAAACAGTAGTAGATGTAGTACCGTAAAAAGGCCGGTTTTCTTGAAGCCACCATTACATGTATGAAGCACCATAGCAGCAAAAATTCTAAATTTAACAGGCTATAGCACTTTCCTCATCTTCTCTATCCTTTTACAGCATCAAATCAATGTGAACAGTGAAACCATTCCATCAATTAACTGGCTGCTTTCTGACACAATTCCAAAATATTGGTATGTATTACTATTTAGCTAAATTGTCCATTTTAATTAAATTGGTTGAATATTTTGTTTTTTGGAATTTGTGTCTGTGTGAAACTTGTCAATATCACTAGAAAATGTTAGTTAATTTATTCCAAGTATGAAAGATGGTCTTTTGGATGATATGCAAAACATTAAAATCAATTGGAAATGATCTCTTCAACCTAAGACTAATATTGTCTATAGGAGAGAGAAAAAGTCTGTATGGAAATCCACAGTGACATAGAATATGATAATTTCAAGAAGAGTGATGCTAAGTGGCAAATAAATTCAAGACAAATGAATCATTTTGATTGGTGTAGGGGATTGACTTTAAAGTTTTCATGTGTTAAAAATTGCATAATCAAAAATGTTTCTGGATGCCTTAGAATACCAGTGAGGACTTTTATACGAAAAAAAAATGAAATGAAAATATGATGTAGAAAAATGCAGAATTAGGAGAAATGAAGAAACCACATGACAGTACAAGTGAGTGAAGCACAGCAGTGAAAGGTGGTTGGTAACAAATGTGAGCAAAAGACAAGAAAGGTTAATTTATGAGAGTGAGATTATTGGAACTATATCTTAATCATAGAATTAGGATATTTGTTCATTCTGGCACCTAATAGCTCAGTTGGAAAGTGAGATTACTGTTGCAAATAATCCAGGGGGGACATAATCAGGGAAGAGCCTAGTGACACCAGAAGAGATGAGAGACTAGGATGGTGGGTGTGGGTGTGTTGGTGTGAGTGGTGATCAAAGTGCAGGTATGAAAGCATTTTACAAAAGGAAGAGTCAATGGGTCTCAGTATTTGTAGACATTATGGGAGAGATTATCAGACACAGAGGGAAAAGCAACAACTTCGGTGTTAGATCTTGACTGCTGTAGATAATGGTGCTAATAATAACAAGCAGCAGGCAACACCTTTAATCATCAGAGAAAGGCGAATTAAAACCACAATGAGACACCACCTCATACTTGTCAGAGTGGCTATCATCAGAAGGACCACAGGTAGATATTGGCAAGAACACGGAGAAAAAGGAAATTCTGACACTGTTAGTAGGAAAGTAAGTTGGTGCAGTCATTATGGAAAGCAGCATGGTAGTTTCTCAAAAAACTAAAAATAGAACTACCGTATGATCTGGCAGTTCTACTCCTAAATATATATCCAAAATTAAAATGAAAAAACTAATTCAAAAAGATACATGCACCCCAATGTTCATAGCACCATTATTATAATTGCAAAGATATGGAAGTAAATTAAGTGCTCATCAACAGATAAAATGAAAAAAGGAGATGTGACATGTACACACACACACACACAGGAATACTACTAACACATAAAATAATAAGAGTTTGCATTTGCAGCAACATGGATGGACTTGGAGGGCGTTATGCTAAGAGAAACAAGTCAGATGGAGAAAGATAGATGCTGTATGGTCTCATTTTCATGTGAAATCTAAAAAATAAAACACACTGGTAAATATGACAAAAAGGAAACAGACTTATAGAGAAGAAATTAGTGGAGAGAGAGAGGAGAGGAGGGAAAAGACAGGGGTAGGGGCTTGGAAGGTATCATACATTCTCAGTTCAGTTCAGTTCAGTCACAAAGTCATGTCCGACTCTTTGCAACCCCCTGGACCGCAGCACACCAAGCTTCCCTGTCCATCACCAACTCCTGGAGTTTACACAAACTCATGTCCACTGAGTCGGTGATGCCATCCAACCATCTCATTCTCTGTCGTCCCCTTCTCCTCCTGCCCTCAATCTTTCCCAGTATCAGGGTCTTTTCAAATGAGTCAGTTCTCCGCATCAGGTGGCCAAAGGATTGGAGTTTCAGCTTCAGCATCAGTCCTTCCAATGAATATTCAGAACTGATTTCCTTTAGGATGGACTGGCTGGATCTCCTTGCAGTCCAAGGGACTCTCAAGGGTCTTCTCCAACACCACAATTCAAAAGCATCAATTCTTCGGTGCTCAGCTTTCTTTATAGTCCAACTCTCACATCCATACATGACTACTGGAAAAACCATAGCTTTGACTTAGACGGACCTTTGTTGGCAATGTCTCTGCTTTTTTTTTTTTTAAATAAGTTTATTTATTTTAGCTGGGGGCTAATTACTTCACAATATTGTAGTGATTTTTTCCATACTGCTTTTTAATAAGCTGTCTAGGTTGGTCATAACTTTTCTTCCAAGGAGCAAGCATCTTTTAATTTCATGGCTGCAGTCACCATCTTCAGTGCTTTTGGAACCCAGAAAAATTGTCTGTCACTGTTTCCACTGTTTCCCCATCTATTTGATATCATACAAACTACTATGTACAAAATAAATGAGTAACAAGGACATATTGCACAGCACAGGGAATATAGTCACTATTATATATTAACTATAAATGAAGTTACAATGTAACCTTTAAAAATTGTGAATCAGTGTTATATATCTATAACTAATAAATATTGTACATCAACTGTATCTCAATTAATAAAATAACAAGGAGCAGATAGACATCAGGAGGATGAATGCATGGTTTCTTGTGTATCCTAGTAGAGGTGGATATTATATTAGCAATGTAAAATACAAATCTAGATTTTTCGAAAGTGCTTAATGCTAAAAATATGTAATTGGAACTATTCTCATAGAGAAAAAAACATGAAATTGTGTTAGAAGATGAAACTGCAAAGACTTCATAATAAGAGGAAAAGAGAACTTTACATAACACTAGTATTAGGAAATGGGGAAGAAGAAGATGTGCTTTTGATGAAGACAGTAAAAGTTACCTGAACATGTATGGAGCATAAAGAAATGTCTGAGGAAATAAGAGGAGTAAAATTTACCAATTAGCTGCAGCTCACTTCAGTTCAGCTCAGTTCAGTCGCTCAGTCATGTCCAACTCTTTGCAACCCCATGAACCACAGCACGCCAGGCCTCCCTGTCCGTCACCAACTCCTGGAGTTTACCCAAACTCATATCCATTGAGTCGGTGATGCCATCAAACAATCTCATCCTCTGTCGTTCCCTTCTCCTCCTGCCCTAATCTTTCCCAGCACCAGGGTCTTTTCCAATGAGTCAGCTCTTCTCATCAGGTGGCCAAAGTATTGGAGTTTCAGCTTCAACATCAGTCCTTCCAATGAACACCCAGGACTGATCTCCTTTAGGATGGACTGGTTGGATCTTCTTGTAGGCCAAGGGACTCTCAAGAGTCTTTTCCAACACCACAGTTCAAAAACATTAATTCTTTAGCACTTAGCTTTCTTTATAGTCCAACTTTCACATCATACATGACTACTGGAAAAACTATAACCTTGACTAGACGGAACTTTGTTGACAAAGAAATGTCTCTGTTTTTTAATATGCTGTCTAGGTTGGTCATAACTTTCCTTCCAAGGAGTAAGTGTCTTTTAATTTCAAGGCTGCAATCACCATCTGCAATGATTTTGGAGCCCCAAAAAATAACGTCAGTCACTGTTCCCCCATCTATTTGCCATGAAGTGATGGGACCAGATGCCATGATCTTAGTTTTCTGAATGTTGAGCTTTAAGCCAACTTTTTCACTCTCCTCTTTCACTTTCATCAAGAGGCTCTTTAGTTCCTCTTCACTTTCTGCCATAAGGGTGGTGTCATTTGCATATCTGAGGTTACTGATATTTCTCCCGGTAATCTTGATTCCAGCATGTGCTTCTTCCAGCCCAGCGTTTCTCATGATGTACTCTGCATATAAGTTAAATAAGCAGGGTGACAATATATAGCCTTGACATACTCCTTTTCCTATTTGGAACCAGTCTGTTGTTCCATGTCCAGTTCTAACTGTTGCTTCCTGACCTGCATACAGGTTTCTCAAGACACAGGTCTGTTGGTCTGGTATTCCCATCTCTTTCAGAATTTTCCACAATTTATTGTGATCCACACAGTCAAAGGCTTTGGCTGAGTCAATAAAGCAGAAATAGATGTTTTTTCTGGATCTCTCTTGCTTTTTCGATGATCCAGCAGATGTTGGCAATTTGATCTCTGGTTCCTCTGCCAATTCTAAAACCAGCTTGAACATTTGGAAGTTCATGGTTCACGTATTGCTGAAGCCTGGCTTGGAGAATTTTGAACATTACTTTGCTAGCATGTGAGATGAGTGCAATAGTGCGGTAGTTTGAGCATTCTTTGGCATTGTCTTTTTTTGGGCTCACTAGAGCTAAGCAAAATCTCAGACCCTACTGAGTTTAAAGAGAACTGATACTAAGGCTAAGCTCTAACCTCTATGAGAAACCAAAATTAGCTGAGAAATTATGTTATAAAAAGTTTTTAGAAAATAAACATTGAACAGAGTGGTAATAATTACTACATGAAATGTTGAGCAGCAGTGAGAGTCTTCCTGTGGTAAACACTGTGCTACCCTAATATCATCACTATCTACCAAGGATTAGCCTTAATAAAGCAAATAGAGTTCTTAAATTTGCAGCAAAGAGGGTACAGCAGCAAGTCAAGAAGGCCAGATGTTTGGGAAACATGGAGATGAAAGAATCAGAGAATATCAAAATAAGGAAAATACACTGAAAATAATAAAACAGTAATAGAGTAGATTATGATGGAAGAAGTACTTTAGGTAGAAGTAGGTAGTAGAGGAAACAGAGAAATACAAGTTTGTGATTAAGGAATGGAGGAGAGATAAAGACCCAAATGTCCAGGATATTTGAGGATGTCAGATTAGTAGAGTTTGAACATGGATAATGAATCATGAAGGATCAGAGTAGGGAAGTGGGGGAGGACAGTAACAGTTGACCCTTGGTCTCAGAACAAAAAGAGCTGTGTAACTTGGAGGTTTAAAATAAAATCTTTGTTACAATTTATTAATAGACTTGCTTGCACATAGCAAAGAGGAGAAATTGCATACCTGGAAACTCTTAATTCATAAAAACTTTGTCCTAGCACATATCAGAACACAGTCTCATATTCTAACTTGGCACCATCAAGATATTTTATCCATGTTCTGTTCCTCCTTCCTTATAAAATATTACAACAGTTTATTCTTCAGATCTGTGCTTTGAAAACTTCAAGTAACTTTACCTCCTCTCTACCTTTCTCCACTTCCCAATTCTCATTTTTAAACATTATTAAGAGCAAAGATGGCACTAAAATATGAAAAGAAGTTATTCTAGAATTAGGGATAATCATGTTGAGGAAGAGGAAAGAATAGCATTTAGGAGAGAAGGTGTTGTTTAATGATAGAGAATAAATACATGATCATGAAACAAGCAGAATTCAGTTATTTTATCAAACTTCCTTACTGGATACATGAATTGAAAAAAATTCAGGGAAAAGGGGGTTCCCTTTGGAGGGGGAAAATGTTTTCTTTGATGATTTAAGATTTAAGAAGTGATAGGATGATGTGAAGGAATGATTCACCATAGAACTGGACATCCAAAGAGTAGAGTGAAAGAAGTCAACAGATGGGTTGGCATTTGGAGTTGAGTTTAGAGGGCTTAGTGGGACATAACACTATTCTCAAAGTAGTTAACAACTTATTGACCAGAGGCATATTAATGAACCTTTTGTTACCCAAACGTTATTGACCAGAGACTTTTCAATATTCACTTACATAACAAATTGCCAGCCATAGGCATTAGTTTCTGCAAAAATCCCCTGTTCAATAATGTGTTAAGATAATGGAGAAGTTAACATTTAGAATGTTTGACCATAGAGCAGTGTTCATGTATAACCTGAAAAGGAAGAAAGATATCCAAAGGTGGACTAAAATAATGGCAGTGAAAGAGCTGGGAGACCATTAAAGCGTGGTTAGAAAGAGTAAGAAGAAAATTCTACATTATACCCAAAACCAAATATAAATGAAACTAATGTTTAAATCATTTCTATTTTATTGATTCCCTGGCTTTTCCAAGACTTTTTTAAAAATAAATTCTCATTTTTGTCTTTCTTCTTTTTACTATTAGCAAATAGTGGTATTTACTCTATGACTTGGTTCTCTATTATATTAAAAAACTGAAAAACTATGAAAGATAGAATATATTAGCAGAGTTGATTCTTTGTATATAGTATGTTTCATCACTCAGTCATGCTTGACTCTTTGTAACTCCATGGACTGTATCCCACCAGGTTCCTCTGCCCATGGAATTTTCCAGCCAATAATACTGGAGTAAGGTGCCCTTTACTACTCCAGGGGATCTTGCTGACCCAGGGATTGAACCCGTGTCTCTTACGTCTCCTGCACTGGCAGGCGGGTTCTTTACCACTAGTGCCACTTGGGAAGCCCCAGTTGATCCTTTCTGTAGTCTTAAATCTATTATTTGGAAAACAAATAAACAAACAAACAGTTTATGCAAGTACATACACATAAGACTTGCAAAAATTAAAATTTAACAACACTAAATATTAGTGAGTATGTAGAGCACTAAGGAATCTTCATAGTTACTAGTGAGAATGTAAATTGTTAACAACCACTTTGTGAAAGTTTGGCATTATTTATTAAAGTCAAAGGTGTGTAAACTTTATAACACAATAGTTGCACTGCTCAATATATACCCCAGAGAAACTTTTGCAAAGATGTAGTACACCAACAGTAGAATAGGTAAATAAAAGTGGTATACTTCCACAATGAAGTATAATACACCTTTAACAACATGAATGAATCTCATACCATATTATTGAACAAACGATATAAGATGCAAAAGAGGATTGCAGGATAATCCTATATACATATTTCAAATTTGAGAACATGAAAGAATTATATCATTGAGGGATTCATATGTATATAGTAAAACTATAAAGAAACTCAAAATATTATCACAAAAATACAGTCATTATTTCTGGGAAATGGAGGAGCTTGTGATCAGGGGAAAGTATACAAGGGCATCGGGGGTGCTAGCAACATTCATTTCATGGCTTGGATGGTGACTGCTTTTAAACTATTCTCCATACTATACATATGTTATAATATTTCTCCTCCCCCCAAAAAAAAATGAAAGAAGAGGAGAAGGGAGGAGGAAGATGAGGAGGGAAGGAGGAAGACAAGGAGAGGAGGAGAAAAAGAGGAGAGGAGGGGAGAAAATGGAATGGGAGGGAAGGAGAGAAAAGAAGGAACAGTTGTCACCTAGATCTGGATAAAGCAAATAGTGTCTTGATGGAAACATCCTGAGGTTGTGTGGCCACATGGAAAAACAGAATCTTTGTGAACATGAGACAGCATAGTGGGCAGGAAGCCAGGGTTCTGCTCTAACTGAAGAAGCAAAATGAGATCAGAGCAAAGACATCAAGTAGCCTTGCAGGTTAGTTGGTACCATCAGATTTTGACTAAAAATTGTAATAAATGTAATAAAATAATCACTGTTTTAAAATAAGAATTAAAGGAGCATGTTGTATATCAGAATTTCTGCTAAATTCTCCACATCCTCTTTCATCAGATTCATAAATCTCTATAAGATAGACACTATCATTAGAACATTAAGCCAGGAGACTCAGAGCAAGAGAGAGAAGCTAAACTGCACACGAACACACACACACACACAAGGAAAGGAAAGAAAAAGAAACTGCACAGTGTCGCACTGGAGAAAAGTTGTGAGACAGGGCTTCATCCCAAAGAGATCAGCTAAAGGCCAGCTTCCTTTCATCAATGAAAATGCGTTAGCTGTCGTATAAGTAAACAAGGGATGTCACAGCCATCAAACCATCGCATCACAGCTGCCCTGATGGTAAGCCCTGAGGAAACTCAGGATGGAAACAGGATGCCCTCCTTCAAGCAGTCAGTCATGGCAGACACCCTCAGTGATGTACCTTGCATGAGAAAGCATGGGATACTGGCCTTCAGTAATTGAGGAGCATATCAAAGGAATCATTTTAATGAGCCCAGACTGGCATTTAGCACATTTAGAAATGTGCTAAATTCATTAATTTGAAATGTCTGTTTTTTTTTTAATTAACAATTATCTTTTGATGTTCCCACTACCTGGTTTATGTTACAAAATCTCCTATATATCCTGGCTCCTCCCTTGCCTCTTCAGAGCAGTCTCTTAGACCTGTCTGAGAGGCTATACTATCAGTTCTGCCTATCAAATAAAACATAATTCTCAACTTTCCAGTTGTGCATTTTTCCAGTCAACACTTTCCAGGTTCCTTTCTGAAGTATCATGATATATTGCTTCACAGCAAGGATTTTTTTTTTTTAAAGCGGAATCCTTGCAAGTTTTGTTTTATAAAATCTTAAAAATTCAACATATTAATCATATGAAGAACACGGAAATATTAATTCAGAATTTTGTTTTTATTTTTTCACATCTATAGAATAAATCAAGAAAAAGGTCCCATCACTGATTTCCACTAATTATGAAAGGAAAAATTTCCTTAGTTTAAAAAAAATTGAATTGACTATTGTTACCACTGATACTTATCAAAATAAAATTGATATGAACACTGTGAAATTGAAGGAATAAGTAATATGTGATTCATTTCACATATCCCTGTTTATGACACTTAAGTAGTAACTTACAAATAATAGTGTTTATAGTTAAGCAGCAGAAAGTGATGGTTAAATTTATCTATAAATAACCTCAATTCATGCAAGTATGGGCATGATAAAGGACAGAAACAACAAGGACGTAAAAGAAGGAAAAGAGATTAAGAAGAGGGAGCAAGAATACACAAAACTATACAAAAAAGACCTGGATAACCACAATGGTGTGGTCATTCACCTTGGACCAAACATCCTGGAGTATGAAGTCAAGAGGGCTTTATGAACAAAGCTAGTTGAGATGAAAAAAATTCAGTTAAGGTATTTAAAATCCTAAAAATGATGTTGTTAAGGGGATGCACTCAATATGTCAGCAAATTTAGAAAACTCAGCAGTGGCCACAAGACTGGAAAAGATCAGTTTTCATTCCAATCACAAAGAAGGGCAATGCTAAAGAATGTTTGAACTTCAGTACAAATGCATTCATTTCACATGATAGCAAAATTATGCCCCAAATCCTTCAAGCTGGGCTTCAGTATTATGTGAACCAAGAACTTCCAGGTGTAAAAGCTGGATTTAGAAAACGCAGAGGAATCAGAGATCAAATTCCCAACATATGTTGGATCATAGAAAAAGCAGGGAATTCTAGGAAAACATCTATGCCTGTTTCATTGACTACACTAAAGCATTTGATTGTGTGGATCACAACTGGAAAATTCTGAAAGAGATGAGAATAGCAGACCACATTACCTTTCTCCTGAGAAACCTGTATGCAGGTCAAGGACCAACAGTTAGAATCAGACGTGGAACAATAGACTGCTTCAAAAGTTGGACAGAAGTGCAACAAGGCTGTATATTGTCATACAGTTTATTCAACTTATATGCAGAATACAACGTGTGAAATAATGGACTGGATGAATTACAAGCCAGAATTAAGACTGCCTGGAGGAACACCAACAAACTCAGATAGCAGATGATACCACTCTAATGGCAGAAGGTGAAGAACAATTAGATAACCTCTTGATGAGGGTGAAAGAGGAGAGTGAAAAAGCTGGCTTAAAATTCAACATTTTTAAAGAAAATTAAGATCATGGCATCTTACCCCATCACTTCATGGCAAATAGAAGGGGGGGTGGGGAGTGGAAGCAGTGATAGATTTTATTTTCTTAGGCTCCAAAATCACTGAAGATGGTGACCACAGTCATGAAATTAAAAGACACTTGTACCTTGAAAGAAAAGCTATGACAAACCTAGAAAGCATTTTAAAAAGCACAGACGTCACTTTGCCGAGAATGGTCCATATAGTCAAAGCAATAGCTTTTCCAGTAGTCACACATGGATGTGAGAGTTGGACCACAGAGAAGGCTGAGTGCTGAAGAATTGATGTTTCTGAATTGTGGTGCTGGAGAAGACTCTTGAGAGTTCCTTGGACAGCAAGGAGATCAAACCAATCAATCCTAATGTAAATCTGTCCTGAATATTCATTGGAAGTACTGATGCTGAAGCTGAAACTCCAATACTTTGGCCACCTGATGGGAAGAGCTGTCTCATTGGAAAGGACTCTGAAGCTAGGAAAGATTGAAGGCAGGAGGAGAAGGGGGCAACAGAGGATGAGATGGTTGTATGGCATCATCAACTCAATGGACGTGAGTTTGAGCAAACCCTGCGAGATACTGGAGGACAGAGGATCCTGGCGTGCTGCAGTCCATGCGATCACAAAGAGTCAGATAAGACTTAGAGACTGAACAATAATGACAAAACACAATAAGCTTATAATGGCAGAGTTGACCTGGTTATTTCTGCTTTCTCAATAGCTAAATCACTTCAAGGCATGGCCATTCAGATCAATTACACACAATAGTTTATGAAGACAGTACAATATTTCCAATCAACTGTAAAAAATCAACTAGCCTTAGGCAGCTTTTAGTCCTTGGGGGATTTGACTAATTAAATATGCACAGAATACTGAGATGTGAATTCTCACGTATTCACATAGTTATTCCACATTACTGTTTTATGGCATTTTTAACTCTAAACACAACACTTATATTTAAGCACAGTCATTATAAATTATTGCTTCCAAGACATTCAACAAATACACTCTAAAACATATGGTTCATTTTTATTTTGTCAAAATTATTGATTTCTACATCTCCCTGATTTTACTCTTCCTAAGAGAGCATATCTCTGACACTCTAAAGAGAATACACATACTTTTTGTTTATGTTATTGGTTTACTATAAATTTAATAATAAAAGTAAAATCTGTGTGAATATTTCAGTAAAACATACATGATTTTGAGGAAAATAAAGAAAAGAAATAAAAAAGCATTTATTAAAAGAAATGTTTTCTAAACAAATGGACTTCAGATTTAATATAAGAATAAAATATGAATCAAAAGTTCTCCTTGCATTACTTTTTAAAGAGATCAAAATTTCTGAGGGGCTTTCCCTTTGTGTAAACCATTTCAGTTTCAGGAAAAAAAAAACCAACATAGAATAAATCAGCTCACTAACTTTTTTTTTTCTTACTCTGTACCTGTTATTATTATTTTTTTTTTAACAAGGCTTCATTTTTTCAGAGTAGTATTAGGTTCACAACAAGTTTGAGAGAAAGGTATAGAGACTTCTCATAAATCCTTTATCCCTACATATGCACACTCCCCTATTATAACATACTTCCCAAACGTGGTACATTTGTGTCAACTGATGAAAGCTACAATGACATTTCCTAGTCACTCAACCTCCAGGTTGTATTAGATTTCACTTTTATTGTTGTACAGTTTATGATTTGAAAAATAATGATGTGTATCTACCATTGTGGCAGCTTCATAAAGAGTATTTTCAGTGCCTTAAAAATCCTCTATGCTCCATGTATGTATCTCTTCCCACTACCCAATCCCTGGAAGCCACTCATCTTACTACTGTCTCCATAGTTTTGCCTTTTCCAGAATGTCATGTAGTTGAAATCATACAATATTTAGCTTTTTCAAATTGGCTTCTTTCACTTACTAATATGTATTTAAGTTTCCATGTATTGTTCTGGCTTGATCAGTCATTTCTTTTCAGTGTTGAATAATATTCCATTATCTGGATGTACCACAATTTGTTTATCCATTCACCTACATCTCAGTTGCTTCCAAGTTTTGCCAATAATAAATGAACCAGCTATAAGCATCCAAGTGTAGATTTTTGTGTGAATATAAGTCTTTAACTTATTTGGGTAAACACCAAGGACTGCAATTGCTGGATCATGTGGTAAGAATATGTTTAGTTTTGTAAGAAACTGCTAAACTGTCTTTCAAAGTGGCTTTACCACTTTGCATCCCTACCAGCAGTTAATGAGAGCTTCTATTTTTCCACACCCTCATAAGCATTAACTGTTGTCAGTGTTCTGAATTTTGGTCTTTGTAATAGATGTACAGAGTGCTTCACTGTTTTATTTTACATTTTTCTGATGACATATTATGTGAAAAAAAATTTTTATATGCTTATTTGCCATCTGCGTATCTTCTCTGCTGAAGTATCTATGGAAGTCTTAAGTCTCATTTATTTTTTTAATTGGGTTGTCTACTTTCTCACTGTTGAGTTTTAAGAGTTCTTGTATATTTTGGGTAATAGTCCTTTATCAGATATGTATTTTGCAAATATATTCTCCAAGTTTGTCACTTGTCTTCTTATTCTCTTGACAATGTTTCTCACAGAGTTTTAATTTGAATGAAGTCCATTTTATCCACTATCTCAATTTTCTATGCAACACTGATGCTGTAACCAAAATGGGATCAACATATCCAAGTTCATTGTTTTCTTTCATGTTATCTTCTAGGAGTTTCCACCCATTGCCCAGCTGTACCATACAGCATGTGGGATCTTAGTTCCCCCACCAGGGACTGAAATTGTGCCCCCTGCATTGGAAGTATGGAGTCTTAACCATTGGACCACCAGAAGAAATTCTGCCTCTATGAGTTTTATTGTTTTGTGTTTTACATTTAGATCCATGATCCATTTTGAGTTAATTTCTGTGAAGGATATAAGGTCTACGTCTACATTTATTTATTTTTTGCATGTAGATGACCAGCTGTTCCAACACCACTTGCTGAAAAGACTATCTTTGCTCCATATTGTCATTGTCCCTTTTTTAAAGATCAATTGACTATATTTATGAGGGCCTATTTCTGGGCTTCTTATTCAGTTCCATTCATCCATTTGTTTCTTATTTCACCAATACAACACTGTCTTGATCACTGTAACTTTACAAAAAGTTTTCATGTTAGGTCTTCCAACTTTGTTCTCTTCCTTCAATATTCTGTGGGCTATTATGAATCTTTTGCTTCTCTATATAAATATTATACTAAGTTTGAGTATATTCAGAAAATGATTTGCTGGGATTTTTATTTTGATTCCATTGAATCTATACATCAAGGTAGGAAGAACTAATATCCTGAGAATATTTAGTCTTCCTATCCATGATCAGGGATTCTTTCTTCATTTGTTTAGTTCTTCTTTGATTTATCAGTGCTTTCTGTAATTTGTCATATATATATATATATATATATATATATATATATATAATGTGTAATTTCTCGTATATATATATCAAGCAAAATATTATATATATATATATATATATATATATGTATATATTCTGTTTCATTGATACCTAAGTATTGCATTTTGGGGGGTGCTAATGTCAATGGTGGGGCTTCCCTGGTGGCTCAGTGGTAAAGAATGCAGGTTCAATACCTCGGTCAGGAAGATCCTCTGGAGCAGGAAATGGCAACCCCTTCTAGTATCTTGCCTGGGAAATCCCATGGACAGAGGAGCTTGGTCGGCTACAGTCCATGGGGGCACAAAAAGTAGGACATGACTAAGTGAGTGAGAACCTCAGCACAATGTCAGTGTTAATGTACATTTAATTTCAAATTCCATTACTTCATTGCTGGTATACAGGAAAGTAATTGACTTTTATATATTAAACTTTTATCCTTCAACTTTGCTAGTTTATTAGGTCCATGAGTTTTTGTTGTTGCTGATTATTTCTGATTTCTAAATAGATAATTAGGTGTGAACAAAAATAATTTTATTTCTTCCTTCCCAATCTGTACACCTTTAATTTCCTTCTCTTGTCTTATTTCATTGGCTAGGATGTTCAGTAAGATACTAAAAAGGAGTGGTCAGAAGGAACATCCATCCTTGCCTTGTTTCTGATCTTAGTACAAAAGCTTTGAATTTCTCATCGTTAATTACAATTTTAGCTGTGGTTTTCTATAAGTATTCCGTATCAAGTTGAGAAAGTTCCCCACTGTTTCTAGGTTATTGAGAGTTTTTATGATATATAATGTTGGATTTTGTTAAGGCACAGAGACAAATATCACATGATATCTCTTGTATGTAGGATCTAAATAAAAATGACAAATGAGCTTCTTTCCATGCAGAAATAGACTCACAGTCATAGAACAAATTTACGTTTATCAAAGGGGAAAAGAGAAGGAGGGAGTGATGCATTAGGAGCTTAAGTTTAGCAGATGCATACTACTAAATAGATTCATGTCCACTGAGTGATGCCATCCAACCATCTCATCCTCTGTAGTTCCCTTTTCCTCTTGCCTTCAATCTTTCCCAGCATCAGGGTCTTTTCAAAGGAGTCAGTTCTTTATATCAAGTGGCCAAAACATTGGAGCTTCAGCTTCAACATCAGTCCTTCCAATGAATATTCAGGATTGATTTATTTTAGGATTGACTACATTGATCTCCTTGAAGTCCATAGGACTCTCAAGAGTCTTCTCCAACACCACAGTTCAAAACCATCAATTCTTCGGCACTCAGCCTTGTTTATGGTCCAATTCTCATATCCATACATGACTACTGGAAAAACTGTAGCTTTGCCTAGATTGATCATTGTTGACAAAGTAATGTCTCTGCTTTTTAATATGCTGTCTAAGTTGGCCGTAGCTTTTCTTCCAAGGAGCAAGCATCTTTTAATTTCATGGCTGAAGTCACCATCTGCAGTGACGTTGGAGGCCAAGTCTGTCATGGTTTCTATTGTTTCCCCTTCTATTTGCCATGAAGTGATGGGACCCGTTGCCATGATATTAGTTTTTTGAATGTTGAATTTTAAGCCAGCTTTTTCACTCTCCTATTTCACCTTCATCAAGAGGCTCTTTAGTTCCTCTTCTCTTTCTGCTATAAGGCTTGTGTCATCTGCATTTCTGAGATTATTGATATTTTCCTGGCAATCTTTATTCCAGCTTGTGCTTCATCCAGTCTGGCATTTCTCATGATGTACTCTGTATATAAGTTAAATAAACATTTTGACATTATACAGCCTTGATGTACTTCTTTCCCAATTTGGAACTAGTCTGTTGTTCCATTCTGGGTTCTTACTGTTGCTTCCTGAAGTGCATAGAGATTTCTCAGGAGGCAGGTAGGGTGGTATGGTATTCTCATCACCTCAAGAATTTTCCACAGTTGTGATCCACACAGTAAAAGGCTGTAGTGTAGTCAGTGAAGCAAAAGTAGATGTTTTTCTGCAATTCTCTTGCTTTTTCTATGATCCAACGGATGTTGGCAATTTGATCTCTGGTTCCTCTGCCTTTTCTAAATCCAGCTTGAACATCTGGAAGTTCAAGAACAGCATATATATATATTTCCCCCTCTGAATTTTATATATATTTCCCCCTCTGAATCACTGTGCTGTACACTTCAAACTATCATGATACTATAAATCAACTATACATCAGTAAAAAAAATTATTGTTCTATATCTATCAATATGATCATATAATTTTTCTTTTATAGTCTGTTGATGTGATAGGATACAGTGATTTTCAAATGTTTAATAGGCCTTGCATACCTGGGATAAATTCCACTTGGTCATGGTATATGATTCCTTTATTGTTGTATTCAATTTGCTAATATTTTATTACAGATTTTGTATCTCTTTTCCTGAGAGTTATTTGTCTGTAGCTTTCTGTCTTGAATGCCTTTTGTGGTTTTGGTACAGAGCAATGCAGGCCTCTAAGAACAGGTTAGAAAATTATTATTTCTGCTCCTTTACTCTGAAAGAGATTTTGAAGAATTGGTAATTTAATTTATTTTATTTATAATTTATTCCTTAAATGTTTGGTAGAATTCAACTGTAAACCCATCTGGCCCTGATGTTTTATGTTTCAGAATGTTTTTAATTATCAACTAAATACCTTAATAGACAAAAGGGTTATTCACATTGTCTTATTGCCTCATGTGTGAGTTTTAGCACAATATATCTCTAAAATAACTGGTCTATTTAACTAGGTTATAAAATATGTGCACATAGAGTTATTCATAGTATTCTTATATTATTATTCTTTTAATTTCCATGGTATCTGTACTGATCTTTTTTTATTTCTGAATAGTAATTTGTATTCTCTCTTTTTTTTTTTTAAGTTAGCTTGGTTAGAGGCTTACCAATTTTATTGATGTTTTCAAAGTATGAGATTTTGGTTTCATTATTTTATCTATTGATTTTCTGCTTTAAATATTAATTATTTATGCACTAATTCTTTTTTTCTTAACATCTACTTCTGGATTTAATTTGCTCTTTTTTTCTAGTTTCCTAGAGTGGAGAAGTAGATTACTGATTTTAGATCTTTTGTTTTTCTTTCATATTATATACATTTGATGCTATAAATTTCCCTCTAAGGAATTCTTTAACTTCATCATACAATTTTGATGTATTTTCATTTAGTTCAAAAATTTTTTAATTTTTCTTGAAGTTTTTTTCTTTAATTCACATGTTATTTAGAAGTGTGTTGTTTAATCTTCATATATTTTGAGACTTTCTCTTTTCTCTATTTTCTGTTACTGATTTTTAATTTAATTCCACTGTGGTGTATGAGCAGATATAGTAAGATTTCTCTTCTTTTACATTTCTTAAGATATATTTTATGGTCCAAAAGATCTATCTTGGTGAATAAATAGACCTTTTAATAGTCTGCCCATTTTTTTATACTTTATCAGGAATTAGCAGCAATCCTCTACTATAAAATTTTTTAAAGAAATTAATTTTCTACAAATACTTTTCCACAATAATAAATCAATATATTGATTGATTGATTAAGATATTTCCTAGAGTTTTTCAAATATCATGTTCAGTCATCTTGAATGTTAATATGGGAAATGTTTTAGTGGTGACCCTGGCAAACTCTATTCCTAACAGTATGTTAACAGTGTCGTTGGGGCCTGAATGCTTTCACTGACACATCATACTTTCTATACTTACTTTGTTTTTTCAGGAAGACCTTGAAAACTAAAAATTACACCATTTTTTTGTTCTTAGCTAAATTTAAGTTACCACCATAAATCAAGTTTTTAAATGTATTTTAACATAGAGCTAATGATCAAAATTAGAGTATGATAAAGGCACATATTTTTAAATAATTACAATATTAAACAGCTTCATTAAGTTGATTAAGATATAATTGTCTTTGAGGTGTATAATTATAATAGTAATAATGAGTAAGAATTATGTAATAGACATTGTCCTATTTGTTTTACATTAAATATTTTTAACCAACAAATTATATTATTATTCCCTTTCTATAAGATATGAACCTGTCTTATGAGAACCTTGTTCAACCTATATCATTAGAAATTTGTAAATCTTATGTTCTAACCCAGGTTATATGGCTGGAGTACCCAAGTTTTAAACACTTATATACTATAGACTTTTATATATATATATATATATATATATGTACTCATATACTACCTCATATTTAAAAGAAATGAACCATAATATTTAGATCAAGATGATGGAATAGGAGAACACAGAACTCAACTCTTCCCACAAACAAATAAAAAAAACACATCTATTAAAACATATGGAACAATTCTCACTGAAATCTTACTGGAGACTGACAAAAAGAATCTAGAAGTAAAAGAGCTAGTGAAATTATCAAAGTACAGTATTTCATTTTCTTTGTCCAAAATAGTGAGGCAGCAACACAAAAATCATAATAGAGGAAACTTGATCTAAAAAATGAAGCAACAGACATTCAGTTCTTGATAGAGGTCAATTAGTGACATTTATTAGGGCAAAGGAGTATAAATGCCACCAATTTTTTAATTCACTTCTACTGAAATTGATTCCATTTAATAACAGATTCTCTCCAATGAAAAGCTTAGTATTGAACCCATGGTTTATATTTTGTATGCATATTTATCCGTTAGTGACTCTTGTTAGGGCAAAAGAGGACAAATGTCAAAAAATACTGCATCCACTTCTACTTAAATTGATTCAGTTTAATCAACAGAGTCTCTCCCATGAAAGGCTTTGTACTGAACCCTTGGTTCATATTTTGCATTCATATTTAACTTTCAGATGGTTTTGATAATTACTCTATAGGAAAAACATAACATTTCTTGCCATCTCCAACTGTTTTCTGATTATAATTATATTATATTATACGTTCTCTGATTATATATTTCTTAACCTTCACTGCTGCATTTGGTCTTTCAGAGTTTTGAAATATGTTTTAGCTTTTTTCATGAATTTATCTTGTCAGTCTGTCATAAATTCTTTTCTATTTCTCTTTCTGAATCTAATTCTTTATTGCACACTATAGTTCATTTTTAAGTGACTTGAAACAAGAAAGAGCAATTAATCTGTATGGAATTTAAGTGTTATATTTCTAAGATAAACTTGTTTTTCAGGGTTGTAAATTTTTCTGTTGGTGTAAGCTACACATTATTTTAAGTTGTCCATCTCTTTCATGTCATTAGATCATTGTCCTGAAGTCTGTAGAATTTTTCTATTTTTATTGAGCAAAACCCTGTATCCCCCTCCAAACACAAAGGCTCCTCCATGTCCTCTGCCTCTTGTTTGTAGAAAAGTTAAAGTCTCCCAGGCCTCCCTGAATCACAAAAGAGTGGGCTCAAGAAGTTCATGATTAGGACAATTGAGTCACAGAATTTTTCAGGGTCTGATGCACATTCCTGAGTAGATGGTAAAGTATCTGCCTGCAGTGCAAGAGACTCGTGTTTGATCACTGGGTCAGGAAGATCGCCTGGAGAAGGGAATGGCTAATTACTACATTATTGTTGCCTGGAGAATCCCTTGGATAGAGGAGCCTGGCAGGCTACACTCCACAGGATCCCAGAGTCAGACAAGACTGACTGACTGTAACTGCTACCAGAGGGGAACAACTAACTGCGTGATGACCAGCCTGTAGCCATGACATAAGCTGCTCCATCATGAACTGTACTGAATCTGTGATTAGAACAATCCCTAGAACTGGACTCAAGAGAATGAGATGATTAACATTATTGCTGACAATAATCTCTATTTTTGTGGGCATCAAAATAATTGCAGCTTTCTCTATCCATATATGCAAGTGGGCAACTAAAATTGTCAGCAAGAGATGCTACAGACCCATGTTAACATCTTCTATGCTAAGAATACGGCTCCGTATGTCAGTATGAAGAAGTTACAGGTGATGGATCCTCATTCTTAATCATGTAGAAATGGAATGATGGTTGACCATGGGGAACTGAAAACAGCTCTTTTGCCCATAAACTGTTTTCTCATTTCTGTTCTCTAACCTTAAAAATCCTAATTTTATGAATGAGTTCACTAGGTAATTTATCTCCTGACTTATGCTCTCCTGAATGCACACCATGCCCTGCGTAACCTGTTGATTTTTTTCCCCTAGATTAAAACAAGTAAGAATGAAGAATTAAAAATTAAAGAATGACTAGCTCCCTACCCTCCACAGTCCCCTTAGCAATCCTGCAGCCAGTCTGCATACAATGAAGAATGATGCAGAATCCAACCTCCTGCCTCAATGATTCACCGAAGTTCTTTCCCTGTTTCACCGTTAAAAAATTGTCATGGTTGAGCAGAATCTTGTGAGTTGGCCTCAGAAAATGAGCCCACGTTCTCTCCCCAGATTTCTGGCTTTTCTGAATAAAGTACCTTTCTACCAACACTTGCCCTTGATCATTGGCTTTCGAGCAGCAAGCAGCTGAACCTGAGTTCAGTGACAACCATCCTGCATTATTCCCTGATGTTTATGTTACAGAAATTATTTTATATAATTTACAACAAAAGGAAACTTTCTGCCTTATTTTTTCCTTTTGTCATATCCCTAGAGTTTTATGAAAATTTCTTCCTCTTTTCCAAATTTAAGGACTCCTTCTGCTTTATCATCCTTATAATTATTTACTACCCCCTTTCAGGTATGCAAATAGTCAAGGTTAACAATTTGTCTCTTTTCCTAATTCTTCTGTAATCCCACGTTTTTCTGTTTATCTTAACCTTGCCCCAAGGTTGTAACTTCATTAAAAATTAATAAACAGAAAACCTTTAAACCTGGGCGGTTTGACATGAGAGGGGCATCTATGAATAAGTACATAGTTATTCTTGGAATGTTCTTACTAACACTGCCATTTTGTATGTATGAAATTCCTTTCTTTCAGCTCAGGTAAATATAATTGAACATTCCACTTCTAGTGGGAAAAAGAAAGGATAATAGTGCAAGGTGGTGACTGGGAAAGCAGCAGTGGGGTGTAGGTGGTTACACAGTTGGAATCACTTTTGGATACCATAAAACCATGAGTAGTCCTTTCCCTGTTTCACACTTTGTTTTTTAAGTTACCTCGATAACCGGGAGTCTAAAGAGACCTCATGGAGACCTAATATCCCAGGAGTCTTATTTTATCATTCATTTAGAAGTCAGTACAAGCACCTAATGTGTTAGGTGATTTCTCAGTGAATACTTAATGTGTTGTTGCTGCTCAGTCACTAAGTTGTGTCAAACTCTTTGTGACCCCATGGACTGCAGCATGCCAGAATCCTCTGTCCTTCACTTAAGGTACCCAATAACAATATCAAGGTAAACTTTTTAAGAATCATTAGAAGATAATTTAAAATCTGAATCAATTATTTTAACAAATAAGGGAAATTCACCATAGAGACCATGGACTTCTATAATTGAGGGGCTATCCATCTCTTAAATTTCCTGTAGTTCATTATTGATTTCATAAATACACTATTTTCATCAGAGATATTTATTATTAGTGTCTTGCTTCTAACTTACCTTTGCTATATTGAAATGAAGAATAAAATAAAATATTAAACTTGGAATTCAAAATGGGCCTAAGAGGGATAAGACTGTTCACTAACATCCTGACTTCTACAAATGACTGAAAAAAAATATAAACATATTAAAGGAAAAAAAATGAACATAAAGCAAGCAGTGAGAACAATCTAAAGGATTTGAAGATGTTTTCTAAACAGAGTTATATGCTAAGAAAGTGTGGTTTTGACAGATGTGTAATATGTTGTTTGGCCTACAAAAGATATTTGTGGTCATTTCAAACAAAACAATCAGACGGCATCAGGGAGAATTGCAGTATTTACAAAGGAATTTTAAAGTATCTAATAACCTCTACCAGAGAAGGCAGTGGCACCCCACTCCAGTACTCTTGCCTGGGAAACCCCATGGATGGAGGAGCCTAGTGGGCTGCAGCCCATGGGGTCGCGAAGAATCGGACACGACTGAGTGACTTCAGTTTCACTTTTCACTTTCATGCACTGGAGGAGGAAATGGCAACCCACTCCAGTATTCTTGCCTGGAGAATCTCAGGGATGGGGGAGCCTGGTGGGCTGCCGTCTATGGGGTTGCACAGAGTCGGACACAACTGATGCGACTTAGCAGCAGTAGCAGCAGCAATAACCTTTGCAGACTTTTAGAAAGTATTGTAAAATGCTTTGCTAAATGTGCAACATACACATATTTATTCTAAATATTCTTTTTTAATTGTAACAATCAATGGTGATTTTACAGTTAACAACTGGCATAGTCCAAACATTATCCAATCAGAACACATTAGGAAAGAGGTCTATAGGCCCAGTTGTGTCAGTGAATCCTTTAGTTTGTAGATTATGCTGAAGTTCACTGGGTGTGGGGGACGGGTGGTGGCATCTGTGGTAGTGAAGAATTCTCAGGTTGTGGAGTTTTAGCAACAAGTATAAAATTATTTCAATACTATAACTGTGCCTATGTGTATCAGCTAAATATCAGCTAATAATTTTAGTAGTTATTAAAAGGCTGCTTCGGATATAAATGCATTTCTTCCACACAGTCAAAATACATGTGTACGGTAAATCATCACTACATAGAATTGATTTTTTTAAAGTAATACATTTTAGCATTTTGAAACTTAAAGAGTTTGGTGTCAACGTCATCTAAATCCTTAAACTTAAGAGTATGGGTTAATAAAAAAATATGATGGATGAGTTGTGTGTATGTCAACTAAACATATATATTTCATACACATATGTATGTTTTATATACACATATAGTTGTTTTTCTGTATAGCATACATACATATATTATATGATACATGTGAGATATGTATATCACACACACAAACATCACTGATTGAAGTCAAAAGTGTAATCCCCACACTGGTTCCTGCCAGAACTACATAACTTTTAGAAAGAAAATACTCAGATTTTCCACCATTGATTTTCTACTTTCATTTTCAATGGTTTTTCATTCTAAGCTAGTCAGAACCTGTTAGGAGAAAAAATAAATCAGAATGCATTATTAGCATGTTTTACAGCAAAATGTATAGTAAATACTACTTTAAAGTTTCTCAAATATAAAGCATGTCAATGTAATTTTATCTGTGATAGAATAATACAGCGAAAACTGAAGAGAAAAAAAAAAAAACAAACGAGAATTTTATTTAAGCCAGAAAAGGCAAGATACAGTTTTGCTTAACAACATCCTTAGCAATTTGAGCACTATAACAAGTGGCATACTCATGAGGATAAAAAGTTTTCCCTAGATAAGCAAAATTCTATTTTATATTTTGAAATATATAACATTATTTTTAAAGAATTAGAAGTAAATAGAAAAAGCCTGTGTCATGCTATACAGGAACAAGGTAGATCTAGATTGTCTCCTCAGAGACTGGAAGACTGGAAAATCCATTTCCCACACCCACCTGCCGTCAGAGGTCAGGTTCACATTCCAGTTAATGACACAAAACTTGTCCAAGAACTGGAAGATACAAGCGAAGGAGTAACTATTACTCTGCTCTAATGGTAACAGGTATGCACAAGGGTGGAAGGTATCTAGGAAGATTGCAGGTAGCTTCAGGAGTGGTCCTGAAAAACCACCTGCTTTGGCATTATAGGCAACAGAGATCACTAGCAATTTCCTATCATTTTAACAGTTGCTGATTTCCTAATATCTAGCAATGGTCTTCTCTGGACTTTACTCCCATTCTACCAAAATTTTTAAAGTATATAATCTATCAAATCTCTTCCCGATAAAATGCCTAACTAGTTTCTATTCTCTAATTTGACTAATAAGTATAAACATATTTTTAAATAATACATATTTCTTAGGATTGTAGTGAGACATATATGAGATTAAAGCATTCAACACAGCATCTGTGCTATTATTTTCATCACTATTACTTTACCGTTGATTGAAACTCCTTCCTGACCCCAACATTTCTGACTAGACACATATCACAATCGGCCACTGTACCTAAGAGAAAGAAACTGACTTCCCATATTCAAGATTTCTAAGAATAGTTTCATCAGCTGCAACTGAAACCACCTTGAAATTGAAAGTGGAGTCATGTCCGGCTCTTTGCAACCCTATGGACTGTAGCCCACCAGGCTTTTCCATCCATGGGATTTTCCAGGCAAGAATACTAGAGTGGGTTGCCATTTCCTTCTCCAGGGGATCTTCCTGACCCAGGGATAGAACCAGGTCTCCCGTACTGCAGGCAGATTCTTTACCATTTGAGCAACCAGGGAATCCCACCATAATAGAGGGATAATGACATGTAAATGATATAATGTATTTAATCATCTGGGATACCCAGTAGAGTACTAGTCCATAGTAGGCTTTCAATTCTAATTACCTTCTCTTTCCCATAGGGCTTTTCATATTATTGTACATATTTCAAACTGGTGTCCTTGTAAGAATGTGTTTGGTAACTTTGCCTCTGGCATCTCCCAATTCTCATCTACATTGCATTCTATTGTCAAATTAATCTTCCTACAGAAGTCTTCAGAGTATGATATTCCCATTGTGGGAAATTTTCAAATACCCACAGAATATCTTTTTGTCTTTCTCCGCAGGAATTCAAAGTTCTGCATACTTTATCTACTTCATTCCTCATTTTTCTAGTACAACTGCGTTAATTGACATTCAATGGTAAGTCCTCTACTCTGGATTTCTGCCTTTACTGCCTTCTGCCTAAAGAGAATTTCTCCCCATCTTTATCAACTGCAATTAGACCCATCTTCCAAAGTTGTTCAAATATCGTGTTGGTTATAAGGCCATGGCCAAAGGGAACCCTCTCTCCTTCTTTTTTTATGGTTGAATTGATTATAGCTTTCCTTATGTCACAGTAATTTGTATATTTTCTTGTATTCCAGTTAATTATCTCAGTTGTTCTACCATGAGACAGAGGTGAGAACTAGGTTTAAATCCTGGTACAAGAAATGAAACATAATTAAGACCATGAGCTAAAATTAATACCAGGGTTAAACTTTCATGTCTTCTACCTCCTAGAAGCTTTACTACATAACAGGTTTGTCTAAATCTCCGTTTTTATCTTTAAAATAGATAAAATAGTATTATAGCCTTAAATTACATATGCTAATCAATCAATAAATGGTTCATTTTCTTTTCCTTACATGTTAGATTTGTTCTAAAACCTGATGTTAGAAAAAACATATGTTTTCATTAGGAGTCCATTTTATAATCTATAGTATGCTTTGACACTGTAGACTCTTAATATTTGTTGCATGAATATAAATTGCAGTCATTATAATACATTTATACTGAATTTCATTAACAGCTTACCCCTTAGATCAGAAGGGCTTCCTTAGTCTTTGTAAACTCTGAGAATTTCCTGTCTCTAGGCTGGTTGGCTGTATACTTTTGTTTATTTTTAACATTGGCTCTTCTTATTTTAATTTCTCCAAATAAGGTATTTCTTTTAGAATTCATGTGCCAACAGACTATTCATTTCTCCTCTCTTTGTATTCTCTGTGTTTCCCAGATTATCTGACTGTTCACTTTCCTATATGCAAAGCAGTAATCTCATTGGTCTAACTGACCAAAGGATCACCTTGGTACATGTTTACCAAACAGAACATTAAATACCACTCTAAAAGGGAAAGTACATTATTCCGCTAAAGGGAAGAGATGCTTTCAATCACGCATGAGCATTTTGCTTGGTTAGGGATTTTTATGTCCAGCGCAACCTGAAAGGGCAGAGTATTTCTCATGCCAAATTTTATAGGACACAACAGACCAATTAAAAAACAAAGGAGTCAGCATTTGTGTGTCCCTTCAGGAGGCATCATGTCAGCAAGTTATTCTTCACTGCAGAGTTTTAACACGCCATTAGGCAGCATCCGTGGCCAAACTGATGTTGCTGTGACTTTTCTTTGCTGTTCCCAGCACCTTTGAACCCTAGATCAGCAAAAGGACACCCAGTGCCCTTGTAATCATAGAAAGTAACAAGGTTCATTTGGAAGAGCAGTGGACCTGGAATTAGATTACTTATTCAATTTTTCAACATTATTGATCAATTACTGTATTATAGCTCTTGGGGAAATTCCAAATCATGAATGTGTAACAGATCATAATAACTTGGGGAGAAGGAAGAAACAGCATAAAAACAAGCAACTACAACTGAATGCAGAAAGTGAGATATGACAAAAATAGTATAATTTGCCCAGATGTCAGAGGTTTTATGAGCCTATTCTCTATCTGACTTGTTACAGAAGTTTTTCCACTCACTTAACCATTATTACTCTGGAGTTAATCTGCTAGATATCAACTAGATCAAGGTCCTTCTTTATGTCCATTCATCTTAACAAGTACATAACTAAAGTTTTTACCATCACCTAAGAAACTTTCATCTTCATTTTATTATAATACTACCGATAAATGCTATTCCACTACCTCTTTGGGACAAATTTTAGTTAACAGAATTATCTGGGGCCATTTTTTTAGCAAGTCTCATAACATGTGTACAGTTATTACAAGTACATGTTTTACCATAGACTGTAATTGAATCACCATTTCATTTCAGACTCAAAGAGCAAAGTCTTCTTTAAAAATTCCGTAACTTACCAAAGACAAGCAAGTTGTTACTAGTCCTAATAAAGATCACTACGGATTAATCACTATACAAAATAAATAAAAGAATAGCATCCAAACAGAAAAGCTGGAAAAGAGATTAAAAATAAAATTTCAAAATAAGTAATATGACAAGTCAATAAATGTATTTTTTTTAAATCCCACCAATAATCAAATAGAAAAAAACAAAGTAAATCAAATGAATAACTGTTTTCACTTGCAATGTTTAGCAAAGATTCTTCAAGGATAATTCCCACTATTCTTGCTCATATACTTTTCCTGGGAGCATTACTAGATATTGGAAATTTCATGTACCAAAATTTTGATTTTAGAAAGTAATCAAAAAGAAAAATTACACATGTAGAAAATGTTTTGTACAAGAATGTTCTTATCAATAATAATAGTTTAATAATAATATATAGTGGAGAAGGCAATGGCAACCCACTCCAGTGTTCTTGCCTGGAGAATCCCAGGGACGGAGGAACCTGGTGGGCTTCCGTCTATGGGGTCGCACAGAGTCGGACACAACTGAAGCGACTTAGCAGCAGCAGCAGCAGCAGCAGCAATAATATATAGTAGTGACCAATGACATTTATTAGAAGAATCTGGCTTTATACTATGTACTTATTTATATTACCTAACTATAATTTTAAAAAACTGAGAACCAACTGTAAGTATAAAAGGGCTGTACTGCATGTAGAAAATTTTTAAAAATAAAATCTGCTAACATTATCTTTTTTTTAAACCACTGCACTCTGCACTGTCAATTCTAAATGTCATTTATAAAGTGCTCCTCTACAAAAGTCTTTATGTTCTCAACAATTACTATGATTACCACTAAAATTTAATGATATAGACATCAAATTAAGAATTTAAAAATCATTTGTTATTTTAGAAATATTCCTTTTGTGTCACATTAGTTTTGCAAATTCTCAGTTATATAGCCAGCCTCCAACACACAGACTCAGCTATGAGTATTTATTTAGAGACTCATTACCTAATGATTTAAAATCATTGAGTTCAATCCAGATGTAGGTTGTGACTCCAACTCTTGTGATGCTACCTATTCCTATATTTACACACTAGTTTTAAGTAAGCAATGATAGCAAAGTAACTGTAAAGAGGAAAATGCAGAACTCGAGTTACTTCAATTCTGTTATTTTATACTCCTTCGGAAGGTACTGGTAAGGTAGGTTTCATTTTGAATTCTCCTCTTGGCTTATAGACAGCTATCATTTCACTGTGCATTCATATGACCTCTAAACTCATCATGAGTGTTCCACAGTCACGACCTCGTGTAACTCTAATTAATATCTCTCAAAAGTCCTGTCTTCAGCTATCCTAACATGGAGGTTTAGGACTTCAACATATGACTCGCTGCGGGAGCTGTGGGGGAGCAGGGAAGGGAAACAGACATTCACTGCATAATGCATAACAGTTTAGGAGAAATGGATTTATAGTCTACTTGTGCTGTAGTCAAAAGTATATTTTCAGCTTCATTGAAGTAAATTAATATGTAATCCATTGTTGTTTGCATAGATCATTGCTGATTAAAAAGAATATGCAGATTTTTCTCAGTCTAACAGTTTTCTGTAATTATAATGTCTGTACCACGTTGCTTTTTTCACCCTGTTGTCTGATGATATTGATTATACATGTCATGTTTAGTCACTCTAATGAGACTGAATGAAAACTATGTTCAGAAATGACACAGCACATTACATATTCCCTTATATGTGGTCAAGTGTATTTGAGAATTTGTTCTTCACAGGTAATGCCCAAGGGTTTTGACAAAAGGGAATTGAAATCGTTGATGTTTTTCTCATTGTGGGTTGAATTACAATTCAAGCTAGTGCAAGAAGACCACATTAATCCTGAAGAGTTTCTTAGGTTAGCCTGTATCAAAAGAGATACATGACATATGTATATATTGCTAAAGATATTTAGAGCACCTATCACAACATAAAGTTTAAATTAAAATATAGGAATCAGAGCTTTTAGCAAAAGATGTACTCTGTGACATCACTTTTGTATGACTAATTTTGACAGTTCAGAACTTTCTGAAACCAAACACGGATGATCATGGAAAAAGCCCAGAGGCTTTTGAATCAAATGAAATTAAGCCTCAACACTGCTGGGAAGTAGATGCATCTTAATCTTTTAGATTAGAGAAGAGTAAAATGGAGGCTGAAACATGTTAAATGAATTGCTCAAGGCCACTCATTAAAAGCATCACTGGCCTTTCTGAAGTATTTTATCAGATGAAAGCCAGACTAATTCCATGATTTTATTATACCCATTGTGATTAGCTGGTTAGTAGATATTTTCTTTTATCTGGAAAAATTGTAGATTTATGACTTTTGTTTGTAGTCTTGAGGGGTTGGAGAGTGACACAGGAACACAAGTTTATGCCTTAGAGTATTTTCAATGTCTAGAAACCACATATCTTGTCTCCCTATTCCTGATACCAATAACACGTCCTCCAAGTTAATGTACTTATATTGACTGAAATAAAATTCTACTATATTGACCAGAAAAAACATTTAGTATGTTCTCTCACTTTGTTGTTTTCCTTTGCTATACACTGAGGAGACGTTAGCCCTCTTTCCATAAGTTAGGGAATCTTTTCATTACTTTAATATATTAAAAGGGAATCAGGCCTGGGTAAATTTCTGTGTTTCTGTTTAATGGCGGATTTAAGTATGCCAGTAGATAGCTTTAATGTAATTCCTATGGAGTGTATTTTATGGTTTAACAGAGATGAAATATTGGGGTATAATCATTATGGTTTACTGTAAAGGGAACTTCAGTGGCACACCCTATAGAAGCATCTCAGAATAAACTAGAACTTATAAGACTAGACCAAATGCCATGAAATATATTAGAAACAATTCTCCATAAGTTTTGAAATCTTTCTCATATTGGATTGACTCTAAAAATAATCAGATTTCTTCAAAATAAGTCTGTTTTAAAGATTTTGAAAGAATTCCAAACAGAATACTTTTAAATAATTTCAGTTGTTATAGTTTTATATTTAGAGCTCCTGAATGTATTTTTCAAAGTTTTCCCAGTTCAAACTTAATGATCCCTGCTTGCTAAGAGTAATCATGTCTGCCTGGAATATATCTCAAAGAGATTTTAAATATTCCAATCAAGTACTTCCATCAAGTATCCGTTCTTACATGCTGAATTCACTGTAACATTATTATAAAATGGATAGAAAAGTATCTTTTTGCAGAAGTGCAGTGGCAATACATTTCAGTTCCCATCAAATCTACATTACCATTTCCAGTCTAAGTCTCAGAGTAGAGAGAGACTAATTGTTCCTCTTACGTAGAGAGTAAAGCATGCTCAAAGGCATTTAGGAAATCCCAATCAGAAATTTTATCATGATTTACAAGAATCAATATCTAGTGATGTATAACACTGAGGTTTCCCAGGTGGCATAATGGTAAAGAAACTGCCTGCCAATGCGTTAGATGTAAGAGACATGGGTTCGTTCCCTGGGTCAGGAAGATCCCCTGGAGGAGGACAAGGCAACGCACTCCAGTATTCTTGACTGGAGAATCCCATGGACAAAGGAGCCTGGTGGGCTATAGTCCATGGGGTCGCACAGAGTCAGACACAACTGAATCGACTTAGCATGCACAGCATGCACAACGTTATTGCATATCTCTCATATCTCTGGTGTACTATCAGTATAACATATGTCAGTCAAGCACAAATATGTAGAATTCATTTTCAGTTTGTTAAGGGTCACGTAATTCTATTTGCATCCCCAAATTACCCTGAAAACATTTTAGTAGCATTAGTACACCACAAAATGTAATATACCAGCATTTTTACTCATAACAAACCAGATTTAGTACTTTATCAAATTCAATACTTTAGCTTGTGTTATTGCAGATATATTATTCCAGTTTAAGAAATAAGCTGCATTTAAAATTTTAAAACTCATATCAACTATCAACTCCATTTAGCAAATGTTTGCCTACATCAAATAGTAGAGAAAGCCTGCTTCAAGGGGCCCTTATTGAGAAAATCAGGGTTTCTTTGGAACTACAAAAATAGTTTGAGTTAATAAAAATGTTTGAACTTTAAAAAACTTTGTTAGTCTTATTTCCTATATTTGAAATCATGTGGTATTGTTGAAATATCATGTGTAATATTAATAGCCTCTTGCTTTATGTACAACATGGGAAGCATTGTGAACTAGACAGAATTATCAAGTATTAATTTTAAAACTGGTAGGCCAGGGGATAGATTAGTCATATTTTAGCTACAGCAATTTGGCAAAGCATTTTATAGATTAAGGAGAAATAATCTCAAATTTTACCAGCGTCCCAAGAACCATATTTTGGTTATACAGTGAATTACTATTTGTTGTAGTAATATTCAATAATGGTCACCACAAACAATGAATGAGCAAATATTAGAATCATTAGTCACAGAGGAAATAAAGGATTAGATTCCTGTGAGCTGCTGGTCACAACATTTCATCAACCAAACAATACAAAACCTTATTTTATGAGTATTTCTGTGTTATGACACTCTATTTAATATATATTGTTGATTCACTAACTTTGAATTCATGACCAACAGCACTTTAACTCATCCCTGAACAAAATTTATTTTCTCCATAGGACACATCACAGCCTTCTTATGCTTAGGAACACTATATACACTTCAACAATGCTCAGGTTCCATTTGAAACAGAAAATCACCAACAAAAACAAAAGGTAGAAAATGTGGCACTAAACAGACCATAAAAGACAGTTGTTAAAGATAAATAAACTAATTAAAAAAAAAAGACAGTTGTTTGCAGTATGAGCTGCAAGAAGGCAGATCATTACCTTGTGTGACTTCAGTAGAACACGTGCCATAAGGTGACTGGAGTTTTCTACCACTTTGTACGTACAAATGTCTACAAAGGATCCAGGCAAACCTATCCTTACAAGGATTGGTTTTACGGTTATAAATAGCAAGGGAATTCTTAATACAGAATTCATGAATAAGGAGGATCAACTGTGTAAACATTGGACTTGTACAGGCGATTTTAGTAGGTTTTGTGCTTTTTTTAACAGTCATGTATATGATAATTGAAAGACTTTTTACATCCTATAATGATATCATTCAAGCCTTTATGAAGTGCTCTTGCTAATGCTAGTGTGAAAAACCTATCCCACAATCAATAACAGTGTATTAGATGTTAAATGTGATAAAACACAAGGTAAAAAAAAAAAAAACAAACCTTGCTGCTCACTTAGGGGAAAACACTTTATAAAATATTAGAGATAATGATGAGAACACTTAAAAAGTATTTAAGTAAACTTGCTATCATAATTGTATATTTATGTGCTCTGAGACTACGTCAACCCAGGTTTATATAAATATTTATTTGAAAGTTAGTCTTGAATAATTTATTTTTTCAATTATGGAAGGTCTTCAGAAGTCCATGCCCAATATAAAATGTAACAGTCTTATATATGTGCAAGTCAATAACTTCTGCACCCTACGGTGTGTACATTTGGTCGTGTTTCCACTTACTCATTCAAAAAACCTTGAGAATACAATGCAAATGAGACATGACACCTGTCTTTATGAGGCACACAATTTAGTAATAAGTTCAAATAAGTAAGCAAAGAAGTAAAATATGATAAAAGATGTTATGAACTTATACACACAGGCTCCATAGGAGAGATACCTATTTCAGACTTCATAGGAGTTAGAGGGGAGAAGAGATAAAGGTTATGGAAATGTTTCCAGAAGAATAGACACCTGAGCTGGGCTCTGAAGAGTGAGTATGAGTTAAAGAGGCAACGATGCAACAGTTGAGAGGGATGACAAATCCACTAAGCCAGGCACCACACAAAAAGAACTTAAGCGTCAAACATGGAAGCAGAAAGATATGAAGCTGCAGAGGTAAACTGGATAAGATCATGAAGAAATGTGCTTGCTTGTTTGGTCAAAATACTTGAATAAAATAACTTAGGGACATTTCTGAATTTTAAGCAGAGAAGTGACATGTTACTTGTGATAGTTTTAAAATATGGCCCCAAATTCTTTGACATTATTCTATGACTGCTTGGCCACTAGAATTGAATATAGCATAAGTGAGGCTGTGCCAGTTTCTAGGTATTTGCCTTTCCAGGCAATGTCTCCTTCTTGACTCTGGGGACAGATGCTCTTAGAAACCAGCCACCATCTTTAAGGAACTCCAAGCAGTCCAGAAAACCCCATGTAGAAAGGAATTAAAGCCCTTGACCTTCAGCTGAGCTTCCAACTATAACCAAATTGCCAGCCACGTGAATGAGCCATTTTGGAAGTTATTTTCAAGCCTTTAATTGAGTGCCCCACTGACACTGTGTGAAGTAGAGATGGGCCCTTCCTTCCAGTCCCTAACAAAATTGCAGATTTATGAGCTAAGTAAATTATTGATTTAAGGCCTTGAATTTTGGGGTGGTCTGTACTGTAGCAATGGGTAATTAGAATAATAAGACTTGTTTTTACAAATATGACTGATAATATTTACAGTATAGAAGTAAGATTGGGAAAGACAAAACCGCGGATAGGAAAGTCACCTGAAAGATCACTCAAAGATACAGATAAGAAATGATGATGGCCAAAACCTAAGTACGGGAGTGGGGACCACTTACAATAGTGAACTATATTTTTTACCATAAGTCAATTTTATGTAGGTAAATTATACATTAATAAAACTTAAAAAAATAAAATATAATGCTCAGTTTTATGACTTATGTACTTATACAGATAATGTTGATGTTTATGTGAAAATTGCATAAAGAAATCTCTTCCTTGAACTTTTATTTTCCTGCTACTGTAAATGGTTATTCTGCCAGTAAAAATCTTGGTGAGGCTTGATAATTCATCAATATGACTGTACAATATTCCCATACAGAATACCTTCATTTCAGGCATACTACACTGGACAATATTAAATTGTCTCATGTTTCACTTTTGGAGAAGGCACTGGCGACCCACTCCAGCACTCTTGCCTGGAAAATCCCATGGATGGAGGAGTCTGGTAGGCTGCAGTCCATGGGGTCATGAAGAGTCAGACATGACTGAGCGACATCACTTTCCCTTTTCCCTTTTATGCATTGGAGAAGGAAATGGCAACCCACTCCAGTGTGCTTGCCTGGAGAATCCCAGGGATGGTGGAGCCTGGTGGGCTGCTGTCTATGGGGTCGCACAAAGTCAGACACGACTGAAGTGACTTAGCAGCAGCAGCATGTTTCACTTTTGTTAGAATATTGGTCTGAGAAAATTTATATTAGTGGGAGATATTTTATAGTATATGCAGGACATTCACTTCCTGTTTACCCTAGATTTTATTCTTTAGGCCAACAGCTAATATGTGCTGAACTGTATTAACCTAAAATTCTTTCATTCAGTTAACTTACTTTGCTATATACTCAAGTTATAGTAAAGGGCTAAAACACTTAAAACAAAGCATAGCATTTCATTTATGTTAAAGATTTATTAAAGACACTTCAATACATTATTCCAGTTATCACCTACATGGAAAAAAATAAAACTTCCCATAAATCAAAACAGTTTCTTACATGAGAAAGGTGATTCGTGCTGTTTTTTATGTATAATATAAGCAATGTATTTGATCAAATTTCCTTTTGTTCCTTTGGCGACCAGGAACTTCAGACTAAACTGTGCCTCAAATTTAGTGATTACATTGAAACAGTGAATTGCATGTCTATGTGCTCACTTTAAACCTGTATTCAATCTGCCATTATAGACAGTCCTGATTTTTATTTACTTTTCTTCATGTAATTGTGTTTATGTTAGAATTTTCTTAATAGAAGCCAAATCTTGTTGGCATCAACAGAAAAAGAAAATATGAAATAAAAACCTCAGGTATGTGTGGAACCAGAGATTTAAATTTGTCAAGCTACCTTTTTGTCCCATTCCTGCTCCTTTCTATGACCTTGCTTCATCTCGCCTACACGTGGAAAACAGAATATGCCTACCTCACGGATACAAACTTGCACGATACAGGTCGTATCCCATGAAAAATTCATCTGTTCGTAGTGTTTCCTGCTTCTCCCCATCTCTATTTCTCTCCCTCCTCCCTTCTCCACATTTACTCACTTTCACTGTCTCTACCAATTCATACATTTTTAAGAAAGTGACTCCAATTGGATCAGCTTAGGTAAAATTCCCACCTCCATGGGGGATATATAGAGAGGCCAGAAGGTTGTGGGGCCACTCACATAAATTACTGTCCAGAAAAGCCCAGTGGGAAGATGGGTTTTTGTGAGTCAGGCAGATGTTGCAAATAATGTCTACCTCAGCATTCAAGTAAGGTTCTTAAAATCCTCTATGGAACGCCTTATAATGCTCACAATGAATCTTTAGTGCTCACAGAACCTAGCAGGTATGAGTTTTATTATTTCCATTTTATCAATGAAGAAACTGAGACACAGGGAATTTAAGTGACTTAACCAAATAGCATGGGAACTAAGTAGCAGATCTTGGATTTTTAACTGAGCCAATCTGGCTCCAGGGTTTGGGCTTTTAGCTTCTGTAAGACACTACCTCTCTGGGTGGAGGGAAAAAAGAGTGAGGGAATTGTATGTAGTATCCTGTCCTCATAACATGCTATCTAGAAGAATTAATAGTCATATTTAGAGAGTCAACTATCTGACTTAAGGCTTTTATACAGACATTGTTTCAAAACTATATTAATTTACTAGTGCTGCAATACTTCACTGGCCCCAGAAAATGGATATAATATTTGCAATTATTTTGAGAGTGATGGCCACATTTTTCTGAAATTTCATCCATATCTTTTGCAAAATGGAGTCAGAATTAACATCAGTCATTCCTTTACTCTCACCCACAAATTAAAAGAATGCTTTATAAAGGCAATCTAACACCTGAAGTATATTTGTATAATATTTAGGTAATATATTATTAATAACTCAAAATAAAAGATAACCTCAGCCTTTAATTTAAACAGAAAATTTGATATGGTTGATACTTCATGATACAGGTCTACATAACAAGTGAGAAAGAATTATACATTTTACACATTTTGTGTTAGTTCCTTTCTAAAGAAAACTAAGTTTAAAGAAGTAATGCAGGAATCGATCACTCATTCAATAATTCTATTACAGATTATTATGTGCCAGATACTAAGCTAAGATCAGACTTATGACACATCATAGATTTTGAAATAAATAATCTATCAAAGTAGAGACCACATTAATATCCCATTTTTAGATGATAAAAAATACACACAGAAAATTTGAGATTTGAGGTTCTTTCTGAAAATTACACACTAGAAGCTGGGTGTCCATCTTAATAAGCATTCTGTCCCACAGTACTCCACAAATATCTAAAAACTATATTCCTCCAAAATTTTCTTGATAATTAGAGCTTAATGAAAATTGCTATTAATATAAACCACCTACCCTTCAAAAGAATTACACATATATAGAGGCTGACCAACCATTCACTGCTTCACTTAGGACAAGCTTAGGTCAAAACTACCATGATTGATAGCTATAGGGTGAGACTGCATGGCTAATGGAAATGTTAAACACAAAGCAACTTCTGTCAACATAAATGATTGGCTCTTTAAATGGCAGAGCAGTTTAAGAATGACATCTTGAATCAATCCTTAACTAATTGGAAAATTAATTAGTGCCTGTCATTTTAACCCTGAGTATTTTTAAGCTTCAGTTTGATTACAGTTAACTAGCTGCCTGCAACAGAGAAGGCAATGGCACCCCACTCCAGTACTCTTGACTGGAAAATCCCTTGGACAGAGGATCCTGGTAAGCTACAGTCCATGGGGTCGCTAGGAGTCGGACACGACTGAGCGACTTCACTTTCACTTTTCCCTTTCATGTACTGGAGAAGGAAATGGCAACCCACTCCAGTATTCTTGCCTAGAGAATCCCAGGGACGGCGGAGCCTGGTGGGCTGCCGTCTATGCGGTCGCACAGAGTCGGACACGACTGAAGCAACTTAGCAGCAGCAGCTGCAGCAGCTGCCTGCAAGAAGCCAGTTTATAAATTCCACCAAACTGTCTGATTTTTTCACAAGATATCACCTTTCATGGTCTTGGTGTATATTAATGATTAAAAATACACCAATTCAATAATGCCCATCAGTGATTGGCAAATTAGTAAATTGTGTCTTGCTTAACATTATCTTGTTCATTGTATTTCTTGCAAATTTAGCTATCGCTAATATTTCCATTAGACCTACTAACATATTAAAATGATGCTAGCTAACCGGAGAAAAGTCATAAAATATGTCTATTCACTCTCTTCCCTAAGGCTGAATGTTGAGTATTTTAACACTTAGAATATGATAAAGGACCAAAAAGCCATTCAGTTCAGTTCAGTCGCTCAGTCGTGTCTGACTCTTTGCGACCCCATGAATCGCAGTACGCCAGGCCTCCCTGTCCATCACCAACTCCCGGAGTTTACCCAAACCCATGCCCATCGAGTCGGTGATGCCATCCAACCATCTCATCCTCTGTCGTCCCCTTCTCCTCCTGCCCCCAATCCTTCCCAGCATCAGTGTCTTTTCCAATGAGTCAACTCTTCGTATGAGGTGGCCAAAGTATTGGAGTTTCAGATTCAACATCAGTCCTTCCAGTGAACACCCAGGGCTGATCTCCTTTAGGATGGACTGGTTGGATCTCCTTGCAGTCCAAGGGACTCTCAAGAGTCTTCTCCAACACCACAATTCAAAAGCATCAATTCTTCGGCACTCAGCCTTCTTCACCGTCCAACTCTCACATCCATACATGACCACTGGAAAAACCATAGCCTTGACTAGATGGACCTTTGTTGGCAAAGTAATGTCTCTGCTTTTAAATATGCTATCCAGGTTGGTCATAACCTTCCTTCCAAGGAGTAAGCATCTTTTAATTTCATGGCTGCAATCACCATCAGCAGTGATTTTGGAACCCAAAAATACAAAATCTGACACTGTTTCCACTGTTTCCCCGTCTATTTCCCAGGAAGTGATGGGACCAGATGCCATGATCTTAGTTTTCTGAACATTGAGCTTTAAGCCAACTTTTTCACTCTCCTCTTTCACTTTCATCAAGAGGCTCTTTAGTTCTTCTTCACTTTCTGCCATAAGGTTGGTGTCATCTGCATATCTGAGGTTATTGATATTTCTCCTGGCAATCTTGATTCCAGCTTGTGTTTCTTCCAGCCCAGCGTTTCTCATGATGTACTCTGCATATAAGTTAAATAAGCAGGGTGACAATATACAGCCTTGATGTACTCCTTTTCCTATTTGGAACCAGTCTGTTGTTCCATGTCCAGTTCTAACTGTTGCTTCCTGACCTGCATACAGGTTTCTCAAGAGACAGGTCAGATGGTCTGGTATTCCCATCTCTTTCAGAATTTTCCACAGTTTATTGTGATCCATACAGTCAAAGTCTTTGGCATAGTCAATAAAGCAGAAATATATGTTTTTTTGGAACTCTCTTGCTTTTTCGATGATCCAGCGGATGTTGGCAATTCGATCTCTGGTTCCTCTGCCTTTTCTAAAACCTGCATGAACATCTGGAAGCCAGTGACAGAGGTAAATAAAACTTAATTACAAATTGCCTAGCATAGTTAAGTCATCTGTTGGTTATTATTATAGTTCCTTTAGTAGTCACAAAAGTAAAGTCCAGGAGTAATTTTATCAGAGAAAGGAGTTAACACTTAATGAATATCTGCTAGTTGTTTTGCTGGGTGTTTATGTATTATGTGCTTAACTTTCAATACATCCTTATAAAGTGGATAAAAGACCCTGATGCTGGGAAAGATTGAAGGCAGGAGGAGAAGGGGACAGCAGAGTATGAGATGGTTGGATGGCATCACAGATGCAATAGACATGAGTTTGAGTAGGCTCCAGGAGTTGGTGATGGACAGGGGAATCTGGCGTGCTACAGTCCATGCAGTCACAAAGAATCGCACATGACTGAGCAACTGAAATGAACTGATCTGAACTGATTTCATCCTGCAGATAAGAAAGAGATAATCAAAGAAGCTAAGTTATTTGTTAGAGGCCACCTAGGCAATGGGGTATTGAATTAAATTCAAGCTTTCTAAGCTTGTTTTATTTTCACAGCACTATACTCCAATCCATGTATGGATGAAATAGGAAAATAGACAATTCACAGATACAAAAACATTCCTAGTCAATTAACATAGGAGTAAATATGCATGCATTAGAATAAAAGAAACTGTAAATCTAAAATATCACAATACATCATGTTTATCTATGAAAGAAATGCTGATTTAAAATGTTAATACCTAATGTTAGTGAAAATACAGAAAATATGTCCACTGCTACTTTGCTTGAGGAACAATAAAGTAGAACTCTTTGTCGAAAAGTATTGGGAATTATAAACCACAAGTAAAAACACATTCAGTTCATCTAATTCAATGATCTATTTCTGAGAATCTAGACTGAGAAATTAATACAAAGTAGTGATTTTGTTTTTACGTAAAGATCTACATCATTACATATGGAAGCAGATATGTAAATAGTTGTACATTAAATTAGATTGTATGCAGGATTTTCAATTATTATGAAAGGTATATAATTATTAACGAAAATATCATAATATAAAGTTAAAAAAAATCATATGAAATATTATATAAGCATTGTCATCACAACTGTACAAATACAGAAAGAGGCAAAAAGTCTCTATGAAAGTACTCAGAAGTTCTAGTAGAACTGGTGCTGCCATGAATTGTATGCTTCCTGTGTCTACTGAATACTTTACAAAAATAGTACTAAAAGATGGACCACCACAAGTCTACACAAATTATAGGAATTTGTATAGAGGAAATTATAATTAGGTATAATCAATCCCTTGAAATAAATGATAAGAGAATACTGACTATTTTGGAGAAAGTGCATCCTTGACACCATGGGCAAAAGTTTCCTTTTCTTCTTATGATGAAGTTTGACATGATCAGTCTGGAAGGAAGGCTTCCACCAATTAGTTGGTCTTTGTCACTAAGTGCCTACTAACTCAGATAATGTACAGGAAAGTTCTTGACAAGCTATGTTATGGTATATAGTATGCTATTATTCCTATAATAAAGAGAAGAGTTTTGATATCTAAGATGAGATAAGTGTACACCTTCTTCTTTTTGAAAAATTAATTTTGGGATCCACATCTATTCAAGTTTGTGCTCAGGCCTCCTTTCTTTAGTTTCTTTGGGGTTTTTTTTTTCTTTTTTTTTAGTTTCCTTAGGTGAACATAGGCCCTTCTGAATGTTTATACCATAAATGTTTTCCTCTGTCAAGTGTGTTTCTCAGCTGTGTCCAACTCTTTGCAACCCCATGGACTATATAGTGTACCAGTCTCCTCAGTCCATGGAATTCTTCAGGCAAGAATATGGGAGTAGGTAGCCATTCCCTCCTTGAGGAGATCTTCTCAAACTTGAATCCAGGTCTCCTGCATTGCAGGCAGATTCTTTACCATCTGGCCCACCAGGGAAGCTCTATACCTTTCTCTAGAAATAATCAAACCAAGGAACATGGAAATACAGATTTGTGAAGCTTCCATATATTATGGATAGTGAGAATATGCAAGAAATTGTACAAAATTATATAGTAGAACAGTAAATGCATAGTATTATGAAAAATTAATTACTAATGATAATTACAGGGTGTTCATATAGAAGTAATTTAAAACTACAGACAGATCTGCACTTTATTTTTAAATAGTGTTTCCCATATCACTACTGTTTACTGATTCATACCTCTACATTATTCCAGAATGGATGTAAGTCAAAAATTACTTATTTTTAAACATAAAGATCATTGTTTCAAATATTTCTGTTGAGGTTCAGGAAACTGACAAATGTTAATGAACAGAAAGCAATAGAAGAAATAGCACACCACTCCAATATAATATAAAATGGGGAGATGTGGCCTTTAGCATTTACATTTGCATTTACCTCCCACAGTGATTTCAGTTTTTCTTGATCCCTTTTCAATCAGATTTATTCAAACATTTCAGGTGAATTAATTTTCTCCTTTAAATCCACAGCCCATCTCTAACATTTCTGGACATTCCACCATCTCTCCCCACCTTAGCCACTTTTAGATACATGGATAAGTAGACTTCTTGGAGACACATTTTGTATGTAAAACAGGATTACATGAGATTATAAGGAAACTGGAAAAAGTGATTTTATTTGGCATATGTTGGTGTTGAAGTAATTTCAAGGTGGATTGCAGAAGGAAATCTATTTCTGCAGAAACATATAATTTTGAGTTTTCCTATTTTTCACACTTTACAACACTCTTAAATTTGTACATGATTTTTTTTATAGCTTTTGTTGCTGCCCAAAGTAGCATTCATCATTAACTCTTGTAACTAACACCCTTGATAATTACTTAGAGATGCATTGGCTCAGTAGGAATCAGTTACCATTGGACAGTAATAAGCACATAGCAGTCTGAAGCAGAAAACATTAACACGGCAGCTTAGGAAACGCAAGGCAGTCATGACACATAATATTTCTGATTCAAATTATTGATGCATAATGGCCATGAAAATGAAATCTGTGTCCTTGACGATTAAGAACAAACTCTGGAAGACAGCTTGCAAACAAGCATATATATGGAACAAAAACATGCTGCTGCTTTTTTTCACACATAAATAAAAGAGTGAAAGACGTTTAAGAGGCTAGAAGACAGTGATACCCGGAAACTAACTATGTGATTACATGTCCTATTTGTGAAAGGTAAAAGAGTAAAAGAGGTGTTTTAGGTAAACAAAACCCATACCTGGATCAACTAAACACTGACCTTGGAATATGATTGTCCCCTTTCCCATTACATTCCTACACTGCAGATGTATGTCAAGTCTATAGAACAGTTCTAAACATATAGCAAGCATTTAATAAACATCTAATACCATTGAAGTTTCTGCTGCTGCTACTGCTACCACTACTATTTCTACATTACGGCTTCTGGCTATAACCTCAGTAAACTTTTTGGAGGAGACTGTGGAATTTTCTCCAACAGGGCAGAGTAACAAAATAATCCACTTTTAAAATAAGGAGATCTAAAGTAGGCTTCTGTCTTTATCATTTACTAGGTGTCTGACTTTGGGAAAGTCAAATATGTTTTCAATTTCCCTTTTTTGTCCTTAAAATGAAGATACTAATAATTGATATTTCACAGAATCAACAACAAGGTATCAAAAATTTAATGTAATATATAAATACCATCTATCAGTTATGAATACAGTAGAAACGAGAAAAGGATTCAAGGGATTAGATCTGATAGACAGAGTGCCTGAAGAACCATGGATTGAGGTTCATGACATTGTACAGGGAGCAGGGATCAAGACCATCTCCAAGAAAAAGAAAGGCAAAAAAGCAAAATGGCTGTCAGAGGAGGCCTTACAAATAGCTGTGAAAAGAAGAGAAGTGAAAAGCAAAAGAGAAAAGGAAAGATATATCCATTTGAATGCAAAGTTCCAAAGAATAGCAAGGAGATACAAGAAAGCTTTCCTCAGCAATCAATGCAAAGAAATAGCGGAAAACAACAGACTGGGAAAGAATAGCGATCTCTTCAATAAAATTAGAGGTACCAAGGAAACAGTTCATGCATAAATGGGAACAATAAAGGACAGAAATGGTATGGACCTAACAGAAGCAGAAGATATTAAAAAGAGGTGGCAAGATTACACAGAAGAACTATACAAAAAATATCTTCATGACCCTGATAATCACGATGGTATGATCAATACCTTAGAGCCAGACAATCTGGAATGCGAAGTCAAATGGGCCTTAGGAAGCATCACTACGAACAAAACTTGTGGAGGTGATGGAATTCCAGTTGAGCTACTTCAAATCCTAAAAGATGATACTGTGAAAATGCTGCACTCAATATGCCAGCAAATTTGGAAAGCTCAGCAGTGGCCACAGGACTGGAAAAGGTCACTTTTCATTCCAATCCCAAAGAAAGGCAATGCCAAAGAATGCTCAAACTACAGCACAATTGCAATCATCTCACACACTAGCAAAGTAATGCTCAAAATTCTCCAAGCCAGGCTTCAACAATACATGAACTGTGAACTTCCAGATGTTCAAGCTGAACTAGACAAGGCAGAGGAACCAGAGATCAAATTGCCAACATCCATTGGATCATTGAGAGAGCACAAGAGTTCCAGAAAAACAACTAATTCTGCTTTATTGAAAATGTCAAAGCCTTTGACTGTGTGGATGGCAACAAACTGTAGAAAATTCTTCAAGAGATGGGAATACCAGACCACCTGACCTGCCTCTTGAGAAATCTGTATGCAGGTCAGAAAGCAACAGTTAGAACTGGACATGGAACAACAGACTGGTTCCAAATAGGGAAAGGAGTACCTTGAGGCTGTATATTGTCACCCGGCTTATTTAACTCATATGCAGAGCACATCATGCGAAATGCCAGGCTGCATGAAGCAAAAGCTGGAATCAAGATTGCTGGGAGAAATATCAATAACCTCAGATATACAGATGATACCACCTTTATGGCAGAAAGCGAAGAACTAAAGAGCCTCTTGATAATAATCGAAGAGGAGAGTGAAAAAGTTTGCTTAAAACTCAACATTCAGAAAACTAAGATCATGGCATCTGGTCCCATCACTTCGTGGCAAATAGAAGGGGAAGCAATGGAAACAGTGACAGACTTTATTTTTTTGGGCTCTCAAATCAGTGTACATGGTGACTGCAGCCATGAAATTAAAAGATGCTTACTCCTTGGAAGGAAAGTTATGACCAACCTAGACAGCATATTTAAAAGCAGAGACAATACTTTTCCAATAAAGGTCTACCTAGTCAAAGCTATGGTTTTTCCAGTGGTCATGTATGGATGTGAGAGTAGGACCATGAAGAAAGCTGAGTGCCGAAGAATTGATTCTTTTGAACTGTGGTGTTGGAGAAGACTCTTGAGAGAGTCCCTTGGACTGCTGGTACATCCACGCAGGCAATCCTAAAGGAAATCAGTCCTGAATATTCATTGGAAGGATTGATGCTGAAGCTGAAACTCCAATACTTTGGCCACCTGATGTGTAGAACTGACTCATTGGAAAAACCCTTATTATGGGAAAGATTGAAGGCAGGAGGAAAAGGGATGATAGAGGATGAGATGGTTGGATGGCATCACTGAATCAATGGACATGAGTGTGAGTAAAGTCCGGGAGTTGATGATGGACAGGGAGGCCTGGCATGCTGCCATCCATGGGCTCACAAAGAGTCAGACACGACTGATCGACTGAACTGAAGGAAGTCTTTGTCTTTTGAGGTGTGTGCTGTGTTAACTCACCCTTTCTACAATTCTTTATATTGTCTACCAGCCTTTAGATCACACATCCACATTCATTGAAGTTTTTGTCAATTAATCTATATCCTTTTTTTCACTACAACTCCTAGTTGTTTTCAAATTTTAAATAGATTAGGCCTAACCTAGTAAATATTGAACTTCTTTTACATAAATAAACTTGACCTCCACTTCTCTCAACAACATTCTTCTATTGCCCTACACTGGATTGTCATCATCCATACCTGCTTAATTGATCTCCAAAATTCTCAAAATGGAAAAGCATTTAATTTCATGCCATCCTTATAACAACTCTCCCATAAACTCTCCTATTATTTTACCTCCCTAGAATACCCAGTAGCAATAAATCTCTTCTTTGACTAGTGAAGACCTCCAGTCCTTTGGGCTAGTCCTTCATAAGGCCCTTTGAGATTCAAGTAATGCCTACTTAAACTGCTGCTAAGTCGCTTCAGTCGTATCCAACTCTGTATGACCCTGTAGATGGCAGCCCACCAGACTCCGCCGTCCCTGGGATTCTCCAGGCAAGAACACTGGAGTGGGTTGCCATTTCCTTCTCCAAGGCATGAAAGTGAAAAGTGAAAGTGAAGTCGCTCAGTCGTGTCCGACTCTTAGCGACCCCATGGACTGCAGCCCAGCAGGCTCCTCCGTCCATAGGATTTTCCAGGCAAGAGTACTGGAGTGGTTTGCCAACTTAAACTAGCTCAACCATAAAAGGAAAATTTAATATAAGATGCAGGCATATCTCATAGAAGCAAATGAATAGTAGGAATAGAGCCTAGTATCAAAATATATTAGAATCAAAATCTGCAAAGGTATCAGGATCCCAAGCAGTATTTGGTATTTGTGTTTGTGTTCTCCCTGTTCTCTGTCTGTGTGTCTTTTCTTATGCAACACTGGCATTTTTACCTTTGCCAAACAGTAGTAGCAAAATCCTACTACAAAATTCCTATAGTACTCTACCTCAGTGCCAGTCTAACCCAGATTTAATGATTATTTCTGAACTCCAACTTGTGGAAGAAAAAACTCACTTCTCAACAATCTGGTGTTGATTAGTATGTCAGTGAAAAACCATGAAGGGTTGACTCCTAGGCCAATTAACTGTGACTGGGAATGGAATATATAGTCAGATAAATATGGCTGCTGCTGCTGCTAAGTCGCTTCGGTCGTGTCCGACTCTTCGCGACCCCATGGATTGCAGCCCACCAGGCTCCTCTGTCCATGGGATTCTCCAGGCAAGAGTACTGGAGTGGGGTGCCATTGCCTTCTCCAACAAATATGGCTACTAAGTACCAAAGAAAGAAGGTTTGTAAATAAGAAGGACATGATATGAAAGTATAGGCCTCTTCTATTTTTTCAGTATAGTAGTAACCTCATAGATTCATTTTTCTCATTTTATACTCAACTTCCTGGTTGCTCTTCAGTGATAATCTAGATTGCTCTATTATATGCATGCTCTATACTCCCTGATAATATGTAATACTGGGTCATTCAAAGTAATATCTTTATCTACTGCTATTTATTGACTATTATATAATAAACCATAATCCTACAAGTCTGCATATTTAAAGGGAAGTTTTAATGAACTACCTGGTACTGAACACATTCCAACAGTCCTTCCATTGACTCCTAATAAATTTTCCTGAACACATTCCAACAATTCTTTCATTGATTCCTAATAAATTATTTCTAAATTCTTACTTTATTTCAAATGTATACTACTTCAAACTATTCTAGCTTCTCTCACACACAAGTAGAATTTTAGTATCTGACATTATCTCCAAATTTTCAGTAGAAACAGAGGCCATTATGCAGCAAATTCTCAGCTCCCTCAATTTCCAAAATCACTCATGAGTTGATTTCTGTTCTTAAGCTAGATTTAATGATCATCAATAGGCTAATTGCCCCTAAGTCCATATTCTAGCCTCCTTCTTCCTGAATCCAAGAATAATCCAATCTAATCTACTGTGGAATCTAAACTATCAGTTATCACGTCTGCCTCTTGTATCTGATTTATTTTCCTATCCATGTGCTTCCCCCTCATCCACAGCATGTAAATATGATCAATTAACTCCCATCCCCTCAATAAAAAGCTTTTCCTTAATCTCCTTCCATCATGTGCTACTTCCTTACATCCTCTTCACTAGAACCTTCTTTAAGAAAGCATTTCTACATCTACTTCCTGACTACCTACTCACTTCCTAGCACACCGGAATGTGGCTCCTGACAGTAAGTCCCACAGAAATTTCTGAAGTTAGACTCAGCAGTGACATTCTATTTGTCAGGTTCACCACTGTCATCTGGTTTCTCCCTATTTCCACATCTACCTCAGTGCTGCCTCCTTTTACTTCCAACCTTTCAAGAGTAATTTTACTTAAGAGGAGTCTAACACCACTGATGGCTAGTTAAACAGACATTTTCTATCCCCTATCCCTCACTGGAAAATTCCACTGCATGTAACAGAAGCTCAAAATGAATATGATTCCCCTTTCTCAAATTCCCTTGAGAATGTTGATATCTGTATGGTCAGTTCTCTCCAATAAGAAAGAAGAAAACTCTTCCAAGGATCTTTCTAGGAAAACTTTCCTCACAAATAAAAAGATGAAAGAGTAAAACTCTCATCCTTTCTCTTACTCCTTGCTATATGTGGACTTACCATATAAAATAATAGTAACAGCCTTGGGAGCCATTTTTAAAATTCTTTTTATTTAATTAATTTATTTATTTGGCTGTGCCAGGTCTCAGTTGCAGCATGTGGGATCTAGTTCCCTGACCAGAGATTGAACCCAAGTCCCCTGCATTGGGAGCATGGAATCTAAGCCATTGGAGCACCAGGGAAGTCCAGGGAGACATTTTTTGACAATAAAGAAATAGCTTAAAGATCAAAAGTAGAAAGATCTTTGGTACTTGATGATAGCATGAGCCCCTAAATCAGTGCTGTGATTAGCAATCCACTGATTTTCTTGTTCTGTGGGAATAAAAATTCTTTTTCTTAACCTACCTTTAGCTTTCTATTACTGGTTGTTTTTAATTCTCACCCATTTAACTCTCAAAACCGTTTAATTCTTTGGCTTCAGCTATAATATGTTACATGGCAATTAAAAAGCACATGGTATCCTGGCATGTAATAGATGAACAATCAATATTTACTGAAATTTGAGCAAATTATTTTGATTCTATTTATCTCCTGGAATACTTTCCTATTTTCTTCAGGGAAAAATTCAAACTCTTTGGTATCATAGAAAGGCTATTGTTCAAGCTGACCCTACAGTCCTTAACTTTGAGTACCTTTGCCTAAGCAAATACCTTTAAGTTGTTTTTCCTGTCCCTTCCCTTTAGCTTTGTGAAGTCTCATTGTAAGTCATGTACAGCTACTCTGATAACCCTTGTTTTCTGCTGGAGGCACTTAAATCCTCCATCCTCTATGTCCGTGGCATCTGTTCATACCTTTATTATAGCATTTATCAACTTATATGGCAATGATTTGTTTACCTGTCTCTTCCTACACTGTGAGTGCCATGAAAAGGAGAACTGTTTCTTATCTAAGTGAGCCCAGATCCCAGCTCACTGTCTGGCACAGAGTGGAAACCCAATTAATTATTCTGTTATGAGTAATGACTCTTGCTCATTAGTTTCTCAGGAGCAAAAGTCAGATAATAGCTTGATTTTTATTTCCTTTGTAAATTCTAAAAAGATGACAGTCTTAAAAAGCATATGTTAGGAGATTAGATAATAACAACAAGAACACTGGCTGAAATAACACCACTTATGTATTTGAAAACATGTAACTTTGCCAATGTTTTAATATATCACCTTAATTAATTATAACATCAGCATTTTTACAATGCCAGGAAGGGACATTGCTAATATTTTACTACCTCACTGCAAATAAATAAGCAAGAAAAACACCTATTAAAGGATAATTTCAATATTGTCATTAACTATCTGTGCCCATAGAGTTTTTCCTCTAATAACTCATATTTTAGACAGAATCCTTAACTTTTTTCTCAGTAAACCAGAAAGTATCTGCTTCCCTATGATATTACTTTGCTTCATGTCCCTGCAATATGTCACTGGCAAGAAGAGGTGGTTATCATTTCTGTCTCCCTTGGCCAGTAATAAGGTACATCCATCACATGTGCGCACCCCACTTTTCTGCTCAGATGCCTCCTCTGATGTAGAGCAGAAAAGAGGGCAGGATGGAGGGAAGGATGCTCACTTAGTTCTAGTACTATGTTTTGTGTGTAAGACGAATTGCAAGCTTTAAGGCTCACATGAGAGAGGCTTCTCAAGCTTCTTTCTGATCCCCAGCAAAGCTTCACAGTTTGTTGATCTTCTGCACCTTACCTTTGTTTTGAGGTAAGTTTTGGTACTTGCCCAAAGAAGTCAGATGTTTTTCATAAAACCAAATAGCAATCTTTCTCAACTTTGTTGTTTAATATAAAATAGATACTGATTCTCATAATTGTCACTTCTCAGCATCATTCATTTGGGAAATGTGAAATGCTTTCCAAGCTGTGACTAACCTGTATCTTTTCTAATCACATTTCCAGAATCAGCAGCCAGGAAATGCAGGGATTTTTTCCCTTTTCCATGTGAGATGAAAATGGATTAAATATCTAGTGATAGAGTACATGGCAATTTCACTGCAGAACACAGATCTAGAACCAGGTGTCATAACTACCAGCATAAATAATGACATGAAAACCAAAATGAAACCACTCTAAGTAAAAATAAATAAGTATTTCCATAAACAAAACTTCAACAATATTGCAACAAACCTGAAACATACGTGATCAATAAGAGCTTACTGAATGGATGAGCAAGTAAATGTGTTTATCTTTTGGTAAATCTTGGTTAAATCTATAAAGTAAATGGTTTCATCATAAGCCTGCTCAATCTTAAGAAAGTTTTGACTTGAATATTCAAAAAACATGCACCCAGGATTACACTGAGTAACAATCTTCACATAAAGTTAAACACTGGAGGCTTTTATTTCCATCAGTCTCTTTTTCATTAATAACATTAGCCTGAGAAAAGTTCAGATGCACCACATGTCTCATTCCTCATATAAAATTCTGTTGCTTATGCCTAACAGCAATTACATAATGAAACATTTCCTCCAGCCCCCAACTGTCTGCATGGAATTGTGGAGGAAAAAAATCAGTGAGCAAGCCTATCCTTATGCCTTGCATTCACACCTACATAAGCATCTCAAAGAACAATAAATAAATAAAATTTAAAGTCTGTTTTTCTCACCTCAAAGGAATCCAAATTTAGTCAGAGGAAAAATGAATTAAAACCAGAGAATACTTAGGATGACGATAGTTGGTGGCATATGGGAACATTTCTCTTCATTATGATTGTGCTAACAAAGACACTTTGCAGAGTGAGACCAAAATCATATAAACTTTTATAATATAATGGATGAAGAAGATTCCTTCTACCATTTATTATTGTCAAAGAAGAAAGTCAGGTTTATATTCAAAATCTAGCCATGGAGGAAGGGAGATAGTTTCTTAAAGGTATATGAATTCACTTATGCGCTCTTCTTTAAAAAAATACATACATGCCATCTATCAAGAAAGGGCCAATAAAAGAGAGACTTCAATTTCATAAGCATTTAGACTTATTTTTTTCCAATCTCACCATGGCAACTTGACAAAAATTCTGCTCTGTTTTCAATCATGGTTCCTTATTCTGTGAAAGCAAAGTAAGAGGGCTTTAGCAAATCATGCGGAGGCAGCTATTTCATCTGCAGGGATTGGGATGAAAGACCACCATAACAGCTCATTTATATGAACATATGGTCTTTCAAGCAACACACATTTCATTTCTCCACCTTCCAGTTTGGATCATTTCACAGCACTCTAAGAGTTACCTTTGTGAACCTCCCCTTGTCAAGAAATAGCTGCCACCAATGTCATGAATAGGCTACCAGTCTCCCATAGCCTACAACAAACACCCTACTTCTAAGGAACAGATTGCCCCCAGTAAGGGCAATGCTTTTCTTTTAATTCTTTTTTATATTCCCATCATCTGAGTGAAACTCGCCCTTAAAACACTTCAAACTTAATTGTTTGAAGGGAAACCTGAGCTTTCAATCAGTCTAGATGGAGTTTTTTTCCAACAAAATTATTTTCTACCAGGGAGAAATATGACTCTGAAAGCTCTATCACCATAAAAGAAAAAGAATTTGCTGCTTACCCTGAGGTAACATTCATATCAAAATATTTCAAAATGAACTCAGATCTCCCAGAACAGCACCACCTGTAGAAGACCATTATAGTTTCAAGTTAACTGATCGGTGATTGTTAGCTTTATATATATGTCAGTCTTCCCAGATAGCACTAATGGTAAAGAACACACCTGCCAATGCAGGAGATGTAAGAGACACAGGTTCGGTCCCTGTATCAAGAAGATCCCCTGGAGAAGGATATGATGACCCACTTCAATATTCTTGCCTGGAGAATCCCATGGACAGAGGAGCCTGGAGGCTACAGTTCACAGGGTCGCAGTCAGACAAAATTGAAGCGACTTAGCATGCACACATGTACATGGCATGTAACCCACTGAATATTAAAAAGTATTCACTGAGAGTAGTCAATAGCCACCATGCCATTAAAGTCACATGTTGAAAATCTTCACAGGAGAGAGGATTCTGGGAAGATGGCAGTGGCAGCTGTGCAGTTTTTTAATTTCCTCAAACCCCCACATAAAAGAACAGAACGTTTAGATAACAAAATCAATAAGCCAGGGGCAGCATTTAAAACAAGATGAATAGTTATCCCCATGAGCCCCAAAATAAATGGGGTAGAGACAAACCACCAACAGCCTTACAGTTACATGATACCTGCGTCTCCTCTGCAGGGGGAAGAGAAAGAAAGCAACAGAGCAGTGTCATAGGAGCTTGAGAACAGAACAATAAACCTGCCAACAGGTATTCTTTGCAAAGCAAAGACCAATGCAGGAACAGCAGCGGAAACTGTGAGGAGCTTGTGAGTGCAACTCCTCCCCACAAACAGGACTGAACAACCTGGAGCAGGGAACATCAATTAACTCCCACAACTGACCCAGCAGGGCTCCCTTCCACTTTCTGTGACAGGAACCCACATTTAGGACAAACTGCTGGAAGGAAAGTCAAAATTGAACACGAGAGAAATAACAGAGAGAAAGGGAAAAAAAAAATGTCCAGATCAATTCCCAGAAAGCACATTACCACATTTTTAAGCAACATCAAAACAACAGAAGAGGGAGCTCTGTAAAGTACATAAACTCCCCTAAACCCTGCCTTAGGAAAATACAATTTTTATAAACCTGAGCAACATAAAAGTATCAAGGTCATATCCCATAAGGAGTTATCATAATAATAACAAAGAGGGAAAAAGAATAATAATGGATTGCAGATAATAAAAGTATGCCAAAAAATATGTCCACAAAACAAACCTATTACTTCAAAACTGGCGAAGAAACATTAAGAAAATGCTACAAGACATAAAAGAAACAATGTACATCAGAACTACATAAGTTCAGAGATGAGGTCCCATACTCGGGAAATAATTAGAAATGAAAGAAAAAAGAAGTCCAAAAATTCAGGGAACAAAAAAGAAATAGCAATAAGAAATAAACACGATAGACGATAAGTAAAATAAGAGGTGAAAGAGAAAAACTATAAAAATCGAAAAGAATGAAAAGAAAATTCAAGGAAAGTTAAAAATATTGAAGACAGGTAAAATTTTAAGCATAAGGACAATAGAAGAAGAAAGGATATAAAACCCAACATAAAGAAACATAATAAATACTAAATCCCGTAATTTCCTAAAGTTAAAAAAAAAAAGTAACACTGCATATGAAAGGGCAGTGTCACAGAGAAAATAATCCATAAGAACATCAACATATTCCAGAAAAATTACATGAGAAAGAAAGAACAAAAGAAAGACAGAAAAGAGGGTGGGAGGGAGGAAAGGAAGATGTCCTTCTGGTACCTAGAGAATAAAGAGCAAAGAGCATATGATTTACAAGAGAAAAAAATATATTATCATCAAACCTTTCAACAGTAACACTATGCCAAAAGAAAACGTAGTAACATATTTAAGATATTCAAGCAAAAGAAAACTCTGAACCAAGAATTATTTTTATTGAAAAAATAGATTTTCAAGTTCAAAGGACATAGACAAGCTTTTATCAACATGCAATAATTCCAAGAACATTGTTCCTTTGAGGCCTTACTAAAATCTACTAGAGAATAACCTTGAGACAAACAAAATAACCAGAGAAACACCATAAATACACAGTTACCTGGAGCAGTAAGATTAAATAACGGTCAAGATGGAGAGAATATGATATAAAATGACTATGTTCTCAGAACATAAGTACAGAACAAGTATAATATATATTTGCTATAGTATATTATCTTATATTATCTCCTAATAAATAGGAGATAATGGGGAGAAACAAAGGAAAACAAGGTTAACATTTTCAGTAATCATATCAGTGGTAGTATTAGTTTTGCTGCCCTAAGAAAGCTGTACGTGCAGTATTGGATAGAAAAAAATTAGCAATTGGGGGATTCTTCTATTATTGTGCATGCCCAAAAACCACTGTTCTCCGTGATAAAGAAAATACAGAGGCAAGAAAGAAGAGGTTAAGTAAAAAACCTGCATTCTTGAATTTGAGTTGGAATTATCAATCTGAATTTCGGTTAGGGGATCATCAGTGTAAAGGGGAAAAAGAAAACAAAATCACAATAAAAAATGAAGGGAGGATTACTATTTCAAAAAGGAGCTTTCGGGAAGATGATCATTGGAAAAGAACTGATGTGAGGGTTGAGCATGTCGTATCTAGGGAAAGAGCAAGCCCAGGCAGAGGGTGGAGGTAAAACCACTCAAAGCACAGTGCTGGGCACTTTGACTGTATTCTTGTTTCCATTCATCCTACTAAAGAATTATTTCAAATTTTTAAAAATCAGGCTCTATTAGTAAATCAAGACTTCAAATGCAAAAACAAAGTTTAGAAATAGGCATCTTTAATCAGGAAAGATTCCTTTTATTCAAAGGTGGTCTGCCACATATACAGAAAAACCTGCTCAACAAGCATGAAACTGTTTCTTTCTCATTCTTTCTCTTACCCTCTTCTACTTCAGAAAAAAGTTCTAATAGGTATCACACCCTCTTTCCCTGCAGAAAGTCAATATTAAGGGAGATAATATGAAGCAAAGACAACAGTGAGCTCTGATTCTAGGACCTAATGATGCCGCTATCATTCTTAGGACCTTGGGCAGGATGTGTAGGTCACTGCACCTCAATTTCCTTATCTGTGTAATACTGAGAATAATAATGTGAACCTCACAGAGTTATTGTAAGGACTACATGAAATACCACAGTGGAGAGCCTAGAATGGCTTAAGTGAGGCGGCAATGAGTATTATCTATTATTACTACAGCTGATGGATCATCACCAGATAAAGAATCTTCTGTCCCAATGAGACGTGAGTCAGAAGATGCAGGATCATATGCCAGCTCTAAAATGGACCCACGTTTGTCCCTCAGAGGAGTTCCTTAACCTTGCAAAAACTCTTCCTTCACTTATAAAATAGGTATAACCATGATATCCTAAAACTAATCTGAAGATTCAGTAAATTTTAGTTGAAGTTGGATATTTATCTATATTTAAATGCTTCCAAATTCACCATAATAATAAATATGAAGGTATCCTTCCTGCTATGTTCTGAAAAACATTAGATGGTAATTTTCCGACAAAAATTAAAATTTCAAGAGTGCTTGACTTGGCTGCACATATTGGAATGAAAATTGGTACAATTCAGTAAAGGTCATCAGGGCCTTGCACAAGAATGGCATGCAAATTCATCGAGGTTCCCTGTCTTTAAAATTCATTGAACTGTGCAACTGCAATCAGTAAAACTTTATATTAAAAAAAATTATACCTCAACAAACCTGTTTTTAAAAAATGTTTTTAAGTTACTGGAAACTAAGAAAAACTTTCCTTTGTGTTGACTGGCCAGACAGGGTTTTCCCCTAGGCCTGTCACTTACCCTGCCCAAATGTCCACAGTTTCTCCAGGATGCTATGCATGTTATTGTGCCACATTTTCTTCTTTCAGACTCCACTCTGAGCAGGCTAATGTGGTGAAGATCTGTTTCTGATCCCATGTGCCAGTCTTCTGTTATCCATTCAAGAGCACTACAGATGCAGTTTTCAAGGGCATCTTGACCACCAGGGGGGGAACGTGGAAATTGTTCTCTCCTCTCCCCTTTCCTGAGTTACTCATCAATAGGGAAGCCAGATTCCACCCACCAGCTGCCTTATTGGCATAAGGAAGTTAAAGTAATAGTTTATACTTTGAAGTTCACCAAGTTAAAATTATTTCTTACATTCTGAATCCTACTACTATCATTTTTAAAAATGAGCAGTTGAGCACACTGTCAGAAAGAGATAAATTAAGCACAGAAGCCTTGGACAAATGTGTTGAACTTAGTCAAGGTGGGCCTTTTTTCTCACATTTTTCAGTTATTCTGGTTTAACTGCATAACACCAGCCTTCCAATAACACTGTTTGAATTTTCGTTCCCAGTGTATATTATCTGTGAGTGATTGCATACAGAGCTGTCTGCTACCATCTCCTCAATCCGCAAATCACTACATACATAACAGGTGCACGTCATGTGTGTGTTAGCTGCTCAGTCGTGTCCACCTCTTTGCGACCCCGTGGACTGTAGCCCGCCAGGCTCCTCTGTCCATGGAATTCTCCAGGCAAGAGTACTGGAATGGATTGCCATTCCCTTCGTCATAGGAACTTCCCAACCCAAGGATCGAACCCTGGTCTCCTGCATCACAGGCAGATGCTTTACCACTTGAGCCACAGGAAGCCCATCATGATCAGTGACAAATTATGTCATTTCTTTCCAAGTCTGTCAGTGATTGGTCATGTACATCTGTTACTCAGGCACAGACAACAAAACAGGTAGTTGCAGTATCTCCTCATCTTCCAGTGGTAAAGAAATATTATAGGCAACAGTTATTTAACTTTTAAAGCAGTATGACTGGTGGATAATTCTCCAGATCACTGTAATTTCCTTGGGCACTTTAGTGAAAATATGCTTTTTACCACTCAACACAACATCGTTAATCCAGTCCTGGACCAAAAAAGGTAGTTCAGCTCTTTACGCCTATTATCTTAGATGAACTTTTGGATGGGTTATCAATGCTACAGCAGGAGATCATGCCATTTCTTCAGATGATTTTGGGAAAAAAGATAATGTAAACTATGCAACTGAGAACATGCAAGCACTATGGCAAAAAGTAAAATGTGTGCTGAAGAGTGGAAACTTTTACTTCACTGTGCAAATAATGTGGCAGGATTTGGATCTCACATAAATGGAGTTTAAGATGAAATAGCTGACTGGAAATGTTCATACTGATGCCATCAGAGGGACTCTACAGATTCGAATAGAGGAACTTAGCAAAAGTGAACTTGCTGGCATAATTGTGGAATGTGCTTGGATGAAAAGGATAAAAGTGTTCCAGAGGAAGTGATGCAAAAAAAAAAAAATTTACATTAAAGAAACTCTCGAAGATATTTCACAACATTGAAAATACAAAGAATATTATGTTAGAAGCTGATCCAAACTTAGAAATTTACCACTCTGCAGGGGAAAAAAAATGCTCACTCTTTATCATAAGTCATATAGCAAAAAAACAAGAAATGTTCAAGCTACTCTTAGTAAGATTTTTATAAAGGAACAAAACACTTAAATTTTCTATTTTTGTAGTTGTTAAGTAACAGTCCACTAAATAAATGGTGCACTAAATAAATAATAAATTTGCACTAAATAAATGTTTAGTGCACTAAATAAATAAATAAATGGTGTACTAAATAAAGTGCACTAAATAAATTTATAACTAATTAGAGAGTTTTTAAGATTTTTGCAAGAAAATCAAAGGTTATGGAAGAAACAAGATTTTCCCATTGATTATTAGGATCACTTTCTTAGTTTCAGGTTGTACAATCATTTTTTATGGTTCTGAACTGTGATGAGGACTGTCTATTATCTTCCAAGTACATAGTATTCAGAAGTAGATATTTGAATTAAGAACTGATATCATCTACACAAAGCTAACTGATGTATCATCAAGATATTGGCACATTTCTGTTAGTTTTGGAAGCCTAGAAAAACAACTAATAAAAAGTTATAAACTAACATGGAAATAGGGTCCTCTGCTGAAGGAATCCTTGATATCTGTTCTGAATTTTACCAGATAAGTTCAACTAAATAAGCTTTCCTAGATTTCAGGATTCAGCCTTTGATGAAGAGTATGATTCCCTCCTACACAGTACATGTAATAGGTTCTTGCACTTTTTTCTTCTCTACCCAAGGGTTCTAACTTAGATACCATCACACGCTAGTGTGAATTAATAGTTTCTAAGGCTATTTACCTGTCAGATTTATTCCCATTGAGTTTCTTGAGAACAACCTCTCTATCAATATTTCGCATTTTCTTTGATATTTAAATTCTAAAATTTCCTTCTGATAAAAATGGTGAGTAGATAGGTTTTTACTACACAGAAACAGAACACTTGAGGTTAACACAATTTAAACCAAATCAGGAGTCTTTTTAAATAGAGTCAAGGAAGAATTGTAAAACTGCAGTATTTTTTTTAATGGAGAAATTTATGAGAGATATCCCCATAAATGTTAAAAGAAACATTTCCCCAAATTTGTTATTTGCTGAACAGTGAGTTTGTTTAGCATTTTATTTTATTATTATTTTTTTAAGACATGTACACCCATGGTGGATTCATGGCAATATATGGCAAAACAAATACAATATTGTAAAGTTAAAAAATAGATACATAAACTAATTAAAAAAATATGAACAGTGAGTTTGTATTGACCAGCTCAGTACCTGGTTATCATGTTTAGAAATTTATTCTGATATTAAGTGCTCTTAAAAGATAAACTCAGGTGTACTAAAATTTTCGAGAATTTATTTGACCATAAATCAGTTCCAGTCAAGTAGCACCAAAGTGAAAGTGGCTAGGGGCATTACACCTACAGGAGCTAGGAGAGAGGATTTTATAGTGAAGACACGAAAGCAAAGCAAGAAAACAATTTGATTTGCTATAGCTTAAACAGTTGCCTAACTTGGGTAAGCCTAGCTGGCTGTGACTGGTTGTTCTTAAGTTTCATTTTCTCAGATTCAAGTTGACTGACTCTGGCCTAGGTTCTGGTTTGGTTAAGTAGGCTGCCAAGGCATTAGGGCCACCTCAGTCTCTGGGACTCCTTGTTTAGTTACTTCAACAGTTTATACTCCTTAAAGCTAAAAAAACCAATTGTCCAAATGCAATGAATTTAAGGTAGAACTAGCAATAAGATTTTACATTTTAATTACCTTTGATAAATCAAGCATTCTGTGTTTTTTTTTTATTGTTATATAATTCCTTTACAATGTTGTGTCAATTTCTGCTGTACAACAATGTGAATCAGCCACATGTATACATATATCCCCTCCCTCTGAAGTCTCCCTCTCAACTCCCCAATTCACTTCTCTAGGCCATCACACAGCACTGAGCTTAGCTTCCTGTGCTACACATTTCCTTATGTTAACTGTATATACTTTGCCCATTTCCATAGCTAAACATGAAGAGCACTAGAACTAACAAGGATATATTCCCATTCCTTCAAATAGGGGTGAAATCACTTCTTTAATCTCCTTCAGCCACTTAAAACTATAGTCAAGTGAGCACTTTCACCCTTCACAAAGCAGGGCCTGACTATTCAGAAACTGTCGGTGGACAAAGGTTACTACACAAATCAAGTTAACATAATAAAGTGAAATACAATATACTTATAGTAAGGGGGTGTGTGTGTGTGTGTGTGTGTGTGTGTGTGTATATATGTTTGTGTTTGGGGAGTATGGTTTTAAACAATTGATTACATAACTGAATTAGTTTGTGTTTGTGTTACTGGGCTGATCTCTTTTGCTGTCCTGTTTTTTGAAGAAGTATCAGAGAACTGGCTAAAACATTGTTTTCTTTGGTGAAGTGAATGCAAAGGAAAAATATCCAGATATATGTGGCTTTGTTCTATAACAGGAAGCGAAAATGATGTATAAGTTCTTAAACTAATTGTGTATATGACTTCACTTGCCTAAACATTGATGCTTTTATTTCCCAACTCAGCTTGCATCAATGTTCCTGACTTGGAATCTAAACTGATGCTGCTGCTGTTGCTGCTGCTAAGTCGCTTCAGTCGTGTTCAACTCTGTGCGACCCTAAAGACGGCAGCCCACCAGGCTCCTCTGTCCATGGAATTCTCTAGGCAAGAATACTGGAGTGGGTTGCCATTTCCTTCTCCAAAACTCACAATAGAGGAAAATTATTGTCATTGTGTATCTATTTATACCCTGTATATATCCCAAAGGAACTGAGACAAATGTTTTTTAATTGATCTCTGTATTAAGGTATCACTATAATTTGAATGAGTGTCCAAATGAACCTATTTGAACCAAGTTCAAATAAATGTCTGCCATTAGTGAGGTAATAAAAAGTAGGCCAACGTCTTTCATTAGCATTATCAATAGATTAAATAAGTGAACTCCTGATTCTGAGATTGTGTGTACAACAGAATCACTAAAGTAGATGTACTGAGTGAGAATCTCTAGCAATGGGGTCTTTGTCATATGTATTTTAACAAAACTCTACAGAGCGGATCCTGAAAGATACCACGCTGAATAACAATGAGCTAAATGACATAGGCTCGATCTCAAGTGGAGAAGGAAATGGCAACTGACTCCAGTATTCTTGCCTGTGAAATTCCATGGTCAGGGAAGCCTGGTGGGCTACAGTCCATGGGGTCACAAGGGTCAGATATGACTTAACACCTAAACAACAACAGCAGCAACAACCTCAAGATATTTAGAATTTCACATGAGATCTTTAGATATTTCTAAACATAAAATAAGAGCATGTAAATATGCAGTATTCACTCAATAAGAGACAAATCTTAATGCTGTTCAAAAAGAACATTATGAAACATATTTCTTCATAATCATTTGTTTTTGATAACTTTTCCTGATTATTAAAAAGTGGTCACTATTGAAACATATAAATAGATGAAATTAAATAAGCAAATAGCACTGGAAATAATTCCACTCCAGTATTCTTGCCTGGAGAATTCCATGAACAGAAGAGTCTGGTGGGCTACTATGGTCCATGGAGTCTCAACAGGGTCAGATACGACTTAGCCTGGAAATTAGAAATGTTAATACACTGTCTTTCAGTTCAGTAATTCTATAAATACATACGTGATGGGTTGGTTTGTTGCATTTTTATCTCCCTGAACACCATAGTATTAAGAAAATTTCCTTTGGCATTAATTAGACTTCAAAAATACCGTTTGTAAACACTGCATTTTTCCATCACATGAAAGAGTTGACTAACTGAACAGTTTTTGTATTGTTACTCATTTATGTTTCCAACTTCTGGTGTTTTAAATAATATAATGATAAATCTTATTCTATGAATACTTGTACTAATCTGATTATTTCCTTGTAATATTTTTTGAATGGAATTGAATCAAAGAGATGAAAATATCAAGGCACTCAATATATGCTGCCAAATTGTCTTTGAAGTATTTTGCCAATCTGCACCCACATTAGCAACGTTTGAGAATGATAACACTGATTATTAACTTCTATATCAGTGACAATTTGAAAGAAGGGAATGATATTTGATTGATGTTCTAGTTTGCATTTCTTGGTGATGAGAATTAATCATTTTCTCATGGATTCTTCAGCTAAAAATATTCTTTATTCATTACCAAGAGTAAATTTAAAGGAAAATATTAAGGAAACTCTATCAGTGTTGCAATCTGGCAAAGCTTAAAGCATAGCTGATATGCATAAATTTGTTTTTCTGAATCAAAATCAAATAGAACATAAAATTTTAGGTCATATGCTTGGTATTTTTCAGGTTAAAAGAAATGTATACATTAATTTTAATAAAACATACAAAGTCTTTTCAACTGGCTGAAGAAATATCTCAGTGTTTTAGAATTTATGTGGACCCTATAGCAGAACATTTTAATTAGTCAAGCCTAAGTGACACACAAACATATGGAACTGGCAGTAATCTGGTTGCAGAATGATTGAGCAGTTGTGGGTGAAACAAGTTAAAGAGGATAATCAACATTAATGTTAATTTTTTTTTAGCATTAATGGCTCCTTAGTTCAAAGCTTCAGAGCTTCCAGGTGTCCATCCAGATGCCACACATTAAAATGGCCCTTTGGTGCACAACGAGTCACTCATGCAGGGCACAGAATAGCAACCAGCATGGAAAATTATTCTCAAAATGAAGGCACTGAAGGGACTTGCTTCAATGTGCACATCTTTGACACTCAGGATTAGCTCTGTTTCAATTTAAGAATTTTCTTAAATTTCTAAACCTATTAAGTCTGATCAATTTTTTAAAGCAAAAACATTGTTGTACTTGTATTCCACAATCTTCTTCAAAACTACAGACTGATCCTATAAATACTGCAACAGTCATGTAGCCCAGTATTACACACACATACAACAAATCACACTTTGTTGTCATTGAAAATTATAAACATAAAACAACTTAGCCTAAAGCTGGCTGGATTTTAATTCTGTCTTCAGTAGACCAGACTTGAAAATAGGAATTCAAACGCAGGTTAAAATGGAAGAATTTTTGTTGATTGGCCTGAACAGCCTGACTGCACAAGAATTAATGACCCTTCATTAATCATATGAGGGCATTTTCAAAATTAATGCAGCCACGATGAACAGCATTGATCTAATGCTTTTGAACTTAAAAATGTCAACTAATAGAATATACTTTTGTTTCAATATTTTACCAGTGGTCTCTTTCTGATCAAATTCCAAAGTGAATGTGGTGGTGATTTAGTCACTAAGTCAAGTCTGACTCTTGTGACCCCATGGACTGTAGCCTGCCGGGGTCCTCTGTCCATGGGGATTCTCTAGGCAAGGATACTGGAGTGGGTTGCCATTTCCTTCTCCAGGGGATCTTCCCAACCCAGAAATCGAACCCGGGTCTCCTGCATTGCAGGCAGACTCTTTACAAACTGAGCTACAAGGGAAGCCAAAGTGAATGATGAGCAACAAATGGGAACTAGAGGTAAAAACTCAAAAAAGATACCATGTAGAAGAAATTCAGACTAAAAGTGTATGTGTACAAAGAAATGAAATGCCACTCTCAAATTCCTGGGCTTGTTTATAGACAGTTCTGACAAGGTTGCTCATTAAATATTTGAGAAACACTGGATGGTATCATTTTTTTTTATCATTACATTTTTATCCAATTTATTTTTGACAAGAGTCCCTAAGCCACACCCTGGGGAAAGAGCACTGGGATGACCCAGAGGTATGGGATGGGGAGGGAGGTGGGAAGGGGTTCTGGATGGGGAACACATGTACACGCATGGCAGATTCATGTCAATGTATGGCAAAACCAATACAATATTGTAAAGTTAAAAAATAAATAAATAATTTTAAAAAAAAGAAAAACAAGAAAGAAAAAAAAGGGTGAGCTTACATACAAATCAAAATTTCCATTTTCACTTGAAAAATTGGAAGTTATCATAGCACTGTATCTGGATTTTTGTTCAAGGGAAAAATAGACAAGATAAGTAGATGTAACTGTCTTTAAACAGAGTCTGACCTCTCCACTTTGCCAGACTTGCACTCCAACATAAGTCACTCATTTATTTGATCTGTCTGATCCCTCTTCTGGGTGGTATCATTTTTATTTATACTAGTTCTAGTTTGCATTTCTTGGTGATGAGGATTAATCTTTTTCTCATATATTCTTCAGCTAAAAATATTCTTTATTCATTACCAAGAGTAAATTTAAAGGAAAATCTATCAGTGTTGCAATTTGGCAAGCTTAAAGCATAGCTGATATGCATAGATTTGTTTTTCTGAATCAAAATCAAATAGCACATAAAATTTTAGGTCATATATTTGGTATTTTTCAGGTTAAAAGAAATGTATACATTAATTTTCATAAAACATAAAAAAAGTTTCTTTCCTCACTTTATCCCACTGTTCTTATCCCATGACTTCCTTTATCCCACTGCTGTCTTAAATTTTCCTACAGTATTTACAATTCTCTGAAATTATCTTTATTATTTATATCCCTGGTTATTCCATATTGGATTTTATTGATATTCCCACTTAGTTAAGAACAGTGATTTCTGTGAGACATTTAACCTATGTGGATAATCAGTGTGGATACACTGAATCTGGGCTATTTTTAAGGTGCTAGTATAACCTCCAACAAAAGTCCGTCTAGTCAAGGCTATGGTTTTTCCAGTGGTCATGTATGGATGTGAGAGTTGGACGGTGAAGAAGGCTGAGCGCCGAAGAATTGATGCTTTTGAGCTGTGGTGTTGGAGAAGACTCTTGAGAGTCCCTTGGACTGCAAGGAGATCCAATCAATCCATCCTAAAAGAGATCAATCCTGGGTGTTCACTAGAAGGTCTGATGTTGAAGCTGAAACTCCAATACTTTGGCCACCTCATGCGAAGGGTTGACTCATTGGAAAAGACCCTAATGCTGGGTAGGATTGGGGGCGGGAGGAGAAGGGGACGACAGAGGATGAGATGGTTGGATGGCATCACTGACTCGATGGACATGGGTTTGGGTAGACTCTGGGAGTTGGTGATGGACAGGCAGGCCTGGCGTGCTGCAGTTCATGGGGTCACAAAGAGTTGGACACGACTGAGCGACTGAACTGAACTGAACGGTATAACCTCTTTTTATAACCCCATAGAATACATGCCCAGCGGGCTACATTCCAAAGAGTCAAAGAGAGTTGGATGTGACTTAACAACGGAGCTCAAGCGCAAGCATACATGCTAGATGGAGCTGAAGGAGAATTGTGTTCATGTCGTAGAAAAGATTTTCCAAAGCACACTACCTATATAAAGCAAAGAGAAATATGCCCGTTACCAATCATCTGCCTCCACTGAATCTTTATTCAATGAAAAAGAAAAAAAGTGTTATCAATGGAATATGGCCTATTGGAAAGAAGGATAGAAATGTATCCACAACACAGGTAGAAGCCAGGTTTTGGAAACTAACAAAGACATACTTTTTTAGGGCTAGGAGGGAAAGAAGGCACAAAAATTCTTTAAGGAAGAAGGGGCAGAAATTCTTTAGGACACTCAGAGCCAGAGATAGGCATGTGGCTAGAGAGATGACAGGGTAACAGAAGGAGAAGGAACAGAGGAAGTTAGGGGGTAGAAATTGAAGAAAGGTTAAAAAAAAAAAGACATATGAAACGTGGTGGCCTTATGATTATTACAAATAAAATAGCACACTCAACACTTAGTAAAACTATTGTGACAGTTTAGGGTCACATTGTCCATGTTAAAGGATCATTCTTCTTATATTATTTGACCACATGTGTATTATTCTAAATCATAAAAGGAATTAAAACAGTTTTGAAACCACTATTTTCTTTTTGAGTGAATTTACTTTCTTTTGATAATGTGTGCCAAGTCACTTCAGTCATGTATGACTCTTTGTGACCCCATGGACTGTAGCCCATCAGGCTCCTCTGTCCATAGGATTCTTTTGATAATACTATTCCCTATTATGCTGCAACGGATCTCTTAGAGCCATTATCTATATGATAATATTTTCATAAAAAGGTGATACAGGACAAACTAAGTATATTCAATGTAAGTAGATGCATTTTATCTCAAAGAAAGCAGATATTCACATCTGGAATAAGTATCGTCTGGAATACTTCAGTTCAGTTCAGTCACTCAGTCATGTCTGACTCTTTGTGACCTCATGAACCGCAGCACGCCAGGCCTCCCTGTCTATCATCAACTCCTGGAATTTACCCAAACTCATGTCCATTGAGTTGGTGATGCCATCCAACCATCTCATCCTCTGTCATCCCCTTCTCCTCCTGCCTTCAATCTTTCCCAGCATCAGGGTCTTTTCAAATGAGTCAGTTCTTTGCATGAGGTGGCCAAAATATCGGAGTTTCAGCTACAATATCAGTCCTTCTAATGAACATCCAGGACTGATCTCTTTAGGATACACTGGTTGGATCTCCTGGCAGTCCAAGGGACTCTCAAGAGTCTTCTCCAACACCACAGTTCAAAATCATCAATTCTTCGATGCTCAGCTTTCTTCACAGTACAACTCTCACATCCAGACATGACTACTGGAAAAACCATAGCCTTGACTAGATGGACCTTTGTTGACAAAGTAATGTCTCTGCTTTTTAATATGCTGTCTAGGTTGGTCATAACTTTCCTTCTAAGGATACTTAAATTAGTCCATTTTACAGCCACAAGAACTTCAGCCACAGTCACTGCAGGAAATAGCCAGCATCTAATAGGCTCCTTTATGTTCACCTTATTTAAATATATGGCCAAAAGCTCATCTGTTATCACATTTGTTTTCCCAGTATTACACAGCATTGTCCCTATAAAACCTTGAGAGACACTGAGAGGTAGCTAAATGGCCCACCTCAAGTAACATGTTTACTGGAGTGACTGGTCACCAATGATATTGAACTAGAAGCTGGTGCCCTGACTCTTGAACTGGTGGTTTGGACATGCCTATGCTTTGTGGATATATTATTATTCACATAATATTATCAGCACGCTTCATTTATTGCTACAAACAGACTGTTTTTGTTAAAACTCAATTTCATTTCAGGGGAAGGACATATTGAAAGGAAAATTGTACAAGATTCTTTTGCTTACGATGCACTTTTTATGAGAAAAATGTGCCTCAAAACCAAAATATTAAAGACAGTGAAGTTCAACTGAATTACTGAATTCAGTGAATGTAACTAAATTACTTTACTGTACACCTGAAACTAACACAAAATTGTAAATCAACTATATTGCAATAAAATTTTTTAGAGAAAGAAAACAAACAAAAAAAACAAACCAATGCATTTAAAATACAGTGAAGTAGAGAGTATTACCAGTAACAGTCTGCATAAAGGTAAATAATTTTTCATCTTTAACATTTGACCACCAGAGCAAAGGAATATACTTTAAATTCAACAAATACTATTTCTTTTAACTGAATATAATAGATACATTTAACATACAGTAAACCACATATTTAAAGTTTACAGCTTGACCAGATATACACCTGTGAATTCATCACCATTTTCAAAGGAATTAATATATCCACCACTCTCAAAAGTTTCTTGTGCCTTTCTGAGGTCTCCTCTCCTGCCATTCCAAATGCCATCCCATTTCCAGTCAACCGCTGCCCTACTTTATGCCTTTACAGATTGGTTTGCATTTTATAGAATTTTATATAAATGAAATAATACAGCACATACTATTTTTTCTGGCTTTTAAAATTCTGCATAATTATTTTGAGATTCACTCATTTATTTGCATGCATGCAATAATTTATCCTTTTTATTGATGAGTAGTATTCCACTGTATGGAGATACCACAACACATTTAAGCATTTATTTGTTGATAGACATCTGGGTTGTTTCAAGATTTGAGGCTATTACAAGTGAAGTTCCTGTGAACATTCATGTACATGTATTGGGGTGGACTTATGCTTTCATTTATCTTGAGGAAATATCTAGGAATTATATGACTGGATCATATGATAAGACTAACTTTTGGAAAGTGAAACAATTTTTGAGTGTCTGTATTATTTTATGTTTCCATCAGCAGTATCTGAGAGACACTAAGTCTTCACATTCTTTTCTAAAATCGATGTCTTTTTAATTTGAGCCATTTTAGTAATTTTTGGAGGTATCACATGGTGATCATAATCTGTATTTCTCTAATGATGTTAAAGGTCTTTTCCTGTGCATGTTTACCATCCATCTATCTTCTTCTGTGAGGGGTCTATTCAAGCCCTTAGCTCACATTTTTGTTGGGCTGCTATCCTCTTATTATTAAGTTTGGGAACTCTATATAATCTGGATACTTTTTTCAGATATATGACTTGAAAATATGTCCTTTGAGTCTATGGATTGCCTTTTCATTCTCTTAATGCTGTCTTTCAAGAGCAAACATTTTCAATTTTAATAAAGTTCAATTTATCAATTTTACTGCTATATATTGTTACTTGGTAGCTAAGAAATCTTTGACTAAACAAAGATCACAAAAACTTTTCTCCTAGGTTTTCTCCCAGAACTTTTTAGTTTTAGATTCCACCTTACAGTGTGTAATACAATCTCAGTCAATTTTTGTATATAGTATGAGATATGAAGTGCAATGTTTTGGTTCTGCATATATATGGAAGTGTTTCAGTATTATTTTTGAAAACACTAATACTTATCCACTGAATTGCTTTTTTATTTTTGTCAATAATCAGTTGTTCATATATGTATAGACATTTTTGGGGTCTCTTCTCTATTCTATTAATCATCCATCTGTCTTTATGACAATCTCACGCTGTCTTGATTAATACAGCCTTATAATTTAAAAATGTGTCTTGAAATCAGGAAGTGTTATTCCCCCAGCTTTGAGATCTGATTTCGAAGTTGTTTTGGCACTCTATATCCTTTGCATTATTGTATGATTTTAGAATCAATTTATCAATTTTTAACCCCTCATAAATGACTTCTGGGATTTTTATTGTGATTGTATTAAATCTAAAGATCAATTTAACCCATGAACAGAGTATGTATCTCCTTTTATTTAGGTCCTTATTGGTTTTTCTCAACAATATCTTATAGTTTTCATTGCATACGTATTTTACATATTTTGTCATATTTATATCTAACTGTTTCTTATTTTGATGCTATGGTAAGTGGTATTATTTTGCAATCTCCAAATGTTCATTGCTAGTATACATAAATGCAGTTGATTTTGTATATTGATCTCACATCTTGCAAAATTGCTAAAATCAATTATTATTTCTAGCTTCTTTGTAAATTCCATTAGTTTTTTTAAATATATGCAATCATATAATCTACAGATAAAGATAATTTTTATTTCTTTGTTTCCAGATGCCTTTTACCCTTTGACTTGAATTGCTGAACTGACTTGAGCTTCCAGTATACTGTTGAATAGCAATGGTAGATCAGAAATACTTTCTTAATATTGGGGGAAAGCACTCAATCTTTTACCATTAAGTGTGACTTTAATTGTAGGTTTTTCATTTCTGCCTTTTATCAGGTATAAGAGATTTCCTTCCAGTTCTAGTTTACTGAAAGCTTCTGTTAGGAATTGATGTTATAGCTTGCTAAACTTTTTTCTGCATTGACTGGAGTGATAATATGGTTTTTCTCTTTTACTGGTTTAAGTTATATTGATTGGTTATTTTAAAAATTAAACTGACCTTGCATTCTAGAGATAAATTCCACTTCAGTTCAGTTCAGTCGCTCAGTCGTGTCTGACTCTTTGTGACCCCATCAATTGCAGCACGCCAGGCCTCCCTGTCAATCACCAGCTCCCGGAGTCCACCCAAACCCATGTCCATTGAGTCAGTGATGCCATCCAACCAACTTAGTCATTAGTTAATATTCTTTCATATATTATTGAACTTGATTTCCTAATATTCTGTTTAGAATATTTACATCTGTGTCCTGAGGTTTACTTTTCCACAGTTACCTTTCCTTCTAAAGCGTTTATATGATTTTGGTAACAGGACTTCAAGAACAGCACAGTAGCTTGAAGGTGAGATAGTGGTATGAGCTCATGCACTTTGTGGTACCCCACAAAAATGGTAATTTTTACTCTAAGAAAGATGGGGATCCACTTTGGGGGTTGAAAAAAAAAGTGCATGATCTGTCTTATGTTTTAAAACATTTATTCTACAGTCTTGAGTGAATATATTATGGAATAAGATGATATATATGGACAGATAAGTAGGGAGGTTACTGAATAATCTGGGTGAGAAATGATGGGCCTTGGACTTGGGTAGTGATAATGGATGAGTGAGGCATAATCAGATTCTGATTGTACACTCAAAGCAGAGCTGACAATATTTGCTTGTATATAAAGGCAATAAGAAAAATACAGGAGTCAAAGTGGGATCATTGTTTGTAACCTCAGTGGTTTAAATAAAGTATCTACCATTAAGGACTCAGATGTAATCCAAACTCCACATATGAATTTAGCATGTCCAGTTCAGTTCAATTCAGTCACTCAGTCATGTCCGACTCTTTGCGACCCCATGAGCTGCAGCACGCCAGGCCACCCTGTCCATCACCAACTCCCGGAACCCATCCAAACTCATGCCCATTGAATTGGTGATGCCATCCAACCATCTCATCCTCTGTCATCCCCTTCTCCTCCTGCCTTCAATGGTACCCTGCATCAGGGTCTTTTCAAATGAGTCAGCTCTTCGCATCTGGTGTCCAAAGCATTGGAGTTTCAGCTTCAACATCAGACCTTCCAATGAACACCCAGGACTGATCTCCTTTAGGAGATTTAGCATGTAGGCTGTATTTAAAAAAAAAAAACTAAAACTATGAGGACACCTATAGTGTGAGTCTAGAGAAGAGAGGAATTCTAAGATCTGCCACTGATGTTTACAGGAGTCCAGACACATTGTGAGAGTTTTTCATATGTTATTTTGTGGCCATTAACAGTATTTTACAGTTTTGAGATTACACTAGAAATGCATCCAAGTTGACTCAGAAGATACCAAAGAAACAAGCCGACACATAACACTTTAGATTTCTATTTGGGGCTTCCCTGGTAGCTTAGTCAGTAAAGAATCTGCCTGCAGTGAAGGAGACCTGAGTTCGATTCCTGGGTTGGGAAGATCCCCTGGAGAAGGAAATGGTAACCCACTCCAGTATTCTTGTCTGAAGAATCCCGTGGACAGAGGAGCCCATGGGGTCACAAGAGTTGCTAAGCAACTAAATGACTTAATGATAGGACTTAGCCACTAAACCATAACCAGTCATGCACTATATTTAGATTTTTTAACACTTGGCAGCATTATTGGATGAATATCAAGAGTGAAGGCTTTTGCTAACTTATGACTCATTAGGATATTTCTGATTCAATGTGATTTTTTAAAGCAGAGGTTTTTTCCTTTCTGCTAGTCCAGACTAATAATTTTGTATTTCAGGTTTTCATTACCAATGACATGATAGGCCATGAACAAGATAAATAAATCTGGCAGATAAAATGAAAATGGAAGTTTCATTCAATTTAAATAAACAGTTTCTCAATTATATACAAGCACAATAGCAATACCTACAATCATGAACAACTTTCTGTACATCAGAGTGAAAACAGATTTTTCAAGTTTCAAGGAGTCTTCCTGTTCTCAGTCAGTTGAAAAGACAAAGCTAACAAATAAACTCCATCACTGTCATTTGCTTCAAACATACCCAACTGAGAAAAGACCTCTATTTTTTTTTACTCACTTGATTTGAATTTTATAATTCAGAAAAGTACTGTATAATTTCAGACTACTGTCTGAAATTCACACTATTGTCTAAGTAACTATAGACTTACTTAGAAGTAGATAAATAAATGTTTTAAAGTATACAGGTACTAATTTTTGACATGGAATGCGATGCTATTGATTACTTAGATATGACTACAGACAAAAGTATTGGTAGCCACAAGTTCTACTTCACTACCTTTGCATTATTTTTATACTTGGTGATTCTCAAAGTCTCTTGACTTGAACCATCAACTTCTTAGAAACAGGCAGCGTCAAGCCCACTTCAGACCTTCTGAGTCAGTAGCTCTGGGGCAGAGCACCAGGATCTGTGTTTTATCAAGCCCCTTAAATGATTTTGATTTAAAGTTTGAGAACCACTGAGCTAGATTAAACACTCATGGAAGAAGAATAAAATGAAGGAGAAAGAGGAGAAGGAAAAGAAGATTATCCTGTATTAATGACAACCTTATGTGAACTAGATATTTCTTTAGAGACTTTACATATATTTTTGGTTTTACAATCATCTTGCAAGGTAGCTATTGTTATCCCAATTTAACAACAAGTAAAGTCAATGTCATACAGGTTGAAATAAAAAATTTAAAAACCATTTCACTTTTCTAAATATACTGATGTTTTTCTTATTCTATGTTTCATTAACTTTCAGGGAAAAAAATTTCATAGAAAAACTTCAAATCTGTACAAAATAGGAAAGCAGAAGCATGCACTGATGTAAATACTTTCTCAGGACTTTTCTGGGCTGTTAAATTTTTGTAGTCAAGTGTCAGCTTAATTCAGTGATATTGCATTGTTAAGGATCCTACTGAAATTAAGAATCAAACTGATATAGTCTATAAATATTAGAAGCCAGTAGCTGTAAGACTTGCTTAACAGATCATCTTTATTCTCAGTGAAAGGGGAAAAAGTTAACTAAGAATACAAAACAAATTTGTAAGTAAAAGGAAAAATTCAAAAGACTTTTAAAGCATATCATTTTTAAAATTTTCAGATAAGCATAGTAGGTGCAGGTTAACTTTTCCTTAGAAAAAGTATATAAAGAAAAAATGTAAGCCTTCATTTATGAAACAACATTCACTTGAAATAGAGAAAAATATGGACACCGAATGTCCATTGCATCTAAAAATGCCACAAACATTCAATAATAATTTTTACTCCAATCTATCAATGTCACTTTGACTTACTTCTCAATAAAAGTTAGGACACAATCTCTTTCAAAAAGGCAATTCTGTTATAAATTTTCTGCCCATGATACATTTCTTGGTAGCCCACAACTAACTGCCCCTTGGATGCAGTAGATGTTCAAGTGTGCTAATGTAACTATGAATATAATGCTGGGAAGCTCTTTGCAAAAGATAATTCATTTGAGTCATGTCAGCATCAATATATATTTTTACTTTCTGAGTCATTCTCAATAACAATAAGAACAGAAATCATAGTTAGGGGTTTCCATACTCACCAGCTGTTACTAAGCAAATCACAGAACAACCTGATGTGTAAATACAGGTCATGACTTGGAGTAGAATGCAGAAATAAAATTCAGGTGGACGCATGCAGAGGATGTACACCTAAGGAAAAGAAATATTTTGATAGACAAGCCTTAGTCTGTTGTGCCAGAAATATTTGGAAACATTCTCCAGTTTTCTGACTTCATGTGTTGGCTTAGAGAAATAACTTGAATCAAATATTAAATACATAAAAATGCCCTGAGGAAACTAACACTTTGTTACAGGTTAAACATTTTTTTTTCTTTCTCTCCTGTCTTCGTTTTTGTGCTCTTAACTTGGAAGAAAATCTCAAGACTCTGAAATAAATCATTGGAAGAGAAATAAGTGAATGAATTCCTATTAACCTCTTTTAATCAGTTTCTGTCTTTAAAGTAATTGAAGAGGGCAGGGAGGGACAATGAGGCAGATCACAGAGGATTTTGAGGGCAGTGTAACTCTTCTGTGTCATATTGCAATGGTGGATACATGCCATTATATATATTCAACCAAACCAATAGAATGTGCAACCCAATGGGTGAACTCTAAGGTAAACTACAAATCTGAGTAACAATAATGTGCTGATTCAAGTTCATTGATCATAGCAAATGTACCACTGTGGTACATGATGTCCGTAGGAGAGTTTGTACATGTGTGGTGACAGGGGGTATATGGGAACTGCCTGTATGTTTCACTAAAACATCTCTAAAAAATAAAACTTATTAATTTAAAGGGGAACACACGGAAAAAAAAGAAGTATCAGAAAAAAGTATGAAGATAAAATATTTTATATAAAATATTTATGCTTTGATAATATCTATACTTTCTAAACTCTGTTTTCTAACTTTTTTTAAAAAATGTGTATTATGTAAATTCAGTAATTCTAAATAACTCATTTAAAAGAAAAAACATTGGTATATGTTCTACGTCAAGTACCATCTAAGGTACTAAAGATTCACTGATTAATCAAATGTGGCCATAGCTACTATGAAGCAAATATATTTGTGGGTGTATCAATCAAAAAAATAAAAGCAGTGGATAAATGGTGAATCCATTAACTTGTGGTCTCCTGGTTTTTTTATTTTTGGCCTCACTGCACAGCTTTTGTGATCTTATTAATAGTTCCTCGATTGGGGATGGAACCTGTGTTCCCTCCAGTGGAAGAGCCTGGAAATCCTTGCTTATATTGCTTTATTTTAAAATATTTAAGGCATGTCTCCTAGATATATCAATCACATAAAGATAATAGACATTATTTTTCACAGATTTCTTGTTCCTTATATTGTCATTTAAATTGTGGCGTTCTACACCCTCTCCTCTGAATTATTTCATTATACCATATTAGCTTTATCTTAAATGCCAATGACTTGCAGAACAATCTCTCCAGATAAGATCTACCTCACATTAAGGAAAATTTATTGGTGCTTCCAACACTTATATACCCTTGCCTATTTTCTTCTTCTTCCTGCTAGGATCTGTGACTCTCTGCCTGAGGGCAGAGTTTGTTGGCAGGAGCATGCTAGAGCCTTGTAGGAAGGTCAGGCCACAGGTGTGATGAGAAAGGTTCAAGGATGAAGCCTCAACCAATTACAGAGCAGGTAGTGGATAAATACCCCAGCAGCCTTGTCCTTCAGGGGGAACCACTCTGAGGCATGTTCTACACAGTTTGTCATCAGATCAACCCAAGTGGGACAAAACCCCAGTTATGCTGCACAGGTAACTTGTTAATAGCATCCTGTTTATTAACTTACTTCTCTTTCCATTCTCACTTCTCTACTCCTCTCAGTGTTTACTGAGATTAATTCCCATATAAATGATTTGTATACAAAGCCAAGTCTCAAATATCTATCTCTTAGGCCCATATATCTGGATGTCCTATAGGCAGCTAATTTTCAAAATGTACAAAACCAAACTCATCTTCTCCGGATATCTGGACTGAATATTTTAGATATCAATAAACAGTGCCAACATTCACACTGATAAACAACATTGAGTATCATTTTAGATTCTACTCTTTTCTTTATCCTCCAATTCCCGTCACCAAAACCTTTCAATTCTAACTTTTCAGTATGTCCCAAATCTACCCATTTTCTGCATTAGTGTGACCTATACCTTAGTTCAGGTTCTAACCAATATTGATGAACTGCATCAATCGGTCTTCTCTATAGAAGATCCATTTATCAGTATCCTAACTCCTTCAATCTTATGCCAGCCCCAATAGCCCCAGTATACACACTATAGCATGACACTGATCTTTAGGACAGAAGGAAGGGAAGAAAAAAAGGAAGAAAGGGAATGAGGAAAGAAGGAAGAGAGGATAAAAAGAGAGATGAAAAAAAGCTTATTATCAATTTTCTTAAAACCAAACAATGACTGTACATTACTTTCAGGTTAAAATTCAAGTTCCACGAGCGTGGTATACCAGCTATCTGCAGTCTTTCCTGAACAAAAATTTCAGTCCATCCACTTGACACCATAATTTCACTGAATACTGTACAATTCACAAAAGACTCCATGCTGTCCTTTACCCCAATGTTTTCAAAGAATTTGTCCTAAAATAAGACAGACTCAGAGACCACACTCTGTTTCTTAAAGCTAACTCATTAATTAAGGCTCAATTCTACTGTGACCTGTTTGATGACATCTTTTATGATTCACTTCAAATCCAAAGACTGACTTAGGTGTGCTTTCCGTTTGCTCATATTGTGCCATGTGCAAGACACCAAGCAAAATATTGGGGAATATATGAAAATAAAATATAGTCCCTGCTTTCACAGAATACACAGTCTAACATACAGTCTAGAAATACATACATACATCCAGTACAAATTGAAGAAATTTATTTGAAGTGAGGTGTGAAAAAAAATTCACTGAAAAGTACAAAAAATAAGATTTCTAACAAAAAATATCCAGAATTTTCAAAGCTGATTTTTTACAAAATGATTTTGGAATTATAACTTGACATTTCAGTACCCTCAGTAATTATGCATGTAAAATATAAGCCGTTTATTTATAACATCCTGCCTAGAAACAAAGAAAGAGAGGGGCATTTAGGAAAATAAATGGTTTTCAACTGAAGAAAAATATTAATAGTCCTAAATTATTGAATATTGAGGAGTGCTTGCAACATAGATAAGAATTACAAGTTATGAATTGTTTTAGAGATAGAAATTCATTTCCTGTTTTATATTTATTGAACATTTTAAAAGAGAAAATAATAGAACATTAAATAAATATAGCACTGCATTATGAAAAATTAGGAAATACTTTACACACACACAAAAAAAAGACAATCTCTTCAAACTCTAGTAGAAGGAATGGTTAGTAAAGGAAAATTTGTGTGTGTAAGGTACTCTGGAGAAACCAATTGATAGAACTGGAACCATAATTTCTCATGTTTCCAATCATCAAATAGAAGTTGACCTTGGTGCCCTCAATCGTCTCTGTCCGAATTTTCCCATTTGAGTTAATAAAGCTCTGTATAAATTTGCCAACACAAGCTGCAGCCCAAAGCCCTGGTGTAATTAGTTGATGTATTAATTTGCCAGCTAGATGTGAATTGAGCATTACTATCATGGATTATAATGCCAACCACTAGCAGTAAAAGCCCTAAAGGAGGTTTAAAAAATATAGGTTATATTCAGTCTTGAACTATTCAATGAAATTTTTAACATAGTCGACAAGCAATTTTCTATAAGGAGAGTCCTCTCAGCAGAAAAGCTGGCATCCAGTACCATAAACAAACATGCTTGACGAATTAGACATCAGCAACACCACAACTATCACAGAAAAAAAAAAAAGAATGAAAAGAAAAATGCTACAATAAAACTATTCCACAGTAATTTAACTCAAATATTCTGTGCTACTAATGTATTATTAAAATTCCATTTAGCTAAATGTTAAATCTACAAAGAGAGAATACGTAAACTGTTGCATTTGATTTACATTTTTTCTTAATTTTTGTATCTTCCCATAATGAAAGTATTATTTTATGTAAATTAGAAAAAATAAATACAGCCATTAATATTAAAAAACATAATTTAGTTAGATAAATGCAAGTCATCAATAACCTCACTGTAAACAAAAAATTGAATCAATCACAAATACAATTTGGAAAATACCTTTAAGAGTCAACTTCATAGGAAAATGGATGAGAAATTCATTAATCTATTTCTCCCCCCTCCCTTTTACTGCCTTGTCTTGAGTACTTCATTTAAATTTTGCATTACGATATAGGCACAAATATGACATACAAGACCACAGCAATATGTCACTGAGAATTGTGCCTCAGACACATTAGAGACTTAAATATTGTGGAAAGAAGAGTTAAATGAATGAGTATTGAGCTCCAGTATTGCCCATAAGAAGCTAATGACATGACACAAATATATAATGAATACAGATAGTTGATCTCATGAATAGGTTGTTTGGACTCATTGCCAAAAGAAGAATTAATGTTCTATTTCAGGCCATAGAATTAATACACACATTTGGGAAGCACAAGGTAAAACCTACAAGATGCAAGGGACAAAAGTCAACAGAAAAATATTCTTCTCACCTCATCCCAACCCAAGCCAGAATGAAAGGACAAAGTCATTAGAAAAATAAACTTTGTTCTAGACAAAGTTTAACCAATGGCTTTAGAATTTACTAATAAAAACACAAAATATCCATAATAATCAGCTTCAACAAGTCTGTTGGGTTTTTTTCACTGACTTACATTGTTTCCCATTGAGAATGTGGCCTGGGGAACCTATTTGATTTCCTAATGCCCAAGAGATTCTTATCTCCTAACTTGAAATAAACAAACAAATGTGGTTTGTAAGACTCAATCTACAGAGGGCAATAGTATCTTGAAAAACTGTAACATAAGTTACCTGTAATCATGTTAGGGAAGTGAAATTCTAACCTGCAATCTGTCAACATGTAAGATTCCAGAACCCAAGTCATGATTCCAGTCTCTTCCCCAAACCTAAGTTTCTTATGGTTACATTTATCTCAGTATCTGTATCTACAAATTGTGTTTACCTAGCGCTAACCTAGATGCAAGGCTTAATCTTATCATAGTTACATGGAAATGATCCCCAAACACCAACAATTGCAGAAATTTCATATTTTATTAAAGACTTGAGGGGATGCAGCAAAAGTGAGATAGGACATAGCAATGCATGTATACTGCGTGTTCAGTCATTTCTGACTCTGCAGACCCATGGACTGTAGCTCGCCAGGCTCCTCTGTCCATGGAATTTCCCAGACAAGAATTCTGAAATGGGTTACCATTTTCTACACTGGGGGATCTCCCCAACTCAGAACCTGGGTCTCTTGCATGTCCTGCATTGGCAGGTAGATACTTTACCACTGGGCCACCTGGGAAGCCCAGGACAACGTAATAGTCTTTCACCATTACATTTATTCTATTCCTTTTTCTCTTTCTCTCCATGGCCCAATTATCACTAAGTGTAGCAAATAAACTCTTCACTTTATCTTATACTGATTTTCTGTATATTTTGTACTGATCTCCCTTTTTTTTTTTTTTTTAATTTTCCAAGCCACAAGAAGACAAACAACAGAATAGATTTTTCCTGATATTTTTTCCCCTACCAAGAAATAGGAGTAAAATAATCCAGTGTTCTGGCTATATACAATTTGTCATCCCTGGTCACAAATCCTTTTTATGAATATTCCTTCTTATCCTTTCTTTCTTCTTTTGTTAGCCCCATTGTATGTACATTATATATTTCACAGTTGTCTCATAGTTCTTAAGTATTCCTTTCTGTTTTTACTTTCAGTCTCTTATCTCCTTGGTTTTCATTTTGGGTAGTTTCTGTTGAAATATCCTCAAACTCAGACATTCTGTCCTCAGGTATGTCTGATCTATTAACCAGGGGCTTCTCTGGTGGCTCAGATGATAAAGAATCTGCCTGCAATGCAGGAGACCAGGATTTGATCCTTGGGTCAGGAAGGTTACCTGGAGAAGGAAATGGCTGTCCACTCAAGTATTCTTGCCGAGAGAATTCCATGGACAGAAGAGTCTGGTGGGCTACAGTCCACAGGGTCACAAAGAGTCAGACATGACTGAGCAACTAACACGTGACTGAGCATCATTTATTTCTGTCACAGAATTTTTATCTCTAGCATCTCTTTTTTATTCTTTCTTAAACTCTCCATCTCACCATGTATGTTACCCACCTCTTCTTGCATGTTGTCTACTTTTTCCTTTAGAATCCTTAGCATACAAATCATAGTTCTTTTAAATGCATAATCTAATCATTTTAACATTCTTTCCATATATGAGTCTGGTTCTGTAGCTTGCTCTCTCTTGTCAAAGTATGTTTCTGCCTTTTAATAGACCTTATAATATGTTGTTGAAAACTAGGTGAAAGGAACTATAATAAATAGGTGTTTAGTAATGTGGCAGCAAGTTGTGGGGAGAGGGGAGCATTCTGTAGTCCTTGATTAAGTCTCAGCCTTTTAGTGAGCCTGTGCCCCTGAACTGTGAACTTCACAGTGCTTCTCAGTTTCCCCCACTTCCTTAAAGTAGGACAAGATGGCTACAGGGCACTAGAGTTGAGTATTTCTCTTCCCCCAGGTTAGTTAGGCTCTCATCAAATCCCAACAGCTAAGGCTCTAGTAAAATAATTTCTCTTGAAGGCAGGCTTTATTAAGTATAGCATTCTCTAACATGTTTCAGATGGTTACTTTTCCCCTCCTCCTGCTGGAAGCCCATAAAGATTTTTCTCCAACCTTTATGGTTATAACCTGGCAGATCCTGGAGGTAAAACTCATGGAAATATGGGAATATCTGCCGTTCTCAAACTTGATGCCCACTGGAGTATTTAACTCTGACTTGCCTACAATGAACCTCCAGCAATTTGTCAGTTAGGGTTTAGGTTTTTGTACTTCAGTAGTAGTTCCCACTGAAGTTTCTGCTCTGGGAAATTGTTATTGTCTATATCTGCCTGTCTTTCCCATGTTCGGAGCAGTAGTTTGCCTTGTGATCTTAACTCTCTGATGGATCAATGAAGAGTTGTTAATTTTCAGTTTGTGCAACTTTTTACCTGTTGCTTGGGTGGAGTGATAACTTTAAAGGACCTTACATGCTGGACTGGAAACCGGAAGCCACTCAAATCCTTTTTCTAATTTTCTCTCTCTTCATCTGAATTCATCTGAGTGGCTGAACTCTGCAGTCTATGTCATGATGGTACTTTGCCTCTGCTTAGGTTTGATCAATGAGAGATGCAGTTATCATAGGATTAAATGAGACAGGAAGGTCTGTTTTTTTCCCATTTTCCCCTCTGTTTCATTGCAATGTCCCTGGCAATAATTCAGCATTCCATCAACTAGCCCTTTCACCTGAGCAGTCCTCCTCCTCACCAACTCTCTGGGCTAGAATATCACTCCATCTTCTTGTCCCAGGAAAACCAGTAGTAGCAAATGTCTCCCTTCATTGCAGATCTGTGTGTCTCACCATCAATGTGTATTCCTTGCAATAATTCGCTCACTAAAATCATCTTCATTTGAACTATTTGGGGTGAATTCTACTTCTAACTGCAATCAACTAAACAGAAATAGGACACAGAACAATAATGCAACTAAGTGTTGGCTATTTCTTGACTCTTTGCCATTCCACTTAGATGTAACAGAGGGATCGTCATGGTGTTGTAAGAATCACAAATATTTTAACAAAAAAGTTAAGAAAAGGTGTATGAGTTTAGAGAAATTGAGTTAAAATCTCATAAGTCTCTTATATCCAACTTTCTGGAATCAAATTGGCTATGTTTAAATAAAGTCGATTTAATTTTCAAAAGATCTGTGGCTCACCCTGGTAATCCCATATGCACACCTGAGGTTACTATTTACTATTATTTTTAGTAAGGAGTTGACTAGAACTGAGTTGGTAGAACAATGAAGATACATGGCACTAAAACAACTCTTGTCAAAGTTACTTTCATGCTGCCAAACATTCTTCATCTCACTTGCTTTAAAGCCAGCTTCAGAGATGGCCACCAGTTCTTGAAATAGTCTCTTCTCTGGGCATCACTCTCTCCAGGAGTTCCTTCTTCTGAACTGACTGATTTGCAGTAGTAGGTTGTAGCTCAGCCTCATTTGCTCTCTCTTACTTCTCGTCTTTGACTTGCTCCTCTTCTTCTCCTGTTATAGTCCTCCTTTGGTAAGTGCATTCAATCACGTGTGTGTGTGTGTGAAAGTCACTCCATTGTGTCTGACTCTTTGCGACTTCATAGACTATACAGTCCATGGAATTCACCACTCCAGAATACTGGTGTGGGTAGCCGTTCCCTTCTCCAAGGTATCTTCCCAACCCAGGGATCAAACCCAGGTCTTCCACATTGCAGGCAGATTCTTTACCAGCTGAGCCACAACGGAAGCCCTTCAATCACGTGACATTGAAATAAACACATACAAAGAGGTCCAGATTTGCATATTTGTCTTTTTCCTTGACTTTGTACTCAGATATCTCATATGTCTCAAATATAACCCACTCCAAATAGAACAAACCTTGCTCCTAAAATTTTTCCCAATTGAATAATTCATGTCAGACTTCAACTTCCCAAGCCTGAAATTAAAATCATCCTTAGTTTCTCTTCTCTGATTTCACCCCATTTACATCACACCCAACACATCAACAATTCAGATTTATGATTCTGATTCTAAAACTTATCTCAATTTCATCCTCTTCTCTTTACCTCTAGTGACAGCTTCCTAATCCAGATACCAATATCCCTGGCCAAGTTTAAGTAAACAACTCTAAACAGAATCAATGCTTCCATTCTTACACTCCTCAAATTAATTTTCCAAAGAGCAGAAAGTATGTCCTTAAAACTTAAATTGGATAATGTCACTTCCTTTCAAAGCCTTTGCATTGCACTTAGAATAAAACCCTAGGCTTCTTCTATGGCCTATAGGACCTATCTGTTTTAAACATTAACCTATCTCAGTCATAACTTCCTAGAATATCACATTCTCTTCCCACTGCAGCTACGTACATGCTTCTCTCAGTTGCTAAAAGAGCCAAGCTCTTCCATGCTCAAAGTTGTTGAACATGATGTTCCATCTGCTGAAAACATTCCCCTTTCTCTTTGCCTAACTAGTTCCATTTCATGAGTTAATCTCTTTGAAATGTCACTGTCAAAGATATATCTTCTTTATCCTTGTTTAAATTTAGGTTAGATTATAAGAAAAGAATAAAAAATTCCTACCCAGTATCATCCATCTCAGTACTATGTTTTTTTTAATAGCACTTGACTAAAACTTGTAATTCATTATTTCTTGTTTCCTTATCTTATTGTCTACTTCTCCCACTAGAATGCAACCCAAAAGGGCCAGAGATCATGTTTACTCAATATTCATAAAACTATTCTCTTTGTGTGCATGTGTTTAATTAATCTGCCATCTTGTATTTTCATTGCTAAATAATTTATTTTATCTTCTTCAGAAAAATCTACTGTCACCAACATAATTTTCTACTCTTCTATTCACTCAGTATGACTGATGAATAATGTACTTGGTGAAAAAGTTCAGGGCAATTGGCTTTGAGGAGGTTTAAATAGCTTCTTTAAATATTTATTCTTCTTCCAATAAATTCAGTTCACTGAAATTATCAAATATGTACAAATTACACTCAAATATAAAGTTTGGTTCTTATATTTGATCAATAATTAGTTTTTCTTATATCTTGTTTGTCAAACAACCCACTTAAAATATCTTAAGAATCTAATAATCAAGGCTATGTTCTTTAGTGCATTCTCTTTACAGATAAAATTGTAAAGAGATAAACTTTACAGAAAAAATAAAATTAGTTTGCTTTTTTAAATAACATAGGATCTAGATCAGTATGCATGAATGCTGACTCTTTGGGACCCTATGAACCGTACCCTGTCAGGCTCCTCTGCCCATGAGATTTTCCAGGCAAGAATATAGAGTGGGTTTTCATGCCCTTCTCCATACTAAAAAGTTACAAACCTGATGGAGTTCTAACAAAATGAAACACACATTTTATCTAGCTTAATGGCAGGAAAGAAAAGAGAGGAAGGGAAATTATAAGTTTCAGAGTATCAGTGACTTTTGCTAGGAATTAGCTACCCACTAAAAGACCCTGTACTGTATCAGAGGTGTAAAAAGAAAGCATAGCAATACAGAACTAACCCAAGAAGACTCACTTGATCATTTTTAGCTAAATAAAAATATGAGAAAAAGAAAAAGGAACCTGTATTTACAAGGAAAAGATGAATTGCAAATTGAAAGCATTTCCCCCCAAATCAGGAACAAGACAAGGGTGCCCACTCTCACCACTACTATTCAACATAGTTTTGGAAGTTTTAGCCACAGCAATAGGAGAAGAAAAAGAAATAAAAGGAATCCAGATGGGAAAAGAAGAAGTAAAACTCTCACTGTTTGCAGATGACATGTTCCTCTACATAGAAAACCCTAAAGACTCCACCAGAAAATTACTAAGGCTAATTAATGAATATAGTAAAGTTGCAAGATATAAAATTAACACACAGAAATCCCTTGCATTCCTATACACTAACAATGAGAGAACAGAAAGAGAAATTAAGGAAACTATTCCATTCACCATTGCAACAAAAAGAATAAAATACTTAGGAATAAATCTACCTAAAGAAACAAAATACCTATATATAGAAAACTATAAGACACTGATGAAAGACATCGAAGATGACACAAATAGATGCAGAAATATACCATGTTCATGGATCAGAAGAATCAACATAGTGAAAATGAGTATACTACTCAAAGCAATCTAGAGATTCAACACAATCCCTATCAAGCTACCAATGGTATTTTTCAGAGAACTAGAACAAATAACTTCATAATTTGTATCAGACTACTGTCATCAAGACAGTATGGTACTGGTAAAAAGACAGAAATATAGATCAATGGAACAAAATAGAAAGCCCAGAGATAAATACATGCACCTATGGACACCTTATCTTTGATAAAGGAGGCAGAAATATACAATGGACAAAAGACAATCTCTTTAACAAGTCAGTTCAGTTCAGTCAGTCAGTTCAGTCGCTCGCTTGTGTCCGACTCTTTGCGACCCCATGAATCGCAGCACGCCAGGCCTCCCTGTGTATCAACAACCACTGGAGTCTACCCAAACCCATGTTGATCGAGTCGATAATCCCATCCAGCCATCTCATCCTCTGTAATCCCCTTCTCCTCTTGCCCCCAATCCTTCCCAGCATCAGGGTCATTTCCAATGAGTCAACTTTTCTCATGAGGTGGCCAAAGTATTGGAGTTTCAGCTTCAGCTCAGCTTTCTTAAACACCCCATCTCCTTTAGGATGGAACTCTTGTAGTCATATCTCAAGAGTCTTCTCCAACACAACATCAAAAGACTATTCTGGAAAAACTGGAAAAACCATAGCTTTGACTAGATGGACTTTTGTTGGCAAAGTAATGTCTCTGCTTTTAAATATGCTAGGTTGGTCATAATTTTCCTTCCAAAGAGTAAGCGTCTTTTAATTTCATGGCTGCAATAACCATCTGCAGTGCTTTTGGAGCCCCCAAAAATAAAGCCTGACACGTTTCCACTGTTTCGCCATCTATTTGCCATGAAGTGATAGGACCAGATGCCATGATCTTAGTTTTCTGAATGTTGAGATTTAAGCCAACTTTTTCACTCTCCACTTTCACTTTCATCAAGAGGCTCTTTAGTTCTTCTTTGCTTTCTGCCATAGGGTGGTGTCATCTACATATCTGAGGTTATTGATATTTCTCCCGGCAATATTAATTCCAGCCCACCATTTCTCGTGATGTACTCTGCATATAAGTTAAATTAGCAGGGTGACAATATACAGCCTTGGCATACTCCTTTTCCTATTTGGAACCAGTCTGTTGTTCCATGTCCAGTTCTAACTGTTGCTTCCTGACCTGCATACAGGTTTCTCAAAGACAGGTCAGATGGTCTGGTATTTCCATCTCTTTCAGAATTTTCCACAGTTTATTGTGATCCACAGAGTCAAAGTCTTTGGCATAGTAAACAGAAATAGATGTTTTTCTGGAAGTGGTCCTGGGAAAACTGGTCAACCACTTGTAAAAGAATGAAACTAGAACATTTTTTAACACCATACACAAAAATAAACTCAAAATGGATTAAACATCTAAATGTAAGACCAGAAACTATAAAACTGCTAGAGGAAATATAGGCAAAACACTCTCCGACATAAACCACAGTAGGATTCTCTATGACCCACCTCTCAGAATATTAGAAATAAAAGCAAAAATAAACAAATGGGACCTAACTAAACTTAAAAGCTTTTGCACAACGAAGGAAACTATAAGTAAGGTGAAAAGACAGCCTTCAGAATGGGAGAAAATAATAGCAAACGAAGCAGCTGACAAATAATTAATCTCAAAAATATACAAGAAGCTCATGCAGCTCAATTCCAGAAAAATAAACGACCCAATCAAAAAGTGGGCCAAAGAACTAAACAGACATTTCTCCAAAGAAGACATACAGATGGCTAACAAACACATGAAAAGATGTTCAACATCACTCATTATCAGAGAAATGAAAATCAAATCCACAATGAGGTACCATCTCACGCCAGTCAGAATGGCTGCTGTCAAAAAGTCTACAAGCAGTAAATGCTGGAGAGGGTGCAGAGAAAAGGGAACCATCTTACACTGTTGGTGGGAATGCAAACTAGTACAGCCACTATGGAGAACAGTGTGGGGAGATTCCTTAAAAAACTGGAAATAGAACCTCCATACGACCCAGCAATCCCACTGCTGGGCATACACACCAAGGAAACAAGAATTTAAAGAGACATATGTACCCCAATGTTCACTGCAGCACTGTTTACAATAGCCAGGACATGGAAGCAACCTAGATGCCCATCAGCAGATGAATGGATAAGGAAGCTGTGGTACATATACACAATGGAATATTACTCAGCCATTAAAAAGAATACATTTGAATCAGTTCTAATGAGTTGGATGAAACTGGAGCCTATTATACAGAGTGAAGTAAGTCAGAAAGAAAAACACAAATATAGTATATTAACACATATGTATGGTATTTAGAAAGATAGTAACGATGACCCTATATGCGAAACATAAAAGAGACACAGATGTAAGAACAGTCTTTTGGACTCTGTGGGAGAAAGCGAGGGTGGGATGATTTGAGAGTATAGTATCAAAACATGTATATTATCATATGTGAAACAGATCACCAGTCCAGGTTCAATGCATGAGACAGGGTGCTCATGGCTGGTGCACTGGGATGACCCTGAGGGATGGGATGGGGAGGCAGGTGGGAGTGGGTTCAGGGTGGGGAAGACATGTACACCCATGGCTGATTCATGTCAATATGTGGCAAAAACCACTATAATATTGTAAAGTAATTAGCCTCCAACTAAAATAAATAAATAATTTTTTTAAAAAAGATGAACTGCTACTTTTTGTAACAGATATTTCCTCTTAGTAGATTTCAAAGTCATTTGTAAAAACTCAACAATTTTAGTTATCTGAAGTACCCATTACCCATATAGTCCATAATAGAAGTCATCTATGCTTCATCATCTTTTCCTATTTCAGTTTCTACCTGTAACTCACATACTCAACAGTCTAAAAGTTCAGCAGCTTCAGATGGCCCTGCTCTAAAAGATTATTAAGAATACCAGGGAAATTTTTAAGATCATCATTTGTTTTTCATTCAATTATTTGAAAGTTATTTGGTTTAATTCACCACTTAATAGTTATTATAAGTTATACTGTACATTCCTAGACACCCCAAAGTTTAAAAAAAACACTGAATACTTGATGCTAAAAATATTTGTTAAATTCAGAATTTACAGAGTTTCTAGTTATATTTAAGTAATTAAATATGCTATATCATGTACATTCACTTTTTAAAAATCTCCATCCAAACTTTTTTATAACTTAGATAGCCATTATAATGGTACTAGCTATATCCTTCTATATAATGGGCAGTGCTACAACCTCATCACTGTAGTATCAGGTGGTACAGAGTAGTTTCATCCCAAGTAACCTGTGAATTAGTTATTTTAATGCATAATTAAAATCATAATGACCAAGGACCTAATAAAATTTATAAGCTTTAGCATAGCAAACTAAATCACAAATAAAATAAAAAGACAGTCTACGGATTGGGAGAAAATATTTGCAAATGATGCAACCAACAAGGGTCTATTTACAAAACATACAAACAGCTCATACAACTCAACAACAACAACAAAAAGCCCCAATCAAAATATGGGCAAAAGACCTAAAGAGACATTTCTCCAAAGAAGACATATAGATGAACAATAGGCACTTGAAAAGATGTTGAAAACTGCTAATTATTAGAGAAATGCAAATCAAAACTACAATGAGGTATCACCTCACACAGATCAGAATGGCCATCATTGAAAAGTCTATGAACAACAAATGCTGAAGAGGGTGTGGAGTGAAAGGAACCCCACACTGGTGGTGAGAATGTAAATTGGTATAGTCACTATGGAAAACAGTGTGGAGGTTCCTCATAAACCTAAAAACAGAGTTGTCATATGCACTATTTACAATAGCCAGCAACCTAAATGTCCCAGATGTGGTACAGATATACTGGAATATTACTCATATATCTAAGGAAGAATGAAATAATGCCATTTGCAAACATGGATGGACTTTAGAAATTATCAAAATAGCAACCCCTCCAGTATTTTTACCTGGAAAATTCCATGGAGAGTGGAGCCTGGTGGGGCTACAGCCCACAGGGTCAAAGAGTTGGATGTGAAACACACACACACACACACACACACACACACTCAGTTCACATAAGTTCATTGCACTTTGCATTAATCATTCTAACAAGATTTCAGTGTTTTTGAGACATGCTTTATCCTATAATCTTTTTTATTATTTTATATACTGTAAAACTCTAATAAAATGAAATTTTAGTCTCTGCATTCCTCCTCTTAATTAAGTGAAAAATATTTTTATCAAATCATTTTTTGAAATAGTAATAAATTACACAAGATGAAGAAAAAAATTGAATCTTCAAAAGCAAACAGAACTAGGATCAGAAACAGTTATAGCATTTTCTAAGACATTCAATTGCCCTTATTATAAATTGTCTTAGTTAAGTCAATTTTTTAGAGCCTTGCAAAAAATGAAAGAACCATTCCCCTTATGTGGGATCTGAAAGGAACTCACAAGAATTTTCAACAGCTCTGTTTGTTTTTAGTTCCTCCTCCAATTTTAGATGTCCCTGCCGGCTCCAATTCCTGAGTATTGCAAGGTGTTTTCAGAAGGAAATGACTCATCCCATTGTGTTGTAATCCTCCACTGCAGGTAGTCAGGTTTCTCCTTTCTCTGATCAGTTAGGTCAGTTACCATTTGTTCTTTGCTTTCTCTCTTCTGTAATTTTGTCAGCATCTCTTTTCTGCTGTCATCTTTTCTCTCATTCACTTTGCTCATATGGATTTATTTTCTCTCTATCACTCTCGGGGAGCATAGATAAATATACGCTATTTAACCAGAGTTCTATGGTTATTTTTTTAAAGTATGGGACTATAAGCATCATTTTCAATTTATTCACCCATATAAAATATGCTGTTTAATAAGTTCTTAAATATATTTTTAAAACATACAGAGGGAAAAAAGAATACATGGGAATATACCAAATGTCGACAGTTGTTGTACTGGTATAGTTGTTCATATTCTTTTTTCATTTTTATGTCTGAAGGTTTTGAGAATGTACATGTTTACTTATAATATTGGGATATAAATTAAACTGTTCTTTCAAAGCACAATTTTATTAGAATATTTTATACTTATACTATATGTTCTAAAAGTAGATACTCTCTTACAGACAATTGAAATGAAAAATATAAAAGAAGAGAAAAAAGCAGGGGTGAGGTGGTTTGGCATTGTGGGCTTAGTTTGGTTTTCACCATTTCAATGGTTTGGCTGTTCGTGGCTCTTTCCCCTGTGCATTAGTTCTCCTGTGCTATCATAACAAAGTAACACAAACTGGGTGGTTTAAGAACAGAAATTTGTTGTCTCACAGTTCTAGATGCTAAAGTTCAAGATCAAAGTGACAGCAGGGCATGTTCCTTCTGAAGGCACTGGAAAAGGATGTGTTCTAGGCCTCTTTCCTAGTTTATGGTAGTGCCCAGGATTGTAACAGCATAACTCTAATCTTCACAGGGTATGCTAACAGTGTACATATCCATTTCTGTGTCCTAAGTTCCCTTTAAGAAGGCACCAGTCATCCTGGATTAGGGCCAGCATTGATGACCTCACCTTAACTTGAACATCTGTGAAGGCCGCATTTCTAAATAAAGTCATTTTCACAGATATTGGGGATCCAGTACCTTTTGGGTTAACCCAGTTCAACCCATAACATCCTGTCAGTGTCAGAAGACTCTTAAGAATCCTAAAACTCTATTCACTGCATCTAGCTAGATCTTATGTTGATACTCTAAACCATGTGTTTAGTTATTCAGTCATGTCCAACTCTTTGCAGTCCCCATGGGGATTCTCCAGGCATGGGCTTCTCTAAAATACATCTGTCCTACAGCAGTGAAGACACAGATATAGAGAACATATTTGTGGACACAGCAGGGGAAGGAGAGGGTGGGACAAATTGAGAGAGTAGCATGGAAACATATTTATTACCTATATAAAATATCCCAGTGGGAATTTGCTGTATGATGCAGGGACCTCAAACCCATGCTCTGTGACAACTTAGGGGGGTGAGATGGGGTGGAAAGTGGGAGGGAGGTTTAAAAGGAAAGGGACGTATGTGTACCTATGGATGATTCTTGTTGATGTATGGTAGAAACAAACACAAAAGTACAAAGCAATTATCCTCCAACTGAAAATAAATAAATTTTAAAAATAAATTTAAAAAATAAAATACATCTGCCCTAGAACAGTGAATCCCACACATAGTAGACCATCAGAATCCTTGAGAAGTGTTTACAAAATACATGTACCAGAACCTTCCAACCTCACTTAGAGATTCTAATTGAGTAATTATGGAGAGAGGGACAGGCCATATAAATTTTTAAAATTTTTCCAGATTATTCTAATGATCAATCAGATATGGGAATCACTAAGCCCTAAAGTATGTGCCTCTGGGTATTAGGAATACTATCTACAGGAATGCAAGGCAAAACATTAGAATTTCTATGTCTATTGATTCCACTGCAGACTTTTAAATGTCTGCTTATATAATTCTTCATAATGTGCCCTATGTTACAGTTGTAATAATATATTGCATATATATATATATGAGTATATAATTTATAAATTTAAATATATACATAAGAGGTACACTTTCAAAACCTAATAGGAGACTATAAGCTAAGGCTTTTGGAGACCATTGCCCTAAAGGGTACCTAGATAGATAATTATCTGGTCTTCTTTATCATGCAGGTACTCCTAAAGATAAACACAGGGATTAAGATGACAAAAATGAGCAAGGCTCCCATTGGACTTGTAATAAAAATATGTTTATGGGACATTATAATAGATAACTTGGTACTTACTATGGGGCCTTTAATTTGCACCGCTAAAACGTTCTGTGTGCTAGCCTCATTATATAATATGGACATTTATTGCTAAACAATGAACAAACTGTATGCATAAATCTGCTTATGCATAAATCAGTGTTTTGCTGGTGCATTTTAAAGCAAAAGAAACACACTAAAATGAGGCGTTTAAAAATGTTTACTTTGAAAAATAAGTTAAAAGACAGACACCAAAAGTAAAGAACAATAGAAGTTGAGAATCCAGTTACATGATAGGTTTTTATACAGCTTGAAGGAGGAGAGAAGAGAGAATAACGTAGGAAAGGGACAAAGGAAGATGTTTTTTAATGGAAGTAACATAGGAAGATTCTAGGTATTAAATTATAGGGAAAATACCTTCCCTATAAACAACAGAATCCTGCCAACTGTGCTGAGAGAATGAGGTGAAATTGATTGTGCCAGAATTAGATAAAGCACTAGCTAAACAAAGAGCTTCTGGCATCCTGTGGAAAGAGCCAGAAAGTACAAAAAAAGATCAGCTCAGTGGCAGTCAGCCATTAGATACCAATGAAGCTAATCCATACCACAGACTTGGGAACACAGTAGATTTTCCTCCTTGTCTGTTCTCACAAATAATCATTAATTTTATGTGCAGCTTCGGCAGGTGCATGGAGAGGGCCTACTGTTTTGACACTGTGCTGGAGAGTTTCCAAGCAGCAAGCTGGTGTAGTCCTTGAGTCCCTTCCACTTCACTGCTTCTCAAATTCACTTACAACTGCAGACAGCCTGTCTCCTACCTGTAACATGCAGGGGCAGACCAGCTATTCTGGCATCCAGAGAGGTTCATTTTCAAAAATCTGGAGCCAAGACATCCATAAACTTACTCAGCAAGTGGCAGCAGGAGTGTCCAGTAATTGATATGAACAGTATAGGATGAGTCTTCTTGGCTAAAATGCTTATGGATCATCTACCTGTTAGATCAGCTGCTAAGGACTGAAATGTGACATCTTTATGCTCAAAGAGATGTGGTACGCACTTAAGAACAATGCAAGTAATATATAAATTTATACTAGGCTCAATATAGAGAAAGCATTGAAAGGAAAAGGGTTTTAACTTCTCACAGATCTAAACTTTCACCCTATTCATTCCCATTCTACAGTTCTACTATGCTCAAGACCAGATGTCAACTTACTTTGCTCACCCACTTTGCCTTTACCTCCGTGGGGAGGTAAATAAAAAATGAAAGAAGAGAAGGCTAGAAATTGTTCCAGCTGTGTCTTTCCTCCCCTTCCTAAGGCACTGAGTAAATATAAACTATCCCTGTAAAGAGTATTAGTGAGGGTATCAATGGGTACAATTCATTAAGTAAGAGCAGATGTAACAAAGAGATTGCAAAAGCTGAGGAAACATGTCTGTACCTTGCATATAGCACTCTCCACCATCCCTGCCCCAGGGAGGTTTACAGACACTGCCACCTGTCTTGGTGACAGATACATTGTGTCCACTGCAAGCTTTCCAGGTGGTGAGCAGAGAAGGAAGCCTCATGCATAACCATCTGTAACATAAAGACATCTGCCAACTCTCCCCTCAAGATTTGGTAAGAACCGATGACGTATGTATAGACCAAGTCAAGCTCCTTAGAAGGAAGAATCTGTGAAATAAGAGCATGCTAATTTTCCCTAGGAGTTAGCAGGTGGTTGATAATCTTACCCACAACATGTGGATATAGCTATTGACACATAGATAGAATGGATGGATTGCCCATTAACATGAAAGAATAAATGATAAGGTTAGAAGAAAAAGATACAAAATACTATTGTTTCCTGATACAAGTAATCGATGCTCTGTTCACTAGAGGAAAGATTTATATGGATGCTACCTAAGCAAGCAAATTTGAGTTCCTTCTCTAATTTTAACATAATAGGAAATAACTGTTATAAAACATACTAGATAAAGATCATCTGGTAAGTGGATTTTGAAAAAAAAAAGGAACTTGATAAATTAATAGTTAGTGAGAAGTGCAATAACATCTCACTTTCAATACATCTATGAGAGAATAAAATAAGCCCAAAATTGATAAAGGAAAACTACTCCAATTTTGGCTTGAACTCAGATTACATTCTTCTACAAATTTGGAGATTATCATGTTTAACAATAAAGTTACCTTCTTTGAAATGGAAACTTGAGGAATAGTGAATGTAGTTGGACCTCTGAGTTAAAGATATTCATGTCTTGAATTTTAATTCAACTTGTACGGCTTGCAAGCTAATGCCAGGGTGGACTTGTTTTCCTCTCTGTTTAGAAAAGGGAGGAGGCAAGGGAAAACTGCACATGGCTTCACTGGAAACAATCCAAGTGGCAGAGTGCTAGGGAAGAAATTGGCAGCCACACTATCTGAGAAATCAAACTGGAGACAACTTTCAATGTATTTCAAAAATAAGACATAGCATAGTATGACAAGTACAAACTTTTTAACAAAAGCACTGAAAATCGCTTCACTCCTTCCCTTTTTTCCAATTATCATTCTAGCTTTGTAAATGTTCCCACTTGATTTCAGCTACATTGCTATTTTGGTATAAATGTCAAGGAAAACTTAAAGACTATATTTTTCTCATCTTGAAAGATGCCTCCACTTTTTCGGAGAGAACAAAGTTCTAACAAACAAAGGAAATTGGAAGTAACTTCTGCCTGATTAAAAATGGAGAATATCAGAAGGAATCATGGCTAGTGATTCCTAAGAAAAACAAACTAGTGACTAAAATTGCTTACAGTCTACAAAACCCATAATCTAGCCCATGATACCTGAATATAATGGCCTCTATTATGTGAGGCTCTTGGAGCATCTCCAAGGCAGTGATCATCTTTAACCTCCAAACCATTGCTGCAAGATAGAGAAGTGCTGTCCATCAAAACCCCATTTTCCAGGTAGTAAATTCTCAAGTGCAAGAATTTTAAGTTTCACTTAATGATCCAGAAAAAAAGGGGAGAAGGAGTGGGACTTGCTGGATCTAAAGTGTCTATCCAGATTGATAGATATGGCTTTATCCTTTTATATCACACAATCTCATGGAGGGAGGGAACTTACACTGCCCTCCCCAGGAGGAAGTTGTATGGAAGTAAATACAGCTGGTAACTCTCTCCACTCCATCCTCTCATTCACTCTTTCCCTAGAGAAGAAGACTGGCTCATTTTAGAGATGAGATTGAGGGAAAAGCTCTGGGCAGGTGCAGCTCAAACCCCTCTGGGTGCACTCTCCCAACTAACCTCCCTCTGAATACAAACACCCTCCTGTGTTCCAAGTGATAATTCTGTGAGGGTAGGCTCTGCCTATGAAGGATAAAGACCCAGAGTTTATGGGAGGAGACGGATTCAGCTGGGGAAAGAGCAAGAATCCTGATTTTGGTTGAAGGTTTAAGCAGACTCCTCTAACCCAGCTTTATTAGTTATGAAACTTTCGTTTTGGTCCTTTTCTAGGGCTATCCTCCAGTTGGAATCACATTGACAGAGGAGCCTAGCTGGCTACGGTCCATAGAGTCGCAAACAGTCAGACACAACTGAAGCGACCAAGCACGTTAACACACATAGAAGTATGAGTGACACCTCAAACACCTCCATCATAGTGTCCTACCAAATAGTTTAAATGAATCCAAAACCAGCTGCTTAGTTCCCGAGATTTAGCATAGTGATAATAATGCTGGTGTGACACTGATGATAATAACGAAAAGAATCAGCATGCTTCATCACAGTGCCAAACACTGTGCTTCCTATAACTGATTTACATGTATTAACTCACCAAATCTCATATAAATCTATAAGGTAGAGACTATAATTATAGTATCACATGAAAAATTGAGGCAATCCAGGCTTAATAAACTTTCCAAAGTCACAAAGCATGGAGTCTTAATCAATGATGTCTGTATGTCCCAGCAGGTTAACGCATACAAAATTTTAAGAAAAAAACCTCATGGTAGACTACTTAAATATAATTAATACGCTTGTTATTTATCTTCATATCTCAAATCATAATCATGATGTGCTTTTTACATATTTAATCATAAGCCTCATAACTCTCTAGTTTTCACATAATTTTGAGAAATTTGAAATGTGAGGGGACTAAAGTACTTTATTTATATTTCACAATGCAAAAATCCAAAAGCCAAGCTTATGGCACTTAATCAAAAGTTCTCAGCTCATCCTGAAGAGCTTCTGGATGTTTCTGCCTAAAAAAATATGGATCTACTCTTTACCATAATAGTTTTGGTTATTCTGACTCGCATTAAAACACCCTCCTGTTTTTTTCCAGAAAAGGCAATTGTATATTTAATTATTTTCTTTTATTTTCATCTATGACTTCTAGATGAACCATTCAGATTTTTGAACTATTCATTAGCAACATCTAAAAGTTCTACTCATCATTAAATGGTAAGTGGGAATTACCAGCAAGAGGACCCTGGAAAGCAGCCAGTCAACCTGCAGTGAAACTTGGTAAAATATAACCACCTCTGTGTGTCCGCATGTAATTGGCAGAGCTCAATAAATATGGACTGCTTTGCTGATCTACTGAGTTAGATAGGTGGGAGGATGGATGTGCACAGGATATTCAAGCAGCTTTTGGAAGAGGAACTAAGTAGAGTACCTACAAACAGGAAGATTAGAAGCAAAATGCTTTTAAAGATACCTTGAAGCATAACTTCAAACAGTGTTATGACTGTAGACCACTGGGAAATCCATGCAGCAGATGGCTCAAGCTAATGCCCAGCTAAAATGAAATGGCTGCTTTCACAAAGACACCAGTCATCCTCCAATGGGAGGAGATTATGTTCAAATGTAGGACAGCCTGCATGTATGTATGGTAAAGAGAGGGCTGCAACAGACATAAGAAACACTTTTCAGTTCAAATGGCTTCAAAAACGAGCAGATTTTCTAAATATCTTCCCCTTCCCCCACTCTCCTTCTTACATAAACTGCATTCTTTTATTGATATAAATGACTTATCACTCAAGTCAGTAAGAATACCATAGAATACAAACACATTATAGTATAATAGTTTTAATGACATTAGAAGGAAAAAAAATTGAAAACCATATTATTCCAGAATTCTTTGTTAAATAAACGGGCTCCTGGCTTTTTTCAGCCTACTTAGATTTAAAAAAAAGAAAAAAAAATAACAAATATAATTATCTGCTTTGAATGGCTATATAAGTATGCACTAGGGCTTCCTAGGTGGCTCATTGGTGAAGAATCTGCCTGCCAATGTAAGACACTCAGGTTCCATCCCTGGGTCAGGAAGATCCCATAGAGGAGAAAATGGCAAACCACTGCAGCATTCTTGCCTGGAGAATCCCATGGACAGAGGAGCCTGAAGGGCTACAGTCCATTGGTTCGCAAAGACTCAGATATGACTGAGCACACATGCATATTAATGCACATTTTTATACTAGTTTTTTCACAGTTTTGACCGTCCATCATTCACAATAATTGATATATAGTGTAAAACATTCATATTGCCCTTATCACTCTACCTCTTAATTTTTTCCATGGGGTTCCTATCTATCTGGATTCCAAATAAAAATAATTAAACACCATAAAAATTGGCCCTGAAGCAAAATAATTAAGTAAGAGCTCTCAGCAGACTCTGTCTCATCTGATCTTTCAGCTTCTTTCCTATTTTTCCTGTCAATTTCTTTTTCATGTCAGAAATTCTATCTCCAGTGGCCTCATGTTCTCTCTGCCCTTTGATTACCAAAGCTTTTCTTAGCTGTTATATAAACTGGATGGGAGGATTTCCCCTCCCCCGCTCTTCCATGGGTAGCACCACTGCAGGAGTCAGAACTGAAAGCAGCAGGGCATAAGGAGGTCCCTGGAGCAAGAGGAGAGCCCTTTTTAGAAACAAGCAGAGAAGGGTATCCCTTTCCTGGTGCAGACAGGCCACAGGGTTACAGAGGCCGCAATGTGTATTCTGGGCACAATCAGGAACCACAATGGGAAAGAACTAATAAAGTAATTGATACCAATGTTTATTGAGCTATGATAATTGATACCAGTGTTGATTGAGCATGTTTTATACCTGCAAGTGTTACATAGAGTTCAAAGGGAAGAAAGTAATCTGGGAGGAAGTTGGAGGATTTATTTGGCATCTAATTTTTTTTTTTTTCCATGAGAAAGGTTTTTATCTAAATCCTTTAGAAAAGAGTATAAATATCTATACTCCTGACTTCTTGCCCGCCCCCAACTCCTCTGCATGGGGTAGAATCAGACATCTGGGGAACTGGTCATAGGAATCATTCCACTTTCCTCAACTGAGTTAAGCTAATCTGTCGCAAGCCCTAAACACAAGGATTTCGGGCATCTTCTGCCCTCTTCTCCCTAGACAAGTGGAAGGGTGACCTGTCCTTGTTCTGCAAACCCAAAGTTTTCTTCAAAGTCTTAGAACAAGAAGATGCGGAGTAATATCAGGCCCATCTACCTCATACTGTAATAGGGGAGAAACTCTGTATTCTAGTATAAGCTAATCACTAAAAGAATGTTGCCCAAAGCTTAAATTACACATAATAGCCCATCTCTGGGAACCTTGACCCCAGGTAATGAGCACTGAGCTAAAACACCTTTGTTTGGCTCACAGGAAACATACCGACCAGGCCCAACCATGAATAACTACAAGAAGGAAGGAATTAAAACAGCCCCTGCAGCTGCTGACCAGAACCAGGAAATGCTTGACTTTACTCCTTCCCCTTGTAGTATAAAAGAAACTTAGGCAAGGTGGCTTTTGGGACTCTAGTCCACCATCTGGGTTTCTGAATAAAGTCACTATTCCTTGCCACAGCAATACATCTCTGATTTACCAGTCTGTTTTGTGACGAGCAGTACGAGCTTCGACTTGGTAACAATACTAGGCCACAATTATATCAGTAAGACCTACTCAGCTCTTCCTCTCTCTAACTCTTAAATCCATTTTTCAATAGATTCTAAAGACAGGGGAAAGAGACATCATTTAATGATCTGATGATAATTTTTAATCTCTAACTAGAATCTGACTTCTCCATGATGGGAAGACAAGAATGATTATGACACTCTTCAAATCATATTCCCTAGGTATGAAATTAACTGATGCTTGCTCCTTGGAAGGAAATCTATGACAAACCTAGACAGCATATTAAAAATGCTGAGACATCACTGTGACATCACAGAGACATCACTGTGCCAACAAAGTCCGTATAATCAAAGCTATGGTTTTTTCTGGTAATCATGTATGGATGTGAGAGTAGAACCATAAAGAAGGCTGAGAACCAAAGAATTAATGCTTTTGAATTGTGGTGCTAGTGAAGACTCCTAAGAGTCCCTTGGACTGCAAGGAGATTAAACCAGTCAATCCTAAGGGAAATCAACCCTGAATATTCATTGGAAGGACTGATGTTGAAGCTCTAATACTTTGGCTAGTTGATGTGAAGAGTCAACTCATAGGAAAGACCCTGATGCTGGGAAGGGTTGAAGACAAAAGGGGAAGAGGGCAGTAGAAGATGAGTTGGTGAGATAACATCATTGACTCAATGGACATGACTTTTAGCAAGTTCTGAGGGATAGTGGAGGACAGAGGAGCCTGGAGTGCTGCAGTCCATGGGGTCACAATAGTTGGACACAACTTAGCAACTGAACAGCAACAACAAGTTAGCAACTGACTTTAAATGCCTATAAATCAAGTCTTCATTTTATTATATATTTCACACCTGATATATTGGGTTAGCCAAAAAGCCAACCCAGTATCACTTGTCTGAATTGTGACATTTCCTATAGAAATTAGAGATGCCCTCATGTTATTCACATTTTGAGTGCAATTTTGTGCTACCTACTATTTCCCAACCTATCATTAAAGCCCCAGCTAAGGTCCCATCACTTTCATTACATAAACTTCCAATTATTTGTCCATTTTATTTTCCCAACTGATTTATTTTGTGTGCCACACAATTTGTTCCATTTCCTGTTGTGTAATCTAGATATCAGCTGTGGTTTTCTTCCTAATTTAAGGTCTTGATAAGATTTTACCTTCTGTGAGCTGCAGAAAGCACAGTGCTGTCAATAAAATTTCTGTCAATTTGTCAGGTTCATAAACTCCAGGTCAGTTTTGGTTTTCTTTTCTGTCTTTGACTTTCATGCTGAACTTTTGTTCTCTGCTCTTTCACTCTCTTTTATCTCTATCCAGTATTGACCCAAACTTGAAACACTATTCTTTTATTGTGTTTCCACAAAACAACTGAAAGAAAACTTTCCTGTGCCTAGCATATGTATAAAGGTACTGAGAGATAGAGGGTATTTACATTGAAGAAATATAAAATAATTATTAAAATTTAGTATTAAATAGTGTTGATCTTAAAAGTCCATATTGTCATTCTTATGTGATGCTTGACCATCCCCCTTTCTTATTTTCCTCTTCCCACTTCTCTTTTTTCTATCTTCTGCTTTCCAGGAAAGGGAAAAATAAAAACAAAGGGAAGTAAATATTTTTTATAACTCCTTTCCTCAAACTCTGGTCAAACCTCCACATACTCAGGTACTCAGCAGAAGCTGTGAAAGTACCACTAATGAGAAGAGTGAAAAGAATTCAGAGTCCAAAATAATGATGGTTTCATCCTTCTGGTTACTTTTACAATACTTTATTAGAATATCATGATAACAAATCTTCACTTCCCAATTCATTAACTGAGTCTCCCAGTCAAGGCTAAAGTTCGCATTTCAGAAATCCATGGTACCCAGCACAGTGGATGGTGTATAATGTTTTCTTAGGACAACAAGCAAAGTACTACCTGACTAAGGAAATGCTCAGCCTCAAGCCCAGATCAGGCCAAGGAATAAATAGACCATATACTTAAAATAACCTACTCCTTCTACTTCCATAGTAGTTAGCTTTGTCTGAATTATCGATTCCTTTTTTATGTCTTTTGTGTTCAGCCGCTCTGTCATGTCCAACACTTTGTGGCCTCATGGACTGTAGCCCACCAGGCTTCTCTGCCCATGGAATTTTCCAGGCAAGAATACCAGAGTAGGGTGCTTTTCCTAAGCCAGGGGATCCTCCTGACCCAGGGATCAAACCCATGTCTCAGGTCTCCTGCTTTGGCAAGTGGGTTCTTTACCACTATCGGTTTTGGTCTTTTTCTAATTGGTACTTCTGCTTGAGATTTGGCCCCTGATTTCATTGTCCTTATTCCGGGCCATAATCTCTACTCAGATCAACCCTCATTTAGTACCTTAGCAGAAATGGACAAAGTAATTGAAGAGGGAGATTTTTGTATTTTTTGTGAAAAAAATCTGTTTCATTTACCTTTTTTTTTTTTTTTAAACTATGTCACTGTTTATTACGGGATTATAAATAGTCCATGGCACAAAGAAATGCTAGAAAGAAGTAACAAATACTGTACCCAAGCTCTAAAAATCTTGAAGGCAGCAGCACAAATATTAAATTAGAAACAAGTAAAATTATTAATATTACTGGAAATTTTATTTCCTTGGGTTATTCTGGCACCTAAAAAACAAATATCTAAATATATATTGCTTCTTGACCACCTGATTTTCTTAAATCACCTGCAGTATAATTTTAAAATATTAAACTCTTAGTTCACCAAATCAATTTAAAATAGCATTTGCCTTTTATTTATTTCTTTGTAATTAAGGATGGTTTACTCATTAAATGTTTATTAAGAATATGCTATATATTGAGCACTTTGCAATGTGCTAAAATGAAAACATGAGTAGTCTTTGTGTCAGACTAATAATAATAATAGTTATGGAAGTTGTCAAATTTTTTGCTAGTAGTATTTCATCCTTATGCTTACCCAGCAAGAAAACACAAATTTTCTCAACAACTTAAATTAACTTAATTCTCAGACAACTAATAACAAACTATAGGAAGGACCCCTATTGATTTTAGAGCATGTGTATCTGATAAAAGAAATTCTTCTTCAATTTATAGAACACCATGGTTTCCTAAATAAAACAGACCACCTGAGGGAGAGTAGAAAAATATTTATTACTATTACAGCAAGTTACCACTGACCATGAAATCCAAGTCCTGAACTAACAAATAACTAGGAATTTAAACTCTATATTTAAAGTCAGCATTTAAAAACCTAGAAGAAAGGCATAACTTTGAAAAAGCTACTGTATACTAGAAGAAAATTCCTAAAACTAATTTCTGATTTTGCAAAATATAACTAACTATACATCAGAGAGAAAATCATGAGAAAAGAACTTGCTCAATTGAGAAGACAATAAGATGAGGATAAAATGGAAATGGATGAAATATAAAAAGACTATAAGGAGCTTAAATATGTGATTAAAGAATATAAACCACCATAACAGAAAAAAATATCAAGCAGAACCGATGCTAAAAAAGATAAAATCTCTAACAAGAACTCATATTACAGGCCATACTCTGAACACAAAGTGATACTAATATCAGATGAATAATTTTTTAAAGACCAGGGAGTTAAAATTTTGTATATACATTGGTAAAGAAAAAATAAAGGCAAAATATAGGCTATGGAGAAATTAATAACAATAGAATGATTATTCATCAAACTAAAACTATAGACAAAGCTACTGTTGCATGCTTTGTACTTAAAGAAGAAAGGAATAAAAACAATTGAGCTAAGCATTTAATATAGTGTGTTAGAAAAAGAACAGTGTGACAATCATATGAAAAGTAAAGAAAGATTATTAAAGATTAGAAATTAACAACTCAAGAAACATGCCCCTAGAACTAATTATATGAATACATCGATAAAACAGACTTATAGGGTTCATAAGTAAGAGAGAGGGAATGAAGGAGTGGAGAAGGAGAGAGGAGAAGGTGTGAGAGAGGCAAAAAATGGATGACGGGGGGAGAAAAGAGATTTTTTTGGAAGGAGAAAATTAGAAAATGTATTAAACCATTCATCCTGAAATGAAGATGCTTGAGAATAGTTAACATAATCTTTGAAGGTAAAAATAATACAAGAGCCATATCATATGATATAATAAAACATACATAAAGAAATAGATCAATGAAGCAAACAAATGTATAAAATAATTCCTTATGTCAGTGAGGAAAGGCAAATTTAAAATAATAAATGTTTTTGAGACCATTGAAAAATATAATTGTAGATTCTCATGTCACACTTCATTCCAAAATAAATTCAAAATGTAATAAATATTTGATAAAAAGAAATCACAAATGTATGAGAATAAAAATGCTATTTAATTATTTCAAAGAATAAAACATAAAGATTGGTAGTTTTTCTTCATATAAAATTTAAGGTATGAGTAAAGCAAAAATATTATTAATAACATGATTAATTAGTATTAATTAATAAGTAATGAATAAAGGCAAGCAGCAAACATTGAAAGAAAACACACAACCTATACAGAAATTAAATGTTCAATAGCTTCAATGTAAATAAATGTATGCAAGTTAGTAATCAAAAACCATCAGAAAAATAAGAAAAACTCCATGCACATTGTGTTTACATAAGAATATAAAATATCAAAATAGAAAGCCCAGAGATAAATCCATGTACCTATGAACACCTTATCTTTGACAAAGGAGGCAAGAACACACAATGGAGAAAAGACAATCTCTTTAACAAGTGGTGCTGGGAAAACTGGTCAACCACTTGTAAAAGAATGAAACTAGAACACTTCCTAACACCATACACAAAAATAAACTCAAAATGGATTAAAGATCTAAACGTAAGACCAGAAACTATAAAACTCCTAGAGGAAAACATAGGCAAAACACTCTCTGACATAAACCACAGCAGGATCCTCCAAGACCCACCTCCCAGAATATTGGAAATAAAAGCAAAAATAAACAAATGGGACCTAATTAAAATTAAGAGCTTCTGCACAACAAAGGAAACTATAAGCAAGGTGAAAAGACAGCCTTCAGAATGGGAGAAAATAATAGCAAATGAAGCAACAGACAGAGAATTAATCTCAAAAATATACAAGAAGCTCATGCAGCTCAATTCCAGAAAAATAAACGACCCAATCAAAAAGTGGGCCAAAGAACTAAACAGACATTTCTCCAAAGACATACAGATGGCTAACAAACACATGAAAAGATGCTCAACATCACTCATTATCAGAGAAATGCAAATCAAAACCACTATGAGGTACCATTTCACGCCAGTCAGAATGGCTGCTGTCAAAAAGTCTACAAGAAATAAATTCTGGAGAGGGTGTGGAGAAAAGGGAACCCCCTTACACTGTTGGTGGGAATGCAAACTAGTACAGCCACTATGGAAAACAGTGTGGGGAGATTCCTCAAAAAACTGGAAATAGAACTGCCATATGACCCAGCAATCCCACTGCTGGGCAAACACACCAAGGAAACCAGAATTGAAAGAGACATATGTACCCCAGTGCTCATCACAGCACTGTTTATAATAGCCAGGACATGGAAGCAACCTAAATGTCCATCAGCAGATGAATGGATAAGGAAGCTGTGGTACATATACACAATGGAATATTACTCAGCCATTAAAAAGAATACATTAGAATCAGTTTTAATGAGGTGGATGAAACTGGAGCCTATTATACAGAGTGAAATAAGCCAGAAAGAAAAACACCAGTACAGTATACTAATGCATATATATGGAATTTAGTAAATCAGTAAGGATAACCCTGTATGCGAGACAGCAAAAGAGACACAGATGTATAGAACAGTCTTTTGGACTCTATGGGAGAGGGTAAGGGTGGGATGATATGGGAGAATGGCATTGAAGCATGTAAATTATCATATGTGAAATGAATCGCCAGTCCATGTTCAATGCATGATACAGGGTGGTCGGGGCTGGTGCACCGGGATGACCCAGAGGGATGGGATGGGGAGGGAGGTGGGAGGGGGGTTCTGGAAGGGGACCACATGTACACCCATGGTGGATTCATGTCAATGTATGGCAAAACCAATACAATATTTTAAAGTAAAAAAAAAAATAAATAAATAAATAAAAATAAAATAAAATGTAAAAAAAAGAATACAAAAGATCAATAAACAGTTTTTTTTAAATTCAGCTTAACTATGAAGAAATTCTTACTGAAACAGTAATAAAGGAAGCTCTAGACATATGATAAGAAAATTTACATAAATGATAATATTTACTATTGTTCTGCAATTCTTATAAGGACTGTTGGATATATAACTTGGTAGAGTCTTTTGGAAATATGGTTTGCTGTTATTCTGTCACTAAGTCATGTCAACTCATTGTGACCCCATGGACAGCAGCACACCAGGCTCCTCTGTCCTCCACTATCTCCCAGAGTTTGCTCACATTCATGTCCATTGAGTCAGCAATGCTATCTAACCATCTCATCATCTGCTACCCCCTTCTCCTCTTGCCTTTAATCCTTCCCAGCATCAGGGTCTTTTCCAATGAGCCAGCTCTTCACATAAAAGCCCAAAGTATTAGAAGCATCAGTCCTTCCAATGAATATTCAAGGTTGATTTACTTTAGGATTGGCTGGTTTGATCTCCTTGCAGTCCAAGAGACTCTCAAGAGTCTTTTCCAGCACCAAAGTTTGAAAGCATCAGTTCTTTGGTGCTCAGCCTTCTCTACGGTCCAACTCTCATATCTGTACATGATTGGAAAAACCATAGCTTTGACTAGATGGACATTTGTCAGCAAAGGAATTTCTACTTTTTAATATATTGCCTAGATTTGTCATAGCTTTTCTTCCAAGGAACAAGTGTCTTTAAATTTCATGACTTCAGTTACTGTCCACAGTGATTTTGGAGCCCAAGGAAAGAAAAGCTGTCACTGCTTCCACTTTTTTTCCCTTCTATTTGCCATGAAGTGATGGGACCAGCTGCCATGATCTTAATTTTATGAATGTTGAGTTTTAAGCCAACTTTTTCATTCTCCTCTTTCACTTTCATCAAGAGGCTTTTTACTGCCTCTTCACTTTCTGCCATTAGAATGGTATCATCTGCATATCTGAGTTTGTTAATAGTTCTGCCAGCAATCTTGATTCCAGTTTATGATTTATCCAGCACGGCATTTTGCATGATGTATTCCGCATGAAAGTTAAATATACAAGGTGACAATATAGAGCCTTGTTGTACTCCTTTACCAATTTTGAACCAAATTGTTGTTCCATGCCTGGTTCTAACTGCTGCTTCTTGACCTGCATAAAGGTTTCACAGGAGACAGATAAGGTGGTCTGGTATATCCATCTCTTAAAGAATTTTCCACAGTTTGTTGTGATCCACACAATCAAAGTCTTTAGTGTAGTCAATGAAGCAGAAGTTGATGTTTTTCTGGAATCCCCTTGCTTTCTCCATGATCCAACAAAAATTGGCAATTCGATTCCTGGTTCCTCTGCCTTTTCTAAACCCAGCTTGTATATCTGAAAGTTCTTGGTTCACGTACTGCTGAAGCCTAGTTTGAAGGATTTTGAGCATAATCTTGCTAGTATTGGGCTTCCCCTGTGGCTCAGCTCATAAAGAATCTGCCTGCAATGTGGGAGACCTGGATTTGATCCCTGGGTTGGGAAGATCCCCTGGAGAAAGGAAAGGCTACCTACTCCAGTATTCTGGCCTAGGGAATTCCATGGGCTGTATAGTCCATGGGGTCGCAAAGAGTCAGACACGACTGAGTGACGTTCACTTCACTTGCGAGCATGTGAAATGAGTGCAATTGTATGGGAGCAGCAATTGTATGGTAACTGGCACATTCTTTGGCACTGCCCTTCTTTGGGACTGGAATGAAAACTGAGCTTTTCTAATCCTGTTGCCACTGGTGACTTTTCTAAATGTGCTGACATATTAAGTGCAGCACTTTAGCAGCATTTTCTTTAGGATTTTAAATAGTTCAGCTGGAACTCCATCATATCCACTAGCCTTGTTCATAGTAATACTTCTTAAGTCCCAATTGACCTCACACTCGAGGATGTCTGGCTCTAGTTGGTCGACAACACCATCGTGGTTATCTGGGTCAATAAGACCTTTTCTGTATAATTGTTCTGTGTGTTCTTGCCACCTCTTCTTAATCTCTCTGCTTCTGTTAGGTCCTCACTGTTTCTGTCCTTAATCATGCCCATCCTTGTAGAGAACTCTACTCTTTCCCATACTATTGTATTATATGTATAAATTGGTAGTACCTTTTGAAAAGATCGTTTATTCATAGGTATATAATAGGACTTTAAATGCGATTACTCTGATATCTGAAGAATTGGAGTGGAACACAAAATTGGGAACAATAAGTATCAAATACAAAACAACTCTAGTGTCTGTATTCTGTAATAACCTATATGAGAAAATAATCTGTAAAAGAATGGAGATATATACATATATATATGGTTATGTATATGTATATACATGTACATATATATATGATTTAATTTTCATATATATACCTGTAACTAAGACAACATTGTATATCAACTATACTCCAATAAAAAATTTTAAAAGAAGAATAAGGAAATGTTATCCTTCATACAAGCCTCACTCTCTTCCTGGTTGATAAACACTGTACAGCAACCATAGAAAGAGAGGGTATCTTGAGTGTTTAGTCTGTGTATAAAGTTAGGTCCTGCTCCTCCCCTAAAGCCAAATAATGACGATCAGAGACAATCAATTAAATAAACTGTCACCTTATTCATTAGTTAGGGAACTTATTACGCAGCAAATTAAATGATCTCACATAGGAATATTTGAGCAGGAGAGGAAATGAGAAGTTGAGAGAGAAAGCAGGGCAGAATCATGGGCAGGATGGAGCAGTCTAAGCCAACCATTTTTGTCTTGGAGAAAGTAGACATTACAAAAAGTAACAAAGCTTGAAATACCATGTTTGACAGAGCTATCAATGGTGCAGATCTCCCATGTCAAGGCAACTGTGCACTGATCACCTACTGATCACCTACTAGGATCACATAAGCACCACAAGAGAACCAACCTGTCTCTGGAGAAGCACCAGCCAGCAGATACAAGAGATGACCTAAACAAAATGTTTTAAGAAACACTTAAAAAAAAAATATTTTCATACCTTCCTATTCTACTAGCTGGAACAGATGAGAGGCATAACAGGGAAAATAGAAGAGGAAAGACTACATTAGGAGCAGACTTTGTTCCAACTCTACTTCAAGTCTCCCAAGCCCATTGGCACTAGGAAGAAGATATGCAGTAAATTGGACTGTGATTGTTAAACTGGACTTGAATGCAGTGGCTTATTTATAAATAACTGAATGTAACAAGAAAGGGAATTGTCCAAGATACCTCTAAGGAGTGGAAAAAGGAAATCTGAGAGAACAGAGAGAAAGGTAATTTAACCCTACAAGTTCAGACTGCTCCATAGACTAGTTATATGTTCCACAGTTCCTAAAATAGTACATTCCCCTTCATATAGAAATTCCACTTCTGGAATTTATCTGTGCTGAAAACAAATGATTGTATTGTCAAATCCAACTACATAAATCATAGATTTCACCCAATATCAAGCTTCACCAATGATTTAAACAATATAGGCAAAGAATTCCTTCCCTCGGGTGAGTCTGAGAACCTCTGATACAGCTTTCAATAAAAAAGGACTTTCTTCTCCCACAATAGGGCATCATTTCCTCCAGGTTAAGAGATGAAGCATTTGAGCAATATATGCAGACAAGTGACTCACACAGAGGAAGCTCTGTGGGCTATCTTATATTAATCACACAGTTTATGTGACCTTCTCTAGTCAGCAATTTCCCATGAATCTATAAATTACAAGTGTATTTACAATAAGCAAGTTCAACAGGATAGTTTTTTTTTTCCTATTTATAGATAAGAAGTTATCATTATCCTTCTGCTAGTTAACAGCATTAGTGGGTTTTTCAGGTTGTTTGTATGTTTACCAGAAGGTCATTAGTGTATTTGCCAGGAGGTCATTAGCATGTTTACCAGGAAAACTAATGCAGTTATTCTCTCTCCCTGAATATCCCCAGGAGAAAGTGAATCGGTCACAGTACTGCTGTAAATTCTTAGCTTCCCAAACTCCAATGAAATAATTGGGTAAAAGTGTATTTTTTAGGTACAAATATGTTTCATTCAAATAATCATAAACAATCTAATTATATGACAACTGAAGTTTCTTTAAATAAATTTATCATTTGTTTATATTATGGAATAGCTTACAGTCATGAATTATAATAGGTAGATATCTATGCTTCATTATGAAATTACGTTTATGAGATATGGCTTAATGAACAGGCAATTTACAGAATAATTCATACTATATGACACAGTATGATATGAATTTTGTAACACGTATATACACATACAAAAAACATTACAATGCTTCAGAAAAAATATTAACAAGAGCTATGTATATTTTGTCTTTTTGTCAAATAGATTTGATTCTAACCTTGAGTTTTTTAGTAGTTTCTCCAGATTCATGAAGATGTATTACACCAAAAAATAATCTTATACATACTTTACCAAAAGAATTTTTCTTAGTCTTGTAACTTATTGCAAATAAAAAAAAATACCTGGAAATCATTATACCCCTCTTCCCTTGCTCAGTCATCATTAGATATAGCCCCTTTCTTCTCCAATATTTCTCTGTGTACACGTGTATAATAACATATAATGCATATTTACCCTTTAGTTTGACTGTCCTACTAAGCTGTGAAATTTCCTTAGGCAGGGGTTACCTTTATCATCTTTTTATCTCTCTTATAATACCTGACATTCAAAATCTATTATCAATGATTTTTTTCTAATCTGGACAGAAAGAACACAAAGAAAGGGAGAGAGTCCTTTAGGACACTGTACTACATGCTACAGGGAACAAAAACAAAGATATAGTGATTATTTTCATTCTTAAGAATTTAGTTTGGAAAAATAAGATACAATCACAACTTCATTCTCAAATTGTGGGCCAGAGTTTCTCTAGAGGCAGACTAACTTTTATCAGACTCTTTTCCCATCTCCTTCCTCCCTGACTCCAGCAATTCTATGGAAAGGGACTGCATCCTTTAGTTTATGTTCTCCAAGTAACAGAAAATCCAACAAAGAGTAGTTTAAGCTAACAGAAATTCATTACTTATATATTAGTAGAAGTCTGGAGGTTAAAAATAGCTGCCACTGGTTCCTCTTTTCAGCCAAAACCCAAAAGCTTCCTATTTTTTGCTCTTTCATCCTTAGCTCACTGGTTTGGAGCCTCATAGTTGCCAGATGACTGCTAAACTTCACATATTTAAGTTTCAGAGAGGAAGAGGTGAAAGAACCAGAGGTAAAGAGGCATGCCAGCTGAATATTTTGTCAGAAATTTAAAAGTATTCCAGGGAACTCCGCTCAGCTGACAGCCGCTTTCATCCCACTAGAGGAAAAAATTAATAAATAAATAAAAATAAAGTCACAGGCTACGTCTCTATGGAAAAAGCTAGAAAGAAGTGGATTGTATTGGCCAGAAAAAGGTGACAGACATATTTAGTAAGCTAGTAAGTCATTGTGTGGGACATTTCTTGCACTGCAAGTATTTGTGGGCAGTGTTATCATGTTTTAAAAGTCATAAACCCATACTAATTTTTGACTCCTACATCTGTGTGATAAGCAGACTTAGCCAGGACCAGTCTCCTCTAGTTCTGCCCGTGGTTGACGCCTCTCATTTCTACTTCCTTTATTTGATGTGGTTATGTAGGTAAGCAAACTTAAGACCTGCCCTTTGACATGTCTTACCAGGTGTTCCATATTCACCCTATTCCTTCCACCTAGGTAGCCATGGAGAACCAGTTTTAAAATTCCATTAAAGAGGATCAGGGATGCTAGAAGAAATCCCTTAAACTTGAACATGGTTCCTTTTCTCTTGACCAACATTTTGACTGGAAACAACAGGTACTAAATCATATACAGTAAGTGGTATTTCCATTTCATTTTATGATTTTGCAAAAATCTATGAACAGCAAAGGGAACTTAGTAACTCAACTATTTTTACGTGTTCTCTCTTTAATGCCAACAATGTCTCTCATATCCTTTTTTCTAAGAAACTTCTGATGGGCATTTCGTGATTGGAACCATGAGGGCCTGTATATTTGGATTTCCTCAACCAACAGATAATAAAAAATATAACTATTACAACATGAAATGTATTAAGTATGTTGATAATATAAAGAGATTCCTAAATGCAGAACAGTTTAAAACATTTTCCTCAATTGAGGCAAAAAGATTTTTTAAAAAATCAAGGCAGCAATCATGTTTTTATGGCCTGACATTCTAAGGTGTTAGAGAATTAGAGGACATATAAGATGAAAACTAACTATGCATGAGAAGAAGGCGACAACAGAGGATGAGATGGTTGGATGGCATCACCGACTCAATGGACATGAGTTTGGGTAAACTCCAGGAGTTGGTGATGAACAGAGAAGCCTGGCGTGCTCCGGTTCATGGGGTCACTGAGCGACTGAACTGAACTGAACTATGCAAACCAAACCAAATCGGTGAGGCAAAAAAGAAGAAACACAACCACGTGAAGAAACATGTAGCAAAACATGGAAACATTCAAACTTAAAATTTTTAATTAATTTTTGTTAGGGTATAGCTGCTTTACAATGCTATGTTAGTTTCTGCTGTACAGCAAAGTGAAGTAGCTATATGTATACATATTTGCCCCCTTTATTAATTTCCTTCCCATTTAGGTGACCACAGAGTACTGAGTAGAGTCACTGTGCTATACAGTAGGTTCTTATCAGCTCAATTCACTTCACTCAGTTATCTCCGACTCCATACAACCCCATGAACTGCAGCACTCCAGCTTCCCTGTCCATCAACAAATCCTGGAACTTGCTCAAACTCATGTCCATCGAGTCAGAGATGCTATCCAACCATCTCATCCTCTGTTGTCCCCTTCTCCTCCTGCCTTTAATCTTTCCCAGCATCAGGGTCTTTTCCAATGAGTCAGTTCTTCACATCAGGTGGCCAAAGTATTGGAGCTTCAGCTTCAGCATTAGCCCTTCTGATGAATATTCAGGAATGATTTCCTTTAGGATTGACTGGTTTGATCTCCTTGCAGTCCAAGGGACTCTCAAGAGTCTTCTCCAACACCACAGTTCAAAAGCATCAATTCTTCAGTGCTCAGCTTTCTTAATGGTCCAACTCTTACATCCATACATTAGTACTGGAAAAACCATACCTTTGACTAGATGGCCATTGTTGGCAAAGTAATGTCTGCTTTTTTTTACTATGCTGTCTAGGTTTGTCATAGCTTTTCTTCCAAGGAGTAAGTGTCTTTTAATTTCATGGCTGCAATCACCATCTGCAGTGACTTTGGAGCCCAGAAAAATAAAGTCTCTCACTGTTTCCATTGTTCCCCCATCTACTTGCCATGAAGTGATGGGACTGGATGCCATGATCTTGGTTGTTTGAATGTTGATTTTTTAAGCCAGGTTTTTCACTCTCCTCTTTCACTTACATTAAGAGGCTTTTCAGTTCCTTTTTCCTTTCTGCCATAAGGGTGGTGTCATCTGCATATCTGAGGTTATTGATATTTCTCCCAGCAATCTTGATTCTAGCTTGTGCTTATTAGTTATCTATTTTATATATAGTAATATGTATATGTGAGTTCTAGTCTCCATATATGTCAGTAATATGTATATGCTTGTTCTCTACATCTGTGCCTCTATCTGTGTCTCTATTTCTGTTTTGCAAATCAGTTCTTCTGTACCATTTTTCTTGATTCCACATATAAGCAATATTATACAATTTTTTTTTCTCTTTGTGACTTACTTCACTCTGTATGACAGACCCTAGGTTCATCTATGTCTCCACAAGTAGCACAATTTTGTTCCCGTTTATGGCTGAGTAGTATTCCATTATATATATGTATTATATCTTCTTTATCCATTCTTCGATAGTTGAACATTTAGGTGGCTTTCACGTACTGGATATTGTAAATAGTGCTGCAGTGAATATTGAGGTGCATGTATCTTTTGGAATTATGGTTTTCTCCAGGTATTAATATTTGCTCAGGAGTGTGATTGCTGGGTCATATGGTAGTTATGTTTTTCATTTTTTAAGAAGCCTCCATACTGTTCTCCATAGTGACTGTACTAATTTAGATCCCAACAACAGTGTAGGAAGGGTCCCTTTTCTCCATACCCTCTCCAGCATTTATTGTTTGTAGATTTTTTGATAATAGCCATTCTGACCACTGTGAGGATCATACTTCATTCTAGTATTGATTTGAATTTATCTAATGATTAGTTGGGGAGTAGGGAGGCTTCTCAAGTGGCGCAGTGGTAAAATAATATATATATACCTTCAATGCCAGAGATACAAGAGATGCAGTTTCAATCCCTATGTCAGGAAGATCCCCTGGAGTAGGAAATGGCAACCTGCTCCAGTATTTTTGTCTGGAAAATTCCATGGATGGAGGACCCTGGTGGACTACAGTCCATGGAGTTGCAAAGAGTCACATGTGACTGAGCACAAGCAATGATTAGTGATGTTGTACATCTTTTTATGTGTTGGTTGGCCATGTGTATGTCTTCTTTAGAGAAAGGTCTACTTAGCTCTTCTGCCCATTTTTTGGTTGGATTGTTTGTTTTATATTGAGCTGCATGAGCTGTGTGTATTTTTGGAGATTAATCCTTTGTCAGTTGCTTCATTTGCAAATATTGTCTCCCATTCAAAAAAGGGTTGTCTTTTCATCTTCTTTATGATTTCATTTGTTGTGCAGAAGGTTTTAAGTTTAATTAAGTCCCATTTGTGCCCAAGGTGTGTCATGATGAAATTAATCCTGCTGGTTTCTCAGAGAATGTGAGGAATAAACTTGCTGTTTCTTGGAACTGGTCTCCTCAACACCATGTAACACTAAGAAAGGAGGTGTGGCAGGTGATGGGGATAGAGGGTGTCAGGCACTTTGGGGCTTCCTAAAATCATGGTCTGGCCAGTGTTGAAAGCTATAGAATCAAAGCCTTACCAGAAACACAAGGATTTCTCTGGGATTCCCTTAAATTCTGCTATAACAGACATGGTGACAGTTTGAGGGGCAATCTTAGCACAGCCAAGTAGTGATTCAGGGCCTAAAGGAGTTTAGAAAGGACAGAGTGAAGACCATGGGTGGAGAATAACAGCCTTGAATAGGAAAGTTATTTGTATTTCTAATGGAGGAAATAAGTAAATAGTTTAAAATGTGTAGAAATGTTAACATTAAGAACTGAGATCTCTAGCTGAGAATCAATCTTAGAAAAGCAGTGGTCAGTAATGAAATTACTGTGTGGGAATTGAATATAAATTTGAGAGATTAAATAACTATCTAGGAACTATTGTGGGATTTGCTAAAGAAAGAAGAACAGAGATTCAGAGAGAGAGAGATTTTCAGGAAAAACTTTTAATGAACTCAGATTATTGCATCCTCCCTTACTTAGAAAAGCAGTAAATCCATTAACTAAGTTAAGTATGTTTTTTTCCAGTAGTCATATATGGACGTGAGAGTTGGACTATAAAGAAAGCTGAGCCTCGAAGAATTGATCCTTTTGAACTGTGGTGTTGGAGAAGACTCTTGGGAGTCCCTTGGACTGCAAGGAGATTCAACCAGTCCATCCTAAAGGAAATCAACCCTCAATATTGATGGGAAGGACTGATGCTGAAGCTGAAGCTCCAATACTCTGGCCACCTGATGTGAAGAACTGACTCATTGGAAAAGACCCTGTTGCTGGGAAAGATTGAAGGCGGGAGGATGAGAACAGAGGATGAGATGGTTGGATGGCATCACTGACTCTATGGACATGAGTTTGAGTAAGCTCTGTGAGCTGGTGATGGATAGGGAAGCCTGGTGTGCTGCAGTCCGTGGGGTCGCAAAGAGTCAGACATGACTGAACGATTGAATTGAAGATATCTATTCCGTACGACTAGCAGTAACCTTCTGCTGAGATGTGTGCCTGGTTGCATGTCCCCACTTCACCAAAATCATATAAAAAATGATCTTCATCCTTACCTCTTCAGAACAGTTTCTCAGAGCAAACTGAGAGGCTATCTCCTGGGCTGTAGTCTTCAGTAAGACACTGAATAAACAACTCAGTTTTTATGGTGTATGTGTGTGTTTTAAGTTAACAACTAATTGTTGTTGTTGTTAAGTCACTAAGTCATGTCCAACTCTTTTGCGACCCCATGGACTAGTCTTCCAGGTTCCACTGTTCATGGGATATCCCAGGCAAGAATACTGGAGTGGGTTGCCATTTCCTTCTCCAGGTGATCGTCCCCACTCAGGGATGGAACCCACATCTTCTGCATTGGCAGGTGGATTCTTTACCACTGAGCCACCTGGGAAGCCCTAAAAACTAATAAGTATGCACAAATATTGGATAAAAATACAACTGTACATATTTGAGATACTTTCTAGAAGAATAATGTAAGCTTATGACTTTAAAATAGACTAAGACAAGCTTTTCTGTTTTTATGTTATGAAGATTCTATGTTATATGTGTTATATAATATAATACATATAACAATACATAACACATAAACACATATAAAAATATAATACACATTGTTATACATGTATATTATATATGATATAACATTATATAATATAAGTTAGTGAAAAATCTCATCTAACTGCTCACCTAAGACCAGGGCTGATAATTATTGCTTGCATGGTCATCCACCATTGACTATAAATGGCAAGAAACTAATGTGAAGGGAAATGGTATTGCTGGTGATCTTTAAAAATAAAAACCTATTGCACTGTGAGATTTTAATGTCCAGGTGTTACCTAATGTGCTGTAAATATGCGCAGCAGACAATGCCAGAACAAGCTATTTCATTTCCATGGTAACGTTAGGGCTACAATGGAGGGTGCTGGTTAAAAACGGATTCTTTTCATTAAGACCACATGATAGGAGGGGACAGTTAACAGACAGAATAGAAGGTCTAGTGAATTTAGCAAAAATACATAAACCCATTTCTTTTTACTGTAAACATTTAGGAAACAAGAAAACAAATAAAACACTTTGTGTGATACAGTCCATCCTATTTCAAGAGACAGTTCTATGACTCTCAAGTTTTAAGTGTGGCATTAACTATTTTATGAATTCCTGACTAGACTAAATAGGAAAAGGAAGAATGGGCAAAACTAAGTTTTATTTTGATTGTTGAGGTTGCTTAAATCCCATCTAGTAAACAGCACTGTGAACTTTAATCACTGGTCAGTGGAAGAAAAGTAGAAAATACAAAAGGACCAATTAAAATTTAAATAAACACAATATAAGATTAATATGTTGAACCATAAAACTTAAATTTTCTCCATCACCTGGCTCTGCTATCGGTCAAGATTTAAAGAATTCATTTTAAAGTGACACATTTATTTCCCTGACACTCTGCCACTGTTGGGTACCAAAGAATGCAATTTAAAGTGAAAACTATCAGTAACTCAGAGGTTTTGTCTACACAAAGCTAAACATCTGTGTACTTGGATGAACGCCTGGCTTTTGAATTCACTAGCTGAGAGAAGATGCACCATGAGTTGCTATCCTCAACATCAAGAATGATAATTCAGTATGCACATCAGACACCAGTTAGCTTGTTTGAGGTATATCTTATTACCTAAGATAAAGTTGATTTTATTTAGATTATACCCACAAATAAAGAATAATGATACTGCTTTTTGATAGGAAAGAATCCATTCTTAAGGAAATCTATTAAGACGAAGTTAACTCTCTGGATGACCTTGACCTTCAGGGTACATGAGAGAAATTCTAAGATCAAGAGGCCTGTATCAAACCTCTCTCATGAAATAGCTGTGTCACTTCTGTCATGTCATTTAGAAGATTCATGCTTCCTTTACTTATGTGTAATATAGGCTTGAAAATTCTTGACTTACATATCTCTAAATACAGTAATAAGTTTATTGACTAATGATTGATTAGTGGTTAAGAGTTCAAGCTCTATGGACTCAATCTGAATCCCAATTATCACTAACTTGTTATAAATGTAGGCAAACTTCAGTTTTGTTCATCCACAAATTGTTGGCCATCACTGTATCTGGGTGTTAAGTGAGAAGATGAATCTTGAATGCTTAGCACAGTGCTGAGAACAATATAAGCAACCAATAAATGTGCATTTGGGGAGAATCAAGGAGAAAATATGGGCTTTCCTGGTGGTTCAGATGATAAAGAATCTTCCTGTAATGCAGGAAACCCAGGTTTGATCCCTGGGTGGAGAAAATCTCATGGAGAAGGGAATGGCAACCCATACCCTACTTAGATTACCCACCTAGTGGTGGCAGTTGAGTTTGACACCATAATCTAGACATGAATCTTAAAGAAATCTTTCCTCTTAACACTTCAAAATTCATTGGCCTTTCCCAAACCATTTAACTCCCTGCCTGGTAATTAAATTTTCGGATAGTTCTCCTGCTCATACACAAAGTTACAATAGTCACTTACTGATTTGATCCTCTTACCCATCATCAACTTGCTTCCCTGAAATATCTTGAACTGCCAAAAAGAAAGTATGATTTTCTGTTACCTGCCTGCTGTGATGCTGTTTTGTATGTCTTTGACAAAGAGTAAGTGGTTTCATATACCACAGTTCCTTTGTAAAAGAGCCTAGAATTAGTGCTTGCTGAGAAAATAATATATATTAAAATGACTCTTCTGGTCAATTTTAAATGGTAAAATATTTTTCATCTAATATATAGTCACATTCAGTTACTGATATTACATTACTAATTATCTAAGACATTTTAGAAGAAGAATAAAACCAGTGATTCCTAATCACAAACTTGCAATCTGCCCAGACATTTAATAGCTATTGAAACATCTTATGATATCCACACATGGTATATGTGTACTTTTAAGTGCCCTTTTGGCAAAATTAACGTTTTATGATTCAAAATATAATTGGGGCAACAAAGAGGAAAGGATGGCATTTGCTAACAACCAAGAATAATTTCACTAGAAGTCCTCTACTTCATATTTTCTCTTGAGGTTCTCAGTAGGCTTTTAAAGCAGATGCTGAGCTGGAAACTAATCCAAGAAATAAAGAAAGCCAAGGGGAAAAAATAATAATAATGGACAGTTGTACTTGATTGTTTGCATGGTCAGGGCATCCTCTTGAGTGACAGATAATTCATCTTTTGTCAGTTTCTATTGCCTAGAGATCATTCTGAGCATTGTTATCAGCAAAACCTCCATGAAGTGAAGAATTTTCAAACAGGCCCTGCATGTGATGGGGATATTTGGGTTAATGATGATTGATGCCGTATCACATTTCATAAAGTACATACTTGCCAAATCAGATGTTTTTCTGTCACGTAGCAGCCATTGCTGAATGCCTTTACAACAAAGTATCAAGGTCAAAGACAAAGAAGTATATGTAAAAGAGCCCATGCCCTTAGAAGGGTGGCACAATAAATTTAGGATGATCATATTGCATACAGCATAGGATTTGTCTGACATTTCTTTCTAAATATCTGGTATTTATGTGGAAAATCAAAAACATTCTAAATTCCCTATGCCTATTACATGCACATTGTTGTTTGGTTTTGGGGATTAGATTTTTTACTTTCTCTAAATTACTATGTTAAGTAAAATGTTAATGTCATTACTTCATCAAAAACAATTATTCAAATGGTGAACTTTTAATTTTTTCGTAACACATTTGGTGATTTGGGATGAAAAAGTCACATAAAATACAAATATATACCCAAATACTACCCTCTTTTGTTTGATGGTACATATAAAGATAGTGATTTGTTACCACTATTGCTTTAGTTAAAAAATAGGTTTTTCTTTTATTTGTATGATATATCAATATGGACACATAGTTACAAGCTATAAAGGAATAATTTCCAACCATGCTCAAGGGGAGAAGAGCCCTCACCACTTAATCTTGGAAATAAATCTTTGTAAAACCATTATGCTCTTGTTTCAGAGCTTGATGCTTTCAAAGAAAGGATAATGAATGTTGCAACCATCCTAAAATAGTTCTGAGAAAACTTAATAGTTATTATTAAGTTGATGTATTTACAAGGCTCTTAAAACATTCTTGATTTTCTACAGCTATTGGTGTAATATCAACTTTTCCAAAACAGGCATAGTATGTAAAGAAGCTTACAGTCAAGGCTGGTATAGAAGCCTTCATGTTGACACTACAACTTTTTTTCTACAATGGGATATTTGCTGAAGAGATTTCTAAGCAAAGTGTTGACAGAATGACTTGGTTTCTCCTGTCAGCTTATGGTAAAATTTAAGAAGAGAGAAATGAATAAGGAGTTATTAAACAAAAGGAACAAGAACTTAAAGATTTGGAAAATTCTAAGCCTGTCCATGTTGCAAAGAATGAGGAAGTGTGTTCAGAAGAGAATAACAAAGGTGTGGCTGACAGATCATTTGACAGAGAAATTAATGTGAGTGTGAACCATGGATTTAAACAGCCAAAGAAGCAAGGAATTGGGATAAGATTATACCAGCATTAACATCAGCTGCTAGGATTACAGGAAACAAAAAATGTGATGGAATGAAGAAATGCTACAAACATTTGCTATCCTTCAAGAAAAGGACTCCAAAGGTGATTCAGAGATTATTAGGGCTACTATTCCCCCAGGAAGCAAGACTGTATTCACCTCTGTCTCAAAGGACAGGACTGCTACCCAGCAGAGCCATCTCAGCAGGTCCACATGGGCAGGGCTCCACCAGGTCAGAGATGGGGCGCCCCACTAAGTCATGGGGTTGATGCCACTACCCTAGTGGATTAAGATGGGATTGCTGTGCAGTGGGTCTGGAGAGCAAAGCATCAAACCAAGGAGGATCAGTCTCAAGGCTTAGTGTCTAATGGTATTTTCCCTGTTTTGAACTTGATCAGGACACATCTCCCCTTTCTTGTTTCCTATTTGTCCCTTTTGGAATGAGGATATCTGTCCCATACATAACCCACCAGTAATTAGAAAAGCACATAGCTTATCTGGTTGAAGCATATTTCTAGTCTCATCTGCATCTGATTTAGTGATATTTAGATGAGACTTTGGAGTTGATGCTGGAACAAGTTAAGACCTTGGGGGCTGCTGGGACAGATGTGATAATTTTCACATGTGAGAAGAAATTAATTTTGGGGGTCAGGAGTAGAATTCTACAGATTGAAAGTTTGAATCCCGCTAAAATTCATATGTTGAAGCCCTAACCCTGTAATGTGATGGTATTTGTAGGTGGGGCTTGTGGAAAATAATTAGGTTTAGATGAGGCTATAAAGATGTGGTTCCCATAATAGATGAGTGTCCTTTTAAGATGAGTGCTTGCTTGCTCTTGTGCTTTCTCTCTCCCTCTCTCTCCTATGTTAGGTCACAGCAAGAAGACAGCAGTCTATGTATCAAGAAGCAGGTTCTCCCCAGACATCAAATCTGCTGTCCTTGATCTTAGACTGCCCTGTATCTAGAACTGTGAGAAATAAAGTTCTATTATTTGTAAGTTTATGGAATTTGTCATAGCATCCTGAATGGGTGAAGACACAGCCCAGCTAAGCCAAAAGGAAGATCCCACAGAGAACTTTGATAGCAAGCAGGGTTTATTAACCACCTCCCAGGTCACTAGAATATGCAAGGAGAATTGAAATCATAGGAGACTCACGAGATCACAAAGATTAAATGTTAAAATTGTCAAAGTTCTTTGAGGTATCAGCCTTGGGTCCTTCCTTATACCCTTAAAAGAATAATATTTAAATATTTAATGTACTTGAGTTCTTCAAGCCAAGGATTCCAGGTAAACCCAGAGAGGAATTGCAACTAGAAGTGTAAGTGAAACAGATAAGTATTGTTCACAACTACTTCTGAGAACTTCAGGTAAGGCTCTGTGAATTTTTCTCTTGGCAGCCTTGTTTTGCGTGTGTATTAATTAATAAAAGCACATATACCCATCATTATCTTAGTTCAGGAAAGTGCCTAACCAAATACCCTGACTAATAAAATATAAACAAAACTTGTTTTCTCTTTAGGTTACTGACAGTCAAATTATATCTTAATCATATCCTGCACAAAAATATATCAGTGATATTTTTAATAGAATATCTGCACACCTAAGTACTAGAAGTACAGAAAGCAGTCGTTCAAATACACTCTCACAAATCTCAGATAGACAGAAATCCAAAGAACAAAAGAGCAAAGAGAAGTGTTTATAGTCTTTTGCCAGAGGCCTGGGGTGGGGGTTGGGGGGAATGAGACTTTTACTTTCTCATCACTAGGGATAAAATTGCTCCAACCTGAACATAACGTGAAAAGTGGAGAGGGAGTTAGCATAGAACAGTAACCTTGAGAACCATTCCCTCTTGAAGCATTCTCTTTTTCACAGTGATATCTTGGCTGGGAAAAAAACTGGCAAGCCTGATAGACAATACCACCAGCCACATTTGCTGCAGATGTGAGGGTTTTTCCTTTCCTTCAGGTGTATTCAAAGACATTAGCCCTTCTGAATAAAAAGGGGCTCTGCATAACTGTGTGCAAAACCTAATAATAGTCTGGTATTTTGAGTCTAAATCTAATCTAAAATATATATCATGCCACTACATGTGTTCATCATTTCCCAGGAAGAGTATATGATGGGCTGTGGGAAAGGCAATCTTTCAGTGTTTTCAATAATAAATCCACCCTAACATAAAAGGGGACTACAGATGATGAGCTTCACAATTCAGAGGAAGGAGAAGCAAGAACAGAAAGACATTCTATTAGCATAGCTTTTTTACCATTCACACAAGCACACCAAAACCTCTCAACAATGTTCTAGAGAAAGGACAAACACATTCAGGAAGTGAAAAGCAGAAAAACCAGAAAGTTTGTACATATTATGCAAATACACAAGTTCCGTATAAAGAATCTCAATCAGATATATCTAAAAGCAACTCATTTCAAAAGTTATTGTTTAATAAAAGAAGCTCATAATGATTTTAACTTTTGGTTTTCTTTCTAAAACCAAAAAAAGCAAAAATTAAGTTCCTACACACACAGATAAAAATCAAACTATGCTAAAGAACTTGATTAAAATGATTTTCTTCTTTCCTTCCTTCCCCCATCCTAAGCTTAATTTTACTGCTCATAGCACTTTTAACAATATTCATTATTACTGCCTTCTGTGTTTCATATGATCCATATTTATAAATAACACACCCATGCAACTGTTTGATTTTTTTTTATTTGATTTATCAGATTTAGACTTTATCCATTGCCTTCCTATTCATAACTCATTGTTTTTGTTCAGTTGCTAAGTCATGTCCAAATCTTTGTGACCCTGTGCATCACACCAGGCTTCTCTATCCTCCACTATCTCCCAGAGTTTGCTCAAATTCATACCCATCGAGTCGGTGGTGCTATCTAACTATCTCATCCTCTGCCACTCCCTACTCCTATTGCCTTCAATCTTTCCCAGCATCAAGGTCTTTCCCAGTGAGTTGGCTCTTCACATCAGGAGGCCAAACTATTGGAGCTTCAGCTTCATCATCAGTCCTTCCAATGAATATTTGGTGCCATTTAGGGTTGATGCCATTTAGGATTGACTGATTTGATCTCCTTACAGTCCAAGAGACTCTCAAGAGTCTTCTCCAGCACCACAATTTGAAAGCATTAATTTTTTGGTTCTCAGCCTTCTTTATGATCCAACTCACATCCTTACATGACCACTGGAAAAACTATAGCTTTGACCATGCTGAAACTCATACATAACTCATTTATATCTTGCTCATTACCTCTTATCTTTCCCTCCCTAATATGGTAATATTATTGGTTTTAATCTTTGGTTAAAAATAATCTTCTTATAGGGCTTCCCAGGTGGCATGAGTGGTAAAGAACCCACCTACCAATGCAGGAGACACTGGAGACACTAGTTTGATCCCTGAATCAGGAAGATTCCCTGGAAGAGGGCATGGCAACCCACTCAAGTATTCTTGCCTGGAGAATTTCATGGACAGAGAACTCCATGGTGTGGTAAAGAATCAGACATGACTGAGCGACTTAGCACACACACACAATCTGCTTATAACCTTATTTGTAACCTTATTGCATATTCCAAAAAATAGAGACTTCTCTTGCACAAAATTATGAGTGTCTCTACCCTTCCCTTAACTTATCCTTTCCTACTTTACAGCTTCTAATTTTGATAGCCTCTACTTTTATCTTTCTCAAGTTGATACTATTTACAGTTTGTTCTCAATTAAATCACTTCTACATCGTTCTAAGTCTGAAAATCAATAGAGTGGCTAGTGCTAGAGGTTTGTTTGTTGTACGGGGTTATACTTTTCTCTCATATAGCTGTTTTTGTGATTCTACTCTTTCCTAGGGTTATCAAATGCCATTTTATTTGTGTATATATTAATTGTCTTTACCACCTCCTTAAATTGTTCTAGAATTTTAAGAAAAATATCAAATCTTTGGAATCTCATTTTTCACTATCTACCTTCCACCAGATTATCAATTTAAGTAACACTCGAATAAAAAGTGAAGAAGAAGTTTATTTTCTGAGTCCTTGAATTCCAAAAGTAAAATTTTTGCTGATACAAAATCTAGGGTAAAATCATTTTTCTTTAGATTTTTGAAGCATTTCCTGGTACCAGAATGATTCCTGTTTCATTTTAATCTGTGTTTTCTTTATCTACACAAGCTTTTAAGATCATTCCTTAACTCTCAGTATTCTAAAATAACACAGTGTCCTGTGATTCTTTTTACTCATCTGACTGTACACTTCTGCAAGACTTCAGCTCATATACCATCTCTAGCTCCTCTTTTTAGGACAGTCTATTCTTGTTTTACAGACTGAAACACAGCATCAAATCTATTAACTAAAAATATCTTTCAGCTTTACTTTTGTTCCTCAAATCATCTATTTCTTCTCATTTTTCTTTTTTAATATTTTATACTTGTCTTACATATAAAAAATATTAGCTTATTATTATTATTCATATTCTATTAATATATCCAAAAAGTTAAAATATCCACCAATATTAGTTGCGTTGCTTGTTTTTTGTTTATCCACAGAACAAAAGGCGCTTCTTTAATTTTCAACTTATTTTGAGAATAATTTAATTTTTTCAGTGTCTAACATATCTCATGACATTAACTATCATCTGTATACAAATACTGCTGCTGCTGCTGCTAAGTCGCTTCAGTCGTGTCCGACTCTGTGCGACCACATGGATTGCAGCCCACCAGGCTCTGCCATCCATGGGATTTTCCAGGCGAGAGTACTGGAGTGGGGTGCCACTGCCTTCTCCGCTATTATCTCTAGAGGTCACAAAACTTCCTGGCATAAAGTAGGAACTAACATAGCATTTGTTGAATAAGTGAATGAAAGGAAAAAAAATGAATAATGAAATGATAGTAAATATGGTCATAAATTATCTCAATCAAAGTGAGTTAAGAAAAACTGGACATATTTAAACCTGAGAGAAGTCCAAGGAGGCCAGGCCAAATGAACAAGAAGAAAAGGCCTTGGGATGACAATGATGAATTAAGTGCAGGCTGATCACCCTAGAACTTGTATGAGAGGTGAAGAATTTTTTTTATTTTATTTTAAAGGAACTGCTAAGTCATTTGGAGAAGGCAATGACACCCCACTCCAGTACTCTTGTCTGGAAAATCCCATGGACAGAGGAGCCTGGTAGGCTGCAGTCCATGGGGTCGCGCAGAGTCGGACACAACTGAGCGAATTCACTTTCACTTTTCACTTTCATGCATTGGAGAAGGAAATGGCAACCCACTCCAGTGTTCTTGCCTGGACAATCTCAGGGACAGGGGAGCCTGGTGGACTGCTGTCTATGGGGTCGCACAGAGTTGGACACGACTGAAGCGAATTAGCAGCAGCAATGGAGAACAGTGTGGAGATTCCTTAAAGAACCTGGAAATAGAACTGCCATATGACCCAACAATCCCACTGCTGGGCATACACACCAAGGAAACCAGAATTGAAAGAGAGACGTGTACCCCAATGTTCATCGTAGCACTGTTTATAATAGCTAGGACATGGAAGCAACCTAAATGTCCATCAGCAGACGAATGGATAAGAAAGCTGTGGTACATATACACAATAGAATACTACTCAGCCATTAAAAAGAATACATTTTAATCAGTTCTAATGAGGAGGATGAAACTGGAGCCTATTATACAGAGTGAAGTAAGTCAGAAAGAAAAACACCAATACAGTATACAAATGCATATATATAGAATTTAGAAAGATGGCAACGATGACCTTATATGCGAGACAGCAAAAGAGACACAGAGCTGTATAAAACAGTCTTTTGGACTCTGGGAGAAGGTGAGGGTGGGATGATTTGAGAGAATAGCATCAAAACATGTATATTATCATATGTGAAACAGATCACCAGTCCAGATTCAATGCATGAGACAGGGTGCTCATGGCTGGTGCACTGGGATGACCCAGAGGGATGGGATGGGGAAGGAGGAGGTGGTGGGGGGTTCCGGATGGGGAACATGTGTATACCCGTGGCTGATTCATGTCAATGTATGGCAAAAACCACCACAATATTGTAAAGTAATTAGCCTCCAATTAAAAAAAAAAAAAGACTCCATCTATGGAAACTTGGTTCATTATTCTCCTCTGTAAAAGTAATCATAACCTCAGAAAACTTTGTAGGCAACCGACTCTCTGCCAAGCAACTTACAAGGAATGGAGCACAAGATCTCTAAGTTTTAGGATTTTTCAGGCTGCTCTTACTTGACTATTCTAGGACTCAAGACAACAGGAATTCAATACAGTCTTATGTAGACTTCATAAGTGAATTCACATGTGAAGCAGCTCTCTGTGACTTAGGCCTCATTCCTCCTTTGACAGGAGGTGATGTCCTAGCAGGAATTCTGGGCTGAAACCAAAAGACTGTCATGAAATTCATATTTATTTCCTCCCTTATGTCAAATAGCCTTCAATGGCCACTAAGAAATTGCATTCCCCCTTCTTATATAGAGGGGAAATGATGGAAGTGCATAGGACAGCCACGATTAGGCAGATGAGGATCTGTTCACTAGTCACAAAGTAGAAAGTTCTCAATCTCCAGTCTTTTTTCTCTCTAATCCTCAAATTGCCAGCTGCAAGCTGTCTGAGGTTCCACAAACTGGTATGGGTTTGAGAAATAAATTTGAAAATTATGAGCTCAAAGAAAGCATTTAAAGCCATGGGAAGAAATCAATTGCCTAGAAAGGGTGTGTATAAATGAGAAAGGCTCACAGAGCGAGCTCTGGGCTTCACGGTACATAGGATCTGGGTAAAAAAGAATTCTGTTACGCTGAGAAGGAAAAGTTGAAGAAAAATGAAAATCAGAATAGTGTGATGGATATTAAGAGGAGCTAGTATTTTTTAATAAACAGGAAGTAGGCCTTTATAACAATTTTGCTGAGATATTAGATAAAGGATAGAATTGTCTATGGCAATTTTAGAGATCATGGAACGTACAGAGTTAGTGACATGGGGTGGGGGGATAGGGATTACAATGGCTTGAAAAAACAAGAGAAGTTCTAGAAAAACATCTATTTCTGCTTTATTGACTATGCCAAAGTCTGTGACTGTGTGGATCACAATAAACTGTGGAAAATTCTGAAAGAGATGGGAATACCAGACCACTGACCTGCCTATTGAGAAACCTGTATGCAGGTCAGGAAGCAACAGTTAGAACTGGACATGGAACAACAAACTGGTTCCAAATAGGAAAAGGAGTACATCAAGGCTGCATATTGTCACTCTGCTTATTTAACTTATATGCAGAGTACATCATGAGAAACACTGGGCTGGAGGAAGCACAAGCTGGAATCAAGATTTCTGGGAGAAATATCAATAACCTCAGATATGTAGATGACACCACCCTTATGGCAGAAAGTGAAGAAGAACTAAAGAGCCTCTTGATGAAAGTGAAAGAGGAGAGTGAAAAAGTTGGCGTAAAACTCAACATTCAGCAAACTAAGATCATCGCATCTGGTCCCATCACTTCATGGTAAATAGATGGGGAAACAGTGGAAACAGCGGCTGTCTTTATTTTGGGGAGCTCCAAAATCACTGCAGATGGTGATTGCAGCCATGAAATTAAAAGATGCTTACTCCTTGGAAGGAAAGTTATGACCAACCTAGACAGCATATTAAAAGCAGAGGCATTACTTTGTCAACAAAGGCCCATCTAGTCAAGGCTATGGTTTTATCAGTAGTCATGTATGGATGTGAGAGTTGGAAGGTGAAGAAAGCTGAGCGCTGAAGAATTGATGCTTTTGAACTGTGGTGTTGGAGAAGACTCTTGAGAGTCTCTTGGACTGCAAGGAGATCATACCTGTCCATCCTAAAGGAGATCAGTCCTGGGTGTTCATTGGAAGGACTGATGTTGAAGCTGAAACTCCAATATTTTGGCCACCTGATGCAAAGAGCTGACTTATTTGAAAAGACCCTGATGCTGGGAAAGATTGAGGGCAGGAGGAGAAGGGGATGACAGAGGATGAGATGACTGGATGGCATCACTGACTCAATCGACATGAGTTTGGGTAAACTCCGGGAGTTGGTGATGGACAGGGAGGCCTGGCGTGCTGCAGTTCATGGAGTCACAAAGAGTTGGACACGAGTGAGCAACTGAAGTGAACTGAACTGAACTAATGCGTGATTAGACAATGAGAGCATATTATGTACCTTATATGGAATATGCCTGCCAAAAAATTGGATGTTCAAATGAGCAGAGAAATGCTGCAGTAGCTGAAAGGATGTGGAAGTCAAGGAAGTGATTTGAAAGCAAGTTACCACAAGGTGAGCAGAGAATGCACAGCAGTGACCAGCAAACTGAACTGACCCTATCAGACAGTGCTGCCAAGCAAATACAAGCACACTCTGGAAGCCACGGCCAGAGGAAACAATAAGTTAAATCCACTGGCAGAAGACAGCATTAGGGCCTTCAGGGTTCTGGGCTGGGAAAATATCCTCTCGTAACCCAAGGTAACTTTGAGTCATATTCTTTGTTTTTGTTCAGTCGCCCAGTCATGTCCAATTCTTTGCAATCCCATGGACTGCAGCATGCCAGGCCCCATATTATTTGGGGGCAGTCAAATATTGTGTGAAACATTATGGGACTTTGAGAGATGAGAGAACTATGTTTAAGGCCTGTAGTTACCACAGTATTTCTGCTGACATTTGCTAATGTTGTTATCGTTACTACTATTATTATTACTGTCATCTTTAAACTTCTCTAATCTGATACTATTTGCACAGTTTCACCAGGTGCCTGGCACTGTACTAAGTAATTTACAAATATTAATTCATTTAATCTTCACTAGAAAGGGGAAGAGGGCATCAGAGAATGAGATGGCTGTATGGCATCACCAAATCAATGGACATGAACTTGGGAAAACTTCAGAAGATGGTGAGGGACAGGGAGGCTTGGTGTGCTGCAGCCTACAGGGTCTCAAAGAGTCAGAAATGACTGGGCAACTGAACAACAACAACATACTCTCATAAGGTGCACAGTATTATTATCTTTATTTTACAAACTGAGACACAGAGAATTTGGTAAGGACAGCAGTCTGCTTTGTGAGGTCTTGACTTCAAATTCTGTATTAAGTTTTTCTTTCATTTAAGTGCTTGCTTGCAAATGAGGGCTGTTATACTGCTATGTGGAAAGCACTTCACCCAACTTCTGGATAAGAGATTCAAGCCAAGCAAAGAACTCTCCCATGAATTAATGTAGGCCCTCTTTGGGACTTTGGGTATTCCCCACATAAAGGGTCTACAAGGAAGCTGAACTGGCAATGTGTTTTCCATTATTCCTTTTCTTTAAACCTCATCCAATATAAGCACCTAGTCAAAAAACTTAACTTTTTAACTAATAGGTATGACTAGTTAAGAATTAATTGCTATCTTTTGTTTCAATTTAGGGGACAGGATTCCTGTCTAGTACCCTGATTCCTTTGCACAGTTCTCCTCTAAAAAGCCCAGAAAACAGCATCCGAAAATTGTTGCACCTCAGCATCCCATGTCTGACAAGCCAATTCTTTCTTTTAGTCCTATTAAACATGTTCTTTGACCTCAAAATACCTTGATTCCCTTGACTCTTCTTTTTTCCCCTACCCGTCACCTTATTTCCAATCTTATCTCCTTACCTATCCATCCTAAATCTGTCAGTATCAATTTAATGATCCTCTTACCAGTACCCTCAATTTCTCTACATTTAAGTGTTTCAGGTTCAACATCCTAGAAAATAATCACGAAAAATAAATCCAAACATATGGATCTTCTCCTCCAGTCAGACTTCTGAAGACCCAGCCATGTAAATAGGACAATTATATGGACTGATGATGCTACAAGCATCAGTCCTTTTAAATAGATCAGATCAGCGCCCTTTCTCCTTATCTTTTCTCATTAAGACATGAACTAGACTCTGTCTGACTCAATTTCAACCTCGCATGACAGAGGGGAGTGAAGGACTTCATCTGCTTCTTTATCACCCTATCATCTTCATCTCCAATTCAGAGGCAAGAACACTGCTTCTATTTCCCAAGGCATTCTTTTCATAAATGCTTTATATGTCATCCTCCCTTGCTCTGTACAGAATTTTGTTCCAACCATTATCGAATTTTTCTGTATGGGCAATGTTGTCCATTCTAGTGGGAACTAATGGTCCCTTCTTATATATATTAGCCAAAATAGAGCCAAGCATTGGCATAAATAAAAATAAATCAACAGAACACTTCCTATATATCCTTATTTTCTTTCATCTGCCATTTAACTCTACACATCACATCTACCCTTCCCAAGATATTAATCTTTGTACTCTCTGTTAGGCATGGTTCTGAGAACTTTACAGGTGTTAACTCACATAATCCTCACAACAATCTTATAGGTAAGCATTTTTGCTATCCTCATTTTGTAGAAGAAAATTTTAGTCACAAGTTCAAGTGTACTGTCCAGAGTCACACAAAGGTATTTCCTATCATGACTTTGACTTATTAATAAAGTTTACAATAATCAAAAGGGGCAATCAGTTGCTGACTTTTTACCAAATGACTAGGTTTAAAAAATTTAAGCAAGTAGATCATCTCACCTCTTTGAGGAACTTTTAAAATGTCTTTTCCATTTTTTGCTTTTTAGATTTTTCTGAGCACTATTGTCATATTATCTATCACAATCTCAATTGTACGTGCTCAGTTGCTAAGTTGTGTCCGACTCTTTGAGACCCCATGGACTCTAGCCTGCCAGGGTCCTCTGTCTATGGGATTTCCTAGGCAAGAATACTGGAGTGGGTTGCAATTTCCTTCTCCAGGGGATCTTCCCGAACCAGAATTGAACCCATGTCTCTTGCATTGGCAGGCAGATTCTTTACCACTGAGCCACTTGGGTGGTCCCATCTCAATTTGTATTCATTTTCAACTACTTAACATTGTTAAAAAATAAACTGTAATTAAATTCAAAGTACATAAAATCTGAATATATTTTTACTCAATATAAAATATAAAAAGTATCACTTTTCATGTGTTATCCCCAAAGATATTTTTTATTTAAGATTAACTATTTAAAAGCAAATAGTTATATCAATTTTAAAGTAATATATTTAACTAAATATGAATTTTTGAGTATTAAAAATTTAATTAAATCTTATTAAATATTTTATAAAACTATCACTCATCGCAATCTTGCATTTAATATCTATCTGGTTGCCAAAGTAATGCATCAGCATCATGCTTCACGAGAGTTATATCTAAACCCACGTAAATACAAATTTTAAAGAAATATGGATCATTTAGTGTTATAAAATATTTTAAGCTCTGTAACATATTGTGAATATCTGCTATCTGTAAGTATCTTTGGAAAAACAACTTGGAACATGACGAATGCTCTATACAAGAAAAGAGATGCTCAGCACTACTGAGAAATGATGCTATATTTTTAAAAAATCTATTGTGTTCATGCTATTTGAGAAATAGTATTTGACAGTTCAATGAATCTATCTTTTATCCAAAACCTTTTCCTGTTCTGATCCTCCCTTTACTCTGAAACAACACCAGTCTCCAATGTCACAAGTAGCACAGCCCATACATAGCTTTTGCAGCATTTGGACACAGATGCCTTTCTGAGATGAAGAAAAATAGTACTTTGGGATGACAGTGATACTCACCAGGAGAGCTGACTTTTGGGATTGTAGGTATGTGAGCACTGAGTCTCACATGCTAGTAAAGTAATGCTCAAAATTCTCCAAGCCAGGCTTCAGCAATATGTGAACCGTGAACTTCCAGATGTTCAAGCTGGTTTTAGAAAAGGCAGAGGAACAAGAGATCAAATTGCCAATATCCTCTGGATCATCGAAAAAGCAAGCGAGTTCCAGAAAAACATCTATTTCTGCTTTATTGACTATGCCAAAGCCTTTGACTGTGTGGATCACAATAAACTGTGGAAAATTCTGAAAGAGATGAGAATACCAGACCATCTGACCTGTCTCTTGAGAAACCTGTATGCAGGTCAGGAAGCAACAGTTAGAACTGGACATGGAACAACAGACTGGTTCCAAATAGGAAAAGGAGTACGTCAAGGCTGTATATTGTCACCCTGCTTATTTAACTTATATGCAGAGTACATCATGAGAAATGCTGGGCTGGAAGAAACACAAGCTGGAATCAAGATTGCCGGGAGAAATATCAATAACCTCAGATATGCAGATGACATCACCCTTATGGCAGAAAGTGAAGAAGAACTAAAGAGCCTCTTGATGAAGGTGAAAGAGGAGAGTGAAAAAGTTGGCTTAAAGCTCAACGTTCAGAAAACTAAGATCACGGCATCTGGTCCCATCACTTCATGGGAAATAGATGGGGAAACAGTGGAAACAGTGTCAGACTTTATTTTTTTGGGATCCAGAATCACTGCTGATGGTGATTGCAGCCATGAAATTAAAAGACACTTACTCCTTGGAAGGAAGGTTATGGCCAACCTAGATAGCATATTTAAAAGCAGAGACATTACTTTGCCAACAAAAGTCCGTCTAGTCAAGGCTATGGTTTTTCCAGTGGTCATGTATGGATGTGAGAGCTGGACGGTGAAGAAAGCTGAGCACCGAAGAATTGATGTTTTTGAACTGTGGTGTTGGAGAAGACTCTTGAGAGTCCCTTGGACTGCAAGGAGATCCAATCAATCCATCCTAAAAGAGATCAATCCTGGGTGTTCATTGGAAGGTCTGATGTTGAAGCTGAAACTCCAATACTTTGGCCACCTCATGCGAAGAGTTGACTCATTGGAAAAGACCCTAATGCTGGGTAGGATTGGGGGAAGGAGGAAAAGGGGACGACAGAGGATGAGACGGTTGGATGGCATCACCAACTCGATGGACATGGGTTTGGGTAGACTCCGGGAGTTGGTGATGGACAGAGAGGCCTGGCGTGCTGCAATTCATGGGGTCGCAGAGTCGGACACGACTGAGCGACTGAACTGGAACTAGACTGGAGCACTGAGTGCTAGATTCCACATGATAGAAAAACCTATACATTATTTAAAACTAGTGGGTACATGTATTTAAGATATTTAAATTCTTCTGGAGTACAGGGCTCTGAGCAAGAACCACCCTGACCTGGATCCCAGGCAGTCTTGCCCAAAATAGAAATGAAGTTCAGCTGTAGAAAATGTGGAGAGATATATTTTGTGCATACCAAAATTCATGGCCTGAAGATATGTCCAGTACATACTGCTATAAATTTCACAGACTTTATAAACCTTTATTGACAAATATGTTTTCTTACTAAATTGGAAGCTCACTAAAAACTGGAATTAGATCTCAGTTGATTACTGTGGTCTTAAAAATGAGCCTATCTTCTGAGTCATACTAGGAAACACTGCTGTAAATGGTTCATTGTTTCTCAGAAGGTTAAACTCGGATCAAGCATATGTATGCGATGGGTAAGCTGAGGACCAAAACGCCCCCAAGGGATTTAAATGAGAGTATTTCAAAAGATAATCAGATACAAATAGCGAATGCAATGGTTACTCATGAAATATATTCGTTTTTCTCTTTTTTCTTTTTTGAATGGACAATTCCCAATAGTAAACATAGAAAGCCAAGAGCCCTTTAACCATTAAATTTTCTGATGGTTTTACTTGTATACAGTTGATATATAAGGAAAAATGTTGCTATTAAGCTAAATTTTAAGTAAAAGCACATTATAGTAGAAATAAGACCCTCCAGAGAATAATTTTATGAGACCATTATTGCACGGTAGCTTGGGCAGTTGAACTCGCATGAAACAAATGGCCCTATAAAACAAGTCCCAAAGTGGCCTATTGCTTAATTAAATTCATATACAAAGCTTCCCTCTGCCTTGACATGTGTACATACATATATTAGATATATTTTAAAATTCAGTTTGAAAAATATGACCTCATAAAGATGCAAAGGTTTAGACACCACTTCAAAGCCGAAGAACTTCTTGAAGCAATATTTTACATGGAACTGTGACTTTTAAAATAATTGCCTTTTTTTCCCTTAAGATAGTGAGAACAGTCAGTTTGATATATACAATATATTTGAGTTTTCCACCTATAAAAATATGCCATAGTCTATATGAAATGCTTGCACTGAATGCAAGCACTGATAATTCTCTCTTCCCCTATTTCACCAAAATGGAAGCATTTCTAGGGGAGTCTGGGTGTGCATAGAAAGAAACATTGACAAGATCCACAGCCCAATCCTTCAGCTGAAATGTGTCACCTTAGAAAAATGCTAATTTAATGAATTCAGTCAAGTAAATTAAGACATGTTTTTTAAGACATGTTTTTTCCCTTGAATATAAAATTGTTTTACCACAATGTATTACTCTACTCTTCTGTTTCATGAACCACCTACAATGTGGGTAACAGCCCTCCAGAAACAGACTGTGGTCCAGGCTGTTTGACAGCCTAGAAACATCCTAAAGCCATCTGGTATTAAATGTGTTCAAGAAAGAGGAAAGCAAGAGAGTAAAACGAAGAGACATTATTCAAAACACGTTACTGATTGATTTAAGATTTTGTGTCCCTAGATGTTCTTTCAGTTTCAAATTTCACATGAAATAATCTTGAATGAACAATTTTAGCCTTTTCAATTTTCCTCTACTATTTTGGGGAAATCCTTAATAACACCTAATTAATTAGTAGCCTAAATAAAATTGGAAAAGAGTGAATAAAATCTGGAGACCTACAGGTGATGCTCAAACATAGAAAGTAAACAAGATGAGATGTCCTAAATTTGGATGAAGATTACAAACAAAAAAATGAGAAGAGCGTTTTGCTTGTGCTTAGTCACTCAGTCATATCTGACTCTCTGTGACCCCACAGACTGTAGCCAGGCCGGTTTCCCTGTCCTTGGAGATCCTCCAGGCAAGAATACTAGAGTGGTTGCCATGCCTCCTCCAGGGGATCTTCCTGACCCAGGAAGTGAACCCAGGTCTCCTGCACTGCAGGCAGATTCTTTACCATCTGAGTCACCAGGGAAGCTGTGTGTAGGAAAGATGTTCTAAATTTCGGTGAAGACTTACAAACAAAAACTGAGAAGGGCATTATACTGGTTTAAATAATTACTATACTCTGAAAATGTCCAGCTACGAATGACAGCAATCACAATAGTAACTATTATTAAGTACTCACAGGGTATCAGGCACTATGGGAAGCATTTGACATGCGCTATCTCATTTTCATCCTCATGACACCTCTATGGAGGTATTCATAATTTAAAGGTAAAGAAATTAAGGCACTGAGACATTAAGAAACTTGCTTAAAACCACCAAGGTATTAAACAGCAGAGTTAAAATTCTCTTTTTTTGCTGATATGAAGGACCATCTTTTCAACCCTTGGCCTTTGCTGTCCACTTTAACACCAAGTCATGAAGTAACCATGGGAGAACCTTAGCACCTTAGAACCTCATAGAGATAATTCTAAGCTTAGGCCACCAACTACTAAAGCAACAGGTTAGAGATGTATCCTGAAGGTTCACCTCACCAAAGGTAATTGCACAATTTGTCCAACCCTATCATTGTAAAGAATTATTTATGGAATAAATGAGATTTATGTTTAGAGACAGTAGGTCACTACTTGCATCATTTGTATTTACAAAGAGGACAAGCACACAACCTTTGCTTCAAGTCGGTCCTCTAAAGGTGTGTGATAACTAAGGGAAGGTCACAGAACAGGGACCCTTTGCACTATCTAGGGAATAAGCCTGTACAGATGGTGAGAACTCTCAGAACAGAAAAGCTGAGTGAACTCCGTGTCTGTGTGAAGAGCACATGTGAGCTGTCATGGCACTATTTATCATTTCTACCTCAGTCACCCTCTTCTGGAACACCACAGCTGCAGAGCAAGGGGCAGATCCAATGTATAAGATTAGATATTACTATTGCCTTGCAAAAGAAAATTCACCCCATATTCAAAAGAATAGCCTAGATAGTACTGGGTAACATTTACCATGCATCCACAAGACTTCATAGGCCCTTTTATGTGGGGAATGTAATGTTTAATTTGGGTAAATAACCACAGTAAAACCAGAGGGTCTTTTTGTTTTGCCCACCACTGAGTATCACATTTTATCAAACACAGAGATATCATGTTATCCTGGTTGTGATGAATGACATTAATGAGATTAAAATACACACACACACACACACACACACACATATATGTACGTTTCTCAAAAAAGAGCCTGTAGCCCTCCTAACAACTATTCCCACGGAGGAGTCAGAGGACAGGGTCTACTTTCTTTGCAACTGGAAAATGTTACCGAAAATACGTATAACATGGATAACTAAGTGGATACCTGGATTCTTGCTCCTCTATATCATCATTGTTATGACTCCATTATTATTTTTTTCACTTTGGCAGGAAAAGAAACCACACGACATAGAAAGATTATCTGTGTCCTTCAGAAATTGAAATAAATATTTCAGTAAGGTTTGAATCCTTTAAGATATACTATATATGTATACAAACACATATATAGTGTGTATGTGTATATTGCAGATATTTTTAAACTCAGAGAACTTATGTCAATTAACAAAGGTAAAACATTCAAAACAAAAATGCTAAACAGGCCAGTTCAGTTCAGTTCAGTTGCTCAGTCGTGTCCAACTCTGCGACCCCATGGACCACAGCATGGCAGGCCTCCCTGTCCATCTCCAGCTCCTGGAGTTTACGCAAACTCATGTCCACTGAGTCAGTGACGCCATCCAACCATCTCATCCTCTGTTGTTCCCTTCTCCTCCTGCCTTCAATATTTCCCAGCAACAGGGTCTTTTCAAATGAGTCAGCTCTTCACATCAGGTGGCCAAAGTATTGGAGCTTTAGCTTCAGCATCAGTCCTTCCAATGAACATTCAGGACTGATTTCCTTTAGGATGGACTGTTTGGATCTCCTTGCAGTCCAAGGGACTCGCAAGAGTCTTCTCCAACACCACAGTACAAAAACATCAATTCTTTAGTGCTCAGCTTTCTTTATAGTCCAACTCTCACATCCATACATGACCACTGGAAAAACCATAGCTTTGACTAGACAAACCTTTGTTAGCAAAGTAATGTCTCTGCTTTTAATATGCTGTCTAGGTTGGTCATAACTTTCCTTCCAAGGAGCAAGTGTCTTTTAATTTCAAGGCTGCACTCACCATCTGCAGTGATTTTGGAGCCCCCCAAAATAAAGTCTGTCACTGCTTCCACTGTTTCCCCATCTATTTCCCATGAAGTGATGGGACCAGATGCCATGATCTTAGTTTTCTGAACGTTGAGCTTTAAGCCAACTTTTTCACTCTCCACTTTCACTTTCATCAAGAGGCTCTTTAGTTCTTCTTTGCTTTCTGCCATAACGGTGGTATCATCTGCATATCTGAGGTTATTGATATTTCTCCCAGCAATCTTCATTCCAGCTTGTGCTTCATCCAGCCCAGTGTTTCTCATGATGTGCTCTGCATATAAGTTAAATAAGCAGAGTGACAATACAAGCCTTGACGTACTCCTTTCCCTACTTGGAACCAGTCTGTTGCCAAGGGAAGTGCTATTTGAATGATAGAAGCCAAATGCTTAAGAGAATTTCAGAGTTTTAATTTGGCTTCAGAAATTCTGAGTGACCTTATAAATCTTCCACTGTTGTCAAGTTGAAGGCATTTCAAAGGCTCTTTGTTTTAAAGGCCCTAGAATATATATTTCTTGATGTTCCAAGGCTACCTAATCTTCCTTGGCTCAGTCCATATGATAATGAAAGAATCTAACCAGGAGTATTTACTATTAAATAACTTTGATTTAATTGTATTGCAATGCTATCACTGTCCTTTGTCAAGACAGCAAATATTCACTCAACAATAAGAGAACTTCTCTCTTAACATGCTTGAGTATTTTTGTGAATTAAATAGCATATACTATAAAAAAAATATTTGGATGGTAAGAAAACTTAGAATTTAACTCTATAAATAATACGCTGAAACCCAGGTAAATCAGGTTACCTGGGCAAAGAGGAGATTAAAATTTGGGTTTCCTAATTTCTTAATCCAGTGCTAGTTCTATTACACAACCTTGATTATTTATGCAGTTCAAATTAATTCAGTCCTTAAAAATAATATCTTACAGGTATTTCTGTTTTTATCCTTTTTTATTTTTTGTTAACACTGTTTTACAAATCACGTGTCTGTGTCGGGATAGAAATATTTGATTATATAACTCTGAAAATTAGTGAGAAGGTAAAGTAAGTAGACATAAATAAGAACTACTTTTGACTCACAGTTTGTGAAACATACAAATCTATCTTTAATATGAGAGCTGGTGTCTTAAACCAATTTAGGTTTTGAAATATGAACCCCATGGAATGATAGGGACTAAATTTGACTTTATTGTTGACCCTGATTTGGAGATCCTCAAATCCATGAAACACAGCTGATATTGACATTTCATTTGCAAATTTGAATTTGTCAAGTCCACTAAATCAGGCTTAAGTGTTCTTACTTGATCAGCATGTCTATATTAATCTCTCTGATGGCAATCTGACATGCTATTCTTTTCATTCATGACACCTTTCTCATGGTAGTATCATGATTTGAAATGTTACATACATATAAGTATATTTTGGTATTCTTTAGTTTAATACATTTCATCTGACACCACAAGCTCTGCAGAGAAAAGGAATTAGTCAACTGTGTACCAATTTCATCCCAGCTCCCAGTAGTTATTTAGTAAATATTTTTTGAATGAACAAAAGATAAATAATTTGGTATCATTCTGAATTTTGGAATTGATGGACATTCTGATTGACAAATTTCAACTAGGTAGAATTAATAAAGGAGGAGGAATACTGTATTATATAACACAGATTTTTTTAAAGTCTACTACTGCTTGTGTTAGGCAGGATTATTTTAGGTCCAGATGTTAATGGTTTTAGTTGCTAAGTCATGTCTGACTCATTGCAATTCCCTGGACTGTAGCTCACTGGGCTCCTCTGCCCATGGAATTTCCCAGGCAAGAATTCTAGAGTGGGTTGCCATTTCCTTCTGTATTGGATCTTCCCAACCCAGGGATTGAACCAGGGTCTCCTGCATTGCAGGTGGATTCTTTACCGACTGAGCCACCAGAGAAGCCCAAATGATAAAACTCAACACAAACTCATTTAATCAAAATTTAGAATTTATCAACACAAAATTGGAAAGACTAGAATTGGCTTGAAGTAAGATTTGATCTTGTCTTTAACACACAGCACTAGAAGGAATACTCAACAAAATCAGGGATATTTTGTTTTGTTTTGTTTATTTATGTCTGTTTTGTTTAATGATGTATCCCAAGTTCCTATATCAGTGCTTGTCATATAGTGAGTAAATGCTAAACAAATACTTGTTGAGTAAATGAATGATCAATCTTTCGCTCTCTTAGATGAACTTTCTTATCTGATGATGTAACAGGTAGAATAATCACTTCCAAATATATTCTCACCCTGGTCCTCATGATCTGTGAATATATTTCCTGACTTGGCCAAAAAAAAACCAAAAACAAGCTTTGCAGATATGCTTGCAGTTATTAATAGGACCTTGAGATGGGGAGATTATCCAGATAGGCCAATTGTAATCACTTATATTATTATCATAAAACTTCTCTCAATTAGAGTCAGAGAGAAATGAGCAACGAAAAAGGGGTCAGAGAGATGTGACATGAGGGCAAGATCTGGCATTGCTAGCTTCGAATATTCATGCTTAGGGAGACAGGGTCATGAAATTGAAAGGCCATTCAGAGGAAGAGGAATGGTTTACAAAGGGGGTTGTAGGTTATGTTACCAGTAAAACAGAAGGGACACCTTCAAGACTCTAGTTATCTTATGTCGAAGACAGAATTTACATGCGAAATAAAAGAGAATGCAATTAAAGGCCAAAATACCTGTTATACAAAAGAACTGTACAGTCTTAAGAAGAAAATACTCTTAGTTCAAAATGCTACTGAAACAGGCAGAGAAAGAAGATGGATTTTGAAGATTATGGGAGAATAGCATAGAATGAAAATATGGAGAGGAATTCTTAAAAATCACAATGAGAACATGGCTGTTGAAGAAACCATGAAGAGATACAGCTACTTTGAATGGGATGGGGACTTTATGATAACAAAAATCTTCAGAAGGTTAAGAAGAATAAATGAAAAACAGAAAGAAGGCATTAAGACAACTGAACTTTCAAAAATTGTCTACAAATGTGTAAGAGAAGAATGTGTTATAAGGTAAAAAAAAATACTGAATTCTATAACTTCATATGAAAGACAATATTTATGACTTCTGATTTTGTTCATCCTTTAAAATTTTCACCAAAACTCTCTTCTCCCATTAATGTACATGTACCAAACAAACAGCAACAGTATGTGCTGTTCTGTGTGGATCCAATATGATGACGACAGAAATTCAAAGAAGCAACTTTTGCTAGAAAAATCACTGTAGAAAGTTCTGAAAAACTTAAGGGAATTAGTGTAATTAAGGGACATATTGATATTAAACCTATAAGGCATATGAATCATCCTTTTGCTTCCTAGGGTGATCCTTCAAGTCATCTGACAATCAATCTTTCTTTTCTTTTCTTATTCAGAAAGAAAAATGTATTTGAAGGATCAGCTTCCTATTTGCTGCCAGCAAAATTATCAGCATTTTCCTATCAACCATTCACTATTAATTCCACCCTCTTTCCTACTCATTTCCCTCCAGCAATTTAAGGCATTCAGTTCTCTAACTTTATTTATAAAACAAAATGAAGTTAAATCTTGTCTGGGTCCCCCTCTCCCCACTGTCTAGTTCCTCTTCTTCCTTCCTCAGGCAAGCATTTTTAAAAGTAGTGCTCACTTCCCATTTAGTCCTCCATTTGCTGCACTGTGACTTTTTCATTTGCTTCCAAAGAAACTGTTCTTGGCAAAGGCGCAGTAATCTCAGTTCCTTCCATTAGTTCTCACTTACCTCACCTCATTCAGTCTCTGCTTGAAATAACCTCCTCACAGAGGCCTCCCTTGTTTCACACATTCTGTTCCCTTATACTACTTTGTCATTGTTGTCGGTCACTGATTTGTGGCCGACTCTTTGTGACCCCATGAACTGCAGCACGACAGGCTTCCCTGTCCTTCATTATCTCCTGGAGTTTGCTCTAACTCATGTCCATTCAGTCAGTGATGCCATCCAACCATCTCATCCTCTGTCATCCCCTTCCCTTCTCGCCCTCCATCTTTATCAGTGTCTTTTCCAGTGAGTTGGCTCTTCACATCAGGTGGCCAAAGTATTGGGGCTTCAGCTTCAGCATCAGTCTTTCCAGTGAATATTTATGGACTGTAACTATGCTACTTTAATCTTCCTCAAAGGCAATCCTTTCCCCAAAATTATTCAATTGGTTACTTGGGCTTCCCTTGTGGCTCGGCTAGTAAAGAATCCGTCTGCAATGCGGGAAACCTGGGTTCAATCCCTGGGTTGGGATGATCCCCTGGAGAAGGGAAAGGCTACCAACTCCAGCATTCTGGCCTGGAGAATTTCATGGACTGTAGAGTCCATGGGGTTGCAGAGTCGGACACGACTGAATGACTTTCACTTCACTTTCACTGCTTGGTAGCCTGGCTCCCTACCAGAATTTCACATCCAAGGAGAGCAGGTGCTTTGCTGCTCCTGTCTGTATCTCAAGCTGCAGAGCTATATGTGATACCAGCAGAGGCTCACCAAATATTTGCTGAATTATTTTTCCTATCCAGTTAAAATTTTTCAGTTTTTACATACTTTGCTACAAATAATCCACTTTTTAAAATGTGCTTCTCCTATAATTTCAGTTATATTCTACTATAATGCTCTTTCTCCTTCAACTTTGCTTCATCCTTCCCATCTCAGTGCAAAGAAGTCTCTTTTTTAATAGTCCTCAGTACAATTTGGACCCAGTCCTATTACTTATTTACTTTCTTGACCTTGTTACTACATAGTCTCCTTTGCTTCCATGACTTCAGTTACTGCATGTTCCAGGACAATTTCAAAATGTATGTATTAATTCAGACCTCTCTCCTGAGTTTCAACACGTCTCAAGTGGTTACTGATGCCTCCTCACGAAAAACTCTGAAACTAAAAGATTCATCTTCTCTCTTCTCCTCTCCCAGGTATGCCCTGTGCCTTTAATTGATATTTACTAATTCCTGGGAGTGCCACCCGCTCCTTTACTCCTGCTTGAACTTCAGGCATTCTGTGTTTTCGATTCTACCTCCACAACAGCTCCTGAGTGTGTTCATTTGTCTGCATCCCTACTGAAGTGGCCAGAGTCAGGCTCTCATTACTTCTCACCTGGATTCTTGTCACAGACTTCTAATTGGCCTCTTTGCCTGTAGTCATGCTTGAATTCCTAATCAACTTGCCATATTGGTTAGTAGAGTGACAATTTAAAAATTCAAAATAGCATAGTATAAAAAAGCCTATTATTATATGTTCCTTATGCTCCACCTGAATTGATGCTGAGTGATACCCAGTGCTTTCATCCATCTCTGTGCCTTTACATGGTAGCTTCTCTTCTTTCTGTTTTCTCCCACCATTTTCTGCTAGCTGCCACTTATCCCCAACACCCACAGCTACCTTAGGTGGCACTCCAGTGTTTCCACAGTTTCCTTCTCATCATAGCATAGATCCTTCGTGCTCAAATTAGCACAATTATGATTTACTTGCCTGTCACTTGATATCAGTAAGGTAATGCTAATTGCCAAGACAAACTAGCTCATAATTTTAACACAATAAAGGTTTATTTCTTACTCATAAAATTTCTGTCAAAGACGAAGTATAGGACAAAGTTAACAATGACTGTCTATTCATAAACTTGACAAGTGAAACCATCTGCTGTTACTTTCATTTCTTTAGAGGACCAAAGGTGTTAGAAAGAAAAGTAAGTTTTAAACAGTATAAAGAATACCGAGAAAATCTGATTGGCAAGCATTCTATTAAAATCACTTCTTTGGAAGTAGGGGAGCCTCTCTAGTTGGTCTCCAGATATATTTGGCACCCTATGGTTGGTTGGAGGGGAAAAAGAGTAGTTCTTGAGTATTTCAAAAGAAAAATGGTTATTCAGTGTTATACCTGACGGGGTTTTGTGTCTGGCCATTCCTAGTAACAAGTAGAGGCTGATGGGGTGCTTTTTTGTGGTGGTACTCTTACCATGGTCCTCAGTGGGGTGGCCACCATGGTAGGAAGGTTTTCAGTCCAAGTACAGTTTTTCTAGTAGTTGGTGACTTTCTTGTATGTGGTGACTTCAGGATTTAGGCTCCTTTCTTTAATGGCCCTGCCCTGCTCACTTTGCTATAAAACTTCTTACTTACTAATAATCATACTATGGGTTTCATAGCAAAAGTTGCCCCAAAAAAATTATGGAAAGAATAAATTTTGGATGAACAGCTCCTAGCTACCATCTTCACCACACATCCTCACAAGAGTTTGAGTTGTGAAAGGGGATACCATGTGTTTCTACTGCTTTGCAAAGTAGTAATGCTACATATCAGCTGCTCCAAAAAAATTAAAAACAACGGTTGGATGATTATATCAATATATGTTTGAAAGGCTCTATTATCTGAAAACTCAGAATCACTAAAACTGTTCCTTTCTATTCCTGAAAATTTTCTCAAGCAAATTATTGTTTAAAATGAAATAAAAACATATAACCTGTGGACATAAGGCATCATTCTAAAGGCTAATATTGACTATCTCTCTCCTTGTTAAAAAAAAAAAAAGAGAAGAAAATGAATCTAAGTAGCACTGTGAATAGTAAATATCAAAATAAACTAACAGCAATATTTTAAACAGCAAAAATCAGTACCATAAAATAAATTAGAGGAAAAAGTACTTGCCAAAGAAATCTCCCTAATATTTTGTAAAGAGAATTCAGAAAGGTTAGAAATCTGATCTTAATAATTAACTAAAAGTAGATTTATATTTAGAATTTTGAGCTAATTTTGAGGTAGTAAGATCATTCTCAACAACTTTTTTGTTTGTCACTAGAAGATATTTCTAAAATAAAATTGTCAAAAATAAAGCATGAAATAAATAGCAGCACATCACCCAGTGAAAATATAATAAACAACTTTCCAATTAGTTTTAGAGGTATTCAGGAATGAATTATCCTCTGCTTTCAGATTTTCATGAATAATTCAAATTCTGCTGTCAGTAGATCTAATTAGTAATTATCCAAGCTATTTCTAAATTATCTGGTTTGAAGTTACCTGTGTTGCAACTAGATTTATTTCTGATATAATTATTAACCCCATCTGTGTTAGCCTTATCTCTTTCTCTGTTGCCAGTAATGGAACAGGCACCTCCAGATAGCAGGGAAGCCTGTAGATTCAGTTTATTAATATAGCATTACCAATTAGTCCCTCTAGTGCTAAGAAACTGACACCTTAATACCACATAAGCAGTTATTTTCAAGGCCTGTAGGAACGCTTGTTCTACATTCTAATGATTTAACCATGTAACCACTGGAAGGAAAAGTTGACCTTAAAGGGAAGTCATAAAATCTAGGGTAGGCATGATGGAAGGATAGTGAGGCAAAGAACATACTCAGGGGTGGAGTGAGACATATTCAAGTGGTTGTAGAGGGCCCACACACAGGGAATGGTTCCCTGTGTGATCCATGAGAGTAACTGAACACACTCAGAAGCAACATGGTACAAAAAGTAAAATTCATTAATTTCAAATTTAATGCTAGATCATGATGCTAGAGATGTATTCTTTGTGTTTTAAACTGAAGTATATCTCACTGTGTCTATATATTCCTCAACCACACTATCTGAGTAAACAAACATCACCTCTCCACACACACACACACATACACATACACATATACACACACCTTTACAAAATAAATTTTCATATCCTTACCCTCAACAAAATCTGAATCCTAAAAATTCTTAATAAGCCGTGGGATGAAACAAAACATAACTGTGATGCAAAACATACTTAACTGATGGTTCCAAGTGCATCATAAATTCTGGGAAGAAAAATTTAATTGATAATACGCATTCTCCTTGATTTCATTCTTATTGTTCCTAGAGAGGGAATTCAGGTAAAATGGCATTACTTTTCTCTTCTTCTAAAATATGTGTATGTATGTGTGTGTGTATATATATATATATATATATAACTGTAAGCTTTTAGGAATTATAATACTCTCTGCAATTCTTTCAAAATGTTCAAAAGCATTTAGCTTTAACCTGCTGGAGTACATCACAAAATTTTATTTTACAACCACCATTTTTCCTCAACAATAGCTTTGCCTATTATTGTCATTAATAACTTCCTCCATTTTCATACGCACGAAAAATAAATAAATAAATAAAACTCCATTTCTTTTTTTATTCTTTTTTTTATCCAGATTTTATCAGACAACTGAGAAGAACAAAGGATGAGATACGCTTATGAAGATTTCTTGGGGCTTCGCCAGCTCAACATTTCTACTTTACAGTGTTTTCCTCTCTGTTTTGTTCTTTCTCTTGGATGTATTTATAGAAACTTTTTTTATTTTCTCTGAGTCCTCTACCTACATTATTTCACTTTGCTTTCTTGCCTCTCTTATTGTGTACCTGCATTTCTTGATGACTAGCTTATATCTATTTCTTTCAATCTCCCCTCTTTTCCACTTCCTACACAATTCTATTTTGTATTTCGGTGCTGAGAGAAACCCACCCTCACCCACAGGTATTTTTTAATCTTCTCTGTATTTTGAACCTATCTTGGGACAGCTTTTATGCTTGCCATGCTAAGCTCACCTTAAAACTCATTTTTCCCCCCTTTTCCCTGACCCTAGCAGTCTGTCACTGACTTCATTTTGATCTGATTATTTGACTCAATATCTTAATAACAAACTCTTCAAGTTTAGTCACTATTCACTCTACTAGTGACACTGACTGGATATTTAACAAGTTTAAGGGACTTATTGGCATGAAAACAAAATGGGATATTTTAAACACATCTCTATGGTGGTTAACAAATATGCGAATGGGTGGTCAGTATCATTGTATACTAAGTCCTTCTGAGTCATTGATCTGGGACTGACTTCCCTGAGCTAGGACAAGAGGAAGTCTAGATGACCTCTCTGGGGACAACTACTATTGGGTCAGTTGATAGATCAAATGAACAAAACTGTGACAACTGACTTTATTGCCAAGGTTAATCTCAGGTTCACTTATCTTGGAACTTCTCTGTAAGCAATTCCTCCTTGGACTCAGCAAATTTCTTAAAGTAATCTTGGCAACAAAGTATAGCTCTGAACCCTCAAGTTGTATATCATATTTGTAAATATGACATTATCTTCTAGGGGTCCAGGTCTATAAGAACAGCTTAGCCTAAAAATCAAAGTTTCATGTTAAAGACATTCTAGTTAAACCTACAGACATATACTGTCAGACTCAGAACTCTGGAAAGTTCGGTTAACCAAAATCTACTTCTAGACATCAGACCTGCTCCAGCCTAGATTTAATGATTTAAATTTCAGTGTATGATGTCATTCCAGTAATTCATCATGTGCACTTGAAGAAGAGAACTAAATCCAAGGAAATTAAACTGAAACTTTGCCTACCAAAACAAAAGAAATATTGAGAAGATATAAAAGATACTAAAAGTACAAATTGTCTGTTAACTATCATGGTGGCACATTTATGTTCAAAGACATATATTATTCAAATTAACTAACTCATTTCATTTGACTAACAACAGCTGAAAAACAGAAATTAAATATTAATTTCAGTCTGGCTGTTATATATCTATTTAAATCTTTCATTTAATAATATCAGCATCGCTAAGTCTGATTATTTTAAAAACAGGTTAATATTCATCGGCTTCCCAGGTGGCACAGTGGTAAAGAATTCATCTGCCAAAGCAGGAGACACAGGAGACGTGGGTTTGATCCCTGGATCAGGAAGACTCCCTAGTGGAGGAAATAGCAACCCACTCCAGTATTCTTGCCTGAAAAATTCCATGGACAGAGGATCCTGGAGGCCTACAGTCCATGGGATCACAAAGACTTGGATATAACTGTGACTGAGATTGCACATAATATCCATTAGTAAGTAATGATTTCTCCCAGTCATTCTGAATGGTTGTATTCAAAACAAGAAAATTATTATGTTATAGACATTGTAGAAACTATAAAATATATATTAAAATGAATTTCTACCCTTTCCTCAACATACTTTCAAATTAATAAGAATCTGGGTAAGAATACCTGTTTTTTACAAGTTTTACACCCTTCCAAATTCATTAAAAAAAATGTATATACATATTCCTTATTATTTATAGATTTTTATGGAGAATATTAATATATATTATATAATATGTATCATGCAGATACTTTATATTCCTGCATACAGAGGACCACAAGCATCTGGATAGCTAAAAAGCAAATGATCAAGCACAAAAATCAAGCCACCTCTCAACAGGAGCTAGAGGAAGAAAAATCAACTTTCCAAACCTGGAACCAAGACTGTCTGCTAAAGGATCAGCCTCCCTCTTCTCCCTTCAAGTAGAAAGCGGGGCATTCTCCACACACATCTGTAAATAAATGACATATAAACTTGGTCATGAATAAAAAAAAGGACAACTTTTGTACCATGAAGAAAGGGTAAAAGTAAAATACCATCAGCATTAAGTGGATTTTTTTTCCTTTTTATAGATTTTACATTTTAAACACATATGTCATGACATTTTAATGTAGCAGTTCTGAAATGGAGAAATAGCACATTGATTTTGTGCCCTGGAGAAAAATAAACAATAGCACTTTCAAAAAAGGCTTTGGCCTGAGATTCCCTTAAGCCATATAAAGGAAATTTATCCCCAAACTGAATGACGTTGGTAATGACTGCACTTCCTCGACTAGTCTTTCCATCTCAGTATTCCGGTTTGATACTATCAATGAGGTCACCATGATACCTAGGCTGTAATATAATGTCCTGATGAAAAACTGCTATGAATTCAGGTTGACATAAAGAATACCACCAAATTCAGAATAAACTGCATCAATACAGGATTAATAAGGAAAGATTGATATTCTTCATGAATCTAGCTATCAAATCAGCTCTACAGTTAGAGAAAATTTTACTGTGAGGCATAAAAAACAAAAATGTATATCCAAGTAGCAAATGTGCTAAATATTTTTCCTATCTGAAATTCTTTTCCTTTCTATTTTTAGTTTGTTTGAGATACATCTCTATTCTTATTATTCTTCTATTCTATTCTTGTGATTATTCTTAGTAGTCCTAAAGTGAAATGGAAGAAAATACTTTTGTGAGTCTCAAACTAGATATTAAAGGGGTTTTTTAAATGAATATTCTATTTTTGATGCAGGTAAAGTCTATTAATAGTAATAAGCTACTTTTGGCCACAGAGGAATCACTGAACTTATCATAGCTTTAAAATATTGTCACTTGGGAATCCTTATTCACACGTATTATCTTAGGTCTTAATCCTGAATAGTCATTGGAAGGACTGATGCTGAAGTTCCTGTACTTTGGCCACCTGACGCAAAGAGCCGACTCATTGGAAAAGACCCTGATACTAGGAAAGACTGAGGGCAAGAGGAGAAGAGAGCAGTAGCGGATGAGATGGTTGGATACCATCACTGATTCAATGGACATGAAGTTGGGCAAACTCCAGGAGATACTGAAGGACAGGGAGGCCTGGTGTGAAGGACAGGGAGGCCCTGGTGTTCATGTGGTTGCAAAGAGTCAGACAAGACTTAGTGACTGAACAATAACAGCAACAATCCAAAGCATAGACAAAGTAAAATAATATTTGTATATCTTTTTTCATATGGAAAACACTACTAACTCCACTAAAAGATATACCCTGGATTCTCATTAAAGTACCCTAATTAACATGTATTATGCAAGTCTAATCTTTAGATGAAATTATATTATGCCAGTATTTTTCTGATAATACTTATAAAATTTATAAGTATTAAATACTTAAAAATTTATAATACTTATAACATTTCTTCAATATTATTTCTATTGCATGAAGCTAAATTTGCAGAATGGAGTGTAATATTTGGTGATAGCGTGTACTAACAAATTGGTTCACTTAGAAAAATTATAAATCCAAATGCCACTGTGACAATGGGAAACTCTCATTTACCACTTTATGAAAATTACAAATAAATGAAGTCTTCTTCACTCACTTCCATCTTTTCTCTCTGATCACAGTAGAAACTCCAAGTGAAGAGCTTTAGAGAAGCAGCCCAGAATTATGCATTCTCTTTATCTCCTAGAAAACATGGAAGTCTCCATGACCAGATCCTACCTGATTCAGAAAGAGAAGGGCCAAATAAAAGGAAGAGAACTCCTTTCAAAGATACAAAGAATGTATCTTCATTCCTCCACATCCAAAAGTACTTGTGTGCAATGCTTTAAAAGATGGAAACAAAGCTTGATGGGCCTGCCTGCAAGTCCAAAGCCATCATGTGCTCTGTACTCTATCCATTTTTACTGAGTGTATACACTACAGGAAGTGAGAAAAAAAATGAAAGAGAAACTGTTACTCACTCAGTCATGTCTCACTCTTTGTGACCCCATGGACAGTAGCCTTTCAGGCTCCTCTGTCCTTGGAATTTCCCAGACAAGAATACTGGAGTGGATAGCCATTCCCTTCATCAGGGGATCTTCCTGAACCAGGGATTGAACCCTGTTTCTCTCCATTGCAGACAGATCCTTACTGAGTCACCAGGGAAGACCCATGATCTATTCAGTCATTTCTAACAGTACTATGCCATAGTTTGATTCCACTGAACCTCCAAAAGCACTGTGTATTTTAATTTCCATTTTCATAAGACTATCTGGGCAAGCTCGAGTAGTAGTGTAACATTTCTTATTATAGGATGCTTCAGAGTTTCAGATTTAAGACAATGACAGCTTAATTCAGTTGGCATTAACGCTAACCAATTTTTTTTAATCCACAGACTTTTTTGCAAACAAACTTGTTGGCTCAAATTTGTTAGCCTCACACCCCTGCTGAGGCTCATTTATATTTCACAGCCAAGAATTTGAACATCTCAGAAATGTCAGTACAAATCACACATTCAGCCTAGTCAAATTCATTTTCAGTACAGTCTTCCCTCAAAAACCCAGTAATCTGGTATAAATACTCGGTCTTGAAAACTGGGAACAAACTAAACTTTGGTATTTTCATTAAAACAGTTGTTTATGGTAACAAAATAGCTGAATACTGTTTTTTGTTCTTTCATGATTCAGACGGTCAAAAAAGTAAGGACAAGCCCCAAATTAATTATATTTGTCAACACTTTGTCATTAGCACATGCTCTATTGGAATTGACTTTGTAAAGGTTTCCAGATACAATTATACAGGAGTGCTCCTTTAAGCCTATTAAAACGACAGGGAGAAAAGGGAACAAGAAGAAATAACTCTGAGAGGACTAAGGAACAGAAGCAGTGATATATACAATGGCCAAAAGATGTCAACAAGTTTTGGAAAGATGAAAACCAGGTGGATGAGAGGTAAGTAATTATTAAAACAGGAGGAAAAAAAAAAAAACTAGGAAAAGAGAAAATGCAAGAGAGAATGTCCATAGGAAGTTGCCAATTTATGCATTAGAAATGCAGAAAGACTTAGGAATTGGAAACGTAAGATATTTCAGAATGTAGAGATCATGATAAGACTAAAAATAAAAGGAATATTTGAAAATGAGTTTAAAGGAGAAGTTCAGTTCAGTCGCTCAGTCATGTCCGACTCTTTGTGACCCCATAAATTGCAGCACGCCAGGCCTCCCTGTCCATCATCAACTCCCAGAGTTTACCCAAACTCATGCCCATCAAGTCGGTGATGCCATCCAACCATCTCATCCTCTGTCGTCCCCTTCACCTCCTGCCCCCAATCCTTCCCAGCATCAGGGTCTTTTCAAATGAGTCAACACTTCACATGAAGTGGCCAAAGTATTGGAGTTTCAGCTTCAACATCAGTCCTTCCAATGAACACCCAGGACTGATCTCCTCTAGGATGGACTGGTTGAATCTCCTTGCAGTCCAAGGGACTCTCAAGAGTCTTCTCCAACACCACAGTTCAAAAGCATCATTCTTTGGTGCTAAGCTTTCTTTATAGTCCAACTCTCACATCCATACATGACCACTGGAAAAACCATAGCCTTGACTAGACAGACCTTTGTTGGCAAAGTAATGTCTCTGCTTTTTAATATGTTCTCTAGGTTGGTCATAACTTTCCTTCCAAGAGGTAAGCGTCTTTTAATTTCATAGGTGCAATCACAATCTGCAGTGATTTTGGAGCCCAAAAAACCAGTCAGCCACTGTTTCCACTGTTTCCCCATCTATTTGCCATGAAGTGATGGGACCAGATGCCATGATCTTAGTTTTCTGAATGTTGAGCTTTAAGCCAACTTTTTCACTTTCCTCTTTCACCTTCATCAAGAGGCTCTTTAGTTCCTCTTCACTTTCTGCCATAAGGGTGGTGTCATCTGCATATCTGAGGTTATTGATATTTCTCCCAGCAATCTTGATTCCAGCTTGTGTTTCTTCCAGCCCAGCGTTTCTCATGATGTACTCTGCATATAAGTTAAATAAGCAGGGTAACAATATACAGCCTTGATGTACTCCTTTTCCTCTTTGGAACCAGTCTGTTGTTCTATGTCCAGTTCTAACTGTGGCTTCCTGACCTGCATACAGGTTACTCAAGAGGCAGAACAGGTGGTCAGGTATTCCCATCTCTTTCAGAATTTTCCACAGTTTATTGTGATCCACACAAAGGCTTTGCCATCGTCAAAAAAGCAGAAGTAGATCTTTTTCTGGAACTCTCTTGCTTTTTTGATGATCCAGTGGATGTTGGCAATTTGATCTCTGGTTCCTGTGCCTCTTCTAAAACCAGGTTGAACATCTGGAATTTCATGGTTCACATATTGCTGAAGCCTGGCTTCAAGAATTTTGAGCATTACTTACCTAGCATGTGAGATGAGTGCAATTGTGTGGTAGCTTGAATATTCTTTGGCATTGTCTTTCTCTGGGATTGGAATGAAAACTGACATTTTCCAGTCCCGTGGCCACTGCTGAGTTTTCCAGATTTGCTGGCATATTGAGTGCAGCACTTTCACAGCATCATCTTTGAGGATTTGAAATAGCTCAACTGGAATTCCATCACCTCCACTAGCTTTGTTCGTAGTGATGCTTCCTAAGGCCCACTTGACTTCACATTCCAGGATGTCGGGCTCTAGGTGAGTGATCACACCATCGTGGTTATCTGAGTCGTGAAGATCTTTTTTGTACAGTTCTTCTGTATATTCTTGCCACCTCTTCTTAATATCTTCTGCTTCTGTTAGATCCCTACCATTTCTGTCCCTTATTGTGCGCATCTTTGCTGAAATGTTCCCTTGGTATCTCTAATTTTCTTGAAGAGGTCTCTAGTCTTTCCCATTCTATTGTTTTCCTCTATTTCTTTGCATTGATCACTGAGGAAGGCTTTCTTATCTCTTCTTGCTATTCTTTGGAACTCTGCATTCAAATGGGTATATCTTTCCTTTTCTCCTTTGCCTTTTGCATCTTTTCTTTTCACAACTATTTGTAAGGCCTCCTCAGACAACCGTTTTAAGTCTTTTTTTATTTCTTTTCCTTGGAGATAGTCTTGATTACTACCTCCTGTACAACGTCATGAACCTTCGTCCATAGTTCATCAGGCATTCTGTCAATCAGATCTAGTCTCTTAAATCTATTTCTCACTTCCACTATATAGTCATAAGGGATTTGATTTAGGTCACACCTGAATGGTCTAGTGGTTTTCTCCACTTTCTTCAAAATCAGTCTGAATTTGGCAATAAGGAGTTCATGATCTGAGCCACAGTCATCTCCCAGTCTTGTTTTTGCTGACTGTATAAAGCTTCTCCATCTTTGGCTGCAAAGAATATAATCACTCTGATTTTGGTATTGAACATCTGGTGATGTCCCTGTGTTGAGTCTTCTTGTGTGTTGTTGGAAGCAGGTGTTTGCTATGACCAGTGTGTTCTCTTGACAGATCTCTGTTAGCCTTTGATCTGCTTTGCTTTGTACTCCAAGGCCAAATTTGCCTAGTACTCCAGGTATTTCTTGACTTCCTATTTTTGTATTCTAGTCCCCTATAAAGAAAAGGACACCGTGGGTGTTAGTTCCAGAAGGTCTTGTAGGTCTTCATAGAACTGTTCAACTTCAGCTTCTTCAGCGTTACTGGTCGGGGCTTAGACTTGGATTACTCTGATATTAAATGGTTTGCCTTGGAAATGAACAGAAATCATTCTGTCATTTTTGAGATTGCATCCAAGTATTGCATTTTGGACTCCTTTGTTGACATGATGGCTACTCCATTTCTTCTAAGGGATTCTTGCCCACAGTAGTAGATATAATGTCATCTAAGTTAAATTCACCCATTCCAGCCATTTTAGTTCACCGATTCCTAAAATGTTAACGTTCACTCTTGCCATCTCCTGTTTGACCACTTCCAATTTGCCTTGATTCATGGACTTAACATTCCAGGTTCCTATGCATTATTGCTCTTTACAGCATCGGACTTTACTTCCATCACCAGTCACATCCACAACTGGGTTTTGTTTTTGCTTTGGCTCTATCTTTTCATTCTTTCTGGAGTTACTTCTCCACTGATCTCTAGTAGCTTATTAGGCACCTACTGACTTGGGGAATTCATCTTTCAGTATCCTATCTTTTTGCCTTTTCATACTGTTCATGGGGCTTTCATGGCAAGCATAGTGAAGTGGTTTGCCACTCTAAGATGGAAGAATAGAAGGATATGCACTCATCTTCTCCTGCAAGAACTCCAAAATGACAGCTCACTGCTGAAGAACCACTGACAGGAGAATGTTGGGTCCCATCAAAAAAATATATCCCACAACAAAGGGCAAAGGAGAAGCCCCAGCAAGAAGGTAGGAGGGGTGAAATCGCATTTAAAATCAAACTCCATACCCGCCAGAGATGTTCAGAGGGCTCAAACAAGCCTTGTGCACACCAGGACCCAGAGAGCCCACAGAGACTGATACAGAACTGTGTTTGAGTGTCTCCTGCAGAGGTACGGGTCAGCAGTGGACTGCTGCAGGGGCAGGGGCTCTGGGTGCAGTAGACCTGGGTATGGCATAAGCCCTCTTGGAGGAGGTCACCATTAACCCCACCATTGAGCTGCCAGAACTTACACAGGACTGGGGAAGCAGACTTTTGAAGGACACAAACAAAACCTTGTGTGCACCAGGATCCAGGAGACACCACAAGAGACTGACCCAGACTTGCCCGTGAGTGTCCAGGAGTCTCTGGCAGAGGCATGAGTCAGCGGTGGCCTGCTGCAGGGTTGGAGGCATGCAGCAGTGCATGCATGGGACCTTTTGAAGGAGGTTGCCATTATCTTCATTACCTCCACCATAGTTTGGCCTCAGGTCAAACAACAGGGAGGGAACATAGCCCTGCCCTTCAACAGAAAATTGGATTAAAGATTTACTGACTATGGCCCCGCCCATCAGTACAAGACCCAGTTTCCCCCTCAGTCAGTGTCTACCATCAGAAAGTATCCATAAGCCTCTTATCCTTCTCCATCAGAGGGCAGACAGAATGAAAACCACAGTCACAGAAAACTAACCAATCTGATCACATGGACCACAGCCTTGTCTAACTCAATGAAACTATGAGCCATGCAGTGTAGGGCCACCCAAGATGGACGGTCCATGGTGGAGAGTTCTGACAAAATGTGGTCCACTGGAGAAGGGAATGACAAATCAGTATTCTTGCCAGGAGAACCTCATGAAAGGTAAATTATCAAGGCTATTTCCCCCAAATCACATAGTTAATAAGAAAATTAATTACTAAAATTTTATTTCATTCTTTTTCTTAATTTTAAACGTTCTATTTTTTTAATTGGTATATACACAATTAACAATATTGTGATAGTTTCAGTTGAACAATTTAGGGACTCGGAAGTACATATACGTGTATCCATTCTCCTCCAATCGCCCCTCTCATCCAGGCTGCCACACAATATTGAACAGAGGATTTTACTTCATTCTTTACCTTTGCTTTTCCAGCCCCCAAGAACTTGTTTTTTTCCTATTGGCAACGATTTAAGTGGCAGAACTGAAGTCTGGTCCCAGCAATTCCAATTCATCCTACAAAACCTTACCTTCATCTCTCACAATAAATTGCTAAAGGATTATTTGCTGAGACATAAACTTATCCCTCCCTCATTCCTTTCCTCTCTCCCTCTTCCCTCCCTTCTTTCCTTTTGTCTTTGTTAACAATGAAGAATGTTTATAGCTAGGGGAATGAATAGAAAAAACGTTTATTCATTCCAAAACTGTGTCAAACATCCAGCACATGCTCACATTGAAAGATTCCCTTTTTTTATAGTCACTAATGGGAAAACCACAATAAGAACCTGTGACTTGCCCTAGGGCAGCAATATTTGACAGCCTTTCAACTGATTGAAGCCCGAAAGTTGCCTCAAAATTTGAATAGTGAAAAGAAAAAGAAAAGAGGATTTTATGATCGGTCAAGGGAAATGGGACCATGTAGTGGCCTGAAGCTAGGCCAAGGGCACAGCCCTCAACAGAATAAGAAATTATTCTAACAGTCTCAAAATGTTGAAATTTAATATCAGTCAGTTCAGTTCAGTTGCTCAATCATGTCTGACTCTTTGCAGCCCCATGGACTGCAACATGCCAGGCTTCCCTGTCTATCACCAAATCCCAGAGCTTGCTCAAACTCATGTCTATAGAGCAGGTGATGCCATCCAACCATCTCATCCTCAGTCATCCCCTCCTCCTTCTACCTTCAATCTTTCCCAGAATCTTGGTCTTTTCCAATGAGCCATTTCTTCGTATCAGGTGGCCAAAGTAATTTAGCTTCAGCATCAGTCCTTCCAATTAATATTCAGAACTAATTTCTTTTTAGATTGATTGATTTGATCTCCTTGCAGTCCAATGGACTCTCAAGAATCTTCTCCACCACAGTTTAAAAGCATCAATTCTTCAGCACTCAGCTTTCTTTATAGTCCAACTCTCACATCCATACATGACTACTAGAAAAACCATAGCTATGACTAGATGGACCTTTGTTGGTAAAGTAATGTCTCTGCTTTTTAATATGCTATCTAGGTTGGTCATAGCTTTTCTTCTAAGGAGCAAGCATCTTTTAATTTCATGGCTGGAGTCAACATCTGCAGTGATTTTAGAGCCCCCAAAAATAAAGTCTCTGTTTCCATTATTTCCCCATCTATTTTCCATGAAGTGATGGGACCAGATGCCATGATCTTAGTTTTCTGAATGTTGAGTTTTAAGCCAATATTTTCACTCTCCTCTTCCACTTTCATCAAGAGGTTTTTAGTTCCTCTTCTAAGGGTGGTGTCATCTGCGTATTTCAGGTTATTGATATTTCTCCTGGCAATCTCAATTCCAGCTTGTGCTTTATCCAGCCTGGCATTTCATGTGATGTACTCTACATATAAGTTAAATAAGCAGGGTGACAATATACAGCCTTGACACACTCCTTTTTCGATTTGGAACTAGTAGGTTGATCCATGTCCAGTTCTAACTGTTGCTTCTGACCTGCATACAGATTTATCAGGAGGCAGGTCAGGTGGTCTGCTATTCCCATCTCTTGAAGAATTTTCCACAGTTTATTGTGATCCACACAGTCAAAGGCTTTGCCATCATCAATAAAGCAGAAATAGATGTTTTTCTGGAGCTCTCTCGCTTTTTCGATGATCCGATCCAATGTTGGCAATTTGATCTCTGGTTCCTCTGCCTTTTCTAAAACCAGCTTGAACATCTGGAAGTTCACAGTTCATGTACAAGCCATGTACTAGCTTGGAGAATTTTGAGCATTACTTTGCTAGTGTTTGAGTTGAGTGCAATTGTGTGGCAGCTTGAGCATTCTTTGGCTTTGCCTTTCTTTGGGATTGGAATGAAACCTGACCTTTTCCAGTTCCGTGACCACTGCTGAGTTTTCCAAATTTGCTGGCATATTGAGTGCAGCACTTTCACAGCATCATCTTCAGTATTTGAAATAGCTCAACTGGAATTCCATCGCCTCCACTAGCTTTGTTCATAGTGATGCTTCCTAAGGCCCACTTGACTTCATATTCCAGGATGTCTGGCTCTAGGTGAGTGATCACACCATCCTGGTAGGTCAATCTCAAGTAGTAGGTTAATCTCAAGATGGCAGAGTAGGACATGCACTCATCTTCTCCTGCGAGAACTCCAAAATTACAACATGCTGTTGAACAACCGTCGACAGGAGAATGTAGGATTCCACCAAAAAAAGATACCCCACGTCCAAGGGCAAAGGAGAAGCCCCAGCAACACAGTAAAAGGGGCAAAATCACGTTTAGAACCAAACCCCATCCCCACCAGAAACACTTGGAGGGCTCAAACAAAACCTTATGCACACCAGGAGACCCCAAAGAGACTGAGTCAGACCTGCCTTTGAGTGCCTGAGTGTCCCCTTCAAAGGTAGGAAATTTAGTATAGTTTTGGTTATTTTATACTATACTCAAATACATTTTTCAAAAATAATATTTTTATAAGAATGCATACAGTATTTCTTCACAAATCAATCTTTTGTATAAAATAGATCCAGCAAGTTTATTAAGTTATAGTCTATAAAAGATATATAGGCTTTGAGAACCAAACAATACTCAGACTTTCCTAACTTGACTGGTCAGAGAATTATTTCTAGGATGCATTTCTCCCAAGAGGAAATCCCATAACTAATCAAGCTTGGAAATCATTTGGTTAAACAAAGTTCAGCAACATTTTTCTTTTTGTCCTTCTTTCTCTTTATTGTTTAAACTTCAGCATATCTTGGAACCTTTAATACACTAGAATATGTTGTAAACTTCAAATAAGAAAAAACTGAATACTTTATTTTCCAAGTTTTTATGACCAGATTTTTTTTTTTTTTCCTAACAGTACACCTATCAAATGGTTTTACTAAAGAAGGTTTAGGAAACAATGCTAACACAATCTAGAGAATTATAATAGGACAAAATTGAGGCTAAAAAATGAATTGCTTTTCTCAAGAAAAACCAACTAATTAGTACTGTACTGGGAGAAGTCGATGGCACCCCACTCCAGTACTCTTGCCTGGAAAATCTCATGGACGGAGGAGCCTGGTAGGCTGCAGTCCATGGGGTCACTACGAGTCAGACACGACTGAGCAACTTTACTTTCACTTTTCACTTTCATGCATTGGAGAAGGAAATGGCAACCCACTTCAGTGTTCTTGCCTGGAGAATCCCAGGGGCGGGGTGCCTGGTGGGCTGCTGTCTATGGGGTCGCACAGAGTTGGTAACGACTGAAGCGACTTAGCAGCAGCAGCAGCAGTAATGTACTAGAAGTGTACTTACTGGTCTCCTGATTCCTAGTCCAGGATACTGTCTACTCCACCATTCTAAATATTAAAGACCTTTCCTGAGACAGAAATGTATTTGCATCTAGAAAAATGGCCTGAATTATGTTAAATCAAGTTATATGTCAAATATCTAATACTTGATGATAGGAATGGAAATATTCTGTACAAAAAGTTGGGGACTCTTAAGAACAGTTGTGATGTCTGTTAACTCCAGTGCCTTCATTTCATTCTCAGGAAATGTAGATCATCTTTCATTAGCCACATGATAAGAACATTAAGAAGATAAAACAGTAGGCTTAAAAATGGAGCCATAAAATAATACACAAAAAAGTCCATTGTTAGTGGTAGTAAATATCATTCCTGTTTTCTATGCTTTCAGAACTTACTTTGGGCAACTAATGCATTTCCCCTTCTAACATATTGTCTCAAAATATCCAGTGAAAGGCTGTTATTAGTCCTCAAAAAAAAAAAATCAATCATCTGATATCATTTAACCCCAAAGCAAGAAAAAAAACCCTTGACGATATGTAAGACAGACAATGGACCAAGGAATTATTGGAATGTCAGGCATGATGAATGAAAAACCATCATTTCCAAACACTGCAATATTCTAATAGAATGCATAAAGAGGACAGTATATGCTTAAGAATGTACTGGTGAAATTCTCTGATACAATAACATGAGTTTCAGTCTAAACCCAGGTTTTTATACATTTAGTACACAAATGTAAAAGAAAGGGAACATTTTACAAATAACCAACAGGAAAAATATCCACAGAGGATTCATTCTGTTATTTCACTGAAGGACAGTCTTTCTACCTATTCATTTATTCAGTCAACAAGTAAATACTGGCAAATAAGACTGAGTGAGGAATTATTGCACCTTCGGGGGTACACTGGTAAAGAAATGGGAAAGACTATTGTTCTCATTCATTTTGCATTCATACAAGTAAAATGAACAACAAAGAAAAAAACAGATCATTGCAACAGAGCATTTCGAAGATAATAAAAATGGGCTAATAAGATGAAGAGAAGGGAGAGGAGAAGGGAGAGGGAATCCTTGAGCAGTGAGGAAAATACTTGGATAGGATAGGTAAGGAAGGCCTGCCTGAGGAAGTGAGACAACATTTCTCATTTGTGAAAGGCATCTGTAGAACTATAAGTATCATTCTAGAGATTCTATAAAACAGGATCCACCCTAACCGTTTGACATTCAGTTATATCATTTGGAAACATCACATTCAATATACATGTTATGGCACGCATCTTTTTTATTCTTTCCATATCTCTGCCCTCTACCTCATATTTAGCACAGTTTAATAGAAGGAGTTGGCCTATTTTCAGTGTAAAGTGCAAGGACTCTGGAAATGAATCTGGTACCTTAATTTCTTGGGCCTGTAATTAAATGCTACTGGCCTCTCTCAGAAGAGAAATTTGAAGTAAAATATCTTTTTCCCTTTATACTTATTCACTCTCTTAGTCTTCCCCAAGCATATGTTGCAATCCAAGTAGTATTTTAATTCACCATCAAGACAATGTTGTAATCAGTTTATCTAAGTTTGAGGACATCATTCAGGTCAAATTTACTAGGAGGGTAGAAATTTGTAGCAAGGTATATTAATTTTCTCAGTCTTTCATAACAAAATAGCATAGACTGAGTGGCTTAAACAGAAATTTATTTTCTTATAGTTCTGGAGGCTAGAAGTCCAAGACCAAAACCTTGTTAAGAGTAGCTTTCTGGTGAGACCTCTCCTCTTAAATTATAGCTGGCTTCCTTCTTGCTGTGTCCTCACATGGTCTCTTCTGTGTGTGTGTGTGTGTGTGTGTGTGTGTGTGTGTGTGTGTGTGTGTGTGTGCGTAGAGAGAAAAATCTTTTCCTTACAGAGGCACCAGGATTAGGGCCCCACCGTTATGACCTCTTTTGACTCATTTATCTTTTTAAAAGCCCTTTCTCTAAACACAGTTAGAGGTTAGCATTTCAACATAGGAATTTTAAGGGGACACAATTCACTCCGTAACACAGGATTTTTAAAAAGAAAAAAAGAATTTGCCAGACAAATTGCTTCTGTATCTCTTATATCTTCTTTTGCTTCTTAATTGTGTCTGTGTCAGCTACTGCCAAAAATTGCTGTGTTGTAAGCCTCCTCTACATAAAGTGACTTGAAACAAGAATCCTCTATCCTCACAAATCTATGAGCAGACTGATACTGATGTAGGTGTGGCTCAAAACTCTGATGATTTCACCTGGTTATATTCCATACCTGGGGGATCCTGGATGGAGCTCTACTTGGGCTGTGACGGATCTGCTCTGTTCCATGTAACCCTCCCCCTGGGGCAAGCAGGTGGGCCCTGCCTTGTTCATCTCATAGCAAAGGCGAAACCTCAAGACAGCACACCTAGTTACACTCAGGGCTTTGGTTGTGTCAAATCTGTCAACATCCTATTGGCCAAAGAAGTTATTTGGCTACACTCACAACCAAGATAGAGAAATTACACTGTCCCCATGGAAGTAGAGATTGAAGGCAAATGGAGAAGAGGGAGGCAGAGGATGAGATGGTTAGATAGCAACACTGACTCAATGGACATGAATCTGAGCAAACTCAGGGAGATAGTGAAGGACAGGGAAGCCTGGCATGCTGCAGTCGATGGGGTCACAAAGAGTAGGACATGACTTAGCAACTGAACAACAACATGTGGAAATGGGGAAAGAGAGTGAATAATTTTTAAAGTGTATGCAGATGAGCATTGTATATGCAACTTTTAACCATATCCAAATGTTGAGAGCCAAGACTGGTATAAAGTTTGAAGTAGAAATAAAAAAGAACATTGGGCATACAAGTAAATTGGTTTTAGAGCTTAGAAATGAAGTCTCAATAAATTACAGCTCAATTAATTAAAATTCTACATTTAGATGTGGGGTCCTCAGCAAGTAATAACTCATCTTGCCTAATTGATTATGCAGGCATACCCTTCAAACAGCCCCACAATCTATACTAACCTTTTTTAAAAGATAATTTTAAGAATTCAGCGAGATAATCTGTGAAAGCCTTTAGTACAATGCCTGACGTAAAGTAGACGCTCATGAAAGTTTTCATCTAGTTTCTGCCTGCCTGTTATACAAATATATTCCAAATTGGTCACACATAGCACTGTTGCTTCTTCTTAATGCCTTATCTTGCAACAGTTCAAGTTGTGAATTCCTTTCAGGATTTTAAGAGAAACGTCTGTATACAGTTGAACTGACAATTTGATCTTCATTTTGGTGCCTAGACAGGACAGTAAGTCTGAGTTTGCCAGCCACCAATTCCCCAGAACTTTATTTTAAAACTAGTACCCTTTAAGATCATCTTTCAATAGGGGGAGGCCAAGCCACAGTCAGTGTAATCTAACATATGCCTTAGACATGTAACATGCACAAAGGTTATGTCAAAAAACCTTTGAAAATTCGCAAATGTGTAAATGACTATAGCATATACTTTCTCACATAAATCTATTGAATGCAATGATGCATTCAAATAACCCCTTCAGACCTCTAAGGAGGGCTTCTGCATACCTGATGACAAGCTAAGAACCACAGAGTCACACTGACAGTGAAACAGAGAGGGTAAAGAGTCTCATTCATAGCCTCATGTTTTTTTTTTCCCCTCAGATTGGTCTCAAAGACACACGATTCAATCATGAGCCACACATGCTAACAAGTTTGTAAGTCATGAACTTTCCAGGTTTCCTATGTTTGCATATATTCTACTTAGCCTTCAAATGATGAGGTAAGATATGCAAAAACTGACTACAAACAGGAGCCAATAACTTGAGTAACAAGCTCTGCCATAAGAAATAAATACCCCCCTGCTTCCATTATGCAATGAGCATCCATTAGCACACAACCTTCCACTTATAAGTACACATGGGAACCCTGCCAATAGGACACTACATGCTGATGATTAAATCAGCATTACAGAGAGAAGAGCATAAAAAGAGAACTTCTAAACAATTTCATTACAATCGCCACATTTACTGGAAGACAGAGTTTGAAATCTCTTATCACCAACTATTTGTAAGATGAAATTTCAGGCCAGTAGGATAAAAATAACACCAGATGCTCTTTATTACCAACTCTTTTGTTCTGTTACAAATGTCCTTCCTCTTTCACGTTGGTTGGATTTCTTACACAAATACTAAATTCTATTAAGTGGCAGTGATGATGATGATAGTGGCTGACATTTTTTGAATGTCTTCTACCTACCAGGCTCTATTCTATGTATTAAATATGAATTATGAGATTTAACCATTGCAATAAGTCTATAAGATATATTTTATTGTTTTCTCCACTTTATAAGAAGGAAAAAAATGCACAGAACTAGTAAGCATAACAGTGAAGACAGAACTCGAAATAAGATGGTTTGGCTCCAGAATCTGAGTTCTTTACTAAAATAGTTTACAAACTGCAGTGCAGAAGAGTGATTAATAGCATTGACTGTAATTCAAATCTTACCTCTTTGGCTTACCTGCTATGCAACTTCGGACAACTCACACAAAAACTCTAAATATTAGTTTTTCATTTTTAAAATGAATATAATTAAACATATAAAATACCTATAAGCTCTTGTAAGGCTTATAGGAGTATAAACACGTAAGTCATACAACATAGTTTAAAGAACAAAAATTTCTTTGCTCTTATTAAGTAGTCTATTAGCTCTTACTCTGTTAAAAGGAACTTTGATTTGTCATATGGCACTCTAATTCCTAAGCAATGATTCATTGATTCTAACATTTAGCTTCATTAAAATACATCATAAACCATATACTCCTGTAAAAATACAAAATAATTCTTATTAAAAAATACAATTTCATGCATTTTAACATGAAAAATCAGAAATATAGATGATGTTATAATTTGGGCTTCCCTGGTGGCTCAGACAGTAAAGAATCTGCCTGAAATACAGGAGACTCAAGTGTGATCCCTGGGTTAAGATGATCCCTTGGAGAAGGGAATGGCTACAATGTTATATTTAAGATAATGGCTATAGAATGTAACCAGCCTTTCACTATCCAAACTTGATGCACATTTTTACATTTCTTTTTTCTCAGTTCCATTTAAAAGGTTGAAATTCTAGGTGTGCTCACCTCATACAATGACAGGGAATTTGAAGAAAACTTGTTCTACACATTTAAGGACTTTCTTCAAGAAAACTGAGAAAAATAACAGCTTGGAATTGTGAAGATATTATATCAACTAGCTCCTGATATAAACCAAACAAGCACACAATTTCAATGACATGCCACGGTATGTATTGATCCTGACTATCTGCAGGTCCATCAGCCAGGACAGCCCTTCCTCAGGCTTTGACAGGCAAGAAGGCTCTGCTTCCTTTTGCAGGTCTGAGGCGTGGTGGGTTGCTTTGGCATCATATAAGTTCCCTCTGGTACAGGGGCAACACACTCAGACAGGGTTTTTCTCACGGTCATGGCAGAGACAGAACAAGCAAAACACACAAAACATCTGAAGGTCTAGGGTTGAAACTAATAATGTGTCACTTCCACCTCATTCTATTGGCGAAAACAAGTCATGTGGCCAAGCTCAAATTTGAGAAGTAAATACACACTGGCCAGGATGAGACCATAGAATGGTGTGGATGAAAGGAGGTGTGAGGAATCAGGGCTAATAATTCAGTCTACCAAAACATCAGAACCTCATTTTAGAGGGGAAATAAAGTTAAAAAGCAATCATCTGTTTGAGGAAGACAAGCCTTACTTTATTAGCATTCTATTCAGATCCCCATTTAGATCCTGATCCTTTTGTAGTCCTCTCCCCTGGACAAAGTTGGTTGGGGAAAGTTGGTCTAGTTCTGTAGAATTTTTAGTTCCTCTCTTTAAGTCTTTGAGTTTCTAGCTGTAAAATCATTCAGGAAATAGGGGTACAGAGTCAAGTTTGGACACTTTGACAAATTATGATCATATATTTTTACTTTACTCTTTGGAGAAGGCCATGGGAAAGGTACAGAGGGATCTTTGGGAAATTTTGTATGGAAAGCAGAAGTGCACATTAACATCCCATGGCATTCTGAGACATTTATCTCCTTCAAAATGCCTTCTCCCTTACACCTTGTGAAGCTAGCTCAGCCTCACAGACTTGCTAGTAAACAGGTGCATAACATGAGAGGTCATTTGACCCATGTCCCATCTAATACAAAGCCATTCTTACAAGATCCTTGACAGACGGTCTTCATCTCACCACTTGGAGGAATAGGTAGCGCTATACTCTGACCTCTCCACCTCACACTGATGGACATCTCTGAACAGTTTTAACTGAGATACAAAAGACATATTACATTATATCAGTTTCAGGAGAACAATATGATCATTTGATATATGCCTATATCTCTGGTACTTTTGCTTTCCCATTATACTAAGTGACCATTTCACCAAATTCTTAGTAAAATCCAACTGTATATTTTGTGAATTTTAAGTTTTTTTTTTCAAAATTTAAAAATCTTTTAACTTCCAACATTGCTATTAGACATATAGCAAATTATGTCATTGTATGTCTATACTATAATTACAAAAATATCACTATCAAACCTTGTACAATCAGTGTCAATATCTTGAAAGAAAACGCCAGAATCAATAGTTAAGCATTCTTTAACCTCTATAAGATAAACCATTGTGGGACTGGCTGAAGCAAGTGGTGAATCAGAGGTATTTAACAACTTTTCAAATATTAGCTCTACAAAACTTCAAAGTCAATTAAGACCACATGTTTTAGTTTTTATTGAGTAGTCTGCTTTGATTTTTTTATTGTATTTTAGATTTTTTTCAATACTGTGTCACAAATACTTTATATTGCACAAAGAACAGCACTGTTTTAAAACAGCACAAACATCAATAACCATGAATTAGGAGTGATTTAGAAGAATGAGACTCTAAATGTGACCTTCTAAGAATACTTTAACTCATTTTCTCACTTTATTTTATTTATATACAGGAGTGTCATATGATAAAATATATGTCTAAAAATAAAAGGGAATTAAAATATACAAAAAATAAAGTTAGTTGGAAAATGTCATATCACAACTGAATCAGTAGGGATTTTTTTGTTTTTCAGTGCAATAAACTATGCATCTTACATATGCATTTTATTTTTTATTGCAGTAGAGTTGATTTACAATATTGGTTTCAGGTATACAACATACTGATCCAATATTTCTATAGGTTAAACTTCCACTTAAGGTTATTATAAAATAATTGCTATACTTCCCTGTACTCTATAATATATCCTTGTTGCTTATTTATCTTATATATGGTCATTTGTGCTTCTTAATCTCATACCCGCTTCTCACGCCTCCCCTCTTCTCTCTCTCCAATAGTAACCACTAGCTTGTTCTCTATGTCTGTTAGTCCATTTTTATCTTTTGATATATATCCATCTATTTTTTACGTTTCATACGTAAATGATAACATAGAGGATTTGCCTTTCTCTGACTTATTTCACTTAATATAATATTCTCTAGGCCCATCCACATTGGTGCAAATGGCAGAATTTAATTCTTTATGATGGTTAATATTCCATTATATATATATATATATACATTATATAATATAGAGGGGTATACACATATATATATATATGTACATGTATATATATGTATACATACACACACACATAGATATGGACTTCCTTGGTGACTCAGCAGTAAGAATCCACCTACAATGCAGGCGATACAGCAGGAGAAGCAGGTTAGATTCCTGGTTCAGGAATATCCCCTGGAGAAGAAAATGCTAATCCATTCCAGTATTCTTATGCAGAGTACATCATGAGAAATGCTGGGCTGGAGGAAGCACAAGCTGGAATCAAGATTGCCGGGAGAAATATCAATAACCTCAGATATGCAGATGACACCACCCTTATGGCAGAAAGTGAAGAACTAAAGAGCCTCTTGATGAAAGTGAAAGAGGGGAGTAAAAAAGTTGGCTTAAAGCTCAACATTCAGAAAACTAAGATCATGGCATCCAGTCCTATCACTTCATGGCAAATAGATGGGGAAACAGTGGAAACAGTGGCTGACTTTATCTTTCTGGGCTCCAAAATGACTGCAGATGGTGATTGCAGCCATGAAATTAAAAGATGCTTACTCCTTGAAAGGAAAGTTATGACCAACCAAGATAGCATATTAAAAAGCAGAGACATTACTTTGACAACAGAGGTCCGTCTAGTCAAGGCTATGGTTTTTCCAGTGGTCATGTATGAATGTGAGAGCTGGACTATGAAGAAAGCTGCGCGCCAAAGAATTGATGCTTTTGAACTGTGGTGTTGGAGAAGACTCTTGAGAGTAACTTGGACTGCAAGGAGATCCAACCAGTCCATCCTAAAGGAGATCAGTCCTGGGTATTCATTGGAAAGACTGATGTTGAAGCTGAAACTCCAATACTTTGGCCACCTGATGTGAAGAGCTGACTCATTTGAAAAGACCCTGATGCTGGGAAAGATTGAAGGTGGGAGGAGAAGGGGATGACAGAGGATGAGATGGTTGGATGGCATCACCGACTCAATGGACATGGGTTTGGGTGAACTCCGGGAGTTGGTGACAGACAGGGAGGCCTGGCGTGCTGTGGTTCATGGGGTCATGAGGCATCCGACACGACTGAGCAACTAAACTGAAGTGATTCTTGACTGGAAAATACCAAGAACAGAGGAGCCTGGTGGGTTACAGTCCTTGGGGTCGCAAAAAGTCTTAGCTGCTAAACAGCAACATATATGTGTGTGTGTGTGTGTGTGTGTGTATATATATATATATATATATATATATATATATATATATATATATAAATCTTTATCCATTCAACCTGATTATGGACACAGTTTGCTTCCATAATTTGGCTATTATAAATAATGCTGATATGAACATTGGGATACAAGTATCTTTTTGAGTTACTGTTTTCATTTTGGAGTATATACCCAGCAGTGGAATTTCTGGATCATATGGTAGTTTTATTTTTAGTTGTACAAGGAATCTCCATACTGTCTGGTATTCCCGTCTCTTAAAGGATCTTCCACAGTTTGTTGTGATCCACACAGTCAAAGGTTTCAGTGTAATCAATGAAGCAGAAGTAGATGTTTTTCTGGAATTCTCTTGCTTTCTCTATGATTCAATGGATGTTGGCAATTTGATCTCTGGTTCCTCTGCCTTTTTTAAATCCAGCTTGTACATCTGGAAGTTCTCGGTTCAAGTACTGTTGAAGCCTAGCTTGAAGGATTTTGATCATTACCTTGCTAGCACGTGAAAAGAGTACAACTGTGCACTAGACAACATTCTTTGGCATTGCCCTTCTTTGGAATTGAGATGAAAACTGACCTTTTCCAGTCCTGTGGCCACTGCTGCTGCTGTCTTTTCAGTCATGTCCAACTCTGTGGGACCCCAGAGATGGCAGTCCACCAGGCTCCCCCGTCCCTGGGATTCTCCAGGCAAGAACACTGGAGTGGGTTGCCATTTCCTTCTCCAATGCATGAAAATGAAAAGTGAAAGTGAAGTCGCTCAGTCGTGTCTGACTCTTCATGACCCTATGGACTGAAGCCTACCAGGCTCCTCCATCCATGGGATTTTCCAGGCAAGAGTACCGGAGTGGGGTGCCATTGCCTTCTCCTGAGTTTTCCAAATTTGCTGGCATATTGAGTGCAGCACTTTCACAGCATCATCTTTTAGGATTTGAAATAACTCAACTGGAATTCCATCACCTCCACTAGCTTTGTTCATAGTGATGCTTCCTAAGGCCCACTTGACTTCTCATTCCAGGATGTCTTGCTCTAGGTGAGTGATCACACCATCATGATTATTTGGGTCATGAAGATCTTTTTTGTACAGTTCTTCTGTGTATTCTTGCCACCTCTTCTTAATATCTTCTGCTTCTGTTAGGTCCATACCATTTCTGTCCTTTATTGTGCCCATCTTTGTATGAAATTTTGCCTTGGTATCTCTAATTTTCTTGAAGAGATCTCTAGTCTTTCCCATTCTATTGTTTTCTTCTATTTCTTTTCATTGATCTCTTAGGAAGTCTTTCTTATCTCTCCTTGCTATTCTTTGGAACTCTGTATTCAGGTGGGTATATCCTTCCTTTTCTTTTTCACCTTTCACTTCTCCTCTTTCCTCAGCTATTTGTAAGGCCTTCTCAGACAACCTTTTTGCCTTTTTGCATTTCTTTTTCTTGGGGATGGCTTTATCACCACCTCCTCTACAATGTTACACACCTCCATTCATATTTCTTAAGGTCCTCTGTCTATCAGAGCTAATCCCTTGAATCTAATTCCTTGTCACTTCCACTGTATAATCCTAAGGGATTTGACTTAGGTCATACCTGAATGGTCTAGTGGTTTTCCATACTTTCTTCAATGTAAGCCTGAATTTGGCAATAAGGAGTTCATGATTTGAGCCACAGTCAGCTCCTGGTCTTACTTTTGCTGACTATATAGAACTTCTCCATCTTTGGCTGCAAAGGATATAATCAATCTGATTTTGGTATTGACCATCTGGTTTTCTATAGAAATATAAGCATATACCCAATAGCTCAGTGGGTGAAGAGTCTTCTGGCAACACAGGAGATAGGGGCTCAATCCTTGGGTTAGAAAGATCCCCTGAAGAAGGAAAATGGCAACCCATTCCTGTATTCTTGCCTGAAAAATCCCATGGACTGAGGAGCCTGGTGGGTTAAAGACCAAAGGATCACAAAGAGTCAGACATGACTGAGTGACTAGGCATGGCAAGGGATACATTAATATTAGAGTTCTATATATAGTATCATGTCATCTGCAAATAGTGACCACTTTACTTCTTTCCTTCAATTTGGATGCCTTTTTTTTTTTTCTTGTCTGGTTGTTATGGCTAGGACTTTAAATAATATGTTAAACATAAAAAGTGAAATAGGGCAACTTTGTCTTATTCCTGATTTTAGAGAAAGTTTTTAGATTTTCACCACTGAGGATAACGTTAGCTGTAGATTTGTCATAAATGTCATTTATTATGTTGAGATATGTTCCTCTATATCAACTTTGATGAACATTTTTATTATAAATGGATGCTTAATTTTGTCAAATATTTTTTGTGCATCAATTGAGATGATCATGTGATTTTTATCCTTCTTTTTGTTAATGTAATGCATTACATTGGTTGATTTGTGAATACTGAACCATCTTTGCATCTCTGGAATAAATCCCACTTGATTATGAGGTGTGATCTTTTTTATTATATACAGCTGAATTTGATTTGCTAATATTTGTTAAGCACTTTTGCATCTACATTCATCAAAGATACTGGGCTGCACTTTTCTTTTTGTGAGGTGTCTTTGTCTGGTTTTAATATTAGGCTAATGTTAGTCTTGTTTGTATATGTGTTTTAAAGAAAGGAAAGCTTCATTACTGAAAAATACTCATAGTTTTCAATATACTGTGAAGGCCCTAAATGTGTATGGTAAACAGAATAATGTTCCCCAATGATATCTGTGTTTTAATCTCCAGAACCTGTTAATATATTACTTTCCATGGCAAAACGGATTTTGTAAAATGTGGTTAAAGAACCGGAAATAAGAACTTCCTCCTGGATTATCTGGGTGGATCTGGATGCTAAACTACAGGTTTTGGAGACAGATGAATAGTCCAGGAGCCAATGAATGTAGGAGGCCTCTAGAACTGACAAAGGCAAGAAAACAGATTCTCCCTTCAGCCTCTGGAAAGAATACAGTCTTACCCATACCTTCATTTGAGGACTTCTAATCACAAGAACTCTAAGAAAATAAACTTGCATGTTTTAATCACTACTGTTGTTGTTGCTTAGTTGCTAAATCATGTCCAACTGTTTTGTAACCCTATGGAGTGTAGACTGCCAGGCTCCTCTGTCCATAGGATTTCCAGGCAAGAATACAGGAGTGGGTTGCCATTTCCCTCTCCAGGGGATCTTCCCAACCCAGAGATCGAACCCGCATCTCCTGCACTGCAGGTGGATTCTCTACCACCACTGAGCCACCTGGGAAGCCCTTTAATCACTAAGTTGGAGGCAACTGTTACAGCAGCAACAGAAAATAATACAAAGTTTGTATGCCCTTAAATACTTGCTAAACTACTTTGGATACAGAGGTTTTATCACAGTGCCCCATGATAGAATATTCTGAGGAATGACCTCTGGGAAATGCTGCTTTAGCATGACAAGGAAATCCACCCTGAATATTCACTGGAAGGACTGATGTTGAAGCTGAAGCTCTAATACTTTGACCACCTGATGTGAAGAGGAAGACTCACTGGAAAAGCCCCTGAAGCTGGAAAAGATTGAGAGCAATAGGAGAAGGGGACAACAGAGGATGAGATGGCTGGATGACCTCACTGCCTCAATGGACATGAGTTTGAGCAAAGTGAGAAATAGTGAGAGGGAGATAGTGAGTGACAGGGAAGCCTGGCATGCTATAGTTCATGACTCACAAAGAGTCAAGCACGATTTAGCAACTGAACAACAACAGGTAGCAGAGCTGAGGTTTAAGAGGCAAGGCTCCCGAATCAGACTAACTGAGTCCAAATCCTGGCTTTTCTGCTTGCTAACTGATTCTTTTAATCTCTCCTTGATATTTCAAATACCTTGTTTGTAAAGTGGGGATAATGATAGTACCTACATCAAAGACTTGTTATGGAAATAAAAAGAATTAATGTGTATTAAGAGCTTAGAGCAGTGAACACCACAGTGTAAAGACTATCTGTTTGCTTACAAAAGATTGTGAAACCACAGGAAGTTACTGAGGGATTAGGTAAAAAAAAATAAAATATAGCTTTACTCTCATACTGGAGAAGTATTCAAGTTAAAGTCTTGCTTTTAACAGAATAACAGACTAATATTGCAATATTAGTTCCAGAAAAACATCTACTTATGCTTTATTGACTATGCCAAAGCCTTTGACTGTGTAGGTCACAACAAACTGTGGAAAATTCTTCAAGAGATGGGAATAGCAGACCACATGATCTGCCTCCTGAGAAATCTGTATGCAGGTCAAGAAGCAACAGCTAGAATTGTTCCAACATGGAACAAGAGACTGGTTCCAAATCAGGAAAGGAGTACATCAAGGCTGTATATTGACACCCTTCTTATTTAACTTATATGCAGAATACATCTTGCATAATGCTGGGCAGAATAAAGCATAAGCTGGAATCAAGACTGCTGGGAGAATATCAATAACCTCAGATATGCTGATAACACCACCCTTATGGCAGAAAGTGAAGAAGAACTAAAGAGCCTCTTGATGAAAGTGAAAGAGGAGAGTGAAAAAGTTGGCTTAAAACTCAACATTCAGAAAACTAAAATCATGGCATCTGGTCCCACCACTTCATGGCAAATAGATGGGGAAATAATGAAAACTATGAGAGACTTTATTTTCTTTGGCTCCAAAATCACTGTAGATGGTGACTGCCACCATGAAATTAAAAGATGCTTGCTCCTTGGAAGAAAAGCTATGACCAACCTAGACAGCATATTAAAAAGCAGAGACATTACTTTACCAACAGAGGTCTGTCTAATCAAAGCTATGGCTTTTCTAGTAGTCATGTATGGATGTGAGAGTTGGACAATAAAGAAAGCTGAGTGCCAAAGAACTGATGCTTTTGAACTGTGGTGTTGGAGAAGACTCTTGAGAGTCTCTTAGACTGTAAGGAGATACAACCAGTCAATCCTAAAGGAAACGAGTCCTGAAAATTCTTTGGAAGGGCTGATGCTGAAGCTAAAGCTCCAATACTTTGGCTACCTGATGTGAAGAACTAACTCATTGGAAAAGACCCTGATGCTGGGAAAGATTCAAGGTGGGAGGAGAAGGGGATGACAGAGGATGAGATGGTTGGATGGCATCACCAACTCGACGGACATAAGTTTGAATAAGCTCTGGGAGTTGGTGACGTACAGGGAAGCCTGGCGTGCTGCAGTCCATGGGGTCGCAAAGATTTGGACATGACTGAGTGACTGAACTAAACTGAACTGATGGTTATATAGCTTTAGGGATAGTTAAACAGTTCCACATGAATTAGGCACAGCAAAATAAAAAATGATTCTTAAAATCTTAATCTGAAAAAAACTATTTACTGACTTTATCAGTTCACATTATCCACAGACCCCCAAAGCAAACTCTCATTTTACAAAACAACCCTACCTTTGCCTACTTAATTATCAGTTACATCTAAACCTCATATAACTACTCTCTTTCCCCTTATCATTCCAATTAACTAGAAATTGTTTTCTTCCAATTAATATTATCGCTTCATCTTTTCTATGTTCCCATAATAGATCATTTTATTCAGTCAAATTCAATAAGTATTTAAATTTTTAATGGATATCAGCCATGTTGGTACATGCTTGGGAAAAAAAATGAATACACTTGGTCTTTAGTCTCTTTTAGATTTTAAACTAGACTGGAAAGACTTTAGTGAAAGAAAAATTAGCAAACATTTATCTTAAATTCATAAATCCTTCAGAAAACTGAAAATGCTCTAATATGTATCAAATACTGGAATGCTCAGATCTATAAAAATCTACTCTAAAAATGATATTATTGACCTTAACATGAGGCTTTCTACTTTGTCTTTCTTACTATTTATGCCACAAGCAGTTATTGAAAGAAAGGACAAAGCAACTAGCACAGCTACAGAATTACATAGTCATTCTTCTCCTTTTATTTTTATTTTTTTTACTTTATTTAGTTATTTATAGCTGTGCTGGGTCTTTGTTGCTGCATGTGGGCTTCTCTAATTTCAGTGAACCGGGGCTACTCTAGTTTCTGTGCTTGGGCTTCTGCAGTGGCTTCTCTTGCTGCAGAGCACAGACTCTAGGGTGCATGCGTTTCAGTAGCTTCAACACGCAGGCTCAGTAGTTGTGGCTCATGGCTTTAGTTCTTCTGTGGCTTGTGGAATCTTCCCAGATCAAAAATCGAACTTGTGTCCCCTGCGTTGGCAGGTGGATTTTTAACCACTGGACCGCCAGGGAAGTTCCTCCCCTTTTCTTAATCTCCCTTATTCTCATCCTCTTCCTTTTCACTTTTTTCTTTTTATTGAAAACTTATTATAATTATTGGTTATATTTGTCATTGTTATCATCATCACCATCATAATTTTAGCCCTTATTATTGATCATCATCCATAATCACCTATGTGTGTTAGTTGTTCAGTCGTGTCCAACTTTTTGCAACCCCATGGTCTACAGCCTGCCAGGCACCACTGTGCATGGGATTTTCCCAGCAAGAATACTGGAGTGGATTGTCATTTCCTTCTCCAAGGGATCTTTCTGACCCAGAGATCGAACCTAGGTCTCCTGCATTGCAGTCAGATTCTTTACCATCTGAGCCACCAGGGATTTGCTAACAACAATAGGATCTGGATGGAAAACCAGCAGAAAACGCTGCAAGGGCATTGGTAAAGCAATTCAGAAGAGTTTAGAGGAAGGACACCCATGATCCTTTTAAGTCACTTCATTTTCCCCTCAGCTTTTTATGTGACAAATATATATAGCATAAAATTTGCTATTGTTGGGGAGGAAGAAATTTTCCTCTACCCTTCTTGTTGGCCTAAGAATTAAGTTGACATGAAACAGAATAACAGGAGAAAACCAAACGTTTAATAACATGTATACAAGGCAAAGACCCAGAAAAACTGAGTAATCCACCAAAATGAAACTGTTACCTTAAATAACATCTTCAACATCCAAAAGAAGATGTTGGAAGTAGTAGTTTGGGACCTCAAAGGGGAGGAAGGCAATTGACATGGAGATGGAAAAGCAAATGTTTGATAAACGTTTGCTGGGCCTGCAAAGACAATGGGACACAGACAGAAATTTTAACAAATTCTCAGTAGTATGATTATTTGTGGGGATAGATCTCTTCCTGAAACAGGTCTACTAGCTACATTCTTCAGGCAGCTGAAGGAAAGGTCAAAATTTCTTCCTGAATCTTTTGGGCCTTGACTGTTTTCATCTCAAAAAAATGATATGCCAAGGAGACATTTGAGGGTGGCAAGTTTTCTTTCCCTACACTGCGTTAATCAATTTTAGGTGTACAGTTCAGTGGTATTCAGTATCAGTTCAGTCACTCAGTCATGTCCAACTCTTTGCAATCCCATGAACCGCAGCATGCCAGGCCTCCCTGTCCATCACCACCTCCCGGAGTCCACCCAAACCCATGTCCTTTGAGTCAGTGATGCCATCCGACCATCTCATCCACTGTCGTCCCCTTCTCCTCCTGCCCTCAATCTTTCCCAGCATCAGGGTCTTTTCCAATGAGTCAGCTCTTCGCATCAGGTGGCCAAAGTATTGGAGTTTCAGCTTCAACATCAGTCCTTCCAATGAACACCCAGGACTGATCTCCTTTAGGATGGACTGGTTGTATCTCCTTGCAGTCCAAGGGACTCGCAAGAGTCTTCTCCAACACCACAGTTCAAAAGCATCAATTCTTTGGCACTTAGCTTTAAATACATTCATATGGACATGAGTTTTAGCAAGCTCTGGGAGTTGGTGATGAACAGGGAAGCCTGGCGTGCCACAGTCCATGGGGTCACAGAGTCAGACACGACTGAGCAACTGAATTGAACTGATTGTTGTGTAACTATCACCAACATCCATCTCCAGAACTCTTTCATCTTGCAAAACTGAAATTCTGTACCCATTAAATAATCACTCACCATGACCCCTTCCCCTTGGCAACCATCATTCTGCTCTCTATATATTTTTAATCTCCTCTTTCCCAAAAGCCCCAGACTCTAATAATCAACCTTCTAGTCTGTTTTTATAAATTAACCTTTGTTATTTGTTTTTCTTTTTAGATTTCATATGTAAGTGATATCACATAACATTTGCTATCTTTGTCCAGACTATTTTACTTATTATTAATATAATGTCTTCAAGTTCAATCATGTTGTCTCAAATACATGCATATACATGTGTATGTATATATAATACATATTAAACCTTTTAATTAATTTCAAATAAAACTATGACTTAAGCTAATCAAACCTATTGAATAGAATATGAATGTTTTAATATTTTACTGGAATTCATATCTACAACTTAACCTAGAAATAAAATCTGCTTAAATGATTTGAGAATTTCTGTGTATAGGACAAAGGGAAAAATCAATAGTTTCTTACTAAGGAGCAAAGAAAACCCCACAACAGCCCTGATATAAGTAAGAATTGGACCTGATAGTGAAGATCAGATCACTTTTAAATTCTGTGTCCAAAAAATGTAAGATAAACTACCAGAAGACCAAGTATCATATTAGTGTAAACTATGGAGAGAACAGTTATGAAGACAAGTGTAGAATCAGTGTGCCATAAGTTTCTGCACTTTTTCCTTTTTAAAAGTTATCTCTACTCACACCAAATGCTCAGCTGTATGAAGAATATATGAGTACAATGCTAGCTTACTGGGCAATGGCCATTTGTTATCATCCAGCAGTATTTATTCATTTATTACATATTTACTTCTCAACTGCCATATGACAAACACTTTACCATGCACTGGATGTGTAAACATGGACAAAACGCTTCCCTACTCTGAACAAGTTCATATGCCAGGAAACGAAGCAATTATGAAAAGTGTTACGGCAGGAATTGTAGAAACCCAAGGAAGAAGTAAACAAAGGCAAAGAAAAGTACAAGGGGTCACAGAAATGTCATGTTGGACAGATCTTTAAGAACATAAGATGACTTTATAAGATTATTAGAAATGTCTTCAATTTTTCCCCTGCTTAATAGACAGGAAGGACTGATGCTGAAGCTGAAACTCCAATACTTTGGACACATAATGTGAAGAAATGCCTTCTTAGAAAAGACCCTGATGCTGGGAAAGATTGAAGGTGGGAGGAGAAGGGGACAACAGAGGATGAGACGGTTGGATGGCATCACTGACTCAACGAACATGAGTTTGAGCAAGCTCCGGGAGTTGGTGATGGACAGGGAAGCCTGGCATACTGCAGTCCATGGGTTCACAAAGAGTCAGACTTGACTGAGTGACTGAAATGACTGAATAGACGGGAAAGCCTTCCTGTCCATAGGGTATTGGAAGAGAAAAAATATCTGACCAAAGCTGGGCTAATTATCCTCTCTCTGCTGTCTCTCAAGAATTTAAACTGAGAGATATAGAATGACAATGGATTAAGCTAATCATGAAGAGTCAGTATGAATTTCCAAGAAGCCTTACCCCTGGAAGGGCTTATTGTTGCCTTCTTAAAAGACTTGTCAACTGTGCCAGAATTTTCTGTGAGACAATTCTGTTAATTTTCAGAAATCAGAAAATTAACATTCTTTTATTAGAGATTCTGGACCCTTTCAACCAAACAAGGAGGGGAAAGGTAATTCAAGCAGAATGATATACAATAAAACATGACATGATAAAAGAAATTATTCTGTATTGTTAAATTAATTAAACAAGGAGACCATAGACCAAGGTGGTTCTAAACTGTGGTAGCCTATGTAAATAAACCAAACAAGCCCATAAAAGGCTCAAAGTTACAAATCTACAACCTAAGGACAGCCAATAAGTCATCCGCACTTTAATTTGTAGCCAATCACTAACTTCTTTACTTTTCCTCAGTCCTTTCTCTGTACAAGTTTCTCTCCAAGCTCCTTCTGGTGGTGCACGTCCAGCCACTTTTGATTTGGTGCTGGCAAATTCGAACTGATTTTTGCTCAAGTAAACTCTTAAAATTTTAATAAGCCTCAATTTATATTTCATAACTCATAAAAAACATTAGAATACTTAAAATATATACACACATATACACATCATATGTATGTGATTGCCAATAACATGGGATAAAGATGAAACAAAATATTTCCGTACTGCAAGGAAAACTCTGTAGTTTTAGTTTTCTCTTTCTGTTTTCTTTTTACTTTTATCCTTTGGAAATGCACGTTGCTGAGTTACATATCTAAGTTTAGCTTACTGTCTAAGCATCAACAGCATTAAATTCAGCATTTTGATTTTTCATTTAAAATCTAATTTCTGAGTTTTTGTAATTATATTCATTTTTCATAATGCAAACATATAATAAAATTATCACCAATGTTTCTTAAACATTTTCAAAAATTTTGATGGTTGTAATGTAACTTGGATTAATATAAAATGATTGTTTATCAAAAGTGGTCATATTAAATAAAAAGAGAAATAGAAAATAACCCAAGATTTACCCATAAGAATAGCAGCAAAGAAAAAGGGAGGGCAGGAGAGGGAAATAATGATTTTTTGGTGTGCTTTTTAAAATTCATCTCCTCAGTTCCAGAATAGCAGAATTAAGGCTATACCAATGAATCTGCTCATTCAATAACATATCGAACATTAACAACTGTGAAAATGATTGAGAAGGGCTCAACAATAGATTCTAATGTGGCAGCCTTTAAAAATACTGTCAAGTAGAGGAGCTATCAAGCATGCTTAAATTTCTCATTAGCTAATTTTAACATGAAGTTAAAAATTCTAAGAGCTATCCTGGCATAAAGACAGATATATAGGCCAATAAAACAGAATAGAGAATTTAGAAATAACCCACACAAATACAGTTAAATGATCTTCTATAAGGTTGCGAAGACTACACAATAGTGAAACTATAGTCTTTTCAACAAATAGTGCTTAGAAAATTGGATATCTACATGCTAAACAACCCAACTGAAACTTCATCATGTACTATACACATAAAGTCCACTCTAATGGATTAAAAACTTAAACATAAGACCTGAAACTGTAAAATTCCTAGGAGAAAACTTCATAACATTGGCCTTGGTAATGACTTCTTGGATATGACACCAAAGGCAGGCAACAAAAGTAAAAAATCAAAACAAACAAGCAAACAAAAAGCTGGATTGTGTCTAACTAAAAATCTGCACAGCAAAGAAATCAATCAACAGAGTGACAAGGTAACCTACAGAATGAGAGCAAATATTTGCAAATCATAATCCGAAAAGAAGTTCATGTTCAATATATATAAGAAATTCATACAGTTCAATAGCAAAAAAAAAAAAAAGAAAAGAAAAGAAAAGAAACTGCTGGAAATATGTGTAAAAGATTTGAGCAGACATTTTTCCAAAGAAGACATACAAGTAGACCACAGGTATATGAATATATGCTCAACATCACTATTGATCAGGGAAATGCAAATCAAAATCACATTGAGATATCACCTCGCACCTGTTAGGATAGGATATACATCATCAAAGCAACAACAGAAACCATACAAACTAACAACAATGAAAACAAAAAACAGAAAACAGAGAATACCAAGTACTGGCCAGAATGCACACTGTTAGTGGGGCTATAAAGTCATGCAGCTATGGAAAACAGGATGGAGTTTCCTCAAAAACTTAAAAATGAAAGTATCATATTATTCTCTTGCCTGAAGAATTCCATGGACAGAGGAGCCTGGAGGCCTACAATCCATGGGGTCGCAAAGAGTTGGACATGACTAAGTGACTAACAATTTCACTTTCACCATGTTATTCGGTAATCCCACTTCTAGGAATTTATTCAAAAGAACTGAAATCAAAGCCTCAAAGATGTATTTGCACTCCCACATTCACTGCAGCATCATTCACAATAGCTAAGAAGTGGAAACAACCTAAACGTCCATCAACAGATGAAGGGATAAAGAAAAATGTTCTTGTACACATGTGTGTGCCCCCTCACACACACATACACTGGAATTTTATTCATCCTTAAGAAATAAGGAAATCTTGTCATATGCAACAACACAGATGAACCTTGAGGATGTTACACTAAGTGAAATAAGACAGTCACAGAAGGACAAATATTGTATAATTCAAATTATATGAGGTCTCTAAAGTAGCCAAATGCATGGAAGTAGAAGGTAGAAAGATAGCTGTAAGAGCCTCGGGGTAGAGGGAGATGGCAATTTGCTGTTTAATGGGAATAGAGTTGAAGTCATGCAAAATGAAAAAGTTTTCAAGACCTACTATATAGCAAAATACATATAATAAACAATGTTGAACACTTAAAAATGTGTTAAGAGGACAGATTTCATGTTACCTGCTTTTTTAACTGCAGTAAAAAAAAAAAAAAAAGAAGGATTAAAAGGGTCAAATGAAATGGCAAATAGATGATAACAAATTCAGAAGAGGAAAAGACTATTATGAGTCAAGGTTATCAGAAAAAGCTTGGACATAGGGATTGAATAAGTGACAAGCCTTGAAAGATAGGTAGGATTTGGACATTTGGAGATTATTTACAAGACTGACCCAGGCCAAAGGAAAAGCACAAGCAATAACATGGAAGAAAGGAGCTTAGAGCATTCAGGAAAGAGTTTATCTGGGCTTGAGCAGAGTGTGTAAGAAATTAAAAAAAAGTAGGAGAAATGGAAAGCAGGGTTAGAATGATCAAGTTCCAACTATGGAATATCTTAGAAAGCAGGCAAAGCAATGAGATTTCACATGTCTGTATTACATGAAGAACTAAATATTCGAAACCCTTAATAAATATAGAATGGCAGGAATAAAATTTAAAACCCTTAGGATATTATACTTACAGTTCACAGAAACTTTGGCAATAGTGGGCCTTTACAATGCAAAAACTTACATATATTCATAACATTTATTTTTTTCTTATTTTTTTATAGATTCATTGAAGATAATAATTATGAATCTCAAATATTTACTGTACTTATTATAAGTTTGCTAGATGTTAGGAAAATATAAAAGAAGCATAAAATACTGCCCTTACCTTAAATAACTCCTTTATTTAGTCAAGAATACAAACCTAAGAATACATGCAAAGCAATTAGAATATGATCAAATAATTCATGTAAGAACCAAATGAATATGTCATTTAAGTGAAGGGAAAATCAGTAGGGACTGGCTGAAGGAAGGTCAGTCAAAGTTAGTGGGCTATTGATTAAGGAAACATTCTGGAATTAGAATGGATTGTGCTCAAATCCCTACTATGTAATTAGTGATCTTGAGCAAGTAACTTAACTGCTTGGGATGTTTCTTACTGTCTAAAATTATGAAGACTCTAGGAAAATATGTATAAAGCCTTAAAATTAGACCTATTACACAGTAGGAACTCAACGCAGAGTAATTTCTTTCCCTTCCCTTCAGGATAAATCAGAAAAAAATCAGAAGAAAAAGTACCAGAAAATATACTATACATTTTGGCTAAAAATAAGAAATGAATTTTAAGAATTTTTAAAAAGAGATACAAAAAAATCAATATAATGGATAAATCACCTGTAATTCCACCTCACAAAATAAATTCAGATTGTATTCCTTGTGAGAGACAGAGAAAAAAGAGGGAGATTCTAATTTAACACCTGATAATATAAAGTCTGTTTTTCCACATGTCAATAAACATTTTGTGTTAATAATTGTCCATTTGTCCATAATAAAGACTCAACATACATCCATTTAACAACACTCAAAATCGAGCAGTTGACAAAATGAAATCCTTGGTAACAGTTTCCAGTAGTTTAAAATCATGAATGCTTCCAATTTTTCATTATTGTAAATCAATATAGCAACAAATGTCTTTGCATAGAAAGTTTCGTGAACATCTGTTTATTTCCTTAAGAAAAAGTTCTGTAAATAGAAATAACAATATAAACTTTGGAAAGACTCCTGAAACGTAGTAAACATGATTTCTAGACAAGTGACATTTTTGTTACCCTATTCTTTGAAGTTACCTGAATATCCCTATTCCTTGCAAACTGAAATGAACTAAAACAATAATACTTTGCTGTTTATAAAATATCTTATCCTAGTCTCATCTAAATTCTCCAAAAGTCCATGTAATGTTCAGAACAATTAATGCTCTCTTTTTTAAAATTTCATTTTGTAGATAGGACTCAGACAATTCATTTCATCAGGTTTTCAGATTCTAAATTATCTTCTTTCAGAAAAATGCATTAAGAAATATTAAAGTTGAAAAAAATCATACTAACTAATGGATGCTCACACACGCAAACACAAAGATATAACTCCTGCCATCAGTAAGTTCACAGTTTCATTGGGGAGGCAAATAAACACAAGTTATTGTACAGTTAATTGCAATGATACTTATGTGCATAGGATTTTAATTACAGAGGAGATGACTCACATCCAAATTTCAATGGATGGCAGTGAATATCCAAGTATAGTTGGTGAACAGTCAGAAAAAAAAAGTGAAACGGAAGCCAAAAAAAATGAACAACAAGATAGAGAAGCCTTCATGAAGGAGAGATAACAGTATATGGCCCATCAGAGGTGGTCAGTCAATTTCAGTTTAAAGATGAAATGAGTTCATTATAACCCTAGAACTTATTATTGAAATGTGAGTCAGTATTAGCCAAGTAGATACAGAGACAGAAGGTTATTTTTAGAGAAATAAAGAGATTATGGAATCTTCTGGAAACGTGGTCCACTGGAGAAGGGAACAGCAAGCCACTTCAGTATTCTTGCCTTGAGAACCCCATGAACGATAGGAAAAGGCAAAAAGATAGGACACTGAAAAATGAACTCCCCAGGTCAGTAGGTGCCCAATGTACTGCTGGAGAAGAGTGGAGAGATAACTCCAGAAAGAATTAAGAGATGGAGCCAAAGCAAAAACAACACCCAGTTGTGGATATGACTGGTGATAGAAGTAAAGTCCAGTGCTGTAATGAGCAATATTGCATAGGAACCTGGTCCATGAATCAAGGTAAATTGGAATTGGTCATACAGGAGATGGCAAGAGTCAGCATCAACATTTTAGGAATCAATGAAATGAAATGGACTGGAATGGGTGAATTTAACTCAGATGACCGTTATATCTACTACTGTGGGCAAGAATCGCTGAGAAGAAATGGAGTAGCCCTCATAGTCAACAAAAGAGACCGGAATGCAGTGAAAGTGAAGTCACTCAGTCATGTCTGACTCTTTGCAACCCCATGTCCCTGGGAAGACATGGGGTCTGAAAATGTCTTCAGGCAAGAATACTGGAATGGGTTGCCATTTCCTTCTCCAGAGGATCTTCCTGTCACAGGGATTGAACCCAGGTCTCCCACACTGAAGGCAGGCTCTTTACTGTCTGAGCCACCTGGAATGCAGTATTTGGGCTCAAATCTCAAAAAATGACAGAATGATCTCTGTTCATTTCCAAGGCAAACCATTCAGTATCACAGTAATCCAAGTCTATGGCCCAACCAGTAATGCTGAAGAAGCTGAAGATAAATGGTTCTATGGTGACCTAGACCTTCCAGAACTAACACCAAAAAAAGATGTCCTTTTCAGCACAGCGGACTAGAATGCAAAAGTAGGAAGTCAAGACATACCTGGAGTAACAGGCAACTTTGGCTTAGGAGTACAAAGTGAAGCAGGCCAAAGGCTAACAGAGTTTTGCCAAGAGAATGGACTGGTCATAGCAAACACCCTCCTCCCAAAACACAAGAGATGACTCTGCACATGGATGTCACCAGATGGTCAATACCGGAATCAGATTGATTATATTCTTTGCAGATGAAGGTGGAGAAACTCTATACAGTCAGCAAAAATAAGACTGGAAGCTGACTGTGGTTCAGATCATGAACTCCTTATTGCCAAATTCAGACTTAAATTGAAGAAAGAGTAGGGAAAACCACTAGACCATTCAGGTATGACCTAACTTAAATCCCTTATACAGTGGGAGTGACAAATAGATTTGAGGGATTAGTTTTGATAGACAGAGTGCCTGAATAACTATGGACAGAGGTTTGTGACACTGTAAAGGAGGTGGTAAATGAGACTACCCTCAAGGAAAGGAAATGCAAAAAGGCAAAATGATTGTCTAAGGAGGCCTTACAAATAGCTGAGAAAACAAGAGAAGCTAAAGGCAAAGGAGAAAGGGAAAGATATATCCATCTGAATGCAGAGATCCAAAGAATCTCAAGGTGAGGTAAGAAACTCTTACTAAGTGATCAATGCAAAGAAATAGAGAAAAACAGTAGAATGGGAATGACTAGAGATCTCTTTAAGAAAATTAGAGATACCAAGGGAACATTTCATGCAAAAGATGTGCACAATAAAGGACAGAAATTGTATGGACCTAACAGAAGCAGAAGATACTAAGAAGAAGGTAACAAGAATACACAGAAGAACTATACAAAAAAGATCTTAATAACCCAGATCACCAAAATGGTGTGATAACCCACCTAGAGCCAGATATCCTGGAATGCTAAGTCAAGTGGGACTTAGGGAACATCACTGCAAACAAAGCTAGTGGAGGTGATGGAATTCCAGAGGAACTATTTCAAATCCTAAAAGATGATTCTGTGAAAGGGCTGCATTCAATATCCCAGCAAATTTGGAAAACTCATCAGTGGCCCCAGAACTTGAAAAGGTCAATTTTCATTACAAAGAATGACAGTGCTAAAAAATGTTCAAACTATTACACAATTGCACTCATCTCACACGTTAGCAAAGTAATGCTGAAAATTCTCCAAGCCAGGCTTCAATAGTACATGAACTGAGAACTTCCAAATGTTCAAGCTGGATTTAGAAAAGCCAGAGGAACCAGAGATCAAATTGCCAACATCTATTGGATCATAGAAAAAGCAAGATAATTCCAGAAAAACATCTATTTCCGCTTTATTGACTATGCCAAAGCCTTTGACTGTGTGGATCACAACAAACTCTGGAAAATTCTGCAAGAGATGGGACTATAAGAGCACCTCACCTGCCTCCTGAGAAATCTGTATCCAGGTCAAGAAGCAACAGTTAGGACCAGGCATGGAGCAACAGACTGCTTCCAAATTGGCAAATGAGTAAATCAAGGCTGTATATTGCCACCCTGTTTATTTAACTTATATGCATAGTACATTAGGCAAAATGCCAGGCTGGATGAAGCACACGCTAGGTTCAAAACTGCAGGGAGAAATATCAATAACCTCAGATATGCAGATAACACCACCTTTATGGCAGATAGCAAAGAGGAACTAAAGATCCTCTTGATGAAGGTGAAAGAGGAGAGTGAAAAAGCTGGCATAAAACTCAACATTCAAAAAGCTAAGATCATGGCATCTGGTCCCATCACTTCATGGCAAATAGATGGGGAAACAATGGAAACAGTGACAGATTTTATTCTCTTGGGCTCCAAAATCACCGCAGATGGTGACTGCAGCCACGAAATTAAAAGATGCTTGCTCCGTGGAAGGAAATGATAAATGTATTAAAAAGCAGAGATATTACTTTGCCGACAAACATCCATTTAGTCAAAGCTATAGTTTTCCCAGTAGTCATGTGTGGATGTGAGATTTGGACTATAAATAAAGCTGAGCACCAAAGAACTGATGCTTTTAAACTGTGGTGTTGAAGAAGACTCTTGAGAGTCCCTTGGACTTCAGGGAGATCAGATCAGTCAATCCTAACGGAAGTCAGTCCTGAATATTTATTGGAAGGACTAATGCTGAAGCTGAAGCTCCAATGCTTTGGCCACTTGATGGGAAGAACTGACTTATTAGAAAAGACTCTAATGCTGAGAAAGATTGAAAGCAGGAAGAGAAAGGGACAACAGAGGATGAGATGGTTAGATGGACATGAGTTTGAGGATGCTCCAGGAGTTAGTGAATAACAGGGAAGCCTCATGTGAGTCAGTCCATGGGGTCGCAGAGTCAGACACAACTGAGGGACTGAACTGAACTAAAGAGGAGGGATGGGAGTATGTATCAGAATTTGAATATTGAGAGGCAGTCAGATGTTAAATCATGCAGGGATTTTTTTTTTTTAAAACCATTTAAAGAAATTTTGTCCTTATTCTGTGGTCCCTGAAAAGCAAGAAGAGTAGATATACAACCACATTTTTACTTTAGAAGTATGTTCCTAGTTGTCACAGGAAAAATGGATTGGGAGAAGAAACAAACAGAGCAAGTAGAAAAAAGGAAGCTCTCATTGCAGCCAAGGAATAGGTCATTTGGGTTAAAAGAAAACAAGGAGGATCAAACTGAGTAAGAGGGCACAAATCAAAAAAAGAAATTCAACAATTTATTTTCTCAGGAGTTAATCATCAATAAAATGTACAGAGTGATGGATAAAGGGGTGATAAATTGATTTTCAGGTCATTTTTGGCACTTTCAGGTGCCACTGACCAAATATTAAATACAAAAAAAAAACAGATTAAGAAGAAGCTGACAAACAGAAGGAAAATAAGAAGCTAGTAGTGTCTGGGGCTGAGAGAATTTAAAGAAAAAGGGAATGACCACAATGGCAAATGGCAAAGTAATGTCAAATGAAATAAGGACCAACATGTGTCTATGAGATTTAGCAATTAGAGCACTGGTGGCCTGTGCAACAGCTGTTTCAGTAGAATAGTGAAGACAGATGGCAGAGAGCAGCTGGAGGAAGGAGTGAGAATGGGAAACAAGGGAAGGAAACCAAAAGCCCAGAGACTTTTTCCTTACACCTTGTTAACAGTATCTTGCAAAAGTTATCCATACTGGGAAAATATTAGAGTTTTCAAGATTAAGCTAGTCATTCAGGGGTAATTTAGTTACAGAGCAAACTATGCAGCATATAATTAGAATCCTTCACTAAATGAAGTGCATTATATTTTCAGTGTGAATCATCTCTGCTAGTATATAAATTCCAAAACATCAGGAGTTGTGCCTGTCTTGTTTCCCATGGTAACAAGGTCTGGCAATTGTTAAGGATGCACTAAGGAACTTTCTCATCTCTATTTTAGTTCCCTTATCATGACAGTAGAAATTTTCCACCTATTCTTCAAGATTCATAGAATAAAATGCCACCTCCTACATGAAGTCTTTTCCAATCCCTATGTCTCCCTTCTCCCTCCCCCTCCCCTGCTCTCTCTCTCTCCCCCTGCACCCCCCGCCACTGTTCCACATGAACACACCTTCCTGTGTTTCTAATATCATACATGCGATGTGTTATATCTGTGTATACTATCTTATAGTACCTCTTATATACATCTATCTTTTGTATCTTTCTGAATAAAGTATCTATCAGTCTTCTTCCATCAGAGTAGTGGGACTCCATAAGTGTTTATTTAGAGATTTATTCATTTCAGGTCCATATGTTTCCCCTACACATAGTGTCTGGCCTCAAATCCACTGGACCAATGATCAGTAAGGGAATATAAATATGAATGGGGCACAGAAAAGACAAAGGAGTCCATGAGGATGAGCTTTAACCATAAGGATAACAAACCCACATCTATCTCTCACCAGAATCTGCCCTGGTACTATACCTCCTCCAAGTCTCTAGTCCCCAACTTCAGTGATGCAGGTTTCCTACAGACCTAGTGCACTTCACCATGGAGCTGTGTAGGAAACTTTATCAGGATTTGAATAAGTTAAAGGAGGAGATATAGAAAAGACCTGGAGTTAAGCCTGCAGGCCCATAACAATGCTCCTGAGGTGCAAATGAACTATGCCTATACCAACCTTCTCAGTGTAAGCATGGTTGCTGATTCTCTTCTGCTTTCCAGCTCTCAAATAAATTTCTCTTGTAAACAACCACAGTTCAGAACCGTGGAGGGAAAAGAATTCTGGAACAGTTCCTGTATTAGTCAAGCGGACACATTAGGAAGTCATCATGGTCCACCTGTAATTAACTTGGCATCATACACAACTCTTTTAACCTTACTTATTTTTCAAATAAAAGCAATAGCACTTAACATGAAACCACTATCCATTGTATAACCAAATTTTTGCTAACCCTCTTCCCAAGATAGTATGCTAAGTCACTGTAGTCATCTTTGGATAATGTTCCTCTATCATCTAAGTCATGCTTCTCCTTGATATCCTGTAACTTAAACACCAAGATACTAGGTTAGCTATTATTATCACATTATGTTAGATAATATAAGAATGAGATAAGGAAGAAGAAGAGTTAAAATATATACAGTTATATCAAAATAAGGAATAAGGACTTGTGATTACTATAGTCCTCATTTCTGTACCTGAGTGCATGATGGGAGCTAGTATTCATAATATCTTTCATTACTCATTCCATGTATGCTTTGCCCACAGCACGCACCATGGTGCACAGTAATCCAGATATTCACTCCTAGAGGGTCAGGGTCTGTATATGATTGTTGTATTCTATTTCACTGAATTAAACCACAGAAACCACCAGCATTAATAAGTGTTCTAGAAAATCCCCTACATTCTAGAGAGACTCCTTCTTAATGTAATAGGCAGTAGTGGACCAAGGGGAGTGAAAAAGCTGGCTCAAAACTCAACATTAAAAAAAACTAAGATCATGCCATCTAGTCCCATCACTTCACAGCAAAAGAAGGGGAAAAAGTAAAAGCAGTGACAGATTTTCTTTTCTTGGGCTCCAAAATCACTTCAGATGGTGACTGCAGCCATAAAATTAGAAGATGATTGCTTCTTGGAAGGAAAGCTATGACAAACCTAGACAGCATATTAAAAACCAGAGACATTACTTTGCTGACAAAGGTCCATCTAGTCAAAGCTATGATTTTCCAGTAGTCATGTATGGATGTGAGTTAGACCATAAAAAAGTTTCAGTACTGAAGACTTGATGATTTCAAATCTTGGTGCTGGAGAAGACTTTGAGAGCCCCTTGGACTGCAAGATCAAACCAGTCAATACTACATCTTTGAATATTCATTGGAAGGACTGATGTTGAAGCTGAAGCTCCAATGCTTTGGCCACCTAATGCAAAGAGCCTACTCGTTACAAAAGACCTTGATGCTGGGAAAGACTAAAGGCAAAAGGAGAAAAAGGCAGCAGAGGGTGAGATGGTTAGATAGCATCACTGACTCAATGGGCATGAACTTTGGCAAACTTCAGGAGATAGTGGAGGACAGGGAAGCCTGGAGTGCTACAGCCCATGGGGTCACAAAAAGTCAGACACAGCCTAGCAACAAACAACAACAGACCAACTGTGATTGGATATCCAGTACAGTAACTCTTACTTTCCTGTTGATACACTGGTGTGAGAAGCCTGAGGGTCAGTATCAACTTCCAGTTTAAGAGAACCACTCCTGTGCACCTGGCAGAAGCATTTCTCTCTTGAGAACTAGATTCTCTAGACCACAGGGCCCAAAATTAAGGAGAGCAAAGGAAAAATTTCACTAGCAGATCACTGGAAGTAATATAATGGGAACTCATTCATTTCCACATCTGATTCCTTTGCTCATGAATCCTGCTATGGAAAAACACCACCACATAATGATGGCTGATTTAAAGTAAATATCACACCATTCCAGCCATTATCCCAGCTTTCAAGATGTTGCCCAAACTGAGTCTTCAAAATGCCACTCTACACATCTACCAAGTCAGATTTCTCATGGCAATAGAGAGCAGGGTGAGACCAGAGAATTTCACGTCATAAGACCATTGCCATATTTTGTTTGATTAGCCCCTTGCTCACAAAAAAATAAAACACTGTGGGAATGCCAAGACAGTGACTAAGTCATCCATAGGTCCATGTCTGGTGGATTTAGAAGAACAATCAAGGAGAGGGAAGGCAAATCCATACCCAGAGTAATATTTATTCCAATGAGAACAAACTGTGGCCCTCTCTGTGAGGGAAGTGATCCAATATAGTCAAGCTGCCACAGCTGGCTGCCTGATCACTGTGGAGTATAGCACCATATTGGGGGCTGAGTGCTGGTCTCCGTTCTGACAGACTAGGCACTTGGCAGTGGCTGTAGTCAATCATTCTTAGTTACTGGAAGTCCATTTGTTGAGTCTATGTATAACTTTCATTGTCACCATCATAGAGAATTTGTGAGCCCATCAAGCAAGGACAAGAAAAATTAGAGATAGAATCTATTATCTTGTGAATCTTATTAGCAAAATTGAATTTACTAATTCAATCAGCTGAGGTTGCTCACCCTCCTCAGCTGAGGTTGCTCTCTGGAGAATATTCACGGGGATACAAAGGACTTCTTCCCACTCTGTGCCCATCAGTATTCCATCAGCATATGTCTACCCCTAGCACTTTGTCACCAACTTTCTGTGTTCCTTCTAGGTTCCTTACTATTCAATCTAACCAATAGCCACTGATGAAACAGTCCTCTCACTATTTCTCCTTCAAAGTTCTGCTGACTGAGGTTTCCTTTCACCCATTGTCCCTCAGAGCCACCCCAGAGTGGAACTGTAGTACTACAACCGTCTACTTTTGGGTAGTGTTAGCATATTGTTCAGAGTCAGATTTGAACTTTTTTCAAATTCCCTTAAGGCTGATACCACAACATCTAATCTGGCATCTTGTTTGTGGAAATCACTCAATAAGTAATTTGAATATGAACTCAATAGGCTTAATTATAACTAATAATTTTGATTGCTTCTTGGTAGGATAAAATAAAATTAAGCAGCTAGGGGGAAATGAATGGGACAGTAAGTTTTCCCATTTTGCTCAGTTTAATTTTAATCCGTTTTAATCATTTTAATTTTAATATACTGCTTATTTGTAATTATTTTAAATTAGGGATGATAAGCTTAAAAACTGCTGATTTTCTCAAAAGAATGGTTCTACTCTTCATAGTTTAAATTTTTAATGTACTTTATTTGTATTTCAACTGCTTTGTATTAGAATTTTTATATTCAATATTGATAGAATAGAGGCTGACTTTTTTTTATTTCTGAGAGAAAATTTGTACAACTTTAAAGTAAGCCATGCTTACATAATACATGCATTAACCTTTTGAAAAAAAAATGTCATTATGCATGCATGTTCACATAGTTCCAGTGACTATCAGATGTTACTCAAATCTACTCTACCATTCCAAATCACGTCAAACAAACCTCTTCTTGCTCCTCACTCAAAAACGTTTCTTATAGAAGCTCCCACTACAACTTCAGGAAAGAGCTATACTGCAAAAGTTTGAGATAGTAGCTTTCTTCCTTTTTACCAAAGAAAATTCCAGAAAATGTGCTGGCCAATTCTCCCACTGACTGTAGGGATGGACATTACCTCCACTCTCCACTCATGTCACTTTTTACATCAGATTTCTCTCATAGTGCAGTAACATTCATGAATACACATGTATTCTGAGGCTGATTGTGAGATTCCCACTTATTTCCTGCTCCTATATGTTTTCCTCAAATTGGATTTAGAGTTCCCATGCCAGTATTTCTGAAGTCTCTCAAGCACACTCTTAGACAGACTGAAGGAGGTTTCATTTAAAAATTATGGTCAAGCCTCAGCTCTCATCATGACATTAACAGCATTTAACCAATTTGACCACTTCCTCCTTGGAAAAATTTTTTTTCTCCTCTCTTTGGGTACTTTATCTACATTACTGCTCAGTTCTTCCCATGCTCCTTTGTTAAATTCTCCTCATCTCTATAACCTCTAAGTGTTGAGGTCTCCAAATCTTCATCTTTTCTTCTTTATTCATTTTGATTCCTAGATGATCTCCTACCTGATTTTAAATACCTTAAACACACAAATTCCCCAACTTATACCATCCCAAAACTCTACCCTGAATTTTAGGCCCATATTTAATTACTAAATCAGTATATCCACTTGGATGTCTGATAGATAACTGAAACTGAACATATCAAAATTCAACTCCTGATTCCCACTCACCCCTAAAATTCACTGGTCCTGTAATTTTCAAATCTTTATAAGTGACTACTCTATCCACATATTTAATCAGGCCAAAATCTGTGACATCTTTTTTTCACATCCACAGCACTTATCCATTACCAACCTCTCAGCAGATTCTATCAACTAACCTCTTCTACAAGGAGATGAGATGATTTAAACCAAATCACATCTCACATAGATTATTACAAAAGCTGGTCTTTTATCTTACATTTTAGCACACACACAGTTTTCAGAGTGATCATTTACAATTAGATCCTGTCACTCAGTCCTCAAAATTCTCCAGTGGGACTAATAATATTGCCATTACTGTTATCATTATTAAAATGACAAGATTCTTTGACTTAATGAATCCATAATACAACATAAAATGGTGTGTGGGAGAGATTAAATAAGTTATCAATTACTGTTGTGGTAAAAAAAGAAAAGAATGATTCTAAGATGGAGAGGGAGCAGGAAAGATGTTAAATAAGGATGATGCTCAATCTAGATCTTAAATATGGATAACAGAAGGCTCTTGAAGCAGACCTAAAAGGGAAGAGCCTAAGAGGAAGACAGCCTATTTCAGAAACTATAAAGACATTTTTTAGGGTTGGGCCTCTGGCTTCAAGGTGAAAAAAAAAAAAATGAATGCAAAGGGACAATATGTAGGTAAGAGATGGGAAAGAGACTGAACCAAGAGAATGCTTAAGTCATTTTGAGCAAAAGGGAGAGTGGATAATTTAGGATGATTCCCAGGCTTCCAGGTTAAGAAAGAAATATTTTGATACTTTGTCAACTAAAACAGGAATAAACTGAAAATGAAGTTAAATTATTTTATTCTGATATTTAAGCTTAACCATTTACTTTGGTTGAGGAACATCCCAATGGAATATTCAATAAGCCAAGGCAGTTCATAACAAAAATGAGTTACAAGTAGAAATTTGAAGGTCATAAATATAAGTATGTCCATTAAGACAATGAATATAAGTGAATACTATCCCTGAAATTTGGAGATCATAAACATATGAGTCCATGGAAACAATACTTCCCAGGGAGAATATGTAGCAGGACACAGGAGTAGCATCAAGATTCAAACCAAGATCCAAAATACTATTCACATTTAAAGGATCAGATGCAGGAAAAGAAATCTAAGAAGAAGAGTGGAAACATCAGTCAAGGAGTCAGGAGAATCAAGAGTGTGAAGGACTAAAGAAGTAAAGAAGGAAAATCAAGGGCTTCCCTGGTGGTCCAGTGGTTCAGAATCCACCCTGTAACACAGGGAACACTGGCTCAATTCCTGGTCCAAGAAGATGCCACATACCATGGAGCAACTAACCCCACATACCACAACTATTGATCCTGTGCTTTAGAGCCTGTGCTCTGCACCAAGAGAAGGCACTGCATTGAGAGGCTTGTGCACCACAACCAGAGCAGCCCCCACTCACTGCAACTACAGAAAAGCCTGAGCAGCAATGACCCAGGACAGCCATAAATAAATAAATAAACAATAAAATAGATGCCCCTAGACAAAACCCTTTTCCTTTATCATTGAAAGTCTTTGGTCTCGAGGATTAGTTGAGCTTTTGCCCATTTCTCTTTATCAGTGCGTTCATCCTGCAACTCAACAAACATCACATTTTCAAACATTAATTTTAATAATCATTAATTGGACATATATGTATTGTTCTTCAAACAGCCTTTCATCTTTTCTGTAGAAATGGCAGCACCTTTATGTTTTACTTTGCAACCTTCATCAAAAAGACTTAGACTTTATAGAAGCTTCCATTGGCCACTGTCTGAGTCGTGGCCTTTACCCCGCCTTTCTTGCAGCTTACTCATTTTATAAGCCAAAGAGAAAGCATAAGATGAAAGTGAGCAAGATAAAAGAGGATAATAAAAGAAGTGAAGCTGAAAAAAGGTGGCTTCTAGCACTCCTGTGAACAATAAAAGGACCTTATTCATAATAAGGAGACACTTCGCTGGAAGCATTCTTTCAAGAATGTAGTAAGGGGCATGGCCTTGGAAAGATAAGGTGAAGTCAAACTGCTACAGAGAACAGTTATTTTCCTCCAACCCCAGGATACAAGACAAACTTTTTTCCCTCTTTTGCAGTACTCAGTGATAACATATGTTCTGAACTAATGCAAAATTTCCATTATAAAATAGGAAAGGATTCAATCTTAATAAAAAAGAAGGAAATTAAGTAAAGAGCATGGTTGTAAACTTAGGTTGAGCTGAGCAGGATACTCAATTCCTTTTAAAAAGGTGAGAACAGCACAGCAGCCTTCAGTGACAACCTCAACCACATTGTCCTCACACAGAACATCTGGCAACTTTCAGCCGCAAATTCCCAAAGGATTTCACACTTATTAAATTCTTATTAAAATTAATAGCCGGCCTGCAAGGCATGGCAATATAAGAACGGTCCTTTATCAAGAAAATAAAATCAACTGAGATAATAAAGCTACTTTCTACTGTAAGAAAATCAAGGCCAAATATTATATTCGGGAAATTAGTGAAATTTATTCCTGAAGAAGGTTATTCCTTTCCACACCACATTCATACATTGATTATTTACTCATAATGCAATGTCACAGATATTAAAGAGCAATACCTCTGTGTGACTATAATAGATATTCTCACAAGTCCCAAATTCCAATTCTTTTCTTTCACTTATTCTCTTATTCTATAATTAAATGGTTTAAGTGACTGAAATAGTGTTTTACATATTGTCATTGCTACAGCTTAATAAATATCACCTTAAAAAAGGTCACCTTTCATAAAGCTAAGTCTCCTTTTGGGACATGTCAATCCAGTCTAATTGTGTGACTTATTTACAAATTGAGGTTCTTGTTTCTCTTCATGACTTTTTCCATATAATCTTTTGTTCTCCCACTTCAACTCTAACGCCTATTTTTTTCTTTCCATCTCTGTGTATCTGTCTATGACTACGTGTCTCTCTTGCTCTCTGTGTATAATTTTATAGATAAGTTTTTCTTCTGTGTTTATTGTATGTAGTTACTGCATTTATGACTTTCTCTTTATGATGTTTGTATGTGTGTTGGGGGTGGAGTTAAGACTTTTTCTCTCTTTTTTTGTGAGACAATAATTTATGTAGCATAAAATTTGCCATTTTGACCAGTTTAATGCAGGGGTTTTTAGTATATTCACAATGTTATGTAACAATTATCATTAAATCCAGAACATTTTCAATATTCCTAAAAGAAAGACAGTACCCATTCAGCAAGCACTCCCTATTTTTCCCTCCCATAAGCTCCTGCCCACTGCTAATCTTCTGTCTCTGTGAATTTGCCTCTTCTGGGCATTCATATAAATGGAATCATACAGTAAGTGGTCTTTTGTGTCTGGCTTCTTTCATTTAGCATAATATTTTCAAAGTTTATCAATTTTGCAGCATACCTCAATACTTCATTGCTTTTCATTTTAAACAATTACTGAGCTAGGTTCTTTGTATTTCCCACTGTATGTATCCAAGTATGTGTGTGTTCCTCTCTGTAGGTGTCTTTGTAGGTCTCTCTCTCATTCTCTGTACATGTTTGTACTGTCTCCTTACATCTCTATTAAATAAACCCTGGCTAGGCTCATGATTTCTGAATGTATCTGAGTGTATGTGTATCTTGCACAGATACACATATACACAAACATACACTGCACTAAAGATTCCAACAACTTATTTATCTTTAGTGTATTTGGAGGGAGATTGTCTTCAATAGCCATTGGTTCTCTTGCGGTTTTTCTGAAAACTTTGATTGGCTATCAAGGACAACTGAAGATCCTCCAAAGTGGTTAGTCCTAGAACAGGAATCACCCCTTATACCTACGTCCCATCTTTCATGGACAGTTTCGTATTACTGGACACAAACGGTCTGCCCATTAACACAACATCACCTGGGCAGGGAACTATAAAATTAAAATCACAGCTACATGTTAGAAAAGGTAGAATTAAAAAGGCATATTTAAAAATGTCCAAAGTAAACTATTTTCTACATATTACATCAAATTCCCTTTTCAAACTATTCTTCACACTCTCCAAAATCACAGTTTTAAGTTATAGGTCATTTCATACGATCATCTTCACAAATCTCCTTTTGTTCCCAATGGACTACCAAAAAATGACAAACTCCTTACCCTGGCTTACCAGCAGATACACAACCACTGCTTACAGCAGATACATAGTCTATCCACAGTTTACAGCTTTAAGATCATCAATTCTGTTCTTCCACTCTGCCCTAGCCTTTACTTAATTCACCTTGAACACATCAAGCCTCCTACTGGTGCTAGTTTCTCTACTTGGGGAATTTCTTCCATTTCTGGTCTGCATGACCTCCTTTAAATATCAGATCAAACCTAACCACCATGTTGTGGTTTTTTGCTACACTCTCACCGCCTAATGAAATTAATTTCACTGATTGATACACCCACATTTTAAAAGTGACTCTATCATGGCACTAATTATATTTTTATTATAGTTATATATTTATTATTCTGTAGAAATCCCTTCTAAAGTATGAGATTCTTGAGTATTTTACTTAGTTGTGCATATCTAGTGCTTAATACAATGCCTAATACATACAAGAATCTGAATAAATTTTGGTGGAATTAGATAATTTTAAAATTTCTTTTAGGTAACGTGAAATTCAACACTGCATTATGAGAGCTGAAACCGAGAGGAAGAAAAAGAGGAAATAAAACAATCAAATAAGAGCGTGCTTCCTAACCCTAACCACAGAGAAAGAACGCCTGGACCCTGGCCCGTCCGTCAGCTCTGTGACTGGTGAGCCAAGCAAAGAACTCCTGTGCGTTCAGTTGGCGAACAACACCACATTAGTGATGACAGTAGATGGGCACTTGGGGAAACTTGCTGAGTAACATGGACCACTGAAGCAGCAATCTTTCTCAAATCAATTTCAGTTTCTCAAATGCTGAGTATGTAGTGATATTTCAAAGCAATCTCCAGAGATGCACTCAAGCAGCAGCAGGAGATCCTAAGCTATTGTTCCACTTGCTCAGATGATCCAGACCCAAAGGTGAATACTGAAGCATTAGGTACTTTTTCTTTTTTTATGATGTTTTAAAAAGAGAACAAGACACAGAAACTTCAGAGAAGGCATAAATCAAGATTTTTTTGGTCAAGTACTCACCCCCAATATTCAGTTATGACCACCCAAGTGAATCCACTAAGTGTGCCTGATTATGAGATGTTTTGGGTTAACTAATACTTAATATTTCTGTGCTTATGGATTAAATAGCTGTAGATATTTTTTTAGATAAGCAAGAAATGTCCTTTTTCCCTAGGCTGAGATAAAAGAGTAAGTGTTAAGCTGCATTCTTAATCTTTTCTGTTGTCAAAGATCTCAGATATTTATATAAGCTTAAAAAAGAGGAACTGTGTCTCATGCAGTGAAATCTAAATATTAAAAACATGCAAGTCTAAGGTAGGCAAGGAAAAGAGAGACTAAAGTAGTAGAAGAGAAGAAAGATGAAGTAGATGAGGAAGAGTGAAAAAACAAACCTTCCAGGGAGGTAGACAAAGAGAGCTTGCACCAATAATACTGTTCTGTCCAACATAATAGCAAAGGATTAAGCACTTAAAATGTGACAACTCAAACTTAGATGTTCTATAAGTATAAAACTGCTAGATATCAAAAATATAAGTATGAAAAAGGAACATAAAATAGACTGTTAAATAAGTTTATATTGCCTACATGTTGAAATGATATTTTGAATATATTGAGTTAAAAAAAATGGAGGATTAAAATTAATTTCACCTACTTACTTTACTGTTTTCCATGTCCTACTAGAAAATTTTAAATTACATATGTGGCTGGCATTACATTTTGACTGGACATGTCCAATTGTTTTTTTAAAAATCCAGATTTGGAGAAGAAGAGAATTTATTTGAAAGAACTGCTATTACAAAGGAAAAGGAAAGTAATAGTGCTATAAGGTAAATGAAACTATTTCAACAGGGAGGAAGCTCTGACCACAAGACCTGCAAACATCTCAAGGGTTAGGCAGAAAGGAATTTTCTTTTATACAGAGAAGTAAACAAGACAAGAAACAACTGAGTGTGGAGAGGTGGGTGGCACGACCAACCGGTTTATTACTGCATGTATTTCCTTGCATTCAGCTGACTCTAGGGAGGAGTAGGTGAGGAAGGTTTGTCCACTGGTTCAGGCTGAGGGCAAGTCAGAGATCAGAGACCCAGGGGAATGACAGATGTTTAACTAAATTTGGTCAAGTCAGTTAATAAGCACTTTGTTCCAACTGATCAATTGGGACAAACAGTTCAAGCTCATCTTGAACTCATCAAAGAAATGGGACTCTGGAAGGTATATGTCTAGCCTTGGCATAGGTAAACAAGGACATTCATGAGTCTTAACAGAAATCATATGAGGAAAGGTGGTTCTTTGTGGTAAACCAATTTCTGGAAACGAAAGGTGGCAATTTCTTCAACTGTCCCTTTTATCCAGGATCACAGGGCTCTAGTCAAGTTCAACTTTGTTAAATAGCACAGGTCTAGAACCTCAATTTTGTACTATTTCTGAACTGTTGGCAAGTTTATTTGTACTATTTCTAGGTTGTTGGCAAGAGGAAGCTGGAGGCATATTGACCAGAAGCAGAGCATCTGCTGCCATTTGTTTGGGAAGCATATTTTCTTCCTTTTGTTGGTCTTGAGTTGGAAGTTTGGGAGGTTATGAAGTTATGGAATAGGGAAGCTAGATGTCATTGATCAAATGCTGATCTTTCTGGGCTGATTACTGCAGAGATAGAAATTTGGTTTCCCAGTATGATTGCTGCAGAATATGTGGGTTAGAGAATTTTATTGTCATATCAGGTTTGACTATGTCAACTCATATATTCAGTCTCTCATGATGAAACAGTACATGTAAAGTGCTTAGCAACTGGCTTGGCCCACTGTGAGGTTAAGCCTTAATTTCACCTCATTTCTTTTTTTAGTAGGTAATATACAACTACTTACTCTTAGGCCAGATTTCTTAAGTGTAATAGGAAGTAATTTACCATAGGGCAAAACTTGGCTCCCCAAACATTATTAACATTACCTGTTGATAAGACAAAGCTGATTTATTACTTACCAAACACAAGGGAAGATATCACCTTGCAAAGCTTTTATGGCATTTCAGAGAGAAGAACCATCAGAATTTATCAAGAATTAGAAGTCTGGCTTAAGGTGGGTCTTTAAATTTGGGGTCATGATTAGGACTGAGCAGGAATCATAACACAACCATCAAAAGCTAGGATTTTGAGGGATTCAAAGACTGTTTAAGCAGAAAATGTCTGTTGATATTGTGCACTGAACAGGTGATGAGTACTTTGAGGAGTTCCTATAATAAAAACAATTATACAATCTTCTTAAGCAGGACAGCCCTAGAACAGTAAAGAAGTGTTAATGAATGGTAAAGTCATATTAATGTAGACAGTAAATTATGATTTCAGTTTTCAGTGCCCAGACTGAGCATGGGGGAAGAAGGTTCTGGTTCTCACATAGATGGTATCTAATTGTGTCTATAAATTTTAAAGGTAGTTACAGAAAGCTTGATCTAGTTTAGAAAATTTTAATCTCTCATGGAGGTGCTTTTCTCCAAATGATTCTCTAATTCTTTCTAAAGAACCTCCATTTCTTCAAAATATGAAAAGGAAAAAGATGCTATGGTTGAATGAGGCTGGCAAGTTCTTCAGAGCTTCTACTCGTTAACATACAGTGCCCTTGAACCCAACAAAATATGAGAAGTACAACATTTAAGACTCCTCTTTTAACTCTGTTTAACTCAGCAGCTTGGAGGTTAGAAATTGATCCTAAGAAGCACCATTAGAGTCGGGGAGAAAATTAAGAAAAGGAAGGGGGGAAAAAAGCCAATGAACAGGGTGCTACTGCAGACCCTGGGGTTCAGTCCTGCTGGAAACCCTGGAAGACAGTGTAAAAGGAGCTTCAGAGTTGTCCCATCTAAGAGGCTTATAGTCTACAGGTATCTATGCATACATTCCCATTCCTCATTGGCTGAGAGCTATTCTTAGAAACAACTATCCTAGCACTTCTAGTTTGCCTTGGACAAGGGCTAATTTAAAGCCCTCAGTCAGGGAGCTATGAGATTTTTAAACAAATCACCATCAACATATTCTAATACAGGAACAATGAGTGCTTCTCCAACAGAGACTTCTGAGGGGGGCATGCTTGGGGTCCCAATAACATCTGCTGAAGACTGCCACTTGCCAGGCACAGGTTCACTCATCTCCCAAGATAAGTTCAATTCATCCCATCACTGCCTCTTCAACTTGATGGTCGTAACAACTTTTAAAAAACAAATAAGATTCACAATGACAAGGTTAATGGGAACTTAACACAGGAAATATAATGGGGTAAGCTACAGTCCTCACTATTACAGATGACATTGAGGTTATAATTGACATTGTACATCTCCTGATACCACTTACTATATTCACTCTACATTAGCCAGACTTCTGCTTGTCCCTGAGAAGTTCAAGCCTACTTGTTATCGTCTTTGTGTTGTTATGAAAGCCTCAAGAAGATTCCTAGAGAGTTTATGGATTTCGTATATACTCCTCCCTATAGCAGCCCATCTCATCTTCTTGTTTTCATGAGGGTTAATTACTTGTCAGTACAGTAACTCCTTTACTTCCCTGTTAATCTAATAGAACAATGAACTCCAATTGACGTGGCAATGGCTGTTATTAGTGGGACCATTACTGTGTCCAACGGTAGAAATGTCCAATCTCTCCCTCAGAAAAGGGACCTCTAATCCAGCATAGGACACAGGAAGTAAAATTCCCCCAAGGTCATGGGAATAGTGACAAAGGCCTCTTCAAACTTCACCCCTATTCCCAGATCCATGTGTTCTGTCACAAATACATCAGCATATAGTCGCCACTGGCTGAAAATTATAACACACCTTAAAGGCTAATACCACAATTCTACAGGGATGTACTTCACTTTTAAAAGGCTATCCCAAAGTTCCATTAGGCCAGCTACTTTAAGGTTAAGAGATATATATAGTTGGACCAGTGAATTTCATGATCATGTGCCTTCATTGACAAAAAAAAAAGAAAAAGAAAACTGTCTCTTGGGCCAAAGCAATATTATATGTGATGTCATCTCTGGGAGTTCTCAGATAATGGTGCCCATCGAGAATGTGGCAGAGGACTTCCCTGGTGGTCTAGTGGTTAAGAATCTACCTGTCAGTTCAGGGGACATGGGTTCAATCCCAGACTATGTTCTGCACTGCAACTACTGAAGCCCACGCATCCTAGAGCCCACTTTCTGCAACGAGAGAAACCAGTGCAATAAGAAGCCCATGCACTGCAACTAGAGAGTACCCCCACTCACCACAACTAGAGATAGTCCATATGCAGCAACTAAGACCCAGTAGACCAAAATCAAATAAATAATTTTAAAAAGAATGTGGCAGAGATAAATACATAAAGTTCATCTCTATACTTTTAGCCCAGGGTTCTAACCAATAGATCATGCTGCCTCTTTTTTAAAATTTCTCAATGCTAAGAAATTATTTTTCAGTCATTTTCAACACAGTGAACCCAGCATGAAACTCAAGCCAATACCATATGGAACACAGAATAAAATGAATTAGCATATTATTAATTGCATACCATTAATTTTCAAGGACAATTGCAAATTAGACCAACTCATTCATTTCTAAAATATAGTTTATGCATGAGGAATATCTTCATGTCTCAGACAGGTTACCCATTTATTAAAATTGTTATATTTCCTTTCAATCTCAGTTCTCTAAAGGGTGTAATAAAAGCACGACAGATGTTGAATTGGAAGAGTGAGGGTTTGTGAGCCATAAGCTGAGCAGAATAAATCTGGGAGAAAAAAAAAATAACAGGCAAGAAGCAGAAAAGACCGAGAGAAGCCCTTCTGCAGTATCCCAAACACCCAGGCCAGACATGCAGAAAAGGAGAAACAATTTGAATATTAGTCAAAAGAAACTAAGAACCTTACACCAAGACTCTATTGCTGTCTCTGTGCTTCTGCCTTCATTATTTAGCCGATGTCAGTAAGGCAAGACTGTAAAGTTTTACTCGTAATCCTTTGCAACACACTGACAGTATACTCTGCTCTTGACTTAGAAGAGGACTCGGTCTCTGCTCTGGGCTCTTACAATCTGGTTGAAGTAGTCACAGCAATTCAAACACAAAAATGCCAGCTAGAAGGGGATTAAATCTCAAGAGGTGCAAGGGTGCATGCAACATTATTAGCCATAACACCACATAGATGGTAATTAAGCAGAGAGCACTTTCATTTTGCCACCCTCAGCAACCTACATCAAAAGGCCACTATGTAAGTCAACCTATGACCTTGATGTGACTTATGATTTGCCAAACTCATAGCACTGCACATCAGTAATTCAAAAAATTTAAATAATCAGAGTTGTAAGCTACAGATTTACATGATGTAAATTTACAGATTTACATATTTTAGAACAAAAACACATGGAGATTTGATAGACTCTGAAACCATCTATCAAGTCATCCCAACAGGAATATAAGCAGTGTAGAAACTAGATTGGATTCACTCATCTGACATGATTGTCAGCTAAGTCTCACTCCAATGGGTAAATTTATGAAGACTGCCTCAGTAAATCAACAATATATTCATGATATTAATATTATGTAACTGTAGCAGATTCAGTCTATGCTTTTACATCAGTGAAGCTGGTTCTACTCTCCCCAAGTCAAATAAAATCAGTATGAATTATTATTTAACTGAATTATATTCCATATCATACAGCATTGTGATTAATCAAGTAGTCAGAATGATCTCTTGGCTCATAATATCCTCAAGCAGGCTCCATTACTCTGCATATACATGTTATACTAAAAGCCTATTTCAGTCTCGTGAAGCTGGTATTTCTTGAGATGATGTGAGGCTAATTCTCATTTCCAAAATCTTTTTCCCCCACTCCTTTCTCAACTCTCTATAACATAAATGAAAATTAGGGTATTGATTTTCAAGATTATGCCCAGAAACATTCTGAGGATTTTTTGAGTAAAGGGACTATTTACAGAGGTTTAAGTAAATGTAAGGTAATCTTAAGCAAGCAATGATGGACCATCCGGGAACTAACAACAGGAAGACATTGCAGTTCCTGGAATTTAAGGAACCAGGGGAAGGAAAAGTATTAGTGAAGTCCAGAGAGGTCTTAATCTGTGAAAGAGGAGTTTCAGCACTTGACAGAAGCTGTAACTGTGAGCGGTCACTGACAGAACCACAGCAAGGCAGGGAGGAGGATGGGGAATAGGGGTAAAGACTCTGATCACTCTCTTCTCCTGCCATCTGATCTCCTACTTGTGCTTGCCATTAGCTGAAATCAGTCACAAAGCAAGAAAATCAAGGTGATGGAAACCACAATTGTCAACTTCCTGGGGTGTAAGCAGGTAGGAAAGAATGAAGAATATATGACACAATGATTAAACATAGATACAGTTATTTTGTTTTGCATATTACCAATAAATGTGTATGTGTGTGTGCTCAATCATGCACAACTCTTTGCAACCCCACTTTGCAACTGTAACCCACAGGCTCCTCTGTCCTTGGAATTTTCCAGGCAAGAATACTGAAATGGGTTGCCATTTCCTACTCCAGGGATCTTCCCAACCCAGGAATCAAATCCACCTCTCCTGGGTCTCCTGCCTTGGCAGGAGGATTCTGTACCACCATGCCACCCAGGAGGCACAGATTGACATGGTTGTAGTTAATAAAAAAAAAAAAAAAGTTAACGTTTTCATTATGTAGCACTAAACGTGTGATTCGATATGTACCATTTTCAGGAAATACATACTCAAGTGAAATATTTGCATATTTAAAAGGGACTGTTACCAATGTATCCAAAAAGCACCTCTAATTATATCTTTGACAAAACAAAACATTCCAAAAAGGGTATTGAGAGTGGAGAGAGAACGTGAGCCCACCATGAAGTATGTAGATTAATAAGAACGAAGATGAGTAAGGAAACTGTAGACAGAGGAGGAGTGGCAGAGTCTAGATCTCAGAGATGGGGCATGCCTTCTAATGACTAAGTTCATACTGGTGTTTTGCAGCTGCTGCTGCTGCTGCTGCTAAGTCGCTTCAGTCGTGTCCGACTCTGTGCGATCCCATAGACGGAAGCCCACCAGGCGCTCCCATCCCAGGGATTCTCCAGGCAAGAACACTGGAGTGGGTTGCCATCTCCTTCTCCAACACATGAAAGAGAAAAGTGAAAGTGGAGTCGTTCAGTCGCGACCGACTCTTAGCGACCCCATGGACTGCAGCCCACCAGGCTCCTCTGTCCATGGGATTTTCCAGGCAAGAGTACTGGAGTGGGGTGCCATTGCCTTCTCCTGGTGTTTTGTAGAGGTGGAATAAAATGGAGGTTAGTGCTTCAAGGAAGGAGAGAAACTATTCAATTGAGAGATTTAATGAACCATCGCCAAGAATAAAAGTGGGAGTGAGTTACAAAGGGAAACACATAACACATGCTTGTAGACACTTCTGCTATTTTTTTCTCAATCAATTAATGTCAAACTATTGACCTTTCATTGGGATGCCTTTTTGTTTTGTTTCAATATATACTTAAATGTTTGTAGGTATGTTAATTAATCCACTTTTGTAAGTCCACCAAACTGTAATCAGAAATGTTTCCATAACTGGCCAACTGATCAATCCCAAACATAATAACAATTTTCATAATTTCTTAAAATTATTAGAAATGTTCGGTCTACTTGACTTGGCACAATAAACACAATTCTACCCAAATGGAAATAACTCATACCTACTCTATTCTTCAACATGTTTTTGAACAAAATTAGACTCCAGTACCCTTGTTATTTCTGACAACATTGTTTTTCTCTCCTTGAATATGTATACTGTTTCCCAAACTAAAAGAAATATTTAAAACACTAGACTAAACTGGAAGCACTAGACGTGTGATTCCTGAGAGGATATAGCTCACAGTGCAGAGCAAGTTGCTGAATCACAACGCATTTTTGTTGAATTGAAATTAATTCATTTTCCTACCTATCAGTTTTCACAACTGAAAGACTCATGCCTTTTATTTTCTTCTCTAACTTTACAACTAATGCCCTAAAGCAGAGTGCATTCTAAATTCATGTTGTCTATTCACTCTGCCATAAAATTTCTGGAATTCAGTCATTCAAATCAAAGTTGTTTTTAATCCACTTAAATGCATCTACATGAAGTGTAAATATAAATTGAAATTTTCTTATAAACATGAAAATAAAATCTAACAAATGACAAGCTGTTGTAAATTATTTTGATCACTATTCTTTGGGCTTTTAAGGCTTTCAAACAGGCTTTAAAGTACTTCTAAAGCCATAATTTCATTTTGTATTGGTTTTATGAACATAATATGGGTTTATCATCATTTTTGTTTCTTAACGTAAAATAAAACCTCGCCATATGTTTTTACCATGTCAGAACTATTCTTCTTACGCACATTTGATATATAATAAAACATTCTCCCGAGATCATAAAAAGCCAAAACTAAAGATGATAACCTTTTTCACTACAGTTGTAACAGGTTGTTCTAACTTAAAATAAAAACTTCCTTGATAAACTACATATTCGTTCAAAGACAGCACAAATTCAAAGAATCAAATTTTGGGATTATGCAAGATATTAAAAGACACTTAAACATATTTACATCTGCTATACACTCTCCTCAGAATGGGCTAGAATTCAGTAATCATAGATAACAGATGAGGATTTAAGATATATTTTAAGCCTTCTAGAGAAAGAGATTTTAAAACTATATAATATGCCTTTAGCATTTTTTCTATTAGATTCTATATATTTATTATATATCCAGCCTATATCCTCCATATATCTTATAGCTTTTACATCTTAGCCCCTTTTATTCTCTTTTGAATTCCATAAACATGTAACATATATTTTGGAGAACAAGCCTTCAGAGAGTGTTAGATTCTAATTCCAATGTTTTAAACTAGAATAGGAAAGAGTCTTAACATCACTTAGATAAATGACCTCCCAAAATGTCTTTCATGACCTCCTTGATATGACGGCCTTCTTTTGCTTGAACACTCTGAGTGACAGGGAGCATACAGCTAGTGAAGATACCTCTGTGGGCAAGTCTTTTCTGCACTAGGTTAATTATCTTCTGCCTTCTACTATTTACCCTTGGCCATAGTTTCAGCTTTTCAACAATTTAAAGGCAGTCATTGTGCTTTTCTCAAGATATTCTCTTCTAAAATAAACATCTGATATTCTATCATGGGATGAAATTTAAGATATTCATCCCCAAGAAAGGAAATATTTATGTCAAAAAGGAAACATCTATATCTAAGAACACATAAATCTGAATATCCCCCAGGCCCCGGGCCTCCCACAGAGTGTTCTGACTCTGGCAGCAAATTCAAAAGATTCTTTGTAAGAAAGAATGGGAATATCCCCCCCAAATCAACTTCAAAAACAAACATAAATGTACACTCACCAACATTTGTTTAATGATTATATTTACCATCACAAAATTTAGGACACCTTTGGCATCACCAACTCAATGGACATGAGTTTGAACAAGCTCTGAGAGTTGGTGATGGACAGGGAAGCCTGGCGTGCTGCAGTCCACGGGGTCACAAAGAGTCAGACACGACTGAGCAACTGAACTGACTGACTGACTTTGAACTTGTATTCCAATGTCAATCTTCTTTGACAGTAACAAACAATCTAAGTCTATAGTTACTCACAGTAATAAAGAACACTTCTTTTTACTAATCACAAATTTAATCTTATTATACCTTGAATTAGCTTCCTAGTTCTAGTTTTCCAGAATATAGTGAACAATTCAGCTTTGTAGACTATTTTTCTATCCTTATCTTCCAATATTATTTACTCCTAACCTCCTAACCCTTCTTGTCGGCTCTCATATACCTCTTTACAATCTTTTTTCTCTACTCCTATACCCTAGAATTTTCTAATTACCAATCTGGAGCATGTTCTGATTTGCTTTTTCTTAAGGAATAGTGCTAAAATGTCACACATAGAGTTTTAATGTACATAGAGTAAATGTTTTAGTTTGTGACTTATTTGGGTTTTCAGAGAAGTTAAGAGTATAAAGTGTTGCTGAGGAGTAAGATTTGTGTAGTGAAAAGACAGGAAGCAGGACTGAGTAGAAGAGCAATTAGTCTGAACTGGAGATTTGACAACATCTTATATAAGCCAAAAGAGTTCCAAAGGGAAGACTGTCTATAACGGAGTTCTGAACTGGGCATAAAAGGCTGCAGCTGCTAAGTCGCTTCAGTCGTATCTGACTCTTAGCAACCCATGGACTGCAGCCTACCAGGCTCCTACATCCATGAGATTTTCCAGGCAAGAGTACTGGAGTGGGGTGCCATTGCCTTCTCCACATAAAAGGCTAGATGTTTGTATTAGAGTCTTTCCCGGTCATTGTCTGGAGGCAGGCATAGCTATCTTCACTCAAAATTGGCAGTGGACCTGAAGATTTTAACCTCTAGAGATTGCAGGCTAAGCACAGTTTTCACAGCAGGGAAAAGAGCCCTGCCTTGAGGAGCAACCTGAGCACTGTATCACTATGTCTGCCACTGTCCACCTGCCGCACCTTGTGGATCCACTTCATATATGCCCAGTGAGTTCTAGGACTTTGAACTCTCTTCCAAAGGGGAAACTTAGAAAAGTGATCACAGTTGGTCCCAAGGCTGAAATCATCTTCATCCTCCCCTTTCACTCTAAATTTTCCTTGCCTTCAGCTATCACCTTTGGTGGTTACAATGGCTCACTTGGAAGTCTGACCTAAATCATCACTTCTCAGAGATCTGAGCCCTGATAAAAATACCTGTTTTACAAAAGTGTTGCTGAACTTGTGTATTTACAATCATAGTCGCTCAAGTGATTACCAATAGGCAACTAAGTGGGTGTAGAGTTTCACAAGTATTATTATTCTTGGTCCCTGTAGTTACAACACCCCTACCTCCTCTAATGATCAGATCAATTATCCCTACCAATACCATGATTCCACTTTTTGACTCCTGATTTCTAGATATAAAGAGTCCAAAGTGTTCAGGTATTAATAGTAACTTCAACTTAAAGTTCAAATAAATCCTTGTCACACCCCCTGACAAGAGTGAAGCTCATTTGGGGACCAACCCCTGGTGTCTCAGTGGGTTTCACTAGTAGCTCAGTGGCAAAGAATCTGTCTACCAATGCTGGGGAAACAAGTAACTCAGGTTCAATCCTTGGGTCAGGAAGATCCCCTGGAGAAGGAAATGGCAACCCACTCCAGTATTCTTGCCTGGGAAATCGCAAGGACAGAGAAGCCTGGAGGGCTACAGTCCATGGGCCACAAAGAGTCAGACCTGGCTGAGCAACTAAACAACAACAACAGTCTCTAACTTACAGAGCTCAGAGGTGCAGTGACAGCAAACACAGTTCCTCAGTGGACCCTAAGAACGATGGTAAATGGAGGCATTCCTCTTTCCAAGAATTCCTGTTTCTTGGAGAAGACTCTTGAGAGCCCCTTGGACTTCAAGGAGATCAAACCAGTCAATCCTCAAGGAAATCAGTCCTGAATATTTATTGGAAGGACTGATGCTGAAGCTGAAGCTCCAATACTTTGGCCACCTGATGTGAAAAAAACTGACTCATTAGAAAAGCCCCTGATGCTGGGAAAGATTGAAAGCAGGAGAAGGGGACTACAGAGGATGAGATGATTGGATGGCATCACCAAAATCGATGCACATGAGTTTGAGCAAGCTCTGGAAGTTGGTGATGGACAGGGAAGCCTGGCGTGTTGCTGTCCATGGGGTCGCAAAGTCGGACACATCTGAGCAACTGAACTGAACCTGTTTCCAACCCTTTGTACCTAGACTAATTAATTATCCCTATTGGGCTCAGAGAATCATACAGGTTCTTTAATTCAATGGGTATACTACAGTCTGGAGTAAGGTCCCTCATTCTCACAAATTATTACTTTTGCTCTAATGCTTCAGCTGTGCCTTCAGTAGACCACTGCAGTGATCTATCAGCCTGGCTGGTATAGATGGTACAGTATATAGTTCAACCAATGAGTTCTATGGTCATGAGCCTACCTTCCCACCTCCTTCACTAAGTGGGCCCCTGGTCAGGTGCCATATTGTAGAGATTCAAAGCTCAGAAGGCCAAATATTTTTTAAACCTTGGATTATGATTTTGCCTGAACCTCTGCAGGAAGGAAAAACAGTATTCAGCATAAGTGACTACTCCTGTGAGAAGGAGATACTTGTGTTTCCAGAACAGAGGAGGCCCACAATGAGGGACCCAAGGAGTCAGAAAAATTTATAGAGCAAAAAGCTGGCAGAGTACCCTCCAAGCTGTGCCAGGGTGCCAGTTTTCCAAGCAGGGTGCTGACTTTGGCATAATACTCCGTCTTGGCTAGGTATTCAATCATCTTTGCAGTTTGGTAATTGTTAAATCCTGAGTTTAGTCATCAGCATTTTGTACTTTGCCACTATGTCTCCTTTCTTAGAAAACCCTCCAGTCACTACCAATGAAAATATTAGCATATAGGCCACTGCCTTGTGCCAAGAATAAGGTATTTTGCCAGCGATACTACCTGGGGTAGGACCCTCATTGCCAGACAGATGGTGAGCAATCCAGACCACAAATTCCACCTTACTGGCTATTTTATTAGACTTCTGCCAGTACCACTGTCCCTGGTAGCTCAGCTGGTAAAGAACCCGCCTGCAATGCAGGAGACCTCCGTTGGATTCATGGGTCAGGAAGATCCCACGGAGAAGGGATAGGCTACCCACTGCAGTATTCTTGGGCTTCCCTGATGGCTCAGACGGTAAAGAATCTGCCTGCAACGCAGGAGACCTGGGTTTAATCCCAGGTTAGGAGATCCCCTGAAGGAGGCGAGGCAACCCACTCCAGTATTCTTTCCTGGAGAATCCCATGGACAGAGGATCCTGGAAGGCTACAGTCCATGGTGTCACAAAGAGTCAGATATGACTGAGCGACTAAGCACAGCACAGTACTTGAAGGAGATGAAGAAGTACCACGGTGTCAACTAAGTTCTCCAGGAAGCAGATCCTGACACAGAGCTAAGGTACAGAAAATTTAATTGGCATTCAACACCCATGAGAGGCAAAAAGGAAAAAGAGAACTGAGCAAGAGATTATGACAAAATGTCTATCAGCCAGTGAGAAGCTCTGATGCAAACTTGCCTATTAAAGCAGTCCCACATTGGGTGGAAGCACCTTCTCTTCAGAGCACAGTCTGGATTAGTCATTGACTATGGCCACCCTAAGAAGCATGGGACCTTGATTCAAAGGCTAAGGTAGAAATGAAAGAGTTAATAGCCAGAGGCTGTCTGTTCCCCATACTAGTCCAAAGGTACAGATCATTGTGTCACAGTATTACTTTCAAGACCTTGTCAAAAACTTGAATTCTGGACATTCTAGGACATTGACCTGATGCCTATGAGTAATAACATTATTAAAATAACCTCTGTTGAAGGTCAGACCCTTAGCTAAAATAAAAATGTAATTCTTGACCAATCTGGTCCTCTATTACAGATAGTGAACAAGTAAGTGTGACAGGTCTTTAACTTTAGTCAAGTGTAGTGATTGTTCCTTAGAAACTTGCTCTCACGAAAGTGTTTGCACATTGATTTTCTTATAGTTGTTCTTGATGCTCTTTTGCGGCAAGTCTTATCTGAGTTAATCTATTGCCTTCTATATCACTGTGACCATAACTCAGATAAAACACAACACACTTCCATTTTGTCACTCCATTATTTTTGCAGTAAGTCAATATAATCTGAGGCGAAGCATGCCTTGCTCAGCACTTATTGATCTGTTGGTTCGCCCATTGTTTACATCAAAACACCACTTGTCAGTTCTGGACCTATTACAATTACCTTCTCATAGGGGAAATGACAGCTTCAAAGCCCAAATATGAGTCAATTTCCAAGGTGAGTTACTCTCAAGATGCTGGTACTGAATGTGTACCCCACTTCCTCCCTCTAGGCATGAATGATGGATAACTTTCATTTTCTAGCCCAAAGAGAAGCATATATCTATACTAACACAATGCCACTTTTTCCAATACAAGAGAAAGTTATTGTCATTTGTATCACAGTGTATGAGCACACAGTAGATATTCAACAAATAATAATAATTATTAATATTAGCTCAAACAACTGAACATGTCTGGTCATTAGCAGAAATTAATTTTGGTGAGGTGGGATGGAGGATGATAAGGCTGGTTGGAGTAAACTTTCTAACACCCACAGAAATTAAATCAGTCTGTCAAACTTCTCACTAGGCAGAAAACAAAATATGCTAAGCTTGATTTCTCAGGTACCTAAGCTTGTTCCTCTATTTTAGAAATATTCTGCAACCCTATTAACTCTCTAAAACCATGGAGATATTAGAACTTTATTAACATTTTTACTAGCTAACTTACTACACTAATATTTTCTAACTTTTTATTTTAAATCTACTCTTATTTCTAAAAAGCAATTTAATCACTAACTCAATCAGTCACTCTATGGACCCAAGCATACATTTAGCACATTCCTAACCATAGAGACTTTTGCTTCCAATACCCCTTTTAATAAAAATGTCCTTAGCCTTTCCCCTTGCAGGTTAAAGTTATATTAAGCCATTCCTGGGCTGAGCTAAAAACCTTCTTTCTTCATGAGTTCTCATATATAAGGACTACCTACATATATCTCTGTTATCTCCAATAACTTTTATTTTTTTCACAGGTTTTCATACTTGAAAAAGAGTTGCTTTTCATGCCACTTCCATGCACTGAATCTCTTTTATAACACACATTGCAGCCTATCAGACTAACAGAGTTTGTGTGATCTTTGGTAAGTCCCTCTGACTCTCTGAGCCTTGATTTAGAAATACTAAAGCCATTGCCAGTCTACAATTTTGCCATTTTATGAGTTGGCGTAAATTCTTAGCCTGGTATTATGTTCTAAGCAATTTTTATTATCCTCTCAGCATCCACCAAAGTAGTCAACTTAGTACACATAGGAGTATAATAAGTACATGCTGAATCAATGATGAATTCATTATTTTAAGGCTTCACTGACTTAGAAAGTGTACTTTGGGTAGAGAAATGTAGTTGTAATCTCCACTGATTGTTTATGCTATTGAAAACCTTAACCATTATTTCACTTAGATTTAAGTGACTTACCAAAAGAGTTTTTCTAGACAATAGGGTCACAGATATACACACACAAACCTAAATGACAGATATGAGTTGAACAATCACTTTGATAGGTAATTTTTTTAATAAGTTGATCATTTGAATTTTTTATTTTTAATATTTTCAGTCAAATTGTTGGAAAGGTAACTTATAATAATTATGCTCACTTTAATAGGCAATAATTTTGTAATAAATTGATCACATATTTTTCCTTTTTAATATTCTTTTCAGTCAAATTGTTGGAAAGGAAACTTATAATAATTATGTTCACAACCATGAAAAAAGCCAAAGAAGCTTAAAATGCACACATGTGTATATGTGTGCTAAGTCACTTCAGTCGTGTCCAACTGTTTACAACCTTATGGACTGCTGCCAGCCAGGCTCCTCTGTCCGTGGGATTCTCCAGGCAAGAATACTGGAGTGAGTTGCCATGCCCTCCTCCAGGGATCTTCCCAACCCAGGGATCGAACCCACATCTCTTAAATCTACTGCATAGGCAGGTGAGTGCTTTACCACTAGTACCACCTGGGAATCTATATGTATATAAGTTATTGAAAATGACTGAAAAGGGAAAAAGTAATAGCATAAATCTATCTAAATGCTTAAATTGTGCCAAAATATTGCCACTCTCTCAAGTTTGTTTAGAAAAATAAAAGTGAAATTAGGTTAATGATAAGGAATTTAAGCATGATTAAAATCCAGTAGCATATGATGTTTATTCTTATTCTATGAGGATAGAGATGATATGCTTTTGATTATCTCTTACTCACCCCATTGGTGAAAAAGCTATCTCTCATCACTGGACATGTGATATTGAGAGGAATTTGTTAGTCACATATACATATAGCTCAGGGAAAGGGGCCACTAAACACCATGCAACACAACACAGCAGTTGCATTCAGGAGCAGAGTGAACCAACACTGGCTGTGGATGGAAAAGTCTGTAGTAACAAGACAGTGAGATGCCCCTTGCTCCTGCTGTAGGATGATACTGGCTTGTTGCACAATTTTATAGGCTAGTAGGAAAGTGTAATCCATTAGGCTGAAGACCAGCTAGAGCAAAGCTAGTCCAGTTGACAGGGGAATTAGCTGGGTGTGGAGCCTTTACTGCCAGGGTAAAGTGTATTTGACAAAAGCAGAGGAACTCACAGGCCCTGTGAGGATCCAAGATATCAAGCAGCCCTTGAAGTTTTAGGCCTTACATTACTTGAGACCAAGACCAGTTTATACAAAACGAGAGGAGATTGTTAGACATTTATAATTTTTTAAAAGTTTTATCATGAATTAGTCCTCTATTAAGTACCTTATGTACATGTTCACTCATATGTACATGCAACAAGGGATACTATCTGAATGGATGTGACACCTGACAGTGATTGAATGTTTGACATCAATGGATGTATAATGCTATAATTTTATTAATGTATGGAATAATGGAGTCTGAAAGATTATTTATACTGAAAAATAATTTAATTTAGCTCAACATGTAAGTCAGAAAAGAACAAGCAGGAGGAGAGGAAGAAGAAGCAAAAAAAAAAAAAAAGGAAAGAAAGATGATGAATAAGAGGTAGAAAAGAAGAAGGAATAGGAAAGATCACTTATTTATCCTTCCTGCTACTACACCCTCAAGTGTGAGATCTCACTTGAGTTTCTCAAGACAGAAATGGTCCCCAAAAATATAACTGCAGTTTAAATTAACAAGATAAAATTAAAATTTATACAGTGAAAATACAAGTATTAATAACCCACACTATTTGGCATGAATATATCCACCAAACAGTCAGAACCGCAGAATAGCTTTTATCCTGACTTTCAACAGTACGTACTTCAGAGACTATGAACATCAAGCTTTCCCCCAGGAATTACATTTGCCATTCAATAAGCCCTGTGGAAGATGTTTCAGACATACTGGATATGTCCCTGTCAACATTAGACCAGGCCAGGTACAAATCCTAACCATTACCATGCATCTTATAAAACATTCCTATATTCTTTGAGGAAATAAATAATTTAATGCTCATCCATTTTTATCGTGATGTATGCAATACTACTTATTCCCTGGGAAATAAATTATAGCCACACTTTCCCCCAAAAGCTTGCAATGTCTTATCCATCTGTCCTCAAAGCAAAGAGTGCTGTAAGCTGTTAAGGAGATTCTGGAAATGCTTTTGGATGGAAAGATCATGAGGCTCTGATGCTTAGAGGTATAGAGCAGGGTAGGACATGCATAAATGAATATCATTAGTAAAGCTTTGCTTAAAGGATAAATCACTCTGACTCACAAGAATGACAAATCTCCAAAACCACCTAGATTTTGACCTGGACATCATAAAGGAAAATAATTTTATAAATTCAAGCAGAATGGAATTACCCTATAAATCTGAATGAAGCAGATGGAAACCAAATGGAATTTTTTTAAGCAAATTTAGTTTTTCAGACTAAGGGTTTAGATGAGAATGTATGAAATCCTTATATTCTAAAATGGAGATATAAAATTGAGCTGAAGATTGGTTCCAAAATATGAATATTTTTAAAAGACAGTTACCTTTGTTTAGAATTGCAAATTCTCCCAGCCCTGGACATGCACCCCATCTGCTTCTTCTCCCTGATGAAGTACAGGTCTTATCAGATTCTAAGATACCCCCTGTCTCTCTCCTTCCCTTTCTCAAAGACTATGCTCCAGTCATTCTCTCTCTCTTGTAGCTTTAGCCTTATTCCTCTCTACTGACTCATCTCTTTCAATGTTTTAATATGCTTTAATTCCATCTGTATTTTTTTAAAAAAAAACCTTGAATTCATATCCCCCACCCTGAGTATCCACACTGTCCTTGCTCCACAGTATAAAGATTCTTCACAGTTTAGATTATCCCCCAAGTACTCATTTCCCATTCTCTCTTCACCTAATTTCGCACTGGTATCTACTCCTACCATAATTTTTATAAATACTATGGAATGTTACCAAATACATGTATTGCTAAATTGAAGGTCCTCTTTTCTGCTTGAATCATCTGGTTTATCATTTGAAATAGGCAAGATATTTCCTTCGGTAATAGAAGACTTAAACAACAACAACAATGATTACAATGGCTGAATTTTCATTTAGTTACATGTCCATCACAGATCAGCTATGGCTATGCTCCACCTTCAGTTCAGTTCAGTTCACTAGGTCAGCTGTAAGGGACTTTTTGCAACACCATGGACTGCAGCACGCCAGGCCTCCCTGTCCATCACCAACTCCCGGACTTTACTCACACTCATGTCCATTGAGTTGGTGATGCCATCCAATCATCTCATCCTCTGTTGTCCCCTTCTACTCCCTCCTTCAATCTTTCCCAGCATCAGGTTCTTCTCAAATGAGTCAGTTCTTCTCATCAGGTTGCCAAAGTATGGGAGTTTCAGCTTCAGCATCAGTCCTTTCAATGAATATTCAGGACTGATTTCCTTTAGGATGGACTGGTTGGATCTCCCTACAGTCCAAGGGGAATCTCAAGAGTCTTCTCCAACACCACAGTTCAAAAGCATCAATGCTTCAGCTTTCAGCATTCTTTATAGTTCAACTCTCACATACATACATGACTACTGGAAAAATCATAGATTTGACTAGATGGACCCTTATTGGCAAAGTAATGTCTTTGCTTTTTAATATGCTGTCTAAGTTGGTCATAACTTTTCTTTCAAGGAGCAACCGTCTTTTAATTTCATGGCTGCAATCACCATCAGCAGTGATTTTGGAGCCCAAAAAAGTAAAGTCTGTCACTGTTTCCATGGTTTCCCCATCTATTTGCCAGGAAGTGATGGGACAAGATGCCATGATCTTAGTTTTCTGAATGTTGAGCTTTAAGCCAACTTTTTCACTCTCCCCTTTCACTTTCATCAAGAGACTCTTTAGTTCTTCTTCACTTTCTGCCATAAGGGTGGTGTCATCTGCATATCTGAGGTTATTGATATTTCTCCCAGCAATCTTGATTCCAGCATGTGCTTCCTCCAGCCCAGCATCTCTCATGATGTACTCTGCATATAAGTTAAATAAGCAGCATGACAATATACAGCCTTGACTTACTCCTTTTTCCTATTTGGAACCAGTCTGTTATCCCATTTCCAGTTCTAACTGTTGCTTCCTGACTTGCATACAGATTTGTCAAGAGGCAGGTCAGGTGGTCTGATATTCCAATCTCTTGAAGAATTTTCCACAATTTGTTGTGATCCACACAATCAGAGGCTTTGGCATAGTCAATAAAGCAGAAGTAGATATTTTTCTGGAACTCTCTTGTTTTTTCAATGATCCAGTGGATGTTGACAATTTGATCTCTGGTTCCTCTGCATTTTCTAAATTGAGCTTGAACATCTGGCAGTTCATGGTTCATATATATTGAAGCCAGGCATGGAGAATTTTGAGCATTTCTTTACTAGCATGTGAGATGAGTGGAATTATGCAGTAGTTTGAGCATTCTTTGCCATTGCCTTTCTTTGGGATTGGAATGAAAACTGACCTTTTCCAGTCCTGTGGCCACTGCTGAGTTTTCCAAATTTGCTGGCATATTGAGTGCAGCACTTTCACAGAATTTCAACCTTGCCTTCACTCTAAAATCCAGACTAATGCTGGTGGAGCATCCTCTACCTGGAACATTGCTTTGTTCCATGGATAAAGGAAAAAGAGTAGGTGAAGTATGTGCTAGTGGGAAGTGATTCAAGTCACCTCTGGTGAAAGCAAGTCCATTGCCATGAGAGAGGCAGTGAATATTGGTGAAGAGTATGTCAACTTGGCATGTCAACTATTTTTCCATAGCTGAATACTCATTCATTTGTGTAATGCTCAACACTTGGCTTCCATAACACTGTCCTTTCAAGATATTCCTCTTACTCCCTCTGGCTGTTCTTTTCAGCCCCTTTTGTTGACTACTTTTCTTATCTAACCTCTGAGATTTGGAATTCCTCAGGATTTAGTGTAAGACTTTTCATTACTGTATACTCTCTTTTTAAATGTTCTTATCCACGTCCATGCTTTAAAATATTACTGACGTATTTATAACTCTTAAATGTATATCTGTAGTTTCTCTAAACTCCAGGCTTATCTATATATCTCTTAGACACAAACTCACTTAGATATATCACAATCTAAGGTCTAAGACAAACCGAATCTCCTGCCAACCTGCTTCTTCTTCAATCTTATCATTATGGTAAGTAGAATATCCAGCAATCTAATTGTTTGTGCCAGAAACCTGAGAGCTGCTCTTAATAGCTTCCTCTCTTTCACATGAAAGTGAAAGTGAAAATTGCTCATTCCTGTTTGACTCTATGTGAACCCATGGACTATACAGTGTATGGAATTCTCCAGGCCAGAATACTAGAGTGGGTAGCCTTTCCCTTCTTCAGGGGATCTTCCCAACCCAGGGATCAAACCCAGGTCTCCCACATTGCAGGAGGATTCTTTACCAGCTGAGCCACAAGGGAAGCCCCTCTTTCACCTGAAATCCAATCTATTACCAAGTTCTGGTGAATCTACCTCCAAAAATATTAAAATTAAAAGACGCTTGCTCCCTGGAAGAAAAGCTATGACAAATCTGGACAGCACATTAAAAATCAGAGACATCACTTTTCTGACAAAAGTCCATCTAGTTAAAGCTATGACTTCTCCAGTAGTCATGTAGTCATGTATGGATGTGACAGTTGAACCATAAAGAAAGCTGAGTGCTGAAGAATCGATGCTTTCAAACCGTGGTGTTGGAGAAGACTCTTGAGAGTCCCTTGGACTGCAAGGAGATCAATCCTAAAGGAAATCAACCATGAATATTCATTGGAAGGACTGATGCTGAAGCTCCAATGCTTTGGCCACCTGATGCGAAGAGCCAACTCATTGGAAAAGATCCTGTTGCTGGGAAAGATTGAAGACAGGAGGAGAAGGGGCCAACAGAGGATGAGATGTTTGGATGGCATCACTGTTTCAATGGACATGAGTTTGAGCAAACTCCAGGACATAGTGAAGGACAGAGAAGCCTGACATGTTGCAGTCCATGGATCACAAAGAGTTGGACAGGACTGAGTGAATGAACAACAACAATTTTTCAAAATATTTTCTAATTTTTGTTTTAATGTCTACAGGATTTAGATTGATGTCTCTTTTTCTCATTTCTGATGTTGACTATTTGTCTGTTCTCTAATTTTTTCCCTGATAAATTTAGGTAGATTTTTGGCAACCACTCCAGTATTTTTTTTTAAATAAATTTATTTATTTTAGTTGGGGGCTAATTACTTTACAATGTTGTAGTAGTTCTTGCCATACATTGACATGAATCAGCCATGGGTTCACATTGCCCCCCCTCCCGAAACCCTCCTTCCACCTCCCTTCCCATCCCTCTGGTTCATCCCAACGCTCCATCCCTGAGCATCCGTTCCATGCATGAACATGGAAGGCCTCACATATGACAATATACATGTTTCAATGTTATTATCCAAGAACGACCTTCTTCCTGTCCACAGGACTGTTCTATGCATCTGTGTCCTCTTATTCTCTGTCTCGCGTATAGGGTTACCATTACCAAATCTTTCAAAATTCCATATATATGCATTAGTTATAACTGTATTGGTGCTTTTCTTTCTGGCTCACTTCACTCTGTATAATGGGGCTCCAGTTTCATCCATCTCAATTTCAAATGTATTTTTTTTACGGCTGAGTAATATTCCATTGTGTATATGTACCACTGCTTCCTTATCCATTCGTCTGCTGATGGACATCTAGATTGCTTCCATGTCCTGGCTATTGTAAACAGTGCTGCGATGAACATTGGGTTTTGCCTGGAAAGTTTCATGGACAGAGGAGCCTGACAGGCTAAAGTCCATGGGATTGCAAAGTCAGCCATATCTGAGCAACTGAGCACACATGAAATTCATTACCAATTTTAAAGACAAGCTTTCAGTTTTATAGATTCTTTTTCTATTTCACTGATTTCCTATTATTTTTTTCCTCTAGGACATAAATCTTAGGCATTTTTCTTTCTCAGCATACAAATTTACAGGTGGGCCTAATATAATCATGAGTCCTTAAAAACAGAGTCAGAAGAGGAAGAGAGAAAAATGCAGTAGAAGGCAGAGAGACCCAAGGCATGAGAAGGACTCCATGCACTGTGGGTAGCCTTTGAAGAGTCAGAGGCAGTGATCAGAATAAAGAAGCCTAACTAGAAAGCAAGAACGATCGCTGGCCAAAGACCTGTGAAGAAATGAGGACTTCAGTCCTATGACCACACAGAATTGAATTTTGCTAACAAACTAATGAGCCTGGAAATGGACTGTCCCCCAACATTGGGACAAGGACCAGACCAGCTGATAACTTGACTTTGGCCTTCTGAGAGCCTAGGCAGAGTACCCAGTCAAGTCTGCCAGACTTCTGTCCTTGAAAGCAGTTACAAATATTATAATTTTTGCTTAGTATACAAATTTAAAGCTTAAAACTACACTAAGCACTACTTTGGCTTAATAGGGGGGAAAAAATGTATCATTTTCATTATCAATCAGCTAAAAAGATTCCCTACCCTGTGCAGGACGCCTCATCCAAACAACAAACAAAACGAAAATACAAACCCAATCATCTACAGACAGGATGATTACCAGCCCACTCAGCCTTGCCCACTGGCGGCGGGGGGAGGGAACTCAGCATAAATCTCACCCTATATGAAGCTTACACAATCCACTGGGCCAAACTTAGGGGGATAGAAACCAAAAGGAAGAAAGAATTCAACCTTGAGGCCTGGGAAAAGGAGACCTCAAACACAATAAGTAAAATAATAATAAGAAGAAGAATGAAAAGGCAGAGAAATACTGCACAAATAGAGGAACAAACTAGAAACACAGGAGTCCAAATAAATGAAAAGGAAATAGGCAAAATACCTGAAAAAGAATTCAGAATAATTATAGTAAAGATGATCAAAAAGCTTGAAAACAGAATGGAGAAAGTGTAAGAATCAATTAACAAAGAACTAGAAGGATTAAACAATAAACATATGGAGAAAAACAACAACTACTGAAGTTAAAAATACTCTACAAGGAATCAATAGCAGAATATCTGACGCAGAAGAATGAATCAGTGAGCTGTAAGATAAAATGGTGGAAATAACTTCTGAAGAGCAGAATAGAGTAAAAAGAATGAAAAGAGCCGAGGATAGTCTCACAGAAATCTGGGACAATATCAAACGTGCCAATATTTGAATAATAGGGGTCCCAGAAGAAGAAGGGAAAAAGAAACTGTATGAGAAAAGTTTTGAAGAGATTAGAGCTGAAAATTTCCCCAACATGGGAAAGGAAAAGTCAGTCAAGTCCAAGAGGCACAAAGAGGATAAACCCAAGGAGAAACATGCCAAGACACATAATAATCGAACTAGCAAAGACTAAACACAAAGAAAGAATATTAAAAGCAGCAAGGGAAAAGCAGCAAGTAACATACAAGGGAAACCCCATACATTTAACAACTGATCTTTTAGCAGAAATTCTGCAGGCCAGAGGGGAATGGCAGGATATATTTAAAAGTACTGAAAGGGAAAAATCTACAACAAAGATTACTCTACCCACCAAGGATCTCATTCAAAACTGATGGAGAAATCAAAAGCTTTGCAGACAAGCAAAAGTTAAGAGACTTCAGTACAATCAAACCAGCTTTACAACAAATATCTTATACTTATACAGACAAGAATAAAGAGAAGAAAAAGATCTACAAAACCAAACCCCAAACAATTAAAAAAAATGGCAATAGGAACATATACATAAATAATTAATTTAAATGTAAATGGATTAAATGTTCCTACCAAAAGATACAGACTGGCTAAAAGGATACAAAAAACCAAGACCCATATATATACTCTCTATAAGAAACCCACTTCAGACCTAAAGACACATAGTGAGAGGATGGAAAAATATATTCCATGCAAATAGGAAGCAAATGAAAGCTGGAGTAGCAATCCTCATATCAGACAAAATAGACCTTAAAATAAAGAAGATTACAAGAGATAAGGAAGGACACTGAATAATGATCAAGGGAATCAATCCAAGAGGAAGACATAACAATTGTAAATATCTGTGCGCCCAACATAGGAGCACCTCAATATATAAGACAAACACTAACAGACATAAAAGGAGAAATTGACAGTAACACAATAATAGTATACTTTAACACTCCACTCACACCAATGGACAGATCATCAAAACAGAAAATTAATAAGGAAACACAGTCTTAAATGATACATTAGATGAGATGGATCTCATTGATATCTTCAGGACATTCCATCCAAATGCAGAAGAATACACCTTCTCAAGTGCACATGAAACATTCTCCAGGATAGATCACATCTTGTGTCACAAATCAAACCTCAGTAAATTTAAGAAAATTGAAATCATATTAAGTATCTTTTCCGACCACAATGCTATGAGACTAGATATCAATTACAAGAAATAAAAAAGCACAAACACATTAAACAATACATTTCTAAATAAGCAACAGGTTACTAAAGAAATCAAAAGCGATTACAAAAAATTTCTAGAAACAAATGACAATGAAAACATGACAACTCAAAACCTATGGGAGAGGGAAGTTTATAGCAATACAACCCTACCTCAAGAAACAAGAAAAACATCAAATAGACAACCTAACTTCACACCTAAAACAACTGGAAAAAGAAGAACAACAACAACAACAAAAAAATAGCAGAAGGAAAGAAATGATAAAGATCAGAGCAGAAATTAAAAGAAATGAAAAAAAAACAAACAATAGAAAGATTAATAAAACTAAAAGCTTTAGGTTCTTTGAGAAGATAAAGAAAACTGACAAACCTTTAACCAGACTCATCAAGAAAAAAAAGAGAGAAGAATCAAACCAACAAAATTAGAAATGAAAAAGGAGAGGTTACAACAGACAATGCAGTAATACAAAGGATTATAAGAGACTGTTATGAACAACTAGATGGCAATAAAATGGATAACCTGGAGGAAATGGACAAATTCTTAGAAAAGTACAATATTCCAAGAATGAACCAGGAAGAAATAGAAATTATGAACAACCCAATTACAAGCACTGAAATTGAAGCTGTGATCAAAAATCTCCCAAAAAACAAAAACCCAGGACCAGATGGCTTCACAGGAAAATTCTATCAAATATTTAGAGAAGAGCTAATGCCTATCCTTCTAAAACTCTTTCAAAAAACTGCAGAGGAAGAAACACTTCCAAACTCATTCCACAAGCTCATCATCACCCTGATATCAAAACCAGACAAAGACAACACAAAAAAAGAAAACTACAGGTCAATATCACTGATGAACATAGAAGCAAATGTCCTCAACAAAATTTTAGCAAATAGAATTCAACAACACATTAAAAAGCTCATACACAATGATCAAGTTGGGTTTATTCCAGGAATGCAAGAATTCTTCAATATATGCAAATTAATCAATGTGATACACCATATTAATGAACTGAAAGATAAAACCATATGATAATCTCAATAGATGCAGAAAAAGCCTTGACAAAATTCAGCGCCCATTTACGATTAAAACTCTTCAAAAAATGGGCATAGCAGGAACCTACCTCAACATAATAAACACCATATATGATAAGCCTTCAGCAAACATTATTATCAATGGTAAAAAACTGAAACCATCCCCCTTAAGATCAGAAACAAGACAAGGGTGTCCACTTTCACCGCTATTTTTCAACAGTTTTGAAAGTCCTAGCTATAGCAATCATGTAAGAGAAATAAATAAAAGGAATCCAGATTAGAAAAGAAGAAATTAAGTTCTCACTGTTTGCAGATGACATGATACTCTACATAGAAAACCCTAAAGATACTATCAGAAAATTACTAGAGCTAATCAGTGAATTTGGCAAAGTCACAGAATACAAAATCAGTACACAGAAATCACTTGCATTTCTATGTACTAACAATGAAAAATCAGAAAGAAAAATTAAGGAATCAATCCCGTTCACCATTGCAACAAAAAGACTTAACTATATAGGAATAAATTTACCTAAGGAGACAAAAGAACTGTACACAGAAAATTATAAGACACTGATGAAGGAAATCAAATATGACATAAACAGATGGAGAGATATTCCATGTTTCTGGGTAGGAAGAATCAGTATTGTGAAAACGACTATACTACCAAATGCAATCTACAGATTCAAAAAAATTTTTGTGACAAAAAATTTCACAATTCATATGGAAACACAAAAGACCCAGAATATTCAAAGCAGTCTTGAGAAAGAAGAATGGAGCTGGAGGAATCAACCTTCCTGATTTCAGATTATAATACAAAGCTACAGTCGTCAAGACAGTGTGGTACAGGCACAGAAACAGAAATATAGATCAATGAAACAAGATAGAAAGCCCAGAAATAAACCCATGCACCTATGGGTACCTTATTTTTGACAAAGGAGGCAAGAACATACAATAGGGCAAAGACAGATTCTTCACTAAATGGTGCCAGGAAAACTGGACAGCTACATGTAAAAGAATGAAATTAGAACACTTCCTAACACCATACACAAAGATAAACTCAAAATGGATTAAAGACCTACATGTAAGATCTGAAACTACAAAACTCTTAGAGGAAAACAGGCAGAACACTCAATGACATAAATCAAAGCAAGATCCTCTATGACCCACCTCCCAGAGTAATGGAAACAAAAATAAAAGTAAACAGGTTTGACTTGATTAAAGTTAAAAGCTTTTGCAAAGCAAAGGAAACTATAAGCAAGGTGAAAAGACAACCCTCAGGAGAAAATAATATCAAATGAAACAACTGACAATGGATTAATTTCCAAAATATAGAAGCAGCTCATAGAACTCAATACCAGAAAAACAAACAACCCAATCAAAAAGTGGAAAAAAGACCTAAACAGACATTTCTCCAAAGAAGACATACAGATGGCTAACAAACACATGAAAAGATACTCAATTTTGCTCATTATTAGAGAAATGCAAATCAAAATTACAATGAGATATCACCTCACGCCGGTCAGAATGGCCATCATCAAAAAGTCTACAAACAATAAATGCTTGAGAGGGTGTGGAGAAAAGGGAACACTCTTGCACTCTTGTTGAGAATGTAAATTGATACAGCAACTATGGAAGACGGTATGGAGATTCCTTAAAAAACTAGGAGTAAAACCACCATATGACCCAGCAGTTCCACTCCTAGGCATATACCCTGAGGAAACCAAAACTGAAAAAGACGTAGGTATCCCATTGTTCATTGCAGCACTATTTACAATAGCTAGAATGTGGAAGCAACCTAGATGTCCATCAACAGATGAATGGATAAAGAAGTTGTGGTATGTATATACAATGGAACATTTCTCAGCCATAAAAAGGAATGTATTTGAGTCAGTTCTAATGAGGTGGATGAACCTAGAACCTATTATACACAGTGAATTAAGTCAGAAAGAGAAAAATAAATATCGTATACTAATGCATATATACAGAATATAGAAAAATGGTACTGAAGAATTTATTTGCAGGGCAGAAATGGAGAAACAGACATAGAGAATAGACTTATGGACATGGGGAGAGGGGAGGAGAGGGTGAGATGTATGGAGAGAGTAACATGGAAACTTATATTACCATATGTAAAATAGATAGCCAATGGGAATTTGCTCTATCTCTCAGGAAACTCAAACAGGGGCTCTGTATTAACCTAGAGGGGTGGTGTAGAGGGGGAGATGGGAGAGAGGTTCAAAAGGGAGGGGATATATGTATATCTATGGCTGATTCATGTTGAAGTTTGACAGAAAACAACAAAATTCTGTAAAGCAATCATCCTTCAATTAATAAATAAATAACTTAAAAAAAAGATTCCCGAATTTTTCCTTGTTTTTTTGTCCTATATGTGGGTTTTTATAAATATGTAAGGAAATTTTCACTATTAAAGAATTTTAATTTCGCATTCTTTGTGCTCAAAACATACTATGTATATACGTATGTCATATATAAGTGTATTAATATTCCTATTATGCTTAGTATATGATTTTAGTGAATGTTCCATGAGCACCTTAAAAAGCGTATTCTGCCAAAGGTGCAGAATTCATAATTGTCAATTTAGTAGAGTTTTTTGATAGTATGGTTCAAATACTCTATCTCCTTAGTAGTTTTCTGTCTTCCTGTTATATTGATTACTCATAGAACAGTACTGAAATAGCCAATTATAATTGAAAATTTGTCTATTTCTTATTTTACACATTTAGTTTTTGATTCATATATTTCCAGATTTTGCTATAAGCTGCATGTAGTTTTAAGACTCTTAAAATCTTCCTGTCTCCCTGAAAAATTGACATTTTCATTGCTATAAGATTAGAAATACCTTTGTGCTTAAAGTCTATTTAATCTATTATTAATATACATTTCAGTTTCCTTATGATGAAGGTTTGTACAATGTAACTTTTCCATTATTTACTTTGACTTATTTGTGTAGGTGATATAAAATGCATTTTTTTTTTTGGTAAAAAGCATAGGGTTTTTTTGGACTTCCAAGGTGCTACTAGTGTTAAAGAACCTGCCTGCCAATGCAGGAGACATAAGAGACTCAGGTTTGATCCCTGGATTGGGAAGATTCCCTGGAGGAGGGCATGGCAACCCTCTCCATTATCCTTGTCTGGAGAATCCCATGAACAGAGAAGCCTGGCAGGCTACAGTCCATGGGATCACAAAGAATCAGACATGACTGAAGCAACTAACCACAGCACAGCTTATAGGTTTTCAATCCAATTTGATCATCTTTGACTTATGGAATATTTAGACTATTTATGTTTAATACAATTGTCAATATAGTTGAGTTAAAGTCCAACATCTTCCTGTGTTTTCTGTTTATGCTATCTGTTCTTTATTCCCTTTTTATCATTCCCTGCCTTCACTGTATTAATTGAGGTTTCTTTATAAATTTTATCTTCACTGCTATATTATTATTTATACCATTTTATTTTACATGTTTAATGGTTGTTCCAGGGTGTACATGTGGATCATAGACTTATCACAATCTACTTTCAAGTAATACTGTATCATTTTGAATACCATAAGAACTAGTATACTATCATTGCTCTCTCTCCTACTCCTTTGTGCCACTGGGTTGTAAAATTTTACTTCTATAACTTATTTTACCTATTTCTCCTTCTGTACTTATACCTCTCCATCAAGATTCATTTCTTGAATTGAAGATGATTCAAAAAAATTGAAAGATATCCCATTCTCTGGGATTGGAAGAATTAATAGTGTTAAAATGGCCATACTACCCAGAGTAATCTACAGATTAATGTGATTCCTGTCAAATTACTCATGGCATTTTTCACAGAACTAGAACAAATAATCCTAAGATTTATATGGAATTACAAACGACTCAAAATTTCCAAAGCAATCCTGAGGGGAAAGAACAAAGCAGGAGGCATAACCCTCCCAGATTTCAGACTATACTACAAAGCTACCATAATCAAAACAGCACAGTATTGGTATAGCACAGTATTGGTAAACCTACACACACTTAATCTCTGACAAAGGAGGCAAGAAAATACAATGGGGAAAAGACAGTCTCTTCAGCAAGTGGTGTTGGGAATGTTGGACAGCCACATGTAAATCAATGAAGTTAGAACACACCTTCATATCACACACAAAAATAAATTCAAAATGGCTTAAAGACTTGAATATGAGACATGAAGCCATAAACTTCCTAGAAGAGAACATAGACAAAGCATTCTCTGAAAAAAAATGTACCAATGTTTTCTTAGGTCAGTCTGCCTTAACAAAAATTTAAAAATGGGACCTAATTAAACTCAAAAGCTTTTGCATGGTGAAGGAACCATAAACAAAACAAAAAGGCAACCTATAGAATGGGATACAATATCTGCAAACAATGTGACTGGCAAGGTATTAATTTCTAAAATGTACAAACAGTTCAAACAGCTCAATTAAAAAAATGAAGAAAAAAAAAAAAACCCAATCAGAAAATGGGCAGAAGACCTAAAGAGACATTTTTCCAAAGAACATATACATATGGTTGATAGGCACATGAAAAGATGCTCAACATCACTAATTATAAGAGAAATGAAAATCAAAACAATGAAGCACCACCTCACACTGGTCAGAACGGCCCTCATTAAACAGTCTACAAATAACAATCCTGGAGATGGTGTGGAGATAAGGGAACCCTCCTACACTGTTGGTGGAAATATAAATTGGTGCAGCCACTGAGGAAAACAGTATGAAAATTCCTCAAAAAACTAAAAAAAAAACACACATGATCCAGAAATCCCACTCTTATGCATATATCCAGATAAAATTATAACTGGAAAAAATACATGCACCCCTATGTTCACAGCAGCACTGTTTACAATAGCCAAGACATGAAAACAACCCAAATATCCATTGACAGACGGAGGGATTAAGAAGATATATACATGGACATACACATACACACACATGTACACATGCACACACATATATACACACAGTGGAATACTACTCAATCATAAAAAAGAATGAAATGATGTCATTTGCAGCAACATGAATGGACCTATAGATTATCATACTAAATGAAGTCAGAAAGTGAAAGACAAATATATAGCATCACTTACATGTAGAATCCAGAATATGACACAAATGAACTTACCTACAAAATGAACAGACTCACAGACACATATATATACACATATATATAAGTATATGTATATGCACACATACAAACATACACACACACACACACACACACACATACATATAACTGAATCACTGCTGTATACCAGAAACTAACACAACATCGTAAATCAACTATAGGCTTCCCTGGTGGCTCAGACAGTAAACAATCTGGCTACAATGCAGGAGACCCAGGCTGGGCTATAAATCCAGTTCACGGGCTTATAAAGAGTCAGACACGATTGAGTGACTATCACTTTCAACTGTGTGTGTGTGTGTGTGTGTGTGTGTGTGTGTGTTAGTGGCTCAGTTGTATCTCAAAGAGAGACCCCATGGGCTGTAGTCCGCCAGACTCCCCTGTCCGTGGAATCCTCCAGTCAAGAATACTGAAGTGGGTAGCCATTCCCTTCTCCAGGGAATTTTTTAAAAAGCTGCTGGTTAATAAAACCACTCAATAAGCCACCTGGGACTCCCTGGTGGTTCAGTTGGTAAAGAATCTGCCTGCAATGCAGGAGACCTGGGTTTGATCCCTGGGTCAGGAAGCTCCTCTAGAGAAGTAAATGGCAGCCCACTCCAGTATTCTTGCCTGGAGAATTCCATGATCAGAGGAGTCTGATAGGCTACAGTCCACAGGATCACAAAGAGTCGGACACGACTGAGTGACTAACACTTTCACTTTCTTTACCATCTGACCCACCAGGGAAGCCAACACTTTCAACTATACTTCAATAAAATACACTTTCTAAATAAAAAAATAAATATGAGAAGATCTTTTTAAAAAAGATTCATTCCTCTTTATCAATGTCTTTTTCAAGTGATAATTGCTCAGTAACATTTCCCTAGGTATAACTACCTTAGAGATTCACCTCCGAAGCTTACTATATGAAACTCAGAGCTGCCGGGATAAAATAATATGCTCAAAAAAACATTATAATCTTTAAAAGGAACTACACATGAGGCCTTCATGTTTCCATAAGTATTTTCACAAGTAACATATGCAGTCCTTAGTAGAAACATAACAGGGCATCTATCTAAGTTCAAAACGTTGAAATGTTTAAAATATGAATGGGCGTGAATGCAATTCAGGCTAAGCTAGAATTTATTTTTGTGCTTTCTGTAAAATAGAATTTGATAAGCAAAGAATACTGTAAACATGGCAAATACTTAGCATACTTAACTGTGAAAGGCAGCAGACAATTTTTAAAACACCACAGTATCAATAGATTTATATTAAAAGAATTAATACAGGTAAAATCTGTAAAAGAATTAATACAGGTAAAATTTGAAAAGCAAAATGGACACATATGAATGCTCTGTTACATCCTCCCCTTCTCAGTCAGCGGTTACTCATTATAGCCCAAAGTTGTAAAGCTATACTTCTTCTGAAATATACTATAATTCAGATTTTACACCCAGTTGTAGTGACCTTCCTTTCAGTTACTGTGAGTTAGTGAGGTTTTAAACTATTCTTTATCACATAAATATTGTAAACAGTATTTGGATCTACAACTATCCCTCCACACTAGAGAACTGGGTGTTGGAGGGGTCTAGAAAGAGAAGAAGTACTTTCACTGCATCCTCTTTGCACTGCTTGAATTTTTTCCATGAATATAAATGACTTTTTCAATTTTTAAAAAAGCTGCTGGCTAATAAAACCATTAAGTAATATAATTTCATAATTTTATTGTGCATAGTCCATTATGGATTAAAAACTGCAGTAAGCATGCACACCTAGCTTTTATTAGCATTATATCTGAAAAGGTATTTGTTGTACATAACCGACTACCATTTATTACACTTTATGACTATAAATGCAAAGCACTTATATACTAAATACAAATAGTGATTAATAGAAGCATTTTTTTCTTGACAGGGTTAAATAGCTAATAAAATATCAAAACTTCATTGATTTCCATTAAAATTAAAATTCATTTAATGGACTCATGGTTCAGACCACTACACTATTGCTTCGATGGGTTTTTGGAAGTCAGATAACGATGCATGAATTCTTTCAAATGCCATATGTCCCATATATTTTCTGCAGAATGTTAAAAACGGCAAACAGTGGCGTAATGAAGTGTAACCTCCCATTATTTCAGTGTGGTTCATCATTATATCACTGAAGCAAGACACTGCCTTATCAAATCTACTAGCTCCCTCCAATTTACATTTAGAGTTACAGAAAATTAAATAAGAGATGTAATTAGGTTGTTCTTGTGAAGAAAAATCTAAGAAGCACTGTCTTTTCAAGGCCTCCCTTTGCAAACATTAATGCTTTAGCCTTCAAATATGTTGTCCCTGTCAACACTGGATTGGGAGCTGGGAGAATCTGACAAATTGGCACTAAAGTAGACATTTCCGAAATGAAATCAGCTCTGAGAACCTGGCAAACTATAGAGAAAATTCCATTTTCTTCTTACCTATTTCTTTCCATTTAAATTTGGAGACTATTCTAGAATACCATTTCTTATAAAACAGCTAAGGAGAAAATTATCCATATCCTATACAGGTTCTTGTCACCCCTGAAGAGTAGCTCTGTCTTCGGTAAGGATTTCTGTAATTGGAAGAGAGCTGTATGTCAGTTGATTATTGATATATAGGTTTAGAGCAATTCCTACCAAAATCCCAGCAAGGCTTTCTCTAGGTATAGACAAGGTTATTCCAAAAATTATACAGAAAAGCAAAGAAACTAAAATAACTAAAATAATTTTGAAGAAGAAGAAAGTGGGAAGAATCAGTTTATCCCATTTTGAGACTTTTAGCTACAGTCTAGCTGTGTGGTAGAGGGACAGACACGTAGATCATTACAATAAACGAAGACACAATTGATAAGCAGGGTCAGAAATTGGAGCAAGAGCTCAGAGGCCAGACCCTATAGAAGCACGAGGCACATGGAGGCTGACACAAGGGCAGCAGCTGGGGTGGAGGGTGGCAGAGCCAGCCCGAGGAGGAGGGCTGGTTGGTACACATTCTGTTTCCCTTTGAGGCCTTGACAGACAACACTTGCCTCACACCAAGACCTCAGTCCCCCAGGTTTACAAAATCTTCCTCAAATATTGTTTCTGACTTCCACTTTGAAGAAGATGGAGGTTTCACAGGAAGAGTTTGCCTGGGGCCACAACCAGAGAGAGAAAAAGAGCCAAGCCAAGATGGTGACTACAAATTGACTTTGAGAATCCTCAGCTGTGGGCAGATTCCATACTGAGGGTGGGAAAAGCTTACTCACTTTTAGGTTTACAGGTGCATGTCTGAGTGTATTTTGGGGGTGGATGAAGTGAATTACTTGAGTGGTGATTATATTTTCTATTAAAATTATTCATAAACTGAAAAGTGTATTCTCTAGATTTTTTGTTAAGCTCAAACTCTCAGATATTCAAAACAAGTTAGTTGTCAAGAAGTGAAATATTGCTAGTGAAATTCAATTTATACCAGTTGGAATGAAAAATTGCAAACAAGAGTCCCAAAGCTATACAATGCATATGTTTCTCTATATCTTACACTTTAAGTGATATAGGAAGTCTAAGTTTCTCGAAGTAACCAGCTCTCTGCTTCCCTATCAGGAGGGTGTGCTACATTTAGAACAACTGACTTGGATTCAGCAGCATCAATGGGTGCAACCTTCTCTAAGTATGTCCATTGGTAGATTTTTTTTTTTTTTAGTAAATCAACCTAAAATTTATAACAGTTTCTCTGGACAGTTAACACAGTTTTTTTTTACAATGAAGAACTATCCAACTCTGAACATACCGTACATGGCAATTAAAAACTGTCATGGTAAGAATAAAACACAGCCCACTTTCTGCAACCAACACAAAAACAGTAAGGGAAATGTAAGGACAAAGATGGGGTTTGTTTTTATTATAAAATTAAAAAAAAATAACTCCTCAGGAATCTTAACAAAAGAAGGGAATATTTCACAGTCAGAGAATAGACACCAAGATACAAAATTACAACTGTTTGGGCTCCAGACCTATCCCAGCTTCTCCAGAGCAGAGATGGGGAGGAGACAGCTGAAACAAACAAGCAATTTTGTAAATCAAAGACTTAGAAACCCTACAAATATAATTAAAATCTAAACTTCTGTTTTGCTTTTAAAAAAATAAAATTTTAATATATCAAAAGGCCTGCTTTAGTGACATGCTAGCTCCACCAGAAATTAACCCCATTACTCCCTTATCAGTAACATGCTCAAGTTGACCAGTCAAATCATATTTCCAAACCCCTATGTGTACAAGTACATGTGTGTCTTTTAAACCAAAGCCCTGGGGCTCAGGTGATAGCTGCTCTTATCACGGGCTTCCACCTGTTAACCAACGAATTTCAGCCTCCCCAAAAGGGTGAGCAGGGCACACAGAAGCCCTGAAGTGGTAGTGAGGGAGTAAGTCCTAAAGAGCCAACTTTTCCAGCATGGCCTCCCCCACCCACACCCTCACTCAAAAGGAGATCCTTATTTCTAACGAGACTACTCATCTCAAAGTCGGGCTCCCTGTAACCAGAATGGCTTTATCTGCCTAAAAAGAAAACACACATTTATCTGCACACCCATCCATATATGTAATTTTTTTTGTTTTGTTTTTACGTCTAAATATAAAATACTACTCTGCTTTGTGTTATAAATGGAGGACCACACAATGAGAACTTTTTCTTTTAAGGTAGGGCTATCCGTCCATTTATTCTGAGGCTGTCAGGGCATTGAGCCTCAGACAAGGAAAGCACCACACCAGGAGATCTAGGGCATTTTCCTAACTGACTTCCCATCCTTCCTTCTCCCCTAATTCTCACCTTTAATAGAAAATTGGTTACAACATTTTAATTAATGGAACTTCCTGATCAGTAGATTCCTTATGCATCTCTTAATGTTGTTTGTTTCTCAGACAACTTAAGTGGCTCTATATTGGCTCTAAAATTCAAACAAAACTTCTAGCCTCAAGTTTGAAGATGTACCACAATAGACACATCACCAACTCACATTTTAGTCATAGATTCCTATTCATTCTATCACACCACATCCCTCATCTTTGATCTTTGGGACAGGATTCATCTTCTACGGGTTTTACACAATCTCTAAACATTCTGCTATTTAGCAATACTTAAAACCTGTCACTGTAGATATATAGATATCATAGTAGGTTTTACTACTACTACTACAGATACTACTCAGCCATTAAAAGATGAAATTTTACCATCTGCAACTATATGATTGCACCTTGAAAGTATCAGGCTAAGTGAAATAAGTCAGATGGAGAAAGAAAAACACTGTATGATTTCACTCATGTGTGAAATATAAAAAACAAGCAAACAAAATAAATGGAGAAACCAAACAAAAAGAAACACACAGATGCAGCGAACAGAGTAGCGGTTATCAGAGGGGAAGGGAGAGTTGGGAGAAATGGGTAAAGGGGGTCAACTCTATGATGATGAAAAGAAATTGAACTTTTGGAGCATGCACACTGTAAAGTATACAGAAGTCAAAATATAAAGCTGTACACATGGGGGAAAAAATCCCTTTCAGAGCTGCCCACTAATTTTAGAATAAAGGACAAATCTTGATTATGATCTTCAATACCATACATTGGATCTGGCTTCCAATTCCTTCTTTAGTCTCAACTCCCCACTAGTTTCTTCCTTGGTCCAGATGTGCCAACTAGATGGGGTTTCTTTCCATTTCTTGAGTATATCACTGGTTCCTATTGTCTCTAGATTTCCCATCTGCTCTGAGCTCTGTCTGAAAAGTTTTCCCTCGCCTTATGAACTTAAACTTCATTTCCTCAGAAAAGCCTTTCCTGATGCCTTTATGATCAGATGGCCAGCTTGAGAAATAATACAAATACCAATAGCAATAGCAAGGGTAGCAGCCACAACCACAATAATATCACATAACATTTATTGGATATTCCTGTGCAGCAGACTCTGTTCTCAACATTTTGTACATATTTATCAATTCATTTTTAAAAGAGCCTCAAGAAATAGATAACATTATTGTCCCATTGTACAGATAAGGACTCTGTAGTTGATGTAAAATTCAATGGAGGGCTCATGGCTAGGAAATGAAGAGCTGAGCTTCAAGTCAGAGCAGCCCGATCCAGGTCCCATGCTTTTAACCAATGGCACACCATTGATACCTCATCTCTCTAAGAAAATATAGCAATTATTTTTATTTCAGTGAGATGGAAATTCCAGGACATTAAGAGATAAAGATTCCTCAGATTTCCTAGGTCCTTACTCCTGTTAAACAATATCAAATCCAATACTATTTGTGTTGCTTATAACCTCCTATCTGAAAGTGAGAGTCTTTAATTATCCAGTTTCATATGTTCCCACAGTAGGTGTGATTCACTGGTTCTTAGGGTGTGTCACAGAAGGGTTCCCAGGATCCTGAAAAGTACAAGTTACAATACTTCTAAAAAGGGTCAAGGGGTACTGTGACCACATTATTACTTTCCTTGGAACAGAAATTACGAGCCAAAGTTGAAATCTAATTTTAAAAGTTCATGGTCCTATTTGAGATTCAGAGGAACAAGTTTCTTTCAAGTCGTACATATCATAAAAGGCAAGAAAGCAGGGATTTTATACAAGTTTTAACTGGGTCATTTGCAGAGACATGGATGGACCTAAAGACTGTCAATACAGAGTGAGGTAAGTGAGAAAAAGAAAAATAAATATTGTGTATTAACACATATATGTGGAATCTGAAAAAAAAATCTGGTATAGATGATCTTACTTACAAAGCAGAAGCAGAGACACAGATGTAGAAAATGTATAGATACCAAGTGGGAAAGGGAGTGGAGGTGGGAAAAATTGAGAGGTTGGCATCAAAATATATACACCGCTATGCATAAAAGGAGGAGGAGGAGAAGAGGGTGACAGAGGATGAAATGGTTGGATGGCATCACTGATTCAATGGACATGAGATTGGGCAAATTCTAGGAGACGGTGAAGGACAGGGAAGCCTGGCAAGCTGCAGTCCATGGGGTTGAAAAGAGTAGGATATGACTTGGCGACTGAACAACAACAAAGGCATAAAACAGATAGCTAATAAGAACCAACTGTATAGCACAGGAAACGCTACTCAATGTGATGATCTAAATGGAAAGAAAATCCAAAAACATGGGGATATATGTATACATCCTTGTATATACATATAACTGATTTGCTGTGCTATACAATAGAAACTAACACAATAAAGCAACTATACTCCAATAAATTTTTTAAATACAAATTTTATACAAATTGGCTTTAAGCAGAGTACAGAAGAGTGCAGATGCTATTTTTCAGTGTAAATGTCCATAGGTTGTAGCAATATGTATAATATTATCAAATTATGATAGTTGTACATTAGTCTATTTAGCCTCTTAAGAAGGAAAAATATTACTACAGCTTTGCCTGTTGTTTCAGATCCATTCAGGGAATTTTCCTAAGAATGCACCCTTCTCCCCTACACTTCATGAGGGCCTTTCCCCGCCCTCTCTTGTTTCACCCAGCATTTCCCTTTTTCTTTAATACTCTACTCTTGTCTGTCTTTCTTTTCTTCCTCATAGACCCGTGAAAGCACAGACCATTTCAGTCTGGTTTACACTTCATGTGCTGGCCCTGAAAGTTTGTTGACTGATGATCGGCTACATTGTGATTCAGTTCAGTTCAGTCACTCAGTCGTGTCCGACTCTTTGCGGCCCCATGGACTGTAACACGCCAGGCTTCCCTGTCCATCACCACTTCCCGGAGTTTACTTAAACACATGTCCATTGAGTCGGTGATGCCATCCAACCATCTCATCCTCTATCATAATAAATAAATTACTTACTAGTAATAAATTAATTAAACTAATAAATGAATTACTAGTAATAAATAAATTACTTCAATTTATTCTTTCAACAAATAACCTCTAACATGTAGAAGGACATAATAATTGGCAAGACATCGATCTTGTCAAGAATTTTACAATCTAATGAAGTAAGCAAGTGAGGTCACAGGTCATTTCAGTAGCTGTACGCTTCAAAATGTATAAGCATAGGATGCTATCAGAACACTCAGGAAGGAGACCCACAGTCTTGAAGGACTGAAAGATATCACCCAGAGGAAGAGTCACTTCTTTTGACAACTGAAGGAAGATTTGACGCAATTCTTGAAGGGAGAAGGTGCTCCCATGAAAAGGCCACGTGGTAAAAAACATGGTGGTTCACGGACCAGTGAATGTGAACCCCAGACTGGGAAAGATGAATCTATGAGGTAAGCAGAGGTCAAACAATAGAGGAGTTGGTCTGGTACATGAAGATATTGAATTCCATAGTAAAGGATTCAAGGGAAAAAGCAACATGATCAAACGTGCATTTTAGAAAAGCTCCTCCAAAATATACACACCACCATAAATAAAATAGATAACCAACAAGGACCTACTGTATAGCCCAGGGAACTATATTCAATATCTTATAATAACCTATAGTGGAAGAGAATGTTAAAAAAAAGTGTATGTGTATACATAATATGTATGACTGAATCACTTTGCTGTATGCCTGAACCTAACACATTATAAATCAACTATATTTCAACAAAAGTTTTTAAAAACTTCTCCCCCCAGATGCAGTATGCAGAAGGGGTTGGAGGGAGGTTGCTAGTTACCAGGAGTGGGGAGATTATTACAGTGATCCCAGCAAGCAGAGCTGGCACTGCAATCGAAAAGAACTTCAGTAAGACTATGGAGACATAGAAATGAATTCTATAACCACTGAAGGAATAGAATCAAGAAAACTTCAGGAGTGATTAGATGTGACTCCAAGATTTCCAGCAGAGGCAGGTCACTGCCTGTGTAGATGTACATACAGGATTTAGATGGTGTGTGTACATATGCACAGGATCATTACTCATGCCCTCTTTCCAAGTCCCTTTTGTTTAACTTTTTATAATTAGATATTAAGATGTTCAAATCCAGAATTTTTTCCCTTTTGGAACTCCAATACCCAGTAGAAAGGTCTCTAACCAAGGATTCATTCAATATATACTGCCTTTCTTCCCCAAGTTTGCACAGTAGGTTCCTATCAGAATCTTGGGCCTTCTTACTGAGTTCTGACCCTTAGGAAACTTCCAAGGGAAAGTTCAGTTCAGTACTTTTTAATGATCTAGTTACAAAGCTTGGATTTGGCCTTTCTCCTGCACTCGCTTCCTGTACTTTTTAGTGACTTCCAATACCTCACCTTCATCTTTTGGAAGATGGAATGAATCCCAACATCACTGGTCCATATCATCTGAAAATATAATTCAAGCATAAAGAGCAGTCCTCTGAAATTAAACTGACTTCAAAAAATAACAATCTTTCCCTTGCTATCAACATTTAATACTACTTTCAGAAAAAGATTCTACCTTGATTCCCTAATATTATGTATTCCACTATTTTTTTAAAATAATAGCCAGACGTTCAATATACTGTATGGCCACAGGGGGAATTTAGCTAGAATTCAGACTTTCATGCATGAGCACCAAAGAAAGCATGAGGGGATTCCACAGAGTGAAGGCCAGTCCTTTCCAAATTAAGGAGCATAAATCAAGATTAGGTAAAGTAAGTTTCCACTAGCCCCACGGATAGTACTGCTATGCCTTGTAACATGCAGATCACTGAACACCGAAAGGAACAGAGCCCTGAATTATTACTGATGAAATGGTTATAAAAAGGAACTGCCCAGTGGGATCTATATTGTTGTTCTTGTCTCTCCATGTTCTGCACAATTTCCATAATGAGAGCTCTCAAATGCAAGGACCAAAAGCCCAATCTGATGAGGAAACAACTTCTGATTCCCCCACCACACCATTTTCCCTGATTACTCTGATAGGCAGTTGATTTCCACATATAGAGCTTTTCTCAAGTTGCTCCTTTCACAGAAAAATGAGTCACACACCATGCTTCTAGTATGATATTAATAGTTTTGCAGAAATCCATGCACCAGTCATTGTTTTCTTAAGCATATTCTAGGTTCAACTATGATGATTGGCAAGAGGGACTCTTAATCATGTGTCTTTAATTACAGTAGAGAGAATGCTATCCTATAGATCAGGGCATTTCACCATCTAGCACTGCAGTGTGTCACTCTATAGTCCATAATAAAAGGAATTTCTGTCGGATCGTGCTACACTTTAGGGCATATGGTAAAGACATTTATTTTATGAAAGATTTTAGAATAATGTACTCTTACTGTGTCTAAATATATTCAGTCTAATATTTTGAAAAACCTCTTTATCTTAAGTAGGGCTAGCAGAGTGTTCCCAAATGTAACACTTAAATAGTTTGAGTGCAGTTAGCAGTCCAAGGATATAAACACTATAAAAACATCTCAGTTTTTAAGAATTTGTATTAATTTTTAGAATTGTTTTTATCTTAAATGTTCTCTTTTATTATATGATTTCTATTCTGTGGTTGGAAATTTTTAAAATATTTTATTACATATGATATAAAAGGCAGGAAAGTTGAATACAGTCTACACAATATTGGAAATGAAATATTAATGATTCATATCATGCATTATCCTTAAGATACAAGGATACACTGAATTGATACAACCAAAAGAGTAACATCAATGGTTTAATCTGGAAATGTTATGGAGTCCCAACTTCTATGGGGGAAAGCAGAAGGATAATTTTTTTTTTTAACATGAAAACCTCAATTAGGAAGCTATTTATTCCCTCCAAGAAGTATTTTAAATACCCTTCCTTTGGTTGTAACACAGCAGAGAACAAAGGAACTGGACATATAGGCCAATAATAAAGCAGCTTACTTTAAATAACAGAGCTGAAGCCTAAAAAAGAATTCACAAGCAAAATAAAATAGTGAAACAGCAGCAGTTTTGTGGAAAGCCATTCTCCTTATTAATACAACTGATAAATACCTCACTTAAGGGAAACACTGAGCATATGTAAAAGTAGATGAAACTGCAGTAATGGTTGTAATCTAAACTGTAACAAATCAGCACAGGCCAGTTTTATATAAGAGCCATTAAAAAAGTCAGTGGAACTTGGAAATTTTTTAAATAATTAAAACTATAAATAAAGAAATAAAAGTTATCATATATTGAGTATTTACCATTTTCAAGACACCATGCTAAATATATTAAATATACTGCATGGTTTAATCCACAAAATAAACCTATGGAGCAAGTGCTTATATAAGGTGCATTTTATAAAAGAAGAAATTGATGTTTAGAATGTCAAAGAATTTGCCAAGGATAACTAAGTGGTAAAAATAAGATTTTGACCCAATCAGAATGACTCCTGTTATCAGGCTCCTTATCATCGATCTAAGGAGAAACAGTGCCCAGTAAAGCAGATTATTCTCCTGATGGTTTTCACCAACAAGAGTGAGTTTAATTAATAAGAATGATTCCAGCTTACACTGCAGTCTCGGTAAATAATGTTCATAATTTTTGTATAACCTTACGCTTAACTTTCTAGAATATGTGTCTAGTCTAATTATGGAGTAAGAATGTGGCAATTCTCAAACATTCTGTTATAGTTTTCTTAGTAAAAAATTAAAGTGTTAATTTCATTCTCAGACCCCATGTAAATACAGTCTACCTATCTAGCAATTTTACAACATATAATTCAATCTGAGAGTATTCAATGTTACAGAAATACTGACCATAGCTACAACTGATGTCATTTTTATTGGTGGCAAAGTTGTATGAGTTTTATAGCAATTTTTACTAATAATTTATTTTATATCTAAGTATTTGTGCTTTCCTTGTGTATGATGCCATGATCTTAGTTTTCTGAACGTTGAGCTTTAAGCCAACTTTTTCACTCTCCTCTTCACTTTCATCAAGAGGCTCTTTAGTTCTTCTTCACTTTCTGCCATAAGGGTGGTGTCATCTGCATATCTGAGGTTATTGATATTTCTCCCAGCAATCTTGATTCCAGCTTGTGTTTCTTCCAGCCCAGCGTTTCTCACGATGTACTCTGCATATAAGTTAAATAAGCAGGGTGACAATGTACAGCCTTGACGTACTCCTTTTCCTATTTGGAACCAGTCTGTTGTTCCATGTCCAGTTCTAACTGTTGCTTCCTGACCTGCATACAAGTTTCTCAAGAGGCAGATCAGGTAGTCTGGTATTCCCATGTCTTTCAGTTTATTGCGATCCACACAGTCAAAGGCCTTGGCATAGTCAATAAAGCAGAAATAGATGTTTTTTTGGAACTCTCTTGCTTTTTTGATGATCCAGCGGATGTTGGCAATTTGATCTCTGGTTCCTCTGCCTTTTCTAAAACCAGCTTGAACATCTGGAAGTTCACGGTTCACATATTGCTGAAGTCTGGCTTGGAGAATTTTGAGCATTACTTTACTAGCATGTGAGATGAGTGCAATTGTGCAGTAGTTTGAGCATTCTTTGGCATTGCCTTTCTTTGGGATTGGAATGAAAACTGACCTTTTCCAGTCCTGTGGCCACTGCTGAGTTTTCCATATTTGCTGGCATATCGAGTGCAGCACTTTCACAGCATCGTCTTTGAGGATTTGAAGATCATGGCATCTGGTCCTATCACTTCATGGAAAATAGATGGGGAAACAGTGGAAACAGTGTTAGACTTTATTTTGGGGGGCTCCAAAATCGCTGCTGATGGTGATTGCAGCCATGAAATTAAAAGACGTTTAATCTTTGGAAGGAAGGTTATGGCCAACCTAGATAGCATATTTAAAAGCAGAGACATTACTTTGCCAACAAAGGTCCGTCTAGTCAAGGCTATGGTTTTTCCAGTGGTCATGTATGGATGTGAGAGTTGGATGGTGAAAAAAGCTGAGCACTGAAGAATTGATGCTTTTGAACTGTGGTGTTGGAGAAGACTCTTGAGAGTCCCTTGGACTGCAAGGAGATCCAACCAACCCATCCTAAAAGAGATCAATCCTGGGTGTTCATTTGAAGGACTGATGTTGAATCTGAAACTCCAATACTTTGGCCACCTCATGCAAAGAGTTTACTCATTGGAAAAGACCCTAATGCTGGGAAGGATTGGGGGCGGGAGGAGAAGGGGACAACAGAGGATGAGATGGTTGGATGGCATCACTGACTCGATGGACATGGGTTTGGGTAAACTCCGGTAGTTGGTGATGCACAAGGAGGCCTGGCGTGCTGTGATTCATGGAGTCACAAAGAGTCGGACACGACTGAGCCACTGAACTGAACTGAACTGTGTATGAGGATCATTTTTCCATCTAAATATTTATACAAAAGACTTACTTGTTTGCATATGCATAAATGCACACATCCACACTTCCATGCTTGCTTGAGATATGTAAACAAGAACACAGAGCTACCAGGTTTTTGTGTGTGTAATTTCAAGGCTATTGTGGTTAAACAGCTACTTTGATAGCTTAGCAGTTATATTTATGTAGTGTCAGCAACTGCCCAAGGTATGATGATATAAGGGCACTAATGATATTATATTCACTGAACTGCCATAATAAGTTTCCAGAGAGAGATAACTTAATTGGCAGCCTAATATCAAAGTACGTATATGGGTGCTCTGGAGTTTGGAATGTGCTCATGGAAGAGAAGGTAATTGAGGCACCAGGTGATTTGAGCAACTGTGATTAGAATCATCTGTGTGCAATGTGCAGTGAGTAAGGAGATGTATAGGAAAGAATCCTTTTTATGAGACATTTAACTGTTGAGACCTCTGAATAATCTTGCTATTCTTTTACCTTGCTCACTTCACCTAAATGCAAGTTGGAAATAGTTTAGACAAATATTCCTAAGATCAATTTTTCTAACACTCCCCAGACAGCATGGTAAAAAAAACAAACAAACAAACTTAATTTATTGTTAAGTATTTATTGTTATGTATTTACTTAATACATATTCTCATAAGTGTATATTTATACTCAGCCAACAGTCTATACTACAGTTAATGGGATCACAAATGATTTTTACCGTGTTTTAAAATATAACATGATGATAGTTTCTGAGCAAATCCAGACAGAATTCTAGCTTTTGTTAAAGTCGAAATATATATATCAATATAAAGTCTGTGAAGTACATAAAAATTCATAAATAACTGAATGAATAACCAAAAACCACTTACTGAAAGTGAAAGTTGCTCAGTCGTGTCTGACTATTTGCAACCTCATGGGCTGTATAGAATTCTCCAGTCAAGAATACTGGAGTGGATAGCCTTTCCCTTCTCCAGGGGATCTTCCCAACTGAGGGATCAAACCAGGTCTCCTGAATTGCAGGCGGACTCTTTACCAGCTGAGCCACAAAGGAAACCCAAGAATACTGGAGTGGGTAGCCACTCCCTTCTCCAGCAGATCTTCCCGACCCAGGAATCAAACCAGAGTCTCTTGTATTACAGGTGAATTCTTTACCAGGGTAAAGTACTTCTTTATCAGGGAAGTACTTCCTACTTATTAATAAAAAATCATCCTGATTATAAATATTAAAGAACGCATCCATTTATTCTGGGTTAAATTGTCTAAATTCAAGTTTTTATTAGGTCTGGGGTACCTAATATTGGTGGGAAAAATATAATATACAAAGATAGCCTGAATCCTTAGGATTTGCTGTATAAACTATTAGTAAAAATTATTATTCAAAATAGAAAATCCAAATACAAAATTCTATTCAATGTCTTTTACTGTCTAATAAGTGCTGACAGATATTTGTTGAATGATTGTGTATTTGGTAATCTGATTATGGGGTTGTATTCCTTTGGAATCATTTTCCAGAATAACCACATTTATCATGAAACAGTACTGAATTTTAAATACTATGTCACATTACTAAAAAAACTGCAAAATATGTTATTCCAAATATTAACTGGTAAATTTTAATAAATGAAAGTCAGTGTGATCATGACTATATTGACTGCTTATATAAATAACAATTCCCCAAAATGTAGGAAAACAGGGAAAATTAGCAGTACAAGTGAATGAAATGATAATGAAGCCTTGGGAATGGCCGTGACTACATCTTAAATAGACAATGGAGAGATGCATCAGAATGGACTCTATGGCAGATTACTAGAAACCTGCAAACCCCCTCTCTGGATCCCACAGAATCTAGGTTATAGCCCTGCCTATGGCCTTTCTCCATTATTTTTCTCTTTTAAAAAAATGAATTGTGTGAGTAACCTTAATCTTGAATAAAATGCGCTTGGTAGAAAAGTAGCATTACCTACTTGCTAGTGAAAGATTTAAACTTGGAGACAACCTTTCATTTCCTTTAAGTCAAGTCTCTAGTTTTCCTATGTCAGAGTTTAGCACAACCACTTTATAGTTAACAAAAAACTTTCATGCTGTTAGAGTCTAATTAGGTAATGACACTATGAGTAAACTCCGAAGAACAGATGCTTGGAAAAGTAGAGCAAGAGGTCATGTCTGCTGAGCACATCTCAGTGCAATAAAACTCCTAATGTACCCTAATAACTGGCATCAGAATAACCTGCCTAATAGGTTAATTAATGCTGTCAATAGAGAAAGAAAAACAAAATTGTTACCTAACATGACTTCTTTCAACTAATATTTTCTATAATAGGTCTGATAAAAAGAGGTTAGAAGTTACAAGGCAGACACTGATTACACAAAAAAATCTTTCCAAGAGTCGTCTAACTTACTGAAGAAAGGAATCATTAACAACCTATAAAGCTTTTGTTATTTTAATGAAGAGGTCTAATGGCTAAGATTTATCAATCTCATAGCCAGCTTAAAGTCCCTTTATAATTTTCTCAACATTAGCATTATTTTTAGCCCTCTTCCCTGAAAAATGAACTCACTCTCCTGATTCCCCTATTTCTGTCAAGATTGCAATCATCCTTCTAATCACCAAGAAAAATCTAGACATAATATCTAGATCCTTTCAGTCATCAAATTGTATCATTGCTTCCCTTGGGATATTTCTCAGATCCAGGCTCTGCCTTTGAATTTGTGACAGTCAACAGTAGCAGGTTAGATGCAGGAATTCCTGGTACCCAGAACACCAGACAACACATTGATGAACAAGATAAAGTGAAGGCACTCAGTTGTGTCTGACTCTTCATAACCCCACAGACAGGAGCATGCCAGGCCATCCCGTCCATGGAATTTTCCAGGCAAGAGTACTGGAGTGAGTTGCCATTCCCTTCTCCTGTGGATCTTCCTGACCCAGGGAAGATAAAACAAGATAAAAGTTCTAAGAAAATCTGTTGTGTCCATTTGTCTTTCTTCTAGTATTTTTTTCTTTCACTGTGAATATATTCTTGAGGGCCTCTGAGCTTGTTGGATTGGACTTCGCTAAGGAAATCTAATCTGAAGTTGAGCTATGAAACATGACTAGGAAAAAACCTAAGTTAAGAAGAGAAGGAAGGGTGATCCAGACTGAGGAGAGATCATGTTCAACATGAGGTGATGGTGAAGACAAGAGGCAAATACAAGTCTCACACTAATCCTTCAGAGAGAAATGGGGGAGGTAGTCACATGAACAAGCCTGGAATGGAAGGGAGGGACAAAACTGTGGAGTCTTGTGGGGCATATTAAAGAATTTTGCCTTTATTCCAAACTCTCTGGATATTCAGTGAAACTGCAAATGCAGCAGGTTGCAAAAAGAAACTGTCTTCACCTTGGGCTCTGATTTCTCCTACCTTATTTATCTTTTCATGAATAATATCATCTCTCCAAAGTCTAAAACAGGAACATAGTAACTTCCATCTTTTACCACATTCAACTGTTCACTGTGGTCAGTCAATTCTACCTCCTATATATGCCACAATGTTCTATCATTGCTGTTTGAGACCTCCTCGTTTTTTCATGACTTACATCATTAGAATTCTCCCTGTTCTCTTAGCTCAACCTCCTTTAATCCATCCTCCTCACTGTTCCCAGTGTAACTTTTAACATGATTTATATAATCACATTGATCCCCTGCTTAGAATCCTTTATAGTAATGCTGAACTTGGGCTCAGATTTCTTAGTTTACTGCACAAGCTACTACCAAAAACTTTATTCTCAGTCTTGCAACCTCATTAAATGCCTTCTTGATTTTGATATTGAGCTTCTTATAACATGAATGAGACATATTGTTTTGTACCTACATGCCTTTGAGCAGGATATTCTCTTAATTTGGGCTCCCTTCTCTGGCCTTATCAAAATAACACCTTGACTTCAAGACTCAACTGAAGCATCATCTCTTCGAGGGAAACTCTGACTCACTTACTCTTCCTGTGCCTCTGTTGACTTTTAACAGAGTACCTATAAAAAGTTTAGTAATCATTGGTTTTAACATTTCTTGTCTCAATCAGATTATAACAGAATTGATTGCAGGTCTATCTTATCCTATAGTTAGCTCCAGTACCTAGAGCAGGGCTTGAATCTCAAGTAACTGAATAATTTTTTGTCAAAACTAAATTTTACATGACAATTCATTTAATTTGTACAATAGTATTGTGCAGTAAACAATTTTAAAGCTATTAAACTTGAAACTATGAAGCATAAAATGTAAGTATCTTGCTCAAGCAACAGTTCTTCAATTAATAAGTGAATCTCTGCTCCTTGCAAAGAGAAGCCATTACTTACTGTAAAGATAGCTCTTTAATTTCTGGGACATGTTTAGCCTCACTATTCATGGACCATTAACATTAAATGTATCTCAGTCAAGAGACTCCAGTTGAGGACTTCACTCTGAAGAGCGCATATATATATAATATATGTAATATATTTTATTACAATTGCAGTAGTCTAAAAGCAATAATAGGGAGCTTCCCAGGTGGCCCTAGTGGTCAAGAACCTGGCTCCCATTGCAGAAGACTAAGACACAGGTCTGATCCTTGGATCAGGAAGATCCCCTGGAGGAGGGCATGGCAATCCACTCCAGTATTCTTGCCTGGAGAATCCTGTGGACAGAGAAGCCTGGTGGACTTCAGTCTATGGGGTTGCAAAGAGTCACACATGACTGAAGCGACTTAGTACACATACATGAAAGCGCAATAATAATGACAGTAGCAATCTAAGAAATTAAAATTTCAAAAATAAGGTCAATATAATATTTCTATAATACAGACAGCTGCTCCTAACATCATTGAATGATTTTGTGACATTTGAGATAAAAGTGAGAAGTGTAACTTTGGCAATCCCTTGAGTTTAGAGAGTTGTCAGGGAAAAGGGAGTTTGTGATTTTGTATCAAGCTAGGGAAGATCTCACTGAAAGAGGAACATTAGTGCAATTATCTGAAAAAGTGAAGCTCATTTAGTAGCCTAAAAAAAGAGAAATCAGACCAGAAGAGATTGTCATTCCAAGAGAAACTGAGAGCCACACAGGTCAAGGGGGAAGAGAATTGGAGGAAGGAAGGAGGATGTACAGTGACAAATTGCTACAAAGTCATCATGCAAGGTCACAACTGAGGAACACATGATGGTTTCCAAGATTTTTATAGCAATTTCAGGAGAAATGTAAGGCCCCCAAAAAGAGGAAAAACCAGAAATGAAACAAAACTGCAAAATGCAGCAAGTGGGAAAGTGATTAGAGGTAAGAAGGAAATACAGCATGCATCAACCTCTTTTTTGCAGGAAAATAGCCCTTGCACCTTCCACACTAAAGCCATCAAGAAACCATATGTCTATCCTCCCTTGAAAATATATCCACATTTACCACTATTCCTCCTCTCTAGTACTATCTCTCTAAACTAAGCCTCCACTGACTCTTTTCTGGACAGCTAGTATAGCCTCCCAACTGGCCATTTCACTTACACTCTTGTCTCTCTAGAGTCTATATGCTACAGAACAGCAAGCATATTCTAATTAAAATATTACTTCTCAATCAAAACTCACCTTTCAATCAGCAATAGATCTAGGGCTTCCTGGAATAGTCTACATGATCTACATGATCTATCCACTGCTACCACTTCACTACCCTCAAATTCTACAACTGCCCAATTCCCTCACTCAGCTTCAGCCACACTAGCCTCATTATGTTCCTCAAATAAGTCAGATATTTTTTCTTGCCCCAGGGCTATTGTGTATGCTGTTTCTGTTGCTTGAAATACTGCCACCTTCAGGTATGTCTGTAACTTATTTCTTCCTTTCCTTCAGGTCTTTGCACAACGGTATTCCTCAGTAAGTTCTTCCCTAAGTATCTATCATGTTATAAAACTGTAAACTCTTCCTCCAGACCTCTCTCTACATGTCTTCCCTAATTTTCTCTTTTTCCATAGCATTTATTAAAACACTCTACCTATTTTATTTACGCCTTAGTTTACCCTATATCTCCACACATTATACCATTCGCTTCATCTGTGCAGGGATTTGTATCTGCTTTATGAACCACCATATCTACAGTACCTAGAACATACCAGTCATATAAAAGGTACTATTAATATTTGTAGAATAAATGAAAGCATGGGTGTCCAAACAAAAGAACGAGATTGGGCACAGGAAGCAAGGGCTCATGGAGGGATTTTATAAAAATGGACTATATGAGGACCTGTGTACATACTGACGAAAAAGAGACAGAAGAAAGTAGAACATTGAAGACATAAGAAAACAAGGAAATTATTGACAGGACAATGTTCCTGAAGCAGCAATTTATTCATGATTTTAAGAAAGCCTACCAAAGAATTTATATCACCATCAAACTATATCCAAGTCATTGAGCCATAAAGAAAGCCACACTGCTGGGCATGATCAACACATTTTTAAAGATATTCTAGGTTAATGGGAGACAAAAAGAGAGCCATTGTTTTTTTCCATCTGGATCCAGCATTGTACAAATTAACATACAAGCTAAAAATAAAAGTGATTTTTTCTTTTTTTACTATCCAGGAAATTAAATCAAAGAACTCAAATACCACATCAAACAAAGTATCCTCAAACCAATTTCACATGCCTAGCAGGCCTGACTGACTTTAACAGAGTGTAAAGAAAGGACTTGTTGAGGGGTTCAGACACTTGGCATCAGATTTGGCCCTTTTGCCTCTTTTGTCTATTTTCAATTTCCAATCATACTTCCAAGAACTTTACAGTCCTCCTCTGAAAATATATTCCAACTTCTTTAATGTCATGTCCACCGTTTTTTTTTTTAATTAGTTTATTTTCTATTTTTTAACTTTACAATATTGTATTTGTTTTGACATACATTGACATACATTGACATGAATCCACCATGGGTGTACATGTTTTCCCCTTCCAGAACCCCCCTTCCACCTCCCTCCCCATCCCATCCCTCCAGGTCATCCCGGTGATAACCCTGTATTCGAGACATCAAAAGAGACACAGATAAATAGAACAGTGTTATGGACTCTATGGGAGAGGGCGAGGGCGGGATGATATGGGAGAAGGGCATTGAAGCATGTAAATTATCATATGTGAAACGAATCGCCAGTTCAGGTTCAACGCATGATACAGGGTGCTCGGGGTTGGAGCACCAGGATGACGTCCACTGTTTTATATCAAGCTCTAATCACCTTTCTCAGGGACCACCATAGCAGCCTCCTTACCAAACCTTCACTTTTCAGAACTTAGGACCAAGTGGTTGCCTACAAGTGTCTAAGCGGTCACACAACTAATTTTTTTTTTCTGTGGATGTTTTAGTAACAACAGAGCCACAAACTGGTCAAACTCCACAGTGTCATGCAATATCACAAACTAACCTTTAAGTTAGCTCTGGATAAAATATCCTGTAGAGAAACTCTTGGATTAATTAAAATAACGTTAAGCCAGAAATCAGTCATTTGGTCAGATATTTTCTACAAGATAACACTATTCCAGAAAGTATAATTGTGACATCTTTTCCACCAAAACTATTTTGGTTCAGTACTCCCATAGAGTATAACAACGCATCAGGCTGACTAATGAGAAATCTGAATATTATGTTCCTTAAGGTGATATCGGCTGAAACTAATAGAAATCTTGACTAAAAAACTGGCTTAAATAATACATGTATTTCGTATAACACCTCTCTTTGGCACTAGCTCCTCTTTTCTAACATTCCTGGAATTGTCTTCCTTCACATGTTAGCTTCATTCCCAGACTTACAGTAAGGTGGTGGCAGCAAGTTCAGGCGTTACTTCCATACGTGACAATATCCAGGAAAAGAAAAGAAACTATGTCTCCTGCTTCTCTTACTGAGGAGTGGGAAAAAATTTTCAGGAGCCCCTTGGTATATTTTGAATTGTGTTCCCTGTGACTGGGATATTTTTGGAAATGGGGTCTTTGCAGATGTAATTAGTTAAACTCATGTCATGTTCAATCCATGATGAACAAAATATCAATATTTTAACTAAAGCCAGCCTCTTACTGTCTTTAAAGACAATATTATTGATTAGTACAAGACCAAATCTAATGACTGGTGTTCTCATAAAACCATTATGTAAACACACAAAGAAACAGAGAGGACACACGGTAGAGAAGGTCATGTGAAGACAGAGGCAGAAACTGGAGTGATTTGGCTGCAAGCCAAGGACTGCAGGCAACAACCGGAAGCTAAGACAGAGGCATGGAACAGATCCTCCCTTACAGTGTCCAGAAGAAACTAACCCTAAGGACACTTTGATTTTATACTCAAGCCTCTAGACTGTGAAAGAATACATTTCTATTGTTTTAAGCCACACCTTTTGTGGCAATTTGTTACAGCAGCCTTAGAAAATGAATACAATCCTGAAGCAGACTTTCCTGTGGGTCATATATCCAGGACAGAGTCACAGGTCCATTCCTAAGCAAATCACTGGCAGGAAGAATGGATTAGGACCACTGGTTTAGACCAGTTGTTTGTGGTCAAATGGATTGTAGGTACTCAGCCACAATGATCACTACTGTCACCTTTAACTTCCTCTTCCTTACCACACTCAGATTTAATCACCAAGTTCTCTAGACTGTGGTTGGCAAATATCTTGTGTGCATGCCTTTCTTTTATTTTATATTTTATCTTTTGACTCCTAAAAGCATTCACATGGTTCAAAAATCAAAACTATACTACAAAACTAAAAACATACACCCAGAAGTTTCCTTCTCACCTATGTCCTATTCATTCCATTCCCCAACCACCACCTGACAGTAGGTCATCACTTTTCCGTTTCTTATATACCTTCCCAGTGTTTCCATGTGCAAATATGAAAAAAGCAAAAAAATATATTGCCCTTACACAAAAGGTAGCTTTTTTGTTTTCTACACTATACTCTTGAGATCTTTTCTCTAAAAAATTTAAATATCCTTCTGTATTTTCTATCCTTTTCAGCACTCTTTCACATTAAGTCATAAAATATCCCTCTAAGGGGACTACAACTATCTCTAAGTGGTAATAGTGCATTCAGTGTTGGCCCAGACCAACACCAACAATAGTGATCTTTGTAAACTTTAATCTGTTTCTGTCATTTCACTTGAGAGGCCCTAAAGTCTACCTAAGACCAGCTAAATAATTTTTAGGTCACAGCACGAAGAGAAAAGATGGGACTCTTTGTTCAAAATTTATTGAGAATGTCAAACAGAGAAAATGGAGCATGGAAACAAGCATGGGATTCTTCTAAACAAGAAGCTCTTTACAACTGCACAAGTCTCACACACATGACACCATCTCTGAATCTGCATGTTATTTGTAAAATACCATTAATCTGGCCCTTAATATTCTTTCTGATCCTATATTCAAGTTTCCCTGACATTCTGTGCCATCACCATACTAGATTATGCCAACTTCTGTGTCCCAGATTTTTCTCTCTCTTAATCACTTTCACACACTTTTCTCTCCTTATCTTTTACGCTTCTTCACCTGTTAAACTTTGCATATCTTCCAGGTCATGGCTAGTGTTTCACTTCCTCTGGGAGACCTCTTGTGAATCATTATACCAGGTAAGAGTCCCCCTACTCTATGTTCACAGACCCCCCTGTAATCTGACTCATAACCCATCATTTTTGGAAATAACTTGTGTCTGTTTGATCAATATTAAATTATAGCTAATATTTATTGACTGCTTATTATGTAGCCTCCAGGAGGGGACAAAGGTGAGGTAAGTGAGGCACTCACCTTGAGAAAAAACACTTAAGGGGGTGCCAAAAAATTACATAATTAAAATCTATAATATTTTAAAAATCTTAAAAATCTTTATGTAGGAAGTACTCACTCAATAAAGATGTCTATTAGAAAAATATATCCATTCCAGTTAACATATTAGTCAAATTATATCCATATGCTAATTTGCCCTTGGGGGCTAAAATTATGTTAAATAGGTTTTTTCCTGTACTGTATGTGTGATCATCCTTCTATTAGAACTGGTAATATGATTTTGTGAAAAGAGATAATACAAATGAGATTTTTGTAACATTGATAATAAACAATGTTGCAAAAACTTTTTTTCTTTCTCACTCCTTGTCAGGTAATTGTATTCTTCTTCATTTTTGTTGTTTTCTTAATGTTTCAAAATAAAGACAAGAATAACAATAATTTTATCTATGACGCACTTACTCCAAAGTGTTTTAAAAAATGACTCTTTCAGTTACGTTTCTAAAATGTTTCAAAAATCATTATGGAATAGGGAAAGAACAAATGGTCCCATTTGCATTTTACATTTGAGGAAACAGAGATGCAAACAGGCTCAGGGACTTACCTCAGAGAACTCAGAAATTAACATTCATTTTATTTGAATATGATGACCTAATTCTGAAACTTAAGAAGAGGTAAGGGTTTCTAATTAAGAGAATACAGAAAATGTGACAAACTGAGGGTGAGAGGAGACAGGGTAAACCTGGACATTTAGAATCATGTAAATTCTATAAACAAAGCTATAGTTGACTCTTGAAAAATATAGGGGCCTGAGGGTGCCAAGCTACTAGCTGTTGAAAAATCCATGTATAACTTTACAGTTGTCCCTTTTTATCTACTGTTTCATATCCATGGATTGAACCAAACTGTAGATGATATAATACTGTAGTATGTATTTATTGAAAAAACCTGCATATAAGTGGATCCATGAAGTTCAAAACCATGTCATTCAAGGTTCAGCTGAATTTTCATAGTAACTTACACACAATGGGTTCATATTTTCTATTTTTTGCTACCATACACTTAGATAGGCAATACACATAGGAAAAAACTGAAAATCAACATCACACAATTAACAAATAATGAAACTGGAATTTATATCCATGTCTTTTGACCCCAAGATTCTTTTCTTTCTAATACCATAAAACTAAAGAAAGAATTATTCACTGTGTTTCTTGGAAATTATTAGAATCTCTAGATACTGCAAATCAACTTACCTAAATTTTTTTTAAATCATTCAGATATTAAAAATGAATGGAATGCTTAAATTTTAATAGAAGTGCATGTATTAAAATTTAGCTTTAAGATACTTAAATTTGAAAGTTAGGTAAGTGTAACTTATTAAGCAATTACTCTAATTTTTTGTTACTTTTTTGACATCAGAATGCTTACCAATCAATAAAGTAGCCCATGAAGCATAACTCTAAGGAAAACAGGACCAAAAGTTAAAAGCTTTAAATGTTTCTTCATTCAAAAATATCTATAAAATAGAGATTGGAGAAAACATTAATTATTAGTGTTTAATTGAGGGCAGATTCATTGGGTGGGATGGCAATCCAGGGCAGTGAGAATGAGGGAAGGTGGAGTTAAACATGAAGAATGGCAAGCAATGTAAAGTGATGATTACTTGGCTAGCCATTGCTTCATGAGGAGATATGAATAGACCCAACTGGTCATTCATCAGATGCATCCACACAGCATGAAGAATATCTTTGGAGAATTGAAAGAGACATGTGTACCCCAATGTTCATTGCAGCACTGTTTACAATAGCTAGGACATGGAAGCAACCTAGATGTCCATCGACAGATGAATGGGTAAGAAAGCTGTGGTAAATATACACAATGGAATATTACTCAGCTATTAAAAAGAATGCATTTGAATCACATATGGAATTTATGTAACGAAAGATGGTAACAATGACTCTATATGTGAGACAGCAAAAGAGACACAGATGTAAATAACAGACTTTTGGACTCTGTGGGAGAAGGAAAGGGTGGAATGATTTGAGAGAATAGCATTGAAACATGTATATTATCATATGTGAAATAGATCACCAGTCCAGGTTTGATACATGAGACAGGGTGCTCAGGGCGGAAGCACTGGGATGACCCTGAGGGATGGGATGGGGAGGAAGGTGGGAGGGGGGTCAGGATGGGGAACGCATGTACACCCATGGCTGATTCTTGTCAACGTATGGCAAAAACCACTACAATATTGTAAAGTAACTAGCCCCCAATTAAAATAAATTAATTAATTAAAAAAATAAAGATATTACATATTCAATCATAGGAAACTTCCAATCAATACGGTAGACTGAGGTAACACAGAGGAAACCTTCATCCCACCAAAAACAAATAGAAATGCTAATAAAAAAAAAAAAAAAAAAAAGAAATGCTAATAAAAATAAATACTAATCATAACAAAAGAAAGTGAAACTGAGTGAAAATAGGAAAGAGAAACTTCTATATACCAGAAAAAAGAGACAACTCAAAACCAAAAAGATAAGCTGAAAGCAAATAACCACATATGGAAAGACTCAGATAGGGACCCGACAAGTCTGGATTTAATATACTCAGGGAGGTAAAACATTAAAAATTCAGGCCCAAGAAAAATGAGGGGGTTGAACTGGCTCTTCTGAGTAAAGCTGGAAGAATAAAGGGCTAAGCCAACAATACGCAAAATAAGGAATAAAAAATGCCTCTGCCCACTAGCCTGGGCTCACTTTAAGATTCCTACAAAGGAGAGAGTGGGGTGATTTGAGAGAATAGTATTGAAACATATTCTTTACCATATGTAAAAATGATGACCAGAGGAGTTTGATGTATGACACAGGGCACCCAGAGCCAGTGCTCTGTGACAACCTGGAGGAAGGGAATGGGGAGAGATGGAGAAAACACATGCATGTCTATTCATATTGATGTATGGCAAAACCCACCACAGTATTGTAATTATATTCAATTTAAATAAATGAATAATTTGTAAAAAAATAGAATATCTCTGGAAAGTTTTAAGAGAAAAAAAAAAAAAAATATATATATATATATATATAAACATATGCCTCAGAACAGTTCACCTGAAGAAAAACAACAGAAAGTATGAATCCTCACAGGTCCTGCCCATCTCCTGTATCCCTTTATTTGAAGCTGTCCCACTAGAGCTTAACTTCTTGCACATCTGGGTTGCATCTTATCTTTAGCAGCCTCTTGAGAAGCACTGTCCCATGCCCCCAATATAGCTAGGAGGCCCCAGGCAGCTGAACCATGCAAGTGAACATATAGAAAATCAACCATGAAAATGGCTGAAGAAGAGTTAAATTTCCTTAAGAGATCTTCAGTCTTTTTCATTCTTTTTTCTTTTTGCTCCTCTGACTGAATGAATTCTACCACTTTGTCTTAGAGTTCATCAAGCCTTTCTTCTACTTAATCTAGTCTGATGTTGAATTTCTTTACTAAGTTTTCAGTTCAATTATTGTATTCTTTGACTCTGTGATTTCTGTTTGGTACTTTTTAATGTATGTTTTCTATCTCTGTGAAAATTCTCACTTTGCTTATATATGGCTTTTCTCATCTCAGTAGGTATCTTTATGATTGATGTTTGGAACTTTCTATCAAGTAAACCATTTCTATTTCTTTAAAATTGGTTTCTGAAGATTTATCTTGTTCTTTTGTTTGGAACATATTTACTTATCTCCTCATTGTCCTTGTTTCTCTGTGTTTGTTTCTGCTCATTAAATAAAACAGCCACCTTCCCAGTCTTGACAGGCTCGTCTCATGTAGGAGATGAGACTTATCAATCAGCTTTCCAAGCTCCTGATTTCTTCTCAAACCTTTGTGATTGTCCAAGTCACTGTCTTTGTTATCAGTGGGTTCCCAATAGTTGAGACTGTGCCAACATCTATTAGGGTCTCAAAGTAAAGGGTTTCAGTCAGCACCTAGATTCTGGCGAACTGGAAATCTGACTTGCAGGCAGCGGCTTGTAAACGATACAGTAAACCAAATTCAAGGTAAAGATTCAAAGAGAGAGGTATTTTGTCTGCTCCCTCTGCACTGATTCTCTGGCAAGGATAGCCATGGTGAGTGCTAGTACACCCATTAAGAACTGCATTTTGCCTTCTATTGTCCTATAGGTGTGGTGTCACGGACACAAGTCTCATTGGCTTTTAGAAGTAGGTGTTTTAGGGGTCCATCACTCAGGTAGGAGTCTTAAAACTTGAGATGCTAAATGTACAGGTCAAATTCTTTGCTTCTTAGGAAGAAATTGGGATTTTGGGGTTCCCTCCTGAGTATCTGGCCCTGTGCCAGGGTGAGATTTATGGCAAATAATATATCTCAGTCTTTCCTACCCGTTTCAGTTTGGGTACTTTCTCATTCACTCAATGTATAAGGAATCACTCAGCTTGTTTCTAGATTTCTCTCAGAGGGAACTGCACAGTGTGTAGCTATACATTTGGTGTGAACATAGGAAGAGGAAAATTCCAGAGTTTCCTATGTTGTCATCTTAGCCTGAAGTCTAATTAATCTGTTAGAGTTTGAATTATCTTAGTATATCTGTTTAGATGATATCTAACTCTTCGTAATAATGTTATGGGATTTGAACTTATAGTTGCATATATTTATGTTGTTGTTCAGTTGCTCAGCCATGTTCAACTCTCTATGATCCCATGGACTACAGCACACCAGGCTTCGTCATCCTTCACCATCTCCTGGAGTTTGCTCAAACTCATACCCAACCATCTCATCCTCTATCACCCCCTTCTCCTCATGCCCTCAATCTTTCCCAGCATCAGGGTCTTTCCTAATGAGTCAGCTCTTCACATCAGATGGCCAAAGTATTGGAGCTTCAGTTTCAACATCAGTCCTTCTAATGAATATTCAGGATTGATTTCCTTTAGGATTGACTGGTTTGATCCCCCTGCAGTCCAAGGGACTCTCAAGAGTCTTCTCCAATACCACAGTTCAAAAGCATCAATTCTTCAGCCCTTAGCCTTCTTCATGTTTCAATACTCACATCCATACATGACTACTGGAAAAACCATAGCTTTTACTAAGCGGACTTTTGTCAGTTGAATTCACACTTGTTATCCAAGAGAATTGCAGCAGTTTCTTTAAAAATGTTCCATACATTATTTCAGCTTAAGGTGTACTACAATATGCCATTGCCAAGTTAATTTTCTTGAGACACAGCTCACAATTATTCCATTCCCTGAAACAAAATCTTTATGAGTTTCTCATTGTCTACAAATTAAGTTCAAATTTATGAAACTGGCATTCCCACATATATGTTCTCCTCCATTGTACAAGGACTCATCTTTGTTTCCTAAACTTCACCTCACCACACATACATATATACATAAGAAAAGCACCCATCCTCTCTTCATTCATCTTTTTGCCATAATCTCATCGTGGCCAATCCCATCCATGTATTAAGATCTATGACACAACTTGCCTGATCCTTTAAACACTTGAGTTAAACACTTTACTAGATTCTGTGATGTTTTGTGCATACCATTTTCATGGCATTAGCACATCTCTTTTGTATTATGGTTGTTTGTACATACCTTAACAAAGTCATCTTCTCTTCATCTGGGTATCCTTTAATAGGCCTAGATTGGTATTTTGTATAGGATATCTGTTCAATAAATATTTGTAAAGCTAATGTGAGACCCAAACAAAATTAGTTGCTCACACATTTGAAAATGCCTATGTATTGTGAAAGTAATCACCGTGAAATTATTGATAGTTGAATATTGAGGCAAGTAGGGAAAGCTCCAGAGAAGTGAATTTATGTATAATTGGTTGAACATCTAGGACATAATGATTCAAAATGAAGCATTTGTACAAGGTAACAGCAACCACTGGAATCTAGGATTGTGTGTTCGTATTGATTAAGATCACTAATGAAGAATAGCAAACAAAGGCCTAAATAGTTCTTTGTTGGATACCAATTAACTGCCTATCTGTCTGCTCTAATAGGCCACTATTACAGTAAATGATCAAATTAGCTACACACATAAGAAATATTTATTGCCTACATATTACTTTTGCCCTAAAGTCAGTCCAACATGTTCAAAAATACTGCCCCTCAAAACAGCTTTTAAAATAACACAAGCGCTTGATCTAAGTTGCTTGAAATATAATTCCTTTTTACTATTATAACATTCTAAATATTTAAAATAGTAAGAAAATCTGTTTTTTTAAATAACTTTAGAACACTCTGATTTTTTTTTAACTTCTGAATTGCTTTCTGCATCTAGAAAGCTATCTAAATCCCTGCTGATTTATCCTTACACTTTCAGTAGGATTTCTTTGCTCCTGGGCACCAGACAGTCTTGTTAATAATGGCAAACCCTTTCAGTCCCTGATTGGTACAGTTGGGACTTTGATTGACAAGGTAATAAGAGTGTTAATGAGATAGAGAGTCACAGTCAGAGATCAATAGTTGCCAATTAAAAAAAAAATGTTGATGCTTAATTTTGTAGAATTTCCTTAAACCAGTTATAAATCGTTTGCATTAAAATGGAGACTTTCCATTTATTAATTGATGATTTTTTTTAAGTCTCTGGCAGACCTGTCATACATATTGCATTAAAGCATAACCATTCTTAGAATGGATATCATTCGTATAATCATGCCTGAATTCTTTAACTTGCCATTCACAATCTGGTGGTCTTCAGACAGTGGGTTGTCTCAAAAGACTACAGTCAGAACAGATCTTTCATCTTCTTCAGCCAACAGTTGGGTGACCTAGGGCAACTTTCTAAACTTCTCTGAGCCTCAGATTCTACATCTGTCAAAAGACTTTATAAACAACACCCTTGCAAACCCATGAGGGCTAAATGATATGAAATATATAAAAACATAAATAGAGTGGCATATAGAAGACATTTCAGAAATGATAAGCATTATTATTTCAAGCACATAAAAAATTTTATCTCAGTTAAGACAGGGTTAGAACTCAAGATTTGTTTTTGTCTTTTTCCTTCATCTTAGATGTTATGATATGTTGAATTAATAGGACCAAAATTGGATTCAAGAGGTATAAATGAATATCTTTCATTTATAAAAGTTTATTTATATTTTATATAAATAAAATATAAAAGGATATATTTTATTTATAAAAGAATATCTTTTATTTTATTCAAGTGATGATCCGGTCCCATCACTTCATGGCAAATAGATGTGGAAACAATGGAAACAATGACAGATTTTATTTGGGGGGCTCCAAAATCACTGTAGATGGTGACTTCAGCCAATTATTTAAGTTGTGAATGATGGAGTTAGTTTGTTGTAAAGCCAATACCAATTGATACAAAGGGATGGAAAATGAAATAAAAATAGAGCAAACATCAAGTGAAAACAGAGGACCACAAAATAATTGTAGATATTCAGTTCAGTGGCTCAGTCATGTCCGAATCTTTGCAACCCCATGGACTCCAGCACACGGGGCTTCCCTGTCCAATAAATATTCAGGACTGATTTCCTGAATTAAAAGAAGCTTGATCCTTGGAAGAGAAGCTATGACCAAACTAGACAGCATGTTAAAAAGCAGAGATATTACTTTGCCAACAGAGGTCCATCTGGTCAAAACTATGGTTTTTCCAGTTGTCATGTATGGATGTGAGAGTTGGACTATAAAGAAAGCTGAGCACCGAAGAATTCATGCTTTTGAACTGTGCTTTTGGAAAAGACTCTTGAGAGTCCCTTGGACTGCAAGGATATCAAACCAGTCAGTCCTAAAGGAAATCAGTCCTGAATGTTCATTGGAAGGACTGATGCTGAAGCTCCAACTTTGGCCACCTGATGCAAAGAACTGACTCATTGGAAAAGACCCTAATGCTAAGGAAGATTGAAAGCAGGAGGAGAAGGGACGACAGAGGGTGAGATAGTTAGATGGCATCACCAACCTGATGGACATGAGTTTGAGCAAGCTCTGGGAGTTGGTGACGGACAGGGAAGCCTGGCATGCTGCAGTCCATCGGGTCTCAAAGAGTCGGACGTGACTGAGCCACTGAACTGAACTGAACTGAATATCTACAATTATTTTGTGGTCCTCTGTTTTCACTTGATGTTTGCTCTATTTTTATTTCATTTTCCATCCCTTTGTATCAATTACTATTGGCTTCACAACAAACTAACTCTAACATTTGCAACTTAAATAATTAACAATTATTATTTTTCACAATTCTATAGGTCAGCTAGCTGTACTTCTGGCCTCGGTCATCCCAGCTGGAGCAGGATGGTTTAGGATGACTCTTTCTTGTCAAGTAGTTGGTTTGATGTCAATAGAAGCCACAAAGGTGATCTGGCCTTATGTGTCTCATCACCTATAAGGCTAGCCCAGGTGTGCATACATGCTGTAGTCACAGGAGTCCCAAGAGTAGCAAGGGAGGGAAAGCCCAGTGACTTTCAAGTCAGCTTCTGTCACATCTTCTATCATCTTTTTGATCAAAGCACGTCACACCGTCAAGCCCAGAGTAAGAGTGTGAAGGACTAATTCCAAGCTTACAATACAGAGAGGTGAATTACTGAGGCCATTTCTACAACAAACTACCACATTCTCACACTCTTCTTACTTGAATGTCCTTAAGAAGCTCATAGATTTCCCTACAGATACAATATGATCAGGGTTAAATATATCAAAAGCTCTTAATAACTCTTGTATTTTTATATTCCCACTGCATGTCTGATTAGCCTTTAATTACACATAGTGCTGAGAAATACATTTGAAAAAAATATACTGCTTATATTATATAATCTTTTTGTTGGAACTTTTTGACCTATGGGGGAAATATTTTTATTTTTATCTCCAATTTAAAAGCACAGCTTTCACTTTGCTTTATTTTTTCCTTAAAAATATCATATCGTTTCAGAGCCTTATCATTATGATCTCATTTAACCTTTGTCACTTCTTTACAGGATTTATCTCCAAACACAGTCATATTGGGGGTTGGAGTTTTATCACATGAATTTGGGGCAGGGATACAATTTTGTCTATAGCAGAAATACTGAAAAGTAGCGAAAGCCAAAAACTTAAATCTTTACAAACCTCACCAACATAAGGTAAGTTTGAACTATACAGTGTGCAGTGGCTACACAAACTTCCGTGACTCTCTCTATGCAGCATTGACTAATCACAATATAATAGAAAAAAAAAAAGCCTAAAATTTAATTAAGAAATATTCACCTGAACATATGTAACTGAATGTAAAATTTTGCAGGCACGGCTTTATGCAGCACCTAGGATATCCTGTGGAAAATAGCCTGAAGAATCATGAAAATATAAATCTTCTTTCTTTTAATTAAAATATAAATAACTTTGTAAAACTATTTTCTATAATACTTTTTTTCACATATTCTTGATTTCTTGATGTGTACCTGGTGTCAGCAGAATTGGGTTTGGAATTATTTAATGTGACTGGAATGTAAATGTAAAACTGAACTACTTAAATAATTTTTCCCAAGAGTAAGTAATTGCTTAAAAGTTTGAAAAGTATCAATTTTATAAGTAAATGACCCTGAAACACAGAACAGATAAACTTAAAGAGTTAAAGGTATTTAAAGCATGTTTTTAATGCCTTTACACATTTTTTGTGAAATGCTAAGTAAAAATTTAGCTACAAAATTCTCTAGGGTATTACATCACTAATTGCCTTTATGAACTATAAAATTTCCTATCTCCATTATTTTTCCTGTTAAATATCCTATCACTACAGATGAGTCCAGGGTGTGCTTGTTTTACCAGCGACAGTTGGAAACTGTTGTGTGTGGGGGATAGTGCTAAACTAGAAAAGGCTAATTCTCAATGTCAAATTTTCCTATTAGGACTTGAAAACTGATGGTCCTTGCATCATTAGTTAGGTCATAGTTCTCCAAATCATCATCTAGTATATATACCTGTTGAGTTCTGAAATGGTATAGGCATAGATCCTACTTTAAGGATCATTCCTGAGAGGAGATGAGAGAATTCATTAGTGCTAGGACATGGGACCTGCAATTCAGCCATCTCACCTGGCAGAAAGCAAGAAAGATTCATCTATCTCTGTCTTCTTCCCATTCCTTCCTTCCAATTTCATGTCCTCAACATAATATAAAATATGAAACAAAGTGCAGAAATTGAATTTTTTCTATTTGCTTTGTATGTATTCAGTTATTACTTTATTCACTAAAGATTTACTGAGTGCTCACCAGTGTCAGATGGTGTGTCTGGATAAAAATAGCATTAATTTGTTCCTTTAGTAAATATTTATCAAACACCTACTATGTGCCAGCATTTTTCTAGGCATCTGTGAATAAAGTAGAAAAAGATTCCTTCCCTCCTGAAATTTACATTCTAAGGGGGAAAAACAATACACAATCAGTTTTTAAATTATGTAACATGTTAGGAAAAGGAGTACGTCAAGGCTGTATATTGTCACCCTGCTTATTTAACTTATATGCAGAGTACATCATGAGAAATGCTGGGCTGGAGGGAGCACAAGCTGGAATCAAGATTGCCAGGAGAAATATCAATAACCTCAGATACGCAGATGACACCACCCTTATGGCAGAAAGTGAGGAAGAACTAAAGAGCCTCTTGATGAAAGTGAAAGAGGAGAGTGAAAAAGTTGGCTCAAAGCTCTCAACATTCAGAAAACTAAGATCATGGCATCCAGTCCTATCAATTCATGGCAAATAGATGGGGAAACAGTGGAAACAATGGCTGACTTTATTTTTCTGGGCTCCAAAATGACTGCAGATGGTGATTGCAGCCATGAAATTAAAAGATGCTTACTCCTTGGAAGGAAAGTTATGACCAACCTAGACAGCATATTAAAAAGTAGTGACATTACTTTGACAACAGAAGTCCATCTAGTCAAGGCTACGGTTTTTCCAGTGGTCATGTATGAATGTGAGAGCTGGACTATGAAGAAAGCTGAGCGCCAAAGAATTGATGCTTTTGAACTGTGGTGTTGGAGAAGACTCTTGAGAGTCCCTTGGACTCCAAGGAGATCCAACCAGTCCATCCTAAAGGAGATCAGTCCTGGGTATTCATTGGAAAGACTGATGTTGAAGCTGAAACTCCAATACTTTGGCCACCTGATGTGAAGAGCTGACTCATTTGTAAAGACCCTGATGCTGGGAAAGATTGAGGGCAGGAGGAGAAGGGGATGACAGAGGATGAGATGGTTGGATGGCATCACCGACTCAATGGACATGGGTTTGGGTGGACTCCGGGAGTTGGTGATGGACAGGGAGGCCTGGCGTGCTGTGGTTCATGGGGTCGCAAAGAGTCAGACACGACTGAGCAACTGAACTGAACTGAACTGAGCATGTTAGAAGTTGATAGGTGCCAACAATTATTACAACAGGATAAGAAAGTAGGAAGTGAGTAAAATAGAGTTAGTTACAAGAATAGAGTGATCCCGGTTGGCCTCATTCGAAATGCAAAATCTGATCAAAGACCCAAAGAAGATGAGAATGTTAGCTAGGCAGATGTCTAGGGATAGATCATCCAAAATAGAGGGAAAAAGAGCAAAACCTTTAAGGCTGTCATGTGCTTGATGAGTCCTAGAAACAGCAAAGTGGCTCCTGGGTTTGGAGCAGAGTGAGCTAAAAAAGAATTTAGAAGCAAAGGGTCAGGTCACGTAAGACTTTGTAAGCCACTGTTAAGTGTTGGCATTAACTCTCTAAAGTTGGAGAGGCATCTCAGGGTTCTAAAAAATGGAATGACATGTTCACAGTTATTTTTTAAGTGTTGTTTTTCAGATGTATGTCTTATAAACAGAATGTAACTGTATTATGGTTTTTAATTCAGTCTGATCATCAGTCTTTAGGTGAAAAGTTTATTCCATTCACATGGATTATAAATATGGATTTATTGCTACCATCTTATTTTGTATTCTATACCCTAACTCTTATTCTATTTTTCTATTTGTTTTCATTCTTCCTTTTTTCCAGATTGATCTGGTTTCACCACCATTTGATTTTTTTTTCTCTATTTAAAGTGTATTATTATAATTTTATTCTTTTAGTTGTTTCTCCAGAAATTTTAGCTTGCTTATTTAACCTCATCTGTTCTAAATATATAATATCTTTATTTTCCTTCTAAGTAACGCAATGACTTTAGAATGCTTGACCCTGATAACTACATTCTTTCCTTGTTTATAAATAAATGATTGGGTAATATTTTATTTCTGTCTTGAGATCTTTACCATCACAAATCATTGTTTAGATTTTCCCATGTATTTGCTATTGTTTTGTCTACTAAATATTCTTGAATTTCATATCTTTCCCCAATGATCATTTTTCCTCTTGAAGATCTTTTAAACATCTTTTTAGTCAAAATGTATTGCTAGCAAAGCTCAGTTTTTGTTTGCCTGAAAAAGTAATTTCACTCTTGGTTTACAAAAATAAGAGTTTGCTCAGTACAGATCCTAGATTAACAGATATATCCCTGCCTATTTGGATTATACCTTTCTACTATCATCTGACTTCCGTTGCTATTATTGACAACTCAGCTGTCATTTAAGTTGTCATTCTATTGTATATAATGAAGTTATTTTGCCCTGGATGCTTTTAAGAAACGACTGTTGTTCATGAGTTACATTCTAAGACTTCCTAATGAAATCACTGTATTGCTGGAATAACACTGCATGCCATGATTCTAATAGTACATTGTTGGATTCTATTTCCAAATAATGTATGTAGGACTTTTGCTTCATACTCGGATTTGCACTTGCTTACTCTTTTTTTTTTTTAATTAATTTGTTTTAGTTGGAGGCTAATTACTTTACAATATTGTAGTGGTTTTTGCCAAACATTGACTGAGTCAGCCATGGGTTTACATGTGTTCCCCATCCTGAAAACCCCCCTCCCACCTCCCTCCCCATCCCATCTCTCTGGGTCATCCCATTGCCCCAGCCCTGAGCATTTGTCTCATGCATCGAACCTGGAATGGTGTTCTGTTTCATATATGATGATATACATGTTTCAATGCTATTCTCTCAGATCGTCCCACCCTCACCTTCTCCCACAGAGTCCAAAAGACTGTACTAATGATAACCCTATATGCGAGACAGAAAAAGAGACACAGATGCTTTACTCTTTGCATGGAGTTATCTGCAATGCCCTTGACTGGCTTTTTCTTGTCAATCAGAATTCAATGTAAGTGTAGTTTTCTCTACTAGATCTTTCTTTTCCAAGCAATCTAAAAAGAAACCCCTTTTACCCTCTCTAACTCTACCCTGGTTACATTTTTTCATAACACTAACTAAAATTATCCTACTGATATGCTTGCTAAAGTTTCTGTTTCTATACACTTTCACAACCTCTTCTCAAAGTACAGAAAGTTCCCAGTGGATTCTCTTTACTTCTTGCAGAAAAGAGCAAGTGTGTCCAAATTTCCTTTGCCCTGGCATTTCAGACAAAGTCTTTTAAGTCATATGATTACTGACTTTTATCACTTATTATGACTCAGAGTGTGAAGAGAATACTTAGAAGTTCATGTCACCAAGTTGCCTGGGTCATGGCTCCTTATTTTGCCACAGTTATATTAAAAAATAGAATGTCATTAATGAGGCATATCTCTACATATTAACTTAGAACTCTGTCCATTTCACATGTTAAATAAAACAGCATAATAATTTTAAAAGGATGATACTGTTTTTCATTAAAAATAAATACTTTCATATTTGGATGTATATTTTCACTCACATTTATATAAAGGAGCTTGAATACAGCATTATAGTGGTAGAGAGGAGAAATTTCAGCTTATTGTAATTTCCCCCCAAAAGTTTTAGGCATATAAGGTAATTTCACTAACTTTTTTGTTTTAGTAAATTTAGAAAATAAAAAAAGACAGGGAAAAAAGTGAGAAATTCACCGAGGATTCCATTAATCAAACTCTGATTCATTAGTTTAAAAATAAATAAATATAAAATTTGTTACTGAAAAAAATCTCGGCCTTCTTTCTTACTCTTTTCTTAGAAATACAGATTTAGTTTATGATACTGAGTTTCCAGCTTTTATTAAACATTTCCCAAATTCTATTCATGTCTCTAAAATACAATCTCCTATCTGCAATTCATGTTTGTTATAAATGTTTTGCCACTTCATTAACTGACAACTACCAGAAACAAGGAAAGCTGTATTCACCCATTCAGTTGAAAGAGTTGGTATAACTTTTCTTCAGGATCCTCAAGCCACCATATTTAGATAAATGAGTAAGCACTGTTCTAGTCTTCCATCAGTTTGATACCAAAACAATGAAATGTATACCACAAAAAGAGCTTAACTCTGCACATTTGATCTCAACAAGGCCATAAAGAAAGAGTGCCCATAAAAGGAGGTCTATATAACTGAATTTCATGGGGGAACAAGAATATATTCTTTTTTATGGGAAATTCTTATACCTTGGAGTCCAATTGCAAGGGACTGCATTTCAATTCTTATTATTGGGGAAAAAATAAAAGATGGATTACTCTCTGATCTAACAAAACTCAAATGGCTAGCAGCTTGAGCTCTGATACCTTTGCTCCGTTTTCTGAAATATTTGCAATGCAAATAACTGTTCAAGATTCCTTTGGCTACACTAACATTTATGTGTGTCATGCCAAATAAAATAGCTATTTATGTGTTTAAAGGAGAGCATTGCTTGTTCTGTATGTACACACCTGGGCTCACTTCCCTTGAGAAGATGCCTCAACAGCGATAGTATAACAAGACAATAACAGCAGAATAATAGAGATTTATAGTGATTGCCCAGAAGTCAACAGGGGATGGCTCACACAGTGAGCGTAACCATAACAAGTGTCAGTTTTTTCAAGCAGAAAACAAAAGCAGAGCCGTTTGATACAATCTACTGTTTCAGCTACAAAAGCCACACTGAGTCTGCAGGCTAATCATAGCATACTCTTGTTCCCAGAATGAAAAAGAAGAGGGGAAAATCACAAAATATTAAACTGTAAACCCTCCAACCAAAACTGGATATAAAACTCTGATTTTTTTCTGATAATATCACAGATTTTCACTGCTAAAGATCCAGACTAGGTCACAGACATGTTTTGCTTGAACTACACAGTAACAAGGAAATCAAGACATTTCCACATATAAAAGTCTTTGAATTATCAGAGGATTTAACAAATTCAGAATGGCATTCCTGCACAGTAACAATCAGACCAGCTGAGTAACAGCTGCCCCTTTTGTGAGCCATTTATTTTCCAGTTGAGCACATGCCCCGCCCTTGTCTTTCATTTCTATTCCTTTACTAACTTATAAAGTCATTACTTGTCTGGTACCTCTTGGCATTTGAGTTTGCATTCTCCAGTACAAATAAATTCTTCTCTATTATTGCTCCAGAGTTAGATTTTATCATCAAGGAACTTACATCCCAGGAGAAGCTCTAAATTAGATACTATAGTCTAAGACAGATATTATGGGGTAAAAGAATTTGAAATGCACAAAGTTGTGGCTTAGAAGTTCTAAAAGGATGTACCTATGCAAATAAGAAATACATTTGCAGGGTTATTCCAAAGAAAGAGGATAAATGAGGTTCACTCTTCATAAGGAGAATTTAGAAGAGCATGCATAGTGGTGTAATGGAAGAATCCACAGTTCCACACATAATACCTCTGACTCTGCTTTAGGCAGATTATCTTACTTATCTGTGTCAGTTTCCTCATCCCTAAGGTGAAGAAATTGTGTCCAATGATAAGAAGGGCCCCTTCCAACTCCTGGTTTCTGTATGACTGCCAAACTAAGAGAAGGATTCTCTTTTAATCCTTTCTGGCTCCAGAGAATAGTATAGAAGGAGGGAGCATGTTTATGTCTACTTTCTAATTGTTGGTAGTTTTTATAAAGGTAAAACTATATCTGATTAGTGTTTTCCAATAAAATGAAGTAATTTTTCCTTTATTTTACTCATCTTGAATCCTCTATTATAAGACAATATGCAATAAGACATGTTAAAGATCTGCAAGACTGCTCCAAAATGTCTAGATTTCTGGGAGTATCCTGATGATTACAGATATTCCAACTATGATTTTCAAAAGCTATGGTAATAGCCACATTTTCTTCTAGGGTTTCTGACAGGCACTTCATATGATTATCTTATTTAATTCAGATCTCTATTTCACTAACACAGAAGCCATTCGTTCCTAAGAATTCCAATATGTTCCCTCTCAAATGACATTTTCAGTGCCATGCTATGGAAGTTAAATCACTGAGGTTCAGAAATAGGAACACATAAATCCAGAACAGGACAAGAAGACTTCCTACTGCACAGAGTAACTAACCATGAAATCTTAGTGAGGAGTTATGGATTTAAGAGTTCACATCTGTCCATTCTATCTCCACTTTATTTCTTACATACTCCAGATGCTTCTCTGTCACTATATAATTCTTTTCACTTGCATAGACACATACCCTCACACACACACATACAATACTTATAAATTCTAATGGTTGAAATGTGTTTAAAAAGTAAACTTAGTTTCCATATCACTAACCATCTCTCTACATATATTAATGTTTAGCTGATACTTCATTATACAATTATTGGGAATGTAAAAAGATCAGCTCCCAGGGAAATTATCATTTTAATGAAATTAATGTTTCTGAAGAAATCACTTAAAAATGTTAAGCCTCATTTTCATCAGCTATAGCAGGGATTGGCAAACTATTTTCTGTAAAGAGCCAAATAGTAAATATTTGGCCCTTACATAGTATCTGGTCTCTATGGCAAATGCTCAATTCTTCCATTGCAGCATAAAATTAGCCTGAGATTAAAAAAAAAAAAATGAATGAATGTAGCTATGTTCCCAAAATACTTTATTTATGGAAATTCTAACTTCATATAATTTTAACATGTCATGAACTATTGATCTTAAAGGGCTTATATGACAAACCTACAGCAAACATCATATTCAACTGTGAAAAGCTAAAAGCATTTTCTCTAAGATCAGGAACAAGATAAGGATGTCCACTCTCACCATGTTTATTCAACATAGTTTTGGAAGTCCTAACCATGACAATCAGAGAAGAAAAAGAAATAAAAGAAATTCAAATTAGTAAAGAAGAAGTAAACTATCACTCTTTGCAGATAACATAACCTTTCCTTCTCCAGGGGATCTTCCCAACCCAGGGATCAAAACCAGGTCTTCCACATTGCAGGCAGATTCTTCACCAGTTGAGCCACAACGAAAGCCCAATACTAAGCATAGAAAATCCTAAAGTTTTAGAAAGAAAAGTATAAGACAACACAAACAGAGGGAAAGCTATACCATGTTCTTAGACCAGAAGAAACAATATTGTCAAAATGATTAAATTACCTAAAGTAATCTACAGATTCAATGCAATCATTATCAAATTACCAAAAGTATTTTTCAAAAACTGGAATAAAAAAATCTTAAAATTTGTATGAAAGTGAAAGTTGTTCAGTCATGTCCAACTCGTTGCAACCCCATGGGCTGTAGTCTATGGAATTCTCCAGACCAGAATTCTGGAGTAGGTAGCCGTTCCCTTCTCCAGGGGATCTTCCCAACCCAGGATCAAACCCAGGTCTCCTGCACTACAGACTGATTCTTTACCAGCTGAGCCATAGAGACACATAAAACCCCAAATAGCCAAAGAAATCTGGAGAAAGAAAAACAGAGCTGGAGGAACCAGGCTCCTTGACTTCAGACTATACTGCAAAGTTACAGTCATCAAAATAGTATGGTACTGGCACCAAAACAGAAATATAGATCAGTACAACAGGATAGAAAGCACAGAAATAAACATAAACATCAATGATTGATCAATCTATAACAAAGGAGTTAAGACTACACAAGAGAGGAAAGAACATCTCTTCAATAAATGGTGCTGAGAACACTGGATAGCTCAAATCCTGAAAGATGATGCTGTGAAAGTGCTGCACTCGATATGCCAGCAAATTTGGAAAACTCAGCAGTGGCCACAGGACTGGAAAAGGTCAGTTTTCACTCCAATCCCAAAGAGAGGCAATGCCAAAGAGAGGCAATGTCAAAGAATGCTCAAACTACCACACAATTGCACTCATCTCATATGCTAGTAAAGTAATGCTCAAAATTTTCCAAGCCAGGCTTCAACAGTATGTGAACTGTGAACTTCCAGATGTTCAAGCTGGATTCAGAAAAGGCAGGGGAACCAGAGATTAAATTGCCAACATCTGTTGGATCAGTGAAAAAGCAGAGAGTTCCAGAAAAACATCTACTTCTGCTTTATTGACTATGCCAAAGCCTTTGACTGTGTGGATCACAATAAACTGTGGAAAATTCTGAAAGAGATGAAAATACCAGACCATCTGACCTGTCTCTTGAGAAACCTTTATGCAGGTCAGGAAGCAACAGTTAGAACTGGACATGGAACAACAGACTGGTTCCTAATAGGAAAAGGAGTACGTCAAGGCTGTACATTGTCACTCTGCTTATTTAACTTATATGCAGAGTACATCATGAGAAACGCTGGGCTGGAAGAAACACAAGCTGGAATCAAGATTGCCAGGAGAAATATCAATAACCTCAGATATGCAGATGATACCACCCTTATGGCAGAAAGTGAAGGAGAACTAAAGAGCCTCTTGATGAAAGTGAAAGAGGAGAGTGAAAAAGTTGGCTTAAAGCCCAACGTTCAGAAAACTAAGATCATGGCATCTGGTCTCATCACTTCATGGGAAATAAATGGGGAAACAGTGGAAACTGTCAGACTTTGTTTTGGGGGGCTCCAAAATCACTGCTGATGGTGATTGCAGCCATGAAATTCAAAGACGCTTACTCCTTGGAAGGAAGGTTATGGCCAACCTAGATAGCATATTTAAAAGCAGAGATATTACTTTACCAACAAAAGTCCATCTAGTCAAGGCTATGGTTTTTCCAGTGGTCATGTATGGATGTGAGAGTTGGACGGTGAAGAAAGCTGAGCGCCGAAGAATTGATGCTTTTGAACTGTGGTGTTGGAGAAGACTCTTGAGAGTCCCTTGGACTGCAAGGAGATCCAATCAATCCATCCTAAAAGAGATCAATCCTGGGTGTTCATTGGAAGGACTGATGCTGAAGCTGAAACTCCAATACTTTGGCCACCTCATGTGAAGAGTTGACTCATTGGAAAAGACCCTGATGCTGGGTAGGATTGGGGGCAGGAGGAGAAGGGGACGACAGAGGATGAGACGGTTGGATGGCATCACTGACTCGATGGACATGGGTTTGGGTAGACTCTGGGAGTTGGTGATGGACAGAGAGGCCTGGCATACTGCAATTCATGGGGTCGCTCTTTGTGACTGAGCGACTGAACTGAACTGAACTGAACACACACAAAAAAATGAAATTAGAACATTCTTTAACACCATTCACTAAAATAAACTCAGAATGAATTAAAGACCTAAATGTAAAACTCTTGGAGGAAAACAGGCAAAACTCTCTCTGACATAAATCCCAGCAATATCTTTTTCAAGCCATCTCCTAAAAAGTAATGAAAATAAAAACAAACAAATGAACCCTAACTAAATTTGAAAGTCTTTGCACAGCAAAGGAAACCATAAACAAAATGAAAATGCAACCCCATAGCTGCAAATGATGCAACCAACACGGGATTAGTCTTCAAAATTTACAAACAGCTCACACAGTTTAGTATCGAAATATGAAAAACCCAATCAAAAAATGAGCAGAAGACCTAAATAGGCATTTCTCCAAAGAAGACATGCAGATGGCCCAGAGGCAAGAAAAGATGTTCAACAACACTCATTATGAGAGAAATGCAAATAAAAACTACAATGAGATTTTACCTCACACCAGTCAAAATGTCCATCACCAAGAAATTTAGAAACAATAAAATCTGGAGAGGGTGTGGAGAAAAGAGAACCCTTCTACAACTCTTGGTGAGAATGTAAATTGGTATAGTCACCATGGAGAAAATTATGGAGATTACTTTAAAAACTAAAAATAGAGCTACCATATGATCCAGAAACTCCACTCCTGGGCATATATCTGGAGAAAACCATAATCTGAAAGAATACATGTACCTCAGATGCTCACTGCAGCACTGTTTAGAACAGCCAAGACATATAAGCAACCTAAATGTCCATCGATGCAATGAATAGATACAGAAGATGTGGTACATATATACAATTGAATATTACTCAGCCATAACAAAGAATACAATAATGCCGTTTATAGCAACATGGATGGACATGAAGATTACCATACTATGTGAAGTCAGACAGAGAAAGATAAATATTGTATGATATCACTTACATGCAGAATCTTTTAAAAAAATGATATAAATGAACTTATTTACAAAAGAAAGAGAGACTCACAAACTTAGAGGATGAACTTATGGTACCAATGGGAAAGAATAGATTGGGAGTGTAGGGTTGACATGTAAAGTGAAGCAAAGTGGCTCAGTTGTGTCTGACTCTTTGCGACCCCATGGACTGTAGACTATGAGGTTCCTCCATCCATGGGATTCTCCAGGCAAGAATACTGGAGTGGGTTGTCATTTCCTTCTCCAAAGGGTTGACATGTACACACTGCTATTTTTTTTTAAATAGATAACCAACAAGGAACTGTTGCACAGCACAAGGAGCTCTGTCCAATATTCTGTAGTAACTAAATGGGGAAAAAAATTGAAAAAGAATAGATAAATGTATATGTATAGCTGAATCACTTTGCTGTACACCTGAAACTAACATGGCATTGTTAATCAATTATACTCCTATATAAAATAAAAATTTAAAAAATTAACTTATGCAAACTACTTCATGTAGTACCCATAATATACCCTCAAGAAATATTTATAATAAAAATTACTACTGATAGCTAAGATTGTTTCTCTTATTTCATCCATGCCCCTTCTAAAAAACTTAATTATATGCAAGCATTAGGTTAGGATTTCTAATTTTAATAGGATTAGAAAAATAAAATCCAAGATGTTTCATTATGGCTTATTATAATAAAAATTTCATCAGACAGTGGGTTTATTTTTTAGTTTCAGTTTAAACAATCAATCATCAATTTTTACATTGAGTCTGTGCAATTTACTTCCTAAATACCTTCAGTATTAGTAGTAGAACTTTCCTAAGTCACCATGGATTGTCACAGGAAAGAGGAAGAGAACCTCAGGTTCGCAGATAGTTAAAATTCCAAAAGGTGTATCATAATTCATGGCTATCCAAGTATCACATTTAAAAGGAGGGTTACAGTAAGCCAAGTCTCATTACATTCTATCAATAATACACATATATTGTATTCAGCAATTCAGTCTATTGAAGAATGTCTGAGACATCCTTGTGTTACACCAGAGAGAGCTGAGACACAGTATTAATGTTCACTTTCTAAGCATCATCAGCAATGATTGGTAGAAGCTTCTCAATAAAGAACCATTTCTAGCAAGTCAACCTCATAGTCTTTAAAATGAAGAAAGTTCATTGTTTATACACTTGTAAGAATACACACAATTCTGTTGTTGCTGTCAAACTGGCAGATGACCCAAAGCTGGTGGTAAGAGGTAATATATTAGATGGCATAATCAAGATAATAAAATTTACATGCTGTCATTTGCAACTGAATAGAACATAAAAAATTTTAAAAAGATGCAGCTTAACAATAACCCTATATGCGAGACAGCATAAGAGACACAGATGCATAGAACAGTCTTATGGACTCTGAGGGAGAAGGTGAGGGTGGGACGTTCTGAGAGAATAGCATTGAAACATGTATATTATCATATGTGAAATAGAACACCATTCCAGGTTCGATGCATGAGACAAATGCTCAGGGCTGGGGCAATGGGATGACCCAGAGGGATGGGATGGGGAGGGAGGGGGGTTCAGGATGGAGAACACATGTAAACCCATGGCTGATTCATGTCAATGTTTGGCAAAACCCACTACAATATTGTAAAGTAATTAGCCCCCAACTAAAATAAATAAATTTATTTTTAAAAAAATTTTAAAAATAAAAAAAATAAAAAGATGCAGCTTGCATGGGAGAAAAGATCACTCTGCTCTGCTCAAACCTTTCCTGGGAGTTGCATTCAACACTTGATAAGGGGTTCTATAAATCTAGAGACAACAGACTATAATCAGATGAGCATAGAGCAAAGCAGGTTTTATGATAAAAGGACTTATAGTCATAACACAGGAAGGATGGGTAAGAGAAGTGAGAATGTTTATTAAAAAAAATAAATAAATAAGAGAGAGAGAGAGGGAGAGGGAGAGACCTAGATGGAATAAGATGACTGTCTTCAAATAGTTGGAGAACTCTCATAGGCAATAGTTCTCTTTAATCTAAATACACGAAGAGAGAGGATAAGTCCAGTCCAGAGACTGGATGCTACAAGGAGACTGATTTCTACCAGTTTTAAGAAAAAGTATTGAACAGACTCATTGAAAGATGGAATGGGCTACCTTTGGAGATGGAGTCTGCCTTTCTGCAAGTGTGCAGCTTGGAATGGATGGCCACTTGGTGGGAATGTTGTAAAGAAGATTCGAATACCACTTTGATGATATGGCCAAAACACTTACAAAGACAGTTTATATTTCCATTTCTAAAAAGCCATCTTGAGATGGCTCAATCCCCACACTGATGGTTTGGGAACAACTTACATTCCTTAGATAATTTTCCAATCTAGGAACAGGATTATTAGTGGATCTAAGAAAATAAAGACAATATTTTATCAACCTACAAAAAAACAGAGATGACAGAATTCTTCCATAATCAAAATGTTCAGTGAAAACAGCCCAATAAAACATAACACAAAATTTTAATCTAGAGTCTTCTTTTTCAAAGTGTATCCTCCAAATTTAATAATTAATATGTTTTCCTTCTGTAAAACAAACTTGCCTCAAATTATTTTAACTGCTTTTATTTCCTTGGAAGTGTAGTATAGAATTGGCTAGTGACAGCTGTTCCCAACTGAATGATCAGGGAAGTTCTTTCCTGTGGTAATTTCTTCATTTATGTACCTTTTGTCTCTGTGATTTGTCTTCTACAGTCAACTATAAATATGTAGGGAAAGACACAACTCTAAGAAGACTATGCTGGGGGGAAACTGTTGAGTGGTGTGCAATCCACATACAGTTCAGCCACCAAGAGCACCTTCAAACAGCCATAATTCTTGAAGTGTTAATGTGAAGAATAAATGTAGAACTGAAATCTCTGCAGAGGGAAAAGCAAGTTGTCCCTGGGGAGAACAAGATGCTAACCTTCTGCAAACTTGCAACAACTGATTCACATTTCTCCACTGAGTATCAAATGGGTCATGTTTGTACTCATGGTGTGTGTTAATCACTCAGTCATGTCCAACTCTTTGCAATCCCATGGACTGTAGCCCAACTGGCTCCTCTGTCCATGAAATTCTCCAGGCAAGAATACTGAAGTGGGTAGCCATTCCCTTCTTCAGGGTATCTGCCCAACCCAGGGAATGAATTCAGGCTTCCCGCTTTGTAGGCAGATTCTCTACCATCTGAGCCACCAGGAGAGCCCTTGTACTAACTGACTTATAAGGAAAAAACTTTTGGCAGGACAATTAACTTAAAAGTGTGAGGAAAGAGAAGAAAAATATCATGCATGTCTCAGATTTCCCTAAATTTGGACACCATTAAATGTAATATGGACTTCCCTGGTAGCTCAGCTGCTATAGAATCTGCCTGCAATGCAGGAGACCTGAGTTCAATCCCTGCGTTGGGAATAGTCCCTGGAGAAGGGCATGGCAACCCACTCCAGTATTCTTGCCTGGAGAATATCTTGACTTTTAAGTTCTGTTGCAAAAGTTCTAGGGCACCTACCATAGTTTAGCCTCAGGTCAACCTACAGGGAGGGAACAAAGCCCCACCCATCAGCAGAAGATTGGATTAAGGATTTACTGAGCATGGCCCCTGCCAACCAGAGCAAGACTCAGTTTTCCCCATAGTCAGTCTCTCCCATCAGGAATCTTCCACAAGCATCTTATCCTCACCCATCAGAGGGCAGAAAGAATGAAAATCATAATCACAGAAAACTAAACAAAATGATCACATGGACCACAGCCTTGTCTAACTCAACGAAACTATCAGCCATGCCATGTAGGGCCACCTAAGACGGATGGGTCATGGTGGAGAGTTCTGACAAAATGTGGTCCACTGGAGAAGGGAATGGCAAACCACTTCAGCATTCATGCCTTGAGGATCCCATGAACAGTCAGAAAAGGCAAAAAGATATGACACTGAAAGATGAACTCCCCAGGTTGGTAGGCGCCCAATATGCTACTGGAGAAGAGCAGAGAAATAGGTGCAGAAGGAATGAAGAGGCTGAGCCAAAGAGGCAACAGTGCCCAGTTGTGGGTGTGTCTGGCGGTGGAAGAAAAGCAGAATGCTATGAAGATCAATACTACATAGCAACCTGTAATGTTAGGTCCATGATTCAAGGTAAATTTGAAGTGGTCAAGAGATGGCAACACTGAATATCGACATTTTAGTAATCAGCGAACTAAATGGACTTGAATGGGCAATTTTAATTCAGACGACCATTAAATCTACTACTGTGGGCAAGAATCCCTTAGAAGAAATGAAGTAGCACTCATAGTCAACCGAAGAGTCCAAAATGCAGTACTTGGGTACAATCTCAAAAATGACAAAATGATCTCTGTTAATTTTCAAGGCTAACCATTCAATATCACAGTAATTCAATTCTACACCCCAGCTACTAATGCCAAAGAAGAGGAAGTTGAACAGTTCTCTGAAGCCCTACAAGACCTTCTAGAACTAACACCAAAAAAAGATGTCCTTTTCATCATAGGGGACTGGAATGCAAAAGTAGGAAGTCAAGAGATATCTGGAGTAACAGGCAAGTTTGGCCTTGGAGTACAAAATGAGCCAGGGCAAAGGCTAACAGAGTTTTGCCAAGAAAACACATTGGTCATAGCAAACACCCTCTTCCAACAACACAAGAGACAACTTTACACATGGACCTCACCAGGTGGTCAACACTGAAATCAGATTGATTATGTTATTTGCAGGTGAAGATAGAGAAGCTCTAAACAGTCAGCAACAACAACACTGGGAGCTGACTATGGCTCAGATCATGAACTCCTTATTTCCATATTCAGGCTTAAATTGAAGAAAGTAGGGAAAACCACTAGACCACTCAAGTATGACCTAAATCAAACCTCTTACGATTATACAGTAGAAATGACAAATATATTCAAGGGATTAGATCTGATAGACAGAGTGCCTGAAGAATTATGGACAGAGATTTGTGACACTGTACAAGAGGCAGTGATCAAAACCATCCCCAAGAAAAAGAAATGCAAAAAGGCAAAATGGTTTTCTGAGTAGGCCTTACAAATAGCTGAGAAAAGAAAAGAAGTGAAAGGCAAAGGAGAAAAATAAAGATATACCCATCTGAATGCAGAGTTCCAAAGAATATCAAGGAGAGATAAGAAAGCCTTTCTCAGTGATCAATGAAAAGAAATAGAGGAAAACAATAGAATGGGAAACACTAGAAATCTCTTTAAGAAAACTAGAGATACCAAGGGACCATTTCATGCAAAGATGGGCACCATAAAGGACAGAAATGGTATGGACCTAATAGAAGAAGATGATATAAGAAAAGGTGGCAAGAATACACAGAACTATACAAAAAAGATCTTCATGACCCAGATGATCATGATGGTGTGATCACTCACCTAGAGCCCAACATTCTGGAATGTGAAGTCAAGTGGACCTTAGGAAGCATCAATACAAACAAAGCTAGTGGAGGTGATGGAATTTCAGTTGAGCTATTTCAAATCCTAAAAGATGAAGCTGTGAAAGTGCTGCATTCAATATGCCAGCAAGTTTGGAAGACTCACCTGTGGCCCGAGGACTGGAAAAAGTCAGTTTTCATTCTAAATCCCAAAGAAATGCAATGCCAAAGAACATTGAAACTACGCCACAATTGCACTCATTTCACACTCTGTCAAAGTAATGCTCAAAATTCTCCAAGCTAGGCTTCAATAGTAGGTGAACTGAGAACTTCCAGATGTTCAAGTTGGATTTAGAAAAGGCAGAGGAACCAGAGATCAAATTGCTAACATCTGTTGGATCATAAAGAAGCAACAGAATTCCAGGAAAACATCTACTTCTGTTTCATTTACTATGATAAAGCCTTTGACTGTATGGATCACAACAAACTGGAAAATTCTTAAAAAGATAGGAATACCAGACCACTTTACCTGCCTCTTGAGTAACCTATATGCAAGTTAAGAAGTAATAGTTAGAATCGGACATGGAACCATGGACTGGTTTAACTTGGGAAAGGAGTACGTCAAGGCTGTATATTTCACCCTGCTTATTTAACTTCTACGCAGAGTACACCATGCAAAATGCTAGGCTAGATGAAGCACAAGCTGGAATCAAGATTGCTGGTAGAGATATCAATAACCTCAGATATGCAGATGACACCACCCTTATGGCAGAAAGCAAAGAGGAACTAAATGATGAAAGTGAAAGAGGAGAGTGAAAAAACTGGCTTAAAACAACATTCAAAAAACTAAGATAATGGCACCCAGTCCCATCACTTCATGGCAAATAGATGGGGAAACAATGGAAACAGATTTTCTTGGGCTCCAAAATCACTGCAAATGGTGACTGCTGCCATGAAATTAAAAGATACATGCTCCTTGGAAGAAAAGCTATGACAAACCTAAACAGCATATTAAAAAGCAGAGACATTACTTTGGCAACAAAGGTCCTAGTCAAAGCTATAGTTTTTCCAGTAGTTATATATGGATATGAGAATTGTACCATAAAGAAGGCTGAGCACCAAAGGATTGATGCTTTCAAACTTTGGTGCTGGAGAAGATACTTGAAAGTCCCTTGGACTGGAAGGAGATCCAACCAGTCAATCCTAAAAGAAATCAGTCCTGAATTTTCATTGAAAGGACTGATGCTGAAGCAGAAGCTCCAACAGTTTGGCCTCCTGAAGTGAAGAGCTGACTCATTAGAAAGTCCCTGATGCTAGCAAAGATTTAAGGCAGGAGGAGAAGGGGACAACAGAGGATGAGATGGTTGGATGGCATCACCAACTCAATGGACATGAGTTGGAGCAAGCTCTAGGAGATGGTGAAGGACAGAGAAGCCTGGCGTGCTGCAGTCCATGGAGTCGCAAAGAATCAGACATGGCTGAATGACTGAACAACAACAAAGTGTAACATCTCTGCCATAATCAGTCTAGAATATTTTCTTCCTTCTCTCACTTTTTACAGGTATTCTGATAAATACAGTGAATTTTCAAGACACAAGAAAAATACCACCTAAGTGGCTTTATATCTACAGTGCCTCTTTCCCGGCCAGCATCCACACCTGTCATTCTGACCTGCAACAGTGTAACACTGTAATGTACATGTCTGTCTTCCCTCACTAGACTTTGAAATCCATGAAATAATCAGACTCAATAGACCACAGACAAACCACTGTGCATAGTAAGTGTCCCAAACTATAACTAGAATGGATACACAAATGTACAAACTCCTAAATATGAAAATATAAGATCTTAGATGGCAGAAACTATCTTACGTATCTTTTTCACACATGCTGTATCCACACACAGTGCCTAAAACTGAAGCTTCTTTCCTGTACTGCTAACAGTAAGAAAAATCCGTGTTCCTAAAGGGAAAACACCTTTGCAGGACTCCTTTCTCAAATGAGAGAGAAAATTATTTTGAACCTTCTGAAAAAAAAGTGAAAAAATTTAATATTTGTATAATACAGAGAACTCTTTAGCAGAATGAGAGGAGGAAAAATCATTTAACTTTGAGAAAGAACTTCTTTCCTCACTGTATTTGGAACCCACACTCTGGCAGATGATATCTGCACTCTAGTTGTAACTCAGTGTTGAGAATATGGTATCCTAGCACTTGCTAAGCATTTGTGATTATGCTTAAGTAGTGGGCCAGTCAAGTCTCTAAATTTCCAGGTATAGATTAAATTCTACCTTGGACTAATGGTAAACACTTTCACTACTCTGCCAAACAATGTAATTAACTTTGATGGAAACAATGAATGTTCAACCCTGGAACAGTGTCCACTTTCTACTCTTTCTATGAGAATTATTGGAATGAAGGAAAACAAATGGCCCAGGAGCCTTTTAAGCGTCCTTATTTTTCTCTGTCACATCATTAAAGGTTCAATGAATCTCCAATTAAGTCTCCCCGGCTGCTGTCACCATTGTGATTGATAGATGTCCTTGGTTCACCCTCCATGGGACATGCCAGTGCACCAGGCCCCCACCTGCCACCATCAATTATCGCTCTCTTGTCATCAGTGCCCTCACTTGTCAATTTATTTGCCGCAAATCTAGTGAAGCTCTCTAATCAGGGAGCAAAAAGAAAAGCTATTCTTTACTTTTAATGGTGGACAGAAGAAAGTCTTAACAAACCTCACACTATTTAATCTTAGAGGAAACTTTGCTTTAGGCTTTTTCATTTTCTTTCTTTCACCATTCACCAAACTGGAGTAGAAATGGCATCACTGGGGATCAGGGCTGACTTATGAATGTGTTAACATCCAGTTAATGAAAGGTAAGGGGAAAAGGGGAGAATTTTAAAAATGCTTATAACAAAGAAATGTAGACTTTTGACCCTTTAAGAATCTACCAAGTAATTTCCAGGAAGAAAAAGAAAAACAAAATCATTCAATTTCTTTGTAAAACTGATAGCAAGAAACCCAGATTAGAACTGATTAAAAGGACAAAGCAGTTCTTTGGTTGTTTTTGGCAAACCTAGTAAACATGATAAATGTTAGTTGTCTCCTGCCCCACCTGTTTAATGTTTAAATGTGAACTGATCCTTGTGCTTGATAACTGATTACCTGTCTAGGACACTGCAATCTTCTGTCTATCAACAGAAAAATATAGCCTCCCCTGGAGTGCAGATATCCATTCTTGCCTTTGACCATGAACTGCTGTGCACGAACCCCCAGGAGGCTCAGGTGCCTCTGACAGGATCTATGAAGAAGAGATTGATTCCATCTGGATGCCTGTTAGACAATGACCTTTGACCTCTGTACCCAAAGCGACAACAAAAAAAATGCCAAATTTTATTCACCTCATGTCCCACAAAATACAGTTATTTTTCTAAAAACAGTTCAGAGGATTTTGCGAGGTTTTTCTTTTTTTCTTTTTCTTCCTATTGGACAGAGAGGAGAATAGAAAAGAGAAAAAAAAGAGGGGACATTTTATGGGATAAGGAAAGTGAAGTCTTTTCTTATGGGGATCATAGGAAATCATTTTTCTGGTCTAAAAATCTCCCAGGGATGATTGATCTTCTCCCTAGTTTATTTTACCACGTTGCAATTGCATTACTTACATTTTATTAAATATATATTCTAAAAAGATGGGTCTTATTCAAGAAAGCATGAAATGAGAAGGAAAGAGGGGAGAGTACCTCTTTATTCTCTATTTAAAATTGTCCTCTCTTGCTGTGGTCAAATCACAAAATATGAACAGGCACCTATACTGTCAAAATATTTGTGATGTAGGTCTAAGTGTCTACATGAGTAAGTAGATATTGAGTCAGTGTTTAGAGGACTATAGACTGCTACGATTTGATGACTATTGTACTCTGCAGTGTCATTGTATCAGTTCCTCTTAGGTCAATCTTCCCCAAGAAAAAGTGACAATGGCTAATAGCTCTAACATTTTTGCTTTTGTTTTTAATCTAAATTTTTCTTTACGTATTTCTTTAGAATTTTTCTTTACATATTTCTTTAGAAATGCAGTACTTGGGTGCAGTCTCAAAAATGACAGATGATCTCTGTTCATTTCCAAGGCTAACCATTCAGTATCACAGTAATTCAAGTCTATGCCCCAGGCACTAACGCCAAAGAAGAGGAGGTTGAACAGTTCTCTGAAGCCCTACAAGAACTTCTAGAACTAACACCCCAAAAAGATGTCCTTTACATCATAGGAGACTGGAATGCAAAACTAGGAAGTCAAGAGATATCTGGAATAACAGGTACAAAATGAAGCAGAGAAAAGGCTAACAGAGTTTTGCCAAGAGAATGCTCACTAGTCATACCAAACACCCTCTTCCAAAAACGCAAGAGATGACGTTACACATGGACATCACCAGATAGTCAATACCAAAATCTGATTGATTATATTATTTGCAGTTAAAGATGGAGAAACTCTATACAGTCAGCAAAAATGTTTAAGCAAGCTCCCAGAGCTGGTGATGGACAGGGAATCCTGGCATGCTGCAGTCCATGAGGTCACAAAGTGTTGGAACTGACTCAGTGACTCAACAGACTGATTTCTTTAGAAACAAAGTTTGTTTGTTTTTACCTATTAATGACTTACTTACTGCCTAGGGACTTACTTTTCCATATTTTAAAATATCTGTTGGATTAATAGCCACTGCTGAAAATGGGCTACACCTAAAAGAGGAATTTACACAAAGCAAAATTACCTATAAATGAAACCAAATTGTAAATAGCCTTAAGTATTTATCGCTGAATTTTGCACAGTGGTCAGTGTTCCACTGCTTCTTGCTAAATCGTGGAATTAGATTCAATACAGATCACCATGAAAATGTTTGGGCTTAGTGATTACAGGCCTGATTTTAAAAGCCTGTATTTCATTTCTCACATAGGCATTTCCAGCACAAGAGAGGGCAAATCAATCAGTATTTCAGTTGAAGCTTAATCCAGGTAATTTGGTGGCATGGTCACCAATAATAGTGTTGCCCACTTTATACAACCTGAGCAGTTTGGAAATGGAACAAAATTTCCATATCAGGATATATTTAGTTCACCCCAAGGTATCCAAAGCAACTGATTTTCCAGTTCATAATAATATTCATTTGAATAATTCCAAGAAGTTCTCCTACTTCCCTTAGGGGACTCTGACACTTGATTTTTCTTAGATCTGAATGTTAATGGAGATATTTGTCTTTGGTGATACAAATACCCTAGACCACATTATTCATTCTCATTACATATTATATTTCAAAACTTTTTTGATTTATTGTCTCCAAAAGTCTTCATTTTTTCTCTCTTTATTATATCAGAAAAAAAAAATGAACTATAAAAATAGCTCTCCTTTATCAACATAAAAGGGGCTTCCCTGGTGGCTCAGATTGTAAAGAATCCACCTACATTGCAGAAGATATAGTTTGATCACTGGGTTTGGAATGGCAACCCACTCCAGTATTCTTGCCTGGAGAATTCCATGGACAGAGTAGCCTAGCAGGCTACGGTCCATGGCCTCACAAAGAGTTGGATACAACTGAGCAACTAATACTTTCACTTTCATCAACATAAATGCTGTGATTCCATTATGCACTTGCTCTAAACGCTTTATTAAGCTTTTAACTACACAGACACTCCTATCATCTCAGATTTTCCTATACATAGCATGCATTACTTTCTGAATAGTCCATAGTAGAAAAGAAAGTTTGTTGTTGTTTGTTTTAATTTTAAAAACAATCATTCAAGTGACTGTCCTCATGATTCTGTGAAACCATTGTCAATTCTGTTCTGATATTTTCCTTGCTTAGCAAATGCTTCAGGTCCTTAAACACCAACCATTTTAATATTTATGGGTTCATTGTTTGCCCCTGAACTATTTCAAGGACCATCCATTTTTGATAACTGTACTTTCTGACTTTTTAGCCACAAGAGAAGCCCTCCTATGTAAGTAAGCAGTTCTGAGCCTGTATATGAGCTACAATTTCTAGCAAGCAGTAATTTCTTGGAATAATGCTTCTGGAACTTAATGTGTACACGAATCACCTGGGTATCTCGTTATAATTCAGTCCTTGAGGATGGGACCTGAGAACCTGTATTTTTAGTAAGCTCCTAGATGATACTGATACATTGATCCGTGGACCACACTTCAAGATACAACATGTTAGAACATGCCCAGGAGACTTTTTTCCGCTAGTTTGCAAGATGACCAGTATACCCTGACCTGTGTGATTGGTTTGCTGAATTTTCTAGATTAACCTAATCAAGACATTGAATATTCAGACTTCAGACTCCTTTTTAACTCTAAACAACACATAGTAAAATTATTTTTAACAGTAAATATAAGGTTTACATTTTAAAACTAGAATCTCTAAGAAACAACACAAGCAGAGTAGTTACTAAATCTCTGACAAAATTTTTTATTTTTTCTTCTGCCCCATAACAGTGCTTTTTTTTTTTTTTTGGCCACACATCTTGCAGCATCTTACTTTCCTGACCAGGGATCAAACAATCCAGGCCTCGGCAGTGACTGCGCTGAGTCCTAACCACTGGAAAGCAAGGATTTCCCAATAGTGCTTCTCAGATATCAGTACCTACAAGAATCTCCAGAGGAGTTTATTAAAGGGTTAAAGGGGCAAATTAAAAAAATCCAAATCTCCAATGCTGACGCAGTAGGATGGAGGAGAGCCTGAGAACCTGGATTTTTAACAAGCACCTCAAGGTGATCCCTGCACAGGTAGTGAGCAGACCACTCTGAGAAACACAGCCATATGATGATGAAACACTTTTGAACCACCTGAAAAGCATTTTAATTTGGATTTAATATAGACTACATCACATCATTGACTCTTTAGGTCCGAGACTGAGACATTATCTGTTCTAGGTAAATACCCACTAAGTTGTAGTGAATCCTTTTGTCAGCATGCATAAAGGAAGTCATTAATGTGCGTTTAACTGTTGTGGATTGGAAAATACAATGCTCCTTTTTAAAGACAGCCGAGCTGCTTGAAGGTAGAATAAATATTTCATCTGGCCTCATAGCTAAATCTTAAAACTTTACTTATTCAACCTCAGCTTTTATTGCTGCTGCTGCTAAGTCGCTGCAGTCGTGTCCGACTCTGTGCGACACCATAGACGGCAGCCCACCAGGCTCCCCAGTCCCTGGGATTCTCCAGGCAAGAATACTGGAGTGGGTTGCTATTTCCTTCTCCAATGCATGAAAGTGAAAAGTGAAAGTGAAGTCGCTCAGTTATGTCCGACTCCTAGCGACCCTATGGACTTCAGCCTACCAGGCTCTTCCATCCATGGGATTTTCCAGGCAAGAGTACTGGAGTGGGGTGCCATTATTAAGATACTATAAAATAAGCTCACGAGAGCCAATGAGCTGAAGGCATCAGAGGATTCTTTCAGCAGATGTGTTTCAATTATAAGATGCCAGTCAAATACTATACTGAAAGGTAAGTAGCATTTCCATCTAGAAAAGATTGTTTCGAACTTGTAATTTCTCTTAATTTGATTTCAGGAGAAAAAAGACACATAAAAGAGAAACCATCATTCACAGAACACAAATAATACCAGGCAAAATTAAGACATTACTCAATTTGTTTGATGGGCCTGGGAATAGGATAAAGCCAATGACTTTCTACTGTGCATGATAATCTAAGAGAGAGACAAAAGAAAAGAAGTGTTTGTGCTACACTTGAACCTTGAGAAAAATCACAGAAGTAGAACAAGGAAAATGCTGTGAAAATAACTTATATTAGTAATTAACTTCTCCATGGGTCATTTAACCTAATATTTCAAATATCCCAAATACAGTCACGAACCCAGAGTAGTAAAAAGAGGTCTCTGAATGTCAAAATACCTAATAGAGTCAACTGGCATCATTTATGGTTTGTATTTGAGAGTGAGGACCGTACATCCTGACTTGAAGCTTATTTATTTTAATTTTAGGTACAATCTAACAAGCTATCTACTGGGTTTTCTCAAACTTTCAGATCAGCATTTTCCATTGAAAATATTCTGTCTAATAAATTGGACAGCCTAATTCACTTCATCTCCTTACAATCACAGACCAAGAATAGAAAGATGCTGAATGAATAAAGAGATACACACAAATAAAGATATATGCACACAAGGTTACATGTGTATAATATTAAAACTGAGATTCTATATCACTTGCAGTTCCAAAAGGGTATTTGTGAGAATTAAATTACAATTTTTAAAAGAGTTTTGAATTTTGCCTGGCTAACTATTGCTGTTATCATCATTATTGTTATTACATGGCAATAAAGAGTTGACCTTTAGTCATGTAACTGGATTCACATTTGGATTCCAAGCTTTGCTTAGTGTTTCACTTTGGGCAACTGGCTTAACCACTTTAATTCTCAGTTTTCTCCTCTGTACAATCATAGTGTTCACTTCATAGGGTTGTGATAAAGTTTAAGTATCAAAATACAAAGTTCTTAGCCCTGCGCGTGGCACAGAAGTGCACAATAATAGTTAGCTGTTATTACTGTTAGATGTGTAGTTAGAAAGGAAGGATTTTAATGCAGATGAGAAAACCAAAGCTCAAAGATGTTCAGTAATGTGTTCAAATTTACAGATATTAACTGAATGAATCAGGAGTCAAGTGCAAGCCTTGCAGAAGACAAGAGTCACACTCTTTTCTCTGTGCCAGGCTCCCCTCTTATCAGTCTCAACTGCACTTTGAAGATGTATATTCAGCAATTACCAGTTTTTAAAGTGTATAATGTACTCAGTAAATATTTATAGACTGGTCTTCACCAGTAGAACCATACTTGGAAGTCAGCATTTGAAAGGTAACATTTCCAAGACCCCAGGAAATTCCCTTCTCCACAGATAAATAAAAATTCACACTTCACCTGTACGTTATTGCCTGGCATTCCACAATTAGTGATTCTCTTCTTTGTTTCTCTAAACACATAAGTATCTGATATCTATCATTTACTTTAATGTGTACTTTAATGTGTAGTGAGTTTATCATATTTGTTTTTCGTTTCATTTATTGCTACTATTGTTGTTGATTTCTGTTGAATCTAAAAGTAAATTTTGAGTAAGTTACTTAGGATCTAATAAAAGTAAAGAAAAGGCTAACAGGTTGAGCCTAAACTCTTTAATACGATTTCTAAGACTTCACATAACCTAGCTTATGCTTATTTCCAAGACTACCTCTTCTGCTATTCCCTCCCTCTCACTTTATATGGGAGAATGTATTATTGTTCCCAATTAGTCTCTGCCCTTCCATTAAGAGGAATATAACATCTCTGTCCATCGCCATGGGACTTGCAGTACTCCCTAGGGGAGGGGAGTACTTCCCTGCTCCTCTCCATATCAGCTTGGCCAAATGTTTGCTTAATCAATGGAATATGAGTCAATGGGAGTGTGACTTCATCATTCCTATCTTTTCCCTCGATCGTGAGTATGTCATGTCCAATTAGGGACTGTCCCTCCAGACTTGGTCCTGAAGTGAACTCAGTGAGTAGCACCACCACTCAATAGCAGATCATCTACAAACAAGTGTGACCAGTTAAACTTTGTTGTAACAACCAACTGAGATGGTCGGGTTGTTACTATACCATAATTGTGAAAACTGAGTAAGTCAACACTTCATCCACACTAAGCTACTTTTAAGTCCCTTATTATGTCACACTTTCCCACACTTCTTGGCATTTATACTATCATTTTCTTTTGCTTAGTCATACTTGTTCTCCATTTTTTGACTGTGTATTTCATTTGGTCCTTATGCCTCAGCTGGTAAACCTTTTCTGATCCTCCTAGACTATGTTAAATGCCCTTCTATATGCTCCATAGCACCTGGGCCTTCCCTATCATAACACACCATGCTGAACTGCAAATGCCTGTTTATTGATCTATATTTCTCTTGAGACTTTGAGCTTCAAGAAAGAAGGGACAGCATCTGTTGTGTCTTGGTTGTTCCCTCACTGTCAAGACTAGCTCCTGGTTCATAATCACCTCACAGAACTGACTGAATAAATGAGCAAATGAACAGGTAAGAGAGTAAGATGGAGCATCGTGAAAACATTAAACATGGAGTCTTCAGACAGCTTGGATTCAAATACAGGCTCTTTCACCTCTTAGCAGAACTAGCTACATAATTTATGGAGCCCGAAGCAAAATAAAACTGTGAGGCCCCATGTTCAAAAATGACTGAGAATTTCAATGGCAACAGCAGACCATTAAACCAAGCATAAGGCCTTTCTAAACATGGACCCTGTGTAACTGCACAGGTCACACACTCATGAAACCAACCCAACCGCTGCCTCGCTGTGTAAACATAGGCAGCAAACCTCTGAATGGCTCAGTTTCCTTGCATGTAAAAAGACTAAAATAGGATTGCTATGAGAATAGAATAAATTAATATAATAAAGTCCTTATGATGGTAAATCCTACAGAAGTACTATTAACATAGATAGAAGAAACTATTGATGTCAAAGCAAATTTTGATTATTTCCAATTTTGCCTAAGGTTTTCTACAAGCTACAGGAGAATATCCAGGCTGACCAAGTAATCAAAGGTCTCAACTGGAGGCGATTCTGATCCCTAGGGGACAACTGACAATGTTTGGAGACAATTTCAGTTGTCACAACTGGAAAGTGATTCTGGCATCTAGTGGAGAGAGAGACCAGAGATGATGCTGAAATCCTGCAAAGCCCAGGACAGTTTCCACAGCAAAGCATTATCTAGTCAAAAATGTCCAAAGCAACAAGGCTGAGAAACCCTGATTTGGAGATTGATTTCTGGGCTTCTGAGGAAAAATTACTGAATTTTTCAGTTTCTCAGTTTCTTCATCCATAAAAGACCACCGATAACACCTGAGCCTACCCACTTTGCAAAGATGTTGTAAAGATAAATTTAGGAGCAAAGAGCCTAGCTCTCAGAGGGGAAAAGGTACTATTACAGCCCGAGGTGTTATTATCAAGCTGTGCAGCCACTTGCACTCTCAGGAAGCCAAATGTTCTACTTGGAAATGATAATTTCCCTCCACTAAATGAGCATTTTACTTCCCAGAGGGAGTAATTTTATTCACCTTTTGCCATCATCGGATGGGGCCCATTACAGCTGTTGTTCTCCCCTTACTTGAAATTTCGTAACACACATAACAGAACCTCTCCTGGAGGAAAGCACAGCCCTGCAGTAACAAGCTACACACACGTGCCCACGTGTAAACAATCTGCTAACCCAACTGGCTGTGGGTGTTTATAAACACCGTCCTCATATCTGTAAACGTTTCAATGAGAGTATTCAGTAAGAAGAAAAAATAATGTTCTTTGGAGTCATCCTTCACACTAGCCACTCTTCCAAATTTCAGTGTGAGTTAGCAGATAAATGGTAAAGCACAATGCTGAGTTTCTATTAATTAAATGACTACCTTAGATACTATTTGGAATGGCAAGAGGTGATGGGGTGGTGAAAGAACAAGGAAAAGTTCAAGCAGAGAAAGAAAATCCTCAGGAACCACAAATGCATTTGGATAATACTCTCAAATGCCTCAAATGTGTAATTAATCAATAGTTTGTGCGTAAAGATTGCACTGCTTGCATGAAATCAGAATGAAACCACATCATAACAATTAGAAGGGGCTAATGTCAGTTCATGAGCCCCAGATGTTCAGATCAATCACTTTCTAACAAAGTCTGTGTTCACAAAATAATCCCAGGATAGAAAGCACTAGCTGGGGAAAGATTTACCTAATACCTACCTATTTACCTACTGTGTCAGCATCCTGCTTTTTTCCTCCTTCTTTGTCTGATAGCAGATTAGCAGAGCTGCCACGGGCGTGCTGTGCAGACCATTGAAGGTGAGAGTTGAGAAGAAGAGAGCCGCTGAGAGCTCCAGAGCATGAATCAACTTATCAAGCTCTGTCAGTGACTGCACGGGGGAATCCATGGATACGAGAACACCTATGGCTTCCTCTGTGACCAGCACAGGTAGAGTGGGCAGGAAATAGCAGTGATGACAGCAAGCACTGTGGAAGGTTTCAGGTGCTCTGGGATCAGGATAAAGGTCTCAGCTTTCCACTTCTTCAGTGTTGGCCCTACTCCTGTTGGGTGTTACAAGGACAGGACCCTGGGGTGCAATAGAGGTGGAACAAGACAAGGGCCAATACCTGGCTTCCAACATTCAATCATCTCCAGACATTTACCCCAGATACTGAATTATCTGAGACTCAATTTCCTCCTCTGTAAAAGGAGGCTAATAACCCTTATCTGATAGAGCTATTACAAAGATTTTTTATAAAAGAGTTTGTGGGTAGAAAAATTTCCTAATGCTTAACATGTAGCTGTCACTCAACAGATGCTTATATATTCACTTATAGAAAAACTTTTTTTTTCCTACTTAGGATTAGCAACCTTCCTACGAAATCCAATTTAAAACTTACTCCTTTCCTCAGACTCATAGACATAGAAAACAGGCTTGTGGTTGCTAGGGAAGGGGGTGGGAATAGGGTGGGTAGTTTGGGGTTGGTAGATGCAAACTATTACATTTAGAATGGATAAACCACAAGCTCCTAATGTATAGCACAGGGAACTATATTCAATAGCCTATGATAAGACAAAATGGAAAAGAATGTTGGAAAAGATTGTTTTAAAATAATGTTAAAAAAAAAATTTACTCCTTTCCTGAAACTATCCGTGACCAGCATTCCTTGATTCAGCATTCAAGACTCTCTTCTACATCACATTTCATTTTTCATCAGGTACTCTGTTGGCACTACTGTACTTTTCTCCAGTTGCTGATACATCTATCTGTGAGGTCCATCAATTCAGCATTTGCACATGCCCCACCTAGGCCACAAGCAATGCTGAATTTCTGTTGACTGTAACTGACCTTTACCTGTCCTGGAGTTGTAAATAAGAAGACCTAAGTAATGGCTGTCAGTTGGGTAAACCTCTACGTGACCACATTACTTGGCTCGGTTGAGGCAAAAACAAGACTGAATTGATTCCTTCTCACCACACTTTCATGCCTTGGAGAGGGAAATGGCAACCACTCCAGTGTTCTTGCCTGGAGAATCTCAGAGACGGGGGAGCCTGGTGGGCTGCCGTCTACGGGGTCGCACAGAGTCGGACATGACTGAAGCAACTTAGCAGCAGCAGCAGCACCGCAGTTTGGATACAGAACCTGAGGCCACACTGGAGTGAAGTTAGAAGGAACAGAGAGTAAAGAAAGTGGAAGGATTCTGCTGATTTAGACTCCCTTCCCCCTATCTATGTAAAGCATGTTGATGTCTCTACTACACAACTTTTTCTCGTTTCCTATAAATTTAATGTTTTGAAAATCCACTTTTAGGTATGTGTTACCATGAACACTGATTCAATTACAGTGAAGTGAAGTGAAGTCACTCAGTCGTGTCCGATTCTGCGATCCCATGGACTATAGCCTACCAAATTCCTCCGTCCATGGGATTTTCCAGGCAAGAATACTGGAGTGGGTTGCCATTTCCTTCTCCAGGAGATCTTCCCAACCCAGGGATTGAACCTGGGTTTCCCGCTTTGTAGGCAGATGCTTTACCATCTGAGCCACCAGGGAAGTTTGATTCACTAATTAATGATACTTAATTTTGCATAAACTTTATTTCCCCTGCACTTGATATGCAGAGTCAAGTGAACAAACAATCCAAAAAAAAGGGAACATTTATCATATCATCAAACAAGCAAGACTTACTATTTCTGTCAAATACATTACGTTAAACTACCAAGATCAGTCCTGGGTGTTCATTGGAAGGACTGATGTTGAAGCTGAAACTCCAATACTTTGGCCACCTGATGCGAAGAGCTGACTCATTTGAAAAGATTCTGATGCTGGGAAAGATTGAGGGCAGGAGGAGAAGGGGACAACAGAGGATGAGATGGCTGGATGGCATCATCAACTTGATGGACATGGGTTTGGGTGGACTCTGGGAGTTGGTGATGGACAGGGAGGCCTGGCCTGCTGAGGTTCATGGGGTCGCAGAGAGTCGGACAGGACTGAGCGACTGAACTAAACGGAACCATGTGGCATTCAAAACCTAAATTGCTGAACACATGATAGTGAGTCCCTGATTTGCCAACAGGGTCTTTTTTAACACCACTCAGAACCAGCTGAGAAGTCCTTTTTCTAGCCTCTTTATTCTTTTCTTTTCTTTTCTTTCACATCTGTCTGCTAGAGAAGTAATTCTTAGACATTCTACTCAAAGTAGTCATATCAACCTCTTTCAGATGTTGACAACTGAACATTGTTGCTGCTTTTACTAACTCATTTTGTTAAGAAACAGAATCTTTTAAAAAAATATAAAATAAAGGCAAAAGAAAGAAGAAATTTTCAGTCTTACATTTGAGCTATGATTAGCTGTTTTGTTGGAGTCTTACTTTTCCAGAGGCTCCCTATGTATCCCTTCCCCAGTGTTCAGATAGAGAGCCTGATAGAACTGCCCTCCCAGCCCCCAAAACCAGCTGCATAATTAATAGCAATTAACCCTGAGTGCAGTTCAACAAAGCGACACAATACTCAATTTTGCCCCCATTCCCAACAATTCAGTCAGAATTCTAACTCTGTAATGTCAAGAGATACTAAAAACAGGGACTACTGTCAGCACTGACAGAGAACATTAAAAGAGTAAACTTAGATTCAATTCAAGGCTTAGGCTGGCTGTTGTTTCAAAGATGCTTCATCCATTGCTAATAAAAGCAATGCTTCAGTGACTAGATTATCTGTCTAATGACAGGATTAAAAGTCAAAGATTACAGCATTATAAAGAAGAGTTGTTTTGTTTTGTTTTTTAATCTACCTACCATGCCATGTGACATAAATGACCAACTCATCTGTGACTAATGCAAGACAGCAATCAGTGCCAATCATGTCCTGCTGCTATCAGGCAGAGTTTACAGTTCACCTGGCTCCCCCAAGAGATAGCAGCAGTCAGATGCTGTCCAGCTGCCCCCTTCCAGCTTCTACCTCTCACACTCAGCACCAAAAGAGCAAGGTTGCTAGAAAAGCTCCCAGCCAATCAGCAGAGTTCAGGCCAGATGGCGAGTTTTGCTGCAGGGGAAGCTAATGGCCTCGACGGTGAGATCATCCTCCAGTCTTTCTGGAGAGGAGACTGTGCTATTGAATTAGCGTTGCAAAGGATCCTCTTTCAGTTTAATCAACATTTGCAGAAGAAGGAATTAGATTGTACAGTCTGTGAATGCAGCTAACCACCTTGCACAGTCAGACACTGCTGCTCCTGATCACTATGGAGAGTGCACTTTATTTGTACAGTCAGGTCAGGTCCAAGTGCATATTTATCATCAGTGATGATGGTTTATTTCAAAGTCAACATAAAACAGCCTTCTAAGTCCAGGCTCAGAGTAATAGCTAAAAGACAAAGACAGTTGTTTCCTGGTTGACCTTGAAATTTTGAATTGTTAAAATCTGTAGAATCCTTTGAAATTTGTGAAATCTGTTGAGTCTGTTCCTCTTCTAATCAAGAAGCATCTTCTTTTCAGTCTGAGATTGTGTAGCTCAGATGGCTGGAATACAGTCCTATTGCCTTTGTCCTATCCTATCGCCATGACTTTCACCCCTATAGCTAGCCAAGGAAATTCCTATTCCTGTTCACAAGTAGTTTGGATGAAATTGTTCAAACCTGTAGTTATTCTTGGGAGAGAGGAAAAAAAAAAGGCAATATTAAATAACTGTTTTGCCACAGGCAGCAGCGTTGTGTGTTGTGTAAGTTGAAGGGTCTTACTATACTAAATAGAAAGAGATCCATTTGAGATCTCTGAAAGACTGATTTTACATGTCTTCAGTGAATTCTGATCTTCAAGTGCAGACATCTGTACACAGTAAGCACTTAATAAATGCATGTTAAGTAAATGAGTAAAAAACTTTTATCACTTCTGTTCAATATCATGGAGGGAAGAGAGGAGGCACATTGTGTTATAATATAACTATCATATAAATCTAGCACAACTGCAGCATATGATATTAAATCCAAATATCTGAACTATTTAAGGGAAGTTAGTTTTAAAGAGAAGTATACTAGTCTTCTATACAGCAAGATTTATCTCCTTGCAAAGCACAGTAATCAACTCTTGCTAACGGAAATTTTAAATCTGAATCAAAATCACATTTTTTATTTCCTCTTTCCGGTAGTTCATTTCCACAAATTGCAGCCTGGGGAGCAGGAAAGACCAGAGGCGGGCCAAGAGAGCAGCATTTAGAGCATCATCTCCACCACCAGCTGTCTGTCCTACTCTGTCTGTTCTCCCTCACCTTGCTTAAATGAACAGGGGCAAATGAACACAAACAGTCAAGCACAGGCTGAAAAATTTAGAGAAGTCACTGGACTGGGGATTAAGAAAATTCCAAATCCCAGAAAGCACGAATTGGGTTAGATAGCAGCTGAAAGCCTTTTAACAAGATGGGAGGGATTTCATTCCAGTAAAATTCAGGATACCTGATTCCTTCCTAATCTCTGCAGTATACAAATATAAATATTTTCCAGATATAAATGAGCAAAATATGTAAACAGGAAACTCACAAATAATTCCAAATTAAGTCTGAAACATAGCTCATATTTTAAATAAAAATTTGTTATCTATAAAGTGAAAATTAAATTAAAATGAAGTGATTTTTCATATTAACATTTTTACTCAAAAGACAAATTTCAAAAACTGATTACTGTCTTATTTAAAATCTAAATCAGTACACATTATAAGAAAGTGGCTAGTTTAAATTATGATATTGTTAGGCCCAAATTGTTTATTTCAAATAAAAGAATATATACTGTAAAGTTTCTAATTTTATTGAATAGGCATAATTCTGATATTTTATATATGTTCACTAGTTAGTTATCTTTACTTATCTTTCATTACAACTGAAGATGCATGGAAAAGAAAAGTGTAACCTCACATAATCAGTCATCTCTATCATCATAGACATCACTAATCATCACCATCATCACAGAAAGCCAATATTTATTGAACATTTTCTAAGTACCAAGAACAATGTTTACAAAATTCCTATAAATTAGAGATTATTTTTATTGTAACTGACCCGAAGTCACAGAGCTTGCTAGTATAGAACAGGGATTTAACTCAAGTCCATCTTACTCCAAAGTCCATGCTTGTGCTGATAACTAAACATGCAACACACTTTAAAGAACAAGAAAACGTAATATGAAATGCAAAGAGAAAATACATTCTTTACACAAAATAGTAATAGAATAAAGCCAGCTATTCACTGGGAATATAATTGGTTCTTTTTCCTATTTGGGTATATACTGAAGTTGGATAATTAGAAACAATTTCTGTCATTTATCTCTAAATAAATAAAATCCATTCCCCCTTAAGAGCTGATTGATAATGGTCAAACAGTCCTTGTTGAAAGTAAGTGAAAGTATTAGTTGCTGAGTCATGTCTGACTCTTTGCAACCCATGGAATCAACCAGTCTCTTCTCTCCACGGAATTCTCCAGGCAAGAATAAGGGAGTGGGTTGCCATTCCCTTGTCCAGGAGATCTTCCTGACCCAGAGATCAAACCCGGGTCTCTCGAATTGTAGGCAGATTCCCTGAGTCACCAGGGAAGCCCACAGTCTTTGTTAGTGGTTCTTACATTTTAAAATAACTCATTGAGACCCCTAAACGTTGGTGACAGATTTGCTGCTGGGTTACCACCCCCCCACCTTAGCACAATACCTGAGTATGCCACATAGGTAAAAGGAAAGCATGAAGATCTGAAAAACCAAAGATCCTGAGGAATCACTGGGGAGATAAAAGGTTGTTGCAACTGGATGTTGAGAGAAAAAGTCTGGGGTGGATGGGGGCTGACTACCACAGGAGAAGGATGGGTGCCTTCCCACAAAAACAACAAACTGAGCAATTTAACCTGAGATCAAAGTAAATATAAATGTAACATATATGAAAAACATAAAATAAGCATAATCATATTTTAAAGATTTAATAAATAAGGTTAACTTGAAGTAACAGAAAGTGTTCTTAAAAAAAGAACAAAGTGAAACTACAGGTAGGAAAACAGTTGCCTATGGGAGAAGGAGGAAACAGGGTGAAGTGATCATGGATAGAAAGTAAACCTAAACATATTTTATTGTATAGATTAATTTTGACATGATGTACATAATTATAAAACTAAATAAAAAAGCAATCTAAAATTTTTAAAGCAAAATTAAATGAACAAACCTAAAGATATATTCAGTTTGTGCATAATCAGAATGAGAGAAATCCTTCCTAATGACACTAGGACAAAGAAAATTGGCAATACATCCTTGGAGTAATGTATCCTAAGGGCAAAAAGAATAGAAAACAAAAGAAAGCAATTTTTAGTAATCATAGTATAGGTAGTAGTATTGATAGTCTATGACTATGGCAGCAGTATTTTAGAATAAAGCAAATAAAAATTGCCTTAGTATAGAGATAGCGGAATTAGGAACATGGGAAAAGAAGAAATCAATGTAAATGGAGTTAAAGTAAAAATCGTATAGTCCTAAATTTGAATTGGGAGTACAAATATGAATTCATAATATATTTGATCCTAAAAATATATGTATGTATTTCCTAGCTCTAATAAAGACCAACCACAGGCTCCCTTGGTGCCCATCCTGTGGTCTCTAAATACCACCTTTTATTAAAAGAAACCACAGCTTGTTAAAGAAATATATGATATGAGATCTGGACTAATAAATATATAAAAAATGAACTTGAAATATATTGCTCTATCAGTCATTAAACAAGGACATTATTGCAGACTTCTGAGATTGAGCCAATGGCACTTAAGAATCAACTGAAGAGGCCAAAAATAGAGCAATATGAACAATAAGAAAAATAATTACAGTGCATTTAAAGATATAAAATATATTTAAATCTATTAATATTTGTATAAAATATTTAGTATGAAACAAAATAAAAACAACCTCACTTGTCACCTTTGGAAGACACCAGGTATTAGAATTAGGAACATGGGAAAAGAAGAATTTAATGGTTTAAACAGAAAGAAAGGAGCAAATATTCTTCCTTTCCTATATTAATTAACTTCAGAAGAGGGAAGTTTTCTCATTATTGAATATTAGTTTCCTAGAGCTGCTATTAAAAAAAAAAAAAGTGACAAACTGGGTGGCTTGAAACATAAGAAATTTATTCTCCAAAAGTTCTGGAAGCCAGAAGTCCAAAATCAAGATACTGGCAGGGCCATACCTCCTCCAGAACCCCTTGTCTCTTCCAGCTTCTGGTAGCACCAGGCATTCCCTGACTTCAGGCAGCATAACTTAAATCTCTGCTTCTGCCTTCATACAGTCATCTTTGCTCCATGTCTGCATCTAAGTCGGTATCCAAATTTCCCTCTTCTTATAAAAATGCCAGTCATACTACATTAATCACACACTCCAATGACATCATTTTAACTTGATTACATATGCAAAGACTCTACTTCCAAATAATATCACATTAGGAGTATTTTTTCTTTTCTGGAACCCCTGAGTTTCCAAATGAATTTTAAGATCAATTTGTCAGTTTCTGATCACAATTGCATTGAATCTATAGATCAATTTCAGGAATATTTTCATCTTAAGAAGATAACTCTTCCAATCTATGCACATGAAGTGTCTTTCCATTTGTTTAGATCTTCTTTCATTTCATTCAGCAATATTTTATCACTTTCAGAGTATAAAGTTTCATTTATCTATTAATTTATAATTATTTAACTCTTTTGTACCCCATTTAAAATGAAATTGTTTTCTTAATTTCATTTTTTGATTGGGCATTGCTAGTGTAGAGAAACAGTTGGTTTTTGTATATTGATCTTGTATCCTGTAGCCTTGATGAATTAGTTCTAAAAGGTTTTAATGGGTTCTTTATATGCAAGATCATGTCATCATCTACAAATAGACGTAATTTTGCTTTTTCCTTTTCAATTTGAGTGCCGGTCATTTCATTTTCTTGCCAAAATTTTCCTGGTTAAAACTTCTAGTTATACATTGAAAAGAAACTATATCTATGTCTTGTTCCTGATCTAAGGAGGAATGTATTCCATTTTTTGCCATTCGGTATTATGTTAGCTGTGGGTTTTTCATAGACAGCCTTTATCAGGCTGAGGAAGCTACCTTATACTCCTAGTTTGTCAAATGTTCTTACCATGAGATGGTGTTGAATTTTATTAAATGCTTTTTCTGCATCTATTGAAATGATCATTTTTTTTTATTCTTTATCTATTGATATGGTACACTATGAGTGAAAGTCATTCAGTCGTGTCTGACTCTTTGTGATCCCATGGATTATACAGTCCATGGAATTCTCCAGGCCAGAATACTGGAGTGGGTAACCTTTGCCTTTTCCAGGGGATCTTCCCAACCCAGACATCGAACCCAGGTCTCCCTCATTGCAGGTGGATATATTCTGATGTTAAACCAATTTTGTTCTCCTGGGACAAATCTCATTTGGCCTTAGTGTCTAATTATTTTTCTATGCTACCAGATACATTTCCTAGGATTTTGTGGAGCATTTTTGCATTTATTTTCAAGAGAGATAGTAACATGTAGGTTTTTTTCCTTGTTATGTCTTTGCCTGGTTTTCTTACCAGAACAATTTATATTCTTAATATAAAAGTTTAGATGCCTTTCTATTCAGATCAAGAAATCACCATATGCCCACAAATACCATTACGATTTAATGTAATAGTGGAGGACCTTGCCAATTCTTTAATATGACAAAAAGGTGAAAGAGTTTTAAGTACTGAAAGGGGATAAATTAAACTTTCATTATTTGCAGATGTTATCATTATTTACATAGACACTGAGATACATCAATATGCATACTGTTAAAAAAATAATATGAATACTTAACAATATTGCAAGGTAAAAGTTCAACTTAAAAAATGAATACTATTCATCTATACCAGTAATGGCTAACTGGAAAATCTTGTGCAATCTGATATATCATCCAAAATAGTAGCACAAAATTTAAATAATCTAAGATTTATCAAATAATATTATAAATCAATTAAAACTCTATTAAATCATATGAAATTAATTACATATTTTGTCTTAATGAGGCATAAAGAAAGATTTGAAAAACTAGAACTACATATCCCATTCATGGATATCATGAGTTAACATATATTAGGTCAATTATTTCAGATTAATCCAAATATTTAACACAATTCTGATCAACATTATAGCCACATGATTTTCACATTTATATGAGAGAGTAAACAACATAGAATAACTAAACCAACTTAGAAAAATTATAGTGGTGAATCATTTTACCAAATATTAAGGCATACTACAAAACCCATAATGAAAAATACATATGATGCTTACTCAGGAGAAAAAAAACAAAACAACGGTATAAAATAATGTTTAGAAGTAGAATCACAATTTTTCCTCTTACATTTAGATCTTTAATCAAATTGAAAGACTATATTCATGGTGCCAGGTAGGCATTCAATGACCATTCTCCCATGGTCATTGCAGCATTATTCACAATAGACATGATATGGCAACAACCTAAGTGTCCATTTATTTTTCTGCATTTATTGAGAAAGCTATCCCTACACCATCCATCAAACAATCTGTCCTTCCCCCAACTGGCAGCTGTATCATGTATCATATTTTTATATACACATGGAATACTAACCTATGCCAATTTGTAAATTTAGGGAAATGGGAATATTTGTAAAATAATAATTTTCTAGTATTTTATACTTTTATTTCAAAGGCCCAATCTCTATAAAATTGCTGTTAAAATGTTTAGGTACGCAATACTTGGGCAGAAGAACTAGGCAGACATTTTTCCAAAGAAGACAAACAGTCAACAGATATGGCAAAAGGTGCTTAACATCACTAATCATCACAGAAATGAAATCAAAACCACCTCACACCTGTGAGAATGATTAACATCAAAAAAGATAATGGATAACAAGTGTTGACAAGGATGTGAGAAAAGGAAACTCGGGTAAATTGCTGATTGGCATGTAAATTGGTGCAACCACTATAAAAACCAGTATGGAGGTCCCTCTCAAAAAATTAAAAATAGAACTACCATACATTCCAACAACCCCACTTCTGGATATATACTGAAAGGAAATGAAAGCAAGATCTCTAAGAGATATCTGCACTCCCATGGTCATTGCAGCATTATTCACAATCGACATGATACGGCAACAACCTAAGTGTCCATCAATGGATGAATAGATAATGTGATGTGTCTATATATACAATGGATTATTACCCAGACACGAGAAAAGAAGAAATACTGCCATCTATGACAACACGGATAGATTAAAGGGCATATTCTCAGTGAAATAAGCCAGACAGAGATAGCTGAATAATACAAGGTATCACTTACACGGAGAATCTTAAAAAAAAAAAGTCAGACTTTTAGAACAGCAGGTGTCAAGGGCTAGTAGGCGAGGGAAACAGATATTTTGGTAAATGGGTACAGACTTTCAGCTATAAGATTAATGAAGTCTGAGGATATAATGTAAAATATGATGACTATAATTTATAATACTATTATATTAGTGAAATTTGCTCAGATAGTAGAACTTAAATATTCTCACTCAAAAAAAGATAAATATGTGAGGTGATCGATGTATTAATTAACTAGATGGTGGAAATCCTTTCACAATGTATACAAATATCAAATCACTATGGTGAAAACTTTATAAATATCTTACAATTTTGTCAATTACATGACAATAAACTTGAAAAATAATGTCCACGTACATACACCATTAAGATGACACAAAGAAAAATCTCTTAATAAAACCAAGTACACTGATAGCTGAAATTCCTAGTATTGTCAAGAGTATTTCTAATTCATTTATTTCATTATTCAAAAGTTTTTGTTAAAGAAAACCATACATGAACTAATTATAAACTATACATATTTAGAAAAAAATCTTATTTTTTAAAAAAAGACTTTGAACCAGATACGAGTTAAAGAAATTTCTTGTGTTGAAACATCTAAACCCTAATTTAGCATCTACCACCTTAGGAGAACATCTGTTCCCTGCATTCAGTAGATATATTGAGTATCTCCGTGTGTTGGGTAATGGTGGTACAAAGTGGTCCTCCCTGAGTTCAGAGGCCATGGTAAAACAGCTATTACTTACTGTTTTACCATGTATTAGTATTAACACTGTACTATTAGCATCAGTATTAGCACTGTAAGTGTTAGGATACCATTAAGCATAGAGATCTCGGAAAGCACCAAGGAGATCATCTAACGTTGCCTGGCATTGATGGTCAAGCTGCGGAAGTAAGAACAGTTAGTCCTATGAAGTAGTTAGAGAAGGGTACCCCAGGCAGAGGCAATATAAGCACAAAACCAGAAATCAGAGACAGCATGGACACTAAGAGAACAGAAAGGAGATAGGTATGGCCTAGAGGTGAGTACGATATGTTCAACTTTTACATGATGCAAGCATCCATTTTATATTTAGAAGTCAACGTGGCTGAAAGCAACGCTTTTCACTGCATACAGTGCAACTGTAGAACGGTTTAGCTTGGAATGTCTGCCTTGGATCTCTATTTACCAAAGTAATAAAGGGATACTGAAATGGGATCTTGAGGCTGATGAAACATACACTAATTACACATGCCTTCAGTGCCACACTTTTATACATTGATAGATCATTCCTTGGAACAGTTTGAGAATCAAGGATTAAAGAACAACCCCCTAACTTAAATGTATTCAGCTCTAAAAGATACTGGAATCTTAGCAACAAGATGGTAGAAAAAGGTAAGGAAGCTACAAATGGATGGGAATAATACAAGACAACTGATATGCATGAAGGACTGAACTTCAGAAGAGGTGCAAATTAGAACAATTCAGCACATCCAATATAGTGGGTGGGAAGCCCAGGTAATTTTCAAAACCTGGCAATACTTAAGGTTAGACAGGTAATTCTCAATTTAATCTGGATTTGACATTAATAGTGATAAAAGGACCCAGGCACCATGGAAAAGGAACAAATGGTGGCAAGAGATATCTATATTGTGTCATAGCCCTAAACTAGAATAATGAGTTCCCACTAGGAGAACTCAAGAAAAAAAACAAGGAAGTCAAACCAAATACCTAGTCACATAAATTTGGAAAATACAATTGAGGATTTCAAAGACCTGTCTCTCAAGTAACATAGGAGCCCAGGATTAACTTCGTATGCTATGAACACCAGGCTTAGAACAGCATGGCAAATAAGAACTTCCGCCTGTGGGTGACCATGGGCTTCCTGAAGTCTGACTGACATCCGCGGCAGAGGACTGATGCAGGAACTGACAACACTAAGTCTGTAAGTCAAAAACGTCAGGACCTGAGAAAGCTAGGAAAAGCAGAATGAGTTAACAAGGTAAAAAAAAAAAAATAAGAACACCAACTGTATGCCAAGAAAATGTTTGGCTATCCATATATTTATTCCACCTCAATGAGCACATAGAATAAATCTGAAATGTGCATTAGTTCAAGTCATAGGTTTCTATATATATACATATATATGGTATAAAGTTGACCAGCAGCCATATAATTAATAGGCCGAGCCTTCACTGTTGGTCTAGACATCTTATGCTATGGTAAAATAACTGCTGAATGTATGCTACCTAATTATGACTCCGCTCTGCATACTGTGTCACACACGAATAATTTGAAAGTGCTTCCCTCAGAGATGAAAAACAGGTTACCAAGGAAGGAACAAAACTTAAATACCATTTACTCATGGAAATTCATTTTACAACGTTTTGTGCTACAACATCATTTTTTATATTAACTCTGGGAAAAAAATTCAGTGTGTAACAGGTTTTTTTTTAAATAAATGTATAACCTATCAAAAGCTATTCTTACGTAAATCAGCATTAACTGTCTCTCAAACTTTTACCTACTTAAAAATTCTGCTTCAAGTCCAATTTCCAACTCTATAACAGGATACTCATAATTTGGAAATGATAAAACCCCCCATCAGAAATTTTTTTTTTTGAATACTTGTTCCACACACAAGCTGCTGCTTATTGAGTTAGAAAAAGGAAGCCTAGGAGTACAATTAACTTGACTTCCAGAGAAGGAGATTCTGAGGCTTTTGAGCAGGTACTAAGTTAGTTCCATTGAATGTAAGTGAATTTCTCTTTATCTCTGTAATAGAGACTTATTAATATTGTAAAAATAGGAATCATGGAAAACATTTTGGGAATGAGATAGGAAGAAAGACTATTATCTACTTTCTTTTAAAAGGAGGTCTTGATAAAAACATAAATACAGATTTAGAGAACTATTAAAACTCCAACTACAAAGGAAATAAAAAACTTGAATTGTCTGTATTCCTGTCATCTCCTCATCCATCCATCTTATAATAGCCTTATTGCAACCAGACATGTGGTGATGAACGCAGAAATGTCAGACAAAAAGGAACATGTAAAGATAAAAGGCTAGAGGGTGTAAAAAAAAAAAATGTTAAATAAAAAACCCACACAACAAAGAAGTGACTGCATGTTTCTTTTGTTATCACTTTGTTTCCAAAAGCTGCCTTCATGCTAGCTAAAAGTCAGAATTCCATAAAGATAGAAGCAATCCACAAAAGGACACTGATGTTTCTGAAAAAAATTATAATACAGAAAAAAATGGATAAATCTACCACCAAAAGACTCTTTCTTTAAAGCTCTAAGCCCACACTCTGGACACCTTTTATTTAAGGATCTCAAAGCACTTTACCAGCAAGTAATAACACCACCATTTCCTACTATCAGTTGAAGGCTTGGAAACTTTTGAGAGTCAAGTTCAGCATGACCTTTCAAGTCCTATTATGCAGAAATATAGAATACAAGTTACCTATGTGAGGCCCACAACCATAAACTAGAGACTCACTGTTGCTTCCTTCTGCTTTAACCACTCTTTTTCCCCAAAACTGCTTATTTGCAACATGCCATAGACAGGAAACTATCTCATGAAGAGTCTCTTCTCTGTCTAGGCATTAATGGTACATGCCAAATATGCATCATCACTTCTTCTATATAATGCGTTTTAGTTAAAGCAAATTGCATACAGAAGAATTTCTCGTTGTTAAAAAAAAAAAGAATCACCAATTTGTAAGAACTGTGTTTACTCCAATATTCCATTTATGCCCGATACAAATACTTATATAGACTTTCTTCTCCAATTGTCCTCCTCCTCATTGCACATGAAAATTAGCATGTATAATGAAAATAAGACCATTCCATTATTTTCCCATGTGTACCTTGGATCCTCCTAAAGAGGTTTGTTTTGGGAAAGTTTCACTGATTTGTGATAAGAATGGAGGGTCTTCCCACCAAGAAACTGAGTATTGTTAGCTGAAGTAAAGGTTTAAGAGTAAGGAGATACATCTCTGCACAGTAAAGAAGCCTTTGGATCTTCTGAAGAATATCTAGGATGAAACACAGATAATACCAAATACTGGTGAGGATGCAGAGCAACAGGAATTCTCATTCACTGCTGGTGGGAATGCAAAACGACACACTCACTGTGCAAGGCTGTTAGGCTCTTTCTTAAAATGCTAAACATACTTTTAACATATGATCTTCTGGCAATTTTGCCTTATGCTATTTACTCAAAATTTATGTATACATGAAAACATGCTCATCAATATCTGAGTAGCCTTATTCATAATTGCCAAAACTGGGAAGCAACCAAGATGTTCTTCAGTAGGTGAACAGATAAACTGTGGCATATTATTCAGCACTAAAGAGAAATGAGCTACCAAGCCATGAAAACACATGAGGAAAGATTAACATATATTTAGTTCAGCTCCATTCAGTCGCTCAGTCATGTTTGACTCTGTGACCCCATGGACTGCAGCACGCCAGGCCTCCCTGTCCATCACCAACTCCTGGAGTTTACTCAAACTCATCTCCATTGAGTTGGTGATGCCATCCAACCATCTCATCCTCTGTCATCCCCTTCTCTTCCCACCTTCAATCTTTCTCAGCATCAGGGTCTTTTCAAATGAGTCAGTTCTTCGTATCAGGTAGCCAAACTATTGGAGTTTCAGCTTCAACATCAGTCCTTCCAATGAACACCCAGGACTGATTTCCTTTAGGATGGACTGGTTGGATCTCCTTGCCGTCCAAGGGACTCTCAAGAGTCTTCTCCAACACCACAGTTCAAAACCATCAATTCTTCAGCCCTCAGCTTTCTTAATAGTCCAACTCTCACATCCATGTATGACTATGAGCTTTGACTAGACAGACTTTTGTTGGTAAAGTAATATCTCTGCTTTTAATATGCTGTCTAGGTTGGTCATAACTTTTCTTCCAAGGAGCAGGCGTCTTTTAATTTCATGGCTGCAGTCACCATCTGCAGTGATTTTGGAGCCCAAAAAAATAGTCTGTCACTGTTTCCATTGATTCCCCATTCTATTTGCCATGAAGTGATGGGACCAGATGCCATGATCTTAGTTTTCTGAATGTTGAGCTTTAAGCCAACTTTTTCACTTTCCTCTTTCACTTTCACCAAGAGGCTCTTTAGTTCTTCTTCGCTTTCTGTCATAAGGGTGGTGTCATCTGCATATCTGAGGTTATTGATATTTCTCCCGGCAATCTTGATTCCAGATTTTGCTTCATCCAGCCCAGTGTTTCTCATGATGTACTCTGCATGTAAGTTAAATAAGCAGGGTGACAATATACAGTCTTGATGTACTCCTTTTCCTATTTGGAACCTGTCTGTTGTTCCATGTCCAGTTCTAACTGTTGCTTCCTGACCTGCATACAGGTTTCTCAGGAGGCAGGTCAGGTGGTCTTGTATTCCCATCTCTTGAAGAATTTTCCACAGTTTGTTGTGATCCACAAGGTCAGAGGTTTTGGCATAGTTAATAAAGCAGAAGTAGATGTTTTTCTGATACTTTCTTGCCTTTTCACTGATGTTGGCAACTTGATCTCTGGTTCCTCTGCCTTTTCTGAATCCAGCTTGAACATCTGGAAGTTCACAGTTCACATAATGTTGAAGCCTGGCTTGGAGAATTTTGAGCATTACTTTACTAGCGTGTGAGATGAGTGCAACTGTGTGGTAGTTTGAGCATTCTTTGGCATTGCCTTTTTTAGGGATTGGAATGAAAACTGACCCTTTCCAGTCCTGAGTTTTCCAAATTTGCTGGCATATTGAGTGCAGCATTTTCACAGCATCATCGCTTAGGATTTGAAATAGCTCAACTGGAATTCCATCACCTCCACTAGCTTTGTTTGCTTTGATGCTTCCTAAGGCCCACTTGACTTCACATTCTAGAATGTCTGGCTCTAGGTGAGTGATCACACCTTCGTGGTTATCTGGATCATGAAGATCTTTTTTGTATAGTTTTTGTGGGTATTCTTGCCACCTTTTCTTAGTATCTTCAGCTTCTGTTAGGCCCTTACCATTTCTGTTCTTTATTGTGCCCATCTTTGCATGATATATTACTTAGTGAAAAAGTCAACCTGAACAGCCCCCTACATGCTGTATGATTCAATCATCTGACTATTCTGAAAAAGATAAAACTGAACACAGTGAAAAGACCAGTGGTTTCCAGGGGTTTATGGTGTGAGGGGTGAGTAGGCACAGCACAGAGAATTTTATGGAAGTGAAAATACTCTGGATGATCCCATAATGATGGACATATGTCCTTATACTTTTGTCCAAACCCACAGTAATTATAAAACAAACAGTGAATCATAGCGGTAAACTACAGACCTTGGGTGATAATGATGTATCAATATCAATTCTAATGAATTCTACAAATGTTACCCCTCTGGTGAACCCTGAGGTGCCAGTCATCATTGACACCACCAGGATTCCCTAGTCAGAGTCACAGTGGCCCAGCCAGGTGTGGGGGACCAAGCTCCCAGCCCAAAGGCTGTGCAGAGACAGGACAGCCCAAGGTCAAAATTGGGGATGAAGGGTGAACTGTGCATTCTTGGGCAGCAAGTCTTCCAGGAAACCACGGGCCCAGAATAGCAGCTCAGGTTTCTTACACAGAACCCATGAACCCCAATCCCACATCTGCCAAGATCCAAAGTCAACAGCAACTTGAATGCACAGTTCCATTCCAAAACCAGAGAATAAGGTGTGTCAGGCCAGCAGATGGCCTGAACAGGAGCTCACCTGATAATATCCAGTGCTGTTAGCTGTGACCGCCTTCCATTATCAGTCTCCTGTGGTCCTCCTCCTTCCCCTCTTCCTGCAGAGCTGAGCACCGCGCACTCCAGACACTACTAGTCTCCACATCCACGCAAACCACCCACAGGCAGAGGCAGGCTGGGGCCTGGGGCCTGGTCTGCGTGGGTGGAGTATGGAGTTTTCCAGGAAGGCAAACTGGTGCAGTTGGAGACCTCATGGTGCTCTTTTGAGGCTTTTGGTGGGTGAGGGGAGGTAAGTGTGGGTCCTGATAGAGGCGCAGGAAAAAGACGAGCTCAGAAGTCCTGAGAATCTGGGACAGCTCAGACGGCGGTGCAACCAGGCCAAAGGGTTGCTGTTTTCTGTAGAAAACAGCAGGGGAATCCTGGATGAGAAACACCTGAGTGCCCCAGGTGCTGGAGGCATCCCAGGCTCATTCTTAAGGAATCTCGCACTTGCCATTTATCAAGCACACCTCAATGCTCATCAACGTCTCTAGGACAACCTAGTCAGGGTCACAGTGAGGTCCTGCCTCTCCCCAGGGGTCCAGCCAGGGTGGAAAATTCTGCCCAAAGGCTCTGCAGGTGCAGGGCTGCCACAGGTCAGACTGCAGGAGTGAACCTGAGCAGCAAGACTCTCTCGCCTTCCAGGAAACAAAAGACCCCAAACAGAAAATCAGGGTTCTGGCAGGCAACCCTGGAACCCCGCTACCACCTCTGCCAAAATCCAAGGCCACAGGAACCTGAACTGCACAGTTTCAATCTGAAATCAGAAAATAAGGTTGTCAGGCTAGCAGAGGACTTGAACTGAAGGAGAGCTCACTTGATACTACCCGGTGCTGTCAGATTTGGCTGCCTTCCACTGCCAGTCTCCAGCCATCCTTATCTTTCTCCTCTTTCTGCACACCTGGGTAGACTGCCCTCCAAACACCATTTGCCTCTAAGGACTCACCTGCCTAATGCCTCCAATAGCTACCACAATGTGAAAAATTTAGAAATCAAAAGGATTAAAAAAAATACCATATAACTGAAAACCTATTATCCTATGTCCAAAAATCAATGAGTCAAAGGCTCAAATTATGAAATACAGTTAGAAGATCATGAAAATACTGCACATCATAATTTTGGAGGTAAATTGATAAACATAGTCAAATTTATAGATGTAGAAGCAACCGAAAACGAGGATGATTGAAAGCAAATTAGTTGAGGCTTCAACTCAAAAATTAGAAAATCTAGGAAAATGAGAAAAATTTGAAAATGAAATACTTTTCTAAAACTATGGAAGAAGGCAATAATTAACATGAGAGCAAAAATCAGTGAAATAGAAAAAGAAGTAAAACATTAATAAAACTCAATCTATGTTTAAAAGACAACTAATACAGGCAATTCTCTAGTAAGATTCATTGAGAAAAAAATTTAAAATAAATAAGCAAAATTCAGAGTAAAAGAGAAAACCACTACTTAAAGAGCAGCGATTCTTAGCATTGTAACTGAGTCTTTTGATTACTAAAATTGGCCAGTAAGAAATAGAAAACAGGACTAGCTCAATAACCATTAAAAATAATCAGATGATAGATGAAAACTTCTCTCTGAAAGAAGTCACCACCCAGATAGTCTACTTAAGCAGTTTCAAGGAACAAGTAATAATAACCTACAGCTTCTATAGTTTGTCCTTGAAAACTGAAAAGAGACAAAGCTGCTGCTAATTTTTATAAGAGTAAATGTAACATTTATGACAAGAAATTAACATTATAAGTCATTCTCATTTGTGAATGTAGTCACAAAAATTCTAGGTAAAGATTAACTAAATGAGCCCGAATGATAATTTGTAGAAACATGTAAGTTGTATTGTTTTTCAAATTGTATTAATTTTCCAAATAGAAAGAAATGTCAAACTTAGATAACTCATTAATTAAGCTAACTACACTAATTGATTAAAAGGGAAACACTATGTCATTATAAATCATATAAAAATAAAAGCATTCAATAAAATTTAACTTCTACTTACTTTTTCCTAAACCCTTAGCAAAGTAGAGAGAGGGAATCTTATATGAATGTATTATATAGTACTGAAAGTGTTAGTGACTCTGTGGTGCCCAACTCTTTGTGACCCCATGGACTGTAGCCCACTAGGCTTCTCTGTCCATGGAATTCTCCAGGCAAGAAAACTGGAGTGAGTAGCCATTACCTTCTCCAGGGTATCTTCTTGACCCAGAAATCAAACCTAGGGTTCCTGCATTGCAGGCAGATTCTTTACCATTTGAGCCACCGGAGAAGCCTATATTACATAGTAGTGTTGTGTCAGTCGCTCAATTGTGTTCGACTCCTTGCAATCCCATGGACTGTAGCCCACCAGGCTCCTTTGTTCATGGAATTCTTGAGGCAAGAATACTGGAGTGGGTTGCCATGCCCTTTTGAAGGGATCTTCCCAACCCAGGTATCAAACCTGGGTGTCCAGCATTGCAGGCAGATTCTTTACTGTCTGAGCCACCAGGGAGGCCCTTATGATATAGTAAGGCCCTTATGATACAGCAAAAAACTTACTATAAATATCATGCATACTTCATGGAGGTTCTGCTCAATGCAGCAAGACAAAATAACCAAAAGACTTAAATATTCAAATAAAGAGTTAAAATCTCATTTGAAATATCTATGATCATGTGCACAGAAAAAAAAAAAACAGTGGATAAATGTCTAAAATTAATTACACTGTAGCAATATATGAACTTCATCCCCCAAAATCAACAAAGTTTACCTATACCAGTAATTATCTTTTAAATAACATCTGTAGAGTATCTAGGAAATAACCTAACAAAATCTTTAAAAATCATTCTGAAAAACATGTAAATATCATTAAATGACATTTAGTAAGACACACAAATATTCCAAAGTGGGTACAGAAATACTCTATGTGCTTAGTCACTCAGTCATGTCTGACTGTTTGTGATCCCATGAACAGTAGCCTACCAGGTTCCTCTGTCCATGGAATTCTCCAGGCAAGAATACTGGAGTGGGTTGCCATTTCCTTCTCCAAGAAATACTCTATACATATGAATAAAAGAGTGGACAGGTAGAATATGTTATTCATTCAGCAATTTATTGACTTCCTGTTGTGTCAAGCTCTCACCTAAGTTATAGGGTTAGAGCAGTGATAAAGAAAACAAACTAAACTTCATATCCTTATAGAGTATACGTAAGTATGTAATTACACAAAGCCTGTGACAACATTATAAATATGCCAATATCTGCCAAATTAGCTGAAACATTCAATGGTAGTTGCAGTAAAAATATTTTAAGAGTTTAAAGGAATTTATAACAAGAATACATTGTTGCAGTTTATATTTTACATGAATGGTGCCCTTTGCATTTGTGCAGTGGGACAATTCTAATTTGCAAATTTCAAAATTAATACAGAAGAATATAAGTTTTAAAATAACTATGGTAATCCAGAAAAAGCAGAGCAAATAGAACTTAATTTAACAAGATATTAGGATATTTTACAAAACTATAGTAATTAAAGCAGTGTTGTAATAACAGAAAAAAAGCCAGATCAAAAAACAGATCCACATATGCTCAGAGATTCATTATATATAACATATTCAAATTATACCAATGTGACTTACAAATATAATAATTCAAACAACATGAAATATTGGAAAATATTGTACAATTATGAATCAGTGGAGGCATTTTAGGGTACAATTCAGTTCAGTTCAGTTCAGTCTGTCAGTCGTATCTGACTCTTTGTGACCCCATGGACTGCAGCACGCCAGGCCTGCCTGTCCATCACCATCTATCTGCCATGAAGCGATGGGAAAGGATGGCATGATTTTAGTTTTGTGAATGTTGAGTTTTAAGCCAAAATTTTCATTCTCCTCTTTCACTTTCATCAGGAGGCTCTTTAGTTTTTATTGGTTTTCTGCCATAAGGTTGGTGTCATCTGCATATCTGAGGTTATCAATATTTCTTCTGGCAATCTTCATTCCAGCTTGTGTTTCAATAGCCCAGCATTTTTCATGATGTACTCTGAATATAAGTTAAATAAACAGGGTGACAATATACAACCTTGACGTACTCCTTTCCTGATTTGGAATCAGTCTGTTGTTCCATGTCCAGTTCTAACTGTTGCTTCCTGACTTGCATACAGATTTCTCAGGAGGCAGGTCAGGTGGTCTATTATTCCCATCTCTGGAAGAATTTTCCACAGTTTGTTGTGACCCACACAGTCAGACGTTTTGGCATAGTCAATAAAGCAAAAGTAGATGTTCTTTTGAAACTCTCCTGCTTTTTTGATGACAGAATGGATGTTGGCAACTTGTTCTCTTGTTCCTCTGTCTTTTCTAACTCCAGCTTGAACATCTGGAAGTTCACGGTTCACGTATTGTTGAAGCCTGGCTTGGAAAATTTTGAGCATTACTTTGCTAGCGTGTGAGATGAGTGCAATTGTGCGGTAGTTTGAGTATTCTTTGGCATTGCCTTTCTTTCGGATTGGAATGAAAACTGATTTTTTCCAGTCCTGTGGCCACTGCTGAGTTTTTCAAATTTGCTAGCATATTAAGTGCAGCACTTTCACAGCACCATCTTTTAGGATTTGAAATAGCTCGACTGGAATTCCATCACCTCCACTAGCTTTGTTCGTAGTGATGCTTCCTAAGGCCCTCTTGACTTCGCATTCTAGAATGTCTGGCTGTAGGTAAGTGATTGCACCATTGTGGTTATTTGGGTCATGAAGATTTTTTTGTATAGTTCTTCTGTGTATTCTTGCCACGTCTTCTTAATATCTTCTGCTTCTGTTAGGTCCATACCATTTCTGTCCTTTATTGTGCCCATCTTTCATGAAATGTTCCCTTGGTATCTCTAATTTTCTTAAAGAGCTCTCTAGTCTTTCCTATTCTATTGTTTTCCTCTATTTCTTTTCATTGATCACTGAGGAAGGCTTTCTTAGCTTTCCTTGTTATTCTTTGGAACTCTGCATTCACATGGGTATATCTTTCCTTTTCTCCATTGCATTTCACATCTTTTCTTTTCTCAGCTATTTGTAAGACCTCCTCAGACAGCCATTTTGCCTTTTTGCATTTCTTTTTCTTGGGGATGGGCTTGATACCTGCTCCCTGTACAATGTCACGAACCTCTGTCCATTTTTCTTCAGGCACTCTGTCTATCAGATCTAATCCCTTGAATATATTTGTCACTTCCACTGTATAATCGTAAGGGATTTGATTTAGGTCATACTTGAGTGGTCTAGTGGTTTTCCCTACTTTCTTCAATTTAAATCTGAAATTGGCAATAAGGAGTTCATGATCTGAGCCAAAATCAGCTCCCGGTCTTATTTTTCCTGACTATATAGAGCTTCTCCTTCTTTGGCTGCAAAGAATATAATCAATCTGATTTCGGTATTGACCGTCTGGTATTGACCGTCTGGTGATGTCAATGTGTACAGTCTTCTCTACTATTGTTGGAAGAGGGTATTTGCTACAACCAATGCATTCTCTTGGCAAAATTCTGCCCTGCTTCATTCTGTACTCCAAGGCCAAATGTGCCTGTTACTCCAGGTATCTCTTGACTTCCTACTTTTGCATTCCAGTCCCCTATAATGAAAAGGATATCTTTTTTTGGTGTTAGTTCTAGAAGGTCTTGTAGGTCTTCATAGAACCGTTCTACTTCAGCTTCTTCAGCATTACTGGTCATGGCATAGACTTGGATTACTCTGATACTGAATGGTTTGCACTGAGAGATCATTCGGTCATTTTTGAGATTGCATCCAAGTACTGCATTTCAGACTCTTTTGTTGACTATGATGGCTACTCCATTTCTTCTAAGGGATTCTTTCCCACAGTAGTAGATATAATGGTCATCTGAGTTAAATTCACCCATTCCAGTCCATTTCAGTTCACTAATTCCTAAAATGTTGACTCTTGCTATCTGTTGTTTGATCACTTCCAATTTACCTTAATTCATGGACCTAACATTCCAGGTTCCTATGCAATATTGCTCCTTATAGCATCAGACTTTACTTCCATCACCAGTCACATCCACAAGTGGGTGTTGTTTTGATTTGTCTCCATCTCTTCATTCTTTCTGGAGTTATTTCTCCACTGATCTCCAGTAGCATATTGGGCACCTACTGACCTGGGGAGTTCATCTTTCAGTATTCTTTTTGCCTTTTCATACTGATCATGGGGTTCTCAAGGCAAGAATACTGAAGTGGTTTGCCATTTTCTTCTCCAGTGGATCACGTTTTGTCAGAATTCTCCACTATGACCCATCCATCTAGGGTGGCCCCACATGGCATGGCCCATAGTTTCATTGAGTTAGACAAGGCTGTGGTCCATGTGATCAAATTGGTTAGTTTTCTGTGATTGTGGTTTTCAATCTGTCTGCCCTCTGATGGAGAAGGATAAGAGGCTTATGGAAACTTCCTAATGGGAGTGACTGACTGAGGGGGAAACTGGGTCTTCTGATGGGCGAGGCCATACTCAGTAAATCTTTAATCCAATTTTCTGATGATGGGCGGGGCCTTGTTCCCTCCCTGTTGTTTGACCTGAAGCCAAAATATGGTAGACATAATGAAGATAATGGCGACCTCCTTTAAAAGGTCCCATAAAGGCCTTTCTGCACTCAGTGCCCCCAACCCTGCATCAGGCCACCACCAACCCATGCCTCTGCTAGAGACTCCTGGACATTCACAGGCAAGTCTGGGTCAGTCTCTCATGGGTTGATCAATAAAAGTTGATCACTATCAATGTTAAGTGAGAGGTCCATTGTGAGTTGCTATAGCCCTGTATTTTCTAGATGGCAGTGGTGACTTATTTTCTCCAAATCCATCATCTGTGGAAATCTGGAGTCTCTATCAGTATTTATTTTTCTTTGTGTAGGGAGAGTGAATGGGGACTTATGTAGGCTGGAATTCTCTGTTTCTGCCCTATAGTGTATTTCTCCAATGTGAAATTTAGCTCCTTAATTGATTTTCAGCACCAAACTATCACTCAAAGAAGCATTCATGAATTTAATAGATTTTATTGGTATTTTTTTAATTAAAAAAGATTCTTTCCAAGAATCATTCTCCTCTGACATCTACTTTCCATGTGTATCTACCTTCTATGCATTAATTGTATATAAATTCATATCATAAAATATATAATAATATGTAAGTTATATTTTGTTTGTATGTTTTATAAATGCTTTTCGTTTATTTAAGATATTTATACAGTAGAATTTTGGTGCACTTATTGATCTACTTCTAAGTTTTTTTATATATCTTTTTCAAGTTATATCCCTGTTGATATGCATTTGGTAATATTTAATACATTTTATTTCTCTCTTTACTTAGGTATTTAAAGATGCTTTTAATTCTTTGCTGTTACAAACAATGCTACAAAGAGCATGCTTGTGCCTCTATCTTTGTATTTGTGTTTAAAATTTCCTTGGGGTGTCAGAGTTGAATAGAGTTGCTTTTAGAGCAGAGAGTGGAATAGAGCATGGGGTATGCACATACTATACTTAGTTACACTATTGTTAGTCTAATTGTATCCTTGCTCCTTGGAAGAAAAGTTATGACCAATCTAGACAGCATATTAAAAAGCAGAGACATTACTTTGCCTACAAAGGTCCATCTAGTCAAAGCTATGGTTTTTCTAGTAGTCATGTACGGATGTGAGAGTTGGACTACAAAGAAAACTGAGCACCGAAGACTTGAAGCTTTTGAACTGTGGTGTTGGAGAAGACTCTTGAGAGTCCCTTGGACTGCAAGGAGATCCAACCAGTCCATCCTAAAGGAAATCAGTCCTGAATATTCATTGGAAGGACTAATGCTGAAGCTGAAACCAATACTTTGGCCACTTGATGGGAAGAACTGATTCATTTGAAAGGACCTTGATGCTGGGAAGGATTGAAGGCAGGAGGAGAGGGGATGAGAGAGGATGAGATGGTTGGATGGCATCACTGTTTCAATGGACATGAGTTTGAGTAAGCTTCAGGAGTTGGTGATGGACAGGGAAGCTTGGCATGCTTAGTCCATGGGGTCGCAAAAAGTCAGACACGACTGAGTAACTGATCTGAACTGAACTGACTGAACCTTTTATTGAGGGTGAGCGCTGTGTGTTAGTTTAGTTATTTTCATCAACTCACAGTAAGTTTGTTATGTATAAGACATTGTGCTAGAAGATGATATAAAAAACAGAGAATATTGTCTTTTTAATGTTATCTGTAGAATGTCCAAAATAGCCTCACACGTGCAAAGTACCCATCATGTTCAGAGAAATTAAATACCTGCCCAATAGCACAGTAAATGGACAGAAAATAAGAAATTGAAATACCAAAAGTTCTATGCAATTTAGATTCATGCTAAGAATAAGATCAGAAGAATAAAGTCTTAGTCCTACTCTGCTTGACAACAAAAGCAGATAATACAATATTAATTATGGAATTGTATGTACTGAATGATGTGAAAACTATGAGAATATGATATTGTATGGGGACAAAAGATAGAAGTAGGTCACTATAGAGGTAAAGACTATAAATTATGGGAATAACACATCTACACTAGAATACCTAGTTTTTTCTACCTCTAATGTAAATGGTTTGACCTCATTGGCTGCCTTGCTTATACTCAACCTATCATCACTTGGGCGGTTTTTCAACACAGAGCCTGAAATCAGCAGGGTCTTTTCTATCAGACAGCACCAGCACATTTGTATTTTGATCCACAACTTTGAGGTCACTGTGGTGAACTTGTTTGGGTAGTACAAATTACATTACCAGTGTTAGCAATAATTAGTCAATTAATCATCTAATTGTGAAGTGATCCAGGTCAGGATGAATAGTAACATGTGATGTTATTTTTCAACTTTCAGCCAGGACTTTAGAAACCATGGAGTTATTGGTGAGTAGGTGAGCACCATTTGAGAACGAACAGTAGTTCTAGCTTTCAGCATGGGCAGCCCCTAGGGCAGCATTTCCATCCTTTGGATAGGAAATAGAAAATTTTATTCTCCTTGCCAGCTCTGCCCAGGGCCACAAGCAGAAATATGAAGATTATTATTCTCCAAGAAAGAGTCATGAACATAACCACAGGCCAACAACACCATTAGTCACCCATTCAATACTCCAGTACTGATTGATGTGAAAAGGGAAGTTTTAGTCTCCTGGGATTGTCCAGAGTGGCTCATGACAACAGCATTATTGCAGTCACTCAAAAGTCATTAGTGTTACTGCACTTCCCTTAAGAAACTCTCTTTTCATTGCCATAAGGGTTTGCACAGAAAGTCTACCTTGCATATTTAACATTGGCATTTTCTTTCAGTCACTGAAAGGGGTTGTATTCGAATAGAAATTAAAAGTTTATTTTAACTACCTTATCCATAAAAGGAAGTGACTCAATTTGATGTCCTCAAAGTGTTTCATTATTCTAAGTAAGGATTTTTTATTATTTATTCAAAGAACTTTTATTCACTTCCTTTCCTATATTTGACTTCTTATCTTGGTGCTCTGTGGCCCAAATTAAAAGGAAAGTTTACTTTTAAAGAATATATTTGTGATATATGGGATCTGAAGTAGACAGAGTGTAGGCTACATTCCTTAAAAGGAATAATGTTTTAAATGCAAAAAAAAAAAAAAAAAAAGTAAAAACCTCTGTAATATCAGAGGTGAGGCGTGTGATAATTTGTGAGCAGTAAACACAGATTCCCCCCCACAGATGATCAGTACAAAGGTGATAGGAAAATGGATGTCCTCATGAATGGTAATTTTGAGGTTGCTTGTTCTGAGGAACAAGAAAAAATGTAATGACTTGGTGGAGTCCCTAAAGTTCATACTCTACTAAATGGGAGACTCATAGAAGAAAAAGAGACACCTAGTTCAAGAAGTAAAGAATAAATTGGCTTCTTTTCCCTCCCCAAATCCCAATGAAATGGCAGCAAACATAACAAAAATTAATATCTATGTATTAAAAAAATGATTACCCAAACAAGAAATTATGAGAACTTATTGGAAAAGAAAGGCAGAGCGCGTGACATCAGCCAGATAAAGAAATAAAAGCCCAGAAAATATAAGCCAAAGACACAGAAAAGATCTGGAGAAATTATGCTCTATTCTGTCTGAAAGAATTCCAGATTAACTTCACAGAGTCGTATACAGAAGGTGGAAACTGACTGTGAGTAATTAGTAATTGTACCAATGGAAATTTTGAACTAGTAATCCTACTGCTTCTGTATGGGAGATAGATGGAGATGTGACCTGCAGTTTGGATCGAGACAAACAAAGTTGATAGAAGAACAGTTATTTCATAGTATCAATATATATATTAATACATACACACACACACACAATATATACTCATATAGCTATAAAAGAGGAGTTTGTCATTCTCTGTCTTATAAAATGGAAGCATAGTATATAAAACGTTCTGAGGCATTGAAATAAAAAATAATTTTAAGACCGTAAGCTTGCCTACCATGTGCCAAATCTCAGAATATATGACAGAACTTCTAGAGAATAGAAGAGATTGCTGTGATTAATCCACGTGTAATGAAGGATTATTATTCTAACCATTACAGCTATTTAACAAGACTCACTGGTTGATATTCAAGATAAACTAAATAGTTGCAACATGCAATTCAACTAAGAAAAAATTAAAGCTTGCAACTTTAACAAAACAGGAAACCCTGAGACTACTATTAATAGACATGAGCTGATAGACAATTACAAAGTGTAATTACAAGCATATCACAAAGATGAAGATTGTAATCATGAATTAAAAAAAAGCCTGGCGCCAGTGACCCACACATTCATTATGATGGTTGAAGAAAAATATAGTCTGAAAATATACGGTTAAATCTATGATGCATCATTTAATTTTCATTTAGCCTTTCATTTAACTTAGCAGCAGGCTAAGTGATAAAGACACTTTATTATATCACGTAACAAGGAACCTTCATGTAAGCAGTTCAAGTGCTCCTAGAGAAGCTCAGTGACTTTAGATGACAATTTTTGATAGAAATTTATACTATAACTTAAATGTGTGATGACACTGTTACATAACAGTAACTGAGGGGATCATCAAATAAACAAATATCTTCAATACATTGCTGAGATTTACATCAACTTAGCTCTATGTCATAACTTACTCTGCTGTCTGGCAGTTTGCAGATTTATCGTGCTTTGTTATTTTAATTGGATTGTGCATACCAATGCCTGGAATTTCAAAATTTGAAATAATTTGACCTTATACATAAAACATACATGAATTAATACAGTACATTATAGCTTAATTCAAAATAACATTTTCAGATATTCAAGAAACCAGAAGTTCATCATTCATACACTCATTCTAAAAAAAAAAAAAAAAAAGTTTTCTTAGACAAACTCCAGCAAATAAAAAATTCAAAAGGCAAACGTGGTACTCAAGAAATCGTGAAATCAGTCTGCTTTGGCTGCCAGAACAAAATACCATAGAATGGGTGCCTTAAACAACAGAAACGTATCTTCTCACAGTTTTGGGGCTGGAAATCTAAGAGTAGCATACCAGCATGGTTGGTTTCTGAAAAGTTTTCTCTTCCTGACTTTTAGACAGCTGCTATGTTGCAGTGTGTTCACATGACCTCTTCTTCATGCATACATGGAGACAGAAAGAGTGAGCACTTTTTTTTTTTTTTGGGTCTCTCACAAGGACACTAATTCTATCAGATTAAGGCTCCACCCTTAAGACCCCATTTAACCATAATTATACCTCCTCAAGACTCTATTTCCAAAAAAGTCATATTTGAGAGTTAGGGCCTCAACAGAATTTTGAAAGGACATGAATCAGTGCAAAGCACTTAAAATGAAAAATTAAAACAAACATCCATATGAAAGCTGTGTCATCAGTTCAAAAAACTACTGGTTCAAATTAGAACTGGAAGTCTGAGAACTTTGTTGGAAAATGTCTTAAAATTTAGACTAAGTATTATTATGAAATTTTACAAGTAAGAATGTAAAATTAAATTCTCAGTTCAGTTCGGTCGCACAGTCGTATCCGACTCTTTGTGACCCCATGAACCACAGCACACCAGGCCTCCCTGTCTATCACCAATTCCCGGAGTACACCCAAACCCATGTCCATAAAGTCGGTGATGCCATCCAGCCATCTATACTCTATCATCCCCTTCTCCTCCTGCCCTCAATCTTTCCCAGCATCAGGGTCTGTTCCAATGAGTCAGCTCTTTGCATCAGGTAGCCAAAGTATTGGAGTTTCAGCTTCAACATCAGTCCTTCCAATGAACACCTAGGACTGATCGCCTTTAGGATGGACTGGTTGGATCTCCTTGCAGTCCAAAGGACTCTCAAGTGTCTTCTCCAACACCACAGTTCAAAAGCATCAATTCTTTGGTGCTCAGCTTTCTTTATAGTCCAACTCTCACATCCATACATGACCACTGGAAAAACCACAGCCTTGACTAGACGGACCTTTGTTGACAAAGTAATGCCTCTGCTTTTTAATATGCTATCTTTGTTAGTCATAAGTTTCCTTCCAAGGAGTAAGCATCTTTTAATTTCAAGGCTGCAGTCACCATCTGCAGTGATTTTGGAGCCCAGAAAAATAAAGTCAGCCACTGTTTCCATTGTTTCCCCATCTATCTGCCATGAAGTGATGGGACTGGATGCCATGATCTTAGTTTTCTGAATGTTGAGCTTTAAGCCAACTTTTCACTTTTCACTTTCACCTTTATCAAGAGGCTCTCTGTTTCTTCTTCACTTTCTGCCATAAGGGTGGTGTCATCTGAATATCTGAGGTTATTGATATTTCTCCCAGCAATCTTGATTCCAGCTTGTGCTTCCTCCAGTCCAGCGTTTCTCATGATGTACTTTCCATTTAAGTTAAATAAGCAGGGTGACAACATACAGCATTGACATACTCCTTTCCTGATTTGGAACCAGTCTGTTGTTCCATGTCCAGTTCTAACTGTTGCTTCCTGCCCTGCATACAAGTTTCTCAAGAGACAAGTCAGGTGGTCTGGTATTCCCATCTCTTGAAGAATTTTCCACAGTTTATTGTGATCCACACAGTCAAAGGCTTTGGTATAGTCAATAAAGCAGAAATAGATGTTTTTCTGGTACTCTCTTGCTTTTTCGATGATCAGCAGATGTTGACAATTTGATCTCTGGTTCCTCTGTCTTTTCTAAAACCCGCTTGAACATATGGAAGCTCACAGTTCACGTATTGCTGAAGCCTGACTTGGAGAATTTTGAGCATTACTTTACTAGCATGTGAGATGAGTGCAATTGTGCGGTAGTTTGAGCATTCTTTGGCATTGCCTTTCTTTGAGATTGGGATGAAAACTGACTTTTTCCAGTCCTGTGGCCACGGCTGAGTTTTCCATATTTGCTGGTATATTGAGTGCAGCACTTTCACAGCATCATCTTTCAGGATATGAAATAGCTCAAGTGGAATTCCATCACCTCCACTAGCTTTGTTCGTAGTGATGCTTTCTAAGGCCCACTGGACTTCACATTCCAGGATGTCTGGCTCTAGGTGAGTGATCACACCATCGTGATTATCTGAGTCATGAAGATCTTTTTTGTACAGTTCTTCTGTGTATTCTTGTCACCTCTTCTTAATATCTTCTGCTTCTGTAGGTCTCTACCATTTCTGTCCTTTATTGAGCCCATCTTTGCGTGAAATATTCCCTTGGTATCTCTAATTTTCTTGAAAAGATCTCTAGTCTTTCCCATTCTATTGTTTTCCTCTATTTCTCTGCACTGATCACTGAGGAAGGCTTTCTTATCTCTCCTTGCTATTCTTTGGAACTCTGCATTCAAATGGGTATATCTTTCCCTTTCTCCTTTGCTTTTTGCTTCCTGTCTTTTCACAGCTATTTGTAAGACCTCCTTGGACAGCCATTTTGCTTTTTGGCATTTCTTTTTCTTGTGGATGGTCTTGATTCCTGTCTCCCGTACAATGTCATAAACCTCCATCCATAGTTCATCAGGTATTCTGTCTATCAGATTTAGTCCTTTCAATCAATTTCTCACTTCTACTGTATAGTCATAAGGGATTTGATTTAGGTCATACCTGAATGGTCTATCGATCAATTTCTCACTTCTACTGTATAGTCATAAGGGATTTGATTTAGGTCATACCTGAATGGTCTAGTGGTTTTCTCCACTTTCTTCAGTTTCAGTCTGAACTTGGAAATAAGGAATTCATGATCTGATCCACAGTCAGCTCCCGGTCTTGTTTTTGCTGACTGTATAGAGCTTCCCCATCTTTGGCTGCAAAGATTATAATCAATCTGATTTTGGTGTTGGCCATCTGGTGATGTCCATGTGTAGAGTATAAAATTTTGCTAATAAGACAGTATTCCTATTCTTGCCAATAAGAAATTAAGGTTCTATAGAAAGAGATTCACAGGCATAAAGAACAGACTTTTGGTTGCCAAGGGGAAGGGGGGTAGGGAGACAGTTGGAGTAAAAGTTTCAGGTTAGCATATTTAAACTAGTATGTACAGAATGGATAAACGAGATCTTGCTGTACATAGCACAGGGAAGTATATTCAATAGCCTGTGATAAATCATAATGGAAAAGAATATAGAAAGGAATGCATATATATATGCATAACTGAATTGCTTTGCTGTACTGCAGAAAATAACACAACATTGTAAATCAACTATACTTCAATAAAAAAGTTTCTAATAGAAACAAAAATAAAATTATAATCTAAACAAAGCCATATACGAAGTAATTTTGAGCACATGAAAATAATAAAGTTTTCTGAAACAACAAAGCCAAACATTTAGTTATATAATTCAGAAGGACAAATCAGACTAACTAGTACTCCTAATTCATAGTATGTGTGTTTTATAAAAGTGTAATTTGTCATTTTACCACCCATTGTGCTTACAGATAAGTCTTTCCATATTAATTTCTCTTAGAGAGTAGTTTCTAAAAGTGGGCTTGAACCTCAAATAGTTTTTGAAGTTAATGAAAGGTGAACTGATTTTTATGAGATAATACCTAAATTTTACCATCTGGAAACTTAACTCTATGCTCTCTAAGAAATCTGCAGTTTCAAAGTCACAATAACAATAACCACAACAATAAAACATATCTGAAATCTTTTCATTTTTTTTCTTATTTTTCTTATTTTAACTTTGACAGGAACTTCTAGCAATGAATTCATATTTTTAAAATGAATCAAGTTTAGTATCCCCTTCAGTTACATTTTAGTATTCTTTCTTCTGTCAAATGTAAGTAGTTGAACAGTGTTTTCGCTTTAAAATATCAACCTTTGCTCTTTAGATAATGTGAATATAAGTGATTTCAAGTTTACCCTTATCTTTTTCTATATTTTCCAAAATTCCCAGCACAAACATATTACTACTTTTAAAATCAGGACAGACTCGTGAATGCTATTTTTAATTTAAATGTCAAAAAATACTGATATTAATGATGAAATAGCTAAGGGGGACCATAACCCAGTCATAGCTCTAAATTCTCTCTGAACTAGAGACAAGACAGAATTAAAAGAAAGAAAAAAAGAGAGAGCACTAGACTAAATGTTTTCCAGAGTGGGAAATGACTGAGTAGACTAGAATTCAACCTAAAAAATGTATGGATGTTAGCCATGTTGGTAAGTAAAACATATTTATATAACATGCTCTTAATACTTCAGAAGACCTTTCCTCCTATTAGTTTTATCTATTTTTGTTTTCCTTGATATTTTGGGGGATCAACTTGGATTATTTATTGCAAAAAAGCATGGGTGAAGAAAGTAGCCAGAGTGAATCACTGAGTTTTACCTTAATTAAATGATAAATAATAATAATAATAACAACAACTGATATTTGCTAAATGCTCTGTGACAGGGACTATTTTAAGCACATTATATTCATTAACTCATATTATTCTCTTAACACTGCCTAGAGGTAGGTATGACCACCCTCACCTTACGGGTAAGAAAATCCAAACTTAAAAAGCTTAAGTCATAACCTGTAAGGACCTACTGTATAGCACAGGGAACTATATTCAATATTTTTTAATAACTTATAAGAGAAAAGAATCTGAAAAGGAATATATGACTGAATCACTGTGCTGCACACTTGAAACTAACATAATATTGTAAATCAACTATACTTCAGTAAAATAATTTAAGTCAGTTTCCCCAGGTCGCCCATGACCCCCTCCCCTACTTCGATAATTTGCTAGGATGTTTCACAGAACTCAAGGGATCACTTATTTACATTTACATGTTTTACAGTATAATAAAGAGCATGATAAAGTATATAGACAAATAGCCAGATAACAAGAGGCATAGGGCAAGGTCCAGCGCAGGAGCTTGTGTTTCTGCGGAGTTGGGGTGCACCACCTCCCTACATATACCCCAACACGGAAAAATGCTCACCAACCTAGAAGTTCTCCAAATCCTATAGTAGTTCAGAGATCTTTATGGAGGGCTCATTACACAGGGATGATGAATTATTGACTCGACCTCCAACCCTTCTTTCCTTCCTAGAGGATCAGGTATGGGGACTTAAAGTTCCAAGTGTCTAATCACGGTTTGGTTTTTCTGGTGATCAGCCTCCAACCTGAAGCCATAAAGGAGCCCATCAAGAGTAACTCCTTCTTAGTGATTTTCAACCTTTTTCTTGCTTTTAATCCTAGAAATTAACCATTTCTTAATTTAACAAAATTCAAATATTGTCTCCAACAGTCATTTATCACCTTACTTTGTCTTTAGCATACTTTATTGACGAAAAACCTTTCATTTCAATGTAACTCCACATCTAGTCATTTCAGTTCAGTTCAGTTCAGTCGCTCAGTCGTGTCCGACTCTTTGCGACCCCATGAACTGCAGCACGCCAGGCCTCCCTGTCCATCACCAACTCCCGGAGTCTACCCAAACCCATGTCCATCGAGTCGGTGATGCCATCCAACCATCTCATCCTCTGTCGTCCCCTTCTCCTCCCGCCCCCAATCCTACCCAGCATTAGGGTCTTTTCCAATGAGTCAACCCTTCGCATGAGGTGGCCAAAGTATTGGAGTTTCAGGTTCAACATCAGACCTTCCAATGAACACCCAGGATTGATCTCTTTTAGGATGGATTGAGTGGATCTCCTCGCAGTCCAAGGGACTCTCAAGAGTCTTCTCCAACACCACAGTTCAAAAGCATCAATTCTTCGGCGCTCAGCCTTCTTCACTGTCCAACTCTCACATCCATACATGACCACTGGAAAAACCATAGCCTTGACTAGATGGACTTCTGTTGGCAAAGTAATGTCTCTGCTTTTAAATATGCTATCTAGGTTGGCCATAACCTTCCTTCCAAGGAGTAAGCGTCTTTGAATTTCATGGCTGCAATCACTATCTGCAGTGATTCTGGAGCCCCAAAAAATAAAGTCTGACACTGTTTCCACTGTTTCCCCATCTATTTCCCATGAAGTGATGGGACCAGATGCCATGATCTTAGTTTTCTGAACGTTGAGCTTTAAGCCAACTTTTTCACTCTCCTCTTTCACCTTCATCAAGAGGCTCTTTAGTTCTTCTTCACTTTCTGCCATAAGGGTGGTGTCATCTGCATATCTAAGGTTATTGATATTTCTCCTGGCAATCTTGATTCCAGCTTGTGTTTCTTCCAGCCCAGCGTTTCTCATGATGTACTCTGCATATAAGTTAAATAAGCAGGGTGACAACATACAGCCTTGACGTACTCCTTTTCCTATTTGGAACCAGTCTGTTGTTCCATGTCCAGTTCTAACTGTTGCTTCCTGACCTGCATACAGGTTTCTCAAGAGACAGGTCAGGTGGTCTGGTATTCCCATCTCTTTCAGAATTTTCCACAGTTTATTGTGATCCACACAGTCAAAGGCTTTGGCATAGTCAATAAAGCAGAAATAGATGTTTTCTGGAACTCTCTTGCTCTTTCAATGATGCAAAGGATGTTGGGAATTTGATCTCTGTTTCCTCTGCCTTTTCTAAAATCAGCTTGAACATCTGGAAGTTCACGGTTCACGTATTGCTGAAGCCTGGCTTGGAGAATTTTGAGCATTACTTTACTAGCGTGTGAGATGAGTGCAATTGTGCGGTAGTTTGAGCATCCTTTGGCATTGCCTTTCTTTGTTATTTACCATTTTAGAATTTGAGCTTTTGTGGGTTCTTTGTCGCTGTTGTTTTGTTTTGTTTTTAGAATTGAATGTAGCCTTGTGTTTCTTTTTATTTATTTTTTAATTGAAGGATAACTGCTTTACAGAATTTTGTTGTTTTCTGTCAAACATCAACAAGAATCAGCCATAGATATACATATGTCTCCTCCCTCTTGAAATTCCGTCCCATCTTCCTCCCCATTCCACCCTTCTAGTGAGCTTTTGGATCCTCATTTAAAGTTCTCCTTCTCCCTTAAATTACAAAATATTCTCCATTTTTTTCTACCAGTCTTACTTAACCTTTCATAGTAATGTCTTTAATGCATCAAATCTACTGTTGGACTGATAAAACAGGGATCAGCTTTACTTTTCCTCCATATGGGAAATCAGGTTTTTCTAAAGCCATCATTAAACCATCCCTCTCCCTTGCTTTGTGGTCACTTTTATTATGCTTCATATTCCCAGAATACAAACAAATTTCACAGGAGGACCTCATAATGGTGAAAGATTTTCACCAATACACTAGCTGTGATTATTGAGTAAAGGAAATCAATTAGCCTATATTCTTTCCACTTCCATTGTTTGGGGTTCAACCTTTACTTAAGTCATAAAAATTGCATTTTATCATGTAGCATGTAATTAGTAGCTAACTGCTTCATTCTTCAAATTTGCTCACTTTTTCAAATCTCCAGTTCTTTGTAACACTTCCCCTTAGTAAAGACTGGTTTGTCCAGCCTCTGCATTAGAGTTTTTTAAAGCCTATACATTTCTTCACAAAGCTCTTCACTAACTTGCTCTGTTGATGTAAAACATCAGTCTTCCTGAGCTAAATTGTGTGACTTCCTTTTTAAGAAGAGCTTTATGAAGTGACAGTCAAAAATATTATGCAGTATGCATAATAATGTATGCGTAATCAAATATCATGCTTCAAGAAATAAAGTAATTACTGTAGGAATTAGGAACCAGAGTCTACCTCTTCCATAAATAACATTGTCCAAATCACTTGAGGCTTTCTGTATAAATGTGTGTGTGTTTAGGTATGAGTGTTTACGTGTGTTTGTGCGAGGAAAAGAGACAAATCATGTATATTAATAGAGGCTGTGAAGTGAGACACAATATACTTCTTCCTCCTAAACTTCTGAAATCAGCCAGCAGAAGAAATGAGAGCCCAGAATGCATGAGGTTATGTTCTGCACGAGTGTAATAAAGCCCAGACTTTCAGAATTCATCCAGGCCGCGTTGCTCACTAGGGAATAATCTCCCCCGAGGCTCTGCTTAGGCCAAAAATGCCAACTGACACTTATAAAAGAGACTGCTTTGAGAATTTCTCTTGCAAAACAGTCATTTCTTCCTCTTGTGGTTTGGGTACATTTGACAGTTTTGGAGTGAATCTAACATTTCAACTGTACCACTACTGTTTAAAATACTATAAAAACCAAAAAAAAACCACTTTTGCCAAGATATTCTGTATAATGCAAACCTACTTCATTTAATGCTAATTCAACTGTGTGTGTGTGTGTGTGTGTGTGTGTGTGTGTATACACATAAACCACTTATATGACAAAGTTCTTTTGATAGAATTATTGTTCTGAATTCTAATTCTAACAGGATCAAGGCTTTTCAGTGCGGGCTAGTAATAACCCACTCAGAAGCAGACATGACAATTATTGATCTAATTTCAAAAAGATTAATAAAAATCATATTTATCTAATAAAAGATTATAGAACAGCTTAAAACTTAAATGGGTTTTGCTTTGGGATTATATGAACTCAGTGTACATTATATCTTCCCCACTAGACTATAAACTCCTTGAAGGCCAGAACTATACTTTCTTAACCCTTATATTCTCAGTGCCTGACATGTTACAGACAATCAAATTTACTCAATTTGACTATTAATATTGATCAAAAGCTCTGACTGGCAGTTTGATATTTTACTGATGACAAAACTATGGAGACTACAAATTAATGATTACTTAATAAAGATAGTCTGTCTGAGAGACAGAGTCCACAGAAGAAGGGTATTAACTTTTTAAAGTTAGGAATCATGAAATTATACTAATCACTGCATCTCCCCAACTTTGGATTTCTCCAGTGTGGGAGATGAATACTGAATTCCACAGAACATAAAATGTACTTTAAAGTATAACAAACATGGTTTCTTAAAAGTGTGGTCTTGTTTTCTTGATAGCTGAACTTTAATGTAGTTGTGAGGATTCGTGTAGAAATTGGAAAATGATGAAGTCATAAGAAAATTCCATGATCTGAGTCCTATAGGCCCCTTAAATTCCAACACCATTGCTCCTAAGACTTTGTGTTCTTTTAGGGTCTAGTTCACCTTTACTTTAGATGACACCCATATACCCAGTGTTGGATAATTGACTATTCTTCCCCAGAGTTGAAATTATTTGCTTCTTCTCCGGTACTATCAAAACACAAAGTTTAAAATGTTACAGCATTTTTCAAATCAAAACTATAATGAGGTACCACCTCATACCAGTTAGAATGGCCATCATCAAAAAATCTACAAATAACAAATGCTTGAGAGGGTGTGGAGAAAAGGAAACTCTCTTACACTGCTGGTGGGAATATAAGCTGGAACCACTATGGAAAACAGTATGGAGGTTCCTCCAAAAATTAAAAGTATAATTACCATATGATCCAGCAATCCCACTCCTGGGCATGTGCTGTGCTGTGCTTAGTTTCTCAGTTGTTTTCAACTCTTTGCAATCCCATGGCTGCAGTCTGCCAGGCTTCTCTGTCCATGAGGAGTCTCCAGGCAAGAATACTGGAGTGGATTGCCATGTCCTCATTCAGGGGATCTTCCCAACCCAGGAGTGAACCCAGGTATCCCGTATTACAGGTAGATACTTTACCATCTGAGCCACTAGGGAAACCCAGGAACACTGGAGTAGGTACCCTACCCCTCCTCCAGGGGATCTTCCCAACTCAGGAATCAAACCAGGGTCTCCTGCATTCCAGGCAGATTCTTTACAAGCTAAGCTACTAGGGAAGTCCCACTCCTGAGCATATAACCATACAAAACTCTTAATTCAAAAAGATACATGCACCTCTATGTTCATAGCAGCTCTACTTACAATAGCCAAGACATGGAAACAACCTAAATGTCCATCAATAGATGGACAGGTGAAGAAGATGTGTTACATATATACAATAGAATATTACTCAGACATAAGAAATAATGAAATAGTGGTATTTTCAGCTACATGGATGGACCTAGAGATCATCATACTAAGTGAAGTAAGTCAGAAAGAGAAAGACAAGTACCTTATGATATCACTTATATGTAGAATCTAGAATATGACACAAATGAACTTATCTACAAAACAAACAGACTCAGAGACATGGAGAACCGGCTTGTGGTTGCCACAGGGTTGGGTGGTGGATAAGGGATGCATTGAGAGTTTTGGATTAACAGATGAAAACTAGTATATATAGAATGGATAAACAACAAGGCCCTACTGCATAGCACAGGGAACTATATTTAATATCCTGAGAAAAACTACAATGGAAAAGAATATGAAAAATTATAAATATGCATATATATATATGAATCACTCTGCTGTACACTAGAAACTAATACAACACTATAAATCAACTATACTTATTTCAATTTTTTAAAGTTATTGCATTTTTTTAAAAAAAAAGAATAACATGCAATACTAAGGGTAACTAATTATACCCAGAAATACTTCATCAGAAATTAAATCTGTTTTACACCATCACCAATAGTCTGCTAAATTTTTTAATTGCTATCAAAGAGTCAAATATATTCAGGGAAATGTGAATGTACCAGACAGTCTAGGTGAGATGGCAACAAGAGGATGAAAGTGAAAGTCGCTCGGTCGAGTCCGACTCTTTGTGACCCCACATGGAATTCTCCAGGCCAGAATCCTGGAGTGGGTAACCTTTCCCTTCTCTAGGAGATCTTCCCAACTCAGGGATCAAATGCAAGTCTCCTGCATTGCAGGTAGATATTTACCAGCTGAGCCACAAAGGAAGTCCAAGAATACTGGAGTGGGTAACCTATCCCTGATCCAGCGGATCTTCCCAACCCAGGAATTGAACCAGGGTCTCCTGCATTGCAGGCAGATTCTTTAACAACTGAGATATCAGGGAAGCCAACAAGAGGATATGCTAGGGTAAACATCATAAGTTGTTTGTTGTTCAGTCACTCAGTCATGTCCAACTCTTTGTGACCCCATAGACTGCAGCATGCCAGGTTTCCCTGTCTGTCTATCTTCCACACATTTATACATGACAACTGGAAAAACCATAGCTTTGACTAGACAGTTCACTGTCAGCAAAATGATATTCCTGCTTTTTAACACACTGCCTAAGTTTCAGTTCAGTTCCGTTCAGTTCAGTCCCACAGTCATGTCCGACTCTTTGCGACCCCATGGATTGCAGCAAACCAGACCTCCCTGTACATCACCAACTCCGGGCTTATTGAAACTTGCGTCCATTGACTTGGTGATGCCATCAACCATCTCATCCTCTCTCGTCCCCTTCTCCTCCCGCCTTCAATTTTTCCCAGCATCAGGGTCTTTTCCAATGAGTCAGTTCTGCACATCAGGTGGCCAAAGTATTGGAGTTTCAGCTTCAACATCAGTCCTTCCAATGAATATTCAGGACTGATTTCCTTTAGGGTGGACTGGTTGGACCTCATTGCAGTCCAAGGGACTCTCAAGAGTCTTCACCAACATCACAGTTCAAAACCATCAATTCTTCAGCGTTCAGCTTGCTTTATAATCCAACTCTCACATCCATACATGACTACTGGAAAAACCATAGCTTTGATTAGATGGACCTTTGTTGGCAAAGTGATGTCTCTCCTTTTTAATATGTGGTCTAGGTTGGTCATAACTTTTCTTCCAAGGAGCAAGCATCTTTAATTTTCATGGCTGCAATCACCATCTGCAGTGATTTTCGAGTCCCCAAAAATAAAGTCTCTCACTGTTTCCATTCTCTCCCCATCTACTTGCCATGAGGTGATGGGAACGGATGCCATGATGTTAGTTTTCTGAATGTTGAGTTTTAAGCCAACTTTTTCATTCTCCTCTTTCACTTACATCAAGAGGCTCTTTAGTTCTTCACTTTCTACCATAAGGGTAGTGTCATCTGCATACCTGAGGTTATTGATATTTCTCCCAGCAATCTTGATTCCAGATTTTGCTTCATCCAGCCCAGCATTTCCATTGATGTACTCTGCATATAAGTTAAATAAGCAGGGTGACAATATACAGCCTTGACATACTCCTTTCCCTATTTGGAACCAATGTTTTGTTCCATCTTCAGTTCTAACCATTGCTTCCTGACCTGCATATAGATTTCTCTAGAGGAAGGTCAGGTGGTATGGTATTCCCATCTCTTTCAGAATTTTCCACAGTTTGTTGTGATCCACACAGTCAAAGGCTTTGGCATTGTCAATAAAGCAGAAGTAGATGTTTTTCTGGAACTCTCTTGCTTTTTCACTGATCCAACAGATGTTGGCAACGTGTTCTCTGGTTCCTCTGCCTTTCCTAAATCCAGCTTGAACATCTGGAAGTTCACAGTTCACATATTGTTGAAGCCTGGCTTGGAGAATGTTAAGCATTACTTTACTAGCAAGTGAGATGAGTGCAATTGTGCGGTAGTTTGAGCATTCTTTGGCATTGCCTTTCTTTGGGATTGGAATGAAAACTGACCTTTTCCAGTCTGTGGCCACTGTTGACTTCTCCAAATTTGCTGGCATACTGAGTGCAACACTTTAACAGCATCACCTTTTAGGATTTCAAATAGCTCAGCGCGAATTCCATCACCTCCACTAGCTTTGATTGTAGTGATGCTTCCTAAGGCCCACTTGACTTTGCATTCCAGGATGTTTGGCTTTAGAGGAGTGATTATACCACTGTGATTCTCTGGGTCATGGAGATTTTTTTTTGTACAGTTCTTCTGTGTATTCTTACCACCTGTTCTTAATATCTTCTGCTTCTGTTAGGTCCATACCATTTCTGTCCTTTATTGTGCCCATCTTTGCATGAAATATTCCCTTGGTATCTCTAATTTTCTTGAAGAGATCTCTAGTTTTCCCCATTCTACTGTTTTTCTCTATTTCTTTGCATTGATCATTGAAGAAGGCTTTCATATCTCTCCTTGCTATTCTCTGGAACTTTGCATTCAAATGGGTATATCTTTTCTCCCTTGCCTTTCACCTCTCTTCTTTTCATGGCTATTTGTAAGGCCTCCTCAGAAAACCACTTTGCCTTTTTGAATTTCTTTTCCATGGGGATGGTCTTGATCCCTGTCTCCTGTACAATGTCACAAACCTCATTCATGGTTCTTTAGGCACTCTATCAGCTCTAATCCCTTGAATATATTTGTCACTTCTGCTGTATAATCATAAGGGATTTGATTTAGGTCATACCTGAATGGTCTAGTGGTTTTCCCTACTTTCTTCAATTTAAATCTGAATTCGGCAATAAGGAATTCATGATCTGAGACACAGTCAGCCCCCGGTCTTGTTTTCGCTGAATGTATAGAGTTTCTCCATCTTGGCTGCAAAAAATATGATCAATCTGTTTTCGGTCTTGACCATCTGGTGATGTCCATGTGTAGAGTCTTCTCTTGCATTGTTGGAAGAGGGTGTTTGCTATGACCAGTGTGTTCTCTTGGCAAAACTCTGCCCTGCTTCATTCTGTACTCCAAGGTGAAATTTGCCTGTTATGCCAGATATTTCTTGACTTCCTACTTTTGCATTCCAGTCCTCTATAATGAAAAGGACATCTCTTTTGGGTATTAGTTCTAAAAGGTCTTGTTGGTCTTCATAGAACCATTCAACTTCAGCTTCTTCAGCATTACTGTTCGGGGCATAGACTTGGATTATTCTGATATTGAATGGTTTGCCTTGGAAATGAATAGAGATCATTTGGTCATTTTTGAGATTGCATCCAAGTATTGCATTTTGGACTCTTTTTTTGACTATGATGGCCACTCCTTTTCTTCTAAGTGATTCTTGCCCACAGCAGTAGATATTATGGTCATCTGAACTAAATTCACCCATTCCAGTCCATTTTAGTTCACTGATTCCTAAAATGTCAACGTTCATTCTTGCTATCTCCTGTTTGACCACTTCCAATTTGCCTTGATTCATGGACCTAACATTCCAGGTTCATATGCATTATTGCTCTTTACAGCATTGAGCTTTACTTCCATCACCAGTCACATCCACAACTGGGTGTTGTTTTTTGCTTTGGCGCCGTGTCTTCATTCTTTCTAGAGTTATTTCTCCATTGATCTCCAGGCACTTATCGACCTGGGGAGTTCATCTTTCAGTGTCCTATCTTTTTGCCTTTTTATACTAATCATGGGGTTCTCAAGGCAAGAATACTGAAGTGGTTTGCTATTTCCTTCTCCAGTGGACCACGTTTTGTCAGAACTCTCCACCATGACCCATTCATCGTGGGATACAACATGGCTCATAGTTTCATTGAGTTAGACAACAGATGTGCTCCATGTGATCAGATTGGTTAGCTTTCTGTGGTTATGGTTTTCAGTCTGTCTGCCCTCTGATGGAGAAGGATAAGAGGCTTATGGAACCTTCCTGATGGGAGAGACTGACTAAGGGGAAAAGTGGATCTTGTTCTGATGGGTGGGGCCATGCTAGTAAATCTTTAATCCAATTTTCTGATGGTGTGCGGGGCTGTGTTCCCTCCCTGTTTTTGACCTGAAGCCAAACTATGGTGGAGGTAATGAAGATAATGGCGACCTCCTTCAAAAGGTCCCTTGCAGTTCTTCCGCACTCAGTGCCCCCAGCCCTGCAGCAGGCCACCACTCACCCACGCCTCTGCTGGAGACTCCTGGACACTCATGGGCAAGTCTGGTTCAGTCTCGTGGGGTCACTGCTCCTTTCTCCTGGGTCCTGGTGCACACAAAGTTCTGTTTGTGCCCTCCAAGAGTCTATTTCCCCAGTCCTGTGTAAGTTCTGGCAGCTCTATGATGGGGTTAATGGCAACCTCCTCCAAGAGGCCTTATGCCATACCCAAGTCTGCTGCATCCAGCCATACCTAAGTTTGTTGCACCCAGAGCCCCTGTCCCTGTGGCTGTCCACTGCTCACCATATCTTGTCTGACCATCTTGCCATCTTGCTGACCATCAGTGCCTACCATCTTGCTAGGACTTCTCTGCCCTTGGACATCGGGTATCTCCTCACAGTTGCTCCAGTGACTCCAGCGGCAGCTGCACGCTGCTGGAGCAGTGGCTGCGTGGCTCTGGAGCGACTGTCTAGGTTTAAGCAAATTAGTTCACAAAAGAATGCAGTGTAGCATGTAGTCAAAATATCACTCCACAGAAGAGAATATTATGATAGGACTGGCAAAAATATATGTTAATTTGCCAGTCTCAGCTGCCAGGCATTAAAAAATGTAGAACATTTTTATCATCTTGGAAGTAGTCTTCTTCACAAATTGTCCTCAAAAAGAACACAATTACTGGCACATGGAAGCAGTTCAACAAAAGTTTACTAAAGATATAAGATCAAAGTTGGCCCAAGTTCTCATCTGTTAACAGTGTGTCTTCCATTAACTGGAGTCCTGAAAATAACCCTGTTTGCTAAATAGAGAACAAACAGAGAACAAAGGCAGGGGTGGAAGGCAGATATGAGTAGGAGGATAGAGATCCCTATTCCTCAAACCACGACTAATCTCTGCTTTTCTCAGTAAATTCCACTGAGAGTTTCCTCTATGCTCAGACTTTTTGATATTTGCACTTCATTGACTAAGTAATTCTCTCTCTTGATGTCAGATTAAAAATCTGATGAAATGAGGGACAATAAGCATGATTATTGTTAGACTTCATATTAAAATTTATAGAAAAATGCTGAATATGAGTTTTTTAATGACTCTGTTTTTTTTTAAAAAAAAAAAAAAAAGGAGGGGGAGAGAGAGAATGTAAATTGAATACTACCTACTCTCTTTCAAAATTTTCTTACTTTTTTTTTTGTAAAATCATATTTGAGATAACTGTGTTAACATATGGACTATCAAGTCATAGACTGTTCAGCTCATATCTTAGTCTCTTTATTCTAGGAACTTGGAACTGACTCTGTGGCCAAGAAAGGAAATATAGTCTGCAAATACAATAAAAATTAACAGAGTTAATTATTGGAAGGATGGAAAACTGGGTCACACCAACATATAGCATTTTAAAGGCCTAATTCAAGATAGTTATATACAAAACTTATTCTCTTACTAGCTTTTTTCAATTTTTTTAAATTGAAGTACAGTTGATTTGCAATGCTGTATTAATTTCTGCTGTATAGCTAAGTGATTCAGTTACATACATTCTTCTTTATGTTATTTTCCATTATGGTTTATCACAGGATATAAAATTTATTTTGCATTGATAACAACATACTCACTGGCTGAAGTAAGACATTCACAACCTACAAGTAGGTGAATTTTCTTAAGTTTTCAAACTCATGCCTTACACAGGCAGACTACATTTTGCTTGTAAACCAAATCAGAATACACTTGATTCATGAATTGTATACAGATTTGTGATGGCATAGGCAGTACAACAAATGTTATTTGGATGCTTAAGACATTTTAGTGACTCATGAAACTGCAAGGAAAAATTGGGACAGTTCTTGAAAGTCTGGAATATACAATCTCTATAACCATGAAAATTACAGTTAGAGGTCAAGGCAAGGAGAAGGGAGAGAAAAAAGGAAATTCAAGAGTCAGACAGACTGCCTAGGAAAATGGTATTATTTTAAATATAAATTTTGGAACATCAAGATTTAGATATGTAAAGTCTTCTAATGTACTGAATATGTACAATGAAATAATAATGTACTGCAAATGCCTTGTGAAAATTACAATAAGCCAAGTCAATTAGCAAAATATAACAAATGGGCAAGGAGATTTTTAACTAGGAACACTAATGTATTTTTATGGATAAAACGTTTGCCTAGTCAGGCAAATTCACTAAAGCAAGGCTATGTCACCCAGAGAAGAAAAGAAAGGCTAATCACAGAAAATGTTAATTAGCTAAAACAGGGCATAAAATGGTATTTGCATGTTTCCCAAAGCAATACACTTTCTCTTCCTGCTTTTTTCCCTGCAAAAAATAAACAATTAGGAAATAAATTCTTTAAAAGTGTTGCCTTAATCAGCTTGTCTCTGTGTGTGAGTAGTCTAAGAGCTACTGGCCATCAATGTCATTTCAGTCATACTGCCAATGTATGCTTTTTTTACCTAGCACTGATTGGAAGGGTTTTCTAATTTCAGTCACCAGTTAGTCTGCTCATTCAGGCATCCTCCTTCCATACGTGAATTCTTCCTTATTACAAGGTCACTTTCACCTTACATCTCTGCTTTCTATTTGGCTGTGAAATATCCAGGTGTTCTGGATTATTAAAATACACGCACAGCTTACACTGCTTGAGAAAGATTATATTCATTTTTCATGGGGTTTTACATCTTATAATAAGCTACTTGTGTGATGATCCATTTTCATTTTTAATTAGGATGTCCTCTGAATTCCCTTTTTGCTCCTACAGACAAAAAAATTAATCAAGAAATATCTTTGTGAGCTCAGAAACAATTAAAATGCAATTCTTATAGGGGTGTTATCAAATCATGAAAATCTGAAATGAGTTGTTTGGTGTTATCATAATCAAAGCCAAACTCTCACTCTACATGTAAAATATGTCTGATAAGCCTTATTACATAAAGTTAAAATAGTGTTTTTAAGAAAGAAAATGGATCCCTGAATCTGGTTTCGGGGAGCTAGTATCAACTTAACAGGGTGTCTATTATCAACTAATGATTATGATAAGTGCTGTCTATGAAGGGAGCAAATCCTGAGAAGTAATTGGATTTGCTAAATCCAGACTGGCTTCAGCTTGGGCTCTTGCACCTGCAATAAAAAAAGGACAGCTGTTCTGGACACCCACCCAGTAAATACTATTAAGCTCATTAACACAAACATTTTGGCTATGATCAAGTGAAGTATCAGTTTAATCCATTATACCCTGTCTGTCAAGGGACTCACTCCATCTTGCCCTGCTACTTAAGAGAGGTTGTAGGGTGGGATTTGGCAAGCCAACAAAACCTTTTCCATCTTTAACAGCTATGGGTTTTATTTATGACCCAAGTGAAATGGCATGATAATAATACCTTAAATGAATAAACACCTCAGTCCTAAGGAGCTCAGAGAGCTCTGCTGATACTTATCTAATTAATCCTCACCACATGCTTGGTGAGTAGGCATGTGGCATTATCCCTGGTTTACAAATGAAGAAAATGGGGCCAAAGTGACTAGCCTGGTATCACTAAGTAAGCTTAGTGGAGAAAATAATACAGCCAAGAATTCTTATCTCCCAATGCAATCCTGTGATTAAAATAGTAATTGTTTCAATTCTAAAGTTTCTGGTAAGAACTATGTATATAACTGTGAAATATTACTACCTAGTAATTGCATGAGATTGCTCAGGGAGCATTAATCAATTAGAGTCAACTAATAGACAAGATAATAGGGAATGGGGAAGTATTATATCCTCAAATGATCCATAAATTCCTTTTTATCCACATACGTTGACCATTGTTTTTAGACCAACTTCCAACTGAATTCAAAAGGAGAAATGGGGCAATAACTTATGAAAACTTTTGAACATTATTCAAAAGAACTGAAAGATGGTAGATAAATCTATACATCCTATGACTTGTTTCACGCTTGTTTTTTATGCCTCAGGATTTTATCACTTTAAAACTACATGGAGAGGCTTGCCGTTAGTCTAGAGGTAAAGAATCTACCTGCCAGTGCAGGGAACATGGTCTAGGAAGATCCCACTTGCTTCAGACAACTGAGCCCATGGCTCACAACTACTGAAGCCCATGTGCCTGGAGCTTGAGTTTCACAAGTCACTGCAATGAGAAGCCCTTGCACTGCAAGGAAGAGTAGATCCTGCTTGCTGTAAGTAGAGAAAACCTGTGCACAGCAACAAGACCCAGCACAGCTAAAAATAAAATAAAATAAATCTTTGTAAAATATAAAACTACAGGGAATAAAACAATGATTTTATCCATATTATTAAAAGATTATCATAATAAACAAAACAATCTGGCAGATGCTACCTGAAGCTTAGACTTTTTTTTTAATCTCAGCTTAAGAGAAGATGATCACACATATTTAGCTCTGAAAATCAGATACAGAAAGTGTCATCAACCTTTCCTCAGCCTTATAGGGTCAATTGAGCAATCAGTAACCACCACTGGAGCTAGTCAACTGAATGATGACAGGATTCTGACAGCTTTCAAAGCAGTTAGATTTGACCAATTGCAAATAAGAAACCTATGCATATTTTTCTGGAGCTATTTGTTCTCTCTTTTTGCAGCAATGAGGATATTTCAGTTTTTACCTTTGTACAGCTAGTGAAAGTGAAAGCCGTTCAGTTGTGTCCGACTCTTTGCGACCCCATGGACAGTAGCCTGACAGGCTCCTCTGTCCATGGAATTCTCTAGGCCAGAATACTGGAGGGGGTAGTCGTTCCCTTCTCCAAAGGATCTTCTCAACTCAGGGATCGAACCCAGATCTCCTGCATTGCAGGCAGAATCTTCACCATCTGAGCCACCAGGGAAGCCAGTACATCTCTCAAACAATACCATAAAATAAGCAGCAATAGCAGAATTAGGTTGGAGTTCAGAAAGAGGATTTTGTTCACAGTCCAAAAGCCAGATGAACCACAACTTAACTTTGTTTGGGGCCTCTGTTCCTGAAAAAGAATCTTGAAGAAAATATGGAAAGAATAGAAAATAGACATTCTTCCATAACAGAAAACGCTGTATCTAACATAGAGCTAGTGGGGCTTCCCTGGTGGCTCAGTGGTAAAGAATCCATCTGCAATGCAGGTGACTTGGGTTCGATCCCTGTGTTGGGAAGATACCCTGGAGCAGGGCATGGCAACCCACTCTAATATTCTCGCTTGGTGAATCCCGTGGGCAGAGAAGCCAGGTGGCCTACAGTCCATAGGGTCGAAAAGAGTTGGACATGACTGAAGTGACTTAGCATGCACAGCATAGGGCTAGTAGCTGATTCTTCTTTTAGAAGAGTATTTTTAGTTTTGAAACTCTGAATTCCTGGAGTCCCTGGACTGTCCATTTCAGGTACATTTCAATCAAATATGACCTTTAATAAGACAATTATTAGTTACATGTTGGGCTTTTGTTTCTGCTATCACCATGCAAACACTGTTTGGGATGTTATCTGAGTGTCACTTCTGAGCGCCTAATAATTATAAGTGGGAAAACAAGTGACATGAAATTTCATAAAGACATAACTAAGTCTCAAAAGAGGAGTTCAATTAATACCTTACTTTCTATCTCCTTCATTCCTTTTAAAAATTGAGATTTTGCACAGTGAATATGATCTTAAAGAACAAAGATGATGACATTTATCCCCAGATAAATGATATGCATTTGCCTCCATGGCCATTAGAACATCACTGAAACTCCTCTCATCTCCTCCTGTCTGCAGGTAAGTGTCCAGAAAATGCAACTGCTTTTTACATCTGAAATCCAGAGGAGGCTGGTAAACCAAACAACTATTTTTTTAGAAGTCACTACAGTGAATGCATAGAAAAGAACCACAGACATAGGAAGGAGAAGGACGATCTGAGATAGTGAATGAGGGATGTTTGTCTTTTGTTTTGTTTTAAATTACTATCACTGGACAACTCTTTCAGAAATGGTTTTCGAAAAGCCAAAGGCAAAAATGTTTGAACAAAAGACAAGGTAAGCTCCATACCTAAACTCAACACAGAATATTTGACCTTTACTTTGCCTTCTTATTTTATCAATATGCCATATGCAAGCAATTCCAAATGCAAACTTCAAAACATTTGCATTTTACTAATGAAGTACTTGGGCTTCCCTAGTGGCTCAGCCATAAAGAATCCACCTGCAACACAGAAGACACAGGAGTCACGGGTTTGATCCCTGAGTCAGGAAGATCCCCTGGAGGAGGGGACAGCAACCCACTCCAGTATTCTTGTCTGCAAAATCCAATGGACAGAGGAGCTTGGCAGGCTATAGTCCATGGGGTCGCAAAGAGACAGACATGACTAAAACTATTTAATACGCACAGCCCAATGAAGTACTTGAAAAATACACAGATTTCACAATTATATTGAACTTAAAGAGATAAACTGTTTAAAATATTTTAATTAAAAAAATATGATGGTCTACTTTTACATAGTTACAGAGCTACTATATAGAACCATTAAATATCATCATTATAAGTTAAGTAGAAATATTAACAATTGAACACGTATGTTTGTAGAAATTTGATGTGCAAATAATGAGAACACAGAACTTGCTCAACTGTTAATAATTCAGCATGCATTATAATTGGTCTTCCCAGGGCTTGCAGTGGTAAAGAATCTGTCTGCCACTGCAGGAGATGCATGAGACCAGAGTTTGACCCCTGGGTCAGGAAGATCCCCTGGAGGAGGGCATGGCAACCCACTCCAATATTCTTGCCTGGAGAATCCCATGGACAGAAGAGTCTGGTGGGCTATGGTCCATAGGGTCTAAAAGAGTCCATCATGACTGAAGCAATTTAGCAATGTATGCACACAACTGAATGTGCTCACCTAGAAGAAGGTCTGGAGAAATAAGAGAGCAAAAACTAAACTCTGCCATTGCACATTCATCCTGGCACCAGGATGAATAGTCAATGAGGAGATTGAGGAAAGGCTGCCAGAGCTGTAGAGAAAAAAACCCAGGAGAGTGTGGCTGTGTATTCAATAAAAGAAACATATTTTAAGTAGGATGAGGATAGAAAGTAGATCACTGACTTGACCAGATGGAAACTGACTGTTATATTCATTTTTAGTGGAATTTCAGTAAAGACTGGTTGGAATGGGTTAAAGAGAGAATTGGAAACGGAAAAAATGAAGAAAACAAGTAGAGAATTCTTTGACCCTTGCTTTCAAAGAGATCAGAGCAATACGGCAGCAGTTGAAGGACAATGGGTCAAGGGAGGATAATCGCAAATTTGTATGCTGATTAGAATGATTCAAGAGAGGAATAACTGGTTAAGGAGAGAGAGGGAGAATAACCACCAGAGCAGAGCCCTTGAGTAGGCAGGAGCTGATGAAATGCTGTGCCTGGCCAGAGAGATTGCCCACATACAACAACAGAGAGAAGCCGCTGAACCCAACATGAGGAATGTCAAGGTGTGGGTTCACATCCAGGTATGTTTTAGAAATTGTTGGAGAAGAGATTGGTTAGTTTTCTTTCTGAATAAAAGAAGAGGAGATGGAATTTGAGGTTTGAAGAGAGAGTGAGGGTGAAGTCATTACCACAGCGAATGGAAAGTAAAATTTTATTTTATGATATAATAAAAATGAGGTCCTCTTGGAATTTAATTCCCATTTGCAACATTTTTGCATGGCTAATTATTTCAAATAATGTCATTTGTAATAAAGCCCAGATTTCCAGGAAATACAACCTTGGTGTTATTCAAATAAGTGGAGTATTCCCTTCTCACAAAACTAATAATACTACACTAATGAAATTTTGCTAACAAAGTCCACCATGTTGCTCATTATCTCCTATTAAGAGAGATATTATTGTATCTAATACCCTCCTTTTTATTAAGTAACTAAAACACTATTAAATCATATAGTTTCCATTTTGAATTTTAAAGGTTCTAATTTTTCAAGCAAAAAGCAATTCCTTCATAGAAAGTAAGTTGGCAATGAAAGATTTCAATATGGTGAAAAACATTTCACTGTGTTCTAATACAGCAAAGAGAGGGAAAGAGAGCAAGCTTTTTTCATCTCTTTTTATCACTTTATTTTCTGGAAATCATATTCAGTATAAATGTCAGGGAGCAAAATACCCAGGGCAGAATTCCCTATAAGTGTTAATAAGAGATTCAAATATACACATGAAAAGTTCAATTTATGTTTTAAAAGTTACTACTCTTTTATTATTATAATAATAGAATTTTATAAACACACAAACCAAAACAAATTCAACACAGAACTACTTCATAGATGTAGTTGTTCTGTAAAAAATACTATGTTATAATTTCATTTATTTAGAAACCATCATCTATAGCTCTAGTTTGAGTCATCTCATATACATGTTAGTGTTCTGTCCTCTTCCTACAATCACCATGGAATTATTTCAACCACAGAATATTGTTCAATTCTCTAGATTATATGCACACTCAGAATGTGCAAAATCTAGAGTAATCCACGCATTTAATCAGGACTCCTAAGTGTAAACAGTTGCAATTGCTTGGGTTTCCTGGAGAGTAGGCTCCAAGACAGGATTTGCTACGGAGTGCTCTAGATATTAACACTTGGAAGGGAAGGAAAGGAAGAGGCTGGGTTACAGTACATTCCCAACCAAGGCCTCAGCTGAAATCATGGAAGCTCTAAAGCTAAGATGGCCCTTAGAAATCATCCCCAGTGGGGAGATGGAGTGAGGACTTTGCTCTTTCTAGAACTTGATGTGGATATAAGTTGCCCCTGTGAAGGGGCATCATTTATTTGATCAAGGCAACTCTCTTTAGCTGAGGACCTTTCCTAGCAGAGATCTATCAGAGAGCAGCACTCCCAGAAGCTGAAGAAAAAGTCCTGAAGGAGGATCAGGATACAATATATGACCCCCCACAAGATCAAAGATAATCTTTGCACCAATTGAGACAAGACGCTATAGTTTTAAGTGACCATTTCAAGATGAGGATAAGCATCTAAGGGTCCAGCACAGGGCATTAACTACAACTTCAAAGACGATCAGGCAAATAGCTCTGCTGGCTCAGCAAGATTTAATAATCTGGTGTTTCCCCTCCCCTCAGGAACTGAGAGCACTGAGGATTATAGGGTAACACTCCTCTATTGAGAATCTGGAGGACGTAGAGAATAGTAATAGTGATATCACCCAAACAGTAACAATAGCTAGAGTGGTGGGGTTAGTAAACCACTTATCAAGTAACAAATACTTTCTACATGCCAGGCATTGTATTAGAGATCCTAACTGAATTACAAAAAGTAAAATAATTTCCAAGACTCCCTGCTAATAAGGGACAGAGAAGTCACAGAAATACTAATGGGTGAAGTAGACCACACATAACTGGCAATGCATATATTGTATGCATAATGGAAGCTTTGGTAAATCAGAGAAAGAGGATAACTAATACTCAATTCTGGTCAAGTGTTACTATGTGGAATGTGAGCCCAATATAGCCAAATATACAAACTTTTTAAGAGGAAAACCTATAGGGTTATGTGAATGCACCTAATGTCTTTAGTGTTGGCTAATTTTTTTAAATAAATAAATAATGCCTTGTGAATCAAACAAAACACATCTGGAATAATATTCTGCTACTTCTGAAATAAAAAGTTTATTCTTCGAGATATCAATCTATTCTTGATTGTCTTGGTAGAATTATAACCTTCAAGCAAGACCCTTACATATTGACTTGTATTCGCCAATGGAATGAGACAAAAGGAAAAGGGGAGAAACAGGGAGCTTCAATGGTAAACCTTCAGCAAAAGCAAAACCACTGATGAGATCTCAGAGGGTGGCCAACTTTACTAGTCAAGAAGCATTGACATGGATGAACTTAGCTTTTAGCAGAAAATACCAGTTCACCAGCAGTGAGACTAAAGAATAATGAATATTGGTAGTAATTTTTTAGTTGGAAGACATTGTATCTATCACCAAAGGATATTGTCCATGAGAAAGAAAAGAAACTTCAAGAGTAGCAGATTAGGCCATATGAAGATATGGCTGCTTTGTATATGAAAACATGAAGTGGAAGTGTTAGTTGCTCAGTGGTGTCCAACTCTTTGCAACCCCAGGGATGGAGCCTGCCAGCCCCCTCTGTCTGTGGAATTCTCCAGGTAAGAATACTGGAGTGAGTAGCCATTTCCTGTTTCAAGGGATCTTCCAAACCCGGGATTGAATCCAGGGTTTCAATCTAAGAATTGCAAGCAGAATTGCAAGCAGATTCTTTACAGTCTGAGACACCAGGGAAGCTTTGGATATAGTCATAGAAATTGGCAGTAAGAATTGAAAACTGGTACATCTCTAGTAGCACATTGGTAAGAATCTGCCTGTCAATACAGGGTACATGGGTTTGATTCCTGATCTGGGAAGATTCCACATGCCAAGAAGCAACTGAGCCTGTGTGCCACAACTACTGAAGCCTGCCCACTCTAGGGCCCGAGAGCCACAACTAATGAGAGCCCTGTGTGGCAACTACTGAAGCCTGCGCCCTCCTAGAACCAACAAGTCACAAACACTGAACCTGTGTGCAGCAACTATTGAAACCCAAGTACTCTAGAGCCCGTGTTCTGCAACAAAAGAAGCCATTGAAATGAAATGAGAACCTTGCATACAACTAGAGTAGCCACTGCTCTCCACAACTAGAAAAAGCCCATGCAAGAAAACGAAGACACAGCACAGCCAAAAATAAAAATAAAAAGAATTGAAAACTGGATTGTGGCCCTCTGAATTTAAACAATTAGGCTGAGAAGATCCTGGAGCAGCTGTCACTTGGAAAGTTCACCGAACTTTGAACCCAGATGAATACCAGATGTTCATAGCTAACATGCAGGGTAGTTAGAGGTGGGAAACTAATGGGTGAAAAGCTCCTTGAATGGAGCCTGGACACAAGCTGGCATTTGATCAGAACTCATAAGTGGTATTGGAGAAGGCAATGGCACCCCACTCCAGTACTCTTGCCTGGAAAATCCCATGGACGGAGGAGCCTGGTAGGCTGCAGTCCATGGGGTTGCAAAGAGTTGGTCACGACTGAGCGACTTCCACTTTCACTTTCCTAAGTGGTATAAAATGGGGTACTTGTGGGAAATAAAGGAGACCATCCTGAGCAGGAACAGAAGGATAAAAATATTTCTACTGACTCATACCTCAAAACTTCGTGAAATGATAAAAATCCTCACCTTAGCATTTGAAGAGTTTTAGCATTATTATAAAGGAAAGCAATAAATGAGTTCACTAAAATACTGGCAGAAGTTAATACAAATTAACTGTCACCACTCTGCTGGAAACTTCTGGGCACTTCCAGAAAAAATGAGACATGAAACAGATACATTTTAAGTCCACAAAATGGTCAGGAGGTAGGAGTTTTGTCCCAGCAATAGGAGGCCCTAACCACTTTGACTATATTATTTAGACATGACGAATTTGGGCTTAGTGTGGTTGAAAAATTGAAAGAACGGAAACACCGATGGCCAGCTTCACTTATTGATAATATTGCCCAGGGATAGTCCAAATCAAGCAATCCCTTTCAATAGACCTACTCGGTAGATCAAAAAGTACATGAATCTCCAGGAACATTTCATCATTTTTAAGAAGCTCTACCTCTAAAAGATGGGATTACCAGGTAGCACTAGTGGTAAACAACCCACCTGCCAATTCAGGAGATGTAAGAGACATGGGTTCGATTCCTAGGTTGGGAAGATCCCCTAGAGGAGGGCATGGCAACCCACTCCAGTATTCTTGCCTGGAGAATCCCATGGACAGAGGAGCCTGCTGGGCTACAGTCCGTAGGGGTGCAACGAGTCAGACACAACTGAAATGACCTAGCAGGCACACACCTCTAAAAGATATACTGACATATATTAGAGATTTTGATCCCTAGACTGAATGTGAGGATACCTGGGTTCTAGTCCCCTCCACCACTCACTAGCCATGTGATTTTGAGCAACTAACTTAATTGTGATTCTTAACATCTTTTTCTGTAAAAAGAAGATAATTATACCTGCCTGACTTTCTCACACAGTTATTAATGAGGATTTTGTTAAATAATAAATTCAAATACCTCAAGAAACTATAAGATTCTGTTACCAGTGTGTCATTCTAACAGTTACATTCCTATAAAATCAATTTTTTTGATACTGTCACTCAAACATTCAAAAGCTGTCCATTGTCTAGAGAAAAAAAGCATCTTGAACAGACCTATTCATATTTTTAGCTCCAACAATTCACTTCTGAATTCTTTATACTAGCAAACAAATCCTACATTGTTCTGACCTAGTACTTCTATTCAATCTATACTCTTACTCTGGGAAAAAAAAAATCCTTCAAGAAAGAATTCAGGTTTGACTGCCTTCTCAGATGAACCCAGTTCATAACAATCTCCTTTCATGTGACCTCCAACATCCCTTACTATTGATATCATTAATTTTGTAATTCATCGTTTTCTAGCTTATCATTTTTCTAATACTGTTGTGCACTTTTATCTCATATATAATTAAAACCTCCCTCTTCTTGTGTCTTATCTCCTCAACTAGATTACCCATAAATAGAAGATACAGGGACTGTACTTTTGACATATTTGCATTTCCTTTGTCACAGGGTTAAAGAAGGCTCCCTTAAACAGGTGTATCTATTTCACTGCTGCTGCAATCAGGACACTGCTATAAATCTGCCCTGCTTTGCAAGGACTCCCAGCTTCACAGTTACCACCCACTGCAGCTGAACCTGACCTTCCAAGAGCAAAAATCAGTCACAATAATATTCTCTCTTGGGTTCATTCCTAGACTGATTTCATTTATGATGGCCCTGCCTGGGTTGTAGCCCTCCGAACACAGTGACGATTATAGGATTACACGTGATCATTATGCTGGCACTCATTGCTAATATCCCTGCTTCCGCCCTCCACGGAGGTCCTCTCAAAGCAGGAAGTCTGCTCTGAGCAACAAATACCGACATAAAATTCAACTTTCCTTGCTATCTCTTCCAATATATGATTGACCCAGATGGTTGTCAAGAAGCAATAGCTTATTGCCCTCTTTTTTAAGCTCAAGAGTAGGAAAAATTGAGCAGAGACAAGTGGGAAACTAAGGCTTTTAATAAGATCAGGCAGATGAAGGCTCAAGCTCCTGTGCTCTGGACACTTACTTCCTTGTATCAGGTCTTTCTGGCCTTGCCAAGTCCAATACCATTACCCACTAGACATGCGTGGCCAATAAACAGTTGAAATGTGGCTTGTGAGACTAAAAAATTGAACTTTTAATTTTATTTAACTTTTAATTCTTTTTTTAATCTTTTTTTTTAATTTTAATTGGAGGCTAATTACTTTACAATATTGTGGTGGTTTTTGCCATACATTCACATGAATCAGTCAACGATGTACATGTGTTCCCCATCCTGACCCTCCCTCCCACCTCCCTCTGCATCCCACCCCTCAGGGTCATCCCAGTGCACCAGCCCTGAGCACCCTGTCTCATGAATCGAACCTGGACTGGCAATCTATTTCACATATGATAATATACATGTTTCAATGCTATAAAGCAAAAATAAACAAATGGGACCTAATTAAACTTAAAAGCTTTTGCACAATGAAGGAAACTATAAGCAAGGTGAAAAGACAGCCTTCAGAATGGAATAAAATAATAGCAAATGAAGCAAATGACAAAGAATTAATCTCAAAAATATACAAGCAACTCCTGCAGCTCAATTTCATAAAAATAAGCAACCCAGTCAAAAAATGGGCCAAAGAACTAAACAGACATTTCTCCAAAGAAGAGATACAGATGGATAACAAACACATGAAAAGATGCTCAACATCTCTCATTATCAGAGAAATGCAAATTTTAATTCATTTTAACTTTTAAACCAATGCAGGGTAAAATAGGTTTTAGCTAAACACAACTTCATTAGTTTGCCAGAACTACTCTTTATATTATCTGCTGAAAAATCGAAGTGTGCTGAAAGTATAAAACACACACCAGATTGAATATGGTAATGAGGGAAAAGATGCAAAATAGCTTTTTGATAATTTCCTTATAGATTAAATGTTGAAGTGATGTTTGGACATAGTGGAGTACATAAAATATATCATCAAAATTAATTTCATCTTTTTCACTTTTTTAATGGAGCTACTGAAAATTTTTAAATTAGATATGAAATTAAAAGATGCTTGCTCCCTGGAAGAAAGGCTATGACAAACCTAGACAGGATATTAAAAAGCAAAGACATTACTTTGCTGACAAAGGTCTGTATAGTCAAAGCCATGGTTTTTCCAGTAGTTAAGTATGGATGTGAGATCTGGACAATAAAAATGGCTGAGCATCAGAGGAATTGATGCCTTCGAACTGTGGTGCTGGAGAAGACTTTTGAGGGTCTCTTGGACAGTAAGGAGATCAAACCAGTCAATCCTAAAGGAAATCAACCCTGAATACTCATTGGAAGGACTGATGCTGAAGCTCCAATACTTTGACCAACTGATGTGAAGAGCTGACTCATTGGAAAAGACCTGATGCTGGGAAAGATTGAAGGTAGGAAGAGAAGGGATTAACAGAGGACAAAATGGTTGTATGGCATCGTCGACTCAACGGACATGAGTTTGAGCAAACTCCAGGAGATAGTGAAGGAGAGGGTAGCCTGGCATGCTGCAGTCCATGGGGGTCACAAAGAGTCAGACACAACTGAATGATTGGACAACAATGTGACTTGTGCTATACTTCTACTGGACAGAGCCGTCATAGCCCCTAACCTAGTTTATATATTGTAAAGTGTTAAATAATAGCTAAGAATGTTATATACACCATTTCATTTCATGCTCACTACATATTCTTGAGGTACTATCCATTTTACAGATGATGAAACTGAGGTGTAGTAGGATTAAATGATTTGTCAGCATCCACAGTTTATAAGCGATAGAGCTGGGAATCATCCTGAGATCTGACACCCATCAGAGCCTATATTGAATAATTGACTCACTGAGACATTTACCTTCACTGAATTATAAATGTATTGACCAAATATGCTCAGAATTTAATTTTTTTAATACAGCCTAAACCACCTAAGCCAATTACAAACATTGGGAAAATTCAGGCAGAAAGTGGGCAAATTCAGTCTCAGTCATTTCCAAAAGAGAATCCAAATTGGACTCACCTAGAGTAGGATAATGGCAAAACAATGAGAAACAACTGACAGGGTCACAGCAACCAAAACTCAAATTAGGCATAAATTTAAATATTTCCCAAAGCACTGTGTCACTAACATGTACCAAAACAATGAGTAAAAATGATTCATTTCTCACAGTTTCTTCATTTCCTTCCTGAAAGAATTTTTCCAAGCAATTCAAACACTTGGCCAATTGGCCTTCATCAGAAGAACAGGAAGAGTACTGGGGTATTTGTTGAAGGTGAAGAATTGTTCCACAGGAGGCTAATTATTTGAAATTTGCATTTACACTCACTGCACATTAACTTCTGCACCTTACCAGGCTCTCAGCTATCTTTATAAAACAATAGGGACAGTGAAATCCAACCAGATTCCCTGATGCTGTTTCTAGAAATGGAATGACTGTCATCCATTTTGTAAATCTAAATATTTTTTTCTACAACTATTAAAAGGTAAGGGTAAGACTGAAAAATGAGTCTAGCTGTAGAGGTCAGTGTGTCATTAGAGGTACTGATTCTCCAGGTTTGTGTCCTGAGTAAATATGTGTCTGAAACTCTATCTGAGCTGTGTGAATTTTTGATCAACACTAACTAGCTCAAAGAAATGCCTCTGAATTTAACTCTTTCCCAACTACAAACATGCGCACACACACTCATTTGCGTGTATACCATTGCATATATATGTACCCTTGTTTGAATGTGTTGCACTTTACATTAGGATCAAAATATCTCCATGGAATGATCAGGTGTACCATTTGAAATCAGGTTCCAAGTCACTTTATACAGTGACACTAGGTGAGACCAGATTATTTTTGTCAGAGTTAGCACTATCCAGAATCGTAAAATGGAGGAAAGGAGGGGCTCCTAACTCTTTCAAGTACATTAAAACTGATTTTCCTCTGGAAATCTAGAGTAGAGAAACCCATCTAGGTAACTGGTCTGTGCCCCTTTCCAAAATGGCTATGTATTTAACTAATTGTCAATTAAAGTATATCAAACATATCATTAAGAGCCATTCCTTCACAAGAGTTATTTACATTTTGATAAGTAGCTCTTCAAGCCTGAAAAGATTCATGACACTTGGAAATGAATAAGTAACAGTATAAATTTCACAGACAGGTATTGGGGAGAAAATAAGGAGGTAGATCTACTTCCTCAAATGTTGCCATTTTGCCTGCTACCTACTTAACAATACCAGTCTTGCTCTTATGAGTACCACTTAGTTAGAAATGTTCATGTAAGTGTTACCCTCCAACCAATTTTCCCTCCCATTTTTCCTTCTTTCCTGTCTTTGACAAATATTTATGGAGAAGGCCAAATATTTATTGCCTATACTAGACCCATGTAAATACATACCTTTTAGATGTGTGTTTAGGTAGTATATATCAGCATAACAAATAGGCAGAGATGGCTAACTTTAAGCCTTTTGAAAATAATGGCAGAGACAGTAAAATAGATGCCCCCAAACTCTTCTCTCTGAGAGTTTCCCAAATATCACTGACCTAAAGCTGCAATCTCTCAGCTCTCTTTGAAGCCACTGCTGCTTGTTTTGCTCCTGCAGCTTTCTCCAGCTGTTGTCACATCTGTCTGAGATCACAGTAAGCTTGACTGCTTTAATGCCTTCATATCTGTTATGTTAACTCCTGCTGGAACCTGGCATCTCAATTCTTCTATCAGCCCTGATCATCATCATTACCATCCAGGTTGACCTCAGTCCCAGCCAGCAGCTCTCATGTGGACTCCTGGTTAGACGCACACCTCAGGCAGCAGACAGTCTCAAACTACTCCCCACCGCTTGTGGGAAGAGGTGATGAGCCACTAAGCTCAGCCATATTTTATCAAAGCCTTTGATCTCCGGTTTGATCTTTGCCAAGATCTGTGACACAAACAGGTCTCTGCTCACATGGCAACTGGTGCTTACTAACTCTGTTCCCCTTTTTAGTTTGAGCATCCTGCCACCTATATATTCATGCAGTCTAACAAAATCAAAGGTCAGAGTAAAAAAAGGCACTTTGTAATCAAGAACATTTTTTCATTCGCTGTATTGGCTCCTTGCAGAGTCCCACATTTTTGCGAGGTTTTCCTTTGTACCTGCCTGAAGGGCATTATTAGATCATTTTCTGTCAGTGTCTTTTTGGCTTGGAATAGGCACATTTTAGAGGGGCTGCAAGATAAAATAACTCGATGTGTGTTGCATATTAACTTTATTAGATAAACATTTAATATGCTAAATGTATCATGAGTAATTGAAATATACTTCAGTGAGAAATGACAAAAAAATTGTCTTGTTTTTCTTGTATTTTGAATAGCCTTTAAAAAGACTGGGTCTGCTCAAAGGAAAATTTGAAATAATTATGAAAAAGAGAATTGTGAAAGCCTAGAAAAAAAGAAAGAAGCTAGACATGGTGGATGGGATGAGAAAAATGAAATCACGCAGACCCTGACCACATGATGTGGGCAAGGATTGTGAACTTGACTCTTGAGGGAATGGGAAGCCCATGTAAGATTTAAGAGTAAGAATGGAAATGCCAGAACCACAGAAAGGATCATTTGAACAGAGGCAGTAGGCAGAAATAGAACAGATGGACTACTTATAGGCAAAGTATTTCAATGACAAGAATCATTCAGGTAAAGACAAGAGCAGCAGTGGAGGGAGAGGGAAAAAGCTGCAAATGTAAAGTGAAGCAGCAAGATTTGGCAATTGATTCAACAAGTAAAGGGCAGAGATATATAAAATTCTTCCTGAGGTTTGGGGTTTGGATGTCAGAAAGACTGAAACACTAAGCTGCTGCCTTCTGTGAAGTACCATGAAGGAGATAATTACAGTGGGAAGGAAGGGCATGTGCAAGAAGAAAAAAAAAAAAATAATAACATCTCATCCTGGTTCCAAACATCAGCCAGTTTGACCATCATCAGAACTGAATAGACCAGAGGCATTCTAAATTCAAGAAATCTTCCCTGGTGGCTCAGATGGTAAAGAATCTGCCTGCAATGCTTGAGACTTGGGTTCGATCCCTGGGTTGGGAAGATCCCCTGGAGCAGGGCGTAGCAACCCACCCCAGTATTCTTGCCTGGAGAATCCTCATGGACAGAGGAACCTGGCAGACTATAGTCCATGGGGTTGCAAAGAGTCAGACATGACTGAGCTACTAAGTACAGCACAGTTTCAAATACACAAGAAAAATACGACCAAAGTATGATTAAAACAAATCAAACAGGCCTATCAGGCAATGGCACCAGGCAGGATATTAAGTTAAAGATTTAGCCAGTGTTTGACCCAACTTTCTTTTATTCTGCAGTAATATATGAGACATAAACAGAAGCAGGAAGGCATGCACATGGCATTAAAAATAGTACTTGTCTACGAATTGAGTAACCTGGGATTTAGTGTCACTTGAGGACCTCCTGACTTCTTTGACATCACCTCATCTGTTTTATTTTTTTCCTTTGTAAAGGCCATTGCTTCTCAACCTTTATTCTTAGGTATTCCCTGTGCTCAAAATCTTAATTTTGGAGAGCCTCAGGATTTAGACTTCAGTCCTCGTCTCTGTCTCTATGCTCTCCCTCCATAAGAGATCTCATCTTGAACTTTGGCTTCAAATACCATCAGTATGCAGATCATTTCCAGTTTCTATCTCTAGGGCTGACCTCCTTATTCAGCTCCCGATTCATAATCCAACAGTCCAGTAGCCCACCAGACATCTCCATGAAGGTAGCCCACAGACATCTCATAGTTCACGAGTCCGGAACAGAATTCTTTATTTCTTCTACATGTAGACCACCTCGTCTTCCCCCAGTGTATGCATCTCGGTTTACCAGCATCACTATTAACTTAGAGAAAAACTAAGAGGCAATTGTGGTCCCTTTGCCTCATCCTGATGTTCAAAGTAAGTCCTATAACTGTTCTCTTCTTTCAAACTCACATCTACTACTATAGCTCACAGTGTCATTACCTTTTACATGACTAAAATAGCCTCCTAAAGTGATCCTCCTTCTGCCAGAACGATCTTTCAAAAAATATAAATCATATCTTATCACTCATGTCATGTATGTCTACCTGCAATATACAGTATACAATAATTATGAGTATAAATATGTCTATTTCCATAAAGCTTAGAATATAAAACAAACTTCTCACCAAGACTAGAAAGCCCTCTGTGATCTAGCCCCTCCCACTTCCTCCCTGCACTCCAGAGACTGTTGGAGGAGGTCATCAAGAGGATGAGACCGCCACTGATTGACACTCAAGCTGGACCTGGGCAATCAGAAGCTTGTTGCCTCCTCCCCTATCCTTGGAATGTAAGATCTGCCCACCATTCCCACAGTGGGAGCTGTTCCAAGGACACAGCTTGGAGAGAGCAATGTGTTGCTGTAACCATCTGGACAGGAAATGTAACTAAATGTAATTAAGGCTCCTATATAACTTTTAAGATTCTGGTAGGCATGGAAATCTACTTGTCCTGCTGCCACCCAAATGTAAATCCCTTGCTTATTAAGCCAGTCATCTACCAGTCTGGAGAGTTCTGCCTCTTTCTTTGGTCTCTCCTTCTGTATAGGGGCTAGTTTGCAAACTAAGTGACACAGGCCTTCTATACTTCCCATGTGTCAAATCTGTCTTCATACTTGTTCCTCTGCTTAAAAAGGCTGCCTCAGATCTTTGTAAGCCTGGCTTCTCCTTTTCATTCAGGTCACAGCTGAATGATACCTCCTCAAGCAGACTTCCTTAAACACCAACTCAAAAGTGGCCAATTCTCAGTCACAGTCCCTCTTTCACATCCCACTGTTTCTTCATTTCCTTGGCTCTCATCACTACTGACAGCATCTTGCTTCCTTAGTTACTTATTTTCTCTCTCTTTGCTCTTAAATGTGCACTCCCTGAAAGGAGCGTCCTCATGCTTTTTACGTCCTCAGCACCTAGACAAATGCTTGGCACATGGGAAATAGCTAAAAAAAAACATTTGTTACTTAATCAGTCTGGGCGTCAGTTCTTCATTTGGAAAAAAAAAAAAGGTGTTAAATGACCCTGAAATTTCATTCCAGCTCTATCGTTTATTTTAAATAAATTTGAGAACATAATGGGAAAAGTTTAATAGATGAACTCCCAGGTTCACCCAACAGACATTTAATAAGTATTTACTGAGTAAATAAAATTATTTCCAAGCTGATCCTTTGTATACATGCAAAGATGTAATCACCAGAGCCTCTGACATACTGCTCCTCTTTGTGCAAAAGCTTTCATTTGCCTCCCATTAATCTAATCTCTTCTAATTCTCCAGAGTAAATACCCCCCTGAGGCAAATCTCACAAACACCTAGAAGAGCTGGTAGGCACAAGTAGTACCGTATTCATTGGTTAACAGGCAGCATCTTTTCTAATTGGTTCATCTCCACGACAAATGGTTTTTAAAATTTTGGCATTCACACATCTTACTGTTTTCCAATTCAAAGCTTTATTTAAGCATCTAAATTTCCAGTACATTTAAATAAGGGTCTCAGTGAAGGACTTTCAATTAATGCTGTATTAGGCAACAATGGACACTAAGTTAATCTATTCTCCTAAGCCAAGGACTAGAAAGAGTATATGTAGATTTTTGGTCATATTTGTTTATAGGATAAACAGTACATAGCCTTTAATTAAATCAGTACATCAGTTCAGTTCAGTTCAGTTCAGTCCCTCAGTCGTGTCTGACTCCTTGTGGACCCCATGGACTGAAGCATGCCAGGCTTCCCTGTCCATCACCAACTCATAGTCTTTTCTAAAAGTTGTTGTTTGATTCCTCATTGATTGAAGTTTGTGGACTTTCTTTTTGTTTTGTATTTTTCTGAATTGGATTTTGATGATCCTATTCTGTTTCCTGGAAATACTGCCCCCAGTTATTACACACTTGGTGGTATAACGTGTATTTGTAGGAGCGGCAGCTGAGATGCATTTGAGAAAGTGATTTAAAGATGTTATAGCTGCCATTTGTTTATGAGTTTACTGAGGAAAGCCTGATGTCATGTGGATTTCTGCCATATCAAGAATTACTCTGTCTTTAAAAAAGTTCAAATGATGTAGCTGCATAATAGATGTTTGTGATCTTAGTCTCTTCAAAAGACATTGGAAATAAATAAAATCTAATTAAAACAAAATGATGGGGGAATACTTAGGCTCAGTTTTTCAGTACAGCAATGAGTTGGCTTTATAGTTATTTTAAAGTGTAAGGACAGTTTGTCTTTGTGGCATTACAATAATTTAATCATTAATTAGTGTTCACTGGCCACTTTCCACTTCCCTAAAATCTCATCATAGGTAAAGACTCTGTTTTGCAAAGAAATTTCTACTTAAGTATCTGGATTCATTAAAATAAAACAGAAAATGGATATTTAATAAAATAATAGAATCTGTCTGATTTTTTAATGAAACTAATGTTTTAAGTCCACAATACTCTCTTTTCATTAAAGCCCAGAAGAATATTTAAAATATTGTCAAAACCACTCAAGAATCCTGGTTTCCTTTTGATGCTATTTCCTGGTGAACAACAGAAATGTAAGGTATCACCTTCCACTGTAATTATCTGTCAGTATTTCATCACACACAGTAGATTGTGAGTTTTTTCAGGAAAAGAATTTAACGTTCTGTATCCCTGGGTTGCACAGTAACTTGTACGTGGTCGCACTCAATTTGAACGAATGCCTGAATTTCATAATACACATCTTTGCTTGGGCAAGCAGAAATCAGTGAGGCTGTTTTAATTGTCTTTTTCCCAGCTATGACATTCAAGAAACATTGACCAAAGAAACTCACTTCCCTAATGGGTATCCCTATTCCTATTTCTGGAAGTGTTGCTGTTACAGGAAGCAATAACTTCAGAAATGTCAGAACTAAATTACAGTGAGGCCAAGCCCTGGGATCCAGGTCAGAGCCATCAGTTCACAGTTTGGTTTGAAAAACCTTCCCTAGTTTAAAAAAGTGACCTTGCAGGAAGCTCAAAATTGGCCAATTTTCCCAGTATCTCTTACAGTTTAAGTTAGCATGAGCGAAGTCTTCTCACCATCTCTTCAGACAAGTGTCAACTCCCTGGCCCCATAACAGCTCCAAGAGGCTTCCACAATCATGAAGCAGCAACAGAAGTTATCCAAATGCTCATTTTGTAACGTTAAGTGAATGAAACAGTATATATTCTAAATAGAATATATAATGCGACTTCAGTTTGTGAAACAAAACGTTTATGCATTTACTTGCATAGAGGACAGACTGGAAACATATACAACTACATATTAACAATCGTTGTCTCTAGGTAGAAAAAATATCATTAATTTGTATTTTCTTCTTTACTTTTTTCTGTTTTCAAAAAATATATTTGTAAATTTTGTAGATTTGTAGATGATTATTTTAAATAAACATGTATATCTTTTGTAAATTTTAAATGCATGCACAAAGCATCTATAATACGATATCTAGGTTTTTTAGATGTATGTGTATGTTTGTGTGTGTGTGTGTGTGTGTTTGCATAATATATATAATAAATGTGAAGAAAATTATCCATAAAAAGTTAAACAATGTTCTAGATTCTTTTCCAAGCACTTGAACATAAATTGAAGCCTACACAATATCATACATATATCCAGTCTTTATCATAACTTTATCACTATTTTTTAACCTTTTTACAGATGAGAAAACTGACTTTGCCCAAGTTTATACCACAGGATAATGACAACATCCAACTGGAACTCTCTCAAAATTCTTCCTTGCCTTCTTTCTAGTACCACCTTATGTCTGTCACACTGTTAGATGCACATTGATGGGACAAAATGAAGACTCCAAGTTAGCATCAAAGAGATATTTCAACTGGTACTTTGCCTACAGTTTGCTTGCACCTGCTTGAGAGGCTCTACCTCAAGGATTTTGACCTTTCTAATCTACGTCAAGGCTGTATATTGTCACCCCGCTTATTTAACTTATATGCAGAGTACACCATGAGAAACGCTGGGCTGGAAGAAACACAAGCTGGAATCAAGATTGCCAGGAGAAATATCAATAACCTCAGATATGCAGATGACACCACCCTTATGGAAGAAAGTGAAGAACAACTAAAAAGACTCTTGATGAAAGTGAAAGAGGAGAGTGAAAAAGTTGGCTTAAAGCTCAACGTTCAGAAAACTAAGATCATGGCATCTGGTCCCATCACTTCATGGCAAATAGATGGGGAAACAGTGGAAACAGTGTCAGACTTTATTTTTTTGGGCTCCAAAATTTGTGACTGCAGCCATGAAATTAAAAGACGCTTACTCCTTGGAAGGAAGGTTATGGCCAACCTAGATAGCATATTTAAAAGCAGAGACATTACTTTGCCAACAGAAGTCCATCTAGTCAAGGCTATGGTTTTTCCAGTGGTCATGTATGGATGTGAGAGCTGGACGGTGAAGAAAGCTGAGCGCCGAAGAATTGATGCTTTTGAACTGTGGTGTTGGAGAAGACTCTTGAGAGTCCCTTTGACTGCAAGGAGATCCAACCAATCCATCCTGAAGGAGATCAATCCTGGATGCTCATTGGAAGGACTGATGTTGAAGCTGAGACTCCAATACTTTGGCCACCTCATGCGAAGAGTTGACTCATTGGAAAAGACCCTAACGCTGGGTAGGATTGGGGGCAGGAGGAGAAGGGGATGACAGAGGATGAGATGGTTGGATGGCATCACCAACTCGATGGACATGGGTTTGTGTAGACTCCAGGAGTTGGTGATGGACAGAGAGGCCTGGCGTGCTGCAATTCATGGGGTCACAAAGAGTTGGACATGACTGAGCGACTGAACTGAATGTACTGCTTAATATTTGCAGTTCAGTTCAGTTGCTCAGTCTTGTCCAACTCTTTTCGAGCCCATGGACCACAACATGCCAGGCCTCCCTGTCATTCACCAACTCCTGGAGCTTGCTCAATCTCATGTCCATCTAGTCAGTGATACCATCCAACCATCTCATCCTCTGTCATCCCCTTCTCCTCCCGCCTTCAGTCTTTCCCAGCATCAGGGTCTTTTCCAATGAGTCAGTTCTTCCCATCAAATGGCCAAAGTATTAGAGCTTCAGCATCAGTCCTTCCAGTGAATATTCAGGATTTCCTCTAGGATTGGCTTGTTTGATCTCCCTGCAGTCCAAGGGACACTCAAGAGTCTTCAACACCATAGTGCAAAAACATCAATTCTTCAGCACTCAGCTTTCTTTATGGTCCAACTCTCACATCCATACATGACTATTGGAAAAGCCATAGCTTTGACTAGATGGACCTTTGTTGGCAAAGTAATGTCTCTGCTTTTTAATATGCTATCTAGGTTGGTCATAACTTTTCTTCCAAGGCACAAGCATCTTTTAATTTCATGGCTGCAGTCACCATCTTCAGAGATTTTGGAGCCCAAGAAAAAAAACTCTCCTTGCCAAAATCTGAACTGTAGCATAATCCATACAATCAACTAGTTATAAGGTATTAATTTGATTTAGTAAAAGTAAGTTAAAATGAAAATAGCATATTTAATAAAATCTTGAATTCATTTAATTACTAACTTGAATTCCTTATGAGTTAACAAATAATATTTTCATGGCCACCCAATTCTACTTCTGGTTTCTCATTTCTTCTGCTTCCACCTCTAAGAAACCTTTCATTAAAGGTTTATTTAGTATCTGAGAAATTAAAATTCTTCCCTTCTAAGGAAAACTATGGAGAACAGTGTGGAAATTCCTTAAGAAACTGGATATAGAACTGCCATATGACCCAGCAATCCCACTGCTGGGCATATACACCAAGGAAACCAGAACTGAAAGAGACACATGTACCCCAGTGTTCATCGCAGAACTGTTTATAATAGTCAGGACATGGAAGCCACCTAGATACCCATCTACAGATGAATGGATAAGGAAGTTGTGGTACATATACACAGTTGACTATTACTCAACTATAAAAAAGTGCATTTGAGTCAGTTCTAATAGGTGGATGAAGCTGGAACCTATTATACAGAGTGAAGTAAGTCAGAAAGAGAAACACCAATATAGTATATTAACGCATATATATGGAATTTAGAAAGATGGTAAAGATGACCCTATATCCAAGACAGCAAAACAGACACAGATGTAAAGAACAGATTTTTGGACTCTGTGGGAGAAGGCGAGGGAGAGATGATTTGAGAGAATAGCATTGAAACATGTATATTACCATATGTAAAATAGATGGCCAGTGCAAGTCCGATGCATGAAGCTAGGCACTCAAATCCGGTGCTGTGGGACAAGCTGGAGGGATGGGGAAGGATGTGGGAGGAGGGTTGAAGATGGAAGGACACATGTACACCTGTGGCTGATTCACGCTGATGTACGGCAAAAACCACCACAATATTGTAAAGTAATTATCCTACAATTAAAATTAATTAATTAATTAATTAAAAAAAATTTTTACCATTTCCCTGTCCACCAGCACACACCCTCCCACATTCCTACAGCAGTTGGCTGGCACCAGTTACTACAACGACTGCTTTGATTCTTATGGAAGGGGCTGGCTCTCAGAATGACTTGGGGACAATTTCAAAACTGCAGAACCATCCATCTACCATCATTTCTCAAATATCATCTAACATTAACTTTAATTCATTAAAAGGTGGGAAAAAATTCCATAAACATAATGGAATAAGGGGTAAACTAAGTACTATTTTAAAGAAATTAGGAATTATTCTCAGCAGATTAGTAGTACTCTTTCTTCATGTTTATGATATCCATGTCAATTTAAGTTACCCTGCATTTTCTTCAGGATATCAAAACCAGTGAATCAGATTCGCCAACTAATTTGGGTCAAACTGGCTTAGAAATGCCTTTTAAAATTTTGTTTGTTTTAAATTTATTTATTTTTAATTGGAGGATAATTGCTTTACAATATTGTGTTGGTTTCTTCCATACAGAAATGCTTTTTTTTTTTCCCATTGGAGAAAATTAAAAACAAGAAGTAACTACTTTCACTTTGCAAATGTTAAAGAAAAATGTGAAAACAAACATAAGACAGGACCAAAAAAACAGCATTATTTGCTAAAGTCTCGAGGACCAGGGAAAGGGGGAGGGACAGAAAGAGGAGAAAAAACAATTTTTTAAGGAATGAAGTGATATATTCCAATGGTAAGGAAATTAGATTACTTTAAAAAACACTGAGGACTTACAATCAACAAGCTGAAAGAACTTCCAAAGACTTTTAAATAACTTAAAGAAGGAAATACCCCTTAAAGTATATCTTTAATGCAAAAATGTCAAAAAATATGGTTTTATAGCAACTATCCACAAATTTAGGACACAAATATGTATCTATATCTATAAAAGTACAGTGGGTTAAAAATTATAGCATATGTAACTATCATTGATAGAGTGGATTTTAAAGTTTTATTTGGTTTAATTAGGGAAATATGAATTTAAAAGGGCTGGCTCATTGGTCTAGGGGAATGATTCTTACTTCAAATGTGAGAGGTCCCGGGTTCAAATCCTGGACGAGCTTGGGTTATCTCCTCCAGTTTATGCTTTGTTTCTGATTGCTCAGTTGGTAAAGTACCCGCCTGCAATGCAGGAGACCCTGGTTCAATTCCTGGGTCAGGAAGATCAGCTGGAGAAGAGATAGACTACCCACTCCAGTATTCTTGGGCTTCCCTTGTGGCTCAGCTGGTAAAGAATCTGCCTTCAATGTGGGAGACTTGGGTTCGATCCCTGGGTTGGGCAAATCCCCTGGAGAAGGGAAAGGCTACCCACTCCAGTATTCTGGCCTGGAGAATTCCATGGACTGTACAGTCCATGGGGTCACAAAGAGTTGGACACGACTGAGCAACTTTCACTTTCATTTCCCACTGTGAATTTAAAACTACAATGATACACTACTAGACACCTGTGTGAATGGCTAAAATTCAAAAGACAAATAATACCAAAGGTTGGCAAGGATGTTGACTAACTAGAATTCTCATAAAATGCTGGGGAGAATGCAAAATAATACAGTCACTTGTAAAACAGTCTGGCAGTTTCTTATAAAAGTTACCATAAAACCTAGTAATCCCACTCTTAGAAATAAAAACTATGTCCACACAAAGACTTGTATATGAATATTCATAGCAGTTTCCTTCATAATATTTATTTCATTTCTGCTCCAAGTGAATACCTGAAGTTAGAATCAGAGTGCACAGGTTTAAGGGTTTAGTCCTCCATAAGACTGCCCTGACTTCAAATACCAGCTGCATATTTCAGGGCTATCCACACTTACAAAAATCTAGCTGTAAATTCAGAGGATCCTATGATGTCCTCAAGTGCTCTAATTCATGAGAATAGCTCCTGGAATTCCTGGACAGTGCTTTGCTTATGAGTGCAGTTTTATCATAAAGGATAAATTTCAGAATATTTAAACATAAGAGATACTTAGGGCAAGGTCTGGGAGAGTCTAGGACAAGGACCTTCCATGCCATCTGACTCTGGAGTCAGGGAGCATCACCTTCCCAGCACATAATCAGTGTGTTCGCCAACCAGGAATCTAAACCAAATCTCCTGTCCAGAGTTTTCATCAAGATTTCATTATGTTGGCATGACTGATTAAATATTTGCCACATGACTGAACTCAATCTCTGGAGCCCCTTTCATCCTTGAAGGTTAAGCAGCTGAAATGCCCAACCGACTGATCACATTGAAGGCAGGAAGAGAAGGGGATGACAGAGGATGAGATGGTTGGATGGCATCACTGATGCAATGGACATGAATTTGAGCAAGTTCTGAGAGATGGTGAAGGACAGGGAAGCCTGGTGAGCTGCAGTCCATGGAGACGCAAAAGTCGGACGTGATTGAGTGATTGAACAGCAACTGATCACATAGTCTTTTCTGGTGACCAGTCCCCACACTGATGCTATCTTGGGTTTCCCCAGCATGAGTCATCTCAGTAACATACAAAGACATTCCTAACACAAAAGAAATTCCTAACACACACACAAAAAAAAAGGTTAAATTTTTTTAACCTGTGTCAGAAACTGTGGACAGAGACCATATATATTCCATCATATCACAATGGTGGCTCAAGCAGTAAAGAATCCGCCTGCAATTCGGGAGACCTGGGTTCGATCCCTGGGTTGGGAAGATCCCCTGGAGGAGGGCATGGCAACCCACTCCAGTATTCTTGCCTGGAGAATCCTCATGAACAGAGGAGCCTGGTGGGCTACAGTCCACGAGGTTGCAAACAGCTGGACATGACTAAGCACACAGCACAGCACAATACCTAAAGCAAAAAGCAACTCAAATACCTGTCGATCAGAGAAAGAATAAACAGATTGTGGTATATCCACATGATAGAGTATATCTCAGCAATAAAAAACAGAAAAAGAAAAAGCTTCTGATAAATGCAACAATCGCATGAACCTCAAAAGTGTTATGGTTAAAGAAGAAAGCTAGAGCTAAAACTATATGCCCTATGATTCTATTAATATGAAATTCTAGAAAACAGAGAACTATAGAGCTATAGTGACAGAGGGTATGTGGAAGGGGGCAGAGTTAGAAACGTATGGGATTTAATGCAAAAAAGAACATGGAACTTTGCAAAGTGATAGAAATACTCTTATCCGGATTGTAGTAGTACTTACATAGCTGTATTAGATTTGTCAAGACTCACCATACTGTACACATGTTATGAGCAAATTTATTGGGTTCAAATTATACCTAGATAAAGCTGATATTCATTTTTTATGTTATAGATTTAAAAAAGGATAACCAGCCTCATAGAATAGAAAAGCAAATATTTTTGATCCTCTTTTCTGAAAAGAAATATAAGCTTAAATTTTACTATCTTAAATCAACATCATTAAAGATGAGAATTAACTTGATTTTTTAGTATGAATAGATTAGAAAATATGAACAGCGTGGTACTGATTACACACAAAGAAAAGTGTACTTTGCACAACATATCCAAACAACACATAATGACTCAGCATTTAAACATGGCAAAGTAGCAAAAAAAAAAAAATTAGACTTTATTTAAATGCATTAACAGCCCTATAGTGAAGTGAAAGTCGCTCTGGTGTGTCTGACTCTTTGCAACCCAGAATTCTCCAGGCCAGAATACTGGAGTGGGTAGCCTTTCCCTTCTCCAGGGTATCTTCCCAACCCAGGGATCAAACACACGTCTCTGGCATTGCAGGTGACTTCTTTACCAGCTGAACCACAAGGGAAGCCCAACAACCAAATCAGATTTACATAAAATAGAAATATGCAACAATAAATCAGTGAAATTAAAATAAACATCTCATAGGAAGAAAGCTCTTTGACATGGGTCTTGGCAATGATTTTTTTGGTTATGACACCTAAAGCACAAGCAACGAAGTCAAAAGCAAACACGTGGGACTATCTCAAACTAAAAAGCTTTTGCAGAGCAAAGAAATGATTAACAAAATGAAAGGACAGCCATGGAATGGGAAAAAATATTTGCAAACCATGTATCTGATTAGGGGATATTATCTAAAATATATAGTAATTCCTACAATTCAATAGCAAAAGAACAAACAGTCCAAGTAAAAAATTGGCAAAGGACCTGAATAGACATTCTTTCCTAAGATGATATACAGATGACCAATAGGTGCAAGGAAAGGAGTTCATCACCACTAATAATTAGGGAAATACAAATCAAAACCACAATGAGATGTCACTTCATGCCTGTTAAAATGGCTATCATAAAAAAGACAAATGCTGGCAAAGGATGTAGAGAAGAGGGAACCCTTGTTCACTCAGTAGGATTGGATTGTAAATTGAAGAAGCCACTAAGGAAAACAATATAGATGTTCCTCAAAAAATTAAAAATAGAACTACCATATATCCAGCAATTCTACTTCTGGGTATAAAGTTGAAGGAAATGAAAACACTACGATAAAGAGATACCTACATCCTCATGTTCATAGCACAGAGTTGGACATGACTGACCCTACAGCATGCTGACCCAGCAGCATGTTCATAGCATTATTATTTACAATGGTCAAGACAGGGAAATAATCTAAGTGTACATTAATGAATAAATGGATTTAAAAAGTTGTGATATATATACAATGCAATATTATTCAGCCATTTAAAAAACAAGGAAATCCTACCATTTGCGACAAAATGAAAGGACCTTGAGGGCTTTATCTTAAGAAGTAAGTCAGACAAAGACAGATACTGTATTATACCACGATAAGTGGGGTCTTAAAAAAATATATAGAAGAAAGAAAAAACTCATAGAAAAAAAGATTTGTGATTATCAGAGGTAGAGGAACTAGGGTGGGGAGGGGAAACTGGTCAAAAGGTACAAGATATAAGATAAATAAGTATTAGTTATAAGATACATAAGGACTATGGATAATTAATATACAACATGACAGCTATAGTTAGCACTGCTATTAGTGTGTATGAAATTTGCTAAGAGAGTCACCCCTAAGAGCTCTCATTACAAGGAAAAAAAAATTTTTGCATCTATATGAGATGAATGCTAACTAAACTTATTGTGATAATCATTTCACCATATATGTATGTCAGAACACCTTAAAGTAATACAGTTCTGTATATCAATTATATCTCAGTATAACTGGAAAAAACAAAATTTTAATTAAAAAACATATCTCTAATGATAATGACGTGTTTGTTTTGTTTACTAGTTTTGTTATCACTTTGTGATACAAAATTTGTTTGGAGCAAATGGAGAAATACTTTATTATCACTGACAATTTTTATTAAGCTCAGCAGACAAATAGGCATCTCCAAAGCACATAAAAATAAATCTTTGGTCTACTCATATTTAAATGTTATTAAGGTGATAATGATGGGAGATGTTAATTGCCCCCAATAAGAAGAGCCCTGAACACTCTTTGTTCAATTTCAAGTACCTCATTACTAGATATTTGCACACTTCTAATAAAAAGCAGTCAGAAGAGCTGAATGCTAAAGTAATTCACTCATATGAAAAGGTCAAAAGAACATCAAGGAAGGCACACAATTAATCCTCATTAATCTGGTCTCAGGTTATTTGAAATCATGGTTTTGTGGAAGTCAGAGGAAACCTGGACTTTGACACAGTCTATGCATGAATGAGTTTGTATTAATGATGAACAAGGGTTTTTGAACATGTTTAAGATTGTTAATTTTTAAAAGGCAAGGTAGTCCATTCTGGATAATTTGAGGACAGAATAATAAATAGTTGCGTCTTGTTATTGTTTATTCTTCAATTTTGTATACACCAAAAAAAAACTTATATTTTAATCACTTCACTCAGGGGTGACCTGACGTCTAAAAAACTGGTTAATGCTAAGCATATTCAAAATCAGCTAATGTACAAAACATAATGCTAAGATTTATATTTACAATAAGAAGACTTTCAAAATAATTGAAATATATCTGATATATATTTGAGAAACCATCTGATAAGGGGTTATTATTCAAAATATAGAACTCCTACAACTCAGTAGCAAAAAACAAAGAATTCAATATAAAAATGGGGAAAGGATCTGAATAGACCTTTTTCCTTAAACTTGCAAATGACCAATATGTACATGAAAAGGCACTTAAAGTTAATAGTCATAAAGAAAATGCAAATCAAAACTGGAGTGAGATATCACCTCATATCTGTTAGGGTAACTATTATTTAAAAACAAAGGTTAGTAACCCCTGGCCAGGACGTGAAGAAAAGGAAACTCTTGTATACTGTTGGGGGAAATATAAATCAATGCAGCTACTATGAAAAACCACATTCATCTTCCCTCAAAAAATTAAAAACAGAACTACCATTTGGTCCAGCAATCCTACTTATGGGTATATATATTATGAATTGAAATAAAGATCTCAAATAAATATATGCATATCTGCACGCCCATGTTCATTGGAGAATTATTCATAATAGTGAAGATATGGAAAAAACCTAAAGGATCATCAATGGACCTATGATCAAAGAAAATTTTATGTATGCATACAATGAAATATTATTTACCCTTAACAAAAGGCCTCCTGCCATTTGCAACAACTTGCATGGATCTAGAGAACACTATGCTAAGTGAAATAAACTAGACACACAAAGATACATAGTGTATGATTTCACCTCTATGTAGAACCTAAAATAGTCAAACACATAGAAGCAGAGAGTAGAATGGTGGTGCCAGTGACTGGGAGGAGAGGGAAATGAGGAGGTGTTGTTGATCAAGGGTACAAAGTTTCAGTTATGTAGACAATACAGAGGCTATGATTGTAATGTACACTTAAGAATTTGTTAAGACAGTAGATCTTATGTTAAGTATCCTTATCACAAAAGGAAGCAAACAACAACGAAAAAAAAGGATGCAGAAAGAAACTTTGGAGGTGATGGATAAGTTTGTGGCATTGACAGTGATGATGATTTCAAGGGTGTATACTTATCTCCAAACAGATTAAGTTGTGTTCATTCAATATCTACAGCTTTGTGTATGTCAATTATACCTCAATAAAGTAGTTAAAAATAAATTAAATAAGAAGAGAACTGTGTTAAAAATCAGATGGCTGCTTGGTGAAAATACAGTGAGAACAAAGGCAGGATTGTGTTTCATTAAAGCAAGGATAATTTGACCCATATTTTAAAGAGAACCAAGTTATAATTAGTTTCATCCATTAAGCACTGATTCTTGTTACCTTTAGTTACAGTCACTTTCTCAACTTGACCCTAGATATCAAGATGCATACTTAACTTGCAGGTCACATCATCACCTGTTTAAATTGTACACTGAGGAAAAGAAGATGTGAGATATATATATATATATATATATATATATATATATACACGTATAAATATATATGTATATGTATGTGTATATATATATGAGAGAGATGCACACATATATATTTAATGGAATATTACTCAGCCATAAAAAGAACAAAATAATGCTATTTGCAGAAACATGGATCAACCTCAAGATTGTCATATTAAATGAAGTAAGTAAGCCAGACAGAGAAAGGCAAATGTCACATGAAATCACTTATATGTGGAATCTAAAAAAAAATGGTACAAGTGAACAGAAGTAGAATCATAGATGTAGAAAACAAACTTATGGTTACCAAGGAGGAAGGAAGGGAATAAATTGGGAGATTCAGATTGACATATACACACTACTCTATATAAAATAGATAACTAATAAGAACTGTATAACATGGGGATCTCTACTCAATACTCTGCAATAACCTATATGGGAATAGGATATAACAAAGAGTGGATATACATATATGTGTATGTATATCGGTTATATATGTATAACCAACCTACTTTGCTGTACAGCAGAAACCAACACAACATTGTAAATCAACTAAACTCCAATAATAGTTAATTTAAAATAATTTTGAGTGATAGTATCCTTTAAGCAGTAAAGTGTTCCTAATTGAAGCATGATTTCCAATGATTTGATAGTATTAATATAATGTATTGTTATAATGTGTTATAATGTAACGTGTGGTTATAAACAGACTTAAATGAGACTTTAAAGTAGTAATTACTTAATTTCTTAAAAGTAATAATAAGTGGATAAATTTGATTTTTATGAGACAATATTCCTGTTTGACTTTTGTTGAGTAATTAGGTAATTTATTCTTTCAACTCTACTACATGTCAGACACTATGCTAGGCACTGGGGATTTTATAGCAAACATGAAGAAGTAGTCCTTACCTGCATAGAGCCTTCTGCACCTAATAGTAGAATGAGACACCCTGCATTTTTTTTTTAAAAAGTGTCACTATGAGGTTCTTCTAATGAGAGAATTTCTCTGAACACTTGGAATAATTCATGTGGTAAGTTAGATATGTAAGACTCATAAAGTCAGTAAGAACTCCCAAGGAAATGGGAATTGTATAATGTGACGTTATATGTGAGTGTTTAAAGAAGATGTAAATTAATTGTCCATTTGATTATTTTCTTGCTATATAGGAGAATAATTGCCCACTGATTGTATATTGCCAGTAGCAGAAAGTTATTTGAAATGTATATTAGTTCTTCACCATGCCTGAGCTCAAATGTTTTGATGAGAATGGTATTAATACTATAAAATTATAATAAAATCAATAGGGAAATAAAATTTATATTTAATTTCTACTTTACAAATCTCTCAAAATTGTAGCTAATATAAAAACACATTTAAACATAGTCAATGATTTTTTTAAATAAAGGAAAGAGAAAAGCAAAAACAAATAAATCATGGAAGACACAAGAAAAGGCAAATATAAGTAGCTAGGGCAAAGAAACCTGATTTTAATTCACTTTCACCAGCGTTTACTGAGATTCCCAAGGTTCAAGGCACTGTGCTAGGTTGGCAAAAAAAAAAAAAAAGTAAGAAATATGGGCTCCCAGGATTGCATGATTTTGTGAGGATTTATTTTCTTCTTATTCTAATTTCTCTAACTCAGGATGCATAGAGAGTATCTGATTCTAAATGAGTATCCGGCCCTCCTCACCTATTACTGGATTGTTTGAGAGTTAATGAGAGGTTTAAGAGGAGAAATTAAAGCATTCCACAAGAGTCCTCCTTTGGTCAGACCCCCTTGCACAGAGATTGAGCTTTTTGTTGCATTTTCATGACAGTATCTCTCAAGGTTGTTTGTGAGTTTGTCTCATCAGTCAGAAGAATCTCATTGTGCCACCCACCAAGCTCGCACTTGCTAATCACTGTTAATTGCCTACAATTGAGATCAGCAGACTGTTCACTGAGTACTACGATGGGTACTTAACTTACTGGCACTGAGGTTTCCTGTGTGCCCATTTCCATTAATGGATCATTTGTCCTGGAAATTGGAAGTCCCAGCATCAATCACGTAAATCAGACTCAGTAGGCAGAAGTGTTTACCTTTCTCTTCACCGGCAGAAGAAGGACAGTACAGACAGGGACTTACATCTGGCCAGAAAGCAGGCAGCCCTTGTGAAGAGCCAAAGTTCTTCCCATCTGCCAGTAAAGCTCCAGAAAAAGAAATTCTGGGATCAGCAGACCATTGTGAAACAGAGGGGATGGTGAGAGGCAACATCTTTCACTGCCATCCTCTTGTTTTCAGGCTCCTTGTCAATATGCCACAGCACTACAGGAAAACTCAAAGGATGCCTCTGGAGATTTCTAAAGTGGCAGAGTTTCTTCATATCTGCCTCAAAAACTGCTTCCTATTAAGAGGCTACTATCACTGTGAATCTGGAGAACAAAAATCATGGCGATCAGAGATTAACTATTGATAGCAAATGGTCCTGATACAGAAGGAACAAGGTATCAATGTCTTCCATCACCAATCACAGTGTCTTCCTCCAGAGGTCAGAAAGGGTACAACTTTACCCATGTTTGAGGTGATGTACATTTCCTTACAGTCATGGCATATGTATCTAATACTGACACACCTTAAAGAGGGGATCTCCCCGGGACTTGTTAGAACTCTTGCAAATAGTAAAGCTTATCCCCTATAATCCCAAACCACCATACCTTCACCTCCCATGATTACTGTTCATCATTAAAACTTCTTATTCCAGGATGTTAAAGAAAAATTGTCCCGACACTTGTTAAAACAGTGCGTGCAAGCTCAGTCACTTCAGTCATGTCCAACTCTCTGGAACCCTATGGACTGTAGCCCACCAGGCTCCTCCATCCATGGGATTCTCCAGGCAAGAATATGGAGTGGGTTGCCAAGTCCTCCTCCAGGGGATCTTCCCAACCTAAGGATCAAACCTATGTCTCTTACGTCTCCCACATTGGCAAGCATGTTCTTTACCACTAGCACCACCTGGAAAGCCCTGTTAAAACACTGAGGAAAACTTTATTCAAGACTGTTTGTGATTGATGCTAAGATGATTAAAATAGGGGAAAGAGACTGTCCTCAACTCAGAATTCAACAGAGAGAGAGCTGGGGATTTATAGCCAATGAATAGAATGAGGGGTTTCAGTGGATGGAAAATTACTAGGAAGAGACATCAAGGGTAGGGGAATTCTTGCTAAAAGTATCAAGTTGGAAGGAGGGGGTAAGGATTCTCACTAAACTGACTTAATAGGATTATAGTGAAAACTGGACTCAGCGAACTGAAGAGAGGGCCTAACGGCAGGGCCTGGTCCAAAAGAAAGCTCAGGGTCATCTTCTTGCTGTTAGGTCAAGTAGAGAAAGTGAAAGTGTTAGTCACTTAGTCAGGTCCAACACTTTGTGACTCTATGGACTGTAGCCTGCCAGGCCTCTCTGTCCTTAGGATTCTCTAGGCAAGACTACTGGAGTGGGTAGCCATTCCCTTCTTCAGGGGATCTTCCCAACACAGTGCTCGAACCCAGGCCTCCTGCATCGCAAGGAGATTCTTTACTGTCTGAGCCACCCAGGCCCCCTGGGTCAAGAAGAGACTCTGTCAAGAGGAGGCAGTAACCCTTATAATAGGTCACCTTGCGTCTAGAGGTTATACAGTTTAAAAGCAGATTCCTTAAAATTCTATAATTAGAGTTTCCTAAATCAATAATCCAGCCAGAAACAAAATAAGCCCCACCCAAACTGGCTTGAGTTTTGGGTTATAAAAATAGATTATCCGTTTTTATAGGGTCTATCTTTTACATGACTTTTCCCTTCCCTCCCAAATTCACTCCCTTTGATCCATGCAGATATTCCTCTCTCCCTCCAACTCCTGAAACTATTCCATCCATAATCCAGCCAGTCCCTATTCCTATTTGTAGCTTCCCTGATTTTTGGTGTCTTTATTTCATCACCTAAACATCTCCATCTGCATCTATCTTGGTCCAGTCATTTAGGTTTGATTTAATATAATTTTTTGAAGGTTCCTGGATCCAAAAACTTAGTGTAATTTGGCCCTGGAGTATTATTGTCCCTTCTTAAATTTTGTTTCTTGCTCTTATTCTATCTAATGCAGATATTTTCTAAACTCTCAGTCTACATATCCTATCTCCAAGGTTCAGTTCAGTTCAGTTCAGTCACTCAGTTGTGTCCAACTCTTTGTGACCCCATGAATCGCAGTACGCCAGGCCTCCCTGTCCATCACCAACTCCCGGAGTCTACCCAAACCCATGTCCATCGAGTTGGTGATGCCATCCAGCCATCTCATCCTCTGTCATCCCCTTCTCCTTCTGCCCTCAATCCTTCCTAGCATCAGGGTCTTTTCCAATGAGTCAACTCTTCACATCAGGTGGCCAAAGTATTGGAGTTTCAGCTTCAACATCAGTCCTTCCAATGAACACCCAGGGCTGATCTCCTTTAGGATGGACTGGTTGGATCTCCTTGCAGTCCAAGGGACTCTCAAGAGTTCAAAAGCATCATTTCTTTGGCACTCAGCTTTCTTCACCATCCAGCTCTCACATCCGTACATGACTACTGGAAAAACCATAGCCTTGACTAGACGAACCTTTCTTGGCAAAGTAACGTCTCTGCTTTTTAAAATGCTGTCTAGGTTGGTCATAACCTTCCTTCCAAGGAGTAAGTGTCTTTTAATTTCATGGCTGCAATCACCATCTGCAGTGATTTTGGAGCCCAAAAATTTAAGTCTGACACTGTTTCTAGGTACCCATTGTTATACAGAAGTCTTTAATGTTACTATAGTCAAATATATTAATTTTATTCTATTTGTGGTTAATCCATTTGTAACTTGTTTAAGAAATCTCCTCTACATCCAAGGTCAAACGATATTCTGAATTTTGTTCTAATAGTTGTATAACATCTTTCATTTTTGGGTTTTTAATAAATCTGATTTTAATTTTTTATAGGTGCAAGAATGAAGTCCATTTCCCAAAAGCAATTATTAAATAGTCATTTTTCCACTTAGTTGAAAGTCACCATTACTGCGCATGTATAAATATATACATATATATGAGTGCTTCATGCATACTCACATCTGATTATCTGATTGTCTGGTAAAACAATACATTATCTGGTCGGTAAGTCCTCTCTCTTCACTTTTGCTGTTGCCTTAGCTATCACTGACATTTAGTCCTCCATAAATTTTAGTATTACTTTGTTTATTACTCAAAAATATCACACTGGAATTTTGAATAAAATTTCATTATGCTTATAGATTAATTTGGGAAGAACTGACACCTTCACAATATTAAGCTTTCTTATTCAAGAACATTTAACTTTCTTTTTCTCCGAATAGAAACAAGAATACCCTACTTCCACCTCCAAAAATCGTTGGATAATGACAAAATGGCCCCGTTAGCTTTTACAAAGGTATTTGAATAATTTGTTTGGAGGACATTAAGACCTATCTCAGTTTGCTTTCTCTTTTATAAAACAAAGGTTATTGACTAGATCAGTGCTAGTCAAAGTAGCTGGCAGTGACACTGGGAATAAGGGAACTTGTACCAGAAAATTCTTACTCCATCACAAAAAGGTTTCCAGGGGAAAAAAAAATCAGCATGATCACTGGCGATGATTTCTAGGTTACCCTTTAACAATAATATGATAATTTGATTGATAGTAATTTATAAAGTTTTCTGATTTTATAAAAGTTCTAAATGGCAGAAGTTTTGCTTTATAAGTTAAATTATGTAAATTATAATTTACATAATCTTTCTTAGTACATAAAAGCTGTTCCTATTCATTTTTAAATTTCTTAATTGCTTTGATTCTTTATGAGTTATTATTTTAAATAATTTTTTCCTCTTTCACATATCAACATTTTAATTAAGTCAGTCATTTTTATGTAAGGAGAAAGCAGAGAGAAGACACAAATTAGAGAAAATAAAGTACAATGTCTTTCCTGTGCCCCAATGGCACAGAGGAGCCAGTGGAAAATCACTAGATGGGTTGATAAACTGTAGAACCCAGAAGATCAGTACAGCTCCATTTTGCATAATTAAGCACATGGTTCTAAGTGCTTCCTGGAGAAACACTTTATGGGGAAAGGAAGTTTGTCTTCAAGATATTCTTTCCATCTATAACCTTCTGAATTCCTTTTTCCTTTCTCTTAAACAGATTGACTAGTTGATACTTTTCTTCTCAATCCAAATCTCTTTGTTTAGATGTCTGTTCCATTAAAGTCTTCTGTTGGGGAAAATTGGAGTCAGTACATGAATCTACAGTGTTAACCACCAAAGTAAGTGAAGGAAAAAAAGAATAAAACAGTCAATGTGCATTTCATAACTGTGTAAGAGTAAAGAAAGTGCAAGATGTTTTTTAAATGCTCCTTTGTACCCTTCTCCAGCCAACTCTGATTGCCCTGTAAATTTACCTATGGAACTTTTTCAGACTATAAACATAAATTCTATAAGAAACATGTATAGAACAATTCTTGCTAAACATTATGGCTGGAGTTTTAAATCCCCATAGATGATATTGATATGACACTGCTAACCATGATGTGTGACAAGATCTTATGTGCCATTCTCCAGCCCAACTACACATCCAATTCTTGAACTAACCAATGACACCCTGTCTGGTCCAACATATTACTGAGCCCCTTAGTGAAAGTGAACACAGATTCCAAAGCAATCTATTCCAACTTTAGACAGCTAAAGGTACAAGAAACTCCTCTAAAATCATTCTCACGACAGTTTCCAGAAATTGGCCCCATGTGAAGGTATTTAAAACAAGTCTTAATTCACTCCACACAAGATTCTCTTTCAAATTTTTCCCTTCTGAAACACCCCTTCCCAGGCCCCAAACCGTCAGTCTTTTCCTATGTGGAAAAGATTCCAGTCTCTCTCACCTGTTCTGTTCTTGCCCTCTGAACGTGTTACAGTTTGTCAACATCTCCTCTTTAGGCACCTCTGGAATAGATGAATTCCTTCATGTGAAATCTTCTCAGAACCCAGGAGATCAAAACTAGATTTCTCTCAATACAGATCCTTTGCCTTAATGAATCATTTCAGTTCAGTTCAGTTGCTCAGTCGTGTCCGACTCTTTGCAATCCCGTGAACCACAGCATGCCAGGCCTCCCAGTCCTTCACCAACTCTTGGAGTCTACTCAAACACATGTGCATCGAGTCAGTGATGCCATACAAACATCTCATCCTCTGTCATCCCCTTCTCCTGCCCTCAATCATTCCAAGCATCAGGGACTTTTCCAATGAGTCAGCTCTTCTCATCAGGTGGCCAAAGTATTGGAGTTTCAGCTTCAAGATCAGCCCTTCCAATGAACACCCAGGACTGATCTCCTTTAGGATGGACTGAAGGGTCTGGTGGTTTTCCCTACTTTCTTCAATGTAAGCCTGAATTTGGCAATAAGGAGTTCATGATCTGAGCCACAGTCAGCTCCCAGTCTTGTTTTTGCTGACTGTATATAGCTTCTCCATCTTTGGCTGCAAAAAATATGATCAATCTGTTTTCAGTCTTGACCATCTGGTGATGTCCATGTGTAGAGTCTTCTCTTGTGTTGTGGAAGAGGGTGTTTGCTATGACCAGTGCGTTCTCTTGGCAAAACTCTGCCCTGCTCCATTCTGTACTCCAAGGCCAAATTTGCCTGTTACTTCTGGTATTGCTTGACTTCCTACTTTTGCATTCCAGTCCCCTATAATGAAAAGGACATATTTTTAGGTTATTAGTTCTAAAAGGTCTTGTAAGCCTTCACAGAACCATTCAACTTCAGCTTCTTCAGCGTTACTGGTCGGGGCATAGACTTGGATTACCATTATATTGAATGGTTTGCCTTGGAAACAAACAGAGATCATTCTGTTGTTTTTGAGATTGCATCCAAGTACTGCATTTCAGACTCTTTTGCTGACTATGATGGCTACTCCATTTCTTCTAGCAATTTTTGCCCACAGTAGTAGATATTATGGTCATCTGAACTAAATTCACCCATTCCAGTCCATTTTAGTTCACTGATTCCTAAAATGTTAACGTTCACTCTTGCCATCTCCTGTTTGACCACTTCCAATTTGCCTTGATTCATGGACCTAACATTCCAGGCTCCTATGCAGTATTACCCTTTATAGCATCGGACCTTGCTTCCATCACCAGTCACATCCACAAGTGTGTGTTGTTTTTGCTTTGTCTCCATCTCTTCATTCTTTCTGGAGTTGTTTCTCCACTGATTTCCAGTAGCATACTGGGCATGTACCAACCTGGGGAGTTCATCTTTCAGTGTCCTATCTTTCTGCCTTTTTGTACTGTTCATGGGGTTCTCAAGGCAAGAATACTGAAGTGGTTTGCCATTCCCTTCTCCAGTGGACCACATTTTGTCAGAACTCTTCACCAAGACCCGTCTGTCTTGGGTGGCCCTACACAGCATGACTTAGTTTCACTGAGTTAGAGAAGGCTGTGGTCCATGTGATTAGATTGATTAGTTTTCTGTGATTGTGGTTTCAGTCTGTCTGTCCTCTGATGCACTCTGTCAGTGCCTACTGTCTTACTGGGGTTTCTCTTACCTTGGACATGGGGTATTCCTATACCTGCCACTGAAGGCAAGAGATATATCTAAGGGTGATGACTGGCATCTGGAATATGAAATATAGGTTGAATAAATAAGTGGAAACCTTTGCTCATTTAATCAATTAAAATTAGCGCAGTGAAAGGATTTTAGCGCACAGGCATGGTGGACAGACTCTAAGGTAGTCTTCATGATTTCTGCCTTCAGCTATTTACAGTTTTGATTGGTCCCTTTCTTGTAAGTGTGAGTAGATCCTGTGTCTTGCTTCTAACCAACTGAATACAGCAAAGGTGACAGGATGTGTTTGTTTACAAGCACACAAATATACTACATAAAACCGTAATGCCCATCTTGTGGGGGAACTCTTTCCTCCTTGGTGGTTGTGAGGAAGTAAGAAGCCAGGTAGAGAAGACCCATATGGCAAAGAACTGAGGGCAGCTCCAGACCAACAGTCAGCAAGACGCTAAGGTCCTCAGTCCAACAACCACAAAGAACTAAATGCTGCCAATATCACGTGAGCTTGGAAGCAAATCTCTCTCCAGTCAAGCCTCTTATGAGATCAAACTGGTTCATCCCTTGACCTATGTCTCAGAGATGACTCAGCTAAGACATGCTTGGATTTCTGAACCACAGTAACTATGTATTTGAATCATTAAGGAAGTATAAACATAGACATATTCCAACCTCAAGCTTCAAAATATTTTGAAAAGGACCTCCTAGGTAATTCTGATGTTTGCCCCGGCTTGCAAACTTTGACTTAAACTAGCAATCAATTTTAATATGAAACTTAAAATTATTTAACAGGTGGTATCTTTGTTATTGTCACAGAACTAATCATTAGAAGAGTCAGAGGTTACTTTTCCCCTTTCACACCAGCACCTTTAACCATACCCTTTGCACAGGCTTCTCCCATAATAAAAAGAAGGAACAGAGGCAAAGATAACAGAGGCAGCCAGTTGGACCTTGACCTTGGCTTTGGCTAGTTCAGGCCTTCTCAGTTCAACCAATAGGATGCCATGAAGGAAGTAGAAAAGCCTATCAATCCCAGAGTTTACTTAATAGATGGCTTCACTACCCTTACCTTCTAGGAATTAGAAAAGACTTTTTTAACATTCTTAAATTTATTCATATAAAAAAAATAAGTGGACAGTGACTATTTAGGTGTCAGTCATCCAGTCTTAAGAAACTATAAATACTATAAAAACAAGACTAGTGGGAGGATCTAGGTGAGATAAAATAAGCTGGAAGTCTCTCCCAACAGCCCAGGCCTTTTTCCTGTCTGGAAGTAGAGGTAAGTGAAGGTTCAGATACGTCTGGCAATCTACCGAACCCACGCAAAGACAGAAAATCGGTACATGTTTTTCCTTTGGCTTAAAAAGTAATAAACGTTTTCTTATAACTGACAAGTGGTAGATATTGTTAATTTTGGTTTTGGTAAAACCACATGAATTGGAAGGAAAGAAGTAAATCAAATCTAAGATCATAACTTAATCTTTCCACAGCCAGGCAGAAGCCAAGGGGAAAAAAAAAACAAAACACTGCCTAGTGAATATGATGCTCCAAATGAATAGAAAGGGTGGGAGACAAACTTAGATCCAAGATGTCCAAGGAGGATGTTCAAGCTGTGATTCATTCAATGTGTAATTCAACTGTGCATTCAGGTATTGCTTTTCCCTAAAGACTCTCCAAGTTATGTTGAAGCATGCCTATCAGGTTTCCACTAACAGACATGTCTCCACATTTTTGCTATTTTGCTCACATTTATCTTAAGAATCTCAGTCTCCTAGGGCCATCTGTGGCCTCTTGGTCTTGATTCCTGAGCCACGTTTCTTATCTGAGATTATAGATTTTGAGTGCATCTAGGTCATCCCTGCTTATCCTATAATATCCTTGCCTCTGGCATGCACCTGCTTTTCTTGTAAAACAATCTTTCCTGTACCTTCTCTTAGGTCCCTTTTACATGCCCCCATTTTTAAACACATTTGTGCCTTGCATGTTAACCACCTTAACTCATACCTTTCAATGAGCACTCTGTGAAAGCCCCTTTCTTATCCTGAAGCCAGAGGCTGAAGAATCACACTGAGAAAAGTTTCTGTGTTATCAGTGTCTGTGGCTGCAGTGACGCATCTTCACCTAATCCATCTGTTATCTGTTCTCTCAGCTACCCTGAAAGTGATAAGCTATTCTCTTAACAAACAGGGCAAGCTGTGTCCTCCAGGCTATCTCTGAACTGAACTATATTTCCACTAATTAAATTGTGCTCCCTTGATTGGGGTCTGAACTTGAGGCTTCCTTCTAAACTTCTAACCACTCTTTCCCTATAAACCCAGCTGATCTCAAATAAAAAAAAAAAGTCCCCTCAGGCCTCTGAATTCTTCCCCAAATCCATTTTCATTGCTCTCTTTGTCTCAAAGCTTATAGGTGTCCCAAAGTTTTGATGGGACTCAAGTTTGTCTCTAATCCTTCCAATGCAATGTCATCTTTTCCCAAACATTTTGTATTTTTTCCTTCATAGAGTCATTTGGAAAGATTTCCAATTCTATTTCTCCATTTTTACTGGGAAGGGAAAGCTGCTTATTACTGCTGGTGGTGGTTTTTAATAATCTCTTATTAAAAACAGTAATATATGACCAAATACAAAATTTTAGAACAGTTTTAGAACTATATTAAATATATAAAAATAATCTTCCAATAGGTAAAAGTAAAGAATATAAAATCTCCATTATAAATTAGATCACATAATAAGACAAAGCTTTCTGGTCCAAGACTGTAGCAATGAGCACTTGAACTTCTAACTAGTTCATTTACCCAGATTCTGCTGAAAAAGCAGGCACACAGTGAGAATAAGAGGGAACAAAAGAGTGTTCATCCACTGGTTCTCCTCCTCTATCCTTCACGTGATCCCCAGAGTCCCATTACTGATAGCGTTTCCATCTAGGTGAGACTGCTCCTGATTGGTGGACATGGCATACACAGAAAAGTTAGAGATCTGCACCTAAGAGCAAAGCAAATCCAATTATGTACCAGAGATTTTAATGCCTTTCCACTAAACTTCAGACTGTAAAGATCCAGGGAGCATGTTTATTTATTTATACCATGCCTCCCTCCAAATAGGATCTGAGGCAGCTCATTGAGCATGTTAATAATGCTTATTCTCCAGACCCTATTTACTGTGTTGTGCTGCTGGAGATATCATTACCCCTGCTTGCTCTCTGAAAATCTAGCTTTTTAGAAGGTTGTTTGTGGAATTTTCTGAAATGCAGAAGCAACTGAGGTCTGCCTTCCTGTACTCCCACAGGAGGGAAAGAATTCAAATGTTGGGGTGGAGCCACCATGGGAGGAGAAGGTAAGGCTAGCACATAGGATTCTAGGATCCTCAGACTAAAGTTGATGCAGCGATCAGTACCCATCAGAGGCCCCCATGTGCAAACAGGACTTGGGGAATTTCTGAATGCTCCCATTCCTGACACCAGAGGATGGTGCCTGTTCTTTGGGCTATTAAAATTTTTTTCTTGATATTTTTGATTAGGGCACTATCGAGTTGGAAATCTTCTGCTATTTAGAAATGAATATTTCTCATGCTTCTGAATAGAAATTCAAATCAAGAGGGAGAAAGCATTGCTTGACAGATCACTCGATATCAGATATTTTGCTGGGCATTTTACATATAATATTTCTTTTTTTTTTTTTTTCATCCTGCAGCAAGCGGGGTCCTAGTTCCCCTACTAGGAATCAAACCAGCGCCCCCTGCAGTGGAAGCACAGAGTTCCAATCATTGGAACACCAGGGAAGGCTCCTTACATATAACATTTCAACTTGTCCCTATAAGATATCCACTAGGTTGATGCCTCTGTTCTGAGAAAACTGATGCTGAGAGAGGGAGCTGTTTTGTCCAAGGAGAGAAAGCTATTAAGTGGACAACGATGCTGGAAGTGGACCTTGGATATATGTATGACCTGAGGGTGTTTTACTTTTGTGCTAGACTGTTACCCAACACTGTGCTGAGCATATAGTAAACAAAAGGTTAATGTTTGCTTGCAAGAATAACACAAAATAGAAAACAGGTATTGACTGAGTACCTACTATGTGCCAAGAACTATAAGTCAAAAAAGGATAAATTCTACATTAAAATTTCAAGTCAAGTGTAAATCAGCTTTAATCTATGAAAATGAAATTAGGCCAGCAGGGAAGCCGTAAATGAACCTATTAGAATACATCCCGTAAGAGGAAGAGCAGGCAGGAAAAATGAGGCGAAGGAACATTGAGATAATGTAATTTTAAAGTTGGCTCCTGTTCTCCTGAAATACTTTTAAGATTTTACTGCAAAATTACACAGTCATCAGGAATATGCCATTTTTAAAAGGCTTTCTCACTTGGGTCAGTGAATAAATAATAACACACATTTAAAAATGCATGACAATTCATTAAACCATTGACCACTTCCAGCCTATTGAGTACATAAGTATTTTAAAAATTACTTTAATACATATTTACCCAATAGACCAGAAAAGTTCCTTTGGTACCTGATATGCATTTTAAGAGCTGCCTGCATAAGGAGTTATCCTATCTGAACCAGTCTGCTGCCAACTACATAATATACATTTTAAAGAACAACCTAATTATGTGCCTACCCAAGAGAGCAGAGTTAATACTGAGGGTCAATAATTATTACCTTCCTTTACTACCTTTTCTTCTTTTCTGTCAAATTAAAGTGAAGGGGGAAAAAAGTTTATATCGGTCCTCTTTTTTTTTATTCTCAACAATAGTGTCCCAGTGTCTTTCTCACCCTGACTTCAAAGAGAGAGAGAGGGAGAGAAAAGAGGGGAAAAGAGGGAGGAGAAAAAGATTAAAAAAAAGCAAACTATGTAATTAAAATTAAATGTCTTGTTTATAAAAAATGTGGAATGTCAAAAATCCATTCTCTAACGTATATTCTCTCTTTCTACCTAACAGTAGTTTAACCTATGCACTCCTTAGTTCCAAAATAGTCTGATCTCCTTAGTTTCCTTTACTTTTCTAAAAATATGATTACCTTTCCCCTTTCTCCTTGGCAACACATGTTGATGTATTTTCCTTTATCCACTTGCACAAAACCAGAAATGTCCTCTGTTAATCTAGTCACTGAGCCTGTTCCGATGCGCATGTTGTGGGGGGTGTCTCGGCAGAAAATTCATTCCTGTTCACACAAACATAAAACAAAAGCTGTATTTTCAACAGATAGATGAATTCATTAACTTCTCCACTCACTGTCCTCATTTTGCCACACTTGTCAGCAGTGACATCACCCCACCTGGGAGGGGTACCTGAGAGACCAAGAGAGCAGCCGTGACACCCTCTCCAGAGAGATGGCTTTCTTCCTTAATTTCTGGTTTCACTACCCGCTGAGTTCTAATGAACACACCCAAAATGGAAATACTACTTGGTGTTTAAGTATTAGATGTCAGCTGGTTGTAGACAGAGGCTAACTAGACTGCAATTAAAGCAAAGCTTATTCACATCAGCACAGTAATTAAACTATAATTAACACTTAAAGATACAATTCTAACGTTAAAAAAGGTATGTCTAAACTCCTAAGCAATTATACTAAGTAGCTGAATGATTCAACTTAGTGTATCATATTTCTTACTCTCCAGTTTTCAAGAATAACACCTATAGTTGGAAATAATTTGTAAACAATAAATCATTATTTTTATTGTGGGTATGGATACAAATGTAAAACAAAGAACTAATAAAAATTTAAAATAAGGACAAATCATAAATCTAAACCAGCAATATTCTGACATAACCACCTCTTGTGACATACATTGGTTTGTTTTAGACACGTCACTCTCTATAAGTAGTAAACTCTACTTGAATGTCAGGTTCATCTTCTCATTTTATAACAGCTCTAAGAAGCAGACTACGTGTTAGAACAAGTTAGAAGGAGACAAAGTCTCCAGGCTGTTTGATGCATTTATTATTTTTATAAGCCTCTGAGAAGTATATCAGTACTTGCTGCTTCAAAAGCATGTTCTCCTTTTGTTGTAATAATTTTTAAAATAAATTTTGCATTTTTACCAAATTGTTTGGTCATAATTGGATTCAGTTTGACAAAACAAGACACACCTGAATCTAACTGGTCGGATTTCCTCTCAGTCACCATCCGAGTTGAATTGGTATTTAATTCACTTTTTATTTTTTAATAAATTTATTTATTTTAGTTGGGGGCTAATTACTTTACAATATTGTAGTGGTTTTTGCCATACATTGACATGAATCAGGCATGGGTTTACATGGGTTCCCCATCCTGAACCCCACTTCCACCTCCCGCCCCATCCCATCCCTCTGGGTCATCCCATTGCCCCAGCCCTGAGCATTTGTCTCAAACATTGAACCTGGAATGGTGTTCTGTTTCACGTATGATAATATACATGTTTCCATGCTATTCTCTCAGAACGTCCCACCCTCACCTTCTCCCTCAAAACACCAATACTAATTGCATATAGTATACTAGTATACTAATGCATATATATGGAATTTAATTCACTTTTAAACACATTATTGCACATTCTTCTCTTTGATGGTTTTCTTCTTAAAGTCATGCTAGCTACAGTACAACTAGATCCATCTCTTGAGCACTTTGTCTTTGCAGAAATGAAAAATGATGACTCAAATGGGAAATCAGAGTCTAATATCCACCCTGACACAAGGGGGAAAAGGTGGCCCCTTATTTAGGCTCACTTGTTCAGTTGTGCTGTGGAGAGGGAGGACACCACAAACAAATACCGCTGGCATGTGTGGGGAGTGCTTGCAGTAGATGGACCACACTGGGTTTGCCACAGCTCAAGGCGGCATGTACTTCCCAGGTCCACACTGATCAGGCTCCAGGGTGCCCTGCAAGGGCACTGTCTCAAGTGGGCTCTGCGTTTCGTGTACTTCCCAGGTTTTAGCCACTCAGGTTCTCGGGCACTTCGCAAGGGCACAGACCCAGATGGTAACGAGGATCCAAATGCAAGGCAGCAAAAGAGGCACAGATGTAAAGAACAGAGTTTTGGACTATGTGGGAGAAGACGAGGGTGGGATGATTTGAGAGAATAAAATTGAAACATGTATATTACCATATGTAAAATAGATGACCAGTGCAAGTTCAAGGCATGAAGCAGGGTACTCAAAGTTGGTACTCTAGGACAACCCAGAGGGATGGAGTGGGGAGGGCGGTGGGAGGGGGGTTTCAGGGTGGAGAGACACATGCACACCCGTGGGTGATTCATGTCGATGTATGGTAAAAACTATCACAATATTGTAAAGAAATTATCCTCCAATTAAAAAAAAATATATTAAAAAAACAAAATAAATGTTTTAAAAGGGCAACCAGACTTATTAGAAAAGGTAAGCCTCCACCAAATTTTGTTTCTAAAGTGTGTGTGTGTGTACATGTGAAGAAAGAGGAGAGAGAGAGGAGGTAGAGTCAACAAGGATGTTCACAATTGTCGTTAGGAACTGTCCCCATTTTTTTAACTCTATGTTGGGCTGCCAAAATTCAGCAAATAAAACTATAGCACTTAAATTTTAATTTCAGATAAACAACAAATATTTTTTAAGAACGTCCCATGCATAATTTGGGATATACTTTATACTAAATAAGTTTTTTGTTTATCTAAAAGTCAACTATAGCTGGGTTTCCCATATTTCATCTGGTAACTCAACCACTAAGGTTCTCCTTAATGTAATATTGAACTGATTTTATTATTAAAAAAAAGTATCTTGGGGGTGAACTAAGCTATATACTCCCCTAGAATCAGCCTAAATTTAGCAAATGTTTTTTCCTTTAACTGATAAAAAACAATTTAAACAATGAAGGCAACCTTGCAATGCAAGATTGAAGTCAGATGCAGAAACAGAATCACAGTGAGTGCCATGGGGTTGAAAGCACAAATATTCTTCTCTAGGCATACAGCTTCCCTCTCCTTTTCTAGCAGATTGACCCTAAAGAAAGGCCTTTGGGCCTCTCATTTTCCTGCTTTCATTTGGTTGAATTTTCTGGAAACCCATATTTTGATTTACTTATAGTGGTTTTTTAGCAGTAAAGAATCCGCCTGCCAATGCCGGAGATGTGGGTTTGATCCCTGGGTTGGGAAGATCCCCTGGAAAAAGAAATGGCAATCCACTCCAGTATGCTTGCCTGGAAAATCCCATGGACAGAGGATCCTGGCGGGCTACAGTCCAGGGGTTGGAAAAGAGCTGGACATGACTGAGCGACTAAGCAAAAACAACAAAGCATATTTTGAAACCCTGTAGTACACATCCAGACTTGCCCCTTCCCTCCTCACAAGCTAGAATAAAGATTGCCTGGAGAAGTATTAACAACCTCAGATATGCAGACAATACCACTCTAATGCAGAAAGCAAAGAGGAACTAAAAAGCCTCTTAATGAAGGTTAAATAGGAGAGTGAAAAAGCTGGCTTAAAACTCAACATTCAAAAAAGTAAGATCATAGCTTCTAGTCCCATCATTTCACCACAAATAGATGCGGAGAAAGTGGAAACAGTGACAGATTTTATTTTCTTGAGCTCAAAAATCACTGAAGATGGTGACTTCAGCCATGAAATTAAAAGACACTTGCTCCTTGGAAGAAAAGCTATGAAAAACCTAGACAGTGTATTAAAAGGTAGAGACATCACTTTGCCGATAAAGGTCCATATAGTCAAAGCTGTGGTTTTTCCAGTAGTCATGTACAGATGTGAAAGTTGGACCATAAAGAAGGCTGAGCACTGAAGAAGATGATTTCAAGCTGTGTTTTTAAGTTAGAGAAGATTCTTGAGAGTCCCTTAGATAACAAGATCAAATCAGTCAATCCTAAAGTAAATCAACCCTAAATATTCATTAGAAGGACCGATGCTGAGGCTGAAACTCCAACACTTTGGCCACCTGATGCAAAAAGCCAACCTACTGGAAAAGACCTTGATGTTGGGAAAGATTGAAGGCAGGAGGAGCAGGGGGTGACAGAGGATAAGATGGTTGGATGGCATCACTGACTCAATGGACATGAGTTTGAGCAAACTCAGGGAGATAGTGAAGGACAGGGAAGCCTGACATGCTGCAGTTCATGGGGTCACAAAGAGTAAGACACAATTTAGCGGCTGAACAACAACCTCTATACAGGCAAATTACCTACACAAAATTCCATGGAATGTTAGTCTCCCTTGTCAGTTTGGTCAGTATGATTTTGAAAGTGAAAGAAAGTGAAAGTGAAGTCACTCAGTCGTGTCCTACTCTTTGCGACCCCATGGATTGTAGCCTACCAGGCTCCTCCATCCGTCTATGGGATTTTCCAAGCAAGAGACTGGAGTGGGTTGCCATTTCCTTCTCCAGGGGATCTTCCTGACCCAGGGATCGAAGCCAGATCTCCCACATTGTAGGCAGACACTTATATCGTCTGAGCCACCAGGAAAGTCCCAGTATGATTTTGAACTGGATTCAAAACTGAGGACCAGATATAAATGCAAAGGTTAATATCTGTCTGGCACAACTTTCCCCACACAAATGACCTATTGACTATCGCATAGGTAAATTGCCATTAATAATTTCAAATTCCACATAACCTCAAAGGACATTAAATCCATTAATTTGTCTTGCTTAGTACCCACAGTAGATGAAAAAGGATTTAGAAACTTGATTTGATGAATGTGATTGGTTATAAGACTCAATTCTATTCATTGTTTGGTAGAATTTGGACAACACATTAAGTTTAGAAATTAATAGAATCATGTGTGGGAGTTTAGAGTCTTCAGAGGTTTCTTTTGGCCATGGTAGATGGTTAAAACTATAAGGTTAAAAGATTTCATAGGCTCTCATAAATAGCTTCTAAAGCAAAAGCTGATTCTCTGTACATTAAGTACCATTGTTTTCCATTCATACTTCAAAATCAAAACCTTGCCAGAAAATAAGAACAAAGAAGATTTTGAGTTCTTATTGGAAAACAACGAATTTGAGATGGCTGGTTGTGAGCTAATTGCCTCTCAACATTTCTGGAATTGCTGCTTATGCATTTTCTTACTGTTAGTAGTATACCTAATACTGACAATAGCAATGTTTCAAGCAGATTATGAAGTTTAGAGTTGCATCCTTTTTTTCTAAATCTATAGTGTGGAAATAATTAATTCTCTTTTGCATAGTTCTTGGGGTAAAAAAATCTACGTATTAGTGGCCTTGAATTTGAGGACTGACAAAGAGGTAGGTGGGATTGAGAACTAAAGGGCAATGATTCTTATATTAAAGAAATTCTGAAGGAAGTGAGGAAAGACAGGTGCATGGCTCAAACTCCAAAATAGGGAAGAAGGGCTAGTACATTAGTATTGAAAGGCTTTCACTTGACAACAAACTAATATAGTGGCTTATAATGGGAAGGGCTGTAGTCTGTGCATTGTAATCCTATCTCAACCTCCCTCCTGCTGTGTGATCTTGGGGCTAAGCTTTGTAATATGCAAAATGAGAGTATTGAAATGCTTGATTTTTAAGGGCCAAATTCCAGCTGTAAAATTCTCTACTGTGACCTAGAGAGGGTACTTGACCAAATTGTCAAGAAGATAAATTTCTGGCTTACAACTCCCTATCAATTTACATTTCCCTCCTCTTGGCATGTTTCCACAAATTGTCTTTAACTTTCAGATCTGTATGTCCTGGGTTAACATTTTTACTCCTCAGGCAGTCAAGTCATCTGGTAATTAATGCTTCATAGTTGACTAGTAATAAAGATGTTAGCTGATAATGGTTGAATGAATGACCCTGCCCACAAGTAATATCATTTTAAACATGAATGGAGTCTCAAAGACTAAAATATCATGACCCAAAAGATGGAATTATAGTGATGAACTGAGGGGAAGTGGAGTTATTTTTTTGAGCATACGCAATCATCAGGAAGGTCCCCTGGAGAAATAAATGGCAACCCACTCCTGTATTCTTGCCTGGGAAATCCCATGGACAGAAGAACCTGGGTTACAGTCCATGGGGTCTCAAAAGAGTAGGACATGACTTAGTGACTAAACAAAAACAAATCATCTACCTTGCTTACTCATAAAGCTATCCTGACTGATTTATCCATCATGAGAAGTTAAAGGTAAAAGGAATTGGAAAAGGTGCCATATTAGCACAACTTTGAAAGGAAGCTGACTTGGGGTTAAGTCCCTGCTCTCCTTTTCACTAGCTGTTTGATTTCGAGCAGTCTACTAACCCATGTTTTCTCATCTGTAAAACTGGATTAATAATACTTAGGTCTAAGAATTATTCTAAAGAATGAAGAAGACAACATATTTGGCATATAGCACCTGTGTAAATGAGTGCTAACTATCAATATTTCCTTGTCTCTGAGAACATAGTGATGAATTCCTTTTTAAAAAGCAAATTACATTATGTTCATTTGCCTGTGGAAACCCACAAAAACCTTTGCTGTTTTATAAAATGAATATATTTTATAAGATCTCTGACTATAAAATAATGACACTGGCTCAGCCTAAGAAAACTAGTCTGATCATATTTACTTTTAAATAATGGATCGTTTGAATACTGCTTTACCTTGTAAAGTCAAACCTTTCTACTTGCAATGAATAATTTGCAGTCCCTCATTAATGATTTCCCAAAGTCTTTGAAATTATCTCTCCTGTTTGGATAATCCCTAAATGATGGAAATCAATTTGACTGAAATAGAAAAGGACTGACCCCATGCTATGACTCAAATAAGGACAAATGAGAAGCGAATCCCAAACAGAAGCTTCCTGGATCTGCACACTTTATTAGCCTTTGGACACTGGCTCCTCAATATTACCACTGTAGCGTTACTTTACTCCTTGAATCCCTTTAAGTTTTATTCAGATGTATAGCTTTTGTTTTTAAAGACAAAGTACTGAGGAACTTTGGGGCAATGGTCTGGGAGAGAGTTCTCTGCATCAACAGGGGCCAAGAGGAAGCCTCACACAAGGACATCTGCATATTCAAAGTAAAATTGTCCTCTTTCCTACTCCAGCTTTTCATCAACAGGGTTCGGAGGGATTCCCAAGTGCTAGCAGTAAGCCCATCCCATGGTCCTTCAGAACCTCATCACCTAGTGTCAAATGAAAATGCCGAAACTTTGCCACTCCAGCTAAGATTGCCAAATTTTCATTCTGCTTCGACACTGATGTACAGGTTGGCCTTGGGACCATCAGGACTAATTTCATGATGGCTTTTATTACTCTTCATCATAGGAAACCCAGGACATGCTGGTCATCCTTTCCTTAGCTTTTTCTTATTTTCCCTGAGAAAAATAAAACAATCAGATGACTTGGACATATTTTACTACCATACCCACCCTGCTCTCCACCTCTGTTCTTCTCCTTCTCTCTCATTGTTCTGAATTAATTGTCCATTTTCCTAGATAAGGTTAACTCCTCTACTTTGCAATAGATACCACGACCTCTTGCCTGTTTGAATACTGGTCCAACTGATTTTTTTCTCTCTCTTGCATATTAAGTTACTTTTTCCTGTGCCTCTCTTCCATCATCACACAGGCCTGGTATTATTTCTCCCATAAAAAACAAACAAAAATTGTTTCTTGATTTCACTTGCCCTGCCAACTACAGACCCTTTTCCCTCCTTCACGTTACAGTAAACACCTAGAAAGAAGTTCCTGTGCCAACAGTCTCCAATTTTTCTCTATTTTCTTTTAAATTTATTCCAATAAAATTTTTGCTATCATGGCTCCACAAACAGTCCTCTAACTCTTATCACTGTCAACATGACTTCATAATTTTTTAATCCAGGAGTCAATTCTCAACCCGCATCATGCTTCACCTAACAGGAGCATTTGACACCTTAGCCCTTCCTGGACATGGTTTCTAAAACTCCACACTCCCATGACTTTCTTATAGATACTTCTTAAGAGTGCATGTTAGTTTCCCCACAGCTCACCAACTTCAGTAACGGAATAACCCAGGCCTCGGTCCCTGAGCCTCATTTGTTTTCCTTCTTACCTACTCGGTGATTTCATCCAAGGCTTTAAATACTGTCTCTCTGTTGAAACCTCCCAAATTTAATCTCTAGCCAGGGTTTCATCTTTCAACCTCAAACCGCCACTCAGCATCACCACATATATGTCTAATGGACATCTCAAGGGTAGAATGCCCCAGCTGAACTCCCAGATTGGTCTTTCTCCCTAAACCTCTACCACAGTTTTTCTTAGTGAAAAACAATTTCATTCTTCCAAGTTGCTCAGGCCAAAATTGAAGTCCATCTTGCCCCCCTCTTACACACATACACACTTACATGCCATCCTTTCCAGCACCAAATCCTACCAATTCTATCTTCAAAATATTTCCAGAGTCCAACCATGTTTCACTACCTCCACTGCTACTATTCTACCACTCCACCATCACATCCTGCTTAGATAAGTACAATGGCCTCTGAAGGGGTCTCTCTGCTTCTTTCTGTGAATTCCCAACACTGTAGCCATAGGAATCCTAGGAAAATTTATAGGTCAGATCATATCCCTCTTCTGCTGAGAAGTCTCTAATAACCCACTCAGATTAAAGGGCCGGCGTTTTCACAACGGCCTCCAAGTTCCTCTAAAATGTAGCTCTTTGCTAATTCTCATCTCCTGTCATCTCACTGCCCTGTGTTCCCACCTTGCTGAGGATCTTGTTCTTCCTCAGACTTGGCAGGTCTGTCTTCACATCAGAGTTTCTGCATTTGCTGTCCTCCTGGCCTGGCATGCTCTGCCCCCATATAGCCACGTGACTCAGTTCTTCACCTTTTTACGTGTAGTCTTTACTCAGGTACAGTCTTCTCAAAAAGGTTTCCTCTGATCACTATATTTAAAAATAGAAACCCCAACTACAAACCCCTGTCCTCATTCACTGCTCTGTTCCCTTTTGCACTTTTACCATATAACACACTATGTATTTTACTAATATTATTTCTTCATTGTCCACCCCTATTAGGATGAAAGCTTCATGAGGTCAAGTATCTTTAATTTCATTTTATTCTCTGCTATCTCAGAGACCTAAAGCAAAACAATTTGAAAAACTGAAAAATTCTTAGATGTTCAGGAAATACTAAAATATTAGTGCTGCTATAATAATAATAACAAACATCATGTAATGCTCACCATAGACCCTTACATATGTCTCCTATTCATATAATTAATGAATTTAATCTCCAAAACAAAACTATGAATAGATAACATCTTTGTCCATATTCAGAGGTGAAGAAATTGAGGCCCAAAGAGGTGAACAAGCCCCCTAAAGATTATACCAAGAGTATGTGGGGAATAAGAATTTGAACCTGGAATTTATATTTTCTAGATTCTGCTTCCTCTGTTAAAACTGGGAAAGTAAGGTCTTCCTTGAAGGGTTGTTGTAAGATTATAAATAATATATACAAAGTATAAACACAATAGCACAGTGTGTAACTCTGGCATGTCAGTACATGGAAGCAATAATTATGCAGCCACTGCTGAACATACAGAGTAAAATTTAGTACAAGGAATATGAAAATACCTTTTAAATGGAAGTGTTATTCTCTCAATTTGTGCTTTGATTGGCAGTGCCATATTTAACAGAGTCCTTCAAAATCATACAAATGAAAATTAGTCTTTTCTCTCTATGGAAAAAAATAATTGGGGTTTTGTTTTTGCTTTGTTATTCTAGCTTAGCAGCTGAATTATGCAAGCCTGCATCAATGTACACACAGCCTGACAATGCATGCATATTTGTTTTTCAAGTCAAAGAGGAAGATTTTATAACCACTCAGTATTCCTTTTATTTGTCTAAGACTCTAATCTGCTCTTCATTTAGGCTTTCAGAGCTGCAGTATGAAGAAATCTTTAAGCCCCAGACCTGCTGACTGGCAGGAACTCTGTTCCGGCACCACAGAGGAGCCAAAAACAAGGCTCCATACAGGGGTTCTGAAATGAATTGAGTATATTGATATCCCCATTTGCGTTCCAATGCCCCCAAAATACCTTCACAGCATGTGAAACAGTATGAGGGCCCCACTGAATTTGTACTCCAGGAAACAAACTAAAAGGTCAATACGCATGTATATTTATAATGGCATTGGTATTTGTTAACCAATGAGGGGAAATGTTTCTTCCTTTGTGGCAGCTTCTCAAATTTTTCTGGGGAGAGCCTGCAGTCAGTCTTAGAAAGCTCTTTACACTTCAATATTTTCAGAACACTTCTGACAAAAAGTGGTCAAACTAGGAGTCTATTGACTTTATAATTTCAATACCAAGACTAAACCGCAGTATCATAGCACATTTCTCATGTTCATCAAAGGGGGAAAAATACACTGTCATATGATAAGAAAGAATGCCTGCTTGAAAACTAAACTATAGCATAAATTTCTTAGGTTGGCAAGTATTCTTCAGTTAGAAACTATGGGCAGAGCATGTCAATTTCCCAATAGACAAGAGATATCAACTACCTTTATCAAAATAGATACTTTTATCCAACTCTTCTTCTAGTAAGAATGGGTAGAGCAGTCTTCCCCTTCTAACTTCCAATTCCATAGAGTTGGAATTTATCAGTCATTTTATCCAAGCTTAACTAGTTTTTAAAATATTTGTTTGCATGACTCATAGAGATATCTAGAAAAATACATTTATAATGAAAGCATCACTTTTGGAAGATAAAATCAGAGTTTCTCAATAAACTTCCATTTGGTTTATCAGGCTATGTTGTCTTATAGTCCCTTTCTCCAGAGTCTGTATCATTCATATACAGTGACTCCTGCCACCAAACACAGCACCTGCACCAGACCGAGAAGTGGAAATGCTTAGCCAACAGCTTCTCTGCCTCTATTAGCTTCACTGTGTTTCCTATGGTCATTACATCATATATCTTTCTCAGCTGACCCCCTCTCTTAACTCTCCACCATTTCACCTCTAGGAATTACTTTGCATAGGTTATACTTCTAATTTTCTGAGTCCTAACAACATAGAATTCCTTGATGTCATTAATCACATAATCCAACCCACACTCCCACTTCTAGGAACATCTGATCATCTCCATGATTTATGGCTCCTTGTAAAGCTTAATCACTGAAGTCAGCAGTTCCCCACCTGACCTCAGCCCCCTGATCATTTGTTTATTCTTTCTCAGGTAGTACTTAGCTTCTACTATTTTTTGTATGGAACTCAATAAATATCTATTGGATTAAATTGGGCTTATCCTTTTCTTTATGATTATTTCAGTAACTTTAGATTGTAAATGAATGCCAGAGTTTTAAATGGGTTTTAGTTTCAGACATGAGTGGCTCAGGAATTAGTTGATGGAGTAAATTAGCAGCAAATTTCAGTTAGTGGGGGAAACTTGAATAGGTAAATAGGAAGTAAAAATTAAAAGATGAGAGGAAAAGCACTTCTTTAAGACAAAGCTGAAATGGAGGTGAGTCTGGGAAAAGATCTGTAACTTGTGCAAGTAAAATCATAATAACTTTAAAAGTTTAGCTTGCACATATGTGTAAAATGTGAACTACAGTGGATAAAGGTGATGAGCAGAGTGATAAGGTAATGTAACAAGACTGTGGGCAAAAAGAAATTGGAAAAGGGAGGACTGTTATGAGGTAATGTAAAAATGAAAGTCACTCAGTCATGTCCTACTCTTTGCGACCCCACGGACTGTAGCCTGCCAGGCTCCTCTGTCCATGGAATTCTCCAAGCCAGTATACTAGAGTAGGGAGCCATTCCCTTCTCTAGAGGAACTTCCCAACCTAGGAATCAAACCGGGGTCTCCTGCATTGCAGATGGATTTTTTATCAGCTGAGCTACCAGAGAATCCACTAGAGTTAACGTCTGCACTAGAGTTAATATCTGCAGTTAACATTTGTTATCCAGGCATGATTACACTGTCTGTCTGAAGGAGATATGAGAAGTTAAAAAATTTCTTACCCAATAAATGTCTTTGCTTTGTTGTTTTAAAAGAGCTAATATTCAGAGCACAATAGTTGATATTTTTTATTTGACCTCATATGAATAGATATTGATTACCTTCATCCTGTATTTGTACTGACTTGTTTTGGAAAATGGAAAACTAGTCATTCTATCTCTTAGATTGACCCCAAAAATGCAATAAAATGAACAAAAGTCTTCCTGGGAATTTGTGCAAAGAGAATTTAAATGGAAGTTAGACAAGGATTTGTGCACATTATTGTGACAATCCTATTGAGAGGCAGCTTTGTATAGTTTTTAAAAGCACAGGTTTTGGTGTCAAAATAACCCGAATCCCAACCAGTGCTCCACTAATCCCTAGCTATGCAACTTTGGAGGAGCCATAGCACCTCTCTGGGTTTCAATTTTCTCATCTGTAAAATGAGGATAATGCCTACGCCACAGGACTATTTTGGAAATTAAGTGATGTGATATATGTATAATTGTTGTTGTTCAGTCACTAAGTCATGTCTGACTCTGCAACCCCATGGTGTGCAGCACACTAGGCTTCCCTGTCCTTCACTGTCTCCCTGAGTTTGCTTTAACTCATGTCCTTTGAGTTAGTGTTGCCATCCAACCATCTCATCCTCTGTCACCTCCTTCTTCTCCTGCCTTCAATCTTTCCCAGCATCAGGATCTTTCCCAGTGAGTCAGTTCTTCACACAAGGTGGCCAAAGTATTGGAGCTTCAACTTTAGCATTAGTCCTTCCAGTGAATATTCAGGGTTGATTTCCTTTAGGATTGACTGGTTTGCTCTCCTTGCTGTCCAAGGGACTCTCAAGAGTCTTCTTCAGCACCACAGTTTGAAAGCATCAATTCTTCAGTGCTCAGCTTATGATCCAACTCTCACATCCATACATGACTACTGAAATAACCATAGCTTTGACTATATGGACCTTTGTTGGCAAAGTGATGTCTCTGCTTTTTAATAGGCTGTCTAGGTTTGACTGGTTGCTACATAAATTGAATTATTTATGACAATAATAGTGATGGTGACAAAATCATATTTTAAGAATAACTATGAAACCAGTAGGCCACAGACACTATCTTCTAGGCTGCACAAGGGAATGTTCCCCAGAGTTAGGGCAGTGCTGGGTTTGGTACATAAGCGTTCAGGTAGTGCCTTAGTCAAAGGCACTGCCTCCCTTACATCTTAGACTTTCGTTAACTTGCATGACTGTGTTAGAGCAGAAGTAGGGATCGTGAGGTTTCCAGATGCATCTAGAAAGGTGGAAAAGAAGCTCTCCTACATGAGCACTGGCCCTTAAAGCTGTGTACACTTGAGTTCTCACACATATACACCTACACATACACAAACATGTGTGTGAATTTGTGCATGCATATACATATAAATGGGCTTCCCTGGTGGCTTAAAGAGTAAAGAATCTGCCTGCAATGTGGGAGATCTGGGTTCTGTCCCTGGGTAAGAAGATCCCCTGGAGAAGAAAATGGCTACCCACTCCAGTATTCTTACCTGGAGCATTCCATGGACAGAAGAGCCTGGTAGGCTACAGTCCATGGGGTCACAAAGAGTCAGACACAACTGAATGACTAACACTTTCACATACATATAAGCATGCACATAACTGAGCCCTGGCCAGCCCTCACCTGCCCTGAGGTCTCAGAACCCAATTTATAAGCTTCAAAGGGTGCTGGGGAGGGGATGGTGGGGAAAGCCTCATAAGGGCTCCTCAGGTTGTACAATCATAGAAAGAAATTTGACTTAAGCAAGAGAATCTCTTGTAATTCAACAAAGGCATTAAATGGGCAAGTGGTGGCCCTAGACCTGAGGCTAGACCTGGAAATATGACACGACCCAAAAAGTAAGGGGCAGAAGAACCTACAACCAGAGAAGCAGGAAAATCAGGCACCAGCTCACAAACTGGGCTTAGAACAGCAGGACTATGGAAGGCAGGAAGCAAAGATCATGGAAGGGATCCTTGGGTACCTCTGAATAAAGTTGTATCCTGCTGCCACTTTCCCTGGCTGCCTCTGTTCAAATCCCTGCTCAGGCACTTACTACATGGTGATTATACACAGTTGTTTAAACAGCAAGTGCTTCCAATTTCTCATCTGCAAAATGGAGATCAAGATACTACATTTGTCATAATGTTTGTTTGTGTGTGGTATGTGTTAAATTAATACATACAAAGCAGCACATAGAAGTAATCATTCAAGAAATGCTATTATCATCGTGTCATTTTTATTATTCACAGACTTGTTGGCAAATTCTCAGCTCCAAGGATTGTTTGCACTGAAGCCAGTCCTGCTCCATGGCCATATTCATATCATGAGCAATTTGGAAAAGCACCATCACATCCCTCCCAAAGTTGTATATCCTAGAGGCTCTTCAAATGGGACCAGAGAGCAGTGGAGAGGGAGGACAGGGCCTGACCCAATGGGTCCCAAAAGAAAACTCCCTGAACTTTTTCATCTCCTCCATTTTGCAAGTCAGTAGGCAGAGGACAATAGCCAAAACCATAAAGCCACGCATCTAGGACCTTGGCCAGTTGCATAAAAGTGAGCATATGGTGTGCAATTAATCATGGAGAGTTTTTGCAGAGTTCTATACAGTACTACTACAACTACCAACTATGAGTTAATACCAGAACATACTGAGGAAATTGTCCACAGAAACTTTTATTAAAACACAATGCAAAACATTGTCCCTAAATTCTTCTCGGGACAAAAAGAAGTATGAAAAAAACTGTTAAAAAGAGGTAAAAGCATTATTAAGATGCAAATCAGAAGCATCAATTTATCCCAAACTAAACCCAAACTAAAACATTGCTTCTCATTTAGATGATCTGGATCAACCATAAATAACACAAGAAGTTTCTAGAATTCCTTCAAGTCAAAATGAACCTAATGTAGAAGCACAAGATTATGATTCATAAATAAGCTTACTGGGACAAATGTGATGTACATCACAGCCAAGCCACCATGACATCAAAAATAATGATGAATCACCACATATATGAACAGCGTATCTTGCAGCTGCTGTCAGAGCAGCACAGTGTGTAGATACAAGCCAAGGAGTAATAGTGTTTAAGTACAGTCACTAGGCCCACTCTGCACCTAGTAATTGTAGCAGGCACCTCAGATAGTATCTTTAATGACTATTCAAATGAAGATAGGATGATTCATGATATTCTTTTCCATTTTTAAAAGTACAAAATACAAAGCCAATACTCCATAAATTCTCATACCTTGCAGACTGAGCAACAATGTCTCACTATAATATATTCCTATAAATCATGCAGAATTGCATGGGGAAAATAGCATAGCTCTGCCTGTAACTCTGTTTCTGTGTGTGTGTGTAAGAGAGAGAGAGAAAGAGAGAGAAAGGGAGAAAGGGAGGGAAATGGGGTACCATCTACCTTATAAAGTCTTTTTAACTGAAAGTGACTGGCGCCATGTGTTCAATGACATGTTTTGTTGCTTTAGAAATGAATGCACTATTCATAGGTAGCACAATGCCCATCACAGTGTACTTATCCAATAAATGGAGTAGAAGCACAAAGAGTGTTGAAGGAAAGGCTGTAGCTGTTATCACACAATTCCCTAGTGACATATACGAAGTGGCAGAGCTAGAGCTGCATTCCAAGCATCCTAGCTACTAAATACTTAGGTTAAAGTTTATGTATTATACGCTATCTAATCCTTTTCCAAGAACTTCTTATCAAGTATCTGTGGTATCAGAAGACAAGACACCAAATTCTAATTGTTTCCATTAGGCAGTCATATTGAGTTGATTTCAAATATAAAAAAACAACTGAACTATTTCTACTTCTTCAGCTGATTTCCACCATTTTTCCTCTTGTAATTTAGGAAACTTTCTAAATTCACAGACTTCAGTCTCTTGAGTAGTTTCATACTTCTGTTAGGTACTTTACTAATCTACCAATCTGCCCTACATCCTTCTCAGCTTCATTGTTCACTGCTAGCCATAATGTTATCCCCAATCAGCAAGCCTTTTTAATATGTTGAATCTTTAGGGTTACTGATATGGGTTATAGAATTGTAGACTAAAGTGGATATAGAAAAAATTAATGTCACAAGTCATTTACATCCATTATTCTAATGGATTTTAAAACAATGAAATTATTTTTTATCAAGGCATTTTGAAAATGCACACAGTTTAGAAGCCATTTCATTTTCACATACTCTGTATTTTAACATTTAACAATATGACAGCCTCAAAATGGCACATTGTCACAGTTGAAAATCACTTTAGAAACTCTGAAGTACTAAATTAAGTGTGGGGTAGGCCACATACAATTATCTTTGGAATTGTAGGGCAGAATTGGTTCTCAAGGACTTAGATGACAGTATCACAATCATATGACCCACAAAACTGTTCTTTTCTCCTTACTTTTCTTTAAGTCTGAACTTCCCATGAAGTGTATTTCCAAATCAAAAGGCTTACATTTGATGCTAGATTGATTTAAAATAATTATATTCTAATTGTTTAGAATTTAGCCATCCTTTATGATTCAATTTCTTTATTTTCCTTATGTCTGTATACCCCTTCAAAGTGAGATTAGCCAAAATATAATATACTTCACTCTTCATAGTTTCTTGAAAGGGAATTTCTCCAGAGTCATCAAAAAGGGGAGAAAATAAGTTCTTCTAGGAAGTATGATTATTGGTACTAGGAAACTCAATAAAGGAAAGTTCAAAACATAGAATAATAGAGAAAAATTAATGTAAGAATAAAAATTATGAAAGTAAAAGATGGAATTTAAAAACAATAGAGTTAAAATAAGTGAATGCTACTATGTTTTAAAATATATGCAGATGTGAATTAGAAATATAGAATACAAATAAATACATGGAAAAGATTATAAGAACAAAGCACTCCTGAGCTATCTGTTGTATAATTACTATGAACCATATTGAAATTATCCCACCCCACTACTATGCCTTACAATATTTGCAATGGATCTGTCCATCCTTTGAAGCACTACTAACCTCAGTACACAAATTTGAGAAGCTAGGATATTTGATCTTTGGCAAACTGATGACCAGTTGATCCTTTCTTGAATACAATTCCTGTATTCCTAAATCAGCATTCTAATCTAAGCCCTTCCAGCTATTTATATTCCCCATGCTTCACCCCAAGTCTGATAGGCACTTATCTTCTCTAACGTACTCTTTCACTGCTCTTCTTCAATCTTATCTACTGTGTACCCTGGAACTTGCATTCTATAACAAACTTTCCAAAATCTTTCACCTCTTTAATATAATTTCCTTTTATTACATGTTTTAATTTAAAATTTTTTATACCACTTGAAGTAGGTATTACTAATGCTCATCAACATTTCTTTTATTTTAATTGAATTTTAGTTGATTTACAATGCTGTGTTAGTTTCAAGTATACAGAAAATTGATTCAGTGATTTTAAGGTTCTTTCCTTTATAAAGTGAAAGTGAAAGTCGCTCAGTTGTATCCAACTCTTTGCAACCCCATGGCCTATATAGTCCATGGAATTCTCCAGGCCAGAATACTGAAGTGTGTAGCAGCTGTTCACTTCTCCAGGGACTCTTGCCAACCCAGGGATCAAGCCCAAGTCTCCCATATTGCAGGCAGATTCTTTACCAGCTGAGCCACAGGGAAGCCCAAGAATACTGGAGTGGGTAGCCTATCCCTTCACCAGTGAATCTTCCCCACCCAGGATTCAAACCGGGGTCTCCTGCATTGCAGGCAGATTCTTTAACAACTGAGCTATCAGGGAAGCTCAATATTACAAAATATTGAGTGATGTTCTCTGTGCTATATGTTAGGTCTTTGTTTGTTATCTAGTTTATATAGACTAGGGCTTCCCTGATAGCTCAGTTGGTAAAGAATCCACCTGCAATGCAAGAGACCCCAGTTTGATTCCTGGGTGGGGAGGACCCACTGGAGCAGGGATAGGCTACCCACTCCAGTATTCTTGGGCTTCCCTTGTGGCTCAGCTGGAAAAGAATCCAAAATGATACAAACGTACTTGTATATAAGACATAAATAGACCCACAGATGTGTATACACATATGTACACAAATGTGTACAAATGTGTATATGTTAATCCCAAACTACTAATTTACCCCCCCAACCTTTCCCCTTTGGTGACCATAAGTTTGTTTTCTATGTCTGTGGGTCTACTTATGTTTTATATATAAGTTCATTTGTATCATTTTTTTTAATTCCACATTTAAGCTATAAAATATATTTGTCTTTCTCTGTCTGACTTACTTCACTTAGTACAATAATCTCTAGATCTGTCCGTGTCACTGCAGATGGCATTATTTCATTCTTTTTTATGGCCAGGAAATATTCCATTATATGTGTGCTTAGTCACTCAGCTGTGTCCAACTCTGTGACCCCATAGATTGTAACCAACCAGGCTCCTCTGTCCATGGGATTCTCCAGGCAAGCGTACTGGAGTGGGTTGCCATTTCCTCCTCCAGGCAATTTTCCTGACCCAGAGATCAAACCCAGGTCTCCTGCATTACAGGCAGATTCTTTGCCATCTGAGCCACCAGGGAAGCCCATTCCGTTGCATTGATAGATATAGATATAGATATAGATATAGATATAGATATAGACCACATCTTTATCCATTCCTCTGTCAGTGGACATTTAGGATGCTTCCATGTCTTGACTATTGTAAATAGTGCTGCAACAAACATTGGGGTGGCATGTATCTTTTGAAATAATGGTTTTCTCCAGGTATATGTCTAGGAGTGGGATTGCTGGCTCGTATATTGGTTTCAGTTGTCCCCACGCTTTCTTGATTTTCCCATAATATCCCTACTATGGTTATCTCTGCCTAATTTAAAGAATCTTACTCTACCTCCAGTTCCTTGTCAGTATACATTTAGGTTTCATCCTCAGATGTTCCTAACTGATGAATATCATAAGGCCATCCCCCTGTCCCATATTCAAAGGAATCAATCATCTTCCTCATAAGACACATCTAAATTTCTAGCCAAGAGTAATTAAAACAAGGAGGTATTATTGAGTTCCAAGCAAATGAAACTCTAAGGCAGGTTGTCAAACAATGGACCAATGGAATAGAATTGAGAGTTCTTGTAAAATTAGGTTTTATTAGAACACAGCCATTCCCATCCACTTATAGATTGTCCACAGCTGCTTCTACACTACAAAGCCACACTGAGTAGCTGTCACAAAGACCTTGTGGCCCACAAAGCTAAAAAATTTACTATCTGATCCTTTACAGAAAAAGTTTGCCAACCGTTACTCTAAAAGCTATCTTGACCAACAGGACACAGCAGAATGAGGCAAAGAGAAGCAGTGAACAGTCCTACAATCTACAACCAAACCTCTTTAATAGTGAAAATTTCAATGAACTCTCTTTATATTGAGGAGACATCAGAGTTAGATGGAGTAAAGCAGTGAATATTAAAACTATCTATAGATTTTATTATTTTATTTTAGGTAATCTTTAGTTTTTTAAATTTTTATTGAAGTATAGTTGATTTGCAGTGTCTTAGCTTCAGGTGTACAGAAAAGTGAGTTACACAAATATATATAAACATATTCTTTATTTATGTTCTCTTCCATTATAGGTTATTACAAGATACTGAGTAGAGTTCCCTGTGCTATACTGTTATATTTTAATCCCAAAGTGGAAGCTGCTCAGTCATGTCTAACTCTTTGTGATCCCTTGAACTGTAGTCTTCCAGGCTCGTCTGTCATGGAATTCTTCAGACAAGAATACTGGGTTTCTATTCCCTTCTCCAGGAGATTTTCCTGTCCCAGGGATTGAACTCATGTCTCCTACATTGCAGGCAGATTCTTTACCATCTGAGCCACCAGGGAAGCCCAAACTCTTATTTTTGATCATCTTTCTTCAAAAGAGGTATTTGGTCTTAGAATGGAAACGAGAGGCAAAATTTATAAGAATTAACTTTGTAAATTCAACAGAATTATAATTTATATTTTGTTTGTAACTTTTTAGCCAATTTGAGCTATTGTAAAAATGTAACCTTGGAATTTAAAATTATAAAGCTGTTACAGGATGAAAGTTACTCATATTCTCAAAAAAAAAAAGTTGAAGAAGTCTGTTCACTGAAATGTCATAGGTAATAAAATCTGTTTTCTACCAAGTTGCACAGATGTAGATGCTTAAAAAAAATTCTATATAATAAAAATGGATTTGTTTCTCTTCCATACATTTACCATGGACTTATTCTCTCATTAAAATATGAAATCTGCCAAAGGAGGGAAACTGTCAGCTTTTAAATTAACTTCTTTAAGATAATTGTCTAATCACTTAAAGTTACTTTATGGAAACAAAAATTGTTTTTGAAAGAAAAATGGCTTTGCCTTTTCTCCTTAAGGTAAAATAAACATAATTATCAAAAAAGCACACTAATATGAAAAGCTTAAGTGTTTTACATAAATGTTTTTTAAACGCTAACAATTTTTACTTAAGAAGTTTTCTTGAGATATAATTAACAAACATATAATTCATCCATTTAAAGTTTTCAATTCAATGTTTATAGTCATAACATTATACAACCATCACAATTTTAAAACATTTTTCTCCCTCCAGAAAAAAAAAGAAAAGCCCATCATATCTTAACTGTTTTCCACCCACTCCACTCTCAGACTCAGATAACCACAAATCCATTTTCAACCTCCACAGATTTGCCTATTCTGGATATTACATAGGAATGGGATCATATAATATGTGGTATTTTGTGATTGTCTCTTTTTTTACTTGCACGTTTTCAGGTTTCACCCATTTTGCATCATGTATTAGTGTTTTATTTCTTTTTACTGCTGAATAATATTCTGGTATATGGCTATGCACATTTTATTTTCCCATTCATCAGTGAATAGACGTTTGAATTTCTATTTTTTGGCTACTATGAATAATGCTGCTCTGAAATTCATGTACAGTCTTTTTTTATGTGAACATATGTTTTCATTTAATTTGGGTCCATGTGCATGCATGCTAAGTCACTTCAGTCATGTCCAACTCTCTGAGACCCCATGGACTGTAGCCAGTCAGGCTCTTCTGTCCATGGGATTCTCCAGGCAAGAATACTGGAATGGGTTGCCATGGTCTCCTCCAAGAGATCTTCCAGACCCAGGGATCCAACCCACATTTATTCATTTCCTGCAATGGCAGGCAGGTTCTTTACCACTAGCACCACCTGGAAAGACTTTGGGTCCATAATTAAAAAAAAAAAGGAATCGCTAAGTCATACAAGAACACTGTGCTTAATATTTTGAGGATATGCCAGACTTTTCCAAAGAGCTATACTTTTTTACATTCCCACTAGCAACATATGAGGGTTCCAATTTCTTCACACTCTCACCAAGACTTGCAGTTGTCTTTTTAGTATAGTCATCTTTTAACTATGAAGTCTTATCTCACTGGAGTTTTGATTTGCATTTCTCTAGTGACTAATGTTACTGAGCATCACTCCAAGAGCTTACTGGCCATGAATCTTCTTTGGAGAAATGACTATTCAGATACTGTGTCCATTTTTTAATTGGATTACTGAGCCTTCTATGATTAAATTATGAGAGTTCTATGTATACTGGATATGTCTCATATCACATAATTGATTTGCAGAAATTTTCTCCCATCCTGTAGATTGGATTTTCACTATCTTGATGGCATTATTTTCAGCACAAAAAAATTAAATTTTTATGTAGTCCAGCTTATCTGTTTTTTCTTTTGTCATTTGTGCTTTCAGTGTTGTAGAAAAGAAACCATTCCCTAACCCAAGGTCATGAAAATTTCCTCCTATAACTTCTAAGAGTTTTATAGTTTAAATTTGTATATTCAGGTCTACAATCCATTTTGTGTTATTTTTGTGTATGGTATGAAATAGGGATCCAACTTCATTTTTCTGCATGTGTAAATCCAGTTTTTCAGCACTATTTGTTGAAAATTATTCTTTCTCTGATTGAATTGTCTTAGCAACCTTGTCAAAAATCAGTTGACTATAAATATAAGACTTTATTTCTGAACTCTCAATTCTATTCCACTGGTCTATATATCTATCCATATGCCAGAACCACATTGCCTTGATTTCTGTAGCTTTGTGGTAAGTTTTAAAATCATGAACTGTTAATGCTCTAGAATTCCTTTACAAAACTGTTTTGGCTGTTCCGGGTCTCTTGCATTTTTATAAGAATGTTGGGATCAGGTTAGAGTAGGGCTCTTCTCTTTGAGCAGTAGCTAGGTGGAAAAAAGAGAGAATCATTTCTCTCTGTGTGCCTACAACTGAAGCCGTGAGGGATGATAAGTGGCAGCCTATCCCTCCAGGGGTTAAACTTTAGCCCAAGCCGGGGGCTGGAAGGAAAGAGTCTTCTTGACTGTGCACAGCTCGGGTAGTTTTTATAACATGGCTAGAGTGCAGGTGGACAGCTGTGTCAGGGAACGAGACATGACTTTAATGCCACAACTCTATTCTTCCTAAGATCTAGTAGATTCTCTCTTTTTAACTTTTATTGGCATACAGTGGCTTTATTAATACAGTAGTCTGCTATGCTAGTTTCTGCTGTACAGCAAAGCAAATCAGCATCCGTATACATATATCCCCTCTTTTGTAGATTTTCTTGAATAAATGTTTTTCCATTCTTTACATGTCTTAAATGAACTTTGTTTCATCTTTTAATCATTTTCATCTGTTAAACTGCTGTTGGCTAAGGAAAGAGAATACAAGCTCCTTACTCTGCCATTCTAGAAATCCTTACAATTATTCCATAAACTTTTTAAAATCTACCTGATGATTATAACATCATTTTGACTTGAGGAATAGCTGATATTATTTCCATTTTTCAATTAAGGTAAAACAGTTTAAATGTAGAAATAAAAATTGTGCAGCAGGAAATAAAACATATGTTACCCAACCAACTGGTTTCATCAATTCAAGCTACCTCTATGGTGGAGTAAATCTGGAGAAAAAACTCAATGAATTTACTTTATCTTCTAAAAGACAAATGATTCTATGATCCCATGTTTTTATTCTGTCATGACAATGTAAGAACTGTGGAAAGACAGCCAGAACTAGCCAGGTAGCAATTTTGTCAAATGTTGGCAAGTTATACTACTTTATTATATTTAGTAGGACTTCTCCTTAATAGAAAACATGCTAGAAACAAATAAACTGGTGGCAATAGACAAAATTTAAAATGTAGTAAAATTTTCTAATGTTTTTTTCTACTGGCTACATGTTATACAATTTAAAGAAAGCGACAACATAAAACCACAGATGCATATAGACAGCTAAATTCATGGGCAACCAGCTACTTGGACAAAAACCATACAGTCAATCCAAGACTAAATTATGATGGAGGAATTTTTTCTTCTTCAGTGCCCTTTTTCACTTGCTCTGATAATTTCATTTTCCCTATTGCAAGTGTCTGACAGATCAGTAGCAGACAGATCAGTATTCTTCTCCACTATCTCAAAACCCCCTTCATGGCCATTTGACCTTAACATGGTACCAATTCAAGCTGTCTGCATCATTACTTAGGCTTGAGTGAAAGACTGTAGTTTCATCTGGATAATTTTTGGAATCCTGAAGAGAATAAGAAAGATATTCTGGAAGGCACTGAGGCTGTCTTCCTTCACACCCTGGAACCACTCATACGTGTGCGGTTTTCTATTCTACTTCACATAGGGATTGCTTTACAAGTAAGATACCATTTCTGCTTGTGTAACTGAATCATTGGCCTGAATTTACAGCTTCAATCCTTCTATCAGTCATTGTGACAGCACTTCACAGCAATACAACAGGAGAGATTGAAGACAAAGACAACTGGTCTGCCTACCCGTCAGATGTGATTACAGCTCTGCATATCAATGTTTAGACTACAAGGCAGTGTGTATCATCTCTATCACAATGTAAGATCAGATGAGCTATTTGCTGTTCTTCATTATCTGGAGAAAAGCCCAGAAGAGAACACATAGTTCAAGCCATATTATGTGTCACCTTTCCTCCACTGAAAGTTAAAATTGGAGTTCAGAAATGAAAATTAACCAGTTCAGAGATTCATAACTCCACTTTAATCTGCAATTAAATATCAAAGACTATCACATTTCTATTTTAATTTATGTTTTAGCTCCTTGAATATAAGATCCATCTAAGAATACAGAGGAAAAGATGCTAACAATACCTCTAAATTTGTTTCCATCTTCAGCCAAGTTAAGTATTAGATTGGAAATTTTGAGATAAATAGGAACCTATTTTCCCTTAGTCTGTATCTTCCATGTGTGTGCTAAATTGCTTCCATCTTGTCCAACTCTGTGTGTCACTATGGGCTGCAGCCCACCAGGCTCCTCCGTCCATAGGATTCTCCAGGCAGTAATACCAGAGTGGGTTGCCATGCACTCCTCCAGGGGAACTTCCCAACCCAGGGATTGAACCTAAGTCTCTTAAGTCTCCTGCATTGGCAGGTGGGTTCTTTACCACTAGTGTCACCTGGGAAACCCTTGAATCTTCCAGAGAAAGAATAATAAAATGCTAACAGGATCTTATCTGAAACCTACTTGCCTGATTATGTAAAAGTCCCAGAATGGAAAAGATAGAACTAGTGAAATATAGACACAGAAACCACATCATCTGAGTCAGTCCTATTACCCATCTACTCATTTAACTATTTTACCAACAGAGATGTTATAAGGAAGCATGGTGGTCTTTTACAGCTGAAATGATCTTTTTATTGTGAAAGTTCTGAAGATATACTTTGAAGTCATGCAGGATAATTAGTTGACCATATAATGCACACTTACTTGGCTTATAAAAGTAATGGTATTGACAGTAGAACATAATTCATTCATAAAAAAGAAACAAATCCTGCCATTTGCAATCCTTGGGAAAATTATATTAGAATAAGTCAGACAAGCTTCCCTGGTGGCTCAGTGGTGAAGAATTCACCTGCAATGCAAGAGTCAGACCCGACTTAGCAACTTTCATTCATTCATCATAAAGTACAGAGTGACAACAATAGTTAATAATACTCTATTGCATATTTGAAAGTTGCTGAAGCAAGAAATCTTTATTTTTTAATGAAGCATGGTGCACATGGTAGTTTGCATCTCTTAATCCTCTAGCACTATCTTGCCCCTTCTTCCTTTCTCTCTCCTCACTGGTAACCACTAGTTTGTTCTCAATATGTGAGTCTGTTTCTATTTTGTTATATACACCCATTTCTTTCATTTTTTGTATTCCACATATAAATGATAACATCCAGTCTTTCTTTGTCTGACTTATTTCACTAAGCATAATACTTTCCAGGTCCATCCACATTGTTCTAAATGGCAGGATTTCATTCTTTGTATGGCTGAGTATACTCTATAACTAAGTAGTACTCTATAACTTCCAATATCTTTATCTTCTTTATTAGCTCATGTGTTCATGGACACAGGTTACTTTCATTTCTTGGCTACTGTAAATAATACTGCTGTGAATGCCGGGGTGCGTGTATCTTTTCAAAGTAATGTTTTCACTGTTTCGGTCTATACATCCAATAGCAGAATTGACTGATTATATGGTAGTTCTATTTTTAGTTGTTTTGAGAAACCTCCATACTGTTTTCCACAATGGCTGTACCAATTTACATTCCCACCAATAGTGTACAACTGTTCCCTTTTCTCCATATCCTTGCCAGCATTTGTTATTCACAGACTTTTTGATGATAGGCCTTCTGAAAGGTGTGAGGTGCTGTTTCATTATGCTTTTGATTTGCATTTCTCTAATCATTAGTGATATTGTGCATACTTTCATGTGCCTGTTCACCCTATGTATATCTTCTTTGCAAAAATGTCTATTTAGCTCTTCTGCCCATTTTTTGATAGGGCTGTTTGTTTCTCGACATTGAGTTGTATGAATTGTTTATAGATTTTTAGGTATCAACCCCATGTCAATCATATCATTTGCGAGTATTTTCTCTCATTCAGTAGGTTGTCCTTTCAATTTGTCCATAGTTTCCTTTGCTGTGCGAAAATGTTCAAGTTTAATTAGGTTTCATTTGTTTATTTTTACCTTTATTTCTTTTGCCTCAGGAGACTGATCCAAGAAAATATTGCTACAATTTACATCAAAGGTTATTATGCCTATGTTCTCCTCTATGAGTTTTATGGCTTAAGGTTTTACATCTAGGTCTTTAAACCATTCTGAGTTTATTTTTATATATGGTATGAGGAATTGTTCTAATCTCATTCTTTTATTTGTAGCTATCCAATTTTCCCAGCACCCTTGTTGAAGAGACTGTCTTTTCTCCATTGAATATTCTTGCCTCTTTTATCATAGATTAATTGACCATAGGTACATGGGTGTATTTCTCGGCTCTCTGTTTTGTTCCATTCATCTATGTGTCTGGTTTTGTGCCAACGCCAGGCTATTTTATTGTAACTTTGTAGCATAGTCTGAAGTTCAGGGAATGTTATACCTTCAGTTTTGTTCTTGTTTTCTCTAGATTTCTTTGGCAATTTGGTATGCTTTGTGTTTTAATACAAATTTTAAAATTATGTTGTCCTATTCTGTGAAAAATGTCCTGAATATTTTGATAGGGATTGCATTATATCTATAGATTGCTTTGTGTAATATAGGCATTTTAACAATATTAATTATTCCAAGAAAATGTCATTTCTTTGTATCATCTTTAATTTCCTTTGTCAACATTTTATAGTTTCAGAGTATAGGCCTTTCAGCACTTTGGCTAAGTTTACTCGTAAGTTTCTTATTCAATTGTAAACAGGATTATTTTCTTGCCTTTTCTTTCTATTAATAGCAGTTCATTATGCACATATTCACATTATTCACATATAGAAAAGCAACAGATTTCTGTATCCTGCAAATTTACATCTGGTCAATTAGCTAATATAATCCAACTTAAATTAAAAAATGGTTTAACCTTTTTAGAAAAGCTATTAAATATCCAAATGTAACAATAATATTGTTAAATCTTTTGCTTAGTAAACAGTAAAATGTTGACTAGAAAATATGGACATTCATCTTAATTTTACATCAGAAAATTAGGAACCAACAAATTGTAAAGTAATTATCTTCCAATTTATAAAATTTTACAAAGAAAATTAGACATTTTTAATATATCTATTACACATTATCTATTTGAGTAAATATTTTTAAGTACAATGGGAAGCAGAGGGAAATGATTACCTTCTGATTTAAGTATTACCAGACATTTCTTAAAGTCTACTTCATGCTATGTGTAAATACAATGTTTAACACATATTTTGCTTTTCGCACATGCTTGGTAGTTTTAAATCTGTGGATTTTCTATCACAACAGTAAACCCTCTTTGAGTATATTTCAAAAGTGCTTCCTAATTATTATACTTCTCTCCCTATTCTGACGACCATTTTAAAATTAAAATGGTTACAACTCAAAAGTTAAACTTTAAAAACTTTAATTATATAGTATCTCTTAGAGAGAAGAACTATAATTCCAGAGCTGGTAGGAACTGGGGAGATTTAGTGATTCTCAGTCCAGTTTAAAATAAAGTTGCTGTCTTTTCCTTTCCTACAGCTTATATCGCTGACAGAAAACATAATTAAAGCCATAGAGAAAGAAATCACAAGTTGTTCTGAAGCAGTGAAACTTGACAACTAAGAAAATAATGTTTTTTTTTAATCCCAAGGACTGATTCTACCTACAATTTCTTTTCTTTCTGTGTCATTCTTAACAGCAGATGTAAAAACAGAACAAACATGGATCAATAGAAAGAGACTGGGGAGAGAGAACCATTTAGGAAAATTTTTTATGTATTATGGTTTGCACACACACAATGATCCAACAAGTGTAGTATCCACTACTCTAAGCAGCTGGCACTTACTTCACTCTTCTAGTCACCCCCATGGTTTCTCTGTCTCATTTCCCTCCCGTAAACTGAATGTCAGTTCAGATGCCTGAAAAGGTAGGGTTAATAGTTCAACATCTGTTTCCTACTAAAATCATAGAAATCTTTTATTAATTGCCTACTCTTTGGCCTTGCTAGAAAAGGTGGATACAACAGAGAAGACTGGTACAATGAAAAGTGGCTGTTTTCAATTTCTGTCATCATTATTAAATATGCTTTTCCCCAAAATATCCTAGAGGGTCATTCTGAACAAAATCCTCTCCTGCTGGCATGTTTATGACTCACCAGCATTACCTCCTGTATGCCAGAGATATTCCATCTTTAAGGGAATTAAAAAGAGTTATCACCATGAATTCAGACTGTGTTGTCACTATTCAGCTTATATAATATGTATGTTTTAAACCACTGTGAATATTGTGATTTTCCTGAGACTGGTTTCAGCTGGCTGCATGATGCCTTGGCAGTCTCTTAGAAGCAATGCAAAAATCACCAGGGTGAGTCTGCTGCTGGCTCTTAAGCTCAAGTGGGCAGTTGGCTAGTGCTTACTTTAGAAAGTCTGGCAGCTTCACTGGGTTTGCTCACCACTGTGTACCTCATATAAGTCTCACACTAGTGAGCTCAATTATTATTAAAAGCCCTAAATATAATTAATTCATATCATGCCACCTTGTCACCTCTTGGACTAACCATTCTTCCTAAAAACACAGTACAGAAAGTCTGAATACTCCATGATATTGCAATCAGATTTACGGTATGAACTGAAATTATGCCAACTTTTTATTTTCATTTTTTTTAAATATTCAAGGCTAAAGACATTTTTCCCAATTAGCAGATGATAGAAATCTGAACCTTTCCCTCTATATATCAATTCCAAGAATGATTTCTTTGGTTCACTTGGCTTATTTTGTGTTTGTGATAGATAATAGGAGTGAAGATTGGACTTTTAGACTTGTATCTTTCACTTTCTTATGGAACCCTGCATAAGTCACCTATTATAGTTTAAATTTTTACCTGTAAAATGGATATAACAATCCCTGTCCTATCTATTACACTGAAAATAAAATTGTAAGGGCTAAATAAATGTAAGTTATTTGTTTTGAACAAAAATGTATGTGAATGCACATTTTTTTAAATATGAATTTTTGTTGATTCATGGTCCATACTACCAGTGTCAGGTGGTTTGGGAAATAGTCCAGATAGAAATCACATACCTCCCTTGATGACTAATTTTATGTGTCAACTTGGCTGAACCATGGTGATCAGATATTTCATCAAACATTTCTGTGAAGGTGTTTTTTGGATGAGATCAACATTTATGTCACTGGACTTTGGGTAAAGAAGATTGTCCTTTATAATATGGGTGAGTCCCATCTAATCAAGCGAAGTCCTGAATAGAACAAAGACTGACCTCCCCTGAGAAGGAAGGAATCCTACCAGCAGACAGCCTTCAGACTTCAACTGCAGCATCAGCTGTTGTCCAGACTGTTGGCCTACCCTGCAGGTTTTGGAGTTGCCAGCCTTCGTAATCATGTGAGCCAAATCCTCACACAAAACACACACACACACACACACACATATAGCCTATTGGTTCTGTCTCCCTGGAGAACTCTATCTAACATACCTCCTGAAATCTGCATAAGGCCATATGATTAACTCTAGCCAACAGGACATAAGGAAAATGAAGTGTGTCACTTATGCAAACAGATATTTAATTATCTGGTGTGATTTCTCCACTTTCTCTTCTCCTGTGGCTTATCTGGAGGCCACATATGGAGGATGGCCACATATTGTGCACAAGATGGATGAAGCTTGAAGAATGGCCCAACAAGAAATGTCTATATGAGATTTTGTGCGTGTGAGAAACTATCACTGTGTTAGGCAACTGAGACTTGGAAATTGTTTACTACAGCAGCAGGAACTTGTTATCCTGACTAATTGAGGTATATTTTATTGTGTTCGAGTTGGACAAATGGGGGAAAGCTCTGCATTATTTGAAACGCCAAAGAAAAAAAGCAGCTCTTGACACCTGGAAAATATCATGACAACTTTTCACTAAAAAATCTACATCAGACAAAGATCTCACAGACCATGAAATCGAGAAGAAACAAGACTACTGTATACACAGGTCTGGGCACAGAGGAAAATGTAAACATTGTCCAAATCAGAAAAATCACCAAACAGCTTCCTGTTGTGAGTGAATGCTGCTGTAGCGTAATCCTCATTCTAATTGTTCCTCTTTCCAGTTAAGATTTACTAATATACCTAATTATAGGATTACCCGACTTCCTGACAGTATCCAATCCAGAACAAAACTTCAGAACAAGGATATAAGATTCCTAAAATTTTCCCTGACACCAAAATTCTACTCTCCAAGCCCTTTCTAGCACTTTTACTGGCATGCCCCGCCGTTTCTCAAGGCCGTGTGTTTGGTTTCCCTCCATCCTTCATTACAGTGAGCATAAATCCAAATCTTCCAGCTACAGGTGTGTTCCTGATGGTCTTTAGCTGGAGGGCATCAGTAGAGGCAATAATTTAGCCTCAGAAAACAGAGGAATTGGACAAAATTTCTGACACTATTTGACTCTAACTGCCAGAGGTCATGCTGATTTTCAGAGTAATCAGATGAAGCCAGTTTTGCTCTTAACTACATTCAGTTCAGTTCAGTTCAGTTCAGTCGCTCAGTCGTGTCCGACTCTTTGTGACCCCATGAACCACAGCACACCAGGCCTCCCTGACCATCACCAACTTCTGGAGTTCACCCAAACTCATGTCCATTGAGTCGGTGATGCCATCCAACCATCCCATCCTCTGTTGTCCCCTTCTCCTCCTACCCTCAATCTTTCCCAGCATCAGGGTCTTTTCAAATGAGTCACCTCTTTGCATCAGGTGGCCAAAGTATTGGAGTTTCAGCTTCAACATCAGTCCTTCCAATGAACACCCAGGACTGATCTCCTTTAGGATGGACTGGTTGGATCTCCTTGCAGTCCAAGGGACTCTCAAGAGTCTTCTCCAACACCACAGTTCAAAAGCATCAATTCTTCGGCGCTCAGGTTTCTTCACTGTCCAACTCTCACATCCATACATGACTACTGGAAAAACCATAGCTTTGACTAGACGGACCTTTGTTGACAAAGTAATGTCTCTGCTTTTTAATATGCTGTCTAGGTTGGTCATAACTTTCCTTCCAAGGAGTAAACGTCTTTTAATTTCATGGCTGCAATCACCATCTGCAGTGATTTTGGAGCCCAAAAAAAATAAAGTCAGCCACTGTTTCCACTGTTTCCCCATCTATTTGCCATAGTGAGACTCTATAACAGTATCGCATCTGGCTTAAATTATTATCTTAAAAAAAAAAAAAAAAAACTTGTTTTTCTAAACTTTTAGCTTGGAACATGTCCAGATATTTATTGAAAGCTTGTAACTTTAATATTCAACCTTCATTTATTTAAAACTTTGTAACAGGGTATGTATAAAATTAAGGCTTGTATTTTGACAAACCAATTTTTAAATTTATTTTTCTTTAACAAGACTGAGAGAAAACTCAGAAAACTACTCACCAGAAAACTTTGAATTGGTAAACTTAGAATTAGATGTGTGTGGGGAAGTTAAAAAGATATGAAAGAATGAACTGGGGCTCTAGTTAAACATGCACTAATGCTTATCTCAAAATCATTACTCCTTACTTTCATAAAGTTTTATATGCTAATTTATTTTCTATATCTGGAAAGCATATATATATATGTGTGTGTGTATGTATATATAAATGTGTTCTATATGTATTTTTATATCTGGAAAGAATATATATGTATATTTCATTTTTCTTCTAAAAAAAACTTTGTTCTTATAACCTGTATCCTCAAACCCTAGTGTGACTAGAAATTACCTGGCAAGCTTTTTAATAATGAGCTTCAGAAAAGCTGGAAAGCTTTCTGGGTAAAGATAAAATTGTATCTGCATCTCACATCATGCACCAGGATAAACTTCAGAAAGATCACATATATAAAGTAAAAAAAAAATTTTTTATATGAATTTATTTTATATAGAAGAAGACAAGGATGAATGCCTTTTCAAGCTGTAATCTGAAAACAATTCCTATCTCAATATTCAGTAGCAATTCAAGAAAAAAGAATAAAAAATGATTGATTAATAGTTTAAAAGTATACTGCACAGCAGAAACAGTATAAACAAAGTCAAAATGTACATTAAACCTTGGAGAAATTATTTGTAACTGATATCACAGGGGGGAAAGAACAGCATAAATAGATATAAAAAAGAGCTCCTAAAATCCCCAGTTAAAAAGACCAACAACCTAATTGATATATGGGTAAAGGATTTGAACAGGTATTTCACAGAGCTAGAACTTATGACCCTCAAAGACAAGAAATAATAACCAATCTCACTTAACGAGAGAAATTCAAAATAAAACTATAAGGAGAATACATTACTCACATTAGATTTTAAAAATCTAAAACTTTGACAATAAAATCTTTTAGGGAAAATGTTAGCAATAGGAACTTTCATAAGATTTCGTGGAATGCAAATGGGATAAGTCATTAAGGTAACAGTTTGGCAATATATAGAAAAATGTGGAATTAATAAGTGATTACAACAAGGTCACCGGATAAGAGATTAATATACAAAAGTCAAAAAAAATTCAATCACTTTCTTATATATTGATAGCAGCAATAAACAGGTTGGACATAAAATTAAAAACACAGTATTATTTACATTAGCATCCCCAAAATAAAATACTTAGGTGTATATCTAACAAAATATATGCAAGATCTATATGAGGAAAACTACAAAATCCTGATTAATGAAATCAAAGAAGGATTAAAGGGAGACATATTTCATGTTCATGTATAGGAAGACCCAATATTATCAAAATGTCAATTTTTCTCAACTTGATCTATATATTCAATGCAATCTCAATCAAAATCCCAGCAACTGTTTTTGTACAGATCATCAAACATATTCTTAAGTTTAAATGGAAAGAAAAATGGCTCAAAATAGCCAACACAATACTGAGGGAAAACAAAGTTGGAGAACTGACACTACCCAATTTCAAGATTACTATTAAGCTTCAGTAATCAGGACAGTGTTGTATTGGTGAAAGAACAGGCAAAAACATCAGTGGAACAGAATAGAGAGTCTAGAAATAGATCCATATATAGTCAAAGGATCTTTGACAAAAGAGCAAAGGTAGAAGAAAAGATAGTCTTTTCAACAAATAGTGTTAGAACTGGACATACACGCACAAAAAAAAAAAAATAGAATCTAGACACAGACTTTCAGTTCAGTTCAGTCGCTCAGGTGTGTCCGACTCTTTGCAACCCCATGGACTGCAGCACACCAGACTTCCCTGTTCCTCACCAACCTCCAGAGCTTGCTCAAACTCATGTCCATTGAGTCAGTGATGCCATCCAACTATCTCATCCTCTGTCATCCCCTTCTCCTCCTGTCTTCAATCTTTCCCATCATCAGGGTCTTCTCCAGTGAGTCAGATCTTCACAAGAGGTGGCCAAAGTATTGGAGTTTCAGCTTCAGCATCAGTCCTTCCAATGAATATTCAGGACTGATTTCCTTTAAGATTGATTGGTTGGATCTCCTTGTAGTCCAAGGGACTCTCAAGAGCCTTCTCCATTCAAAAACATCAATTCCTTGGTCAGCTTTCTTTATGGAGGGCATCGCCGACTCAATGGACATGAGTTTGAGCAAGCTCTGGGAGTTGGTGATGGACAGGGAAGCCTGGCATGCTAACACCACAGTTCAAAAGCATCAATTCTTTGGTGCTCAGATTTCCTTATTGTCCAACCCTCACATCCACACATGACTACTGGAAAAACCATAGCTTTGACGAGATGGACCTTTGTTGGCAAAGTAATGCCTCTGCTTTACACCCTTACAAAACTTAACTCAAAAAAGGATCAGAGAGCTAAATGTAAAATGCAACATTATAAAGCTTGTAAAAGATAACAAAAGAGGAAATATAGATGACTTTGGGTTTGGTAATTACTTTTTAGATATACTAATAAGGAATAATCCATGAAGGAAAAAATTAATAAGCTTGACTTTATTAAAATTAAAGACTTTCTCCTTTGCGAAATATACTGTCAAGAGAACAAAAAGACAAACCACAAACTGATAGAATATGTTTGCAAAAGACACATCTGATGAAAGATTGTTATCCAAAGTATGCAAAAAAAACACTTAAAACTCAACAATCAGAAAACAAATAACTCAATTTTAAAATGGGCTAAAGACCTTAACAGCTACCTCACCAAAGAAGCAATGAGTATATGAAAAGATGCTCTACACTGTGTATCATCATGGAAATAGAAATTAGAAACAACCATGAGATATCACTGCACATGTATTAGAATGATCAAAACCCAAAACACTGACAACACCAAATGCTGGGAAAATGAGGAGCAGCCAGAACTTTCATAGGAATGCAATGTGGTACAGCCACTTTGGATGACAGGCAGGCAGTTTCTTACAAAATGAACATACGCATACATCCAGAAATGTAATGCTCTGGTATTTACTCAAAGGATTTGGAAGGTTACATCCACACAAAAATATGCAGAAAAGCATTTACAGCACCTTTATTTATAATTGCCAAAACTTGGAAGCAACCAAGATGTTCTTCACTATTATTGTTGTTGTTGTTGTTTAGTCGCTCAGTTGTGTCCGACTCTTTGCCACCCCATGGACTGTAGCACATCAGGCTCCCCTGTCCTTCACTGTCTCATGGAGTTTGCTCAAATTCACATCCATTGAGTTGGTGATGCTATTTAACCATCTTATCCCCTGCCACCCTCTTCTCCTTTTGTCTTCAATCTTTCCCAGCATCAGGGTCTTTTCCAATGAATCGGCTCTTTGCATCAGGTGGCCAAAGTATTGGAGCTTCAGCATCAGTCCTTAAATGAATATTCAGGGCTGATTTCCTTTAAGATTGACTGGTTTGATCTCCGTGAAGTCCAAGGGACTCTCAAGAGGCTTCTCCAGCACCACAATTCAAAAGCATCAATTATTTGGTGCTTAACCTTCTTTATGGTCCAACTCTCACATTTGTACATGACTACTGGAAAAACCATAGCTTTCCTCAGTATATGAATGAAAAAATAAACTGATGTATATAGCCAGATAGTGGAATATTACTCAGTACCAAAAATTGAGATCTTAAGCCATGAAAAGGAGCCAATCTGAGAAGGATTTGTACTGTATACTTTCAATCAAGTATCATTCTGAAAAAGGTAAAACTATAGAGAAAGCAAAAAGATCAGTGGTTGCCAGGGGGTGATAGGTGGGGGATGAATAGGCAAAGCACAGAAGATTATTAGAGCCATAAAAATACTTTGATGATTCTATAACAATGGATATGTGGCCTTAAACATTTTTCCAAACCCATATACAACACCAAGAATGAACTTTAACATAATCTATGGAGTTGAGTGACAATAATCTGTCAATGTAGGTTCACAAATTATAACAAATGTACCACTCTGGTCGTGCTGATAACAGAAGAGGCTATGGATGTGTGGAGGCCAAAAGAACAAAAGAAAGAGAAAAGGGGAGGGAGGGAAGGAGAATGAAAGAGAAAGGGATGGAGAGGTAGAGGAAGAGAGAAAGGTATTGCCTGTAATGAGTTTGAGATTCTGGTGCAATAGGTCAGAGGTCAGGCAGGAGTGTTTGCATTTTTAATAAACATTCCCAGGTGCTTCTGATGCAGGTAGTCCTATTCATATTTTCATAAATTCATCATATTTTGAGAAATACTAACCTAGATTTAGGCTTAGTGTGGACTGAGTGAATTGTCACTTCCCACTGGTGTGAGAGTTGGATGGTGAAGAAAGCTGAGCGCCGCAGAATTGATGCTTTTGAACTGTGGTGTTGGAGAAGACTCTTGAGAGTCCCTTGGACTGCAAGGAGATCCAATCAATCCATCGTAAAGGAGATCAGTCCTGGGTGTTCATTGGAAGGACTGATGTTGAAGCTGAAACTCCAATACTTTGGCCACCTCATGCGAAGAGTTGACTCATTGGAAAAGACCCTAATGCTGGGAGAGATTGGGGGCAGGAGGAGAAGGGGACGACAGAGGATGAGATGGTTGGATGGCATCACCAACACGATGGACATGGGTTTGGGTAAACTCCGGGAGTTGGTGATGGACAGGGAGGCCTGGCGTGCTGCAATTCATGGGGTCGCAAAGAGTCGGACACGACTGAGTGACTGAACTGAACTGAACTGGTGCAAAGGGACAAGGGCAGAATTCAGTGTCAAAAGGCTTCAACTCAAATCTAAGCTCAATCACTTACTGGCTTTATACATTGGCCAAGGTATTTCACCTTTACCTCTAAAATGGAGGTAACAATACATGTCATGCCAGATTACTGTGAGGATTAAATAAGTACATAGAGCTTCCCTAACCTAGAGTTACCTCAAAAAGTGACAGTTTATTAAATCCTTAGAATCTTCATTAATGGGTATAAGCATACACAAATACATTCATTGGGCCAGGCACAAAATGAAATCCACTTGTAAACTAAAGGAAATGGTGGTCAATAACAGAAAACTTCTTTATTCAGAGATACATCCATTTGGCCAAAAAGTTCATTCAAGTTTTTCTATAAGCTATTACAGTCAACCCAATACATAAAATTAGCTAGGGACAAAACACCTCTCTATTAGTGTCAAATTCCAAAGTATAGCTTTTGCTACTGTTGTTTCATTTTTGTTTACATTCTCTTAGTTAAGCTTGAAATTCCATCTGACCAAATAAATTACAATTCAATAGACTTTCCTTGGTAAATCTTATCATATACATTATACTAATATTCAGTAGGTTTGTATAAAACTAAGCTATACTCGTACAATATAGTAACTTGTGTATGTGTCATCTACTTGATGTACTTTAACTGACCATTAGTTTAATTTACCAGATCATCTAGTATGATGTCCCTTCCCAGACACAGAACTCAGAAATGGAATCTTGGGAGTCATGAGTAAGGCCAGAATGGCCCAAATTCTACAGAGTACGGAGATAATGATGATCCAGAGGCAATGTCCAGGGGATAAAACAAAGCCAAAGTAGGCCACAAAATTGGGTCACTCATCTCAAGAGATTAGGTAAAGTAGCAGAATCTAGGCAAGAAAGAACAAAAGGCAAGACCAAGAACACAAAGCAGAACAAAGGGTTTAAAATGAAAAGAGCAGCAGAGTCTGGAGTTGCGTGCATGCTGAAGTCTGCAATTCTCGTTATGACTGGGGAAGAAACCTTCAAGAGTGTGGCCAGACTGGCTCAGAAAAATCAAGAAAAAGAAAAAAAAAGTATTTTTTGCTTTAACAGAATATTCAGCATTCAAATTGGTTCTTTTTCTAAGATCAGAATTAAGTCTATATATGAACATTCAGTTTGGTCATATTGTTTTCTAATGAGTTTCTACTACTTCCACTATACAGTTTTAATGATTCAGGCTACATAAACTAATCCAAGGATAACCTCCATCCAAGAGAAACTGCAGTCTCATCCAAGAGATGATCAATTAATAAAACCAATAATAATGGTTTGCAGATGAGGTGAGTGTGAGGCCACCACTACACAAAAATCAGGTATAAGAAATGTCATGAAATTTAGAGAAGAGCTAACACCTATCCTACTCAAACTCTTCCAGAAAATTGCAGAAGATGGTAAACTTCCAAACTCATTCTATGAGGCCACCATCACCCTAATTCCAAAATCAAAGATGCCACAAAAAAAGAAAACTACAGGTCAATATCACTGATGAACATAGATGCAAAAATCCTTAATAAAATTCTAGCAAACAGAATCCAACATCATATTAAAAAGATCATACAGCATGACCAAGTGGGCTTTATCCCAGGAATGCAAGGTTTCTTTAACATCCGCAAATTAATCAATGTAATACACCACATTAACAAGTTGAAAGATAAAAACCATATGATTATCTCAATAGATGCAGAAAAACCCTTTGACAAAATTCAACATCCATTTATGATAAAAACTCTCCAGAAAGCAGGAATAGAAGGAACATACCTCAACATAATAAAAGCTATATATGACAAACTCACAGCAAACATTATCCTCAATGGTGAAAAATTGAAAGCATTTCCCCTAAAGTCAGGAACAAGGCAAGGATGCCCACTTTCACCACTACTATTCAACAGAGTTTTGGAAGTTTTGGTCACAGCAATCAGAGCGGAAAAAGAAATAAAAGGAATACAGATAGGAAAAGAAGAAGTAAAACTCTCACTGTTTGCAGATGACACGATCCTCTACATAGAAAACTCTAAAGATTCTACCAGAAAATTACTAGAGCTAATCAATGAATATAGTAAAGTTGCAGGATATAAAATTAACACACAGAAATCCCTTGCATTCCTATACACCAATAATGAGAAAACAGAAAGAGAAATTAAGGAAACAATACCATTCACCATTGCAACAAAAAGAGTAAAATACTTAGGAATATATCTACCTAAAGAAACAAAAGACTTATATACAGAAAACTTATATACATAAAACACTGATGAAAGAAATCAAAGAGGACACAACAGATGGAGAAATATACCGTGTTCATGGATTGGAAGAATTAATATAGTGAAAATGAGTATACTACCCAAAGCAATCTATAGATTCAATGCAATCCCTATCAAGCTACCAATGGTATTTTTCACAGAACTAGAACAAATCATTTCACAATTTGTATAGAAATATAAGAAACCTCGAATAGCCAAAGCAATCTTGAGAAAGAAAAATGGAACTGGAGGAATCAACCTGCCTGACTTCAGGATCTACTACAAAGCCACAGGCATCAAGACAGTATGGTACTGGCACAAAGATAGAAATATAGATCAATGGAACAAAATAGAAAGCCCAGAGATAAATCCACGCACCTATGGACACCTTATCTTCGACAAAGGAGGCAAGAATATACAATGGAGAAAAGACAATCTCTTTAACAAGTGGTGCTGAGAAAACTGGTCAACCACTTGTAAAAGTATGAAATTAGAACACTTTCTAACACCATACACAAAAATAAACTCAAATGGATTGAAGATCTAAATGTAAGAACAGAAACTATAAAACTCCTAGAGAAAAACATAGGCAAGACACTCTCCGACATAAATCACAGCAGGATCCTTCATGACCCACCTCGCAGTATATTGGAAATAAAAGCAAAAATAAACAAATGGGACCTAATTAAAATTAAAAGCTTTTGCACAACAAAGGAAACTATAAGCAAGGTTAAAAGACAGCCTTCAGAATGGAATAAAATAATAGCAATGAAGCAAATGACAAAGAATTAATCTCAAAAATATACAAGCAACTCCTGCAGCTGAATTCCAGAAAAATAAACGACCCAATCAAAAAATGGGCCAAAGAACTAAACAGACATTTCTCCAAAGAAGACATACAGATGGCCAACAAACACATGAAAAGATGCTCAACATCACTCATTATTAGAGAAATGCAAATCAAAACCACAATGAGGTACCTTTACACACCAGTCAGAATGGCTGCTATCCAAAAGTCTACAAGCAATAAAGGCTGGAGAGGGTGTGGAGAAAAGGGAACCCTGTTACACTGTTGATGGGAATGCAAACTAGTACAGCCACTATGGAGAACAGTGTGGAGATTCCTTAAAAAACTGGGAATAGAACTGCCATATGACCCAGCAATCCCACTGCTGGGCATACACACTGAGGAAACCAGAATTGAAAGAGACACGTGTACCCCAATGTTCATTGCAGCACTGTTTACAATAGCCAGGACATGGAAGCAACCTAGATGTCCATCAGCATACGAATTGATAAGGAAGCTATGGTACATATACACAATGGAATATTACTCAGCCATTAAAAAGAATACATTTGAATCAGTTCTATTGAGATGGATAAAACTGGAGCCCATTATACAGAGTGAAGTAAGCCATAAAGAAAAACACCAATACAATATACTAATGCATATATATGGAATTTGAAAGATGGTAATGATAACCCTATATGCGAGACAGAATAAGAGACACAGATGCATAGAACAGTCTTATGGACTCTGAGGGAGAAAGTGAGGGTGGGATGTTCTGGGAGAATAGCATTGGAACATGTATATTATCATATGTGAAACAGAACACCATTTCAGGTTCAATGCATGAGACAAATGCTCAGGGCTGGGGCAACGGGATGACCCAGAGGGATGGGATGGGGAGGGAGGTGGGAGGGGGGTTCAGGATGGGGAACACATGTAAACCCATGCCTGATTCATGTCAACGTATGGCAAAAACCACTACAATATTGTAAAGTAATTAGCCCCCAACTAAAATAAATAAATTTATTAAAAAAAAAAAAAAAGAAGTGTCATGGTACTTCACCTTTTCTCAATTATAAAAATCTACTTCAAACCCACATCTGCCTATATAGTAGGAAATGAAAATATCATTAATGGGGGAAGCACCCCTTCTCATAATTACATAAAAATTGTGAGTCTTCTGCAACCGAAGATATTCAAGAAAGAGTTCTTGGATGTTCAGCCCATGCTGGTCACCACTGATATGTACACTGAACAAGCCTGAAAGAGGCCTCATTCCTGTGCCACCAGTGATTCCAGGTAAAACTTGGACAAGGAGACTGTTCAGCTGTTGCAGAGTATTAACATTTGCCACTGAACTCCAGCATCTACCACAGGAAGCCCCACAGGAGAAAAGACTAGTCCTCACTATTGATGAACTTGGAAGATTCCTTCTAAGTCTTAGCTAAAACTCTCAAGGTCTCTTGCCTCTCCAACTTCATCCACTTCTGATTCTCCTGATATTTGGAACCAACTCTCCTTTGACCCTGTCCTTATACAGAGGTTCCATGCTTTTGAAACCCTGAATGAAGGTATCTTCTGGGGACCCAACAAATTTTCCTTCCAAGCCTGAAACACCAATGCTATTAGCAGAACCCTAAGTCAAAGAACTTAAAGGCCTGCCTACATCCTTGGGATAGAGAAGACACAATGTCTACCACAGCAAGTATGAAGCCCAAATCAAAACCTCCATGCACATAATTTAACTAAAAGACACAGCATCCTGAGAAGGCAGCATATGTAAGTGGCAAGATCATCACCAAGTATGGACTTACCACACACAGATTTAAATCCCAGCTCATATGCCAGCATTGTGACCTAAAGAGCAAACCACTCATCCACTCTTACCTTTGGCCTTCTGTACTGTGAAGTGGGAACAATGATACTTATTTTCACAAAATCATGGAGCAATTTTGATGATTGAAAAAAGGAAGATATGTGAAGATAATTTGTCAATTAGAAAACATTTAGGCACGTGTAGAGGTTTGGACACTATAGAAATCAGATGAAGTAAGAAATCTGTGTGTGCTGGCCTTGCCACAGAAAACTTCACAAAGGAAATGGAGGGGAGTTCAACGTTTTTGGAGTGGTAGGATTAGAAAGAAAAAAGAGAGAATATTTGGGGAAGAAATATAAAATCAAGATTGACCAGAATCTGACTCAAGGGCAAGTCAATCACCAATCTATAAAGGGCCTTCCTTTGCACCACCACTGACTGGCCTAGACAAGAAAAGTTCTGTCTACAGATGGGGATGCAGTTGTTAGCCATCAGCCTCCAGGGAACAGGGGATCTGGGTAACCCAGTGGAGCCCCCACCTCTAGCACACATCTTCTGAGAGACTTTTGGGGACCTAGAACTCTGGTATCCTAAACCCAAAGAAATGTTCTGCTTTCAAGTGTGTGTGCGTGTATGTGTGCATATATGCACATCTGTATGTGTATGCATGTTTTAAAGTACTGACTCACCATCTATAATCAATAACCATGAACACTTTTTTCTTCCACTAGAAAAAGAATGAGAAAAGAGAAATTTCATATCACCAAAACAATACCTAAGCACTCTTTTAATTTCTGTTACCTATATATTCTTTGCGGCTTTCATGGTGGCTCAGATGGTAAAGAATCTGCCTGCAATTCAGGAGAACTGACTTTGATCCCTGGACCAGGAAGATCCCCTGGAGAAAGAAACAGCTACCCACTCCAGTATTCTTGCCTGGAGAATCCCCATGGACTGAGGAGCCTGATGAGCTACAGTCCATGTGGTCCCAGAGTTGGACATACTTGACTGAGCAACTATTCTTTATCAGTTATAAAAAGTAATATAAAAAATATCAATAATATAAAAACAGAAGAAAACAATTTTGACAGTACTAGTATAAGAGTAAGTGAAGAGGGGAAATGTGTGATTTGTTTCCTTCCCTCGGGATTTTCATAAATCCAGAGAGACAAGGGTTGGCATCAGCTTGCTGTCTGATCGCCACAGGAGAGTAAGAGGCATGAAAGATTTTTGCTGTTGCTTTTACATCCTGTTCTCTGATTTGCCATTTATTTGTTTTACATGAAAGCATCAACAGCTTATGCATCAACTTAAGACCATTGTTTGTTCAATTTTAATAAAAATAAATGTCATCCAGGATTCTGATTCTATTTGCCAAGACAGATAAAGCCTAGAAATCAGTTTTCATCTGGAAAATGCTACTGAAATCTTCTTCATGTTGGCTCATTTGTTAGGCATATGTCATGATGTGTCCTTTGCATGTTCCTCTGTCTTACAAACATAAAGTGATTACTGGTGGTCACATAAGCAGTGTGTGTGAGTGTGTGTGTGTGTTACCTGGGTGAGGGACAGGGGTTATGTCACTGAGTAAAGGCCACAGTATAAATTCAGAGAAATAATTATTGTCAAAGTTACTGTTTTACATATGCAAAGGTATCTGCAGTTAACAGAACAAGAGCAACAGATTTAAGGCATAACTGTACTTACTGTCTGTGGGGCTGCCTTATTTGAGATGGTGAAAACTTTTCACTTTAGTAAGTGAAAAGTTAAGCCAGTAGTCTAAAGTGAAAGCTCTGAGTTGTGGGGATAGACGTTTGAAACAGTCTCATTGATTAGCTAAAATATCCTACAAAAATTCAGTTCAGTTCAGTCACTCAGTCATGCCCTACTCTTTGTGACCCCATTAACCGCAGCACGCCAGGCCTCCCTGTCCATCACCAACTCCTAGAGTCCACCCAAACTCATGTCCACTGAGTCGGTGATGCCATCCAATCACCTCATCCTCTGTCATCCCCTTCTCCTCCTGCCCTCAATCTTTCCAGCATCAGGGTCTTTTCAAATGAGTCAGCTCTTCACATCAGGTGGCCAAAGTATTGGAGTTTCAGCTTAAACATCAGTCCTTCCAATGTACACGCAGGACTGATCTTTAGGATTGACTGGTTTGATCTCCCTGCAGTCCAAGGGACTCTCAAGAGTCTTCTCCAACACCACAGTTCAAAAGCATCAATTCTTTGGTGCTCAGCTTTCTTTATAGTCCAACTCTCACATCCATTCATGACTACTGGAAAAACCATAGCCTTGACTAGACAGACTTTTGTTGACAAAGTAATGTCTCTGCTTTTCAATATGAGACGGTAAGGACTGTAAGATGGTAGTCACTGAGAGAGAGAGCATCAGAGGGCAGATAGACTGAAACCACAATCACAGACAGCTGGCCAATCTGATCACGTGGACAACAGCCTTGTCTAACTCAATGAAACTAAGCCATGCCATGTGGGGCCACCCTAGACAGAGAGGTCATGGAGGAGAGGTCTGACACAATGTGGTCCACTGGAGGAGGGAATGGCAAACCACTTCAGTATTCTTGCCTTGAGAACCCCATGAACAGTATGAAAAGGCAAAAAGATAGGACACTGAAAGATGAACTCCCCAGGTTGGTAGGTGCCCAATATGCTACTGGAGATCAGTGGAGAAATAACTCCAGAAAGAATGAAGGGATGGAGCCAAAGCAAAAACAACACCCAGTTGTGGATGGGACTGGTGACAGAAGCAAGGTTCGATGCTGTAAGTAGCAATATTGCATAGGAACCTGGAATGTTAGGTCCACGAATCAAGGCAAATTGGAAGTGATCAAACAGGAGATGACAAGAGTGAACATCGACATTCTAGGAATCAGTGAACTAAGATGGACTGGAATGGGTGAATTTAACTCAGATGACTATTATATCTACTCCTGTGGGCAGGAATCCCTTAGAAGAAATGGAGTAGCCATCATAGTCAACAAAAGAGTCAGAAATGCAGTACATGGATGCAATCTCAAAAACGACAGAATGATCTCTGTTCATTTCCAAGGCAAACCATTCAATATCACGGTAATCCAAGTCTATGTCCCGACCAGTAACACTGAAGAAGCTGAAGTTGAACAGTTCTATGAAGACATACAAGACCTTCTAGAACTAACACCCAAAAAAAAGATGTCTACAAAAATTACCTACCATTGTTTTCCACTGTACAAAATATCTGCAGCCTTATTTTACTTTCTGACATACATCAAAATTACTGCACATCAGATTTTGCACTAATGTATTACGTAAGCCTCAATTCAGTTAAGCCCCCACATATGCTACCTAACAATCCATTCTACAAATGATCTTTCGTGAATCTGGGGCAGAAAAAAGGAGTTCAAGTAAATAAGTTAGGGGAGTAAAATAGTGTGTTGACATTTTTCTGGACATTTTTCATTCTGAAGATATTTTTGACTTAGCAATTAGACAGTTGGTACCTATACATAACTATGCACATATACATGTGAATATATATAGATGTACATGCAACTTGTATCTCCTCACTTTTGAATTAAGAGCAAAGCAAACTGCTCCATAGAGTAAGGAAATCAGCAAGCGGCTGACTTAAGCTCTATTGAGTTTCTCAATAGCAAATCGAGAAAAGAAGGCAACAATAAATGATTTGGGGACAGCATTAGTATTAGTACCTAAAAGCAAGAAACTGTACTAGAAAGTTTATCAGAGATTGTCTTTAACGTCATCATTTTATAGATGAGGAAATGAGACCAAATGAAACTAAGGGAGTTTTCATGGGTCATTTGCCTATTTAATTGCTATACCAGAACAAGAATCCAGATTTTCTGACTCCCCATCACACTACAACCATCCACCCATGAGTTAAGCAAGCAATGAATAGTCTTAACTCCTGGCTTCACTCCAGAACAGAAGCTGTTTATTCTTCCAGCCCCTCCAAATGGGAAAGTTCTTAGCTAACTGAGTCCTTAAATTGATGTAGGCCAAATATTTAGATGATTATAGAGCACTAGTTAGGCTTTACTGGTGGATCAGTGGTAAAGAATTTGCCAGCAATGCAGGAGATACAAGTTCAATTCCTGGATCAGAAAGATCCCCTGGAGGAGAGCATGGCAACCCACTCCAGTATTCTTGCCTGGAGAATCCCATGGACAGAGGAGACTAGTGGACTACAGTCTACAGAGTAACAAAGAGTCAGACACAACTGACGGGACTGAACATACATGCATGCAGAGCACTAGTTCTAGAAAATTATATACTTTGCATGATTATGGAAAACAATATTCCTATAAATAATAAGCTGATTACTATCTCCAATAACAATACTACTATCACAACATATATCAAAATATATTTAAATATTTTAAGGTATCTAATATTTAAAGATTACCTCATTTTAAGAGACTACTAATACAGTGGAAGTGAAAAACAGATTTAGGGGACTAGATCTGATAGACAGAGTGCCTGATGAACTATGGATGGAGGTTCGTGACATTGTTCAGGAGACAGGAATCAAGACCATCCCCAAGAAAAAGAAATGCCAAAAAGCAAAATGGCTGTCTGAGGAGGCCTTACAAATAGCTGTGGGAAGAAGAGAAGCGAAAAGCAAAGGAGAAAAGGAAAGATATACCCATTTGAATGCAGAGTTCCAAAGAATAGCAAGGAGATATAAGAAAGCTTTCCTCAGTGATCAGTGCAAAGAAATAGAGGAAAACAATAGAATGGGAAAGACTAGAGATACCAAGGGAAGATTCCACGCAAAGATAGGCTCAATAAAGGGCAGAAATGGTATGGACCTAACAGAAGCAGAAGATATTAAGAAGAGGTGGCAAGAATACACAGAAGAACTGTACAAAAAAGATCTTCATGACCCATATAATCATGATGGTGTGATCACTCACCTAGAGCCAGACATCCTGGAATGTGAAGTCAAGTGGGCCTTAGGAAGCATCACTACGAACAAAGCTAGTGGAGGTGATGGAATTCCAGTTGAGCCATTTCAAATCCTAAAAGATGATGCTGTGAAAGTGCTGCACTCATTATGCCAGCAAATTTGGGAAACTCAGCAGTGGCCACAGGACTGGAAAAGGTCAGGATTCATTCCAATCCCAAATAAAGGCAATGCCAAAGAATGCTCAAACTACTGCACAATTGCAGTCATCTCACATGCTAGCAAAGTAATGCTCAAAATTCTCCAAGCCAGGCTTTAACAGTACGTGAACTGTGAAATTCCAGATATTCAAGCTGGTTTTAGAAAAGGCAGAGGAACAAGAGATCAAATTGCCAACATTCACTGGATCATCAAAAAGGCAAGAGAGTTCCATAAAAACATCTACTTCTGCTTTATTGACTATGCCAAAGCTTTTGACTCTGTGGATCACAATAAACTGTGGAAAATTCTTCAAGAGATGGGAATACACGACCACCTGACCCGCCTCTTGAGAAATCTGTATACAAGTCAAGAAGTAACAGTAGAACTGGATTTGGAACAACAGACTGGTTCCAAATAGGAAAAGGAGTATGTCAAGACTGGATATTGTTATCCTGCTTATTTAAATTATATGCAGAGTACATCATGAGAAACACTGGGCTTGATGAAGCACAAGCTATAATCAACATTGCCAGGAGAAATATCAATAACCTCAGATATGCAGATGACACCACTCTTATGGCAGAAAGTGAAGAAGAACTAAAGAGCCTCTTGATGAAAGTGAAAGAAGAGAGCAAAAAAGTTGGCTTAAAGCTCAACATTCATAAAACTTAGATCATGGCATCTGGTCCCATCATTTCCTGGCAAATAGATGGAGAAACAGTAAAAACAGTAGCAGACTTTATTTGGGGGGGCTCCAAAATCACTGCAGATGGTGACTGCAGCCATGAAATTAAAAGACGCTTACTCCTTGGAAGGAAAGTTATGACCAACCTAGACAGCAAATTAAAAAGCAGAGACATTACCTTGCCAACAAACACCTGTCTAGTCAAGGCTATGGTTTTCCCAGTAGTCGTGTATGGATAGAGAGTTGGACTATAAACAAAGCTGAGCACTGAAGAATTGATACTTTGAGCTGTGGTGTTGGAGAAGGCTCTTGAGAGTCTGTTGGACTGCAAGGAGATCCAACCAGTCTATCCTAAAGGAAATCAGTCCTGAATATTCATTGGAAGAACTGATGATGAAGCTGAAACTCGAAGACTTTGGCCACCTGATGCGAAGAGCTAATTCATTTGAAAAGACCCTGATGCTGGGAAAGATTGAAGGTGGAAGGAGAAGGAGACGACAGAGGGTGAGATGGTTGGATGGCATCACCAACTCAATGGACATGAGTTTGAGTGAACTCCGGGAGTTAGCGATGGACAGGGAGGCCTGGTGTGCTGCAGTCCATAAGGTCACAAAGAATCAGACACAACTGAGTGACTGAACTGAACTGAACTGAATAATCAAATTTAATCTCTATCTAGTGCTTCACAATTTATAAGTTATTTCATATACTTATACACTATGCTTCTGAAAACAGCCAATGTGAAATTTTACTTTTATTCATCCTTTGAAAGTGAAAGTGACAGTATTAGTCACTCAGCCGTGTCCAACTCTGTGACCTCATGGACTGTTGCCCACCAGGCTCCTCTGTCCATGTGATTTCCCAGGCAAAGAATACTGGAGAGGGTTGACATATTCTTCTCTAGGGGATCTTCCCAACTCACATATTGAACCTGTATCCCTTGTGTCTCCTGCATTAGCATGCAGATTCTTTACCACTAGCTAGTGCCACCTGCTGCTGCTAAGTCACTTCAGTCATGTCCGACTCTGTGCGACCCCATAGATGGCAGTCCACCAGGCTCTGCCATCCCTGGGATTCTCCAGGCAGTAAGCCCTAATTCATCCTTTAGTTATTCGTTTATTCTGCTTCATCTGTGAAGCCCTCCCTGATCTCTACAGACCAAACCAGGAGGCTCTGCTGTGTGACTCTCCAGCACTTAGCTTCCTTGTCTAACTGTGTCCCCTCCATCTGAGTTCTCTGGGGACAGAAACTGTTTCTATCTCACTCACGAGGATATACTCAGAGCCTAGGAGAATGCCTGGCACACATTAAATCCTAAATAGCTATTTGCTAATTAATGAATAATTGAACCAAAGAAATATTCTGACAACTTGGGAGTGAAGGAAAAAAAGAGGTTTGAAATGTCAGAGTTTACTAGAGAAACGGCTATATAGACTGAAGGTCAGGTCCTCTATGTAGGTCTTTCTTGCCTCCATTTTTGCACCAACACATTTTCTAAAACCTCCAATGGCTTATGTACTGTAGCTCTAACAGGGCAATGAGAACAGAGCAGGAATGTTGATTTTTTTTTTTTTTACATCTGATCCACCTACAAAATATTTCTAAATCAGACACTGCCTGAAAGCTTTCTTTCTTGCTAATGGTAATGTTGCTATTCAATAGGAACAGAGTTTGCTTAGGGAACCCTTCGTACCATAGCCATATACATTAGCTCTCCTTATCAAGCACATAGAATACACTAGAAGAAAGATGGTGGAGATTATCTCCTTTCTACGACTTTGTAAACCTCCCATAAGGGCTTGAAGGTCTGGAAAGTGACAGATAGGGGATTTTATCTTTCACAAAATAATCACAAACGTAGTTAAACCAACTACACTCTGGAGACCCATACTGATTTGTAATGGGAAATAAAAGTCACATGGCTTTGGTCAGAATGTGGCTTTTTCAGTCCCAGGATAGTTGACCAATAAAATGATTTTGGCACCACTTAGGCTGGAATAAAATGGCTAACAGAAATGTACACAATAACTAACATCCAAATTTCTATATCAAATAAATGATACTATTTTCCCCACTTCTCTCCCTCCTTCACTCCATCGCTCTCCCTATTTAAGCCCTCCTAGGAATCATTTGTCATCCCTGAAAAACCCAAATGGCTGACTTTAAAAATAGATGTTTATAAAACACTCATACTACGCTCTGCCTCTTAGACTCCCTTGAAATAAAGCAGCCATAATCTTTGTGACAGTTGCCGCCATTAATGTTGATCATAAAAGCTGGTAATGAGAGAGAGATACTGATTTACCATTCATTGCTATGCTCATATATATTCTTTCTAATAAAATTCAGGAAAATTATTACTTTCTGAAAGCATAGTGCTTCAACATTTGTATTTTGAACCTCCTCTACTGTAAGATTTCAGTGTTCCCCGTGCGATTTTTTTCTTCCCAAGGAGCTGCCAATGTAAATGTGCCACACTTGAGCTCCACAGAATACTGAGCTGAAGGAGCATATGTCCTACATCTATAGCGGAAAATGTGGTGTTTAGGGAGCAATGAGGCAAGCTATAACTCAGACTTTGAGATAAATGCTGTTTGAGACACTAGTTCCATTTATGGATATAATATAATTTGAAAAGCCTAGATATGTTTCCCATAAGAATTTTGACTCCCAAGATTTAGTTAAAAATAATGGTGCCACAATGTGATATGAATAATACCTTATTTGTAATTTCTCCTTTATTTAAGTTTTATCTAACACACTAATATAAAGAAGTCAAATAACACTAGAAGTAGATAGAAGAAAGGAGTATCAAATGCTGAAATCATTGAAATATATATCTAAATAAGATGTGGGACTCCAAGAATATATGGCACTAATTTGATTTAGCTTAATGCTTTATATGTTACTTGGCCTTAACTCAAAATTATATTGTAGAAACACTAAGAGTTTTTAAATGAGATTTTGACCTAACCATATTTCCAGTTGTGAAATTGTAGCCCTTCAAGAAAACCAGAGAGTTGTTCAATATAAAGTGATCACTGGATCACACCCAACCCTTTCTCACACATACACACACATATTAAGTCGTGCATACACACTCCTACCTTAAGAATAATTAATTAATTAGTTGAAAAGGCAAATGTCCAAACTAGGACATTGATTCATATTACTTCAGTACACCTATACCCTTCCAAAAAATACAAAGTTATAATGTCAGTTCCATAATTCATTTACTTTTTCCCTTAATAAATATGTATTGAGTACTTATTAGGCAGAAGTCAATTTGCTAGACATCACCAATAAAATGAAGAATGAAACTGATTCAATGTATTTTATTTTCTAAGAGTACAAATTCAGGGGAGGAGTAAAAAGCAAAGTTACTTGATATTGCTTTACTTCAGAGTCACTCAGAGTAACACTATAATCATCAAATAGATTTTTTAAAGTTTATGCTAAAAGCTCAGGGACTTCTAGAAAGGCAGAGTAAGGAGTTTGGTAGTCTTGTTCCTTAGCAAAGAACAGTTTAACCGGTGAAAATGATTAAAAAACCAAACCAAGTTTCATTTAAGGCATACAGAGAACGGAAAAGCATTCATTCAAGAAAACTAACAGAAAGAGGGGATATGTGTACACATATAGCTGATTCACTTCGCTGTTACAATTTCTAGGACGGAATAGTAATGGCAAATTTATTGGGAACAAAAATGGCACAAGCAATATTTGTATAAAGTGAGACTATGTACCTCTGAGTGTGACGTGATGCTCTATCTCATAAAACTCAGAGGTACATAGTCTCACTTACTATAATATTGCTTGTGCCATTTGTGTTCCCAATAAATTCATCATCACTGTTCTTTCCTAGAAATCAAAACAGTTAGGATTAAGTTGTTCTAGTAGAGCTTTACACACAATTCTGTCTAAAATACTTGGAGAAAGGTGTCAGAAAGAAAAGTTAAAGAGTGATTAAAGAAGACTCAGAAGCCAAGACTGAGCTTTATGTGGCAAATGGGCGTGAGTCTTGAGCAGTGTTAGGCACATAGAAGATAAGCTGGGTAGATGGATGACCAGATGGATGGATGGAGTGAAGGTGTACAGATAGATGGAAAGATGAAGAAACTCAGAAAAGTCAAGGAAGTGTCCTTAATTTCCACACAAACAACAAATATTTAATGAGTGCACATGGTAACATAGGTACAGATTTAGAGCTCAAGGATACATAATACTATTGATAATGGTTAACATTTACTGAGCACGAAGTGCCAAGTGCTGTGATGAGAACCTTTATATACATTACTTTGTTTAATGGTCACAAAAAATTAATGTGGTAGTTATTATTATCCTCACTTTGCACATGAGTAATTATAAAGAATTTTTTTAATTAGTTTATTTTCTATTTTTTAACTTTACAATATTGTATTTGCTTTGCTATCAGTTCAGTTCAGTTCAGTCGCTCAGTCGTGTCCGACTCTTTGCGACCCCATGAATTGCAGCATGCCAGGCCTCTCTGTCCATCACCAACTCCCGGAGTCTACCCAAACCCATGTCCATCGAGTCGGTGATGCCATCCAACCATCTCATCCTCTGTTGTCCCCTTCTCCTCCCGCCCCCAATCCTACCCAGCATTAGGGTGTTTTCCAATGAGTCAACTCTTCGCATGAGGTGGCCAAAGTATTGGAGTTTCAGCTTCAACATCAGTCCTTCCAATGAACACCCAGGACTGATCTCCTTTAGGATGGATTGATTGGATCTCCTTGCAGTCCAAGGGACTCTCAAGAGTCTTCTCCAACACCACAGTTCAAAAGCATCAATTCTGCAGTGCTCAGCTTTCTTTACCGTTCAACTCTCACATCCATACATGACCACTGGAAAAACCATAGCCTTGACTAGATGGACTTTTGTTGACAAAGTAATGTCTCTGCTTTTAAATATGCTATCTAGGTTGGCCATAACCTTCCTTCCAAGGAGTAAGAGTCTTTTAATTTCATGGCTGCAATCACCATCAGCAGTGATTCTGGAGCCCCCAAAAATAAAGTCCGACACTGTTTCCACTGTTTCCCCATCTATTTCCCATGAAGTGATGGGACCAGATGCCATGATCTTAGTTTTCTGAATGTTGAGCTTTAAGCCAACTTTTTCACTCTCCTCTTTTGCTATACATTGACATAAATCCATCATGGGTGTACATGTTTTCCCCTTCCAGAACCCCCCTTCCACCTCCCTCTCCATCCCATCCCTCCAGGTCATCCCAGTGCACCAGCCCCAAGCATCCTGTATCATGCATTGAACCTGGACTGGCGATTCGTTTCACATATGATAATTTCCATGCTTCATTGCCATTCTCCAATATCATCCCACCCTCGCCCTCTCCAATAGAGTCCATAATACTGTTCTGTTTATCTGTAAAGAATTTTTAAAATTTCCTTACTCAAGTTCACACAGTTAACAAATAAGAGTTCTAAAATGAATGTCTAGGCATTCTCACTCTGTCCTCATATATCATATTTTGATAAATTGTCCTATTTGGATAGACCAGCTTACAATCTATTGAGGGAGATGGTTCTAGATAAATATGGTGGTAAACTAAACACCATCAGAGATTATAAATGAAGTATATGTTGTCCCAAAGAAGTAAACATCTTTGTAGCCCAAAGACTCAACAACAACATCAGCAACACATTCCAGGACCTGCAAAGTGTTTTCTTTGAAACAACTTACTTGGCTAACTTTTACCACTATTTCAACTGAAATGTTTTATTTCTTTCTTCTTCAATGAAAATCCAGAGTTAATTCTTTCTCTGTTTTTGGAGTACTTTATATATTTTAAATTATTATTATTTATTTAGACCTCTACCTCCTCTGATGGAAAAAAATCCCCTGGAAATAAGGATTCTCCATGACAGTGAAAGTAGTTAGTCACTCAGTCACGTCTGACTCTTTGCGAACCCATGGACAGCTGCCAGGATCCTCTGTCCATGGGATTCTCCAGGCAAGAATACTGGAGAAGGTAGCTGTTCTCTTCTCCAGGGGATCTTCCCGACCCAGGGATCAAATCTGAGTCTTCTGCATTGCAGGCAGATTCTTTACCGTCTGAGCCACCAGGGAAGTCCAAGGATTCTCCATTCTTGGGACCTGTTTTCACTACCTAGAACTGATGTGTAGCAAACAGCCAATAAATGTTCATTCAATTAACTATAAGGTATCTTAGTGGCCATATAGATGTAACACAGTAGCATGGCTTCAATTTAAATACAGTAGTTGAAACTCGACTCTAGATTAATAATGCAAAAGGCTGTCTGAGGAGGCCTTACAAATAGCTGTGAAAAGACTGGAAGCGAAAAGCAAAGGAGAAAAGGAAAGATATTCCCATCTGAATGCAGAGTTCCAAAGAATAGCAAGGAGAGATAAGAAAGCCTTCCTCAGCAATCAATGCAAAGAAATAGAGGAAAAGAATAGAATGGGAAAGACTAGAGATCTCTTCAAGAAAATTAGAGATACCAAGGGAATATTTCATGCAAAGATGGGCTCAATAAAGGACAGAAATTGTATGGACCTAACAGAAGCAGAAGATATTAAGAGGTGGCAAAAATACACAAAATAACTATACAAAAAAGATCTTCACGACCCAGATAATCACGATGGTGTGATCACTCACCTAGAGCCAGACATCCTGGAATGTGAAATCAAGTGGGCCTTAGGAAGCATCACTACGAACAAAGCTAGTAGAGGTGATGGAATTCCAGTTGAGCTATTTCAAATCCTGAAAAATGACGCTGTGAAAGTGCTGCACTCAATATGCCAGCAAATATGGAAAGCTCAACAGTGGCCACAGGACTGGAAAAGGTCAGTTTTTGTGAATCCTAAAGAAAGGCAATGCCAAAGAACGCTCAAACTACTGCACAGTTGCACTCATCTCACACGCTAGTAAAGTAATGCTTAATATTCTCTAAGCCAGGCTGTAACAGTACATGAACCGTGAAATTCCAGATGTTCAAGCTGGTTTTAGAAAAGGCAGAGGAGCCAGAGATCAAATTGCCAGCATCCAATGGATCATTTAAAAAGCAAGAGAGTACCAGAAAAACATCTGTTTCTGGTTTATTGACTATGATAAACTTTTTGACTGTGTGTATCACAATAAATTGTGGAAAATTCTTCAAGAGATGGGCATACCAGACCACATGACCTGCCTCTTGAGAAACCTGTATGCAGGTCAGGAAGCAACAGTTAGAACTGGACATGGAACAACAGACTGGTTCCAAATAGGAAAAGGAGTACGTCAAGGCTGTATATTGTCACCCTGCTTATTTAACTTATATGCAGAGTACATCACGAGAAAAGCTAGGCTGGAAGAAACACGAGCTGGAATCAAGATTGCCGGGAGAAATATCAATAACATCAGATATGCAGATGACACCACCCTTATGGCAGAAATTGAAGAAGAACTAAAGAGCCTCATGATAAAAGTGAAAGAGGAAGGTGAAAAAATTGGCTTAAAGCTCAACATTCAGAAAACTTAGATCATGGCATCCGGTCCCATCACTTCATGGCAAATAGATGGGGAAACAGTGGAAACAGTGGCTGACTTTATTTTTCTGGTCTCCAAGATAACCACAGATGGTGATTGCAGCCATGAAATTAAAAGATGCTTACTCCTTGGAAAGAAAGTTATGACCAACCTGGACAGCATATTAAAAATCAGATACATTACTTTGCCACAAAGGTCAGTCTAGTCAAGGTTATGTTTCTTCCAGTGGTCATGTATGGATGTGAGAGTTGTGTGAAAGCTGAGCACCAGAGAATTGATGCTTTTGAACTGTAGTGTTGGAGAAGACTCTTGAGAGTCCCTTGGACTACAAGGAGATCCAACCAGTCCATCCTAAAGGAGATCAATCTTGGGTGTTCATTGGAAGGACTGATGTTGAAGCTGAAGCTCCAATACTTTGGCCATCTGATGCAAAGAGCTGACTCATTGGAAAAGACCCTGATGCTAGGAAAGATTGAGGGCAGGAGGAGAAGAGGCCGGCGGAGGATGAGATGGCTGGATGGTATCACCGACTCGGTGGACATGAGTTTGGGTGGACTCAGGGAGTTGGTAATGGACAGGAAGGCCTGGTGTGCTGCGGTTCATGGGGTAGCAAAGAGTCGGACACAACTGAGTGACTGAACTGAACTGAAATGCATGAAGACTTTTGAGATGACAGGCTTACAGGAATTATTTTACTATAGTTTCAGATGGGTGACTTCTGTACTATAATAAGTGAAGAGAATGCTAGAGTAGATAAAACCACTAACATCTGCTCAAACATTATGCACCTATAAGAAGCCAGACTAAAAACAGCAAATAATGCCACACAAGCCACACACTCTCCTACTACCCTGCAGGAGACAGTGCTAATCCACCATTACATTTCTTCTGAGCTTGGGCTGAGCAGTAGCATCCTCTTCAGCATGACATTCTAGCAGAGTCACTGCCAACTAATGGGAGCTTCGTTATCACTTAACACTCACTTGTCATGCTTGACCTGGATCAAGTCACATAGTTTTCCTTTCTAACATTTTATCATTTAGTACCTTTTTCTTTCAGTTAGGAAAGAAACAGATAGGCATCTCAGGGAAATACTAGATAATCAAGGTTCCATATTTTATTTGAGCCAGCTGAGTCCCAAGAGCCAGTCTATAGACTATTGTTGATCTGCAATTGATTTTTCACCATCATGGCAGAAAAAAATAGTCCCCATGCTAATCTGACCGGCTGCATTAGAATCACCCAGGGAGCTCTTTAAATATACAGATTGCCAGTCTTAAATCAACATTTCTAGGGATGAAATCTAGAAACTATGTGAATGTATATATGTATATTATAAGGTGCAGTCAGGTTCAGGTACTGCTGAATGTGTCCGTAGGTGTATTTTCAGTTGCATATTTTTTAAACAGAGTACTCTTTACTAAAACTGTGTCATTTTTATCATTCTTGAGTTTTTTTATGTTTCATATATAAAATAATGGAACTAGTAAGTAGTAGTGGTGAGGGTATCTTGTGTTACTTTTTTCAACGCTATAGTAGACAAAACAGCATTGGAACTCCTGTAGAAGTTTTTTCCTGAAATGTTGTTGGCCTTTTAAACCCAAGACTGAAAACCATGGGCCTAGTGGTACCCACTTCTCAGATTAGACAAGTCTGCACATTCAGGATAAAATAAATGGTAAGTACAATAAGCCTGCCACAAATCTACTTTTATTCAAACCTGAAGAAACTCCTAGGAAATAACTTAGCCCAAAAGGAAAAAAAAAAAAAAAACTGTCAAGAGGACAAGCTTGGCTTGTCCTTGGCTAAGCAGCAAATCCTTGCAGGAAATGGTGGAGGATGTCCTCGGTGTTTGTCTAGTCATGGCACAGCCCCAAGCATTATCTTTAAGTCCAAGTGTTATGCAGTGGGGTTATGAGAGGCAAGGGAAAGGGCAAGCTATAACATAAGAAATTAGACCCAAGCTCTTCATTAAAACCCCCATAAGAGACTGAGGTTTAGACACACCTTTAAGCATGTAGCATGTAAAGAGGGCAGAGGCATTCCTCTCACTGTTCCATGGGCTACTGGGTAAGTTGGATGCCTCAGAGCCACCGTTATACTTTTGGCAGCGGTAGGTGATGGGAGGCAGAGAAGGAGCTTCCATGAGCAAGAGGTAACCATAGAGTTTGGCCAAACAGGGCAACAGAGCTCAGAGTGGAAAAAAACAGTGTTTGAGAGGCAGCATTTCTAAGGGTGGCAGCAGCCCTAGCAGGCAGTGTGGCACCAGCAGCCATGTTCACTGTGAAGCAGTGCTCAGAGCACACTATGTGGTTCTCTGTGAGCACTTATGAGAGACCTTCCAGAAACACCTGAGGTAAAGAGGCAGAGTTCTTTATAAGGGGGCTCAGAACCAGCCACTAGTAGCAGGCTGTGACAAGAGCCCAAGAATTTTTAACACATAATCTTACTGCCCCCCACATTTCAAGTCCCAGTGTTTGATCCTATTTCAAGTCTCAGTATAGTCTAGTCCACAGAGCAAACAGCCTCTACGAAATAAGAATAGAAGACACACTAGCAAATCTCACAGGAAAACACTCCCTCACAATTCTCCAGGTTTTGAATTTCTCCTGGTCACATACACACAGGGTCAAACTGTTTAGGGAGATAAGAAATGACCCTAGCACAGAACACATCAAAACTGATTAAAGCCATGACCTGCATGGCCCCAGGGAAAATCTTTTTCACAACTACTTAATTTTTATACTAGAAATAAATAGGGATGGCTACTTGCCCTACAGTCATTCTCCACACAACATGTGTGTATTGTCCCAATTAGTCTACCAGAAAGAGACCTCACTCTCCTGGTCAAAGCAATGGACTGATCTAACCTCCTCCCCTGGCTGTAGCAATTGGTGGAAGAATCAAATTGGAACACTTTTCTAGTTATTTTTCAAACAGAAGCTAAGAGAAATTAAATAAAAACAATTATTTTTATTGTTTAGTTTTTTCTAATTCAATACTTATGCCACTGGTAAAGAATCCAGTGGAGGAGTCACAAGAGACAGAGGTTCAATCCCTGGGTTAGGAAGATACCCTGGAGGAGAGCATGGCAACCCACTCCAGTATTCTTGCCTGGAGAAGCTCCGTGGACAGAGGAGCCTGGCCAGCTACAGTCCATGTAGTTACAAGGAGTTCGACACGACTGAAGCATCTTGGCACGCATGCACCCATGCCACTGGAAAAAGAGTTTATCTACAGTAGGAATAAGTGAGGTTGACACTGAGAGTAGCAGAGAGGAGGGATGGAGAGGGAAACGTACAGTGGTTTCCATCTCCGTAAGCCCTAGTTTCCATCTCTGAGGGCTGTAGAATGACTGTGGTTCTTGTAGCAATTTATTTGACTGTATGAACTGTTCTCAGTTCCTGAATAAATTCCCTAGTTTGAATTGGCTCTGTCACTTGCAAACAAAAGAATTCAGTACCAATGAAGGTGTTTTCAGCGGCAAGTAAAAAAAATTTACTAATAATATCCTAAACTTTAGGAATATTGATCATTTATAACTCTAGAAGTGGTCTTATTTTCAAAAATGCCATCAACAAAGACCAAGTCTCTTTTTCTCCTCCTACCTGTCCCTCCAAGAGTATAAAATTTGCCACTGGCTTGTAACCTCAGGTTAATAAGATGACCGCCACACTACTGGGTATTATAGCCTCAGGTCACAAAATCTAAAGCAGGAAAAAAGAGAAGGGTACAAATGAGCTCTGTTACTTACAAAGGAAACTGGTTACCTCAGGAAATTCCCTTTTCCATTTCACTGGCTAGAAATGCTAGAGCTATGACAAGTTTACATCTCACAATTTATATCCATGTTTGGGTACTTTGCTAACAGCATTCTGTTAGCAAGGAAGAAAGGGAAATTAACATTGGAGTGAACAATAAATAGTGTTTTCTCAAATCTACAGGGATTTGAGGCTCAGGGAGTGTGTGCATGCATGTATGCTCAGTCCGTTCAGTCATGTCTGCCTCTTTGAGACCCTATGAACTGTAGCCCACCAGGCTCCTCTGTCCGTGGGATTCTCCAGACAAGAACACTGGAATGGGTTGCCATGTCCTCCTCCCAGGGATCTTCTTGACCTAGGGATCAAATCCATGTCTCTTAAGTCTCCTGCATTGCAGGTGGATTCTTTACCCACTGAGTCACCTGGGAAGCCCTCAGGGAGTATAATTGTGGTCATATTTCAAGCTAGATTCTTGAGAAATTAAGGTGATGATGATGATAATACTTCTAACTCTGGACCAGGCCTTATTCTAAGAAATTTACTTAATTCTTAGTTCTTTGCAAACTTAAAACATCCAATGAGATAGATGTTGTTATTACTATCAGCCTATTAGACATAAGGAAAGAGGCCCCATAGGATCTAAGAATGGTGTCAAGATTTGAACTCAAGAAGTCGAACCCTGGAGATGAAGATCTGTTACACTGTTACACCAGACTGTCTCTCTTCAAAATCCATGAGATAACAATATTGAGAAAATATGCAGTGTTATGCACAAGAAAAATATTATTGTTTAAGTATTATTTCTCCTTAGGCTGACTTTGAAATGATAGATTCTGTATTTCTAAAAAGATCACATTAATTCCAAAATGTAGATCATTCCCTAACCTCCTTTCTGGTCCTTTCTATGCACACAAATGTCAGGGCATAGAATTAGAAAACCCTTTGTAAGGGGAAATACAGAACAATTCAATTAACAATTTCAATTTCATTTGGATTAACGGTGTTTCAAAAATAGATATCTTTATCTCAATGAAAGCAAGACCATTAAATGAAAAGAAGTCTCCCTGAAGATTGAGAACTCAATGGCACTGAATTAGTCAATGGATTTAAAATTACAAAGACTTAAAGCCTGGAGAAGATTTTTATAGGGTCTTTTATCCAGTGACTTTGGCTAGCAGGCCTTGAGAGAAAGACAAAATTCATTCTAAAGAAGTGTGAGAAGCAAAACCTAAGGGAAAAAAAAATGTACTCTTACAGCTGTAGAAAGACAGATGACATTGAACAGTATAATATCATTTTCCAAGCAGAGTCCATTAAAAACAGAGGGGAACAAAGTAAATTTAGATTAAGCCAATCTAAAAGTTAAGTAAACCAAATTTATTAGAATTTAGGAGCCCAACTTTCAGTTCTTATTCTCAATGATTTCAACTGTTAGTCATACAGACAAACTTTTTTAAAAATGAGTTTAATTCTTTTCTCAACATTTTACCTTTAATTAACTCTCTGGTCTAATGTCAGCCAATTGTTTTCAAACGGTGATTAACTTCTGTTCCACTGTGTGAACAGTGACCAAGCTGTGTCTCTATAGCAGCTGCCATTTCATACCTGAAGAGACAAAGGAGATGATTGCCTGCTGGACTGGTATAATAACAGGGGGGCGTAAAAATGAAAATGCCCTTGAAATCTTCAATAGACAATGTTAATAACTTCTATCAGCCACATAAATGACTTGTTTCCCTCCATCTCTAGTATAAAATAAGAGAACAGGATTATCAATACAATCCTAGAAATTAAATTAATTGGAAACTGGGTATTAAACTACCAAGTTTACTCAAGCCACTATTTCTCTATACAACAAATAATTTAGCTCAATTCAGTTTCTAGAGAGTTTGGTGAAGAAAAGAAGTTTGCATGAAGTATCAACTTATTCATTCTTACTAAACACCTTCATTCATCCAAGCACTGACTGAAGTAGGAACAGGGATAGAAATAAGGTAGTCCTGGACCTTGGTATCAAATTAGCCACAGAATCTATCATAGCTCAAGAAACCAGACATTCACCTATCCCCTAAAACCAATACAAAATTTTGTCCTGAATTCAAGAATTTGAGCAGTCCTTTGACTACGCATATGATCTTTTCTTGGGTATAAAAAAATGACATTTTTGTATCCCCATAATAATTCAAAAATTTTTTTAAATCACTGAAAACATTTCCCTAAAATTGTTAGCAAAAAAACCTAATGCAGTATCTTTACTGATTCTTCCATCTAAAGTCTTGGTTCTACTCAACACTGTAAGATGCAGATGTTGAAGTCATCCCCCAATAAACCACCTGGTGTCAATGTTACAATCTACTGTTATCTGGTCGTTTCTATATTGTTGCTGCTGCTGCCTACCAGGCTCCTCCGTCCATGGGATTTTCCAGGCAAGAGTACTGGAGTGGGATGCCATTGCCTTCTCCACCTCTCTGACAGCCAGAGAGAGAAGAAAAAAAAACAAAAGAGGAAAGAGAGAGAGAACTTTCCCATGAAAATCTCTAACCTAGGGCACTGCAGGGCTGCTCACAGAACAAAGGACTGAGCAAATACCAGAGGAGAGCTAGCTGACAGCAGACCAGCCCATCCCCCACCGAAGGCAGGGAGGCAGGCAGGCGATAGCCAGAGCCAGAAGGCAAGGGGCAAACTTGGCCCCAGAGGTGATATCCTCTACCAAACTGCGAGCAGGCTTCCAGTTGCTAACCAACTCTTCCTGGGATCCTGAACTGTTGACATCCGCCAGGAGGGTCGCAGCCAGAGATCAGCTCCCCAGAGGAGAAACACAGCACACCTGAGACTGCACTCCCACTGCATACCCAGGAAACCCAGCAGCAGGGATGGGGGAGGTGAAAAGATGCACCGTCCCACCTGGGGAGTGTGCACTCGCCAAGCACCTGGTCGCCTGAGCTGCTCAGACCTGGGAAGGGTACAAAATGCAGGCCCAACTAAGTCTGTGCCTTTGTGGAGTGCCCGAGAACCTGAACCTGAACGGCTTAGACCTGGGATGTGCACGCAACCCAGGGCCTGCCTTAGACAGTTCCCCTGCAGAACAACCTGGAGCCTAAGCAGTGCAGCCCGGGAAAGCACATATGCCCATGAGTGGGGGCAAACCCAGTGTGGCCCAGACACTACAAGCACTCCCCACACACACCAGTGATGTTTGTTTGCAGTGTTCCTCCCTCCCTGCAGCACAATTGAACAAGTGAGCATACATAAATGACCACCTTCACCCCCTTGTGTCAGGGAGGAAGTTAGATACTGAAGAGACTTGCAAACAGTGGAAGCCAAAATAAACAAAGAAGAGGGAACAGCTTTGGAAGGGACAGGTGCAACAAATTAAAACCCTGTAGTTACCATTGGCTACGTTGGAAGGAACCTATAGACCTTGAGAAGTATAAGCTGGAACAAGGAACTATCTGAAACTGAACTGACCCCACACTGCCCTCAACAGCTCCAGAGAAATTCCTAGATATATTTTACTATTATCATTTTTTAATTTTTCTTTTATTTTTGAGTTCTTTATTACTCCTTTAATTTTCACTTTTAAAACCTACTATTACCTTGCAAAAAAAAAAAGACCCTATTTTTAAAGCAAATTTCATTTTTTTTTTTATAACTTTTGTGATTTTATTTTGTTTTTTTAATATTGTATTTTTGAGAGTCTAACCTCTACTCTAGATTTTAAATCTTTGCTTTTTGGTGTTTGTTATCAATTTTGTACCTTAAGAATCTAATCTTCAGTACCCATTTTTACTTAGGAGTGTGATTACTGGCTTGATTGCTCTCTCCCGTTTTGACTCTCCTTTTTCTCCCCCAGGTCACCTCTATCTCCTCCCTCCCACTTCTCTTCTTTACTTAACTCTGTGAATCTCTTTGGGTGTTCCAGGCTGTGGAGAACACTCAGGGAACTGTTCACAGGCTAGATTGGTCTCTCTCCTTTTGACTCCCCCTCTTCTCCTCCTGGTCACCTCTATCTCCCTCTTCTCTTCTCCATGTAACTCTGTCAACCTCTCTGGGTGTCCCCCACTGTGGAGAATCTTTTCACCATTAACCTAGATGTTTTATCATTGGTGCTGTATGGATGGAGAAGTCTTGAGGCTACTGTAAGAATAAGACTGAAAGCCAGAGGCAGGAGGCTTAAATCCAAAACTTGAGAACACCAGAAAACTCCTGACTCCAGGGAACATTAATTGACAAGAGCTCATCCAAAAGCCTCCATACCTACACTGAAATGAAACTCCACCCAAGAGCCAACAAGTTTCAGAGCAAGACATACCAAGCTAATTCTCCAACAACACAGGAACATAACCCTGAACACAAAAATACAGGTGGCCAAAAGTCACACCAAACCCATAGACACCTCAAAACTCACTACTGGACAATTCATTGCACTCCTGAGAGAAGAGATCCAGCTCCACCCACCAGAACACTGACGCAAGCTTCCCTAACCAGGAAACCTTGACGAGCCACTCGTCCAACCCCACCCACAGGGAGGAACCTCCACAATAAAGAGAAACAACAAACTTCCAGCACACAGAAAGGCCACCCCAAACCCAGCAATCTAAACAAGATGAAAAGGCAGAGAAATATTCAGCAGGTAAAAGAACATGATAAAAGCCCACCAAACCAAACAAAAGAGGAGGAGATAGGGAGCCTACCTGAAAAAGAATTCAGAATAATGATAGAAAAATGATCCAAAATCTTGAAAGCAAAATGGAGTTACAGATAAATAGTCTGGAGACAAGCATTGAGAAGATGCAAGAAAAGTTTAACAAGGACCTAGAAGAAATTTTTTAAAAGTCAATCAATAATGAATAATGCAATAACTGAGATCAAAAGCACTCTGGAGGGAACCAACAGTAGAATAACTGAGGCAGAATATAGGATAAGTGAGGTGGAATATAGAATGGTGGAAATAAATGAAGCAGAGAGGAAAAAAGAAAAAAGAATTAAAAGAAATGAGGACAACTTCGAGACCTCTGGGACAATGTTAAACACCCCAACATTCGATTCATAGGAGTCCCAGAAGAAGAAGACAAAAAGAAAGGCCATGAGAAAATACTTGAGGAGATCATAATTTAAAACTTCCCTAAAATGAGGAAGGAAATAGCCACCCAAGTCCAATAAACCCAGAGAGTCCCAAACAGGATAAACCCAAAGCAAAACACACCAAGACACATATTAATCAAATTAACGAAATCAAACACAAAGAACAAATACTAAAAGCAGCAAGGAGAAAACAACAAATAACACAAAAGGGGATTCCCATAAGGATAATAGCTGACCTTTCAATAGAAGCTCTTCAAGCAAGAAAGGAATGATAGGACATACTTAGAATGATGAAAGAGAAAAACCTACAACCCAGATTACTGTACCCAGCAAGGATCTCATTCAAATATGAAGGAAAAATCAAAAGCTTTACAGACAAGCAAAAGCTCAGAGATTTCAGCACCACCAAACCAGCTCTCCAACAAATGCTAAAGGATCTCTAGACAGGAAACACAGAAAAGGTTTATAAACTTGAACCCAAAACAAAGTAAATGGCAACAGGACCATACTTATCAATAATTACCTTAAATGTAAATGGGTTGAAAGTCCCAACCAAAAGACAAAGGCTGGCTGAATGGATACAAAAACAAGACCCCTATATACGCTGTCTACAAGAGACCCACCTCAAACCTAGAGGCACATACAGACTGAAAGTGAAGCGCTAGAAAAAGATATTTCACGCAAATGGAGACCAAAAGAAAGCAGGAGTAGCAATACTTACATCAGATAAAATAGACTTTGAAATAAAGGCTGAGAAAAGAGACAACGGACACTACATAATGATCAAAGGATCAATCCAAGAAGAAGATATAAAAATTATAAATATATATGCACCCAACATAGGAACACCGCAACATGTAAGGCAAATGCTAACAACAACCCAAAACCTGTGGGATTCAGTAAAAGCAGTGCTAATGGGAAGATTCATAGCAATACAAGCTTAATACAAGAAACAGGAAAGAAATCAAATAAATGACCTAACCTCTACACCTAAAACAACTAAAAAAAGAAGAAATGAAGCACCTCAGGGTTAGCAGAAGGAAAGAAATCATAAAAATTAGGGCAGAAATAAATGCAAAAAAACAAAGGAGACCATAGCAAAAATCAACAAAGCTAAAATCTGGTTCTTTGAGAAGATAAATAAAATAGACAAACCATTAGCCAGACTCATCACGAAAAAAAGGGAGAAGAATCAAATCAACAAAATTAGAAATGAAAAATGGACAAATCACAACAGACAACACAGAAATACAAAGGATCATAAGAGACTATTATCAGCAACTATATGCAAATAAAATGGACAACTTGGAAGAAACTGACAAATTTTTAGAAAAGTATAACTTTCCAAAACTGAACCAGGAAGAAATAGAAAATCTTAATAGACCCATCACAAGAACAGAAATCAAAACTGTAATCAGAAATCTTCCAACAAACAAAAGCCCAGGACCAGATGGCTTCACAGCGGAATTCTAACAAAAATTTAAAGAAGAGCTAACACCTATCCTACGCAAACTCTTCCAGAAAATTGCAGAGGAAAGTAAACTTCCAAACTCATTCTATGAGGCCACAATCACCCTAATACCAAAACCAGACATAGATGCCACAAAAAAGGAAAACTACAGGCCAATGAACTGATGAACATAGATGCAAAAATCCTTAATAAAATTCTAACAAACAGAATCCAACAACATATTTAAAAGATCATACATCATGACCAAGTGGGCTTTATCCCAGGGATGCAAGGATTCTTCAATATTTGCAAATCAATCAATACTTTAACAAATTGAAAGATAAAAACCATACAATTATCTCAATAGATGCTGAGAAAGCCTCTGACAAAATTTAACATCGATTTATGATAAAAACCTTCCAGGAAGCAGGCATAGAAAGAGCTTACCTCAACGTAATAAAAGCCATATATGATAAACCCACAGCAAACATTATCTTCAATGGTGAAAAATTGAAAGCATTTCCCCTAAAGTCAGGAACAAGACAAGGATGCCCATTCTCACCACTACCATTCAACATAGTTTTGAAAGTTTTAGCCACAGCAATCAGAGCAGAAAAAGAAATAAAAGGAATCCAGACTGGAAAAGAAGAAGTAAAACTCTGTTTGCAGATGACATGATCCTCTACATAGAAAACACTAAAGACTTCACCAGAAAATTACTATAGATAATCAATGAATATAGTAAAGTTGCAAGATATAAAATTAACACACAGAAATCCCTTTAATTCCTATACACTCACAATGAGAAAACAGAAAGAGAAATTAAGGAATCAATCCCATTCACCATTGCAACAAAAAGAATAAAATACTTAGGAATAACTCTACCTAAAGAAACAAAAGACCTATATATAGAAAACTATAAAACACTGACAAAAGAAATCAAAGATGACCCAAATAAATGGAGAAATATACCATGTTCATGGACTGGAAGAATCAATATAGTGAAAATGAATATACTACCCAAAGCAATCTATAGATTCAATGCAATCCCTATCAAGCTACCAATGGTATTTTTTAGAGAACTAGAACAGACAATTTCACAATTTTTATGGAAATACCAAAAGCTCAAATAACCAAAGCAATCTTGAGAAAGAAGAATGGAGCTGAAGGAATCAACCTGCCTGACTTCAGGCTACACTACAAAGCCACAGTCATCAAGGCAGTATGGTACTGGCACAGATAGAAATATAGATCAATGGAGCAAAATAGAAAGCCCAGAGTGAAATCCACGCACCTATGGACACCTAATCTTTGACAAAGGAGACAAGAATATACAATGGAGAAAAGACAACCTCTTTAACAAGTGGTGCTGGGAAAACTGGTCAACCATTTGTAAAAGAATGAAACTAGAACACTTTCTAACACCATACACAAAAATAAACACAAAATGGATCAAAGATCTAAATGTAAGACCATAAACTGTAAAACTTCTAGAGGAAAACATAGGTAAAACACTCTCTGATGTAAATCATAGCAGGATCCTCTATGATGCACCTCCCAGAGTAATGGAAATAAAAGCAAAAATAAACAAATAGGACCTAATTAAACTTAAAAGCTTTTGCACAACGAAGGAAACTATAAGCAAGGTGAAAAGACAGCCTTCAGAATGGGAGAAAGTAATAGCAAATGAAGCAACTGACAAAGAATTAATCTCAAAAATATACAAGCAGCTCATGCAGCTCAATTCCAGAGAAATAAGTGACCCAATCAAAAAGTGGGCCAAAGAACTAAACAGACATTTCTCCAAAGAAGACATATAGATGGCTAACAAGCACATGAAAAGATGCTCAACATCACTCATTATCAGAGAAACGCAAATCAAAACCACAATGAGGTACCATTTCACTCCAGTCAGAATGGCTGCTATAAAAAAAGTCTACAAACAATAAATGCTGGAGAGGGTGTGGAGAAAAAGGAACCCTATTACATTGTTGGTGGGAATGCAAACTAGTACAGCCACTATGGAGAACAGTGTGGAGATTCCTTAAAAAACTGGAAATAGAACTGCCATCAGTCAGTTCAGTCGCTCAGTCGTGTCTGACTCTTTGCGACCCGATGAATTGCAGCACGCCAGGCCTCTCTGTCCATCATCAACTCCCAGAGTCTACCCAAACTCATGTCCATCAAGTCAGTGATGCCATCCAGCCATCTCATCCTCTGTCGTCCCCTTCTCCTCCCGCCTTCAATCCTTCCCAGCATCGGGGTCTTTTCAAATGAGTCAGCTCTTAGCATGAGGTGGCCAAAGTATTGGAGTTTCAGCTTAAACATCAGTCCTTCCAATGAACACCCAGGACTGATCTCCTTTAGGATGGACTGGTTGGATCTCCTTGCAGTCCAACGGACTCTCAAGAGTCTTCTCCAACACCACAGTTCAAAAGCATCAATTCTTCAGTGCTCAGCTTTCTTTATAGTCCAACTCTCACATCCATACATGACCACTGGAAAAACCATAGCCTTGACTAGATGGACCTTTGTTGACAAAGTAATGTCTCTGCTTTTTAATATGCTGTCTAGGTTGGTCATAACTTTCCTTCCAAGGAGTAAACGTCTTTTAATTTCATGGCTGCAATCACCATCTGCAGTGATTTTGGAGCCCCCCAAAAATAAAGTCTGACACTGTTTCCACTGTTTCCCCATCTATTTCCCATGAAGTGATGAGACCGGATGCCATGATCTTAGTTTTCTGAATGTTGAACTTTAAGCCAACTTTTTCACTCTCCTCTTTCACCTTCATCAAGAGGCTCTTTAGTTCTTCTTCACTTTCTGCCATAAGGGTGGTGTCATCTGCATATCTGAGGTTATTGATATTTCTCCCAGCAATCTTGAACTGCCATATGACCCAGCAATCCCACTGCTGGGCATACACACCGAGGAAACCAGAATTGAAAGAGACACGTGTACCCCAATATTCATCACAGCACTTTTACAATAGCCAGGACATGAAAGCAACCTAGATGTCCATCGACAGATGAGTGGATAAGAAAGCTGTGATACATATACACAATAGAATATTACTCAGCTATTAAAAAGAATGCATTTGAATCAGTTCTAATGAGGTGGGTGAAACTGGAGCCTATTATACAGAGTGAAGTAAGTCAGAAAGAAAAACACCAATACAGTATATTAATGCATATATAAGGAATTTAGAAAGATGGTAACAATGACCCTATATGCAAGACAGCAAAAGAGACACAAGTAAAGAAGAGTTTTGGACTCGGTGGGAGAAGGCGAGGGTGGGATGATTTGAGAGAATAGCATTGAAACATGTATAGTATCATATGTGAAATAGATCGCCAGTCTAGGTTTGAAGCATGAGACAGGGTGCTCAGGGCTGGTGCACTGGGTTGACCCTGAGGGATGGGATGGGGAGGGAGGTGGGAGGGAGGGTCAGGATGGGGAACACATATACACCCATGGCTGATTCATGTAAATGTATTGCAAAAACCACCACAAGATTGTAAAGTAATTAGCCTCCAATTAAAATATTTTTTTAAAGTACTACAATATATATGTATATATATATTTTTTTCTTTCTTCAATGATCTCTGTCACACACAAACATACACAGATGCACACATCTGGAGTTGTTATTTGGTATGTAATGTCATTCTAAGAAAGTTAAAATTTTAAGTTATTAAGATGGATTTTACTGTGCTTTGTTATACTGTAGTGTCAGCTTGAAATTTAAACATAATATGGGGAATCACTAAAATAATTTTTTTCACAGCTCATACATGTGTTAGTATTTCATTCCCCAGAATAGTGGAAATGCCACCACTATTTTTATTTTAATTCTTGTGACATACACATTCTACCAATCCTCTTAGTTTACTGATAAATAAGGAAAAGACTTACTCAGAGAAGGAAATGGTAACCCACTCCAGTATTCTTGCCTGGAAAATCCCATGGATGGAGAAAACTTGGTAGGCTACAGTCAATGGGGTCACAAAGTGTCGGACACGACTTCTCTTTCTCTCTTTCTTTCTTTCTCTCTTTCTCTCTTTCTTTCTTTCTTTCTAAAGAAAAGACTGAAAGTGAAAGAAACTGAAGAGGACCATCTTACCCTTTTCTTCTGTGGCGTTGTTTAGAGAACAAGTAGTAAGCTAACACAGGGAAGAACCACAGGCAAGAAATGATAAATTGTTTTGTCACCTGTGTTTCTTAGAAACCCCATTGCCTTTTTCTGTGTTTGAAGCAAATTCTGATTCAAAGGGAAAGTGTGGTATCCTCACCTAGTGTTGTAGGCTATATAATGATCCCCCTGACTCACAAAGGTGTCTATCACGTCATCAAGAAACCCATGAATATGTTCCTGCACATGGCAAAAGGGACTTTGTAGAAGTGATTTAATTAAGGATCTTGTGATGGAGAGATTATCCTGGGTTATCCAGGTAAACCCAAGATAATTCTTTTAAGAGGAAGACAGAGGATAAGAGGATCAGAGAAAGCAATGTGACAATGCTAGCAGAGAAGGAACTGGAAAATAATATACTACTGGCTTTAACGATAGCAGGGGATACAGCCATGAGGCAAAGCATGCAGGCAGCCTCTAGAAGCTACTAAACATAAAGAAACAGATTCTCCCCTGTGGCTTACTGGAAAAAAAAAAAAGTCTTTGATTTTAACCTCGTAAGACACATTTCAGACTTCTGACTTCCATATCTGTAAGAAAATGTGTATTTTTCAAGCCACTAAGTCTGTGGTCATTACAGCAGAAATAGGAAATTAACACACTAAATTCCAAGGGATTCACTTTGAGTCTTTCAAAATCCCACACATGGTGAGTCCACCAGAATTCTATGCTCACCACAAAATCCATATACAAATGGTGCTGTGAGGAATGGCAGACAGGTATATTGTGTGTATCTCCTCTGTTCACGCACATACGCCATCATCCCACTGCAAGTTCACTACAAGTTCAAAGATAAAATTAAGAATTTCAAGAGAGTGATGAGAGGAAATTTAGCCAAGCATGGGGCCCTTTGAGCACAGGGTCTTGTGCAAACACACAGGCTGCTTGCCTGCCTGTGTTCCTTACAAGGAGTAATCTCCAACAGTAAAACCAGCTGGTGGGAGTTGAGAAAAATATAGTACTAATTGAAGTACTTGCCAGTATTCAAATCTGTTGTTGTTTATTTTTAATTCAAATTTAGATTATTTTTGGAATAAAACCAACTCTTCTCTGCTTACAAGTTTATTTTGGAGTTGCAAAAATTTTCTCGCTGTGTTTCTCTCTGTTTTATCATGTTTTTCTCCTGTATTCCCTGACCCCTTGCCGCCCCCCATTCATTTTGGTTGACCAGTCAGATGGACAGAAAGCACGAGGATGCTTTCTTGCTTGTGTCTTTAGTGGAAACCTTAGCAGCAGATAATAACTGCCCCAAATCTGTCAGATCAAACCTTGTTTTTATAATACAGGTTTCCAAGCCCTGCTCCATTATTCTTTCAAATACATTCATACATGCACAGAATTTCCAAGTCTGAAGTCCAGAAAGATATGCTTTTTAAAGTTCTGTAATTGATCCTATCACTGCTGCTGAAAAACACTGAGAAACTCTATCATTTCAAAGTTTCAGAGAACCAAGATTTAAAAGTAGGAAAGAGGTGAAAATCAGTAGCTTTGAGAAGCATTCTCAACAGTCACCCAAATAGACAGTGAAGCCAAAATAAGCCACATACAAGTTGGCTGCTAAGGTCTCAATATTTTTTATTCCAAAGAAATCGAATGTTCTTTCTGAACTTATGGTTACCAGAGAGGAAGTGTCGGGGGGAGAGACAGATTGGGAGTTTGGGTTGACATGTACACACTGCAATATTTAAAATAGATAATCAACAAGGACCTACACTATTACACAGTGAATACTGCTCAATATTCTGTAATAACCTAAATGGGAAAATAATTTGAAAAAGGACACATGTATATGTATAGCTGAACCACTTTGATGTACACCTGAAGCTAACATGACATTGTTAATCAACCATGCTCTAATATAAAATAAAAAAATGTTAAAAGAAAGAAATTTAATGTTCAGGGGCAAGGAGATGAAGGCAGTTTTTTTTTAATTAACAAAATCTGAGAGAAAGGGAAAATTATCTTTCAAGACGCAGAGTGAACAAATCTCTGAAACTGATTCAGTTGAGGAACCAAAAGAAAAGTTTCAGAAAACTTTCTGGCATCTTCAGTATAATACAATAAAAAGTGGCCAACAAAGCCAGGGAATCAAAGGAAAAAAAGACAATAAAATGAAAGGACAGTTAAATGAAGAGACACAAAGACAACAAAGTAAGATGTAAAAGGAGATAAATATAATCAAAAGATATTTCAAAGAAACCCGAATTATAATAACCAAACAAAAAACCTACATTAATACTTTTTTAAGGAGACTAACAATGAAGAAACAAAATGAAAACAGTGTGAGAAAGCATAGGATGTAAAAGTGGAGAATTAGAATCAAACCAACATTTATGAATATTTTCAAGAAACAAGGATATCTGTAATCAAAGAAACAACCAAGACATGAATGAAAAAATAAGGTAAACCAAAATAAATAAATAAATACAAAGAGACCATCTTTTAAGAACTTCGGGCAAATTTTTTAACACAATCAAGGAAAAAACTCTGTGGAAAGGCATAGGAAACTAAAAAGATTAACCACTAGTGAATAAAAACCAGAAGGACTCCGATAGCTCTAAAATTACACAACAGAAAAATAATGAAGCGATATATATGTAATGTTCAGAGAAATAGAACTATAATAATTAGGCACAATGTAATGTCATTCATTTTTTAAAACAACAGAGAGACTCTCAGATGTACAAGAGCTCAAAAACACAACCTCTGCCCTTGAAAATTTTCTGTGTCCAGTGCTTAGTAGTTCAGTTGTGTCTGACTCTTTGTGACCCCATGGACTGTGGACTGTAGCCCACCAGGCTCCTCTGTCCAAGGGATTCTCCAAGCAAGAAGTGGATTGCCATGCCCTCCTCTGGGGATCTTCTCAACCCAGGAATCAAACCCAGTCTCCAGCACTGAAGGCAGAATTTTTACCATCTGAACCACCAGAGAAGCCCTAAAGATATCAAAATAAAGAGTTAAAGAATGGGAAATCTAGGATATAAAGACATAAACAGTGCACTGCGAGGAAAATTTTAAAAACTTAAATGTCAATAACTATAACTATCGTTAGTCAGAGCATCAGTTTAGTTCAGTGGTGTCCGACTCTTTGTGACCCCATGGACTGCAGCAGGCCAGGCCTCCCTGTCCATCACCAAATCCTGGAGTTCACTCAAACTCATGTCCATTGAGTCGGTGATGCCATCCAACCATCTCATCCTCTGTCGTCCCCTCCTCCTGCCCTCAATCTTTCCCAGCATCAGGATCCTTTCCAGTGAGTCAGTTCTTCGCATCAGGTGGCCAAAGTATTGGAGTTTCAGCTTCAGCATCAGTCCTTCCAATGAATATTCAGGACTGGTTTCCTTTAGGATGGACTTGTTGGATCTCCTTGCAGTCCAAGGGACTCTCAAGAGGCTCTTCAACATCACAGTTCAAAAGCATTGGAGTATAAAGTTGAACAAAAATGATCAAAAGAAGAGATATTGAAGGTAGCATCTATTCCATTAAGAATGGCTGAATTTCAGATTATAACATTGAGGAGGACTGCAGCTTTCCATTACTGCTGCTGCTGCTGCTGCTGCTGCTAGGTCACTTCAGTCGTGTCGAACTCTGTGTGACCCCAAGGACAGCAGCCCACCAGGCTCCTCTGTCCATGGAATTCTCTAGGCAAGAATACTGGAGTGGGTTGCCATTTCCTTCTCCATTTCCATTACTAGAGAAGATAAAACTGAAGCAAACAACCACATTTCATAAGACTAAGGAAATATTTTTTAAAAGATTAAGGACTCAAGATAAAATATTTGAGTGTAGTACAAAAAGCTTATATTTCTCCATTACAATACAAAGATTCTCAAACTGAATTAAGAAACATAATCTAAATATACACTGTTTCCAAGAGGCATACCTAAAATAAAATGGCACTAAAATGTTTTTAAAAGATAGGCAAATATTTATCAAAATGAGAACAAACTGCCTGTAACTAAAATTCAATAGAATCAAGGATTGATTGTCCTACATTAACAGAATTTTACTATTCCAGTAAATTCTTACTCAGAAAAATAAAGTTTCAAAATAACATTACTGTTTATTTTATGAACTTATTAAAATCCATTAATCCAAACAAAAGACAGCTCAACCTGCCTCTTCTTTGGGCACAGCTCCCTTCCCAAGAAAAGAGTTAAGTAGGCAAACTCCTCTGTTATCAAACAACTGTTTACTCATTAAGACTTCCTTCAAAACTCTCATCTTGCTGTGTACAGCAATCCTAAATTATAAGATCGAAAACTCTGCACAAATCTATTCACATTCCTTCATTCAATACTCACCTTAACCAAACCAAAAAACGCCTTAAATATTCAACCATAGGTGCTTTCTATTTTATTGCCAGTAAGTAATAAACTCATCTTCAATTGAGAAATACCATTTGAGCGTTATTTTCTGAATTGGTCTCAAAAAGTTAACACCAATTATCAGTTAAACTAAACGATGATAAAAACAAAGTTGGGTGTTATTTTATGTTGATAAAAAGATATCATTCACAACAGTGTACGCAACAGTCACAAACCTGTAAGAGCTAAATAACAAATTGTCAAATATAAATAAAGTTCAGACTGTTAAAAGAAGAAATTGAAACAAAACAGTTTCTGCACAGGGAGAATTTTTGACAAATCAAGTGGTCAAGAAAGAAGACAAATGGCAGACAAATGAAAATTGAAAATGATAATTTCAGGCAAAAATCAATGTTTAGGCAAAAAAAATAATAAACTGATAAGTATAATTTCCTACTGATAACTGAAATAATTAACTAACAATTTTTGAAAAGAATCATTTCTTAATGTTTATAATGAAGGTCTAGTTGATTTACACTATTAGTTTTTATACAGATTATACTCCATTTAAAGTTATTACAAAATAATGGTTATAATTTCCTGTGCTATACAATGTATCCTTGTTGCTTCTCTATGTTACACATAGTAGTTTATATCCCTTAACCCCATATTCTTATCTTGCCCCTCTCTACTTCTTTCTCCCCACTAGAAACCACTAGCTTGTTCTCTTTATCTGTGAGTCTGTTGCTGTACAGTATTATCAACTACTGATCGTACAGTATTTGTCTTTCTCTGACTTATTTTACTAACCATAGATTCTCTAAGTCTATCTGTGAGGCTGCAAATGGCAGAATTTCATTCTTTTTTATGGCTGAGTGAAATTGTATTGTATATATATTTTACTTCTTAATCAGTTCATCTGTTGATGGACACTTGAGTTGCTATTTTAAATAAAGCAGCTTTGAACATTGGGGTGCATGTATCTTTTCAAATTAGTGCTTCTATTTTTTCAGATATATACCCAGAAATGGAATTGCTGATAGTTCTTAGTTTTTTGAGGAACCTCCATATTACTTTTCCATAGTGGCTGTACCAACTCACATTCCCATAAATAGTGTACAAGTGTACCTACTTTCCATATCTTTGCCAATATTTGCTTTGTAGAATTTTTGATAGTAGCTGTTGTGACAGGTGTGAGGTAATATATCATGGTGGCTTTGATTTGCATTTCTCTAACAATTAGTAACCAAAGATCAAATTGCAAACTTCAGCTGGATAATCGAAAAAGCAAGAGAGTTCCAGAAAAACATCTATTTCTGCTTTATTGACTATGCCAAAGCCTTTGATTGTGTGGATCACAACAAAATGTGGAAAATTCTGAAAGAGATGGGAATACCAGACCACCTGACTTGTCTCTTGAGAAACCTGTATGCAGGGCAGGAAGCAACAGTTAGAACTGGACATGGAGCAACAGACTGGTTCCAAATTGGGAAAGGAGCACGTCAAGGCTGTATATTGTCACCCTGCTTATTTAACTTCTAGGCAGAGTACATCATGAGAAACGCTAGGCTGGATGAAGCACAAGCTGGAATCAAGATTGCCGGGAGAAATATCAATAACCTCAGATACACAGATGACACCACCCTTATGGCAGAAAGTGAAGAAGAACTAAAGAGCCTCTTGATGAAAGTGAAAGTGGAGAGTGAAAAAGTTGGCTCAAAGCTCAAGATGCAGAAAACTAAGATCATGACATCAAGTCCCATCATTTCATGGCAAATAGATGGTGAAACAGTGGAAACAGTGGCAGACTTTATTTTGGGGGGCTCCAAAATCACTGCATATGGTGACTGCAGCCATGAAATTAAAAGACACTTACTCCTTGGAAGGAAAATTATGACCAAACTAGACAGCATATTAAAAAGCAGAGACATGACTTTAGTCAACAAAAATCCATCTAGTCAAGGCTATGGTTTTTCCAGTTGTCATGTATGGATGTGAGAGTTGGACTATAAAGAAAGCTGAGCACCAAAGAATTGATGCTTTTGAACTGTGGTGTTGGAGAAGACTCTTGAGAGTCCCTTGGACTGCAAGGAGATCTAACTAGTCCATCCTAAGGGAAATTAGTCCTGAATATTCATTGGAAGGACTGATGTTGAAGCTGAAACTCCAAAACTATGGCCACCTGATGCGAAGAACTGACTCATTTGAAAAAACCCTGATGCTGGGAAAGATTGAAGGCGGGAGGAGAAGGGGACGACAGAGGATGAGACAGTTGGATGGCATCATCGACTCAATAGACATGAGTTTGAGTGAACTCCAGGAGTTGGTGATGGACAGGGAGGCCTGGCATACTGCAGTCCATGGAGTCGCAAAGAGCCAGACACGACTGAGCGACTGAACTGAACTGAATAGTTAACAATATTTCATTGTGGCTTTGATTTGCATTTCTCTAATAATTAGCTATGAGCATTTTTTTATCCTATTGACCATCTGTATGTCTTCTCTGGGAAAATATCCATTCAGGTCTTCTGTTCATTTTTAAGTGGACTGTTTGTTTTTTTGATACTGAGTTTCATGAGCTGTTTATATATTTCAAATATAAACCCCTTGTGAGTCACAGCATTTGTGTTCAGCTTTGTTTTATCAATGGTTTGTTTTGTTGTACAAAAGCTTTAAGTTTATTTGTGCTTTTATTTCTTTTGTTTTAGGAAAATGACCCCCCAAAATTTATTGTAGTTTATGTCAGAGTGTTCTGCCTATGTTGTCTTCTACGAATTTTATGATTTCGAGAATTTAGGTCTTTAAACCATTTTGAGTTTGTTTTTATACATGGTATAAGGAAACATTCTAATCTCCTTTTACATGTAGCCGTCCAGTTTTCCAAGCACCACTTATTGAAGAGACTGTCTTTATTCTATTCTTGCCTCCTTTATCATAAATTAATTGACCATAAATGTATAGGTTTATTTCAGGCCTCTCTATTCTGTCCATTGATATATGTGCCTGTTTTTGTGCCAGTATCATGCTTTTTTGATTATTGTAGCTCTCTATTATGGTCTGAAGTTTGGGGGCATGATACCTCCAGCTTTGCTGCCTTTTCTCAAGTTTTCATTGGCTATTTGAGGTCTTTTATGATTTCCAAGGAGAAGGCAATGGCGTCCCACTCCAGTACTCTTGCCTGGAAAATCCCATGGACGGAGGAGCCTGGTAGGCTACAGTCCATGGGGTCGCTAAGAGTCGGATATGACTGAGCAACCTCACTTTCACTTTTCCCTTTCATGCACTGGAAAAGGAAATGGCAACCCACTCCAGTATTTTTGCCTGGAGAATCCCAGGGACGGCGGAGCCTGGTGGACTGCCATCTATGGGGTCGCACAGAGTCAGACACGACTGAAGCGGCTTAGCAGCAGCGGCAGCAGCAGCAGCATGATTTCCAAATAAATCTGTTCTATTTCTGTGAAAAAATGTTTTGGGTATTTTCATAAGGATTGCACTAAATCTGTAGATTGTTTTAGATAGTACAGCCATCTTAACAATATTAATTCTTCCAAATTAGGGACACAGATATCTTTCCGTGTATTAGTATCATCTTCAACTTCTTCTATCAGTGTTTTATATTTTGTAGATTATAGGTCTTTTACTTCCTTGGTTAAGTTTATTCCTAAGGATTTTATGCTTTCTGATACATTTTAAATGAAAATTTTCTTAATTTCTCTTTCTGATAGTTCATTATTGTTGCTGTTATTCAGTCACTAAGTCATGTCCAACTCTTTGCAACCACCTGGACTGCAGCACACCAGGTTTCATTATCCTTCACCATCTCCCAGAGTTTGCTCAGATTCATGTCTATTGAATCTGTGACGCTATCTTACCATCTCATCCTCTGCCTCACTCTTCTCCTTTTGTCTTCAATCCTTCCCAGCATCAAAGTCTGTTCCAATGAGTCGGCCCTTCACATCAAATGGCCAAAGTATTGGAGCTTCAGCTTTAGCATAAATCCTTCCAATGAATATTCAGGACTGATTTCCTTTAGGATTTTCTGGCTTGATCTCCTTGAAGTTCAAGGGATTCTCAACTGTCTACTCCAGCACCACCATTTGAACACATCAATTCTTCAGCATTCATCCTTCTTTATGGTCCAACTCGCACATCCATACATGACTATCGGAAAAACCATAGCTTTGACTATACGGACCTTTGTCAGCAAAATGATGTCTCTGCTTTTTAATACTCTGTCTAGGTTTGTCATGGCTTTCCTTCCAAGGAGCAAGTGTCTTTTAATTTCATGGCTGCAGTTACTGTCCACAGTGATTTTGGAGCCCAAGAAAATAAAATCTGTGACTGCTTCCTTTTTCCACATCTATTTGCCATGAAGTGATGGGACCAGATGCCATAATCTTAGATTTTTGAATAATGAGCTTTAAGTCAGCTCTTTACACTCTCCTCTTCCTCCCTCATCAATAGGCTCTTTAATTCCTCTTCACTTTCTGCCATTAGAGTGCTATCATCTGCATACTCGAGGTTGTTGATAATTCTCCTGGCAAACTTGATTCTAGTGACTCTTCCAGCCCAGCAATTCACATGATGTATTCTGCATATAAGCTAAATAAACAAAGTGACAGTATACAGCCTTGACATACTCCTTTCCCAATTCGGAACCAGTCTGTTCTCTGTCCAATTCTAAGTATTGCTGCTTAATCCACATACAGATTTCTCAGGAGACAGGTAAGGCAGTATGGTATTTCCATCTTTAAGAATTTTCCAGTTTGTTGTGATCCACACACTGACTTTAGCGTAGCCGATGAAGCAGATTTTTTTTTTCTGAAATTATCTTTCTTTTTCTATGACCTAACAGAGGATGGCAATTTGATCTCTGGTTCCTTTGCCTTTTCTAAATCCAACTTGTACATCTGAAAGTTCTTGGTTCACGTACTGTTGAAGCCGAGCTTGAAGGATTCTGAGCATTACCTTGCTAGCATGTGAAATGAGTGCAATTGTGTGGAAGTTTGAACATTTATTGGCATTTCCCTTCTTTGGGATTGGAATGAAAACTGATCTTTTGCAGTCTTATTGCCACTGATGAGCTTTCCAAATTTGCTGGCATATTGAGTGCAGCACTTTAACAGCATCATCTTTTACAATTTCATGTAGCTCAGCTGGAATCCCATCACCTCCACTAGCTTTGTTCATAGTGATGCTTCCTAAGACCCACTTGACTTCACACTCCAGGATGCCTAGTTCTAGGTAATCAATCATACCATCGTGGTTATCCAGGTCATTAAGATCTTTTTTGTATAGTTCTTCTGTGTATTCTTGCCACCTTTTCTTAATATCTTCTACTTCTGTTACGTCAATACCATTTCTGTCCTTTATCGATCCCATCTTTGCATGCAATGTTCCCTTGGTATCTCTAGTTTTCTTGAAGAGACCTCTCGTCTTTCGCATTCTATTGTTTTCCTCTATTCTTTTCATTGTTCACTTAAAAAGGCTTTCTCTCCTTGCTATTCTCTGGAACTCTGCATTCAGATGGCTATATCTTTTCTTTTTGCCTTTGCCTTTCACTTCTCTTCTTTTCTCAGCTATTTGTAAGGTCTCCTCAGACAACCATTTTGCCTTTTTGCATTTTTTCCCCCATGGTGATGGTTTTGACCACTGCCTCCTGAACAATGTTATGAACCTTGGTCCATAGTTCTTCAGGCACTCTGTCTATCAAATCTAATCCCTTGAATCTATTTGTCCCTTCACCATATAATCATAAGGGATTTGATTTATGTCATACCTGAATGGCCTAGTGGTTTTCCCTACTTTTTTTGTCTGAATTTTGCAATAAGGACTAATAGTAATAATTTGATAAAGATAGGTATTAGTTATTGTTCATATATTTGGTAGAATTCTCTTGTGAATCCATCCAGTCCTGGAATATTTTTCTGAGAGTTTTATTACAAATTCAGTTTCACTTTTACTGATCATTCTGTCCAAATTCTCTGTTTCTTCTTGGTTCAGCCTTGGTAGGTTGTATCTTTCTAGAAATTTGTCCATTTTTTCTAAGTTGTCCAATTTGTTGGAATATAACTTCATAGTATTGTCATAAATTTTTGTATCACTATAGTGTCAGTTGTTATTTCTTCTCTTTCATTTCTTATTTTATTTATTTGGGTCCTTTCTCTTTTCTTCTTGGTGAACCTAGCTAAAGGTTTATCAATTTTGTTTATCTTCATTAAAAAAAAAAAAAACAGCTCTTGGTCTCATTGATCTTTTCAATTTGTTTGGGGGGAGGTTTTTTCGGTCTCTATTTTATTTGAATGACTGATAGCCATTTAAGGTTAAGCATATTCTAAAAGATCTACATTTTTTGCCTTCCTCCCTCTCATTTTGTGCTTTCAATGTCGTATTTTACATCTTCATGTTTATCTGATATTTTATTGTAGTTATAGATGTTTTTACAATTTTTTTCTTTTAATCTTCATACTGGCTTATTAAGCGGTTGATCTTTGGTCCTTACTCTGTATTTGCCTATCCTATTGTGATTTTCCCTTTCTTACAGATTTTTATTTCTTTTCCACTTAGAGAAGACTCTTTAACGTTTCTTTTAGAGTGGGTTTAATATTGAGGAATTCTTAGCTTTTGCTTGTTGAGTTCTTTTTCTCTCCTTTGATTCTAAATGATAATCCCACTGAGTAGAGTATCCTAAATTGCAGATGTTTCCCTTTCAGGACTATGAATATATCATGTCACTTCCTTCTGGCCTGCAAAGTTTCTGTGGAAAGTTCAGTTGATAGTCTTATGGAGATTCTTTTGTGTATGACTTTTTTTTTTTCTTTTGCTGCTTTTAAAATTAAAACCAAGGGGATGGTTTTGCTCACCACCTCCTGAACAATGTTACAAACCTCCACCCACAGTTCTTCAGGCACTCTGTCTATCAAATCTAATCCCTTGAATCTATTTATCTAACTTTTGCCATTTTGTTATGTCTTAGTGTGGGTCTGACTGGGTTCATTTTATTTGGGAACTTGAGTGCCAAATAAATGCTAAACAATTCCTGTGCCTGGATATTTATTTTCTTCTTCTGGTTTGGGAAATCCTCATTAATTTCCTCAAATACATTTTCTATCCCTTTCTCTATCGCTTCTCTCTCTGGGACTCCTACAATATGAATGTTGGTCTGCTTACTATTATCCCAGGGCTTTATTAAACTGTTTACATGTTTGTTAATTTGTTTTTCTTTTTGTTGTTCTGAGTCAATGATTTTCATTATTCTATTTTCCAGATCACTTGTGCATTCTATAACTTAGTTTGCTATTCACTCCATTATTTTTTACTTTAGTTAATGAATTCTTCACTTCTGGTTGGATCTTTTTATATTTTCTATTTCCTTGTTAAAACTTTTACTGTGTTCATCTATTCTTTTTTCCTAATTCAGTTAACATTCTTATTACCAATGCCTTGAATTCTTTACCTGGTAAATTACTTATTCCTGTTTTATTGTTTGTTTTTTCAGGGGGTTCCTCTTGCCCTTTCAACTAAGATCAGTTCCTCTGCCTTTTCATTTAGCTTGATTTTCTCTGCCTCTATGAATCTAGGTGAAACAGTTAACTATTGCAGTCTTGAAGGGGTGTTCTTTTGTGTGAGGCATTTCTATATAGACTGCCTGTGCTCAATGCCTTTGGTAGCACAGCTGGATTTGACATATATGCAAGTCACATCTTTCCTCGGGGTATGTTGACAGCTATCACCTTAGTGGGGATGACACTGGAGATGAAGGAGCTAGAGTAGGAGCTGGGTATGAGGTGGGACTTCCCCTCTGCTGTCTGGCATTCCCCTCATGCTGTCAACATGTCTGTCTGTGAGTGTCTAATCCCCGGAGAAGGCAATGGCGCCCCACTCCAGTACTCTTGCCTGGAAAATCCCACGGACGGAGGAGCCTGGTAGGCTACAGTCCAAGGGGTCGCTAAGAGTCAGACACGACTGAGCGACTTCACTTTCACTTTTCCCTTTCATGCACTAGAGAAGGAAATGGCAACCCACTCCAGTATTCTTGCCTGGAGAATCCCAGGGACGGCAGAGCCTGGTGGGCTGCCGTCTAATGAGGTTGCACAGAGTCGAACATGACTGAAGCGACTTAGCAGCAGCAGTGTCTAATCCCAGGTTGCTAGAGCAAAAGCTCTGCAGGTCATGCCCAAGTTGCCTCTGTTTTCAATAAGGGTGTAGTTTCCTCTCTCCTAGCACTGATACCCTCACCCCAGAGTGGGGGGACACTGAACCAAGGGGGGCTCTGTGAGAGCTTTCAACTCATGTTGGCCATAGAGGTCCAAGCTATCTCCAATGCACTGCCTATGCAGGTGCCAGAAATTGTTTCTCTCACTCTGCTCAGATATCCCTTGTCCCATCCAGCCTACCACTTTGCACAGATTCTGCCATGCCCACTCTGTTGTAGAACCATACCTCAGGGCAGGCAGAGCCTGCTTGGACTTTTGGCATATACTGGGGCATGAGCAGTGGTAGAGTGGTTACCACCAGAGTTCTGGGTTGCTTCTGAGGCACTGTTGAGTAAGCACTGACAATGGCCACAACTGCCCCCTCAGGCTCCACTCAGGACCAGGTCACCTCTGTGTCCCACAGCCAAATCTGCTCACTGGTGAAGGGAGCAGCCCTAGATCTAGCGCCATGTGGAGCTGTAATGTGGAATAAAGAGGCTTGTAGCATTCACTCAACTAAGGATGGGGCTCGGATGGGGCATGCACTAATGCAGTCATGGGAAACAAGTTAGCCAGCTCCATGGTTTCAATCCACCTTTTCCATGTAAGCCAGTGTGCACACACTCCTCACAGGAAGAGACCAGGCTCTTTATGGCCCTCCTGCTAGTCCCAACAGTCCTCCCACCAGTCAAGGGGGCTTGTCTTTGCTGTGTAGGTCCCCAGGACTGGGGCATTCACTCCACTCACTCCCCGTGGTGGGCCTCTCATCATGTATTCTCCTGTTTCCTCTGCGTCCCCTCCCAGGGGCATAGGTCCCAATCCAATTACTTATAGTCCCTCCCTATCCAATTACATGTAAGTCTTTCCTATAGCCTTGGTTGTATGAGAGTTTTTCTGCCAGTTCCCACTTAGTTTTCAGTGTGAATTGTTCCATGTGTAAACGGATTTAATATATTCATGTGGGGAGGTGAGTTCCATATCCTCCTACTCCACCATCTTGATCCAGCCTCATCTAATAATTATCGGTCTACAAATATAGATTAAACTCTGTAGCTTACAAAAGAAAATAGTATCTTCCCAAACGTATTTAGACTAGTGATTTTTAAAAAAACTGAAATTATACCACTCCCATAATAGAGAAATCTCAAATTCTCAAAGCAAATGCTATTCAAAACACGGTCACTGATCACAGTGCCATAGAGCAGGAAATTAATAATTTATTTCAGCTAATCAAAATGAAAATGTAAAACATCTACCTATACAGTTATTAACTTAAAGAGCAAATTAAAGTAACAATTACACATCATGTAGAAAAAAAAATAAAATAGGAAAACTATTAACCAATGCTTATGGGTTATAGCCAAAGCTATTTTCATCGTAATAAAAGCTTACTATTTTCCATAAATGGCTGCTAAGCACATTACATGCATATTCTTATTTAATTTTAATATCTCTTTAAGGGAGGTATCACTACTATCTTTAGTTTTTATACACTGAAACTGAGGCTTAGAAAGCATAACTTTGTAAAATGATATTGAATTTATTGTGGGAATCGATTAATACATCTTCTAGATCAAAGTAGGAAAACCATGTACATAATCATTGCAATAGATGTCCAAAAAATGTGCTTAGTAAAATTCAGTATTCATTCCTTATTTTAAAGTTTTAAAGCAATTAGGAATAGTATTTTTAGCATTATTTATCAGAATATGTTATCTATGTAAAGCCAAGAGTAACATCATACTTAAAAGTGAAACCCAAGAGAAGCATTTCCTGAAGTTTTTGTCATACAAGATTTTTTTTCAAAAAAGATCAAGGATTCTGCACTAACGTAAATTTGGAGAACCTGAATACTGTAAACCCTCCTTCCCTGTGTCACAATATATGGGCATAATGGCCGTGGGAACCCCTGAAGTTAAAGAAAAATACAGTTTGTTTAACCTTGTGTTTCTCTAAGTTACTCAGTCACAAAACACTGGTCCAAAGTATCATCTTTAACACTGGTCCAAAGTGTCATCTGTAACACTGGTCCAAAATATCAAGCAGAAGGTTGAATGCTGAAGAACTGATGCTTTTAAGGTGTTGGAGAACACTTAAGAGGCACTTGGACTGCGAGGAGATCAAACCAGTCAATCCTAAAGGAAATCAATCTTGAATATTCATTGGAAGGACTGATGTTGAAGCTGGAACTCCAATACTTTGGCCACCTGATGCGAAGAGCCAACTCATTGGGAAAGATCCTGATGCCGAGAAAGATTGAAGGCAGGAGGAGAAGGCGGCAACAGAGGATGAGATGGTTGGATGGCATCACTGACTCAATGGACATAAGTTTGAGCAATTCTGGGAGATGGTGAAGAACAAGAAAGCATGACATGCTGTAGTTCATGGGGTCACAAAGAGTCAGACACAATTGAGGGACTGAACAATAACAAAAGTATTATCTGTTAATATTCTGCTTAGTACTGGGGGAAAGGCATTCCTATTAAACTACAAGCCCAAACAAGGCTACCTATAATCATCACATTTATCAGTATTCTAGATCTGTGGTCTACAAAGTAAAACAAAACAAAAATGAGTCAGGTCATACACTATGAACACTCCTGTTAAATGTACACATAAAAATGACTGGAGGAAAACACACCAAAATGATAATATTAGTTATCTCTGTGTGATCAAATGACAGCTGATTTTACTTTCGCCTTTGAATCTCCTATATTCTCTACAGCAATCACATATTATTTTATAATAATAAAATATTTTATTAAAACAGCATGTTGAGACTGTCGAAACATAGAAAGTTTTCCCAAAACAAATCATGAAAACTAGATACTGTCAAAAAACTGATAAAACCAATGCTAAGCACTTCTGAGACTATCAACTGAAACCTGTTCAATTGGTCTCATATCCTAAGCTCACTCTGTATATAGAAATGAGTATAATTATCAGCAAAGAGAAGTTTGTTACAAATAATAAAGAAATAATCTGACCCAAATAACCAAGAATTAATTCAAGTAGAAAAACAAAGCAAAGTCAGTTGAAAAGGGACTAATGGCTTAACAAAGAACAAATCTGGAATTGAGTGATTTGAAATTTCCAAAAAGAAGGGAAAGAAACCGTAAAAATATAGCATCTGAAAAGAGAAGAACCAAAAGATATGCCAAATTTGAAGCCTAATTTGCTTCTATACTCACTCATTTTTGCATTGTTTCTTTATCTATTGCCAAATTAATTGTTGTTAGCACTCCAACTAGAGAAATATTCATTGATTTTCTATAATATCAGCATAATAACTAGAGTCAGAGGTTGTCAACTGGTAAGTTGATTCCAAAATTAATCAACAACAAGTTATTTAGAATTAAGTGACAATTCAGAATGAAAGGTGAAGTGGGTTGAGAGGAATGGTTTGAGTTATAAAAGAAAATAACAATATGGTCCTTGTTTTTAATGAATTATAATTGACTTTCATGTAAGAAAAAATTCCTTAAAACCACTAGAAAAAAAGTGTCAAAGAAATGTAAGTACTAGTAAAACTGGACATTAAAATGGGCATTTTTCTATCTCCATTTTATCTGAGACTCAAAACATTCAGAACAGAATAAGAGATGGCAAGCACTCCCACATTTCAAATCAAGTGGTAAGTCAACTACCTGAAAATTACAAGAGATACAAATAAAATAGAATACTGAAGTGGGTAGCTCCCTTCTCCAGAGAATCTCCCCATCCCAGGGATTGAACCCAGGTCTCCCACACTGCAAGCAGATTCTTTACCAGCTAAGCCACAAGAGAAACCCAAGAATACTGATGTGGGTAGCCTATCCCTTCTCCAGCAGATCTTCCTGACCCAGGAATTGAACCGGGGTCTCCTGCATTGCAGGCGGATTCTTTACCAGCTAAGCCACCGGGGAAGCCCAAGATACTAATAGTTGAAAAACAATTTTGCAAACCTTACCACCCTGACCTACTAAAATGTATTAAAAAAGAAGTCAAGTTAAAGCAGGAAAAAGACAATTTCTCTGGAAAAGAAAGTTAAAATCCTATGCACCACCATGTTCACTGCAGCATTATTTACAATAGCCAAGATATGAAAATAACCTAAGTATCTATCAGTGAAGGAATGGATAAAAAAATTGTGAGTTATACATATACAACAGAATATTACTCAGCCTTTAAAAAAGAATGACATTGTGCCTTTTTTGACATTGATGGACCTTGAGGGCATTACACTAAATGAAATGTCAGACAAAGAAAGATAAACATTGTAAAATCCCTTTTATGTGAAAATCAATAAACCAACCAAGCTCACAGATATAGAAAACTAGTGGATGCCAGAGGTGGGTAAGAGGGGAGGGTGTGGGAGAAATGAGTGAACCACATTTGCTTTTGTTTTTGTTTAAATACATTGAATTTTTTTAAATTCTATGGCTTTTCTCTCCATTATCCCTCATCCTCATGAGGAAATGGAGGAAGCATTTTGGGCACCTATTAGAGAACTGGATATTTACCCCCCAAACAGTGACAGACTTTATTTTATTTTCCTGGGCTCCAAAATCACTGCAGATGGTGAGTGCAGCCATGAAATTAAAAGACGCTTGCTTCTTGGAAGGAAAGCTATGATAAACCTAGACAGCATATTAAAAAGCAGAGACATCACTTTACCAACAAACGTCCGTATAGTCAAAGTTACGGTTTTTCCAGTAGTCGTGTATGGATGTGACAGTTGGACCATAAAAAAGGCTGAGTGCCAAAGAATTGATGCTTTCAAACTGTGGTGCTGGAGAAGGCTCCAGAGAGTATCTTGGACATCAAGAAGATCAAACCAATCAATCCTAAGGAAATCAATGCTGAATATTCATTGGAAGGACCAATGCTGAAACTGAAACTCCAATAATTTGGCCACCTGATGCAAAGAGTTAACTTAATGGAAAAGACCCTGATGCTGGGAAAGACTGAGGGCAGGAGGAGAAGGCAGAGACAGAGGATGAAATGGTTGAACAGCATCATCAATTCAATGGACATGAATTTGAGCAAACTCTAGGAGATAGTGAAGGATAGGGAAGCCTGGCATGCTGCAGTCCATGGGGTCACAAAGAGTCAGGCCCAACCAAGTGACTGGACAAAAACAAAAGTTCAAAAGACACAAGGGTTTAGTGTTTGACACATCTCTGGGAAATGTTAGGGCAAAAACCACTGTAGTAACCCAGACATGAGGTGCTACAGGAATTAACTACTCCTGTTTTACAAAGAGGAGTATCCATTGATCCATCCATTGATCTTGATCTATCCTATTCTCCTGTTTACCTACTTTCAGTTCACTTACTCAAATTTAATTCTATGCTCCACCTCTTCTACCACTCCCATGCCTCAGGGTATTTCATATAAACAGGAAAAAATCTTTTCTTTCATTCTATATGCTTCCATTTTGTCTGCCCATCCAATAAAAATGGAACTTATTTTCCATCATTTAAAAGTCCAAGGATATCATTTACATGCATAAAGTGGTTTTATGAAGGTTTCTAATAATACAAATGATCTTTTCCATTGAAGGTTATAAGTGTTTTTCTTCATACTGTAGACTAAAAAAATTAGTCACAACCTGAAAGTAGAGAGTTATTTTATTTGGTATGAATGTTAAGGACTGTGAGCGAGGGAAACAGCATCTCAGTAGCCCTGAGAAAACTACCCCAAAGAGGTAGAAGTGGGATTCAGGCTATATATAAGTTTGCAACAAAGTGGACAGACAGTCTGGACATCAAAGATTATTGTTAAAGTAAGGAAAACCGGTATCAAGTTAAGGAATTTAATATCCTTCTATGCATGGGAAGATGTAAGCCTCTGGGCTCACTGAATTCATTCCTTTTATATGCACCTCAACTATCTGGGGCCAAATCCAGTTTGTTGATTGTTTACATCCTTAATTCTTTGCTCACTGCAAGGGGTGCCAAGTGCAGAAGATGGCTGCTTCTTGCATCCCCACAAGCTCCAGCAATCACGGTGCAGGGTGGTGGCATCTGTTGGATCCCAGGCATTGCATTCCCTTTTGAGAGCCCTCATTCACATTTGGAGGCCCAAAATCACTGACAGCTATGACATTTCTTGCCTACTGATATGGCAGGAAATATTTCATTTCACAATACAAAATATGAAAATGGCTCTGATTCTGTATCAACTTCTCACTGGATCATAGGGGGCTTCCTGAATGGCTCAGTGGGTAAAGAATCTGCCTGAAATTCAGGAGACACAGGAGACACAGGTTCTATCCCTGGGTTGGGAGATTCCCTGGAGAAGGAAATGACAAACCACTCCAATATTCTTGCCTGAAAAATCCCATGGGAAGAGGAGCTTGGTAGTCTAAGTCCAAAGGGTCACAAAGAATTGTATGCCACAACTAAGCACACACACATTGTATCACTAGTTCAAATAAGATTAGATTTAATCACGTTAAAGAAAAAATGTAAGAAGTACCTTATCTATTCTTTCTTCATTTCACTTACTTAAATACCCTTGTCTGTAACGTCAGAGAGTAACACTCAGAAAAGTGACAAAAGTTCCCCCTAAAATCAAAGGTAAGTAACCAGCTCATGTAAAACACATTCTTTTCACCTTTGTGGTTTTATTTTGTACATTGTCAAGCCAAGAAGGCATCAAATACAAACACTTCTGACAAAATTTTACTTCAACCAGTTTGCATTAAAGTACTAAACTGGAAAATCAGTGAGAATGGCAACTCCATTAAAACAATTATAAATTAGAGATACGAGTGCCAGAAACACCGATTAAGGTGACATGCAGGTTTTTGCTGTTATTTTGGGGATTTGGGTTTGTTGTTTTGAGATCTCATGATTTCAACTGCCAAACCAGTAATACAATGCAGAACAGAAATGCCAGAAATCTTTCAGAACTGAATTTTGGCATCACACAGATGGTCATGTTAGACAATTGAAACTTCAGAAACTTCTGTTTTTCCAGAAACCTATGAACTGAGCCAGGCTTCCCTTGAGGCTCAGATAGTAAAAAATCTACCTTCAGTGCAGGAGACCTGAGTTCCACCCCTGGGTTAGGAAGGGAATGGCAAACCACTCTCATATTCCTGCCTGGAGAATTCCATGGACAGAGGAGACTCGTGGGCTACAGTCCATGGGGTCTCAAAGAGACCGTGAGCAGCTTTCATATGACATGACATGAACTGAGCCATTCTCTAGTATAAGCTCAAAAGCCATGAATTTGATCCACTAACCATTCTGGAAACACAAATACCGCAATTCACTGAAAAAAAAAAAAACATATACCAAAACATGAAAACATTTAACATTCTATAACAGAGCTGTCCACATGACTCATTTTGTCAAGGACTAAAAATAATTTAACAGCATTCAATGCATAAGAGACCAAAAGAATTTTTCTAAAATCATTATTACTACTTTTACATTTACTTTAAGAATTTCAGGGATAGATTAATTCAAAAACAAAAATATTTTTTAAAAACTTTAATCTTTGACCCAAACTCTAAGCCTGTAGGTTAAGTAAAAATTTTTTTAGCTCTGAAATAAAATTGACAAACAAAAATTGTATAATCGGTGAATTTAACTCAGAAGACCATTATATCTACTACTGTGGGCAAGAATCCCTTTAAAAAAAATGGAGTAGCCATCACAGTCAACAAAAGAGTCTGAAATGCAGTACTTGGATGCAGTCTCAAAAATGACAGTATGACCTCTGTTCATTTCCAAGGCAAACCATTCAGTATCACGGTAATCCAAGTCTATGCCCTGACCAGTAATGCTGAAGAAGCTGAACTTGAACAATTCTATGAAGACTTAAAAGACCTTCTAGAACTAACACCAAAAAAAGATATCCTTTTCATTATAGAGGACTGGAATGCAAAAGTAGGAGGTCAAGAAATACCTGGAGTGGCAGACACATTTGGCCTTGGAGCACAAAATGAAGCAGGTCAAAGGCTAACAGAGTTTTAACAAGAGAACGCACTGGTCATAGCAAACACCTTCTTCCAACAACACAAGAAAAGACTCTACACATGGACATCACCAGATGGTCAACACCGAAATCAGATTGATTATATTCTTTGCAGCCAAAGATGAAGAAGCTCTATACAGTCAGCAAGAACAAGACCAGGAGCTGACTGTGGCTCAGATCATGAACTCCTTATTGCCAAATTCAGACTTAAATTGAAGAAAGCAGGGAAAACCACTAGAGCATTCAGGGATGGCCTAAATCAAATCCCTTATGATTATACAGTGCAAGTGAGAAATAGATTTGAGGGATTAGATCTGATAGACAGAGTGGCTGATGAACTATGGATGGAGGTTTGTGACATTGTACAGGAGGAAGTGATCAAGACCATCCCCAAGAAAAAGAAATGCAAAAAGGCAAAATGGCTGTCTGAGGAAGCCTTACAAACAGCTGAGAAAAGAAGAGAAGCTGAAGGCAAAGGAGAAAAGGAAAGATATACCCATCTGAATGCAGAGTTCCAAAGAATAGCAAGGAGATATAAGAAAGCCTTTGTAAGTGATCAATGCAAAGAAATAGAGGAAAACTATAGAATGGAAAAGAGTAGAGATCATTCGGGAATACCAGACCACCTGAGCTGCCTCCTGAGAAATCTGTATGCAGGTCAAGAAGCAATAGTTAGAACTGGACATGGAACAGCAGACTGGTTCCAAATAGGGAAAGGAGTATGTCAAGGCTGTATATTGTCACCCTGCTTATTTACTTCTATGCAGAGTACGTCATGAGAAATGCTGGACTGGATGAAGCACAAGCTGGAATTAAGATTGCCAGGAGAAATATCAATAACCTCAATATCAATATTGAAATATTCAATTCAATATCAATATTCAATATCATATCGAAATATCAGTATGCAGATGACACCACCCTTATGGCAGAAAATGAATAACTAAAGAGCCTCTTGATGAAGGTGAAAGAAGAGAGAGTGAAAAAGTTGGCTTAAAACTCAACATTCAGAAAACTAAGATCATGGCATCCCATCCCATCACTTCATAGAAAATAGATGGGGAAATAATGGAAACAGTGAGAGACTTTATGTTTTGGGGCTCCAAAATCACTGCAGATGGTGACTGCAGCCATGATATTAAAAGACACTTGCTACTTGGAAGAAAAGCTATGACCAACCTAGACAGCATATTGAAAAGCAGAGACATTACTTTGTCAACAAAAGTCCATCCTGTCAAAGCTACGGTTTTTCCAGTAGTTATGTACGCATGTGAGAGTTGGACTATGAAGAAAGTTGAGCGCTGAAGAATTGATGCTTTTAAACTATGGTGTTGGAGAAGACTCTTGAGAGTCACTTGGGCTGCAAGGAGATCCAACCAGTCAATCCTCAAGGAAACCAGTCCTGAATATTCATTGGAAGGACTGATGCTGAAACTGAAACTCCAATACTTTGGCCACCTGATGCAAAGAACTGACTCTTTGGAAAAGACCCTGATGCTGGGAAAGATTGAAGGCAGGAGAAGAAGGGGATGACAGAGGATGGGATGGTTGGATGACATCACCGACTCGATGGACATGAGTTTGAGTAAACTCCAGGCGTTGGTGATGGACAGGAAGCCTGGCATGCTGCATGAGGTAGCAAAGAGTCGGACACGACTGAGAGACTGAACTGAACTGAAGGTGAAGAAAAAACTTTTCTCTTTAAGGAGATATAGCAAACCATAATCGGAGAAGGCAATGGCACCCCACTCCAGTTCTCTTGCCTGGAAAATCCCATGGACAGCGGAGCCTGGGTAGGCTGCAGTCCATGGGGTCGCTGAGAGTTGGACATGACTGAGCTACTTCACTTTCCTTTTTCCTTTCATGGATTGGAGAAGGAAATGGCAACCCACTCCAGTGTTCTTGCCTGGAGAATCCCAAGGACGGGGAAGCCTGGTGGGCTGCCTTCTGTGGGGTCGCACAGAGTCGGACACGACTGACATGACTAGCAGCAGCAGCAGCATCAAATCACAATATGAGAGAAGAAAGGAGGACCAGAGGCTGTGTGAGTAGGTAAAACAAAGGGGTGTGGACAGAACGGAGTGAAACGCCTCAGAGGGAGACATATCTCTCAGGAAAGTCTATAAAATGCTTAGTCACTTGGAACCAACAAAACCTGCCCCAAGGTATTGCTAATTCTATGTTGATCTATCAGCTGAACCTCTTCCCAGAGAACAGAAAGGGGACAGAAAGGGAAGATAATATTGGCCCAGTTATCCCACTCTTTATAAACCTTCAGGGGCAGCAGGAGCCAAAATGGTCAAGAAGATTAAAGAAGCCTTTACTATCCTAGGCCTCCTACTCAAAGACCAAGTCCCTCTTTTAAGAAATTGATCACTTCCTCCTACAAGTCTCTCAATGCCCTCAACTGTCTCCACCCTTTTTGCTTGTTGGGGGAGGGGGGGAAGGGGCGGGGAGGGAATCTTATAAGCTTGTTACTAATAGCAACAATTTTAACATCATTATAACTTCACTGACATACAGGCTGCTTTCACTCATACCTTAGCTCTTTGGATCCTTACAACTCAGGGGGGTTATTAGCCTCTCTGCTGTACAGGTGAGAGACCTAGCAAAGGGTGTATGAGTAACCCGCTAAATGTTAAAGGTAGGAATGGGGCCCCCATTTTTCTGGCTTTAAAGCAGCACAATATTGTGGTTAGATTGTGTGTTCTGGAATTGGACTCTAGATATGAGCCCTGGCAACATTCAAATAGTTGTGTGATCCCAAGCCAGTCACTCAGTATCTCTTAGTTCAGTTTCTTCACCTATACAAATTAGAATAATTCAAGACTTTACCTTATTGGACTGCTGGGATTATTAACTAATGTATGTGACATGCTTAGTATAATGCCTGGAATATGTTAAGTGCTCAGTAAGTGTTTGGCTTTACAGCCATTATCATTCCTTCTATACTTTGCTATCTCAGGCTTAATGTCAATTTCTACAAAAAATGAAGCCTTAATCTAGTGAAAACCGTCTCACCTTTATAGCATCATCAAACAGAATAAAGGTGGTTAGTTTGGGCCTCTTTTTATATTCTTTTTGTGGGTTTCAAAAGGCACAGAGCTAAAAACCTCTTGGAATCTCTGAAAGCTTAAAATGTAGACAGCACTATAGATTCATAGACACAGACTTCTGTACATAAAATAGTACTAGCCTAGGGATTCTAAGAAGAAGGTAACTTCATGTGAGGACTCAAACACACAAAATTTTTAGAAGGGCTGGAGGCATGTGAGTACAAGAATGATTGAATTCAAGAGCTTATTTCTAGGGCTGCAATTGAGAACCAGGAAACTGCTGCTCCTTCTGTGAGAACTACCTGATGACACTCAGGAAGCTGCTGACTAAGTCCTGAAACCTATATCCAGACACCCTGCCTCTGCCTCTAGACACTCCTGAGTTAGCGGATGACAATTAGAACCCTGAGTCTGGCTGCCACAACTGCCTCATGGCTCCACGATATTGTCTGTCTCCACAAAGAGCACCAGGAAGTATGCATCTGTCTCATTTCCACAGCTCAAATTAGTGGAACCTTACTTGCCTGAAGAATCCTAAGAGCAAAGGGGGCTGGGAGATGTGATTTTAAGCTTTTCAGGCCCTCACAGGTAGTTGGAAAGAGTTAGAAAGTGATACCCAGCATAGCCCCTCTCTTTGGCTTCTCCACATCTGTATATATCATTTGCTATAAAATAAATTATAAATAACAATAGTAAAAACTACATTTTTCCCACCTAATACAACATAAACATTGCATATAGAAACATTAAATAGTTCATCCTTTCCACAAAAGAAGAATCCAAAGATTTTACCCATTGGCTATCTTTGGATGATGTTTCTTTTTCTTTTAGTTCAGTCACGGTCTGCCTTTGATATTCTGTTACCTAAGGACCCAGCTATAAATTTAACTATCATCACTCAACATCAAAAAACAAACAATCCAATTAAAAATGGGCAGAGAAACCTGTTTAGACAGTTTTTCAAAGAAGACATACAGATGGCCAACAGACATATGAAAAGATGCTCAACATCACTAATCATCAGGGAAATGCAAATCAAAACAATGAAATATCACCTCACACCTGTTAGAATGGCTATTATCAAAAAGACAACAAATAACAAGTATTGGCAAGGATATGGAGAAAAGAAAACCCTTGCACACTATTGGTAAGAATGTAAATTGGTGCAGCCACTATGGAAAACAGTATGGAGAGCCCTCAGAAAAATAAAAATAGAGCTATCATACAATCCAGGAAGTTCACTTCTGGGTATTTATATCAAGAAAACAAAAACAGCAAATTGAAAATATACATGCACTTGTATTGTTTATCACAGCATTATTTATGATAGCCTAAATATGGAAACAACCTAACTGTCCATAGATGAATGAATGGATAAAGAAATTGTGGTATATGTGTACAATGTAATATTATTCAGCCAAAGGGGAAAAAAAAAGACCAAGATATTGCCATCTTGTGACAGAGAATGGGAGAGATGACCTAGCCCTGAAGTTAGATGCATAAACAATGCTCTTATCAAGTTAAGAACAAAGAGCTTCTGATGCCTCCTGCTTGGGGAGAAAAGGAAAAAAAGTATTCACCATAATTATAGATGCATGCCAAAGACTGTTGATTTAGTCTAGCAAAGAAACTAATTGGAATCTCCACTTGATTAAAATAATAGGCTTTTATTCTCTAAAGCCAGTCTATATCCATTCTATCTCTGGTGGTAGCACCAATCTCTTTGATTCTTTCCCCTAGAGATACAGAAAAGCTTTTGATTTACTCCTTTGAAAAGTAAGGGCAGTTCCAGTAGTTTTCATGTGGCTTTTAATACCAAAAGAGCCCTTATTACACTTATCATCTGATCCTCAATAAGATTATTTTAACCTGAGGACCATAGTGTTTTCAAGATCTCTAAGGATTATCAATATTTTAGAGTCATTAATCAATGATCCTTAAAATGACATTTTTTTCCAATGTTCAAGTGTCATGAAAATGGCAAATCACTTGGGAAAGTCTAAGAAAAAGATTTTGAACACACTAACAAAAGCATTGCAGGTACACTTTCAAAAGGAACCATGAGTTAAGAAGCTGAGATTTGAATAGGGCTCCTTCTCTACATCTTCTCAACTCAAACCAGTTTCCATTCACTAGATATAAGGATTTTATTTTAGATGTTTGAGCTGTAAAGATAAACAGGATCCCTACAGTTTGCCCATTGATTTAACATGGAAAACATAATTGTTAGTCACCACAAAGGTCCCAGCCAGTCAAATCATTCTGATAATTATCCTTACTCTGCTGCCTACTGAACTAGTTGAATTGTGTTCCCCTCTCCAAAATGTTTACATTGAAGCCCTAACTCTCAGTATCTCAGAATGTGACTATATTTGGAGATAGGGCCTTTTAGAGGTTATTAAGTTAAAATGAGGCCATTAAGTTGGACCCTAAACAATCTGACTGGTGTTCTTTAAAACAAGAGGAAATTTGGACACACACAGAGACATCAAGGTTGCACATTAACAATGCTGCACCCAATTCCAACATGTGGGGCTTTTCCCCATGATTACCAAGCAATTCTTCAATGCTAGACAGGTATCCTAAAATTCAAACTCAGTTATGACACCATCCATACAGAGATAGTATGAGATTCCACAGGTTAAGAGCTTGGTCCTCCAAGGTTGCCCCCCCCCCCAACATATACACACACACTTCAGATGCTATTCAAAAGTTCAGGTTGTCACCTGGGTTCTGATTAACTGGCTATAGATCCAAGATTCCAACTATCCCTTGCTAGGGTTCAATTAATTTACTAGATTAGCTCACAGAATTCAGAAACATTTTACTTACTAGATTACCAATTTAGTATGTGAAAGTAAAAGTGTTAATCGCTCAGTTATGTCCGACTCTTTGCAACCTCATGAGTACGCCTTTTCCTCTGGATCAGACGTTGTAATGCTCCTGAGATACGCTAAGACTGGCATATCAAGGTGATGAGGAATGGTTGGGATGCTTTCTGAGGAGAGTTGACATGCCCTCTCAAGGCAATTGCCTTGTGAGAGAATATTAAGTTGTCCACTGGATACAGGAACAGTCCCAGAGGTAGGAAGGAGAGGCTGCATCGAAGGGGAAGGGAGACGCAGAGGAGTTTGGGTGCTCAGACTACTCAGATTCACTCAAGCCTACTCAAATGTCCCCCATCCCAATTCTTAGTGTCCCAGTGAGAGGGAAACAGGCAGGAAGGCCAGGGGTCACCAAATGGAAGAAATAGGCTGCAAGTGTCTCTTAAAATTCTGTGTTGCTATGACGACACCTGGTTCCACCTGAACTTAACTTTTCTCAAACCTTGAGCTAACCAATCCATTTTCCTTATGGAAATGTTTTTCTTAAGCTATGTTAATGAAACTATGTATTTGCTTTGGAATTTGCCTTTCTTCAAAATGGTTCCACCAAAGACTAACTTTTTTTTCTTTTCTCAAACCTTGGGCTAATAATAGCTCAACAAACCAGTATTCATATCAATTGTTTTATGGCTTGGGGGTGACACACCTCATGCCATCCAATCTCAAAAATGCATACTGTGGGAGAGGGGCCTGGTGAAACTCCATCAGCCTTGAGGTGTCTCTCTTATCTGATTAATAGCTTTCTAACAGGCATAAAACAGCTTGCTAAAATAAATGCTGGAGAGGGTGTGGAGAAAAGGGAACCCTCTTACACTGTTGGTGGGAATGCAAACTAGTACAGCCACTATGGAGAACAGTGTGGAGATTCCTTAAAAAACTGGGAATAGAACTGCCATATGACCCAGCAATCCCACTGCTGGGCATACACACCGAGGAAACCAGAATTGAAAGAGACGCGTGTACCCCAATGTTCATCGCAGCACTGTTTACAATAGCCAGGACATGGAAGCAACCTAGATGTCCATCAGCAGACGAATGGATAAGGAAGCTGTGGTACATATACACAATGGAATATTACTCAGCCATTAAAAAGAATACATTTGAATCAGTTCTATTGAGATGGATGAAACTGGAGCCCACTATACAGAGTGAAGTGAGCCAGAAAGAAAAACACCAATACAGTATACTAATGCATATATATGGAATTTGAAAGATGGTAACGGTAATCCTATATGTGAGACAGAATAAGAGACACAGATGCATAGAACAGTCTTGTGGACTCTGAGGAAGAAGGTGAGGGTGGGACGTTCTGGGACAATAGCATTGAAACATGTATATTGTCATATGTGAAGCGGAACACAATTCCATGTTCTATGCATGGGACGGATGCTCGGGGCTGGGGCATTGGGATGGCCCGGAGGGATGGGATGGGGAGGGGGGTGGGCGAGGGGTTCGGGATGGGGAACGCATGTGAACCCATGGCTGATTCGTGTCAATGTATGGCAAGAACTACTACAATATTGTAAAGTAATTATCCCCCAACTAAAATAAATTTATTAAAAAAAACAAAAAAACAGCTTGCTAAAACTAGCAAGTGGAGGCACTCTCCATCCCCCTTCTGATGTCTATGTCAGAATCTTTCTCTGTCCTTTTTCACTTTAATAAAACTCTGCTACACAAAAGCTCCTGAGTGATCAAGCCTAGTTCCTGGTCCTGATGCTGAATTTTCTTCAGAGATCATGAATCCGACACCGTTTACTGTAAGATATCGCCAGTAATGACGCTGAAAAAAGAAGACTTGGAAAGGCTGTGAATTCAACTTTTGCTATAATTTAGCAAGTCAAAAGAGCAGATTGCAGTATTATCAGCCTGCAACTTTAATAAATTTTTTTAGAGGAGCCACAGAAAATTACTGATCACAGCCACACCATCCCAGTCTTTGCATTTCTTGTTCCTATCATAGAAGTCTCTAGTGGAAATCACTCAGTCTTCCAGAGCCTGCATACCATGGGCACTTTTTCCCTGGGGACCCAAGGTTCAAGCACTTGCCACTGTATGCCACTGACTACCAGGATACAATCACCTGGTAATGCCAGAAATGTCACTGCCTTTAAAATCCTACCAAGTCAAATAATCAATCCAAATTTTCATCAGTCAGAATTTAGGCCAAAAACTAGACTTATTAGGTTGAGGCAAACATAATTTCAGTTTTTGCATTGCCAAATTTGCCATTCAGTTCAGCTCAGTTCAGTTGCTCAGTCATGTGCGACTCTTTGCAACCCCATGAACCACAGCACGCCAGGCATCCCTGTCCATCACCAACTCCCAGAGTCCACCCAAACCCATGTCCATTGAATCGGTGATGCCATCCAACCATCTCATCCTCTGTCATCCCCTTCTCCTCCTGCCCTCAATCTTTCCCAGCATCAGGGTCTTTTCCAATGAGTCAGCTCTTCGCATCAGGAGGCCAAAGTATTGGAGTTTCAGCTTCAACATCAGTCCTTCCAGTGAGCACCAGGACTGATCTTTACGATGGACTGGTTGGATCTCCTTGCAGTCCAAGGGACTCTCAAGAGTCTGTATGTGCCCAATATGTTACTGGAGATCAGTGGAGAAATAACTCCAGAAAGAATGAAGCCAAAACAAAAACAACACCCAGTTGTGGGTGGGACTGGCAATAGAAGCAAGGTTTGATGCTGTAAAGAGCAATATTGCATAGGAACCTGGAATGTTAGGTCCATGAATCAAGGCAAATTGGAAGTGGTCAAACAGAAGATGACAAGAGTGAACATCAACATTCTAGGAATCAGAGAACTAAAATGGACTGGAATGGGTGAATTTAACACAGATGACCATTATATCTACTCCTGTGGGCAGGAATCCCTTAGAAGAAATGGAGTAGCCATCATAGTCAACAAAAGAGTCAGAAATGCAGTACTTGGATGCAATCTCAAAAATGACAGAATGATCTCAGTTCATTTCCAAGCCAAACCATTCAATATCACGGTAATCCAAGTCTATGCCCTGATCAGTAATGCTGAAGATGCTGAAGTTGAACAGTTCTATGAAGACCTACAAGATCTTCTAGAACTAACACCAAAAAAGATGTTCTTTTCATTATAGGCAACTGGAATGCAAAAGTAGGAAGTCAAGAAACACCTGGAGTAACAGGCAAATTTGGCCTTGGAGTACAGAATGAAGCAGGGCAAAGGCTAATAGAGATCTGCCAAGAGAACGCACTGGTCATAGCAAACACCCCCTTCCAACAACACAAGAGAAGACTCTACACATGGACATCACCAGATGGTCAACACCGAAATCAGGTTGATTATATTCTTTGTAGCTAAAGATCGAGAAGCTCTAGACAGTCAGCAAGAACAAGACCGGGAGCTGACTGTGGCTCAGATCATGAAATCCTTATTGCCAAATTCAGACTTAAATTGAAGAAAGTGGAGAAAATCACTAGACCATTCAGGTATGACCTAAATCAAATCCTTTATGATTATACAGTGCAAGTGAGAAATAGATTTGAGGGATTAGATCTGATAGACAGAGTGGCTGATAAACTATGGACAGAGGCTGAGACATAAACCTGACTGATAAACTATGTACAGAGGCTGAGACATAAACCTGACAGAGGTTCATGACATTGTACAGGAGACAGGAATCAAGACCATCTCCAAGAAAATTTGCCATTGGATATTAGCAAATTCTGAAATGTGGTTTAAATATCATTTTAATGTGCATTTCTTGCTTATTTTTTTTAATAATGACTTATCGCTTGCTATTTATTTTACACATATTTTAGACGATGGAAATGATGTTAGACAAAAGCCATATTTGAGCAATTTTTTTTTTAAGTTCAAAATGGGTCGTAAATCAGTGGAGACAACAAGGCATTTGGCCCAGGAACTGCTAACGAACTTACAGTGCAGTAGTGGTTCAAGAAGTTTTGTAAAGGAGAAAAGAACCTTGAAGATGATGAGTGTAGTGACTGGCCATTTGAAGTTTACAATAACCAATTGAGAGCAATCATCAAAGCTGATCCTCTTACACCTGCAAGAGAAGCTGCCAAAAAACTCAACATCAACCATTCTATGGTTGTCCAGCATTTGAAGCAAATTGGATAGGTGAAAATCTCGATAAGTGGATGCCTCATGAGCTGAGCAAAAATTATGAAAAAAAAAACATTGTTTTGAAGTGTTGTCTTCTCTTATTCTTTGCAACAACGAACGATTTCTCTATTGGATTGTGGTGTGTGATGAAAAATGGATTTTATACAACAACCTGCAATGATCCAGCTCAGTGGTTGGGCCAAGAAGAAGCTCCAAAGGACTTCCAAAAGCCAAACTTGCACCAAAAAAATTCATGGTCACTGTTTGGTGGTCTACTGCTGTCCAGTCTGATCCAGTACAGCTTTCTGAAACCCTGTAAAGGGATCTGAGAAGTATTCTCAGCAAAATAATGAGATGCACTAAAAACTGCAATGCCCAGAACCAGCATTGGTCATCAGAAAGGGCCCAATCCTCTGTGACAATACCCAACCACACCTCACACAGCCAAGACTTCAAAAGTTGAACGATAGATTACGAAGTTTTGCCTCATCTACCATATTCACTTGACCTTTTGCCAACTGACTACTACTTCTTCAAGCATCTTGACAACTGTTTCAGGGAAAACCCTCCCACAAACAGCAAGAGACAGACAATGCTTTCCAAGAGTCTGTCGAATTCTGAAGCATGGAGTTTTACGCTACAGGAGTAAACAAATTTCTCATTGGCAAAAATGTATTGATTATAATGGTTCCTATTTTGATTAATTTTAAAATGTGTTTGATCCTACTTATAATGATTTAAAATTCATGATCCAAAATCACAATTACCTTTGCACAAACCTAATAATATTTTTAACAGATTGGAACTTCATATAGAAAATCAGACATTTACAAAGCCCTGATAAAAGCTGGAGTATCAGGAGTCAGGGTGATGTCACTGGAGATTTTGAAGTTAGGAACACAGTACTGAAGCTCCATTCATGAATCAAAAAATTGCCACTATTAGTTCCACAACTCTCTTTTGACACCCCCATAGAAAGCTATGACTGACTCTGAAACACTGATCCAAGCATTATAGCTGCCTTCCTACACTCACATCTCCATGATCTTGCTTGCCAGCTAAAATGGCACCAGGAATATGATCTCTGCCTCACTTCCACATTCCTAATTTCAAATTTCTCAAATATCCAAATTTCTCTCATGCTGCTGTCACAGCATAATTTTCTTCCAGTACCACAGCCACAACATATTCTTTTAAAAATGTATATTTAATTTTCCAACCTGTGTAATTCAGGAAGGCACATAAGAATGACCAGGACACCTGAGTCACAACTGACTAAATCCAGCAGAATTTCAACCACCTAGTTTTCCTGGTCATCCAGAGGTTCTCTTCAACCCAGCAGGATAGCTGCTGCCTTCTCCACAGCATCATCTTATCCAGGGCTACCCTGACAAGAACAACAGTCTTAGGTGTGAGAGTTTCTTACAAGTTAGGGGGTCACTGGTTTTTCAACTGTTTTTAGGTTTTCAAACATCTCTTTCCCAGCCTACTTAAAAAGCCTCTTTTGAAAAAAAGAGTACAGTCAACCCTTCACTGGCTCACAAAGTTGCTTTGTTTTGTATGCTAGCTTGCAAGCCTAGACTTGAGTACTAGGACTTATTTTGTGTATTAGAGGAAAAAAAAATTAGAAAGGGGCTACCACAACAAAGCACCAAAAAATGGATTCCTTAAAGCAACAGAATGTATTCTCTCACAGCTCTAGAGGCTAGAAGTCCAAAATCTGGATGCCAGCAGTGTCATGCTAATCTTTGAGGCACTGAGGGGAATCAGTCTTTGCCTTTTGCAAGCTTCTCATGGCCACCAGTCCTTAGCACCAGTTGACTCATGGTTTCACCACTCCAATCTCTGCTTTCGTCATCACACGTCACTCCCCCCATGAGCCAGCACATCTCCTCTTCTTATAAGGGCCCACTCTTAACAGTATGACCTCATCTTACAGCTCTAATTACATCTGCAAAAGCCCTATTTTCAGATAATGTCACACTCACAGGTGCCAAGGGGTAGCAGACACAGTTCAACTTATTACAGAGACAAAACGTAAGTCTTACATAGAGAGTCAAAATAATTAGCCTGAATGTTCCCTGAGAATTTCAAGAAAAATGGCAACTGATGATATGTCAGTGTGATCACAGCCTTGAGTAACCTACATTCATATATGCAGTTATACAAATAAAAGATAAGTGTATAAGATATCAAAATTGTAAACTGATTTAAAAAGAGATCACTCCTAAGGAAAAAAAGAAATTCTTATCTAGATGATATAATCCTTCTCATGGCACTAAAAATTTCATTTAAGATAAATATAAAAATTTCTCTAAAAAGAGATTGATCAATTGTGGAAATATGGACATACAAAAAGATAAGATTTTAAGTATTCTATTTTTGTACAGATCTTCTCTATAAATTCCTAGCTTACAAATCTAACCTTAGTGTACTAAAAAAGGTACAGAGTCTGTGATTCATGTAGTCACTCAACAAGTATTTATTGACCACATACTAGGTGCTAAGTATTGGACCTCGGTATTCAAGTTTAAGTAAAGCATGGTCTCTGCTCCCAAGACACATTGTGACAGTCTAGGAGGATGAATAAGTGAGTCAATACACAATTAGAAGACCATTCTATAAATGCTACACAGATGTTAAATATAGGGTGATATCAGATCAAGAGAACAGCTAAATAACCCAAGTTGCAAGTGGGGTGATCAGAAAAATCTTTGTACCCAAAGGAAGCAATTCTAGAACTGAATTATAAAGAGTGCAAAAGAGTTCACAAAGGTGTTTCAGACAAAGGAAACAGTATATACAGATACAAATTGTGAGCAATAGCTCAGCTCATTCTGTGAACTGCAAGTTCAGTTTGACTAGATTAAAAGGAGAAGTGAGGATGACAGGGGGCAGGGGGTAGGGAGAGGGCAGAGGTAGTTATTGCTAAAGCAAGTTCCAAATTATGAGAAACTTACATGACAAGGGCAATGAAGAAGGTGGTAAACTTAACCAGTATTCACCAATATTCATTCTCCTCTCCTCTGAGCACAAGGAAGACAATACTTCCCACCTCTTGGGGCTAAAGTGGATGGCAGAGATGTCTTTATAACTAGTTCTGATCAATGGGCAGCGACAGAGTGATATATGTCACCTCTGGTTCAAAGCCTGGAAAAGCAGTGTGGCGCTCCACGCGTTTTCCCCATCTTTCCTAACCTAGGGGACATGCAGAATCAATAAGACTTAAATCTTTGCTTTGTGAAGCCATTGAGGTCTGCAGCTAATTTGTTATCATGGCCTAACCTAGCATTAACCTGACTAAGTAAGGGTGCAACTGCAAGAAAATCTCATCAGGAGAATCACTTAAAAAGAACTTGCATTTTAGAAGTATCACATTGGCTAGGAGGTAGAATTTAGCGGGTCCAAGGTGGATACAAGTAGACAAAGGCTATCCCAATAATTTGGAGTCAGCGGACACTGTTTCCCACATTAGCCTGATTTATCTCTTTCCAACTTAACTTTAGGATACCAAGCACTGGGTAATCCCAGGCCACAGCATGACAAACGAGGCTTTCTTGGGCCCAGTCCTCCTCCATCTTCACTGCAGAGATTCCCTGACAAACTCTTGTACTCAGGCAAATTAAAAAAAAAAAGTCTTGTTAAGAAAACCTGCACAAGTAGAAAAGGTGCACATGACAACTTTCCCTAAATTACTCTGAAAATCCCTTCTTTTGTGCAGCACTTACTCCGAACATGTTAGCATTCTGAAATGAATAGAACAGAATAACCAGAGGGAAGAAAGCCCTCAGGTACCATTCACTGTCCGCCTGTCCATAAATTGTTCAAAAATCTGGCCGAGCTCTCCCTGAGCATTACATGAAACATAAATAAGTTACTAAGATGAAGGTACCATAGAAGCCAATATAAACAACCAATATGTTTGGGTGTTTGGTGCTAACAAATAATAAAAGTGCACCACGGTGACACCCTACACTCTTACTGAACCAGCTGGAAAGAACATATATTTGAAGACAACTGCATTCTGGGATTGAGATCTCCAGACTAGTTGGCTAGTCTGATGGTAAGACTTTAATGACCTTGAACAAACCATCCACCTTCAATGTCTCATTTTCTTTCACTAACATAGCTATGAGAAGATTACGGTTCCCCTCAGACAGCTCACCTGAGAGGCTGTAACAGAAGCATTTATTAAGAATTTCAAATCTCTTTCATACACAGAGCCTGAAGTTCAAAGCAGTTTCATATATGCCCAGCCAGGGAGCCATAAATGCATTTGGTCTATACCAAGGGATGATTCTGCCATGTGTTACTGTTGAAAAATGAAGGACTTGAATTAAAAATGCATAACTTAATCAAGAGAAAACTGCTAATCAGTGGGAAATACGCAACCTTGATGTTATGGGAATTTTTAATGTTTGTGTTATTAGAGCTGCCACGATTTCTCATGAATCTATTGAAATGAAAATTAATGGAAGGGGGAAGTTTTGAAAGATAAAATGGGATCAAACTGTGAAGTCCTCGGGAGAGTCTGGCCCTCCTTAGAAGCAAATGCAGAGAAGCAAAAGCAGTATAAGTCACGGAGGCTAATTTTTCAGCTTCTTTTTCCATTTGAAAATTACACATTTGTAAGCTATGTTGTACACTCCAGAGTTCAATAAACCTTACGGTCATTCTACTGAACCAGGGTGTATGCAGTGGTAGACTATAAAGGCTACCTGTAATACAGGTTTGTCATGCATTCTCTGACTTATGTGTAGAGCTGGCAAAAATCCCTAAAAATTTTAAGTGATCTTATCAGGCCTTTCCATGGGTCAATAATTCAGTACAACCTTCCAAACAAGACTTTATGAGACACAGCAGGAGTCCTGTTTGAATCCTATTCAGTTATGAAGGAGCACTTTTGACAATTCCATTAGAATTTCAACGCCAGTAGAATTGCTCAGAGGTTTAGGGCTGGGGCAGGTTTTGTGTATGTGTATGTGTGTCTTTCTCTTCTATATTGTGTTTTGCTAAAAGAAAATGCAGAATAATAGAAAAGGAAAAAAATTGGAAGAACAAAATGGTGTCTCAGTAGCTCTCAGTTGGAACCATCCAGGCAGCCACTGTAGATTTGGAGCTCAGGGACATGGGATTGGAGGAATACGACATCAGCAGCTATCAGGCAGGATTGATTTGGGGAGAAGGGAACACAATTCAGTCCATAGCAGCTCTCCTATTTGGAAGAACATAATTTTAGAGCTGTAAATTTGAAAAGCCTACTTACCATGATAACTCTACTAAAGTGTTTTTGTGGGCACCACTGGTGAGAATATTTGTGTGAGTTTTCATTAGCTGCATATGCAGAGCTCTGCTAAGTTCTAACTCATTGCCAAATTAGTCTCCCCAAGGGAGGATCAGGATCACTGGTTCTGGTACATTTAGTTGTCCTTTATGTGACTCAATAAGTGCTTATTGAGCACCTGCAGTGTAAGTTCAAGGCACTTAGAAAACAGCTAAAAACGAGTTGCAATGCAACACTTCAAATTCAGAAGCTATTCTTCATCACTGAAGCTTTAAAAAATATCTGTCTGGGAGAATGAAAAAGAGTGACAGGAGTAGATAGGCAAAAGAAGTTATCTGGAATCTAAAAAAAAATAAATAAATACAGATAAACTTATTTACAAAACAGAAATAGACCACAGACATAAGCAAACTTGTGATTACCAAAGAGGGTAGGGGAGAGGACTGATAAATTAGGAATTTGGGGGAAACATATATTATACATCAGTTCAGTTCAGTTCAGTCCCTCAGTCGTGTCCGACTCTTTGCGACCCCATGCACGGCAGCACGCCAGGCTTCCCTGTCCATCACCAACTCCCGGAGCTTACTCAAACTCATGTCCATCAAGGCGGTATATATAATACTATATACAAAATAAACAAGAACCTACCATATAGCACGGGGAACTATACTCAATGTTTTGTAGCAACCTGTATGGGAAAATAATCTGAAAAGATTATATGTTTCTGTATAACTGAATCACTTTGCTCTACATCTAAACTAACACAACACTGTAAATCAACTATATGTCAATAAAATATTTTTTAATTTTTCTAAATAAAAAATAAAATAAATATATATGCCCTGATGGGAGTGATGAAACAAGAGAGGATAATGAGGGTGCTTGATAGAAAAGTGGGGTTTTGAGTTGAAAAGGACTAATTTTTACAGTTTGCTAATTGCTGTTCCTGATATTAAATAATTCATCTTAAATGTTGTTATCAACCTCTGCTTTAAAAAGTGATGAAAATAATACACAGAGTACCTTGCTTTAAAAAAAAAAAACTACTAAGCTACCAAAGTTAAAGTAAAACTGGACTTTCTCAGTGGTCAAGTGGGTCTTCCATGCATTGGTCACAGGGCCATACTCTTCTTAAAGCTATAAGGACTCCACTGGTGTGGCCCATACCTTCTGCTTTTCATCTTTCTATAATGATACTTTATGAAGGAGATTTTAGTTAACTATGCAGGTTTGTTGGCAGAAGCAGAAATTATTCAAAGAAGCATGATTCTTTTGTCACTGATAATCTTTCTATTTCTGGGACACAAGAAGTTCCTAGAAATTATATTGCCCCTGAAGTCCTAATTCATCCCAACTCATCCAGGAGAAATGGGACTGTATATCTCAGGCCTAGATTCCAGAATTAGGAAAACAATTGACTTTCTCCACCTAAGTGCATGGTAAATCAGACAATGCTAATGACTACTTAATGATTTCTTACAACATATTACACCAGCAATGTGTAATTCTGGAAGAAATTGGTATTACATTTTTGCCTGTATTGCATTTTGCAAAGTGGTAATAGAAAAAATTTATCTTATCATATTCCTCAAAACAAATTTTCATACTTCCTTTTCATCTTAAATCTTTGTGTATTTAGGTTTTGTTTTCCCAATAAAAGGTCCTAGAACATAGGAATAAGACTCATAGCATAGAACCATGTATATACCGGCTGTATTAAAACATGATTTATTCTTGACTAGTCAAAGAAAGTATAACCTATGTTAGTTAAACGTAACACAGAACATGGTAATCTTTTTTCAATTTAAAAAGTAGGTCAATGTCTGTTACAATTTACTCTTTGTTTTCAAGATACTTTTTCAATTCCCACCTAGGTTATTTTACCATTTCTTATGGTATTTTGTGCTTTATGGAGAACTTTCCCATAGTAATCCCAAGAGGAAGAAATTATTCTTGTTTTATAGATGAGGTTCCTCAGATATAGAAAAGATAAATATCATGTCTGAGGTAACATAACAATGAAGTAGTAGAGCTGGAACTGAACCCAATGTGCCTAAATCCTGAAATGTTGGTCCTGAACTCCCTTCCTCCTCTCTCTACCTCCTTCCTTCTTCCCACCTATCTCTATATCTTTCTTCCTTTCTGTTGCTTAATGATATCTTTTTTTAATTTATAAGCTTTAAGAATTCTAGAGGACTTAAACTTATTTTTCCTTTAATATCTTATCAGAAAATAAGAAGAAAAGAAAAATAAAAAGGAAGGAAGGAGAGAAGCAAGGAGAAGAAGAGGGAAGGAATCTTTCTTGACCCAGCTTTTTTGTCTGGCTACTGTCCTTAGAGAAGATCTTGAGAGTCCCTTGGACTGCAGGGAGATCAAAGCAGTCAATCCTAAAGGAAATCAGCCCTGAATATTCTTTGGAAGAACTGATGCTGAAGCTGAAGCTCCAATCCTTTGGCCACCTGATGAGAAGAGCTGACTCACTGGAAAAAATCCTGATGCTGGGAAAGACTGAAGGCAAGAGGAGAAGGGGATCACAGAGGATGAGATGGTTGGATGGCATCACCGGCTCAAAGGACATGAGTTTGAGCAAGCTCCAGGAGATGGTGAAGGACAGGGAAGTCTGGTGTGCTGCAGTCCATGGGGTTGCAAAGAGTCAGACACGACTGAGCAACTGAACAACAAAAACTGTCTTTCTCTTTATAGTAAAATTCCTTGAGAGAGTTCTCTGTACTCACTTATTTTCAATCCTTCCCTTCCTTCCTCTCCTCTTCTCTTCTACCAAATATCTCCTCCATCGTGCCACTGATACTGCTTTTGTTAAGGCCAGCAAGACCCTCCACATGAACAATTCTCAGATCTCAGATCTCACAACAACACTGAATACTGCTGGTCACTGTCTCTGCTTTAAAACACTTTCCTCACTCCATATCTGAGCCAGTTCCCTGGTTTCCCTCTTTCCTCTTAGGATGTGTGTGTGTGTGCTAAGCTGCTTTAGTCATGTCTGACTCTTTGCAACTCTATGAACTGTAGTCCACCTGGTTCCTCTGCTCATGACAGTTTCCAGGCAAAAATACTGGAGTGGGTGGTCATGCCCTCCTTCAGGGGATCTTCCTGACTCAGGGACTGAACCCACATTTCTAATGTCTCCTCCATTTGTAGGTGGGGTATTTACCACTGGGAAGCCCCACCTCTCAGGTTGCTTTCTGTCAATTTCCCTTGCTACTTTCTCATAAATTCTCCAACTTTCAAATTTGGAATTTTCAGTGGCTTAGTTTTTGCTTTTCTATCTTACAATTCCATCCGATCTCACTGCTACATGTGCCATGTGCTAATGTGTGCTAATAACTACCAAATCTCTGTCTCTATCCAAGACTGCTCCCCTGAACACTAGTCTCATATATCCAAATGCCTATTTGACATCTCTTATTTGGGGCCTAGGGCTCCCCAGGTGGCACTAGAGGTAAAGAACCTGCCTGCCAATGCAGGAGATGTAAAAGACATGGGTTCCAACCCCAGGTCAGAAAGATCCCCTGGAGAAGGAAATGGCAACCCACTCCAGTATCCTTTCCTGGAGAATCCCATGGACAGAGGAGCCTGGTGGGCTACAGTCCATGGGATCGCAGAAGTGACTGAGCATGCACACACACTTTGGTGTCTAACAAACATCTCAAAGGGAACACATCCAAAACCAATCTTTGGCTACTTCATTTCAAAATCTGCTCACCCCATAACATTCCCCATCTCAGTATCAGGTCCAAAACCTTGAAGTCATCCTTGACTTCTCTTTCTCTCTCTACACAAACAATTCACTAGCAAATGTTATTAGCACTACTATCAAAATAGATGCAGAATCCAAATAATTCTTACAACCACCTCTGTTGCCATACTGCTCCATGCAACAATCACATCTTGCTTAGATGGTTGACACAGTCTCCAAGCTAGAAGTCTTGCTGTTGCCCTTGATTGTCTTTGTCTATTGTCAAAACTGCAGCCAAAGTGATCTGCTTAAAATATGTCAGTTTATGTCACTCCTCTGTTCAAAACCCTCAATTTCCCATCTCACCTAGAGCAAAGTCCAAAGTCATTACAGAGACCTTGACACACAATTCAGCCCCCCAGCACTTCTCTGGCCTCATCTCCTTGTGCTCTACCTTCCTAACACTGGCCTACTTATCTGTATTTCTCAAAGACACCAGGCATCTTCCTACTTCAGGGCCTTTGCCCTTGCTGGTCATTCTTCCTAAAATGCTCTTCCCACCCACATAGATCTTTATGACTTGTTTCTTCACTTACTCAGATTTTCCCTCAAATGCCATCTTCTTAGAGAGAGGGCTTCCTGAGCACTCAGTCTGAAATTCACAACCATACACACATGCTTCCTCCTCCAGTTTAGTTTTCTCCTTAATGTTTGTCACTATCTAACATATTGCCTCTGTGCTGTGCTTAGATGTTGAGTCATGTCTGACTCTTTGAGAAACCATGGACTATAGACCACCAGGTTCCTCTGTCCATGAGATTTTCCAGGCAAGAATACTGGAATGGGTTGCCATTCCCTTCTCCAGGGGATCCTCCCAACCCAGAGACTGAATCCAGGTCTCCCACATTGCAGGCAGATTCTTTACCAGATGAACTACTAGGGAAGCCCATCTAACATACTAGATCTATTCAATTTATCTTGTTGAAGATCTTTATATTTAGGATATTCCAAATGGAAAGATTTTTGTCTGTTTTGTTTCACTGTTACATCTCTATCACCAAAAATAATAGTCAACACCCAGTAAATGCTGAAGAAGGTAACAGGAAGGAAGGAGGAAAAGAAGGAGAGATGGAAGGAAGGAACACAGAGCAGTAAGGATTGAGAAGATCATTAAAGCACACATTCCCCCTTCAAGGTGAAAACAGCAACTAGCTCCCTCTTGACATTTAAATCATGGGTGGCATAAGCCTACCCCATTGCTTCCCAAGTGCATTCATGCGTGTACTCAGTCACTCAGTCATGTCTGACTCTTTGCAACCCCATGGACTGTAGCCTGTCAAGCTCCTCTGTCCATGGGATTTTCCAGGCAAGAATACTGGAGTGGATTGTCATTTTCTTTTCCAGAGAATCATCATCGCAGATTGAAGCCACGTCTCTTGCATTGGCAGGTGGATTCTTTACCACTGAGTCACTTGGGAAGCCCCGGTAAACTATGGACCAAGTAGACCTAGATAAATAGAAACCATCGACCTATAAAGAACATGTGGCATCTTCTTAACTAATCACACTTTTCAAATGCCCATATGAACCAATTAAAATATGAAGTGGTTTCAAAAGCTTTTATCTTGGGCAACAAACTAGGAGCACAAGCCAATACTCAAGCTGCTGCTTGACCTCATGCTGTGTTAAACTCAATCCTGGCTCTACATCAAAGTTAAATTGCAGATATACCTCTTCTATTTTCCCAAACTAGGTTTTTATTTATCTTACTGAAGGTCTTTAGTGTCTGGAATTTTCCCAGATGAACTGAAATTCCTCTATCAGTAAAACTACTGCTCACTACCTGTGTTAATTTCATCTCTTTCTCTGCATTCGATAATCCCATCTGCTACAATCCCAGCTGTGAGGAGGGAGAAGAACAAGAGTCTCAGCAGACCTAATGCAGAGACACTGTGGGTAGCAATAGTTCTCACAGGGAAAAAGAAAATGTGTAACTCAAAATGGACACAGTTAGACCCACCTAGTATAACCAGGCAAAATGCCATCCCAATGTTAATCACTCAGATTTTAAATGTTCAGTTCATTTTAAAATTTTGTCTTTGTGTTGTATTTGTACAACAGCATAATGTCCAGTCTAATTTACTGATAAATTCATTGTTACAATTATATTTATTATATAGTGCCCTATCTTATAAAAACAGATCCTGCATCCAAATGCTTATGACCTAATTCCCAACAGAAAGGTACCAGATGCACACACCAAATTTCTGAATATGAGTTTGCAGAACTTAAGGAAATGGCAGGTATAATATGTCATATTGTAGATGTGCCAGAAATGTGAGCTTCTTCTCTGCCCTTGAAGAGAGCAGCCAGGCCTGGTCGAGCTCATCTGTACTCCATTGACAAAGTTGCTCAGCAGTCTCCTCATTAAGAGAAACCACACCTGGTGCCACATCCCTGCCCCCTGCTGCCTTCTGAGGGCCTTCCTGAGGCTCTGGGGAGCTGCTAAAGTATTCTCTTACTGTTAGAATAGAATGATAAACCAGGTTGTAGTGGTTCAGAATGACACTTCAGTTAGGAGAAAGGAAGCCAAGGCTCTAACAAGCTTTGCTCCTTCTCTTAGAAGATCTCTCTTTCTCTTTTTGTTCTCTTTCTCTTTCTTTGTCTCTTTCTCTCTCTCTATCCCCCTCTTCCTTTCTCCTTTGGCACCAAGGAGCAAGGCAGACACTAATGATGTTTAAAACTAATCAATTCTTTACCATAAATAGGCCACAAAGACACTCAGGCAAAAACAAGAAGTATGCTAATGTGTCTTCAGTATGGGATTGCCAGATAAAATAACGGATGCCCAGATGAGTTTAAATTTTAAGTAAATAACACATCTTTTAGTATGTGTCCCAAATATTGCATGATATATATTTATATTCCAAAAAATTTACATGTATTTATTTTTATGAAATTCACATTTAACCTGGCACCTTGTATTATACAAGATATGCTACATCTGGCAATCACATCCCCACCCCCCACCCCCCCAACCCCCTATTTTCCCTCATCCCCTCAGCTCTTTCCTCTGAAAACTGGTTTGAGGAAGGGGACTACCCAATCCAGCCAGGTGGGGATAGCAATCCAGGCAAGCTTCCCAGAGGAGATGAGACCAAACTAAGTCAGGAAGAATAAGCATTATACAGAAGAAAGCTAAGAAAGAGAAAGAGGAGGAGAGGAGATTTCCAAGAAAAGGGAATGAAATGATTAAAGGCACAGAGAAGCATGAAAATCCATGCATGTTACAGACACCACAAATTGTAGTGTTATAGGACAAGGAGCAGCAGTGATGAGAATTACAAGATAAGTAGGAGTAGATCATGGCCAATGTCCCAAGATCAAGCACCTATTGCTGCAGAACTCTTGAAATGTTTTAAGCAGGAGATTGATGTGGTCCACTTGCTTTTTAAATAATTCCCTCTAGACATCATGTAAAAACTACTTGAGAGGAGGACAGAATTGAAGGCAGAGTTACTTCTCAGACTGGAGACAATGAGAAACTAAACTGGGGTTGTGTGAGAGAGGCAAAGAGTTATAAGACAAACTTGGTAAAAATTTATGAGGGAAAAATAATAGAGGATCTGATGAGTGAACAAATATGATGGGTGAAGAAGAGGAAAGATCCAGCACCACCACATGGGTACTCCTTGGATAACAAGACTGGTGATAAAATTTCAAACACTATGAGAGCAGGTTAGGAAGGGAAGTGGAGAGTCAGCTATGAATTCAGTCAAGAGAAGATAAAACTGAGGTGCTTACGGGACATCAGTAAAGAAATGTCCAGTAATTTTTCAACATATAAAGGAAATCAGTCCTGAATATTCATTGGAAGGACTGATGCTGAAGCTGAAACTCCAATACTTTGGTCACCTGGTGCGAAGAACTAACTCACTGGAAAAGACCCTGATGCTGGGAAAGATTGAAGGGAGGAGGAGAAGGGGACGACAGAGGATGAGATGGTTGGATGGCATCACCAACTTGATGGACATGAGTTTGAGTAAGCTCTGGGGGCTGGTGATGGATATCACCAGTCAAGGCCTACTTGACTTCACATTCCAGGATGTCTGGCTCTAGGTGAGTGATCACATCATCGTGATTATCTGGGTTGTGAAGATCTTTTTTGTACAGTTCTTCTATGTATTCTTGCCACCTCTTCTTAATATCTTCTGCTTCTGTTAGGTCCATTTCTGCCTTTTATCGAGCCCATCTTGGCATGAAATGTTCCCTTGGTATCTCTAATTTTCTTGAAGAGATCTCTAGTCTTTCCCATTCTATTGTTTTCCTCTATTTCTTTGCATTGATCACTGAGGAAGGCTTTCTTATATCTCCTTGCTATTCTTTGGAACTCTGCATTCAAATGGGTATGTCTTTCCTTTTCTCCTTTGCTTTTCACTTCTCTTCTTCTCACAGCTATTTGTAAGGCCTCCTCAGACAGCCATTTTGCTTTTTTGCATTTCTTTTCCATGGGGATGGTCTTGATCCCTGTCTCCTGTACAATGTCACAAACTTCTGCCCATAGTCCATCAGGCACTCTATCTATCAGATCTAATTCCTTAAATCTATTTCTCACTTCCACTGTATAATCATAAGGGATTTGATTTAGGTCATACCTGAATAGTCTAGTGGTTTTCCCTACTTTCTTCGGTTTATTCTGAATTTGGCAAAAAGGAGTTTATGATCTGAGCCACAGTCAGCTCCCGGTCTTGTTTTGCTGACTGTATAGAGCTTCTCAATCTTTGGCTACAAAGAATATAATCGGTCTGATTTCGGTGTTGACCATCTGGTGATGCCCATGTGTAGAGTCTTCTCTTGTGTTGTTGGAAGACGGTGTTTGCTACAACCTGTGCATTCTCTTGGCAAAACTCTATTAGCCTTTGCCCTGCTTCATTCTGTATTCCAAGGCCAAATTTGCCTGCCACTCCAGGTGTTTCTTGACTTCCTACTTTTGCATTCCAGTCGCCTATAATGAAAAGGACATCTTTTGGGGGTATTAGTTCTAAAAGGTCTTGTAGGTCTTCATAGAATTGTTCAAGTTCAGCTTCTTCAGCATTACTGGTCGGGGCACAGACTTGGATTACTGTGATATTGAATCGTTTGCCTTGGAAACGAACAGAGATCATTCTGTCGTTCAGAGGTTGCATCCAAGTACTGCATTTCACACTCTTTTGTTGACTATGATGGCTACTCCATTTCTTCTAAGGGATTCATGCCCACAGTAGTAGATATAATGGTCATCTGAGTTAAAGCCACCCATTCCAGTCCATTTTAGCTTGCTGATTCCTAGAATGTCAGTGTTCACTCTTACCATTTCCTGTTTTACTACTTTCAATTTGCCTTCATTTATGGACCTAATATTCCAGGTTCCTATGCAATATTGCTCTTTACAGCATTAGACCTTGCTTCTATCACCAGTAACATCCACAACTGGGTGTTGCTTTTGCTTTGGCTCCATCCCTTCATTCTTTCTGGAGTTATTTCTCCACTGATCTCCAGTAGCATATTGGGCACCTACCAACCTGGGGAGTTCATCTTTCAGTGTCCTATCTTTTTGCCTTTTCATACTGTTCATGGGGTTCTCAAGGCAAGAATACTGAAGTGGTTTGCCATTCCCTCCTCCAGTGGACCACATTCTGTCAGACCTCTCCACCATGATCCAGCCATTTTGGGTGATCCCACAGTGCATGGCTTATTTTCATTGAATTTGACAAGGCTATGGTCCGTGTGATCAGCTTGGCTGGTGTTCTGTGATTGTGGTTTCAGTCTGTCTGTCCTCTGATGCCCTCTCTTAGTGCCTACCCTCTTACTTGGGTTTCTCTTACCTTGGACGTGGGGTATCTCTTCATGGCTGCTCCAGCAAAGTGCAGCTGCTGCTCCTTATCTTGGACGTGGGGTATCTTCTCTTGGCCACTCCTGTGCCACACTGCCACCACTCCTGGGCTGCACAGCTCATGATGTGAGAGAATGACTGAAGGGGAAACTGGGTCTTGTTCAGATGGGTGGGGCCATGCTCAGTAAATCTTTAATCCAATTTTCTGTTGAAGGGCGGGGCTGTGTTCCCTCCCTATTATTTGACCTGAGGCCAATCTGTGGTGGAGTTAATGAAGATAATGGCTACCTCCTTCAAAAGGTCCCATGCACACACTGCTGTACTCAGTGCCTCCAACCCTGCAGCAGCCTACCACCCAATCACGCCTCCACCAGAGACTCCTGGACACTCAAGGGCAAGTCAGGGCAGTCTCTGGTGGGGTCACTGCTCCTTTCTCCTGGGTCTTGTTGCACAGAAGTTTCTGTTTATGCCCTCCAAGAGTCTGTTTCCCCAGACTGTGTAAGTTCTGGCAGCTCTATGGTGGGGTTAATGGTGACCTCCTCCAAGAGGGCTTATGCCATACCCAGGTCTACTGCACCCAGAACCTCTGCTCCTGAAGCAGTCCACTGCTGACCCATACCTCCCAAGAGATACTCAAACACAGTTCTGTCTCAATCTCTGTGGGGTCTCTGGGTCCTGGTGTGCACAAGGTATGTTTGAGCTCTCTGAGCATCTCTGGCAGGTATGAGGTTTGATTCTAAATGCGATTTCACCCCTCCTACCATTTTGCTGGGGTTTATCCTTGCCCTTGGACATGGGGTATCTCTTCAAAGTCGCTTCAGCACCGTGCAGCCACCGCTCCAGCACCATGCAATTTTGTATTACACACTTGCTTATGCCTGATGTCTGTGGTCATTTAACTGCTTCTAAATAGGCACCTTTGGAAACTACATTAGCTCCTTTAAGCTGGCAGGATATGCTGGAGTAGCATGCTTCCTCCATCTTGACTTTCAGATGCTGAAATAATGTACCTCAAAGGCTCATTTGAAAGTGCTTGGTTAATGAGAACATTAAAAGTAATAAACAATAGTTGTCAAATTGGAATGCTTAGCACAGAGTGGAAACAAAGTTTTATTGATATCTCTCAATAAAACAGAGTTCATTATTGACAGTTGTCTTTAAAACAAAAGTCTGATATTTAAACGTTATTTTTCTCATTTACTTGTACTTCCTATGAAAAAAATCAGGTCCCAGACATATAAGATAGAACTGCCCTCCAGAGACAAGTATCCCCTCCACCTAAGGGAATGAGAAAATGAAACAGGAAGGAGAAAAGGATATCATTGGTCATACTGTACAGGTTTGTGCTCTCTAGATAGAAAAAAAGGAAACTGGCAAGCCTATCAATGAAAGGCAACGTGGGGCTAAATGGAGGACAGAAAAGAGAAGAGACTCACTCTCATCATCACCTACCAAAGCCAGCAGAAGTGCACTTTCAAGGTCTTGTACTGTTATTTACATGGCCATTTCTCTATTATCCAGCACTGGCAAGAATAGTGCCTTCCAGCTTATTAAGTAGCCTAACTGCTAATAAAAACTTACACATCTCTAGTGGACTAAGCTGGCAAAATATTTTAAATACAATATGACATTTTAAGTCCCTGAAGGCTGTCAAGTCTCCTGAAGTTATTAGAAAGATAATATTACATAATCCCATTTTACAGATAGAAAGGCAGATACAAAGGGGCTGTGCCCATCTGTGAGATGAAAGAGGTATAGCTGAGTTTTTCACTCCCAAAATTCTATGAGCCTATGAGAACTACACAGATTAGAACTCAGGGTTTGTGATTCCAAGATCTCAGTTCCCTCATAATATCACAACACCAACTAATATATTTGGCTCCTGTGGATTGCCAATATTCATATAATCAGTAAAATGCACTGAGTGATAATTTTACCTTTTACTGATGACAGGAAAGTATAATATATCACAGTTAATATATCACAGTTACTCAGAAACATCATCATAAGGATCAGTAACACTTGTAGGTATATCAAAGAAAAACTCAGTTTTCCTCTAGTTTTTCTCTTTTACCATCACACTATTGCCCCACTTCTGATGCCATATATGTGGGGTCTTTTCCCACAACAAGCAATTCTCTGTGATACCAGCCAAGCAAGAATACTGGAGTGGATTGCCATTTCCTACCAGGGGATCTTCCAAACCCAGGGATCGAACCCGAGTCTCTTGTGTCTCCTGCATTGGCAGGCGGATTCTTTACCACTTGCGCCACCTGGGAAACCCTCAGATAGTCAGTAAAATGCACTAAGCAATAATTTTACCTCTTATTGATGACAGGAAAGTATGTCAATACACCACAGTTCCTCAGAAACATCATTATAAGGATCAGTAATACTTGTAGGTGTTTCAAGGAAAAGCTCAGTTTTCCTCTAGTTTTTCTCTTTTACCTTCACACTACTGCCCCACTTGCAACACTTCTGATGCCAGATATGTGGGGTCTTTCCCCACAACAAGCAATTCTCTGTGATACCAGCTGGGTATCCTACAATTTAACTCAGTTCTGACACTGTCTACCTGGAGATGGCATCAGATCCTGGAGGTTAAGCATTCCATCCCACAAGACTGTCTCCCTCCCCCACTTTAGATGTCAATCACAAATCCGTGTTGTCACCTGTGTTTCTGACCAGTTGAGTATACATCAGACTATATGCCTGCTTGGGTTCAGTTAATTTGCTAGACTGGCTCACAGAACTCAGGAAAACAGTTCACTCACTATTTACTGGTTTATTATAAAAGGACATGATAAAGGATATAGATGAACACCCAGAGGAAGGTGATATATAGGGCAAGTTATGAGGGAGCTTCCATGCTCTCTCTGGACACATCACCCTCCCAGTACCTCCACCTGTTCACCAAACTGGAGGCTCTCCAAACCCATTCTTTTGAGATTTTTACAGAGGCTTCATCATGTAGGTATGATCAGTTGTTAACTCCATTTCCAGCCCATTGTCCCTCTCTGGAGAATGAGAGATATGGGATGAAAATTCCAAGCCTGCTCTTTCTGGTGACCAGACTCCATCTAGGAGTGACCCAGGAATCAGAACAAAAGACATTACTATTACCCAAGAAATCCTTAGAGATATAGGAACTCTGTTGCAGAAGCCAGAGTCAAAGAGTTGAACAAAACTAAAACAAATAATAGAACAAAAGATGGTCCTGGTGCTCTGATCATTTATGAAATTAAAAGAGCTTTTAGGAGCTCTGTGCCTGGACAATTTTTTTTATTCTTTCCCACGAGGACTTCATTCTCATGACCGAATTATCTCCCAAAGGCCCTACCTCCTAATACAATCATACTGGGCCTTAAGACTTCAACATATGAATTCTTGGGGGAAACAAACATTCAGAGCATGGAAATGAGCTCAAATCAAGCACATCAGCAGGACTACATTCTTTTTGAAGGCAGTAGGGGGAAATCCATTTCCTTGGCTTTTCCAGCTTCTAGAGGTTGTCTCCAATCTTTAGTTCATGGCCCTCTTCTCTATCTTTAAATCCAGCAGTGTAGCATCTTCAAATCTCTCTTTAACCTCCCTCTCCTGCCTCTTTATTTCACTTGTAAGGACCCTAATGATTATTTGGGCCTAAATAATCCAGAATAATTTCCCCATCTCAAAATTCTTAACCATATCAGCAAAAATTCTTTTTACCACATGAACTAACATATTCATAGTTCTGGGAATTGAAATATGAACTTCTTTAGGAAATCATTATTGTACCTGACACAACTGGTGAGAGAATCTTGGTGAATCATTACACTATTTAAGAAAAAAATAAGATTCCTTTGAGCAAACTGTATCATTATGTTCTATAGAAATGGCAAAATTTCCTACTTTCCAGTCATTTCAAATATTTAACTGTCTTCCACAATAATCTTAACTTATTCCCAAAGAAATAACATGAACCATAGAAAGAACACGTCTTTCTATGGTTCTTAAAATGTGCAGCCTTAAGCCAGCAAACCTTAACTTCTGTTTTTCAAAAGTCAAAGGCATGACTAAAATCATTGCTCTGCCATGTAATCAAAGGTCTTAGGACAGAAACTGAAGTCTTTTATTGTGATTCTGTGCATTGTCCACAGAACCGGGCAGTAACCTCTACAGAAGAAAAATATCAGAGTTACAAAGAACAAAGATTATCTGCTTTACTTTCCACACTCAGGCAGGTAAAGGAATCTATTCTGGCCTTAAAGTTCCCCAGAGGTTTCTAATTTTTCTGAAATGAACATTTGCAGTGTGTGTGTGTGTGTGTGTGTGTGTGTGTCTGTCTGTCTGTCTGTGTTAGTTTGTTTAAAGATCTTCAGAGGAGAAAAAAATAATTTACCTCAGTAACCTTTTCAAATAGGGAATAGCTTTGATTTTCCCTACAGTGACTAATCTCTATGTGGCTGTCAGAGTATACTATTTAAGTAGAAGGCAAGAAAAAGAGGTCAGAAGCCCATCTTTCTCTTGCTCAGAATAGCAATAGAAAAAGAGAAGAAAATACCAGAACAGTTTTTTACCAGTCTCTTCTTTCTGATACAAAAAATTTCAGTTTAAGGCAGAATGTACTTTAGTCCTTTCACCAATTTCATTCATGTCCAGAGGTAATTTAACAAAATCTTGAAAAATGCACACATGTGTTCAATGAAAAATACATAGACATAAGTATAACTGTTAATCATAATGGCATAGCCATAACTCTCATTCTAAATGTCTATATTCTTCAGATAAGAGATAAGGTGTATGCATGGCTGAAACTGAGGCTCTGGACTCTTAAAACAGGTTTCATTACCTACTATCTATATGACTGTGGGCAAAGGACTTGACCTTTCTCATCTTCATTTCCATGTCTGCAAAGTGTAGATAACAGTACCTATTTCACGGGGTTATTGTGAAGTGCTTAGTGCAATTCCCAGTAACTACTAAGAGCACAATAAATGTTAGCCATTATTATAATCTAAAAGCTACTCCAGAATTGGAAAGAGATATTTCAAAAATAAATATTCATACAAATGCCAAACTCAATCCTGAAAGTGAAAGTTTCTCAGTTGTGTCTGACTCTTTGAGACCCCATGGACTGTCTGTGGAATTCTCCAGGCCAGAACACTGGAGTGGGTAGCCTTTCCCTTCTCCAGGGGATCTTTCCAACCCAGTGATAGAACCCACATTGCAGGCAGATTCTTTACCAACTGAGTCACAAGGGAAGCCCAAGAATACTGAAGTGGGTAGCCTATCCTTTCTCCGGTGGATCTTCTCGACCCAGGAATCGAACTGGGATCTCCTGCATTGCAGGTAGTTTCTTTACCAGCTGAGCTTTCAGAAAAAGTTAAGAGAATGCATATGAATCAGTAGGTAATTAGTCAAATTTTGGTTCAAGTCTTATTTGGGCACTGTTGAGCCACCTCTCCTTCATTCCTCTCATTGAGAAATCTTCTGTGAAAAACTTTCATCAACTGTTTCATTGCTTTGATACCCTGAGTAGAAGAAATTGATAAGGCATAAAAGGACTGAGAGCTGCTAGGTTTTTACAAAAGAGTTATCCCTTAAACATCCCAGGATTGCAAAACAATCACCAACCCCTAGGCATTGGTTCGTTGGTTCCAGAAAATCAAGTAAAACCAGGGTCTTACTGATTTATAACCTGGTGTGGCTCAGAACAAAATCAACATCCAAATGTAACAAAACTGTAGGAAAGAGGCCAGGTGCATGAAAGATGATCAATAAATACTGTTACATGAAGGACAGGAAAGAGGCAGAGAGAGAGGAAAGTACAGAAGGTGGGAGGAAGGAAGGGAGGAAAGAAGGGCTGACTCCTATTCTCCAGAGACAGAAGATGACTCATGGCCAATCTTGGCCCTTCTTGTTCATTCCACACTCCACCATTTCCAGCCTCGCACTTCCCACTCACACTTACACACACACACACACACTGATCCAGAGTCTAGTCTTAAATTTATAGGACTCACCCAGAAACTGATCTTGGGTGTGTGACCCATGCCTACACAAGGTGTTCAAAGTTTCTACAGCTGAATCTGAATCACTCTGCCAAAGCTAGCTTCCTCTGCAACAAAAACCCAAGTCTATCTCTCCAGCAAACAGTCCCTGACTTAGCAATGGCCTATTCACACAAATGGCTGTCATCACTCTTGTCCTATGCTCTATTTTACTGAAACATAAAAGCAGTCTAGAAAACACTTGTGTGCTCGTAGAGAAACTATTAGTTTAGAAGAGAGAGTGGAAAGAAGTTATATAAAGGTAGAGGGAATTTTAATGACTCTCATCCTGGGAACAGATTCCCAGGAAAGTTAATCTGGCCTAGCCAGCCATCTTCTGCCTGATATTATTAAACCTGCCTGTTTGTGTGTTGTCTCAACTTGTTCTTTTGCCTAAGAGTCTATAAATTAGATATTAATTGGGGTTATTAAGCATTCTCCTTAGCAATGCAAATTCTTCCCAAAAAGTTAATAGACTTTCGATAATGAACATGTTCATTCTGAACTCAATCAGATTGCCTTCCTTTGAGTTCCTGGAAAGCATTTAAAGAGTTCTGCAAAAAACACCAACCCAAAGAGATACACGTATCCCAATATTCACAGCAACATTTCTTATAATTGACAAGCTGTGTAAGCAACCTAAGTTGTCCATCAATAAATGAATGAATAAATAAGATACAGTGTGTGTATATATATATTTACACGCACAGATACAATGGGACATTACTCAGCCATAAAAATAAAATGAGATATTGCCACTCGCAGTAACATGGATGGACCTGGGGGGTATTATACTAAGTGAGATAAATTGGACAGAGAAAGGCAAATATTTTTATGCTATCATTTACATGTGGAATCTAAAAAGCAAAACAAATATAACAAAACAAACAGACTTACAGATATAGAGAATAAACTGTGGTCACCAGTGGGAAAGGGAAAAGGGGAGGGGCATGATAGGGATAGCGAATTAGGAGGTACAAACTACTATGTATATAATGGTTAAGCTACAAAGATATATTATAAAATTCAGAGACTATGGGCAATATTTTATAATAACTTTAAATGGCTTATAATCTAGTATGGTTGAGTCCCTTCACTGTTCACCTGAAACTATCCCTATTATTGTTTAGTTGCTAAGTCATGTCCAGCTCTTTGCGACACCACGCACTGTAGCCCCCTAGGCTTCTCTATCCATGGGATTTCTCAGGCAAGAATACTGGAGTGGGTTGTCATTTCCTTCTCCAGGGGATCTTCCTGACCCATGGATGGAACTCGTATCTCCTGCATTAGCAGGAAGATTATTTACCCCCAATACAAAATAAAAAATTTTCTTTAAAAATGGAGTATAATATATAAAAATATTGAATCACTCTGTCATATACCTGATACTAATTCGATATTGTAAATCAACTATCCTTCAATAAGATATTTTATTTAAAAATTTTTATTCTGGAGAAAATATGAAGGCAATTTAGGGACACTGAGAACAGTTTTTTCATTTCTTTATCTACTTATTCCTTCATTCAGACATACTGAATGCTTCTAGGTGCCAGGCCTTGTTTGAGGCACCGGAGAACTTAGTGACTAAGGGTGGCCATGTGAGGGGTGGAGTTAGGGAGCCACAACACAGGGCTTAGGACAGAATGAAGGCAACAGAGTCTATAATGGGAATTTCTGAGAGGTAAAAAAAGTGTTAAATTGAGGTAAGAGAAAGAAGTAGGAGAGTGACCAACAAATTTTATCTGTTTGAAAAGGTTGTCTCATCATGGAAAGAGAGAAAATATTTTTTCCTTTCTTCTCTGAATGACCCGTCTCCAGGACACAAAACATACTACAAATCATATAATTTAGCCATCTTCTGGTCTTATGATAAAAATTCATTTTGAGTAGAAAAGAGACTTACTATTAATCTTATACTCTTTTAAGGTGTTTTAAGATTCATTTTCATTGATAACAAGCCTATAGCTGTGCAACTCCAGAACTATGATGATTATGAATTCCTTTCGGATATGTGTATTGAGGGTAACCTCAGATATTATTAAAGAATATGAGATTGAATCTTAAATGCTGAGCACCAGAAGGTCCCATTCCTGCTACATCACACTTACTGTTTTGTTGTCTTCCTTACTGACTCTTTCTCGTGTATCACTCGTGCCCTCTGCACACCTGCCTCCCACTTGCTCCCTATCCCACCTGCTGCTCTGCTGCTCCACTCCAGACAGTCCAGCCTCTGCAGACTGTGTGTGAAACAGGAGAGAAAGGGAAGTCTGAGAAATTCTCCTGAAAGAAAAGTACAAGAGTTTTAATGAATGAACTTTGTGACATTTATTTTAATGTTCATATATTTTCTCTTCTTTGTTCTGGGTAACTGAGGATGTCAGGTAAATGACCTCTTGTTAGAAAGTACAATGTTGCAATTTACCATCATAAAATGGGAAGGGAAGTTCACAATGGAAGAATGATTCATTCAAGCAGTGATCAAGATATACTTTTCTTACCTTCAACTGCCTTTGCTGTATTCACTGCCTTTGCTGTATTCCCATTCTATTAATAATGAGTGACAATTGATCTATAGGAATGAGCAACCTCAGTGAGGTCTAAGGACAAAATTCAGTCTTCAATTTCTAGGTGAAAGAGAGCCATCAATACACATCTTGTATTATATTTGAGGTGTAGAGAGAAGTCTTTATTCCCAAAATATGTTTCTTATATAATTTCTGATTCTTTGTTAAAGCTCAGTATGGCTTAAAGTCTCTTACTTCTTATATGAAAGTGATTATCCCACTCTCTCAGCTCCAAAGTGTATAGAAAACTCTGGGGTCAAATTTCTAAGTGTAAAGGCCCTTCTCAGCTTTTCAGCATCCCTGAGATGCCTGGGAAAGGGTTTGGTCAGGCTGTTTAAGGGTTTCATCCTCCTTCCCTCTTCCACACTGGAGGCTACTCATGCCTTTGTGGAGCCACCTACCCTTCAGTTCACTTTAGTCGCTCAGTCGTGTCCAGCTCTTTGTGACCCCATGAATTGCAGCACGCCAGGCCTCCCTGTACATCACCAACTCCCGGAGTTGACCCAAACTCATGTCCATCGAGTCAGTGATGCCATCCAGCCATCTCATCCTCTGTCGTCCCCTTCTCCTCCTGCCCCCAATCCTTCCCAGCATTAGGGTCTTTTCCAGTGAGTCAACTCTTCGCATGAGGTGGCCAAAGTATTGGAGTTTCAGCTTCAACATCAGTCCTTCCAATGAATACCCAGGGCTGATCTCCTTTAGGATGGACTGGTTGGATCTCCTTGCAGTCCAAGGGACACTCAAGAGTCTTCTCCAGCACCACAATTCAAAAGCATCAATTCTTCGGCACTCAGCTTTATTCACTGTCCAACTCTCACATCCATACATGACTACTGGAAAAACCATAGCCTTGACTAGACGGACCTTTGTTGGCAAAGTAATGTCGGTGCTTTTTAATATGCTATCTAGGTTGGTCATAACTTTCCTTCCAAGGAGTAAACGTCTTTTAATTTCATGGCTACAGTCACCATCTGCAGTGATTTTGAAGACCCAAAAAATAAAGTCTGACACTGTTTCCCCATCTATTTCCCATGAAGTGATGGGACCAGATGCCATGATCTTAGTTTTCTGAATGTTGAACTTTAAGCCAACTTTTTCACTCTCCTCTCTCCATTTCATCAAGAGGCTGTTTAGTTCTTCTTCACTTTCTGCCGTAAGGGTGATGTCATCTGCATATCTGAGGTTATTGATATTTCTCCTTCAAATCTTGATTCCAGCTTGTGCTTCATCCAGCCTGGCATTACGCATGATGTACTCTGCATATAAGTTAAATAGCAGGGTGACAGTATATAGCCTTGACCTACTCCTTTCCCTATTTGGAACCAGTCTGTTGTTCCATGTCCAGTTCTAACTGTTGCTTCTTGACCAGGATAGAGATTTCTCAAGATACAGGTCAGGTGGTCTGGTATTCACATCTCTTTAAGAATTTTCCACAGTTTGTTGTGATCCACACAGTCAAAGGCTGTGACATAGTCATATAGAAGATGTTTTTCTGGAACTCTCTTGCTTTTTCAATTATCCAGCAGATGTTGGCAATTGGATCTCTGGTTCCTCTGCCTTTTCTAAAACCATCTTGAACATCTGGAAGTTCACAGTTCACGTACTGTTAAAGCCTGGCTTGGAGAATTTTGAGCATTACTTTACTAGTGTGTGAGATGAGTGCAATTGTGTGGTAGTTTGAGCATTCTTTGGCATTGCCTTTCTTTGGGATTCGAATGAAAACTGACCTTTTCCAGTCCTGTTGCCACTGCTGTATTTTCCAAATTTGCTGGCATATTGAGTGCAGCACTTTCACAGCATCATCTTTTAGGATTTGAAATAGCTCAGCTGGAATTCCATCACCTCCACCACCTTTGTTCATAGTCATGCTTTCTAAGGCCCACTTGACTTCACATTCCAGGATGTCTGGCTCTAGGTGAGTGATCACACCATCATGATTATCTGGGTCATGAAGATCTTTTTTGTATAGTTCTTCTGTGTATTCTTGCCACCTCTTCTTAATATCTTCTGCTTCTGTTAGGTCCATACCATTTCTGCCCTTTATCGAGCCCATCTTGGCATGAAATGTTCCCTTGGTATCTCTAATTTTCTTGAAGAGAACTCTAGTCTTTCCCATTCTGTTGTTTTCCTCTATTTCTTTGCATTGATCACTGAGGAAGGCTTTCTTATCTCTCCTTGCTATTTTTGGAACTCTGCATTCAAATGGGAATATCTTTCCTTTTCTCCTTTGCTTTTCACTTCTCTTCTCACAGCTATTTGTAAGGCCTTCTCAGACAGCCATTTTGCTTTTTTGAATTTCTTTTCCATGGGGATGGTCTTGATCCCTGTCTCCTGTACAATGTCACAAACTTCTTTCCATAGTCCATCAGGCACTCTGTCTATCAGATCTCGTCCCTTAAATCTCTTTCTCACTTCCACTGTATAATCATAAGGGATTTGATTTAGGTCATACCTGAATGGTCTAGTGGTTTTCCCAACTTTCTTCAATTTAAGTCTGAATTTGGCAATAAGGAGTTATGATCTGAGCCACAGTCAGCTCCTGGTCTTGTTTTTGCTGACTGTATAGAGCTTCTTGATCTTTGGCTACAAAGAATATAATCAGTCTGATTTCAGTGTTGACCATCTGGTGATGTCCATGTATAGAGTCTTCTCTTGTGTTGTTGGAAGAGGGTGTTTGCTATGACCAGTGCCTTCCCTTGGAAAAACTCTATTAGCCTTTGCCCTTCTTCATTCTGTACCTGCCCTTAAGTATCTTGCAATCCCCTTCTTAATGCCACTGACTGTACCTCACACTTTTGAGTTTTGGTTCCAAAGACACAACATTTCCATAACATTCATTTGAATTAATACTTGTATGCAGCTTTAAAGTGTTCAGATAAAGTGCTTTCATATGCTTTATCTCATTTAATATAAAAGGCTGCATGATACTGCAGCCAGAGTGTATGCCCTGGAGCCCCGAGTTCATAATCCCTGCTCAGTCAATACTAGCTGTGTGACCTTGGCTGAACCAAGGCCAGGTTGAAAGCAGCAGCTAAACCCTCTGTTTGAGTTCATACCCCATAAGTAAGATGGCCTTGGCTTCTTATCAGAGTTTGAGGGAGAGATTAGGTTCAAGAATCCTAACACTCAAAAGGTTCTGAATCATAAGTTAGCTCTCACTCTCCACTCTCACCACCTTCCCATAACAATTATTAAGTCTGACTCTTCTATTTCTATACTTCTTATATCTCCTCTTCACAGGTCTCCCTATATATTCCATTCCCTCTTCCTAGTTCAACTTCTCACTTCTCAGAGAGCAGGGGTATAAAGTACAAGACACCTTGCAATCTTGTAATTCATGCAATCTTGTAATTGAATCTTCTAATTCAAGATGGCATCAAGCATTCATGAGAAAACAAACTGTGTGAGACAATAAATACAAACAAGAAGAGAATGGAAAATCAGAGGAGAGGGAAATCACATCCAGCTCAGGTTGTTGGAGAATATGTAAAGGAGGATGTGATTGATCTGAGCCTTGCTTTCATTCATTCATTCATAAATGTTCATCTGAGAAATGTTTACTGAACATCCACTTTGGTGCTGGGAATAATCTTCACTTCTCATCAAAAATCAAATATAAAACTTCATGTATTAAGTAAGTTTTTAAAGATCCTTGAGACTGAAAATTTTATGACAAATGAAAGTCATTACCTATACTAAGAACACCAGTAAAATTATTGTTAAATAGTCACTGTATTTTTTTCAAGACAGTCACAAATCTAAAAATAATAAACATGATGTAAGAGAAAGAAAACTACCATAGAGGCAAAGGTGGCTAGCAAAACTGACCTCAGGACTAAGGCTGGGGAGGATGCACCCCATTATTTAGGTCATTATATTTGCTTCAGTTTCATTTGCTTATTGAAGAGTCACTCCTTCTTTACCCCTCTCAACTTATTTCATAACCAAGAAATAAAAGCTGAATGGAGGCTCACTGACATCAGCAGCTCCCCTCTCATCCACTAGTCCTGGGTGTTCACAGTCTGAGTGGATTAGCTGGATCCAGGGCCATATCAGATATTAAATACTGTGAAGATCACACTTGTACAGAAACATGAGCTAAAATACTAAGACAGTGAATATCAAAGAAACACTCTTGCATTCAAAAATGAAAATTTGTCTCTTGTTCTGCATTCCAGATGGCCTTCTCATTGAACCTTCTCTTGCTCTATAAACTCAAGTTCTCTTCTCCTCTCCATCCCCCTCATCAAACACTGTCATAGACAAAAAGCTGAAGCTTAGTCAGATAAGGATGAACAATTGGTAACCATTAATATCTCACAACTTCCAGCTGTCCTGCATTTTAGGAAGGAGTAGAACCCTCCAAAAACAATTGCTATAGTAAGCTGTTTATTGAATAAATGCTTACAGAATGAGTAGATTTACTGAAAGAATAATAAATCAACATCATATAGATAGGAGAATCTTCTGGGCAAGTAGCAGGCTTTTCTAGTGTCTGACAATTCTCAAGAACAGCTCTTCAATAATACAGCCACTATAGCCATGGATTTGTTTCCTGTATTCTTTGTTGTTCCAGGTTCTCAACCCACTTCAAACACTGTGTGAGCCTCATGTGCCAGAATCAGTTTTAACAGCAGTCTCTTCAGCTTGACTCATAAAAAAGAGCAAAACAAGGCCAGCACAGCTAATGCTGCATCAAGAACGTAAGTCGCAGCAAGAACCCCATGAGTTCACTTCAGGATGGGGCAGAGGCGAGAGGAGGCTGACTGACGGAGGCCACAGCCTGGGATCTCGGCTAAAATCTTGGCTGGTAGAAGCTGATAGAATGGACCACAGTGGAGACAGAGACCCAATTTCCTATCTGCAATAACAGACTACTCTCCAGAGGAAAGCCTAAGCAATTTAGCAGCTCCTTGGGCACTTTTTGAAGTCCCTGTAGTAATACCCAAGACATCCACCCATGATAAAATGTCACCCCTCCCCCGCCATCACTCTTAATCTCCCAGCCCTGATTAACATTTCTTGGTGAGCACTCCTCATCCTTTACCTGCTTATTGTCTATATCCTCCAATAAGAATGCAAATCCATAAGAACAGAGACTGTTTTGTCCACTGCTGTAGAGCCAATGCGTTAAACAGAGTAAATACTCGGATAAGTGTTTCTAGTTGAAATTAACACAACACACATTACCTAAGACATTGGCCACTAATTCCAAAGAAGCTGAAGTTGAACAGTTCTATGATGACCTAGAAGATTTTCTAAAACACCAAAAAAGATGTCCTTTTCATCATAGGGGACTGGAATGCAAAATTAGGAAGTCAAGAGATAACTGGAGTAACAGGCAAATTTGGTCTTGGAGTACAGAATGAAGCAGGGCAAAGGCTAACAGACTTTTACCAAGAGAATGCACTGGTTGTAGCAAACACCCTCTTCCAACAACACAAAAGATGACTCCACATGGACATCAGCAGGTAGTGAATACCAAAATCAGATTGATTATATTCTTTGCAGCCAAAGATGGAGAAGCTTTATAGAGTCAGCAAAAACAAGACTGGGAGCTGACTGTGGTAAAGATCATGAACTCCTTATTGCCAAATTCAGACTTAAGTTGAAGGAAGTTGGGAAAACCACTAGACCATTCAGGTATGACCTAAATCAAAACCCTTATGATTATACAGTGGAAGTGACAAATAGATTTCAGGGATTAGATCTGTCAGACAGAGTGCCTAAAGAACTATGGATGGAGATTTGTGACACTGTACAGGAAGTGGTAATCAAGACCATCCCCAAGAAAAAGAAATGTAAAAAGGCAAAATGGTTGTCAGAGGAGGCCTTACAAATAGCTGTGAAAAGAAGAGAGGCTAAAAGCAAAGGAGAAAAGGAAAGATATACCCATTTGAATGCAGAGTTCCAAAGAATAGCAAGGAAAAATAAGAAAGCCTTCCTCAATGATCAATGCAAAGAAATAGAGGAAAACAATAGCATGGGAAAGACTAGAGATCTCTTCAAGAAAATTAGAGATACCAAGGGAACTTTTCATGCAAAGATGGGCTCAATAAAGGGCAGAAATGGTATAGACCTAACAGAAGCAGAAGATATTAAGAAGGGGTGGCAAGAAAACACCCCTAGGGAACTATACAAAAGAACTATACAAAAAAGATCTTCATGACCCAGATAACCACCATGGTGTGATCACTCACCTAGAGTCAGACATCCTGGAGTGAGAGTCAAGTGGGCCTTAGGGGGCATCACTATGAACAAAGCTAGTGGAGGTGATGGCATTCCAGTTGAGCTATTTCAAACCCTAAAAGATGATGCTGTGAAAGTGCTGCACTCAATATGCCAGCAAATTTGGAAAACACAGCAGTGGCAACAGGACTGGAAAAGGTCAGTTTTCATTTCAATCCCAAATATAAGTAATGCCAAAGAATGTTCAGACTACTGCACAATTGCACTCATCTCACACGCTAGCAAATTAATGCTCAGAATTCTTCAAGTGAGACTCCAACAGTATGGGAACTGAGAACTGTCAGATGTTCAAGGTGGATTTAGAAAAGGCAGAGGAACCAGAGATCCAATTGCCAACATTTGCTGGATCATTGAAAAAGCAAAAGAGTTCCAGAAAAACATCTGCTATGTGACTATGTCACAGCCTTTGACTGTGTGGATCACAACAAACTGTGGAAAATTCTTAAAGAGATGTGAATACCAGACCACCTGACCTGTCTCTTGAGAAATCTCTATCCTGGTCAAGAAGCAACAGTTAGAACTGGACATAGAACAACAGACTGGTTCCAAATAGGGAAAGGAGTAGGTCAAGGCTATATACTGTCACCCTGCTGTTTAACTTATATGCAGAGTACATCATGCGTAATGCCAGGCTGGATGAAGCACAAGCTGGAATCAAGATTTCAAGGAGAAATATCAATAACATCAGATATGCAGATGACACCACCCTTATGGCAGAAAGCGAAGAGGAACTGAGGAGCCACTTGATGAAAGTGAAAGAGGAGACTGAAAAAGCTGGCTTAAAATTCAACATTCAAAAAACAAAACTCATGACATCTAGTCCCATCACTTCATGGTACCATCACTTCATGGCAAGTAGATGGGAAAACAATGGAAACAGTGACAGACTTTATTTTCTGGGCTCCAAAATCACTGCAGATGTTGACTGTGGCCATGAAATTAAAAGACGCTTGCTCTGTGGAAGGAAAGCTGTGACCAACCTAGATAGCATATTAAAAAGCAGAGACATTACTTTGCCTACAAAGGTCCATCTAGTCAAAGCTATTGTTTTTCCAGTAGTCATGTATGGATGTGACAGTTGGACTATAAAGAAAACTGAACGCCAAGGAATTAATGCTTTTAAACTGTGGTGTTGGAGAAGACTCTTGAGAGTCCCTTGGACTGCAAGGAGAACAAACCAGTCAATCCTAAAGGAAATCAGTCCTGAATATTCATTGGAAGTACTGATGCTGAAGCTGAAACACCAATAGTTTGGCCACCTGAAGAACTGACTCATTGGGAAAGACCCTGATGCTGGAAAAGATGAAGGCAGAAGGGGATGACAGAGGACGAGATGGTTGGTTGGCATCACCGACTCAATGGATATGAGTGAGTGAACTCCGGAAGTTGGTGATGTACAGGGAGGCCCGGCGTACTGCAGTCCATGAGGCTGCAAAGAGTCAGACATGACTCAGCAACTGAACTGAACTGATGGCACTGGCATAGTGCATTATATTCTTGGGTAAGATCTCTCCATCAAACAGAAAATAACCTCTTTTCCACTATTACCAAAGAACTTTGATGAGCTAGCCCACCACTACCTTTTAAATATTTATTGAACACAGTTGATTTACAGTGTGTTTACAGTACTGTGTTAATTTCAGGTGTACAGATAGATATAAAAAGTGATTCAGATAGATAGATGTATTTTTTCAGATTCTTTTCCATTACAGGTTATTATAAGACATTGCATAGAGCTCCCTGTGCCATACAGTAGATCCTTATTGGCTATCTATTTTATATATAGTAGTTTGTATCTGTTAATCCCAATCTTTTTACATACTTTCTGGGAAAAGCTTTGAAGAAGGAGACTTTGTCCAGGAGTCTGTCTTTACTCATTAGACCATCTCCCAACTTAACTGGACCCTGGAATCAGAGTTTCTTTCCTTTTATATATACTTTGTTCCTTTCCCCACATTCATTCCCTTTCTAGACTTGAGAGGGAAAAAGCATAGATAAAGAAGGGTAGCTTAAATCAGAAATGGTGCTGCTTGACTCTACCCATCAAGCATGCTCTGTTAACCTCGTGGTATGATTCTGTGTTAGAATCACGCATCATCCATCCCATTCTCCAATATCACACCTAGGCTGAATTAATCAAAATGTTGAGGAAAAACTTGCCCTCAAAAGTTTAGGTGTCTGATCTCTGGGGTTATGTCAGATGTCCTCCAAGAGTTTTGATTTCTTTACCTCTAAAATGAAGGTGTTGTTGTACCACTAGTCTTCAGAGGGGCCTTCCAGCTCTAACATATATGAGAGTTATTGTCTGAAAGTGACACCAGAAAGTCAGAAACCAGCCTCAACTGAGTGTTGGGAGGCCTAACATTATGTTCGGGATGTGAAAACAGGGTCTGTTTGAAAACTATCTATCAGATTTTCAATTGAAACTCACACTCTCTACCTAAGTCAAATGTCATCCTAGAGCTAATTTGTGAACCTTGATAAAGTTTGGGCAGTAAGATCTTCAAAAATATTATTTCAATGGAATCATTTTATATGTTAACTTTGAAAATGTCAACAGCAGGGGCCGAGTGGAGGCACTCAGGAGGTCCATGCATTTGCCATTTCAAAGGCTTAGCTGTCAGTGGAGGGGTGGGGGGTAGCCTGCTGTGCTCCATGTTCTGTATAAACGTTTCCAGAAATATTTAGCAGATAATCAGGCTCCCACTGGGGCCGTGTGTTCAAAGGCACCACATTGAGCCACCTACCATGAAAGATGAGGATGCCAAAGCTGAGAGTGCTCTGGACTTCAGACTGGGTACCCACTTCCTCTATAGGACTTCTGAACACACAGAGGCAGGGGAAACCACAGAAGCCAATCTTAAAGGGAAAATGCTTTGTGCGCGCCAGAAGAAAATAATGTTGTGGTCGATGTCTGAGTAATATTCAATAGCCTTCCATCATGCAGCATGTCTGTGAAACAGTCTGACAACTTGAGAATTGAAGGCCAGAATTCACTGCTTGCCAGACTAACACCCATCAATTTGAAAAGCTCTGAAATCCTTCTTGACTTTATGCAAGAAAACTGGTCATGGTTAAAGTGACATTGGTCTTTTTTTTCTCCTACATCATGAATCTGAGAATATTAGTTTTTAGCTCTGAATTTGACCAGAAATTCAAAAGCAAACAGATAAAATTAAGACATAATAATTTTAACTAATTTATAAGAGGAGAAATAGCAATATGGTGTTTATCCACTTTCAATTCTCTAAAGAGTGAAACATAAAAATATATTGTACTTTATGAGTACTAACGAGACCATGCATTGATTCGTATATTATCCACACATTTTTTGATAACATACTATGTTCTAGTCAAGCAATGTCCCAAGATTTGAGGATTTTAAATGTCTGAGATCAAATTCCTGTCATCAAGAAGCTTGCAAACTAGTACAAGAGAAAAATATGTACACAAAAAAGTAGTAAACAATGCAATAAATATCATCAAGGTAATAAAACAGTGTGCTGTTGGAGTCAGAGGAAGGAGTCACCTTCCAACACTGCAGAAGGAAAGTGGAGGTGTACAGAAGCTTCGCTACACCTATTGAAACCCACACCTAAAAAAATCAGTGAAGGTAAATATACCTGTTTACTCTTAGCTAATAATAGCTAAAGAAAGTTTTTTTGTTGTGAAACCTCTTCAAGCATCTTTTTTTTTCAGTTTCATATTTTTAGAAGTGAAGTTCTTTGTTTTGCTCACCTCTCCCACTAAACAGTGGATACCACTTTTTAGTCATCTTTAAAAGAAAGTATTTTGAAATAAATGTGTTACATCTAAGAAACCCACCCAGGCCAGTGGGAAACTTCCCGCTGAAACTCTCTCACGCACTTGCCTTTTACTGACCTCTAGTGGGCATGTGCTGCTATGGCATTGAAAACCAAAAGCTTTATACCCAAGATCATCCTCCTCTCAATTGTATTCAATGAATTCCTTCATCTATGTTCCCGTTCTCTGCCCAGATACTTACTTTTTCCACTCTCTTTTTATGTAACTGTCAGCACAAACTTGGATCCAATGCAAGATCATGATTAGAAAATATCCCTCCACACATGGAAGTATAAATAAGAAACTTTTTCCACATAGGCCTGATTTCAGAATTATCTTACACAAGACAGTGGATCTTAATGCTAATTATTAGAGCAGAGAATCCCATGGGGTTTCAGCCAGAAATTGTATAAAAAAAAAACTTTCTTTTTATACATCTTCCTTTCCAAACAACTAATTTTCCTACCCATCCTTATCTTGCCTGAAAGAAAATTAGATTCAGCCCAACTTTCAGCTCAAGAGTTTATTGCTAAACAAAAAAATGCTCCGTGTGATTTGTGAGGCAATTGAAAGGGGAAAACTCCCTCATCTAATACCCACCAGACACCAGCTCCTTTGTTCCTCTGTACCATTTCTCCTGAACTGCTTTCCATAAAGAAGAAATAAACTTGATCTAGTAAGGCGTTAATAGATTTGATTAGATTTGTACGGCAAAGCACTGGGTCATTGTGTCAGCGAGGGTATTCTAAATGTTAATGTGTGGGCTGCTCGCCACTCAACAGATTGGAAGCTGAGACAAGACTATGATAAAGACCTCAGCGTCACAATTTTGCACGACCTGAAAATAGATAGAACCCTTAAAATAATGATAATATAGTAACTTTTTTAAACTGAGGCAAAGAAAAAAGCAGCATATGTAGGAATCACAGAACTCAGGTCAACCAAAGGCTAGAAAAATAAATCTACAGTGACAAGACTGGGACTACTTGTAGGACCAATGGGTACCAGGTAATATCAAGACCCTAGTTCATGTCACAACTGAGTGACTAAGCACAGCACAGCACGTGTATAAATACATCCCCTTCCTCCCATCTGACTGGTACTTTGAGCATAGTTCAGTCTAGCTAATGGGTAATCTCCAAATGGTCTCAGCCTAGAAAGTAGTTTCCCCTCAGCAGTCTAATTACAACTCAACAAATCCTTAACATAGGAAAGAAGGGGTGTGCTGTGGGTACATCACAACTTAGTAGAGCTTTGCCCCAGGGATTTTGCCATTCAGTAGAAAAGCTGACAGTAAATTTTTGTCTGTCTGACGTCAAGCATAGCCTTGCTCCCACTTTCGGTGATATAACAGCGGGTAGATATAAAGTATAGATCAGTGCTCCCAAATAGATATAAGACAACCTTTATATAGGTATAACGTTTTTAGCCCATTATTTAAAAACCCACTGTGGTTGCAGCTCTGAAAGGAAGAACTGCATTTTAACTAAGGGTCTTAGCAAATTAAACCTGAAAAAGCCTTTATGAAGATCTTAGGTCCCAGAGATACTCACCCTTTGACAGATTATTGAGTAATTATGGCTCATTATGTTGAAAGGAAGGCAGTTTGGTGAATGGCTTAAAAGGAAAGAGACCTTTCTGACTGATTAAGGAAAAAATGTGAATTCAAAGTCCTACAAAAGAAATCAAGAGATACACAAGTCACTTGCTTCCTTTTGGCTTTAGAGGCAAAGAATATAATATACTCTTCCACCCCAATAGAACCTCCTATTACATTTTGTTATATTTAAGCTCAATACAGATAACCCAAGTCTTTGCACAGGACCACTGCTGGATTAGCCAATAAACTAACAATGTGCTTAAGGTCCAAGCAAAACATGAGCACCAACAGGAAAGAAAGATTTATGAATTCACAGAGAATTTAATATGTGATATTTCAAAATAAGGACCAGAAGTTATCATTATTATTAGCAACATAGTATAATTGTTAAGAGAATGAACTCTAGAGTCAGTCCACCTAGGACCGCGTCACAGCTCTACCATAAACTATCAAATGAGCATAAAAATAGTGCCTATGTCATAGGTTTGCCATGAGAAGTGGAATGAATTAATGTATGAGGAGCACTTAGCAGAGTGTTTGACTCTCAAATGCTGTGTAAGCTTGCAATTATTATTCTGCAGTTCAAATATTGTTTTTTAATTTCAGTCCAAAAGGGTGAAAAGGAGGCATAGCCTCAAAACCTTACTTTGCTTAGAACTTCTAAAGTCAGACACTGCCTTGCCCAGGATAATGACACATTCAGACTCTAAACATAGTGAACATTTTCTTGAAACCCATTGAAATGAAAGGAAAAATTCTTAAAATCACAAAGATTTTTCAGCTCTAATGTGCCTATCTTGATCCAACAGAAAAGTCATACACTTTAATAGGACAATAATTAATATTTATAGTATAACAACAGAACCGATTCGCACTGAACCTTATTTGGAGGTATCAAACAGGTACCAAACACTGGACAAATCATAGTCCACATAAGGACAGTGCATCCACACTCTCTTATGAACAGACTTTTCCAATCTTGCACCTGTGGGGCTATTTCTACGACTTATTATGGAATTATTTAGGAGAAAGAAACTTGGCCCCTGGGGAACTGTTTCTTCTTGGGTAATTAACCAATACAAAGATGATTGGAGACCATCAGGTGTGAACTGACTCTTGGCCTATGGCCAGACCAGGTGAAATTCAAAGTGAGTTTCCCTCCTTGGTGTTGAACACAGGTGGAATTCAGGGTAACAAAGCCAGCACTGCCTTCCAAGACCTGGCATTGATGATTGAAAGCTAGAAATTCATACATGCTTCATGATAATGGTGAGCAGAACAATTGCATCAACAATAATGGTGAGCAGAACAAGAATACACTATTTCTTCCCTGCAGACTCATTCAAAACAAGTCTATTCTCTCTTTCCTACTCAAATGAAGATACCTGTCCTTAGAAAGACACACCTCCTCCTTTTGGCCATTTCTGACATGCTTGTTATTGAGTCCTTCAGCCATCTCTGACTTAGTCTGTTTAGAAAAAGTTCTAATGTTTCTGTATTTTTTTAAAAGTATGATACTGTGATCTGAATGTGACTCTCTAAAGATAAATAAAGGAAGACACTCTACCCTCATTTTGTGTCACAGAGTTCTAAAAACCCTGACTTTGCTTGAATTGACAATTTTTAACCATTTGCATACAAAGTTAACTGTTGATTAAAATTCTAAGATGTTTTTAGTAATTCTGGTGCTCCTGTCCTTAACACTGGTGTTTTAAATAACCATGGGGATTTCTTTAATCCAAGTTCTGAAAGCTCAAGTTCTAAAAACCAGTTTTGAAAATCCAGATTAATTGCATAACATTCTGAACCTCAATTTCATCTTAAAGTGAGATTATAGTTTCTCCTTTCAGAGCTGTATTAATTTGTTTAGGTTGTCATAACAAAGTACCACAGACTGAGTGGTTTAAACAATGGAAACTAATTTTCTCACAATTCTGGAGGTCCAAAATCGAGGTATTGACAGTGTTGGTTTCTTTTAAGGCCTCTCTCCATGACTTGTAGATGGTCACTGTCTCCCTGTGTCTTTACATGACCATCCCTCTGAGTAGGTCTGAGTCCTAATCTCCTCTTTCATAAGATTACCAGTCATATTGGATTAGAGCCCACCCTAATGACCTCATTTAGCCTTAATTACTTCTTTAAAAACTTTCTCCAAATACAGTCACATTCTGAGAAACCTCAGATTAGAACATCAATTTGAGGAGATGAGACACAATTCAGCCCATAACAAAGCTGACTGTGTAATGAAAGGGTATAGTGCTGGAGTCATATGGAGCAACCCCTCCGTAACTGCTTGTCAAATGCCTGAATTAGATAATGGCATTCCTTCCCCAACCTTTGATAAACTCTTCTCTAATTTGTTTTGTTTCTTGTTGCTGTTGAGGGTAGGGATCAAATCCTAATTATTCTTAAATGCCTGTAAAGAAATTCCATTGACTCATATAAATAGTTGATCAAGAAATCCCTCTTAAATGTAATTGAAATAAATTTAACAAATTTAATTGCATCAACTGAATGTTCTCCTTGCCAGAGGAAAGAAACTAAGAGCCATTACAAAGACCCTTATTCCTATCCATGCTCCAGTTCTTCTTTGCTTCTATTACATTTATTTTCCATTCTTTCCTCTTCCACAGCCCCTGCTGCTGTTCCTCCTTGTCATGTCCTACAATAGAGCAAGCTTATCAAACATCTCCCCATCTCCTAACCTCTCTGTAGCCATTGCTTTTCTCCTTCCCCATGCACTTGCCAGTATGTTGAGTTGCTCTGTGTTGATGATCAGTGGCTAATTTCCTTTTTATAAGGAATAAAGAAACCCTTAATTGCCTCTTGCAATACCACTGGCATAATCCTGACACTAACACATCACAATGAACAGGAGGCCCATTAATAAACATGCAGTGCTGTGAAGAATTTCACTGATCCCTCTCCAGGTCATTAAATCTATACATGTTTGATGGGCAATAAAAGAGAAATGTAGAATGATAATGGCAGCTGTAGGAGGCTGCTGCTCTCCTAGTCTGCCTTAACCACAAGAAAAGACAGGAAATGATCCATGTATTTTTTTAAATATGTATATATTCTACTCATTATTACTAATTTTGAATGCCTATGCATATTTCACAGGCAACTGATTCATAAATAAAACTTGAAGCAGGAACATGGAATCCAGTTTGATTAAACAAGAAGGAGTGATGTGCTCTAACGAAAAGTTTTTGTGTTGGGGAGACTTGGAGGGCAGGTGCTAATCATAGCCCATTTATGCTTGTCACTTTCATGGTATAAATAAAGGATGTTGCCATGCGTCGATAAGCGAAGTAAGATCCTAATTCCAGAAACAAATCATCAAGCAAATAAAGATAAAACAGACTTACAAGTTCATTTTTTAAAGCTAAGAATCAAAGGAATAATTCATATTGTATAAGACAGGTTGAAATTACTTTAGACATTTTATTTCTATTTCTTATCTCACAGATAAAGTTAAACATAGACTATATATCATAAAATAGAATGTTTAAAACACCTAATGCTAAAAATTGGCAAACTCTGTCACAGTCCACAGTGAGGGCCAGCATTGAACTAACAGCCAAAAACACTGCAGTAAACCTTTGGCCAATTGAACAGTCAATGTTTGTGATTTATATACTCTTCAGCAATCACAAAGTTCCATGATTTACAGTAATTTTTAATTTTGCTGAGACTGAATTTGAGTCACATCACCCCTCCCCTGCCACAATTCTAATAGATTGAAATAAATCACAGAACGGGTGAATTTACCTGGCCACTTGACATTTGTTATTTTTCAACCCCAACATTCTTTTTGTTATTCTCCTACTAGAGCGACTCTCACAAAATACATTTTTTAAAAAAGATAACAACTTAATGGGAGTTAGGGGAATGTAGTTTATACCAGATCTGACCCTGAAGAGAAATTCAAATGATACGGGTAACAATGGAGTGTTGAGAAAGAGGTAACGTTTGCCAGTAAATTACAATTTTGATGGATGACACTTAATCTAAGTAAAGTCTGAATTTGGCTGAAGATTGACATGAATGCACTCACTCTAGCCATTATTTTAAACTCAAAAAGATGAAACCTGAAACTATTTGAGTGGAAGCTTGAGTGGGAATAAAGGTGATTTATCCAAGTTAGAGAGAACACTGGCAGGTCCCACACATAACCTCTGGAGCCAGATATCCTGGATTGTTCCAAACTCCATCACTTTTTATTGGGAGGGCTATTGTAATACTGTGAACACAGCTTATACGATAAGAGATATCATTTAAAACCACCGACCCTGATTCACTGAAACTCCAGTTGCCAGTTTTAAGGATATTATGCAGACATTGTTTTTGCTTTTCCCATATCCCATCAGTCACCTGCAACTTTGCTGGCTGGTTTCCATATACCAATGACTGAGGCCCCCACCTCAAGCTCCTGGGCTTCTGCCTGTGGTTTTCTCTTGTCAGAAAAGCATTCTCAGCCAGAAAATACCACAGAGGTAAGATGCTCAGGAGCAATTATCAACTAATGGACAGAATATCATAGGTAACTATACTAACTGCTTTCCCCTCAGTGGGACAATTCTGTGTGTGTTCCAGTTTCCTAAAAAGTTCCCTGCAGAACTAAAACCTACTTGTGCCCAAAATAGTAACCTACACATTAATGCACTTTCTCCTTTTCCTGTCTCATTTCCCTGGTCCCTTACCATATTCCTCAGTTGTGTCCGACTCTTTGCGACGCCATGGACTGTAGCCTACCAGGCACCTCTGTCCATGGGGACTCTCCAGGCAAGAATACTGGAGTGGGTTGCCATGCCCTCCTTCACAGGATCTTCCCAACCCAGGGATCGAACCCAGGTCTCCTGCATTGTACACTGATTCTTTACCATCCGAGCCACGAGGGAAGCCCATATTTCCTAAGATCTTCCTGCAAATAAAATACATATACCCGGAACCTTGTCTTGGGATCTGCTTTTGAAGACTTCCTTCAGAAGCAATGTGTTTTGCTTTTGAAAGAAATCTAAACTGAAGTACATAAATTTCCCAGCTTTTGGAAATCCCATATTCTCTTTCCCCTCCACAGCATAATACTTATAGCAAAAGGCTCTTGGTCAGTCACAAGATTCTATTATTCTCTTTACATTCACTCTTATCTATGAGACTAAATCACAAGTCCATACCTCTATTTCAAATGTATCTTTGTGGGAACCTAACCACAAGTTGGCATAAAATTTACTTTTTATTGCCTCCTCTTCAGAAATTAAGAACACACAAAGATTTATCAAAAATTCCCATCCTTTCTCTTTGTATGTCTTCAGTTTCAGTTCAGTCGCTCAGTCGTGTCTGATTCTTTGAGACCCCATGAACCGCAGCACGCCAGGCTTCCCTGTCCATCACCAACTCCCGGAGTCCACACAAACCCATGTCCATAGAGTCAGTGATGCCATCCAGCCATCTCATCCTCTGTCGTCTGCTTCTCCTCCTGCCCTCAATCTTTCCCAGCATCAGGGTCTTTTCAAATGAGTCAGCTCTTCGCATGAGGTGGCCAAAGTATTGGAGTTTCAGCTTCAACATCAGTCCTTCCAATCAACACCCAGGACTGATCTCCTTTAGGATGGACTGGTTGGATCTCCTTGCAGTCCAAGGGACTCTCAAGAGTCTTTTCCAACACCACAGTTCAAAAGCATCAATTTTTCAGCACTCAGCTTTCTTTATAGTCCAACTCTCACATCCATACATGACTACTGGAAAAACCATAGCCTTGACTAGACGGACCTTTGTTGGCAAAGTAACGTCTCTGCTTTTTAATATGCTGTCAAGGTTGGTCATAACTTTTCTTCCAAGGAGTAAGTGTCTTTTAATTTCATCACTGCAGTTACCATCTGCAGTGATTTTGGAGCCCAGAAAAATAAAGTCAGCCACGGTTTCCACTATTTCCCCATCTATCTGCCATGAAGTGATGGGACCGGATGCCATTATCTTAGTTTTCTGGATGTTGAGATTTAAGCCAACTTTTTCACTCTCCTCTTTCACTTTTATCAAAAGGCTCTTTAGTTCTTCTTCACTTTCTACCATAAGGGTGGTGTCATCTGCCTATGTGAAGTTATTGATATTTCTCCCGGCAATCTTGATTCCAGCTTGTACTTCATCCATCCCAGCGTTTTTCATGATGTACTCTGCATATAAGTTAAATAAGCATGGTGACAATATACAGCATTGATGTACTCCTTTTCCTATTTGGAACCAGTCTGTTGTTCCATGCCCAGTTCTAACTGTTGCTTCCTGACCTGCATACAGGTTTCTCAAGAGGCAGGTCAGGTGGTATGGTATTCCCATCTCTTTCAGAATTTTCCACAGTTTCTTGTGATCCACACAGTCAAAGGCTTTGGCATAGTCAATAAAGCAGAAATAGATGTTTTTCTGGTACTCTCTTGCTTTTTCGATGATTCAGCGGATGTTGGCAATTTGATCTCTGGTTCCTGTGCCTTTTCTAAAACCAGCTTGAACATCTGGAAGTTTACGGTTCACATAGTGCTGAAGCCAGGCTTGGAGAATTTTAAGCATTACTTTCCTAGCGTGTGAGATGAGTGCAATTGTGTGGTAGTTTGAGCATTCTTTGACATTGTCTTTCTTTGGGATTGGGATGAAAACTGACCTTTTCCAGTCCTTTGTATGTCTTATCAGTAGGTTAATGATAGATGTGAATTTGGGTAACATAATAAATGAATGTTTGGCCATTATGGGTGCATTTTACAGGTAAGCACTGGTCCTAACGATTCATCTTTCTAAACCTAAGAACAATGTTGGTGTCTCTGAAACAGGAGTACTAGCAGTACCCACCTGAAAGAACTGATGTGAGGGTTAAGTGTGATCATCTATAACTGATGTTGGCAATGGCTGTCAAACTGAAGGCTCTCAAATGATACTATGTCATTAATATTATTATTAAAATTTAGAAGCACGGTTGAGTGGATTGTTTAACCACTTTGGTTATTTTCATTACACTGTTTGTTAGGAATTACCATACTACTGATTTCATGTATTTCTATTGTATCAGTTGTAATATTTCCTCTTTCATTTCTAATTTTGAGGGTTTTTTTCTTTGTGTAGCTAAAATTTTGTCAATTTTGTTTAACTTTTTGAACAACTAGCCCTTAGTTTTGTGGATCCTTTCTAATGGTCTTACAGTCTCTATTCATCTCTGCTCCTAATTTTAATATTTCCTTCCTTCTGCTAACTTTGGGCTAAGTTTGCTCTTCTATTTCTAGTTCTTTGTGGTGTAAATTAAGGTTTTTTGAGATCGTCTTAATTTCTTACTATATTATGTTCATTCCTATAAACTTTCCTCTCACAACTGTTTTTCCTGCATCTCACAATACTTGATGTGTTGTGCTTTCATTTTCATATGTTTTGAAATAATTTTTTATTTCCCTTTTGATTTCTCCTTTGACCCAATTATTGAATAGAAGTGTGTTGCTTAGTTTTCATGTGTTTGTTGACCTCACTTTCCTCTCGTTGATCTCTAGTTTCACAGCACTGTGGTTAGGAAAGATAGTCGGCATTATTTCAGTCTTCTTAAATTTGCTAAGATTTGCTTTTTGGCCTATCATATGATATGTACTGGAGAGTATTCCAGGTCCACTTGAAAAGAATGTGTATTCTGTGATGTTGAATGAAATGTTCTGAATGTGTCTATTAAGTCTATTTGTCCTAAAGTGTGGTTCAATGTTCAAAACGTGTTCAACTGCAATGTTTCCTTATTGATTTTGTCTGCACAATAGAGCCATTGCTGACAGTGGAATATTGAATCCCCTAAAATTACTGTATGGTTTTATATTCATCCTTTAAGATCTTTTATTAATTACTCATTATATTTTAGAGCATAGATGCTGGAAGTATATATATTTACAACAGTTATATCTTCTTGATGTATTAACCCCTTTATCAATATATAATTATATATACATTGTATATGCATTATGTATATAACATATAATGTATTATACATATAATACATGATATATATAATAGGTAATGTGTGTGCGTGTATATATATATATATATATATATACACGCACACACACACACATATATATAAAATAACTTTCTTCATCTCTTACTGCCTTTCTTGGCTTGAGGTCTATTTTGTCTGATGTAAATATGGCTATGCATTCCCTCTTTTTGCTTTCATTTGATTGGAATATCTTCCATCCTTCCACATTGAGCCTACATGTATCTTTAGACCTGAAATAAGTCTATGAAGAACATATAGTTGGATCTCGTTTGTTTATCCATCCAACCACTCTATGACTTTTGATTATTGAGTTCAGTTAATATTTAGCTTGTTTATTGGTATGTAGGAATTTACTATTGCCATTTTATCTTTTTGTTTTATTTTGCCTTTCATTGTTTTGTTTTCCTTATGCTTCTTAGCAAATTTATCAACTTTGTAAGTTGATGGTTTTCCATAGTGATTTGTTCAGTGTTTCCTTTTTTCCTTTTGTGCCTCTGCTCTCGATTATTGCTTTGTAGTTACCATGTTTACATAAAACATCTTGTGAATGAAAAATGTTGCCTGCCATATCGGTAAACAAAGGGTGCTGCAGCCATCAAGCCACTACAGTCTCCCCTGATGGTGAGCCCCGAGAGAAGTCAGGATGGAGACAAATGGGCTGCCCACTGCCAAGCCCTGAACCACTGCAGCCAACCCTAGTGTTGTACCCTGACGGGACTCAGGATGGGGAAGAACAGGATACTAGCCCTAGATAGCTAATGGGGATATCAAAGGAATGAGTTCAATGAGTGCAGATTTCTGCACCTTCCCATACACAGAAAAGAGCTAAATGCATTAACCTGAGCTGTTTGATTTCCTTTAACAGTAATCTTTTGATGTTCAGACTACCTGGTTTTTGTTGCAAAATTCCTATATATCCAGCTCCTCCTTACCTTTTTGGAGCAGTTCCTCAGAGCTATCTGAGAGGCTGCCTCCTGGACTTGAAGTTCTCAGAAAGTCCACCAAATAGAACATAATTTTCAACTTTTAGGTTATGGGATTTTTTTTTTTCAGTTGAAAATCTCATAGATAAAATAGACCTTTTTCGATGGAGAGCTATTTCTTTTCACTCACCTATAAAGTTTCCATCCCTTTACTCTTCCCCTGTTTTGTTTTGTTTTGTTTTATTTACCTCTTTTATATTTTTGATGTCACAAATTATCTTTTTATGCTATGATTGTATTACCAAGTTGTAGTAGGTATGGTTATTTTTAATGCTCTTTTCCTTTAACCTTTTTGCTCTAGTTAGTTTAATATACTATTCTTTAAAAAGGTACAGCATTCTAATTCTGACTAGTGAATTATTACCTTAATCATCTTTTCATTTCACCTTGCAGAGCTCCTTTCAACATTTCTTGTAAGGCAAGTGTAGTGGTGGTAATTTCCCTCAACTTTCACTTGTCTGGGAAAGCTTTATTTCATATATGAAGGATAACTTTGCTTAACAGAGTATTTTAGGCTGGTAGTTTTTATCTTTCAATACTTTAAATAAGTCATTCCACTCTTTACTGGCTTGTAGAGATTTTGCCGAGAAATCAGCAAAATTAGACTTATTGGGATACCTTTGTAGGTTACTGTTTTTTTTCCCCTGGATGTCTTTAAAATTCTTTATCATTGACCTTCATTAGTTTTAATATAATGTGTCTTGGAGAAGGTCTTTTTGCATTGAGACAAGATGTTCCATTAACTTCGTGGACTTGTACATCCAGTTCCTTCCCAGGTTTAGAAAGTTTTCAGCTATTATTTCTTTAAAAATGATCACTACTCTGTTCTACCACTCTACTTCTGGGGTATCTATTATTCTTGTGTTGATTCTTCTACTGGAGTCAGATAGTTCTGACAGGGTTTCTTCATATTTTAAAAATATTAGTTCTCTCCTGTTCCACCTGAATCATTTCTATATTTCTATCTTCAAGTTCACTAATTCTCCCATATAACCTGCTCTGTTTCCAATGCATTCTAATGCATTCTTCATCTCATTTATTGAGTTCTTCAGCTTCAGAATTTCTGTTTAGTTCTTTCTTAGACTTTTAATCTCTTTAGTAGAGTAGTCTTCCTGTTCATTAATCTTATTACTGTGATCATTCTATTGCCTTTCTGAGTTTTCTTGTAGCTCACTGCATTTCTTCATAACAGCTATTCTAAATTCTTTATCAGTTAGAGCACAATATTCCATGTCTTTGGGTTTGGTTGCTGGAAAACTCATTTTCTTTTAGTGATGCTATATTACCATGATTTTTCATAGTGTTTGATAAAAAGGGCCTCTGTTGATGCAGCTAAAGTAGCAAACACCACTCTTATTTAGGCAAAGATCTGTTTACTTTGATTCTAACAATTCAACTGGTTCCTTTTGTTTTTCAAAAGATGGTGGTATAGTACAAGTGTTTGGTTTCTTTTAGGAGAGGTGACTTACTACTAAGGTTGGAAGCTACATTAAAAATAAAAAAGAAGCAGGAGGGTAGGGCTCGGAGGTGTGTACTTAGCACCTGGGGCTTTGGTTATGCCGATGGCTTAGTGGGGGTGGTCCTCAAGTTGGCAGATCTCAAAGGTCCAAGGGTAGTCCTTTTACCTCCCAAGGCAGACAGCAAGAGACATTTCTCTTCAGTTCTCCTTGTCCGCCTACTTCCTTTTTTTTTTTTTTTTTTGCCTCCCCTCACTCAATGTAGTCTCCTCAGAGAGCAACTGGTTCCTCCAGCTGTAGCTCACATGGCCAGGCAGACACCCTACTCACCACCTTCACCCTTCACCTCCTCTGCCTGAAAAGTCCTGCTGCTTCACTGCCTTCTCTGCCATCATGTGTTCCCCCCGCCCACTTCCTTCGCTCTTCCTCTGCCTCCATAGTTCAATCCACCTACTTTCAGGTGCACAGATGGATGAATATCTAGGGTTTCCTGGTATGCTGTGCAGAGGTACTTTCTTTCAATTATGGATGCATAATTAGTTGCAAATCAAAGGGGGGAGGAAAAAACACCAACATGATGCTGACATCCCTCTTCAAGATAGGCTTCTTCACACTGTTTCTAAAATCCAAATAAAATTATTTGGATTGCTAGTGGGAATGTAAATTGATACAGTCACCATGGAGAACAGTATGGAGATTCCTTTAAAAAACTAAAAATAGAAATACCATGTGATGCAGCAATCACATTCCTGGGCATATATCCAGATAAAACCATAATTCAAAAAGATACATACACTTCAGTGTTCATTGCAGCACTACATATATAATAACAGGACATGGAAGCAACCTAAATGTCCATCAACAAAGGAATGGATAAAGAAAATATGGTACATGCATATAACAAAATATTACTCAGCCATAAAAAGAATGAAATTGTGCCATTTGCAGAGACATGGATGGGCCTAGAGTCTGTCATAAAGAGTGAAGTAAGTCAGAAAGAGAAAACAAATATCATATATTAAGGAATATATGTAGAATCTAGAAAATGGTATAGATGATCTTATTTGCAAAGCAGAAATAGAGACACAGATGTATAGGACAAACATATGGATACGGAGGGGGTGATGAATTAGGAGATAATGATGCTATGTATAAAACAGATAATTAATGAAAACCTACTGTGTAGCATAGGGAACTCTACTCAATGCTCTATGGTAATCTAAATGGAAAAGAAATAAAAAAAAAAAGAAGATATATGTAAACATATAGCTGATTCACTTTGCTGTAAAGCAGAAACCAACACAATATGGTAAAGCAACTATATCCTAATAAAAATTAATTTTAAAAAATTATATATAAATATGTATATTTTACAAGCTTACATGTCTTATTTTTCTGAAAAGCTCATTTTAAATTGATGGTTCATCAGATAATAGCATCTTAAAAGTGAGTATTAAAACATTTTAATTTAAAAAATATCCCAAAATGAGTATTACAGTGCAGCTGTTAGTGCTGATGACTGGGGAGCCCAAGAAACTTCTATGATATATCACTGATGAAGATGAAGTTCCTACTGCTCTTGATATATGACTGGGTCAACAATATCACAGCCATGTGTGCTAACTGATGTTTTAAGCCAAAAAATCAAATGTCAAGAAACAGACTTGATGTGGGATATTAAACTGTAGCTACACATTAATTTCAATAAATACACTATTTTATAATCCATTCACAAATGGATTATTTGGCACATAAGCAGAAGCCTATGTTTAAATGAATTTAGTGTCCGTAGTCTCCCTGTCAATACCAAGCCATAAGGTAAGATTCTTTTTCTCTTAATACATTGAAATTTTTTATAAGTTATCACTGTGTACATTTGAATCATTTGATAACTGGTGAGAAACCTGGGTAAATTAGTTATTTAATAAACAAAGTACATGTATAATCAGCTAGACTGACAAAACTCAAGGATCTATACTTACTTTGGAAAACGTTAAAGAAGGATGATACTTCATCAAATAATCACACCCACATATTTTCAAAACTAAACAATGGCCAAACAGTTGTTCTACTCCAAATATGCCTATAGATCAACAAACCTCCCATTGTTTATTAAAAGTTTTTCTATTTATCTTATGTGTTTAAACTATGTTTTTAAAAAGTTGTTTCTATTTGTCTGATGTGTTTAAACTATGTTTACAATTGGAAGAACTATCCCTAAAAAAAAAAAAATAGGCTGAACAAGACAACTAAGTCTTTGCAGTTCTCAGCTTCTTTGACTTTGCATGTAAAGTTCTTTGCAATGCACAAGTCTTACAAATAGGTAGTAAGGAAAAGTTGGCAAGTTCCTCAGGGAAAGGAAAATAGCTAGATATGGAAAGTGCTAGAAATAGAGTAAGCATAGCCTAACTAAACAAACTCCAGTCATAGGAAAGTCAAGGGAAATATCCCTGCCTTGTTACAAGGAGAGTTTCTAAGAAAACTCAGAAGGACCACTAAAAAAAATTGACCAAATTCTGCTTCTGAAGTTATGGCTAATACCTAAAGATGAGCAGTCAAACTGATGTGACAACTTTTGACCTTTCTCCATCAAATACTAATAGTTTTAACACCCAAGTAAAGTCAGAACCATTTGCCTGAGTTTGAATCCTGACTCTGCCACTTCCTAGCTGTTGTGATCTCAGGAAATTCACTCAGCTTCTCTCTGCCTCAATTTATTTGTAAAATTGATGCAAGTATATTACCTATCTCATGGGGTTGAAATAGATTAAATAAGTCAACACATAATGCTTACACTGGTGCCTGACACATTCAAAAAACTAAGGTTTTCTATAGCTAAATATATAGATGTTTTATTCCTTTACGTTTGCTTCAATTGGTATTTTCTCTCCTAGTTTAGCAGTGTTTGTGAATTAGCAACCATTAATTCATATTTTAGAGAAGGGAATGGAAATCCACTCCAGTATTCTTGCCTGGGAAATCCCTTGGACAGAGGAAGCTGTCAGGCTTCAGTCCATGGGGTCACAAAGAGTTGGATACGACTGAGCGACTAACGCAATCCTTTCTCTAACATAACTCATATTTACTCTGTAAAATAATGAATACATAATATAGAAACATACAGAATATATTTGCATTATATATATATTAATATATATTCCATCCACTAAAAAAGAAAGAAATCTGCCATTTGTGACAACATGGTCAAAGCTTGAGGGCATTATGCTAAGTAAAATAAAGCAGACTGAGAAAGACAAATAAAAAGCCAAACTCTTAGAAGCAGAGATAAGACTGGTACTTGCCAGGAGCTAGACTGGGGGAAATGGGGAGATGCTGGTCAAAGGGTATAAACTTCCAGTGATAAGAAGAGTAAGCTCCAGAGATCTAATGCACATGGTGACTGTAGTCAACAACACTGTACTGTATACTTGAAAGTTACTAAGAGAGTAGATCTTAAATATTCTCATCATAAGAACAACAAAATGGTAACTATGTGAGTTGAAGAATGTGTTAACTAACTTTGTTGTGGTAATATTTTGTAATATGCATGTATCAAATCATCACACTGTACACATTAAATTTACATGATGTTATATGTCAATAAAGTTAGGGAAAAAGTAATATGATAGAATATATTTTATTTATCCTTTTGCCAAGTAATTTATAACTTTTAAATATTTTGACTTATAGTATATGGGCCTCAATGTCTTTTATTTCTCTGGGCCCCGCAAATGTAATTAGGGCCATGCCCACTTTTCACTTTCATGCATTGGAAAAGGAAATGGCAACCCACTCCAGTGTTCTTGCCTGGAGAATCCCAGGGACGGGGGAGCCTGGTGGGCTGCCATCTATGGGGTTGCACAGAGTCGGACATGACTGAAGTGACTTAGCAGTAGCAGCAGCCATGCCACTGTCACATGTACCTTTCCAGTTAACTATGGGGTTTCTACAGCTTAATCCAAGGGGTTATAAGGTAGACTTGAAGACCCAAAAGGCAAATATCATATCTGTTTTACTCATTGCTATATTCCAAGGGTTAGCAAAATATATCCCATAGGCCAAATCCAGCCTGCAGCTTGTATTTGTACTGCCCATGAGCTAAAAAGGCTTTTACATTTTTAAATGGTTGGGAAAAAGTCAAAAGAATACTATTTCATGAATAACCAAAAATTATTTAATACACGAAATTCAAATTTTAGTGTCTATAAATAAAGTTTATCAGCCACATTGATTTGTTTATGTATCATGCATGGCTGATATAATGATATAACAGCAGAGCTGAGCAATTATAACTAGAGATCTTATGACTCTCAGCCTAATATTTGCTCCTAGCCCTTCACAGAAAAAATTAAAGACCTCTGTTACTTAACTAGTGCTTTTCAGAATATCTGGTACATAAGGTATTCAATAAATGTTTCTTACATGAATGAATTAAAGGATGAATGAAAGTCATCTAGTAACAAGTCATGTGAATCACTGTCAGATGTCAGAACTGTAGCCCCTTTTCAGAGGGAAGGGCTGCCCTTCACATAGAGTAGAATTAAATGTCATAACCACATGCTTTAACCAACATAAATTTTGAAATAGAAATTTGATTTAAAAAGTTGTCTGGTGCACTTGGAAATACAGAAAGTGTCTCCAAGATGCCTCACAGTATAGCAAAACTGTTAAGTTTACTGAGGTCCAGGGCTCAGTGACTTCATGACAGTTCAAGTTCAAACTTGGTTGATCCTAAAGGGAACCAGAGAGAATCATCTCAGGAACAGGATGCAGGAGACAGGAATCCCATTCATTAATTTACCTCATAAAATACAACTGCTATTTCCCTCAGAATCCTAGCATATTCTCCCTCTAAGGAAGATTTACCTGGAAGAACAAACTATGAACATGATATTAGCTGGTTCAATGGATTAGCGACATGAAACTGAACTGCCATTGTATTTGCCTCCAAAGAGTTGGAGGTAATTCTGTGTGACCCAAGCCTCTTTTTCTGTGGTCAGTGCTCAGGTGAAGATCACCAGCCCCTGCTGATTGATATTCCCCTCTTCTATGCTTCCATGGCTGACCTAACTGCCCTTATCTGTGGCATATTCATTATATACATGTGCTCATTTTATTATGCTACAATCAATTGTAGGAGCCTGGGACACATTTTGACTTCAGTTGACTTTGCCTATTTCTACTATAATTTATAAGATATGTGTTGATTTTATAAATTAACCTAACGCAATAAATATTTTCCAAATTGCAGCAGAAGAATGACAAATAACTCACTACATTATACTGTCAAATAGGTATGTAACACACACACAGACAACGTGTGTATTTTCTACATATGACCCACATATGTGGTGAAATATATATATTTCACCACATATATACACACAGAACAAAAACTTGCTAACTTTAATTACTCTAATATACATCTAGAAGAATATTTTGTTTCATTTGGCTTTGAGGCTCTCAAGTGATTAATACTGGATTTATATAAAGTTGCAACAACTAACTTTCAAAAGGAAAACACATTACAACTACCATAAATGGTGTGTTAATAATTACAAAAAGTCATAAATGGTTTTATAAGTAGCAAATTGCAGTTAGAACACCAAATGATGATAAAATCAGTGTAGGAGAAGCCAAGACATTTAAGCAATTACTTAAATGCAGTGATGAGCTAAGTGTAGTTCCATATTTAAAAGCAGCCAACATGAAAAATAATTTCAAATAACTTTGGCTAAAATTTCCCCATTGCTTTCTGTGTGCCACACATTTTATGTGCATTGCCTTTGATTTAATTCTCATAGCTCTGTGATATAAATGGGCTTCCCTGGTGGCTCAGGGGTTAAGAATCTGCCTGCCAATGCAGGAAATGCAGATGCAAGCTCGATTTCTGGGTCAGGAAGATCCCCTGGAGAAGGAAGAGAAGGAAATGGCAACCCAGTCCAGTTTTCTTGGAATATTGGAAAATTGGAAAATCCCATGGAAACTGGAAAATCCCATGGACAGAGAAGCCTGGCGGGCTATAGTCCACGGGGTCACAAAAGAGTTGGACATAGCTTAGTGATTGAACAATGATGATATAAATACCATTTTCTTTATTTTTCCTCGTAAGAAAACTGAGGCAGTATTGTGAAAAGATTATACTTTAAGTGCTTGAGTCAGAGTATTTCAGTTTAAACTATGGCTCCACTACTTATAACTGTGCCATCTAAAGCAAGTTATTATCCTCTCTGCACTCTGCATTTCTCATTGGTAAAATGAGGATTTGTAACTGCTTCAGAACATCTCACATGCTAGCAAAGAAATGCTCAAAATTCTCCAAGCCAGGCTTCAGCAATACATGAACCGTGAACTTCCAGATGTTCAAGCTGGTTTTAGAAAAGGCAGAGGAACCAGAGATCAAATTGCCAACATCCGCTGGATCATCGAAAAAGCAAGAGAGTTCCAGAAAAACATGTATTTCTGCTTTATTGACTATGCCAAAGCCTTTGAATATGTGGATCACAATAAACAGTGGAAAATTCTGAAGGCGATGGGAATACCAGACCACCTGACCTGCCTCTTGAGAAATCTATATGCAGGTCAGGAAGCAACAGTTAGAACTGGACATGGAACAACAGATTGGATTCCAAATAGGAAAAGGAGTACATCAAGGCTGTATACTGTCACCCTGCTTATTTAACTTATATGCAGAGTACATCATGAGAAATGCTGGGTTGGAGGAAGAACAAGCTGGAATCAAGATTGCCAGGAGAAATATCAATAACCTCAGATATGCAGATGACACCACCCTTATGGCAGAAAGTGAAGAAGAACTAAAGAGCCTCTTGATGAAAGTGAAAGAGGAGAGTGAAAAAGTTGGCTTAAAGCTCAACGTTCAGAAAACTAAGATCATAGCATCCAGTTCCATCACTTCATGGCAAATAGATGGAGAAACAGTAGAAACAGTGGCTGACTTTATTTTGGGGACTTGAAAATCACTGCAGGTGGTGATTGCAGCCATGAAATTAAAAGACACTTACTCCTTGGAAGGAAAGTTATGACCAACCTAGACAGCATATTTAAAAGCAGAGACATTACTTTGTCAACAAAGGTCCATCTAGTCAAGGCTATGGTTTTTCCAGTAGTCATGTATGGATGTGAGAGTTGGACCATAAAGAAAGCTGAGCGCCAAAGAATTGATGCTTTTGAACTGTGGTGTTGGAAAAGACTCTTGAGAGTCCCTTGGACTGCAAGGAGATCCAGCCAGTCCATCCTAAAGGTGATCAGTCCTGTGTGTTCATTGGAGGGACTGATGTTGAAGCTGAAACTCCAATACTTTGGCCACCTGATGTGAAGAGCTGACTCATTTGAAAAGACCCTGATGCTGGGAAAGATTGAGGGCAGGAGGAGAAGGGGATGACAGAGGATGAGATGACTGGATGGCATCACCGACTCAATGGACATGGGTTTGGGTGGACTCCGGGAGTTGGTGATGGACAGGGAGGGCTGGTGTGCTGCGGTTCATGGGGTCACAAAGAGTCAGACACGACTGAGTGACTGAACTGAATATTGTCATTAAAGATAAAATTAGATAAAAATATAAAATAGTGAAATAATTAGTCGAACATAGACACATAATTAGAGGAGGAAATGGCAACCCATTCCAGTATTCTTGCCTAGGAAATTCCATGGACAGAAAAGCTACAGTTCATGGGGTCACAAAGAGTCAGACATGACTGAGAAATTGGGCACACACACTGGCACATAATAACCACCTGAGAGATGCTTGACATTATTAAAGAAGTTAGATAACATTCATGAGATCACAAAACTTACAAGTTATAGGAACAAGATAGGACCTGGGTCCATTTCATTCAAAACCTATACTCTTGATGTCTAAACTCTAAGGCCTTTGTTTACTTAACAACTGATGAGGTTACTTTAAATGATTCTAAGCCATCTGAATGTCTATAACCCTTCCTCAAAGATCTCAAGATTGTTTTCAGGCTTTTTTTCCACTGTCCCCACCCCCAAATCAATGTCTGTAAGAGGAAAGGAAGGAAAGTGGCAAGGAAGGATGTGCATTTTCTATGGGTGGAGTAGACACCACAAAAGATAACCTAGCTTGAAGTGGCTGTTGTGTTTTTCCTATGTCTTTCCATAGCGAGTGAACAGCCTTGCAGCAAAGGGGTTGTTCACAGGGAGTGATTATCAGGGGCACCAATGCAGGTAGAGTGGGAGCTGAAGGGGAGCTGCCACAGTGACAACCAAGGGTCATAAGAGGACTACATACAGCACTAGTCGATGATTGAAAAAATCTCTTGTCCCCTTTCTGTAATTTGTCCCCATTCCCACCTCCCCTCACCCCCAGCACTCTCCCACCCCCACACAACACTGAAAGGGTAAAGTGATAGACCTGGGGTGGGGGGAGGAAGCAAAAATAGACCATGCTCCTACCCCAATGTAAGTGCCATCAGAGGTCAGGCCAGAGCTAGGAGAAGCAAACAGTGAGTCAAACAAGAGAGAGGATTTTTAAATTAGTCTACACCGAATCCTTGATACCTTCAAGTGGCTGGAAAGTTATGGAATCCCCCCTAAAAGTCAATAAGGAGTGGAAAAGGGAGAATCAATCATCTAGGGGAAGGTACTAACTAGAGAAAAGCAAAACTGTTTCATGCTTGTACCCTGCCAAATTCAGGCATTTTAATTAACTGATGGGATAATTATATAGCTTTATAAAATTATCAGTGTGTTTATTTGCTTAATGTGCTTATTTCTGTCTAGACTACAAGTTCCATGGGGGCAGAGGTTACTTTCCCAATAGCAACCCAGCACTTGCACACAGCACTTCTCGCATCAATATTTCTTAAATAAATAAATGAGTCTACAGAAGATAACTCTCTTGAATTTCATTTTAAAGTTCTTGACAGCTCAGAATAACCCCCCAAAATGTACCTTGTTGTATTTGCATATGAAAGATATCCTAATTATCAGATGAGTCCATTAAAAAATGAGACTTTGAGGCATGAAAACATTTTGGGGGGAAAAAACAGAGAGAAAGGAGAGAGAACCTTCTGCCAGAGGTGTCCTTTCCTCTGGGAATGTTATTTTCAGTGTGATATTCCTTGGAAGGAAAAGACTGCAGAAAAATAGCATAAGATCAGTCTGACGGGGAAAAAAGTCTCCAATAAGTAGCTGTTGCTTGTTCCAGAGAAAAGGCAAATGGGGTGGGAGGTAGAGGGAGTTACTTTTTCCTATACTTTCCTTCTCATTATAATGTCTCTCAAGGTGATATTTCATCCCAGAGTGATCGAAGTCCCTGAAATTTCAAGAACAGGCAGGCCTTCTTTTACAAGCAACAGTAAAAAATTTTGAGCAGCTAAGCATGTTACTAGGGAATTAATAATAAATCTGTACAGATTGATATTCTCCTGAGATAAAAGGAGAGAGAAAATATTAAAAAACCAATGCTCTTGGCAAATGAAAAACTAATGGAGTGTTTATTTCTCCAGGGAGGGAGGGACACAGTGCTTGCTTTTATTCCCAAGACTGAAGGCTGCCAGGTGGGACAACAGGCAGGGAGATGGTCTCCGGTCATGTGATTCTATGAGAATATTAATGCTGACCCAACCAAAGCATAGTGCCAAGGAAAGAGCCAAACAGGCTTGGGTTAGAATGCCACTTTTATTGCTCATTAGTTGTGTAACTCAGCCAAGTAACGTAGAGTCCTTGAGCCTTAGTCTTTGCAAGAGAAAATGGGGATAACACCTACTTCCTGATGTGTGGAGAATGAAACAGGAGTATCTGCCTACTGGCTAAGATCTAGTAAGGACTCAAGAAATTCTTAATTTTTTTTCCCATGATGTACATTTTTATACTTAATTTTCATCCAAAAGAGCCTCTTTACTCCATATAAACTACCTATTATTTCACATACTACTCTACTTTGATAATGCAAGATCCATAATCTTAGAATATCTTTCTTATCTAACTTCATCATATCTGATTCAATAGACATCAGTTCCTTAAAAGTACTGATCATGCTTCTTTGGATTTCATCTCCTTATACCAACTCTCAATCCCCACTGCCATTAGTCACTGGTGGATTATAAGATCTGTGAAGCCAGATCTGTATTTTTTTTCACCATTTTACCCCAGTATCTAACACAGAATTGATTACTTGTAGGTACTCAGTAAATATCTATTACCTGAATGGATGAATGTAAGATATACTCACCAAGACAAGCTAACTGCAGTATCAAACAATCTCAACATCCCAGTGTCTTAGGCTAATAAATACGTATTTTTTCATATATCCACAGTTGAAAGTGAGTCAGCATGGAGCTGTGCTCTGCAAAATCTTTCCAACAGTGGGATCTTTTCATCTAGCATTTCACTTCCTCCAAGACCTCCAAATCCCCCACTGAATCTTCTATATCCAATCAGTAATTAAAGAAAGAGGAGGGCTTCCCTGGTGGTCCAGTGGTTAAGAATCCACCTTGCATTGCAGGGAACACCGGTTTGATCCCTAGTCCTAGAAGAATCCACATGCCTCAGGACAACTAACCATGTGTGCCACAACTACTGAAGCTGTGCTCTGGAGCCTGCAAACCCACAACTACGGGGCAGCAACTGCTGAAGCCTGCATGTTCTAGAGTCCACGCTCTTCAACAAGAGAAGCAACCACAATGAGAAGCCCACACACTGCGACTAGAGGGTAGACCCGCTTGCCGCAACTAGAAAAAGCCCACATGGAGCAACGAAGACCCAGCTCAACCAACAATAAAAAAAAATAAAATATTTTTTTGAAAAACAGGAAAAAAGCAAAAGGAATCCAATAAGAATTTCCAGAAAGATTACAGGAGCCAGATCTGGAAATGACTCATCACATCCCTTCACATTATGTTGACCAGAACTCAGATGTATGGGCTCATCCCCTGCTAGAAAGTGTAATACAACTATGTCCCCAGCAGGAAAAAGGGAACTCCTAGTCAGGCTCTCACTTAACAAGTCAGACCATATCTGTTGAGTGACTAAGTGACCAGCATTAAGAATTGGGCAGACAGCTATCATCCAACACTTACAGCCACGATTTGGGAACAAGTTTCTAAGAATCACAGAGGCTAAGGAGGAAAGGAAACAATAAGGTAGAAGAAACCAAAATCCAAAATAAGGGACCAGAACTAAATACAAGGCAAAAGTTCTACAGGCCCAAAGACAATGGCTGACATCATAGTTCAATATCATCAAATGTCAACACCAAACCAATGGCAGCAAAGGTAGCTATTTAAGTTATACCTGCTTCAAGTCCATCATATTCTAGAAACTGAGACAGGCTGGGTTTCATGTGAGATCATGGGCCTCAATGTGCAGATTTTGGAATTTAGAGGCAGGAATTTGTCAGTAATGCAAGTAACCAAAGCCATAAAACCTGCACTAGATATGATGGGGAAACATATGGATCCTCCAGAGGCTTAGTCTCCTGGATTCCTTATTTCCTACAGATCAAGGGACAGAATCTAGAAAGATCATGCTTTTCTGGAAGGGAAAGGCTTTATCTTAATCAGTTTGAGCTGTTATAACAAGATACCCATAGACTAGGTGGCTTAAACAACAAACACTCCTTTCTCACATTTCTGAAGGCTGGAAGTACAAGATCAGGGTGCCAACATGGTTGGGTTCTGGTGCAAACCCTCTTCCTGGTTCTTGCCATGTCCTTCCTCACATGGTAGAGAGCAGAGAGAGAAGCAAGCTCTCTCGTGTCTCTTGCTAAGAGGGCACTAATTCCATCATGAGGGCTCTACCCTTATAACCTGATATCACCCACAGGCCCCAACTCCAAATACCATCACATGGAGGGTTAGGCTTCAACACACGAATTTCCGGGGGTGGGGGCGGGACACATTCAGTCCATAGCCAACCTTATCCTGGAGGACACGTAACAGATGCCCTGCATTTACCAAGGGGGCAGGGACCTGCATCTCCAGCTGTCATCTTGATGAGACCCCTTTGCCTGAATGAAAACAGGACCAGCACTTCCTACACAACTGCCCTGCACCTCTGCCCTTGACAGGACAATGACAAGCTCACTCTCCTTTCTCACTTTCGGATTTCCCTTTTCAGCACATCTCCCCCTCCCCTGCCAAGCACAGTAATTAGTGGGCTTAATTGTAAATTTGTTTTGAATTAGTCTCAAAGCTGACTTGGCATGTATTGAGACAGTGGAGAGGGTTCTAGATTTATTTAGTGTTCAGATCCCTGCACTTTCTGGGATGCCTCTGTCAGCAACAAAACTTAAAGCTCAAAACTGTCTATGTTAAAAAATGCTTTATGTGCTTAATTAACTATTTGTCACTTTGAGGTAAGTCCAAAGATAAAATCTCACCATCCCGTGTAAGGTGATGAATGTGCATCTTTTTATAGTGCCATGGACCAGGAAATTCAAGAATCAATTTCTAGACTTGGGAACGATGACAAAATTGTCTAATGTATTAATTTGTGCTGTGACACATTACTCATGATGTAACTTTCCAAATGGTTTCTCAAAATCTTAAAGCCCCCCACCAATGAAGTTTTCTCAGATTTCTACCTCCAGGAATCAATGTGAAAACTGAAGCTTATAGTATTTAGCCCAGCAGAGCTGAGTTGTCATAAGATTTGTGGAAAGAGAGTTCAACCAATAGGTTGAAAGGCTGAATTCAGACCTTATCCTGCCAGAAACAGGCTGAGGAGGAACCTCAGACAACCAACTAAAATGAGTTTAAAAGTAAAATAGGGAATATTTTAGGTCATATAACTAAAAATTCCAAGGATTGGTTTTTAGACCCAGCTGACTCAAGGAGGTTGAATCATGTTGACAAAGCTCTGGGTATGTCCTGAACTTAGCCTCTCTTAACTTTCATTTCTAGCTTTATTCTGCAGACAGTGTGTCTAAGATAGCTAGGGCAGACAGTCCATGGCATTTCCATGTGTACCAAGTCTTACAACTGTCAGTCCCATTAGAAGAGAGTGCTTATCTCTTTGAACATCCATAAGCAAATCTTTACATTAGTCTCTGACTATCTCTTTTGGGTAATGTGCCCACCCCTGAACCAATCACTGTAGCAAAAAAAAAAAAAAGTGAAAGTGTTATTGTTCAATTTGGTCTAACTCTTTGGAGTCAGTGGACTCCATGGACTATAGCTTGCCAGGCTCCTCTGTCCATGGGAATTTCCAGACACAATTATAGGAAGGGGTTTCTATCTCCTTCTCCAGGGGATCTCCCCACCCCAGGGATCAAACCCTCACCTCCTACAAGTCTCCTGCATTGCAGGCAGATTCTTTACCACTGAGCTACCAGGGAAGCCCTAGGATAAAATAACTGGAGTCCTACAGGCTATGTCTTATAGCCCTTCCTATGGTAAGACAGAGAGAGGGGAGGGTATTGAAATTTTCATAGAATTTTCATAGCTGTATGCAATTGGGAAATGTGGTCCAAGAGATGAAAGATCAGATGCTATTATCAGATGCAAAGGAAGGACAGGATGGACAGACAAAAACACCATTAATTTTCACTATCACATATTTAAACCAATAACTTATTTGATCTGAAAAATAGGCATAAGAATGTCTCCATTCACTTTACATGGGAGCATAAAAATAAAGCACCAAAAATGGCTCAAAAAAAAGAACTTTAGGGAATAAAATACGCCTCTTGTACATTTCTATTGATAATATAAATTTGCATTAACACTTTGGAAAAAAATTGGCATTGTCTTGTAAAACTAAATATTCATAAACCCTACAACCTGGATATTCCACTTCTAAATGGCAGAAACAAATATTCCATCTGCTCCCTGTGGTTCTCACTATTCCTCTCTTGCATTAGGTTTGGTCATATGGCTACTTTAGGTAAAGGAAATGTAGAGAAAAGTCACCTGTCACTTCTGAGATAAGGCACCATAAAGCCCTGGGCAGTTCCATTATGTCCCTCTTTACCTCCTAGGAATTGAATTCAGTTCTTTAATACACAGACAATGAGGAGTCTGGCGGGCTATAGTCCATAGAGTCGCAAAGATCAGACACAACTGACCATGCACATATATGTAAAATGATGGTGTAGCCTCAGTCCTTGAGACTCTGCCACCAAGAAATCAACCTTTGTTGTATGAAACCATCTATGTCTAAGGGTTAATTTGTTATCACAGCATTATCTGCTCATCCTATCTGACATAATACAATCCTCAAAAGAAACATTCACACAGGTACAGGATAATCATAGCAATTACCTTTTTTTTCAAAGATTTTTTTGATGTGGGCCATTTTTTAAAGTCTTCATTGAATCTGCTACAATGCTGCTTCTGCTCCATGTTCCTGGCCCTGAGGCATGTAGGATCCCAGTTGCCCTACTAGAGACCAAACCCACATCCCCTGCCCCCACTGGAAGGCAAAGTCCCAACCATTGGACCGCAGGAAAGTCTACTAAAAATGTTTATGCAACTCAAATGCCTGCTGGCAAATATGATGGATTAAGAAAAAAACACGGTATATTTCATTGTAAAATATTATACAGCCATAAAAGATATTGTCACAAGCAACATTATGTATACATTTTAACAACAGGAAATGTCAAGTGAAAAAAGCAACTCCTAGGAGACTGCATATTTGGTTTAGTGCCCTTTATATACTCTACCTTATGGCATATACCTTATGGCATATATCTTATATGCCATATATACCATATATGCCATATACCTTATGGCAGAAAGTGAAGAAGAACTAAAGAGCCTCTTGATGAAAGTGAAAGAGGAGAGTGAAAAAGTTGGCTTAAAGCTCAACGTTCAGAAAACTAAGATCATAGCATCTGGTCCCATCACTTCATGGCAAATAGATGGGGAAACAGTGGAAACAGTGTCAGACTTTATTTTTTTGGGCTCCAAAATCACTGCTGATGGTGATTGAAGCCATGAAATTAAAAAACGCTTACTCCTTGGAAGGAAGGTTATGGCCAACCTAGATAGTATATTTAAAAGCAGAGACGTTACTTTGCCAACAAAAGTCCGTCTAGTCAAGGCTATGGTTTTTCCAGTGGTCATGTATGGATGTGAGAGTTGAACAGTGAAGAAAGCTGAGCACCAAAGAATTGATGCTTTTGAACTGTGGTGTTGGAGAAGACTCTTGAGAGTCCATTGGACTGCAAGGAGATCCAATCAATCCATCATAAAGGAGATCAATCCTGAGTGTTGATTGGAAGGACTGATGTTGAAGCTGAAACTCCAATACTTTGGCCACCTCATGCGAAGAGCTGACTCATTGGAAAAGATCCTAATGCTGGGTAGGATTGGGGGCAGGAGGAGAAGGGGACGACAGAGAATGAGATGGTTGGATGGCATCACTGACTCGATGGACATGGGTTTGGGTAGACTCCGGGTGTTGGTGATGGACAGAGAGGCCTGGCGTGCTGTGATTCATGGGGTCACAAAGAGTTGGACACGACTGAGTGACTGAACTGAACTGAACTGATAAACTCTACCATGTGTTAAATAGATAGTGGGAAACTGCTTACAGCACAGGAAGCTCAGCTTGGTGCTCTGTGAATTACTTAGATGGGTGCGATGGGGGGAGAAAGGAGACCCAAGAGGGAGGGGATATATGTATACATATAGCTGATTCACTTCCTTGTATAGCAGAGACTAATACATTGCAAGCATTTATACTCCAATAAAAACAATAAATTTTGTTATTTTAAAATAATAAAAAAGTTTTCCCATTGAAAAAAATTTTAATTAAAAAATAAGCAAAGAAAAATATATTATCTAGGCACACCGGTAATTATGGTTTTAAGCAAGAATATGATCACAAAAATCAGTATTATTTACCTGGGGAGATGAGATAGGAGATAGGAGAGAACACACAGATAAATATGGTTATTGATAATTGCAGTGGACTGAATATTTGTGTCTCCGCCCCCAAACTTCATATTGGTTTGGTCTGACTCTAGGAAGATGAAGATGGTATTTGAAGAAGGAGACTCAGAGCTATAGAATCTTATCAAGGGAACTAATTCCTCCAAATTTTAGTTTGCAAACTTGACTCCTCTACTGAAGGGGCAGCCATTGCCGAGCCTGGGACACTGTTGGAGTCTGTCTTGGGCTAATCAATCTCCTAAACTTATGCCCATTTTCCCTAATACTGACCCTCTCAGCCTCTTACTTTAAGATGTCATTTATCATCATATTTTCCCAGTATCTCACCTACCAAAACATGGCTTTAACAACAAGCCTGAACTCTTTCTCTCCTCTCCACACTCTAAACACTCACCCAGGGCAATCTCAACAAAAAAACAGCTTCAATACCCTCAACATGCTGATACAATCCAAATTCACACAATTCTTTTCTGAAGAATGGAATAGTAACTCGGCTCATTTATCATCTCCATTTGGCGTCTGAAAGACACCTTTAAGTCAAAACATAAAATACTCACCTTTAATCCCCCCTCCCAACTTTTATTCCTTCTCCTCTTGATTAATGCTACCACTAGTTACCCAGTTTCCAGAATCATGGATCTGAGGTTAATCCTAGGCAAAACCCTATCTTTAGATGCCTTGGACAATGTTGTCACCTTTCTCATGGGACAACATCAACAGTGACCAGGTCAAAATGAATGTCTAGTGGAGACATGTGGACTTTAAGACTATTCTTAAAGACATGTGAATCACCCCCAGGAGTCCCCACAAGCAACCAGGAGGGATTTTAAAAGAGACCAGGTTCTACATTATCGGTAGAACTATGAACCAGAGGAATTTAAGTTATGTAATTTTACCAATTGACTGGTAAGACCTAGACATATTTAAATTACATAGTTTGATATTTGTTTCTTCCACTATATTGTAAATCTCTAGAAATTATGGATTGTATTTTATTAATCTTTACCTCAGTGCCTTCCATGGTATCCAGCATATTGTAGATACTTGACACTACTATTTAAGTGAATAAATCAGTACACCATGTAACTTCATTGGAGCTATTTACATTTGTGTGATCGAGGAAGCTTGGTGTCGTGGCGAGCCTTCCCCTGTGTCTCTGATCCCAGGAGGAGCCCATACATACATCAGGATCCATCCCCATGAAAGCAACTTTCAGAGCAAGGCTTCACGATTGCTTGTCAGCAAGTCATCTTGCCTTATACTTAACCTGTTTTCTAGCTCCACAAAAATAAGCAAACAACATAAAAAGGAACGGGAGATGCGACAGTTCAGGAACAAATCGCTCACTATGTTTTGGAAACATTTGCCTCAAGCATTTGGCAGTGTAATTCATAACAATTTTTTTCTTTTTTTTTTTGAAGCATAAATGAATAATATCATAAAAAGAAGCATGATACTTTCATAGAATGTAAATGAGGTGAAATAAAGAGGATGTTGTTTCTACTAGAATCAATATTTACCAGTCTGGTTAAACTTTATAGAAACCATGATGAATGGGTGCCTGCTTACAGTCAGGGAAGTGTGGTGTGGTGTATCTGTTATAAGCTACCCACTAGAAACTGATTATTTTCCCTCTTCCATAATTCTAGAGTTGTTTTTTTAAAGCATGTTCATTTATTTACCTTGTGGGATTCCACATTTTTGTCAGGTCATTTCCTTTATGTTATAAGAACCAATGTCAGATGTTCATTGTGGTGACACTTGTAAAGCCACCCAGTGGAATATAATGAGGCCTGCAGTCAATAAATAAATAATGTTGACCTGAAAATAATAGTGAAAGCACAACTTCTCCCCACTAGTCACTACTGACTGTTAACTGCTCTACAAATGGCACGAAAAGAATACCGTGCCCATGGCAACCCAGCAGTTGAACTCCGATGGTGAAGTTCTTTTTTTTTTTTTCAGTCTTGGAAGAGGGGCAGATGTGTGTTCACACGCCTCCCATAGTTAATAATAACTTCTAAATCTGGCATTTCCTGATAATGCAACAAGCTTATAAAACAGCTTTCATCCAAGACCTTAAAAAGACCTAAAATCAAGCAAGTATTATCAACATTTGAAAGATAAGAAAACCCCCAAAGATTATGCAACTTGCCCAAGGTTAGACAGAAAAACTTATGAAAGCAAAAATACAGCTCAAGGTAACCAACTCCCAGTCTGCTGTTCTAATTAGACAATCCTCTCCTGTGTTGGACTCAGAGCTCTGCCTTAGGTTCTCAAAAATTTCTGATGGATCCCTAAGTCCAGGGAACATTCCCCATGGGCAGCTGTGGTTAATTGAACACCTTGCAATTTAGAAGTTTCTGTTGTTAGCCTCGTTAATTAGTTTAAAGCATTTCTCACACACACAAAAATTCTCAAACACATGAAAATTAAGGCGTTTCCTCCTCCTGTTTTAAAATCTCGATAATTAAGATGTTAAAAACAAATTATAATGTAAATGAATGTATCACATCTTTACTTACAACTCAGTAGAAAGTAAAGCCACCAGCTGTGTTTGTTACCGAGCCCAAGCTCATTCCGCTCACCGCCCAACAGGCTAACAAATCAGGAAAGGAGTTGTTGGAATAAGGAATAACGACTTTAATCAGAAAGCTAGCCAAGGAAGTCGGCAGAGTAGCTTCCCCAAAAACTATCTTCCTCAGTCCAAATTCAGGCTCCTTTTGTATACAAGAGGGGGAGGGGGAGGGACCCACTGTGACATTGACCAATAGCTGAGCTGAACCACTAACGGTCACGGGTTGACCCTTGCTCACCAACGGTCACTTGCTTGGGGGAGGGGCTCACTGTGGGATCGCTGTTGAAGCTGCGCGGGGCTTCTATAGTTGGTGCCTGCCTGGCTACCAATGCACCCCAAGCAGAAAAGTGTGACTCCAGAAAGCGGCAGGGTCCAAAGTAGTACCCGGCCGCTCCAGCATCGTGATCCTCCAGCCCTGGATGGAGCGAGGCGTGCAGGCACAGGGATCACTGTCTGAGGCGGCAGGCGCCCTAGGCTCAGCGCCCTGGCCCCATCCCAGACAGCTCTTGATGGGCTAGGTTGATATGGCAGCTGGCACCCCTACAGCAGAGCTCCTACCTGCCAGCTTGTGCAGTGGATAGGCAGCAGGAGCGGGCCAGCCTGGTGGGTTAGGTGCAGCATTGAGCAGAGAGGTGTGGCAGAGTGGCCCCTGCCTGAACAGAGCATGAGGGCAGTGCCAGGGAGGGAGGAGGGAAGGGACCATCACGCCTCCAGGTGGGCAGGGGAGGCCACAACTACATAATGAGTTAGGGTAACTGCAAAGAGGCTGGAGTGCAAAAGCCATCCACAAACACTCCCTTCATGATGCAGGAGTGTTTTGAACTAAGTAGCGCAAAGATAATAGGAGTAGGGCTTCCCTGGTGGCTCAGTGAGTGGTAAAGAATCCATGGGTTCGATCCCTGGTCCAGGAAGGTCTCATGTGCCACAGGGCAACTAAGCCCCTGGTCACAACTATTCAGCCTGTGCTCTAGAGCCCATGCTCCACAACAAGAGAAGTCCCCGCTCACCACAACTAGAGAAAATCCCGAGCAACAGTGAAGACCCAGCACAGACAAAATAATAATAATAACTAATAATAAAGATAATAAAATATTGCTTAAAACAGGCAAAGCACTCAAGAACACTAAGTGATAATGTCTAAGACGATTTTCCTTTCATCTCTGTGTTGCTGCATTTGCCATTCTCTACACCGTGACCACCTTACCTTTCTCATCTCTCCAACACATTAACTCCTCAAAGACCCAACTTATCAATCACCTCTTTCCTGAATGCTTACCTGCCCTCTCCAGATGCTGTCTCATGCCTCCAGTCTAAAATATAGCCCTCTCTGCTCCCATGGCCTTCCTGGCTTCTATTAACCACCCCTCTTCCTGTACTTACATGGCCTCTCGTACATTAGACTGAGCTCCAAGAAAGCAGGAAAAGTGTTTCCATTGGCAAAGGTGGGAGAGAAGTCCGGAACTATTTCTCATCTCCTGTGATCTGGCTTGAGACACAGAGGAATCTTAGGAAAATTGTCCAAATCTGGAAAAGGGGATTTCAGCTTCAACGCATAAAGAGTTTAGAAGTTGTTGCTCTAATTATCCTTATAACAAGAAGAAAGCTAAGCAAGCTGAAAATCAATGACTTTTATTGAACCCACCAGAGAACTGAGATTGCAGAGAAAACTGCCATCCCAAAGTCTGGAGAGACAGGTGAAACCAGAGAATTACAACTAACATCTGCTTACCTGGAGTAGAAGCCCCCAGAGCCATGAACCAGAGGGAACACTAAAAAGGCAATTTTGATGAATTGTTACAGGCTGAGTGTGGACTAGGGTGATTGGTATAAACTCCTGTGAGCTGCAATCTTAAAGGACCCACGCACCTTTGTGGATTTTATCTCTAGGAACCTGCCAGGTTCTCCTGGTAAGAACCAAGAAAAGACCCTCTTATGGCTTTGGCAGGGACAAGAGGAAAGTAACTGTAACCATAGTGAAATACCCAAAGCATTTTCCTTACAAAGACCTACAAAATTTCTAAGGGGAAAGACTTGAAACTATCACACTGGGGAAGGCCTTTTTCCTGACTCCAACACCCTGTAGCCTTGTTGTATCAAATAGGGGGTAAAAGTAAAACTGAAGTCAAAATGAAAAACACCTGATAATCATAGCCCAGGCCCACAAAAAGATTCAAATTTATTTTAAGATTGTAATACACTTTCCTTGCCTATCCCTTAGCACCACATCGACAGAGCTCCAATAAAACAGTAGTGGATTACAGCTAAGACAGCTGTAAGATGAAAACTCTTATGTAAGGAGTTCTTAGGGAACATCAAAGACAACAGGGGGTTGTAAGACAAGGACATTCAAGGAATCTGAAGACTGACACATACAGCTACAGCAGACATTAAACAGTCCATCTCCCAGCCATATTAAAAAAAGAAAAAAAAAAAAAAACCTAACCTTCCCACTAAAGGCCTATTTACCTCAGTTTCCAAAACTTAATACAACGTGTAAAACTTTCAACAAAAAATTACAAAACATGCCAAAAAGCAGAAAAAATCAACTTTAAGGGTTTATGAACATTAAAACCAGAGTCAGATCTGATGCAGATTTTGAAATTTGTCAAACAGGGAATTTAAAATATCCATGATTACTATTTTAAAAGCTCTAATGTAAGAGGTAGACAATATGCCACATCAGATGGGTGATGCAAACAGAGAGATGAAAACTCTAAGAAAGTAACAAAAGAATATGTTAAAAATCATAAACACTACAGAAATGGAAAATGGCTTTGATGAGCTCACCAACAGACAGGTCACACACAAGAAAGAATCAGTGAGCTTAAAGGTGTTTAAATAAAAACTTCCCAAACTTAAATGCAATGAGAAAAATGAATTTAAAAGAAAAAACAGAACACCCAAGAACTATAATTTAAAAAGATATGACATATGTGTAATTACAATACCAGAAGGAGAAGAAAAAGAGAACAGAGCAAAAGAAATATTTGAAGAACTAATGGCTAACAATTTTTAAAAATTAATGACTGACACCCAACCACACATCCTGGCAGCTCAGAGCACATCAATCAGGTTAAATACCAAAAATCTTTACACTAAGAATATCATAATCAATCTACAAAAAACAAAAGACAAAGTCTTGAAAGAAGCCAAAAGGAAAAAATCTTACCTACAGAGGATCAAGGGTAAGTATTATAGCAGACTTCTCAGAAATCAAGCAAGAGGAGAAAGGAATGAAATATTTACTGACGACAGAAGATAACTAAAGCTGAAAAACAAGATTATTACTTTATTAATGAGTGGGTGTTACTTTTTAACAACTTTTTAATGTATAATTGATATATATTAAACTGCACATCTACCTTTCCTCTCCTCCCCAGGAAATCTGTGATCTGCCTTCAATCACTATAGATTAGTTTGCTTTTTCTATAACTTCATGTAAATGGATTCATACAGTACATTCCCTTATGCGTGGCCTCTTTCACTCAGAGTAATTATTTTGAGAATTATCCACATTTTAGTTTGTATCAAAGGTTTATTTCTCTTTATTGTGCTTGTGGATTCTATTTGTGCATATGCCACAATTTATCTGTTCACCTGTTATTTGGCTATTTGAATTGTTTCCAGCTTAGAGCTATTATGAGTAAAGCAGCAGTTAACATTCATGTAAAAGTATTTTTGAACATATACATTTTCATTTCTCTTGTGAAAATACCTAGTATTAAACAGTAAAATAGATGGGTTATGCTGTATGTGTATATTCATTTAAGAAACTTCCAAATTGTTTTACAAATTATTTATAACCCTTTGCAGTCTTGTAAGCAATGTATGAAAGTTTATTTCCTCCACACCCTCACCAACATTTGATATTGTCAGTGTTTTTAATTTTAGCCATTTTAATAGGTGTGTAGTGGTACTTCATGGTTTTAATTTGCATTTCCCTTATGACTGGCCATCAGGAAGAGCTAGCCCACAGCCTGAGCAGTAGGCAAACAGCTTCAAGGCCCTAGGGCAGTGTTAGTCACTCAGTCATGTCTGACTCTTTGCGACCCCCATGGACCAGAGCCCACCAGGATCCTCCATCCATGGGATTTTCCAGGCAAGAATACTGGAGTGGGTTGCCATTTCCTTCTCCAGGGAATCTTCTCAACCCAGCCCAGTCTCCCACATTGCATGCAGACTCTTTATGATCTGAGCCACCGGGAAGCATTATGACTAATAATGTTTGAGCACCTTTTCTTGTAATTTATTTATCCCCATATTTCTTCTTTAGTCTGTGTTTGTTCAACTCCCCTGCCTGTTTTACATATGATGTTTTAGTTTTCTAATTGATTTCTAAGAGAGTTCTTTACATGTTCTTCACACAAGTCCTTCATCAGATCTATGATTTGCAAATATTTTCTCTCAATCTGTGGCTTGTCTTTCACTCTTGTAAAAGTGTCTTTCAAAGAGAAGTTTTAACTTTGCTGAAGTCCAACTGATCAACTTTGTCTTTTATGAAACATACTTTTGGTGTCATATTTAAGAAATTATGCTCAACTCAAGCTCATAAAGTTTTATCCTAGGAGTTTTATAGTTGTAGATTTTGCATTTGGTTTTATGATCTTTTTGATCTAGTTTTGTATATGATACAAGGTATGGTTTGAAGTTCTTTGTTTGTTTGTTTTGGTGGGGTGGTTTGGCACATGCCTGTTAGGGCAGCACCATTTGTTGAAAAGTCTATCCTTTCTCTGCTGAATTGTCTTTACATGCTTGTCAAAAATCAGTTGTCCATATATGTGTGCCGTATTTGTGTGGGTCTGTTTCTTGACTTGCTATTCTATTCCACTGATCTATTTGTTTGTCTTTACACCAGTACCATTCACTCCTGATTACTTAACTTCACAATAAGTCCTGAAATCAGGTGTCAGCCCTTCAACTTTGTTTTCCTTTTTAAAGTTTGATATACAACTGGCTATTCTAGGTCCTCTGCATTTCCATATGAATTTTAAAATCAGATCATCAATGTCTATGCCAAAAACAAAAATCTTGCTGGACTTCTATTGGATTTCATTAAATATGTTGATCAGTTTTGGAAAGCTTTACCTCCTAATAATAGTGAGTCTTGGGACTTCCCTGGTGGTCCAGTGGTTAAGAATCTGCCTTGCAGTGCAAGTGACTTGGGTTCGATTCCTGGTCAGGGAACTAAGATCCCACAGGTCAAGGAGCAACTAAGTTCCAGCACCACAGCTTTTGAGCCTGCACACTCTGGAGCCTGCACTCTGCAGTGAAGAGTGCACATGCCACAACTAAGACCCAGTGCAGCCATAAAGAAGTGTAGAAAAAAGTACTGAGTCTCCCAACCCATAAAAACAATATATTTAATTAGGTCTTCTTTAATTTCATTTATTTACAGATCTCAGTATATTCATATTGCTCATCTTTTATAATAACAGATTTATTCCTAGGCATCTTATGTGTGATGCTATCATAAATAATGCTACTTAATTTCAATTTTAATTGTTGTCAAAGTATATATAAATACAATTGATTTTTGTATATTAATCTTGTATCTTGCATATGTGGTAAAGTTACTTAATATTTCTATCTTTTGGGTTTTTTTTAACTTTCATTAAAGTTTTTACTCTCAGAAAAAATGGAGTTTTACTTCTTTCTTGCCATCAGGATGCCTTTCTCCCCCTTGCTTTACTGCACTGGCTTTACTCTACTATAATGTTGAACAGAAGTGATGAGAGCACAATTCCTTGTCTTGCTGCTGAAGCAGGGGAGAAAAAAGTCACTATTATGTTTGATGTTAGATGTGAGTTTTTTGGTAGCACCTTTTATCCAATTAAGAAAATCTTTATTTATTTCTGTTTTACTCAGCATAAATGTTAAATTTTAACAAATAATTTTTGCATCTATTGAGATAATCATATGGATTTACTTTTCAATTTTTTTGATATGATAATTTAACTGATTGATTTGGGGATGTTAAAACAACTTTGCATTACTAGGACAATCTCACTTAATCATGATGTAGATGCTTATGTTATATTTTTCAATTTAGTTTTTTTTGTTTAGAATTTTTGAATCTATATTAATGAGTGATATTAGTCTATAATTTTCTTATAATGTCCTTGTCTTGTTTTGGTACACTAGTTACGATGACCTCATAGATGAGTTAGGAAGTACTATCTTCTTCTCAATTTTCTGTACGAGCTTGTGTAGAATTACTGTTATTTCCTCCTTAGATGTTCTGTAGAATGCACCCATAGAAAAGTAGGTAACTAAAAATAAGTTACTCCAAATCTGTTACCCAGAGATAATCACTGTGCCTGTTCCTGTATAATACTTTGAGATTAGACACTATACTGGCTTAAAATAATGGAAAATTACAAGTCATCTAAATGTGCAACCATACAGAAATGGTTCCATAAATGTGAGTCATCTATATAAGAGAATATTATGCAGTCAATAAAAATACTGTTTAAGTATACTAATGCATATATATGGAATTTGAAAGATGGTTACGATAACCCTATACGCGAGACAGAATAAGAGACACAGATGCATATAACAGTCTTATGGACTCTGAGGGAGAAGGTGAGGGTGGGACGTTCTGAGAGAATAGCATTGAAACATGTATATTATCATATGTGAAACAGAACACCATTCCAGGTTCGATGCACGAGACAAATGCTCAGGGCTGGGGCAATGGGATGACCCAGAGGGATGGGATGGGGAGGGAGGTGGGAGGGGGGTTCAGGATGGGGAACACATGTAAACCCATGGCTGATTCATGTCAATGTATGGCAAAAACCACTACCATATTGTAAAGTAATTAGCCCCCAACTAAAATAAATAAATATGTTAAAAAATATATATACTGTTTAAAGTATTTTCAACTATATGTAAGTTTAATTAATGGGTTGGGATGGTGGGCTTTTGATTGCTGATTTAGGGGACTTGTTTTTGTTTTGCTATTGTTGTTTTGTTTTTCTGTAATAAAACCATAACAATATAATCTAGTAAAATAGTCTTCTAAAGATACAACAGTGTTCTGCCTCCCCAGGACTGAGAATTCAATATACTTTTGGATTAAATTTGCTTTTTTTTTATATTGAACATGATCATTAGTTACATAAATGTAAAGAAAGTATTCACTTGAATAGCCTTGAAGAAAACTGTAATACTGTGATACTATCTGCCTTCAGCTGATTTTTACTTAGATTTTTTTTTTTTTAGTGTCTATGGTTGAACAACTGTCTCTGTCTCTATTGTGTTTATACAGGGAGGGAAGGAAAAATATTTATCCCTGTATAGCTTATGTCTTATCTCTGTATACATATAGGTACTGTAATTGCTAGCTGCTTTTGTAAGGATGTATGTTGAACAATTTCTTATGAGTGACGTAGGATGAGAACTACAGGACTGCCAAAGAGACGTATATGAATAATATTTGATGAAATAAAAACAGAAAGTAAAACAACTGAACTTTTGATGTCCTTTATGTAATGTTAATTAAGATTAAATCACCCCAGACTAGCCCTTCTAATGTAACTTTCCTGCAGTAGTTTTTACACCACTCTGGATGGGATAGGGTTTCCTCTAAATGAAGCAGGTATTTTCTCTTCAGTCATGCTGGGGAAATGCCACTTAGGATGGAAAGTAAGAATTAGGAACTTAGCTTAGACTGAGACAAGGACCTGAACTCAGACAGGGACATTTCATGTAGCGGATGCCTGTCCACCGCAGCAGGAGGCAGGGAGGGAGCCCCCTGCAGGACACTGAGGGTACATAAGCTTCCAGAGCAGCCTTAGCTGCCACCTTACATTAACCCCTGTGTTAGACTAATGGTTCCATGATATTAGTATTATTCCAGGATATTCAGCAAAATCTTGCTCCAGGAGGCAGCTGGGTTTACACTGTGAGACATGAATGGAAAGGCCTGGGAGTGAGAAACAAAAGGAAGAGTGGTGTCTGCCTCCTGGAGGCCCAAGTTGAGGGAGAAACTGCAGAAACTGACAGAAGAAAGTAGTGTCCAGAAGAGCAGTTGATGACAGAGACAGTGACATGCTTAGTACAGTTAGCTGGAGATGAAGATGGGGATCCTGTGACCAAATGTATGTGGGAAAGCAATGAGCAATTCTTAAGAGTGTTGGTGGTTTGAAGAGAAAGAAAGTATGAGCTCATGTGTAGGGGAGAATAGAAAGGAGAATTAAGTTGTGAAACATAGTTGTGTTTAAATCCTGGCTTTGCCACATACTAGCTGAGTGACCTAGGGCAAGTAGTTTAGCCTCTCTGACCCTTATTTTCCTTATTTTTAAAATGGGTATAGCAATAACGCTACCATAAATGGATTGTTCTGAGGAGGACGTCAATTAACACACATAAAGGGGTCACCATAGCATTTAATGATGGAAATATATTTATGATGTATTCAATGAAAAATGTCACAAAATAGTATGTAGATTTTGATCACATTTGTCAATATGTAGAGATAAATAAAGAGAAATTATGGAAAAATATACTCCAATATCTCTGGATTGGGTAATTACAGGCCCTTTTAATTTTTCCTTTTCACATTTCTACTCCTGAAGTTACCTATAGTTAACTTTTATAATTAACTATGCCTTAGAAAGCATCACTACGAACAAAGCTAGTGGAGGTGATGGAATTACAGTTGAGCTATTTCAAATCCTCAAAGATGATGCTGTGAAAGTGCTGCACTCAATATGCCAGCAAATCTGGAAAACTCAGCAGTGGCCACAGGACTAGAAAAGGTCAGTTTTCATCCCAATCTCAAAGAAAGGCAATGCCAAAGAATGCTCAAACTACCGCACAATTGCACTCATCTCACATGCTAGCAAAGTTATGCTCAAAATTCTCCAAGCCAGGCTTCAGCAATATGTGAACCGTGAACTTCCAGATGTTCAAGCTGGTTTTAGAAAAGGCAGAGGAACCAGAGATCAAATTGCCAACATCTGCTGGATCATCAAAAAAGCAAGAGAGTTCCAGAAAAACATCTATTTCTGCTTTATTGACTATGCCAAAGCCTTTGACTGTGTGGATCACAATAAACTGTGGAAAATTCTGAAAGAGATGGGAATACCAGACCATCTGACCTGTCTCTTGAGAAACCTGTATGCAGGTCAGGAAGCAACAGTTAGAACTGGACATGGAACAACAGACTGGTTCCAAATAGGAAAAGGAATACATCAAGGATGTATACTGTCACCCTGCTTATTTAACTTATATGCAGAGTGCACCATGAGAAACGCTGGACTGCAAGAAACACAAGGTGGAATCAAGATTGCCGGGAGAAATATCAATAACCTCAGATATGCAGATGACATCACCCTTATGGCAGAAAGTGAAGAAGAACTAAAGAGCCTCTTGATGAAAGTGAAAGAGGAAAGTGAAAAAGTTTGCTTAAAGCTCAACGTTCGGAAAACTAAGATCATGGCATCTGGTCCCATCACTTCATGGCAAATAGATAGGGAAACTGGAAACAGTGTCAGACTTTATTTTTTGGGGCTCCAAAATCACTGCTGATGGTGATTGCAGCCATGAAATTAAAAGACGCTTACTCCTTGGAAGGAAGGTTATGACCAACCTAGACAGCATATTTAAATTCAGAGACATTAATTTACCAACAAAGGTCCATCTAGTCAAAGCTATGGTTTTTCCAGTAGTCATGTATGGATGTGAGAGTTGGACAGTGAAGAAACCTGAGCACCAAAGAATTGATGCTTTTAAACTGTGGTGTTAGAGAAGATTCTTGAGAGTCCCTTGGACTGCAAGGGAATCCAACCAGTCCATCCTAAAGGTGATCAGTCCTGGGTGTTCATTGGAAGGACTGATGTTGAAGCTGAAACTCCAATACTTTGGCCACCTCATGTGAAGAGTTGACTCATTGAAAAAGACCCTAATGCTGGGAAGAATTGGGGACAGGAGGAGAAGGGGATGACAGAGGATGAGATGGTTGGATGGCATCACCGACTTGAGAGACATGGGTTTGGGTAAACTCCGGGAGTTGGTGATGGACAGGGAGGCCTGGCGTGCTGCAATTCATGGGGTCGCAAAGGGTCGGACACGACTGAGCGACTGAACTGAACTGAACTTTTATAATTAAAAAAACGAAAAAAGATATTCATCATGTAATGACAGAGTAGTGTAAGATTCTGGAAAGTTAATTGATAAAATCAGATTCTCTAGTATGCCCCCAAGAAATTAATTTTAAAGCTAACATGCCTAAGAATTCATAGAAGAGGAGTTTCCAGTTGTTTGTTTACTATATAATGTTAAAATTTATAGTACTTGCTGTTACCCTTTTGAGATGTCCTTTTTTAAGGTGATTCTATCCTTATCAGCAAAGGAGTCTATGCTAGACTCACTCTCAGGGACTAGGCAGGGAATGAACAGGCCTTTAAAGATGATCACCTAGGGACCTCCCTGGTGGTCCAGTAGTTAAGACTCTGCACTCCTAATGCAGGGTGCAAGGGTTCAATCCCTAGTCAGGGAACTAAGATCCTGCATGCGATGTGACCAAAAAAGAAAAAGATGGTCACCTGGTGACACAAAAGAGGCTATAAGTTAACCTTACCTTTTTGAAATACTGCACAACACTGACCACTTAGTATTGGATAAAAAAGTAAAGATACTCTTTATACATTGGCTGCCTACACTTTCACAGCAATCTTATAAGGAAGGTACTACCATTGCCAAAATGTTCAGTGAGGCCCAGGAAGGTTAAATAATTTGCCTAGACCACACAGCCAGGAAAGAATCAAACCAGTATCCAAACAAAAGCCAGGCACCCAGCTGCTCTCAGACTTTCAACCACAGGAACTCAGAAGCCCGCACTCTACATGGGAACTGAAAGAATCCTCAGCAGACATTATAGCCCATGATTCCCAAGGTTCTTCCAGCACTTACCTGCAGACTTCAGAATTCTACATTAGCTTACAGTTTTGAAGCTAAATGGAAAAGGAAGGAATACTGTCAATAAAAACATTGAAAATCAGAATGGCAATCACTTTCTTATGCAAACAATCTAAAGCCATATATTACAGTGCTCTGTGACAATGTCGAGGGGTGGGATGAGGGGTTTGGAGAGAGACTCAAGAGGAAGATGATAATTGTATACTTATAGCTGATTTATTTTGTTGTACAGCAGAAATCAACACAACATTGTAAAGAAATTATCCCCCAGTTAAAAATAAATTTTTTAATAAATTAAAAATAATAAAATAAAAACAATTTCATTTTTTCTAAAAAAAAAAAAAAACTGCATAAGTTTAAGAACTAAGTAGACCTACTTTTATTTTCCTTAAAAATCAGGCAACAGACCCAAAATGGAGTCACTTATGCTAAGCCCCATGTCACCAAACCAAAGATCAGTTTTGACTTTCCCAGAAATGGAATCTTAAACCACTCAGTCAGGATAATGTAATCAGCACCAGTTAGGTAATCTGCCTGATAAACCCCTACAATCCCTTAAAGGAAAGTGATTTTGCCAAAACCAACCTCTCTTTTTCTAGTATAACTTCCTCATTCCCACTCACTCCTGAATATAAAAATCCTTCATTTTGTACAGCTCCTGAAAGCTCCTTTCTCTCTGATAGACAGGATACTACCCAATTCATGAATCACAGCATAAAGCCAATAAGATCTTTAAAATGTACTCAGCTGAATTTTGTTTTTTAACATTGTGATTATAGAATGTAGTACCATTCATTCATTTGTTCATTTATCCCACAAATATTTCCAGAACGCCAGTATACTCCAGACACTGTGTGGCAGGCATAGAGAGTAGTCTCAATGGCTCACTTGGAAGTGAGTTATTATTTCAAACTCCTCAGATCACCACCCTCTGAGATTCCGCATTAACAGAAAGAGAACCACACCTGCCTCCACACACAAGCTTCCCTCTGCAGGTTCGTTCACATAGACACAGGTTCTCCCATGTGCCCTAAACAAGGCACAGATTCTGTAGTCTGCCTTGTTAACATTCATTAAAATTTTATATCCATCTCTAGGAATTATGATGGAAGCAAATACACATGTATGGATAGGGTTCTAGACAAGTTACTCCCCAAACATGGCAAACTGAATATTTTAAGTGGAAGGAGTTTCAGAAAACAGAAAAAGCAGGAAGATACAACCTTCTCCCCAGAAACAGATCATATTACCTTCATGTGGGAGGTGCCCTCTCTATACACAGAGGAAAGGAGCATCCTCATCTCCAAAGACAACTGAATACCAAGAAGATACCGAACCAGCAGGCCTTGCAGAGTTTCCCCCAGTTCACTGCCCTTGCCTCATACTCTGACTCATCACATGTCTACACGAAGGCCTGCTTTTCATCAAACCTAGCATAAATACTCAAGCGTGTTTCTTAGGGTCTTCATTTCCTCAATGAAGTCTCCCATGTCACATAAAACTTACATAAATCTGTACACTTTTGGTAATTTGTCTTTGTTGGTTTAATTTTTAGACCCAGCCAGGGAGCCTAAGAAGATGTAGAAAAATTTCTTTCTCCTTCAATATACAAATAAAGGGGATTTTAATGGAAAGACACTGATAACCAGCAGATATACGTGTAACCTGAGTGCCTGTTTATCTCCAATGATTTTTTTTTAAGAGTCTATGAAAAGTATCATCTTCTGTGAATGGTAAATTCAGGTCTGGTTTTACACATTGAGGGCACTGTGTTTGAAGGGGGCTGGTGTCTTTCTCTGTCTTCAAATGCAGGGAAAGCTCCCTTGGAACACAGCTTGCATCCTTTATTGTGGAAGGCCTACTTGGTGATGGAGTCATTATCTTGCTCAGCCCTAAGAGAAAGTGTCCCTTCTTTCCTGTATTAAAGTGCCTGCTCCTTGACTCAGTTATTAAAATGAGGGAGCAAATAGCTCCTTGTTCTAATTTTCCTTATCAGCCTCCACAGGGCCCATTTCGGGCTGTCTGTAAAGTGTTAGAATGCAATTGTGCGCTTGAATAAAAAGAAGAAACTGAATTAGAGCCTCTTAAGACCATTATATTGTCTTATTTAGTGACACTGTTTGCCTCTTCATTACTAAGCAATGAGCTAAGTGTTCTTTCTGAGTAATAATGATACCACATTTAACCACAACTTTCCTCTTTGCAAAGCACTTTTGGATGTGCTATCCCTTTTGATCATGCAACAACTCTGTAGCAGATCAGGATGGTGCTCTAATCATCATTTTACAAAGGAGGGGACTGAATCAAGGTTAAATTATAGCTTTAAAACTTCAAAGCCAGGATTTGAAAGCAGATGAGCCCGGAATTGGAGCAGAGCTCATCTCACCTTACCTGGATGCCACAGGCCATCTTCTTAGCTCATCAGAAACTTGACACTGAGCCTCCCTGCCGCCTCTGGGTAGAAGCCCTCTGCCCTAACTTAGATGATTAGCCTTTGAGAGGACAGAAATGAGGGAAATCAGGAGAACTTCACCTTAGTAGACAAAACATATTTGTTACTAATCCATCCGTTAGGGGAACAGGCCACCTTTAAGGAGTTTAAGTTTTTGAACAGCAACCTGAACTGTGGGTATTAATGTGAATATTTTCATAATCTGTTTAGATACTCTGTTGTAAGTTAATAAAGGTCCACATTTTTTAGAACATTTCAGTGTTGTCACAAATAATCTTTGGTTGCAAACGACTCTAGCAGGTACATATGATTCTTTCAGAGATAAACATGATCCTGGAAATATTTGTACAAACCAACTTTATGACAAACTATATTTCATAAGGAGTTTTTCATATTTGATATAATTCCCCAAGACATTATTTTATGATGCAAATAATCTCTCCTTGACTAACTGCATCAATCAATTTACATTGTAAGCAGAAGGTTATATTCAAGCAGAAAGCACATATAAGACATTTAGATATTTCAGTTGCTTGGTTTAAATCAGCGTTAGCATTTGCTGAGCACCTCCTGTGTGCCAGGAGTCTCTAGAGATTGGGAATTCAAAGACAAAAATATAAACCCTTGTACTCAGGTTGCCCACAACCCTAAATGGAAAAGAAACTAACTATGAAGATGTTCTAATTCCCCATTTGATGGTTTTCAAATGCCCAGCAATTTCTAAAAATAGTTGTGTCGTTACCAAAAATGGGTTGCATCATTACCAAAGATAGCATCTTATCTAAAATGCGAAGCTTTGACAAAATCCACATGGTAATAGTCCGGTTGGGTGTTGAAAGGCCAAGTTCAGTTCAGTTCAGTTCACTTCAGTTCAGTTCAGTCGCTCAGTCGTGTCCGACTCTTTGCAACTCCATGAATCGCAGCACGCCAGGCTTCCCTGTCCATCACCAACTCTCGGAGTCCACCCAAACCCATGTCCATCTAGTCGATGATGCCATCCAGCCATCTCATCCTGTCTGACAGAATGTGGTTCACTGGAGAAGGAAATGGCAAACCACTTCAGTATTCTTGCCTTGAGAACCCCATGAACAGTATGAAAGGCCAAGGCAGAGAGTAAAAGGGCAAGGGGAAGAGAAGCACGAGATGTGATGTAAGACCTTCACGCACCACCAGGGGGCTCTCCCTTCACAGGAGCCAGCGCCTTGTCCGGTAGCTGTTAAAAGGTCGACTGAAGCATATTTATGATTTTAAGAATTTATCTGAGCGAAAATTGACTCAACTTGAGCAGCATCAACTGGAAGTGGTTAAGAATGTCCCTCCTACAGGAGCTAGAGGAAAAACTTCTACAGATAAAAAGTGGAAGCAAAACAAGGAAATTATTTCCTTGGCTATGTCACAAGCAGTTCTACTATTTGGGAAATTTTAGTTGGTTGTTTGTCATTGGTTGCCCTTAGGTTTTGATTTCTTACCTTAGAGGCACTGTAGTCTAAGCTTTGGGGTCGCTTACATGGGCTGCTAAGGTATCAGTCTAATGGCCTCCTTGTTCAATTAACTGAAGACAAGCGTGTTTATTCTACTTGGGAACGTCTCTGGAAAGGCTCAGAGAAACGTCTCAGAAGGAGCTACTCCCCAGAGTGGTTCCTGGAAGAGAGAAAAGTGGGGGAGCATATGTGCCAAGCTCCCCCTTTTTTTTATATAACTTTATTTATTTATTTTTGGCTGTGCTGGGTCTTCGTTGCTGCTCAGGCTTTGCTCTAGTTGCAGAGAGCAAGGGGTATTCTCTAGTTGTGATGTGTGGGTTTCTCATTGCAGTGGCTTCTCTTGTTGTAGACCATAGGCTCCAGGGCGTGCAGGCTTCAGTAGTTGTGGCTCCAGGGCTCTAGAGCACTGGCTCAGTAGTCTTAGTTGCTCCGCAGCATGTGGGATCATCCTGGACCAGAAATCAAACTTGTGTCTCCTGCATTGGCAGGCAGATTCTTTACCACTGCAGCCTCCTATTTTTTTATTGATCAAGGTTCACCTCCATGGCAATCTATAGATTGTGCAAATCAGTCCCTTCTGTTCACTAAGAAAGACAGTTACCACTCCCATGAGCTGATGTTGTGTACTAATTCAAGCACAGAGGGAATACCTGGTGAGGTGAGGGTGAGGCAGCAACTGAAAAAAAACAGGGGAACGAGACGGATAGAGGGATGAAGAAGGAAGGGAGGAAAGGAGACTCTGGAATCATATTTACCATTGATCCCAATATAACATATCTTCTCATTTCTTTATTTCAGACTCAGTACATAAAATAATCTCATGAATTTCCCCCCAGAACATGCTAATTGGAGATTATAGGTGAGACTGCTTTTTTATATGATCTTAAAGAATCAGGTTTCTCTCCTCAAAACAGGTTTCAGTTTACGGTCATTAGCATTATTTATTAATATCTATAGCTTCCACTAAACAGTAAGTTTTTGACAACAAGGATCACATTTGATTTTTATTTCCATTATACCCCTGAGTAGCTGCCACTTAGTTGGAGCTCAGCAAATGAATGAATAAGTGAATGAGTGAGATGAGTGCTCCAGATTCAATCACCGAGTTGTAGGCACTCAGTTACACCTTGGCTAGCTTCTCGGGTGATATCTCGGGTGATATCATTAAATAGGTGAAAAGTATATTTATTCTTTGTCTTATTTTTTGAATAGTCTGTTTCAATAGTGTGTAAACATTAAATAGTCTTGCTTTTTATTCCCTCTGTGTGTTAGGTCCTCCTCTCCTCCTTTTCTGTTTCTAGCTCTTGGCATTTTTGAACAAGAAAAAAGAAATCAAGGAAAGTGCCTTCTTTTTATTTGTGGCTGCTGCTGTAGTCTAATACATGGATGCCCTCTGGTGGCAGGTGTCTAAATGCTGGCTCTGCTGGGGAGTGACTGTGTGTTGTGCATGCTTTGTGTGTGTGTTTGTGTGTGTGTGAGGGAGGAGGGTGGGGAGCAGGGGGTTCTGCCAAGGCCTCTACACTGCAGAGTCCCTTGATGTGTGAGATCCAGTCCAGCTCAACTTCCCCCAATAACCCTGAGCCCCCACTTCTATTGCCTATCCCTCAGGTCCTTGCTGCAGTCCCCTCACTTAGCAACCAAACCTTTTAGACAGATGAGGGGAAAGTATTGGCAAGATGGCTCAGGCCAAGCTACTGCTCGTGTAGCCACTTGGCAGGGAGGATTCTTTCACACTGTTGTGGTGATGTGATGTGGTGATTCCTCTCCACAAAAAGGGAAGGGAAGGGAAGGGAAGGAAGCGAAGAAGGAGGGGGAGAGAGAGAGAGCACAAGAGGAGAGGAGAGAACAGAAGGTGTAAAACTGGATAAAATTATCAAAAGCAACCTTTTCAGGGAACTAGACATCCTTACTCCGAGCTATGATCTTTCCTAACCCTTCTCCTCCACCTGATTTTCTGGAGTTGATCCTTTGCCTTCAAATCACTGCCAGGTGATTAGAGGACTGGAGCTAATGTAACTCCTGTGGTGCTGATGGTATTAATGAGTGCTGTAATGGTTTAGCCTATCCAGATAACCTATTTGCAATTTACTGGTTTCTTCAAAGATTTACCTGTAAGGAAGAGGAAAAAAATTATAATTTTGAACGCTATTGCAAATCAGTGAGGGAGATATATTAGATGAAAAAGGTAATGACTCTTTCAGTTCTTCTTAAATCTATCCTTTATCTAAGTTGCTGCCTCATCTCTTTCCTAAAAGCACTACAATCCATATTTGTAGAGTTAACGAAAATTATAATAATTTTGTAAGATTTTGTGACACATTTTAAAGTAATTGGAGACCTCCTGATGTGCCATAAAGTCAGGAATTTAAATTCACTGCACTAAATAATTAGATAGTTTGTGGAAAGCTTATGCATTAAGGGACATCCAAAATGAGGCCAAATACCCAAATTCTTCCTCCAGAGCCTTGGTTTTAAACATTAAATCATTATGATATGCTCTTACAGTAGCTGCATGTGACAACTGAGTATAATCGCTAGAAGTACTATAAATTAGATGGTGTGCTGTCTTTTTCTTCAACAAAGTTAAACTTGTAATCCAAACTTGAGTTGTTTAGATTGCAGGATCAGAGCGCCACCTGCTGGTGTAATATGTAACATTTCCTTGATAGCTAGTGCATGTCTCCCTAGTTTTTTGAAAGTTCAATTTGCAGAGAAAGATAAATACCATATATCATTTGTGTATGGAATCTAAAAAATGATACAAATATTTACAAAACAGAAATAGACTCGCAGACATAGAAAACAAACCTGGTTACCAAAGGTTGGGAGAGGGAGATAAATTAAGAGGTTGGGATTAACAGATACACTACTATATACAATTGACAAATGACAAGGTGGCTTTCCCAGTGGCTCAGTGGTAAAGAATTCACCTTCCAATGAGGGAGATGTTGGTTCAATCCCTGGGTCAGGAAGAGCTCCTGGAGAAGGAAATGGCAACCCACTTCAGTATTCTTGCTTGGAAAATTTCATGGATAGAGGAGCCTGGTGGGCTACAGTCCACCAGGACATGACTTATCAACTAAACAACAACAAAGACTTACTGTATAGCATAGGAAACTAACTATATTCAATATTTTATAATAATCTATGATGGAAAAGAAGCTGAAAAAGGATAGATATAGATATATATGTATAATTGAAAGGTTAACTATATTTCAATATTTTTAAATATCCCAGAAAAATAAAGTTTGCTTTATACCATTCCACTTTTATGAAAGACCTACATTAGTATCTGATGCTAATGGAAAGAAATCCAAATAGGATTTTTACTTTCATGAAAGAGGGTGAAAAGCAAAAATAGCGTTGTTCATTTTGCAGTGAGCACTTATGGAGGCAGCTGGTACCCCTAGAAGGGAGAGTGGTTCCGCCAAGCTCCTTCCCTGGGAATTACATGCAGCATCTCAGCATCAAGCCCCCATGGCTGTGGACTGTGACTGCAAGCACCTGTGCTTCATGTGGGTTTATTTCATGTGTCTGTTAGCAAGATGTGTCTTAAGGTAACTGTTGCTTTGTTTCATGCCATTTCAGCTTAAAATGGTTTCAAAGGAACACTCAACTTTTCAATAGCAGGGAAACCTGTCCTCTGGTTAGATTTCTATTACCAAAAATCAGAACAATAAAATATAATTTCAGAACAAAAATAATTAACGAACATAAAAATGTGTTCATCCTTTTCCTGAGATCATTCACAACCTTCTAAGGGAAAAAAAACCCACTAAACTCAGAGTCAGAAAACCTGGCTCTACCAATTTCTAGCCAGGAGATGATGTACGAGTTTTTAACATCACTAAGCCTCAGGTTTCTAATCCATAAAATTTGGGTTACAAAACTTGTTCTGGATGAAACAAGATGACACAGCATGCTGACAAAGGAAGAAAACATGCTGAAGGTTGAGAAGTGAATGTAGAATGAGGAATTTACTCATGTTGATCCCCAGTCCTGCAAGATAAGATCTGCAGTTAGTTGGAGAAAGAGAAGAAGGTACTGGTAAGAGAATCAAAGACATCATACAATGTATATAGCCTGATGGGGAAAAACTAAAACCTAGACTTGGAAAAAAGATGAAAAGACAAGAGACCAGAGATAATAATGAAGTGAAAGAAAAGGTAAACTGTAAATAAGGAAGAGAAAGGTCCAGAAGGATGGAAGATGATGGTCAGTGATTCATCCCAGAGCATCCAGAGGATGACAATGTCACAAATGTGAATAAAGGTAAATGTCACAGGATTACAGGTGCAAGACTGGGTGTTGGCTATGTTGTCCAGTGAATGTTGATGGCAGCAGGAAGACAAGACCATCAGCAGGAGTCAACGTACTTATGAAAAACAAGGGAGAGACCAATTCAAGAAGGAGCAATAGAGAATGATGTAAGGGGGTGGCATCAGTACCAAAACAGGTGAGATTTTTGCTGGAGAAGTCTCTCACTTCTTGTCTCTCTCTCTCTCTCTCTCTCTCTCTCTCTCTCTCTCTCTCTCTCTCTCTCTCTCTCTCTCTCTATATATATATATATATATATATATATATATATATATATATATATATATATATATATATGACTTAATACACATATATGACTTAATAGAAAAACTTCCTGACAGGAAGTCTTACAGTTGTTTTAAGCTTTACTAATTCCAAAATTATAACTGCTACCAACTTCCAAAACTCATCATTTAAGTGTTTAACTATTTAAATTTTATTCACCCATATTAAGTTTTGTGGGTTTTGAATACAAACTTCTCATTTTAATTTGCCGTTTCAGTCAACGTTTGCCACCTTCAGTAAGAGGGACTGAATACATTTATTCAGCCAAGTTGATTAAGACCATCAGACCTGCTAAGATTAACAAGAGTCCTCGTAATGGCAGAGGTGACTGTGGTCCCTACTTCATTTGATACAGGAAGGTTGAGTCTCCTTTCCTTTTCAGTATGACCATCTTCATTTAGCAACACATTTTCACACCTTCACATATACACAAGTATACAGAGACCAATTCAAAAGCCTGGAACATGAGAAAGCTTCCAAGTTTGTTCCTGGAGGTGCATAAAACAGCTGATCAGCTATTAAGATGCAGCACCATTTCAATTTCCAAAAATAAGGTTCTACTCCTGGGAAAATACTGCTAAATGTCCCAGGAAATAGCATAGATTCCCTGGCTTTCAACTTGTCCTTTCTCCCTTGTAAAAGAAGTCAACTGTGTTAAACAACATATTTTAATAAAATTGCAGTCAATTTTACTGTATATAATGTATACGTTAGGTTGTGTCAGTATATTGTTCATATATTATGCTATGTATGAAACAAATTTTCTTATAAAAGTACAAAAACTGTGGCTATGCTATTTTTGGCTTGTGTTCAGGGATGGAAGAGTAGAATAGCTAAAAGCAAGTACTCTGGACACTATCTGGGTTTAAAATGTTTCTTTGACTTACTGAACTAGGTAATCTCTGGCTAATTAACCACTTGAGCCCCAGTTTCTTCTACAGCAAAATGAGGATGGTAATAATACTCCTGGTAATAATAACCTTGCCTGGCTCAGCAATAATTTGAAGTGGAAAGTTAAACCTAACTTACTCCTGAATCTTCTTTCCAAATTCACTCAAAAAAGAGTTAACTCCCTTTCCCTTGATCTCTTCTCCCTATATATGAATTTGGGGCTAGAATGTAAGACAATTAACTTCATTTGAATTTCAGGGAGATCTTAGCATGTTTGAGCTCTGTGTCTACTCACCGTAATCAACTTTAAATGTTAGATTCTAACATAAGAATGTCAAATTCTCTTTAAACCAGAAAGAAATGTGGATTTATCCTCGGCAAGCCAAATCTTCATTCCTTGGTGTTCCCTGAACACAAACAAACTGGAGATTTTTTAAAGGTTAAAATATCTTTGGAAACTGTAACTATTATGCCTTGCTTTAACTAATTAACCTTTCTATAGAACTAATGACAGGGTTAATTAGCTCAAACAGATTAACAATTTAGTTTGGAGAAGGAAAAATGCATTGGAGATTAGAATCATTCTTTCGCCATCTAGTGGTTTCATTCTGGTAAATAGATCTCTATAAAAGCTAGATGGTACATTGTTCATCTATATAATTATTATATCTCCTCATGGTAAAAGAGCCTCTTGATGAGAGTGAAAGTGGAGAGTGAAAAAGCAGGCTTGAAACTCAACACTCAAAAAGTTAAGATCATGGCAGCCAGTGCCATCACTTCATGGCAAATAGAAAGGGAAAAAGTGGAAACAGTGACAGATTTGGGTGGGGGGTGCTCCAAAATCACTGTGGACAGTGACTGCAGCCATGAAATTCAAAGATACTTGCTCCTTGGAAGGAAAGCCATGACAAACCTAGATAGCATATTGAAAAAGCAGAGACATCACTTTGCCAACAAAGGTCTGTAGAGTCAGAGATATGGTTTCTCCAGTAATCGTGTAGGGATGTGAGAGTTGGGCCATACAGGATGAGCACCAAAGAATTGATGCTTTTGGATTGTGGTGCTGGAGAAAACTCTTGAGAATCCCTTGAGATTGTGGTGCTGGAGAAAATTCTTAAGAGTCCCTTGGACTGTGAGGAGATCAAACCAGTCAATCCCAAAGGAAATCAACCCTGAATATTCATTGGAAGGACTGATGCTTGAAGCTGAAGCTCCAAAACTGTGGCCACCTGAAGCAAAGAGCCAACTCACTGGAAAAGACCCTGATGCAAGATTGAGGGCAGGAAGAGAAGAGGGCAACAGAGGATGAGATGGTTAGATGGCATCACCAAGTCAATGAACACGAATTTGAGCAAACCCTGGGAGATAGTGGAGGATGGAGGAGCCTGGCGTGCTGAAGTCCATGGAGTCAGTCACAGAATCGGACATGACTTAGCAGCTGAACAACAACAACAAAACAGTATTTAAAGTTGCCATTTAATGCTGCTAGATGATTGCATTTGGTCCTTTTTCTAAACATGTAAGATACTCAAATGCTCACCATTGATATCCCTCTGAAGGAGAGAATGTTTTCATATACAGTTGGTAATAAATGAGACAAGATGATGTGAAGAATAGCTCAGTTCACAAAGAAAGACTGAAACGTGCTCAGTTCTGTGAGCGTCTTACTAATAAGCTACATCCTCTGCAAGTGTATCATTTCTAGTTTTTATCAGGATAATTAAGGATATCCTTGGAAGACACAGTGAACACAATTTAGACTAACTTGCGGACAAAGTATTGTTGTTGTGTTACTGTTGTTGTTAACTTTCCATTCTCACCTCACGATGGCCACTCCCTTCACATCCCTCACTTCTTTCTGTTAACAAGGAGAGAAACTGAAAGTTACCCTCGTCTACAGAGACCTCTGCATTAACTCAGAAGACACAGCCTCAGGGTATCAGTGGAAGGTTAAGAAAAACATTAGATTCTCTAAATAGCGGTTCACTTCTATTTCTATCAGAGACTTGAAACATCCTCTTATTTACATAGCACATATAAAACAAAATTCTCCTGTTTCCATGGCTTCATAAAAGGACTACCAGAGATAAGCTTTGAAGCTAAAATAGAACCCACAGCTAAAACAAGCAAATCTATAATTCCACCAAAACTCTAAATGCATATTGGATTACAGGCACTGCTGCTGCTGCTGCTAAGTCGCTTCAGTCGTGTCCAACTCTGTGCGACCCCATAGACGGCAGCCCACCAGGCTCCCCCATCCCTGGGATTCTCCAGGCAAGAATACTGGAGTGGGTTGCCATTTCCTTCTCCAGTGCATGAAAGGGAAAAGTGAAAGTGAAGCCGCTCAGTCATGTCCGACTCTTAGCGACCCCATGGACTGCAGCCTACCAGGCTCCTCCGTCCATGGGATTTTCCAGGCAAGAGTACTGGAGTGGGGTGCCATTGCCTTCTCTGATTACAGGCACATCCATCCTTAAATAATGACTTGGTTTATCTCATATAATGTTAAAAATGAATTCACTAGAAAAGACTTCCTAACCTGGACTAAAGTAAATGGCCATTACTTAGCTACTAAATGGTCAAGCCACTTATGACAGCCTGTGTCTTCATGACAAAACCTAAGGACTATGTAATTATCTGAATTCATAAATTTCATTGAAACAAAATAAAAGAAACTACTGACGAGAGGAGAGGTAGAGATGGTGGAGGAGAGGAATAAGGCAAATGATTTTCCTGAAATACTCTTACTGGGAGGTAGCCTGATAGAACAGAAAGAGCACCTGGGCTCTGTTACCAGCTCTACCACTTATTTGTTGGTGACCTCAGGAAAGAACCTATTTGAAGGGCAGTGTTTGCTCATTTCTGTAAATAAAAAAAATGGATCTCAAAAATCCCCACCAAGTCTTAAAAAAACAAACAAACAAAAAGTATGTGCTAACTGTGGAGGATCCTGATTTCATCATATAATTACTATGCATAATCCCCATCTTTTCCAACCCTCCCACTCCCTCCATTTCCCAGCCATTCTGGAAAAAACTTTCCAAAAATATGTATGCATAAGAAGGGCCTTAATCCAGTTGGGCTAAGAGTGGTTGCAACATAAATGAGAGGATTCAGTATGCTAATATGGGTAGTGAGTGAAAGTCGTCTGACAGATTACAGAACAGAAAGACAGGCTGCCAAGGGCAACAGTGTAGGGGGTGTAGGCAGGATAGGAAGGGTGAAGAAGGACAGCGACATGAAGGAAACAGTCTTCTCAGAAAACAGATGATCCAACAGAGTAAAAATGAAGAAAGTCGGTAAGACTTCTAGATAAACTCTTTGAATGGCTAATTAACCTCCTTGAATAGGGATTGGTGATTAGAAAAGGTTTGAAAGTCAAAAGTCAGAATAGGAAAACAGAGCACTATATAGTCGTCCTCTTCCCCCACCCCTGCCGCAGGGAGCTGAACCAGGTTGTGTGCCAGAAAAAGCAATTCAGAGAAATTTCTAGAAATGAAATTCCAGGCAAGAATCAACACTACTCTATTCAGTAAACTGAACAAGTGTGTGTTAAGAGCCTACTTTATGCCAAGAAATATTCTTGCAGTAAAGGAAAAAATTTAAAACACGTTTCTTTCTCCTCATGGAGCATTTTAGTAAGGAAAGACTGACCATGAGCAGTACAAATTTTTTAAATTCACATGTGAATTAGAAAGTGCTGTGGGGATTGGGAATTCTCTGGCAGTCCAGAGGTTAGGACTCCACACTTTCACTGCTGAGGGCCTGGGCTCAGTCTCTGCTCTGGGAACTAAGATACCATAAGCTGTGTGGCACAACCTAATTAATTAAGTGCTATGGGGATATATAAAGTAGGAAAGGGGTTCCTGAGTAGGACTGGGTAGACTAAAGTTTTTAACTGGGAAATCAGGACTGGAAGATTTCAAGAAGGTGGCATCTGAACAAAGACTAGGTAGTGGGGGTAGGAGTGGTTTCTGTGGCTGGCCATCTAGGGAAAGATATTGAAAGCAGAGCATGCCACATGTCTTCCAGGGCCTGCAAAGAAGCCAGGGTGGCTGGAATGGAATGAGCAGAGAGGAGAGATATAAGAGAGAAAGGCGAGAGTTGGTGTAGGGGAATGTTGGAAGGCCACTGAAAGGACTTACACTTTCACTTGGAGCACCTGGAAAATGAGCAGATTGTTTGAGCCAAAGTTTGACTTGATTGCTTTAGGCCTTTGGGCTCAGTCTGGCTTGGCTTGTTTCATAAACTTCTTTATATACAAGAAGGGCAAACATAAAACAAAACTGAGATCTCCAAATCAGTTCACTCTTCATTCAATTAACAAATAACTGTTGATTGATCAAGGGCTTTCCAGGTGACACAGTGGTAAAGAATCCACCTGCCAATGCAGAAGACGCAGGAGATGTAGGTTCGATTCTTGGATCAGGAAGATCCCTTGGAGTAGGAAAGGCAACAGACTCTTTCTGGGAAATCCCAAGGACAGAGGAGCCTGGTGGGCTACAGTCCATGGGGTCCCAAAGAGTCAGACCTAACTGAGCAATAACACGTTTACCAGTGAATTTAATGAAAATTTATAAGTTAGAAATTGAAATTGTGTTACTAATGATATCACTTTTTGCATTGTCACGTTTATGATAGTTTACATTATAATCTGTAACTAAAATTACATCTCTGGGACTTTTACATAGATTTATTTTAAAACCAACAATCATCCCTTAGCAGATAATTGTAAAAATATCATAATTTGCAGTGTAGAACCAAGAATAACAACCGGAGAACTGTATGACTTGAGACGTACTGATCCATACTATTTCTGCTATCTTCTGTGTTCATCTTTGCAAATTTTTTTCAGTAGTACAATCTCAGTTTTCTTCACATGATGTCTATTGATCATAAACTTTTTGACTGTTTTAATTCTAACAGTCTATCTTATCTTCAATTGACTGTGTGACTGGGATAGATGCTAAGTTCAAAAATCCTTTTATCTCAGACTTGGAAGGAATTTCCTTGGTCTTACACTGCAAAGCATGAGCTGTCTGAGGCTGATTCTTCTTCCTTTGTAAGGATCGTTTTTGTTTATTTGTCTCTGAAAGATTTTAGAATTTCCTTTTTATCCTTAAGAGTTCAGAAAGTGTTATCAAAATGTTTCTAGATATATCTTTAAATTTTTTTCTCCTTGCCTCTTAGAGGATTCTTGCAATTTGAAGACTTTCTTCAGCTTAAGAAAATTGTCTTCTGTTGCTGCTTTTCTCCTTTCCACTATCTGTTTCTTCCTTACAGAATTTCTATTAATGCTGTACCCACTGAATCTATCTTCTCTGTCCCTTAGCTTGTCTATCATACTTCACATCTTTTTATTTTCTATCTTTCCAAATGCCAATTACTTTGTTGACTATGTTCTAGTATTTATCACACCTACTGAATGTTTAAATTTCTAACAACTGACTTTTCCCAATTGTTCTTTCTTTTTTTCCCCACCAATAGCCATGCTTGTTTTATGGGTCAAACTTTTTCTTTCATAATTCTGAAGACACCAACTGAATTTATTTTTACTTTTTTTTACGTTTTCTTCTCTTATCTAGGTTGCTTCTGTCTCTTCCAAGATGGTTGTTGTATCAGTTCATCTTGATCTTTTTTGGGCTGTAATTTTTCCTCCTTATATGGGTTTATTCTGCAGTTTGGCTGTCCAGTCTCCCTAAAAATTCATTCATTTGAAGAGGAACATAGGTGTCACGTAAGGGCATGGCATTTATTATTAGGCAGGCTTCTCTGTAGGATGGATACCCTGGGAACAGCCAGCAGGCCAACAGGGCTGCCATTTGACAAAATAAGGACATAGTATTTTAGAATTTTGTACCCATGGATGCAGCTGTCTATCTTTAAGCTCTCCTCAAATCTATTTTTGAGGATTTAAGCTCTGTTCTACATCTTTCTCTGGGGAACCGGGAACCTGTTCAAGAACTGACTCCATAATATTGAGATATTCTGCCTGGTATGTAACAGAAATACCAAAATTACCTAGCTGATTATTATTATGACAATTTTTTAGAGTAGCTTTAGGTTTACAGAAAAGAGTGTAAAGTACAGAGAATTTCCATATGCTGTTCCCCTCCTGATATATATATACCACAGTTTACTCTATTATTAATGTCTTGTGTGGTGTATTTGTTACCATTGATGAACTATCTATTACCTTGCATTTTTTATTGAGCAGTTGTTGTCTATGTTTGACACAGAATATTATATTAGTTTCAAGTGTACAATATAATGATTTGATATTAGTTCAGTTCAGTTCAATTCAGTCACTCAGTCGTGTACGACTCTTTGCGACCTCATGGACTGCAGCATGCCAGGCTTCCCTGTCCACCACCAACTCCCAGAGCTTGCTCAGACTCATGTCCATCAAGTTGATGATGACAACCAACCATCTCATCCTCTATTGTCCCCTCCTGCCTTCAATCTTTCCCAGCATCAGGGTCTTTTCCAATGAGTCAGCTCTTCGCATCAGGTAGTTAAAGGATTGGAGCTTCAGCTTCAGCATCAGTCCTTCCAATGAATATCCAGGACTGATTTCCTTTAGAATTGATGGGTTTGATCTCTTTGCAGTCCAAGAGACTCTCAAGAGTCTTCTCCAACACCACAATTCAAAAGTATCAGTTCTTCAGTGCTCAGCTTTCTTTATGGTCCAACTCTCACATCCATACATGACTACTGGAAAAACCATAGCTTTGACTAGACAGACCTTTGTCAGCAAAGTAATGTCTCTGCTTTTTAATATGCAGTCTAGGTTGGTCATAGCTTTTCTTCCAAGGAGCAAGCATCTTTTAATTTCATGGCTGCAGTCACCATCTGCAGTGATTTTGGAGCCCAAGAAAAGAAAGTCTGTCACTGTTTCCATTGTTTCCCCATCTATTTGCCAGGAAGTAATAGGACCAGATGCCATGATCTTAGTTTTTTGAATGTTGAGTTTTAAGCCAGCTTTAAGCCAGCTTTTTCACTCTCGTCTTTTACTGTCATCAAGAGGCTATATTTGTATATATTGGAAAATGATCACCTCAGTAAGTCTAGTAAACATCTGTCACCATACACTTACAATTTTCTTATGCTGAGAACATAAGATTTACTCAGAATATCTCAAACATGCAATACAGTATTATTAACTATAGTCACCATTCAGTACATTATATTCCCAGGACTTATTTATAATGAAATTTTCACCTTTTGACCCTCTTCACTCATCTGCCATCCCCTACCTCTGGCAACTACCAATCTTCTTATCAATGGGTTTTGTTTTTGCCCTAGGTTCCACATATAAGTGAAATCACACTGTATTCATCTTTCTCTACCTATTTCATTTAGCATAATGCCCTCAAGGTCCATGTTGTCACAGATAGCAAGATTTCCTTATTTTCTATTGAATAATATTCCATTTTATATGTATGTCTATGTATATATACGTGTGTGTGTGTACACACACACGTATATATACATAGACATACATATAAAATGGAATATTATATGTATGATAATATATATATATATACCTCTCACATCTTTAGTAACTCAGATAGTAAAGAATCTGCCTGCAATGTAGGAGACATGGGTTTAATCCCTGGGTTCGGAATATTCCCTGGAAAAGGGAATGGCTACCCCCTCTAGTGTTCTTGCCTGGAAAAGTCCATGGACAGAGAAGTCTGCCTGACTATAGGCCACAGGGTAGTCAAGAGGTGGATACAACTGACTGACTAACACACACACACATATAGATCACATCATCTTTATTCATCCACCAATAGACACTGAGTTTGACTCTATAGCTTGAACCTTGTAAATTATGCTGCAATGAACATGGGAGTGCAGATATCTCTTTGAGATTGTGTTTTATTTCCTCAGATAAATTTTCAGAAGCAGAATTTCTGAATCATACGTAGTTTTATTTTTAATTTTTTGAGGAGTCTTCACACTGCTTTCCATAGTGGCTACATCAATTTACTTTCCTATGAATAGTCAAATAAGGAAACTAACAATTTTCTTTTCATTTATGTTCCATGTGTTGACTTGATTACAGAGTAATCAGGATGCCTGAAAAAATAACTACCTATGAGTCCAGAAGGGCAAGGAATATCATAATAATAATAATATCAGAAGCCTGGAAAGATTGAAGAATTAAAAGTGTGTGTCTCATCTATCATAAACTTGGCAAAGGAACATAAAACAATTTGGTAGGCGTGAAATGAGTTTGTCAACTTCACATGCCAACTACTGTCCTAATGCTTTATACAGTGATTTTTTAACTTATTAAACTTAACATAAACCAAGAACTATGACATAATATTTAGACCCACTTTCCTAACAAATCCTTTAAAATTGAGAACAGAAGACAATTTCCTTAACAATGTAAAGAATATGAAGAATATTTATCTTAAATCAGCATCTCCCTTAACAATATAAAACTAGATACTTAACTTTTGAAATCAGGAACAAAACTTTGCTCCGATGCTTCTGGCCAAAGCATTGAAATAGAAAACCTAAATAAATGTATAACTTTTTTATAAAAGAGAAACAATACATGCACACACACACACACACATACACACACAACACATACACACACACACACATATATATGCATGTATAAATTCTTTGCAAGTAATTTATAGACTGAATTTATATTTACTATATAAGTCTAAGAAAAGCAGCTGAAAGTTTATCAGAATTAACAAGTTCAAGAAAGTGATTAGATATTAAATATGGGAAATCAATTATTCTCTACTATCTCAGCATTAGCATTAAAATATTTTATGAGAAAAAGTAATGCTTCTTTTCTCCAGTTTTACTGAGTTATAATTGACATGTATCATTGCATTAGTTTAAACTTACAACCTAATGATTTAATATCCAGCATCTCACAGTTACAAATTTTTTTCTTCTAATAAGAACTTTTAAGATCTACCTTCTTAGAAACTTGGTAAATATATACAATAAACTATTATTAACTATAGTCACCATGCTATATATTATATCCTCAGAACTTGCTTATCTTATAACCAGAAATCTGTACGTTTGATCGCCCTCACCCACTTTGTTGAGCCTTCCCTTCCCCCTCTCCACCTCCCCTCCTCCTCCACCCTGCCTTTAGCAACCACCAATCTGTTCTCTCCTGCCAGGAGAAATATCAATAACCTCAGATATGCAGATGACACCACCCTTATGGCAGAAAGTGAAGAAGAACTAAAGAGCCTCTTGATGAAAGTGAAAGAGGAGAGTAAAAAAGTTGGCTTAAAGCTCAACATTCAGAAAACGAAGATCATGGCATCCGGTCCCATCACTTCATGGGAAATGGATGGGGAAACAGTGGAAACAGTGTCAGACTTTAATTTTTGGGGCTCCAAAATCACTGCAGATGGTGATTGCAGCCATGAAATTAAAAGATGCTTACCCTTGGAAGAAAAGTTACGACCAACCTAGACAGCATATTAAAAAGCATAGATATTACTTTGCCTACAAAGGTCTGTCTAGTCAAGGCTATGGTTTTTCCAGTAGTCATGTATGGATGTGAGAGTTGGACTATAAAGAAAGCTGAACGCCAAAGAACTAATGCTTTTGAACTGTGATGTTGGAGAAGACTCTTGAGAGTCCCTTGGACTGCAAGGAGATCCAACCAGTCCATTCTAAAGGAGATCAATCCTGGGTGTTCATTGGAAGGACTGATGTTGAAGCTGAAACTCCAATTCTTTGGCCACCTCATGCAAAGGGTTGACTCATTCCCTTCCTTGCTGGGAAGGATTGGGGGCAGGAGAAGAAGGGGACGACAGAGAATGAGATGGCTGGAGGGCATCACTGACTCGATGGACATGGGTTTGGGTAAACTCCGGGAGTTGGTGATGGACAGGGAGGCCTCGCGTGCCGCAATTCATGGGGTCACAAAGAGTCGGACACGACTGAGTGACTGAACTGAACTGAATCTGTTCTCTATGAGTCTGACTTTTTAGATTCTACATAAAAGTGAAATCTTGTAATATTTGTCTTTTTCTGTCAGTTTTATTTCACTTCATATAAAAATAATCTGTCTTTAAAAAAAGGCAACAACAAAAACAAAATTAAGTATCAAATGGTAAACTGCTAATAAGGCTCCAATTATTTAACCTTCCTGTATCCATGCCGTTTGTCATGTGACTTCACAGCTCCTCTTACCAAAGAGGTGGATGCACTGTATTTCCCCTCATAAAATCTGGACTGCCCTTGGTGACTTGCTTTGGCCCAAAACATGTCTATGAGTTTTAGAAAGTTTATTTTTTCTTGCTTGCTCTTTTCCTTTTACCACTGCCAAAAGAACATACCTGGGGCAGCTATCTACCCTGCTAGAAGAAATATGTACGGAATGACCAAGTTGTACTGAATACCCAGGCAAAGTCATCCTAGATCAGATAACATTCAGGGGACACCCTGCTTCAGATGCAAGTGGCCCAGCCAAGACTAGCAAATTCACCTAATCAACCAACAACTAACCATATACAAATATGAAAACTCAGTCAAGACCATTCAAGTCAGGTCCCAAATAGCCAACCCATGAAGATGCATAAGATAAATGTCACTAAAGTTTTGCAGTTGTTACAACAGTGCTATGGTGACAATAGATAATACATACTATTTTAAAATATTACTAACATAGAAACGCTGACCCTGTGTCCCTAAGGATGAGTATTTATAGAGTATTCTTGCCTCTTGGGAGAGAGTTGTCAAAAAAGAGGCATTCTGAAAAAGATCACCTTGGGACTTTGCATGAGCAAAAAATAAAATTTTACTATAGTAAGCTATTGATATTTTTGTGTTTTTTGTTATAGCAGATAGCCTATCCTAAATAATATAATGTGTGTGTTCAGTCATATTCAACTCTTTGCGACTCCATGGACTATAGCCCTCCAGACTCCTCTGTCCATGGGATTTTACAGACAAGAATACTGGAGTGGGTTGCCATTTCCTTCTCCAGGGGATCTTCCCAACCCAGGGATTGAACCCACGTCTTCTGCACCTCCTGCATTGGCAGGCAGATTCTTTACTGCTGAGTCACCGAGGAAGCTCCAAGTAACATAGTATCTAAGACCAAACTGACTTTCACAATGTTCTGTTTTACTTAAATTCAATAACAAAACACCCTGAGCTTAATTATTCCCTGCCTTGCTTATATTCATCATGTCCTCCTTGATTCAGACCTTTCAATACATAATGAATTATATATAACATATACATAGAGATTATATACATATATCATAAATATATTAATTATATAGATATATGTTCTTTGAAAATAGATAATTTATATACTGAATTTATATTTATAATAAGCATGTTATTATAAATATAAATTCAAAATAAAATATTGAGATAATATAACAATAATATAATAATTAATAATGTGTCCTTGAGTTTACATATGCTAATGTATTGCCTAACACAATCATAGTTGGTAAATCATTAAGTCCTTTGGGTCAAGGGGACTGATAAGTACCAACTTAAACCAAAAGAGTGGGTCTAGGTCAAACCAAAGGTAATTTTACTAAGAAAGTAGCTATTGTATACTTACTATACAATGCCCGGGCATAAAATGAACATTATTGGAAGATACAAAGAACTATACAGAATTGTCCTTATGTTGGCACATATATAGGTTATTTTCCTAAAAAGATGTGAGCTTCTTATAGGCAGTTACTGGGTCTTACATATCATTTGTTTCATAGTTCTAATCATTAGGCAGTAAACCACTAGCAAGCACCTGTGTGTACAGTTTTTCACTAGATATGGTACCTCCTACAAATCCTTAGAGTGGCTTTCATTAGTTTTGAATCAACTGAAAATTATCACAAAACATTTAAAAATTAAACTGATCAAAATTACTCATCGGGAAGAAAGTAAATTGAAAGAACATTTGGATTGCAATTTATAATGTGCAAATTCAAATCAAAATAAGTAGGGAACAAGAATCTGTGGCTTTTTTGACACTGCCTTGGCTGATTTCTTGGATATGACACCAAAAGCATACATACTAAAAGCAAAAATAAACAAGTGGGACTATTTCAAACTAAAAATCTTCTATATGATAAAGAAAACAATTAACAGGATGAAAAAGTAATCAACAGAATGGGAGAAAATATTTTCAAAATGTATGCCTGATAAGAGGTTAATATTCAAATTACATAAAGAACTTAATACAACTCAATAACAAAAAAATGGACAAAAGACTCAAGAAGGCAAATGGCCAACGAGTATATGAAAAGATGTTCAGTATTGCCAATCATCAAGAAAATATAAATCAAAACCACAACGAAGTATCACCTCTCACCTCTTAGAATTGTTTTTGTCAAAAAACAAACGACAACAAGCCCTACAACAATGTGGACCAATTGGAACCCTTGTACACTGTTGGTAGGAATATAATATGGTGCAGTTGCTATGGAAAACAATATAAAATTCCTGAAAAAATCAAAAACAGAACTACCATATGATCCAGCACTTCTTTGTATATATCTTAAGGAAATGAAAGTAGGATCTCAAAGAGATATCTGCACTCCTTGAAGAATTATGTTCCTTTAAGAATTATTTATAATGGCCAAGATATGGAAACAAAGAGCCATCAATGATGAATGGATAGGGAAGATATAGTACATACATTAAAATGGAATACTATTTAGTCTTTAAAAAGAAGGAAATCCTTCCATATGCAACAATGCAAATGAATCTAGAAGATATTACGCTAAGTGAAATAAGCCAGTCACAAAAGGACAAATACTACATGACTCCACTCATGAGGCATCTGAAGTAGTAGTGGATTTTGCCAAGGTCTTAGCGGTGAAGCAGGGAATTGCTGTTCAATGAATATAAAGTTTCACTTATACAAGATAAACATGTTCTGGAGATATACTGTACAACACAATGTTATTAATATGTTAACAAGATTATATTGTGCACAGAACATTTTGTTAAGAGGGTAGATATCATGTTATATGTTCTTACCACACAAAAATAGGCATAAGGAAACTTTTGGAGGTGATGGATATGTTTATTACCTTGATTATTGTGAATTCATGGGCATGCATGTATGTCCAAACTCATCAATTGTATACATTAAATATGTGCATTTTTTAAATATTACAACTCAATGTTGTTGTTGTTGTTCAGTCACCAAGTCATGTATGACTCTTCACGACCCCATGGACTGCAGCACACCAGACTTCCCTGTCCCAAACCATCTCCCCGAGTTTGCCCAAGTTAATGTCCATTGAATGAGGAACATCATCCAACCATCTCATCCTCTGTCAACCTCTGTCTCCTCCTGCCCTCAATCTTTCCCAGCACCAGGCTCTTTTCCAATGAGTCGGCTGTTTGCATCAGGTGACTAAAGTATTGGAGCTTCAGCTTCAGCATCAGTCCTTTCAAAGGGTATTCAGAGTTGATTTCCTTTAAGATGGACTGGTTTGACCTCCTTGCTTTCCAAGGGACTCTCAAGAGTCTTCTCTAGCACCACAGTTCAAAAGCATCAATTCTTTGGCACTCTGCCTTTTTTTTGTTCAGCTCTCACATCCATACATGACTACTGGGAAGACCATAGCCTTGACTATACAGAACTTTGTCAGCAAAGTGATGTCGTTGCTTTATAACACTGTCTAGGTTTGTCATAGCTTTCCTGCCAAGAAGCTATTGTCTTCTAATTTCATGGCTACAGTCACCATCTGCAGTGACTTTGAAAGTGAAAGTGTTAGTCACTCAGTCGTGTCCGACTCTTTGCGACTCCATGGACTGTAGCATGCCAGACTCCTCTGTCCATGGAATTCTCCAGGCAAGAATACTGGAGTGGGTAGCCATTTCCTCCTCCAGGGGCTCTTCTGGACCCAGGGCTCGAACCCAGGTCTCCCACATTGCAGGCAGATTCTTTACCATCTGAGCCACCAGGGAACCAGTGACTTTAGAGCCCAACAAGAGGAAATCTGTCACTGCTTCCAACCTTTCCCCTTCTATTTGCCATGAAGTGATGGGACTGAATGACATGATCTTAGTTTAATATTGAGTTTTAAGTCAGCTTTTTCACTCTCCTTCTTCACCCTCATCAAGAGGTTCTTTAGTTCCTCTTTGCTTTCTGCCTTTAGAGTGGTAACATTCACATATCTGAAGCTGTTGATATTTCTCCCAGCAACTTTGATTCCAGCTTGTAATTCATCCAGCCTGGCATTTTGCATGATGTGCTTTGCATGTAAGTTAAATAAACAGGCTGACAATAACAGCCTTGTTGTACTCCTTGCTCAATCCTGAACCAGTCAATTGTTCCATACGGGGTTCTAATTGTTGCTTCTTGACCTGCATCCCGGTTTCTCAGGTGACAGGTAAGATGGTTGTCTGATACTCCCATCTCTTTTAAGAGTTTTCCACAGTTTTTCATGATCCGTATAGTCAAGGCTTAGCATGGATAATCATGACAGTGTAATCTCTCAGAACCAGACATTCTGGAGTGTGAAGTCCAGACATTCTGGAATGTGAAGTGGGTCTTAGGAAGCACTGCTGCCAATAAAGCTAGTGGAGGTTTTGGAGTTCTAGCAGAGCTATTCAAAATCCTAAAAGATGATGCTATTACAACTTGATAAAGCTTTTTAAAAAGTGAAAAAGATTCTCCTGTCATCCAATTAACCTGGAGTGTCCTATTAACCTAGGGTGGTTGAAACTAAAGAGGCAAGGCACTGCAATAGCTGATAAGTCACAGGTATTTTAAAAAGGCTCAGATAAATAAATTTATCTAAACTATTAACAGGTGGCAGAAAAAAATATTGAGGAAAAATAATAAATGTAAAAGGCTGTAAAGTTTATAAAAGACAGAGTTAAAGGAGAATATGTGTTGTATGGATTGCCAATGGTGAAAGCAACGTTAATGCAAGGGTTGAGAAGATAAATGGAAAAAAAAGGACAAGCTGTTTTCAAATTATAAAGTATCCTAATGCAAGGTTTTATAAAACAACACTTGGTAGTTTTACAAATTGAGATAATCATACCATACAACCCATGCATCACATTTCTAGGCAGTTGACCAACTGACTTGAAAACCTGTTCACCCAAAACCTACTCTCAAATATTTATAGTACCTTTATTCATAACTGCCAAAAACTGGCAGCAACCAAATGTCCTTCAGTAGGTGAATGGATAAACAAACACTGATGGATACATACAATGGAATTCTGTTTACAAGTTTAAAAAAATATTATCTATCAAGCACCCAAAAGGCATGTAGGAATCTTAAATGCCTATTGCTAAGTGAAATGACCCATTATAAAAAGGTTATATACTATATGATTTCAAGTCCATGACATTCTGAAAAATGCAGAACTATGGACACTATAAGATCACTTTTTGCTAGGGTTCAGGCAAAGGAGAAGGTGGTTAAAGAAGCAAAACACAGGGAATTTTTAGGTCAGTGAAGCTATTCTGCATGATTCTGTAATGGTGTATACATGACACTACACATTTATCAAAACCCATAGGAATTTACAGTACAAACAGTTAAAAAAAACATATGCAAAATTTTACAGAATTATTTAGGTCAGAATATCTCGATAGAATGTAGATGTGACAAAACAATCTAACTGTATTAGAAATGCATCAAACAACTTCACTCAAGGGGTGAGAGAGACATGGGTGCTGACCCAAGTAACTCTGGAAATGAGTGGAGTCTATTAGACTAAAGGCAAAAGAATGGTACATTAGCATTATTATAGTTGACTGCTCCTTCATGGATCACAACCTTGGCCTGGTGAAGGTGCTTGCATAACTCAATGAAGCTATGTGTCATTCTTTACAGGGTTACCCCAGATGGATGGGTCATAATGAAGAAAGAGTTCTGACAAAACGTGGTCCACTGGAGGAGGAAATGGCAAACCACTCCAGTATTCTTGCCTCAAGAACCCCCTGGACAGTGTAAAAATGCAAAAAGAGATGATGCTGGAATAAGGCCCCCAGTTGGAAGGTGTCCAATATGCTACTAGGGAAGAATGGAGGGCAATCACTAATAGCTCCAGAAAAAATGAAGTGGCTGGGCCAAAGCGGAAATGACGCTCAGTTGTGGAAGGGTCTGGTGGTGAAAGTAAAGTCCAATGCTGTAAGGAACAATATCACACAAGAATCTGGAATGTTAGGTGAAGGATCAAGGTAAACTGGGTGTGGTCAAGCAGGAGATGGTAAGAGTGAACGTCTTTGGAATCAGTGAACTCAAATGGACAGGAATGAGTGAATTTAATTCAGATGACCATTATATCTACTACTGTGCACAAGAATCCCTTAGAAGAAATGGAATAGCATTCATAGTCAACAAGAATCCAAAATGCAGTATTTGGGTGCAACCTCAAAAATGACAGAATGTTCTGTTTGTTTACGAAGCAAACCATTCAACAAGATGGTAATTCAAGTCTATGCCTCAACCACTGATGCCAAAGCAGCTGAAGTTATTACCAGTTCTGTAAAGACCTATAACACCTTCTAGAATTAACACTAAAAAAAGAAGTTCTTTTCATCATAGGAGACTGGAATGCAAAAGTAGGAAGTCAAGAGATACATGGAAAAACAAGCAAGTTTGGCCTTGGAGTGAAAAAAGAAGCAGGGCAAAGGCTAACAGAGTTTTGTCAAGAGAACATGCTGGTCATAGCAAACATCCTTTTCCAACAACCCAAGAGACAACTCTACACATGGACACCATTAGATGATGAATACCTAAGTAAGATTCATTACGTGCTTTGCAAACAAAGATGGAGTTCTATACAGTCAGCAGAAACAAGGCCTGGAGCTAACTGTGGCTCAGATCATCAGCTCCTTATCGCAAAATTCAGGCTTAAATTGAAAGCAGATAAAACCACTAGGCCATTCAGTTCAGTTCAGTAGCTCATTCATATCCAACTCTTTGCGACCCCATGGACTGCAGCATGCCAGGCCTCCCTGTCCATCACCAACTCCCAGAGCTTGCTTTGAGCAAGGCCATTCAGGTATGACCTAAATCAAATCCCTGATAACTATAGAGTGGAGGTGACGAGTATTAATAGAATTAAGGGATTAGGTCTGGTAGAGGGAGCATCTGAAGAACTATGGACAAATGTTTGTAGCATTGTATAGGAGGCACTGACTCAAACCATCCCAAAGAAATAGAAATGCTAGAAGGCAAAGTGGTTGTCTGAGGAGGCTTTACAAATAGCTGAGAGAAGAAGAAAAGCAAAAGGCAAGAGAGAAAGGGAAAAATATAACCAACTGAATGCAGAGTTCCAGAGAATAGCAAGGAGAGATAAGAAGGCCTTTTGAGATGAAAAATGCAAAGAAAAAGAAGAAAACAATACAATGGGAAAGACTAGAGATATCTTCAAGAAAATTGGAGATATCAAAGGAACATTTTGTGTAAGGATAGGCATGATACAGGACAGAAACATTAAGGACCCACTAAAAGCAGAAGAAACTATGAAGAGGTGGCAAGAATACACAGAACTATACAAGGTGTTAATGACCTGGATAACCATGATGGTGTAGTCACTCACCTAGAGTCTGACACTCTGGAATCACAAGTCAAGTGGGCCTTAGGAAGCATTGCTATGAATAAAGCTAGTGGAGGTCATAGAATTTCAGCTGAGCTATTTAAAATCATAAGATGATGCTGTTAAAGTGCTGCACTCAGTGTGTCAGTAAATTTGGAAAATTCAGCAGTGGCCACAGGACTGGAAAAGGTCAGTTGGTACTTCAATCCCAAAGAAGGGCAATGACAAAGAATGTTCAAAGTACTATACGATGCACTTAGTTTACACGCTAACAAGGTTATGCTCAATGTCCTTCAAGCTAGGCTTCAGCAGTATGTGAACCAAGAACTTCCAGATGTACAAGCTGGGTTTCAAAGAGGCAGAGAAATCAGAGTTCAAACTGCCAACATTTGTGAGACCATGGAGAAAGCAAAGGCGTTACAGAAAAAGATACTTCTGCTTCACTGACTATGAAAAAGTCTTGGACTATGTGGATTACAACAATTTATGGCAAATTCTTGAAGAGATGGGAATATCAGACCACCTTAACTGTTTCCTGAGAAACCTGTATGTGGTTCAAGGAGCAATTAGAACTGGACATAGAACAACTGAGTGGTTCAAAATTGGGACAAAGAGTACAAGGCTGTAGACTGCAACCCTGCTTATTTAACTTTGATGCAGAGTACATCATGAGAAATGAAAGGGTAGATGAATCACAAGCTAGAATCAAGACTGCCAGGTGAAACATGAACAAATTCAGATATGCAGATGATACCCCTCTAATGGCAGGAAATGAAGATGAACTAAAGATCTTCTTGATGAAGGTGAAAGAGGAGAGTGAAAAAGTTAATTTGAAACACAACATTCAAAAAACTAAGTTCATGGCATCCAGTCTCATCACTTCACGACAAACAAAAGGGTAAAAAGTGGAAGCAGTGACAGATTTTATTTTCCTGGGCTACAAAATCTGCCAACAGTGAGAGGAGCCATGAAATTAAAAGACGCTTGCTTCTTGGAACGAAAGCTATGACGAATGTACACAGCATATTAAAAAGCAGAGACATCACTATTCTGACAAAGTCAAAGCTATGATTTTTCCAGCAGTCATGTATAGAAGTGAGAGTAGGACCATAAGGAAGACTGAGCACCAAACTGATGGTTTTGGAATTCAGGCTAGAAAGTGAGAACAGTGAATTTAGACAAAATGTAAGTTGAACTTTAGTAACAGCCAGATGGGCTTTAACTTTCATTCATGTTTAAATTTCCACAGCTAAGAAAAATATGACAAGTGCAATGCTTTATTCCATTTTTGACTGGTTGTGAGAATGTGAAATGAGCGCAACTGTACATTAGTTTGAACATTCTTTGCCACTGCCCTTCTTTGGGACTTGAATGAAAACTGACCTTTTCCAGTCCTGTGGCCACTACTGAGTTTTCCAAATTTACTGACACACTGAGTGCAGCACCAGGTATATTGTTACCCTGCTTACTTAACTTCTATGCAGAGTATATCATGCAAAATGAAGGTGTGGATGAATCACATTCCGGAACCAAGGTTGCCAGGAGAAACACCAACAACCTCAGACATGCAGATGATACCAGTCTAATGACAGAAAATGAAGAGGAACTAAAGAGCCTCTTGATGAGGGTGAAAGAGGAGAGTGAAAAAGCTCACTTGAAACTCAAAATTCAAAATACTAAGATCATGGCATCCAGTCCTATCATGACACTTTTTGTCACTTCTATTTTGTCACTTCATGACAAATAGAAGTATAAATGGTGACAGATTTTATTTTCCTGGGCTCCAAAAATCACTACCGACAGAAGACATGAAATTAAAATATAAAAATTTTGTCCCCTTTCCTCAACTCCCATTACACTTGTTGAAATGCTTGTAATGGTATCATGGTTTTTCAGGGTTCTGTTCATTTTTTCAATCTGTTTATATTCTTCATACACTTTCTATTGATATACCTTCATATAAATGATCTCTGCTATCTCAAAATATCTCTGCTATTTGCTGTTGAGCCCATAATTTTTAATTTAGTTGTGCTTTTTAACTCTATAATTTAAATTTGATTATTTTTTAGTCTATATTTCTCTATGGATTATATATTTTTTTGTTGACTCACTTTTAAATTTTTAATTTTCTTTGAGCTTATCTATTAATTCATTATTCAAGTCTTTGCTAATCTATCATCTAGGCCCATACAGACTCAGTTTCCATTAATTGCTGCCTTTTCCTCTTAGTATGTTTCACACTTTCTATTTCTTTCCATTTATGGTTGAAAACTGGACATTTTAGTTAATTTATTATAGCAACGCTACACTGTGTATCAAAGTAATGCTCAAAATTCTCCAAGCCAGACTTCAGCAATACGTGAACCGTGAACTTCCAGATGTTCAAGCTGGTTTTAGAAAAGGCAGAGGAACCAGAGATCAAACTGCAAACATCCGCTGGATCATCAAAAAAGCAAGAGAGTTTCAGGAAAACATCTATTTCTGCTTTACTGACTATGCCAAAGCCTTTTACTGTGTGGATCACAATAAACTGCGGAAAATTCTGAAAGAGATGGGAATACCAGACCACCTGATCTGCCTCTTGAGAAACCTATATGCAGGTCAGGAAGCAAGTTAGAACTGGACATGGAACAACAGACTGATTCCAAATAGGGAAAGGAGTACATCAAGGTTGTGTATTTTCACCCTGCTTATTTAACTTGTATGCAGAGTACATCATTTGAAATGCCAGGCTGGATGAAGCACAAGTTGGAATCAAGATTTTAGGGAGAAACATCAGTAACCTCAGATACGCAGATGACACCACCCTTATGGCAGAAAGCAAAGAAGGACTAAAGAGCCTCTTGGTGAAAGTGAAAGTGAAAAAGTTGGTTCAAAGCTCAACATTCAGAAAACTAAGATCATGGCATCTGGCCCCATCACTTCATGGCAAATAGGTGGAGAAACAGTGGAAACAGTGACAGACTTTATTCTTTTGGGCTCCAAAATCACTGCAGATGGTTGGTGATTACAGCCATGAAATTAAAAGATGCCTACTCCTTGGAAGGAAAGTTATGACCAACCTAGATAGCATATTAAAAGCAGAGACATTACTTTGCCAACAAAGGTCCATCTAGTCAAGGCTATGGTTTTTCCAGTAGTCATGTATGGATGTGAAAGTTGGACTACAAAGAAAGCTGAGCACAGAAGAATTGATGCTTTTGAACTGTAGTGTTGGAGAAGACTCTTGAGAGCCCCTTGGACCGCAAGGAGATCCAACCAATCCATCCTAAAGGAAATCAGTCCTGTGTGTTCATTGGAAGGACTGATGTTGAAGCTGAAACTCCCAACATTTTGGCCACTTGATGCGAAGAGCTGACTCATTTGAAAAAACCCTGATGTTGGGAAAGATTGAAGGCAGGAGGAGAAGGGGACGACAGAGGATGAGATGGTTAGATGGCATCACCGACTCAATGGACATGAGTTTGGGTAAACTGCAGGAGTTGGTGATGGACAGGGAGGCCTGGCATGCTGCGGTTCATGTGGTCACAAAGAGTCGGACACGACTGAGTGACTGAACTGAACACTGTGTATCAAGATGCTAAACAGTGTATTAAAAAGCAGAGACATCACTTTGCCAACAAATGTCCATCTAGTCAAAGCTATGGTTTTTCCAGTAGTCATATATGGATGTGAGAGCTGGACCATAAAGCAGGCTGAGTGCCGAAGAACTGATGCTTTCAAACTGTGGTGCTGGAGAAGACTCTTGAGAGTCCCTTGGACAGCAAGGAAATCAAACCAGTCAATCCTAAAGGAAATCAACCGTGAATATTCATTGGAAGGACTGATGCTGAAGCTCCAATACTTTGGCCACCTGATGCAAAGAGCCAACTCACTGGAAAAGACCCTGACGTTGGGCAAGATTGAAAGCAGGAGGAGGAGGAAGCAGCAGAGGATAAGATGGCTTGATGGCATCACTGACTCAATGGACATGAGTTTGAGCAAATTTCAGGAGAAAACGAAGGACAGGGAAGCCTGGTGGGCTGCAGTCCATGGGGCTGCAAAGAATCGGACACAACTTAGCTACAGAACAATAGCTGCCATAGTGAATTCTCCAGTGGATCTGAGCAAAGCAATTTGAAAACCTTCTGGAAAGGATCCGACATTCTAGATGCCATTAAGAATATTCGTGATTCATGGTAAGAGGTCAAAATATCAACATGAACACAGAAGTCTGAAAGAAGGTGATCACAACCCTCATGGATGACTGAATGGTTCAAGATTTTAGTGGAGGAAGGAACTGAAGATGTGGTGGAAACAGCAAGAGAACTAGAATCAAAAGTGGAGCCTGAAGCAATGTGACAATTGCTACAATAGCCTAAGATCAAAGTTGCTTAAGAATGAGAATAGAAGGTTGTTTCTTGACATGGAATTTATTCCAGGTGGAAATGTCAGCAAGACTGTCAAAATGATAGGATTGTTTAAAATTACAACAAAGAATTTAGAATTTTATCATTGATAAAGCAGCAGCAAGATTTGAGAGGACTGACTACAATTTTGTAAGACGTTCTTCTATATGGAAAACTATCAAAAAACATTGGCATGTTACAGAGAAATCATTTGTGAAAGGAAGTCAATAGATACAGCAATTGATCACTGTTGTCTTTTTTTTTTTTAATGGTGGCAGCATCGTTAAGCTGTGCCTTAGTACAGATGCTGGGACTTGCCTATGGTGCTCTTACTATACAAAGGCTGGACATTCTGCTAGTTTTTCTTGCACAATGACACCAGAAAGTTAACAGCTAAGTGGATGTTGTACACAAGCTCATCATTCATCATCTTCACATGGCCAACAGCCACTGACAGACACAGCATCTTCTTCATCTGAAACTTGATCATGGACTTCACTTCATCAACTTTGGCCATCATGTTCTCATTGTGGATCAGCAAGGAAGGGAATTTGCCAGTGTCACTCAGGCACGGGCCCAGGATTCGTGGGACCTGCTTAAACAGAGATTCTGGAGCCAAAAAGTCCTATTTGTTGGCTAGACCTGTTTTCTATTCCTTTTGAGTTTCTTCAGTGCCTTGATGTTCACGTGGGAGATTTATCCACAGCCTTAGCTTCATCACAGTGCTGCTGGTCTCCCAGAACACATACGGAGAACTTGGGAAGGGGAATGAACTTAAGCCTGACGGTGCTGAGAAGTGTTTGTCCTTCTGAGGTCAGTTCTTCATGCTGATCTGAAGATCCACCATTTCCACAACACTTTGGCACTTGTGTTGATTCCCATGTAGGACTTCCTGCACTGTCTCATACAGGGTGTCACAGGAGACTTCGCTGCTCATGGTGCCTCATGCCACAATAACTAGAAAAAGGTTGCTGTCTTATTTTTAAAAACTGCCACAGCCACTCCAAACTTCAGCAACCACTACCTTGATCAGTCAGCCACCATCAACATCAAGCCCAGACCAACCATCAGAAAAATGATGATGACTCACTGAAGGTTATCAATATGGTTAGCTTCCTTAAGGTATATGCATTAATTTTTAGACATAAAACTATTGTACACCTAACAGATGATAGCATAATGTAAATATAACTTTTATATACACTGGGAAATCAGAAAATTCATGACTCACTTTATTACAATATCTGCTTTATCGTGGTGGTCTGGAATCAAACCCATGACATTTCCAAGGTTTGTCTGTATATCCCCGAGAGCAGTGATTTTGGTATTCCCTTCGTGTTATTAAAAACTTTGAATATGGGCATCACTACAGGTTATGTGTATATTTGTGGAAAAATTAGAAGATACATACGGAAGTTTGATGTTTACTGAAACAAATATACAACACAGAAATTTTAAAACTTAACAATTACAAATACACCCATCTCAACTACACAATGTGTTTCATATGTATGTATGTGTATATATATATATACACATGTACTTAAACTTTGCTTCATCTTTCAACTTTTTATCTGAGTAAAAAGAAGAACACTTTCCTCATTCAGGAGATTTTTGATGTTGTAATAATTACCTAGAAATAAAATAAGAAAATTAAAAATTACTTCCATAGGAATCATTTCCTTTTGATTAAATATTTAGTCATCACTATGTCAGTTATGATATACAGTGTCATAAAAATTAACTCATCTAACCTCAAATAACTCTTATCTAATTCCACAAACTGAAAAATCTAACAGTTAACCACCACCTATGATCTAGATAAAGATTGAAAAAACAAAACTTCACATGATTCTAATAATGAATGCAAAAACAAATTAGACAAAGGTGTAGGTAGGAAAAATAAATCTCCCTCTGAGCCCAATCATGTTTTGGGGTTGTTGTTCTTTTTAATCAAAGTATAAGTGATTTAGGTGATTTCCAATGTTATATTAGTTTCAAGCATACAACAGTGATTCAATTATTTTTGTAGACTATATTCCGTTTAAAATTATAAAATATTTTCTATATTCCCTGTGCTGTACATTACATCCTTGTATCTTTTTATTTTTTCCTAGTAGTGTGTGTCTCATTCCTCTTCCCCTATCTTGTCCCTTCCCTTTATCCCTCTCTCTACTGGTAACCACTAGTTTGTTCTCTATGACTCTTGTTCTTGCTTTGTTATATTCGTTTCTTTTTTAGATTCCACTTATAAATGAAAACAAACAGTACCTGTCTTTGTCTGTCTAACTTACTGAACACAATTATTAGGTCTTTGGAACCACTATGAATTCCTCTAAACGAGACATAGACAATATACAGATAAGTATAAAAGATACTTATAAAAGATAAGTAAAAAAGTATAAAAGTAAAATAAAATTTCAAAGTTAAAAGGCAGCAAATGTTACACAAATAAATTAGATAATAAGTAACAGCAAATGCAAAATACACATGGACTAGCTGCGCATAAGGCAAATTTATAGTGCTGAGTACAATACTGTGACTTTTATTAGACTTTTTATTAGAAATTCAAACATATTAGGATTAACTTAGTTAATGAGTTTAAACTGTTCACAACAGTGTTGGCACATATAAAGGACTATATAAACTTAGCTATTATTATAGCTTTGTTTTTTCATTAAAATCTAAGCTCCACAAGGGCAGGGATTTTTGCCTGTTTGTTCATTTATGTATCCCACTTTCAAAGCAATGTTTCATAGACTCTTAATCACATTTGTTGAATGAACGAATGAACAAATTAAAATTCCTACCTTCAAAGACTTTTGCTCAATAGCTGATGAAGGGCACTATTCTGTATGTTTAAAATAACCAACTAAAAATTGTTTGATTACATAATGTCTTTGCGATAACATAGGGGAAATAATTTTCCTTCTACGCTGGATACAACATATCTCCTATTTTTATATTCAGCAATTAGCAACTCTTATTCAATTTTCATGTATCAAAATACTAATATAACAACATTTATCTAAACAAAAAAATTAAAATATGCACCAAAATGTTTGACATCAGTGCATCATGCTTCATTTTGACCATTGTGGTTTCCATTTTCATGGTGTTCATGAGCAACTATACAAGTATTTAACTATGTGAAAGAAAAAAGTTTTTAATTACTCTTACCTGAAGGAACATAGAATGAATCCCCAGTTGTTATTATATAAGGTGTTTCATGTAAGGTACATAAAAGGTGACCAAGATTAACATAAAAAACCTGTAAAATTAAAAATTAAAATCTCATTTTCAAGTTGTAACACCACAACAACTACACTCCAAAGAAAGTAAACATTGAAGGCAGAATAATGGTCCAATCTAATCACATCAACTTTACGTGAAAGTGGATAATTTTCCTATTGGAAGCAGAGGGAAGATGAAGAAGAGGAGAAGCTAGAGAAATCTGAAGCATGAAAAGTACTTTCACTGTTGCTGGTGCTGAAGATAAGACAGCCATGAACCAAGGAGTGTAAGCTATTTCTAGAAACCTTGGCCAACAGCCAGTAAAGAAACAGGAACCTCAGTCTTACAACGATAAGTAACTGAATTCTGCCAACAAACTGAATGAATTTGAAAGCAGATTCATTCTAAGAGCATTCAGAGAGGAATACAGATCTTTGGACATCTTGATTCTAGCCTAGTGATACTCTAAGCAGAGAACTCAGTCAAGCCCACCCAATTTTTAACTTATACAACTGTGAGATAATACATGAATGTTGTTTAAATTGTGTAGTAATTAAGTAAAGCAGTAATACAGAAGACTAATACAAGAAATTTCTTTTGTTATTACTTACTGGTTTTTTAAATTCAGAACCATTGTAAAGAACATCACTTAAGTATATTAGAAGAGTAGCTAGGTTTTATGTATACCTCTATAAAGGTTACATGCTTGGTATATGTAACTTAATCTGACAGAAGAATCTAAAAGAACAAAAACTTTCTTTTAAAAAAGTACATTTAAAGCATCAACAAAAAGAAGTAAAAGAGGATAAATGTAGTGCTCAATTGTACAGGTTTCCATAGTCAAGCAGGGAAAATTTAACATTTTACACCTGACAATAATCTGTTTTATTTTGACAACTAAATACAAAATGTAGGGCCCTCACACTTTGATATTCAAATTCTGAGATTCAGCCATCAAGAATATTTGCTTCAAAGAATTATGCCTCCTGATCCTCCTTTTCTTACCACTTTTGTAAAATGAGCCTAAAATACCAGAAAAAGAAGAGCAGCTAGAGCTTATATAGCACCCACACCATGCAAGACACTGTTCTAAGCACTTCATTTTTATTCATTTAATGTATGCATCTACCAGTGAGACAGCACTATTTTAAGAGCTTTTCACAGATGAAGAAGATGAGGCACGGAAGAGTATAAATTTCCAAGGTCACAATGTAAATGGAACAGCAGGAATTTGAACTCAGGTACTTTGACTCAAGAATCCATGTTCTTGGTCACTATAATATACTCCCTCAAAGGAAAAAAAAAGTTCTTAAAGTGGTTCTAAAGGTACTTTTATAATTTCATAAAATAAATAAATATTTTTATTATATACACCAAAAATAGCCTTTAAAAAAAAAAAAAAGTAACACACACTGTACCCAGAGGTCAGGTATACATTTCTAAATGTTGTTTGCTTATCTATTCAATTTGGCTCTCTAAGCATACCTCTCCCCATTTCTGTAAACATTTTACTAAGAATGCTTTTGAAATACACAAGAACAGAATGACACTCTCCCACAAATAAATATCAAATCCCAATAACTCTCTCTTTTCAAAATCTGTTTTCCTCATTCCATATTTTGAAATGAATGCCCAGCACCATAATCACCTGTAAGTATTTCAATGTGTACTGAAAGATCAAAGTCCTTTTTTAAAACATGACAACACTGTTGTCACACATAAAAATACATGAATATTTAGTATTAATATTAAATGCACACTCAATATTCAAATTTCCAATTGTCTTGTAAACGTTCATGGAGATAACCACTGTCCTGAATTTTATATTTATTATTCTCTTGTTTTCATTACAGTTCTTACCAGGCAAAAATGGATCTTTAAAAAATAACTTTTTAATTTTGTATGTTTCTGAATTTACCTAAATGGAATTAGACTGAATGTATAACTCCTTGATTTGTTTTTCACTCAGAGTATGGGCATTTTTAGTACATGTTTATCTGCTTATGTTTTCGCTTCTGTAAAATTTTTTTTTTTAAATAACATATCTGCTTTCCTATTGAGTTATCATTTTCTTTGAAATTTTAAAATATTTACATTCTGCATACTAATCACTTGTTGGTTATCTATATGGCAAGTATTTGTCCTAGTTTTAGCTTAAGCTTTCTTTGCTTAAGCTTTCTTTGCTTAAGCTTTCCTTGTAGTCTTTTGAATAAGAGCTGTTGATATATTGTCACAACTAGAGTACTACTAGAATCTAGTGCAGAGAGGCCTGAAATGCTTGCAAACATCTTACAAGGCACAGGATAACAAAATGTCAATAGTGCCATGGTTGAGAACCCTGATCTCTGTACATTCCACTTGGTTGTCTTTTTTATTCCTTGCATCTTATTTAGTAAGTAAATCAAGTAGCAAAATTTGTTTTAAAAATCTTTACATAACTGGATTTTGCTGGGTAAACCCAGGGTGTCATTTGTAAAGTCTGCTATTCTTTACTTCCTATAAATTGGTTGTTAGATCCAAGGACTTAACTTCAGGTGGTGTTGTATGCAGGTTTTTTGTTTTTTAAAGGAGGTGGGGAAGACATGACTACTTCATATGCAGTATTGTATTCTTCCATAGGAGGCACATAATGTTTGGCTGTGTTCTTTTTAGATGTTAGTGTACGATGATGCTAGATCCAACACTTTATTGGGTGTCGTAAAATGGTAATATTCCATCCTAACATTCCTTCTTTTATTAACTGGAATATTTCTAAAAGGGTAAACTTCCCTTCCTCTGTTATTTGGTTACCTAGTAGTACAGTTTATATGAGAACAGCAGAATAAATGTTTAATTATTATTTCCCTTTATCTGCCATATTTGTTTTCAAAATGAGTTGGCGTCATAGTATTTGCCAACAGCGATGAAATAAGTTTTTCTTTTTGTAGTAGTCTTACAAATTCATGGATTTAGATATAATTGATGTCTATCAACCCAATGAAGCTATTCTTATTGATACTCAAGTCTTCACACCTTTGTCCAGAGAAAGCATCTTCAAGCTGGATTCTGAAACCTTATGACCCAATCCTAATGGTTTTTGATAGTTTGCTATCGGATATGATAAAATATGCCAAGCTTAGTCCCAGGCCTGGGATCAGACATTTCTTCAGGAACTCTGGTTCCTTTAAGTGTGTTGTATCACCTTTTTGTTTTTTAGTTCTGGAACAATTATTGCCTACTTTTTCAAATATTTCTCCCTTTTGCTCATTTGGGTTTTTTCTTGATTCTGTTTTTATCTGTTCTTCCTTATCATCTAACTTTAATATTTTCCATTTCTTAATATCCTCTTGTCTTCTAGGAAAGCTCCACAACAAATTCCCACAGTTAATTTGTTAATTTCTCTGTAGCTTGATTTTAATAAGTCCACCACTGCTACTTTCTCCCTTATTAGTGTTTCTCCATCTTGCCCTTTTGCTTCTCAAAAGAATATATTTAAAAGTGTGCTTCATTCTTTCAAAAATGTAAGAATATTCCCGTTATTAAAAAATTTAACTCTGATTTTCATTATAAAAAGTTAAAGGCAATAATTAGAAGAAATAAAACTAAACTATAATCACCTACTAACATGTTATTTTTCTATAGTTCCTTCAAATTTCTGTCATTTTCATTTTTTATTTTAGTCAGAAAAAAACAAAAAGGATTTTCTATCTTGCAATTTGCAAGATAAACATTTAAGGATAAACATTTAACCAAACTGCAGACAGAAAATTCTTCCAATACAGCTATTCTTCAGAATGTTTCGTACAATACCTGGAATATGTAAGTGCTATATAACTGATTATTATACGTGTGTGTGCTAAGCTGCCTCAGTCGTGTCTGACTCTTTGCGACCCCATGGACCGTAGCTCGCCAGGCTCCTCTGTCCAATGGGAATTATATTCCCATTTAATAATGGGAATATTTAATAACAGCATTCTCCTGGTAAAAATACTGGAGTGCGTTTCCATTTCCTCCTCCAGATTATTATATTATAATGGTTTATTTCATTACTAAGTCAACAGATAAATATAAGCATTTTCTGCCCACAGCACATTTCAGTGGTTTCCAATTTCAGAAATTACTCTCAATGTTAAAATAAGTAACTACCTATGTTCAGGTTCCCTAGCTTTTATTTTCCTAGGAAAAAATTCTGAAATGACATTCGTAAGTAAAAGTCTACAAATCAGTTATAGGTTAGAGATATAAGTCTACAAATTATAAATCCAATAATCTCTGCTAACTCAGTAATTATAAAGTATGCCTTATTTTTAATATGGATTCCTTTGAATGTTAGGTTAAACATTTTCAAATATTTACTAGATATTCAATATTCCTTCCTTCTAAAGGAATAAAAACATCTTATTAATACTATTAATAGTATTAATACTATTAGTTTAATGATGACATTTCACAATGCTTATTTTCATTACTGTTTCTTAATGATTACACAGAAATTATCTATTACTTCAGTTAGTTTAATATGTTATTTTTACTCTTTTAATATGACCTGGAGATCTACAACATTTTAAGACTGGATTAAAGAAAACCTTTAAATACTTTGGATCTGGATTCTATATACTATGTGGTGGTGGTTTAGTTGCTAAGTTGTGTCCAACTCTTGTGACTCCATGGACTGTAGCCCACTAGGTTCCTTTGTCCATGGGATTTCCCAGGCAAGAATACTGGAGTGGGTTGCCATTTCCTTCTCCAGGGGATCTTCCTGACCCAAGGATCGAATTTGTGTCTCTCGCACTGCAGGCAATTTCCTGCACTGCAAGCAATTCTTTAGCACTGAGCCACCAGGGAAGCCCAACATTGCTACATACAGTAATACACTGAAAGTGAAAGTCACTCAGTCGTGTCCACTCTTTGCAACCCCATGGACTGTAGCCGGCCAGGCTCCTCTGTCCATGGAATTCTCCAGGCCAGAATACTGTAGTGGGTAGTCATTCCTTTTGATCTTCCTAACCCAGGGATAGAACCCAGGTCTCCACATTGCAGGCAGATTCTCTACTGTCTGAGCTGCCAGGGAAGTCCAAGAATACTGGAGTGGGTAGCCTATCCCTTCTCTAGCGGATCTTCCCAACCCAGGAAGCCAGCAGGGGTTTGCTGCATTGTAGGCAGATTCTTTACTAGCTGAGCTATCAGGGAAGCCCCAGGTAATACATTATTTAGTACTTATTGAAGTAACTAGTTCCCAGTCGTCAATCTGCTGTTAATCAGTTACATGATTTTGAAGTCTTTTAAATTCTTTATTTCTAAACTTCATGATTGGAGAAATGAGATTTAGACTTAATCTCAGTAATCCTCCGGAGAAGGCAATGGCACCCCACTCCAGTACTCTTGCCTGGAAAATCCCAAGGACGGAGGAGCCTGGTAGGCTACAGTCCATGGGGTCGCTAAGAGTCGGACACGGCTGAGCGACTTCACTTTCACTTTTCCCTTTCATGCACTGGAGAAGGAAATGGCAACCCACTCCAGTATTCTTGCCTGGAGAATCCCAGGGACGTCGGAGCCTGGTGGGCTGCCGTCTATGGGGTCGCACAGAGTCGGACACGACTGAAGCGACTTAGCAGCAGCAGGAGCAGCAATAATCCTCTCCAGCTCTAAAATTCTAATGACTTGTTTGTAAATCTAATTTTGAAGACACTTTTAAGACAATCCCCTAAACTTCTAAATCTCAAGGCTACACTGCTATGCACAGAACAAGTACTTTTAAATAGCCTTTGGTTGACTGACTTTAAACAGATGAAAAAAACTGAAAAATTACCTATGTACTATAGTAACAGAATATCATTTCTGAGAAAATAGATTTTAATGCTTCATCAAGTCCAATAATTCAGAGTTGTGCCAAGATCAAAACATATATATCAATATATGGAGAAATATACTCACCAATGTATCTAGGCCTACGTGCTGCTTTCCTTTTTCTTGATGTGGTCCTAATATCAATTTTCCAGTAGAAAAAAACGGTGTATCCAATGTTTTATATACTATCAACTCATCATGTTCAACACAAAACTGGTATGTATCTCGTGGCCTTATAAGATCTAAAGGAAAAAAATTAATATAAGTATAAAGTAATAGCAATGACATTGCTCATTGATATAGCATATACACACATGTGCGTGCATGCTAAGTTGCTTCAGTCAGCCAACTTTTTGCACCCCTGTGGACCGTAGTAGCCCTCCAGGCTCTTCTGTCCACGGGATTCTCCAGGCAAGAATACTGGAGTGAGTTGCCATTCCCTTCTCCAGAGGATCTTCTCAAACCGGGGATCAAACCCACATCTCTTATACACATTCATAAATAAAAACATAAACCTGTCCTAGAAAGATAGACGTGATGAAGAGCACTGACTCTGGACCTAGAAAGGTCACATTGTATCTTTGTCTTCCAAGCTGAATGACCTTAGCCAAGTTGCTTATTCTCCATCTCATTTTCTTTTCTATAAAATGTGATATGAGTTGGGAATATCAAATGAGTTAATCTGTATAGAGTATTTAAAACATTGGTACAAAGTAAGCATTCAGTAAGCTTTGTTAACAATATTATTTTATTATTTATTATTAACAATGACAGTATTATTATCTCCACCATAATAACTCAGATGGAAAACAAAATCAGCTAAGAGACAAGAAAAGATTCCTTATCCTTAAAAAGTTCAACATAACATAGCCACACTATAAATGTATCATCATCATGCCAATAAATACCTTTGTGACTGATTAAGTAACAATATTTTTTATTTATCAGGTAGAGGCTCTAAATAACCAGAGTTCTAACTGTAGCTCCCAAATTACTATATCATTTTTTAAATTTCCCTTTTACTTACAAACTTTTCCAGACCTGTAATTAATACATTTTTTTATCATCAGCTTCTGACTGCACTCCCACAGACGACAGGATATAGACAATATATATGCTCAGGAAACAAAAAGTGATGAATTCTTGAAAACAAAACTTTTTTACTAATACAGTATAGCAATGTTTTCAGTTAAGACACTTAGCTAAAAAAAATATTATCTGTACTTCTCCCTCTATAGCCAAATCAACAACGGAATATAGAAATATCTTTGCTACTGAAGATATCGATGGAACCTATTCCACAGTCAAAATTTTAAGTGTAAACACTGTCTCTCTGCTTTGACATATTTATCTTTTGATTTAGGATAAATAGTCCTCAGTAATCACTAGTACAGTCATGACAGTTGTTAAAACACTTAAATATTTCCTGTATGTAAATATTGCCTGGTTGGGAAATAGCTGAGTGTCCACTACTTAACCCCAGCACACTATAGCCCATCTCTTGGGACCTCCAATGGTATCCTAGAGACTAAATGTTTAATACCTGTTAAGTGCAAGAGGAGGCTTATAGAACCCTATGCTGGCCTTAAACATGACATTTGTTTGACTAACCGATGTCCTTGCTACACAGCACCAAAGGCTGTCTAAACGCAGCCACAATTCCTACCTGATCTCATAGTAAGAATGTACTCAGGAGTCTGCCAGTTAATTTGCTACAATTTTCCCTGAACGGGCTTCCTGATAATTCAGTTGGTAAAGAATCTGCCTGCAATGCAGGAGAACCCCGTTCAATTTCTGGCTTGGGAAGATTCACTGAAGAAGGGGATAGGCTACCCACTCCAGTATTCTTGGGCTTCCCTTGTGGCTCAGCTGGTAAAGAATTCACCTGCAATGCGGGAGGCCTGGGTTCGATTCCTGGGTTGGAAAGATCCCCTGGAGAAGGGAAAGGCTACCCACTCCGGTATTCTGGCCTGAAGAATTCCATGGACTGTATAGTCCATGGAGTCGCAGAGAGTTGGACACAACTGAGCGACTTTCACTTTCACTTTCCCCCTCAACAGCCCTTGTCCCCAAGTGTCCTCCTGATCAAAGAAGGCCTGGATCCTACTGGAGGCGGCAACATTCCTGATGGTAGCACTTGTATCATAGAGGACAAATGCATGGTACTATATGTCCCTGGAAGCTGTCTACCATCAATTCCCCCACAGTAGTCCTCATACAGGCTACGTATTTGAAGCAGACTTGCTATTGGACTTTGGCTCTGAAAGATCTGGGAAGAGAAAGGGAAAGTAGAAAAGACAGACTTCAAGCAAACAGTTTGTCTTTACTAGATGTTAAATGAAGCATTCTCAGAATCAACCCTGAGCTTACCCATAAGAACAGTCTCTCGTGTTTCCGGGTCCTTTACCCTTGTTGGCTGCAGAGGATCTCCCAGAGGTATATTCAGATTTAAAATGAATTTATTCTCTGCAAAAGAAGTACCACTGAAATACTATTTACTTAAAACTCTTTTCCATTAAAAAACATCTAGTATGAAACAGAGCTAAGGACAAGTTGTAAAGGAAAATGGAAGAGGCATATTTCTTCCTGTTTATCAATGACCACTTTGATGCATGGAAAAGATAAGTTTCATTCGACAGTGCAATTTATCCATATGGAAATGTTTTACACTATGATATTAATGATTTTAAGAATAAAATTAGTTTACTTTCAAAATCTGTAGAAAAGCAGGCATTAAAAAGAGAATTTACCCTTCAATACTATTATATTCTGAAGCCTTTAGAGGTATATTTCAAAATCTGCAAAGAGCTATTTTTCAAAACACTGTTATTTAAAATAAGGAAAAAGTTCATACTTCTTTCATCATTTTCAAGACAGATTCTTTTCCTATTAGCTGCTGTAATGATTCTTCCCAAGTTTCCTTTTGCTTTCCTTTTAGACGATATTGTGTCTGGGGACAGTATTCCACCAATCACAAATCCTCCTGAAATTTAACCCCCAAAAAGGTAAATTATCATATCTAGCAAAGTGAAAATCTTGAAACAAAATTCATTACATTAATACAGCACATTTCCTTTCAAAGCACTGAAGAATACATTATTATTACTACTCTACACTAATTCAAGTAACACAAATAGCAACCAATTTCACTTAAGCCTCTCCAACTATGCTAAATCTGGTGGCTCAGTTAGTAAAAAATCCACCTGCAATGCAGGAAACGCGGGTTCAATCCCTGGGTAAGGAAGATCCTCTGGAGAAGGAAACGGCAATCCACTCCAGTAATCTTGCCTGAGAGGATCCTAGCGGGCTACAGTCCATGGAGTCACAAGAGTCAGATACAACTTAGCAACTAAACCATCACCACTATCCTAAATCTAGACACACTGATGAAATCTAACTGAATTATCTCTATTGCTTGAAATAAATAGCCATCAGTGGAGGTATAAAAAATGAAGGACACAAAGATTAGCAATGAACTATTTATAGTAATCCACGTCAGTTTAGTCCTTTGACTCAGAAATATCGATTAAAAAAAGGAAGTAACTTTAATACAACACTATTTTCTTTCCCACCCTCTATAATTTTTGTAGAGAAATATGACAAGAAAATGGAATGAGAATAAAAATGGGGAATATTTAATCTTTGCCAGTTAAAACTTTCTCACGTTCTGATTTAAGGTTTCATTTTATACAATTAGAAATCTTATTGAATTGTATAAAAATAATGTGCTCCATGCTCAGTCATATCTGACTCTTTGCTACCCCATGGACTGTGGCTCACTAGGTTCCTCTGTCCATGGAATTTTTCAGGCAAGAATACTAGAGTGGGTTGTCATTTCCTTCTCCAAGAGATCTTCCTGAATCAGAGATCAAACCTGATGCACTTCTTGGGTCTCCTGCTTTGGCGGGCAGATTCTTTACCACTGGGCCGCCTGGGTTAAGTGTTAGTTACACAGCCATGTCCAACTCTTTGTGACCCCATGGACTGTAGCCCACCAGGCTCCTCTGTCCACCAAATTCTCCAGGCAAGAATACTGGAGTGGGATGCCATTTCCTTCTCCAGGGGATCTTCCCAACTCAGGGATCGAACCTGGGTCTCCTGCATGGCAGGCAAATTCTTTACCATCTGAGCCACTAGGAAAGCCACCTGGGAACACTCTATAAAACTACACAATCACTTCAAATTGCTAGCAAAGAGGAAAAAAAAAAAAAAATCAGCATCTCTATAGGAATCAGAGAAACCTGACTTGAATCTATTCTTGTCACACTGTTGGAGGATGATGATTAAATAAGGTAATGTTATAAATATGTAAGACAGTACTTGGCTTCCCTGGTGGTTCTGCCTGCAATGCGGGAGACCTGGGTTTGATCCTCAGGTCAAGAAGATCCCCTGGTGGGCTACAGTCCATGGGGTCGCAAAGAGTCAGACACAACTGAGAGACTTTCACTTTTTGGCACAACACATATCTAAACAAATTATAGCAATTATCATTATTATTTTTTGAGACGTTAAAATATAAAATTTACCTGATGGCCTTCCCTGATAATCTATTCGTTCCCCTCGCCAGTATTCCAAAGGTTTTGATCGTGTTCTCATAGTTCTGCGAACATTTGGTGTATTGGAGGGCAATACTGTAAAAGACATCAGACAAAAATATACACGTATGTTGAGTTGGATGAAACTCTGCAGTGAAAAGACTGATATTACTTTCTAGAACAGAAATGCTTCTAGACAAAACACTAGAGAAACAAATTTTAAGACATATTTGGGCTAGTAAAGAAATGCCAATGAAAAAACAAACTACTAGATTGGAAAGATTTAAAAATTTGGTAACATTCATGGTTAATGATGTTAAAGGTACACTAAAATTCTCATATATTCCTGACAGAAATATAAACTGAAGACAATCTGACAATATCTATAATTGTAATACTCTGAGGTAGCAATTTCATTTTTAGAAAATGAATTTGTAAAATATTCATAAAAATGGACAAAGATCTAGGTATAAAAACATTCATAGTAGTACTGTTTATAATAGGAACCGAAAACAGAAGTCAAATTGAAAACCATCTAAATGTTCCCAATAGGAAATGTGTTAATCAGGGGAAGTCATATATGCATGTGTTTGTGTGTATACAAACATATCTACTCATTTTATCTGACCAATTCAAAGTTCCATATGTTAAGTTTGCTGGCTATATAATCAACTTTCTATGTTCTTTCTTATTTCTGGTTTGCTGGATTTCTCCAATTCTGAAAGTGGTTTATCAAAATCTCTAACTGTATTGCTTAAAATCTCCTTGCTTTTCCTTAGGTTTTTTTTTTTTCTTTATACATTTTATTTGCTGGCTGTTTGGTACATAGTAGTTTATGATTTTTCTATCTTCTTCATAAATTGCTTATTTTATTATTACAAGTCCTTTATTCTGTTCACACTTTTAACTTTAAATTTCACTTCACCTAATATTAAAAATGCATCACTACTTTCTATTTATATTACTCTACTTAATTCTTTGATAATCTTTTATTTTAAAACCTGTTTTAAGTGTTTCTTATAAACATATAGGTCAGTTTGTATTGTTTAACCAAATCTGTTAGTCTCTATCTTACTAGAGGAATTCAATCCATTAATGCTTCTTTAGTATAATAAATATGGTTCTTTTTATTCCTTCCATTTTACTTTATATTTACTTGTTATTTTAAATCAATGATTCTTTTTTTCCCTCCTTTTCATTGGTTTGGTCAGAATACCATTTCTTTCCCCATACTCCAAACCTTGGTCATTTCAAAGTTCTACAGTGCTTTTTCAGTCTAATTTACCTTCCTATTCCTGACATTCAAATCATTCTCATTTCTCTATGATTATATTACTCCAGTATTCTTGCCTGGAAAATCCTATGGACAGAGGAGCCTGGTAGGCTGCAGTCCATGGGTTCGCTAAGGGTTGGACACGACTGAGCGACTTCACTTTCACTTTTCACTTTCATGCGTTGGAGAAGGAAATGGCAACCCACTCCAGTGTTCTTGCCTGGAGAATCCCAGGGACGGGGGAGCCTGGTGGGCTGCCGTCTGTGGAGTTGCACAGAGTCGGACACGACTAAAGTGACTTAGCAGCAGCAGCAGCATATTCCTTCCCAAGATATCATCCTCTTTCTTCTCTCACTTAGTAAAACAAAACTTTTAGACTACTTTTATAACCCCTCTGCCACTCCTACTCTCCTCCCCATTACACCAAGTTTTGTAAGATAGTGCAGATTTCAAACTATCATTGCAAAAATTCTTACTTAGTACTTATAAATCCTCAATCATAGTAGCATTAAATAGTAGACACACCCTCAGGTGTGAGCAATGACACCCCTTCCCTAGGATACATGTGGAACCTATGATATACTCAACTGAATATGGCAAAAGCAATGGGAAGTCGCTCCTGTGACTACATCATGATTCTACACATAAGACACTATCTAGTAGAAGCAGAGAAAAATTCTTCCTTGCTCACTTTGAAGAAGCAAGCTGCCACACTAAGAAAAGAGTCTATGAAAAGGGTCATGTGGCAAGGAACTGCAGGTGACCTCTAGAAATTAAGAGTAGAGGCACATGGCTCACAGACACCAAGAAAATAGGTATCTCAGCCCTACAATTCCAAGGATCTGAATTCTCCTAACAATCACATGAGCTTGAAAGAGGATCTTGAGCCTCAGATAAGACCATGGTCCAGGCTGACACTTTTGACTGCAGCCTGTGAAACCCTTTAACAGAGAACCCAGCTAATTTGTACCTGAGCTCCTGACCCATAGAAACCACAGGATAACAAACATGTTGTCTAAACCACTAAATCTGTAGTAATTTGGTACATGGCAACAGAAAATAAGTATACATTATTTAAATTTAACTATATGTTGAGAATCATTCCTAACTCTCTTCTCTCTTTGAACTCAGTCCTGATTTATATGCTACTTGGTTAGATAACCTTACATTGCTATTTTCCATGGAGGATGATAATCTTGCATTATGTACAAAATAAATTCAGTTATCAGAAGGAAAGATATCTTGGCTAGTTATAACATGGATTGTAATACATTTCAGTAGGCTATTTTATTTTTCCAGAGTTCCACAGATGAATAATGCTACTCTTTTTTTTTCTCCTTTATATGTAACTTCTGTCTGTAAGCTTTCTTCTATCCTTGAAATATAGGAATTTTATTCAATTCTGTCTAGAGGTGTATATTCTTCATTAATTTTTACTGGCAGCTGATCAGTTCACTTCAATCGCTCAGTCGTGTCCGACTCTTTGAGACCCTCATGAACAACAGCACGCCAGGCCTCCCTCTCTATGACGAACTTCCGGAGTCCACCCAAACCCGTGTCCATTGAGTCGATGATGCCATCCAACCATCTCATCCTCTGTCATCCCCTTCTCCTCCTGACCTCCATCTTTCCCAGCATCAGGGTCTTTTCAAATGAGTCAGCTCTTCGCATGAGGTGGCCAAGTGTTGGAGTTTCAGCTTCAACACCAGTCCTTCCAATGAACACCCAGGACTGATCTCCTTTAGGATGGACTGGTTGGATTCCCTTGAAGTCCAAGGGACTCTCAAGAGTCTTCTCCAACACCACAGTTCAAAAGAATCAATTCTTCGGCACTCAGCTTTCTTTATAGTCCAACTCTCACATCCATACATGACCACTGGAAAAACCATAGCCTTGACTAGACGGACCTTTGTTGGCAAAGTAATGCCTCTGCTTTTTAATATGCTGTCTAGGTTGGTCATAACTTTCCTTCCAAGGAGTAAGCGTCTTTTAATTTCATCACTGCAGTCACCATCTGCAGTGATTTTGGAGCCCAGAAATATAAAGTCAGCCACTGTTTCCACTGTTTCCCCATCTATCTGCCATGAAGTGATGGGACCAGATGCCATGATCTTCGTTTTCTGAATGTTGAGCTTTAAGCCAACTTTTTCACTCTCCTCTTTCACTTGCATCAAGAGGCTCTTTAGTTCTTCTTCACTTTCTGCCATAAGGGTGGTGTCATCTGCATATCTGAAGTTATTGATATTTCTCCCGGCAATCTTGATTCTAGCTTGTGCTTCTTCCAGCCTAGCGTTTCTCATGATGTTCTCTGCATATAAGTTAAATAAGCAGGGTGACAATATGCAGCCTTGACGTACTCCTTTTCCTATTTGGAACCAGTCTGTTGTTCCATGTCCAGTTCTAACTGTTGCTTCCTGATCTGCATACAGGTTTCTCAAGAGGCAGGTCAGGTGGTCTAGTATGCCCATCTCTTTCAGAATTTTCCACAGTTTAAACTCTCTCAAATTGCAGATCAAGCCTATCTTTATTCCAGGAAAGTTTTAACTAGTATTTTTTTCTTTTTTCTGAAAATTCTATTATTTGCATTTTTTATATGTTGTCTCCATGTTATTTCCATTGCCTATGTTTTCCTCATGGTTTCAATTTTTTTGTATTTCTGTTGTGATAAATTTCTTCCATGTCAACACCGCTACTAATTTAGCACTCAACAGTATTAATCTTTATTTATCAGTTCATATAATGATTTTTTAAACTGAAAAATTATGCTTTAGCCACCAGAAAGCCTTCTGTGATATAACTAAATCTCTGAAAATACTCATATTTCCTTCATTGTTAAAACTGTTATTTATCTACAAAGGTTCTGGCTCACTAGAATTTGTCTACTGTTGATTTTTCTCTCTTGTGTTGCTGCAGACCCTCTCAGGGACATTTTTATTTCTCTTTGCCTACTCTGACTCACAGCATATTCCACTCCTAGTCAAGCAAGTGTGTGTGTGCATGCATGCACTTAGTTGTGTCTGACTCTTTGTGACCTCATGGACTGCAGCCCACCAGGCTCTTCTGTCCATGACATTTTCCAGGCAAGAATACTGGAGTGGGTTGACATTTCCTACTCCAGATCTTCCCAACCAGAGATAGAGGCCGTATCTTTTGCATCATCTGCACTGGCAGGTGGATTCTTCACCACTGCACCACCTAGGAAGCTAAGCATTAAACATCGAGAAGTACAGCAGTCTCTCTTCACATGGACCCACAAAATACTAACTGACAAGATGTGAGGTTCTGGTGGAAGCAATTAGAGAAAGCTTCATCCCTATAGGTTCTTGTCAAGTATAAATGCAGAAGCCTTAAGCACAGGGAGAAAAAAGCCACTCCAATTCTGCAAACATGAGAGGTCACATGAATCTTAATCCCCAAGTGGGCCTCTCCGTGGGTTCCCTGACTCCTGGCTTACTTATCATAGTTACTGTTTTATTTAGGTGTGAATTGGAAAAAAATGAGAGAAGTTGTCATGGATACCATCTACCCAGAAGTTACATTTTATAAAATTCTGTACCCTAGCTTCTTACATTAGGTAAGATCAGCTCCCTACTACTGGGCAATGAGTGAGAGGATTACAAGATTTATAAATGGACAATAAAGAAACTCTGTGGCACGGGATGATTTACCATGAAATTGATGAAACGAAATATGAAGTTTATGTTATCTGACAATTAATCCAAATAATATTTTCCCCACTTGAGAAAAAAATAAATTATATTTAGAAACAGAGGTTTTATAATAATATGAAAATATTAAGGGAAAAATAATCTTACCTAATTTGTGATGTACCTTCTTCTCTGGTGTTGAATTAGCTATTTCTCCTCTTGAATCATCTGTAAATTGCAAAAGAAATATCATGAGCAATGGCTCCTAATTTCATGTTGAGTTAAAGTATGTACTAGGTCAACTTCAGAATAAATATAAAAAAAAAAACAATTCAACCCAACAAAACATTTTATTACTCCCTTTGCTTTCCACTGCTGAGGACAAAAAGCTAATGAAACCAGTATAACACGTCTACAGGTTTTGTTACAATGAATATTGTAAAATATTATTATAAATTTATTTATTATAATAAATAAAATATTATTTGGATTAATTGTCAGATAACGTAAACTTCATATTTCGTTTCATCAATTTCATGGTAAATCATCCCGTGCCACAGAGTTTCTTTATCTTTCTTTATCTTAAGAGGATAATGGTTACAAGTAACAAAAACAAACAGGTTTTAAATTGCTTGAGGACTTCAAGTGAAATAAGCCACTGGGTGGATAAAAATGCTGGGTGTGATTATGAACTGCTAAGTTAATAATGCAATCTATGATTCTTAAAGTTCTAAAACAGTGCAAGTGTACTGAATTTAGTTGGCACTGTGACAGATCAAGGGTTCTCAACTTTAATGTGGCAAATAGCATCTAAACATAGCAGTCATTAATTCTTATCCTTTATCAACAGGCAAAGTTTAATTGTCTTCTCCTTGAAACTCCATTGGCCTCAGTGAGTTGCTTAACTAATGAAATGCAGCAGAAGTGACATTCTGGGACTTTGAAGGCTAATTCCTCAGGAGACATTCAGGTTCCACCTGGATCTCTTGGAACTTCAGTCTGGGGAAAGACAGTCACCATCATGAAGACTGATTATCCCAAGACTGATGTGCTGTGAGGAAACCCAAAACAACCATGTGGGAAGGCCATGTGGAGGAAAAGAGATGCTTGGCCAACCCTCAGTTATTTCAGCCACCCTAGCTGAGTATCAAATATGTAAGTAAATAAGTCACTGAGGACTTCCAGTCCAGTTGATCTTTCAAATGACTCTAGCCCTGGCGGTTTGCATCTAACTATAAATGCATGAAGGAGCCAAAATGAGAATCGCCCACAGAATTATGACAGATAAATCGTTAAACTAAGGCACTAAGATTTGGATAGTAAGTTATGCAGCAATCTGAAACTATAACACTTAACATACAATGAACCACCTGAGATTTTTAATACAATTTTTATATAGCATACATTTCTTGAAAAGCAGGTCTAAGCTTTCATTTTATTCCCAGCTAAAGGGTAGAAGGCTTCTTTTGGGGGATCATGAAAATGTTCTATTATTTATTGTTTGTTTGCTTTTTTTTTTTTGCATGTGTGCTCAGTCATGCCCACCTCTTTACATCCCTATGGACTGTAGCCCATCAGGCTCCTCTGTCCATGGGGTTTTCCAGGCAAGAATACTGGAATGGGTTGCCATTTCCTTCTCTAAGGGAAATTCCTGACCCAGGGATTGAACTTGTATTTCCTGCATCTCCTACATCTACAGGCAGATTCTTTACCACTGAGCCATCAGGGGAGTCCAAATCTACTGTGGTGATAGTTATAAATTACTGAATTATATATACTATAAATGGATTAACTGTATGGTATGTGAAGTATATCTTAGTAAGGGAGCCTTATCTTAATAAAGCCACAAGGGAAGCCCTACCTTAACTAAAGCTATTACCAAAAAGAAAAAAGAAAAATCCAGTCTCCCATGTAATTTCTACTAGAACAAGTATAGAGCTAGTAATTCTTAGAAATTTCCTAAAGCAGTTTGCCTTGGAGGCAGCTGTTGGAGCCAGAGAAAGAACAAAGCAAATGAACAAATATACTGAAGATAATGGGAGTCAGGCTATCTTTAAGAAAGGGTTTACTAAAACAGAAAAGGAAAAGTCAAATGTGTTGGACTGGAGTTGGAGGTAGTGACTTGCATGCATGGTTTCTAAATACAGAGACACCTCAGAGATATTGAGAGTGTGCTTCCAGTGCATGCATGCTTAGTCACTCAGTCGTGTCAGACTCTTTGCAACTCCGTGGACTGTAGCCCATCAGGCTCCTCTGTCCATAGAAGTCTCCAGGCAAGAGTACTGGAGTGGGTTGCCATTTCCTTCTCCAGAGGATCTTCCCGACCAAGGGATTGGACCCTGATCTCTCACATCTTCTGCACTGGCATGCGGGTTCTTTACCTCTGAGTCACTGCAATAAAACAAATTGGGCAATAAAGCGAGACACATGAATTTTTTGTTTCCCAATACATTATGTTTACACTACTTTTCCCCCAATATTTGTTTCCCAATACACTATATTTGTTTCCTAATACATTATGTTTACACTATAATGTAGTCTGTTAAGTCTGTAAAAGTGTTATGTCTAAAAAAAAACAATGTATTTTAAATACTTTATTGCTAAAAAAGCTAAACATCATCCTGAGTCCTCTGTAAGTCAGAATTTTTTACAATAGTAAAAAAAACCACTGATCATGGATCACCATAATAATAATGAAATAGCGCATGAATTATCAAAACGTGACACAGAGACACTAAGTGAGCAAATGCCACTGGAAAAATGGTGCCAATAGACTTGTTTGATATGGGGCTGCCATAAAACTTCAATTTGTAAAAAGTGCAAAATCTGTGAAGCACAATGAAACAAAGAGCAGTAGAGCCAGGAACTGCCTGAATAAATACAGCAATAGATATAGATGCTTATGTATGTACAGTGTACATATATGTGTGTATGTATCTATTGCCTATCTCAGTCCACTGAGAGCCTAGAGGCAGTAATATCCCAGTAACAATGAGCATAGCTAGTAACCAGATCTAAGTTTCTAAATGTCATCCTTCCACCAGGTTCCTTTGGAGAAATAACTGATTTCAGAGTAGAGACAGGGAAAACAGTCTGGAACATCTTATGCTAAAAAATAAAAGCATTAAAAAAAAAAAAGATAGAAACATGACAAAAGATCACAAGGACCAGCTGAAACGATGCTTTCTCCTAGCCAAATCTGGCACAATTTGAGTACCAGAACAAATGATAAAGATTACAACACAACCCACTGAATAAACCAGGAACCCAGTAATAGACTGTAATAATATAAATAAATGAATAATGAATAAATAAATGTTTAACATGCAAACTAATTAATAGAGAAAGAATTAGGAAAATATAAAATAGTAATTTGGTACCATCATTAGTGAATTCAGGTGAGATTTTTCAAAAGATATGAATATTGATGTAGAAGTTTGAAAAGGACAAGTTATTAAAATAGTATCATAATATCATTCCACAAAATACTTACAAATTACCAAAGAGAAAAACCCCATCTGAGTGGAAAAACCTGGAAGACAGTATCTTGAACAGGTGATGAAGATTAATATCACCAGTAGAAGATGGGTCAGCACTGCTGCTGCTGCTTAAGTCGCTTCAGTTGTGTCCAACTCTGTGCGACCCCATAGACGGCAGCCCACCAGGCTCCCCCGTCCCTGGGATTCTCCAGGCAAGAACACTGGAGTGGGTTGCCATTTCCTCCTCCAGTGCATCAAAGGGAAAAGTGAAAGTGAAGTCGCTCAGTCGTGTTGCACTCTTAGCGACCCCATGGACTGCAGCCTACCAGACTCCCCCGTCCATGGGATTTTCCAGGCAAGAGTACTGGAGTGGGTTGCCATTGCCTTCTCCAAGGTCAGCACTATATACCTCCTAACATGATGCACAAAAACACAGAATCATTTCTGTAGCATTTCTGTCAAATATGCATGGCTCACATCTGATCATGACGGAGTATTAGAGAGACTCAGGTTGAAGGTTATGCTAAAGAATGAAAAGCTTGTACTCTTTAAAAAGCATCAAGGTCAGGAAAGAAGAAGACTAAAGAACTATCCCTTAAGGAAACCAAAGGGACATGAAATCTAAACAACCCATGATCCTAGAATGGATCCTGAACCAGAGAGAAAAAGGAATACTGATTGAACTCCTGATGAAATCTGCATGGACTCAATGAAGGAAAACTATTATCGTATTAATGGTGATTTCCTGACTTGGATCACTGAAGAGTGATTATGTTCTTGTTTTGTATTATGTCTGCACACTCATACATAATAATATGTATGTGACTTGTTCCCAAACAGTCCAGAAAAAGACTAATAAACATATATAAACATTTATGTAGAGGTGACAGAGATGAAGATGAAGCAAATATTATAAAATGTTGACAACTGTGGAATCTGGATGAAGAGGATATGGTATTTGAGCAGACCTGAAATTATTTCCCAAAAAAGTATAAGAAGAAAAAAAAAAACACAGAGACAATTTCAGAATTTCAAAGACTAACAAAGCTTAATAAGCATGAACATGAAAGAAACAGGTTATCTACAAAGGAAAAAAGAAGTAAGGCTGGTTTAAAATATCTACTCATAAGCGTTAGCTATCATGAGAGAAAAAGAGCAATAGACAAATAGCTTAAAGGAAACAAGATTGACTCAAGACTTTCACATTTGACTAGTTGTTTGTTGTATTAAAAAAAGAAAATTTCTGAGTGCTTGGCTTGCTAGCACATGTGAGACTATCTACCAACTTTACAAAGAAGTAACAAAGCATATCTATTAAATATTTATTAAAAGAAAAAAACACTGACAGAAAAAAAAGTTAAGTAAAAGGAAAAATGAAAATACAAGCAACAACAAACCAAAAGAAAGCAGGGAATCACAATGTTAATATTAAACAAAAAACAAAAAGACTACAAAGTGAAAAACTTAATCAAGAAGGCAAATTTGAGCAAAACAGGTACATTCCATATGCAAATTTATATCCTCAGTAATAGCACTGAAATGTACACAGCAATGACTGCAGGAAATACCAGAGACAGACAGACCATTGCAAAGGAAGATTTTAACTCTGGCAGTCCTTAATGGACCTCACAAATGGTAAGGATACAAAGAATCAGAGTAATATAAAACATAGAATGTCCATATTTAAGATCCTGTTGTTTTCTGCCCTAATCTGCCCCTTCTCTGCTGCTGCCCTTCTCTAGTGGTCTCCAAATCAAGAAATGATGTCATTTTTTCAGGGGTCCAGGCCCCAAAATTTAAAGTTTTTTATCCTTGACACCTCACTTTCTTTTACACCCTACATCCCATCCATCAGGAAATCATGTTGACTCTACCACCAAAAATACCTAAAATCCTACTTCTGCTCTCTCCACCTTCCACTGCTACCACCCTAGTCCAAGCTACCACCTCACACAGGAATTACAAGTCTCACCAATTGGTCTTCCTGCTTCCAACCTTACACCTGACTCCTTGAACTCATTGGTCCACCCCTAACATGTAGTCTACAGCAGCCACAATGATTGTTTATAGGCTAGTCATGTCTCTTCTCCGCTCAAAATCCTCCAATGGCTTCCCATAACCCTTCATAAAGCCCAAAATCCTTATAGTAGTCTTTAACATTGTATAAGATCTTTCATTCTTGTTCCCTCTGTGACATCATCTCCTACTACTCTCTCCTTCTCTTCCTCCTCCCCCTCCTTTTCAGCCTCCTTGCTGTTTTTCAATCAGAACTGAGTCTTTACCACATCAAAACCTTTACCCTTATCTTCTAACTGCATGGAGCACTATTTCCCCATACAGCTGCATTATGCTCACCTCTCTCATATCTCTGCTCAAATTATCACTTCTTCAGTAAGACTTTTTCTGCCCACCTACCTAAAAATCTAACTCCTATTTTCTACCCCAAAAATCCATACTTTATTTTCTTACTCTCAATATCCCAACAAACCACAAATTTTGATATCTTTTTCCCATAGAATGTACAGTAAGTATTCCATAATATTGCATAAATATTTAAGAATTTCAAATATTTAATATTCAAAGTATACTAAAATATATGTTCACTTACATTAATAATGACTGTATATACATATTTCAATCCGTATCTGTACACAAAAAGGGGCTTCCCAGGTGGCGCTAGTGGTAAAGAACCCTCCTGCCAATGCAGGAGACATAACAAATGTGGGTTCAACCCCTGGGTTGGGAAGATGCCCTGGGAGAGGGCATGGCAACCACTCCAGTATTCTTGCCTGGAGAATCCACAGACAGAGAAGCCTGGTGTGTTACAGTGCAAAGAGTCACAGAGAGTCGGACACAACTGAAAAGACTTAGCACACATGCATGTACACAAAAAGTAGTAGTATCTTTTTTAAGCATCCACAGAATAATTATGAAATTCTTCCGTGAGTTATGTGTTCTAAGCATATTCAAAGAATTAATAATACAGGCTAAAGTTATCCAGAACAATGAATCAAAACTAGAAACTATAAACACAAAAACAAAACAAAACACAATGTCTTAGGATAACAGTAAACACTGCATATTTAATATATGCCAGTATTAAAAGTTAAGTAGAGGACTTCCCTGGTGACCCAGTGGTCCAGAATCTGCCTTCCTAAGCAGGGGATGCAGGTTCAAGCCCTGGTCAGAGATCTAAGATCCCACATACTGTGAGGCAACAAGCCTGCACACCCCAACTACTGAGCCTGTGGGCCAACTAGAGATCACGTGCCACAACAAAAGATCGCCCATGACTCATGAAGATCCCACGTGCCGCAACTAAGACTCAACAAAGCCAAATAAAATAATATATTAAAAAAAGAAACCAGGCAAAGAATGTATATTCATCTGTGTATCAGTTCATATGATGGGAATTGGTATCACCATTTTATAAATAAGGAAGCTGAAGATAAGAACACTTAAAAACCTTACTCAAGATAACATGGCTAAGTGGTAAAGCTAGACTCACTTCCAGGTTCCTGACTATGGAACTTAACTAATGTACTCTTTTAAACATTTGGGTCAAAGAAAAATCACCACTAAAATTTAGAGTATACAATAGTAAACACACTCTATTTAAAAAAAATGTTTTTTAACTAAAACTATACTCCAGAAAATTCAAACTCTTTACCAAATAAAAAGTAGAAAAATAAATATATAAAGCATTCCACTTAGAAGAGAAAAATAATAAAAGTAAATTTAAACAGAGGGAGAAAAAACTATTTAAAAGGAAAAAGAATTAGTGAATTAGGAAAGAAAAAATATATAAAAGATCATATGTCAAGCACATTCTTTAGGGGCATAAAAAATTATAAAACTCTCTATAAAGAGGCATTTTTAAACCTTCAACATTTAGCTTCAGTAATCATCAATATATGGTGAATCTTGCTTCATTTATACCCTTATCAGCCTGACCTTTTAAAATACTGGAGTAGGCACCTTATATGCCAATTATATTATTACGTCCTACTTCAAAGAAAGGGCTGTCACTTATCTTACTCTTTCTCTTCTCTTTCCCTCCCTCCCTCTTGCACCCAGTTGTAAGGTCTTACAAATCTCTAACCATAACATAAGGCTCTTAAGGGCAGGTACTCAATACATTTTTGCCACAAAAATGTCAATGGTGATAATTTAAATGAAACGTAGCACAGGGACTTCGCTGGTGGTTAGTGGCTAAGAGTCCAGCTTCCAATGCAAGGGGCCCAGCTTCAACCCCTGGTCAGGGAACTAGATCCCACATGCTGCAACTAAGTGTTCACATGCTGCAACTAAGATCCAGTTCAGCCAAATAAATAAATAAAATAAAAGATATTAAAAAAAAAAAACACAGCACAGCTTACTCCATATCCATAATGTTATAAAAATCAAGACAGTAGAAAATAAATTATAACTTACTCAAATTTTCCTGAACTACATCATCATCCACATCTGAATTATTCTTTCCAGACGTTAAATAATTCTTGAGCCGAAAAGGTCCACTTAAGAAAAAAAAGGAAACCACAAAATTTGTGCTTTTGTAATATATCTATCTTTATGGTCTTTTTCTCCTAAAACTGCAGAAGGTTTTTTTTTTTCTTATAAAACCAGTAATGATGTTATAGGACATTAAGAATATACCTACTTGATTCATAAAACAAAAAGTCTAAAAATCTACAATTTAATCCCATATTTGTTTAAACACAATAACACTGAATTTTACAACCTTTAAACTAACTCATGAGTCAGAGTTACACATTTAAGTTAACTCAATAACATACTTTGATGAAAATCAAATCATAAGCAATAAAAATTAGAAATAAATCAGCTTATGTTAATTTTTTTTAAACTACCAGCAAAAACAAGTAATTTAAAATTGTTCAGAGATGACTTGGTTTATCCCCGTCCTAGATCCTCGTCCTCCTATTATGAGCCCAGGACAGGCCTAATAGTCATGGGCTCTCAAACAGTAAAGAAATCTTAGCTATCCCTTTAGAGTCTGAAAATCTGCTATAATTTACCATTCCTTCATTTTGAGAAAGCATTTATGACTTCAGATATTATGAGAGTAGAGTAATTTGATTTACTCGCTGACTATGCTCTCTTTAAACATACATCCACAAATTCTTAGATAATGCTTCTTTCAAAAGATACAGCCCAATTCTAACTCCCTTCTGAATATGATATAGACTGAGTGACTTGTTTCTAAACAGAATAAAATCAAAGACGTCAAAGACTAGGTCATTAAAAGACTATGACCTTGTCACAGTCACACTTTCACTTCCGTCATCTGCTTTGTGGGAAGCCAGCTGCCTTATTGAATACCCTAATGGAGATAGCTACATGACAAAGAAACTCTGGCCTCCAGCTAATAACCTGTGAGCAAGCCACTTGATACGTGAATCCTCTATGCTCTAACCAGGCAAAGGACTGCAAACTAAATAGATATCTTGATTGCTATACCTGGTAACAATCCCTGAGCCAGAACTAGCCAGCTAAGTCACTCTCAGATTTCTACCACAGAAACTGCGAAACAATGTTTGCAAGGCACTAACAAAATTAAAATGAACCTTTGGGAGTAATTTCTTATAGTCAATGGGTAACAAATATAGTGAGTAAATCCTATTATCCTTAGGACACATGCATACCTTCCTTCCAAAACTGAAGTCCCAGGCTCGCCAGAATCCAAGTTAGACTTTGCTGGTGTCGTGCAGGTATATCCACTCATTTGAGACTTTTGATGAACATTTTGTGCAGCCATACTATTTTGATTCTTTGAGCTTCCTGTATCTCTATGAAAATGAAAAGTCTGTAATTGTTCAAATTTCTTCAAAAATTAGTTCTTCCAGAAACATAACACAGGTGGGCAGACAACACAATACTGACAAATATCAGATAATCTTGTTCAGGTCCTAAAACTTTAACAACTACTCCAGGAAGGAAATCTGATTTCAGAATCTACTAAAAGTTTTACTTTTAAAAATTCTGATAAAAGAAATGGTAAAGACCTGACCTAACTAAGATAGAAGTGACTAACTGGGAGTAATTACCTACAGGCAGCTTATGATGTAGGAAAGTGAAAGTGAAAGTTGCTCAGGGGTGTCCGACTCTTTGCAACCCCATGTCCATGGAATTAATTCTCCAGGCCAGAATACTGGAGCGGGAAACCTTTTCCTTCTCCAGGAGATCCTCCCAACCCAGGAATCGAAACCTGGTCTCCCGCACTGCAGGCGGATTCTTCACCAGCTGAGCCATAAGGGAAGCCCAAGAATACTAAAGTGGGTAGCCTATCCCTTCTCCAGCAGATCTCCCCAACCCAGGAATGGAACTGGGGTCTCCTGCATTGCAGGTGGATTCTTTACCAACTGAGCTATCATGTAGTTAATCTATCAGAGTTTTTGTTGAAAATCCTTAAAGAACTGAAATTGTTTTCTTTGATATCTCTACCCAGCCTCCTGACAAACAGTACTGTTCAGAGGAACGTAGGCTCACCTCTTTGGTAGCTGCCAGCTAGTTAGCTTACTGCAAATATATGCAAACAAGATACATTATTCCTAGATTGCATAATTCTCTTCTCTCACATCTCTCTTACAAATCCCATATTTTGTTTCTTGACTCAGTCTACCAGCTTATTCTTATCATTTGTGGGGATAAAACTGCAACATAACTATAGAGCATACAAACTTCTGAGTATTCTTTGATAATTTATTTCTGGAGTTTCTAGTCTCCATCAGTCAAAAGAAAACAAAACAAAAGGATTGTTAGAGAATACTATAAACAACTGTATACCAACAAATTAGATAACCAGAATGTAATGGACAAATTCCTAGAAACACAAAAATTGCCAACACTGATTCAAGAAAAAAATAATCAATTTCAAAAGATTTAGTTAGAGAATAAATCAGTAGAAAGAAAACTGACCAGATGATTTCACCACTGAATTCTACCACGATGCAAAGACTTAACATGACTTCTTCACAAACTCTTCCAAAAAACAGAAAAGCACTTCCCAACTCATTTTATGAAGTCAGTGTTATCCAGATACCAAAACTGCACAAAGACATCACAAGAAAACTACAGACCAAAAGAAAACAAAACCCCTCAACAAAATACTAGCAACATAAAAACAGAACTATGTATCATGATCAAATAGGATTTATACCAGAGATGCAGTTTGGTTTAATAGCCAAAAACCAATTAATGTAGTACATTTTATCAATAATAATAAAAAAAAAAGGTACCACATGGTCGCCTCAGTATATTGATGCCAAAAAAAAGAGCATTTGATAAAACATTTTTTTCACTATAAAAAACACTCAACAAACTAGGAATAAAAAGGAGCTTCCTCAACCTGATAAAAGTACATCTACAAAAACCCCACAGCTAATAACATATTGAATGGTGAAAGACTGGATGCTTTCCTGCTAAGATTAAGAACAAGACAAAGGAGTCTACCACGCCACTCTTACTGAGCCCAGTATTAAAGACTTTAGCCAGAGCTATAATGCAAGAAAAAGCATCCGGATTGGAAAACAGAAGTAAAACTATCACTATTCACAAATGACATTCATGATCTTTTACTTAGAAAGTCCTATAAAATCTATTTTTAAAAACTATCAGAACTAATACATGAGTTCAACAAGACTGCAGGATAAAGATCAACATAAAAATATCAATTGTATTTTTATACATTTGCACTGATCAATCCAAAAGTAATATTTAAAAGGCAATTCCATTTACAACATCAAAAGGGATACTTAGGAATGAAATTAACAACAGAAAATATAAAACTTATATTACAAAAACACTGTTGAGAGAAATTAAAAAGATCTAATAGGAAAAACACCCCTGTTCATGGATCAATAGACACTGTTAAGACAGCAATATTCCTCAAACCAACAGATTCAAAGCAATCCATATGAGAATTCTGACATCTTTGCAGAAATTGACATGCTGATTCTAAAACTTATATGGAACTGCAAGACTCAGAATAGCCAAAATATTCCTTAAAAATAGCCAAAATATTCCTAAAAAAAGAAAACTCACACTTCCCAATTTCAAAACTTACCTCTAACCAATGGTTATCAAGACAGTGCGGTTCTAGAACAACTTATATGCAGAAAACAGAATCAAATTGAAAATTAAGAAATAAGCCCATAAATCTATGGTCAGTTGATCTACAAAAAGGGTTCTAAGACTATTCAATGGGGAAAAAAATGTCTTTTCAACAAACAGTTATGGGACAACTGAATAGTCTCATGCAAAAGAACAGGGTTGGACTCTTTACAGCATATACAAAACTTAACTCAAACTGGATCAAAGAATTAAATTTAAGAGCTAAAACTACAAACCTCTTAGAAAAAAACACAGGGATAAATCGTCATGAATTTGAATTGGACAAAGAATTCGTAGATATGACACCAAAATACCAACAGCAACAAAAGCAACCACAGACAAAAAAGATAAATGGGACTTTATCAAAATTAAAAACTTCTGTGCTTCTGGTAGTAGGAAAGCTTTTGTGTGTGTGTGTGTGTCTGTGTGTGTGTGTATATATGTATATAGTATGTATAATATATATTTTTTATATATTTTTTATTTTTTTACAATATTGTAGTGGTTTTTGCCATACATTGACATGAATCAGCCATGGGTTTACATGTGTTCGCCATCTTGAACCCCCCTCCCACCTCCTTCCCCATCCCATCCCTCTGGGTCGTCCCATTGCCCCAGCCCTCAGCGTTTGTCTCATGCATCGAACCTGGAATGGTGTTCTGTTTCACATATGATAATATACATGTTTCAATGCTATTCTCCCAGAACGTCCCACCCTCACCTTCTCCCTCAGAGTCCACAAGACTGTTCTATGCATCTGTGTCTCTTATTCTGTCTCGCATATAGGGTTATCATTACCATCTTTCAAATTCAAATTCCATATATATGCATTAGTACACTGTATTGGTGTTTTTCTTTCTGGCTTACTTCACTCTGTATAATGGGCTCCAGTTTCATACATCTCAACAGAACTGATTCAAATGTATTCTTTTTAATGGATGAGTAATATTCCATTGTGTATATGTACCACAGCTTCCTTATCCATTCGTCTGCTGATGGACATCTAGGTTGTTTCCATGTCCTGGCTATTGTAAACAGTGCTGAGATGAACACTGGGGTACATGTGTTTCTTTCAATTCTGGTTTCCTCGGTGTGTATGCCCAGCAGTGGGATTGCTGGGTCATATGGCAGTTCTATTTCCAGTTTTTTGAGCAATCTCCACACTGTTCTCCATAGTGGCTGTACTAGTTTGCATTCCCACCAACAGTGTAAGAGGGTTCTCTTTTCTCCACACCCTCTCCAGCCTTTATTGCTTGTAGACTTTTGGATAGCAGCCATTCTGACTGGCATGAAATGGCACCTCATTGTGGTTTTGATTTGCATTTCTCTAATAATGAGTGATGTTGAGCATCTTTTCATGTGTTTGTTAGTCATCTATATGTCTTCTTTGGAGAAATGTCTGTTTAGTTCTTTGGCCCATTTCTTGATTGGGTCGTTTATTTTTCTGGAATTGAGCTGCAAGAGTTGCTTGTATATGTTTGAGATTAATTGTTTGTCTGTTGCTTAGTTTGCTATTATTTTCTCCCATTCTGAAGGCTGTCTTTTCACCTTGCTTATAGTTTCCTTTGTTGTGCAAAATCTTTTAATTTTAATTAGGTCCCATTTGTTTAGTTTTGCTTTTATTTCCAATATTCTGGGAGGTGGGTCATGGAGGATCCTGCTGTGATTTATGTCAGAGAGTGTTTTGCCTATGTTTTCCTCTAGGAGTTTTATAGTTTCTGGTCTTACATTTAGATCTTTAATCCATTTTGAGTTTACTTTTGTGTATGGTGTTAGAAAGTGTTCTAGTTTCATTCTTTTACAAGTGGTTGACCAGTTTTCCCAGCACCACTTGTTAAAGAGATTGTCTTTTCTCCATTATATATTGTTGCCTCCTTTGTTGAAGATAAGGTGTCCATAGGTGCGTGGATTTATCTCTGGGCTTTCTATTTTGTTCCACTGATCTATATTTCTGTCCTTGTGCCAGTACCATACTGTTTTGACGACTGTGGCTTTGTAGTAGAGTCTGAAGTCAGGCAGGTTGATTCCTCCAGTTCCATTCTTCTTTCTCAAGATTGCTTTGGCTATTTGAGGTTTTTTGTATTTCCATACAAATTGTGAAATGATTTGTTCTAGTTCTCTGAAAAATACCATTGGTAGCTTGATAGGGATTGCATTGAATCTATACATTGCTTTGGGTGGTATACTCATTTTCACTATATTAATTCTTCCAATCCATGAACACAGTATATTTCTCCATCTGTTTGTGTCCTCTTTGATTTCTTTCATCAGTGCTTTAGTTTTCTATATATAAGTCTTTTGTTTCTTTAGGTAGATATATTCCTAAGTATTTTATTCTTTTCATTACATTGGTGAATGGTATTATTTCCTTATTAAATTAACGAAATAATATATATATTAGAAAATTTATGAATTTTTGCCAAACCAAAAAATTTATGACATTTTGATTCCACTTTCTTGACTTAGTATGAATAGAATGCTAGATTTCTAATTTATACTCACTCAAAACTTTGAGATAGTTCCATGTATTCTGGCATCTAGTATTACTGCTAAAAGTCTACAATATTTATTATCTTAGTGATTTAAAAAAGAATTTGAATGAGGATCGAAACTTCTAATCCAATTCTGAGAATATAAAGAAATACTATGTTGTAAAAATAAAAAGGAGAAGGCAATGGCACCCCACTCCAGTACTCTTGCCTGGAAAATCCCATGGACGGAGGAGCCTGGTAGGCTACAGTCCATGGGGTTGCTAAGATTGAGACACGACTGAGCAACTTCACTTTCACTTTTCCCTTTCATGCATTGGAGAAGGAAATGGCAACCCACTCCAGTATTCTTGCCTGGAGAATCCCAGGGATGGTGGAGCCTGGTGGGCTGCCGTCTATGGGGTCGCACAGAGTCAGACACAACTGAAGCGAATTAGCAGCAGCAGCAGCAAAAATAAAAAACAGGAAATTAACAAGTGATACAGTATTATTAACTAAAGTACAGATTTTGTTCAAATTCACAAAATTTTATGCTACTGCCCATTATTTGTTTAATAAAGGCTCCACACTGTATTTAATTGCACCAGTAGCTTTAGCTGCATGCAACAAATTCTGGTAAAATATCTTTTCATTTTTATTCTATTACAAATATTTTCTATTTTTCCTTGTTATGGCCTTTTAGATACACTCATCATTTAAAAGTAGACATTTAATTTCCAAATACATGGGATTCTGTGTAAAGTATGAACGAACCAAAGTCGCTCAGTTGTGTCTGACTCTTTGCCACCCATGGACTATACAGTCCATGGAATTTTCCAAGCCAGAATACTGGAGTGGGTAGCCTTTCCCTTCTCCAGCGGATCTTCCCAACCCAGGGATCAAAACCAGGTCTCCTGCATTGCAGGCAGATTCTTTACCAGCTGAGCCACAAGGGAAGCCAAGTTTAAAGTATCCTTAACATTAATTTCTCATTTTTATACTAATTTCCTGTTCAAATGCTTCTTTCTCTGCAATCACCCTCTGTGTTTTTTTTCAGTCTAACTTTATTGAGGCTTTCAATGGCTAAGTGGTAGATCTCTCTTGGTAAATGTCACACTGTACTTGTGACATTACACGTGAAGATATGTGGGTTATTTTCAAGTATCTTTTGATATTGATTTCTAACATAATTCTACAGGAATAAGAGAACAGACTGTATGATTTCAATAACTTTAGACCATGAAATTTTTGCACTTTGTTTTACATCCTGGATATGTTCCTGTGTCTCTTAGTTTACAGCCTATAGGAACTTGAATAGAATTTGCATCCTGCTGTTGTGTGAAAATTGTATAAATCTTAATTATGTTGAATTGGTTCACAGTGGTTTTCAGGTCTACTATATCCTTCTACTTCTCTGTATACTCATCCTATTAATTTTTGAGTTTTTTATTGAAATGCCAACTAAAAAAATCTTAATTTATCTACTTAAAAAAATTGTAATATATAGTGGAACTATATGTAACCTTGTTCTATATTTTCTAAGTTTTCTGTAAATGTGTTAGCATACTTCCATAAATTAAAAAATTAAAATTAAAAAAAAAAACAACCTTCATGCTTCAAAGAACACCATCAAGAAAATGAGACAACCCCAAGAATGAGAGATTATCAAATATCACTTATTTGCAAAGCAACTTATATCTGGAATAAATAAAGACCTCTTAATACAATTCAATTAAAAAAAAAGACAATCCAATTATAAATCCACAAAGGATCTTAGTCATCACAGAATGAAAATAAAAATCACAATGTGGTACAACTTCATACCAATTAGGATGGCTAGAATCAAAATGCCAACAAATGTTGACAAGGATGTGAAGTCACTGAAGTCAACTGCTGATAGGAATATAAAATAGTGCAGATGCTTTGGAAATGATCCTGCAGTTCCTCAAAGGATTAATGTAAAGTTATCATGTGACTAGGGCTTCTCTAGTGGCTCAGTGGTAAAGAATATGCCTGCAATGCAGAAGTGAGTTCAATCCTTGGGTCGGGAAGATCCCCTGGAGAAGGAAATGACAACTCACTCCAGTATTCTTGCTTTCTTGATGGTGTTCTTTGAAGTACATTTTGTTATATTTTGATTATCCATTCATCCCTTGCTGGACATCTGGGTTGTTTCTACCTTTTGACTATTATGAATAATGCTGATAAAAACATCTGTGTACAAGTGGAATTGCTGAGTTATATGCTTGTTGTTGTTTAGCTGCTAAGTCACGTCTGACTCTTTCGTGACCCCATGCACCGTAGCCCTCCAAGTTCCTCTGTCCACAGGATTTCCGACCTTATGACAAGTAAAATATCAAGAGAGTTATGTGTTTGATCTTCAACACGTAGTAAGTAGACTATACAAATGTCTCAAAGATGTTCCTTTCTATGAATGATACCCAACAGGTTTCCTAAGCAGATACTGTAATAACATCAACTTTGGATGTTTCTAAATAGTCCCATTATGTGTAACAGGGATATTAGGTCAAATTCAGAAGCTCAACACAAAAACTTAATTTTTATACCTTAGTATTTCTCTCAACCCATAGCTAAGGCTTATCTGCTTTGTTTAATAAAACGGTGATTTATTATTAAAACAGTGTTTATTATTATTAACACATTCAAGTAAAAACAACTGGGCTAAAAAAGACCTAGGTACACTTATTTATCTTAAGTGTACCTTCCTTACATGTAAAAACAGAGATAATACCTATCCTCTCAACCTCTCAAGATTCTTAACAAAAACCAAATGATACAAAGAATAAGCTACTATATATATGGAAGTCTAACATAAGACAGAGGGAGCACTGCAAATCATTGGGGGTAAACATACAACTCAGTGAACTATTTATAGATAGTATGCACCATAATGCCATATAGTAATGTATTTTAGAGTAGTCTATCAGGTATTCACTACATCCCCAGCACCTGCAATTTCTCATACATAATATGCATTAAGTATTTTTTGAATGAATGAATAAGCAAATGCTATATCAAAAAGCAAAAATGCCTAAGAGCAGTATTTACTAGGTTGTCAGGACTGATGAGAATCATTGAAAGCATCTAGCGAACACTTGATAATAATAAGCACTAAAATATGTTAACTATTATCATCTTATCAGGAAAAGAATTAATGCATTCCCAATTACTAAAATTATATTAATCTCACTTAAAAGAAAGCAACTTGGACTTCCCTAGTGGTCCAGTGATTAAGAATCAGTCTGCCAAAGCAGGGGACATAGGTTCAATCCCTGATCTGGGAAGATTCCACATGATGCAGGACAACTAAGATCTTGCACCAGAACTACTGAGCCTGCATTGTAGAGCCCGAGAGCCACAACTACTGAAGCCTGCTCACCCTAGACGACGTGCTCTACAACAAGAGAAGCCACCACAATGAGACATCTGTGCATGGCAACTAGAGAGTAGTCGTCCCTGCTTGCCACAACTAGAAAAAGCCCACACACAGAACCAAAGACCCACCACAGCCAAAAATTAATTAATTAAAGAAAATAAAAAAGAAAGCAACTCAAACGATACACTTAAAAACAAGATGGGGACCTCCCTGGTGGCCCAGTGGTTAAGAATCCAACTTGCAATGCAGGGGACGTGAGTTCAATCCCTGGTTGCAGCACTAATATCCCACATCTTGCAGAGTAACTAAGCCCAAGCACCGTAACGACTGAGCTCACATGCCAGACCTAGAAAGTCTGTGCACCACAGCTCTGACGCAAAGAAGACATGACAAAACATTTCCTGTGCCACAACTAAGACCCAATGCAACCAAATAAGTTAAAAAAAAATAATGATTAAGATGATAAATTTTAAATTTTTATCACAATTTAAAAAAGGGATTGTTAGGTGACAATAACACCTACCTTACTAAATTTATCATCATACCTCATGTGCTATATGTTATTCCCCATTTTAATATGAGTAAACAAATTCAGAGTACTATTTAGTCTGAGGGGTTACCCAGCTAATGACACACTATGGATTTACTACCAGGTCTGTCACACTGTAGACTCCTTTAGGCTAATATTGCTTTCTATAAATGATTAAATAACAGAGACAATTAGTAAGTGTTGAAAAAAAATAATTACTTTGTACATATAAGTGACATTACCCAGGAGGATTAAGGTTTTTCTTCTCAGCCAGGTCTGCTTCATTGCTTCCCAATGACTCATTCTGGGAACCACCAGAATCTTTAGCATATGAAACCTTCTGTGCTCCTGAGCTGCCTTCATTAGTTCTCTTCTGCTTTTTAAACGGAACAGCTTTTTTCCCAATATTCTTAGATGATTGGTTTGTTTTTTCAGCAGGTGGTTTTTGTCTACTGTTACGATACACTGACAGTTCATTTCTTACTGAAGGATTGCTAGAAAAAGGACCTACAGAATTAAATCATAATGTAAAGTGAGTAAAATGTTTGATTATCTGACTCACTAAAATATATTATTTATATTTCTCATGTAAACATATACATGCACCCCAATCTCATAGTAATCTACATTTGTTTTCAAGTTAAATTCATAAACTATTCAGCTCTTCACTTTATAGACTGTTGTTGTTGTTAGTCACTAAGTTGTGTCTGACTCTCCCAAGATCAGGGTCTTTTCCAATGAGTTGGCTCTCTGCATCAGGTGGCCAAAGTACTAGAGCTTCAACTTTAGCATCAATGAATATTCAAGGTTGATTTCCTTTAGAACTGACTGGCTTGATCTGCTTGCAATTTACAGATACATGGACCAAATCTTTTAAATTGATCACAAGTTTTCAAAACCATCCTCTCTGGCTCTGCCCACTATTCTTCTTAACATCCTGGTATTTCCCCAAGGTCCCAGTTTCATCTTCTCACTCTCTGTGTACTTTCTTTGCAGTACTGAAGTACTGAAGTACTGACTGACAATCATTTAGACCAAGACCTATCTTTATATTCCTAATGTCTAACAGCAGGGGCAGGATTGTGGTAAAGCAAGAGTAGCCTAGGGTGGTAAATAATTTTTCCCAGTTTTATTGATATACAACTGACAGATATCAGTTATATATCAATATATAACTGACATATATCATAACTGCCTATGCAAGTTTAAGGTGCAAAACACAATAATCTTATATAGTATATATTGCAAAATAATTATCAGAGAGTACATCTTAAAAGTTCTCATAGAGAAAAAAATAAAAATTCTAACTAGGTGTAAAATTTAAGAAGGTCTTTACTCCAAGTTGGGCTTCCCTGATAGCTCAGTTGGTAAAGAATCTGCCTGCAATGCGGGATACCTGGGTTCAATCCCTGGGTTGGGAAGATCCCCTGGAGAAGGGAAAGGCTACCCATTCCAGTATTCTGGAATGGAGAATTCCATGGACTGTATAGTCCATGGGATCGCAACGAGTCCGACACAACTGAGCGACTTTCACTTCACTTTACTCCAAATCAGTCACACAGCCCTAAGATCAAGTGTCTTCTTAAATTTCCCATTCTAGGTTGCTCATTTGCCTCACTGTGTCCTGGCCCAGCCTAACACCGCTCCTGCCTCACCATGGGCACATAATATAAAGCTCAAGAGTAAAGAAATATGGGTTCTTTTGTTTCAAATTGTAGCACAAAGGTCTCTGATCTTAAGGGCAACTTATGCTGCTTTTCTATGCTTCAGACTTGGTTTGTTCTTCCATCAGATGAAGGAGTTTGGACCAGGGGATCTGTAAGCATTCCTCCACTTTTGTGACTACCTACTTGATCCCAACATGTCTCAGGACTAATCCATGTTTCAAGTCTTTTCTGGTAAATTATGGAGTTCAAGCATGCTTATCCCAGCTTTGTAAGATTTTTATTAATCCATATAATTACACGTTCATTAACCCGAGTACAGTTTCCGGCAACCTGGGGCAAAAAGATGAGCTCTCCAAAGCAGTAACAGTAGTATTTAACATTTTAATACTAAATATATGCCATTTAATACTTATAACTTAATGAGGTAGAAGTAATGGTAGTCACATTTTAAAGAGTAAGAAACTAAACAAAGTAATCTACTCAAAGTTTACCTTCAACATTTATCCTCCCACCATCAACCTACTCCTAAGTGTTGCCACACACTCTGCCTTTACCTTTTCACATGATAATGTCCTTGTTTCAATCTAGAGCTAACCCTTTTATTCTGGGGTAGCCCACACCCACTCCTTGCCTACACAAGGACTCTGATCTTTTATTTATCCTGTACCTTTCTACACGGTAGTTTTAAAGAGCAGATGAGCTGATATAATATCTTGCATGTTAAAAAAGAGAGAGAGACCTTCTCTTGAGCCCACATCTGCCATATCCCTTTATTTTACTGTCTCTTTGGTCTCACTTCTAAACTCCCTTGAACCCACCTCAGAGACTTTTGGTCTCATCATTCTACAAAAATAAATTTTATCAAGATGATAACAACCTCCATGTTGTCAAAATCACACTGTCAATTCTTAGCTCTCATCTAATTCACGCCATGAGCAGTATTTAAAATAGTTCCTCACCTCATCCAATATATCTATATTGGTGGTCTTCCTTCTGTAGAATGTAAGTCATATAACAGCAGCAATTTTTCATTTTTGGTTTTATTTTTCCACAGCTGTATCCCTATACCGAGAATACTGTATATGATAAACCTTCATGAATATCTTTATAATTAATTCATATTTCTATTGATGATCCAATTTATTTTTTCCTCATGAGATTTTTCTCAAGTGAACAGGAATATAAATCAAACACAGAGCCTCTGATACAACAAGTATGATTTAAATAAAAATACTTACTCTGCTCTGATTTTACCACCCACCAATCAGATGGGCGTCTAGAAATTCTTTGACTTCTTGTGACAGTTGAAGTTAACTCTTCAGGTTCAATTTTGTTCTTCTTGGATCCACTTGAAAAATGCTTCTTTTTGCTTTCCTTATCTTTTTTCTGATTATTTTTATGAGGAACATTGGTGTTACCTTTCTTGCTTCCTAAAATAAAGAATAAAAATCAAAATCTAAAAAAAAAAAAAAAAAAAAAAATCAAAATCTACTGAACCAAAGAATATTCAGAAAACCACAGCCAATTAAAAAAACAAACAACAAAAAAGACCTCTCAATTATAGAAACTTCTTAAATTTATCCTATGGACTTCTTTTTTATTCTGTTTTTTTAAAAGTCACACATTCTCAAAATCTACAACCTCCTCTCAACAAAATGCAAACTTTGCACATTGCTTGATAAGCAACATATACTCCTGCGTCAAAAAGAAAAGTATAGTATGTAAAGGAAAAATGAAATATATGACTCCTTCCACTACTTAAGAAAGTCCCACATAAGAAAAAGTTAAGCACTGCTTTTCTGTTTTAAAATAATTCATGACTTTAGTCAACCTAATTTATGGAAGAGAATACTTAAAGGAAGGTCTCAATAAAGATATATTTCCTACCTGAAGGAAAAAAGAACGTTTCTTCGAATAGAATTTAAAGAGGAAAAAGAATTTAAAACAAGAATGAATATGGAAAGCAACAAAAAGTTAAAGGTGTCAACAGTAGTTTCATTTTACTACAAAAGCAGGTAGAGAAGAAAAGATCTAACAAAAGCGACAGATGAATTCTAGTTTTGTTTTTGAGACTGACGACCAAGAAGAAGGGGAAATCAGAAATACAGGCTATTTTAATACAAATATTGCATCTATAATAAAATGTATACAACCATCAATATGAGTTTAACAATGGAAAAATTGTTTTTCAGAAAGAGAATTAAAACATTAGATGCTATATAATGAAAAATTTTCTTGACCACCAAGTCAGTCAAGAAACCAGCATTTTTAAGTTTCTGATACAAATATTTCTATGAGATCCAAAGAAATTAAAATCATTATCAAGTAGGAAACTCATATAGTAAATAAACTGCATAAAAGTATATAAGATCAGGGGGAGTGGCCAGATGGCAGAATAGGAAGATCCTGAGCTCACCTCCTCCCACAGGCATACTAAAATTACAACTACTATTTACAGAGCAAATATTGATGAGAACAATTTGAAGGCTAGCAGAAAAGACCTTCTACAACTAAGACATAATAAGCCACAAGATAGGTAGGAAAGGTAGAGACAAGAGACAATCAAGACCCAAGGTGGGAAACCTACACACAGAAGAATAATTACAATTGCATGGTTCTCCTCAGGGAGCCACACAGGTCTGAGTCCCACACTGGGCTCCCCTGCTTAGGGTTCTTGCACCAGGAAGACAAGCCCCCCTAAAGTTTTGAAGGCTAGTGAGGCTTACTTTCAGGAGAATCTGAGGGCTATAGTAAATACAGACACCACTCTTAAAAGGCAAAGGCATTGTAATTAAAATGGCAAAATCTCAAACACTCCAATGCCCAAGGCAGAAGCAGTAATTTGGAAGCAGCCTGGGTCAGAACCACTTGCTGATCTCGGAGAGCCTCCCAGAGAGGCAGGTAGTAAGTGGAGCTCACTGGGGACCCAGATGTTGGTTGCAGTCATTGTTCTACCACAAGGACACTGCTGTCAGCAATCACAATTTTGGAATTTTGGAATCTTCTATCTAGCTTACTAGAGCTTCCCAGTGGCCAGTGGTAAAGAACCTGCTTGCCAATGCAGGAGATGTGGGTTCAATCCCCGGGACAGAAAGATCCCCTGGAGAAGGAAATGGCAACCAGTATTGGCAACTCCAGTATTTTTACCTGGGAAATCCCATGAGCAGAGGAGCCTGAAGGGCTGTAGTCCACAGGCTCACAAAACAGTCAGATATGACATAGCGACTATTAATAAAACAACAACATCTAGCTTACTAATGCCAGAACTCCCTCCACCCACCAGTAAGTCAGCATCAGTCCTGAGACAACCCAGGCCAAGAAGCCAACCTAGTTGGGACCCAGCCCTACTTATCAGTGGGCCAGCATTAGCCTCTGGACCCCTGGAACAAATCATCAGGATTCAGCCCTACCCACCATCAGTCTGACACAAGCTCCAGGAATCCCAGGGCCTTGTAGCCAGAAATCCCAGGATCCAGCTCTGCCCACCCGTGAATTTACGCCAGCTCCAAAACACCCTGGACCTCACAGCCCACTGGTGTAAGGAACAGGTCCTGCCCACAAGCAGGCAACACTAGCTCCCAGATCCCAGGCACCACCACCAGCCACCCCAGGACCTCGCTGAGCCCGCCAGCAGCAGCAGCCTCCACACTATGCAAGGCCAAAAAACTGAGTAGGGTACAAGCCTGCCTACCAGCACTTTAAGTCATCTTTATTACCTATAGCATATAACATTGTTTGGTACACAAGCTCTCAAATAGACACCAAAATAACAATTTCAGGTTAAAGCCTATATTTCACTAGGCAATGATATTAATAAAACTGCTACCAAGCATGAGCCATTTTAGATACTACCTAAATTTTGATACTTAAAATGTGGCTCACATCAACTACACTAGCATCACCTGGGATAGACTGTTTAGAAGAACAGACTATTGAGTCCCAGCCCAGACCCACTAAATCAGTTTATTAATTAATATTTTAACAAGACCCTCAGTGAATTCAAATGCACATGCAAATATGAAAAACATTATTCTAGGTGCTTTAGTCATTCTCCTAGTTAAATGTGATTAGGAAGTAGAGGGATAGAGGATAAAATGAGTGAAATTCTGTCATGAAACCTTACAGCAACATCAGTCTCTGATTCTACTTTCAGAAAGTTACAGGATTTGACAATACTTTAAATTCAGAATGAAGAGAACTGATTGACACTGATAAAGAGAACTGATTTGCGCTTATAAAGGAGTAAAAGAAGACTATTTGCCTTAATTATACTGTTGTTGTTCAGCTGCTAAGTCATGTCCACCTCTTTGGGACCTCAATGGGCTGCAGCACGCAAGGCTTCCCTGTCCTTCGCTATCTACTGGAGTTCGCTCAAACTCACGTCCATTGAGTCAGCGATGCCATTCAACTATCTTATCCTCTGCTGCCCACCTCTCCTCCTGCCCTCAATCTTTGCCAGCATCAGGGTCTTTTACAATGAGCTGGCTACTGGCATCAGGTAGCCAAAGTTTTGAAGCTTCAGCTTCAGAATCAGTCCCTCCAATGAATATGCAGGGCTGATTTCCTTTAAGACTGACTGGTTTGATCTCCTTGCTGTCCAAGGGACTCTCCAAGAGTCTTTTCCAGCACCAGAGTTGAAAAGCATCAATTCTTTGGCGCTTAGCTTCTTTATGGTCCAACTCTCACATCCGTACATGACTACTGGAAAAACCATAGATTTGACTAGATGGATCACTGTTAGCAAAGTGATGTCTCTGCTTTGTAATACACTTAAAATATGATTAAACTTTGTCATAATTTTTCTTCAAAGGAGCAAGCGTCTTTTAATTTTGTGGCTGCAGACACGGTCTGCAGTGATTTGGGAGTCCAAGAAAATAAAATCTGCCACTATTTCCACTTTTGCCCCATCTATTTGCCATGAAAGTGATGGGACTGGATGCCATGATCTTAGTTTTTTGAATGTTGAGTTTTAAGCCAGGCTTTTCACTCTCTTCTTTCACCCTCATCAAGAGTTTCTTTAGTTCCTCTTCACTTTCTGCCATTAGAGTGGTATTATCTGCATATCTGAGGTTGTTGGTATTTCTCCCAGCAATATTGATTCCAGCTTGGGATTCATCTAGCTTGGCATTTTGCATGATGTACTCTGCACATAAGTTAAAAAAGTACACTGACAATATGCAATCTTGACGCACTCCTTTCCCAATCTGGAACCAGTCCAAGGCTCCAGGTGTGGTTCTAACTGTTGTTTCTTGACCTGCATACAGGTTTCTCAGCTAGCAGTTAAGGTGGTCTGGTATCCCCATCTCTTAAAGAATTTTCCGTTTTGCTGTGATCCATACTAAGGCTTTAGTGTAGTCAATGAAGCAGAAGTAGATGTTTTTCTGGGATTCCCTTGCTTTTTCTATGTTCCAATTTGTTGTACAGTTGCTCAGTCGTGTCCAACTCTTTGCGACCCCATGGACTGCAGCACCCCAGGCTTCCCAGTCCTTCACCATCTCCTGGAGTTTGCTCAAACTCATGTCCATTGAGTCAGTGATGCCATCCAACCATCTCATCCTCTGCCATCCCCTTCTCCTCCTGCCTTCAATCTTTCCCAGCATCAGTCTTTTTCAATGAGTTGGCACTTCTCATCAGGTGGCCAAAGTACTGGAGCATCAGCTTCAGCATCAGTCCTTCCAATGAATATTCAGGGTTATTTTCTTTAGGATTGACTCATTTGATCTCCTGGCAGTCCAAGGGACTCTCAAGAGTCTTCACCAGCACCACAGTTCGAAGGCATCAATTCTTCGGTGCTCAGCATTTTTTATTGTTCATCTCTCACGTCCATACATGACTACTGGAAAAACCACAGCTTTCATTGTATGTACCTGGATGTTGGAAATTTACCTCTGGTTCTTCTGCCTTTACTAAATCCAGCTTGTACATCAGGAAGGTCTCGATTCACATACTGTTGAAGCCTAGCTTGAAGGATTTTGAGCATTACCTTGCTAGCATGTGAAATGAGCACAATTCTACAGCAGTTTGAACATTCTTTGGCAGTGCCTTTGAGAATGGAATGAAATCTGATCTCTTCATCCCTGTGGCCATTGCTGATTTTCCAAATTTGCTGGCATATTGAGTGCAGCACTTTATCATCATCTTTTAGCAACTAAAATAGCTCAGCTAGAATTCCATCACCTCCATTAGCTTTGTTCATAATAATGCTTCCTAAGGCCCATTTGACTTCACTTGACTCCACACTCCAAGATGCCTGGCTCTAGGTGAGTGACCACACCATCATGGTTTTCCGGGACCTTTTTTATATAGCTCTTCTGTGTATTCTTGCCACCTCTTCTTAATCTCTTCTCCTTATATCTGGTCCTTGCCACTTCTGTATTTACACTGCTCCATAATTATACTGAATCAGGCACAAAAATTTCTATTAAAAAAAAAATAGAAAGAATCTACTGTACCAATATTGTGCTTAATAATAGTAGCAACCAATACTTTCAAGATGATGAGAACAGGAAACACTACAAGCTACCACAAGGTAAAAACTTGTAAATAAATAACATCTTTTAGGGAGTAGATATAGAAAATAATAAAGGGTCAATTTACAAAACACCAAAGCAAAAATGAGAACTTTTAACATAGTTGCCACTATTAGTTTGAAAAATTATTTGCACAACAGCAAGAATTTTCACTGATGAGCATCATTTTCCAGCCCCCAAGATTTCCATCCACATCTCTCTTCTCTAACTCCTCTTATTTATGTCTTTCCTTCTTGTTTTTCCCTTGTGCTTCTCAAAAATATCCTCAGGAACTGCTTCAATAAATGAGAGGTGCTCATGATGACAGAGATTATGCCCATATTCATTGAATTGATTCAAAAAAAGAAAAAACTGATGTGAACGATTTAAAGCAAAAGACTATGAAGAGGAAAAGGCTATCATCAAAGATTTATTCAGACAATGATACCAAAAAAAAAAAATCATACAAAGTAAAAAAAAAAGAAACCAATTAAGAACACCATTTTGGAATCCAACTCCAGATCAAGAAAGATTAGAGAATGAATGACATAAAAAGGAACGTATACAGAACATTAAGCTGATATTTGAAACACCTGGTAATATGAAAAGAGGTGACTTAGAACTGTGGGGATACAAGTCATAAGCAGGGCAATAGCTAGGAAAAAAAAAGTGACTACTGTAAAAAATTTTGTATATTTACATGTACAGGAATAGGATTCTGAAGATGGGGCATGTTCAGATAAACATAGCAAGAGTATTCAACCAAAATAGAGCAATACTTCTACTTCTGTCACTGCTGATAATAGATTCCAGTGAGCCACAGAAATGCTACGGCAAAGTGGTTTTATGAACAGGAAAGATAGTTCCTATTCTTCTGGAGCTTTCAGTCCAGACTCTAAGAGCACAAGACAAATTCAGCATTTTCTTATTATGTTTGAAAATGAAGAGTGCTTTGGAGCAGATGTAGCAACATACAGGGTGAGTGATAATAATCAAGGAAAGTAATATTTAAACTTAGTACACAGCTTGGTAGGGAACCCAGAGTATATTTTATTCTCTAAGTAAAAGGAAGAGCATACAAAAAGGCCCACAGCTGAGAAGGTGGTCTGTTCATGGAACTGGAAAAAATTCATTATAAACCAGCCCAGGAGATAAATCTGGAGAGGAAAGAAAAGCAAGGGTATGTGCATAAAATGCTAAAGTAATCTAAGAAACATATTAATGTAATTTGGCCAAGGGGGATAGCAGCAGCAATGGAGGGAAACAATAGATTTGAAAGCTACTAAGGAAGAATTCAAAACACTTACTGACTTTATACGGTTTGCCAGGTAAAGAAAACAGGACTTAAAGATGAATCAGATTTCTTTCTTATTATGACTGTTTATGAAGATACTGAGAACTAGCAGAGGAAGAAGTTGGGAGTAATTTAGTTTCCAATATGTTGAGTTTGAGAAGCCTGTGGGACAACAAATGTAGAAAAGTTAATTTGCTCAATCCAAGTCATCAGTTTAGGCATTACAATTATGTCAAGTGCCTTGTGAATCAAACGGAAATTATTTTCAGAATTAGAAATATCTCCATATTTTTAGTCTTTGAAAACAATATGGTTGGTAGAATAATGACTTTCTAAAGATTCACCTGCCCTAATCACAAAATCTGTGAAAATGTTACTTTACATGGCAAGAAAGTTTAGAGACAACGATTAAGGTAATAAACCTTAAAATAAGGAGATTATCCTGGATTATCCCAGCTGGCTGAATCTAATTACATTGAGAAGGCTGGCATTGCTGGTTTTGAGACTGTAAGAGGACAGCCATAATTTAAGGAACAAAGGCGATTTCAGGAAGGTAGAAAAAGCAAGGAAACAGATCCTCTTCTAGAACAACCAAAAAGGAACAAAAACCTTGTAAACACCTGGATTTTGACCCAGTAAAATCCATTTCAGACTCCTGACTCACAGATGGGAAGATAATGTGTGTTGTTTTAAACCACAAAGTATGTAGTAAGTTGTTATGAGAGCAAAAGAAAATTAATGCAGAATGCTACATTAATTAACCAATCTAGGTAAATACAAGTTTTATATACACAAAAACTAGTGTATAAAATACAGCAGGTACTCAATAAAAGTTTAACATTTATAATTTAAGAGAGTATCATGCAAGTACACTTTCTTGATGCAATGTTTTTTACTAAGAAATTATAATAAGCACCTTTCAAATTTTATGAATTCATGTTCTACTAGTTTTAAAAAATATGCTTTCTTGTAATGTTAACTACTACCCTCAGTTTAGTCAGATGCTCCATATAGTGTTTTCTTAAAATGACCAAATGCTGATTAGAAACTGAAGCAAACAAAAAAATAAAGAATAATTCCAATAAAAAGGATATGGTACATGTCTGACATTTATAAGAAGTCCATTAAATAGGTCATTTTTCCTTCTACTCTAAGCAGAACTTGTCAAATATGCAAAGGCATTTATAGGCAAAACTGAAGTCTGACAACTATTATTTCAGGTGATATAAAGTCTATGCTATAGACAATACAGAAAGAAAGCTAAAATAACTGAGTGTATGCATGAGCTTAGTCGTTTCCAACTCTTTGCAATCCCATGGACTATAGCCCGCCAGGCTCCTCTGTCCATGGGATTTCCCAGGTAAGAATACTGGAGTGGTTTGTCATGCCCTCCTCCAGGGGATCTTCCTGGCCCAGGGATGGAACCCTTGTCTCCTGCACTGCCAGGCCGAGTCTTTACCACTGAGCCACCAGTGATAACTATATTAAAGAGGAATTTTTTTAAAAAAGATTAGCATAAATATTGAGCTTTTAATATATTCTCTCTTTCCTCTATATTAGCAATAGAGTACAGAAAATTCAGGCACAAAAACAATTCCACTTAAGCATTAAAAATTTTCATGTTTTCAAAACTTTTTGATGTAACAAAAAGTATGGGCTCTAGGTTGAGACAGATCTTAAGACTAATATTTAACTTCTTTTGAGTGTTTTCTCTTATTGGATAAGACTGTCAAGGATTAAGCTGTATTTCACACATATAAAGTGCACATAAATCTGGTGTTTTCTAGTCCATTAACTATTCTGGAGAAAGCTCTTTCTGTAAGAAATACCTTTTCTCTCTATTACGGAAAAAGTGATACACTTCAACATTCATTTACGATCAAAACTCTTCAAAAAAGTGGGCACAAAGGGAATGTACCTCAGCATAATAAAGGCCATATATGACATATATGACAAAGCCACAGGTAACATCATACTCAACGGTGAAAAGCCAAAAACATTCTCTAAGACCAGGAATGGTGAAAAGCTGAAAACATTTCCTCTAAGATCAACTCTCATCACTTTTATTCAACACAGTTTTGGAAGTCTTAGCCACAGCAATCAGGGAAGGAAAAGAAACAAAAGAAATACAAATTGGAAAGGAAGAAATAAAACTGTCACTGTCTGCAGACGACAAGATACTATTAGGTTGGTGCAAAAGTAACTGCTGTTTTTGCATTGTTGAAATTTGCTATTTGATATTGGAATATAGTCTTAAATAAACATATTTATGTTATATATCATTTTAATGCACACTTCTACGTTTTGTTGCTAATGACTTATTACTAGCTGCTGATTATATTATTTAAATAGACTATGGAAATGATGTTAGACAAAAAGCAAATTCAAGCAATTTTCTTATTCAAGTTCAAGATGGGTCGCAAAGCAGCAGAGACTACTAGCAATATCCACAACATGTTTGGCCAGGAACTGTTAATGAACATACAGTGCAATGGTGGCTCAAGAAGTCTGGCAAAGGAAATGAGTCTTGAGGATGAGGAACACAGTGGCCAGACATCGGAAGTTGACAATGACCAAATGAGAGCAATCATCGAAGGTGGTTCTTTTACAACTACACAAGAAGTTGCTGAACAACTCAACGTCGATCACTCTATGATCATTTGACATTTGAAGCAAATTGGAAAGGTGCAAAAGCTCAATAAATGGGTGCCTCATGAGCTGACTGAAAATAAAAAAAATCATGCTTTGAAGCGTCGTCTTCCCTTATTCTACAAAATAATGAACTTTCTCGATCAGATTGTGACATGTGACGAAAAGTAGATTTTCTACAACAACCGGCAACAAACAGCTCAGTGGCTGGACCGAGAAGAAGCTCCAAAGCACTTCCCAAAGTAAAACTTGTACCAAAAAAATGATCATGGTCCATGTTTGGTAGTCAGCTGCCCATCTGATCCACTACAGCTTTCTGAAGCCCGACAAAATCGATACATCTGAGACGTATGCTCAACAAATCGATGAGATGCACAGAAAACTGCAATGCCTGCTGCTGGCATTAGTCAACAGAAAGGGTCCAGTGCTTCTCTACAATACACCTGACCTCACGTTGCACAACTAACAATTCAAAAGTTGAATGAATTAGGTTATGAAGTTTTGCCTCATCTGCCATTTTCACCTGACCTCTTGCCAAGCATCTCGACAACTTTTTGCAGGGAAAAAGCTTCCACAACCAGCAGGAGACAGAAAATGCTTTCCAAGAGTTCATCAAATCCTGAAGCACTGATTTTTTTTTTTTCTTTCTTGAAACACAGAATTTTATTAGAAACTGTTTAAAGTAGAAAAACTCTGTCAAGAAAGACCAGGTGGAAAATAGGTTCCCAATAAAATGGAATTTTAGGACAATGCTAGTCAAAAAGGCCACGAAAGAGAAATAGCACCACTGTTATTTGAACAATGGCTAGTTATTTGCATTTTTTGGCATTGTTATTCACTGAATCTGAGTTTTCCTCTGAATTCAACACAGAGCATGCACTACACAAGTTTTACCATAAAATATCTGCTTGCTACATATATTTTAGGACAAACTACCACCAGAAACAAATCAATACAAATACATCAGAGGCTAAACAATCTCAGCAGTGGGTGACACAAATTTGTAGAATTCTGCCAAATAAAGGAACTGAGTCAGCTGTGAGCAGAGTAAATGAGGGAGTTAAGGAATAAAATGTTTTAAATATTAATAATTAATTCAGACATGGTACTATATTTTCTGAAAAATAAAATTAATATCTGGTAACATGCTAACATTCTTATCTCCAAAGAGATTAGTGCACTGGCAAAGTATTCTGATAAAAGTGGAGGGCTGTGGACAGCAGGTACCAAAAACACCCAGTCTTAAAAATCCCAAGAGAGTGGTGGCCTTCACTGATCACTCCCTTTTGCCAGAGGTCCAGAAAGAACTTGCAGCATGATCAACTACTGTTGAACTTTCACTCTAAGCAGCAAAATTTTAAGGAGCCAAAGAGGAGTCCCAGTGGGCAAGGGGAGCAGATAAGAGAAACATGTTAAATGTAAACTTAAAAGAGAGTAAAATGGGACACAACCCTCATTCAAATCCCAAGATGCAGGCAAGTCCCCAAAAGTAGATGTTAGGTTTAAAAACTGGACACATCTCATTTCCCCCCACCGCCCCACCCTGCTCCCACCCCACCCTGCCCCCACCAAAAAAAAAACGATACACAGAATTATCAGGGAAAAATCACCAGAGAAACGCTCAGTGAAAATCAAGCTCTTCAAATCAAATGTCTCAGGCCTGAAACACATCCTATATTCATCCAGGCAACAAAGCCTCTTGCCAAAGCATGGATTTTTCAGCTACAGGAATAAAACTTATTTCTCACTGGCAAAAAAGTATTGACTGAAATGATTCCTATTTTGATTAATAAAGATGTGTTTGAGGCTTGTTGTAATGATTTAAAATTCACAGTCCAAAACTGAAATTATGTTTGCACCAACCTAATACACATAGAAAATCCTAAAGATGCTACCAGAAAATTATGAAAAGTCTTCAGTGAAAAACAAAATTTGCAGGATACAAAATTAACATACAAATCTGTTGCATTTCTATACACTAACAACAAAATATTAGAAAGAGAAATTAAGGACAATCCCATTCACCACTGCATTAAATATAAAATACTTAAACCACCTAAGGAGGCAGAAGACCTGTACTCCAAAACTATAAAATGCTGACAAAAGAAATCAAAGATGACACAAACAGATGGAAAGATATATCATGCTCTTGAAATGGAAAAATCAGATTTCTCACAATGACTATCCTACCCAAGCAATCTACAGATTCGATACAATCCCTATTAAATCATCAACGGCATTTTTTGCAGAACTAGAACAAAAACACTTTAAATTTGCATGGAAACACAGAAGACTATGAATAAGCAAAACAATCTTGAAAAAGAAAAACGGAGCTGGAGGAATCAGTTACCCTGACTTCAGACTATACTACAAAGCTACAGCAATCAAAACAGTATGGTACTGAAACAAAAACAGACATACAGACCAATGGATCAGGATAGAAATCCTAGAAATAAACCCATGCACCTATGGTCAATTAATGTACGACACAAAGGAGACAAGAATATACAGTAAAAAAAAAAAAAAAAAAGACACTCTTGAAAGTGGTGCTGGGAAAACTGGACAGCCACATGTAAAACAATAAAATTAGAACATTCTCTAACACTATACACAAAAATAAACTTAAAATAGATATCAGATCTAAATATAAGACCAGATACTATAAAACTGCTAGGCGAAAACACAGGCAGGACACTTTCACATAAATTACAGCAGTATCTTTTTGGATTCACTTCCTAGGGTAATGAAAATAAAAACAAAAATAAACAAACATGACCTAATTAAACTTAAATGATTTTGCACAGTAAAAGGGAAGACATATACAAAATGAAAAGACAACTCACAGAAGGGAAGGAAATATTTGCAAATGAAGTGACCAATAAGAGATTCATTTCCAAAATATACAAATAGCTCATACAGCTCAATATAAGAAAAAAAGCAAAAACACCCAAATGAAAAATGGGCATAAATAGGCATTTCTCCAAGAAGACATACAGATGGCCAATAGGCACAAGAAAGGATGTTCAATATTGCTAATCATTTGAGAAATGCAAATCAAAACTACAAGGAAGTATCACCTCATACCTGTCAGAAGGACCATCATCAAAGGTCTACAAATAGTAAATGATGGAGAGGAAGTAGAGGAAAAAGAACCCTCCTACACTGTTGCTGGGAATGTAAACTGGTGCACCCACTGTAGAGTACAATATGGTAGTTCCTTAAAAAACTAACAATAGGATAAGCCCTGCAACAAAGAGGGCAGGCAGTGAGACGAAACAAGTGCACACAAACCCTACAATGCAGAGGGAGGGCATGGGGAGCCAGAACAAGTCCACACTAGCCCTGCAATGCAGCACGAGGGCCCCGGAAGCCAAGAGAAGTGCACACAAACCCCTCAAGGCAGAGGGACGACCGGAGAAGCCAAGATAATGGCACACAAGCCCAGCGAAGCAAAGGGCAAGCCAGGGGAGCCAAAACAGGTGCACACAAGCCCTACAACACAGAGGGTGGGCCTTGCGAACCGAGATGAGTGCACACAAGCCCCGTGACACAGGTTGAGCTCAGGGGGCTGAAAGAAGCCCACACAAGTCTCTGCGATGCAGAGGGCACAAGAAAAGATCCACACAAGCCCCTACCTAGCAAGCTTTGGCCAACAGTGCAGGGCAGGACAGGGGAATGATCCCAGGGATAAGAAGGGGGCTGGTGGCACTGAAGATACCCTGAGAGAGCCAATTTAAGTGGCTGCAGAAATAGACACGTCTAACACTTCCCTCATAGCTCAGTTAGTAAAGAATCTGCCTGCAGTGGAGACCTGGGTTCTATCCCTGGGTCAGGAAGATCTCCTGGAGAAGGAAATGGCAACCCACTCCAGTATCCTTGCCTGGAAAACCCCATAGACAGAGAAGCCTGGTGGGCTGCAGTCCATGGAGTCACAAAGAGTCAGGCATGACTGAGCAACTAACACACACACAACACTGCCAAAGCCAGAAGGACTGTCCAAAGGCATACTGAGCCATAGACTCTCCAAAACCTACTACTTACACTGCACTGCCCTTCAGAGATGAGATCCAGCTCCATCAACCAGAACACAGGCACAAGCTCCCCTAACCAGGAAAACATCACAGGACACTAACGCAATCCCATCCACAGGGGTAGACTCCACAACCAAAGAGAACTACGACCTTGAGAACCTTTTATTTTCTTATAAATCACACTCTTTATTCCCCCTACATATTTCCACCTTCACATTAGCCTTCTGTGGTGCTATGGAGTTTTCCTCTTTACTTTTCTTGTCAAAAAAACCCCATCATTTTAAGATTTTTTTTTCTCCTTTTCACCCTCTTTTTTAATGAGTTTTTTCATTTTGTTTTTTATATATTCAACTGCTTTTCCTGTAGTTCTTTACCGGCTATATCTATTTCTGAATATACATATAAATCTTCTCCACATATATCTATTCATCTTTGCTTTTCTATTTTTTCTGTCACTGTTTTTTTAAACTTCTTTTCCACCCCCTCCTTTTCTCTTTTGCCTCCCTTCTCCTTTTTTGTCTTTTTTCCTTCTCCCTGTTTTCCTTCACTATTTCTTTTTTCACCAAGTAGGTTAAATTGCTGAGTTCTCTGTTATACTTCCCAGCTGGCCCTCTGCTCATGCAGCTTTCCAGGATGAGCATTACCTAGCTCTGCTTTTAATTGGTTGATATCACTTTTGACTTCCCTTGTTCACCAAGACAATCTCCTGTACTCTTTTCTTTAGAACATTTTGGTTATAACTGTATTTGTGGAAGTATGTGTATACGTCCCATTATCTCTGCAATTACCGGCTTGATCTGCTTGATCTCCTCCAACTAGAACACAGGCACAGGTCACCCCTAACAAGAAATCAACAGAAATCCCCAACCAACATTTCCCTCCAAGGGAAAAAAGCAAAAGGAAGAGGTAATACAACCCTAAAGCCTGGGAAAAGGAGACCTCAATGAAGCAAGTTAGAAAAAAGAAAAAAAATGACAAAAAGACAGAGAATACAGCACAAATGAAAGAGCAAGGTAGAAACACACAACACAAAAAAAAGAAGAAATAAGCAATCTCCTTGAAAAAGAATTCAAAATAATGATAGCAAAGATGCTCTAAAGACTTGAAAATAGAATGGAGAAAATACAAGAAACATTTAACACAGTTAATACAATCACCGAGGACAGAGAAGAAATAAAAGAATAAGCTGACAGATGAATAACACAATTACTGAAATTAAAAATACATTCCTCTAAAAGGAACCAATAGCAGAATAACTGAGGCAGAGGAAGGGATAAGTGAGCTGGAGGATAGAATGATGCAAATAACTGCTGAAGTGCAGAATAAAGGGAAAGGCATGAAAAGAATTGAGGATATCATCAGAGACCTTCGGGACAATATTAAACGTACCAATTTTCGAGTTATAGGAGTCACAGAAGAAAAAAAAGAAGGCACTGAGAAAATTTTTGAAGAAATTATAGTATGCAGGTTAAGAAGTAACAGTTAAGTAGTATAACTTAAGTTATACTTAAGTTATATAAGTAGTAGTATAACTGCATAACAGTATAGTATGCAGTTAAGAAGTAAAATCGGACATGGACCAATGGACTGGTTCCAAATTGGGAAAGGAGTACATCAAAGCTGTATATTGTCACCCTGCTTAGCTTATTTAATAGAAAGCAAAGAGGAACTTAGGAGCCTCTTGATGAAAGTGAAAGAAGAGAGTGAAAAAGCTGACTTAAAACTCAACATTCAAAAAATGAAGATCATGGCATCTGGTCCCAACACTTCACAGTCCCATCACTTCATGGAAAATAGATGGGGAAACAATGGAAACAGTGACAGACTTTCTTTTCTTGGGCTTCAAAATCACTGCAGGTGGTGACTGCAGCCATAAAATTAAAAGACGCTTGCTCCTTGGAAGAAAAGCTATGATCAACCTAGTGAAAGTGAAAGTGAAGTCGCTCAGTCGTGTCCAACTCTGCGACCCCATGGACTATAGCCTACCAGGCCTCTCTGTCCATGGGATTCTCCAGGCAAGAGTACTGAAGTGGGTTGCCATTTCCTTCTCCAGGGGATCTTCCCAACCCAGGGATCGAACCGGAGTCTCCCGCATTGCAGGCAGACGTTCTACCCTCTGAGCCACCAGGGTCATCATGACCAACCTAGACAGCATATTAGAAAGCAGAGACATTATTTTGCTAACAAAGGTCTGTCTAGTCAAAGCTATGGTTTTTCCAATAGTCATGTATGGATGTGAGGACATAAAGAAGGCTGAGCACCAAAGAACGGATGCTTTTGAACTGTGGTGTTGCCTCTTGGACTGCAAGGATATGAAACAAGTCAATCCTAAAGGAAATCAGTCCTGAATGTTCACTGGAAGGATTGATGCTAAAGCTGATGCTCCAGTACTTTCGCCACATGATGTGAAGAACTGACTCATTGGAAAAGATCCTGATGCTGGGAAAGATTGAAGGCAGGAGAAGGGGATAACAGAGGAGATGGTTGGATGGCATCACCAACTTGATGGACATGAGTTTGAGCAGGCTCCAGGAGTTGGTAATGGACAGGGAAGCCTGCCGTGCTGCAGCCCCAAGTTGAAAAGAGGTAGATACAACTGAGCAACTGAACTGAGAGCTGAAAATTTTCCCAACATGGGAAAGGAAATAGTCAATCAGTCCAAGAAGTGCAGAGAGTCTCTTACAGGATAAACCCAAGGAAAAACACAATTAGACATATATTAATCAAGCTAACTGAGATTAAGTACAAAGAAAGAATATTAAAAGCAGCAAGGGAAAAGTAACAAGTAACATACAAGAGAAAACCCATACAATCAACAGCAGATCTTTCAACAGAAACGCTACAGGCCTTAAGTATATATTTAAAGTACTGAAAGAGAAAAATATACAACCAAGATTACTATATCCCCCAAAGATCTCATTCAAAATTGATAGAGAAATCAAAAGCTTCACAGACAAGCAGAAGTTAAGAGAATTCAGCACCACCAAACCAGCCTTGCAACAATTACTAAAGGGACTTGCATAGCCAGTAAACACAAGAGAATGGAAAGACCTACAAAACAAACCCAAAACAATCAAGAAAATGCCAATAGGAACATATGTATCACTAATTACCTTAAATGTAAATGGATTAAATGTACCACCCAAAAGATACAGACTGACATTGAATGGACATAAAAAAAAGATCCATATATATATTCTGCCTACAGGAGACCATTTCAGACCTAGTTACAACAGATAACACAGAAATACAAAGACTCATAAGAGAATATTATGAGTAACTATATGTTAATAAAATGGACAACCTAGAGGAAATGGACAGATTCTTAGGAAAGGTCAATCTCCCAGGACTGAACCAGGAAGAAATAGAAATTATAAACAACACAGTCACAAACACTGAAATCGAAACAGTGATCCCAATAACCAGATGGCTTCACAGAGGAATGCTATCAAACATTTAGAGAAGAGCTAGTGCTTATTTTTCTGAAACTCTTAAAAAAAAACTGCAGAGGAAGGAACATTTCCAAACTCATTCGACAAGATGACAATCACCCTGATACCAAAATCAGGCAAAGACAACAGGGAAAAAGAAAATTACAGGCCAATATCACTGATGAACATAGATGCAAAAATCCTCAACAAAATTCAAGCAAACAGAATTCAACAACACATTAAAAAGCTCATATACTATGATCAAGTTGGGTTTATTCCAGGGATGCAAGAATTCTTCAATATACACAAATCAATCATGATACACCATATTAACAAACTGAAAGATAAAAACCATATGATCCTCTCAATAAATGCAGAAAAAACCTTCAACAAAATTCTGCATCCATTTATGATTAAAACACTTCAAAAAATGGGCATAGAACCTACCTGAATATAGTAAAGGCCATATAAGAAAAGCCCACAGCAAACATTATTCTCAATGGTGAAAAACTAAAAGCATTCCCTCTAAGATCAGGAACAAAACAAGGGTGTCCACTCCCACCACTATTACGCAACATAGTTTTGGAAGTCACAGCTATGGCAATCAGAGAAGGAAAAGAAATAAAAGGAGTACAGACTGGAAAAGAAGAAGTAAAACTCTCACTGTTTAGAGATGACATGATACCATACATAGAAAACCCAAAAGAAACTGCTTAAAATCAGAAAATTGCTAGAGCTAATTAGTGAATTCAGCAAAGTCATGGGATACAAAGTCAAAACACAGAAATTACTTGCATTCCTATACATTAACAATGAAAAATCAGAGAAATTAAGGAATCAATCCCATTTACCACTGAAACAAAAATAAAATATTTAGGAATAAACCTACGTAAGGAGACAAAAGACCTTTATACAGAAAATTAAGACACTGATGAAAGAAATCAAAGACAACATAACAGATGAAGAGATATAACATGCTCCTGCATAGGAAGAATCAATATTGTGAAAATGACTATACTACTAAATGCATCTACAGATGCAATGCGATCCCTGTCAAATTACCAATGGTATTTTTCACAGAACTAGAACAAAAAATTTCACAGTTCATAGCGAAACACAAAAGACCACGAATAGCCAAAGCAGTCTTGAGAAAGAAGACTGGAGCTGGAGGAAGCAACCTTTCTGACTTCAGATTACACGACAAAGCTATAGTCATCAAGACAGTATGGTACTGGCACAAAAACAGAAATATAGACCAATGGAACAAGATAGAGAAACCAGAGATTAACCCACGCACCTATGGGTACCTTCCTTTTGACAAAGGAGACAAGAATTTACTATGAGGCAAAGATAGCCTCTTGAATAAGTGGTGCTGGGAAAACTGGACAGCTACGTGCAAACAAATGAAAAATCAGAAAACCACCTGATGCCATACACAAAGATAAAGTCAAAACGGCTTAAAGACCTAAATGTAAGACCAGAAGCTGTAAAACTCTTAGAAGAAAACATACGTAAAACACTCGATGACATAAATCAAAGCAAGATCATCTATGACCCATCGCTTAGTGCAGTGCAGTGCAAGTCGCTCAGTTGTGTCCGACTCTTTGCAAGCCCATGGCCTATACAGTCCATGGAATTCTCCAGGCCAGAATACTGGAGTGGGTAGCCTTTCCCTTTTCCAGGGGAGCTTCCCAACCTAGGGATCAAACCCAGGTCTCCCGCATTGCAGGTGGATTCTTTACCAGCTGAGCCACAAGGGAAGCCCCACCTTCTAGAGCAATGGAAATAAAAACAAAAATAAACAAGTAGGACCTAATTAAACTTAAAAGCTTTTGCACAGCAAAGGAAACTATAAGCAAGGTGAAAAGACAACCCTCAGAATGGGAGAAAATAATAGCAAAGGGAAAAACTCACAAAGAATTAATTTCCAAAATATACAAATAGCTCATACAATTCAATACCAGAAAAACAAACAACCCAATCAAAAAGTGGGAAAGGGACTTGCCAAGACATTTCTCCAAAGACGACATACAGATGGCTAACAAGTACATGAAAAGATGCTCAACATCACTCATTAGAGATATGCACATCAAAACTACAATGAGATACCACCTCACACCAGTCAGAATGGCCATCATCAAAAAGTCTACAAACAATAAATGCTGGAGAGGGTGTGGAGAAAAGGGAACACTCTTGCATTGCTGGTGGGAATGTAAACTGATACAGCCACTATGGAAGATGGTATGGAGATTCCTTAAAAAGCTAGGAATAAAACCACCATATGACCCAGCAATCCCACTCCTAGGCATACAACCTGAGGAAACCAAAACTGTAAAAGACACATGTAACCCAATGTTCACTGCAACACTATTTACAATAGCTAGAACATGGAAGCAACCTAGATGTCCATCGACAGATGAATGGATAAAGCCGTGGTACATATACAATGGAATACTACTCAGCCATAAAAAGGAATGCATTAAGTCAGTTATAATGAAGTAGACAAACCTAGAGCCTATTATACAGAGTGAAGTTAAGTCAGAAAGAGAAATATAAATATCGTACACTGACACATATATTTGGAATCTAAAAAGATGGCACTGATGAATTTATTTTCAGGGCAGCAATGGAGAAACAGACACAGAGAACAGACCTACGGACATGCGGGGACGGGAGGAGGGAGAAGGGGAGATGTATGGAGAGAAACGTGGAAATTTAAAATACCATATGTAAAACAGACAGCCGATGGGAATTTGCTGTATGACTCAGGGAACTCAAACAGGGGCTCTGTGACAGGCTGGGATGTGAAAGGTGGGATGCAAAGGAGGGAAATGGGAGGGAGGCTTGGGAGGGAGGGGACACGGGTGTACCTACGGCTGATTCTTGTTGATGTATGACAAAAAAACACATTTCCTTCAATTAAAAAAAAGAAAAACTAACAATAGCATTACCATATGATCCACAAACCCACTCCTGGGCATGGATCTGGAGAAAACCATAATTCAAAAAGATACATGCACATCAGTGTTCACGGCAGTACTACTTACTATAGCCAAGACATGGAAGCAAACTAAACGTCCATCCACAGATGAATGGGTAAAGAAGGTGTGGTAATTATATACATACATACATACAACACACACACACACACACACACACACACACACACACACACACACTGGAATATTACTCAGCCATAAAAAAGAATGAAATTATGCCATTTGCAGCAACATGGATGGATTTAGAGATTAGCATACTAAGTGATGTAAGCCAGATAGAGAAAAACAAATATCATATGATATCCCTTATTGTGGAACCTACAGAAAAAAAAAAAAGGTACAAATAGGGGATGGAGGTAAATTAGGAGTTTGAGATTAACATATACACACTACTATAAATGAAACAGACAACCAATAAAGACCTTCTATACTGCACAGGGAACTATACTGAGTATTTTGTAATACCTGTAAGAGAAAAGAACTTGAAGAAGAATGTGTGTGTCTGTGTGTGTGTAACTGATTCAGTTTGCCATACACCTAAAACTAACACAACAGTGTAAGTCAACTATACTTCAATTTTAAAAAGTGATACAAAAAAACACAAGTTGATCTTTTCTTCATGATACTGTCACCATTATAAACCTCAATTACTATACAGAGAGATGGCATAAAGAGAGTGGTTGTATTTCAGGTTTTACTAGGACAATCCAACTTTATGCTTACTGTCATGACATCCTCTCCCATTTTCATGTGTCCCAGTTTGAATAATAAATGATATACTGTCCCAAAATAAAAAGTTTTTTGATGTATTAGTCAGTTGATTATTCTCTGTGCTTCCAATATCATCCTGTGGATGTATGTGTATTTATCTGTTGGTCTACAAACATTACCAGATGGATCTTTTTTAATGATGAAAATTATTTATTAGCAATCTTTGTAAGTTCAGAGCCTAATACAGTGACATTCAACAATTTTTAGATTAATGAGTAAATAATTGAACAGGAGTATTCATTTTTATCTGCAAGAACTAGCCCCACTAGCTGATTTCTTATCCAAATTTATATTTTGATAAGCCTCAAGAATATATGATGCTGTCTTACTTGTGTTCTGCTAACTACCTGGTTTACTAAGCATTTGCCTTTTACTTCTCCCTTTACATATGCTGTAATCTTAGAAGCTACCCCAAAATCAAGTGACCTGGAACTGAAGTACAATATAAAATAAAGAGACTCCAGAAAAGAGCTTGCAGGGTTTCAAGGCTTTGTATAGATTTAATGCCTACTTCCTAAAGCTAAACAGGAATATTATAAAAAGCAAAGTGGTAGATTAATATTCAGTTACATTTAATATAAACACTTACCCACAGAGAGCAACTGATTTTTGGAAATGCTAATGCTTCTCTCTTCACCCTCTTCCATATTTTTGTCTGAATTTCTTTGTAACTTGTCTTGGACAGTATGTGATATATTTATATTTTTATCTTTAGATTGCCTCACATCAGCTTCTTCTTCAGGTACACTGGCCTTAGATTTTGTTCTCTGTTTTTGTTTTATAGTCCTTTTGTCTCCAGATGATTTTTTTGCATTCTCAGAATATATTTCGTATTTTGTAGATTTACAATTATTTTCTACTTCATCAGTCAAAGTACAACTCCCACCCAGTATTTTTTGTTCAGAGGGCTGAGATTTCTCTACTGGGTGAGCTTTGTCAGGATGCTTGTCACTGGTCAAAGCCATAGATGATACAGTGTCATGTTTTTCTCTTGACTTCTTCCTTTGAAGGACAGTGCTCTCAGCAGGGGATGCTGTGTGCTGCTTCAGAGGCCCAGTCTTTCTTGGTATAGTAATCCAAGGTTGACTGACAAAACTTTTATCTGATTCATCAATTATAAATTCATCTTCCAATAACTTCATATTATTTGCAGGAGATAAATGAGGTGGAACAGTTGCTATATGCCTAACAACAGAACTAAAACAGAATGTTACAATAAATAATAGCTCAAAAAAGTAAAGTTTATATCTTTGCTCTAAAGAGCAGTTGACATGTCTCTTCAATTTTTCATTATACTTTAAAATCCTTCCCTCCTTTAACATTTCTGTAATAGCTGAGCATACTCATTTATAATATTGATGGGATCACAGAAATTTAAAGCTGGAAGCATCTCTACCTCATCAACTAATCTCAGGTTCCCCATTCATTAGAAATATTAAACAGATGAAACCCCAAGATGTATAAATACTGCCCAGATATACTCACTCACAGTATAAAAACGCATGCCATTATTATAATGTTAAATTAAATTGTTTTTATAGATGTCTCACGGGCATGAATTTCTTAACATCCAAAACAAGATTATTTCTGAGACACCTTCTAGTTTAACAATTTAAAGAAACACTACTAAATTATAGACTAAATTATATTATATAAAAATTCATTCCAAGTTTGAAAATTCACACACATTTTCATATGTGTTTAACCTGATGGAATAATTTTGCATTGCCTTCCTCTTTGTGACAACAGCCTTGAGCAAACCATATCCTAGAGTGAAATATGCAAAAATAAATAGGGCAAACATCCAAATTTCGAAGGCAGTACATGTACTCCTTTTTCTGCCTTTTTCACTTGAGTAAGGATGCTTAACTATTTTTATACACAGTAGAAGAAAAGCTAGGATGGAAAAATTGGATTGTCACATCTATATTTTTTCCCTTTATAAAAAGATTATGAGATGAAAATGCCTTCTATACTTCTCTAATCTCAAACACCTGATAAATCTTCCAATATAAAAAACATATACATATATATGCTAAGAAATGTATCTTCTAATAGGCAGAGTCTTACAAGTTTATATAATTAGAAAAATCTAGAAAAGCTAATAAAAAAAGTATAAATAGGAGACTATATAATATATAAATAGAAGATCATGTTTAAACAGAAATATTATTTTTCAGCACTTAATTAGCCAATCTGATAGAAATATGTTTAACTTGCTTTACTGTGTATTATCTGTAGGGCTTCCCAGGTGGTTCAGTGGTAAAGACTCTGCCTGGAGAAGGAAATGACAATCCACTCCAGCATTCTTGCCAGGGAAATTATGTGGACAAAGGAGTCTGGTAGGGTATAGTCTCTGGGGTTGCAAAAGAGTTGGACACAACTTATGGACTAAAGAATAACAAATATTACCTGCAATATCTATTAATTCTACATATTAAAGAAGTAATCCTAGGGACTTCCTGCAGGTCCAGTGGTTAGAACTCTGCAGTCCCACTGAAGGGGACATGGGTTCAATCCCTGGACAGGGAACTAGGATCCCACATGCCAGGCAACCAGAAAAACAAAAAATAATTCTATGTATTTAAAAACAAAAGTTTTCCCAAACCAGCCAATAAGAACTCTCTATATCCCTCCTTTATTCTATTTCAAGAGACTTTCATAACTTTAAGGTTATTCAAACCAAAGATATCCTTAGGAAACAACCTTGACACTCAACTACAGATCAAAATGTTTATATCCCTCTGAAATTAATAAATTAAAACCTAATCCCCAATATGATGGTATTTTAGGGTGGGGTCTTTAGGTAGTGATTAGGTAATTAGGGTGCAATGGCTCATGAATGGAATTAGTAGCTTAAGAGAAACCCCAGAAAACTCCCTCACTACCTTCTACCATTTGAGGTTATAGCAATAAGATAGCCATCATGAACCAGGTCTCACCAGACACTGAATCTACTTGAGCCTTGATCTCGGACTTCTCAGCCTCTAGCATTGTGAAATAAATTTCTGTTGCTTATGAGCCATGCAGACTATGCTGGTCTATTTAGCAGCCCAAATTAAAAAAAAAAAAAAATTAATTAAATATTAAAATTCAGAATACAGAAAGATGACTTCTGGCTCAGTGGGAAAATGCCCTTTGAGTTGGATCTTGACGAACGAATATGAATTGGCCATGAGGACATGCAAGAAAGAATCAGAAGGAAAAGCATAAGCAAAACAAAGAAGCAAGAAAACATGAGGAATAGTGAACAGTTACATCTGGTTATCGGAGAAGGCACTGGCACCCCACTCCAGTACTCTTGCCTGGAAAATCCCATGGACCAAGGAGCCTGGTAGGCTGCAGTCCATGGGGTCGCTAAGAATCGGACACGATTGAGCGACTTCACATTCACTTTTCACTTTCATGCACTGGAGAAGGAAACGGCAACCCACTCCAGTGTTCCTGCCTGGAGAATCCCAGGGACGGGAGAGCCTGGTGGGCTGCCGTCTATGGGGTCGCACAGAGTCGGACACGACTGAAGCAACTTAGCAGCAGCAGCAGTAGCACATCTGGTTATAGCAATTAAACAAACTATACTTACTAGTTTATCAAAAAAACTGACACATTAAAAAATAATTACTCTTTTGGACACAGATATAATTAGTCCATAAATGTAACATATTTGTATCAGAAAGCAGGGACAATATGCATACAGGGGTAAAAATGCCATATGTACCTATGTGTGTACACACACACACACACACACACACACACACACAGAAAGAGAAAGAGAGATGGGAGCGGAGGAGCAAGACTATGGAGGTGGAGGGAGAGAGGAGTCAACTATGAAACAGAGATTGAACCAATGAGGAATTTCATTCATTCAATGTTTTTATAAAACCTTCCTAATAGATTTGCGAGCACTCTGACAGATCTCATAGAAAATACAAAAGAAACTAAACTCCCAGAAAGATGGGCTTATGTCTTAATCTACTAAGAAAGACATACATAAAATAGTTAAACTATAATACAAGGTAAGAAACTATTTTTAAAAAACACTGGAGGGAAACTTTTAGAAGAAAACATAAATTGGCATATGACAAGGGGAAAGGGTGTGCCAAAGCCAGGACAACTTCAAATACATATAACACAAACAGTTCATTAGTGAGAGTGAAGGCCTTAAATATCAGCTATAAAGTGAAAGTGAAAATGATGGTCACTCAGTCGTGTACAATTCCCTGTGACCCCATGGACCGTAGCCTACCAGGCTCTTCTGTCCATGGAATTCTCCAGGGAACAATACTGTAGTGGGCTGCCATTCCCTTCTCCAGGGGATCTTCCAGATTCATCGACTGAACCCGAGTTCCTGCATTGCAAGTGAATTCTTTACTGTCTGAGCCACCAGGGAAGCCCCAAATACCAGTTGACAACTCTGAAACTTATTCTGTAGACCAATGACAACTCTGAAATTTATTCTGTAGACCAGTGGTTCTCAACCCTAGCTGCTGTTGATTCCAGTTAACTCTATGTGCAGCCAGTTAAAAATCACTGTATGGACACTGTGGAACTACTGAAGGTTTTTAAGTAGGCAAGAACAGATTAAAACTTATTTTAGGACTACCATTTTACTAACACAATCAAAAGAAATAGAAAAATATATTTAAAACACTTAACAATGACACACAGGCACCCTGACAATTTTACTTCTAAATATTGCCTTTATTTTTTGATATCATACATACTAGAAAGTGTTGATGAACAGAAGTAATAAAAGCTGAAGAAACTTATTTTCTTTCACATTTAATTTAGAATCCATTAAACGATGGCTTTGGGGTTAATTTACTGGTAAGAAATTCACTCTCCTTATGGGTTAAACATAATTTCAATTAAAAATTATGTCAATTAAGATTCACTTCTAGTTAAGTGTCATTAAGAATCCTTAAGTACTATTCAAAAAATGTGAAAGAAAAATGTGGACCATTTCTTAATAACTTACCTGGATTCACTTTTTCTTTTTACAGTTTCTAAAAACAACGTTGAAAAACTCTTCCTAGCTTGCGGTTGATTTTCATATTCTGAATCTTGTATTCTTTTTTGAGATGTTCCTGATTGTTTCCTTTCTTGTGGTCCTTCTGATACTTTATCCTCTATTTCTGATACTTCATTCATTATTTCTACTTTCTTCAAAACATCTTTATCTTCAAAGCTTAACCTAAAAGGTTAGGAGGACAAGCTCAATGTTTCCACCATTTGCTGAGTTATAAGTTTTCTTGAACTTTCCTACAGTGATAATACAACCACTTACAAAATTTTCCAATGGGCCTTTATTTAAACTTTATAAATGCTGATCTGTTTCTCTCACACAAATTACACAAGACAAATTGTTCAGAAAAATTAAATTTTGTATTTGCTGATAGAAAAAAAACAAGAGAAAAAGGATGGTTAAATCATATAACAAGGCAAATTGTAGCTTAAAATACTAGTTCTCAAACATTTCATATGAATCTGAATTCTCTGGGGAATCTTATTAAAATGTAGATTTTTATTCAATAGGTCTAGCATAGAGTTTGAGATTATGTATTTCTAATAGGCTTCCAGATAATATCATTTCTCTTGATCCTGAGCTTCAGATCACACTTTGGACTGTAAAACCTTAGAGCATACTTAACTCCTCAGATCCAAGAATCAAACAGGAAAGACCCTATATGGATATTATACTTATGGCAGAGGTTTTCCAATAGCAAAGGACCTTGAACAATCAATTTTGCTTCTTAAGGGCCAAAGGGAAAGAAAGTCCCAGGAAATGGATGTGGGTTTACCACAATTCATCTTCAACAAGACTTACTCTTTGCTACCCCACAAAGTGACCTGATACATACCTACCCTGGTAATTAAAAATAACATATGGAAAATACAAATTATTTCTCTTAGGAAGCTATAGAAAATTTATTAGGAGAAAAAAAAATATCCTGTGACAAACCATTATGAAAAAGAATCTGTGTATAAATATACATATATATATATGCATAAGTGAGTCAATTTGCTATACAACAGTAATTAATATATTTTAATTCAACTATATGACACTCAAAAAATGTTTTTAAAAAGTATCTGAATATAACAAAATATTCACATATGTCAAATTTGAATATATGAGTGCCTACTATATTATCTTCTATATGTCTTTAATATTTTTCTTAGATCTTAAAGAAAAAAGAAAAAAAATATGCTTTTCCATAGACCATAGAAAAGTTTACCCCCAAACTTTCCAGAAGTACACTTTAAGGCCTTCCATAGTAAATATGAATTGAATATATACCCAATGTATGTCTACTTTTCTCATAACATGTAAATATTCAATATTTACTGTAAAATACACAAAAGACTAAATTACCCATTTTTTAACATAAGAAATAAAATTGTTACAGAAAGATTAATATTTCATAAATAAATAAAACTTCACCTTTTTCTGGTTTTATGAGAAATCTCTGTACTTGAAGACAGCAAATTTACTGAATTTTCAGAAGTGTAGGTCTCTCTCTTTTGGGCAACAGATGGACTACCCTTTTGCAACGAAGATGCTTTTATATCCAGGTCAGAGGGTGAGCCAATAGATAAGTAACACTTCTCATCAGCTTCACTGTGATTATCTTTTTGTTTTTTACCTGACATTCTTCTCAAGTCAGATGTATTTTTAGAACGAACATCAGTTGCCAAAATTTTCCGATGAACCTCACGGTCCTGAACTAGAAAAAAAATTATATGAAGCTATTAAAAACTCTTTAAATAATATTAGAACAAAATGTGCTTTCTGAAGTTCAGCAACAATTTAATCAGAAAGTTTTCAGAAGACTCACAAATCTTCAAGTTTATAATCAAAGATCTAGGAATAAAATATGCAAGTATTCTAAAAATCCTAATTTATGAAATTAATAAACTGAAAGATGTATTTGGCCCACGCTCCACAGTTCTGAAATGAGTAAAAGCTTCAAACATAGAAAATTCACAGTTCTATTGATACATGAAATTTATTCAAGATTTGAATATAGTCAAACTCATAGAAGAGATTAAAATAGTGGATGCCAGGGATTGGGAAGAGGGAGAAATTCAGAGTTGCTGATTAACAGATGCAAAGTTTCAGTTGTACAAGATAAATAAATTAGATATCTAGTGTACAACATTGTGCTTATAGGTAACAATACTCTACTGTACACTTAAAAATCTGTTGAGAGAGATCTCACTTAAAATATTTCTACCACAACAAAATAAAAAATGTTTTAAAGATTTGAGTAACTATACATAGCTAAGGGCTTCCCAGGTGACAGTGGTAATGAATTTGCCTGCCCAGCAAGAGACCTGGGTTTGATCCCTGGGTCGGGAAGATGCCCTGGAGAAGGAAATGGCAACCCACTCCAGTATTCTTGCCTGGGAAACCCCATGGATAAAGGAGCCTGGCGAATGGAGTTGCAGAAGAGTCAGACACTACTTAGTGACTAAACAACAACATACATAGCTAAAATAAGTAATAGGTAATCCTAGAGAAATTATGAGATTCAATCTTTAGGTTAATAGTTGAGTAAACTAGGGCAGCTAGATGAGCACACTTTTGCACATATACATACATATGTACATATGGAACAGATACATATATATATATAATACACATGTATATATAGAGAGAATAGTAATATATATGTATATATATGCATGTATTTAAAGAGAGGACACTTTGGACTTGAAATTCTAAGAATGTATAAATTAAAAAAATCTAAGAAGGTACTTAACCAGTGGGAGATGTTATCTCATTGTAGCTTTGATTTGCATTTCTCTCATAATGAGTGATGTTAAGCATCTTTTCATGTGTTTATTAGCCATCTGCATGTCTTTTTGGAGAAATGTCTGTTTAGGTCTTTTTCCCACTTTTTGACTGGATTGTTTGTTTTTCTGGTATTGACTTATATGAGCTACTTGTATATTTTGGAAATTAATCCTTTGTCAGTTGTTTCATTTGCTATTATTTTCCCCCATTCTGAGGGCTGTCTTTTCACCTTGTTTATAGTTTCCTTTGCTGTGCAAAGCTTTTAAGTTTAATTAGGTCCCACTTGTTTTTATTTCCTTTACTCGAGGAAGTGGATCATAGAGGATCTTGCTTTATGTCATCGAGTGTTCTATGTTTTCCTCTAAGTTTTATAGTTTCCTGTCTTACATTTAGGTCCTTAATCCATTTTGAGTTTATCTTTGTGTATGGCATCAGGTATGTCCGACTCTTTTGCAACCTCATGGACTATACACAGTCCATGGAATTCTCCAGGCCAGAATACTGAAATGGGAAGCCTTTCCCTTCTCCAGGGGATAGTCCCAACCCAGGGATCAAACCCAGGTCTCCTGCATTGCAGGCAGATTCTTTACCAGCTGAGCCACAAGGGAAGCCCACATGGTGCTAGGAAGTGTTCTAACTTCATTCTTTCACATGTAGCTGACCAGTTTTCCCAGCACCACTTATTATTGAAGAGGCTATCTTTGCCCCATTGTATATTCTTGCCTTCTTTGTCAAAAAGAAGGTACCCATAGGTGCATGGGTTTATTTCTGGGCTTTCTACCTTGTTCCATTGGTCTATATTTCTGTTTTAGTGCCAGTACCATACTGTCTTGATGACTGTAGCTTTGTAGTATAATCCGAAGTCAGGAAGGTTGCTTCCTCCAACTGCGTTCTTCTTTCTCAAGACTGCTTTGGCTATTCGGGGTCTTTTGTGTTTCCGTATGAATTGTGAAATTTTTTGTTCTATTTCTGTGAAAAATGCCATTGGTAATTTGATAGGGATCGCATTGAATCTGTAGATTGCATTTGGTAGTATATCATTTTCACAACAGTGATTCTTCCTACCCAGGAACATGGAGTATCTCTCTGTTTATGTCATCTGATATCTTCATCAGTGTCTTAAAATTTTCTGTATACAGTTCTTTTGTCTCCTTAGATAGGTTTATTCCTAGATATTTTATTCTTTTTGTTGCAATGGTGAATGGGATTTATTCCTTAATTTCTCAGATTTTTCATTATTAGTATATAGGAATGCAAGTGATTTCTGTCTATTTTTTTGTATCTCACAATTTTGCTGAGTTCACTGATTAGCTCTAGTAATTTTCTGACAGTATTTTTAGGGTTTTCTGTGTATAGATTTATGTCATCTGCAAACAGTAGGAGCTGTACTTCTTCTTTTCCAATCTGGCCTCCTTTTATTTCTTTTTCTTCTCTGATTGCCACAGCTATGACTTCCATAACTATGTTGAAAAACAGTGGTGAGAGTGGATACCCTTGTCTTGTTCCTGATCATAGAAGGAATGCTTTCCGTTTTTCACCATTGAGAATAATGTTTGCTGTGGGCTTATCATATACAACCTTTACTATGTTGAGGTAGGTTCCTTCTATGCCCATTTTTTGAAGAGTTCTAATCATAAACGGGTGATGAATTCTGTCGTAGGCTTTTTCTGCATCTATTGAGAAGATCATATGGTTTTTATCTTTCAATTTGTTAGTATGGTGTATCACACTGACTGATTTGCATATAATGAACAATCCTTGCATCCCTGGAATAAACCTAACTTGATCATTGTATATGAGCTTTTTAACATGTTGCTGAATTCTGTTTGCTAGAATTATGTTGAGGATTCTTGCATCTATGTTCATCAGTGATACTAGCTTGAAGGACATAAATATATATGTTTGTAGGCAGAAAAGCTAAATGATGCAAAAATAAAAATTTTCACAAAATTCCTATACAAATCAATCCAACTTTAGTGAAAATCATAACAAAATTTTACCGGAAACAATAAAGTTCATAGAAAGTAAAAACTTCTAAGAGTGGCTGAATAGTGACTATAAACACGTTTGTATCACCATATTGTTATAAAAATACTATTAGTAAAACGGTATTGTGTTGACATTAAGAATAAACAAATGGACCAAAATTCAAAAGTACATTGAGGGACCTCCCTGGTGGTACAGTGGATAAGAATCCATCTGCCAATGCAGGGGACACATTCACATGCCGTGGAGCAATTAAGCCAGTGCACCACAATTACTGAGCCTGGGTACTGCAACTACTGAAGCCCAGGAGCCCTAGAGCCTGTGTGCTGCAACAAGAGAAGACACTGCAAGGAGCAGTCTGCACACCACAATGAAGAGTAGCCTCCACTCACTGCAACTAGAGAAAGCATGCACCCAGTAATGAAGACACAGAATAGCCAAAAATAAATAAATAAAAATTACTTTTTTAAAGCTTATTGAATGATATATGATAAAAGTAGCCCATTGAGATGAGAATGGATCAAGTAACTAATGAACACACCTAGCACAAATGACCATCATGAAGAAAATATTTTAATAAAATTATAACATTATGTCACGTTACATAAACAGACTCACAGAGAACAGACTTGTAGTTGCCAACGGGGAGGGAGGTTGGGAAGGGAAGGATAGGGAGCTTGGGATTAGCAGACGCAAACTACTGTATACAGGATGGATAAATAACAGGGTCTTACTGTAGAGCACAAGGAACTATCCTGTCTATCCTGTGGTAAACTATAATGGAAAAGAGTATTAAAAAGAATACATGTACATATGTATGTATAACTGAGTCACTTTGCTGTACAGCAGAAATTAAACACAACATTCTAAATCAACTATATTTCAATAAAAATTTTTAAAACTTACTCATGTTAAACACACACACACACACACCAACAATGGACTTGAGAGAGACTCAAAAACAACTTCACCTATTTCACAATTCTGTCTAGGCTGACCCTGACCTTGTCCCACCAAGACAACATATGTGCTACCTTAAGCATATTTACCTTTTAAAATACACCAAAGCAAATATTATCCATGGGGATGCTACCAACCTGATTTGTTGACAGCTTCATTTGGTTCTACAGATAACTGCAGAGGGGCTTCCTTCTTCCTTGACGAAACTGGACCTGACTTTGGATGTGATTTCTGGCTCTGAGTCTAAAAGAGATACAGCATTAGATCTACTCTATTTAATTACCAATTTTGATTAAACATATTTGTTTTTAAATTGAAAAAAAAAATTTAAAAACATGAAATGAGCTGGTAAAGTTGCATACTTAAATAACTCCGTAGAAACCAAATTCCTATCACCTATCATAGCAACAATGAACAGCTTTTAAAAGCCTAAAGAAGATTACATAAATAAATTGCCATATAGGCATTTAACATCACAAATACAAGAGAAATGAATAAAGTACGGTAACATGAATGATTATGTTAAACAAACAAACAAAAGCAAGGTGCTCTAGAAGACTGTGAGATCAGAGACATGAAACAAAACTGAAAGTAAGAGTAATACACTGAAAATAGAGACATTAAGTAGAAGTATTCAAAACGCATCTTCCTTCTTGCCCCACTAGGCTGAGAACACTCATTGTTAAAATCAGACACCCAAGCAGGAGAGATTTCTTTCTCAGAAAAACTTATCAAGTCAAGAGAAGAAAGCCTTCAGATATTAACAAGAAGCTATTCACAATGACATGGCCCATACAGATCACACTACAACAATGTACAACTCTTAAGTATGCAGAGTTTCCAATTACCATTTTAGTTTTACACTCTTAAAAGTGAGGAGACCAATAAGGATCACTGGAACACTTGACAAAGGTTCTAGTGTAAAGCACGTGACTCAGATGGTAAAGAGTCTGCCTGCAATGCAGGAGACCCGAGTTCAATCCCTGAGTCAGGAAGATCCCCTAAAGAAGGGAATGGCTACCCACTCCAGTATTCTTGCCTAGAAAATTCCATGGACGGAGTCGTCTGCCGGGATACAGTCCATGGAGTCGCAAAGAGTAGGACCCAATTGGGCAACTAACAATTAAAATTCTCTCTCCAAACTAGGGCTTCTCAGGTGGTGCAGTGGTAAAGAACCCACCTGCCAATGCAGGAGATGCAGGTTTGGTTCTTGGTCCGGAAAGATCCCCTGGAGAAGGAAATGGCAACCCACCCCAGTATTCTTGCCAGGAGAACCCCATGGACAAAGGAGCCTGGTGGGCTACAGTCCACAGGGTCACAAAGTGTCAGACATGACTTAGTGATTAAACAACAACAAAGTTATCCATTTGGGGAACCTCCAGGATTCCAATATGTCATGCCATCCCTGCACAAGTGTCAAAAGCTCTGCTTTCCCTCAGTAGACTCACTCTGTTTGGGCTAACCTAAAACCTTCAGTTTTTGCCCCAAATCAGCAAATACTCTCAGGGAAGAAAATGACTCACAATCATCAACTCCTATTCTAAGGATTTCACTCTCTTTTTTAGTTCATCTAGTCCTTGTTGCTTCCACAACTCCCATGTCTCTAAAAAATGAGTTTTTTGCATTTTATTCTTTTTTTAAACTAGCTGTCGCAGCAGAAGCATTGACCTACTGCAATCTGTTACATCCTACCTGAAAGTAGAACCTCTACCCTTGATATCAAAGTCCCACAAGAACATTTTGAGAAAATAAAAAGAAAAAGACAATATTGTTCATGAACATAGATGCAATCATCTTAAAATATTAGCAAACCAAATCAGAACAAGTTAATATTTCATGACCAAGTCAAGATTATCCCAGGAAACTTAATTTAACTTTGAAAAATTAATATAATTTATCACATTAAAAAAAGTCTCTCAATTATGACAATGGATGTCTTCATTCCTTGGAACCAAAAGGCTATATGTGCTTAATTATTTGTTTATACAAGTTTCTAGTGAATGTTATTTCTAGCATTACAGGTATTCCTCTGAGATACTGCAAATTCAGTTTCAGACCACCCCAATAAAGCAAGTACTGCAATAAAGCAAGGCACATAAATTTTTTGATTCCCCAGTGTATATAAAAACTATGTTTCCACTAAAATGTAGTATAGTAAGTGTGCAATAGCAGTATGTCTAAAAAAATCTGCATACCTTAATTAAAAAATATTAACCATTGTCTGAGCCTTCTAGAAGTCATAATTTTTTTGCAATAGTAACTTCAAAGATCTTTGATCACAGATCATGACAAATATAATCATAATAAAAATGTTTGAAAGATAGTGAGAATTACCAAAACATGACATAGAGACATGAAGCAAACAAATGCTGTCAGAAAAAACAGCGCTGACAGACTTGCTCGACACAGGGTTGCCACAAACCTTCAATTTGTAAAAAATGCACTATCTGTGAAGGGCAACAGGCAAAGCACAATATACAATGTATGTCAATATACAATTTTTCTCTTCAATTACTATTGTGCTTTTGAATAATTTATCCTCAATCATTAGCTTCAAAATCTCTATTTCAAAGGTGGCTATCTTGTAGAGTTAAGTCAATGTATCCTCTTAAGATATATAATCAATAAAAGACTGATTTCCCTGTTTAGCAATAAACTACCTTCAGTAAGAGTGAAAAATAATTGTGTTATAATTTGATGATTCTAATTGCCAGACCTCCAATTTCAACCACAGGAAATGCAGGACCAAAAATTTCACAAAATATCTCTAAATTTCATGTAAACTCAATGGAAATATAGGATTCCTTTTAAAGAATAAGACTTACAAACAACTAAAATGTATCTAATTTTGTGTATTGAGCTTTAATCATTTAGCTCTCCTTTTTACTTACCTCTTTGCTTGATGACTGAATACAAATATCTTTTGTTTTAGGTGTTGAATAAAGCACTGATTTTGTGGCATTTTTGCTAAAATCATTGGCAAGACCTAAAAAGTCAAAAAAAAAAATTTAGACGTATAAAAATTTTTGGTTACAATTAAAAGAAGCCCTATATGATACATGAAGAATTCTTTTGATTCTTTTAAGCACAATTAGTTTAACTGAAGTACAGACATCAATTCAATATTCAAATATACCTAGAAGGCATCAGGAACTGAAATAGACAGACAGAATTCCTGAAGTAGTATGTGCCAATTCATCTTTCAGAACTTAAAAAGAAGAGGTACTTTTCCACTATGTGTGCTTTTCTTTGGTTGGCTTTTTTTGTTTTGTTTGTTTGTTTTGGTTGGCTTTTATTCCAATTCCTTCTGATACTGATCAGCACTTAGAAAAGTTTTCTAAAAGAAAACTTGCCATAATATATCTTTTCTTTGGGAAGGGGTGCAAGTCATCAAATGTTATTTCAAGCTCTTCAGAGATCTCAAGAATTCTGCACATTTATTTCCATTAATAAGATACTTCCTCTTGTGTATGATAATTATTTATAGAATTCCAGACTATAGGAATTTAGTGTGAACTAAAGGGAATAACAAATTATTCTCATTTTTGCCAGTATTATCTTCAGTATGGAGAAGGAAATGGCAACCCACTCCAGTATTCCTGCTGGGAAAACCCCATGGATGGAGGAGGCTGGCGGGCTATAGTCCATGGGGTCGCAAACAGTTGGATATGACTGAGCAATTAACACACATCTTCAGTATACCAGAAGGTACATGAAGGACTGCACATGTACTCAAAATTCCTGGGAAAATATATACTGAAATGCTGGAACATATTTGCTGAATTTGATGTCAATGGACAAATTTATATTTCAGCCATCCCAATCCTCAAAAATGAAACCTTACTTTTTTCTTCAAAACAGTCTAGTAAGACTTCCAGTATATTCTGGCCTTGCTCCGTATTAATGTCAGGTGCCCTAGTAAGAAACAAAGAAGGGAAAATGCTAATGTATCATTTCTAAAAGATATTTGCTAATTATTAATATCTATATTGAAAATTCCATATCTCCTTATTACAAAATGCTAATTTTTACTTAATGAGAAAAATATCACCATGAAAATCTGAGGATAAAACAAGTATTTGAGAGACCAAGAGTTCCCAAAAAAGTATATGAAGCAGTATGTCATTGTCTACATTAACAATTACATTCCCTGATTGAATAGCCATGTCTAAAGCTGTTTTAAGACTACTGCTGTACCTAAAAAAGAACATAAAACTTTTTTGAACAAATTCAGTCATTCTTGAAATGCATCTTTAATAAAGAATCTATAGTCACAAGTCCTAACAGCTCCAAGTAACACAGTCTTTCTGACATTTCAAACGCACTTTTGATTCAATATCCTTAATCTTAAGGAACTAATGAATCAATATAATTTTTAATTAAAAATTGTATTGATACAATTTTAGATCCACATGAAATTGTAAAAATAATATAAAAGAGAGCCCTTGTTCACTTTATCCAGTTTCCTTCAATGGTAACATTTCACATAATAATACAATATATTATCAAAACCACAATATGGATATTGACAAAATCACCAATTTTATTCAGATTTTTCCACTTCTACATGTACTCATTTGCGTGTTTATGTTTGTGTATGTATTTAGTTCTATGCACTTTATCATATTTGAAGATTCAGTTATGACCACAATAGTCAAGGTACTGAACAGTTCCATCACCACAAAGATCCTTCTATTGCCCTTTAGGATCACACTAACCTTTTCTTTTTCTTAGCCCCACAGAATAAACTGCATCTTTCTGTTAATACCATTCAAAGTCTAGAGTGCTTTACCCATAGCTGTCATTTAGTCAGAACTGAAACTGCCTCTTCCTGATCCATCACTCATCAGGCGAATTTCTTTTATAATTGCCATTTAGCCAATGCACTGTTTGTACTAATATTTCTCTATTAATGTAAAATAACTAAGATGACTATACTTAACCAATGAGCATATAAATAATTATTTTAGTCAGAGGTACTAGTTTTTCCTTTCTGCATTTAAAAATTCCACTTTCTAAAGATGGGAATAAAAGTCATGTTAAAAGCTTAAGTACACAGATCACCTGGAAGGTCGGCAAAATCTTCTTCTATAGTCATTTTTGAGATGATCCTGAAAGAAAAGTAAATCATCAGTTTGGTGAAAAGTTAAGTTCTTCATTTATTCATTCAGCAAGTATTTGCTGATTGTCTACTATAACACTATAAAGAGGAATTCCTCTGGATCAAGTGAAAAACAATTTGGCTCACATCCACTGTTTCCAAACCTTTTTTATATTATTTCCTTACCCTGGATTTTTTTCATCGTCTTCTTCCTCTTCCTACTCCTCCATCTCCCCCTACACTATCAGAAAAACTGAGGATTAAAAAGTGCTAGAATGTCTCCAAAAGAGAAATCAGGTAACCCCAACAAAGAAGAGGGGTTTCTCACATGGCCCTAGTGGTAAAGAACCTGCCTGCCGATACAGGAGACATAAGAGATGCAGGTTCAATCCCAGGGTCGGGAAGATCCCCTGGAGGAGGGCATGGCAACCCACTCCAAAATTCTTGCCTGGAAAAGTCCATGGACAGAGAAGCCTGGTGGGCTACAGCCCATAAGGTAACAAAAGGTCAGACATGACTGAAATGACTTAGCAACAAAGAAGAAGTCCCTATCAATGGAAACGACAGGAAAAAAAATAAAACACGTGGATGTGTTGAAACTGGAAGTGGAAAACATATTTGGAATAATCTGGGTCCTATCTTTTAGGTATAAAACCTATAAAGTTAACTTTTCAAGTTGAAAATTGGGTAGTAATAGGATAAATAGTATGCTTCTAAAAATATATAAATTATTATCAATATAAAATGTTTAGTAAGCCGTACTCTTCCTTGGCCCAATGGGATATAAATCCCACTTCATGTGAACACTCTCTTTACCCTACTCATGCTCTGACATTCTGACTCTGCTAATGCTCTTACAAACAACTCTAGGCCACTGTAGTTTCCACTCACAGGGACTGCTACTTTGCTTCACTTTTGAATTGAATTATTCAGAAAGATGAAGACATCTCTTAGAGTTTAAGAAACCTGAGAGCAGAGACTTTGTCTTAAGCTAGCTTATATTCTTTCCAGAGCTTTGCCAGTGTTGTATACCACAAAAACATGTTTTGTTATCTTTTTGACATGCCAAATAAATAAGACTAAAATTTATGAGATAAAAGTGTTTTTCTTTAAAGAAAATTAGTGTTTCACATAGCCTGTTAATTTCAGGAAGTACCTAAGGAGCAAAAGATTAAATCTGTTTTACAGATAGCAAACTAAGGAACAAAAACATCTAACGAGTCTGCATTTTATCAGAAGATGGAAAATTAATGCAAGCACTTAGGTCTCTCATCAGCAATCAACATTCTGAAACACTTAAGCAAATCCTTGATAATTAATGTTAGTTAACTCCCTTCCAAGGTCTAATTTAAGGTCATTCTTCTAATTTAACACAATAAAATGAAAAAGTCATCATATTTTTCACTGAATGTTTCTGAACATTAAACAACACCTGTAAGGTACTCTGTTACTTTTAAATAGAAAAAACTTAAGGCTAAGACAATTCATTCCTTCAGCAAATATGAATTAAGCACCTACTAGAGGGCCAAATGCTATTTTGGCACAGTAGAAAACAAGTGGTGAAGAGACAGACAAGGTCTTTTAATTTTAAATTAAAAGTTAGAATACAAAAATTATTAAGTTTTCAAACACACTCAAAAACTTTCAATTTCAACTCTTCATTCAATTTCAGATTCTTTCATTCACTATGAGATTATGTTTCTCAAAGAAAGTAATATACATCACAGCAGAATTTCTCAAACCTAGCACTGATGACCTTTTGGGCTGAATGACTCGTGAGGACCTGTTCCGTGAATTGGTAGGATACTTGCAGCATCCCTGGCCTCCACCCATTAGATGCCCTTATACATCCTTATCCGCGCCTTTTCAAGACAACCAGAAATTTTCCCAGGCAACACCAAACACCTCCTACAGGGCAAAATTACACCCAGTCTGAAATCACTACAGTACAGGAATGACTGAGGATAATCTCTCAATTCCTTTCTCCCTTTGTCTTTTAAATGAGTTATGATGCAAAGTCAGATACTAGAACTAAAAGGGTCAAAACAATTCTAACTTTGGGGGGACTTCCCCAGTAGTCCAGTGGTTATGACTTTGGGCTTCCAGTGCAGAGGTCAGGTAGTGGATTCGATCCCTTGTCAGGGAACTAAGATCCCACATGCCACATGGCACAGCTAAGGGGTGGAGGTGGCGTGAACTGTGGGAATCTGCTCCCAGCCAAATCTTCTCAACAAACTTTCATGATCAAGTGATTCCTGGACAAGAAACAAAAGTGGAATTGTCCCACTCCCCAACGGATTTGAATAAAAACTGGTAATAAAATCAGGTGCAAACACAAAAGATGACACTGGAGAAGAACCAAACTGGGTCTATAAGGAGTCCTGCACATGAGGTGGCACACATATTCATACTGTGCCAAGGGCACTTGCATCTTACCATATCACTCTGAAAAATCACTACTATATGAATAGCTGGATGTGTTTTACTGGGAAAATGATTTTTGTCTTTGTGTCAGTGTTTCTGCACTAGTGCTTTGGCTCAGTAATAAACGCAAGACTTTTTGTTGGAAAATAAAAGTGAACTGCGATCAAAAGAATAAGACACAGCAAACTGAACCAGCAGCTGCTCTTCCAGTTTCAGTGCTGTCTCTCTCTCCTCCTTAATCTGAGAAGCCAAGTGCAGTCAATGGGGAGGGCCATTACAAAGAGAAGGAAAGAGAGAGAACTTTGAAAGGAGACACAAGGGCAATGCTTCAAGAAGATTCACAGGAAAAGCAGGCAGCAGGAAAAGCAGTCAACATGAGAACTAAGACAAGCTTCAACCAGTCTAAGCCTTCCATATTCTGAAGGGCATCATCCTAAAACTAGGAGAAATTTGTAACAGGTGAGATCACAGTGAGAAAAGAAGTTGTTTACATTATTATTATTGTTCATAGATTTTAAACACACGCCAACATCAATATAAATAAAACACTGATCATGGTTTTTAAAAAAGAGAGAAAGAATGAGAAGATAAGCCACAGACCAGGAGAAAATATCTGCAAAAGGCACATCTGATAAGGGCTGCTATCCAAAATATACCAAGAACACTTAAAATGTAATAAAAAGAAGGGACTCCTCTGGAGGTCCAGTGGTCAAGGCTCCAGTTTCCAATGCAGAAGGTGTGGGATCAATCCCTGGTCAGGGAACTAAGATCCCACATGCCTCCCAGCACCTCCAACAAATAAAAACGAATAAACTAATTTTTTTAATCTCAATTAAAAAATAAATGATCCAAAGACCTTAACAGATACCTCACCTAAGAAGATATACAGATGGCAAGTAAGCTTGTGAAAAGATGCTCTTCATCATATGTCAATGGGAAATGCAAACTAAAGCCAGATACCACTATAAATCTGACTGTGTGTCCAAAATCTGGAAAAGTGACAATGCCAACTGTGGAACAATGGGAACTCTCATTTTGGAAGGCAAAACGGTACAGCCACTTTTTCGGTGGTTTCTTACAAAAGTAAACATACTCTTACCAAATGACCCAGCAACAGCGCATTTTTCTTTAGTCAACAGTATGAAAATGTTGGGATAGAGAGTACTTTTTACCATGAGCACATGCATTATTTACATCATATATAACTGTCGGCTGAAAAAAATGCACAACTTAAAATTTATAATTTTTATTTGGTGACCTTACTTAGGACCATAGCTCAGGAGAGAGGCTCTCAGAAAGAACTGCTCCAAAGAAGTAAGGGAGGACCTAGGATATACAGGAGTTTGGGCTGGGGGAAAAAAAAATCAAGTATCAAAACTATTGCTAATCACAAAAAAAGACACCTTAAGCTAATGATTCTAGTGCTTCTCTATATATGGGAAGACGCAAGAGTCCAGACTCACTATTCTGGTCGCCTGAAGGTGGGCTACATTCTGTTTACTTATGTGGAGGGCAACAATTTTTGTTCTCAATAAACCTCTTTATGCATACAAGCATATATATATACAACAATATAAATGGGAGTTCATCAATGCTGAAGATCTTAAACGGGGAGATAAAGTAGAAACTAGGAGTTTAGAATAGGGGCTGCTAAGGTCTGTATAACGTATAATAACCATAACAGGCTATGCGGTCGCCAATAGTCGGATACGAGACTCAGCGGCTAAAACAACAAAACCGTAAATCTAAAGTACAGAAAAGTGAATACCAAGGAGTCCAGAAACTGCCCAACAAAAATGAGTTTCCGAAAAAAAAAAAATAATAACAAAAAAAATAAAAAATGAGTTTCCGCCTCCTCAGTCATTCACCGCTTGCCCTTTTAACCAGTAGCTGCCTCTCAGAAACCTGTCAGAAACCTGCCTCTTTACACCAGCAATTCTGAAAGAAACGGTCACTTTCAAGGCTTTCCAACACTGCCAAGAAAAGAAAATTATTGGGAGGACTACGAACTGAAAGCTCACTAGCTCAGTGGTGTCCGATTCTTTGCGACCTCATGGACTGGAATCCCCCAGTCCCCTCTGTGCAGGGGACTCTCCACGCAAGAACACTGGAGTGTGTTGCATTTCTTCCTCCAGGCAATCTTCCCCACCCAAGGATCGAACCCTCCCTCCTCTCTTACATCTCCTTGTATTGGCAGGCAGATATTTTACCACTGAGCCACCTGCTGAATTCCTAGAACTGAAGTTAGGCTCAAAGGTAGAAATCACAAGATTCTCGGAAGAGAAAGTTACCCTAACAACTGGATTACAAAAAGCCTGAGGAAACACTGCAAGTAAAGTAACTCTGAGTAGTGGCACCGGCTCACTTCCCTACTCAAAAAATTCGCGCAGCTTTCCATCGAAATCCTCCAGAAGCGACGACACCGGCCCGAAGCTTCATTCTCCCCGCCTCACCCGGTTCCAGGCCTGCACTTACCAGCCCCCATGCAGCCATGTTCCGGCCCGGCTCCGACCGGGCAGGGGTTTGGTGCGTAAGTCTACACGAGTCAAAGCTCTGGCAGCCCAGCGAGGATTCAGTCACCCCAAAACAAGCCAGAAGGAAACCCAACAGCGACCTTAGGCGAGAGACAGGGGGGAAAAGGCGGGCTCCAAGAAGCCCCAAGCTACCGAGCGAGCGCGCCCACTCGCGCGCCGCGTACTACGCAATTTAAAACGGACTGCACATGCGCAAACTGGGCTTGCCGACTTCAGAGGAAGAAAGCCGTTGTGTGCCCGCCCCCTCACTTGTACTCGCCCCTTCGCCTTTTCGTAGCCCCGCCCACCCGTAGTAGCCCCGCCCGCCCCACCCCGCAGTCCCGCCCGCCCCACCCCGCAGTCCCACCCCATCGTCCCAAATACTGAACCTCTCTTGCTCCCACAGCTTCCTTGTTCCTTTCTGGCTCACTCTCCCTCTTTCCCATGCGGAGGAGTTGTAAAACTTCTTGATGGTTACATTACAAAGTAAAAAGTAATATTTGGAAGGATACATGGTAAAAAATTGCTGAAAACAGTTAAAGAGTAATGTTTTACTGTGCAGGTTCATTAGCTACACCCCAGCCCACTTATGCATCATCTCTGAAAGGAATAATGGTATATTAATAATGGTGATGCATGATGTATTTCCCATCCCGATTACGTGGTGGTGGGGAGCGGGAGGGATTACTATTTCTGTGAGGCAGTGCCAACAAAATGATCCATGTGAGTACATACCACTTAAGTATGACTCCTGAAAAGAATCCTAAATCAGAAGTCTTGAAACCTGCTCAGCGGACTAGCTATCTCATGTATGACAAGCTCTGGCACCATTTTGGCAGGTTCCTTATTTACATAATGGGAAAGTTAAGTTACATGCTCTGAAGACTGACTAGACCTGACCATTTTATGATTCTATGACCATTTTTATGATTTAATTAAAAATGTATCAGGGAATTCAAATCAGAAAATGGATTACCTTCCCTTAGGCAAGGGAAACAAAAGCAAAAATTAATAAAAGGGGCTTTATCAAGCTAAAAATATTCTGCATGGTGGAGGAAATTATCAACAAAATGAAAAGGCCACCTAACGAAAGGGAAAAGGTATTTGCAAGTGGTACATACAATAAGGAGTAAATACCCAAAATATACAAAACACTCGTATAATTTAACATCAAAAAGCTAAAGAACCCAATTAAGAGTGAGCAGAGGAGCTGAATAGACATTTTTCTAAAGACGTCAGGCAGATGACTAATAGGTACATTAAAAGATGCTCGACGTGAAAAGAGACCCCTCCTACGTTGTTGGTAGAAAGTAAACTGGTACAGCCACTATGGAGAACAGTATGGAGGTTCCTTAAAAAACTAAAAATAGAGCTACCCTATGATCCAACAATCACTCTCTTGGGCATATATCTGGAGGAAGCCATAATTCAAAAGGATATGCACACCCCAATGTTTACTGAAGCTCTGTTTACAATAGCCAAGACATGGAAGCAACCTAAATGTCTATCAACAGAGGAGTGGATAAAGAAGGTGTGGTACAAATATACAATGGAATATTACTCAGTCATTAAAAAGATGAAATAATGCCATTTTGGAGCATCATGGATGGACCTGGAAATTATCATACTAAGTGAATTAAGTCAGACAAAGACAAATATCACATATATAGAATCTAAAAAAAAAAAAAAAGATACAAATGAACTTATCTACAAAACAGAAACAGACTCACCTAGAAAACTAACTTATGGTTACCAGAAGGGAAGAGGGGAGCAGGGAGGGATAGACTGGGAGTTGGGGATTGACACGTTCAGTTCAGTCGCTCAGTCATGTCCAACTCTGCGACCCCACGAATTGCAGCACGCCAGGCCTCCCTATCTGTCACCAACTCCTGGAGTCCACCCAAACCCATGTCCATCGAGTCGGTGATGCCATCCAGCCATCTCATCCTCTGTCATCCCCTTCTCCTCCTGCCCCCAATCCTTCCCAGCATTAGGGTCTTTTCCAATGAGTCAACTCTTCGCATGAGGTGGCCAAAGTATTGGAGTTTCAGCTTCAACATCAGTCCCTCCAATGAACACCCAGGACTGATCTCCTTTAGGATGGACTAGTTGGATCTTCTTGCAGTCCAAGGGACTCTCAAGAGTCTTCCCCAACACCACAATTCAAAAGCATCAATTCTTCGGCGCTCAGCTTTCTTCACTGTCAAACTCTCACATCCATACATGACTACTGGAAAAACCATAGCCTTGACTAGATGGACCTTTGTTGGCAAAGTAATGTCTCTAATTGGTAACAAAGACCTACTGTATAGCACAGGGATGCTGCTCAATATTCTGTATAACCTAAATGGGAAAAGAATTTGAAAAAGAATAGGAAAATAAATTGCTCAACATCTCTAATTATCAGAGAAGTGCAAATCAAAACCATAAAGAGAAGTCACTTCACATGTCTGTCAGATGGCTATTATCAAAAAGACAACAAATAACATGTGTTGGTTAATATATGGAGAAAAGGAAACACTTGTGCACTGTTGGTGAAACTGTAGATAAGTATAGCCACTATGAAAAACAATACGGAGATAAATTTTAAATAGAGCTATCATATGATTCAGCAATTCCATTGCTGTGTATTTAACCCAAGGAAAACAAAATTTAAAAAAACACTAATTCATAAGTATTTATGCACCCCAATATTCATAGCAACACTGTTTACAACAGCCAAGAATGGACACTGCATAAGTGTCCATCAACAGATGAATGAATTAAGAATACTATTGGATCATAAAAAAGAATAAAATCTTCCCATTTCTGACCACATGGGTAGACCTAGAGGGTAATATGCTATGTGAAATAAGTCTGACAAGAGAAAGACAAATACTGTAAGATTTCACTTTTATGTTTAGTCTAAGAAACAAAAGAACAAACTTAACAAGATCAAAACAGTTATAGATACAGAGAACAAACAAGTGGTTACGGAGTGGGGTGGAGGAGGCAAGAAATAGGTGAGGAAGATTAAGAGGTACAAACTTCTAGTTTCAAAATAAATGAGTCACAGATATGAAATGTATAGCATAGGGAATATAGTCAATAACTATGTAATAAAATATATTATTTATTGAATAAATTCATTAATCAAGAGCTGAACAAATAATTTTTTAAATTTGTTTCAACAAATGTTGTTACCAGAAAAGACTTTTTTTTGTAGGAAAGAAGCACTGAAAAATCAGACAAGTCCAAGTTTCACTCTACTTCACTAATTCTGCCATAATGAACAAGTTAAACTGTAAGTTTTTCAATTCTCCTGTCTGTAAAATAGGAATAATGTTAAAGTTGTTGAAATCTGGATTAATTTGTTTTGATATCTGGTTGAAATGCCTAAAACATAGCAAGAATTCAATAAATGATGCTACTGGTATTACTATGGTGCTTTTTAGACTTGGTCTAGCAGAAGTTTTGCCAACCAGACTATATTATATAATTTGGTCTCACACTTGAAATAGTAATACACACAATTATTCACTGAGTGCATACTGTATGGCAAGTTCTATCCTAAATGTTCTCCATGCAATAACTTATTTAATTCTTAGAACATTCCTATGAGAAAAGACAACTAATATTGACATTTTATAGTCAACAGAAATGGAACAGCCTACTTTAAGTAACTGCCCAAGATCACACTACCATTAAAGAGCAGAGCTGGGCATGAACCCATGTGCATAACTATATAAAACTATGCGAACAGAAATGAGTTCAGTGCTGACCAGAGGATGAAGTCATGGGGGAAGAAGACACTGACTACAGAGAGTAAGGAGGGAAATTTTTGCAGTGGTGGAAATAATAACTTATGTCTTGATTATAGTGGTGGTTACATGACTATATGTATTTTTCAGAACTCAAAACTGTGCTCATTTTTAAAAGGGTGAACTATGTTGTAAATTATACCTCAGTAGGGGTTTCTCTGGTCTCTCAGTGGTAAAGAATCTGCCTGCAATCTTTCCTGGAGAAGGAAATGGCAACTCACTCCAGTATTCTTGCCTGGGAAATCTCATGGACATAGAAGCCTGGAAGGCTACAGTCACAAAAGAATGGGACACGACTTAGTGACTAAATAATACCTCAATAAACTTAACTTGAAAAATTAAGAACATGAGAGAGAGACACATAAACCAAATGCAATGTGTGAGCTTTGTTCAGAGTCTCGTTCAGATCAAAGAAGCTATATTAGAGCATTAAGCAACAGTGGAAAAGTAAAATATTGACCATTGTATGACAGAGAATTGTAAATTTTCTTAGATATTATAATGCTATTGTTAATGTAAGAGAATGTCCTTACTCCGTTTGTTAATTATATTCACTTAGGTTTTTCTGACAAAATTATTTTCAGATTCAAAGATTCTACTAGACTGTAACTGCCAAGTTAATAAAGTGTGCTTGCAATATGCAGATAGATGGCAGCAACGTTCACCAAAATAAATATATAAATAATGTTATGCACTATGTCTTAAAGTCATAGCCAGGACATGGAAGCAACCTAGATGTCCATCGGCAGACGAATGGATAAGGAAGCTGTGGTACATATACACAATGGAATATTACTCAGCCATTAAAAAAAATACATTTGAATCGGTTCTATTGAGATGGATGAAACTGGAGCCCATTATACAGAGTGAAGTCAGCCAGAAAGAAAAGCACCAATACAGTATACTAATGCATGTATATGGAATTTGAAAGATGGTAATGGTAACCCTATATGTGAGACAGAATAAGAGACACAGATGCATAGAACAGTCCTGTGGACTCTGAGGGAGAAGGTGAGGGTGGGACGTTCTGGGACAATAACATTGAAACATGTATATTGTCATATGTAAAGCGGAACACCATTCCATGTTCTATGCATGGGACGGATGCTCAGGGCTGGAGCGTTGGGATGACCCAGAGGGATGGGATGGGGAGGGAGGTGGGAGGAGGGTTCGGGAGGGGGAGCACATGTGAACCCATGGCTGATTCATATCAATGTATGGCAAAAACTACTACAATATTGTAAAGTAATTAGCCCCCACCTAAAATAAATAAATTTATTAAAAAAAAAAATAAAGTCCTTCATTGAGCTGGTAATTTTAGAGTGCTGTATAAACTGATTCAGCATTAAGTTTCCTATGTTATTTTGGCACCAACCATTTGATTCTTAGTTGCAATTATACTTCGTTATATAATACACTGCTTCTCTTAACAAGAACATAACAAATCTCTATTCTCTAGTCTCCATTTCTGTTGCCTCTAGTTTACTTCTAGTCAATATAATTCTTTTCTCCTAAAACAGAGCTTTTGTAGTTTAAAACACACTTAGATTTTCAAAAATTTAATACAGTTCTGCATTATAATTTTAACCTTGCAAAGACAAATTACTTTGATGGTACTAGGCAAAAATTTAAACAATGTACATTCATACTTGGGCTTCCTTGATGGCTCAGACGGTAAAGAATCTGCTTGCAATTCTGGAGACCTGGGTTCAAACCCTGGGTTGGGAAGATCCCCTGGAGGAGGGCATGGCAAACCACTCCAGTATTGCTGCCTGGAGAATCACCATGGACAGAGAAGCCTGGTGGGCTACAGTTCATGGGGTCACAAAGAGTGGGACCCGACTGAGAGACTAAGCAGTATTAACATAAACATGCTCTAGATACATTATTTGAATAGATCATGGACTTCCCTGGTGGCTCAAAAGGTAAAGACTCTGCCTGCAACTCTAGGAGACCAAGGTTTGTTACCTGGGTTGGGAAGATCTCCTGGAGAAGGAAATGGCAACCCACTCCAGTATTCTTGTCTGGAAAATTCCATAGACAGAGGAGCCTGGTGAGTTATAATCCACGGGGTAGCAAAGAGTAGGAACCACTGAGCAACTTTCACTTTCACTTTGAATAGATACATTATTTGAAAAACACAGTTTATCAAATAGCATTACAGAATTTACCTGATTACATAAATATACACAAATAGAGAAAAAGTGCCAAAAAAAGTTATGATACCCATCCAAACAGTGCTAATGGTATAGATAATGGAATAACATGTAATTTTCCTTGTCTTCTTTGTGCCTTTTGCTTTTGTCTAAGACTTATGTAAGTTTACTTATAATTAGAAAAAATAAGAAATTATTTTAAATATGTATAGGAAATTATATATATTTGTAAACTCAAGTGCCTAAAGAAATTTTAAACAATAAAAATGCCAAAATTGTAGCTTGCTGGCAATACCTAACAGTAAGAGATTTACAAGCTGAAAGAAATAGATAAACTGCAAGCAAAGTCGTGAAGCTGAAACAATGTGCTGTTGATACAGAGAAAATTTGTCAGACACTGAAAAACTGTTCATATTTGCAAAACAGAACTAGATTATAGAGCAACTCCAATGTTAGGATAACTTTTCACTTGTTGCTATAGACCTTGGAAAACTATTGATCTGGGATAAGTTACATAAATTCATGCTAGCTAATTTAGGCTTTTGTCAGCTTACAGTATGGTTGGAAGGGATGGAAAAATAAAGTATTTTGGGCTTTTAAGAATGATTCCCAGAGATACACTACAGAACTGAACCACGAAGAGCCAGTTGCATGAAGCAAAGTGAAAAATTGGGAAGTCGATGTTAATGCTTAGTCTCCAGAACCATACTGACACTGCATAATGAGAAAGTCACCATAGTTACCAAACTGCCATGTCAAGGAAGCCACCAGAAACAAGAAGTCTCCATGAGCAGGAAACATCCTTACTGCTTCTGCCTTCAGAAGCACACTGTACCTGCCCTGATTGTTATCAGAAAACCAGTGCTCCATGCCTTGACTATCAACACTCATGAAACTGGTGATCAGACACTGAGACTTCTGATAACACTGCCACAGAAAAATCAGATGCCTATACACCATTCTCATCTGCAGAAAAACCAAAGGACTGAGAAAGAATGAGTTCTGTCTCCCCTCCTCCTTGCCAATATTGAATACAGGCCCTCTCTAGCTGCAAAGAAGACTGGGAAATGTAGTTTTTAACTTTTAAGCCTCTGCAGTAAAGAATGGCATGCTAGCAGGGATTGGAATGGATGTAAAGCACCAACCTACGGTTAACAAGGTTATTGAATTCAAACCACTCTAACAGAGCTACTAATGTCACTTTTGTAACACTGATTCCTTACTTTTTGTTTTTTTCTTTCTGTCACAGAAGATCTATTAGAAACATTTTCTGAATAAAAATGACTCACTACGGCACAAAGTTTTCACCTAATCACAAAATTAAAACTGTTTTCAGTTAGAATTAAAGTGAAACATAAATGTATTCAGTTCACAGATCTTCAAGATTTACTGCAATACATTGTGATAAAATGGCAATAAATTGTCAATAAACATTAAGTAAAACAAGGGTCAGAAATTAGGAAGTACTAGAGAGGGATCCAGAAAGAATGAAGGGATGGAGCCACAGCAAAAATACCCAGTTGTGGATGTGACTGGTGACAGAAGCAAGGTCCGATGCTGTAAAGAGCAATATTGCATAGGCACCTGGAATGTTAGGTCCATGAATCAAGGCAAATTGGAAGTTGTCAAACAGGAGAAGGCAAGAGTGAACGTCGACATTCTAGGAATCAGCAAAGAAAAATGGACTGGAATGGGTGAATTTAACTCAGATGACCATTATATCTACTACTGTGGGTAGGAATCCCTTAGAAGAAATGGAGTAGCCATAATGGTCAACAAAAGAGTCCAAAATGCAGTACTTGGATGCAATCTCAAAAACAACAGAATGATCTTTGTTCGTTTCCAAGGCAAACCATTCAACATCATGGTAATCCAAGTCTATGCCCCAACCTGTAATGCTGAAGAAGCTGAAGTTGAATGGTTCTGTGAAGACCTATAAGACCTTTGAGAACTAACATCCAAAAAAGATGTCATTTTCATTATAGGGGACTGGAATGCAAAAGTAGGAACTCAAGAAACACCTGGAGTAACAGGCAAATTTGGCCTTGGAGTACAGAATGAAGCAGGGCAAAGGCTAATAGAGTTTTGCTAAAAGAATGCACTGGTCATAGCAAACACCCTCTTCTAACAACACAAGAGAAGACTCTACACATGGACATCATCAGATGGTCAACACCGAAATCAGATTGATTATATTCTTTGCAGCCAAAGATAGAGAAGCTCTATACAGCCACCAAAAACAAGACCGGGAGCAGACTGTGGCTCAGATCATGAACTGCTTATTGCCAAATTCAGACTTAAATTGAAGAAAGTAGGGAAAACCACTAGACCATTCAAGTATGACCTAAATCAAATCCCTTACGATTGTACAGTGGAAGTGAGAAATAGATTTAAGGGACTAGATCTGATAGACAGAGTGCCTGATGAACTATGGATGGAGGTTCCTGACATTGTACAGGAGACAGGGATCAAGACCATCCCCAAGGAAAAGAAATGCACAAAAGCAAAATGGCTGTCTGAGGAGGCCTTACAAATAGCTGTGAAAAGAAGAGAAGTGAAAAGCAAAGGAGAAAAGGAAAGATATTCCCATCTGAATGCAGAGTTCCAAAGAATAGCAAGGAGAGATAAGAAAGCCTTCCTCAGTGATCAATGCAAAGAAATAGAGGAAATCAATAGAATGGGAAAGACTAGAGATCTCTTCAAGAAAATTAGAGATATCAAGAGAACATTTCATGCAAAGATGGGCTTGATAAAGGACAGAAATTGTATGGACCTAACACAGGCAGAAGATATTAAGAACAGGTGGCAAGAATACACAGAAGAATTGTACGAAAAAGATCTTCACGACTCAGATAATCATGATGGTGTGATCACTCACCTAGAGCCAGACATCCTGGAATGTGAAGTCAAGTGGGCCTTAGAAAGGATCACTATCACTACAAACAAAGCTAGTACAGGTGATGGAATTCCAGTTGAGCTATTTCAAATCCTCAGAGATGATGCTGTGAAAGTTCTGCACTCGATAGGCCAGCAAATTTGGAAAACTCAGCAGTGGCCACAAGACTGGAAAGGTCAGTTTTCATACCAATCCCAAAGAAAGGCAATGCCAAAGAACGCTCAAACTACTGCATGATTGCACTCATCTCACATGCTAGAAAGTAATGCTCAAAATTCTTCAAGCCAGGCTTCAGCAATAAGTGAACTGTGAACTTCCAGATGTTCAAGCTGGATTTAGAAAAGGCAGAGGAACCAGAGATCAAATTGCCAACATCCGCTGGATCATCGAAAAAGCAAGCAAGTTCCAGAAAAACATCTATTTCTGCTTTATTGACTATGCCAAGGCCTTTGACTGTGTGGATCGCAATAAACTGTGGAAAATTCTGAAAGAGATGGGAATACCAGACCACCTGACCTGCCTCTTGAGAAACTTGTATGCAGGTCAGGAAGCAACAGTTAGAACTGGACATGGAACAACAGACTGGTTCCAAATAGGAAAAGGAATACATCAAGGCTGTACATTGTCACCCTGCTTATTTAACTTATATGCAGAGTACATCGTGAGAAACGCTGGGCTGGAGGAAGCATAAGCTGGAATCAAGATTGCCAGGAGAAATATCAATAACCTCAGATATGCAGATGACACCACCCTTATGGCAGAAAGTGAAGAAGAACTAAACAGCCTCTTGATGAAGGTGAAAGAGGAGAGTGGAAAAGTTGGTTTAAAGCTCAACATTCAGAAAACTAAGATCATGGCGTCTGGTCCCATCACTTCATGAGAAAGAGATGGGGAAACAGTGGAAACAGTGTCAGACTTTATTTTGGGGGGCTCCAAAATCACTGCAGATGGTGACTGCAGTCATGAAATTAAAAGATGCTTACTCCTTGGAAGGAAAGTTATGACCAACCTAGATAGCATATTAAAAAACAGAGACATTACTTTGCCAACAGAGGTCCATCTAGTCAAGGCTATGGTTTTTCCAGTGGTCATGTATGGATGTGAGAGTTGGACGGTGAAGAAAGCTGAGCGCCAAAGAATTGATGCTTTTGAACTGTGGTGTTGGAGAAGACTCTTGAGAGTCCCTTGGTCTGCAAGAAGATCCAACTAGTCCATCCTAAAGGAGATCAGCCCTGGGTGTTCATTGGAACGACTGATGTTGAAGCTGAAACTCCAATACTTTGGCCACCTCATGCGAAGAGTTGATTCATTGGAAAAAGCCCTGACACTGGGAAGGATTGGGGGCAGGAGGAGAAGGGGATGACAGAGGATGAGATGGCTGGATGGCATCACCGACTCGATGGACATGAGTTTGAGTAAACTCTGGGAATTGGTGATGGACAGGGAGGCCTGGCGTGCTGTGATTCATAGGGTCGCAAAGAGTCGGACACAACTGAGCTACTGAACTGAAGAGAGGGATTGGAGACTCCTATTCAGATTTACCAACTGAATCAATTTCAATAAATTCGAAAATAATGTATTTTAGAGACCCTTAAATATTGTAATAATGTACACTCATTCACTTTAATTGTATTTTAACATGGATGACTTATACCACAATCTATAGTACTTCTTATTGACCTTGACTTTAACACAATCCCTGTATTTGAAAAATTCAGTTTCCTGTTGATGCAGAGGCTATATGAGTAACTAAAATACAATGGAACAGATTCGACAATAAAAAATGCATAAAATGCTATGGGAGTGCAGGATGAAAGAGACAAATGTTCCTCTTGAGGATAGGGAAGGTTTCAGAAAATCTTCACGACAAAGATATACTCAATCTGGATCTTCAAGGGCAAGAAGGGAGTTGTATTAACAAGAGGGCAGAAGGGCACGAAAGCAAAGTATACAGTGATTGGAAAGGTATGAGGAGATGGGAAAAACCATGAGTATTAAGATAACTGGGAGTAAGCAAAGTTACTAGAAGACAGTATTTTTAAGGAGTTGATTTAAAAGGGTTAGGAATGACCTTGTGATGTTTGAGAATTTGTTGGTGCTCAATATTTAGTGCTGATGAAAAAAATAAAAGAATGAATCTGATGATATGGGAGAATGGCATGGAAGCATGTCAATTATCATATGTGAAACAAATTGCCAGTCCAGGTACAATGCATGATACAGGGGGCTCGGGGCTGGTGCACCAGGATGACCCGGAGGGATGGGATGGGGAGGGAGGTGGAAGGGGGGTTCTGGAATGGGAAAACACGTACACCCATGGTGGATTCATGTCAATGTACAGCAAAACAAATACAATATTGTAAAGTTAAAAAATAGAAAATAAACTAATTAAAAAAATAAATAAAATAGGAAAAAAAAAGAAGAATGAATCTGGAAGGACTGAAAATTCATAAAATGTTTGAAGCAGGGAAATGACTGGCTTATACTGCATTTTAAATGGATCAGAGAGGCAAAGAGTGGAAAATAGGAGGCTGCTAGAAAGAAGCCTGGGCTTCCCAGGTGGCGCTAGTGGTAAAGAATCTGACTGCCTATGCAGGAACTTAAGAGATGCGGGTTCCATCCCTGGGTCAGGAAGATCCCCTGGAGAAGGGCATGGCAAGAGCCTGGTCGGCTATAGTCCATGGGGTCGTACAGAGTCGGACGCGACTGAGGCGACTTGGCATGCATGCAGAAAGCAGCCTGTTGCAGCTCTTAAAGCAAGAAATGAGGAAGCTGTTATTTCAGATAAGTAAACTGATTTGCTCAAGGTCTGGAGCTGGTTAGCAGCAAAACTGGCTTCCCCACCTCTGCCCAAACACTTTTTCTTACCTACAAATTTATTATTCACCACTTAAAACTTGCAGTATCTGTAAGAGGATTTCTATTGTAATGGTGCAGTGGTATAATGATGTTGAAAGTTGTGGACAGGTCCAACTGGATAATACTATTTCAGCAGGATTTTTGCATTTTGTCAGTTTTAGGGGGATATAATTTGAGCATTGTTATATTAAGGATCAATTTTACTTGCAAGTTGGCAAATCAAAGAAACTTACAGAAGCTGTTGAACTGGTTTTTCTTTAGTTTATTTTTTAAGTTAAGAAAGACATAATTAACTAGATGATTATTTCTCAAAAATATTCCTATCTTTACATTTTTCTGGAGATATTCTTTCTCCCATGAAACTCTCTGGCTATAAGGCCAGTGACTACTTTTCTTCTATTCCAACCACTGATGATTACAAACATCCTGTCTCCTGCCCCTCTTCATTTCTCAATTCTTATCCCTCCTTTCACTTCCCCTCTGTATTATAGCTACCAGCTGCCAAGAATGTGGATTAGGTCATTTGTAAAATTAGGCTTTCCTTTGCCACTCAAATCACTTCCTTAGTATACTGAAACTAAAAATTAATTATGGTTTTGTCTCAAAAAATTTACTTGGACTTACATTTTATTATTTAAAGTTCGGGGTAGCAAGAAACAGGTCTCAATATAAAGACAAGGCAGTAACTCTGAATCTTCATCTCCCAATTTCAGTTTCAAGCTGTTTTCATTTTCATAATGTATCTGGACACTCTTTAGTTTACTGATAATCAGTCTGTATTGCTCTACCTGAGAAGAACTTACTTGTAATTCTATGTAATTGCAATGAGTTTCTCTATAGAACTCCTACATGTCACAACTAATCCTCAGACATTTCCTCTAGGTGCTCAGTCACCTTAGAACACTTTATGGCCCAAAGGAACAAATGTCCCTTGTTCTTTGAAGCTGAATAATTCAGTTTCTCATTTCACTAGCAAAATTTTATTCAGACTATATATCAACTTTTCTTTTTTAAACTTAGCCAAATTTAATGGAAATCCAACCACTCATATTTCCTTGGGCTTCCTGCCCAGATTCCCCTAGATCTCGACCTAGGAAATGCACTAGTGCTGCTAAGACTCCAAGTCTTAAGTAAAAACAGCTCAAATAAAATTTTCAGGCTCACCACTTAAAAGCAATGAGATCCAGGTAACAGGAGAACTCACTGTTCTGAGGAATACTAAGAAGCCAGTGGGCTCAATGGACTCATACTCGTGTGGAGTGTCGGTCAGGGAAGATTCCAAGTATCTTCTGGTGGGTTATTGCTTGTATCTTGCCAGTTAACTACACCATGCATGTGAATGAAAAAGTTAATCAATAGTACATTTAAGAAAGAAATGGAAAACTTTATTCAAGCCAATCTGAGGGTTATAACCTCGGGAACAACCTTTCAGAAAGTTCTAAGGACTGTTCTGCCTATTAGAGATCAAAACACTGTTATATTTTTGAGACAAAGAGTTTTAGGACAAAATATATTGACAGTTTACACATGCCAGTACAAAGCGAGTGGTGAGTCATCACACCTCCTTACCAGATTGAGAAGGAAGGTTATCTCCCAGGGAGGCCTGATTAATGCAGATACACAATACTGAACATGCTGAAGGAGAGAGAAGAGGCCCAAATGGGCAGAGAAAAATTTTATGTTTAAATTTTTCTTGTCTGACTATAAAATAGGAATTTTATTTCATCACACGTCATTTTGTAGACAATCTGATTCCTCACACCTACAGCTGAAGATCCAATAGAACCATACTGGTGGGGAAAACCACATGGTCTTTCCATTAAGAAAGGGGGCTCAGATTCGAGATGCCTGTGTTGCTTTGACTGATGAGAATAGGCTAGTCTAACAGGGAAGAATGCTCAGGCCTGCATCCTAGACCTCAAGCAGCTCTGTAATATTAAGGATGAAATAGAAAATGGTGGAACCTCTTAAGACCCCTGAAAAACAAACCAGATTTCCTTCCCATGTTCCTCTCCCCCATCATTCTTTGCACAGTGCTGTACCAAATCCAGTCTCTCAAGGACCATTTTCCACAAGCAAATAATGAATGCATTAGGGCCTCAGTGTAGCTCTATAAATCTCACTAGGTTGCTGTACCCCATCTATGCATCATAGCATCAGTGATCCTCTGCTTAGAAAGCAAAAAAGAACAAAATATAAGCTTGAAAATTTACAGCTTTCCTTGCCAGACATATTTTGCCAAACATCCACTGGTAAATAACCAACTCAAAATATTGATTGACAAAGAAGTAAAAAATATCACATTCCCATAACTGCAGTTTACATTTAGTGAACCATCAAAATGGGCATGGGATAAATAGCACCATTTTTCTAAAAATGTTAACAAAGTTCAGTTCTGAAATGCAGTCCTCCCTTGCTATCAGTAGGTGATCAGTTCCAGGACCCCCACAAAATCCTTGAATGCTCAAATTTCTTGTATAAAATAGCAGAGTATTTGCATATAATCTACAAAATCCTCTTGTATACTTTAAATCATCTCAGTTATTTATTATACTTAATACAGTGTACATGCTATTAAAACAGTTTTCAGAACATGGGAAATTCAAGTTTTGCCTTTTGGAAGTTTCTGATTTTTTTTTTTCTAAAATTTTCTATGTATAGTCAATTGAATCCATGTAGAATCTGGATAGAAGGCCAGCTGTACCTAAAACAGAAATAGTATTAACGCAGTTTTCTTATGAAGTAATTTTTAATGAAGTGGAACTAATTCAAGTCATGTCTTCTGGGGATAAACATGGGCAGCAACAAACAAAAAAGGTGGGAGAAAACAAACATGACCTTGATGTCTCCCTGAAAGTCCGTAATCTCCACATCTGTTCTTTTCATCCTCTGGTGATATTACTTTTCTGTTTATTTTGCTATTGTAATTCTAAACACATGTAGTTTCCTGAGCGATTACCCTCTCAAAGTTGGTCTACGCCTGTTCTTTCTTACCTCACAAAAAGTAAAGAAAAAAAAAAGTGTGTGCATGTGTGTCCTATTGTGAATGTTAAGTCACTAATGTAAAAAAAATTTCTAAATTTCCAAAAAATATATTTGAACATCACAGAAGAATTTAGTTTAGAAGATAAAATGTTTGGTATATATTTTCTCTGTAATGTACTACTATGCTTCCATGATGATATGCATTATTAAGATAAAATTATACTATTCCTGAAATTAAAACTTCTGCTCCTATTCTGTTTGATTGAAGTTTTCAAATAATGATCAAATTACTTTTTATGATAAACTTTTGAAAAAATTGGGACAATGATAAACTTGACAGTGTTTAAGATTCTGTATAGTTAGTTATAAGTTCTAAGATACTTTCAAGATAGTGATTTTAAAAGATGATACTTAGGGTGCTCTACAGGTAGGTGTACACTAAGCTACATATATACATTCACTCTAAGAAAAATCACAAAGCACTCAGTATTTTTTAAACATAAAAATGAAAACTTTAATTAAAATCAGTGCTTTTGAAATACTAACTGTGGATAATTTGAAATGAATAAGACATAAACACAGAAGTGTCTGTGACTAAAGAAAAAAGAAATAATTAACTTAGGTCAAATTTTATGAAATGTTAACATTAACTGAAGCTAGAAAAAAATTAGGTTTTTGAGAAATACCTTGAGAAATGTTTAATAATAAAAATATATTTTCTGAGGATTTATTAATGTTTACAGAAAATTTGTGTATGTAAAAATATCTGTAGCAGCACACTCACATTTTTTGTATATATAATCAGATCATTTACTATTGGAGAGGAAAGACATGGCAACTTGTATTCTGTTATGGGTGTTAAACATGAACTAATAATATCTGTCAGTTACATGCCAGGAAAGGGGAGTTGGGGAAAAAATTTTTAGATTGTAATTTAAACTTGTCTATTTATTGAATTTTTTCCAAAGACTTTGTAATGACTGTTTCTGGTACTGGGTTCCCTTTAGTGTTTAAAAAGGGCATTCCATTGGTCTGGATAATAGAAAAAACAAGGATTTTAGAGTGTCAGGAAAACATGTCTTTACCTAATGGTTTTTCCACTTATATTCTGTGATTTTACACAAGTTACTCAATTTCCTTGAGACTAAATTTCCTCAATTAAAAAATGGAGAGACTATGACTTACCTCTCAAGGTATAATGCCTGGGATACAGTCAGTTCTTAATCAGTTCATTCATTTAAGCAGTGTTTATTTTGTGTTTCCTATGCACCAAACATCACACTCAGTTCCAGAGAATATGAATAAAATATAAAACCCCTGCCTTCATGAGGGTTAGGTTAGTCAGGAGTGATGACTCACTTAACTCGAATGCCTAACTTTTCTTAGAAAGCATACTTTGAAATGGAAAGAATAAACTATTGGTGTAAATGTTTGGGAGGAAATTAACTTATGCTTCCACTTGAATTCACAGCAAAGTATCTTTTACTTATACATCAGAGAGAAGAGAGCAAGAGAACGACAGTAATGTCTACTAACAAGGTGGTTTTAAGGATTAAAGGGATAACAAATATAAAACACCTGCCTCATACTAGAGATTAGATTCCTTCTCCTTCTATTTCACTATCTGTCACATTCTTATTAACATTCTAAATGTGATAATTAGAGTGCTTGAAACAGAAGCAATGAGAGAAAGTTAAGGAGAATACTGGGATTTCTAGGCAAGTGGCAGCAAAGTGCCAAGGAATTTTTGAAAGGGAGGCGAACCAAAGGTGTACAGAAGATCTTCTTTGACAGGGGCACTTTTAAGAATTAAGGAGATTTGCCCTTAAGAAAATGTGCCAAAATATACCGTTTTAACCGCAATTCCAAGAGGTGCATGGATCCAAGGTCAAGAACCCATGAAAGTACATAACCTTTACGGTGAAAATGTGGGAAAATTTACTTAACCCACAACACTAGAATTCTGGATGATTAGATTTATTAGATAATAAAAGCCATAAGGTGCTACAATGAGATACCCATGGCATCATAGCTTTTAGAAATGTGCAAAATTCTCATTTTTTTGGAGCTATTTGAAAATAAGAGAGAGTTTGGATAACATCTCACAGTTTCTTCAAACTGTGATGTGTTCAAATTAAAAACACTGTATGTAATATGTCTTCTTATTAGCCTGAACATAGAATATGACCATTAAAATAGCATTAAAGTAACATTTCTCTGACTAGTCCTCCAACTGCCACTAATTCATTTAGAAAAATTTTAGGGCTTGGCTGCGCTCTCAAAAAGTTCTATATGCTAGTGCTTTCCGAAGTTTTAAAATAACACATTCCTTCAAGAATACATGTAACATAAGAATATTAATTTGTTTAGAAATTATGGTGTGCTCCTGTACTAATTCCAAAAAAATGACTGACTATATGCAAGAAAAGAATTAAGATGAAATAAATGAAATATAAATAGATATTCTAAAAGCTTCTTCCCCAGTGAGGTCATCTTACATCCTTCCAGGGGTTAGTGCCACACTTTGTAGACTACTATACAATGTCCTTCCTTAAGCAAAGAACCTTTATTCAGTCACAAGAGAAAAAAGGAAGGAACTTTTTACTGGGGACAGGGGATAGAGAGGAACTTAACTGGATTTGCACTGTCACCCATTTTTACTAGTTACATCAATGAGAAAAGAGTCCTGGGTGCCAGGAGATGTATCGGTCCTCCTGCAGAACTTGGGCAATCCCTCATATCTTTTCATCTGTTTCCTGTTTTGCAAAATGGACAGTTACTCTCTTGTATAACTGAATGGGTTGCTGTGATGATCAAATGGACTGCTGCTGCTGCTAAGTCGCTTCAGTCGTGTCCGACTCTGTGCGACCCCATAGACGGCAGCCCCTCAGGCTCCGCCGTCCCTGGGATTCTCCAGGCAAGAATACTGGAGTAGGTTGCCATTTCCTTCTCCAGTGCATGAAAGGGAGAAGTGAAAGTGAAGTTGCTCAGTCGTGTCCGACTCTTAGCAACCCCATGGACTGTAGCCTACCAGGCTCCTCCGTGATCAAATGGACTATATGAGTATATTTTCTTGAGGTGTTGACATGGGAGATATGTTAGGCTCTTAATGTCCTGTCTCTCTGGTCCTTATAGTAATTCTTCTGGGTAGAAATTATTTTACCCACTTCAAGATGGGTGAATTGTTGCTCACAGAGTTTATGTTCAAAGTGCCTCACTATAAAGAGCTTAGCTGGGATTTAATTGCAAAGCACTTGACATCATGCTGCCTTTCAAACTAAAGTTCTAATTCCATTTATTGGGTTTCTCAAGGTTGGGGATGTCTAATCACTAGATTCTTCATCACACTGAGCTCAATAGTAAGCTCAGTAGACTTTCAAAAACAATTGCTTAATGAATGAAAATAATAGTCACCTTAAACTCTAAATACAAGGTCATCTAATGATATTGAAGCTAGTGATAAATTCAAAAGGTCCATTTCAGTATCTTTTCTTACTTCAGTAATTGAACACAAGTGACTGCTTAAAAATAAGACATCTTGTATTAAATGTATTTAATTCAAAAACAGGTCCTTCAAGTTTAATTTTTAAAATATTTATGTTATCTCTGTAGATATAAATATATACCTAGATGTTGGTCACTACAATTGATATTTATAGATGACTTAAATTATACTAGTTTTCAGGAGCACTTCTCAGAAACTAAATCAAGACTATGATCTGCAGGTCTCTGCATATTGAATATAAATTAGAAGTATTCTTAGGTTTGTGGCTGTGGTTGGTGTTCACAGGGCCCACTGATATTTATAATCTTCCTTTTCCTCCAGACTGCCTTTTTCTCAACTCAGTGTCTTTTGTTCTTGCTTCTTCCTTCATTTAATAAACCCTCTTTTATCCTTTCTAAAAATCTATATGTTTATTTATCAGTAATACTCCCATGTTTCCCTCATTAACTCTGTGCAATTCATACCATTCTCTCATGACTGAACACCTCTATAATTTTTCTCAGAAGCATAGATGCATGTATGCATGTATATATAGAGGGAATGCAATAAACTTTGACTGCTATTAGTGATTTTAGTTTTTCTATCTTATGGTAGGTTAATACTGCTGCTGCTGCTGCTAAGTCACTTCAGTTGTGTCCAACTCTGTGTGACCCCAGAGATGGCCACCCATCAGGCTCCCCCGTCCCTGGGATTCTCCAGGCAAGAGTACTGGTGTGGGTTGCCATTTCCTTCTTCAAGGCATGAAAGTGAAAAGTGAAAGTGAAGTCACTCAGTCGTGTCCGACTCTTAGTGACCCCATGGACTGCAGCCTACCAGGCTCCTCCATCCATGGGATTTTCCAGGCAAGAGGACTGGAGTGGGGTGCCATTGCCTTCTCCAGGTTAATACTGATGAGGCTAATTGAGATTAACAGAGTGGTAGACTTTGACTACAGGCTTTTCTCTTGTTTTCTTTTCCTCTAGGAATCATAAAAATCTCGGGTTTGGACTTGATCTTAGATGCCATACTTCAGTAAAACTACACAACCTGTGATTCAATTCTCTAACCAATATGCCTATATTCCAAACTCCTCCCCACTTCCTTACCCCCATAATAGTTCCAAAATATCATGTATCCTTGACTTGCTCCTTGCATTGAGAGACTTCCTATTAAAACAGAATGTAAAAGCCTTAAAAAGAGAGATATGACTTTTTTTAAAGCTCCACAATAAAACTGAATTGTTTCATTATTTAATCTCAAGTCAATTCTGAGAAAATTCAAGCACTTTTTCAACAGAGTGACAACATAATTTCACAGTGCTTTACAGAAACGCTGGGCTGATCATAGAGACAGTATAGGTTAGCAACTTTTCAAACCAAATTTCTCAATGCAGTTTTCTATCTCTTTACTTTAGACTGTATGAAAGCATGATTTCATATAGGAATGACAATGAATTTCATTATTCTAGTTTACAAACTATCTTCTTCTTGTACAGAATCGCATTGAAAGAGATCTATTTTAGAGATTTTTAGATGCCACCATTGTCACACACCCATGCAAATTACCATGTGGAAAGAATGTTACTCTTATTAATAAATTCTATCAATATGTGGTTTAGACTCAAGGCTAAAACTGTGTTGACACTTTACCCCAGATTTAAGTAGTCTTTATGATTTTTTTTTAATTGATTTGACTGTCTTGGGTCTTAGTTGCAGAATGTGGGATCTTCAATCTTCCTTTGGCATACAGGATTTTTTTTTTAGTTGATACAAACTTTTAGTTGCTGCATATGAGCTCTTAGTTCCCCCACCACGGAATGAACCTCTGCCTATCCCTCTTGGAGACCCTTTGCCACATGGCAGGAACAGAGCAGAACATCCTCTCTATGTGGTAGGTTGAGATAAGAGATGACGGCAAGGGACTGAGTTGAGGATCCTGTCTCCCAGACTTACCTCTTACATACTCAGTCATACTCTCTGCAGAGGAGGTAATTCTAGCAGTACCATGCAGGATAGACTGGAGGGCAAATGAAAGCAGCAGAGACACCAGGCAAAGGGTTATTTCAATGCCTTTAACTTTTTTTTTTTTATCCTATGTGAAAATAAGGAAATAAAAGACTCCTGATGGGGGCTGAAATTAAGGTTTTTTCTCTTGCCTTATTAAAGTGCTCGACTCCAAGATGTGTCAAGTATATATATTGGCATCTGGATTTCAGATAAGAGGAAAAATCTCTTTGCCCAGTTTTATAATTGCTCCTTTGGGGACCATCTATTGGCTGATTCGTCAATCCTATGCCCTTTGGAATTGTTCTTTTCTTTGGTCGTCACTTATTGGTTCAGGAAGCACCAGCAGGTTCATTACATTACATTATAGCCCACTCTGTGTTGAGAGGTAGGATGGAGAAGAAAGAGCACAAGACATGGACAGAGAAACTGTGCTCCAAGTTCCATCTCTGCCCCTGATGTAGGTTGCTGCAGGACTACCATCAGTTTGTTCAATCCTCACTGTATACACTCCCCTCGGAAATGCAACTTTTCTGCTCCTTCCATAAAGAGACTGAGTCAAATTTTCTGCCCCTTGAATCTAGACTGGGTCATGCTTTGATAAATGTGACAAAAGCAGAGAATCAGGCAGTACTTGCACTTTGGGTTTTGCCCTCTCTTGTCCCTGGGCATTCCTTCTGCCAGCACGTGAACAAGTCTAGGCTGCTGACTGGAAGATGAAACTGCATGGAGTGTGATTCCAGTTGTTTCAGTGGGGTGGTTTCTAGCACCAAAAACCAACTCTCTGATTCTCTTGGACATCAACTGGGTGTTCAACAATTCAGTTCAATTCTGATACTAATTACCTACTCAAATTTAGTGAAGACCCCACAGCTTAATTAAGAGCTGAGTCCCACGAAACTATCTCCCACTTCAGCCACTAGCCACAAGTCCCACATCTCCTGTCCTTCTCACTGACTGGCTATAAATCAGGGTTCCCAGGACACTTTCCCAAGATTTGACAATTTACTAGAATGGCTCACAGAATTCAGGAAAATACTGCTCACATTTACTGAAAAGGGAAACTGATGAACATCTAGATGAAGAGGTCAAGATCTGGAAGGATCCTAAGCACGGGTGTTACTGTCTCTGTGGAGATGAGGTATACCACCCCTTTGGCACATGGAAGCTTACTAAATCTCGTTGTTTAAGAGTTTTTATAAAGCTTAACCTCTTCCTTCTTAGAGGTTGGTAGGTGGGGCTGAAAGCTCCAACCCTCTAATTATTTGTTCTTTTGGTGACTAGACCGACCCATCCTGAAGCTATCTAGGGGTCCCATCCTAAATTACCTCATTAGTAAAAATTCTGATACGATATAAAGGGGTTCACTAGGAGTAACAAAAACACTTCTATTAGGAAATTCGAAGTGTTTTAGGATCTCTATACCAAGAACTCGGGAACAAAAACTAAATATATTAATTATACTAACACACTGAGTCATTTTACAGTCCCAGCCAAGACCCCAAGCAAATGAATGAAGGCACCCTAGACCATTAAGTCACAGCCAAGTGTACCCGGATCCAAAGTATCATCAGTCAGCCACAGGATGAGGAGAAATAGAAAATGCTTGTTGTTTTAGGCACTAAGTTTTAGGGTGGCTTGTTACACAACAAAAGCTAATATAGCACATTATCAGCCATGAAGACAAAGTGAGAAAATAGTTCTAATAAGACCATGAGAACGGTGGTTGCTGTAATTCAGAATCAACTTAATCTTGAGCTTTCTGAGAGCCAAGGAAAATCAAAGCAAGATGGGTTATAGTGTTCCCATTATTTGAGAAAATAAGTAAATAAATTCTGAGAGGTGACCAACATTTTGCTGATCAGAAAAAGGCAAATGCTATGTCATTATTAACAAGATACATAATACCATAACACGTAAGAGTGTCTTCACATTTATAAGCAAAATAAAAAAATTCCTCATTTGATTTTCTTACATTGATCCTCCATATAAGTCAAGATAATCTAACATCTGAAAACCCAGCTTAGTAAACCCTAAAGGAAGGAAAGATCAACATGTTTATAAAACTAACTGGAATTTTTCAAAACATATTTTTGCAAAGAGCTGGGTATAAAGGTAAGTCTTTAGATGTGGAAGGATTTTTTTTTTTTAATTTTTTAACCACACCCCACCAACTACCACCCTTGCCATTCTTTTGTAATACAGCCACTCTTCATAAAATGTTAAGTTCTTATCTAAATATCTTTTCACTTGGTCAAGAGCCTCACTAGATTACTTAAATATTTTAAACTTAAAAAAAACTGTTTTCCTATAGAATGCATAATAAAGTGAATATGTTAATTATGAAATGTTCAGCACATGAATGAAATTTGAATTCAAATTTCAGCTTTGCTTGTGTTATTTTTATCATTATCAATTGCTCGTATTTCCTTGATCTATATAAATATATTCTATTTACTGAACCTAAACTGTGAGCCACGTACTATGCTAAGTGATCTATGTGTTTTAATTTGTTCAATCCTTTCAACTGTCTTGGAAGGTAGACATTAAATGCTTTGTTCTAACCTGATCCCTTGATTATAGGTGAAAGCTTTCATTGAAACTGCACAGAAAGTTGAGTCTTAAATCAATGAGGAAAGTTTTGGAAAATACTGTATTTAAATACAAATCAAATTACATCCCTACTACATGCCACATACTAAAATTTGTGAAGGATTTAATGGAGGAATTAAATGTAAAATTAAGCCATAAAAGTAGGTTATTTATCTCAGGATAAAGAAGAACCATATATCACACAGAAATTAAGAAAGTTACAAAGAGAAATATCAATAGGAAAATAGTTGAGTATACATAATGAAATAATGCTTACAATTTCTTTCCTACAGGAGTATAAGCATTACTGGACAGAGTTGAGAGGAACTACACTTTTCTTTTACACTGACAAAAAAAGTACAACAGTAAGTAAATATGTTCAGCTGATTCAATTTTTTTTCCAATAAATACTTGTCATATAGTCTGTTATTCATTTTTTGCCTTCTGAAAGTAAAGATGTGCTAGTATAACCAATTGAAATAAGAACATTTATATCTATGATCTATGGTTAAATTTCCTGGGCAACTCAGAAGGTATTAACTCATGTTTTTAACTTTGAATTCTTTTCTTTCTGAGCCTGATAACAAAAACTTAGTTGAGAAGTGAAAATTTTAGCTAAACATCTGGATTCAAATTGCCTACTACCAAGTGATGGCTTTAATTTCCCCTACTTTTAGTCTTGCTGTAGCATGTATTTATAATCTGAAGGGAACTAGATGATCCCAAAGCCTGGTAACATACAGTATGTCACAATTTAAATTTTCTAGAAAGACACAAACAAACCCCATGAGATAGGACTTTGAAGAGCTCAATCATGAAGATAACAATAAAGAAATTCTGAGATTATTTATTTGTATTAATTCCAAATAATTGATTTATATTTCAATTTATCCACAAAAAAAATGAAAACGGTGCATTTCATTTTTTCCACAAATAAAATGTAGCAATTAGTAGCAAATGCATGCCTACCTTGGAACGCTATGCTTATGAGATTTTATAATGCAATAACTTATTTAAATATAAATATTTTAGACCATGGATGCAGTAGCCCACACTTCTGTAACATGGTTATCAAATGACTAGATTGAATGAAAGATACAGAATAAGAGTTTGTGTGATGTATCTTACCTGCAGGCATTTCAGCACCATTAATGGTAAACTAACCAGAAGTCATTTAAAAAAACAAACAGAAAACAAACTTAAAATGGTCATCTTTCACCAGATTTCTTGATAGAGATAAGATTTATATAGAGGTTTTTTCAAATATCATAAAATAAATTTTAACAAAATTAATTTCTCTGTCTTGTCTCCAAATTCCCACTGATGTCAGTGAAAATAAAAAAGACCTTGACCTAAACCTTGTACAATACATGTATGTGAGGGAGTTAATAGTTACTATTTACTTACTCCGTGGCAAGAGAGGTACAACTTAGTGATTGGGAGCATGGTCTTTAGTAAACTACTGGTTTTTGTCCCAGCCCTGCCCCTGTTCACGGTGCCATTTTGGGATCTTGGGCTATTTACCTAACCCCTCTGTGTCTCAGTGTATCAGATAGGGTACTGGTAGGAAACTGATGACCTCTCAAATTAGGTAATTCAAAGATAGTTTAATGAAGATACTATATTCAAAGCAGTGGACAGGAAGTAGGAAAACCACAAGGATAGTATAGAACCTGAGGCTCTGTAACAGTGCCCATTACCACACCTCTGAGGAGAGGAAAGAGAAGGAGAGTACTGAGAGAGCGGAAGACTGCCTTGAAAAGAATGTGATCTTTGACAGAGGAAGAAATTGTACAGAGTAATAAACATCCGACCTCACTCTCCTTGTTCTTTTGATCTCCTGCCAATGTTCACCAGAGTTCCAGCCCAATAGAAGTCAGAGGTGAAGGAAGCCCTTCATCTTGTCCAGAGAGTTCCTGCTCCTGGTGCACAGTGTTAGATGGTGAAGGAATAAAAGTGACTCTAAAGAAGCAAATGAAAGATCTCCAACATAATCAGTTTCAAATCAAAATTAGGATGGAAACAGTAGCCCATCTCATAAAGTTCCCCTCCCCCAAAATTAAATGCAATAGTAAGTGAAAGGACTAAAGACAGTCTAAAGACTTAAGAGAGTAGCTGGCATATAGTAAGCATTTAAGCATTTTACCTATATTATCTCATTTAATTTTCACAACCACCCTGCAGAGTGGGTACTATTTTAATCCCAACTTTCTAGATGAGAGCTGTCAAATTTAAGATTAAAAAACTTGTACATGATCAGAAAGCAAATGAAAGGGGTATAACCCAGATGTTGTTCTTGAGCCAGCATTCTTAACCATGACCCATGAAGAGACTGTGGAACAATGAAATTCTGTGGAATTGCCCATCCACCAGTTTTGTTAAAAGAGGATGTGGACTTTTGGGGAATTTTTTCAGTGAAAGTTTAGGGGAAAGCACAGAGATAGAACAAATAAGATCCGTAGATACTTAGCCTGTAAGAAGGGAATAGAAGCAATGACAAACCTAGAAAGCGTATTAAAAAGCAGAGACATTACTTTGCTGACAAAGGTCCATATAGCGAACACCATGGTTTTTCCAGTAGTCATGTACGGATGTGAGAGTTGGACAATAACAAAGGCTGAGTGCCAAATAACTGATGCCTTCAAACTGATGTTGGAGAAGACTCTGGAGAGTCCTTCGGACAGCAAGGAGATCAAACCAGTCAATCCTAAAGGAAATCAGTCCTGAATATTCATTGGAAGGACTGATGCTGAAGCTGAAGCTCCAATACTTTGGCCACCTGATGCAAAGAGCTGACTCAGTAGAAAACACCCTGATGCTGGAAAAGGTTAAAGGCAGGAGGAGAAGGGGGCGACAGAGGATGAGATAGTTGGACGGCATCACTGATTCAATGGACATGAGTTTGAGCAAACTTCAGGACGTGGTGAAGGACAGGAAAGCCTGGCTGGCTGCAGTCCGTGGAGTCACCGAGTCAGACACAACTGAGTGACTGAAGAACAACAAGAAGGGAAGAATTTAAAGCTGCCTTTAAACATTTGAAAGACTGTCAGGGGTCATGTGAAAAAGTCACTGAATCTGTTTAGTGTTATTCCAGGGGAGAGGGACTAGTTCCCATGGATGGAAACTGTCTAGGGAAAAACTGTAGCTTAATACAAGAAAAACCTTGCCCTAGGCAGAGCTGTGGAGGATGTAAGTTTCATGTTGTTCAAGATGTTCCAACACAGGCTGGATGACTGCATGGAGGAATACCCTGGGGGAGATTCAAGCATCAGAGGGCAGCTAGATTAGACAGATGGCCACTAAGACTCCTTCAATACTACAGTTAAAAGCAAAAGATAGACTCCTTTCTTCTAATCAGTAGATAAGCTTATGATACTTTATCTAACTCCACCATTTCTTCCTCTGTTGCTTCCTCCTTTAGCTTTAGATAATTTATCAGAAAAAGATTCTGTGAAATTTAAAAATTTTGTCCCCCTTCCCTTATACCTCTGCTTCTATTTTTAATTGTTCTTTGTTCATTGAAGGTAAATAGATCAACTCAGACTTACCCTCAACCACATCAATACAGGAATAGCTCTGGAAAAAAATTCATTTCCTTATTTTTATGCCTTACCTTATTCAGAAAACTAGAATAAGTATACTTACAAGAATATAATAAAATAAATTATACTGGGCATAACAGAGAGGAAAGTAAAAGGAGATAAAAAGCAGTCAAGAATGAGAGGGATTAGCAAAAAGTTATACCTAATGTAGTAATACCTGATAAGATTAGAGATGGTCAGAGCAAGTCTGGTCAGCTGCATACAGACCGGTCCACACAGACTAACTGCTCAGAAGGAATGTTTTTATTATACTAGAACAAGATAGAAATGTCTTAATAGGATCCTTATGACCAGCAGCGTGTCAATCCTGAATATTCATTTGAAGACTGATGCTGAAGCTGAAGCTCCAACACTTTGACCACCTGATGCAAAGAGCGACTCATTGGAAAAGATCCTGATGCTGGGAAAGATTGAGGGCAGGGAGAGAAGGGAGTGACAAAGGATGAGATGGTTCAGTGGCATTACTGACTCAGTGGACATGAGTTTGAGAAAACTCTGGAAGACAGTGAAGGACAGGGAAGCCTGGCATGCTGTAGTCCATGGGGTTGCAAAGAGTCTAACACAACTGAGCGACTGAACTAAGCTGAACCAGTAGCATTTGTTAAGTGCTGAAAAATGGCTTTCCAGGAAAAATTATATATGAACATATATATTTATTATAGATATTACTGATACAGAGAATGTGTAATACACAGTTAAAAAGTAAAATACATACTCTTTACTAACTTCCATATAGGCAATTAATTCTCACAGAATACTTTCACTGATTTTTCTGAACCTGTATCTGTAGCCAATTATTATTCAATTATGATTTGACAAATGGAGTTGTTTTCCAATCTGCTGTTTCCCTAATATTTTTATTGTCATTAAATATGATATTTGACATGAATGTTGGCCAATGTTTTTGTTTACATTAATGAGTAAGAGGCAAGCAAAGCAATAATTATGTATGTAAGAATGTCACCCATTTGTCAATGACGTGAGCAACATCTTTGTTGAGTGAGATAATGATTTTTGAATTATGGAAGAATATTGTGTCATTTTTTGTTCTGTTTACAGTCAAAAAGCTTCAGAGACAGCAAACTTTAAAATTTCATCTGCAGTACTGACATTTTCCCCTTCACTTTCTGAAGTTTAGATCAGCAAACTGTGGTCTTTGAGCCAAATTTAGCCTATAGCTTGTTTTTGTATAGTCTATGAGCTAAGAATATTTTTCACATTTTTAAAGTGTTGTTTAAAAAAACAAATAAGCATTTGCAACAAAAACTATACATGGACCACAAAGCCTAAAACATATCCTATCTAGCCTTTGTAGAAAAAGTTTGTGGGCCCCTTGGACAATTAACAAAACAAAACCTAAATCAAACCTTAATTTGTTGTTGTTTTTGTTTAGTCGCTCAGTTGTGTCTGACTCTTTCGAAACCCCATGGACTGTAGCCCACCAGTTTCCTCTGTCCATGGGATTTTCCAGGCAAGAATACTATAGTGGGTTGACATTTCCTTCTCCAGGGGATCTTCCCAACCCAGGATTGAACCTGAGTCTCCGGCACTGCAGGCAGATTCTTTACTGCTGAGCCACCAGTAAGGTTTGCCAATTTTCATGGTGTAAAAACTCTCACCATGACTAATATCACCCTATTGATGTTATTTCACTGTACATGGGGTTGGAAAGAAAGGTTCAGCAGCACACCATCACAGTACATTTATAGCATTTTCACTACACAGAAATGAAGATATAAATAAATACAAGAGCAAAGAGAATGCTATATATTAGGGTTGGCCAAAACGTTCTTTCACATTTTTCCGTAAATCTGAACAAACATTTTGGCCAACCGGATAGTAATATAACTAGGAAAACAGGAGTTTTGAATTTTAATTACACTTGTTGCTAATATGATTTATTTAATTTTATGTTTATATAATTTATTTTTTAATAATGGCTATGCTTAACAATTGGCTTGCAAAATTCCTGAAAATTTCTCAACTGGCTTTCACAAAGTATGAGCCAGTTGAATCCACCACCACATAATACATTTTCCAATGCTTTCTGGGTTGGGAAGGGGTGCCACGCACAGCTGAAAGCCAGGATACCATGCCAAGTACAAATATGTTGAAATGAAGATATTATTTATTTTCCTTCCTGCTAGAATTAATATCAATATATCTTACTCACGAAGTAATTTAATGAGATTTCCCTTTATCTTTGCAGTATGTTGACAAGTTAGATATAATAGACCTTACATGTCTTACTGATCAGAATTCAACTGAAAAGAACTGTGCAAAATTCACCCTTGTTTTGCCAAAAGAGGACGTACAATTGAAGGTGAGTGACAAGAAATTAGTCTAAAACAAGTCATAGTTATAAATAGCATTCACCTCTTCAAAATCTTAAAAGGAATTAAAGAGGAATTATATGAGGAGCACCAAGTCCCATATTTTGTTAACATTTCTTGTCTTTTGCCAAGAACCACAGTTTTCTAAATAAGGATTTGAAAGGGCACATTCCCTGTTTAGTATACAAGCACATTGAAACCATATACTTCTGTCCTCTGGCAAAGTCAGAAATCCATCCCACCTGGTGTTTTTAGAAAGTTGTTCTCGAATTGGCATCTAGGAACTCGGCATTCACTGAGTTCCCAGATGATTCTGAGACATGTTCAACATGATATATGTTTGGAACCACTGAAGTAGACAAACTCATATTTCACAAATTGAGAGACATTCTGCTGGGCAAATGGCCTATGTTAATCAAGAATACCAGTGTAAGAAAAGCCAAAGAAATACTGGACACCTGTTCACGTTTATGGAGACTATGAAGTCAAGACAACTAAATGCAAAGTGTGATACTGGATTGGATACTGGATCAGAAAACAAAACAAAAGCTATAAAGAACCATTAGAAAATTGAATGAGAATTATTAGATATACACAATTTGTGAAATATGGACTTAATCTTGTAAAACTTTAAACTTTACACAGGCAGAGATCTGTGTGTTAAACTTACCACTGCATACCAGTACCTATATAGGAAAAGGTTTTATTCTTGAATTGACATTGAAAGTGAGTCAGTGAAAGTCAACGAACAACTGCAACATAGAGAATTAACTTACAATTGAATAAGATGTAGTTGGATTTAATCTTGAAAGTGCTGGTCCTTTAGCTTCAGTGTACCAGAAATCACTGGTACTCAGGAAATGTGAGATCCCATTCCCAAGCCCAGGCCTCTGAATCTGCGTTTTAAGCAAGCCCCGTGGATAATTCTGATGTGGCATTTAGAGTATAACCTTGGAGTCAGATGCCCAGACTTGAACTCTGGTTGTTTTATTTGTTAGTGTGTAATTATAGGCAACTTACTTAACCTCTTTATTGCCTTGGTTTCTTCATCCAGAAGTAAGTCTTGACTCAGATGTAACCCTCTTACGGAGGCCTACCTGGACCACTTTATTAAAATTGCTGCTGTTTTCCCTCTCCCCTCACCACTAATGGCATTCCCAATCTCTCTTAATCTTGCTCTACTTTTTATTTTCTTATTTATTTCCACTTGAAGTTAAAACATTTACTCACAATTATGTTTATTATTTAGTCCTTACTAGACCCTAAACTCTATGAGAATAAGGAATTTTGTTTTATTCTTAGGTGTAAACTAGTATATAAAAGGGCCTAGCACTTAAAGACACTCAATGAGTATCTATTAAATGAATAAATCTGTAAAATGAAATTAAAAAAGAAAGTCATTTTTTTGCACAATTGCCATGATTAAATCAGTTAATATAGATGAAATGCTCAGAACAGTAGCTGCCACTTAATAAATGTTGGCTGTATCAGTAATATTCAGAGCTAAGAATTGGAAGCTTTTAAGGAAACTTACTACTTGGTTGCCTCAAACTTAAAGCCAGTCAGTGTTAAATATCAGTAGGGGGAGTAACCGTGAACTGACAACTGCAGAAATAAGTGTGCTAACACTGACATTTTTTCAAATTAAATAAATATGTGCAATTTTACTTGTTTAATAAGCAAACAGATTAAAGCTATGTACTTCTGTCTTCTGACAAAATGAAATGGTATGGAAATATTTCATAACATATACACAATAATGGTTCTAAGCAAAAAGGAAATTGAATTATTGCTTAACTGATTTTAAGTGGTTTAAAAAATACTTGACTTTTTAAAACTTTGTGCTTCAACAGAAGACTATGCATTTTGTCAATCTTGCTGGGTATTGAGGGCTTACATATTTGGGGTCTTATAAAACAGTCATATGAAATTCTAAAGTTATTCTAAGTTAATAAAAGTATTAATGTTCATAGTTATTCATGTCTTTTTCTCTTTGTCCTTACCTGTTTTTGTTTTCATCTTTAGACAGAGAATACAGAAAATGGGGAAGAATGGAGAGGCTTCATTCTTACAGTAACAGAGGTAGGAAGGACATTATTTTTGATTGACTCACTCATTTGACAAATATTTACTGACTGAACACTTACTATGAGCCATGATGACTGAAGGGATTGATGTTATAGTAATTGAAAAGTACAGATATAAACCTTTACACTTACTCACGAAATTTTTATTTTTAGTGGGTGAATGAAAAGGAGAAAATAAGCAAGAAAACAAACAAGAAAATTTAAAATTGTGATAACCATTATGAAGAAAATCAACAGGGCAATGATTCTAGCTGGTGAATAACAGGTGGTCAGGGAGATCTACTTTTCAGTCTTATCCTCTAGACACAGCGGTCCTTTGTGTATTCTGATATTCAGAGCTACATGGCATCTTCTAAAATATTTTCCAGCTCTTTTTTATTCATTTAGTACATATTTATAAAATGCAGAGATGGATTTTATGAATGTGCTGTGCTCAGTTGCTCAGCCACGTCTGACTTTTTGCAGCCCCATGGACTGTAGCCTGTCAGGCTCCTTTGTCCATGGAATTTTCCAGGCAAGAATACTAGAGTGGGGTGCCATTTCCTATTCCAGGGGATCTTCCCAATCTAGAGATGGAACCCGTGTCTCTGTTGTCTCCTGCATTGGCAGGCAGATTCTTTACCACTGGGAAGCCCCAGATTTTATGAATAACACAGGCAATATGACAGGGACAGACTATCAAAATGAAAAGTGACCTTTCAACATTTTTTTAGTGAGTCTTAAGACAAAGGGAAGCTTATCTGTTCAACTCTGTGGCATCTTATCTGAGACAAACAGTAAGATCTACCTACGAACAGTTATAGTCAACTGTTTGCAGCGAGATAAATACCATTATTTTAAATAAATCCACTAAGAAACATGAGGTACTTTGAAAACCAACTCCCTAAAGGGCACCATGTTTTCTAATACTCTTAGAGGATGTGAAAACTTCCCATATTTATTAGGGTCAGATAAAGACAGACTTTATCCAAAGTTAGCTTCTAAGTAAAGGCTTTACATTCACATGAAATAAGCACTGTACTTTACAAAGATGATGGATGCTGGTTCTTTCAGCCAAAAACAAATAAAAGTTGGAGGTTCAACTACCACATAGGAAAGTCACAGGAAGCTAGAAGAGTGGGATTGTTAGAGATGTAAAAGGAGTATTGACTTGAGGGGAGGGAGAAGGTCTTAGGGGAACTGCATTCCCTCCCTCTGTTGTGGAAAGTCATTGCTGTGTGTGTGGTCTGGAACTTCTTACACTGGAGTACAATATCCCGAAGGTATGTGGTTAGGCATCAAGGAATACACTAAAACTACTGGGAAAAAACTTGGGTTACATTTTTCCTAGAACACTATATTTGACGTTTTGGCACAAAATGTGTGTTTTTAGTTTTTCCCCTGGGGTAAGGATAAAAAGCATTGTTTTTTTAATTAAAATGTGCAAAATTAAAATAAAATTCATGTGAACTTTCAAAAGGTGACAGTTTGCCTCAAATGTTGTGCTCTATGGTGGTGGTTTAGTTGCTAAGTCATGTCTGACTCTTATGACCCCATGGACTGTAGCCCACCAGGCTCTTCTGTCCATGGGATTTTCCAAGCAAGAATACTGGAGTGGGTTGCCATTTCCTCCTCCAGATCTTCCCAACCCAGGGATCAAACCTATATCTCCTCCTGCATTGCAAGTGGATTCTTTATCACTGAGCCACCAGTTGTGCACTATGTTCCCAGATCATTCCATGTATACATTCATACCATACTGTCTTTAGGGCAACTTTAGTAAAAGTTTCAGAAACATAGTCTATAGTTGAAAGTGCAGAGACATTGCTTTTGAATTAATTAAACTGGAGTTTGAATCCTGGTTCCTCAGCTTTCTAGCTATGTGACCCTGGACTTGTTATTTAATCTTTCTGAGCCTTTTTTTTTCCCTTTAATTTGTAAAGTAGGAATGGTAATGTCTATCTTGTAGCATTGCTGTGAGGATTTGCAATAGTATGATGCTTGGGACACAATAGGCAATTAATAAGGAACAGCCATTTCATCAGTTTTTCCTCGTTCTATTTTTTTTTTCTGGATTGATATATAAGGAAATGCCTTACTGATTATTAGTTAGTTATTCAGAAGAATACTCTTAAGATTCATTAGATAATGTGTAAATAGAAAACAGAGTTCTAGTGTTTTCTTCTCACACTCCAAAGAACTTTCTTATACACCCCCTGGAAAGTGTGTACCCTACTCAGACACAGCTGATTATTTAGGCTAGGTAGTTTCACATAAAGAAAAATATTCTACCATTCTACCATTTAGATTATAACTTCCAAGAGTACATAGCTGGTCATAATGAAGTCAGGGGTATGAATATAGCTAAGGTGAATATAGATGACTCAATCCAAACACATTTCTAGAAAAGCTATTAAAAACAAGTTATTAGAAAACCTTAGTAGGTAGAGCAGTACCATAACTCTAATGTGTGAGTGAAAATTCAAAATATAAACACAAATACATCAAAAACATAGATCTCTGATTGCTGATTCTCAGTCATTTAACAAATATTTCTCTCAACCTCATTTGCTATATGGCTGGGGGAACTTATTCCAGGTTATCTTTGGGCCAGCTGGGCAACTTGCAGGTGCTCTGGGACTTCCCTGGCAGTGAGATTCAGTGAGCTCAGAATAAAAAAAATGAGAGGTTTGCTGTTACTCTAATCAGCTTGTAGTGCCAGGCACACTTTGTTTTGGACCAGACCAAAAGGAATGTTTCTTGGAAGAAGAAACTAGTTGGTTTAGAGGCGGTTCTAAGACACTAAGATCCTCTATTCATGATCCTCTCCTTCCATCTCTGTTAGGTAACTGAAGCTTCTTAGGTCCAGAACAGGCTCATTTTTGCTAAAACCAGTTAGTTACTTGGCTGCCTTTCTTGTTTGCCTACTGCTTTAATTGGTTTCAGCTGTCAATTCCCCTACATGTGTCACTCCTTCCTGGGCAAGTAATTAGACTGCATGAAGTCCTAGAGAAAGAAAAGAAAAGGAGGATTGAGACAGAGCGGACACCGAGCTCATCTCCAGAAAAAGGGAAGCAACCAGTTGAAGACTATGAGGATGTACTGAACCCTATGCCAGCGTAAGTGCACCATGAACTCTAGTTTACTTATTAGGTTGTTAAAAGTTTCTAGTTATCAAGGAGAGCTAGTCACTGGACTCATAAAACCACATAACTGTCTTGTGGATATACAGTACATCTCTGAGCTCTGAGTTCAAGCCACATTTCCTCTTCTATGTTGTATCAACAAAATGCAAAATGCAGACTTGAACTAAGTGTCTTACCACAGAGGAAATCCCCTTCCACCCACACTCTCAGACTAAATAGATATTTTTTTCCAAAGAACAAACCTAAATAAAAATTCTATGTAGAAGGAAGGAAAAGATGTTTTTTCACCATGAAACTCTATGATTGACTGAGTTTCTATCGGCAAATTGGACCAAAGATTCAAGATACCTGAACGTTGTCCTCAATGGGTCAATCAGTGACTAGTCTTGAGCTTGTACTTTGAGGAAGACACGTGAAATGGGCAAAGCGTTAATTGGAGATGAAAAGGCACAGAACATCCTAACATCAGCAACAGTCTACATTAGTTTTTTAACTTCTTATATTATTGAAAGTGTGAATAAGACTGTGAACTCTGGAGTCTAGGTTTTCTTAGTGAAACTTGTCCTGGTACCATCTTTGACATCGGGTTCTGACATGTATTCCATCTGTACTACAACCACTGAAAACTGCTAGCCGTTCTCTTAGCTGAAACCAGGACTAATAGGTTAAAAGTCACATAGACTGCCTTTCTTTTTTTTTTTTTTTGCTCAATGAAACAAATAAAACATGTTTATTACAGATAAATAAAAAGAAAATTAAACTCATTCCTTGTCCCACCTCTCAGAAATACTTTTTCAATATCTTGGTGTATTGCTTATGAGTTATATTTTTTGCTGTTGAAAAACCAGACTTTTCATTGACTACAATATTTACTATAAGTGCAAAAGAATAAGAAGTGATTTCTACAAAATTTTACACATAAAAATGCTACCAATGCCATTAAAAAGCCATATTATACCAAAGGAGTGAATTCAGACAAACCTTTAAGTATGTTATTTAAAAGAGATCATACAACAAAACAAACTATATGTGTATATATATATATTTTTTCTTTTTATAACTATGAATTTTGTATTGGAGTACAGCTTATTAACAACGTTGTGATAGTTTCAGGTCAACAGCAAAGGGACTCAGGCATACATATACATGTATTCATTCTCCCTCAGACTCCCCTCCCATCCAGGCTGTCCTCAGCAGACATAGCAGTATAGCAGACTTCCTGTGCTATACTATATGTATGTTTTGTATCCCTGAAAAGAAACCACCAACAATTATTATTTATCTAAGAGCCTATTATAAACTGAAACTGGAAATATACTGTTATCTTAGACTTTCAAGTGGTAATGGTACATATATACTGATCAGTAGATAACTTTTCAGGTCTTCATTGTTTAAAAATAAAGCCTTTGGAGGAATGAAGGAAGCAGGGCCTTAAGTATTATATCCGCATACTCCCAGTGGCACAGGCTTGTAATAATAGTAATTATATCACATTAACTGTAATAAGAAAGCTGGAAATGGTAATAAAAGTTAATAATTGTAGTTCTTAGAGTTATTTTAGTAGCATCTTTTCAAGTAATGATCTTCATCAGTTAAAAACAAAAACTTTTTATCTCACCTCTGTAGATGTTTTTACTCGGTGTCCCGGAAAGAAGCAACTGAGATGCTTGAGAAGAACCCTTCCATGGGAAATATGATCCTGAGGCCTGGCAGTGACAGCAGAAATTATTCCATCACCATCCGCCAGGAGATAGAGTATGTTTAATTTTAAAATGTATGGAATTGTTAAAAACGTGATTATCACTTTAGAAAGCAGTCATACAAGTTCAGATCTGCACCTGCTATGTGTTTCATTGGGGATAAACATGTGAACACAAGAATAGGGAGGGAATGTTATATAAACAATGCTAGTCAAAACTAGTATTTGTAGTAGGGAAGAACGTGAACAAATTACTTTGGTCCTGGATATATTCTATTATTCATTCGCTCACTCATTTCAACAAATATTTATTGAGCAACTATAAGCCAAGTGATAATCTAAATACTGAGGATACAGCAGTGAACAAAATCCTTGGTTTAAGGGATGCCCTAAGTCACAAAGCTGAACCCAGGTCCATGGTGTGGTGGCTCCTGAGCCTGTCTCTTACCTGTGTAGCATCTGATCAAGGCAGTGACTGGATGGAGCCACTCTTAGCTAGGAGCCGACTCTCAGATTAGGGGTGTAGGGGAAAGTAGAGGCAGGTACCCTGAGGTCCTGGCCCTTCTCCAGCAGTTCATGAACTTGGCGTAGAGCTCAGAATTGTTAGCATCGAATCTGAAGCTGAGACTGAAACATTTCAAATCCTAGCTGTGACAAGCCAAACACTCCACATCTGTCTACCTCTCTCCAAATGCACTCCCCACCCCCAAACAGTCCTTGGAAGGTGCACACTCTGAGTTACTCTCTCCTTCTCCATGTGATTGCCCCTCAATTATTATACAGCATTATGTTTTTAAGTTTTATGGAAATAATGCATAATACTCACCAACCTACAGCTTCATGTTTACTCTGAGGACATGCTTTTGGATTAGTCCATATTGTTACTTGGAGATCTTGTCCTGTTGTAGGTCAATATTTAACTCTTCTTTAATGCTCTTCAATAATATTTTATAAATTTTTAATAGGGTACTGCATATTTTTTGTTGGATTTTACTCTGAGTCATCTTAAGGTTTTCTAAATGAAATTTTAAAAATTTGAATAAAATAATTCTTATTTAGCAAAAGAGTTTATCTCACAGATTTTTTAAAAGAGAAATACAATCTATTTGAAAGTTAAATTAGATCACATAAGTGATTAATTTTTTCTTTCATACTCTTGGTTAGATTGAGTGTTTGATTCATTTACATGTGAACCCTGTGCTGCCATTCTGCATGAAAGGAAAAAAATTCTGAGATCTAATGGCTCTTCAAAGACTGTATATTTCCCTTTACAATAGTAGCAAGATCTCTTTTAGTGTGGTCTAAATTAGTCCAACTTTCAATTTGCATTTTCCATATGAGTGAGCTATGAGAAAGAACAGAGTTTTCTGTTGTAAATATGGCTTGTGACCAAATGCAATGAGTTTCTATTCTTAGGATATGTATTTAATGTCACAGTTTTCATTCGTATTATATTTAAGTTACATTTAATCTCATTAGAAAGAGTCTGGCAAAGGAGTTCATATCAAAATTACCTAAGTTTTAGTAAACATACTTCTAGTTTAAATTCATACAGAAATTCATGCTTGTATAGCTGATGGTCATAAGAATTTATAACATTTCATAAAACTGATTTTCTCTCCACTCTCAAGAAAAGTTGCTATCTAGAAAGCAAGGAGTAAGGTAGAACGGTCAAAGCAGAGTATTTTAACACAAGAGTCAGTATGTGGTTACTTAGGCTTTGGGAATAGTTTATACTTGATGAAAGTGCCTATGAAAAATTTTAACTGTTTTTGCACAAGTATTCCTTAAGAGCCAGATATATCTATGATGTAAAGGATTATTATATGTGTTCTCTAATGTCTCAAAATAGGTCTTTTAGGAGGCCTGGATTTAATATCTTGTTTAACAGGTCATCTAATTTTAAAGGATAGCAATTATAGAGAGCAGTAGAAGTTAAGCCTGTTAGATTGTAGCACTTAATGTAAAGACTTTGGCAGAAATCTAGACTATTAGAAAGCACCTGTGTTACCCACAAAACCAATTCACTCTCTTGCAGGTTGTAGGAGAAATGTTCTTCCAGCCATGCAAGTTTAGATCCCTGTGTCTGGTAAAACACTAGCTGAAAAGGACAAGTTGGTTTACAAAGCCATACTTGAAAGTAAAATTATCTCCATCTGTTAATAAATCAACTGTGGGGGGAAAGATTATAGTTCTCAGGAAGAAACAAAAGTCATTCAACAGCAACTTATCAGGTGACTCATCTCTTGACGTAAGATATCATCCACCTTCAGTCAGCCCAGTGATGCGTGAATTCATAAGACATAAAGCTATTCTTACAACAAGCTTCACAATTTGGTTTTGTTTTCTCAGAATTGTTATGAGCACATGGCAAGTTAAAAGTATAAACTCTTTTGGAAGCCACTAGCAAGAAAGCAATGGAAAATATTTACCCCAATTTCATTCCTCTGCAGAAACTGGGGTCAGAAGCTAAGATTTTATAGCCACACTTAAGGCCACACATTTTTTTAAAAAGAGAGTTACTTCTTTTATGAGGTTAAAATCAGGACACCTCAGTAGAGCAAATTTAACAATCTGACTTTTTTTCTCCCTCTCTCTTTATTCCTTTGGAAAAACAAAATATGAAAGCAGAGCACAGGTCTGAAATGAGTAAAAACTCAAGTGACTTCAGTGGAATTATTTTTCTATCTTATTTTTGGCCTTAGAACTTGGTCTTACTAGTTAAAAGTTCCAAGAGGCTATTAACTTTTGCTGCTTTCCCTCCCATAACTTTGCCAGGGATGATAATGATGATGGTGATGATTCTATGATGGTTATTATTAGCAACAACAATCACTATCCCAACTTATGGGGTACATCTGTGGGTGTTCTGTTGAGTGTTTGACAAAAACTTCCTTCAAGCACAATAAAAACCAAGACAATATTTTACATGTTTTATAAGCGAAGAAGCTGAGACTGATGGAAACTAAGTTAAATGCATTTAACTTATTTTTTATTTAACTTATTTATTTTTTATTTAACTTATTTTTTAATGCATTTAAAAAAGTAGTAAAAAAAAAACAGCTATAATTTACTGAGTGTTAACATGTGACAGACACTGTACTAAAGATTTTTCAAACATTAATTCATAACAGCACTGTGAAGAAAGGCATTACCATTTCCATTATATAGATGAAGAAATGAGGCGCAGAGAGTTCACACAACTGAAACAGAATTTGAATCTAGATCTTTCTGGTTATAAAGGCCATGCCCTTCAAGCTTTCTATCAGTCTTCCAAGAAATAATAGTCACTTATTTCACAGGAATAAAGGAATTGGTGAGGGTTTTCAAAAGTATGATTAAAAAGGTCTTTCATGTAGGGATAAAGATAAAGCCAGAGTCAGACCCCAAAAGATGCTATTTATAGGATCTCCTCTGTCGAGAAGCTTCCTTCACCAGCCTGTGACTGATTCCTCCTGAAGGTTCAGCACTAGGGAATACATTTTTCCCCACTTAGGAGGGAAGAGGGTTAGGTTTTATCGTATGTTTTTAGAATAAAGCTTTAGAATAAGCCATTGGAAACAACTGTTAGCTGTTTTCCAACATGATACTCAATTAAGAGAAGATCTGGATATTACAGTAGATGAGGGGAGAGTTCCTTAAATAGAATTATAGATTAGTTCTAGAGGAATGTGATCTGGAAATGGAGAGAGGAGTGATGTAAAAGAACATGGGAGGCTCTGTAGACAAACAATCTGAGAGATAATTTTGCTTGGGCAGCTTCTGTAAACTGGACAGATGTTGAATTAGTTTGTCTTTCAAGCAAATGGAGACATAATAAATGCTATTAACTTTTTAACATTAGAGAAGTCTTGGTTCTGACACTACTGCCGTATGAATCAACGGAAACATACTGACTTCTGCTTTCAGTGGAAATTAGTTCTAGCAAACAGCACTATTATATGTGCTGCTGCTGCTGCTACTAATACTATAAAATTCAGTTTTATAAATATATATTGTGTACCTAATGCTAGAGTACAAAAATGACCATCCCTTTTAATATAGAGAATATATATTTGATATGTGTATGCCTACATAGGATTTTATAATGTTTTCTACTTTGTAAATTACTAGTATTTAAAAAAAGTTTCGGCCTGAGAGATTTTCAGCTGATTCCTTTTTTCATCTCAGTTATTCTTTCTCATTCATCCACTCAATGACCCAGGTTTCCTTTACCCCAAGTGTATAAGTGGGCTTCCCAGGTGGCGCTAGTGGTAAGAACTCAGCTGCCAATGTAGGAAACGTAAAAGGTGTGGGTTCAACCCCTAGGTCGAGAAGATCTCCTGGAAGAGGGCATGGCAACCCACTCCAGTATTCTTGCCTGACGAATCCCATGGATAGAGGAGCTTGACGGGCTACAGTCCACAGGGTTGCAAAGAGTCAGACACAACTGAATCAACTTAACACACAGAAGACTGGTGTATAACCCCCTAAAAAAGAGACACAAGAAATGGTGAATACAACTCCCCACCCATTTTTGGCCAAACTAGAATCATAGGAACATAGTTTTTTACTGTATAGGTGATATTTTATACTCACTTTAGTTTGATTTGACCCTGTTGTGTACTCAAATGGAGATGAACTTCTTTTGGTTTTTCAGCCTGCCAAGAATCAAGCACTATAAAGTGATGAGTGTAGGGAAAAACTACACTATTGACCTGGAAAAGCCTGTAAGTAGCTACTTCCTTGTTGTTGATTAATTTTCTTCTGCTCCCTCCCAAACACCTACCTTATAGAATTCAAAGTAAGGTGGAAAAGCAGACTCTCTGCCTAGGAGCAGAGTGCTGCGAAAAACAGCCATGTTAAGAGGCCCTAAAGGTGGCACACATCCAGGCTGAGAAGTGAGATGCAAGGGGAGGTGGAAGAGGCAGTGTAGAAGACCATCTTCTATCAATTCTTGCCACTTCTTTCTTTCTGTAAAAATCTTTTTCGATACAGTTGTCTCAAGGAGAGAAAAATATTATTTTTTACCATCTGTTTTACATTCTCCAATTAGAAGTATATAGTACTCCAATATGCTTATTTCTAATGGGAAAAAAAATCTTTCAGTGTCTGGTCCTTTAATACCTACCGTGCAGAAGTTCAGAAATTCCCCTCTTAATAGTAACAAGTAGTGAAGAAAGGATTGTTCCTTGTCTTCAATCCCTCCATTCAATACTATGTTAGGCACAGAACCAAATACTCTACATACATCACCTAATTTAAGTTTGATCACTACCCTGAGTCAGCACCTATTATACAGGTGGAAACACTGATATTTACACTGGCTTCAGCCAATGAGAATGAAGTAATGTGGCCTGCAGTCTAGGATGCTGGGGAAACAGTATCTCTGATGTTAGGCTACAGTGGTGGGAATTACCCTGTTACAATGAGATATTAAAATACTAAGTTTTATGGCTTCAAAGGGGTCTTTAGTTTCAAGAAGAAACCAATTTTCTTAAGGCTAAGTTAGGCAAAAAAAATAAATAAATAAAAAATTAATAATACAGAAAACTCATGGCATGACCAGAAGGCTAGGAAACCTTCAAGGACTAGGAAGCAGTTACTTGTATTAAGCATCATCTGATTAGGAGATCTGCTTTCTTGTTCTTCTACTCAAGTTCAAATTTCAGGAGAGGAGCTTTTTGGGCCTAACTTGGGTCACACTCTCATGCAACAACTGGGAAGGATCAGAGTATCCAATTATTGGCCACCAAATTGTATACAACAGGAAAGGGGTAACTTCTTAATAGGGAAGAAGATATGGTTGTATAGGAGAAATAAAATTCATGAGTAGGCAAAATCTTGAATATTCAGTAAGCCACTGAAGTGAGGAACTGACATGATTTCCTGGAGGATAGGAAATACATAGTAATCTCCACTAAATTTCATTTGCACTTTCTCTTACTCTATCATTAACACAGGCAACATTGAGACTTCTCTTCCTCTCTTTATACAGGTAACACTCCCAAATCTTTTCAGTGTCATTGATTATTTTGTGAAGGAGACGCGAGGAAATTTACGACCATTTATATATTCAACAGATGAAACCCTTGGTATGTTCTTCACTTCACTGTTGTATTAAAAAAAGGAAAACAAAATAACAAAAAACCTATATATGATTTATAATAGCCACCAGGTAGGATTATAGTCTGCTATAGTATAGTATTAATAATATAGTATTAATCCTATAATATTATAGGATTATAGTCTATGGTCTATTATATCCTGGTGGATAGAGTATAGGCCCACTCTGGAGGAAAAAACCCTGAGGTATGTATTGTAACTACTAGCTTCACTCCATCATTCTACTCAGCTTTATCAAGTAAGTTTGATAAGAAGAAAACCATACAGTCATGGAAACCAAACGGAATTTAAAGGTATGGTCTGTCAACAGTGTCAGATGCTTGAGACAGATGAAAATGAATGATGATTAAGGGGAAACTTGGGATTGGTCATTAGACATAGATGACTTGAGAGAGAAGTCTTATTCCATTGTAAAGGCAGAAGGCAGAGTGCAAGATTGAGTGGGTGGCAAGGAACTACAGATAAAGATTGTAGTTAGGATTGGCTACAGAATTTGTGGGGCCATTTGTTTGTAAGTTATCAAGAATTTCAAAACAGTGGTAGCAGACTGTTAAACCAAGCATGGGACTCAGTGCCGGTGTACAGTTCACATGACCACAAAGCTGGCCCTGTTTGTAGTCCAGTTTTTGGCAAAGCAGGGCAGGCTGGATATGACAGTTTCTTTCCATCCTTTTAAACAATTCCTGGTACACACGATCACTTGACAAGCTGTAAGCAGCAGAGAAAAAAGTATCTCCAGTTCGTTTGGATTCATTTATCAAAACAAACTCCTGTTCCTACAGATTATGAGGCAAAACAACTTGGTTTGGTTACCTGCATCAGAGTATATCTGGAAAGCCTACTAATTAAAAAGACAGCCAAGTTAAAAAAGTCCAATTTTTAGAACATGGGTATGACTCTTGTGATGACAAATAGTTTTAACAAACTCAGAATCTGAAGGAACTTTAGAGAATTATCCAGTAGTATCTCATTCTATATAGGAATCAATACAAAAAACATTTCTAAGATGTGACCATTCAACTTGTTTGCAAATTCCTAATGATAGCCGCCTCAAATTCCTAATGATGCTGCCACTATTGAGGCAGCATAGGTCACTTTTGGTTAGCTCTCATTTTAGAGCATTTTTTTTGACTATTAAGTCTGAAACACTCTCCCTTTAACTTATACATATTAATCCAACTTTTGACTTTAAAACAACACATGGTTTTAAAAAGCCCATCAAATATTTAAAGACTACCACCGTGTCCCAGTATCCCTCTGTCCTCTATAAATTATTGGTCCTGTTAGCTCTCTCCCCTCATCTTTGACCTTCTCTATCTTGCAATATAACCACAAATGATGAACATGTTATTATAGATATGACGGCATAATACATTACCTGGACTCTATATAAGAAAATACCACCTAGCAGAAATCTCTGGGAATGTGCTATTAATGTGTTTTTTTTTCTTTTCTTTTCCTCCAGAGACGAAAGGATTTCCTGTGACATCTTTAAAATAATTTTTTAAAGGGGGGGGGAGGGTAAGGAATCCCAACATTTTTTTTTTTCCTCCATGGATGATATTGTGTCAGTTATCTAATGCTATGTAACAAACCACCCCTAAAACATGGTGATTATATCAATGACCACTTTATTTACTCACGATTCTACACATCAGCAACTTGGATTCGATTCAGTTGGGCAGTTCTTCTGCTAGTATCTTGATGTCATTTGTAGGACTATAACCAACTGGTGGTTTGATTGGAGCTGGATGGTCTAAGCTGGCTTCATACACACATCTGGTGCTGGTGGTCAGCTGGGCCTGGGTGAACCACTCTCTTCATGTGGTCTCTAATCCTGAAGAAGGTTAGCCCACATTCTCTCATGTGAGAACTCAGAGCATTTAAGGAGAGAAGCATAGCTGCATGTCCTTGGGCTAGGAATTCTTAGTGATGAGAATTAAGTATGGCTCTCTTGGAGCTTTCAATATAGGAGAAACTGTGAATTGAATAAATAATTCCAAGTGTGATATATCTTATATACAGGGATTATTTTTCTTCCTTTAAAAAATTTATTTAATTTGCATACAATAAACTTAAATCTTTGGTGTATAGATCTATGAATTCTGACTACCATCACCACAATCAAGATATAGAAAGTTCCATCACCTCAAAAAATGCCCTATGTTCTTTCTTTTTAGTCAATTCTTCTTCTCAGACACAGTCCCTGGCAACTACCGATCTGTTTTCCTTTCCTATTATCAGCATTTTTCCAGAATGTCATATAAATGGTACCACAGTCCAGAATCTTCTGGGACTGATTTCTTTCACTCATTATAATGTATAGATTCATGCAAGTGTTGTGTATTATAGTTCACTCTGCTTTATTTATATACTATCATATTTATATAGAATAGTATATAAATACTGGGGAAAATTTCACTGCAGGTAGGCACCAGTTTGTTTATCCATTAACCAACTTAAATATATTAGGGTTATTTCCCGTTCTGGGCAATTATTAAGCTACATAAATATTTGTACACAGATTTTTGTGTGAACATAAGTCTTTATTTCACTTTTGAAAAATATCTAGGAATGAAATTACTGGGTCAAATGATACATGTATGTCTAACTTTATAAGAAACTGTAAAACTCTTTTCACAGGTGGTCCTACCTTTTTACACCTCTACCATCAATGTCTGAGAGCTCTGGTTGCATCCTTGCCAGCACTTCATCTTATCTTTAAAAAAGTTATTCTAGTAAGTTTGTAGTGGTATCTCTGTGGTTATAATACGCATTTCCCTAATGATTAATGATGTTGAGTATTTTGCCATGTGCTATTTGCCATCCATGTACTCTAATTTGGCAAAATATACACTTAATTATTTTGACCATATTTTTATTGGGTTATTTGTTTGATAGCTCTGTTCATTTTCTGAATACAAGCCCTTTGTCAGATAAATGACATGCAAATATTTCATTTTGTTTTTCATTCCTTTAAAACCATCTTTTGCAGAGCAGAAGCCCATCAATTTTTGCTTCTGTGGATTGCACTTTTTTGCATTATATCTGACACATTTTTGCCTAGCTCAAAATTACAGACTTTTCCTTTCAACTAACCTTGGAAGTTGTACAGTTACATATGCTGCCTTCTGTTGTACTACTTGAGGCAGTCATAATCTTGTTTCAAAGTAACTGAAAATATTCTGTCTCTTCATGGTGGGTTGCAAGGTTCTAACAGAAAAGCACGTGAGCGTGCAAATATCACTGTGGCCATGTTTGGAAATTATCATCTTCCAAAATGTAAATATGATTATTAACTTTAGTCTGACTTAATCTGAATACACATGTTGCAATACAGAGTTAATCATTAAAAGATAAAAGTTACTAAATTAGTAAGGAAAAAAAATATGTATAGTTCACGAAAAGAAAAACCATATTATCTATACAAAGAAAGAAGTTAAGGGAAAGAATTGGTTAAATAGGTTTGTGAGAATTGAAAATGTCAGCAATAGACACAACTACTAAGGGGAAGAGGACAGGATTATTAGAACCTGGAAACCTAGAAGAGATACTCTGAAGAGAGGCAGAAAAAAGGCAGAGTCTGGGAACCAACCACAACTACTGGAAGAAAAGCCATTACTGAGGTGATAAACTGATGACCAGGAACCAAATGCCAATGGTCAAAGTCTCTTCTCCCTTTCTCCAGCTTTCCAGTCTCCTTCTAGTGCCCCCTATTCGTGGAACCTAAGGGAAGCAAGATGATGAAGGACAAATAGGGTTTGCAAAGTTTCAGAATACAGAAGGATATCCAGAATTGAGAAACAACTGTTTAATAATACCTGGCATACACAGAAATTGAAATAGTAAACAAATTTTAAAAAGCAATAGAGAAAAACAATAGAACAAGCTAGACAAAAAATAAATCCCCCCAAAACAAAATGTCAGAAATAAATTAGTCATTATATTAACTGTAAATAGCCTTTAGTGTTCCACTTTAAAGACAAAGAATATCAAGTTGGATTATCCACACTTTATGCTGGAAATAAAGAAACACTCTCCTAAAAAACCTAAGAGTTGAAGAGGAACAACCCCTAATGAAAATTTTGAAATAAAGTGGGCTGAATAATTTGGATTAACATTCTCTCTTGAGAATATTTAGGAAAGTTGGACAAAGTGTATTTGAAAAAGTATTGGATATCAGAAAGCTAAGTTAGTGAATAATCATCAGGCTAGCATCTGGGAGAAAACAGAAATTCATAAAGGAAATGAATTCTTCATCTGTGAGCACTTGTACCCTGGGAGCTTTTGTAGATTTTTAAAAGGTCACTGAGAAGCTGAGCAAAGCTAAAACATTCAAAGGATTCAAAGGTAGAATGTAGTGCCAGCAAAGAGGTGGGGGCTCTGGCAACCTCAGTTGCAAGTTTGAAGAATTTTTGAACTAAGGATTAACAGGAAGTAAGGGTACTAGTACAGTCAGCTCAGCTCTGAGTCACATGGATGACTCAGAAAAATCCAAGATTCTGAAACTGTGTCAAAAACATCCTGAATTACTAGTGCCTAAGTGCTTACCAAAGCATATGAAAAGTCTTAAGAAAGATAACATACCATGTTAGGAATTAAATTGCAGTTGATCTTTGAACAGTATGGGAATTAGGCACCGACCCACTGCACAGTTGAAAATCTGCCTATGAGTTTAGAGTCTGTCCTCTGTAACTGAGGTTCCATTTCCATGGATCGTAAGATACTGTAGTATGTATTTAGTGGAGGGACTAAAGAGCCTCTTGATTGGGGGTGAAAGAGGAGAGTGAAAAAGCTGGCTTAAAAGTCAACATTAAAAAAACTAAGATCATAGCACCCAGTTCCATCACATCATGGCAAATAGATGGAGAAAAAGTGGAAATGGTGAAAAATTTTATATTCTTGGGACCAAACTCACTGCGGACAGTGACTGCAGCCATGAAATTACAAGATGTTTGCTCCTTGGAAGAAAAGCTATGAAAAACCTAGATAGTGTATTAAAAGGCAGAGACATCACCTTGCCAATAAAGATCCATATAGTCAAAGCTATGTCTTTTCCAGTAGTCATGTATGGATGTAAGAGTTGGACCATAAAGAAGGCTGAGTGCTGAAGAATTTATGCTTTCAAATTGTGGTTCTGGAGAAGCCTCTTGAGAGCCCCTTGGACAACAAGGAGATCAAACCAATCAATCCTAAAGGAAATCAACCCTAAGTATTCATTGGAAGGACTGATGCTGAAGCTTCAACATTTTGGCCACCTGATGCGAAGAGCCAACTCACTGGAAAAGACTCTGATGCTGGGAAAGATTGAGGGTAGGTGGAGACGGGGCAACAGAGGATGAGTAGGTTGGATGGCATCACTGACTCAATGGATCCGAGTTTGAGCAAACTCTGGGAGATAGTGAAGGACAGGGAAGCCTGGTATGCTGCAGTCTGCATGCTAAGTTGCTTCAGTTGTGTCCGACTCTGTGCAACCCCATGGACTTAGCCCACCAGGCTCCTCTGTCCATGGGATTCTTCAGGCAAGAATAATGGAGTGAGTTGCCATGCCCTTTTCCAGGGGATCTTCCCGACCCAGGGATTGAACCTGGGTATTCTGCATTGTAGGTGGATTCTTTACCATCTAAATCACTAGAGAAGCCCATGTTGCAGTCTATGAGGTCGCAAAGAGCCAGACACGACTTAGCAACTGAACAACAAGATATATTTAGTGAAAAAAATCTGCACATAAGTGGGCCCATTCAGTTCAAGATTGTGTTATTCAAGTTTGTCTACAAGCAGGTCTTCAAATATAATATTGGCATAAAGGTAAAGATAACCACACATACAAGAACATAAGATAATGAGAATTAGCAGAAACAAACATAGAGCGCCCAGGAGAGCTTCAGATTTGGGAATTATTAAACACAGACCATTAAATAATAATGCTTTTCATGTCCAGTTAAATGAAATATCAATAACCTCAGATATGCAGATGACACCACCCTTATGGCAGAAAGTGAAGAACTAAAGAGCCTCTTGATGAAGGTGAAAGAGGAGAGTGAAAAAGTTGGCTTAAAGCTCAACGTTCGGAAAACTAAGATCATGGCATCTGGTCCCATCACTTCATGGGAAATAGATGGGGAAACAGTGTCAGACTTTATTTTTGGGGGCTCCAAAATCACTGCAGATGGTGACTGCAGCCATGAAATTAAAAGACGCTTACTCCTTGGAAGGAAGGTTATGGCCAACCTAGATAGAATATTTAAAAGCAGAGACATTACTTTGCCAACAAAAGTCCATCTAGTCAAGGCTATGGTTTTTCCAGTGGTCATGTATGGATGTGAAAGTTGGACGGTGAAGAAAGCTGAGCGCCGTAGAATTGATGCTTTTGAACTGCGGTGTTGGAGAAGACTCTTGAGAGTCCCTTGGACTGCAAAGAGATCCAATCAATCCATCCTAAAAGAGATCAGTCCTGGGTGTTCATTGGAAGGACTGATGTTGAAGCTGAAACTCCAATACTTTGGCCACCTCATGCGAAGAGTTGACTCATTGGAAAAGACCCTAATGCTGGGTAGGATTGGGGGCGGGAGGAGAAGGGGACGACAGAGGATGAGATGGTTGGATGGCATCACCGACTCGATGGACATGGGTTTGGGTAGACTCGGGGAGTTGGTTATGGACAGAGAGGCCTGGCGTGCTGCAATTCATGGGGTCGCAAAGAGTCAGACACGACTGAGGGACTGAACTGAACTGAACTGAACTGAACTAAATGAAAGATATAAAATTACAGCAGGACAATTAGAAACTGTGATGTGCTAGGTTTGCATATTTGAAATTAGAAATTTGAGAACTAAAAATACAAAGGGCTAAAAATAAGCAAGATGCATTATTAAACGTAAGTCAGGAAAATTTGTTCCACCAAGTATCAAAAATAATATATCAGCTATAGCGATCAAGACAGTATACCAGCACAGGGACAGAAAATGAACAAAAAATATAGCAAGATATGTATACATATACAGATATGACACATGACTTTGGTGGCACTGCAGAAAAGAACAGACTTCAATAAATGGTGATGAGGCACTTCCTAGGATATAGAAAAGTAATTCCTCATGCATTAAAAACTTAAAGTATGGAAGTCAAAATGAAAGCTTTAGAAGATAATACAGAGGAGTATCTTTTGACTTTGTGGCTTCAGAGAACAATTTTTAAAAATTCTAGCCTTAAAAAAAATTTGGTACTTTTCAGTAAATAACCATTAAAAAATTCTTTACATCAAAGAACATCATAAGAGAGGGAAAGGCAAGCCAGAGTGGGAAAAATATTTGCAGTTATATAGCCAACTAAGAGATGGGAATACCAGACCACCTGCCTGCCTTTTGAGAAATCTGTATGCAGGTCAGGAAGCAACAGTTAGAACTGGATGTGGAACAGACTGGTGCCAAACAGGGAAGAAGTACGTCAAGGCTGTATACTATCACCCTGCTTATTTAACTTATATGCAGAGTACATCATGAGAAGCACCAGGCTGGATGAAGCCCAAGCTGGAATTAAGATTGCCGGGAGAAATATCAATAACCTCAGACATGAAGATGACACCACCTTTACGGCAGAAAGTGAAGAACTAAAGAGTCTATTGATGAAAGTGAAAGAGAATGAAAAAGTTGGCTTAGAGCTCAACATTCAGAAAACTAAGATCATGGCATCCAGTCCCATCACTTCATGGGAAATAGATGGGGAAGCAGGCAGACTTTATTTTTGGGGGCTCCAAAAAAATCACTGCAGATGGTGCCTGCAGCCATGAAATTAAAAGATGCTTGCTCCTTCGAAGAAAAGTTATGGCCAACCTAGACAGCATATTAAAAACCAGAGACATTACTTTGCCAACAACGGTCTGTCTAGTCAAGGCTATGGTTTTTCCAGTAGTCATGTATTGATGTGAGAGTTGGACTATAAAGAAAGCTGAGCACTGAATAATTGATGCTTTTCAACTGTGGTGCTGGAGAAGACTTCTGAGAGTCCCTTGGACTGCAAGGAGATCCAACGAGTCCATCCTAAAGGAGATCAGTCCTGAGTGTTCATTGGAAGGACTGATGTTGAAGCTGAAACTCCAATACTTTGGCCACCTGATGCGAAGAACTGACTCATTGGAAAAGACCTTGATGACGGGAAAAATTGAAGGCGGAAGGAGAAGGGGACGACAGAGGATGAGGTGGTTGGATGGCATTACTGACTCAATGAACATGAGTTTGGGTAAACTCTGGGAGTTGGTGAGACAGGGAAGCCTGGCGTGCTGTAGTCCATGGTGTTGCAAAGAGTCAGACACAACTGAGTGACAACTGAACTGAGCCAACTAAGAACAGGATTTATAAAGCTCTTTAATAAATCAAAGAAGAAAAAATATGCCAACAGAAGCAAAAAATGGGCAAAAGAACTTAAAAAGTCACTTCACAAAAAAGAAAGAGTGGCCAGCAAACATATAAAAATGTACTCAATTTCACAAGCAACTAGGGAAATGCAGAGTAAAACTTCAATGAGATATAACTGCACATCCAAAAGATTGGCAAAATTAAAAAAAAAAAACGAAAACCTGTTAACACCAGAGTTGAGCAAGGTGGAAAAGCCCATCTCTATTGCTCAGGGAAAATTTTGTTTCAATCTCATAAAGTTTAAGATGTAAATATCCTATGATCAAGGACCATTCCTAGGCATATATAGCTTATTGCACTAGGCAGAAGGACAGGCTACCCACTCCAGTATTCTTGGGCTTCCCTAGTGGCTCAGATGATAAAGAATCCGCCTACAAGGCAGGAGACCTGGGTTCGAACCCTGGGTTGGGAAGATACCCTGGAGAAGGGAATGACTACCCACTCAAGTATTGTTGCCTGGGTAATTCCATGGACAGAGAAGCCTAGTGGGCTACAGTCTACGGGGTCGCAAAGAGCTGGACATGACTGAGAGACTTTCACACATAGAATAATGTTCACTGTGCAACTGTGATCCTCCTTCCCCCAAAACCCACTGTCCACAGTCAACAGAATGAATAAAGTGTTACATTAATGCAAAGGTAAATTATACATCAATGATGATGAACGAAGTTGTTACAAGCAACAACATGGATGAATTCTACGTTGAATGAAAGAAGAATCCCATCTTGAAGGAAAATATAGTATAATTCTATTTACATAAAATTAAAAAACCATCAAAAGTAAACAATATTGTTTAGGTACATACATAGGAGGTAACATTATAAATAAAAACAAAGACACAGTTATCACAAAAGGTAAAATAGTTCTAATTGCTAGAGGGTATGTGTGGGGAAGCTGGTTGTGATTGGGAAGGGACTATAAGGGGAGTTTCTGGGCTGCTGTCAGTGTTGTATTGATTTGAGAGCTTGTTATACAACTAGTTACTTTAAAATTATTCCCAAAATTGTGTATTTGTATTTTAGGTACTCTTTTGAATATGTATATACACACAAATGTGTATATATATGAATACATATATATTTCCTAAATAAAGAAAGCTAAGACATGGCAAGAAAAACAAATTATCGACCAGTTACTTACTGGGACAGCCAGTAATACCTAATGACTGTATACTAAATAGTTATGTATTTACAATCATAATGAAATTTCTGATAATATTCACTGCCGTTGAAAGGTATTAGGTAAAGGGATTTTTCTCCCCCCTCAGGATCTTACTTTACAATGATAAAATAGTGAACTCTAAACACTGCTAACATTTTTTTATGCCTCGTCACTGGCGCCATCAGGGAGTACCATATTACACAAATATAAAATAAAGATACACATCTATATCCAACTTCTACCTTTGGGACAATTTAGAGGAACTTACAGATTAGTAACATACTGCTCTGAACTCTAAAAAGTAATGAATGGGCTTTAGAAATCCCCAACCAACAGTCTGGGATTTACCAGATCTTCCCCCTCAATTGTTTTAGCAGAATTTCCAGGAGCCAAAAGCACTTGGAAGTAATATCCCTCCACATCCAGTGAGTGCTGTATCTCTATGACTGCACAACTTTAAAACTAGGAAACACCAAAGTAATACTACTCACAAAATGGATAGTAAAACTGGAATCTCCCGAGTCAACTTCAGAACAGGATTTACAGAGATAATGTCAAATTTCTTGATTTATTTTTAATAAGTAGAAAATCACTCAGTGGTACTGTACAACATCAAATCATTAATTTTTATATCTGGTATTTCAATTACCAGCAGTGATCTCATGGTACAGAAATAAAACAGACAATGAAAAAAAAAAAAAACAAACTATCATTGAATTCATGCTGGCTTTCCAGTTTAGCAGAACTAAATAGAAGAAATAAACAGCAATACTGTTACCCATAGGAAAAAAAAAAGTAATGACAAAATGGTTTCACATTTAATCATAAAATGAATTTAATCTTTGTTGATTCTGTTTATATCTGCTAAAGCACTGATGTCCAGAAATAAGAATTGATAGCACGGTTCTGTTCTAAATTTACTTCTTAAGAGATGTAAAGATTTATATAGAATATAAGTAAGATACTAGATCATAGTTGAGAATTATTGAATGGCTACCGAGAAAGTATCAGTTGCTGTCGTAGAGTCCAAAACAAAAAAGTGGAACAGACTTCTTATAGGAAAGTGCTTTTATTACTGCTAGCCTCTAATGTTCCAAGCCACAGAGCTTTGATATTCCTGAATTCAATTTTAAGTAATATTAATTTTAAGCACTGTGTTTGCAATATACATGAAGTGAGAGGGAAGGATATGATGAACCAAAATTAATTGCTTATTTCAAAGATAGTCAGTTCCTTTAGACTCATCCTGTCCACTTATCCTTGCGTCCTATGCAAATTACCCTTTAATCATACAAACTCAACCTCCATTCCCAAATATATTTTCCCAATTGGATGATGCTTTTACGAAAGAATGAAACAATACACCTGGTTGACTAAACCATATACAGGTGAAATAAAAGGAAAGTTAAGGAGGGAATAGAAAAAGATATCAAATTGGATTAATACTGATGTGAATCTAGTTTTTAATTTATCAAAGTACTTATTAGTGGTCTGAACAGGAAAACAGAGGAAAAGCAGCCAGAAGGAAACGACATTCTGTGGTTACAAAATGCCAATTGCTTTAGGATGCATGACAGCATAGGAAATAAAAGAAACACTTGCTGTTTTCACTGAGTTTACAGTGTTGAGTATACTTTACACATTATTTTAATGAAAGCATTTCTGTGAATACCTGCAATAGCTCCTAGCAGAAAACAGAAAGTTTCTATCAATACAGATCTAAAAAAATAAATTTTTATCTTTGTCAACTCCCTTTCTGGGAATGTGGAATTAAATAATACATTTCCCTTTAAAATAAAAAAAAAAACATTTTTTCTGTCCATTTGTTTGCTGGAAGAAATAAAAAAATCAAGACTCAACTAGTGATAATTTTTTAATTTCTACTCTTCATCTACTTCTAAGGACACTCCATTTACAAAACCTGTTAGTCTTATGTACTATGACAGTTAGGTTTAGAGTTCCAAATAAATAAAATAGCCACATTAGAAGGCATACTGATGAATCAAATGACCAACCATATTTATCCATTCGCATTCGTGGATTCTCTAAGAGGGCTGTCAAGAGTTCATACAGTATTGTTAACATATAGTTCTGGTTAACACTTGTCATCATGACAACGACACTGATGCTGTCAACAAAGATCCTGATTTTGGAGAGACAGTGATATAGCTCTGGTAAAATGAGCAGAGGTAACATTTGTACAGTTCTAAATGTCTACTCTTTATCCATTGCTACTATCCCCCTCTCCATTGATGTTAAATTCAAAGTCTCATCTTGAGAGGTGCAGGGAGCCAAATACTATTTGAAGAGAAAAATGGCCCTCAAATACTAAACAACAACAATTTATAAAATGAGATTAAACGTTTTGGATAATTGCATTTGTTACTTTGAATTTCTTGATGTTTCATCTCTTCTAGTCTCGGATACGTAATTTTTCCTTCGTTTCATCCAAAGAAGTTAATACACAATTTTTTGGTAAGCATTATAAAATGGCATTCCAGTTCAAAGTTGCTTGTGATCACATCCACATATGAAGCACTACACGACTGTATATATACTATGCTTCAAAATCCTTTACAATTCTTCACTGTACTTTCTTTTTACTGATGGTTCCCTTAAATTAAGGCTTTATCAAAGAGAAATCCATAGCATTTTGAGCTGACTTTTTTAAGTTCCTGAATTAAGTGCATTCTTTCCAAAATCAAGTAGTCTTAAATTTAAGACAACTTCTGCTCATCAGTGTCATGACTAAAGTAGTATCTTACTGGAGGTCCAGGTAAATCTTCGTCTCCATCAGCATCTGGAGCAAATGACACAGTAAGATCCACATATTTCTTTTCAGCAGAAGGTTTCACAAGTTTATGCATTCTAAGAAAAATAAGCAAGGACAGATAATTTGGTAAAGTCTGTAAAATGAAAGAGTGATTCAATGATTATATTGGCCAAAGAATCTGATATTGTTTAAATTTACTTTTAAATGTAGTAATTCATCTGCTTTCATAAAATTAAGGAAATGAATGAGTGGTTTACCTAACAATTTTTACCTCTGCTGGTAATGATAAAGAATACAGACCATTTATTAAAAAACACCCCCCCAAAAAAAAGCTCATACCAAAAAACCCAAAATGTAAGCAATGCTTTAAAAAAAGGAATATATAGATGGAAAATAGATTCCTGCTCTTGTGAATGAAGCTTATATTATTAGTGGGGGGAGATGATAATATAGTGACTATTAGTGACAAATGTTATGAGAAAGGGAACAAGTAGAGGAGAATAAAGGGGCTTAGGAATGTTAGGCTGGGAGAGTGGACAGATATAGTATTAAATGGGGTTCAAAGGGGCCTCTTTAGGAAGTGCAAAGACCAGAGGTGAGAGTTAGTTAGATGGCCATCTCAGAAAGAGTTGTAAGCAAAGGGAAAAACTAGAGCAAAGGTCCCATGCTGGAAAATGGAATGTTCAAGGAAAAGTAAGGAGTTCACTATAACTGGAATATTGTGAGCAAGGACAGAGAAGTATGAAAGGAACTCAGAGGAGTAAGTGGGAACCAGATACTTTAGGGCCTTGCAGACCACTGTAAAGACTGGCTGATTTTGCTTCCTCTCTTCCTTTTTGTCTCTGCTCAAATGTCAGCTTATCAAATCAAAATGTGATAGGCAGAGGGATTACTGAGATTATCCAACATACCAATATATTGTAGAAATTTAACACACCTTTATTCAGCTTTATTTTTCCATAGCACTTACCACCACCTGATATTCATGTCTAATAGTTATGCAAACTCCTCAAGAAGGGTAGGGACTTTGCTTAGCTCACTGCTGTAACCCTAATGCTCACAAAAGTACCTGGGATATAGCAGGCACTCTTTGAAAAAATGTGTTGAATAAATGATTGAAAATAACAATTGGCATTTTTTTTTTTAATACTTCAGTCTCACCAGCCTAATCCTCAGTGCTTGCACATAAGACGTGGATCTGCTGTTACTTAGTATATTGATCAAATCAGGTTTCTAAGTCCATTAGCTTCAAAGCTGATTCAGAACTACAATAAATTCACAAGAATATTGAAACCCTATAAATCTCACTTGGAAGGTAGCCTATGGAGCTTGGTACATTCACTGTCTTTATTTCTGTCATTAGATAAAAGTAAATCATGTATTTTTATCTGAACTTCAATAATCTCTACACTTAAATTTTATAGTGTGCATCCAATTTATATTTCAATTTCTGAGAATCTCTTGCATACAATGTTTGATACTTACGTTAACTTCAATCTTTTTGCATGACCAGGCATTATAGGAACATAGAGCATTTTGACTCCCTGTACCACCATTGTTGGCTCAATTCCATACTTCTCCTAAAAATGAATACCGAAAAGAGAAACAAATCAAAGCTCCATCCAAATAGAAAATGGTATGTGACAATGTTTTACAACCAGTAAAAAGAGAGCAAATTTCTGATAAATAGTATTTATAAAAACCTCTAAGAGTCAGACATGACTGAACACTAATGAGATCATGTATAAAAACTAACAGACTCAAAGCAACTAATGAATAATTGTCTCACTTTGACTGCATTTATGAAATCCAAGAGGGTGAAATCTTCTTTTCCATATATAGTCCATCTGTCCCAAATTGTAAATGATATTCCATTTCTGTTGTAGAAAAATATTCAGAACAAAAACATTTACATTTTCTTCCCTTGAGTAACCCCCCAGAAATCCACTATTTGTGATTTAACTAGATATTAATGTGGGAGTAAAAAAAAGGAAAATATAACTTAAAAAATTCCAAAATCTTACTTCCCCAGTACACTACACAGGTAACCATTTTTATCAGTACCTTGTTATCTTTCCAATGTCTCATTATAAACCAGTATGTCTTAGCAAGAGAGTTCGGTTTCTCAATAGTTGCATGAGTTTCACTGTGTGGATGTTTCAGTCTCCTATCACTGGACACTTGGGTTGTTCTAATCTTTGGCTATGATGAACAATGCCAGAATGAACATCCTATACATATATCATTTGAGATGAGTGAAACCGTTTATGCAAGTTTGAAATATAGGGCTGTATATGTTTCAATATGGGTTAGATTATTTTATATTCTCATCAATAATGTACGAGAGTAAAGCTTTCTCACACTCTTGCCAAGATGATAATTTTCAAATTTTTTGCTGTTACCAGTTTAAACTGTAAAAAAGAAAGTCCCAGGGAATTGTTCTGCTTTGTCATACAGCTTTTGGAACTAGATGCTTATTCTCATTATCCATTAGTCCACTAGGGGTGGCTTCTAATTCATCTGAGTTAGGCAGACATAGATGAAACCGTGAGAAAGTACAATGCTGAATAGTGTGGCAGATTAATAGTGTGCTGACTATCCTATGGCTAGTTTAGTCAGCAGTGCTTCATGCCAGATGCCAAAGAATGAAACTGGACTCCTATCTTCCACCATACACAAAAATTATCTTGATTATCAGAATGAATTGAACACCTGAATGCAAGACCTAAAACCATCAAATTCCTAGAAGAAACCTTAGGTGGTAAGCTCCTTGACACTAGGTTTTGGTGATGATTTTTTAGATTTGACAGCAAAAGTAAAGGCAACAAAATAAAAAATAAACAAGTGGGACTATATAAACTAAAAATCTTCCACACAGAAAAAAAAATCAACAAAATGAAAAGGCAACCTACCAAATGGGAGAAAATATTTGCAAATCATGTATCTGATAAGGATTTAATACACAAAATACATAACAAACTCAGACAACTCAACAGCAAAAAATGCATACAATGCAATAACAAAATGGGCAAATGACCTGAACAATTTTCCAGAGCAAACATACAGATGGCCAATAGGTAGATAAAAAGACGTTCATTATTACTATCAGAGAAATACAAATCAAAGACACTCTGAGGTATCATCACACATCTGTTAGGATGGTTATCATCAAAAAAACAAAAGGTAACAAAAGCTGGCAAGGATGGGAAGCAATTCAACCTCTTGTACATTTCTAGTGGGATGTAAAATGATACAGCCACTGTGGAATGCAGTATTTAGGTTCCTCAAAAAAAATAAAAGTAGAAATACCATAGGATCTAGCAATTCCACTTCTGGGTATTTATCCAAAGAAGATGGCAACACTAACTTGAAAAGGTATCTGTACTCCCATGTTCACTGAAGCATTGTTTACATAATAGACAAGACATGGAATCAATCTAAGTGTCCACTTTGGAGGAATGGATTAAAAAAAGTGTGGTGCTATATACAATGAAGTATTATTCAGCTGTAAAAAGAATGAAATTTTGCCATTTGCAACAACAGAGATGGACCTTGAAGACATTATACTAAATAAGTCTGACAGAGAAGGACGGATACCTTATCACCTTATGTATGTGTGGAATTTAAAACAAACAAACCATCTCTCTCCCCCAGAAAATTCAATCAACTAACTAGACAAAAACCAAAAATCCTGCAAGCTCATAGAAACAGAAGCAGGTGGTGAAGGTGAACAAAATGGATAAAGGGAATCAAAAGGTACAAACTTCTGCTTGTAAGGTTAAGTCATGGATATATAATGTGCAGCACAGTGACTACAGTTAATAAATAATACTGTATTGCATATTTGAAAATTGCTGAGTGAGTAAATCCTGAATGTTCTCATCATATGAAAAATTCTGTAACTATGTTTGATAATGGATAGTGACTGAACTTTTTGTGGTAATCATTTCACAACATATACAGGTGTCGAATCATTGTGTTGTACACCTGAAACTAAATTAATGTTGCATGTCAATTATATAATTAAAAAGAAAAAGGAAAAAAATGCTACATGAAGATGGGGTTATGACCTTGTCTTGAAGTGATAGAAAAGATATGTATGTGTAGAGAGGAAAAGGTCCATCTCTGTTGTTGCAAATATTATTTTTCCCTTTTAAAAAGTAAAAAATACTATTTCATTCTCATTATGCAAGAGAAGCAGACCTTCATACATACCTGATTTCAGTTTTTCTTACTTCAGATGTCTCTGTAAACACTATGATTGGAATGGCTAAGTTAAGGAAACAATTTTTGTAAGCTTCAAATGGATAGTCACCAGCTACTTTAATCATCTCCAATGCAACCTAGGTAAAAGAAGGTGATCTGATTATATAAACAGCCTATAATTAACTATGACTTTAATTGCACTTATATAATTTTCCTGAATTCTTCTCAAGCATTACTGTGTAGAGAATAAAAGAAAAAGAAAGAAAGAAATAATAATAAAATAGTAATAAGTCATAAAGAAATAAAATAATAAAATAAAAATAAATAAAATAATAATAAAACAATATAAAATAAAATAAAAATAAATAAATCATAAATAAATAAAAAGAAAAAGTCTAGTTATTAGACTCGAGTAATAAAAATTTCTGTAAGTCTAATTAATCTGACCATGTAATCTTCCTACTTTGAAAGCAGACACCATCATTCAAGAAATACAGCTGTCTGAAATCATTTAATAATAGGAACAATAATTACATAGCTTCTATGAGTAACACTACAGTATAGTATAATAATTAGCATGGTCCTAAAGATTCTAAATTGTTAAGGAGTTGTTAGGAAAGACTAAATTGTAAGAAATCCAAATCACTATGGAGAACAGCATGTTTTTAAGGCAAAGAACTAAAATCTAATATTATCAAAGTTCAAAGTCTAGGATAGTTCATTTTATTCAAGAAAAATAAAGCACATGGATTGTATGGAGGATACAAAGATGATTAAGAGGATTATTGCTTATAAGAAAAATTATACTCTAACTCAATGGAGCTTATTTTAAAATGTTTGCATTATCTGTAAAAGTTCAAAATACAAGATTACTGTATTTTCAGAAATACCTTACAATTTTAAATTATAAGGTCAATATGTATCCTTCCTTCTCTAAGATCTCCCAGTGAATGGTTTAGGGGTGGTATAATAGGGAAGATAGGAAAGAAGCAATGATATAGCAACATTTTCACAGAATAATAATCTCACCAAGCCAGAAACTGCAGCCGTAGATGTTGCTATAGCAGGTATAATTCTACCTGCTATGCGCTTTGTTTTCAAACGGTCAGCGGGTTCAATACTATACATTTTGGCACGAAGATTTGATGCAGCTGTGATGAAATCTATGTGTCCATTATGATCATCATCTTTTTCAAATGAAAGCACTGCCATCTGAAGGTCACCTGATGATAACAACCAGAAAAATAAAGTTTGCTAGTAAGTAATAAAGGCATTACTAAGTAAAAAGCAATGTGGGCTCACTACTGTTGAAGAATCCTTTCTGTGTTTTGTTTAGCCTTGTAAGTAACCGAAAAATACCAAAAAAAAAAGAAAAGAAAAGAAAAGTCAGAGAACTGAAGTTATTGAAGGATATGAAAATGATGGCTTTAATACCACTAAATTAGAGAAATTTTGATATTAAAAAACTTTTCTAAAAAATATAAAAATAAAGCCATGTACATTTACTATTAAGCAGTTTATAATAAAAAAGTCAACACTGGATACTATTCAAAAACTGATTGCCTAAGTACTACTCTGAAATATTTTACCTCTGATAACCAAGAATAGTCAACCAGTCAAATAAAAATAAGTATTTTGGGGGAAGTTTTTTAGATTAATTTGTGGTTCCACAAATCATTCTGCAGACAGGTGTTGCTTGATCTGTGATGAAATGAAAAAGTAAGAAATGGTAGTAAGTTTTTTTCTAGAATTTCTAATTATTAACTTAGGATATCAACTGTTTACTTGCAAAATAAATAGTTGGATGTAAATCACACAGTTGTGTCCGACACTGCGACCCCATGAACTGCAGCTCGCAGACTCTGTCCATGGGGTTCTTCAGGCAAGAACACTGGAGTGGGTTGCCATTCTCTTCTCCAGGGTAACGTCCCAACACAGGGATTGAACCTGGGTCTCCCACATTGCAGGGAGATTCTTTTACTGTCTGAGCCACCAGGGACACCCTAAATAATTGGCTAATCTAGGCTTTTTTCTTGAATTTTACTGGTCTTTATGTAAAACCCCCGAAGTTTGGAAACGGCTGATTTATGTAGTTAAAGGATGCTGAGGAGGTCTCAAAACATAAGCTAGTACAGATCAGTTTTTCAGTAATTAAAGTTCAGTTTTCTACATTTAAGACCATTTAGCATGGGTGTAGAGAAGGCGATGGCACCCCACTTCAGTACTCTTGCTTGGAAAATCCCCATGGACAGAGGAGCATGGCAAGCTGCAGTCCATGGAGTTGCAAAGAGTTGGACATGATTCAGCAACTAAGCACGCACGCACACACGCAGGGTTAGTCTCCACAAGGACTCCATTTCCATTCACTATGCTACTGGTTAAGTTATAAAGCAATGACATAACAGAATCTCAAGGATTAAAAGAATCAAAACAACAAAAACAAAGCAGATTTACATATCAGCCTTTAAGGGTAAGGAAATGGTGGAGAAAACTGGTGAATTTAGTTATAGTTCAAGATGAACAGTGACTTTCATATGATCATGAAATCAAATAATATCATTATTATTACTGTTGTTATTATTTAATTTCAAAACCTTCTGAGTGTAGAGCTTAGTGAAAATAAAAATCCCTTTAGCTCAAAATATTTTTATAAGGATTTCCCCTTACTTGTGGTAGCTTCATTAGATGAAATAGCCTTTTCTAGTTGGAAAGCGGCATTCCTCTCATCTTCACTGCTCACAGGAACATGGTCCGGTTTCCTTGCAGTTTCATCTGTTTGAACAACCTTTAAACATATGTATATGTATTCATTAATGATATCACCTCTTACACATAAGCTTAATTAACATATCTGCCATTATCAAACAAGTCATAAAGAGGAAACATTCTACCTAGTTTAATTAGATTATTAACCATTATGATCCAAAGTATTTTATACCTTATATTGGTAAATAATATTATATTATTTACATATTTATTATCTACTGCCTCACACTGACACATAAACACTATGAGGACAGGAGTTTTTATCTGAGAGAATCTCAATGTATCTAAAATAAACCTGCCTAAGTTAAAAATACTTACTGAATACTTTATAAGATCTGAGTTCATACAAATTTCTTTTAGAATTCCACACTAAAATAAAGTTAATATTAATCAATAGCTTGCAATTCTGAAAAATCAACTTCAAACCAAATTATGTATCTCTAACTAGTGCAGAGTTGTTCTGTGTCTCAAAGAAATTGAAGAAATCCACAAATCATATAATATGGGTGCATAAAATATTTATTGAATGCTGACAAGTTCTATCCCAAAGTATACATGTTCCTTCTTATAGCTGCATGCTTAAGACAGCACATAAAAGTAATTTGTCTTTAAGATTTTACTTATTAAACACGAGGTCAGAGAAGTTCAGATCAGTTCAGTTGCTCAGTCATGTTCAACTCTTTATGATCCCATGGACTGCAGCACACCAGGCCTCCCTGTCCATCAGCAACTCCCAGAGCCTACTCAAACTCATGTCCATTGAGTTTGTGATGCCATCCAACCATCTCATCCTCTGTTGTCTCCTTCTCCTTCCACCTTCAATTTTTCCCAGCATCAGGGTCTTTTCCAATGAGTCAGTTCTTCGCATCAGGTGGCCAAAGTATTGGAGTTTCAGCTTCAACATCAGTCCTTTCAATGAATATTTAAGACTGATTTCCTTTAGGATTGACTGGTTGGATCTCCCTGCAGTCCAAAGGACTCTCAAGAGTCTTCTCCAACACCACAGTTCAAAAGCTTCAAGTGTTTGGCGCTCAGCTTTCTTTGTAGTCCAACTCTCACATTCATACATGACTACTGGAAAAACCATAGCCTTGACTAGACAGACCGTTGTTGGCAAAGTAATGTCTCTGCTTTTTAATATGCTGTCTAAGTTGGTCATAACTTTTCTTCCAAGAGGCAAGCGTCTTTTAATTTCATGGCTGCAATCACCATCTGCAGTGATTTTGGAGCCCCCCAAAATAAAGTCTGTCACTGTTTCCATTGTTTTCCCATCTACTTGCCATGAAGTGATGGAACCAGATGCCGTGATCTCAGTTTTCTGAATGTTGAGCTTTAAGCCAACTTTTTCACTCTTCTCTTTCATCAAGTGGCTCTTTAGTTCTTAGCTTTCTGCCATAAGGGTGGTGTCATCTGCATATCTGAGGTTATTGATATTTCTCCTGGCAATCTTGATTCCAGTTTCTGCTTCATCCAGCCCAGCCTTTCTCATGGTGTACTCTGCATATAAGTTAAATAAGCAGGGTGACAATATACAGCCTTAATGTACTCCTTTCCCGATTTGGAACCAGTCTGTTGTTTCATGTCTAGTTCTAACTGTTGCTTCTTGACCTGCATACAGATGTCTCAGGAGGCAGGTCAGGTGGTCTGGTATTCCCATCTCTCAAAGATTTTTCCACAGTGTTGTGATCCACACAGTCAAAGGCTTTGGCGTAGTCAATAAAACAAAAGTAGATTTTTTCTGGAACTCTCTTGCTTTTTCAATGATCCAGCAGATGTTGGTAATTTGATATTCGCAAACCAAGAAACTAGCTACATCATTACTAAAATACTACTTCTTTTTTAAAAAAACACACCCAACTTACATTTTACATATTATTATAAGTATTTGAGAAATATTAAGGAGTCAAGGAAGCAGTAATTTTTATTTGCCAGAATGTGCAGTTGATATTTTTGGCTGTGGCATCTGTTAACTAGGAGTGCCAGACTCTGAAGCTTTAGGGGAGCTGCTTCAAGGATTTTAAGCTAATAAGTCCTATTAAAATTATGGCTTAATTGCTCAAAATAATATATTACCCCTAAACTTCAATACAGAAAGAAGCAATCCAAGCTAGAAAACACTGAAGAGCAGTAAAGACCTGCAAAGTTATTGATGCATATTTCCTTGGTGGCTGTCTAGCAGTTTTGTTCATTAGAAACATGGGCTAGGAATTTTTATAAAGGTTTTGTTTATCCTTTCTGTACTTTTTTTCTCAATAAACTACAAGTCTACAACGAATATTTCATTCAGAAAGTCCATTTACTTGTACAAAATGAACCACCTACAAGTTTCCTTTTCTCTAAAATAAAAATGCAGAGTGGAAGACTGCAAAACCATTTCCTACTTGAATTTTGCATGGAGGCAGTCATTACTCCACATTTTCCAGTACAGTTAAAGGATAAGGGGAACAGAAGGGTTCTGTTTATTGTTAAGGACTTACTGTTTATTGTTAAGGGCTTACAGTTTATTGTTAAGGGCTTACTGTTTATTGTTACTGTTAAAGGTTTTGTGGTTTTATTTATTTATTTTTTTAGAATGCATACAAAAAGGGATATGATGAACTGAAAAAAATATTTAGTATTTCAAACTTTTCTATTTACCCTGTGTAAATTTCATGTTCCACCTTTATTAATACTCCCTGTCTTTGTCTCCTTCCAACATATTTGCCTTGCAAAATTCCAACCCTTGTTAAAATCCTATTCCCAGCTATTCTACAATAGCATCCAAGCAGCTAAATTGCCTTTTCTCCACACTCATTTCGTGGAATACATTATGGGAATTAACATTAAGTGGATCCTAAGTATTGTCTCAAAATTATACAACATTTTCTAATTTCTCACTTTGCCCATAGCAATTATTCATATCTTTTTTTTCTCTGCTCAAATATCCTCTGTCTTTTCCCCATCACTCAGAGCTATCAATCTTGTTTCTTCAACTAAGAAAACAATCTTTTTTTCCCCTCTCATACTCAAAGCAACTCCTTATAAATCCTGTCAGAGCTACAGCAAAACATACACAGAATTCAACCTCTTAAAACTTCCCCTACTTCATTCAAATCACCATCATCTCTTGCCTATAATATCCTAATAGCTTATTTTGCTCCCTCTCTCATGTCCCATATAATCCTTCTTAACACAACTGCCAAGGTCCTCCTTTTAAATATGTCAGATTGTACCCTGTGTTTTAAATCTTCAACTGGCTTATTGCATAATAAAACATAAAGTACTTATCATAACCCTCACTACCTCTCCAACCTCACTGTCTACCACTCTTCTCTTGCATAGTCTCCTCCAGAAAAATTCTGGCCTTCAAAGTCTTTGAAGGCTTTCTCTCATCTTCATGCTCTGCTGTTTGCACTGCTTTTTCACCAGATAACAACATGGCTCACTCCTCATTTCCTTCAGGCTTCCTTCAGACATAACCATATCAGAGAAGCTGTCTTCTTTTAGCTCACATAAAATGACACCAGCTCCATCACCTTTGTTATCCCTGCTTTGCCTTTTCTTATTAGCTCTTCTGCCCTTAAGGCAATATTACATAATTATTGGCACTTTTAAAATAATAGTCTGTCTTTGGTCCCTTAGAATATAACTCCTACAAGAAAAAGAATTTTGTTCATTATGGGCTTTTCCAGGTTTACAATGAAACTTGACACAAGAAGTAGTTCAGTGACTATCTGCTGAATGAATGAACTTGTACACGTACCTTGTCAGACGGTTTGAATTCCTGAATCTTTACTTCAGAAAGAATATTCAACAGGGTATCTGCTGATAAGTCCTGATTTTTAAAACAGTAATTTTTATCAGCATATTCTTAAAATTCTGAATTCTAAAGCTAAAAACAACCAAAAAATGGTACTTTAACATGCTAAAATATTTGAGTAATTTATAAATGTTCAGACCACATCTGTTTGTGACATTTACTTTTATTTCTACAGAAATATCATCCATAAAGGCTGGGAGGTGGGGGTGGTGCATGTAAAAAAGTACTTAATAGTCAACATATTAGTTGACTGAAATCTTAGTCTTTCCACAAATTCTTGAAAAGTTAGTTTTAGGACTGCTTGTGAGTATCACACAGAGTGCCCTGAGATCAGGAACTATCTCTTCAATGTTTTACAAAGTTCCCTGCAGAAAGTTTTACTCAATATACGCTGACTCAATAAATAAATGAATAAATAAGTAAATGGAATTCATATCTTCAGAAGCTGGAAAATATTTACATGGTTCAAGATAAACTTAGATGAATTTAAAGCTATATACGTTTTTATTATTAAGAATCTGCTTAGGAAAAACTGAGACATAGTGCTTTTGAGGTCACCTACAACTCTTATCACAAATTACCACTTTTTTCACAAGAAGAATAACTAACTGGATACCACTATCTTTACCAGACATTTATGGTATATTTTACTGTGTTTTAACCCCAAAAGGGATTAATCTACATTTTTATGTAGATTCAAAACAGCCAGTGCTAGTTATAAATCTGGCTGATGTTCTCCCATTCAGCCTAGTACCTAAAAGTGTAACAATTTATTTAGCTCTATTACCCATTTGAGGATGAAGATTCACTAATGCAGACCTCCCTTTCAAATAAAACTGCATTAGACCCTTTATATATTAGTCAATGAAGGCAATGTCTAAGAAAAAATGTATAAATGATAAAAGTTAAGAAATGTTAATATGGGAGAGCATTTTCAGGTCTCCTGAGATGCACATAGGTTAATTTCACAAAATAAGCCAAACAAATGTTAATAAAGAGAACCACTAAGGAATATTTAAAATTTGTTATGATATAGGTCACTTTGGGTTTTCAAAGTAATTATAATAGTTAAAGTTTGTAGGTCACAAACATTTTAAAAATAAAGTTAAGATTTATTTTACAAATATTTGTTTCACTACTTAAATTCAGAAAGAAAAATTCAACTTTCTGCTACTTAGTAATGCTGCAATGAGGTATTTAGCTTCTGCTATATTAGGAAGGGCAATACTACAACAAAATTAAAAGTTTATATCAAAGAATGATTCTTATAAAACATGTTCTGATGATGCAATTAAGCTAGGTCTTCTAATTCTAATTATTTCCATCACTTGTTAGGGTTTGAAGAATATCTTACCTCTTCTGTAAATGGAATGCAATAGATTGTAGCATATAATTTTGCAGCATTTAGAAGAAAACCGAAGTGCCTTTTGAAATTAAAAAAATAAAGTGTGAGTGTACAATTTCAAAGATATTTGATTCATCAGAAACTACAGCCTTTAAATGTTGAAGATAAGTAATGTTCAGGATTATTATTATTATTTTTTTTTAATTAAGCAATGAAATTCTGGTCTAGACCAAGGCATTGCCAAAGCTATAAAAAAGAAAACATCAGATGCTTATTTTCATAAGCACTATTATTCAGGTAGTGATCAAGACTACTCTGGGGAGAGAAGTGGCCAGAAGTAGAAAATTAAAGTATTGAAAGAAAATTCATTTTAATTCATAAGAAAATATGGCAAATTTGGTTTTAAAAGGTGTATAATAAGATCAAACTAAGCAAATGAGTGTGTTTAAAAACAAAAAAGGCAAGTTTTACAGAAGCAGCAGTCAGGATAAGGTGACTAGAATAAGCTCCAGAGGAAAAAACAAAGCACAGTTACTTGTTGAAAGTGCTTAATTAAAATGTGTACATAAAAGTGAGTGTGTGTGTGTTTATAAATGTGTATCTAATATAGATGGATATACAGGTATTTACTCAAAGATCAACTCCTCTGAAAAGTAATCTGAGAATATTCAGGGAGTTATTTAGTAGCAATCATTCTCCCCCATATAATCAAAGTTTCTTATATACTGAGTTCATTAAATTGGAGAACATCTGTTTTCATTGAACATTTTTTATGAATAAAGTCAAAGAGATGACACTTTGGTTGCACTTTAGAAAAGATAAAAATAATGAGGTTATTTGCCATGTAAATAAACAGATTCATCTATGTGGGGACAGACGAATTGTGGCTGGCTTTCTTGGCCAAAATGCTATGTTAACTCTTAGATTAAGATGGATGCAATATTTTAACATTTTTTTTTAAATGTTTGAAGTTTTTACTCTGCAATGTAAACCTAAAGAGTTAAGAGGTTTACAGTGAAGGATGTACATAAAACTGGATATATATACTTACAAAGGTTCATTTAGATCAAATTTTAATGGAGAGGGGGGTCTCTTTGGTGACTGCCAAAACAAACCTAACAAAATAAAAAAATACATTATTTTCAATTTCAGCAGTTGATAATAAACTGCATTAAACTTTCTTCTCAACATTATTATACTTACTGCCATCTTTTAATCGTGTGTCCAGAGGGAAACAGTGAAGCAGCTGAAGAGCCTAAAGAAAAAAAACTGAATTAAAAACAATCACTGCTGCTGCTGCTAAGTCGCTTTAGTCGTGTCCGACTCTGTGCAACCCCACAGACGGCAGCCCACCAGGCTCCCCCGTCCCTGGGGTTCTCCAGGCAAGAACACTGGAGTGGGTTGCCATCGCCTTCTCTGAAAAACAATCACTACTCATTATTAACTGAAGTAAAAAAAAAAAAAAAAAACCCATAAAAAGATATACAGTGAAGTCTCCCAATCACCCTGTACATTATCTGTCCATTCTCCTGTCACTGACCCCAACCCTCACTTGGAATAACCTCTAAGCTATTTTTTTATCAACACTTACATATATTTTTTTTTGCATCTATGACAAACATGAATATAGATAATTTTATCCCTTTACACAAATGGTGGCATACTTTACATCTCATTCTGCCCCTTTTGGAGAAGGAAATGGCAATCCACTCCAGTATTCTTGCCTGGAGAATCCCGTGGACAGAGGAGCCTGGTGGGCTACTGTCCACGGGATTGCAAAGAGTCAGACATGACTGAGCAACTAAACAGCAAACAGCTCCTTTTGAAGAGCTAATTCTTAAACAAACAAAATAAAAAATCCAGTAAAAATACATTGCATTTTTTATTTTGAAATGATATGATGTTTGAGATTTGCTTCAAAACCATCTAGGGGGAGGGTATACTAGGTGGGATATACATGAAACAGGATTTCTATGAGTTCTGTGATTCTGTGCATGGATGCCCAGTCAAGTCTGACTCTTTGTGACCCCATAGACTGTAGCCTGCCAAGCTCCTCTGTTCATGGGATCTTCCAGGCAAGAATACTGAAGTGGGTTGCCATTTCTTCCTCCAGGGGATCTTCCCAACCCAGGGACAGAACTCACATCTCCTGAGTCTCCTGCATTGGTAGGCAGATTCTTTACCACTGAGCCACCTGGGGTTCTATGAGTTGGTAAATGTTAAACTTGGGTGACAAATATATGAGGAGTACAAGGAGATTCATTACATACTACTTTCTCTATTATTTCTGTGGTTGAATTTTTCCATAATAAAAAAAGTTAAAAAACCCATAGACAATAAGGACCAAAAAAAGAGTTCTTTAGATTTTGAAACATGAGGTCACTGATAGTCATGGTAAGAATAATTTCAATGGTCGTGGGGAAAGAAGACATATTGGATAGAGATATGGCAACAGTGAGTACAGACCACTTTTCCAATAAGCAGAGCAAAAACAGGAAGTGAAAAGCAGGGTTAAGAATAATTAAAAAATGTTTTAAAACAGATGAACTTATTTTACATTTTAATAGGTAAGAGCCTAAAAAGAGGGAGAGATGAAAGACAGTGATGGACACATTTCAGGAATTGTATGTAACTGGAGAAAGAATAACACCTAACATTTCACTAAATATTTATGGGCATTTATTTATGGGCCAGGTTCTATGCTAAATACTTTGCATGCATTAATTCACTTAATCCTCACCACTACACCATTTTACAATGAGGAAACAGACAGAATGTGATTATTAGATTTAGACGGAGAAGGAAAAATTCCAACAAAATTTCTGATGGAATCTCTATTCTCTCGGTTTCCTGTTTTAATTTGAACAAAAAATTTCAGACTGATTAAATGTATTCCTTCTCTAGAAGGAATCTATATTTTAAAACCCATTTTGTACACAGAAAGACAAGAATTACACAACTGACAAGCCAACGAGTGGAGTTTAAACACATTCTACCTAGCGACTCAGATGGTAAAGAATCTGCCTGCAATGCAGGAGACCAGGGTTTGATCCCTGCGCTGGGAAGATCTCCTGGAGAAGGGAATGGTACCCACTCCAGTATTCTTGCTTGGAGAATTCCATGAACAGAGGAGTCTGGCAGCTACAGTCCATGGAATTACAAACAGCTGGAACGACTGAGTGACTAACACTTTCACACTTGAATCAGTAACATTCAGCAAGAAATTGGTTTTGTTCATCACTTGTTCTCAGTTAACTTATTCATTTCTGTAAAGGTTCCCAAAAGAAAGAGTAGATGTTTCAGGTCAATTAAATGAATATCATAGTAATTAAAAGAGCCAAGTTTAGACTTTTCTTAAATGTTTTACAGTATACACATACCTTATGGTTAAAATATTTTTCAAACTTTAATCTTGCTAATTCTACACACTGGGACCAATTTCTAGGTCTTCTGCTAAGTAACTTAATCACTTGAAAACAGCCTTCTACACTGTGTCCAGATTGTATCTTCTAGAATGAGGAAAAAACAGAACAAACACATGGCCAATTAATCACACAAACATACACATGTATTTCCCAGGAACTGTTAGCCAACTTTTGAAGTGCTAGCTCATGTGCCTTAATTTATTATTTTCATATCAAGCGACCTGTCTGTTTTTCTCCTTTCCCTCTTTCTTTTCTTTTTTTTGGAGGGTGAATGGGGAAAGACTGCATGTAAAATTTTAACTCTCAAATTGTTTATCTCACAAGTCATCCTCATGTCTTGCTAGCTGTAAGTTAATACTATAAATGTACTTATTAAAAGTGCTATGAATAATATTTTACACTAAAAAGTTGGCCTTTTTAGTGCAGAATTGAAGGAAAGTAAGAAAGCAGCTTTGAAGTTGTCCTCACCATGAGATTAATAAAATCTGAAACCTTGGCCTATTTCTAAGATTTTCACTAGAACTTCCCTCAGTTTTTTCCAAAGAGCTTAACAATCTTGTTTTATTATTTGTAGCTGTCTCATCATTATTATCACACCCTTATTAGGCTGAACCATATGAACTGCTGTTCTGTGAGTCAAACATGGTAAAATATTGGCAATTCCACATAGTTCAACCAAACTAAAAAAAGAAGGGCTATTTGTGACCTGCTAACTTCAAGATTCCTCAAATACTTACTTACTATGTAAATAATAATGCATAATCTGTTTAAGAACTTAAAATAAATTATTTATAGGCAACCTGAAAGTAAGATTACAATGACAAAATGTGGCAGTTAGCAGATAGATACAAACTATTATATACAGAATGGATAAATAACAAGGTCCTACTGTACAAAACAGGGAACTACGTTCAATGCCCTGTGATAAACTGTAATGGAAAAGAATATGAAAAAGAATGTATGTGTGTGTATATTTGTATATATATAAAATTGAAGCATCTTACTATACTGCAGAAATTAACACTATACTGTAAATTAACTATATTCAAAATAAAGTGTATTGGTTTTTACCTGTAAGACTTCTTCTGCAGATGGATACGTTTGCCAAAATTTGTTAAACAATGAAGGCTTGTAGGAAAAGGAACTTTCAAACTATAACAGAAAAGAGGAAAATAATATTATAAATAGAAATCTGTTTAAAAGTTAGAAATACCATCTTTTCTACTTCAGAGAAAAATTTCTTATACAATATCTTTATTACCTTATCTCTTGCCCATTGTATAGTGTGTTCAATAGCAGCTGGAAAGGATTTTAGGGTACAAAATGGTATTTCTTCTTCTGGGGGATCCCGCTAATTTATAAAATAGGACAACAGTTAGCAGCAATGACAATTTTTAATGGATTAAATTTACTTGAGTGTTTTAAGACCATTAAAAAATAAAATTCAAAAGTGAAATAAATCCAACTTTTAAAAAATCTTTTCCCTAGGCATTAAGAAGAAACGTTGATTCTTTTGACACTCAACAGACTTGTTTATATGGCAAGGTAACAACAAACTCCTCTGGTATCATGTAGTACCGTACAGACTACTGTATATAATTATTTTTCTCAAAGCATCAAGGTGACATTTAAAACTTTATAACATTGTTTATTTTGAAAAGTAATTAGAGAATTCCTAATACAGTGCTCAGCATACCATGAGTTTCTTTCTCCAGGGAGAAACAATATTTGCAAACAGGAATCATGTGCTCTTGATGCTTGGTATGGTCTCTTACAGAAAGCATGTATTAAATAAATGACAGATGTCTTTGTTGTGTCATGTGAAAATGAAGAAATCCGTATTTATTACAGGGTATTTTTGTACGTTTAGTCTTATTGGCTCACCCAATCTAAAACAACTCACTTTGTCTCTTTTTGCTTAGAGATTTTTTTTTTTTATTGTAAAGATTTGTGCTTATTATTTTTTAATGTTTTATTTCATGGCTGTGCTGGGTCCAGCGTGCAGGCTTTCTCTACTTGTAGCAGGAGGGGGCCACTCTCTAGTTGCTGTGTGCAGGCTTCTCATTGAGGAGGCTTCTCTTGTGCAGCACAGGCTCTAGGGCACATGGGCTTCAGTAGTGGCAGAGTACAGGTTCAGTAGCTGTGGCTCATGGGCTCTAGAGAATGGGCTCAAGTAGTTGTGGCACACAAGGCTCTGCTGCCCCACAGCATGTGGAATCTTCCCGGACCAGAGATCAAACCCATGTTCCCTGCCCTGGCAGGAGGACTGTTAACTACTGGACCACCAGGGAAGTCCTTACTTAGACATTTGTATTTTACTTTGTTGATCTATAAAATACCACGAAATATTTTATAAGCCAAGAGGAAAGTCAGAAGGAACATTTAATTCTAGTTTTCCTGAATATGTAGGCACAGTCTATAAATATAGGAGACAGTTTGGGAAAGATTTGGTAGTATGATAAAATCAGGACTTTCAGAAATTTGCAACATCCCCTATTTTGAAAATCTTCCACAATGACCTCGGCATATCATAATATTCTCCATCTAATTTACTTCAAATAAAACTTATCAACTTTGTCTCTTATCATGTCTTTACTATGTAAACTTCTGATTTCATGAGAGTAGAGGGGAAAACAAATTTTATTAAAATTTAAAAATTTTACTAAACCATATGTATTTATTAAATAAAGGGAATGTTTATGCTTATAAGGGAGAAGGCAATGGCACCCCACTCCAGTACTCTTGCCTGGAAAATCCCATGGATGGAGGAGCCTGGTAGGCCACGGTCCATGGGGTCGCTAAGAGTCGGTCGGACACGACTGAGCGACTTCACTTTCACTTTTCACTTTCATGCACTGGAGAAGGAAATGGCAACCCACTCCAGTGTTCTTGCCTGGAGAATCCCAGGGACGGTGGAGCCTGGTGGGCTGCTGTTTGTGGGGTCACACAGAGTCGGACACGACTGAAGCGACTTAGACTTATGCTTATAAAATAATATTCTTTCAATTTTACAAATAGGGCTGACCTTTTAAAAACTATTTTTAAAGCCTACAATTATTTCCTAGTGATTTTTAAATTTAGTAGTATCTCAATATCACTTGTAGAGGTTAAAAAAAAGTTACATCTATATCATTTATATAAAATACATGGGTATAAATGGCTTGGTTCCTCATATGGAGAAACTGAGTCTTCAGTAAGATTTTGGATGGGTCACTAAGGTTGTTAGAAAATAATCAAGCAGCAATAAGAAACAGTAAACTCGTAAGCATAATATTCCAGAAAGACCAGAAACAAAATTCTGATGACTAAAAAAATACACATAGGGCTTCCAGTTGGCTCAGTGGTAAAGAACCCACCTCCCAATGGAGGAGATGCAGGTTCAATCCCTGGGCTGGGAAGATCACCTGCAGTAGGAAATGGCAACTCACTCCAGTATTCTTGCCTGGGAAATCCCATGGACAGGGGAGCCTGGTGGGCTACATTCCATGGGGTAAGTAAGAGTCAGCAGGACTTAGCAAATAAAACAACATGAAAGTAAGTTTAACTACATTTTTAAAAATGTCTATGCATATATGCACAAACATCATTGGCAGATCAAAATCAGAACAGATTAGGGATGCTTAACCAAATGTGCTGACTGATAAAGAGAAACAAATGATGAGACAGAAAAATGATAAGATATAAAGAAGAGACATTTACTTGAAAAAACTGGTTCACTTACATGACTATTATAGGATTCAGTTAAATGAGGTACAATAACTTCAGTGTGTCCCTTAGTGCCCATCGTTCCAGAATCTAAGAGGGGCCGTAGATTTGCTAAGCATCGGCTAAGTTGAAAAGAAGATAGGTAACATAGACGTTAGCAATAACAACATTAAGCAGAGGACATTCTACCAATGTTTACTGACCGTTACACATGCTGATCACTTCTTGTATATAATATTTTAGGAAACAGACACATTACCATCAAAAACCCATTTATTATTTCTATCCCCTTCCTCCCATAAACTTTGTTGGTCAATGTAGCAACTTTTGCCTCTAATTTCCATTACCAAAATTTAGTAGTTTTAGAATAAGATACAGTATATTTATCTTGTTCTAAAATGCCTACAAAATTGTGGGCTTAACTTTTTTTCTTCTGGGTTAACTCTTTTTATTTTTTCTGGGTTAACTCTTAATTAATGTATTACTCTTTCTTCTCTTGCTTTCTATTTCTTCTTTGGTTATTTTCTGTATTTTCTGACTCTCTCTCTCTCCCTAACTGTATATATATATAAAACTCTCTCTATGTATACCTACCTTACTATGGGCTTCCCTGGTGGCTCAGTGGTAAAGAATCTGCTTGCAATGCAGGAGCTACAGGTTCTATCCCTGGGCCAGGAAGATCCCCTAGAGAAGGGCATGGTAACCCACTCTAGTACTCTTGCCTGGAAAATCCCATAGACAGAGGAGCCTGGCAGGCTACAGTCTGTAGCGTTGCAAAAAGCTGGGACACAACTGAAGCGACTGAGCACAAACGCACCTTACTGTATCTTTTCAAAACTTTATTTATCCCAAACCTTCTTTCTAAAGAGTTACAATACCTATATTCTATATACTTTCACTCTTAAAGTTTCTTTTTGTTTTTTGCTGGCCAAGATTACAAACTTTCCACTGTACTCTCAACTGGTAAATATTCCTTCTAATAAATCTGCTCTAGCACTCTAACATTAAAGAGTCATATAAACATGTAAGAAAGATTATATAAGGTGTGTACATCACAGTCATTTATTCATCTACTTATTTAATAAATATTTACTGAATGATATCATGTATTGGGCACTGAAGACAGAATGATGGGAAAATAAGTAATAACTGAATAAATGATTTAGTGAGGAAACAAACATTAAACAAATATGCATGTCAATAAAAACAAGTGCTGTGAAGGAAGAAAACAGTACTGCGAAAGATTATCAGAGAAGGATCTAATTTAGAATTTAGGGGTTAAAGAAAGTCTGTTTCAATAAAGACATTTAGGCTGAAACTAAAAGGATTGTAAAGTAATTAGCTTCCAATTAAAATAAATAAATTTATATTAAAAAATAAACAAAAAATAAAAAAAATAAAAGGATGAGAGGAAAATAACTAAAGGAAGTGAAGAGTAAGTAGGTAGATTTGGGGTAGAGTTTTAGAATATAAACACAATTTCTTGAGATTGAAGGAGAGTATGTGCAAGTCCCTGAGGTGAAATGTGTTAGATGTTCCCCTGTAAGAAGTGAAAGAAAGAATGTGTAGCTAGAATAAGGAGAGCCAGGGAAAAATAGCAAATTTTAAGCTGGAGTCATGGACAGGTGGCAGATACTCTATGAAAAAAATTTAGGTCTTTTTAAAGATTTAAAATTTTATCCTATCTGTAGTGGAAATCATCCAAAGTTTTGGGTTCAAGAACTATAATAGGAATGTAAAGAATAATCAGAAAATTCAGTAATTGTTCAATAAATAGGTATAAAAAATGAAGTAAAAACAAAACGAAGACAGTTTCTATGAACCTGAATTTTAAGAACATACCTGTCTACATATCTCCTGGCTTCCACATTATCTAATGCTGTAATAATTATATCCTGCTTAGTATAGAACTCATCACTGTAAATCGCCTCAGTGGCTGAACATACTTTGTTCAAATGTGCATCTATCTTTAACTGAGGATTTATTTTCAGGGTTGCATCAGCAGCAGTATAGCTTTTAGGCTTCTAAAGAACATATAAAAACAGAGGAAATAAATGTTAACAGGAAAAATAGACCACGACTGAACATATACAATTTACATATGAAGAATAATGTAATGAGACTGGTTTTCATTTTAGATTGTGAAAATTATATTCGTTGTGGTCATGCTACATTTAATATTGCATATTAGAATTAATAATTCACACGTTATTATGAAAAATATAAACAACCTCTATTTTATTTTATTATTTTTATTTATTTTTTTACTTTACAATATTGTATTGGTTTTGCCATACATTGACATGAATCCGCCATGAGTGTACATGTGTTCCCCTCTATTTTATAGTTATGTGCTTTAGAATTCTTAAAATATTAGTTATAAGTCCAATTAAAAGAACATTTTTCTCTATTAATGAGATTTGAATTGGTTAAGTGCCTACAAAAAGTTGAGAACACATTCAGCAAAATATCAGAAATGTAAGTTCTGCAGAAAATGAGCTCAGAGGTACGGTAATTTAACATTTTCTGGATGGATATATTTAAGAAATCATTTGTTTCAGTTTTATAAAAAGATTACACATCCTTTCCTTAAAGACTTAATGATCATTTTTAAAATCACTGGTGTCATTTCAAGTGTTACATACAAACTGTAAACATTAGAAGTTTAAACTAAACAAGCCTTAATAGTTCTTCTGTAAGTAAAATGCACAAAGTTCAGTGAATGAATATTATGACATAAATTTTAGTTCATTAAAGACCCTGTTACTTAGTTGTTTATATTTGGATAGGTGAGCCATTTGGTTAACTGTGCCACTTATACAACTATATAAAAGTATGCTTTATCTTTCTGTTTATGATATTTCTAAGCTTATTTACTAAGATTCTCAATGAGTTGTAAAACAATAAAGTGAAAAAATATTTCTAAACTCAGAGCAAAGTTACTTGACTGTTTCTTTGCCTGACAAATATTTTGACTTCTATAAAAAAGACAGAAAATAAGCATTGGTTTACAATCAAAATGGATTGTTAAATAATCAAACAAGATCAAAAGAGCAAAAAATTCTCTTAAACTTTATCTGTTTTATAATAAAACTTAAAAAAAAAGACAGTGTCAAATCTGTCACCTATAAAAACCTTAAATTATGGAACCTGTTTTTATATACTTAGATGTTTCTAAAATTAAATACATGATACATCTTGAGCAAAAAATGACAAAAATATTGCCCATGATTCACAACTCAGATTTTAACATCCAGAATCAATACAAAAATAATTTTTATACTAAAATAAAATTATGTTATTTTCCCTATGTCATTCCCATTATTTGATAATTTGAGAGATTCTAATAAAATAAAGATACTACACTTGTTCAAGTACCATTTTCTATTTAACACAATAGAGGATTTAAATTTCAATCAGTATAACAACACACCTGTATGTGATGAGGACGAAATAGGAACTGTCTATTCAAGTTGGATTTTTCTATCAAGTCAGGATCTGTTACTGTAACCTAATATCAAAGAAAAAAAATGCCTGAAATTACATAAGTTTAATTGACTTTGCTTTCCTCTGAATGACTAACTCCCACAAGTTATAAGTCATTTTGGCTGGTTAAAGTTATAATAAAAAAATACTCAAAACTGCTTACCCATACTACTGCTTTTATACTTATATTTAAAGATAATATTTAGCATAGGAACATGTCAAACAAAATAGCTGAAACCAATCGCAGATCCTGATCAAAACAACTTTTTTCTTCATAACAAAATAGAGGCTAAATATCACTATCACATTTTAGAAACATGTAACAGGTTAGTCATAGAAGAGTAGGCTCTTTTTTTCTATACATGTTTATTCTCAATCTCGATTGAAAAGAACACTTACATGTTTCAATTTGAAAGGAACTCTTGTCAAAGCAGAGGTATACTAACTACAGTGCAGGTGGCTATTTTTGTAAATAACTTTTACTGGAACACTGTCATACCATTTGTTTAAGTACTGGTTATGGCTGTTTCTACACTGCAATGGCAGAGTTCAGTAGCTATGACAGACGTAACATCCACAAACCTAGAACAGTCACAGTCTGGGTAACAAAAAATTTGCATATCTCCATTTTAAAGGATGCAAGATGAAAGTAAACAGAGCCAAGATAATTTAAAAAGTAGTCATAATGCATTTGTCACTTAAGCTAGTATTTGTAGATTTCACTAGCAGGAGTACTTCTCAGAGTGTGTTCCAGCTGTTAGATGATTACTTGTATTCACAAACACATTTTCTTTTAGCTGCTATTTCCCTGATATAAACCAGATTTTTGCTTTCAATAGTTCTATGTTATTATGTGTTAGGTGTTTCCTTGAAATAGGAGGGAAAAAAGCACAGAAAATGTCTTTCAACAGAAAGCTTAACCATAATTAATAATTATATATATAATAATTCTAATTATTGTGATTACTGATTAAAAGGCTTTTTTTTCCACTTCCCCCAACTCCACTTTTTAATCAACCCTCAGTTTTTTTTTTTTTTTGGTCTTCTACTGAATTGATTAGGTATTCTTGACCTGAATCCTCCTTTAACCCCTCACGAACTGGTGTGGAAGTTAAATCTCTATTTTTATGCAATGATATTCAAAATTTTAACATATATATGTGCCTTAAGATCTAAAATGAAACTCTTCATTTCCTCTAGAACAATGGAGGAATCTGAACTCTCCCTTCTATTTCTGTGATATCAAGGAACATTTTACTTATTTTTAACCATCTCATTCCAAAATGTCAACATTTTAATTAAAGGTTTTAAAAATCAAGGCTTATCCAAACCTAAGACTGTTGTCAAATGCCTCTACTTACCCTTGCTTCACACACTGCCTGTATTAATCCCATAGTTCATTCACTGAGAACTAGCTAGTGACAATCTTTCATCATTTTACTTGTCAGTTATCTTTATTTCTCTCAAAAGATAATTTAGTTGGGTATAGAAATCTAGGTTGATAATCACTTGTACTATGAAGATATGCTTCCCTATCTTCAGGTGTGTACTTATTGCTGGTTAAGAAGTCTACCAAGTAATCATTTTTTGTAATCTTTTTTATTTCTACATTTGATTTGTTTGGGATTAATTTAGCTTTTTAATCGGAACACACTTGTCTCTTCAATTCTGGAAACTTCTGTCATTATCCTTACTTCTTACTTATCTTTACTCTCTCTGGAAATTCTACATTTATGTTAGACCATGCAAATGTAACCTCTTTCATTAAAAAGGAAGAAGACCCTCTCTACACTACATTCTAGGTATTTATATTTATCTCTTAGTCATCAGTTCTCACTTCAGCTACATTTGAATTTTAAGTTCACTAACTCTACAGAAATTCTTCCTTGGCTTTTGGTCAACATTTCCTTCCCCCCCTCATGTTTTCATTATTCTTTCTATGTCTTTGGTCATTTTTAACCTTACAGTCTGTTTGTTCTATTATCTGTAGCATTTCTATTATCTGCATTTCTTGGAAAGCTAATTATTCTATTTTCATTGGCTGATTCTTTCAGGTGGTAGGCTTCCCTTATGGCTCAGCTGGTAAAGAATCTTCCTGCAATGCGGGAGACCTGTGTTTGATCCCTAGGTTGGGAAGATCCCCTGGAGAAGGGAAGGCTACCCACTCAGTAGTCTGGTCTGGAGAATTCCATGGACTACATAGTCCATGGGTCACACAGTAGGACACGACTGAGCGACTTTTACTTTTCAGGTGGTACCTTTTTCTAGAGATTTGTCATTTTCTATTGTGGATCGTCTTGAATGGATGTTGATTTTGCTGCATAGTCCTATGTACACTCAGTGTGTATCACCATAATGCAGTTTTGCCCTTGTTTAATCTAGAGGTTTCAACAGCCCCAAATTTGTTACATTCTTTTATCTGCTTGAAATTTTTATGATAAAATTTTGGACCCATACACCAGCATGGTACATGCTGAGTTGCAATTTCTTACAAATGACTTCCCTTTCTATTAATAGTTAATGTACTAGAACATTTGTGAATTAACACAGCTTTTAGTTCAGGGACTAATTTCCCTCTTGGTTCCTGGAACCGGGGGATTTCTCTTTACTTCCTTCTAGTTAATTTTGGATACACATGTAAATATTTTATAAAAGAATAATTTATATAGTATTTGCAGTAGGTTCAAGACTGCCCCATTAACTTATCTTGTTTTGTTACTTGAAGTAAGTTGGTTTATTTACTATAGCTCTTTTCCTGACTTTTTATATGCTGATATGTTTTATGAGTTTCTAAGGAGTAAAATAGGTGTTATTCAAACTTATGCAACCAAAGATTTTCTTTTCTTTTTTAGAAATATTTTAAAAGTCAGCAGAATTAATAGTGGTTTGTGGAAAACAATATAGGAAATGTAGAGCAAGAATGCTATGTGGATCACAACAAACTGTGGAAAAATCTTAGAGAGATGGGAATACCAGACCACCTGACCTGTCTCCTGAGAAATCTGTATGCAGGTCAAGAAGCAACAGTTAGAGCTGGACACAGAACAACAGACTGGTTCCAAATCAAGAAAAGAGTATGTCAAGGCCGTACAGTGTCACCTGCTTGTTTAACTTATATCCAGAGTACATCATGAGAAACGCTGGGCTGGATGAGATATAAGCTGGAATCAAGATTGCTGGAAGAAATACCAATAACCTGAGATATGCAGATGACACCACCCTCATGGCAGTAAGGGAAGAACAAAAGAGACTCTTGATGAAAGTGAAAGGAGAGAGTGAAAAAGTTGGCTTAAAGCTCAACATTCAGAAAACTAAGATCATGGCATCTGGTCCCATCACTTCATGGCAAATAGATGGGGAAACAATGGAAACAGTGACAGACTTAATTGTTTTGGGCTCCAAAATCACTGAAGATGGTGACTGCAGCCATGAAATTCAAAGACGCTTACTCCTTGCAAGGAAAGTTATGACCAACCAAGTTCAGTTCAGTTCAGTTCAGTGGCTCAGTCGTGTCCGACTCTTTGCGACTTCATGAATTGCAGCACGCCAAGGCCTCCCTATCCATCACCAACTCCAGGAGTCCACCCAAACCCACATCCATCAAGTCGGTGATGCCATCCAACCATCTCATCCTCTGTCGTCCCCTTCTCCTCCTGCTCCCAATCCTACCCAGCATTAGGGTCTTTTCCAATGAGTCAACTCTTCGCATGAGGTGGCCAAAGTATTGGAGTTTCAGCTTCAACATCAGTCCTTCCAATGAACACCCAGGATTGATCTCCTTTAGGATGGACTGATTGGATCTCCTTGCAGTCCAAGGGGCTCTCAAGAGTCTTCTCCAACGCCACAGTTCAAAAGCATCAATTCTGCGGCGCTCAGCTTTCTTCACCGTCCATCTCTCACATCCATACATGACCACTGGAAAAACCATAGCCTTGACTAGACGGACCAACCCAGACAGCATATTAAAAAGCAGAGACATTACTTTGCCAACAAAGCTCCGTCTAGTCAAGGCTATGGTTTTTCCTGTAGTCAGGTATGGATGGACTATAAAGAAAGCTAGCGCCAAAGAATTGATACTTTTGAACTGTGGTGTTGGAGAAGACTCTTTAGAGTCCTTTGGACTGCAAGGAGATCCAACCAGTCCATCCTAAAGGAAATCAGTCCTGAATATTCATTGGAAGGACTGATGCTGGAGCTGAAATACTCCCAATACTTTGGCCACCTGATGCAAAGAACTGACTCATTTGAAAAGACCCTGATGATGGGAAAGATTGAAGGCGGGAGGAGAAAGGGATGATAGAGGATGAGATAGTTGGATGGCATCACCGACTCGATGGACATGAGTTTGAGTAAGCTCTGGGACTTGATGATGGACAGGGAAGCCTGGCAGGCTGTAGTCCACGGGGTCACAAAGAGTCAGACGTGACTGAGCGACTGAACTGAACTGAGAAAGAATAATATAACTATAGAAGATCTCCCTATGACTGTAATAGCAAGCTTAATGAACTATAAAACATGAGCTATTTTACAAATTTTAGCCATTTAATACTATTAAGCATCATGGTAAATCTATGATATCACTACTACAAGTACTACTACATCTTATAGGCAAGCAGCATCACTGAAATATATTTTTATTTAAATATATGACATGGTTTTTCAATTAACTCACATTTATCATCTTAATTATATTGTATACCAATGTTTATATTACTCATTCTTCTTTTGATCACCAATTGAAACAATATCTGAGTACTCTGCAACTTTCTAATGTTAACTTCTCTCATCTTAAATATTTATTTAATAAGTAGTATCTAATGAAATAACAATATTAACGTGCTTTTTTATTTGAAAAGCCCATTCATATTTGATCTTTATAATTATGAGGCAAGTAGTACAATAACAGTTTCACAGTAAATTAAGAAAGAAAGTAAGGAGCAGAAAACTCAAGTAATTTGCCACAGAGTTACATAAATTTTGAAAAATGGTCAGGGTAGAATCATCCAATTTGTAGCCTAATGCCCCACCCTCAAAACTCAATGCTTTGGATCAGGCAGTCAAAAATGTTTCAAAAATGGGCAGCCAGAGAAATATAACCTTTTAAGTCTCAAGGATTTATATCTTACCATTCCCTTCTCTTTGCCTGTGCCAACACCAAGCAAAGCAAAATTTTTTAACATTTCACAGCCTATGGCTCCACATCCTACCTGTGTAGAAGAAAAAACGTATCAGATTAAACAATATTAAAACTTCTACTTACTAAAGAGCAATTTCATCTTAATTTTCTTCAAATGCTGTTATAATAACATACTTTTAAAAATAATGTGAATATTAAAAATAATTTTTAAATTATTTTATTTTAGAATATTTAATGGTTCATTGTATCATGAGTGTATCAGCTAAAGAAAAAAATGTATAAATCATAGAAGGAAAAACATAGTATTTACAATTCTTTTAAACAGAAGACATTTTAATATTCCAAACAAAAGCCAAAGATTTAACTCATTTTTTTATATAAGATGGAAACAGCCAGCATGAAAGAGTGTAACATTCTAATTAAAAAGATTACTTGTTTGCAGAAAATTTTCTAAATTCATTTGATGAATATAACTATTCTAAGACTTTTAAATAAAAACTAACAATAGTTCTACATGTAAGTAAAAGCTCAGCAGTAATTGCTGATTTTCAAAATGTTAGTTAAAAAAGGAATATTAAAAATAAGCAGTATTTTTAGGACCGATTATAATAGTTATGGCAGGAGAAGTTTTATGCTACTGAGGAGCTTCCTTGCCAATGCACTAAGACACTTAAAGATCCACCTACATATTCCTACAGAAAAAACAAAGAACCTCCAACCTCCCACAATTTTTAATGTATTTCTAGAAAATCATTTAATGTTCAAAACTATTATATTTTAATTTTACATGTATTAATTCTTTAGGTGAAGGGTTGGCAAACTCTACAAAGGGCCAGAGAGTGAATGTTTTCAGCTTTGTAGGCCATATGGTCTTTGTTACAACTACACAACTGCCACTATTAAAGTATAAAAGAAGCCATAGACAATATATGAATACATGGACTTAGCTGTGTTCTCATGTAACTTTATAAAAACAGGCAGCAGGATGGATTTGGCCTGCTAGCCACATTTTATAAATTCCTGTTTTAAACATTTCCTGAATATCTACTGTATTATTTAGAAATGGTACTCCTTTAATAAATTAATTTGAAGCACTATAGCAATTTGACTGTACTATTTATTCTCATCATTATTCCCACTTACTAAAAAGATATTCAAATTTTGTAGCTTCTGACATAAAGTGTCTCCAATGCAGGCTCGTAAGGCATCGTATCTATCTCCTCTGGAGAAAACAACACAAACCAAGAAAAAAGAAAGGCATAAAAAAATTAAGATTAGTTTCATTACTGCTGGTACCAATTTAATGTTTTACTTTAAGTAGAATACTCTTTAGGAGTTTCTTCCAAACTAACACATAATTAATTTTATTTGAAAAAGAAAAAAACCTCATAAAGAAATCAGGTTTTTCTTTTTTCCATTTGACTAATATAAGTCCAAATGACTTGAATGAAGGTGACTTTAGTTTATCTAGAAAAACATTTTTAAAGCAGGGATTTTACAAAGGTTCATAGAGAAGTCTATGGATGGGCTTTGAAGTTGTTAACTCACTTAAATTGAAAGCAGAACTTTGGGTTACATGTATTTTTAGGAGAAAGAATTAATAAGTTTTGATCAGATTCTCAAAGAGATCTGTGACCCAAATAAGTGAAGAATGACCAACATAAATAAAAGATGCAGGTATCAACTGTTTTCATCTAAAATCAGAAGGGTGTTTTGAAACTTAACCGCTCTCATGATACACAATTAAAACTTTATATTCAATATTAATAAAACGTTTAAGAGATACTGCATTATTACAACACAATTTATATATGTAGAGGAGAAAAGACTGCAGAAGTGAGTGAATTAGGAGAAAATACATCTAAAACAAATCCATGTTTATACAAAAATTCTTTAATTTTGGTGCTTCTTATAAATATACAACTAAGGGAAAAGCAAAAAAAAGTCAGTATTACCGTGGGAGAAATTCTTCTCGTTCAGGTTTACCGAGGGATTCAACAAGATCTGCTGCTTCAATGTATAACTTAAAGTAGAATATAAAAACACAGCTTACTATGTAGAAAACTAAACTGCTAGAAAAAGTAATTCTCTTCTGTAGTATGGTTAAATCTGGAGGAATTATAAAAAGATAATATTTGATTCAGGTCATTTTAGCCACCTTACAGATGATATATCTTAATCTTAAACAAAAGGAAATTTCACCTCCAAATCTATTTTCTATAACTGCATAAAAACTCAGGAAGCATCATTCAATTTCAACTACATTTGAATAAATAATTTTATCACTTTGATAAGAAAGTACCTATCCTGTATTATTTTCGAATTTGGGTATATTATATGTCGCTTATAATTACTACATATACTAAGAGGAAGTGGTCTATGGAGCCACAATCTCAGCATCTAAAATAATATCAAACAGAATTAGTTTAAGTTAATGAAAAAAAGCTCTCAAGCTCACTCCAATTTTCATTTTAAGTAACTTACATGGCTAAATTTGAATGTGATCATGAACACGAATAAATGATAATTTATTTAAAGTTACACTCTACAATAATAACGCAATTTCCATTCCCTATGCTGTTAACAATTATATTTAAACCACTCTTACCACTGAATTTGTACTGTGTTAAACCAAATAATTCACAGGCAAAATAGCATTACTTAATAGCATTTGTCAAATTTAAATTATAAATTTACAAATTTTAATTATTAAAACTAAATTTAAAACTTTTAAAAACAATATGTTCAAAGTTTTCAAAAAATAAAGGGCCTGAAGAGTGTCCTTTGATACACTCTTGCCAATTATTCTTTCTGGTAACAGAAACCAAGGGTTTTCCATCTTGTGATGCTTTTACCCTATACAGTTTTCAAACTTTTACCATTCCTATGCTTTTTACCTTTAGAAATTCATACTTAGATGCTAAGGAATCTGAAGATTCATGATGCCAATGTAACTCCATGGAACAGTTCAAGAGTCCTGAAAGTGCACGACTGCTAAGCTAACAGTAGTGGAAACCAAATGTAAGGATAGAAAATTCATTTCCTCACTCTCACAAATGAAAGAAATACATCCTAGAATGCAACTCTGGGTTAAATCCCAGTATCTTCAACAAATGATCTTGTCAGTTTCTATTACAGAATTAAATTTTGGTGGCACATCATACCCAGTTCATGCATGAAAAATATATTTTTGCTTTTATATTGATCAATACTACGCTGTAACTTAGACATTCGTTATATGGGTAACTAATTCAGCCTTAAGTATAAAAAATGTTAAATAGAGAACTAACCCACTGGCACAAAGGAGAAAACTTTCCTGTTACAGCTTTCAGTACTTCTTGGCTGGCAACACCTCCTACTGCTGCAGCAAGTGGGGGTAAAAAGCCTTGGGCAGTCCAGGAAAGCCAATGCACGATGTCATAATTTACTTCAGGCTGAAACGCAAGCCATGAAAGACAATAATCTTAATAGTATTTGTATGGTATACTCAAAACTGCAATGATTTGATGTGAGAATAATTATAGTTTAACTTTTAAAAGAGCTACTCACTTTCCTGAATAGTTTTTAAATCTTAAAAAAAGTCCCAATCTCATAACAAAAGATCCAACTGCATGTCAGTTAACTTAAGCAGTATTTTTCTTGACCAGTACCCACGCATTTTTGCTTTTTGACTGTCCATGTTACACTAGGGAACAACTTAGAATTAACTAGATTATCAACCATTTATAGTTCTTGTTAGAGAACAGTTCTGTGATGTTAATCAGTCAGAATTTTTAAAGACACATTTTAATGAAAAACATGGTAAAACCTTGAACCAGATAAATAAAAATAAAAATAAAATGATCCAAGGACAAGAAAGGATAAAGAGCTATCATTTTGCATTAAGTGGTAAATAAAAAGTAAAATAGTAAAAAATGAGGCAACGTATTGTTAGAAAAGGCAGTTTACATAAGCAACTAAGCCTGTGTATCACAACTACTGAGCCTGAACTCTACAGCCTGGGAGCTGCAACTACTGAGCTCACGTGTTGAATCTACTAAAGCCTGTGTACCCTAGATAGTCCATGCTCTGCTACAAGAGAAGCCACCAAGATGAGAAGCCTGCATACTGCAACTACAGAGTAGCCTCCGCTTGCTGTAACTACAGAAAAACCCACACAGCAAAGAAGACTCAGCACAGTCAAAAAATGAATAAATAGAATTCTAAAAAAAAAAAATCTTAAAAGAAAAGGCAGTTTAGAAAAAAAATCAAGAGAGTAATGGCACTTTTACATACTAATCTAAGGGCCACTCATCACAAAGTTCTCATTATCATACTTAAAGGTGATGTTTTTAAAAATATAATTTATTAGTATTTTTAAGGAAAAAATGGAGATCTGGATTTTGGAGCTATTATTTTAGCACAATTTCTTATTTGTCACAAAGATCTCTTCATGAGCTCTGGCTTCTCTTTCTCTTCCTGTTCTTTCAATATCAGTAACTGTAATCTTAATTTAAGATTCAAGTAGGGATCAATTAATCTCTTGAAATTCTATATGAAATAACAGTATTTGTGTATTTAGGGGGGAACACTGTTAATTCTAAGCTCCTTCTGAGAAATGCTTCCCTGGTGGTTCAGATCTGCAGATGCAGGAGACCTGGGTTTGATCCCTGAGTAGGGAAGATCCCCTGGAGAAGTGAATGGCTACCCATTCCATTATTCTTGCCTGGAGAATCCACTGACAGAGAAATCAGACAGGCTACATTCCACGGGGTTGCAAAGAGTTGGACATGACAGAGTGACTAACACTTTCACTTTCTTTCTGAGAAACTGAGAAACGTGATTTCAAGTCTTATTTTAAAGCTACAGTAACCAAGAAAGGATGGTACTAGTAGAAAGACAGAAACAACCAATGGAAGACAATATTGAGTTCAGAAAGAGCCGTACACATACGTGGTCAATGAATTTCTGACAAAGAAGCAAAAAAAACAATGAAGAAAAAAGTGTCTTTTCAATAAATAGGCTAGAATTACTGGATATTCTGATACAAAAAAATTAACTTAGTTCTATGCCTGACAAGGTAGAAAAAGATGAATTCATAAATCTAGAAAACTGTACACAATGAGTTCAAAATGTATAATGATGTACATGATCTACACTGTGCAAGGTATATAAATATAAACTCACAATACAATAAATCTTCCAGAAGAAAATAAAGGAGAAAAGCTTTGTGATTTGGGCTTAAAAAAGGCACAAACCATAAAAAAGAAAAAACTGATGAATTAAACTTTATCAAAATTAAAAACTTCTGCTCCTTGAAAGACATTGTAGCAACATGAAAAGACAACCCACAGACTGGAACAGAATATCTGTAAAACTGTATCTGATAAAAAACTGATTTCTATATATAAAGAACTCACTTAATCAATAAGAAGAAAACAATCTAATTAAAAGAGGCAAAGGTTTGAAAAACTCAAGTTGAATAATGTCAAGTAACTTGCCTACTGTCACAGAGCCAATAAGTAGCAAAACTGGAATTTGAAGGCTAAGAGAACATTAATACATAGAAAATTTTTATGTTATACAATTTTTGACACCCAAACTGAATATTCACCTTCTCTTCCAAGGTTTCACTTATAGATGCTGCTAGTTTCAACAGCTCTTCTGAATCTTGCTGGCATCTAGAATTCAAAATAAAGCACCTCAATGTCAATTTTCTCAATAGCTAATTGAAATTTAAAGAGATATGTTAAAAAACTGGAATTTTGCCAACCATGTAACACAAAGTGTTTACTAACTTTAAAGACAGCTGGTTTATAAACACATTCCTTCAAAATCATGCTTACTTAAGAACAGTTTGTAAGTAAGAATTTAGTTTTAAATGTACAAAGCAAAAACTTTTTGCAATACGTAGAAGGTAAAAATTTATATAATGGATTTATAATTTAATAGTTCTCAGATGTTTTTAAGTTGTAGCTTTCGAAGACTTCAAAATAGAAAAAATTTTATTTAGTATAACTCCATTTTTACAAATTGATCTTTCCACGAGAAAAATAGGCTGGGTCAGAAGTATTTACACAATTTGGTGTATCTAGTAGTATCACAATAAGAAAAAAGGTTGTTTCAAAGAAAGAACGTTACCCAATATTTGGCTTGCGACTATAGTTCTCCTGAAACTGGTCCAAGGCAAGCATGGCTGAGTGAATCTCTAAAGGTGCCTATTGAGAACATTAAAAATTGGTCAGTATTTATTGAGTGTATAATATGTGTCAGGCACTGTGATACTACTTTTAAGACATTATTTAATTTAATCAATAAACGAATTAGCTTATTACTATTATCTTTATTTAACAGATGAGGAAGCTGAGGCTTGAGAAGTTAAAGGACTTGACTTCAAGCTATATTTAAGTAACAGACCCAAGTTTTAATCCCAGGCTGTATAACTAGTTTTCATTAGGTTATCCATATGAAAGAAAGTGGTATAAACTAAACTCCAAAACAAAATGTTGGTACGAGAATTCCTTTTTCTTTCCTTATCAATATTTGTAAATTCGGAAACTGTTATTATAATTCTTTACTTATCACAAATACATTCACCAGTACAAAGTTGATCCAGTGATTTAAAAAAGCAGAATAAATGCTTCCAAGGTTTTTAGGGAAGAAATATGTATTATATAAAACTCTACATGGTTCAGAAAATCTCTTAATAAGATTACTTTTGCATAAATTAATGAAACCACCTTTTAACTATCAAACCTGGCATATCATAAAAGAAAACCTTTTCCCTATTATTCAAACATTTTTCATTATATAAAATCCCATTTTTAATCTAGGAGTCAGCTCAATACATGAATACAACCTTTATTTTTAAAGAATCTAATGGTCTGACAGAAAAGTGTGTGAACATATATATATATATGTATATACACACACACACTCTAAATATATATATAGTTGCTCTCTCTATATAATTGTACTATATATATATATAGTTGTACTAGTTGATGTTTTAAATTTATAATTGCTTATCATTCCCAACCCCCACTGTACTGCCTCTCTCAAACCTACAATGATTGTTTACCTCAGGTTTGCTAAAATCCACAATAAGGTACTTTGGATGTTTTAGCTGCATCTCCAATGATTCCTAATAGAAAAAAACAAAACAAACAATAGAAAAAAATCCACTATTACTTCAGAGCAAGCAAGTGACTACTTGATAAATGACACAGAGCACTAAAAGCAATGGCTCCTTCTAAAAGGTCTGAGATAAGTAAGGTTGGGCTAATACATTTTAACTGAAATGTAAAGTAGCTACCATTCCCTGGTTACTCATTTTCTTATTATCTCACTTTCTATTTTTAATGTTAAATGCAACTGGACAACCTGCTCCACATAATAAATTTGGGAAACTTAAACATGTGTGTGTGTACTCGAAAAAATCTATTATCTTAATTGAAGAGCTACCATATTTTTTCTGATACCAAGTTTCAGGACTTGTTATACCTGACAAGACTTGAATAAATACCCAGTTAAAATTTTTTGTGTGAAGCAAAGAACACATGAAGTCCAAAAAACTCAAAAAACAAGACAATAAACCATGCCCTCTGAAAAAAACCCACCAAATCCAATCTTAAATTTATTGAGGCATAAGTTGAAGCATAATTAAAAACTGGGGACAACAGCAAGAGGAAGCACTGCTGGGGCAGATTTGACAAGATGCAGTATTTTAATCTGTTGTTTTGCTCTAACTCTGGGCTGGACAAAACCTAGTGGAGGACTTCAGTTAATAATTGTTCTGGGAAAGAAGTTAGTCAAGTCAAAACCTTGAGAACTTTGAAGAAAAAAGGGATATATTAGATTACTTATACTAAGAAGTGGCCTAAGGATTTAAGCAGCAAGAGGCTCCTTAATCCTTGATACAAGTAGCCTCTACCTTCTCTTTACACAGATACATACATTTCCTTTCAATGCCAGTTTATAGGAATTATTTAACATATCTAACATACAACTTCTTGAAATCAAAAAAAATTAAAATCTAAAAACCTGGATATACAAATATGATAAATAAAAGAAATATTCCTTTTGCTTTAAAAATGTAACTGAATAATAAAACAAAACATATACTGAATCAATTCTTGTTAAATCTTTCAAATACATGTTCGTTATGCCTTCTGTCTTAGGAAGTAATTATAAGAAGCATGATCAACTCTCTAAATTTTTTTTGTTAATGTTGGTTTATTTCCATTGATTTCATTTTCCTCAAAGTGGGTACAAATTAAAAAACAAAATCTCTTCAACGAGTAATTTGATTGTTTTTTTCTCTCCTGCCATTCTTCCGTAAAGAAATATACTTCAGAAAAAAAAAATACTTACAAAGCAGAATGTTTTAGAAGTCTTAACTTGAATAGCTATGCCTCCATGTAAATAAGGTTCCAGTTCTGTAGTATCACCAATGCTAAAAGAAAATGGTGATACCACTAAAAGAAGGGAAAAAAGAAAACCATTATTTACTGATATGAGTATTTAATTTGCAAGTTTATGATCAAAAAGATGTTAATTTTTCCTAATTTACAAAATTAAGAAAATTTCAGTATAAATCTTTTCTATTTCAGGGGGTGGGTGGGTAGATGGAAGTTGGGGAGCTAGACAGACTATCATTCCAATATAAATAAAAGGACTTAAACAAAAAAACACCCAAGAAAATTGGAAGGAAAAAAGGGAATGAGAGGTGCTTATTACTAGGTATCAAAATACTTTATGAAGCCTCAATAATTAATATACTGGTATGTGTTATATACATAGTTGATAATACTGGCTTATGAATAGAAAGGCAGACAGATTTATTATTCAGTAACAGACCTGCAAAAGAAACAATTAAGGTGGTATCACAAACCAGTAAAGAAAAGATCACTCAATAAATTTTTGGGGGAAAAAGTCAGGTGGGAAAGTACTTCAATGGATAGAAGTTTTAAATGTCAAAAAATTATTAGATAAGAGCATGGGATAAAAATTTCTTTAAAATTTTGCAGTAAGGAAGGCATTTCTAATTATGACTCAAAAGCATCCAAGAAAAAATGGAAAACTTTGACATCATATACACACAGTAAAAGTCATCACAAAGTCAAATGCCACATTACAAAAAAATTTTTGTGACTCATATCAAAAAAAAAAAACAACCCTTAGCAAATATGCCCCATATATTAGGAGTCTGGAGGAAAATGATCAATAATACTTATTAAGAAAATGGGTAAAGGATAGATGACTCACATTAAAGGAAAATGAAACAGCTCTAAAACTTAAGAAAAGATACTTAACCTCATTCATAATACATAAAATGCAAATCAAAATTATACTATACCATATTCAAGAGACCATGAAATACTATGAGCCATAAAGGGGAGAGGAGGAGACTCTTCTACATTAATGATGTGAAAAGACCATCCAGATGTTTAGTTTAATGGAAATGCAAAGGGTTTCTATTCATAAGATGCTACCTTACATGTAAAAATGCCTAAGGAAAGCCTGGAAGGGCATCCAATAAACTAAAAAGAATGAACAGGTAAGAATGAGAGGGAGCCAAAGGTGGGCAGTAAAGTTTTCATTGTAAACATTTGCCTTCTGTTTTTTTGAATGATTTGCTTATTCAAAAAATTCAATTAGATAAACAAGCCTTATGGCTTAACTAGACAGAAAAGACCAGCAGAGTAAACATTGAACTTAGTTGCCGTTAATTCTGGAGTAGAGGGGAGAGGTCTGAAACAGTACTCCTTTTTAACTCTATTTAAACATATATACATAAATATCAAGAATCAGTTCAGTTCAGTCGCTCAGTTGTGTCCGACTCTTTGGGACCCCATGAACTGCAGCACGCCAGGCCTCCCTGTCCATCACCAACTCCCGGAGTCCACTCAAACCCATGTCCATTGAGTCGGTGATACCATCGTCTATCTCTCATCCTCTGTTGTCCCCTTCTTCTCCTGCTCTCAATCTTTCCCAGCATCAGGGTCTTTTCAAATGAGTCAGCTCTTCACATCAGGTGGCCAAAGTATTGGAGTTTCAGCTTCAACATCAGTCCTTTCAATGAACAACCAGGACTGATCTCCTTTAGGATGGACTGGTTGGATCTCCTTGCAGTCCAAAGGACTCTCAAGAGTCTCTTCCAACACCACAGTTCAAAAGCATAAATTCTTCAGTGCTCAGCTTTCTTTATAGTCCAACTCTCACATTCATACATGACCACTGGAAAAACCATAGCCTTGACTAGACGGACCTTTGTTGACATTGTAATGTCTCTGCTTTTTAATATGCTGTCTAGGTTGGTTATAACTTTCCTTCCAAGGAGTAAGCGTCTTTTAATTTCATGACTGCAGTCACCATTTGCAGTGATTTTGGAGCCCAGAAAAATAAAGTCAGCCACTGTTTCCCCATCTATTTGCCATGAAGTGATAGGACCGGATGCCATGATCTTCGTTTTCTGAATGTTGAGCTTTAAGCCAACTTTTTCACTCTCCTCTTTCACTTTCATCAAGAGGCTCTTAAGGGTGGTGTCATCTGCATATCTGAGGTTATTGATATTTCTCCCAGCAATCTTGATTCCAGCTTGTGCTTCCTCCAGCACAGCGTTTCTCATGATGTACTCTGCATAGAAGTTAAATAAGCAGGGTGACAATACACAGCCTTGACGTACTCCTTTTCCTATTTGGAACCAGTCTGTTGTTCCATGTCCAGTTCTAACTGTTGCTTCCTGACCTGCATACAGGTTTCTCAAGAGGCAGGTCAGGTGGTCTGGTATTCCCATCTCTTGAAGAATTTTCCACAGTTTATTGTGATCCACACAGTCAAAGGCTTTGGCATAGTCATTAAAGGAGAAATAGGTGTTTTTCTGGAACTCTCTTGCTTTTTTCAATGGTCCAGCGGATGTTGGCAATTTATATCAAGAATAAGCATATACTATTTTAGTCATTTAAAAATGGTTTTTAAGTAACAGGAAAATTACTTTAAAGCAATAAAGTATCAATTAATAAATATCAGGGGACTAAAAGACTTATCAATTGCTACTCTACTTAAATATTCTTTCTCTGCTCAAAGAATTTTTGTGCAAAATGTGGGTTTTCTTTATTTTCATTTCTTGATATCCAGTGGCTTCTCCTTTCATAAATATAGCCCCAAGATTTGGATCCAGCACCACAGTCCACCACTGAATGGACCCCAAGACAAAAAAGGGTACTCTTAAATAACTGAGTCAACTTATGCAAAAACAGACACAAAATTTTTAATATCAATGAGCTGCACTTGTATTTTACATATTTAGATACAGTCTGGGAAACAAAATACAAAAGATTTATTACCAAAGCTTCTTAAAAATAGATCCAAAATTGTTTTGCTATAAAGAGCTTGTAACAGGGATTTTTTTCTCTCCTAAGGATCCATTTTTGTAGTCATTAAAAGAAAAAAAAAGGTAATCAGTTTACCACTAGTCTATACACTAATCACATAATTACATGTTCAGATGCCCTAAAGATAAAACTGAGTCACTCTCAGCTGAACAGGTGTAAACATGCTGTCTGTGAGTTACACAATGTAAAGCAATGTCTTTAACTCTTTTACACATGGCTGGAGAAAAATCATAAACTATGAGGACAAATGATGCCATAAATGTATTCTCTTCAATTTCAAATGGCCTTAAATGAAACCTGGTAACTTTTCAGTTTTTAGAACTGTTTACTCTCTTCCGATCTCTGGCCTTGGCACCTTATCTCTCCTTTGGGTCATGATTTTACCTTAGTCTACTAACAAAACAGACTCCTTCAGTTCCCTGCAAATAAGTCCGCAATCTGCCTGCAGTTAACATTCATTCATCTCTTTTAACCAAGTCACTGAACAAAACGTATCTTCACTTGACTACTTCACTGTCACCTCACCTAAACAGCTTAGACTGTACTCATCTTCTCTCCAAAATTTGCTCCCTTTTTTGCACTCCCTAATGTGTGAATAAATAAGATGTCAGAATCTTCACTTATCTACCATGAGATAACAGTATGTCTCTTGCTATCTCAACTCCCACTGTAGAGCTGCTATACCTTTAAGTACCTTGAACTCTGTCTTGTTTCTTATTGTTTCCTTTTGCCTTCCTCTTATCACCATCTTCCTAAGCAAACGCAACCAGTTATAATCAAGACACCCCAGCCCTACTGCTGCTACACCAAAACTGAGCAGGGATCTTTGCTAAGGTTGGAGTTCCCAGAATGCCTTTTCTCTATAACACCACTGCTTAATGTTAGTGTCTCCTTACTTTGTGTGGATCACAATAAACTGTGGAAAATTCTTAAAGAGATGGGAATACCAGACCACCTTACCTGCCTCCTGAGAAATCTGTATGCAGGTCAAGAAGCAATAGTTAGAACCACACATGGAACAACAGACTGGTTACAAATTGGGAAAGGAGTACATCAAGGCTGTATGTCGTCACCCTGCTTATTTAACTTATATGCAGACTACATCGTGTGAAATGCTGGGATGGATGAAGCACAAACTGGAATCAAGATTGCTGGCAGAAATATCAACAACCTCAGATACACAGATGACACCACCCTTACGGCAGTCAGTGAAGAGGAATTAAAGAGCCTCTTGATGAAGGTGAAAGATGAGGGAGAAAAAGCTGGCTTAAAACTCAACATTCCCTAAATGTCCACCAGCAGACGAATGGATAACGAAGTTGTGTTACATATACCCAGTTATAAAGAGGAATGCATTTGAGTCAGTTCTAATGAGGTGGATGAAACTGGAGCCTATTATACAGGGTGAAGTAAGTCAGGAAGAGAAACACAAATACTGTATGTTAACACATATACATGGAATTTAGAAAGACAGTAATCACGATCCTATATGCAAGGCAGCAAACAAGACACAGGTATAAAGAACAGACTTTTGGACTCAGTGGGAGAAGGCGAGGGTGGGAAGATTTGAGAGAATAGCATTGAAATATGAATACTACCATATGTAAAATAGATGACCAGGGCAAGTTTGATGCATGAAGCAGGGCACTCAAAGCTGGTGCTCTGGGACAACCCAGAGGGGTGGGGTGGGGTGGGGAGGGAGGGTGGGAGGGGGGTTTGGGATGAGGGGATACATGTGCACCTGTGGATGTGTACCCGTGGCTGATTCATGTCGATGTATGGCAAAATCATCACAATATTATAAACTAATCATCCTCCAATTAAAATAATTAATTTAAGAAAAAAAACTCAACGTTCAAAAAACTAAGATCATGGCATCCAGTCCCATTACTTCATGGCAAATAGATGGAGAAACAATGGAAACAGTGACAGATTTTGTTTTCTTGGGCTCAAAAATCACTGCAGATGGTGATTGCAGCCATGAAATTAAAAGACGCTTTCTCCTTGGAAGAAAAGCTATGACAGACCTAGACAGCATGTTAAAAAGCAGAGACATTACTTTGCTGACAAAGGTCCATATAGTCAAAGCTAGGTTTTTTCCAGTAGTCATGTATGCATGTGAGAGTTGGACTATGAAGAAAGCTGAACGCCAAAGAATTGAGGCTTTTGAATTTTGTCGTGTCGGACAAGACTCTTGAGAGTCCCTCGGACTGTAAGGAGATCAAACCAGTCAATCCAAAAGGAAATCAACTTTGAATATTCATTGGAAGAACTGACTCTGAAGCTGAATCTCCAATACTTGGCCACCTGATGTGAAGCGTTGACTCATTTGAAAAGACCTTGATGTTGAGAAAGATTGAAGGCAGGAAGAGAAGGGGTCAACAGAGAATGAGATGGTTGGATGGCATCACCAACTCAATGGACGTAAGTTTGAGCAAGCTCCAGATGATGAAGGACAGGGGAGCCTAGTGTGCTGCAGTTCATGGGGTCGCAAAGAGTCGGACACGACTGAGTGACTAAACAACAACAAGTTGGATTCAATGTCTTGACGTGAAGAACTGGATCACCCCTTTTGAGTTGATGGTATGTTCTCAAAAAGTACAGTGTCTGAACTATAAATGCGCTGAATAATGAATAAGTATAAACAAATTAATAAACATAAACTTACCAGTTATTTGTTGTGTGGATCCATTTAAGCCTGTCATTCCATTAATTTCTCGAAATGTTAGGAACTGCCCTGTTTCAAGTTTGTGAGGATGATTTTCAAGGCAAGTGACAATGCCAGGATTAGCCTAGAAATAAGAGTAAAAACAAGTTCACACAGTCCTTTTTTATACAAATTCCAAATCTCACATAAAAAGGACCATGTTATCATAAAATTCTCAAAACAACCAAAATTGCAAGCCATTCTTCTCCTTCCATTGTAAGCACAAATATTTAAAGAACTGTCACAAAACAGTGACAACCGTATCATTTTATTATGAATGTTCATAATTTCTATGTTTAGCAGAAATAGATATCTCAAGCTGTTCAAATATTTCACAAATTCAAGGATTCCTGTGATTTATAAAAAATACTCAAAGTGACTGAATTCATGTTTTAAAGTCGTTTTATGCACGACTCATCACTTCATGGCAAATAGAAGGGGGAAAAGTGGAAGCAGTGACAGATTTTCTCTTCTTGGGCTCCAAAATCACTGTGAATGGTGACTGCACCCATGAAATTAGAAGACACTGGTTTCTTAGAAGGAAAGCAATGACAAACCTAGACAGTATATTCACAATCAAAGACATCACTTTGCCAACAAAGGGCTGTACAGTCAAAACTATGGTCTCACATGTGCAGATGTGAGAGCTGAACCACAGAGAAGGCTGAGCACTGAAGAATTGATGTTTTCAAATTGTGGTGCTACAGAAGACTCTTGAGAGTTCCTTGGACACTGAGGAGATCAAACCAGTCAGTCATAAAGCAAATCAACCCTGAATACTCATCAGAAGGACTGATGCTGAAGCTGAAGCTCCGGTACTCTGGCCACTTGATACAAAAAGCCAACTCACTGGGAAAGACCGTGAGGCTGGGAAAGATTGAGGGCAAGAGAAGAGAGCAGCAGAGGATGAGATGGTTGGACAGTATCACTGATTCAATGGATGCCAACTTGGGCAAAGTCTGGGTAATACTGAAGGACAGGGAGGCGTGGTGTGCTGCAGTCCATGGGGTCATGAAGAGTCAGACACGACTTACTGACTGAACAATAACAACAACATGAAAGACTGTGTACAGAAAAGATGAGTCTAACTCTGAAAATCAAAGAAATGTAAGAATGAAGGATGGAAATTTAATGCTAGGAAAGTGGTATTAACAGTATAAAGCTGTAACAGTTAAAATCAAAGAAACAGTATATAGCCCTGCATATCAGGTAAAAATAGAAGAAATTAGCTTATCTCATCTAAGAGGGTGCATGAGATACAGCAGACACCTGGAAATTTCCTAACTGCATATAATCCAACCATTGCTTAAATAGGGTGATAATGATTTAATTTACATAAAACCTAATGGAATTATTATTGTCTCTTTCATAATTGTGTAGATTCTAAAAATTCTCTTGCTGTTTAATGATTTGAGAAATACAATTAAGACCACAAACATGTAGAAAAAATTAATGTAATGTGGGTTTACTATTAATAATATCTCAAGAACAACAGAATTCATAAGGACCTTAAGAAGGACAAATGACTTGCAGATAAGTTAAATGAGGACTATAGGATATTTTTCTGATTTTTTATGGCTAATTTTCGTATTTCCTGCACTGTTTAATAAAAGAAAATATCAGTGCAATACAAGAGTCCTTGAACTTATTATAACTCTATAATATTCTCAGGGACAAACTAACAATAACTAGAGAAGGTAAAAGGCTGAACAACAAACCATTGTGTAAGCAAACAGATACAAAAAGTGACTTTTTAATGAATTTGCCTTAAAAAGTGTTGAGAACGCCAACATTAACACTGGGTTTAAAAATAAAGCATAAAGACAGAAGCACAAATACTATTCAAAGTATATTTTCATTCCTTTGTACTTGGCTTCTTTTGAGCTTTAATGTAAATTGATAATAAAGAGTGCAAATAAAGTTAGTGATTGAGGCTAAAAGGAAACAGTAGTAAAAGTGTATCATAATATTTTCTCCAATTCTTTTAGGTAATAAAAAATTAAGCTTGCATGACATTAAGAGAACACGGTTAGAAAATTCAGACTTTTTGATTCGATGGTTAGTTAACTCAAGGTTTCTTCCTCCTCCAAATAATGTTTTAGAAATATTTCAAATTAAAAAAGCTTTTGTCTGTGATGACTTAAGTGTCCATCTTCCTGGAGTCAAGTGTTAGGCCAAGTGACTTATGGCACATGTAATACATCTATGACCTGACACAATAAATTGCTCAGTAAACACTGACTCACAATTAATGTCCCATAGGAACATGACATAGAACAAAATTAATGACATCAGCAAACGCTGATCTACCAATTATTAAACATTAAACCAGAATACTTTCTTAATATTCCAAGTTCAATTTTAATCAAATAAAAAAGACTGTGCATTACAATATTTTGCTAATATTACCTTTTTAAAACATCAACTTAAAAATCAATCATAAACAATAATACACATATATAATCATACTTGTGTTATATTTGAAATGAAAATTTCTTTTGGTTCTTCTCCTGTTGTATCTAAAACTTCAAATTCATCACCAAAATCACAAAACAACCGTGACCAAATTCCATGTACATCTGCACTGATGAACTGTGAAATGAAAAAACAAGTTCAAGCTTAATACATTTATATAAAGAAAAAAAAACTCAACTATCTTTGAACCCCTGGTGATAATTTTATTTATAATTAGGCATATTCTTTGAGATATAAAGTGATCACAAATATGATAAACTATTTGTAAACTGGATTCAGAATCAAGAGTTTAGGTATTTAGGACTGGATACTAGTGTCACAAAACTAGAAGCAACATCAGCACATCACTGGACATTCTGTAATTTTTAAATAACAAAAACTCCTGCATTCTCCTAAAAATCAAGCACAGAATATAAGAAAGATATACCTTGGTTTAATGGTCTAGCAGTGAATTCTTGTTTTTCATTTTAGAAAAGCAGAATGGAGTGTCCATTCACCAAAAGCGGTAGAGTTAGAGGAAGACAAAAGAGAGCTAAAAGCTACGAGTGAGTCAGCAGAAAAGGGACTGAGCACATCGAAGTCAGGAAACGTAAAAATCAAATGCTTAAACACAGTCATAAATGTGTTCTTGAAAGTGATTTTTATTCTATATGTATATATACACTCTCTGTTCTAAGAAAACATAAAGAAATTGTTCTTGTACTTATTTTTAGATACTGATAATAAAGAAAAATTCTTAATCTGTAACACACATGATACTGTATAAACTGCTATTTTTCCAAGAAAAACTAGCCTATTCATATTTGGGCATAAGAATGTAGCTCATTAAAATGACTTATACTCCCTATCAAATAAAGTCGTAAAATGGTTAACAGATTACCTTCTACTTGATCATGCACTGCCTTTACTATTGAAATAGGTATTTACAGCTTTCTTTATGAGACATGAAACAGAAGAAAGTTAGAAACTTTTTTTTTAGGTTTGCAAACTCAAGAACAATTTCTCTTTGCAAAGCAACTTTAAAGTATGAATAAATGTATCAATCACACAAAGATTTTAGTTTATAAACTAGTATAATTACTTTATAAAACTTCTCTGTCCTGTTGTAAGTTTACTGACTACTGTATATCTTATTCATCTTAATAATTTAATTTATGAACTATAGCACAAATGTTCTATAATGTATAAATATGCTATGCAAATACCACAGTCTAAAAATTTTCAGCACATATATCTGATACAGTATGATGATAGTTCAGTGCCTATCTCAAAGGAACAAATAGCATTTTCCTTTTTCCAAAGGAATAAAGGACCCTAGCAAAGGAAGTGCAGTTAGTAATATGTATTCAATTGCAGGGGATGAATTATGATTTATCCCATCTAGACCTCTTTCCAGTCTTCTGAGTGTCATCACTACTTATCTAATTATTTTGGACAAAAATCTCAGAGTCATTCTTGATCATTCTTTACCTCACAACTCTCATTCATCCATGCTCAATCTAGTCTTTTTTACAAAAGATACTTCATATTCAACAACTTCTCACAATCTCTATTTTCATCTCTTTTGAAAAAGGCACCAGCATCTCTCATTTGGACTACTTACTGCATTAGCCCCTTGCAGGTCTGGCCACCTCTATTTTACTTTTAGAGTTCAACAGTTCTCTTTCTTTTTGGTCTCATGATCCCTTCATGTTCTTAAAAATTATTGACTATCCAATGAGCTTTTTTTTATGTGGATTATATCTACTGATAATCACTGTGTTAGAAAGAAAAGCCAACATACACACTCATTCCATCAGCTGTCAGAGCAATGATATCACCATCAGGTAGACTCTGGAAACTCTACTGTACCCCATAAGAGAATCAAAGTGAAAAAGGCAAATGACATTTCAGTAATATCTTAAAAATAGTTTGACTTTGCAGACCCTGAGAAAGGGTCTCAGGGACCCTCAGTGTCCTTGGCTACACTTTGAAAATCAAAATTAAAAATATTACTCATGTAAAAAGTTTCTTATGCAATTCACTGAAAAGCTACAAATTCTAATAGTGAAAGTGCATTTCCTTTGGTAAACTACGTGTCATTATTAAGTGATATTATCACCTTAATTGGAGGGCACTGAGAACGGCAGAAGTCATTGATCTTCTTCTGCAATGAAAGTTTCATCTCCGTCAATACTACACACTGTTGAGAAGGATACAAGAAATTAAAGATTAGAAAATACATAATTATTTTGGTAGTGCACAACATCTAACTCAGAAGCATCCCAGTTTGCACTCTGCTAAAAATACATTGTTTTCTTTGTAAAAAATACTAACCTACTGTATTCCATTTTAAGGTTAACACCTTCAGAGATATAGAACAGCAAAAGTGAAAGTTAAAATACACTGCCATCTCTAGGTATCCACAGGGGGATTGGTTCCAGAACCAAAACCTGTGGACATTCAAGTCCTTTACATAAAATGGCATAGTACATACAGGGAAAAATCTGCCCACATTGAATTCAATTACCAGTACAGACTTCACAATTAGAAGCAAACCTTAACATTCTCTATGGTATATATGCATCCCAAATGATTGGAGATTTTGCTTTATCTGTTACTGTCCTGGAGCTGCTAAGCTACTCATCAGAGTATAAATAAAATGCTAGTTTAAAAGGATAACAATTACATTTTTAAAGAGATACATTAGTTGGCTTAGCTTTCTTTTATTCAGAGTCAACAGATTTACAACACAACTTTTGTTTTACGACAGTGTTACTAGTGAAACAACCAAGTTCTGTTATTTAAGATAGCAAATTATCATTTTCAATGCTTACTTTTTTATCATCACCCAGTGAGATAAGCAAAGAAAGTTTTCTAATCAGATTTTATCATAACTGAAAAACTCATGAAAGGCCAAAATATTTTATTACAGTCAAATCATCTATCAAAAATGGCAAAAGCAGGTCAAATCTCTCAGTCTGGAGCTTTCCCTGATGCTGGTTTCCAGGAAATGAATAACTCACTTTCACTACCAATATCTATCTGGGTGTGGATTTAGTTTTATCTAGCTTAGAACATGATGTGCTTCCTACAGACAGTTAATTCTCCATAGCTCTCCCATTTGGTATTGCCATGAATGCAAGGCTCTGACCATTCTTAACGTGGGTTGTTTCTCAGGGTTGCATTTGCCTGGTGCAAACTTGAGAAATGAGATGTCTCCCTCTGGGACAAAGAGCAAGCTTATTCACTGCTTGCTATAAAACGGTAGGTTCCACGAGCTCAATGTTTCTTTCTTCTAAAGGAACCCACCACATGTGCAGGCATCCACTGAGCCCTCTGCACAGCACAGGGGAGATCTGGAGGAAGGCAGGAGGAAGCAAGCAAGGCAAATGTCATGCTCACACTTACCAGCTCGGGAGTAATTAAGTCCTTAGCCTCTGACCTAGGAATCTCATGTTTTCTGCTAGCATCCATGAAACTGTAACAGGCTAGCTTATTAGCTTGCAAATAAGGTAAAATCAAATCTTATTAGACTCAGTATAGACTGAGTCTAACAGTACTTACTGAGCCTGCTCTGTGTTTCACCAATGCTGGAAAATTCCCAAGCATCGTTTATTTGAATAAACTTTTTTCTAGAAGTCCAACCCCATGAATTAGAGCTTTTTACTCAAGCTATCATTTTTTAAAATTTCTCTTTCATATATTCTTTCTGTGTGCTGTAGTCTCAAAAATATCCTCAGCTCTATCCTTCAGTCCATTAATTCTTATATGCACTGTTTAATCTACTCATTAAGTTTTAACTTTTAGGACTATTTTTTCCATTTCGGAAAGTTCTATTTGCTTATATCTGCCTAACTGTTTTCACTGGTATCTTATTTTCATATTGTATTTTTAATCCCTTCTTTTAAGATTTAATTTGAACATTTTATAGTCCCCATCCAGTAATTCTATTATCTGAAATTCTTGGAGATTCAGCTCTATTGTTTGCTATATCCACTAACTCTTGTTCATGCTGAACTTTTTCCTGTCTTATTATTTTGTATTATGAACACAGCCTCATAGGGGCTTTACATATTAGAATAAACTGTGGCCTGGTTGAGGGTATATGCTGCTAGATCTTTGAGTTTTGTCTCTTTCTAGCATTCCAGTGTATCACCAGCTCAGTACTACGTTTTAACGTTAAGTTCTCAGCTTGGGAAATTTGAGTTTATATCAAACTTATGTGAGGGCATGCCTACGGTTAAGAACTCCCAGAGATTTTTTTTTTTTTTAAAATCCAGAGCTCAAGAGAGCTCTGTGTGAATCACAACAAACCGTGGATATTCTTAAAAAGAGGGGAGCTTTAGATCACCTTCCCTGTCTTCTGAGAAACCTGTATGTGGGTCAAGAAGCAACAGTTTGAATTGTACATGGAACAATGGACTGGTTCCAAACTGTGAAAGGTGTATGACAAGGCTGTATACTGTCACCTTACTTATATGTAGAGTATGTGCTGTGCTTACGTGCTAAGTTGTGTCTGACTCTTTTAAGACCTTATGGACTGTAGCCTGTTAGGCTTCTCCGTCCATGGAATTTTCCAGGCAAAAATACTAGAGTGGGTTGTCATTTCCTACTCCAGGGGAATCTTCCTGACCCAGGGATCAAATCTGCATCTCTGGTGTCCTCTGCATTGCTAGCAGAATTCTTTACCACTGCACCACTTGGGAAGCCCGTATGTAGAGTACATCAAGTGAAATGCTGGGCTGGATGAATCACAAGCTGGAATCAAGATTGCCAGAAGTATCAACAACCTCATATATGCAGATGATACTGCCCTAATGGCAGAAAGTGTAGAGTAACTAAAAAGATTCTTGACGAGGGTGAAAGAGTAGAGTGAAAAAGCTGGCATGAAATTCAGCATTCAAAAAACTAAGATCATGGCATCTGGTCCCATCATTTCATGGCAAACAGAAGGGAAAAAAGTAGAAGTAGTGACATAGTTTCTCTTCTTGGCCTCCAAAATCACTGCAGATGGTGACTGCAGCCATGAAATTAAGACACTTACTCCTTGGAAGGAAAGCTATGACAAGCCTAAACAGTGTATTAAAAAGCAGAGACATCACAAAGATCCTTATAATCAAAGCTATGGTTTTTCCAGTAGTCATGTATGGATGTGACAGCCAGATCATAAAGAAGGCTGAGTGCTGAAGAACTGTTGCTTTCAAACTGTGGTGCTGGAGAGGAGTCTGAGAGTCCCTTGGACAGCAAGGAGATCAAACCAGTCAATCCTAAAGGAAATCAAACTTGAATATTCATTGCAAGGACTGATGCTGAAGCTGAAGCTCTAATACTTTGGCCACCTGATGTGAAGAGCCAGTTCAATGGGAAAGACAATGATGCTGGGAAAGATTGAAAGCAAAAGAAGAAGGGGCAGCAGAGGATGAGATGGTTAGATACCATCACTGACTCAATGAACATGAATTTGAGCAAACCTTGGGACATAGTGGAAGACAAGAGGAACCTGGCATGCTGCAGTCCATGGGGTTGTAAAGAGTTGGACATGACCTAACGACTAAACACCAACAAGAGAAAATAGACAAATTTCCTATTCTGATGGTCAAAGATTGTTCTCATACACCTTTTCATTAAGGGTGTAGCTTTCTGAGGTTCCAGAGAGTTACACAGAGGTGGTAGACCTTAATTATATATTGTATCTCATACAGACAAATTTTTATCTAGTTTCTGTGTGACCATTCCCAATTCCCAAGAAATGTGGTAACTGAGACAAGCAAACTCTGTCTAGAAAGTGAACACAGCCACAGTTAACTGGTTTCCTTTTAATTACATATTCAATTTTGGTCTCTGAGCATTTCCCTTATACTATTTTGACCTCATGCAATCACTGAAAAAGAAGTCTATTAAGTAATTCTACTGTAGACAGTCTATTAAATATCCCTGTAGCAGGATGGATTTCAAGTTATCCAGTCAAGAATGGTCATCTACAATGATCTTTAAGTGGGTGTGATACTGTCATTATAATAAGAAATACATATTTTGTCTTCATTCAAGGTTCCTAGCACATAGTTGCTACTACTCTCGTGATTTCCTATATAAGAGCTCAGGGGCATCTTTTGTTATAATATTTAGTTTTGTCCTTCGGGAAATATCTTCACAGTGAAAAAGGTGAAGTAAATGTCTTGTTTTTCATAACAAGCCCTTTCAGACACACCTGAGTTTATGTTAATGAGATGACTTTTGGAAAGCCCCTAAGGATCGGGGCTGGTTGTTAGGGGAACCAACCTTAGGCTGTGAGGTACAGAACCTTCAGTCCTATCTCCCAGACCGCTTGTGCTGGAAACTACTTAATCACTAATGGCCAATGTATACTATTAATCATTTTTGCTTACATAATAAAGCCTCCATAAAAATCCTTGAACCAGGGGCTTCAACATGTGGAGGTACTGGGAAGGTGGCATACTGGAGAGGCCATGGAAACATGGTACCCCTGGCACCCATCCCCCATCCCCTGACCTATGCATCTCTTCTACCTGGCTGTTCCTGAGTCATAGTCTTTTATAATACAATAAACTCGTAATGTAGTAAGTAAACTGTTTTCCTGAGTTTGTGTGTCGCTCTCGTAAACTAACAGCACCTAAGGAGGGGGTTGTGAAAAACCTCTGATTCACAGCCAGCTCTGAGAAGCACATGTAACAACCTGAACTTGCAACTGGCATCAGAAAAGGGCTGGAGGATGTGGGTTCTTATAGGACTGAGTCCTTAACCTGTGGGATCTGACACTATCTTCTCCAGGCGGAGTGTCAGGACTGAATTGAACAGAAGGACACCAAGTTAGGTGTTCAGAGTTGGAGAATTGCCTGGTGTGCGGGGAAAACGCATAAACATCGAGTCATACAAGTGTCAGAAGTATTGAGATCTTAAGAAACACAGGAGTGCTTTTTCCTAGACAATGGCTATCATAATATAATCACAGGGAAAAATGCAGTCACTTTCAGAAAATCCCAGGTGCTTAGAATTTTTGTTTTTATTTGTTACCTAACGTAGACTGAACTGTTGATCCATATTATTTACTTCTGTGTACCTGGGTTATATATTACTCTTTGCCTATGGCCTTAGGAAGAGTAGAGTGTGCTTTCCTGCTCCTTTACTTTGGACTTGACCATGTGACCTGCTCTGGTCAACGAAATATTAATGGAAGTAACACAAACAGAGGTTTGAAATCTGCTTGGAACATGGCACTTGTTCCTTTGTATTTCTGCTACTGGTATGAGACCATGTCTCAGGTAGCCTCCTAGTCCCAGAAGAGAGGTTCATGGACCAGGACTCAGACCGTGGAGTTCAAGTTTAGCTAGAACAGCTGAATTCCAACTGACATCCAGATGCATGAGAAAGAAATGCATGTTGCTATAAACCACTGAATTTGCGCTTTCTCATGCACATTACTGTGAAAATTATCTGACTGATACAATTGCTTTGTAATTTTTAGGTCCTTGCCCTAAAACAAAGCACTTTAAAGGTATTATTCTAAGTCTTTTAACCTGAATTTTTTGATCTACTTAATAGACTATATTAAATTAGTTCTATCAGTACTTTTTTTTAACACTTAATGATTTGCCTTCAGTTCAGTTCAGTCGCTCAGTCGTGTCCGACTCTTTGCGACCCCATGGACTGCAGCACGCCAGGCTTCCCTGTCCATCACCAACTCCTGGAGTTGACCCAAACTCATGTTCACTGAGTCGGTGATGCCACCCAACCATCTCATCCTCTGTCGTTCCCTTCTCCTCCTGACTTCAATCTTTCCCAGAATCAGGGTCTTTTCCAATGAGTCAGTTCTTCACATCAGGTGGCCAGAGTATTGGAGTTTCAGTTTCAACATCAGTCCTTCCAGTGAACATCAGGACTGATCTCCTTTAGGATGGACTGGTTGGATCTCCTTGCAGTCCAAGGGACTCTCAAGAGTCTTCTCCAACACCACAGTTCAAAAGCATCAATTCTTCACTGCTCAGCTTTCTTTATAGTCCAACTCTCACATCCATACATGACCACTGGTAAAAACCATAGCCTTGACTAGATGGATCTTTGTTGGCAAAGTAATGTCTCTGCTTTTTAATATGCTGCCTAGGTTGGTCATAACTTTCCTTTCAAGGAGTAAGCATCTTTTAATTTCATGGTTGCAGTCACCACCTGCAGTGATTTTGGAGCCCCCCAAAATAAAATCTCTCACTGTTTCCACTGGTTCACCATCTATTTGCCATGAAGTGATGGGACCAGATGCCATGATCTTATCTGAATGTTGAGCTTTAAGCCAACTTTTAACCTTGGAATCTGTCAATAACATCTAATATAAAATGGAGTACTAACCTGGTATTTATCTAAGAAGGAGAAATCTGTGGTTTCATTTAAAGGAATAGAAGATGTTGTGACATGAACATACGGATTTAATTCTGCAATATGTTGAAGTACAGCTTCAGCCCTAAAAAAACAAAACACATACACACAAAAGAGAAAAAAGACTTTTACTATTCTTTTGTTCAATACATTCAATCTTTCAAATTTGGACACTTTGAAGACATTAGAGAAACCTAAATGTTACAAAATTTCAATGGGAATTTTAAACTGGAGAGGAAGAAAAGAAGCTAAGACTTATTTTTACTATACAATCTTAAGACACAGCACACTGTCATATTCCAGAGTAAGTCACACAATCTCAAAATGTACATACCCTTATAGGCCAATGCTCCTTCAGTCTATTAATGACTGAGCAACAATAAAGACCTACTTTAACAATCTCAAAGAAATTCATTCCCAAGTAGCAATGTGACAATATTAAAATTTTGACAAACATAAATATTTACATGTCAGTACTTATTTGTCTATGGTAGAGTGAATTTATGGTGATGAGTTAAGTAGCTAAGACTGAATTGGTATTCTAGATTCAGAAAATGTTCTAAGTAACTACAACATTAAAAAAAAAATCCTATTATAACACATCAAAATATCTATCTTCACCTGTTTCTTATATTAACAACATCATCTTCACAGAGAAAGAAGTTGGTTCCTAGATCCCATGCTTGGCATTTTTCTGTATCATGAATTGTAAGTGCCTTAAAAAAGGAGAAAAACATCTGTTAAAGTCAGGAGTAAATCAAGGATGCTCACTATCTCCAATACTATTTACACTGGGTTGGAACTATTAGCCTGTGTAACTAGACAACAGAAGGTAATTAAAATCCTAACAGTGGAAAAGGATATAAAGTTAGATCCATTCGCAGATAATATGACTATAGACATCTGGAAATCCAGAAAAGATCATGGAAAAACTACTTTATTATTATTATTTCTTTTATAAATACAACATAGTTTTTTAATGCCAGTATATTATTTTTTGGCAGAGATCAATGTTATATTAACTTGAATATACCTTCATTATTCAACTGTGAAATGAGCTAAGGTAAATCTTAAAAGCAGGGTTTTGATTACTTAAAATAGTAAAATTGTAATTCCAAGTTACAAAGACATTTATATAACCATATTCTTTAGCTATTAATAGCTGCATACTAATGACAGTAACAACAATACTTTCCACTTATGACATTTATCAATAACAATTCTCAATTAATTAAGTCAATAATAATTAACATGATGGTCATATTGTAGTTCCATATAAACTTACTATATGTTTGCTGTGGGTGTGTATGTATGCATTTTACAGATAGTATTGAACCCTAGGTGACTTTAAAAAATGAATACATTAGGCACATTACCATGCACTTACATTATTAGGGCACCTTTATATTATGAGAAAAGCTACTTTAAAAAACAGTTAAGAGAATTTAAGTTTAGGAAAGTAGCATGTCATATAAATGAACATACATACAAAATTTTTAAAATTCACATAAACAAACTTTTCCAAATGGTCATGTTTAAAGTAAGAAAGATACTAACTGGAAAAAATATATTTTTAACTATATTACAAGCCACAAATTTTATAGCAAAAGGGGCAAGGTATATGGACACGGGGTATACCAAAATAGAAATATGTAGGGGCTTTTCAAAATATTTAAGCATGTTCAACCTTGCTCAAGAATGAAATACCTTTTCTCATTCATCAGCATGGCACAAATCCAAAAGTTTGACAATATGCGCTATTGGTGGAAGTGAAGTGAATCAGGCATTATTGGTAGGAATGTGAAGTAGCACAAAACCTCAATGAAAAAAATCTGGCAATCTTTAGCATAATGACAAGAGCATTTCTCCTTTGATATAGCAATCCCACTTTTAAGTATCTATCACAAAGACACACTGGAAAAAAATACAAAGATATATATATATATGTGTGTGTATATATACACACACACATATATATAAGAGCAGTAGCTGTAGCACTATCTGTAATAGTAAAAGACTGGAAATAATCAAAATGTCTACCAGTGAAGAACCGTGTATAATTATGTATGATACATCTACACAATGTATATCTATGCAGTTATTAAAAAAAATAATGAAAAAAATCACTATGGAGTAAAACCAGGATATGCTGATATGTGGGAAAAAAAACCAAGGTAGAAGTTAAGTATGGCACTTTATCTAAGAAAGGCAGGTGAGGATAAATGTACAAACACACATGTACAGATATGCATGCCTATGTGCACGCATTTGCTTATTATATAAAAAGAGATTAAAAGAAGAAGGTGACCTAATACACAAAGGACAAAATAGGGTAGAGAGAAGACTTACCTGAACATACTTTGCTTTATAAATTTGACTTTGCATTATTTCTCATATAATAGTAAACTAAATCAAACCAAAAAAGCAATCCCTAAAAAATCCCAAGAAAGATGAAAAATGGGCAAATCTATTTGAATTTGTTACATAATTACACAAAAGAATTATTTAACATGACTTAAGAAAGCAATTAATTTGTCTGTCAAATCCAGATGGGATACTAGGGATAAAAAAAAAAAAAAATCTTAAACTGTTTTCAATAATCACATTGCTATTAATAATGCTGGGACTGTTATTCTATAACTATGTCATGCTGCTGCTAAGTCGCGTCAGTCGTGTCCGACTCTGTGCGGCCCCATAGACGGCAGCCCACCAGGCTCCCCGTCCCTGGGATTCTCCATGCAAGAATACTGGAGTGGGTTGCCATTTCCTCCTCCAGTGCATGAAAGTGAAAAGTGAAAGTGAAGTCGCTCAGTCGTGTCCGACTCTTCGCAACCCATAGACAAGTAGAATATAATATGAAAGTGAAAAGTCTCTCAGTCGTGTCCGACTCTTTGCAACCCCACGGACTACGCAATCCATGGAATTCTCTAGGCCAGAATACTGGAGTAGATAGCCTTTCCCTTCTCCAGGGCATCTTCCCAACACTGGGATCGAACCCAGGTCTGCCGCATTGCAGGCAGATTCTTTACCAGCTGAGCCACAAGGGAAGCCCAGAATATAATAAAGGATAAAGCAAATAAGTAATCAGGTTCATGTCATTAAGACTCAAATCATTATAGTAAGAAAAGAGGCACAAATATAAAAATATGGAGGTGCATGTGATAAATGACCTAATTTTTTAACCTGTCAATTGCAAGGAAGAAAACAAAATCAGGGAAGGGAGATCTACTGATTAAAAGAAACCAAGTTCAGTATATGGGCTTTACCTGGATGCAGATTAGAACAAATCAAATAAAAGAAAGGAAAATATGAACTCTAGTAACTAGATACTTGATGGTTATGGTAGGCAGTCTTCTATGATAGCCCCAATGATTCATACCTCTTGATATTCAGGCCTTTGTGCTATCCCATCTCCTAAGTGACTTGCTTTTAATGACTACAGCATAGGTGATGGAATGTCACTTCTGAGATTAGCTTACAAAAGATCCTGCACATTCCCCTTCTTGTCTTTTGCTTGCTTACTCTGATGAAACAAGCTGCCATACTGTGAGCTGCCCTATGGCAAGGGCCACATGGCAAGGAACTGAGGGTGACCTCTAACCAACAGCCAACAAGGAACTGAGGTGGGAATGTGAACTGGCACATCCTTGCCACTGAATCCTGCCAATAACTACATGAGTGAGCTTGGGAAGCAGACCCTTTCCCCAGCCTCAAGATGACTGCAGGCCCTGCCAATATGTTGACTGGAACTTTGTGAGAGACGCTCAACCAGAGGAATTAGCAAACTTACATCCAATTCCTGACCCAAAGAAAGTGACGTAAATGCTGTAGTTCAAATTGCTAAATTTTGTTTGAAGATAACAATGATATTTAAAAAACTGTTAACATTTTTAGGTGTGAAAGTGATATTGTGGTTGTTTTCAAAAAACACCCTTATATTTTAGAGCTATATACTAAAATAATTTAAGAACAACGTAACAGGATATCTGAGATTTATATCAAAATAAATGGGCAGTTAGGGGGCAGTGGGGAATGAGATACATGAAACAAATTTCTCTATGAGCTGATAACTGCATGTATGTGATGTGTACATGGGGTTTGCTAAAACTATTCTCTTTTTTTTTTTTAGTATAATTTTGAAATTTTCTATAATATAAAGTATTATTAAGAAAGGAAAATAGAGAATTAAGACAATTTTTCTTAATGAAGAAGCAATAATTAAGCCAAAGTGTAAATAATATTATCACTGCCGATGAGGGAAAAAAAGAGTTCATAACAAGCAATTCTTTCACAAAGGACATTTACCCACTTACCTTAATCCCTGCAAGGACAAGATTCTTTGCTATAAAGGGGGAAAAAAAAGGAATAACTTAACATTAGGAATTGTCTTCATGGAGTCTGTTCATATCTCAAGACTGAGTAATTTTAACTGCTTTACTACTTAAAAAATATCAGTTTCTTAGAAAATACAGATGAACAAAAAGGAGTAAAAATAAAATTTGATTTCCATAATCAAACCACACTGAGATAATCACTCTTAAAATTTCAGTGTATACTTCCAGACATGCTGTTATGAATATGTGTGTGCTCTCTACCATAATGAATTAACGGATACAGAGAAAGATCATTAACAGCTATTAACACCACCAAAAGAGAAGCAAGAGAGTCATAACTGGTTTCTCATGGAAGAATGTGAAATAGTCTTGCCAAAAAAAAAATATCAAAATTGAATCTGTTCAAGATTTTGGATCTAACTTCCTTTATAGAAAATAATACAAGGGAAAGGAATTAAATTCTTTAAATAATGTTGCTCAAAAGCATCATATAAAATTATGAATAAAAATACTGCTTACCAATTTCCAAACCAAGACCACCCATACCACTTAAGAAAACATGGGACTTGGCCATCTTCTGCATTGCTGTGTCTCCAAGAACATACCTCTGTCGACTACATGTAAAACACAACAAAAACAAATTATTTCACCAAAATTGTATATCCTTTTACAGCTGTTTGCAAACTAATTCCCTGGAGGCTAGATTCTGCCCACAGACTTCTTTTGGATCACTTGCACAGTACTTAAAATTCCCCAATTAACTGCCAAATACATGACATATTTTGAAAAATTAGATTTGGCACCATAATCCATATTCCTTCATGGCTACAGAGTTGAGAAGGAGCTGCCCTGTTCAGTGAGGGAGGACACTGTGCTCTAGACTTGTCAAAGTTCCCATCCTTCTTCTCTCATTTATCACCTCTGTGACCACTACAAGCATTTGAGTTTGTCACTTCCACTTGAAGCTTTTCACCACAAAAAGGATTTATCAGGCAAAAAATTGTTTCCCTTCTTGGAATTTAGATGACTTAAAGTTGAGAAGTTTTCAAATATTATTTTAAATATAAAGGCTGAAAAATTATATAAAGGACTTTATTAAGTCATCCATCCTAATAGCCACAAGCTAGTATCAGAATGCTACTGCTGTTGCTATTTAGTCACTAAGTTGTGTTTGACTCTTTGCGACCCTTTGGACTGTAGCCTTCCAGGCTCCTCTGTCCGTGGTATTTTTCAGGCAAGAATATTGGAGTGGGTTGCCATTTCCTTTTCCAGAGGATCTTCCTGACCCAGGGACTGAACCCATGTCTCCGGCATTAGCAAGCAGATTCTTTACCAATGAGCCACCTGGGAAGCCCCTAGTATCAAAATGGGAATTTAAAAAACACCCGTTGGCAATTAAAAAAAAGTCAGATATAGTAATAAAGCCAAGAGTAAGAGTTTATTTCAAAGAACATTGATAAACTTGATGTTTATAGTTTCTGAAGACAGTAGCATGCCAATGGATTCTTACCAGAATCATTCTGAAAGATGAGTTCAGTATAAATAAATAATTCCAGAGCCCCTTGGGTTGCAAGTATTTCTTTTGGAATTCACACACACACACACACACACACACACACACACACACACACACACACACACACACACACACACAGACATGCTGCTTTAAGGTATGTTCATTTAATATCTATATTCAGCTACTGATATTCAATATAAATGCCTAAAAAGGGGTCACCTGTCTAGTAAGAAGAAACTTTATAAACACAAGCTATTATTATTATTATTATTTCCATCCTTATTCCCTACAATAAATAATAAAACCTGCTAGACTTTTCTCTTTAAAAATTTATTTAAGTATAGTTAACTTACAATGTTAGTTTCTGCTACACAGCAAAGTGATTCAGTTATATATTCTTTTCCATTATGCTTTATTACAGGATACTGAATATAGTTCCCTGTGCTCTACAGTATGACCTTGTGGTTTAACCATTTTGTGTATAATAGTTTGCATCTACTAATCCCAAACTTCCAATCCATCCCTTCATCACAGCAATCATAGTCTGTTCTCTATTAGACTTTTTAAATTGGTATTCACCATTTTTGCTTCAGAGATAAAATTGATTCATTTACTTATGTAATATTTATTGAACATCTACATAGTATATATGGAAAAGTATATTATAAAGTTTTACAACCCTTATTTTTTGCACCCCTAAACAATACATTTAAGGTCTGTCTGTTTTGGAACTTTATATAAACTGGGTCATTTTGAATACTTATGAGAGTTATTTGTATTAAGGTAGCTGTTTGTTTTCACTTCATATTGTATTCTATTGTATTATACTATTCTATTTTGATATACCATAATTTAGCAATTCTACAGTTTTGGACAGTTACCATTAAGAAGACTATGTGTACACTTATATATGTCTCATGGTACACATGTAGTAATTTCTACAGCATATATTGATGAAAGAAAATGCAAAGTTAACTATTAGATAATACCAAAATAATTTCCAAAGTGGATGTACCAGTTGACAACCTGCTTGGCAGTGTATCAAAGTTCCCAAATTTTCACATCCTTAATGTGCTGAAACTCAAATGAAAATTCAATGTGAAACTCAATGTGAAAGTGCTGCACTCAATATGCCAGCAAATTTGGAAAACTCAGCAGTGGCCACAGGACTGGAAAAGGTCAGTTTTCATTCAAATCCCAAAGAAAGGCAATGCCAAAAAATGCTCAAACTACTGCACAATTGCACTCATCTCATACACTAGCAAAGTAATGCTCAAAATTCTCCAAGCTAGGCTTCAACAGTACGTGAACTGTGAACTTCCAGATGTTCAAACTGGATTAGAAAAGGCAGAGGAACTAGAGATCAAATTGCCAACATTCACTGGATCCTTGAAAAAGCAAGAGAGTTCCAGAAAAACCTCTACTTCTGCTTTATTGACTATGCCAGAGCCTTTGACTGTGTGGATCATAATAAACTGTGGAAAATTCTGAAACAGATGGGTATACCAGACCACCTGACCTGCCTCCTGAGAAATCGATATGTAGGTCAAGAAGCAAGAGTTAGAACTGGATACAGAACAACAGACTGGTTCAAATCAAGAAAAGAGTATGTCAAAGCTGTATAATGTCACCCTGCATAATTAACTTATATGCAGAGTACGTCATTAGAAACGCTGGGCTGGAAGAAGCACAAGCTGGAATCAAGATTGTTGGGAGAAATATCAATAACCCCAGATATGCAGATGACACCACCCTTATGGCAGAAAGCAAAGAACTAAAGAGTCTCTTGATGAAAGTGAAAGAAGAGAGCGAAAAAGTTGGCTTAAAGCTCAACATTCAGAAAATTAAGATCATGGCATCTGGTCCCATCACTTCATGGGAAATAGATGGGAAAACAATGGAAACAGTGACAGACTACTTTTGGGGGCTCCAAAATCACTGCAGATGGGGACTGCAGCCATGAAATTAAAAGACACTTGTTTCTTGGAAGAAAGTTATGACCGACACAGATAGCAAATTGAAAAGCAGAGACATTACTTTGCCAACAAAGGTCCATCTAGTCAAAGATATGGTTTTTCAGTAGTCATGTATGAATGTGAGAGTTGGGACTATAAAGAAAGCTGAGCGCCAAAGAATTGATGCTTTTGAACTGTGGTGCTAGAGAAGACTCTTGAGAGTCTCTTGGATATCAAGGAGATCCAACCAGTCCATCCTAAAGGGAATCAGTCCTGAATATTCACTGGAAGGACTGATGCTGAAGGTGAAACTCCAATACTTTGGCCACCTGATGCGAAGAGCTGACTCATTTGAAAAGACTCTGATTCTGGGAAAGATTGAAGGCGGGAGGCAAAGGGAAGGACAGAGGATGAGATGGTTGGACAGCATCACTGACTCAATGGACATGAGTTTGAGTAAGCTTTAGAAGTTGGTGATAGACAGGGAAGCCTGGCGTGCTGCAGTCAATGGGGTCGCAAAGAATTGGACACAAATGAGGAACTGAACTGAACTGAATGTGCTGAAAAAAGTTAACACAGCAGGCCTGATCTTTAGCCTGCTTTGGGGGCTAGCCCCTGGCTGCTGCCTGTGAATTTGGCTTTTGAAATGCTTCCTATATTAATAATTCTACTTCTCTTTTTCCTTGAGTTTCTTGAAATAAAAACTCCTTAGCTTTTAGATATTCTTTTCTAAAATACACATGTAAAACTTTAAATGATTTTAAACAGCATCCCAAATTTTGATCCATAGTACTTTAAATGATTATTCTTAATAATGATTTGTTTTTTGACTTATGGATTCACTTGAAGTGCATTTTTAAATTTCTAATTTTATGAGGGATTTTACAATTATTTTTTGTGTTGACTTCTAGCTTAAATGCATTATGAATAGACATCATCATCTACATAATTTCATACTTTAATATTTGAGAATTTCTTTGGTCAATTTTACAAATGTTCCATTCTTGAAAGGAATGTATACTCTACAGTTGTTAACATACAACATTCCTTACATGTGCATTAGAGTAATCTTAATAATCATGCTGATGAAATCTATAGTTGTTCAGACTTAGTTTGCCTGTTTTGATTACTAAAAGTAAGTAACATTTAAAAAACGCCCCACTATGATTGCAAATTTGTCTGTTCTCCTTATGTATCAGTACCTGAACATGCTAACATGTGAGAATAAGAGCTAACACTCAGCGTTTATTACACACCACAGTTTTATTTGTATTAACTCATTAATCCTCACAACTACAAAAATTCTATTATTATTCCCATTTTTACAAAGAGGAAAACCTAAGCACAGAGAAATTAAGCAACTGATAAATAGTGGAAGCAAGATTCAGCCCAGGCAGTCTGGCCTTAGCATCCATATTCTTAACCACTATGCTACATTAAATGTAGATTAAGAAAGGCAAATCATTCTGTAAGTCTTACAGGGAGGGAAAAAAAATCAGTTCCTGGCCTAACTTTTCCATAACCCAATTCCCAAGCCCTAAGAACAGCTATCCTCAATTCTTTCAGTTATTTCTTCTAATATTTACCCCCTACACTTCTCAATAAACATGTTTGTACTTTATTTCTTGATTTTTCAGTTTGAAGTAATATCTATCAACTGCCAACTAAAAAAGACGGAAAGAATTTCAATTTTTGAATACAAATCCAATCAAATCATTTTCCTGCTTTAAAAACTCTGGTTGGTTTTGTATTTCCCTTATGATAAAGTCGAGACTCCATTAATCATAAAGCTGTTCATAATCTAGTCTCTGCTCAGCTCTCCAGTCTCATTTTTTGTCACTCTACCATCACACTCCATGTTCCAGGTGTACTAAAGGCTTTCAGTTCTCCAAACATGGTATACTCTCTTTGGCTGTTAAGACACTTTTCTGGAATATTCCTCTTCCCCAATATTTTATGCCCGAATAACCCCTCGTCCTCAGGTCTCAAATTGTATGTTACTTTCCCCATGATGCTTCCCCTGATACCCTTAAGTTTCTTAAGACAGTGTTGGATCATCTTTCCGTGCATCGTAACACTACACATTTAATTTATTGTAACAATTATCACAGTGTATTTTTACTACTTATTTGCCTATTTTTCCTAGCAGATTGTAGATTCCTTAAGATAGAGCCTGCCTTATTTGCTACTGTATCCCCAGTGACTAAGAGGGCCTGGCACATAACAGATACACAAAACCTATTTGCTAAATTAATGAAAGAAATGAATTGGCAACAAGAACAACACTTTTATGCTCTACTAAGCAGAGGGCATGAATTCTTTTTTTGTGTTCACAGTCACAAGAACTGCATTAAAAAATATGTTTTTCACACTTGTCTTCATCAATTATTTTTAATATTACTTAGGCAAATAATGAATAGCCAAGACATAAACATGGTTACAAATGACAGAACATCCAGACAAAGGAAAAGAATTAAAATATATGAGCTAAGGTTGTCCAAAGGATCATAAAATCTCACCTTCTCGACAGGTAACTAAATTACCTGCCTTTTCAATGTTTGGCTACCAAGGGGAAGGGTACTAAGTAAGTGCCTACTGCATGTTAGTTAATGTCAGGTACTCTGCAGTTGACACTTAAATCCTATGAGGTGGGATTTAAAGAGCTGAGAGTGTAACTTCAAGCCCACCATTGTTATACTAGAGCTGACTGTATTAAGTGGACATGCAATATATCAATAATGGTATCAGGAAAGAAAGAAATTTCCAAGGCTATCTACTCAACTTTTAGAGAGCCCTACTTATTAAAGATTCTCCCTTTTACAAAGGTACTATATCTCCCTGACTCATTGGAAAAGACCCTGATACTGGGAAAGATTGAAGGCAGGAGAAATGGACGACAGAGGATGAGATGGTTGGATGGCATCACTGACTCGATGCACATGAATTTGAGCAGGCTCCGGGAGTTGGTGATGGACAGGGAAGCCTGGCATGCTGCAGTTCATGGGGTTGCAGAGTCGGGCACAGCTGAGAGAATGAACTGAATCACCAAACAAAGCAAAAGAAAGTACAGCTGACTCTCAAACATAGGTTTGAACTGTGTGGGTCCACTTATATGTGGATTTTTTTTTTTTTTTTTTCCCAGAAAATATATAGTCAGCCCTCCATATTTACATCCAAGGACACGGATGTTAGTGAAAGTCGTTCAGTTGTGTCTGACTCTTTGCGATCCCATGGACTATACAGTCCATGGAATTCTCTAGGCCAGAATACTGGAGTGGGTAGCCTTTCCCTTCTCCAGGGGATCTTCCCAACCCAGGGATTGAACCCAGGTCTCCCACACTGCAGGCGAACTCTTTACCAGCTGAGCCACAGGGAAGCCCAAGGAGATGGACAGCCAACTGTATTCATTATATCATACCACTTGATGCAAAAGGCTTGAGCATTCATGTATTTTGGTATACATGGAGGCTCCTGGAACGGATACCCCATGGATACTGAGGGACAAGATATTACAACTGCAACATGTCAGTAAAGAAGATAAAATAAAATTTAAACGCTCAATTATTCAACAAAAAGAGAGACAGAGAAAAGGAATACCAGTAACAGACAGATTAGGCCATTAGAAAACAAATAGCAGAAATAGTAGACTCTGCACTTCTGCTGCGGGGGAAGAGGTGGGGATCTAAGATCTCACATGTCACATGTTAAATATACATGGTGCAAACATGCCTCTAAAACAGTGTCATACTGAATAAAGAGGAAAAACCCAACTATATTCTATCTACAAGGAGGCCCACTTAAACACACACAAAAAAGGAAAGTAAAGGGTGGAAAAAGATATGATACCAACAATCAAGAGAAAAGCAGACTATTTTAATATCAGACAAACCGATTTCAGAGCAAACAAAACTACCAGGATAAAGAGGCCACTTCATAATGATAAAAGGGTCAATACATCAAGAGGACATAACAATTCTAAATGTTTATGCACTAATAACAGAGCTACAAACTATGTGAAGCAAAAATTGATAGAACTGAAGTATGAAATACACAAACAGGAAATTACGGACAACATTCATCTCTTAACAATTGGTATAAAGAACAGACAGAAAATCAGTAACGTTTCAGAACAACACTATTAATCGATTTGATCTAATTGACATTGATAGGACAATCCAGTAAATAACAGAATACATAGTCTTTCCAAATGTACACAGAACTTTGACCAAAATAGACCACATTCTCCACTAAAAAAACTTTAAAAAATTTAAGTCACACAAAGTATGTTCCCTGATAACAGTGGAATGATTAGAGATCAACAACTGAAAGATCTCTGAAAAAACATTCCTTAACATCTGTAAACTAAGTAAGACACGTAAGGTCTCAAAAATCAATGATCTCTACTTCCACTTTAGGAAATAAGAAAAAGATCAAATTAAACTAAAAATAAGCAGGAAAAAACCTTTTAAAGCACAGAAATTACTGAAATACAAAATAAAAAATATTTTAAAAATCAATTTAGCTGCTGGTTCTTTGAGAAGAAAATAAAATTGACAAACCTCTAGTCAGAATGATCAGGGAAAAAAAAGAAGACAGAATTATATTTTCTTACCATTATCTCATAATTATCCTGATAATTACCATTATCAGGAATGAGCAGGGAATATTGTTCAGATTCTATAGACACTATAAAAAGATATTCAGGGAATATTACAAACAACTTCATGCCACTAAATTCAACCAATAAGACAAATGAACATACTCTTTGAAAGACACAAACTATTAAAACTCACTCAAGAAGAAACACATATCATCTGAATATCCCAGTCTCTATGAGCTATTTAATATGTAATTAATAGTTAAAAACTTTCCCACAAAGAAAACTCCAAAGACAGCTTCCCTGTGAATTCTACCAAAAATCTGAGAAAAAATAATACTGACTCTACACAAACTTTCTAGAAATCTGGAGCAAAAATAATTCTCAGCTTATTCTGTGAGGTCAGCATCACTCTGATATGAAAACCAGGCAATATCATTCAGTTATAAAAATACTCAAACCAATATCCCTCATGTAACATAGATGCAAAAATTCGTAACAGAATTTCTGTAAAAATACATCATGTGAGTTTAATCCCAGAAACAGAATGCAAGGGTGGTATAATACTCTGAAAGACATCACTGTAATGACTACTGTAAAAGACTACAGTGGAAAAACCATATAATCACTTCCATGAGTACAGAAAAAGTGTTTGACAATTACAATACCCCATTTCTGATTTAAAAAAACAACAAAACTCTAAGCAAACCAGTGACAGAAGGGCACTTCCTCAACCTAATAAAGGGTAACTATGAAACACCTATAACTAACATCATACTCCGCTATGGAGAGATGAATGTTTTCCATCAAAGATCGTTAGGAAGAAAGAGAGGTTGCCTGTCTTCACCTCTTCAACTCTACACTGTATTGGAGGTTCTAGCCACAGTAATAAAGTAAGACAAAGAAACAAAAGGCACCTAGATTGAAAAGGAGGAAGGAAAATGTCTTTATTTTCAAACAACATGACTATCTAGAAAATTCTATGGAATTTACAAAAAATTTTACTAGAACTAATAAGTGAAAGATCCAGAGAGTCAAAGCTATGGTTTTTCCAATAGTCATGTATGGATGTGAGAGCTGGACCATAAAGAAGGCTGAGCATCGAAGAATTGATGTTTTAGAATTGTGGTGCTGGAGACGACTCTTAAAAGTCCCTTGGACTGCAAGGAGATTAAAGTAGCCAATCTTAAAGGAAATCAACCCTAAATATTCATTGGAAGGGCTGTTGCTGAAGCTCCAATACTTGGTCACCTGATGTGAAGAACTGACTCCTTGGAAAAGACCCTGATGCTGGGAAAGATTGAAGGCAAAAGGAGAAGGGGATGGCAGAGGATGAGACAGATAACATCACTGACTCAATGGATATGAATTTGAGCAACCTCTGGGAGATATCGAAGGACAAGGGAGCCTGCTGTGCTACAGTCCTTGGGTTCAAAATGAGTCAGACACAACTTTAATATGGTATGTCTGTCAATACTGCTGTACTCTCTTTAATAATGTTATATAGTTACAGTGCAAAGATCTTACATAACTTTTATCAAATTTTTGTATTTTTTATATTATTGTAAATGGTAATTTTTAAGTTTCAGTTTCCAGTTATTCATTACTCTTAAATTGGAGCACAATTGATTTTTGCATATTTACTTCTTATGTTACAATCTTGCTAATCTGACTGCTGTTGTTCAGTCTGAGTTGTGTCCGACACAACAATATAACATTACTAAAGAGAGTATAGCAATATGACAGACGTACCATATTAAAGGTTCTTAAAGTTCAATAGTTAAAACATCAATATTCCCAAAACTGTATATAAATTCTTATGACAATCTTATTTGTAATAGCCCAAACCCGGAAACAACCCAAAGGCCCATCAACAATTATTAAGTGATAAATAAATTGTGAAAGTGAAAGTTGCTAAGTCGAGTCTGACTCTTTGTGACACCATGAACTATATATATACATATATAGTCCATGGAATTCTCCAAGCCGGAATACTGGAGTGGGTAGCCATTCCCTTCTCCAGAGGATCTTCCCAACCCAGGGATCAAACCCAGGTCTCCCACATTGCAGGCTGATTTTTTACCAGCTGAGCCACCAGTGAAGCCTATATTTGTACAATTACAAATATTGTACAATTTTGTAAGCCTATATTTGTACAACTGCAAAACTTACAGGGAAGCCAATAAACTGTAGTATATAAATAAAATAGAAAACAACTCAGCAATAAAAAGGAACAGATTACTGATACAACATCATACATGAATCTCAAACTCATTACAGTGAGTGAAAGAAACCAAACTTCCCAAAGGTATACATACTGTATGATTCCATTTATACAAAATTCTAGAAAATGAAAACTATTCTACAGTACAAAAAGCAGATGAGTGGTCGCCCGGGGTCAGCTAGAGAGAGAAGAAGGGAAGGAATTACCAAGGGGCACAGAGAAAATGTTTAGTTGTGATTGATGTTATCTAAACTGTGGCGATGATTTCATGAGTATATACACACGTCAAAACATATTAATTTGTACACTTTAAATATGCATGATCTACTTTACATTAATTTATATCTCAATGAAACTGTGGGAAAATATGTATTTATGATGGGAGATACTCTTTCATGGGTCTTTCAACTCCAAGATGTCTCTCTAGATATGCCTAGAAGGCAATATCTTGACTGCTCTTTACTTGGCCTTTTCTCAGGGTTATATTTAACTCTGAGATACAAGGTGGGATTGGGAGCAAGGAGAACCAATATCAGGCTGACACCCATGCTCTTTGCTGTATCATTAGTAGCAAAACACTTTGTCTCTGACCCAGATGTTCCACATTTTCTGTTAGCATCCACTAAACAATAATAGGCTAGCTTTTAGCTTGTAAGTGGGGCAAAATCAAATCCTAGATCTTGACAATATAAATTTTGACAAAGATAAACAATAGGATGTCAGAGGGTAAAGGGGTGAGAAGTGACATGGAAGCTAAAAAGAAAGACAGGACCATAACTCATGGCAAAATAGAAGTTACTAAACTCATAGGTATCATTCTTCATGATTAATTTTCAATTTGTGCACATTTTCTCATTAAATATGTTGAATAAATGAGTGGATGAAAAAAAATGAATCAATGAAAGAAATGATGACAGTTAAAAGGTTAAGTAACCTAATATACACTCTTAAACAATGGTGAATGATTCAAATTCAGGTCTAACACCAAAATTCAAACTCTTGCCACTGCTACACTGTATCCAAAAAGGGCTTAAATGTATATTATACTATTTAGCTTCATCAGTGTAGATTACAGGGAATCTTTTAAGGATTTTAAACTGAGAAGCCATGGACTGTGAGACAGAAGTGCCAAAAATACAACTTTGAACAACTTATGAAAGATGGATTAGAAACAAGAATAGTTCTAAAGAGATCACATATGAGAAAATTATAATAGTTCAATTGAGAAATTCCAAAGCAGAGAGACAAAATGAAAAAAACTGGAATTAAGAGTTGCTTAAAAGGAACTGAAAGGATTTAAAGAATTGAATTTGGAAGATGATAAATAAAGAAAGCTCTAGGATGACACCAAACCTCTAGGTTACTGAATAGGTCTGGCACACTGTTTAATTAAGCTTGGGAATGGGAAGAAAGAAGGAAAAGCGTTCCAGTAGTGTTAAGAGATATTTCACACTGAAAATTATTTTATACTAATAGTTTTCTCATGAAATCTTTAAGGCTAAGATATTATTCTTAAGAGGTGTTATTCTTCTCATTTACACATGAGAAGTATGAGAAGTAGAAAGATTAAATAACTAGTTTTGGTTCATATAAATGTCAGGATTGGATGTGAACATTTTCTTTTAAAGTCAAAGACCTTGTTCACTTCTCTCTACAGTGTTTCTCAAAAAGTAGATATTCTAACACAACACTGTAAATCAACTATATGTCAATTTTTTTTTTTAAAAGGAGCTATCTGCTGAACATCTGCCTGGTTTACATTTAAAGCATCTTGTATGCATTTTAAAAAGAAGGTACTGAGCTTGGAAGAAGAAAGCTGAAGAAACAGACTCAAGCATCACTAGCTTAGAGAAATAGCTAAAATTGTGGAAATGGACATGAACCAAAGAATGAACTTAGAGAAAAATCCTAAAGTTGGAACCTGGCTTTACATAAAAACAAGAGCAGACTAAGAGAAGTCTGAGAAATCTGAGGAATACAAGCAAATCCAAGAAGACTGTTATCTCGAAAGCCAAAGGAACTTCCTCTAGTATTCCACTAGAATATGCACAGTATTGATACTACTATGATTGTACTAATCCAGAACCTAAGAATGCCCTGATGCTGCTCTGATGTTCACCCCTTCTTCATATAGTGATCACTACACAGGAACCTATATGCAAGAAACATTAAAAAAAAAAAAAAGAGAGAGACAGCAAAGTTCAGCAAAGTAATAATTTTATCATTATCTGAATTAGTTTTAATTTCCTCCAATGGTGTCCCCTGGTGGCTCAGATGGTAAAGAATCTGCCTGCAATGCGGAAGACCCGGCCCTGGGTCAGGAAGATATCCTGAAGAAGGGAATGGTAACCTAATCCAGTGTTCTTGCCTGGAGAACATGGACAGAGGAGCCTGGCAGGCTACAGTCCATGGTGTCAGAGTCAGAAATGACTGAGTGAATAACGCATACATCATTACCTCCAATGGAGCATCTTTTGGTAAAAGCAAAGTTAGAAAACCAAGGCTTGAGTACTAAATTGGGACTCATTCATTATCTTTAGATAAATCTCTGGATTAGCAGGCTCAGGAATATCTTCAGAGAAAAAGAATTGGGCAAATCTATAGAACTGGCTCAAGTCTGTCTAACTTATCTGACAATGTGCTGGTAATAAAGATGCAAAACTAAATAGACATGTGGCTCAGAATGCTGTCAGAAGAGCTCCTCCAGAACCCCAAAAACGTTTAGATTCTGAGAATAATTGCAGGTTTAGTTGATCAGAAACTATGAGGTGATTTAAGATTGAGTAATAAGAAAAAAGCAAAATATATTTAGCAAGACACTTTGTTAAAGTAGGTATTGAAACTGCCCTAAAAATATTTTCTACTTAAATATATATATTGGGTTGGGCAAAAGGTTCCTTCTATTTTTAAGTAAAAATAAAAGATATACTTTTCATTTGCACTTAAAGACTGAAGGAACTTTATTGAACAATGTATTCACTGTTTTGTTCCACTACCTTCTGCCATTTTTCAGGCAACTTCATAATTCTACGTTCCCAAAACTTTTTATCTTTTTGAGCAAAGAACTATTCCAGGTGCCTTTTACAGTCTCCAGGGAACAGAACAAACAGTACTTGTTGGAGCTGTTTCATTTTCCAGAAGGACCTTGTAATAGAGGACTCCCTTCCAACCCCAGAGGTTCCCTGGTGGCTCAGACAGTGAAGAATCTGCCCGCAATGCAGGAGACCCAGGTTCGATCCCTGTGTTGGGAAGATCCCCTGAAGAAGGGCATGGCTACCCACTCCAGTATTCTTGCCTGGGAAATCCCATGGACAGAGGAGCCTGGTGGGCTACAGTCCATGGGGTCACAGAATCAGACACAACAGAGTGACTAGAACTTTCACTTTCCAACACTATCACAATACACAACATCACCTTCTCTGGATGAAGAATGGCCTTTGGTGTGGATGGTGGTAGTTCATTTCGCTTGCCCCATAATCTCTTTCATTCCATATCACTGTACAGTATCTACTTTTCATCATTCATCACAATTTGTTTTAAAAACAGAAAGTTTTCATTACAGATTTGCATGCAGAAATGTAATCAAGAAGGTTTTTTCCCCCCCTTATGTGGAACCCAAACATCAATGCAATTAACATAACCAAGCTGGTACAAATGATTTTTAACACTTGATTTGGATATTTTGAGTATGTCACCTATCTCCTGTGTGATATGTTGACTGTTCTCAACTAATGTCTTGATTTGATTGCTATCAATTTCATCTGGTCTACCACACTGTGGAACATTATCCAGCAAGAAATCTCCAGCACGAAGCTTTGCAAATCACTTCTGACATGTTCAATCAGTCACAGCACCTTCTGCATACACTGTACCAAATCTTTTTTTTTTTTTTTGTATTTCAGTTGCATTTTTACCTTTCTTGAACTAGTAAAGCATAATACACCAAAAATGCTTTCTTTCTTCCATCTTCAATATTGAAATGGTTATACAAAAATTTACCAATTTTGATAAGTTTTTTCAAAACACACACTGACACGACAGCTGTCATAATACCACCTAATAAAACTGTTTTGAATGAACTTAAAGACAACTAAGCACTATTAGAGCCACCTTACAAAAAAAAAACAACGAACCTTTTGGCCAACCCAATATAATTATAGCTAGGAGATCATATGGTAAAAGAGTTTTCACATAAGCAAAATCAAGTTAGTCTTTATCTCTTCTTCCAAGGGTATAGGACAAAATAGGACTTGAAATCAACATAATAGCTCCTCCTAAGCTGCTCAAAATTGACTCTGCATCCCACGTAAGAAAATATAAAAAGAAATCCAAAATACATAAAAAAACTATTGTTCCAAATTCTACCTACATAAAATCTATTTTTTTTTTCATGATTACATATAGAGAAAATCTAAAAACTTTTAAATGGAGATTATACTATCTTCCATGCAAACATCTCAAAGTACTTAAGAAATTTATTAGAAATGACAGCAATTTATGTGTTTTTAAGTGAAGTGAAGTTGCTCAGTCGCGTCGTGTCCAACTCTTTGAGACCCCATGGGCTGTAGCCTACCAGGCTCCTCCATCCATGGAATTTTCCAGGCAAGAGTACTGGAGTGGGTTGCCATTTCCTTTTCCAGGGGATTTTCCCGACTCAGGGATCGAATCCAGATCTCCCACATTGCAAGCAGACACTTTACCATCTGAGCCACCAGGCAAGCCCTATGCGTTTTTAAGCTCTCTTTAATTTTGAAAAAGGTATCCTGATTTCATGAAAAAATATGGTAAAAAAAAAAGTCCCACCAAATTCCATTCAAACCACAGAGCTTCAATCACTTCTCCACTGTCTATGCAGTGCAAACATGCAATGCTGTTAATGAGCTTACACTGAAGTAAACATATTCTCTAGATGCTACTGTATCAATAAGTAAAGTGAAATGAATTGTCTTTTATGGGATTCACTCCTGCAGTATCAGGAAATTAAATATGTTCTCCTGCCCAGAAACAAGAGGTATATGTAGTAGTGGATAGAAAAATCATTCTTAGTCACATCAACTAAACCTAAAGCAACCAAGATTTAAATATTATTCAAGCTTTCAGCCTATAGTAAAAGAAAGAAACCCTAATTTTTACTTGAGCAGAACTCTTAAAATACATTTTACAAAATTCTGCAAAGGCCTAATGGTGTCTTCGAATAGACTATACTCCATTACAGGAGAACAACAAATGGGAAAAACGTTTGCTTCCATTAGGTTCTTACCTGTATAATGCATCATCAATCTCCACAGATTCTGTTGGCATGATGGAGAAATTTGTATTTGCACTGAAAAAAGAAAACATAAGGGCAAGTATAGCTATTCAATATTTATATTTTGTAATGTAAAATTCAACTATACATGAAATCAGGTTCACCAGATTTTACAAACCAGACATATGTTTTATTATTTACCACTTTATTTAGATTTTAAAAATAGGTCAAAATTAAATTCACTCACTGCTTGCTCTGTGTGTAAATTAGAGCCCATTGTTGTTTTATTCTCAGGTGTTACTTTATCATTGGTGTAATTGCTATAAATATCATTGCTATTATATATATTCTGATGGATTTATATTTTAGCAATACTGAGTGGCCCACAAACCTTCTATAATATACATACCCAGAATTTACCATATAATGATATCTAGGGCTTCCCTGGTAGCTCAGCTGATAAAGAATCTACCTGCAATGCAGGATACCCCAGCTCGATTCCTGGGTCAGGAACATCCCCTGGGGAAGGGATAGGCTACCCACTCCAGTATTCTTGGGCTTCTCTGGTGGCTCAGACTGTAAAGAATCCGCCTGCAATGAGGGAGACCTGGGCTGGATTCCTGGTTGGGAGGATACCCTGGAAAAGGGAACAGCTACCCACTCCAGCAGTCAAGCAAGACAAAATAATAACAGTTCAGCCATAAAACAAAGTCAAGGACTTTAGTTGTCTTGCAGATGCTAACATCTCCACCAAGCGGAAGGTAGACCTCAGATCGGTTGGAACCAGAAGGTTGATGACCAAGGTTCCAAAAACATTACCCTGTTATCTCACCATCAAGCAATCAGAGAATTGAGCATGGATCACATACCCTATGACCCTCTCCCTCAGACTGTCTTTAAGAGCCCTTCCCTGAAAGCCAATGGGGGAGTTTTTGTCTTTGGAGCATGAGCTGCCGGTTCTCTTTACTAAATCCTGCAATAAACTGTACTTTTCTTCACTACAACCTGGTGTCAGTAGATTGGCTTTGCTGCACATTCAGTGAGTGGACTCAAGTTTGCTAACACAATCAACTAAATGGTCTCCTTCTGTTCAGGTGGCTCCCTGATGTATTTTTTTCAAATCACATATCCTTAACTATTTATCATTGGCCTTCCCCTATAGAATGTATGCTCCACTGGGAATTTACTACTATATTTCAAATCCCTAAAACAGTACCTGGCATTTAATAACAAGAGCAAACATTGTGTCACACTGTTTCAAGTGTTTACTAACTCAGTTAACCCTTTCAACAACTTTATGAGATAGGTACTATTACTATATCCACTGAACAGAGGAAAAAACCTGAGATTGACAGAGATTAATTTAAATAACCTGCCCAAGGTCACAGAGCAGGTAAATGGCAAGCCCTGAAACTAATCAGTCTAATTCCTTACAACTACACTATACTGTCTACTACCTCTCACAGTGGGGGTTTCCAAGGTGGCTCAGTGGTAAAGAATCCATCTGCCAATGAAGAGACACAGGTTCCATCCCTGGGTCTGGAAGATCTCTTGGAGTAGGAAATGGTAACTTGCTCCAGTATTCTTGCCTGGACAATCCCACAGACTGGCAGGCTACAGTCCATGGGGTCGCAAAGAATTGGAGATGACTGAACACACACACACACACACACACACACACACACACACACACACACACACACACACACACACAGACCTCTCACAGTCGGCATGAAGAAAGCACTAAAAAACATCTGTTAAATAAATTTTAAAAATTAAAAAACTGTGATGTTGGAAAAGTCTCTTGGGAGTCTCTTGGACTGCAAAGAGATCCAACCAGTCAATCCAAAAGGAAATCAACCCTGAATATTCATTGGAAGGACTGATGCTGAAGCTAAAGCTCCAATACTTTGGCCACCTGATGTGAAGAGCCTACTCACTAGAAAAGACCCTGATGCTGGGAAAGATTGAAGGCAGGAGAAGAAGGGGACGACAGAGGATGAGATGGTTGGAGGGCATCACCAACTCGATGGACATGAGTTTGAGCAAGCTCCAGGAGTTGGTGATGGACAGGAAAGCCTGGCATGCTGCAGTCCATAGGGTCGCGAAGAGTCAGACACAACTAAGCAACTGAACTACTGAAACATACTAGTGTGACAAGATACAGAGTGATATATCAATTACTGCAGCTCATTTCAATTTTTTCACTGTGGCATAGAAAGAAAAATGATAACTGGGAAACACAAATGGTTCATGGGCAAAGGGAACCGCCAGGACAATTTGAGCCTGAGCTAAAATCAATACCATCGTGGCAAAAGTGTAATTCATTCTAGGTTTTGGAAAGCTCTATATATCAGTTACAGGATTCTAAAAATAACGTGATAACACAAAATTCAGTTTCAGAATCCAATTTTCTAGGCCTAGTATATTGATATATAGGCAAAGAATTTGAAAACATATGATTAAAAATGTTATTATTTCTCTTATTATTGAGTAATCAAGTGATATCACCTTCCAGCTAACTAATAAAAACACATACGCAATATACCCGTGCACTCTAACAAAATAGAAAACTTAAGAAAAAAGTCTTGTTACAACTTTTTTACTGTTAGTACACTTTCTCTAGCTGTCTTCCTTGCATGGAGAGCAACAGTCTTAAGATGGTAAAGCTCTTAAGTAAAAATGAGAAGAGCTACACTCTAACTAGTTTTGTCACTTATGATTATGACTGACACCCACTTTTCAGAAAGTGCTGCCTTACTGGAATCTTTCAAGTATCATTCTTCTGATAAGGTCTTAAATGGCAAACGAAAATGCTTTAAATAAGAGGAGGTTTTATTTGTATTACATAATATCCCCCACGTAAGTCTGGCAGTGCTGGCAAGGGGAGGCAATACCAGGGTATCAAAGCATCCTTTCAGTCTAAGGCTGGTGAAAAAGCTATAGGCTTGTGAACACTCATATTAGCTCAAAATCTCCACCACTTCTATCTTCGGCACATCGTATTCTGGTAGTGGGCAGAATGTAACTATCCGCTTTATTAATTATGAAATGACAAACAGGAACTACACGAACGTTTCCCCTCTATTTCTGCAGGAATGGAAAAGACGTGAACCTCAACACCAACTGCGAAATAAGAATGGGTAACTCGTGGTTTTTTTCCCCTGCGTTTCTTTTTCTTTTTTTCTTTTCTCTCTTTTTTTTTTTTTAAAGGGCAATCAACAGGCCTCAGGGTGTTCTGACTACCACTGATTCATTATTACCGAGTTCCCTCTGGTAACAGTTTTCAAAGGAGAATCTCAGCGGAGAATCGTGCACCATGGAGCTCAGCTTTCACTCGATCGAAAGGAGGTAAGGTGTCCGGCACCGGGGCAGGGAAGCTCGCACCGAGCCCCTCCCTCCCTCCTACGTCCGGTGACTGGAAAGAAGAAGAATGGCAGACCCCAACCAGAACTGAAAAAGCGATGAAAGGGGCGACAAGTGAATTTCCTCCTCAGCAAAGCCGGGAGTCGCAGAGGCCGGAGACCACGCCGCCACGCCTACCCCGCGCGCTCCCCTCGCCGCCCAAGGCCGGCTCTGCCCTGCCCCGCGGCCCTCTCGCGCGCTCCCTGCCCGCCCGAGCGAAAGATGAAGAAAGTCGGACCCCTGGTCCTGCCCGCCACGCCTCACTTGGCGCCCACACTCGTTCTCTCACCGGCTGGTCCCCCAGGAGGAGCAAGATGCCTCTTCCCCCGGACGTGCTGCCACCGGCTGAGATCCCTCCATCGCCTCCAGAGACAGCCACAGCTGGCTACCGGGAGGCAGGGAAGAGGGAGGGACCGCGAGGTCAATGGGCGGGCAATGACGTCACCGGAGGGGGCCGGCCTGAGAAGCCAGCAGCCAGGCGGCGCCTTCCCGTCAACCCCAGGGGCGTCCTGGCTTCCGGTTTGGGTGTGGTCCGCGGGAGGGCTTTGCCGCAGGTAGTTGAAGCGCGCCGCGGGGGGAGGGGGGTGATATGTGTGTGTCTGTGTGTGTTGGGGAGGGTGGGGAGCGGGGAGGTTTTGTGTGTGTGTGTGTGTGTGTGTGTGTGTGTGTGTGTGTCTGTCTGTCTGTCTGTCTGTCTGTCTGTCTGTCTGTCTGGTCTGTCTGTCCAGTCAGTCAGTCAGTCAGTCAGGGTCTTTACCGTCTGACCCACCAGGGAAGCCTGAAGTAGCACAGTAGCGACTTGGTTCTGGTGGATTTAAGCCGAACCAAAACTCATCGCAAGCCAAACACAGATTCCAATGGCCAGCTAAGTAATGGGATTGCATAGCAAAATCGTTAAGAGTTTTATGGCAAGAAGAAACGTTTCATTTTATTAAAAATAGAAAAAAACGAAAGGCTAGTAATAAGTAGCTCCGAATTTCCAGTCTGGAATTCCATTTTAAGACGCTTTACGTGTAACATCTAATTTTGGACGTCTATTACGTGTCAAGCACTGTCACAAATTTGGTAGAATCATGTGATTTTCTTAAACGATGAATGACATATGTTATCCAGGTTGCCTTTAGTTTGTGAGTGAGGGACAAGTTTACAATCGATGTAAGTGAGTTGCCAGATTAAGTACCAAGATATGTCTAAAAACCTCTCAACTAATATTTTTTTTTGGAAGCTACAGAGTGAAAGTAGACGGGGAATATGTCCACAAACTCCTTTTCTGAAGTTCTGGAAGTAGAGGCTGTCTCGCATAACTTAGGACATCTAGCCAAGAATGGGATATTTCAATTTTAAAGAAAGATTTCAAAGAGCAAGGGTTTTTTTGGACAATCTATGATTTTAGAGAAAAGAGTTCTTTGTGAGTAAAAAAAGTAGCAGTTACTTGACGTGGATTCTTTTGGTGATGCTTTACAGCATATTCTTGGGAGAAATAGTGTTTTCTGTTAACTTTACAGCTGGCTTTATCTGTCTTTATGCCTGATGAATGGCAAAGCAGATGTTTACTTTTCTTAGTTCGGGCTCATGTTTCTTTCAGGTTTTAGGAAAACTTTTCTAACACTAGAAAGCTCCTTCTTTCTTGCTTTAGAGTAGTGCTGAAAAGTATGGTGGCTTGATTTCTATAATTTCCTTTGTTTCTGTTGTCCCTGTGTTGCACATGTGTTTATATGTATTATGTATGTATGTATGTTTGAATAGTTAAATCCTCAGGGCATAGTACAATAATTTTGTATTAAAATCTTTATTTGAGATAATTTTAGATTTACAGAAAATTTGCAAAGGTAAAACAATTTCTGTATATGCTTCACTCAGTTTCTTCTAATGATAACATCTTACATAACTGTGGTCCCTTTGTCAAGACTGAGAAATTAATATTGGTACAATGCTATTAACTAGCTACATACTTTATTTGGATTTCACCAGTTTTTCACTAATGTCCTTTTTTTGGTATGCATCAAATCCAGGATACAATACATTTGGAATTTCCCTGTCTTGATCATCATGTAAGTATACATTTTAATGAATATCTTCTTGAAATTTTATGTGCAAATTGGATTTATGAAATACTTTATATCATAAATTATAAAGATAATAACATCTATATTGTGTTTTATAATTATAGAGGCTATTTACATGTATTTTCCACTTCATACTCCTAAATTATTGACTATTAGCTTGGAAATGATACTGAGCAGTCACCTAAATATATAATGCCATTGCTTTACAGAGGATGACTCAAAAAGATGAAGTGCTTAAATGTTTTGGATAGATTCACATCAGTGTAGATACAGAGCCATGACTAGTTTCATCCCTTGTTGTGTATTTCTCTAATAGATTATACCCAGATGCCCCAAATTGGAACACCTGTTCCATGACTGTCATAAAGACTAGGAAATACTAAGTCCTGAGATCAGGCCTTCATGGACATGGTTGGAAAGCAGCCAACCTCCTGAGTTTTGAAGGAGACTTCACTGTCCAAAGTTGCTGCAGTAACATTTGAACTGTCTTCAAGCTGGCCGTTTGAAAGAACTCGAGGGAATTCTTTTGTGAAGGAAATAAACCTTTCCAAAATGTGAGTAATTGTCCTCTTAAGTGGTCTATGGATTGGGATATACACATATAATATTTTCCTGATATAGTTTTTAAAAATTGCGCATACAGCAGTACAAAGACAAATCATTGTAGATTAACAATTGAAATAAAAATTTCCAAGACACTTTTATTATTTCATTTATCGACTCATGCATCAATGACTAGAGATCAGTTCAGTTGCTCAGTCATGTCTGACTCTCTGCAACCCCATGGACCGCAGCACGCTAGGCTTCCCTGTCCAACACCAACTCCAGGAGCTTACTCAAACTCATGTCCATTGAGTCGGTGATGCCCTCCAACCATCTCATCCTCTGTCATCCCCTTCTCCTCCTGCCTTCAGTCTTTTCCAGCATCAGGGTCTTTTCCACTGAGTCAGCTCTTCCCATCAGGTGGCCCAAGTATTGGAGTTTCAGCTTCAGCATCAGTCCTTCCAATGGATATTCAGGACTGATTTCCTTAAGGATTGTCTGATTGGATCTCCTTGCAGTCCAAAGGACTCTCAAGAGTCTTCTCCAACGCCACAGTTCAAAAGCATCAATTCTTCGGTGCTCAGCTTTCCTTATAGTCCACTTCTCACATCCATACGTGACTACTGGAAAAACCATAGCTTTGACTAGACAGACCTTTGTTGGCAAAGTAATGTCTCTGCTTTTTAATATGCTGTCTAGGTTGATCATAGCTTTTCTTCCAAGGAGCAAGTGTCTTTTAATTTCATGGCTGCAGTCACCATCTGCAGTGATTTTGGAGCCCCCCAAAATAAAGTCTATCACTGTTTCCGTTGATTCCCTGTCAATTTGTCATGAAGTGATGGGAACGGATGCCGTAATCTTAATTTTCTGATATTGAGTTTTAAACCAACTTTTTCAGTGACTAGAGATAAAATGTAATAAATCATGTTCCTAATTTTAACCTTCTTCTAATATGACAAATCTGAAAATCCCTAAGTGGGACTTGGTATTTTTGTGGCTTTCTAGGCAATATGCTGTAAATGCATTAAAATATTCTGTAACTCGTGATGGAGGCACTATAACCCCTCTATGAGGGAGGCTGTTCAGCGCTCTATTCCAGAGATCCAAATTTAGCCAGTCACTGTTCACCATAGACACAAACTACTGAATTTCACCTTTTGTCTTGACTGAAACAATATTCAGATCATCTCCCTTCGCGTGGATGGCTTATTTTCTAGTCTTTAGTTTGACAACCAGCACCTCTAGCTGGACTGTATAGCCAAAGCTATGGTTTTTTCCAGTAGCTTTTGTAAAGATGTATGATGTTGCTCAGAAGACTGAGCACCAAAGAACTGATGCTTTCAAATTGAGGTTCTGGGGAAGACTCTTGAGAGTCCCTTGGACTGCAATGAGATCAAACCAGTCAATCTTTAAGGAAATCAACCCTGAGTATTCATTGGAAGGACTGATGCTGAAGCTGAAGCTCCAATACTGTGGCAGACTCATTGGAAAAGTCCCTGATGCTGGAAAAGATTGAGGGCAGGAGGGGGAAAGTGTGGCAGAGGATGAGTGGTTAGATAGCATCACCAATCAATGAACATGAATTTGAACAAAGGTCAGGAGATGGTGAAGGATGGAGGAGGCTGGCATGATGCAGTCCATGAGGCTGACAGACTTAGTGACTGAGCAACAACAACAAAACCTGTAGCCTGGGGGCAACCTGCAGCACACAGCAGGATCTCCTGGCCTGCAGGTTAAAGCAGATTTTTGGACCCAGCATTTCTGCTTCGCTGTGCTTGGTTGGGGGGCTGAGCATTTGCATTTCTAAAAAGTTCCCTGGTGATCTCTGTTCTACTAGACCTAGGCCTTTGTTTTGAAAGTGCCTTGCATTGATTGCTCTCAGTCACTTCCTCTAACTCATTCTGTGGGCTACCTCTGAACTTCTTTTCAGTACAGCTTTCCTTATTGAGTTCTGGGCTGTACTTATCTTTGCATTAGTCTTTTGTTTCTATTGCTTGGTTTATTTGCAGTCCCATTCCTCTTGGGTCTGATATCATTTTGTACTCTGGACCCTACCTTTCCTTCAGTTCAGTTCAGTTCAGTCACTCAGTCGTGTCCGACTCTTTGCGGCCCCATGAACTGCAGCACGCCAGGCCTCCTTGTCCATCTCCCGGAGTCTACCCAAACCCATGTCCATCGAGTCAGTGATGCCATGCAACCATCTCATCCTCTGTCATCCCCTTCTCCTCCTGCCCCCAATCCTACCCAGCATTAGGGTCTTTTCCAATGAGTCAACTCTTCTCATGAGGTGGCCAAAGTATTGGAGTTTCAGCTTCAACATCAGTCCTTCCAATGAACACCCAGAATTGATCTCCTTTAGGATGGATTGATTGGATCTCTTTGCAGTCCAAGGGACTCGACCTTTCCTTAGACATGCCTTATGCTTACCATTGCAAGGGTCACAGGGTTGGTTAACTCATAACAAGGACTAGTACAGAAAATGTTTGTGATTGGGCTTTTTTTTAAGCAAAGATAACTGGAATATATGTGGACAGAGGGAGTAGGTATGAAAACAGAGAAGAAGTTGGTTGGAAGTCTGTCATATAGATATGCATCGCATCATAAAATCTGAGGAAAGTGTTGATGGAGAATAGAATCCTGTTGAAATATGGTTAAAGCTTATTGCATATTGATTGCTTGTAATCAGAGTTTCAACACAAGTGTAAATAGTTCCATTAGCTCATATAAAAGCTCAGTCATAATGCTACATATTAGATGAAGTTGAAGACTTTAGTGACAGCTAAGAAAAACTAAGTTGGGTAAATGAACTCTGTTCCTATAATCAACTATCAGCAGGAATGTGAAATAGAAACTGGCTTTACAAACAGCAGAAATCCAAGAAAGCCTGAACCTACACTTTGGACAGCTAACTTCTGAACCCTGTCCAACACTAGCTCATTGATTTTCTTTTCAGTGGTGTAGTGCCTAGAGGCATAGGTATTTGCAGCATCTTCTTTGCCCATAGTGGCATTCTAGAGAGACCTTCATCATTTACAATCCATTGTAGGTCTAGAAATATTCGTGTGGGGACATACTTAACACCACCAATCTCACTGAAGAAGGTATTGAAGGAGTCATCTCTCACAGTCCTCTTTTCACTGGGCTTTGGGTGGGAGGCTGGATCTTATATTCCAGCAAGTAGAGCTCCCAGCAGCTCTTTCTAATCTGTACAATAACCCTCACCAGTGCAGTTAGGGATGCTTTAATGTTAGATGATTTAATGCTTTAATGATAGAGATAGGAAGCAAAGGTGTGGAAATACATACTGAATCTAGGTTATCATCTCCAATAAGACTGGAAGAGAGATATCTATCTTTAATAATTAGTGAAATTTGATGATTTTAGGATAAACATACTCTAAAGATTCTTTATTACCAATTAAGATAATATTAAATAGCAACAACAACAATGACAAATTACTCCCATGAATCCTCACCCCTCTGTTGGTGAGATTTCATATTTAGTTCCAAATGTTGGGCAATTCTGAATGAAAGGGATAGGCAAGAAATAGATTTGCCTACCACCAAGCTCCGCTTGATAGTGGAGGACAGAAGAGCCTGGCATGAGAGTGGGACAGGACTTAGCAACTGAACAACAATAGGTTCCCCTTGGCTGGATCCCAAAGCTATCCATGGTCATTCCAACACCACCTCATCTGATAAAGGAATGTGACAGGGGAAGTAAAAGTGAAAAGAGGTGGTTTTAACTCATTACAATTATAATATCTTATTTTTGTGATTCTATAAAAGCCTATAACCATAGGAAGACTTCTTTTCCAGGGCTCATGAGGGGGCTGAATGAGGATATTTGAAGTAAAGTTTTATTAGTTTCCTAGGAAATCCACTTCAGGTTGCCACATTTTAAAATTATTAATTTACTTGACAATTATTCTCTTGATCTGAAATGATTGTTAGAATTTTAAAAACTCATGTGAATTTCTTACTCAATGGACTAGTTATGAGAGAAAGTCAATAATTAGGTAGAAGCTACCTTCTATGCATCAGATGAAGATTCCAGCCACTAGAGTTTAGATATTTGGATTTGGTTTTTTTTTCCTGTTTTGTTTTTTTAGTGTTTACTTTGTTCGTTTGTTTTTATTTATTTTAATTTGAGGCTAATTACTTTACAATATTGTAGTGGTTTTTTCCATACATTGACATGAATCAGCCATGGGTGTACATGGGTTCTCCATCCTGAACCCCCTTCCCATCTCCCTCCCCATCCCATCCCTTAGGGTCATCCCAGTGCACCAGTCCTGAGCACCCTGTCTCATGCATCGAACCTGGACTGGCGATCTATTTCACATATGATAATATACATGATTCAATGCTATTCTCTCAAATCATCCCACCCTCACCTTCTCCCACAGAGTCCAAGAGTCTGTGTCTCTTTTGCTATCTCGCATATAAGGTCATTATTACCATCTTTCTAAATTCCATGTATATGCATTAGTATACTGTATTGGTGTTTTTCTTTCTGGCTTGCTTCACTCTGTATAATAGGCTCCAGTTTCATCCACTTCACTAGAACTGGTTCAAATGCATTCTTTTTAATAGCTGAGTAAAATTCCATCATGTATATGTACCACAGCTTTCTTATCCATGCGTCTGCTGATGGACATATAGGTTGTTTCCATGTCCTGGCTATTGTAAACAGTGCTGTGATGAACATTGGGGTACATGTGTCTTCAATTCTGGTTTCCTTGGTGTGTATGCCCAGCAGTGGGATTGCTGGGTCATATGGCAGTTCTATTCCCAGTTTTTTAAGGAATCTCCACACTGTTCTCCATAGTGGCTGTACTAGTTTGCATTCCCACCAACAGTGTAAGAGGGTGCCCTTTTCTCCACACCCTCTCCAGTGTTCATAGACTTTTTGAAAGCAGTCATTCTGACCGGTGGCATGAGATGGTACCTCATTGTGGTTTTGATTTGCATTTCTCTGATAATGAGTGATGCTGAGCATCTTTTCATGTGTTTGTTAGCCATCTGTATGTCTTCTTTGGAGAAATGTCTGTTTAATTCTTTGGCCCATTTTTTGATTGGGTCATTTATTTTTCTCAAATTGAGCTGCATGAGCTGCTTGTATATTTCTGAGATTAACTCTTTGTCTGTTGTTTCGTTTGCTATTATTTTCTTCCATTCTGAAGGCTGTCTTTTCACCTTATAGGTTTCTTCGTTGTGCAAAAGCTTTTAAGTTTAATTAGGTCCCATTTGTTTATTTTTGCTTTGATTTCCATTACTCTGGGAGTTGGGTCATAGAGGATCCTGCTATGATTTATGTCACAGAGTGTTTTGCCTGTGTTTTCCTGTAGGAGTTTTATAGTTTCTGGTCTTACATTTAGATCTTTGATCCATTTTGAGTTTATTTTTGTGTATGGTGTTAGAAAGTGTTCTAGTTTCATTCTTTTACAAGTGGTTGACCAGTTTTCCCAGCACCACTTGTTAAAAAGATTGTCTTTTCTCCATTGTATATTCTTGCCTCCTTTGTCAAAGATAAGGTGTCCATAGGTGTGTGGATTTATCTCTGGGCTTTCTATTTTGTTCCATTGCTCTATTTTTCTGTCTTTGTGCCAGTACCATACTGTCTTGATGACTGTAGCTTTGTAGTATAGCCGGAAGTCAGGCAGGTTGATTCTTCCAGTTCCATTCTTATTTCTCAGGACTGCTTTGGCTATTCGAGGTTTTTTGTATTTCCATACAAATTGTGAAATTATTTTTTCTCGTTCTCTGAAAAATACCGTTGGTAGCTTGATATAGATTGCATTGAATCTATAGATTGCTTTGGGTAGTATACTCATTTTCACTATATTGATTCTTCCAATCCATGAACGTGGTATATTTCTCCATCTATTTGTGTCATCTTTGATTTCATTCATCAGTGTTTTATAGTTTTCTATATACAGGTCTTTTCTTTCTTTAGGTAGATTTATTCCTAAGTATTTTATTCTTTTCATTGCAATGGTGAATGGGATTGATTCCTTAATTTCTCTTTCTGTTCTCTCATTGTTAGTGTATAGGAATGCAAAGGATTTCTGTGTGTTAATTTTATATCTTACAACTTTACTATATTCATTGATTAGTTCTAGTAATTTTCTGGTGGCGTCTTTAGGGTTTTCTATGTAGAGGATCATGTCTTCTGCAAACAGTGAGAGTTTTGCTTCTTCTTTTCCAATCTTGATTCCTTTTATTTCTTTTTCTTCTCCTATTGCTGTGGCTAAAACTTCCAAAACTATGTTGAATAGTAGTGGTGAGAGTGGGCACCCTTGTCTTGTTTCTGACTTTAGGGGAAATGCTTTCAATTTTTCACCATTGAGGATAATGTTTGCTATGGGTTTGTCATATATGGCTTTTATTATGTTGAGGTAAGTTCCTTCTATGCCTGCTTTCTGGAGGGTTTTTATCATAAATGGATGTTGAATTTTGTCAGAGGCTTTCTCAGCATCTATTGAGATAATCATATGGTTTTTATCTTTCAATTTGTTAATGTGATGTATCACATTGATTGATTGGCCTCCTCTGTTTGCAAGTCTCTTCAGTGTCTAATTTCTGCCCTGACACAAGAGGGCGAAGGTGGTCACTTATTTAGGCTCCTTTGTTCAGTTGTGCTGTGGCGAGGGAGGAACACTGCAAACAAATATCACTGGCGTGTGTGGGAACTGCTCGCAGTGTCTGGGCCACACTGTGTTTGCCCTTGCTCACCGAGTGTGTGCTTTCCTGGTCTACACTGCTCAGGCTCCAGGTTGCTCTGAAGGGGAACTGTCTAAAAGTGGGCCTTGGATTGCCTGCACTTCCCAGGTCTAAGCCGCTCGGGTTCAGGTTCTTGGGTACTCCACAAAGGCACAGACTCGGTTGGGCCTGCGTTTGTGCCTCTCCCAGGTCTGAACAGCTCAGGCAACCAGGTGCTTGGCAAGTACGCTCTCCCAGCTGGGCGGTGCATCTTATCACCTCCCTGGTCCCAGCCCCTTGGTTTCCTGGGTGTGCTGCGAAAGCACCATCTCAGGTGTGCTGTGTGTCTCCTCTGGGGAGCTGTCTCTGACTGCGACCCTCATGGCAGATGTCAACCGTCCAGGATCCCAGCAAGACTTCGTTAGTAACTGGGAGCTTGCTCACAGTTTGGTAGAGGATGCCGTCTCTGGGGCCAAGATTGCCCCTTGCCTTCCGGCTCTGGCTTCTCACCCACCTGCCTCTCTGCCTCCAGTGGGGGGAGGGACCGGTCCACAGCCAACTAGCTCTCCTCTAGTACTCGCTCAATCCTTTGTTTTGTGAGCGGCCCAGTCTGTGCCTCAGAGTTTTTTGTGGGTAAGTTCTCTCTCTCTTTTTTTTTTTTTCTCTCTGGCTATCCCGAAGTTTGGGTTGCTATCTCATGTTAGCTCTCTCAGATTGTCCTCAGGGCATTCAGGCCCGGTTCCCACCCTATGCATGCAGCCCATGCTTCCCTGTTCAGCCTTCCTTGCTGCAGGCGGACGCAAGCCTCTGGGCTACCTCTCCGCTGGGAGTCGTGGTTAGGCACGTAATCTGTGGGTTCTTTTTTTTTTTTTCCTCCCAGTTATGTTGCCCTCTGAGATTCCAAAACTTCCCACAGACCCATCGGTGAGAGGGTTTCCTGGTATTTGGAAACTTCTCCTCCTTCACGACTCCCTCACCAGAGCAGGTCTCCATCCCTAACTCTTTTGTCTCTCTTTTTATCTTTTATATTTTGCCCTACCTCCTTTCGAAGAGAATGGGCTGCCTTTCTGGGTGCCTGGTATCCTCCCCCAGCATTCAGAAGTTGTTTTGTGGAATTTGCTCAGCGTTCAAATGATATTTTGATGAATTTGTGGGGGAGAGAGTGGTCTCCCAGTGCTATTCCTCCACCATCTTAGGACTGCCCTTGGATTTTGATTTTGAAAAATAATAAAATCTGGGCTGCATTTATTTCCCTTAGGGCTACATTTATTGTTTAATTGCTATCGTGTAATTACTATATTTAGCCCTTATTCTTTGTGTTTAAATTGTGTGCTATTTAAACTTCGTGGTATACCTAGTTCTGATTTTGAGAAGGTAATTGGTGATTATAGCTGGCACTTTTGCTACTGATCCCCAAAACATTCCCCTCTTGTTCTCACAAAACAAAACAAAAGAAAGAGAGACAGAGAGAGAGAAGGGAAAAAAAGAACTGATTAAAAAAAATTATCAGGTGACTAAATGTTCGGGGAAACTGAGTGCTGCTCTCTGTAAGATAAAACATATCCTTAAGGTGTTTAGGGTAATCCTTTTCTCCTTTGCTAGTGATTAGTTTAGGGGTGGTCATGTGCTCCAATTCTAGCCAGTTTAAGAGGAAGTGCTGAGGGTTCTGGCAAGAAGAGAAGCACAGTGAGAAACCACCCTTTCTTTATGCCTTTGAGACTCCTAGTCAGTGACAACTAACTTCTAATCAATAAAGTAAAGCCTAGAGGAAGTAGAGAAAATGACTCAAAGCTCTGAGCTTCCTAACTCTGCATGCTTTCTTCTGGACTTCGTGTAACATGAAGTGAAAACACACCATTTCTAGTCTGACATTTCTGTTACAACAGAAGGCACTCTAACAGAAACAGCATAAAACAAAAGTCATACAAACACACACATGTAATATTTATTTTACCTTTTTCTCATTACAAAAGCAATATATGTCTATTTTGGAAATTTGGGATACAGATATTCACAAGAAAGAAATTTTTTTAAAAATGAGAGATAACTATGTCAACACTTTTTGCATATATTCTGTTGTTCCTATGCATGTTCTTTGTATATTATATAATTAAAAAATTAAACTAATTGTTTTATACCTAATTTTTAAGCTTAATAACCAAAATAACTAAATTAAAGATTGAAATCAATTAATCCTAATTAGAGATTAAATTGAATCTTAACTTTATTTAGTTTCCTATGAACACAATTTATAGTAGTTAGACAAGCTTCAGGAATTGGTTTGACACTGAAACTAGGATAAAGATAAAACAGTCGAATTTCAGATGTATTTTAACAGATGAAATTTAAATGTATTTTAACACAAATATTATCTTTTTGAGACTACCAAGTAAGTTCTGAGACCAGGGCACTTAAAATTTTTTTCTAGTTCATTACACTGATTTATGCTCCTGGGAAGATAATGTTTGTAGTACCTCAAAAGTTTTTGATTTGGTTATTTTTAGCTATGGTATCTGTTTTTCAGGCTGAAGTTGAAGTTGTGCAGTCTTTGTTTATTTCATTGTTATTTGTTCATGTTATGTATAACTAAATTGAATTGCAAGAGGAAATCCATTTTTTAACCAGTTTTATATGCTAAATAGAAGAAAAGACAGCCAAGATAGACTCTTAATTATCTGATATATTTGATTACAGAAGATACAAGGAATCCTCATCTTTTATGCCTGAAAATAGAGTAAATGACTATAATATCAAATATTAAATACTCTTTGTTGAGTGATGTACTTTTAACTTAAAAGTTACATTTACCTTTTGCACTATTAATTTTGGTTTACATCCATATTCACATTATAATTTACATACCACAATATTTTATATAATATAGTTATTTCCAAAGTTTTTCGTACATTTAGAGCCTTAAGAGAGTTTCCAAGGTTAAAATGGTGAGTGATCAAATTGAAATCCAGTTTCAGTATTATTATGTATACATAAACACAGTCCATGGGGTCATGACTGTGCCCAAACAGATGAATACATTCTGATACATTTTTATTATAATAAACTTCTTTGTAAATATACAAGATCAGTTGGGAATTCTTAATTTTTTTTGTGACATTGCTCCTTTGGCAGCCTGATTTGGTCTATAAATTCCTCTCAGGATAATGTTTTTAAGTGCGTAAAATAATAGAAATAGGAATCAAAGAAAAGTTGTTCTACTGAAATAGTTTTGTGCGTGGAGCACAGGTTAAAAACACCTGCATAAAGAATTTAAATAGCCCTTTAGTTAATATATTAAAAAAAAAATGCCTGAGAACATATCTAATAAAACAGTTCCATGAACAAAGCCAAACTGACATATGTTTTATAAACACATATCTACTAAAGCCCTTAAATAGTATCTCATATATTTTTGCTTTTAAATCCACACATCAGAATTCTTATAAGTTTAGGAGTGAGAATATGCATGATAAAGAGACAAGGGAGAAGAATGATTTTGTTGTGACTTATCTATATATTCTTGTGTCAACTAGCAGAACTATATATTCTTGGTATCAATATACACACCTTTAAAGTTAACTTTGAGTATTTTAGCACTTTACAAAATTTGAGTCCAGCCCAATTCAGTTGTGGAGTTGGGTCATTGATTGGCTATTTAAAGGTATGAGTTTAGTAAGAAGACAATGTGAATGAAAAAAAAGTAGAAAGAAGGAATTCAATTAATGAAGACAGAATTGGAAAATAATATAGAATGTGGAAAAAGAAAACCACCATGCCCTACAAAACTAAAAGACAAAGTATGAGGAGAGAAAATTAAGGAAAGCAAAGACCTACTTAGTTTAATTAGCAATTTACTTTCCATGGTTCCACAAGGCCTGGAATATGTGGAAATTACATTTTGTCTTCAGTGTGGCACTACATATCACATGTGAATATAGTAATATTTTACCTATTTAAAAAAATAAATAGTGGTTGAGTTGCTTTTAAGTCCCTTATACAGTTTTCTTAATTAGTGGATACTAAAGAACCCTTTCATCCTATTCCCTTTTTCATGGAATGTGTGGAAACAGACTTAAATTAAAAGAGGTATTGTGCCAACATATTTTGGAAACCACACCATTTAATGCGAATATCAGTGGATGTTAGTTACACATTTACAGAGAATTTTTCTTTTCCTTTTTCTAATACTCTTCTGTCTCTTTTGACTTGTAATAGTGAGACTGAGGTTTTCTGAGTTCATTTTACATATCAAATAATATTTTGCTTGTGTATTTGTTTGATCTCTCTTTTTTTTAAGTGATTTGTGGATTATGGATTTAGAAAGATCAGAAGACAGAAAAAATCCATCATCTTAAAAGAGAGTGTATTATTTATAAAACATAATCACTATAGATCTTTTCTTGATTGTATATTAAAACAATTTTGTTATTGCTGCACTTAATTACCACAAACTCCGTAGACCACATAGCTGACAGGAATATTCTATCCCCCAATCCAAGTCTGAACCCCTCTGAAGCTCCTTTTTATATGGAGGTACTTCACAACCTGTACCAGGTGAAGAATGGGATGAAGGAGAACTATAAGTCTTGTCAAGTTGAAGGAGTGGATAGTGGGTTGGTTGCTGAATACTCCAACATCAGAATGCTTTTGAAGCCAAGGAAAAAATTAGATTCATTGCATTTTTTCTTAACTCACAGGGGGAAAAACTGATCATATGGGCAGGGGAAATACTATCTGCTTTATGTATTTATTTTCTTAGCATAAGATTGTAATTGTTGCTAAGCCCCTTTGCAGAAAAAGGTCTGTGTTTCTCAGTGTTAATTTTTGGCATTTTGCCATAGGCCATGGCTATTTTAAATATTTATATATTATTGTACAAGAATAAAGTGACTAAAAAACCCATATAATGTGTTATAGGAGTTCAGAAAGCAAAGAGATTAATTCAGAAACGTGTGATTAAGTGAAAATATTTCATTATTTTTCCTGAAAAAGATATTTTCCTTGTAATTGAGTTTCTGTGATTTCTAAAGAAAGAAGTGTAACATTACCTTAAATTCTGCTTTATTTATATGTAAATATGTCACAATATGCTTTGTGTTTCTCATTCCCAAAAGGGGAAATTCATTACTTTGCCTTTCTTTGACTTTCTATACAGTCTAACAATTATAGAGAGAAATATCCATATATAAGTGGATCAAAGCATGGATTTAAAAAAGCAAAGAGAAAGAAGAAGTGATTTACTGGATCTGACACCCTGTTTACCATGTCAGGATCAAACCAATACCAAATTCCAAGGACATAGTAGGGCGTCCAGCAGACAGTAAACGAAGTGGCAAATGCAACCGTCATCTTTAGGGTCCTCAGCCGAGCTTGTGGTATATGGTTCTTGGACTGATTCAGTTGTAGTTCTTTTAAACATAGAAAATAGAAGGTGTTTTTAATGACCAGTTTTATTATAAAGCCAAAATAGAGAAAAAGGAAGAGAGAGTAGTAATTCAACCTGGTGAATATAATGGAGGCAAATTGCTAATATTTTTAATAATGACAATATGCTTGCAAAGCATGTTTATATTTCAAGTTTTCCACTTTGCTACATAATAAATAGAAATATTAAAGATAGTAATGCTGGATGGCATCACCAACTCGATGGACATGAGTTTGGGTAAACTCTGGGAGTTAGTGATGGACAGGGAGGCCTGGCATGCTGCGATTCATGGGGTTGCAAAGAGTCGGACATGACTGAGTGGCTGAATGGAACTGAACTGAACTGAATGCTCTTAAAATTTATTTTCCATCAAACTAATAAGGATTTTAAATATGAGGTTACTCAAATTCTTCAAATATAAATTTAAGAGAGTAGACTGAGGTTGAACTGAATTTAATTCTCTGCCTTTTGGTTGTTATGCCAACATGCTGCTAAGTCACTTCGGTCGTGTCCAACTCTGTGCGACCCCATGGACGGCAGCCGACCAGGCTCCCCTGTCCCTGGGATTCTCCAGGCAAGAATACTGGAGTGGGTTGCCATTTCCTTCTCCAATGCATGCAAGTAAAAAGTGAAAGTGAAGTCGCTCAGTCGTGTCCGACTCTGAGCGACCCCATGGACTGCAGCCCACCAGGCTCCTCTGTCCATGGGATTTTCCGGGCAAGAGTACTGGAGTGGGGTGCCATTGCCTTCTCCGTAGCCACATTTATTTTATAATATAACTTTTCACCTTTCCTGACTGACCAGGACGCCTTGTTGCTGTCATAGAGGTGATATAAGCTTGGTGCAGGCAAGAAACACATGCACTGGATTGGTGTCAGAATCCTAGTTGGCATTAGGACATTTAAGGAATAATAACAGATGGAGGAGTTGAAGGACATTAGCTCACCTCTTCTTATAGAAACACCAAAATCAGAACTAACTGCTGAACAACCGTCAACCAAAAAACCCACTGGAACCTACCAAAAAAGATAGCCTACATCCAAAGATAAAGAAGGAGACACAACGAGTTGGTAGGAGGGGTGCAATAGTGATAAAATCGAATTCCATACACACCAGGTGGGTAACCCACAAACTGTAAAATAATTAGACCACAGAAATTCTCCCACAGGAGTGAAAGTTCTGAGTCCTACATCAAGCTCCCCAGCCTGGGAGTCTGGCAATAGGAGGAGCCCCCAGAGAATCTGTCCTTGAAGACCAGCAGGGTTTGATCTTAGGAGTTAAACAGGACTGGAGGAAACAGAAACTCCACTATTGGAGGGCACACACAAGGTCTTGTGAATACTAGGACTCAAGTTAAAAATGGGGACCTCATAAGAGACTGAGTTAGATTTACCTGTTAGTATTGGAGGGTCTTCTGTGGAGTCAGGGGGTGGTTGTGGCTCACTGTGAGGACAGGGACATTGACAGTGGTAGTTCTGGAGAGTACTCATTGGTGTAGCCCTCTTGAAGGCTGCCATTTTCACACACTAGACACATGAACTAACTTATGTGATTGGACATGTGAAGGCACATTCATATCTTTGAAAGTTCACAACTTGAAGGTCTGTATATAGAGGATTTACTATATTTAAAGTGATGAAAAGAAAGAACCCATAACCAAAAGTACTCTGCTCAGCAAGGCTCTCATTCAGATTCGGTGGAGAAATCAAAAGCTTCACAGACAAGCAAAAGCTAGGAGAATTCAGCACCACAAGACCAGCTTTGGAGCAAATGCTAAAAGAAGTTCTCCAGGGGGAGAAGAAAAGGTCACAACTAGAAACAAGAAAATTATGAATGGAAATGCTTACTGGTGAAGGCAAACATACAGTAAAGGTAGGAAATCATTTGTAGACAAACACGATGTCAAAACCATTAACTGTGAGTAGAGCATAAATGCAAGATATTGGAAAGGCATTTGAAATTAAAAGACCTGCAACTTAAAACAGTCTTGTTTATATGTAGGCTGCTATATCAAAAGCTCATGGTAACCACAAAGCAAAAATATATAATAGATACACACACAAAAAAGAAAAAGGAATCCAAACACAATACTAAAGTGAGTCTTAAAGGAAATCAGTCCTAAATATTCATTGGAAGGACTGATGCTGAAACTGAAGCTCCAATATTTTGGCCACCTGATGTGAAGAACTGACTCATTGGAAAAAACCCTGACGCTGGGAAAGATTGAAGGCAGGAGGAGAAGGGTTGGATGAGATGAGATGAGGGTGACATGAGATGAGGATGACATGAGATGAGATAGTTGGATGGCATCACCAACATGATGGACATGAATTTGAGCAAGCTCCGGGAGTTGGTGATGAACAGGGAAGTCTGATGTGCTGTAGTCCATGGGGTCCCAAAGAGTCGGACATGACTGAGTGACTGAACCGAAAGTCATCAATCACAAGGGAAGAGAACAAAATAGGAAGGGAAGGAAAAAACTTACAAAAACAAATCCAAAAAAATGAACAAAATGGCAGTGAGAACATTCATGTCTATAATTATCTTAAGTGTAAAACAAATTGAACAGTTCAACCAAAAGACATAGACTGGCTGAGTGGATACCAAAACAAGACCCATATATATGCTGTCCACAAGAAACACACTTCAGATCTGGGGATACATACAGACCTCAAAAGAGATAAGACTTGGCAACCACCACCCCAGACTGAACTTGAGGGGATGGAAAAAGGTATTCATTCAAAAAGTAGATAACCAACAAGGGACAATTGTATAGCACAGGGAACTCTACTCTGTTCTAAAATAACCTAAATGGGAAAAGAATTAAAAAAAAATAAATACATGTATATGTATAACTGAATCATTTTGCTGTACATCAGGACTTAATACCATATTGCTAGTCAGCTATACTCCAATATAAAATTTTAAAAATTCATACATTTGTTTTTGAGAATGCAACGGATTCTTGAAGCAAAAATGTACAGCCATGTGCGTGAAGTGAAAGATCAAATAGTCAATTGCATGTTCCATAATATTTAGCACACTCAACACACACACCCAAATGTGTGTAGTGTGTGGATACACTGTGTGGATACAGGAGATTTGAATGTGATACAGAACAGCTTAACTTGAACAAGTCTATTGGCAACTATATTATGAGTTGTACTTTACTATATTCTAGGCATCAGGTGTTTATGATAGAGTGTTATGATGAACCAGCAGGAACAATTTGCCCGTGCATCTACTGGGTAAATGAAGTAATTGTCCTTTTAGCTTTAATTCCATGCTGTAAATTTATAATATGGGGAGATATTAAATTACCCCATCTCTAAACTGGGGATAATAAAATTATTGCCTCATGGGGTGATTCTGAATATTGAAAGAGCTAATTAATGTATGTAAGTTGCTCATAATAGTATTGCAGTACTATTACAATACAATACAATACTATTACAGATAAAATAGCATCTGGCACAGCAAGTGCCACTCTGATTCTCTGGTTGGAGTATTGCCATTAACAATTGTCCACCCACAATTAATCTGAGGAATACATACTGTGGGGATCCTGATGAAGGACACTTGTCAGGGTGAAGATGATTTTTGCATTGCAGATCACCATAATGAGAAGAGGGATGATGAAGAGGCAGCTGAAGGTGAAAAAGTTATAAAAGGCTTGATGCCACCATTGTGGAAAACTGCAGTGTGTTACACATTGAGAGAAACCTTCAGTCTGTCCAGAGTCATCTGCTAAATGGATCATCCCAAAGATGTATAACTGTAGGAGAAAATTAAAGAAATTAAAAAGGGATGTTGCTTATTTTCAAACTATTTGCAAGTTTTCTCAAAAGTTTTCTCTTCTGTATTATACTAATCTAACATGTTGTTGCCCAAAGCAAGTGCTAAGTTTCTTGACATTTGGCTTTTGGCTTTTCTACAGAAAGTTGTAAGTGTATCTTTACTTAAAATACGTTTGGGTAATGTGAATGGATCTGCAGGATTTTGAATTTCTTCCAAAATTATTTCAGCCTTACAAAACAATCACCAGCCAAAGATTTAAACATCCTCTGTATTTCAATTTCAGATGCTATTATGATGAGTAAACTTTTTGCAAGTGATTATATTGTTAAATCTGCAGCACAAAAAACTGTTTGGCATTTAGAATATGCCCGCAAAATAAATATTTAAATTTTATTTTTGAGACATAAGATCTCATTAAAATGGTCAGAAACATGTACAGACAGTTCATTAAAAAAGGATATAACAATGACCCTTAAGCATATAAAAACATTTTCAACCTCGCTTATGATAAGAGCAGTGTCAATCAATTAAGGCTACACTGATATGCCATTTCCCACTATCAAGTCGGGCAAAATTAAAAAAAATAAAACAGTAACACACTCTCATGGCAAGGCTATAGGGAAACAGAGACTCTCATACATTGCTAATGAGCATGCAAATTGGCACAATCATTAAGGAGAGGAATTTGGCAATAATTAATATAGACTTGTACTTACCTTTGACTCAGCAATCTGACATTCAGGAGTTTACCTTGAAGATACACGCCTACTTCCATTATATGAAATGCATATACACAAGATTATTCACTGATGCATTGTTTATAAGTGAAAAACATTGAAAATAATCTAAATACCAATTCATAGAACAGCAGCTGAATAAACTATGGTGGACCACACAATGGAGTCCTGTACAGTAGTAGAAAAAGAGGAAGGGAAATTTCTATCTGAAGGTGTGTGTGTGTGTACATGTACATACATTTATTCTAACTCTATGTGGAGAGAGGCTAAGAACAATGTCATCTAAGAAGCAGTGAGCATACCCTGCTGTCCAGCACCCACATCTTATTTTTAGTATCATTCTCAACCAAAAGGAATCAGAGCTCATTGGTGAAGTGCATAATCCCAAGCCTGGGGCAATCAAAGCACAATAAGTCATTGGAACAGCTGCTGTGCCAAAAAGTCTGGAAATGCCCAGAGAATGATGGAGCATGTGAAAAAATTTCAGGCACCAGATTGAAAGAGCTCCCATTGGCCAAATCTGGGATAGTTTAAGCATGAAAACAAACAAACAAACCCTGATAGAAAAGAATAAGAGTTCAAATAAAGAAAGAAACCGTGACTCCATGCTGATGTAAATGACAAAACAACAATAGCAAATACACGGGGAAAGGAAAAAGCTCTTTACTATAGAAAGTCAGGTAGTAAATGTAAAAGATACAATGGGAGTAGTGATTACCATTTTGTAATCACTATAATAATAATTGATTCAGGCAAGAATCACCAATGAATGGTAAAAATATGAATGTAAGCTTGAGGAGAGTAGTTTATTTATGTCATCTCAAAGTATCTACCTGTAGGATGCATTGCATTATAAACAGTAAAATAATAACTTTACAGTAGAGAAATAACCAAATAATTAACCTAACATTGCCAATAATGGGACAGATACAGCATCTGCTGCCTTCTAGAAAGCATTGAGAACTCAGAGTCACCTCTTTGATGTTTTTGTTAAAAATTAAATCAGTCAATCCTAAGGGATATCAATTATGAGTATTCATTGGAAGGACTGATGCTGAAGCTCCAATACTCCAATACCGGTGCACCTGATGGGAAGACCTGACTCACTGGAAAAGACCCTGATATTGGGAAAGATCGAAGGCAGGAGGAGAAGGGGATGACAGAGGATGAGATGGTTGGATGGCATCACTGACTCAATGGACATGAGTTTGAGCAAGCTCTGGGAAATAGTGAAGGACAGGGAAGCTGGTGTGCTGCATTCCATGGGGTCACAAAGAGTTGGACACGACTGAGTGACTGAACAACAACAACAATGTAGACAAAAAATATCGCCTACAATATCAGTAAACAAAGGATGCTGTGGCCATTAAGTTATTAGCCACTGCACTTACCATCAGGAGTGCTCCCTAAGGAGTGGATTCTGGATGGAGAAAAGTAGAAACATGGCCCTCGATAGTTAAGGTGATGTATCAAAGGAATGATTTCAATAAGCCCAAACTCTTGCATCTTCCTGTACTTAGAAAAACGCTACATTCATTAACCCAAGATGTTTGGTTTTTCTTTAATTAGCAATAATCTAATGTTCTGACTACCAGGTTTTTGTTGCAAAGAAGCCTCCTATTAAAAAATTCTGGCTCCTCCATTCCCTCTTATGAATTGGGAGCAATCTGAGAGACTGTCTTCCAGGCTTAAGTTCTCAAAAGTCTACTGAATAAAGCATATTTCTCAACTTTTAGGTTGTAGATTTTTTTTCAGTTGACAAGTGCACAACCTGAATCTACCCCCAAGAAAATATCAGACAAACTCAAATTGAGGGTCATTCTACAAAATAACTGGTCTGCACTCTTCAAAAATGTCAGTGTCATGAAATAGAAAGACCGAGGAACTGTTCGAGTTTAAAGGAGACTAAAGAGACAGCAGGGCTTCCCAGGTGGCTCAGTGGTAAAGGATCTGTCTGTCAATGCAGAAGACACAGGTTTGATCCCTGGGTTGGGAAGATTCCCTGGAGTAGGAAATGGCTACCCACTCCAGTATTCTTTCCTGGAAAATTCCATGGATAGAAGAGCCTGACAGGCTACAGTCCATGGGGTCAGAAAGAGTTGGACACGACTGAACACGCAAGCAAAGAGACAAGGCAACTGAACCTCTCGCATAATCTTGAATTTTCTTTCATTAAAGGGGATATTATTGAGACAGCTGAGATATGAATAGGGCATATAGATTAAATAGTAGTACTGTTCGGTTCAGTTCAGTCACTCGGTTGTGTCTGACTCTTTGCAACCCCATGGACTGCAGCACTCCAGGCTTCCCTGTCCATCACCAACTTCTGGAGCTTGATCAAACTCATGTCCATCGAGTCGGTGATGCCATCCAACTAGCTCATCCTCTGTCGTCCCCTTCTCCTCCTGCCTTCGATCTTTTCCAGCATCAGGGTCTTTTCCAAGGAGTCAGTTCTTCACATCAGGTGGCCAAAGTATTGGAGCTTCAGCTTCAGCATCATTCCTTCCAATGAATATTCAGGACTGATTTCTTTTAGGATTGATTGGTTTGATCTCCTTGCAGTCCAAGGGACTCTCAAGAGTCTTCTCCAACACCACAATTCAAAAGCATCAATTCTGTGGCACTCAGTAGTACTGTATTACGGAGAAGGCAATGGCAACCCACTCCAGTACTCTTGCCTGGAAAATCCCATGGACGGAGGAGCCTGGTAGGCTGCAGTCCATGGGGTCGCGAAGAGTCGGACACGACTGAGCGACTTCACTTTCACTTTTCACTTTCATGCACTGGAGAAGGAAATGGCAACCCACTCCAGTGTTCTTGCCTGGAGAATCCCAGGGACGGCGGACCCTGGTGGGCTGCCGTCTCTGGGGTCGCACAGAGTCGGACACGACTGAAGCGACTTAGCAGAAGCAGCAGTACTGTATTAATGTTAATTTCCTGATTTTGATACTTTATACTGTGCTTATGTGCTAGAAAAAATACACTGAGGTATTGAGAGAGACATCATGCCTGAACTTTTAAACAATGCATAAAAAGATGCATACAAGAGAGAGAATAAGCAAATAAGCAAATGTAGCAAAATATTAATATTTGGGGAATCTGAGGGAAAAGTATCCTAGAAATCTTTGTATGATTCTTGCAACCTTTCCCTAAGTGTGAAATTATATTAAAAAAGAACTAGTTGAGTCAACAATTAAGGAAACAATGCAAGTAGTTTTCACAAACAAGTTCTAGTTGACATTTATTCATTCTTTCCCAATTATTCAAGCACACTTCTTACCTCATAATTTCCAAAATTTTCTACTGAAAAAGTTCATTACCATGAAACATCATTAAAATGAAGAGATAAGAGTGCCCAAGAGCTTTAAAACTGATAACAAGTTAATTCAAACAAAAATGTTGCAGGATTTTTTTTCGAAGTTTTAACCAAGTGAGGGACAATATTCATTTTATTTAGTTGTTTATTGAATTAGTAAACTTAAATTACATTTAGTTAATTTAATAAGCTTAGAATTTCTTTCCTTTTGGCGGTGGCAGAGTGGAAAGAGTATACCTTAAAAAAATACTGTTTTCCCTCTTTGCTTGTAGAGTAGAAAAACTTTAACAAATATAAAATATAATAAAATAAATACAGGTATAATAAGATCTAAGTACGTATAATATAAAATACAAGCCTATTTATTTGTAATTAAAATGCTAATTTTCAGTTTCTGATCTTTTCAGCAAGGGCAAACAAGAATTTTTAAGTTAACCCACTAGAGGGCGCCCAATGATCATATTATCTATCTTAAAGTCAAGAAAAGCAAGTTCAGCTAATTCTATTTTATGATCCAGATCAATTTTTTCCATGTTACAAAGTGACCCTTTCAGTTTTCCATACTTCTCTGCAAACTGACCTTATTTAAAGTTGAGTTTTGAATTTGACCCAACAGGTGTTGTGAATTGAAATCTTTGGAAGAGTTTTTTCACATAGACCCTGAGTGTCTTCTAATTCTTAAAAATCCATTTTTCTTTCCATCTGCCTAGTCAGCCTTGGGAGAAGGCAGTGGCACCCCACTCCAGTACTCTTGCCTGGGAAACCCCATGGACGGAGGAGCCTGGTAGTCTGCAGCCCGTGAGGTTACAAAGAGTCGGACACGACTGAGCGACTTCACTTTCACTTTTCACTTTCATGCACTGGAGGAGGAAATGGCAACCCACTCCAGTATTCTTGCCTGGAGAATCCCAGGGACGGAGGAGCCTCGTGGGCTGCCGTCTATGGGGTCGCACAGAGTCGGACACGACTGACGCGGCTTAGCAGCAGCAGCAACAGTCAGCCTTAGAACCAGATAATCTGAATTTGATTTTCTGCTCTGCACTGGGTCACATTTTCACTTTAATAGTTCATATTTTTAAGTTATAATGATGAATCTTTCAATAAAAAGGACTTTATAGTACTATGATTTGAATTTGGTTTTCATCTTTACGTAATGAATGCTTGTTTTTAAACAACTCCTTGGTCATAAAACTATACTAGGTACACTCTGTCATGAAAGATGAACTAAATATATCGTGCTGTCAAGGAATTCAATATTTCTTAGGGGAGATACAGCATGTATGTGACAACTCCAATACTCAGTAGACTGTGACAAGTTCCAAAGGAGAGTTATAGTGTTATGAAAATTCAGAATTTTACTCACCCTCAAACTAATTTGTTTTAGGCTTCATTCAGTTTATTTTCAACTCCAAGACCATGTTCATTTGAATGATTAATATAGGGATACACTTTACTTCCGGTGATTCTTTCTTACTTCAGTTCAGTTCAGTTCAGTTCAGTTCAGTCGCTCAGTCATGTCCGACTCTTTGCGCTTAAAAATTTCTTTGTTTCTCCTTTCTCATGCCTGGCCCCAGTTCTCATCAGTGTTTACTTTATTTTACCCTAAGCAATAGCAGTATGTTCTCCACCTTTACAGTCACTTGCAGATGCTATTCCTCTTAGCATATAATTTTTAACCTTCGCCTTATCCCATACTAGTGACACCATGACTTAATCTTTCCAAAGGTGATTATCTTTAGATGCTGCGCTTTAGGTTCCTCTTGGGATTCCCTGGTGGCTAAGACAGTAAAGAATCCGTCTGCAAAGTAGGAAACCCAGGTTCGATCCCTGGGTTGGGAAGATGCCCTAGAGAAGAGAATGGCTTCCCACTCCAGTCTTCTTGCCTGGAGAATTCCATGGACAGAGGAACCTGGTGGACTAGGGAGATATAAATAGTATTTAACTCTAGGGACTGTCATGACAGTTAACAAATACATACTTGCAAAGCACCTAGAGTAATGCCTGGCCCACAGTTAGCACTATATAAATCATAGCCATTATTAAAAATTTTTTTGAGGCACACAATTTATAAATATATATTGCATATGTTTACATATTTATAAATTTATACCATATTTTTCACTTAACTATTTATTCTCACCTTAAGATTTTCCTGCCTTTTCCTTCTCTAACCTCTTACAGGAAAAAAGAGACAGTATTGCACACTGTGATATAGTGATATGCATGCATGCTCAGTCGCTCAGTCGTGCCCAACTCTTTGTGACCACATGGACTATAGCCCGCCAAGCTTTTCTGTTCGTGTAATCTTCCAAGAGGGTTGGAAATCTTGGTGGTTAGGACTCTGGGCTTTCACTGCTGAGGCCTGAGTTCAATTCTGCTACGGGAACTGAGATCCAGCAAGTTGCTCAGCACGACCAGAGACAAACAAACAAAAAAGCAAAAAGCAACACAGAAGCGTTTAACACAAGTCCTGGCACATATTTATGTACTGAATATTATTTATCAGAATAATCATCACCATAATTGTTATTTCTGCTACTAGTATGCTATTACTATGTTCCAGTAACATTTTTGGCATATTGTACACATGTAATGAGTATTTATTGAATTGAAGCTGCTTGTGGGGCTTCCCAGGTGCACTAGTAGTAAAGAATCCTCCTGCCAATGCAGGAGACCTAAGAGATGCCAGTTCGATCCCTGGGTTGGGAAGATCCCCTGGAGGAGGGCATGGCAACCCACTCCAGTATTCTGGCCTGGAGAATTCCATGGACAGAGGAGCCTGGAGGGCTACAGTCCATGGGGTTGCAAAGAGTTAGATACGACAGAAGTGACAGCATGGGCAGAGCATGCACAAGCTGCTTGTCAAGTTCAGGAGAGCCTGCTAGCATTGTAAATTTTGTGTGTAACAGGCAAGCCTCCACATTTATTCAGACCACACATCTTCACACCAAAGAATAAAGGAATAGTCATATACAACAGACCCTCCAAATCTGTGGGTTCCACATCTGCAGATTCAACCAACTGCAGATGGAAAAATATTCAGAAAAAATTTTTTAGAAAGTTCCAAAGAGCAAGACTTGAACTTGGAAAGCTCCAGCAACTGTCTACATAATATCACATTGTATTTACAATTATCTACACAGCATTTACATTGTATTAAGTATTATAAGTAATCTAGAGATGACTTAAAGTATATAGGAGGGTGTACATAGGTTACAGGCAAATACTAGACAGTATTTTTTAGAAGGGACTTGAGCATCTGGGAAATTTCTTATCTGAGGGCACCAGGGTGGGGAAGGCAGGTGTCTAGGAACCAATCCCCTGGGAATCCCCTGGCTTCCACATTGTCCTCAGAATTTCCCCCAGCTATCTTCTGTTATATACATTTTCTCTGCAGGCCTGGGTTACCTACAAAATTAAAAAGCTGCCAACATATAATTCTCCCTAGTAGCATAGAGAAACTAGTGATGTGAACTGTATCTGCAAATAATCTGCTGCTCTGGAATTCTTGTGGTCTTAGATGACTGTCATCAGAAACCTTGTGTTTTTTAATTGGATATGGACACACCCAATTCAGGAAATCTTTTCTCCTTAACATGCATCTACTAGCCTAACCACAGTCAGTCTTATCCTTTCAAGTCCTGTTGGCTGTATTGCCTTGCCTTCCTTTCCCTTCCTCCTTTTCTTCTTTTCTTATCTTACTTTTAGAAACAATACCTCCAAGACTTGAATCATTATGCTCTGGCATGTAAAGCTTTTAGAGTGAATAAGACAGCTTAGTGACTAGGAGGACATTGGCCAAATTTACTTATCAGTCAGAATAAATGTCATAATTTTGAGAAATATGAAGCAGTCTTTACATAAGCAATTTTGTTTGCTGTTTCTTAAATAATTATTTTATTTTCATACTCATATTTCCCTAATACTTTTTTCTCCTGACTTCAAAAATCCTATTATGAAGGAAGTAATTAAAGTAGGAAAAGGGGAAGGAATGAATAGTAATGCGTTTTTAAGACTTTATACTTAAAGTCTTATATATGATTGTGTATATCTTACTCTTTATAGGACTCTTTACAATGACCCTGTTAAACTTGGTTAAGTAATTTACTCATATAGCTGGTAAGAGATAGCACTGAGATTTGAAACCAGCTTTGTTTAAATCCCACTGCCTTTCAGACTTGCAGGGATATCTGAGGTCTTCAGAGACTAGGACTGGAGCCAGTGAATGGTCAAACAGAGGACTGGGGCTCCCTTTTCCCCATTTGACCAGAGCAATTCCACTTATATCTGTTTCATTTATTGAAGCTCCACACAGAGTTTCATTTTAAATAAAATTCAATTCCAAGCAAAAGTATAAAATTTTGGTCACAGTACACTGAAAGTTCTGAAAATATATCCCCAAACCATTACAGAACCCTGAGGTGATCAGCAAGGTGGAAAAGCAAGGTGGAAAAGTAAGGTGGTCAGTTTGAAAGTTGGTCATTCTGAACGCTAGCAAAATGTCATAAATTCTCAGGTTCCTGGGAACATGACAACTAGCTTGTTAGATTTTTTTTTTTCTTTTTCCAACCTAGCATGAATTAATCAAGTGATAGAATATCCATGTATATACCAAAGGATGAATCCAATCCTAAAGGAAATCAATGCTAAATATTCATTAGAAGGACTGATGCTGAAGCTGAAGCTCCAATACTTTGGCCACCTGATGTGAAGAGCTGACTCATTAGAAAAGACCTTGATGCTGGGAAAGATTGAGGGCAGGAGGAGAAGGGGATGACAGAGGATGAGATGGTTGGATGGCATCTCTCACTGACTCAATGGACATGAGTTTGAGCAAACTCCAGGAGATGGTGAAGGACAAGGAAGTCTGATGTGCTGCAGTTCATGGGGTTGCAAAGAGTTGAACACTACTGAGCAACTGAACAACAGCAACCAAAGGATGAAAATTAAAAGTCATCCTTTCAAACTCCTTTTAAATTAGCCATGACAGGATGTGCTTTTGTCAATGGGCTTTGTGGAGCGTGGTGAAGCATGAACTGTACTCACTGTGTCACACAGCCTGGAAATCAAAAGCCTTTCCTATCTCTTGTCTTCCCCATCACGCACACATACATTAGTCACAGGGTTGAAGCCTCTTTTATTCAGAGAGAAAGAGCAGAGAGCTATAATAAAAAGATAAACTGGACTTAACAAAAAGACAGGAGTTCAACAGGTCAAGTGGCATTGGGCAAATAATTAATCCTTTTAAATGAATACTTTTCAAACTGCTGTTTGTACCGATCAGTTGGTTGTAATCAGTAATAAAAAATGAAATGGAACGGAATAGAGTATTTTATGAAAACTTTTCTCAATTATCGGTCTATGAGAGATAGATTAAGTCTTTATGTAGTATGTATTTCTTTCTTTCCATTACTGTCAAGAAGGTTTGAAGGACATTGATTTCAAAGGTTCTCTTTGAAGGGTCTTTTTTGTGTGAAATGGGGTAACAGCATAGCTTTTATGTACCTCACAGAGTCAGTGAAAATACCATATAAGATTACGAATGTGAGGTCTTTCAGGAAACTTCAGTAAAGTGCTTTATCAATTTAAAGTGCTGCTGAAAGCAAGGATGAGTCATTTGTTTTACAAAATGAAATAACATCAATACTACCGTGTTCTGTGACCCGTATGTAAATTTTCTTATGTACATCATTTTAATGATGTACACGATGGCCACAGTTAACACTGATGTATGATGTTTAGGAAAGTTGTTAAGGGAGTAAATCCTAAGAGTGCTCATCACAAGGAAAGAAAACTTTTTTCTTTTCATTGTGTCAATAGGAGATGATGTAAGAAGTTAGCTGAAACTACTGTGTTAATTATTTCACATTATATATAAATCAAGCTATCATGCTGTACACATTAAACCTACATGGTGATGTATACAGACTGTTTCTCAGAAAACTGAAAATAAAGAAAAACAAAGAAATCATTTTAATCCTTGCGTAAGACTCAGAAAAGTTATGTGGCTTCCACATTGTCCTCAGAATTTCCCCCAGCTATCTTCTGTTCTATACTTCCATTCCACCTCCATTCATTGATTCATCTAGCCAAACTTTGTTTTCATTTTAGTAAAAGGTGAAAGGTTTATTTGATTTGAAGGGGAACCAGAGTATCCAAACATTTTAAATTTATATTTTTGTTTGGTGTCTCATTAGGTATTGTGAATATGAATTAAATTGAACACAGTAGTTTTCACTATTGTAGCAGCACGTATCATAATGACAAAGGCAAACAAGTACATAATTACAATGTTTTCTGACAAAGAGACAGTGTGCCATGAGGTCAAAGGAAAGGCAGCAACCATGAAATCTAATTTCCTGCTACTGTCAATCTGTCACTTCAGCCAAACAAGTCTCCTTTGAAAATTAATCACTTTACAACTTTTGTTGAAAAATACATGTGATCCTTGGCTTATTTTTTCCATTCAAATATATTCATCTTTAAAAACTCAGTTTATCCTACTTTTACCCTTCCTTCACCATTTTAACTCGAATAATTCATCTCTCTCTCTTCTTACACTGGTAATAAGCTTGAAAACTTTTTTGTACATAGTTGTATTCATTTTGTATAAGTTTTATTTCTATAACTGAATGACATTTTCTGTCTCTTTGTTTCATCAGTACCTGGTTCAGTGTTAGGAACCCAACTTGTGTTTATCTTCTCTAAGAAAATTGAAAAATACACAAATACACATCACTCAAGTTCAAAGAAATAAAATGGAGAATTTCAGAGCATAAACCTTTGCTAAGTAACCTCATTTAAGTGACATATTTGCTAAATTAATCCTTGTATATGCAGTTACTGTGAGAAGAATTTTAATATACTTTTCTCCAGGGAAATCAAAGCATTTTGTTTTTTTCTGCCATAAAACACACACTGATATACAAAAAATGTTAAGTGAGGAATTGGTGGGAGAATATAGTTATGTAACTTTCTGGTGTCTTGAACTATTTAGTGCATCCTGTGTGGCAGCTTTTGTTTGTTTTTCGTTTGTTTGTTTTTATCCCAGCTGGCTAGTTTAGAATCTCTAGATATATTTCTATTTGTAGTGACAAGTTTTTGGAGGATCATGGTAAACTCTGACTTCCTGACACATCCCTGTACCCTGGATTCATCACAGGGTACATTCACACACATAGAGACAACTTGTTCATCTTTGCCATTTTCAAGAATGTGTCATCTTCTTCTGAGATTTGACTGTTGAAGAGGCAGATTCTGAAGATCCATCAACTGGGGTGCCTCTGATGAAGACAGTCTGGAGGGCTATCTGCTTTCTGAAGGAGAGGGCCTTGCCTGACCAACAGTCGTAGAGTTTTGCTAACAGCCTGATACAGTCTCATCTACCTCCAGAAAAAGCTCAAGTCAACCTCAGGGAAATGTTCAAATATCCAAAAGTCTAAGATGCCCCACATTTCCTCTTTATTCAATCCCAACCAGCTGCAAACTGCAGAACATATTAATTAAGGATAGTTCTGTCTATGCTGCAATGGCAGAAGACTCAAGAAGTTCCAAATAAAACAAGTTATGCATACTTTCCACCTATGCAAATTTTATTGTTCCTAAAGATTCTCTCAATTTACCATGTCAACCAGAGTAAAAGAAAATGTAGATGGAATAATCAAATGAGGATGAGTTCAAATTTGAGAATAGCTTCATTCTGAGGGAGCATTTACTGTGTACCAGAGAGTATGATAGAAAAATTAACAAATTATTCATTTAATCATTAAAAAGGTGCATCAAGTAGACATTACCTCCATTTTATAAATGCAAGACCTGAAACCCAGAGAGGTTAAAACATATGCCAAAGGTAAGAGAGCAGAGTTAGGATTAAATTCCACACTCTGACTTCCAGAGCCCAAGCTCTTAGAGATAATGCAATACTACCTTTGACAAGACCTTCATTCAGATTTAGATAGGAAATCTGTAATCTCCGTAAAAAAGTATGCAATATTGGTTTACCTGTGGTCCAGCAAAGATGCTACTGAGGAGCCAGGCCAAGCCAATCATGAACTGTCCAAGCTTGCTGTTGCTTCTCACTGCTAGAGGCCTGGTGATGGCCATGGAGCGGTCCAGGCTGATCACCACCATCATGAAGGCAGGGGCGTACATGGAGAAAAGCTTCAGGTAGCTGAGGACTTTGCAAAGGAGCTCTCCAGCATACCATTGAACAGTAATGTTCCACATTCCATCCAGTGGCATGACAATCAGAGTCTCCAGCAGGTTGGCTAAAGTCAAATGTTTTAAAAGCACCTTCATTCTCGAGAGTTTTTTCCTGTTCTCTTTCCTTTGAGTCCAATTCTGAAGTTTCAACAAGAAAGAAGTGTTGAAAATTGTGGAGAGTAGAAAAAGGAAGAAAGTAACTGTCACTCGGATCTTTCCAGATAGGGTCAGGGTGGGGAGGCTGCCCAGTGTTAGTGGGATGCTGCTGTTGATCGCTGAACAGTGGTTTTCATTCTGTTCAGGAGAGTCACCGTTTGCCATCCTTTATGGCTGATACAGCTTCAAGACTCGTGTTTCTGGCCCTTTTGATGTTTTATTGTAATTGCACTCTGAGTCCTGTTTTATTTCAGCCTTCTTTGGCTGGTAACGTCACAGGTTTATATTTATGTAAAATTTTGTCCCTGAGATACTTTGTATTTAAAGTGAAAGATCAAGGTGAACTTGTTTTGTAGGCTTGTAATCCAACAGGGTGCTAAAGCAAAGCAGACAAACACTTTCTGAGGGCCAAATGTAACTGTAGTATCTCAGCAGATGGCCTGATTTTCACAACATTTTTCCTAAGTGAAGAAGGATGTTTGAAACTTAATTTTGTATTTAAAATTCACTTAGGATATTATTCAAGTAACTTTAGTGAAGATGTTTTCTAAAAAATAAGGTTAGTGTTCTGTTCAATAGATGCAAAATGAAAAAGAAGAAAATACTAAAAAAGAACTTTATCCAGCTAAGATTTGTAATTTAAAGAATCACAAATTTGTAATTTCTCAAAGTATGTGTTTTCTTTTCAATCACACAATGCTGAGCATCCAAACACTAGATAAATATATTTATTCAGAACTGTCCTCTATGAAACATCAAACTAATACCTTAACAGTTAGAATCAACTTGATCTAATACTGAGATGCATTCAAATTTATCAATCAATCTTAATGTTTAGATAAAATCATTAATTTCGTGAACAATTTTTCTGTTATTGCTTTGATTTTATAATTGTCTAATTATTGTACTTGCCATTTTTGCACATTATTTCATGGGGTAGCTAGGTATTAGAGGGAATACGGCATAAATGCTTTAACCACATCTATGCATGCTTATATACAGTATACATCCCTTTATATTGTAATTGGATCATTTCACATTAGGGCCCCTTAGAAACTTTCTCTGTGTTGTTGCTGTATCTTACACATTGAGTGCTTGATGATGTTGTTTCCTACTACTGATATGACTTAGACTGGGATTTATTAAATCACCAGATTGATTTGTCTTGTTATCAACTAGTTTGCTTCTGTAGCAGCCAAAGAAAGAATAATGTTAAAAGTAAGGGTGGCTATTTTAATCTAGATGGCCCATTCTTATAGTTTCATTTATTGTTTGTTGTCTTACATTCATTTATTAAATAAATAATTACTAAATACCTGCTATGTACACTCTCTTGGCAGGTGAATGAAACATGAGTATAGCATCATCTGGGCTTCCTTGGTGGCTTAGTGGTAAAGAATCCACCTGCCATTGCAGGAGACATTGGTTTGACCCCTGGATTGGGAAGATCCCTTGGAGAAGGAACTGGCAACCCACTCCAGTATTCTAGCCTGGGAAATCCCATGGACAGAGGATCCTTGTGGGCTATAGTCCATGGGGTCACAAGACAGTCAGACATGACTTAAAGACTAACCAACAACAACAATATAACATTACCCAGGCTCTGAAGGAGTCTATTTGGTCCTATATAAGGATAGATAAGAGTACTGGACTTACCTTATGTACTTCTTCAGTTTCTTCTGCGCTAGCTCCTGGGTTTTGAGCAGCTTAGACCAGTTGCTTACCTGGGTTCCCTTTTGGTTGTCACCACATGCTCAGAAATACTGGCTTTCCTCCTACTTCTAGACCTGGATGAAATATTATACCATAGGACATGGAATCTACTTCCTAAGTGCCTTTCTGAAGGGTCTGGAAATATTTTCTAATGGATTGTTTTGGTTCTGAAATAGACTGCTTTAGAAAAATTAGTGGTGGTAATAGATGAGTTAGAATTCAAGAGGAGTGTGTTTTTTTAGAAAAATGTAACACATGCATTTTTAAACAAAAATATAGCATAAACATACAGTTCACTTTACTTATTTGTGGTAGTTATATTCTATAAATTCACCATGAACTCTGAATTAGTGAATACTGAACCATTGATTCTAGTGAAAATATGCTGTTAGGTTTCTGCAAGCCAAAAATATCACTTGCATGACACAGGTTCATTTGTCAGCATCTTTATAAAAACAAGCCAAAAGTCATCAGTGTTGAACACCTACTCTTTACACAAGCATTTTCCTGTATAATACATAACAGATATTTAAAAAAATTCTTTAACATAATATTATAAATCAACTGTACTTCTTTAAAAATTCTTCCCCAAATCCCTGATATGTAGAAACTGCCTCACCTGCAAGTTCGACATTTTCCACACTATAACACTATATCACTATATCACAATATCACACTATAACTAGTTTGAAACGTGCAAACTAGTTACCATGAGTTTCTTTGACTTTCAGCCTCACAACAATGCTGTCCACTATACTTTAAAAAATCAGCCCTTAAGATCAAACTACATTTCTAAAAATGACCCAATTTCATACAGAGTGAAGTAAGTCATAAAGAGAAAAACAGATATTGTGTATTATAATATACATTTACATATAATTTAGAAAAATTGTACAGAGGAACCTACTTCCAGGGCAGGAATAGAGACATAGATGTGGAGAGCAGATGTGTGGACACAGGGTGAAAAGGAGAGGGAGGGATGAATTGGGTGATTGCATTTGACATAAATACACTACCATGCGTAAAATAGATAGCTAGTGAGAACCCTTGGTATAGCACAGGGAGCTCAGCTCGGTGCTCTGTGATGACCTAGTGGGTGGGATGGAGAGGGTGGGAGTGAAGTTCAAAAGGGATACATGTATATGTAAAGGTAATTTGCTTTGTTGTATGGCAGAAGCTAGCCCAACATTGCAAAGCAATTATACTCCAATAAAAAATACGGATAATTGACCCTTGGCCTAGAACTTCCGATATTTGGGATGCTAGTTAGAATGGAAGACTCAATCTATCATTTAGCTTTGACTCGAGTGGGTGAAATGGACCAGACATGGGTTTGTCCAGCACTATAGCCGTCAACCAGAGGTAGCAATTGACCATCTGAAGTTTGGCTTAGCTGAACTGAGATGTGCTTTGAGTGTAAAATGCACAATGGATTCTGAAGATGGAATAAGAAAAAGCGAATTTAAACTATTTTGTTAAGATCTTTTAGACAATGTTTGTGTCGTCAGTGTAAACACCTTTTGAAGTTATAACATTTTGCCAATTAAAATTATTTTGACTTGTTTAAAAAAAAAATCAGCCCTCATCTCATGAATCCACAAATTTCACCATTGTGCAGCTTTTCTATGGTTTTGTCATATACTATGGGTTTCAGCTTAGCACTCTCTGAAGCAGCTTCATGTACAGATCACCAAATTTCCTCTTCCCTTTTCTGGATGTTCAAGGTTTTTGATTCATTAACATTGAACTTATGGACACAGCACTATAGCTTATGCCTGACAAGGCCCATCTAACATATACATTTTCTCCATAAGGCACGTTACAGCCTTCTTGTGCTCAGGAACACTGGACAGGACTTCAGCACTACTTTGGGGGGGCATAGAAATGTTAATTTTTACACATTTATGACTCAAGATATAGCAGAATATTTTAAGACCAGTCAAATAATAAGCCTACTGTGTTAATTCATGCAAAAATTTTACGGCAAATATTTCATTTTAGAATACTATGCTAGGTAGATACTTAGTTACAACTATATCATATAACAGTATAGTAGGGACATCAGAATTTGTCAAGGGATCTATTGACTTGGGATAGTTCATGGGATTATCATGCTATTGTGTGTCACTCAAGTTAAGAAAGCCATCAATAGGGGATTAGCATTAGTACAAAAACTAGGAAGAAAACAAGTAGACAAATTTTCCTGAGCAAATTTTTATAGGCAGTATTATTGCAACTCAGTAGCTTACAACCGACCGATATGTGGATCTGGAGGAGCCCATGTGATTCAGGAGGAGATTGTTTATATGCAATAGAAGGGAGTTTATTGATAACACCTAATCTGTGACTTCCCAAGGGATCTGGATCTACAAATCAACAGAGAAGATCTCCTTAGTAAACTGCAATCCATATTTACTCAAATAATTTCCTTCAGTCTAGAGAGAGGTGAAAGGAGATTCCTATGTCCTGGTCCATTGCTATCACTAAATATTTGTCAAAATCTAATACACAAAAAGTTTTCATAATTCTAAAATTATACAAATATGTTTAAATTTGAAACATTAAATGTGCATAAAGAGAGGTGATACTAAGTTAAATATGGTTTGAAATTACAAACATATTTAACAAGTGTATAATTTTTGAACTTTAATGTACAAAGCACTTCTGTACTAGAGACCAGTTTTGGACATGATCCAGTCTCGATAGTGTGTCACTCGAGTGTAGACTCCAGGCTTGTTTGGAAGGGCACACTCATCTCCCCAGCTTACAATACCAGCAAGGAACCAAGTGCCTTTATGATCTGCACCAACCAGAGGTCCACCAGAGTCACCCTAGAGAGAAAAGGATATATATAATGACTATAAGTATGAATATTGCTTATTTTTTTTCTCCTGTAGTAAAGACAGGAGAAACAGAAGGAAAAAAGCTAAATATTTCAATATTAAAATGATTCTAGTCAAGAACAATTTTTAATTTTATAATTATTTATTTCAATCAAATACATCAATATATGTCTTTGGATACAACAATATAATAATAAATACATTTGAAAAATTTCAACTCAATTATTACCCAAAAGAGATAGTTAAGATATTGTTGCTTATATCATCATCAGTATGCCAAGGAATTCTCTGATTATCTCCCCTAACTCTCTCATTTTCACACAGATGTTGAAAAAGAAGTAGTTTATATTTACTACTACCAGCACTGGGCTATTGCTCTTCCAATCTTGGGGAAACACCTGGATCGGCTCCACCTTTGAAATGCTATTACCAGCATTATACTTGCGGTTTTTTTATTCCATTCCTTTTCAGACATCTGCTCTTCAACTTCTTGAGAAAGCTAATTTTTGACTCCTCCCTTTTTTCCTAGTGTATTAACTTACCTCCTACTTTCTATCTTTCTTTATGTGACTATAGTGCATGATTTATCCATACCACTATTCTGCCAACAAGATTCTTAGCTTCTTACCCTCCTCTCCGCTACAACCTGGGCCAACCATACACTGTGAAAATCTTGTTACAAATTTATATCCTTAAACCAACACCTCCTCCCCTGTAGTTAGGGGTCCCTAGACATATTTCATTCTCATTGTTAAGAAGAGCCAGTAAAACCTCTTCTCATTTCATAATTAAAAAATATTATTAATTTTTCAGTTGTGTAAAATACACATAAAATTACCATTTTAACCATTTTAAGTATGCAATTCAATGGCATTAAGTACATTCATATTGTGTGATCATCATCACCACCCATCTCCAGAACTTTTTCCATCTTGGACAACTGAAACTCTACACCCAGCATTTAGTGATTACTCCTCTTGTCCCCTTTCTCCAGATCCTGGCAATCACCATTCTACTTTCTGTCTCTATGAATCTAACTATTTCAAGTGCATCATATGAATGAGGCATATGAGTTGTATAGTATTTGTACTTCTGTGACTGGCTTATTTCTCTTAGCATAATGTCTTAAGTTTCATCCATGTTGTAGAGTGTCTCAGAATTTTTGTCTTTTTAAGGATGAATAATATGTAATTTTATGCATATGTCACATTTTGTTTATCAATTTTTCCATCAATGGGAAGTTGTGTTGCTTCAGTATTTTGGCTCTTGTGAATAATGCTGCTATGAATATGGATGTACAAATATCTGTGTTGCTGCTTTTAATTCTTTTGTGTGAATACTGGGAAATTGAAATGCTGGAATGTATGGTTAATCTATTTTTATTTGTTTTTGAAAAATTATTACCATGCTGCTTTCCATATAGGCTCACCATTTTACGTTCCCACCAGCAATACACAAGGTTCATTTCAGAATTTTTAAAATTTGATTTTCTCACTCGGAACCTAGTATCTTACTTAGTTTCAAATTGATGGAATAAGTAGAGAGCAACAGGTAGCAATCTCTCTGTTTCTTGTCCTTGTCCCTTTTGATTTCCCAGCTCATCTACATCAGCCCACATCTATGTTTACTCTCCTTTTCAGGCAAATGGATGTATTTGGTTCTTTCCCGGTTAATCCCCTCATCTGTTCTTTGAATCAAGAACTTTGTTCTATCAGTAATTGTTTTGTGTATTTTTCCCCAATATGTCTTCATTTCCTTCACTGCCTTTTCTCTGTAGGCATATATACTTTTTTGTCTGCTTGTTTTGGTTTGTCTACCTGAAAAAATCACAATATTTCTGGATTTTAAAAGCTCTTCTATTGTCCTAATTATCTTCCTTTCATAAAAGGGACTTAGCGTAGTAATAGTGTTAGTCAGTCATGTCCGACTCTTTGCAACCTCATGGACTGTAGTCTACTAGGCTCCTCTCTCCGTGGGATTTCCCAGGCAAAAATACTGGAGTGGTTTGCCATTTTCTTCTCCAGGGGATCTTCCTGATTCAGGATTGAACCCAGGTCTCCTGCATTGCAGGCAGATTCTTTACCATCTGAGCCACTGGGAAGCCCAAACTTAATGTAGTAGTCTATACCGAAATTTCCAGTTTCTCATTCTTTTCTTCACTTCTTTTTTTTTTAAATTGAGTTATAATTAACATACAATATTATGTTATTTTCAGGTGTATAACATAGTGATTTGATCTTTTATATTGAATACATTATGAATTGATCACCATGGTAAGTACAGGTACCATTGTCACCATGCAAAGTTGTTACAGTATTATTGACATATTTCTATGTTCTACTTCATTATTTATTTTACAGTTGGAATTTTGTACCCCTTAATTCTCTTCATCTATTTCATCTGTTCCTCCACTCCTTCCCCTCTGGTAGCCACTAGATTCTTTTCTGTTCCTATAAGTGAAATCATATAATAACTGTTACTCTGTCTTGCTTGTTTCACTTAGTACAGTACCCTTCAGGTCCATCCATGTTGCTGCAAATGGCAAGATTTCATTCTTTTGTATGGCTGAATCATATTCCATTGTGTGTGTGTGTGTGCATATGTATATATACACCACATCTTCCTTATACATTCACCTATCAGTGGACACTTAGGAAGCTTCCATATAATAAAGTAGCTATATTTTTATTTTTTTGAGGAACTTCCAACTGTTATCCATAAGAGCTGCACCAATTCACATTCCCATCAACAGTGTACAAGGATTCCTTTTTCTTCACAATCACCAACACTTGTATCTTCTTTTTCATAATTTCCATTTTAACAGTTGTGAGGTGATATCTCATTGTAGTTTTGATTGCACATCTCTGATAATGATGTTGAGCATCTTTTCATGTGGCAAGAATAGTATGCAATGGGGGAAAGGCACCCTCTTTAATAAATGGTGCTTGGGCTTCACTTGTGGTTCAACTGGTAACAAATCCTCCTGCAATGTGGATTCTGAGTTTGATCCCTGAGTTGAGAAGATCCCCTAGAGAAGGGAAAGGCTACTCACTCCACTATTCTGGCCTGGAGAATTTGCAAAGAGTCGGACATGACTGAGTGACTTTAACTTTCACTTTCAGGAAAACTGGGCAGTTACATGCAAAAGAATGAAACAACCATTTTCTTATACCACATACAAAAATACACTTGAAATGGATTAAAGATTTAAATATAAGACCCGAAATCATAAAACTCCTAGAAGAAAATGTAAGCAGTAACCACTTTTACATTGGTTTTAGCAATAGCTTTTTGGATGTTTTCTCAGGCAAGAGCAACAAAAGAAAAAATAAATGAGACTGTATTAAACTAATACTCTTTTACTCAACTTACTCAATCATTTACTCAATTGGTAGAAAAATTCAAAATGGTTTTTCTACCAATGTAGTTTTCCAAACTTTACCAATAAACAATTGTTGAATTTGATAGACACTTTCCAACAGTTGACCTGACTTGATGTTATATGTTACTATTAACCATCCCCTTTTTTTCCTATCCCTGGACTCTGGTGAGATCAATTTCTTATGCTTTTCAGTTTTTCTGATCATTCTTATCTCTTACTGTTAGCTCTTTAAAAACATGTGTACCTGAGTTCTGTTACTTAGCTGCTTCTCATTTTATACACTGAGTTATTGTATCCATGCTCATAATATAACTACTGTCCAAATGACAATGACCTTTAGGTATGTCTCTGTAGCCAGAACTCTTTCCTGAGCTCAAGATTTTTATTTACAATGATATATTGGACATATGTACCTTGATATTCCATAGGCACCTCATATTTTGCAAACCCCAAATGGAACTTTTACCCTCCTCAACCTGCCTCTTTATCATGAGCACCATCTCTCCAATGGCATTCAGCTTTCTTTATAGTCCAACTCCCACATCCATATATGACTACTGAAAAAACCATAGCTTTGACTAGACGGACATTTGTCAGCAAAATAATGTCTCTGCTTTTTAATATGCTGTCTAGGTTGATCATAACTTTTCTTCCAAGGAGCAAGAGTCTTTTAATTTCATGGCTGCAATCACCATCGGCAGTGATTTTGGAGCCCAAAAAAAGAAAGTGTGACACTGTTTCCACTGTTTCCCCATTTATTTGCCATGAAGTGATGGGACCAGATGCCATAATCTTAGTTTTCTGAATGTTGAGTTTTAAGCCAACTTTTTCACTCTCCTCTTTCACTTTCATCAAGAGGCTCTTTAGTTCTTCTTCACTTTCTGCTTTAAGGGTGGTGTTATCTGCATATAAGAAGTTTTTGATATTTCTCCCAGCAATCTTGCTTGTGCTTCATCCAGCCCGGTGTTTCTCATGATGTATTCTGCATATAAATTAAATGAGCAGGGTCACAACATACAGCCTTGATGTACTCCTTTCCCAATTTGGAACCAGTCTGTTGTTCCATGTCCAGTTCTAACTGTTGCTTCCTGACCTGCATACAGATTCCTCAAGATGCAGATCAGATGGTCTGGTATTCCCATCCCTTGAAGAATTTTCCAGTTTGTTGTGATCCAGACAATCAAACACTTTGGCATAGTAAATAAAGCAGAAGTAGATGTTTTTCCTGGAGCTCTCTTGCTTTTTTGTTGATCCAGCGGATGTTGGCAATTTGATCTCTGGTTCCTCTGCCTTTTCTAAATCCAGCTTGAACACCTGGAAGTTTACAGTTCACATATTGCTGAAGCTTGGCTTGGAGAATTTTGAGCATTACTTTGCTAGCATGTGGGATGAGTGCAATTATGTGGTAGTTTGAACATTCTCTTGCACTGCCTTTCTTAGGGATTGGAATGAAAACTGACCTTTTCCAGTCCTGTGGCCACTGCTGAGTTTTCCATATTTGCTGGCATATTGAGTGCAGCACTTTCACCACATCATCTTTGAGGATTTGAAATAGCTCAACTGGAATTCCATCACCTCTACTAGCTTTGTTCGTAGTGATGCCTACTAAGAGCCACTTGACGTCACATTCCAGGATGTCTGGCTGTAGGTGAGTGATCACACCATCGTGATTATCTGGGTCATGAAGATCTTTTTTGTATAGTTCTTCTGTGTATCCTTGCTACCTCTTCTTAATATCTTCTGCTTCTGTTAGGTCCATACCATTTCTGTCCTTTTTTGTGTCCAACTTTGCTGAAATATTTCCTTGATATCTCTAATTATCTTGAAGAGATCTGTAGTCTTTCCCACTCTATTGTTTTCCTCTATTTCTTTGCATTGATAATTGAGGAAGGCTTTCTTATCTCTCCTTGCTATTCTTCGGAACTCTGCATTCAAATGGGTATATCTTTCCTTTTCTCCTTTGCCTTTCACTTCTCTTCTTTTCACAGCTATTTGTAAGGCCTCCTCAGACAACTATTTTGCCTTTTTGCATTTCTTTTTTGGGGGATGGTCTTGATCCCTGTTTCCTGTACAGTGTCACGAACCTTCATCCATAGTTCTTCAGGCACTCTGTCTATCAGATCTAATCGCTTGAATCTATTTGTCTCTTCCACTGTATAATTGTAAGGGATTTGAATTAGGTCATACCTGAATGGTCTAGTGGTTTTCCCTCTTTTCTTCAATTTAAGTGTGAATTTGGCAATAAGGCGTTCATGATCTGAGCCACAGTTAGCTCCTGGTCTTGTTTTTGCTGACTGTATAGAGCTTCTCCATCTTTGGCTGCAAAAAATATAATCAGTCTAATTTTGGTATTGACCATCTGGCGATGTCCATGTGTAGAGTCTTCTCTTGTGTTGTTGGAAGAGGGTGTTTGCTATGACCAGTGCATTCTCTTAGCAAAACTCTATTAGCCTTTGCCCTGCTTCATTCTGTACTCCAAGGCCAACTTTGCCTGTTACTCCAGGTGTTTCTTGACTTCCTACTTTTGCATTCCAGTCCCCCATAATGAAGAGGACATCTTTTTTGAGTGTTAGTTCTATAAGGTCTTGTAGGCAAACCACTGCAAGAATGCAAACTACTTCAGTATTCTTGCATTGAGAACTTTATAAACAGTGGATCATATATAAAAGCAAGTAAGGCAAATAGATTGCTTTGTGTTTGGAGATTAAGATGGGTGTGGGGGAATCAAAAGGTGATGAAATCACTGATGGTGCTTTCAATGGAGTGGCTGAAATAATAAAACATGGATTCTAGGCTGCACAAATTTAGAAGAGAGTCATGGGGTTGAGGGTGATGGACTGGGAGAAAGTTGAGTGAAACAGAATTTAAGTTTGTAATGACTTTGAAGAGTAAGTTCAATGGGACAGTTGGGAAGATGGGAATAAGTAATAAGAAATGATAATTATGTATTACACGTTCTTGTTTGCATATCGTCTAGCTCCTAGAATGCAAGAATAATGAGTGAATTGAATGAATAGGATAAGGATCCTTCTGGATTTATCACTGATTTTGCCTGCCTAGATAACTACAATAGTATTTTTGTCGGTTCTAGAACTATTGCTTATAAACAGCATCAGAAATATGTGAAGTATATTAAGCATATGGAAAGGAAACTTGGTGCAGCATTCAAATTAGAGGCTGTGGAGTCTAATTTCCTGAACTTAATCTCAGCTTTGTCATTTAATACCTGTGTTAGTTTAGGCATTACTTGATCTCCTTGTCTCAGTCTCTTCATTTGAGAAACAGGGTTTATCATAGTGTAAGCATACATCAGCATACATCACAAGATTGTCATAACCCAACGAAATTATTTTTAAAGAGCTTGAAACAGTGGCTAGCTCATGAAGATGCTATATAAATGTTAAATAAATCAAATATTTAAGGTGTTGGAGCCACCCTAAATCAAAAAAGCTCCACAATCCTTAGTCCTGTTGTCAGACCCAGTTGTGTTTCCCAGTGAAAGAGGACCAGTTGAACTAAAGTTACCAATATTCAGTTGCATCTCTTCATTGCTTATTTGAAATTGATTCTCATCCCCTTTCAGTAAGGGTGATTTAGCCCTTTAATACTTTAATGAGACCTATCATTATATATAAGAAATATACTTTTAATCAGCTACTTTGGCTATAATACATACTTCAGTCTTTAAAGATTATCAGTCCTTTGAGACCATTGAACAGATTAATTGTAAATTAAAAACCGTACAAAAATATCCATTTGAAAATAGAATAAAAAAAAAAAAAAGAAAATAGAATAAGCAGATTTACCTGGCAGGCATCGACACTTCCTTCCAGAAACCCAGCGCACAACATCCCAGGTGTGATTGCACCATCATATACCACTTTCCTGTTGCAGGTCTTGTTATCTATAATCTTCACTAATCCCTTTTGGAGTATATTAGGACTTGTTCCTAGGGAAAAAATTATATAACTTTTTCTAAAGTCAATATTAATCTCCCTGGCTAGGTTATTAGTATCTAACACTGTGTACAATTTCAAAATCAATGTAAAACATATGTTTTATTTAAACTTGTATTTGTGTGCTTTCTTACTGACATGGAAATAATGTTATGAACATACCCAGCTACTGTTAAAAATGACCATATTTAGAAATACTAAGTGTGTCCATCTATGTTGATGGAATTTTTTTACTTTTGAATTGTTTTGGAAGTTTATATTTATTACACAAATACTTTAGAAAACAAAATGAAAAACTCTTACGTCAGAAATATACATTTTATAATCATTTTTAGATTTTCTTCTGTTTGTTACTATAATCCTATCTTGGAATTTGGGGTTTATTTTTTCCACTTTTAAATGCATTTATGAACACAAACACAACATGCTTACATTATTAGGATCATGTAAATGCACATGTTTAAATGATCTTTGCTAAAGTATTGCTTTGTCACAGAAGGCCATTCATTTTACCCCATCAAAAATGTCCAATCTTCTGTCGTGCTTACTTTTTCTATGGTACTTACCTACAGAAAATATGCTGTGTAATCTTATTTATTATATCCCATGATTATTGTCTGTCTTCCTTTGCCAAGAATGTGAGCTTTGTAAGGGCAGGAAATATTTGCCTATTTTAGTTACTAATATATCTAAACGACCTAGGACAGTACTTGGAATCAAGGTTGTGATCAAAATAAACGTTTATTGAATGAGTAAATGAATAAATGAAATGGAGGTGAATGAATTGCTTACTCAAGTAATAAGCAATTCATTCAAATATTACATTTCTGTAAAAACTGCCATTGTTAAGGGAAGTGAAGTTACATTAAAAAATGCTACGAAATTGTAGTTTCTATATGAATGTCATTGAGGTTGGTTTTCATCTCCTTTAAAACAACCTAGAGAGAGTACTTCTCAGGTTTAGTTGTGATTCTGAGTATTTTTTTAAACTCCTAAAACTCAAACCATATAATGATAGAAGTGTAGGAACTCACCATCCGACTTTAATGTTCCCCATCCAGTGACCACCACATCAGAATTGGGTGGGAATGCATAAGAAGTTTCTGGAAGACATGCTCTTCGGATATTGCTTGTATATAGTACTGGTGAAGACAGACGCACGACAGCGATGTCATTGTTGTGTGAGGTGTAGTGGTAGTTTTCATGAATTATAATATCCTTGACACTTCGCTGTATTTGTGGATCACTTAAAAGGAGCCCAAAACTAACATTCCATTGTTTGGGATCCTTGGCCCTAAAGAAAATAGATTTATTTATTAAAAGTCCTACATATTGAAGTTGTAGGAATTAATATCTTATACTTGCAAAAAGAAATAGATAAATTTTGAATTCCATAGTGCATATAAGTATACAAAAGCAAAGCTGTATGTAAGAAAAAAAGTTAAAATAATGATAGCACGAATAGATTTTTGAATAAGTCAATAAGCTCTATTTTAAAAGGTAACTCATAGAAACTACACTTTATTTTTTTTTTGTACAGAAAAGACTCAGGAGGATTTAGAAAGATAAATATAACAATACAAGATAAATAAGATTTAATAAATAGTGTACAAGGATATGAGACAGAGTAAACTTGTGGAAATTAAGGATATAGTCAAAATTCTCTTTTATAATCATTAAAAACTATAAATAGAAAGATATTTCTGATTTTTACTATTACTTGTTAGTCAAGGGTTGTATTCAATATATTAAGCACTGAAAAGTAGTGCTGCTGGAACACTTTAAAACTCTCAAGTTTGAGAGGAATTTTTCTTTGTATAAAAACCAGTAAGTGTTATATAAAGTCAACAGAAATTGGTGAAACAAACCATCAAACAAAAGGGTAAAAAACTTTTAGGTATAAAAAAGCAAACTTTTTTTGGTATAATAATATATTCTTTAAAGAAATAATCATTTCAAACAGAGATACATATAGAAGGTTGCAGGAGGGACTAAAATACTTATAATTAAGTAAATTAGATGCAATGTAATAGATGAGAAAGAAACAGAAGATCTGTATTCAATTTGGGCTTTATAGTTTGCTTATGAAGTTGAATTAAGTAGATTCACCTTAGTGACTCTCAACTGAGAGCTATTTTGTCTTCCAAGAGACATTTGCTAATGTCCGGAGAGGTTTTTGGTTGTCAGTCTTGAGGAGATGCTACTGACATTTGGTGTCTAGAGGACAGGGATGCTCCTAAACATTCTATAATGCACAGGATAGCCCCCCACAACAAAGAATTATTTGGTCCAAAATGTTGACAACATCGCTCAGTCTGAATATATCTTTTTTTAAAAAACTGATAATTCATTGAGTAATTTTGAGCTATACCTCACAATACTAGACAGTTGGAAGCATAGTTATATGGCTGTATTCTTGAAAGATACCTATCAGACTTTTAGGCACTTGAGTGAATTTGAGAACTTTATGTGGTCCAGAGCTTACTTTATGAAACAGTGAGCAGCAGTGACAAGCCAGCTGTTACTAATCAGAGTGGCTCCACATCGATGGACATTTTTCTGTTGAAGGCTAGCTTGCCAGGGCCATTCTCCTTCCTCAGCATCCATGCCCCCGGCTATCTTGTTGCCAGAGCTAGTAATTTTGCGATGTCCACAACCTGCTCCAAAATGGAGTCATTAGCACATAACGATATTGATACCACTTATGCATGCATTCTTAAACAATCTGCCTTTCTATAAATAAGTCACTATTAACTTTTACTTGAGAAAAAACACAGTCTTGGAGACATTAATACTAATTTACTGATGTCATGAGATTTCCTGAAAATTCATTCCAAATAGATGGACATCTTTCTCTCCCATCCGTATCCCCTTTGTGTGTGTGTATGTCCTTGCTATGACCTCCTGAAAGAGGTAGGTGGAATTAAATGTTTAAATTTGGAATAATTGTAAAAGAAATTACAAAGTTGCATGGGAAAATGTGTGCTTTTAAAATTTGTGAAGAGTTATTTAAAGCAATGATTGCTAGGAAGCATTCATAAGAAAATGTGAATGAATGTGAATGAGATACTGATGAGAGACAGAGTAGACAGAAATGTGTTTTACTTGAATAAAAGGAATAATACATGAAGAGAACTAACCCTTTCCCCAAAGTTATATACTTTCCAGTATCAAGACTGTGCTTTAGCGTCAATTTAGGTCCAGAGAAACTAGTAGACTCTTAAGTCTTTAAAGCAAATCTGCAGTAATAGTATAACTTCACTATTATCCTACCCATCTGACCCTCTCTCTGATTCTCTTATCTTGTCTTACTCTACCTAAAGCACTGAGCTTGTCCCTTAACAATTTATGGTACCTTTTGCTAGAGATTCTCAGCCTCATTAATAAATATTTCTAGAGTGCACAAACTGTATCTTAAAAAAAATATATATATATATATATATATATATATATATGTATGTATATCTCCAGAACCTAATGGAGAGAACTCATCACATAAAAGAAGCTCAAACAAGTTCTCAAATGTTTATAGAAATGAAGTCTATATAGTGTAACTCATGAGACATGTTAAGATAAAAATCTTTGACTACAAAACCCTTCTATGTATGAGCTTTGTTCATAAGAATTTGGAGAGTAAATAAAACTTGCCAAAATCAATGCAGTGGTCATAGGTTAAAGTAGTGGTTTCAATTGTTGTCAGTTTTACATGCCACCTCCCATCCCCAGAAGTAATTTGGCAATATCTGGAAACATTTTTGGTTGTTATAACTGGAAGGAGGGCAGTGTTTGGCTACTGCTATCTAGTGGGTAGAGGCCAGGCATGCTTCTAAAAATCCTGTAATGCATGGAATTGTCCTTGAAACAAAAGATTTTCTAGCCCAAAATGTTAGTAGTTAAGATTGAAAAACTCTGAATTAGATAAAGGTATTTGTATCAAGAGTGGGAATATTTAAATCTATTGGAAAGGTTAGATGGTCAGTTGCTTCATAGAGGTGTTATGCATTATATGTGACAAGATGTATCTTGAGATATTCTTTCCTGAGTGTGGAAAGGATTAGAAGCACAGAGGAGGGACATGTAGACTTTTAAAAGGCCTTCACTAGCCTCTTGAAATCTTTAAGCTTATATATTGCTTCTGATTCTAGATTGTTCTCTTTGATGAGACGGAAACTTCAGGTTGTTAAGACATCCTCTTCACAAGCGTCACTGAGTTGAAGCAGGGCCTTTGTGGTTGTTATTTTTGAATGAGAGAGCCCTCATATTGACTCACTGAGTATGACTCCTTTTTCTTTCCCTCTTTCTTTCCACTCCCTTACCATGGACGCTACTGAGGATAAAGCAAATAATGCAGAACCTAAAACTATAAGGGTTCCTCCGGATCCTCCCTTCTGTTTGAACAACTCCTAAAGGAAGTTAGCTTTTACTCAACTTCTTTCAGAGGAATGTAAAAACAAAGATGCTCTCTGGGCTAGGAGAACCTCCCCTGGGTGACTCTACTTCCCTATTTCTGCTCTTACTCAGAATTTTAATCTAATTTACATCCATGCACCAATTTTCATTCCAAGATTTTACTTATTCATGATAATTGCTTCTGTTAAGCTTTTGGATGCCGCTTCTGCAGTATTACCTTGTTATTATCTTTGCAAAATGTTACCTGGCACCTTAGAGCTTTTGTTCTGTCAAAAGAAGTTTTATGGCAAATTTCAAGGATTTAAGGGATACAATAAAAGCTCTCTGGGTGATAGTTTCAGAAACATCAGATAATCTACCAAGCTCTAACAGCCTCTCTACCCTAACTTCTACTCCATCACTTTTTACTACACTTAAGTTTTTTTTTTTATTGAAGTATAGTTGATTTGCAATGCTGTGTTAATTTTTTCTATACAGCACAGTGACTCAGTTATACATACATATATATATATATATATATATATATATAAAGAATATATATATATTCTTTTTCCATTATGGTTGATCACATGATATTGAATATAGTTCCCTGTGCTATACAGTAGGACACTGTTGTTTATCCTATTACTGCACTTTAATATGTCACTTTATATCACATGCCTCTCTATTCTCTTTTCAACCCTGTTTGATTTTTCTTGCTTCTCCCTTCTCCCCTTTCATTTAAAGTAGAGTTAAAATCTCAGATAAACCAAGTCAAATCTGGGTATTGCTATAGATGATTGTTTAATGTTCTAGTTGGGGGGATGCACAAATTGGCTGATCTCTTTCTTATCACTGCTTTTTTTCTTATGTTGACTACTTCTCTCTACCAACCTGACAGATTCCTAATTTTGGATTTTGGTCATATCAGTACTGAAGTTTTGAATAGGGATAATTGAGCTTAAAATGTCTTATTAGTTGCTAAATGATTGTTTCATCAAAATATATCACAGAGGAAAGCAATCTAATACAGATTTCTGTTTAAATATTACCCAGGTTGCTCAGGAATAACCACGCTGTGACTGAAGGATAGCCATTGGGGTTGGTGTCACCTCGCTCTGGAGGGCGATTCCTCTAATCCAGCTGCTCCAGTCAGCCTCAGGTAAGAGGAGTGCTTCTCCCTGACAGTGTGCTCCAGGTTCTAGCAACCTTGGGGATCACATTTCTTTCTTTCTTTTTTTAAAAATTATAAATGCTTTATTTATTTATTTTAACATAGAGGAAGCTTGGTGGCATATCTGTAAGCACTTGATGTTTTTATAACTAAGAATTACAGTTCAGGCTCTCTCACAGAATGTAAAGGTGCACTAACACATGTTTATGTAATTGTTATGAAAATTAAGCTTAGTTACTAAAAGAAGATTCGCTATCTGAACTTTCTTCTGTGTTTTTTTCTTAAAGTGTCTCGCAGAAGAGTAGAAGCAGAAGGCCTTGGCCAGCAAGGAGCTGCTTGCATGAAAGGCAGCTGACTTCTCAGCACACTAATGGACTTGGCTTCTAGGATCAGAATTCCACAGTAAGCTCTTAGGCCTGAAGTTTTCATTGGCAGAATAAAAAAATGCATATAGCTGACATCTTTTGAGTGCTCACTAGGAGCATGTAGTCTTTTTAAGTACTTACTTGTACTTCCATTTATCATCACAATACCTTGGAACTGAAGGTCTGAGAAGTTAAGTAACCCATATAAATTCATCCAGTTAGTTAAGTGGCAGACCTGGGGCTCAAAACTAATGTGTAGATACATTTAGATTCTGAGCTTTTAATTATCGCTACTTAGATCCCCTCTGCCATTATGGCATGAGATAATGTGTTCCTCATTTTAAATCCATGGTATCAGTCAATGTAAGACCATCTACAATCACCTTCATACAGTTTTTGAAAGAAGGCTTCCCATTGCCCCTTTATGGATACCTCATTAACTCTCAAGTGAAACTTCTTTTTTTTCTCATCTAAGAAATTTTTTACTAGAAAATAACTCTTTATTAATGAACTTACATGTATGGAGAAGATTTTCTGCTATTGGCATTGCAATATCTAAATGTCAAGGGAGAAGAAAATGGACATAGTTAGATTTGTGAACACATTTAAAAAATATTAATATTAACTATTTTGTTTTGGAGAACACATTCTATAGGCATAATAATTTTAGTCAGTCTTGACTATGTAATTTCTATGTTTATAGGTTAGCATAGAGAGTAATAAAATCTTAGTATTTATTATTCTGTTTCTAAAAAGACTCTCAAGTTCCCCATTACAAGTTATTTGAGAAAGAAGTCTGGGTCCTCAAAAATACTAAAATGTATGAAAAATGGTGATCTTTCACCACATCTTGAATACAAATCATCAAGTACTAAATGCATTTAACACTTTTTTTTGTGTGCCACTTTGAATGCTCTTGGCCCAGTTATCCCAGCCACAGTATGGTTACCAGTTCCACGCAGATTTGGATCTGCTCATCTCAGGAGTAACAAATGACTTTCTCAAGTCATTACCTGGGACTTTTCAGTTTCTGCTAGAAGGAAACCACCGGACATTCCCAGATGGACAATAGGAGACAAGGGCAGTAATTCTGTTAGAGCCAGAATAGGATGAGAGCTGATAGAAAAATGTGTCCCCCATTAGTTACAGGGGAAATAAAATTCATAATGTCCAGTGAGATGAAGCCAGGGTTGCTGCTAGTAATGGTCAACTTACTCTCCCCATTTTACTCTTTCTGTCCTTGATTCTTTCTCAATTACTGCATGCAAGTCTCTGTCTCAGGCTGTGTTTTTGAGAAAGCAGGCTATGACACTCAAATAACTATATAACAGAAAAAATAATGCTTGTAACCAGGAAAGAGTGATATGTTGTTACATTTAGTGAATTTTTTGTTGTTACATGCATTTTGCTGTATTTTTCTCATTTAGAAATCAATACATTTTGTATAGTAAGTTTCCATTATTCAGAACACTCAGTTAAGTGTGCCATTCCATTTCTCATTCATTTTGGATAAAAATATATTTTAATAATAATTTCCTATACATTCCTAGATACCTAGGGAATATTCTAGAGTAAGATTTACTCCAGATAATTTTGCTATGTCTCTCCAATTCCTGCAGAATTGCAAACCAGTTTGATTCATGTGCAAACTGTGTGAGAAGAGGGTGAGTAAATGAATTACAATTATGTCCCAAGTTTCAGATGCAGAGAACTATAAACCTATGAGGCATTTCTTCTTAAGAGTTGCTCTTCAAAACGAAATCACCAGGTGCTCTATGAGTTAAATAGTATAAATGCCAGTGTAGGTTTATTTTTTATTGTGCTCTTGATTTCTATAAATCCAGAGGGAGTATCCAGTTATATATGCCAATGACAATTACACTCTTATATTAGGTTGCACAACGAATCAGGGAGACAAAAGAACTCTTTACCAGAAAGTCAACCTGCCTGAACAAAAAGGCAGGAGCAATTCAGCAGTTAGATGGACTATGAGTAAGTATGAGCCACACCTACTTAAACAGATGGCATATTTCCATCTAATCCTTTAGGACTGCTTTCCAGAAACTAATTTTTGTTCAACTTTATACTTGTGCAGTTTGATTTTGAGCTTTATGTGATTGGTAAAATATATCAAACTGTATTAACATTTTGGGAAATAATTAAACTCCCATAATTCAATTGGAAAAATGTTAATTCCTATATCTTAAGAATTAATTGTTTAGAAATCCTAATTTATTGACAGACTTTCTTCTTTCTCTGAGGTTTTCTTTATTGATGCCTAACTTTCTAAAAAGAAGAAATGTCTTTAAATTAGAACTTACTTTTAATAGCTGTATTATTTTAGAGCTTAAAATAACAAGTATATTTTGGGTAGGTGGAAGACAGGATGATGAATGGGGAAATGACTGAAGTCATCATTGTTTTTGACTGAATCACTGCTATGGCTGTTTGTGTTTCTATCCTAACCCTGTGAGCCCCTGGCTCACACTTGAGGGCTGGGACTCCTGTGGATTTACCTATGAATCAGGGAGTCAGTGCTGTAACCTAAGATAATCTGTTTACAATGTACTACATAAAGGAAGTGACAAAAACCAATGGCATTGCCCTTGCTAAGGAGGAGATTCCAGCAAAGAATAATATGACAAAGCAGTTTTAAAAAGCAGCTCAGCTAATGTTAGCATTGGTCTTCTCCAATGGGCCAGGAATCAAAGAAGAGACATGGATCCTGTCCTCAATGAACTTGGAGTGCTGTGGAAGAGATGTACAATTAAATAGATAACATTATGTGATAAGTACTATGCTAGATGTATGCATAGAAAATTGGATGCACCTAGCATAGAGGGATGATGGGGAGAATGGGAACAGTTGACAACAAACATTCTTTTGGGGAGGAGTCAAAGAATTAATTTTACTGGAGCAAAATAGGCATAATTTACTTACTACTGAAGATTAGATTAAGATCTCCTGGAGAAGGGAATGGCTACCCACTCCAGTACTCTTGCCTGGAGAATTCCATGGACAGAGGAGCCCTGTGGGCTATAGTCCATGGATCACAAAGAGTTGGACATGACTGAGCAACTAACACTTTTACTTTTTCACTTCATAAGTGCTCTCTAAATGGACTTTGGATCTGTAGTGTTGCAAATCCATGAAGTGTTACAAATCCATGACTATTATTTCATATTTGGTGTCTTTCTGAGGTTAGGAAGTAAGAAATGCAACTTTGGATGCACTGGTAAGAATGAGGACTCTAAAAGTCTGCTATCCAGTGAATATTTTATTTCTTAAGAGAGAAGCCTGAAGCATAATAATAATGAAAACTGAGCTATATGGTTCCAATAAGGAAGAATTTTACAGTATCAGTGGATACATTTATAATACAAATTTTACATATACCATGGGCTTTAACTCCACTTGGTAATTTTAAAATATTCATGTAGTAGATTTCTGAAAACCTTTAAACATACAGGGACTTACTGAGCAAGATACTGCTACAAATAAAATTGTTTTTTGACACAGAAATGATCATCTCCTACCATGTATGCTTATTCATAATACATTCACCAAAAAAGCTACTCTGGAGCATTAATATGACTGATCTACATTGAAAGGCAAAGGAACACAGCATGGACCTGGATTGTGGTTGAACAAAATCTGAATCCCCCATTCACTCACTGCAGGTTTTGAATAGTCACTTGGCTGCATATTTAGCCTCAATAAATCCTTTTCTTTATGTTTCTAATAGACTGAAAATTATCTCTGTGGTTAGATATTATCTATCACTTGTAATACTATCAAAGTGATGTAGATCAGTTATTCACAGTACAGATCTTTGATATGCTTGCCATTCTGACTCTGAAGATAAAATTTAAAAATATTTTATTTATATTTAAATAATTATTTATAAATCAATTAGATAACCAGTTGTATACACAGGTGGTAGCTTGAAAGGTAGAACTATTCACTGAAGGAAATATGAAAAATAAGAAGCATCTATTTTTATTTGCATATTACAAATGCTTCTCCAATGACTTTGTTGATTTTGTTTTGGAAGCAGTATAAAAGATTGCCATAATGAAGAGAGGACAGTACATGTACTGAGAAGCATCTTTAGACAATTATGTTGATGTAGGACTCAGTGGATAATGTTGGACAGGAAGTTAATATTTAAGATTAGCATTTTCAGCTTGGAGAGTTTCTAGTCTGGCTCTCCCACATACCTAGACACTTTGTGGAGTTTGCATTTTGATGCTCAGCTCTCATGTTGCATCCCACAGAGAATGACTTTGTGGATTTCTTTCATTTCATGCTCATTTATTTCTTTAAGACTCATCTTGAGATGTAGCTTCTCCATGAAGCTTTCCTTCTTATCTCTCTCTTCTCAAATAATTCCTTAGCTTCATATTGCCTTGACAATTTGGATATAGTAGTTTTTGATTCAAAATAACCATCACCTGGTAATATTCACTTGTTCATTCTGAACAAACTAAATTTTTTCTCTGAAACTTATTTCACGTTTATTGTATATATCTTTCCTAAAGTAAAAATTCTTCTAGGAACTGTCTATATTAAAAAAATACGGAGAAATAATATTCAGGCAGTGATTAATAGATTCAATTACAACCATGACAGAATTTATAGACTTATTTTATGCATTACTTATGAGTAAATCCATGACAATTACATGGTTTTTGAAGTTGAACAAGTGAGCTGTCATTATAGACAAACCACAACTATTTTTTTCTTACTCAGAATATGTAGGACTCATGTGTTTCTTTGTAAATTCTACATAGGAGACAAAAAATGCAGAGAGTATAAAGATACTCTATTTTAAAAGAATAGAAAAATTGGTTAGGGAGAAATTTCTGAAATTTTTAAGTTTCTTTGTGGTCTGAATTGACAGACTTGAGAAAGAGTTTTCTTTTTTTAAAAAAAGAGCTTTTAATATTTTTAATGCCTTATCTTGTCCCTTATTGATTTTATCTCACATTATGAGCTTTAATAAAGACTCTTCAATGCATATTTTATCAGAAACAGAAATCAATTTAAGGGGACGAAAACATTAAAACTGGCATTTAGTATATGGTACTTGCAGCTATTTAATGCAGGAATTAAAGAATCATATGCAACTTATCAGTAATAAAAAAGAAAAAATCAAACTGGCTTTGCACATAACTTTAGTACCTTCACAATCTTATATCAAGTGTTTATGAATGTCAAAAGGTTTCAGGCTTCTGGAACGGAAGATAAAATATTATTATATTTTAGTAAGAGTAATCCATTATGCTAGTTTGAAAAGATGTCCAAACTTTTCAAAGACATTAAAAAGAACCTCATACTATGCCACATTTTAATAATATTTGTTATGCAGCAACTTAGAGATCTAGGAACATGACAGATAGGAGCCAAACTCATCAGTGCAATTAAAAAATGATCATTTTGTTATAATAGTGCATTCAGATACAGATGCAATAAACACCACTTAGGTACTCTGGTACCCAATTTCTACCAAAGGTAATATCTTGCAAAGATGTTGTAAAGGTTAACATCTTCAAAAGTATACTACAATATCATAGCCAGGATATTGACATTGATGGTGCTAAATTACAGAACATTTCCATCACCACAAGAATTTGTCACATTGCTCTTTTATAGCCACACCTGTTCTCTCCCACTCTATTCCCTTCTTAGTCCCTAGCAAACACTAATTTTTCCGTTTCTGTAATTTTGTCACTTCAAGAAAGTCATATATTCATATAAATAGAAACATACAGGATGTAACTTTTTGGACTGGCTTCTTTACGTATCCAATTTCTTTTTTTTTTGTTGAGAAGTATTCCATGTCATGATGTACCTGAGTTTATTTAACTATTACTTGTTGAAGGATACCTAGGTTGTTTCAGTTTTTGGCTATTAGGAATAAAGCTCCTATAAACATTCATGCATAAATTTTTGTTTGAACACAACTCACTATTTGTCTGAGATAATGACAAGGAGTGCCACTGCTGGGTTATATGGTAGTTGCATTCTTGCTTTTTTTGAGAAATTACCAAAGAGTTTTCCAGAGTGAATGTACCATTTTACATTCCCACAGGCATTGTATGAGTGATTCAGTTTCTCCTCATTCTTGCTAGAATTTGGTTTTGTCATTATTTAAAAAAAATTAGCCATCTCATAAGTGTGTAGCAATATCTCATTGCAGTTTTAAGTTGTATTTCCTTAATTGCTAACGATATTGAGCATCCGTTCATGTGCTTATTTGCCACCTATATTTTCCTTTTGGTCAAATGTATCTTCACGTCTTTTCTCCATTTTATAAATGGATTGTTTGTTTTCTCACTGAGTCTTGATAGTTCTTTTTATATTCTAGACTCTAGTCATTTGATGTGTAGGTGCAAATATTTTTTCCAAGTGTGTAGTTTGTCTTTTCCTCCTCTTAACAGGTTATATTACACAGAGAAATATTTGAACATTGGTGAAGTCTAATTCATTATTTTTTCTTCTTATGAAACATGCTTTTGGTGTCAAGTCTAAAGAACTCTACCTAGTCTTAGATGCCAAAGATTTCCTCCCATATTTTTTTCTAAAAAATATGATCTGGTATACCAATTTGGAGACAATTGCTATTTAATTGAGTCTTTTAATATGTAAAAATGATTTCTCCTGTACCCTTGGAAGTTTTGGGACTGCTGGCCTCTTAAGTTCCAATTTCAGGATATATAAAACAAACCGTGGGTCTCACCATGTTGTTGGGCCCGAGGTCACTAGCCAGTCTGGGCTCTTCTTATATCTGTTTTGTTTGTAATACTTAGGGGTCTAAACTATATTTGGTGAGAGAAAGATGGAAAAGTGTATCCACTCCATCTTCTTATAAGGTAACTTTATGTATCTCTTATTGAATGTTTATAAACCTTTTTTTCTCCTACCTTTTCATCTGTTCTCGATGAAGTTATCATCTCACTGATTACTCAGACTTAAAACTTGGATGTTGTTTTCCATCCCTTTCATTGTTGTGTCTCATATCCAGTCTTAAGTTCTGTCAATTCTATAAATATAATCTCTTTGACATGTTTATTATTTCTAATATTATTTTCACTGTTATATTTCAGGTTTTTAATTCTTCACACTTGGACAGTTGCAGTTCTTTCCTAACTGATCTCTTTTCTTAAAGACTCTCCCCATTAGTTCATCTTATACAATATTATCAGATAAAAATTTTAGAAAAGAGAGCTTTGACTACATGTCTTTCATGATTTAATGGGTTTTAATGGACCCTTTATAACTACCAAAGCACAAACTCTTTAACCTAAAACTAGTCACTTTTAATATATATTATATTATAACACATTCAAGCTGAGCATGTGGAATTCTGTGGCTTCAAAGGCTTAAGTTCCTGAGAAATGAAAGGCAGCCAGGACAGACTTGAAAAGAGATAGGAGAGTTGCTCTAGCTATATGCACAGTTGGACTCTTAGGAGTATGTAAGGCAAGTGGGATTTCCAAAAGCCCATAATAAATCTGAGCTTATTTGGGCTTGATGGTAGCTTACAGTGTTCTCTGGCAGTCTGTATTAGTCAGAGTTCTCTAGAGAAACATATATATTATGAGGAATTGGCTCATAGGCAATTATGGGGGCTGAGAAATCCCACAATATGCCATTTGCTAGCTGGAGACCAAGAGAGTGCTGTCATTCCAGTCAAAGGCCTGAGAAATGCACTGCCAGTCTGAGGGCAGGAGAAAACCAATACTCCAATTCAATCAGCCATGCAGAGAGAGAGAATTCACTCGTCCTCTATCCTTTTGCTCTGTTTAAGTCCTCAATGGATTGGATTATGCTCACCCATGTTGGGGAGGGCAGTGAGTCAGTCCACCAAATCAAATGCTCAGTCTGTCAATTCAAATGCTGATGTCTTCTGAAAACATCCTCACAGAAGCCAGAAATAATGTTTAAACAGATATCTGGGCATGTGGAATGGCATAGTCAGGTTGGCACAAAATTTACCATCATATAATCTCAGATGAATAATGCCAGACTAGTTAGGACAGTAGTGTCTGGTTTGCAGGTGTTAAAAGCCATGGGTACAGGGATTGTGTGCTCAGTTGTGCCTGACTCTTTGTGACCCCATGGACTATAGCTTGCCAGGTCGCTCTGTCCATGAAACTTTCCAGGCAAGAATACTGCAGTGGGTTGCCATTTCCTTCTCCAGGGGATCTTCCCAACCTAGGGATCAAACCCATGACTTTAGTGTCTCCTGCATTAGCAGGCAGATTCTTTTACTACCGTGTCACTTAGGAAGCCATGAGTACAAGATTCCAGTAATTTTATAGGTAGGTGACAAGAGCTATTATAGCTATTAGGACAGCAGTCCAAATGGCTAAGTTTCTAAGAGAAACTTCAGCTTGAGAATGAAAATGTAAAGACCACAAATTGCCAAAATAGAAATTGTTGTACAATACAGAATAGAGAAGCAGACTGGAAATTCAGTCACAAGAAGTATCAAGGGAAAGATATGGTGCAGATAGCATAGGGCAAAAATTCAGGATTCATCTCAGGTATACTGTTGGCAAGATGAATTTAGAACTTCACTAAAAACAATATGTGGGGCCTGGTCAGCTAATAGGATGCCTCTTTTGATCTAGAGTGTCAGTCATTCTAGTTAATCTCACAGGTAGTTCAGGTAAGTAACTGAATTGGCTCACTAGATGTAGTGTTTTAGCATTAATCATTTAAACATAGTGTTAACTATCAAAAATAACTATTGTAAATTATGTTTTTTCCTTTTTAGAGATTAGAAAATAAGGATGATTCCATTTGGAAGATCATTCTTAGTTCATGGATAATTTTGTGGCAGTGTCTCTTGTGGGCCCTATTGATAGTGAGTCTTTTAATGAAATGACTATTAGTAAGTTTTAAATTCTTTTAAATATCTGGACAGTGTCTAATAGCTGTATCATTCAATAATATATATTTCAAGCTTGCATTTGAAAAATAACTTAAAAATTATTTGAAACAAATTCCTGGCTTTATTGAAAGACATTTTGAATTGCCAACAGGAATAGTGCTACATATCTCTTGGTAAACCTGGAAACATATTCTCTGCAATAAAGTCAGCAATCAGGAAACAAGGGTATCTGAGGAGTCAAAAGTTATATCAAAAGGTATATCAAAAATATCAGCTCACTAAAGCTTATATAACTAAATAAGAAAGCTCAACACACCGTAATTGAAAGGCTATTTCATTTTTCCAGTTTTAATATAGAAATTACTATGAAATATTTTAAGATATTTGAAATGATTTTGAAGAAGGTAGGAGAAAGAACACAGAGAAAATAAAAGTGACAGCAAAGTTTGAATTGACATTGAAGTATGAAAATGAACAAATATGAGAGCTCAAAACTCCAAATATTGGGGTTTATTTGGTGAAAGCATTAGTATCTCTTCATTCGCTAAATGCTCTGAGGGCACTACAATATCCACTCTAAATTAGTGGATGTCCATAGTAATGTCAAAGAGGAGGTGGTAGGTTTGAGAAAGATTTTTGTAAAACTATAATTTTAAAGAGAATTTTTATGTTTTGTTAAAAAGATGAAATATAAACTCGTCAGGAAATTTGCCTGTTTAGAAAGACTTATTTCAAAGAATTGTCTATGGTCAAGGTCTTATACTACTGAGACTATTTTAAGAGATACTTTGCAGATAAAACATGTTTGTGGAGCTGAAGATTGGTTCTTGGTTGAGAAAGGACACTGTGGGAGGCAGCATACTTTGAAACAATGTCCTCTAGAATTTATCTAAGAATTATTGCATAAAGTTGCTTAAAATGTGTTACAAATGAACCTATGCAGCATCTCAAGATCAAGCTACATGAAAAAGTTGTGTTCTACTAACATTATTTACATCTCAGCATTAGCCAGTTACTCACAGATGAGTGCAAGACCAGAGTTTCATTCTTCTTGTAAAACCATTAATAGTGGGTCAGGATGATCATCCTGTGTATGAATTTCTATTAGCTCTACATATTTTGAGTTTTTACTTTAACCAATTATGATTTAGAATAAGTATTTAAAATATTTTTCATGCTTAATCAGCTCGGACACGACTAAGCGACTGAACTGAATTGAATCAGTAAATGGTTAAGTATAGCAGTTTGTACAAGGCATTTTTCTGCAGGAAATAATAATTACTTTTTAAAACAAGTTACAGTGATATCCTTCAGTTCCTCAGTCGTGTCTGACTCTTGGCGACCACATGAATCACAGCACGCCAGGCCTCCCTGTCCACCACCAACTCCCGGAGTTTACCCAAACTCATGTCCATCGAGTCAGTGATGCCATCTAGCCATCTCATCCTCTGTCGTCCCCTTCTCGTCCTGCCCCCAATCTTTTCCAGCATCAGCATCTTTTCCAATGAGTCAACTCTTCGCATGAGGTGGCCAAAGTATTGGAGTTTCAGCTTCAGCATCAGTCCTTCCAATGAACACCTAGGACTGATCTCCTTAATGATGAACTGGTTGGATCTCCTTGCAGTTCAAGAGACTATCAAGAATCTTCTCCAACACCATAGTTCAAAAGCATCAATACTTCAGTGCTCAGCTTTCTTCACCGTCCAACTCTCACATCCATACATGACCACTGGAAAAACCATAGCCTTGACTAGACGGACCTTTGTTGACAAAGTAATGTCTCTGCTTTTTAATATGCTGTCCAGGTTGGTCGTAACTTTTCTTCCAAGGGTAAGTGTCTTTTAATTTCATGGCTGCAATCACCATCTGCAGTGATTTTAGAGCCCCCAAAAATAAAGTCTGCCACTGTTTCCCCATCCATTTCCCATGAAGTGATGGGACCAGATGCCATGATCTTAGTTTTCTGAATGTTGAGCTTTAAGCCAACTTTTTCATTATCCTTTCTCACTTTCATCAAGAGGCTTTTTAGTTCCTCTTCATTCTCTGCCATAAGGGTGGTGTCATCTGCATATCTGAGGTTATTGATATTTCTCCCAGCAATCTTGATTCCAGGTTGTGCTTCTTTCAATCCAGTGTTTCTTATGATGTACTCTGCATATAAGTTAAATAAGCAGGGTGACAGTATACAGCCTTGACGTACTCCTTTTCCTATTTGGAACCAGTCTGTTGTTCCATGTCCAGTTCTAACTGTTGCTTCCTGACCTGCATACAGGTTTCTCAAGAGGCAGGTCAGGTGGTCTGCTATTCCCATCTCTTTCAGAATTTTCCACAGTTTTTTGTGATCCACACAATCAAAGTCTTTGACATAGTCAATAAAGCAGAAATAGATGTTTTTCTGGAACTCTCTTGCTTTTTCGATGATCCAGTGGATGTTGGCAATTTGATCTCTGGTTCCTCTGCCTTTTCTAAAACCAGCTTGAACATCTGGAAGTTCACGGTTCATGTATTGCTGAAGCCTGGCTTGGAGAATTTTGAGCATTACTTTACTAGCGCGTGAGATGAGTGCAATTGTGCGGTAGTTTGAGCATTCTTTGGCATTGCCTTTCTTTGGGATTGAAATGAAAACTGACCTTTTCCAGTCCTGTGGCCACTGCTGAGTTTTCCAGATTTGCTGGCATATTGAGTGCAGCACTTTCACAGCATCATCTTTCAGGATTTGAAATAGCTCAACTGGAATTCCATCACCTCCACTAGCTTTGTTCATAGTGATGCTTTCTAGGGCCCACTTGACTTCACATTCCAGGATGTCTGGCTCTAGGTGAGTGATCACACCATCATGATTATCTGGGTCATGAAGATCTTTTTTGTACAGTTCTGTGTATTCTTGCCACCTCTTCTTAATAGCTTCAGCTTCTGTTAGGTCCATGCCATTTCTGTCCTTTATTGAGCCCATCTTTGCATGAAATATTCCCTTGGTATCTTTAAAATTCTTGAAGAGATCTCTAGTCTTTCCTATTCTGTTGTTTTCCTCTATTTCTTTGCATTGATATTTGAGGAAGGCTTTCTTATCTCTCTTTGCTATTCTTTGGAACTCTGCATTCAGATGGGAATATCTTTCCTTTTCTCCTTTGCTTTTTGCTTCCTTTCTTTTCACAGCTATTTGTAAGGCCTCCTCAGACAGCCATTTTGCCTTCTTGCATTTTTTTGGGGGGGATGGTCTTGATCCCTGTCGCCTGTACAATGTCACAAACCTCCATCCATAGTTCATCAGGCACTCTGTCTATCAGACCTAGTCCCTTAAATCTATTTCTCACTTCCACTGTATAATCATAAGAGATTTGATTTAGGTCATACCTGAATGGTCTAGTGGTTTTCCCTACTTTCTTCAATTTAAGTCTGAATTTGGCAATAAGGCGTTCATGATCTGAGCCACAGTTAGCTCCTGGTCTTTTTTCGCTGACTGTATAGAGCCTCTCCATCTTTGGCTGCAAAGAATATAATCAATCTGATTTCAGTATTGACTATCTGGCGTTGTCCATGTGTAGAGTCTTCTCTTGTTTTGTTGGAAGAGGGTGTTTGCTATGACCAGTGCATTCTTTTAGCAGAACTCTATGAGCCTTTGCCCTGCTTCATTCTGTACTCCAAGGCCAAATTTGCCTGTTACTCCAGGTTTTTCTTGGCTTCCTACTTTTGCATTCCAGTCCCCTATAATGAAAAGGACATCTTTTTTGGGTGTTAGTGCTAAAAGATCTTGTAGGTCTTCATCTACAGCAAATCTGTAGATCCGTTCAACTTCAGCTTCTTCGGTGTTTACTGGTTAGGGCATAGGCTTGGATTACCGTGATTCCAATATGCCTTGAAAACGATCAGAGCTCATTCTGTTGTTTTTGAGATTGCATCCAAGTACTGCATTTTGGACTCTTTTGTTGACCATGATGGCTACTCCACTTCTTCTAAGGGATTCCTGCCCACAGGAGTAAATATAATGGTCATCTGAGTTAAATTCACCCATTCCAGTCCATCTTAGTTCGCTGATTCCTAGAATGTTGACGTTCACTCTTGCCATCTCCTGTTTGACCACTCCAATTTGCCTTGATTCATCGACCTAACATTCCAGGTTCCTATGCAATATTGCTCTTTACAGCATCTGACCTTGCTTCTATCACCAGTCACATCCACAACTGGGTATTGTTTTTGCTTTGGCTCCATCCCTTCATCCTTTCTTGAGTTATTTCTCCACTGATCGCCAGTAGCATATTGGGCACCTACCGACCTGGGGAGTTCATCTTTCAGTGTCCTATCATTTTGCCTTTTCCTATTGTTCATGGGGTTCTCAAGGCAAGAATACTGAAGTGGTGTGCCATTCCCTTCTCCAGTGGACCACATTCTGTCATATCCTTAAGTAGGCCCATTAAAGTCATGAGCATTTAACTTTATAAGTTAAAAACCTCACTTCAGCTTATGAGGCTATTATTTTTGTTTTTACAACAAATGATTTTGATTTTTCCTTCCAGAGCTTCCAGGGGAAAAACATAATATGGTCATTCTTGCAGTTGTGTAGGTGGTACATCTAGCATTACATTTTCTTCTTAGCTCTTGGCTTAATAGTTTACGGCAGTGATAGTCAAGTGCATCATGTTGTGAGGTTGACTTGCTGGGTAATATATCACTTGCAATGCTTTACTTGTTTTTTCTTTCTTTGCATTAAAATTTTAATTACATGAACATAAGTATGATATGTATGTTCTGTTTTGATTCTTAAGCTATGAAATAACAAGATCATCTAAGCATGACCTTATAATTTATAAAGGACATTATAAAAGAAAAATTGTGTTAACTAATTATAATTATTGAGGTTATCATCTCTATTTTTAAAAGAATGTAATATTGTTTAAGCATAAAGCGTAAGTGAATATAAATTTAGGGGTTTGGGAATGCATAAAATCTTTTACCATGGAAGCCCCCTGAGAGATTTTTCAGAAAACTGTTCTATCATGGGCAGGGGAAAACTATATGTTGTTTTCTAGGTTTTATGCTCATTGGTCAGTTTGAGAATCCTCTGATCTAGTAAGTTTATAATTGATGGAGAAAATGTTGATCTCTAGTGAGAGAATACACCATAAATACTGACTGTTAGTACCTAGGACAGTAGTTGCAAGTGTCATTTTCTTGGAATTCATGAGTGAGTGGGAAATTATATTATGTATTATGTTCATAGTTCTTAGTAATTAAGGCATTCTTTACATCTTAAATCTGGGGATAACAATGTTTGCTACAGCATATAAGTGCCAAACTTGCCATCAGCCTTTCTCAATTGGGGTTCTGGAAAAGGATTAAGCTCAAAAATCCTAGGTGGCTTTTGTTTTGATGAAACTTTTATGCACCTAAAATATAATCCAAATGACTCAGAGTTTATGCATATCGTTATTCTACAGGCAGTCTTCTAAGCATAATAATACAGGAACACTGGATATTGTATTCAGCAATTCATTGTAGCTTAGAGCACTGGTCAGTGATATATTTTTCCTCTGTGTTAGCAGCTTGTATGAAAATGAAATCCACAACCTTGACATACTTAGCAGGTGCTAAGCAACCCAACTAACCAGGCAGCAATAAGGTCAGGTTATTCAATAAGATGCTATGATAGCAACCTTGGCTACCTAAATAAGCTTTCGTAAATCTCTAAGCCAGAGACCCATTTATGTGGTGACCAGTAAATATTCATAATCTCTTTAAGTAAGAACTGTCTTGAATGTGAGCTTTGTGTTAAGTCACTTCATTGTGATTTTGGAGCCCTAGCCCAGTTGGCTTCTGAGTTTGATCCTGCAACTGTAAATGCCCAGTCAATTTCATGAGACATCTAGCTTCTGATGAGAGGGGATAGAGGAGGCAGAGGGAGTTTCTAGGCAACAGGTGGAGGATAATACAGTACCAAAGTACCGTATGTACTTAAGTGTATTGCACTTACCAGTCACTACTCTTCAGAAACTTGTAGGATGCACTGTAATAAATAAAACTACAGAGAAAAACCATAAACCTAGAAAATACCTTCAGAAAGTTCATTTTCCTAGGATCTTACATAATATTCTTAAAGTCTGGAGGAATACCAGGAATATAATGCTGTTTCTTTGCTACGTGAGCTCATGTTTTTAGCAGATAAGTTTCCAAAAATATATCCTTGGTGGTGAATTCTCTATAAATTGGAGAACTGCTTTATTTCTCTGTGATTTTTTTTTTTTTGAGGTCATCAGACGTTGGATAAGCTATGTGAGAAGGAAGGCTCTGTGATAGAGCATCTAATATAACCTGAGAGTCACATTTCAACAACATGATGGCTTTTTATCCAGGAGAAGCATATTCAGGTTTTGCTTTTTGATCCTTTTGATATTCCAGACAAAAGAACACTTGGAGTAGATTTTTTTCCACACACGTTTAGTCCTTCCTGTAGGCTAAGGATACTTTTTTTCCCCGTAATCATATTTGTTGTAGCAGAGAGCTGATAGCCTAGCTTAGATGTGCCAGGCATTGGCTGTACTTTCATCAAGACCAGAGAAACACTGATTATCCTGGGAATGGAGAATGTGTGTCCCTGTCTTTTAGGAGCTGTCTTCCACAATACTGTCACATGACCAAGAATAAGAATTAGATTATATATAGGAGTGAAAGAAATGAAGTTGATTAAAGACCTATCAAGAAATAAATTTACTGTTAGGAGATTTAAACTCAATTTCTGGAATTTGGGAGTCTAGATTCTTGAGATACCCATAAGAACTTAGGGAGAAATTATGACCCACAGAACAAGCCATAAGAGTTCTAGTTTAAGATTGCCTTGTTTTGCAAAGAAAACTTGGAACCCAGTGTGACTCTCCTTGTGTACTATTAGATGCTCTGTCATAGACCCTTCCTTCTCACATAGCTTATCCAACCTTTGATGATCTCAAAAACAAAACCACAGAGAAATAAACCAGCTCTCCAGCTTATAGAAAATTCACCACCAAGAATATATTTTTGGAAACTCATCTGCTAAAAACATGAGCTCACATAGTAAAGAAACAGCATTATTTGGCACCCTGATATTTGGGTCCATGCAAAGAAAACTTGGGACCCATATTTGGGGACATGATAGCTTTTTTTATGGCTGATTCATGTGAGTATGGCAAAACCCACCACAATATTGTAAAGTAATTAGCCTCCAGTTAAAAGAAAAAGAAAAAAGAAAAAAAATCTATCAAGTGAAGTTTGATTTTAAGAACACAGGAATGACATTATATTAAAAATTGATTAACATAGACCTTAATTACTTTAACAGTGGTTAAAAGTAATTACCATTATCTATTAAACGATAATTAAAGAGAGCAATATCGTTTTCAATTGCACAACAAAGCACCACACTCAGATTAAAAGATGAAAATTATTCTGCCCCATACATAAAAAGACTTACCTGAAAATCTAAATGAAGAAGAATCTATACATAATGACCCAGTTTTGCCCTTTAGCTTCTGACGTAAAATGGTTTCGATCTTATCTCGAAATTTTGCGGAAGTATTTGTATGATAAGATTTAAACTTAAGCACGGTGTGTACTATCACCTTTCCTTTGGCTTCGCTGCAAAACAGAAAAAGGCAAAGAAATTATACTTTATTATGTAGTCTCTATCATTTTTAGTGGAGTCATTCTATCCTTTGGTTAGCAGAGTTCCTGGCAGTTTTCCAGTTCCTTTAAAGGGAGTGAAAATGACACTTTGTCGGCATGGTGAACAGTAAAGAGAGAGTTATTTGGACTCATGGGAACTGACTTTGTATTCTAGATCTACCATTTGCCAGTTCATTGACTATAGCAAGGAGTACCATACTCCATACTGTTCATCTCTATAATGTGTGCATGCTCAGTCGTTCAGTCGTGTCCTACTCTTTGTGAACCCATGGACTGTAGCCTGCCCGGCTCCTCTGTCCATGCAATTTTCCAGGCAAGAATACTGGAGTGGGTTGCTGTTTCCTTCTCCATCTCTATAATGGGGATGATAATGTCATATACTGGGTTATTGTAAACACCACATAAGATAATGTATATGGAGGTGTTTTGAAAAATCTCAGAATGTTATAGGACAAGTATTTACTAACATAAATGTATCTATGTTTCATAAATGCTCTATGGACCTTGTAGGAAGAGCCAATAGCAAATAATGAAATGAAATGTAACAGGTAAAGATGAGAAAATCATTAATAATTTTTTCTTTCTTTATTGGTAGAGGCACAATTGCAAGACTGGGTCAAGTTCTCTTACTGTGAATATGTGAAAAGTTTACTTTTCTTTGGGCAAAGTCAATCACAAACACAGATGGCCTAAGGTCTCTTTCTCACCCCAGCCTTTAAAAACCCTGTGGTGCTTTGTTTCAGGGAAGTTAAAACAGTTCTGGATTCTCTTCTCTGTTGCAAAAGACTTGAACATTGTCTTCCTTGTCTGTTCAGTTTTGTCCGTTGTAATTTGTGCTTTGACAGCCCTGTGATGGGAATGATTTCGGCATGTTTATTGGAGGGATAACAGCAGATCTAAGTGGATATCAAGTGTTATATGAGGATGAGGGTATGAGATGAAGTAAGAGAGAAACCAGGTCATATCAGGTAAGATGATGTATTTTTTTGAGTTATTAGCTACTCTGGTGTCAGACATTCTGTACTTGGTTCTTTTATCTTATCCATTCTTTCTTATGTCAAAATCATCACCCCATTTTAAATTTGTTCTTTGGCTTAGTGCCTTCAAATGTAAACAAACCCATTTAACCCTTACCTGATACTCTTCATGAGCTGGAACTCTTGGTTCTGGTTTAATAATTTTCCGGCAGACCTTGAATATATTTTTTACTTTTGAAACTGCTAGTGGTTTTGAAGCCCCAGATTTAACCTTTTGATTATACATTATACAAAGATATTCTGTTAAATATAAGATATGAAGGCAAAGGAAAACTATTTTTCTTGCATTTCAGGCTGTTTTACATACCTTACTTGAACAACATGAGATTTGACATACTGTCTTCTCAGTCTGGATCCATGAAATGTTTCATTTATCTGTTAAAAGTAAAATGAATAATAACTTATTTTTAAATTTTCATTGTGGAGAACTTCAAGTATATGTGAAAGTATAGAAAGAAAAATGAACCCAATGTACCCATCAGTCAGCTTCACCAGATATCAATAAGTGACCAAATCAGTTTCATTTTACTACTACCCCCATCCTAGGAATTAAATAATTACTTAATATCATCAAACAGAACACCATTCCATGTTCGATGCATGAGACAAATGCTCAGGGCTGGGGCAGTAGGATGACTCAGAGGGATGGGATGGGGAGGGAGGTGGGAGGGGAGTTCAGGATGGGGAACACATGTAAACCCATGGCTGATTCATGTCAATGTATGGCAAAAACCACTACAATATTGTAAAGTAATTAGCCCCCAACTAAAATAAATAAATTTATTAAAAAAATAATTACTTAATATCATCAAATACATAGTGTTCAAATTTCCCTGGATCTCATTTAAAAAAGAGATGCAATGTATGTTAAACGTATTTTTTTTTTAAATTACCTTTATACTGGCTCAACTAATTCACAAATATTCTTTAATCAATAAATTGTGTGACAAAGTGAGGCAAAAATATTTCCTTCCTTCCTAACAGTATGAAAGGAAAGAATATTTTTCTCTCATTTTGGAGAAGTATATTCAAAGGTTCACCTGATAGAGTTTGTCTTCCATGTTCAGACTTCTTGTGAACATCAATGCCACTAAGCAGAAGTGTCCTCAGAAGGAGGAAATGTTTCTAATTTATTTTTGTACTATGGAAGCTCTTTCTTCACATCTGGACTGCAAACCATTTTCCCTGATCTTTCAGTTATGTGCTACTGGTGGGTTCAAAGCAGGATACATGGAAATCTCTCAGAGAAATTTTATGTAAGAGTCATTTTCTCAGCCGTTCTGGATTTAACCTAATGGATAACTTATTACAACAGGATCTTCACAGAGTACAAGACAAAACTTGCACTGTCGGTAGCTTTTATTTTGGCAAAGATAGTCCTTCAAAAATAGTCACTTATTATTGGAATTGAGGAGATTTAATATATATTTTTTCTCTGGCTCCAAAGCAATTGGAAGTGTTCATTTATTCAATAATAACTATTGAAATAAAAGTACAAATGAATTAGATAGATCCATACTTTCTAGGAGATTCAACAAAAGAGATAGATAATAAGCATACAAAGAAATAAATATATAAATATGATAACTTGAGATAGTGTTAGGTGATATTGAAAATGTAAAATAACATGATGGAGTGATTCAGGGGATACTATTTGAATGATAAAATAAGATCCTTTTCAAGACATTTGATTGAGACCTGAAAGATGCAAAGTTGATAATCAGGGGAGAAGAATATTCTAGATGGAGTGAACAGCAGGTGATATAATCCCAGGTAAAAATGAGATTAGTGTTTGAGGGAGAGAAGTAAAGTTGTTGTGACTCAAATAAAGTAAGTAAGGGAGAGTGTGTAAGTTGAGGTTGCCCTGGTAGATAGCAATGCCATTACAGAGAGCCTATTTGACTATGGTAATAAATTTGGATGTTATTCCTAAATATAGTGAATGGAGGAATCCTGACAACATGGTAACTAAACTGTCTTGTATTTTTCTTCTATTCTCTAGTCCAATCTGCCACTCCTGGGGGTCAGGTAGGATTGGGTTTTATAGAAGTCCTACAAACAGGAAGGTGGTGAGAAACTTTGTTTTCCATGGGTCAGGGAAGAACCTAGAGAATAATCTGAGAGTCCTGTGCAAGGACAGAATCATAACAGGCCCTGGGAAGATCTTGGCTGACAGAGGGTTGTGAATACCCAGGGATAAGTTTGACACTGGACCATGAGAGTGTGTTTCTACGGATCAACAGAGATCAAGAAGGAACTGCGAAGGGGGCTGAAACTTTTTTGCTCCTGATGCTGGGAGAGTACTGGGTAGAAAGCGGGAAGCTGGAAGACTTCCTCCTGGGTCCTTGGTGAGGCAGGTGGCCTGCTGCCCCAACTTCAGCCTACAGGATTTAAGAACATCTCACCTTCTATCTTGTAGGATTATCTCCAATAACAAGGCAGTGGCCTGAATACATCAACAAGGAAAAATGATAACACAAATAAGGAAACCCAGCAGCCAGAGAAAGGAAATAACAGATTAGGTGCTCATCAAAACAGAACTTCTGGAGGAAACAGCAACCTAAACAACAATGACAAAAAAAGCGCACATGCAAACATTCAGGTAGATAAAAAAAAGAAGATATAGTATTAAGAAGCACACTTTTCAAGTTAAAATATTTAGTAAGTCAATTTAAAAAGATGAGTGTCATTCTTGAGATACAAATTCGTGGCCTATAAGGCCAAAAATAATATATATGTACTTTAAAATAGTAAAATTTAAAAAGAAGAAAACAAAGAGAAACAAAACGAAACACTTAGATCATGATTCCAGAATCGGTTATGAATAATAGACTCTTGAAGAGAGAAAAAATTATAGTAATATAAGTAGTAGGACAAAGACGTTCTGAATTAAAGAAAGATCAAAATCTGCATATTCAAAGAGATAAACTGAGTTTCAGGCAGATTTGCTATATCAGAGGAATATTTTCAAATTTTAGATACAAAGAAACACTCTACCAACTTCCATATTGAAGTTATGTTGTTGGCCAAAATCTTGGCTTAACTGCCCACTGAAGCTGAATAAAAAAATATGGAGACAGGGTTTGTAAGAAATAGGAAAGTGGCTATAATTCCCAGCTGGCTGAGAGGGGAATACAGTAAGCTCATGCCTCAACAACTGTGCCCCCCTCCATGAGGAGTCTAGGGGCTTATGTCAGTTGAAGGCTCACAGTCAGGAGTCAGTGATGAGGAACAAAGGTGTTAGGATCTTGTCAAAAACAGTCATAGGCTGGTGTCAGTAACCTAGTAATTGAGTCTGGCAGTTCAGTGACTCTGTGGCCTACTTTCTGATATGTAACTGCAAGAAAAAGGGTGTTGCAAGGGTAAACAGCAGATACAGGCTGTATTTAGCACAGAGTCAAAGGAAAATAGGTGTGAAGTGTAGCTCCTGCAAAGTTAGGAGGCAGAAAAGCAAACTTAGTTACAGACATGCAAAGTTAGGAGAAGTTAAAGTAAAAAAAATAAAAACTAAAAAAACTAGGAATGTTCAGGCCTGCTCACTGTTCTCTTTATTTTCTTTGATCTCAGGAAAAGGAAAGAAAACAACTCATTCCTCTTTTCTTCCTTGTCATTGCGACAGTTAAAATATATTAATAGAAGAAATAGAATCCATTTCCTCTGTAACATTTGAAGATGGAAGCTGGTGAAATAATAACCTCATACCTGAGAGAAAAAACTGACAATTCAGCAATCCTATTCCCAGTCAGGACACAATCTCTCTTTAGAGTAAAAGAAAGATACCTATGGATACTTGAAAATTCAGTAGTATAGCATTCACATATCTCAATAGAGAAAAATATGTGACTAAGGTTTCTAGGAAAGCAAAATCTAAACCAGAATTGGGGTCTTTATAGAGGGGCAGATGAAGAGGAGAGGGAACAAATCGAGCAATGAAACCTGAGGGGTGTGTGAAATACAATGAATGTAAAATTGAAATGCTTGCAGCAGAGACAGTACTTTAAGAAACAGGCTAACAATACTTCAGCAGTTGCGGTGCTCTCTCAGCAAACCTACTTGTTAGGAATAGGAAAGGAGGGCAGAAGAGGAGAGGAAACAATGCTTCAAAGCCTTATCAGTGGGGAATAGAAATGTGAAGAGAGAAAAAACGTGAAAGTATGTCGAAGGCCTCCTATTCTTGGATTAGGGTTTAGGTAAGGAAAATAATGTCTTGATAGGGCTAATAATTTTTTAAGTAATAGACAAATATTCATCTAATTGAGTTTCAGGAAAGATAACTTAACTAAGTACATTGAAATTTTCAAGAAGAAAAACATAGAATGGAAAACAATGAAAATCAGCAAGAATAAGGAAAAGAAACTAAAAAAATACACTATTTACTTAAAGCCAACTGAAGAAATGAAATCAGGTATATTACCTGCTACAATTAAAGAGAATAGATAAAGCTTTGTTATTAAAGAATCTATCAAATTGCATTCAGAATTAAAACCTAGTTATCTATTGTTTAAAAAGAATCATACTTGTAAATAAAGGGATAAAAAACTGTTGAAAAGAAGCTATGAGAAAGAGATGCTATACAATTAATGTGGCACTCAATATAGAATCCAAAAATAGATCCCAGGTTGTATAGGGACTTAGGATATAACAAGGATAGCATTTTATTTTATTTATTTTTCAAATTAACATTAAAATTTTATTTGGAAAAATGTAGTTTAAATTAGAAAAGATATAGGTTTATTTCATGTTTGTACCTGTGTACTCACTGTTTAAGAACCACAAGTTTGAGTTCTAAAACACAGAAATTCTTATATAGTTTATTTTGTATGAGTTCCATTATAAGAGAAAAATGTAATGGTATATTTGTGACTTTATATACTGCCTTATCAAATATGTTCCCAGTACAAGGGAACTTCCATTTGACCATTTACTGAAATATGTGTAAATGAAATATGTGTGAATACTGATGGATCTTAAACAGACCTATTGCGGTGATCATTTCACAATATATATATACATGGAATCATGTTATGCACCTGGAACCAACACAATGTTGAAAGTGGTAAATGTCAGTTACATCTAAAAAAAAAAAAGAAAGAACTGAAACATTTAAAAAATTTTGCATGTCTAATGACTGGAAAAATTTCCACACACAGGATTCTGATTCCATAATACCAAGACTAATTTATCCTCCTCTGCCACATACTTCCAGTGTTGATGTTCATGATGCATTCATCATCATTTTAGGGCCCTGACCCTCTTCCTCATATAACAGTGTTAATTTTCCTGTGAGATGCAAAAGTGCTAGAAGCTATCTGTGCAGTAAAGAGTTAACTCAGTAGGCGTAGGAACTTTGTACATTCCAAAGGAAAAGAGAGACCCTTGAGTGGTGGCTGAGAGATAACCTTTGAACCTTGGATTATCCTGCTTGAGAAGTGTCTTGTAAACCTGAGGCTTTGGGCGAAACCAGACTTCAAGTTAACACAATGATCTGTGCGGGATGCTTGCTTTTGTTTGCCTGGGCCCTGGTCAGGGTATATCAGTTTCACTGCTGGAGGGGCTACAGACTAAATAGTTAAGGTCAGTCATGTGGCCACTCCATGCTTATGTGACTGGTGACTGTCCCCCAGTAATTACACTGGATGCCCTAAAACTTGGATGAGATTCACTGCGGGTGTTGGCAATATTTCATACGTCAAGCATTTTGTGAATGGGGCTAGTAATTATATGTAGCTTATGAATTGTTATGATGATTATGCTTAGAACAGTGACAGACACTGTTCTAAAAAAAAAAAAAAGCTGTATAAGGGCTTGTTAAATAAAACTAAGAGTTGAGTACTGGAAAGCCAGAGTTTAGAACTTGAAAACACACATCAAGCATCAGATATGGGATGACAAAGTTAGAGCAAATACCAAAGAGTCGAAAGGCAAAGATCTGGAGCAATAAATAAACACACAGAGATACATAAATGTGAAGTAGAAGGAAATTTGATTTGGTTCAGGACATAGATCCCAGTTGAAACAAAAGTGCTAGAAGACCATCTTGTTGGTTTCTGGAGAATCCTACAGAGAAGTAGGATTAGGTATGTGTGCCTGCTCAGTCCCTTCAGTCATGTCTAACTCTTTGTGACCCTATGGACTATATATATAGCCTGCCAGCTTCCTCTGTCCATGGGATTCTCCAGGCAAGAATACTTCAGTGTGTTGCCATGCCCTCCTCCAGGAAATCTTTCGACCCAGGGATAGAACCTGTCTCCTTTATCTTCTGCATTGCAAATGGGTTCTTTACCACTGAGCCATTGGGGAAGCCCAAGATTAGGTATAGAGCCTGGCAAATAAATCTCTCCTGCCTCTTTCTTACACTTTATTCTGTAGAAAAAAAAATTTTTTTAATGAAGCAGTGGAAACACTAGTGGTTGCTTTGGTGAAGGAAGAATGTTGTGCTTCTCCTTATGAAAGGATAGCATTTTAAATCACAGGAATAGGTTGAATTATTTAATTAGTACTGCCAACCCAACTGGCTCTCTATATTTGAAAAAAAATATATATTTGGGCTCCTACCTTGTACTAATTCTGGAGGAGGAAATGGCAACCCACTCCAGTATTTTTGTCTGGAGAATCCCATGGACAGGGAGCCTGGTGGGCTACAGTCCATGGGGTCACAAAGAGTCAGACACAACTGAAGTGACTGAGCGTCACCTTGATTAAATTATTTCTGTGTGGATAATGACTTAAAAGTAGGGGGAAAAACTCCCAAGGAAATTGGATACACTTCTTTTCATGGGCTGTGAAGTCCATTTGAATAAAGACCAAAAATTCAAAAAATTAAAATAAAGTCAACATAAGACCACATAAATAGTCAGATGGTAACAAGTACATTTGGGAAGATATTTGCATGTGAATAGTAAGAAAAGTTTTAATATCTATAATTTACAGAGATATTCACAGATTAACGAGGATAAGCAAACGACACAATAGAAAAACTGGGCAAAGAAAGTGAACAGGAAATTCACACGTGAGCAAGCCCAAATGGTCACCATGTAGAGAAAAAGATTCTCAACCTCATCACTAGTTAGAGAAAATGCAAATTAAATTAACAATAACATATACTAGTCAAATTAGCACAAAGTTAAAACTGTGTACCTGGGTTGGGGGGGCGCTGTTTGGTAGAGGAAGAGTACTCAAATACACAACTAGTGGAAGTGTGAAACAATCTGGAAAACAATCTGGCAATGTTTCTTAAAATTAAAAATTCTCATTTGATTAAGAAATCTCAATCTAGAAACCTATCAAATATATATAAATATAAGGATGTATATAGAAGGACAATTTTTGCAATGTTGGTTATATTAGTAAAAACCTGGAAACAAAGTAAATAACTAAAAATACGGAAAAAATTGAATATATTGTGCTACATTCATACTGAAGAATATTATGCAGTCATTGAAAAGGCTAGGTTAAACCTTTACTTTGGCTTGGAGAATATCTGTGAGATACTGCTGAGAAAAGCAAACAAATTTCAGAAGATTGTGTATAATATAAACCCTCTTCAGTAAAATACTGATAAACACTTCTATGGATTTTCTTTTCTATATAGGCTAATTAATCAAGGAGGAGAATAAGAAAGGATATACACCACTTTGTTGATATGAATTACTCGGAGGTAGAGTTTGGGGATGTATGTAGAGGGAGAGAAAGGGGTGGGAAAAAATAGGGAAAAAAGCAAAAGGAAGATTGAACTTTAAAAAAAATCCATTTATGTGTTTTACCCTATCCTTCCACTTACATAAGTTTTAATTTTAAGTTTATTTTTTATGTTTACATCCTTATATAAATATGAATTAACTTGAACATCTTTGGAGGGTTTTAAAGCTGGTAAGTGATGTGATTTGATTTTCATTTTTTTTTTTTTTTTTTTTTTTTTTTTATTTCTTTGTGACCCCATGGGCCACAGCCTGCCAGGCTCTTCTGTCCCTGGGATTTTCCAGGCAAAAATACTGGAGTGGGTTGCCATTTCCTTCTCCATGATTTTCATTTTTAAAGGATCCCTTTAGCTCCTGTGTGAAGGATAGATTGTAGGGAGATTAGGTGAAAGCAAAGAAGCCAGTTAGGAGGCAAATGCAGGAGTTTAGGCAAGAAAAATAATAGGGGCTCCAATTAAGGAGAAAAATAGATAAAGTTGTATCTTGGTGATGGAGTCAATAGAATGTACTAATTTGTTGATTGAGAAAAGTGTTTAGGTGGAGGATCTGGGTTGATTTTGGCGTCATTTACTGAGAACTGTAAAGCAGGAGGAGAAACAGGTCTTGGGGTAAAGATCTAGAGTTCCCTTTTTGGAGTCATCAGTGTTGTTGGCTTTTAAACAGAAAGTTTGGATGAGGAAGTTGGAGGGAGTACAGATAGAGAGGAGAGGAGAAGAGGAAAGGAAGCGGTAACAGAGAGAAGGGAGGAGGTGGGGATTCTTTGGAAAATGCAGAGGGGACCACCTATATTTAGAGATCTACAGATGATAGTGTGCGTGCATGGTGAGTCACTTCAGCTATGTCCAATTCTTTGCCACCCTATGAACTGCAGCCCACCAGGCTCCTCTGTCCATGAGATTCTCCAGGCAAGAATACTGGAATGGGTTGCCATGCCCTCCTCCAGGGGATCTTTCCAACCCAGGGATTGAACCCACATCTCTTACATCTCCTACATTGGCAGTTGGATTCTTTACCACTAGTGCCACCTGAGAAGCCCTACAGATGATAAGGAACCACCCAAAGTAGCTGGGAAAAGCAGCTAGTGAAGAAGAAGGAAACATGAAGAAGGAAGTGTCTTAGACACCAAAAAGAGGAAAGGAAGAAGGAAGAAGATAATAACAGGGTTAAAGTGAGAACAGGTGACAAGGAGATGGAAACAGCACACAAATCTAATTTTTTCAACAAAATTTTATGGAGAAGGGGAGCAGGAAACTGTTGCTGAAGGAGAATACAGAGTCAAGAGCAACAGTTTTGGATGAGAGGGTGTGAGCTAGCTACTGATATCTCTGAAGAAAAGACCATGAAACACTGTACTGCACTCTAGAAGAGCAGTATCTTGTTACCTGTAGAAAAGAAAGTGAAAGTGAAAGTTGCTCAGTCGTGTCTGACTCTTTGCTACCCCATAGACTATACAGTCCATGGAATTCTCCAAGCCAGAATACTGGAGTGGGTAGCCTTTCCCTTCTCCAGGGGATCTTCCCAACCCATGGATCAAACCTAGGTCTTTTGCATTGCCAGTGGATTCTTTACCAAATGAGCCACAAAAGAAAATCCTATGAAAAGAGGGAATAGTGCAACTAATTTTATGCTTAGAATAATGCACCTGTTGTCAGCTCTTCTCGGCTGCAGAAATACTTCTGCTGATCTACCTGAGCTATTTCATCACTTTTCTTCTCTCATTCTTTCCTAACCCCCTTCCCCCTGACTTTTTATTCTCCTATTTCCCCAAATATTATTTGGATATGAGGAAACGTTCAGGGCAGTTGTACAGGGAGCATACCTGTAGCTACAAAGAAAAGACATAGTGACAAAATTTGTACCACAGATTGTGATTTCTGTAGATATTCAGAGATGGGAGACAACGTTTTGAGTTGGAGTGGTTAGATAATAGCATCCTAGAATTGATAGTAATAAATCCACATACTCATGGAATTTAAATATATAAACCACCTTAATCTTAATTAGTCCTCTTCTTCAAATAAGTAAACAGAATCTTGCCCAAGCTAACTATTTATGTAATACAGTGATTATGCCAGAAATTCAAGCAATGTTACTTCCTATATTTTCCAGATGGCTAGCTGATTGTCCTAACAATACTGAATTTGAAATAACACCTTTATCAAAAACTAAAGGATTGTACTGAATTTGTGATTAATTTGCACAGGATTGACATAATTAAAAAAAAAGTTACATGTTTTTTCCCCTTATTTATTCTTTTATATTGCTTAACAAGATTTCATATTTTTATTCATATAGATTGTTTATAATTTGTGTTAGTTTCATTCATGTATATCATATAGATTTTGTTGCTATTAAGTGGAATTTAAAAATAATGTTTATATTTTGTTACTTTTGGTAATTAAGAAAAATATTACTTTTTATATTTTGGTCTGGTAATTGGCCACCTTACAAAACTCTACTGTTGATTCTAGTAATTTTTCAACTAAGTCTTTTGAGTATTTTAAGTATACAGAATACTGTCAGTAGGCTTCCCTGGTGGCTTAACGGTAAAGGATCTGCTTGCTAGTGCAGGAGACACGGATTCAATCCCTAGGTCAGGAAGATCCCCTGGAGAAAGAAATGGCAACCCACTCCAGTATTCTTGCCTAGGAAAACTCATGGATAGAGGAGGCTGGTGGGCTATAGTCCATGGCGTCTCAGAAGAGTTGGACACAACTTAGTGTCTTAACAACAATATTATCGGTAAATAATGACCTTTTCCTTCATTCTTTTCAATGTACACATATTAATTCCTTTCCTTTTTCTAATTGCATTGGAATGGACTGCTGGTAGAATATTTGATTCAGTCCTTTAATTAATTTACAGTATATTATTTCCTGTAGAAATACTTAATACCTTAAATTGATTAATTAATTAGTTATGCACTTTGACTTTCTTTCATAACCTTTGCTTTCTCTAATCTCAAGGGTATTCCAAGTTTTTGTTGGACAACTCACTTTCTTGGAGGCCAGTATTTTTATCTCTAGGGAATTATTTGTCAGCAGCTGTGATGCTGAGATTTTACTCTTTGCAAATCTCTAGTTTTTATCTTCCAAAAACTCCTCACTCTTTCAGTGGCAACATTTCTGTCATTATAAGACACATTGTTTTTATTTGTTTTCTGTCATTTAGTGAAATTTGAGGAGAGAGAGGGATAAATTCTCACTTTTATTTAGAAATTCTGCTTTGGAAGTCAGGCTAGAAGCACTTTAAAGGAGTAAGTAATAAAATTTGGTGAATGGTTAGATAATGGAGAAGGAGGGGTCAAAATTGACCTTAAGATATGGTGGCTAGGTGGGTCTGAGAATGGTAGTACCATGAATTGAAACCATGGAAAGAGACTAGACTCAAGATCAGAAATGATGCCTACTAAGTGATCCTTTAAAATATTGCTTCAGAATGAACTCAGACACCCAGCCTTGGCGTATAATATTTGTTTAATAAGGTGTGTATAGATGGATGATGTAGAACCATCCTCCGAGTGAATAGTAACTTTAGGCTTGGGGTGTTCCAAGAAGCTGTAAGGTGGATTTATGAGAGTTTCCTCAGTGACACTCATACAATTCTTATTTTTAAGAGGTTCAGATTCTTGGCACACCCTGTAGGAAAAGGGTTGTTAGAGATTTGACCTGAAACCAAATGCCAAGTTTCAGAAACTCACTTAGTTTCTCACTAACTTATGTTAGTGGTCATTATCACCCCCCTGCAACCATGTCTGCAGACATCCTGCCCTGAGCATCTAGTATTAATTTCTTCTTTCCTTATGTTCCAATCGTACAAAAGAAAGCTAATGCATCAGTAAGTTTTGTAAGTTTTCTTCATACCATTTGAAATATGAATAATGTCTCTGTAATATTGGTTGCATTTTTGATAAACCTTGGATCTTCTCAGTTCCTTCATGTTAGAAACTTAATGCACAATTTAATATAGCAGATTAGCACTTTTCTCAATAGCTTAGACTGGAGAGTACACAAAACTTTTCTGATAAGTTTTGAAGGGCATGAAACTGAATGAACACTAACCTAATTTTTACTCAACCTGAGACATTGCTAAACTGTATTATATGGAACAGGAATCCTGAATATTATCCTTCACTTTGTTACCTTTTAAAAATCACATACTTCTAATTCTGATGAATTCCATAGATAATCTATCACTTGGTAGATTGCAAGAAGAGTCATAAGCATAAAGGTGTATATGCTCATACCCGGTTTAGGTTAGCTCAGCCGAATATTTGTTATTTGACAAATGCTATAGTTATATAATGACCAAAGATGCTCTCTGCTCTTGGATACTCTGGTAAGTGGTTTGATGTAAGTTTGGCTGACCTGTTTCTTGTGGATCATCTTAGATACCTTACATATACCAGGTATCATTTTGGTCATCTATAATCCACTGCATTTATATGTGAAAACTACATGGAAGTTGCTTAAACATTTTGGAATATATCACTGGTCATATGAAAGGTGATGTAATCTGAAGTGCACTTGGAATTTTATAATGTTCACATGCTCATTAATTATAGGGAAATACATCATAAAGAAGATGCAGGTATACTTGCGGTATAACTTTAGGTAAATTAACCTCTTTGTGCCTCAGTTTCTTCATACAGAAAATGAGAATGTCAGGAGAATCAAATAAGTTAATACATAAAGTGCTTAGACCAGCACTGACAATTAGTAAAGCTAATTTTTGTTGTTAAGGTACTGCCTCACTCCTAAATTTTAGAATTTACATTCACTATAGTTGGGCATCATATCTGCTGGGGAGCTACAAAAAGTAAGAAATTACAGATATTTCTTAAGTTTCCCACTGGAAAACCATATATCTAAAACATGAAAATGTTCTGTATGAAGGAACATTTATTCTCGGTAGTAAAAAATAAAAGACTACCATTCATAGTAAAGCAACATCTCTCTTTATTCCTTTTTCTTCTTTTAGAGTGAATCATCACAAGAATTATTTAATGGAAATCAGAAGAAAAACAGGCTGTGTACATTGTAGTTGTGACTCATAGCTAAGTTTGATGAATGTTCAGAACTCCATTTGGTACATTCTATCTCCATTTGGTTATCACTAGTGTTGTACTTATGAATGTTGTGTATATGGTAATACTTATAATATAAAGAACATTGGATTAAATGAAAATAGAGAGAAAGGCATGTAAAATCAGGCATCTTGACCCATGCAAATGAAAAAGTATGAGAAATATTTGGTGATTGTCTTAATACAGGTAGTTAGAAACTGGGAATGAGGGCTGCAAAAGAAGCGGGAAACAAGATGTCAGGACATCTTAGTGTTTGATTAGCTAAGATGATATAATAATAGATCAGACTGATAGTTTTGGAATATTCATTTGTGAAGTAAATATAGGTTAATCTATTTGAATATCTTGATTTGAATTTATAGCTGCTGCTAAGTTGCTTCAGTCGTGTCCGACTCTGTGCGACCCCATAGACGGCAGCCCACCAGGCACTGCCGTCCCTGGGATTCTCCAGGCAAGAATACTGGAGTGGGGTGCCATTTCCTTCTCCAGTGCATGAAAGGGAAAAGTGAAAGTGAAGTTGCTCAGTCGTTTCCGACTCTTAGTGACCCCATGGACTGTAGCCTACCAGGCTCCTCCGTCCATGGGATTTTCCAGGCAAGAGTACTGGAGTGGGGTGCCATTGCCTTCTCCGGAATTTATAGCACAAAAGGTGAATTTCTTAGTGCAGGCATATTTGGAGTTATTTTAAAGTTATACATTAGCTTTGTTATATACTTATAACTTATTATCTATTAATAGTACTCACTTTAGCCTTTGTTCTAATTCTAAGGGCTTACAGATTAATAGAACTTCTGCTAAGATTATGACATATTTAACCTTATGTCATGCCAACAACATTCCCATGGCATTGTATCTATGTTTGCCATCTCATTATTAGTTGAAGAAACTGAGGTGTGGGGAGATGAAATCACTTGTCTTAAGTCATGCAGCTAGTAAATGTTTAAACTTAGAATTGAACAAGGACTCTGAGTCCAAAGCCTGTTTATTAATCAGTGAGTTATATTGATTACTTCCATGTCATTTCCTTCTTTATCATGAAGCTAGACTAAAAGCAGGAACTTTCTTTCATTTTTTAATATACTAACTCTTTAGTATAATGGTAAAAGTATACCAAGACTCTTAAAGTCTTTGAATTTATTAGAAACTGGAAGGTTCTGAAATTCTGTAGAAAAACTACAAGCTTTTATCAAAGAGAGTTAGTTCTGAAAATGTGCTGTCAAGAATCTGCTCAGGGAAATGGGAGATGAATGATGCCACCACTACTCTTGCAGAATTTGGTTTGGTTGATAAAATTATTTGAGTTAAAGTAGCATCTATGATACAGGAAGCTAATGTTAAAGGGACAGTCAAGACTCTTCATTAGGTTTAACTTGTAACAAAATATTGGAGAAGGAAATGACAATCCACTCCAGTATTCTTGCCTGGAGAATTTCATGGACAGAGGAGCCTGGCAGGCCACAGTCTATTGGGTCACAAGAGTCGGACACGACTGAGCGACTAAGCACAGCACAGCACACATAACAAAACAAACTCTTAAATAGACATTAATGTTTACATACACTGAGGTTTAACAAGAAGATCTTTATTTGGGGTTGTATGTTCTTTTCTACACTGACTATTTCTCTTCCTTGAAAAACTGTTTAATTAGAAGCAGAAACAACCTGGCCTTCATTAGGTATCTTGGATATAGAATAAGTTTCATTCATTTAATTTTTAATACATTGTAAACCTTCTTTGAGTGTCTATCACAAGTTAGGTGTTTCTTAGGTGTTCTAAAAATGTGTCTCTCTTACATTTTTCCTCCCATGCATGTTTTCTAACTGATTTTCTGAAAGGGCTGACTATCTTCACCTAGAACTGAGGTAGTGGCAAGAAATAAAATTATAAATCATTTTCAACTTGGAAGGTGACTGCTAGGATTCAGGCATTTAAAGGAGAATAACATTTAAAAAAAACAATGCTAAGAAAATAATTTCAACTTACCAAAGATACTATCTTATTATTTAGGTCCATATATTCTTGTGAATATGGTTTTGCAAACTTGCTGTCATAGTCAATATTATTGACTTTAAAGCTGATATGATGGTAAAAATATATCTTTCCTGAGAAGGAGAAAAAAGAAAAAACAGTTTTTATTTTGCTCATTGTGTAACTGCTTTCATTCTTAAGAAAAATCTTGTGAAATAGAATACTCCTATGAAATTTCAGGTAACTTGACATTTAAATAGTATTAGTTCCTAGTGATTGTTGAAATAACTTTGACATGTATATTAAATTATAACCTTGTCAAAGAATGTAAGTCATATTTTAGCATTCTAATAAAATTCTTCATATGAGTGACTACAGTTAATTATTTAAAAAGATCTTTCTTATACACTCACTGCTGCTGCTGCTGCTACTGCTGCTAAGTCGCTGCAGTCGTGTCCGACTTTGTGCAACCCCATAGACGGCAGCCCACCAGGCTCCGCCATCCCTGTGATTCTTCAGGCAAGAATACTGGAGTGGGTTGCCAATTCTTTCTCCAGTGCATGATAGGGAAAAGTGAAAGTGAAGTCGCTCAGTCCTGTCTGACTCTTAGCGACCCCACGAACTGTAGCCTACCAGGCTCCTCCGTCCATGGGATTTTCCAGGCAAGAGTACTGGAGTGGGGTGCCATTGCCTTCTCCTATACACTCACTAATAGTAAAAAAAAAAAAAGCAAAGTAAAATGAGATAGCATTTTTCTTGAATTGTATTGGCAAAAGTGATAAAAATAATAATACTCAAGCTGGAATGCCTATACTTAGATAAAATATATTTTAAGCTAAAAATAGTATTGAATAATAAGAGACAAAGAAGATCATAACATAATAATATATGTAATTATAAAGGGGTCAATTCATTAAGAAGATATAAAAATTTTAAATACATATACATCCAACATCAGAGCATCTAAATACCTTAAGTAAATACTGATAGATCTGAAGGGAGAAATAGACAATGATATAATAATAGTGTGTGTGTGTGTGTATGTGTGTGTGTGTTTAGTCACTTCAATTATGTCCAATTGTTTGCAACCCTGTGGACTATAGCCCCCCAGGTTCCTCTATCCAAGGGATTCTCTAGGCAAGAATACTAGAGTGGGTTGCCATACCCTTCTCCGGGGGATCTTCATGACCCACGGATCAAACCCTTTTCTCCTTCATCTCCTACATTGCAGTCAGATTCTTTACCCACTGAGCCATTGGGGAAGCCCCAAAGTTACCAGAAGCAAAAAAACAACAAAATCAGAGCAGAAATAATGTAAAGCAAAGATAAAGGTTTCTTGAAACTTTAAACAAGATCAACAAAATTTTAGCTAGATGGAGAAAAACAGAGAGAAGATTCAAACCCAGAAATTAAAGAGAAAACTTTGCAACTGATACTACAGAAATACAGAGGATCATGAGACTACTATGAACAATTATGCACCAAAAAGTTGATTAACCTAGAAGGGATAGATAAATTTTTAGAAACATACAACCTGCCAAGACTGAGTCATGATGAAAGAGAAAATCTGAATGGACCAATAATGAGTTAGGAGTTTGAACCAATAATCAGAAACCTCCCCAAAGAGAAAAGCCCAGGGCTAGATTGTTTCTCCAATGAATTCTACAAAACATTTAAGGAATTAATGTTAATCTTTCTCAAAATCATCTAAAAAATAGAAGGGAAAGGAGCACTTCTAAATTCATTTTGTTGTTGTTTAGTTGCTAAGCCATGTCTGACTCTTTGCAACCCCATGGATTGTAGCCTGCCATGCTCCTCTGTTTTGCGATCTCCCAGGCAAGAATACTGGAGTGGGTTGTCATTTCCTTTTCCAGGGGATATTTCAACCCAGGGATTGAGCTGAAGTCTTCTGAACTGGCAGGTGGATTCTTTACCACTGAGCCACCAGGGAAGCTCAAACTCATTTTACAAGGCCAGTATTACCCTAATATCAAAACCAGATTAGGACACTGCAATAAAATCTGTAATGAATATTGTACAACAATCCTCAACAAAATGATAGCAGATTGAATGTAACTATTAATACACATTAAAAGGATCATACACCACAATTGAGATGTATCCCTGGAATTGAAGGATAGTTCAATATACACAAATCAATAAATTTGATACACCATATTAATAGAATGACAGATAAAAATCACTGATCATCTCAATTGAGGCAGAAGAAGCATCTGAAAAAATACAACCTTTCACATTGTAAAAACCTAAGGGAGCAAGCCTCAACATAATGAAGGTAATACATGACAAACCCACGGTCAGCATGATAATCAAGGATGTAAGGCTGAAAGGTCAGGAACAAGATAAGGGTGCCCACTCTCACTACTCGTATTCAACATAGTTCTAGAAATCCTAGCCAGAGCAATCAGGTAAGAGAAAGAAATAAAAGGCATCCAAATTAGAAAGGAAGAAGGAAAATTGTGATTTGCACATGGATGATCTTATATAGAGAAATTCCTATAGACTCTGCCAAATGAGTCAGTAAAGTTGTTGGATACAAAATCAGTTGTGTTTCTATACACTAACAATGAAACATATTAAATAATGTATAAGCATATTGTGATAATCATTTTGTAATATATAAGTGTATAGTAGTAACCATTTTGCAATATATATCAAATCAATTTGTTATATACTTCAACTGACATTAATGTCATATGTCAATTATATTTAAGTAGAGATCTCTTCAAGAAAATTAGAGATACCAAGGGAACATTTCATGCAAAGATGGGCTCAATAAAGGACAGAAACGGTATGGACCTAACAGAAGCAGAAGATACTAAGAAGAGGTGGCAAGAATACACAGAAGAACTGTACAAAAAAGATCTCCACGACCCAGATAACCACAATGGTGTGATCACTCATCTAGAGCCAGACATACTGGAATGTGAAGTCAAGTGGGCCTTAGGAAGCATCACTATGAACAAAGCTAGTGGAGGTGATGGAATTCCAGTTGAGCTATTTCAAATCCTGCAAGATGATGCTGTGAAAGTGTTGCACTCAATATGCCAGCAAATATGGAAAACTCAGCAGTGGCCACAGGACTGGAAAAGGTCAGTTTTCATTCAATCCCAAAGAAAGGCAATGCCAAAGAATGCTCAAACTATAGCACAATTGCACTCATCTCACGCGCTAGTAAAGTAATGCTCAAAATTCTCCAAGCCAGGCTTCAACAATACGTGAACTGTGAAATTCCAGATGTTCAAGCTGGTTTTAGAAAAGGCACAGGAACCAGAGATCAAATTGCCAATGTCTGCTGGATCATTGAAAAAGCAAGAGAGTTTGGTCCTAGGGTAGATAACAGGGTCTGTTCTGCATGGGTTTCGTAGAGGCAGAGTGGTGCAGCCCACATTTGTCTCTGTGTAACAAAATTTGGGACATCTGTGGAAAGGGAGAAAGATAGAGAAGGAGAAGCTCAAAGTTTGTTCTTCATGTAGGAGTCATCTTTCCTGGGAGAAGGCAATGGCAACCCACTCCAGTACTCTTGCCTGGAAAATCCCATGGATGGAGGAGCCAGGTAGGCTGCAGTCCATGGGGTCGCTAGGAGTCGGAGACGACTGAGCGACGTCACTTTCACTTTTCACTTTCATGCATTGGAGAAGGAAATGGCAACCCACTCCAGTGTTCTTGCCTGGAGAATCCCAGGGACGGCAGAGCCTGGTGGGCTGCCGTCTATGGGGTCGCACAGAGTCGGACATGACTGAAGCGACTTAGCAGCAGCAGCAGCATCTTTCCTGAATCTCTCCTGAGACAGGGAAGGGTAGACTTTCCTGAATTTCCAGGCCCTTTTGCCAGTGGCCATGGTGGTAGCAGGTAAGGGTCTGTGCTGAGGCCTTTAAAGGCGTATTCTGAAGATGCTGCTGTGATTTCTCCACATTATTTCACTTGAGGAAGAAACCTAGAGGAGGAAGTGGAAGAGGAAGACATGGCAGGTTCTCAGGTAAATGTCTTGTTAGGGGCTATGTCCTCCTTGCTTCTTGAAATGCCATGGTTTTACAACAGAAAAATTTTACTTTTGTACCTCTGGTGTTCCTGCTTAACAAGTTGTTTTCAACTACTTATTTTCTTCTTTCCTGTGATAGTCAAGGTTAAGTCTTTATACTACTTCTCTCCTATATCCCAAATTCTCTTCTTTGTTCAGATTTCTGATGGGCCTTTAGCAATTCCCATCACGAATTAATGACTTGCAACTACAGAAAATTTTCCCTTTGTGCTAGATCACTTGGGAAGTTAGTGATATGTAAGATTCCTGTGTGGGATAAAGTGGAGGCCTGGGATTATCAGTGAAGGGAAATGTAGTGTTTAGTTTCTGTGTGGATGCTCCGTCAGTTCTATGTAGACCAAGATCAAGAAAATGCACATCTAGAGAGGATGGCATTAATGGTCCAAAATAACATAGACTTTTCTAAAAAAGAAGAGTAATTATGAGACACAGCCTCTCTAGAATTCTAAAGAAAGAATTTGGCAGTTCTATGTGGCTTGACATTTGAATAAGACTGATGTTTTTTATGACTAGATTTAGATTATGATTTGCTTATTTTTCTGCCAATAAGTATCACAACAGTTATATGTCCTTCAGCAAATATTAGGCACCTGATATCAGTTTGTCCCATTAGAGCTGATGTTATTCAGTTGGTCCATGTGCCAGATTTCTCCCCTACTCTTTGTATCTTTCCAAAACTACTGAGAAGTATAAAAAAATGCTGTTCAAGGAAATAGATTTATGTTGAATTTTATACTTGTCCGGTGATAAATAGAATTCTTTCTGTGGTCAGGACCATACATATATCATGGGCTTATAATTGAACTGATAACAGCATGTGTGTACTTGTCCTTGAATTTTCCACCCCTAGCTCTTTCTCACACATGGTGACTTATTTGCTCAAAACTGGATTCCAGTGGCCACCAATTGCTCCCATTTTGGGCTGCTATTATCTTAAAAAATGAAACACCTGAAATACTACTGGATTGGTCCTTAGTTTCTGTTCTCAATGTTTAGGACTTGTTAAAAGTAGTTTTCTAGACTAGGATCTGGAGAGTCAAAGAAATGCTTTTTTCCATTAAACTTAGCCCTGAAGAGAAAGTCTAGGAAAAGTACCTCACATATTTATTAATATCATTTTGTTCTTTGCTAAGAAACAAAAACAAAGAAAATAAATTTCAATTCAAGAAGGAATAATTTTTGCCTTGACTCTGTTTTCCCTTTCTTTTCCTGTTCCTTGAAAGTGAGATTGCTACTTTGGGATTACCAGTTTCCATTTACAGTTGGCACAGGAATATTTGAAATTTCCTGAATTACCAGTAGTGAGAAAACCATCCAGACCGATTAACATTCTCCATGCATATTCGAAAACCTTCCTGGAAATCTCATCTGCTCATTTCCTCATGAATTACTCACAGCCTAACCTAGATAGAATTTTAACTTCCTGAGGAAGACATTATGTGCTACTTCTTGATATTCTACCTTCTATTTTCCTATAGCAAGATAGTTTGTGATTTTTAACTGAGGAGATTCTATCCAGAAGTAAAAATCTATATTTTTCTGCCTCTGTTTATTCCATCTGGGAGTGATGGAGTGCACTTAGGTTTTGACAAATGGAATGAAAGGAAAAATGGTATGTGCGGCTCCTGAGATGTTTTCTTATTGATAGAAAGCATGCTCATCTCCTTCCTACTCTGCCTTCTGTCTGGCTGGAATGAGAACCTGACGGTCAGAACTGACACCGTCACTTTGAACATTGAGAAGATCTGGACAATGTAGCTTATGGTAGCATAGCAAGATTGAAGGAGACTGGGTCCTTGAAATCTTGAAGTGACAAACTGAACCTGAGTCACTGACCTGTAAGCTTATTTGTATCTTATTTGTACCTCTGAATCTTGTATTGTATCTGTCTCCTTCCAGATCAGTAGTTCTGACTTTGGCCGAACATTAGAACCATCTGGGGAGCTTTTAAAGTTAAAATTTCCATTCCAGACAGCATTTATGAGTGGGACTTTTGTATTAGTATTCTTTTAAAAAGCTTTCCAAGTGATTCTAAGGTGCAGTCAGGGCTAAAATTTATTACTCTAGATCAGGGATGAGCAAACTATAAAATTTAGCCCGCTGATGAGTTTTGTATGGCCTATGAGCTAAGACTCATAGACTAGTTTCTTTGGCTCCAAAATCACTGTGGATAGTGACTGCAGCCATGAAATTAAAAGGCACTTGCTTCTTGGAAGAGAAGCAATGGCAAATCTAGACAACGTATTGAAAAGCAGAGACTTTACTTTGCCTACAAAAGTCCCTATAGTCAAAGATATGGTTTTTACAGTAGTTATGTATGGATGTGAGAGCTGGACAGTAAAAAAGGCTGAGTGCTGAAGAACTGATGCTTTTGAACTGTGGTGCTAGAGAAGACTCTTGAGAGTCCCTTGGACTGCAAGGAGGTCCAACCAGTCCATCCTAAAGGAAATCAGTCCTGGGTGTTCATTGGAAGGACTGATGCTAAAGCTGAAGCTCTAATATTTTGGCCACCTGATGCTGAGAGCTGACTTATTAGAAAAGATATTGATGCTGGGAAAGATTGAAGGCAGGTGGAGAAGGGGATGACAGAAGATGAGATGGTTGGATGGCATCACCGACTCAATGGACGTGAGTTTCAGTAAACTCTGGGTGATGGTGGAGGACTGGGAAGCCTAGTGTGCTGCAGTCCATGGGGTCACAAAGAGTCGGATATGGTTGAGCAACTGAACAACAGCAAATGAGCTAAGAAGGCTTTTACATTTTTTAAAAGTTGAAAAAATTAAAAATAATATTTTATGTCATGTGAAAACTACCTGAAATTCAAATTTCAATGTCCATGAGTAAAGTTTTATTGGAAATTAGCTATGTTCACTTATTTACATATTGGCTAAAGTGGCACTACAACATTAGATTCGAGTTGTGATAGACTATTATCACGCACAGAGAGGAAACTGTATACTGTATGACCCTTTACAGAAAAAGTGGGCTGACCCTGTACTACAAGCTGAGAACTTGAGGAAAAGGACTAATATGATATTCTAGAAACTCTCCTCCACTAATGCTATACTCCCATTATAGCACCTACCCTACTATTTGCATTAAGTATATAGTAGTTACCCAATGGGGCTTCTTTGGTGGCTTAGTTGGTAAAGAATTTGCCTGCAATTGCAGGAGATTGCCTGCAACACTGGAGACCTGGGTTGGGAAGATTCCCTAGAGAAGGAAATGGCAACCCACTCCAATATTCTTGCCTGGGAATTCCTGGGGGGCTACTGTCCATGGGGTTGCAAGGGTTGGACACAACTTAGTGAATAAACCTCCACCACCAGTCACCCAGTGAATGGCTTGTTGGGTTGAATTTGTATCCAGTTTCATATATATGGGCTTCCCTGGTGTCTCAGATAGTAAAAAAATCTGCCTGCAATGCAGGAGACCTGAGTTCAATATTTGAGTTGGGAAGATTCCCTGGAGAAGGGATTGGCTACCCACTCCAGATTCTTACCTGGAGAATCCCCATGGACAGAGGAGCCTGGTGGGCTATAGTCCATGCGGTTGCAAAGAATCAGATTATGACTGAGTGACTAAGACTTCAGATATAATGGGAGAAAGAAGAAGGCACTCTATCATCTCTTAAAAAGTTAACCAAATAGATAACAAACACAACATTATCATTGCATACAGTCATGTGAAGTAGAAAAAGGTAGGTTTTTGGAGTGAATATCTGTGCTGTGCTTTGGTTTGTCCAGCTGTCCTTGTTTAATTGGTCATTGGCCCAGGGGAATGAGTCCTTATTGAGAGGAGATGGGTAGTTACTTCCAGGTTTGATGTCTGGAATAGTGAACTAGAAAATCTCAAAATGGTGATGGAAGCCTTATTTAAGAGACTGCCTTTAAATGATACCAAAACATCTGGATAAAAAGTATAAAATTTGTTTAATCAGATTGAGATTTTGTTTATTTAGTGACAACCAGGTAGATTCTTAAAAGGGTCTTTCTGATTTAATTTTTTAGTTCATACAAGATATTGTGGAATCAGGTAGGTGGCCTAAAAGTAAAACCAAATGGTCTTTAAAAAAACAAAGAAATAAAATCTAGGACTTTGGAAACTCTACCAAAGTACTTTACACAGTATCAGGATATTCTATTCCTGTTTTTACAGGTGTACTATGACTTGAGAAAACTTACATCATTAACAAAAATTACTTATTATTTTCATACAAAGGTATTTAATTTTGGATTTTCTCCTTTGTGGAAGTTTTTATAAGCCATTAACTTTTATAATTTCTGGGAAATAGATATTACTATGACTAACTCCAAGAGTGTATCTTAAATATATTAGAATTCATACTCATTTCTCCCATGAGTAGTTTCTTCTGGGCCCACTGAAATTATCTGTATTTAATTGTTTTAGAATAAACTGCAAGTGATGATTATGTATACAATGTATAAAATATGTGTTTTATATATACATTGGGCTACCCTGATGGCTCAGATGGTAAAGAATCTGCCTGCACTGCAGGAGACCTGGGTTCAATCCCTGGATCAGGAAAATCCCCTGGAGCAAGAAATGGCTAACCACTGCAGTATTCTTGCCTGGAGAATTCCATGGACAGAGTAGCCTGGTGGGCTCCAGTCCCTGGGGTCACAAAGAGTCAGACACGACTGAGCAACTAACACTTTCACTTTCATATATACATTATATGCAGCATGAAGCTGTATTTGTACTATATACACATATATATATAGACTGGTATTTCAAACAAGTATATTTTATAGGATGTAACCATAAAAATTTGATTTAATTCTTTAGTGTTAAAAAGTCTTACAGTCACTATAAACATAAAACAGGATCTCGATTCAGAAAGTAAGATATCCAGGTCCATTTAATAGTCAAAATTTGAGCTTAATTTAAAGTTGAGATAGTTTCCTTCCCAGCCTCTTTACCCACTAAGTCTGGCTATTCCTCCTTTTCCACTTAATTTACAGGATTTGGACTCCTGTAGGTGCCTACCTGGAATGGTTGAGAATTTGGCATCTAGCTCTTGTGCTCTAGGAGCTTGGTTTGTATTTAAAATTAACTTCTGGAGGGGGCGGTTCAGGATGGGGAACACATGTAAACCCATGGCTGATTCATGTCAATGTATGGCAAAAAACACTACAATATTGTAAAGTAATTAGCCTCCAATTAAAATAAATAAATGAAAAAATAAAAAAAAATTAAAAAAAATAAAAAATAAATAAAATTAACTTCTTTCTAGTTTTTTTTCCCTGAATTTTGACATTCATTTTTCTACTCATTACTGGTGATGTTTCAACTACAGTTCCTTTATATGAACAAATGTAATAATTCCAGCTTGACTTTACTCATTCCTTAGCATTTAAATAGCTGGAGATATTTCCCATTCTTTAACTGAAGATCTGATTACCCCTCCAGGTGGCCTCTTGAAAAGGACCTAAGGTGATGGGGCTTTTTTCTGGGGTGGTCTATATCTGTTTCACAGGACACATTTTATGCATTATTTTTCTCAAAGACTAGCTGTTCAAATGGCCCAAGGGTACTATCTTCTCTTCACTCTGCTAAACAAACACCACCTCTCTTGCCTTTTAGAATGTCCACGTGTGAGTCAGAGTCCAGTCCACTCTCCTCTTGGATCTACAAGTCTTCTTAGGGTTGCATTGGTCTCTTTCAAAGTCCTTCTCTCAGCTTGATGTAAAGGAAAATACATCACCTATTCTTCACATATCAGGGTGGTTGTAGTTGTATGGGAAATTACAGCTCACCTATCTCTAAAGATAACCTATTCAAGTATCTTTTTCTTATCTGGCAGTTTCTGACACTTTTACACACTTGATGAAAGGCAACGAGTCTGTCTCGAGTGAACACCTCTTACTCAAAGGTTTACGGGCATATGCTATGACTATGACTCTTGTTTTGGCTGTGGTAGCAGCTGGCATTATAACCTACCTAATGATAGTGTTCACACAATTGTGTCTGTCTCTGGAAGATGAAACATATGGTAGTAAAACACATAGTTACTGGGGAGATGGCCTCTTTATTCTATTACACACAACTCAATTTCTCTTTATCCAAGTTCTTGTCTTCTTATAAACTGAAAGGAATGTTTATTTAGCCAGAAAGCCTCTTTCTAAATGTATTTTTTTAAGAAAATACTACTATGCTTTACAGCAGTTGTTCCCATCCTGTAAGCCATGAATTATACAGGGTAGGGGTAAGTTGGCAGCAGAGATGATTCTGGGGAAAAAAAAATATATATATATATACACACCAGGCATTTTTTTCTCTACTTAATAAAAAATGATTCTTATATATATTAGTCATTTTCAAACATATGTAGATGTAATTAAGCAGGTTAACTAAAAGCATTACTAAATTTATATTGTTTATGCCTTTTTTAATTCAAGAAGTATTTATTCTCTTGAGGGAATATAGGAAAAAAATTTCCCCTATGAAAAGTCCTCATTCTTAAAAAGGTTAGGAAAGAGTGGGTTAAAGACAGTAACAAGAATAGAACAGAAAACTTGGCACAAAAGGCTGTTTTTAAGAAAAACATTAGTAAAGCATTAGTGACTGAGCTGTGCCCTACTCTTTGTGACCCCATGAACTCTAGCCCTCCAGGCTCCTCTGTCCATGGAATTCTCCAGGCAAGAATACTGGAGTGGCTTGCCATGCCCTCCTCCAGGGGATCTTCCTGACCCAGCGTCTGAACTTGGGTCTCCTGCTTTGCATGCAGATTCTTTACCATCTGAGCCACCAGGAAGGCCCCAAGGATGACTCCACATTTTTTTCTATAGTATGCAAAATATAGAAAAACATTGTACTGACCTTTTAAATTTTATTCCTCAATAATAGGGAAAATTCTACTTTTTGGTAAGAATTTTATGAGAAGAAAACTTAGGATAGAGAAAAAATTACAGGCCTTGGGATAAGAAAACTTAGATGCCTATGTTATAGACTTATGTTTATTTGTTAACTTACTGACTTTCTCTTCAGAAAGTTCTATGTTCAGCAAAGGTAGGGGCTATGACTACTTGATTCAATAATACATTCAATTGAGAACATAAATCTTTACCCAGAAACCACCACATCAAATCTTTGGGTGCAGAATGCCCTAAGCCAAAGTTTGCTAAAGAACAATCTCATTAAATGTTATTAACCACAAGAAATTCTCTCTGTCTAATAATCTTCTTGGACTGTTTTCCTTCCCTCATTCTCAGAATTCCTAATTTTCCCAATAATGCAACCAATAATTCTGTATGATCAGAAAGTCAGACATATTGAGTACTCACCATAAGTGACAAAACAAACAATGAGTCCGATGACTAGTATGGCGATGACCATCGTTAAGATACCCAGGGTAATTTTTCCACACCTTGTGATTTTCATTTCTGTGATTGCATCCGTTCTTTTGAGCAGTAAGGATAGGGAAGCAAGTGTTAATATGGGCAAAATATAGGATACTCTCAGAAATAAACATGGACTTTGATGTAAAATGTAAAAGTGCACTGTTTTACATTAATTATGGACTCAGTGGACAGCTGAACTTGGGGAACAATATGTAGAACTAGTGAATTAATATTGACCTGCTTATTTTTCAGCACATATGAATAAAATCAAACTTACTTCATTCAGCAAATATTTATAGATAACCTACTAGGCATAGTTGTAGGAATAAAAATCTCTTTCCTTATGAAGATTACATTTTACTAAGGGGATATAGACAACAAATAGAATATATTTAATAAATAAGATACATAACTGATAAAAAGATAATAAGTACTGTAGGAAAAGTAGAGCTACATCAGGAATGTGAATGAGGGGGAAAGTGCTAAGAGTAATTCTTAGTGGTACCAGGGTCCAGGTCATATAGGGACTGTGGGTCATTGTAATAATTTTTTTTCCCCTCTGAGTTAAATGTGAACTTTGGAAGTCTTTGAATGGAAGACTATGATGATTTGGCCTAATTTCTTAATGAGATCCCTCTGACTGCTTTGTGGAAAGTAAATTACACCCTACATGGCAAGGGTGGAAGCAGAGTGATAAGATAAGAAATTATAATAATTGGGGTACAATATGATGTTGACTTGGACCAGAGTGCTGGAGGTGGAGAAAAGGAAAAGGGTTTGAGTTGGATATATCCTGAATACAGAGTTGATAGAAGTTCCCAATGAACTGGTGGAGTGGATGGAAAAGAGATGTGAAAGATTGTTTCCAGTTCTTTAGCTTGAGGGCTTGAGGGAGGGAGTTGTCTACATCTGAGATGGGAAGGCTATTGCTATAGCAGGTTTTTGAGGAGATGATTATTATTTCAGTTTTATGTTTTAGATGTTCACTAGTCATCCAAGTGAAGATGTAGGATATACAAGTCTGGAGATTTGAATAGAGGTCTGGGTTGGTGATATACATTTGGCACTCCTCAACATAGAGATTAGGCTCTGAGATTAGATGGCGTTACCAAAGGAGCTAGTGTAACTAGAGAAAAATATCAAGAGATGATCACTGGGACATTCCCATTTTAAGAGATCAGGGAGAAGAGGAAGACCAAGCAAAGGAGACTGAGAGGAAGCAACCAAAGCGGGTAGGAGGAAAACCAAGAAAATTGATGTCCTGGGAACCAATAGAAGTGTATCAAGGATTGCGTAGGGGATCAACTGTGTCAGATGATTGCCAATGGCTCATAAAATTGATGGATGCTGAAAATTCATCATTGGTTTACCATTACGAGGTTATTGGTGACCTTCATGCAAGAAATTTTAGGAATAGAAGGGGTATGACAGTAGCTAGAGATTGTTTGAAAGAGAATGGAAGTAGAGGAACTAGAGACAGTAAGCACTGACCACACTTTCAAAGATTTTGTTGAAAAAGGGAGTAAATAAATGGGAATATATACATGGTGAAGAAAACAGGATCAAGAAAAATTTTACTTTGTTATGGAAAATTTAAATATATACATAAAAGTATAGAAAATAGTTTAATAAACCTCAATTTATCAATCACATAGATTTAAAAAAATTTTGTCAGTTTTCATTTATTTTTCTGAAGTATTAGTAGTTACAGAAAGCAATAATTATAGAAAATAATTGCATCATGACATTAACAATGGAAAAGTAATTTTAAATTTTCTCTATCTAAAAAATAAGGGCATTTAAAAACGATCATCTCTAATAAAAGTAGTAATAATTTTTTAATATACTGTAATATCAAGTTCATATTCCTCAAGATATATTTTACATTATTTTGTTGTTGAACAAAAATCAGATCAAAACCTTCACATTGCATTTGTTTATTATTTTGCTTATGTCTCTTTTAATCTAGAATACCTTTCATATCCTGCTTTCCTTTTTAAATTTTTTGTGACATTGACTTATTGAAGGTACTGGGTCAGTTGTGCTGTAAAATGTTCTACCTAAGAAAATAAAACACTTCATACTTATAAAGATAATATAATATACATTTTAATTTCTATTATATATTTCATATTTTATATATACACACATGTATAATATCCCAGGTATGCTTGTATGTGTGAAAGACATTGCTGATATATGTCATTGAAATATATACATTAAAATGATTATACTAAATTTTCAGTAGTTTAAAAGCATTCATATTAATTTGATTTTTAATTTGTAAATAGAGTCAAGTATCTACCAGAAATTTATTTTTTAGTTAGTTAACAGTCATTCCCTGAAAGGTAATATTCCCTGGAGAAATATTTACTAGACCCCTGGTGCAGATAAATGTCCAAATTTTAAGTTTTTTAGATATTTCCTTTTACTTAAAAAGAAAACTCACTTCAGCTATTTAAATATTGTTTGTCAAAATTATGTTTACATCCTGCACATAAAATTAATATCTCAATATTTCTATAGAAATATGATAGTCATGAACTCTTTTGGTCCATAATAAAATAAAAAAACCATAAGGATACCTGACTATGTAAAAGTTTAGAGGAAAACACTTTTCAGTTGGACCAATTTACTTACTGAGTTTAGAAGAGTATATGACACCCGGTTTTTGGAAAAAGAAAAGACTAAAGGGCATGGTAAAACCTTGGCAACTTAAATTCCTGTAAATGAGTATGTTATCCTAAAACATCCTCTTCCATACTGAAAGGTATATGTCTGTATGTTTTCCTTAATACAGGTTACCATGGAATAAGCCTCAATGAAAATGTGATAAATAGAGTGTGAAATTTGATGTGGCAAATACTTGGAATATATTTTTTATTTATCTCAGCTGTGTTCTTAAAACTATATTGAACTATATAAAGACACTGCTTTTGTGGATCAAAAAAATTTAAATATTGCCAATTTTATAATTCAGCCTACAGATACATGTACATTTCATTTACTTTTTTCTCCTTCTTTGTCTATAAGGTGACAAAAAATTGATTCTTTTTAAACAAGAACTTGTTTACTAGGAAGATTGTTTGACTTCAAACTTCTCTTCAATGTAAAGTTCCTAGAATGAGAGATGCATGGCCTTTTGGAGTTGGCAGGGAATTTGCAAATCACCCATTCCTGTTTCATTATTAAAAATGTGGAAATTGTAGGACAATATTTTCTTTTAGGGCCTTCTGAATCTAGGGAAGACAAGCATTCTAGGTAGGTAGCAATTTCTTCTTTGATTATTAGCAGTATATTTAGTGATAAGGTTAGAGTTTGGATTAAGATTCTTTCCTGATCTCCAGAAAGAAAATTAAATTATATAGGACTCTCCAACTTGCAGCTCTCACTTATCTTCCAGCCAAAATCTAAGATCACTGTAGTGATCAAGACTTAACTATCTTGATTCACAAATGTAAAATTATGGTTAGTTAATAAAAATTTAAAGGCAAATGAACTTTATTTCTGTCATTATCTGAGTTTTCAAAGATGAAGATGGGTTTTATTGACTTGGAAAGTAGTTATCCTCTGTTTGAGTGTTTTGTGTGTATGTGTGTTTGTGTGGGTATTCCTAAATTCAAAAGAGAAATTAAACCTTGTTACCATTCAGATTCTTTATTCTCTAAAACAATGTGAGACATATTAAATTCTACTTTCTTAAAGTGTTATTATATGAATTGTCTGTTGCAAAATAGACTATCAACAGAAATTGGGTCTTAGGTGGGAGGTGGCATGAGAAATAGAAAAACATTTTGATTTCAACAACATGCCTATTTTTCCTGAGTTTTATTTATTCACCAAGTGTATCTTGAATCCTCATTGGAAAAGACCCTGATGATGGGAAAGATTGAGGGCAGAAGGAGAAGGGGGTGACAGAATATGAGATGGTTGGAAGGCATCACTGACTCAATGGACATGAGATTGAGCAAACTCCAGGAGATAGTGAAAGAGAGGGATGCCTGGTATGCTGCATTCCATGGGGTTGCAGAGAGTCAGACATGACTTAGCAACTCAACAACAGCAACAACAATTTTTAAGCTACTCAGGTGTAATAATGATATTGAAGATGATTTATCAATTTCAGAAAGTGTGACTTAACTGGTGAGTTTTACTTAAAAATTGTTTGCTTGTAGAGATGAAATCAGGGTGTGTCTATACATTATTTCTCATATATTGTTTATGGAGCATAAGAAACTGAGCAAGTTAACATGAACATAAAATATATTACTTAGAGCCAAGGCCAAACATTTTTACTAGACTTTTTGTTAATTAAATCATAGGGATTAACAGTCACAATTTAATGGAAAAGATTTTGGGAGTTCTGTTTTAGTTACATTAAATATTAATGTGAATGCATAAAATGACCAATTATTAATTAAGTTACATTCTGACTTCTATTAAACTGTTCACCTGGACTCTGGATGTTGGCAAGATGTCAAAACCAGAAAAGTTGTCTAAAAATCTGGATCAGGCCTAATGGACTTGTCAAGGCATGCATTTTGGAGTAACAGAAAAGACTGTAATATGTGTGTGAACATTTATCTTTGTGTGCTAATCAAAACTTATCTGTCCATCTGTGTGTGCCATGGAACCAGTCAGCACATTTTTTTGACTTTTGGGCCAACTGCTATCTAAGCATATGGTGTTGCTAATCAAAAGAAACAAAATCTCCTCCTGTTCTTGTTTCTAACTAAAATATTGAATCATACCAGTAAAAATGTATAGCAATGAAGCACTTTATATTTCAATGATCAAAAATTAAGACTTAAACTTTTATCTATCACTTCCTATAGGTAAAATAGCATATTACAAATATGAACATTAATGTCTCTGTATCAACACACATCATTAAATATATATGTATATATAACTATATTGTGATCTTTCAATTTTCAAAGTGAAGTTATCTTAAAAAGTAAAATGTCCCAATTTTGCTTCAGCAATTTATACATACACTTCTAGTGAATGTTTTAACTGTGATGGAAAAATTTCTCACAAAAAGAAGCAAAACAGACTCTGATGATTAGAATTTATCAATCTTAATCATTCTGGTTTTTCTTTGATTTGGAATACACTTTGTTCCTATTTCCATAAAAAGTTCATTTTTGAGAATTTAAAATACGAATGAAGCTACTTTAATGAATTTGGTCCCTTTAGAAAATTTCTCTGAGAAGGGGGGGCAAGCCCCCCTGCTGCCCAGCCCCCAAGCCCACCTGTTCTGCTGTGGTGTCCATGCCTGCTCTCTCTGTGGAGGTTGTCCTTTCGCCATCTTCTCCCTGAGTGCTGTGCAGCTCAGTCATTCTCCACCTATTTAGCTTATGAGATTCTGTGGCTACTATGTGTTTTATGATAATGGTGTAATGATAATACTCAGTGCTCATACAACTTTGCATCTTCAAAGCACTTTCTGAGCATTTCCTAATTGTACATTAGTAAAACATGAGCTGTATGTATGCTATTCCATAAATCATAAATACTCAACACAAGTAGAGGCAAAATTAACTCTCAGTCATTGTGGTTGAGGAAGCAATAAGATCACCTGGTTTGAAAAGGATAGTCTTTACCCAGTTCTGTATTTGTGAATCTGAAGAGAGCAGCTGCCCCTCTTATTCCCTTCAGTGGTACCCAACCTTTCTGGCACCAGGGACTGGTTTTGTGGAAGACAGTTTTTCAACAGATGGGATGGAGTGATGATTTGGGGATGATTCAAGGGCATTACATTTATTGTGCACTTTATTTCTATTATTGTTACATTAGCCCCACCTCATATCATCAGGCATAGATCACGGAGGTTGGGGAACCCTGCACCTAGATTGCATCAATTTCTTTATTGCTTTTGGGTGGAAGACCAATGGCTCTCCAAGTTCTAACGCTCCACTAGAATCTTAATGCTCTACAACTCATAACTCCTGTCTCCTTAGACTCATATCACCCTCTCATGACTTCCTCCCGAACATTTTTACTGCTAACCTAATATTAGCATTCATTACAGAGTTTTTCATTCTCTGAAGTCCAAAAGGTGCTGATTATTTTTTAATTAAAAGTATATATGGAATTAACCAGTAAGTTTTCAGATTTTTAGATATCATTCTTGTTCTTAGCAGCCAATTTAGATAATGTTGTAGAGACTAGATAGGAAACATTCTAATGTTTAGCCACTTGTAAGAAAAAGAATTTGCCAGAGGCCAGGGACCAGCAGGAAGGGAGAATCCAGTTATGCTGGGAACAAAGGCTTCCTTGGATAACAGTCTTTGTTAAACAGACTCAAACTTAGAGGATCAAGTGGAAACATTGTTCCACATAGACTCCCCGCCATTGTCCCCTACCAAACATGACCTGCCATTGTCCCCTACCAAACATGACCTGATGACCTGATCTTTAGGTCATCAGAGTAATCATATTTGTATTAGAATAAAAAATCATAACAGCAGTTCCTGTATCAGTTATTAATAGGACCTGGATTGGATACATTTGCATTCTTTAACAGCTTCTATTTTAATTATATTTCTTTGAGCATTCCAGGCTATGCTTTTGTGCTTTTCTTCAAAATCACTCATATGCTTTTTTTCACTCACTTGCCTATATAAATCCATTCATTCTTTAAGATTAGGTCAATCTCTACTTTCTCGGTGTGTTCTTCTCAAAATATATTGCTTTATCATCTGAAGTTCATAAGATCATGGGATCTTGCATCTTGCTGAGTTCTTTGTGCCAGCATGATGCTTAAGCCCTTCAGTAGAGAGACTTCACTGGAGAAGGCAATGGCAACCCACTCCAGTACTCTTGCCTGGAAAATCCCATGGACAGAGGAGCCTGGTAGGCTACAGTTCATGGGGTCGCTAGGAGTCGGACACGACTGAGTGACTTCACTTTCACTTTTCAGTTTTATGCATTGGAGAAGGAAATGGCAACCCACTCCAGTGTTCTTGCCTGGAGAATCCCAGGGACGGGGGAGCCTGGTGGGCTGTTGTCTATGGGGTCGCACAGAGTCGGACACAACTGAAGCGACTTAGCAGCAGCAGCAGCACCAGAGAGACTTCACAGTGTATTGAGGCAGTGTGTCCCTGAGGTAGCCTTGTTGAGTTTGATGGTGACTGGGAATAGTAAAGGATAGTAGTCTATTTGTTCTATGCTTCTAGGCAGTGTGTAGAAATAAATGTATAAGAAAGCTGACTGGCCTCTTGGAGATGGTGCCAGCAGTTAACAGCAAGATCTATTGAGTCAGAGTCTGAGTCAAGATGCAACCCAGGCTTCTGAGAGGACAGGTGTGGAGGGTTGAAATTCCTGCAGATGGGGAATGTGTATCTCAGGAGGTGACAGTCTGGCTGGCTGTAGGTCAATCCCCTCACCCCAGGTGATGTAAGCTGGGTCACCTGGAACTCAAAGAAGGAGGAGGAATTATAGTAACCTGCCTAAAAAAAACCCAAACTGCCCAAGAAAACCCTGAATTGGTTAAATCTACCAAGAAGAAAGTATGTAGCTGCAATCATGAGGCAGAATTGGGGCTTGAAAGAGATACAACTAAGAAAATTACTTTTCTGGGGGATACATTTGAGTTTATGACAAGAAAATATCATGCCAATAAAGAAGCTGATTTGAGTATGAGCTTTAAAAAGCAGATTTTGTTATGCAAAAAGGAATTTTCACACTAATTTGGAAAGACACATGCATTCCAATGTTCATAGCACCATTATTTACAGTTGCCAAGATATGGAAGTAGCCTCAGTGTCCATCAACAAATAAATTAATGAAGAAGATGGACTTGGAGAGTATTATGCTAAATGAAATAAGTCTGACAAGAAAGATGTATATCACTTACGTGTGGAATCTAAAAAGTACAACAAACTAGTGAATATAACAAAAAAGAAATAGACTCACAGATGTAGGGAACAAACTGGTGATTTCCAGTGGGGAGAGGAAAGAGGGGAGGGGCAACAGGGGTATGGGATTAAGAGGTACAAACTACGATGTGTAAAATAAGCTACAAGGATGTATTGTACAATATAGAGAATATAGCCAATACTTTATAATAACTATAAATGGAGTATAACATTTAAAAATTGTGAATCACTATATTGCACTTTGGTAACATATAATATTGTACATAAACTATATTTCAGTAAAAATATTAAAAAATCAAAAGGGCATTTCATAAAAGTTTTATTTTTTCAAGCAAGATATTTAGAGGTGTCAAAGAAAGACATAAGGTGATAGCTTTAAAAATTATTAATATATAGAAGGAAGATGCCATTGAAAGGAAGATGCTACATGGAAATTACAACTCTAAGTATTTTTTTAAACTCCATAATTTTATGTGTTTGAAAGTGTCTTCTCTATACATCTAACATTTGTGATGACATATGCTAGCACACTTTCAAAAACTATTCTTCCCTTTTCTTTGTCTCATTTATGAACCTGTTTATTTGGTCCAATTTTGAATTATTATTTGGAAATTTTCAATTTTACTTTTAAAATTTAAGAATATATTTTAGAGGAGCATAATAAAAAAATCTTTCTTTTGAGTCAGGGTAAAAAAAATCCCTCTAATTAGAGAGGTCTTTCTCATGAAAGAGTTATTCTAATTTTTCACAGTGTTTGCCATGAAGTGAGTCTTACAATTATGTCTCCATGTTGGCATTTATCCCACATATTATGTGAACCTACAAAGAAATGAAAGTCACAATTACATCTGGGTATCTAGAAAAGAAGTCTTCATTTCAATCTCATGCCATTGTTACCTTTCGCAGTCAGGCCCCAACAAGGGTCCACCTGACCAGGGTCTTGCTCACAGATAAGAGACCAAGTTCAGTTCAGAAGCAAAGAGAAGCATTAGTCCAGGATCCTGGGTGGTTCAGTGGTAAAGAATTCACCTGACAAGCAGGAGATGCAGGTTCGATCCCTGGGTTGGGAAGATCCCCTGGAGAAGGGAATGCAAACCACTATCTCGCCTGGGAAATCCTACGGACAGAAGATGCTGGTGGGCTACAGTCCATGGGGTTGCAAAATAGTCAGACATGACTTGGCGACTAAACAACAACAAGAATGGAGAGCTGTGAGCTCTTGCTCTAGACTATATGTTCTCCCTGACAGGCTGGCAGCAGGGTAGCTTTACAGGATTCTCCTCATCTGGCGGAGATCTGGCTGGGTGCGCACAGTTCTCGCGAGGTGGGTGCTATTCTCACAGGGCTCACACTCTAGATTAGGCGTGCTAGGCACAGCCTTTCTGCACCCGGCCCCCTGCCGCCATCTTGGATCCCAGCGTTGTGCACAGATTCTGCACATGTGCCAAGTGGTCGGCTTGGTGGTTCTGTGCTGGGAATGCTAATCCAGTGTGTTAGGTGCAAGGCCTCTGTGTGGGGCCTCTATGGGCAAATGAAACTAGAGTAAGCACAAAGGAAGGTCGACCTTACCACCTAGATTCCAACTTATTTTTCCTGTGGGCGTTGCCGGCAGCACCATAGGGAAGTGTTACCCTAAATTTAAAGGCGTTTCATTTTTCAATTGATGTTTCCTGGGTCAGGTTTGAGAAAAAAAATGAAGTCACCGTCAATTTATAATAACAATGCCATGGCAATCCACTCGAGTATTCTTGCCTGGAGAACCTCATGGACAGAGGAGCCTGGTGGGTTACAGTACATGGGGTCACAAAGAGTCAGACACAACTGTGCGACTAACGACAACTACTACTGCTTGCTGAGTCTTCTAAAGAGAAAAGTTTTAGAGAAAAGATTGTAAAAAGCTTCAGCGTTTTAGAGGAATATTTTCTTTTCTGATAAGTGCTATAAGCCAAATGGAGATTTCCTTTTTAAACCAGAATAATATAATTATACAGACCTTAACATCTGTAGGATAATTTTAAAGGTTTGTTTGTTTTTTTAATTAGTCTAAGTGGGTGATAAACACATATCTTATGAGCCAATGTTGGTGAGTTCACGAAATTGCTCTTACTGTCAAAAGTGGAGAGAAAGTGATACATTTACGGTTGAAAAGAAACAGGGTTGCATCCTAAGCCTGTTCAGGACAAAAAACCGTTAGTGAAATTACCTTATAAAGATACATCAATCATCATGAAAGGAGCAAAATGCAATTTTTTTTTTTTCAGGTGGCCTATGATGAGTATGAAAGGTACTGAGTTAGGACAGCATTAGAACTGAAAGGAAGCAAACATTGCAGAAAAAAGTATGGTAGTTTAAAAGTTGTAGAAAAACACTACTTCTGGCCGACTCACTTGAAACCCAGTTTACCAATGCCTTTTGTCCCTGGTGGCTCAGAGGGTAAAGCGTCTGCCTGCAATGCAGGAGATCGGGGTTCCATCTCTGGGTCAGCAAGATCCCCTGGAGAAGGAAATGACAACCCACTCCGGTACTCTTGCCTGGAAGATCCCATGGACGGAGAAGCCTGGTAGGCTACAGTCCACCGGGTCATAAAAAGTCAGACATGACTGAGCGACTTCACTCTGTACTTTCAGATTCCCTGTTTCATTGCGCTGACACTTATGGAAGCTTTAGTTTTCTTTTCTTGCATGGAGGCAGTTTTGTTGGAGGCAGTGGCTGGATGGAGTTCAGGGGATGTGTCAAATCCCTGGGACTGTCTATACTTAAAGGAGTCAAGGCCAAAAACTGAACATTTTTATTATAATGAGAAGTTTGTTTAGATTTTAAGGCAGAGGCAATTAGTAAAAGCAGAATGAAGTGTTCAAGAAGCCTTCTACTTACAAACAAAACAATCTTTTATTAAACCATTTTTACTTTTATTTTTGCAAGTACAATTATTTAACCTGTAGCATTGAATATGATTTAACTCTAATCATTTGATCTGGCCTCTTGTTACAAAAGGGGGTTTTATGTATTTTTTTACTTTACCCTCAAAAACTTACAGTTTAAGAAAACTGCTAATCGTGGAAGAAATAGAGTCAGATATTTGAATAGTACTATGCACATAAGAGTGCTTTCCTGATAGCTCAGCTGGTAAAGAATCCATCAGCAATGCAGGAGATCCCAGTTCAATTCCTGGGTTGGAAAGATCTCCTGGAGAAGGGATAGGCTACCCATTCCAGTATTCTTGGGCTTCTCTGGTGGCTCAGCTTGTAAAGAATCCACCTGCAATGCTGCAGACCTGGGTTCAATCCCTGGGTTGGGAAGATCCCGTGGAGTGGGAAATGACAACCTGCTCCAGTATTCTTGCCTGGAAAATTCCATGGACAGAGGAGCCTGGCAGGCTACAGTCCATGGGGTAGCAAAGAGTCGGACACAACTGAACGACTAAGCACAGCAGTACATGAACATTAGAAATGTTTATGTATAATAACAGTGTTAACATTGACAGGCAATCCCACTAAATCTTTAAAATTCAAATAAAAACAAGTTTTAAAAGATTAGTGTGAATCATGAGCAGAAATAAAATGCTCTTTTCTGTTCTCTATCATGAGATATACTTTTAAAAAGTTTCATATATTTTCTTCAAACATTCTTTCCTGGAAGATCTGAAAATTATAGATTACTTTCCCTCACCATGTGTGGAATGCCCACAGATATTCTGTATCCGCGATGTGAAAAGCAATACATATATAGGAAAGCAAATAAAACATATATGTGCAACTTAATGGCTTACTATAAAGCATATACCCACAAACCTTTGCTAACAAACCATGCTTTCCCTTCATGATTACAATTCTAGCTGGCAACTCTAAAGGTAAATGCTGTCCTGTATCTTTTGGTAATTAATTACTTGCTTTAAAAAATACCTTTTAATTAGTAAGAATGAATTCCTAAAAATACATCATTTTAACCAAATAAGACAATATATATTCTTTAGTGACTGGCTTCTTTCATTAACTTTGTGTTTTTTTAAGATTCAGCCATGTTGTTAGGTGTGACTCTAGTCTGTTTATTTTTATTGCTGTATTGTATTCCATTGTATGAAAAATAAGATTTATTTATCTATTTTACTGTTGATGGACGTTTGGTTGTTTCCACTGTTTGGCTGTGAAGAATAATACTGCTTTGAATATTCCTGCACATGTGCAACTATTTCTAGAGTGTTTACTTTGGAATAGAATTGCTATATTGTAGGATATGCATATGATATTCTTTGTTTGATAATGTCATTTTTTGTCCAAGTTAAAGAAATTTACACTCTCCCATGCTTATCAATGAACCCCTGGCATCTCAGTTGTAAGGAATCCACCTGCAGTGCAGGAGAGGTAGGTTTGATCCCTTAATTGGAAAGATCCCCTGGAGAAGGAAATGATAACCTACTCCAGTATTCTTGCCTGGGAGATCTCAAGGATGAGGAGCCTGGTTGACTATGGTCCATGGGGCTGCAAATGAGTCAGAACATGACTTAGTGGCTAAACAACAACATCCTTACCAATGCTTGATATTGTCAGACTTTCCATTTTTATCCATTAGTAAATGTGTAGCTGTGATACATTACAGTGGCCTTATTTTACATTTCTTTATTTCTAATAAGGTTAAACCCTTCATATTACATTGTCAGCCACTTAAATTTCTTTTTTTCTGATATGCCCTTTCAATCTTTTTCCATTTTCTTTTGAATTATCTTTTTGCTTTTGATCTGCAGTCATTCCCTATATATTCTAGATATATGGTATCTGTTATGTATATTGCAAATATCTTCTAACTCCACCCCTGAGCCAAACTTATCCTCTCAAATTTCATCTCAGTGGTTCAGACTCCTAATTTGAGTCAGCCTTGATTTTTTCCTTTTCCCCTGCCTCTAAATCTAGTCTACCAGAAACTCCTGTTGTTTCTCCCCACAAATATTTTCTGAATGGCATTATTCGTCACCATCTTTACTGTTAGCTCTTTAGTCCAAGTCAGTCCCACCTTTTTCTTCGATTACTGCGTTAGTCTTCTGACTGTCTCCCTTCTTCTCTTGTCCTCTTTACCTTTCTCTACAGAGTAGCCAGTGTAACCAAATGAGGTTCATTTGCCTGATGCATAGCAAGTCAAATGCTGAGACCACTGAGTGTTGCAACAGAGAAAGTGTGTATTTTTTGTTGAACCCAAGTTCCTGTGCCTGATGCACAATGGAACCAAACAAACTGAAACATTGGAATTTGGGCAGAGAAAGGCTAATTGCAGGGGCCATGCAAGGAGTATGGGAGGCTCATGCTCAAAACACTTCAACTCCCCAATAGTCTTCAGGGAAGAATCTTTAAAGGCAAACTTAAGGGGAGGCCTGCAGGATGCATGACTTTCTTCTGGTTGGTTGGTAGTGAGGTGGTTATAGGGTGGTAGTCCAGGAATCCTAATCAGCAGCTTTCTGGTTCCAACCAATCTGAGGTCTACATGCTTGTGCTCAGCCTGAAGTTACCACCCTTCACCTGGGTCAGGGCCTTATTTCCTGTCAATGAACTCAAAGAAAAGTATCAGATTGTTATGTATATAATTTAAAGAGGAACTAATATTCTTTTTTATCATTACACTATTGTTTCTTGGCTGCTTTTCCTTTGTTTTTGCTTTCCCTCACGTTCCTAATTATTAGCAGTTTAAATGTGCTCTTTGGAACTCAGGGAAAGTCTTTGAAAAAGAAACAGAGGGGACAAGGAAGTGCTTTTGTTTCCAGGAGGACCCCACAGGGTCCTGCTCCATATCAATCTCCTCTTTTCTTTGAAACTCCTTAATAGGTATGGGGCAAGAAAGGAGAAATAGTTTTGGATAGAGAGGTTAATCATAAATTTGGCAGAGGAACTCAGCTTCAGGGGGACTTTGTTTCATATTCATGAGATGGCCAAGTGAGGAGATGGGAGAACAAAATATCAAATCAGACTTCCCAAAGGGAGGGACTTGGGATAAGCAAACAGGGTGGTCTGAAGTGTGGGGAGAATGGGGAAAGATGATTGGAAATAAGAAAAAGATAAGGTAATTGTAGTTCTGCATAGATGTAACTAAGCTACAGCCTTCATCATGGAACTCATGGTCATAAAATGGTGGTGTTTGCATGTTCTGAGGGTGGAGCACCTGGCCCTCTAACTTCAAAATGTTACTAAGTGGTCACTCAGGCATTCCAGGTTGGAGAGTCTGCCATCTCCACCAGTCTTAAGCATCTGGAGCTTGAACCGGACACAACTTGGGAAAACATTATATTGTTTAGGTTACATGCCACTTGGAGGACATACAAGTTTTGTAGTAGCAATTAAAGGGAGTTGGATCAGTGAAGGTGGTGGATCAGTGGATCCAGGTTTAATGGATCCAACTGATGATTAACCTCGGTTTCACCAGTTTAGTCTTCAGGAAATAGAAAAATTTTAAAGACTTTTTTGATGTAGACCATTTTAAAGTCTTTATTAATTTGTTTTAATGTTGCTTTTGTTTTATGTTTTCTGGCTTCAAGGCATATGGGATTTAGCTCCCTGACCAGGGATCAAACCCATGCCCACCACATTGAAAGTTGAAGTCTTGACCACTGGCCCTCCAGGGAAGTCTAGGAAGTAAAAAAAAAAAAAAAAAAAAAAAATCATCTAATTTCCCTTCAGAATTTTACCTTTGCATTTATTTCTTCAACCTCCCCTAACACCAGTCTTTCTTTTATTAGTTTCGCTCCAGTCATGCTGACTTCTTGTGTGTTAGTCGCTCAGTCATGTCTGACTCTTGGTGATCCCATGGACTGCAACTGGCAAGGCTCCTCTGTCCATGGGATTTTCCAGGTAAGAATACTGGAGTGGGTTGCCAAACCTCCCCCAGGGGATCTTCCCAACCTAGGGATCAAACCCACGTCTCTTAGGTCTCCTGCATTGGCAGGTGGGTTCTTTACCACTAGTGCCACCTGGGAAATCCTTTAGTGTTCCTCAAACCCACAAACTTGTAATCACCTCAAGACTTTTGCATCTTCTTTGGCTTACCTTATTCTTTCCTTGAAGTTGACTCAGCTGGCCAACAATTTTCCTGCCAAATTAGAAGTGCTCAGAATCTATTGGTAAACAAATAGATGAGTAAAAAAAATGAATGACTCGTTAGATGGATGAATTTTGCAAGGAAAAAATCATTTATTAATACTGTATAAACAGATTTTTATTGCATAAGTAATTCCAGTCTAACTTGTGTGATCGGAGGTAGGAAAATGCATGAGCTTTGTTTGCTCTTTAAATTAGTTTCTCATTTAGTTCAGTTTTCTTTTTCACCAGAATGGCTTTCTATTTAATTTGAATTCTGATCAGTTTGATTTCTTTGCTCTGGATAATTTGTTTTGTTCCTGGTGAATTTAAAGTTTTTGCTTCATCATGAGAGAATTTGAGATGAAGTGATATGTGAGAGGTGGATTTATTCAAATGTCTCTTCATAAAAATATGAATATTTTTGCTAAATATTTTAAAGAGATAATCGAATTTGCTTTATTTTCTGCTAAATAAGTACTTTCCTTTATAGGTTTCAATAAATATAAACTAGTATGTTTATGATATGTGAAGGCACATGCACAAACATGAAAACACACCAACACTCTTGCACAAATACATTCCCTTGAGACTTACTCTAAATGACCAGTTTAATATTGTCCTCATTGGGAGCAGCCAGGAAATGTCAAGCTGGATGCTTGCTTAGTTATAGAGCTTGATTATAAGGCAGTTGAAAGGGGAAAGACTGTAGAGTCTAATTGTCAGTTCTCTTGCTGGAGAACCAATTAAATAAATTGTTTTGGATTGTCCTTCATAAACCATAACTTCCAATAAATACTTAGGCAGAGAAATGATTTTAAAATAGTTTATTTGGAATAACGTGTACCAATACTTATTTGTACATTTCACTGAAAGTCAGTTAAATTTTCAACTTCTATAAAGTAAATGATTTCAGTGGAGGTTTCTTCACAATTTTACATGAGCAAATACAAGACATTTTCATCACAATGCATGCAGTTGTTCTGATATCCAAGTGTCATGAATTAGCTTTTAAAAGCAGGAAGCTCTGACACATAGATGATCATGCTCGAATCCCATAAAAATTCAGTAACATTCGTAATTCATATTACATAAATTGCTGTGCCATTAAATGTTAATACATTTTATGCATGTTCTTTGGGTGTGCATGTATTAAAACAGGGAGGGAAGGAGATAGGGAGAGAGAGGGAGGGATGGAGGGAGAGGGGAGAAAAAGGGAGGAAAAAGGAGAGAGAGAAAAGTTTCTTCACCAAGATAATTGTTAAAGCTATTTACCCTTTTTATTTTTACTTTTTTGCAAACCAATCCTTCCCATTTTTTCCTCTCATGACTTTCAATTCATTACTTGAGTTTAGCTACAGAGGATCCCTAAACTTTCAAAAGTAACTGCCACTGGTGATTTTTTAGATCTTAGTTACTCATATTTAGTTGTTAAAAAGCAACGTGTATGTACACAGTTGTAAGTTACCTGAGAATGTTGTGTAGATATATTTACTCAGTTTCTCTATGGAGGAGATGAATTCTCTCATTCACACTGATGAAGGTATTTTAAATAATAGTTATGAAAATTATAACTCTTTGGTTCTCTGAGGAGGAGTGCATATTCTAGTTTGGATTGTTAAGTGCCTGAAATTCATTGGTTAGTTCTCATGGGAGCATGTTCCTACAGGATAATTAAGATTGCTGTATGACTCTACAGTGACTTCATACATGACTTTAGGACTCACACCTCATATGAAATATTAAGTAACCAGAAATTTAAAAAACTAGTATTTTTATTGCCTCATGGTATTCTGCCCTGAATGTTATCTACAAGTTTTTCCTTTGCAAGTTTCTATACTTTGCACCTTTCTCAGCTTCGATGAGACTTCCTTAGAGGAAACTCCTCTGACCCTGGAGACGTGCAGTTGCCTCTAGTTTCCACTCTCCAGGTACCTGCTTTGCTCACTAGCAGTACTTAGGTTATCACAAGTATAGCATAATTGTTACCTCTGTAACTAGTTTACTATGTTTCCCCTGGCACATAGCCCCAGTACTATGCAACATTCATGTAATTTTCTTGAGAAAATATAAACCCATAGTAACAGAGAAAGATTAAATAGTGTGAAACATATTTATGTAACAATGTTAAAATAGGACACTTAGTTTCTTTTGCAGCTGGAAAGTTTTAGAATTTTAGACGGGCATGTCTGCATTCAGACTCTTGAACTAAGATGTATTTATTGCACTAGATCCCAGTTTGTTGGGTTATCCAGTCACGATAGGCTGGCACTCGAGTGTAGACTCCTGGCTTATCCGGCAGACCACACTGATACCCCCAGCTTACTATCCCCACGATGAACCAGTGTTGCCGTGAGTCTTCTTGTACTAGAGGTCCACCAGAGTCACCCTGAAGGAAATAGAATGATAGATTATTTAAGCATGAAGACAACCCCAAAGTATGAAGAAGTTTATTTCTATGATAGTAGAAATCACATACATAATGACAGTAAAGTTAGTCTTATATTTCCTGTTGAAATACTATATACTAAGTTATGCAAAAATTTAAAAAATCCTCCAAGTACACACGTTGTTCCTTCAGCAAGTGTGAGAAGATGAGAAGCACATCTCCCAGACTTCACCAGCCTGTTACCCCGACCAGGCTCCCCTCCTTCAAGGGGTTACCCCTGACTTCCACCTTTCCTCCCTAGTGTCACCCCTTCTAGCTATGGGCTAGATTATTTTTTACTGCCAGTGCTCCCACACCCTGTGTATCTCTCCTTCATTGCTACTTCATTATTTTATACAAGCACATTTGCATACCTTTTGAATTTACTCCCACTGAGTCAGCTCCCCTCGTTGTAGCAGTTGCATATCTCTGCACCTATCATTGCATTTATACTTGTTCAGTGTCTATTTTTCAGGCTCTACTGTAAGGTTCATCAGGGAAGTGGGGCATACATGTTCTGGACACTGCTATACTCTAAGCTTCTAGCCCAAAGGAGATGCCAAGAAGATATTTATTGAATGAATATGTTTTTAGAAATCCCATTTATCTTCCTATTCATAGCATAATGCATAGTGTTTCATGTATAGTATTGATATATCAAAAATATCCTTTTGGTGAATAACAGAAAAGAAATTTATATGGCAATGAGTAAAGCATTCCTTATAAAATGTTTATGAGCCATTTATAATATTGATAATAAATCAACCAACTAAATATTTGTACATGTCATAGTCCATATGGAGAGAAAAATTGGTACATCTTCCATGTTGCATGATGGGTTAAGTCTGAGGTTCTTGAATTAGTCTAGGTTTTAATCCTCTACTTAATAACTATATGATTTCCAGTAAGCCACATAACAGCCCTCTGTATTTCAGCTTCTCCCTCCGTAAATAATATTTTTATGTGGTTAATAGAGTTTAACACAGCTAGCACTCTGAGTACATCCTGGTAAATGGTCAGTACTAATAAAAGTCAGCTATTATTACCAAGTATGCTTCTAGAATAGTTTGGTATTCATTTGACTGCTCTTAGTAGTTAGTTCTTCCATGCGTGTTTAATCACTGGTTTATATGGGGAGAAGGGTTTAGTGTCTGAATCACCAGCTTGCATGACAAGCCCTATGTGGAGCCGATTGCCTCCTGGCTCCTATAGATAATGCATGTGTGCTCCAGTTTGCCAGTTCTCAGCACTTTCCCATCACTGTGTTTTTCTGCTATTTCTTCGATAGTAAGAGATTTCTCTGCAAAACATGTTATCAAGAGAGGGCAAGCAAATATTAAACTAAGAGGGACTTAGTTTAATAGATGCAATGTTTCCTATATTTGGCCAGCTCTACTGCCTCACTGAACAGACGTTAGGTCTGTGTTCTCTCTTCTAGACCGTAGACCTGCTGAGCTCAAGTGATGTTGTAGAAGTACAAAGTCTGGCACATAGGAATTAAGTGATGCAATTTAAAAAAATGAATGAATGAACAAAAACAAATAGGATCTCATAAATTCTTATGTAAAGTGCTATTTTGAGACATAAACTCTAGACATTATAGTATTTTAGCTGAAAATCAGTGAAGCCCAGAGTGGAACATGCAGGAAAATTTCATAAAAGAGTCTGTAAAATGTAGACATTTAGGGTAAAATTATGTTGTAGCTCAGATGGTAAAGAATCTGCCTGCAATGCAGGAGACCTGGGTTGGGAAGACTCCCTAGAGAAGGGAATGGCAATCTACTGTAGCATTCTTGCCTGGAGAATCCCATGGACAAAAGGAGCCTGGCAGGCTACTGTCCATGGGGTCACAAAGAGTTGCACACGACTGAGCCACTAACACTATTACTACTATGTCTATCATAGTAAGACATGCTAGTAAGTGCTTATAAACTTGAACAATGACATGGATAAGGTTGTCTTCTTGAACTTACCTGGCATGCGTCCGCTCCACCTTGAGGTAGTCCAGCACATAGCATTCGAGACAGGACGGCTCCATTATAACCAGCTGGTGCATTACATACATTATTACTTATTATATTGACCTGTGCTTGTTCTAGATCTTGAACTGTGCTGCCTGTTAAGTATAAAGGGAGAAAGAAAATGGATTTCAGGTTAGATGTATTAATGACACTATGGTGAATATAGGAAGGAATATTTGTACTCCAAATATATCTCTTATTCAGCAAAGAAGGCTACTGAAGTTGTCCTAGAAGTCTTTTCCTTAGCAATGATTTCTGCATTAGAGACGGATAACCCCTTTACATACATCGGTATCTTTGTTTTGTTTGTTTTATTTTAGCTTTGTGATAGAGTGCCCCTTAGACCTTAAGGGAAAAGCATCTGCTTCCTTAAAATAGATTAGTAGAATCTGAAATATCCACTGAGTGACTCTGAATTAGAAAATTACACATTGAGTAACCTTTAATCTAGTAACAAAAGAGTAACCAACCTGGTTTTAAGGCTAAAGAATGAATTTACTGCATATTGATGTTCCTTCACTATGGCATTGCCATTTTTTCTTATTGGCACAAATTTTATCTATTATACCGAATTACTCTGGGCCATGAAAATACAATGAACTTTTTTTTAAGACAATGAGGCTTTTGTTTTATTCCTTGGAGAGATGGTCTATGATGTGGGTAGAAACATGAATGCATTGTTAATTCTACCGTTCCACTCCCTAGCCGACACCCTTGTTTTCCCCTTGGTCATATTTGCTCTTTCATGTCATCCTTATTTTTTATCTGATTTTATTCACTTCAAAAACAAGTGTGAAAAACACTTGTGTACACACAGAATTTCTTGCTGTAAAGGCAGGATTTGATTTCATTTCAGAATAACTTAAATGGCTGGTAATACCTTAAAGGTTGTTAAAACCCTTCAGTTCAGTTCAATTCAGTCACTCAGTCGTGTCCGACTCTTTGCGACCCCATGAATCGCAGCACGCCAGGCCTCCCTGTCCATCACCAACTCCCGGAGTCTACCCAAACCCATGTCCATGGAGTCGGTGATGCCATCCAACCATCTTATCCTCTGTCGTCCCCTTTTCCTCCTGCCCCCAATCCTACCCAGCATTAGGGTCTTTTCCAATGAGTCAACCCTTCGCATGAGGTGGCCAAAGTATTGGAGTTTCAGCTTCAACATCAGTCCTTCCAATGAACACCCAGGATTGATCTCTTTTAGGATGGATTGATTGGATCTCCTTGCAGTCCAAGGGACTCTCAAGAGTCTTCTCCAACACCACAGTTCAAAAGCATCAATTCTTTGGCGCTCAGATTTCTTCACCGTCCAACTCTCACATCCATACATGACCACTGGAAAAACCATAGCCTTGACTAGACGGACTTTTGTTGGCAAAGTAATGTCTGTGCTTTTCAATATGCTCTCTAGGTTGGCCATAACCTTCCTTCCAAGCACTAAGTGTCTTTTAATTTCATGGCTGCAATCACCATCTGCAGTGATTCTGGAGCCCAAAAAAATAAAGTCTGACACTGTTTCCACTGTTTCCCCATCTATTTCCCATGAAGTGATGGGACCAGATGCCATGATCTTAGTTTTCTGAACGTTGAGCTTTAAGCCAACTTGTTCACTCTCCTCTTTCACCTTCATCAAGAGGCTCTTTAGTTCTTCACTTTCTGCCATAAGGGTGGTGTCATCCGCATATCTGAGGTTATTGATATTTCTCCCGGAAATCTTGATTCCAGCTTGTGTTTCTTCCAGCCCAGCATTTCTCATGATGTACTCTGCATATAAGTTAAATAAGCAGGGTGACAATATACAGCCTTGACGTACTCCTTTTCCTATTAGGAACCAGTCTGTTGTTCCATGTCCAGTTCTAACTGTTGCTTCCTGACCTGCATACAGGCTTAGAGGATACCTATCCAAATTCTATCTCAAATTTTTAAAATTTTCCTTTTAGGGGAGCCACTTGAGTCCTTATAGAGTCTCTGGATCATTGAAGAACTCAGATTTCTTCATTACTTCCTTTCACATTTCCTTGTTACTCTATTTGAGAATTCCCTATAGTTTCTAGGGACAGCACTTTGCTTTGCTGAGGGAACCCTTGTTAGAGCTTAGGATGATCAAACTGTAGGATGGTCCTCTCTGTAGAACCTGCCTTTAAGATGTCCCTTGGCTAGAAAAAAATGCATAGTGGCAAGTACCAGGAGGTATTGCTGTTGTCTTTGTTTTTATTTTTCCTGAGATACTTACCGCTATAACTCTGAGAGCCCCATCCTGTTACATAAGCAGTGGAACCAGGTGAAATGGCCTGGTTAGCCTCTGGGAGACACACGGTGTGAATGTATCTGTTAAAGGTGACTTCTTTGTCAAGTTGTACAAGTGCAATATCGTTTTCATGAGTTTCAGGTTTATAATTGTCATGCATTAAAATAGACCTTACTGCTACTCTCTGTTGAGGAGATGTTGTGGAAGCACCAAAGCTGGCAATCCATTGACGAGGATCAGAGTAGCTAAAAAATATGAAAACATGCTATTTGAATAGAGAACTTGTGAGAATTTCAAATGTTTGAATTTTGCATTTGTCATCCAGCCCTGCCCGCCCCGCCCCCCTCCTCCTCAATCTAGGAACTATTTGATCGACATTTCTTTGGGATATATTTCTGTAATTCTTTACTGGCACAATGATCATTGGTTTAAAGAAACATAGAAATGCTTTAGCAAACATATCCTGGGGTGATGAACATCCTGGTGTTCTGTTATTCCAATGAGGATATCCTGGTACTTTGATGAACACTAGTATAGCAAAACTTTTCTTTGATTTCTCCCTTATCTACATTCTTCCATTCAAGCAACTAAGAAGTCTGAAACAATGTTCACTTTAGTTTTAACTGATTCCTTCTGTTATTTTTTCCTTTCCTTTAGGCAGAAGCTCCATTTAAATAGTAGTGATGAAGGAGCTCCTTGTCTTATCAGTGGGTAAATGATTTTTCTGTACTAAATATGTTGCTTATTGAAGATTTTGGTGCGTATGTTTGTGTGTATGAATACAGAGAGAGACAGAGCACTAATATATACAAAATGTAAAGCATTATCTTTATGATACAGGAATAGGGACTTTTTGCCAAACTCCAAAAATACAAACCGAACAGTTAAGAAGAATGAATTTTATGAAATCAATATTAAGTGTGCCATACATAGAGCACAAACTAATGGTTACTAGGGGGAGAAAGAGGGGGAGGCACAAGATAAGGCAGGGGATTAAGAACTATAAACAGTTATGTATAAAATAAATAAACTATAAGGATATATTGTACAACACAGGGAATGTAACCAATATTTTATAATGAATGGAGTATAGCCTTTAAAAACTGTGAATTACTATGTTGTGCAACTATAACATATAATATTGTACATCATCTATACTTCAATAAAAAGGTCTGTAACGTTGAAAAAGCAAATCAATTAAAAAGTATATAAAACTAAAAACAAAATTAACTGCACCATAGATATATTTATCAGATGAATGAAAAACCATGAGAAAATACTTGCAATGTTTAACATCTAAAATTTTTGTAGGATAAACAGAATCTACAAACCAACAATAAATGGAAACAGAAACATTATAAAATGAACAAAAAATATTAATAGGCATTTATGGGAGGAGAAGCCCAAACAGCCAGTAGACATGAAAAATACTCAAACTCACTAATAAGTGGAGAAGTGGAAATTATAACAGTAATGAGCATCTAATGTATATTCATAAGAATGAAAAAAATTGAAAAAGAACAATACTGTGTTGGTGAGAAAGAAGTTCAAACTCTTTTGCATTAAATGTGAAGATACAAAACTCTGGAAAGCACTTCAATGTATTTAGCACACTGTATATATACTTCTGGGTACATGTGTCGGAGAAATTCTTGAAGGTTTATTTGTTGTTGTTCAGTTGCTCAGTCATGTCTGACTCTTTGTGACTCCATGAACTGCAGCATGCCAGGCTTCCCTGTCCTTCGCCGTCTCTTGGAGTTTGATTAAGCTCATGTCCACGGAGTCGGTGATGCCGTCCAACCATCTCGTCCTCTGTCGTCCCCCTCTCCTCCTGCATTCAGTCTTTCCCGGCATCCGGGTCTTTTCCAGTGAGTCGGCTCTTTGCATCAGGTGACCAAAGTATTGGGGAGCTTCAGCTTCAGCGTCAGTTCTTCCAATGAAAATTCAGGGTTGATCTCCTTTAGGATTGACTGATGTGATCTCCTTGCAGTCCAAGGGACTCTCAAGAGTCCTCTCCAACACCACAGTTCAAAAACATCAATTCTTTGGCACTGAGTCTTCTTTATGGTCCAACTCTCACATCAATACATGACTACTGGAAAAACCATAGCTTTGACTATATGGACCTTTGTTGGCAGTGATGTCTCTGCTTTTTAATATGCTGTCTAGGTTTGAATTCCAAGGAGCAACTGTCTTTTAATTTCATTGCTGCAGTCACCATCTGCAGTGATATGATGAAGGTTTATAGAGAGGCATATATGCAGGCATGAGAAAAAGTTGTTTGGGCTGCAATCTGTGGCAGCGGGAAGTTGGTGCAGCCTAGCTGGATGAAGGGATATGGTGGATGCAGTTGTGGACCAGACTAAAATTGCCAGGGTTGAGCAAAAACATTAAGGGACAATATGAGACTTATACACAGTGTTACTCATATAAATTAAAGAAACACACACACAAACTAAAGGTTTTACAGATAATTGCATATTTAAAGACACATGTCAAGTATTTGGGTGAGGCCTATGGGGGCAGGGAAGGCACTAGAATTGGAATTCAGGTATGACAGGAGAAAAATAAAATGAGAGAAAATGTCTTATACAAACTGATGAAAATAAGGTTCTGTGAATTGGAAGCTGATAAATTCAACATGCTTTGAAGGTTGAATAAAAACAAAATGTAACCAAATAATTTGACAGTTTTGTAGAGTTTTGATAGTGGAGTTATATGAAAAATAGAAATTATATATATTATCCAGGAGATACTTTTATGAGGTATAGCAATTTGCAAAAGAGTAAGTGCTAGTTAGAAATTCTAAAGAAAAAATATTTGAAAACAAGCAAATACATGGATTTTTTTACACTAAACTTCTTTTACTCAGGTCGTTTTAGTGAAGATGCCAAAAGGCACTCTTCTCTGTCTGCCTCTCTCCCACCCTTCTTTTCCTTTCTTTCAGCAAGTTTTGGAGCATTGAATTTATATATGAACCTTACATGTGTTGCACATTGGCAGTGTTATTCTGGGCAAGTTACTTAATATCTCTAGTACTATGTGATTGATTGATACCTTCTAACACAGACCTAAGTATTCACTGAGACAACTAGGGCATGCTAAGATGGATAGGGAACTGCAGTCTTACCTTCTGAAGCAGTGAGCTGCTGACAGGATCCACGTGTTACTGATCAAGGCTCCTCCGCAGCGGTGAGAACCGCTCCACTGTAGACTGACTTGCCATGGCCAGTCTCCTTCCTCAGCTTTAGTGCCTCCTATGATTCTCTCCTCAGACAAGGTTATCAGGTCCGAGCGGACCCCACATTCTAATGGGAAAGGGAAGTAATGCACTAGGAAGATCATGATGCTTACATCTGGGAGATGCTGTAAGAGTTTCACCATAATTTATGACTTTTATGTCTTTTATGTGTTCTTTCTCAGGACATGCTAGGCTTTCCAAAAGCATGATCAATACGTTATACTTTTAGAATACTTATCTGACTGTTACCTATAGACTTCATTTTAGAGAACATTTCTGAACTTGACTGTCATGGAGGCTTCAAATTGTGGAGCAGATTCAAAGTTCTTTGGAATTCGTCATGAGTGGGGGTTCAGGTAGGTCAGTGCTAGAGGAACTAGCTGAGGCCACAGGTTCCCTGGGGAATATCCATCTTCTTAATAGCCTTGCTACTCAAAGTGTGGTCTGTGGACCTGCAACATGAGTGTCCCCAAAGAGCTTGATAGAAATATTGGCTCTGTGTGGAAACAACCTAAGTGATTATCAGTACATGTGTGGATTAAGAAATAATGGTATATATGCACATAGAAACATGTGCACACATTAGAATTTTTTTCAGCCTTAAAAAGGAAGGAAATCCTGTCACTTGCAACAATATGGATGAAACTGTAGGGTATTGTCCTAAGGAAATAAGCCAGACAAAGGCAAATACTGCATGGTATCACTTCTATGTGGAAATGAAAAAATAATTAAACTCCTAGAAACAGTAGAAAGTGGTTGCCAGGGTGTATGGGAAATGGGAAGAGTTTGGTTAAAGGATATAAACTTGCAGATATAAGCTGAATAAGGTTTGAGAATCAAATGTATAACATTATGACTATGTCTGACGGTACTATATTATATAATTGAAATTTGCTAGAGAGTAGAACTTTAATGTTCTTGCCAAAAAAAAGGGAGGGAGGTAATAAATACATGAGATGATGAATGTGTTAATTAGCTAGATAAGGGAACTCTTTTCATAATATATACATATATCAAATCATGACATTGTACACTTTAAGTATATTACAATTTTATATGTCAGCTGTACCCCAATAAAGATGAACAACAACAAAAAGAAATGTTGACTGTCAGACCCACTTTAGGGAACAAATCAAAAATTGCATTTGTCCTCCAACTTTACTAAGGAATTGACAAATAAAATTGTATATATTTAAAGTGTACAATGTGATGATATGATATACAAATACACTGCAGAATGATTACCAAGTTCAAGATAATTAACACATCTAACACCTCACACATGCATGCATGTGCATGTCATTTAGTTGTGTCCAACTCTTTGTGACCCTATGGACTGTAGCCCGCCAGACTCCTCTGTCCATGGGATTTTCCAGGCAAAAATACTGGTGTAGGTTGTCATTTCCTCCTCCAGGGGGTCTTCCTGACCTAGGGATTGAACCCAGGTCTCCTGCATCTTTGCACTGGCAGGTGGATTCTTTACCACTGAGTCACTTGGGAAGCCCACAACACCTAACACAGTTAACTCATTTTTGTGTGTATGTTTGATGAGAATACTTATGACCTACTCTCAGCAGCTTTCAAGTGTATAGTACCATATTACTAACGAGAGTCACCAAGCCATACATTAGGTTCACAGAACTTCTTAGCAGCTGCATTTAACAAGTGATTCATGTGCACAGTGACGTTAGAGGGAAACTGCTCTTATCATGAAGACTGTAGTGATAATGCAATTCATCACGGACTACCCAGTCCACATCCCTAACTGACTCTATTTTACCAAATGGGTCCTAGAAAAGGAATTACTTTAGGTCCACAGAATATTCTCAAGGGTGATTGAGGGTTTTTATGTATCTAGATTAGGTTTATTTAAACATCTTAAGAAAGCCCATGACACTCCTGTGGCCAAAGCTGAAATGCGCTGGAGTGGGCTTGATCACTCAACTCCTACTTTCATGATTTATTTCCTCTTGGTTAGTATGTTACTAAGAAATTAGAGGTAAATCACCTTGAAAAATTTCTGTTGCTGAACCAGCTCTAAGGTAAGTGATATTACTTCAATAGGATGCCATCCAAAGGCATTTATTTTCTAACAGATCTCCCAGATAGAGGAGGAATAGACTTCTATTAAGAATACAAATGGCATATAGGTCCTTTGCTGCATACTCCAAGAAAGTTCTCTAGTAAATTATTTTGTCCATGGAATTCTGCAGGCAAGAATACTGGAGTGGGTTGCCATTCCCTTCTCCAGGAGATCTTCTTGACCCAGAGATCGAACCTGGGTCTCCCACTTACAAGCGGATTCTTTACCATCTGAGCCACCAGGGAAGCCCCTAGTAAATTATTTAAGCACATCCTAATAAAAAGGAAGCATTAATTATTAAAGTAAATATACATGAAGTTTGAAAACACCCATAGAGGAAGAGTTAACTTATAATATCACTTAAGTGTCTGAGATAGGCCAGCTATCAAGATATATTAAACTAATTTCTAACAACATGTTATCAGCCCAAGGAGCAAACTACTCTTTTCTAGGGGTTATATGTCTGCTCTCCTAGCCTGAGAGTATATATAATTACATTGGAAAGCCCTGACTTTTCTGTTATGTTATAGACATAAAACTGATAATGCTTTTTGTAATTTTTTATTATACTATATGATTAACTTAAATCTATCACAAAGCAAACTATTCTGGTAGTTAGGAAAAGCCATATAAATGGTGCAGCCAAATGTAATTTGCAAATCTGCTAAAATGCTACCATAGAATCAGGGCTGGAAAAACTTCCCAAAGCTGCCAAGAAAACTTTAATGTGACCAAACTTGATACAGAGTGGGTGGAATGGCACTGATACTTCTTCCTCCTTCTAAAAATAGGAGAAAACTTAAACATCACTTCATAGCCCAATGAGGTCAGCAGTGTCTAATCTCAACAACAACCTACATGAATAAACTAAGAATACCAATACCATCTCAATAGACACTTCCTTGGCAAAGAGTACAAATCACTTGAACATTTACTCTTGTTATTTTGGTAAACCACATATACAAAATAATTTAAAATCTTACCTCGAGTGAACAATTGTACTGTATCCTGGCCAGTTATTGCTAGTGTTAAAAAAAGAGCGGGAGTCAGATCAATACAAAAAAGACTGTATATCATTTCACGTTAATATCTTAAAGTGTAGTCCTCAGACAACCATAATCAGAATCATTTGTAGAACTGCTAAATTTAGATTCCTAGGCTCCACCCCATACACGCTAAGAGAATCTGAGTCACAGGCTCCAAAAAACTGCGTTTATTATCTTGCCGCAATTTGTCATTAATCGCACTAAAGTTTGTGTATTAACTTCTCATCAAACAGTTAAAAGATATTTAAAAGACATTTCTGTTCTCAAGTCACTCAGTTTACTTGGGAAAACAGAAACATAGTCATTGAGATACAAAGTGATAAATTCTCAAATATAAATTAATTTTTAACTTATTCAAATCTATATATATATATATACATACGTATAACTATATCTGTATTCCTCGACTGATATTATTTGTAGTACTGCAGGTATAATAAAACATAGGTAGTTTGCTCTCACATAATTTATAGAAAGAAATTAATTAAGGAATCATTCAAATAAATTTAAATGCAAAGTAGAGAGGAGAAAGGAGAGCATTACTACTAATGCTGTCTGATTCACAGATGTTATCATGGTGAAAATAATATTTGAATTGTATTTTGAATACCTAAAAGCAATTTTTCAGGCAGCCAAGAGGTGAGAGGCATTCCAGGTGAAAGGTATAGTGGCACAAATGCGTGAAGATATAAGATGTTTGTGGAGCAATGAAGTCACTAGAGATAATATAAATGTTGCATGCAGGAGAGTGATGGGAGAGCACAGAAAGAAACTGTGTTGGTACCAGACACTGAAGGTCTATCTATTCCAGTTTAATTTCTGCTTACAGAGCTGTTTCCTCTGAATGTCCTACAGCCATCTCAAACTCAACGTCACCAAATTTTAGCCCCAATTTACTACTTCCCTGGTGGCTCAGATGATAAAGAATCTGCCTGCAATGCTAGAGACCTAGGTTTAATCCTTGGGTTGGAAAGATCCCCTGGAGAAGAGAATGACAACCCACTCTGATATCCTTGCCTGGAAAATCCCATGGGTAGAGGAGCCCAGTGGGCTATGGTCCATGAGGTCTCAAAGAGTTGCACACGACTGAGCCACTAACACACACACACACTTAGTAAGTGACATCCCTTCCACCAATAGCTAGAAATCTGAAATGGTCTCTAACTCTTTTCTCATCATTTCCCACATCTTATTGGCTTCCGGATTTTGTACCTTCTAGCATCTAACTATCCTTTGAATTAGCCCCATCTTTCCCATCCCTTTAGCTACTACTTGAGTACATGCTTTCATCATTCGACACCTATACTCTTTTTTTTTTTTTTTGACACCTTTACTTTTAACAATAGCCTTCATGCTGCCTATATGCCCTGGACAATTATCTATCTTTTCTGAGTAGGGACAATAGAAGGATCTATAGTATGTGGTTGTTGTGGGAATTAAACAAACTTGAATGAGCATCAGCAAGTCAGGAAGGACACAACTACCCACAGAGCTGGAGCAGTGTCTTGGAGGTCCTTGCTGTGCTAAGCATCATCTCTGTAGCTTCAGGGTCAGGAGATGGGGGTCCAGGATAGGGATGGGAGAATTTGGAGGGGTTGGGGAGGTAACTTTGTGGGCCTGGTGTAGTGGTTATTTGCCAACAGATAGAAAAGAATTTCACTGTTTTAACCACTCGTAAAATTATAAAAAGTGCATGCTGATTAACTACTAGTCCAATGTGGGAGTCATCAAAACTCCTTAATCTGGAGCTTATTATGAGGTGAATCATAGTTTCTTAAGATAGTAGTACATGACAAAGTTGGAGGACTGTCTATACATGAATTGAGTAATTTTTTTTTAAAGTTATATGACAAGTATTAATAGAGTACTTATTATGTACTAGATACTGAGTAAGAGAAGTAAGGAGGATTAACAAGGCAGATTGATTCTTGCCTTCAGAAAACTTACAGAGTAGGATGAAGACAATACAAACTCATGGGAACAAGTTTGTAGTTTTGATTATGATAAATGCTGTGAAGGAAAATGAAGATGTCTGTGACAGAGGTAAACAATTTAGTAGTGGAAGTCAGAAAAGGCTTACGTTAGAAAGAAATGATCCAGATGATACTTGACAGATGCAAGGGAGTGATGTAGCAAGTGTTATAAGAAACTGGACCAATGTACGCAAAGGCTTGAGGCAGGAAGGAGAGAATCTTTGCAGATGGAGAAAGTAAAGGTGTGGCCAGATTGTGGTAAATGAGGAAGAGACTAGCATAATAAATGGCTGCAGGGTTAAGCATGAATGAGATCATACAGTGCTTTAAATGAGATCACTATATCATTTATTGTCCAAATCAGAACATGTAAAAGGTAATACTAATAAGGGTCCTTAGACAATTGACATGGTCCCCATTACTGTCCTGAGTAAATCAGGAAATATGGTATTCTGCTTACAGGTGGTGTTTTTGTTTCATTTTGTGGGAATACATGGGAGAATTTTAAGCAAGATTGCATTTATATTTTGAAATATTTCCTTGATCAATATGTGGACAATACATTGGAAGGGCTGTGAAAGTAAAGAGGGAGTGTAGCTTGGAGGCTAGTGCAAAGTAATAAATGATGTTGGCTTGGACCACAGTGATCACAATAGGGATGGAAAGCAATGGAGCTAGAATTCCATTCCAGGCAGAAGTAATGTGGATTTTCAGAGAGGAGATAGAGATATTGTTATATCTTCTAATTTCCTTCTTTATTCTACAAGTATTTACCAGACACCTTCCAATTACATACTCTTTTCTCAGTGAGGTGGATCCTAAATTAAACTGTTCTCTGACCTTGAACAGCTATTTACCATTCTTATAACATACCTACAAATTGAATATCTGACAGCAATGTCCCTCATAAAGAGTATTGAGAGGGGAAAAATAATAAAGAATTTTTAGCAAATAAAAGTTACGATATGAATATGATTCTTTAAAACATCAGAATATTTTATATTAGAGAACTATATATTACATTTAACTTCATAGTAAGTTGTTTTCACAAAATTTAATTCAGGAAAAAAGAGTCCCTCATTAAATAAAACATGAATTAGAACTTGTAGAGGGATACACTGAAATGAAATGGTATGTAAAAAAAAATGATACTTGCATATTAACTGAGTTGGATTCATTGGCAAGTTTTCAGAGTTATTCGGCATTTGTTGTAAAATAGACTCAATTCTGCTTTTCATTGATGCTTCATTGTTTCTTCTGGTGAATGTGAATTTCATGATAATATCTGCTATCACGTCATTGCCACTTTGCCTGAATAACCATAAAAATATTTTTAAGTGTACAATTATGATAATTTTCTGTTCTTTTCACATCTTCTTGATTAAGCATTTAAAAAATTACTTCAGAAATTTAGCATTATAAGAGATTCACACACAGTGTTTGTATATGTAATGATATATCACAATGGTATCCTACAAACACTTGATTTCAGTGCATAGGACACTGTACCCACCATTCAGGATAGCTTGTTTTTGAAGTCAGAATGCCAGTGTTTGAACACCATCTCTACCATTTACTGTTGGACTTTAGGTGTTTTTTTTGTTTCTTCTTAACCTATGTCTGTCTCCTCACATTAAAATGGGTTATCAAGAAGGTTATATGAGTTAATATATGTAAAACGTTTGGGAAGAGTACATAGCATACAATAGGAGTCCAGAAATAGACTCATAGACATGTATAACAATATATTATAGAAGTAGTATCACAAATCTGAAGGAAAATAACTCGTGCAAGAAATCTCTGCTTATACCACACACAAACAAAGCATTTCAATATGAACAGCACAAATTTAAAACTTACAAGCAGATATGAGAGAATGTCTTTATATATAGGAGAAGGAAGGGATTCTTAAATAAGACATTTTGCAACTGATATTCTACAACAAAAGATGCCATAAACAAACTGTAAAGATAAGCTATAGACAGGGAGAATATATTCAGAACTCAAGATAAGAAATGTTTGGTGACTCCTATAAACACAGAACACCTACAGATTAATAAGGAAAAGATAAACAATAGAAAAACAATTGAAAGAAGAGGGACCTTTGGTGAAAGATAAACATGTAAATGATGAAACAGGATTCTGTTTATATATCAGTTATTTGATCTTAAAAACAACTCAGTCTAAGAGTCATATCCTTTCTTCTTGGAAACTGTGAGTAACAAGCTGTCTTTTCAGAAGTCATCATCTGATTTTTTGGCCTTATTATACCTCAAATTTTCTGATAATATAGTATATTTTTTAAAAAAATAAATTAATATTTAAGTATAGCTGGTTTATAATGTTATGCCAATCTCTGCTGTACAGCAAAGTGACTCAGTTATATACATATATCCATTTTTTTGTATTCTTTTTCATTATAGTTTAGCACAGGATATTCAGTAGAGTTCCCTGTAACACAGTGTATTTTAAAAAATAAGGGGAAGGAGAAAGAGTGGTGTGAGTGAGTTTATAAAGTTTACTAAACTTTCCAGTATCGAGTTTGCTCCTACCATTTTTATTTCTGCGCTAGTCTTTCACTACTCTAAACGCTGGGCTGGATTAAGCACAAGCTGGAATCAAGATTGCCGGGAGAAATATCAAAAACCTCAGATATGCAGATGACACCACCCTTATGGCAGAAAGTGAAGAAGAACTAAAGAGCCTCTTGATGAAAGTGAAAGAAGAGAGTGCAAAAGTTGACTTAAAGCTCAACATTCAGAAAACTAAAATCATGGCATCTGGTCCCATCACTTCATGGCAAATCGGATGGGGAAACAGTGGAAACAGTGGCTGACTTTATTTTTCTGGGCTCCAAAATCACTGCAGATGGTGATTGCAGCCATGAAATTAAAATACACTTACTCCTTGGAAGGAAAGTTATGACCAACCTAGACAGCATATTAAAAAGCAGAGACATTATTTTGTCAACAAAGGTCCGTCTAGTCAAAGCTATGGTTTTTCCAGTAGTCATGTATGGATGTGAGAGTTGGACAGTAAAGAAAGTTGAGCACAGAAGAATTGATGCTTCTGAACTGTGGTGTTGGAGAAGACTCTTGAGAGTCCCTTGGACTTAAAGGAGATCCAACCAATACATCCTATAGGAGATCATTCCTGGGTGTTCATTGGAAGGACTGATGTTGAAGCTGAAACTCCAATACTTTGGCCACCTTATGTGAAGAGCTGAATCATTTGAAAAGACCCTGATGCTGGGAAAGATTGAGGGCAGGAGGAGAAGGGGACAACAGAGGATGAGATGGTTCGATGGCATCACCGACTCAATGGACATGAGTTTGGGTAAACTCCGGGAGTTGGTGATGGACAGGGAGGCATGGGTGCTGTAATTCATGGTGTCGCAAAGAGTTGGACACGACTGAGTGACTGAACTGAACTGATCTGATTTTGTTCTTTACTCACCAGTCCCACTAGACTGCTTTCAGTTTTTCACTCTTTTTAACATCAAAAACCTCATATATAAGCTATTCCTTCTTCCTGAAATACACATAAACACACTCACACCACTTTTTCCCCTTCCTCTTCTGTTTTAAAATATATTGTGTTACACATGTACATATATGCACATATAGTGTTATATATACAGACATAATATATGTTTATATATCATAGGGGTAAGGAGTGGCAGTTAGAAGAACTTTAAGCAAATACTATGTTTAGCTTTATCATTTCAAAAAAATCTTACTGGCTGCTATGTAAAATGTGGAATGCAGCAAGACTAGAGGAGAGGAGATTCATTAGGAGGTGGTGCAAGTCCAGAAGAGAGATGACTGAGGACAGTGTGTTTGAAGTTACGGATCTTAAACATTTTAAGAAATAGAACTGTGAAGATTAGATGATTGGATGTATGGGTTGAGGGAGAGACAGGAATTAAGGATAACTCTCATATTTCTTTCTTGAGCAACTAGGTTGAAGGTGACACCACTGACAGATGTAGGCAACACTAAATGAGTAACATATTTGATTGGGGACAGAGGATATGTTCAGGTCTGGATGTATTAAAGTTGTGTTATCTGCAAGATAGCTATATTATGATATCAAGTAGATGGCTGTATACGTTCACATCTTGAGATGAGAAAAGAGGTCTGGCCCCAGAGATACAACTTTGATAATAAGTAGCATATAGGGGGCTCATTCATTTCAGTCGCTCAGTCATGTCCAACTCTTTGTGACCCCATGGACTGCAGCACGCCAGACCTCCCTGTCCATCACCAACTCCTGGAGTTTACTCAGACTCATGTCCATTGAGTCGGTGATGCCATCCAACCATCTCATCCTGTTGTCCCCTTCTCCTCCTGCCTTCAATCTTTCCCAGCATAGTGGGCAGGGAAGCCTCTAAAAGGAGCTTCAGTGTGATGAGAGGCTTACTGCACAGTCAGACATTTGAGGAATGTGAAAAGAAAGAGTAAGAGCTAACAAAGAAAACTGAGAAGAAATAACTGAGAAGTAAAAGGAAAATCAGAGTGTAGAGAGTCAAAGAAACCAAGGGATGGCACTATGTCAAAACAGAATAAAAGCTCAACAGTGCTAAATTCTGTTGAGAGGTTCAAGAAAAGGACTGATACAGTTTTTTTGGAATTTGTGATTCAAATGTCATTGTTGAACTTGGGAAGAACAATTGGTATTTTGTGTTGAGATCAGAAGCCAGAGGGCAGTGGATTGAGCAGTAAGTGGGAAGTGAACAAAAGGAAAAAAAAATACAGATTCATTTCTACAAGTATTGCCAGCTAGCGGCTAGTACAGAGACTTACTCAAGAAAGTACTAAGGTGAATGTGCACTGAGCTGACCAAAATGCATTTTGAAGCATACTTTTCCCATGAATTCTTCTTACTTCTTGAGCTCCTCAGCAAAACTTAACTGACCAGAGCACCATGCTTGTACTTAACTAGGTGACTCTACCAAGAATAAGAAAAATTAATCTTTTTGTGGTGTTAGTATTTGAGAAAGAATTAGTATAATTTTTCTTTCTTCTGAAGAATTTTTGTACGTTATTTGAAGGACTGAGCAGTGTGGACATTTGAGACGTTTGTGGTAGGGCCAGTCACTTTTATTTTCACTTCAGTAAGGGTAACTATTTTAGTTGGGAGAGATATCACATCACATCACAAAAATAGGTCTGTATTCCATTCAGGTAGGAATGGAAAATAATAAATATGCAGACTGCTACTTCCCCTATTACATCGCAGGCATGTCTGTATCTGGCCACAGCATCCTTTAAAACATTCCAGGGAGACAAAAACTGAAAAGCCACTTTTGATGTTGGTTTAGCATTCCGATCTTGGTTGAATATGCCCAGGATCACGGCATTGCACATCTCCACAAAGCACTGTTTACACGGACTGCATTGTGAATAGTATCCCCTGAATATATAAATAGCCTTGTTACTGTACTGTCACCCAACTGTCTTCCTCTTCCCATGAAGAATTGAAGTAACAGTCATTTACATTACTAGGTATATAGACCATATGTGATACTTTGACATTGTTTTTAAGCTGCTCATGATACTATTTTCATGATATTGCAACACATTGTATGAATGTCTCTTTCATTATCTATGCTATGAACAAAGTCAAATGAAGCAAATTGTATCTAGGTTTATATATATATTGTAGTTCCACTTACCTCAGTTTGACAACATGAGCTTTGATGAACTGATTTTTTAAATCTGACTCTTTGAATGTTCTAGTAATCTGTAGAAAGGGAAAAAAAAAACAACTTTCTGTAATTACAGTTCTTTCTCTCCTTCCTGTTTCCAACACTGAAACATGGGACTATGTTAATGAGGAATACAGACTGGAGTTATTTTAGTTCGATTTAGTTCAGAACACCTGGAATCAATTTAGGCAGGCTAAAAACCTCTGAAGCAGTGTCTGTTTCTTCATCTATTACACAAAGATAATAATGGACAGGATGCATCTTCACTAGAAGCCATTCTAAACACAGTAGACATTTTGCTCAATGAGAGCCCATGTTATGTGATTTTGTGGCTGTTCCTAAAGAGGTTGGGGCATGAGCCAACCCAACACTATACAACTTACATTGTGATCCTGCAACAACTGTTCTTAAATAGGTTAAAACCAGATTAAAATGAGTAGCAATGGAGAGCCTGGTCAGAAGGAGGAAGGGAAATAAAGGACAGTCTTTTCCTTATTGTTTCTGATTAATGCCTGAACATCTTAAGTTATTTTTAACATTAGTTGTTATTTCCTGACCTAACTTTAACCTTCCCCCTGAATCATTGCTCTGTGCCAGCAAGGATGGTTCTCTTGAGGTATAAGGTTTAGCTTCACAGAGAACTAGTGGTGATTCTGTGACTGGAACAGTTCTACCAAGATGCAGGGTGAGATGTACTGCTACTGCTGCTAAGTCGCTTCAGTCGTGTCTGACTCTGTGCGACCCCATAGACGGCAGTCCCACCAGGCTCCGCCATCCCTGGGATTCTCCAGGCAAGAATACTGGAGTGGGTTGCCATTTCCTTCTCCAGTGCATGAAAGGGAAAAGTGAAAGTGAAGTAGCTCAGTCGTGTCCGACTCTTAGCGACCCCATGGACTGTCCATCGTATTGCGGAGTGGATTCTATTGGTTAGTACTGTGAGATTGGACCAAGATTGAGGTGAACGTGAAGAAGTTCAAATGGGGAAATTAAGTAGCATGCTGAATATTATATTAAGCCAGGATTTGAAGTCAATTCTCGAGACAGTAAAGTTTATGTAATCTCTGTCACACCATATTATATCTTATTTTATCAATATCCATTCTTTAGGCTGATATTGGACCAACCAGTTGTTAGAAAATATGATAACTTTTTTCTTTCCAGAAGTGTTGAAAATTTTTAAGAATTATAAGGCTTTTAGTTTTATCGAAATAATTTACTTTTTTAAAAATTCAAGAAGTACTAGTAAGTGTTAAGAAGAAAGCAAAAAGTCATTCAAAATTCTATGATCTAGAATTATAGGACGCTACCATTTGGTCAGCCATATTCTAGTTAACTTTGTAGAAGGATGGGTTTTAATGTGTTTGTTTATATGGTATATTGTAGGAGGTAGTTTAGTAAACTGATTTAACATTACTTGTCTTTGACAGAAGTAGAAAGAACTGACCTAAAACTGAAGGAACTGCTAAAATTTAAGTAAATGTTTCTTGTAATTATATTTCATGATTTAGTATTGTACCAGCACAGGCTAGACTTGACCAAAGGGTTAAAAATCCACTTTAATTATTACATTTTTGCTATGTGGAAAATATTGAGGTAATTTGGTGAAGATAATAAGCAACATAAAGAAAGTTGATTAACTGGCTGATATCCATATACGAGGATAAAAGAAGGAGCCTATGGATAAGATTCTGTATTTCATAGAGAACATGCAAATTTTATGGACTCTTTCATTAGAACTTATCAAATGCTTGGTAGAAAATCAGTGAGCAGATGTTTGAATAGGAAGACAATGGGCTAGGTGGGAAGTGTATACACAGGGTATACAGAGAGAAGCTAGCTTGCTCTGGGAACTTGAATGAATCTTGTAACCTTTCTTCCTCTCATTATCTTCATCTGTAAGAGGAGAACAGTCCAAAATGTGTTTAAAAAATTGATCTGTGCACAGTTGGCTGCTGCAACACCTAGAGGCTATGCATCTACTTTCAGTGAACAACCTTTTGTCCTTTTCTCCTCCCTTCAAAAGTATTATTTGTTTAATGGGTCAGATGAGTTTGTTTTCACACTTCTTTGATTTTGGAACATGTATTATTGACCCTTTTATTACAATGGGCAAAAATTAAGCAAACAATGAAAAAAGAACTATTTTATGTTTCTCTCCTGGTTGACAATACTATCTTTGAAATATAGAATAACCTTGGATCCTTAAACCTCAGTAATATTCATAATTGATAAGAATTGAAGTGAGATATGGATTATTGAGGTAAATTCTAGCAAAGTACCATCATTAACCTGTTAACAGATGAAGTCACATGAAGGATAAAACATTATACATATTATGCCTACAATTGTTGCATATTTTTCATCTTGAGGGTGAAAAGATCTTGTTAGCTATCCCAAGAAGGTAAATCACTATCTTATTTTCAATACCTTCTTATTTGATGGAGCTTTTGTTTTCTTTTCTCTTTTAATCTTCTAAAAAGTATATTGATTTACTGAAGACATTGCTTTACCTGGCAGTGTGGCTCTAGCCAGGAATAGAAGAGTGTAAGTTCTTATATTACCTAACTAACTGTTCATTTACTTGTTCATTATTGTGCATGTATATTAATTGAGATCTTAAAGAGAAATCAGAGTTAGCTGGTTGAAGAGGAAGGAAACAGCTACACAAGTAGAGTGAATGGCACATGAAAAACCCTTAGGTGGGAACAAATACTTTGTGTTTAAGGAATGAAAGGGCAAGGCAATTGTAGCATAGAAAGCAAGGAGGCTAGAGTGATAGAAAGACCAGACCATGAAAGTCTTGTTAGTGTGTGAAGCATTTAGTCTTTATCTTAAATAATGGGAAGTCTCTGAAGTGTTTTAAAGAAGAGATTAATAAAATCAGATTTGCAATTTGAGAACAGTTTCTCTGGCTGCATCTGGATAAACAATTTGAGGTACAAAATAAGACAGATTAGTTATGGTGCTATTTTGGTACTTCACTGTAGAGGTGATGGCCTGGATAGATACGGTGGTAGTAGATATGGAGGGAAATGAATGGATTTGAGGGAAAGAATAGGGGATAAAACCTATAGACTGGGTATTTGGAATGATAGCAGTATATCAAAGATGAGTTTTAGGGTTTGGGTTTTGAAAACAATAAATAGCATTTTAATTAATGGGGATAGAATTATTGGAAGAAGGCTAGTATGGCATGGGATGATCATGAGTTTGATTTGGGGACAAAATATATTTGAGGTGTTTTTACATGAGCCAAGTAGAGCTATTAGGCTGGCAGTTGGTTGTAAAGGTCTGAAGTACAGAAGAAAAGTTTGGGCTGGAGACAAAATGAGACATTAGTATGTAAGTGTTGGTAGAAGTTGGTCAGGATTGAGATCATCTAGAGACAGAAAACAGTGAGAGAAGAGGAGGGCATAAGTCAAAGAATTGGGGAATTTTAACATTTAATGTCAGTGTAGAGGAGGATGAAACTATAAAAGGTACAGAGGAGGAATGGCAAGAGAAGCAGGATGAGAAAAACAAGTGAATGGGCAGCATGGTGTCTTGTGCAAAAATCATGTAATCATGGGCTTTTTGAGTTAGAATGTATTATAAAAATCATCTAGTCACATGATTTTATTTTACTAATGAATGAACTGAGAACCAGGAAAGAGAAGTGAATTATTTGATATAATAGAAAGTTCTGGGGTTATTCCACTGCTCGTTAAGTATAACACTACTGACTATGGAACAAGAATAATGATGTGACTCATATTACCACTGGTGAATGGTATGATTCTTATATTTGAAATCAGGAGACCTTGGTTTGAATTTTTTTTCTAGCGCTTTCTAGTTGAATGGTCTTTGACATGTTTCTTAAGCTCACTATCTTTACTTACGCATCTATAAAAATAATATACCTATTATGAGCTGAAGGTTAGATGATATATGTAAAAGTACTTTATAAACTATAAAGCACTATATTTGAGTATTATTCAAAGTGTTTCTACAGAAGTATGAATAAGTGAGATTAACTATGGAAATCAATTGTCAAAAGAATTTCAAGGGGAATTTTTCTCTGCCAGATGTTCAATTATAAAGCCACAGTTAATAGTTTGATACTGGTACAAGAAAAGATGAGTCAGTGAAAGAGAGGGGAATACAGAAAAATAAAGGGGGAATTTAGTGTATGATAAAAATGGTACAACAAATAAATCCATTATGCTGTTTAATATACTGCTTTGGTACCACCACCTAGTTATTTTTTGGGGAAAAAGCTGGATTTCTATCTTATTACAAATAAATTACAGGTGGATTGATAATTTTGGCTTCATAAAAAATTAAATCTATTTGGCATTAAAAAATCCTAGATTATAAACAGGTTTGAAAGTCAAATTACAAGTTAGAGAAATATATGCACATGAAAAACAGGCAAATTCTGATATTCTAACAAGGAAGTAATTTTTTTCCCCAGATTTATATGAAAACACAAATGCTCCAGTAAGAAAGTGGGCAAGATCATGACCAGGAAATTCACAAATGAAATTATAAAAATGACCTATTAATATATGGAGACAGATTAAATCTTACTAGTAGTCAAAGAGATGCAAACCAAAATAATACTGAGACATCACTTCTTATCTATGTGATTAGCAGCAATGAATAAGATTTACAATGTATAATGTTAATGCTGTGGGAAAATAGCATACCTACTACAGTCACAGAAAACTAACCAATCTAATCACATGGACCACAGTCTTCTCTAACTCAATAAAACTATGAGCCATGCTGTGTAGGGCCACCCAAAACGGATGGGTCATGGTGGAGAGTTCTGACAAAATGTGGTCCACTGCAGAAGGGAATGGCCAACCACTTCAGTATTCTTGCCTTGAGAACCCCATGAACAGTATGAAAAGGCAAAAAGATAGGACACTGAAAGATGAACTCCCCAGGTCAGTAAGTGCCTGGAGATCAGTGGAGAAATAACTCCAGAAAGAATGAAGAGACGGATCCACAGCAAAAACAACACCCATTTGTGGATGTGACTGGTGATGGAAGCAAGGTCTGATGCTGTAAAGAGCAATATTGCATAGGAACCTGGAATGTTAGGTCCATGAATCAAGGCAAATTGGAAGTCATCAAACAGGAGATGGCAAGAGTCAATGTCAACATTTTAGGAATCAGCGAACTAAAATGGACTGGAGTGGGTGAATTTAACTCAGATGACCACTATATCTACTACTGTGGGCAAGAATCCCTTAGAAGAAATGGAATAGCCATCATAGTCAACAAAAGAGTCTGAAATGCGGTGCTTGGATGCAATATCAAAAACAACAGAACTATCTCTGTTCATTTCCAAGGCAAACCATTCAATATCACAGTAATCCAAGTCTATGCCCCAACCAGTAATGCTGAAGAAGCTAAAGCTAAAAGGTTTTATGAAGATCTATAAGACCTTCTAGAACTAACACCCATAAAAGATGTCCTTTTCATTATAGGGGACCTGAATGCAAAAGTAGGAAGTCAAGAAACACCTGGAGAACAGGCAAATTTGGCCTTGGAGTACAGAATGAAGCAAGGCAAAGGCTCATACAGTTTTGCCAAGAGAATGCACTGGTCATAGGAAACACCCTCTTCCAGCAACACAAGAGGAGACTCTACACATGGACATCACCAGATGGTCAACATTGACATCAGATTGATTATATTCTTTGCAACCAAAGATGGAGATGCTCTATACAGTCAGCAAAAGCAAGACTGAGAGCTGACTGTGGCTCAGATCATGAATGCCTTATGACCAAATTCAGACTTAAATTGAAGAAAGTAGGGAAAACCACTAGACCATTCAGATATTATGTAAATCAAATTCCTTACAAGTATACAGTGGAAGTGAGAAATAGATTTAAGGGACTAAATCTGATAGACAGAGTGCCTGATAAACTATGGACAGAGGTTCGTGACATTGTGCAGGAGACAGGGATCAAGACCATCCCCAAGAAAAAGAAATGCAAAAAAGCAAAATGGCTGTCTGAGGAGGCTTTACAAATAGCTGTGAAAAGAAGAGAAGCCAAAAGCAAAAGAGAAAAGGAAAGATATACCCATTTGAATGCAGAGTTCCAAAGAATAGCAAGGAGAGATAAGAAAGCCTTCCTCAGTGATTAGTGCAAAGAAATAGAGAAAACGAGAGAATGGGAAAGACTAGAGATCTAGTCAAGAAAATTAGAGATACCAAGCGAACATTTCATGCAAAGATGGACACAAAAAAGGACAGAAATGGTATGGACCTAACAGAAGCAGAAGATATTAAGAAGAGGTGGCAAGAATACATAGAAGAACTGTACAAAAAAGATCTTCATGACCCAGATAATCACGATGGAATGATCACCAACCTAGAGACAGACATTCTGGAATGCGAAGTCAAGTGGGCCTTAGAAAGCAACACTACAAACAAAGCTAGTGGAGGTGATGGAATTCCCATTGAGCTATTTCAAATCCTAAAAGTGTGAAAGTCTTAAAAGCACTGTGAAAGTGCTGCACTTGATATGCCAGCAAATTTGGAAAACTCAGCAGTGGCCACAGGATTGCAAAAGTTCAGTTTTCATTCCAATCCCTACGAAAGGCAATGCCAAAGAATGTTCAAACTACCACACAATTGCACTCATCTCACACACTAGTAAAGTAACGATCAAAATTCTCCATGCCAGGCTTCAGCAATACATGAACCGTGAACTTCCAGATGTTCAAGCTGGTTTTAGAAAAGGCAGAGGAACCAGAGATCAAATTGCCAACATCTGCTGGATCATCAAAAAAGCAAAAGAGTTCCAGAAAAACATCTATTTCTGCTTTATTGATTATGCCAAAGCCTTTGACTGTGTGGATCACAACAAACTGTGAAAAATTCTTCAAGAGATGGGAATACCAGACCATCTGACCCGCCTCTTGAGAAATCTATATGAAGGTCAGGAAGCAACAGTTAGAACTGGACATGGAACAACAGACTGGTTCCAAATAGGAAAAGTGAAGTCACTCAGTCGTGTCCGACTCTTTACGACCCCATGGACTGTAGCCTACCAGGCTCCTCTGTCCATGGGATTTTCCAGGCAAGAATACTGGAGTGGATTGCCATTTCCTTCTCCAGGAGATCTTCCCAACCCAGGGATTGAACCCAGGTCTCCCGCATTGTAGGCAGACACTTTACCGTCTGAGCCACCAGGGAAGTCTATTCCTATAAAGAATTGTCTTTTATTGTACCATCAAAAATCAGCCTTGCCAAGGCAAATAGGAAAAGGAGTACGTCAAGGCTGTATATTGTCACCCTGCTTATTTAACTTATATGCAGAGTTGCTGCTGCTACTGCTGCTGCTAAGTAGCTTCAGTCGTGTCCGACTCTGTGCGACCCCATAGATGGCAGCCCACCAGGCTCTGCCATCCCTAGGACTCTCCAGGCAAGAATACTGGAGTGGGTTGCCATTTCCTTCTCCATCATGCAAAATGCCAGGCTGGAAGAAGCCCAAGCTGGAATCAAGATTGCCGGGAGAAATATCAATAACCTCAGATATGCAGATGACACCACCCTTATGGCAGAAAGTGAAGAACTAAAGAGCCTCTTGATGAAAGTGAAGGAGGAGAGTGAAAAAGTTGGTTTAAAACTCAGCATTCAGTAAACTAAGATCATGGCATCTGTTCCATCACTTCGTGGCAAATAGATGGGGAAACAGTGGAAACAGTGGCTGACTTTATTTTTTGGGCTCCAAAATCACTGCAGATGGTGATTGCAGCCATGAAATTAAAAGACACTTACTCCTTGGAAGAAAAGTTATGACCAACCTAGATAGCATATTAAAAAGCAGAGAAATTACTTTGCCAACAAATGTCCAACCAGTCAAAGCTGTGGTTTTTCCAGTAGTCATGTATGGATGTGAGAGCTGGACTATAAAGAAAGCTGAGCACTGAAGAATTGATGCTTTTGGACTGCGGTGTTGCAGAAGACTCTTGAGAGTCCCTTGGACTTCAAGGAGATCCAACCAGTCAATCCTAAAGGAAATCAGTCCTGAATATTCATTGGAAGGACTGATGTTGAAGCTGAAACGCCAATATTCTGGCCAACTGATATGAAGAACTGACTCATTGGAAAAGACCCTGATGCTGGGAAAGATTGAAGGCCGGAGGAGAAGGGGGCGACAGAGGATGAGATGGTTGGATAGCATCAGCGACTGGATGGACATGAGTTTGAGTAGACTCTGGGAGTTGGTGATGGACAGGGAAGCCTAGTGTGCTGCAGTCCATGGGGTCGCAAAGAGTTGGACACGACTGACCGACTGAACTGAACTGATTAACATTAGATCATTAATTGCAATAAATGTACTATTGTAAGGTGTAGATAGCATCATTGACCCAAGGGACATGAATTTGAGCAAACTCTGGGAGATGATGAAGGACAGAGAAACCTGGCATACTGCAGTCCTTGGGGTCACAAAGAGTAGGACATGACTTAGCGACTGAACAACAGGGTATTAAACACAGAGGAACCTGGGTGTGATGTATATGAGAATTCTATATTATCTTTGCAACTTTTCTATAAATCTAAAATGCTTCCAAAATAAAATATTTGTTAAAACTGAAGAAAAAATTTAAAAATCTTCAGAGAGAAATAAATGCATAAACCTATATTCTGATAATTCTATTTCTGGGAATATGTCCCAGTAATATAATCATTCAGGTGTGCAAGTATGTATCAACAAGAATGGTCATCATAATATTGAATATAATAGTGAAAAACTGGAAACAGTTTAAACATCTGTCAACAAAAGACTGGTTAAATGAAATATTGTATCTTTTTACACTATAATACTGTTATTTAAAATGGTAGATTTCTTCACTGATATTTTAATACTTCTATGACACATTTTGAGAAAAATATAGGAAAAAGCAAGCATGTATAGTCTTATTCCATTGACAGAAAATTATATGTGTTTGTGCATGTATGACTATGAAGTTTACAGGAAAGGTACTTGAAACATCAAAATATTAATCGTGGATATATGAGTATTGAGATTTCATGCATGTTTCTGTTTTTTTTTAATATTTCTTGAATGCCCTGAATTTTCTACATTTGTGTTTTATCTTTACAACAAAAGACATTACTAAAATTATTTTCATTTTCATAACAAAATTTATACATACCTTATGATTTGCTTTATAGACCATTTTTGAGAATAAATTAAAAATAACAAGTTAGGTTGTACAATTTTTTTTGTCATTGGAGATTGTATTTTAAAGACTTATTGAATATCTTCCAAAGGTGCTGGTAGTACTTTTCCAAGAAACTTATTTAGTTTATGTTTTCACATTGCTGAATGTGCTATATGTTGTGCTTTATGCCTTATGCCATTTCTCTCCAAATTAGTGTTTTGCAATTTTACATGTGCTCTATGAAGGATGAACTCACCTAACATATCTAGTCTCTCTGACAGAAACTGAATGATCTCTTTAGGGCTGAGGACATCCCTGGCATCTTGCTCTAAGGACTGGTAGCTGGATTCTAATTCCCTGGAATGAAGCTGGGATTCTCAAACTACACACTTTCAGTTTACTCCCTTTTATTAAACTAGGTACACAGCTGAAACATAACAAGATGTCTTTGTGTGGGTATGAGGGCTTCATTATGAATAATGGTTCTCAGACTGGCCTCCTGAGCTGTTTATCTCTAGCAGCTTCTTCAAGAAATTTAAGAATGGACATTGGTTTGAAGCCTAAACAATGGGCTCTCATGATGCAAATGATATGACTAAATATTGTTAATGATTTTTAACAACAGGTTGGGAAGAGATAGTAGGAAGTTGGGGAGGTAAGCCTAAAATGCATTTCCAGATTTTCTGGAATAGGCCCTAATTCAAGCTTTCAACCCTTTGTTTTTTTTCTGGACCAGGGTAATGAGCTTCTAACTAGTCTTACTGTGTGCGGGCTCTTCTCCTTATAATCTAATTTTTACATTCTGAATGTGAATCTTTCAGATCCTGTTTGCATCATTCTGCCTGTAGCTCAAGACTTGTTGTCTACAAAATAAAACCCAAAGTTGTTATTAGCTAAGCACATTCTCTTCTCTATGTCTTGGCTCATGTTTTAGCTGTGGTATGCCTTACTCATTCTAAAAGTCAGCCTGAAAATCATCTTATAAGAAACCATCTCTCATCTCCATGATTGGATATAATTTATCCTCTTAGCACAAACTTACATCCAATATCTAATATCTTCTCCACTTACTGTATGTCCACTGCATTTGGCAGGATTAATACTTAATAAACGTTTATTGAAGGAACAGGAGGCTTCCACTTCTGACATAACCAACTGATATTCCCCAATATTAGCCCTACCTCTGCCTCCTGGCCTAGATTCTGTTCCCAAATTATTCTGGTTCAGTTGTTTATTCTGATCTCATTAAACACTTAAATAATACACCTAACTTCCCTTGCTCTAATTTTATGCTCATGAAGCACTTTTCTCATAACTTGGCTCCCAGTGTAATTTTTCTCTAGGGGTAAAAGTTGTCAGACAAGCAGATGATTCAATCCCCCGTCCATCTTAGGCCTCGTTATAGCTTAACTCAGTGATTCCAAAATGAGATCCCTGGACAATTAGCATCAGCATTACCTGGGAACTTGCTGAAATGCAAGTTCTAACTACTGAATCAGAAATTCTGACATTGGGGCCCAGAGATCTGTTTTTTAATAAGCCTTCCAAGTAATTTTGTTACATGCCAAAGTTTTAGAACCATTGGATTAATTTATATTCTTAAGAATTTCAGAAAAGGTAAGGTCGGTGAGCTGAGATTGGTCAGCTCTGACTCTGCAGGGCTGAAGGCCAAACCCTGGTCTGTGATGATAAACTAAGGGTCTGCTTGTGAGATTTCTTGGCAGGCAGCCTCAGAGGCTCTTCATTTGAGAAACCAGATTTGCTTTGTTTATTTTCTATGTTGATCATTGAAGCAAAGTATGATTTGTCCAAACTATGTTAACATGTATTTTAACACTTACTACCTGTGTGTTTAGTTGGATAAGAAAAAAGGAAAGAAGGCAAAATGAAAATGATTTAAAAAGACAAACTCAAGGATAGAGAAATGCTCAGATTGCACAAACAATAGACTTCCAATTTTTGAAGCCATAATCATAAAAAATATACTTACTCATGACCTAAAGCTCTTCACTCATGATGTAGGAAAATGTGAATAAGAACCAATGTACAAGCAAATTGACTTGGAAGAAGTATAATGAAACACATCCTTCACCATTCAGGAAAGGAAAATATGCATCTAGCAGTTGTAAATATATCACTAATATTAGGTTTATTATCATATGTGTTTTATGATAAAATAAAGAACAAAGGCAAATATTAACTTACCATAGATTCAATATTTCCACTCAAAGTCCTATATTTCTCTGTAGCTGGTGAACTTAACTCATCACTATATTGAACATTCAGGATTTGAATACTGCTTTGGTAAAAGGAAGATTTCTGATCTGTAAAACAAGGAAAAGGCAAAATCAGTCTCACATTACTAAGTACTTTAATTTTTATTTCATATAGGATTATTTAGGCTATGTTATACAATTTAAAATAATTTTAATTCCTTTAAAAGGAAAAAATTCTAAACTTAGTAAAAATGTAACTATAATAAAATTATTTTCTCTTTCAGGCTTTAAAAAGATTGGCAAAGCTGTAACATTAAAAATGCATGAAAATCAGAGCAGCGTTATTTGAGAAATTAAATTGTTCAGTAGTATCATAATTTTCACTCTTACTATATTTTAGGGATATTTGTGATTGCAGATTTATTCACTCAAGAATTATTGATGTCTATAATATGCTATTATTATTCATTTATTATTAAGGAATAATCCAAAGTAATTCTGAATAGTTTTAAAAATTATTTCAAATACCATTTTTAGAGGAATTAGTGACCTGTCAGTTTTCTGGACTAAGCTAGTCCAGAAAATAACTATTCTGACAAGGTAGCTAATCTGGTTGTTCATTGTAAACTCTTTCTATCAAAAATGGTCTTTCAAAGGATATGTTAAGCTTTATGAAGGAAATGAAAATTCCTAAAACACACTTGTACATATCTTAGAAACATTATGAACATGGACATAACCTAATCTGTCTCAGGAAAAAAATCCCTGCTTCCATCTGATCATGCATATACATAATTTATACAGAGAAATATCTCAATCAGGGACAGCATTTGAGATCCCGGGGATAGGGTAGTATGGTCCTTTGTGGCAGAATTACAAGTCTTTCTAGGGCCATGAGTGGTCACTGGATACACTTTGAAGAGGACTTAGGCTCCTGTCTTTGTGTTTAAGTGTGACAATACAGTGTTGTTAGGAGGGAAAATTCATTAAATCTTAAACTTGATGTTGGTTTTTCCTACTTCTGTAATTCATCTTGCACACAGTAGTCTCTAGGTGATTTGATAGCAAAATATAGTCCAAAGTAAAATTTAGCCACAATTTTATAATTCAATTCACTGAAAAGGCTACTACTAGTTATTGGAGTAAATTTATTCTCACTTAGTCTCTACCCTTACACATACCCATATACCTTCATTCTCCCCCTATCCCAGCCCCAATGATTTAAATAATGCAAGGGATTATAGCTGAAATTAAAAAAAAAAAAAAGATTATAGCATATATTATCTAGTGAAATTTAACACATTTTATTTACATTAAAACCTCTGAAAGAATATTCACTGGTATATTAAGTTGTGTGTTAATGAACAGTGTATATGCATTCTTAATATTACTTCTTTCTGTTTCCTATTTTTAATAAAAAATTAAAGAAAATAAGAGAAACAAGAACAGAATCATTTTTAAAGTTTGTTTTTAACCCCTTTCTACTTCTTAACTGCAAATTCATCTCCTATCATAACTGTCCGGCTCCTAAGATTGTTTTCAGGACACAGATCATGAATTAATGAATATTTAGGTACATCCAACTTTTAGATTTTGAAACTTAAGGTCCTTTGCAATATTTTTAATAAAGAAGGAAATTACAGGATTAATGAAAAGCAAAACAAGTGAACTTTAGCATCAGATAAATATTGTATTTTTCGTCTAGAATAATCCTTGCCTGGGTAATAATGTTGTTTGGTATACTAAAAAGGCCAAAAAAATAAATAAATAAAACTAGAAGAGAAAAAAATACTGAATTATAGAAAAATAAACATGAGAATATATTTAGAAGTATATAAATAAAATATAGAATTATGTTGTATTAAAAAATAGAAGTGGCAATAGAGAAGGCCAAACTTTGAATCTGAAAGTATATTTAGTTAATTCATCTGAGAATTGGTATTTCCAATCTTTTGGTACTTACCGAAAGCTAAAAAGTAGACAAGTAGACCTATGATCACTGCCAGGATCGCCACCACTGCGACGACAACAAAAAATACTACGTATGGATTCAGGGATCTTGAGGCTGATGTTACTCGTGCTGGCCTTAGAACAAGGGGAAAAGATCAAAGCCCATTCATTTCACTCAGAGAAGCCATCACTTCAGCACTTCCGAAGTCTCTTAGGTTGCACATGGCTCTATTATAGAAAATTGATTGGTTCTTTTTTTTTTTTATTTCTTATTTACTTATTTGGAGGATAATTGCTTTACAATATCATGTTGGTTTACATCATACAAATAGGAATAAGATTCTGAAATGAAGTCAAACTGAACAACACTCTCTTTAATAGTATTTCTTACCATTTTTTTAAGCACTAAAATGTTGACATGGTAGTTTGATAGAAGAATAAGGAAATATGATTTATGGTTTGCAGTTGCTTTTCCTTCTGACAGTTCATAAGTTTCTCAAGAATAACAACTCTTTTCTGTTTTACTACAACTTCTAAGACCCTTGTTGGACACTACTGTAGTAAGCTCCCTCACCTAGGCACCGTCCCCAGGGATGTGCTGAAGAGAGATCATTTTTAGTGGGGAGAGGGGTAGAGGGAATCAGAATAGTAGCATTTTTCACAGTAATAGCCCTATATTATTAAAATGAGGATATGGCTAGAGGCTGAGAGCTGAGATCCAGGAGAGTAAGAAGCACTTATAATTAATTAGAACTGTACTAACAGCAGAGGATTTGTGTGATTTTGTTCACGCATGAGTTTATCAATAGCAGTGTAAGCCAATAGATTTGTACTAACACAGTATCTGGTTTCTGGATTGTAGTATCTGATTTCTTGGATTACATTAGGCATATAATCCAAGTACTTCCTCACTGCCTCCTTTCCCACCACACACACTCACACTGGGGAGGTCACCAGAACTACTGTGTATGAATTCCTATTTTATCCCCATTTGCTTGGAGATCATATTGTCATTTATTTGAGATTTTCTTCATCTGAAAAATGGGACTAATACTTGCTTCACAAGGCTGTTTTGAAGATCAATGAGGTAATGTTATGTAGGCTATGTAAAGTGTATAAAGTAGATATTTCTACTAAATATGTTATCTACTAGGCTGTGAAAACTTTGAGGATAAAGTTAGTATTCATGCATGTGTTTCTGACACTTTGTAGGCTACTTGGCGTATATAGGTGGTGCATGCAAGCATGCTAAGTCACTTCAGTCATGTCTGACTTTTCACTCCTCTGTCCATGGGATTCTCCAGACAAGGATACTGGAATGGGTTGCCGTGCTCTCTTCTAGGAGATCTTCCTGACCCAGGGAGCGGCCAGGGAGCAATCCCACATCTCTTATGTCTACCTGCTTTGGCAGGCGGGTTCTTTACTACTAGGACCACCTAGGATTTATGATATTTATAAATATTTGTTGTACATGTTAACTCCTGGGTGTGTTTCAGTTTTAAAAGCCTTAACAGAACTGAAAAGCAGTTACATTTTGCCAGAACACAGTCAGACTTCCATTTCTTTCTATTTGTTTTGCTAACATTCTGGTGTATATGGGAAAGGGATGATCTGAGAGTCAATGACTTTCAGAGTGTAGGCTTCACACCAAGGTTGCCTGGTGTTTGGGCTTTTCGCAAATCACACTGATGAAAGGACATCTCCTGATATTTTACTTTGTATCACCTGTACATTGCAGGCTTTGGATCTGGGACCAGTATCATTTCAGAAGGATTCCCTGGTAGCTCAGCTGGTAAAGAATCTGCCTGCAATGCAGGAGTCCCTGGTTTGATTTCTGGGTTGGGAAGTTCCTCTGGAGAAGGGATAGGCTACCCACTCCAGTATTCCTGGGCTTCCTTGGTGGCTCAGATGGTAAAGAATCTGCCCGCAATGTGAGAGACCTGGGTTCGATCCCTGGGTTGGGAAATTCCCCTGGAAGAGAGCATGGCAACCCACTCAGGTATTCTTGCATGGAGAATTTCCATGGACAGAGGAGCCTGGCGGGCTGCAGTCCATGGGGTTGCAAAAAGTCAAACATGACTGAATGGCTAAGCACATCATTTCAGAAGATTATTGGAGGTGGGCATAGACTTGCTGACTTTTTTGTTGAATAAACACATTAAGCATTATAAACATTGACCAGCTCAAATATTATTGTTTAATAAAAGGGCATTTAAATTCATTAAAATAGAATAACATAATCTCAGAATAACAAAAAAGATGAATAATTTAGCCTTAGCTTAATGATGTCTTTTTACTGCTGCTGCTGCTGCTAAGTCGTTTCAGTCGTGTCCAACTCTGTGCGACCCCATAGACGGCAGCCCACCAGGGTCCGCCGTCCCTGGGATTCTCCAGGCAAGAACACTGGAGTGGGTTGCCATTTCCTTCTCCAATGCATGAGTCTTTTTACTACATTGCTCTTATTAATTTTGCTATGCTAGTGAAAACTGACTTTCACCAACACTGGTCCAGAGTCCCAACATTTGGGAATAACTAACTGTATGCTGGGAAAGATAGAAGGCGGGGGAGAAGGGGAAGACAGAGGATGAGTCGGTTGGATGTCCACTGACTCGATGGACATGAGTTTGAGTAAACCCTGGGAGTTGGTGATGGACAGGGAGGCCTGGCGTGCTGCAGTCCACGGGGTCGCAAAGAGTCAGACACGACTGAGCGGCTGAACTGAACTGAAAACTGTAGTCATTTTTTAAGTAGGATAAAATTGGTACATTGATATTTGCTGACTTTTTAAGCCTCAGTTTACTCTTCTGTTTCTTTGTGGTCTTGCTGTGGTGGGTGGCACGTGGTCACAGTTGCACACTGTTTGACATTTGCAAGTTCAGCAAATGTCGTTGGGTGCTCGGCAGGGTAGAGCCAAAAGAAGAGCTGGAAGCAAGCCACCCCAAAGTGTCACCTCAACTACCAGGAACCAGAGATGAGTAGAAGTGTCAAGATTTATTTGTGTAGAGTGAGAAATTACTAAGAACTAGGCTTAAGTTGGAAGCTGAAACAACAACAAAATAACCAAAACAAAACCCCAAACCAAAGGCTAGAGTCAGCATATGCTTTAGCTTGGATGAGCCTCTCATGGGAATGGTTTTCGAGGCAACTTTGCTTCAGTTCATGGAAAACATCTTAAAACTCAGTAGCTGAAAAGCACCATGAGACATATGACTCAATAAACAAAGGGTGTGGACCTCAAATTAGCTTAATCTCACAAGCTGTATTTAATTACATAACAATGCGTTGTTCCACTTTGTAGAAACAACTGAAGAAGTATCTTCTCTTGTTGGTATCTGCTCTCTTGTTACAGGTTCAGCTTGTCATTGAACCTCTGTATGTGGCTGATTATAAAGCTTATGACAACAGCACACTAAATTGTGTCCAATGTTTGCTTTGCAAATTCTTAGGGAAAATAAGTTTGACTTATTCAGACTTTAGACTAACACTGTCTGAATTTTGACTCATAAGCAGTGGAAATCTGCAAGTAAATACTTTGCTTTTAAAGCAGGATCTTAATCAGTGAAGTTTTTAGTGCTTGTTTTTAAACAGCAAAACAAATATATAGTTGTGACATGTTTAACCAGCTTCTGCCTCCTTCTTTCTCTCATTGACTTGGAAAATTGCAAGAATGTTGAAAAACATATTCTATGCTCTTATGAGAACCTAAGCGGCAGACTTCATACATGTTTATTGCCAATCTTCATAATAGTCTTATGAGGTGGATATTATGATCCCTGTTTGGAAGACAGGAAAACTGAGGCTCAGAGAAACATAAATAACTCATAATTTCTCAGGAGTGACAGAAACTGGAAATAGAAAGGGCAGTTAGAATATAAGAACATGAACTTCCTCTGATGTACACTTCCTGCCTCACACTACAAGGACAGAAAATCTTTGGGACTCTTATTTCTCCTGATATCACTTGGAGGAAGCAAAGAGAATCAACATGTATTGAGTTTTTCAGTTCAGTTCAGTTCAGTTCAGTCGCTCAGTTGTGTCTGACTCTTTGCGACCCCATAAATTGCAGCACGCCAGGCCTCTCTGTCCATCACCAACTCCCAGAGTCTACCCAAACCTGTGTCCATCGAGTCAGTGATGCCATCCAACCATCTCATCCTCTGTCGTCCTCTTCTCCTCCCACCCCCAATCCTACCCAGCATTAGGGTCTTTTCCAATGAGTCAACTCTTCGCATGAGGTGGCCAAAGTATTGGAGTTTCAACTTCAACATCAGTCCTTCCAATGAACACCCAGGATTGATCTCTTTTAGGATGGATTGATTGGATCTCCTTGCAGTCCAAGGGACTCTCAAGAGTCTTCTCCAATACCACAATTCAAAAGCATCAATTCTACGGCGCTCAGATTTCTTCACCGTCCAACTCTCACATCCATACATGACCACTGGAAAAACCATAGCCTTGACTAGACGGACTTTTGTTGGCAAAGTAATGTCTCTGCTTTTAAATATGCTATCTAGGTTGGCCATAACCTTCCTTCCAAGGAGTAAGCGTCTTTTAATTTCATGGCTGCAATCACTATCTGCAGTGATTTTGGAGCCCCCAAAAATAAAGTCTGACACTGTTTCCACTGTTTCCCCATCTATTTCCCATGAAGTGATGGGACCAGATGCCATGATCTTAGTTTTCTGAACGTTGAGCTTTAAGCCAACTTTTTCACTCTCCTCTTTCACCTTCATCAAGAGGCTCTTTAGTTCTTCTTCACTTTCTGCCATAAGGGTGGTATCATCCGAATATCTGAGGTTATTGATATTTCTCCCAGCAATCTTGATTCCAGCTTGTGTTTCTTCCAGCCCAGCGTTTCTCATGATGTACTCTGCATATAAGTTAAATAAGCAGGGTGACAATATACAGCCTTGAAATACTCCTTTTCCTATTTGGAACCAGTCTGTTGTTCATGTCCAGTTCTAACTTGCTTCCTGACCTGCATACAGATTTCTCAAGAGACAGGTCAGATGGTCTGGTATTCCCATTAGTTTTTATTAAACTGAGCACTAGGATTTTGTTCTTACACATAGTATATGTGCAATAAAATAATTGTTGGTTTAATTTGAGAGTACATCTTACATTAATATATCAAATTTATGTAGGAATACTAGTTAGTTTCGTCCATCGACACATAGTTAGAACCAATATATGGTTGTTGATTAATAGAGTCACTTGGCAATGGCTTTCCATTATTTGTAAGAATACAGGAAAACAGGGACAGGTAATTACAAATTCAGATATGCATAGTATGTCTGTAGAGGGCTTTTAGACAGTTTTGTGTCTCTTTGAATAAGATTTCAGGTATGATATAAAGATTTGGTCCATGATTGTTTTTTCCTGATATATATTCTTCCTTGCTGATCCCATCCTACACCCTGGTTTCAGGTAGCATTTAATAAGATAATGTTTTCTGAGATAGATCTCCCCCCGCCAGAGCTCAGTCTCTGAGCTCCACACCATTATTTCCAGCTGTGCATTGGACATCTTATGGATATTTTACAGCCTCCTTAAGTATAACAGTTCAGTTCAAAACTGAACTTGATATCTTTTTCTCCAGGTTTTTTCTCCTCCCTACTATTTCTAATATTGGGAATGTCCCTATCATCTATCTGGTACCATAAATTAAAGACCCAAGATTTAGTTGTACCTGCTCCCTCTTGATAATTTTCCACTTTTGAGAGGTCATTGAATGGTATTTATCCTACTGCCTAAATTTTTCTATTCATCCCCTGTCTCTTGATTCTGGATGTTATCATCTTGTATTATGTGAAATGCCTGTTAACTGGTCTCCCTTCTTCCATTACTTAATTAAGAGACATTTGGTGAGTGCCTGCAATGGTCTAGGCAAAATTTAACTGCTAGAAATACAATGAAAAGAAACAATCATAGCAGTCCTAATAGTGAGAGGAGAGAAATGAGTAAGATAAGTAAGTAAAATAAAGGAAAAATAAAAGCAAAGATATGAGGAAGGAAATATATATGGGATGCTGAAAAATTTAAATAGAGTGACCAGGAAAGGCTTTGCTAAGGAGTTGATATTTGAGTAAAGACCAGAAGGTGGTGAGTGAGCAAGCCATGAAGAAATATCAGGGGGAGAATTATCTAGGTGGAAGAACAGCAGTTTGAAGGCCCTGAGCCAAGAACTCACAGGGTAAATTTGAGGACCATTAAGAGAGGCAACTGAACTGGAGTGGAGTGAGACAGTTAGGGGTGGGGGACATTGAAAGAAAATGTCAGAAAGATAAGGAGCAGGGAGTCAGTGGTTGGGGGAAAATCATTTAGGGTTTTGCACTTAAGGACTTTGATGTTTATTCTGGGTGAGACAGGGTCTTTGAGGGTTTTGAGCAAAGGCATGACATCAGATCTATTTCTTTAATAGGTGCCCACTCTGGGTACTTCATGAGGAGTAGTGTGCCTGGGATGGAGAGGGAGACCTCTTGCATGCATGCTAAAATGCTTCAATTGTGTCCGACTCTTTGTGACCCTATGGACTGTAGCCTGCCAAGCTCCTCTGTCCATGGGATTCTCCAGGCAAGAATACTGGAGTGGGTTGCCATTTCCTCCTCCAGGGAGACCTCTTAGGAGGTCACTAAATAACTAAAGTGAGAGACAATGGTAGTTTAGAAAAGAGTGGTAGAAGTGGAGGTAATGAAAAGTGGTCAGAATCTATATATATTGTCAATTTAGGCCTTAAAGGATTTGCTGATGATTCACTTGTGAGATGTGGGAAAAAGAGGAATCCAGACTGAATTTAGGATTTTTGCTTCTTTCCAATCAACCGTATAAAATCCTTCAAGTGCTTTAAAAAATGTAAATCTTAGGGTCCGATATCCTCCCTTCCAATAATACCTCATTTTAAATTTATCTACAGCTCATTAAAAATCCTCAAATGGCATTCAAACCGTCCATGGCATTTAAGGCCAACCTCTGCAACTTTATCTTCTGTCACATCCTCACCTGCCCACCTGACCTCATCCAGATCAAATGTGACAGTCACTTCTGCATGTGATGTCTTTTGCCTGGAGAATGTCATATCTGTACACCAGGTAGCTACCCTTTTCTCCTCTTGCTGCCGCTCATCTGATCTCATAATGCTCAATGAATTTCTTTACTACAATCCTTATCCCTTCATGTGCCTGCATCCACATCTAGGCTGTAACTCAGCAGTGTCCAAGCTTTCTTTTACCAGGAACCAGTTTTTTGGAAGGCAATTTTTTCCACAAATGGCGGGGAGGCGGGGGTGGTTTTGGGATGATTCAAGCGCATTACAATTTTTATGTACTTTATTTCTATTTTGTGGCAATCTCAGTATATTGTGCCTTGACTTCTGGGTTAGGGTTCACTTTCTTTCACACTCTTATAAGGATCTGATGCTGCCACTGATCTGACAGGCGGCAGAGTTTAGACAGTAATGCGAGTGATGGGGGTGGGTGGTGGCTGTAAATACAGATGAAGCCTCACTCACCCTCTGCTCACCCTCTGCTGTGCAGCCTAGTTCCTAACAGGCCACATACCAGTACCAGTCTGTGGCCTGGGGGTTGGTGACCCTTGCTGTAACTCATGAAAGGTAGAGATGCATCTTGTCTGCCAGGATATGTCTCATTCATCTACAATACCCATTACAGAGTGAATCCACATCAGGTATTGCAATAGAAAAATTGATGAATGACTGCAAAGAGGGATTTAAAAAATAATTTTACTGTTGTTTGAAAGGACTTTAACACTGTAGTCTGTGCATTCTTATTTTAAATACTAAAAAAAAAAAATACAGATCAGAGAATAATCTCTGCCATCTGTTGAGTGCTTACTATGTACTGGCTGAACTTTTCAATATCATTTAATTTAATCGCTGTTAAAAACCCTTGTTCAGGTGCTCAGTCGTGTCTGACTCTTTGCAACGCCATGGACTGCAGCACACCAGGTTCTCTAGTTTACAGATAATAAAATAGAAGCTTAGTTAGTCAGCTAGTAAGAGGGCTGGAATGCAAACCCAGATCTGTCGAGCTCAAACTACAAAATGACCACTTCAGATGGGAAGAAGTTTTCTGTTAATTATTATATTGTTATTAATTTCTATCACATTTACTACTCTGTTGGTACTAAGAAACAGAAAGTTCAAAATATTTCTATAGCCCTTATATTACAGGATATACAAAGACAGTTATTTGAGTGTGTGTATTAATATGTTGGAGTTATGCAGAATATGAGAAATGGTTCCAAAGAAGAGGGACTTTTTCTATTTTAGTCCTTTTCATTAAATCTCAATGGTTGTCATGAGGCAGGCATTAGAGACTATCCAATTCAATGGTTTAATTTTTTAAGTTGAGGAATGCTTTGTTCAAACAAGGTCTTAAAAAACTTGAAAACTTAATGATTAAAACAGATGAAAATGGAACAGCTTCTCCGTTTGATTTTGAGCTGTGGGAAAAGGACCCTTTCCTATTTCTAACAAATCACTGATCTAGCCCAACACTTTTATTAATTTCTGAAGTGTTTTTTAAAAAAATTTTGTTGTTGTTGTTCTTGATAGCTTTAATTTTGCTCTAAAAGAAAAGAGAGACACAGAATTATTCAAGATTGCACAACTGCATGATGGTAGAGTTGGGGCTCTAGTTTTAAGATTTCTTTGATATATTTGCATTATTAAAACATGATGCATTCTTAAAACAATGGGTTCATATGGAAGATAAGATTCCTATGCTTGAATCACACATCCATGAGACTTTATGTGCATATACCTTTGGAATGCACTATATGACTTTCTTTTAATTCAATGGTTTATTTTCCAACTTAATCTTGGGTAACAATGAAATAAGTTTATATTCATTGAGGATATAAATCACATGTTGTTACCCTGCTTATTTAACCTATATGCAGAATACATCAAGCAAAATGCCAGGCTGGATGAAGCATAAGCTGGAATCAAGATTGCCGGGAGAAATATCAATAACCTCAGATATGCAGATGACACCACCCTTATGGCAGAAAGTGAAGAAGAACTAAAGAGCCTCTTGATGAAAGTGAAAGAGGAGAGTGAAAAAGTTGGCTTAAAGCTCAATATTCAGAAAACTAAGATCATGGCATCTGGTCCCATCACTTCGTGTCAAATAGACGGGGAAACAATGGAAACAGTGCCAGACTTTATTATCTTGGGCTCCAAAATCACTGCAGATAGTGATTGCAGCCATGAAATCTTCTATAGTCATCTATAGTCTTCTTCTATAGTCATCAGTTGCTTTACTCAGAAATATTTGTTGGTTTTACATACCTATTATTTTGCTGGACATGCAAAAAAGTCCTTAAATGACTTTAGAGTGATAGTGGCATGTAAGGATGCCAAATGCTATAGAAAATTGAGAGGTCAGAGAAGTAACTTATGGGTGAGGAAGAAGGAATTGTTTTCACTCATGATAGAACATGTGACATGTGAGCTCTGCTTTAAGGGATGGACAGGACATCTGAGTAGACAAAGACAAAAGAGATAGAAAGTACAAAGTGTGCTTGGGAAAGAGTACTTGGCCATGTATTGCACTTATAGAATAGTAAATGGAAAATAATCAAGAAAAACGAGATCAGTCGAGATTATAGAAGAGACTAAGTGTGATGGATTTGGAGTCTTTGCTTTAGGACATCACTCAGGATTTTGAAATGAGTTATAGCAAAACAGCAATGTTGTAGAAAGGCCAATCTGGTGGTTTGATTGGGCTGAATGGGAGGGAGTTGGGAGGCAGGAGGTCTTATTGGGGAGACTAACTCATTAATCCATGAATGGGATAGGATGGGCCTTGGACCTTGTAGAGAGTGTGGGATAGAAAAGGAGGGATTGAGGGAAACATGGAAGATGGAAAACTAGGACCATTTCTTGATAGAGGAGTCAGTGCTAGAGGCAAAAGTGGCAGCCCAAGATCAGACTGAAGTTCAGCCTGAGTAACTTAGAAATTAGTTATGCTAGTTGTATCAATAGACAATTTGAGGTGTTTTTTGGATATTTTAATAATATTTAATTTTAGTAACTAATAGTATCTGTATGATAATTCCCAGCATTTAACTGGAAAGGAAACTAGCCTGGGAAAAGGTCTTGGGACTGGAGGTATCCTTTTTGAAGCTACTTTCTGAGAGAGTAATTTAAAGCTCTGAGAAAGAGAGTGTGAAACCAATTCATTTCACTAAATTTGGATTTAAAAAGACTACGATGTAAATATCCAGGAAGATATGCAAACACACATGAATTTGATATCATAAAGAGCTTTCCATTATCATAGCCTTAGGTATCCAGTAATAAGTAAAAGCACCTGGTATTATGAATTCAGTGTGTATGTATAATTTAGGCAGCCATCAATTAATACTTCGGAGAAGGCAATGGCACCCCACTCCAGTACTCTTGCCTGGAAAATCCCATGGACGGAGAAGCCTGATAGGCTACAGTCCATGGGGTCGCTAAGAGTTGGACACGACTGAGCGACTCCACTTTCACTTTTCCCTTTCATGCACTGGAGAAGGAAATGGCAACCCACTCCAGTATTCTTGCCTGGAGAATCCCAGGGATGGCAGAGCCTGGTGGGCTGCCGTCTATGGGGTCGCACAGAGTCAGACACGACTGAAGCGACTTAGCAGCTTAGCAGCAATTAATACTTACGAAACACTTGTAAGTGTAACCCAAGTGGCTCAGTGGTAAAGAATCTGCCTGCCAATGTAGGAGACATGGGTTCCATTCCTTGGTCAGGAATATCCCCTTGGGAAGGAAATGGCAACCCACTCCAGTACCCTTGCCTGGGAAATCCCATGGAGAGAGGAGCCTGGCAGGCTACAGTTCATGGCGTTGCAAAAGAGTCAGACATGACTTGGTGACAAAACAACAACAAAATACATGTAATCACACCACTGTCCTAAGTGAAATAATATTTATGTATGATGCTAAAAGTGCAATAAACCATGACCCAGAAGAAATGAACTTTTATTGTGGCTTACAAATAGAAAAGAAATACAAATTGTTTTCTGTACTTCTTTTACTAGCCTGTGCTTTGAAGAGGCAACAATAGTCAAATGAATGAAACAACATAAATGCCTACTCATGCTGGGTGCTTGGGTATATGATGATTTAAACAATTGATTGATGATTTAATGGAGTAGGAGTGGCCCTTCAGGAGCTAATTATTTTATTACTTATGGCATGATATAATGAGACCAAGATCATAATAATTTCATTGTAGACAGATTTCCCCAACCAGTTCACAGCTATAGGCTGAGACTTTGTTCTAAATTCTGAAAATTTGCTTATTTGCTGCTTTGGTTTAGAAACTTCATGAAGGTGGGGATTTTTCCTTATTTCCTTCCTTCTTTTCCTAGGTTTTTCCTTCCTTCTTTCCCACTCTTCCTTCTACCTTCCTTCTCGTGAATAATGTCTTTATTTTAAGAAGACTGGCCCCATTACTCTGGTTTCTGTGTGTTCAACATATTCAAGAAATCTTTCAAGAAAGGCATTGACTAGAAGCAGGAACTGATTCTAATATTGAAAAGACTATAAAAGAATGTGACATATACCAAAAAAAAGAGTCCTTGTTTATAAGTCAGGCTGGTTTTAAAGACCTTTTCAGGGGAATAAATTCTTGACTGTGGAAGACTTATCCAAAGAAAATCAAAGTTCTTCCTTTTCAAATCAGAGCTCTAATACAGCCTTGCTCCTACTATTTTAAAGTAAGCATTTCCAGATGCTTGTTTCTGATCTTTGTTCTATATTTATCTTATTTTAGACTAAGGAAGGAAATGATTTATCTGAATTGTCCCACTCATCCTTCATTTTTCTCAAGCAGACGGTCTGGTTAATCTAATGGAGTCGACCGCTGAGGAGGGTTTGAGGAATGCTGCTGGTCTGAGATCAGTAAAGTTTGCCAGATTTCCTTTACTCAAAATATACCTCCATATTCAGTAATAGAATTAGACTTGTATAATTATTAGCAGAAGGTATTTGATGACTCCTAAGTGACAGAGTCAGTTAAAGACTTAAAGACATTTTTTTTTTTTTTAAGTTACTGCTCTGCTAAACTCAGGCCTCCCAGGTGACACTAGTGGTAAAGAACCCATCTGCCAATGCAGGAGACATAAGAGATGCAGGTTCAATCCCTGGGTCTAGAAGATACCCTGGAGGAGGAATGACAACCCACTCCAGTAGTCTTGCCCTGAGAATCCCATGGACAAAGGAGCCTGGTGGGCTGTAGTCTGTAGAGTCTCAAAGAGAGGGACATGACTGAGCGATTTAGCACAGTGCTGCTAAACTTAATATATATGCTTCTATAAGGAAAGTCAGCTTTGCTGGAACTGCACAGCTGCCCAAAGGGTAGGTTCTGCTTTCATAACTGAGATGATGGAGCCTTTTCAGTGTGCAAACAGGCACAATGGTGCTATGGTACCTAGTGACACTGTCTGCAAAGGTGAGCCTGCCTCAGTGATCTGAAACAATAGAACAGTAAGCTATTTCCGGAACTTGAGATGCTGATATTTTAAGAATATTTCTCTAGGAATTATGAAACCCACAGTCATGGGAGTCATGCTCTCTTGACTCTACCACTGTTGAAACACATGTACCTCGTATTTCAGTACAGACAACTGTAACAGCGCAAGTCCTACCACAGGTTCCCTGTCTTCTTGGCTGATTAATGTTAGGGAAAGATTATCACATACTCTAGAGGGCACTGCTCTCTGTGTTAATACTCCATCTGAACTCTAGAAAGTGTAGGTAGCTACTGACTGAGTCATTGAGCCCAGAGTAGTTTCAGAGCAAGAAATAACTATTTAGTTGAAGATTTGCTTCTCTGTATTCCTCCAAATAGTATTTTTCCTACATAGATTTAGTTTTTAAAAACTAGATTTTTTTTCTTTTTTCTTTATTCTTTCATTTTTATTTCCTTTCCTTTAATTTTTTTTTTTTTTAAACTAAAGTGAAGTGCAAGTTTCCCAGCCACATCTGACTCTTTGTGACCTGGTGGCCTATACAGTCCATGGAATTCTCTGGGCCAGAATACTGGAGTGGGCAGCCTTTCCCTTCTCCAGGGGATCTTCTGAAGCCGGGAACTGGTCTCCCGCACTGCAGGCAGATTCTTTACCAGCTGAGCCACAAAGGAAGCCTAAAGATGATACTTAACCTTTATTGGCACCAACATTATTTTGCCATCTTTCTGCAAATTGCAAAGAAATATTCATGATATTATAAGCGTGTGATATTTTATTTTTTATTGGGGTATAATTGCTTTAGAATATTGTGTTCATTTCTGCTATACAACAAAGTGAATCAACTATCTGTATACATATATTTCCTCCCTCTGGCACCTCCCTCCCATCCCCCTTTTTACCCCTCTAGGTCATCATAGAGCACCGAGCTGAACAAATTGTGTGCAGCTTCCTACTAGCTAGCTATTTTACACATGGTAGTGTATATATGTCAACCATGTGATATTTTATTGTCAAAAAGCTCTTTTAAAAATGTATGTTTGAAATTAGTTTTTTAAGTTAAATCTATCTATTAGGATGATGAAAATGTCCTGAAATTTGATTTTGATGATGGTTGTACAACCCTATAAGTATACTAGAAACCACTGAATTGTACACTTAGGCGAACTTTATTATACATAGTTACATTTCAATAAAGCTGTTAAAATTGTTTATCTTTTATGATTCTCAACTCACTGCAATAACAAAATTACCAAACTTTCAAAGAATAATTGACAGGGAGGGTGGACTTGAACTCACAGAGACGAAAAAGGACTCAATAACCCATTCAGTTCAAGTTTCAGTGCTGTTTCCTCCAAAGCATTTCTCAGCTAGGTATTAGAGTGCAGTGGTGTGTTATGGTTAATAAGAGCAACAATAGCAAGCGAATTGTTACAAGTAATAGTTAAAGTACCAGAGTTTTGAAATGATTTGTACGCTCCACCATAACATTGCTCGCACTCATTTCTGTTTTCCTTTCATTTATTTTTGAGTGCAGTTACAGGGAGTGCACTGGGAACTGCTTATAAGCCTGGCTAGATCTACAGAAGTCTGTCACACATATTACTGTTACTTGTTAGGGTAGGAAAAAAAGGTAAGAAGTCCTAGAGAGAACCTTATATTTAAATTCCAGCTGCTAAATGACCAAAAAAACCCATTCATTTTCTACACATTCCCCAATCCTCCCATTTCATCCTTTCTTATGCAGCCCGAACTGACTAAATAACAGCGTCCCCAGGCTTATTTGAGCAGAAACATTTCGTTCTGAAATACCTATCACTTTGGGGAGCACAGTGGTCCTGGAACTCAGTTAAGAAAATGCTCCTCTCTGAGTTCTGACTTGCCTAAGTCACTCAGTGTTTCTGCAGGAAAGGAATGGGAGAGCTACTGCACACCCAGCTTAGAGGGCATGCTCATTCGTATGTAAATACACGGAAATACATCTTGCCCTAACTCTCTTTCCATTTTGAATAATACTTGGGAAACTGCCTTGTAGCTGTTTAGTTTCAGTTGGTTTGTTTAGTACTTATATTTCAATGTATATATGAGTTGCCTGTTAAAATGCAAATTTAAATCATAAATCTGGGATTGGGCCCAAGATTCTGCATTTCTAACAAGTTCCAGGGTGATGCTGACGTTATCTGTCCCAGGACCACACTTTGTGGAACAAAGGTTTTGGATACAAGTAGATCAGAATAGCTCCAAGGCAGAGCAGAGTGATTTTTAGTAAAGGCATCCTAGTTTCTTCTCTGCCTCCTCAAGTCCAAGTACAATGGAGACAATCCTCCTATAAGATCATTATGAAATGTTGAAAACCTTAACTTACTGCTTTGTCAGATATACTGACCCTAATATAAAACCAGATATGTATTTGTTTTCTATAGGAAATCAATGAGTGTAGTATTTAGGGGCTCTTACTCCTAATTCAATGTGATCTGATTTGTAATACCAAATTGAGAGCATCAGGGTATTTCCAGTTTCATTGTTTCTACAAAGCATGTCCCAGTGAGGTGAGAAATTTGGTATATCACACTCTGGAGAAGCGCAAGGAAGTATTTTTGTGTGTGTGTGTGCTCTAAATGTGTTTATCCTACAATGTTTGATTTGATTATTCTTTATAGACCCAAATTTTAAAAATTCTAACAATTACCAATGAGACAATCTAGTTTAATTTGTGTTGAAACATATATACCAGATTTTTAACATTGTTTACTTTTAGGGGAACAGAGGAGGTACAGTGAATGATGGGGTGGAAGAAAGAAAAAAGAAATGTACAAGTTAAGTAAAAATGTATCACTGTAGGTTTTAAAGCAAGAAAGACATTTCAGCACAAGCTGGATGGAATAAGTTAGTGGGCATGATAGAATAGAGAATCTGGAAATTGAACTATTCTCTCAGAGCTACTAGTTAAGTGTTATTACCCATAACTTGGAAAGAGTGGAGACTGAAATCAGAACCTCGTATGTATTCTTCATGGTTAGTTCTATTTAACTATATCCATTACATGATAATTGTTCTCATAGGGAAAAGAAGTAGCTTTTAATGAATCATGAACCAAACCCAAGATTAGTTGTTTCAAATGCTCTTGAGTAATATTTAGTTGCATCAGTATATTTTTAAAAACAACATCTTGTGCTCAAACCCTCTACAACTTAATCCTATTGGCTTCTTGCCCAGATTTTCTAAAGAAGCAGAGGGAAAAAATTGAGATTCTCAGTATCATTTTCCCAGGAGGATTCTGTGTCATAATGAAATGAGCAGAGTTCCAAGGTCTGTGGTACTAACTTTTTTGAAACCTACACAATAGAATATATTCCTCAGTACTTAGTAAAAATGCCCCGGATGTATCTCTTTTCTTGGGAAGCAGTTTACATAGTGTGGGGGAAAACCCTGCTGAAGAGATCAGCAAAGCTACTTGACATTAGGCAAATCACTTCTATGAACTTCAGCTTTCTCCTTTGTCGCTGAATGAAGAATCAGTGAGTTTCCTGATGACCTTCACAGTGTTCTCCCCTTTCCCCTGCTCCACACAGATGGTTCCTTCTCACTCCGTGACTACTCTATTTGGTAGATTCTCTCACATCGACTACACACTGAATTTTTGCAAATACTTTATTCCCTTAAGAATGTCTGTCTGCTTACATTTTTCTTATCTCCCCGTCCCCACATCACCTCCCTCCCCTCCCTGGTAGATTAAGTTCTGTGGGAGGAGCCACAGTTGAGAGCATAGACTCAAGCTGGACTACAGGAATTCAAGTTCTATTTTTGCTATCTACTTGCTACACGAATCTGGGAAGTTACCTTACTTCTCCTTACTATCTTATCTGCAAAATAGAGGAGATAATGGTACCTACCTCCAGGTTGTTGTGAGGATAAAGAAGTTAGAAATGTGTTAATACAACTAGAGTTATTGTCTGACACTTGGCCCATTGTCAGTGTGCAGCCAATCAAATTCACTAGGGGAGGGACTGACTATGGTTAGTTCTCCACTGTGTCCCCTGAAGTTTCTGATGGTCTGTGTTTAAGTGTATCTGTACAGGGAGAGGTGGGTTAGATGGTAGAAGTGAGGCCCTGTCTACTCTGTGAACATTGTCAAGGCTTCTAGCATGGGTGTGAAGAGCCGTAAGAGATCCCTCTCTGTCTCCTAGATAAATGGATCTATTTACTCAGTTTTTTCTTATTTTATTTTACAAGTAATACAGAAAGATAATATAGTACAGTAATGATAATCACAAGTTTGGTATCCAGACAGACACAATGTGACCATGGGTTAGTGACAAAAAAATCTTTCTAAGCCTTAGTTCTTCATTCATAGAATAGGGCCAATCACCTGCCTCAAACGGTTGTGAAAATTAAAGGGGGTTCTGTTTGAAAAGTACCTACAACACTGGGCTGCCTTCAATAAATGGCAAATTTTATATTCTTCTTTTAGGTAAAACCCAACTTTAACTGCAGGTATCATTTTATTTTATTTTTTTAATGGCATTTTGTAAGAGTGATAACCTTCTGCAGTATCGCAGAATGTTAGCAGTAGAGGGGAACAGCAGGAATACCTACTCCACTTTATCCGTTATCCAGATGAATAAACTGATCTAAAGAGAGATTAAGTGGTGGTATGAAGTTGTCTCTTAATTTTTTTGTCTGTGCTCTTTTAAATTAATTAATTAATTAATCAGCCTAGGATATTGTGGGCGCTTTCTTATACAGAATGAATGGTGGAAACATTAAATTGAATGTTTATTGAATGAATGGTGGAAAAAATCAATAGATATCGAGTACTTATTATGTCACTCTGTAAGACAGCGGGGACATTTAAAAAATGGCCAATTATCCTTGCTTTAAGGCCCTCATGACTTTCTAAGGGAAGATAAGATACAGACTTTTTTTTTAGGTTTTTATTTATTTATTTATTTTAATTGGAGGCTAATTACTATAAAATATTGTGGTGGTTTTTGCCATACATTCACATGAATCAGCCATGGGTGTACATGTGTTCCCCATCCGGAACCCCCTCCCACCTGCCTCTCCATCCCATCCCTCGGGGTCATCCCAGTGCACCAGCCCTGAACACCCTGTTTCATGCATCAAACCTGGACTGTCAGTCAATTTCACATATGATAATATACATGTTTCAATGCTATTTTCTCAAATCATCCTACCCTTGCCTTCTCCCACAGAGTCCAAAAGTCTGTTCTTTACATCTGTGTCTCTTTTGCTGTCTTGCATATAGGGTCATTGTTACCATCTTTCTAAATTCCATATATATGCATTAATATACTGTATTGGTGTTTTTCTTTCTGACTTACTTCACTCTGTATAATAGGCTCCAGTTTCATCCACCTCATTAGAACTGATTCAAATGCATTCTTTTTAATGGCTGAGTAATATTCCATTGTGTATATGTACCACAGCTTTTGTATCCATCCGTCTGCCGATGGACATCTAGTTTGCTTCCATGTCCTGGCTATTGTAAATAGTGCTGTGATGAACATTGGGGTACACGTGTCTCATAGACTTTTAGCAACATTTCACACCCTTGACCATTCCTTTTTATTTAAACATTCTGGTCTGGCCCATTGGGTAACTTTTTCAACTTGTGGCTTGAGGCTCTTATGCATAGTATCTTGTACTCTAAAAGCACCGTTTGGGGCTCTGTTACTAAGTTGGTATCCACTTGCCTAATTTCTATTGAGAAATATATACTTTGCCTAATGGTTTACAATTTTAAGCATGTTTTTTGAAAATTAAAATAGCAATTCACAAACCAGAATTGAATCAACAGGCAGAATTTGGAAAGTATTTCTGACAGTTATAGCTTTTTTCCCCTTGTCATTTGACTGACACATCTATGTGGTCAGTTAATCATATCATGAGCATGAACAAAAAGGAAGAAAATGGAAATAAGATTTGTTATGGTGGGAGGAGTCCTTCTAAGACATGTCTGTTCCTGAGCTGAGATATTCTCATTGACCTTAATCTTTCCTTAAACTACATGCTAAATTCCAAATTTGAATCTTCATCCTATTTTCCAAACTTCATTTCACACTTTTCATGTAATCCAGTGGAAAACACATTCTCTTAGAGGACCTGAGAAAATCTGGGATACTTAAGGATTTGAAAAGAATAATAATTATATCACAATAACTCCACTGCCCAGATTCCTGGGTCCCCTGATAGGATTTCCCTTTTCAGAGAGGTGAATAGGTAGGTAAAAAAAGAAACACACCATCTTTGCCACCTTTAGGAGAGGACAACCTAAAAGAGGTCTTAAAGTTTATATGCGAGTAATCAAACCATTTAAGGACAAGGAAATGGCAACCCACTCCAGTACTCTTGCCTGGAAAATTCCATGGATGGAGGAGCCTGGTAGGCTGCAGTCCATGGGGTTGCAAACAGTTGGACACGACTGAACGACTTCACTTTCTTTCTTTCTATAACTCCTTTTGGAGAAGGAAATGGCAACCCACTCCAGTGTTCTTGCCCGGAGAATCCTGTGGACAGAGGGGCCTGGTGGGCTACAGTCTATGGGGTTGCAGAGAGTCGGACACGACTAAGCAACTAACACACACACACACAAACCATTTAAGAGACCCCATTGTCAACCAAAAGTATCACAAAATTACCTGATTATTTTACCCAAAAATGACCTAGAATTACCTAAAAACATTACTTTCATATCCCTTCCTCTACCCAATTGCTCCCTCAGAGCATATGGAGGAACTGGAAAATAGTGAAACTTGAGTTATTTACTTATTTTTTTAAATTGAAGATAGTAGGGTGTGTCTTTATGCTGATGGGGATATTCCAGTAAAAGAATACTGAAAATTTTAATTAATTCCTCCCACCATTAAACTCAGGCATATGTCTTGTCAAAATAAAAATTTGCTGTTTTTAAATTACCCATGCCATTTGAGTAACAGCTTTCCCATTTCCACTAAAAATTCTGTTTACTCAGGTTGACAGGGACATTGTTTCCTAGTCATGGGTCCTCAAATTGATGAACAAGGGTTGTTATTCTCAAAATTCACCAATTTGGCATAGTGACTCCGATATCTTCTTACAGTAAAAATCAACCAACCAATGAGCAAAACTAATTTCTAGTTATGTACTTTTAGGTTAATAAAAAAGGAAAAACTGATTATTTGTAGATGCAGCTTATTTTTAAGAGAGAAAATATTTTAAAGTATGCTGCATAGAAACCAAGTTCCAAAGAAGAGCTATTGTTTGTTGTCATTGTTGGTTTTTTTTTGTAACTGTAAAGTTTGGGTCTTATTGAGTGTAAGGATTGATCAGTTTAGAAATTAGATGGATTCAAGGCTTTCTGAAATTGTGCATCACTTTAATTATTTGCATTGTTTACAGTTTTCCTTTGAAAGACATTTAGCTATTTATGAGAATACATTTTTTTTAATCAGAGGAATTTCTTCACAAAATTAAAAATGTTTCAGCAAAATCATTTCAAATTGTATTATGATTATTAGAACAATCCCACATTGTTATAAAAAATTTAGGAATAATGGGAAAAACATAATTCATAAGCTCACCACTGTAACACAACAAACATGCTTAATATTTTATATTTCTCATTAGACATTTTCATATGTATAGTTTTTCAGAGGTAAGTCAATGAGTAAATACAATTTTGTGATTTTTTTTTCACATAAATGAGAGCATACAATATATGGTATTTCATAGATTTTTTCCTAGTTTAATAGGTTCTTATACTATCCCTTGTATGAATATGAAATTATTTTTATTATTTTCTTATATTATTACTTGTTAATTAACTTATTTTTGAAAGCTTAGGCTGCTACACATTTTTGTTTTTTTAAGGCTGCACCATGTGGGATCTTAGGTCCCCAACTAGGGATCAAATCTGTAACTCCTCCATTGGGAGCACGGAATCTTAACCCCTGGATCACCAGGGAAGTTCCTGCCACTCGTTTTTTATTGTCTTATATATATATTGAAATGCATGTAATTGTACATATATTTTATTAAAATTATTTGAATTTTGATTGGATTTCCTTCTTCCTAAAGTTCAGGAGATTTAAAATAAACTCAGCTACTGATTACATGGCCAACTATCCACACTTCATTTATTTCCCTTTTAAAATGACTTATTTGTATCACACATTTTTGCGTTCATTGGAAAGCAAAATGAACAATATACTCACAAATGCAAGCACAAACATCTCAAATTACATAATTTTGAGATTGTACCATTTGACTCTAGATTGTGCTACAATTTATTGCTTTTTAATGTGGAAATATTTGAAGATAAGCAGCTATTAACTGAAAAGAAAACTAGGCAAATACTATTTTTTCTTAAGTATCAACAAAAACTTGCTTGAAAGTAATGATATCATAGTATATAAAAGGTAGACAAATATAGTTTTTGCTTTCTTAAAGAGGACTTCAGAGTTCACTTCGTATTTAATAGCTAAAGTGATATTGTGACGGGAGTAATAATACAGAACCCTTAAAAACTTTAAAACAACAAAGAAATTTTTTACTGATTACATTTTAAAACCACACATCAGTTTTATGAGAAGTTAAACATGAGAAAACAAAAACACTTCCTTATTTAAATATATGTTTTCATAACACTAAGTCATCTATTTAGATTTATTCAATTTGTTAAAAATTCAGTCAAGCAGCCAAGCACCTTATTTAAACAATATCAAGCATATTACCTAAACAATAACTAATAAGAGTTTCAATGAAGTTTTGAGAAAAGTAACTAGAAGTAACTAACAACCAAAAGTTCTTCTGTATACTTTTCATATGCTTTATGATACAGTCAAAATTTCAAAGAAAACTGAACTTACCTATACATTTTAATCCTTAATAATGAAGAAGTCCTTTTTTCTGCCTATGCAACTGCTCTGAGATTTCCACTCAAATGAATGGCTCTCATATGTTATATGTGTTCTATGAAAGAACTGAAGCAAAGGAGGAAATTCCACACAATTAAAACCTAACTTGTTAAACAAGTCTGAAGGAATCAACTTGAACCAATCATATGACTTGTGGAATGGATCAGAAATAGACAGGCAATCTTACAAATCAGTAAAAATTGTATTTATACTGGTAACTTGTAATTAAACATAACAGGTGATAGGTATTTTGTGAAAGGCTATAACTACTCCATAGGCTGCAGCATCATAGTTTTTAATTTAAAAAGGGATGTGACACTTTTGCCCATGTTATCATGTTGTCACACACCTTAGTTTTTGCCACAGCAAGCCAAAGACTATCAGAAAATGCTTTCCATAGATTAATTGGTAATACTCCCTTCTCTTTGATAAAATCTCCTTTTTCTCGTAGCATTTGAAATATTCAGAGAAGTAACTGAGTATGTATACAAATTTGTGAGATAAGCAAGAAGAACAATTGAAACTAAAATTCACGTAGTCTTTCTCTGAGTATGTCTTTAAAAAATATTCTAACTCAGTATTGCAGTAGATGAATGGACAGCAGAGTGTAGAACAAGGATTCCATGTAGAATAGCATAGAAAAGTTATTTCTGTTTATTGTATTGGGAAGGATAGGAGATAAATTTGGAAGGTTATGCTGAAGTTACTTTGTGAGAAATAATGAATACTAAATTATTGGAATTGTATAATAGAATTAGGAAATTTGAATTTAGGTTTCAACTTTTTCGCCAATTAATTGTGAAGCTTAAGCAAAAAATTACTTATGCCTTTATGAGTCTCATTTACTTGCTAAAAAAATTAGATGCTGATTACATGGTCTTCTATGACTATCATGTAAATCATGGATAGCTAATGAATTCACTCAAGGACTGTAACTCAAGAAGTGTTCAATTACACACTTTTTAAATATAATGTGCAAAACTTTGCATACAACAGGAATAGGAATGCATGGGCTCCTCCCTACCATTCTTTTATACATTTTCATATATCATGCCTGACATTCTGACCTTTCTTTTTTTAGTACAAAGAATAAAACAATATATCAAAGCAGCTGAACAAAGTTACCCAAACGAGCCATTTTCATTTTACATGTTAATCTTGAATGTACAGATCTTTTTCACAAGTTATACCATAGTGCATAACTTTGTATCGTGCTTTTAATGCTCAATATTATTTCATAGGCATATCCCTGTGTTGCTAATTTTTATTTCTAATGGCTTCTGTATTATTTCTAGTAGCTGTGTATATATCCAGTAGCTGTATAGCTTTACTATAACTTATTACACAAGTTATATATAACACTATACATTATATTAAATTATATATATGATACTATGTATTATATGAAGCTGTATTATAGTTTTTTATTTTAATACAATTTCAAGTTTAGAGAAAACTTGCAAATATAGGACCTAGATCCATCAATTGTTAAGAATTTTAATGGCTGTATTTTAATCATATGCAGCCATATAGAATCATATCACACCAAATAGATTCATCATAAAATACTGAAACCATCTCCTAATATGAAGCATTTTGACCACCTTCTTGAACATGTTTTTTTAAACCCATTTCTAAATAGTTCCTTGAAATAAATGAAAAGAAGAACTGTTTATTGGGGCAACTTATTTAAATACTTTAATGACCTTTAAAATTTGCTTTTGTTTCAGTACTTTTTTTAAAGATGTGAAGTATATTGTCTTCTGGTTTTTGTTGAGAGCACTTTCTTCCAACTATACGTGTTCTTTCTTTTCCATCTTTGTATTTCCTAGAACAATCAGCAAAGTCCTTTTTAATGAGAAGGTGCTTAGTCAACACGTATTGTTTGAATGTCTAATACTAAATGAATTAATGCAGATTCTGGTGTCCCATCACTATTCACACAGAAATTGGGAATGAGTCAGGGGAAAGGCATGGGGAAAACTGCATTCAGTCTGAAAGCATCTTCCTGTTTCCTGTGATGAGCTCAACACGGAAGGAGAGGTGAAGCAAAGGGATTGCTCTTAACAGGGACTAATTCAACAGATGTTGACTCTTAATTTTCAGATCCTCAGGGAGTGGCAGGATAGGGCTTGACCTTTTCTATTCTACAAGGGGTGGTCATTGCAAGAATAAGGTGTGTAGAATGACATTGTACAAAAAATATCAGAATCCTCTTCTTGTCTGCCATAGGCTTGATTTTCTTCTTACAGCTGTACATTCATAAGACTAAGACAGTGTGACCTAGGACTGTCAGGAACAGGCTTCAAGGAAATAGATGAGATCATTTATTTAGATGGAGGATAAATCATGTAGTGTACACACTACTGAGGTTGGTTCTTTTGCCTGCTTAGGCTGAGGGGGGAGACCATGGTAAAGACAGTATCTCCAGGTACACGAATGTCTGAAAAAAGTTCTAGCTTTGAGAGAAGTATGAGTCATTCAATTGAACCCATCATAATAATAAGAGTAGAAGAAAGCAACCAAAAGGCAGATGATCTAAGAAGGTGTGGGCCAGGGTGTTTTCTTTAACTTTGGAGTTTGCTTAGTCATCAGGCTCATGGCAGCACAGTCATATGGCTATAGTTGGTGATGAATTTGTCATGACCTCCTTCATAGAGTTATTATATAGATAGAAAAAAAAGATAATGGATGTGCTCACCATTTGAAAGTTGTAAAATGTTGTTTAAATATGAATGTTTATATTTACTGTAAGTATAAATTTAAACGTTTGGTAGTAATTGGATTTTTTCAGCGTGGCCAAGTTTAATTTTGTGGGTTATGACCTATAGGCAGTGAGAGGTAAAGGGACATATGCGATAAGTATGTTCTATTATGTTTCAACTGGAGAAGGACATGGCAATCCACTTCAGCATTCTTGTCTTAAAAATCCATGAACAGAGGAGCCTGGGGGCTACATTCCATGTCCATTGCAAGTTGGACACAACTGAGGGACTGAGCTCACACACATGCATTATGTTTCAAAGGCTTTTGTCTATTCAAAAGGCATGTGATAGATAGAGTACATTCTTTGGAGTTAGAATACACCTGGAATCAAATTTTGGTTCTTCTACTTACCATCCAACAGGGTTCAGCAAAATTGTTTATCTGTGTCTGCCTCAGGTTTCTTACATGTATAAATGATGTTAAGTACCATTCTCATGGAAAAGTGAAAATTCTAAGAAATCAAATCAAATGAACTAACCAAGATAAACCACCTGGCAATGCAACAGTTATGTGGTCATTCCTTCTGCACCGATTCTCAAGGCAATATTTTTGTACATGTGTAGAAGTCAGAATTACTGAGAGGTGGAAAGCACAGTTTGAAAATGGCCCTGGGTGTTTCTAAAATACACTCTTTCCTAGATTCACATTTTTGGCTGTGATTCGCCAAAGTAATCTTATTTCTATAGCATTGCTTCAAATATGGTTTAAGAAATTTAAAGCTTATTAAATCTGTAATTGCTTTTATGTTGAGAGCCAACTATTTTATTATGTTTTTCACATGAAAATTTTTTAAGCCAGTTTCTCATAGTAAGAGGTCAAAGAAGCATCTTAGTCATAAGCTTTTTTATCTTGTTAAAGGAAGAAACTTGTATCCTTTACCCTTTGCCTAAGTTCTCCACATCAGTCGCCCTTGGGCTGCCTGGACTTGTTTTCTCCTATAAAGAGTAATTTCCATCATCCTACATATATATGAAAATATGACTCTTGCCATTTTCCTCCACAATCAGAGAGACAATCAGGGCAAATAAATATAATACATATTAATACACAATGTAAATCATCTCATCAACTCAAAAGTCTGGCTGGTAAACTCAAATTAAGTGATCTTTCATTTGGTTGATAATAGGAACAGTTGGTGACACTAGTGGTAAAGAACCTGTCTGCCAATGCAGGAGATGTAAGAGATTGGAGTTGGATTACTGGGTTGGGAAGATCCCTGGGGGAGCACATGGCAACCCACTCTAGTACTCTTGTCTGAAGAATCCCATGGACAGAGGAGCCTGGCAGGCTGCAGTCCATATGGTCTCAAAGAGTTGGACACGACTGAAACGAATTAGCAGCAGCAGAAACACTATGAATACACATAACCATTGTAAGTATCTATTTTAAAATTTATCCCATTATCAATTTATGACTTTTAGTCTTAGCTGGCTCTTCAATACTACCCAGCAATACAGGCAGGTTTCCCTGATCAGTGCTTTGTTGTTGTTGAGTTGCTAAGTTGTGTCTGACTCTTTATGACCCCGTGGACTGCAGCATGCCAAGCTTCTCTGTCCTTCACTATCTCCCAGAACTTGCTCAAACTCATGTTCGTCAAGTCAGTGATGCAATCCAACCATCTCATCTTCTGTCGTACCCTTCTCTTCCTGTCTTCAGTCTTTCCCAGCACCAGGGTCTTTTCCAATGAGTTGGCTCTTCACATCAGGTGGCCAAAGTATTGGAGCTTCGGCTTTAGTATCAGTCCTTCCAATGAATATTCAGGGTTTAGTGTTTACAAAAACCATCTCATATCTTATCTATTCTTCTCCAAGTGTTTATTTTCTATCCCTTGTTTCTACCTTTGCTTTCAACGCGTGACTTACAGTTCTGCCATTGGAGAAAAAGATGGAAGCCTTCAGGGGGACACTCCCTCAACTACTGGTCATTGTATCTGTAAATTTTATGCCTCTGCCTGTATCCTTCCTTTTATAGTGGAAGAGGTTTTTGTCCTCTGTTGGGAGGCCATTTTTTTTCACTTGTTCTTTATATGAACATCTTTGTGCTTCTTCTTCCTAATGAGAGAGTCATTACCTGGGCAGGTTGATAAAAGGTCTCAGTTCAGTTCAGTCACTCAGTCGTGTCCGACTCTTTGCGACCCCATGAATTACAGCACGTCAGGCCTCCTTGTCCATCACCAACTCCCGGAGTTTACCCAAACCCATGTCCATCGAGTTGGTGATGCCATCCAACCATCTCATCCTCTGTCATCCCCTTCTCCTCCTGCCCCCAATCCTTCCCAGCATTAGGGTTTTTTCCAATGAGTCAACTCTTCGCATGCAGTGGCCAAAGTATTGGAGTTTCAACTTCAACATCAGTCCTTCCAATGAACACCCAGGACTGATCTCCTTTAGGATGGACTGGTTGGATCTCCTTGCAGTCCAAGGGACTCTCAAGAGTCTTCTCCAACACCACAGTTCAAAAGCATCAATTCTTTGGTGCTCAGCTTTCTTCACCGTCCAACTCTCACATCCATACATGACCACTGGAAAAACCATAGCCTTGACTAGACGGACTTTTGTTGGCAAAGTAATGTCTCTGCTTTTCAATGTGCTATCTAGGTTGGCCATAACCTTCCTTCCAAGGAGTAAGCGTCTTTTAATTTCATGGCTGCAATCACCATCTGCAGTGATGCTGGAGCCCAAAAAAAATAAAGTCTGACACTGTTTCCACTGTTTCCCCATCTATTTCCCATGAAGTGATGGGGCCAGATGCCATGATCTTAGTTTTTTGAACGTTGAGCTTTAAGCCAACTTTTTCACTCTCCTCTTTCACTTTCATCAAGAGGTTCTTTAGTTCTTCTTCACTTTCTGTCATAAGGGTGGTGTCATCTGCATATCTGAGGTTATTGATATTTCTCCCGGCAATCTTGATTCCAGCTTGTGTTTCTTCCAGCCCAGCGTTTCTCATGATGTACTCTGCATATAAGTTAAATAAGCAGGGTGACAATATACAGCCTTGACGTACTCCTTTTCCTATTTGGAACCAGTCTGTTCCATGTCCAGTTCTAACTGTTGCTTCCTGACCTGCATACAGATTTCTCAATAGGCAGGTCAGATGGTCTGGTATTCCCATCTCTTTCAGAATTTTCCACAGTTTATTGTGATCCACCCAGTCAAAGGCTTTGGCATAGTCAATAAAGCAGAAATAGATGTTTTTCTGGAACTCTCTTGCTTTTTCGATGATCCAGCGGACATTGGCAATTTGATCTCTGGTTCCTCTGCCTTGTATAAAACCAGCTTGAACATCTGGAATTTCACAGTTCACGTATTGCTGAAGCCTGGCTTGGAGAATTTTGAGCATTACTTTACTAGCGTGTGAGATGAGTGCAATTGTGCAGTAGTTCGAGCATTCTTTGGCATTGCCTTTCTTTGGGATTGGGATACAAACTGACCTTTTCCAGTCCTGTGGCCACTGCTGAGTTTTCAAAATTTGCTGGCTTATCGAATGCAGCACTTTCACAGCATCATCTTTGAGGATTTGAAATAGCTCAACTGGAATTCCATCACCTCCTCTAGCTTTGTTCATAGTGATGCTTTCTAAGGCCCAGTTGATTTCACATTCCAGGATGTCTGGCTGTAGGTGAGTGATCACACCATCATGATTATCTGGGTCATGAAGATCTTTTTTGTACAGTTCTTCTGTGTATTCTTGCCACCTCTTCTTAATATCTTCTGCTTCTGTTAGGTACATACCATTTCTGTCCTTTATTGAGCCTATCTTTGCATGAAATGTTCCCTTGGTATCTCTAATTTTCTTGAAGAGATCTCTAGTCTTTCCCAATCTGTTGTTTTCCTCTATTTCTTTGCACTGATCGCTGAGGAAGGCTTTCTTATCTCTCCTTGCTAGTCTTTGGAACTCTGCATTTAGATGGGAATATCTTTCCCTTTCTCCTTTGCTTTTCGCTTCTCTTCTCTTCCCAGCTATCTGTAAGGCCTCCTCAGACAGCCATTTTGCTTTTTTGCATTGCTTTTCCATGGGGATGGTCTTGAAATTTCACAACGTCAGGAACCTCTGTCCATAGTTCATTAGGGATAAGAAGTCTAGGGATCCCCACGGAGAGAGGGGTCTGGAATTCTCAAGGAGGAAGAATGGACAAACTTTTTTTTTCTTTTCTCTCTACATTCCTTAGGATTATGTAACAATAATGTATCCTGCCTAAGGACAGTCTCTGGATTAAACTTTCTGGCTAATTCTGTTATCTTAAAATGTAAATGATTGGAGTAGGTCTGTCTTTACAAGGATTATATAGCAACAATATATCCTGCCTGAGGACAGTCTCTGGATTAAACCTTCTGGCTAATCCTGTTATCTTAGAGTATATAACTCCACTGCTACCACTAGCAAGTGGGTACTCTTTCTGCCCCCTTCTGATGCCCATGTCAGAAGCTTTCTCTATCTCCATTATACTTCCATAAAACTTTATTACACAAAAGCTCTGAGTGATCAAGCCTCATCTCTGTCCCCGGATTGAATTCTTCTCCTCTGGAGGCCAAGAATCCTGGCGTCTTTACGTGGTTCAGCAACAAACCTTTCATTAATCTGCTTCTCCAGTACTTTCCATCTCCATAAGTCACCTCCCATTTACCCAGTTTCTCAAACTAGAAATCTGGGTGTCATCCTTGTCTCTATCTCATTTCTCAGTGCCTTATGTGCATAAATAGCTATTGAACCCATTTCCCCTTGTCCTTATACCCACTGCCAGTACATGACTCCATCCACTCTGATCTTTCAGCTGGATTACTGCCACAGTTTCTGATTAGCTTTTCTGCCCATAATTTTTTCCCAATCTAGTTTCTTCTTGACACTAAGAGAGTGATCATTACAGATTGAGTTATGTTGCTACCCTCTTGCGAGAAGGCAATGGCAACCCACTCCAGTACTCTTGCCTGGAAAATCCATCGACGGAGGAGCCTGGTAGGCTGAAGTCCGTGGGGTTGCTAATAGTCCGACACGACTGAGCAATTTCACTTTCCCTTTTCACTTTCATGCATTGGAGAAGGAAATGTCAACCCACTCCAGTTTTCTTGCCTGGAGAATCCCAGGGACAGAGGAGCCTGGTGGGCTGCCGTCTATGGGGTCGCACAGAGTCGGACACGACTGAAGCGACTTAGCAGCAGCAGCAGCAGCTACCTTCTTAAAAAGTCTTCAGTAGCTTCCCTTGCAGTTAAGAGAGTTCATTCTCCTTAACACAGGTGGAAGAACCCTGAAACAGCTGGACATTGCCTATCTTCTCACCCTCCTTCTTACCCTGCTTCTTGAACTCTACAGACTATACATTGAATATCCTTTGTTACTTTAATACACTGCCCTCTCTGTCTCCTTCAGTTCTGTTCCTTCAGCTCTCCCCATTGTTTTATGTCTCTTTTGATACATTTCTTAGTTTTCAACTCTGAATAGTCTGTTAGGACTGCTTGTATGCTTTCCTTCTGTGAGGACTTCTTCACCCTTAGGATAGGGTGCATGCTTGGACTTCAGTCATGTCCGACTGTGCCATGCTCCTCTGTCTGTGGGATTCTCCAGGCAAGAATACTGGAGTGGGTTGGCATTCTGTTCTCCAGGGGATCTTCCAACTAGTAATTGAACCCACATGTCTTAACGTCTCCTGCATTGGCACACAGGTTCTTTACCACTAGTGCCACTGGGTAGCCCCAACAAATAATTTATTATTGTTTTTGTTGTTCAGTCACTCAGTCATGTCCAACTCTTTGTGACCTCATGGACTGCAGCACGCCAGGCTTCCCTGTCCTTCACTGTCTCCTGGAGCTTGCTGAAACTCATGTCCATTGAGTCAGTGATGCCAGCCAACCATCTCATCTTCTGTCATCCCCTTCTCCTCCTGTCTTCTATCTTTTCCAGCATCAGGGTCTTTCCCAATGTTTTACTTATTTACTTATCTACTTGGATGTGCCGGGTCTTGTTTGCTTCATGTGGAATCTAGTTCCCTGGCCAGGGATTGAACCCAGGCCCCCTGCTTTGGGAGCATGGAGTCTTAGCCACTGGATTACCAGGGAAGTCCCTAGGATAGGTTGCCTTCTCTCTAATGTGATCCCATATTTGTTTGGTTCTCCTCTCATACTCATTACAGCACACTTTTATTTTTATTTTTAATTAGAGGATAATTATTTTACAGTATTGTGATGGTTTATGCCATACATTAACATGAATTAGCCACAGGTATACATATGTCTCCTCCCTCATGAGTCGGCCTCCCACCCCCACTCCCCATCCCACCCCTCTAGGTTGTCACAGAGCACTAACTTTGGGTTCCCTACATCATACAGCAAATTCCCACTGGCTATCTATTTTATGTATGGTAATGTATATGTTTCAATGCTCTTCTCTCAAGTAATCCTACACTCTCCTTCCCCTACTGTGTCCAAAAGTCTGTTTTTTATGTCTGTGTCTCCTTTGCTGCCCTGCAAGCAGAATCATCAGTACTATCGCTCTAGATTTCATAATATGTGTTAATATATGATATTTGTCTTGCTCTTTTTGACTTCACTCTGTATAATAGGCTCTAGGTTCATCCATCTCATTAGAATGGACTCAAATATGTTCATTTTTATAGTTGAGAATATTCCATTGTATATATGTACCACAACTTCCTTATCCATTCAGCTGCCAATGGACATCTTGGTTGCTTCCTTGTCCTAGCTATTGTAAATAGTGCTGCAGTGAACATTGGGGTACATGTGTCTTTTTCAGTTATGATTTTCTCAGGGTATATGCCCAGTAGTGGTATTGTTGGGTCATATGGTGGTTTTATTTCTAGCTTTTTAAGGAATATCCCTACTGTTCTCCATAATGGCTATCAATTTGCATTCCCACCAACAATATGAGAGAGTTCCATTTTCTCCATATGCTCTCCAGCATTTATTGTTTGTACAAATTTTGATGATGGCCATTTTGACTGGTGAGAATGTGACAGGTTCTACAATGACAGATTTTATTTTCTTGGGCTCCAAAATCACTGCAGATGGCGACTGCAGCCATGAAATTAAAAGACACTTGCTCTTTGGAAGAAAAGCTATGACAAACCTAGACAGTGTATTAAAAAGCAGAGACATCACTTTGCTGATAAAGATCCATGTAGTCAAAGCTATGTTTTTTCCAGTAGTCATGTACGGATGTGACAGTTGGATCATAAAGAAGGATGAATGCTGAATAACTGATGCTCTCAAATTTTGATTTGAAGCAAGAGTATAGAAGATGCTTGGGAGTCCCTTGGACAGCAAAGAGACCAAACCAGTCAATCCTTAAGGAAATCCACCCTGAATATTCTTTGGAAGGATTGATGCTGAAGCTGAAGCTCCAATACTTTTGCCACCTGATGTGGAGAGCCAACTCATTGAAAAAGGCCCTGCTGCTGGGAAAGATTGAGGGAAGAAGAAGGGGCAACAGAGGATGAGATGATTGGATGAGATCACTGACTCAATGGACATGAGCTTGAGCAAATTCAGGGAGATAATGAAGGAGAGGGAAGCCTGGCTTGCAATAGTCCATGGGGTTGCCAAGAGTAGGATATGACTTAGCGACTGAACAACAAGTCTGACCAGTGTGAGATGATAGCTCATTGTAGTTTTGATTTGCATTTCTCTAATAATGAGCAATGTTGAGCATTTTCATGTGTTTATTAGCCATCTGTATGTATTCTTTGGAGAAATGTCTGTTTAGATCTTCTGCCCACTTTTGGATGGGTTGTTTATTTGGCACTGAACTGCATGATTTGCTTGTATATTTTGGATATGAATCCTCTGTCAGTTGTTTCATTTGCTGTTATTTTCTCCCAATCTGAGAGGTGTCTTTTCACCTTGCTTATAGTTTCCTTCATTGTCAACACATTTTTGAAATCATTCTACAGTAGACCATAATGGCCTATGGGGAAAAGAACTGCTATGCTTTGAAAGCCAATCATCTGTAACTAGCATGTGTAACTAGGTTAATTAAAAAAATTATTGAATGAAATAATGAATAAAAATTTACTTCTCTCTGAAGTATTATAGCTATTTTTAATCCGCTTAAAAAAAGACACATGGAGGTAGCCTTCAGAGCATCCTTTGAGACAACCTACTCAGCTACAAAGAGTATGAGTACGTGTGTTTTACAGCACAGATTTCATTTTTTATTTAGTAAAGTGAGGCTAGCAGATCAGGAGATGATTGCCATTGATAGAAAAGATAGTTTGTTATTTATTGCTCCTGAGAAGGGGATATGCACATCACCCAGGGTCACATGGGGAAGCACAGTGTCACTCAGAGGCAGAGGGGAAAGGAACAATTGTGGATGAGAGCCTTCATTGTGATTTCCATCAGAAGAATGGGCAAGGCAGGGTAGCAGGGTTAAGACTGGCTAGTTTGAATAGTTTCAGTGAGCTCTGTGACACAGGGGCTGTGCCCAGTTGTCTGGTATCTGACTCTGGCATGGGTACACTGTAATTGTGTGTACACTGTTCCCTGGCAGAGGAATAATGGCCCAGACTGTAAGACCTCAAAAAAGGAGGAGTGCCAGGGACGGCGGACCCTGGTGGGCTGCCGTCTATGGGGTTGCACGGAGTCAGACACGACTGGAGCGACTTAGCAGCAGCAGCAGCAGCAGGCTCTGGATTGGTCGGTTTGCATTTGGAGTACATACTCACTGTGTAGTTATTTGCTATCTCTGGGAATTAGCTAGCCCTGGAAGAGGCAGTCCCCCCAAGGGTCGGCAAGCCCTCAGATATCGAAGTATCAGAATAAAAAGATATGCTTAAAATAACCTGACTCTAGCTGTTAACTTTGTCAAGGTTTGCCTCAGTTTTTAAGCACAAAGCATTTTTTTTTTTCCTGGGTAGCCCTCAGCCAGTGATTGAGCAAGGTAGTGGCATAAAGGTCTTGTCATTTCCACCTAGTGTGGATTTCTCAACAGGTAATATTTACTCATTGGAAGGACTGATGCTGAAGCTGAAGCTCCAATACTGTGGTCATCTGTTGCGTATAACTGACTCATTAGAAAAGACCCAGATGCTGGCAAAGATGGAACACAGGAGGAGAAGGGGAAGACAGAGGATGAGATGGTTGGATGGTATCACTGACTCGATGGGCATGAATTTGAACAAACTCCAGGAGTTGGTGATGGACAGGGAAACCTGGCGTGCTGCAGTCCATCTGGTTGCAAAGAGTTAGACATGAGTGAGTGACTGAACTGAACTGAATATTTACTTCAGAGTTTCCCAGATGATCTGAAAGACATTTTTGTCAGGTTGGTGTTGCCATCTGATAACTTTCCCTGACAGATCCTTCTTCTTCTCTTTTCCTTTCACAGGTTTTAGTTCTCAATAAATCTTTTCTCTTCTACTTTGTCAAAGTTTCTGCTACCCAGAAAGGCCAATTTGTAGTAGGTAGTACTGAAAGAGCTCCAAGGAAACAGAAGTTAAGATGAAGTTTGGGAACTGGATCAATCACCACTCAGCTGGTAGTGAGAACTGGATACTAGGTGGCATGCCAATAGCTCCCAGCACAAAGTGGTGGTATGACTGTATGATTGTTACAACTTTCAGCCCTGGTGCCAGGCCAGCATGACAGTAGAGGTGAGTGCATGGACCAGTGCCAATTTATCCATTGAAAGGAAGAGGGTGAGGATGATACACATAAAGACAGTGGAATTGCATGGTTGCTACTAGTTTGCATGTGTGTGCAAGAGGTGGATAATGAAAAGTTGAGGGCAATTAACATACCTGAAAGCTGAGCATGAGATCCAGAGATTATCCTTAGTGGATTGAGAAGCTCTCATCTAATGCAGCGGGGGAGCAGGGAAAGCTGAATATAAAGCACAGGATTGGATAGAGTTCTGAACTCCAGTGATAGTTGGATGTTCAATATAGTCAGATCTGTTGATCCAGTCAGAGACCTAGTTGGTAAAACTTGGGACCTGAGCATGGGATGTGGCTACTGGGCTAGATAACCTGAAGTTTTTCACTCTGTAGACTTTTTTGTTGTTGTTGTTTGAGTCTTCTGAGTCTACAAAAGTGAGTTTTCTGTACTTTGAGAGCTAGCATTGTCCAGGGACGGGCTTCCCAGGTGGTGCTAGTGGTAAAGAATCTTCTTGCCGATGCAGGAGATGTAAGAGACACAAGTTTGATCACTGGACTGGAAAGATCCCCTGTAGGAGGGTGTGTCAACCCACTCCAGTGTTCCTGCCTGAAGAATCCCATGGACAGAGGAGCCTGGTGGGCTACAGTCCATGGAGTCACAAAGAGTTGAACATGACTGAAGCAACTTAGCATGCATTCACGTTGTGCAGGGACTTGGCACAGGCCTCTTCTTCACAAGCTGATAGCCATTCTCTCCAGGAGCAGCAGGCATCTCCTCTCCTGGCTGCCAGGCCAGTTGCCAAGGTTAAGTCACAGTAGGGGACATTTCTCTGGAGAGGTGAGACAAGTAGGAGTGTTTTGTGAGATAAAATTACATTAAGTATTAGCTAAAAACATTTTTTTTTCATTTTTGTTTTTAGATGCTTTAAAGGAAACAGTATATACATGTTTAAAACAGAATGATTAGCCTATTATGATTAAGATATATAAAATCTCCCACTAAGGGAGGAAAGTACCTAGAAATATTTATTAAGGTCTTTATTGCTGAGAGTGGGTGCGTGTTTAGGGAATAAAATAAAAATTATGAAGAAATTAGCTCAAAAATATAAGATAAATGATAGAAAGGAAGGTGATGGCATTATAACAAATGTAAAAATTATGCCAATACACATGAGTAGTTTCAACAGATGTAGTAAAAAGTAAAGGCTCTCTGAAGGTTTTATTTTTTCTGCTTTGTGTTGTTTTTTTTTATTATTTTTTAAAGTCTAGGCAGGATTTTGTTTTTAAAATTTTTTTAATATTTTAAGACTTTTTATTTTATATTGAAGCATAGCTGATTAACAATGTCGTGATAGTTTCAGGTGCACAGCAATTGGATCCAACCATACATATACATGTATCCATTCTCCCCCCAGCTCCAATTCCACATACATATATAAAACATTATATATGTATATATGATATATATATACATGTAACATTAACATAACATAATGTTATGTTAGACTGCCACATAGCTTCTTGTTTGTTCAAGATTATTTAAACCTATATTTAATAATCCAGTTGATTTAAATTAACATCAGTGTACTAGCTTTGTATTAGTAATGAACTCTTTCACCAATCTGTGAAATATGTGATAGTAGAGAGGTACTTGAACAGAGCTTGAGGTCATTTGGAACCATGGAAGTGCATCATAACATCCTTTTGACACAAACATAACAATTCTCACTTACTGTTTAAATAGCTTATACTTGAATTGTTTTGTTTTGTTTTTTCAGTAATACTGGTGATTTTCTACTGATTTATCCTTATTTGTTTTCCAAGGATTTTGAACAAGAACATTTAATACTATGATCATGGTGTAAGCATTTTGAGGATTAGGAATGAGAAGCCAGAAGAAAAGGTTGTGCCTTTGTACCAGGAATAGTGTTCATTGCATAAGAGAGAGGAAACAGAACTGTGGTGAGCCGTGGCATGACTTTTGACCTAGAATGGTCTTCATTCTACTTTCCAGTTGTCCCTCCAGGGAAAGGAAAAGAAGCTTCGGGTGTTGGAGGCCCAGCTAAAGGCTTGTGCTGACCCCCGCTGTGCAGTGTATCATGAGCCAGATTATGTTACCATTTATAGTACAGTTACCCACTCCAGTGCTCTTGCCTGGAGAATCCCAGGGACAGAGGAGCCTGGTGGGCTGCTGTCTGTGGGGTTGCACAGAGTCAGACACAACTGAAACGACTTAGCAGCAGCAGCAGCATAGTACGTTTTCAAGAAGAGCACTGATAGGAATCCTGAATGCTGTCTTTATCCAGACATGATCCCAGCAAAATGATTGACAGCAGTTTAATATGTGGGAATCGTCAAGGTTGAGTGAAAAAATTTAAGGTTCCCCAGTGAGTCATTTCATACTTTGCTGCTTTGGTCACTTAAACAAAGCAGCAATGAACTTCTACATGGCATATCCTCCTGAGATGACCCTGGAAGGCCCAGAAGGCAGAGGTGGTTGTTCCACACTGTGAGGACAGTTACCACATAACTCAGTCAGAGAGGTGCTCAAGCTACTGTTTTTTCTGTACCATGATGTTACTCTAATTGATCATTATAGCCCATGCAAAATAGTTAACAGGTTAGCCTTTGACTGTGTGGATCACAGATTCTTAAAGAGGTGGGAATACCAGACCACCTGACCTGCCTCTTGAGAAATCTGTACGCAGGTCAGGAAGCAACAGTTAGAACTGGACATGGAACAACAGACTGGTTCCAAATAGGAAAAGGAGTACGTCAAGGCTGTATATTGTCACCCTACCTATTTAACTTATATGTAGAGTACATCATGAGAAACACTGGGCTGGAGGAAGCACAAGCTGGAATCAAGATTGCCAGGAGAAATATCAATAACCTCAGATATGCAGATGATACCACCCTTATGGCAGAAAGCAAAGAGGAACTAAAGAGCCTCTTGATGAAAGTAAAAGAGGAGAGTGAAAAAGTTGGCTTAAAGCTCAACATTCAGAAAACTAAGATCATGCCATCTGGTCCCATCACTTCATGGCAAATAGATGGGGAAACAATGGAAACAGAGTCAGACTTTATTTTTTTGGGCTCCAAAATCACTGCAGATGGTGATTGCAGCCATGAAATTAAAAGATGCTTACTCCTTGGAAGGAAAGTTATGACCAACTTAGACAGCATATTTAAAAGCAGAGACATTACTTTGCCAACAAAGGTCCGTCTAGTCAAGGCTATGGCTTTTCCAGTAGTCATGTTTGGATGTGAGAATTGGACTATAAAGAAAGCTGAGCGCCGAAGAATTGATGCTTTTGAACTGTGGTGTTGGAGAAGACTCTTGAGAGTTCCTTGGACTGCAAGGAGATCCAACCAATCCATCCTAAAGGAGATCAGTCCTGGGTGTTCATTGGAAGGACTGATGTTGAAGCTGAAACTCCAATACTTTGGCCACCTTATGTGAAGAGCTGAATCATTGGAAAAGACCCTGATGCTGAGAAAGATTGAGGGCAGGAGGAGAAGGGGATGACAGAGGATGGGATGGTTGGATGGCATCACCAACTCAATGGACATGGGTTTGGGTGGACTCTGGGAGTTGGTGATGGACAGGGAGGCTTGGCGTGCTGCGGTTCATGGGGTCCTAAAGAGTCGGACATGACTGAGCAACTGAACTGAACTGAACTGAACTGATGCAGTAATTTTCAGGGGTCCTGTGTACGACATAACATCATCTATATGCTTTAACCCATAACACCTATTTCAAAGCTAAACATAGTGTAGGGTAATCTGAAGAACTGCTCTTCAGTTCTTTTTCTGATTCATGAAGCGTACATTTTTATCTTTGATTTTCCCTCACTTTCTAAGTGACATTTAGGATTTCTTTTCACTTTTTTTTATTGACTTCTGGTGTGGGAGGAGTCTCCTGAACTTAGAAAAAAACAAAATCAGTTTAACAATGTTAGTTTATCACTTAAATCTTGATTACTAATGAAAAGGAAAGGACAGGCAGATGGATAATTAAAGTTGGTGCACCAAATGTCATCTCTTTTTTTTCTGAAATTCCTATCCTTTTATTTCTGTGAGCATTCAAAAGTAGATATTTTATATGAATTTTAGTTTTATCTCTATTGTCTCTCATTGGGCAAATTCAACAAAGATGAGCCTAAACTGCAAAAATACAATCATGGAAATCTAAGGTGACCTTTTGGAGGTACCCATATTTGTGAGGTCCGTGAAAGAAAAAAGAGGAAAGGACAGTCCTTGTATATCAAATAAAAACACAAAAGAGTAAATGGGAGATGTGCTTTTTGGTCTTATCTCCAAATATCCCTATAGGTTTGAAATGTTCTCCTTTAAGGGAATATGGGGCAAAGTTCTTGATTTAGAGGGCTCCTGAAAGGTTAGTGACTTGTCTTACTGTGTTTTGATTGCTTCTAGTGTAGACAGAGAGCTGGAACTCCTTAGAAACATTCAAGAATACGCTAGGTGGGGCCAGCACAGATTGGAAAGCAGTGTAAAAAAAGTGAGCTGAGGGAAGCAGTTAGTAACTGAGAACTGAGGTGTCTTTCCTTCATAGAAATCATAATTAGGCTGTTAATTTATTCTTTCATGAACCATAATATATACAGATTATTGTCCTAAAAGCTGTGGGGAATACAAAAATGAATAAAGCAGTCTTTAGCCTAATGGAACTTAGTATGTTTTTAGAGATAATAAGTGTACATAAAAGTTATAATACAAAGTAAAGTATGAGAAAAGCTCTAGGGAAAGAAAAAAGCATTCAAAAAAACTTTAGATAAAGAGTAATTTTTATTGGATAGTAAAGGTATTATTTTGATAGAGGTGATATTTGAGCTAGATCTTATAGAGTAAAGAGAATCTTGCATAACCTACTATCTATGTGTTAGGAAATAAAGAGTAATATTCAGTGTTACAAGAACACTGAGAATGAGTGAAACAAAATTTTACTTGGCTGTTGGCAGATTGTAAAGGGCCTTACAAGCTATGGTGATATGGACTTATACTCTGTTTGTCAGGCAAAGGGGAAATCAGTGAAGATCTGAGTGCATGGGAATCGCAGTATTGAACAGGGTCATAATCTAGCTGTGCTGCGTTGTGTTAAGTCACTTCAATCATGTCCGACTCTTTGTGACTCCATGGATCTTAGCCCGCCAGGCTCCTCTGTCCATGGGCTTCTTCAGGCAAGTATACTGGAGTGGGTTGCCATGCCTTCCTACAGGAGATCTTCCCAACCCAAGGATCGAAACTGAGTCTCTTATGTCTCCTGCATTGGCAAGCGGGTTCTTTACCGCTAACACCACCTGGGAAGCCCCATAATCTAGCTACAGTTTGCTAAAAATATAGTTTGAAGGTAGGGAATGTAGTGGGAACAGGTGAGGTAATAATGACGTTAATAATGGTGAATGATTATTCCAGAATGTGTTATAGGAACTGCAGGTTAAAACCTGTTATTAATAGATTGTTAAATCAATTTAGTTGGTGGGGCAAACATTTTTAAAGAGCAAAATAGAAGAGAAATATTAAATTTTATTGTAATTAGTAAGAGAGGCATTGTTTTATGAATCTTCTGTTTCAATTTTAATCTATATATGTATTTTGTTACATATTTATGGAGCTGTGATAAAAGATATATTTCTTACTGTGGATTGTGGTCAAAGTAGAGAAATTCTTACTAGAGGGTGTATTCATAGAAAGCCTATCTTCTTAGCAATAGCTGATGGTGCTCTATGAATTTGTGTAAACAGGAGTATGAGAAACTCTCCAAGCCCATTGTCTCTGAGGAGATCACTCTGTATCTGAAATAGTCACTGACTAAAGTATCTGTCACTTATTCTGCCATTTCTTTTAGGAACATGATAGTGAACATATGGTTTGACCAGCAGACTATAGTTTTTGAATACTCTGTAAAAATTTTCAGATTGTCTCTGGCATTTTTGACAATAATCAAATGCCTTTGGAATAATAGTTCTCAACAAGGAAGAAGTTCACCCCTTACAAGACATTTGTCAACATCTGGTGATATTTTCAGTTAACATAATTTGGATGGGGTGGAGAGAAGTGTGTTTCAGATGTCTAGAAGGCAGAGGTCAAGGATGATGCTAAAATTCTACAAGGCACAGGGTAGCCTCTCAAAACAAAGAATTATCTAGTCCAGAAGGTCAGGAGTGCTAAAGTTGACAAATCCTGCTTCAGAGTGACCCAAGTTCAGTTCAGTCGCTCAGTCATGTCTGACTCTTTGTGACCCCATGGATTGCAGCACACCAGGCTTCCCTGTCGATCACCAGCTCCCAGAGCCTACTCAACCTCATGTCCATCGAGTTGGTGATGCCATACAACCATTTCATCCTCTGTCATCCCCTTCTCCTCCTGCCTTCAATCTTTCCCAGCATCAGGGTCTTTTCCAATGAGTCAACTCTTTGCATGAGTTGGCCAAAGTATTGGAGTTTCAGCTTCAACATCAGTCCTTCCAATGAACACCCAGGACTGATCTCCTTTAGGATGGACTGGTTGGATCTCCTTGCAGTCCAAGGGACTCTCAAGAGTCTTCTCCAACACAATAGTTCAAAACATCAATACATCAGCACTTCAGTTCAGTTCAGTCGCTCAGTCGTGTCCGACTCTTTGCGTCGGCACTTAGCTTTCTTTAAAGTCCAACTCTCACATCCATACATGACTACTTGAAAAACCGTAGCTTTGACTAGACAGATCTCTGTTGGCAAAGTAATGTCTCTGCTTTTTGATATGCTGTCTAAGTTGGTCATAGGTTTTCTTTCAAGGAGCAAGAGTCTTTTAATTTCATGGCTGCAGTCACTATCTGCAGTGATTTTGGAGACTGAAAAAATAAAGTCTGTCACTGTTTCCATTGTTTCCCCATCTATTTGCTATGAAGTGATAGGACTGGATGCCATAATCTTAGTTTTTGGAATGTTGAGCTTTAAGCCAACTTTTCACTCTCCTCTTTCACTTTCATCAAGAGGCTATTTAGTTCTTCTTCGTTTTCTGCCATAAGGGTGGTGTTATATGCATATCTGAGGTTATTGATATTTCTCCCGGCAATCTTGATTTCAGCTTGTGTTTCATCCAGCCTGGCATTTTGTGTGATGTACTCTGTATACAAGTTAAATAAGCAGGGTGACAATATACAGCATTGTGTGGTAGTTTGAGCATTCTTTGGCATTGCTTTTCTTTGGGATTGAGATGAAAACTGACCTTTTCTAGTCCTGTGGCCCCTGCTGAGTTTTCCAGATTTTTTGCTGGCATATTGAGTTCAGCACTTTCACAGCATCATCTTTCAGGATTTGAAATAGCTCAACTGGATTCTATCACCTCCACTAGCTTTGTTCATAGTGATGCTTCCTAAGGCCCACTTGACTTCACATTCCAGAATGTCTGGCTCTAGGTTGGTGATCACTCCTCATGATTATCTGGATCATGATATCTTTTTTGCACAGTTCTTCTGTGTATTCTTGCCACCTTTTCTTAATATCTTCTGCTTCTGTTAGGTCCCAAACTAGTTTGAGTGACCCAAACTAGTTAATTGAAAGAAATGTAATTTTTAAACAAAAGTTGAAAGAAAGATTTATTCAGTTGGCCTAACACAGATTCAATGATATTATTTGTAGAATGCTCTGATCACCAACTTTATTATTAGATTCTAAATGATACACCAACATTTGCTTATATGTGATCCAAGATTAAATATTTCACAAGACTATTTAGAAACACAAAGTTATAACTCTAAGATTGTTCCTTGAATCTTAACACTAGAAATCGGAATTGTATCTTACCACCATAATATTGAATAATTTATATGCCTGTGTATATCTTTATGTATGAAGAAGCAACTTTATCCTGAAGTGAGTTCTGAGAATTGGCAGCCAGCTGCCTAAGTGAATCACATCATTTAAAATTCTTGAGTTTCTTAATTTAAAACAGATTCAGTAGAACTCACTGAAATTTTTATACGGGTGATGATTCAATAATATAGATGATCATAAAGATACTTTGTAAGAAAAGGGTATGTGAAATTGATGGTCCTAGGCCCTGGGTCCTAGGCCCACTGGGGATACAAATTACCTACAGCTTCACTAAGTCATTTACTTTTCCTGGCTTCAGTTCTCTGAACTCTAAGTGTACTGGCCTACAGGACTTGTAGTGTTTCCTACACTTCAAATTCTATGAGTCTAACTCATGGATTAATCTTTATGGTGAATAAATTTTACATCTCCTTTAGATTATTTTAGGATTATTTTTGTGCCTTATCAACAGCACATGAGGGGAATTATAAAATAGCTCAATTTTCTAATGGCTTGGTTTATATTTGGGTTACATGAGTAAATGATGCATAACCCTGGTGTCTAACCAGTATTGTAACAGTTTCTACAAAATCATCATCTAATTGTATTAATATTATGGAATACATGAGCGTGACTCTCCTAAATCTTCATGAGACACTTTACTTAGTGGGTTCATTTGCTATTTCAAATCACTTTGTTCATATCTTCTGTATGGTAGGTCATCAAAATCTACATTTATTAAATTAGAAAAAATACCTAGTATTTGATGGTTGCAATAGGCTATTGCCACAAGCCTTAGGAGACAATTGGCTACAGTAATACAAAGGAATAAACTTTTATATTGGAGTGAGTAGCCTATCCCTTCTCCAGCGGATTTTCCCGACCCAGGAACTGAATCAGGGTCACCTGCATTGCAGGCGGATTCTTTACCAGTTGAGCTACCAGGGAATCCCATGTGGAAAGATAATGCTCATTAATTCTTCAACTTATTAACAAATTCTCATTTTTTTCTAGGCATTTAACCTTAACAATAATTTACAAAGCTTCCCCCTGGTGGTCAAAGCATGTAAATGCACCTATAAAATGTTCAATTTTTTGTGCCACTGTTTTGGGATGGCTCATGAAGTTACTATTACATTACCCCAAATATTTGAAACAAAAATACATTTTTGACTAGCTAATTACTATCTATATTTATCAATCATGCTTTTCTGTGAATATCTGAAGACAGGGATAGTCTGTATGTGCACATGTGTGTGGGGTATGTGTGTGTGTTTATGTTATCTTTATCACTGAAAAATTAGGGAAATTTCACAGCAGACAAACATCAGAAGATCTCTGGCTTGATTTATCACCATACTTTGTTTCTTAGATATAACTTTTTTTAAAAATTAAAATCCTTCCAATGGATTTATAAATAGAAAATATGTAAAATCTCTTTGGAAAACATGAAAGAACAAAAAAAAGGGGGGAAATAAGTATTTGTGAGCTCTGGAGAAATGATAGAAAATTTATACATGGGTTTCCTAAACTCTGAGAGTTTTAAAAGTTTCTTGTTTAAGAAGACATCCTTAACAAAGACACCCTAAAAATGTTATGGATTATCCTCAAAATTTTGTATTGCTTCTCTTCTATACTCTAGCTCACTGACTTAAAAAGCTCAGTATCTCTGTTGTATTTTTCAAACCAGGCTAAACTGGCTCACTACCTTATACATTTAAATCCTTAACAAATTGCCCATGGGTTTTTTGGTTGATTACAGTGATTCGGAAATAAATCATGTCATTTAATCTCACTTCGTTGTACTACAGCCACAGAATATATGGATTCTCATGCATGTATGACCTGCATACAGCTCTCAGTGTTTAAGCTGTATAGTGAATTAGAGGCCCGTTTTTGCAGTAATCCAGTTTCGGTAATAAGTCACTTTTGTGTAGACTCCAGGTTTGTTCCTTTGACCACAGTTATCTCCCCAGCTCACAATTCCAATGAGATACCAGGTATCTTTAAGGTCCTTTCCAACTAAAGGTCCCCCTGAATCACCCTGAAAAGAAAAAAAGAGAAAGAAAATGAATTAAATATGAAACTTATTACTTAAGATATTTTGATGAGCCACATATTTTATTATTAGAAAGTATATTTATAGACTACCAATTATAGGATAATTCATTGAAATATGGGTTTCAGTAGTTCTAAAAGCCTTAAAGTTCAATTTCCACATTTTAAATTTTTTTCAGTTTTATAGATGTATAATTCATGAATAAAATCATATATATTTAAAGTGTACATTGTGATAATTTGACATATATACTTTGTGAAATGATTACCATGATCAGGTTAATTAACACATCCATCACCTCACATAGTTACTTGGTGTGTATGTGTACGTGTGTGTGTGTGTGTATGGTGAGAATGCTTAAGGTCTACTATTAGCAGATTTCAGGTATACAACACAGAAAGTCAAGCTGTGATGTTTATTTTCCTGACTCCAAGTAGGGTGCCAGGGCTTCTGTTTTATCAGATAGACCAAAGCCCTCCGCATGAACCCTAGTAGCCATCCCTGTATTCCTGCTTCCATTGTGCCTGAGTCCCTTCCTTGATGATTTCCCCAACTTTTTTATGACTGGAACTGCCTAGAGCTGCCTTATTATACACCGCACAGTCACAAGGCAGGAATCTTACCTGTACTCCCCAATGCAGTGAAAGCTCTTTGTGACCACCAGCCTACCCAGAGACTTACCACCAATCTCACCATTCGCCTAGATTCCCATGTCCTCTGTGTTCCAGTCACTGCCTTCTGCTTGTCTGTCATAGCATGAACCTCTCTCTGGAATCCCTGGATGCTAGCTGCCTCCCTCCACACTCTTAGTGACTGGGGCTAGATGTGTACCAGATTCTGCTGCGGCCCAGCCCATGTGCTGCACAACTCCCTGCTGGTTTTCTGATAGAGGTTGTCTATGCTGTGTAATCTGTGGACTCTGGGCAGGGTTGTCTGCCAGCTGATGACAATACAATTCCCATCATTTCACCATGTAGAATCACCTCCTTGGAGTTTTCAAGAACCCCCACATGTTCTTGCAAATACTTATAAAGCAAGTGCCTACAGGATAAAACACATGTTACAAATGCATTTGTCTGAAAATATACATGCAGGACAGATGCTGGACAAGAGGAGGGCCCTGGAAAGGGGACTAGACACAACTTGACCTAATCCACCTTCTCACCGTTAACTGCTTCTCACTTCTCATCCTCCTTAGACTGAGACCCAACAGATTACTTGCAGTTGCCTCAAATATGAATTGTTATTTCACACCTTCATATTATGGCTATGTTTTTTCTCTTTTCTATAATATTTTCTGCTTATTCTATAACTGGCTGAATGTTCTTTATCCTTCAGGCCTCACTGAAGTATTATCTCTCTAATATTTGTTCCAAAGATGTTCCCTTCAAGCTAAAAATGTTTATTCTCCGCATCTGAAACTAACACTGTACTGTAAATCAACTATACTTTAAATAAAAAATTGTTTTCCATTATATACCTTATTACATCATAGTTTATTGTTCATGATTATTTCCTTTCTAGATGTTAGCTCTTTAAGGAAAGAGACTCTGCTTTATGAAACTCTGGATTTCTGGTATTAAAACTAAATTTTGTTGGTTAGCTTGATAACATCAAGGAAGCTTTTTGGTTATTTTGTTTTGCTTAATTAGTTTGCTTTGCTTAATAAAACATTAAAATGTTTGTGTTTGAAATTAGTACTTATAAATTTTTACATGGACATAATCTCTGTATTTTACTAATATAAAGAGCATAGAATATTTTTGAGCCAGATAAAATATTTTTGAGTTAATGACATCAAAATAATCTCTCTCCACCTACCCTGCAGGCATCATGTATTCCTTCCAGATATCCAGCACACATCATTCCAAATTTTATATCACTGCCATACACATGTGGCTGCTTGCACACATCATCACTTATGATTTTCAGTCTGGCTTCTCGAAGATCATTTTGGGATTCCCCTTAAGGAAAAGCAAAGTAATTTTAGTGTTTAAAACCAGTATTTTTAGCTTGAATGAAGTGCAGACCTATTTATTTCAAACTAAAGTTGTCAGTCCTAAAGGAAATCAATCCTGGATATTCATTGGAAGGACTGATGCTGAAGCTGAAGCTCCAGTACTTTGGCCGTCTGATGCGAAGAGCTGACTCATTTGAAAAGACCCTGATGCTGGGAAGGATTAGGGGCAGAAGGAGAAGGGGACGACAGAGGATGAAATGGTTGAATGGCATCACTGACTCAATGGTCAAGAGCTTGAGCAGCTCTGGGAAATGGTGAAAGACAGGGAAGCCTGGCACATTGCAGTCCATGGGTTCGCAAAGAGTTGGATGTGACTGAGCGACTGAACAACAACAAAAATTGTCGAACAGGATGAAGTTAATGTAAGCAGTTCTTAAGGAAAAATGTTCTATTTATTCTCTGGCAAATGTAAATGAAAACTGTCCTTATCTCATTTTTAAATACCTATACTAGCAAGGAAAACATTTCGTTTCTTTTTTCTGGAAAACCTTTGTACCTTTACTTAAAAACAATCAGTTTGTATATTTAGGAAGGTATTTCTTTTTTTAAATAAGTTTTTATTTGTCGATTCCAGATTGTTCCCAGAAATTTTGTAGGCCTAGACAAGTTTGGCTTGATAAAATAACTATATATCTTTATTTTATCCTTCACATTTTACGGGGAACTCTCACACACATAATGACACGTAAAGACAATGGTTTCATTATGTATTATAATTTTGGAATCCCAGGTCATAAACTAGAGCCTGAGTTATAGAGACCGATAGTAATGCAGAAAACAACTATTTATTATAGAAACCAATAATATCACAAGTATTCAGGGATTCTTTGTATCAGCCACATGCTGGTTGGGAAACTGACCCTGCAGTAGACAAAATTCTACTACGATCCCCAAGATTCCTATGTGATCTCTTCCCATAGGTCTAAGTGGGATCTGTGAATATTATGGATGTCATTCTCATGATTAGGTTATATTTTATGGCACAGGTGAGGGAATATTGAAGATTAATTAAGATGTAGTCAGCTTGACATTGAGTTCATCAAAAGGGAAATTATCCAAGGTGGGCCTGACCTAATCAGATAAGCCCTTTTAAAAGGGGTCTAGGCTTTCTGCTGAAAATCCAATACTTTGGCCACCTGATGTGAAGACCTGACTCACTAGAAAAGGCCCTGATGCTGGGAAAGATTGAAGGCAGGAGGAGAAGGGGTGAGATGGTTGGATGGCATCACGAACTCAATGGACCTGAGTTTGAGTAAGCTCTGGGAGTTAGTGATGGATAGGGAAGCCTGGAGTGCTGCAGTCCAAGGAGTCGCAAAGAGTTGGACATGACTGAGCGGCTAAACTGAACTGAACTAGGCTTTCCCTGAGTTCAGAGACTTTTTCCCAATGGTGTTTGAGAAGCAAGCTGCCATAAGCTCTGTAGGTGCAAGAAACTGAATTCCATCAACAACCACTGAGCTTGGAAAAGAGTCATAGATGAGACCTCAACCCCAGCCAATGCTTTGATTCCTAATTTGTGAGATGTTGAGAGGAGATGCCAGCTATGCTATGTCTGAATTTCTGACCCATAGAAACTGAAATAATAAATGCATTTTCTTTCAAGTTGTTAAATTTGTGACACTTTGTTACACAGCAGTAGAAAACTAATAATGGACACTAGTTTCTGTAGAATGTCAATTCAGGATTTTTTCTGGACAGGTATTTGCTAAAATGTTTAAAAATGCTCAAGATATTCTGTTCTTTGAGTACAATTAGTGTAATTGTTTTTGGCTACTACATTATCAATTAAAAATAATTCATTCCCAATGCTGGGAAAGGTAAGATGGCATGCATATTGTAGGTGACAGTGTAAATTCATAGATTTTTAATAAAACTCATTGGCAAGGAGTTATAAAAAGTTTAGTCTACAAATCCTGTACATCCCTGAACTATTTCTCAACTATCGTGAGAATGCTTAATGACATTTTCCAGAAAGTATTGATCTTTTTTCAAGGAATCAGTTTTTTTAATTCAATTTTCTCCATTTTTCATTTTGATTGTATTCACTGTCACTCTCACCTATATTATTTCCTTCCTTGTGTTTATTTTAGGTTTACTTCCTCTTCTTTTCTAGTGTCTTAAAAGGAGATCTTTCTTATTTTATAATACATGCATTTTACTATGTTTCCCTGTCTCTGTACTGTTTTAGCTGCATCTTGCATTCATTTCATTCTATTAATACTTTTAATTATCTTCAAGATTTCCTCTTTTATCTATGGATTATTTAGAAGTGTGTTGTTTAATTTTTAAGCATTTAGAGATTTTCCTATTATCTGTTACTGGTTTTTAGTTTGATTGCATTATCATCAGAGAGTGTACTACATATGACTTCCATTCTTTTAAGTTTGTCGGGGGCTGTTTTATAGACCTAGATATAGTCTATCTTGGCGAATGTTCCATAGGTGCTTTAAAAAAGTAGGTATCCTGTTGCTAATTATAGAGTTCTACATGAATTAGATTCTTTTGCTATTCAAAAATGATTATGGCAGATATATTTCTATGCCAACCTCAGACTCCAGGTCAGAAATGATTTCTTTCCATCAAGCCAAAGGGAATCTGAGATGCTCCTCTCATCAAATGAAGAATGCAACTCTATCTTATGAGAAGATCCATTAGAGGGAGAGAAGACATATTGTTAGGCTTACAGCTCCCTGGGCTTAATAAGTTATGGGTAATAGTTTCTGTGATTGGAAATATAACCTTAAAGAAACCATACGGGACATCTGGAGAAAAATCTGGAGACCATCAAGCACATCATCAACCACATTAGCGAAAGGTATTCCTGGTTCCTTAGTGAAGAATGAGAATTAATGATTTATTCTTTAGAGTTTATTGTATATTAATACATTGTATAGAGCTCTCTGAATGAATTTTGTCATTCTCAAAAAGTTCTTTCTTATCTTCTCAAGCCTAGAGTCAAAGAAACCCTGTCGCTGTTGTTATATGTATGTGCCTGGACCAGATTTTAGAATCCAGAGTGTGTCTAAGTATGTTTCGAAAACCTTAAAACATGAAGCCAATTTTATTTCTTAGGAGATTGTTAGTATATCAAGTTAAATCATTTTAGAGAGGTCAGTGGAAGCTTTATTATCAGAGATGATTTGTCTCTATACAGTATTCTTACCCCTGCTGCTGCTGCTGCTAAGTCGCTTCAGTCGTGTCCGACTCTGTGCGACCCCATAGACGGCAGCCCACCAGGCTCCCGCGTCCCTGGGATTATCCAAGCAAAAACACTGGAGTGGGTTGCTATTTCCTTCTCCAATGCCTGAAAATGAAAAGTGAAAGTGAAGTCGCTCAGTCGTGTCCGACTCGTAGCGACCCCGTGGACTGCAGCCTACCAGGCTCCTCCGTCCATGGGATTCTCCAGGCAAGAGTACCAGAGTGGGGTGCCATTGCCTTCTCCGAATTCTTACCCCTAATCACTCTTAATTAGCCTCTTTAGTTCTGAAGCAGATTTTGCTGCAATTGGAGACTATAGCTGAGCAAAGGAAACATTTTTGAGGTGACTGAGAAGAGTGAAACTAAGTGATGGAGCAAATTAAGGGGAAGGGGAGGTGAAAAAAAAAGAGGAGGCTCACAGAGGTGAGGCTCAAAGTGAAGGAGTCGTAGAGTGAAGGTGGGCATGAGTATTTTAGCATATCTAGTGTATACCTGGCATTGCACAGACAATGGTACATAGAGATAGACTTTAGTGTTTCTGAGGGAAGCTTCTTTCCCTTTATATCTTTCTTGAAGCCTTTCCTGTTGGAGCTATCTTTCTCATTACGTGTGATTCTGACCAGGCTGCCAGTCACATATCTGCCTTTCTTCTGTAGGCGTAAGAGTGAGAATTGAGTCATCCTGCCAGTCTGGTACCCCTGGACACAAGCTGGGCCAAAAGAGACCTTTTCAGGGATTAACATAGATTCTGGCAAAGAGAGAGATGTGTTTTTCCCTGGCATCAGCTGAAGAGGTACACGCTGAGCTGCTGTTGGCCACCTTCACCACTATGTGGCGCTAGAATCCCTTGTAATGAAGGTGACCTGGGGAAAACCGAATCAACCCATGGAAAAACGCAGAGATTCAGAGCCTGATGAAATCACACAAACTCCTGAATCCACATGTATCTGAAGTCAGACTCATCTCACCTCTTGATTCCAAATTACAAGGGCCAAATTTGCCATAATATTGTTAGTTTTTACTTTAGTTAATTTGGGTTGAGTTTCTCTCACTTGCAAAACAAGAGCCCTAATCCAAACTGTGTGGAAAACTCTGACAGGATATTACTGATGGACCTTAAATAACACTGCCATAAATAGAGCTTAGAGCTCCGTGATTCGTTGTTAGATACCCACCACCATAAAAAAGTGCTCCAAATCCTGTGATATAGACAGTTGAATTTGGCTGGAAGGACGCAGAGGCTTCTGGCAAACAAATTCGACGGATGTCATCAGTAAAGGTGACTCGGGGAGAGAGCTGCACAACAGCAATGTCATACTCTCTTGCTGGGGAGCGGTACTTCTCATGGACAATGATTCTTTTGATGTTTCTTTTCATTAATGGAGGGTTGATTGTTGTTCCAAAGCTAACAGTCCACTCATGTGGGTTTGCTTTACTGGAAAAGTTTAGATATTAATAGAATATATGAACTGCATTACAATAATTGCATGTAGGCTAATAAAAAAGAAAATTCCACCCTAGTACACTTGGATTGAATGATAGCTTTCTTTGACCATATAGTCTACTGCTACTGTTTTGAAAGATAAAATATATACAAAGAGCATCTTTGAGCTGGAATCCAGTACAGAATTATTGAATTTTAGAACTGTAAAGCCTATAAAATGTTGTTAATTCATTTCTTCAGTAAATATTTATTGATCATCTACATGTTGAACCTTATTTGAAGTGCCAGGAATAAAGTGGTGAACAAGTCAGAAAAGCCCTGCTGGTGGGTACATCTGATTTCAGTGAAGGAAAAAGAGCAAAATGAATGAATAATAGATCAATAACTTACAGCAGCGATAAGGACTGTAAATAGGGCAGTGGACTAGGGTACAAGGGGGTAGTTAGATAAGTCACTTTTGAGAACATGGCATTTGGGTTGAGACATGGTTGATGAGCAGTCAGCTATGGGAAGATGGGATGATAAGTTTTCAGGCAAATATCCCAAGAACAGACTGGTTGCAGTTCAGGACACAAAGGAAGAATGGTGGGAAATGAGGTTGGCGAGGTAGGCAGGGGGCAGATTTTAGAGTGTTTTATAGGCCAGTCAAAAGATGCTTGCTCCTTGGAAGAAAAGCTATGGCAAACATTGACAGCATATTAAAAAGCAGAGACATCACTTTGCCGACAAAGGTCCAGATAGTCAAAGCTATGGTTTTTCCAATAGTCATGTACAGATGTGCAAGTTGGACCATAAAGAAGGTTGAGTGTGGAAGAACTGATGCTTTAAAATTGTGGAGCTGGGGAAGACTCTTGAGAATCTCCTGGATTGCAAGAAGATCAAACCAGTCAATACTAAAGTAAATAAACCCTTCATATTCATTGGAACGACTGATGCTGAACCTGAAGCTCCAAGACATTGGCCACCTGATGTGAACAGTTGACTTACTGGAAAAGACCTTGTTGCTGGGAAAGATTGAGGGCAGGGAGAGAAGGGGGCAACAGAGGGTGAGATGGTTTGTATGGCATCACTGATTCAATGGACATGAGTTTGAGTAAACTCTGGGAGATAAGGACAGGGAAGCCTGGCATGCTGCAGTCTATGGGGTTGCAAAGAGTAGAACATAACAACTGAAGGACAACAAATAGGTCTTGAATAAAGTGCTTAGATTTTGTTCAAATAATATGGGAATTCACTGGATGATTTTAACTGAGAGTAATGTAGTCTTACTTACATTAAAAAAAACACATTTGTTCTTTCCAGAGAATAGACTGTTAGAAGATAAGAGTGGGTTAGGTAAAGCTGTCAAAGGTCATATGAGAGATGATTGTGAGTGACTTCTAGCTTGGGGGCTTGTGCAGCTGGTGGATCATGGCACATACAGGGATTGGACAGATCATCTAGTAATGAAAGGCCATCTAGTAAAGCCTTTGTTGGGGGTTCTGGAAGGGGAAAACATGTACACCCATGGTGGATTCATGTCAATGTATGGCAAAACAAATACAATATTGTAAAGTTAAAAAATAGAAAATAAACTAATTAAAGAAAAAAAAGAAAATAGAGCCTAGATGTTTTAAATTATATGCCTAGCATCACATGTCTGTTTGCCCCTCTCTGTTCTTTACTGTATACCATTTCCCAGTAAAATCTAGTATTAATAATAAGATTAAAGTTCCTTGGCAACTAACCAACTGCCTCCTTGCCTGCCTCCTGAGAAATCTGTGTGCACGTTAAGCAGCAACAGTTAGATCTGGACATGGAACAAGAGACTGGTTCCAAATTGGAAAAGGAGTACATCAAGGCTGTATATTGTCACCCTGTTTATTTAACTTATACACAGAGTGCATCATGTGAAATGCCAGGCTGGATGAAGCACAAGCTGGAATCAAGATTGCCGGGAGAAATACCTATAATCTCAGATATGCAGATGACACTACCCTTATGGCAGAAAGCGAAGAAGAACTAAATAGCCTCTTGATGAAACTGAAAGAGGAGAGTGAAAATTCTGGCTTAAAACTCAACATTCAAAAAACTAAGATCATGGTATCTGGTCCCATCACTTCATGGCAAATAGATGTGGAAACAATGAAAACTGAGAGACTTTGTTTTCTTGGGTTCCAAAATCACTGCAGATGGTGAGTGCAGCCATGAAATTAAAAGACACTTGCTCCTTGGAAGAAAAGCTATGAGCAACCTAGAGAGTATATTAAAAAGCAGAGACATTACTTTGCCAACGAGAGTTGGACCATAAAGAAAGCTGAGCGCCGAAGACTTGATGCTTTTGAACTGTGGTGTTGGAGAAGACTCTTGAGAGTCCCTTGGACTGCAAGGCAATCAAACCAGTCAATCCTAAAGGAAATCAGTCCTGAATATTAATTGGAAGGACTGATATTGAAGCTGAAGCTCCAATACTTTGGCCACCTGATGCAAAGAACTGACTCCTTAGAAAAGATCCTGCCTGATGCTGGGAAAGATTGAAGGAGGAGAAGGGGATAACAGAGGATGAGATGGTTGGATGGCATCACTGACTTGATGGACATGAGTTTCAGCAAGCTCCAGGAGTTGGTGATGGACAGGAAAGCCTGGAATGCTACAGTCCATGAGGTCGCAAAGAGTCAGATATGACTGAGTATCTGAACTGAACTGACTTATGTTGCTTAACTAATTAACTGAACTATTAATAACATCATTGAAGAGGAATAGGCAAAGATACAGATGCTGTGCATATAGATACTTGTTTATCAACCTAATTATTTCTTTTTTAAAAAAAGATTGAATTATATTTGATGTGTAATACTTGGGGCTTCCCTGGTGGCTCAGACAGTAAAGAATCCACCTGCAATGCTGCAGACCTGGGTTTGATCCCTGGGTTGGGAAGATCCCCTGGAGGAAGGTATGACAATTACCAGTATTCTTGCCTGGAGAATCCCCATGGACAGAGGAGCCTGGCGGACTGTAGAGAGTCAGACACAACTGAACAACTTTTACTCACTCAAAATGTTTTAGGTATGCATCAAATGATTCAGCTTTTATATATATATATATATTATATATATGTATATAATATATATATATTCTTTTTTCAGATTCTTTTACACTATAAGTTATTACAAGTCATTGAATATAGCTCTCTGTGCTATACAGTAGGTCTTTGTTGTTTATCTGTTTTATATATGGTAGTGAGTTTCTGTTAATACCAAAGTCTTAATTTATCCTTTCCCACTTTTCCCCTTTGATAACTGTAGGTTTGTTTTCTATGTCTGCGAGTCTGTTTCTGTTTTATAAATAAGTTCATTTGTATCTTTTTAAAGATTTCACATATAAGTGATATCATATGATATTTGTCTTTCTCTGACTTACTTTGCTTAGTATTATAATCTTTAGGTCCATCTATGTCGCTTCAAGTGGCATTATTTCATTCGTTTCTTATGGCTGAATACTAGTCCATTGTACATATATACTACATCTTCTTTATCCACTCATCTGTTGATAGACATTTAGGTTGCTTCTATGTCTTGGCTACTGTAAGTAGTGCTGCAATGAACATTGGGGTGCACGGATCTTTTAGAATTAGAGTTTTCTCTGGATATATGCCCAGGAGTGGGATTGCTAGATCATGTGGCAACTCAATTTTTTGTTATTTTTAAAGGAACTTCCATAGTGTTTTCATACTGGCTGCACCAATTTACATTTTCACCAGCAGTGTAGGAGGGTTCCCTTATATCCAAACCTTCTCTAGCCATAATTTCTTTATTTAAAACCCTAAGGACCTGATTAGCATATACTAGGATAGTGATTACTACCCCTACGAACTTTCCAAATAAGTTCAAGTACAATAATATACTTTAGAAAAAGACGTGAAAGATGCTTTTCTTATTTTACCTCAGCAATGCTTGGGGACGTTGATTATTACTCAGGAGACAATAAAACTCAGATGGTTTTTTAAGTGGTAGTAGTAAGTTAACATCAATCACTTACTTCTTAAAGCAGTGCGCTGCAGTAACAAGCCAAGTGTTACTAATCAAGGTGGCCCCACACTGATGTATGTTATTATGCTGAAGAGAAGCTTGCCAAGGCCAGGCAGCCTTGCTCGCGATCTCTCCGGACATTATTCTGTTGCTTACTAGTGGAACAACTCGTTTACCACAACCTGAAAGAGATGCGATCATTAAATTATAAGAAATGTCTCTATAACTCTTGATACAGAGAAATTAGTAGAGTACTGCAGTGCAATGTTTGCTTCTGTCATTATATAAACATGTACAATATTAATATCCACCTTCTGTATTTCCTCCTCATTGATGTTTTGCTCACTCCCTCTATTTATAGAATGGATATACGTTGCCCATTGGGGTATTGACATACCACAAAGTGTATGTCTTGAGGACTTGCAGTGTCAATTATCCAAATGATCTGGGAGCTCCTACTAAGATTATTGTTTCCTAGTTTTAGGAGATCCCACCATGTTATTTTGACAGAAAAGTCCTCACCAGAAGAACTGATCAGAGAAGTAATTGCCAATTCCTTGGGACTCCTTCTGTCATACATTTTTCTGAGTGACTTGTTCCTAAAGTGGCATGGTTAATGCATCATGACCAGTCTCTTACTCTTTAGGATGGAGGATTCTATGTTTCCACATAAATATCACATTCACTATAGGTGGGGATAAATAATTACTCTAGTATATATGTCAGATCAGAGATTAGTTTGCTGCTTAGGATTCCCGCTAAGAATGAAGCCTATTTAAAGCATGCTGCTGATAAAGAAAGTACGGTAGATTCAATTTTTATTCCAAAAAATTAGGTATCAAAGAGGAAATTCACTTTACTGGTACTGATGACACTCCTACTGTGGCCAGTTGTTTAGAAATCCCCACCACTGCCATCTCTAGTTTACTGTTTTTCTCACCTGGAGGACTGCAACAGCTTCCCTGATCATCTCCTTGCCTCCAGTGTTGCTCCTCCAATCCATTCTCCACCCTGAAACCTGAGTGGCCTTTCTGATGTGACTAAAACCCTTTAGTGACTTTTCATTACCCTCCAGATAAAGTTGAAATGTTTTAGCATGATTCTGGTCCTTGATGACTATTAATCACACCCCTTTCTCATGTCCCCAACCCCCAATCCTATATTACAGCCATACTGACATTTTTCATTTACAAGAAGTGATCGTATTCTTGCCTTTCTAAAGACATCTTTACATACTATTCTCCCTGCCCAGGACATTCATCCCACTTGTCACTTGATTTGTGGTCCTTCCTTCCTCCTGTCTCAAGGATCAATTTCAGACCTCACAAGACCAAGTCAGGTTAGCTGACTGTGATTGACTTTCACTGCACTATCTCTGTCATAGCATTTATCACACTGTTTTAATATTTCCTGATTAATTTATGTCTTCCTCTAAATTCAAACCCCTAATTTTAGAGGAGGAATCGTGTCTTAGTGACACATGTTCACTTTCTGGCACTTGGTAGATTTTTAAGGGATATTTGTTGAATGAATGAACAAAACATGTATAGTATGTTTTCAAGACAAATAAAAATGAATGAACACCTTTGCTCAAAGTCATCACCACTTTTAAAAAATTCTTTCAAAATTTAGGCCACAGTGATGTGAAGCAAGTGATGATATAAAGTGAGTGAGTAGAGCTGCTGTCAACCATGAAGATGAGTATGACCAGTAAATTGTATAGACAATCACAAGTAAAGGGGTATATCTCATTATTTTCTCACTATTTTCTCATTATTTTACTTCTCAGTAGAAAGCATAATTAGTAGCATTAAAAAATTATCAAGGCACATCCATTTATTCCAAATCAGAAATATAAAATTTCTTCAAATTGCTCCTAGATTTCCACCATGTAAAATATTTTTCTTGCAGATGACAAAAAGGTTGGTTTTAGAGTTAGAAAAAAAAGTATTTTCATTTTTTATACAATTGTTATTCTCTCTAAAAGAAAATGTGGAACATGAATGGGAAATTATGAGCTAATATTTGAAGATATTATCCTTTCTGAGATGGAAATGGAACTTGTGTTTATAAGCTAACTAGACTTACATGCTTGGACAGTTAGCTTCCCTGTTGATGAGCTCATTGCTGAAAAACAAGATAGAACAAAGAATGATAATTTGATATTCTCCTAGTTGGTCTCAATGACTGGAAATTATCAGAGAATACTCATCATATATGGAGTCCAGAAATTTGAGCATATGGATGAGTCATGAAAACAGCTGATATAACAGGATATATGTATGGGTTTTGTAGAGATTTATAGGCAACCTCTAGGCTTCCCTGGTAGCTCAGATGGTAAAGAATTCTCCTGCACTGCAGGAAATCTGGGTTCAGTCCCTGGATTGGGGAGATCCCCTGGAGGAGGGCATGGCAACCTGCTCCAGTATTCTTGCCTGGAGAATCCCCATGGACAGAGGAGGCTGGTGGGCTATAGTCCATGGGATCACAAAGAGTCAGACATGACTGAGTGACTAAGCACTCCACGTATAGGCAATAAGCAGTGAGTGATTAAGGCTCAAATATGGATAATCAAAACCCACAAATCATTTGTAGTAATACAGAACAGTGGCTTTCCAATGGCTTAGGATAAATCTTTGGATTTTACTTAAGGATATAGAGAAAGTAGGGGAAAAGGGAGCAACTAATGGAGTTTTTAGGTTCAAACAGCCTCAACTAGAATAAGTCTGCTTTTATCTCTTCTGTTTAAGATTTCACATAAGCCTTTCTTTGGTGCAAGGGTTTAAGGATGAAAAAAAATAACTTTGAAAACTACCACATAAACTATATTTAAAATACTTCTAAAACACAGTTCTTAAATTATCAAAATGCTCCCCCCCCCCCCCAGGAATAAACTACTATGTATTGTTATCAAACACCTGCTGGATACTGGTAGAAGCTAATTATTAGACAGAATCTAAGATAAAATTCTGTCATTTCCAACAGAGTTGGTAACCTGATAAAGGAAATACAAACACTTAAAATTAAGTTGATGAATGGTTGCATGAAAAGTGGGATGGTTTTCAAAATAAAAGGGCTTAATAGGTAGAATGAGGATGGATGGTTTTACTTATTTCTACCAGTGCCATGTGTTTCAGACTCATATTCACTACATTTAACTTCCCATTATGCACAACAAGAATGTTTCTTTCCACTTACCTTCTGTAAATTTCACTTGGGAAACTGTGAACTAATGATGATAAACTATACAAAGTGGGAGCTCTTGAGAATATCCAGTAAACTCATAAAAGCCATGCCTAAATCACTATATAGTGAAGAATCAGTTGCTCAGTACAGAGTCTCAGTCTTTATTTATAGAAGAAACTCAGTTTTTGGTCAAATGTAGTTTTAAGGTAGTATATTTCTTGTTTTTTTAAAACTATAGGCATACTTTGGGGATATTGTGGGTTCGGTTCAAGACCACTGCAATAGGCAGATATCACAATAAGGCAAGTTAAAATTTTTTTGGTTTCCCAGTGCGTTTAAAAGTTTATGTTTACACCATTCTGTAGCCCACTAAGTGTGCATTATGTCTTAAAAAACAATATACATACCTTAATTGAAAAGCACTTTACTGCTAAAGCATGCTAACTATCATCTGACAATACAGGATTAGTCAACTTGTAAAAAAAACACATCTGTGAAGTGCAATAAAGTGAAGTGAAATAAAATGAGGTATTTGAATATGCCCCATGTTAGTAATGCATTACAATGGTATAAATTTAGAGTTCTTCAGTTAGAGCTTCTTCTGCTTAATTTGAGCAAGATGCAACTCAGCCCTTTCCAGGAATGAGACCAGGGTACATGTAATAGTTAGGAGTTTCATTGGATTTTTGAGGAAACAATTTTAGACCGAATGATTATACCTGGAGGTAAATTGCCCATATACAAGTGACTGACTATTGCAAATTACCAATTTTGGCAAAATGGTTTTACTTTCTACGTTTAGGAGTGAAAACAAACACTAACACCTTAGTTTTGAACGTGACCCTCTAACACACTTCTGAGTTGAGAGTAATCGTATTCAGGGCTGTACACACTACAAGTAACACAATAAGGACTGGAGCCCACATCAACAACCCATGGGTGATGAGCTGCTCTTCCACAGCCATGGCATTGGCAATTCAAAGGAGTCGATATTAATTTTGCTCTGACATCACATCACAGGAAGGGCGCACACTGCACAGTTATTTGTCAAACCAAACCACAGATTCTTGCCAGATTATGGATAAATCTGGGGCTGCAAGGTTATTTCTAGACTTTATCTAGAATTTCTGCAATTTTCCATTCATTTGAAATCCCCCAAATTAAGTATTGCTGGAGAGCAGATTTTTTTTGTCTACAAGGATTGGCTTGAGGATTCTAATCAGTTTTCTACCAAGTGAGCCTTTCCTAAGTGCTAGTAAATGCTGCTCTTTTCACATTTGGAAATTTGGAAACCTTCAGGCTTCTAGTTTTTTCTGCCACCAATTATTTGCATTAATATTTTCAGGTTTCCAAAGCATATGCACAATTCTCTAGCTTTCTAATAGCCTATTTTTTCAATATTATATTTTCTGTTTTCTTGTATATACTCTTGATATTTCTGTGAGTTCAGGAAAAACAAATATTATCATTGCAAGATTATAGATGAGAAAGTGGAGGAAAAGGCATGGTAGTCCTTTGGTGGACTTTGTAAATACAAGTCCTTTACAGAACTTGGGTAGTCCTATAGTGACTCAGTAGAGTTAGAATCAGGTAACTCTTAAATCAGGTTCTTCATCAGCACGTCCTGCCCTTTAATCTGCTATAGTCATTAAAACAGACTACAGGTCACAAATTGAACCTATAAGAAACAAAAAGCCCAGACATCTGATGACCACTTCATGCTTCATTTCTGGGTTTCAGATAGCTCAGGCTCTTAAGTTCCTTGCAAATTAACTGGTTATTTAAAATTATGTAGAACACATCTTGTAACTTATCAGAACTTCCACTATTTCACAACCTCGATTCATTTGTTTCTCCACAAAGGAGAAAACAAAGAAGGCGGATTAAGCCCTTGAGAGGTTCTTCCCTCCTGGGTTGGGAGAGGTCCCCAGGTTCATTTCCTGACTAATTGACTCTTTGTCTCATCAGCAAACCCCTGCCCATCCCATTCCCACAGATTTTTATTTCCTGGTCAGCCAGACCCTTGAAAGGGCAGGGCTTTCTGTTTCATGTCTGATATGAATCACACTTATTCCGATTCTCTTCTGTGACTCTTAAGTCTGGTGTCCACTGGGATGTGTAGGGGAAACCTGTACTTGTCTTTCAGGAATAGATGCTTGTGGAAGCAGCTTAATGAACAGGGGTAAACAGATTTTCAGATTTCACTAGTGGCTTAGATGGTAAAGAATCCATCTGTGATGCAGGAGACCTGGGTTGGGAAGATCCCTTGGAGAAGGAAACAGCAACCCACTCCAGTATATTGGCCTGGAGAATTCCATGGACAGAGGAGTGTGGCAGACTATAGTCCACGGGGTCGCAAAGAGTTGGACATGACTGAGTGACTTTCTTTCACTTTCAAACAGGTTTCTGTCTGTCTGGACTCCTGAGAGTTTTTGGTATGCTAATATAATGGGTGAATTTCTAAGAGGTGAATATTGTAGACTGCATTTCTAAAAAGTGTTTGACCAAAGAACACTTTTTTTATTCCCCCATAAAGCCGCTCAAGAAATTAGCAATCTATTACTGGAGTCCTTAACTAAATCTTCGCCCTTTTTAGTTACCAGAGTCCTTTCACTATAGATAGAAGGTCTAAAGACCCTCTTTCACATCTCTAAAGATGAATTTGCTAAATTCATAAGAATAAAGAAGTTAAATGCTGCATGTAAAGGGCATAGAGAAGGGCCTTGATAAAAGTTACTTCTTTTAAAGAAGCAATGATAATATAATAGTTCCTATGATTTCTAGTTTCGTGATTTTTTAAATCATTACTTGTAAGGTGGCTTTAGTGGCTCCAAAGTTAGTTTACCATTTTCTCAAATGCCCACAGGAAAAAAGTTAACACAAACTTCACAATTTCACTATTCACAGAAACTATTCCTATTTTTAAAGGGCAGCAACTGGGTTTATGTTTCTGAAACAGAGAAACAGCCATTGCCCAACACTTGGTGTTTTCACTTGCTTAGTCATGGAGGCAGTGGCTGGGTCAGATGAACTCTGTTAGTGGTAAAGGTTTGCTTTTATTTCAGAATGAGTGCCAGCCAATTACTACAGGAAAAGCCACTTGACTAATTTCAGATATGCTTTCATCAGAGAATAATAAAACCTTTAAATGTCACTTTTTTAACTTGAATTTTTTTCCCCTCTGTATTCTAGCTATTTTTGGAATGGAAATAATAGTAAATAAATTTATGATTAGACATAAAATGGACTTAATAGAGAACTTCACATCATGTAGAAAGGTACCTACTTACCATTAACTTCAACTGATGAGGTGTTTATTGACAAGGCTCTGGTGTTCTTTATTTTCTCATCTAAGATGCTGCGGATTTTCCTATTTCTCACTGCACTTGACTCAGCAGAGGGGAACTGGAACACCATAATGACATCTACTGTCATCCCATCTTCATCTGGACTATGACACAGAATAGAAAGGTACTTGTTCAAAGAATATATCCAGTTTTATCCTACACTCTTTTCTGTGTATTTTATTCCCTTGAATTATGCCTCAATTGAAAGTAGCAACAGCTGATTATCTTACTTTGCTACTCATTTATGTAACTCTGACTCAAGATTGTTTCATATATTCCCTCTTCATGTTCTCTTTTTGCTTTAAGTGAATTTTCCCATTAATTTGAAGGCTTGTCATAGCATTTGTGTAAGACTCAGACACTAAAATGTTATCAGCAAAATCATAAACCCTTAAGATTGGGAAAAACTTCAGTGGTATCCTTGACCTGTCACTCACGTGATACCTTCATCAGCTCTACAGCCTCCATGATAAGTGGTCATCTCACCCCAGCAAGTAATTAAAATGATGAGAAATTTAATTCCCTAAAGAGGCTAATTCTCTTTCATCAGCTTTGATTTTACGAGAGTTCTTTACTTGGAGTTGAACGTATCTCCCTAAAGCTTCCATTCCTTAGGCCTATGTCTACCAGTTGGGACATACATAAAACATCAATTCTCTCTTCCATGTATAATATTTGAAGACAGTGATATTTTTGGTCTCTGAGTGTTCTCCAAATTAAGTATATCCAATTCCTTAAACTTTTTTCATATAAACACGTTTAAGCCCCTTCACTTGAGGGGCTAAATTTTAATATACACTTAAAGTGTGAAAATCAAACAGTTAAAGGTCTTTTAAGAAATGGAAACCTATGTGTTGATCTGCCATGCCTCTTATTTTTACACTTCAAAAGATTGAAGCTATAAAAAGCACAAAAGCCCTATTTTCCTGAATCCTTTGACTTTAAAAAAGAGGAAATGGCATCAATGTGAAGGGATTTTATATACTGTGGTTCATTTAGGCTCTGGAATGTGACGATATAAATAATCAGAATTTTATGTCAAATTGGCAAATATTCCCTCCTCTTAAATCAGAAGGAAAACATTACTTACCCGGTGGAATGCACCCACACAAAAACTTATCAAATGATAATGACTACACATTCAAAGGAGTGCATAAGGCTATGATAATTTTGCTAGGATGTTATGGCAAATCAGAATTTGAAAATGGAGGGCATGAAATCTAGAAAGTTTCAGCAAAAACATGCTTTTTCTCTCCTAGATATTATAAAATGTATGGAATTTATATTGTGAAATCCTTCTAGAGGTCACTAGTTACTCGGTAAAGGTGTAAGAAACTTGGAGTCATTCTGCCAATAGGGCATTAGCCTATTGGTAAGAAAACTGATTGTTATTTCCTTCAAATATATCCATCTGAATATTCTCTTTTTTTTTAAGAAGATGAATCACACAGGCCCATAGGTTTGTATCTGTTACATACATGTTTTGCTATGAACTTTCCAAATAAGACAATTGAACCCTCTGAGCAATTTCTCAGCCTATATGAGTCTCCTCCTCCACCACCACAAAAGGAAATTTATTTCAACATTTATTTCAAACTTATTTCTTTGTGTTTGGGCATGCCTCCTGTCACTAGGGGTTCATTATAGGAAAGACTTGTGACCCCATTTTGTAGTCAACTTTGGTTCTTTTGAAATGACATATATATTGAAATAATACAATTTGGTGCATGCAGTGACATGCTGCTGGGTTTTCTCAAGGCCCTGATTTCTGGTAGTCTCAGGCCTTACCATCACTTGATGGGATTTGAATCCTGTTCTGTCACTTGGGGAATTTTGAACATTTCGCTTAACCTCCCAAAGTCTCAGTTTTTGCATTTACAAAATGATGGTCACCTCTATATCTTGAGACTGTTGTTGCAGTCATATTAATAAGAAATCTTGGCCAAAAGCCAGTCTCGTAGAGGCAACAGTGTATCAAGGTTCCTGTCTCCTGTGCTTTTGGTCACTCTAGACTGTGAAGTCACTTTTGCCCAAGCATACATACGTCAGTTTCACTACTTGGTTCTTGATATAATGCTTGTTCAAGGCCGAATCTATAAATGTCTCATCCACCTGTTATTACAATAAAAAGAAACTATGTGTTAATAAGATATTTTATAATAAGAACACACCACTGATTAAATGTTAAAGCAATATAAAAATGTTTAACATGAGTAATATCATTATTTAAACCAGTGGTTCTCAAATCTAACAGTGCAACAGAATCATTTGCAGAAATAATAAAAAAAAAAAGACTTAAAGATGCTGGAGTGCCTCTACTAGAGTTTTGGTTATAAATGACCCTGAGGAAACCGAGGCATTTGTAGTTGTAAAAATCTCCCAGGTGACTCTGATATGCTGATGCAGGTATTTGGGGTAGACATTATGTTCCTAAAACTCCATAGAAAGTGAAGCAGAAAGATGCAGAGCAGAGACAGGATATAGAGGGAGTCCTTGAGAGGTGGTGGAGAGAACCCTGGCTTAGTACTGGGTTTGAAGCCAACCTATTCTGCTATTCATGAACTGGGCGACTGTGGAAAAGTTACTGAACCAATTTGAGCCTCAGTATCCTAACATCTAAAACAAAGATATTGATATGCTACTCATAGGATTGTAAAGATTAAACACATATAAAATGTTGGGTATATTTTGGTAGTAGCCTGTCGGTGGATCAGGTTAACCCCCATCCTGGCATTGCAGGTCTCAGATTTCTTTGCAGGTCTTTGGATGTGAGTACAGGGAAGAAGTATTAGAGATTTAGGAAAGAGCCAATAATTTTTTAATTGTTGTAGACTATGAGCCCTAGAGGGGGCAAGGGAGGAAGAAAGAGCAAGGTGGCCTTACAGGTTTAGGTCAAAGTTGTGTTATTCAGTTTATATCAACAGGGAAGTAGAAGGAAAGCTACTGTTTTGGGTCTATTTGAGCAAAATTTTAATCACCTACTGAGGCATCATATTAGAACTGGACATGGAACAACTGACTGGTTCAAAATTGGGAAGGAGTACGTCAAGGTTGAATATTGTCACCCTTCTTATCTAACTTATATGCAGAGTTCAGTTCAGTTCAGTTCAGTCGCTCAGTCATGTCCGACTCTTTGTGACCCCATGAATCGCAGCATGCCAGGCCTCCCTGTCCATCACCAACTCTTGGAGTTTACCCAAACCCATGTCTATCGAGTCAGTGATGCCATCCAACCATCTCATCTTCTGTTGTCCCCTTCTCCTCCTGCCCCCAATCCTTCCCAGCATTAGGGTCTTTTCCAGTGAGTCAACTCTTCGCATCAGGTGGCCAAAGTATTGGAGTTTCAGCTTCAACATCAGTCCTTCCAGTGAACACCCAGGACTGATCTCCTTTAGGATGGACTGGTTGGATCTCCTTGCAGTCCAAGGGACTCTCAAGAGTCTTCTCCAACACCACAGTTCAAAAGCATCAATTCTGTGGTGCTCATCTTTCTTCACCGTCCAACTCTCACATCCATACATGACCACTGGAAAAACCATAGCCTTACATTATGCAAAATGCCAGGCTAGATGAATCAAAAGCTGGAATCAAGATTGTTGGGAAAAATATCAGCAACCTCAGATATGCAGGTGACACCACTCTAATGGCAGAAAATGAAGAGGAACTAAAGAGTCTCTTGATGAGAGTGAAAGAGGAGAGTGAAAAAGATCCCTTAAAACTCAACATTCAAAAAACTAATATCATTGCATCCAGTTCCATCACTTTCATGGCAAATAGAAGGGAAAAAAAGTGGATCAGTGACAGATTTTATTTTCTTGGACTCTAAAATCACTGCAGACTGTGACTGCAGCCATAAAATTAAAAGATGTTTGCTCCTTGGAAGATAAGCCATAACAAACGCAGACAACGTATTAAAAAGTGGCGACATCACTTTGCTGACAAAGTTCCATACAGTGAAACCTATGGTTTTTCTAGTAGTCATGAACAGATGTGAGAGTTGGTTCCTACAAAGGTTGAGCACCAAAGAACTGATGCTTTCAAATGGTGGTGCTGCAGGAGACTTTTGAGAGTCCCTTAGACTGCAGAGATAAAACCAGACAATCCTAAAGGAAGTCAATCTTGAATATTCACTGGAAGGACTAGTGATCAAGCTGAAGGTCCAATACTTTGGCTACATGATATGAAGCGCCGAGTCATTGGAAAAGACCCTGATGCTGGGATAGATTGAAGGCAAAAGAAAGGGGCAACAGAGGATGAGGAGGTTAAATCTGTCGCTGACTCAATGGACATAAATTTCAGCAAACTCTGGGAGTTGGTGGAGGACGAGGAGCCTGGCATGCTACAGTCCATAGAGTTGCAAACAATAGGACACTACTTAGCAACTGAACAAAAGCAACAAGGCACCATGATGCTGTGACTTATCACATGTAGATTTTGGCTTGCAGTATCCCCTAGTGATCAGTGTCATCTGAATCCAGGCACTGCTTTTCATATTTAATTGATGAGCCGAATGTGAAAAAACTATGTCCTAAATCCTTAAGGAGGAGACAGGAAAAGTTTAACTCTTAATGAAAATAAAAAGAAGACTGTTTCAGAGATCAAGGAATAAGTTATGATTTTCTAAGCACTATCAGGCATTCATAAAAAGCTTAATAAGGAAACAAAATATACATGATCTCCCTTACTACTTATAATAACTATGAAATAAGAATTGTTTTGATTCTTATTTTATTTGAAGACAGAACTGACACTTGGAGACATTGTGTGAATTTCCCTAGCATCATGTGGATTAATAAACTGGGACTTACATGTAGGTTTCTGTCTTTACATTCATCTCTTATCAATCACACAACCTCCTTGTTACATATAATGTACGTTTTACTTCAATTTCTATCAAAGAACATATGACAATAAGTTATAGCATAAATAGCTGATTGACTTAAAGTGTAAAACTTGTAAAGATATATTTGGTAATATATTTTTTACACTTTCCATCCAAGGCAGTATTTAGAAAACAGAGAAATTGCTTGTATCCAGAATATACATTTATTTGACTTTAAATAAGAAAAGTTTAAATGGGCTGAAGAAATGTGGGGTTCATATGTTAGAAATGAAATTGTTTGGTAAAATATGTTTTTGTAAGAGTGCTATTATTTTAATCATTTCTCTTGTGGTACTCAGAGCTGGTCCTGTTACTCAGTATCAGGGGGAAATACAAAAGAAAAGAAAAGGCTACCCAAAAACAAAGGGGAGAAAAGTGACCAATATTAAAAGGAATAAAAGTAAATTTCTTTAGGCATTTAAAGAAGTCTGGTTTGTAGTTACCCTCTGAAATTCTACCCACAGTAGATCCCTTGGCTGTTTGTGACTTGTTGGTAAAAGTATCGGATTAAGTTTTTGACTCCAGATGACATCATTCATCTGGCAAAGCGCCTGCTGAGAAGAATATCCAGCCCCAGCATCCATTCCATCTTTGAATAGTTCAGGTGTCTGGGAAGGCAGGCGATAAAAGAATACCACAGGAAGAATCTAGGTAGAAGTAACCTTTGTAATCACAGAAATATAGAAGTTTCTTCTCTATAGTTCAAATTCCAGAACCTATCCCTGTATAGTCTCATTGGTTGGGTCTGGGGTGAAGCCCAGAATCTTACATGATCCATATAGACTTGTCTGGTGCGAAGTCAAAAATCTTAAGGTGATCCATGTAGCCAGGAAAACAGTTTGAGGAATACTGGGGCACAGAGACTGGCTAACAAGTTCCTACGCCAAAGGAATTTAAAACAGGGGAAATCAGAGAAAACATGAATGTAAACTTTATTGCTGAATAAAGTTTATATATGAACCTGCTTTCTAGAGACCCCCTAAAAATGTTTCCATGGCAGATTAAGGCCTCTTTCATCAAATAATCTGCCAACACTTTGGCATTCTAATTCTGAATTCTCAGACCTTTCCAAGGACACTTTTATTTAAAGCTATGTGCCAGCTTGTTACAAATTTATTATTTGCATAACTTAATAGATTTAGTGATTTATAAATCTTTCTTGCTCCCTTTTAGGGGCATTTGCAGAGTTTTGTAATTGGAGTTAGTCTCCTAACATTGAACCAAAGACCCTCTTTCAGGGTAGTTCCTCTTTATGTTTGATGATTTTGAAATACTGGAAGTTGAACTGAGATTAAGTTATAAGAGGGCAATTGAAGGTTAGTTGTGTGTTTAATGAAAGAGTTAGGGAGAGGCTTTCAACTGAAACAGACACACCCAGCCATTGAACTCTCATTCCCAAACTAACTCTGTTCACACATGTAGCCTGTCTTTCATTTTAGATGCTTTCACCATCTGCCAGTGATCCCCTCTGCCATCCATCAGCACCACCATTATCTTTCATGCTTGGGAGCACTGTTCTCAGGCATGGCTCTTGTTTCCCTGCATGCTTGCCTTTCTCAGACTATTCCTTTGGTCTGTGGCTCCCTCTCTCATCCTGCTAGCTCTGCTTTTCTGAATCTCCTTCAGGGTTTATTTCAGAAGAGACCTACTTTGGGTTAATTCCTTAAATGTCAAAGTAATCTTTCCTTTTCCTCTCTTAATTGTTCTTATCCCTCTTATATCTTTTACTCCTTGATATAGCTGCTTATGCAAACACATTAGCTCCTCTGAAGGTGAAAGTCGCTCAGTCATGTCCAACTCTCTCGACCTCATGGACTATATAGTCCACGGAATTCTCCAAGCTGGAATACTGGGGTGGGTAGCCTTTCCCTTATCCAGGAGATCTTTCCAATCCAGGGATCGAACCCAGGTCTCCTGCTTGCAGGCGAATTCTATACCAGCTGAGCCACAAGGGAAGCCCTCATACTAACCTGCAAACTCTTTATGGATAGGGACAATCAGTCTTTTCATACTCTACAATATGTAGGAATGCAGCATGGTTTTTTGAATGAATTAATAAGAGAAAGTGAGAATTTATTAGAAAGTCTTGCATTTACCTTGCATTTGGATCACAGCTGGTGGCTCAGTGGTAAAGAATTTGCCTACAAAGCAGGTGAATCTGTAGACACGGGTTCAACCCGTGGGTTGTAAAGATCCTCTGGAGAAGGAAATGGCAACCCACTCCAGTATTCTTGCCTGGAAAATTCCATGGACAGAGGAGCCTGGTGGGCTACAGTCCATGGGGTCACAAAAGAATTGGACATGACTTAGCAACTAAACAACAATATTGCTTGCATTTATTTACCAGGAAGTTTTTATCAGCATTTTAATGAGATTTAGCCAGATTGAGATCAATACTCCTAGAGAAAAAATAAAACTGCCCATGAATATTTGAGGGGAATTTTTTCTCCTAGTTGACTTTTTCAGCAATTTGATTCCTGATGTATACAAGCAATGTGTAATGATTACCCCTCTCCAAAGGCAGTCTATATTCTTTGCCCTTTAAAAATAAGGACCATAATCTTGATAGTCCTTACTGAAATCTTTTAAGGTTGCTAAGCTATCTATATAAAATCCAGACTTTTTCAAAATTCAAGATTTAAGAACTGTGAATGATTATCCTAAGTCTGTGTGGAACATGGCTAACTTGAGCACTGGTGGTGCTCACAGGATTTTAGAGACTTATTGGTCTCTTGGTCTCTTTAGCCCTCAAGGAACTAGAAAAAGAACAAACCAATCCCAAGGATAGCAGAAGGAAAGAAGTAACAAAAATCAGAACAGAAATAAATAAAATAAAGATCATAAAAACAATAGAAAAGATCAGCAAAACTAAGCTGTGTTTTTGAGAGGATAAATAAAATTGAAAAGCTTTAGTGAGAATATCTAAAAGAGAGAAGGCTCAAGTAAAATCAGAAATGAAAGAGTAGACATTATAACACAGAAATACAAAGGATCATGAAGACTACTGTGAACAGTTCAGTTCAGTTCAGCTCAGTCATTCAATCGTGTCCGACTCTTTGTGACCCCATGGACTGCAGCATGCCACGTTTCCTTGTCCATCACCAACTCCTGGAGCCTACTCATACTGATGTCTAGTGAGCAAGTGATGCCATCCAACCATCTCATCCTCTGTCATCCCCTTTTCCTCCCGCCTTCAATCTTTCCCAGCATCGGGGTCTTTTCCAATGAGTCAGTCCTTTGCATCAGGTAGCCAAAGTATCGGAGTTTCAGCTTCAACATCAGTCCTTCCCATGAATATTCAGGACAGATTTCCTTTAGGATTTCATTCCTTTAGGATGGACTGGTTGGATCTTCTTGCAGTCCAAGGGACTCTCAAGAGTCTTCTCCAACACCACAGTTGAAAAGCATCAATTCTTTGGCGCTCAGCTTTCTTTATTGTCCAATTCTCACATCCATACATGACTACTGGAAAAGCCATAGTTTTGACTAGATAGACCTTTGTTGGCAAAGTAATGTCTCTGCTTTGTAATATGCTATCTAGGTTGGTCATAGCTTTTCTTACAAGGAGCAAGCGTCTTTTAATTTCATGGCTGAAGTCACCATCTTTAGTAATTTTGGAGCCCCCCAAAATAAAGTCTCTCATTGTTTCCATTTTTCCCCCATCTATTTGCCATGAAGTGATCTGACTGGATGCCATGATCTTAGTTTTCTGATTGTTGAGTTTTAAGCCAACTTTTCACTCTCCTCTTTCACTTTCATCAAGAGGCTATTTAGTTCTTCTTCGTTTTCTGCCATAAGGGTGGTGTTATATGCATATCTGAGGTTATTGATATTTCTCCCGGCAATCTTGATTTCAGCTTGTGCTTCATCCAGCCTGGCATTTCGCGTGATGTACTCTGTATACAAGTTAAATAAGCAGGGTGACAATATACAGTGTTGACATCATCCTTTCCCAATGGAACCAGTCTGTTGTTCCATGTCCAATTCTAACTGTTGCTTCTTGACCTGCAAATAGATTTCTCAAGAGGCTGGTCAGGAGGTCTGGTATTCCCATCTCTTTAAGAATTTTCCATTATGAACAATTATACACCAGAAAATTGGATAATCTAGAAGAAATGGATACATTCCTCAAAAAATACAATGAAGACTGAATCATGAAGAAATAAAAAATCTGAGACCAATGATGAGTAAGGAGATAAAGCAGTGATAAAAAAGGAAAAGCCTTTTTCTCAAAAGGAAAAGTCCAGGACCTGATGGTTTCACTGGTAAATTTTACCAATCATTTAAATAAGAATTGATGACATTCCTTCTCAAACTCTTCCAAAAAATCAGAGAAGAAGGAACATTGCCAAACTCAAATTGAGTGGCCAGCCTTACCTTGGTGTCAAAGCCAGTAAATATACTACGAGAAAAGAAAACTACAAATATTCCTGGTGCAAAAATTCTTAATGATGTATTAAACATAATTCAAGAGCACATTGGGAGGATAATACACCATAATTAAGTGAGACTTATCTCTGTGAAAAATTGATTAAACAGTCAATCATAAGGGAAAGCAACCCTGAATACTCATTGGAAGGACTGATGATGAAGCTTAAACTCCCAATACTTTGGCCACCTGATGCAAACAACTGATTCATTGGAAAAGACCCTGATGCTGGGCAAGATTGAAAGCAAAAGGAGAAGAGGGTGTCAGAGGATGAGATAGTTGCATAGCATCATCGATTCAATGGACATGAACTTGAGTGAACTCCAGGAGATGGTGAGAGATAGGGAAGCCTGGCATGCTGTAGTCCATGGGTCACAAAGAGTTGGCCATGACTTAGTGACTTAACAACAACAATCTGGGATGCAAGGTTGGTTCAACATATGCAAAACAATAAATGTGACACAACACATCAATAGGATGAATGGTGAAAATCATATGATCATCTCAGTAGATGTAGAAAAAGCATTTGAAAAAAATACAAGGTTCTTTTAAGATAAAAACACTAAGCAAATCACATGTAGAAGGAACATAACACAATAAAGGCCATATATGACAAAGGCTCAGCTGACACCAAACTCAACCACAAAAAGATTGAAAACTTTCCTTCTATGATCAGAAGCTAGACAAAAAGGGTGCCCACTCTCACTACTCCCATTCACTGTGGTACTAGGAGTTCTAGCCAGAGGAAACAGGCAAGAAAAATAACAAAAGCATCAAAACCAGAAAAGAAGAGAATGGCCTTATTTGCAGATAATATAATTTTACATAGAAAATCTTAAAGATGCCACCGAAAAACTGTTGGAACTGGTCAATGAATTCCACAAAGTTGCATACATATCAATGGAGAAATCAAACATAGAATTCACATACAGAAATCAGTTTTGTTTCTATACACTAACAACAGAATATCTGAAGAAGAAATAAAACAGTCTCATTCATAATCACATCAAAAACAATAAAATACCTTGTGATAAATTTAACTGAGAAGGTGAAAGATCTTAACACTAAAACTTCAAGACTTTGGTGAAAGGAATCCTTGCACACTCTTTTTGGGAATGTAAATTGATATAGCCACTCTGGAAAAAAGCATAGACATTACTCAAAAAATTAAAAATAAACTACCATACGAGCCAGAAATCCTCAGTTCAGTTCAGTTCAGTTGCTCAGTCATGTCTGACTCTGCGACCTCATGAACCGCAGCACACCAGGCCTCCCTGTCCATCACCAACTCCCAGAGTCTCCCCAAACTCATGTCCATTGAGTCGGTGATGCCATCCAACAATCTCATCCTCTCTCGTCCCCTTCTCCTCCTGCCTTCAATCTTTCCCAGCATCAGGGTCTTTTCAAATGAGTCAGCTCTTCACATCAGGTGGCCAAAGTATTGGAGTTTCAGCTTCAACATCAGTCCTTCCAATGAACACTCAGGACTGATCTCCTTTATGATGGACTGGTTGGATCGACTTCTGGGTATACATTCAAAGGAAATTAAAACAGGATCTCAAAGAGATATTTGCACTCCCATGTTCCTCACAGCATTATTTACAATGCTAAGATATGGAAACAGCCTAAGTGTTTATGAAAAAATAAATGGTGAAAGATACAGTTGACCCTCGAAAAATGTTGGGGCCAAGGGTGCTGAACCTCTGTGCAATTGGAAGTCCCCATAAAACAGATAGTTTGCCCTACATATCCAGAGTTCCCATATAAATGTTTTCTCTCTGCTCATGGCTCTGCATCTATGGATTCCACCAACTATGGCTGAATCATGTAATCCTACTGAATTTGCTAATGAACAAAAATCTGCATATAAGTGGGCCCTTGCAAATCAAACCTGCATTGTTCAAAGGTTAGCTGTACATTCTATAGCCATGAGAAAGAATGAAATTTTGCCATTTATGACAACATGGATGGATTTTAAGGGCATTATGCTATGTGAAATAAGTCAAACAAAGACAAATACTTAACTATGTTACTTACATGTGGCATCTAAAAACTTGAACTCATAGTAACAGGTAGCAGAATGGTAGTTACCAAGGCTAGAGGATGGGGAAAATGAGGAAATATTGATTAGAGTACAAGCTTCTAGTTATAAAATGAATATGCCCTGGGATCTCATGTACATTGTAGTGATTATACTTAACAACATTGTGTTATATATTGAAAGCTGCTAAGAAAGTAGATCTTAAATGTTCTCACCCAAAAAAGGAAATGATAATTATGTGATATGATGGAGATGTTACGGTGGTAATCATTTTGCAGCATAAGTGTATCATATCATCAAATTTCACACCTTAAACTTACACAACGTTACATTTCAATTTTATCTTAATAAAGCTGAAAAAATTGATACAAGAAAATGAAGAAACTAAAGATGAAGACATCTTTATATAATTAGTAATGTAATCCAAATGTGTTGGCTGAGTAAAAGTGATCTAATACAACATGTAGATTTATAATATATATGGATTTAAAAATTAAATGGGAGAAGAACTGATGTAGAACTGAACTTTCTATTATAGTTGAGTCCCTTCCTGACAAGTAGAAAAATTTAGTGGACAGAGCACATGTTGGAGTTAAGCTATACACTCCAAATCTCACCTACATGATTTACAAACTGTGGACTTTAACTTTAGGAGCTTAATTCTCTAATCTATAAAGTGTGAATAAAAATGCCTACTTTGCAATGTTTTGTTGAAGATCAGACGTGGAATATACAATTACCTTTTTTCTTTCAGAATACAAATTAAACATACTGAAGGCAGAGGTTGTGATACACATTTCCCTCTATTAGTCATTCCTAATCTTCAATTACAAAATGAATGGGAGTTTGAGCTCCCAGGTAAGAATTCAGTTACATTCTTCATCCAATTTTTCTGAACCTCTGAACACGAAGCTTTTGTTGTTGTTGTTGTTGTTGTTTTTAAATACTCACTGCTTATTTTCTTCTCTAGGCTTTCAAGTTCATTTGCTCCTCTCAGAACAGGACCATAGCCCTACACCAGGCATTGGGCTGCTTACTCCTATTACCTTATGCAACTCCAAACTTTAGATAGTCTAATACCTTTGCTAAATATTTTACTTTGACTCGGTTGCCTTTTCTTAAGAGGAGAGCATCCTGCTTCAGACAGCCAAGTCTCTCACTGGTTCTTCAAATCCTTTATAGAGTGTTCCTAAACTATGTTATCTCCTTACATCACTTTCTGTTTCCAAGTTCTTTGTCTCTACAACTCCAGACACATAATCTCAAGCATAGTTTGAGGATCATTTCAGGCCCTGTTTCTGGTGTTCCTGGGCACAAAGAAGATAAAATTTAGAACTACTTTGGGTGCAAGAGTCATGTTTTTTTTTTTTTTTTTTTTGGAGACAACCCAAAGAAAGTTTCTAAATGGTGCCATTGTCAGTTCAGATGGTGGTCACATAGTTGACCCTTGAACAATGTGGGAGTTAGGGCAAAAATATGCATATAGCTCATAGTTGGTCCTCTGTATCCCTGGTTCTGCATCTGTGAATTCAACCAACCACTAATCATGCAGCACTATAGCATGTATTTTTTTAAAAAATCTGCATATAAGTGGGCCTGTGAAGTCTAAACCCATGTTGTTCAAGGGTCAACTGTAATTGAAAGAGAAAAATATAACATGGATAATTACTTGATTTCTGGTGTTTTGTGGGACGGTAGATAGGAGATAAAATCATGCAGATGATTCTTACAGATGACAAAAATTTGTCAAGAAAATGTAATATCAAATACTAGCTACGTTGCTTACTAGCTGAATGATCTTGGGTAAATTAACTTTGATACCTTGAATTCTTCAACTATAAAACTGTGAAAATAATTGTACTTACTTCATAAGTTTGTTTTTGAGGATTAACTAAAATAATACAGATACAGTGATTAAGGTGCTAAGCTAAATGAGAGCTTGGCATTCAACCCATTTATCTAATGTTATTGTAAGAATGTTACAAGTTTTTGATTTTCACATTTGTAATGATTCTATACTTTAAAAATATTTCTGAAACATATTTCTTCAAATGAAGTGCTCCCTTAGTCAGTGATCCTACTCAAACTTATAGTAATAATGAAAAAGACCTACCTATTCGGGAATATCATAGTGTCTGGTGACTGGAATCTTATCTGAAGAATAATATGAAAGATGAGATATGTCCTTGCTACTATCTATTAATTGGAATGGATTTTAGTAGAATCTAAGTATGAACTGGTCATAGCAAATACCCTCTTCCAACAACACAAGAGAAGACTCTACACATGGACATTACCAGATGGTCAACACCGAAATCAGATTGATTATATGCTTTGCAGCCGAAGATGGAGAAACTCTATACAGTCAGCAAAAATAAGACCAGGAGCTGACTGTGGCTCAGATCATGAACTCCTCATTGCTAAATCCAGAATTAAATTGAAGAAAGTAGGGAAAACCACTAGACCATTCAGGTATGACTTAAATCAAATCCCTTATGATTATACAGTGGAAGTGACAAATAGATTTAAGGGACTAGATCTGATAGACAGAGTGCCTGATGAACTATGGACAGAGGTTCATGACATTGTACAGGAGACAGGGATCAAGACCACCCCCATGGAAATGAAATGCCAAAAGCAAAATGGCTGTCTGAGGAGGCCTTACAAATAGCTGGGAAAAGAAGAGAAGCAAAAAGCAAAAGGGAAAAGGAAAGATATTCCCATCTGAATGCAGAGTTCCAAAGAATAGCAAGGAGAGATAAGAAAGCCTTCCTCAGCGATCAATGCAAAGAAATAGAGGAAAACAACAGAATGGGAAATACTAGAGATCTCTTCAAGAATATTAGAGATACCAAGGGAACATTTCATGCAAAGATGGGCTCGATAAAGGACAGAAATGGTATGGACCTAACAGAAGCAGAAGATATTAAGAAGAGGTGGCAAGAATACACAGAAGAACTGTACAAAAAAGATCTTCATGACCCAGATAATCACGATGGTGTGATCACTCACCTAGAGCCAGACATCCTGGAATGTGAAGTCAAGTGGGCCTTAGAAAGCATCACTACAAACAAAGCTAGTGGAGGTGATGGAATTCCAGTTGATCTATTTCAAATCCTGAAAGATGATGCTGTGAAAGTGCTGCACTCATATGCCAGCAAATCTGGAAAACTCAGCAGTGGCCACAGGGCTGGAAAAGGTCAGTTTTCGTTCCAATCCCAAAGAAAGGCAATGCCAAAGAATGCTCAAACTACCGCACAATTGCGCTCATCTCACACGCTAGTAAAGTAATGTTCAAAATTCTCCAAGCCAGGCTTCAGCAATACCTGAACTGTGAACTTCCAGATGTTCAAGCTGGTTTTAGAAAAGGCAGAGGAACCAGAGATCAAATTGCTAACATCCGATGGATCATCAAAAAAGCAAGAGCATTCCAGAAAAACATCTACTTCTGCTTTATTGACTATGCCAAAGCCTTTGACTGTGTGGATCACAGTAAACTGTGGAAAATTCTTCAAGAGATGGGAATACCAGACCACCTGACCTGTCCCTTGAGAAACCTGTATGCAGGTCAGGAAGCAACAGTTAGAACTGGACATGGAACAACAGACTGGTTCCAAATAGGAAAAGGAGTATGTCAAGGCTGTATATTGTCACTCTGCTTATTTACCTTATATGCAGAGTATATCATGAGAAACACTGGGCTGGAAGAAACACAAGCTGGAATCAAGATTGACAGGAGAAATATCAATAACCTCAGATATGCGGATGACACCACCCTTATGGCAGAAAACAAAGAAGAACTAAATAGCCTCTTGATGAAAGTGAAAGAGGAGAGTGAAAAGTTGGCTTAAAGCTCAACGTTCAGAAAACTAAGATCATGGCATCTGGTCCCATCACTTCATGGGAAATAGATGGGGAAACAGTGGAAACAGTGTCAGACTTTATTTTTGGGGGCTCCAAAATCACTGCTGATGGTGATTGCAGCCATGAAATTAAAAGACGCTTACTCCTTGGAAGGAAGGTTATGGCCAACCTAGATAGCATATTTAAAAGCAGAGACATTACTTTGCCAACAAAGGTCTGTCTATAGTCAAGGCTATGGTTTTTCCAGTGGTCATGTATGGATGTGAGATTTGGGCGGTGAAGAAAGCTGAGTGCCGCAAAATTGATGCTTTTGAACTGTGGTGTTGGAGAAGACTCTTGAGAGTCCCTTGGACTGCAAGAAGATCCAACCAGTCCATTCTAAAGGAGATCTGTCCTGGGTGTTCATTGGAAGGACTGATGTTGAAGCTGAAACTCCAGTACTTTGGCCATCTGATGCGAAGAGTTGACTCATTGGAAAAAGACCCTGATGCCTGGAAGGATTGGGGGCAGGAAGAGAAGGGGACAACAGAGGATGAGATGGTTGGATGGCATCACCGACTCGATGGACATGAGTTTGGGGAAACTCCGGGAGTTGGTGATGGACAGGGAGGCCTGGTATGCTGTGTTTCATGGGGTCGCAAAGAGTCGGACACGACTGATAGACCGACCTGAACTGAAAGCATGAACTCATTTCAGTTTTGCTTCTCCATTTCCATTCAGATCAGTAAATCCCCAATTATGAGGAAGAACAAGATCTACAACCTGTCTTTCTTGGCTGTCTAATTAGCACTCACATAGATCAGAGAGAAGAATCTGGTTTATTCATTGGGAGTTAGCAACAATACACAAGGGTGGCTCCGGATGAGGCCTGAATGCTTCCTGGAATTCTCCTAAAGGTAAATTCATGGGGAGTGGAGGGAAAGGGACACCATCTAACTTAAACAGCGCTAAAATAATACACAGCCTTTCCTGACCATGTGAACCCTAGTTGATCCTCTTCTTTGAAGTTCTTCCACACTTATTGCCTTCATTGTACTATTTAGTCCTTAATTATATCATGTCATGCTGTTCAGTTTAATGTGTGTTACTATCATCACTCCAAAGAGATGGAAAGTACTTTGAAGAGGTGGATTTTGTTTCCTTTTCTGTCAGACTCAGGGGCTAAGAATTGTCATGAGCTGAATAATCATATATTTCATAGATTGTTTAGTTAGTTCCATTGGGAAAACTGGCTCACTATCTGGGTTCCTACCTAACATCACATTCAAAGGTAGACTTCAGATGCATTTAAAAACCTTCTGTAAAAGTTAAAAGTATAAGTTTAATAGAATGAAAGTATGGTAAAATAATTTTATGACTTAAAAAGAGGAAATAAATTCTTTTAAAAACTTCAAAGACACAACCATAAGGCAGACAAAACTGGTAAATATGATTACTTTAAAATTATAGACTTCTGTTTTGTGAAGGACAATATGGCTCAAATTAATTAAACATGGAATGGTTAAGTGCAATGTCTACTACAAAAAACTGTTCCCATGTACAAAACATAAGAAAATATTGCAAAGCAAGGTTTTAATAATCTAATAAAACAACTATAATAGAAAAATAGGCAAACAATAAGAACAGTGTTTAAAATGTATTTGTTTTTATTGGAGGACAATTGCTTTACAATGTTTTGTTGGTTTCTGCCATACATCAACATGAATCAGCCATAGGTATACATATGTCCTCTCCCTCTTGAACCTCCCTCTCATCTCCCACCCCAACCCACCCGTCTATGTTGTCACAGAGAACCAGGCTTAGCTCCCTGCTCATTAGTAACTTCCCATTAGCTATTTATTTTCCACATGGTAATGTATGTATTTCAATGTTACTCTCAATTTGTCCCACCTTCTTCTTCCCCTGCTGTGTTCATAAGTCTATTCTTTATATATGAGTCTTTATTCCTGCCCTGTGAATAGGTTTATCAGTGCCATTTTCTAGATGCCACATATATGTATTAATATATGATATTTGTCTGTCTCTTTCTGAGTAACTTCACTCTGTATAACTAGCTCTAGGTTCATCCACCTTACTGGAACTGACTCAAATTCGAAGAACTGGCAGTTTTTAGAAACGGAAGTCCGAAAGGCTGACAAGTATATGGCAGTGATGCACAATTGAAATATGCAATAGAAAAATGCAAATTAAACTATGAATAAGATATACTTTTAATGCCTATTACACTGGCAGTAATTAGAAAGCCAAATGTTATCAAGTGTTGACAAAGATAAGGGGACATAGGAATCCTCATGCACTACGGATGGGGGTGCACACTAATTCAGCCATTTTGAAGAGCAATCCAGCATCAATTAGTCAGATTAAGCATATGCATACCCAATGAGCCAGTAATTCTGCTTCCAGAAGAACTGGAATGGATCCATAAAGGGATAAGTAGGAGGATGTTTAGTTCAGTCTTTCTTGAGATGATGGACAAGAGATCAGTATTGCAGATATACACTTGTTGTTTAGTTGCTAAGTCATGTCTGGCTTGTTGCAACCCCATGGACTGTAACCCACCAGGCTTCACTGTCCATGGAATTTTTTCCCAGGCAAGAATACTGGAGTAGGTTGCCATTTCGTTCCTCAGAGGATCTTCCCGACTGAAAGATTGAATCCACACTTCCTGCATTGTGAATTTTAGTGACTGTAATTATAGAGTTAGGATTCCAAAGAAAACAAGGTTTTGTTGTTGTTGTTGTTTGGTCACTAAGTCATGTCTGATTCTTTGCAGTCCCATTGACTGTAGCTTGCCAGGCTCCTCTGTCCATGGGATTTACCAGACAAAATACTGGAGTGGATTACCATTTCCTTCTCCAAGATATACACTATAACTCAATATATAGGAGTTAATAGAAATGATTTAAATGTACATTTATCAATATGGATAGAGTTTAAAAAAAAACAGATCTGGGTAAAAAAGTATTAAACAAAAATAATGCAACGGTCAAATATTTGGTTCCTGCCCAATTCATAGAAGCCCCCTTATGGCTCAGTCGGTAGAGTTCTGCCGGCAATGCAGGAGACCTGGGTTCGATCCCTAGGTTGGCAAGATCCCCTGGAGAAGGAAATGGCAACCTACCCCAGTAATCTTGTCTGGAAAATCCCATGGATGGAGGAGCCTGGCAGGTACAGTCCAGGGGGTCGCAAAGACTTAGACATGACTGAGTGATTTCACTTTCACTTTCACTTTTCAATTCATATGTTGAAGTTCTAACCCTCAACGTGAAGGTCTTAGAAGGTGGGGCCAGTAAGTGAGATTGGACGAAAAATGGCAGAATAGAGTGATGTGAGTTCACCTCTCACAAAAACACCAAAATCACAACTAACTGCTGTATAACCATCCACAAAAAGAGTAGAATCTACCAGAAAAAATATTCTACATGCAAAGACAAAGAGAACATATAACAAGATGCTAGAAGGAGCACATTTACTATATAGTCAAACCCCATACTGGCTGGGTGGGCTTCTCACAAACTGGAAAATAATCCATGGGATTTACATTGCAGAAGTTCTCCAATAGGAGTGAGAGTTCTGAGCCCCACATTAGGCTCTGGGGGTCTGGCATTGAGAGGGGGAGGCCCCAGAGCATTTGTCTTTGAAGGCCAGCAGGGCTTGAGTGCAGGGGCTCCTCAGGACTTGAGGAAATAGAGACTCTACTCTGGGACAGTGCACATGAATTTTCATATGCACTGGGACCCAGGGCAAAGCAGTGACTCCATAGGAGCCCATAGATCTACTTGCAAGTCTTACAGAGTCTGCTGGGGAGCCAAGGATCAGGTGTGCCCCACTGGCAGGGCAAGGACTTTGATGACGGAGACCCTAGGGAATATTCCTTGGTGTGTGCTCCCAGGGATTGCCATTTTTGCACTGAGACCTGCCCCCTCCCAAGAGCCTGTAGACTCCTGGAATACTTCAAGAGTGCTGGAATACTTCAGACCAAACAACCAACAGGGTGGGATCACAGTCCTACCCATCAACAGACAAGCTTTCTAAAGCTTTCCAGAGCCCACAGGCACATCTAAAGATTGGCAGTAGCACAATGATGATGGGGGACTTTTACACCCCACTTATATCAGTGGACAGATCATCCAGGCTGAAAATCAATAAAGAAGCACAGGTCTTAAATGATGCATTAGGACAAATTGACTTAAATGGTGTTTTTAGAGCATTCCATCTGAAAATAGCAGAATACACATGCTTTTCAGGTGCACATGGAACATTCTCCAGGATAAATCACATGCTGGGTCACAAGGCAAGCCTTGGTAAATTTAAGATTGAAATCACATCAAGCATCATTTCCAACCACAACAGTATGAGATTAGAAATAGATCATGGCAACCCACTCCAATATTCTTGCCTAGAGAATCCCATGGACAGAGGAGCCTGGTGGGCTGTGGTTCATAGTGTCGCAAAGAGTCAGACATGACTGAAGTAATTTAGTGTGCACTTAAGAAAAAAACTAAAAATTACAAACACATGGAGGCTAAACAATATGTTACTAAACATATTGGGGAAGTTCAATACAATATTACCTCAGGAAGTAAGAAGAATCGCAAACAATCTAACCCTACACCAAGGCAACTGGAGAAAGAAGAATAAGCAAAACCCAAAGTCAGTAGAAGGAAAGAAGTCATAAAAATCAGAGTAGAAATAAATTAAATAGAGAAGAAGAAAAGAACAGAAAAGATCAATGAAACTAAAACCTTGTCCTTTGAAAAGACAGAAGTAACTGATAAACCTTTAGCTAGACTTCGCAAGACAAAAAAGGAGAGGGTTTAAATCAATAAAACTAGAAATATAAAAGAAGTTACACAGACACAGAAATGCAAAGGATCATAAAGAGACTACTACAAGCAACTACATGCCAATAAAATGGACAACCTAGAAGAAATGGACAAATACTGAGAAAGGTACAGTCTTCTAAGACTAAACCAGAAAGAAAAAGAAAATATGAACAGACTAATCACAAGTACTGAAATTGAAACTATGATTAAAAACTCCCAACAAACAAAGTTCAGGACCAGATGACTTCACAGGTGAATTTTATCAAATGTTTACAGAAGATTTAACACTTAATCTTCTGAAACTATTCCAAAATTTGCAGAGGAACAAATGCTCCCAAACTCATTCTTTGAGACTAGTATCTCCCTGATACCAAAACCAAAGATATATTTAAAAAAAAGAAAATTACAGACTATTATCACTGATGGATATAGATACAGAAATCCTCAACAAAATACTAGCAAACTGAATCTAAGAATATATTAAAAGGATCATACACCATGATTTCATGCAGCCATGAAATTAAAAGATGCTTGCTCCTTGAAAGAAAAGCTATGACCAACCTAGATAGCATATTAAAAAGCAGAGACATTACTTTGCTGACAAAGGTCTGCAAAAATTAAAAAAAAAACCTCTCTAGATAGTCAGCATTGTTTTTTGTTGTTTTTTTTTGAAAAAAAAAATCCTTTCCGGATAGTGGGCATAGAGGGAACTTAACATAATAAAGACCATGTACAGAAGGAGGCTTTCTCTCTGGTGACTCAGATAGTAAAGAGTCAGCCTGCAATGCAGAAAACCAGGATTTGATCCTTGGGTCAGGAAGATCCCCTGGAGAAAGGAATGGCAACCCACTCCAGTATTCTTGCCTGGAGAATTCCATGAACAGTGGAGACTGGTGGGCTACAGTCCATGGGGTCACATAGAGTTGGACACAACTGAGCAATTAACACTTTCACAGGAGGTGGGGCCTTTAGGAGGTGATTAGGTCATGAGTCGGATTAGTGACTTGTAAAAGGTATCCCAGAGGTCTCTAGCCTCCCTGCTCTCCACCATGTAAGGATACACCAAGAAGTCTGAAGTCTGCAATCTACAAGATAGTCCTTTCCAGTACCTGAGCATGTTAGTGTTCTGACTTCAGTCTTCTAGCCTCCATTACTGTGAGAAATAAATTTCTGTTCTTTGTAAGCCACTCAAACTATGGTGCTTTTTTATAGCAGTCCAAACTGACTAGAACAAGGAATTTATAACACAAATAAATTAAAAGCATGAGCTATACAGAAAACAAAAACTGTACTTTTGTAAGAATTATTATAAACAAAAGAATATATGTGAAATATATTATGGTTGCCTGCAAGGGGAGGTGAATGAGAATAAAGGAGAAGAAATAAATAATAGCAACTAGAGAAGGAGGACTTCCTGACAATACAGGAGATGCAGGAGACATGAATTCAATCTTGAGGTTGGGAAGATCACCTGGGAGAGGAAATGGCAACCCACTCCCATATTCTTGCCTGGAAAATCCTATGGACAGAGGAACCTGGAGGGCCACAGTCCATGGGGCTGCAGAGTCAGACTTGACTGAACGTACACGTAAACCCAAACAAACAAACAAACAACTAGAGAAGGGACTTGCACGCTCTCGTGATGATAATGTGTTATTTATCACAGTATTTGGAGTTCTTTCACATCTACAAATGTATGCTTTACTGAAGCTTCGAAGTCCACTTTCTAACACTTATAGATGCACCTCTATAAGTGCATTTCTTTCACTTTCTTTGAAAATATCTACCGCATTCCTCTCAATTTACTTCAGTAGAAACAATGTCAGCCTAAAGCAACACCAACAATGTTGGCTGTAAAACATAACACAAATTTTAACTTTCCTGATAAATTATAACTATTTCTCAATGTTCAAAGAAATTATGTCTTTTTAACTAAGATTAATTAATTATTAGTATGTTCACATTGAGGAGGTTTTGTGAAGTCAGTCAGGGTCAGAAGAAGAAAAGGGGTACTGGGGTATATAACCCAGTTTTTTCTGGCATTGCTCGAGAAATGATTGCTGAAACTAATTTTTAAGGTACTCTGAATATAGAAGAATGGAGGGTATATATCAATATAAAAATGTAATTATTGATTGGGGGGAATGAGACTGCGAGACAGAACATATGTGAACAATTTAATGAGAATTGAAAATATAACTTATAAACCCCATCAATAATATTACTGTAAATATGTTGCAACTGGGTATCCACATGGACAAAGATCAAATAGTGATATGGAAAAATGAAATTGGTTTGAGAAAGAAAGGAAATGTCTTGAACAAAAAAAGATTTTTTGACTAAAACAAACCAACATACCTGACATTTCCACTCTTTTAAAATAACCTATGCTCTGTGGCTCCTTGTCAAGGAAGTTACCTTGACCTTAGTTTTTGAGTGAGGGTTCACACACATCACGAGCAGAGCTATTATACAAATGAGGGATGTAAGGACTGTCCTGTATTTCAATTTTAACAAAGTTGTTGGCATTACATTTCAGTATTTCACAATATGTCTATGATTTCTATCTTAATTAGCATGTTTATGAGATAAAATGAACGTTTATAATCCTCTTTCCTTTTTTCATTCCTAAAAAATAGTTTAAATCTTAAAATGTGGTCTAAGAAAAGCATGTGGTTTTACATATAACCACTTCTGGTATGATTAAGCTTTTCATTTGGTTAATATTGTGATAGAATGGAGGGGTGATGGGCTGGGATACCTTGGCTTCTGTTCTCTCACTTTTAAGTGAGGTGGTTGAGTTCTATAAAGAGTGATTTATCAGAATCACCCATTTGCCAGATTGTAGATTCCCTTAGCCCCTTCTCCCCAGCCATCCATCCCATCAGACACCGAAGGTCTGGAGTGGGACCTTGGAATCTGCAAGATAATTCTGGTACAAGTGGTCTTAAAATCATGTTTTAAGAAATAGTAGGGCAAACAGCTAACAAAAATTCCTTCCACCTGCATTATTTTATGATAGAATTTTATCTGACTTACCAGGTTTTCACTAATCTCCCGTAATTCCATAAACTGATATGGGCTGTTTTGTCCAGAATTACGGTTGCCTCGTAGATCTGAAATTTTAAAAGTGGCATGATAATACTCCATTTTCTGGTCTGTGATGAAAAGAAAAGTTATGAAATTAAGTGGTTTTGAGGATAGATTTTGGAATCTAAGGCCCAGCTATGATGGGGCCAATATGAAGTCTTGAATATATATCTGAGATTTTACTTTAGTCTAATAATAAATACAATAAAAATAATGATTAATGCTCTATGTTAATATAGTTGTTGTTGTTCAAACACCAAGTCTAAGATTGGCATCACCTTCATTTTACAGATGAAGAAAGTGAGGCATGAGGCATTGAATAACTTGCTCTGAGCTATACAACTAGTGAGTGGCTATCCAAGTTTAAACCCAGACAAGTATAGCTCTAGAGGTGGCATATTTAATTACTATATTGCTTTGAGCTGAGGTGAAATGTATACCACCTTATAACCTACGGAAAATAGAGGTAAATGAGTATTTTTGTAAATTTTGATTGGTAACGGAAGAACCAGGGACACTAAGAAAGATGTGAAAAGAAAGGCAGGGAAAAGACTGTCTGAGGCTGGAGGTGAGAACAGTGTTTAATAGGAATGAATCAATCAGATCTCATAGGAAAGGTAAGAAAACAGAGCAGTGAAGACTCCTGAGGAATGTGGTAATTTTAGGAGTATGGTACTAGTGGGCAAGAAATATACAGAGTTATAGAGAATGGAGCAACCACAGAACTACTTCTCTCCTTAGGGAGCCATGGATCTAGTTAAGAAAGGGGGCCTCAGGATGGTCTGTCTCTGAGGGACATCTCTGGACTCAGTAGCACTTTTTTGGCCCCTCCAATAACTAATCTATATGGTCCATATTATAATTGAACATTATACTCATAGTAAAGGGGCTTCTATGTGTTAAATGAACTGACCTGAGAATCTTTTGCCATTGGTGTAAACTACAGATAGGGTTATTATATGGGGCCCAGAACAATGTTTTTAGAAGCCCTGTAAAGTTCCTAAAAGAATCTTCACTGTTCCACCAAATCTGGGGAAAATGACAACAGATAAGTCCATTCCAGTAAAAACTAGTTGTTTTTATCACATACATCTGTGTGAGATTGACACTGTGGGCATTTGTCTAAAATATTTTGCATTCTGCAAAGTAATGAAATATAAAGAGAATTCTGAAATGAATTTTTGTGGAATTATAAATATATCAGGTAATAGAAAAATAATCCCTGAATATTGTTTTTGAAAGAGTAAATTTTTTTCTGTAAAAATAAGTAATCATATTGCATCATACTTGTAGTATATTAATCATTTCAAAACTCATTATCTCATTGGACATGTGTTTTTTTTCCTCTAGAAATGCTAATAGACAGAAAATGCTGAGTAAAAAAGCCAATTTTAATCACTAATTCATCAAAATTTTTCACTTGCATATACATGAATGATTAGTTTATTATGATTATTGGTAAATTTTAGACAATTAATATTTTGATCTTTTGTGTAGACTCTCAAAAGAATACTAGACTGTGAGCTCCAAGGAGGTGAGATTTATCTGCTTTGCTTAATGCTGTTTCTTGGTGCCCTGAAAAATACTCGGACATACTGGACAGTAGGTGATGAAATGACCGACTAAATCAAACAGTTAAAAATGTGGACATTTACTAGTGAAAGTACATTATTTTTGGATGCAATTAAATTTACATATATACAAATGAAACGTTACAGAAAAAAATGGAGTCAAACTGAGTGAAATCCATAATTTTACGTACCAGAGACTAAGAAGTGAACCAGAAGACTGATAGCCACAGCCACCACTGTCAGTAAAAATACAATGAGAAGGGCAGTCATCCATGGTTTCAAACCTCTGCTTCGGGTGTCAAATCCTGCCGCTCTGCAAAAGAGGAAAACTCACCAGTTACTCTCATGTTGCAATGGTTACAGGCTTTCTGGTTCTCCTTGGATAAGCAATATATTGCTTTAGCGTACCTCAGCAAGAAGACAGTTGTCTTGAATTTATGTCAGGGTTGGGGTTTCCCAGGTTGTGCTAGTGGTAAAGAATCTGTCTGCTAATGCAGGAGATGTAAGAGAGGTGGGTTTGATCCCTGGGTCAGGAAGATACAATGGAGCAGGAAATGGCAACCCACTCCAGGGTTCTTGCCTGGAAAATTCCATGGACAGAGGAGCCTGGTGGGCTACCGTCCATAGGGCCATAAAGAGTTGGACACGACTGAGCGACTGAGCACTTAATCAAGGTCACCTTGGCATTACCGGAGGTATTAAGAAGATCAGGATCTGAGAATCCATGCTAGTGCTCCTAGCTTCTATTTCTAGAGGCATTGGATGGATCTCTGTGGTGGCCAGTCTTAGCATGTGGTACAAAGTAGTACCTATGCTTGAGAAAGAACTATTCCTTCTTTCTTCAATAGTCTTTTTAAAAATCTCTTTATTTATCTATAGTTTTAAAGTTTACAAAGTGATTTCAAATCTATTGTCTTATTTACTTTTTATCTTTCATGTTTAACTATTATAAAAATTTTCAGATGCAGAAATTTAGAAAAAATATTATACTAGAACATCCCTATATTCATCACATCATTTTATCAGTTGTTAACATTTTGCTATAATGGCTTTACTCGTTTTTGTCTTCTGTATTTTAATGTAAAGTAGGAAATCATGATTTTTCATAATACCAAATCCATCTTCAGATTTCCTTTTTTGTCCCTATTATATTTAGAGATGGTTTGTACAAATCAAGGACCTTAGGTAGCATGGTTATTATGTCTTTTAAGTCTTTTTTAATATTTGAGTACTGATCACTTTTTAATTTTTAATGACATTGACTTGTTGAAGAGATCAAGCCAATTTTCCTTTAGAATAACCAGCTTCTGGACTTGTCTGAATGTTTTCGTGTGATCTCATTTAATTTGTCATTTCTTGTGAGTTTCAATTTAGATCTAAAATACTTGATTAGATGTATTATTTTTTTTAGATAAATCTGTTATTGTATATATTACACAGGAAATAGCATATTTATCAGTATTGGGGAAATAGATATCTTTTTTATTTTTGTTTATTTATTTTTTTTACTTTACAATATTGTATTGGTTTTGCCATACATTGACATGCATCTGCCATGGGTGTACATGTGTTCCCCTTCCAGAAACCCCCTCCCACCTCTCTCCCCATCCCATCCCTCTGGGTCATCCCGGTGCACCAGCGCCGAGTAACTTGTATCATGCATCGAACCTGGACTGGTTAGATTTAAATTCATTTGGCAAAATATTTCAAAAATGCTACTGTATATTTTATATTGCATCACCTCTGGATTAGAGGAAATTAACACAGAGGAGGAAAAAAGTAAATCTTGGCTCTTCTTCTAGATATGCTCAAGAATAGTGCTAATCACATCGTATTAACTTTATTTTCATGTATATTAACATATACTTACCTGGGAACTCCTCAATGTGTTGGGTTTCCCTGGTGGCTCAGATGGTAAAGAATCTGCCTGCAATGCAGGAGACCCAGGTTTGATCCCCAGATGGGGAAGATCCCCTGGAGAAGGGAATGGCTACCCACTATAATATTCTTGCCTGGAGAATTCCATGGACAGAGGAGTCTGGTGGGCTACAGTCTGTGGGGTTGCAGAGTCAGACACAACTGAGCAGCTAACTCTTTCCTCAATGAGTTAAACTAGTCTTATTCATTTTTTTAAATTATTAAGATCTAATTAGGTATCTAGTACAAAGTGAAAATTTTATAAATCCATGAGAATCAGGCAGGTATTACATCAGCCTTACGTATGAATTAAGTGAGGTTGAGAGAGAGGATATGGTATTTGTTAGAGTCAAGAGTCTTCAAAGGACATGTAACTCATTTTCTAGCGTTCCTTCTCCGCAATTTGCCATTGTAGTCAATTTATCCCTTTCATTAGAATTTATCTTTTTGTGTGTGTGTATTGATAAGCTGAATTCTTTGGGGGCAGAAGCTATTTTTCATGTTTTACAAAATTTAGTGCACTGATTTACTCTAAGTAGTAGATGTTGTTTAATCACTAAGCCATATCCAACTCTTTGCAATCCCATGGAGTATGTCCAGCCAGGCTCCTCTGTCCTTGGGATTTTCCAGGCAAGAATACTGTAGTGGGTTGCCATTTCCTTCTCCAGGGAATCTTCCTGACCTAGGGATCAAACTCGAGTCTCCAGCATTACAAGCAGATTCTTTACCACTGAGCCACCAAGGAAGGCCACTCTAATAGACTTTTTAATAGATATTAATTGATTTACAGGAAGTTTTTTAAAATATAAAATATTTTCATATATAAGTGCCAGCTTAAAAAATATGAACTATTTGGATCTAAATAGTTAAGGTGATAGTTTTGGCATAAAAATTACATTTAGCCAATAAACTTAGTAGAATTCGAGAGACTTGAATTCTGTTGGTTATGGAAAATACTGACAATGCACATTTGACTGATTAAAAAGAATCTAGACAACTCTATGGAAAGCTCTTTCCACAAGAGCTAAGGTGCCAGAACATAAAAACAACAGACAGAAGCTTCATGAAATACTACATTATTTAGCCTCTTAGTTGACTTAAAATCTAAAATCAGAAATTAAGGATAACTTATAGACTATTTAGTACAATGCAGCACATTTTCTAGTTAAGGAAGCTGAGGCCTACAGATGATTAAGTGACTTCTTCAATATATAGAAGAACTAGCAGTCATCTCAAACTCATGTCTTCTAACTTCAGGGACACTATTTTTTTCTCAGTGCCAGAGTAACAGCCACCCTCTCCCCAATGCTTATTGCATTTTAATACTTAGCTAGATTATATATATATATATATATATATATATATATATATATGTATGTATATATTCATATCGGACTTCCCTGGTGGATCAGATGGGAAAGAATCTGCCTGCAATGCAGGAGACCCAGGTTTGATCCTTGGGTGAGGAAGATCCCCTGGAGAAGGGAATGGCTACCCACTCCAGTATTCTTGCCTGGAGAATTCCATGGACAAGAGGAGCCTGGTGGACTACAGTCCATGAGGTTGCAGAGTCAGTTCATTCTTCATTTATGATCATATATGATCATTTATTTTCTTAGAGAATCTTATCAGTGTATCTTCAGTGTATCAGTGTATCTTCAATGTATCAGTGAAGTGTATCTTCACTTCATTCAAAACTAAAAATAGACCAAAGGAAAAAGGCTAGATCTCAAGGAGATTCACAAACTTTCAAGTTTATCTTCCCATCATAACATAGTTCCTCTAAGTAGTACAAATGGAGAAAGTAGACACAGCAAGATCACATCCCCACCATCAAGAGTTATGCAGACTCACACTGTTACTATGAGACAGGCAGGAGAAGTGTTCGACACTCAGTGACGTGCTTCTCCAAGTGCCCTGGCAGTCACGTCCATGAATCCCATACAAGGAGCTGTGAACATTGGGGGGCAAATGGTGGCCAACAGACAGGGGTGATACATTGTCATTTAGAGCATGTCTCTTTCTTCAGAAAACCTTTAGGGTATGTATTGGGTGCACAATGCCAAATTGTGAAAGCTGCAGGATTCATTAAGCATAGCTACTTAATCCTATATGAATAAACTTCAACTCAATATTGACTTTGATGAATATGAACAAGAAATGCATGAAAGCAAATATACATCATCAACCACCCCTTATGGAGAGGTTCTGCTAGTGATTTGCATCATATCACTTCAGATTTGAAAGGAAATATACTTCATAAAGCCTTTTGGAATTTAGCCTGTTTGTAAGTAGAGATGCTTAAGCATGTTTTTTTTACCTGGTTTACCTGCACCCATTAAACAAACAGTGGTGTATTAATTTTCTGTTGCTGAAACAATTACTGCAAAGTTAGCAACTTAAAACAACAGTCACTTATTCACTTACAGTTCAGTGCATGGCATGGCTGAGTTCTCTGCTCAGGATCTCATGAAGATGAAATCAAGCTGTTGTTTGGGACTGCAGTCTCATCTAACATTTGTGACCCTCCTCCAAGCTCACTTAGGTTTTAGGCAGAGCTCAGTTCCTTGACACTGAACCAGGATTCCTATTCCCTTGCTAACTGTAGAGTCAGAGGCCTCTCTTGCCTCCTAGAGGTTAACCACATTCTTTGCCATGTGGCCCACTCCATCTTCAAAGCCAGCTATGGGGAATCTTCCTCCCATCAAATCTCTCTCGCATTCTGAATCTCTTTCTCTAGGTAGAGTCTTGTTCTTTTCAAAGGTGTCATCTGGTTAGGTTAGGCTTACTAATTGTCATCTCTCCGTTTAAAAGTCAACTGACTGGGAATTCCTTGGTGGTTCAGCGGTTAAGAATTCACCTTGCAATGCAGGGAATGTGGGTTCAATCTCTGGCTGGGGGACTAAGATCCCACATACCACGGAGCAACTAGGACTGTGTGTCTCAACTACTGAACTGGCGTGCTCTGCCACACATGCCACAACTAGAGAGTCCACGCACTGCAAGGAAAAATCCTGAATGACGCTATGAAAATCCTGTGTGACACAACCAACTAAGACAAGATGCAGTCAAATAAATAAATATTACCAAAAAAAAAAAGTGATTTAAGACCTTCCTTATATCTGCAAAATCCTCTCACAACAGCACCTAGGTTAGTGTTTAAATGTGAAGGAATGCATACACAGACATGTGGGAATCTTGGAGGATCTTAGAACTTTTTCACAATGGAAAATACAACTTTCATAAAAAGGGGCAGAAATCTGCAGCCTTCAGAGGAAAGCATGTGAGATATAAAATATACTCTAATTTTTGTGGAGTTGAGCAAAGACTATTAAAAGGGAATTCTATTTTAATGATACAATTATAAGACTATTTTATTCAAGTAACAACTTGGGAGAATACAAAGTGAACTCTTATAACATAGGAAAAGAGAGGAAAGTAATCCCTAGTCATGACCTAATTAGCACGGTGCGTTCCTTTAAAGAAAGCACAAGTACAGAAGACATTTATTTAGAGTAACGTAAGCAAAAATCTATGTGAAATCCAGTTTATCCATTACCTTCATTAAGTTTGATTATTCATTGTTTAAAAGAGTTTATTTATGGTATGATTTTTCCAAAGATGTTATCAATAAAAACATGGTGATAATATGAATAATTTTGTGACTTTGCTCTCTGCAAATCTGAAGACTGAAGAATACACAGAGCAGCATAAATTGTTAATGATCAGGGTTGGGCTGTTAATTTTCTCAGTAACCAAACTCTAAGCTGATGACTTTTAAATATGTGAGCTCAAAGATGACTTGAGTTAGCAAAAGACATCATGGATCCTCTCCTCCATTAAGATCCTCCTCCCTTCCTAAAAAGACCTCCCCTAAGGGCAGTCACTTTGGCTTACTCCATAGTCAACTACCTGCCCTTTATCATTTTATCTACAAGCTCTGAATCTTTACTTTTTAGCATTAGTTTTCTGTTTTCTTGTAGTTGCATGTTATCATTATACAAATCTAGATACATGTGATCATTATACAAGTGCCAATTTACAGGCAGGTTATGTTCCCATAAATCTTCATAGAGACAGTTTTCTGAGGTTTATGATACACTAAACAATTTGAAAAGGTTTATTATTGCTAAACTTTTGATTATTGGCTAGCTTCCCAGGCCAAACTATAGTCTATTTGACTCGTAACATAATTGTCAAAGGTGCTAAATGCATTGAATTCCTGGGAGCCAATTAGTACAGAAAACTGCTCCTCTTTTCCTAGCCTGGCCACCCATCCCTGGAGGAACATTTTTATAAACCAAAGTGCCAAACTCTCCTCCCATCAATAAAAATCATCATTCCCTTTGAGCAGCTGAACTCAGTCATTTGTTACAGAAAAACAACCTTTCATGATGACCTAATAGGCCCTGATATGTGATATCTGTCTGGGTACTCTGTGACTATTTTAGAATGACATTTAGTACTAAAGGTGATAAGATCAGGCACTACTACTTAGCAAGTGCTGTCTTCATAGAAAGTGCTGATTTTATCCTCCAAACGCTCTTGTCAGTAGAATTATTTATCTTCATTTTACAGGTGAACATTTTGTTCAGCTCAAGCAGCCAGATGCAGAGATAGTACCTAGTTCTGGCCCAACTCTTTGCAGAGGAGCCTGGTATGTTACAGTCCATGGGGTCGCAAAGAGTTGGGCATGACTGAGCGACTTCACTTTCACTTTTTACAGAAAGGAAGAAGATGTGGAAGCAAAATCAAATTCAAGCCTTGACCACAAAGGAGATGGGTTGTCCCTCTGACCAATAAAACACCCTCTGCCTTCACTTCATAAAACTCTTCACCTGCCTTATACACTTCTTGGTAGTTCACACATTATTCATTTGGATTAATAAGAAGACTGTTCTACAAAAGGAAAAAAATCACAAGTGTGATATTATAGAAAAAAAGGTATCTGGGTCACAGTGGCCAGAACTAGGTACTATCTCTGCAACTGGCTGCATGAGTTGAGCAAACTGTTCACCTGTAAAATGAAGATAAATAATTCTACTGACAAGAACGTTTGGAGGATAAAATCAACACTTTCTATCAAGTGTTATGAAGTTTTTATAAAGTGAAGGCAGAGGGTGTTTTACTGGTCAGAGGGACGACCCATCTCCTTTGTGGTCAAGCCTTGAATTTGGTTTTGCTTTCACATCTTTTTCCTTTTTACTGACTTTAAATGCTTGTGAACTCTCATAGTATGGTATAGAACTCTCAAACTATACTGTAGTATAATATTCCCTTTTCTTTCTTTAGACAGTAGCAGAGGTCATCTAGAGGTGAGAAAGAGGAAGGAAAAAGGGCTGTAAAAGCAGGTATGTATGAGGAGAATTAATAACCACATTTGGGCTTATCTGGGCTCAGACGGTGAAGAATCTGTCTGTAATGCTTGAGACCCGGATTTGATCCCTGAGTTGGGAAGATCCTCTGGAGAAAAGAATGGCTACCCACTCCAGTATTCTTGCCTGGAGAGTCCCATGGTCAGAGGATTCTTGCAGGCTACAGTCCATGAGGTTCCAAAAGAGTCAGACATGACCTAGAAACTAAACAGTAACAACAGATGTATTTACACCAATGTGCTACTCCATGCAATGCTTCATTGTCAGAAGGTTAAAAAAGAAACAAAGAAAACTTTTAATATTCCTTCTGTATTTAATTCCCAGCTATGAATGAAGTGAAGGCTGTGACAAAGAAGGAGGGGCAAAATTGAATAAAACTTCATTGTGAGTCCAGACCAAAGGAAACTGTCTGCAGAAAATAATGAAGAGATTCAAGATGAATTGAATTCAGGTGACTCAGAAAAAGGAAATGAGAACACCAGAAGAGACAAGACCCTACTTCTTCACCTATCTAGGGAAATGCCTTCACCTGGTCCCCCCAAAAAAATGATCGCACTGACCAAAAAGGAACATGACTGAGCATTTGAGGCTGGAAGAAGAAAACATGAACTAAAGGGGATTAAGAACACCTTTCCTGGAATCCCTATGGACGTATTCATCCTCTTGGAGGGATCCTCCCACCCCTGCCTCTTCCTGGCATAGACAGTTACTCACTACTTATCACGTCTTCCTGTTGGGCTGGATTTGCTCTGAATCCTGGCACCTCTGTCTTTCCTCTAGCATCTACCCAGCGCTAATGAGTCCCTTCTAGATTTCCCTGTTCTGATTCAGTAAGGGGGATGTCTCTAGTCTTAATCTGAGAAATGACTGGCATTTAATTCTCTCACCTTCATATATAAGCAAAATAGGGAGTTTTATTGTGGTAGTTTAGCACAAAGTCTAAATAAATGGCATTGAATTTAGATTTCAGATTAGAGATAGAACAGAGTCACATGTTAGTTTTTATTAATGCAACATGATTGAACCCATGTGTACTGGCTCCAGATTGCTTGCTGCTGCCACTGCTAAGTCGCTTCAGTCGTGTCCGACTCTGCGAACCCACAGACGGCAGCCCACCAGGTTCCCCCATCCCTGGGATTCTCCAGGCAAGAACGTTGGAGTGGGTTGCCATTTCCTTCTCCAATGTATGAAAATGAAAAGTGAAAGTGAAGTTGCTCAGTCGTGACCGACTCTTAGCGACCCCATGGACTGCAGCCTACCAGGCTCCTCCGTCCATGGGATTTTCCAGGCAAGAGTACTGGAGTGGGGTGCCATTGCCTTCTCCACCAGATTGCTTAAATCCCAACTATTCTACTCATTAGCCTGTTATGTAGGGCTAGTTACTTTTTCCCCTATAAAAATGGAGATAATGATACTGCTTGATCAAAGAATTATTGTGATAATTAAATGAGCTAATATAATGCAGTGCATATGTAGCACCTAGCAAGCACTGTGAATTTGCTAAAAACTAACAAGACAGTAAAATTTAATTGATAATTTATACAAATTTAGTGATCAGTAAGTAACATGGAGGTTTTAGCTTATTTTGTGCTAAACTACCTTATTTTAGGTTATTTTGACTTTAACTCTGAAGATACAGTTGTTGAGTATTTTAGAGAAAGAACTTGGCAAATTAACAAGTTGATTAAAATGAATGTTCAAAATGAAATTAAAGTGTAAAACATGAATGCATGCAAAGACTTTTCCAGGACTTTTTCTCTAAATGAGGATAATGACAAGGAGAAGTCTAATTTTTGCATTTATGAAGTGATAGAAAGAGAGAAAGTTGCTCAGTCGTGTCCAATCTCAGTCTTTGGGATCCCATGGGTTATACAGTCCATGGAATTCTCCAAGCCAGAATACTGGAGTGGCTAGCCTTTCCCTTTTCAGGGGATCTTCCCAATCCAGGGATCGAACACAGGTCTCCCACACTGCATGCGGATTCTTTACCAGCTGAGCCACAAGGGAAGCCCAAGAATACTGGAGTGGGTAGCCTACCCTTCTCCAGCAGATCTTCTCAACCCAGGCATTGAACCGGAGTCTCCTGCATTGCAGGCGGATTCTTTTATCAACTGAGCTATGAGGGAAGCCCAGGAAGAGAGGGATGCCAGTCGTCTGGGTACAGGACAGCAATCTCAGATGAAGAAGTCATTTGATATTTTACCTTTTATAAGAGAAATAATTGAGATTTTAAGTGAATGCATCACCCAACTAAAAACTTTATAGAAAAGAGTAGGGGTAAGGATATCACTAAAGGCAAATGCCAGTGGATATTCATTGCAAAGTTGGAACACTAAGGACTATCTCTGAAAGGTCAAGAAGAAGGTCACAAAACCCACAGAAAAAAGTCCAAGATTTAAAAGACAGAAACAGTGAAGATATGAATCAAGTATATTTTGACACAGTTTCCACATTGAGTTTCTTGTTAGTAGAGAAGTAATGATGGTCAGCACAAGTCTAGAGCGTATTGTAGAATTTGAGTAGGTTAGACATAGGGCGTCATAGTAATTATTCAGCATTTGCTTTGCCTCAATCTTTAAGCCTGACTGGCCAACTCCTGCAAATCCTCCAAATCCTGGATTAATGTTCCCTGAGTTTATCTTAAAGAAACCATAAAAATTCAGTGTTTCTCACTGTCCCCTTTGTCATGGAAGTTCTAAATAATAGCACTGATTCCCCATATTACTCCTATAATTTACTATAATTCCCGTAAGCTGAAAACATTCCTCTAAACACATAAATATTCATTAAAAAAAGAGGATTTTTGGTGTTTATAATCATGAGACTTGATATTTTTAAAAGAATACTTTGGAGAATGTGAAATAGGAAAGGTTGGAACTACTGCTTTACAATATCATAATTTCCACAGGCATGGAATATACATTTTCAAATTCAATGAATTTTAATAAGCAAAACACTAATGCTAGACACTTGCATTTGTTTATTTATTAATTTGTTCAGCAAATATTTATAGAGTGCCAATTTTGTGTGAAGCATTGTAGACCCATCTAAGAATCTGAGACCCTCTGACAGCTACTATTTGCTCACTAAAGAACTGACCCAACTGTGTACTTTATTAGTGAGGAAGGAAACCCAGTGAAGTTCACTGGGCTTAGTGGCTGATCTTGTGTCAAGCTCTCATCTTTGAAATTCCGCAGGTGGAATCCTTGCCACCTAGAGAGGCTGCAAGAGTCCAGGAAGACTGGACTTAAGGATTTGTGGGTTGCAGTGCTCTGATTCTGGTATCACAGCTCTGTCAGCACAGAGAAGCCCTGTAACATCTGTTTTCCTCAGATTCCTCATTTTAAAATGGTAGTTGATTTCTGTTCTGCTGATTTCACAGGGTTGTCCTGACTATTATGAAATATAGTCATATACATATAAATGAAATAATATATGTAAAAATGTTTTGGAAATGGCATACATATCAGCAATGGTGAAATATTATTGTCATCATGGATGTTTAAAACCACTATTTTAGTTGTATCAAAGGTTATGCCAGTAAGCAAACCTTACTTTGAATAAAAACCTTGAGATAATTTAGTTTTCTTTTATCTTTAATATTTAATAGGAAAAATTTTAGAGAGTAAACATATTTTCCCCAAACTTAATTCATCTTCTTTCTCTCGGCAAGAAGTCCTAACATTTCCAGATAAAGGCAAGTGTCTCGGCAGCTTTTGACCTCCCAATATGCATTAGTTCCCAATGTCTGACTATAAGGTGCAAGAAAAAACAGGTGAAAGTAAAGTGTTACAGAAGATAAGTTTAGTCAGATTGCTGAAAGGAGGCTTTTCTTAAATCAAATTAACACCTTCTTCGTCCATCCCCTCCAAAATCAGAAGCAATTAGGACAGAATGTAATATAGTTTTTCATTAACTTCTAAAATCCCAACTATTGAATTTGGCAACATGGAAAAAAGCTAATAATGATTTTAGCACAAAAATACTCATTTTATCTATAAAGATTAATTAATCCATCTGGTATAATAATTTCTGAAATCTTACAACATCCAGTGCAGAGTGAATCCACTGAGGACACCTCACAGGCAGTCCTCCGGATACACTGAGAAGCTAGCCATTGACAGAGAGTAGACAAACAAGCTGTTACTAAAGAAAACTGAACTTACCGAAACATCATCTGCAGGAGGAAGAATATGATCTCAAGGTGTGTGCCCACTCAATCTGACCTTCTAATCAACTACATGACATCTCTAGATATATTAGAGGTCTACGGCTGGAAGAAATAAGGAAACGAATTACAAGCACTTCAAATGAAACTAGTTTGACAAGTCTGAACAGAGAAGCCTCAACCCATAGAATAACTTGAAGAAAAGAGCCCAGAGAGAGCATAGTCCCAACAAGAAAGCAATATTTCTTTTTTTTTTTATTGACTAATTTTGTTAAAGGAGAAGAAACTGGTTACAAGGATTTGAGTGAGAAATACCTTAGGAATGCACTAGGATTAAGAGTTGAAAGAAGATTATTGGTAGGTATACAAATATCTTAAAGAAACCTTCACATGAAAAACTCTCAATAAAAGCAATCAGCTATTCTTAAAGCCTAGATTTACAATATGACTCAGGAAATACTGTTAAATTTTTGTCGAGCAAAAAATTGCTTCCTTCCATAAGCTGAGGCTTCCCTGATAGCTCAGTTGGTGAAGAATCCACCTGCAATGTAGGAGACCCTGGTTCGATTCCTGGGTCGGGAAGATCTGCTGGAGAAGGGATAGTCTACCCACTTCAGTATTCTCAGGCTTCCCTTATGGCTCAGCTGGTTAAGAATCCGCCTGCGATGTGGGGGACCTGGATTCGATCCCTGGGTTGGGAAGATCTCCTGGAGAAAGGAAAGGCTGCCCACTCCGGTATTATGGCCTGGAGAATTCCATGGTCTGTATAGTCCTTGGGGTTGCAAAGAGTTGGACACGACTGAGCGACTTTCACTTCACTTCACTTTCATATGCTGCCAACTTCTCTCTCACTTAGTACTCTCTTGATAAAAAGATAACCTTAGATTAATCCAACTTTTTATGATTCTACCCCTGTAACTTATGCAGATATACAAACCTGTAGAAAAACACACAAACTGATAGATCTAATTTTAAATTTCTGTCTGTCATCCTAAAGTGGTTCCTAGTGCTGCAGGCATTCAATTTATAGTTCACAGGCCTTTCCTTTTCTCCCACTCCTGAACAGCAATTTTTCACCTTGCTTCTTCAATCAAATCCCTTCACTTCTCACTATTAGCTGATGACTTTGCTTCCTACATGATTATGTTAGATTTCAGAAGCTGCTGTCACAAATTACAACGAACACAGAAATTTAATCTCTCACAGTTCAGGAGACAGAAGTCTGAAATTAAGGTGTCATCAGAGCTGCACTCCCTCCAAAGGCTAAAGAGAGCCCTTCCTTGCCTCTTCTAGTTCTAGTGGCTCCAGGAATTCCTTGGCTTGTATCTGAAAACTCCAATCTCTGTTTGAGTCCTGACATGGATATCTTCTTCATTCTCTTTGTGCTCCCTCCTTTTCTGTCTCTCTTTTTTAATGTGATAAAATATACACATCACAAAATTTACCATTTTATTTATTTTATTAAAGATTTTTGGATGTGGATGATTTTTAAGTATTGAATGTGTTACAATATTGTTTCTGTTTTACGTTTTGATTTTTTGGCTCTGAGACATGTGGGATCTTAACTCCCTGACTGGGGACTGAACCCACATGTTCTGCAACCATCGCCATCATCCGTCTCTAGAACTTTTTCATTTTCCCAAACTGAAACTTGTACCCATTATACACTAATTTCTAATTTCCCACTTCCCCTAGACTCTGTCAACTTCTATTCTATTTTCTGTCTCTATTAATTTGATGACTCTAAGGACCTTTAAGCTACTTCATATTAGTATAATCATATAGTATGTCTTTTTGTGACTGGCTTATTTCACTTAACATCCTCAAAGTTCATCCATATTATAGCATGTGTCAGGATTTCCTTCCTCTTAAAACTGGAATTATATCCCATTGTATACATACATATCACATTTTGTTTATTCATCTGTTGATGTACTTGAGTAACTTGAGTTAATTCCACTTTTTGGTTATTGAGAATAGTGATGCTATGAATATGGATATACAAATATCAGTCCCTGTTTTCATTTCTTTTGGATATATACTCAGAAATAGAATCATTGTTCATATGGTAATTCTCTGTTTCATTTTTTGAGGAACCACTGGTTATGGACTGTTTGTGTCTTCTCAGAATTCATGTGTAGAAATACTAATCCCCCATGTGATGATAAAGGAGGTAGGACATTTCACAGGTGATGAGGTCATGAGGGTAGAGTCATCATGAATGAGATTAGAACACTAATAAAAGAAACTCCAAAGAACTCTGTTTCTTCTTCTGCCATGTCAGATCACAGCAAGAAGATGGCTATCTAAGAACCAGGAAGCAATCTTTCAACAGTCATGGATTTGCCTGCACTTTGACCTTGAACTTCCCAGCCTCCATACTGTGAGGAACAAATGTTTATTAGTAAGCTAGCCACTCCTTGCTATTTTTGTTATAGCAGCCAGAAAGGACTAAGACATGTCATACCACCTTCCATAACAATTATATCATTTTATATTCCACCAACAATAAACACATATTCTAATTTCTTCATATCTTGGCCAAAGCTTGTTATTTTCTGGTTTTTTTTGGGGGGGAGGGGTATCCTGATGGATGTGAAGTGGTATCTCACTGTGGTTTTGATTTGAACTTCCCTAATGATTAGCGATATTGAGCCACACGTGTGTGTGTGCTTAGTCACTCAGTCATGCGCAACTCTTTGTGACCCCATGGACTGCAGCCTGCCAGGCTCCTCTGTCCATGGGGATTCTCCAGGCAAGAATACTGATGTGGGTTGCCAGGGAATCTTTCCAACCCAGGGATCACACCCAGGTCTCCAGAATTCCAGGTGGATTCTTTACCGACTGAGTCATCAGGGAAGCCCAAGAAAACTGGAGTGGGTAGCCTATTCCTTCTCCAGATCTTCCTGATCCAGGAATCAAGCTGGGGTCTCCTGCATTGCAGGTGGATTCTTTACCAGCTGAGCTACCAGGGAAGCAACATATCATGTGCCTATTGCCATTTTGTGTATCTTTAGAGAAATAGCTGTTAAAGCTTTTTGCCCAGTTTTGAATTTGTTTGGTTGTTTTTTAGTTGCTGAGTCATAGAGTTTCTTTATATATTTCTGGCTATTAACACCTTATTTGATTTTCAAATATTTACTTTCATTCTATGGGTTCCAGAAAAATATCTATTTCTGCTTTATTGACTATGCCAAAGCCTTTGACTGTGTGGATCACAATAAACTGTGGAAAATTCTGAAAGAGATGGGAATACCAGACCATCTGACCTATCTCTTGAGAAACCTGTATGCAAGTCAGGAAGCAACAGTTAGAACAGGACATGGAACAACAGACTGGTTCCAAATAGGAAAAGGAGTACGTCAAGGCTGTAAATTGTCACCCTGCTTATTTAACTTATATGCAGAGTACATCATGAGAAACACTGGGCTGGAAGAAACACAAGTTGGAATCAAGATTGCCGGGAGAAATATCAATAACCTCAGATATGCAGATGACACCACCCTTATGGCAGAAAACAAAGAAGAACTAAAGAGCCTCTTGATGAAAGTGAAAGAGGAGAGTGAAAAAGTTGGCTTAAAGCTCAACGTTCAGAAAACTAAGATCATGGCATCTGGTCCCATCACTTCATGGGAAATAGATGGGGAAACAGTGGAAACAGTGTCAGACTTTATTTTGGGGGGCTCCAAAATCACTGCAGATGGTGATTGCAGCCATGAAATTAAAAGATGCTTACTCCTTGGAAGGAAGGTTATGACCAACCTAGATAACATATTTAAAAGCAAAGACATTACTTTGCCAACAAAGGTCTATCTAGTCAAGGCTATGGTTTTTCCAGTGGTCATGTATGGATGTGAGAGTTGGACGGTGAAGAAAGCTGAGTGCCGAAGAAGTGATGCTTTTGAACTGTGCTGTTGGAGAAGACTCTTGAGAGTCCCTTGGACTGCAAGAAGATCCAACCAGTCCATCCTAAAGATCAGTCCTGGGTGTTCATTGGAAGGACTAATGTTGAAGCTGAAACTCCAATACTCTGGCCACCTGATGTGAAGAGTTGACTCATTGAAAAAAACCCTGATGCTGGGAAGGATTAGGGGCAGGAGGAGAAGGGGACAACAGAGGATGAGATGGTTGGATGGCATCACCGACTCGATGGACATGAGTTTGGGTAAACTTCGGGATTTTGTAATGGACAGGGAGGCCTGGTGTGCTGCGATTCATGGGGTCGCAAAGAGTCGGACACGACTGAGCGACTGAACTGAACTGAACTGATTCCATAGGTTGCCTTTTCACTCTGCTGATAGTGTCCACTGATGTATAAAAGTTTTAAGTTTTGACATAGTCCAGTTGATACATTTTTTTCTTTTGTTGCCTGTTCTTTTGGTGTCATGTCTAAGAAATTACTGCCAAATTCATATCATGAAATTTGTCTGCCATACTTTCTAATCCACTGCCACAGGTATCATCTACAAGCATCTGATCCACAAATCTCTTTAAATATTTATTATAACTCTTCTGACTTAAAGTTCTGCTTTCTGGAATAGTTCTACATGGTATTGTTTCTGATATCTCAAATTTAAAATGGCCATACAAGATATTGTTCTCTAATTTCCCTTCATCCATTCTCAGGTCTTCTACACCTACTAAATTGTCATGACTTGCATTTATTCTCTTCAAAATCTCCTTCTTATTAACATAAGAATCTATACCTCACCTCCACTAAGTCACAAAATGTTAACAAACATCCTCCTAAAACAATGACTTGCAACAGTTATTTGGGGGTGGGGGAGATGAAGTAATGGAATCATTTACTCTAAATGAATTTTATGCTGAAGTTACATACATGAGCAAATCACACTGAAGTAGTTCTGGTCGAGTTGAGCAGGGTATAACTGGAATCCCACTTACTTAGCATCTCTGTCTCCTGAGAGATGGTCCTCATGAAAGCTATTGCCCTAGAGGTTTCAGAAGACTGTTTACCCTATTCTATGCAAAAGAAAGAACGTGGCTTGGATTATAATCTAGGAATATCATTGGTGTGGATATCATACTGTTTACGTCTAACATTAAGTAGAAAAAAGGAAGAACATTTGTTAATGTATTAATTTCAATAAAAATTGTAAATTAATACAATTACAGGTATTAGTTATAAAAATAAGAATCTATTAAAATTAAAAGATTAACGTTCAAAACCTTCCCTCTTCTCCTTGCACCTCTGAGAGATGAAAATATGTCATTTATTTTGCATAGAATGCCAGGGTCATCATTTACTGCTTATACTAACAACCTAGCGAAATTTATTCAAAGTGAGAAAACATTCTCTCCTTCCTTTAACAACAGAGATGGGTCATCAATTCCCAAGACTGTGAAGGCTGACAGCATTACTCGAGAATGTATGCTTTTCCTTCTGTCATAAGTCTTCTACTCTCATAGCTGAACTATTGTTAAATGAAGATTTCCTGTGTTCTTGATTTTTAGCTTGAACTTGAAATTATATGGGAAAATTAAAACTTTTCCAGGTTATCTGATCTGAAGAAAATGCAGAAGGAAACAATTTGAAATTGACTTTGTGCATGATATGATATATTATAGAATTTGGGGGTCATAGGACAAGTGTATACATAATTTAACTAAAACTGACTGCGAATATCAGTAGTTAATGAAAGGTTTACATCCTTCCTTGCACTTGCCACTATTCTACTTGCTTATTAGGTATAAAGCCATGCCTTACTTTTGCTTTAACTGTATTTGCATAATCTGAATACTAATTCTTTAAGCATTTGCTTTATATGCTTGCTTCTTTTTTATAAATTGCCTTTTCATATCATTTGTCCATATTTCTAATATGGTTGTTCCTTTCCTTGTTGATTTGCAAGAGTATTTTGTATTTTGCTAAAAAATATCACTACCTTTTCAGCTTTAAACATTTTAAATATCTTTTTCCCATTCTATCCATGGTGTTATTTACCTAACAGAAGCAGTATACAAGAACACAGTAGGCTTATTAAGGCAAGCATATTCTTAGAAAATGTGGGACTTCTCTGATGGTTGACTTTAACTTGAAAACTCCCTATTGGCTTGGCCAAATTTTCTTGCACCTGCACTGCTGTGTGATACTTTTTTTCCTGACTCTTCTTTTCCCCCTTTACTACACAAATTTCGGACTTGAACTGCATCCTGAAGGGTCTCTTTTCCTCTTCCAACATATGTCTCATTTTTTTCACAAAAATTTACCCCTATAAATCTTTTGTGCCTTAAATCTAACTATGGGGTCTGATTGAGTGATTTCAGAAAACTGAAGACCAAAAAACTCATTTCCCCACCTATTGGTAAAGAGGACATTCTGAGTGGCATGTGAGGCACAGATAATCCCTAGCAGGAGGTGACACCTAATTTGCTAAAGATTTAGCCAACAGTGATCTGGGAAAACTTCCTGGTGGAGGGGACTTGATTGTAGAGGTGATTGTTCAGCAATTAAGGGATGAGAAGGAGGAATGCCTACAAAGATAGTAGAATTGGCTGGTTACTATTAAACTGTATTGTTGCCCTGCAGAGAGATAAGGAGAAACTGAACGTTTTTTAAAATCAGTTAAAGGTTAAGCATGCCTGCCAATGCAGGAGACTTAAGAGACGCAGGTTCAATCCCTGGGTCAGAAAGATTCCCTGGAGGAAGGCAAGGCAACCCATTCCAGTATTTTTCCTTGGAGAATCCCATGGACAGAGGAGCCTGGTGGGCTATAGTCTATGGGATCTCAAAGAGTCAGACATGACTGAGTGACTAACACACACACAAAGAAAACCTGGACTCTTGAAATGTAAGATGGAGACAGGTGGAAAGATATTGGTATTAGTCCTGCAGATTTCCTGAACCTTAGCCCCTTGTTCCTTTTAGGAGCCAACACTTCTCCCATGCTGGAAGAGCTGCAGAGCCCTTTCCCTCACCTGGCAACCAATGGCTCCTCAAGAGATAGCCCCTCTTCTCTATTGACAACCATGCCAGTAACTCGGCTAAGAATGTGCTGAGCCTGAGAAGGAGGTAAGGAGACTATGCATCGAACAAGTTGTAAAAATCAGTGAGTATGTGCTGGCAGAGGAGTACTCCTGTTCCTGGCATTGGGTTCTGAAGTTGCCTGATGAAGGAGGGCTGAATTAAAGATGGGATAAGTAAGAATCCATTGATCTTCTTGAGGTAGGGAATTTAACATCCTGGTAAGGACCAAGGAGATTGGGCACACCTGCAAGAGCAGATCTTAATAGTCTGGAAGAAGCACAATTAAGACTGAGTGAAGCAGAAATTCCCTAGTTGGCCTGGAAGATACTGGGGAAAGAAAGGAAAAGGTCAAGGAAAATGGCCATTCTGGAATGGGTGTTATATGAAACCAGAAGACCCACTGGTGGATATGTACCATGGGCAGGCCCATGCCGCTTACCAAAGCCACCAGGACTGAGCTGGTGGGAGGGACTTGAGCGTAACTAGGAAGTTCAGTGTTGGCGCTCCTCTGCAGGTGAAAGCTGACCAGATACTAATAGCTACAGATCTGGGCTCTCAGAGTGAAGCCTCACTCAGGGGAAATCATGTTCTTAGACTTCAGTTCACCAGTGCTGGAGGTCTGGAGGAGTGAGAATGAGGAAAAGAAAACCTGAAAGCAGCTGATCATTTGCTGTCTTTTCCAGAAGTTTCTCTCCTTTGTATGAATTTTCCCGGATACTTCCAAAATTGGTGGTTTGGGTTGCTGAGTCTAGACTGGTATGAAAAACAGGTGAACATTGTCTCAAGGTAATACAGGGCAAGACAGGGTCCTGGGGGACCAAGTAAAACTTAAAAAAAACTTCTTTCAACTATTTGCTCATTACATTCTAGGCTTCAGGGACCCACCCTTCCTACATACTCTGGTTCAAGATAGGCCAGTCTCCTGGTATCTCACTTTTGTTATGATTTCCTAGTCTAGAATTCATGTTTACTTCTTATTCTATAGTTTATCTGATTTGGTTGATTTGGAGAAGGGAGTAAGTTCCTAAGCTAGTTTAACATTTTGGTAGAAATAAAAGCCCAAATATACTCATGTGTGGGAGAGTATGTGTGTGTGTATGTATAAAATAATATCATTTTGGGGGGAAAAGGTGGGTAAGTTATTTATAAGTGAACAGATATATTCGTTTATATTTGTATACATAGAAAACAACATGATAGGTTGGCCAGGAAGTTCGTTCGGATTTTTCCATATGCTGTAACAGAAAAACCTGAACGAACTTATTGGCCAGCCCAATAAAAGCATATATAGAATTTTAAACTTGGTTATCTTAGGAAAAAATTGGAGAGATATTGCCAGAGTTATCTCTGTACTGCTTTATGTTTAGAAAACAGCTCCTGTAATTTCATATCTTAAAATGAAACTACAATATATTTTAAAATAACATGAACCAGGAGGTGGCAGCATAGTAACACGTTTGGTCGAAGTTTCTTAGGTTTCCTAAGTTTCTTGGGTCCTCGCAACGTTTGAATGAACATAGGTGTGGGTCACAGTGATTTGTTGTTTTCATATTTTTTAGATTCATCTGTAATAAATCTACATTAACAGATTGCACATTCCAATCCTTGTTTTTTGGGGTTGACTTCTTGCTTAACCTATAATTTGATATTTCTTTTCTTTGTGAGTAAGTCATTCTGATACACCTCATTATTTGCTACTCTTGTTTGGTTGCCATTAACATAGCTTTTGTGTTTTCAAGAAATTGCCTATTGATTTAAAAAGTAACAACAACAAAAAAAACTCTCTTTGATTCTTAATATACTACTAATTGAAGAAGTTCTAGAATCTTTATCTAAGGGAAATAGGAAAGCCCCATTCCTACCTGTGGGTCCCTGTGGACCTGCTGTAGATCATACAGATCCCCTTTCCACTAGTGGGCCAGCGCCCCAGAGGAAGGAGAGTCCAAAAGTGATCATGCTTTGCCTGCCTAACCATACTCTCCAAAGGGTCTGCTACTTTCAACAGCAGTTTTAAAAAATACTTTTGGTTCTTTATACGGTCTTGAGCATAGGACTCAGGTTTATATACAACGGTGTACCCATTGTCTAGAATATCCAATGTCTAATGCATAGAGATTTAAGAAATGTTTGTTAGATGAATAAGTGATTATATAAGTAGTTGCATCAAATACTTTAGGTCAGTGATGTCCAATAGAATTTTCCGCAATGAAAATGATGTGTATCTGTGCTACCCGATATGGTAGCCGCTAGTCACAGGTAGTGATTTTGTGTTTAAATTGTGATTTGTTTATGTAGTTGATGAATACTAACATTCATGCAGTTTCACTTGGGGCTTAAGAATGTTTAGATTACATATGTGTTTTATACTCTGATTCTTACGAAGTTAAATTACATGAGTGTAAAAGGGTTCAGGGTAAAGCCTTAAAACATATTTGTATCTACATCTTTCTGGTTCCTGCAGAGAGGGGATTGGAAATATGGTTCTTGTTTAATTTTTTGTTTAGAAAAAAGGCAATGACCTTAATTGTTCAAAACAATGTGATTTGTATGACTGAAGAAATAAATTTTAATTGTATTAATTTAAATTAATTTGTATCTAAATAGCCTCAACTGGCTAGTGTCTACTATATTAGACAGTCCAGATTTTAGTGCATAGTAAGGCTACATGATTCTCTATTCTTCACTCTACAGTGTTAGTGAATGATGGTCTGAGACAGTCTGCCTCAACTCATTATGTAATACTCTTTCAAATGGTGTCTGTTTATACATTCCAAGGATACTTAATAGATAAAAATTATTCAGGATTTAGTTATTTGAACTTTATGCCTCTAGATACATATTTGTATTAATATCTATATAATCTCTCTGTATCTCTAGATAAATAGATCTATCTATTTATGTCTATATCTGTCCATCCATCCATCTACCCACCCATCTGCCCAACTAGAGATGAATTATTTGCTTGTAGCAACTCAGTCTTCAAACTGCCTCCTTTATCCAACTAGTTTCAATTCCCAAATGATCTTGATTTGGCTTGGATTGTTTAGATATGAGAGTCTAAATACCATCATGATAAATGGCATTTTGGCATTCTCAGTGTATCAACATTATATAAAGGATGAGAAGAATGATATTTTCAAACTCATGTAAGGAAATTGTGGGTGCAAGATTTTTAATGATAACTCTTTATTGATTCCATGGCAGTGGTTCTCACCTGGGGGTGATTTTGCCCCTTGTGGGACATTTGACAATGTCTGGGTACATTTTTGTTTGTTACAGCTTGGTAGAGTTCCACTGGCACCCAGGGTATAGAGGGAAAGAAAGCTGCTAATGATTCTACGCTGTAGAAGATTCTGCTGCCCCTCAAACCTCCCCCCGCCTCCGCCCCAAGAAAGAATTACCTGACACAACGTCAGTAGTACCAAGGTTGAGAAACCCTGCCATGTGGCGATGACTCAAAGATTCAGACTCAAAGTCTGAATTTATCATTATAAATATATTTTAATTTACAATATAATGTTATGTGGGAGAAGAAAGACTCTTACTTGAAATAAAACTCAGAAAGTCTTCACCTGGCAGTTATCTCATTAACTAAATTAATGGTAACAGGAGGGGGAGCCAAATAAAGTTCAGACGCACAAGAAAAGCTTGAGTTCTGCTGAACACTAGTCATGTACAGTGCCACAAAATATGCATGTAAATGTATATAAAATGACTATACCATTATTAAACCATTCCAAAGATGCTTTATTTGAATACTCTTTATAAATACAATTCTTCAAAGAATGATTACCTTTTGTAACAGTAAATTTAAATATTATACAATAAAGTCTTTCCTAAACTCATATCAAACTGAATGAATTTCTAATTTTCTGTTGACTTCTTGTATATTTATGAATATATAATTTATACTGGCATCTCATTCTGTGGGTCTCTTAAGTGTTCTGAAGTGGAAAATAAAATGGTTTAAGAAATAAACTGCATTAGTAAGTAATTAAACAGAAGTGAAAAGTACAGTTACACCAGAACTGGAACATTTTCCATTTTTTAGAGCTGGAAAGTAACTTCTCTCATTAAGTCCTTGCCTCTTCTCATTCTCCACCTGATGAAAAGGCCAAGGAACTGCTTTTATTTTCTGAATATCAAAAGTCATTCTTACACAGTTTGAAACGAAATCCTGTCCTAGGCAATATTTCCAGTTCTGCTATCTGATCCAAGGATTTATTCATTGTTCTAAAGTGAACATTAGTGTAGTTGTTTAAAGAGTTTAAAATCTGCACTGTTGGGTGTAAATTTAAATGCAATATTTTCAAGTTTCAGAAAGAGGTTTAATGAACATCTGAGGGCAAAGGGGAAAGGACTCTTGCAGTGCCATCTCTTGAGTCCTGGTTTCATGTCTGATGCCTCTCCATCATTTGCGTTAGTGTCAGCCAAAATGAATCACCTGGATTTGTCTGGTGTAGTGAATCTACAGATTCTTAATGAGGATTATTTGAGGAGAAAGCTAAAAACTATGAAGTCAGGGAAGGGCAGTATGCTGTGTCAGGAAAATAATAACAAATACTTAGCTAGCTGGTACTCATCTGATTAAACTGCTGGATTTTTCTAAAATGGAAAGTGTGTAGTAGAGACCAAAAGATGAGCCAGGAGGCAATCAGAGACACTTAGCAACAACGGCAGATCTTACTGGAGTTGACACTATGGTATATGCTTGTGGTCAGTGAGACACTTCAGGTGATGTGAAAGAAAGCCTTCTTTCCTCACATGTTAGAGGAGAGTTGTCAGATCAGGCTTATTTGCATCTTGAATTTGATGACAATATACATAGCAGCACATACTAAACATGATTTTCCAGAGGCCACACATGGCATTTACATTTTGGAGGTAGAGGTGGTTATTACATTAGATGTCAGTTTTAGACTTAATCCAGTCCCGATAACGAGTCACTTTGGTATAGACTCCAGGCTTGTTTTCTTTTCCACAGTCCATTCCCCAGCTTACTATTCCAATAAGATACCAGATGTTTCCATCACGTGCTATAACAAGAGGTCCCCCAGAATCACCCTGGCAAGTGGGAAGAAAAAAAAAGATCAATGTGATAAATAAAGGGGTGTCAGAAATACAAGTTAATCAGAATCTGGATGTCTTATAAATTAATATTTTAAGTTGAAATATGAAAAACAAATTCTGTTTTTACTCACCATTAATTTAATAGTTGAGGTTCTTATTATCTGTAATCTGATTATCTGTTTACCTCTATTAATGTCTCTTTCTGGAAGGTAGTGTGACTAAAGTTGAGGTTTCAGTTTTATCCTTATAGTTTTTAGTTTTGCTTAGTCTCAGCAGACAGCACAAACTGAACCTAGGTCTAAGCATCCATTTCTTACATAAATGTGACCTCAAGTGTCGCTTCTGCCATGAAGCCTCTCCTAAATCTGTTAGGTAGGAATAATCTCATGCTTTGAATCTGAATCCCTACCTTGTTCCACCAGTTGGTAGGAAGGTGTCTGAGGCACTGTATCACTGTGTAGCAATAGGTTTGAGAGGAGAAAGATAGGCAAAGGACATTCCAAATAAATGTGCATCATTGATTACACACAGGGTTTTGCTCCTAAGTGAACTGGTTTGAGTGTAGGAATCAAGAAGACTTCCCTAATACATTTAACCCTTTCACAAATGATTTTTAATTTTATCTTTTAGCAATGAGTCTATTCACTTAAAAGAAATATTATATGGAAATCCCTTCCAGATGTTTCTTTTAAATAAGAGAGATGATTCTGTTTGAAATAGGCAGTTTTCTTAGAGTCTTGTGCCTTTAAACTCTCTTCCGATCACATACTTCTTAGTACATCTCGTGCCCAGTGGACAGACAGTAAGAACTCTGGTCTACCAAAAGCAATCCTGCTGGTCTACCGAAAGCAATAGTCCTGACCTTCTTTCCCAAAGTCCTAAATCCTAATTTAGGTTCTTAGTATACTAGAGGTGAAGGAAGCAAGGGAGCATGGATCAACAGAATGAGAACATCTGCTCTCTTATGGAATAAACTCAGATACAAGTCTCTATTCACAGATTCCTTTTTTTGTGGAGCTGAGTCTATTCCAAATATAGAATTGCTAAACCATTGGATTCAGTTTCAAATGATATAGGTAGAAGGTTTACTATTTTAACTATTTATTTTCAGTTCTTTAAATAGCCATACTTTACAATGTATTATCTTTAAATGCTTAATGATTAAAATTAATGCTCTGTAAGGTTGAGGGAAATGTAATTTGTTTAATTAGTATGTGATTTGTGAGGTAACACTTTAAAATGAATGTATAGATATTTTCTCTCCTAAGTAGTATAATTTTATGTGATATACACTGTTTAAGTTCAAAGGGTCAAGCACTGGTGGGATGATGCTCTACTGGCATGGAGACATCTGCAGGTCCCAGGCCACAGCGCCTTGCAATTAGAGGGATTAGATACCTAACTACAGAGTCTGACTATGGCTTGAAGCAATGATTGTATGTCTCTCTGGTTTGGTTTCTATTATCTACATGCAGTCCTTTTCTTTAATCAGAGCCCACCAGTTTGCAGCTAGTGATTATTCTTTACACATGGCTCTGGGCTTCCCTGGTGGCTCAAATGGTAAAGAATCCACCTGCAATGCAGGAGACCTGCGTTCAATGCCTTCATTGGAAAGATCCCCTGGAGGAGGGCACAGCAACCCACTCCAGTGTTCTAGCCTTGAGAATCCCCACAGACAGAGGAGCCTGGCGGGTTACAGTCCATGGGGTTGCAAAGAGTTGGACATGATTGAGCGACTAAGCACAGCACTAGACAATAGTAAACGAGGACTATTTCTTATGGCTCTTCTGTTCCCTGTAACTTTTTATAAATTTTCTATTCATGCCTGTTTTTTAAAATTTTACTCGTTTTTTAAATTTCAATTTTATATAGGAGTATAGTTGATTTACAATGTTGTGTTAATTTCAGATGTACAAGAAAGTGATTCGGTTATGTTAATATATGTATCTATGCTTTTTCAAATTCTTTTCCCGTTAAGATTATTACAGAATATTGAGCAGAGTCCCCTGTGCTATATGGTAGGTCCTTGTTGGCTATCTGTTTTAAATGTAACCCTGTATACTCTGCTATTCTCTCTCCTCCACAAATTTAATTTCACAGAGTCACATAAAGTGACATTAGTCTATGTTCAGTCAAGTCATCTCTAGTAACAGATTCATTTTGTAGATTTGAATGTATTCTTACTTCACAGGCATCTAGTTTTCCTTTCAAGAATCCAGCACATATCATTCTTGATGATACAGCTCCACCATATACATGAATCTGATTATATATATCATTTCTTATGATCTCTACTTCAACTTCTCTCAAAGTATTGGGAAAGGGACCTAAAGAGAAAAAAATAAATAGATGAAGAATTTCCATATTATTGCTTACGATAGTTAATTGTTGTTTCTTGCAAATGATGAACCAGTGATAAAACATATTTCTAGAGGTAATATAACTCTGGACTCAATGACAGTGTTCAGATTCAAGTTTTATTTCTAGGGTATCTTCTATGTGCTAGGTACCATGCTTGGCACATTGACTCCTACTATCTTATTTAATCCTAGCTACCATCATCAAAGATAGATGTGAGTATCCCTTTTTTCAGATGAGGAAACCAAAGCTCACCTGGTTTTGAGTCTTAGCCGTGATCACATAGTTACATGAAGGATAATGTTTGATTTAAACCCAGAGGATTCCTCACCACCTGGGATAATCTGTGACAGTTTACCTTACCTTATCTGAAATTCTGCCTCATCACTTGACAAGGCACAAAGCTATACAAGCATATCTCAGAGATATTGCAAATTTGGTGCCAGACCACCACACTGAAGTCAATATCTCAATACGGCCAGTCATAGAATTTTTTTTATTTTCCAGTACATATGGAAAGTAATGTTTACACTATACTATAGTAAGTGTGCAACAGCATTATGTCTAAATATATATATATATATATGTATATGTATATATATATAAACATGTTAATTTAAAAATCTTATTGCTGGAAAATACTAACCGCTACCTGATAAAGACTCAGATAAAAGCTATACTTTGAGCAAGGACACAAACAAGACTGTAATGCCATTATAAGAGTCTATATTGTTGCTTGTATTTCACTCTTGTCTGAGTCTTTTGTGACCCCATATACTAGAGCCCACCAGGTTTTTCTGTCTATTAGATTTTCTAGGCAAGAATACAGGAATAGGTTGCCATTTCCTTCTCCAGGGGATATTCCCAACCCAGGGGTGGAACTTGTGTCTCCTGCACTGGCAGGCAAATTCTTTACCGCTGAGCCCCCAGGGAAGCCCATAAGAGTCAGAAATTCAAGAGCAGATTAAATTATATGTAATAAATCCAACCAAGAGACATGGGAACTGGAAACTCAAATGAGGCTCTAAAGTTCTATCTTTGCAGTTTATTGTATATTATTAAGTGTAGTAAAATGTTATGTCTGTCAAATTTATCAAGTCTCAGGCTCAAAAACTCTTTCATAGATACATGGATACAAAGGGCTCCTTTAATGTTTAGCATCAAGAACACCGTTCAAATAGCTTGCTTAAGGTCTTTCTCTTTTACTGTATTTCTGTACATTACAGAAAGCTTGTCGTTATTACTGCTCACAAATTACATACTTAAGAATCATCAGTCATAGCAATCTCTGTGCACAAAAGGCAACAGATGAAAGAAAAACGTTATATGGAAAGTTGTTGCTGTTGTTTACTCACTAAGTTGTATCTGACTCTTCTGAGACCCCAGGGACTGTAGCCTGCTAGGCTCCTCTGTCCATGGGGTTTCTCAGGCAAGAATATTGGAGTAGGTTGCCATGTTTTTTTGTTTTGAAAGGAAAGCTATGGCTACGTAGATTCCAAAATACCCCATAAAGAAGATAATACATACAGGTACCATGTAATAGTAGTTTTCATAATTTATCATTAGTTTAGTCACTCAGTCATGTTCGACTCTTTGCGACCCCATGGACTGCAGCATGCCAGGCTTCCCTGTCTATCGCCAAGGGTTTATATCTTGTTTCTGCCATATTTTTCATGTGACGTATTGATTTCATCTATTTTCTACATTTTGATTTTTTATCTTATATCTCTTCCAATGTGGGAGAAGATCCCCTGGAGGAAGGAATGGCAACCCATTCCGGTATTCTTGCCTGGAGAATCCCATGGACAGAGGAGCCTGGCAGGCTATGGTTCAGAGAGTCACAAAGAGTTGGACATGACTGAAGCTACTTAGCATGCATGCACGCATTCCAATGAAAGATGAGTTTTCTTTTTTCACTTGAACATTTTTACTGAGATACTCACCATTTGCTTTTACAGCTCCCCATCCAGTGACAAACACTTTGCTCTCAGGCAAGGCTTCAAAAGTAGCATCCGGGAGACAGACTCTGTGCACCTCGTCCGAAAATATGACAGGGGCGGAGAGTTTCACCACAGCGATGTCATCGTCATGCTTATGGGCAGCATAGTCTTCATGAATGACAACCGACTGCACCTCTCGTCTCATTAGTGGGGGGCTTAGAGTTGTTCCAAAGCTAGCCATCCAGCGTTTGGGGTTTTTGTAGCTGATCACAGATTAAAAGGATTATGGTTGGTTTAGATCATTTCTGATCAGAAGTTGCCCAGGACTCTGAATGAGCATGGACATAATGGTGGGGAAGGGCAAATTGTTTAAAGTGGTAGTTGCTTGGGATCCTCCCACTTTCTTTATTTGTGGCTTCTCCCTGGGACTGCTTTGTTTCATTTTGCTGATAACCCTTCCCCATTCTAAAATAGCTTAAAATTACTCTCCTTGAGGGAAAGCTTGTATTTTTTTAAAGGAAACTTTATTATCACCAGTTTTGGTTGTAAAAGTAATTCAGATTAGTTGATGAGTATACAAGTAAATAAAAATTAGACATATGTACCCACATATACACACACATAAGTACTCATATCCGTGCATATAAATGTATGTATATCTATGGAGAGAGAAAAGAGAGAGGGAAGGAGAGAGAGGTGGAGCCAGTTTTATATTGTTTTCACATCCTTCCTTTTCAGTAAACATTTTATCCAGAATATTTTCCCATTTTATATGCATTTCAATAGGTTTATTGTATCTCTTTAGTATCCCCAAGTGTTCCATATGTTAAGTCACCAAAAAGCATACAAATAAAAGCACAGCACCAGATATTCATGTGGGAAAATCAGATGTAAGCTTGAGGGTTGGGATACTATTATCTGAGTTTTATTTTAAGAAATGCACAGTATATTTCAGGAAAACTGGTGTGTGTGTGTGTGTGTGTGTGTGTGTGTGTGTGTGTTTAACTTTTGGTGATGTTAACTGGTTTTTAAGGTTGAGGTTGTTGGAGAATCTATACTCAGTTGGAATTGAAAATATTCTAATTTTTTCCTATTCTTCAGTAATTGTTACTTCTTCTAAGTCTGCTGGACAATTATGTATACCATTTTAGGGTCTAAGATGACGAATGAAAAGGGGATAATAATTGCAGGATGTGAAGGTGAGGAGATGAAACTGGTGATTTTTGTTATATATGGAGAAGTTAGCACAGGTGAGGACTTACGAATCAAAGCAATGAGCAGCAGTCAGGAGCCACACCTCACTAATCAAAGTGGCTCCACAGAAATGGATGCCATCAACCTGCAGGCTGGCTTGCCAAGGCCAATCAGCTTTCTTTGCAACACTACCATCGGCAATTCTTTCCATGGATGGGAACTGCCTCCCTAAACCGCAACCTGTCAGAGGGAATTAGACGGTTATTTCCAGAGTTATAAATGTGTGTGAGTATGCTTGGCACATTAAGATGGAAATATAAGCTTGCCTTATATTAATCAAAACTGCATGACAGAATAATAATCATTCACACTGAAAAAAGGATTAACAAAAAATATTTGATACATCTTACAGCAATTTCACTTTATTTTTTTTTTTCATATTTTCTGAATCACATTTTTATGGGCAGAAGTTTACCTAAGTGATTTTTGACAATTTTGAGTGTGAAATGTACGGTACTTATAGCAGAAAAATACCATTTTTACTCTTCTAAAATACTTCTCTAATGTTACAATCATTACGCTACAATAGCATAAATGTCAAATTTCACATATTAAAGTTAGTGGATGTCATTAAATTCTAAGCAAAATCTTCTGCTTTAACAAAATGAGCCAAATAAAAACAAATAAGATACAATGAAAAGGGATTGTAAAAAAAAAAGTCATCAGCAAAACTTTCTTTGTGGTAGAGCAAGTATGTCCATATAGACATTTCCAATTATTAATAGTAATTCTTCCCCTTGGGGAGAGTTAAATTATGTATCCATTCAAAGATGTTATATACTTCTGGGAAAACGTTTATATGGGAATAGTGATATTCCAAAAGTGTTTTGGGTTCTGTTATTTGATTTATATGGGCTTCCCAGGTGGCTCAGTGGTAAAGAATCTGCCTGCCAATGCAGCAGATGTGGGTTAGATCCCTGGGTGGGGAAGACACTCTGGAGGAGAAAATGGCAACCCACTTCAATATTGTTGCCTGGAAAATCCCACGGACAGAGGAGACTGGTGCTACAATCCATGGGGTCATAAAGAGTTGGACACGACTGAGCACCCATGCAAGCATTTGATTTATATATATCTCGATAATAATGTTGAACTTACAGCTGTTCAGGATGTGCTCTGCTTGTACATTATTCATATCTGTGGGAAAAAAACAAGAGGATTGGTCAGTAGTGGAACAATTATAAGTTAAGTACTCTGTCTACACAACATGAATGTTTCTATTCTGGAGGAACTGAAGAGTCAATAACTTCTTAATTTAAATAAAATTCTACAAAATGTAGAGGCCCATACATAGATTAAACTCTTCTTCTAACTATATGTGGCCTCTGGGAAAATCCTGTTCATAATTATAAAATCACTGGCATGGGGAAGAATATTGTTTGCCATGAAGGATGACTACATCTAATTAATTAATCCCAGGTCAATTTATTAAAATATAAGTTAAACAGAAGAGGGTGTAGGTAGATATCACTACACACCTATCAGGAGGGCTAAAATGAAAAATAGTGATAACACCAAATTTTGGCAAAGATGCAGAGAAACTGGGTAACTCATATAATAGGAAATACAAAATGATACAGCCACTCTTAGAAATAGTTTGGTAGTTCCTTTCAAAACTAAAAATGTTTTTATCAACTGTAGTTGTACTCTCAGACACTTATACCAAAGAATGAAGACATTTTCATGAAGAAACCTGGACATGAATGTTTATAGCAGCTTCATTGTAGTAGCCAAAAACTTGAAACTACTCAAATGCTCTTCAGCAGATGAGTGGTTAAACAAACTGGAATCCTATGAAAACTGCCTAGCAATAACAAGGAACAGCCTATTGATACAATAAGATGGATGAACCTCAAGCAAAATATGTTGAACAAAAATGGTCAATCTCAAAAGGATACCAAGTATATAATTCTATTTATGTGAAATCTATAAAATATGGTAATTACAGAGATGAAAAATGGATTAGTGGTAGTTGGGCTAGGTATAGATAGAGGAAATGGGTGTGGCTTTAAAGAAGTAAGACTAGAGAGCCTTGACATTGTACAGTTGCATATATTGATTCTGGTGGTAGTTATACAATATGTGATAAAATTTCCTGGAGCTATACATACAAATCCACACACAAATTAGTTCATATATTATTGTGGAATCTGAATAAATTCTGTGGATTGCATCCATTTGAATTTCTTGGTTTTAATGTTCTGCATTAAGGAAGGCTGGGGGAAGGGTGCAAACATAGGAGATTTCTCTATAAATTTCTTTGTAACCTCATGTAAATCTATAATTATTTCAAAATAATATTTTAAAAGCCTATCAAACATGCTAGTAGAAAGTCTGAATTATCTTTCTCTATTTTCTATAGAAAATAATATAAAAACTTTGATGTTTGAAGAGTATACAGAAAAAAAAACGGTAAGGGAAAAATAGTAAGATATTACAGACAAACATGAAGTAACTAACAAATAAAAAAAAAAGGGTGTTTTTAAACAGCCCAGCAAATAATGGGCTAAAGTCCTAAAAAGACATTTCTCCAAAGAAGACATACAGATGGTCAATAAAAACATGAAAAGATACTCAACATTGCTTACTATTAGAGAAACGGAAATCAAATCTACAATGAGGTATCATCTCCCACCAGTTAGAATAACCATCATCAAAAAATCTATAAACAGTTAATGCTGTAGAGCATGTGGGAAAAAGGAAACTCTTGCACTGTTGGTGGTAATATAAATTAATATAGTCACTATGCAGAACAGTATGGACATTCCTTAAAAAAAAAAAAAAAACTAGGAATAAAACTACCATATGACCCAGCAATTCCAATGCTGGGCATATACCCTGAGAAAACTAAAATTTAAAAAGACTTATGTACCCCCAATATTTGGGGCTTCCCCAGTGTCTCTGGTAAAGAATCCACCCGCAATACAGGAGACACGGGTTCAATCCCTGGGTCAGGAAGATCCCCTGGAGAAGGGGAGGGCAACCCACTCCAGTATTCCTGCCTGGAGAATCCAGTGGACAGAAGAGCCTGGTGAGATACAGTCCATAGCGTCGCGAAGAGTCTGTCACTACTGAAGCAGCTTAGCACACATGCGTGCACGCATCCCCAATGTTCGTGGCTGCATTATTTACAATAGCCAGGGTATGGATGCAACCTAGATGTCCATCGACAGACGGGTGGATAAAGAAGTTGCGATGCACATATACAATGGAGCATTACTCAGCCAGGAACGAAGGAATGAATTTGAGTCAGTTGAACTGATGTGGATGAACATAGAGCCTGTTATACAGAGTGAAGTAAGTCAGAAAGAGAAAGGCAAATATCATATATTAATGCATATATATGGAATATAGAAAAATGATTCTGATGAACCTATTTGAAGGGCAGGAATGTAGACTCAGACATAGAGAACAGACTTGTAGACACAGTAAGGGAAGGAGAGGGTGGGACAAATTGAAAGAGTAGCATGGAAACATATACATTATCATATGTAAAATAGATAGCTAGTGGGAAGTTGTTGTGTAACACAAGGAGCTCAATCTGATGCTCTGTGACAACCTAGAGGAATGGGATAGGGTGAGGGGTGGGAGGGAGGTTCAGGAGAGAGGGAACATATGTATACTTATGGCTGATTCATGTTGTTACATGGCAGAAATAAACACAGCATTGCAAAGCAGTTATCCTCCAACTAAAATTGATTTTTAAAAGCATTCTTTTTTCTGAATTGCATGATATTCAGATAATTAATCAGCTTTTTAAAATTTTTGATTTGTTGTCATTCCTTTCCTATTCTAACTAAATATTCATTACCCAAAACAAAATTTAGTTGAAAGCTAAACTCAAAGCATCTCCTTGAACTTTATCATAATCCTGTAAAAAATACCTTTAAAAGACTAAGCTTAACAGATTTCTGCTGGACTCAAGATATTCTCAGATAATGTTTGTGTTTTGGAGCCATTTGGGTATTTAGTTTCCAAGCTCTCTTTTTTTAAAAGACAAGTTAATCAATTCTCCAACTTCTCAGGATCAACATTGTTAAAGATATTAGAGAAAGTCCATTTAATAATACATTACATTAATTTGCTTGTTCTTGTACTTTTCAATATTTTTACATTTTCCTAAATAATAAGTTTCACTTACTATTTTCATTTTGCGAAACAGGAATTGAGACACAGAGGTCCAACAATTTGTCGAAGGCTACAACTGTTACTGCTAGGACGTAGGTCTTCTGGTTTCTAAGTCTTGGTTTCTTTTCGATACCACCTATAGTCCTTCCTAGTGTGCATTCCATGCATTTTCTCTTTATATGTATTTAAATTGGGTCTCTTGCTTATAAAACACGACTTTTGGTTTTTAAATTTTATATATACAACCTCTTACTTTCTAAAGCATAGTTGTAAAGCTCTTAAGTGAGAAAAGGAAGGATTCCAGCTTCCTCAGTGTTCTGTGGTATCTGTTAATGTTAAAACACTACTTTTGTTTCATGCTCACTTTTGAGACTCTGAGCTAGTTTATAGAGTTAAAGACACAATGTTTTGCAAATACCCTGTTCCTGTCCTGTGCTGAGTTCAGTGCTAATCTTGGGAAGGTGATTATGTCTACAGAAGACACATTTGCTGTATTCAAGGACTTACCACTCTTTTGCAGAAGAGTAAATTTTTAAAAATAAAATATGAATTAATTTTCAAGCACCCTGATAAGGACAGGAGCATCTCAGGATAAATTATGAATCTTAGGAGACCTTCCCATGGGAATAAGAAATGTCTTAACAGCAACTTGTTTAGACAGGCAACCAAAAATCATCGGATGGATGGATCACCAGCAGATGCCTGCATGGACCAGTCCCCCTACCCTGATCCAGAAACTCTGTATACAACTTAAATCCACTGACATCACAGAGTGGGGGTAAGGGGGGGGGTGAGAGTGGGGGACAGACACAGAAATGATGGAGTTTCAGTTTCTAACAGTTGTCTTAATGGGAGGTCAAAATCTAAATTTTTTGAAATTAAAATTTTGTACATACCTACACCTCTTTAACAAAATGTTTCTTTCAGGAAATCTTGTTTTGCTGTCTAAACCCAGTGCACTAAATTCAGAATCTACCCTGTTCTGTTTGCATGACTGGCAGAACTGAATGCTGAACGTTACTTACAGAGACTTCATTTCTTTATCTTCAATCTGTCTTTCTTCTTTAGTCAAATCCATGATGCTTTTCTCCTCTTTAACATATTACAATATATCTGCTCTAGCCCTCTAAACAATTTGGGGAAAAAAAAGTACCAAGAGAAGACTTATTGGTAACTTGTCCTCGGATTGAAATCTATGACAAACCTAGACAGCATATTAAAAAGCAGAGACATCACTTTGCCAACAAAAGTCCATATAGTCAAGCTATGGTTTTTCCAGTAGTCACGTACAGATGTGAGAGTTGGAACATAAAGAAGGCTGAGCACCAAAGAGTTGATCCTTTTGAATTGTGGTGCTGAAGACTCTTGAGATCCCTTGGACAACAAGGAGATCAAACCAGTCAATCCTAAAGGAAATCAATCCTGAATATTCACCGGAAGGACTGGTGCTAAAGCTGAAACTCCAATATTTTGGCCACCTGATGTGAAGAGCCACCTCATTGGAAAAGACGTTGATGCTGGGAAAGATTAAGGGCAGGAGGAGAAGCGGGCAGCAGAGTATTAGATGGTTGGATGGCATCACAGACTCAATGGATACGGATTTGAATAAACTCTGGAAGATAGTGAAGGACAGGGAAGACTGGCATGCTGCAGTTCATGGAGTCACAGAGAGTTGGACAAGACTTAGCAACTGAACAACAACAACAATGCTTAATTAGTTCAGACAATTCCACTAAAATCTTTTTTAAAAAGTAAGAAATACTACTGTATTTGGATTATCATATTATCCTGTTTTACAATTGTGACCATACTAACCAAAGGAAGTGTTTAGTATGTGGAGATTTGTTTATTATCAAGTAAATAAGAGACTTACAAATAAAAATGATTTAATTTTATGGTTAAATAAAGATTTCTCTGTAGATGAGAAGACTGTTAAAATGATAAACTATAACAAAGAAAGAAAAATGGTATTTCTTGCCTTTAAGATATGGCAATGAAGTATCTATCTTCAAGAAGCTTTCATTTAATTTCAACTTCTGATGCAAAATGCTATCAGCTTCTCTTTTTATTATGTCTGCGTTATTAGGGGTAAACTGAAATTTGAGCAATACGTTTACTTTCAAACCATTATTACTTGGCCTGAAAAACAAAAATATCAGAATAAATGAGTGAGGATGTAGCATAGTAATTACTATTTTATAACTTATTACATAAATATAGTTATATCTTCAAGACAATACAACGTAAATATTTTATACTCTTCACTGTCATTGATGTTTTCCCTTTCTGTATTATATAGGTGTTAATACCTGAATTACTCCTAGTTTGTAAAACTTGATGATATTTAGGGAGGGGAGAGTATCTGAAAATGGTAAAATTTTTTTTTTTCTGGATAAATAAAAGCACTTGTTAAATTCATCAACCTTGTATTTTATTCTTGATTTTAAAAATCCATTGTATTTGTTTATTGTTTAAAATGTAAGTAAAATTGAGAGGAGTTTTTAATGATTGTAACAATCTCTAACTGACATACAAAAAACTTTAAAAGGACAACCAGTAGAATATGTTTCATCACTACTCAAGTTACAGCACTCTCTCCCTAAATGTACTCTGTAAAGGAGAAATAACAATTAAATGTAATAATATTCAATTATTTTTACTCTCAGTATATCTTAATTTTTTACATCATATCCGGAAAGCAAATAATTGAAAAACACTAAATAATGCAAAGTTGTCTTTTCATCAAAGTAATTAGCTATAATTACCTAACATTGAAAACATGAGACTTGATGAAATGATGATTTAAACTGGATCTTTGAAATATCTCATCTATCTGAGAAAAGAAAAAAAAAGTGTAGAACTTTGTTAAATATGAATTTTTCACATTTCAGTATATTACAATAATGCTTGTATAAAATGTACAGTGATTCAAATAGCATTTCCTTCTAAGTGTGTTTACAGCTATGCCCAGAAAGGTCATTTGGGCATAATCTTGTCATAAAGGCCATCTCTGTAACTGAATGTTGGTATTTGAATAAATTGTCACCTGGTCAAAGATGAATGATAAAAAGAGTCGAATGAAGTCACATATTTCAACAGCCAGTACAGAGACTGAATTTCATTGAAAACTTGCTATGAATGGACTTAACAACCACTGTCATTCAAACATAATTATCAGCCCCATGAGTGTGATTAAAAATAAGCTTTTTAGGCTTTGGTGAAAATTTATAGGCTGTGTTTTGAAACGGTGGTAAATGGGGAAGAAGAGGAAAATGTGTATTTTGGGAAACACTTTTTAAAAATTAATGTGCTTATCAAGAAAAAGGCACCAAATCTTTACCTAATATCATATAACAAAATACTATATATTCTGCACCAATTTTTTTCCCCCTAAGTATTTGCTTAGGATGTATTTTTAGAAAGGCACACCAATCCTACTCAGTTGCATCCTTCGACTCATTCCATCAGCTTCTGCTTTTGGTTGGGAAAGATCTAAAGAAGTATTTCTAAACCTGGCAAAGATCTGCCATCTTTGGTCAATGCTATACTCCATAGAAGTGTGTATAAACTGAAGTCTTCAGTGAAAGAGCTGGTCTGTGTGTTTCTATGGTATATTTTTGGGAATAAAATGTTCAATATAAGTTGCCTAATGGGAAATGTATCAGGTCATGCACACAGTAGGTGCTTACTATGTTGTATGTGGTAATGTTTGTACCTAACTAAGTTATGTCTCCAGATAAATCTAATATATTGGTGTGTGTGTGTATTTGAGCTACCTATTTATCTCTTGGGCTTATGTTGTTAAGCATATGGTACAATTATCCTTCGTCCAATGTATTGTTCCAATCTTCCTGAGATAGTTCGAGTCGCCAGGATTCGCAAATAAAAATATAGTTAAGCTTTAATTTCAGATAAACAATGAATGATTTTTTAGTATAAGCATGAAATATATACTCAGGAGAATCTGAAATTAAAATCTAACTGGGCATTCTGTTTTTCTGGCAACCCTAACATAACTGCAATTTTGTATGTTCTCAAATTGCCTCTTATTATAATTTAAACTCCATAATAATATTGTCAGGGTAGGAATGATGGCAGAAAAGCTCAGACTTACCTCATTACTGATTTTTTGTTTCAGGTCGGTCCTATTTTTTGAATGTTCCACTGAAAAATCAGGATTATATTCAATACTAGGGATCTGGAAGGAAGTTTGGTAATAATGAACCTTCTGATCTGGAAGGGAGAACAAAAATGGATCATTTGAGTTGTATAACTATCAGAAGGGATGATATGCAGAAAACTGTAACTGACAAGTTGTTGGGAATTAAACACAACAGCTGTAGCCAATACTTCCTTTAACCCTTTATTAAGATCACACATTCTCATAGTCACATGGTTGTCAGTTGCATCCTGACACAATTACCACCTGTTAGTGGTAATTTATAAATTTAAGCTGTTAATTAAATAATAATAGTAGAATGTATTGTATTCAAAAAGCTGACCTCAAAGTTAGAATGGCTACTAAAATAATATTTTGCTCTCAGTACATTAAATATTATTAAACCATACAATAACATATGATATGACTCTACTGCACTGTTTGAGAGAAAGTATTATATGAACCAAGTCAAATTTTAAATGCTAGAAGTAATTTTTACACATAAATTTTTACATTTCCCAAATGTAGACAAATTTATGCAAATAAATATCGAATTATACAAAGTATGAATACATTTATATAAACTATTATTGCAATGAAAATTACATTTTAAAATATTAGAAAAGAGTTTCTAAAATATTAAGATTTTAAAATCAATTTTAAATTTCAAAATATTTTAAATTTTCAAAATAATGCAATCAGATTCTTACCAAATACCAAAAAATAAACAAGGAGACCGATGATTACTGCTAGAATCAACACAACAGCTGTAATAATAAGGGCAATCATCCATGGTTTCAATGAATGTGTTCTTCTACCCAGAACTGATGGCCTTTTGAGAAAGAGTTTTATGTTACAAACAAATAGAACTTAAACACTAGAATCTCAGTTTCACATAGCTTTGATATAGAATATTTTTTTCTGGAATTCATAGTTAGCTCTTACTGTACTTAGTAACATTTAAATATATTTTTGTATAAAAAATTAGAAAAAGTACCATTAAAGGTCTCATTGGCATTTGACTTTACATTTCGATTTTAAAAAGTCAGAATTGTACTATAGTTGACTACTATTTCCTTTGTTTCTGATTCATTACACTAGATGTTCTGAAATATTTTTGTTTTTGTAAATGAACTAATACCTTATATTCGGTTTATATGCCTCAAATCATATGAGCCTCAAAGAGTGAGGGCTTCTGGGACACTCCTCTCATTCTAGCATGAACAGACTCAGAGAGATTACTAAATCCTCAAAGTGCATATTGGAAGAATTGTCACTAGGACATGGGGTTTTGGGACTCTTTCACATTTCTTAAACCCATAATCCCTATTTATAAGACAAGTAATCTACAATGCATACAGAGAGCATCTGAAATAGGACAGGTTGAAGAAAAGAAAACAGAATGGAACTATAAGGAAAAAATAATATGTGAACCAAAATGATATCATTAGTATGATAAACAAATAAATAGTGATAGCTTGGCATTTTGGCCCAAGGAACTATGTGGTGTGAGAACCACTGGTGTTATATAATAAACATCTATTTCATAAGATGATAAGATTTTAAACTTGTGAATTTTATAGGTGATGTTGCACAGAATAAGGACAGATTTATTTGAATAAGTAATCGATTTAAAGAAAAATATTAGGACAATAATATATTTAAATATATTGAAAATATAATGGAAAGAATGAAAGTGGAATGCAAATGACTGAAATTTGGGAAAATTTTGTGGAAGTGGGTAAATGTGGCAAAGCCTGTCTCCATCCTAATGTCAGGGCCCAGAGTCTAAGGACTAACTGAATAATGACAGAGTTTGATTAACATGGATTGTCTGGAAGGATCTAATCTATGGGAGAATTGAACAGGAATATCCTTTTGAAAGTTAAAGGTACCCATTCTTGTTCTGTTAAAAATTACACATGGAAAAGAAGAATAAGGAATATTCTTCCCTGGAGCTGGTAGCTAGTGGAAAATAGGCCCTAGCTAAAAAGTTAAAGATATTAACTGAGGTGTGCCTTTTGGCATCAGTGATCTGGAAGGATTAGGGATGCTTGATGCTTTCAAACTGTGGTGCTGGAAAAGTCTCTTGAGAGTCCCTTGGACTGCAAGGAGATCCAACCAGACAATCCTAAAAGAAATTAACCCTGAATATTCACTGGAAGGACTGGTGCTGAAGCTGAAGCTCCAAAATTTTAACCGCCTGATGTGAAGAACCAACTCACTGGAAAAGACCCTGATGCTTGGAAAGACTGAAGGCAGGAAAAGGGGGTGGCAGAGGATAAGATGGTTAGATAGCCTCACCAACTCAAGTTCATGAATTTGTGCAAACTCCAGGAGATAGTGGAGGACAGAAGAGGCTGGTGGGCTGCAGTCTATGTGGTTGTAAAGAGTTGGACAAGACTTACTGACTGAAAAACAACAGCAACAATGCATCTTTGTATCTGGGCGAGAAGATAGAGGCAGTTTCCCCACTCAGAACCATCAACCTGACCTCTTATAAGTATCTCAGGTAGCACCAAATCTGAGTTCTTCTGTGTTTATGGAAGGTTCTAAAGTTAAAGTTACTCTGGTCTTCTACTCTTTGGTTGACGGGAAGAGTATTACACCCGCAAACATTTGAAGTATCTATAAAAGAGCCGGGATCCTGCTTGGGCCCAGGCAAGTGCTGGTGAATGTATCATCACTTTTATTAGTAGAAGATCATGGGCAATCATGAACTCAGTTGAGATTTTCTGAGTTTCTTTTGTGTGCCACTTTCTGCTTGAGACTCAAAAATGAATAATATATAGGTTCCCATCTTCAAAGAATGTGTGATCTAGAAACATATTAACTAACTACTGTAATAGAAGTGATAAATGTCATGATGGAATTATGCCTGGTATGCTATGGAAGCTGAGTGGGTACATGGTTTTGCCTTAGACAAATTGTCTTGTGAACTGCTTCTTGAAGGATGAGAAGGAAGAGTTGGCAAGAATGGATGCACCACAGGCAGAGGGAATAGTGTAAATTAAGGTGACATGAGACAAGGACAAGAATGTCTCAAGAACATGCTTGAGAAAGTAGAGTTCATAAATGAGAATGGAGGTGAAGTTAATTAAGAGAGAGCAATTAGTTAGCTTGGTAGATATTTATTGAGCAGTACTATGTATGGAAATGGCTACCCACTCCTATATTCTTGCCTGGGAAATCCCATGGACAGAGGAGCCTGAAGGGCTATAGTCCATGGGTTTGCAAAGAGTCAGACATGACTGAGTGACTAACACTCATTTACATGTATATGAAATGCAGGTGAACATAGAAAAGAATCTTCAATATTCCCCTCCGGGAACTTACAGTATTTTAGAGGAGGAGCATAGTGTAACACATTGTACCCGATTTGTAGAGCATTTCTAATAGAGTTTCAGAGAAGAACTAATGATTTCTCCTTGGAGGAAATAATGGCTGAAAAATAATGATACTTTTTTAAAACTTGAAAATGCCAGATCCATCTTCTCATTCTTTCCCCCTCTGTATCAGATATAGAAAACCATTCATAAAGAGGGAGATTGTTTTGGAAACAAAATTCTCATCATCAAAATGATGTGGTTTCTTGTTGAACTGTTTGAACTCCAGAAAATCACTGTGACTTACTTGTCATTTTACTTAAGGGTCATCAGTGAAAAATTGTTTGAGTTTGTTTCCTTACCCATGCAGAAAGTGAAAGTGGTAGTTGCTCAGTTGTGTCCAATTTTTTGTGACCCTATGGACTGTAGCCCACCAGGCTCCTCTGTCCATGGAATTCTCCAGGCAAGAACACTGGAGTGGGTTGCCATTCTCTTCTCTAGGGAATCTTCCCAACCTAGGGATCAAACCCGGGTTTCCCTCATTGCAGGCAGATTCTTTACTGTCTGAGCTACCAGGAAACCATGCTGACATGCCCTCAAATATTTATTAATATATGTTTTTGTTTTAAATAAAACAATGCTTTATTCCTGATTTATTTTAGTTCTAACCCAATTTTATCTTAAACATTGACTAATTTCAATGAGTAATTTCAGTTGTTGTTCGATATTGGTAGAGATTATACATGCCCTCAAATATTTGTTAACATATGTTTTTGTTTTAAATAAAACAATGCTTTATTCCTGATTTATTTTAGTTCTAACCCAATTTTATCTTAAACATTGACTAATTTCAATGACTAATTTCAGTGGTTGTTCGATATTGGCAGATATTTGTTTACTAAATAAAATCTCATGTTATAAGGTAGAAGCAACCCTAAACTACTTGCAACAGAAAAACTATTTTTAGTAGAGAGTTTTGCTAGAGATGAATTACTGCAAACATGGCAGGAGGAGAAATCAGATTAAGCACTTATTTGGAATCAAGATACAATTGTACATTTTGCACTTAAGAATTGCTAATGGGAAGCTTTCTCCTCTTCCCTTCTTGGTTCCTCCTTCCCCCTAACCCTTCGGATACAAAGAATTTAATTTTGGTCAGACTGTTCCAATAAGATGACTAAACAGGTTCACTGTAGTTAGGAAAATCCAGCCTTAGAAAAGCCTTTGACATCCAAACAAAGGAAATATTTAAGTGACCTCACCTTTAAAGGCATTCACATCAAAGTGAAGATGAGCAGTGACAAAAGCTATCCTTTCAGCAGGCTTTAGAAAGCCTTTCACAAAGAGTCAAAGTATTTTTGAAAAGTGTCATCCTTTTAATCCCTCCTCGTGTTGTTGTTGTTGAGTCTTCCAGTCGTGTCCGACACTTTGCGACCCCATGTACTGCAGCACGCTAGGCCTTCCTGTGCTTCGCCACCTCCTGGAGTTTGCCCAAATTCATGTTCATTACATCGGTGATGCCATCCAGTCATCTCATCCTTTGACGCTCTCTGCTTTTGTTTAAATTCTGAGGGGGCTTATCATCCAGACTGGCTTCCCAGATGACACTAGCAGTAAAGAATCTGCCTACCAATTCAGGATAGACAGGTTTGATCCCTGGGTCATGAAGATCCTCTGGAGGAGAAAATGGCAACCCACTCCAATGTTCTTGCCTGGGAAATTCCATGGACAGAGGAGCCTGGTGGGCTACAGTCCAAAAGGTCACAAAGAGTCAGTTGTGACTGAGCACTCACAGACACATTATCCACACTATCTCATGGGGAGGTATTCAACCAAACCTCAAATAGAAAGACCTTACCCTTCTCTTTTCATTATCAACCATTCTCTTTCAATGTTACAACCTTTACCAAGGTATATCTTCAGGTTATTTCACCTTACATGGCTCTCTGAGCATCTATTATTTTTCCTGGAGCTTTTTCAAATGCTTTATTTAATCAAAATGTTGTCAGTCAGTGAATCAATGTGTGTGCATGCTAAGTCACTTCAGTTGTGTCCTACTCTTTGTGACCCCATAGACTGTAAGTCTCCAGGCTCCTCTGTCCATGGGATTCTTTAGGCAAAAATACTGGAGTGGTTGCCATGTCCTCCTCCAGGGGATCTTTCTGATCCAGGGTTCAAACCCACTTCTCTTACGTCTCCTGCATTGGCAGGCAGGTTCTTTACCACTTGTGCCATGTGGGAAGCCCAATAATTCAAATATGAGGAATAAAGTGATTTTTCTGCACAGCAGCCACCACATGATTTGAAGGGTTTCTGGTCTCTGAAAGAGGTTGCCCAGCAGCTGAGCAGTTAAGAGTGTAATTTCTGCAGCCAGCCTACTTGAGTTTTTGTCCTGACTTCCCACTGCAAGACCTTGGACAGTCATTCAACTTCTTTGTGCCTCAGCTTCCTTATGGCAAGATGAAAGTAGTAATGCCCAACTTGTGGGATTTATTGAAAATATTAAATGAGTTAATGTATGAAAGGGCACTTAGAACTGTATCTAAAACAGGGTAAGGACTTAGGAGTTTGGATTACTTTCTTATTTTTACTATTGAAAGCAACTGAAAATGTTAGCAAGGAGTTTGTACATAAATGGAGTGGAGTGAGCTGGTGGGAAGTTTATACTAGATGGTGGATGTGCTGTTCATGAAAGAAAAAAGTGAGAACTGGTGTCCAGGACTTTAGAATCTGAGTGATGACACTAGGCACAAAATATACAGAGATAGGGAAGCAGCTTGGGAGACTAGCAAAGCCCTGATTTTCCCTGTGGAGAGTTCCAGCAGATAGAATCATTCTCTCTGGGTTGAGGAAGGACTTCAGAGCCTTCAAGAGAAATCATAGGATTCAGAGGCAGATGTTACGTGGTGAACACATTTTGATGCTCACATGGTGAGCATCCACAAGGAAAGAATTACTGGGCAAAAATAATGGGTATGGGAAATTCAAGGCAAAACAATACAGATGAATCATCTAGCTGGGGTTTTAATTCATCACCTGAGGAAGATGGAATAACTCTGGAAGAAAGTTGTTATGCAAATATCAGTAGGAGGTGGTGTTATTGCTCATAATAACAGTGGCTGAACAATGATGATGATCATCATTTCAATTGTACCACCGGATATTGTGAGACTTTCATTAAATCTGTAATGTGGATAGACTTATTCAAAGTTGTGTAAAAGATTAAGTGATTTCTGCTTTCTTTTATACTTCATGTTCTGACAAGCTCTGTGTATTGTTTACATAACCCCACATAATGCAAATAAGAAAGGTATAATGTTTCATAAATAAAAAGTTGATGGATGTCATAATTAAAATGTAATTAAAATAATTAGTGTTTTAGTTGATAAGAGTTCAAAAGGGAATAAACAAGGTCAGAGAGTGTTACTCTTCAGAGCTCTGCTCATTAATGCAAATTTACATGGTGAAATTCTATGAGAAGCTGTTCCTTGAAGGGAATTTTAGAACACTGAGGTCATTAAAGCCTGATGAAAACCAAAAAGAGGACATATGTCATTGACCTGGGCTGTTGAAGAAGATCAGCTGGAGCAGTACTTCCCACCCACTTTGGCTTCAATTTTTTTTTGTACACTTTTCCTGATTTCCTAAAATGTTTTCAATTAAGCATCATTTATCTTTAATCGTGTCTCTTCCTACTGATATTTACCAACAAATTTTGACCTCCACAAGGACACAGGGCTTCTCTGAACATTGAAACGTGTCCTAATGTGTTAGCTACAAATCCTTCCTAATGAAAGAGTTCTATCACTATATCTGAGCATTGGGAGATAGTAAAGTTTAAAACATGAAAAGACAATTAACTGAGGATTTTCTTGAGTCAGAAAGAATTACCGAAGGAACTGTTTGATACTGCTGTAGAGGTCTCCTGAATGCCAAATTGGAGGATGGTTAGAGGCAGGTAACTGACAGCTTCAGTGAACAATAGCTGTCAGGAGCCTTTATATTTAATGAAAACACCCTTTTGAGCTTCTAGAACTTTTTGGTGTTTTCCCTCCTTCTTCTTTCCTTTTGTCTCTTTCTTTCTTTTGTTTCTTTAACAGCTTTATTGAGATGTAATTCACATACCATACAGTTCATTCACTTAAAGTATGCATGTTAGTTCAGTTGTTCTCAGCATGTTCACAAAAGTTGTGCAACCATCATCACAATCAATTTTCAACCATTTCATCACCCCAAACAGAAATCCCATACCCATTAATAGTCATTCTCTGTTTTCCCCTAGCCTCTTCACTCTAGACAATCATTAATCTACTTTCTGTCTCTGTGGATTTGCTTATTATGGATATTTCATATAAATAAAATTATATGAAGTCTTTGTTATCTGTTTTCTTTCACCTAATGTAGTCTTTTCAAAATTCATCAATGTGGTAGCATGTATCACATCCATATGGTTTTCCATAATGAAAGGTAAAACTTCATTTCTTTTTATTGTCAAATAATATTCCATTTTATGGATATACTATGATTTATTTATGTATTCATCAGCTCAACGACATTTGAATTGTTTCTACTTTTGGCTATTATAAATAATGATTCTATGAACATTAATGTTCAGAGTTTGTATGTACATGTTTTCATTTCTTTGCATGTATATCAAAGAGTTGAATATGGTCATATGTTAAATCTATGTTTAACATTTAGAGGAACTGGTAAACTTTTCCAAAGTATCTATGCATTTTAGATTCCCACTGACAATCTAAAAATGTTATAATTTCTCCACCTCTTCACTAATCTTTTTTTCTTTGGTGTGCTGTAGTGGTTTTTGAACTTCCCTGGTGGCTCAGATGGTAAAGAATCCACCTTCAATGCTGGAGGCCTGGGTTCAATCCCTGGGTTGGAATGAGCTCCTGGAGGAGAGCATGGCAACCCACTCTAGTATTCTTGTCTGGAGAAGACATTGACAGAGCCATAGACACAGGAGCCTGGAGGGCCACAGTCCATGGGGTCACAGAGAGTCAGACACAACTGAGTGACTAAGCACAGCACAGCACAGTGGTTTTTATCTTTTCTACCTTCTAGTTTCTTCTGACTCATTCTTATTATATCACTCTTTTTCCACTTGCGTCGGTTCATTTCTTATTCCTATCACTGTTTACTTCCCTTTACTGTTCAATCAAATAAAGAAAGCAAATATATGTATTAACAATATTATTTGCAGTTTTCTAGATTACCCATTCTCTGAAACCTGAAATCACAGACATCTTCCTCTCAACAACTCCTTCACCTCATCAGTCACCTCTGAATTGTCTTTCTTATTTGTCTTTTTCCCATTTGCTTAATCCCATCCAACCTTAGGCATTCATTGTGTCTTATCTGAACAAGCACAGTGGCCATTAATAGATCTCTTTATCTCCAGATGATTTCCTATCAAATATTTACATTGTACAGTGTTACAGTGAGAATTATCTTCTAAATATACAGCTCTACTAATGTGATCCCCTTGTATAAAATCTCTTAGATGTTTATCATTACATAGACTGTACTCTTTAGATTAATATTCACTCATTCATTCAAGAAATACTTAAATAAGCCAAAGAGTAAGATTCAATTCATGAAAGTAAAACACACTGATGAATAAGGAGTGACTGGAAGCCAGGGGGAGAGGGTGTTTAAGGAATCATCCCCAAAGAAATGCCCTTTGAGCTAAGAGGTAAATAGTGAGGAAACATCTAGAAGAACTGGGCAAAGAGCAACCAGGTGGTAGCAAGTTCCTAGAGCTGGAACAGGAGTGAGTTTGTTGAGTTCCAGGAAGAAATGAACATAGTGTGTTGGATCACAGTGGGTCTAGGGAAATGTAGAAGAGGTTCAGCTAGAGAGACAACCAAGGACCAAATCATAGGATCCCTGAAGTCCATGGCAACGTGTTATTAATTCTGAGGCTTTATAGGAACCCAGTGGGCAGTAATATGGGAGGGATGTTGATAGGCTGTACATTAAAAAACAAAAAATGTCTTTCATTTGCTGTGTCTAACTCACTTTTGGGTTCTTAATGTATAGTACTTCCCTTCACATGTGCTATTCTGTTTCTTACAGCCACTCACCCCTGTTCTACTCACAGCATCCCCTCTGCCCAAAATATCCTCTCTCCCTCTGTGTTTCTAACCTCCTTTTCTCCAGCAGCTGACATTTCCATTTGTTTATTTCTTTTTCAATCTTTTAAAAAGATTTTTTGATGACCGATTTTAAAGTTTTTATTGAATTTGTTACAATATTATTTCTGTTTTTTTTTTTTTTTGCCCTGAGGTATATGCAATCTTAGCTCCTTGACCAGGGATTGACCCTACAGTCCCTGCATTGGAAGCTGAAGTCTTAATCACTGAGCCTCCGGGGAAATCCCTCGTGTTTCCATTTCTGAAAACGTTTCAGTGTGCTGCTCTAAAGCCTTCTATAAGGGCCAAATCCATTAATCTATTCACAGCTATCCCGCTCCAGTTAACAGCTACCTTGAAGCTTCCTATCCTGCTTTGTTGCTATCTATTTTGTTATAGTGATCATGTCCTATTTTATATTCTGGCTGTTTGTGCCAGTGACCTTGTACTTCTCTCTACCTTAGCTGCCCACCATCTTCCTCAAACTCTATATTTTGTCATTACCAAGAGCTTTGATTTCTCCATAAGTTAAATTTTAATTTAGTCATCAAACTCTTCAATTGTCATGACATATCCTTCTAGTTCACTGCCTTAGTACCCTGACTTCAATCCCACTGAGATTTATAATCCACAGAACCTACCGTCTTTTCACTGTCACTCTCATGTTGACATTGGTTTCTAACCTACCATAAATCTTATTTTGCTGTTCAGTCACTAAGTTGTGTCCAACTCTTTTTCCTGTCCTTCACTGTTTCCTGGAGTTTGCTCAGATTCATATCCATTGAGTTGGTGATGCTATCTAACCATCTCATCCTCTGCCACCCTATTCTCCTTTTGCCTTTGGTCTTTCCCAGCATCAGGGTCTTTTCCAATGAGTTAGCTCTTAACATCAGGGGCCAAAGTATTGCAGCTTCGGACATCAGTCCTTCCAGTGAATATTCAGGGTTGATATCCTTGTTGTCCAAGGGACTCTCAAGAGTCTTCTCCCGCACCACAATTTGAAGGCATCAATCCTTTGGCACTCAGCCTTCTTTATAGTCGAACTCTCACATCCATACATGACCACTGGAAAAACCATAGTTTCTTGACTGTATGGATTTTTGTCGATAAGGTGATAGTCCTGCTTTTTAATATGCTATCTAGGTTCATCAGAACTTTCCTTCCAAGGAGCAAGCGTCTTTTAATTTCATGGCTGCAGTCACAATCCGCAGTGATTTTGGAGCTCAAGAAAAGAAAATCTGTCATTGTTTCCACTTTTTCCCCTTCTCTTTGCTGTGAAGTGATGGGACAAGATGCCATGGTCTTAGTTTTTTGAATGTTGAGTTTTAAGTCAGCTTTTTCACTCTCCTCCTTCAGCCTCATCTAGAGGTTCTTTAGTTCCTCTTCACTCTCTAATGAAAATATGTGTGGTATGATAACAAAGGATAAAAGATATTCAAGGAGAGATTGATCCAAATTATCCACTGTGGTTAGGAAATCAAACATGATAAAAGCTTAGAATAACCAGTGGATTAAATAATAGTGGATCACAGTGACTGCAACAGGTGAAGGAATAGGGTAGCAAAGTTACAAACCAAATGTCAAGGGTTTGAGGAATAACTGGAAGAAAGGAGATGAAACAATGGATATCAACAATTTTTTATGAGTTAAATTATAGATTGGAAGAGAGAGAGAAGTTATGGGGTTGATGGAAGATTTTTTTTTATGAATATTAAGTTTTGAGTATACTTGAAAAGTGAAAGTGAAAATATTAGTTGCTTAGTCATGTCCAACTCTTTGGGATCACATAGATTGCAGCCCACCAGGCTCTTCTGTCCATGCAATTCTCCAGGCAAGAATCCTGGAGTGGATAGCCGTTCTCTTCTCCAGGGGATCTTTTGGACACAGGGATCAGACAGAGGTCTCCTGAATTACAGGCAGATTCTTTACCATCTGAGCCACCAGGGAGCTTGTAGAGATGCTGAAGCTTGGAGGAGGACTGAGTTGAGAGCACAGCTGAAGGATCATGAATTCTAAACTATTAAGTTCACATATATAAAATTGTCATTTGTGTAGGACAAAAGAGGTAAGAGATTGACAACTTCATATGGTTCAATCTAATAGATTGGAGAACTGGAATAAGCTGCAGGCATCCTCTTGAGAATACGAATGGATATAGGTATGTTTGTTGGTTTGAGGTAAGGAAGCTGAAGGAATTCTTGTCTAACTGATCATCAAAATATATCTTAAAAAAAGAAACAAGAGAGGACAGGTGGTGAGAACCGGCAGTTTGAGGAGGCTGGAGAAATGGAAAACAGTAATTATAGGAAATGAGAGCATAGAATAAGGGGAGGTGATGGTTAGAGCTGAGGACTCAGATGAACAGGCACTTCATACCCGTTTGTTTCATTCTCAGTGTTCTGTTTTGGCAGAGGTGAACCATTGTTCAGAGTTATATTCGCTCTAGAATTTATCCAGGTATAAATGATGAAGGAAAATATGCTGCAAGAGAATTTAGTGGAGTTTAAGACATTGAAAAATTTGTTCCATTGATGAATTTAAGGATCACAAGAGAAACCAAGAGGAGTGTATGTATGTGTGTGTGGTGTGTGTTTGGTGGAGGTGGCAAGCTGAAGGATAGGAAGAATTGATAGACTGGAAAAACCAATGAATAATAACTTTTAAAAAGTGGATGCTTTATACACTAGAAGTAACTAAGACTGTAAGAGGAAGGTTAGGATAGTGATAGTTGTCCAAAAGTATGATTCAGAGAGTCATGACAAAGTCTAGGGTGTGGGATGAGAGTAATATTTGAAGAGAAGGTTATGGTGATGAGACAAGGAAATGAATGAGTAGGATTTCAAGGTCAATCAGCATGGGCACTGAGGCTACTTAGGGTAAATGTAGGACTTGGAGTAAAGAATGATATAGGGAAGCAAGTGTCAGCCTTTAATAAATAAAAGGCATTCTCATGGGTCCATGAGGACAAAGATGAGGAAGGAAAGGGGTGCAAGCAGAACTGTGTGAGCTTCAAAGGGATAAAGTGGTTTACAGGGATGTGGAAAGGAATGATCCGAGGTGGCATTAAGAAGTGAGGACAAGGCAAAATCTTCAATAGTAAACTCTTACTTGAGAGGGCTGTAAACAATGCTGTGTCCTGAGGAACATTATATTTCAGTTTTACAGGGACATAGGTAATATTCAGAGGAAAAAATTTATTTGGGACATGGAGTAGTTTGGTAATTATGGGATGGTACTCCAGAAATTGTGCAAATGCAGAAAATAACTTATTCTAAGGAAATAATTTTGAATGTATGCAAAAATTAGCCAGAGGGTTGTTCATTATTGCGGTGTTTCTTATAAAATGGGTGTCAATTATTCTAAGATTAAAAACAGTTTAAAATAGAAGAGGTTTAAATTATGGATAATCATGATATTGTCCTGTAAAAAATACATGATAGATAAAACAGATATGTTTGTATCTTAACTCTTATTTTTAAAAATGTATGTTATAAAAAACAGCAACATATATATAATATATGTCTATGTTATGGTAAAGTTTTAAGTGCATTTTTGAACTTGAAAGAAGCACCAGAAATATTAATTATTCATTTTGGGGGCCATCAGTAATCTCACCTTATTGATATCTATTCCTAGTACTACACTGACAATGCTGAATTCCTAGGACATAAGGTACTATTACAGAAGCTGAGGAAAGAATCTCACTTACAATCAAGTTTGGTTTTTAAATTAAAATCATTAGGCTCTGATTTCTATATTGATATGTTTTCACCTGACAGAGTTATTTTATGCCTATTGGTATAAAACATAAACCTCATTTAAACAATCATTGTGGGAAGTAAAATTCACTGATGTGTGTTACTACATGAAGAGAGATTCTAGGTGGTTGCCAGAGGTAGGGGTGGGGACGGGTGAAATGGGTGAAGAGGATCAAAAGGTACAAACTTCTAGTTATAAAATAAATAAATTATGAGGATTTAACACACAGCATAATTAATAATAACATATTTTGTATCTGAAAATTACTAAAGTACATCTTCAAAGTTTTAATCATAAGAAAAAATGTGACTATGTATGATGACAGATGTTAACTAAACATTGTGGTGACCATTTCACAAGATATATTAATACTAATATTACATCATTACATCATACACCTGAAACTGTAAGGTTATTTGTCAACTGTATCTTAGTTTTTTTTTTTTTAAAAAAGAAAGAGATGCTAACATTTCTGTGTGGGGTAAAGAGGAATGTAATATTACTCAGAACCTCACTGTAAGAATGCAATAATCCAGGGAATCTAGTTCACAGATACTCATTTTTAGGAAAGAAAAAATGACTAAATATTAGAAATATATTTATGCCTCTCTCTCTCTCTCTCTCTCTCTCTCTCTCTCTCTCTATATATATATATATATATATATATATATATATATATACATACACACACACACACACACACACACACATATATCACTATGGGGCTTCCCTGGTAGAGACCCTGGTTCAATTCCTGGATTGAGAAGATCCCCTGGAGAATGGGCAGGCTACCCACTCCAGTATTCATGGGCTTCTCTGGTGGCTCAGTGGTAAAGAATACGCCTGCAATGCTGGAGACCTTGGTTCAATCCCTGGGTTGGGAAGATTCCCTTGAGGAGGGCATGGCAACCCACCCCAGTATTCTTGCCTGCAGAATCCCCATGGACAGAGAAGCCTGGTGGGCTGCAGTCCATGGGGTTGTGGAGTCTGACACAACTGAGTGACTAAGCACAGCACATATGTCACTATATCTAAATACAGCATGGCTCACTAGACAAGTAAACAAAATATTTCTGTATACAAAGGAGTCTTCAAAAGTAGTATGAAATCCAATTAAGTGGATGTTAAGATAACAGAGAATATTCAAACAACCAGTAGCTGATGAGTTGTTAGTTGGAAATTGGTCCCAAATAAATTTGAAGAATGATTAATAGACAAAGAGGCCTGGCGTGCTGCGGTTCATGGGGTCTCAAAGAGTCGGACATGACTGAGCGACTGAACTGAACTGAACTGAACATGTCCCAAGCATTCTACTTGGTACTGGCATGCACAACAAGTAATAAGATATGTTTTCTTCATATTGGCCATGGGTGACAAAAACGAATAACTGAATGTTTGTTTGGGTATTCCAAATGGAAAAAATCCTCCGAGACTTAATTACTTTGGGGCGTGTATCATCAATAGAAAGAGTAGAGACAGCTTTTCAACAACACCTCTTCCAACTCTTCCCAGCACTCTCATCCCTTACTATTCCTGTGAGGCACAAAGCCAAAGAAGGCCAAGGCTAATATGGCAAAAATCTGTAAAGTAGGCATACTGCTTATATGAATAGTGGATGGGACTGTCAAATTTTTAAGGATTTTGGTCCTGGAGGTGGAAATTTTGAAAACCTTGAAAATGGAAAGTAATAAGAATGGAGAGATAGAAATGTTTTGTTAGTCTGTTAACCAGATTTAGGTGTTTTGCTTTTCTCTGATTTTTACTTCAGTCTATTTTTTTTTTTTTTGTCTCTTTACGTCACTTTCATTTCTCTCTTTACCTTTCTGGTAGGTTTCTTTTTCCATTAACCAGCTATAACATTTAACCAGAATTGACATTTACGTAAGTCTTAAAAGAAGCTGAATTAAAACTGTAGGTTTAACTCTTAGAGGAAAACATAGGCAGAACACTCAATGACACACTCACTGACACAAACCAAGCAAGATCCTCTATGACCCACCTACTAGAGTAATGGAAATAAAATCAAAAGTAAACAAGTGGGGCCTGATTAAACTTCAAAGCTTTTGCACAGCAAAGGAAACGATAAGCAAGGTGAAAAGACAACCCTCAGAATGGGAGAAAATAATAACAAATGAAACAATTGATGAAGGATTAATTTCCAAAATACACAAGCAGCTCATACAACTCAATACCAGAAAAACAAACAACCCAATCAAAAAGTGGGAAAAATACCTAAACAGACATTTCTCTGAAGAAGACATACAAATGGCTAACAAACACATGAAAAGATGCTCAACATCGCTCATTATTAGAGAAATGCAAATCAAAACTACAATGATATATCACCTTACGTTGGTCAGAATGGCCATCATCAAAAAGTCTACAAAAAATAAATGCTGGAGAGGGTGTGAAGAAAAGGGAACACTTTTGCACTGTTGGTGGGAATGTAAATTGATACAGCCACTATGGAAGACGGTATGGAGATTCCTTAAGAAACTAGAAATAAAACCACTGTATAACCCAGCAATCCCACTCCTAGGCATATACCCTGAGGAAACCAAAATTGAAAAAGACACCTGTATCCCATTGTTCATTGCAGGACTATTTACAATGGCTAGAATATGGAAGCAACCTAGATGTCCATTGACAGATGAATGGATACCGAAGTTGTGGTACATGTACACCATGAAACATTACTCAACCATAAAAAGGAAAACATTTGAGTCAGTTCTAATGAGGTGGATGAACCTAGAGCCTATTATACAGAGTGAAGTAAGTCAGAAAGAGAAAGGTAAATATTGTATACTAATGCATATACACAAAATCTAGAGAAATGGTACTGAAGAATTTATTTTCAGGGCAGCAATGGAGAAACAGCTGTAGACAATAGACTTATGGACATGGGGAGAGGTGAGGAAGAGGGTGAGATGTATGGAAAGAGTAACATGGAAAATTACAGTACCATTTGTAAAATAGATAGTCAATGGGAATTTACTGTATGTCTCAGGAAACTCAAAGAGGGGCTCTGTATCAACCTAGAGGGGTGGGATGGTGAGGGAGATGGGAGTGAGGTTCAAAAGGGAGGGGATATATGTATAGCTATGGCTGATTCATGTTGAAGTTTGACAGAAAACAACAAAATTCTGTAAAGCAATTATCCTTCAATTAAAAAATAAATAAATTAAAAAAAAACTTTATGTTTATTTATTCCCATCTTTTCAATACCAAAAAATGGTGACTGGTACATAGCAAATAGGTCTTGCATAAATACATGACAGTTAAATATACTAAAGAGGAAAAAAATAATTTGATTAATTGAATTATCATTATTAGTATAGAATCATCATATTTCCCCTACAGATTTGAAATACTTTGAAGTAAAAGTAAAAATATTGTTAACAGTATCATCACTATGTTTATATTACTGTCCATTTGAAAAGAAAATCCTAGCGTGTGCCTGTTCTAGAAATAAGATCAATTAAGTGTGAAAATTTGTTTTTATTGGTTTGTTTTGTTTTGTTTTAACCACCTAAACCTTAATTTGTGTCTCTAAGGTGAACAAGGAGAAAGGGGAACATTTTGAGTGATTGTAAAGAGTTTGTTAGGGGGATTGTGGTCCAGAAATCCATGTATTTGAGTTTTATAGACAATATTCTATTATTACCAATGCAGACAAGAGTGCAACTCCAGTTAAAAGTCATTAGAAAGGATATCTGTAATTACTTTATTACCTTGAACAGTTTGTACTTATTGACATCATATTTGTGTAAGAAGAATTAATGTTCCAAATGAAACATTTGGAAAATGTAGAAAAATAAAGAATAGATCAGACAGGGAAATGGAAGTTAAAACATTTAAGCTTTATTTCCTGTAGATTTCCTTCCAAATCTATTAGAGAACAAAATCTTAGAATTATTTATTCACTCCTCACTATTTTTTGCTTTTCACTTTTTATAGTCATATGTATAAATTATTCTTATACTGTTCTTTAATTTTTTATTTTAAAAGATGAATTTATCAAAGGACATTAAAGTTCTTATTTGCTTTTTGAAGTTTTAATAATATTTATTAATTTCAGAAGAAGGGCTATAACATGATACTTCCTATATGACCTATATATTTCTTCTATTTTCAGTGTATCTATTAAATGCATAATTTAGAAAGATCACAAACAGCATTCTAAACTGGGTTGAGAAAACTCTTTATTGCTTTTTCCATCTTTCCATGCCTGAAAACTTACACAATTTTACCTCAGGCTCTGTGTTTTTCCTCCCTTTCTCTGTTTCTATGTCATTGTCACATTACATTTAAATTTCCCAATTAAAATCCAACATGTGGAATTTTCAGATTAAAAAAAAATTGTTAGCATGGTTTCCTGAAATAAAGAGTTTTCACATTACTATGTTACTATTTTCTCCAACAGTAGAGGAAAAAAAAAACTATTAAATTCACAAATCAGAATAATTCCTGAATTGGAAGCCACATATTTGAAGCATATATTTTAAACATGAAATAAAACTACACTTACCGATACATCATCCACTGTCAAGAATGCAAACTCTTCCACCTCTGTGCTGCTTTGTGATTTCTCATCAAATGAGTAGCACTCTGGGCATTCTTTCAGCTGACTAAAGAAAGGATACTTAAAGGATTTAAAATAAACTAGTTGAACAAGTTGGGATGGGTAAACTTTAACCAATAGTGTGGCTTGAGGTGAAGAATCACTTGATAACCGTTGTCATAGCAAGTAAGAATTTCCTGGTTCTGGCTAATTAAATGAGAAAATATTGTGTCCAAAACCTAAGCAACACCCTTAATACTCGGAGAAGTTTTGTGTTTGTCTTTCGAGAGATAGTTCTCTTTGTTCTGAGTCAGGACAGTCTGGTCTTCAGGCCCTGTGCTTTTCCCTTTTAGAGACAGGTGTGAAGCAAGATCAGATCAACCTTTGAACAAGATCAACCTTTTTCAGAAAAGGTTGGATAGCTGTTCACTTGATTTTGTTAGTGCAATAGTCTAAGACATATCTGGATCTGGCCCAGTAAGTCTTTGGTGTCTGCTTAAAGAGGGATCCAACTTTAAGATGGGAAAGTGAAAATATACTGATGTTTGCGCCAATTGCCATTTTCAAGGGCTCTCCCAACTCATCTTGTGATTTTCTTTGTAGCTAAAATGGCACCTGAGCTTCCTAGATAGCTCAGTGGTAAAGAAACTGCCTGAAATTCAGGAGATGCCTGCAGGAAACGTGGGTTTGATCCTTGGGTCAGGAAGATCTTCTAAAGAAGGAAATGGCTACCCACTTCAGTATTCTTGCCTGGAAAATCTCATGGACAGAGGAGCCTGGTGGACTACAGTCCGTGGTGTCGCCAAAGGGTCAGTCACGGCTAAGCAACAACATCAGCATCTACTTTCACTGAATTAGAGTTTTCTTTTCTGTAGATCAGATCCTTTTTTTCCCCATTGTGTCTTTGCCCATATACCTAAAATATTGTTTCCCCTCTTTGTAGTATAGTTCTCAACTAAAAACCTACCTCACTATAAGATTCAAGTCATTTAATTAGAATCTGACTACACAGGGTCCCTAGACTTTGAGAGCCTATGTCCCTCCCAGGATGTTTTCCCCTAATTTCCCCACTGTCCATATAGCCCTTGACTCATGTTTTCCCCTCAAGCAGGCATCTAGTTTTTGTTTTGCTTATTTTCAAAATATTTCTTTTGCTAGATAATGAAAGATTTGAGGCCAGAAATTGTGATGTTTATGAATGAATGGAATTTTCAGCACTTCTGCAAACACTTTGACTTTCAATATTTACTCAATCTTTCTTTTAGTTGATTTGAAATCAACATTTGAATTCATATTTCAAGTTTCCTTTTGCTTTGAAAAGAAGTTTTTGGCAAAGCAGGCACATATAATTACAATGAATAAATGAACATATTGGCTAATAAATAAAAAATTCTATGCCTTTGTCCACTTTTTGTTCATGTATAACAAATTGCTACAAACTTAACCACTCAAAACAACAGCCATTTATTATCTGTTTTTCACTCTGTTGGACAGAGGTCCAGGTGAATTCAGTGTTGTTCTCTGCTTAGTGTTTAAAGACTAAAAGCATGGTGAGGGCTCAGCTGGGCTCCTATATGGAGGCTGTGATAAAGAATCACTTGCTGGCTCATTTAGTCTGATGGTAGAATTAAGTTCATTGCAGAAGGACTAAGGTCCTGGTTTCTTTGCTGCCTGTCAGCTTGGGCTGCCCTGTTTCTCGAGGCTATCTGCATCCCTTGATAAATGGTCCCCTCTGTCTTCAAGCCAGCAGTGGTGCATCTTCTCACACTTGAAATCTGTTTGATTTTTCTGCTGTTAAGAAGAGAACATTCTCTATTTCTAAGGAAATCTGCTTCTAAAGGATTAGACTTGGACCCACCTGGAAAAATCTCCTTCTTTTATTAACTCAAAGTCAAGAGATTAGTAATATGAATCATATCTACAAAATTCCTTTTGCCAAGTGATGTAACATAAACATGGCTATGATATCTCACTGTATTTGCAGTAAGATTAGGGCAGAAGATCTTGGAGGACTATTTTAGAATCCTGCCTAGCACAAAAATATAAAACAGCATTGTTTTCTATCTTTTAAACTATATGTATAATAATATTAGATATTTAGTTAAAATTTAACATTCACATACTCTAAGGGTATGGTCAGTTGGTATATCCCTTTCAAGAATGCAAACTTGCTAAAGTGATGAGGAAGAAAGAAATTCTATGCAAAGGGAATCATGTGTGAATGTGACATTATAGTCTGTGTACAGCACCAGGATACCTTTTTGAAAAATGAAAATTAAGAATAAGAGCAAAAGGAAAGAGCCAAGATGAGAGATTAAAATGGAAAATAGGGAGAGGATAATCATTAAATGTTTGTATATCTCAAAACTGTATTTTGTCTTTACCCTATAGGTTAAAGGCTCTTAACTTCTTTTTTGTGCCATATCCATTGTCATCTTTGGCTCTTTGGTCAAGACTATGGACCCCTTCTCATAATAATGTTTTTAGATGCCTATGATAAAATACATAGGATTATACAAAAAACAGTATATGGCAATATAGTTATCAAAATATGTTTTTATTTTGGGTTTTTTGGTTGTTTTTAAATTTATTTTAATTTTTTTTTTAACACCAAAAACATTTTGTATTGGGGCATAGCCAATTAGCAATGTTGTGATAGTTTCAGGTGAACAGAGAAGGGACTCAGCCATTCATATATATGTATCCATTAAAATTTTGAATAGAAGTAAATATGCTTCTCTTTTAAAATGCTAAATAATGAGATATAGCAATGAGTCTAATAACATAATTTCAAAGCTGTGATGAGTATAAATATATTTGATGCATATCTAACAACTGTTAAATGAAATGAAAATATCTATGATTTCTCGTCGTAAAAAAGTCACTGATACAGCTTATATTACAGGGTTGTTGGGGGTTTTTTTTTTTTTTTTGGCCTATTTTGTAATGGAAAGAAATAGTAAGCTTCTGTTAAAAGTTAATGAAGATAAAGATGATTTTAGGAGTAACAAGTTGGAAGAGGAGTAGGTGGACATGGAGTACATCTCTCTCCATGGATACATAAGGAATACACCTTAAGACACCGAAGTGCATGCAGAACACCAGCTGAGAGTGGACAGGAGTACCTGACCAGTGGAAAAGAATATATAGAACCATGCAAAACTCGTTAGGATGAAGGAATTAGGGGGAAAAACAGGAGTGTTAGTAGGACAGGACCTGCCCTCGGCGGGTGGGGAAACTGAAGCAGGGGTCCGATCCCCACATTGGGGCAATTGTCTGAGTCAGAGGTGAAACATTTAAGGCTGACAGTGAAACAGCTGATATGTGGCAGCCTAAATGAAATAAGAATCAGACAGCCCTTACCACAGCCATACATACCCCAGACAGGAACGCTGGTCCCCTGGAAGGCACAGCGGCTGGGGGGCTGGAGTTTAGGGATTGTGGAGCAATCCCAGGGTGAGGGCTGCTGTTGACTGCAGGGAGATGGATTGAGGGGATGTGAGGGAGGAGATCGTGGTGGGAAATGCTGGTGGAAGAAACCCAGGCAGCCATGGAAGCAAGGCGATACTGCTGAGTCACACATAGGGGGTGGAGTCAACACCAAAGCCTCTCTTTCCCCACCCGCCAGCATTGGCCTCGGAATAATAAAGAGTCTGGCCCATCAAATGCCTGACACATGGAACTACAGAATAGGACCCCAGCCAGGGGGGCCCCTCTATGAGCCTGAGGTGCTGAACAACAGAGAAAGACCCCAGGCAAGGGAGCCCTCTAAGTGCCTGAATGGGTAGAGCTATGGAGAAAGACTGGCCAAAGAGGCCTTCTAATTGCCAGCTACAAGAAGCTCGCAACAAGACTCTGATAGAGCCATAATTCCTGCGGTGTAGACAGTCTGTGTCCCTGCACACTTGGTGCCGCTAGGGTCCCTGCAAGCCGAGCAGCTGTGCCACCTTCACGCTCAACTCTCACTGGGGCAGAGCTGTTACAGGCAAAAAAAATCTTGAGTCTATGGATGAAGGGTCGCTTCGGTTGTGTCGACTCTTTGCCTGCCAGGCTTCACAGTCAGGGAGAAGGGTTCTCCAGGCAAGAATACTGGAGCCTATTGGTACCACCCAAAAAAGATGTCCTTTTTATTATACGGGACTGGAATGCAAAACTGGGAAGTCAGGAAACACCTGGAGTAACAGGCAAATTTGGCCTTGGAGTACAGAGTGAAGCAAGGCAAAGGCTGATAGAGTTTTGCCGAGAACGCACTGGTCATAGCAAACACCCTCTTCCAACAACACAAGAGAAGACTCTACACAAGGACATCACCAGATGGTCAACACCGAAATCAGCATGATTAAATTCTTTGCAACCAAAGATGGAGAAGCTCTATAAAGTCAGCAAAAACAAGAGCGGGAGTGGACTGTGGCTCAGATCATGAACTCCTTATTGCCAAATCCAGACTTAAATTGAAGAAAGTAGGGAAAACCACTAGACCATTCAAGTATGACCTAAATCAAATCCCTTATGATTATACAGTCTAAGTGACAAATAGATTTAAGGGACTAGATCTGATAGACAGAGTGCCTGATGAACTATGGACGGAGGTTCATGACATTGTACAGGAGACAGGGATCAAGACCATCCCCATGGAAAAGAAATGCAAAAAAGCAAAATAGCTGTCTGAGGAGGCCTTACAAATAGCTGGGAAAAGAAGAGAAGAAAAAAGCAAAGGAGAAAAGGAAAGATATTCCCACCTGAATGCAGAGTTCCAAAGAATAGCAAGGAGAGATAAGAAAGCCTTCCTCAGCAATCAATGTAAAGAAATAGAGGAAAGCAACAGAATGGGAAAGACTAGAGATCTCTTCAAGAAAATGAGAGATACCAAGGGAACATTTCATACAAAGATGGGCTCGATAAAGGACAGAAATGGCATGGACCTAACAGAAGCAGAAGATATTAAGAAGAAGTGGCAAGAATACACAGAAGAACTGTACAAAAAAGATCTTCATGACCCAGATAATCACGATGGTGTGATCACTCACCTACAGCCAGACATCCTGGAATGTGAAATCAACTGGGCCTTAGAAAGCATCACTACAAACAAAGCTAGTGGAGGTGATGGAATTCCAGTTGAGCTATTTCAAATCCTCAAAGATGATGCTGTGAAAGTGCTGCACTCGATATGCCAGCAAATTTGGAAAACACAGCAGTGGCCACAGGACTGGAAAAGTCAGTTTTCGTTCCAATCCCAAAGAAAGGCAATGCCAAAGAATGCTCAAACTACCGCACAATTGCACTCATCTCACACATTAGTAAAGTAATGCTCAAAATTCCCCAAGCTGGGCTTCAGCAATATGTGAACCGTGAACTTCCAGATGTTCAAGCTAGTTTAGAAAAGGCAGAGGCACCAGAGATCAAATTGCCAACATCCAATGGATCATCGAAAAAGCAAGAGAGTTCCAGGAAAACGTCTATTTCTGCTTTATTGACTATGCCAAAGCCTTTGACTGTGTGGATCACAATAAACTGTGGAAAATTCTGAAAGAGATGGGAATACCAGACCATCTGACCTGTCTCTTGAGAAACCTGTATGCAGGTCAGGAAGCAACAGTTAGAACTGGACATGGAACAACAGACTGGTTCCAAATAGGAAAAGGAGTACGTCAAGGCTGTATATTGTCACCCTGCTTATTTAACTTATATGCAGAGTTATCATGAGTAATGCTGGGCTGGAAGAAACACAAGCTGGAATCAAGATTGCTGGGAGAAATATCAATAACCTCAGATATGCAGATAACACCACCCTTATGGCAGAAAGTGAAGAAGATCTAAAGAGCCTTTTGATGAAGGTGAAAGAGGAGAGTGGAAAAGTTGGCTTAAAGCTCAATGTTCAGAAAACTAAGATCATGGCAACTGGTCCCATCACTTCATGGGAAATAGATGGGGAAACAGTGGAAAAAGTGTCAGACTTTATTTTTTGTGCTCCAAAATCACTGCAGATGGTGATTGCGGCCATGAAATTAAAAGACGCTTACCTCTTGGAAGGAAGATTATGGCCAACCTAGATAGTATATTTAAAAGCAGAGACATTACTTTGCCAACAAAGGTCCATCTAGTCAACGCTATGGTTTTTCCAGTGGTCATGTATGGATGTGAGAGTTGGATGGTGAAGAAATCTGAGCGCCACAGAATTGATGCTTTTGAACTGTGGTGTTGGAGAAGACTCTTGAGAGTCCCTTGGACTGCAAGGAGATCCAACTAGTCCATCCTAAAGGAGATCAATCCTGGGTGTTCATTGGAAGGACTGATGTTGAAGCTGAAACTCCAATACCTTGGCCACCTGATTGGAAGAGTTGACTCATTGGAAAAGACCCTAATGCTGGGAAGGATTGGGGGCAGGAGGAGAAGGGGACGACAGAGGATGAGATGACTGGATGGCATCACCTATTCAATGGACATGGGTTTGGGTAGACTCCGGGAGTTGGTGATGGACAGGGAGGCCTGGCGTGCTGCGATTCATGGGGTCGCAAAGAGTCGGACACGACTGAGCGACTGAACTGAACTGAACTGAACTGAAAAAAAAAAAAAAAAAAGCTTTTGTTCTGTAGCCTACTTTTTTTTTTTTTCTATGACAATTCTATAAAGTGGCTTTGGCTTAGTGTATTTATCTTTCCAATGGTTTCCTTTTCACTTTCAGGTTCTATTTATTTCTCCTCTCCACTTTTAAATTCTTCTTTTCTTCATTGTGGATTTCAATCAAGCATTAACTTCCTAATCCTCTTTCGCTAAGGATTATGACTTGTAGGACAAACACTAGAGGATTATTAAAAATTTCCCAAGCACTCACTAATCTCCTCCTAGATCTAAGCAGGAAGGTATGAGTTTGTGGTTCATAAGAAGGCACTTGTTTTGAATACAGATGAAGCGTAGCTGAAACCATTCGGAAAGTAATCCTATGTATTTCTGAAATTTGTCCTCCTGAAAATATTTAATAGGGGAATATCTAAACAACTTTTATGGAGAGTACTGATGTTTGAGAGTAGAAAGGGATGAAAGATCTAACAATGCCTTCCTCATCTCCAAAACTAAATTTTAAGTAAAAGTTGGGACATAGATTCTAACAATGGAACAAAATGTATACAAATAGAACTTCACAGGAAAACTTTAACATCTGGTTAGCATACTCACAATTACATAGCTCTGTGACTTAAGTTAAAGAATCTTAAGTGGTTCAGAATGCAGTACTAAGGAGAGTACTTGAAATATATTTTGTTAGATTATGACTTTGGAGTGATTTTGATATTTTCCACTGTCAGCAATAAAGTAGCTTTAACAATATTCCTAGTTGATTGATTATAGAGTTCTCCAACATGTTATGGTAAAATATGTTGTTGTTTAGTTGCTAAGTCATGTCCAGCTCTTTTGTGATCCTGTGGACTATAGCTCACCAGGCTTCTCTGTCTATGGGATTTCCCAGGCAAGAATACTGGAGTGGGTTGTCATTTCCTTCTCTGGGGGTTCTTCCCAACCCAGGGATTAAACCTGTGTCTCCTGCATTAGCAGGCAGATTCTTTACTATTGAGCCACCAGGGAAGCCCAAAATATGCTCTAAATAAAATGAATTGGGACTGTATTCATTCATAAAGCTATCAAGTGAACAACAATTTGATTTGCCTAGTACTTTCAAGATAAATTAATATTATTCATATGGGCTGTGGAGTTAAAGACCCTCTTGATAAAGGTGAAAGAGAAGGGTGAAAAAGCTGGCTTAAAACTCAACATTCAAAATACAAAGATCATGGCATCTGGTCTCATCACTTCATGGCAAATAGTTGGGGAAACAATGGAAACAGTGACAGTCTTGATTTTCTTGGGCTCCAAAATCACTGCGGGTGGTGACTCTAGCCATGAAGTTAAAAGACGTTTACTCCTTAGAAGAAAGGCTATGACAAACCTAGACAGTGTATTAAAAACCAGAGACATTACTTTGCCGACAAAGGACCATATAGTCAAAGCTATAGTTTTTCCAGTCATCTTGCACAGATGTGAGAGCTGGACAATAAAAAGAGAGCAAGCCCCAGAGAACTGAGGCCTTCGAACTGTGGTGCTGGAGAAGACGCTTGAGAGTCCCTTGGATAGTAAGCAGATTAAACAAGTCAATCTTAAAGGAAATCAAACCTGAATATTCATAAGAAGGACTGATGCTGAAGCTGAAGCTCCAATTCTTTGGCCATCTGATGGGAAGGGCCCACTCATTGGAAAAGACCCTGATCTGGGAAAGATTGAGGGCAGGAGGAGAAGGGGATGACAGAGAACGAGATGATTGGATGGCATCACCAACTCGATGGACATGAATTTGAGCAAACTCCAGGAGATGGTGAAGCACAGGGAAGCTTGGCATGCTGCAGTCCATGGGGTCACAAAGAGTCAGACACAACTGAGTGACTGAACAACCAGTACGAGCTATATTATATATTATTTCTCTTCAAGAAAATTATAACTATAATTTCAACAAAACAGTATTTGCAAAATCCATAAAGCAATACTAATGATAAACACAAATGCTAAGACTGTATAAAAACTTGATGAAATCTTAGTGAGTGTGCACCATCAGCTGTGCTGTTACCAGTTTATAATAATATACTTGGCACTTTTCAAGCATTTTGAAACATTCTTTGAATTTGGACTCTCTCATTCAAGAAGAAAACCTCACAACATTGTGAGGTAGATAGGTTAACGTTCCATTTAAAATGTTAAGGACAATTGGGAGCAAAGATATATTTCTCTTAATTGTCTGACATGATTACATTTCTCATAGTTAAAACTTTCAGGCAAGAAAAATACTGAAACATGTAAAAGAATGTTCATTGTAAGCATTCACAAAATCATCTTAATCAAAACTAGTTTGCTGCATTTTAGTGCACTTCCTGGTTTTGTTTATAAAACAGATCTTCTAATGAGGCATTAAAAAGAGCAAAGTTCAAAGCAAACACTTTTTGTTTTAGCAAGATCTGAAATCTTTTGCTGCTCCTCATTTTAAGATATGGTATAGATTCTTAATTTACACCACAGAAAGGCTTTAACTAGAAAGTTTAGTGTGGAGGGATGAGAAAGATAAGGGATATTGTGTAGATTTGTAGGGGAAAATTTTCATGGATTATTCTGACCTGCCAATTCAACTAGCTCTACAACTTCACCTACATTAAAATCATCCTTCATTTCCTTAGGTATAGTTGGATATAGTTTTAAGTGGTATTATTTATCTTAACCATAAAGCTGGCTTGGTTAAATGACATACTTTGCCAAACACGATGTGAGTTGAACTTTTTTCCTAGCAGAAACACTGGTCTAGCAACAATCATTTCATTCCAGTGACTTCTAGAACCACAATATCCCTGTCTAGTGAACATGCATAACTCATGACTGAACTGGATGAAAGAGTTCCTGCATTCTCTTCCTCTACTGATTATCATCTACTGTATTTCCTGGAGAAATTCTCTTGGCTTTGAATTCTTGATAAAGAAGTTTCATATAATCTCTTAGGTCCCGTCCAACTCTAACAGCTGTAACTCTAGCATTCAGTTCAGTTCAGTAACTCAGTCGTGTCCGACTCTTTGCGACTCCATGAATTGCAGCACGCCAGGCCTCTCTGTCCATCACCAACTCCTGGAGTCTACCCAAACCCATGTCCATCGAGTCGGTAATGCCATCCAACCATCTCATCCTCTGTCGTCCCCTTCTCCTCCCGCCCCCAATCCTACTCAGCATTAGGGTCTTTTCCAATGAGTCAACTCTTCGCATGAGGTGGCCAAGGTATTGGAGTTTCAGCTTCAACATCAGTCCTTCCAATGAACACCCAGGATTGATCTCTTTTAGGATGGATTGATTGGATCTCCTTGCAGTCCAAAGGACTCTCAAGAGTCTTCTCCAACACCACAGTTCAAAAGCATCAATTCTATGGCGCTCAGCTTTCTTCACCGTCCAACTCTCACATCCATACATGACCACTCGAAAAACCATAGCCTTGACTAGACGGACTTTTGTTGGCAAAGTAATATCTCTGCTTTTAAATATGCTATCTAGGTTGGCCATAACCTTCCTTCCAAGGAGTAAGCATCTTTTAATTTCATGGCCGCAATCACCATCTGCAGTTATTTGGGAGCCCCCCAAAATAAAGTCTGACACTGTTTCCACTGTTTCCCCATCTATTTCCCATGAAGTGATGGGACCAGTTGCCATGATCTTAGTTTTCTGAACATTGAGCTTTAAGCCAACTTTTTCACTCTCCTCTTTCACCTTCATCAAGAGGCTCTTTAGTTCTTCTTCACTTTCTGCCATAAGGGTGGTGTCATCCGCATATCTGAGGTTATTGATATTTCTCCCAGCAATCTTGATTCCAGTTTGTGTTTCTTCCACCCCAGCATTTCTCATGATGTACTCTGCATATAAGTTAAATAAGCAGGGTGACAATATACAGCCTTGACATACTCCTTTTCCTATTTGGAACCAGTCTGTTTTTCCATGTCTAGTTCTAACTATTGCTTCCTGACCTGCATACAGATTTCTCAAGAGACAGGTCAGATGGTCTGGTATTCCCATCTCTTTCAGAATTTTCCACAGTTTATTTGTGATCCACACAGTCAAAGGCTTTGGCATAGTCAATAAAGCAGAAATAGATGTTTTTCTGGAACTCTCTTGCTTTTTCGATGATCCAGCGGATATTGGCAATTTGATCTCTGGTTCCTCTGCCTTTTCTAAAACCAGCTTGAACATCTGGAAGTTCACGGTTCATGTATTGCTGAAGCCCGGCTTGGAGAATTTTGAGCATTACTTTACTAATGTGTGAGATGAGTGCAATTGTGCGGTAGTTTGAGCATTCTTTGGCATTGCCTTTCTTTGGGATTGGAACGAAAACTGACTTTTCCAGTCCTGTGGCCACTGCTGAGTTTTCCAAATTTGCTGGCATATCGAGTGCAGCACTTTCACAGCATCACCTTTGAGGATTTGAAATAGCTCAACTGGAATTCCATCACCTCCACTAGCTTTGTTTGTAGTGATGCTTTCTAAGGCCCAGTTGATTTCACATTACAGGATGTCTGGCTGTAGGTGAGTGATCACACCATCATGATTATCTGGGTCATGAAGATCTTTTTTGTACAGTTCTTCTGTGTATTCTTGCCACCTCTTCTTAATAGTTTCTGCTTCTGTTAGGTCCATACCATTTCTGTCCTTTATTGAGCCCATCTTTGCATGAAATGTTCCTTTGGTATCTCTAATTTTCTTGAAGAGATCTCTAGTCTTTCCCAATCTGTTGTTTTCCTCTATTTCTTTGCACTGATCACTGAGGAAGGCTTTCTTATCTCTCCTTACTCTAGCATTAATTTCAACAATTTGTAACAAGTTCATTTTTCACTTCCATCATGACATGAATGAATGCCTTGCACACATCCCATCTCTGTCAGTTAAATATATGAGCAAAGCAGCAAGTTCATTGGATGATTGCTATTAATGTATTTTTGCTCTTAGTGTTATTGAATCATGAAGATTTTCCTGAGTGGTGGTTAGGCATTACAAAATTTTTGTTTCAATCTTGTTTTACCGTTAAAAATTAACTCTTTCATCCACATGGCACCCAAAATTCTATCAAGATTCCACAGGAATTATGTGTTGCATCACTTACTGTTAACTGAAATGGCTTTGACCTGTCTTTTTAAAAGCAATGAGTCAGACGAATTGTAGAGTTGTTACTTTTTTTTTCTGTGAAAAGATGTGTGTGTTATTATAGAATTAAGTGCATACAAGACAAAGCCCAGGCTTTTTTTTTTTTTAACCACAAAATATCTGCAAAATTCACAAAGCAATACTATTGATAAATAAAAAAACACTGTAAAAAAAACGACTTCTTTATAATTTTAATGCATTTGCAGCATCATCTGTACTAATATCAGTTTGCAGTAATATACTTTGTATTTTTTGAGCAGGTTTTAAACATTCTTTGATTTTTCAACTTTATTATTTTACAAGAAAGCTTTACAACAATGCCATGAGCTAGATCGCCCAATGTCCGATATGGTAGATGGAAAACATGAGGAAAAACTATTGCATGATCCCCATATCACCACACAACAGATCAGAATCAAGCTAGAAATAGTATATATAAACCTATTTTTAAAGTCTGCTTTTCCATTTCTTAGATTTTTATAGTCTATTGCATTTATTTCTCTTATATGTGTCAAAATGTCATTAGGATGAATTAATCATATTATAATTTAAGTAAGTATATGTAGTTTCACAGATATTTATATGCAAAGAGTTGTCACAGTCTTCTGAAATAAAAATATAGGTACACAAAATCACACATCCATCCAATCTAGACAGATTTGTTTTCTTGTGTCTACTAAAGGCTGTGTTAGGCTTTAATATAAAGAAGGTACATCATCAATCAAACATATTTTGAATATGCTAAATATTTTTCAAAAAGCTTTGGCTGTATCTCTACACATAAAAGGAAGTATAAGGATTTAAATTTTTATTCTGCTTTTTCTGTTGATAGTTGCTAGGAGTCATCAACTCAGAAATCTGGTGATCTTTTGTTTTCAAAAGGGAAGTATGTATGGATAACCACTTTATGTTTATTATGTCTTAACATTTATATTAAATGACTAGGGGTTTTTTGGTTACATTTATCTTGTTTACATATATATTACATATAACACACATACATGCAAATTTAAAGTTTCAGTCATTAAAGAAACTAAGAGGCTAGATTTTTCTTAGATAAATCAGAGCAACAAGTCTAGCATTTGAGGCCTCAGGTTTGGGACCTGAGTGTGAATCCAGCTGCATCTCTGTGGCCACAACCCTGATGCCAGATGACCAAGCATCCTATGACTACTTGTGTATAAGCAGACTTAGTTAGACGTACATTACTGAGGCATACAAAACTGATTTTGAAAACCTAGTAGTTCACCTAATTTTTTACAATGTAATTTCAACTATTCTGAAATCAATTACATGATTTTAAAGAAGCAAGGTACAATTTTTAAAAAGTATATTGTTTTGTTGAGTCCAAAGCACATTAATAATAATTCATAGCAGATAATCCATATACGGGCTTTCCAGGTGGCTCAGTGGTTAAGAAACGACCTGTCAGTGCAGGAGACGTGGGTTCGATCCCTGGGTCAGGAAGATCCCCCTGGTATAAGAAACAGCAACCCACTCCAGTATTCTTGCCTGGAAAACTCCATAGACAGAGGAGCCTGGCGGGCTTCAGTCCATGGGGTCACAGAGATAAACACAACTGAGCACGCACACAGGGCATGACACACTGTCCATATTGAGAGCCTGCTGTGTACAGACACTGTTCCAAGTAATTTACCTGTATGAATACATTTAATCCTCATAATGACATGAGGTAGGTACCATTTTAATTCTCACTGTAGAGACGAAAGTGCTAATGCAGAGATGTTAAGGACCCATAGTTTATACATGGCAGAGTCAACATTCAAGCTCAAGCAGTCTGGTTCTAAGCCTGTGCTCTCTCCCACTAGACTTGGGGCTGGTTTAAGCCACAGGTCATTCACTCATTAAACAAATTAAGTTCATTTACTTTCAAACTCATAAAGGCATTCCTTCCCATTATACACAAACTTTTATATAGTGTATAATAGATGCCAGACACTGTGCCAAGTACTTTGCACAAATCAGATTTCCTAACCTGACATTCTAGTAGACATCTGAGTTATCAGAGAACTGACGACTTATAAAAGCACTGTATATGATATAGGTATGTCTAAATGATAACTGGATGTCTCATTCCACCAGAAATCTAAAGAGTGCTTGTTTTGTTGGTAGCCATTTGAAACATCTCGGCTAGCCTAGGTTCCATTGGTTCTTTTTATCCTCATTATACCCATGAGAAAGTGCTCCCAAGAGTTGTCTCCTTTTCAGTCTAGCTTCAAATGATGTGTGAATGGCAAGGTGCTGTTAAAGAATAAACCAGAAATGCTTATTAACAATACAACATGCATCTGAAGCTAGCACTGATATGTATAACCGAATGTTAATAGCAAGTTCAGATATATTTAAACACTTTTTAAATGGCAATTCTTATGGTTAGTGATAGTGCTCTGTATTATTATTTGTAAACCCAGGTTAGAATTCAAGTTATATTGCAAATCTCACACTGCTCCACTGAAGCCACTGAAGATCCAGAAATCAGTCCTAGAACGCTGGAGCCCTGAATCCTCAAGGATGGTTGCTGCTTGATTTTTTGCTAGATGAATCCCAAGTGCTCCAGGTACTATGTGAGGTAAGATTTTGAGAGCCCTGGCAGCTCTCCATATCCTGCGGAAAACGATGTTCCCATCTTCAATGGAAGGAAACTACATATAAATACTCATCTGATTAACAGGATCACAGTTTCCCATGTGAGTGAGGAGCTGGTGCTACCCGTCGTTTTCTGTGTCTTTTTCGCTTAGGGTAGAGAAAGATTTCCGTCCCATGTACACAAAGTCCCCCTCATGAGATTAGATTGCTCTGCCTCTGAAGGACTTCTCGACATTCAGCAAAAGAACTGATCCAAATCACAAGAACATAAATAATACATAATATGTAGGAGTTTTAGCTCTATGTGCGATGGATAAAATTCAGGGTCAGTTCACACTAGATACCAGTCTTGGAGGCAATCCAGCCTCGATACTGAGACACTCTTGTGTAGACCCCCGGTTTTTTGGGAAGAGCACATGATTGTCCCCAACTTACTATACCAACTAGGTACCAGATTTCATGATTATCATAAACCAGAGGTCCACCAGAATCTCCCTAGAGAAAAAAAAATATTTGAGATTGTTAACTCTAATTTAATTCAGTAGGACAATCACTGCAATCATCTCTCTTCCAGAGGAAAAATGGTAACAGTTATATAGAACATGCAACTAGATTAGAGACAGATTATATCATGGTTCTCTTGACTGAGTTAAAATTTTGTGCTAAATTATTTTCTAGAAAGACCAATACTAATTTATATGGAATGGCTACATTATTTATGCTTCAGCATACATATATTTTTTGCTAGTTTTATTAGACACTTTAAGCATGATTTAGTAATCATTTATCTAAAATGTTTAATATGAGGTTGGTATTTGTACATTGGTAGAAATATTCTGTGATCTCTTCTGAGTATGTCAGTTCTTGACTGTATTTTATGAACCGACTCTGGCTTTCTTTTCTTTCACTCACCTATTTCTACCTTATGTTTGCTTTCTGAATTTTATATAAGCCTTCTTAAATCTCTTTTGGATCAAAGAAGATTATGCAAATAAATAGATGCAAGTGTCAAGGTTAAAACTGTGGTCTCAGTAGTTGAACTGCCCAAGTTTCAGGTCCAGCTCTGTTAATTACTTGTGTGATCTCAGGTAAGATACACAGGGTAAATTCTCTGTGCCTCTCCCACTTGCTTCATTTGTTTTTTCTTTTATCAACTATTTGTTGAGTTCCTACTATGTGTCACAGGGCTTCCCTGGTGGCTCAGATGGTAAAGAATCTGCCTGCAATGCAGGAGACCCCTGGGTTGTGAGGACCCCTGGGTCAGGAGTATCCCCTGGAGAAAGGAGTGGCTACCCACTCCAGTATTCTTGCCTGGAGAACTCTATGGACAAAGGAGCCTGGTGGGCTACAGTCCATGGGGTTGCAAAGAGTTGGACACGATTGAGCGACCTAACACTTTGCTACGTGTCTCAGGCATTCTGATGGGCATTGAGGATTAACAATGACCAAAAATGAACTGTCCCTATGCTCATAGAGCTTGACACTTAGGATAATAAAAAGCAATATAAAATAAGCCTACAAATATGCAAATGACAACTGTTATGAGTGCTATGGAGATATACAATAGGGGAATTTGACTAGTCGGAGAGGTTAGGGATATTTCCCTTGATGAAATGTAATCAATCTAACAGCTGAAGGAAGAGGAGTAAATCATGAAAAGCAAGGTGTGAATGAAATGAGTTTTAGACAGAGGGAAGCATGACAAATGCTCTGTGGCATGAAGCAGCATGGCATACGCAAAGGCCTGTAGAAATAGGAGACTGGAGAGAGAACAGCAAGTGGGCAAGTGGTACATAATGAGGCCATAGCAGTAAGGAGAGACTATTCTATATAAAGTCCTATGGGTCTTTTTAAGGAGTTTCTATCATAAGATAAAAATAAAGGTAAAACACTAAAGATTTAAGTGTTTTAAGGAGGGGGGGTTAAGATGATCAGATAGTATTCTGTTAGAAACCATCCTGGAATTCATTCGACTAATGCACTACAGGATCGTAAGAATGAATACAAAGAGATAAACTAGATAGTTAATGTGTATGGGAGGGGGTCAAGGGACAGGAAGGGGAGGAGAGGTTGAGAGAGGATAGAAAGGCAAAAGATGGTGGAGAGAGATTTAAGGAAGTAAAATCCATGGGATTAGGTGGTTATTTGAATATGGGATAAAGAGAAATTAGAATGGTTTCTAGCCTTTGGCACATCTAACAGAATGAAAGGGGATGCCATTTACAGAAATACAAAACACAGAAAGATTAGCTGAGGAGAAGAATCAGAGCAGAATCAGGTACAACATTTGAATTTGAAGTGCCTTTGAATTATCCAACTGGAGCTGCCAAGTAGTAATAGAATAGATAAATCTGGAGATCAAAAGAGAGGATGGGGCTAAAAGTAAAATTTTATGTAGCATCTGCAAAAAAGATAATTGAAGCTATGACAGAGAATTAGATTCTCTGGGGAGAAAGTATCGAGTGAAAAGATAAACAGGCATAAATTAACATGTAATGGGTGGGATTAAGAGAAGGACACTGAAATGGAGATAGAGAAGGTGCAGACAGAGATGCAGAATAAAAATTATTACAAGCCAAGAGAAGTCAATATTTCAATAAAGAGGGAGTGGTAAGCACTATTACATACGGCTAAGAGGAAAAAAAGACCCCCTCAAATTGTTGATAGTCGTTAGTGATTCATTGAAAACATTAGGAAGAGAGATTTTGATGAAGCGATAGGGCAGGAACCATACTGAAACAGTTCGAGGAGTTAGTGAGAGATGAGAAAATTGCGACAATAAACATTTTCTCAAATATTTGATGGTAAAGAGATAAAATGAGAGGCTAGCTGGAGGCATTATGGTTCAAAAAAGAATTTGCTTTTCTTTTTTTCCCATGACTTGAGAGATCTGAATAGAGAATTTAGTTACAAAATAAATGTTCACTCTGGAAGGAGAGAGACTGTAATTGCTAATGTATGCATGCTAAGTCACTTCGGTTGCGTCAAACTGTTTGTGATCCTATGGACTGTAGCCCACTAGGCTCCTCTGTCCATGGAATTCTCCAGGTAAGAATACTGGAGTGGGTTGCCATTTCCTCCTCCAGGGGATCTTCTCAGGGATCGAACCCTCGTCTCTTACGTCTCCTGCATTGGCAGGTGGGTTCTTGACCACTAGCACCACCTGGGAAGCCCAATTGCTAGTGTAAACTTTCCCAAAAAGTCAACAAGAAGAGGAATCTGAACAGCGGGGAAGGGGCTATCCTTAGCAAAGGGGCAACTTCTCTGTAGTGACCTAAGCTGAAGATGATGAAAAGGATCCAGATCAAGGCAGATCTGCAATGTTTGATGATAGGAAGATGGGGAAATTCCCTACTATGACTTTTATTTATTTATTGTTTTTTTGAAAATTCAGAACAGAATCATCAGTTGAGAATAAATGGGCAGGAAAAACTGGAAGTTAAGGAAAGTGGAGAATGGTGGGAGAATTCAGAGAAAGGTAGATTTAGGAAAAAGCAACAAAAATAGTAAGGTTGTCAGCTTTGTCATGTGGAACACATACTGGAGCCATGTGTTCTATTGTATTTTTTTCAGGAGCATATGACTTCCCAGATGCAGGCAGAGAAAGGGTCTAAATAACTGAGTTCTTCCAGGTTTGGAACTTGTCAGACATAAACACTGGGAAGAGAGAACGTCAAGTGGGTTTGGGGTATAAGCAAAAATGTTTAAAAAATGATCACAGTGAAATCTAAATTGGACAAGTGAACAGTGGAAGAAAGGAAATAATTAATGGACTGTGAAACAGCAGAGATGCTGTGCTCTACAAGACTCTTTGAAATTGAAGAAGGGTTGTATTCAGCCAACAAATATTTGTGCCAAGACTGGTATTCATAAAACAGAGGTAAATAAAATAGATGCTCTAAAATGAGTGCCTTCACAGAGTTCACATTCTAGGCTAGTGAGACAGTTAAATAAAATATATTGTGCATTGAATGGTGTAAGAGCTAGAGATGAAAATAAAACAGAGAAGGGACACAAAGAATGTGTGTGTAAGTTGTGTATGTTGGGCAGTGAGGATTGGTAGGCTGGATTATAAGAGTGTGACCAAAGAAACAGAAGTAATTGAAAATCAGGCAGAAAGGACTGAGGATAGTTGTTAAATAGGAAGATTTGAGAATGTAGTGTCATTGGAGATGGAACAGTTTTTGATGACAAGGTTCAAGGTGTGGCCCTAGGAATAGGTGCCTGAGGAGGAGTGAAGGTCCCTGGAGGTTGAGATCTAGGAACTAAGGATCCAGCATTTAAGTGAGTTGATGACAATATTGCAGAAGTTAAGATGAAGGTGAAATCTATTTTAGGCATCAATGTCAGGAAAGAATGAGTGGAACAAAGTAGAGAGATTCGGAAGTAGGGGGATAAAAACAAGATACCTGAGAGATGAAGATACAGCTGAATAAAGTGCTCTTCAGAGGAGAGGTTTCTCTGTCTTTTGACTACAAATTTGCTTAAGAAAACAACAATAGAGCAAAAGAGGTTGTCTGAACCAGAAATTGGAGCAATAGACTAATTTCCTAATTTGTAAATAGTACTAGGTCATGGTACTACGTCAATAGTACCATGCAAAGATGGACACAATAAAGGACAGAAATGACATGGATCTAAAAGATGCAGAAGACATTAAGAAGAGGTGGCAAGAATACACAGAAGAACTATACAAAAAAATCTTCACGACCCAGATAACCACAATGGTGTGATCACCCACCTAGTGCCAGACATCCTGGAATATGAAGTTACGTGGGCCTTAGGAAGCATCACTATGAACAGAGCTAGTGGAAGTGATAGAATTACAGTTGAGCTATTTCAAATCCTAAAAGATGACGCTGTGAAAGTGCTGCACTCGATATGTCAGCAAATTTGGAAAACTCAGTAGTGGCCACAGGACTGGAAAGGTCAGTTTTCATTCCAATGCCAAAGAAAGGCAATGCCAAAGAATGTTCAAACTACCACACAATTGCACTCATCTCACACACTAGTAACATAATGCTCAAAATTCTCCAAGCCAGGCTTCAACAGTACATGAACTGTGAACTTTCAGATGTTCAAACTGGTTTTAGAAAAGGCAGAGGAACCAGAGGTCAAATTGCCAACATCTGTTGGATCATCAAAAAAGCAAGAGAATTCCAGAAAAACATGTACTTCTGCTTTATTGACTATGCCAAAACCTTTGACTGTGGGGATCACAAGAAACTGTGGAAAATTCTTCAAGAGATGGGAATACCAGACCACCTGACCTGCCTCTTGAGAAACCTGAATGCAGGTCAGGAAGCAACAGTTAGAACTGGACATGGAACAACAGACTGGTTCCCAAATAGGGAAAGGAGTATGTCAAGGCTGTATATTGTCACCCTGCTTATTTAACTTATAAGCAGAGTACATCATGAGAAACACTGGGCTGAATGAAGCACAAGCTGGAATCAAGATTGCTGGGAGAAATATCAATAACCTCAGATATGCAGATGACACCACCTTTATGGCAGAAAGCGAAGAAGAACTAAAGAGCCTCTTGATGAAAGTGATAGAGGAGAGTGAAAAAGTTGGCTTAAAACTCAACATTCAGAAAACTAAGATCATGGCATCTAGTCCCATCACTTCATGGCAAATAGACGGAGAAACAGTGGAAACAGTGACAGACTTTATTTTGGGAGCTCCAAAATCACTGCAGATGGTGAAATTAAAAGACGCTTACTCCTTGGAAGGAAATTTATGACCAACCTAGACAGCATATTAAAAAGCAGAGACATTGCTTTGCCAACAAATGTCCATCTAGTCCAGGCTATGGTTTTTCCAGTAGTCATGTGTGGATGTGAGAGTTGGACTATAAAGAAAGCTGAGCACCGAAGAACTGATGCTTTTGAACTGTGGTGTCAGAGAAGACTTGAGAGCCCCTTGGACTGCAAGGAGATCCAACCAGTCCATCCTAAAGGAAATCAGTCCTGAATATTCATTGGAAGGACTGTGAAGCTGAAACTCCTATACTTTGACCATCTGATGCGAAGAACTGACTCACTGGAAAAGAGATACTGGGAAAGATTGAAGGCAGGAGAAGGGGACGACAGAGGTGAGATGGTTGTATGGCATCACCGACTCAATGGACATGAGTTTGAGCAAGCTCTGGGAGTTGGTGGTGGACAGGGAGGCCTGGCGTGCTGCAGTCCATGGGGTTGTAAACAGTTGGACATGACTGAGTGACTGAACTGAACTGAACTATGTCAATCTCATTATATTAAATGAAATAATGTATAGAAAGTGTTTAGCATTGTTTTTCATAATAAACACTCAATATAATAATTTTTATTATCATTGGTTATTTAGGTCAACTGATTCTGTGATAAAATTCATGTTACTTTTTTGTCTCTGGTAAACATATAGGCCCAAATTAGAAATTATTAATGGAAACCTTCCTTTTACAGTGTTGACCTTGACTTTGGACTTACCTTACATGCATCTACTTTTCCTTCCATGAATCCAGCACATAACATTCCTGAAGTTATCATGCCATCATATACATCCTTTCTGTTACACACTTCAGTGCTTATGGTTTCTACCCTGGCTTGCCGTAGTTTATTTTGTGTTGGTCCTATTACACGAACAAATGAAAAAACAAAAAACGTGTTCTTTGAACACAGCTATATCTAAGACTCAGAAGACACATGAATTGTATATTCTTAGGAGTAAAAGCATTAGATTTTTTATTATTAATGATTGCCTAATTTTATTTTCTGTGGCATAAATGTCTACATGCAAGGAAAGAATACACATATATGTGGTGGTGGTGGTTTAGTTGCTAAGTTGTGTCCAACTCTTGCGTATTTGTGGACCTTCAAAAGTTCTTGGAACCCTCAAAACTACACACAATATTTTGTGTATATGACTTTTTTTCATGAGGAGAGAGTTCATCACACTGATCTTGTCCAACTTCACATTTTTCCACATAAGGAAGCTGAGGCTCAGAGAAGTTCATTGATTTTCCAAAATCTACTCAAGTATAAACCAGGATACAAACTGCACAGGTCTGTCTGCCCTGCTCTATGCTATACAGTGTTATTTCAGAATGTCTCAAAGCATGAGAAACAAAGCAAATGCTGAAGATATACCAGCAATATGACTCCAGCAAAGAAGAAGGCCAGGGGTTAGGAGGAAAAAATACTGCACAAGTTAGTCTCAAAACATTCACAAACCACTTCCATGTTTATGACCATTGCATATCCTCATTAAAATTAGGAAGAATTTAAACCAAAAAAAAAAAAAAAGCATATGAAGTATACACTAGCCAGGAGTGTTTCTATCTGGCAAATATACAATTTGTAGTAATTTACTTCCCTGTACTCCTACAGCATTTTTTTCCTTCTTAGAGTACCCAAAACAGTCTGTTCATCTTATCCATGTTATTGACCTCTCCCCTTCCCCACGACTGCCCCAAATAATTGTGAACTCCTCAAGGATAGGTATGTGACTCCTTTTACTTTTTTACTTTAACACATAGCACCTTGTTCTTCTCAGAGTCATACTTTCCTTCTCCAGAGTATCTTCCTGACCCAGGGATGGAACCTGGGTCTCCTGCACTGCAGGCAGATTCTTTACCATCTGAGCCACCAGGGAAGCTCATACACATTAGAAGCATGAACATTTTAATGAAAAGTCTAAAGAGGTATCTCCTAGATGGCACATTAGATCCCAAGATAAATTTGTACCAAGTAAATTGCATTGAACAACTCACCGTCATCTACAATGGATCCAAACCCTGTGACAAATACACCTGTTTTAGGTGGCAACTTTAAGGATGAATCTGGGAGGCAAACTCTCTGAACTACATTTGAAAACTCAACTCGAGTAGCGAGCTGAGCCAAAGCGACATCATTTTCGTTTGTTTCTTTACGGTAATTTTCATGAATGATAATTTTCGTCAAACTTCGTTGCACTGTGGGTGGTGTTATAGTTATACCAAAAGTAACGATCCATCTATTTGGGTCTTTATTCCTGCAAAAAAATAAAGAATAACATTTGTGATACTTAACTGGATCCTTTAAAAACAGTTGAGACAGTATTCTCCCCAACTATTGGAATTATGTCCCTGAAAAATTCTTATAGCGAGAGAATTTGCAATTTATGGCCTTATGTAAAAAAGAGGTTAAAATACTGATGATACAAGTGAGAGTAGTAGGAAAGTTCTTAAAATATTTCACAAGCTCTAAAATTTAAAAGAATACAATAACTAAGTGGAATTCCATGCTGCAGTTGGAATAATAATAATAGGTACTATACAATTAGTTTCTAACACTTTAATTCCCTGTTCATTAGAAACTCTTCAAATTTGATTTTTTCTATAATTTCAGTGAAGTATATAGAAATTAATTTTGATCTGTTTTGGACGTTATCACCCTAACAGGCATTTCCTTCTGTATGAGACATTCTCTCTATTATTTTATGATTTAACGTGTTGACTCTTGTTTACTGGGTCTTAACTTGATCTTTGATTCAAAGTATAATTTATCTTCTTCACAAACTCTCATGTGTATACAGGATTATTTCTTCACCCAGTGCCCATACCCTGCCCCAATACTCAAGGGCTAAAAGCAGCCTTAACTCGTTGTGTTGTTAGAGCTCCCACTACCCTTTCATCTGCCCTGGCCAGTCCCTGTTACTATTTTTGAGGCTCTCCCTTAACACAGATGCTTTTCTCTACCATGAGATTATACTACAAGCAAATTCTGCATCCTTCTATCATCTCTTTACTCCCTGCTCTATCTTAAATCTCAGTTCCCTCTTTGTCTAATCAGCCCTTTCAAGAATGACTAAAATATACAGAAACTTGAATTCTCTATGTAAAGGAAAATTATGTAAAAGGAAATTACACATAAGAGAATTCAAAAAGGGAATTGCCCTGTTCATGCAGGATTACTGTGTTGGTGAATCATAAAGTTTTAAGTGTAATGAAAAACCTGAAAGATCAGTGGTTTTCAAAGTACTCTGCACTGCCCCAGGGATGAGCAGGCAGAGCCTAGGGGCCAAGGGATTGGGGTATGGGGAGGGCTCCTCTCTCAGCTGCTCTACTTATTTACACTTTAAAGGAAGGTTTAATTCAAAGCAGAAATCTTAAGGAGGAAGCATTCATTTGAAAACTAGAATTTTGGAAGCTACGAAGACTTATGTTGCTTCAGTCCTTAAGGATCTTGTAAACCAATTGAGCAGACAAAACAGAAATACCTCTCTCTTCATGCACGAAAAACCAGAAAGGGAGACTCGAGTAATAGGTGCAGTTCAGCATGCTTTGCAGATAAGAACACTGAGATTCAGAAATTAAATGACTTGGCTAGTTATGTGATGTATTCAGCTGGTTAGTGTCTGAGACAGATGGCCCAGGTCTCATGATATCCTGTCAAGAACTTTTCCTTATATACATTTGTTTCACAAAGACTGGGATCATTTTTCATGGGAATAAAGGTACTAACATTTGTCTTAAATATGATTTTAAAAATATAGTATTTCTGTAGAAAAAAACATAAAAATTTTAAAAGTAGTTGGATAATTGTGATATTGTCTTCAAAGGACCCTTATTTTTCCTTCACAATAGTACACTTCATTATGCAATTATATGAAATTATATCACATGCAAAATTGATCCCTTCCTCTCCAGGATCACTACCATTTCAAACTCTTTATTATTATTGGCGTAAAATATGCTATCACATTTCTCATATTGAAAAACAAAATTCCTCCTTAGAATCCACAGCCACCCTGGATGATCAAATTCTCTGCTCCCATTCATTTAAAACCTCCTTGAAAGTGGGGTCTAAACTCACTACATCCAAACCTTATCTTCCTTTTCTCTCTTGAATTCATTCCCATCCCTATCACATCATCACAATTTCTTTTACCAAGATCACCAGTTATCTCTGTTTTATCAAACTCAATAGCCAGTCCCTCTATATGTCTGCCCACAGAGAGAAATGGCACTGGACCTGCTAGAACATGTATCTCAGTCTATATAGCTTGTATTCTTCACTAAATAGTTAAGGACTTTACATTCTGAGCATATTTCTTTTTAATTTATGTAAGAAAATATCTGTTATAAATTTAAAAAATGTATGAAGAATGAGGACTACATGAGCATGAAAAAACCAGAAAGCCTTGAAAAGTTAGTGAAACTCAAATTTACCTAAGCATGATGATATTAGTGAGGTTGTAAGTACGTACATGTGCGTCCCTTTTCTCTTTTTTCCTGACACAGTGACAATCACCTTAAATCCATTAGGTCATTCTCATTACACATCTGCTCCATAAATAAAGGTGTAGGCATCTTAGAACAATTTGGGTGTTACCCTTAGAAGGATGATCAAGCACCACCTAGACTCACCAAGGATAGTTTCTTCTGAAAGGGTGTGTGAACAGTGTCATTGGCCAGGACTTTATTCAGAACTTTTGTCTTTTGAGGGTTTAAAAGGAAAAACTCTCTGTACCCTGATGTTGAAACCTCAGGTAACAAAGATAGTGTGTCCCTCATCTTGGGCAATAGTGTGTCTGTATGTGTCTGTGTATGTGAAGTGATATAGCTGAGTGTTAAGAGTTACAACCATGAAAGCCCAAGCAGAGAGCTCTTTTCAGGTTTTATATGACCCATCTTCCATACTGTGAGGGCAGTGATAGAGGTTGGTAGAACTCTCCCACCATCCATACACCTCTCTAGTCCAGAAAACCCCACGTGAAATGAAATGAAAGTCGCTAAGTCGTGTCCAACTCTTTGTGACCCCATGGACTATACAGTCTGTGGAATTTTCCAGGCCAGAATAGTGGAGTGGGTGGCCTTTCTGTTCTCCAGGGGATCTTCTCAACTTAGGGATTGAACCCAGGTCTCTTGCATTGCAGGTGGATTCTTTACCAGCCCCCATGGTTCTTGGATAATTGGAAGGGAGAGCTTCAAAAATGATACCTTTGATTTTTTTTTTTCCTATAAGTGGTGGTGGAAGTTGATAGTTGGAGGATAGATGAAATAATTTTTTAAAAGTGAAAGTGGCTGAATTTTCCTTATTTCCTTTAAAATAATTTACGATGTAGTAGAAAAAGATCACATAATTTCATGATGCTACATACAAGGAAACAGATGGTATGAGCCACAAGAATGGCTCTTTGGTTTGGTTTGCACCAAACCAAACATGATATACATTGAGAGAAGGGTGAGGGGATGAGTTCGATTGGGGCATGGAGCAACCATAATGAATTTAGGGTATAGCGTCCATCCAGAGCAGAGTAAAGGATAATTTGGTGAGACTGGACTCTTCCCAGGCACTAAATTAATGGTAATTAATAACTGACTAAGCAAGACTCACAAGAGCTCTAATAAACTTACTTGCGGAAGCAGTGAGCTGCTGTGAGCAGCCACGTGTTACTGATGAGGCTGGCTCCACACTGATGGCCAGCCCCTATGAGCTGGAGGCTGGCCTGCCATGGCCACTCCCCTTCCAGAGCTGCTTCACTTCCTTGGACAATTCTTCCAGTAGATGCAAATGCTGGTAATGGCGTGTATGAAGGTGTCATCCTTATTCCACAGCCTGTCACAGAAACAAGTGTTACCTTGCTTTCATGAAAACAAGGGGAAAAAAGCACATTCTGATTTGCATTGGGTGCAGATGCTTAGACCGTCCATTGAACCTGCTGCTCTTTAACACATTTCTAGCACTCAGTCTCTGGGGTTATTCTCTAGGGGTGCTCCTATTCCCCGAGAGGTTCAAAAGAAATATTTACCAACATTTCAAGGCGTCCAAACCAGCATTATCTTCTGCCTTTATACTGAGCATATACAGATGAATGTATAGATAAGAAGATAGAGAATTTAAGAGCATAAAAATGTGTCGATCCTCTGCTGAGAGTTTTCGATACACGTGTAGCAAAAACTTTTCAAATAAGAAAACTCAGCCTGGGAAAAAGAACATAAATTACTGGAGGTAACACAGCTGGTAAGAGATAGAGTTGGATATTGGAAGGATTTAGAAGGATCTATGTCAAAATTTATATTCTTACTACCAAGAGAGTGCAACACTGAATGTCAGCCATGATTCTGCCTTGACATAAATCTGTACATTGTCTTTGAAAAGCCCTAAATTTTAACCATCTTAAATATTAAGACTATCTTGCTTTTCTAAAATTTAAGAAGACTAGTTTTTTTTTTTAACATATTCTGATTCCCTGATAACAAATTCTCAGTTGATTAGACTTCAACCCTAAATAATACCTGAAAATGTATTAGTTATTAATGTGACTTTTAATTATTGTTTATATTTTTATTAGCAATACACTTTTTAAAAAATAAGTTTTATTCAGAAACAGATTAAAAAATAGTTGCCTGAAATCACATTTATAAATTTATCATAATTCCCCCAGGCTCCTCCGTCCATAGGGTTTCCCAGGCAAGAGTACTGGAGTGGGGTGCCATTGCCTTCTCCGACTTTAGCTTAAGGTGACTATAAAATTGAACATGTAGAGTTTCTCCATTAACATGGTGCCACATCAGTAGAGTCTAATGCTTCCTCTCCTAATTTCCCCTAAAAGTAAACATGAAGGTAATAATAATAAAAATAATATCTACTAGTTATGATCCAGACCCTGTACATAGTGTTACATACACTTACCCTAATTTTAACGACTCTGTTATTATCTCTCTATGTTATTAGATGTTATTATCCTCAGACTGAAGATGAAAATTTTGAGTCTATGGTATTACTCAAAGGCAAAAGGAACAAAATCACCAAAAATTAAAGAAAGATAAGAAAAAAATATATACATTCTGGAGGTAATTTTCAGTAACTGCAGTATTCAATGGGTTGGTTTAAAAAACAACTTCTTGGACTGCCCAACCTATTTCTTTGAACCAGAACTGTGTGGAGAACCCCGACAATTCTGACAAAGACACTGATATTGTGATTTTCCACACCAGAAATAAAGCTATAACTCACCAGTCCCTCGCCAAACAGAAGCTATAGTTTGAACCTTCCAGTTGTGACCCATCAACACTTTTCTCTATGTATGTATTCAGAAGCCACAATGCCTGCACACCATCCTATCTAGGAACATAGGAAAGGTGAAAAGGTCTATGAAAGTGTGGTTATATCATGCAAAGGTCTGAATGTGTACTCCCCAAATTTATAGTTGAAATCCCCAACCCTTAAAGGTGGTGGTATTAGTAGGTGCAGCCTTCCAGAAGTGCTTAAGCCATGAGAGTAGAGCTCTCATGAATGGGTCAGTACCTTATAGAACAGCCTGCAGAGGAATCCCTAGCTCCTCCCACCACTTGACTGTGCAGCAAGAAGTCTATGAGTAGGAAGTGGGTCCTCGCCTCACAACAGTCTCGGACTTCTAGCCTCCAGAACTATTAGCAATATATTTCTGCTGTTTATACACTACCCAGTCTATGGTAGGTATTTTTTTATAGCACTGTGATTGGACTTATGAAAAGCAGTTTAAACAGAGAAAGACAGAGCACTGGCACCAGTGAATGCTGGAGCTGGTGGTGCCCTAAAGTGGGTGGTTGATGTAGTTTTCATATACTCTGTTTTTACAACCCAAATTTAATCCTGCGTCTAACTGTATGGCATGGTTAAGAACCTCTAAATCAGATGATATATAAACTTAGAAGACAGGCATATAACTGAAAATTTTCCTGAGAAATTTTTAGAACATGTGCTTGGTATCAGCAAAGATATTCAAGAAAATATGACCTTAATAAAATAAGGTAGCCAAACATAAGGGAAAAATATACTCTGATAAGAGTACACACAACAAAAGATTTGTATGTCAATCAAGAAAATTCGAGAAATCACAGAAATGTCATAACAGATAATAAATCCATATAGAAGAAGAGAAAATATGACACCAGACATCTGAGGTAAGTGGTTGTCGGGAGTGTAGATCTGATGAGATCTTTCATAATGCACTGAAGCTGAACTGGAACTAGAAATAATGATTGTCATGGAGTGCAGTAAATGGATATTCAGATAATAAATCATTTGTGTTCCTGATTAAGAAAAAAAACAATCAAAACAGAGTCAATCATCAGATTTATAAAGGAAGAATATTTTTCTAGGATGAGAAAAAACAGTGTACAAGTTGAAAATCTCATAGTGTCCCAGGAAAGGTTCAGTGTCAAATACACATCTAGATCTCTTGACAAAAAAAAAAAAAATGTTATAGGATTAAGATTTCCTACCTTCTTCCAGGAACCAAAAAGATAACCTAAAAGAATAAAAATCACACCAGCCTTAGACTTCTGCTCTATAACAAAACACTAGAAGAAAGTGGAATGATATGTATACAGTTATTTGAGAAAATTTATGATCCAAGAATTTATAAAACGTTAAGATAAAGACAATGGAAAGAGATTCTGATATATGCAACTTCTCAAAAATACACCATCTATGTAGTTGTCTTATTTAAAAATAACTTAAAGATACAGTTTAGCAAGCAAAAAGGTGAATCTAAATCAAGACTCAAGAAAGGGAAATAGTAAAAGTATAACAAGAGACTTTGATCCTGAAGCTGAAGTTCCGATACTCTGGCCACCTGATGTGAAGAGTTGACTCACTGGAAAAGACCCTGATGCTGGGAAAGATTGAACGCAGGAGGAGAAGGGGACGACAGAGGATGAGATGGTTAGATAGCATCACTGACTCAATAGACACAAATCTGAGCAAAGTCTGGGAGACAATGAAGGACAAAGAAGCCTGGCATGCTTCTATCCTTTGGGTCACAAAGAATCAGACATGGTTTAGTGACTGAATGACAACCAAGCAAGAGACTTTAGTGATGGGTAAATAACTGTGACTGTTGGGATAAAATGGAACAAATTGTTTTGAAAAAGATTATTAATAGAGTATGTAAAGTTTATGCTGGTGCTTAGTCATGTCTGACTCCTTGCAACTTCATGGACTGTAGCCCGCCAGCTCCTCTGTCCATGGGATTATCCAGGCAAGAATACTGGAATGGTTTGCCATTTCCTTTTCAGGGGGATCTTCCTGACCCAGGGATCGAGCCTGTATCTCTTGTGTCTCCTGCATTGGCAGGTGGATTCTTTACCTCTGAGTCACCTGGGAAGTCCATGTAAAGATTAGTGATAAGTAAAATGTGAAGTTGGTCTTCCCAGGTGGCGCTAGTGGTAAAGAATCCACCTGCCAAAGCAGGAGACATAAGAGATGCAGGTTTCATCCCTGGGCCGGGAAGATCTCCTGGCGAAGGGCATGGTAACCCACTCCAGTATTCTTGTCTGGGGAATCCCATGCATGGACAAAGGAACCTGGCGGGCTATGGTCCATAGGGTCGCAAAGAGTTGGACACAACTAATGCAACTTAGCACACGTGCATGCAAGATGTTAGAAATATAGTTACATATGTTATGTATGTAATATCAAGAATACTATGTAATTTTTTACCACATTCTGTAAGTCAAAATGCTAAAAATTGTATTTGGTGTAAATGTATCAATTTAAATGTCTTAAAATTCAACAAATAAAACATAATAAAAAGATTAAGTGATTTACAAACAGAAAAAAGAGCTTGGTATTACTGTTATGATCATTTTGAAATACATACAGATATCAAATAATTATACATTGTATGTTCAAAACTAATACAATGTTATATCAATTATACCTCATAAAAGAATGTGGTAAATTCTACTTGTAACTTTCTGGGCTTTTATTAATTATCTTTGCTATGAAATAGTTAATCATGGGCTTTGGAACTTACGACTGTTGAGAAAATTCCTCATCTTTTTCATGTCAATAGCTGGAATAAACAAAACATGAATTAGTTGGTGGAAGTGTATGTTCCTATTTTCATGTGATTTTGTTCAAATGGTTACTATAAAATGCTTATTGCCCAAAGAATCCATATAAGATATTTTTTGTAACCAAGAAGTATATAAATAACCCTCTATTCTGATTTGGTTCAAAATGTATAATTTTACTCTAAAAAGGTAGCATTTTGTTTTCTGATTTTTGCTAAGAAACCAAAAAACAGAAGTTAGGAAATTAAGCAAGAATGATTAGGATAAATGTCCATGCTTGCTTTCTTTGGGAGCTCCAGTAAAACTAAGGGAAACAACCTCTATTCCCATCACAACTGGTGTTCACTGTAGCAGTTGGACTAGCCTATGTGTGTTAGGCATATGCCTGGAAGTCAGGTTGATAGGCATCCCAGGTCCCTCACAGACCAATTCCCAGGCCTTTGTCTACAAAGGCTGGGAACCCAGTCATTGCAGATTGATGGCCTCTCTCACTGAGGATGACTCTCACAGTGAATACGGTGGAAGTCTGCAGGGACTGGAGGCATGAAGGTCTCTTGTATACAGCAAGCCCCTATCTCTCCCTCCACTTTATGTCTCCCTTCTGTGACACCTTTTCCCCTTCAAACTTATCTTAGTGTTCCTTTATAGTCAGTTTCATGTGATTGGGATGATTTGGTATTTGTTTTGTTTATTTGTTAGAAAGTAGGAAAGTATATCATATTTTCCTCAGGAATACTGACTTTCCTATAAGAGGAATGTGAGCCCCAAATCCTATTAGAAGTTTCCTGGACATTTTACTTCTCTTTATTTAATGTGAGATTTCTATGTAGCAGAAGAAAATCTATGTGGTAGAATTTTGGTTATCAAGGATGGTCATAGAATATCACTTAATATTAAAACAACCTTTATAATAAAAAGTCAGTATACATGACCAGGAAGACTGAAAAATGATTTTTTAACCTGTAAAATAAGAAACTCTACAATTTTAATTTATGGTGGGTGTTTTACTTTAGCTTATATAATCATGTGTTAGGCACAATTATATTACCAGGAATTGAGATTTAGCTTGAGATTGCCATTTACAGAGTGCTGGAAAATGCCATGTTTTTCTTTGAAATATAATTGATTTAAAAATAAAGGTGGATACCATATTCTTCATCATTTCTAATTACTCTATGAAGAAGCTATCACTATAGTGCATGGGGATTCTATCAAAATGTATTTAAAGGATTTTCCTGATTTTCTAACAACAGAGAAATTAACTTTAGACAGTCTGTTTTTTAAATTCATAGTTGTTGGGAGGGGAAAAGACTCAAGATCTAAAGGACAAGCCTTATTTTTTGGTATTAAATCAGAAGTAACTGCACTTGGAAATACTTAATTAGAAACAATGAACAGAGTTGGAATACCTAATGCCTGTGAGACATATGCTAGAGTTCAGGGGGAGGAATAAGAAAATAAAAAGACACGGTTCCTGATCTTGGTACTTGTAGACTTATTTGAAATACATTATTTTACTTTCTCTAATTTTGTGCTGGTACAGAAAAACAGAAATTTCTGTCAGTTTGGATTCCAACTGGCTGTGAGGCAGTTTTAGTTTTACTTTCGTAACCTTCTTGAGCTCCATTTTTTTCTACTTTTGGGAGAAAATGAAATGACAACTTTCCTGAGTTTGTATTGTGAAAAATCTGTGAGGAGATGACTAAGAAATTGTTTTAAATTGGAAATAAGCTAGAGAGAGCCTCTTCATGGTTCATGTTAATATTTCTTCCAACAGGCTTCAACCTTCATAAAGATTCTGTTTCTTTGATAGTATGGAAGCTAACTCCCAGAACTGGCCTCTGGGAGTCACAATATCTGTGCTTAGAAATTAGAAATTAGAAATATCTGTGCCCCAAGCCCCCCACCAACGCTTGCAAGTCCCACATCTGATAACTTCCTTGAGTCTAGCTTCCTTAAAATGGTGCAATTAATGCCTACCCTTTCATGCTTTTGAAAATATCCAACATGAAAATTCATATACATGGGTGAATTAAAAACCCACAGTGATGCCCAAGTTAAATATGAAAAAACAATCATAAAACTAGACTTTACCTCATAGTGAATTTTTATTTTAGTTTTAATCCACACTGACATACATTCATCAAGGGTGAATTCTTGAAATGAGAGAATACATTGACCTGAATTCTTATGAAAAATAAAAAGAGGATTGTGAAGGGAGGGAACCACAAAGATGGTAAAAGGACTTACACGTGAGTGTAAATGATGGTTTGTGTATAGTCAAAGGCGTCGATTCTCTCTTCAGACTTTGATACAGAATCCTTTCAATTTTTTTCCTGACTTGCTCAGCACTATCAGTAGATGGGAATTGAAACAGAAGCACCATAAGAATCTTCATACCGCTTTGATCTGGACTAAAGAGGAAAAAGCAGATAGAGGTAATCATAATAATAAAGTCAATTCTCTAACCAGGAACTATTTTTACACATTAAGATTCACACTAGATTTAAAGAAACATAGTGAGTGGCATGTGTGCATATCAGATTTTTAAATTATCTCTAGGAATACCAGCTAAGATAAAGAGCTGGAAAAAAAATTATTCTTGCCTCAAACTTAGCTCACCATCTAGCTGTGAGATAATTTTAGTTTCATAACCTTTTTGAACTTCAAAAAGAGGAGGTTGTGGGAGGAGGAGAAGTTCATGAAATCATGCTTTACACATGCACTTAAATGATTTGCTTTTTAAGGGATTCTGAACCAAATTGTAACCAAGGTCATTATTCCTCAGTTGTGGTGTGGCGAAGACAATGCTTTGTATTCACCAAACCCTTCTTCTAAGCTTTGCCTTCTAAGCAAGAGGTAAATTTCATTTCCTAGCCTTCCTTGCAGTTTATTGAAACTCTCCAGTGAATCCCAGACAGCGAAATGTGGGCGGAAATGATGTACCCTGCTCCCAGACCTGGCCCTGGAAGGCCTCCTGTGCCATCCTCCATGCTTCCGCTCTTCCCTTATTTGCCAACCAGAGATTCAGTGTGCAAGTCCATTCCGCAGTCCCAATCATTCCTACATCCGCTTCTGCCACTTCTGTTTGGACTGTACCATGGAAATTAGATAGATCTTTATTGTGGCATTGTCATTTTGGGTCTTAGTAGTCAGTTAATATGAGTTTGACACATGGATGATTCAAGAAAGCAATTATAAAAGGAGATCATTTGATAAGTTCAAATATAAAAATTTACAATAATGTGCAGAGGTTTGTAAACCCTCTAGTTACATTTTGAGAACAAATTTAATTTGAAATATACAAAAAATGAAGGAAGGAAGGAGAGTAGAAAGGGGGAAAGGGTTAGAAAAAGACATGGGCTCCTGACCATATGTATATTTACCATCAAGAAGTGAAGTAAATAAGTATTACAAATATATATGTGTATATACATATATATGTGTATATGCATGTTATCATATGAGTATATATATATATATATATTAATATATAGATACACATGTTGTTTAGCTACTAAGTTGTGTCTGACTCTTTGCAATCCCATGGTCTGTAGCCTGCCAAGCTCCTCTGTTCATGGGATTTTCCAGGCAAGAATAGTGGAGTAGGTTGCCATTTCCTTCTTCAGGGCGTCTTCCCGACTCAGGGATCAAATCTGAGTGTCCCGCCTTGCGGGTCGATTCTTTATCAATGCACCACCTCTGAAGCTCTTGTGTATAAATATCTTTGTGTGTATACTGATTGATGTCCACAATAAAATTTTAAAAATTTCATCAATTTTTATCAAAGCTGATGGAAAACAAGATATATTATTCCAGTAAATGCCAAGCCTTTTGGACATTCTATTAAAATATTTTCAGGATAAATTCTAGTAACTTATTTTAGTCTCTGATAATGCATATCTTCAATTTATATATATTGCCTTTTATCAGAACAAAGAGTGAAAAGGCATTAGAAATAAAATAATGCAGGAGCATTAGAGGAAAAATCTTATTGAAGAGAAAATCATAGTCTGATTTTTGGGTAGGGTTAAAGTGAGGATAATCAAAAAGGGGCTGCCTTTGTGTGCTAAGTCACTTCAGTGGTGTCTAACTCTTTGAGACCCTAAGATTATAGCCCACCAGAATACCAGAGTGAGTTGCCATGCCCTCCTCCAGGGGATCTTTCCAATCCAGGGATCGAGATCATGTCTCCTGCATCTCCTTCATTGGCAGGCAGATTCTTTACTACTGCTGCCACCTGGGAAGCCCCAAGACAAGTTTACATACCTTAATTTGATAACATGAGATGTGATAAACCGACCCCTCTCCAGAATGTTGAAATATCCTGGACATCTGAATAGAAAAAAATTTTAAGTGTTAATCCTAAGAAAAGTGTTACTTCTCATCTTATCTAGAGACTTATGGAAAAGTTAAGGGTGCTGGTTTATTCCCAGACTTGTGAACTGGCTATCTGCAATGGTAAGACTTCAACCAAGTTTTAATCCTTGTAAAACTGAACAACCTTATCATAATAGTTTGATTCTGCTGTAAAATGATGTAACAGAGTTATGTACATTGTAGAGTTGCTTTGAGGATTAAAAGGAACAGTGTATACCACATGTCACACATTGCCTGATATACTAAACACTATTCATAATGTTCATTTTGATTGTCAAATAATTTAAACTATTGGTGCTATTTTTCAAGGCAGCATTCCTCACTTTTAAGAAAACCTACCGTATATTTGCCTCATTCTCTAATACGGCATTCTAGTCTACTATTGATATCAATTTGCTCATTTCTTACATGAATATCCCTTACGAGAGCATTTGACATAATATGTATCAACATCTGTCATGTGACTCTGACACCCTCACTTTTTAATCATCTCTTTGGCAGGTCTATATTTCATCACACTTCATACTGTCAGCATTTTATTATTTGGCTTTTCTAGTCTGAACCATTGAAGGATTTTGGATATTCCATGAAATTATCTCCTAAAAGGTACCTGATTCCCAAAAGAGTATTGAGGCACTGCCTGAAAAGATTAAAAAATACACCAGAGTGAGAGTCAAAATTCAGAAATTGCAAGTCCACGTAAGTTTACGTAGGGCCCAGTTCTATGGTAAATCTTGCCCCCTTTGGGAAGAGGGATATTGGTTCCCTCGCCCAATAGATTCTTCCTTCTCCTTGATTCCTCTAAATTAATAACAGGGCTCAGTAGATTTTACCTTGTTAAATACTGAATCTCCCTCTCTTCTTTCCATCCCACATCTGTGGTCTAAAATCAGCTCCTTCAAAACCTGTGTTCAGGCTTTTGCAGTGGTCCCCTCACTGGCACCTTTATGTGGTTCAACTCTGTCTTTCCTCCCGTACTTGTTACCCAACAAGCCAGCAGCCAGGATGATATCTCTAAAGCACAAGTCTGAGTATATTACACTCCTGCTTGAAACCCAGTGTCTCTTAGTATGAGCTCCACAGTCTTAACTCTTCATGGGCCTTGTTGTTGTTGCTGTTTAGTCACTCAGTTGTATCTGACTCTTTGAGACCCCATGGACTGCAGCATGCCAGGCTTCACTGTTCTTCACTGTCTCCCAGAGTTTACTCAGATTCATGTCCACTGAGTCGGTGATACCATCCAACCATCTCATCCTCTGTCGTTCCTTTCGCTTTCTGCCTTCAATCTCTCCCAGCATCAGGGTCTTCTCTAATGAGTTAGTTCTTCACATCAGGTGGCCAAAGGATTGGAACTTCAGCTTCAGCATCAGTCCTTCCAATGAATATTCAGGGTTAATTTTCTTTAGGATTGACTGGTTTGATCTCCTTGCAGTCCAAGGGACTCTCAAGAGTCTTCTACAGCACTACAGTTCAAAGGCATCAATTCTTTGGCCCTCAGCCATCTTTATGGTCCAACTCTTACATCTGTATATAACTACTGGAAAAACCACAGCTTTGATTATATGGACTTTTGTCAGCAAAGTGATGTCTCTGCTTTTTAATACAGTGTCTAGGTTTGTTGTAGCTTTTCTTCCAAGGAGCAAGCAACTTCTAGTTTTATAGCTGCAGTCACTGTCGACAGTGATTTTTGGGGCCCAAGAAAATAAAGACTGTTACTGTTTCCGTTTTTTCTCCATCTAATTGTCATAAAGTTATGGGACTGCATGCCATGATCTTACTGTCTGAATGTTGAATTTTAAGCCAGCTTTCTCATTACCCTCTTTTATCCTCACCAAGAAATTCTTTAGTTCTTCTTTGCATTCTGCCATTAGAGTGGTATCATCTGCATATCATGGGCCTTTTTTAATCCTATCCCTATTATCTTATCTATTACCTGTTCTTTCCTAATCTCACTGGCCTGGTTCACACCTTTACAATTTTGCACATGCATTTTCCTCTTCCTTCAGGATACTTTTTTGTTCAGGTAAGTTTCTTCAATGGCAATAATGGTATTCTCCAGTGACAACTAACTTGTCTTTGACTTGCCTTTCTCAAACAAAATTAAATTCTCCTTTTCATGGCAAATAGATGGAGAAACAGTGGAAACAGTGGCAGACTTTATTTTCTGGGGCTCCAAAATCACTGCAGTTGGTGACTGCAGCCATGAAACTAAAAGACGCTTACTCCTTGGAAGGAAATTTATGACCAACCTAGACAGTATATTAAAAAGCAGAGACATCGCTTTGCCAACAAATGTCCATCTAGCCCAGGCTATGGTTTTTCCAGTAGTCATATATGGATGTGAGAGTTGGACTATAAGGAAAGCTGAGCGCTAAAGAATTGATGCTTTTGAACTATGGTTTTGGAGAAGACTCTTGAGAGTCCCTTGGACTGCAAGGAGATCCAACCAGTCCATCCTAAAGGAAATCAGTCCTGAATATTCATTGGAAGGACTGATGCTGGAGCTGAAACTCCAATACTTTGGTCACCTGATGCGAAGAGCTGACTCGTTGGAAAAGACCTTGATGCTGGGAAAAATTGAAGGCAAGAGGAGAAGTGTGCGACAGAGGATGAGATGGCTGGATGGCATCACCGACTTAATGGACATGAGTTTGGGTAAACTCTGGGAGTTGGTGTTGGACAGGGAGGCCTGGCGAGCTGCAGTCCATGGGGTTGCAAAGAGTTGGACATGACTGAGACTGAACTGAACTGAACTGAAACCTAAGAATAGATTACTAGAGGCTACTCCATTTTAAACAAGATAATGACTAAGCCCATTTGTTGTGGTTCAGTCGCTAAGTCATACCCGACTCTTTGCTACCCCATGGAGTACAGTAGGCCAGGCTTCTCTGTCATTTACTGTCTCCAACAGATTGCCCAAATTCATGTCCATTGAGTTGATGATGTTATCCAACCGTCTCATCCTCAGTTGCCCCCTTCTCCTGCCCTCAATCTGGTAAAATGAAAAATAAAACATTTTCCTTAAAGTCAGACAAAACTATAGTCCTAGGTGTGAACTCCAGGATCAAAATCAGAATAGCATAATTGAAAAAATATGTGTGGCTCTAACTAAAAGTACACGCGGTAACTAAAAGTTACTGTCTTTGGCAAGCTTGAGCTTGTGCCTTCCCTCTGGCTGGGAACTGCATGCAGATTAGATACTTATGGAAGATTAGTAGTTACTGGTGAGTACTAGGAAATCCCTTTCTGGGTCCACCCATGAAAGTAATCAGACAAGTTCTGCAGATACCCTGCTTCTTTCAGGGGAAGAGCTACCAGCAGAGGACAAACATACGCACACACAAAACAACCAAACAAAAAAACATTCCCCTCCCAAACTGCACCAGACTGTTTTCCTCTCCAAGGAAACTTTCTGCTAGCTCAAAGAGATTTTTACTTCCTCTGAACCCCTAAAATACTGATTGTTTGAGTCAATATTTTGCAATGTGGCAGCTCTAGTATTATCATTTCAATCTTGTAAGCTCTTATATGTCATATCATTTACTACATAAATTTTCTTTTTCTATTATTGTTCATGTCTAAACTTCCACATATAAACAATATTATACACTCCAAATAAGGAAAGAACTGTACTATGTGGACCTTGGCATTTTTCATAACCTTGCACAAAGGAGGTACACAGTAACATTTTCATAAATTCATTGATTCTTCAGCTATGGTTAATCTTAATCAAAGGTATGAAGGAAAAAAAAATGCTGGATTTTGCAGTGCTTCAAGACTCTTTCATTATATCTCATTTTTTCCTTTTTTTTCCCATTTTTTTGTTCATTCAGTACAATTGGCTAGAGTATCCTATATTTCAGGTACTGTGACAATACTGGATAAAGAGTAGGAACAAAAAGCTGTGGTCCCTGGGCTCATAGAATAGAGAGATAGCCAGTAATAAATAAATAAATAGTTAAATACAAAGGCAGGAATTTGCTGGTAGTCCAGAGGTTAGAACTCCACACTCTCACTGCTGAGGGCCAATGTTCAATCCTCGTCAGAGAATTAAAATGCCACAAGCTGTGGAGTGGCCCCCCACAAAAGGTAACTAAAACAGTAAGGTAATACAGGATAATGGCTGAGGGTCTATAATTACCTCCAGAAAGGTAGCATGATACATGAAGGATACATGAGGGATCAGAAGGATCCGAAGGAGTAAGCAACAGAAAGAGTAGGATCAGGGGGGCAGTTCCATATGGAAGGAAAAAAACATATAGAGAATCTCAAAGAATTGATGCTTTTGAACTGTGGTGTTGGAGAAGATGTTTGAGAGTCCCTTGAACAGCAAGGAGATCCAATCAACCTATCCAAGAGGAAATCAGTCCTTAATATTCATTGGAAGGACTGATGCTGAAGCTGAAACCCCAATACTTTGGCCACCTGATACAAAGAACTGACTCATTTGAAAAGACCTTGATGCTGGGAATGATTGAAGGCAGGAGGAAAAGGGCATGACAGAGGATGAGATGGTTGGATGGTATCACTGACTCAATGGACATGAGTTTGAGTAAGCTCTTGGAGTTGGTGATGAACAGGGAAGCCTGGCGTACTGCAGTCCATGGGGTCACAAAGAGTTGGACATGACGGAGTGACTGAACGGAAATGAATCTCAAAGACCATTATGGTCAGAGAATAGTGAGCAAGGAGGAGAATGTAAAAGTTGGAAGAATAGTCAGAGCCTTGGGGTACTAGATGCCGGCAGCTTTCCTCCTCCCAGTGTGACAACAAAAAAATGTCTCCAGGAATTGCAAAAAATCTTTAGGGAAATCACTGGATCAGACTGTGGATCAATGGAACTCAACCACAAAGGGAGTCTCTCTGCTCTAAAAGCTCCAGGAGAGACTCAGCACTTGTAAATATCACATAGGAAAAAGGAAGCAGAGTGAAAAGAGGTTATAAAAGCTCATCACATTTCTATACACTGGTAAAAGCCAGTTTTAAAGAATGCACTTTGAAAAGATATCCATTAACAATGACCAAAAACAAGCATCTAGGATTAAACTTAACTAAGATATACCAGACATTTAAGAAAATTATTTTAAAGCTCTATTGAAATACAGCAAATAAGTATAAATAAATGGTGTCAGTTATTTCTCTAGATTTCCAAATTTAAAGCACGCTAAATCAAAATCCCAATATGAGGGGATGTGTGTGTGTGTGTGTGTGTGTGTGTGTTTACTTGGTTTGGGAAATAAAAAGGACAAGAAAAACTACAGTATACCTGAAGGAGATGATGATAAATACAGGTATATGCGTTGAATGTTGGCCCCCTAAAGACACATTTAACTCTAAGAACATGTAAATGTGCCTTTACTTGGCGAAGAGTCTTTGCAGATGTAATTGAGGATATCAAGACGAGACCATTGTGTAGACATCATCCAGGAACACTTTGAATCCAATGATAAGTATCCTTATCAGAGTAGAGAAACAAAGAAACCCAGAGAAGGCCAGGTGAAGATGGAGACAGAGATCAAATTCATGTAGTCATATGACAAGGAATGCCTGAGGCTACCGGAAGTTGGAAGAGGCAAAGAGGAACTCTTCTCTAGAGACTTCCAAGGCTGCTGACATCTTGATTTTAGGATTTCTGGCCTCCATAACTGTGAGGGAATAAATTTCTGTTGTTTCAAGTCACTAGTTTTTTGTAATTTGCTACAGCAGTCCTAGGAAATTAATACAACGTGTATCAACACATTGTCAAACTGTAGAGGTTAAAGTATCATGGTGTTGACCCAATGAAAAACAAACTGATGGATGGAACAGATTAGAGATTCCAGCAACATTCCACATCATATATGGAAACTTGAATTGTGGTGGAAATGACATGGCAGATCAACCAGGAAAGGACTGACTATACAATCAGTGGTGCTAAAACAAATGTTTATTCACATAGGGGGAAATAACAAAATTAAATCCCTAAATCAACCACACTACCACTGCTATTTGTCATGCAATAGCTGAGACAGGGAAGCAAACTAGGTGTTCATTGATGAATAAATGGATAAAGAAGATGTGGCATACACATGCAATGGTATATTATTCAGACATAAACAAGAATGAAATCTTGCCATTTTTAACCATTTACTGATGGACCTTGAAGGCTTTATGCTAAATGAAGTAGGTCAGACAGAGAAAGATAAATACCGTATGATCTCACTGATAGAGAATCTACACAAACAAGCAAAAACTACAAATTCATGTCTAGAGAAGAGATCGGTGGTTGCCAGAAGTGAGAGATGAGAGTTAGGCAAAATGGGCTGAGGTGGTCAAAAGGTGCAAAGTTCCAGTTATAAAATAAATAAGTTATTTGGGATATAATATATAACATGGTGACTATATCTACTAAGACTTCATTGTATATTTGAAAGTTGCTAAGAGAGTAAATCTTAAAAGTTCTCATCATAAGAAGAAAAATTATTACTACCTGTGTTGTTGCATGTTAACTACACTTATGGTGGTGGTCCTTCTCAATTTATACAAATATCAACCATTATGTTGTACATTTGAAACTAACATAATGTTATATATCAATTATATTTCAATTAAAAATAAAGCCACCTACCAATAAAATTAAAAAAGAACTGTGGCAACAAAATTGTAAAAACAATGTCCTATTTAAATGCAAAACCCTATTTAAATAGGTACGAAAAATAAACCAGTGTTGGTTTTCAACATTTAGAATGGAACTACATATAATCGAGCTATGTAAGAATAAATAGCCAAATAAAATGCAAATTCTTTCCTGTGTTGTTAACAATTAAGAGAAAGGAGAGTACAATTAAGAGTGGGAGTGCTAAAGTCCTCCTCCTTTAGTTAAGAGATAATGTCTGTTTTACATACAGTAATGCATGTTTCAATGCTATTCTCTCAAGTCATCCCACCCTGTCCTTCTCCCACTGTGTCCAAAAGTCTGTTCTTTATGTCTGTGTCTCCTTTGCTGCCCTGCACGTAGGATCATTGGTACTATCTTTCTAGATTCCATATATATGAGTTAACATATGATATTTGTCTTTCTGACTTACTTCACTAAGGAAATGCCTTGATAGTTGCTTAGGTGTTCAAGGAAAACCAAAATAATTGAGGGACATAACTAAATTTGAGATTCTATCAGGCACACAGTCGTATTAATGTGTTTCAAAAGCATATGACAGTTTTACTCTAAAAAATTATCTGTTTTTTACATACATTAAGTTATTTAATCCTCACAACCACATGATCTACTATAGTATCCTCATTTTATAGAAGAAAAAAAACAGAGCCATGGAGCAGTTATGTTCCTATAACAATCCCATTCAATGTCAGGCAGAGAAACATTCATAAACTTTCAAAATTTCTATTGGGCTTACCATTCTCTCAATCTGATGACTCATTTCTATAAACTGTTTTGAGGTTCTCCTTCCATAACATTCTCTGTATTTTATATTTGTAGCTTTAAAAGAGGCAAGATAGTAGAATGACTTATCATCTGAAAGGTAAAAATAAACAAAAGATCCATGCTTAGACATGGTCTATTGCTTGTCCCCTTCCCCCAGGAAATAGGTTTACAATAACACAGCTTATTTCTTCTTAGCATTATACAATTAGATGTAGTCATTTTTAAAAATATTGTGTAATTTTTATCATTTCATCCAGCTAAAATAGAGTGTACTTTCAGAACACCCATTTATAGTGTCTATGCATATAAAATTTTTCACACAATTAGATATGCAACACACAATGGAAATTCAAACACTGAAAACAATTGCTGACAGTCATATAATAAAAATTACTATTTTTCTTAAAGAATTGTAATACAGGTATATTATAACTAAGCTGTATTATGAAGCTACATTGAATGGGCAATCACTTTTTTCTATGCTATTGACAAGCTTACTTAAATACAAACCAGTATTTTAAATTTGCATTTTCTTTTTGCCCATGCAGGCATCAATTCTCTGTAATGGACTCCTGACAAACCACTGGGGCTGCCATTGTCAAGGGCAAATCAGTTGTTATATCTAACGCCATATTTCTTCTGGTCCTTTTCAAAAATCGTCTTGATTTCTTATCAGACTTAATCATATTCCTTGAAAGCTTGTCTTTGGCTTTATGAAGCCATCTTCTAATTTTCTCCCTTGCTCTCAGCCTCTCACCAGTTACTTTGGAGAACTCTCTAGTTCTGTCCTTTGTTGTTGTTGTGTAGTTGCCAAGTCGTGTCCGATTCTTTTGCAACTCAGCAGACTGTAGCCCTCCAGGCTCTTCTGTCCATGGGGTTATCCAGGCAAGAATACTGGAGTGGGTTACCATTTCCTTCTTCAAGGGGTCTTCCTGACCCAGGGATTGAACCCATGTCTCCTGCATTGGTAGGCAGATTCTTTACCACTGAGCCACCAGGGAAGCCCACTTCTATCCTTAACCAGGATCATTTACCTTGTCTTAGATTCAAACCTTGTTTCATATCCTCTGTTTTCTATCTTCTGAACAGCTTACTCGTCCATACGGCTTAATTCTCATTTGCAATATCCCATTTTTCAGTCTTACGATCTATGAATGCAATTTATTAATATCTTCTGAATCCCTTATCCCACCCAGAAAAGTTATAGCCTTAATTCAGATCCTCATCAACCACCCAGCTAATGTCTATCCAAAACAAAATGACCTTTCTATTAAAAAAGTACTCTGTCTAGATTCTCTATCTTAAATTTTGTCATTACAATCTACTTCACGACCAGACTGGAAATTTTAAAGTAAACTTTGATTTCCTCCTATTAATCAACAGATTCTGAAAATTTTATCTCCTAAATTTTAAAACTTCATCATCTTTTCACAAATTCTATTGTCATTAATGCTCTAGTTCATTCCCTCATCATTTATTGTCTGGAAAATGTAACAACTTTCTTACTAGTACCCTGCCTCATGTTCTGTTTTCCTCAGCTCTATTCCCCACATAGCAGCAGAAAAATCTTTTTAAATTGAAAATTTGGCAATATCACTTATCCAATTAAAACATCTTCATTTTTCTCCATTGCCAATTGGGAAGGAGTCACAACACTTTACCATGATCTACAAAGGTTTTCCTTGACCTAGGCCCTGCCTACCTCTTGAGCATATTTTTTGCCACATTCCCTTAATAATTTCTGTTGAAACTATAGCAGACTGCTTGTATTTGTCTGCATTCACCACCCAGTCTTCTTAATTTTTCTTACATTATCCCTTTCACCTTTTTATAGACCACTCCACTGAAGTATAGGAGCTTCAGCTTCAGCATCAATTCTTCCAATGAATAGTCAGGGTTGATTTCCTTTAGGATTGACTGGTTGGATGTCCTTGCAGTCCAAGGACTTTACCTCTGTATTAATTTCCTATTGCTACTGTGACCAATGACCACCAATTTAGTGGCTGAAACCAACACACAAAATTATCCTTATAATTCTGAAGGTCAAAAGTCTGAAATGAGTTTTACAGGGCTCAAATTAAGATCTGTTTGTATGTCTGTTTTTCTGGAGGATCTAAGGGGTGAATCTTTTTCCTTGCCTTTTTTGGCTCCTAGAGGGATCCTCATTCCTTGGCCTGTGATTATACATCACATTGTTTTCCTCTCTCCCTGCTTCTAGTGTCACATAGCCTTCTTCCCTCTTCGGGCTTTTTGCCTGTCCTTTATAAACATACTGGGATTACATTTATGGCCCATCCAGAAAATCCAGAATAATGGCTCTTCAAAATCCTTGAAGCAATCACATCGGGAAAGCCCCTTTTGCCATATGAGGTAACACTCAGTTACAAAGATTAAGACAGAGATGTATTGGGGTGTGGGGACATTATTCAGCCTAACACAACTTCTATGATATTTTAAAAATGTTTTTTCCCATTTTTTTATTATTCCTTTACTTTTTTATTTCTTGAACACATGAAATATTGAAGACGAACTGCATTTTAAACATAAAAGATATTAACAAGAAAGACAAATGTAGAGGTTAATGTAGTTTATTTTTTTATTATATGAGTTTAAGAAATGAATATTATCAATCCCCCAACAAAGTAGGTAAGCTGGTAAGTTGAGCACACTGGGCAATTCTTCATCCCTACTTGGGAATTCTTTCAAATATGGTTTTATTGTTATGGGTCATACAATTCTGTAAAATTTTTGGCAAAGTCTCAGTCATATGTGATTATAAATACACATACCAAAGACTTTGGTTGATTGTCATTTGGTTTAAATGTGGTACTGGCTCTCTATTTTCTCACCTAAGGTAGAATAATTCTGAGTTTTTTCCTCTTCCGTCAGTCAAAAAACAATGTCTTTTTTCTTTCAAAAATAATGTTTAATCCTTAGCCCTTTAAAGATATTTTTCATGTAATTTTCTCATATTATTAGTTTTTCTTAGAGCACCTCATTAACATATTGATTTTGAAAAATATTTATATTAAACTCAACACATGATGTGATTTGTCTTTATTCTGAAGATAAAGTTTTCATTCTTTTTTAAAAAATATGTATTTGGTTTTGATTGTGTAATAATGTAAATATATTGCAAGCATCACTGACTGGAAATATGAAACACAGGACTCAATATTGGGGTAAACTATAATTTAACATCAGTAAAAGATTAGTAATTAAAATGCTAATAGCATGCAAATGGAATTTTTATGTGACTGAGAATTTCAAGATATTAAGTCATGGAGCACTGAGGCAATAGAAATGTGACTTGTATACTTACCCTCAACAACAAAATGAGTAACAATACCAATGGCAATTCCTATGATTGCTATGATTGCCAATGTGAAAAGAGATAGACTTATAGGGCCCCAGCATTGCTGTCTTCTTTGATATTCAACTTGTGGATAATCAGCTTGTGAACATTCAAGTGGTCTGTGATAATGGAAAGAAAACCATAAGGTAAAAAAAAAAATTGTAGTACGGTTCTATTCCAAGTCCACATGTGATATAACTCTGTGAAAATAGTTTCTGCTGCTAATTCACAATCAGATACTTAGATTTTGATAGGAACACAAGGTTTTGTTTGCCCTCCCCCAGCATCTCAATCCCAGTATGTTTTAATTAAAGCTCTACTGATGTTGACATTGAAGGGAGGGCATCTCCCCTCTACCTTTTGTCAAACATATTGGCAATTTGAAATTTGGGTGGTGAAGTACAAAGGCTCATGTAATAAAAAGGTAATTTATAGATAACTCCTCCTCTGAACTCCTTTTTTTTCTGCACTGAACCCTTCTTCTTTATCCCTAATTGTGGTGCCTCCAACTTGGGCCCCTGTACTTCCCTCTGGTCATCCCTTCATAGAGGAATTACTTTAAAGGACCCTTCTATTCTCAATTTTTTTCCCTGATGATCCCTTATCAGTGTCTCCAGTCCCCTTGCCTAAACCATGTTCTCTTATTTAGCTTCATTGTGGACAGTTCCTGTGGGGTGTCTCATTTCCTTTATTTTGAGGAAATTTGAAAGGAAATCAGCACATCAGAAGAAGGGAATGGAATCACTCAGTATTCTTGCTTGAGAATCCCAAGGATCTTCCAAATTAAACTTAAAACCTTTTGCCAATGAGTCATTCAGTCGAGTCTGACTCTTTGTGACCCCATGGACTATAGCCTACCAGGCTCCTCCATCCATGGAATTTTCCAAGCAAGAGTCCAGGATTGAACCCAGGTCTCCTGTCTCCTTGCAAGCAGATGCTTTACCGGCTGAGCCACCAAGGAAGTAAAGGAAACCATAAATAAGACAAAAATACAGCCCTCAGAATGGGAGAAAATAATTGCAAATGAAGCAATTGACAAAACATACAAGCAGTACATACAACTCAATATCAGGAAAAAAAAAAGGCAGCCCAATCAAAAAATGGGAAGAAGACCTAAACAGACATTTCTCCAAAGAACTCATCCAGATAGTTAATAGACAGATGAAAAGATGCACAACACCACTAATTGTTAGAGAAATGCAAATCAAAACTACAATGAGGTAGCAGCTCACACTGGTAGGAATGGTCATCATCAAGTATCTACAAACAATAAATACTGGAGAGAGTATGGATAAAAGGAAACCCTCTTGCACTGCTGGTGGGAATATAAGTTTATATAGCCACTACTGAGAATAGTATGAAGATACCTTAAAAGAAAACCAGGAATAAAACTACCATATGATCCAACAATCCCACTACTAGGCACATACCCTGAGGAAACCAAAATTTAAAAAGATACATGTACCTCAATGTTCATTGCAGCACTATTTACAATAGTCATGACATGGAAGAAGCCCCAGATGTTCATCAACAGATGAATGGATGAGAAAATGTGGTACATGTATACAATGGAATACTACTCAGCCATAAAAAAGAAAGAAATTGAGTCAGTTTTAGTAAGGTGGATGAACCTAGAGCCTGTTATACAGAGTGAAGCAAGTCAGAAAGAGAAAAACAAATATCATATAGTAATGCACAAATACGGAATCTAGAAAAATGATACCAATGAACTTATTTGTAAGGCAGCAACAGAGACGCTGACATAAACAGACTTGTGGACACAGTGGGGGAAGGAATGGGTGGGACGAATTGAGAGAGTAGCATTTAAACATATACATTACCATATGTAAAATAGCCAGTGGGAATTTGGTCTACAGTTCAGGGAGTTCAATCCCATGCTGTGTGACAACCTAGAGGGATGTGATGGGGTGGGAGGTGGGAGGGAGGTTGAAGGGGAGAAGACATATGTACCCCTATGGTTGATTCATGTTAATATATGGCAGAAACCAACAAAACCTTGCAAAGCAGTTATCCTCCTATTAAAATACAGTTTTTTTAAAGAGTAACAACATTGCTCTTGAAGTCCTGACTAGAGTTCTTCCCATTTTTATTAGTGAAACCACAAATTGCAAGTTACACTTGATAAGATTTCAGTCCCTATGAAAACTCTTTCCATTTTACACTTGTTGTTGTTGCTCAGTGGCTAAATTGTGTCTGACTCATGGACCACAGCATGCCAGGCCTTGCTTTCCTTCAATATTTCCCAGAGTTTGCTCAAACTCATGACCCTTGAGATGGTGATGCCATCCAAAAATCTCATCCTCTGTTGCTCCCTTCTCCTGCCCTCAATCTTTCCCAGCATCTGAGTCTTTTCCAGTGAGTCAGCTCTTTATATCAGGTGGCCAAAGTATTGGAGTTTCAGCTTCAATATCAGTCCTCCAATGAAAATCCAGGGTTGATTTTCTTTAGAATTGACAGGTTTGATCTCCTTACTGTCCAAGGAACTCTTATGAGTCTTTAGCACCACAATTCAAAAGCATCAATTCTTTGGCCCTCAGCCTTCTTTATGGTCCAACTCTCACATCTGTACATCACTATTGGAAAAACCATAGCTTTGACTAGATGGATTTTAGTCAGCAAAGTGATGTCTCTGCTTTTTAATATGCTGTCTAACTTTGTCATAGATTTCCTTCCAAGGAGCAAGCGTCTTTTAATTTTGTGACTGCTGTGCTCTGCGGTTATATTGGAGCCCAAGAAAATAAAATCTGTCACTGCTTCCACATTTTACCCTTCTATTTTTTATGAAGTGATGGGACCAAATGCCATGACCTTAGTATTTTGAATGTGGAGTTTTAAGCCAGATTTTTCACTCTCCTCTTTCACCCTCATCAAGAGTCTCTTTAGTTCCACTTTGCTTTCTGCCACTGAAAGTGAAAAGTAGTCACACAATTGTGTCCAACTCTTTGAAAACCCATGGACTGTAGCCTACCTGTCTCCTTTGTCCATGGAATTCTCCAGGCAAAACTAATGGAGTGGGTTGCCATTTCCTTCTCTGATTTCTGTCCTTAGAGTGGTATCATCTGAAAATGTGAGGTTGTTGATATTTCTATCAGCATTTTTGATTCTGGGATTCCCTAATAACACAGTTGGTAAAGAATCTGCCTGCAATGCAGGAGACCCAGGTTTGATCCCTGGGTTGGGAAGATTCCCTTAAGAAGGAAATGGTAACCTAAACTAATACTCTTGCCTGGAGAATCCCATGGACAGAGGAGACAGTCCATGGACCACAGACAGTCGGACACGACAGTGTGACTAACTTTCATTTTTCCCACTTTCATCCTTGATTCCAGCTTGTGATCCATCCAGCCCAACATTTCATATGATGTTCTCTGCATAGATGTTAAATAAGCAGGGTGAAAATATACAGCCTTGATGTACTCCATTCTCAATTTTGAACTAGTCAGTTCCATGTCCAGTTTTAATTATTGCTACTTGACCTGCATACAGGTTTCTCAGGAGACAGATAAGGTGGTCTGGTATTCCCATCTCTTTAAGAATTTTCCACAGTTTGTTGTGATCCACACAGTCAAGGGCTTTCCCATAGTCAATGAAGCAGAAGTAGATGTTTTTCTGGAATCTTCTTCTTTTGCTTTCTCTATCATCCAGTGAATGTTGACAATTTGATCTCTGGTTCCTCTGCCTTTTCTAAATCCAGCTTGCACATTTGGAAGTTCTCAGTTGATGTACTTCTGGAGTTTAGATTGAAGGATTTTGAGCATCATCTTGTTGACATGTGAAGTGAGCACAACTGCGTGGTAGCTTGAATACTCTTTGGCATTTCCCTTCTTTGGGACTGGAATGAAAATTGACATTTTCCAGTCCTATGGCCACTGCTGAGTTTTCCAAATTTGCTAACACATTGAGTATAGCAGTTTAGCTGCATCATCTTTTAGGATTTGAAATAGTTCAGCTAGAATTCCATCATCTCCACTAGCTTTGTTCATAGTAATGTTTCTTAAGATCCACTTGGCTTCACACTCCAGGATGTCTGACTCTAGGTGAGACATTAAGATCTTTTTTTATAGTTCTTCTGTGTATTCTTGCCACATCTTCTTAACATCTCCTGCTTCTCTTAGGTCCTTACTGTTTCTATCCTACAACATGCACATCCTTGCATGAAATGTTCTCTTTTTTATCTCAGATTTCCTTAAATAGATCACTAGTCTTTCCCACTCTATTTTTTCCACCTAATTCTTTGCATTGTTCACTTAAGAAGCCTTTCTTATCTCTCTTTGCTATTCTCTGGTACTCTACATTCATTTGGGTATATCTTTTCCTTTCTCCCTTGCCTTTCACTTTTCCTCTTTTCTGAGTATTTGTAAAGCCTTCTCAGAAAATCTCTTTGCCTTCTTACATTTCTTTTTCTTTGAGATGTTTTTGGACACCTCTTCCTGTACTGTGCTACAAAGCCTCCACCTACAGTTCTTCAGGCACTCTGTCTACCAGACCTAATCCCTTGAATCTATTCCTCACCTCCACCATATAATCATAAAGGATTTGATTTAGGTCATACCTGAAGGGCCTAGTGATTTCCACTACTTTCTTCAATTTAAGTATGAATTTTGCAATAAGGAGTTCATGATCTGAGCCACAGTTAGCTTCAGGTCTTGTTTTTTGCAGAGTGAATAGAGCTTCTATCTCTTTGGTTGCAAAGAACATAATCAGTCTGATTTCAGTATTGACCGTCTGGAGATGTCCATGTGTAGAGTCGTTTCTTGGTTTGTTAGAAAAGGCTGTTTGCTGTGCCCAATGTATTCTTTTGACAAAACTCTGTTAGCTTTTTCCCTGTATCGTTTTGTCTCTTACCTATCCTAACTCATGTATTACCTGTCCATCCAAAACACCTTAAGTAATTTAAATTATCTTTCTCCAACTTGAGAGCTGGTATTTATTTTCTTTATGTTCTGAATCCCCAAATAGGATTCAATATTTAATATTTTACAAGTGAGATATTTTGGAGCAGTTTTTAATTTTATCTTACAAATATTTATTTGAACTTAAATCTTTTAAATGAGATGATCTTGAGAACATTCTTGAACTTATTCTAGAGCCCAAGAGGTATAAAGATTTTAAAATTGTATCCAGGATGCTCATATTATAAATGTGGACACAGACATGGAAACAAGTAATCAATAGACAGCATGAACTATGCCAAAAGAAAATTTAGTACAAGAAGAGAAAGCAACCTCTTAGAGTGCTGTGTTGGGGAGTTTTATCAAGAAAGAAACATGATTAAAACTTTGATAAAAGTTGTCCAGGAATAAAAGAAAAGAAAGGAACAGAGAAAAAAATAGTATGTGCAAAAAATAAAAACAAACTAGGGAGGTGAAACAGCATTTTGCGATAATAATTATACTGGGAGAATACATACATAAAATATGAATTTTGCCCTTAAACAATTATTTCTTCCAAAGTATATCCATGATGGCAAGTCTTTCACAGCATTATTGTACTCAAAAGAGGACATGGTAAGGCTGGAGGGTTGGACCAGCTCATGAGGAGTCTTATAACCCAAAGTAAAGAGCTTGAAATTGATTCTGTTGAAGGTGAGGTGAGGAACCAATAAAAGTTGTAGTTAGGCTGAGAATTTAGAATAATCACAGAAGTATGAATGAAATTTACAGCAAGAGTGCAGATGAAAAGACCAGTTTAGATGTCATTTTGAAGGTCCAGGAGAAAGAGTGATGGCTTGTACTAAGGCTGAGGCAGTAAGTAGGGTGGAGAGGAGAAAATGGATTTTGCTCTAGTCCTTGAGCTTTGTTGATTTCTTAGCTGTGAGACAAGGGAAAGATTAATGGCTCCCTTGTTTCCGTGATTGTGCCTCCAGGCAAGATGAGGAAAATTAAATGAAGAGAAAGTGTTTCCAATGTAGACATACATGTTGTTAATAATGAGCAGTGTATGTTCCTCATATTTGGTCTCAAATGGGAAGTATCCACTTTACATCTCTTTGACTCATTTTATTTTAATTTTGTCACTAACACCTGTTTGTATGACTCTAATAAAAGTATCTATTAAAGTTGGTTATCACACACCCCAGAAACAATAAAAAAAAGTTACTTCTGTCTCCATATAAGTAATATATTCCTTCTTATTCATAGCTGAAATCACCAGCTCCAAAATCTATGACATTAAGTATTCTCAATTGTTTAATTATAGATATTCTGTTTGCTACAATTTAAAAACATTCTCACTTCCTTTTCCCGTAAGTTTTGTCAGTTTGGTTTTAGTACTCTGAGCCCTTCAGAAAGCAAGAAATGACAAAAATCAAATTTATGGAGATAATGTTATTAATCGTGATATTACATCATGATAACTCTATCTCATGAAGGAGGTTTTTTTATCATGGCCATATTTAATTTTAAAATGAGTTTTGTTTGGTAATCAGCTATTCTCAGTCTGTTACAGTTGGAATATAGACTTTTTGTCTCACGTGGAAGCCAAAATAAGTTTTACCAAATACTCATTTGCATGTTTTGAAGTAGAGCTGGAGGGAGCATTATGCAGACACCCGATAATTATAAAGGAAGTGGTTTTACCCTAATAGAGAGAAATAAGGTGGTAAAAACCAAACAAAGCATTCAGGAAATTTAAAGAAGTTTATTAGCTAGACTGTTGTGAAATGTTTGTATGAGCATAATATACAAAATTCATCCAAGGCAGTTTTAAGTGTGCAGTGAACTTTAAGAACGTGGCTATGATAAATTGGATTTTTTCAAACTGTATAATTGGTTCAAACTTTGAAAAAAGATTGCTTTATTTTAGTTACATTTAAATTCCCTTTACATTATTCCCATATGTTTATTCTGATTTGTAGATTACAATTATTTATTCGTCGAATGTGATTCAGGTGATAAAGGGAAATTTTTACTGTCTTTAATAGTGCCTAGTATTTGATCTGTTTAAAACAGAATTAAGCCTAAGTTTGTCCTTTTAAAAAAATGCATTAAAATGAACAAAATACAGGAACTAAAGTGTTTTGGTAACTTAAATAGAAATAAAACTTGAGTGGTTACACAAATGAAGTATCTACGGAAACAGCACTAGAAAAAGTATGACATTCAGGATCAGAAATCTAAGGTTCAAGTCTTTGGTCATATACTGATCCTTTTATCTTGATTGTCTGATTCTAAGAATCCCTTGTCTATCAAATTAGAATGATGATATCCCCCCCCCATTTCAATGTGGTTGTATTTTAAGAAAGTATATATGAGACATTTCCTAATTCTGAAGAATTATATGAATAAAAGTTGTCAGAAACCAGAAACTTTTTTGAGAAAAATAATAGATTATTCTAATACTCTGCATCTAATGCTAATAATACCTTACATAATTCCTGATATAAACTTTGCTGCTCTTGGATGAATAAATGAATGATGAATGAAAGAATTGTAGTCTAGGTCCTACATCGAGAAAAATCGCTTGCATATAAAAGCTAAACAATTCTAAAATGTGTTATTATCAATACTTACCAAACAGTTCTATCACAAACACTATGTTTTAGGCACTAATCATTATTGAATACACAGTAAGTAAAATGAAAACACATGATCCTTGCTGTCATAGAGTTTGTAGTCTAGAAGAGAGGAAAGATAAAACTAGTAAGCATAGGGATCCTTAAAAGTTGGGATAAGAGCTTAGAAGAAGTTGAATAAGATATCTGTGGTTGAAAATAAGATTTTACAGATTAGGTTGGGCGAGAAGGAGTACTTGAAAAAAGTAATGGAGTTCTCTGTGTGAAAGTTATATTAATGCTGGGATTAAGTGTGAGGAGAATGTGTAAAATTGTTGCAAGTCTTTCAGGCAGATAGAACGTGTGTGAAGAGCTTGCATTAGAAAATAATTTGGGCATTTGGAATTGGTAGTTAAAAAAATATGAATAACAAGTTATAAACCAACGAACATTGCTTGGCTTAAAATATTGTTAATATTAATAGAAACATTTTGGATTTTTTAGCATAAAAAATTTCTTCTATATTACTACAGAGATAGCTCCTATTTGTATTTCTCCTTTGTCTAAGCATATGCTGCTATTTCATTCCTATGACTTACAGACCAAGAGAGGTATATTAAAAAAAGTCAGTCTTACTCCTTTCTCTCTAAACAGTCTCACAAATGTTTTGATCAAGAGAGCAAATATAAAACCTATGACTGCCCCCTCCAAAATGCCACCTGTGTAGATTAGAAATTAAGCCTGAGAGTTATATCCTTTTTTAGAGACAGGTTCTTTGATGATAAGTGCTATAATCATACTTTAACAGGTGAGAAAATTTGCCCCTTCCCAATCACTACTTGCAATGAGCTCTGTAATTAGTATATCAAAAATAGCTGATAATTGGACATATGACAAATACTTATTGAGAAGCCTACAGCTAGTTCAGTCTTGAAATTTTAAATTTGTTTAAGCAATTGAAACAGATGCTTTCCCTCAGTTTCCTTTAAAGAACTTTTCTTAAAATGGAGACTTTTAAGAAAAATTTGATTGGGGTTCTAACTAGTTTAAATAGCACTGTGCAGAAGTAGGCCACTTTCATTATATATTACATTAAATAACGTGGATCTCATGCCTTGCAGTTGATCCTCATTGCTTACCTATTTTATGTATAGTAGTTTGTATCTTTTAATAATAATATACTCCTAACCTGTCACTCCTTCCTTCTCCCCTTTGGTAGCACAGGTTTTTTTTCTTGTATGTTAAAACAAATAAACAGATAGGGTTTTTTATGTTAAGCACACAGGGGCAATTGTTGTATGAGTAAGACATATTCCCAGTTTCTCAAGCCTCAATGCGCTATGCTGTGCTCAGTCACTAAGTTGTGTCTGACTCTGCGATCCCATTGACTATAGCCTGCCAGGCTCCTCTGTCCATGGGATTTTCCAGGCAAGAATATTGGAGTGAGTTGTCATCTCCTTCTCCAGGGGATCCTCCGGATCCAGGGATCCAACCAACCCATGTCTCCTAAATTGGCAGGCAGATTCTTTACCACTGAGCTACCGTAGAATAAGTTATTAAAAAGTCAGTGAAATATGGAACTACATTTAAAAGTCATAGTATTTTTGACCAGACTAAAGAGCAATGAGTTATAAATAAGTCATGATAAAGAAGATGTGTAAAATAACCTGTTAGTGGATTGTACAAGTCACAAGAGAACACTCATGATAAGAGAGGTTGCCCCAAGCAAGAGTAAAATATCCTTAACCACCAAACATCACTATCAGATATTCTCTGGGTGACATAATTAAAGACTCAGATGACAAAGGGTTACTTTAAAATTTATATTCAGGATTTATTTTCTGCCTTTTTTCCTTGATACAACTTCAGTCACTAATTTGAGACACTTCATAGCATGTGGTTTGGCACAGTGCTATGTGCCCCTTTTTGAACTTAATTCCTTAGTGCTTTAGTTTATTCAGTTATAAAATTGAAATTTGAGCCAATTCATTATTTGAACCAGCTTGTTACTGAAATGTAAGTATTGGCACTACTTTTCCCATTTCTAGACTTCACAATATAGTTGGTGTGTGTGTGCTCATGTGCACATGCATGTGTTTGATTTTCTAAGGTTATTTCACCAGAGGCATTAATATATTGTTGAATAATTGTGTGTTGGTTTAGCGTTGACTGACTACTTCTCAGTTTCTCTGAGCTCATTGTATATATTGGTTTCCAGAGAAATATATATGTGAGACATATATATACATATATACTTATATTAAAAATGATATATATGAGACATATTATACATACATAATATGTATATGTCACACATAAATCATGTTTAATTTTTTATAATAGATATACTTCAGATCTATGTACTACAGTACTTTATAGATTCAGATGCAAAGCTTCTCAGAAGCTTTGTAAACTTGGGTATTATCAATAACTACTATCTCTAAATTCCAATTAGATTAGAAGGTTTCCCAGTACTTTTCTCTCCCACAGTCTTGCTATGAGTATTGAGTTCATGGTAAAGGTCCTAAAACTATTTGTTAATAATAAGATAATTGGCTTATTCATGTTAAATATATCAGGTGTTCCCAGGCAGAACTCTGGTAGTACTGAACTTGGAACATACCCAGAGCCACATGACACATGATCAGGTCAGTAGGGTTGTTACATGCCCTTTCATTATACTTATTTCAATTTTATTTAAGAACCTTTTATTGTGTGCCTAATATATTCCAAACACTCGGTGGGGATACAAAAATTTAAAAATAAAACAACAAGGACACAGACTTGGTATTCAAGGGGCTTATGGTAGAGTAGAAAGACATAATAAAATCAACAGAGTGTCATAGGAAAATAATAGATTTACCAAGTATTGTAATAAGGAAACAGAGAATTGACTAATAAAAGTTGTCTGGGAAAAGAATAGAAATAGATACAGGTAAGACTTCTCAGATAGTATGACAGTTGGGCCAACCCTTGAGGGATACAGGGAGTTCTCCAGCATGTGATACAGGTTAAACGTTAAACATATCCTTCCCTTTTTACTCCTTGCTTACAAGCAGAACAAATTCTCATTATTCTTTTAAAACAGAAATATGACCATAGAACTTATTTGGAAGTCAAAGAAAACTACATGATTAATAGCATTTTCCACTACCACTGAAAAGAAAAATTGATGAAATTGACAAAAGAGAACAACCCACAGAAGATGAGAAGTGGAAAGAATTTAAGAAAATCTGGGGAACCATTTTGATAGTTTAAACAGTCTAATTTACTTGAGCTATGGCAGTGCAGTTCTCTTCGGGAGATTTCTTTCTATGGCAGGACTGTTAATAACACTGGAAAACATGTCAGAAACATTGGCAAAATGATGTATAGTTAAAAACAGGAGCTGATTGGATTGTTGCATCACTTAAACAATCCAGCTATCTAGGTAGTGATGACACTGGTATTTTCATGACAAGGCAAAATCTGTCTCAAACTTGATAAGAATTCCAAAGACAAAAGTCACAAATCAAAGGGCGATGGAAAGAAATGTCCTTGGTTTTGTCCAAAAGACGCATGTCATATTCTATAAATGCCACGGTAATAAGTAACTGCAGAAGCATGAGGAGCTGGCAAAGTGGGGAGAAACTGGGGGAATTTCAAGTATGAGTTAGTCATCAAAATTAACTTCCCTACCAGCCAGACATGACTGGCTTGGCAGGCAATGGAGAAGGGCAATGTTGCAGAGTGTGGGCAGAAATTGCATAGCATCGTAACTCTTTGCTGCAATATGTGCTCTGTATGGGGGGGAGGGGAGGAGGAGGCAGGATGCTAGTCTTATTAAATCCTATTTATATAGTACAATACAATATATAAGCATGTGAAATATGTCAAGATATCACAAAAATGTCATATGTTTTACAAAAATTTCTTAAAATAAATGTTTAAGACCTATAAGTTCTAGAGCAAGCCTAAGATCTATTCCCCTTTATACCTGAACTTCAAAATCATGATTGTCATCTTATAAGCACCCAGAAGCAACCTCCTCCCATGCTATAATATCAGCAAGTTCAGTCCTACCTCTGAAAGCAGCTACATAAACAACAATATTTAGTAATTTAATTTAATTGCTTATGTTGCAAATATGAGCAACATTTCTATGGTTTCCCTGTGTCCTTCAAAGATATGCCAGAGAATACATAGACTGAGGTGGGAATTCAGTCCTGCTCTTGCCAGGAATGAAGGTGAGAGCCCAGAGTGCCTTTTTCCTGCCTGAAAATAGGCAGAAATGGGAGGCCAGGCACTGAGCAGTCTGGAGGGGCAGAGATAACTCAGAGACAGTTGTTAGAAGTCTGATAATGTGACTGCAGGAGCACATTTATGCTCTCAAGCCCTGTGCCAGGAGTCATAAATGGTTACTACAAAAATTGCCTTAGAATGATCACATTTTTCACCTCAAGAAGACTTATGGTTACTATGACTATCAAGCACACTGCTAATAAGACACCTTTGATTTTATTCATTAACTCACCACATTTTCATTGAGCTCAGGTGGGAAGGACAGACAGTGAGCAAAAAATAAATCTGCTCATAAATGGGAAGTGCCAGGTAAGAGGATAGTGAGCGAATAGGGATGCAGCGGGATTAAACAGGTTAGCGGAGATATCTCGGCAGAAGTGACATCCAAGTGAAGATATGAATAAAGTGCAGGATGGAATCATTCAGATATCAAGGGAGAAAGTATTGCAAGCAAAGGAAATGGTTAGTACAGTGTCATGAAGTGAGGGAGACTTGGGGTATTTGCAGAAGAGCCACAGTGTCAATAAGGCCACTGGGCAGTGAAGCAGGAGGAAAGATGAGGTTGAAGAGGGTCTCGTGCCAGTTTATAATCTCTCAGGCCATAAGGAACTCTTTATGTTATTCTGAATAAGAAAGAAAGTCATTATAGAATATTGATCAGTGGAACGTCATGATTGTTTCAAAGAATCACTGTGTGAAGAATACACTGATGGGGGCTAAGGGTAGCATGAAGGGTAGACGCAGGGAAACTGGTTAGGGGACTAATGCAGTGGTTCACATGAGAGATGATGGTGGCTTGGGCTGAGACATTAGCAGTGAGGAGATCAGAATTTATAATTAGATTCAGAATGTGTTTTGAAAGAAGAGCTGACAGACTGCTGATGAACTGGTCATAGAATGTGCAAGAAAGAGGTTAGGAAGATTGCAACACATTTTTGCCTGGGGAACAAAACATTTTGCAGGCCATGAGACCTCTTTCTCAAAGTAATGCTTATTTAGAACTCTGATGTATAACACTGATTTAAAACGGAGCTGTTTCTGGGATGCAAAGGGCATACAGAACTCTACCAGTACATAATTTCCCCACTGAGGCACAGGTGTAGGAATTAACTGCTGACTTTCCTGATGATACACGATTTTTTTAATGCAACCCTAAAGGTCCCACATGATGGAGTCCTTGGCAGCCTGATCTGTCACACAGCCCCTTCTATCTCTAACATCTAAGTCTCCAGCCTTTACCCACCACACACCTGCTGCTGCTGCTGCTGCTGCTGCTAAGTCTCTTCAGTTGTGTCCGACTCTGTGCGACCCCATAGACGGCAGCCGACCAGGCTCCCCCGTCCCTGGGGTTCTCCAGGCAAGAACACTGGAGTGGGTTGCCATTTCCCTCTCCAATGCATGAAAGTGAAAGTGAAGTTGCTCAGTCGTGTCTGACTCTTAGAGACCCCATGGACTGTAGCCTACCAGGCTCCTCCATCCCTGGGACTTTCCAGGTAAGAGTACTGGAGTGGGTTGCCATTTCCTTCTCCAACCATAAACCTAGAGGACACCTTATTACTTTTAAAGTGTCCCTCTCTACTATCTTTCCAATGTAGGAAAATCCTGGGCAGGCTTTGACTGTAAGAAAGGAACCAGCAAGGTGAGCAGTAGATATAAACATGAGCCATGTATTCCCTCCCTGTCCCAGGGCCTCAGAAGAGGAAGGAAAGGCTAGGATCTAGAGAAGTCATCTTTAATAGAGGGACCTGCTTCCTGAGACTGGTTGCAGCTACAAATGTATTTTTAAGTCTGGGAGTAGGGATACGAAGACACCTTTCTTGATTTTTCCCAGGAACCCATATGAAAGCTTGGAATTCATAGTTAAGCATAACTTATAATGAATCTGAGCTTCCCTTGTAGCTCAGTTGGTAAAGAATCTTCCTGCAGTGCAGGAGATCCAGGTTCGATCCCTGGGTTGGGAAGATCCCCTGGGGAAGGAAATAGCAACCCACTCCAGTATCCTTGCCTGGAAAATCTAATGGACAGAGGAGCCTGGTGGGCTGCAGTCCATGGAGTCGCAAAGAGTCGGGCACGACTGAGCGACTAACACTTACTTACTTATAATGAATCCATTCCGTCACCAATGCTACAATGTCCTGTATTATATCACTACTATACTGTAATGTTGACCAGTATATTCTTGAAACACTTCCTCCCTAATTTTCTGAGGAAATTTCATTCACCTTTGAATAAACTGATGGTGATTTTTAGAAATGCATTCCTAAACTTTATATGCATTATGCTGCTTATAGGATCACACAACACATGTGATTCATTCAACAAGTTCTTATTGAACACCTACTGTGTGCCTAGCACAGTTACAGACACTGGGGTATTTGCTGGTGAATAAATCTAAGTCCTTATTGTGACATAAAATCAGGTGAACTTTTCCAGTTCTTTCTACCAGTGGGCCAAATCTCTTTACTGCTTTGGGAAAACAATAAGAGACATGTTAAGAAAGTATTTCTCATCATCTCTCAGTACCTGAGAAATGTTCATAGGAACTATATAGCAGGTGAATAGAAATGATGAAAGCAGAGCTCCCTGAGAATTATGTAAGTACACTTTTTTTCATTCAGTATCTTTTTGTCTTTGTTTTAAAAATCAAACAAGGGATGCTTCTCAAAATTAGAAACAGAGAACCCAAAGTTTACGTTTGAATAAAGTCATATATTAATTTGACTCAGTAACACAATGGAAAGGAGGATGAGTTGGCTAAGGGTCTTTTGAAATACAAAAGACAGGTTATTTTGTGAAGACTCTATGATCATCTTTATTTATACAAAGTGTGACCAATATTTTTCAAATTTTTAAGATCACTCTTAGATGACTTTCTCTTTGGGCAATATTATTAAATATTTGGGTATTATTAAATATTTGGGCAATATTACTAAAATATTACCAGGAAACCCTGTTTAATTACTTTGAAGTAGGTGAAGTGAATCCATCAGATAACTGCTGATATTCACATGAGAATTTAAATATCTGACTATTCTTGGTACTAAAGACATGTAAATTTCCAAGCTTAAGGTAAATAAGGTACACTCCTCCATGGACAGCATAAGTATTTATGTGCTAATCAGGTGTTCTGCTGGCAGCAGCCCTAAGGAGAATTCTTATTATATCTTACACATGTCTTAACATATTTGTATCCAACCTGAAGCATAGATACATATTAGATATTCTGTTCGGGCACAGTCCTCTCTGCTCCTTGCCAAACAGCATATATTGCTGGGAATGCTCATGGTTAGTAATATCTCTATAATGACATGGGTTAACTGAGGTTAACAACCTTCCTTAAAACACACACACACACATAGAGTGACACATACACATCGTGACACACACAGCTTAATGGAGAGAAGCAGCAACAGAAAACTAACACAATATGCATTTCAAGTGCAATTTTGAATGCACAAAGGAAGCTTCGCTCCTCAGCAATATCTGTGGACTCAGAGTCTTTTTCCCCAGTGTTTAGCCCTCGATATGACACAGTGGAAGTAAATCATTAACAGTGGACTTTTATTATGATCTACTGTATGGTCAGTTAAAAGGCATAAAGTTTGTTTTGTGTTGAGATACAGTATATTATAGTAACTAAAAGCACCATCAGGAGTCCAGCTGTTTCCTTTAAATCCCCATTTTAACTTGCCTGCAACGCGGGAGACCTGGGTTTGATCCCTGGGTTGGGAAGATCCGCTGGAGAAGGGAAAGGCTAATCACTCCAGTATTCTGGCCTGGAGAATTCCATGGACTATACTACAAAGAGTCGGACATGACTGAGCGACTTTCACTTAATGCCTAACTAACTGTGTGACTTCAGACAAGAATACTGGAGTGGGTTTCCATTTCTTTCTCCAGGGGATCTTCCTGACCCAGGAATTGAACTCAGGTCTCCTGCTTTGCAGGCAGATTCTTTACCACTGAGTCACTAAGGAAGTCCATAATACTATCTACTTCACAAATTTCTTATGAAAATAAGATGAAACTTTGTATGTCAAGTGCCATAAGTGCATGAAAATTTTTGCTGTTACTAAAATGCCACTAATTTGCTGATCTTTATGAAATAAAATCCATTGTTTTCCCAGGCAAAACAATGGTAACTGAATCCAAATAACTTTCTTCTTTTTCAATATGCCATTTTATTTTGATTCTCACTCCAATGGAATATATTTCTGCATTCTTATCTGACTTTCTTTTCTTGAAAAATGGCTCTAGTAGGAGTCCAAGGATGGAAATGGAGAGTAACACCTCTTCAATCATTTGTCAGACATGGTACTGAAGTGAAGTGAAGTGAAGACGCTCAGTCGTGTCCGACTCTTTGCAATCTCATGTACTATAGCCTACCAGATTGCTCCGTCCATGGGATTTTCCAGGCAATAATACTAGAGTGGGTTGTTGTCTTTTCCTTCTCCAGGAGATCTTCCCAACCTAGGGATTGAACCCAGGTCTCCTGCATTGTAGGCAGATGATTTACCATCTGAGCCATCAGGGAAGTACACGGTACTAAGTAACCTCAAAATAATCAAGGCCATCATGTACTTTAATCCCACTTTTATTGCCTTTTTTAGGTGAAGCTCACCAATGATGGGTAGGTTCTATATAAATTCTGTATTGCATTAAGCATGATGCTGTAACATATTGACCTCAGCACTAAAACCCCAGAATGAGGTTGTTTTCCCTGCCTTTACCTTGTTGGCTTAGTCTACATTTGAAGCTTATATGTCTACTAATACAATTTTCACTCATATCAGTTTAGTATTTCTGAAATTATTCCTTCTCTTATACTGAATCTCTTAATAAACACATTCTCTTTACAAAAATTTTATGACTACCGCTGTGACAACTCATTCTTACCTGTTGTATTAAGATACCATGAAATAGACCGACCCAATACTTGCAGATGACAGGAGGTTCTACTACTTATTAATAACTTTATAACTTCTTGATAGCTGTCAGTTCTCTGTTAAAAAGTACAAACAATGGCTCACATTTTCTATATTAAGAAATGATGGAAATGGAATTCTGAGCACAGTGCCTGACAAATAATAGGCAGCCAATGAAAGGAAAGTGTTATAGTTACAGTTCATCAGCTTGAAACGATAATTCTTACAATGGTACTCCCCAAATGTCGGCAGAAATATCAACAACCTCACATATGCACATGATACCACTCTAATAGCAGAAAGTGAAGAGGAACTAAAGAGCCTCTTGATGAGGGTGAAAGAGGAGAGTTAAAAAGGTGGCTTAAAACTCAGCATTCAAGAAACTAAGATCATCGCATCTGGTCCCGTCATTTCATGGCAAATAGAAGGGGAAAAGTGGAAGCAGTGAGAGATTTTATTTTCTTGGGCTCCAAAATCACTGTGGATGGTGACAGCAGCCCTGAAATTAAAAGTCGCTCCTTGGAAGAAAAGCTATGACAAACCTAGAAAGCATATTAAAAAGCAGAGACATCACTTTGCTGACAAAGGTCTGTATAGTCAAAGCTATGGTTTTTCAAGTAATCATGGATAGATGTGAAACTTGGACTATAAAGAAGGCTGAGTGCTGAAGAACTGATGCCTTTGAATTGTGGTGCTGGAGAAGACTCTTAAGAGTCCTTTGGACAGCAAAGAGATCAAACCATTCAGTCCTAAAGGAAATCAACCCTGAATATTTGTTGGAATGACTGATGCTAAAGCTCCAGTATTTTGGCCACCTGATGCGAAGAGCCAACTCATTGGAAGAGACCCTGATGCTGGGAAATATTGAGGGAAGGCGGAGAAGGGGGCAATAGAGGATAAGATGGTTAGATAGCATCACTGACTCAATGGACATGAATTTGAGCAAACCCTGGGAGATATTGAAGGACAGGGAAGCCTGATGGGCTGTAGTCCATGGAGTTGCAAGGAATTGGACACGTCTTAGTGATTGAACAAGAACAAATCTAAATGCCACCTTGGGGAAAGCTGATTTGTGTGACTTTCCCTTTGGAACATACCCCTCTATCACACTGGTGCTGAGCATTGATACATTTCATCTCAAATTCATCCAACAACTCTGGTATGTGATCATTAGTAGCCTCAGTTAATGATAAATTAACTAAGATTTAGATTAATTTGGGCAAGGTGAGATTGGCAAGAATTGGGACACAAATTTAAAATCAAGACAATAACTCTAAATCTCAAGGCACTTCTATGTTCTACATATTTTCCTTTGATAAGTAAACCCAAAGATCTGGGCAATTCCTGCCTCATTATGTCCTTACTGAACTATCATAATGGAATTTTAGCCACTCTGTTTTCACTTTTTCTCCCCATCAGTCTATTCAGCACCTTGTGAACAGAGATATTTTAGACATCTCATTTTCTGTGGTGTTTCTTCTGCTTAAATGTCTCTTCAGCTACTTTCTGTCTCCTGAATCAAGCCTAGACACTCACTCATAGCTCTAAACCCATCTTTCCAGTCAATTGGTTGCTATTGTCAGTAAAGTTCCCAGTAGCTTGCCTACTGCATGATCTTTGATCCTCCAGACCTGCTCACACTTGAATGATTCTGTCCAAGCTGTTGCCTCCATCTGCATTGTTCTTTCTCACCTTTACCCCAGACCAAATCCCACCCACTCTTTGAGATCCAACTCAATTACTATGTTTCTGTGAAGGTTTTCTGAATCCCTGGCTAAAAAAGATCTTTCTCTTCCTAATTACAAATGTCTTCGGGGTTAATATTCTTAATATGTTGTGTTCTCATACTACTGCATGTATGCTCCCATAGTTCCCTCTACCTTTCCAAGTTTAAATTTATAATAAATAATCAAATATTATTTTTACTTATGTTAATGTCTCTCCCCCAACCCTCCACTTCTAGGTGGCAAACAGCATGCTCATTGCTGTATCTTCTGTGTCTAGCAGAGTGCCTGGTATACAGTAGTTGCTCAATAAACACTTTTGAGTGAGTACATAGATACTACCTTCTACTTCATTTAATAATCTGTTATACTAATAAACTCCTATATCTTCTCCTAGGTTATAATTTCCTAAAGGATGGAATCTGTGACTGTCTTCTTTATATCACTCACTGAGTTCAAAAATATGGGCTAAATATATTAATAAATATTTCCTATACAAAATTTGTTCTATAAAAAATAAGATTTAAGAATATTTACATTTCTAATTCTGTGCACTAAATTAAATATTATACAGCTATATTCTTATATTTCAAATAAAAATGTCCTATATGGCTGCTTCTAGATAATAAACTGGGGTTCCACTCGTCAATACTTTATCAAATACTATTTGGAACTAACTCACCAGTGCCAGTAGGAATAATAGATAATCCCAAGAATTTGACCATAGTAGAATAAAGGTTTGAAGTTGACTGAAGAAGCATGCTATTCATATAAAAGCCAATCAATAGAAAGCCTCAGTCAGAGTCTTCTAATCTTGCCAAAGTTTTGCTTTGAATAAACAAATGGTGTGTGTGTGTGTTTTTTTTAATTTAAGAAGTTTGTTTTCATAAGCAGTTAAGAAATAACATTTAGTCCCATATTACCACTAAATTAAATTATAAGCATGGTAACTATTTTGGTGGCCCAGTTCTACACATAACATATGTGTATAATTATATTTTCAAATATTTCATAATTCAAGATGTCTTATCTCCCAGTTATTCTGGTGATATTTTACTCTGGATCATTAAAAAATGTTGCCTGCATCTTTGCATTAGGGTTCTCCTTTTGCTTGAAATATTCCCTGCCTGTCTCACTTTATAAAGACACTCTGGTTACCCTAATAGCCCATCTTATGCTGATAGCCCAACTCACTCCCTATCTCTTTATTCTTTTTCATTTTTCTTTGTTGTACTCATCATTACCCAAATTATGATGTATGTATTTACTTATTATCTGCCTCAATTAAAATACGTTACCTTAATAACAGACACATGATAGATATCAAGTAGCTACTTGCTGAGTAAATGAACTTAACATTTAACTCATAAGTCACCTTCAGAACTCATCAGAACTATTCATTGCTCTTAGTATTTTACAGTATAAACCTCTTTATCGGGTTGAACTCTAAGCTTGTGTCAAAAATATTCTCAGTTTTTTGTAATCGTTTCTCAAATGTTTATACAGCTAAACAAGACACATAGCTGCATAATATAAGCTTCTCAAGGGAAGAAGTTTTTTCTCATGTTGATTTTCCACTTTTTTTTTTCCTATTCAACACAGTAAGTCAGCATCCAGGGGAAATAACTACCCTTATAAGTTATCCATATATTTTTAACTCTAAAAATTTACTGGAAGTAGTTTGTGAAGTACCCATGTTGCAACCTTTAGTTGGTCCTAGAACAATCTCATGATGGTCATGTCACATGAAAAGCTCCTCTTCACAGGGAGACCTTTCCATTCTAGTTTTTGTCGTCATTAATTTGCACTTAAATTAAAAAAACTCTAGTGTAAAGGGCTTCCCAGGTGGCACAGTGATAAAGAATCCATCTGCCAGTACAGGAGATGAAAGAGACACAGGTTCAATCCCTGGGTGGGGAAGATCCCCTGGAGAAGGAAATGGCAAACCATTTCAGTACTCTTGCCTGGGAAATTCCATGGCCAGAGGACCCTGGCGGGTTATAATCTATGGGATCTCAAAGAGTCAGACACGACTGAGCAAGTAAATGATGTCATTTTAGTCTTTTTTAGGAACACTTCCATTTCATTATTAAAAACAGAGTCATAGCTATGTGATAGTGATATTTGACATTTAAAAAAGTCTGTGTACTTGAAAGTGAAATGTTAAACAAAATGCACATGAATAGTGACCTGAATGATTTCCCCTAAGACTGGGATCACACCAGGGATCACTCCTATTCATACTGGAGGCCCTAACCAGTTCAGGGAAGCAAGAAAAAGAGATTTAGAACCTACAGAATAAAAAAGAATAAACTGCCTTTATTAGCATGTTATATAGAAAATATGTAAGAATCGGTCAGAAAGGGAATTAGTATGTAAGCTTACAAAGGCTACAGGATAGCAAATTCCATATAAACCTTGAACAATATTTTCATATATTATCACTGGATGAATGAATACTAAAATTATAAAAGCAGTACAGTTATACCTCAGAGATACAGGTTCAGTTCCAGATAACTGCAATAAAACCAGATATCACAATAGCAAGTCACACAAGTTCTTGGTTTCTCAGTGTGCATAAAACTTATGTTGATACTATACTGTAGCCCATCAAGTGTGCAATGACATTATGACTAAAAAAACAATATCCATAGCTTAATTTAAACATACTTTATTGCTAAAAAATGCTAATCATTATATTAGCAAGAGAACATTTCTTAAAATAAAATGACAATGTAATTTGCCACATTAATTGACTCTTACTATGACAAATGATTTCTCTGTGGCATGCAATGTGATTTGATAGCATATATCCATGGTAGAACTTGTTTCACAATTGGAGTCAGTTCTCTAGAACCCTACCACTACTTTATCAACTAAATTATGACAAATGATTTCTCTGTGGCATGCAACGTGATTTGATAGCATATATCCATGGTAGAACTTGTTTCACAATTGGAGTCAGTTCTCTAGAACCCTACCACTACTTTATCAACTAAATTATGACAAATGATTTCTCTGTGGCATGCAACGTGATTTGATAGCATATATCCATGGTAGAACTTGTTTCACAATTGGAGTCAGTTCTCTAGAACCCTACACCACTACTTTATCAACTAAATTTATGTAATATTCTAAATCCTTGTCATTTCAACAAGCTTCACAGCATCTTCACTAAGAGTATATTCCATCTCCAGAAACCAGTTTCTTCGCTCATCCATAAGGAGCAACTCCTCATCATGTTTTATCATCTGTTTTAGCAAATTAGTCACATCTTCAGGTTCCACTTCCAATTCTAGTTCTCTTGCTATTTCTGTCATATCTGCAGTTCCTTCCTCCACGGGTATCTTGAACCCCTCAAAGTTATCCAAGTGGGTTAAAATCTACTTCTTCAGAGCTCCTATTAATGTTGACAACTTGACGTCTTCTTATGAGTCACAAATATTCTTAATGATATCTAGACTGGTGAATCCTTTCCAGAAGGTTTTTAATTTAGTTTGCTTAAATCCATTAAAGGAATCATTATCTGTGGCAACTATGTATGCGTGTATGCTCAGTCGCTCAGTCATGTCTGACTCTTTGCAGCCCTATGGACTGTAGCCCACTGGGCTCCTCTGCCCATGGGATTTCCCAGGCAAGAATACTGGAGTGGGCTACCATTTCATCCTCCAGGGAATCTTCCTGACCCAGAGATTGAATCCCCGTCTCCTGCATTTCAGATTGATTCTTTACCACTGAGCCACTGGGGAAGCCCATGACAACTAAAGTTTTACAAAATGTATTTCTTAAATAATAAGATTGAAAGTTAAAATTACTCCTTGATCCATGGGTTGAAGAATGGCTATGTTAATAAATAATAATAATAATAATGATAGTAAAATAAAATCTGATAATAATAAAATTTTTATTTATCAGTGCTCTTCAGTGACCAGGTGCCTTGTCCATTAGCAGTAATATTTTGAAAGGAATCTTTTTTCTGAATAGTAGATCTCAACAGTGGGCTCAAAATATTCAGTAAACAATATTATAAACAGATGTGCTGTCATCCAGGCTTTGTTGCTCCATTTATAAATTACAGGCAGAGATATATAGCATAATCTTAAGGATGCTAGGATTGTTTGGAATGATAAATTAGCATTGGCCTTAATTTAGAGTTACCGGCTGCAATAGCCCCTAACAAGAGAACCCACCTGTCTTTTGAAACTTTGAAGCCAGGTATTGACTTATCTCTAGCTATGAAAGCCCTAGATGCCATCTTCTTCCAATATAAGGCTGTTTCATTTACATTGAAAATCTGTTGTTCAGTGTAGCCACCTTCATAAATTATCTTAGCTAGATCTTTAAGATAGATAGTTTATTGAAGCTTGTATAATGCATCAGCACTTTCTGCTTAACTTCGCACCTTCATGTTCTAAAGATGGCTTCTTTCCTTAAACCTCATGAACCCACCTCTGCTAGCTTCAAACTTTTCTTCTATAACTTCTTTATTTCTCTTAGACCTCATGAATTAAAAAGAGTTAGGACCTTGGCTTTGGCCTAAAGGAATGTTGCAACTGGTTTGATCTTCTATTCAGACACCAAGACTTTCTCCATATGAGCAATAAGGCTGTTTCTTTTTGTTCATATATTCACAGGAGTAGCACTTTAAAGTTCCTTCAAGATCTTTTCCTTTGCATTCACAGCTTGGCTAACTGATGCAAGAGACCTAGCTTTTGGCCTGTACACAGACTTTCAACATGCCTTCCTCACTAAACTTAATCATTTCTAGCTTTGACTTAAAGTGAGAGATATATGACTGGTCCTTTTACTTGAAGACTTTGAGATTATTGTAGGGTTAGAAAGTGGCCTAATTTCAATATTGTTTTATTTTAGGGAATAGGGAGGCCTGAGGAGAGGAAGAGAAAAGGGGAAACAGCCAGTGGATGGAACAATCAGAACACACACATTTATCAATTAAGTTTGCTATGGTACATGGGCACAATTTGTGGTGTCCAAAACATTTACAATAGTAACATCAAAGATACTGACCACAGACCACCATAGCAAACATAATAATAAAAGAGTTTGAAATATTATGAAAATTATCATAATGTGACACAGAGACACAAAGTGAGCAAATGCTTTTGGAAGAATGGAGTCAGTAGACTTGCTAGATATTAGGTTGCCACAAACTTTCAATTTGTAAAAAACCACAGTATCTGTGAAGTGCAATAAAATTAAGTGAAATGAAACGAGGTATGCCTGTATTGCCTCCAATAAAAGCCAAGGGAATTGTAGATATTATCTTATAATAACTTTTAATGGAATATCATTTGTAAAAATACTGAATCACCATGCTGTACTCCAGAAACTAATACAATGTTGTTAATCAACTTTACTTCAATAAAAAAAATTAAATTAAAAAAATAGAGCAAGGGATCAGGGAAGATTTGGACATTTGAACCAAAACCTAAAGGATTCTCTGATTAGGTGAAGCTTACAAGGAAGAGCTGCACAAGCAGAGGAAGCAGTGCGTGTTAGGTGAGAAGGAGCTTGATTAGTTCATATTAATGATATGACAAATGTGTATGAAACATAGTGAACCTGAAAGAAAACAGCCTATAGTTACTGCAAAAAGAAATTCTAAGTCATTTCACAAAAATTTTTGTATATGAATGTTCAAAATTAGCTTCTTAAATCTGACTAGTTTTATAGTATACGAAGTTAATGCGTGCATATGTGCGCACTAAGTCACTTCAGTCGTGCTCAACTCTTTGCGACTCTATGGACTATAGCCCACCTTGCTCCTCTGTCTGTGGGATTCTCCAGGCAAGAATACTGAAGTGGGTTGTCATTTCCTACTGCACTGAAGTTCATTAAGGAGTAATAATGTATATGTGGATTTATATCACATTATGCTGAATATTTTCTAAATGTAATAATTGTGACAATGTTGAAAAAACAGCAATAATAGGAATACTATATAGATAAAAGGTATAAAATTTCTAGAAATGCTTCCTGGGATGATTATATATAAGCATCCTGGCATATTATTAGTATTCATCTGTCTTTTTTACTAGTATCTAATAGACTATTACAGCGTTCACTACTTAATTGAATGCTAATTTATTATTCCTTGTGTGATTAAAATTTACTTCTCCAAGATTGTAAAATCCTAAAAGGTAGAGGTTTTCTGCTTCTTTTGTATTTCCAAAAGGCCCTTGCTTAGCATTAATCAGAAACTTATTCACTTGGAAATTTCAACTGTGAATACGAATCACAATGAACCTCAGATTCACAACTTGCCAGCATTTCAGGAAGACAAGGAGGGCATAAATCAACATCTGACACATAATTAAGATCAATTAATAGCAACCATAGTGTAACTTCCCAGAGTCAAGGGAATAATCAAGGGTCTGAGGGCAGCAAAGGAGATGCAGACATAAAAAAACAGACTGGCGGACACAGTGGAGGAAGGAGAGGGTGGAACGATTTGAGAGAGTAGCATTGAAACATATACATTACTATATGTAAAATAGAGAGCCAGTGAGAATTTGCTGTATGATGCAAGGAGCTCAAATTCAGGACTCTGTGACACTGGTGGGGTGGGGTGGAAGGTGGGAAGGAGGTTCAAGAGGGAGGGGACATATGTATACCTATGGCTGATTCATGCTGATATACAGCAGAAACCAACACAATGTTGTAAAGCAATTATCCTCCAGTTAAAAGAAAAAGAGAATCCCTGCTCTGAGGTTCTACTTTGTCCCCTGAAACTGTAGACAAACACATCACCTAACAAGGGAGAAACAAGACTTTTTTCCATTAGGTTTTTGAACTTCAGATTAGGTGATAGGCAAGGGATGTTTTGTCCTCAAAAATTACCCAGGAGTTCTCTTTTCAAATATTGGCAAAAGAGAAATTGAAAAGAAAAATGCTAAATTACAAGAAATTGCATACAAATTTTACCTTCCTTTATATGTAACACTCTCAGCTGACTGGATCTATACCTCCCATGTTAGCTTTGTAAAAAATTTTATGAGATAGCTCAATAGACTCTCAATAAATTCTTAAAAAAAAAAAAACTCTAGTCCCATTTCTCTGAACTGAAGTAATTTTAACCATTTGTACCCAACAGAGCATAAAATGCTTCTTGAGAAATCAAATTCTGTTACTTGAAACAGTTTGTTAGAACATCTTAGGGGACAAAAGCAGAGTTAAAACAGTTTCAATGACTAATAAAGAATTTGTAAACTGTTAAGCATGCACTCTTCTGACAAATATTTAGAACGTTTATTGATGCTCAATATTTTTGGCATCCATCCTTAAAAAAATCTTCAGAATTTTGTCTCCTAATCAGAAACCAAATAGTTTATATGAAGTGCAATCTTACAATAAATTGAACTTGCAATAAATATATACTTTATATACACGCTTGTATACACACATATTGTGGGCTTCCCCAATAGCTCAGTTGGTAAAGAATTTGCCTGCAATGCAGGAGACCCCAGTTCGATTCCCGGGTTGGGAAGATCCCCCGGAGAAGGGATAGGCTACCCACTCTAGTATTCTTGGGCTTCCCTTGTGGCACAGCTGGTAAGAATCTGCTTGCAATGTGGGAGAACAGGGTTTGATCCCTGGGCGGGAAGATCTCCTGTAGAAGGGAAAGGTTACCTATTCCAGTATTCTGGCCTGGAGAATTCCATGGACTGTAGAATCTGTGGAGTTGCAAAGAGTCAGACACGACTGAGTGACTTTCACTTTCTCATACACACATATTGCCAAAGAGAATGTGGTATTGCTATTTTGTCTCTGGTAAAATAAGTAGTTAAATGCATAAATATGTATTTTAAAAACACAGTTGCTTTCAACAAGCAACCAGTTTTCTTTCCTTAGCTTCCTGTTTGGTTGACAGGTGTAAAGGTTTGCATTTCAGTGGTATTTTGCAATCCAGTTCAGAAGAAGGAGCTATGATTAAGATTTAAATGTTCTAGATAAGAGAGATCAACTATTATTATAATCTGCATATTAAATAAACAAAATTAACATGCTCCAGAATCTTTCTGTCACATTTCTAAAGGGCCAGGTGTGAAAGAGGTAATGAGTAGGTTAGAGTGCTGCATATGAAGAAGAAATGTAAGAGTTTCTCATCATTGGAATTTTCCCCTCAAAAGTTGAGCTGCCATATCATTGACTAATGAACTAAACTATTATGATGGCCAAAAGTTTCATTTGAGTTTTTCCATAAGCTCTTATGGAAAAACTTGAACAAGCTTTTTGGTCAACCCAACATCATACAGCCCAAATGCTATTTCATTAGATTTACAGTTTTTTTAAGAAGTCATTTTTTGTTTTTTGAAGGTCTAAGTATACATTAAGTGGTTACTTGATAGCTATTTGCTATAGTAAAATCATCTAATTGCTAGAAATTTAAAAAGACATACCTGATTGCTATGAAATTACATTGAATAATTAAACTGTATTTCCTGAGCTTTTAAAGAAAACTGAAAAACTGTGTGTATAGCTTAAAAAATGTAACTACTAAATTTTGTCTTTGTAAGAATGAAAGTGTGAAAATGTTAGTTGCTCAGTTGTGTCCTCCACTTTGAGACTCCATGGACTGTAGCCCTCCAGGCTCCTCTGCCATGGAATTCCCTAGGCAAAAATACTGGAGTGGGTAGCCATTCCCTTCTCCAGGGGATCTTCCTGACCCAGGGATCCTTCAGTGCAGGCAGATTCTTTACCATCTGAGCCACTATCCATTCTCCCTTTATAAGGATGACTAGGGTTCTATTATTGAATTTCATTTTTTGAGAGATCCTATTTTTATTTCTACAAATAGGTCAACAGAAATTTCCTTCTATATTTGCATGAAAATCTATTAATCAAGTTATTATGATATTACATTTCCATATAGATAAAATTCTGAAAAGGAATTACATCTAGAAAAAAAGCTTATTTCATGGCTGTGTGTATAATAAATAATATTTCATTAAATATACTGCAGCATTTGTAGTCTAGTTTTTATATAGTTTTCCCAATGAAGTTAAGCATTATAAATGTAATGTTAGCATTAGCAAATGCAACACAAATCATACAAAATGCAATTCTAATCGATTTGATTCTAAATACTGTTTATTGCATATATTTTAATGAGTGAAAAATGCATAATTTAAGTAGATAATCCAATTCCAGGCATTTAGAACAAATCTTACCACACAGCCTGTTGAATGAAAGGCATCTTATTTAAAATTTATTAAACTACTTTCAGAAAGGAAATCATTAATAGTATCTCTTATCCTTATTAGTTTAAAGATATGCACATTAGTGTCCTTGAATTCCTGATCCACTTAAAAAAATTGGGAGGAATTAGAAAGATTTTTTTTAATTTGAAGAAATGTAGAATGATGCTTAAATATGAACTCTAGCTTTCAAATATCAGCAATAGTATCTAGTTCAGCTTATTTGAGTTGGTTAGTAAGGCAAGTATACAGCAACAATTGGCTTTACTATATTCTTTGATAATAAACTACAACTTTGCTTCAACCATGCACATTTCCAACCAGTGGAGGTTTATGAGATAATCAACACAAATAGATCCCCATAATATAAATAAGGTATATATAACACTATCAAAAAATCTATTCAAAAACTATAAATTTGTAAATGAATAAATTCTTGGCTAATAAGCCATATCTTCCACATTGTTACAGATCATTTATAAGTAATATTTAAGCAACCAACAAGGTATTAATTTCCAAAATTTGCAAATAGCTCATGAGGCTTAATATTATCAAAACAATAAAAAAAAATTGGGCAGAAGACTTAAAGAGAAATTTCTCCAAAGAAGATATACAGATGGCCAAGATGCACATAAAAAGAGGTTCAACATCACTAATTATTAGAGAAATGCAAATCAAAGCTACAACGAGATATCACCTCACATTGGTCAGAAGGACCATCATCACAAAATCTACAAACAATAAGTGCTGGAGAGAGTGTGAAATAAAGGGAACCTTCCTACACTGTTGGTGGGAATATAAATTGGTACAGCCACTATGGAGAATAGTATGGAGATTCCTTTAAAAACAAAAAGTAGAGCTACTGTATGACCCAGCAATCTCACTTCTGGGCATATATGCAGAGAAAACCTTGATTCAAAAGGATACATGGACCCCAATGTTCATTACACACTGTTTATAATAGCCAAGACATGGAAGCAACCTAAATATCCATCAACAGATGAATGGATAAAAAAAGATGTGGTATCGATATGCAATGTAATACTCAGCCATTAAAAAGAATGAAATAATGCCATTTGCAGCAACAAGGATGGGTGGAGATTATCATACTAAGAGAAGTAAGTCAGACAAAGAAAGACAAATATCATATGGTATCACTTATATGTGGAATCTAAGGGAAAAAAAGGATACAAATGAACTAATTTACAAAATGGAATCTGACTCACAGACTTAGAGAATAAATTTATGGTTACCAAGGGGAAGTGTGGAGGGCAGAGATAGATTGGGAGTTTGAGATTGACATGTACACACTGCTATATTTAAAATAGATCCAAGGAGAACCTACTGTAAAAAGTAAAAATCAGAAAAGGAAAAAATGCAGTCAGGAAGAGGTAGATGGCAGTTGACTAGCTAAATAAATTAAAACAAGGAGAAATGAGTGGTTTTGCCAATTTTAACGAAATTTTAAATACGACATAATTCTTGCTGTTCTTATTAGACCAAGGGGTAAAGAACACAGGAACAATACTAAACAAGGAGTGGTGGTGGCTGTTTAGTTACTCAGTCATGTCTGACTCTTGCGACTCTACGGACTGTAGCCTGCCAGGCTCCTCTGTTCATGGGATTCTCCTCCAGGTGAGAATATTGGAGTGGGTTGCCATTTCCTTCTCCGGGGGATCTTCCTGACCCAGGAATCAAACATGCGTCTCCTACATTGAAGGCTGATTCTTTGCCAACAGCTACGAAGGAAAAAGGCAAGGAGTATTTGCCCCCAAAAAGATGAATCAGGAAAGACAAAGGATCTAAGTTTTTGTTTTCCTCTGAAGGGGACATCTTACTTGAGTTAACTTTGGTGGAAAGGAGAAAAGATTAAGGCACTTGTTTCAAGCATTTTATCTGATAATAGCCGAAGTGTTGATTTACAATACCCCATGAGTTAATATGTTCTTAAAAGTGATATGATATATAAGTAATGAAAACAATGGATCGATCTTTCCTCTACCTTAACTGTAACAGAAATGATGGCCTACAGTCCATAGGCTTGCATAGGGTCGAACACAACTGAAACGACACAGCATGCATGCACACACCACCTAAAGCAAAGCAACTAAAATTTGAGATCGGAATTAAAGATATAATCAGAGAGTAGTAATCACCAAGAAGAAAAATGATTGTGCAAGCATGGATGATAAGAGGAAGGTAGGTAGTATGGTCATAATGGGGCAGGAAATGCCTCACTAACTTAATAGAGAGGGGAGCTAAGATGATACCATTGACATAGTTTTGAGGTGATGTCTATGCTACTTACAAACTCAGTTCTAGACAGGTCTCTACAAGTTATTCAGGTCTATGCATATAACTAAAATCATGATTGATTTCAGCACATATGTAGATGAGATGGCCACAAAGTTCATTCTGGTTTTTCTGGCCAATGATATAAACCCTGAATGAACTTTTTGGCCAACCCAGTATGTATGAAAATATCAGTGATTTCAGTATGGAAGTGACATAAGTGGCTTGATTTTTAGTCTACTTTTTAAAACTTTTATAAAGATGAAACTATCAATTCTTACTGTGTACAGCTTCACTTATGATTTGACACTGCCATGTTGTCCAAAGGCTTTATTCATATTAGGTCTTTCTACTATTAAAGTTTATTTGGCTGATTATGAAAAAGAAGAATCTGTCACTAGGTGAGAAAGGGGAAATACAAAACTTGAAGCAGCCATCTGGCACTTGTAAATCAAGTGATTATCTAGACTATTTTCCTTTTTGACTTGCAATAGACACACCTTACACTTTGTTTTGCACTGGATTCTATTTTTTCTGTTTTTAGGACTTAATTCTTGCCAATTTGCTCTATTTTATCTCACTAGATTGAGATGTGTGTTCAAGATTTTTGACATTCTAGTATCTAAGCTGGTATTTTTTAGGTAGTATAAAGGGTTTTTCAAAGGATGCTTTAATAGGTTTTAAAATCATATAAGTTTTAAGTTGCATTGCTCATTCCATATATAATATTCCAGAGTAAATAAAACAAGACATGGAAGAGACTTGATAAGTTTGAACCACGTGAAATTTCTGGTATTCATACGTTTTTACCCTACACAAAGGTCAATTTCATATGGTTCCCACTTGTAGATCATACTACTGTATATTTTCTATAGTTATATTTTAGAGTAATTCATTTTTATTTTATATAAAAAAGTTAAAATAGGGTCTGCTCTCTTCACCCTATGATAATGTTATATAAATTGTTGATGCCTCAAAGTAGCCTGATTTCAAATTCTGAGCCATAATACACAATTAATTATAAAATCTTAAGAACTATGCAAAATAATTTAAAAGCAAGTCTGTACATTTTAAATACTGGCAACTAGAGGGATTCACAGTTTAGTCATATACACTATTAAAAGAAAATATATCGTACAGAATTGAAAATAACACATGCAAACATCTCTGAGTGTCTTTGAATGGGTTTTGAACCTGGATTTTGGGTATTAGGCTTCCTGAAATGCTAAGGTTTCAAGTGCTTCATAATCATTATATGAAACTATATAATGGTTATATGATTCAAGAGTATGAAAACTTTCTTATCTCTACATATCCATTATCCTAACACATCCAGCCCCACAGTATTCCAAAGACACAATATCTTTTTCAAAGACTATTGGAAATAACTGCTCGAACCAACACAGACTTATCTTCTTGGTCAAAATACTGGTTCTATGCTGTTTTCCTACACACATATTTGCACAACATATATCATGTGTATGTATATAATGCACATAGATATGCACATACAGTATGTGTGTAGTGTGCTACTACACTACAAACAAAAATAATAAACATTTGTTGAATTAACAAATAAAGAAAACTATAAAATCTAGAGTATAAGCATCTGATACTTTCACAGCTTCTAAAATAAATTCTTATCAGTACCGCAAGTTTACTTGGAATGAATTCTTTCCACTGTTCAGTTCTTCACCTTCTGAATCACTATATCTCAAACATTCCGTAGGTCTTCTTAAACAATTATGTAATGAAAAACAAATTTGAAATTTACATTTTTTCCTGATTTGTTGTCTTTTCTTATTATCTGTTCTTTGAATTTTGGCATGTGTTACCCTAAGTCAGCATACAAATCTTGAATACTTACAATGGGCCAAGCAATGTGTTTAGCACTGGAAATACAGACAGCTCTCTGTTTAACTAGAGAGATGTAATTGTAAGCAAATAATTAATCATGCAGAGAAGTGCCAACTGAAGCATATACCATCTGTTATGCAAGTTTGAATAGGATGACTATGCCGTGGGAATAATTAAGATTAAAGATATGAGGGTAGGAAGACTATAGGGTCTCACCTAGTGTGAGAAGGAAATTCATTGTAGGCAGAAGAAACAACATATTCAAGGACGGTCTCCTTGCTAACCCCTTCATAGTTCTGCAACTGTACACAAAAGACAAGTAGAACCATGATACTGCTCTGGTAGTCCACCCTAGCATTTCTGAATTGCAAATTTCGTCACTTCTTCCTCTTGTTTAATTTTTCTCTCAACTCTCAAAGTTCAAAGATTTAAACTGGGTACAAAAAGTCCTACTTAGTCTTACTGACCATTTCAGTTTCATTGGATAATTTCCCAACATCTATTGGTGAGTGTATCTCAAGTCTCTTGACTTTTGCAAGGGCTATGTTCTCTCAGCTCAAGAATACCATCTTTCTCTTCCAGCTAATCTCTACCTGCCTTTTAAAACTAAATTCAATCGTTATACATTCAGAGAAGTTTTTACGAGATTGAGTAGTCACCTCTAGAGCACTTTGTTTACACTTTCTTTAAACATTGATCAGTTCATACAATCAGCATGTGGATTTTTGACTTGCTTTTTGCTTCTAAGATCACTATTTGCTGATAACTATATCTCTTATATATGCCTCACTGGTAGAGAGCATCAGATAGAGGGACTAAGAAAAAGCAATCTATAATAAAGAGTAATTTAAGAGGTTCTCTAAGGCCTTAAACAAGTTAGTGTTCTTCATATTAACTACCTATTAGCACTTTAGAAATCATAGAATTCAAGTATTTAAAAGGACTTCAAGGCTATCTAATGGAATGTTTTTAAAAATATTTTTGACCATGACCCACCATAAGAAATGTTCTACATCACAGTGTGGTATATACACACAATCATATATTTAAAATAACTGTTCCACAACATAATACACTTACTACTTACAATACAGTAAAACTACTATAATATTAATATCAGATATTATTAATACAGCAAAGAGAAAACCAAAATGAATAATGTAAAAATACCCAAATTATAACCCAATAAACTAAAAATAGCTTATCCACAAAAAATATTTCAAGTCCCCTTAATGCTTACAACACCCCCCAGCCCCCATTTATTTTACTGCAAACTCTCCCTATATTACCAATAAAAGTAAAGTCTTCAGAGGTAAATGTCTTGTCGAAGACTGGATCTAAAACACATCTAAAGCTCAGGCTAGTATTCTTTCCACTACATCAGTGAGAAAGAACTTCTGCTAAGAAGCCATCACATATCTAACTCCTTCACTTTGAGGGACTGGATCCTTTGGCCCAGATACCTTTACAAATGAATTAAATGAACCACTGCCTAACCGTCTTATCTTATTTCTATGGCACAATTTGTATTTTTAGATAAACTATCTGTGTTAAAAATAGTACTGATCTGGAATCCAATTAGAAAGATACTTTAAAATCCTCAGAACTATAAGTTGTGAATCAATGCTGATGAAGCTTAAATTCAAAAATTTCATATATCTATAACAATTCTTTCAGAGTGGAAAAGTGAATGAATAAAGATAATGCCATAAATTGGGAAGAGGAGAACCAGGCTGATAGAGAAGTCATACCACAAAATTCTGGGGAAAAAAAAAAAGGAGAATGAGAGTACTTCAAGTATTCTAATTGGCTAATTTAAAAATTTTTTTTTTAAATTTGCTATTTTTTTTTTAAATTGAGATTGTTAACATATGTTTATCTGAAGTTTGTTAAATATAAAAGTAAGTTTTTTCTAGTGCACATTTTGGCTTCCTCTAACCTTATCTTAGTAAACAAGAAACACATTTTCTTAAAATACATTTTAATACAAAGTATAGATAATACTGCTATAGATGCTATCATGAAAGGGTCTTGGGGGAAGCTTCATGCATGAAATGGACAGTCTTCTTCAGGATGTGCTATTGTTTGAGAGTAAATTAAGGAGGGCAGGAACACTCATTATTTAAATGTCATAACCTAATGGCTTAAAGCATTATATTTAATTGAAGACAAAATTAAATGATTGTACGATTAGAATGATCACAAAATCATGACTGTAAGTTTGAAAGAGTCAGTGCTGAACATGTGGGAAATTGGTGTCTCTACAGAGATTAAGAATCTTTGAGAAGCAAGGTTAGACTAAGCAGGTGTTTGAACAAAATTACTCATCAAATATCAGTTATTCATTTCCAAGTCTGTAAAACAACAGCCTGAAGTTACCTAAATATAAATACAAATTTATTTACCTTAAATTCATCAATTATCAATCACTTTGGAGTTCAATTACAACAAATGTCACATAGAATCTAGATTTGGTTAATGCAGTAATTTTTTAGATAAGAATTTTTAATTCATTTCATTCATATAGTAGAAATAATCCTATTGCTACATACTTTCTATTATTTAGAGAGACTCTGCTCTTACTTTTATATTTCAAATTTTCCCAGTATATACTTCAATTAGCAACATAAGATAAAAATTTATACCACGCTATTAATCATACTGAAGAAATTAAATGAACTATATTAAATATTTTATTCTTTAAAGCCTAGATTTTTCTAAATGTTTAAGTATAATACAATTTGCTACTGTGGATCATTTCTACTTCCACCATTTAGAAATGACCACATTGTCTCCTTTTGAGCACAAGGAACTCTCTCTACTCATTGCTCTGTGGTGACCTAAATGGGAAGGAAAGACAGATAAGGAGGGGATAAATGTATGCTGTTGCTGCTGCTGCTGCTAAGTCACTTCAGTCGTGTCCGACTCTGTGCGACCCCATAGACGGCAGCCCACCAGGCTCCTCCGTCCCTGGGATTCTCCAGGCAAGAATATTGGAGTGGGTTGCCATTTCCTTCTCCAATGCATGCATGCATGCTAAGTCACCACAGTCGTGTCCGACTGTGCGACCCTATGGACAGCAGCCCAACAGGCTCCTCCATCCACAGGATTCTCCAGGCAAGAATACTGGAGTGGGCTGCCATTTCCTTCTCTGGGATAGATGTATACATATAGCTGATTTGTATACAGCAGAAACTAGCACAACATTGTAAAGCAGCTATACTCCAATAAAAATTAAAAAAAAAGAAAGAAAGAAAATAAAACTTTAACACAAAATACAATAACACACATGAAAAACTCTTATTTTTAAAGCACTCTCCAGCAGCCAACGGAGAAGGAAATGGCAACCCACTCCAGTACTCTTGCCTGGAAAATCCTATGGACGGAGGAGCCTGGTAGGCTGCAGTCCATGGGGTCGCTAAGGGTCGGACACGACTGAGCGACTTCACTTTCACGTTTCACTTTCATGCGTTGGAGAAGGAAATGGCAGCCCACTCTAGTGTTCTTGCCTGGAGAATCCCAGGGGCGGGGGAGCCTGGTGGGCTGCCGTCTAATGGGGTCGCACAGAGTCGGACACAACTGAAGTGACTTAGCAGCAGCAGCCAGCAGCCGACATCTGTCCTGACCATCTCAGGAGTAAGTCATAAACTTTTGTACCCATTGATAATTCGAACTGAGAAAAGCTGAGTACTTACTTGTACATCATGGAAACAGGGCTAGGACAGCTTCTATTCAGTCACTATCTGATCTTTATCAGCCAGGTCAGGGTTGGGAGGCTGGAAAATAATGAGAGTCATTGACAACAAGAAAGGAAACAAGTCTGACTGGTTTAGTGACTGAGGTCTGCTGCCTGAAAATAGCTTGATAAGAACATGATCAATTTGCACCAGCTGGTTCCACACAGTGAAGTAATTGTCAATACCTTTGTAGAGAAGCCCCATGCAGCAGAGGAGGCACAACATCAGCTGCTGATGATTCAGAGAGCCACACTTTTCTAGTTGGAGAAGTATGATCAGCACGAGGTGTGGCCTTAATTTTTTTTCAAAAAAATTAACACAAAAAACATTTATGGTGCTTCATACTTTTTTCATTAGAATCATTATTTCTTCTCCGTTTTCAGGGAACCATGAGGTGTTGTGACGTGAAGACCCGGGTTATGGACCAGGATGCTTGTCTTTGCTATCTATCTTGCTGGTATGATAATATCTATCTTGTTGGGATTTATTTTTTTCATAAATAAATATTAGGACATAATAGCTTTTGATAATACTGTCCATTGTAACTATAAAGATTACAAATTTATTGAAATAATTTATTAATTCCCAAAGGTCAAAAAAAAAAAGAAAATTTTCAAAAACTAAACTATTTTTCTCCTTTCTTATTAAGAATACTTTAGTCCATTTTAGTGTGTGTGAACTTCTCAGTATTTAGAGTCACTTTAGATGATTGCATTCATCCACAGAAATTTTAGTCTGACTACATGAACTTCTTAAGATCAGTGAAGTTGCAGGATGAATATTATAATTTTAAGTGGTGCTTTTAAAGGCTCAGAGCTAGGATATATTAAAGAAAAAAAAGCTTTAAACATGCATCTTCACTGTTCATACAGAATACGTTATCTAGGGAATTCCCTGGTGGTCTTGTGATCAAAACTCAGCGCTTTCTCTGCTGTAGGCCCTGGTTCTTTGCTTTAATAGTAATAAATAAAGACATTGATGTATTGAAGAAGGAATTCATGGGGCCTGGACTCCATCTTAGGCCTGTTCGCGCTGATCATGTTCGGCCACCTCTCTAATGGACTCTGAACTCTGTGCTTAGTGCCTGTGGAAACGACAATAGAAGGACAAGACCCCCTCCGGACAGGGGAATCTTGGAAGATTGTATTCAGGTTATTCATCACCTAAGGGAAAACATACACTAATCCCCCTACCTCCAGACAGGTCATAGATTTTTTTCTGTCACCTCGGGCTTGTTGATAATTGCTTGTTTGAATATGGGGTTATTGTGATTGTATTTACCTTTCCTTTGTTTATGTAAGTCACAAGGAAATTGGGGTGGTGGGTTCAGACAGTACACATGGGGTATAAAAGATTTTCACAAATGCTAGTCGGGGTGCTTGGCTAAGAGGAGACTCTGCCTTGGGCCCGCCGGTGTAATAAACTTCACTTCACTATCTGCACCGTCCTTCTGAGTGAGCTTGTTTCCCGGAGCGCGTGGCTATAACAGTATTAGGATCTAATTAATGTATCATATGAAGGTTTTTAAATGAATGTTCCTTAGAATTGACAACTCTATCAGTTAATTCTTAAAGTTAGCAGGTAATTATAACTATAGTAGCGAAATTCACTACATGTGAATTTGACTTCATTGATCTCAGCACATGCAACCACATATGGGAAGGCACCACGCTGGTTCTATTGCTGTGCTGCTGATTGACTTATTATCAGTCAAAGACAATGAGTGTATGATGCAAAGCCTCAGTGGGAAAAGTTTACAATAAGATGACATTGCATCTTACATTCTGATGACAGTACATCAAGGGGAAAGTTCAGATACTCCCGAATTGATCATGTTTCATCAGTGTCCAAAATTAAAGAAAGGAACAGAAAAATACACCTTTTAGAGTAGATTCTAAAGGTACATTTCCCTGTAATTTCAGGTTTTATGGTAAAATAATTAAATTTATGAATATAGTAAGTAGTGTCATCACAAAGAAATAATTTAACCTCGTACTTTCTAGTAGCCTAAGGTTTGAGAGCTGACCTTAAGCAACCTTGTACTTATTAAGGCAATCAGTGTACTACTTTGCCATTGAAAGAATGTAAAGGAGGTTTAGTGGAGGATCACACCTTGCCTAAAAACCTTTTGGTGGTCATAGTGATGGTTTAGTCGCTAAGTCATGTATGACTCTTTTGCAACCCCATGGACTGAAGCCCACTAGGTTCCACTGTCCATGGGATTTCCCAGGCAAGAATACTGAAATGGGTTGCCATTTCCTTCTCCAGGGGATCTTCCCAACCCAGGGATTGAACATGCATCTCCTGATTGCAGGCAGATTCTTTACTGCTGAGTCACGAGGGAAGCCCTAGCTCCCTATTTTTCACCTCATCAAGAATTTGTTCAGTGAAGTGCAAAATCCTCTAAGAATCAAATTTACCCAACTTTTTCCCCCATAATACATCACATCATGACTTTGTGATTTCTCTTCTATTTTCACAGCCTCCTTCCCATTGGGGTGTTCTCTTTATTCTTTCACTCACTTAAGATAACATTTAGTAAAAGCCCAATGCAATTACTACTCCTTAATCAAATCTCTAACTGTTTGAGACAGTTTAACATGCAGCTTTTGGGGATCCATACTTTGATTCAAACTCTTGTTTTGTGACCTGGTTAAGTCACTTAATCTCTCTGTGCCTCAATTTCTTCATCATATAAAATAAAGATAACATATAACTTTTATATTATTTTATTTTTATTCTAGTATAGTTGTTATAAAATTTATATTAGTTTCAGGTATACAACAGAGTGATTCAATATTTTTATAGTTTATATTCTTTTTAAACTTATAAAATAGTGACTATATTCCCTGTACTATACAGTATCTCTTTGTAGCTTATTTATTCTATACATAGTAGCTTGTACCTGTCAATCCCCTGCCTCTATTTTGTCCCTCCCTCTTTCCCTCACCAACATTTGTTATCTGTGTTCTTTTTGATGATAGCCATTGTGACAGGTATGAGATGATAACTCATTGTGCTTTTAAGTTACATTTCTCTGATGACAGTAATGTTGAACATTTTTTCATGCGCCTGTTGGCCATCCATATGTCTTCTTCGAGAAAAGGTCTATTGAGATCTTTTGCCCATTTTTGAATTGGGTTGCTTGTTTTTTATATGGAGTTTTATGAGCTGTTTATATGTTTTGGATATTAACCTCTAAAGACCAACAACTGGATCTTTTGCTTCTGTGCTGTCTTCTAGTGTCTAAGGTAGACCCATAGTAGGTGACCAATTAACACTTAGTGGGTGATTTGTCACATCACTTTCCAAATCACAATTCATTTTTACCTTCTACATTGTTTCTGGGCTTCCCTGGTGGCTCAGTGGTAAAGAATCTGCCTGCCAAGCAGGAGAATCAGTACACATGGGTTGCAACCCTGGATCAGGAAGACTCCCTAGAGAAGGAAATGGCAACCCAGTCCAGTATTCTTGCCTGAGAAATCTCATGGACAAAGGAGCCTGGTGAGCTACAGTCCATGGGGTCACAGAAGAGCCAGACATGGCTGATTAACTAAACAACAACAATATTGCTTCTGGAAAGTTGGAATTTAGGTTTTGCAGTGGCTTATATCTTATTCATAAGTGGCTTATAATCTTTACTGATAACTTAATAAAAATCTGACTCTGGTACGGAATAACTTGGAAAAATTCTCTGCTGCTCTAAAACAGTGGTACACCAAGGTTGGAGTCAGGGCTTGTGGAAGCTGTCTATTCTGCATATAGAAAATAAAGGGGATGTGTTGCCTATAAATAATTCTATTAATAAAACAAAAGAAAACTGATCGAAGTTAGTGTTGTTATTATTGTAACCATGCACCATAATTTCTAAACATAATTAATAAAATGTTCCTTCCTGCTGAGGGTTGAAAACTCCAACTAATGCCCCTAGCCTATCTTATCTTCTACATTATGTTCCAAAGTTATCCTTGTGGGCATTAAATTTCTCCTGGTCAGTAATGAGGATCCTGATATGTCTTAGTGCAGCCTTCTCACCCATATTTTTACTATGTTTCACAGTAACAATACATTTCATATCACAGCAAAGTTCCCACACAGATAAACATATATGTTTCACTAAATGGACATCTTTACTACAAACAGAGAATGGCACTGATTTTGAAAACTATCTCTTTAATTTGATCCTTAGCCATCCAAATTAGAACCTCCAAGAAACTGTTCTAAAATGAATTAAGTAGTCTCCAGAGGTTCTATGAACTAGATATAGCACAAAATTGGAAATAAACTAGACTGCTGATATTTAGGGGTAAAAATAGAATTTAAGAAACTTATTTACTTTCTTTGGCATCTACACTAGTAGGGTTACACTACAGAAAAAAAAATAATATATCAAAGCAAGTATCAAAGAAATAAAGAGGCAAAATGGTTGTCTGAGGAGGCCTTACAAATAGCTAAGAAAAGAAGAGAAGCTGAAGGCAAAAGAGAAAAGAAGAGATATACCTATCTGAATGCAGAGTTCCAAAGAATAGCAAGGAGAAATAAGAAAGCCTTCCTCAGTGGTCAATGCAAAGAAGTAGAGGAAAACAATAGAATGGGAAAGTCTAGAGATCTCTTCAAAAAAATTAGAGATATCAAGGGAAAATTTCATGAAAAGATGGGCACAATAAAGGACAGAAATGGTATGGACCTAACAGAAGCAGAAGATGTTAAGAAGAGGTGGCAAGAATACACAGAAGAATTATACAAAAAAGATCTTAATGTCCCAGATAACCATGACGGTGTGATCACTCACCTAGAGCCAGACATCCTGGAATGCAAAGTCAAGTGTGCCTTAGGAAACATCACTAAGAACAAAGCTAGTGGAGGTGATGGAATTCCAATTGAGCTATTTCAAATCCTAAAAGATCATGCTGTTAAAGTGCTGCCCTCGACACACCAGCAAATTTGGAAAACTCAGCAGTGGCCACAAGACTGGAAAAGGTCAGTTTTCATTCCAATCCCAAAGAAAGGCAGTGCCAAAGATTGTTCAAAATACTGCACAACTTCACTCATCTCACATTCTAGCAAAGTAATGCTCAAAATGCTCCAAGTGAGCCTTCAACAGTACATGAACCAAGAACTTCCAGATGTTCAATCTGGATTTGGAAAAGGAAGAGGAACCAGAGATCAAGTTGCCAACATCCTTAGGATCATAGAAAAAGCAAGAGAACTCCAGAAAAATATCTACTTCTGTTTTACTGACTACGCCAAAGCCTTTGACTGTGTGAATCACAACAAACCATGGAAAATTCCTGAAGAGATGGAAATACCAGACCACCTCCTGCCTGCTAAGAAATCTGCATGCAGGTCAAGAAGCAACGGTTAGAACTAGACACAGAACAACAAATTGTTCCAAACTGGGAAAAGAGTATGTCAAGGCTGTATATTGTCACCTTGCCTATTTAACTTATATGCAGAGTACATCATGTAAAATGCCAGGCTTGATGAAGCACAAGCTGGAATTAAGGTTGTCAGGAGAAATAAGAATAACCTCAGATATGCAGATGACACCACTCTTATGGTGGAAAGCAAAGAGAAACTAAAGAGCCTCCTGATGAAATTGAAAGAGGAGAGTGAAAAAGCTGGCTTGAAATTCAACTTTCAAAAAACTAAGATCATGGCATCTAGTCCCATCACTTCATTGCAAATAGATGGGGTAACAATGGAAACAGTGACAGATTTTATTTTTGGGACCTCCAATACCACTGCAGATGGTGACTGCAGCCATGAAATTAAAAGACACTTGCTCCTTGGAAGAAAAGCTATGACCAATGTAGACAGCATATTAAAATACAGAGACATTACTTTGCCAACAAAGTTCCATCTAGTCAAAGATATGGTTTTTCCAGTAGTCAAGTATGGATGTGAGAGTTGGACTGTAAAGAAAGCTGAGCGCCAAAGAATTGATGCTTTTGAAGTGTGGTATTGGAGAAGACTCTTGAAAGTCCCTTGGACTGCAAGGAGATCCAACCAGTCAATCCTAGAGATCAGTCCTGAACATTCATTGGAAGTACTGATGCTGAAGCTGAAACTCCAATACTTTGGTCACCTGATTTAAAGAACTGACTCATTGGAAAAGACCCTGATACTGGGAAAGATTGAGGGCAGGAGGAGAAGGGGATGACAGAGGATGAGATGGTTGGATGGCATCACTGACTCAATGGACATGAATTTGAGCAAGCTCTGGGAGCTGGTGATGGACAGGGAGGCTTGGCGTGCTGCAGTCCATGAGGTTGCAAAGAGTTAGACACAACTGAGTGACTGAGCTGAACTGAACAGAAATAATAGTATGTCAAAGCTAGTATCCAGGATGAGGGGTGGTTATCACCCAAAGGCTCCTTGCCCTTCCTCTTTGAAGTCTAAAGTCCTGGCCTGATCTGAGTACCATCTCTCAATTTCTCCCCCAACTCTGAAAAAAAAAAAAAACTTGTGAGCTAGTCACTCAGTCGTGTCAGACTCTTTGTGACCCCATGGACTAGAGCCCACCAGGCTCCTCTGTACATGAAATTCTCCAGGCAAGAATACTGGAGTGGATAGCCATTTCCTTCTCCAGGGGATCTTTCTGACCCAGGGATCAAACCCTGGTCTCCTGCATTGCAGAAGAATTCTTTACCATTTGTACCACCACTTACTCTTCATCTAATAATGTGTTAATTTTTCTCATTCAACTCTGGCCAGTTTCTTATTCCATTCCAAATTCACATAATACTGAAGTTCATTAACATCCATCTCTTTCTAAAGCATGTGTTCATTCCTCTCTAATGAGTGTACTAATCTCTTAGTTATCTCTCTATCTATGCATAATTCAAGTACTTCTTGCTGGAAGAATTTCTTTATGCCTGCAATACATGAATGCAGTCATTATGTGATGTTGACTGGTTAGGATGTCCTCATGAAAGCTATAGTTAGATGCCCCATTAACTGCAAGATTAGAAATTTATGCTTAATGACACATCTTAAATATTACAAATTATTCTCCCTTGTCCACTCTTTCATTTAAGATAGAGACTGGTCATAATCATTATTTTACAATTTTCAGAATTTGTTAAAAATAGCTAAAATTTTTTCAAATATATTGATAAAAGTTTAAAAGAGGATGATCTATTCTTAGTTCTACATGAGTAAACATTCAGCTGTTTTATTTCAAGTGAGAAGATGACCTTAAGTCTATTTCAATAGAGACTGTAGGGATTGATTACAGATTAACATGCATACATATTTTTTACAAAGTAGTATTCACATTATTTCCTCTGAGTTGTGATTTTTCTCATTGTTAAAATGAAGGCTATAAATATTAACAGTTTTCTGTATGTTCATGATATAGTATGATATGGCATGAAATTGTAAAAGGACATGTAACTATTGAAAAGTTGGTAGGTAAAAATAATATTTCTACATAAAAAATGCAAGCTAAGTAAATGAAAAACTACTAAACTAATAAAAGATTTCAAAGTTGCCTGATTCAAGACATAAATATACAAAACTTAGTAACTTTACAATATTTTTTTACAATATAATTTACAATTATAAATTATAATAAAATCATTTCCTTCAGAAAACAAAAAAATTATACAATATAACTAGTAATATCCTTAAGAAATATATAAGACTTCTGTAGAGAAAGCGATAGACACATTTTAAAAAGAATAAAAAATACTGCAAAGATATGCACAAAAATGTTACAAAAGATAGAGACATTTATATAAGGACAAGATGATTTTTATATGTGAAAACTGGCAACATACAATTATTGAATAAATGTAACATTTTAAAATTGTTAATTCATTTTAGGTTTGAGGATTGGAAAGGGGAGGTGTAGAGAAGAGAAAAAAAATGGGCAGAAAACAATTAAAAGATGAAAGAAAATGAGAAGGAACATAGAAAATTGATACAGCCACTATGGAAGATAATATGGAGATTCCTTAAAAAACTAGGAATAAAACCACTATATGACTCAGCAATCCCACTCCTAGGTATATACCCTGAGGAAACCAAAATTGAAAAAGACACATGTATTCCGTATTTCATTACAACACTATTTGCAATAGCTAGAACATGGAAGGAACCTAGATGTCTATTGATAGATGAATGGATGAAGAAGTTGTGGTTATATACACAATGGAATATTACTTAGCCATAAAAAGGAATGCATTTGAGTCAGTTCTAATGAGGTGGATGAACCTAAAACCTATTGTACAGAGTGAAGTGAGTAAGAAAGTGAAAGATAAATATTATATTCTAACGCATATATACAGAAGCTAGAAAAATGTTACTGAAGAATTATTTACAGAGCAACAATGGAGAAACAGACATAGAGAATAGACTTATGGACATGAGGAGAGGAGAGGAGAGGGTGAGATGTATGGAAAGAGTAACATGGAACTTATATTACCATATGCAAAATAGATAGCCAATGGTAATTTGCTGTATGGCTCAGGAAACTCAAACAGGGGCTCTATATCAACCTAGATGGGGTGGAATGGGGAGGGTGGGAGGTTCAAAAGGGAGGGGATATATGTATGCCTAAGGCTGATTCACGTTGAGGTTTGACAGAAAACAGCAAAATTCTGTAAAGCAACTATCCTTCAATTAAAAAATTAATTAATTAAAAATAAATAAATAAATTTTGGCCCTCCTAGTGGACTGAAGTAGTGGGTGAAAGCTTCAAAGAGCTCCAATTTAGGTCTGTGGAACTGCTGTATCATTGTAATTGAATATTTTTCACCAAGATCAAAGATCTCACACATCAGAAGGTGGAGGACTGGAGAAAATAATTAGCAATATAGTTAAAAGAATATTTGACTAGGAAACCAGATTCCAGTTTTAGAATTAGTCACTTAATAACCTGTGCTTCCCTGGTGGCTCAGATGGTAAAAAAATCCACCTGCATTGAGGGATACCTGGGTTTGATCCCTGGTTTGGGAAGTTCCCCAGAGGAGAGCATGGCAACCCACTCCAGTATTCTTGCCTGGAGAATCCCATGGACAGAGGAGCCTGGTGGGCTACAGTCTAAGGGGTCTCAAAGAATTGGACACGACTGAGCGGCTGAGCACACACACCACCTTGTTTGTTATCTATCCCTCTCTATGCCTCTACTTCCATCTCTGCCAAAGGTTTGTACTACGTAATCTCTGATGTCTTTTTCTATTCCAGAATAATTATACTTCCATGATTTTAATCATGTAATCTATGACAAACCTAAGATGTCTTGTAGTAGGGTCTCACAAAATTCTTATCATCAAAATATATATATATTTAGAAATCCTCAGTGTGGTTATGCACGTGATTGTGTTAAATGCCTGGCACCAGGAGATAAACATTAAAACAAACAAAAAATACCACCTGGCATGTAATGCTAAACATTTTAAAGCTTCTGATATGCAATCATTAAATGTATAATCACTTAAATATGTGATGGACTAAGTCACTAAATAAGAAAATAACGGATGACATTTTATGGGATTATATATTTTTAAAATCTAGCTTCAAGGCTATTAAATTAACACCCTATCATAACAAAGTTATATTCTGATTGACTTCTCCCCTGCTAAGAATTAAATGAAAGGTACTCAGATATTTTGTTCTCATGAAACCTATATATCCTTAAAAATTATTGAGAATACTAAACAACTATGGTTTATATAGGCTATCAATATTTACTGTATTAGAATTAAAAAAAATAAATTCCAAATATTTATTAATTTAAAATTGAAGATAATCAGCCATTTAAAAATAACATCATTATTTTTTAAACTATTTTAAAGATTGTGCACCTCATTTTATATCTATCTGCTTTTGAACTCATTTCATTGCAATGGGTTGTTTTGATTGAAGTATTTTATGCAAATTCTGTCTCCACAGAGATGTAGTTGAAAACAAAGAATATCTTGATAGCCTTTTCAAATTATTATGGATATTCTTTGATTCTACACAAAATCTTGAAAAGCAGTAGTTTCTTAGAGGCTAGAAGTTGCGATATGAAGCCGTATCAATGAAACTGTTGTATTTATGTTAAAATCCCTCAATCCATGTCACTTTGTGAGGGAATCTTTTGATGTGCCTGATTTTGTAAAAATATGCATTGGCTATTTATGAAGTATAGGTTTACTTAGTTCACACAATCATACAGATCTCCCAAATGCTGACATATTTCATTATGCAATATCACCACCAACCTCATTATAAAACTCTCCATTTATAAGGATTAGGTACATCTTATAAAATTCTCATTTTCACTTCAGGGTTTAAATTTTATCACAAACAACATATTACTAGTTATTTTTCCTGAAGTGATTGACTCACTTCATTAGTTTCAATAAACTGTCTATAAAAGAACTAAGTCTAAATTACCATGGTAGTGTCTGTCAGGTTGCTCTTTCAAGTAAAAATAGCACAATGTGATAAACAGCAGCTACTTCAGCTTTTGACTAAAATGTCCAAGAACTTTCCTCAAGACAACCACCGTCCCTCAGTACGCAGCAGAGGTGTTTACGCATGTTTTCATTTTGTTATCTAGCATATTAAAGAAAATCTGTACTCAGCGGGCAAGATTTAATAAAATTGATTTTTATTGCTTCATCAAGAACATTTTTAAGTGAAACAAGAACATTTTTTTTTAGAGCCCTTAAAAGGAAAAAGATTAGCACTAAGGTGCTAACAATTTGAAACATCACTGCTTTAACTTTATCAGTACCATTGTCAGCACAGAGCAACCACAAGTGATACTTTAGTTTTGATGTTGCCAGCCCATGAGAGACTCAGGGATATCTGAGAGTTGACGGTACCCACTTCAAGAAACACTGAATTAGACTTTTCAAATCAAACGAATACCATTTTAAACCTCCCAAAATATCTTTTAATTGACTAAAAATCTACTTCTAAGCAACACATTGAAAATGCCTTATCATTCATTTAAGGTTCAAGTAGAGAAAATAAAATTTGAACAAGGCAGATAGAAAATGTAAACACAGAAGTACATTTAGGAAAGATCATGCCATAGGAAACTATAACATGGTACAAGGAGGAAAGTAGATTTTAAAATATGCATTATTCTCATAAATACTGTTTTCCATACCTTATAATTTATGATCTTGAAGTGGTTCTGATGTTAGATTGCATCTTCTTCTTTGCCTGGCAGCTGTTGTAAATGGCCCTAGAATGAAACTCTCAAAACTTTCCTCTGAAATCCAAAATATATGAAAGACAATACCATCTCCTTCTTGACCAGGACTTGGGTCTTTAAAGCTGAGTCAAGCATGCACCATGATTTCAAAATGATTCTTGACAATCTGAAGCCAGTCACATGCCATCTTTCTTTAGCCAATCACAGGGTGATGCTAAAAACAACAACAGGTCAACTGAGACATTTTCTAACACACCTATAATCACCACTATCATTATTTTTGGCTCTCTTCCAGAGAACTCTGAGGACAGCACAGATCCCTTCTTGTCCTACAGCTCCCAACATGTAGCAAAAAAACATCATGCTTACTCTCTTCTCTACAAGGATGATGCAGCTTGCCCAAAGTCTCATAGTAAATTTAGGAGTGAAAATGTTGATGAAAGAACTTGGGTATAGAATCCTTATTTCAAGAAATACCTTTTTTACTCATATTACTTTATGCTCTTGAAGAAAATGAATAGAAAATATAACCTACAGTAATAATTTTAGAGTATCCTTTGCTAGTACATTAAATTTCTGCTGATGAAACATTGCAGCATGAAACTAATATTTATTCAGTCCCTACTACTTCAAGACACACTTTTAGTCACTAAACAATTGAAGGATTCAGCAGATATTATCATGATATAAATTATTCACAGTACTTTTAGTGTCTGATAAAAACATCTAATTCAAAAGGTTATTGAGTAAATACCCCAAGGAAATAGTTTTGCAGCTACATTTTGGCTTTAAATTATTGCTAATTAACAAAGGAGATACATTCAAACTACTATATACTACATTATTAGTGCACCCTTAGCAGTAGATTGTATCTAGTACTTGAAACATGAGTCAACAAAGAGTTATACAAGGGTGGTGATGGAGTCCAACTTTTGCAGCCCCATGGACACTAGCCCTCCAGGCTCCTCTGTCCATGGGATTTCCCAGGCAAGAATACTGGAGTGGGTTGCCACTTCCTTCTCCAGGGGATCCTCCCAATCCAGGGATTGAACCTGTGTCTCCTACGTTGCAGGCAGGCTCCTACATTGCAGGCAGGCTCCTACACTGCAAGTGGATTCTTCATCATTGAGCCACCAGGGAAGCCTAAAAGGACTCCTTAACAGATGCTCATTCTTCAGAATTTTTGCTGAATTCTCTACCTCTTCTCAGCTACTAAATTTTGCAAGTTCTCAGGGCTCAGCCTTCAGATATTTTCTCTATCACACTTGCCCGACTCATCTAATTCCTTTGTTTCAAATGCACTCTCTATGTCCAGGAGTCCTAAACTTACATTTCCAGTCGTTAATCTCCTCTCTGAACTCCATACTTGCATATCTAAATCTCCACTCAACATACTCACTTGTATTTTACATAAGTATTTTATGCTTAATATATACAAAATTTAACAATTAATTCTTCCTAGCCATATAACTGGTTCTTCCAGCTCTTTCAAATCACAACAAACTGCACCATTCTTCACCCAATTGGTCATGACAAAAACCTTAAAGCCATGCTAGACTCTTCTCCACATCCAATCCATTAGAAAATCCTAGCATCTCTACCGTCAAAATGTATATTCAAATCTGACCGCTAGTCATCATCTTCACTAATACCACCATAATCCATGATCTAATGACTAGTCATCTGAATTACTGCATTGCCTCCTAACTGGCATCACTGCTTCTTTAATTAGCCCTACTCAGTCTATTCTGTATACAATGATCAGAGTAACATTATTGAAATATCAGTCAGGTTATGTTGCTGTCTTGAATAAAACCCTCAAATGCCTTTTCGGCACAGTCAGAACAAAATTAAGTTTTATCCTGGCAGGCAAGATCATGTATAGTCTTGCTCTTCTTGTTCTCCGGCATTTCCAACGTCATCTTCACTCAGTTCCAGACATGTTGCCTTTAGTCTTTGTAATTTCTATTCTCTCTTTGAAACTCTTGCTGCAAATACTGACAAGTCTTGCTCTTTCACTTCTTTTACATCTCTGCTCTGATGTTACCTTACCAAAGGAACTTCTTTGACCGTATTGTCTAAAATAGTTACCTCACCACTTTTGTTCCACACCCTCTGCTTACTTCTTTTTCTTAACATTTATAGCTTGTTATCTCTACTCTCTTTTTGTATACACTATATATATGTATATTATATTCATGTATATATTAATTTATCAGTTTATTAATAGAATGAAAACATGGGTTGTCTCTTGAGTAATGGATTAATCAATTATTCATTCATATGGACTTGTACATAGACACTATTTATAATAAATAATTTTTGAGTCATTTTCTCTAGCTTTACCTAGTAGCCAATGCTTAAACAATTCTTTGGTAATAAAGCACTGGAACTTACTGCTGGAACTACATATACTATATAATATTGTGTAAATTGAAAAAACTACATGTATATATATAGCTATAGTATAGAAACAAAAACCAACTAAGTGAAAACAAGTAATGAATATTTATTCAGAGCATGCTATATACAGCTAGGGAGTCAGCCACCATCATTTGTGTTTGGCAGAGACTCAAACATAGGCACAGTGGGTGAAGTTTTATAGTTTTAAAAAAGAAGATTTCAAATATGCTCTGATTGGGGGCCGCTAGCATAGGAAAACTCTAAGAAGGTTAATTAGAAATGAAGTATTGTATTCAAATGGATAAAATATGAATATTTAGCTTTCTCTGGTTGTTACTAAGTTGGAAGTGGGGGAAAATATTAGGAAAGTTATCAGTTATTAATCAAGACCAAATCACTTGCAGCTGATTGCATGTTGTTTGGCCTTCTGGACTGGTTGTTTCAGATAGTGGTTTGGCTTTGTGGGCTGGTTGCCAAAGGCAAATGATAAGGGTTGCATCTTTATACATGATCTGGACATTGCCTCTTTGTATTTTGAACCTCTAACTAGGTAACTTGTAATAAGCTAAATATAATTCATTATACACCATAAAAATATTTTCTAGTAATAATATTTTAACATTATATCATTTAGTATTTTTTTGTACTCAAAAAGGGAATACCTAGAGGTACCTCCAGGTATTGCTATTGATAAATATCTACAAGTAACAGACTCTCCATCTGAATCCACCTATTCTGCCCTCTTCCCCTTTCTGTTGATCTTGGATCAATTGTTCTTATCTGAGGCTCTTGTTCTTGGGTCCTAACACTGATCTCCATTAATCTATCAAAGATGTCACTATAGAAATTAATGGCCTTGCTCTCCTGCAAGCAATTTTTCTACTTTGTACTGGATTATTGTTTTTAGCATACAACCATGTTGGATAAACCTACTTTTAAGAAAGAAAGAAAATCCTTGAAAGCCCCCCTACGCCGATTAAGCCACGGCCTCATTTTTTTACTTTGCTTTAGAGCAAAATTTCTATAAAGAATTGTTACTTTCTAGTAAATTAAAAATACCCCCAAAAAGGAACAAAAGTGACCGATAAGCATGGGAAAATTTGTAATCTCAGTAGAAATCAGGGAACTCTAGATTTAGAGACATATCATGGGCATCCATTAAATGAGCATTTAAAAATCTCTTTAATATCAGATCTCAGCACAGATATGGAGAGAAGAGCCTCTCACATGCTGCTGGGGGAAGTACAAATCCTTTCCTCAAGTCTTTCTAAATGTTAACATGATGTTTATTTAAAAATCTATCAAGCAAGTGCTTGTCCTTCCTTTCCTTACTTCTTTGCTTTCCTCTTTCCTTCCTTGGTTGTTTTCTCCATTCTTCCTTTAATAATTCACCCCCAAATCAATTAAATGGGTCTCGGGGAGGTAGGTGTCTATGGTGGTGGTGGTTTAGTTGCTAAGTGGTATCGGACTCTTGAGATCTTGGACAGCAGCCCACCAGGCTCTTCTATCCATAGGATTTCTCAGGCAAGAATAATGGAGTAGGTAGTCATTCCCTGCTCCAGCAGATCTTCCCAACCCAGGGATCAAACCTGCCTCTCCTGCATTGCAGGCACTCTCCCATATTGCAGATGGATTTTTATTGCTGTGTTACCTGGGAAGCCTGTAGGTGTCTATATGTGGAGGTAAAAAAAGCTCAACTGGGATGAGGGCATCCATACAGGGAGGTGCCAGTGGCAGCAGGCTGGCGTTAAGTCTGGAGTCCTGCAGAGTATGTTCACATAGGAGCTCAGGAGCGGGAAGTAGTAGATAGAAGTAGCAGAGTGAGCAGGACTCAGGTAATTGATTACTCAGTAATAGCTTGACTAAACAAGTAAATATACCAAGGACAAAAGGAGGAGCTAGGTTTCTCACAGTATGAGAAAGACGTTACAATATTAAAAGAAAGAAAGCTTGAGTGAACCTTGTAACTTTGGATTGAAATTGGAGATATTGTGATGAATTTCTTTTTCACTACAATGATGAAATATAGATGTAAATATGTATATACATATACATAGGTAGTTACTGATACACATATCTTCTTTAGCTCTGTCCACTAAGAGAGCTTGGTAGAAGCAATAACCCAATAGCAATGGTCACATCTAGCATTCAGACCTTAGTTTCTAAATGCCATTCTCCTCTATGGTAACCAGAGATTTTAGAGAAACAACTGGATCACAGGAAGCACAGGATGAGCTTGGAACATTTTGTCCTGACAGAAATTATGGAAGTATTTAATTATGCTGCAGCTGCTGCTGCTAAGTCGCGTCAGTTATGTCCGACTCTGTGCGACCCCATAGAGGGCAGCCCACTGGGCTCCCCCGTCCCTGGGATTCTCCAGGCAAAAACACTGGAGTGGGTACTCAATTATGGGAACTTGTCAAAAGACACTAAAGCCAGAGTAAAGGGGACCCCACTATTCAAATCTATAATAACTGTTGCATCCAAATAAATGATATAGTAACAGATTATAATTCATTAAGTAAAATAGGAAGCTACAAAGCAACACTGTTATAAATAACTATTGTTACATTCATGTTTCTTTATTAGAAATAGTTTTGCCTTGCAGTGGAATATCCACAATTAATGTGAAATGAATGATGGAATTATATAAAAATCACCTCTTGGCAATCAAGTTAGTAATGACTGATTCAGGCAGAAAAAATTGGATGAGAAATCCAATAAGTAAAAGTTTATGAAGAATAGAATATTTGCAGACTCGGCATATTTCCTGCAAATTATCTATGATTAAAAAAATAAATATTACAATGAAAAGCCTTAAAGACACCTTCTTAGTTAAATGATGAAAATTAATGTGACCAGCAATGGGACAAATCAAAATTGTGGTCCACTTGGCGGGGTATAACAAGTACACAACAACATCATTTCTGTGACAATTCTGCCAAAGAGGCAAAAACTCACCTAAAGAGAGTCTGTAGAAAAGATACAAACAAAGCTAGAGAAAGTGATGGAATTCTAGCTGAGCTATTTCAAATCCTAAAAGATCATGCTGTTAAAGTGCTGCACTCAATATGCCAGCAAATTTGGAAAACTCAGCAGTGGCCACAGGACTGGAAAAGGTCAGTTTTCATTCAATCCCAAAGAAAGGCAATGCCAAAGAATGTTCAAACTACTGCACAACTGCACTCATCTCAACGCTAGCAAAGTAATGCTCAAAATGCTCCAAGTGAGGCTTCAACAGTACATGAACCAAGAACTTCCAGATGTTCAAGATGGATTTGGAAAAGGAAGAGGAACCAGAAATCAAAGTTGCCAACATCCTTTGGATCATAGAAAAAGCAAGAGAGTTCCAGAAAAACATCTACTTCTGCTTCACTGACTACGCTAAAGCCTTTGACTAACAAACAGTGGAAAATTCTTCAAGAGATGGGAGTACCATATCACCTGACCTGTCTGCTGAGAAATCTGCATGCAGGTCAAGAAGCAACAGTTAGAACCGGACATGGAACAATGAACTGGTTCCAAATTGGGAAAGGAGTACAGCAAGGCTGTATATTGTCACCCTGCTTATGTAACTTGTATGCAGAGTACATCATGCAAAATTCTGGGCTGGATGAAGCACAAGCTGGAATCAAGATTTCTGGAAGAAATACAAATAACCTCAGATATGCAGATGACACCACCCTTTTGGCAGAAAGTAAAGAGGAACTAAAAAGCCTCCTAATGAAAGTGAAAGAGAAGAGTGAAAAAGCTGGCTTAAAGCTCAACGTTCAGAAAACTAAGATCATGGCATCTGTTCCCATCACTTCAATGCAAATAGATGGGGAAACAATGGAAACAGTGACAGATTTTATTTTAGGGGGCTCCAAAATCACTGTAGATGGTGACTGCAGCCATGAAATTAAAAGACGCTTGTTTCTTGGAAGAAAGCTATGATCAACATAGACAACAAATTGAAAAGTGGAGACATTACTTTGCTGACAAAGGTCCATCTAGTCAAAGATATGGTTTTTCCAGTAGTCATGTATGGATGTGAGAGTTGGACTATAGAGAAAGCTGAGCACTGAAGAACTGATGTTTTTGAACTGTGGTATTGGAGAAGACTCTTGAGAGTCCCTTGGACTGCAAGGAGATCCAACCAGTCCACCTTAAAGGAAATTAGTCCTGAGTATTCATTGGAAGGACTGATGCTGAAGCTGAAGCTTCAAAACTTTGACCACCTGATGAGAGGAACTGACTGATTAGAAAAGACCCTGGTGCTGGGAAAGTTTGAAGGCAGGAGGTGAAGGGTATAACAGAGGATGAAATGATTGGATGGCATCACTGACTCGATAGACACGAGTTTGGGTAAGCTCCAGGAGTTGGTGATGGACAGGGAGGCCTGGAGTGCTGTAGTTCATGGGGTCACAAACAAGCAGACACAACTCAGCAACTGAACTGAGCTGATAGTCTTCAAAAATATCAGAATAATGAAAATCAAAGAAAGACTGAAGAACTCTTCTAGATTGAATGGATCTAAACAACTAAATGTAGTGTGTGATTCTGGGTCCCTTGGCTGTAATGAATATGGTTGGGATAATTAATGACCTTGAATAGAGTATTTGAATTGGGATGTAGTAATGTATTTATGTTAGCTTCCTGATTTTGATGATTTTGCTAAGTCACTTTGGTTATGTCCAACTCTTTGAGACAATATGAACCATAGCCTGCCTGGTTCCTCTGTCCATGAGATTCTCCAGGCATGAATACTGGAGTGGGTTACTCCAGTAAGTTACTCCTTTGGGTTACTCCAAAGGATCTTCCCCACCCAGGAACTGAACCCATGTCTCCTACGTCTCCTGCATTGGTAGGTGAGTTCTTTACCACTAATACCACCTGGGAAGATTTTATTGTACTAGAACAATGCCCTTGTTTATAGGAAACACACATTGTAGCACCTATGTTGGAGTGATTAGACATGATAATTGCATGTTACAAATGGCACAGAGAATATAAATGTCTTGTAATATTTTTACAATTTTCTCTAATTTTGAAATTATTTTGTAAAAATACAAAAGAAAAAGAAAATCCTAATGAAGATTACACCAGAAATAAAACCATAGCCCTCACATTATTTTCTGTAACAGAAAAGAAGGAAAGATAATCATCTAAAGTTCAGGGAAAGAAATCCACTTGGCTGAATTTGTTAAAATTGTATCTTTTTAAGTTAACTTTAAACAGCAGTTGGTACAATTTTGTGTCTTTAAATGCAGTAAATATTCTTGGATAATTCTGGTTATGCTCATACCAACAGATAAATATCTATTCCATATTTGAGTTATGTAACTATATTAAATTTCTAGAACCTGTACCTGCAAGTTTGAAAAGTCTTGTTTCATTTTTGCTTACATTCTTAAATCTTGAATTTCTCCATATTTTAGTAATTTAGATTCTATAGCCTATAAAATAGATTCTAAAATGTTTGATAATTTGAAATCAGATTAATTTTGGCTTTTTTAAATATATAAATATCCTGTTTAAGAAATAGTTTTTTTTTTTTTTGTAAAAAAGGCTGTCTCAAGACTTTTGAGTTTATGAAGAAAACAATTGATGATCAAGCGATATCATTATTATCATTATTTTATATTCATGTAAAATCAAAATAAATTAGAAGTCAGGAATTGGTCAAATGTTCGCTGTTTCCTCTTTATTAATTCATATTTTCAAAGCTTGCTTTGTTATATCTTATCTTTTCTGCAGTTTGTTTTCTCTGCATTCATTGTTTAAATGATTTGGATTAATTTCTCACTGAGAAAAAGTGAAAGTCTCTTAGTCTTGTCTGACTCTTTGCAACCCCACGGACTATACAGTCCATGGAATTCTCCAGGCCAGAATATTGGAGTGGGTAGCTTTTCCCTTCTCCAGGGTATATTCCCAATCAAGGGATCAAACTCAGGTCTCCTGCATTGCAGGAGAACTCTTCACTATCTGAGCCACCAGGGAAGCCCAATAATACTGAAGTGGGTAGCCTATCCCTTCTCTAGCATATCTTCCTGATCCAGGAGTTGGACCAGGATCTCCTGAATTGTGTGAATTGCAGGCGGATTCTTTACCAGCTGAGCTACCAAGGAAATCCTCTCCTTGAGAAATGATGCTTGTGAAATGTTAAGTTTATGTGGATCTGTTCGTCATTCCCCTTGATTTCTTTTAATATGGTGTGTGGTCTCCATAACTGGAAGATATGTTATAAATATGATTGAACAGAGATGGCAGGTGTGAAGAGAGATTGAGCTCTAGGTAATTTCTCCATTCTTAATTTACCTATTTTAGGAGATGTAGTGAGATCAACATTTACTCACTACACTCAGATATGCAAAGAAATATGGTTAATTTTCTTTTTCTGTCAAAGATGTCATCTTTCTCCCTGGCACTTCTTAACCCTGGGCAGTGTGCAACAGGACTGAGATACCTATGTTTTGCATTTAAATTCTTTCAACTTTTTACTCCCTAGCTGGAATAGATTAGTTTCTTGAATTCAAAATTACACTTTCTATTAGCTTGGTTTAAAGATTGTTCTTCAGGTAAACGTCCATTTTTACTGTATTCTTCTCTTGGTTTCTTACTCCTCCTCTGGTTCTCTCCAAGTATATTGATGTATGAATAAATAGTGCTTGTGACTAAGGCAGCTGAGCAGTGGAGACCTTGGATTCATGGGATATTCTCTTGACCCTTGCTCTTTTCTGATGTGGTCCATGGTTAATACTGAGGTTTTCTTGCCCAGCTCATCCTTGGGATAGCATGATGGCACCCAGCAATGTAGTCTGATCCTGGGCGTTTGCTCCTAGTCTCCAATTCCCTTCTTTCTGTGACCAGTTTGGGTCCAGGGCTTAGCACCTCCACACTTCATCACTGAAGTACATGGAAATAGCCTTTTCCTCGTATGCAGAGTAGGCCTTGAAGAATAAGCCTCAGGTTTATCTATACACTTACATTTCTCTCTCAAATGTGCAACATCTCTCCTTTATCAAGCTCAGTAAGACCACATACAGGGCTTCTCCTAAAACTTCATAGCTTTCCCTAGCTATCACAGTTCCAGCGTTTCTGGACTTAACCATTTCTATTTTTATTTGCTTCCTCACTCATATTGGAGTTGCACCTCAAAAGGAAACAGGAGAACATGTGTATCTAACCACTCTTCCCAGCTCTGTTTCTCCACACACATCCCCCACCCCCACCCGCACACACAATCTACCCAGGTAGAAAGAATAGAGTGATCACTTCCTCCTTTTCACCAATGTAGACTCACCTTGCTTCATAACTTCCTTTCCTGAGGAACTAATCCTCAGTTTGGTTTAAAGAAGAAAGAAATATTCTGTATATGCTATGGAAGGGATTTAATGATCTTATCCAGGACTGGAGCTAAAAATAATTGGAGCTAAAAAATTTGAAAAATATTTTTATTCCTTGACAAAGCTTGGCTTTCAAAATTATTGTTTTCTCTCAACTAAAAACAAACCCTACTTTGGATTTTAAAAAGTGCATCTTTCTCTTACAAAATTTTCATTGTAAAAATTCCAACTCCAAAGATAGAGAGTTGTTCATGCACAAAAATGTGCCAAAGAAAAAAGTATTGTAACATAATTTATTAAACATTGACTTATTATATATATTTTATTATCCTTCACATCCCGCAATACTGTTTTTCATAGTAGCTGAATTGAATCTTCTAGAGAATAATACTATCTTCTACTTTGCATAAAGTACGGAAACCACTAGATTTTCTAGCCCCTTGTTTTGTTTTCATTGCTTTTGCTGCCCACACCCCAGTTAGACCCTCAACTGGACTTTTTTTTTTTTTTGCTTCCTTGAGTCTAGGCTTCCGTGTTTAAGTATAATTATTTACCCTTTGACACATCATTGTAGTCATAGGGAATTACAATCAAGAAATTTACTGGAAATAGAGTGTTCTTGTGTAAAGAGCTTGCTTCTGAAACACTCAGGATTTTTTCTTGAATCATAAACTTTCATTTGCTTTTATGTCTTAAAAGCACTAATGTACATTATTAGATTCATAAAATTATAAGTCTACACTCAAAAATTATACACCCAGAATGTCATTAAATAATTGTGGTATGAGACAGCTGTCACAATATGAATCTATTTAATTTATACCTTAGGCTACAGCAAATATCTGTATGAGAAAACAAAACAAGACTGACACTTACCTTTGGGGTTTTTTTTTTTCCCTAATTGTACTGTACGTAACACTGGAAGATTCTTCTTTTTCAATGAAACTATATGTGGCCTATAGTCCTTTGGAATAGTTAAAGGACACATCATTGTTTCTCTCATTTTCTCATAGACCAATTATATTGAACAAAATAAATCACGAGAACAGTTAAAATTCACAGATGCAATGGTAGCTCCACTTACATAAAAATATATTATCTTAACAGCTTTTAACCTTAAATTTCTGATTAGGAAACTATAACCATAAAGATAAAACCTATTTATTAAGTTTCTATCATGTGTCATGGGCTTTGTTATATCATTTCTAGTCTATACAAGAGCGCTTTGAGATGTATTACTATCTTATTAGTAAAGGTGAAGAAATCAATGCTCAGAGAGGCTAAAAAACTCAAAGATACACAAATAGTAAGTGGCAGAATCAAGATTTTAACATACAAATGTTTGCTTTTTCCATTGTGCTATGTCAGCTATTAATTTGAAGAGACATCTTGATGGATGTTGGTCTCATCTGTACTAAAGTTTTCTATAGGCTCCCTTTCCAAAATTTAAGCAAGGGCTGCGAAGAGGTGATTTTCAAAAACTGCTAATCTCTCCCACCCCCGCCTCTACTTCCACAGATGTAAGAACTGTCAAATCCCAGACGATAAATAGGGTGCCTTACAAGTTCTATCTGGTGACTTCCTAATGGAAATAGTTGACTCATGCGATATTTTCTGAAGGACAGTTCTTGAAAATCCAAATGACTCTTTTGTCTAAGAAGAGGGAATACCACAGAAAGATGAGATTGAGAAGAAGAAAGTGTAGAAATCCAAATGGCAAAGATCCACTGACCAGTTTAAAAGGAAATACAATCATGATAAACAGTTCAGAGAGCTGCGGTAAGTCACAAATCACAATCTTAATTAACCAATTGGCTGAGCCTTCAGCTGAAGGCTGAAAAAAAAAAAAAGATGAAAATGATAAGTGAAGAAGAAATCAGCAAAGGAATAGAGAATTCAGCTCAGAGTTCATTAGGCTCTGAAAGAAAAGTTTTTGTTTGTTTTTTTTTTTGTCAGTGTAAAACAACTGATACCAGAGCATATATGCCCAAGGACTCTCTGATTCAACAAAGCATGGGAAAGACCATGACTCACAGCGTAATGAAAAAACATCTCACAGATCTAAGGGGACAAGTAAAACAGGTTCTGTTACTCTGATTCAAACTGCTTTACTTCCTTAATATGACATTTTCATGCTGTTTCCTTCACTCCGTTAAAAAAATACTATAGACTACAAGAATGGAGATGGTAGGTGATTATGATGAAGAGAGGGGGAGATGGTGAGGTGGTAGAGAAGGTGGGAAATGTTCCAGAGTGCGTGGTTTTATGTGTGTTTGTGTGTATGATAGAACAAGAACTCAGGGCTGGAAGAGGAGCAAAAATTACATGTTTGAATCCTGAAGCATTTTGTTTTATTTTTGTGAGTAATAAAGAGCTACCAACTCTGATCAAAAGACTTGAAAAAAAAAATCACTCCATTGGTTATATTTAGATCTGGTTAGAAAAAGGTGGAGGGGAATCAGCATTAATCTATCAATGGGGTCTAAGAAGTTAAGTTGCCAGATAAAATACAGGGTGCCTGGTTAAATTTGAAATTCACATAAACAATAAATAACTTTTTAGTGTAAGTATATTTTATGCAATATTTAACATCTTCCCACATTTCACAACTGCACTGCCCAGGTCTGAAACCCAGCTGAGCCATTTATTTGCAAGGATAAGCAATATTTGAAAATATATTTATACTAAATATTTTTTGTTTGTTGAAATTCAAATTGAACAGAGGGTGACTGATCTGTGAATATACTTCTCTGGGGGTATATTGTTGTGTAATAAGATATTACCATATAGAAAGAGAGTGCTACTGCTTTAACAGAATAAGCCACCAGCAGTTTCTATGATCAACTAGAAGTTTAAGGAGTGAGTTTTTCTATATGACACAACATTACAACTAAGAATTTAACTTTTGGATTATATATATTTTTGTTTAATCTCTAGCTCTGTAGTTTTCTGGCTGTATAAACTTGGGCAGGTGACTTTTCAAACCTGAGTTTTCTGATTTTTTAGTAAGGCTACTAAGAATCCCTATCCTACTAATTGCTTCATGAGAGCACAATTTTTATAGTCTTGAAGGACATCGCCCACCAGAAGGGCTCCAACTTCGTTTAATGTTCTATTGAGCCATCCTAGAATTCTTAGTAATTTTATCTGTGAACATATGCATGAGAGAGGCAAAACACTGGGTAACAGTGAGCACATATGATTATGATTATGATCAAACATAGTGCCTACAACTGTAGACTCAATCCCAAGGCACGAAGGGCAGTGTAGGGAACAAGAAGTGGGTCATATTGTGTGGAACACATGTGCATACCCGAGCAGGCTGCCAGAATAGGACCTTGGTTCAGATTGGTAGTGGAAATTGTGGCAGCAGAAAAAGAGGTAGCTGTAGCAGTGGCAGTGACCATGGTCCAGGAAAGGTCCCCACGTGTACACAGGGATGAGACAGATGGTAGAAGACCCTTCTACCTCATCCTTCTATTCTAGAGCTTTTCCTGCAAAGTCTGCACAAATATTAGCTCTCTATCCTGAGCTTTGTTAGAAGGAGTGCAAGCATTCAAACTTTCCCAATAAATTATCACAAAATAAGTATACCCTGGCTTCCCAGGTAGCACCAGTGGTAAAGAACACGCCTGCCAATGCAAGAAACATAGATGTGGGTTCAATCCCTTGGTTAGAAGGATCCTCTACGGGAGAGCATGACAACCCACTCTAGTACTCTTGCTTGGAGAACTGCCATTGTCAGAGGAGCCTGGTGGGTCATAGTCCATAGGGTTGCAAAGAGGCAGAAACAACTGTAGTGACTTAGCACACACACAAATGCATATACATGGACTTTGCAATAAAGTATAGCAGTGAGTTATTAGAATTCTTAAAAATGTTTAAAATCTCCAGTTTTGAAAAATGCTCCACCATTGCACAACAAATACCTATGGGCTTAGAAATTAAAATTTCATGTAAAGATAATGACAATCTATGGAAAAGAAGACTATTTTCAAATGACTTTGAATGAAGTGATTATTAATGGAAAAGATAATTTAAAAATTAAGTTTTCTTTGTATAGGCACTTAGAATTATGTACAAATTATGATGCCACTTTCAATTTTTTGTATGACCTCTGCAAGTTATAGGAAATGTCTGATGAAGCATTAAAATTTCATTATGTAAATTTGAATTTAAAATTAATTTCAGACTTATTTAAAACTGATTTCTATGAATAGTTAAATATTTTTAGAAAAAGAGTTACATGAGAATCATCAGCTCTAAAAGTACTGAAACTTATTTTTTTTAATAATTTATTAGAAATTTATCCAAATGTCAGTTCCTATAGAATACTCTTAAGGAAATTCCCTGGTAGTTCAGTGGTTAGGACTCTGTGCTTCTACTGCTGAGAGGCTGGTTTCAATCTCTGGTCAGGAAACTAGGATCCCACAAGCCACATGGTGTGGCCAAAAACAATAAATAAAACAAAATAAAATACTTTTAAGAGGTCCAGGTGCAGTTGCATCAGTGAAAAGAACTTTCTCAAAATTAAAAATTCTCACAATTTTTAAGACTCAAATGATCCATGAGGTAATGAATTAGATTTGGAGATGTTTAGTTTAAAATAGATACAAATTGTTACACAGGGGAATATTTATAGATATGTACATATACACTGGACATATATATATATACATGTATATACATTATTTACTGTGTATATGCTATGCTTGTATATATGTACATGCAGTGTATAACAAATCTATGAACACATACATATATTAACTGTGTGTGTATATATGTAGGCATATTTCCTCCCTCTTTCAGCTGAGAGGATTTAGAAGCAAGGAAACCCAGTAGCTGCAAACAAACTTGGCTCCCAGATCTTGATTTCTAATATTATTCTTCAATAAAAGACATCAGGACTTCATGAAGAAGTGGCTGATTTCAGGTCTGGGACAGGAAATACATAAGATGAGCCCGTAGTACCTTTTAGTTCCAGAAAGAAAGTGGTAAAAAACAAACAAACAAACAAAATGGCAGCGATATGTCAACTAGTTGGACACAGGAGGCAAGTAAAAGAGCTCTGAAGGTTAACTTTGGACCAGTTTGAGCAACAAAGTATTCGATTATAACTCAAGTGCAAAATATATATCCTTGAGTATATACTGATATAAATAAATGCTTGAAAAAAATGAGTGCGGGAGAAGAGACAAATCTCTTATGCTGAAGAATTCCAAATAATTTATGTAGTTACTCCATTCTCAAGGAAGTGGAATATAACTCTCCACTCCTTAAAGATGGTCTGCAAATAGTGACTTCCTTCCAGAGAGTACCGTGCAGGAAGGGGAGAGGAAGAGTAACTTTACAGTGGAGAAACCACAGAAAAACTACCTCAGTCAGGTGAACAAGGTCAACATCAAGAGTAATAAATCATGTTGATAGAACATAATGATGTAATGACAATGACAATTTACCTCTGTGGTCTTCCTCCCTCAAACCTGTGACCCCAATCTAATGATGAGAAACATGAGAAATACCATGTTTTCTCTATTTAAGGGATAGTCTACAAAATACCTGACCCTATTTAAGGGATAGTCTACAAAATATCTGACCAGTACTCTTCAAAATTATCAAGGTCATCAAAATAAGTTTGAGAAACTATCACAGACAAAATGATCCTAAGGAGACATAACAACTAAATATTGTTATAATATGGTAGCTGGGATGGGATCCAAGAACAGAAAAGGACATTAGGAAAAAAACTGAAGAAATATGAGTAAAGAATGGGTTTTATTTTAATAATAATGTATTAATATTGGTTCAATAATAAGAAATATACCATATTAATGTTAGATATTAACAATAAAGAGAACTTTGTGGGGACATATGAACACTGTATGTTTCTGTAAACCTAAAACTGTCTAAAATTATGTTTATTTAAAATAAATTTTTAACTAAAATGTTTACATTTCAAAAAAGAAAAAAAAATGTGGTCTTGCCAAGAGCTATTGATATAAATTTTTAAAATACCAATTGAAAGCAAGGTTGATAAAAGTATAAATTTTCATAAGTTAACAAATAAATTTCCATAAAATCCCCAAAGTTTTATGATAAACTAAGATATGATATATAATGTTGCTATTTACTGTGACAGCAATAACTATATTTTTATAATTTATTAGTTTTTAATGTTACTCATGCACCATCAATAAATAATAAAACCTTTTTAGAGGGAAAAGCTTTAAGGGCCTCAAATTTTCACATTTCACTAGGCCCTACAAATTATATACTGATTTACATAATTTCTATATCATAAGACTACTAGGAAGTTAAATGAGATTATCTATGTTAAGCACTTAGGTACCACCTGCTACATAAGAAGTGCTCGATATACAGGTAAGTATTGTTATTGAGGAGTTATTGTCAGTGCCCAGATATTAATACGTGAAAACAATCATTCTTCAGAGAATGTTTGCAACACCTCAGTTGGATTTTTAACTAATTCAAAGCAAAATCACTTTTAGATCCAATAAATTGGTGTTACACAGATGGTGAGAGATACTGGTAAATATATTTGCATGTAAAATTAAATATTGGAGAAGAAAAAATGTGATGAAATAAAGTTCAGGAACAGTTTCTGATTTAAACAAGATTTGTTGATTTCCTGTTGCTGTAATGAGCGTTTAAATACTTAGTTTTCTTTAATCGTCACACCGCTGTGAAGTCTAAGCACAAAGCAGGAAACCAGACTGAGATCTGAGAAGCTGAGTAAGCTGCTCAATTCACAATATGAGTAACAGAATTGGGACTGGAATCAGTTTTTTCTTATTTCCATGTAGGTTTCTTTTAATTACCTCACAATGCCTCACCTGCCTCTCAATGCCTCATCATGGGAACATGGTGTAGTTGCTATTTTCCCCCTTTTTTTTCTTGAGATATAGTTGATTTACAATGTTGTTTAAGTTTCAGGTGTACAACATAGTGATTCACAACTTTTAAAGGTTATGCTCAATTTATAGTTATTATAAAATGTCAACTATATTCCCTGTGCTTTACAATATGTCTTTGTAGTTCATTTATTTTTTACATAGTGATATGTACCTCTCAAACTCCTATCTTGCCCCTCCCCTCTCCCTTCTCCTCACTGGTAACCACTGGTTTGTTCTCTATATCTGTGAGTCTGTTTCTTTCTTGATATATTCCCTAGTTTGTTTTATTTTTTAGGTTTCACATATAAGTGATATACTATAGTATTTGTCTTTCTCTGACTTATTTCATTAAGCATAATACCCTTCAGGTCCATCCATGTTGTTACAAATAGCAAAATTTCATCCATTTTTATGGCTGAGTAGTATTCCTTTGTGTGTGAGTGAGAACACACACACATATATACCATATCTACTTTGTCCATTCCGCTGTTGACAGACACTTAAGTTGCTTCCATATCTTGGCTATCATAAAAAACGTTGTTATAAGCACTGAGATGCATACATCCTTCTGAATTAATGGTTTATTTTTTTTTCTGGATATATACCTAGGAGTGGAATTGCTAGATCATATGGTCATTCTATTTTTAGTTTTCTGAGGAAGTTCCATGCTGTTTACCACAGTGGCTGCATCAATTTGCATTCCCAGCAACGTACAAGGGTTCCCCGTTCTTCACATCCTCACCAACATTCATTATTTGTGTTCTCTTTTTGATGATAGCTATTCTGACAGGTGTGAGGTGATATCTCATTGTGGGTTTGATTTGCATTTCTCTGTTGATTAGTGATGCTGAGCATCTTTTCATATGCCTGTTGGCCATCTGTATGTCTTTGGAGTACTACTGGCTCTGGTTAACACTTTCTAATTTTAGTGAATGAAAATGGTTGGATATCTTTAATGGACTTAGTTTGAACAGGTAAGAATTAAGAGTGGCTTATTCCCTTACTTCTTTTACAGGCTTAATTTCCACTAATAGTTTTGACTCATAATTTCCATAAATAGCTTTTTCTTTATAGTGGCTATAATACTCTATCATGAATTAACTCCTTTCCACCTCTGTAGGGTTATGACTAGACTCAATTTTTATCCAGTGTTTGGTCAGGCAACCCATGGAAGTAACTGCTCCCAGCCCCTCATGGGATTCTCAGGCAAGACTGACATGTCTCATTTTTCACACATTGTGCTTTCCACCTGGGCCCTTCTTTTACCTATGAGACACACAGAGGTGCATTGGCTTGCCCAGTTTGGTCTATGAGACTGAATATGGACAGGTAGGCAGTATCACTGACTTGTTTCTACTCACTAGCTTCCCTCATGTATTGTGGTGGGTACAATGAATGCCATCACTCCGGTCTTGGTATTTAGATTCCCCATGGCTGCTGGAAGGACCAAGTGGTACAACCTGAAATTGTGCCACTATTGATTCACTATACGGTCAACTTTGTTCAAAAGCAGATAGGAGAAGGTAGATCAACTCTTCTTCCTCTCGCTCCCTGGTCAGACTATGCAGCAACACAGTAGCTCATGTAGACTTTCTGAAGATACTATATTTACTTGATATAAAGTTCTAGCCAGACTGGTAATCTACCTAATTACATTTGCTTTCCATGCCTTCCTGTTCATTGACATCTTTCCTTCACTGTTTCTTTCCTAGAATTTCATGCCCCAAAGTAAAAGTAAGGGGATTTTTTTGCTTCAGGCTCTGTTTTCAAGGAAATCGAAACTAAGATCTATTGGTGATTCTAAGATCCCCTATGATTAAGTATTCTCTGTTTCACCTCATTAAAAAAAAAAATCAGAAACTAAGATACAGAATCTTTGTGTTCTTGCCTAAAACTAATTGATTGAGAGATAAAAGAGAAGTGGGAGAATCGTATCTATTGGGCTCCAAGTATATAGAGGAGGCTGTCCTACTAGGAAAACCATGATAAATTCATAGGTTAACAGATGATTTGGTGGCTGAAAGAGTTATTCATACACCTATTCAAGTCATTAGCACTGTAAAAATTCTTATTCTTGATTTGCAAGAGGTAGAGTTTAGGCTTTTTTAGGGATGGACATATCAGAAATAACTCTGAGGGAGTAATAGGTGAGTATATAGATAAACAGGTTATTCCATGTGTAATTGTTTATTTGCTTACTGTTTTGATTTATAGGGCTTCTCCAATGGATCATCAGTTAAGAATTCACCTGCAATGCAGGAGCTGCAGGAGACACAGATTTGATCCCTGGGTTAGGAAGAGCCCTTGGAGGAGGAAATGGCAACCAACTCCAGTATTCTTGCCTGGAGAATCCCATGGACAGGAGTCTGATGGGCTACAGTGCATGGGGTGGCAAAGAGTAGGACATGGCTGAGTGACTGAGTACAGCACAACACATTGTGATTTATATAAATGCATTCTATTCATTCATGGCCAAACAACCAGAGTAAATTTGCTACTGTAATGTGTTTAAATAATAAGAACCAGACTGGAGAGAAGAACACAGGATAACCACTATTTTCACACTCCTCTCATGGGAAGACAATGAAGCGAAGACAGCAACCCGGTCAAATTCTTGGGAGAGGAAGCTTAATAACATAAAATAATAGAGTTACCAACTTTTGCCCAATAATTAGTGGTAATCTAATTGATATGTCAGAATAAAGGTCAGGGAAACGAATAAACATGTCTAGGTAACAATAATGTGATGTTGATATTAAAAATTCAGATGTCTCCTGACATAATACTATTTACTGAGTACTTTGCATCACACCAAATTTCTTGTCAAATGTTTAGTTCTTCCTTTGATGACTTGCTTGCTTAATGTATAATCACAGATCTTGTTTCTAACACACCTTTAAGCAATATCATGACGTGATCATTTTCCTACGGTAACTGGGGTTGCAAGAGTTCAAAATGTTTTGGGAATGAATGACTAGGCATCCAAGTGACAACATATATTACCTAACTTTAAATAATATGGTAGAGATTTAATCTGTCTGAGTTTAGGGGAAGCTCTGATTAATGTCTTTATCATTTGAGCACTGAAATGAATGGTTATGTCATTTACTTATATCTCAAAAGCAATTTCTTTCACATGATTAAGCTGCAGCCCTTTATTTTTTTATTTTATTTTTTTTTTAGTTTTATGTATTTATTTATTTATTTAATAAATTTATTTATTTTAGTTGGGGGCTAATTACTTTACAATATTGTAGTAGTTTTTACCATACATTAACATGAATCAGCCATGGGTTCACATGTGCTCCCCCTCCCGAACCCTCCTCCCACCTCCCTCCCCATCCCATCCCTCCGGATCATCCCAAAGCTCCAGCCCTGAGCATCCGTCCCATGCATAGAACATGAAATGGTGTTCCGCTTCACATATGACAATATACATGTTTCAATGTTATTGTCCCAGAACTTCCCACCCTCACCTTCTCCCTCAGAGTCCACAGGACTGTTCTATGCATCTGTGTCTCTTATTCTGTCTCTCATATAGGGTTACCATTACCATCTTTCAAATTCCATATACATGCATTAGTATACTGTATTGGTGCTTTTCTTTCTGGCTCACTTCACTCTGTATAATGGGCTCCAGTTTCATCCATCTCAATAGAACCGATTCATATGTATTTTTTTTTAATGGCTGAGTAATATTCCATTGTGTATATGTATCACAGCTTCCTTATCCATTCGTCTGCTGATGGACATCTAGGTTGCTTCCATGTCCTGGCTATTGTAAACAGTGCTGCGATGAACATTGGGGTACACGTGTCTCTTTCAATTCTGGTTTCCTCGGTGTGTATGCCCAGCAGTGGGATTGCTGGGTCATATGGCAGTTCTATTCCCAGATTTTTAAGGAATCTCCACACTGTTCTCCATAGTGGCTGTACTAGTTTGCATTCCCACCAACAGTGTAAGAGGGTTCCCTTTTCTCCACACCCTCTCCAGCATTTATTGCTTGTAGACTTTTGGATAGCAGCCATTCTGACTGGTGTGTAATGGTACCTCATTGTGGTTTTGATTTGCATTTCTCTAATAATGAGTGATGTTGAGCATCTTTTCATGTGTTTGTTAGCCATCTGTATGTCTTTTTTGGAGAAATGTCTGTTTAGTTCTTTAGCCCATTTTTTGATTGGGTCGTTTATTTTTCCGGAATTCAGCTGCAGGAGTTGCTTGTATATTTTTGAGATTAATTGTTTGTCTGTTGCTTCGTTGGCTATTATTTTCTCCCATCCTGAAGGCTGTCTTTTCACCTTGCTCATAGTTTCCTTTGTTGTGCAAAAGCTTTTAGTTTTAATTAGGTCCCATTTGTTTATTTTTGCTTTTATTTCCAATATTCTGGGGGGTGGGTCATGGAGGATCCTGCTGTGATTTATGTCGGAGAGTGTTTTGCCTATGTTTTCCTCTAGGAGTTTTATAGTTTCTGGTCTTACATTTAGATCTTTAATCCATTTTGAGTTTATTTTTGTGTATGGTGTTAGGAAGTGTTCTAGTTTCATTCTTTTACAAGTGGTTGTCCAGTTTTCCCAGCACCGCTTGTTAAAGAGATTGTCTTTTCTCCATTGTATACTCTTGCCTCCTTTGTCGAAGATAAGGTGCCCATAGGTGCGTGGGTTTATCTCTGGGCTTTCTATTTTGTTCCATTGATCTATATTTCTATCTTTGTCCCAGTACCACACTGTCTTGATGACTGTGGCTTTGTAGTAGAGCTTGAAGTCAGGCAGGTTGATTCCTCCAGTTCCATTCTTCTTTCTCAATATTGCTTTGGCTATTCTAGGTTTCTTATATTTCTATACAAATTGTGAAATGATTTGTTCTAGTTCTGTGAAAAATATCATTGGTAGCTTGATAGGGATTGCATTGAATCTATAGATTGCTTTGGGTAGTATACTCATTTTCACTATATTAATTCTTCCAATCCATGAACACGGTATATTTCTCCATCTGTTTGTGTACTCTTTGATTTCTTTCATCAGTGTTTTATAGTTTTCTATATATAAGTCTTTTGTTTCTTTAGGTAGAAATATTCCTAAGTATTTTATTCTTTTGGTTGCAATGGTGAATGGTATTGTTTCCTTAATTTCTCTTTCTGTTTTCTCATTATTGGTGTATAGGAATGCAAGGGATTTCTGTGTGTTAATTTTGTATCCTGCAACTTTACTATGTTCATTGATTAGCTCTAGTAGTTTTCTGGTAGAATCGTTAGGGTTTTCTATGTAGAGGATCATGTCATCTGCAAACAGTGAGAGTTTTACTTCTTCTTTTCCTATCTGTATTCCTTTTATTTCTTTTTCCGCTCTGATTGCTGTGGCCAAAACTTCCAAAACTATGTTGAATAGTAGTGGTGAAAGCGGGCATCCTTGCCTTGTTCCTGACTTTAAGGGAAATGCTTTCAGTTTTTCACCATTGAGGATAATGTTTGCTGTGGGTTTGTCATATATAGCTTTTATTATGTTGAGGTATGTTCCTTCTATTCCTGCTTTCTGGAGAGTTTTTATCATAAATGGATGTTGAATTTTGTCAAAGGCTTTTTCTGCATCTATTGAGATAATCATATGGTTTTTATCTTTCAATTTGTTAATGTGGTGAATTACATTGATTGATTTGCGGATGTTAAAGAAACCTTGCATTCCTGGGATAAAGCCCACTTGGTCATGATGTATGATCTTTTTAATATGATGTTGGATTTTGTTTGCTAGAATTTTATTAAGGATTTTTGCATCTATGTTCATCAGTGATATTGGCCTGTAGTTTTCTTTTTTTTGTGACATCTTTGTCTGGTTTTGGAATTAGGGTGATGGTGGCCTCATAGAATGAGTTTGGAAGTTTACCATCTTCTGCAATTCTCTGGAAGAGTTTGAGTAGGATAGGTGTTAGCTCTTCTCTAAATTTTTGGTAGAATTCCGCTGTGAAGCCGTCTGGTCCTGGGCTTTTGTTTGCTGGAAGATTTCTGATTACAGTTTCGATTTCTGTGCTTGTGATTGGTCTGTTAAGATCTTCTGTTTCTTCCTGGTTCAGTTTTGGAAAGTTATACTTTTCTAAGAATTTGTCCATTTCTTCCAAGTTGTCCATTTTATTGGCATATAGCTGTTGGTAGTAGTCTCTTATGATCCTTTGTATTTCTGTGTAGTCTGTTGTGATCTCTCCATTTTCATTTCTAATTTTGTTGATCTGATTCTCCTCCCTTTGTTTCTTGATGAGTCTGGCTAATGGCTTGTCAATTTTGTTTATCTTCTCGAAAAACCAGCTTTTAGTTTTGTTGATTTTTGCTATGGTCTCTTTTGTTTCTTTTGCATTTATTTCTGCCCTAATTTTTAAGATTTCTTTCCTTCTACTAACCCTGGGATTCTTCATTTCTTCCTTCTCTAGTTGCTTTAGGTGTAGAGTTAGTTTATTTATTTGATTTTTTTCTTGTTTCTTGAGGTACGCCTGTATTGCTATGAACCTTCCCCTTAGCATTGCTTTTACAGTGTCCCATAGGTTTTGGGTTGTTGTGTTTTCATTTTCATTCATTTCTATGCATATTTTGATTTCTTTTTTGATTTCTTCTGTGATTTGTTAGTTATTCAGAAGCGTGTTGTTTAGCCTCCATATGTTGGAGTTTTTAATAGTTTTTTTCCTGTAATTGAGGTCTAATCTTACTGCATTGTGGTCAGAGAAGATGGCTGGGGTGATTTCAATTTTTTGGAATTTACCAAGCTGCAGCCCTTTAAAACAGACTCATTTCCCTCTTATGTGTGTCATAATTGGGCTAGTTCTTCTGTGGCATCTCTTATATTAATAAGAAATTCTCATTTTATGCAAAGAGATGATGATGACTGTAAAGAGGAGGTGAGTCTTTTGCTGCTATTTTAATTTAAATTACTAACTGAGAGGATAGATGACAGCCTATAACCTCATCAATTCACTTGCCTTGTAGCATGCATTTGAATCTAGTATTTTACAGACTTGTTCATTTATTCAGCAAACATTTACTGGAGGCCTATCATGCAGAGGCCCTATTGTAGGTGTTGGTGTTTTGGTTGTGAATGCAATAAATCCTTGCTTCAAGGTAGCTTACAGTCAAAGAGAGGAGACAGGGAGTAAGCAAATAGACACATAATATACTTCCAGATTGGTTTTTGGTGCTAAGAAACAAATTAAAGCAGAATGAGAGCTAGAGATTGGAGAGGTCCTGGGCACTATTTCACGGAGGAATGAGGAAAAAATCTTTGAGGATATGAGATTTAAGTTGAGACCTGAAGAATGGCGTTCTTTGAGAAATGTTAAAACAGCTTTAATTCAACAGCTCCTTTAAATAAATTTGCATTTTATAAATTTCAATAGCATCTATACATATTTGGAAGTGGGAAGTAATATATATTCACAAGGCATTGTTTGGAGCACTAATAGATTTGAGGATTCTTTATGATAACTACACACCCCAGTCCTTCCTTTAGGGCTCCAAAGCTGAGAAGCACTTCTCTAGATTAACCCCATATGCCAGGTCCCATCCGTACTCCATAATGTGCATTTCTTTTCTAGCGTGCTCAAATGTGCCATCTTCATTATTTTGTTCAAGTTCATTATTCTCCTCACTCAAAATGCCACCCTTTCCCCACAGTTTCTTCTTATCTAAATCCTCCCTTTCCATCAAGGCCGAAACTACCCTAAAGCTTCTCTAGCCAATAGGTCGTATCGCTAGAAAAAAACTATGTACTTTTCCTAACTTGGTCCTGCCTCGCTTTGTCCACTAGTATTTCATATATTTAGTTTATACTCTCCAGTTTTGTAGGCAGCAAATATATTTTGTATTTCTTGACCAGATTCAATAACTATGTTTATGGTTCTGAACATATGTAAATTCAGAAAATACTTGGCGGTCCACCTGCAGCGGGGCCAGCAGACCCCTCCTGTGCACAGGTGTGGGGTTGGACCCTACTAGCAGCTGCTCCCTGGCCAGCCAGTCCAATCAGCACAAGTGGGCATTGTCTGGTGCCAGGTAGAAATGGCTGAAGGAGTGTTGCACTTTCTATATTCTCTTGGGCAGGTGCAACAGAGGAGAGCAAAGCCCCTGCCTCCGGAGATTTGCAGTAATCGTTACTGTCACTATAGTCACATCTACAAGTCCCTCAAGGCAGAGGTCTGGAGTGACCTCCTCAAAGGTTGCTGTCCACTGGGCATGAAGCTCAAGAATAAACCCATACCGCTGTGCCCCGACTTCTCCCTCAGGGACCTCTGGGGTGGCCAGAAATGAGAAATGGAGTTTAGAGGTTATGAAACAGGCAGTTATTATATTAAATGCCATCTTGCATCTGAGTTTGCTGTATATTTATACTCTCTCCTCACTAGATAATGTTTTTTTTTTTTAAAGCAGAATCCATTACTTAATAGATAAATTTTTATTTATCCTTAAACTTTATACTGTCCTCTGTAGGAGTAGATTTTAAAAATAGAACTTAGTCTGTGCTTCTTCCCAGAACCATTTTTAGCCTTCCCTAGATATGAAGACACATTAAAAGCTGTTTGCCCTCTGAGCTGCTAGCGATCTCCATACACTTGATGCCTGGCACAGGTTGATAAGAATATGCACAAATCATCTCAGTTTATATTCCTTGTATTCCTTATTTATATTCCTGAAATAAGGACTGAAAGGGAATTTTTTTCCTTTGTCTATTCTTTTATCACCTAGTGGGACTGTACTTTGCCCATGCATAAGAATTGCCAAGTGACAACTATGCAAGTTTGACTTTCATGAAAAATTGTGAAGCATGATGCTTGGATTGCATTGCCCTCTGCTGGGAGAAATGATAGAACATAGGTGTTCTCTCCTGCTTGCAAAAAACAAAAAGCCCAGATTTCAGAGGTAAAAATTAAATGTTTGATATCTTATAAGCAAATATATGTGTCACACACACACACACACACACACACATATATATATATATATATATCTTATACAGAAAAATCATTCAGAGTAATACATTACTTAAATACAAGCTATTTTGGTAATTTAAAATGTAATTCAGTTTATAGAAATTGGATTAATGTAAATTTCAGTAACACATTTGTGGAAATCAAGAATGTATGTTGTAATAAATATGTATATAATATATAAACATGTAACATTTGAGCTTAAAGAAACATAATTACAACTTTTCAGTTCTTTGTGGCTATGCAGCCATATGATTTTCCAGGACTACTTGATGCAAAATTTTCAGTCTTGCCAAATTTTATATCAAGCCACACATCCCAGTTTAAGGTGGGGGAAAGCATGTTCACCACATTAATGAATGTCACATTTCAATATCAGACTTAGTATTTGTAGATAATGTATCATGTAGATTGGCATTTTTAAATGAAGCTTAAGTTTTTCCTTTGGTTATAAAGTAACCATGCTCATTATGGAAAATATAAATATCACCAGAATTAGTTGTTAAAATCATCCTATATTTCTTTTTAGACTTTTTATGCAAGTTTTACACAGTAGAGACAAACTACATAGTAGTTTAGTATAACTTTTTTTTCCCTTAGCATTATTATATATATATATAAATCGCTCAGTTGTGTCCAACTCTTAGTGACTCCATGGACTGTAGCCTGACAGGCTCCTCTGTCCATGGAATTCTCCAGGTGAGAATACTGTCATGGGTTGCAATTTCCTCCTCCAGGGGATCTTCCAGACCCAGGGACTGAACCTGGGTCTCCCTGCATTGGAGACAGATTCTTCACTATCTGAGTCCCCAGGAAAACCCCCATTATGATAGAAATTTGTGTAATTCTAGACTTCTCCCTACATAGTACCTGTTTTGTTGTGGAATCTGGAGTCGCAAAACACACCTTAGAGGGCACTCAAGACAGTGGAGTATGGTTTATTACACCAGTGAGTCCAAGGGGACTCAGCTCCCAACAAGGACCCTGATGTTTCTGAGAGGCCTGGTTTTATAACCCCCACTACCTGGCTGGTTACATGTTGCTGCTGCTGCTAAGTTGCTTCAGTCGTGTCCGACTCTGTGTGACCCCATAGACAGCAGCCCACCAGGCTCCGCCGTCCCTGGGATTCTCTAGGCAAGAACACTGGAGTGGGTTGCCGTTTCCTTCTCCAATGCATGACAGTGAAAAGGGAAAGTGAAGCCGCACAGGCGTGTCCGACTCTTAGCGACCCCATGGACTGAAGCCTACCTGGCTCCTCTGTCCATGGGATTTTCCAGGCAAGAGTACTGGAGTGGGGTGCCATTGCCTTGTATATGATTGAGTTTTACAACAAGTAGGTGCTAGGACAACAAACAATTAAGGTTAAAGGAGGGGAACAACAATGATTATACAGCAAGAGAGGGCGTCTCCATGGTTAATCTAACAGGGGCAGACCAACCTCAACTACAGTCTCCGTTTGCCATCTGTAGGGAGGGAAGTCTCCGGGAGACCTGGTTTTCACTAGCAGGGTTCAGGCCCAGTTCACACCCTGTCTTTAAGACGGATGACAGGCCTCAAGATGGAGTCTTTCCTGCTTTCCTCACACCGGCCCCAACAGTTTCTCTTTCCCTCTTTTACCTACTTAAAGAAAAAAGTTAGCTCTCCAATACTAGACTGGGGTTTTGCTCTTTATACCATAAAGAATCTCTTACTTATTATCCGATCTTTCCTCCTTGACTTCTATTCCTTTTCGGTCTGAAAGTGCAGTGTGAATCTTCCTACTAGTCATCATTCTGGTTGATTAACAGAGCCCTTAACTCTTTACTCTTAGAAATTATTTCTGTGCCGGGGGTCTGTTTTAAAGAACTAGTTTCAGCCAGAGAAGTGTAAGGCTTTCCAAATATCCAAGCATTCTCTCAGATTTTCCAGCCCTCTTAAAGTTAGAAGGGGACCGTTTGAGGAATTACGGCTAATGGTCTAGGAGCATTAGTGGATGTATGCTGGGTTCTGTTAGTGGAGCTATCGGCAGCTTTCTCCTCCTCTGTCATGGACTGTGGAACACACATGTCCATGTGACGATGCCACAAGACAAAAGAAGCTTTAGTTGCTGCTCCAGCTGCCTTGGAGAGCTGTCCTACTGGCAGTGAGACAGACTAGGACCTGGGACCTTTGCAGCGGTGCTGCAATGCTTGCATCTGGACAAGCCTCTCCTTGAGCAACAAAGTACAAAGAAACTATATGGGACTAAAAATAACTGCATGCATATGCAGCTGGGACAAATTCTGGACCAAAGGATACAAAAAGACAAAAAAAAAAAAAAAACCCCAAAAAACCAACAGCCACTTCTGAAGCGCTGTGCTGTGCTTAGTTGTGTCCGACTCTTTTGTGACTCCATGGACTGTAGGCTTTGTGAAATGAAAACATCTCCCGACATATTAAATAAACAAGAAATGACTCAACATTAGCAATTTCTGGACTCCAAATGTGAATGAAGGCTCCCCAAACTGAGATTCACCCCCCACAGTCATGGTTGAGGAGCTGGGGGCATGCAAGAAGCAAGGTGAATAAGGAAACAGACTGGCCCAGATAGCTGAGGTGCATATGAAAGGAGTGAATTCAGTGAGCCCAGAGGCTTGCATCTTCCCATACAAAGAAGGCTAAATTCTTTGATTTGATACTTGATCTTTGATGTTCAGACTGCCTGTTCCCTTTTGTTGCAAGCTTGTATATAGCCTGGTTTTCCCTCCTGTCTCCTTAGAGCTGTTTTCTCATAGCTACTGGGATGCTCTCTCCCAGGCTCAGAGTCCTAAACATTCCCACCAAATAAAATAACTCTACTTTCAGGTTGTGACTGTACTTTTTAGTTGACACCTTTAGTGTCCTTCAATGGCTCCTCTGTCCATTTGAAAAGCCTGCAGCAAAAACAGGGTGTTGGGAGCAAAAACAGAGTACTGCAAACACGCTCTGAACTCAACCAGAGAGATGGGGAGAACACATGAGCCGACCCTCAGGCCTGACCTGTGGGACACACCCCTAACCGCACCTACCCCTCACCCCTCCTCAAGGAGCAACTGTTACTTGTTCTTGTTCCCCTCTGCTGCAGCAGGGACCCCAATAAAGCCTTGCCTGAATATCTTGTCTGGCCTCTGGTTAATTTCTGTTGATTGGGGAAGGCCAAGAACCCTGGCCAGTATCAATAATAGTCTTTGAGGGAGAAATAAATTTGGAGGTGGTAAATTATGATTTAGGTGTGTGTTAGCACAGTATAATCTAGCCTACCCTGACTAATGCATGATGCTATGTTCAGTCACGGTGTTTGACAATGTGTTTTCTCTATTTTGGATGCCATTCCCAAATACCTCCACCCCTTTACCAGGAAGTCTTTTTCTGGATTCTTCTTGTGCATGTTATAAGGCTTTATTTCACAGGCACTCCCTCTGATAAATCTTTGATTGACCTCATCCCTCTTTCTGGTTTCTTGCCCCTTCCACATGCTTCTGTCATTTATGAGTATATAGATCAGTGATTTTTGGTTACGTATAGTTGATAGGATTATGTTGGATATTGGTTATGAACATTACCCTTGAGAACAAACAGTGGTTTTAAAAGCATGACCCTTGATCCTGGAGGATCCTTAAGATCCTTTCAAGAGGTCTTTGAAATCACACCAATGTGCAAAAGCATCGGTGGCTAAAACTGCTAGTATCTTAGCAAATCAAGGTAGTGGAATCAAACCATACTAGGAGTCATCACATATGTGCTCAGTTGCTCAGTCATGTCAGACTCTGCGACCCCATGGACTTTCTGTGCATGGAATTCTCCAGGCGAGAATACTGGAGTAGGTTGCCATTTCCTACTCCAGGGGATCTTACTAAGCCAGAGACTGAACCCAAGTCTCTTGTGTCTCCTACATTGGCAGGTGGATTCTTTACCACTGAGCCACCTGGATTGCTAAGATTATTTTGGATATTGGTTATATAACCTACCCTTGAGAACAATTAGTGGTTTTGAAAGTGTGGCGTTGACCCCTGAGGATCTCTAAGATCCTTTTGTAAGGTGAGCACAGAGAAAAAGAGAGTGAGCCAGGCATTCAGGCAGAGAAAGATTTATTATAGGAAAGGAAGAAAGAAAGAAAGTGACTGGTTTTAGAGAGAAACCAGTGCTCTCTTTTTACAGCCAACCTTTCTTATACCCTATTGGTGGGAAATTGTGCTCCGGAGGGAGGGGGCCTCAGTTTATCTTTGGCCCGCAGCAGGGGCATTATGGTCATGTAGTTGAAGGGGTCTCATGGTTCAGTGGTCATGTAGTCTTAAGAAACTGGCACCAGCAGGGAAAAACAGGAAGGAAGAAACAGGATGCCCACCAGGGCAATGTGGCCACTGTGATTTCATCCCTTGTTTGCCAGGTCACCACAATGGGCCATATTTTAACTATATGCTATGAGCCCCTTCTTTACAGCATTGGACTTTATTTCCATCACCAGTCACATCCACAACTGGGTGTTGTTTTCGCTTTAGATCTGTCTCTTCATTCTTTCTGGAGTTATTTCTCCACTGATCTCCAGTAGCACACTGGGCGCCTACCGACCTGGGGAGTTCATCTTGCAGTGTCCTATCTTTTTGCCCTTTCATACTGTTCATGGGGTTCTCAAGGAAAGAATACTGAAGTGGTTTCCCATTCCCTTCTCCAGTGGACCACGTTTTGTCAGAAATCTCCACCATGACTCATCCATCTTGGCTGGCCCTAAATGGCGTGGCTCATAGTTTAATTGAGTTAGACAAGACTGTGGTCCATGTGATCAGATTGGTTAGTTTTCTGTGATTGTGGTTTTCATTCTGTCTGCCCTCTGATGGAGAAGGATGAGAGACTTACGGAAGCTTCCTGATGGGAGAGACTGATTGAGGGTGAAACTAGGTCTTGTTCTGATGGGCGGGGTCATGCTCAGTAAACCTTTAATCCAATTTTCTGTTGATGGGCGGGGCTGTGTTCCCTCCCTGTTTGACCTGGGGCCAAACTGTGGTGAAGGTAATGAAGATAATGGCGATCTCCTTCAAAAGGTCCCTTGCACACACTGCTGCACTCAATGCCCCCAACCCTGCAGCAGGTCACCACCGACCCACACCTCCACCAGAGACTCCTAGACACTCATGGGCAAATCTGGGTCAGTCTCTTGTGGTGTCACTGCTCCTTTCTCCTGGGTCCTGGTGCACACAAGGTTTTGTTTGTGCCCTCCAAGAGTCCTGTGTAAGTTCTGGTAACTCTATGGTGGGGTTAATGGCGACCTCCTCCAAGAGGGCTTATGCCATACCCAGGTCTACTGCACCCAGAGGCCCTGCCCCTGCAGCAGTCCACTGCTGACCCGTCCCTCTGCAGGAGACACTCAAACACAGTTCTGGTTCAGTCTCTGTGGGGTCTCTGGGTCCTGCTGTGCACAAGGATTTTTTGAGTGATCTGAGTGTCTCTGGCAGGTATGGGGTTTGATTCTAAATGAGATTTTGCCCCTCCTACCATGTTGCTGGGGCTTCTCCTTTGCTCTTGAACATGGGGTATCTTTTTTTGGTTGGATCCAACATTCTCCTGTCGATGGTTGTTCAGCAGCAAGTTATAATTTTGGAGTTCTCGTAGGAGAAGACGGAGACAGAGCCAAAGCAAAAACAACACCCAGGTGTGGATGTGATTGGTGATGGAAATAAAGTCTGATGCTGTAAAGAGCAATATGATATAGGAATCTGAAATGTTAGGTCCATAAATCAAGGCAAATTGTAAGTGGTCAAATAGATGGTAAGAGTGAACATTGAAATTTTAGAAATCAGTGAACTAAAATGGACTGGAATAGGTGAATTTAACTTAGATTACCATTATTTCTACTACTGTGGGCAAGAATCCCTTAGAAGAAATGGAGCAGCCATCATAGTCAACAAAAGAGTCCAAAAATGAAGTATTTGGATGCAATCTCAAAAAAAGACAGAATGATCTCTGTTCATTTCCAAGGCAAACCATTCAATATCACAGTAATCCAAGTCTATGCCCCGACCAGTAATGCCAAAGAAGCTGAAGTTGAATGGTTTTATGAAGACCCACAAGACCTTCTAGAACTAACACCCAAAAAGATGTCCTTTTCATTATAGGGGACTGGAATGCAAAAGTAGGAAGTCAAGAGATACCTGGAATAACAGGTAAATTTGGACTTGGTGTACAAAACGAAGCAGGTCAAAGGTTAACAGTGTTTTGCCAAGAGAACACAATTGGTCATAGCAAACACCCTCTTCCAACAACACAAGAGAAGACTCTACATATGGACATCACCAGATGGTCAATACTGAAATCAGATTGATTATATTCTTTGCAGCCAAAGATGGAACAGCTCTATACAGTCAGCAAAAATAAGACTAGGAGCTGACTGTGGCTCAGATCGTGAATTCCTTATTGCCAAATTCAGACTTAAATTGAATAAAGTAGGGAAAAGCACTAGACCATTCAGGTATGACCTAAATCAAATACCTTATGATTATACAGTGGAAGTGACAAACAGGTTAAAGTGATTAGATCTAATAGAGTACCTGAAGAACTATGGCCAGAGGTTCTTGTGACATTGTACAGGAAACAGTGATCAAGACCATCCCAGGGAAAAGAAATGCAAAAAGACCTAAATCAAATACCTTATGATTATACAGTGGAAGTGACAAACAGGTTAAAGTGATTAGATCTAATAGAGTACCTGAAGAACTATGGCCAGAGGTTCTTGTGACATTGTACAGGAAACAGTGATCAAGACCATCCCAGGGAAAAGAAATGCAAAAAAGCAAAATGGTTGTCCTAGGAGGTCTTACAAATAGCTGAGAAAAGAAAAGAGGCTAAAGGCAAAGGAGAAAAGGAAAGATATATCCTTTTGAATGCAGAGTTCCAAAGAATAGCAAGGAGAGATAAGAAAGCTTTCCTCAGTGATCAGTGAAATGAAATAGAGGAAAACAATAGTATGAAAAAAACTAGAGATCTCTTCAAGAAAATAAGAGATACCAAGGGAACATTTCATGCAAAGATGGGCACAATAAAGGACAGAAATCATATGGACCTAACAAGGAAGATATGAAGAAGAGGTGGCACGAATACACAGAAGAACTGTACAAAAAATATCTTCAGGACCCAGATAACCACGATGGTGTGATCACTCACCTAGAGCCAGACATCCTGGAATGCAAAACTAAGTGGGCCTTAGGAAGCATCACAACGAACAAAGCTAGTGGAGGTGATGGAATTCCAGTTGAGCTATTTCGAATCCTAAAAGATGATGCTGTAAAAGTGTTGCCCTCAATATGCCAGCAAATTTGGAAAACTCAGCAGTGGCCACAGGACTGGAAAAGGTCAGTTTTCATTCCAATCCCAAAGAAAGGCAATGTCAAAGAATGTTCAAACTACTGCACAATTGCACTCATCTCTCAGGCTAGTAAAGTAATACTCAAAATTCTCCAAGCCAGGCTTCAACAATATGTGAACCATGAACTTCCAGATGTTCAAGCTGGATTTAGAGAAGGCAGAGGAACCAGAGATCAAATTGTCAGCATCTGCTGGATCATCAAAAAATCAAGAGAGTACTAGAAAAACATCTACTGCTGCTCTACTGACTACGCCAAAGCCTTTGATTGTGTGGATCACAACAAACTGTGGAAAATTCTTCACGAGATGGGAATACGATACCACCTGACCCGCCTCTTGAGAAATCTGTATTCAGGTCAGGAAGCAACAGTTAGAAATGGACATGGAACAACAGACTGGTTCCAAATAGGAAAAGGAGTACGTCAAGGCTGTATATTGTCACCCTGCTTATTTAACCTATATGCAGAGTACATTATGAGAAATGCTGGGCTGGATGTAGCAAAAGCTGGAATCAAGATTACCATGAGAAATATTAATAACCTAAGATATGCAGATTACACCACCCTATGGCAGAAAGTGAAGAAGAACTAAAGAACTCTTGATGAAAGTGAAAGAGGAGAGTGAAAAAGTTGGCTTAAAGCTCAACATTCAGAAAACTAAGATCATGGCATTTGGTCCCATCACTTCATGGCAAATAGATGGGGAAACAATGACAGACTTTATTTTCTTGGGCTCCAAAATCACTGCAGATTGTGACTGCAGCCATGATATTAAAAGACACTTGCTTCTTGGAAGAAAAGTTATGACCAACGTAGAGAGCATATTAAAAAGCAGAGACATTACTTTGCCAACAAAGGTCCATCTAGTCAAAGCTATCGTTTTTCCAGTAGTGAAATGGATGTGAGTTGGACTATAAAGAAAGCTGAGTGGCAAAGAATTGATGCTTTTGAACTGTGGTGTTGGAGAAGACTCTTGAGAGTCACTTGGACTGCAAGGAGATCCAACCAGTCCATCCTAAAGGAGATCAGTCCTGAATGTTCATTGGAAGGACTGATGCTGAAGCTGAAACTCCAATAGTTCGGCCATCTGATGTGAAGAACTGACTCATTAAAGAAGACCCTGATGCCAAGAAAGATTGAAGGCCGGAAAAGGGGAGTCAGAGGATGAGATGGTTGGATGGCATCACCAACTTGATGCACATGAGTTTAAGTAAGTTCTGGGAGTTGGTGATGGCCAGGAAAACCTGGCATGCTGCAGTCCATGGGGTTCCAAAGAGTCAAACATGACTGAGCGACTGAACTGAACTGAACATGATTCCCTTGTTGTGAACCCTAACACCTTTCAAGAGGTCTTTGAAATCACACCAGTTGTACCAAAGCAGTGGTGGCTAAAAATGCTAGTACCTTAGCCAATGGAGGTAGTGGATTCAAACTATACTAGGAATCATCATATTCTTGTATTTTTCAAAGTCACATATTTACAGAGGAAGATATCATTTCATCAAGAATGCCTTGAATGAAACATTAAAAATTACAAATTGTATGAAATTTTGACACTGAGTACCTGTCTTTGTAATATTCTGAATGACAAAATGGGAAGTACACATGAGTACTTTTGCTGCATGCTGAGTGATTGTACAACTTGCAAGATGAACTCACCAGTTTTATCATAGAAGAACACTTTATTTGAAAAGAGTGACTGAAAACTGGCTATTTACAATCAGTATTTGGTAGACATCACCTTGAAAATGAAGGAAGTAAATCAATCATTAAGGAAAACAACTGATGATACTTGTTGCTAATGATAAAATTTGAGATTTATTGTGAAAAAGTAGAATTTTGGTAAATTTTTACATGTCCTTGTGAACTTGGGTGTCCTAGGTAGTGCTAGTGGTAAAGAACCTGTCTGCCAACGCAGCATATGTAAGGGGTGTAGGTTCAATCCCTGGACTGGGAAGATATCCTGAAGGAGAAAATGGCAACCCACTCCAGTATTCTTGCCTGGAAAATTCCATGGACACAGAAGCCTGGCAGGCTACAGTCCGTGGGATCACAAAGAGTCAGACATGACTGAAGTTACTTAGCATGCAGGTATGTGAATGTGACAGCCCCTAGACAATGAGAGATTTTTATGATGATATTAGTTAAGATATTGATGAGTATGATTTTTTTGGTATTATATAATAGAAGATGTCAATACTTGAAACATAGGAATAACTCAAAGTGACCAATAAATACTGCAACAAAATCACATATGGTTAAAACATTCACTCAAAATGCAAGGTATTCTAATTGATTTTAATATAACATCACAAAAATTTCATTGAATTCTACATTGGAATAAACTACACTTGTTAAATAGTATTTTCAAAGGAGACTATCTAGAAATAATATTGCCATATTCTTTCCTTTTTCAACTGCATACCTGTGTCAATGGCAGATTTTCTTCAATACTTTAACCAAAATAGCAAATTTAATACAAAGCAGAGATGAGAATACAGCTGTCTTCTATTAAGCTATATATGAAAGGTATTTGCAAAACTATAAAGCAAAGCTATTTTTCTCATATTTTTGTCTTAGAAATACCTAGGGATCAAACCTGGGTCTCGTGCATTGTAGGCAGATTCTTTACTGCCTGAGCCACCAGGGAAGCCCCTTAGAAAATATAGCTATTTTTAAGTAAAAGTTCTGTTATGTTAGCATGTAATGAGTTTATTATTACTTTAAGTGGATTAAATATTTTTCTATTTTAACTATGAATATGATAAATATCAGTAGATATAGCCTATATAAACAAAAGTTCTTTGGGATTCTCAATAATTTTGAAGAATAGAAGTATCCTAAGAGTTTAACAATGAAGAAAGCTGAGCACTGAAGAAATGATGCTTTTGAACTGTGGTGTTGAAGAAGACTCTTGAGAGTCCCTTGGACTGCAAGGAGATCCAACCAGTCCATCCTAAAGGAGATCAGCCCTGGGTGTTCATTGGAAGGACTGATGTTGAAGCTGAAACTTCAATACTTTGGCCACCTCATGCGAAGAGTTGACTCATAGGAAAGGACCCTAATGCTGGGAAGGATTGGGGGCAGGAGGAGAAGGGGATGACAGAGGATGAGATGGTTGGATGGCATCACTAACTCGATGGACATGGGTTTGGGTAAACTCTGAGAGTTGGTGATGGACAGGGAGGCCTGGCGTGCTGCGATTCATGCGGTCGCAAAGAGTCAGACACGACTGAGCGACTGAACTGAACTGAACTGAGCTGAACTGAAGAGCTTAAAGTTTGAAAACCACTGCTGCAGGTAATTTAAGATCAAAGATATGCATCTGGAAAAGCTAGCATAGTAGGCTGAGTACAAGAGTGCAAAGAAAAGAGATTATAGCAGAGATAAGTACCCTCAAGCTCACAGGGCTCATGCAACTCATTTATAAGTTCAGTCTCTTTTTCAGAATAGATGCTGTCTCCAAAGAAATTAGCAAACCTCTCACTATTCTAGGTTCCCAGGTGCAGGAGGGAATTCCTTACAATAGTCTGATGGATCTCCCCTGATAGAAAAGACCCTGTGCCAGGTCATTTTGGCCATTGCTCCTATGTTGATATTCACCTGAGAGACAATAGAGAATAATGGAAGGACCTCTCAACTGTTCATCAATAGCAGAAATGCTTATAGATTTTTCAGTTGACAGGAAATACTAAGAAGCTATAAAATGTCAACTAACTTTTCAAAGCTGTGAGCTAAGCAGGCCAAGCAAGTTCATTTATAACAGATATTGCATAGCCTTATGCAATAGCTACTACTTGTCCAGGAGACTTTGAAAAAGAAAAGCAAAGAGGAAAAAAATGAAAGCCCAACAGAACATGGACAAGAATGGAGGGACTCATCTTCAGCCTTCACAAGCCCAGACTCCTGAGGGGTGAGGATCCCTTCTTTCCCGGAAGAGTGGCCTTTCCTAAGAGAAGCATATGACACAAATTCAAGGTTTTCTTGTTGTTGCTGCTTTTTGTTTTTGAAAACGAGTGAACCAAAAAGTCCATATCAGACACGATTGATATGAACCAAAAAGCAAAGCCTCAGAGGACATCATAAAAGAGTGAACTAACAAATCCAGCACACATATTAGCAGATCTGAAGAGGTATGTGGGTAGTCTTGTGGCTGAGAATGAATGATTCAGGAAAAAAATATGCAGCTTAAAACTGAATAGACAAGACTCTGAAAAAGGTCCAATAGAAAAGTCACTGGATCTAGATACCAGTTTTATAGAAAAATCAATTACAGAATCTGCCACCACTAAGGACAATGTCAAAGCCTAATGAATAAATACAAAGCTAAGAAGGAGATAAATGGTTAAGATGGCTACAAAAGAACAAATCACCAACAATAATCCAGCAATACTCCACAGTGCTGTAGAATAAGCTCCTTTCCCAGAATTTAGAAAAAGCGTGTTAGGGTTGTTGACTGGACATCGTTTCCAGACTTTGTGGACACTGAGCTCTCTGATGTTTCTTCCGATACACACTGAATGAATACCTGGAATAACTTTTCAAGTCGTCATTGTTTTCCTTTCTTAATCTCAGATTTTTAAAGTATAAAATTTTAGTGTGTATACTATATAATATACATTGCCATAAGCGTTCAAAACAATTTGAAACCTCCTTTTTTATGCATTAACTGCATGTGTGTTATGCACATTGAACTAATGTATATAAAGTATATAAGATAAATATGTTTCTAATCAAAAGCACCTGTGCCAAAATTTCGGTGTTCTTAACATAACGATAATATCAAGGCTATCAGGAAATAATTTTTAAATTATCATTTCATGGATAAAGGAACCAAATTGGTAGTTCTTCTTTTTTTAAAATTAACAGTTTACATAATTAAGCAGAATATACTTTAAGTATATTCAAAACAGGAGTTACAGGCACAGCGTACAGATTTGTCTCTGGTTGGAAGATATCATTTCCTCCAGCCTCTGAACACCCTCAACTTCCTCCTCAGCTCCCAGCCTCAGCTTCTTTTCTAAAATTTTTTAATGGAGTATAGTTGATTTACAATGTTGTGTTGATTTCGGCTGTTCAGCAAAGTGAATCAAAGTGAATCAACTGCACTGTTTTTTAGATTCTTTTGCCATATTCATTACCGAGTATTGAGTAGAGTTCCCTGTGCAGTAGATCCTTATCTATTTTTTATATAGTAGTAGGTATATGTCAATCCCCATCTCCCAACTTATTCCTCCCCTCTCCCCTTTCTTCTCTGGTAACCATAAACTTATTTTCTACATCTCTGATTCTGGAGCTGTCTTCTTGGTTATTCCATCACCATTTGGGGTGTGAGGTTGGCTCCTAGCTGCCCATGAACCATGAGCACCCAGATCAGGTAGACATACTCCTGGGAAACAGAGGCCACCATCAGTGCCTGGTCAACCTGCTCCTGTGGGTCTGGCTCACCCACCTCCTTCTTGGCCTGCATTCCCACTAGACAAAGACCCCCAGATGGCTTTTTCCGTGAGTTGATCCAGCAGTGCACAGGCACCCAGCATCTCCTGAAGATGCAAGACCTGCGTGGCCACCAACCCCAGGAAGTCCTGATGTGTGGGGAGGCAGCCTGCCCACTATGCAAACCGCCTTGGCCTGGGACAGAAGGCATGCCTGGGCTCTGCCTGTCACCTCTGTGGCTTCCTGGAGAGCCACTTCCTAGACTCCAAGCTGAAATTCATTCAGATTCGTGTGATCACCTGACCAAACTCCACAGGCTGTCTGGGGCCTCAATTCTGCTGAGGCTGGGCCAGCATCATCCTCAAGTGTGTCCAGGAGCCTCCAGCCTACAGGGCCCTTCGAGGGCCCCACCCACTGTTTCCCCACCCCCCACTTCCCTACCTCTTACTCCCCCACCCACCTGCCCAAGCCTCTCTCTTCAGCCTTGAGGTAGATTTCTTTTTTGCGTTTTATCTTTCTTTTTTATTTTTTAAGTTAGTAAAATATGATAACAATTTACTAGAGACTTGGAAAACACAGAACAAAATTACATATAGTTCTACTATATATTACAATTGTTTAAGTAGATAAATTAAGAGTTTTAGTTGGAGTTTCAATATTAAGCTCTCAGAAATTAATCAGAGAAGGCAATGGCAACCCACTCCAGTACTCTTGTCTGGAGAATCCCATGGATGGAGGAGCCTGGTAGGCTGTAGTCCTTGGGGTCGCACAGAGTCAGACATGACTGAAGCGACTTAGCAGCAGCAGCAGCAGCAGCAGAAATTAATAGAATGAACAAGGTAGCTTTTTCACCACCCTGGAGCCCTTTCCCAAGTTGTGAACCAAGTGGCAAGAATAACGGGGGAAAAAAAGAGAGAGAAGGTCAACAGTAAAAGACTCTAGAAAACAAACAAAAAACAAACCAAAAAGGAAGAAAAAGAAAAGAAAAAAACTTGTCATACTGAACAAAGAGAGTTTGCTTTTAATTTTGTTTTAATTAAAATATATTTTCATGATTCATAGCTAGTCTTTTTACACATGTTACAAATGAAGAATCTCCACAGAAGCCTGTATGAACACAGAAGAATTAGTGTACCTGGTTTCTGTAAGTCAAAAAGGTGTTGTTTTGCCTAATTTTGCTTATGGTGAAATTCTTTTTTTTTTTTTAATTAGTTTATTTTCTATTTTTTAACTTTACAATATTTTATTTGTTTTACCATATATTGACATGAATCCACCATGGGTGTACATGTTTTCCCCTTCCAGAAACCCCCATCCACCTCCCTCCCCATCCCATCCCTCTGGGTCATCCTGGTGCTCCAGCCCCGAGCACCCTGTATCATGCATTGAACCTGAACTGGCAATTCATTTCACATATGATAATTTACATGCTTCAATGCCATTCTGCCATATCATCCCGCCCTCACCCTCTCCCATGGAGTCCATAACACTGTTCTATTTATCTGTGTCTCTTTTGATGTCTCGCATACAGGGTTATCTTTACCGATTGACTAAATACCATATATATGTGTTAGTATACTGTATTGGTGTTTTCCTTTCTGGCTTACTTCACTCTGTATAATAGTCTCCAGTTTCATCCACCTCATTAGAACTGATTCGAATGTATTCTTTTTAATGGCTGAGTAATATTCCATTTGTATATGTACCACAGCTTCCTTATTCATTCGTCTGTTGATGGACATCTAGGCTGCTTCCATGTCCTGGCTATTATAAACAGTGCTGGGATGAACATTGGGGTACACGTGTCTCTTTCAATTCTGGTTTCCTCAGTGTGTATGCCCAGCAGTGGGATTGCTGGGTCATATGACAGTTCTATTTCCAGTTTTTTGAGTTTTTTTTCCGCACTGTTCTCCATAGTGGTTGTACTAGTTTGCATTCCCACCAACAGTGTAGGAGGGTTCCCTTTTCTCCACACCCTCTCCAGCATTTATTGAAATTCTTAAACAATGATTTCAAGAGTTGATCAAGACCCCATGACAAATTGGAGACTCTCTAAGCCATGCCTAAATTCAGACCAGATTTAGTTCACAGCTACATCCCTTCCACAAAAGATAGAAAGGAAGGCATATACAGTGTGTTCCAACCAACTGTCAGAGGGTATTGGTTCTAGTCTCCTAGAGCACTGCTTGCTAACCTGCAGTAGACAAGGACATATTTTCTCAATTCCAGAAAGTCTGAATGACTAAAACCAAGAGTGTTATGGTTGGAGAGATAACCATGATGTGGGTGCGAGAAATAGAAAACAAATAGTAATGGTACATTGTGATAGGAACATTTTCTTTAGTTAGGCTTTCCTCAACTAAACATGAGATTTTTTGTTTTGTCTAGTCGAGTCTTCTTAAAGTTCATAAATATTCCCTCAGGACCACAGTTCTTTCAAAATAGTTATTATACACACCAATTTAAAATACATGTTAAATAAGGCTTAGGAGTAAGAGGCAAAAATGACCCAAGACAGTGTCTACAAGATGCTCTCCTCTTAGATACCAGTCTTTGAGGCAATCCAGTTGCGGTAGGCAGTCACTCGTGTATAGACTCCTGGTTTATTGATTGTGCCACATTCTGCTCCCCAGCTCACTATTCCAACAAGATACCAAATATTTCGAGAGTTGGGATGAACTAGTGGTCCTCCAGAGTCACCCTAAGTAAAAAATATTTGTCATTATAAGAATTTACCTCCAGATACTTTACTTACACAAACTAGTAAGCCCAGATGAGTTTGTGGTTCACGCTTCATAGAGACTGTAGGACGGTGTATGATGTAAATCTAACCTCAACTGTGATGGACTAGCCTATATATTCCCTGGGGCTTTTTGGGGTAAACTTGAGTCTTGAAGCATGAACTGATAAGCGTTCCATGAGAACGCTTTGAGAGACATATATTATGGATATACTTGGAGTGTATCTTGGCTTCATATCTGAGAAATGTAACAAAACTGTAGCCATGAGGCTACAAAGTAAAAGAAATCGTCTAGAAGTAATTCAAACATTTCTGAGACTGAGAATTTAGTGAAATATGGCTAAGAGGATGGACTGTGATGCTAGGCTATTTTGGTTTATATACCTGTTCTCCCACATGCTACCTTTGTGACCTTTTGCAAATTACCTTCCTCTGCCTCAATTTCCTCACCTATAAAATGATAGTAATGATAGCATCTACATCACAAAGTTGTGATGAGGATTAAATGGATTCGTATTTGCAAAGGACTTCAGTCAGTGCTTAACTCAGAGTAAGTACAACATGTGTTTGTTAAACACTTATAAACACATGTGGCATGTAGGGGAGAATTACTTTAGTCCCAGAGCCGAGAAGGAGTTTGACTGGGTTGTAAAGAGTAAATTAACTGAAGCACAGAATTACTTTCATATTGATAATTTACGTAAAATAATAGTTGCTTATATAATATATGGTAAGTGTGAATAATGTCTGGACTTACCTGGCATGCATCAATATTTCCCTCTATGTACCCAGCACATAGCATTGTGTCTTGTATCATTCCATTATATGCTTCCCAAGCATTACAAGTGTTTGTATCAATAATCTTCACAGGTGCTTTCTGAAGTAATACTGGGTATTCACCTAATGGACACAAACATTATCAGCAAAAGAGTTGCTCTGTAGCAGAGCAGGATGGAAAACTAGCTTTGTCCTGTCTGTATAAGACTTATATTTGACTCTGCCTATTCTAAGAGTGAAAAAGCCCCTTTCCATCACTCAAACCAAAGAAAAAGAAATTTGTAAAGAATTGGGCTTCCCTGGTGGCTCAGATGGTAAAGCGTCTGCCAGTGATTCATGAGACCCGGATTCAATCCCTAGGTTGGGGAGATCCCCTGGAGAAGGGAACGGCAACCCACTCCAGTACTCTTGCCTGGAAAATCCCACGGACGGAGGAGCCTGGTAGGCTACAGTCCAGGGGATTTTGAAGAGTCAGGCACAACTGAGTGACTTCACTTTCACATTCTAAGAATGAAAAAGCCCCTATCCCTCACTCAAACCAAAGAAAAAGAAATTTTTAAAGAATAGTTTGAAACATCTTTCTGATGCTGTCTTTCCTTGTCCTTATTTCCCTTCTTACATCTTTGCAGCAGCACCTTTTTAGTTAGGTTCTCCAGGTCAAGGAATTTCCACTACCAAACTGACTTCCTTGGAATGTTCCAAATCAAGGATTTGCAAGGTCATAACTTCATATGCACCTTCCTCGAACCATTTCCTGGAAGTACTGGGCCTCCAGGGGTAAATGATCCTTTCGTTCTGTCTCTAGGTCATTTTTTTTCTTGTTTCTTTTGTACCTTGCATATTAAGTTCCTACTCAAAACTTAACTTACCATCATATGAAAGTGCTCCCCATCCTGTGACAACAACTCCTTCACCTGGTGGAAAAATCTGCGTGGCTTCAGGAAGACAAACTGAATGGACATCGTTCTTAAATAAAACTTTTTCAGTAAGCAATATAACTGCAACATCATCATGAAGTTCACCCTTGATGTAGTTTTCATGAATAAAAATTTGCTGAACATAGTGTTGCATATAGGGGAGATTTACTTTGGTTCCAAAGGTGACAGTATAGTTTCTTGGATCTTGTGAACTAAAAAAAAAAAAAAACATGTATTTTGCATTTATTTCAGAGAAATAGAGGTACAGACTGTATCTGTTATAGTCTTTTCATGACATTAATGGCAATTTCTTGCTTTGCAATCCATTAGCAGTGATACAATCTGATTTTTTAAAATTCACTTGAAAAATCTTCTTAGAGTCCCTATACCTACAGTATGTAAGATGATTAAGATGTAGAAATTAAATAGTTCATGACTTCAAGAAATTTAAATCTAATGAAATATGAGCATGAACACAAAAAGTTATAATTGCCTAAATGGTTGTATGACCACAAAATAGGAGGACTTAAATCTTCATGCTCTAGGGACTGGAAGATTTCTTAGGAAAAGTAGCGTTTTGATGAGACTATAGCGCTAAGTCATACTTGCCTAAAAGACAAGGAGAGAAGGAGACAGGCAGGTGCAGAATGGGAAAGAGGTATGAAACAGGATTATGTGTGATAACAATTGCAAGTTATCTGGGATATCTGGAGTATGAAGTGATGAGAGATAAGAATCATATAAGAAATCAAATGTCAAGAATGAATGACTTTTTCCAATCTGACTGATAAGGTAGAAAAGCCTTAGATTGGCTTATCATATGATTTGTGTTTCAAACCAGAACACTTGAGAATGAGAAGGAATTCTATTGATGATTACACTGGGATAACAGGTGTAAACTGGAACTTTAGCCTCCTTGAAAGAAAGTGTTAGTCGCTCAGTTATGTCCGACTCTTTGTAACCCCACGGACTATAGTCCATCAGCCTCTTCTGTCCATGGAATTCTCCAGGCAAGCGTACTGGAGGGGATAGCTGTTCCCTTCTCCAGAGGATCTTCCCCACCCAGGGATCGAACCCAGGTCTCCTGCATTGCAGGCAATCTTTAACTGTCTGAGCCACCAGGGAAGCCCTAGCCTCAGGTAATATGATGAACTTACTTTTTAAAGCAGTGAGCTGCAGTTACCAGGTATCTGTCACTGATCAAAGATGCCCCACAGTAGTGCCGGCCATTCTTTTTGAGACTTGCTTGCCAGGGCCACTCTCCTTCCTGAGCAGTGGATCCACCCTTGATTCTATCATATGTAGCTGACATCCTTGGTCGTCTCCCACAGCCTGTCAGAAAAAGTCAGTGTTATACTGGTGAGAATAGAAAGATCCTGTTTGATTACAAAACGGAGATTGAATAACTGAGTTATTCTTGTGTTGTTCTATCTGACAGTGTCTCTCACTGAAAGGAACAGAATGTAATCTACACAGGAATCACTAGCAACCCCTGGATCACCTTCCTACCCATCATAGTATCTCCAAGACTCTTCAGCACTTGGAGGATATGGAAACTGTGCAAGGCGGATAAAGACACCGTTAAGTAGATGGACTCTGCAGCAGACTCCCTGGTCTGAATTCCGGCCCCATTATTTACAAGCTGGATGAATTTGAGGAAATTACTTCACTTCTTTATGCTTCAGTTTCCCCATCTCTAACGTGGAATAATAATTTTTGTTGTTCAGTTGCTAAATCGCGTCTGACTCTTTGGGACCCCATGGACTACAGTTGGCCAGGCTCCCCCGTCCTCCACTGTCTCCCAGAGTTTGCTTAGATTCATGTCCACTGAGTCCGTGATGCTATCTAACCATCTTATCCTCGACCATTCCCTTCTCCTTTTGCCTTTAATTTTTCCTGGTATCAGGATCTTTTCCTAAGAGTTTACTCTTCACATCAGGTGACAAAATATTGGAGCTTCAGCTTTTCAGCATCAGTCCTTCCAGAAGGAATAATAATAATACTTATCTAGGATTGTTGTGAGGATTGAATGAGTTACATGTAAAGCAATTAGAACTGTGTCTGATCAAGAATAACCAATCTTGATCGATATGTTTTACATCATCACATACATTTAATTAAAAAGTATCTGAACTTACGGTTGTTGATTATCTTTTCAGCTTTGACCTTATTGATTTCTGAAATAAAAGAAGAGGCCCATTGTAAATTTAATAGTTAGCATTAAATGGGGCTGGTGATGGTAGGTCCAGAGAGAAATAATTTTGAATCTCAGGATAAAGTGTCAACAGAAAGGAGAAAATATTGGCTTATTTGATTGTTCTTTTACTATATATGAATGTGTGATATGGAAATGCCATCTTCATAGTTCCACATGAGAGACTTCTTTTTATTTAATTGGAATTGTATTCTGTATCATCCAAAGTGGAAAATTACTAGTATATTTCCTTTGAAGAACAGGAAGACCTCCAGGTGAACCTGATTCCTATCAATAAACAAAAATAACTTTTAAAAATTGACTTGTCTTATAATGGCTGATTGAATCCTATTTCTGAAAGTTATAGGAGATCATGAAAAGAATACAAGAATACATCACTACTGTAAGGATTGTTCAAAGTTTTACTATTTACTTTAGAATAAAGAGCAGCTTTTCCCTCCAAGAACCAATTTTAAGGTGTGGCATTATTATGATCTGCTGTTAAGTCATTTCGGTCATGTCCGACTCTGTGTGACCCCATAGATGGCAGCCCACCAGGCTCCGCCGTCCCTGGGATTCTCCAGGCAAGAACACTGAAGTGGGTTGCCATTTCCTTCTCCAATGCATGAAAGTGAAAAGTGAAAGTGAAGTTACTCAGTCATGTCCTACTCTTCGAGACCCCATGGACTACAGCCTATCAGGCTCCTCCGTCCATGGGATTTTCCAGGCAAGAGTACTGGAGTGGGGTACCATTGCCTTCTCCGTATTATGATCTAAGTGTGTTTTAATAATGAAGAATACAAATTGTTGCTCTGATATAAAACCGTGACTTATTCCTTAAAAAAATTAGAATCAGCTTTGTGCCTGGTGCTTGTGATATATGTCCAGGATAAAAAGGTGAAAGCAACACTACTTCCATCTAGTACATAAGCTTACCCTCAAGTGTAAGCGAATCAGGATCTGTAATCAAGGATCCTGAGTGGTTCCTCAGCATTTGACGTAAGATGCTTTCAATTCCTCTTCTTGTGTTTTCCTTCATTGATTTGGGCGCCTTGAATACCAGCCATATATGTGCTGTCACACTGTTGTCAGCAGGACTAAAAACACAATAAAGGTTTCATATGTTGCTAAAAAGGAACATTTTGTCTTTATTCCCTGGACCTCTTATATCTTCACTTCTGTTCTTGTGTGTGTGTGTGTGTGTGTGTGTGTGTAGTACCTTCCCTTTAAGTTAATCACAGGATGATCCATCTGCCTACCTTTGGTTGGTGACAGTGTGCATACAGCTATTCAGTTTAGAAGACAATGGTCCTACACATCTAAAAATGTAGGAAAGGCTTTAGGCACAGAGTAGAAGTATCACATAGGAGCTGGGATCGGATCATTTATTCCTACATTCATCAGTCATTTATTGAGCTGCTATGAAAAATGACTAGGTGTTATGGGGTGATACAAGGGTGACAATAACACAGTTCCTACTCTCAAGAAGCTTCCAGAGTTCTAAAAGAGATGACGTCTATACAAATGACTATAATAAATGAGGCAAAGCAATAAGATGTTTATCTTATCTGCAAATAAGACAAGTCATGGTTTACTTAAAGTACCAGAGAAATTTTTATTGAGGAGGTAACATACACACCAGACCTTAAAATGTTTTTATCACTATTTCATCATTAAGCAAAAACTGCTATCAGGCAGAACAAAGGGGAATAGTATTGCAGAATAACTGGATAGCAATAATATTAATTAGCATTTATTGGATATCTGCTGTGTTCCAGGTACTACATTATCACATTTATTATCACACTTAGTCTCCACAATAACCCTGCATCTTAGGTGTCATTACCTTCCTTTTGCAGACAAGGAAAACCTGAGACTTTGGAAGTCTACCTAACATGCTCAGAGGCTTCCCTGGTGGTGCAGCGGCAAAGAATCTTCCTGCTAATGCAGGTTTCCCAGGTTCAATCTCTGGGTTGGAAATATCCCCCAGAGAAGGGAATGGCAACCCACTCCAGTATTCTTGCCTGGAGAATTCCATGGACAGAGGATCCTGGGCTACAGTCTATGGGGTCTCAAAAAGTCAGACATGACTGAGCACGCAAACATGCAATGTGCTAAAGATTACACAGTAATTAAACTAAGATCCAGATACAGTACAATTGACTCCCTAACCCAGGCTCATTACACTATGCACTCTGTCTCTATGCCCAGTTAGCCAGTGACAACAGTGTCTAGGAGACTGAGCTCAGATGGAAGAGGATTTGAATGCTAGCCAAGGGGTAGTGGTAAAGGGAAGTTGTTGAATAAAACTGTGCTTGTGGAAGATTAACCTGACTGTCGTGTTCAGGACAGATTTGGTTGGTATTGGAATGTGGGTGGGGGCAGTCCAAGAGGCTGGCTAATGGACTTGTAGGAATTGTCAAGCATCTCTGGGGCTAGTGCCTGAAGTGGCGTTATTATGCTTTAGATCTTTCTAATGAATGATTATCTTTTGGTATATAAATAAACAGTCACTCCTAGTTAGCACTCAGCTCATACAAGTTTGATTATAGTAGCAGTTGAAAGTCAAAAGTATTAGACACTCAATCGTGTCTCTTTGTGACCCCATTGACTGTAGCGCACCAGGCTCCTCTGTCCACGGAATTTCCCAGGCAAGAATACCGGAGTGGGTTGCTCTTCCCTTTTCCAGGGAATGTCCTAGATCCAGGGATTGAACCTGGGTCTCCCACATTGCAGGCAAATTCTTTACAGTCTGAGCCATCAGCAAGGTGTGCCCAAATGAAAGCCTTGGACCTGTAGCCTCTCCATCACTTTCCACGGGCTCACATTTCCTACAGATACCTAACGTTACGTGTGTGGGAAAACCAAGCAGAAGCCTTGGGGTGGCTGCAGTCTTCTTTGAAAGATATCCTTTAGTGTTAGCCTCCCACTGTTTCCACTACTAAAATCAATTCCCAAGATTAATTCTAGTTGAGCTTTTGAACTGTTCTGCAATTCTAGGAGTCCCCTTGAGTTCCAGGAGCAGTGGAAGAAGGGAAGACATAGTCTGGTGGCCTTGATTAAGGTAACAACAATAATAGCCTTCATTGGAAAAGTGTTTATTTGCAAATATTTCCATACACATTATCTTCTTTGACCTTGAGTATAGTTTTATGAGGAATGCAGTGTATGGGTTATTATCACTATTCACAGACAGGGAAGCCGAGTCAGAGTGATGTAGCGATTCACTCAAGACTCTAGGGTTACTAAGTAGCAAAACTGGATCAGGTTGTTTAACTCCTGTTCTAGAGCTCCCTGGACTCCCCTGGCAGCTCAGCTGGTAAAGAATCTGCTGGCAATATAGGAGTCCCAGTTCAATTCCTGGATCAGGAAGATCCCCTGAAAAAGGGATAGGTTACCCACTCCAGTATTCTTGGGTTTCCCTGGTGGCTCAGACAGTAAAGAATCCACATACAATGCGGGAGACCTGGGTTTGATCCCTGGGTTGGGAAGATTCCCTGGAGGAGGCCATGGCAACCCACTCCAGTATTCTTGCCTGGAGAATCCCCATGGACAGAGGAGCCTGGTGGGCTACAGTCCATGGGGTCGCAGAGAATCAGACACAACAGTGACGAAGTACAGAGCACAGAGCTCCATTAGCTAGTCCATATTTCTGCAAACTCATGTGCAGAAAACATAGCACAGCTATTTTGCTTCTTGTTGTGGCCACTAGAAGGATTTCCTTGGCATCAAAATCTGGTGTAGATATGCTCTTTTCTACCCTAAAAAACTCTAGGGCAGTTCTCCAAGGTGTTTAGCTAACTTGCAAGAATAGAAAATCATGAAAAAGCAGGATATGTATTTATGTTACAGCTAAATAAAAACGTTATACCATCAAACATTGGTCTAAGAGACCAGTTAGTATTTGCTGAACATAAAAACTTTAAAAATTAGAGAAATGATTCATATGTAATTTAAGAAATAATGTATTCTCAGTGTTGCTAAAAATGAACTTAACTAAATAGCTCAAACTTTGCTTTAGTTGTATGCTAAACAATTAGCCTGATATTTATCTTAGGATGATGTCATTCATTAGTAACTTACTGGCTAATGATTGTAATATGTCAACAGACTCTTTTTATAGTGGTATTTGAAATATAATGATATATGTGATAGGTTGATATCTTTTCTGTTATTAGTTACTTACACCAGTGTGATGACTTGAGAATTGATGTATTGTCTGTAAATGCTAGAACTCTGAAATGCATCAGACATCTGTTAAAGAGAACATAAGAGTCAAACATCAAATTCCAGTAATACATTTATGTTTCAGAGAATTACAATGAACTAAATATAAGAAAATACTAATTTACCTTCGTCTCAAGAATTTTGCTAAGATAGTTATTTTCTGGTGATGTCTCCTTTTCATAATTTCTATTATATGGAATATTCAGCACTCTAAAGCTACCTTGGTAATAGTAGGTCTTGTTTTCTGTGAGATAAAGAAATGATCCAATGATTATTTAAGTGAAATTGATTTCAAATCCAGATATAGATTACATGGTAATACCAGCTACTAATGGTAAATAATATGTTCATATTAGATATGATAAGTCTGTGAACCTTTCTGGGGCAGTTGATTAGATAAACTGGGCTTTGTGGAAAGTATTTATAAGACCAATAATGGAGCAGATCTATATCAGACAAAGGTCAGAAAGAAGAGGTACATCTTGATTGAGACAGATGAAAGTGAAAGTGAAAGTCACTCAGTCGAGTCCGACCCTTTGTTACCCCATGGACTGTAGAGTCCATGGAATTCTCCAGGCCAGAATACTGGAGTGGGTAGCCCGTTTCCTTCTCCAGGGGAATCTTCCCAACCCAGGGATCAAACCCAGTTCTCCCACATTACAGGCAGATTCTTTACCAGCTGAGCCACAAGGGAAGCCCAAGAATACTGGCGTGGGTAGCCTATCCCTTCTCCAGTGGATCTTCCTGACCCAAGAATCGAACTGGGGTCTCCTACATTGCAGGTGGATTCTTTATCAACTGAGCTATGAGAGAAGCTAAGACATGCTATAAATGATATCTGTCTAGAATAATCAATTGTGGAAGTATAAATAAAAATTGCTGGGACTTCCCTGGTAGTCCAGTGGCTAAGACTCTGTTTTCCCAATTCATAGGCTCTGGGTTTGATCCCTGATAAGGGAACTAGATCCCACATGCTGCAACTAAAGATGCTACATGTTGCAACAAAGACCAAACATCCCCACGTACTACAACTAAGACTGGGCATGGCCAAATAAATAGAATAAAAAGTAAATATTTAAAAAAATTATTATCATTAAGCATCTACTATGTGAAGATACTTTATAAAAACCATGTGAAGAATACCCATTTTTCAAAAGAAATGTGGTCTCAGAGATATTCAGTAATTTACCTAGCATCACTTAGCTACTAAAAAGAGCCAAGTATCAATACCTGACCTCCTGACCTGTCTGACTCTGAAGTCCACATCTAATCCATTACATTTCCTTCCTAAATTTTTACAGATACTATGCTGTTTGATATATAATGCAACTTACCCCTAACATGTGATGGATACTAAGCATCTAGGAATATGCTAGATACTGGATAGTAGTGCCTAGCATATAGTAAACACTAAAAAATTGTTAGCATTATTTTGTAGTATGATCACTGCCTTTGAAGATCGTCTTGTGGGAGAGACAGGCTCAATATAGATAAAAGCATACATGAGGTACTAATAAGGATATAATTAAATGATAAAGTTAGTTGTTAAACTACAAGTTCTGTATGAATACAGAAAGGCAGACACCATAATTAAAATAAAATATGAAAGAGGAAAACAATAGAATGGGAAAGACTAGAGATCTCTTCAAGAAATATAGACATACCAAGGGAATATTTCATGCAAGTTGGGCACAGTAAAGGACAGAAATGGTATGGATCTAACAGAAGCAGAAGATATTAAGAAGAGGTGGCAAGAATACACAGAACTCTACAAAAAAGATCTTCACAACCCAGATAATCACGATGGTGTGATCACTCACCTAGAGCCAGACATCCTGGAATGTGAAGTCAGGTGGGCCTTAGGAAACATCATTACGAACAAAGCTAGTGGAGGTGATGGAATTCCAGTTGAGTTATTTCAAATTATAAAAGATGATGCTATGAAAGTATTGCCGTTGATACGCCAGCAAATTTGGAAAACTCAGCTGTGGCCACAGGAATGGAAAAGGTCAGTTTTCATTCCAATGCCAAAGAAAGGCAATGCCAAAGAATGTTCAAACTACTGCACAATTGCACTCATCTCACATGCTAGTAAAGTAATGCTCAAAATTCTCCAAGCCAGACTTCAACAGTACCTGAAGTGTGAACTCTCAGATGTTCAAGCTGGTTTAGAAAAGGCTCAGGATCTGCCAAGATCAAACTGCCAACATCTGCTGGATCATGGAAAAAGCAAGAGAGTTCCAGAAAAACATCTATTTCTGCTTTATTAACTATGCCAAAGTCTTTGACTGTGCGGATCACAACACACTGTGGAAAATTCTTCAAGAGATGGGAATACCAGACCACCTGACCTGCCTCTTGAGAAATCTGTGTGCAGGTCAAGAAGCAACAGTTAGAACTGGACATGGAACAACAGACTGGTTCCAAAAAGGAAAAGGAGTATGTCAAGGCTGTATATTGTCACCCTGCTTATATTTTTTTTAATTAGTTTATTTTATATTTTTTAACTTTACAATATTGTATTTGTTTTGTCATACATTGACATGAACCCACCATGGGTGTACATGTTTTCCCCTTCCAGAACCCCCGTTCCACCTCCCTCCCCATCCCATCCCTCCAGGTCATCCCGGTGCACCAGCCCCTAGCACCTTGTATCATCTGTTGAACCTGGACTGGTGATTTGTTTCACACATGATAATTTCCATGCTTCAATGCCATTCTCCCATATCATCCTGCCCTTGACCTCTCCCATAGAGTCCTTAATAGTGTTCTATTTATCTGTGTCTCTTTTGATGTCTCACATACAGGGTTACCCTGCTTGTTTAACTTATATGCAGAGTACCTCATGAGAAATGCTGGGCTAGATGAAGCACAAGCTGGAATCAAGATTGCTGGGATAAATATCAATAACCTCAGACATGCAGATGACACCGCCCTTACGGTATAAAGTGAAGAAGAACTAAAGAGCCTCTTGATGAAAGAGGAGAGTGAAAAAATTGGCTTAAACTCAACATTCAGAAAACTAAGATCATGGCATCTGGTCCCAAAACTTCATGGCAAATAGATGGGGAAACAGTGGTTGGCTTTATTTTTCTGGGCTCCAGAATCACTGCAGATGGTGACTGCAGCCATGAAATTAAAAGACACTTACTCCTAGGAAGGAAAGTTATGACCAACCTAGACACCTTATTAAAAACCAGAGACCTTACTTTGCCAACAAAGGTCCATCCAGTCAAGGCTATGGTTTTTCCAGTAGTCATGTATGGATGTGAGAGTTGGACTGTGAAGAAAGCTGAGTGCTGAAGAATTGATACTTTTGAACTGTGGTGTTGGAGAAAACTCTTGAAAGTCCCTTGAATTGCAAGGAGATCCAACCAGTCCATCCTAAAGGAAATCAGTTCTGAATGTTCATTGGAAGGACTGATGTTGAAGCTGAAACCCAGTACTTTGGCCACCTGATGCGAAGAGCTGACTCGTTTGAAAAGACCTTGATGCTGGGAAAGATTGATGGTAGGAGGAGAAGGGGAAGACAGAGGATGAGATGGTTGGATGGCACCATCGACTCAGTGAACATGAGGTTAAGTAAACTCTGGGAGTTTATGATGGACATGGAGGCCTGCCATGCTGCAGTCCATGGGGTTGCAAAGAGTCAAACACGACTGAGTGACTGAACTGAACTGAACTGATGTGTTGCCATTATAAATATGGTGGAAATATTTTACAGTGAGAAAAGTGATGGAAAAAGAAGTTGAAAACTTCTTAAAATGCTGAAAATGTATAGTTATAAATAATCATTTATGAATGAACATTGTTAATTGTTGTTAGCTGGTCTGTGGTCATGGATCATTTATCATAGAGATCAGGCTTTGCAATGGTAGTGCACTGGGTTTTACTATAGGTAGCAAAAAATAGATCTTGAAGCTGTTCAATTTTATTTTTCATAATTCATTGTTCACAATGCATCCTTCAGTTCTTTATTTAGATTTCTGACTATCTCTACCTATTATAATAGTCAGTCATAACTATTCTTCAGTGTAAATCAATAAGTTGGCAAGATACAAACTGATTTTATTACAATTGCAAGGAGCACCTTCCCAGAGCCAGTGGATAAACTAGAACATTTAATATCTAAGATATTTAAGGCTGAGAAACTATACCCTAGAACAAGAAAATCAATTCTTTTTAAAATTTTATTTATTTATATTTGGCTGCTCCAGGTCTTCATTGCTTCTGGTGGACTTTCTCTAGCTGTGGCAAGTGGGGGCTACTCTCTAGCTGTTGTGCTTATATGCATGCTAAGTTGCTTCAGTCGTGTCAGACTCTTTGAGACCCTCTGGGCCATAGCCCACCCCATTCCTCTGTCCAAGGGCTTGTTATTGCAGTGGCTTGTCTTGTAGTGTGCGGGCTCTAGAGCACAGGCTCAGTAGTTGTGGCCCACAGATTTAGTTGCCCCAAGGCATGCAGAATCTTCCAGACCAGGGTTTGAACTTGTGCCCCCTGTATTAGTAGGCAGATTCTTAACCACTGGACCACCTAGGAAGTCCAAGGAAATCATTTCTTGAGTATTCTATTCTTACTTTAATTCTATGCAAGAAGCCTAATATACCACTGAGATTGCTCAGTATGCTGAGATCACTGTGAATATAGCCTTTGTACACTGTTGGTACCTGATGAGATGAAAATAATTCCTTAGAGATGAAAAATCTAAAAGACATATTTACACCTTATGATTAACATTCTCATCTCTAAAGTAGTCCAAATGCAAATATGAATTGAGAAAGATAGATAATGTGTAGAAAGATTTATTTTACAACCTTTCCGTGACTTGACTACTTACAACTTATTTCTGTATAGAAACCCTGAAATTTATACACACATGGTTTTGAAGGATTGGGTTTTGGTTTTTTGTTTGTATTTTTTGTACTGAGTGCTCTAAGTGCAATAGAGTTTAAGAGAACATTTCTATTTAAGGCTGTGGGATTGAAAGAACTACAACATTTTCCTTTCTCTAAGCTCAGAAAAAAGACCAAAAGACCAAGGGAATGCTTAATTTAAAGAGCTCTAAATGATTTATGCCATTAGATCCCAGTGTCTTCCCCAACTGCTAAATTTTCTGGATTAGTGAAACTGAGACACAGTTGAAAGCATGTGCACATTCTAAAAATGTGTATGTTGAACTCTTCCCCTACCCCACTTCATTTTTCCCCCAGCCTAGAATATGTTCATGCAAAACAAATGAAGTTTCTCTACACGGAGGAAGTCTGACCAGTTCAAGAAAAAATATCTAAACATACTGGTAACTTGAATTCTCTCCACAAAACCATCTAAATAGCACAGCCTATAGTTAAAACCATTGTCAACAGATACATCTTTCATAGTGAGCTTCAGTCAGCCCTTTAATCTCCAGTCTTAAATATTAGCAGACACTGAGCTGAAAGATTAACATATATTTGAGACAAGTATCTAATATGAAATATTGCTAAAATAAACAGAGAAAACATTTGAGGAAAGAGACTAAAAACTAAAACAGATTATTATATTTGGAGAAAATTTTGTAAGAAATAAAACCAAGATGTTATATAAAGGAATATCTAGACAATTAAAAAGCTGTTATACATATAAATGCAGAAATACAGAATTCAGTAGAAGTTTGGAAGATAAACTCGAGAAAATGACCAAGAAAGTCATTTTTAAAAATACTAAGGGATGGAAAAATAGAAAGAAACAGATAAGAAAATTAGAGACTACATTCAGGAAGCCTAATATCCAAATTACAGGAGCCCCAGAAAGAAGGTAAAAAGGCTAGAAAATTATCAAAGAAATAATCTAAGAAAAATTTCAGGAACTGAAGCACAAGAGTTTCTAGATTGAAAGGACCCACTAAATGCCAGCACAATGAATAAAAATAAGATCTAGATTATGTCAAATTACCATGAAATTTCAAAATACTGGGGACAAAGAAAAAAATCCAAAAAGGTTTCAGAAGATGGGAGAGTAGGAGGAGAGTTTTCATTCAAAAGTTTAGAATCAAAATGTCATCAGAATTCTTGGCAGAAACTATAAAAGCATGAAGATTATAGAGCTCTAACTTCAAAATTCAGAAAGAAAACTTTTTTCAACCTAGAATTCCATGCTGTTAATTAAGGTCAAAAGTAGATTGTGATATTTTCAGACATGTGAGTTGTCAAAATGTAAACTTCCCTGAAAGCTTCTGGAACATACATTCCACAACTAAGTGAAAGTGAAAGTTGCTTTCTGACTCTTTGCGACCCCGTGGACTATATAGTCCATGGAATTCTGTAGGCCAGAATACTAGAATGGGTAACCTTTCCCTTCACCAGGGCATATCTTCCCAACCCAGAGATCGAACCCAGGTCTCCTGCATTGCAGGTGGATTCTTTACCAGCTGAGCCAGAAGGGAAGCCCAAGAATACTTCAGCAGGTAGCCTATCCCTTCTCCACAGGATCTTCCCGACCCAGGAATCGAACTGAGGTCTCCTGCACTGCAAGCAGATTCTATACCAACTGAGCTTTCAGGAAAGCCCACAACGAAGAGAATAAAATAATAAAAAAGAAATATAGGCATTAGGGGGTTAAACCCAGTAGACAGTTGAAAATAATTCTTAGAAAGTCGCTAAAGGGAAATTCCAAATCAACAACCATGTAGCCAGGGAGTGAAGAAGTATGACATGAATAGTAGAAAGTAAATAGATCTCAATAGCTGAAAAGTCCAGGTATAACAATGTTAAGAATCAACTTAAAGAATTGAAAACGGTTGCTCTGAGAAATGGGAAATAAGGGTAGCGGAGGAGGGCCTGCTTTTTTATAAAAATCTGTGCCAGTTTGACTCTTAAAACTAAAGCATATGAAGCTTAGGAGGATAAAAAACATCCAAGCATAGCAAAGTCATGGATAAAGGAGTAATGGCGAGCATATGAATATTCGAATATGAAAATATATTTATTCAAAACTCCAGAACTGTACTAATTATAATTATAAACCAAAATAAAGTGCTATAAATGTTGACAGTGAAAAATAATAATATTGGTAACAAACTACCGGGAAGTGTGGCAGACAAATGAGAAGTATGTGTGCCTATTTTTAAACTTTCATAGCAGGATATGAATAACATAATGTCTAAAGTTAAAACACATGACTTTTAAAAATGGCTCCAACTTCTCTCCTGTTTTTCAAAGTCTTTTTTAAAATGTATGTTAAGAAGATTTTCTATTGTTAATATCTTTGTTATCAAGAAATAAATAGTCAAAATTCAATATTCTTTGATTTCTCTTCATCACATGGACTGTAGCCTACCATGCTCCTCCGTTCATGGGATTTTCCAGGCAAGGGTACTGGAGTGGGTTGCCGTTTCCTTCTCTCTTCATCACGTACAATGAGTATAATATTTTAATTATCAATATAAAATAACACCCTTGATACCATCTTGGTAGATTACTTTTTCTGCCTATCTGCCAATTTTCCATGCACTCATGTCTTTATATAGCATACATTATGCTGGTAAAGAATCCTGGTGGCTCAGCTGGTAAAAAATCTGCCTGCAATGTCGGAGACCTGGGTTGGGACGATCCCCTGGAGAAGGGAAGGGCTACCCACCCTAGTATTCTAGCCTGGAGAATTCCATGGACTGTGTAGTCCATGGGGTGGCAAAGTGTTGGACACAACTGAGTGGCTTTCACTTTTTACCAATTATCTATGCACTCATGTCTTTATAAAGCATACATTATGTTACTTGTGTATATTCAAAAAGATGTCTGTAATACACTGACAAATGTTGACAATTCTTATTTCTGGGATCTTGAGTCATTAATAGCCTTTCTAAAAGGAGATTATTTGTTGTTTGCAATTGTTTTTTTGTCTTTTAGAAATAGAAATGAAGATTGCAACAAACTTAAAGAAATAGAAATGTATTCTTTACCAACCTACTGCCAGAAAATGAACTAGGAGACCAATAGTGGTTCCTAGGATTGCCACCACTCCAAACACAATGAGGACAATCACCCACAGTGGCAAAGATGTCCGAGAAACTGTCACTGGTCTGTAAGTAGAGAATATTAATAAAAAAGACATATTAGAAAAGTCAGCCATTCCAAATCTTTATTTTCTCTTACTCACCCCTAGAATATTCACAATATAAGCACATTAGTAGCAAAAGACATTTGAAGACAGGAAGGAAGAAAAGAAGAAAGGATGGAAGGAGAGAGGAAGGAAAGAAGGAAGAAAGGAGAAAAAGGAAGTGAAGCCTATGAGCTTACCTTAAAGCTTATGACTGAACCTCTCTGGATCTGTGCTATGAAATTATTTTTCGGGAGTTATGATGCTTGGTGCCAGGTTAACTTTACTTAGACTCTAGTTCCCTTCCCTGATTAATGGGTAGTAGAAAATGTTAGTAAGTGAAGACCTTGCCAGGTAGGGGGGACCAGGAGGAGAAGAGAATAGAAGTGCCTTAGGACTTCTTGATGCCTAAGTTTATTATAATTTTTATACTATGATCATGATCCTATATTATTTATTATGTCCTTATTACATAAAAAGAACACACACAAGCGTGAAGTGCCATATTGGATCAGAGCAGTGCCCATCTCACTGCCATGAATTCTCAAAGCTTCTGTGGCAAGGATCTAAAACATAGCTTTCTTGTAAGAGTTTTCCCATTTCATTGGACTAGCCCTACAAAAGAAATTGAAATTGATAAAATACAGTTTTGAAGTCTTGACTTTCACTTGTAGTATTTCCTTTCTCCCTCTTGGTCTTTCATCACTCAGAACTCATGTGCAGCCACAGACTACCTAAGGTCTCATCAAATGCACCTGCAGAGGCAACCATGCTTTAAGATTCCCCCCAACATCCCCCAGGCAATCAGATGATTGCCTCACCCTGAGAAGTTACTCACTGAACTAGGGCTTGAACCTTTCCCGGCTAACTAGCAGTGCTTAGAAACAGTGGCTTAATCCTTTGAACTCTTTCAGTTTAGGACTTCACATGTGTCAGAATGATGGAGAAGGAGGAGGTGCTCTATAAATAAAAATAATATTACCCACCCAGCATAAAGGTGATGACCAACTTACAACCAAAAGGAAACAGAACAAAACAATCTTTTTGTTTCTTCTCCACTTTTAAGTGTGCATGAATGCTCTTTCCTTAACAGATAGACCAAAGATGTGACTAATAAGAAAATATTCGGGTTACAAATATCATAACATTTTTAATAAAAAAGAAATCACATAACAGTATTTACTTTAGTTCAAGAAAACTATCCTTAGTATGCTCTATCACAGTGAGCATGCTCTTTCTTTTTTAAAAATAAAAAATTTAGTTCATTGAAGTATAGTTGATTTACAATGTTGTGTTAATTTCTACTTTACAGGAAAGTGATTCAGTTACACACATATATACATTCTTTTCATACTCTTCTAATATGTTTATCAGAAGATACTGAATATAGTTTCCTGTGCCGCACAGTAGGACCTTGTTGTCTATCCATTCTATATATAATAGTTTGCATATGCTAATCCCAAACTCCCAATCCTTGTCTCCAGGACTCCCCTGACTGAGCATGCTCTTTCTAATTACATTTTCACATGAATTTATTTTTATTTTATATTGGAGCATAGTTAATTAAGAGCATTATGTTAGGATGCACATTTTTTAGAGAAATATTTCTGTAAAGTATGAGTTTGTATTTCAGTTATCCTAATTTATAGTTTTTAATATTTAATGTTATAAATATTATAAATTAGAATCAATTAATTTTGGTATATTGTATACATTGCAATGAAAACTCCATGCATGTTTTTAAAAGGTTGGCTTGAATAATCATTGTTCATATGATGAAGTGATAATCTAATTAGATACTTGAAGTAACACATATCCATACATAGTTACACCATTCTAGTTTATGAACATTTTACAGATAAAAATACATAATTTTATATATTATTCTACAGAGAACACTTATGAAGCAATGGTACTGTGAGATTCAAGGTTATATTCATGAAAGCACTTCATAAAGCACAGATATTAAACAAAAATGAAGGATTCGTAATCATTACCACCAATAACAATTTAACATTAGCTTTATGAGAGCAGAAAATTCTCTCTCTGCTTCCTTCTCTCCACTTTAAAATAGTCACACATTGACCTAAATGGCAAGGAAATCCAAAAAAGAGGGGATATATGTACATGTATAGCTGATTCGCTTTGCTGTACTGTAGTAAATAATACAACATTGTAAAGCAATCATACTCCAATCATTTTTTTAATAAATAAAAATATAACATAGATAACAAACAAGAGACCTACTGTGTAACACAGCAAACTCTGCTCAGTACTTTGTAATAACCTAAATGGGAAAAGAATTTGAAAAAGAATAGATACATATATATGTATAACTGAATCACTTTGCTGTACATCTGAAATTAACACATTATTAATCAACTAAATACTCCAATATAAAATTTAAAAAAATTTTAAGTAAAAAGCAGTCACACATTAATATTGTTTTTCATTCACAAATGTTAAGCTGCATGCTAGCTTTTTGAAGCACTCCCCAAATTGCTAAAAAACAAACAAACAAAAAAAACCTGTAGATCCCAGATACAACATATATGTAATAGAGTTGCCTCCAGGCAGGAAATCCAAACTGCTGTGGAAAAATTACAAATTCCCCTCAACCTCAATTGTTTTGCTACAACCCTTGGGTGGGAGTCATAGTGGGGAAAGGGTTAATTCTTTTTATGTCAGAATTTTAGTCAAGCAAGTCTCCACTTACCTGTACATAATGTATTGATATAATGGCTGTTGATGTTAGTAACGATAAAGGAAACTTCTGCACTTCTTTTGTCCTGATCAGTGGTTCTCAGGTAAATGTACTAACTACAGTAATACTTGGGATCTTAAGGGCTGGGTGCAGAAAGCAATTAAAAAGAAACTTGTTTAACAAGTGTTGATGACAACTTGGATCTGTGGCTTAAAGAAAGAAATGAAAATTCTCTTTGAGTTGGATACTAAGACATAGACATAATGTGGATTGGTCATCTGACAGGTCCACCCAAGAAATATCACCACAAATTGGTGAATCAGTGTTTTGACTCAGATTCCGTCCATCCCTTTCCTGATACTGTGGCTCCTCCTCAGTGAAACCAACTGTACCTACCAGAGCAGTCTCTGACATAGGACTTAACATGTACATTATGGGTTTGTTTGTTTGGTTTTTTTTTGGATACAATAATTCTGTTATGATATATAATCTGCCATGTATAAAATAGATAGCTAGTAGGAAGTTTCTATATAACACAGGGAGCTCTGTGATGACCTAGAAGGGTGGGATGGGGATGGGAGGGAGACTCAAGAGAGAGGGGATGTATGTATACATAAAGCTGATTTACTTCATGGTACAGCAGAAGCTATCACAATACTGTAAAGCCATTATACTTCAATCAAAAAATAATAATTCTGCCACAGCATTACTCATTTGAAACACACTTAATCTAAAAATTCTCGCTGGACTCTCTGCACATTTTTGAAGGAATGGATTTACTGATGGAAGTAGGTTTGGGTATAGAATTTTATCAGTTCTATTTTGATAATTCTTTATGAGAAGTGGAGTTAACTAATCTAGTCAACCATTATTTTACTAAGTGAATCAAGAAAATAGTAAATACTTAATATGAAATATTTATGAATGCTATAAAGAAAATAAAGCAGAATAATTGGGTAGAAAATTACGGGAGGCTATCTTTATGGTGGTCAGGAAAGGCCTCTCTGAGGAGGAAACTTTTGAACACAGACCTGAATGATAACATTAACAGGTATGACTCATCTTCCTAAAACATATTCATAACATTTCTTCATTTAAAAATCATCAAAACTCTCACTTGCTTTCAGGATAAAATAGAAACCTCACTGGTTAATATTCAAGGTCCTTTCGAATGCCATTTCTTTTTACCAATACTGTTTCATTACGGAGTGCTCTAACATGAGGGCATGACCTCTGTCCCAAGGCCAGAACCACTAGTAATTAGTTGTTTGGCATAAGTCTTTCTGAGCTTTCCTTTTCTCTTAAGTAAGAATGGAATCTAACAAGATTGTACATGTAAGGTGGTTGTTATCAACTGAGACCATGTAGGCCAAGTGCTTGACACAATGTACCAGACATTGTATTGTCTTCGCAATGATTTTACCTAAAACTTGACTGTCTTTGAGCTATTTCTCACAGTTCTATTCCTTGAATGGCTTCCTGGGTAGTTCAAATGGTAAAGAATCTGCCCGCAATGCAGGGAAACCTGGTTTCGATCCCTGGGTCAGGAAGATCTCCTGGAGAAGGGCATGGCAACCCACTCCAGTGTTCTTGCCTAGAGAATTCCATGGACAGAGGAGCCTGTTGGGCCCACAATCCATGGAGTTGCAGAGGGTTGGACATGACTGAGTGACCAACACACACACATTCCTTAAATGGCGAGTGCTTTCCTACCTCCAAGATTAACACACCCAGGATTGCCATTTCTATGATCTAATGTTTATCCATGCTTCATGGTCCAACTTAATTGCTATAACCTGCATAAACCCTTCCCTGGAATTGTAAATCTTTAATCTAAACCCTTCTCTTTAACGGAGAAGGCAATGGCACCCCACTCCAGTACTCTTGCCTGGAAAATCCCATGGATGGAGGAGCCTGGTAGGCTACAGTCCATGGGGTTGGGAAGAGTTGGACACAACTGAGCGACTTCACTTTCACTTTTCACTTTCATGCATTGGAGAAGGAAATGGAAACCCACACCAGTATTTTTGCCTGGAGAATCCAGGGACAGAGGAGCCTGGTGGGCTGCCGTCTATGGGGTTGCACAGAGTCGGACACGACTGAAGCGACTTAGCAGCAGCAGCAGCCTCTCTTTAATCTTCTTTTATGGCCCCTAATATTTACTATCATCAGTACTCATTTTCAATTTAATAGAAATTATCATATTGATTTCTATTTGAATCTGTTCTGTGGAGGGTTCTATCATAACAATGAAAATATAAGCTACTTAAACCTGAAGGCAAGAACTATAGCTTATATTTTTCTGTTTTTCATAATGTTTATCAAAGTTCTTAGTATCCAGTAGATGTTCATCAAATAACATATGTGTTTAAATAAAATGATTAATATCCAAAAATAGGTAGACCTCCTAAAAAATAATAAAATATTTTTAAAACGTAATATGGAATGTAGATAAGATTTTAACAGAGTATTCAAGGAAGAAATAGAGATGACATTAACATAAAATATGCTTAATACCATCCATGAATAATTATAGAAGCGCATTAGAACAATTCAATAATGCTACTAAAAATAAAAATTAAGAATTCTATTTCAAAATGAACTCTTGTATATTGATGGTGGAAATTAGAATTGAGTCACCAACTTTAGAGAGTAGCTTGACATCACCTATTTAATTTTAACACTGTATTCCCTATGGGCTAGAGTCAGACATGACTGAGGGACTAACACACACACACACGCGCACACACACATACACACATTCCCTATAACTAAGCAGTTTCACTTCTAGGTATACATCTAGATATCTGTCCTGGCACATATACTGAAACAGGAATATATAAGGTGATTTACTACAATGTTCTCAACAGAAAAGATAGAAACAAAATATTGATTGATAGAACAATGGTTAAACTATGGTGTACCTCTATAATGCAATATTGTTTGGCAGTTAAAAGGAATGAGGTTATGATATGTGTGGTGCCTTACTCATCATCCTTTCTAAGGTCCCTTTCTATTCTGCAGAGACTGGAAAGCTTAAAAAGACATTTCCAAGACTGCCTTGCATTTAGAATTCTGGATGCAAAATACGTCTGCCAGCTAGAGGCACTTGTATGAAACTTGAAAGGGAGAAGCAAGTCAGATAACTTTTAAGGCAGAAATGAGGCTGTCTTAGGATTTATGCTGCTAAAAGGTCATGGGGATATTCTGTTTCCTGTAGCAGCATTCTACTTTCTATTCTCCAGCTTCCTAGGGTCTAAGAAGCAATTTGAGAGTAGGCAAAGACCAGACCAGCTTATGGGTATCAGGAGGCTGTAGTAGTAGTATCATTGCTGCTAGTGTCTTTCTGATCCCTGGATCTTAGCTATTGAATTCAATACTTCCAGTGGCTATCTCTTCTGGGCATCGTTCTCTACCATTCTATGGGTCATCCTTGAAGTTCAGCCTAGGGCCTTCACACCAGCCCTTCTAATAACTTTTGAAATACATGATTTCATACTTCAAGTTGCTTTCTGTTTAAAATGTCTTTTCTAAAATAAAGAAATAAAATGCTTTTTCTACTCTGACTGATAGAGTTGTAAATCTGTATAGAAAAAGTTTAAGAAAAATTATTGAGTAAAAACATGAGATGCAGAATCACAATTTGATACAGTAACAGAAATAATTAAAAGAAAATAATATTTACATTTTTACATTTTTAACAGAAGTTAATGTATATATTTAAATTCATGTATAATTTTATTTATAAAAGGTGTATTTATTTATAAAAAGGCTAATATATTCAAAACATGTAGAAGGATTCCAAAATAATGGTTACCTCCAAGGAGAAGGAAAAAGACAAGAATTGAAAATGATAACTAAAGAAACTTTATCTTGATCTGTAATGAATTTATTTTCATAAGAATAATGTGTTAATATGTTGCTTGCTTGTATAATTAAACTATTTTTAGATATACTTGTCGAAATAAAATAAAAGTTTGTCTTTGATATGGATCTGAGTAGAGGATAAAAAGAGGAATTGGTAAATAAAATGTAGGGAGTTAGGGGCAAATTAATATTGGCTAAAAATAAATTGTATTAATATTTGTTGGCTTTGTAGGACTTTCCAGGATGAGATGATGACTTGATGACAATAAGCACAAAATCCATAAGAACACAGTGGATTGGGAATCCCTGGTGGTCTAATGGTTAGGACTCCACACTTTGACTAATGAAAGCCTGGAGTCAATCCTTGGTCAGGGAACTAAGAGCTCATATGCCAAGCTGTGCAGCATGGACTAAAAAAAAAGTTGATAAGTCTCACAAAGGTGTGAACTAATATTTAAAGTACAGTTTACCAGGAGAAAAATGCCAGAGGAGGACATTCTAGATAAGGAGTACAGCATTTGAAAGGCCCAGAATAACCTGTTTCAGAAATCTGAAGTAGTAGCAACATTAGAGCACAGGTTAAATACAAGGGCACAATGGGAGAAAGAACAGAGCTGCACACAGCAGCTATATCCTAATAGTACATTTCAGTGTTCTTCAGTTGGATGGGATTATTACTTCCATTGAACGAGACACCAGTTCAGGAACACAGAGACAGAAAAGAGCTTTTGAGAAACTGTCTAGTAGGATACTCAGATGCAAAAATAAATGTTTCCATTTTGTAGAAAGCACAGTGACAGGTGTATGCCTGGGGCAATCTGGAACACCAGACTAGGGATGTCAGAAAAGGCTTCCTGGTAAGAGGGGAACTCCCAAAACATGTCCTGACTAATGAGTAGGAAGAGTGTGTCAAGGTTTTTATGGATTTGCAAGTCATAATAAAGAGTTTAGGTTTTATGCTCCAAGGGTGATGAGTCCAGGGGTGGAGTAGATTTTAAGCAGAACAAAGAAATTCTCCTAGACTCCCTGAAAACTGAGACTTTGTCCCTGCTCTGATCGTGGCTTAGTTTGATGCCCTTTAGTCACTTCTCTTTCATCAAATGACCGGGAAGGAAAATGTGGGGACAGACTCTTGTTACTCTGGCTAGTGATTTCTGCTTTGTTGGATCTTTTTTTCTGATAGATGATATAAATCTTATGTACAGTATAAATGTATGAAAACAAAGATAGTTATTTAATGGAATTCTTGTACATTCCTGTGTTTAATTAAAATAAAGTTTTGTTTACTCAACCATGAGTGTGAATTGTGACAAATTTTAAATGAAGATGACTAAGTTTATCGAGGAAACAACTTAAGAAAGTACAATAGAATTATTTTATTTTCACAAAGATTTATAATAATTATAAAGAAAACAATGTTTTATGAAACATTGATTTTTTTCTGTAATCATATAATTTTTCTGTAAAACATAAAAACATATGATTTTTTTGTAACCCTTTAATTAACCACTGTAAACTGCAACTCTGAAATATGCTTGACATACCTTTATGAAATGTCTCAAAAATAGTTTCTAAAACTTCCTTACATTGAAATCATGAAAAATGAAAACTAGTAATGACTTAGGTAACCTCAAGTGCTAAGCAGGCATTACTTAAGGCATTTAACAAAATATCTGACACAATGGCCAGAAATCTAGTTTGTAATGTCCTGGGATAGAAATTATGCTCAAGTTGCATCATTCCCTTCTTGAGGGGATCTTCCTGACCCAGAAACTGAACCCGAGTCTCCCACGTTACAGGCAGATTCTTTACCATCTGAGCCACCAGAGAAGCCCATGATCTGGTGAAGATTTCTTTTACAAGTGCAAATGAGTAATACGTAGTTACATTCAGTTATGTGCTGGTAAATACTTAACAACCAGGTCTCAGAGCTAGGGACTAGAAGCCAACTTGTAGCACTGATCAATTTTCAAGGTCTAAATACACCACAATCAATTTCAAGCTACTCACATGGCATTGCTGAACATAGATTCAGGAAGGAGCAAACAGTAGCTTTCTATTTGTTGTTGTTGTTCAGTTGCTAAGTTATGTCTGACTGTTTGCAACCCCATGGACTGTAGCATACCAGGCTTCCCTGTCCCTCACCATTTCCTGGGGTTTGCCCAAGGTCATGCCCATTGAATTGGTGATGCCATCTAACCATCTCATCCTATGTCCCCCTCTTCTCCTTCTGTCCTCAATCTTTCCCACCATGAGGGTCTTTTCCAATGAGTCATCTCTTTGTATCAGGTGGCCAAAGTATTCGGGTTTCAGCATCAGCCCTTCCAATGAGTATTCAGGGTTGATTTCCTTTAAGAATGACTGGTTTGATCTTCTTGCTGTCCAAGTAACTCTCAGTAGTTTTCTCCATCACGACAGTTCGAAAGCATCAATTCTTTGGTACTCTGCTTTCTTTATAGTCCAGCTCTCACATCAGTACATGACTCCTGGAAAGACCATAGCCTCGACTACATGGACCTTTGTCAGCAAAGTGATGTCTTTGCTTCTTTTTTTTTTTACATACAGGTTTCTTTTTTATTAATTTATTTGTTTTAGTTGGAGGCTTATTACTTTGCAATAATGTAGTGGTTTTTGCCATACATTGATATGAATCAGCCATGGGTTTACATGTTTTCCCCATCCTGAGCCCCCCACCCACCTCCCTCTGCATCCCATCCCTCTGGGTCATCCCATTGCACCAACCCTGAGCACTTGTCTCATGCATCGAAACTGAACTGGCATTCTGTTTCTTAATACACTGTCTAGGCTTGTTCTAGCTTTCCTGCCAAGAAGCCATCATCTTCTAATTTTATGGCTGCAGTCACCATCCACAGTGATCTTAGAGCCAAGAAGAGGAAATCTGTTACTGCCTCCACATTTTCCCTTTCTATTTGCCATGAAGTGATGGGACTGGATGCCATGATCTTAGCTTTTTAATACTGAGTTTTAAGCCAGCTTTTTACTCTCCTCTTTCACCTTCATTAAGAGGCTCTTTATTTCCTCTTCACTTTCTGCTGTTAAAGTGGTATCATCTGCATATCTGAGGTTTTTGATATTTCTCCCAGCAATCTTGAGGATACTATTCTGAAAAAGTTGTTCAGACTGCCCAATCTCAAGTACATCTCATCAGCCCCATTATTTTCTTTCATATCACTTTTTTTCCTTTGTAACACTTATTGAGATTATCTTACTTATGTCTTTACTGCCTATCTTTATCCTCTAAATGCAGCATCCTTGAAAGATGATACTGTGTCCATACCTGACATTTCCTGAAACACACTTGATGTTCAATAAATATGTGTGATTGTCCTGAGTAAGGAGTGAGGAGGAAAAAAGCATCATCTTGTCATACTTGGTTATGGATTGACTTCACATCATTATGTTTGTCACTTGAGTCACAATTTACAATAAAGAAAAAAGCAAAAGTAATGTCAAAAACAATTGAAGGAAGAGAATTTTTTAGGTAATTTTAGCTGTTTTTGAAATTTTAAGCTACATTTTTATTTTTACGAAATTACAAAAGGTGAATTATTCACAGAGATTACAAAGTCAGTTCTCTGTGTAACTTCACATGTACTGTCAAGAGAGCTACTGTAATAGATGCCATACTATCCTCTTCCCTAGAGGACCTCACATTATTTTTGCTGTAAGAGAATGCAAACAGATGACGAAAGAAGGACATGAAGAAAATATTATATAAATAATTACAACTTTAAGTCATTTTAAAATTCTTGACTCATTTTGAATTTAAATGCTATTGAGGGAAAATTTATGTGAGGGTTACAGCCTATCAAAGGCTGAAGAATGACTTTAAGAAAATATTTGTTCCTCTTAGTGTTCCTCACTCTATAAATTAAGAGACTTGGTCTAGCTGAACTTCTGACATCCCTTCTCTATTCCAAGATTATAAGATTTTACAAGATTATACAAACTATTTCAAATATAAATAAAATGTGAATGTCCATTATTTGTCTTATACAGTCCAGTTTAACAAAATGAATTTGTAATTTATAGAATGAAAAATAATTTATTTGGTATACCTAGCATATTTGTTCTCATACTAACAAAATGTGCATTTTTTTTAAATTCTGAAAAATAAAGTATATTCCTAATTTAATGGCAAGGTAAATCAGAAGTAGGGTATTAATAAAAATATTTTGATCTTCCTTTTTTTTCTTTCTGCTTCCTATATTAGTTAAATAAATAAGTGAACGAATGGATAGTGTTTTAGATAAAACATTAATCAAGATCTTCATTCATTTGTATGTAAGAAAATAATTGGTATATCAACAATAAAAATAAAAATATTTTGAAGAAATGGATAAGAATATCCTATAGTTGTCTTTCTGTTATGTTCCAAAGTTACTTCTCTTTCAGAGTCCTGTCTTGGAGGTAATCCAGTCACGATAAGCAGTCACTCGAGTGTAGACACCTGGTTTATTCTTTTTACCACACCCTTCTCCTGCACTTACTATTCCAACAAGGTGCCAGATGTTCCTAGAATTGGGGTAAGCTAGTGGTCCACCAGAATCATTCTAGAAGAAAACAAGAAAAAAAAAATGTTTCTTGTGCTGCAACATCTCTATCTCCCCTCTGGAGTTTTCAACAGGCTCTAGGCAGTGCAGACAATTCATGCTCTTCAGGCTTAGAACTGTGGAACTACTGAGTTTCTTCAAAACCCAGGGCAATTACAAACCAGAACACAGTGCCTACAACTGGATTGGATTGGGTTGGGAAGATTAGAAGTTGACTTTGTAATGAGTCCAACCTTAACAATGGCAAATGTGCCTCCATGATGAAGCCTCTGTGGAATGGATGACATGCGCATGTGGCATCTCTGGATAAGGAAGAGGCAGCCCCTAGGTCTCTAGGTTGCCCAGAAAATAGGGCCAAATTTATTTTATTACCTTTAACTATGGATTCCTAGACTGAAAACTTCCTGAGAGCAGAGTTGTGTTCACCACTGCATTTCCAGCTTCTGAGCTAGGGTCTGGTACATTAATGAGATGGGTAAATATTTGTCAGGTGGATTGAAATAAGAAGCTACTCTGTGAAAATCATTAAGACAAAAAAAAAAGTAGTAAAAAATTCCATTGAATTAGTACTTGGGAAAAATGATTTGATAATGTATCTAAAATTACCTGACAGGCATCTGCTTCTCCAGACATAAATCCAGCACATATCATTGTATCAGTCACCAAGCCAGATAATGCATATGGAGCGTTGCAAACTCTGTTATCAATAATCTTCAAAAAGGCCTGCTGAAGTATTACTGGAAGAGGACCTAAGGGCAACAAATTCTGCGTATTATGGAGATCTTAACCTTGTTTGTTAAGACAAAGAACAATCTGTAGAATAAAGCAGATTCTTTTGGTCACCTAGAGGCAGACCAGTCCCAGGCTAGAGTGGTTTCTTTCTAATGTTTATTATTGTTGGCTGCCTCACACAGAAATTCCAAATTTTCCAGTTTGTATTCCCAGAGATATTTCAGAAACTGAAGACAATGCCATGCTTTTTTGGTCCCATCACTTTGTTTTCTTTCTTTCTTTTTTTTTTATGACTTGGTTAATTGCAAGAAAGAGTGAGTGATTGATTAAATAATTATTCTTATGAAGCTATTACACATTTACAGAAAAACTTACCATTCACATAAACTTACCATTCATATAAAGTGTTCCCCATCCTGTAACTACAACACTGTCATTTGCTGAGAGTTTCATTTTGGCCTCAGGAAGACAAATCTTACGAACATACTTCGTAAAAGAGACTTCTTCAGTGAGCTGTACAAGGGCAATGTCATCATGAATCCCAGGGCCACTAAAATTTTCATGAATAATAATGTTTTGAACTTTCCGTGTCATATATGGTTTATTTACTACAGTTCCAAAGTTAGCCGTCCAATCTTCTGAATTGTTTTTCCTGGAGGGCACAATTTAAATAAAATACACTCAATTTGAGGGTCATAATGATATTCACAGTGGTTATCTTATAACTTTAAGATATGTTTCCCAAACAGTACTATAAAGAACTTAAATTCTTATTTTAAAAATGTCTTTGATGTGGGAGTGTCATAAATGCTTCAGACACATACAAATAGTCCTAAGGATTATTAGAATTGTTTGTTGTTGTTTAGTTGCCAAGTCGTGTCCAACCAGACTCCTCTGTCCATGGGATTTCCCAGGCAAGAATACTGGAGTGGATTGCCATTTCCTTCTCCAGGGGATCTTTCTGACCCAGGGATTGAACCATGTCTCCTTCACTGCAAGCAGGTTCTTTACCATCTGAGCCACCAGGGAAGCCTGTATTGGAGCTGTGTGTGTGTCAGTTGGTCAGTCATGTCTGACTCTTTGTGACCCCATAGACTGTAACCCAGCAGGCTCCTGTATCCATGGAATTCCCCAGGCAAGAATACTGGCATGGGTTGCCATTTCCTTCTCCAGGGGATCTTCCCAACCCAGGGATCAAACTCCGGTCTCCTGCATTGCAGGCAGATTCTTTACCTTCTGAGCCACCAGGGAAGCCCATATTGGAGCTGTTAGCCCACTACAAATCCTCCTAAATAGTCACTGATGTCTCCTGCTACTTCAGCCCCATCTGGTTTCTATGCATTTGAGTTGGGGAGCAATCACATGAGCAGCCTCAGTGCATTGGGTCCAGAATCACACGTACTGCCATGTACGCTGGACTCCATGAGCCCGTGGCAGGGCTCTTGACGTCTGTCTGCATACATAAAAAATTGCAACTTGTTCTCACCCAGTCACTCCGCTATATTTGCCAAGTCAATGCATCTTGGCTTCTAATTTAGATTTTTTTTTTTAACCAAATTCTCCAGTTCCTATGAGATTCTTTCTCAATTTAGACCCTAACATCCTATTTAATTACTGTTACTTTCCTTCAAATGTCAGGTGCATTTTTTTTTTAAGATTTCAAGATCTTCAGGTAACTGTGACCCTCTTGAATCCTTCTCCCATTCTGAAGTCTTCAGTGACTCCACACACTCAATAGCTGTGTTTCTTTAGTAAGTAAGCATCTTGTCATTTAGAGGTGTCCCTCGTGAATAAAACTATATTTTCTAAGCATATTTTCTAATGTTTCCTTTTACAAATCTTCACTTCAAATAGTTATTTTTGTTTGCTGTCCATAGAATACAGCTTGTGTCTCTACATCTCAACACATTTGAAGATGACTATTTTTTCAACTCAAGATACGCATTATTCTTTCTGATCTATCTACTCCAATCAAACAAATTTTTTCTATTTAGAGTCTGGATCCAAACTTGCAACTGCATATCTCAGCTAGAATATGTTCTCGTATCTTCATCAAGTGTCCATAGCACACACTATTAACATCTGTGTTGTACGTGTGACACTTACTACTCTGTGCTGCATAATACCTTTAATATATCACATTTTAATTTCTTCAACTAGATGGTAAATCCCTAGAGCACAAGACAAATAAGCACCTTGTAACTGGCTTTAGACATACCTGAGTTCATACTCGGTTTCTGTTGTTTAAGAGTGGTAGGATCTTGGTCAAGTTATATCACCATTTCTAAACCCGATTTCCTCATCTTTAAATAGGTTCAAGTATACCTTTCATATCGAATTATTGTTATGATTACATGGAATGATGTAAGTCAAGCACTTAGTATCAGGCCAAAGCCCTTATTTGGAAAATGTTCATTGCTTCCATTCGCTTTTCCCTTAGTTGCCCCCATTTAAATGCCTTTGTTTGCATGTGTGTGTGCTCAGTTGCTTCAGTTGTGTCCAACTCTTTGTGACCCTATGGACTGTAGCCTGCCAGGATCCTCTGTCCATGGGGATTCTCCAGGCAAGAGTACAGGAGTGGTTGCCATGCTGTCCTCCAGGGAATCTTCCCAACACAAGGATCAATCCAGAGTCTCCTGTGTTGACAGGCAAGTTCTCTAGTGCCACCTAGGAAGCCCTTAAATGTCTTCACTGCCCTCGAATTATGAGAGTACTTTTAAATTTAATGTAGTCTTGGTGAATGTCACACATTTAGGTTAACCTTCACAGACCTCCCAAATAGATCTGCAACCAGAATCTTGCATTTAGTCAGACTTTCAAACTTACCTAGCAAAGCAGTGAGCTGCAGATAGGAGCCACTTGCTGCTGATCAGAGAGGCACCACAGTGGTGTTGGCCTTTCCATTGCATGCTTGCCTGCCATGGCCAGGCCCCCACCAGGGCATTTTTCCCATTCACAATTCGGTTGCCTACTGTGATACTGTTGGTCAGTCTTCTCCCACAACCTGAAAAAACGGATTTATTTATACAAGGGCAGGTAACTTTGATTATGCTTTATGAGAAATACATTTTAAAACAGTTCTTGAAACCCTTCAATGATTGTCCAGCATCTCCTAACCAATGCTGTTTCTTTCCAGAATGTACTTTTATTATGGTAGCACTCCATCCTTGTTTCGATGACTTTTACTTTTCCTCTTTTCCAGTTTCAAGAATCTTTCAACTCTTGACCTTTGTATCTATATGTTATAATTCTAGTCTCCCCACATAGATTGCATAATTTTAAAGGTGAAGACTTTGCTTCATTAATGTCTTACATAGCATGTACAATGCTGTCTGTAAAACCCCATGTGGACAACATATACTCCATAAATATACACTGAATGAATGAATGCACGGATATATCAAACTGTGGGCCACATGATACTCTAAACAGAATTTGCTTAAAAAGTACAGACTGGTTTTTTTTAGCTTATAATAAACACTTTTGATATAGCCTAGTTTTGCATTTTCTTATTACCCTCAGTTTCTTATTACCCTCCTTTTTTCCTTCACTTAAAAAAAAATTAATTCAGCCATGATATTCTTCATGATTCCATTTTTTGAAAATAATTCTCACTTCACCCTTTTGGACAACACATTACAAATAGTGTTTTTCAAAAAGAAATGCTAGATAGATATGTGTCATGGCCAATAATTTTGAAAGACTACTACAGATTTCCAAAATGAAGTACTTCTAGAAACTTTGTAGCAAGATGATGGGGAACTATTTATGAATGTGTTAAATTTATAATAAAGTTTCTAAACTTACAGTTGTTGGTAAGCACTTCAGCATTATCCTTGCTGATTTCTGAAATTTAGAAACAAAAACATAAGGTTAATAAAATATCACCAAGCAATCTCTTCAACCAAAGGACTAAATTTCCCAATCCAATTACACCCAAAATTTAACTATTCGAGTTAGTTCACATATTATTTATCAACCCCCCTGACTCCTACTTGCTCTATTTTGGCCATCTCTCCACATTTCTACCAGGTGGTATAGGCAAAAGGAAAAGGAAATAAAAAAGCAAAGCTCTCAGTTTTATAATAGTTGAAGTAAAACATTTAGTGAAATAAGAAGATGACATCTTACTAAAAGAGGCACTGGGCATAATCTTTGGATATTTTTTCCCTATGATAATTCTCACTACTTTGAAATAAAGTTGTCTATATTTTAAAGAAAAATAGCAATTAAATTACATTTTATTGTGCCTACCCTGCTCTTTAGAACTCATTTTCATTACTTAGACTGAATTGTGAAATTTTGAGAATTTGACTTAAATTTAAGTCCCTTTTCTATTGGAAAGAGAACTTAAAGAGAAAGAAAAGAGAGAACTTAAAAAAAGGCACATCGGAAAGTGTTGACCCTGAATTCCTAGGAGACAGAGGGGCCATAACTGGTACAACCTTCTTTCCTAATGACTACGCACAAAGGAATTGTCTTGCTCCTTGCAGAAGCTCTAACTCAGACTCACTTCTCATGAGTGGCCCATTGGTAACAGAGACTGTATGGAAGCAAAGGAGCTGTAACTGGCAGCTGGTGACCATTATAGCCTTCAAGGATACTAGGATCAATTGTCAGTCTAGAAGAATCACAAAACTGGACTCTGGAAACACAAGTTTATCGCCTAACAGACTTTTTAATAATCGGAGTTTAGAGTTTCAAGATCTTTGCAAAACCATCAAAAATTTATGAATAATTACTTTCTGAACTAGGGCAAAATCCTATCATTTTCTTCCCTTGTTTTCTAAGGAATTATTTCAGGCAAACTTTATCTTTAATAGTATTACTCCCATTCTTCCACAAGAAGCAATGAAAATTCCCTAATCTTCAACTGTACCCTTACTCCTGCAATCTCTACACTGAATTATCAAGAAAACCCCAAGTCTGTTTCTTATAATGAGATCCTGACATAAGTAGGAGGTAAGAAGGAATGTATGGAGGAGGGCTTGGCAACCCACTCCAGTATTTTTGCTTGGAGAATCCCCGTGGACAGAGAAGCCTGGCAGGCTGCAGTCCATGGCATCACAAAGAGTCAGACTTGACTGAGTGACTAAGCAGAGCACAAGCAGGAATATGGCTTCAGTTATTATTTTTTCACCCCCTTTTCATCCATTACAGCCAACCCTTCTAAACTCACAGGCATGCCTGTAAACACTTATTTCTATCACTGTTCAGACAAAGAATCTATAACTCCCCTTTCCAATACCACCTCAACTGTAGGAATGCCACAGTTGGGAAAACTAATTTCTCCTAAGAAAATTCCTAAAAATTTTGGTTCATTTTTTTTCCAGTCCTTTTTTTTTTCTCAATAGTCTAGATACTTAAGTAGTAGAAAATAATGTAAAAAAGTAAAATACCTGTAAGCTTAATGGAAGTGGGAATTGCATTCCAGGATGCCATGTTGTCCTTCAACATCTGATGTAAGAGAGCCTTGATTTTAGTCCTCATGCTGTTCTTTTTGGCTGGAGGAAACTTGAATGTCAACTGTAACTGTACACTTGAACCATCAGAATCAGGACTAGAAATAACAGAAATGTTCTAGTGTGTTGCTTTCTGATTTTTCAGATGTTTCATGAACACATTAGATTTCCCACATTTTAATTATTATATTGCCTTTACATATATTAAAAAATAATACAGATATTATCTCAGTATATATGAAGTGTAATGGTCCCTAAGAACCTAACTGGTTAAGAGATATTGTTCATGAAATAGGATGTGAACCACAAACTAGAAATCAGGATATTTCAAATACATGTAAGAAACTGAGTACTAGCCAACAAATAATTGGCATGAGATTTTATTGTAATGTAGGAAAAAAAATAGTTTTCTTATATAGATATTCTCTAATAGCTTAATTTTAGAGAAAACGATAAATGAGAACTGAAATGCAGGGTCTGGAAGTATTCAAAAGATAACTTCTAGCATGTATTTGGGAACCAGTACTAAACTTCTTACTATAGATTCTTATATATGCCCACCCCAACAGATCTATGTGATGAGAAAGTTCAGAAAGATAACTCTAAAGCATGAATACAATCTCCATTATTTACATATACAGTACATCATTTTTATTAATCAGGAAAGAAGATAAATTCACTTTGGAAGATTTTCAAACAGAAATCCACATTAAGCGTGATTTAAAAAAAAAACTTCAACTCTATTTTCAAATAATTATAATTAATTGAAGACGCTTTGAAGATTTTTCCTTGTCTGTAAGAAAATAGATTGGTTGGTTGGTTAGTTGGTTGACTGGTTGGCTAGCTGGATTTTTTGTTTCATTTTGTTTTGTTTAGGGAATTCAGACTTACAAGTGCTCCTGTGTCACTCATCCCCTGTGCTCTGTGACACTGCCTCCCTACATCCCTCATCCCCACCACCACTGCCAAGCACACTTACAGTACATATTTAGACAAAAGTTACCTTAAAAGAGTCACTTTCTCCAGTCATTAAAGTGATGGTAATTATTAGAGAGAACAACAGAGGATTATTTTAGAAAAAATATGGTCAGATGAGTATGAATGGGAAAAGAGATGATTAGTGTATCAGTAGCAAAGCAATCATCTAGAACTCCTGGTTTTGCATAGAGTTACAATTATCTTGTATCATAGAAGTCAGTTAGGACTGACTGCCACCAGCAACCTTATAATTCCCCTTCAAGTACAGAGATTAAAGATTTGAGCAGAACACTTCCTACCTGAATAGAAATTTGTTCAATACAGTCATGCTATAATTTATGGGGAACTCTTTAGTCCCTTCTTTTTACTTTCTTTCTTCCTTTCTTTCCTCCCTTCCTTCCTTCTCTCTCTCTTCCTCTATCCCTGTTTCTTGCTGCTGTTATTTAAAGCTGAGGTTGATGTGACATATTATCTACTTCTCATTCTATAAGATCTTGAATGAATTTTTACTTACAGAAGTTTGATGACTTGAGAGTTTATATATTCTTTGTATACACTAGAATTTTGAAATGCATCAGACATCTGTCAAGAGAAAAAACAAAAAAGCTACCATGTATGTTTTAACCAAACTTATAATAAAATAAATAAACTTCTGACTTACCTTAGTCTCAATATCTTTGCTCAGATCTGTGCTGGCCTGTGAAACTGCTTTTTCACAATTATCATTGTATGTGACTCCAGAAATATGAAAATCACCTTGGTAATAGTAAGTCTTTTCTGTGAAATAAACAAATACTTAGAAAACTTGAAAATAACCTTGACCTCAAGTCCCTTCATATCTTTATCTCAAAATTAATAATCAGTACTGGGAAATTAGCTAATCACCGCTTGACTGAGAGATCCCCCTAGCTCTCAACCAGCTCTAGTTACTCTCAGTATTAACAAAGACTGTATTAATTCATAAACCAGAATCCTAGAGTAAGCCCATCTTCCAAAATTGCTTCAAACAACTTTTACAACAAAGTTTGAGTGTATAATTTTATTTCAAGAAGTCCAGTTCAACTAATTTAGATTTAGGTAATATAAGCTTGTCTAGCATTGAATCTGAAATGGTAGATAGCTGATCATGTAAAGAAACTCAAGAGTAAATTCTTATCCCACACACTTCCTGCTCAAGCCAGGATGACTGTAGTGCTCCATTTTGCATCACTTCTTTCCACTAAGTCATTGTTTCTTTTAAAAAAGGGACTTGTTAAAAAGCAAACCATATTTTGGAAGGCAAGTTAATTAAGCTACTGGTCCCCACTAACATACTGACAAGGCTTCTTCACGGGAGCCTGATTTGGAAAACTCAGAATGCTACCCATAAGGAAACTATGTGAATAAAGTTATTTTTTAATGAGTAGAGGTAAGAAGTAGATAGAAAGATTCAGATTGTGGAGAGGTGGTGGGGAGACAAGGCAGGCAAGAGATTGAGCATCCACTATGCTTCCAAAGGATAAGTTATGATATTTGATATTAAGATGGTTGGGTAAAAACAAAGGAGAAGAGGCTAGGTTGAAAAAGAACTGAAATTGTCACTGAATCAAGCAAAATACATCCACATTGCATTACTGCATAGGGTGATATATTTCAGAGGAATAAAACAGGAAAATCATGAAAAAGTGTTGTTAGAATAATATACTTAAAGTATGAAGATGTGGGTTTGTGCTCAACTATACTAAAAAGCTTGTGATATCTAGCAAGTCATTTGACTTTCCCGAGCCTCAGTTTCCTGCATGTGAAAGTAGGGACAGTAGTAAAACCTACCCTACCAGGCTCAGAGAATTAGTGTGAGGATCAAGTGGAGTAACACATACCAAGTTTCTTTAAAAACATTAAATGGATATACAAATTTCAGGGTTTACTTTTCCTGAAAGATAAAAATAAAACAAGCTTTCTGGATGTAAACTTAATGAATGTTATTAAAAATAAGATCAAGTTAGTATGAGCATTCAGCCATTTAACCACTCTTGACTGTCCACTATTAGTGGATTATCCATTAGTGGATTATCCACAGCTGCTTATCAATTATGTCATTCAGAAAAGCTTGTTTATATATTTGGCTGCATCAAGTCTTAGTTGCAGCACACAGGATTTTCATTACCTCATGTGGGATCTTTCACCGTGGTGCACAGACTCTCTGGTTGTGGCACAAGGGCTCCAGAGCATGTGGGCTCATTAGTTTCGGCCCTGGACTTAGCTGCTCCACAGCATGTGGGATCTTAGTTCCACAACCAGGGATCGAAATGCACCCCCTGCATTACAAGGCAGAGTCTTCATCACTGGACCACCAGGGAAGCTCCTCAAATGGATCTTAACAACCAATATCAGAGTACAAGCATTGGCTCAGACAGTAAAGCATCTGCCTGAAATACAGGAAACCTGGGTTTGATCCCTTGGTCGGGAAGATCCCCTGAAGAAGGGAATGGGAACCCATTCCAGTATTCTTGCCTGGAACATCCCATAGACAGAGGAGCCTGGAGGGCTATGGTCCATAGGGTCGTAAAGAGTCAGACACAATTGTGTGTGTAGATCTTAATAACAAATATCAGAAGGATAGGGAATCTCTGAAGTTTGAGGTATATTTTTTTACCAAAAGATACAAGTTAGCTACAAACCTACTCTACAAACACCTTTATTGACAATGAATACTGGCATCACAGTATTGGGCATTTCAATCTTGTCCACACTCGTAGCTGGTGATATAACTTATAGACTGGATCAAAGAGACATCTGATTCAAAAAAATTACAAACTTTGGTGTCAAATAACATAAAATTATGTTGAAATAAAATAGTAATTAGATAAGAAAGTTTCCATAATGAAATTTAATATTCCTGTTGTTTCTTGTCAATTTTTAAGAAAATGAGAGTCAATACTGACCAACTGCCAGAAAATGGACGAGGAGACCAATAGTTAATCCCAAGATTGCCACAACTCCAAGAAAAATAAGGATGGTTCTCCATAATGGCCAAGATCTTCTCTGGGAAGATACGCTGGTGTGTCTACCAAAAAAAGGAAGGTGACTTGAATCAGATGATGGGCTGTGTGCTGTGCTGAATCAGATAATAAATATTCTAAATTTACCTGTCTCTCCTCCAACTCATACAACACAATGTATAATTTAGGCATCATATCTTTGTGTTAGCTCAAAACACAGAAGCCTCAAGTGTGTCAAGGAGGATAGACCCTAATGCTCATTCATTTAACGGATCATCTTTGAGTGCTATGTTAGCTGCTGGGGATACAGCAGTGAGCAAAATAGAATGGTTTACATTCTCATGTTGATGAGGAGAAATCAATTGACTTTTTTTATTTACCTAAAACAGGTTATAAAACATTATACAGGATCTGATTGTACCTTTGCGAACTATAGCTGCATCATATATGTGGACATATATAGATTTATAAACACAAACATATAACTTCATTTATATGTTTAATTAAGTGTGTCAGAAAGCATCATGATGTCAATTTCAGCTTTCCCATGTTTTAAGATTATGGATAGACTTTTTTCTTTCTGTTTACTACTTCCTTATCTATGCTCTAATGTTTCTACAATAAGCTTGGATTATCTATACAGTATAATTTAATAGATAGATAACATTCATCATTACAACCAATCAATTAGATGAAAAATAATCAGAAAATATTGTAACTTGGCATCATACAGATAGAGTGATCTAGGCTTACAGTTAGGTCATATGGTCAGGCTTAATCTAATTTATATAAAGTTTGGACATTATTCTTCATATCTTGAAAGATATGATGTCATGAAATAGTTCATTTGGAGCTGTAACACACACACAAATCCAATTTCAATTTTCAAAATAACCTCAACTGTTTCTTCAATCTCTGTTTTCTGCATTATACTAAACAAAAATGACAAAACAGAAGAGTTTGTAATCAGTAGATATATTTGTAAAATTAGATATTTTCTATGAGTAGGAGAACCTTTTTGTTCTAGTCCCTCCAGAACTAATTGTCTTTTTGGTGGAGAAGATCCTTTAAAAACGAATTATAGGTAACTATGCCCCACCTGTGCAACTCCACCCAGTCTTATTTCCTCTCTGTTCTGTTCTCAATTCTTAATCCTACCTCTTCCTTATATCTCTTTTGATGACTTGTTTATTAACACTACCCTAGGCCAACATTGTGAAAGCTCTTCAAAGAAACTCCCTACATTCCATACTGGAGTTCATTTGTATAATCTCATTTTCATAGCAAAAAACTATTTGAGCACAATATTTCTTACATTAGATGAATCACACTTTAAAAGGAGCATATAATTAATGTGAACAATAATATTTATAACCTTATTAATATCTGAAAATATATGTCTGCTAATAAGTAGAAAAATTTACTATGATAGTCTCAAATTTGTTTTGGATTAGCCATTGTAACTTAGGCTGGTAGCTTAGTCTCTCTGAGACATGAATATTGGTTTGAGAGACTCAAGCACTATATAGCCTAAATTATGTACATAGTACAGAAAGTAGCTGAGATGGTTTCTATATAAAATAGTCACTATATTACAGTGTATAAAATGCTTTTCTTTGAAGGTCCCTTTTAGATGTTCTTGAAAGTTCTAAAGAATACATAGTGTTGACTATAGAACTGGTATTGCTTTTTCCCCTTAATTGTGAATTTCTTCCTATCACAAACAATTGAGGAGATTTTTTATATATAAAATATCATAGTTTATGATTTACTCACCCTCTCCTCTAGTAAGTATGATGTTTGCATTCTGAAATTGATTATTATTTTTAATAACAGCTGAAATCATTAAAATCATGTTCTAAATATCCAAAAAAGTCCATTCATGAAATAATCTACTCTCATCTATCAAGTATATATTTTAGCCATAATTTTTTAAAGGTAGAAATCTGAGTTCCTGAATGAACCTCTCATTTAACAAAGAGAATAGGGTAAAAATTAATCTTCAATAAATTTAACCAACTCCATATGCTAAACTAAATTATACCTGACTCACTTTTGGACTGAATCTGCTTCAAGGAAGAGCTCATTGCTATTCTGGTATAATTCAACCATTTACCTTAATCAGATTACAATAATGTTAAAAATGATGGTAACTACACTATCCACAATTTTAAAACATTTATCTCACAATAATTTATCTCCCACAGCCCATACCCAGTATCATATCCTAGATCAGACTTCCTTATAACCAAATTCTGATACTGAATTAGCAGTTAAATTGCAAAGCCTTACAAACTGTAGTTCTCATTTACTAAAACTTCATTTCCAACCTCTTGAATTGGATGGACGTGAGTTCTGTTATATAGTGAAGAGTGTTAAGACATGATTCCAATGCAAAATTCCCCAAATCTTATAAAGATACTTTTTTTTTCCATCGTTAAAGTTGTTCAGTCATTTCTGACTCTTTGCTACCCCATGGACTATACATGGAATTCTCTAGGCCAGAATACCGGATTGGGTAGCCTTTCCCATCTCCAGGGGATCTTCCCAACCCAGGGATCGAACCCAGGTCTTTCGGATTGCAGGAGGATTCTTTACCATCTGAGTCACATAGGGAGAGGCTTATGAGTAAGGAACAAAGTATTAATAATTAATGATCAAATAAGTCAAAGAGCCTCCACCACCAACTCTCTTCTGGAACTCTAGGAAAGCCTAGAGTCTAGAAAGGAACTTATTTGGAAATGTATTAAGTTTTGAGGGCCCCCTGCAGTTTGCCAGCTGCTAATTTAGGGTTTGTGTTGTAAAGTATATTATTCCAAAAATCTATAATGACATTCAGGTATTTAAATTATTTCTTTAAAAATTCGTATTACAAAACATGGTTTTTGTTACACTATTAGAGAACAAAAATGGTAGAATTCCTTTTTTTTTTTGGCTGCACCTTGCAACATGTGTTATCTTAGTTCCTTGACCATCAATCAAACCTATGCCCCTGCACTGGAAGTGTGGAATCTTAACCACTGAACCACCAGGGAAGTCCCAATGGTATTCTTATGAATGACTATTTTTAAAATAGCAAATAAAATTTTGCTAAAATCTGATTAACATTTTCCAAATTTATGAAATTTTCCCAGAGACTTTACAGGGTCTTTAGATATCAGAAACAATAACATGGATCCAGAAATAAAAATCTAAATTATAAAAAGCAACCAATGAACAAAAACCTACTCTGAAAAAAAAAAAAAAGAAAAAAACCAAAAACCTACTCTGTAGCAACTTGTTAGCTTTTAGACTTAATCTCCCAGATAAAATTCCATTTACCTGTACATAGTATTCTGGTTATTATGGTGGAGTCAGGAACAAAGATAATGATGATGTTGAAGATGATGACGATGATGATAGTGGTAATAAAAATAAGGGCTTTCTGGTGGAGCTTTTAAGATGATCAGAGTTTCCCAGGTTTATGTGTTACATTCAGTGTTGGTTGGTTCATTTTTATGGGCTGGGTGAAATAAAGAGAACAAATAAAGTGAAACTCGTCTGACTAGTGTCATCGACTGTCATATTTCTATGGTTTCAAGATAGGAGTCATCCAGGGAATGACAAACTTCCTTGACTTGGCTATTTAGAAAAAACTAATGGCCTAATCTTGGTCTGGTCGCTTAAAAGGTATACCTAAGAAATAGCTTTTTGGTAAATCGAGATAATTCTAACTCTGTGTTTGATCAGTTCCATCATTCTGGATATTTCCTCCTCAACTGAAACCAGCTGTAACTAGATAGAAGTTGCTGACAAAAGACTTTTCACAAGGTATTGATATTAACATAACTAATAATCACCACCATTTTGATTTAATGAATTCTATTTCATTGTCATTTATATTTTCATTACCAGTGAATATGATCATTATGATCATTATTTCACATATTTCACTTTTCAGCTATGCTATAGCCCCAGTCTTTGTGTTCTGACTCCTACAGCCTGTTATACTGTGATTTTCTGCTTAATTTTTAGCTTCTGTTCCTCACCTGGACTGGCCAGTGCTCTTGGGCAAGAAACTGCTGCTACTGATAAGTCGCTTCAGTCATGTCCGACTCTGTGCGACCCCATAGATGGCAGCCCACCAGGCACCCCCGTCCCTGGGATTCTCCAGGCAAGAACACTGGAGTGGGTTGCCATTTCCTTCTCCAATGCATGAAAGTGAAAAGTGAAAGTGAAGTCGCTCAGTCGTGTATGTCTCTTAGTGACCCCATGGACTGCAGCCTACCCGGCTCTTCTGTCCATGGGATTTTCCAGGCAAGAGTACTGGATTGGTTTGCCATTGCCTTCTCCAGGGCAAGAAACTATATGTATGTAAATCTCACCCAGTATAGCCCCTTCTTTTCATTAGTTTTCTTTGAGACAGCTTTTAAATTTCACCCAGTATAGTCCCTTCTCTTCATTATTTTTCTCTGAAATAGTTTTTGCCAGGTTTTGGTCACTCTGTTCTACCTACATATGGTTTTTATATTTTTTCCAAGGTTTATAATTATTAATTCTAGAAAAGCTTGATAGAAGATATTTCTCCATTGCTGGAAGTGGAACTAGTCATTGGTGGTGTTTAAAAAACAGAATCTCTTAATTTTAGTTTAAAATTTGCCAATATTTCCTTTTAAGGTTAGTATTTTATGTGTATATGTACATAGTTTGTTGAAGAATTCTTTGCCTTTCTTAAAGATATACTTGCATGTTTTCTTCTAAAAACCTTAGTGTTACCATCTGCACTTAGATCATTAATTCACATTGCATTCCTTTGTGTATATATTATGAAGAAGGGGTAAAGATGCATTTTTTCCCATGTGACTATTAATTGACCCTGCACATCTTACTGAAAACATGCACATGCAATCCTTTATCCACTATCCTGCATTGCCACCTCCATTATAAATCAAGTATTGATATAAACCAAATGCGGGTCTCTTTCTGAATTTTTTATTTTTACTTTATTTTTTTAGTGTACTCTATCACACTGCCTTACATCATGTCTGTGTCAACTTAAAAACACACAACATAAGAACTGTCAGTTTAAGCTGCGTTCAAGGTCTTATTGAGGACTATAGTTTGGAGACAGCCACTGAGTTAGCTCTGAGGAAACTGCTCCAAAGAGATAGTGGAGAAAACCTATTTATATATGATTTTTGGCTAGGAAATACATACGGTCAAGTATACATCTTAGTAAAAGACTACTGCTAGTCACAAAAAAAACAAATATCTCAAGTCAGTGATGTTAATGTTTTTCAATGTATGGGAAGAGTCAAGAGTCCAGGGTTATTCAAATTCTACTGGAGATGTTTATCCCAGTATCTAAGAGGCCTGTTTGTCCAAAGCACAGTGGGCCTCATTCTTTATCATCTGTGATGGATTGCGATTTAATACTTCTAGAACAGAACTTTTTCTCTGTTCACACTTGATATTTAGTATGTAAGCCCATAGTTTTTTCTTTTCTCAAACTGGTCTTGACTATTTTTAGTCCATTATATTTCCTTATAAATTTTAACATTGATTGAGCTATTTCCAAAAAGAAATCTCTAGACTTTTGTTGGTATAGTATTGAATCTATAGATCAAATGGGGAAGAATTAACTTCTTAATATATTGAAGCTTCCAATCCATGAACTTGGTAATTTCTTTTGTTTATTTCGATTTTTTTAAAATTTCTCTCAGTAGTGTTTTATAAGTATCTGAATAGAAGGCTTATACATATTTTCCTAGGTTTAATCTCATGTATTTGTTTTTTTCTATTCCAGTGTAAACCGTTGTTGATGGTGGTATTGTTCAGTCACTAAGTCATGTCCTACTCTTTGAGACTCTATGGACTGCTGCACACTGGACTTCTCTGTCTTTTCACCATCTCCCAGAGTTTGCTCACTCACGTCCATTGAGTCGGTGATGCCATCCAACCATCTCATCCTCTGTTACCCCCTTCTCCTCCTGCTCCCAATCCTTCCCAGCATCAGGTTCTTTTCCAATGAGTCAACTCTTCACATCAAGTGGCCAAAGGATTGGAGCTTCAGTCTCAGCATCAATCCTTCCAATGAGTATTTAGGACTGATTTCCTTTAGGATTGACTAGTTTGATTTCCTTGCTGTTTAAGGGACTCTCAACAGAGTATTCTCCAGCACAACAGTTCAAAAGCATCACTTCTTCGGCATTCAGCCTTCTTTATGGTCCAACTCTCATATTCGTACATGACCTCTGGAAAATGACACTATTTGTAAAAGGTACTATTCTTTAAATTTTATGTTATATTTATTGTTGGCATATATAAGTACAATTGACTAGTATATTGACCTCATATTGAGAAACTTCATTTATTAATTTAATTTTTCTATTTGTATAGTATTTTGGATTTTTAGCACACACCTACATCAGCAAATAAGTACAATATTATTACTTCTTTTTCATTGCTCATATTTTTATTTTCTTTTAGTTGACTGGTTGATTGATTACTTTTGCCATACATCATAGAATTCTAGTTACTGTTGAATAGAATGGGTGATAGATGGCATCCTTCTCTTGTTCCTACTTTTAGGGAATGTTTTTTGGTATTTCACCATTGAATAGGATACTCACTGTCATTTTATTAGATTAAAGAAGTTTCTTCTTGCTTTTAGTTTGCTAATTTTTATAATAAATTAATTTTGAACTTGAGCAAATGCTTTTTTCCATTTTTTGAGATAATCATTTTTCTATTTTTGTTTGATCAATATTGTGAATTAAATTGATTGATATTTAAATGTCAGATCACACTTGTATTTCTGTTAGAATGACCCCCAATTGTATTGCAAATAAAATGTGATACATTTTATATTTTACTAGGTTTGATATCTTATTTTCTTTAGGAATTTGTATTCATGCTCCTGAGAGAGAATGACATAATTTTATTGTCTTTTAATGTCAATTGTTAAGCTTTGTAATCAAGGTAATGTTGCTCTTATAAAACAGGTTGGAAAGCAATTATTTTATTGAAAATAAAATTTTAAATTTACATCAGGTGGAAAAATTCCTAGAAAAAAATTCCAGTCTCCAAAGACATAATCATAATTATGGTGACATAATCACCACTGTAAAAATTGCTACCTAACCTTCAGGAAAATCACATTTTGGATTTTGCACAAACTTAAACTTTCTCTTTACATACTCACTGAGATTCAGAAGTTTATTTGTTGAAACAGCTATTAGAAATATAACCCATAACTCATATGTATGTTATATGATATTTACTGTCAGTTACCTTCTAAAAATAGGACAAATATTTGAAGCTAATGTATATTATGTATTTATGTTAAATATCAATTATTTCATGTGCAGGCATGCACGTCAGTCACTTCAGTCATATTTGACTCTCTGCAACTCTATGGACTATAGCCCGACAGGCTCCTCTGTTCATGTAATTCTCCAGGCAAGAATGCTTGAGTGGTTTGCCATTTCCTTCTCCAGGGGATCTTCCCAAGCCAGGGATCAAACCCATGTCTCCTGGGTCTCCTGCATTACAGGAAGATTCTTTACCCACTGAGCCATCTGGGAAGTGCCAATCATCTCATATGCATCTCTTTTCTCTTTTGATTTGCTTCTAATATCAAAAATAGAAACTTCAGAAGATGTCTTCCTTCAACTTTCCTTGGATAAACAACGTTGCTTATGAAACAGTATGAACCTTTCTTCCATCTTAAACAAAGCCTAAAATTTCAGTACTTATGCTATTTTTCTCCCTTTGGTTCCATAACTACAAAAGGCCTTTCCATTGAAAAGGAAAAATATGTCATATTATATTAATGGCTTTGTTGAATCACCATTCTTTAAATGAGTACATTACGGAATATACATATATTCCAAAACATTCCCATAGACTGCATGTTCCAGTTTCAATTCAATTATAAGGTCTCAGTGTTTTAACAAACTCAGATAAAAATTAATTAAGTGCTCCATAGCAGCTGGAATTATCCATCTTATGAGAGTACTTTCTCTTTCTGGGTTTATATTTTCCCCAAGTTGTATCATGACATTTGCATCCAAATACATTTATTTTCAAAATTTTCAAAATCCTTCAAACCCACCTTAAGATTTTCTACTGAATCTTCTGAAGTTACTCTGGTCCGCATCAATATTATTATTTTCTAAGTCATAATATTGCACATACCTTATAACAATTAATTCTATTTATTGTTCTATTTGTGCTGTATTTATTTCCCCAAGAAGATGATAAGATCCTAAAGTGCAGGGTTTACATCTTATACTAATTTTTCATACACTCCAGTTTCTCAATAGGCTCTTACAGTCTCATTGTCAGGATCTGGAAGCAAGCACCTCTTCTCCTTTCTATTTTATTGCTTGTTTGTTCTTACATAGTGCTGTGCTGTGCTCAGTCATCTCTGACTATTTGCGAACCCATGGACTGCAGCCCACCATGTTCCTCTGTTCATGGGGATTCTCCAAGCAAGAATACTGGAGTGGACTGCTAAGCCTTCCTCCAGGGGATCTTCCCAATCCAGAAATCAAACCGGGGTCTGTTGCATTGCAGGCAGATTCTTTACCAGCTGAGCCACCAGGGAATTCCTACATGGTATTTGGCTCTTATTTGTACTATTTTTTTTTATTTTGCATTTGCAGCATTTTAGTTCAGCTTGTCTGGAGAGCTACTAGCAGCCTTTTAAAGGGCACTGTTTCTTAATAAGCGTACTTCTCACAGGACCGAGTTCTCAAAATAGCAAAACTAGAAGCTCAGTTTTACCAATAGTTCATCATGATCAAGCTCTAGGGAATTATTTGATATTTATCAAACTCATGACATTGTTTTTGACCAAGATGTCATGTAGTGAACTTAGAATGGGAGCTACAATATTCTCTATCTCTAGAATGCATGAGTCCATAACTAGGATATTACCTTCATATTCTCAAGGAATCAGGATAACCTAGTTTATAGGTCTGTTGCTCAAATGATGTGTGTGTATCAAATTCAAATATTCTGATACTAGACTGCCTGTCCACTTCCTATAAATTCTCTAGGTTAAAACACCATCTTTTGTGCATTGGTAATTTTGTTGCTAAAAATATGACTTCATTATATAATCTATTCCTACTAAAGAAAGGCTGAAGGAAGATTGACATTCTTTGCCAACCCTTGTAACATGGTGAACCGAAGTTTAATACTCAATAAAAAGGTAGATTATAAAGAGACCAAATTGCTGTTTGATGAGTTTCGGTCCTCCTCATTCCAGTATCCTTGACTGGGAAATCCCAAGGACAGAGGAACCTGGGGGGCAGTCCATGGTGTCGCAAGAGTTGGACACAATTTAGTGATTAAACATGAGATAAATATTGTCACTCCCACTTTACAAATGAGAAAATTGAACTTCAAAGAGTTTGTAACTTATCAAAAGGCACCTAGATACTGAGTAGTAAAAAACAAGATTATTTTTTTTAAAATGCATGGGACTAGTATTTCCTAAGATGATGGACTAAGGAAATGAGACCAACATTCCTGAAAATTATAGTAGGAAAAATGGGTAAAATAGTTAAGAACTCTGTTGATGACATCATAAAGCTAACAAAATAAAAATTCCAAGGCCAAGATGTTGCTGAAGATAAACTCAAAGAAGTTAATTAGCCTACCATTTGGAGCTGCTATTTCTGGAAAACGATGCTAAAGCCGAGAAGGGCATCTAATAGTATCAGGGCAACAGCGTCAAAAATTGGAATCCAGGGTCTGCACTGAGTAAGAGTGGTTGTTAAACCCACCACGCTTTGAGCTGGGCTCCTGAAAGGCAATTTGCTAAGTGTGACTAAGTGCCCAATATCTGGATTGGATATCTCTATGAAAGAAAACCAATGATACTTGATCCCTACATGGCATTCTACTACTGGAGGATCATAGATCTTAATGCAAAATAATAAAACTTTTTAGAAAATAATTTAGGAAATAATCTTCATGATTGTGAAGATAGCAAAATCCTCACACAATAAAAAGGTATTACCACAGAATACCAGACTTTGTGGTATTTTCATGCAATAAAACATTCTACAGCACTTTAAGTGAAAGAACTTCAGATACATGCATCAACATAAATGATTTTCACAAATGAGAGTCAGAATATACACTATACAATTTCATTTCTGTAATATTCAAACACTGTTAGATGTAGGGTGCTGAGTTATAAGTCCAGGATACTGTTTTCTGGGATGCTGGCAGTGTACTATTTCTTGTCTAGGTGGTTACATGGCTGTTTACCTTGTGACAATTTATTGATCTGTACATTTGTCTTCTGTGTTCTTTTCTGTATTATACTTCACCACAAAACTTCTGAAGAATTAATATATAAGCTATTAGAGAGGGAATTATTTCTGTATGAAAGCAAAACAAAGAGCCTGCCAGCAACATGTGCTGAAAAGTTACTGCAAGGTGCTGTGAAAGTAGATATAAAAGATACAGAAAAGAATGCATCTGCGATCTATAGAGATTACACATGATAAGAGAAATTAAATATACGTGAACTAATACCAGAATATTGTTATAATAACTACATGACTTTTTCCAAGAAAGCTGATGTGTCCAAGAGATACACATTTCAGTGCACTCCATTTTCATAAAAAGAAACTGAGTACTCATTATTTATGTAGCTAAGTGTGTTAAACCCTGGAGTAGCAAATGGCAACCCACTCCAGTATTCTTGCCTGGAAAATTCCATGGACAAATGAGCGAGCCTGGTGGGCTCTAGTCCATGGGGTTGCAAAGAGCTGGACACAACTGAACATGCATGCACAAACATGTAAAATTTTAAATACATAGGTGATTGTCAAACTTCTACTCTCAAATCTTTATAGCCATAAATGTAAATATATTTATTTGATAAATGAGATTTTGTTCATGCAATTAACTATTTCAAATTTAGCATTAGCAAATACTTCCTAAATTCTGGGGCAAGAACTAAACTCATAAATACTACATATTTTATTATGGTTTGCAAAATATTTTCAGTTTCCTGAAAATACTAATATTTTTACCACTTCACATGAGGTTTTTTGTGGGGGAGCGCAATCACAAATAGAATAGAATTCTCTTCTTTTATCATGTTTTTTAAACACAAATATCCTAATTGTCCTCACAGAATTCCTCCACCTGGACCAGCAGATTTTCTCTACTGACTGAAATTCTGATTTGCAGATTAGTAACACCATCTGGAGTTCTACCTACATATATTTCTGTGGGAAGAAAAGTCCATTTAAAAAATATTTCTATTTTATATTGTACTATAGTTGATTTACAATGTTGTGTTAGTTTCAGGTGTACAGAAAAGTGATTCAGTTATACATACACATATATCTATTCCTTTCCCATTGAAATTATTACAGAATACACAGTTCCCTGTTCCATATAGTAGGTCCTTGTTGGTTATCTATTTTCAGTATAGTAGAGTATATATGTCAATTCCAAACTCCCAGTTTATCCCTCCTCCCCACCTTTCCCCTTTGGTAACCATAAGTTTATTTTCTTTGTCTGTGAGTCTGCCTCTGTTTTGTAAATAAGTTCATTTGTATCTTTTATTTTTTTTTAGATTCTCCATGTAAGCAATATCATATGATATTTGTCTTTTTCTGTCTGACTTACTTCACTTAGTATAATAATTTCCAGGTCCATTCAGGTTGCTGCAAATGGTATTATTTCATTCTTTTTAATGGCTGGGTATTATTCCATTGTATATATGTACATCTTCTTTACCATTCATTTGTCAGTGGATATTTAGGTTGCTTCCATGTCTTGGCTATTGTAAACAATGTTGCAATGAACAGTGTGATGCATACATCCTTTCAAACCATAGTTTTTCTCTGACTGTATGCCCAGGAGTGGGATTGCTGGATCATATTGTGGTTCTATTTTTAGTTTTTTAAGGAAGCTTCATACTATTCTCCATAGTGGCTGTACCAATTTAAATTCCACCAACAGTACTTTCAATAGCATAGGAGTTTCCCTTTTCTCCACACACTCTCCAGCATTTATTGTTTGTTGACATTTTGATGATAGCCATTCTGACTGGTGTGAGGTGCCTCACTGTAGTTTTAATTTGCATTTCTCTAACAATTAGCTATGTTGAGCACCTTTTCAAGTGCCTCTTGGCTCTCTGTATGTCTTCTTTGGAGAAATGTCTATTCTGGTCCAAAAAGTCCATTTGTAATGGCATGTTGCATGCAATTTATTTAATAATGTCCTCACATTTATTTTAAAATATAGAATTACTTTTTAGTGTTAATTGTATTAATAATGTACATTAAACCTAGTACTTATTTATTTTATAACTGACACTTTGATCTTGGATTTCCCAGCCTCCAGAACCACAAGAAACAAATTTCTGTTATTTTTAAATCACCCAATCCATGGTATGACTGTTTCTTTTTTTGGAAAGAAATCTGAACATCACCAATATTTGTCAGTTTATACCACAAGAAGTGCTAGAACTAATACGAGAAATATTCTAGACTTAATAACATCATTGCTGCGCTTCCTTTCTGCTAAAATCGATTTCTTTGACAATGTTTTGTGAATTTATTGAATGTCACAAAATTTGATTATTAAATTCCCTATGTTTACATAAAAGGATATTAATATAATAACCCTATTAAGATATAACATTATTATATTTGAACATATAATTGGCCTGGCAAAGTTTCTAAGTGGACACTAAGTGCATAGGATGGTACAGCAGGAACAGTGGTAAATGTAAAGTGTGTACACAAAGGAAGTTAGGGTTGACAATTGATGTGTGTTTGCATAATACTTTAAGACTGAGAAAAAAATGGAACGGTACAACAATGAACAATTATGTTCACACAAAGACCTACACATCCACATACAAATATTGTAGTAGCTTTATTCATAGTAGCCAAAACCTATAAACAATTCTAATGCCCTTCAATGTATGAATGGTTAAACAAATTGCAGTGCATCCATACTGTGAAACACACACAGCAATAAAGTAAGAATGAACTATCATGTGTGGGCACGACACACGCAATTTGGATTGATCTTAAAGGAATTATGTGGAGTCAAGAGGCCAACCTCCAAGGTAGACATATTGTATGATCCCAGTTATTAATATATACCATTCTTAGACAAAATTATATAGATGGAGAACAGATTAATGTTTGTCAGGGATCACAGACTGGGAATGGGGATGGAGATGATGCCAGATGGCTGTGCGTAGCATGAGGGATCCTTGTAACCAAACTATTCTGCATTGTGACTTGGTGGTGGCACACAAATCCACACGTGAGATAAAATTACATAGAACTAAATACACACACACACACACAAATAATTGCATGTTTTAAAAACATAAACTCTCATAAGGTTGATAGATTGTCTCATGGTCAACTTCCTGGTTATGATATTGTACTAAAGCTAATCAAGATGTTACCATTTCCATGAACTGGATAAAGAATACATAGAATCTCTCTGTATTATATTTCCAGTCTTCCCACGTGGCGCTAGTGATAAAGGACCCAACTGCCAGTGTAGGAGATATAAAAGATGTGGGTTCCCTCTCTGGATCAGACTGTAGATCTTCATATGGTCCAGTAGCTCTATAGTTAAAAAGGTTTATCATTTTTAAAAGTTGAAATGAAAAATTAGAATAACAAACAACTTGGTAATATGTTTTGGAATGATCTCAATAAAAGTTCTTTTGTAGAATTAGAATTAAACAAGAAACCAGCCCATTCTGTTGATCTAATCATCTTTTCATTTTAAAAATACTCATTCAATCTATCAATAATCAAGTAGCAATCATATAACACTGTAGTTTACAGCAACAGTTATAATAGCACAATTTCTTTAGCACCTGCTATGTTCTAAGAACTTTGTTAAGCACTTTTAAATACCTCATTTTAATCTCTACAGCATTCATTTGAGGTGAATATTATTATCCCTGTCTTATAAGTGAGTATATTGAGGCTTAGTGTGTCTAAACAACTCAACTGGCTTATATCACACAGTGTAAAACCTGGGATTACTTCTTAAAATTGATGTGTAAATAGTAACAAAGCTACACTATCTGCACAATACAAAAAAAAAAGGTCAGTTCAACAACACTTGTTGAAAGACTATTATATACAGAACACTTTACTGGGTACTGTGGGAAGAGAGATAGAAAATATAACTGAGAAATGCCTGCCCTCTTGCACAGTTAATAAATATTATTTCAGTCATGACTTCTTAACTGTCTCCAATGAAATGGCTAAAAAAGACAAGTTCAAGAATGCTGAAACCCTTTGTTATGTTAGTCACTCAGTCATGTCCGACTCTTTGCCGCCCCATAGACTGTACTCCAGGCTCCTCTGTCCATGGGATTCTCCAGGCAGGAATACTAAAGTGGGTTGCCATTTCCTTCTCCAGCAGATCTTCCCTACCCAGGAATTGAACCCTGGTCTACCCTGGTCTCCTGCATTGCAGGCAGTTCTTTTACCAGTTGAGCTACCAGGGAAGATCTGAAATCCCTTCAGTTCAATTCAGTCACTCAGCCGTGTCCAACTCTTTGCAACCCCATGAACCGCAGCACACCAGGCCTCTCTGTCCGTCACCAGCTCCTGGAGTCCATCTAAACCCATGTCCATTGAGTCAGTGATGCCATCCAACCATCTCATCTTTTGTCGTCCCCTTCTCCTCCTGCCTTCAATCTTTCCCAGCATCAGGATCTTTTCCAGTGAGTCAACTCTTCGCATCAGGGGGCTAAAGTATTGTAGTTTCAGCTTCAACATCAGTCCTTCCAATGAACACCCAGGACTGATCTCCTTTAGGATGGACTAGTTTGATCTCCTTGCAGTCCAAGGGACTCTCAAGAGTCTTCTCCTTTAGAAGTTAACTTTTAAATAAAATTATCATTTAAAAATGTGATACTATTTTATCTATTTCTCTGTGCACATTAAGTTTGAACTATCGCTTATATATTCACTATGGCCAAATCTCTATTTCTAAGATCTTTTGAGAAATATTTCTCTGAGAAATATGATGCCACTGTGAAATTAAACTTCTAAAGTTTCTTCTTAATTTAAATCTCTTCAAGTTTGCCAAAAAAATTCCTATCACATTGTAATTTTACTTTAATTTGGAAACTACCTCCAGAAATGTGGAAAATACTAACATGCTGTCAATTTATATGGATTAATTTTTAAACACCTTCTTAAAGATAAATTGTGTTCTTTTGGTTTTACAAGACCCTGATACAGAATGTCTACTACAGCGTTCATCATTTCTTGAACATCCTAATAGCTTGTTCCCTTTATTTACCTAAAGCCTTTGGTGCCACCTAGAGGCCTAACTGTGAAGCATACTCAAACAAGAGGAACACCGGGAGAAATGGTAGGAAATGTACTTAAGTCTTTCTTTAAAATTCATTGTTTTCCTCAATTTTTTAAAAGAATTCATTAAATTAAATATGTTTTCACAAAATACTTAACACTGTCAATTCATGTCAGATTTCATATCATATTTTAGCCAAGTGCCTAAATTGTATCAGTTCACATGCCAACAATGTTATTTAGGTGGATTTTTTTCTACTACTGTTTATTGCAAAGTGGTTATGGTACAATACAGAACTCATATGAGTAGTTATACACAGTGAGGAAAGGGTAATGCAAAGATTCAGTGAAATCTCACCACTAACATGAAACCAGTCCTAACTTCATAGTGCCTACATCACTTGAATGTTGTATGTCTAACAACTCAATAGTAATTTACCAAAGCTGAAATCAGGAATGTGGTTGATATTAGGCTTTTTCTATCAATTTTCTATCCGGACAGTGAGCAATTCAGTGTCATGCTAGATGTAGCATGGAGGCATCTTCCAGGATAAATTCAGCATAATATCCTCCCATCTGAGCCCAGAGGAGTCTAAGAGACACATGGTGAAAGAATGGACTGGAAATGAGGGCAAGGAAGTGGAGTGGTAAGGCCGGAATCAGCAGTCATCTCAAAATAGAGGTCTGACCTGTAGCTGCATTCATACAACTATACACACTCACACCTGGACCTTATTTCCCTTCACAGCTATGCAATGTGGAAAAACTTTAAATGTAAACACACAAGCTCTTGGTGATAATACCATTTCATTCAATAGTTCAAACAGATTCTATTTTTATTTCCTCCCACCCAACCATACAAAAATCTTACCACATAATGTATGCTGCTTGTTCTTAGGTTAATTTTCACTCTAGCCTCAGATTTGAAAAGAATTTGCAGTAAATTGATGAGTAACATTTTCCCCATCTTCCCCGTTTTGTGGATTATCATAATGTCAAGCAAACTGATGATAGTTATTTTTTATTATGATATGTTGACATTCTCAGTAGTGCCATGTTAAATAAATACTATTTGCTTTAACTTAAAACAAATACATTACATAGAGTTTGTATAATTATTATAGGCCCCAAGAAAATAGAATCTTCCCCACATTCATCTCTGTCAATTTGCTGGAAATGCAAATAAATTATATCTTGGTTTCTCTTCATTTCCTTAACTTAGTTCCCATTCTTTCACCATCATGAAGTATTTGGTTTTCTGCTGTCTCTTTACCTGGCCTTTCATAATGATTATGATCATTTTCTTCACCGCATTAAGAAAAAAACACCTAATACTTTTCTGTATGTAAAAATGTAGTTTTTTTCTTTTCATATTTCGTTTTACTCTTTGTCCTACACCTTGAAAGTGGAAATTTACTGAGTTGAGAAAAGCTAGGGAAATGAAGGAAGGGATCACTTCAAACTGCGTACACGCATGAGAGAGATTTATGTCAACAAGTCAAAATTTGATGACAGAAAACTTCCAGAAAACAAGTGACTGCAAGTTGAGACAGAATCCATCTGGTAGAAGCAAGATGGTGTACAGAGCAGAGCTAGGAAGGAAATAGCAGATGGTTTAGTTCGATTGGTCAGATCTACGTGACCTGCATGATGACTCCTGCAATTCTGTACCTCTAAGAATGACCTGTACACAAAAGTGTGTTCCATTCTGCTAGGCTGTTCTCTCTTAGACACCAGTTTTGGAAGTGATCCAGTCCCGGAAGGCAGTCACTTTAGTATAAACACCAGGCTTATTGGGTTGCCCACATTCATCTCCCCAGCTCACAATTCCAGCAAGGTACCAGATATCTCTGGCATCTGGACTAACCAGAGGTCCTCCAGAGTCACCCTAAAGGAGAAGGGAGAGATTAGTAATTAATAACGCAGCTTATTACAGAGAAATGTGCTATTTTCTAATGTGAGTTTAATGAAAGGAGCAGTTTTAAATAATCTTCAGTGTGCTCAAATGAGAAGTGATGTCCTTTATCTATGCCAGCAATTCACATAAAGGAGGAGCTCCCCTGCCTGGAGAGCTGGTTAGGCTCAGGGTTCAGTACTCTGAGATGAAAGACTCCATGTCTTGGCAGAACAGCCCCAATCTGATACATCTGACAAATGACTGCCCACACTCTATCAGTATGACACATCTCCTAAAAGAAGAGTGAAGAGTTTACTACTGATAAAAAGCATGGATGTCAGAGTCAGACACCTGGGTTTAAAGCTCAATTCTGGTCCCTCCAAGCTGGCTAAGACCTTTAATTTACTTATTGCTAATGCTCCTAATAAAACCTACCTGCAATGATAATTTTGAAGATTCTGTAAGACAGTGTACATAATGTGCTTAGCATAGAGCCTGGCACAAAACAGAACTTAGTGAATGTGTATATATAACCACAAAGTCTAGTTGTTCATGCCTTGTGAAAGCCAGTAGGCTATTTCTTTTATATGGGTCATAAAAACAAGGTGCTGACTGATCTTCCCCCAAAATCCTGGGGTCTCTAGTTACTGACCACTCATTACATGTTCAACACCATATGAAGTGCTTAAATAATTAATATATTATTTCATTAACTCGTGTAATTCTGGCAGCAAAGCATGGAGTTAGGTTTCATTTTCTCTATTTTAGCAATGAAGAAGCTGAAATTAACAGAGTTTAGCAATTTTCCTGATATCACATGCTATTCAATATCCAGAGTGATTTCACTAAGAAGTCCATGCTTTTTTTCCCTTACATTATACTAATTTCTTTGCGAATTTTCTTTCATCTACATAAAAGTATTAACTAACACTAATAATAACTCAATTAGATATTATGTTTGTAATTTTTAAATCAATTAACCAATAAGTATACTTTCTTATACTCTCATATGTGGTAGGAGATGTAAAAAGAGTCTAAACACATGAGCCCTCCCCTCAAGGAGTGTACAATCTGCTGATAGAAACAAGGTGTACTGTATGAAGCTATCGGATAACAAATCATTTTGATAATTGACACCCAGGCCTATGTGAAGACATAGCAGATTAGGAAAAAGAAATGGAATATGCCAGAAACTACAAAGCTTAAATCTGTTTAGGAGACAGGAGTGAATGAGTCTGATAATAAAGTAATTAAGGAAAAAAGACAGCAGTGAGTCTAAGAGCATCACAAGCTGAAAACTAAGGTGATGTCCAGCAAGTATCAAATGGAGAAAGAGGCAGTTGGTTCTGTTAACACTAGTTAGGCTCACATGTGATTGGTGAATAGGGGAGTTACATCAGTACAAAGTGGAAGTTGTGATGGCTTATAGGTGTTTTGACTTAGGCAAGGGAGCCGGAATAATGGGAGTAGAACTGTAGTTTCCAGAAAAAAAGGTCTCAGCTCAGCTATTGCACAGACAGAAGCCTTGGAGGCTCTAATTTAAGGAAATGTTGAGGGTCTATGCCCAGGAACCTTTCTCCCTACCCAAAGAGGCACACCCCATCCTTGCTTAATTCTCAGGTCCTGCCAGATTGTACTTCCTCCTCTGCCCAGAGCTGTACTCCCATGTGCATTGTCTCACCCTCAGCAAGCCAGTATTCCTACTCTATTGTTTTTGTGCATTTTTAACTTTCCCTCAGTCAGCCGCCAGCCACCCTGGGCAATCTGCCTATCTACACTAAGTTATTTTTCAAGGTACAATTATGTTTGCTGTTGATGATGTTGTTAATTCTCTGGTCACAAAGTTGCATAACTTTTGGGGGGTCCATTGGTCTGTATCTACTGCTATTTTTCCCTTAAATGCAGTTATTTTTAGTGAGTGGTTTAATGAGAAACAGAACAGGAAGTTTATTCAAGAATATGGGTATGTATAGCTGATTCACTTTGATGTATAGCAGAAACTAGCACAATATTGTAAATCAACTACTACACTAAATTTTTTTTACCAAAGAATGTACATATCATAACAGAAACTTAAAGCCAGAAGCTAAACAAAAAACCAGTTTTAGTGATTAAGATATGAACCAATGAAGCAATATGTTAAGTTCTTAACAGAAAGAATGGAGACAAGGAGATAAATATGGAAGAAATAGTAAGGGGGAAATAGTCTATGATTTAATTGATTACATGTGAAAGAGATTTAAAAGTAAAAGATTTCAAGAATAATGAAAGCCAACCACATGAACGAGAAACTTGAAATAAAAAAAATATTTCATGGACAGGGAATCCTGGCGTGCTGCAGTCCATGGGGTCGCAAAGAGTCAGACACGACTGAGAGACTGAACTGACTGCATGCCTGTTGAGTTTAAGATGGAACATATATAAAAGTTAGTCTTATACTAACAACTTAAAACATATAAATGGAAATGGTTTGGGAGTATGCGGAAATGTGAGACTGAATTTGAGCAAGAGATTAATTTTGGAGATGTAGATTTGGAAGACATTAAAGTGACAGCTACTTAAAAGGTAATTTCTTCTAAGGTATATGTAGAGAAAAAATTAATGAGTCTTAAGGAACAGCCAGGCTTAGAGAGAGGCAGAGAGGGAAATAAAGAGAAACCAAAATAAGGAACCAGAAATGAGTTGTTGGAAAAGGAGGGAGGGGGAAATCAGCATATTTCAAAGCAAGATCATATTTTAAGAGGAGGTAGCCACATTTCACTGAGATGGGAGGGAGTAAAAGACCCAAGTAAAAATTTCTGCATATAAAGTTATTGATGATTTTTGAGAGGGGGAAGTACCAGATCTCTCCTGAAACAGAAAAACAGTGTGTTATAATCACAAGGCCAAACTTGGTTTCTCCTCTTTAGTTCCCCAAATTTATGAGGCATTCACATCTAATACTATCATCAAAAAGGCATTGTATTAATAGAAGAGGTAACATATTTTGAAATGAAATTATAAACATCTGTGATTTACTTCAAAATAGATCTGGAGTTGAGGGTGGGAAGAAGAGGTTGGTGGTTAAAATATGTAGGAATGAAATAAGATTGGTCATGAGTTGATAATGTATAAGCTGGGTGATGTATACACAGTGTGAGTCAACCACAGAAAAAAGTGTGGTCCCATCCCTACCCCATCAACAAGGGCCAAGCGGGGAGACTAGACTTCCACCCTTACAGAACCTAAGGAAGTCCAATTCCCACCTGACTGGTATCAGAGGAGGCTGAGTGGGGAGCCTCTCTTTCATCCCTGCCAGGTGATGAAGAAGCCTTCCTCTTCCTCCCCTGTGGTAACCAGCTGGGGAGCATGAACTACCCCCCAATACTGATGAGGCAGAACTCTCTCTCCCACTAGGGTGATGTCAGAACAGACCTAGTGGAGAACCAAGCGGTGATAAGGCCACTATCCCATGATGTCAGTGGCAATCACAAGGGGAGCAGTAACAAGTTGCCCCCATCCAGAGTGGTATTTTTTCACTTCATCCTCACCATCCCAGACTTTATGTGTGAAATCCCCTAAATGGAGGGTGTGAGGGGGTTTTCTATTTCTCCACTAAGAAGGGTGAGGAGGAAAATGGTATATATTTTTTAAAAAATTAGATTTAATAAGTTTCTGGACTTTTCTGGCAGTCCAGAGGTTAAGACTCCATGCTTCCAGTGCAGGGAGCGCAGGTTGGATCACTGGTCAGGGAACTAAGATCCTGTATGCCGGGCACCGCACGGCCAAAAAATAAAATAAAATAAATTTAATAATTTTCTCCCATCTTAAAAGAAAAGAAAAACCACACTTAGTGAAAGTGGCTCAGTCATGTCTTACTCTTTGTGACTCCATGGACTATACAGTTCATGGAATTCTCCAGGCCAGAATACTGGAGTGGGTAGCTTTTCCCTTCTCCAGGGGATCTTCCCAACCCAGGGATCAAACTCAGGTCTCCAGCATTGAAGGTGGATTCTTTACCAGCTGAGCCACAAAGGAAACCCTAGTGAGAAGCCTGCAATTCCACCTCCACCCATCAGTAACAAAGGTCTCTTTCCCCACCTTGGTGTCAGGGGACAATGAGTGGGGGAAGTGCTACCTCATTCCCCTACCCCTCCACTGTCATGTCAGAGGAGTCCTGTAAAAACAGAAGATTTAAACAAGATGCCGAAACTCATAACATAATATTCAAAATGTCCAGGATATATCTGAAAATCACCCAATACCAAGAACCAGGAAAATTTTGACTCGAATAAGAAAAGGCAATCAATCAGACACTGACACTGAGATGACAGATGTTGGAATTATCTGACAAAGATTTTAAAGCAGTCATCACCAAAATGTCTTAATGGGCAATTTCCATCATGAAACAAACAAAAAATCCAATAATCAAAAAAAAAAAAAAAGCTTACTAGAAGTGCTTAACAGAAAAATGGAGGGGGTGATGGAAGTAAGAACAAAATCAATGAAACTGAAAATAGAATGATAGAAATTGCTCAGTCTGAACACACAGAAAAAGGAGTGGAAAAAAAATGAACAGAAACTCAGAGATCTCTGAGAGCATAATGAAAGAGTTAACATACCTATTACTGGATTCCAAAATTAAGCTGAACAATTTTCAAAGAAATAAAGGCTGAAACTTTCCCAAGTTTGTCAAAGGGCATAAACTTGCAGATTAAAAAGCTGAACAAGCCCTAAGCAGTATAACCAAGAGAAATCCATGCCAAGATACATACTCAAACTTCTGAAAACTAAAGACAAAGAAAAAACCTTGAACACAACAAGAAAAAAATGACACTTCATCTGCAAGAGAAAAGCAATTCTAACAACAGCAAGTTCCTATCATAAATTATAGAGGCCATGATTTAAGCACTGAAAAAAAAAAAAACCTGTCAACCATAAATTATATGCCTGGCAAAATTATGCTTTACAAATAAATAGGAAATAAAGAATTTTGCAAACAAAGAAAATTTAAGGGAATTTGACACTAGCAGATCTACAAATTAAAAAAAAAATGGCTAAAGGAAGTTTCTGAAACAGGAAAGAAATGATATAAAAAGAATTTTAAGCATATACATTGCCATATGTAAAATAAATAGTTAGTAGGAATTTGCTGTATAATGCAGGGAGTTTAAACCCGGTGCTCTGTCACAGCCTAGAGGGGTGGGACGTGAGAGGGAGGTTCAAGAGGGAGGGGATATATGTATACCTTGGTTGATTCATGTTGATGTATGGCAGAAACCAACACAATATTGTAAAGCAATTATCTTCCAATTAAAAATAATTTTTAAAAAATTGTAGAAAACCAGAAGGGAAGAAAGAACAGACGATGAATAAATAGACTTCCCTTCTCCTCTTAAGTTTTCTAAGTTACATCTGGCACTTGAAGCAAAAACTTGTCTGATGTGGCTCTCAGTATTTATAGAGAGGAAATATTTAATATTTATATTTATTAATATTTAATATTATGAATGATGAAAGGTTAAAGAGGCTTAATTAAGGGGAGGTATGTTTTCTATTTCAAATCCAACTCAAACTAGTAAAATTTCAACACCAGTAGACTATGATAAGTTATGTGTATTTAATTTAGAGGAACCACACAATTTTCCTACAGAGAGAGAGTATGGTTAAAAACACTAATAGATAAATCATGGTGCTTTTCAGGTCTACTATATTGCTCTACTTTTCTGTTACTTATTCTATGAATTTTTGAGAGTTTGATATTGAAACTCCAACCAAAATCTTAATTTATCTACTTAAAATATACTTGTAATATACAGCAGAACTATAAAAAAATCAAAATGGAATTCTGAAAAAAGGTTACTGTATGATTCTACTCATACAACATTCTTGAAATTACAAAATTATAGAGATGGCAAACAGATTAGGTTATCGCCAGGTGTTAGTGATGATAAAGTGATGGGGGAAGGAAAGGGATGTTTTTATAAAGGGAGAAAGATCTCTGTGGTGATGAAAGAGTTCTTAACTGCAGTGATGATGACACAAATCTACACATGTGATAAAAAGCTAGAAGTACACCTTGTACCAAGATCAATTCCTAGCTTTTATATTCTACTCTAGTTATATGAGATGTAACCACTAGAGAATACTTGGTGAAGGTTATAGGGTACCCCTCTTTACTATCTTTGCAACTTCTTGTAGAGCTGGAATTATTTCAAAATAAAAGGTGAACAAAAAATTATGCAGCCAATCACTTACCTGGCACGCATCTCTATTTCCTTTCAAGGAGCCAGCACATAACATTGTAGGAGTTATGGCATTATTGTAAGCTTGGGGTGCATTGCAGCTTTTAGTGTCTATGAGATCTACCTGTACTTGCCGAAGATGATTTTGACTGCTACCTAAAGGGAAAAAATAGACTTCATATTTATATATATATACATATATTCTATAAACCTGAAGAAATTCTTTTATAATTAGTTATTGGATGAGCTGGCACATAGAATCTTAGTAATGTATTTTTTCAGATACAGTAGTATTTGGGAAATTAAGTATAACTATTTTAAATGATGGTTGTATGGCATCACTGACGCGATGGACATGAGTTTGAGGAGGCTCCGGGAGTTGGTGACGGACAGGGAAGCTTGGCGTGCTGCAGTCCATGAGGTCGCAAAGAGTCGGACACGACTGAGCTACTGAACTGAACTTACTGATTGGATGAAATGGCACATAGAATCTTAGGAATGTATTTTTTCAGATACAGTGGTATTTGGGAAATGAAATATAACTATTTTAAATGAAGTTAGGCACCTAGGAAAGAACCTCAAATTGCTTAAGTAATTTCTATGTCATTATTAAGCTTAGAAGTTAATTTCAGTAGGGAAAGATGGTGGTTTTATGATTCTCTGACCTTCACAGTTGGGTGTAAGTATTAATGATCCCTAATCTTTTATGTGGTTAATACCCTGGTGGCTCAGATGGTAAAGAATCTGCCTGCAATATGGGAGATCCAGGTTTGATCCCTGGATCAGGAAGATCCCCTGGAGAAGGGAATGGCAAACCACTTCAGTATTCTTGCCTAGAGAATTCCATGGACGGAGGAGCCTGGCAGGCTACAGTCCACGGAGTCATAAAGAGTATCAGACACAAGTAAGCAACTAACACTTCCACTTCACAATCTTATGTGGTTATTACCCTAGTAAAAATTTCAGACATATGCATTCTTTCAGCCATCTTACCAAGCACCATTACTATAGTTGTAGTGATGTACTTGAAAGTAACCTAAGGCATGAAGGAATTTACATATCTTCTAAATCACTTAGTTCCCAAGTAGGACCTGATTGGCCCAGGTCCATATGACCAACCCACCAACATAGTTTGGCACAACGGCATTCCACTATTTAAATGCCTTAGCATACCAAATTAGGTTACTATGATTTGACTTTCTCCTCAGATGCTCACCATCATTTTGCAGTGCTCCAAATCCTGTCACAAACATCTCATCACCAGGGCGGAACTCATGGGATGCATCGGGGAGACAAATTTTGTGTACTGCATTTGTGTAGGGAACAGGCCTGGAAAGCTCTAAGACTGAAATATCATAGTCATGTGATGGATATTTGTATTTTTCATGCACAATTATCCTCCGGAGGGCTTGTTTCATTTCTGGAGGATGTATTGTGACTCCAAAAGAAGCAGTCCACCTGGCTGGGTCCTTATACCTGAAGATAAAGTATGAGGAACAAATCCCACTTTACCATGTTACTAATATAACTATTTATATTAAATAATTTAGCACACACATGTCAAAGTAAGTTTTCCTTTTAAAATTATAGTTTCTATGCATAGATACAAATGCTTTCCAACCTAAGGTTCAGGGGTCAGATAAGGTGGAAATACCACCGTGTCATGTTTCTTAGGGCTTCCCAGGTGGCTCAGTGGTAGAGAATCCACTTGCCGATGCAGGGAGACACAGGAGATACAGGTTCAGTCCCTGGGTCAGGAAGATTCCCTGGAGAGGGAAATGGCAACCCATTCCAGTATTCTTGCCTGGAGAATCCTAAGGACAGAGGATCCTGGAGGGCTAAAGTCCACAGGGCTGCAAAGACTTGGACATGATTGAGCAACTGAGCACACACGCATGTTTTCTTAGCATGTGCACTTCATTCTGCATACTGAGTCACCCACTCCAGATCCTAGGGCCTTTTGATATTTCTGGGCATCAGTGACTCCAAGGGACAAATGGAAGGCATATCTTGTACAGAATGAGAGAACCATATGCATTCTGTGTGCCCCATGTTGCCTATCCACACATTTCTCTGAAAATCAAAACTGCTACATAATAATTTAATAAAGCATTACTTATCCTGTATACCTCAGGCATTTTGCAATAGGTTGGAAGATTGAACCAAAATTCCTTGAAATATAACTAGTCAATCTATTCAGTTGTATCAATATAATTTGTTACTACCAAATTTCTTCATGTTTAATTTTTTCTTAGAATTTCTCCATCAGGGTCAAAACTACAATTCACTTAGCATCTATCTCATGTAGATATGTAGATTCTACCTGAGAAATGGCTCTTGTCTTTCACACCAAGCTCAATGTCCAGAGATAATTCTCAAAGTCCTGCTTCCTTTGATAAATTACTGTGTAATTGTCAGTGGATAATTTATCTACATGTTCTTTGATGCCATTTCCATTTCTAGACTATAAAACCTCTTACTAACATTTATGTGTTTCCTACTCTTGTGTCTGACTCTTTGTGACCGCATGGACCATACAGTCCATGGAATACTCCAGGCCAGAATACTGGAGTGGGTAACCTTTCCCTTCTCCAGGGGATCTTCCCAACCCAGGGACTGAACCCAGGTCTCCCTTATCGCAAGCTGATTCTTTACCAACTAAGCCACCAAGGAAGCCCTTTGTGATAAAACATGCATAGACATACATATGTATGTATATAATCTTTAATTTGTATTAAACTCATCTCTCATGAGGTATTTCCATCCTACTAAGCCCAACGCACTTTGCTTACCCTTAGTCATTCTCACAGAGAAGGAAATAGAAACCCACTCCAGTATTCTTGCCTGGGGAATATCATGGATGGAGGACCCTGGGAGGGCTAGAGTCCATGGGGTCGCAAGAGTCAGACAGGACTTAGAGAGTAAACCACCACCACCATGCAGTCATTTTCAAGGTTCAATACTTACATTCTAAAGCAGTGGGCAGCACTCACAAGCCATGTGTCATTAATTAAAGTTGCTCCACAGCGATGGATCCCATCCCATTGCAGACTAGTTTGCCACGGCCATTCACCCTCTTGTACCTCTGTTCCACCAACAATCCTGAGACTCTGTCCTGAGGTTTTGTTCCTTCGTGTCCCACAACCTGCAGAAGAGAGGATGCATTTGTTAGCAATTGTTTTTATGTATCAAACTGTGTTGTGCATCCTCAATCTTGTCCTATTCTTTGCAACCCCATGGACTGTAGCCCAACAGGCTCCTCTGTCCACGGGATTTCCCAGGCAAGAATACTGGAGTGGGTTGCCATTTCCTTCTCCAGAGGATCTTCCTGACATGGGAATCAAATCCAAGTCTCCTGAATCTCCTGCATTGGCAGGCAGGTTCTTTACCCCTGAGCCAACTGTGAAGCCTGTGTATGTATATACATATGTATATATTTGTCTATATACAGCAGATTAATATATATTAGTACATATATTATTGTACATATTTAATTATTATTGTATGTATCTAATATTAGTAATAGAATATTGTTTATAACAGTTTCTCAATCTTGGCATTACTGACATTTTCAGATGGATAGTTCTTTTTTATGGGGGTCTGTCTTGTGCATGACAGGATGTTTAAAAGGATCCCTGGCCTATACCAGTAGCATCCCTGCCCCCCAACCATAATGATAACCCAAATGCCACAATAGGACATACTCACTTGGGGGGGTCAAAATTGCCCCTGTTTGAGAACTACTGTCTTGTAATTCTGTGTTCATGTGTTAGTCTCATATATCTAGCCTCATTGAAGTGTAAGCTGCTTTAAGCAAGGATTAAATCATCCATTTTATGTCCCTATTGACTAACACAACACTAGTACATAGAAAGTTCCCAATAAATACTAGTAGTGAAAAGATATGCCATGTAATGGAATTATTCTTTGGTTTTACATTTAGTTAAGCCTGTGAATTAACCAACATTTTGAGCTGGAGAGAAACGCATTTCCTTTCATCTTTTAATATAAAGGCATTGTGTAATTCTGTTAAATATCAAATATATTCTCTAAATCATGATAGGGTATTCTGCCATAGGAGGAAGAAACACTGTGCCTTGAGTCAGTACCTTTAAAATATGGGTGAAGATATTATTTAGACCTTCAGTAATTTCATCCACCTATACCCAAGTCCTATCACTTCAGTTCAATTCATTCACTAGTCATGTCCGACTCTTTGCAACCCCGTGGAGTGCAGCATGCCAGGCCTCCCTGTCCATCACCAGCTCCCAGAGTTTACCCAAGCTCATGTCCAACAAGTCAGTGATGCCATCCAACCATCTCATCCTCTGTTGTCCCCTTCCCCTCCCGCCTTCAATCTTTCCCAGCATCAGGGTCTTTTCAAATGAGTCAGCTCTTTGCATCAGGTGGCCAAAGTATTGGAGTTTCATCTTCAGCATCCGTCCTTCCAATGAACATTCAGGACTGATTTCCTTTAGGATGGACTGGTTGGATCTCCTTGCAGTCCAAGGGACTCTCAAGAGTCTTCTCCAACACCACAGTTCAAAGCATCAATTCTTCGGTGCTCAGCTTTCCTTATAGTCCAACTCTCACATCCATACATGACTACTGGAAAAACTATAGCCTTGACTAGATGGACCTTTGTTGGCAAAATAATGTCTCTGCTTTTTAATATGCTATCTAGGTTGGTCATAACTTTCCTTCCAAGGAGTAAGCGTCTTTTAATTTCATGGCTGCAATCACCATCTGATTTTGGAGCCCAGAAAAATAAAGTCTGACACTGTTTCCCCATCTATTTGCCATGAAGTGATGAGACCAGATGCCATGATCTTAGTTTTCTGAATGTTAAGCTTTAAGCCAACTTTTTCACTCTCCTCTTTCACTTTCATCAAGAGGTTCTTTAGTTCTTCTTCGCTTTCTGCCATAAGGGTGGTGTATCTGCATATCTGAGGTTATTGATATTTCTCCTGGCAATCTTGATTCCAGCTTGTGGTTCATCCAGCCCAGCGTTTCTCATGATGTACTCTGCATATAAGTTAAATAAGCAGGGTGACAATATACAGCCTTGACGTACTCCTTTTCCTATTTGGAACCAGTCTGTTGTTCCATGTCCAGTTCTAACTGTTGCTTCCTGACCTGCATACAGATTTCTCAAGAGACAGATCAGTGATCTGATATTCCCATCTCTTTCAGAATTTTCCACAGTTTGTGGTGATCCACACTGTCAAAGGCTTTGGCATAGTCAATAAAGCAGAAATAGATGTTTTTCTGAAATTCTTTTGCTTTTTCGATGATCCAGCAGATGTTGGCAATTTGATCTCTGGTTCCTCTGCCTTTTCTAAAACCAGCTTGAACATCTGAAAGTTCACAGTTCACGTATTATTGAAGCCTGGCTTGGAGAATCCCAGTCCCATAATTGTCAGCAATTTTTTATAATATGAGATTAATAACATCAAGGTTTTATTTAGTGTGGTGTAGCACTAAGTTTCTGCCTTTAGTTGAAAAATATCAATTCCAGAAAAATAAACGACCCAATCAAAAAATGGGCCAAAGAACTAAACAGACATTTCTCCAAAGAAGACATACAGATGGCTAACAAACACATGAAAAGATGCTCAACATCACTCATTATTAGAGAAATGCAAATCAAAACCACAATGAGGTACCATTACACACCAGTCAGAATGGCCGCTATCCAAAAGTCTACAAGCAATAAATGCTGGAGAGGGTGTGGAGAAAAGGGAACCCTCTTACACTGTTGGTGGGAATGCAAACTAGTACAGCCACTATGGAGAACAGTGTGGAGATTCCTTAAAAAACTGGGAATAGAACTGCCATATGACCCAGCAATCCCACTGCTAGGCATATACACCGAGGAAACCAGAATTGAAAGAGACGCGTGTACCCCAATGTTCATCGCAGCACTGTTTACAATAGCCAGGACATGGAAGCAACCTAGAAGTCCATCGGCAGACGAATGGATAAGGAAGCTGTGGTACATATACACAATGGAATATTACTCAGCCATTAAAAAAGAATACATTTGAATCCGTTCTATTGAGAT